>OX387375.1:25272726-35272726 GCA_947563715.1 Lycia hirtaria
TCGATAAAACTCGAGTATCGGTGTTTGTGGCACGTTAAAGAGTTTTAGCGGGAGAATGATTGCACTGAAGAGGCCAACTTGCGTTTGACACTGTTATAATGAGGCTTATACATGTCAGAAATATTTAATTTTAATTATCTAATAAGTACTTTTATAGTACCTACTAAAACTACATTACAAACGGGGTGCGTCATAGTTGGTCGATTTAATTTCGTTATATTTTTATTTCAATATTATTCGCTGAGATCGAAACGACTTGTGACATAGTGATCTGAGGATATATATGCATATACACCGTAAAACATTATTTTTTTATTGTGTTAATATCTTCTTTTTTAAATAAATGGGTGATGACTCTATAGCGTGATTGCCAACCCTATACCTCTGCTCTGAGTACCATACCTCTTACAATCACACAAACTACTTGCTTGTCTAGACACTCAATTGAATAAAAATAAAACTATTATTATAGTCATATAATGTCTCTGTAGATACCACTTATGTATTCTGTGGTACCGAGAGTATCTGAATAATGATGTCAACACTTGGCTCAGAATTAATTGCTTCGATATTGGTTCTCCCAAATACAGTACATAATTAATAAATACTCCAGTAAGAGTTAATTCAGGCGCTGCGGATCAAATGCTACAATCATCCATCACAGCGCAGCCACAGAATGTACAGGGTGTTTGGTTTGTGACGTTCGATCTGCGAGGATTATGGTATATTATTATATCATCGTTTGCTATACCGAATAACAATAATAAGCGATTCTATTTAGTTATTTAGTATAAGTAAAAGATTTAGTTATAGTCGCTTAACATCAGGCGAGTTGGTGGCCAATCGTTGATCTATAATGTATAAAAAAAAAAAAAAAAAAAATGTTATATAGGTGTAGATCCCATCACAAATAAAAATCGCTGATTTGAATCTTAGAAGTAATTTTTCAATCTCATAAAAGTCTGTTTTCTACTACCCCGCTGCGCATATATTCCCACTATTTTCGATTTTTAGGGTTCCGTACCCAAAGGAAAAAACGAGACTCTATTACTGAGACTCCGCTGTCTGTCCGTCCGTCCGTCCGTCCGTCTGTCACCAGGCTGTATCTCATGAACCGTGATAGTTAGATAGTTGAAATTTTCACAGATGATGTATTTCTGTTGCCGCTATAACAACAAATACAAAAAATAGAATAAAATAAATATTTAAGGGGGCTCTCATAAAACAAACGAGATTTTTTGCTCGATATTGATAATAGCAACAGGTAGACGCTTGAAATATTCACTGAATATTGAGTTATATTATTCACTTTAAAAATAAATAATTAAATTAAAATAAAATTCATATTTTAGGGGGGCTCCCATACAACAAACATGATTTTTTTGCCGTTTTTAGGGTTCTGTACCTCAATAGGAAAAAACGGAACCACTAATCACGGAATTACTTTGTTGTCCGTCTGTCTGTCCGTCTGTCCGTCCGTCCGGGTGTCAAAACCTTTATCTCGGTAACGCTTAAAGATATCGAGTTAAAATTAAAACCATATACGCAGATCTATAGTATCTTGCTGCAAAAAGAAAAATAAAATTTCTCAGTTTTCGTAAAAAAAAGTTACAGCCGAATATGTCGTAAAAAACGCACATTTCGACACTCACAGAGGAATCAAAACCTATGGGGTACTTCCCGTTGACCTAGAACTCTGAAATTTAGCAAGAAGCATTGTGTTAGAGTACACATATAGGAAAAAATCCGAAAACTGGTCATTTTTAATTTAATCACAAAAAATAGTGTCTCTATGCAAGGAATGAGGGCCCAAATTTGAAAGTGAATTAACCGTATCGGGGTATCATATGGGTATCATCTCATTAGCATAAGCTAAAACACATTCTTCGCCCCCTGCAGACCCTTCACTTCAGCTGGGAACCAAAACTTTTTAGGCGAATTTTGATTAAGTAAAGTGGCCGCGCAAAGCAATGTTGACTGCCTCAAACGCTGGCAGTTTACTAACTTCTACAAAATGAACAGGACTCGCTCGCTCGGATCCGAGTGTGAGGCGCCGCTACTATAGCCCCGCCCCACTCGGATCCGAATGGTGAGCAAGAAATGTGTTAAATATTTTTACGATGTATATTTTTCGGTTTGTGAAGGAAAATATAAAAAAATATAAGATTTTTTGGGCGAGTCTGACTCGCACTTGTCCGGTTTTACTATATATAATGGTACGGAACCCTTCGTGCGTGAGTCCGACTCGCACTTTGCCAGTTTTTATTATTATTATTTATTATTTATAGCAGGTCCCATATTGTTGATGTTGATTTAATCAAACACAGATATTTTATAATTTCCTTTATTTTCGTGAAAATTTAAAATCATCTTATCAAATTTAATAAAAAATCATTAAATATGGCGTAAATTTTTTGACTAGATATTTTACTAAAAAGTAAGAAAATTGCTTAGAACTGTATGTACAATGAGACAAGTTTTGGGCCAATATCGCGAGATACATATCTCTATTTAGCACTATAAAAAGGGTTGAGAATTTTTTGAGAAAAAAATGTTGTGTGTATGATGACTTTTGCATTACAAAAAAAAAAACTAATGTTATAATTTCAAATGATTATGATTTGATAGGCCTCATGGCTCAGTGGTAGTACGTCTGCCTTTGAGCTGTAGGACGTAGGTTCGATATCCACCCAGGGCCAACATTTCTGCTGAGTATGGATGTTTGTTCTGTGTCCGGGTGGTTGTATGTATTATGATACATTATGATGTCTGTATTTACAAAAAAAGTATTTAAGTTTTCTATCAGCCATCTGGTTCTCATAGCTTTGTTGTGTGAAAATGTCCTCCAGTATTTATTTATTATTTTTGAAATTTTAACGATGGTATACTTTACTTTTTATTGTTTCACGGGAACCCCGTTGGCCCCTCGAAACATCATATTACACCATATACCCAAACATACTGTATAATAATTACTACGAAGTAGCGGTGATTGTTCGCCACAAATCCTCCCTTTAATTAAGAACTTGGCTCTATAATTAATTTATTTTGCGACAGCTTAAACCATGACAGCCATACAGATTTGCATAAGTTTGGCTGTTGGAAATCTCTAATTAATAAATTTAAGTTCGACTACTTAAAATGTTTTAAGTGTCTGTACTTCTGTAGAGTTGATATACATGAAAGGGTCATTGTATTCACCGTTATTACTAACTTTTACTACGGGACTAATCTTGCAAGAGTGCAAAATTCTACCAAGATTTATTTTCATAATTTTTTGGTTTATTATTTATGGCACTGATTTAAAGAGGCAGTTGTAAATTATAAATGGCACGTTTAATAACTAGTTCAGCAGTTAAAACTAAGCAGTAAAGTAAACAAAAATGAGTAATAAAAAATAATGAAATGGATCAGTGAATATATAATTGAGCAGGAAAATAATTAAATGGGCGGTAAAACTTATTATCTATAAATTTGTATAAAAAAAAAAACATAACCTAATCTCTGAAGAAATTATTGCTTATACCTATATACATAGATAACTTTCCATCATTTTTACCGCTCATTCAGTTATTGGACTGCTCGATTATTTTTAGAATTGACATTGTATGATAAAATAACCGACTGATTGATTTTTTATTACTGTCCATGTTTTACTGTCGCAATAATTAATCAACCGCCATTAAATTAAATAACTGCTCAATATGTTTTTGAACTGATCATAATAACATCTCGAATATTTAAATAACAGCTCAAAAAATTAGTTCCCATTATTTATTATCCGCATAGCCCGAGTGTCAAGGAAGGGAAGTATGTGTTCGCGCGCATCTTGTATGTATGTTTGTAAATTTCTTTATTACCTTGTATTTCAAAACGGCTGTGTCCAAAGTATCCTTATATGTGATTTAAAAAAAAAACAAAATGGCTAATTTTGTCGTAAAATTGTAAGTACCTAGTTAATACATTATTTTTAAACCAAACCTATCGAAAATGGTACCAAAATGAAATTGTATTTTTTGTTGTAATTGTAATTGTTGTTTGTTTCTTTTAACGCAGATATATGTTTATTAAATCTGTTATTCCATATATTTCGTCAATAGTCAATAAACTTCAACTATAATAGTAGATATTTTCGTAATTTCAGGATTGATTCTGTAATGACTGGAATTCTTTGCCGCCATCTCTGTTTCCTGAGATATCTTTGAATTTTCAAGACTAGAGTGAATAGATATTTTCTAGATCGACAAGCTTTATCCTCGGCCACACCGTCACTTAATATCAGGCGAGTTGGTGGCCAATCGTAGATCTATCTTGCGTAAAAAAAATTGTTCATAAGGGTGAATACAATGAAGTGTTATATTAAATGAAAAACCAAATTGCCGACTGCATGACAGCGAATATCGTAAACATCGTTAATATCGTATCGTATCGTGAATATCGTTTCCGTTACTCTAGAGTTATCATCCGCAAAACAATAATATTATTGTAGTAATAATATTGTTCCTCATGGCGCAGAGGTAGTACGACTGCCTCCTGAGCTTAGGCCGTGGGTTCAATCCCCACCCAGGGTTAACATTCGTGTGATGAGCATGGATGTTTGTTCTGTGTCTGGGTGTTTCTATCTATCATAAGTATGTATTTACAACAAAAAAGTATATATGTATTCTATCAACTATCTAGTTTCCATAGTACAAATTTTGCTTAGTTTGGTCTAGATGGTGTTGTGTGAAATGTTCACCAATATTTATTTATATTTATATTTGTTTTACACCGACACCCACATACATACGTACATACATATAACATAATAGAAGGGTACAGGCAAAGAACAGGGAATGCCCTAATTAATTGACTTGAATTCTAATGATTGGAATTTAATATACCATAGACAATGATATGATTCCAACAAAAAAAAAAAAAAAAAAATGTGACATTCTATAAACATGTACATTATACCTGTACATTATATAAACTCTAAAAACAATCCTCCTTACGCAGTCGGGTATTTTTAAATGTGAGCTATACTCGGGAAGTAAAGATGAATGTCGTCCAGGATGTAGGAGGTAAGGTAGTTTTTTGTCCATCTACAGAAGAATGAGAGTATTGTCGGTGTATGTATACAATAATAAGCTAGATATTGATATTTTTACTCCTAAACTCTCATTTTATACTAAATCAGTGAAGGATATCCTCTATACCAAATCCATAAAATCAATTGCAAAATGAATAAAATTTAGATTTGTTTACACAACCTTTGTAAAGTTACAAAATATTCACAGCCTCTATTTCTTTTTTTTTTCCTTTGTTTCAATTTAATATTTAATACCTAAAATGTGTTTGCTCAAATGACGTATACATGCTTTGGATTATAGTCTGGTTCTGATCGATTGACATGTGTTATCTTGTATTATGTATTATGTTCTGTTTTGTATACTTAATAAATAAATAAAAAAAAAAACATACATACACCGACAAACAAT
The DNA here is from genome assembly GCA_947563715.1 of Lycia hirtaria. Taxonomy (NCBI): domain Eukaryota; kingdom Metazoa; phylum Arthropoda; class Insecta; order Lepidoptera; family Geometridae; genus Lycia; species Lycia hirtaria. The sequence continues at coordinate 25,278,207 of OX387375.1, forward strand.
ATCGTAATTCTTCCGTAGATGGACAAAAAAACTTGATTAAAGAAAATAGCAATGCTATTCTTACTCTCTACATTGTTTGCATTGCAAATTCATGTTGCTCTACGAATTTTACCTATTCAAACTGGTTTACTTGCTATGCATAGGTTTTTTATATTATATGATGAAAGAATAGATCTCCAAGTCCCGACTAGACATGCAATGAAGCATCGTATAACGTATTTAATACAAAGGTGGATTATAGAGGTAATTCAACGTTTTATTTTGAAAAAAAGCGAACCAGACTGACTAATGTCCCGATATAGGATTCTTGATGTCCAAATCCTTTGGGACAAGAAGTATTAGTGCAGAGAGAACCCTCCTATCAAGGATTTATTAGTCTTTTAACTTCTACTTCTATTCGATATTTTGAAATAGAAACGTTAGACTTCTGTGAGTATCTACTGTGGGTATTGGTTGTTATGTATCAAATGTATAAAATTACATATTTTTTTAATATTAAGTAAGAAATAAAATTAAATACTGTTACCCGGGGTAATTCTGACTTCGTGACAAACATTTTACGTAGCTTTTTACGAAGGTTCTTGACTTTTTTTCAAAAAAATTGGCAGGTAGTCCAATTACTTAATGAACAAATTAGTAGTTGTTTTGACTATTAATCTTTTTTCACCTGGTGTCCATTTGGTTGAGCAACAAAGTTGGCGGCGCGACCAGAAAAAAAAAATCGAGAGCCATCGAAAAATGCTATATACAATGTTTCACACACAGTCAAAGTTATTCACGTTGACAGTATTTAATTAAAATTTTATTTCTTACTTTATAATAAAAAATATTGTTATTTTTACTTTATTTCCATAGTTTTAGTTACATAAGATATGTACAATGATTTCTTTTCGGCTTCATATAAGATACTCAATTTAATAATTGTAACATTCAAGGCAGTTTTCTTTCTCGAAGTAAAAGTATAGTTGTTTAGCTTTTGCGGAAAGTAACAATAAAGGGAAGAAATACTGAAGCTTAACATTCACTCAACGTCTTACCAAAGTGATATTATGGAAGACAAATGGCATGCGTGCTTGTTTCTTCCTATTATCGTATATTATTGTGCAGGGCTGTGATCTTGGAATCCCTCGCTATGGGCTCCGCTTACGAATAGGACTGTCGAACGATATTCACATTTTAGAATATTCAAAACACGCGTTAACGCAACTAGTTGTATAAACGACTCGATTTCTTATTTCATAAATAGAAAATTTATGTCATATTTGCGTAGACCAATAAAGCATAAGTTTGTATGCCACTATCTGGCTGATATTGTTGTCTTTATAGTTTACATGTTTCATTTAAAAAAAGTGATGTCTAAAATAAAATACGCCTATGCAATTATTTAATAATAATTAGTGGTGCAAAAAGCGTTATTTCGCCGACATTTTCAATCAATCAATAACACTTTATTGACACCACATAAAGTAATAAGAAAATAAACACATAAGAAAATGGCACAAAAGGCGGTCTTATCGCTAAAAGCGATCTCTTCCAGACAACCTTGGGATGTGATAGAAAAATATATGTAAAGGTGGGCGGTGGTACTAATTCATGAGTAAATACTCGAAGACTAATTAAGTTAATAAAAGAAAACTATTTTTAATATAAACTACTTAGAAATAATACATACACAGATACATACATACTTAGATAACTATAGAGTTTATAAATAAACTTACTCAAATACAATATATAAAAGTAGTAATTATAATGAATGCACACACATTTACTAAATCTTGGATATCATTTTCGTGACGATTGTAATTTATTACCCCTTTATTTCGGCTTACTCATCATATATACTACTTTGTTAATTTACTAGTTATCAGAAGAGTTTGATTTGGAAATGGAAAATTTTAAGTGATTAGTGAAAAATGACGTGTACACTTAAAATATATTTCGTCTCGTCTTGTCCACTATCGCATTTGTTATTGCGTAATAACGATATGGCTCGCTATCATAATGTAAATTTGCTTTAAATTTCACGCATATGTTTTCGCATGCGAATTGAGATTACGAGTGATTTCATAATAGAGCTAGGTAAAGCAAGAAACGGTACAACCGGCAGTTTATTGCCTTTATCGTGTAGTTGCGTAAGGGGTAGAGTGCGCTTTTGCCTCGGGTAAATCAAAATATTTTATGTTAGCGCAGAGCTTTGCATTTAAAACAGCTGTAGAACTAGGCTATCTTGATAAATGGTGGAATATCTTCTCGAGTGTATTATGGAAGTATCTAAGTATGTAAATATGTTTCCATATTGACTGGCCTTGTGGCTCAGTTGGTAGTATGTCTACCTGCTAAGCCGTAGGACGTGGGTTCGATCTCCACCTAGGGGAAACATTTGTGTGATGGGCATGGATGTTTGTTCTGTGTCTGGGTGTTTCTATGTAGGTATCATATGTCATACATTTACAAAAGTATATATGTATTCTATCAGCCATCTAGTTCCATAGTACAAGCTTTGCTTAGTTTGGGCTAGATTGTGTTGTGTAAATGTTCCCAAATATTTATTTATATTACCTAATCCAGTCCAAATGGCAAACCGATTTTGATGGTACCTACTGTTGCTGTTTGTTGTCTATCTCTACCTCTGGAGTGTCGTAATCTACGGTTTTTTGTTTGAAAATGTTAACGTATTAAATTCTATTATCTACTCACAAAAAAGAAAAACACTTATTTAGCTGTAATATGAAGGTATTGAGTATAAGTTACTCTTTCACGCTAAAACGCATCAACGGATTTGTTTGAAATTTGGAATAGAGATAGCTTACCTTATATTAAATTACATAGGTTTTTTTAATCCAAAAAATGAACGCTTCCTTTGGGATAGCGAGTAAAACCGCAGGGCTCAGTTTATTGGATAATAAATACATTTTTTGTTGTCAATTTTTTACGCACGTGACCACAATGAAAGATTAACCCTCTCTTGTTGCCCACAGAGTATCACCACATTTTTTGGTCATAAATCACACACAATACAGATGTTTTCAGCGGGCTAAGTGTAGCTTTCGCTCCCTTCACTGTAATTTATTATACCTAGTGAAGGCGCTAATAGGCCATAGGGGGGTATTAGTGCCCTACTCTATTTTCCCAGAGGTACGTTAATCAAAGTCGAGAGCGGTGGGATACGTTAACCCAGGACGTAACAAATGTAACAACATCGAAGATACAAAGTGCTGAGATGGATGTTTGGGAGTTTTTCTTTGAGGGGTTGTTTGTTATTTCTACGTCATTTGGACGCGGAAGTCGGTCACTTACTAGTGGTAATTTGCTTTCTATTTCTTACTAGACTGCATTTATGCTGATTCGGTTGTGTTAGTAGAAACACATGCCTATTTTGTCTATGATATGTACGTGTCTAGGTCTATATGGTCGAGGTTTATAGGTAGATATGTATGGCCGAAACGCCTCAACCGATCATCTTAACGTTTAACATTTTTTGTACCACTTGTATTTCGGGGTATAGGTTTTTAGATCTTTTCGATATAATTATTATTCAGACGTAAGTTATTCACATACGAATCTGTCCTACTTGACACTAAGAGTCCGTAGTGCGACCATCGTCCGTCTTGCTCGCGCATACCCACATTTTTGCAGATATAAAATGACTGCATGAACTTATAAAAAAAATCGTCGTTTGTACAACTAGAAAACAACATCACAAATATTCGACAAAATTTTCAATTTGTTTCAAGTACATTTTCATACATAAAAATCATTAACGCAAAAAATGATTTTTATATAATATATGTTTTGTTTTATATATTTTTTGTTTGTATTTTAATGTATGATAATTAACTTGGATCAAATTATAAATGTTTGTCGAATATATGTGATGTTGTTTTCTAGTTTTACAAATGAAGTTTATTTAGTCATTTTATATCTTCAAAAATGTTGGTATGCGCGAGCGAGACGGACGATGGGTGAACTCGAAAAAAAACATAGAACTTAAAGTTCTAAGTTTTTTTTCGAGTGATACTCTCAAAGCCGTTGGTTTTAATACTAACCGTAGCCGTAGCCGTTGGTTTTTATTTTTGGTTGGTTGGTTTTAATACTCTTAAAGCTCTCAAAGCCACTATTCTTGATCTAAGTCAATAAAATATACATCAAATACATTTTTTCCTTTGGAGCAATATCCATAACGGCCCTTGTCGGCTGCAGAGTCCGATCTTTGCTATCCAGATTCCAATAACTCCATAGATTTGATCCGTGTAAACAACGTCTTCGACAGGATATTGGGAAAGGACATCAAATAACTACTAAATATTTATTTGATGTACTTTTATTTTTATTTGTTATATCATTAATTTCTTAGATCTAAGGAGTGCATACTTTTTTGTCATAGTTTACCTACCTGACGTTTAGTGATGGTGTTGTCCAAGGTAGGTATTCCTAGAACTTACTTAGAACTTAGAACTCACACTAATTTAGAACCGCTTATTAACTTAAAATATTGTTTGGTGCTTGGTTACAAATTTCCCATTTAAAAGTGATAGCTAGTAAGACTGGCTTCAGGAATCCTATCCTATCGCCATTCTATTATTTCCTGACAATTCCGAAAGTGCCAGGCCCATTCTTGAGATTCAAGGCCGTATTCTGGCGCACGTACACCCAAGGGCGTCGCCAGCCCACTTCTCAGTTTTCATTAAAAAAAAAGTTACAGTAGAATATGTCGCAAAAAACGCACATTTCGACACTCGCAAGGGAATCAAAACCTATGGGGTACTTCCCGTTGACCTAGAACTATGAAATTTGGCAAGAAGCATTGTGTTATAGTACACATATATGAAAAAATCCGAAAACTGGACCTTTTTAATTTAATCACAAAAAAGTGTCTTTATGCAAGGAATGAGGGTCCAAATTTTAAAGTGAATTAACCGTATCGGGGTATCATATGAAAAAGCTTCATTAGCATTCATTTCATTAGCATTTTTACAACTACTTACGCTTGTTTTCCTCTACAGGTCAGGCAGAGCATCAAAGACCATAAGGCCGTATGACGGCACATTTGACAGCGGTTAGAGAATAAGTTGGAAGAGAAAGGATATTAGAGGGTATATAAAGGATATTATAGGATATAAGATATAATGTTGGTTTGCAGTGACGTCAGCCAGTGTTTTTTTTTTGTTTATTGATAGGTAATTACAATTTTACAATAAAAAGTGTGTATGTAAAAGTGTGTGTAAATGTACTTTGTTACCGCATAACTCCTTAGTTTATAAACCAATTTGGATTTTTTAAATCGAAAGTATATATCCTTCAGATTGGTCCCATAGAAATTTTATCAAAATCGGATATGTGATATGCTTCTTAAATTAGGTATTTTGAAGTCAGCAACGTGGGTGGTGATTACTTGAAAAAAAGAAGTGATAAGTTAAGTTATTTCCACACGAATCATATATCTAGAAGGTGTAATATTTTACTACAGGTGCGTACCTACTTACGCACCTACAACTAATATAATAGAGTGAAACTACCCTCATTAGTTTTAGTACAGACATTAAAATGTGACGCCTGGCTTTTAATTAATTGAAATATTAGAATGTTACGATAACATACTGCTAGCATCCGGCTCTGTTCATGTTCTATAGTATAATAGGAATCCTATTAGTTTCCGCATGTCCGTCTGTGTATTCGCAGCTTTGCTCAAATACTTATTAGTACAAGAAAGACGTAATGATATATATATTAATCAAGTCACGCCAAAAATATATCGTGTATTGAGTGGGGTATCTTTGGATAGGTAATTTAAAAATATTAGGGGTGTGCAAAAACTATTTTGCAACTTAGGGATCCTTAACCGAAATATTATGCTTTAAAGTGATAATTTTTTTCAGAATCAAGTGTCCCCAACCCCTGCTGGGTAAACGGTTGACTTTAGAGATGTGAAAAAAGCATGCTGGTAGCGTATAACATGATGAATTAAAAGTGATTTTAAAAGCTTAAATCGACTTCAAAACAATCCTTTTAACTGACAAAAGGAGGTTATTTCTCTCTTTTCATTTAACCTTTTTTTTTCTTTCAACGTTTCAGGTAACTGTACGTAATACGGACAGATTAAATCAAAACTGGACGTCTACTTAAGTAAATACGTATATTATAACTACTTTTTGAGGTAGATTCCAGTCCCTAAACGGCAGACATAAGGGTGATTTTGGGTAAACTACTTAAATCAGGGTTCATTTCAAAAGTCGACCTCCACATACTTCGGCATCAATGTAAGACTTGAATCTTGTCTAAACGCCTTTTCTCTTGTTGCTAAAATGTAGTATTCCACAATTGGCTGTTCGTATACCTAATAAAAGTGCAAATAAAGCACATTGTTCGGATTTATCTTAAATCCACTATGTAACAGCTTTTATAGATTTTCTATCTGTCAAAAAAATTACAAAATAATAGATAGATACATATAATCTAAGTAAAACTATTAACTATTTAATTGAAATTATCCATATATATAAAAGAGGAAGAGTAATATTTATTCCCTCATAAGACAGCATAGCTTGTGTGTCAATATAATGGAATTCTTGAGAAATACATGTTTTCATTTCGGCACAGCGGGATTTCCATTTTCATAAAGTACAAAGGGACAACACAGAAAATATAACATGAGAGTTGGAGTGAATTTCCTCACAGAAATATGTATATTGTTTCTTAAATAGATTTGGAGAGTATCTACTTAGATTATTATTTGAAATAATCATATCATAAATCTTTTTTAAATAAATCGTTTTACTCAGCTATATTATAAGAAACTAAACATGTACCTAAGTAGAACTACATGTAGAAGTACTTGGAATAATTATTTTATTAGTCTATGTGTACATAATATATTTACCTGATCGAAGTATCTGGCCCAACGCATAAGCATTGCCATTCAACGTGACAATTCTGACAGCATACTGGGTACGGTGCCAACTGGTAGTCGGTTTGAGCATTTAGTTTTTTTTTTAGATCATTATCACTCTGAGGTAATCGATTTGTTTTTTGTGTAGTAGTTTAGTTAATTATGTGTAATTTGTAAACTATTTTGTAGTAGGTATATTATTGTGTTCCTTCTAATCTCCTAAGCTACTGAACCAGTTTTGTCAAAAAGGGTGTCAGTTGACGCACTTTCACTCATCGTCTATTATGACCGATGCTCAATGACATATCCTTTAGTATACCAAAAATGACTGCTTAAAATATACAAAAAAATGTATTTAAGTGACTCAGAGAGAAATATCAAACCGCACTTCGCACATCGAAGTTAGCCAAGGCTACAGTTGGTAAGAAACATTTTTGCAAGGCCACACCGTCGCCGTCATTTACCATCGTGAGAGTTGGTAGTCAAACGTAGATCTGTATCGTATAAAAAATAAATATAAACGTACAGCTGAAAGTCATTACACTATTTTCAGATAGTTTAGTAAACGGAAAGAAAATCCAACCGTAAGAAATGTTGTCAAATCGGGAAACACAAGAGACGGATATTGATGCTACTGATATTCAAGATCACATACGTTACCGTGAGATGAAACATGATTTGCAACACAATATTTGTAAGGTATTGGCATTGTTTCCTTTTATTTATATGTAAATATGAAATCTTTCGATACAAGGTGAATAAAATAAAAATAAGAGTACATACAGTACATATATATTTTCTTTTTCATTTTCATTTTCATATGTAGTTTAGTGTTATTTATATAACATAACAAGTGTTTTTGGCATAACCTAGGCATAACAGTATATTTTAACCAATGATGTTTTATACGTAGATAGGTTTTCCTTGGCTTACGCAACACGTAATTAGTGCCGAGTTATTTGTTACGCTTGCTATTTTACATACCTAACTGCCTGCTTGCCTTTCGCTATTGTGCCACAATATTATTATCTATAACTAGTTTAATTCATGTTAAGTGAAATATTCGAAGTGAAATAAAATATCTTAAGCCATGAACCGTACAATTAGAATTGAAATGATATAGATAAATAAATATTGAACATTCTCTAATTTTGATATCTAATTTTAACGGGAACATATTATGTTTACTGGAGAAAACAATTCCATGAAAATCATCAAATTTTTATATTGCTCTGTAAATTTGATCCATTTAAAGAAAATTAATCTTGCTAAGATGTGGGTCGCACATTTTGCTCTAGTAATTTCCGCTTAATTCCAATTTCAGAACCTAATAAATAAAAAGAGATAGCCGGAAATTGGTAGGTAACTTTTAAACAGAGAGACGCTATAATTCAAAGTTATAAGGATTCAAGAGCATTTTGGGCTGAGCAGATGGCAACAGAACATAATATTATGTGATTTGTGTATTATTATATTACTATAAACTACCTACAACCCATTTACGCGACAAAAAGATTTTATATGACATAGGCGGTATGAGCGTTAAGAGCGATTTCTTCCATACCCTTGTATATATTTTAATTTTAACAATTTATGGATTACTCATTAATTTTTAGTGAAAATCACAGACTATAGTTTCAATCATATACGGTGGTCTTTTTCAAAAGGAGTAGCGCAGACGTCACTCTTGAAGGACATCTCGTCTGGTACTCAACCAGACCCAGAACCAGATGAGACGTCATTCGTCGGAACTGGTCCTAGATTTAATTAAGATTAAGAGTCCTAGACTCAAAAATTAGATGTAAGTAACTCGTGACTTGTTAAAATTAAATGTGTAACAGTCACGTTGGTTTGCATAAAAAAACCCCGTGTCATTAGTTGGCGCTTCAACGAAACAATTACTTTATGTTAATTATTGATGTGAACACATTAATAAAACCCGTTGATCGTCTCAGGATCTCTTAAGGCGTCGGGGTGGGAGCCACAGATGACACGCTGCCGCGTCTTTGTGATGTGCTGCATTTAATGCCACGGATCAGACCGGCTGTTGGCGTGGTGATTCGGGTATTCAGCAGTGGGGACCGGCATGATTGTTAAAACAGTGAAATTGCCCTACAAAATAAAGAGATAGATAAGCTTTAAGAGCACAGTTGGCGTGGCAATTTTCGCCAGTAGGTATATCGTCTTTTCATACAAAACGAGAAAACTGTTTTCTACCCCTAAATATTATCTGATTGTTCTAAGCTTCATTTATCTTCGGCCACAGCATCGCTTTACATCAGGCGTGCTGGTGGTCAAACGCAGAGGTATTATATATATATAATTATATAAAAACAAACACCCTGTAACAAACGTCAAACTTATAACACCGCTCTTTTTGAGTCGGGGCTTAAAAAAAGATTCAATAAATGTGTACAAATTGTGCTGTGCACGTCTCAGAAAGCGGCAACACTTACCCTGGCGTCTTAAGAGCAAAATTGACACAGGTTATCCTAGTCTGGGGGACAAACCTTCAACTCAGGTGTATTATAAAATTCACGTATTGTACGTTTTTTTTTTATTCTGCCCTGTTTGTACAAACTGTCCCACTGCTGGGAACGGGCCATCTTCTCATTGTGAGAAGGGTTAGGCCATAGTCTGCTACGATGGCCAAGTGCCACTGTACATTGTACCATTGTACGTTTAACAAGTTGTTACTATTAGTTTTATATCGTAGTCAAAAAGTAAATGTTTCATGTCACATAGTTATTACATCAATAAAGTTTTTAAGCTATTGCATAGCTTCTATCGCGGGCCTTGAGCGTGGAGAGCGAATCCAGAAATTCCGTAACGAAAATAACCTAACACACCGCGCGTAAAGCTATTATGCAATAGCTTTACCGCGGCAGTCTCCGAGTACCACACGTCTTTTTTTTTTTATTAGCCTATACTGTCCCACTCCTGGGCAAAGGTCTCCCCCATTTCCTTCCATAAATCGCGGTCCATCGCTGCCTCCTGTCAATCTTCCCGAAATGCATCAAGATCGTCACGCCAGCGTTTTAGGCCTTCCAGCGCAGCGTCTTCCATCAGGAACCCACTGTGTGAAGATTATTTATTTATTTAATTTCGTTACATTTACAAGCCCGCGCCCCGTCGTAAATCTGTAACGTACCTACCGAACAGTAACGAGCCACTTTGCTCATAATGGCTGTTGTTATTCAACCAACTTCACTACTCATGTTTATCCACTTTATTGCTAAGGATCGTAAGTGAATAAGAACAATATGAAACCTCGTGCCTTCAGCCTCGCAGTGAATTTATTTCGGACGGATTCTTCCCCCGTCGCAGGGGAATCCCCGTCTCCGGTTTCGATATTGAAATTATGATAAAACGGGAATATAATAACGGGAAGGTAATAACAACGGTTGGGATATAAAATAAGGATGGTGCGACGAGACGTTTAATGTTAGTGCATTGTACGGATTTACGCTGTGCAGACGTAGTGATCTATTGTGTGAATAGATATGGGTGATACAGGGGCGTATCTTGGTTCTTTGTCACACGGGGCCATCTAGGATTCTGCCGCCTCTTCCCCACAATTATAAGAATATTAGTTTTCTACTTAGGTGTTAATTAAATATTTTTTTTGTTTGTTCTTAAATAAAAGCCAGGTCAGGCCAGGCCTTTCGGCGGCTTAATAACTCTGATACTAGGGCTGGCCATTCAGTTTATACAAACTTACTTTTATAGGTAGAATCATATACATAATACGCGAGTACAGTGAGCGCAGAATTTGTATCTAATTATTACATATACAATTTTATTATTTTTGAGTCGTTGTGTCTAATATTCGATTTGAATTTGATTGATTTGAACCAAGCTTTCTGAAACTTTGGTCTCGACAACCTCTTGACCGATTTTATTCATAATTTTTCAATTGTTGTTTAAAATCGAGTACCAAATATTTCTAACAAATGTTATCAAAATCAGTCAGTAAATGGCGCCATAGAAAACTTACTTACTTACTCTTTATGGGATAAATACTCCCTTTTTCTAAATTCCCTGACGACCAAAAAATTCTATGAAATAGTAAAACCTGGATAGCAAGAATCGTAAAGATTGGTTGAAATAAGCGTTTCAACCAATCTTTACGTTCTATAAGCGAGTACCAACAAACATTCGGATAGGAGAAAGAAAATTTTGCTAATTAATACAGAAACCTTTGTTCGCTTTGCTCACTAGGTCAATTATTCATAATCTTTAATAATTTACTTACTGAAGATACAAGATCATATAAGAACAAGTACGTCAAAATCTCTCAACAAGTACAAATAAAATTACGGATCACGAAATCAAACGGCCTTACCGAAAAACGTTACTTAACTTTAACCATCGTCTTAAATTCTCTGTCTTCTTTCTGCAAGTGTCATTACGTGTCAGCCAGAAATTGACAAAATACGTTAGTCATTGCTTAAAGTTAAGCAACGTTTTTCGGTAAGGCCGAAAATGTGCAAGTTAAAACACTCGAGCAAAGCGAGCATTTCTATAGCATCAAAATAATCGGATTTTTTACTGGGGCGGCACTGAAATGTCACATGGATTCCACCAAGGCCCCCGCAGTGTTGCTCGGGGCCATACCCCCTACCGCACCCTACGCTACGTACCTGGGGTGATATGGCTGGTTAAAGTTCATCGTCTCCTCAGACGCACAAGTTGTATTAATATGACACGTACGTGAAAGGTTCGAACATGTTCTCTGTTGTAAAATGTCTATCAAATGTTTTTACAAAACGAGTAAATGCACTCGAGCTGCTAATGACTGCTCGTAAACCAAGTCGAATGCGTTCTCAATCCCATTTTTAACGAAATATCACTATCTGTATTTTAACAGAGAAAAAATAAAACCGGCCAAGTGTGACTCGCATACAGAGTTTTACGACTTTACGTACCTACTCCCTCCCTACGCTCTCACTTCTAAAGCTAAAACACAACTTTTTTTTATTACAATATACTTACCATAATAATTATATAGTAAAAAAAACATACAGACCGAATTAATAACCTTCTTCTTTTTGGATGTCGGTTAAAAAAAGCTAAAGTCGTTAAAAATAATATTTTTAGTATGAGTTCAACGTTGCTTCAAGCCGTGATGTATATTTCAATTGGCTGTAGGTATATGGTAAAGGCTTACATTGGCACTTTTTGGACCCAGAAACCTAATTTATTTAGGTTTTATTATTTTACTTTTTAGATTTTCCTAAGGTTTTCTTTCATATGTGTACCGCTATTGAACTGGTTTTGAATATTTGTTTTTATCGAAAAAAGGACTATTCAGAGGAGGTCCCATTTAATGAATAACCCCAAAACCCATCAACTTTAGTTTAGTAGTCTTATAATTAATATTTTGTTTAGGCGCCTGCATATTTAAATCCAGTTTTAAGTTGTTTTTTTTTTTTTTCAAATCTTTAATTTTAACTTACCTACTTATACCTCGCAGCTTTGATCCAGGATTCCCTGTGGTACCTACTTACTTACTATTAGGTATACATAAATCTCTACTCACCCCCGAGTCTCAAGCGTATTCTAACTTACCAATACTTTAAGACCTTAGGAAGACCTGAGAAAGCTACTTGGAATATCTAAGTGGTCTGTTAGACGAGTGACGGTCATACTTTAGCCGTGTACCTCCAGTAATAAGTAAAGTTGTTTGCTAAACATTAATTCAATTGATAAATTATATTGTGGCAATTTTTTTTATATAATATTTACATAATTTTATTTATATAATATTTACATATTGTTTTAGCTACAAGCCGGCCAAGCCAGGTTAGCATGGTGCCGATTGTTTCCAATCAGCGCTGGTCTTCCGCTGGGTCCAGCAACGTGACGTCACGCACTATACAGTGCGCATCAAAGATCTAACAACTTAATCAGCTGGCAGATGATACTATTTTGGAGAATTCAAAGACCAAAGTCATATTGACTATTTGGATGCATGTATCCATCCATGTTTAATTTCGTCAAGAACTTTGATGACATATCATTCCGTAGATTTACAAAAAATAGTTTGTACTTATAACACCTAACGATTTAACATCTGATACCTTAAGGTTGTGTAATGCATTACTAAATTCTGGTTGGCATTGGAATGTCATGGGCAAGCGTGAAGCTTATCACAAAACAGTAATATATTGTCCATAATCAAATTCAATCATAATGATATTGTTGTTCTTGATATGCACCGCACAGGAATATAATTCTTTGCCGCCATCTCTGTTTCATGAGACCTTCAGATCACAAAATTTTGTGATCTGTGGTCATGTACAAGCGTGACATTTTACATCCCATATCCTACTCGCCAACCACATTTCACTCGTATAAAAAAGCCTATCTGTACACTCATAAAAACAAACTTGCTTAATTAATTTACGTTTATTCATCATGCGCACACGCAAATTTTACATTCAGAATATTCTGAACTCCGTACCGCTTTCTATAGAAGTCTGTGAAGAGTACAACAAATAGTATTAAGTTGAACAAACCCACCCAGTAGGTGCCTGCGTGCATGGGACACTGAGATATGTACGTTTGGATTACCAAATGAGTGGACACTAGCACGAATTGGACCTGAAACATATTATAATCATCTGTAGGTAAATATATAGGTCTATTTACATACTAATTGTTACCTCGGTCTTTTTTTCACCTGCTAGATCCCACTGCTGGGCCAAGGACTCCAGCGTTTCCCTCCATTTCTCGCGGCCTATTGCTTATCATAGAGCATTGGTGCAAAGTGTGAGTTTCATTCAAATTTTCGTTCGAAAAACAATTTACACCTTTTCACACTTGGACTCTCTATGACGCATAATAATTGCTACATTATTTATCATTAACACTCATTGTCAAAAAACACAAAATCACGGAAAACTACAACAAGTATATGTTTAGAAAACCCAAATATCCCCGACCAAAGAAAACGGCTGCATCGATTTTGTGAAAAACTCATAATAGTCTAGTAAAAATAAATCCGTTTGTATGGAGCAGACCACAGTATTTGCAACTGGGGGGATTCTTTAAAATTATGATAGGAAAATAACTAAAAATCATAGATCAACAATAATCCCCGATTTATAGACTAGCTGCGTTCCGTGGTTTCACTCGCGTAGTTATGAAAAACGGTGATGATTATGATGATGATAAATAGCTTATGCCCGTCTCAAGGTCCAAATATCTCTATACTACATTTTATAATGATCGGTTCAGCCGTTTGAGCGTATAAAGGTAACAAAATTAGCTTTTGTAATATCATTATGAAATTGTGTCAAATGTATTTCAAAACACCAGTACATTCATTTAAATAACAATATACTTAGTTGTCTTTTATGTTGTCACAAATCTTATTTTTACTAGGGGGTCATTCATATATTACGTAAGACTATTTTTGCTAGTTTTTGACCCCCTCCCCCCCCCCTTATATAAGAAAAAATAAGAATAGGTGGACCCCCCCCCTGTGTAATATTTATTACGTAAGAATCTAAAGGAACAAAATGAATACACGTTTGGTTTATTGTAAATAGGGATGGGTTATACTTGCAAAATCTCATACCAGGGCTTCCAAGTGCGCCCACATAAAAATACCAGCGCCAAAAACCAGGGCTCAAAACCCTTCAAAGTATTTTTTTCGTTAAAGAAAATTGATTTGTATTTTAACTAAGATAAGGTGCACAATTGCGTAACAAGTTTTTCTACTAAAATACTTTCATAGGATATTGTTCATTATATACGTTATAATAAGAAGCATAATGGCATTCACGAAATTCAAAACGTTCCAAACGACACCAAACATGACTGAGCGAGCGCGATATATATTGCCTACTTCGTTCCGTGTATTTGACGATGACACCCGAGTGAAGCGCCAAAAACCAGGGTCAAAACCCTTGAAAGTATTTTTTTCGTTAAAGAAAATTGATTTGTATTTAAGTTATAATAAGGTGCACAATTGCGTAGCGAGTTTTTCAACTAAAATACTTGCATAGGAAAATGTTCATTGTACATGTTACAATAAGAAGCATAATAGCATTCGCGAAATCCCGTAAAGTAAATACTTTTTCTCCTTGCAAGTGTTTCGGGCGGCACCTGGTCGCCATACTTGCAAGCAAATACCTGGTGTAAAAACCTGGTTGCGTAAATACTCACCTTCCCTAATTGTAAATGGAAATCGTTTAGCTATACACATCCGAGCGCACTTCGGCACTCGCGTGGTTTCCCGCGCTTTTTCAAAGTATAATTTTAACTTTGCGCATTTTTGTGATACCTAAGAACTATCAAGACTCCCTCCCGCCCCCTTGTAAGAAAAAATAAGACATGGTCAACCTAAATAGTCTTACGTAATAAATGAATGGCCCCTAGACAATTATATAATGCAAAAATTACGGTCTCAACACTCCTCTTAAACTAGTGACGAATCAATTTTACACCCTGCACTGTTCAAGTTAATCCTACAGTAACTACGTCAAAGCTCTGTGTGTGCAAGGAAATGAAGTTGTCTTTGTTCTGCAGCCCTACGTGTGCGCGTCTAAAATAGACTACTGAAACATCACGTAAGCTTCACTTCACTTGCTATTTACTATCCTATCTGATGAAGCGATGTGAATTGAGTTTTCATTTATAGGATTGCCGTCTGCATTTCTATTCACTTATAGTATATGCGTGTTTTTTTTCAACACCATCATAAGGCTACCAAATTTCATAAGTGGACATAGGCTTCGGCTTGGGTTTGGGCTAGGCCATTCAGCCCAGTCTTTGCTTACTGCAAAAATGTGAAATGCGCTCTCTGATTGGTCCTCCATCGATATAATCTTGTTGTCTTTAAATCGCGAGTGATTTTGTTTCTTCGAGCTAACCAGTGTCCTAGGTGAGTGATGTGAATTATCTATAGTAATTCAGTTATTTAGCCATTGCATTTTTATAAAAAGTGCAACAAGGCAGACACTGTTATAGCTTACCATTAGGCGTGCCAACTGCAACATGTGTGAAATTACAGTTGCTTTGCTAGCCCGGAAAGATGCTTGCCTTTTTAAAACAAAACTTTGTTGAAGTTCGCCGGGAAAACCTCCAAAGGCAGGATATTCCACATTTTGCTTGATGTCTAAATCAAATAAAGATGAAACATGTCCACCGCTCTGATCAAGGCAGCATTCATACATCTTCGAAACATTATGAACTACTTTTTTTCTTTTTGAACCTAGCGGCAATTAATTAACGTTGAATTAATGAATGAGGGGTAGTGAAATACCTATGTAAAATATGACAAACCAATTGCAACACGGTGACATATTTCTTCCACCACAGATACTTCGAATAAGCCGGTCCCATTGCCGACATCCCATAGTACGTATACATGATCACGTGTATAGCACAGTTGATCACCGCCATGAAGCCCCAGTGATCACTCGGATCATACTTGAGCGAGGACCAGGTGATGATCACCATAAAAACGTGGTGGTACACGTGGAGGAACGTGATCTGGGTGCGTTTCTTCCGAAGAACAAACAGGATCGTGTCGAACAGGTCGATTATTTTTGTGATCATGAATTTCCAATAGAGTGCTGCGACTCTCTGTAAAATAAAAATAACTATAATTATAATGTATTATGACAACTACACTATGCAGGATCGGCTAGAGGAGACGGCAAGGTGGACGAAGGCAGTGGTATACAAGAAATGGGCGGCGATATCGAGGCATTAATACAAGTATAAATTTAAAAAGTTTAGAGTGAATAGATATCTTCTAGATAGATGAGCTCCATCCTCATCGGCCATACCGCGAGTTGGTGGTCAATCGTAGATCTACATATATCTTGCATTTAAAAAAACTCGCGCGGCTGCGATCGGCTGCAATACACGGAAGTCAGTCTACCTTTGATGATTTTGCGCTCATGTATTTCAAATATGTATCTAGTTGACTTACGTAAACTATATGGTCATCATAGTTACAACTCTTCGGAAACAAGCCGTTGTCCATTATGTAAGTGAAAAACTGTAACAGAATATATTCCTTATTTATGGACGTATTCTTTAGAATTCTTGTTTTTAAGTAGGTACCTACAATGTTACCGGTAGAGAGTAGGTACTCATTTTCTTGGAAAGTTACAAAATGACATGGATGTCATGGAAACGTTTTTACTTTAGGTAAAGGCACAGAGCATATACTACGACAAAGGTCTGTGTTTAACATCTAGTGAGCTGGAGATCAAACACAAGCCTATGTCCAAAATTAATTAATTTAATACTCACAATAATAATGTCAGCGTACCCAGCATGCGGTCAGCATGCTGGGTACGCTGCCAACTGGTAGTGGGTTTGAGCATTTGGATTATCTTTAGACCTTTATCGGTCTGGGGTGATCGATGTGCTTTTTGTGTAGTAGTTTAGTTAGTTGAGTCTGTATATTGTTGTGTTGTAGTTAATAAAGGCACTTGCCATTAAAAAAAAAATGTCATATTTATTGATATATTTTAAATTAGAATCATCGCAAAAAATGTTAGAGAGCAGAAAACATTTTCGCTTACCCGATACGCCAAAATGGCGGAATTAACAACTTTGAACCCATTGTAAACAATTAACAGAGGTTTTATTTGAAAAGGACTCCGCTTCTCCATAATATGAGGTCCTATCTTGAACACAAACATTAAATATATGAAGAGAACGAACACCAGCTCGTTTGGGTTGGTCATCGGCCATTTATCCACAAAGCTCACTGGAAAAAGGTTATATTATTAAAGTTTATTTAAACATAATATACTCGTCTCATCGTTCCACCGAATTGACTGATGGTAAGTGATGAGTGGGGGGAACACGTCGATCTAGAGTGAAGTGAATATATTATTTTATTTCCTTTGATAATTCTAACATTATATTTGTAATGTAATGAAATGTGTAATAGTGCACTTCTATCCAATAGCATTACGAGGACCGGAATTGTTTTACGGATTGTTGATCTTTAACTGACTTCCAAAAAGAAGGAGGTTATCAATTCGGTCTCTATATTTTTTTTGTTTACCGATTACTCGGCCAATTGTGCATTGATTTTGTTTTTTTTTAACAAAATAACTGGTAAAGTGTCATCCAAACTGTACAAAAGTGAATAGCAAGTCGCATATGTACGCATATATGCGACTTGCGATTTAGTCACTTTTCTACAGGCATTATACATATTGCGTTTTTTGAAGTTGTTTTTTTTAGTTTTTTAAACAATAATTATAGCCGTCCGCACCGAGGCAACGTCCGCCGCGGACGCTCGCTCGGTTTTATCACCAATATCACTGTTTACCACCACCATAGTTTTTTATCATTACGCGGGTGAAGCCGAGGGGTGTAGCTAGTAGTTTATATATAAGAAACTGCATTTCATGATTTGACACTCAGTTTCACACATTTTGCGCAATTCCCAAATGATTGAGATGTCATAAAAAAAGGCACTTTGTCTGCGATTCTGCATATTATGTGTACATACATTTCATGCTCGCTGTCTGTTCCCTATTGCAATCTGATGCGATCGCCAACGAACGGGTTTATTTTCTATTGAAAAATGAACTATTACAGACACAATAATGTTTTCTAAGGTTTCCCCGATTCTTACTCATTGAAATGGAACAAATTTTAACAGATTTTACGCGATTTTACATAATATTATGACCTGACGTTATAGACCCTATAAACATGGTAAGATCCGTGGAATAACATTTTTGAATTGTCGATTACACATATTTTTTCTATTTTGTAATAAACAAATCGTTCAATCGTGCATATGAATTCACGTAGTTTCTCTGTAAATATTTATTGCGTTTGATTTTATTATGATGCAATTTTCTTCAAATATTACTACGATCAGAGATTATGTAAAATCTTAGAATATAGAATTTTTTTTTCTATATTCTAAGTGTAAAATATCTGTTTGTAATTTTTTTAGCGTTTGGTTTCGCCAAAATTAAGTTAATTTGGAACGAGAATGAACTCTCACATACTTACCTATTTTATGATATTTAATAGGTATGTGGAGGGAAATGGGGGAGACATTTGCCCAGCAGTGGGACAAAATAAGTTAATAAAAAAAAAATTGTATATAAAGTCTGCCTCTTACATGTCCAACAATGTAAATAACTTTGTAAACAACTGATTGACTAAGCAAGCACAACTTTGCGAATGAGTTTAATCGTCGAATCCAACTTCGTTCGAGGAACGACCTTCGGTGTACAACCAGTGTGTGTTTTACTAGTGATGCACGACACTGAAATGTGGTCGCTGACTATGGGACTTGTAAGGAAGCTCAGAACCGCAACAAGCTTTAGTAGTTTAGTTTAGCTGTACGGTGTCCTCTGCGCCATCGAATGAGAAATGAAAGAGTATTCGCAGATGTACGAAAATCGCCAACATTGCACAGTGGATTAGCATGTATCTATTAGTAGTGCAGGGCACATAGCACGCAGAACTGATGCCATATGAGGCCGAAAAGTTTTTGAGAAAAAAACCACATACTGGCAAGCGCAGCGTAGACAGACCAGCCATAAGGTGGGACAGAAGATCTCATACAAGTAACAGCAAGACGCTGGATGCAGACCGCTTTCAATCGGTGTTTTTGGAAATCGATGAGGGGGATCTATATGGAGCATTGGAGCAGTGAGCTGCTTTTGGCTGAGGTGATTAGGGTGAATGTAAACAACAATGACGTATTGGAAATAATAACTTGTGAATTTGTAAAGCAAATATTTTTTTTTAATAAAAATTTGTGAGATTGTAAAATTTTGTAAAACGGTATTTTTGGACATGTATAGAAAAACAGACTATAAGTGAAGGATAATATATAAGGAGGTAAAAATACAAGGATTTTTCCACGCATACGAATACGTCGCGGAAATAACTAGTTATTTATAGCACAATAATAAATCGATTCCAGTTTATTGATATTGTACAAGTAACGTTTAGTAATAAAACTGCAGTTATACGTTACATAGATTTGCGTAAGAAATTTCACTGTTTTTCGTTATCATGCATTCTAAAACTTCAGCTATTCCGTACATCTTGTCGAAGGTTAATCAAGTTTTTATATGAACCAATTGAACCTTTTTTTTCACGATTTCAGGATTATTCTTACAGTAAAACTAATTCCGTTAAGTGTCCGGCAGCTAGTCGGGAGACCGTCCGTCTTGCGATCCGCAGGTCCTGGGTTCGAATCCCGCGGCACGCATCTCTGTCTTTTCGAAGTTATGTGCGCATTGTTAATTGCCGCCAACTTCAAACGGTGAAGGAAAACATCGTGAGGAAACCTTGAATCTTGAAAGCTGTGTGAAGTCTGCCAACCCGAACTTGGCCAGCGTGGTAGACTATGGTCTTACCCTTCTCACAATGAGAAGAAGGCCCGCGCCCAGCAGTGGGACAGTTTGTACAAACAGGGCTGATAAAAAAAAACGAATTCATAACAATTATTATAATAAAGACAGTCATTTTAGACACGGTGCGCATTGTCAGGTGGTTATTTTTAGTCTGTAGCCTTACCACCAGCAGCTTAATCACTAACTCACTGCAAGTGGCAGTGAGTTAGTGATTAAGCTGCTTAAGCTATAGTTTTATGTTTTTTATAATATTCATCTTTAATATTTTAAAAATGTGTACTTATGTGTGTGTGTTTTCTTTATAAATGTGTGTGTACATAAAGTACGTTCGTACGTTGGTTTTCTCGCGAGAGGCGCCGAGACGAGATGAGGCTGCAAGAAGTAGGACGAGATCACCATGTACAATTGTACACTCTCGTCCTCGGCTTATCTCTGGGTGTCGGAGCGAGTGTGCACTATCGGTATTATACTACAGGCGAATGCCGAATGATGATGATGACGCTGTCATCATCATCATCATCTATCAATACAACAATATCATAATATTACTCAATATCAATAGTACATGTTGTGACGAAGGCGATGCTAAGTGTTGCTAGTTGGTGACCCGATTGCGTAAGGAGGGTTATGTTTTTCGAGTGTCTGTGTTTGTATGTATATGTATGAGAGTAAGTATGTATGTATGTTTCGATATGACCTCCTACGGCCTAAACGGCTTGTCCGACTTTGATGTGTGAGATGTCGTCTTCACTCTCTGAGTGAGATAAGATATATTGTTTGCATAATAATAATATGACTCTCTCAAAAATAAAAATAAAAGGCTTTTTCGTAACCTTCAACAAAAAATTTCGTAACAAATAATTTTACTAGAATTTATTCTAAAGTAAGCGGATTTAGAACCTTTTACAGAAAATTACGAATTCTTTCTGACCAAAAGTATAAGTTTAGAAAACTCAAAAACCGCCGACAAAAAAATAAATCTGAACCGATTTTTATGAAACATAGCTAAGAACAGAAAATCCTTTTAAAAAAAAACTAGATCAAAATCGGTCCATCCGTTTGAGAGCTACGCCACAGACACACGCAGATACACAGATATACAGATACACACGTCAAACTTATAACATCCCTCTTTCTGTGTCGGACGATATCGTAAGAAAAAACAGCTTTTCTGCAGTCGGGTATTTTATTTTTCTTTCAATACAGATACTTGTTTGATATCTACATTTTAATGAAAATTGGAAAGGAAAGTTCAAATTGTTTCCTAGTTTTGATAAACATCAATGAGCAAAACTAATTTAACTTTTTCAGGCAAATAAACTCCACACGCTATAAATAAGTGCCAATTTTGGCAATTCCGCACACGCGAGTAAATTTCTATAAAAGGTAAAACAATAGCAAAACTCTGGCACTAATATAGGTATCGCGAGAAACGGTTATAGCACGTTATACTTAGTGAGGGAAAATATCGATTTATAAACTGTGTATATACATAGGTGCTCCTTTTTAGGGTTCCGTACCCAAACGGTAAAATGGGACCCTATTACTAAGATTCCGCTGTCTGTCTGTCTGTCCGTCTGTCACCAGGCTGTATCTCATGAACCGTGATAGTTAGACAGTTGAAATTTTCACAGATTATGTACCTATTTCTGTTCCCGCTATAACAACAAATACTAAAAAAACAGAATAAAATAAATATTTACAATAACTCCCGTACAACAGATATGATTTTTTTGCCGTTTTTATAGATAATGGCACGGAACCCTTCGTGCATGAGTCCGACTCGCACTTGGCCGGTTTTTTGTATGTTTTTTAACCCTCGACGTAAATGAGGGGTGTAATAAGGTTGTTGTGTGTGTCGGGGCCCTGATTCCGTATGACCATCGGCCGCGTTACGTGAAATTGACGTGGGTGTATGACAATGACAAATTAGACTTAAGGGTTTTAAACTTAAAGTGTAATTTTCATTGTCAACTCACCCACGTCTAGTTCACCTAACGCAACCGATGGTCATACGGAATAAGAGCCCTGTCTGTGAAAAAAACATTATTCTCATTTTGGAGAAGATGGAAATAGTGCTCAGCGGGAATATCAGTAGGTTTACCGCTTGTGTCTCATAAATTTGTAGGTTCACTTACATTGGCCCTTTGGAAATGGTAAACTTGCTTTGAAGCACCAAGTCATTGTGAACTATTTGTTCATGCCTGTTCCTTTTTAAATAGGACTTTTAAAGGTATCTCCGATTTTTAAGCGTCCAAAAGGCGTTCTTTCGCGTAAAACATTCATAAATTAAACGTTTATATTTGTATTTTTAATGCAAATTACCTCTGTAACAAATAAATTTTTTGTGGTGACATTTAAGCGATGACGTAGGTATAGACTCTTTGGGTATAGAGTCAAAGTCAAGTCAAAGTTTTTTTTAAAATAAATATAGATTTACAAGTCGAATAGATAAGAACTTATTTTTTCCTAATAGTGGGGTATTCTCGCGATTGTCGCATTAGCCAGGAATATACGGTGTCATGTTATATTGACTGAATATATGGTTGGCATATTTTATACATATATTACCAGATTATTGCATATTTGTCTACATTGATGCGTAAATTCAAACGTTAAATAAATAAAATACATCATTATTTTTACACATTAAAACGTTATCACTATTTAAATTTATACACGGGTCTAGCCCGGACCTTTGAAAGGCATCAGTAGGACCGGAACCAACACTGAGAGGCCTTTTTACAAATGTATAGTAAAAAAGATTGGAAAGTATTATTATTATTTTTAAATAAAACAGAATGGCGATATAATTCTTCATGTTGGTGCCAAATCCCTTTATTTAACTTTCTTGATATTATAATTTTTGCTTACCCGAGGTGGCTTGATTAAAACAGTTATTTGTTTGATTAATATATGCAGAAGCAACGCAACAGACCTTTTTAGTGACAATATAAGTAAGAAAAATGAGCAAAAGCTTTTTATGAAACAAAAAAATTATCTAAGGTAAAGAGGTCGAATAACTTCCAAGCTTAAAACCTCAATGTTCGAGGTAATATAAAGGGCTCACAAGTCGTGGAATAATCTTTTTACTTTTAAGCAACAAAGGAGGCTACAATAGGATGTGAAATCCCACAGGATTGTTTGAACTTTTGAAAGGAAAGAATATTTCGTGTTAACAAAGTACTGAAGCGTATTGTTAAAAAAATCTGTGATATGAGTCAATAGGTAAGTGACTGTTCATTGACATCAAAGTCTTGATTAGGGTCAACATTCGACGGAAACGTTTTAATTCCACTCTTATTGCGAATACTGCAAAGATTTGGTAGTATGTTTACTTATAGTTCTATTGTGGCAAAAAGAGGAACTAACGTCTCAAACAATGTAATAGGGCGAATTCTGTGGTCTCAAAGTATCATATACTACGATGATATTCTGTGGTCTCAACTGAACTAAATTAAGAAATAAGTACAGCTTAGAAGCGTATTGAACACAGCGTAACTGAGTGTTTTTTTTTTCCAATAGACATAATCTGTGTGTCTGTAAATCGGAAGTTTTTTTCGTACAATCAGGCATTTCATACTATAAGCTGATGAGATGGATGCGTTGTGGCGTGTACAATACAATTCCTAGAGGAACTAGTTCACCATTTATACTTTTGATTAATAACGATCTTGGTCGAAATCGAAAGTAATTATATTCTTCTAAGTAACGTCGCTTAACATCAGGTAAGTTGGCAGTCAAGGGCTAGCTTATTAAAAACTTATAACTGATTTAAAAAAAAACTTATTCAGTTGCTTAATTTGTGTTAGGTCAATATACCTTAATAATTCTTAAACAAAATCAAAAAGACCTCAATACTCAAAGGTGAAAAAAATAGTACAGTAGTAGTAAAAAATATATAATAAATGGAATATATTTATATTCCAAATTAGGAAACCGCTCTGATTTCGTTAAAATAAATATAACATATTTTGAATTGAATTGTGTAAGAATAACTAGAATAGAGAATAGATATGCATGAATTTGTTTTCATAGTAATAATGGGTTTTAATTGATAACATACTAAAGTATAATACATTTATTAAAAACACATTTCGATCGGTCTATAAACTTCCAAGATATAAACATTTAAAGTTATAAGGGAGTCCTTTTTTCGCAAAACAACGGTGATTAAATTTGTACGGCGATCATGTTGCGTGACGTCATATAACGCGATCAGTGTGCTCTCTGTCTTATTGATATGCATGAAATTAAAATGCTTGTAACTTTCTTATTATTGAAGATATTTTAATTTTGTTTTTGTGCAATGGTTAGCCTTTTTGTAACTAAATTAAAATAAATCATGCATATGGGAATAAGAAAACGGACATAGAAGTGATCTTCTTCTTCTTCTTTTTTGTATTGGACCCCGCGATTAGCGATTTGCCAGTGTCAAGTATTGAAATATTTTCAAGTTTCTTGAATAATACAATTTATATAGTGTTCTAGTCACAGTCTAAGTCACGTAAACAGTCATTTTCAAATTTAAGTCTTGCCTCAGTAAAGTGATGGTGACTTTACTTTAGAAGCTGCTATGAAGTTTTGCCGACAACGTAAAATCACACGTTTCACTGCTTTATTTCACTTGCCCTCACTCACGCACTTGATCAAACACTTAATGAATAAAACACCACCATTTTTATAACATTAATATTCAAAATAACATAAGTTTAGGAAAATAAAACAAAGCAACAACATGTTACTAAGACGTTCCCGCCAAAACATCCATAGAAGTGATCCTGTAATGGTTCCGTTTATTTCGTTTCAGGTACGAGGCCTTGAAATGAAAAGTAACAAAACTTGACATAAAGGTTACATTTTTATTCTGAAAAATAATTATGCAACAAGACGTTAGGTATCAAAAAAGATGAAATGTATTCGATAAAATAATAGACTAAACACCACTTAAGTATGTGCGTCTGGTGTCTAATATAAGTAAGTATTTTTATCTACATTTAGTGGATTGTTTCCGCAGTTGTGAAGATGAAGTGGCTGTAGAAACGTAGGCGGAGCCCGTTACCGATATAATATGTCAGGAATGATAGAGCGGAGCGGACATTATTCAGTTAAGCTCTAATAAACTAATAACGTTTGTAACAGACAAATTGTTACCATAAATAGGTCTGTCTCTCACCACATAATATACTCATATAATAGTACAGATAGAGAAGAAATACTGATCATTCCCGTTGTCCCCCCTGGTGGACAGTGACATGTTTTGAAAAATCGGCCAAGTGCGAGTCGGACTCGCGCACGAAGGGTTCCATACTATCATCTATAATAGAAAATCACGTTTGTTGTAGGTATACTAATTTTTAGTCTGTTTTAGTTGTTATATAAATCCATGAGAGTTTATTCTTGCTTTTCGGGTAGTTTTGATAAAATCTATTGCTCAATTCGAAATTGTATCTATAAAGGGCTATAGTAACTAAATAGTGCACAGTACGTGCCAGCATTTAAGTCAATATTGCTAAACACGTTATCTATTTGAGTATAACCCGTTGTTTAGTTCTGTTTATAAAATAACGAGAAATCAACGAAATTCCAAGTAGTAAATTGCAAACTTATAGGTAGGTTTTCGATACACATCCGAACAGCATGACGACGCTCGCGCGAATACGCGCGGTTATGGCTCGCTCCGTGATGTTACCTCCCCCGCTACCAGCGCGGCCGTTGCTTATCAACCGCCTCGCGCTCGCACCACCACCACACCGCGGCGCGGCGCTCGCACCGCGTTTAGATGCACGGATTATTTTCATTTTGTGAGTTTTTATGTATTAGATTAGGTATTTATTTTTATAGTTAATATATTTCTAAATATTTACTTACAAATATTCAAGTTTCTACCTGTTAATTAAGATCGAGTTAAAATTGCTTAAAAATTACGTTTGTTGTATGGGACCCCCCCTTTAATATTTACTTTATTGTTATTTAATTATTTATTTTGAAAGGTAATATACAAGTAAATATTCTGTGAAAATTTGAAGCGTCTACCTGTTACCGTTTTTAATATTGAGCAAAAATATACGAAAAAAAACACGTTTATTGTATGGGGACCCCCCTTAATATTTAATTTAATTAATTTTAATTTTTAGTATTTGTTGTTATAGAGGCAACGGAAATACATCATTTGTGAAAATTTCAGCTTTCTAGCTATCACGGTTTATGAGATACAGCCTGGAGACAGACAGACAGACAGCGAAGTCTTAGTAATAGGGTCCCGTTTTTACCCTTTGGGTACGGAACCCTAAAAAAGAAACAAAAATTGTGTCAAGACACAATTTTGTTGTGAAGTAAAAATTACCAGTTTTCGGATTTTTTCCTATATGTGTAATCTAACACAATGCTTCTTGCCAATGTTCGTAGTTCTAGGTCAACGGGAAGTATCCCATAGAATTTGATTCCCTTTTTTATGAAAACTGAGAAATTTGATTTTTCTTTCTGCAGCAAGATACTATGGATTTGCGTATATGGTTGTAATTTCAACGCGATACCTTCACGCGTTCCCGAGATAAAGGTCTTGACACCCGACGGACGGACAGACGGACAGACAGACAGACGGACAACAAAGTGATCCCATAAGGGTTCTGTTTTTTTCTTTTGAGGTACGGAACCCTAAAAAAGTACTTTTATCAGTATTCTATCAGCTACTTGGTTCTCATTATTATGAGAAGAGAGCTTTGCTTAGTTTGGAACTAAATAGTGCTGTGTGAAAATGTACAATATTATTATTTTTAACCGACTTCCAAAAAGAAGGAGGTTATCATTTCGGTGTTTTTTTTTGTATATTTAAAATTAACGACTAACAACGATGAAATAAATCGTAAATCAGTTTACTCTTAGGAGTAAGAGATGAGAGGTACTAGAAAGAACGGGATGCACTTTGTTTCATTGTGTAAGTAGAAGGAAATAACCAGGTTAGACGCAAGTATACTTTTAAATGCGTCTGTTTCTCTTTTACTTATACAAGAAACCATCTGGGGTTTATTTTCTTCTCTATTAGCGGTGCAAAGATGGCTTCGAACCGTTTTTATCTTGCCTTTTCTACAGTTAAGCGAGCGAGCTGCATCCTCGGCCACACTGTCGCTTAACATCAGGCGAGTTGGTTGTCAATCGTAGATCTATTTTGCGCAAAAAAAAGTTAAGAGAGTGACACAAAAGTTGAAGAGGTAATTAAAACTAATACAAAACAAAGTTCGCTTATTTCAACTTACGTCTCACTCTCTTAGTTGTAGGAAAAGCAAGATAAAAATAAGAAGTTTTCATTTCAGTAAAACAGGATGAGATTAATTTACACTCTAAGAGTAAAATGATTAGCATGATAATCATACCCAATATTGAGACTTGGTAATAAACCATCATATTTATAGATCTAAAGTAAAAAAAAAACCTTCGAAGAAAACACGTTTATTGCATGGCGACCTTCCCAAATTTTTATTTTTTTTGTTCTTCTCTTTTATTTGACTGGCCTTGTGGCTCAGTTGGTAGTGTGTTTACGTCTACCTGCTGAACTGAAAGGTCGTGGGTTCAATCCCCACCCAGGGCAAACATTTGTGTGATGAGCATGGATGTTTGTTCTGTGTCTGGGTGTTTCTATGTATCCGAAGTATATATTTACAAAAAAAAAAGTATATATGTATTCTATTAGCCATCTAGTTTCATAGTACAAGCTTTGCTTAGTTTGGGCTAAATGGTGTTGTGTGAAATGTCCACAAATATTATTATTAAATATTATTATTATTATATTTATTGCTAAATTTATCATATTATGATATTTTCTGTAAAAAATCATCTTCAAGTTTGACAACCTTGTCTTACTCTATAACTAAAGAAGCAAGACAAGAACGGTCTAGGCGGACGGTACGGCTTAGTAATAAAGTATCCTTTTAGGCACCGAAACCCAAAAATGTAAAATGGAAAACCATCAGTCTAGATAAACAAGTGCGATGCCAACAATACATTTACACAATTTTTCTTACCCTACAAAATATGTACATTTACTATGTAAACATTATTTCATGATCCAATTTTCTTTCGGAGATCCTTCGGGTTTATTCCCAATCAATTTTCTGCGGCAAAGATCAAACAATGAAACCATAAAAAGACGAAAGACATCGTCTGAAAATAACTGCGAATGGATTCTGAATTATCTTGAGTACAATAGAAAATGCTTTTTTAAATTAGATCAAATTTTACTCAGTAATTGGCCCTCAAAAATCTTCGTTTGAGAACATTCGGAATTGGAATTTATTGTTGTAAAAATGAATGAAAACTCGCACCGAAATGCGTTCTAGTGCCATTGAATTACAAATGCAATAATCCAATAAATAAGACATATCTACGTTCGGTTACAGAATAGGTAGCAAGTTGAAAAATTACCGACCATTTTTCATTGTTAGCCAAAAATCTGTTCACAACGATTTTGGTCCACATTCTTGATGCATATTGCGCAGGAGTGGAACTTCCTGCCGACTTGTTTGTTTCTTAAGAAAGACAATGTAATGAAAATATGTATATTAGATCGACGTGTTCCTTTCTTGACCACACTCTCTATTAGGTATGTTTGTAGTTAAACAGAGATATATTAATAAGATTCTTAACAACCTGTACCTGAATCATAGAATGCGTAGGTATATCCTAGCTAATATTATAAAAGCAAAAGTAACTCTGTCTCTCTGTCTGTTTGTTACATTTTTACACTAAATATTCCTAACGATAAAATTTTTTAACGGCCAACCAATCGATTAGCCGTTAAAAAATGTAATCGTTACGAATATTTAATGTAAAAAATAGAGATAGAATTCAAAAAAAGAATTATTTATTTAGGATTATTAGGAATTTTAAAATAAAGATAGTTGAAAACTTAGAGGCTACATTTTATCATACGGGTGCACTCGCGGGATGCTACTAGTAATACGGACTAGTAATATAAAATTTTACTTAAATAGAAAAAAAATCGGCAACTGCGGTTAAAACTATTGCCGCAAATTCGCTTGAAAATAGATGAAATTGATTCGTATTAGGTACATATACATAAATCATTTGTAGCCGTACCTCAACGGATTAGGGAAAAACGCAATTTCCTTCCCTTCCAATCAAAGTAGAAATGTTATTATCTACACACACGCAACCTTCATGAATCCATCAAAGAAAATGAAACGTTTCCAACAACTGGCGTTTATCCCACAAACATCTGACTATTCCTTGTATTCATTCATTACCAAAACCACTGGAAAAACCGAAAATTGCTGTTTTAGTCCTTTAGTCTTTTTGATAATAAAAAGGAAAACCGCGTTATGAAAGTGAAAAATGAAGTTTGCGTGACTTAGATGCGGACACTTGGGGATAGAATGAAAAGGAACGTTTCAAAGGGAAAAGAAAAATACAGCAGCGGAGCCTACGTTTTCTACTGGATAAGATATAGTTAATTGGGCCCTTTGACCACGTCCGGACAGTTATAAATGAAGAACCATCTAAAAGTGCTCTAAGAGATTCATGAAATGCGATAACTGGGTTACTCTACAAAATACTGTAGCGATAGAGGTGGCTATCGCTTTTTTTCATTTTAGAACTTTGAATTTTTCGTGGAAAGAGATTTCTATAAAATTTCTATAAAATATTTGACCATTAAATATTAAGACACATAAATTAAGATTGTAATCTGTACATCTTGTACAGATTATAATTAAGATTAACTACAAGTATAAGTTTAGAAAACAAAAAAAAAACAGCTTAACCGATTTTGATGAAACATAGCTAAGAACACTTCCGACTAATTCACCTTTCAAACTAAAAAAAACAATCAAAATCGGTTCATTCGTACGGGAGCTACAATGCCACTGCCACAGCCAGACACACACACACACACAGACACGTCAATCTTATAACAACCCGTCGTTTTTGGGTCGGGGGTTAAAAATAACTTCAAGTAAATGCATAATTTTTCTTTATTTAAATTTGTTTAATTTTGGATGAAAAATTAATTATGAATCATTAATTTAAATTAAAATATACATGAATTGTAGGAGTTATATTTTAATTGTTAGTAGTACTAATAATTTCAATTTTGGTAACATTAATTCTATATGCAAATGTCAATGTTGTGTGAAAATGTCCACCTATATTTAATTATCTTATAATACCACCTGGATGCTGTAGCTCATGTTCGGAAATGAGAAGTTATCCAATTCACAATATTTATTCTGAAGTTCTGTACATTGCTTATATAATATTGTAAGCACTGAACGAATACCAAACTACAATAGGAGAACCGCAGTAAATTGTGTTTTCCTCAGTTACACGTGTGTAGTCTAACACGTGCAGTTGTAATTGAATTTATTTAGTTCAATGGAATCGTGATTCAGTTCACGCTTTGAAATTTTAAAGTACTTAAGATATATCTGATATAATTACATATTAAATATTAAAAAAACCGAAACTTCTGTACTGATTTTGATAAAAAAATTCTGGGACCAAGTAGAAAGAAATCCTGGATCCTTCCAGATAAAAAAATATATATTTGAAATTGGTTTTTATATGACGAAGTTATGCCGTAAAAAATATAAGAGAAGAAAAAAAAAATAGCTTTCTTTTTTATGTCTGTAAAAAAATATGCGTATCATTTGAACGGGAAATAAAAACTGAAGGAATCGTATATACCAATATGTTAAGTATATTTAACATCCAGATCAATCATAGACCTAAAATTTGTTTTTGCTAAGTAGTAGTAGTAGTGTGTAGATTTTTAAGGTTCCGTACCCAAAGGTAAAAAATGGGACCCTATTACTGAAACTCCGCTGTCTGTCCGTCTGTCCGTCCGTCTGTCACCAGGCTGTATCTCATGAACCGTGATAGTTAGACAGTTTAAATTTTCATAGATGATGTATTTATATTTCCGCTATAACAACAATTATACTAAAAAACAGAATAAAATAAATATTTAAGGGGGCTCCCATACAACAAACGTGTTTTTTTTTTGCTCGTTTTTACTCGATATTGATAACGGCAACAGGTAGACGCTTGAAATATTCACAGAATATTGAGTTATATTATTTACTTTAAAAGTAAATAATTAAATTAAAATAAAATTAATATTTAAGATGTCCCATGCAGCAAACGTGATTTTATTGCCGTTTTTATAGATAATTGTACGGAACCCTTCGTGCGCGAGTCCGACACTCGCACTTGGCCGGTTCTATTTACTTTTAGAAAGTTAAACCTGCTTAGTCGCACTATTTTGATGACCCAAATGGTATGTACATAAACTCGGGTCATAGAGTTAAGATATGTAGTAATTGTGTATTGTCGTATATAAGTGTTCATAATTGTGACTTGTGTGCGCCCTACTTCATGTACTTGACGTCTATTGATAACTTCCCTAGCCTACCCCCTAGACCTACCCCTTGTGTTTAGTGGCAGTAATTAATCCCTTCGTTAGGGTTAATAGAAGGGCCATTATACCTAGTTTCTCGAATTACTATAACAAAGGCTAGGATTAAACAGGCGTTTACTGCTGTTTGCTTACACAATTAGCCGTATCATTAATTGACTTTATTTATTTGTTTATTTTACTTAAATATAGTTGTTTTAGTAGAATTATTTTACAATGGAATGAAATGTTGGTGAATTTTGTAATCTCAGTTTGTAATTTGTCGGGCATAGTACAATGAAATCATTTAAAATTTCGTCTTACCTACCGGTTTTATGAAACTTTATTCGGTCAAGAGATTATTAATATACCTATAAGTCGATCAGTCTTATTTATGACGAATTCGTATAATAAGAAGAGATAATTTAATTTAAAAAACTGAAACAACTGACTTCAAAATGCACAATTTTGTTTGAAAACCAAACCAATAAACTGATTTTGATGAAATTTCTATGGGGAAAAAATAAATAAAAAATGAATTTTTTGAAATCGGATAATAAATGAAGGAGTTATGCGGTAACAAACATACACAAAAAACATACAACCAAATTTTTTTTTTCATTCCAATGATTACTGTGCTTACAGCAGAACCAAAGCGCACAGCAACTAACTGAGCACCTCTTTCTTTTGAAGTCGCTTAAAAATATATATCATACACAGAATTAACAAATTTGTTGAATAAAATGTGTTCGGGAGGTCTACTGCACGTAAAACTACTGGACAGATATTTTTTTATTGTCTACACTGTATACAATAAATCATGTCATCTGTAAATAATGGTGTAGACTCTACGTCATTATTTAAAATACATTGAGCAAGGGGTTTCATGCTATTGAAATGAAAAAGCAGGTGGCCTAATCGCTAAAAGCTGCTAACAGTGATCTCTTCCAGGTGATCTAGTTAAACGTGTTTTCAGAGTAAATCCTGTACTAAGTATTATGTATTAATACTTACTTTCTTACCTATAACATAATTATGTAAAAGGTAGGAAACGTACTTTCTGATTTTACAAAATA
Organism: Lycia hirtaria; assembly: GCA_947563715.1. Lineage (NCBI taxonomy): Eukaryota > Metazoa > Arthropoda > Insecta > Lepidoptera > Geometridae > Lycia > Lycia hirtaria. The sequence goes on from OX387375.1 coordinate 25,310,952, forward strand.
CTAATAAGCATAAGTTATGTTGAAACGAAATTATTATTTGAGCCGAAATGTTTGAAAGAACCATTACACGAAGAAGTTTAATTCCCAGTGACCATTCCAACTGTCACAGCAACAACATGAAATATAGTGAAACACCTGAGACTAAACCGTCCTAATTGTGGACTGTACTTGGGCACTTCCCCGTGAAATATGGGGCTAACTTTTGATTTTAATTCGTGCGACTTGGGATTGTATTAAAAAAGTTGGAATGCAAAGTGACGATTTGCAGTATCGACACGCATATTGCTAACGTTTAGGTAAGTCGATAAATAAATATTAAATAAATTATTGTTCGTAAGAAAATGCTTCACATTTTTTATTTACTTTTTCCAGTTTACAAGGACAAAAAATACTGTTTGAAATTTAAATTTCCCGCTGCATGTGATGTTGGCTGTTAAGTATTCTACTTCAAATTTTTCTAAATAATCCAAATCATGTTGTAAGTATAATCAATGAAACTGAAAAATGTGAATATTAGTTTATTTTTTTATTATTCTATAGTTAGTGATAAATACATATTCTTATTAATTTACGTATATAAGTATATTTATGAAAATTATAAATGTGAAGCATTTTCTTAGCTCGGGTAAATTTTGTATGTAATCATAATGTTTGCGACGATACAAAATTATTATTTATATAGGGCAAGTGCCTTTATTATTAACTACAACAAAACAATATACAAGCTATTTGAATTTTCTGCCACATAAGTGGCATATTTTAAATTATATCAATATACCTACTTTTATAGGTATACGAGTATAGAGGAAGGCTTATAGTTATCCAAAAACTATGTACCGCGTTATTTTCTCCGAATCCTATTAACTAATTTTTCCTAGAGGTGTCCAAAAACACAATAGATATAAAAAAATAATTAAGGGCAACTTTTTTTTAAATATTTATTTTGTAAAAAAAGTAACCCTCACCCTATTTTTTACTAAGGCGAGGCACACACACGAACCTGATATTTAATAAAAACGGTTACTATCTTGAAAGTCGATAAGTAAATCACGATGTAATCAGAATCACCGCCAGACAGCACACAAGATATGGAAACGCGAGTCGCGAGTGTGCGAACGACATTAACGTGAAAATGCAGGCTTAAGTATTTACCAGAGTGCTTTATTTACCTTTAGGTGGCGGCTTATTTCAGTGCTTTATTGCGGTTTAGGGGAAGTAAGTTCGAGAAACTTTATAAGATTTGTTAGCGATACAAATCTTTGTAATGAACGAAACAAAGGGATGTAACGGCTTTAGTTTATGGTCGTAAAGGCAAAGTTAGAAACGGGGACAGTTGATAAAGGACTTTTTCTAGTCGGCAGTTAAGAACGTACCGGAAACCTAATTAAGGGGAAACAATTCAACCTATATTACGTATGGGCCATCGTGTAGTACTCCTGGTTTGACCTACTTATCATGCTATGGGATAATAACGCGGGTATTGTATACTCTGAGCAAAGAAATTGATTCTTCGTAGAATTGTAGTATGTGCTACGCTATGTTTGCTATGAATATTCACGTAATGATTATATCTACTATCTAAATGTATTAATAGTCAAAGACGACGCCCGCGATCCTGGTCAGATGGCTTTCATAGTGCGGGGTTCTAAATTGCTTGTAAATTGCAAACTTTAATTGTAATTTTTTTAATAGGTACGAATGCCTTTATCAATAAAAACAAAACAATGTACAAAATACATATACTTAACTATTTAAACTACTACACAAAACCAATCACAGTTGTTCAGGCCGGTGAAGGTCTAAAGGTGATACAAAATGTGCAAATGCTTATTCGCTAAAAGTTAGCATCGTACCAGCATATCAGAATACTGGCAGCATTGCCACTTTGAATGGCTACGCTTATGGTTTAGGCCAGATAAGTACCAGAGCGTTTTAATTACGCGTCGTGTCCATCAGCATTCAGCGCAAAAGTTTTGAATCGCTCGCAAGGAATTTACCTGACTTTCCGAGCAATACAGCCAGGTATAAAAGGTATAACCAAATGTATTTTATTTCAATTTTATAAATATAAAATATAAAAAACTTTCCCCCCGTCCTTAATAGGCTTTTATTCTACAACCCAGCCTCAGATTAAGTGACATTTTTCGTGAAAATATTTTCTTTTGAGATATTATTTTCCTCAAAATAAATAGAGCGGCATGCGAGTGACTAGGATTAAAACATTTTCAGGTAGAGAGTGGTTTTCACACCTCTACACTCGCTTGGATAAATATAGCCTTTATTTGAGGTAAATGTGTCACGTCAAGTATACACTGTGTGCCATTTTACTTGGTTTAGTGGAGAGAACCAGCTTTAAGTTGAGTATTTATAATCTGTCTATGTACTTATGCGCGGGATCGTTTATGTTATAACAAAATTATTATTAATAATAATTGTAGTATAAAATACTGACACAATCGACATTTTTAGTTAGATGATATAGTTTTTTTGATTGAACCGATTTTGATGAAATTTATGGGATAAATCTAGAAATGAAAGGATTTGTTCAAATCAATTTATAAACTAGTAGTTCTACGAAGACCTCGCGAGAGAGCTTATTTGCAGCTCATCTTGGATTATCTGTACATATTAATACCTACATAAAGTTGGCTTAGGAGACCGTATGTAAAATTGTGACTGATTTCGCAATTTTAAGTGATTTTACAGACATTTATTTCACGGTCAACAAACATTTTTTCCAAAAGTTTAACCACCTTGAAAGATCTATTTAATTTGAATACACAATTAATACAAACAATAGAATATGTTTAGATGCCCTTGGTTAAAAAAACAATGTATGTTCTTATAAAAAACAAATAATAATTTTATAAATGGAGAAAATGTAAAATCTCGAAAATTATTCAGCGTTAAAATGCATCAAGCACATCCACGCGCCCTCACTGTTACACGCAATCTGAAGTTGGTTGTCATATATCTCGACAACCACTTGATCAATTCTGTTCATTTTTACTACAAGTTGTAATAATTGTGTACTTTACTTACCTATCAAATATAATTAAAATCGGTTGGTAATTAACGCCGCAATAAACTTCCCCCCTTTTTATGGGAACCACCCCTCTTATCAAAAATCGCCGACGGCATTTTTTTTAAATAATTCATAGGACCTATATACCAAGTTTCATCAAAATTGGTTCAAAATTACGCCCTGTACGCGAGTACGAACATACAAACAAACTGACAGACGAAAGTAAAATTTGGCCAGTTGATACGGAGACGCTTCGCTCGCTCGGTCAATGAAGTCAAAAATATATAAACGAATTAAAAACCTGATTATTATGTCCATTAAAAATTAAAAGAGTCTAGCCATTTATGGTTTAAATCTAACAAAAAATATATTTTATTGATTAAATATTATCATGGGTACAAAACAATTTCCTCATGTTCTATAGAAAAATGTGCAACACAGTGAAAATTGCGGTCTTGATTATCTTAACATATTCATAAAATTTAAAATAATAATAATATATATAATATATTAAATTTTTATCAATTATTTTTTCCAATTCAATTAAGAGCGCTTCACGGAACGACGAAATGGAATATTTTTTCGATATTAAAATGATATGGGAGCGTGGGCAGAGCTTATACTTCTAGCATTGTACAAAATTACTGAAGGAAATATTCGGTGCGTATATTACTGTACAAGAAATAGAACCGGGGGTAAGCACGAATTTAACTCATAGACTGAGGATTCAGTACCCTCATACGAGCTAAAGATATTGACATAAATCAAATAACATTCAATCGATTATGGTTCTGTAATTTTGTAATTATTTGTAATTTGTACTGTTTTTTTGTACAAAACGACATTAGGAAAGGGATTTGCTAGGACAGGATGAAAGGCACTTAAATAATATTGATTAAAAAAATAATGACTGCTCAATTATAGCGCTACCGTGTTTGATATGCAACGTTCAGAAATAATTTTCAAGATCTTGGTTAACAAAAGAAAGAGACAAACCTCTTTGACTTGGGCGGAATGTGTTTGTCTTCACAAGGGCTCATCAGATTGGGCTAAGAGCAGGAACCACTGCCGTCTTCGAGTATGTCGAGTTTAAGTGGCATAAGGCAGTGTTAAGCACCGCCAGTAGTTGTAATTGAGGCAGAGGAGACGAGACCAGCTTATTGACATCAACCAGGAGGAGCCAGCCACCTGACAGCCACAGAGCAGATTACGTTGGGGTATAGCTACAGTCCGGTTTCCAATCTGTGTTGCTGTATCAAAATAAGGAGATAAAACTGGGGGCACGGCCGTATTCCCGTCAAGATAGCGGACACCACTGGGACCACGTTTTCTCGGTGCGTTTCTTCAGATTATTGAAACTTTTTATCTTCAGTTTTAATAGATAGATAGATCTCTTCCAGGCAACCATGGGATGGATAAAAATATAAAATATAAATCAGACGGAGCGTGCAACGAGATATTTAACAAGTAACATTATAAACTATCAATGTCATTATTTATATACATAGACATACATGCTAATAGTAATTACATACTAATACTTATATAGAGAGGAATAATATACAATTAAATATTATAATTTAAAATAATAATAAATACAACATACGCTATACAATACAAAAAAAAACATACTTATAATAAATAAATAAGCATAATTTTGACAAACTATAAATTATTTATCTACTAGACCTTAGACATATAAAACAACTTGACCCGTTCTTTAAAAATAGCGAGCGAAGGAGATTTTCTAATTAAATAATAATATGAGAGACCTCAATTTTTCTTAGGAGGAGGCGTTTTTCTTAAGAGGGCTTAAAAGTAAACTCTCATAACTCCGATATGGATAATGTCAGAGAACCTAAATTTTCAGGTGTCGTATTATCAGATTGATAAAACATGCTGTTTCGTTTGTAAAGCTTTGATAAATACTTTAGATTTTTAACAAAAAAAAAATACTTACAACTACCTAACGGAACTCTGCTGAGAACTAATGAGACATTGTGGGCGATGCTGTCTTTATTTCATATTTTGTTCGAATAACAACACAATAATGTCGTTAGTTTCCATTTTTTGCCACTATAGTTTTCGTTACAAACAAACAATCATTATAATTTATACTTTTACAGCAGCCCAAACACGCGTATAACCACAATCTCTGATTTGCTAAAATTATTGGCTTTGTCTTTATTTTTACTGTGTCCAAAAAACAAGGGCATTAAATTAATTGTCCGTGGAGTATTCCCGAGGCAGATAGATGACCATCCATCAAGAGTTTTTTAAATTCAGTCCGAGGATGATTCACGATGCGTCACAGTCATGACCAGAAACGTCTGGGGACAACGTCATGCAAAAAATTGTGAGAGATTTTTGTCACTTATATATAAAGACGGCTGTTGACTTATGACTTAAATGTTACCAAGCCAAAATAATACTTCAAAATACTATTTTAAATAATCACAGTTTTTACGAGTACTAAATTGAGTGCAGATATCAATTGGTGAGGTTGTTAACTTGAGTTTGACTCGCGCTTTATTGGGCAACTCGTTTGATCTCAAGCATCGAACGTTCGCTATAGGATGAAGCGCGATTTGCATTGAACAAACCAAAGTGAAGGAAAGATTTAAGCACCTAAGTGATGTTAAGAAAACCAGATTATTTATTATTTTTTGTTGTTATTTTAGAGTTGAAAAGAAAACATGTTTTTTGCACTGAAATGTGGATAGCTATGCTCCGAGTCTTTCTGCGCGATCGAATTACAAATGAAGAGGTTTGTATACGTACGAAAGTCACCGAAATAGCACACGGATTAGTAAATTGGCAGTGAGCAGGGCACATAGAACGTAGACTGACGGTCGATGAGGTCCAAAAATTAACTTGTAGCTGAGATGATGATGTTCACTCTTTCATCATTCTTATTGTAAATTTTTACTGCCTGTATATTGTGATTTAATTATTAAGCCTTAAAATTAGGGAAAACTGACAATGGATGCTTAACAATGGATTCCTATTGACACCTTTCTAGTCCTGAAACCTAAAAAATAATTATTTGTTACTTTTTCATGTCTAGTGATTTAATGTAAGAAACGATGTAGTAGGCTATTGAGACCAACACACCTGTTTTCGGAATAAAATAGGTCAAACGGAACACAATCACTCGAACTGCGTGATGCCGTGTGCGAAAAAAAGAAATACTGCTTAGAGTTTGACGAAGTGTTAATAAATCTTGGGCAAAATAAATTGTACAAATTCACACCCTTCAGAGCTCAAAAGCTACTTTGCTAGTTCTGTATTTAGAAGTGTGAGAGCCTATTACGAAGTCTATGCTGTATTCTGTTTCTTTGTCTCTGTGGCTCTGTCTGTTTATTTGCCCTAAACTTAGACGTCTGTATGATGAACTGTAATCGATAGGTGGTGCCTGGAAGAGATATTATCGCTTTTAGCGATAAGGTTGCCTGTTGTTTTCGCTAGCGTGTAAGCTCTCTCTGTAAGTGGTGTAAACAATATAGAGTTTATCTATCTATCTAATTGAAATTTTCACAGAATACATTATGATTTAACGGCAGATTTGGCAAAAAGAAATAGAATAACACCAAAAAATTAAAAGGTGTCTGTTATGCATACAACATATGTACGTGTATCTTTTATTATTTTATATTTTGGGTCTATAGTATCAACGGTTGTTACATCTGGAAAGGTTACGTACGATAGTGGGCAAGATGCGACTAAATCAATAGATAGAAGTTATTTTTGCCGAGTAATTAGAGTCAGTGTTTTCCATATGTGGGTGTACAGAAGGCTGGGTGCACGAATTAAAATCGCACTTAGCCTGCTTTACATGAAAAAGTTGGCTAGCTATCTTTAGCGCAGTAGTTTATTTATACAATCTGTTTCCTAAGCCATTAGGTGTTTGGGGATTCAATTCTATTTGTTTCGTCCGTGTTAAGTCTGCATATTCAGGTGTCAGATACATAATACTTTAACAGTCTGGTTGGGTCCCAAATGTACTATATATTTTAATTTGTTTCTAGCTGCTGTAGAATTGCTTCATCGTTCTGAATTGTATATTTTTAAATCTAAATACCTTCGTGCTTATTACAGGGGATAAGCTTTTTGAGCATCAAAAGTATCTGAATTTGTGCTTGGCAATATGTTATATAAAATATGGAGTTAAAATCCTTATATATATAAATATATATATATATATATATATATTCCAGCTAAATATAGCTGACAAGCTTTCTGAACATCAAAAGCATCTGAATTTGGGCTCAACAATATGTTCCATTTGCTTTCGTGATATTGTGTTTATAACCTTAACATTTGATCTGTCGAATATTTCGTTCCAATAGTTTAAAATTGTATGCATCATCATTTTCTTCAAAATTTAATAATATAAAAATGGATACTATTTGAAATATGCACCAACTGGAACATTTGTGTTTCATTTTCTACTTGTATAAAGGTGAGTGAAATAATTACAGCGGAAATCTAAAATATAGATAGATAGATAACCTCTTTGTTGTACACACCTTAAAAGTAATAACAAAGTACTTAAATATACTAGTGCAACAACTGGCGGCCTTATCGCTAAAAGCGATCTCTTCCAGGCAACCATAGGATGAAGAAAAATATAAAATATAAATCAGACGGGGCGTGCAACGGGATATTAAACAAGTAACATTATAAACTAAATAATGACATATACTTATATGTACTTGTACATGCTAATACTACTAATTATATACTAATACTTATATAGAGAGGAAAAATACACTAATAAATATTATAATTTAATATAATAATGAATACAACAAAACGTTATACATTACAAAAACATACTTAAAACAAAAAAGCATAATTTGACAAACCAAAAGTAAAATAAAAATAAGGTAAAGTAATAAGTAAAATATAATTTTACATCAATAACTTATTTAGTAAACTTGCTATGAAATCATTAGACAATACTTTCAAGGCGCGTTGCTACGCCTCGTAGCGCTATTGGCTACGTTCTCTGTGCTACGATATTTCATATACTACGTAATATAGGTCCAGTTTAAAAAATAAAAGCGTTGAACACGAATTCAATTTACGGACCTTTTTGGCGGGGGGAGAGACGCGCTGTTAAGTTGTTTGGTAAAATCAGTTGCCATTCTGCCCAAAAATCAACGGATAACGCAAACGGGTACCTCGTTGTGCACTACAATAAAGGAACTACATATTTTCGTCGAGCGCTTTATATTAGTGACGGGTCTTATAGTCCTGATATTCTAAACCTACTACTATGAGTTATTCTGTGCTATGAGTGAGCATCGTGCGACAAAACACATGTGCGATGATACATTGTGTGGGCTGAGGCCTAAGGGTGAGGCTTATTTGTACAGCTGCCACTTCCTGCCTCGCTTCCAGAAAACCAATATCAAAACTCCTGTATATTATATGTGTATGTATATTATCTCCTACAGCCTAAACGGCTTGACCTATTTTGATGTGAGTGAACGTTAGATTTGTTTTTACTTTCCAAGTGTCATAAACTGCACAAAATTTGCAAAATAAAAAATAACCCTTTTGTAACCTCCAACAAACTTTTACGTAATAAATAAGTAATTTTCCAAGAAATATTCAAAATAATGCTCATTTAAATATATCTTATAGTGAATTTGTACATATTTTTTCACCAAAGCGAACAAGTGTAGACTTTATGCCCATGTGATAATAATGTCATTATATAGATATATGTTTCTATTCTATATTACATAAGAACTTTGAAATAAATTTGTTTATAAAATAATACTATTCAATAATTTTCAATTAAGAATATGCCAAAACAGATTAAAACTAAGATTTTGATTTTATATTAGTTTGAAATTAAATTTTAAACTAAGTAGCGGTCTCTTTAAATACTCGTTCAAACTGAAACCTTATTTAAAATTTAAATATTGAAATAGAATTCGTAACAAAGTTTGTAGCGTAACATCCAAGACAATAATTAGAGAAACAAAATAAAAGAGTGATAGAAAACTTGAAGATGTTACATCTTCTGAAATGAAGATTGAGATTATTTTAGCAAAAAGAGTTTTTTTTTATACAGAATAGCTCTACGTTTGACCACCAGATCTCCTGATAGAAAGCGACGCTGTGGTCGAAGATGAAACACCTAGAAGGTAGGTACTTATACGCTCTAGACTAGACTTATGATACCTGGTTTTCGTTTTCAGAAACGGGGGTATTATGTATTTGTGCATCGTAGCTCTCGAGCAGATGAATCGAATTTGAACTAGTTATTTTTTTGTTTGAACGAGGATTTATTTATGGTCTAAGATCCCGCTATAGGCCGACCTTCACCGAGCTGGTTAATGGATGTCAATAAATATATTGCAAATGGGTTGTCTAAAACATTTCAGTCCAGAAGGATTAATTAATAATTAATATTATTTTTTGTTAGAAATAGAAAAAAAATACACGAAAATCTACTAGTTCTGTAGTTTTTTTAACAGTATTATGCATAATTTGTTCGTCACAAAAATGTTTGTTTCTAAATACTTTTTCTACTCTAAATCACAAGAAAATTGATAGATAAGTCTTCTCATGTTTGAGTGGAAGAGATCGTTTCTAACAAAAAACAAGCTGCCTTGTTGTTTCAATAGATTGAGTTTTTTAAAGTCTATTTTAATTGATGTTCAACAAAGAGATAAATAATGCTTATCATCACACTAGCTCTCCGCTGTTATACTCGATATCCTAAAGGAACATTTACTTTTATAGACATAATATAACTAATAACTGGATAAATACCAAAATCCCTATGCCAAAATTAATTGAAATCTATTTAGTCGTTATAACGTGAAGATACTCACACAGTTCTGTTATGATATTAATAGGATAAGAGTAGTTAAACCATGAAAAGCTGCGAAAGGTGAATTCCTGGAAATCGATAAAGTATCATAAGATAGTATCTTATGATACTTGATTGTCGATTTCTAGGAATAGTGATGTGCCGGATCGTCAAAAATGTATATCCGCGGACACGGAACCGGATACGGATATTTAGTGACAAGATCCGCGGATACGGACACGGATACGGATCTTTATTTTCTCACTAAATCAGTGTTCGCGCGGGACCTTGAAACGATAGTTGACGTCACGTCAACTTTCTATGTGTAATAGTGATCTCATAAGACAGTTGATTCAATATCTTTGAGTTATATACTATTAGTATGGTAACTTACTAGAATATATATATTTGCAATTAAAGGTGCCAATTATTTGATTTTAAGAAATAAAAAATACTTTGAATGTTTTTAGGGTTCCGTACCCAAAGGGTAAAAACGGGACCCTATTACTAAGACTTCGCTGTCTGTCTGTCTGTCTGTCTGTCTGTCTGTCTGTCTGTCTCCAGGCTTTATCTCATAAGCCGTGATAGCTAGAAAGCTGAAATTTTCACAAATGATGTATTTCCGTTGCCGCTATAACAACAAATACAAAAAATTAAATATTAAGGGGAGTCCCCATACAATAAACGTGTTTTTTTCGTATTTTTTTGCTCAATATTAAAGTAGTATATTACCTTTCAAAATAAATAATTAAATAACAATAAAGTAAATATTAAAGGGGGGCTCCCATACAACAAACGTAATTTTTAAGCAATTTTTACTCGATCTTAATTAACAGGTAGAAACTTGAATATTTGTAAGTAAATATTAAGAAATATATTAACTATAAAAATAAATACCTAATCTAATAGATAAAAACTCACAAAATGAGAATAATCCGTGCATCTAAACGCGGTGCGAGCGCCGCGCCGCGGTGTGGTGGTGGCTCGAGCGCGAGGCGGTTGCTAAGCAACGGCCGCGCGGGTAGCGGGGGAGGTAACATCACGGAGCGAGCCATAGCCGCGCGTATTCGTGCGAGCGTCGTCATGCTGCCCGGATGTGTATCGAAAACCTACCTATAAGTTTGCAATTTACTACTTGTAATTTCATTGATTTCTCGTTATTTTATAAACAGAACTAAACTTTGTAGTATTATAGATGTAGTATTATAGTACGGAACCCTTCGTGCGCGAGTCCGACTCGCACTTGGCCGATTTTTTTTTATTATTCTACTTAATCACATAATCTAAGTTATTATGCAGCATTTTATCATGTCAATTGAATTTGAAAATTGATAAAAGATCCGTAAAAGATCCGCGAGAAAAGTAACGGAGACAGACCTTATTTCTCCCGTGGATATCCGCGGATACGGATATGGATACGGAACATCACTATAAGATACGCACGAGTACCTACCCATGACACCCTTCTGCCAATAAATTCTGATTCCACATTATATCTCCATTCCGGCTGCCAACGCTCGTCGTAACACTTCTAATTACAATCAAACTTTCCAACCGAAGTTATTGAAGTTCAAAATCTCGAATTCATGTCTGAAATTTTCCAATTACAGAAGTTTATAGGTACGCAAACTCGATTAAATCAAGAAACAATTTATCAGGGCTTTAGGTATCGAACTACATAACTTATCTGACCGCCGTGGTAGGCTAAGCAACGTATAAGTTATGATATATTTCTGTATGGACGTCTCGTATAGGTGAGAGGTTTCAGACAACACTTTGGCTCAATAAATATGGATATAACCTTACTACGCTTCGCTCTTGTTTCCATCATCATCATCATCATCTCAGCCATAAGAAGTCCACTGCTGGACATAGGCCTCCCCTATGGATTTCCAAAAAGACCGATTGGAAGCGGCTTGCATCCAGCGTCTTCCTGCCACTTGTATGAGGCTTGTAATACAAGTTACTCTATATTTCCGGAGATAGCCTTAATACCTATCAGAGTGATGAGCGCTATGCAGTGCCACACAGGATCTTGATATATTGAAGTACAAAATTCTGCATGGAATATTACTGATATAGGCAAGCCTAAATGTTAACACATGACAAATTACTTGCTCCTTTTGTCGTATTAAAAAAGATAGTAAATTAAACATTTGATACTATGATAATGTGACACAATAAAATAAATAACAATAGGTCATGGAATAACATTGAACGAATATTTTGTGTCTACAGACTATGAAATCGTTGCGTATAAGCCACTAAACTCTTCCTAAGACTTATACGACTAACTTCATTGATTTACGAGGTCTGTTATGTGTAACTTACACAAGTTACTTGAGTGGCCTTTTCTAGACGATTTGTGTGGGAAATATTAATAACTTAGCAAATAGTTTTTGTTATAGAGATGTTATTGAAGTTGCCAGTCTAGGCTGATGTTATATTGTTTCAAAAGTTACCTGTAGGGGTTCTAGCTATTATGGCCAGATAGTTGTAATGAAATATTTGAGAAAAATATTTAAGAGTGGGCGCGTAGCTATCTCTTTCGTGCTTTACAACATTTTTAAACATATAAAATCACTGAGGGAAGATAATAGAAAAGTGAGACATTGATGATTTTGTTTATTAGTTAGGAGAAATGCTTTAAAACAGATTTTTTTACCTTTTCTGATTCAATCAATTTTTTTTAAATTATTCATTTTCATCTTAATAAATAAACAAAATCATGTCTCTTTTTTCTAATATCCCTACTCAGTGATATTATATGTTTAAAAATGTGATGCGCGAGAGAGATAGCTGAGCACTTTGACACTAATCTAAAATGTTAGGACTTTGACATTTCTACCCGCGAGAAAAAGCTTCCGGGTAGGTTGAATTATAGTACCGTTTTTTGACATGAATTTGAATGAATACATACAATGTTTGATTATTAAGCGATATTGTAATTTTTGGTGACAATATTAATAGTTTTAGGAAGTCTTTGAGGTCTCTGACTCTCTAAATTCGAGTAAATATTATGTATCAGTATTTTTTTTCTTGAGACGTTAATGATTTATTGACAGGTTATATTATTTTATTAATTTGACATACATTTACTATTTATTTTCACTTAATTGATGGACATGTAATTCAATAGCTTGTTTTTATAATTTTTAATTCATTTGACATATGTTTTAATGGCATATTTTTAATTTTAATGTCAATTTTTATTTTTCGCTTAATATTATTAATGCATGCTGACTTCACCTGTAATTATTGTGACATTAAGCTGTATTTTAATTGTATGATTTTTTTTTATTGTCAATGTATAGATGTACACAGTGTAAGTGAACTTTTTAAATTAATTACTAATTTTAAGTAAATTATTTTATTTTATTACTAAATTATTTTAGTTAATAATTTTCTTTGATAAAATATTTGATTCAAAGAAAATTATATACTCTCTACCGAGAGGTTTGATAGGGATGAATGGAGAAAATGTTTTACAATAATCTAACTTAGTTAATATTTGTAATTGTCCCTAAAATGTTTATTTGACGATTCATATAACGCTACGTCTGACCCTGTTTTATAAAAGAGACTTGCATTACAACGCTTACAGCGGTATATCATGGAGTAACAGCTGTACTCGTATAATATTCATCTGTGATTAGACCCCAGACGGTCTGGGTCGACGCCAACATTATTAGGATCAGCACACACAGCCGGACAGCAAAGTCTTTTAAATTTATCTATGGAAGTAATAGGGTATTACACCTTTTTTTTAAGTGTGCCTCAATTCGATCCTGAATTAAGAAATTACAAAAATTTTTGTTCAGTCGATAAGTGCCATAAAATGCACATACAAAATAATTTTAAATTTTCGCACGTTGCTGACGTCACACAGATAGTAAATGAGCTGGCAAAGAAATGTCAATATGTCAAATATAATTAGATGTTTATTGTTTAGTTGACACTTCTTTATTTTATGACCGTATGACATAGTAATATGGCGGCTTTCGTTTCACTTAGTAAAAAAACACATAAAAAGTGAAAACTTTGTGATTTATTATTCATAACTTATTTTTTCATTTTATGAACTAACATTACACTACTGCTTATAATCTAAGCTTCTTTTTCTTATATATATTTTGTCTTATATAGAGTAAAATACCCTATTCTAAAAGCATTACTAATCTAATAAAAAATCTTTAATTCTTCTTCAATACCAGAGGTGATCCAATATAAATTTTATTAAAACCGGTTCAGTATTCTGGTTTTTATAACAACAAAAACTAACAAAAAAACTGAAAAATGTCATCCAAGTAAACGAATCGCTTATTATTTGAATCCATGCTTAATTCCAGATCTAGTGGTTCGATCGCCGGAGAAACCGGAGGACGCAGGAAATTAATATTTTTTTTTTTATTTAAACTCTGCACTACAATCCACCAGTGTGCGTTGACCCTAAACCGACACATAATTTGTATGCAAAAACACAAATAGCAGATATTTTCTGGGATCTTATTACTATTTTGTTGTTCTCTCGACAATGATTAGCATAATCTTAAGTAAGGTTTAACCTTTTTTTTTTACAGTCGGTTGTGTTTTGTGTGGAAGTATAGAAAATGATGGTTTTATGTTTACTTGACTGCTAGAATGATGTTACAGTTATTTTTTGTTTGGATTGAAGAGGAGTATCTTAGAGTCTCTTAAGCAATCCTTCCTGTGTTTGAAATGCTAAAACAAAACATATGCCAAGTTAAGGACAGCTAATGAGACTAAGTATTTCAAACAGATTATATATATTATATGTATATACACTGTTTATTTAAGAATCCCATTCTTTCATAGTCATAGATATTACTACTGCATTATATCGCTGAAAAATACATACATAATTATAGTTAAAAAAAAATATATGAAAAAAAGCAGCGATCTTGTGTATTGTATTGGTATATGCGAATATGTATTGGAAAAACCGACTTAAAATACGCTAGATTTTTACTTGTATTTTATCAGTTATTATTTTGTAAAAAACCAAAGTACTGAACCGATTTTGATAAAATTCGTATGGAACCACCTACCTACCTACTATACAAAAAAGAATCATCTAAAACAATTCATTATTGACGGAGTAATATCTAAAAAAAACACACAAAACAATAAAAAACATACAGTCGAATTGTGAACTTTCTTCTTTTTGGAAGTCAGTTAAAAAGGAAGGATTGCATCATTGTTTCATCGTGGGCATTCTAAAAACCTACTGCTAAATTTTATCTCGATAGATTTAATGTTGGTCCGTTTCTGTTTAAATTACAATGAAATTTGCAAATTGAATGCAAGTGCTCTGCATGGTGGACCACGATGGATGCATAGATGGACGTCAGGCGAGTTAGCGGTCAAGTACAAGCCTATGTACTTATAAAAAGTCCGAAAAAAATGTTGTTAGGTGCGCGTAATAGCTGGCCAAAATTGCTGGCCACCGCCGCCCGGGGGGAGCAGCGGGTTATGTCGGGCTCGACACCAGAGTGGTGCCCCTACCGACTAAAACCTCACGGTGTTCCACCTTGGCGCCTTAATATCGGAGCTACGGGAACTCTTCCGAGCTCACCGTAGCTTCGACAGCGCTGGTCCATCGACCCCACTCTCGGAGAGCCTCAGCTCCATCCGCCTGATGACGATGTGCTGGAACACTGCAGCACATCGTCCATCCTCGGGGAACTCTCTAGTCGGACGGCAGGCTCCCCCGAGCCTACCATTAAAGTTTACGCCGCTATTCAATATTAGCAAGGACTACCAAGGGTAGAATGAACATTTCCCATGAACGTACGCGAATGTAGTTGTATTTATGTAGTCGACTGACCCAATAAGCGGGTGAGGCCACAAAATATTTAACGTATGAATGCCCGCATTTATTGCAGGGAAATTTGATCTGGAGACCTTTACGTGACGTGAAAGTAAGCCACCTGGGCCTGTCCCACTAACGTCTGAGTAAGCGAGGATACATTATGTTAACCACATGTTGTCTTGGGACATTATTTTTACCCGATAATGCGACGTAAAAGAGGATAATGTGTAGATATATCTGCCTATGTAGGTATGCATTTTTGTTCCTTTGTGATTCTCTAGAGATCAAATTGCGTGGGTTATAGAAGATAGATCTACGATTGACCACCAACTCGCCTGATGTTAAGCGACGGTGTGGCCGAGGATGGAGCTCGTCGATCTAGAAGATATCTATTCACTCTAGCCTTGAAAATTCCAAGATTGTAGGTCTCAGGAAACAGAGATGGCAACTTTGATAAAGTTTGGGATTGCCATTGAACGTGAATAAAAACGTTCACTAAACAAAATACTAAACATATTTGTCGCTTACCCTCTCCTCGCTTCTGTTCGCTGGTGAGACAAATGACAGTGAGAAGGTTGGTCAGCCAGCTTGGAGAGGTTTTGTGGCCACAGCTTGGCCGGGAAAGGTCAACGGCGATATATTTCGTAACAATGCTTGTCGGCAAGTCGATGGATATTTGATGATATTAGAGTTTTCATTGTCACTTGAACATTTTTTGCGGCTATGATTTTTATAACGAGCATTCGTTATAAAAAGTATAAAACTAAAAAACATTTAAACTCGCTGAACAAATAAAACTTGTAAATACTACATAATCAAATAACAACATGATTGCGCGTGCAACTTGAAAACAATAATGAAAGTTGGCGGTCTAGTGTAGTGCAAGTCAATCTAGTACATCAAAAATTTTGCGACCATATATTGAAGTATTTAAAGATGACGTATGCATATTGTGCAGTACAATGGGCAACTGTCTCGTTGAAAATATCGTAAGTACAATATATGATCGCTAGATAGAGTTATACCTATCACTTCACGCGAAGCTTCAGACGTCTACCAACCTACACAAATACCAACATGCACTAATAACCAAATTATTTTACTTCTTACACGCCATTATTATACAAGTACATCTACCTAAAAAAATCTTTATTCTCCGTATTAGTGTCCCAAAGAATCACTCCCAAGACCGCACCGCAAGTTAAGAAACGCTTAACTTGCAGAATTTGACGAAAAGTCGAACCGGGAGCATTGGACTCAAAGGCTTCGTTAGAGTATTGAATTAGTGTACCTAATGGAACGGAAAGCTTCTCTAGATACAGCCGAAATTCACCAGCATGTACTCTTTTACCTTTCAACCAAGCCATTTGACCCACTTCCCTTAAAATAATAGTTCTTGTGAAAGGTTTTTTCTTCTGTGTCGTTTCGGGTGAGGGTAAAAAGCTGTTTATGTTTTATCGGTCAAGTTCAAAAAGGCTTATCTTTGCGAATAGCTTTTGCGGTTTTATAAAGGTTTTTACTCTGTTTTGTGTTAGCCAAAAAAATCTTTCAAAAGTAATATTTAGACTATAATCCGCAAACTAGAACGGCTTTACCGAAAATCTTTCCTGGAATTTAACCATCGTCTTAAATTATCTGTCTACTTTTTTTTATGTCGGCGAAAAGTTGACAAAATATGTTATGCAATGCTTAGAGTTAAGTAACGTTTTTCGGTAAAGCCGGAAGTACCTACCTATTAATATAAGTGAGTATTTAAAAAAACCTAAATACCTAACTTGCAATATATTTATAGAACACTAGCAGCGCCACGCGGTATCATCTGTGTAGTGATGGTTACCGATGACCATGATAATAAAATGTACCTTATGTCCGTCATTATCACCTATTTCTGTACCAATTTTCATAACTATCGGTTCAAGAAACGGCTGAACACGTAATAAAAAGGTAACAAATAGAGAGAGAGAGAAGAGAGTTCCTTTCGATTTTATAATATTACTAGCTTACTAGCTAGGATAACGCACAGGGACCCTGAACACATAGCAAATTGATGTGGTAAAATCGAATTCAACCAAACCTTGCACATAATTAAAAATTACAGACGAACATACATTACCCTCTTTCTTGGGAAATTAGATAAAGTACAATGGTTTTCTCGTATTAATACAATTATATTTTAAATAAATTACCTATAGCTTAGTATGATATCATATTGTAAATAATTATCTATAGTATAAAAAACTGATAAAAAATTATTACA
Source organism: Lycia hirtaria (assembly GCA_947563715.1). Taxonomy (NCBI): domain Eukaryota; kingdom Metazoa; phylum Arthropoda; class Insecta; order Lepidoptera; family Geometridae; genus Lycia; species Lycia hirtaria. The sequence continues at coordinate 25,328,899 of OX387375.1, forward strand.
TTAAATTAAATGTATAATATTAAATAAGTATTACATATCAGAAAAAAAACCACCAAACACAATCTATAATTGGCGGAGTAATCGCTGAACACATTAACAAACACATATAAACGAAATGAGAACCTCCTTCTTTTTGGAAGTCGGTTAAAAAGGAATTGTAATAAAGTGATTCACTTAGATATTTGTGACCTAAAAGATTAAGCCGTCTGACCACGTCCTAGTCCTTATAATGATAAGTGGACTCCATAGCTTGTCAGCTACGAGAAAAACCGCCGTTATGGTTTTGATAAATATCTCGCTCAAATGTATCTCATTTCTTTCTGAGCGCTACCATGGGTCGGATGACACGTTAAATTGTAGGTCCCGGTTGTTCAGCTTTCGTCAAGCTAAGTCAGAGGCCTTTCGGCGGCTTTATAACTCTGACAATAGGGCTGGCCACTCAGTCTATACGAACTTACTTTTTTAATGTATGGACTATGAACGATTGTAGATATTTTCCGAACGTATTTTCTAAAACCAGCCAAGTGCGTGTCAGGACATGCGCAAAGTAGAGCTACGTAGTTGCACAATAGTATTTAAAAAAACCGGCCTAGTGTGCGTCAAGCCAAGCGCAGAGTAGGGCTACGTAGTTGCACGTTACCTGCCTTACCGAAAATCGTTACTTAACTTTAAGCAATGCTTAACCTATTGTATCAACTTCTGGCTGACACGTAATGACACTTGTGGGAAGAAGACAGAGAACTTAAGATGTTGATTAAAGTTAAGTAACGTTTTTCGGTAAGGCCCTACAAGTTATGTGAATTTAAAACAGATATAGTGCATATCTTTATAGATAATTCGGTTTTTATCACAGCCATCTTCGAGCACAAATCCATTAGTTTTTTTGTCGCGCCGCGCGCGCGGATAGATTGTAACGACATGTCAGAAATATCTTGACACTTAACTTTTTCTAGTAATTTGCTCAACGCGAATCTAATAAGATCTTGTGGCAACAAGATAATGCTTCAAGAAGTATAGTAGTTATTTCCATAAAACGTACCTGAGTTCATGTTTTTAAATGAGTCTAGCCAAGGATAGTGTTTGTTATTCATGTTTGATAAAACGATGTAGAAAAATAATTTTAGTTAAAAGTACACAAAGATTGAAATGGCTGTAAAGTCAAACTCAAGAGCATTGTTGTAAGTACAACATATGCTGCAGGCAATTGAGTCTACACTTGTATACTCAATTGCCTGCATTTTTTGCGCATTTTTTCGTACAGTATAAGTGAACATATTTTTTGTTTTTTTTTTAAATGTAGAAATAGGTTTGCGCTTGACCGCCAACTCTTGATTGAATTTTTTTATGAAATTAGGCACACATGTTTAGAAGCTGGTATAGACTAACATACAAAAATTGTGCAATTCTAACAATATTTCAAACATGCAGGTCGAATTGATAACCTCCTTTTTTGGAAGTCGGTTAAAATGATAAAAACTTCAGAATTCATTTTAGAGGCAGAGTCAAAGTCAAAGTCAAGGCAGAAGTTTGTAATATCATTTTTTTTTATCATGTATGCATTTTATAAATAAAATGTTTTGTTTAGAAACCAACTTTCATAGAGTTTTATGTGTCTGTCATGTTATGAGTGCCATCTATCGGTAATTTTATTTTTTACAAAAAACGATATTTTTTTTCTTTTTTTCTGGTGTAGACAAAATTAAATGATTTAATAAATGTCAAAATGCTATCAAATACAAAACACGTGGAAGCTTTAGTTGTTCGTAAAAACTCTGCAGAGCATCATCACCAACCAAAATTATAAAACCGTACCAACTCTGTTTGATGGTTGTACTACGTGACATTAGCGGAGTCGTTAATACGAAGAGCCACAAACTAAAAGTTAAAGTTGAAGTTGTTCTTGAAGAAAAACTACACAAATCTTGGAGAAAAATATAGAAAGGTGATGAGGTTTCTAGTCTCTGACTGTATCTGGGACTGGGGAAGTTCAATGTGAAGTTCGGTATGAAAGCTCTTTTCGTGTGTGTTCTTGCAGCATTATCTGTGAATCTATTCTGCGATTCTATTCTATTCTGCGATTGGATTGTTTCCCATCATTATTCATACTATCATCACTATGTACTTTACACCTTTATACTTGCATTATAACTCTAATTTCGTCCCCCATGCATGCATACAGCGTATTATTATTATTTATTTAAGAGCACATACATAGCTGACAGTTTAAGAGTATCTAATTATGTACATAGGTGAGATGTAGTCAAAGAATATGAAATACTTATGTACTTACCAACAAATTCATTGCATGTTCACAATCTAAAGATTTTTGCCTATTCCAATCTTTGATGAAATTCGAAAAATATCAAAAATATGAACACGTTGACAGTCAAATTACTGTAACTTGCGAGCGAGGACATATGTATGAGCAAGCGTTTAGATACTGGGTGTTCGGTCTTATTTTTTGACTAAAAATCTTTAGTAGTAGTCAAGATTTATACTTAATATTAATTGAAAATTTTGAAACATGCATAAAATTAAGTAAAAAAAATATAAAAAATACAGGTGTATAGACACGTGCTTCATAATACAATTAAATTTTTCGAATAAAATAGAAACAGTCGTAAAAAACTTGAGTAATTTTTTTTTTAATCTGACAGTTAATTTATTTGCAGGTTATTTTGGTCAAATATCAAGTTCAAATTTATATTTCACCAATCATTATGACAAGAATCGATTATAGAATAACCTCCCAAAAACGAAGTCGTTTTTATCCGAACACCGTGTAGTAAAAAGCATTCGGTATAAAAATATTAAAGTCAATTTCACTAGGACTATATTTCGAACTCACTCTAATATTCCACTGGTTTATACAAATCTCTCTCGATTTATTTACTCCAGTTGTTCGTTTTGAGTTTTTTTCATTTATTCTGTTCAGTCCTTTTCGAGTTTCGCTGCGATATATCATAGTGACCGCAATAATACATAAATATCTGTTTTTCGTCCAGAAAAAAATGTCCTGGTCTCTTCAGACTGTACTATAAAAGAGATAGATTGTCGTTATCACCTAACCTGTATTACCGATAGATTTTAGCAACGCCTTAATAATGTAGTTGTAGATGTAATAATGTAGACTTCGATATCATTTTGAAATTCCTTCGGCATTATTAACATATCGGCAATTGATTGATTTCGAAATTATCTGTTCGTATGCTAGAAAAACATCCATATTGACAATTTGTATTCTTCATAGTCAATAGTCAATAGTCAATAGTTTATTGCATTCATTATAGTCCAATACACCTGTTGGTGTTCCTCAGGGCGGCGTTTTGTTTCCTCTTTTTTTCATCTTTAAGTTCAATATCTATACGACTGACTTCTTTCTATCACTCTTGAGCAGATTACTTACAATTACATCCCCGAGCACGTTTACGGTAACTACTTGAATCGTTCAAGATATCTATGATTTACGACGGATTCATAGTTAGAACATTTCATACGCCATAACTGTAGATCCCTCCAACACTTTAACTAAGATTTGAAACAATTATTGTGATATTAACATTGGAATCTTCCTTACAAACTGCATTCCTTACAAAGCATGTTTATAATAATATTAACTAAACTGTGTGGTGGAAACTGCAAGAGCTTATGTACCTAAGCTCCAGGGTGGAAATGTTAAAGAGCATAACGCCACGAGTAGTTCATAGTGAAAACGCAGCACTCCTCTTGACATCCAGAGCACAGAACGTATAACCCATAGCCACCCCCACCAATGTTGCTATCTCCGGCGCACATCTATGGGGAGTCCAGCTAGTGCGTTGCGAGTCATCATCTGCTTATTTTTTTTTTTGCATAATTTGACAAAATTGATAGTTGCCGTTTTCTTATTCTGGTGCTCCCACACAGAAGTACTATCTTACGTTTTGTATGGGTCTGTACCAGCCCATAGCCTGTTTTCCTAAATCACACCCGTTTTAACACAACAGCCAATATTTCTTAACCCTATTGTGAAATAGTTCTATCATCCATTGTGTACCTGTATTTTATTTAAATTTGAATTGTACTGTATTTTTATTTAAATTTGAAAAGAGCCTCTCAGTGTTGGCTTCGGTTCCATTGACGCATATTAAAAGATCGGGCTTGACCCGATATTGTGTAAAGGGTTATAAACCTTTTAAACATAAACCTTTTTTTCGCTTTTTATATCCTTTGTATAATATGAAACAGAGTATTAAATTTAAATTTTAAGTATTAATTAGTATATGTTAGTAATTTTATTGCTTATAATATTTGTTTCAATTTTGTAATCAAGAGCTTGTTTATAAACAAGTAAAAAAGTGGATATTTTCAATGACGATACTTCGTAATGTAATGTAGTCTGAACAAGCCTTTTTAGACGTGTCTGGAATGTATAAGAAATTTCTAGAGGCGTGATTCACAGGTATTCTTCGCTCCGAAAATTCTTAAAAGGGTTTTTGTAGCAGTTAAATCAATTTCTTAGACAGTTTGGGGGTACTAATATATTGTACAAGTGTTGTAATGTTTCCTTTTAACATGTATTCATTGTAAGTTTCTTCATTTATACTTACAGGCTAGGGCCCAATTCAGCCTCGGATAGACTACGTTAGGACACTGAACATAATAATAATATTTTTATACAATATCATGATCATCATCATCTCAGCCATAAGAAGTCTACTTACTGCTGAACATAGGCCTCTCCATGGATTTCTAAAAAGACCGATTGGAAGCGGCTTGCATTAAGCGTCATCCCGACACTTGTTTTAACAATATACAAATTTCATATTGATTTTGTATAAAACTTAGACCTAAGAAATTAAATAAATAAAGAGTTATATTACGAGTACAATGGTTAGACTTATGATGTAGGTTGCTTGGAGCAAATACACTATATGGGTACTTTTGATTAATAAAATATCATTCTATGAAATATTTTATTACTATTGATATTTTGATAGGCTATATATTTAACCACAGCTCAAGTTATCTTAAGTGACTGAAAGGTAAGCACATTTAGTTTGGAATAGGAAAGGCTGTCTAGCCTCACAGCTTAGTTGGATGTGGGTTCGATCCTTACCTAGGTTAAACATTTGTATAATTAAAATATTATAGGTGTTTGTTCTAAGTCTGAGTGTTTTTATATTATCATACGTAAGTATTTACCTAAGTACAAAAAAAAAACAGCGTAGGAAGACTGACCATTAGGTGGACAGATGGATTCATACAAATGGCAGGAAAACGCAGGAAGCAAGCCGCTTCCAACCAGTCTTTTTGAAAATTGCGTTTTGAATGGTGTACTAGTACGACATATTGTGGCTGAGATGATGAAGTATTCTACCAGCTATCTAGTTACTACAGTATAAGTTATACTGTAGTAACTAGATAGTATTATATAATAAATAAAATAATAAAACAAAATAGCCTTTTATTTCTTGCAAAATACACAAAGTTCTCTTAAGTATTTTATAAGTTATTATTGTTAAATAAATATATGTAATATGTGTTGTGATATAATTGGCCTTACCGAAAAACGTTACTTAACTTTAACCATCATCTTAAATTCTCTGTCTTCTTTCCGCAAGTGTCATTACGTGTCAGCGAGAAATTGACAAAATATGTTATGCAATGCTTAAAGTTAAGTAACGTTTTTCGGTAAGGCCGATTATATATAATATAGTATTTTATTTTTCCTTACGTTTGAATTTTATTTGCTTAGTCTGCAAGAACCCCTGTATAGGTAAAGGCCTCCTTCAAATATGTCCATGTTTCTCTATCTTGTGCTATTTCGATCCACAACTAGATAGTATTAGGGTTCCGTACCCAAAGGGTAAAAACGGGACCCTATTACTAAGACTTCGCTGTCTATCTGTCTGTCTGTCTGTCTGTCTGTCTGTCTGTATGTCTCCAGGCTGTATCTCATAAGCCATGATAGCTAGAAAGCTGAAATTTTCACAAATGATGTATTTCCGTTGCCGCTATAACAACAAATACAAAAAATAAAAAATAAAAATATTAAGGGGGGTCCCATACAATAAACGTGTTTTTTTTCGTATTTTTTTGCTCAATATTAAAAACGGTAACAGGTAGACGCTTAAAATTTTCACAGAATATTTACTTGTATATTACCTTTCAAAATAAATAATTAAATAACAATAAAGTCAATATTAAAAAAATATTAAACCCAGACAACAAACGTAATTTTTAAGCAATTTTTACTCGATCTTAATTAACAGGTAGAAACTTGAATATTTGTAAGTAAATATTTAGAAATATATTAACTATAAAAATAAATACCTAATCTAATACATAAAAACTCACAAAATGAAAATAATCCGTGCATCTAAACGCGGTGCGAGCGCCGCGCCGCGGTGTGGTGGTGGCGCGAGCGCGAGGCGGTTACTAAGCAACGGCCGCGCGGGTAGCGGGGGAGGTAACATCACGGAGCGAGCCATAACCGCGCGTATTCGCGCGAGCGTCGTCATGTTGCCCGGATGTGTATCGAAAACCTACCTATAAGTTTGCAATTTACTACTTGGAATTTCGTTGATTTCTCGTTATTTTATACGATTTTCTATTATAGATGATAGTACGGAACCCTTCGTGCGTGAGTCCGACTCGCACTTGGCCGATTTTTATTATGTAATGCTTAGTTTGGAGTTAGCGTGGAGTCAAAATGTCGTAAATAAATAATAATGATAAAAATTATCGCCTGTGATCCAAGACGGTATTTGATTGAAAGTTAAGATATTAAATAAATATAGAGAAAGCGTTTTTATGTAGAAATGAGAAAAACAATTCTTTCGCTTTAAAAGCTTAAAACGTTCATTTATCATTTAGGTACTAAAATATACTTATTATACCATAAACGTCGTTAATGTAAAGTCATACATATTAAACCTTTACGTTAGACGAACGTAAAAAGACACATAATACGTAAGTATGGGAATTGGTACTGAATTTATAGGAAGATTATTGTAATAGTTGTTTTTTTTTGCCCACGTTGTCCGACTTAGTTATTTTCCCCGTATCGACGTCACTCAGTTCACAGAGCTAGTGTTGTTCGCACTCTAGGATTCCGGGCTATAACAATAGGGAAATCCCTGGATTCTAGTTGTATATACCTACATATTTGTTTGATAAATACAATGTTGGTAATTGTGCTGAGGATAAATTACACGTTTACGTCTAGTAACTAACTTAACCATAAACAACAGCTCTTGTTTAGTTTATGGTTTTGCTCGTTAGTTGTACAGAAATCTATACCTGTAAAAGGCTTTGTACCTACTGAGTGAGTGAGACAGACAATGTATAGTACAATTTTAGCCGCTGGTTTTAGATATATGTTTGGATGATTATTCACTATTATAGGATTTCTTCATATAACATGTAAAATTATTTATCGATTGGAGCTAGAGCCTGTTCGGAAAGAGAACTGATGTGCCATTGAGGGCGCTACAGTCTCTATTTCATTATTTTGTTTGACTACCAACACAGTCGAGAGGTCAGTTCCCATTTTTAGGGTTCCATAGTAAACAAGGAACCCTTATAGTTTCGCCATGCCCGTCTGTCTGTCTGTTTGTCTTTTTTTCTGTATGTCTCTCTGTCTGCGACTTTGCTCAAAAACTATTATTAGTACTAGAAAGTTGCAATTTGGCATGCATATGAATATTATTATGCCGAAAAAAATTGTTAACGACGATGTGGCCGAGGATGGAGTTCGATCTAAAATACATCTATTCACTATAGCCTTGAAAATTCCAAGATTATAGGAAAAAGAGACAATTCCGTAATTTACACCGTTTGTTGAAAAGCCGTGTATTTAAAATATTTTTCTGAAGAAATTTGTTAACATAACAGTTAAAAAGTGTATATCAGAGAGATTTTGGTGCTTAAAATTGATTGATTGATGTTAGCCTGTAGTGTCCTACTGCTGGGCAAAGGCCTCCTGCCGGAAGAGCTCTGGGCCAATATCACTACCAAGTGGCTTAAAATTGATTTACAAAGAAAAAAAACATAATTATTTGTGACCGCATAGATCAGCACCGCACCACGTTGATTTGTATAATTGCGTCTCTACAAAAACTTGAAAAAACCACACAAAACTTTTTAAGTTTTGCTCGCAGGAATTTTGTCATGAAATCGTTGCTTTCGTTCTAGCAACCCTGAACGAGTGGGATTATTATCTTGTCTCCCGTGATCGTAGCTGATGTAAGAGACAAGCTATATTTATAGTCAGCAATCAATACAAAGTGACGGTTCATCGTACGCCAGAGCAGAAGCGAAACATGAAAGGCGACGGTGATTTATCTCCCCGTGCTAGGTTTTCGTGTAATTAAGAAACTATCTGGGTTGCAGGACTTTGATGAATGATAATATCTGAAGCAACGAACTCAGCATGACGGGAGGCTAAGTATCTCGGAATGTCTGTTTCTTGGGGAATAGTGGCTGTCTACGTTATGAGAGAGGCTTTAGTCGGTAGGCAAGATTTATTTATTATACTGAAGTATGAATACTTTTTTATAACTCATGATTTTATACTTTTAATCATTGATGAGCTTGCGTTAAATAGCAAATTCGGCTGAGCTTGACTGGTGTTGCGGTCTACGATGGAGCGCGTTTGCTTATAAGAAATCTATTCGCTGTCGAATTAAAGATACCTAGATTCTATTTTTCAAGAAAACCCATTCTAGTACCATATGTGTTGGAATGTTTTGAAATAGTAAACATACCTAGGCTGTATTGGAACTAGCTCTACATATAGTTGGCTGCTCAAACACGTTGTGTTTTTGGTGACAGATTTTTTAGTGGATGGTGGTCATCTTACGGTTTTACATCTTATTTTTAAATGTTTTCCTGAAGGAAGACACTTTAAAATAAGATGTAAAAACGATTATTGTCCAGCGCTTTTGGTTCACCAAAAGCGCTGGCACAATAATCGTTTTTGGGCAACCCTGTCTAGCGAACTCACGCTTGACGTGACTTGACTATGTTCATTGTACATTTCATGAGAATGGATGCGCAAAGCCACTGTAAATTTAGGATTCTACGCTGTTAAATTTATTTTAGGATAACTCTTGTAACTAATTTGTACGGAAAAGTTCCTTTGAGGTTACTTGTAGGTAACGAAAAATGGAAATTAAATTTTTGCGAGAGTTTTATTATTACCTAATCTCTTAATTTATTTGATTTCTTAGGTCTAAGTTTTTTACAATATAAATATCAAATATACATGTTATAAAAAACTAAAAACTAGGGTGCCGCCGGCAGCGGGACGGGACTCAAACTGCTGGCGGTGGGGGCTACAGACTGAGGAATCTTCTGACAATGCGTCACATGCGTCCATCACTGCCTTTTGTATCCAACCCTTAATCCAACTATCAAGCGAGAGCTTCTTGAGATGTATTATGCCTCTTTTTATTAATTATTATTACAAAAGAAAATAGCTTATAGTCCAGTCAAAATAGACAAAAAAATATATTATAAGTTAGCCATAATTCGCATAGAGCTGAAAATTGGTATAGACGTTAAATACCACTACTATATACATATACAAAAACCATTACTAATGAAATTTCAAAAATCCCCTTCGATCCTATTTCTGCAAAAAAAAAAAACAAGGTCAAAGGTAAAAAATCAGGTTTTTCCCATTTTTAGGGTTCCGTGCCACAAAAGGAAAAAAACGGAAGCCTTATAGGATCACTTTGTTGTCCGTCTGTCCGTCTGTTCGTCTGTCCGTCTGTCCGTCTGTCCTTCCGTCCGTCCGTTCATTCGTCCAGGTGTTAAGGCCTGTATCTTGGGAACGTGTGAAGGTATCGTGTTGAAATTTAAACCATGGACGCAGATCCCTAATCTCTTGCTGCATCATCTCTGCTTGACTGGACTATTATGACACTCAGGAAGTAACAAATCTAACGACACCGCGCACATCAAAATAAGTCAAGCCGTTTAGGCTATAGGAGGCATGTACATAATATATACATCTGAATAACATAACTTCTTCTTATTCAAGCTTATTCAAGAGAAAATACACATTCATAATGTCTACATTCTACACACATGCCTAGTATGTTCCTATAGATAAAATATTACCTAAAATCAATGACTTTCCATCACGTGGACGTAAAGTCTAAAGCAAAATTCACGAATATAGTCTCATGGATTGACCGATACTCATATACCGACAATGACGAACTTAAAGATTTTGATATAAAGACTATGTCGCCGCGCTAAAGCCGCTAATATATAGATTGAGAAGTCTAGAGACGTCTATTTTGCTGCTTCGAATTATTTTGAAAATCGAAATTATTTTAATCGTGTAAGGGGTATTAGATCTCATTGAGCTCGGACGTTTTTGAGGTCTGACACTACATCCCGTTGATACTTTATCAAAGTCTAAAATACGTAATATTTTCAGTGATATCTTTACTGTATTCATTCTGAATCGATGTGGGATGGAATTAATTTAGAAAAACATAAAATAAATTGGTTTACTGTTTGGCTATACTTTCGAACAACCCACGTAGTTTCTCGAACGTTTTGTCTATCAAGAGTCCATTGAGAATGTTATACAGTAAAAATATACCACTGTTGTCTTCATCCTATTTCTGAAATACAAAACAACCCGACAATACGTACAAAAAACAAATTGTGAAAACAATTTGTGTCACATAATATTACATCTTCAGAAATAAGTTATACAGAAACAATACTTTATTGTGGTAATATAACATACCGTTTTATATTGGTGTACTTATTTTATATCTGTTATATTTGATATCATATTTACTTAGTTTTTGGAGAAAAGTGACCTTCAGACTCAAAATTGCTAGAATGTTAAACACAATATAGGACAGTGCTACATCATATTTTATTTATAAAGTACATGCGAGTTGACTTAAATACACAACAGAAAATTAAATTGAAACGAAGATTTTCCTTTATCTATACCTGTACCCGAATAGGACGCCTAAGTTATAAGTTCCATTTAAACCTAGTAGCAATAAAGAATATGAATGTTTTTCGGGTGTGTATATGTGTGTACTTCCTGTAACCATATGACACCAGAATTCCTCTGCCTGTGCTTTCCACGTGTATATTTTTCTATGGAAATTCGATTAGCTCGAATATAAACTATCAAACAAAAAAAAACATCAAAATCAATTCATAATTGGCGGAGCAATCGGTGAACAAACATACAGTCGAATTGCGAACCTTTTTCTTTTTGGAAGTCGGTTAAAAAGAAAATCTTTTACTTACATTATTTTGTATACATTAGCCATGGCTGCTGTAAGTTGAACTCTGGGTCGTAGTTACTTCTATAGCGCCGTTCAAGCTTATCTCAACTCAGTTTCAGTTTTCTGCTATACACGCAATTCTGTGTTTATTTTTTAAAATAAATGTACTGATAACATCTTGACAGATTTTATTTAGTTTCTCCTTTCCTGGTGACTATCTGTTCACCCGTTTCCGTTTCCGATTGAGCTGAAATTTTGCATGCATATGTAAATTGCAATATTCTTTCTGAAATGGAACTGTTCTGATCAGAACGTCATCTGAAGAAGAAACCGTAAGATTGCTACTGGAACTATTTACTTGAAAGTACTAAGATAGTTAATCTTAGGCTGGATTGCTTTGTTATCTTGAGTATCTCTCATTATCCACTTACCCATGTTAATGAGCATCTGAAATGAAGCCGGGATATTACTATTGGAATTCCCTGACTGAAACTGCCATGATAGTTGTAGTTTGTGTTAATTTTTAGCACTTTTTATTGCATTAGTAAAGAATATTTTTAATTTATCTTTATTAGTTGTTGCCCGCGATATCTTGCTGCGTCAAAAATGATTTCTCTCTTTATCTCTTAACACATTCGACCTCCATTCCGATTGATTCCTACTCCAATCCAGCTACTATCCACGTTGGGAGTAGGATAGTAACTGGATTGGAGCAAGATTGGATGGGTTCAGAAAATTGTTTTGTAGAAGAATAGAGTAATGAAAATGAATATAAACAAGGTAATTTTATACCAATACATTAAATATTCAAAACAAAACAAGTAACAGTTCGGTTACAAATTTATTTATTTAAGTATATTCCGCATAAATTATTCCATATTTTCCCATAATTCTGTTTTTGTTTTTATTGTGAAATAACGTTATGACAGTAACTGTGTCATAAAAACGTAGACACATACACAAAACGTTCATTTGTATGGTGTTTGAGCAAATTGCGGTTAACCATTACCAGCACCATGCAGGATGTATATTTTTACGTTTCATTTCCCCTGATTTCGTTAAAATGGGGCCCCGACAGTGAGATCAACGCGTAATGGACGATAAATTGTATTAATGCCTTAATAATCTTAGCGGAAGATTGTATATTGTGTGGTAGATTTACTTGGGGAATTACTTCGCTGGATCTGCTATATTGTGACAAAAGAATGACATGCTCTTTTATTTGTATAAGTTGAGAAATTTAGGCTACTCACACACGACGTGATATAAAGTCGTAATCTGGAGTACCTAGAGCCACGCGCGGTGTAGGGTTCCGCAGTTGCACATCATTGTAATATTTGCTAACTTATAAAGCCATGATAATTTTTTTATATATACCTATATATCCTACAAGACAGTCAGTTAATCAAAATTATCACTTTACTGGTTAATATTTCGCAAACGAATCCAAATCTAAATTTAAAAATAGATTTCTCAAACCCTCAATATTTTTTAATGATATACGATAGACGAGAAAAAAACTTCTCTTCTTTAAATGCAGAGGAGGTGCATAAAACATGTTTTCAAAATGTTATTATAATATATTTTTTTATTTCAAAACATAACCTAGATTTAAATAATGTAGACATTCATACCACATTTGATAACATGATATTGACAATAGATTAGATCTATTAAAAAAAAAAAATGCCACTTTGTTAGCGTGTTTTATACCAGTAATATATATACTCATATTAAATTAAAGTAGTACTATGTAGTACGATAGACAGATAGACGAACGGACATGGCGAATCTATAAGTGTTTCTGTTTTTTTTTCTAATTTATCTCTAAGTCAGTTATGTTTATATTGTTTTGTTTAAAACTTGATTATTAACACTATGTCAAAACATAATTATTAAAATCACATATCCCATGGCTTAAACAAAAAACAAAAACACAAATGTTTTTCCACGACCCCAGTTATTTTCCTCGCCACCGGCTAAAGACAAATGCTTTTATAAGAAAAACAAACACGACGGCAAAAATTATCAGGAAAGTGATTGGACCTTGCTTTATTATTCATAGCTTCAAAGATGTAAGGTTTACCTGTAGTAAATATTTGACTAAAATGTTTTATTCATTCCAAATCTTCCCGAAACATGGAAATTAAAAGAAAAACTGCCTACTACGAGTAATCTTTGCCGGCCCCATATTATTATTGGAGAAAGGAAATCCGTATAATTTACTAATAAATTATTATTTACTGGACAATTTGCTGAGCTAAATAACAAAACTCATTCTAATGATAATAATCTTTCACAAAACTTTTTATTTATTACGCAGTATTCGTTTTTTCTGACTACTAACACAGAATACATACAATGCGCTAAAGTAAACTTAAGATAATCATTCTGAGCAGTTTTTGGTTACAAAAATAGAAAAACTTATTCCTTAAATATTATTCTATTGTGATGATTATTTTTATGTGATAGAACAAGGAATGAGCAGGTGTTTTTTTTTTAATTTCAGTATATTTCCCAGCTAGAAATTGGAATAATTTTATAGTTTAAAAAACTGAAATAACCGACTTCAAAGTACGCTGCTTCGTTATCTGTATATAAGATATATTACTATATTATAAAGGGTCAGGATACATAAAGTTCATATCGACATCGGGTAATAATTAAACAAAACGCTCAATCGTCGATAAAAGTACTCGTAACTCTATTTTTACCTTATATATATCGGATGAGGAGTAAGAAGGTTTTACTTTTACTAAATCCTTCACGGTTGTAAACTTTTTAAAGAAACCTCTCTTCACCCGCTCGTTTATTTTTTGTCAAGAATGAGATTTGTCATTGAATGTCAAATGCTTCGTTTTCGATGATTAGAAAATATGCAGATGTTTATACGATAATCCTTAATGTTTGACACTTTTGTAAAGAAAATCGTGTCGGTGGAACTCTGCGATTCAATAATCTGACGCACTTTACTCAGGAATACAATGAAAATTTTCATTTTTAGATATTAATTTCAAAAGTCTATAAAATAATTATGGGACCAACTTGGGAGCTTTCTCTGTATGTCAATTCAAGAAACACAAAAATTGGTTCACGTATGACGGAGTAATCGGTGAACAAACATACAAAATAACATACGGACCGGATTGATAACCTCCTTCCTTTAAAAGTCGGTTAAAAAGCAAATGTAAATAAAAAGGCATTAAAATCAGATAAAGTGAATAAAGTAACTTTTTATTTCTAAAAATAATAAAACATTTTAGTTTTCAAATTTCATTCTTTAATGTAGAATCTTGTTGTGTATAGGTTATTTTTAAGTTACTCGTATGTATTCAGGTTAGAGTTTATATTTTGGTAATCTTTATATCTCATAATCATGATAATCATAATTCTTGATAAAATCCCATTAAGTTACAAAAGATATAATCTAAAATCTTCCAATTTAATTAATATAGTGAAATGAGGTAATTTGCTTTCCCGGCAGACCGAAACAATGCTTCTAGTTTATAAGTAGGTATTTTCGGGCATATTGCGTAGATCTCCGGGGAGCTACGAAGTACTACGCACATAATGAAGCTACGGGAGACTACGGGCTACGATAAAAGCCACAGAGATTATCATCTTTACATTTTCGTTAGTGATTTAACCAAAGAAGCGTCTCATTTGGTTTCGAACTGACTTCATAAAAGGAGGTTTTCAATTCAACGATGTAGAATTAAGAACCCCCTATTTTGTGTGGGTGTTGCGCGAGATATTTACCGGTTGGGAACCGATTTAGAAAGGGGATTTTAATAGAAAATTGCTAAATTCCGCAGAGGTGGTCCCGCACAAAATTCATCAAACTTCGATTTTATCCTTTTTTAATAAATTCAATTAGGTGCACGAATGTTTTGTGTGGACGACTGCTATGAAGAATGACCTAATTTTTTTTGCAGGTGTATTGGAAAAGTTTTATATAAAGTGTTTACTAAGGTGTTTTTTACTTGTTTGTAGGTACTTATTTTGTTGTACTGTATGATTAGTTTTAGGTAGGTATGTGACTTACTAGTCATTGGTTGGTCATATGGTTAATCGTTATATGCGACTATTATACCTGTTATGACTATTTAATAGTATGATTTACCTAAACCAATGTTTGCATTAATTTCTAGCGTATGAGTGTTTACTTCTGATACAAATAATAAATATTTAAACCACAAAAGGATGACTATGTTGTTTTTTTTTTATTTTTTATCTTTTTACCTGACTATATGAGCATGTTCATGCGTTTCTGTTAGTACGCAAAATGCATGTCCAAAATGCTACTTTGGAGAAAAAGTAAGAATTGCCATTCAGAGAGGAAATGCGGCCAGCATTTTGGGTACTTCGGCTGAAACTGGAGATTGTTTAATATCTATAAGCTTTGTTGTTTTAAATAATCTCCAATCAGCTTTTCAAATATTTATTATTTATTTATTAGTTTTAGTATAATTTATAATAGTATATATGAATATTTTTATAATCAATTAGATTCAGTACACAAGTGAAGTGGAGTAAAGTTTAAACTACAAAAGTTATTTTAGGGTTTGAAATTAAGTTTTGAAATTCTGCGGCGAATTTTTCTGGTCTTTACTGCTGGACATAGGCCATTCAGCCATTCAGCACGATCTTCAGCTTTCCGTTTCCAACCACTGCCAACTGCCACATTTATGGATAAAATGTGCTATTTTCCAGATATCATACATGAGCAAGAACAGCAATTCAAAAATATGTAAAAGTTTTATACACACATTTCAAACGCAACATATATGTAATATACAATTCAGTGCTCCAAAAGAGCAGTATCTGACATAAAATATGCGGCCATCCGCCCACCTGCTCTTTTCACAAACACGCCGTTTTCCACCTCGCAAATGCGTCTCTCAGAAATATTTCATGCCGATACCATCTAAGGGGAGTCCAAATTAATAGAGCAATTTACAAATCGTTGGGCCAGATATCATCGCAGGGGATGCTCGGCTTATCGTGGCGTGCTTAGTCTGCGTCGCCCCGAAGCTTAGAACAATATTTGTCTCAATTTGTTAGGGAAATTTGGCCGTTTGAGGTTTAGTGGTGTGCCGATCGTTCCGATAGGAGCCTGACAACGCTTTGACTTTAACATGTGGTTATTTGGTTTAGTGAAAGTTACTTTTGGGATAAGCCCCCAGGTGGGATTAAAAGTAACTTTCTGAAAAGTAATCACCGTTTTCAGGGGGCTTACTTTCATCTTTTATAGCGGTGAAAATTTGGCTCACGCTTTTTATCTTGTCCTTACTGCAATTAAGAGGAATACACAAAAAGTGAAGCGTAATTAAAAATATTACAATCAAAAATCGCTTTTCAACTTTTGTCTCATTCTCATAATTGCAGAAAAGCAACGTAAAAACGAGCGCGAGCCAACTCTGCGCCGCTTTAAGAGATAAGAAGAGTAAGGCAGAAACAGCCACTGGTCAGAAAACGGCGATTATTTAATGCGCTAAGCGCAAAATAGCATCTTCAGTATGCGCAAAAAGAGGTTTGAAGTTTTCGCTTAGGTATCAATATACGAGGTCTCTAGACGACCGACGTACTTTCAAGGGGTCATTGCACTCATCATTATGAACAACTCTTTCTATGGGATCAATGTTGAAATTTGAATATTTTTGCAATTGTCATTTTGTATCTTCAAGTTATTGACACAATATACATATTAAGGTGGGGCTAAAGAATGGTGAGGCCAATGACGCGGGTGGGCTGAAAGCGCGCAACTATCTCTCTAGCGCAAGAATATATGATCACTGAGTGGAGATAATAGAAAAGTGAGAGACAGATTTGTGTATTTAGATAAGAGAAATGTTTTAAAAAAGGTTTTCTTCGATATTTTTTAACTTGGCTGAGAAGTTAGAAAATATATGATTTTTCACTACTCCGGCCATGGTATGAGATATCCAAATATATATTTTTTTTAAGTTTCTCCTATCTAAATAAACAATTCTGTCTCTTATTTTTCTGATATCTCAACTCTGTTGTCAAAAATGTTGTGATGCACGAGAGAGGTAGCTGCACACTTTGAGCCCAACCTTAAGTATTGATCAAAGTAACGTTTTTTTTAATAAAACCAAACATTTGTGCAGGTGTGTATTATATATATATAATGATCTAATGTTTGTATTATTTTGCCTTTAGTTGAGGAAAAACCACTAAATCAATATATATTTCCTTGAAATGTTGGTTAGACAATGCAGTCTTAACAGATCTTTCTGAAACACTATGCTTGTATATTATGGGTACAATGAGTTAACACGCGTGGGTTTTCACGCTGTTAATTTAACAAACTTAGCTTGAGTTTACTGGCACTTTGTGGAAGTTGGCAGGAAATACAAAGTGCCTAAGTACCTATCTACAAACTTTGACATCAGCGTAATGTGAAAGTAGATTTATACGAAGTATTAACAGAATAGGAACAGTTTAGATCAAAGTTTTTGTTGACATTGGTTGATTTTCAAGATTTTAACGTTCTCAATTATTTTTTCAGGATAACTGATAGATTTACGTTTGTTCACCAAATTGCTTGATGGTAAGCAACGCTGTGGCTGAGGATGGACGTACGTCGATCTAGAAGGTATCAACTTACTGCAGCCTTGAAATTTTCAAGATTATAGTTCTCAGGAAACGGGAAAGGAGTCAAGGAGTTCTACTCCTGTGCAGTACGCATTAAGAATTTGGCCGTGGTTTTCAATGAGAAATTCGTTAGAATTAGTTATTACTTGGTTAGTTATTAGAAATTAAATAGTGCGCCATCTCTATACTAGTTCTGAATCTAAAGAAAACCTTATAAAAACATATACAGAACTTTATACCAGCGTATTTTTTTACTTTGTAACTATTTTTCAATATCACACAAGGTCACGCAACGAGCTATGGAGAGGGCTATGCTCGGAGTCACTCTACGAGATCGAATAAGGAATAAAGAGATACGTAGACGTACGAAAGTCACTGATATAGCACAGAGGATTAGCAAGTTGAAGTGGCAGTGGGCAGGCCACATAGCACGTAGAACTGATGGCCGATGGGGCCTTAAGGTTCTCGAGTGAAGACCACGCACCGGCAAGCGCAGCGTAGGAAGACCAGCCACGAGATGGGCAGATGACCTCATACAAGTGGCAGGAAGACGCTGGATGCAAGCCGCTTCCAATCGGTCTTTTTGGAAATCCATAGGGGAGGCCTATGTCCAGCAGTGGACTTTTTATGGCTGAGATGATGATGATGATTTTTCAATATATACTAGGGAACATGTGGGCGCTTAGCTCTAGTGATGTATGTATGTAAATATATTTTTGAGTTTCATTAAACGACTTCCAAAAAGAAGGAGGTTCTCAATTCGACAGTATGTTTTTATTTAACTCGACATATCGAATTGTTATCACTAAGTCTTGGCTACATTATCAGATTAGTTCTGTCATATTATTGTACTATCATCGAATGCCATGCTGGACTGGCAGAAAAAATATACTACCAGCTACTTCTCTTCCCGTATATGCTGTAAAAGTAATTTAAGGGATTTGAGGGAAATTAGGGTTTATATAGCCAATGGGCTGACCTCCTGTCACTGCAAGTCAACATTTTGTAAATCTTAACGTCAAATACCCTTCCATCTATACCTTTGACCACGGTCAAATGTGGCGTAAATGGTCTCATGGTTTGCTTTGCTAAGGGAAAATAGGCGTGATTTTTATTATATAGAGTTTGTCATAGAAGTTTTCATTATCAAATCATGATTATCCAAAACCATTGATTGGAAATTGACTTAGACAGTTGTTGACCTATAACAATAGAAGTTCTAAAACAGTTTGAACTGTATTTATATTTTAAAATATCGAGTTCTAACTTAGAAGTCGTCAGAAATATTATACTACTGAAGCTTTCAGTTTCGCTATAATGGTTTCTATTGGTCGTTTATCAAAACAGGTTCGGTTTGTAATATCCCTGTTGCGCCGCAACCTCATTGCTTAATTGTTTGTAAAGTAAACCCTCTCTACGGATCCAATTTCAAGGAAGCTATTATTGGAAATAATATTAGGCTATTGGCATGGCTGGTTTTTTAAGTACTTAAATATTCTTTTTTCAAACGTTATATTTGAAAAATTCAATCTTATTAGTATTTACAAATATTTATTCACAACAAAAAATTTAAAATGTAACATCAACAAGAATATAAATATATAATATATACACACACACATGAATGAAAATAAAAATAAAACTACTTACTCTAAAAGACCGTTAGCAGCGGGAATTGTTCCCAGGATGCTGGATCTTATTAGTAGTTTTGCTAGCAGTACACGTTGCTATCAAAATCTTGGATCGAATTAATAATTCTTACAAGTAAGGAAATTTCGCATAACATTGCAACAATCCTTGAGGGAGGCCTATGTCCAGCAGTGGACTTTTTATGGCTGAGATGATGTTGATAATGATTGCAACAATACCGACAACATAATGTTAAAGATAGCGGCAGGAACGAACGAACCATATCGTTGTTTTGTTTGAGCTTTTTAAACTTGTGTTAATTCGAATATTAATTGAAATTAAACAAATTTTAACGCGATCGTGTATATTTTACATAATTTTATGATCTGGCGTTTCAAACACTACACTTTTTGACGTGAATATTAATGTTGCAAGAATTTTAGATTATTTTACTGGAGGTGCTTAATTTATTACTGAAGTTTTTGAACACGTACAAGAGTGTAACCCAGTGAAATAAAAGGTGAAACGTGTATTTTCATGTTGTCGGGAAAGTCAACATAATATAAATATTTTTGAGCTACCACCACCTGAATTATCTGAGCTTGACCGTGACTTGTTTTACTGGACTTTGTCTATGAGGACGTAAAACCTGTTAACAGCAGACATGAAAATAGACGAAAAGCAAAACCTTTAACATTGTCAGGTTCGTACGCGATTATGATTGTGGTAGATACAATACGAATACGTACCTACCTAGACTGATAATAATATTTTTTTGTGTAATCGGGTAAAAAGTATATATTTTATTAAAGAATTATAACATATTTTATTAAAGTATTGTAACTAATCTATTCGTTATTCTATTACAGCTTTATCAAATTATTTCAAACGTACGAATGTATAAACACTCAAGCCTAATGACGTTCAAAAACTTAAATCTAACTTATACCTATATTCAGTGTGTTTTTGAATATTAATTTCCGGAAAGTAACGCCTGATTCAATAAAAATTCCGATGCTATAATCCGTACATACGAATGATATGTGGTACACAGTTTGTATCATTGTACGGTCTATATTTTAACCTGCGAGTTTTTTTAACATGCATCCAATTTTAGCACCGTTTATGGACTATCAGTAAGTAAACATATCAAAAAATCTGCGTTTCTCGTATACTTATTTGTTTAGAGTGTGTCGGCAGGCTTAAGCCGGAGACAGCAGGGGCGGCGGTCCGAACCCGACAAACAGTCGCATTACAGTGACTGATGGCTTCATTCATTTGGAAGACATGTGTCGGATAGAATCCTCTATTTTCCATCACACGGTAACAGCGAGGACGGTAGTCGAACTAAAGTTTTGCATATGGTACCAAGACAAATTATTACAGGTAAATTATTACAAGGCTGTGCTCTTTTTACAGAAAAAAATTATTAATATGGTAGTTTTTTTTTATCTGCGAATAATAGATCTCGCAAGGTAAAACTTTTTTGCTAAGACTTCACAACTTCGAAAAGAGGTTACTATAAACGATTTTCCTCATATTATAAATTCTTATTTTGAATAGAGTACGAATATATTTAAGGCGGTCCAATTTCCATACAAGAGTATTTTTGTTTAAGTGTTAATGTACGTTTTGCCTCGTAATTATATCCTCCTTTTCTTTTATAAGTAATAATTATAGCTTTAATAACTGAAAAAACCGACTTCATAATGCACTATTTTATTTTAAAACTGATTTTCATAAAATTTCCATGGGAACAATCGGAAAGCATATCCTTGGAAACAAAAAATAAATATCAAATCGGCTTATGAATGACTGTGTCATTTGTATTTGTAAACAAAACACACCTTACGCATCTAATGGCAAACACTCCAGTACAATGTGGTTTACGTTCAGACTGCCATTCGTCATTTAGAGACTTAGTCACACAAACCCCAATCTGTTCCCTATGTTTCTACCAAGTAATTAGTAATAGAAGCTTCTTGTAAGTACTGCAGTATTTACTTGAGCTATCAGTACTTAGTAACAGTATATAGGAGGGCCTTTCGTACACAAATGCAATCAACGATTAAATTAATTTATATAATATATTTTTTATATTTTTATTTTATGAATTTTATTGTATATGTTTATATTATCAAAAAAAGATTATATTTACGATATAAACTATTTAATCACATAAGTGACAAATTCTGTTTGTTGATAATAAAGTTCTTTAAAACCTAAACCTAAGTTTTATATTTTAGAAGACTGGAGCCTCGAGACTTGGACCATGAATTATCTTTTCTGTTTATTTTGTATGGCTAACTCTTGTGAAAGTACCACTGAATTAACACTTATTCAAATATCAATTAGGTCCAATCAATTAGTGCAAATAAATGGAGTTAACTGGAAAAAACCTGGGGTTTTGACATATAGCAGCGCGAGCGGCATAGATTGGAAAGAGCACATTGAAATCAATAAAATCATCAATTTTCTAAACTCCCGGAAAACTCTCCAGCTAAAAGGCGAAGAAGCAAAGGAGATACTAAAGCCTCGATGACACTGGGCTAGTTTACAAGCTGCTAGTCGGCGAGTTTAAAAGCTAGCGAGTGAGCGAGTAACGAGTGTCGATGACACAATCAAAAGCAGATTGTAAAAAAGCTCAATGACACGGAGCGAGTTTACAAGCTGCTCGCGAACTCGCTGGCTTGTAGCTTGTAAACTAGCCCAGTGTCATCGAGGCTTTAAAAGTTATTTGTACACAAACCGATTACTATATTGAGCTTAGAGCATAAGTTAATACATGAGTTCTAACGATGTTTCGTTTCCCATGGCACACATTCCTGTTTTTTCAAATTTAATTTTTCAATTAATTAGCAACATGTGCCCAAGTTTGAATGTAGCCGTTTGATAATAAGGTTCGTCCACATATTTTTTAATACGCAGGTTTGTAGTAATTGACTATCCAATATTTTCAGTGAAAAAAATAATAATTAAGAAGACCACACGTAAATCGTCGCGAAATAGCTGAAAAAGAGACGCCAATAATGCGATCGTGACGTAGTGATCCTCTTGTCCATTAGCGTGTACATGTGCTCACACACTCACCTCTTACGTAGTGTGAGTATGTATGCTGTCACATTCCGATGTCATGTCCGACGTAGACAGCTAATTTATTTTCGAATTTTAGTTTCATAGTAAAAGTTTGATAAAAGTTATTTATAATGATGATTATAATGACATCTTTTCGCCTCAGTACAGTACAGGTCCCTGTACCAACTATATAATTATGTTAAGGTCGAGATTAAAGCGCAGCTATCTCTCTTGCGCATCACAAAATTTTTAAACATAGGTACATATAAAACTTTTTTTTAATGTTTCTCCTCTCTAAATAAACAAATTTAGCTTTTACTTTTTATATGTTTAAAAAGGTTATGATGCGCGAGAGAGATAGATACGCGCATTGAGCGAATCCAATTAAGTTTTATCTAATAATGATTACAGAAAATTATGTTTATTATTATACTATTCAAATAGTGAGTCTCTGTGTACGAACGGCTTACAATCAAGTCTTACTACACGAATAGTCAATCTGTTATTCTGGTTCGTCGTAAATGCTAGAGTTCGTCTAATGAATAGGCTTAATTAATTTGTTACCTGCTATATTGACGTAGTGTTTCGTGACATGGCTTGATTAAGGTGAGGGATAAAATCAAATACAACTTAATTGAACATTTTAATTTATTTTTAATTACATCTTTGGTAAGTACAGTGGCTTAAGGGTTGTGGCCCCAGCTCGATTGGTTCTTTGGTACCAAAGGATTTGGTTTACATTTAATCTCTTTACAATGAGTATTTAGGTATTTCTTGAACGATCAGCAATTTGAGTTTGTTTAGTTTTAACATAGTGTATTTTATATAAATATATCTTACAAATTCTTAAAACAATTGTAAAGAAGGTTATATTAAAACTTCGCTCTTATATTATTCTCTAAGAAGACATTAATATTGATCATAATATTATTCAATTGTCGTATATACTTTTATTTATGACTCAAAATAAAGTAGGCGATTAAAAAATGCGCCATTCAGGAAAACTAACTCATTATGACTAAAATACATTTCTCACGATATATGGATAGGTATCTAAGTACAAGTCTTACTTTTTCTGACCTTCGTGGCTAAAGAGTGTCTTAGTCATAATTATCAAATTTAGTTTAATATTAGTAACAGAATTAAACCGAACTTAAACCAATTTTGGAATAAACACAGATAATATTTTTGTTTGCAGTATTTATTATTACTTTTGATAAGCAGTATCAATTCAATTTTTGAAATAAATTTATTACAACTTCATTCAAAATAACTTTACACGAATTTTAATATCAGCTTAAAGAATGCCCGTAAAAAACAGAAATTTCCGTTACCACAAAGTTTTTTATATAACTGACGCTTTTTATTAGAAAATTCGGAGAGCTTAAGTATAATCCTCCTAGAACAATGATGATGTATTATGGTGGTAGATGAGACCCATGTCAAGGCTAAACAATAAGTGGTAAAACTCATACGGTACAATACGTTTGTACCAAAGTTTCTCACGTAATTACAATGTCAAACTATATAGAACATTTTGATAAAGGTCTGATTACATTTCGTATACCTAAAGATTCGACAAATTAAAATTAGATCTTAGGCATTAACAATATAATACTACGTTGTCGGTATTAATTTTTCAGACTTATAAAAAGTTGTAGACAAATCGTCGATTTGTTTATTAAACTAATCTTAATTAAACTTGTGTGAAAATTTTATTTCTATTAAATATGCTTAAAAACTAAGAGTAGTAAATGTTAGACTAGATAGAAGTGATTACTTAGGTGTATTTTGTTAAACCTTAAATGTTCGTTTTCTCAATAAGTCTAAAATGTATTATATTAATGGAATGCACTCTATAATTTGGTATTTAGAAATGCAGGAATCGCAATTTGGTTTTAGGTGGTATTTATATAAATCTATGTTTCTTATAATATTTTTATCGAATGACATACTTATCTCATACTTATTACTAGAAGTACATTATCAACACTAAGTATGTCGATTTATATAATTAGTATTAGAGTCGTTTTATTTGCTATAACATCTAATATTGCATATTCATTATTAACACATTAATGGTACTTAATTCTACTTTCAGTAGAATACTGTTTTACATGGCGCTACGCACGACAAACAAAACATAATAACTAGCTTATTCACATTTATCTAAATTATAACAATTATAATTATGACAATTATTATTATGAATTTTAAATGTCATATTATGTATGAATAAGTTAGTCATTGTGTTGAACAAACATTAATATCAGCACCTCTAACTACACCTTCTATTTGTGTTCATCAATGACATGCCTTTGACATAATTTTATTTTACGGTAATATCACATGTTGATATTGTACGTTTTATGACGTTTAGTAAAAATCTGATTTAAGAGAGTTTCCGTAAGATTTCATGTCCGATGCTAAATATAGATAATATTTACGCTCAGAATTTTAAGTCAAAATGTAGGCTGTGTTGCAATCTACAATAGTGCTCGGCTGTATTACTTACAATAAAAAACCAAAAATGTATGGTATGAAAATTTACAAAAATCGGAAGGGCCGTTGAAAGCTGATGTTGTTTATATGTATATACCTAAAATGAATGTCTTTATTAAAGTTAGTGTTAAAAAACGTTTTAATCCCTAGTAGAACGTTCAAAACACCATGTGTATGAATATTGTTTGTAAGGAATGGGATACTTTTTGACCTGATTAACGTTGCCATGATCGAGAAGTAGAATTTTACACTGAACGCTTAACCGCAAATACATACGTCATACTCGTATAAGTTGGCCACAGATGTAAACATAGGCAGGTTTAATGAGTGTTCCTTGTTTTGAAGATTCATCATTTAATTGTGACCACAAGACGTAGCAATTAGCTTAGATTACTACATAAAATTATTATTACAAACACGGTTTTGGTAAAGTGACAAAGCAGACGGTCTGCATGAGTAAGATTACGTCGCATAGATCATATCAGATGCGATGGTCGATCAGTTGGGTGACCGATATTACTCTCAGAGACTTTTTAAAGTTTTTAAATATCTTTTTTTAAACCATATTCTGGAACTTCATGGTTTATTTGCTTTTATTTAATATTATACAAAAATTTACTACGAAATAAATTTGAAGTTTTGTTTTTATATTTCAAATAATATTTATTAGAGTTATATGGGGAAAATTATATATATTTCACTATTTGATGAGGTAGCCAATATGTTGTTAGGATATTATTTTATACAGGAAGAAATACCTAGTATCTTACGTCACTAGTATATATGTATATGTATGCGTCAGTAACATAAACGTCGAATATATATCATTTAAGGTAATAAATAACCTTGAATTAAGTCTAATGAGTATAGCCAATAGTATACCATTAATTGTTTCGTAGAATTAGGCGAGTAATTATTGACAATGACTGTCAATAATAAAGATTCTGATTATTATCCCGTACAATGTATGTGTCTAGTCAATTACAATGAATTGAATCAAATAAAATGAAACAAATTTATCACATACGACGAAGCTTTAAGCCTACGAAAATAGTCTGTCTTGATTATAAGTACCTACTATTGTTGATACTTATGCAGGTGTCTCTGTAGAAAATGTCAGTTTTTCTTACGTAATTTTTTTGTTGCTGTTATAGATGCAGGAAATCCCCAAATATATTGAAAACTAGATGACACCGGTGTACTTTTTAACCTATCAATGAGTGGACCCGATATTTTTCCAACGTTTAAACCTTCCCTGGACTACGACAAACATTTCAAAACCATAATCAGCTAAATCGGCCCAGCTCTTCTCGAGTTTTAGCGAGACAAGCGAACAGCAATTGATTTATATATATATGATATATGATATATATAGAGATTATGAAACTTTTACTTAACATAAATTGTGATTTAATGTTTTCGCAATTGTTACCCATGACTAATTGACCACGGACGCTGCCAAGTATAAACGTCAGGTCGTAAAATTATGTAAAATATAAGCTATAAATCCGTTAAAATTTGGTGAAATGTATTTCAATAAATCGTGATTATCTGAATAGTCTTAAAGGTTCCTAACTTTATATTAACGATCATTCATTTTATGACACATCCAATATTTTTATTTCAATTACTACGAGTATAGCCGCCACCACAAATATAATGTGCATTTAGTCTATACAAAAACATTACCAACTTTTCTCCTTTTCACCATATTATCAGGTATTCAATCACGGACGGCACACGTTTTCCACATCAGTTTCAAACACACTACATAATTCTTAAAGTCTTTGTGAAATTTTATCTTTGGGTTCTCAAGTCACTGAACACCAGCCGCGTCACCGACGCAGGCAGTTCTTGTAAGCCTGCCGGTACTCACTAGACATCACCACGTAAATGATAGGATTTATA
Source organism: Lycia hirtaria (assembly GCA_947563715.1). NCBI lineage: Eukaryota > Metazoa > Arthropoda > Insecta > Lepidoptera > Geometridae > Lycia > Lycia hirtaria. The sequence continues at coordinate 25,355,886 of OX387375.1, forward strand.
CACGTCGCCATATATATCAGGACATAGCCGAAGATATTCGCGAATGGATGCGAAGAGAACTCTTCGAATATAGTCTTTGTCAGAGTTATAGGTAAGTGACACACACAAAACGATGTGATGATTGCCACGATCATTGTTAGCAGCTTTTTATCCTTCTTCGTTGGCATACGTGGCTTTATATACGCAGTTGACTTTCTGAAGGTAGCGATGAAACTTTGACGGATCCGTTTCGCATGTTCACTGTTGAGAGGACTGCCCCTAAACTCAGGAGCTCTTTTATCAATCTCTTCTCTGGAAGAACTATCGTTGCATGAGGATGAAAGCTCAGGACTGTAAAAACACGGTACGGTCAGTCTTGTCTTCGTTTCTTTTTGTTGTTCTTGGTCCTTTGTATCAATTACTGTACTTTGCGGTACTCCAGAGTGTGACACATCGATTTCTGGGTTAATTGGTTTCATGCGGATAGGACATTGAGCTTGTTTTGTAGTTTTTCTTACGATCCACCAGATTCGCGCGTAGCATCCAATAATAGCTACACTGGGAAGGAGAAACGCAACAATGAAGAGAAATTTTTTTGGTGTCATATCATTATCATCGGAGACTATGGTGCAGGAACCAGTGATGGTATCGAGGCTGAAGCGTCCCCAAACTTCCAAGAACGTAGGTAACAGGACACCGAACGCTGCTATCCATTTTGCAGCGATCATTGCGTACAAGTAGCGATTCTTGTAAATTCTGTGGACAAAAGAAAATACATTTTAGAAATGGTGTCCAGAGGAACTTGACAGAGGACCATATACTTTTGTAGTGTTATCGATAGGACTATTTTTTCCAGAAACAGTTTGAAGTAGTTTTCTTTGTACTTTCTATCTTTCAACTACTATGCCCAAGCCCATATAAGACAAATAAAACAGTTAAATTACTAGACTTGTAAATTATTACCTGCGCCCCACGCTTTTATCCACGTAGTGATGAAAACCAGTAATAATGATGATAATAAAATCTTGCCTATGTAGGTTTTTTTGTCATCAACTATATATGTACAAAATGTCATAGCAATCTATCCAGCCGCTTAGTTGTGGAAAAATAACAAACAGACATAGAGACAGACAGACAGAGTTACTTTCTATTTTTTAATATTAGTAAGGGCAGTAAGGTTAAGGCCATACAATTATGAGGTTCAATTATTTTGTAGTAAACAAGCATTGTTAATCTATAAAAACCGTAAAAATGCAAGTAATTTAAATAACAAAAATTATAAACTTACTTAGGGTAAAGCGTCGGATGTGAGATCATAATATATCTATTGATGGTGATGGCCAGGACAGTGAACAGTGACACAGCGACGAGGCCATATCTCGCCCACGGGAACAAACGGCACAGTAGGATGCCGTGGGTCCAGGAGCTGTGCCAGAACGTGGACGCAGCGAGCGGGAGGTTGAAGCAGCAGAAAAGAAGGTCAGAGAGCGAGAGGTCTATGATGAAGATTGCAGTTGCATTACGAACCTGAAAAGGTGAAACAATTATGTTATCATCACATGAATACTAACTGCCTTAACGAAAAACGTTACTTAACTTTAAGCAATGCTTCACATATTTTGTCAACTTCTGGCTGACACGTAATGACACTTGCGGAAAGAGACAGAGAACTCTTAAGACGTTGGTTTAAGTTAAGTAACGTTTTTCGGTAAGACCCAAAATCTAAAATAAAATTCACGGGCAAAGTGTCTTGTTAATTGATACTTATATACCAACAATGACGAACTGAATGATTTTGATTTATGAGCCCGTAGTTCGACCCTCGTCCGTCTAGCTCGCGCATTCTCATATTTTTGAAGATATCGTCAATAAAACTAGAAAACAACAACACACAAAAAATCGTAATTTTTTTATTTGATCCAAGATAATTTTCATGCATAAATCATTTTTAGGGTTCCGTACCTCAATAGGAAAAAACGGAACCCTTATAGGATCACTTTGTTGTCCGTCTGTCCGTCCGTCCGTCCGTCCGGGTGACAAGGTCTTTATCTCCGGAACGCGTGAAGGTATCAAATTGAAATTAAAACCATATACGCAGATCTATAATATCTTGCTGCAGAAAGAAAAATAAAATTTCTCAGTTTTCGTAAAAAAAAGTTACAGCCGGATATGTCGTAAAAACGCACATTTCGATACTCACAGAGGAATCAAAACCTATGGGGTACTTCCCGTTGACCTAGAACTGTGAAATTTGGCAAGAAGTATTGTGTTAGAGTACACATCTAAGAAAAAATCCGAAAACTGGTCATTTTTAATTTAATCACAAAAGAATAGTGTCGTTATGCAAGGAATCAGGGTCGAAATTTTAAAGTGAATTAACCGTATCATGTGGGGTATCATATGAAAGAGCTTAATTAGCATTAATTAAAACAGGTTTTTCAATATTTTTACGATGTATATTTTTCGGTATAAAAAGGAAAATATATGATTTCCCCCTTTTCCTATTTACTAGTTTGTACGGAACCCTCGGTGGGCGAGTCTGACTTGCACTTAACCGGTTTTATTAGGACTTATTACCGCAAAAATAATTTATATGCATGAAAATTAACTTAGATCAAATTGAAATTTTTATCGAAAATTTTTGTGTTGTTGTTTTTTAGTTTAACAAACGACGATTTTTGTATAAGTTCATTCATCATTATATATCTTCAAAAATGTGGGTATGCGCAAGCGAGACGGACGATGATAAATAATAAATGATTAAATGATATTCGACCCATGTCGTTGACCATTTTATGGTAGGTAATTATAATGTTCAATGATAATTCCATATTCTATACGGAAAATATTCCATAAATTAAAATAGCAATAATACAATACTACAATTTCCTCATAAGTATATAGGTATAATTGGTTAAAGAATGTTATGTTATGATTTCATAAAAAATAAACAAACGGATGTCAATGATAAATAACGACCGCCTAATCACGGGTTTCTGTTAAATGGGTGCATTTTTAGGAAATTTGAATCACTATGAACTGATAACGGGATAGAATAGGCACTTTGTTGTTCATAAAGTGTTTGCCACTGATTGGATAATTGGACATAGAGGACACTATATAAACTCTATTGTACTGTGAGTTGAGTAACTACTCAACTAAATTGTTGAGCGTTAAATTAATGGTCGTGAGAAACACTGAAGGATATGTATCCTAGGAGAATAACATTATTATAGATTATTCAGTCGTTTTGGGTTAATGAAGTCATAATGCTCACCTTTCTGCAGCGTGCCAGCGCGATGATCGTGATGAGGTTCCCCGGTATGCCGATGATCATGAAGATAATGCAGCAAGCAGATGCGAACTTCAACAGCGATTGCGGGTAGTCCGCAAACAGCGGCACTGCTGCTAGGTCCGCGTCAGACAAATATTCATCTAATCCTTTCACATAATGGGTCAAGTTCGTTAACTTTGTTGTATTTACTTCGTCCATTTTACAGTCCTCAATTCTCACACATTCGATCTGAACTAACAGCAAATTGTAACTGAGTATGAATTGACTGAGTAACACTGTTTACTTTATTTTCCTTAATGAGTCAATCCTGGAGGCGTTGTAGGTACATGGGCATGCCCGATTGATAAAATTGTTATAGAATGCGTTTTTATAGTATTTACTTACACACGGCTATAGTAGTTTTACTATCAGTCTACCTTATCTATTATGTATATGTATACAATAACAATTTATAAACTTTTGGTTTTGATAAGAAGAATGTACAAGCATATTTGAGGAACGGCAAAATCATTTCGCTATAGTTCATGGTCACTGTAAGATATTTACATATTGCATACAATATTTATTAACTCGTACAAAATTGAATCAACTTTGTTCTTATCTGTGTTACTACTATTATTGTAATCATACTCTACACCATCGATTTTAATGTTATTTTTATAAAAATCTGTATAAAATGTTTCCATAGCGAATCATCTACTTACTCCCATCCTTTATTTAGCACAATCACGGACGGGTTCGTGATTACAACGGTCTCTACACATCATACTACGACCCTTGTTTAGATATATAACTACAAATAACTTAGAGAACAATGTTCGAGTTCTATAGTCTTATCAGTATACGCACGCACATTGTGTCTATTAGATATACCGGATACAGTTCACTCCGTCCAGGGGTTCACGACTAGTCACGGCGGGCGCTTCTCGGAGACGCCGTCGCCGGGCGAGCGTCACGCCCATCGACGACACATCAACAGGTTCTTGTACGCCTGCCGGTACTCGCTCGACATCACCACATAGATGATGGGGTTTATGCAAGTCGTCAAGTATATCAGAATGTACCCAGCTATATTCGCCGCGGGGTGCGAGGTGAATTCGCGGAATATCTTCGTCAATGTGATTGGCAAGTAACACACCCAAAATGATAGCATTATTGCCATTATCATCTTTAGAAGTTTTCTGTCTTTTGGAGTAAGTCTCGGCGGTCTAACTGAAGCCGGTGATCGCTTCAAAGCGACCGCGGCTTGTTTGAGCCTTTTTGCAGTCTCGCCACCGCTGGGAGTTCGAGGTTTGGCGTCGAGAGCTGCCTCCTCATCGTGGCCGTCTAGTGTGTCCACACCAGAAGACGATGACCGTTCTGGACCCGGTGTAGGTGGGCATTGTAAGAGTGGAGGTGCTAGTAAAGCTTTTCGCGGTGCAGAAACATGATTGGTTCCATTTTCTGGCCCGGGTGACTTTTCTAGTGCTGTTGATGCAGATCCCACTGCCGAGTCTTCGAGCCCTGGTCTTAGTTTGCCTTTCAGTGGTGCTCGAGATTTTCGTGCTGCCTCTCGTACTATACAAAATATTCGAGCATAACATATTACTATCGCCAGACAGGGAAGCATAAACGCTCCGACGAAGAGAAACTCTTTAGGAGATCTGTGGTTTTTGTCTGGAAGAATGGAGCAGGATCCTATCGTAGGATCTAAGCCGAATCGACCCCATTTTTCTAACCAAGTCGCGATAAGAGCTCCGAAAGAAAAGGCCCACGTGCTCGCAACCATCACCGCTAGATACTGCCTCTTGTACAACCTGCCGAAGGAAAAATTGGCAAATGGTTAGGTTACCAGTTGACTAATTGACTTTTATAAGTACATAAAAATTACGTTGTGTCCTAAACCCAGTAGAAAATTTTTAAATATTTCATTTGACATTTTCCTACTGGGATTTTTTCAATTAACAGTTATGTGTGAATATAATTAATAGCTTGGCAATTCTATGACGTCCGATCCAAGTACATTGAAGTTGTTTTGATCTAAGTTTATGACGGAAACAACAACTGACGCAACTTACTTGGGGTAGAGCCTCGGATGTGAGATCATGACGTATCTGTTGATAGTAATGGCTAGGACGGTGAACAAGGAAACCGCAACAAGGGCGTATCTTGCTAGCGGGAACATCCGGCAGAGTATCTTGCCGTGAGCCCAAGAGCGTCGCCAGAAGGTTGACGCAGCTAAAGGCAGGTTGAAGCAGCAGAACAGGAGATCGGAGCATGATAGGTTCATTATAAATACTGCTGTGGCGTTTCGCACCTGCAAAAAAAAATAATATTATTATAAATATTTAATTTAATGTGATCTATTTGATGTATTTTTAATTTGTTTTATATAATTTAATAGGATTTATTTAATTTTATTGCTTTTATATATAATTAGGTATAAATTGTATCATGTGTGTAATAATTACTGTCATGACTTTATAAAATGAAATTTTCTAGTCTATGGGTCAAAAGTTACTCGAAATAAATTGATAATAATAATAAAAAGAACAATGTTATTTTTCTCAAGAAAATAGCCTTGGCTTAATAAGTCTATGATTACATAATGTACTAATATAATGTAGTACGTGTCAAGAACGTATTATATTTTATTAGTACTTATGATAAGTATAGATAGATAGTAGCTAACAGTAGCTACAGTTTGATATTGTACTGTCTATTCTCGGCGCTAATTTTAGTTCTATCATAAGACATAACACTGAGCATTGACCTAGGTTAAGGTAGAAACGGTTGTTATATTTCAATGCGTTTATTATCTCATTCATCATGTCCACTCAGTCTATTTTATATCTAAGTAAAATGGATATAAATTAAACGTTTTTATTGAACCTCCGGTACAATCAATTTACACGAGACGTCAAATGAACTCGTCTTTAATGATTTTAATTATCAGACGTATCTTTAACATGTTCTAGATTATAGCGAGATAAATGATCCATTTGATAATATTTGAAGAAGTCACACCTACTATAAATGTTTGCGAATGTATTTTCGTGGGCCTTATCATAGCCGTCTCCCTGAGTGACCATCATGATTGTGACAAACCTGACATTGGTATGATAATGAGGAAGATATTAATAAAACTAAACGTATGTTTACTTATATAAAGCCTATTTTGCACAGTGTAAAAATCTTGATTAGAGAGACCGTCAGAGAGATGACTAGAGGAAATTTTGAAAACAGCAGGTTTCAATTGGAACGAAAAGGCAAGCGATAGAACAATACTGAGAAAAATGGAGGAAGCCTTTACTCTTCTAGGAAGTTCTTAGTAAAAATAAATGAAATTAAATATATATCATGACATTAAAATATATATATGTACAATTAAATAAAAATGTTAAAATAACTTATTGTTAAATTATTACATAAATACACTATCTTTACTACTGCATGATTCTATGATTGGTGAATTAATTGATAATTATTTTTTTTATAGTTTTGTACAAAAATGATGTTTTAAATTGAATATTTGTCTATTAAAGAAATAAAAGGCTTATTATAATGTGATACCGTCAATTTAACATTGTAAGCGCGCTTCATCGTAGACTGCAACGGCCGCTTAATCAGGCGAGTTAGCAGTCAATCCTATTACTGAATAAAAAATACATTTACTTCTTCGCTTCAACTGTATATAATTTAGAATGGCTCCTGTCAATCTAACATTGGCATGGAGGTACTTTAAGGATTAAAATAAATAAGTAGAATAGATTTTATTATTTTATTAATAATCTAGGCCGGTAAATGTTGTTCTGCTCAAAGACATTAGATGTAATTGGCTTCCGTTTTTGCCATAAGACATACTCTTTCAGTAAATTTAAAACTTTTGTAAAAAGTATCGCACTCATCTTTTTACATAAGAACCTTGATGATGGCGACCAGATCGTTTTTGGCCAAGTAGACTAATAACAGTACTCACTAGATAAAAACCTAAATACTGACAATTACGCACATTATGAACTAGACAAATCAATCCAGCCGTTCAGTTCAAGGGAAGTATTTACCAATGATTCTCAGCACAAAAAAAAAAAACATTTAATTTAAGCGATTTTTATTGTATAATTATAAACTACTATTATGCTTTTTGCCTCGCATAAATATCTGCTATCCTAGAAGATCTGAATTTCTTTTCGTAAGTTTCGTAAGTGGTCCGACCATCGTCCGTCTCGCTCGTGCATACTCACATTTTTGAAGATATAAAATGCCTGCTCGAAGGTAAAACATCGTCGTTTGTAAAATTACAAAACAACATCACAAATATTCAATTTGATCCAAGTTATATTTCATACATAAAATATTTTTTTTTTGAAATTAATAACGCAAAAATGATTTTTATGTATGAATTGACTTGGATTAAATTGAAAATTTTGTCGAATATTTGTGATATTAATTTCTAGTTTTACAAACGAATTTTTTTTTACGAACGGACAACGGACTCTTAAATTCATACCAATTTTTGTCTAAATCCGTCTGTCCGTTATAGAGAAGGTACATACACACATATGTATATATCCACACTAATGATAAGAAAATATATTAGACATAAAATCGAATGTGTCTTAACTTTTAATACTAGGCAATCCCTATGAAAAGTAGAATATCATAGAATAGGTAAGCAATGATATACCTTTTTGCAGCGCGCCAATGCGACGATAGTGATGAGATTCCCCGGGATGCCAACAAGCATGAACAGCACACAGCAGGCCGAGGCAAACCGCAGCAGGGCCTCCGGGTAGTCCCGGAATAGCTGCACCTCCGCCAGCGCCGCGTCCGAGGAGTACTCATCCAGCCCCAGCACCCGCTCACTCAAGTTCCGTGCCTCTACCTCGCTCGCGAACGTACTCTTCGGTATACTAGGAAACAGGTCACCCATTTTACCACCGATGTAAGCAACATCATTCCACGAACGCACGGGACGACTCATCGCTCGCCCATGTTTAGGTGGGCACTCGCGCCGGCCCACTCCGCGACTGAGTACTGCGGTCTACTCGCTCCGCCGGACCGGTGCAGTGATAACGCATTTTGTTGATGCTCGAGGTTATCAGGTCACAGCTGCTCAGGAAGTGAACTCACTATCTGGCCGACGGTCCCACTGTTCGGCTCCCGTATCTGCACAGATAAATTAGATTTGTTTGTCAATGCACTGTCAATAACTAATGTTCTCGTTATCTGAGAGCGTACACGGAATTTCGGAGGGAACATTCGATATGTTTTTCCGTCGAAATTTATTTAAGGAATCCAATTTCCGTTTCGATCACACAGCATTAGGCGTATTGAATTTATCAAATCATTTTATAGGCACGCCCTTATGATGTTCGTATTTTGAATATAATTTCGCTAAGTCGGTTCCCATGGCAATCTAGTGTATAGCGTAACGTTCTCTCGGAGTAAGTGAGTGGAGAGACAAGATAAATGGAAACAGTTTGTGTCCTAAGCACTTAGAAGGTAATCTGGAACGTGTGGTATGGAAGTCCCAAGACATTGAGTAATTGATTGTCAAAGTAGTCCCACTTAGTAGCTTAGAAGTGCGACATCGTGTTATTGACAATATATCACTTTGAGAATGCTTAACTTCTGTATATATGATAATAGTTTTAAGGTTTTTACGGCTGTCATTTATTAAAATAAAAAATCTCTTTACGAGATGCAGGACCTTACAACCTTGATTGCGAGTGTGGATTATCCTATACTGCGCAAACAAAGAAGAGTATCAATACCGTAAAAGAACATAAAACAGATTTGAAAAATATATACTCCAACAAGTCTGCGATATGTGAGCTTGCACTAAGCATTAGATGGCTTTGACAATATTCAAATTCAGAGCCACTATGAATATCACGAAGTTATTGCAATTGAAAAACACGAGAAATCGAAACGAGAAAATAGTTGGCAGGTGCCTACTGCATAGGGACGCGGCCATAGAATATTAAATCCTAACCCGGCGTAGATAAAAAACAACCAATGTTGATATTGGCGAGAATTCTAGAGAGCCATCGATAAACATTGTAGTGAACTCGGCACAGACTTGCAATGTAAGACCTGTGAACATCGTGAGCGACTTCAGGAAACTTTTTATTAGAATATCTTAAAAAACAAATATGTAAGTAGTTAAAAATGCATACTTATAAATTAGTTTATAAAAGGAGTTCTGTGCCTTTTATAAACTAATTTATGCATTTTTAACTACTGGAGTCTGTGGAGATTAAAATTTTCAAATAAAAAACGTTTTATTAAAATAATATGCTGTAGGTTTGAAATATTTTCATAATAGCATCGGAACATTTCTTTTCTTGCCTGTAACTATCATACTACCAACAATGCAGTGTTTGAAAATATCAAGTCTTACATTTATGTAAAATATATGCAAAAATTGTCTAATGTCAATCAGCAACGACACCAATTTTTAATTGAATCCACAACAATGGCCAAATTATGCAAACACATCACATTGTGTATTCGGCACATTTTTTTTCACAAAATGTCAAACGTTGGCATTTTACCATGACAAGCGAAATTGGGTCATCGTAATTTACATGTAAATCTTAGTATATTGAATTTCCCGGCGCTTTGCTTTCAATCAGGCCAGCGAGGGTAGGGTCTGACGTGGGTGACGAGTTGAATGGCAGCTGTCTACGTGGGCCGTGGGCCTACCCTTAACCCACCGGCCGCGAAGGTCGCACTCTTTCACTCAATCTACAACGACGGCTGACCTTATTCATTCATCCGATTTACTTAGTACCTACTTGTTGAATGTAGTGTTTGTAGCTCAGTAATTTACTAAGTAATTTTAACCCCCAACCCAAAAAGAGGGGTGTAATAAGTTTGACGTGTGTTGTCTGTGGCGTCGTAGCTCTCAAACGGATGGACCGATTTTGATTTAGTTTTTTTGTTTGAAAGATTTCATCGAGAGTGTTCTAGCTATGTTTCATCAAAATCCGTTTGGCTGTTTTTTTGTCGGGGGTTTTTGAGTTTACTAAACTTATACTTACTACAATAATGCAATTCAGTGATTTGAGTCAGACCATAAATCATAATATACTATCTGTATACTAGCAATAATAGATGTTGATGTGTATATACCAGACATTTCTCATTTGAATTACTTAAAATGATTATATTATACAGAAAAAGTAGAAGTTACCTGAAAATCACCTAAAATTTATACCTAACTACATACATAACCTAACCTGTTATGTAATACTTTGAGGGCCACAAGGACACAAAGCTCTGTAATGAAATTATAAAACACTTGCCAGACAATAAATTGGAACACTGTAAATGATGACAATACGAACACATAATTCAACGTTAGCATGTATACGTGATCCGAACCATAATTTTTCTCGTGTTCGGCGTCTATAAAAACTTTATGAAATACGTAAAACTTGAAAAATGAAACTGGGTCCCTTAAACTGCGTATAAAAGGAATAACGATTCAATCATCTACGTGAGTGTCGTCATATGCGACGTGACGTTTAAAAGAGACAATGAAATCCTGTTTTACTTCCATAAGATTGTACGAATTGGAGTTAGTGTCCCGTTAACTAAGCCACCAAACAGAGCGTAGCGATGAGATCAAGTGACGTTTGCAATTAGGAGCAAAGTAACCATCGGGGGTGTGAAGTAGAGCCTGAATACAAACAAACATTATCGCCGTTTGTTTTATCTTAATCGCCTTATAAATTTTACGGTCGCGAAGTAGGCGGACAATTAAAACACGGCTGGGTCGTTGGCAAGACTAGCCCAGTTCTCCAGTTTTCTGTAATAATTGCTTACTCATTGTTTAATTGGTTACTCGTTATTCCAGGAAAATTGTGTCAGTGCATCAATATGTTCATTAACGGTTATTTGATATCCTTATTAGATATAAATACAGTTTAAATGGCAATTTATTGGAAATTTCAATACGTAAAAAAAAGTGTATGCGTGTGAATTACAATGAAATATATTATAAAGTACCTACAGTAGTAATAATATAGTCCTGAAATCATGCCCTGCAATTAGATGATATACCTATACAAATATGGCATACATTTGATTTGTCACTCGTCTCTTTCGTTCTCGTAGAATGTTCATGTGTATCAAAATATTTCATTCCCACGCTTTGTTAATATTTGAGTGGCAAAAAAAAAACGAGATCTATTTCTAGAATGTTCTGTTGCAATAAACGTATTCTGATTCTGATTCCCGGACATGTTTTTTGATAGCCTTATATATAGCAGAATATTTTAAAAGACCTGAAAGAGGTACAATAATTAATTAATTGAAAAAATAAACAAAATATGTAATCATTAAGAGAATTAATGGCATAGGAGGACCATGCTCTTTGGACTTCGTTCAAGACATTAAGATTTACTTAAGCATTATTATATTAGCAATAATAGTTACAAGTTAATACCTCTAAAAACACGGAGCAATGAATTTCCTTTGAACTCTAACGTATTTGCGTGGCATTGTAAACAAACATCGCGAAGAGATAATGAATACGTCATGCCGCCATTTGCAGTTTTAATGTCCCGAAGCGCGTCTACCACGCAATTTAACTATTGCCTATTAATCACGCTCATTTTAAGGCTCCACAGGGAAGGACGGAAGGCGACCCAAATACCGCTTTTTGGGTCGAGAGATGGTGTTAATGAAATATTGTTTACCATTTTTATTGTTTATTATTGTTATTCAATTTGTTTATGTAAAATTAGCTATGATAGTGTTTTGAGTTTCCGTCTATAAGACTGAGAGTCAAAACATTATAGCATTGGTCAGTAATTTATTAGATGTTTCACACTCTGTTGAAGTATATTTGATAAATAATTAATCCGTGGTCAACGTTGCTGGTACATCATCGAACTATATTTCTTAACGATTACTGTATTAACCCTAAACTTTGTTGTGTACTGTTTGTTGATCTTAATAAACAATAAAAAAATAAAAAAACAAAGGATCTTTCAGCTTGTTAAAGATTCTTTTGTTTTATTGACGTCACTGCATCAGAATAATGATATTCATTTGATGGAAGTCATGTGATTTGTCTTGTCCCATTCAACTGATGTGAAACAGGGTTGAGTAAGTAGTACGAGACGGTTGGAGCAATATAGGTCGTGAGACTGCGTCACGTATTTTGGAACTTTGGAACTGTTGGGTAAGGCGGACAAGTTGGAAACTTTTTCTTTGACCCACATCTCAGTTCATAGGTAATTATTGTATAGTTGAATGGGTAAATATTTGACATGGAATCTTTGATAGCCTTTTTGATGAAAAACATGTAATATGCTGATTACGATAAAAATGTAACCCTCTAATTTGTTTTTATGTACGCGATCGCAAATTTTAAGTAGAAGTAGCGTGTATGTAAACGTAAAATAAGACACAATGAAGACACGATAAACGATATACATAAAACAGTAAGCAATGGTCGAAAACGGAAGACGAAACATTGGACTCAGTGGCGTTCAATAAGATCGGACGGGGCAGACGTACATATACTTGATAGTCCAGTCAAAATAGACATTCAAGTTAGCCATAATTCGCATAATTAGATCTGAAAATTGGTATAGACGTTAAATAAACCATTACTAATGAAATGTCAAAAACCCCTTCGATCCTACTTCTGCAAAAAAAAAAACCAAGGTCAAAGGACAAAAAATCAGGTTTTTCCCATTTTTAGGGTTCCGTACCTCAAAAGGAAAAAACAGCTCTATGCAAATTATGGCTAACTTTAAAAAAAAATGTCTATTTTGACTGGACTATGACTGGCCTGATGATGATGACATATTATACGATTTCTAGAAAAAAAAAAAAAACAAACTCGAAAAAGAGTTGGTTTCAATATCACTCCATTTATTTATTTATTTATTAACAATTAAAACGGCAGATAGCCAATTACATTAATTGTAAATTAACGCAAGACTGCAAGGCAGAAATGAAATTCGGATTGTGACAAAAACATGTTATATAGGTATTTTGTCTATGATTAATATTTTTGAATGATTTTTATTTTGTGTTGTATGTTTTTTGTCACAATAAATTTCTGTCTATGTCAATGTCTAAATGAGATATTGCTGCCGAGCAAACGATTTATAAGAAATGATATTCATAGAATACGTAGAACATCAGCACTTAACTGGAACACAAAGTAATAGAGAGAATTCTAAATTGTAGCTTATGTTAGTTAATAGTATTCTGACCGTCGGTAAATGTCAAGCCCGTAACCAGAATAATGTTACCATGTTTTACATTGTCACTGTCTCTAAATGGACCCATTAGACTATTAGGAACGGACTGGTAATACTGATACTGCTATCGCTATGCATAGATTTCACTAACTGAGTGAGCGAAGTATCTCCGCTATGTGTTGTATCTATGTTGATAAAAAAAAAAAATAATAATAATAAAACAACTAATAATAACAACAAAATTAATTAATAATTATAATTGATTTCAACAAATTTAAATTTTAAATTTGTTGAAATTTTGGTAAAATTTGATATTGGGATGGAATGATTTGTTTAGCTTTTGAATTATAGACAATTTTTGATTTCGGAAGCAATAAGTACAATAAGGAGGAAGTTCCTTGTGGCGCTATTTACGATTCACTCAATTTTATGTAAGATTCTCTAAAGAAAATTATTATATTATTGAGCTTAAATTCAGAGGCTATAGAAGACTTCAAGGAGCAAAAACCGAAAAAATATAGGCATTTGTCACTCATTTCGACCATGTTTTGTATAAACGATAAATTAATATTTACCCTGTGAAAAAATATGGAAAAAGAGGTGAAGGGGGTAAAAAGGCATTAGTCAAACTTAGAAAAACAGTAACTCAATTGTAAATATAACAGGACATATGTAAGGACATAGATAAAATATACTAACACTACGTCACAGGGATTTAATTCGGCGCTAACTTCTGGTTATTGCGACTTGGTATAAACGCATTATTTTCAGTTTACTAAAAATAATTGCAGAATTTTCAGATAAAATAGTGTTAGTTGTGGTTCTTAGATAATCTCACATTGTTTAGTCGCCACATTTAATATTCATAGCCTAAAGTTGAGAAAAATCGACAGACATGTGAGTGGGTCGGTTGATAGAATACCATTCGATGTATAGGGATTCCGATAATCCATCACGAGGATATTTCAGACTACAGTATACCTAGTATCTATATAGATAAAGAATCATCTGCATATAGTGGACTATTTTTATTGCAAGCCGTAAATACATATATTACAAAGTCAATTATAAACATTAGTGAAAGAAATTCCAAAGTCACAGCAGGACACAAAGCATAGGCGTGAGTGCGTTAAGTGAATTGACTTTTAAAGTATTTTTCTTACAATAAGATATACCTATTTACCATAGACATAGTAGACGGAGCATGCGACTTCATTTATATGAAAACCTTGCGTACCACATTTTTGGTACCGACTGTGGACGTCACACAAACGGTTTTGTGATGGAATGTTCCATCCGCGCGAAAACTGTTCAACCCAATGCATCCGCGCGCTTGTACGCTAGTAACTAGTTGAGAAAATATCGAATCGGAAGTATATATCATCTGAAATTAAATAAATCTTGGTCGTCAACTGCGATTTTTTATCGTACTTGACACGCTCGTTTTGATACGCTAGGTATATACACTTGGGGTATCTATAGAAGTCTATGCTATTTACCCTTTATTGATACGGCAATTTAAAACGCTACGCGTATGCACGTGCCTTGTTGAGACATCGTGGATATAAGGTAGGTTAGTTCACTAATGTCATTAAATTTACTTTGCTCGACACTGATATTTCGCCTCGAGTGTACAAAATAGTGATAATCAAATAAGCTTCTATTTATTTGTCATTCTGTGGATAAAAAAAAGACGTGTGGCACTCGGAGACTGCCGCGGTAAAGCTATTGCATAGCATTTTTTATCAACTTATGTAATTATAATTATTTATTTGTTTTATTTATGCAGTATTCCTAACACCCCCCACACCGGCACAGCGGTGATACTTTTTAGTTTTTAGTTTTGCCATCTATCGATGAATAGCAGAACTTTTAATGACTTTTTGAAATATCACGCTTGTCTCTTTAGTTCTGCAAATCGCCTCTAGGTGGCATTGGTTGTATCGGCGTTACTGCGTTAGGTTATTTTCGTTACGGAGTTTCTGGATTCGGTCTCCACGCTCAAGGCCCGCGATAGAAGCTATGCAATAGCTTAATAATAGTCATATTTGCGGCACATACCTCGCGATGTCTGCACTCGCTAAAATTTAGTTCCAATTACACACTTACTTACACTACTAAACTTAAGGTGTCAATTTATTCATCTAAATAGTAGTTGTACAGCTACAACAAGACATCAATATTGTATTCTATTATTCATAAATTCAAGTTAGGTAATTCGTTTTGACATAAATCTATTTAATTAATTTTCTGACCGCTTGTTTCCTAATTGCATGTTGTCGGTGCCTATAATTTATGTTAGCATTTAGCTCTTTGACTTATGTTCATGTGTTACTTTTAACAATGTAAGTATGTATAACATGTTGGTACCCAATAAATAAATAAAATAATTAAAAAATTGTGAAAAAATTAGGCTGAATCAAATTCAAAACTTTATTGAACTTCGAGAAAATATATAAACAGCTGTTTTTTTTTCTCTATCTAAGAACTAATTTTAACTTATCTATCTAGTCTACTGTACCGCTTCGAGTTTTGACTTTGAGTATTGAGTAGATTGACACCTTTATATCGGACAAATACGTTCACATACTGCGTTCTGTTACACTTTGTATTCACTTGTCGTCAGTTTCACGAATCGTACCAGACAAAAACTCTCTTCTTTCCTATAAATAGGAGGACAGATTGGTAGAAATTGATGCAAACAAAGCTTCGCTGACATCTTAGGGTGAACGTTTCGAATGGGAAGTGTAACTGTGTCAGTGGGATTACGTAGGTTTAATACAGCTCGCAGTTGATGGGTTAACTGCATGCGTAGGTGTTAAGAGAGGAGGTCAATACGAGGGGTAACGAAGTTCAGTTTGGGCGCAATTTGCATGATGATGCCCTCGTAGCTGAGCCCTTTAATACCTATATGAGTGGAAGGTTCGGACGTTCTTTATTAAAAGAGGGAAGAGATCGTAAGACCATGGAACGTAAATGTAGGTTATAAGAAAACTCTGTTTTCTTATAATAAATTGAATTTATTAATTATTTGTCCAAATTGGAATAATTTAAAATTAAAATATGGATTCGAGCGAATTATAATTTTGATTTAAAGTAACTTTGCGTAAAGAACAGACAATTCAACTGAATCTTGGAATGAAATATTTAGGTTCTGCCAAGTTTTGAGCCCAGTAAGTATGATCCAAATCCATAATAATAAAGTCGATAACCTATGTGTTCATATTAATTGAAATAATAATATTGCGTTTAGTAAATTATTTTATTTAACTTCATATTGCGGTTGGATTATGTATGTACATCCGTAAATTCTCATAAAACATCACCTGCTCTTTTATGGAAATTTTCGTAATACTTTAGTACAGTGTTGATTGGATACCTACGTAATATTCTGCTCTGACCAAGAGGTTTTTACCGCCTGAGAACATAGGAACATTAACTTACTTTAATTTTTACATTATATACATACGTACTACGACTGCCTCCTGAGCTGTAGGTCGTGGATTCGATCCCCACCCAGGCCAAACATTTGTGTGATGAGCATGGATGTTTGTTCTGTGTATCATATGTATGTATTTACAAAAAAAAGTAGGTATATATGTATTCTATCCTATCTATATGTCTAGAAGGTACGAACAAAATTTACGAATTTAAATATGTGTGTATTACATTATAAATTATCTAATATGACAAACCTAAATGCTAAAACCTACGTCGTGAAATGATAAGGCTTTGTTCTCACGTTGTTGAAATTCTCATTAGCATGAGAAGCTTAGGTATAATCAGTTACCCTTTAGAGGCCCGTGATTTTACGTAATTTTTCAGCCGTCGCTTAGGTATGCATAAATTAGCCCCTAGAGTTTTTTTGCTCGCACCCACTTGCAAAGTAATCAGATTACGTGGAAACAGCCGAATTTAAATTACCCACATGCAGGCCTACACGTGATGTGGTTACCAAAATACGTTACCGTAACCGTAACCATTTTAAATAAGCTGCTATTTAGAATATTTGCGGTTATTTTGATGAACGTGTAGAGATTTCGGTAATGAGATAAATTGGTGCTTACTAACTGAAAATAGGGAAATATAACATAATTTTGATATAACTACCTCTAAACGAGCAATTCTTGTATACCTGTACATAATATATATATAATCTGAATCTCGGAAACGGCTCCAACGATTTTAATAAAATTTTGTTTGTAGGTAGATTAGGGGACAATAAATCGACCTTACTAGGTTTCATTTTTAGTGAAGCCGGGTTTGCTCGTATTTTCAGTCATAAAAAATCCGAGTGGAGCTCGGTCGCCCAGGTACTATAATAGGTGTGATGGTAATTATTTTTTTGTGTGTTTAATCTTGTAATCAGTCATTTCAGACTATAAGCAGATGAGATGTGTGCTGTTTGGCATGTAAGGTGCAATTCCCAGCGGAGCTAGCCCTTCCTTAATAATTTATGATTAATGCATTAATCTTGGTCGAATATATCCCGTCGCTTCTTAAGGCGTCGCATAGCTTCAGGGATAGCGAGTTGTCCCGCTAGCGGGTTCGGGTGTTTTTCCAGTCTCAATTTATAATTCGCTCCAAGACTGTCTATTTCCTCTTTTACCATTGGCATGTTGAGTAGATGGAGTTGAGTTGATGGTAAATTAATAATAAAATAAAGTAACGTCTAATAAACTTCTGAGATCTTTTGTATGAAAATACGATTAGTGCGATAAAAAAAGAATGAAACGAGCATTCGAGCAAGTCTCTCGCTTGGCGCTGAGTGTTTCACTTGAGTACTTACAATAATCTTATGTGACCCAATTCCTGTGTGACAGTTCAAAATATATTTTACTCCTTCACGGATTCGCCTTATGATGTAATTATAGGGCGAATCTGTGAACGCCCATACACTGTGCTTGTAACTGATAACAACAACAACTTAGATGTCAAATAAAACAATGGCCAGATTAAAAATAAAACCGGACAAGTGCGAGTCAGACTCGCCTACCGAGGGTTCCGTACAAACTATTAGATAAAAGGGGGAAATCATATATTTTTTTTATTTTCCTTCATAAACCGAAAAATATATATACAGACCCAATTTTTTGTGATTAAATTAAAAATGACCAGTTTTCGGATTGTTTCCTATATGTGAACTCTAACACAATGTTCCTTGCCAAATTTCATAGTTCTAAGTCAACGGGAAGTACCCCATAGGTTTTGATTCCTTTGTGAGTGTTGAAATGTGCATTCTTACGACATATTCGGCTGTAACTTTTTTTTACGAAAACTGAGAAATTTTATTTTTCTTTCTGCAGCAAGAGACTGCGATGCGATGCGAGATCTGCGTATATGGTTTTAATTTCAACACGATACCTTCACGCGTTCCCGAGATCGCGTCTTTTTTTCTTTTGAGGTACGGAACCCTAAAAAGAAGTTTTAACTCCGGGCAAATTTACTCTGAGGGCACATAAAATATACATTTACACTTTTCAGTATTTCAGACATTTAATACTTTCAAATAATATATTGTTATAGACGCGCGTGAGCTGCTAAGTTTAAATTTTCCAAATAACCGCATTGATGTAGATGAAGTACGAAGTGATATATTTTATACTTATAAATAAATACAGATATATTTGTAACAGATTGAAGCAATTTGTTCAAGTCATTCTTATATTTTGGTCGTTTGTAACAGATCTGCCTGAAAACATTCCAATTCATTTCAGAGATCCGATTGTTTTTGCATGACTCCAATAAAATTTAATGGTGAGGGCGTAGGATTCATTTTGTAAAGATTTCCTAGACCTTCAAAAGTTGAGTTTTTAGAAAAATATTACAGAAAAATAAAACGTGTGTTTCCACTTCATCAAAGGATGGAAGGAACACAATACATATATATTCACTAGGTTAGGTTTTTGGCAGCATTTTTGATTAGAAATATTTATTTTAGTTAACTGTGTACGCAATTTAGCACAATGAACAAAAGTAAATAATTGAAGTAAGATAAGAACACTATTGCACTTTCTGACTTTTTAAGGCATCATATCTACACACTACATGTAAATTTTTTGAAATAAATAAATAAACATCAAAATCGTAAAATGTAGGTATTACCGGCGAAAATATTGCAGAAAATACACACGTACAAAACATAACTTACCTATTTAAAAACGGTAAAACACTAATTTGTTCAAACTTGACTATCTTAGCACTTTTTATCAAGAATATCCAGATCATAAAACCCGATACCGATATCAAATTAGCTCCTAGTTATAATTACATATTATATAATTCACTGTCATACGATTTATATACGCTTGTAAAATTTCAGCACAATTGGAACCCGAAAAGTGGGTTAAATTTTACTTATATACGAGATTTGATACCAGATGAAATTAATTAAAAGCTTGTAAAAACAAAAACAGGTTACAAAATTAAGCAAATACACCTAACAAACTACAAACAACGTAGGTAACAAAAAATCACAGACTTAATCTAGTTCATGACCAAAATTAGGCATTCCAACCCCACGCACACATAAACCTCTTTCATAATGAGGGCGGCACAATCACTGTAGAAACAAACGCATTTATTGTATCCTGTGAATGAAATCTAGTAATGGGCTACGGAGTGACTAGCGGAGCATTGCAAGCGCCTGCTGGGCCGTCTGTGTGGCGCCCCGGCTTGTAGCCGCCCCTCGCCCCATGTGGGGCATTCGAGGGGATTGTGCTGGTTTACAGCTATTTCTACTTTTAAGTATGCGTGCCAAGGTTTATCGATATACTATTGTCCGCGCTTTATATATATTTTAATACTCACTGCAATAGTTTACATAGATATATGTTTTGGATATGATACCTTTACATTGTTATTTTTGTGTGGATAAAACCCAACATTTCATATTATTTAGTGATAAAACAAAAAATCTTAATATTGATATCTTTATAAATCAAACGGCTCGAACTATGAAAAGTTAACATACTATATATATACATAACATACTAATACTCACTTACTTTAAAAAATCTTACTTTTTACTTTGATTGTACACCCGTTAGATTTAATTTTTTTCTTTATTTGTTTAAACAGGGCTTTTTACATGTCGCCCTTGGAACGCACCCTTGTGAGGAGCATACACTACTTATGATCATTTGCTTTCTTTCATTGACAGCTGCATTATATAGTTCGTACAATCTTCTGGCGTCATGTGACTCAGGCTCGGACAACACACTGTTGCATCCTCCAACTTGCCAGAGGACGTGTTTACAATCAAATAATTGTCAACGTAGTACTTCGTTCCAGGCACACTCCATCAAAACATGGTATACGTCTTCGACTGCGCCACATAGGTCGCAGGAAGGTGACTCGGCTATTTTCATGATGAACGCAAACATATTTAATGGAACGTGCCCAGATCGAAGCCGTGAAGCTGTAACAATTTCGTTCCTTCCCATGTCTGCTCTCAAGAACCATGGAAAACGAGGAAGCGAAGGCTGTATTGTTTTATACCAAATACCTTTAGTCCACGACCTTTCGTCTAAATATTCTGCCCAAGTGTCCAATGTATTCTTTTTTATAAATGGTATTAAATCTGTGTAATTTGGAAGACAATAAAATAAAACTCCGTCGCTAGTGGCTTCTTTCGCGAGTGTATCCACTTCCTCGTTGCCCGCCAGGCCGACATGAGAGGGAATCCATTGAATTTTAATACATTTATTTGTACTATTTATTTGACGCAAACTATTTAATAAACTATATGATATTGGAATGCCCCTAAAGCTAGACCGAGACACACCGAGCTAAATGTAAAATTGCACTTTTGGAGTCGTAGACCCGTTAGATTGTAAAATAATCTGAAATTGCGAACCTAATTTTCCTGCTAAATATAATTGGGGTGTCTTTAAACGATGCCAGTTTAGTTCTTGATACTTACAACAGAAGTAAAACTCTTTGCTCTTCCTTATTTCCTGAGAACTACAATCTTGAAATTTTTAATGCTAGAGTGAATATCTATAGAGGATATTCTTTCTAGATCGGCGTGTTTCATTCTCACATCATGGCTTACTATCCGGCGAGTGGTGGTCAAACTTATGATAAATTTATCTCGTATAAAAAAAACTGTTGCAAACTTGCAAGAAAATAAAATATATTAAGAGCTGAAGTCATTAGCAAAGCTCTATTGGGTTTCGTCGCAATGCAATATCATTCGCATATATTGTTACAACTCATGAGCTCACGCAAACCTTTACATGTAGTAGGTACGCACAACGCAATGTTTGACTGGCCTTGTGGCTCAGTCGGCTGCTTGCCGAGCTTGTAAGTCATGGGTTCGATCCCCACCCAGGGCAATATTTTTGTACAAGCTTTGTTTAGTTTGGGCTAGATGGTGTTGTGTGAAATGTCCACAAATATTTATTTATTTATTATAATGTTTTAGTGTATGTATGTGCTCAACGGAGAGAAGATATTACTCACACAATACAAACACGATTCGAACGCAAACAAATGCCGCGCGCAATCGTGACTTGCTAACAACTGTGGCATCGAAACATACCCCGGGGTTAGGATTTACGGTACATCGACCCAGGGCCTGGGGGGAAGCTGGGGGGATAGCAGAGTGAATAGCGGATGCTAATTCCGCGGACAGATTAGCGATGGCGATTCCGAGAATCCTTTTTAATGGTTATGATCGTCATAACGTGGTGTTACATGGCCTTTTAAGTGTCTCTGTGTAATTATTTGTTGAATAAGCAATTTCTACAACGGTTTATTACATTTGGATTAACATAACGGATAATCTATTATTTTGTTATTTTGCTTGTAGCTTTTGCTTTAGTTTAAGTTAGTAAATATAGTTTTATTAAGACAAGAATATTTTTTCATACCCAGAATAATCAGATTTTTATTGGAATCACAAATATCTGCGCATCTACCTAGGAATATGTTTGTATTTTTTTAAACGTAACTTAAAAAAAGCTACTTTTAAATTCTAATTAGTTACAATAAGAATCAAGACATTTTTTTTTTCACTTCTGTCCCACTGCTGGGCGCGGGCCATCTTCTCATTATGAGAAGGGTTAGGCCATAGTCTGCCACGCTGGCCAAGTGCGGGTTGGCAGACTTCACACATCTTGAAGATCATTGAGAACTCTCAGACAATAGGTTTCCTCACGATGTTTTCCTTCACCGTTTGAAGTTGCCGGCAATCAGCAATAATTAAATACAATTTAGGAAAACCAGTTCCTTTTCAACTGACTTAAAAAAAGGTTCTCAATCCGTTTATATTTTTTTAAATGTTAGTTACCTCATAATTCAGTAATTTTTAAAACAATTTTGATTATTTTTTTGTTTGAATTCATAGTTAATATAAAAATCGGTGCAGTTTGGCTTTTAAAGGCAAATAACTGGAAAAAATATGTCATAGAAGTAAACGAATTGCGTATTTTGTAGTCGGTTGTTTTAGTTTTGTAAACTAAAACAATTATTATTGTCTGTACCAATGCGAGATATTTTGTTAGTGATTGTTCATGGTATTATAATTTGTCCTGATTTGTTTTGTTAATCAAATGCCTAGTAGGTGTTCGATCGAAGATCTATTTCAACTTAAAAAAGCTTTAAAGAAACCATTCTACAAAGAGTTATACATTTTTATTCTGTGGCAGCAAAAATACGAACGGAATAGGAATAGACTAACGTTTAATAAAGTTTGAACTCAGAGAGATGATAACGATAAATCGCGTTAACGTCGGACACAGGGTCGGTTAAAGGGCAAATGATAACTTAGTACTCGTGCATTATTCCACATACTTGATATTTTATAGGTAAAATATTTCTTGTGCTTCGTGCGTTTTGAAGGATAAGAAGAAAGTTGTTCGCACAATGATTGTATACGTCACCCATTTTTTCATACAATACGAGCAAACTGTTGATTCTCCTTTTAAATTACTTGAATTCGAAATTGAAATTGTTTTTTTGGAGTTCTACGATTTCTTAGGTTTTCGTGATTGTTGTTCATTGAAATTAAAGGTCAGAATCAGAATCAGAATCCGAAAACATTTATTATTTATCCGATAACATTTATTACTGCATAAAAAGCGTAAACGGATGTTAAATTTACGGTCGCAAAGTGTTTGAAACGTCAGGTCTAAAAATATTTAAAATATACGCGATTTAAACAACTTTTCTTGGATTTATCATTAAAAGTTGTTTAAATTTTGTGTTAGAAATAAAAATGTACTAATTTTTCGATGAAATGCCAAAAATACGTACTTAGCGATATTGGTCCAAGTTTTTGATACGTACTGCACTTTTTTCTTTTCTTTCCTGAGAAGAACTACAATCATGGAATTTTCAAGGCTAGAGTGAATAGATATCTTCTAGACCAACGAGCTCCATCCTCGGCCGCACAGTCGCTTAACATCAGGCGAGTTGGTGGTCAATCAAACCTATCTTGCGTAAAAAAAGTTAATTTATAATTTTGCCCAATGTGTCGAACACGTAATAGGCGAAACGATGAAAGACCCGATGAAAAAGAACATAAAAAGAGCCGTTGAAAACCGATAAAGACTGATTTTTCCCCTATATAATTAACCAAAAAAAAAAAAAAAAACTACTGAACCGATTTTGATGAAATTTGAATGGGACTGAAGACTGAATCTGAAAGTGTATCCTTACAAAAAAAAAAAAAAAAAGGGGTAAAAAATTCAGTTATGAGTAAAAACTACTATTAGGTAAGTAAAATATAACCGATTTGAGAACCTTGTTCTTTTTCTAAGTAGGTTAAACAGTAGACTAAAACGTTAAAGAGCAATTCGTTAAAGATTAGTCTTTACTTATAAAGTTTCTCGCCCACTTTGTTAAAAATGTTCGGAAAAGTTTCTCCCAATTTTGTGCTAAACCTCTGCGCACTTGGACCGAATTTCCACTTCGCTCAACCCTTTTCTCTAAGTATTTGAGCTTTCAAATAGCTATATGAGTTCTACAAAGATGGGACACCGTTTCTAGAGTCCAATAACAAACCCTGGAAAACTATATTATTTTCTCTATCGTACAAGTATGTATTTATTAACTACAATAAAAATAATACAAACTATACATAGACACTTAACTAACTAAACTATTACTCAAGAAGCAAATCGATTACCCCAGACCCAAGGTCTAAAGACAATACAATTGCTCAAACCCACTACCAGTTGCCAGCGTACCTGTACGTACGTGCTGTTGCATTGTCACGTTGAATGGCAATCGGACTTTTTTTTTTTTTTTTTTTTTTTTTTTTTTTTTTTTTTTTTTTTTCCCAGGGGAAACCCTTTATGGGTACCACCGCGCCTCGGGGGAGGCTGCGTGGTTATGTGGGAGTCCCGCCCAGTTGACCGGTATGCCGAAAAGTCCAGCCCAGTCAACCGGTATGCCGGGTTACCCACTAAAACCCCTGGGGTGTTTCGTCTTGGCGCCTGTATGCCGAGCCAATGGGTGCATCATTAAACTCGTCCACGGACTCGGCGGCATGGCAATCGGACTGACCCAACTTCCATGACACAAGCGTCATTCCGTCAGACCCTTTACCATCGGCACGCGCATGACCGCTCGGTTCGAGCACAGCTGCAACATTGGCGGTCGCAAAAGCGCGGCGGATGATATCACTCAAGCTCAAGTGACGACCAATTAGTATGTAGGTATGAAAATGTACATATCGTAATTAATACATATATTAAAACGAAAGTGATGTGTGTTTGTTAACTTGTCACTATTTACTTAGATAATATTTTAGAGAAAGTAACTCTGCATGATATGCTCATGACGAATTACCAATAAAAATGTATAAAATACATAAAACTCATACTCGTAAATTACTTGCTGAATAAATGCTACAAAGAAACTTATAAAAGACAAGGAACAAACAATATAACAAAATTTATTAATATTATCTTGTGTACCTACATGTTATACTTAATAAAAGTTTTATTAACAGAAGTATTCTAGTGGCTCATTAATACTTACTTTCGTTATAACAACGAATATATCTCGTGTCTTTAGCAAATATAATATCTTGATTTAGTTATATTATTCTGCTCAATTATGTTTCCCTTGTTACGATAGGTCAGCTAAACTTGTTATTAATTGGCACTTACTTAGCCAACTTCCTATATTACATGATTTTGGCCGAAATGGGGAAGCAAAATCTTTATTACCTTCGCTTTTTGGATCCAATTAAGTGGAATATTTCGTAAAAATACACAAACATTTGTGTTGATAGTATAAAATGTCAGGTATATTTTTGTGAAGTTTATTAAAATCTATTTATAGGCATAACCTTAGCTTAAATTAAGTAGGCGTGTGTTTTCATAACAAATTGCTACACCTTTTTAATAAAACTTTGCTTCATAAATGTCTTATAAATCTCAGCATCCTCAATAAGGTTAAGAGCTAGTTTTCACCTGAACAAATGCTTTATTTGTATCAGGCATAGGTCAATTCTTATGTGGAATACTAACACCACGTATTTGACGGAGAAGCCAAGTATCTGCTGTAAGCTTTAGAATCGGTTGACCTGCGTGCTATGAGGTTAATTGGTGACAATAAACTGCATGTCAAGAAGCTGCGTAATCTCGATCACAAACGTAAAGTAGTATGCCTATCTTCTATTATTATGTAAAGTTATTTCTTAGGTATTTATTTGAAACTTATTTAAATGTATATTTAACCCTTTTTTTTAGGGTTCCGTACCCAAAGGGTAAAACGGTACCCTATTACTAAGACTCCGCCGTCGGTCTGTCTGTCTGTCCGTATGTCACCAGGCTGTATCTCATGAATCGTGATAGTTTGACAGTTGAAATTTTACAGATGATGTATTTCTATTGCCGCTGTAAAAACAAATACTAAAAAAAAGAATAAAATAATTATTTAAGGGGGCTCCCATACAACAAATGTGATTTTTGTGCTCGTTTTTGCTCGATATTGATAACGGCAACAGGTAGACGCTTGAAATATTCACAGTATATTGAGTTATATTATTCACTTTAAAAATAAATAACTAAATTAAAATAAAATTAATATTTAAGGAGGGCTCCCATACAACAAACATGTTTTTTTTTTTACAGTTTTTATAGGTACGGAACCCTTCGTGCGCGAGTTCAACTCGCACTTGGCCGTTTTTTTAAAAAGTATTGTAGCGCTGTGACGTGTAAAAGCTGGCCTAGTACTTTTAGTGGCAGCACGATAATCTATCGTGATATTTAGCCTCACTCCAACACCTCTCAAAATTAATAGTATTTATGAATAAGAATCTAAAATTTAAAGAATAGAATATAAAATATGCAATTTGTTAGGTACAATATTTCAGTCTGTAAAATTGTTATACCACTGAAAAGAGGTTGCTGTATACCTGGCTTTACAAAACTTAGGGAAGTGGGTAGCAGACTTGTGACCTACTTAACAGTTAAGAGACCTTATAAAATACGTATTACAGTGATCCTAGCTGTAGCGTACTCTATAAACATTACTGGAGTGGTTGTAATCGCCTAGGTAATTTGCTATACCCTTAAACGATTTAGCTACGTTATTAGGCTCTCCAAACGGAACTTTTATGGTTATGTTACTAACTTACAAGCTAGCTGTCACTGAATAGTAACTTAAATAGTTCACTTAATCCGTTGGTAAAGCGGAAGTGAAAGTAGGGCGATCGTATCAGCTGGTAACCATTGGGGTAGGTTACTGGGTCTGCACACTTCATCTTCGACCGTAACGTCGATTGCGATTAGACAGGTTGGTGATAAATTGTGAATTGCACGCTATAAAGAAAGGTAATTGGTTGGCTTTTTGCGCAAGTGAACGACGAGACGAGCAAGTCGCTTAATGTCATACTTCATTTTTTCTTTTAAAAGTATAATTACCAAACAAAACTTTGAAAATAGTTTAAAACTCTATGTGGTAATGTACTGCGCTTGACACTATGAGATAAAAATATTTAAATCAATGTAGAAAATTTCACTGGGAATTTTATCCTATCTACTCCGGAACTCGGTAATGATTGTACACTACTGCCTAGTGAATTTAGCGTTGAATAATTGACAACTGAATTGGCCCCCTGTATTATATGTATAGGGCATCTGTCAGATGAAAAGTGCGCAAAAACTCAGCTAACTAGCGATTGAAGTAAGTAATTAGAAAGAGAAGCAGCAGTAGGTTTTTGTGATTTTAGGTACCTGCTATATATTATTTATATACTATATAACTTGTACTCAATGAACCCAAAAACTAAATAAGTATTTCTGCAACTTCAAATATCATACCTAATGTTTAGGGCGTACACCCTACTAAATATTTTTAGGTAAAACTGAAATTCAGTTATGAGAAAAGTTCTTTGGCGTACAGCTTGTTATTTTATGAATTTTTATGAAAGCTTCCGATTTTCTAGTTGGTTTGTCCTAAAGTAGAACCTTGAAGTTGAAATTAAATTCTGGCTAAAGTAAGTAAATGTTTGGCAACCGCTCAAGTGTAGCCGAATTAGATTATTCTGAGTGATATAATGCTCCCACAATTCCCTTTGTTCAAAATAGTTTTAGATAATACAATTATCATAGCTTGAAATTGACCTAGTTTCTGGCCCACTTAACGTTATCTATGTAGTTAGGTAAAAACGTTTGGGTCCCAAAAGATGTAACTTCCTGACCGTCTTCGTTAAAATTAAGTAGGAGCTTAACACAATTTGGAAAATGGTTCTAAGGTCAGTTGCTAGTGGAGTAAGTGGTTACAGGTAGATGCTGCCGATTTTATTACGTACTTACGAGTATATCAAATTTGGAACAACTTAATTCAGTGGAATAAAATTACTCGTATCTTAGATACTGGCTGAAAATGTCAGAAAAAGAGAAGTAAAAATATCTAGGTATCTACTAGACATAGTTGACTGAATGAAGTGTGGGTTTTCTGTGTTCATTGCTGTGATCGAATTATGTATGAAATGTTGTTGTGTAGGAGAAATATTTCTGAGTTTTTTCAAGGTTTTGAAAGATTTTTCGGTAACATTCATCCCCATAAATATCTAATAATTCATTATTTCCTATAAAAATATGAGACAACCAATAATAATTCAATACAACTTATGAAATAACCCTAAATGAAACATCCATAACGATGGCATTGTTAGAGTGTGAAAAAAATAGAGTGAATTTCAATGGTAAATGCAGTTATAAGTGGTTCACAAAGGGGTGATTTTTTTCGCTACGCGATTTTTATATGACAGTAATTAACTATTACAGCGCAAAAGATGACATTGACAGTTTTATCTATTTTGTTTGTATGAATTATTTCATTAAAAAAATCAATTTTAAATGATTTTAATGTGCTCGCATTCTTTGCGTCAGCACGATATTATATAAATTGTTTCATGTAATGCCTAGTCGCAGTCGGTAAAAATAATATAGACGTGATTTTTCCACATTCCCACCAAAACACCTTTCAGTAAAGATAAAGATAAAGATAAAGATAATTTATTTGCATACAACACGAGAATTTTATACAACAAGTGCATAAAAGATGTTACACTAAATTTAGTGATTCAGTGTTCAGTGAATAATATATAGAATTCATAATATATGAATAGAATTCAGTGATTTTATTCAACGAGTGCATAAAAGATGTTACACTAAATTTAGTAATTCAGTGTTCAGTGAATAATATATAGAATTCATAATATATGAATAGAATTCAGTGATTTTATTCAACGAGTGCATAAAAGATGTTACACTAAATTTAGTAATTCAGTGTTCAGTGAATAATATATAGAATTCATAATATATGAATAGAATTCAGTGATTTCGATATATAAAACATTTTGTAAACTAGACCGTCGTTCCGACTCAGCTGATTTCAATAAATTAAAACTTGAAATGCCAAATTAAATAACGAGGTCTAAACTGAAATATATTTCGTTCAGCCCGTTAATATTACTTTGAAAGCCATTAACACGTGCGGATTACTGTTGTTGTTTGAAGGTTAAATAGGTGGGAAACTTTCTACTGCTGTGAATCAACATATTATCCTATAAATAAACAAAATTGAACTTTGACTAATAGGTAACTATTGTTTTACGAGGCTTTTACAGCGATTTTACGCATACTTTCTCACAATAAACGTTCATTCAACAGCGTATCAAACGTAAAGAAATCATAAGTTAGACCGCGAAAACTGCTTTGCTGCAGTCTCGTATTTTTTTTTTGTTTGGTAGATCAGAAGATAAAGTGAAAAAGTGGTCCCGTATACATATTTTGTCTGTTTTTTAAACTATAATTAATTGATTTACATTAAATTTAACCCTATAATATTGGTAATTGTGAAACTGGTATATATCATCGTTTTTGGTGTATATATATAGGTATATATATAAAAACTAGTAGGTCTACGAACAGTAGACCTCGCGAGAGAGCTTACTTGCAGCTCACCTTGGATCATCTGTACATAATACCTACATAAAGTTGGCTTAGAAGGCCGTATATACAATTTAGGCCGATTTCGCAATTTTAAGTGATTTTACAGTCCTTATTTCACGGTCAAAAAAAAAAAATCCAAAAAATTAAGCATCTTGAAAGATCAATTTAATTTTAATACACAATTAATAAAAAAATAGGATATGTTTAGATGGCCTTAATTAAAAAAACAGCGTATATTCTTATAAAAACAAATAATAATTTCATAAATGGAGAAAATGTAAAATCAAGAAAATTATTCAGCGCTAAAATGCATCAAGCACATCCACGCGCCCTTACTGTTATACGCAATCTGAAGTTGGTTGTCAAATCTCGACAACCACTTGACCAATTCTGTTCATTTTTACCACAGGTTGTAATAATTGTGTAATTTACTTTCCTACCAAATATCATTAAAATCGGTTGGTAATTAACGCCGCAATAAACTTTCCCCCTTTTTATGGGAACCACCCCTCTTATCAAAAATCGCCGACGACAAAAAAATCAAATAAGGTCTCCTAAGTAGGAAACCTACACACATACGCGTTGATACGTAAATACGGATTTACGCACTTTCAAAATAAGGATACAATTCCATTGAAATATAAAAGAAATGTCAACAATGAATTTTAAGCCTCACAATTGCTTATCTAAGTTTTATAATTATATAGTTTAAAAAACTGAAACAGCCGACTTTAAAGTCGGATGAGCATTATTGTTATAAAATGTGTAAATTGATATAGAAATAGTAATATAAATATACGAGTACTTATAGAGCATGAATAACTAAAATAAATTATGACGTTTATCCTAGTTGCCGTGAGAGAAGGTGTGTAGCTAACTAATTTATAGCTAGCAAATCTAGTGCTATACTTATATTTTATTGTCAAGTGAATTGCTTTATTGTCAAGTGAATTGCTTTATACTCGTGGTTATATATATATCTACAGTATTGAATACAATGAAGTAATCAATAAAATTATGGTTTGATAAGTACCTATTCTACAGATTATATTAGCTACACTACATGACACTACTTGGCCTTATTTCGAAATCAGATCCTGCATTACCGAAATCTCGTAAAAGCTTTATGTAATAATTCATATCTGTCTGGAATCGATGACTGTACAGCTTCACTGAACTATGGAAAAATGCCACTATAGAGATTAATAGGAAAACTCCCGTGGGAAAATATATAACTGTCATATAACGAAGAAGGCGGTAACTTAAAAAAAATGAGTTTGTGTACATGTAGGATCAAACAAAATAAAACAGAAGACAAACCAGTTGTTTAGTCTACATGTTTATAACCAAGTACAGCGGTAAATAAACTTGAATAATTTTACTAAAACTTAGGTACATGTAGCTAATTATGTAGATCCCGTAATTATACTATTATTGTGTCCACAGTTACATAAGAATAAAGGCACTGTTTCGATCACAAGAACTGGCACACGCTAACAAAACAAAAAGCTTTCACCCAGGGCCAATTAGCGAAACTGTATTCAATTCAGCATAAAAACATAATTAACATAATCACCACTTGCAAATCACTTTATGTTAATAGCGAGCCAGCGCCTCCGATAATACCATAAGCATAACAGCAGTAAACATAATTAAGAAGTTATCTTGGTGTTGTTTGTCTTATGTATTATTTTGCGCGGTAATCTATCTATAATCCGAAATACATTTGTTCGAATATTAATTCGCCGAATCTGTTTCATAGAACTGTCTGATTTCCGATGTTTTTTTTTTTTTTTTTTTTATACACCATATATCTGCGATTGACCCCCAACTCGCCTGATATTAAGCGACGGTGTGGCCGAGGATGGAGGATGGAGGATGGAAACTCGTGTTCACTTAACACGAGTTTCTCGAACCATAAGTTGTCAATTTTCCAGAACAATCATTAGGTTGGATACGATAGGTTTGTGTAGAAACTAAATATTACAAAAAGTTCGGTTATCGGATGAATATAAAATATGAATCGTTTTCGGGAAAATAACATTCGATATTTCATATTTTGGATCATAAATTACGTAATAAGGCAACCATTTCTCGTTTGTTGATTCTTAGCCGTTGTTATGCGTGATGTAGACCGCTGCCGCTGGAGTGTTTATTGGTTTCCTTGAATAACGTGCGAAAACTGTTTTGCAGATATTGGTGGAAGTGGGAATGTAAATGTAGCATTTACATGACAGGTTACGAATACATAAAATGTTACTATGAAATACATAAATATTTTTACATTAAAATCAATACCTAGCATAACGAGATTTATCATCAAAAATATCAGAGTGACGAGTGCAATACATTGCTGTAAAGGGATTTGACAGCTAAAACTCAAAGTTCTAGGTGTCGTTAGACTTAGTGTACCCTTATTTTATTCAAAATAGAAAATATTTTTAAGTCTAAATTAGCATATAAGTAAAGCGTGAGTGCAACGAGTACAATATTTTTTAAGAGTTTTTACACACAAAAGAAAGGAAATAAATAAACCGGACAAGTGCGAGTCAGACTCGCCCACCGAGGGTACCGTAAAAACTAGATAAAAGAACTACCGGGCGAAGCTAGTTATTGACAAAAGAACATTATGTATTTTTTTTTAATTTTTGGTTATAATCAGAAAATTACACATCGTAAAAATATATAAAAACCAGTTTTAGCATATGCTAATGAAGCTTTTTGATTTATATGTATATTATTATGATACCCCACATGATAGGTTAACTCACATTAAAATTTGCAATTCCTTACATAAATTATTTCTCCCTATTTTTTGTTATTAAATAAAAAATGTACAGTTTTTGAATTTATTCCTATATGTATATACTACAAGATAATACTTGCCAAATTTCATAGTTCTAGGTCAACAGAAAGTACCCTATAGGTTTTGATTCCTTTGTGAGTGTCGAAATAGTACGCCGGTTTTTGCGACACATACGGCTGTAATTTTTTTCACGATAACTGAGAAGTTTGATTTTTTTCACAGCTGCAAGGATCTACAGATCTGCGTACTTACATGATTTAATTTGGACCAACCTTAACACGGTCCCGAAACGGACGGACAGACTTGACAGACGGATAGACGGACAACAAAGTGATCCTATAAGGGTTCCGTTTTTCCTTTTGAGGTACGAAACCCTAAAAAACAAAGAATTTAATGTAACTTCGCGGACATCTTTGGATTCTCTCAGAGACCATCGGGGCGAATCGTAAGAAATATAATAATGTTACGGGAAGTGGGTATAGGGATTGGAAGGAAACAACGATGTTATTCAAGCCCGTTTAATTCACTGACACGTGGTATCTTCTACAGAGCACTCACAGTCGATAACACGAACACCGACAATAATTACAGAATCGATGCGCTACAAACACACAAGAGACCGTGTTCCAATCAACACACTACTACTATAACGTCTCTTCACTATACTGTTCACTTCAACACTTCACTTTCACTTGTAACTTTTTCTTCTTTCCTGTATGCTACTTGTATCTGAACTCCCCTCTGTCCGCGACTGAAGCTCCTTATATACACCGCAGAACCTTCTAGAAGCTTTTATTTCGATAGTCATTTCGTTCGTCATTTGTTTCGTTCCAGAATGTTCAATTTCGATCGTCTTTCGTTTTTATCATTTGTTTCGAACTTTCTAGAATGTTGACGAGATTCTTTATTTAAATAGTCGAGGAGCATTTCCTTCTAGAAATTTTACCATCATCATCATCGTTACACTATTATACATGATAGGTACCTGTATAAGAAATTGCTTTTGCTGACAACCGCTAGATGGCGCTGCGAACGGTTTAAAACTCGCAAACAGTTGATGCATATAATTTCAGCTGTTTCGTTAGGTTTACGGATTTGTTGTCTTCGGCTTGGTACCGAATAAAAAGTACTACAGCATTGACCATTCGTTTTATTTGTACCCCCGTGTACAAATAAATGGTCCTTCTTTAGTCGGATCGGTCGACTCGGTAATCCGCGGTTTTCGGATTATACCTCGCACCTATAAGCAGTGGATCGGAGTTGCGGGTTCCACATCAAGAGTGGAACAACTCCGCATCGGTGCGAAGAGGAACGTCGGGGCAGGGAGCCAGCAAGGAGTCCGGACGGAGCGGCAGCGCGGGGGGAGCCCCGCAGATCATTGGTTATCGGAGTGAGTGAAACCAAGATTGTGAGTACAATTTCAGTTAATAGTTCAGTGAAACAAGTTCAAGTGAAATATAGTAAACTCAAGATAATTCGGACTTTAATTATTTCTTAAAGTAAATTTAACTTAGAATAATTCGGATTAGAAATAGGACTTAGAATAATTTTACAAATTTGGTTGAGACGGGGAACCTATGCCCGATTTTTAAATTTTATTCAAAGTTTAAAACACTTGTAAAATTTTCGCCATTTTTTGGCACTTGTGATTTTTTTCAATTTCTTCATCTGGTTCTAACACTTAGTAAAATAACATTGTAACGTTTTTTCAACTTGTAAAATATTCGATTGGTTAATAACTTAGCATTTTAGTATTTCGTTTGGAACTTTGTAATTTAAATATTATTTTAAAATGGAGAAGTTAATTAATTTGCAAAAAGATGTACAAGATAAAATTATTAAAGGCCACACAAATTTCAAAAAATCTTCTAAAGATAGGCTGGCATCGGAATATTATATACAGATTAGACTTGAAACATTGAATGATTTGTGGGCTAGGTTCACTAGAGTACATGAAGATATCTTGAGTGGTGTAAGAGATTGGACCGAATTTGAAGATAGCTCATATGCTAAATCAGGGATGTATGAGAGTACTGAAGATTATTACATGAATTATAAGGCAGATATTTTAAAGTATAAGCCTAAGCCGGCTCCGCAGTCAACAGGCCAGGGCACTGGAAGTGGTAGTCACGTCACAGCAGCTTTGAAGCTTCCAAAGATAGTTATTCCTAGTTTTTCTGGAAACTATGAGGAGTGGATCACATTTCGAGAATTGTTTCAGTCGATGGTCCATTCCAACCCATCGCTAGATGACGTGCAACGCCTACATTACCTTAAAGGATACCTAACTGGTGAGGCCGAGCAGTTGATACGGCAGTTGCCTATTACTGCTGCAAATTACGCGGAATGCTGGAGCCAGCTTGAGGCAAGATATAATAACAAGAATTATCTTGCAAACTGCATTTTGAAACGGTTGACCAATCAAAGGGTTGCAATTAAAGAATCTTCAGCGCTTCTCGAAGATTTAGCGGATACAAGTTCAGATTGTTTACACGCTCTTAAAAATATTGGAATTAATGTCGAGTCATGGGATATAATTGTAATTTATATTGTATCAAACAAATTGGATGCGGAAACCCGCAAGCAGTGGGAATTGAAGGTCGCAGAAGGTAATTCAAATGAGTTACCTAAATTTGCTCAATTTCGCGAATTTCTAGAAAGCAGATTTAGGGCACTCGAATCTATTGAACCGGAAACTAAAACTAGACCTTCAACCCTCACATACAATAAGCCGCAAAGACATAAGGCCTTACATGTCGCTTGCATAGTATGTGAATTTTGCACGGGAGACCATAAAACGTATTCTTGTAATGATTTCTTAAATGAAACCGTTGATAAGCGACGTGAGTTTGTAGTCGATAAGAGATTATGTTACAACTGTTTGGGCAGTAACCACTCGGCTAGGTTCTGTCCGAGCAAGATAACTTGCAGGGTATGCAAAGGGAAGCATCATTCGGTACTTCATCCCAGCGGTTTGGGTGATGATAGGTCACGTCTTAGTCACAATGGTGTCTCAGCATCCGGGGTTGGTTCGGTGAGTTCATCTGTCGGAATGCAGGTAGCTCCCTCGGTCTCTGCTGGAGTAGCATCATCGCCGGTGGTCTCGTGTTTTGGTCAAGTACCAGTAAAGAAACAGGTATTTCTGGCAACAGCTGTCGTTTGGGCAGAATCACAAAGAGGACAACGGCATTATACAAGGGCCTTATTGGATCAAGGCTCTCAGGCCTCATTTGTTTCGGAAGCGACAGTTCAATATTTGGGAATTAAGAAATTCCCAGTTAGAGGATTAATATCAGGATTGGAAGGCAATCGTAATACTGTGTCAAAGTATATGGTAGAATTAAAAATTCAGTCAAGAATAGACAACAATGTTACATTAAAGGTACAAGCGTATGTACTCAAATCAATTACCACGTTCCTTCCAAACTGCAAGGTGGAAGAATTGGATTGGCTCGACACGAATATGTTCTTGGCAGATCCTCAATACTACATTCCTAATAAAATTGACGTGTTGTTAGGAGCTGATATCTACGGACAAATTATTCAAGATGGGATACGGAAAGGTCCACAGGGATATCCATTAGCACAAGCGACATCTCTCGGATGGATTTTATCTGGCACATGCCAAAGTTTGCAGACTTCCTCAGCTAAGGTAGTGTCGATGCATGTCTGTGTTGAAGATAACGAGATGTTAAAAAGGTTTTGGGAAATTGAAGCTGAGCCAAAGTCTAACAAGAAGATAATGTCGGAAGAAGAAACTCGCTGTGAACAGTTCTTCGCAGAAACTATCAAACGGGATTCAGAAGGAAGGTATGTAGTGAGACTTCCTTTCAACACGGTGCGACCAGAATGTGTAGATGGCGACTCTCGAACGATAGCTGAAAAAAGATTAAACGGATTAGAATCGCGATTCAAGAAAAACGCAGAGTTAAAGAAAAAATACACAGAAGTAATAGAAGAATACTTACACTTGGGTTTTATGGAAAAGGTTCCTGAAACACAACGGAATAACAAAATGGCAGTATATTTGCCTCATCATGCGGTCATCAGGAACGATAAGGACACCACAAAGGTGAGAGTTGTCTATGACGCGTCCTGTAAATACAAAAATGGCGTATCCTTAAACGATACATTGATGGTGGGACCTACACTTCAACCCGAACTGAGGCATTTATTGATGCGGTGGAGACAACATCCTATATGTTTAGCAGCTGATGTTGTTAAAATGTATTGCCAGGTAAAGGTAGCAGAAGAAGACATCGATTACCAACGGCTGCTGTGGAAGGATGGTATAAGTGAAAGGACTGCAGACTATCGATTGCTGAGAGTGACTTTCGGGACAGCGGCTGCTCCATATTTAGCCGTAAAATGTCTGCAGCAAACAGCACATGATGAAGGCGACAAGTATCCCGCTGCATCTGAAAAGGTAATAAAGGATTATTACATGGATGATCTGCTTACAGGATGCAGCTCAGTAAAGGAAGGGATAATCATTTACCAGGAGATGAATAATTTGCTAAAAATGGGTGGATTTGAACTACAAAAATGGCTAAGTAATAGCGACGAGCTATTGGAAGAAATTAAGGATTTAACAGATAACAAGGATACAGATGCTAACGAAGAACTAAAATTGAAAATAGACAATGTAGTTAAGCTCTTAGGACTTACCTGGAATAAAAAGACCGACGAATTCCGCTACTCAGTCACGCAACCGCCACTGGAACCTGGACCTATAACAAAAAGAAAGATTATATCTCATATTGCACGTTTGTACGACCCTCTTGGATGGGCAGCACCTTGTGTAATAGTTGCGAAAATTCTAATTCAAAGGCTATGGATATCGGGTATAGGATGGGATAGTGAAGTTACAGGAAAGGTACTAAATGATTGGAATACTTATCGTGAAGGGTTGTCTGTTTTAACGCAAATAAACATACCTCGATGGTTGGGCACAACGATTAACGATCCTGTTGTAGAGCTGCACGGATTTTGCGATGCATCCAAGGTGGCATATGCAGCAGCAGTTTATCTTAGAAGAATTGATTTAGATGGCAATGTTCATATTACTTTGGTTACCGCCAAAACAAAGGTAGCGCCGATCAAGCAAGTCTCCATCCCTCGGTTGGAACTATGTGGTGCTGTTCTGGTCGCGAGGTTGCTGGTGGAAGTAGCAGATGTTTTACAAATAAAAAAGACACATATTCGGGCATGGACGGATTCAACAGTGGTGCTAGCTTGGATCAATAGTCACCCTAGTCGTTGGCAAACGTTTGTCGCAAATAGAGTATCTGAAATACTGACTACTCTAGACTCAAACCAATGGTTCCATGTTAGAACTAAATTGAACCCAGCTGACATCACATCCAGAGGTATAACCTCAACGGAATTACTTCATAATGCCATGTGGTTTAATGGACCAGAGTTTTTGCAAAACTACGACGTTGTTTACAACAGACCTACAAATGTTGAAACTCAACTGGAAGAAATAAAGACTCATATAGCAGTAGAAGACGTACCTATTTGGGATCGGTACTCGTCACTTACAAAACTGATAAGAGTCGTAGCTTACTGTCGAAGATTTCTAAATCTACAGAAAGCAGCTAATGAAAGAAGCTGTCACGGTTATCTTACGTCTGAAGAGCTCAGACAATCTTTGGAGACATGTGTGAAGCAATGTCAAAGGGAGCATTTTAAAGCTGAATTGCAACTCGTACAAAGAGACGGCATCTGGAGTAAAATAAAAGGTCCGCTCAAATCATTAAACCCTTTTATTGATGACAAGGGCGTGTTACGAGTTGGAGGCCGTTTGGACAAAACATCGCTCGGTATAGATGTGAAACATCCAATTTTGCTGCCGAAGCAATCAGCTCTCACTCACCTTATAATAGCGGATGCACACACTAAGACGCTTCATGGAGGTATTCAACTAATGTTGACGTATTTATGTAGCAAGTTTTATATTTTAGGGGCTAAAGCCACAGTTAAGGCTTTTGTACGTAAGTGTGTTACTTGTGTTAGACACACAGCAGCAACGACGAATCCATTGATGGGACAATTACCTACAGTAAGAACTACTCCAGCAAGGGCCTTTAAAAGTAGTGGTGTGGATTATGCGGGGCCAATATACATGCGAACAACCAAGGGAAGAGGTCATCACGCGCATAAAGGCTACATCTCATTATTTGTTTGTATGGTGACGCGCGCGGTGCACATAGAAGTAGTGAGCGATCTTACTTCGGAAGGATTTTTGTCTGCTTATAAACGGTTTGTTGCTCGCCGAGGCCATTGCACAGATCTTTGGAGTGACAATGGGACCAATTTTGTTGGAGCATCTCGTGAGCTAAAAACTTTGTTCGCATCAGAAAAATCAGATATACTGAAAGAAATATCAGAGGCTCTAGCAAATAACGGCACAACATGGCACTTTATCCCCCCATACTCACCAAACTTTGGTGGATTATGGGAAGCGGGGATAAAATCAACAAAATATCACTTGAAACGAGTCATCGGAGATACTACTTTGACGTACGAAGAACTGTCTACAGTTCTGGTGCAAATTGAGGCTTGCCTGAACTCGAGACCTTTGGCGCGGCTGGATACGGAATCGGATGCAGTAGAAGCTTTAACCCCAGGGCATTTCTTGGTCGGTGAACCACTTATCACCGCCCCGGATCATAACTTTGAAGCTTCAAACATAACTTGCTTGCGAAGATGGCATTTAACGCAAAAAATGTTGCAGAACTTTTGGAAACGGTGGTCTCAAGAATACCTTACAAAATTTCTGCATCGCTATAAATGGGCTTATCAGAACCCAGAACCTGGGATCGGAGATATAGTGCTAGTAAAGGAGGAAAATGTACCGCCATGCAGATGGCTTCTTGGCCGAGTGGTTGCTAAACATACAGGGTCGGATAATGTTACTCGTGTTGTTTCTCTGCGTACAAAAAATAATTGTGAAATTAAACGGCCAACCTCTAAAGTTTGTGTATTACCGCTGGCCAGCTAATGATGTAAATGGTCTCTAGCAAGCAGAGTTTCGAATAATTAGGCATAATTTAATACAGTAAGGGATTGTATATAAACATAAGGTAAATTTAGCATTTTTAGGTTGATTTTCTGTTATAATTTGCATCCCTCTCAACAAGGACGAACTTTTTCCAACTAGTTACTCGATTCCTTCATGGTGGGCGGTTCGAATTTTTGGGTTAAGGACAAATCGGATTCGTCCTTGGAGGGCGGTATGTATAAGAAATTGCTTTTGCTGACAACCGCTAGATGGCGCTGCGAACGGTTTAAAACTCGCAAACAGTTGATGCATATAATTTCAGCTGTTTCGTTAGGTTTACGGATTTGTTGTCTTCGGCTTGGTACCGAATAAAAAGTACTACAGCATTGACCATTCGTTTTATTTGTACCCCCGTGTACAGTACCAACAAATGGGAACTTTTTTTATAGTTTAAAATACATTACTAATATAAAGTCATCTAAAATTTTATAATAATAAATGCAAAATACTTACCATTCTAAGCATCGTTTGAATTTTACCGAGTAAAGTAAATAAATATTCCTAACCTTGGCGAAAGATATTTTGCTCACTGTTTGCACCCGATAAATCTGTCAAGATTCAGGAAAAGGGGAAGCGAAACTAAGTCAAGCTCACATCAATCGCACAATACCGAGGCTCTACAAACATTCCTTGCTAATAAAGTGGTCCAAAATATGAGGTCAAGTGTATTCAATGTCGAACGGTCAAAGTACATACGTTCCAAGATGGTCAAGGCCATGCCCTCGATTTCTAAGCCTAGGGAAAAGGACAAGAGCATGGCACTTTGGATTAAACGAATTAAGGGCAACTGGAGTTAGTTAAACATTTTGAAGAGTTAATGAGGTGCCAGAATTTTTACAAAGTTAATAAAAAAAATGACGCGTTCGCCGCGCCCGTTTCACTCAGCGATCAAAGATAAGGGTTGAAGTTTTTGTCGGGTTAATAATTAATCTTTAACTGCTAGTAGGGTTCTAACTGCGGACCTGTTGGATCTGAAATTAAAATGTGAACTTTTTATCGTGTTGATTAGGAAATTTCAGGAAAAAAGGTTTTCCAATTACATATCACAGAAGTTCTCTGAAGTCTGGAATATCAACGCAAAGTTGCTAGTTTCTCAGTATTTTATTCGAACTCTTTTCGGTGAGGTGCGTAATGTTTGTTTGTGACTATTTCACGATCAAACATCTGAACCAATCGTTATTAAATTAGGACACAGATCGCTGAGAACCTGGCGATGGATTTAGGTTATTTTTCAATCAGTGTCGTCACATTTTTGTTGTAAAAAGAAACCGCAGTGAAACTGGTCCAGTTGTAGTATCCTAATATTATAAAAGCGAAGAAGCTGAAGCGATTCTTATATAATTTGGTAGATAGCTGTGAAGCTGGAGACGGACATAGGCTACTTTTCATCATCATATAACCATCACCGTTTTTCATCACTACGCGGATGAAAAACAGTGAAGAGGAAAGAGTGGAACGGAACGGGGGAGGCCTTTGTCCAACTGTGGGCAAACTACAAAAATAAAAAGTTACGACAAATAACAAATTAGTTGTTAACATAATAATTATAAATATTTGGTATCAGAGTAGCTTTTAATTCATTTAATTATTTATCAATCCATTTAATTTAAATTATTGCAATATTTTTATCTTATATAAATTGTTATATACCTAGTCTTGCCATAAATATTGTCACGAAGAAAAAAATTTTTTTTTATTGCTAATAATATTTATTACTTTTACAGTGTGTTAGTTTAATACATAAATATAAGACAATTTAAAATATAAAAGCTTATTCGAAGTGGTCTCCATTGGCTGCAATACAGTCCTTTAAACGTTGAGGCCAGTTATCAATAGAAGCACGCACTCTTTCCATGGGAAAATTCTTCACTGCCAATCGTATGGATTGTTTTAGGGACTCCAAATTATCATGGTGTTTAGAGCAAGTCATACTCCCTAAAACTGACCATAAATCATAATCCAGCGGATTAAGATCAGGACTAGACGACGGCCAGTCTTCAGCTCTGATGAAGTCCGAAACGTTCACTTCCAACCAAGACTGCGTGGACCGAGCTTTATGACCTGGCGCCGAGTCTTGTTGGAAGGACCATACTTGGTTATTGAACATGGTGTTGTTAAGGGGCTTAACTACCTTCTCAATAATGGTATTTTGATACACTTGTGCCGATGTTTTGATACCTTTTTCACAAAAATATGGCTCAGTCACTCCTTCATAGCTAACACCCCACCAAACCATCACTGAAGTCGGATAATGCCCACGTTGCACTCTGTCGACTAATTGGGAAGCTTCCTTAGAGCTTTGAGCATAAATACGGTCATTTTGTTTGTTAAAATGTTGCTCAATTGTAAAGATTTTCTCATCCGTAAACAAAATTTTTCTGTGACCTCCCTTTGCGTACCGCTTCAGTAGTTGTTTCGATTTTACCACCCTATTCTTTTTTAAATTATCAGTTAAAAAATGACCAGTGCGTCTCTTATAGGCTGCAAGTCCTAAGTCATCTTTTAAAATACGCGACATGGTTCTGGGTGCTATCTTCATCTCCCGAGATAAAATCTTTTGCTTTCGGACAGGATTTCTTCGAATTCTTTCCCTTACTGCTTTGACCACCTTTTTCGTACGAACACTACGTGGACGGCCAGATCTTTTTCTGTCACAAACAGAAGAGGTCTCATTGTACCTATTAATAGCCCGGTACACAAACATTTGACTAATACCAAGCGTATAGAGAGTTTTAAAAATTGTATTTGGCTCCATACCAACTTTGTGTAATGCAATCACAGCGATTCGGTTCTCTTTATCACCCACTCCATTTTAATATCGCAAAATATTGAACAATGTATTGGCGCCAAAATTAGAAAAATCGTATAAAAATGACAGATTCCAAATTCAAATGTAATATCTTTCTTATTTTTAACTGTAACAGTATTTATGGCCAGACTAAGTATATGATCTATATTTTATTAATTATTTATATAATTATGTATGTATTTGTAATGTTATTGAAAATAAAGGCTTTATTATTATTATTATGTTGATGAAACCACGGGACACATCATATTGGAAGAGTTCATTTTCACACAATACCATCTGGACCCAAATCAAGCAAAGCTTATACTATGGGAACCACATGGCTAATAGAATACATATATTTTTTTGTACCTAAATACATATAAATGATACAAAATAAAATTATAAGCATCCAGTCTCACAATAAACATCCATGCTCAGCAGAAAAAGTTTGCCCTGTGTGAGGATCGAACCTTGATCTACAGCTCAGAAGGCAGACGTACTACTACTGAGCCATGAGGCCTGTCAAAAATTTAAGTTATACAGTATAGTAATGTATAATTTTTGTTCGGACCCGGACTGAACCCGCAGTAAAGTAGCTCAAGCTTCGCCCTGTAGTCTGTAGGTGTCAGTTAATTTTGCGGTCGAGACCAAAATGGCGGTCCGCCGTCCCCAGATTCCTTTACCCTATTATTTAGACATCCTCCATCTATATAATTATTGTGAAGCCACTTATGTTACCCTTT
Organism: Lycia hirtaria; assembly: GCA_947563715.1. Classification (NCBI taxonomy): domain Eukaryota; kingdom Metazoa; phylum Arthropoda; class Insecta; order Lepidoptera; family Geometridae; genus Lycia; species Lycia hirtaria. The sequence goes on from OX387375.1 coordinate 25,399,198, forward strand.
TAGGTACTTGGTCTCCCGTTTCGAGTAGAATTGTTCAACGCGCATAGCTACCTTTCTCACGCATCACAACCTTTTGAAACATATAAAATATAATAAAATTAAGGATATTAAAAAAGTGAGAAAACAAAAGTTTTGGTGGGAGTGTGAGAAAATAATGTCACCACTCTCTGTTTCTTTTCCCTTGACGGGTTATTTCGAATAGGTATCAAAAGTGTAAAATTGTATATTTTTTTTCGATTAGTGTACGTGCATGATTGTGGCCAAGCGAAATAAAGATGTTATGTTGTCGACAAAATTTTATATGATTATGCTTCCAGTAAAGTAACCACAACTTTACTAAAGTATGACTAGACGACTTAGCAATGAGGTTTATTAACTCTCAAGTAGTATTTATAGGGCTTATATTATTTATTAAACTTGAACGAATCCTACTTGACACTGGCAAATGCGCTCACCGCGCGGGTCCAATACAAAGGAAACAACAAGGAAGTGTAAAACGAAACACTGACTAATGTGTTTCCTTCTGTATGTTTGGAGGTAGGTAATGTTTCATTCATATGAGCTGGCTAAATATGTTCGTAGCATTAACGTGTCAGCAACTATGTTGGTTTAAGTATCAAGTTAATTGTTTTAGGTATGATGTATGTCTAAGTACATAAGTTATTATTGGATTCGCGAAATTAAAAAAAAATCTTGAAAATACAATGAATTTGTTTGATAGAATGAAGCTTCCGTACCACCCTTCTTTCCATGTCGCCTACTCTAACAAAAAACATGCGTTACTTTGTAGTTGGAAACAATGTCTGACCTTGCATTCTAACTACGGTGTAAGTTTACACTAATTCGCATGTTTTTCGATATAAATTTATTTATACTGCGAGACCGAATTATTTATTTATTTTTTATTTACTTTATTTTTACTGCTTTGTGCTGCACCGAAGCGGACCTCAAAAGACGGCTAGCTAATCAAAAGCAATCCTATTTATAAACTTAAAATAAAGTTATTAGTAGCTACTAGAACTTCCGTAGCAAAATCAGTGCCACAATATTTTTAAACCACTAAATTACCTTTATTTTCATGAGAACAGACGATAAAAATTTATAATTTACGCCTCAACAGCGTTTGACACATTTTAAATTGAGAACACTAAAATTATGATGTTGTTTGGATTTTTGAAATATTTTCGTTTTTAAACTTTTAAAAATAGTCGTAACCTTAGACCAGGTTGGGTTTGACCTCCGGAATAGAGGAAAAATAAATAACAAACAGACTCAAGCGAAAGATGAAAGTTAACACAACGGATGGAGTCGTTTTCGTAGCTGACGTGCTAAAACATATTATTAGGTAAATAGGTTAAAGTACATTTACGATTTAGCAATAAATTCTGAGTTTACGCGGGGAGTTACATTTTAACTGTTTTTACCTTGTATTTTGTAATTTATGTGGCGTTTGGCCATTGATGCCATTTGAAGGTGGGAAAACATTGTATGACGTTGTGATGGTATTATCTAGGTAGATAATAATATTTGTATAATATATTAGTACCTGGGCGAGCGAGCTCCACTCGGATTTTTATGGCTGAAAATACGAGCAAACCCGGGTTCACTAAAAATGAAAGCTAGCAAGATCGATTTATCGTCCCCTAATCTACCTACAAACCAAATTTCATTAAAATCTTTGGAGCCGTTTCCGAGATTCAGATAAATAATATATATAAAAGAATTGCTCGTTTAAAGGCTGATTGTTGTTGTACTAACAAAATAAAAAAAATGATATCAGACGTCATAAAAATATCAATAAATACCTATATACAAAAACATTTCGTCGAAGTGAAAACTTTCTCATAATTGAAGTCGGTTGTACAAATTATACACTGTTTACATTAAGTATAAGTACTTAGTTGTTTCTTACTCTATCTACACAAGAATTACACAATACACGTACAAGTAAATAAAGATAAAGTGGCCATGTGCGAGTCATGCCCATTGTTCTTGCGTTTCTCTCCTGAATCCATCAATCTGAGCTCCAAGATGCGGGTTCACCTCAACCACAGAATACTTAATAGTACCAACCCGATTCTGATGGAAGCGGTCGTTAATCCGATCTTAACTTGTCAATCTTACTTACTGAATTATTTAATTTTACAACTCTTTTGTACGACAAAATTTACATTTTGGAGCTGGGATAATGTTAATAAGTGTCGGTTATGTAAAAAGGTCAGAAGGCAGAAAAACAGATTAAAGGTAGAATTTTATACCAAGTGACCAGTTTTTGTATTAAAATATATGAAATGATTGACGATTAAACAGGGCAAAGCAAGAAATTATTTTCAGGAATAACAAAGAAAATTAAGAAAATTTAAGCAGGTATACCAGCAATATAAGATCGTCATCGTCATTTCAACTACAAAAAGTCTACTGCTGGACATAAGCCCCCCATCGATCGCTATGGATCTCCAAAAAGATCGATTGGAAGCGGATTGCAACCAGCGTCTTCCTGCCACTTGTTTGAGGTGTTTTTTTTTTATACATTATAGATCTACGATTAACCACCAACTCGCCTGATGTTAAGTGACGGTGTGGCCGAGGATGGAGCTCGTCGATCTAGATATCTATTCACTCTAGCCTTGAAAATTCCAAGATTGTAGCTCTCATGAAACAGAGATGGCGGCAACGAATTCCATTCTTGTGCAGTACGCACAACGTTGTGGTCTGTCTAACTTGTGGCAATATTAGATACATATTATGGTGATATTTTCATATTTTTTGCAATAGAATATAAATTGACAAGTATTATACTATTATACAATCGTATATGACTGGATTCCACAATTGTATTAACGTTTATTCCACATTCACTGAGAAGATTCAAATACTTACACACACATACCTAAACACTTTAATACAATTGTGGAATTTATTCATATACGAGTTTATAATACGGGTGTTATTATAAACTCGTATATGAATAAAATCCTCCAATTCCATATTCCACAAATCCTAAGTACACATTTGAATATTTCAATTATATTTTTTGAAATATAGAATAAGAACATACCAAAAAAAACATAAGTGTCTTTAAATAAGGTTCTTGATACGAGTCACACATGAAAAGAGAATTCCACTAATTGACGGCGCTCTATGAAAGAGCTATCGAGACTGATAAATGGCGAAAACGTGTGCAAATGAATGGAATGCTGGCATGATATTAATTAAGGACCTAACGTTAGCCAAAGAGCTGGTGTTACCGACACCATTTATATTGGTAGAAGAAAATACGTTCTCATCAATTTCTTCAGGTCTTGTAGTAACGTATGTGTTTTTAAATATAAGTAGGTAAAGAAAAAACTGATTCACGTTTATGTATGTATTTTAGTTTATGTTTGTCAGGTGACTGTAGATTACTAGTTGCACCCTGCGGTTTTACCCACGTAGACATGAAAGGTGGAGATGACGATGATGAAATTAAATGTAGCATATGCAAGTCTCTACATAGCTAAGCTATCTATGTACCAAATTTCATTACGGCCAGTAGTACCAGTGGACTATTATAAATAAATAACAAACAGACAGACTAACAAACATAGTTGCTATCGTTTTTATAACATTAGTTATGAAAGCAATAATTTCTTCAGAGATTAGGTTATGTTTTTTTTAATACAAATTTATAATTAATTTCTTCAGAGATTAGGTTATAGTTTTTTTTTATACAAATTAATAATTTTATAATGTTACTATTTAAGTACTGTTTTTTTTTAAAAAAAAATTTACCACCTCATTGTTTATAGAATTGCTTAGAATGAGATTTCTTACCGACAAATTCCGATTTATTACTGCCCACACGTAACCGCTCGTTCAATGATTTTTACCTCCCATTTAATTATTTTCCTGCTCAATTATATATTCACTGATCCATTTCATTATTTTTTATTACTCATTTTTGTTTACTTTACTGCTTAGTTTTAACTGCTGAACTAGTTATTAAACGTGCCATTTATAATTTTTAACTTACCAAAACTGCTATTTACGACTGCCTCTTTAAATCAGTGCCTTTTTTTTATTTTATTTTACCACCTCATTGTTTATAGAATTGCTTAGAATGAGATTTCTTACCGACAATTTCCGATTTATCAATGCCCACACGCAACCGCTCGTTCAATAATTTTTACCGCCCATTTAATTAATATTCACTGATCCATTTCATTATTTTTTATTACTCATTTTTGTTTACTTTACTGCTTAGTTTTAACTGCTTAACTAGTTATTAAACGTGCCATTTATAATTTTTAACTTACCAAAACTGCTATTTACTACTGCCTCTTTAAATCAGTGCCGTTATGAAACACCTATTCTTTTGTTGGGGTATACAGAGATGCATTTCTCCGCTTTTGCCAGATAAACGTTTTTTTTTTTTTTTTTTAACAGCCCTGTTTGTACAAACTGTCCCACTGCTGGGAACGGGCCATCTTCTCATTGTGAGAAGGGTTAGGCCATAGTCTGCCACGCTGGCCAAGTGCGGGTTGGCAGACTTCACACATCTTCAAGATCATTGAGAACTCTCAGACATGTAGGTTTCCTCACGATGTTTTCCTTCACCGTTTGAAGTTGGCGGCAATCAACAATACACACATAACTTCGAAAAAATAGAGGTGCGTGCCGTGGGATTCGAACCCAGGACCTGCGGATCGCAAGTCAGACGGTCACCACTAGGCTGCCGGAAACTTAATATTTACATCAAAGTAATTCCTACAATCTCACCAATTTTGAGATTTGTATAAACGTCTTTTACTACTTCTAATTATAAAAGAGTTTCATACATGCTTGTCGATACTTTTGGATTAACTTTTCTCCAAAACGCTTTGATTTCAATCACCTACAACGTTATTTTCTGATTTGTCCAATAAATATTTGCCTTACAAATCCGTTACGATAATATTCTTCCATCAAAATATTTGACCTTGCTTTTTCTATCTTTATTAAGGCCTCGAATTCCGTGACTTTGAATTGAGGGCGCTATTGTATTTATTTTATTATTTTATTTGACTAGTAAATAAATAAATAATAAATAAATATTTGTGGACATTTCACACAACACCATCTAGCCCAAACTAAGCAAAGCTTGTACTATGGAACTAGATGGCTGATAGAATACATATATACTTTTTTTTTCGTAAATATATACATATGATACATAGAAACACCCAGACACAGAACAAACATCCATGCTCATCACACAAATGTTTGCCCTGGGTGGGGATTGAACCCACGACCTTTCAGTTCAGCAGGTAGACGTAAACACACTACCAACTGAGCCACAAGGCCAGTAGTATTACAATTGAATGGTTAGTTCCCATTTTTACCACGGTAGTTCTGTTTCCAATCAGACTACATAGATCAGCTGAAGTTAAAAGAGGTTGTAGTCATTTCATTTCGTAAGTGAACAAAAAACAAGAAAAGCAAAATTTTGTTATGATGGAAAACTTTAGAAACTAGGCTTTGTTTATCTGTTTTTCCACAAGGTTCCAATAATTTCTCAGAATTATAGGGAGATGTTTATCAGGGGGCACGGCAGTGGCCCCGCCAAGTCGAGTAAATTATTTAGAAGAAAACTTGGTATATGAAGATTAAAACACAACAAATATAAAAGCTTTCTCCTGTTGCGAAGAGTAGAATCTTGATACAAAAATCGGATGTTCTTCGAATTTCGGATAGCTTTATAAAAATTTGCTTTTGTATATTCTCACGGTGACAATGACAAACTTCACACGAAAAGTTTTAAAAGTAACTTTGAAATACGCGAAAAAGAAGGAGAAGCGTGGAATAATGTTTTTCTTGGCACTGATAGAATACAGAATTACTTGTTATTAAACTTATTTTTTTAGTTTTACACCCAGCAGTGGGACAGAGAAGGCTGTAGATAATGGTGACGATGATGTTTAGTTATCTTATGGCACGGTAACTTCCCTGTCTCGCTCGCGTAAAACAACAATTTTGAAGAAATGATTCACTGAATTGAATGAAAATCATTACACAAAACTAAGGAAATATATAACAAAGATTAACATTTGATTTATACAAATTTTCTTTAAAAATAATGCCTTTTATTATTTTAACTTGATTGCTTTGGAGAACACGATGGGAAACTAAAGATTTGCTTATATAAGAATTTGTTTAGTTTTTAGGGTTCCGTACCCAAAGGGTAAAAACGGGACCCTAATACTAAGACTTCGCTGTCTGTCTGTCTGTCTGTCTGTCTCCAGGCTGTATCTCATAAACAGTGATAGCTAGAAAGCTGAAATTTTCACAAATGATGTATTTCCGTTGCCGCTATAACAACAAATACTAAAAATTAAAGAAAAAAAAATATTAATATTAAAAAATATTAAAATATTATTATTAAATAAAAAATATTATATACCCCATACAACGTGTTTTTATCGTATTTTTTTTGCTCAATATTAAAAACGGTAACAGATTCACGCTTAAAATTTTCACAGAATATTATTTTACTTGTATATTACCTTTCAAAATAAATAATTAAATAACAATAAAGTAAATATTAAAGAGGGGCTCCCATACAACAAACGTAACTTTTAAGCAATTTTTACTCGATCTTAATTAACAGGTAGAAACTTGAATATTTGTAAGTAAATATTTAGAAATATATTAACTATAAAAATAAATACCTAATCTAATACATAAAAACTCACAAAATGAAAATAATCCGTGCATCTAAACGCGGTGCGAGCGCTGCGCCGCGGTGTGGTGGTGGCGCGAGCGCGAGGTGGTTGCTAAGCAACGGCCGCGCGGGTAGCGGGTAAGGTAACATCACGGAGCGAGCCATAGCCGCGCGTATTCGCGCGAGCGTCGTTATGCTGCCCGGATGTGTATCGAAAACCTACCTATAAGTTTGCAATTTACTACTTGGAATTTCGTTGATTTCTCGTTATTTTATAAACAGAACTAAACTTTGTAGTATTATAGATGATAGTACGGAACCCTTCGTGTGCGAGTCCGACTCGCACTTGGCCGATTTTTTAATTGAAAGTTTATTTTCAATAACGTCGGAGAACGTTGGTAATTGCGAGCGAGACTTTTACAGTTTTTTTTTTTTTTGTAATCATTTAGTACTTTTAAAGTAAAAGCTAACAATAATACGAGATAGTCCGTAGTCCCAGATCAATCCTTACTTTGATTTAATTAAACGAAACAAAATTTAAGAAAAATATCGACGTGAATCTTTTTTTATCTACCCTCTTTATGCGTTAGACAGGTCAAAAAGTCTCTCTCTCTCTCTTGATTTATAAATAATATGTATTTTTTCTTAATAAATGTTGTTTTTCGTAAACACGACGCTCTGTTTCTAAAAATATTAGGGCTAGCTTTTACGTTTGGGATTTTCACAAACCAAAAAGATCTATAAAAATCAATCATAAATCTTATGGCCAATAAAATATAATAAAATAGTATCTGCAATATTAGATCCGTTTGCTATTTTAAAATCAGCCCATTGACCTAATATTTACCTATCTCAAACTCTTTACTAGTTCAATAACAAAGTTATGTTAGGACGTATTCGGTCTAATTCACATCTTTTAGTTATTCATTTTGATATATTATGAGAATTTAATTTATCTATTTCTAGGGTTTTAATATCTACAGCAAACTAGTTAAAATTACTCAATATAAGCTTTGAATGGTCAGTCTTAGCCTTACGAAGCAAAGGAGATACGGAGAATAAAAATTTACAAACTAGATTTAAGTATGAAAGAGCTATCCAATGGCAGAACCCCATCAATCTCAGTGAGAGATAAGTAAAAGATTTCAACGAAGATGGCATTTGCGGAACGAAAGGAGCAAGTGCGTTATTTAATCCAAATTGGAATTCTATATTAACTCCCAGTTTTGTATAGTGCTTTTACCAAACTTATGAGGAAATCGAAGTACAGACCTTGACTACGAGTATCATTTTTATGTAATGTATAGGGTCAAATGCATGAGTAGTCTTAGGGAGTCACTACGACCTTACATATCTATATTTAAAGTTTTAGATCATGCATTATGTGATATTCATATCCTCCTGAGGGACCCCTCCCTCAGGAGGATATGAATATCACATAATGCATGTGATAGGGATACCCCGGAGGGGGAGGGTTTAGGAGTGGTTGTATCATAAATATCATAATCTTATTAACTGACATTAAAAGATTAAATGGCCCCAGGGCATTGCTTACAGTATGTCTCACTCTCGCTCAGGACGTCTATTTTTCGTCCTTATTTCGTATTCTTACCCCCAACAATGATTACGAGTTCGCCATAACTATAAAAATCTGATGTTTAAAAATGACGTAACACGTGTAAATGTTTACCCGAAATTAGTTTGTAATTTCCGATACAGTTGAAATCTGGCACGGTCGACGGCTTCTTACATGAACGTGAAGATACGTCGACCTGCCTAACCATGTTCCAGTTTTGGGACATTCCCGGAACAACGTTACGTCATTGACAGAACGTTTCAATACGCTACGTGAAATATCGGATTTTACGAGACAAATATCAAAGTACAAAGAAGAGTTCCGGTATTTATTGATCGTTAAATTCGGTCTAGCGATTCTTGTTATGCTGAAAATAATATGAGCATTTTTTTCCTAAATAGTTAGAATGTAATATTAGTCTTTATTAAACATGTTGGAATCTGTAAATATTTAAGGTGAACGTTTCCAATAAAAATATTAAAAAAAAAAAAACAAGAAACTAACCTAGCCCAGGAGTTGCAATAGTACCGGAATATCTAGAATGTACAAAAATGTACTATAAATAAATAAAGACTTGGAATTTAATCTTAAATCAATTAACTGGTACTTATATTTTCTAGCCAAATATCGCACACTAATGAAAATAGCGCGATTGCATGCCATTAATCTTAATATTAAGATTATCAAAGACAACACAGCCGACATTCTAAGAAGAAAGTTAACATCACATTACTATCATCTAAAAATCTGTCAAGTCCGTATACTGGGAACTGGTGGCGCGCTGCCAAGACGAGCGACTTCCCTATTGTATAGGGTTGTCACGTCACCCTATACGGCTTAAAATAAATCACCTATGATTCTCTTCTTGTCCCTATTCCATCAGCAGTCCTAGTTCGTAGAGTAAATAATTTTTATCCATATAACATCGATAGGTGGGCAAAATCAAAAACGTCGCTTAACATCAGGCGAGTTGGTGGTAAAGCGCAAACCTATTACCTACTACATAAAAAAATAAAAAGTAGTGAGTATACAATTTGTCTATTCTCTATGAGAGGACTGAAGATTCGGCATACCACGTTTCATTTCTCGTTATCTTTACATTCACACACTTCACACACATGTGATCATTCACACAGTGCATATGAACCTTAGGTTTTACCTGCTTACCTTCATGTCTAATACCTTCGTAATTATTATGCGCAGTTATCTTTCCTCATTTATTTTATGTATGTTAATTATGTTAATATTATATTATTGAAGCCGTATAGGTTAGACTAGGGTTTTTCAAACTTTTAGCTGCACGAATCCCTGTTAAAGTTTCCAGATGACAGCGAACCCCTTAACTATCTAATTAAAATCCCCCGCCCGCCTCCAAAGAAAATAATAAAATTGACTGTTGAAGAAAATAATTCAGTAGAAGTAGACGCAATTTGAGTGGATGTACTTTGTACAGGTTGCGAACTGGATGATAACATTGAATTACTTGGACATTTTCTTGTCTCAGCGTGCGAGAGCGAGCGACGAATTCAGCCGCGCGCGCGCACCATGTGTGCCGCACGTGCCTGCCAGTCATCAAGCCACCATTACGTAAATCTTGTCGCGAACCCCCTACCGTCGAATGGCGAACCCCTAGGGGTTCTCGTACCCCACTTTGAGAAAGCATGCTAGACAATAATAAACAATCCAACGACTACCATTAATACAAGGACTAGATTTTGTAGTGAGATTTATTGAAGTACCAGTTAATTAATACAGAGGAAGTGCTTTTATAGTGTCTGTGCAGTTCCGATTACGTCTGGCTCGCCAGTCGTTGACCGAACGTTCCTTGTTTACTACATAGTAACTTCGTTTTATAGCCACTTGTTTCTAACAAGTTTTTGATGATCACCTTTACAAGACTGATTGCAGAGCTACAAATTATATTGTTTCAGACCCTACGCTGTGGTTGGATTTTATATACGTCTATTTAGAAGTGACAAAACAACAAAACAAAAGAAGGGTATAAATAGTTTTATCATGCATGTTAGTGATATAATATGTGGTTTTAACATTAATTTTTATATAGATATGAGAGGTGTTGGTAAATTCGTTCTTATATTCGGAGTGACTTATTATATGTATTCAATTTGCTTTTCTTTTAATATCACTTTTCCAGAATTAGTATACTTGTCGTCATCGCTACGAAACGTGTTATGAATGTTTGTTTTCACTCTTCTATTGGTTGGATTTTAATTAAAGCTTTTCGGTTGCTATCTTAATCTGAATTTAAAACATAAACGTTCTAGGAGTCGCCGTTGGTGCACGCTTAACTATTGTATTGCATATACAATTAAACAATAACAATATAGAAATAGGGTAACAATATATAATATATAGGGTAACAATATAGAACTATTAAAGTCATTTTTAGCAAATAGAGAACAAACTGTAGAGATAAAAATCGATAAAAAACTGTACAAATCAGAAGCGCAACATGTAGGAATAGGTATACCACAAGGCTCATCACTTGGAAACGTTCTCTTTGTTATCTTTGTAAATGATATAAATACGCTAAATATACAAGGTGATATCATTCAGTATGCAGATGATACCACGATCATACTATCAGATGACAATATTGAAAATTTAAAAATAAAAGTTAAAGATGCTTTATGCAAATTAGACGAGTGGTTTAGTAACAACGGACTCCAGCTTAACCCAGACAAAACAAATCTTGTGTTTTTTAATGCCAAATCATCAATAACAAACAGTATTCCAGTAGATGTAGGAAATTCAATTTTACATAGTACAAATAACGTTAAAATGTTAGGTTTTGAGATAGATTCATCTTTGAGATGGAAGGCTCACATAGATAACACATGTAAAAAAATGTCCAAGGGAATTTTTGCTCTTAAACAACTAAAACGGATTTCAACTCCTGATTATCTCAAAGAAATATACTATGCTTATATTCATTCTGTTATGTCACACGGGATAATAATGTGGGGAAGTGCAACAGACTATGAACGAATCCTAAAGATGCAGAAACGTGCAATCAGAGTCTTAGTAAACGGTAAATATAAAGAATCATGTAGAAAACATTTCAAAGACCTTCAAATTATGACATCAGTATCTCTTTATATATTTGAAATTTTAAAGTATGTCCGAAAGAATATAAATGACTATAAGCGTCACGAAACAAACAGTATAAGACCTGGGAAACCTAGAATATATTTGGAGCCAATACGACATAGACTAGGTATGTCAAAAAGGATACCAATAATTAGAGGCAGGGAACTATTTAATAAGCTACCAGAAGCGATACAGACTATAGCCAGCGACGGACTGTTCAATATAAAAGTCAGACTCTTGTTGCTGGACAAGACAATTTATACAATAAAAGAATACCTGGATAATGATTACAACTAAATTATATACTAATGTTGAATGTTCTATATATACCTAACTGAAATATGAAACTATGAAATTGTTAAAAATTTAAAATTATTATTATTATCAAATGTAACAATGCCCCTATACAGCAATTACTATTATTATCATAATTTGATTTATTTTTTACATTCATAATTTGACATATTCATTTCGAATATATGAATCTGTTCATAATTGACAAGACACAGCGTGTACCGCATGACTGTATTATTTTTTAAACTAATTATGTTCGTGTGTATACGTCGTGTTAATAAAGTCTATCTATCTATCTATCTAACTATAAAATAGTAGCATTATTTCAATTTTGTTTCTTATATATTCATTATTGTCGTAACATAAGCGAGTTGCGACAGACGTGAGCGTCTCTGTTCGGGCGCGAATATCGACGATTTTGATGTTATTTATTTCAAATAAATGAATAAACGGTGAAAATTATATCACAACTAATTATTCATAAAGGCGAACTGAGACTAAATGCGGCACAAGACTCATGTCAGTCAGTGCCACTCGCAACAAGATTTTTAATATGTCATGGCATAACATTCGTGACCGGACCATCGCTGCGAACGCATTCGAACTGTGTTCAACACGCGGCATTCGTGGAGTGGGTCGCCTCGGCGCTAGCTCCAGTCAGTCACTGGTTTAAGTGTGCAGTGGCAGCCCTATAGTCATGTAGGTACATCGTAATTGGTGGTAAGCGTTTCACACGCGGCGCCTCCACACGTGTTCACTTTCAAAGCGACCAGTTTTGTTTGTTTTAGCAGTGCGAGTTCATCTGCGGAACATGTGATACAATCGGAGCTTATCGTGTTGATCGTTATATTCGTATTTAGAATGTGATGACATACATTTTTATACTCATAACTAGTAGTTTATCATCGTTATACGTAACTTTGTCTCATTTTTTAAGTTTTCTTCTTCTACCCACAAATATTTATATACATACAAGGGCATTTATACTCGACTGCGCAAGAAGGAGGGTTATGTTTTTCAAGTGTATGATACACTTGAAAAACATAACCTTCCTTCTTGTGCAGTCGAGTATAAATGCCCTCAATGTCTGAAGAAAATGATCATACACTCAGTTTAGATTTTTCGGCTCCTTCATTGGAATATCGTATCATGGGTAAATGAATTGAGAATATATCCACTGGATTGCTTAAACCCTACCTCAGTGAATAAATCAGAAAATTTTAGCGCAAACTTCACGGTTTCATCATTAAAACAGTTCCATGGTACTTACTATAATATTATAGGTATTTTATTATCATCTAATTACACTATCCTATTTCTCAAGCCCTGTCTATCGGGTGCCTGTCTGTCTGGGGAACTATGAAGATCGGGACCACGTCCACGACGAGTGACACGAGTTTGGTGTCTACGTTGTTCCTGTAGACAGGGCAATCTATCGTAGATCGGGTTGTGTAATAAAGGCCTAAGGTTTTTTTTTTATACAAGATAGATCTACGCTTTACCACCAAATCACCTGAAGCAATGGTGTAGCCGAGGATGGAGCTCGTCGATTTAGAAGGTATCAATTCACTTTAGCCTTGATAATTAAAAAAATGTAGTTATCAAAAAACAGAGATGGTGGCAAAGAATTCCATTCCTGTACATTACGCATCAAAAATAAAGTAGACCGATATCGCTGAGTACGGATTTACTCATCTTCCTCGGATCATATTTTTCGAAGTTACGTGCGCTTGACAAATTTAAATTTGACTGGACCCGTTGAATTTAGTGTCATTTTCAATTTTGACATGTTACCCTTGCCCGTGGAAATACCGAGTGAACCCAAATAAAAGGTTGTGTAATAAATAATCGTAACTTTCTAATAAAGGAAACAATAACTGCTAGCTTTCACATAAAACGTGTATATCACGGGTGTTAAATGTTTATACATACACACTTTGATCACACATACCGGAAACATAATTTAATCACCGGTTGCATAAGAAACTCCATAATTATAACGACACGGAAAAGGAAATTTGTATTCTCGGAAAATAAAAATGTTTGGTGTTCATTAAGTTCATTAGCTTAGACATTAATGCGTTTGGGATGATTTGTGTCGTACGACCATGACATGTCGTGTACGAGCCACGTAAAGATGTGTGCGTGTGTGTTACACGCCTGAAATTCATAAACCATGCGAGTTATGGGGTATACGTGTGATGAACGTTAATGATAAGACATTCAATCGCAGGAGTCAGGTGTGTCTGATCTAGTTACAGTGATACGCATGTTTAATATTCAATATGTTTTACTTTATTGCTAGAGTATATAGTTGATAGCCGCAGAAACAAATAAAGCAATGTATAGCTATTAATGTGTATGGTAAAATACGATTTGCGAGTAGGTATTATCATCCAAACATACGGATGGATAAATTTTAATTCTTCTTTTGTTGATGCTTAGACTTTAACTTTCGATTATTAGGTCAATTCAAATTTCAATTGAAAATGAAAATAGCAAATAGAAGCAATAGAAAATTTAAACTAACAAATCATTTCAAATTTCAATTATTAGATTTCAATTCTAAAAAGTCAAGTTTGTGACTGTAATCGTGTACCGTGTCATACAGACTACTTTTTAAACATCTGCACTTATTTGTTTCGAATGAAGAATCACAGATCTCAAGTGGACTTGAGAAAATTTTAAACGGTACGTTAAGTTGTCGTACATTTTTTAAATAAAAATGAGTTTTTTTTTATAGTGTAAATAATGTCTACGGCATGTTAAATGAATACTTATATAAATATTTGAAATTGCTTATCAGCTAAACTCATCGACGCCGCTGCCGCTGGTGACATAATATCTGGCTCATTCCTCTCTCGAAGAATAACGTTAGCTACCTATTTAACGCGGGAATGCAGTCAGGGTACTTGACACCTTGCCTCACGGGCATCGTCTCTTTTTAACACGCTTTTTATTAGCGTCACCTGTATGCATGTTTGACGTTTGTTTGTTTGCAATCGACTCCTTTGGACTTGATTTTGACCCACTTCAAACGGTCAAATATCATTCAAACTTTGTAAACTTATCGAGGACCGATGACAATACAATAATTTGAAGCGTGTTTTTTTTAGTTTTTTAAACTATTATTTGAGTTAATCTTTTTTGCATTGTTTATATTATTTTAATTGTAAATATCCTAAGTGAATCAATAAAATGTATTTTAAAAAAAATTATATATTCTCTGATCACTATGTCGGTATATTAATTAAATAAATTATAGCTCACATAAGGCAGAAGAGGAACATAATTTCCTAATTTCATACAAGTGAATATTCTGATTTTCTTTGATTCGACAGTGAATACATACCTTAATTCCATCGTCGCTTCAATTACTTAGTTAACATGATCCAAACCGTGAAGTGAGGTCGTTAGGGATGGATCATTTAGAAGCCGAATCCCATTTGATCCTACGTGTCGTTGAAAGATACGGAATACGCGTGTCATTCAAATGAGTCGGTGGAAAATCCATCCGTTACGCTGCAAATGTTTTAACGTTTGAGATTTTGTTACAAGTAGGGAATCGTTTAAAAAACTAATAAAACCGACTTCAAAATACGCAATTCGTTTACTTGGATGACATATTTTCCCAGTTATTTTGTTATAAAAACCAAAATACTGAACCGATTTTGATAAAATGTCTATGGGGCTACCTGGAAAGTATACCCTTTCAAAGAAAAAGATTTTTTCAAATCAGTCCAGGTGTCTCCGAGTAATCGGGGAACATACATGAAAAAAAGATTCCGACGAATTGAGAACCTCCTTCTTTTTGGAAAGACCGGTTATGGCGGCCTGCGACCAGCGTCCTCCTGCTACTTGCATGAGTCTGTCAACCATGTGGTTGATCGTCTTTTCGTTTGTCAAGTGACCTTTACTCGAGAACTTTTAGCCCCATCGCCCATGAGTATGGATATATGAATACGATGGATGTTGCTTTTATGTCTACAACTTTTTATTTACGTTGATGCAGTATTTGTACGGGCACATGTAAAAAGAAAAAAAGAAAATTCAATAAATAATTTATTAAAAAGATACTTAATTATTAAAAGATACTTATAAATAAAAAAATAAATTGGAATAGCTATCTAAATATTTCCTATTATCTAATATTGATAATATTGTATTTCTTTTCGGAGAGCGCGTTGTGCCGTAAAACTAAATATCTGATAAATTAATGGAAACCCCCATTTTTTATACACTTACCAACTCATCTGATGATAAGCGAAGTTACGGTATATAATAGATAATACTTATAGATATCCATCGAGCGAGAAATCCCCCCAAAATATTTGTTGACAAAATATTGAGTTTGCGCAATTTTTTTGTCAAATTCTTTATCAAATCACATCATACAAAGATATTTCCAGTTAATAAAATGTTGTTTTTTTAAGGTAAATTTTATCGATGTTCGAGAAGAATATAATTTATATTCGTTGTTTCGTAGGAATTCATAATATCCATATCTTTATAACAGTTTCGAAGAATGAAAATAAACTTTTCTAATCAAAATGTTTGCACAACCTTCTATCTCAGAATAGAATACCAACTTTTTTATTTATAATTCTTGTTAACTTTTTGCACGGTTTTGTTTACGTAAATAAATTTTCACAGCACTAGCGGTGCTTGAAAGAAATAATACTCAACAGGGAAAAGTCTAACAAAGATATTTGTATTCTGCTCTTGACCTAGTTTCCATTCGACGTGTGCTCTTGATATTAGGTTGTTTGCACGCTTTAATACTTTAGGGAATTCATGGGATTAACTGTGTGTAAATAGGGTAAGTAGCTAATCTAATATGGATTCTGTAAAAAATCAGACGATTCATGAAATAGGCATAGCCGCGTGGATGTACTCTTAACATAGTCATTGTGTGACTAAATCCCTTTAAATATTAAAGATAAAAAATTAATATAGCATAAATTAAATGTAAGAAATATTTAATTGTGCAGAACTGTGTACAATTTGATGTTAGGTTTATGAAACCAGTACTTATAAACAGTTTTTCCCTTACGGGCATAAAATTTTTGCAACAATACGAGTATGGCAACATCAATCGAGTATTACCTACTTTGTTAACTATGGTATACTGTTCCAGAAACTAAAAAACTTCCTAAATATTCATTGACAGAGTAGAATCCTTTCCGTAGTAGCCATGATTTCAATTCCATTTTAAATTTGTCTAAGGGCATGTTTTAATGTGTGTAGGTTGTTTATTAAAGATAGTAATAGATAATTGTCATGCAACTCTTTTCGTGCCTTGCTGTTTTGTTTGTAAAAGTTCTTATAAGCCTAGTTGTATTTCTATTACTACGTTTCTGACGCTGTAGTATATAATCTCTTTTTACGTACATGCGTCTCCAGATTCCCAGCTATATCAGTGCCTTATTTTACACCGTTATAAAATTTTGTACGTTCAGTCTTGTGATTGTGAAAAGGTTACCTTTTCAAAACAAACAGACGAAGAGGCATAGATACTTATGTTACAATGTCCTCCTTTCAACATAAAATTGTATACACAAAAAAATAATTCTAAGCGATACGACGCAGCTTATGTTATTAAATTGTTAATAACATAAATAACTAAAACTGTTGTATTGGAATTTCTAAAAGAATCTGATAAATCGGATGCTGTGTAGGTATCTTGGCCCTTGCTACAATAATAAAGAAGGTAGTTATTTTTTTTTCACAGTTGTCTAATGTCTCTGACAAGTATAAGTTTAGAAATCTCAAAATTCCCCGACAACAAAAGAATAAATTTTAATTAAACATAGCTATAAACTCTCGATGTAATCCTTTTGCAAACAGAAAAAAAACTAGATTAAAATTGATGGTGATAAATAAATATTTAATCTATTCTTTCTAATTTATGGTAACATTTATTGTTTTTTATATTAAGAATATAATAATAATAAAGAATACAATATTAACCCTAAAGATTCCTCTATCATAATAAAAAAAAATAAGTAGTTAAAATGCATATATTAGTTTATAAAAGGCACGTATCCCGGAGTCTGGAGATTTAAAAAAAAACCCTAATGATAAAGTTCGAGTGTAAAGATATACCTACTTATGTGGAAAGCTTTTCTCAAATATAATACAAAATTTTATTTATCAATACATCTAAAAGTCTGTGGATGATTTTAGCTGGTTTCAAAAATTATGTGACTTATAATGTAACAAAAAATACGCTTTCTTTTTTTTTTTTTTTTTTTTATTCGAAGATAGGCTTGCGCTTGACCGTGACTCACCTGATGTTAAGTGACAGTTACGTTCTACGATGGAGCGCGCTTGCCTAGAAGAAACCTATTCACTCGCGATTTCTGAGTGGGGTTTTCCCGATATATATCTATCGAATGTTTTTTTTTATAGTTTTACAATTGACCACTAACTTGGCGAAGGTTCTGGCCGAGAATCTAGCTGGAACTCAGCGATGTAGATGATATCTGTCTAGTCTAACCATGAAAATTCCAAGATTGCAGTTTTCAGAAAACAGAGATGGTGGCAACGAAATACATTCCACAATCAAGAACGTGGACCAATATGGCTGAGTACGGATTTATGGTATTTCAATGAGAAATGTGCCGACTTTCAGATAATCGTGTAGTGAAATGGGGAGGGTGAAATTGGGTCGTGTAACTCTAATTAATGGTAAGAAATTAGTTGCCATTAAGCTACTTACTTAATCTAGAGGACTGTCGTAAAGATGCTTGTAGCATGGCTAAATTATATCGGATTCATTTCGGCGAGAGCTTCATGACCTTGTTTTCCGTGACTTCATTCAGCTTCATGACCTTGACCTTTATGGCTTCAAATTCCTTTTCTCAATAAAAAAGTTCAAAATCCATTGATAACAATTTTGATCTACATGCTTGATGCTTATGCACAGAAGTGGACCTCCATGCCGCCTTCTCTGTTTCCTGAGAATTGCTCGTACAATCAGGAAATTCTCAAATAAATAAATATACAAACAAGCCTACATTTTGTACATCTTAACCTTTACTACCTGCCATTATTTTCATTTTTTTCCCCTAAATCATCGTACCTTCTCTTATAGGCAGTCAAAAATTACGTACATATTACAAAAAAACAAGGGAACAAAAACAGCAGAAAACAAGAAAAAGCTTACATCCCAATGTAAAGTATAACTTACCTCCAAAATTGCCGGAAGGAGAATTTTCTTTTTGTGTATGATCCGGTGTGGATCCGACTGTGGTGTGCCTGAAACAAAGGACAATTTCAATTTGAGATAGACATAGTATTGCGTAATACTTTAGATAGAGATAAGTATGTTAATATCATTTCATTTGTTTTCTTTTATTAAAATAATATTTAGAAATAGAAAGTAAAAGTAATTTTATTTCAATAAAATATTATTTGTATTGCAACGCGGTAAAAGCACCAACCTTTAAGCCTCGATGACACTGGGCTAGTTTAGCTGCTAGTCGGCGAGTTTAAAAGCTAGCGAGTGAGCAAGTAGCGAGAGTCGATGACACAAACGAACAATGCCGATGCAGTGTTGTCGATGCTTTTTTACAATCAAAAGCAGATTGTAAAAAAGCTCAATAACACGGAGCGAGTTTACAAGGTGCTCGCGAACTCGCTGGCTTGTAGCTTGTAAACTAGCCCAGTGTCATCGAGGCTTTAGAATACTTTGCCCACGGATTGTGATTTTTTTTTTTTTTTTTTTATAAATATTTTTATAGTTATTTTTGTTTTTTAACCTTTTTGAGAATTTCGAGAACTAAATAGAAGCAAATAACTACTCATGAATATAATTATTTCCATTGTAATTACTTATACTGTTGCGTACATAGCTGAACGCCTGAACTTTATGTACATAACAATTATGAATTATTAATACCGAATTTTTACAAATTTTTTGAAGCGAAAAAAGATAGTAAACTATTAAGTTATTTAACCGCATTAATTCCCCTTTTTATTTTCACCTGAATAGTTTTCTTTTACTATTGTTCCCTTATTGAATTTGAAACTAAATAAATGGAAACTTCTATAGGCACGTGCGTAGCCAGGTTTAGGTAGGGGGGTTAGAAAAACAATCCCCTAAATAAACTAACATTCCCGTGTCTACACTCATGTACTTGATCGAACAAAACAACACCATTATTACAACATTCACATTCGAGATAACAAAAGGTTAGGAAAAAAAATCGACGACATATAACGTTTTCGCCAGAATTCCCCACGCTCCACGTGTCTTGTGAATTTGCCAGCGTCAACAGTTGAAAAGTTAGTAAAGTTTCCGGCAGCCTAGTGGTGAGACCGTCTGACTTGCGATCCGCAGGTCCTGGGTTCGAATCCCACGGCAAGCACCTCTGTCTTTTCGAAGTTATAATATGTGTTTATTGTTGATTGCCGCCAACTTCAAACGGTGAAGGAAAACATCGTGAGGAAACCTACATGTCTGAGAGATCTCAATGATCTTGAAGATGTGTGAAGTCTGCCAATCCGCACTTGACCAACGTGGCAGACTATGGCCTAACCCTTCTCACAATGAGAAGATCGCCCGTTCCCAGCAGTGGGACAGTTTGTACAAACAGGGCTGATAAAAAAAACTGTTCAAAACTGTTTTAAAGTTTTTGAAGTTACAAGTAAATTGTTTTATTATTTAATAACGAAATACCAATAAATTTACACATTACCTAACATACGAAAAAAACAATGATTTCATTAGATTTTATTTTATTAAATTCCCTCTAAAACTAATACTGCAATAAAGTTACTAAAACACTTCTCCCTAAGCTAGTAAGCTCAATACTGAAAATGGTTTATCTTCTATTTTTTCTAAGTTTCAAATCACGTAAATAGTGGTTAGTTTTGTAAGAAAGGAGGTTGGTTTATTTTATTTACAGCTGTTACCCATTTCTTTTATCTCAGAGTGGAGGAAACAGCAGTCACGATCATTCTGCCCAACCCCCTCAGTTTGATTTATAGCGTTGCCTATTTCACGACTGACTATTGCGTTTGCGTTTCTGAAATATTCCGGTACAAGTGTTCGTGGTTTGTATTTTAAATAATTTTGTTTGTTTTTGTGTGGAACAACGATGTGGTGAAAAAGAAAAATTGCCCAAAGAGAAAATGGCAAACGTATAATTAACAAATAAATAACAGCCAAATAGATAAATAACAAATTAATAGATAATTCGAATATTTTGCGAGGAGTATAAAATAAAAGAACAGCACAGAATATATCTCAGTATTAGGTAAAAGAGGACTCGTTTTGCAAACACCTTCCGGGCTAGCGTAGCAACAGTAATCTCACTGATGTTGCAGTTGGCCATAGGCGACGGTTATCGCTTACCGCCAGGCGAGCCGTCTGCCTTTTTGCTGCACCCTTTTATTAAAAAAAAAACCCTTTAATCCAATATGGACTCTTGCTATGACGCAAAAAAGTAAAAGTCAGTTTGCACAGGCGCTATTGGTATTACCTATAGATAGTCTTGTTCTATTATGTAGCTTCTACGTTTACTGGCACATGTCAAAGTACCGTCCGGTGAAGTAGGCAGGTATGTAATTAAGTAGTAGGTAAGTACTAGGAATTATCAAAATAAATTCATAGAAGTTATTGCGTAATAAACATACAGCTGTTGTATTGAGATCGTCCTCTATTTGAAGTCGGTCGAAAAATCAGTATACGAACGACTTGAACACACATATTTATTATAATTATAATGATGTAATAAGTAAGACACATTATTTAGGTAACAAAAATGTAAAACTTTCGTATTTACAAAGACCAAGTTATCAGAATGAGTTTGGGATTTTGGTACAGCGTCTTTTGAGAAAAATATACCATTTCGCACAGAATTCGGGGCCCTATTTACATTTAGTTTTCGGGGTAATTAAAGTCAAATTTTCGTAATTCGGATTTTAAATAAGTAACCAAATAAAATGTGTCCTTTGCAAAAGATGACTTCAATTTCGAATTATATAAATTCCACCAGTTTTTTTGACGTTTGCAGATTATTTTTAACTGGAAACACTTACTCATAACACGGAGGACATAGAGAGATCCATCTACGACCTTCACTAAGCTCCCATCATAACGGAGCTTATCCCAACTCCTCTCACAAAACATACCCACCATTATTCCCGTTTATAACATCTGTTTGTTTACTGCAGGGCAAAAAGCGTGGACACCAAATGATTCAATTAGACCTGAGCCGGGCGGGGACATAAACTGACTTTATTGTATTAGGACCATTGACAAGAAGTTAGGGGCTAACTTTGGATAAATAAATCGAAAGTTTGAATAGAAAATCTAGTTTGTTGTTAGCTTGTCTCGGTACTTTAATTAAGAAGCATTATAATGGTAAAGAAAAAGTGTAGATGCTTTAAATGGCGAATAATTTGGTTTTGTCATGAAAATATGCTTCACTCTCGATCGTGATATCGCTAAAGGCTCGAGCCAGTCGTATTACTATATAAAATAGACTAACAATTTGTCAAAATTTGTCTTTGAATCGTATCAGCGAGCGGCGAGCGAGTGTTGTTCACTTAGCAGCCTGAGGCCCAGGCCGCCTACTTAACTGGTCTACTCGACTGTTCGCCTACGAATTGACTACGCCACTCTACTCGACCGCTAATGGGTATTAGCAACGATATTATACGTAGATATGTTTTCCCCGGCTCTGTGTGGCAAGCATCGAAGTAAGGTAATCGCCTGACTCGTCTTCAGTTGCGACACGTTGGGCAGCGCTGTTAGGCACGTGTCGTAACTTGTAAACAGCGGCAATATGCCATCGTATTATTATGTGATTTTCTTATCCTCGCAAGCGCTGAGGAGATTTGCCATGCTTTTACTTCATCAATGAGTACATAATTATAACCTCTCTATCCTCTCTATAGATAAAATCTCATTGGGTATTTGCAGGCTTTAGAAATATGCGTGGATAGCCAGAAGCCCGTTACATTTATCAACAAAAAAAGTGAAGCCGAAAAAAATGTGACTATATTGTTTAGTTACATATATAACGAGAACAATATGACTTAGATAAACCTGTTCTGCCAGCCTGTGTACCTGTTCTGTTGTCCAGCAGTGGACTTCTTATGGCTGAGATGATGATGATGATGAAACCTGTTTTGGGTCTTTTGGTAATAACTATAATTATTAAAATAAATATTATTAATTTTAGATATAGTAAGCAAGATTACATACGTAACAAGACAATTAATTACCTATGGTTAACAAAGAAGTTTGACCAGAGCTATCATATGTAAGCACTAACCTAGCTAAGAATAGGAACTGGCTATTAAATAAGGCTGTCAGAATAAGTGCTTGAAGACAGATTTTCAAGTTGAAGCCGATAGGTAGTTACTAAAAAGTCATGTAATGAAAATATTGATTACGCATTAATTAAATCAAATATGTTCGTACATTTGAAAGTTAACTTCACTTAGCACGTGGGATGTTCCCCACCCCACTCCACCGCTGATAAGATGCCACAACATACTCAGATGCTCTACAAAATGAACAGTAAGACAATTTGGCTAAATGAGGACTTTAATATTTTGCTAAATTTACTTTACATGCAATTTCACTAAACATTGCATGTACAAAATGCGATGTCATAAGTTCAAGGTAATTTAGTGTATAAGTACAATGAGAAGCAATGATTTCAATTGAAGTTTGCTTAATCTAAGAAGCGCCAAAGGAGGAGCAAGTCCGTTTTAGGGAGATTACATGTTCGTTGTGAAGGAAAACCGACGAACAAGAAATTGTTATGAAGGATTTTTTTCTTTATATACAACCTTCTAATTCTTCTTGACATCGCATCAAAAATAAAAAATTTCAAGTGTCAATAAAATTTCCTAGCACTACCCTAGCAGAAGACGAACGTCCTGTCGGCGAACAGTCCCACGACGAAACGGCCGTTAAAGAACAGTCCCACGGCAAACGGCCGTTGAAGAACATTCCTACGGCGAAACGGCCGTTGGAGAACAGTTCCATGGCGAAACGGCCGTTGGAGAACAGTTCCATGGCGAAACGGCCGTTGGAGAACAGTTCCATGGCGAAACGGCCGTTGGAGAACAGTTCCATGGCGAAACGGCCGTTGGAGGACGGTTACGGACTCCAAAAGTTACATTTTGTCGTCAGGTTTATTTCTCACTTGTGAGTTGTGAGTTACTGTCAGTACGATGAAGCCTGTGACCTCAATCTCGCAGCCTCCTCGGTTTATAGGGTTTTCAACCGTTATTTTATTCCCGCAATGAAAAGGGGACATTTTAACATGTTAAATGCACGAAAGCGGTTAAAATTGCTTGCGAGCTTTAAAGGCTTATGTTAATGTTATTGCTGTTTGTTTTGGAACATGCTAATATGTCTATTTTTAGGTATTGTTTTAATGAAAAACCCGTTTTCGTTGAAAAAGTATTACATATCAAAAGACAGAGCTCATCTTATGAAACCTAACTCTTGTATTTTCTGTGCTTTTGTGTATTTTCTTTCATTTGTTACTAAAATAAAACAACGTTAACATTAGTTAACCGGTCTTTTTTGTTTTCTATATGAGATTAGGAGATGCTATCTAGATTATAAGAGCGCTTCAGATTTTATTTATTTATTTATTTCAAGTATATCAGTTTTAACAATATGACTATGTTTAATAATAGGATAGGATACATAAATCTTAACTACACTCTTAACAATTTACTAGACAATACTTACCGAATACTAATTCACATAAACATAAAAACTTACATTTTTATAGTTGTTTACACTTACTATAAACCTTCAATGATCACACATTAAACATTAGTTCAGCAGATTTTTTACCAATTCCAAAATGTAAATAATCGTGTTGGGCCAGAGCACGTCATTTAAAGTAGGTACAATTCATTTGAGACACTGAACAAACTATTTCAAGATTTAAGATAAGATTTTAGCCATTATTATTTATTTTACATCTTTCAGACGACTCAATACTTTACTATCAATTGTAATAGGCCTGTCAAATGTTATAGGATTCACATACCCTCTGAACTAGAATAAATTCTGTATCTCGAAAGGAAATATCTTTTTGTATGTTTATATAAATCGAAATCGGCAGTGATATACGAAAAGCAATAAAAAAAAATGCTGTTGAAAATGCTGTATCGGTACAGCATTTTCCTAATCCACCAGGTGGAGTCGGCTCCACCTAGTGGGTTAAAGGAAGGGATATGATGACACTATAGTGTGAATTTATTTTATAAATAGAACTGGTGTATTTTTTTATGGATAAACAAATTTAAATCATTATTACATGCTGCAGATTAGAAAAAAATCACAGTTTGTAGTCTATATACCCAATTATTTCAATATGTAACGTTCTACATAGCAGTTTTCGACCAATGACAATCTGGCGCAATTATTTATCACTGTTGAGCTGTCCATAACCACGTTTAAGGCACAATCAGAATCTAAAAAGAAACCTAACCAAATAGCGTTTTTAGACTTGTGCACGGTACACTGTCAGATAAACCACTTAGCTCCACACAAGACAGTGTCGTCAATATGAAGTTTTAACGAGTTTAATAACCGTAGACAGGTTTCATTACAACTTCCATAACCGTTACAGTTAATACCTAATGTTGCCATATTTCAAATTAAATTCCACAGGTGAACACGTTATCAGCTCGATGATAGCCAATTATACTTTGGGAGTTGAATGGGGTGTAATTACGTTAGTATAACGTGTTTAGTTTCTTTATTGCTGGATAATGTTTCGCAGGGGTGACTTTGAAAACAAAAATGATATAGATATATGTAGATATGAACAGATTAAATTACTTACAGAATTTAATAAAATTATTCTTATATAGGTAATTATAAGCTTTGTCACAATAGATCTGCAAAGGTCGCAGTGACGTGCCGGGGCTGCTATAGCCCGTTTGGCCTCCTAGGTTTTAAATTATAAGCTTTACCGTTTCGTGCATAGAAGTAACAGTTAGTGACATAGGTGACCACGAGCACGAAGTCTAGAAATAGAAATTTTGTGATGCCCATTGTTTGCTTAAATAACTACCCACAACTTTTAATATCAACATAAGTATATCAAAGTTGAATGTTTCATTATCCAATTTATTATTGGTTTTACATTTATAATACCAGGAAGAATTGCGAACTCTTATTAAACAGACTTCATCTTTCATCTGTTCTTCGTTAGAAAGTTTTAATAAGATTTACGCTGAAAGAATCTCCAATAAACATCTTTTTCCCGTTTTAAAACATAAAGTACCTACCTATTTCCTGACCCACAACTTTGTCTTCGTCAATCAAAACAAAAATAAGCCCAAAATCATTGAGCTGTATGTACTTACGTACCAGAGGAGCTATCTGAAGCAAAATTATTGTCACATTTTTTGGTAAAGTAAACAAAACAGCGTTACGGCACTGGAATAATAATTACATCGTTATCTAAGATTATACGATACGATTCATACTTGCAAAGCAGAATTACATCTATGGTGTCTTAAAGCACCCACTTCACTAGTAAGCCATAGTGAGGTGCGGCGTTCTCGCCGCAGTTGAATGTAACAAAATAGTTATGAGTGGTGTCTGCTCTCGTACGTAAGTACATATAGCTCAATGCCCAAAAACAGAATCCGCCAAAGTTTATCGCGGTCACGGCCACGAGCCTGATGGCTCTGTCATGGCACTTGCTCCCAATCTCAGCACAAACTTTAAAGTATTTTGTCTCTGACGTGAACTTCAGAGAATTCATCATAAACATTGTTTGCACGTCCAGACGTCTGAGATCTAGGTCAAACTTTAACATTTAGGACAGTGGTTGTATTAATAGTCTTCATTCTTCCATGGGTCGGCCCATCCGTCTTGGGTGACATTCGCTAACCATTACGAAATTGTGCGGATTCCATACTAGAGTTTGGTATGTCGATAATGGCCTTTTTAGTGGCACTTCATAATTCTTGTATTCGCCGATATTGTGCGCAAGAAATTTAGAGGTCGTAAACAACGAGCGGGTGTAATTTGCTTTTCAAAACAATAATTTGTAAGCTCTTTATTTGGGTTAAGAATGGAAAACCCGTAAACCGGAAGCGATAATAAATTTATGCTTTTATTTTATCACCTTGGTGGTAACAAACACTTATCTCAATTTATTGTAGGTGTTTAATTTATTACTTATAAGTACTTGCTACCTAAATTATTTTTTAGTAAAATAGTTACTATATCTACTATCTCTAATAAAAACAATATTTTTTTACTCAATTAATTAATAATTGTTTTTTTATCCACTTCAAAAAAGGAGTTTATTTTCTTTAATGCTTGTTACCACATAACACCGTCATTTATAAACCGATTTGGAACATTACTTTTATGTTTGAAAGGATATATATTTATTGGCGAAAGTTGGATTGGTCCTATATAAATTCCACATAAGTCGATTTAGTAGTTTTTTTTTATTACTGGCAAAAACGTCATACAATCAAACGAGACTGCGCATTTTGAAGACGGTTGTTTCAGTTTTTTTTTTATTATAATTAATTATGGTCTAAATACATCCAAACCTTTGAATTCAACGGTTCAAAACCTCGTGTTGCAGGGTCCTGTGCTTGTCACTCTTACATATACTTTTTTAAAGCTCGCACTATGTTAATAATTTAGTCCAGTAGCGAGTAGCCCAGCTCATAATAGGCAGATATACTCGACAAAAAGTTTAAATTCAATCTTAAATCGACTAAATTAATAGTGTATTGAACAGGTTTTAATAAAAAATAGTTTTTATCCAAAAATTAAAGGTCCCCAAAGATTGGTATCAAATTTCAAATCTCAAAGTCTGACTTGCGATCCGCAGGTCCTGGGTTCGAATCCCACGGCACGCACCTCTGTCTTTTCGAAGTTATGTGCGTATTGTTGATTGCCGGCAACTTCAAACGGTGAAGTAAAACATCGTGAGGAAACCTACATGTCTGAGAGTTCTCATTGATCTTGAAGATGTGTGAAGTCTGTCAACCCGCACTTGGCCAGCGTGGCAGACTATGGTCTAACCCTTCTCACAATGAGAAGATGGCCCGCGCCCAGCAGTGGGACAGTTTGTAAAACATAAAAAAAATTAAAAAGATTGGTATCATTTTTTTAATATCCATTAAAAAGTCAAATGAAAACCCATTTACTTTATAAATCCGCTGCGAATCAGTAACCACTCGAGATATAATCTAATTTTCATATTTGAGACGAACACTTTATTGTGAAGCCTATTTTTCTTAAATAACAAAATTTGGGTATTTTTCCTTTCCCCTTAAAAAGGTAATGAAGGCAATTTTCCCAGAAAGACGTTTAATGATTCAGCATTTAACTGCCACAATTTATTTAGAAAAGAACGAAGCTTTGACAATTTATTGCCAAGAAGATGTTTATGAGATAAAGATTTATGAGACGAATTTGATACACTTTTTAATAATAAATTATTTACAAAGATTAATAGAGTACACTATTATTCTCTTTTCTAGCGAAATTTGTCGGAAAGTAACATGAAAGAAAATTGTACTTAATCAGGTTAATAAAAAAAAAACGGACAGTAATATTGGGTTCCCAACGAGTTCCCACTGTCACATGTTGGGATTTTTTTCCCCGTCAAGTCATACTAAAATAATCGGCCAAGTGCGAGTCGGACTCGCGCACGAAGGGTTCCGTACTATCATCTATAATACTACAAAGTTTAGTTCTGTTTATAAAATAACGAGAAATCAACGAAATTCAAAGTAGTAAATTGCAAACTTATAGGTAGGTTTTCGATACACATCCGGGCAGCATAACAACGCTCGCGCGAATACGCGCGGCTATGGCTCGCTCCGTGATGTTACCTCCCCCGCTACCCGCGCGGCCGTTGCTTAGCAACCGCCTCGCGCTCGCGCCACCACCACACCGCGGCGCGGCGTTCGCACCGCGTTTAGATGCACGGATTATTTTAATTTTGTGAGTTTTTATGTATTAGATTAGGTATTTATTTTTTATAGTTAATATATTTCTAAATATTTACTTACAAATATTCAAGTTTCTACCTGTTAATTAAATCGTGTAAAAATTGCTTAAAAATTACGTTTGTTGTATGGGAGCCCCCCTTTAATATTTAATTTATTGTTATTTAATTATTTATTTTGAAAGGTAATATACAAGTAAATATTCTGTGAAAATTTGAAGCGTCTACCTGTTACCGTTTTTAATATTGAGCAAAAAAATACGAAAAAAACACGTTTATTGTATGGGGACCCCCCTTAATATATATATTTTTTTAATTTTTAGTATTTGTTGTTATAGCGGCAACGGAAATACATCATTTGTGAAAATTTCAGCTTTCTAGCTATCACGGTTTATGAGATACAGCCTGGAGACAGACAGACAGACAGACAGCGAAGTCTTAGTAATAGGGTCCCGTTTTTACCTTTTGGGTACGGAACCCTAAAAAGGAGTTGCAGTAACTAACAATGTGACTCGTTGAGACTACATTCATATTCTCTTTCTACTCGTACTTGCTGCGATACTAAGCCATGAAGTTTATAACTAATAGTTAATGATTGAAAGTAAGCATTTTTTTAGTGGTGGCAGTGAGCAGGACTTATAGCACTTAGAACTGGTGGCAGATGGGGTCGACAAGTTCTCGAGGGGAGACCACGCACCGACAAGCGAAGCGTAAGAAGACCGGCTACAATTAAGGTGGACAGAAGACCTCATATAAATGGCAGGAAGACACTGGATACAAGCCGCTTTCCATCTGTCTGTTTGGAAGTCCATGGGGAGGCCTATGTCCAGCAGTAGACTTCTATTTATTTATTTAGTTTATTGGTACACGAAACATAATACAGTCTTTACAATTTTTACAATGTACAATTTATAATTTGGACCTAAACTATATTCCTTAAATGTGTACACAACATGTTATAATTACAATTACAATAATAAGATTTTTAACTTCTTGTGGCGGAGATGATGTTGTTGATGATGAAACATTTTTAAATGTATTTATCGTATTTAATTATCAGATCTGAAGTTTCAAATACACACACACAGTGGCTATGTTCACTATCTAAATAAACCTTTCTTACGCTACTATTTAATTTCATCAGCCTTTTCATGCACGCGAGTCGGTTTTGCGTACTTTTAACCTCGCATTTTCTGAAGACGCACGAGTAATTTCACAAACAGAACCTGTATTCTACGAAAGGAATTTTCTTCATTCCAAGAAATTCAACATTTGTATTAGAATAAATAGGAGAAAATCTCTGAAATAGAATATCTAAGCTCAATCTTAATCGAGTTTAAATGAAAGTTGGAGTGGAATTTTCCTTATTTATCAAAGTGTAATTTAAATGCGATGCAAATAAAACTAATTCAATCTCGGATGAGGGTCTGGCCACTTACTGAGTTGTGATCAAACGCGAGGGTGCTTGAGACGACTAATGGGTATTTTATACTAAACGTAGGTATAGTCCTGGTAAATACGGAACCAAATAACGAACTAAATTAACTGAACTGCGTTTGTCAGTTTTTAACTTTAAGTTAATATTATAAAAGTAATCTCTCCCTGGTTGTTACCTTTTCACGAAGATAGCTTAGAACCTGGAGATCATCATTACTGTTCCCGATCTCTTCATTTCTGATGGCAAGTAAAGCTCTAGAGTGTTGCATTATTATTAATCTACTGCCTTACCGAAAAACGTCACTTAACTTTAAGCAATGCTTAACATATTTTGTCAATTTCTGGCTGACACGTAATGACACTTGCAGAAAGAAAACAGAGAACTTAAGACGTTGGTTAAAGTTAAGTAACGTTTTTTGATAAGACCCCTAATGTCAAATACATGATGACGGTGTACAACTAGTCAAAAGTGATTTAAGTTATTGAAGGGATTAACCAGAATATTTCAAGGTCACATTCCTCGACACGTGTAAAGCACAAAATTGAATCAACACTTTGTTGATAGAGTTTCAATGTTGATTGAAACGCTATCAACAAAGTGCTAAAGTTAAGTCCACGGATTTCCGGAATCAGGCTACGAAAGCTTTACGCATTTACACCGAGTTTTGTAACTTTGCGTAAAAGTTATTCGACTAGCCACAAGTGTACAGCGTGTTCGGTTGGACTACAACTAATTTGGGGAGCGTTTTTAGTATACCTACGGTATATTTGAAACATGTTTCTTTGCTTCATTTGTTGATCAAATATTTTATTAATATTAAAACAATACGTAACATCAACGTTTTTCATAATCAAAATTTTTTTTTGAAATCCAATTTGACCTAAACAAATGCGATTTGTACGATATTTCAATGTAATCACAAACAACGGTTTGTAAGAGTAAACAATATTAATAAACAGGACCCAGATGTCAACGGCGATATGTATACTTCAGCAGTAGCAGTACACGTCAACAATTGTGAACTCATTAGTACAAAAAATATTCTTACGTAAAATGTACCTACAGCACTATATAAAACAGTACTAAACAGTTGTAGTATTATACAGGTTTTGTTGTGGTTTTGGTTTTATTATATTGAGTAAGTTTTTAATTGTTGGATTTGTCCTTTGTCTATCCGAACATCCAGTATATATTTGTTTGTTTACCCATGGATGTAAAATCAAGAGAGCAAGACAAAGCAAACATTTCATTATTATATTTATATAGGAGTTTAGGTACAACATGAGTGTGGGAATTATGCATGGGGGTTGTTTTTGGAAAATGAATATTATTTAATTGATGTATATTTCATTGTTTATCTAACCCAGTGCTCAGATGAGACCCTTCGGGTTTGAAACAAATGGATCAGTTTATTTGTTAAGAAATGTTGCAGATGTGTGTTAAGAGTGAGTGTCTATTAGAAATTACTTAATTTGAGATTGTTGATTTTTTGAGTTATTTTATTGTAAATGATAATATTTGTTATTTTTCTTTGAAAAATAATATCATAATATTTTGTTCTGGGCTGGACTAAGCCGAAAAAAGTCGTTACATGCAATACACTACATGCAACTTTTATTATACCTTAGTATAATTCTGAAAACACAAGAAAACATTATGTTATAAACTTTATCTATTTTATTTTATCCATAGATATGCTCGCAATTGACTACTAATTTACACTGATACGCGATCGCGGCAAAATGCAACGACAAAAAATATTCTAGTGTAATAAGTAACTATATTAAAATAAAATATCTATGCCCTATATTTAAATGGATAAATATGATTTTAATTTTCAGTCACATAAACTTATAACTATTTTTAACCCCCGACCCAAAGAGAGGGGTGTTATAAGTTTGAGGTGTGTATCTGTGTGTCTGTCTGTGGTATAGTATCAAACAGATGGACTGATTTTTGATCTAGTATTTTTTGTTTGAAAGATGATTTAGTCGTGAGTGTCCTTAGCTATGTTTAATTTAAATCGGTTCAGCCGATTTTTTGTCGGGGATTTTTGAGTTGAATATCTCAAAATAATTAATAGTGTTGGTTTATTTACCATTATCAATTTACCAGATTTTAAAATCATCATCATTATCATCATCTCATCTCAGCCATAAGAAGTCCACTGCTGGACATAGGCCTCCCCCATGGATTTCCAAAAAGACCGATTGGAAGCGGCTTGCATCCAGCGTCTTCCCGCCACTTGTATGAGCTCATCTGTCCATCTCGTGGCTGGTCTTCCTACGCTGCGCTTGCCGGTACGTGGTCTCCACTCGAAAACCTTTCGGCCTCATCGGCCATCAGTTCTACGTGCTAAAAAAAATATAAAAAATATTCAATTTTAAAATATTCAATAATAATTTTATGTTTTACAAAAAGCTACATATTTCAGTGACATAACTGTAGTCATTCCATTTACACACAGGCTATTTTCCATTTTATTTGAAGTGGTTAACATTATTTTGTTGTATTAGAATATCGCTAAATTTCTTTTAACAATATCACTAATTGTCTAAAAACACCGACCGAGAGAATCCAGCTTTAAAATACTACAAAAGCTTCACAAAATATGCGGCAATTCTTGCCAGTAGAAATTATTTCAAAGGTACTTAGCTAGATTACAGGGAGGAGTTGTTAAGTGTCACAGCAATCCCAAATAGCTTAAACATTTCTCGAACAGGTGTCTGCGAATACCTTAAGTTGTCAAGGTAGACTACACAACATTTCTAAAAGCCAGAAGATTAATAGTTTTCGCATTAAGTATATAGATGTTTGTCTGATGTTAGCTTCTTCCACTGGATTTTCTTGTAATAAAGGCTGCATGTGTTCAGCCCCGGATCTACGATTTTTTCGAACCGGGGCAGAAACTTGACGGTGGCGCCCCTCTCTCCAGCGCTTAAAATACTTAACTTACTTTAAAAAACTTAATATAATTATCTATGTGGCGCTTTTTTCTTAAAAGTTAACGGTGAGTCAACCGAGCTTTCATATTCTAGGCGCTTTGTGGAGCAAGTTATTTTATTTTTAATCATATTAATTATGATTTTTGCGCCCCCTGAAAATGCCGCCCGGGGCGGGTGCCCCGGTTAGCCCCCCCTAGATCCAGGGCTGCATGTGTTTTCGATTCATTGGCAGCTTAACATAACCCATCTCGAAAAAAATATTTTTGTTATACTAAGATTTTTTTTTATTGACGGACGCAAGACTGACAATTTATAAGCAATTAACAAGCTTAACCTTCAACTCACCTGATATTGAGCGACGCTGTGGTCTACGAAGGATCGCGCTTGCCTAGGAAAACCTATTCACTCCTATTAATTCGTGATTTGAAGACATAACCTTAACCTGATATATCTATCAAGCAAAACTCGAAGTAAAATTTTGAGATATTAATTGCTCGTCACGTTTGTTTCGAGTCCATGTCTCCGACTACATTTTAATTTAAGATAATATGTTTTTCCAAAATCGTTTTCAATAACAAAAATATTGTGGGGTGCGAAAATTTTACATTTTTCAATTTATGAATCCATTTGCGAAGTTTTTATTTCGCAAATGGATCAAAAAAAAATAATTAACACAATAAAGCATATTAGTATATAAAAAATATAAAAAAATGGTATATATTTGGTAAAATCATCGTATTAAAACTTATTAGCTTTAATGTGATAATTTTTGTTAGACAAGTTTAATGCATTTTATTTCCCCCTACGTTTACACGGCTGAAACGGCTTGGCACGTATTGCTATATTTACGTCCTCCAACACAAACCAAACCAACCAACAAACTGACAGACCATAAGCTACATTCCTCGACATTTACCGTAGACAGGTGAAATCTGTAACGTTCTAAAAGCTACCTGCGATGTAACGTGCCGTGAGTGAGTTATAGTTGCTGATTCTTCTCCTTACATAATCTGGCGTCTTCTGGCACAAAGCCGTGAGGGAAATCAGCTCTACAGGCTTTCAGGAGCTTTATGACTTGAAATGCTTTAGGAAATCGCTACGCAGCATTGAATTTAGGAAAAATATCTCATAGTTCTCATACCCTACTTGTGACTTTAATGGGGATCTGACAACGAACAAAATCACGATTTTCTTGAGATACTATTGTCGTAGAAATCTAGTAATGCATACCTTTGTGAGATTCGTGCTGAAAATTCAGTTTTTGACGTGACAACATCTAATAAATCGATGAACGCCGGCTGCACGCACGAAAAAGTATGACTCATTGTCCCGTTACGTTACGCTCATTGGTCCGTTACGCTAATTGTCCCGTTACATCATTTCATCAATGTTTTGTTATGACGTTGTAATGTTAAACTATCGTCCGTAAACCGACTTTACAGACAACCATTTTTTTTAATGAGAGTTTTTTATGACGAGTAAAACAATTGTCTTTATTTACGATAGCATATGAAACCGACAAATAATGGATTTACTATTAGTGTATGTGTTTATACACCGCGATACACTAGTGGTACACCGCGGTCTCTTCCGTTTAGTGATGAAAAACAGTGATGATGATGATTAGCCGTTCTCTGGTTCTGAACTACCTTATTTTGTACGAAATTGTTACAACAATAAGTTGAGAGAAAGAAGTTTACCTATATGACTTTTGGTTATTTTATCGATACGTGTAATTAAATTAAAAATGATGGCTTCTATTTAATATTGATTAAGTAAGTTTGTATAGACTGGGTAGCCTAAGATTGATTGAAACGTACACACTGTGCTATCATAAAACTTTTAAGATACTTGAATAAATTCGTTCGTTAGTTCGAATAACTCGTTGCAGCAACATTCGGCTGATGGGGCTGAAAAGTACTCGAATGGAGACCACGCACCGGCAAGCGCAGCGTACGGAGACCGGCCCCGAGATGGACAGAAGACCTCATGCAAGTGGCGGGAAGACGCTGGATGCAAAACGCTTCCTGTCGATCTTTTTGGAAATCCATGGGAGAAGCCTATGTCCAGTCACAAGAAGTCCACTGTTCTTGTGGTTGAGATGATGATGTCAATGACGACTCGAATTTTGAAGACAAAAATATTATATAAATAGTAGTTTTACTAAATAGATCTACATTTCACCACCGACTAGCCTGATTGTAAGCGATGGTATGGTTTGGTGTGGCTGAGGATGGAGCAAGCAGTTGTATAGTTTGATTGATTTTGTAACGTCTGCCTTATTTACGAAAAATATAATTGTTTGTTTAAGGTTGATCCAAAAATATGTAACTTAGTTATGATGGGGTCAAAAGTGGCTCCAAATGGTTCGAGAGATATTACACACGGTGCTGCTTGCCAGTTCTGTTAGCTTGAACATGGCTTGACACGCTACCGCGTGTCTAGATCGTAAAGATCTTTGAAATCTAATTTATGAAATATTTGCACCGAGCTACAAGTAAAACATAATATGAGTTAGTTATCGATTTTACGATCCTTCGAGAGCAAAGGCCACACAAATAAGACCTTAGGCAAGTTATAGACATGTAAACTTTTCGTATAAAGTAAGTACGTGACCCTGTTTTATGCTTAATTCATCTCCGTACATGTCACTGGTTTTACTCTTCTACGTGGTGAAATATTAGTATTACTTGTTTGATAAATAGAGTGACAAGAAAGGTTCTGCGCTCGTTATAATCATCTCAGCCAGAAGAATTTCACTACTGAACATTATGTCTTCCCCAGGGATTTCCTGAAGGACCCGTTGCGGCCTTCAACCAGCGACTTCCTGTCACTTGTACGAGTATGTCGTCTGTCGTCACCTCGTGACAGGTTATCCTACGCTACATGCACAGATGCATGGTCTCCTCTCGAAAACATTTGGCGTCATCGGCCTCAGTTCTACATGCATTGTGCTCTATCCACTGCCTTTTCAACTTGCTAATGCTGTGCTATGTCGGTGACTTTCGTTCGTCGACGGATCTCTTCATTAATACAATCTCGTAGAAAGACGTCCAGCTAAGCATAACCTTGCATTAATTTATGCAAATTTGTCATCCCAACCCGCACTTTGCTAGCGTGACTGAGCATGGCTCTACCCTGTCACAAAGACATGGCAATCAATTAAATCGAATTTATTTGATGATTGCTTTCAAAAAGCGTTTATTAGTTTTTAATGTTGCTACCGGTGGGTTGTACTATGATTACAAAAAATATGTATGATACTCGTGAAGTAAGGGCGACTCTAACGACACCTCATACAGAAACATAAGCACTTACCCACATACATAAAAACATAGGTACAATTGGAAATGGGGGGTAATGCCCTCCATCTTGCGCAATCGGGTAAAAACACCTACGATGAGGGTTCCGTGCAAGTCATCCGTCATGACAGGCCGCAGTAACGTTTATTTTACGATCTCCGTTACGTTACACACAGTTAACCCCCTTTTTTGAACGTAAACAAACGTGTCTACGGGCGTACACGTTTATAGCCGGGATGGATCTTTTACGGCTAGATTCTTTCTCGATTGCAATTGCACGCAGCCTTTCTAATGATTGTCTGGTTTTATTTACTTCCTAGTAAATAGCTGTTGAAAACATTAAACTTTAAGGTTCTGGTTTATTATTCTGAGTTCTCGAGAGAGACCACGCACCGGCAAGCGCAGCGTAGGAAGTCCAGGCACAAAGTAGACAAACGACCTCTGGCTACGATAAAAAAAAACGATATGAAATTTTAATGAAAATTAAAAATATATTACATATCTGTCCTCAGTGTTATCGAAGATTTTTTTTCCGATTTAATATTAACATTTTAGATATTTACTAGAAGAAATTCTTAAGGCACCCCTAATCTAATTAAAATTACTAAATTAAATAACGACGAGATTGAATGAACAAACATTTAAAGCTTTTTAATTATATTAGTTATTATAGTAATGCCTTGAGAATGTCCCTTATTAATATTCTATTTAAAAAAAGAATTTGAAGATCCATGCATTAGAACGTTATAGAACTATACTTAATTAATACTACTAGATGTGCTCACTATTTCACCCGAAAAATGATGAAAAACGGTGATGATGATAATAAATGACACAATGTCTCCCGGTTCTCAGCTATCCCTGTAATTTTCCTTACAATTAACCATTTGACCATAAAAAGTTAACAAATAGACAGAGAGACAAAGTTACTTTAGCTTTTTTGATATTTCTTTATTTTTTTAACCTCCGACGCAAAAACGACGGGGTGGTTATAAGTTTGACGTGTCTGTGTGTCTGTCAGTGTAATCGTAGCTTCCGAACGGATATTTTGATTTTGTATTTTTTTTGTTTGAAAGGTGAATTAGTCGGGAGTGTTCTTAGCTATATTTCATAAAAATCGGGTCAGCCGTTTTTTTTGTCGTGGGTTTTTGATTTTTCTAAACTTATTTTATTCTTATAAAAGCAAAACTAATACGAACACGACTATTAATTCTATTAGTACAGTTTAAAGTCTTTATCACAGACTATCTGTGGTCTTTAGATATACCTACGTAGGTACTTTTAGTAAATTGTAATTTAAATGCAGGAGAACTAAAAAGTAGGCACAGTTAATTATTGCATATTAGTTCAACAACATTATCATTATCATCATAAAACTCTACATTTACTATCGAAACTATTCCAAATCTAGAACTGGGTAAAGGTAGAAGAAACTGGAAAAACTGTAAAGAGATTGGCGTAGTTTGGCCACAGAATAAGCAATAGTACCCGCGGTTGTTACATCATATACATATGTATATATGTACAAGTTTATATTGCGAAGTAAATAGAGCATCAAAGACCATAATAGGCTATTTACCGTCACTTTTGACAGCTGTTGGAAGGTTACAAGGTGTTCAAAATTATTAGACGTACACAGACCTATCCGCACCTTGGCTCACGCGAATGAAGAACTTGAAAAATACTATCCTTAAAACATGACATTTTGCGAACTTGACATCTTGAGAATATGTCATTTTACGACATTACAACATTTTTTTACTCAGTCACAGGACCTTATATAAGTTCAAAGTCACAAAACGAGGGCTATGCTCTTTACGTGATCGAATAAAAACTGAAGAGATTCGTAGACGTAATATAATCCTCAACATAGTACATCAGATTAGCAAGTTAGGCAGTGGGCAGGGCACATAGCACGCAGGACTGATGGCCGATGGTGCTAGTTGTCGAATGGAAATCACGCACCAGCAAGCGTCACGTAGGAAGACCAGCCACGAGGTAAACAGACAGCCTCATGGAAATGGCAGGAAGAATCTGGAATAAAGCCACTTCTAGCAGGTTTTTTTTGAGATACATGGAGGAGGCGTATGTGCAGCAGTGGATTTCTTTTAGCTAAAATCATGATGATATTTTAACATCATTACACGCTTACTCTTTCTATAAATTAAAATACATATTAACTAAAATGAGTACGTACTTTTGTTTACAGAATGAGGTTCGATAATCATAATGAAAGTTAGAGCAACGTTTAAGCTTCTGTATTAGAATAAATTTAATTAAGTTTCAAGGGTGGTTGTCCTAAATATTCATGTTCTGCTAATAAATAATAATATATTGAAATTAAAATATCCTATTAAAAGCTCTATAAATTTATTTTCATAATTTATTCATTAAATTTCAAAATATTATGGATTCAGAGCTTGGATTAATCTTTTGATGTTTAATTATATTATTTATAATGAGATATGAGACGGTTTGGTTATTGTTCGCATAATTTAAAAATATGAATTAACGAGTAATAAGATATAGTTTTAAGATAAAAAGTTATTAAGAATTTACTCAATATGGAACACTGTAAGGGCTATAAGTAATAATAAATGACTAGAGCTAATAATAACATTTTTTTTCATTTGTCATTACTATATTAGATTTTAATAAATGATTACTTATTATTTAAAATATAAATATGATATAAAGTACATTGAATTAATTAACATACATTTTTAAAAGAGCTAAAAACGAACAAAATTTGACTCAGTCAAATAACCCGCCACTGACTGTTTCTGGTGCAAAGGTACTCATAATACTTGCGGCGTTGCCGCGCTGAATGGCGATTGCCAGTCTTTGCACCAGAAACATGCCAGAGCGGGAGTCACCTGTCCTATCAAACATTCGGTGGCCCAACTCACCTATGAGCTGTTTGGCCTCACTACTACAACAATAACAATTGAAAAAGTCTATTTATAAATTTAGTGGCACGAGTTATAGCTCAAAATAACTTCAGCAAACAATCGAATATTCAGAAATAACAAATAATTTAACCGACCACATACAAGTGGAAGCAATACGCTGGATGCAAGCTGCTTCTAACTGGTCTTTTTGGAAATCTGTGGTCCCGAGGTATAATGCCCAGCAGTGGGCTTCTTGTGACTGAGATGATAATGACTTATACTTATTTAATTATTGTAAATTAAAACAAGTAATATAATTACATAAGCATACATATATTTATTCATGGAAGACACATAACAACACACAAGTAAGTTATCACATAAGTATTTTTGTATTGTATAACATCAAATTAACATTAAGCACAAAAACAAAAGGAAACATATTATATAAGTTGTATGATGTGTCCGCCACAAACCGGAAAAAATCAATAAAATAAAAACAAAACAAAATTTTCGAGGTTATTATCTGTGGTCAGTATGGTAACTTTATTTATTGTCCGTCGTCATACAGTTTATTTAGGCTGTAGAATATATATTTTTAATGGTTGTTAAACGTTACCTTCTATTAGTAGTCGGATAAAAGTGAATAAAATAAAGTTGATTTAAATTTTAACATTAGAAAATTTGTATTATGACAAAGTATACTTAAAATTATAAATTTAATAGTAATAAGCACATAATTTTAAATACTTTGCTTAGTTAAATTAGAAATATTAATTTCATACGTATTGCTATATTCATTCAAATTAAATATTAAATGCAAGTCAGTTATCAAAATGAAATTCCGTGAACACATCACGTACCAAACGTTTATCAGTTTTTGCGTCAGAAATATATGAAATGAACAATATTTTACTGTGAAAATTACGAAAACTGAAGGTTTTGCCTCGTATATATGTGACACCATTCCCAGATTCCGCTCGACGTATGAGAGTTAATTTATCATTCTGTTATTTATATTTAACTTTGCCTAAATGTTTTTTCCGGTCTTTCATTGTCATTCATTCATTCTATGTGTTGATAGTTTTTGTGTTTTGTTTTTTTTTTAATAAAGAGAAGTAAGTTTAGAAATCCTGAAAATCCCGGACATTAAAAAAATAACGAATTTGATGAAACAATAAACAAATACTCTTGATGTAATACAGTTTCAAGCAAAAAAAAAGTAGCTCGAAATGGGTATATTTGAGTATATTATTTATATCGAAAATATCGGATGAGTGCATTTTAAGATAATTATTATACGTAGTTTAGAAGCCGAAATAAATTTGACCATAAGCGTGATTTTTAGGGTTTCGTACCTCAAAAGAAAAAAAACGGAACCCTTATAGGATCACTTTGTTGTCCGTCTGCCCGTCTGTCCGTCTGTCCGTCTGTCAGGGTGTCAAGACCTTTTTCTCGGGAACGCGTGAAGGTATCAAGTTGAAATTAAAACTATATACGCAGATCCATAGTCTCTTGCTGCAGAAAGAAAAATCAAATTTCTCAGTTTTTGTAAAAAAAAGTTACAGCCGAATATGCCGTAAAAAAACGGACATTTCGACACTCACAAGCGAATCAAAACCTAAGGGGTACTTCCCGTCGACCTAGAACTATGAAATTTGGCAGGAAGCTTTGTGTTAGAGTACACATATAGGGAAAAACCCGAAAACAGGTCATTTTTAATTTAATCACGAAAAAATAGGGTCTTTATGCAAGGAATGAAGGTCCAAATTTTGAAGTGAATTAACCGTATCATGTGGGGTATCATATGAAAGAGCTTCATTAGAATAAGCTAAAACAGATTTATTTTTATTTTTACGGTGTATATTTTTCGGTTTATTAAGGAAAATATAAAAAATATATGAATTCCCCCTTTTATCTACTAGTGTGTACGGAACCCTCGGTGGGCGAGTCTGACTCTCACTTGTCCGGTTTTATTTTTAAAGAACTCAAAATCTATTCTTGCTAGTCACCCATTATACAACATGCGATTACTGACTGAAGGAAAGACAATCTTAACACTAAATTGGTTTGACACTGAATTTATTTGTTAACAAGAAAACAGTCTATTTTACAATTCAAAAAAAGCAACTGAAGCTTATCAATAAGGTCACGATATTTACATTTGTGGCTTGGACACTAGGAGTGCTTGTCTTTTTTGACCCAAATCAAAAGATAGCGTAAATTCCTACACTTAGTCCTAAGCCAGGTGTTTGAAGCGAGGCCAGGCCAGTCATAACGATGTCTGGCAGATAGCTGAAAATTGTCATGAAAGGAATTGAAAATGATACTTTGTGATAACCCGATTTGATAGGGGTTTTGAGGTTAAGTAAGGTTTGATAACAGTTTTAGGTTAATGTAAATGTTGTACTTTCATTATGTAAGCAAATCCATTTATGTATAATCATGAAGAGTTTTAATCTTTCGTGCCTTACTTACCTTATTAAACTTCTTGTCTTTACTGTGCCCAGCTTCGATAAAATCGATATTTGTTCGTATTGTATCAGGAATAAAATTATTTATTGATGACAAAAAGACATTTCAGAGGCAGTCCCATATAAATTTTATCAAAATCGGTTCAGTACTTTGGATTTTATAACAAAATCATCCAAGTAAACAAACTGCATATTTTAAAGTCCGTTTTTTCAGTTTTTGAAACTAGGTATAATTATTATTGGCATATCCACCTTGATGCCTAGTCTCTTTTGTTGCTAGGCTACAAAGTTTAGGTATTTTACAATGTATTTTTGAGTGCTGACGTTACCCTGAACGTGGCATGTATTTATTTGAACTTCACCGGGCTGTCTCATTAGCAAATTCAGGAAATTGCCTCAAGTATAATAATGATCAAAGAATTTCTAATCTTGAAACTCATTAACCTTCTTTGACACACTTAGATATTTGGCTTGCTAATTTAAGGGCCACTGTGCTAAGGACAAAAATAATTATTATTCTACCTATCTTTATTATTGACCGAGCGAGCGAAGCGAGCGTCTCTGCATCAACTGGCCAAATTTTCTTTCATCTGTCAGTTTGTTTGTATGTTCGTACTCGCGTACAGGGCGTAATTTTGAACCAATTTTGATGAAACTTGGTGTATAGGTTCAACGGATTATTTAATTTTTTTTGTCGTCGGCGATTTTTGATAAGAGGAGTGGTTCCCATAAAAAGGGGGGAAGTTTATTGCGGCGTTAATTACCAACTGATTTTAATGATATTTGGTAGGTAGGTAAAGTACACAAATATTACAACTTGTGGTAAAAATGAACAGAATTGGCAAGTGGTTGTCGTGATATAACAACCAACTTCAGATTCCATGTAACAGTGAGGGCGCGTGGATGTCCTTGATGCATTTTAGCGCTGAATAATTTTCTTTATTTTACGTTTTCTCCATTTATAAAATTATTATTTGTTTTTATAAGAATATAT
This sequence comes from Lycia hirtaria, assembly GCA_947563715.1. NCBI lineage: Eukaryota > Metazoa > Arthropoda > Insecta > Lepidoptera > Geometridae > Lycia > Lycia hirtaria. The sequence continues at coordinate 25,441,884 of OX387375.1, forward strand.
ATTGTTTTTTTTAATAAAGGGCATCTAAACATATCCTATTATTTGTATTAAAATTTAATTGATCTTTCAAGGTGCTTAAACTTATGGATAAAATGTTTTTTGACCGTGAAATTACGTTTGTAAAATCACTTAAAATTGCGAAATCGGCCAAAATTTTACATACGGCCTCCTAAGCCAACTTTATGTAGTTATTATGTACAGATGATCCAAGGTGAGCTGCAAATAAGCTCTCTCGCGAGGTCTACTGTTCGTAGAACTACTAGTACTTAAGTGGGGTGGGTATGGTAGATATATGTACTTGTTTAACACAGCTTCTAATGTGCTCAAATATCTGTGAGGTCCAGAAAAGTTTAAGGTGTCATTGTATTTATATTGCCATATGAAGAAATTTTACTGGAAGATCAATCACGCAAAATCAAAAAACATTTTATCGAAGATCAATTGACTTTTTTAGATGTGTTTTTATTGATTGACTGACCTTGCAGCTAAGTTGGTAATATGCCTGTCTAAGTCATAATTATGTATGTGTTTACAAAAAAAAATATTATGTATTTATTATCAGCTATCTAGTTCCTAGTTCTAGTAGTATCATAGTACAAGCTTTGTTTAGTTTGGGCTAGATGATGTTCTGTGAAAAGTCCATCAATATATTTCATTTATATATTTTTATTTCAAGTTTTCTCAGGGTTTATCTATAACCGTATTGGACATTATATTTACTTTACAGTTTACTTCATAGACAATCATTATTGTGTGTCTAAAATGAAAAAAAAAACAAGCAATAGTCATTCAGTTCAATTAACACAGCATACGTACGTGAGAGCGTTGTTTCTGTAAACAAGCGGCACGTTGTTACGGATTCAGTGGAATCAACTGAAATAACAGATAGCAGCCAGGTGTAGTATCGATAACGAGCTATCATTAATTATAGCTCTGAGCATAATAGCTGCTTGAGTCTAACTACACTAGGTTAATTGGTAGCGAAGGGTACCTGTTATTGGCGCCTCAATGGGGGCTTTGAAAAAACGAAAATTGCCGATAGATGGCATTCATGACATGATACCATCACACATAATTTTTTCTATAAAATGTGCGTTGTAAACCTTACATTTAATTTTTAAAATGCATTTGTTCTATTAATACACGATAAAAATATGTTATTCTGAAGTTTTTATCTTTTAAATTAACCATTATACGTTAGGTAAAATAACCAAGCCCCATGCGACGTGATCGTAAATACTATATATTGATCCACAGACGGGAAAGGGCTCTCTTTATCACGTAATAAGTCACGATCCGGAACTAATTTCATTTATCGTCCTCGCGGAACTTGAACAATGTCGTAAGCGTAACATCTGCTTCCAAGTTGTTATTTTACCTACCTTTACTATACAACTGAGAGTAGACACTTATGTCAGAGGACAACATAGACTTTTATAGATACCCCAACTGTATGTACCTAGCGTGTTAACAAGTATGATAAAAAATCGCAGTTGACGACCTAAGATTATTTAATTTCTGGTGATATATACTTCCTATTCGATATTTTGTCAACTAGTACTAGCGTACAAGCGCGGCGAAGGCATTGGGTTGAATAGATTTCGCGTAGATGGAACATTTCATCATAAAATCGTTTGTGTGACGTCATAGTCGATATCAAAAATGTAGCACACAAGGTTTTCATATAAATGAAGTCGCATGCTTCATCTACTATGTCTGTGGAGGACTACGTTTGTTTGCGCTACCAGGGCCCTTATTCCGTATGACCATCGGCCGTATAGCGTGAATTTGACGTTGTGCGTCTACAATGAAAATTAGACTTTGGCTTTTTAAACTTAAAGTCTAATTTTCATTGTCAATGCACACACGTCACGTACGTGAACGCGGCCAATGGTCATACGGAATAAGGGCCCTGGTGAAATAGGTACCTAGCTGCGTTGCCGCAAGGCAGTGACGGGAAATCTACCATTTATGTGGTTACGTGGCTTAGACTCAATCAATCAAAAGCTTAGTTGTGGTCAAGAAAGAACCAAACGAGATCATGAGATTTTCAAGAAAATTACATCTCGGCAACTAAACCATTGGCAGAATAGCATTGAGAATTGTAGATAGACCAAATTTTTTTCTGAATACACACACAAACATACACACTAGAAAAATATAACCCTCCTTCTTACGCAATCGGGAAATAAGATGGAATCGATGGAACCTTGTCCAAAGGTGTACCAAGTCAGAAAATTGATTTTAAATAAAACCAGACCTCCGGAACGTATAGACAATTTAATACAGCAATACCCAAAACACTTCATACATTCTATGCGCATGTCACCATCGCGAGTTAAGAACCGTTCAGCGCCATCTAGTGGCACTTTGGTAACATCTAAACAATATCTAATATTTATGTACGAATATATTTAAACATTTTATTTATGTACTATTTCCATTTCTTATATTATTACTTAGACATACCGCCCCTGAAGGACCAGTACCAGAATCGTTTCATGAAAAAGTTAAAAGACGACCAATTGCCTAGAAACGTATTGTTGAATCATAAAACAATAATAAAGGACTGAAATTCTATTAATACAACGTTTACAGTATTGGTTGAACTCCGTGTGTGATCAAACCATATCCCCCGCCGTACGCTGCATACCTAAACTTTACTGTCCGAGAATCCAGATGTTTATTTACGTTCCTATACACGATCCTGTTCCAACGTACAATTTTATTTTAGGGTTGTTTTAATACGTTTTTTTTTATTGACGAACTCCTAACATGGTTATGTTGTTTTAATTATACTCTGTGGATAGAATATTATTGGTTTAGGGTTTTTAAGAATAGCATGATGTGTTTATTTGGTAATAAATATTTATAGTGTTAAGTGTAATAAAATATTATTAGGGTGTGTTGTCTTAGGAAAGAAATAGAAGTGCCTGAAACATGAAAGTATTTTTAACAGTTGGAGAAGGAAGATTTTTAACCGACTTCCAAAAAGAAAGAGATTACCAATTCGGTCTGTATGTTTGTTCACCGATTACTCAGTCAATAAAACATGATGATACGTATTACATTATTTTGTTAAAATGAGCGTTAATAAGTAACTTTAATTAAAACTGTCAGTAATAACTTATATACCTAGATGAGCAGCAAACTTCGTCCTAAGCACACTGAGATATTCTAAGATAAAACAAGTTTCATTTAACTTTGTTTCGACATCGTTTCTTTGTACAAGACAAACTTATAAGTTGATGCAATTTACAAGCGCGCACGAGCATTTAGGTATATGTAGTATTCGCGTAGCATTATTGTATAGTATGTAACATTACGTTAGCGTGTGTACGAGAAAGAAGTAAGGGGACACATTTAAACCCGACTCGCACACAAGCAAAAGTAGCTTGCAATCGTGTTTTGCAATATATATACAAGACGGTCTGCAGACTTGCCAAATTATGGAAGGTATTCAGAGTAGTCTATGGTTATAAAGGCAATTATTTACTTAATTAAACTTGGACACGTAAGTCTCACATTCGAACTTAGTTTTAGTTAGCCAGACCTAAACTATCAAAACTCCTAGGTACACCTAATATTATAAAGAAGTATGTGAAGTATTTTTTTTTGTATTTTATTTAATATTTTTCTTCCAATTTTATGTTTTTTTTTAAATTTTGCGTTTAATGTTCTTTTTATATGTTTCTAAAATTGTTGTGAGGAAGCTGTGACGTCACAAGCTACCATTAGTCACTTACTTTTGACTAATAAATAGGTAATAATTGTATTATTTTGCTTGTTACATTAGAGATATCGGTGACATTACCACGAGTTACAGATATTCATAGCTGATAACTTGCCGATTACTATTCACCAACTGTAAACTAAAAAAAAAAACATTTGCAGCATATTTCATAGGTACAAACCAGATACTGAAAATATAAATAAAAAAAAATAAAAAAAATGAATTAATCAATTTATAATGATACATTAATTTATCATTATAAATTAATGAGTTCATATTATGTTGGATGCAGGCTGCTTCCAACCGGTCTTTCCGGAAATCCATGGGGGAGGCCTATCTCCAGCAGTGGACTTCTTGTGGCTGAGATGATGATGAGTCCATATTTTTCAGAATATGTACAAAAAAAAAAACTAAACTCATGTACTTGTTTTTTCTGACTAGCAGAGCTATTCACAATCCAACGAATTTGGATTCGATGCGGAGGATATATATCTTCCTCTCTATCGCTTACATTAAAAACGACAGTGAGAAATATAGAGAAAAAATATAGATTCCGGAACGAATCCGAATCCAACGGATAGTGAACGGGTAAGGATGTTTCGTAATAGAGAAAGGTCAATAAAATACGGTCAGTTAAACTGACTGCTAGAACATAGATCAAAAGAACAGCTATTTTCTTTTCTTCGGATTGTTAACATTTCCTTTTTACCTCAATAGGTTCGCCATTACGTCCTACGGTATCTTTCTCTGCTAAAGTTACATTCTACGGTACGAAATCAATTCACTAGATACATTTAAGAATCTAGACTTTATTAGACGTTTTTCAATTGGAATCCGTGACTCAATTAGGTAAAATTAATCAATTCTCGTAATATTATTTAGCCAAAACGAACAGAGCTCGACAGGCAGTGATTTGCCAGTTTGGCTGGTCGCTAGCTCAGCCACAGTTTTCCCTAATTATCCTCGTAATCATTTCGAAAATATGTTTTTCTTTTAACCTAATTCGAGAGAGATTACGTATCTACATTTAGATAAAAAAAAGTTTGCAATGTATCTATTTTTTACGTTCAAAACATGAAAATTTTAATGGTTTCTTCTTTTAGGTATTAAGTGCGATACGTCGTAAAGCGCAATACTTTTTGAGTATGGCTGTTTGTTCTGTGCCTGGATATTTATAATATATATCAATTAAGTATACAAATACAAAATAATTTATTCACGTAAGATAATACAAATGTTCGTACTGGTACCAACCACCAAACTGGGTGTCTCGAACCCGTGTCTTGGTAGTTGGTTTATTAATGTGTGTGAATGATGATGATGATGATTTAAGTATTCTATCAGCCGTCATGTTCCCATATTACAAGCTTTGCTTAGTTTGTGGCTAGATGGTGTTATGTGAAAATGACCTCCAATAAATTAAATCAATCTTGGAATTTTCAAAGCTAGAATGAATAGATATCTTCTAGATCGACGAGCTCCATCCTCGGCCATACCGTCGCTTAACATCAGGCGAGTTGGTGGTCAATCGTAGATCTATCTTATAAAAAAAAAAATAAAAAAAAATGCACATAATGCCACCAATAAAAAACTTCAGTAAGTATCTAAGCAAACACCTGGCAGACCTTCAACACGATGGTCAGATGACATCAACAAAAAGTGGGAAGACAGTGGATGAGATTGGCACGAGACCGGAAAGTATGGCGCGCTAAAGAGGAGACCTATACTCAGCAGTGGGTGGACAATTTTATTGTTGATGAATTACTTAAGTAGCTTAGGGATACCTTTGTATTCCATACTTTTCAAAATGCATCCATCTGCTTTCAATCTGATGTCATTTAGACAGGCCTCATGGCTCAGTGGTAGTACGACTGCCTCCTGTAGGACGTGGGTTCGCTCCCCACCCAGGGCAAACATTTGTATAACGAGCATGGATATTTGTTCTGTGTCTGGGTGTTTTTCTATATATCATATGTGTATATTTACAAAAAAAAGTATATATGTATTTTATCAGCTATCTAATTTCCATTGTACAAGCTTTGCTTAGTTTGGGCTGGATGATGTTGTGTGAAATGTCCACCAACACCACCAATATTTATATCTGGCCCGGGAGGTGATCTAGAACGGTACTATAACGCTATAATATCGAAACATCCGTTAAGCTGTCGTTTATAGCAACAAAAATATCGATAGCAGCGCCTCCGCAACCAGGTCAGCTAACTTTGTAGCATTGTGACGAAATCTTGATTTTGATTCAGCATCTGATACGCTTCAGTTTATTACCCCCGAGTGTACGCGTGGCGCCACAACCGAACGAGCTATTGTACAATATGCCTCCTCTAGTCGGCAATAAAACTTATTCCCTGCGTAGAGTCGTAAACTTAAAAGTAGATTAGTTATGCATATAAATTAACTGTTCACTTTAATGTTTGTAACGGCTACGACTCAACTCTTCCTTGATTTTGTTATTGTTTTAATTTTATTGAGTAGGCCAAGAAGTAGCAATAAGTTTTTTAGAGAATTTTGATATTTACAATTCATACCACAGCATTGAATGTGTTCATATTGTTAGATTGTTGTTCACAGTGTTAGATTTGATAACTAGGTTCAAAGCATTAAGTGGTTCGCCACACGAACGGCGAGAAAATTAAATTTGAAGCTGTGGTTTTGTCCTTGTTAAATTAACGTAATAATAGAAAAATAATCTTAGATTGGCGAAAACAATGTAGTCACTTATAGCAAGGACACAAATTGTTTGAAATTGTAACTTCTCGCGCGCCGCACGTCTGCCGTTGGACATAAATAGAGTAAAATTCTTAGCTAATTTAGCTCGAGTTATTAAAAAGTAAGACAACATTTTACTTTTCTCTGCATCAATCATGTAAGTAGTCTACAAAACCATATAATTATGAATAGATTACAAAAAAGGGAAAGAGGTGGTATGGGTATAATTTAGATAAACTTTTTAATACGTCTTTTGTATAATCTTCTTTCGGTCGAGGTTATTTGTCCAGGATGTCTGTTGCGATTTGCTGACTTCGTCTGACTGATAGCTGACTTTACCCTAAGCCCGAAAGATTTTTTTCGAAATGATGGTGAAATATCATTTAGTTTTTATTCGCGCATGTTATATGTTACTATATCAGCCTGTATCAGTACTTAGTACTATATCTTGAGTTTCATCTGACTATGAGTATGTATTTTTATTGCTATTGCCATTATGTCATTTTAATATAATTATATTACAAGATTATTATTCAAGTGCTTGCCGCATCCATTGTTAAATAAGCCCCAATAGGTAAGTCAAAATCTATCAATTAGCCTTGTCAATGTACGTACCTACGTGACTTTCGGAAGCTTCTCTGGGGTCGATTACCTGAAAAAAAGTTTCACCACTTAATGTTGCACATAATTCTGCATGTGACTATATACAAAATAAATAGAACATTGCATTTTTACATCATGAGGTATTCAAATAACATAAATTTAGGAAAATTAAACAAAACGGTGGTGTGATATTTCCAGATGCGGCCAAAAATTATTGCAACGAGCTAATTCTATCTAAAGTAATCGATATTATTTCTGTCTCAGTCACTCTCATTAATTCTCACGTTTATCTCTTTGGAAGTAGCAGGTGACAGAAATAATATCTACGATCCAAGAATAAGCCCGTAAAGGGCCCAGACAGCCGAATCAGTTTGCTTAATTGGCTATTAGAGCTAAGTGAGGCCATTATTATTTGACCTTTGGCCGCAGCCGCTTCGCCTAAATCAGTGGTTCTTAAAAAGTGGTCCATACTCTGCTGATTTCTTTCCCAAGCATTCGAAGTGGACCGCGAGAGGAAAATTGGGCCCGCATTGTTGTTAGTAAATCCCACAGTGTCTGTTGTAAATCCTGTAATATTTACATACAAAAGAACAAAACTATCGATTTCAATCATATTTTTATTTGATTGAAGCTAGTAAAGGCTAGGCTTCTGTTATAGTTTGTAATATTTTTTACTTCAATATTACAAAAAATGTCGGGTAAAAATAATTATAGTTTAAAAAACTAAAAAAAAAACAATTTCAAAATACAATTTGTTTACTTGGACGAAATTTTTTCAGACATTTTGTTATAAAATCAAAATACTGAACCAATTTTGGTAAAATGTATATGGAAACATCTCTGAGATATTACGTAACAAGAATCATCAAAAACAAATTCACAATTTGCGGAGTAATCGCTGAACAAACATACAGACGAATTGAGAACCTCCTTCTTTTTGGAAGTCGGCAAAAAAATTGAAGAATTCTCATGACGAAAACCGGAATCATTGAAATCCAATAAAGTTCAGTGGTAAAATCACTTTTTTTCTTATTGCGCAAGATCAACTTTACTGTTATTATCTTCGAATAATTTTATTATTTTGTGCATACCATATTAGCACCAACACCAGCGCACAAAATAGCGCTAAGAGATTTTATGATTTTTCGTACTTACACAATTTTTTCTACTTTGACTAAAACAATTACCTAATCTAATTTCTTTACATACATGTAGTACTGGCATGATTATGTGTAATCTATAAAAAAGCACAAAATTGAGACTGCGCTAACGCATTGTATGATCCATGTCAAGTAAAATATTTTAACTACTACGGCCTTCACCACAAAATAAGTTAAGAACCACTGGCCTAAATAGAAGCCCTGGGATTTGTTTCACAGATTCACTATACTTGGATACTAATGAAATTGCCTTGGATTATTCTGAACTAATAAACAAACTCGGACGAATCCTGTTTATTATCGAAACGTCTAGTTGTTTCTTCACCTAGGTCACAAATATAAGCCACGTAAATATTTCAAATAATTGGCACAACCCGAATAACATTATTTATAGGAGAGTTACGCATAAAATATAGATAGATAACATCAAAACAAATAAATAGTCTAGGAATAATCTGTAGAATAATATTCTCCTATTCTCCTGTCATGAGAGGATAACTAGAAGATATTGTGCCGACTTTGTAGGGTAGTTGGCACTAATAGTACTATCAGAATAAGTGAGTTTCTTTTTCAAAAAAAATATTCTATTAGTTATTTGGCATAGTCATTTCTAAAGTACATATGCGAATGTTGAATGTATGCTGATGCTATTCAATCATAAGTTCTTATGAAAAAAATATTTAATATCTACGATGATTTATATATTTACATTAAATTATTTGATAATTATGATATTATAAAAGCGCAAGGTCCTCCGTCTGTTTGTTACGTTTTTATAGTTAAATAAATTACTATAAATTTTGATGAGTAGATATTGAATGCATCGGAATGGGACTTTTCAAGAATAAGCTCGTCATTCTTCATCAAAAAATCTGCAATGCAAATCTTTGTTTACCCACGCACCATAACAATAGAATGCGTTGGGATAGCTTCCGTCATTTTATACTTTTTGTGAATGAATAAGTAGTATGATGTAAATAATTTTATTCCGTCTTATTTATAAACGATGAATAAGCGCATTTTTAAACAGTGTTTTGTTCCATTTTCGCTTGTGACAGTTCCAGTCTGACAGAAAGTGACAAGCCCTTATTGAGTGAATAAGGCCTCAGCTACACTTGACGGAAATTCCGTCGCGGAACCTCCGCGACGGAACGCCAATACATGTTCGATCGTCCGCAACGGAGCGACCGATCTTCCGCGTAGTGTGCCCGCTATTTGTAATTAATATGCAACAACATGTATTGGCGTTCCGTCGCGGAACCTCCGCGACGGAATTTCCGTCAAGTGTAGCTGAGGCCTAAGACTTTAGCATGTGAGACGGATTATTATTGGTTTCGGCCCTCTTTATCCTGAAATATCAAAGCAAGTCCACAGCGAGCATAGTTGGATAAAAACATCAGATAAGTCCTATAACAACAACAAACTCTTTTTGTGGGATCTATTTTCTGTGATACAAAAGACGTTGTTGAAAGCCAAACTTTATCGGAACGCTTTTGCTGCGAAACCTGAAAAGCTTGTTCAAACAAGAAGCGGAAGTAATAGTAACCCTTTCTAGTGGTCACACCTCGACCACCACTGCGAAGACACAAGTTCAGTTTAGACTAATAATTATAATATTATGTACATTATGTGACATATATGCTAAAGAACTTATCGTTGCCTCAGTGTTTGTTTGACCTATCTACCATTGGTAAAATTTCACAGGAGAAGAGATTTATGCTCTATTATTTTTAAAAACCTGTATTTTATATATTAGTCTTTTTTAAGCATGTGATATATATATATTAATGTATAAAAAATACTTTCAAGCCTTACATATTATATAACTTTTTGAAAAAAACTTGAGCATTAAACTCTTCTCCTGTGAAATTTTACCAATGATGGTAGATAAGGCAAACAAGCACTGATGCAACGTTATGTCATTACGAGTAGAGTTATAACCTCTATAATCTATAACACCTTATAACCGTATACCCACTAGCGGGAGAGATTCCGCAGCGATATTTAAACGGCGAATGAAAGCGTGGTTACACGAAAAACTATTTTACCTACAATATTGACGAATTTATGAAACTCCCGGACCACTGACATTTTTCAAATTCATATCATTATATTTGACATTTTAATTATTGTAATTTTATTAATTTTTTATTAAGATTATTATAACATTTTATTTATTATAACATTTTATATGACTTATAAATCTTGTAATAGTATTACCACTAAACAATTTGTATTTGTATGGAAAGACGATAAAATTAGATGAAACTGGTGCAGGAGTAACGAAACATTGAATTTAAACAATTTTAAATGTTGTTATCCTCGACCACACCGTCACTTAACATCAGATGAGTTGGTGGGCAATCGTAGCTACCTAACATAAAAAAATCCTAGAAGAAAGAAACAATTAAAGCACATCTATTAACTTATGATTTAAAGTTTTTTTACTTAACCTACACTGTTAGTAGAACAGTGTGTGCTGAGCAAAGGTCTTCTGTATTTTTTATTTGAACTAATTATTGGCTAATATTTGTCAATCCTTTTTAAACTTCCGGATTTGTAGTCCCACCGTGTCAGGAACGAACTGGGGCGGATTATTCTAGGCTCCCTCTTACCATAGTAAGGGGGTAATGCATCCACATAAGCGGGTAAAAAATCCATACTTTTTTTACCCGCTTTTGTGGATGCATTTAGTTTAAGTGGTTTTAAGATAATATCCATTGAAGATGGAATGGAATCCCACGGCACGCACCCCTGTCTTTTCGAAGTTATGTGCGTATTGTTGATTGCCGCCAACTTCAAACGGTGAAGGAAAACATCGTGAGGAAACCTACATGTCTGAGAGTTCTCAATGATGTTGAAGATGTGTGAAGTCTGCCAACCCGCACTTGGCCAGCGTGGCAGACTATGGCCTAACCCTTCTCACAATGAGAAGATGGCCCGTTCCCAGCAGTGGGACAGTTTGTACAAAACAGGGCTGATAAAAAAAAAAAATGGAATGAATACCTAGTTAGCATATTTTGTATATAAATTGTAGACGATCTTTTGTTTTTCTGTGCCGCAATTAAAGTAGTAGGTACATATCTAGCCATTCTGAAACCTCAACGCTGACTAAGCAAGATAAACTCGTGTCATTCACGATACAGATGCTTATTGCAGTCGTTTTGCTGGCGCAGGTCTAGCCAGAGCTTTAGCAGCTCGTCACAATACCTATTATGTCAGAGGTCGGCAAACAGACAAGCAGTGAAATTGAATGAACACCCTAATAACGTGGAAATACCTTTGTATCTCGTGCTTATTTTCTGTGGTTGGGTAAGTAACACAAAAGAGACGGTTCGTTTAGTTGTTCGTATTTCTAGATGTTTGGGTAGTTTATTAGTAATTTACACAAAAGAGGACAGCACGACAGCTTGATAAAATGAATAGAGCTGTTAGTACTTGTTTGTTAAATAGGAAAGTACTAGACATATAGATGAAGGTGTGAATTATGGACACTTTTGAGTGTAATTTGATTTTTGCTGCGGATAAAGACCGTGTTTTTGACCTTCCGACATAAAAAAGGGGTTTTGTAAGTTTGACGTGTGTATCTGAATGTATGTGTCTATTCGTGGCACTGAAATCCTAAACGGATGTATTGTTTTTTTAGTATGACTTCAAACTAGTTTTGGTATGACTTCAATCTGGTCGCCCGGTTTTAGGGTTCTGTATTAAATAAGTAATTTAACCCTTATAGTTTCGCCATGTCCGTTCTTCTGCGGCTTTGCTGAACTTTTAGTACTAGAAAGCTGTAAATTGGTACAGGTACGCATATAAATTACGCCAATAAATTGGTACAAAAAATTATGAAAATCATTTTTTTAGGCAGGTACTTCCCCCCACACACAATCTACCTCATCGTTAGCATTGGATAGGAAATTTAAAAATACTAGGTTTTTTTGTTAAAGTCTAGTGTTAACCGAACCGAAGACAATTCAAAACGTATCTATCTATCTGCATAAGAAAACAAAAATATAATCTAGCCGATCAAGTGGAGAACTTTTTTTTGGAACTCTATTAAAATATGTTACTTCAACATTTAGCATTTCAGTTCTAGGTACCACAACAAAATTGAAAACACCAGAAGCCCAGTAGCAAGTTCGCTAGTCAATTACTTATTGTATTAGATTTCCTTTCTAAAATAACTTTAAATCAACGAGTTAAGTTTTCAGTCTTAAGTTCTTAACTTTCTCAAGCCTCTTGAGTACGCGGCTGATGAATGAACAGCTATCCAAATTAAATTGGCTTTAGCTTTTCGCACATTTTGAGATTCATGGGATCTTTGTAATTTGGCTTATTGCAATCAGAGAAGAGTATAGATTTGTATTAAAGGTGCAGTTACATAGGCAACTTGGGAATAATTAAAGCAATTAATTGCCGCGGCAACGTGCCGTTGCAAGAAAAACTTCGTTCGTAGCGAGCTTCGTAGATAGCTTTTCAACTAAAAAGCTTGTAGATATATAAAAGTATTGCCAAGTTTCTAGAAGATAAGTTCATACTAATAATTATAAAATGTCACACGATGAATGACTGTAGATTTTCCAGTATATAAATAATCCAAATCGCTCATACGAATTTCTAAATATCCAGTTAATAATAACAAAACTTTATTCATTACCTACAACAATTTAATAACAATACAACAATTTAACAAATTAATAATTTTCCGACGGTGTGGCCGAAGATAGAGCTCATCGATTTAGAAGTCTATTCACTTTAGACTTGAAAGTTCCAAGTTTGGACATTTTTTTCCTAGTTTCACAAAAGACGATTTTTTATATAAGTTCATTCTATCATTTTCTATCTTTCTAAATGTGGGTATGCGCGAACTAGATGGACAAAATAAATTCACAATTGGCAAAATCGGTGAACAAACATACAAAAAACAAAAAAACATACAGTCGTATTCGACTGTATGTTTTTTTTTAAGAAAGAAGTTCTCCATTGATAACTTATTTGTTTTTGGAAGTCGGTTAAAAAGTTAACCGCCACCAGCTCAATGAGTGTAAAAATGTAAATTATATTAAAATTTTGATCAAAGCCCTTTTAGTCAAATATAAACAAAGGAGCCCGCTCCGATCGAAACGGTCGTAATAATATGTTTAGGTGATTATTCATGCGAAAAACCCGATGGTTCGTAGGACTACCCACAAAATGTACAATAGGGAGTCGTTTTGATTTATTGGGCGAAACATTACGCTTTGTATACCCCCGGAAACTCTATTTTCCCCTTCCCTACATCTTCATAGAGTATAAAGCTAAGAAAACACAAGTTTCCTGTGTATTATTGTTATCGATACACTATTATGCCTAGTCAGTCATTTGGAACCGTGCATGACGTGATAAAAATGAAATATTCTTATACATGGCTCATAAAACAAGCATTTTTCGCACAATATTTCTTGAAAAACTAGCGGTTAATCGTTTTATGTTGGTGCTATTGACTTATAGGTTGCAGTAGAGACGAATAAAAAAGTTGAAATGGTGGTATCGTTGAGATCGTTGAAGTGAACGAATTGAGATTTATTTAGCTATGATTTACAAGTATAATAAAGAAAAGCTCTTTTGAATTTGAGTTCCAAAACAACGTATTTTATAGCGACGGGTATAAAAGATGCTAACTGTGTTAATTTACAATACATACTGAATTTTTTTTTTTTTTTTTTTTTTTTTATTCGATAACCTACAGTCAGATAAGAAATATAACTACATGTATACAAAGTCATTCATACCTGTCTAAGAGTTCTCAATGATCTTGAAGTGGTGTGAAGTCTGCCAACCCGCACTTGGCCAGCGTGGTAGGCTATGGCCTTTCCCTTCTCCCAGTGAGAAGATGCCCCGCGCCCAGCAGTGGGACAGTTTGTACAAACAGGGATGATAAAAAAAAAACACCCATAAAAAAAAATAGAAAGCCGCATTTTTCAGTAACTGCGCTGCATATTGTGGTCAATTCTGAAGGCACCACTACACTAATTAAAATAACTAAATTCGAAAAACGAATGAATGTCTCATACAATTCTTGTTCCTTTTTTGAATTTAGTGATTTTAAGAAGTTTTGTTAATTTAGTGTCTTCAGAATTGACCACATTATATCATACCTACGTATACATTTACATCATAAAGACGGACGATAAAAGAAATATTTAAAAAAGATTTTGAGAAGAGTTAAAATGGCAAATGTACTATACATTGTATTACCTAAATCATCGAGTTAATGTTATTTACCAAATTTGGTATAAAATAAAAATTATAAAAATATTTATAATTATAAAAATATTTATTTAATTTTACTTATTTAGTTTACGTTGTATTCGTACTTTTAATAAAGGACTACCACAAGATTATCAGATAAATTCAATGCAAGCATTGAAATTATTAAAATGTAGATAATTACTTTTAATTATGACAGCAATCAGCTTTGAGCAATAATTTAAAAAAATTGCAGCTAAAAGTGTTAATATCGCTCCTGTCACCCATCGATAAAAGTTGACGATCGTTTATTTTAACGAAGGTTAAACAAAACGCTTTAAAAGAGTTTTATATGCGGAGATAGTGCTGCAACTACGTTTATAGGGTAATGCAGACAGACGCTAGCCGTTTTACTGCCGCAGCTTATCTTGAATACTGATTTGTTCCTATCGAGATTGGAATTGAATAATTAAGTTCGGTTTCTACACTTTATTGGACTGGATGCGCTGAGGGCGTTCACTTAAAGGCGAAACTCATTTTGTGTGCAAAGCAATGCTATAAACTTAGATGAAAATGTGTATACATTTCATTAGCATTATATAGAATCAGCGAATTGAGCGATATATTATTAAGGACTGGATAAAATCCTTGTCTAGATATAGACATTACTGGCAACGTGGGTAACTTTGACTCAACGTCAAACATGTACATAGCATTTTTCGTAGATTCTTGAATTTTTCCCAAAATATTAGTTGTCAAAACTATTGCTAATTAATTTATAATGTAATTATAAATTAATTAACCAAATTAACCAAAACCAAAAGAACCTTTAATCAAAGCAATACTTTCAACTGACGTTGACAGTACTTATGTCAAATTTAATAACAGAAATTTATAAATTATTATTACTCACTCACTTGACTTAATAAGTAAGTTTTATTATACTTAGCCTGGAATGAGAACTCAACTCTTTTAAACCACGTTATCGCTTGTTACCACGTATATTGTTGTGAATAAATACCTACTTTGCGGATTATCAAAGAAGAAAAAAAACGTCATCATCATCATCTCAGGCATAAGAAGTCCACCGGTGGACTGGTGGAGCAGTTTTCGGCAGCATTAGGCTTTCTGGAAATCTATTGCTGACTTATGGTATGGGTTTAAAAAAAACAGCTTGATACGTGCCCTGTAACAAGCATCTTTCTGCCATTTGTAAAAGGTCGTCTTACTGCGTTAAAAAAAATATATTGTATTGATGAAAAAATGAATTTCATTACTATTTTAAAACACGTAGCATGAGTCTAATAAGATTTGCGTCCGTTTAATAAGTAATATTATTCATAAAATAGCTCTACTGTTATTTATTTCTGATTAGTATCCATACCATTGATAAATCACAAAAAGCTTACGTCAATTACATAAAATAAATAAGATGAAAATTATTCAAATAACCCGCTCTGTCTTTCGAAGTTAAGTATGTGCGTATTGTTGATTGCCGCCAACTTCAAACGGTGAAGGAAATCATCGTGAGGAAACCTACATGTCTGAGAGTTCTCAATGATCTTGAAGATGTGTGAAGTCTGCCAACCCGCACTTGGCCAGCGTGGCAGACTATGGCCTAACCCTTCTCACAATGAGAAGATGGCCCGTTCCCAGCAGTGGGAGTTTGTACAAACAGGGCTGATAAAAAAAATAAAAATAACCCGCCCCGCATCGATCCTGGCGCAAAGGTGCCCATAAAATTAGGTAAATTCATAAAATTAGGTCTCTTTATCCGCAATAAAGTGAGTGCCTTTATTAGACTGAAAAGTGGCAATAGAGGTGATACTTAGAAGTATCTAGCGGTAGAAGTTTTTTATTGGTTCTGAGTTGAATACTTATTAAGGCTAGTTAGTTATTTTATTCGATATGTTATTTAAAATGTTCTTGCTAGCAGAAAATACAAAACTTTTCCTTTAGGCAACATTTTTATTGAATGGAAATAATTAATACACAAAATTTGTAGTTTTTTTTTTAATTTCAGACATTTATTTTAGTTTTAGATATTATTTCCTATATATAATCCTGACTAATATTATAGAAGCGAAAGTAACTTTTTCTTTATGTCTGTCTTTCTATCTAACTATAGAATCCTATATTGCGCATGGCACGACACGCACTTGGCTATTTATTCAATACTATCTAGAGTGATACCGCGGGAAATAGCTAGTAATTAGTTTTTCCCACCAATCTAACATTGCAGAATATTTATCAAATCAAAACATTTCTTTCAGACTTAAATCCATATTAGGTATACTTAGTAATGTATGAAGGCACTTAGATTATACGAGTACACTTCTACAATTTGGTATAGACTTTAAGATTTGGTTATTTTTATATTAACCCTCGACGCAAAAACGGCGGGGTATTATAAATTTGACGTGTCTGTGTGTGTGTCTGTCTGTGGCATCGTAGCTTCCGAACGGATGAACTGATTTTTTTTGTTTGAAATGTTAATTAGTCGAGAGTGTTCTTAACTATGTTTCACCAAAATCGGTTCAGCCGTTTTTTTGTCGGGGTGTTTTTGTGTTTTCTAAACTTATACTTGTTATTGAAACGTATGCGCTTTCAGTATGTCTCTAACATCTATAAGGTATATATTTCTAGTGCTAAGAACAATTTTTTTTTCCTTGAATCCGTAATAAACAATATTTTTTAATAACACTTCTTGCATTCACTATATCTACTCACCATAATGAGAAAACAACTCAAAAAGGAAAAAGCAGTAAAAAATTGACGTTGTTGACTAGAGAAACGGACATAAAAATATTTTATAGCGGCTGGGGCTTTAGGAAGGCCGCTCTTCCTGAACATAACGCACTTCCGCCGGACTTTATGAGGATTCACAGTATTTAAGGTTTTATATCAGCAAATTGTCGCGTTGAAATAGTTATTTCTTGGTATATTTTCTTTTGTTTTTGTTAATTAATATCTAGTTTTTTTTTGGGCAAGTGCCTTTATTAACTACAACACAACAATATACAGACTCAACTAACTAAACAAAAAATCCGCTTCGCAAGTCAACTGCTAAAAATACCATAAGTAAAGGCAAAACACCGTAACTAATAGTTCACTTAGTCTAATGGTACAGCGCGCCTCTATCTCAATCGACGAGGCTATTCCTGTAACGTTCCGAACTAAAGATAGATCATCGAATCTCTTCTTAAGACCCCTTTTCAACGCAGTAATTAAGGCATGAGAGATGTTACTCGTGCGTTGGAAGCGTGTATTAATATTAGATCGAGTTGTTTTGTTGTGTTTTGATTGAGACTTGTAAACAGTTTTGAGAGTGCTTTGAAGTGGTGGATAAAGTGAACGGTGACGGCGTTATTTTGATGTAAATATTGATAATAAAGTTATCTAATAATGTATGTTTATAGCTGAACGCTATGTGTTAATATCTTAAATTATATCTGAAATGCATACACGCAGTATATTAGACCTTGCAAGATGCTTTTTCTCATTTCTTAAGGTGTTGGGTTGGGTCGCACTTCGTTTATTAAGAGGATGCGGTAAAAGTTGAAATTAACCAAGTTTGAATTGTGATATTTCTAATACTTGCATAAATTTTTGTATCACTCGCTTAATTGCAGAAAAATCAAGACAGTAACAAGTCGTTGCCTCAGTGCTTGTTTGCTCAGGAGAAGAGTTTCACGCTTATTTTTTTTTAAAGCTATATTTATAAGAAAGAAAGAAAGAAAGAAAGAAAATATTTTATTTTTATACACCATACACTACAACAAAAAGAGAGAACACAAGTACAAATAACAAAAGTAAGACTATTGAGCCTAAAAAATATGCAGTTTTCGCTGTAGTATCTGGCGTATCAAAAAAGGTAAGTGCTCAGCGATAATGCGATCAGCAGCGCTGATTTTCAGCACTAACCTTCCGACACACACACACACACACACACACACACACAAACACATACACACACACACCCAAACACATACACACACACACACAAACACATACACACACACACACACTATAAGGCTTAATAGTCTTTTTATACATTAATTATATAATACTCATGTATAAAAAAAATACTTTCAAGACTCACATATATAACGCTTTGAAAAAAAATAGAGCATTAAGCTCTTCTCCTGTGAAATTTTACCAATGGTAGATAAACAAGCACTGAGGCAACGACTTGTTACTGTCTTTCTTTTTCTGCAATTAAGCGAGTGATACAAAATTAAAGCAAGTAGGTAGAAATATCAAAATTCAAACTTAGTTAATTTTAACTTTTATCGCATCCTCTTAATTGCATAAAAAGCAACATAAAAATTAGCACAAGCCACCATTATAAAAACTTTGCATCGTTATAAGCATAACTTGATCGTGAACAGGGTTACAAACAGGGTGACAAACTTAGCGACTGAGTTCCTTTAGCTTTTATAAATGCAGGTAGTCACAGAGAGCCGTCGCGGTCGAATTGTTAATTAACGTTTTGATTGAAGAAAAACACGGCCAAGTGCGACTAGATTAGAGCAAACATCATTTCTGGACGCGTCTCGTGAGTCACCGACCGAGAAATGACGTTTGCCGAGAATGACGTTTTCGCTGCTCCTTTGAAAAAGACCGCCGAATGTGGTTGAATCTATATTCGGATATTTTGACTCAAAACAGACGTGAGTGACTCGTAGATTTTATTTAAAAATAATTATAGTAAAAAAAAAACTGAAAATAGATTAAAATGCGCAAGATTGTTTTAAAACCAAACTACTGAACAGTTTTTGATGAAATTGAAAACAACAAAAGATAAAAATCCAAATCGGTTTACATATGACGGAATTATGCGGTAATAAACAGGCCAAGCTAAATAAAACCGTTTGAAAACAGAAAAAAATAAGGCCGAATTCATTTCGAAATCGATAAAAAGAACAAAACCTAAAACAGTGATATTACGATCAACATACATAAAAAAATATAATATATCACTAAAGATTTTTACATCGTTCTATTCAAATTGTATCAATAATTTCATCTCCGTCGACCTCGGGAACCAAAACAATCATATTTCTAGGGCAATAAATTTCTGACGTTCCCAAAGAAAACATCCAGTAAAATTACAGGGCGAGAATCTAATAACCGCATCTTGGATTCCATGCAAACTCTGCGTAATACAATACTCGGACCTCGATAATCCGAGCACGTACAAATCATACCTTGTTCGGATCTATGGAGTGTTTGGATTTATAGTATCTAAGCATTTCATAGAATTTACTAGGGCTGAGTGAGAACAAAGAGTGAAGATTCTGTTGCATCTCCTCTGTGAATGTGTGGCGATCCAACACGAAAAAAGTCAGAATCTAGAGGAATCTATGTCTTAAGGACGTTAAAGCTTTCACTCCACCCCACTCTAAAATCCCTGGTAAAATTTATGCCACACCTAGGCCAAGGGAGATACTGTAACCAATAAAAGAGAAACTTTGATGAAGGTAACGACGACGGAAAGGCTTCCACCCTACCTCGAATAGGATAGCTTGAATACAAAATAATATAATAATTCCAAAGTCATACTTCTGCGACAACAGTTTTTAACGATCTAAGAGTTGTTAATGAAAAATGTGCCATTGTAAATGTCACATAGCTGATTCCTTTTTTTTTAGCTGAAGCTATGATCTAAGATCCTGGAAAAAAATATTAAAAAACACACGAAGTGTAAGTTAAAAAAAAAAACGAAAAATCTCCGCGCATTTTTATTAACCTATTGATTGCCAATTAATACGTTCTAAAATGAAACACAGATCGTAAAATTTATGAGTATTGATTTAAAAAACTGAGAGTGCGTTTTACGAGAATAGCGAAGAAGGAATCGTTCGGATTGTAGAGGCGTCCGGAATAGCAGGATTCGGATTATCACGATCACACTATATAGGCCAGTTGCGTAGAGAAATGTAGGCTGCTTTGAATTATCCTAATTAACCTACTTTCTGGCCTACATTCGCGGTCCAGCGTTTCGATGACAAATCGTCCTTGGGCCTTGCGTAGATGAGCACTCGTCTTAAGGACTCTCATCGGGATTAACCGGGAATTGGAATCTGTATTGTTTGTTTCTTTTGTGAATCTCTGGAGACTGTAGGCTTAATTTTATTTTGAAATTATAGCAGGTAAATATTTGATCATTATGTAGTAGGTATTACGTAGGTAGATATTGCTACATTGCTGGCGTGGACAATTAATTTATAAACTTTATTCCAAGGAAAAGTTTATATACATACACATATTGACAAAATTACTAATCTTTTGTCAAACTCGGATCTCATGAAGTTATAAAAATGGTATTTACAATCATTTCTCTGAGTTAGCGCCACCACACTTGTCCATTGGAGTTGGATATCGCATCAGGCGAGACAGATGCCCGTTTGCTGCTCTTTGAATACAAAATACAACAGTTAGTGAAAATATTGCAACCGATATACGATAGTTATTATATATTTTACACAAATATAATAATATTTTTCATAAAAATATCACAAATTCACCAGCAATTAACTTGATTTATGCTAGTCATAATTACGCTTTGTTTCTGAATAGCTTCCTTGGGATCCATTGAATATTGATATCAGGAAAGCTAGATTGTGTTAAATACCCAATCCCTACCTACAATACCACAATCTTGGAATTTTCAAGGCTAGAGTGAATAGATATCTTCTAGATCGACGAGCTCCATCCTCGGCCACACCGTCGCTTAACATCAGGCGAGTTGGTGGTCAATCGTAGATCTATAATGTATAAAATTATATACATTACAAAAATAATAAATAAATAAAATACATCGCGAAGTCAGCCTCATGAAATTTAGGCAATGTATTATCTTATCCTAAAACGTTAACCTATATTCCACTTCCATAAGTATAGTATTCTCGATGACAGATTGCTGCTAGATATCATGTTTTCTACAAAAATAAGGCTGAATAACAAGTAGGTCTGAATTGATTGAAAAAAGAGAACTTGATTGAAAAATATAGGGTTTTATCTTGAAAGGTTTAGGTTTAGAATGCGATTTGCCTCTAGCTAAGTGAAGCTACTTTTAACAGGATTTACGTTACGTACGATTTACGTACGAACCAACGTAACGGGCACCATGAGGTGCCCGTTACGTTGGTTCCGTTACTCTGCCCGTCCGCGTCGTTCGTTACACAGTATAGGAAAGCAAGACACAATTTCACTTCAAATACGTCACTTGAAACGTCATTAGAACGCTCGTGTGCATGAATCAACATTTAAAACAGTAAATACGCAATAGTAAGGGAGTATTATCACAATAGAAGGAGCTCTGTCTTTTCGCTATTCAGCTGTATAAAACATGTCCGCTTCATTCCGCCTTTTCGGTCATAAATTATATTGCGTCAAGTTGGCGTTGGCAATTAAAGAAAAGATCAAAATCGGTCCATTCCGTTTGAGAGCTACGACGCCACTGACAGACATACAGATACATACGTCAAACTTATAACCCCCTCTTTTTGGGTCGAGGATTATAAGAGTTTAGTGAAATATTAACTTAGGTGAGCAGTTAAATTTATTTAATAATATATATTAAAGAAGAAAATTTGATCAAAAACATCTGAAGCATATTTTCTAAATCTATCAAATAAACTAGAGAATCTAGTCAAAAATTATACGTATATTATTATAGAATGTGAACGTTAAAGTTAGCTTCGTGATTTATTATCAAAGCTTTGACGCAAATTGCAGTTTGAAAACTGTTAATGCTATTCCAGCTAAAGAACAACGTAACCGACGTTACCTAAAACCTTTGCACGCTTCGTCGTTTCGATCAACAAACAGCGTTGAACGAAGTCTCGTCACTTAGGTTACATGAGAAATCAGAAATCAGAAATCAAATCAATCACAAAATAAAGTTTCTTATTTCTGATTTCATGAGTAGGTACTCTAGTAGTTCTTGGATGCTGCCACGGAAATACTTTCCACTGACGTCAATAGTAGGTTTTCCATCGTAAGGTGTGTTGTCTAAGTTTAACTGCCCATTTGCTCTTACAACTTGAGCAGAATTGACTGCACGAGTCTAGCCGGCTTCCATATGGAAATTGACTTGACATGAGTTGCAGGATTCAAATGTTGTGGGCTTCGATGTAAGTGTTTATTGATACCTTTAAGTTTACTGGGATTTTCTATTTTTCTCAGCAGTGATATAAGATTATTCTTTGGTAAAAAATAACTTGCTAGGATTTATTATGTAAGTAATTATGACCTACGTTTGACGCTGAAATCTGAAGGACTACGGAGAGCTGTATAATTTATAATGTCGCTTTTTAGAACATAAATGTAAACAAGTAGGTATTCTATATATTAAAAGAAAAACAAAATACCCGACCGCAAAAAAGAGGTTTTTGCAGTCTAACTTACGATTTCGTTACGTTTGATACGCTGTTGTGTGTACGTTTATTGTAAGAAAGTATGCGTAAAATCGCTGTAAAAGAATATAAATGCGCATTATTTAGAATAATTATAGTAAAATCATTTGTTTATTATAAATTTTGTTTGTTAAAAAACTTTTTAATTTTAATTTTTGCGAGAGATATGTATATAATTATTACAAAAAAATATAGCCTATACATACTATATAGAACATACTTACATACCCACATACATAAATACATACAAACATACATACACTCGAAAAACATAACTCTCCTTACGCAGTCGGGTAAAAAATACTCTAATGAATAAGAGCGATTTTCGTAGTATATTACGCTTGATATGCTGGTGAACGTACATTTTCATGAAAAATTATGTGAGAGCTGGCCCAACTAATTAAAATGAGCCTCCCTTGGAATAGTTTTTCTAAAATAATTTATTATTAAGTCACGTGAGGTTACGTAAAAGCACAGAATACTAATAGCAAATAAAAGTACACTTCTTTTGCAGGATTGTTTTTTGGAAATAAGGGCGAATATAACAACAACCATCAAAATTATTCAAGTTCTTTACGCTGTAAGAAGTAACAACAAACACACGAAAACATTACTCTCCTTATTGCGTAATCAGGTAATCTACCCAGTGTATGTACCTAGCGCGTCAACAGTAAGATGGGAAATCACAGTTGACCTAAGATTTATTTCATTTCAGGTGATATTTTTCAGGTGATTCGATATTTTGTCAACTAGTTACTAGCGTACAAGCGCGCGGATGCATTGGTTTGAATAGATTTCGTGCGGATGGAATATTCCATCACTAAATCGTTTGTGTGACGTCACAGTCGATACCAAAAATGTGGCTCGAAAGGTTTTCATATAAATGAAGTCGCATGCTTCATCAATGTTATCAATGTTATTTGTAGCCTCATTCCCTGTATTACTTTTCCAGCTATAGTAAGAAGCACGCAGTGTCAGGTTGTTTCCTGCTGGCTGACAGTACAGGGTTGACAGGCACTTCCTTAGCAGTGGCCAATTTCCACTCAACCAGATCTAGGCTGACTTGACAGCCGGCAACATGTCCATTCAAAACAAAATTAGAATTTCTCGGTTTTGTTTCATTGATTTAAATATAACTGGATATTGGGTCTTAATGCCGCAGCCAAAACTAAAATACATGAGAGATGACAATCAGAAAAGAAGATTCTTTCATCTTTCTTGTGTTTTTTATCAGATTTTTATATAAGTAGTCTTATATTTTAGTCTAAGCGAGTTTATGCTTATTTTTAATCCCCGATCGAAAAAGAGGGGAGTTTTATATTTCACGTGTGTATCTGTGTGTTTGCCTGCGACATTGTAGCTCTCAAACTGATGGAGTGACTTCGATGTATTATTTTTTTATTTGAAAGAAGACGATCGAGAGTGCATTTAGATGTTTAATCAAAATATGTCGAGCCGTTTTTTAAATTGTTTTTTTTTTCTAAACTTATTAATAACTAAAATATCTATGATCTAATATATATGAAGTAATGGGTAGAACTTTATTGAAAAAAAACATACATAGAATTAATATAAATTAATAACATTGCTATTAACTAAATCAAATTAAAAAAAAAAAAAAAACAATTTGACGTTTAAACCTAAGATGAGGTATCTCCCCGCCCAAACGTGCCCATTAGGCTGCGGCATTACCACGTTGAGGCATTACCACGGCATTACCATTATTCTATGAAGTTAGATGATTGTTTTTACCAGGGATGTGAATATAGATATGAAATTATTTCACCGCTTGACATCTCTAAAAGAAATATCCCGCGTCGACGCCTTCTATTGGACGTTTAAGATTGATCTATCTTGGATGCTCCATGTTACGAAACACTATCGTCAGTGAGATGGTAGTGAAACATAAACCTATTTAGTTAAAAGCAGTCTATGCTAAGACGTTAAATTAGAAGAAAATTGTTCACAGGTTTATGATTTTGTTGCTTCGTTGCACATATTTATTATGTTGAGAAAAATAAACATTTGTAAATTTGTTGTATTAAGCCAACTTAACATGTTTTTCAGTTACAAATATATCCTACTAAATATGTCACAAGCTTATTAAATAATTATGACGATTTAATACGATTTTACGGACTTATTACATTTTTGCTTTATATATCTCATTTTAAACAAATAAACACACTTCTCGCAAATGTTGTACTAAATCTAACATCCACATGTTTCTAAATCTATGTTTAATCCCCAGTGGCCTACTTTTCGGCCCACTTTCGCCGTCCAGTTCCGATGACAAATAGTGGCCGGAATCCGGATATAATCCTGTAACTGGAAGAGAAACCCGGATTAAAGACCCTCAGTAAGCTTCGGCGGAGATGAAGTGGAAATTTGAGTGAGAAACATCGGTTATTTCTTAGTAAACATGCTGCATACTTCTTAAATTACTGGTCGTTCATCTGTGTATCACTCGAAATAAATTTGAAAATGTAAGTAAAATAAATGCGTTTTTTCGTAATCTCATACGAACTGATTGGCCTTGTGGCTCAGTTGGTAGCGTGTTTACGTCTACCTGCTGAACTGAAAGGTCGTGGGTTCAATCCCCACCCAGGGCAAACATTTGTGTGATGAGCATGGATGTTTGTTCTGTGAACAAACATCCATGCTCATCTGGGTGTTTCTATGTATCATATGTATATATTTAAAACAAAAAAAAGTATATATGTATTCTATCAGCCATCTAGTTCCATAGTACAAGCTTTGCTTAGTTAGGGCTAGAGGGTGTGTGAAAAAAAAAAAAAAAATTCGTAACAAACAAGTGATCTTTCTAGAATTATAGTAAAGAATGCATATTTATAATCTTTACAGCGATTTTACGCACACTTTCTCACAAAAACGCACACTCAACAGAGTATCAATCGTAACAAAGGCTGCAAAAACTGCTTTTCTGCGGTCGGGTATTTTGTTTTTCTTTTAATATACATTCTTGTTATAATATTAGTAAATATGAAGTTTAAGGATATGGGTATTTAAATGCTCCCTGTAGATTCACGCCATAAAATTCCAAAACTGTATTCGCTAAATAACATTACGGAAACACATTTTCTGGGAACGTTTATATAATATTTTTCCCTAATTTTCCCAGCGGGAAATCCCTTCCCATAAAACGTAGGGGATTTATTGATCCCCGTACAAAAACAACATTGTTTACTGGCTACAGATAATAACGGGAAGCGATGCATCAAAATTTTAGTTTGTTTTATCTCAATTTTAGTTGATAATTGTAATAAATCTACATAGGATTAGATAAATGATCCTTTTATGTAGCCTCAATAGTTATTTCATAGTTATTCAGGCTACATAAAAGGATAATTTAAAGCAAAGTAGACAACCTTACTAATGTATTTTATATTCTATATATTCTATATCTTTCTGTTTCTTTGTATGTTTGTTACTTTTTCAAGACTAAAAGGCTGAACAACGGATTGTTTTAAAATCTGCTACAGATAAAGCTGAGAGTTTGGAGACAGACATAGGCGATCATATCATCACCGTTTTCATCACTACGCGGGTGAAACTGCGGAAAACAGCTAGTTATCTTATATAGTTTGGAAGCTACTAGGTGGCCGTTCTGTGGTGGCCGTGCGGTCACACGGAGGGCGCTACAGGCAGGGCGGAAGAACATGGACTGTCTCCTGCCTCGCTGCTCAACCTAATAAGTATTGCACAGTCTAATCAATATTTAAAAAATCTCTAGTAATGCCTAAATTTTACATTGGTTTACTCTTCTAGCCAGAGCTTTCAAAGATATGAATTTTTATAGTTTCTTCATAATTTTGGTTCTGGGTTAGACTCAAACGAGTCCGGAAAAATGATAAAATTTAAATTCAGTACGCATTAAAAATGTGGATCAAAATAATTGAGTATTGAATATTTCTCGGTCACGGATAAGTCCGCATGATTCAACCAGTGCTGTTTAAGTTGTCAATCAATTATGTAGATTATTTTAGAGAGAACATAATCAGCTTGGCGATGGCATTGGTAATCGACGCGATGTTTATAAGCAAACCTTGAGTATAGTTAAATATACTTCCAACTGCTTAATGTTGGATAGTGTTACCTATTTTTAACTCAGGGTCCGCGGTGGAAAGCAATTTTATAATCGAAGGTACACCTTGGCCAGGTAGTCTAGAAACGAACTTTGAGAGATTGAGACTATGGGTCCGTGGGGACCGGGGGCTCATTGCATTTTAAAAAAAATATCTGAACGCCTGATCGATGCGACGCATTACCAAAACGCTGGTGCGTGTCTGGCCCAACGCATAAACGCATCGTAGCAATGCTGATGGCATGCTAGGTACGCTGCCAACTGGTAGTGAATTTGAGCAATTGGATTGTCATTAGACTTTTCGTTATCAGCGCTGAGGTAGTGATTTGCTTTTAGAGTTAGTTAATTTTATGTACTATAAATTGTTTTGTTGTAGTCAATAAAAGCACTTGGCTAAATAAAAGAAATGATCCAATAATTTTATTTGCTAAATAATAAAAAAACATTTTATATATCTTCTTAAACTAGTTTTCTAAGCTACAATAATTTCATCATTATATACAAAATTTAATTATTCTTGTACAATAGTTCCA
This sequence comes from Lycia hirtaria, assembly GCA_947563715.1. Classification (NCBI taxonomy): domain Eukaryota; kingdom Metazoa; phylum Arthropoda; class Insecta; order Lepidoptera; family Geometridae; genus Lycia; species Lycia hirtaria. The sequence continues at coordinate 25,469,390 of OX387375.1, forward strand.
TCAGCCATCCAAATACCCAATCATCAATTTATGTGATGGTTAAAAGGTCCTATCAGTGTTAGACCTCGGCCTCATTTATGTCCACTAAAGAACCGCTCTTGATCCGAGAATGAATTTAAATAATATGCCGTATTTTATTGACAACTTAAAATTACTATTTTATACGCAAAAAACACCTAAAGCATAACAGTGCAGGAGTTGTCTCGCCCACCCTTAATAAAGAATTCATGGTAATCACAGCTTGTCAATTGACGTATAAAAGTAATTTTGTGTCATCATTATCGCGGTAATTTTTTAGGGTTCCGTACCTCAAAAGGGAAAAACGGAACCCTTATAGGATCACTTTGTTGTCCGTCTGTTAAGATTTGTATCTCGGGAACGCGTGAAAGTATCGTGTTGAAATTAAAACTATACGCAGATCCATCGTCTCTTGTTGCAGAGAGAAAAGTCAAACTTCTCAGTTTTCATAAAAAAAGTTAAAGCCGAATATGTCTCAAAAACACATATTTCGACACTCGTAAGGGAATCAAACCTATGGGGTATTTCCCGTTAACCTTTAACTGTGAAATTTGGCAAAAAGCATTGTCTTATAGTACACATAAAGGAAAAAAATCCGAAAAGTGTATATTTTTAATTTAATCACAAAAAATAGGGCCTTTAAGCAAGGAAGCTTTAAGAGCTTTAACTATATCATGTGGGGTATCGTATGAAACAGCTTCATTACCACAAGCTAAAACAGGTTTTCAAATATTTTTACGATGTATATTTTTCGGTTTACGATGGAAGGAAGGACGAAGGAAAACACAAAAAAATATATAATTTCCCCCTTTTATCTACTAGTTTATACGGAACACTCGGTGGACGAGTCTGACTGGTCCGGTTCTTACTTACTGGCTGAATTTAATTTGAATTCTGTCCAGTTCTTCAATATGCTGGTTAATATTTTTTTATGTTATGTTTAGGTTTTACCAAATCCTAACTAGTAAAGCCCTAATGCTAGAGTGCCGATTCAGTCGAAGGTGTTAAGCACGTTCGCCCGTGCATGAGAGCTGTTGAGTTGAGTTGGAGTGCAAAGTTAAGTCTTTCTTGAGTGAGGCTACCGAAATACTTCGTTAAGTGTGTGGCAACTGATGTTGTAAAACAGCTTTTAATGTTTAATAAGGTACAATTGGGACAGTTTGTACAAACAGAGCTGATAAAAAAAAAAGTACAATTACAAACTTTGCTGTCAGTATCGATAGCAGCAACTGCATGCAGGTCGTCGCAGCTGCACGACTATTTTATAAATTTTTATGAAGCTACTTCCGAGCGTCGCGTACGACGCGGTAGCCAATGAGATTTTGTCTATAGAGTGGTTTTAATACTCATTGAACTAAAAGCATGGCAAATCTCAGTTCTCAGCACTTTCGAGGATAAGACAGATTCTTTTAGTATCTTGGCCTTATATATCTTGGTGTTGCACTTTCTTAAAACTTAAATTAAGTCTTTTATTCCCTGTATATTTCCTAGAAAACGAAAGCCAATCGAATCTCCGAGAAAACAAGTCAAGATGTACACGCGACCCAAAAACTCGCGACAGTTTATCGGATAAGTGTTTGTTTGTATTGTTTACTCCGTCCCTGAGATTTGATATGTGTAAGTTTTGATGGAAAAGGCCAATATTTTACCGGCGAAATTGTCTTTTCTTTTGCAGAAGTCTTTCTGACAATTCCGTTTTATGTTACGTCGGTGAAAATTGCCTATTTTGCGAATATCGTAATACGAAACGATAACTGTTGATGTTGAGCACATTTAGAATGTCTATTATACTATTATTGTTTTTTATTAACTATTTTACATGCGTATTAAGGAAGTATTACGAAGGAAACTGCATTTATATTCTAATAATAATTTGAACAGATACTAAGAATATTTTCGCGCAAAAAGTTTATTTTTTTCGGCGTTGGTGAAAATGGCGCAAAGCACTTAGCAGCTTTCTATCGTGCGCTTTTACTTAAAATGGATTCCAAAGATTTACAAAAATAAAATGGGTAAGGTATACGAATTTTATATTTTAACGTTGCTTGTGCATTAAGTACTAACAGGAGAATGTATTCAAGTAGCAATGTATCTACCTCGATGGTAGCAATTAGTTTTATATATAACCTGTGTGAAGTTGGCAGCCAAAGTTAGCTGCATATATTGATCGAGAAAGATCGCATTTAGAAGCGCAACTACTAGTTGCGCTGCTAAATGCGATCTTGCGCTTGCGCTTGACTAGCGGTCAAGCGCAAGCTTATAAAAAACCATTCGGATTTTAAAGTCGCGCTTTGTAACTCACTCTTAATTCGCTATATTTATCTAGTATATATGTTTTATTCCTTTAATCTGAATTAATAAAGTTTTCGGCAGCCGAGTCGGGAGACCGTCTGACTTGCGATCCGCAGGTCCTGGGTTCGAATCCCGCGGCACGCACCTCTGTATTTTCGGAGTTATGTGCGTATTGTTGATTGCCGCTAACTTCAAAAACGGTGAAGGAAAACATCATGAGGAAACCTACATGTCTGAGAATTCTCAATGATCTTGAAGATGTGTGAAGTCTGCCAACCTGGCCTTACCCTTCTCATAATGAGGAGATGGCCCGCGATCAGCAGTGGGACAGTTTGTACAAACAGAGTTGATAAAAAAACTGAATTGAAATTCACTAGTTTAAATACTACCCATTTCCTATTTTCTACTCAAATATTATTTGATTCTAGTACATCTTGAGCGACATATTCATTACTTTTGCTCCGACACAAGAGGCACAAGTTGTACGCGATGCAGAAGAACAGAACAAAGAGCTCTTGCAACTGAAGCCAGCTCTATTATTTCGGTGCTACGACCGTGAACATTGCTGCTTTGACTCGAGTGCTGCTATAAGGGTGTTATCACACTAACGATTAGCGAACCTGTTTCGAGCTATTTATTTATTCCCCTAAACGTGAAAAAATAACAGATTATACATTTATTTGACAACGTACATTTCATTATATTAGAGAAAATAGTGAAGAAATAAATGTAATTTCGATATATACCAAAAAGAACTAATGCGTCAATTCATCGTATACGTCGAAATGATCAATTTCGATATTACTGTTGATTTAAAAAAATATTATAGTTCAAAAAACTGGAAAAAAAAACGACTTCAAAATACGCAATACGCAATAACTTGGACGATATGTGTTCAGTGATTTTGTTATAAAAACCAAAGTACTAAATCCATTTTGATAAAAATTATAAAGGACCACCTCTGAATATTACCTACCAAACAAATAAATAATCATCAAAAACAATTTATAATTGGCGGAGTAATCGCCGAACAAACGTACCGTCGAATTGATAACCTTCTTTTTGGAAGTCGGTTAAAAAATCAGCGCCGGTTTTCTGTTGTGCACCACCTTTTGGTATACGAGAATAAAATAAATAATTAGGTTTTCGCCTTTTAATTTCGCCTCGCTTGAAACATTCATAATTCACTAGTGTAACAACGTCCTAAGAACAGTAAGAACTACTTGAATGCAGAAACGACATGTTGTATTGTTATGTCGTTGTTGACAATGTGACCGAATGAATTATTTGCGATTTTGATGTAGTAACATTTGTTGTTACTGAGTATCACAGGTTACATGGATACACTGTTCTGACGTAACATATCATGTTGTTACTTTAGCAAACTGTTGCATTCAAGTTCAATTTCAATTCATTCAATTAATGGCTAGCGGTTTTACCTTAAAATATACTTATTACACAACTGCGCAAGAAGATTTTTTTTCGAGTGTATGTCTGTTTGTATGTGTTGTATTCTATAAAAGTATGTTTTTAATATGAGCCCCTATAGCCTAAACGGCTTGACCGATGTTGATGTGTGAGGTATAGTTAGATTCGTATTTAAAAACAAATTTGCTTATTTTATAACATTTAAAGAACTTTTTCGTATTTAATATGTGATTTTACTAGAATAATTCTAAAAAATGCCCATTTATAACCTTTTACAGTGACTTTGCGGATACTTTCTAACAAAAAACGTACATATCAAGCGTAACGAAATTGTAAGTTAGACTGCAAAAATCACTCTTCTGCAGGGTATTTTGTTTTTCTTTTAAATATATATATATATATATACTTGTTCATTATCATATTAAAATTTTTCAACTCTACGCGGATGAAATCAAAGCTAGTCTATTTAATAATATAATATAATAATAATATTATAAAATAATAAATATTTGTGGACATTTCACAGAACACCACCTAGCCCAAACTTAGCAAAGCTTGTACAATGGTACTAGATGGCTGATAGAATACATATATACTTTTTTTTTGTAAATATATACATATAAATATGTTTGTATTGTACTAACACAACCTCTTTTCACGGAACGAGAAACCCTAAGTCTGTCCGAAAACTAACCCTGCAGGAAATTTCCACGAAGTAAGGATATATCTTCGGTATATTTTCCAAAGAAATGTGAGAACAATTGATGAAGCTCTACAATAACCGAGGGAGGACTCGCCGTAATCCCACAGGAGCACAATAAACGGGCATTCCGTTCCCACATCGAGCTTGATTCAATTGGTATCAGATTCGGACTTTGAAACTATCTGAGAGGTACTTTGAGTATGTACATCTCTGTAGAGGGGAGGGTGCGGTCGTTATGATCAACTAAACCTGAGTATATAACTCAAATAGACCTAATATATGAGAATTCTTGTAGTCATGTAGTAGATGTCATTGATGTCGAAATTTCCGTGCCGGATAGTGTTTCTTTTACTCAAAGCGCACTGTTAGTTATAATGCTATAATACAACACAACATAATATACGATGCGATACGATACAATATAATATGATACGATGCGATACGCTACGGTACGATACGATAATATACTACACGATACGATACGGATGTGATGCAATGCGATACGATGCAATACGATGCGATACGATACGACACAATACAATACGATGCGATACGCTACGGTACGATACGATAATATACTACACGATACGATACGGATGTGATGCAATGCAATACGATGCGATACGATACGACACAATACAATACGATATTATACGATACGATGCGATACGCTACGGTACGATACGATAATATACTACACGATACGATACGGATGTGATGCAATGCAATACGATGCGATACGATACGACACAATACAATACGATATTATACGATACGATGCGATACGCTACGGTACGATACGATAATATACTACACGATACGATACGGATGTGATGCAATGCAATACGATGCAATACGATGCGATACGATACGACACAATACAATACGATATTATACGATACGATGCGATACGCTACGGTACGATACGATAATATACTACACGATACGATACGGATGTGATGCAATGCGATACGATGCAATACGATACGACACAATACAATACGATATTATACGATACTATGCGATACGATACGACACAATACAAAATACTTATTAACACCATGATAATAGGTTTAACATAAGTACACGATAAGGCATTAGAAAGGAACAAAAGGCGCCCGTCCCGTTAAAAGCGATTTCTTCCGGTGATACATCTGCTAGCTCCACCGGACAGTTCAGTGCTTTGTCGCGCGCCAGAAGAGATAATAGCTCCACGATAGAACGAGATGGAGTTTGTAGATCAATTTATAAATATTTACTTAGCGTTTGTTCATACTGACTTGCGATTTACGGCGTCGTAACAAGAGTTGCTATTTAATGTATGCAAAGTGAGCCTTCTGTATTAATAATACAGAATATTAATAATATTCTATGACATACGTAAGTTGAGAGATCATATGAACAACGATTGGTGAAATTCAACCGTGAAAAACTCGAAAACTCGTTACTGAAACTCGTTAAAATTTTACTCACCATTTAGTGTTTAAGCATTTGAGCATGAATATAATCGAACACATCCTCTCAAGCCCTCACAGTTTCGGCTATTGAATTTCGGAAACAAACAATATTTGCAGCAAAGTTATTTAATTCCAAACTACGCGTCGAGCAATAAAATTATTAGTTTGTATCGGAAATAATTATTTTGGGTAATTTCAAGAATGAGTACAATACTATCAGTAGGTACTGCGCAGGCTCTTGATATTTATGCGTTCATGTTTTATTTTTTATTTTATAATTTGCAACTGTTTTTTATAAGTTTTTTATATACGGGGCACAATTAATAGTCTACTTCAATGTAATTATTGGGATATAATAATATTTGTACGCCTTTAAGTAGGCTTTAGCTATTACGTAAAGATCTTTAATACCTTTACATTTTCACCTTAAGGAATTCGTCGTCAGATTTTTCATTGTGCTACGATTTGCTCATGATGTATTTCTTCAACAAAATCTCAATCCCATTGGTGGGATTCGAACCCACATCCTTTGGCATGGAAGTACATTACACAACCGATACAGTTAGCATCGCTTTCATGAGTTATTCTGTAAAAAAACTAAAAGCTCACGAAAGCGCGGTATATTAGATTACACTTTTACTCTCCAACGAAGCTTTTATTCGTCCACTGCAGAATACAACTGATATGTTTGTTCATGTGGTCTAATTTTGTATATAAACTCCCGTACAGCCCATACTGTAATAATTTATACACTTCTCCGAGTGTTAATTTGCAAGGTACGGCGATAAGTAAATTCACGCCTAAAGTTTATTTACAAATAGAAGCCCACGAAATAGGTCAGAATAGAACAGAAGTGAACTCTTTGATCATACCTCATTACAGTTGTTAGGAAAGTACGTAATTATGACTCCCGGTTGAAAGAAATCACCAAGTCGGCTAAAGGATGCTAAATGGCTTGAATCTACAAATAATTTTATGAATTGGGTCGCTCCTTAACTTTTCCTTTTCTATAATTAGAAGCAATTAAAATAAGCGTCGATTTGCTTCGTCTTTCCTTCGTTTTAATAATAATTTAGTGAACGAAATTGAATTATACTTCTTGAACCATTAAGGGGTTTCTTTTCTTCTCTAATTTACTATTCAATTATTTTAAACAAATTCTAGAGGTCTATTGAAAATTTCTGCTTAAATGGTTATAGAAAAAAGATTTTCGCACATGATCTGCTATAGGTTAATTATAGTTAAAAAAAAATGAAAAAACCGACTTCAAATATGCAATTAGTTTAATTCGATGACATATTTTCAGTTATTTTGTTTTAAAAACCAAAAGCCCAAACCCATTTTGATAATAAAATTATGGGACCACCTCTATTACCTACCATAAACAGAATCATCAAAAACAATTCATAAGTAGCGGAGTACTCCCGTAACAAATATACAAAAAAACATACAGCCGAAATGAGAACCTCCTCTTTTTTGCAGGTCGGTTAAAAAGTCGTTTTTTACCTGTTGTCGTTAAGACAAATCTTAATAACTATGAATAGGAAAAAAAACAATAAAACTCAATTTATAGAAAACACAGGCTCTACTCTAGGCAATAAAATAAGTACTAAGATTGGTATCGTGGAAATCTATTGCAGATTTTTTTTTCTTTATATGATGTTTTGTTTCTAAAAAGGTGTTCAATTTTATAAAAAAATATCTAAGCGTAAGCATCAACTGTCCTTATGATAAGCGACGGCGTGATTGAAGATGGAGCACTTCGATGTACAAGAGCTCTCAAGAAACAGAGCACGGCAGATAGTTCCACTTTTGTTCGCACGAATTACATTCTTGCATACATCTAGGATGTATATTTAGGTTTAATTTTATTTAGTAATTAACTTAATTTGATGATGACGACGAAAGATTAAAGTACTACTGTTTTACCTACACTACTGTTTTACTACAATAAACCAGAACAGCTATAGTAAAAATAAACAAATAGACGTTAAAAAATCTCATTAAACTTGCAAATGAAGTGAAATACATTGTCTAGGCACTTGTTAGTGAAAGGGGGTGATTTTTCCTAATGGGTTTTATGATGAGAGTGTTCATGGTAAGTGCAGGGCATCACCCCAAACTTAGATATTTAGTGTCATACGCAGTAGTCTGCGTCATCAAAACTTTTCCCTTCCAATTCCCTTTACAAGTTTTTATCGAAAAATTCAGATGTCAACAACACCGGAATAAGAATTTCTCGGTTGTGCGAGCAATTCTGTCGACAGATAAAGTTTAATACGTCGAGCATCGTTTGATTCGACAACATATAGTACGATAAATTTATTGGCAAAAAAAAAGATTAAGCTAAAAAAATTACAACAATGTTTTTTTTTACACGCTTTTATTAGGTCGACCTGTATGTAACTATGTAATGAAATCTAAGGTAACTAATTTAACCATCTTCCAAGGATCGTAGCGTCATGATAATTGGCAGCTGTATGTAGTTCTGATGACAATACAATAATATGGTACTGTCGAACTGATCTGATGATGGAGCCGGAAGATATGAACTAGAACTTCATGATGGAACATCGTATCATAGCTGTGTTTGGATTTGTTAGAAAAGTCTTGTAATGAACTTGTAATACAATTATTATTTATTATTGACTATGAAGATTTTGTTTTAGTACGAGAATTAAATTCTGAATGGTGAGTATGCCCAGAGAAGCGAGTACACCACTTGACAGATGAAGAGACGATGCCAAGTCAGCAGGCAAGAGCTGTATGAGATCAGCGCAGGACAGGCAATAATGATGTGATAAATAAGAGGCCTATGTCCAGCAGTAGCCAGTGGATAAATAAAGGCTGAAATGGTGATGATGACATTGAGAATTCAAAACTAAATACCTAAAAGGTCAAAAATGTGGGTCTAATATTTGCGACAGTGCCTAGTTATTATTAGGTTAAATAACTCTCTCACAACACTGGCACTCTCTGTCACAACAGATTTATTATAAATTATTATCTGCTGTAAAGAAGTGCCAGTGTTAAATCATACCGACTCCAATTATCTTATCGATGAAATGAATTTACAAACGCGGATATACTATAATTAATCTAGAAGTGATGTTGCCCACTCTTGCATACAAAAAGGAATAAACTGTTTTCAACTCCTAAACGTTGTCCGATTTCCACAATTCCTTTTTTTATTTGATTGATATTATAAACGGTTATGCCTCTAAAGATTCCTTTTTGTTTTTTTTTCAAATTTAGTTAAAATTTCAAATTTTAAAGATTGAAAAATAAAATAAAAACGAAACCGTAGATGCATTATATTGGTTCTAATTATTTAAGAAAATAATAACTAAATACGGATAGAAATAGGAGTAGAAATTAGTTTTCTATTAAAGTACCTATGACAAAATGCTACGAGAAATAAAAAATCTCGAGAGGACGAACGATTTCACCAAATTATCACGAAGGTACTAAGACGTGGACTCACCTGTCTGCAAAGAAATAGGTATATTTACAAGTGTAAGTAGTCTTCTTACCTCGTGTTATTATAATAATAGTAGGTGTCGGGAATATCAGAGCAGTTATTCATACAACATTGAGAATGTTTTGTTCTATAGAAATCAGCGTACCATTGGATGTTTGAAATAATTGTCGCATGATATCAAATGTGGTTTAGTCAGTAACATAAATATTTATATAAAGCTAAAGTTAAATTGCGCTTTAGGATTGGGCCTCTATCACGCACATCAAATATAATGAAGTGTGTTTATTTTTTTTTATTCTTTAATTTTTTTTCCTCTAATATTTTACATCATTTACTGATATTTACATTATTTCTATAAACAGAAAAATTGCCAAGAACGAGTTTGTCTCATACACCGAGGCAATGCGCTAAATTTTGACACCAGGGCTGACCAAAAACGAATTTAAGTTATTCATGAAATCGTAAAATTGAAACAACAGAACGGATATGCTATGTATGACAATTGACCTTATTTTTTTTGTCTGTTTGAAAAGAGTAAAAATATATACTTTATTTTTACGCATTTTTTGTTTAGTTTGAGTTTATATGTGTGTTTTGAGTGAAAGCATTTAGCTACTTTTTACTATTTGTTATTTTAGTTCAGAATAAGTACTATAGTTGTAATACTTAAGGAATATATATGTATATGTATCTACTATAATTTTTATCATATTGCAAAACTAAATATACTTATAAATAAATAATAGTTGCAAAAAGCACATAATAAAGGGACCTGCTAGACATAAACTTTCTTTTATTAATATTATTTGTTGATAAAGCCGCAATTAAGTACCTACATAATATTATGTAATAAAGTATCTCAAAAAATAAAACGACGTAAACTACGTACTTAGAAACATATGATCTTTTGCTTAAACGTATGACAGACAAATGAACAGACAATGGAAGTGTAGGCTGTTCTCGCCCTTTGAATGCTGAAGTTATAATCACGTATACTTATGTAAGTATATAAAATTACGTGTACAATATAAATTAATTAATGACGTATATTAAAACCGTAATTCGAATTTAAAATTTTCTATATTTCAGTAATATTCACACAATCCTCAAGAAAAAGTCAGATGTTCTAACTCCACGAAGCCAAGTCACCAGTGAAATTATTTACTCAAGTGATTATCGCCGTTTATTCAGTATATCCACGGCCATGATCGCTGCTGTTGGCTCAACGGCCGGCTGGCGATATTACTCAAGCGAATTATATCACGGCTCTATATGGCATATATTTACGATTATGACGCAAAAAACACCGACATTTTAGGATTAACAGGATAAGAAATAGTAAAACGTGAGGAAAGAGTAGAACAACATACATGTAAAGTATGGGAATTGAATTATGTAAGACATGCGTGATAAATCTGATAAAAGGGGCTTATTTTAGTGAGTGACAGTTACGATAATTTAAGAGAAACGCTGTCGCATACTCTTCCATATAAATAGGAGAAAGCTATTTCCTACCCCTAAATATTATCCGATTTAGTTTTTTTATCTGGTTGATCTTTTTACGATTTTTATCAATTTCATTAAGAATCCAAAGTTATAAATTTAAAAGTTATATAAAATAAATTAGAAACAGCCATTAATGGTTCCAATCGTAGGCAAATAATTATTGATATCTAGAGGTTATATTTAGGGGTAGGAACCATTTTCTCCTGTTGTATAAAAAACGCGTAATTTACTGACGAAAGTTGTTATGAGAAACATGCTTTTGATAAATCGTTATAGCATACGTAGTACTGTCAGTACTCGGCTTCAAGTTGAAATATGTCCTCAAATACTTATACTAACAAATTAGTAGAAATGTGGTCAAATGCATGGCGATCAAAATAAAAGTTAGTTTACAAAATATAATTTTCCTCTTTTGGTCTTCGTCCAAAATCTTATTATTATTCTTATTCCCCTAAAAAGAGTAAATTTAAAATAGTAAATTATTACATTTAATTTAAAAGTGCAACCAGATATGGTATCTTGTAAAATAAATAATTTCTTCTCAATCTTCTCATTCAAAATTATATTAGAAATTCGGAATACAAAACTAATAGAGCCACACACTATTTTAAAATGGACAGTCATAATAGACAAAGTTTACTGACCTTGGGATGAAAGTAAGTAAAATATTAAAAACTCGCTAAAATCATATACAAAAATATAGAAACAGAAAATTAAATCAAAACTTATGATATTTTTTCAGGACTTTGGAAACTCGAAGCTGAGGTAGAGTAACGCGAAAATGCTGTTATAGTTTTATAAAAACAGAGCTTTTTGCATTTTTTTAACACATATTCTTATTGTTTATTTTCAAAAGCAAGTAAATAAACGGATACTGAAATAATGGGTAAAACATTACTTTGAAACAATAAGAGATAGATTGCCAAGCAGCTCAGTGAAGACTGAGCGAATTTCTCATTTTGATCGTTAGTCTCAAACTTCTTGATCCGCAGCAATTTTACACCACCATGATTGTACTCAGTAACAAAGTGTTAACATTATATGAAAAAATAAACAAAAATTTCAACGAAACGGTAACAAAACAAACAGAAATTTCCAAAGGAAGACGTAACGAACCCCAATGATACAATTCCAAATTAAGCTCCCACGCATGTAAAGACGTAAGTACTAACATTGTTGAAACGTATCTTTCATAACGAGCATTGTTTTCACAACAAACAGTTAGCTACTTACCTTTGTGCTGGTCTATTTTGAACACCGCCTTCTTACGTACAGTCTGATTTCCGGCGAATTTTGTTCACAACACCGTCAAAGTACAGAATTCACAATTTACTGGTAATTTTCATACTAATGTTGTCCTCTTGCAGCTTACGTTTCGCCAAAAATTATTTAGTTAACGTGAGTTGTCCAAAAAATTCGATAAAGAAAGTTTTAAATACGTTATAACAGTCACTAAAAGTTTATTTCTCTTCGTAACATAAAATTACTCAACACAACGTATGAAAGTAACTTTAGAAATTTGTATAATAAGTGGAAATACTTATTTTCTTAAATCTGAATCGATGTTATTTACGCGACGGACGTAGTTATCTCAGAGCGTCGCGGACTCGTCTTCCACCGACGACGGACCGCCACTGACTGGCGCGTTTCCTTTCAGCGACTGAAAATACAGCGGCGTGGAAAGTCAGCCTCCCAGAGTTTTTATCAAACGTAGCCTTGGTGGGTCGACGAACTTTTGAGGGATGGAGGTCTTCCAATTCTATGCTATATGTAGGTATAGGTGCGTTCGCGTTACAAAGGGTACGAAAATACAATTATGACAGGTTAATTATATTTAAATTTGGGTAAGAAACTGCCGGTCGGTCGGGAGAAGTGTTTGAAGACTCAAAATTCAGTATTAGGTTTGGTTGTGTAATTTCAAAGCCTACCCGCGTAATTAAGATGACGGAGGTGCGAAGGAAATTAGGCATGAGAGACAAGATAACGAATGGGGAGTAATTATGAAGGAAATGAGTCGGGAAAGTTTAAGACTTGTTATCTATTTCACTTCAGTTAAATAAACAGTTGGTGCTATCAAAGTACTTTGAGTGTCATAAGTAGAAATTTTAAGCATACAAAATGTATATTAAAAAGAAAACAGTAAAATGATGATACATGACAAGCAAATGACACTAAAAAAGGATTCGTTTGATATAGAATCTAATAAATAAAAACACATAATTGGTTTTATTTATAAACGCATTTTAATATTATAATCACTGAATAAAGACTTGTCACCTTCTATCAGACAGACACTGTCACGCGCGAAAACAAAACACTGCCTAAAATGCGCTAATTGAGCGTATGTAGACGGAATCGACTATAATATAAGATTTATACTTAGGAATTGACGGAATGACTGGCCTTGTGGCTCAGTTGGTAGTATATCTACCTACTAAGCTGTAGGTCGTAGGTTCGATCCCCACCCAGGGCAAACATTTGTGTAATGAGCATGGATGTTTGTTCTGTGTCCGGGTGTTTCTATGTATTATAAATATGTATTTATAAAAAAAAAGTATATATGTATTATATCAACCATCTAGTTCCATAGTACAAGCTTTGCTTAGTTTGGGCTAGATGCTGTTGTGTGTTGAAATGTCCACAAATATATATTTATTTATTTAATTTGAATACAAAAAAAAATACTGTTCTTCAAAACTCAATTTATTTTTACTATGTTCTGGTACTTATGGCCTTGTACTGTACGTGTCTTTTCTTGCTTGTTTCGAATGTCATTATTTATTCGAAGCTAATTATTATTATTCGAAGCTATTAATTCGAAACATAAATAGTTGAAGAAAAAAAATAGAATAGAAGCCTAGCCATCTATGGTTCCAACCATGTAAAAGAAGAATTATCGAAAACGAACATTTAGGTGTAGAAAAGTGTTGTATGTAAAAATGAGTACTGTATGTAATGGCGGAAATTGCGATCTCAGCAATTGCCTTAAAAATAAATAAAATCAATTTATATATAACACGATACCTAAGTACTATTAATCTTCGTTGCAGAGCAATTCTTATACTCTTACCTAATTTGGGTTACGGAAGCGCTGCCAGATAGATCATGATCCGATTCCAGATGAATATAAAACAATTTTCTGGCTACTAGCCGCGGTGAAAGATTATAGACAAAGTACGTAGATAAATATCAACGACTGGGGTATTTATCTTAACAGACCTCTATAAGTTATTTGCTCCTGAGGCCTGTTTACTAACTTGTAAACTGGGTCAAGGATTCGCATCTCTGCCTACTTACCCGCAGGATTTGAGTAACCCAAGGATAGCTCACTGAAGTTTTAATTGAATCCGGATAGAGAACATCATTTACCTATTTTCTTGAAAATAATTGACCGAGCAAGCAAATTTCGTTCGTAATTTTCAATCAACCTAGGAATAAATATTTGTAGACATAGAAAGAAATTTATTGTAACAAAAAATATACAACAGAGAATAAAAATCATACACAAAATAGATAAATTGTTTTTAATGCTAGTTGTAAACAACCAGCACTGGTCTTCCGCTAGGACCGGTAGGTGACGTCACGCACGACACGCACGAGCGAACACAGAATACAATTATTTATAATATATACACAGATAGGCTTATAAAAACATAAAATAACATAAACATATGACAAACATTGTCTTTATTTGTTGATGATGAAGATGCCTTTCTTATGCTTGTTTGGCTTCTTTAGCCAAAGAAGCATATGAAGGCGATAATATTTTTTAAACGGTTTTATTTAGCTTGCCCTGTTTGTTGTTGATGTTATTGTTTATGTTTCTTGAGTTAAATTTAGTAATCTAAATTTTGACCTTTGACAGATTGATCTGATATTTGATACACGCCTTCAGTGTAGATGACAATACAATGAAATATACCTATTTAGTATCATTCTAAATTCAACATAGCCGCCATAAAATGATGGATTACATATTTTTCTACAATCCCATGTTATGGATATCAAATGAAAGGGTTTTTCTACAAGAATACAGTAAATCTATCATCATCTATCTTTTCAATAAAATCAATTAACTAAAAATAAAATTTAAGTACTTATTTGACCATCAACTTGCTTGATGTTATGCAACGTATTGGTCGTGGATGGAGCACGTCGATCTGTAAGATATCTATTCACTCCACCTCCACCAAATAATACTTAAATTAGTTTTTTGAAACTACATTATCCAAGATTTACTTTCATTAATTTTAATTAGATTAAAATTAATGTAAGTAAAGGTTTTTACAGTGCCAAATATGGAGGTCGTAACAAGAGAAAACAAGAGAACAAATTGAAACGGGCAACAATATAGCGTCACAAATTTATGAGCATGGGAAAACCTCAAGTATACCACCCCTCGTTTACTGAAAACGCGGCACCTAGATGCATAAAGCATAGCCTTCCGAATGCGGGTTAAGAAGAGATATTGCGGTTTGGTATAGCTCGATATAATTCGCGGCATATTTCAATATCTTAATACTTTTGTATATTTAAAAATTATCCGGTATCTTCTTTTATTTCAAATCATGTGAGACAATAATATTAAAAAAAAAACTAAAAATTATTACAGCACTAGCATAAAGTCGGCATTCTTCCATATATTTCTTATAAAATATCTGTATCCAATAATGTTGGTGCATATTCACGATACCGCATAGGAATGGAACTCCTTGTCGCTTTACCTACTTTTGAGACAATTGCGAATAGATATCTTCTATCGACCATAGTGCCCCTTATCACCAGTCAAATTGGTAATAGATTTTATTAAAATAAAATATGAAGGAATTTATTCTATTCAGGAAACCTAGTTTTTTTTTTAGTAAATGGCCTCATTTACTAAAAATATCATGCAGTAAATGGCTATGCTGTTATTCATTATAACAACAGTTAGGAATTACCAGAACCCCAGTGAAATATTGTCATAATTAACTTGAAAAATTAAAATTATTAACGCCATAACTTATAAAAAATGACCGCAGTTAATGACGAAAAAATTGTTATGGCAGTTTGCAGCAACCTCTCTTAACTATACTTCCTTATTTTTATTACGGTTGATGGTCATTTTAGGTTATTTTATCATTATGAAAATTCAATAATGAAATTGAGTGGAAATTATCATTAAAAATGATTAGGTAATTCAGTTATCGTACCTTCAGTTAAGCTAGCCTTAATTACGGCCTTGCCTTAATTATAAAGATTTTTTAAAAAAGTATCCAGAGCGTAGATTTTTTATCTAATACCTTTAAATGAGCAATTCTTATAAGTATATATGTATACCTATAATCTAAATCTCGGAAACGGCTCCAACGATTTTAATTAAATTTTCTTTGTTGGTAGATTAGGGGACGATAAATCGATCTTGCTAGGTTCCATTTTTAGTGAACCCGGGTTTTCTCGTATTTTCAGTGATAAAAATCTGAGTGGCGCTCGGTCACCCAGGTACTATAGTGTAATAATAAAGTATGTTTATCGAAAAAAGTATTCAGCTTCACTGAGTACATGCTTCATGTACTATTAATTAATAAATAATCAATCGATTGTTCTTGACCTAAAACTAACTGTGTAAATCCTTTGGTGTAAACAGTAAACAATGATAATACTGTAAATAGTGAATTAATAGTACGCGACGGCCCATATTGTTATGGCGACTTGGGACCAAACCTGAGATTTCGAAAAATATAGATAAAAAGATAAACTCTTTATTGTACACACCTTAGAAATTTACAAACAAGATAAGATATTTAAAAACTAGTGTAACAACTGGCGGCCTTATCGCTAATAGCGATCTCTTCCATGCAACCTTAGGATGGAGAGGAGTGAAACGATAGTAATATGTCGGGGCGTGCTGTAATAGACAGGGGAGAAAATCATCTAAATATCAGATGTTTCACATGTTGGATGGATTTAGTTATTACCAATTTTTTACAAAATTGGTAATAACTAAATCCATCGGTTCATAATGAAGAAGAAAAAACGCTTACACATCACGCGAGTTAACGGTCTTCTGAATGCGTCTTTCCGAATAGATATAATCTAGGTGTCTTCAAATCGCGAGTCAATAGGTATCTTCTAGGTAAGCGCGCTCCATCGTAGACCGTAAGCGAGTTGACGAATCGATGTTATGATCGTCGAGTAGGTGAATGAAAAAAAAAAACAGTTGTTATTTGAATAGAATGTCACGTCCCTATTTTATCACGCACTATTACCCCAGTTATTGTTAAATAAGCACGTAAACACTTTTTTTTATACAAGATAGATCTACGATTGACCACCAACTCGCCTGATGTTAAGCGACGATGTGGCCGAGGATGGAGATCGTCAATATAGAAGATATATTCACTCTAGCCTTCAAAATTCCAAGATTGTAGGTCTCAGGAAAAAGAGATTTATAGCTATAGTTAGTATAAGGTGATTCATTTTCTTAAATTAAAACGTAGTCATCGTGTCACTAGCTCAGATTATAAAACAAATTCGCAATAGCCAATCAGTCAATCTGCAAAACTAACTGTACCCGTATTGGCCATTTCCTTTGCCAATATCAATCTATAAGTTCCGTTGACGTGTTCTGTTTTTAAATCATATTTATGCGAGGACTTGCTGTGGACAAGTTACTTAATATTCGGGGAACGGGTCGTGTGTTCTATCCGTTTGTGAGAACATTAGATTTTTGTACCGTCGCTAAATAATCCAGTTTTAACTGACTTCTAAAAAGGAGATTCTTTTGGTTAAATTACATTGTATTTTTAACCGACTTCCAAAAAGAAGGCGGTTCTCATTTATGTTTGTTACGCGATTTTTTTATTAAATTATTTTCTGTTCGGTAGACCACAAAAGGTTTGTTTGGTAGTTCTTAATTCGTTTACCTTTTGCCTCACACTCTTAGTTACAGAATAAGCAAGATATAAATGGGCGTGAGCCAACTTTGCATCGCTATAGGAGTTGAGCATAACCCTGGAGATATACATATATCAATTATTAGGTTAGGTTCTGTTTATTATATACAGAAACTTTCTTATAACATTAATTTGTTTATCAAACGAGTTGTCGAACGAAGTTTTAAGATTTTGATAGTGTATTTAAAAAAAAAGTTTATTGATTTTTCTATAAAGTTTTCGAAGAAATGATATAGGTACGATATTTCATAATTGGTATCAAAGAAAACATGGTAGCGACAATGTGGACTTGACAGAATGAGAAAGATGAAAATGCTGGTTGTGTGGTGATAAATTAATGTAATTGGTGATATGACATTAACAGGATTCAGGATATTTAAGTAAAAAAAAAATCACGCTCAACTACCCTAGTATTCTCTGTGTAACGGATGCCATAAAAACAAAATGACAAAGAAAACAGTCAGACCCCTAAAACATACGTTAGGGCCAACGATACGCATGCGGTGGGAAATTCTAATTACAAACAGTTTTATTCTCCTTTTAACTAGCTCGGGTAACTATTGTAAGTAATCACAATGTTTGCGATAATCTAAGATTATTTTTTCCGAAGTTTCCGGCAGCCTAGTGGTGAAACCGTCTGACTTGCGATCCGCAGGTCCTGGGTTCGAATCCCACGGCACGCACCTCTGTCTTTTCGAAGTTATGTGCGTATTAATGATTGCCGCCAACTTCAAACGGTGAAGAAAAACATAGTATGAAGAAAACTCCTTTATGACGCTTTATTATTACTTATAACACTGCACTTATTTCACTGCACTGAGCGGTCTGACGCTAAGACCGCCTTTTTACTACCGAGTCACGCCGCGACTACTTTTTCGAAGGGCCGCTCGCGCTCGTCCGCCCGCGATATATCCCCTCCCCGGAATTACAACATCACACCATCATCCGGGGTAGCGTTCATTCTGTTCGATCACCGTTTTTCAGAGTATATAAATTAAGAAAATAGCAGTGCTGCCACTCCGCAACACTGAAAACACCGCACACCACATACAACAAATATTCAAATCATGACACTCGGCCATCCGCTTTTGTGCAACGTCCCGATGCACAACAACTCTCTAAAAGCAAGTCTGATTAATCATATCGAACCCTTTGGACTCCTTAAAGATTTGCTGCAAAATAAAATAGTTAAGCAGTAATTATTATGCTAATTTTATAAAACTACTTATGGCACACTAAACTTTGTACTTAGTATACGTTGTCGTAACTAGTTATTATTGTAGATACACAAGTAATCATGACACTCTGATTCGTTTTTAAATATGACAATATGACAAATTGACAATTTTATGTTTATTCTAGCTGGTCTGGGAACCGGAGGCTTCCTATTCGTGTACACATAAAGTTAGTTAGTTACTTGTCCAGCGTGGCAGACTATGGCCTAAACCTTCTCACAATGAGAAGATGGCCCGTTCCCAGCAGTGGGACAGTTTGTACAAACAGGGCTGAAAAAAAAAAAGATTATTTTGTATATTATCACGTCAATTTAACAAATTTAACAATCAATAATGCGCCTCGTTGCTTACATATCCCGAGAAGTTGCTTATATATCACTAAAAATGGGTTTCTAGGTTAATATACGCCACACGATGTATTACTGGTAAACAGAATAACATGATAATATAAAAAATAATCTTAGATTGTCGCAAATATTACGACCAATTACAATAGATACATAACTTAGCAACAAGGACAAAAAAAACTGTTTGAAATTTGAATTTTCTGCCGCATACGTGACATACCACCTTAAATAATTGTCTATTTATTTGAAATGTCATTCATGCGTTGTAGCTTATTGTATAGTTTAGGCTGCGTGATTTAGACAAATATGAACAGAGTACATTTCTTTAAACTTTAAATTATAAATGCTTGCAATAATACTCACCATAGTAAATAAACTTACTCGCCATCGTAACCTAGTTTCAATGTAAAATGTTCATATGTCATTGAGGTGGAACGTCCAAGAGTCACTATCTCTAAATAAAAGCAACAAGCAATATCCGCGTTATAAATACTTTATTCGTGCCCTTACTGTTATTGTAGCCCTCTATATTAGTTCCAAATAAAGAATATTTCAAATAAATAATTGTCTATTTATTTGAAATCTCATTCATGCGTTGTAGCTTATTGTATAGTTTCGACTGCGTGATTTAGACAAATGCGAAGAGAGTATATTTCTTTGAACTTTTAAATTATAAATGCTTGCAATAATACTCACCATAGTAAATAAACTTACTCGCCATCGTAACCTAGTTTAAATGTAAAATGTTCATATAGTCATTGAGCTGGAACGTCCAAGAGTCACTATCTCTAAATAAAAGCAACAAGCAATATCCGCGTTATAAATACTTTATTCGTGCCCTTACTGTTATTGTAGCCCTCTATATTAGTTCCAAATAAAGAATATTTCAAATAAATAATTGTCTATTTATTTGAAATCTCATTCATGCGTTGTAGCTTATTGTATAGTTTCGACTGCGTGATTTAGACAAATACGAAGAGAGTATATTTCTTTGAACTTCTACATTATAAATGCTTGCAATAATACTCACCATAGTAAATAAACTTACTCGCCATCGTAACCTAGTTTAAATGTAAAATGTTCATATGTCATTGAGCTGGAACGTCCAAGAGTCACTATCTCTAAATAAAAGCAACAAGCAATATCCGCGTTATAAATACTTTATTTTTCTAACACCCGACCAAAAAGAGGGGTGTTATAAGTTTCACGTGTGTATCTGTACATCTGTGTGTCTGTCTGTGGCATCGTAGCTCTCAAACGAATGGACTGATTTCGATCTAGTTTTGTTTGTTTGAAAGAGAATTTCAAACAAACATACAACACACATCGCATGTGTTCTTAGCTATGTCTAAAAGTGGTTCAGTCGTATTTATTTGTCGGGGGATTTGAGTATCCTAAACTTATACTTCTTAAATAATAAGATTCTTGCAATATTGCATTAGGCAACTCTATAATGATGCAGGTGAAGCTGTAAAATAGATTAAATAAATAAATATTAATTATCTAGTGACTGTGACTAGTGACACATTCCCCTCAGAATAAAGACGTTCCAACCTTCAAATAATGTTCAATATCGTGCAATCTCTTATCATTGTGTTAAGTTTCACTTAATTCACTTTGTAAGTAAGTAAGTAAGTTCGTATAGACTGAGTGGCCAGCCCTATTGTCAGAGTTATTAAGCCGCCGAAAGGCCTCTGACGTGGCTTGACGATTGCTGAACAACCGGGACCTACAATTTAACGTGTCATGGTAGCGCTCAGAAAGAAATGCCACTCACGGTCACCCATCCGAAGACTGACCGTTCCGTCCGTTGCTTAACTTTGGTGATCGTTCGGGAACACCTAGTCAAGCTACGCCACGAGCGCACAATTCACTTTGTCATCGTTCAGCATTATAGTTAGCACGTGGATGCTTTGTAAAAGAAAATTAGGCATTTTTCTATATTTTTCATACAAAAGGAGAAAACTGTTAGATAAGAGCTAAAAAGGCACAAAAATGCCTAGCCATTTATGATACCAATTAGATGAATGAGAATCATCAAAGCCGAAGAATATCTGGGGGAGAAAACATTTTTTCTCCTGTTACTGTCCTGTACTGGCGGAAATTCACGTCTCAATAATTCTTTTAATTAACCAAAAAGTTGACGCACTGGGTAGCATGCGCAAACTTTTGACTTGATTTTTTTTCATGAATCATTTACGACTCCGTATGTATTCTAGCTCAATGGAATGCATGTGTTCCATTTACTATTGCACCATTGCGTTATGTCGTCTGTCTAGACGATCAAATATACACACGCTCGTGTATTGTTCAGAATAGTCCCATCCTGGGAATATCATTATTTTAGTCACGAGAGCCTCGTGGGAACGTATTCTGAGTAGTAAAATTAATTCCAATTGATACAAACAGTTTATTTTTAGAATTAATTTAGAACTCGGAGAATAACCTTGTTCAGATTGTAGTTAAAAGTTCCATACAAAATAAGTAATATTATTAAAGTAACAAGTACAAGATAAGAAAACTAAAAAAGCCCCTGACAAACGGCTGAATCGATTTTGATGAAACATAGCTAAAACACTCTCGCTAAAATACCTATTCGTTTGGGAGCTACCGATGCCACAGACAGACACACACGTCAAACTTATAACACCCTCTTTTTGGGTCGGAGGCCAAAAACAAAATACGTTGCATTTTTAAAATAATTTGGAAATAATATTTATGCTAGTTTCAGAACTAAAATGAACCTCATAATATATTATGAGGTTCATTTTAGTTACTAAATAATTATTGTATTTTTAGGAACCAGAAGTAGATTTATTAAAAAAAAATAACAATATCTGAACCTTGAAATTTTACTAACAATTTTTATACAACCAATCACATGAAATTTTTAACTACGATTGCTCACTCTGATATAATTATTCACTTTTCACAATAGCACACTGAATTACACTGAATTGCACTGAACTACTTAGAACGTGGCTTACGTGACCTGCTGGAGATCTTTCGTGACGAGCGCTCGAGCGAAAAAGTGTCCGGCCAAGCTCGGTATATACCTATATAAAGGCGGTGGAGGGTACTTGGTGGGGTATCTCTAACAGTATTTTATAGTTTATAAGTGGATAGGACCGGTGACGAGGTTTTTGGCGGGAACGTCATCGAAACATGTTGTTGCTTTATTTTGTTTTCCTAAACTTGTGTTATTTTGAATATTAATGCTATAAAAATGGTGGTGTTTTATTCGTTAAGTGTTCGATCAAGTGCGTGAGTGTGGACAAGTGAAATAAAGCAGTGAAACGTGTGATTTTACGTTGTCGGCAAAACTCCATAGAAGCTTCTAGTAAAGTCGCCACCACTTTACTGAAGAAGGACTCGACTTATAAATTGACTGTATACGTGACTTAGATTGTGACTAGAACATTTACAACTTGTTTTATTCAAAAAACTTGGAAAAAATCCTAATACTAATACTGACACTGGCAAATGCTTTAATGCGGGTCCAATACAAAAAAGAAGAAGAAGGACCGGTGACTCCCGCTCTGGCATGTTCTGAAGACTGGCAATCGCCATTCAGCGCGGCAACGCCGCAAGTATTATATACCTTTGCACCAGGAACACTCAGTGGCGGGCTATTTGACTGAGTCAAATTTAGTTCGTTTTTAGCTCTTCTATAAATTTAAATGGTATATCTTTATTATTTACCTTGTTTAGGTTATTTTAGTTTAGTTTCATTTAAGTACATATGTAATTACAATTTTAAATTAAAAATATATTTATTTATTAGTAATTTATTTATACCATAATAACATTTAGATCGTTAAATTTTTATAGTTCACTTAACAGCAACATTGGTATAATAAAAACGTTTATAAGTTTGTATATTCCAATTTCAAAGTTGTATATAATTATAATAAACCAATAGAAAAGCTTAAAAGCCTTTATTAATAAAACCTCCTAATTTGTATTAATAAATTACTAAAGTTCGTCCTAAAATCGTCCTTCTACCGGCTTAAAAAGGAATCCATCGATCGCTAAATTGGAATACGTCTTAAACTTTGGCATAGATTTATTAAAGCCCTAATCATCCTGGAAAAGTTCGAAGAAATTCTCTTGAAGGTTTCGAAAGGTTTTCCTGATTTTTTAAAGTAAGGAACAGTTAAAAATAACGATAAATGCTCTCAGTAGTTTTGATGGGAGTTTTAACTGTTTTGAATTAAATGATCAAATTAGTTGTTATCATCATCTCAGCCAAAAGAAGTCCACTGCTGGACATAGGCCTCCCCCATGGATTTCCAAAAAGACCGATTGGAAGCGGCTTGCATCCAGCGTCTTCACGCCACTTATATGAGGTCATCTGTCCATCTCGTGCCTGGTCTTCCTACGCTGCGCTTGCCGGTACGTGGTCTCCACTCGAGAACCTTTCGGCCCCATCGGCCACCAGTTCTACGTGCTATGTGCCTTGCCCACTGCCACTTCAACTTGGTAATCCGCTGTGCTATATCGGTGAGTTTTGTACGTCTACGTATCTCTTCATTTCTGATTCGATCTCGTAGAGAGACTCCGAGCATAGCCCTCTCCATAGCTCGTTGCGTGACCTTGAGCTTCCTTATAAGGCCCATAGTTAGGGACCACGTTTCAGTGCCGTATGTCATCACTGGTAAAACACACTGGTTGTAAACTTTCGACTTGAGGGACTGGGGAAGACGCTTTTAAGTTTCCCGAACGCTGCCCAGCCGAGTTGGATACTACGATTGACCTCCGTCGTAAAGTCGGACCTGCCTAATCGGGCCGTCCGTTTATAATTTTTTTTAAATTAGGTTTTTAAAACAAAATTGCTCATTTTGAAGTCAGTTTTTCAGTTTTTTAAACTATACTAATAAATACTTTTACTATTTACACCTTAAGACTAAACAAAAAAAACAATAGTTTTTTTAAATATATTTTTGTCACAAGTAATATAATATTATATTACTTGTTATTTTAGTTCCAAAAAACTTGATTTATTTGTCGCTGTTTGATGCAATTTTCTATACCTATATTCTTGTTTTTCTTGTTAGTGGCCATCTTCCAGGCATAATTGCTGACCGCTGCTCCACAAACTGAAAGAGTAGGTACTTACGCAAAACGTTAATAATTTCGATAACTTGTAAAAAAAAAAGATTGAGACTGTCATACATATGAGTAAGTATAGTATTCACATTCATTCATGAGTAAAAAAATATTTTTTTTTAAACTTTCCAATAAAATATCAGAGCGCCTGATCAATGCGACGCGTGACCAAAATGCTGGTGCATATCTGGGCCAACGTATAAGCATTTTCATTGAACGTGGCAATGCGGCTAGCATGCTGGGTACGCTGCCAAATGGCAGTGGGTTTGAGCATTTAAATTGTCTTTAGACCTTTATCGGTCTGGGGTAATCAATTAGCTTTTTGTATAGTAAGTTGGTTTAATGTTTTGTTGTTGTTAATAAAAACACCCTTCATTAGTAAGTACGCAGTTAATAAAATGTTAATAACAATAAATTGGTTTCTTCTAGGTAAGCGCGCTCCATCGTAGACCGCAACGTCGCTTAACATCAGGCGAGTTGGCGGTCAGGCGCAAACCTACATAAACAAAAAAAAACTACCTAGGTTACACTGTTGGTTCTACATTAGTATTTAATTATTTATCATCTACAGGAAACATTGGCTCCATATTTTGATCACTAGGTTTGGCAGTCTTAGCATATCTGAATACTAATCGAGAATCTAGCCGCATAGAATTTAAATAAGTTTAGTCTAAATCATGGTTCAAGCACTGAGTAACCCAAGTTTATAACATCTTTACCTTTGGAATTGGGTAATTCAACAGGTGATTATTAAGTTTCCGATATGAATACTTGGGCTATTTACTCTCGAATTTGCATGATCCCCAAATATTTGTTGCGACTTGTGTTTGTTGCCAAAGTTCCTAGTAAGTTCGGTAACATAATAAAATGTAACTAGACTTTGACTTGGCTAGGGATTTCTGGAGGAATGAAGAAACTTGGCGTGAATCAAACGGAATTGAGGTCACTTCTGAGAGAAGTTATCAAAGGGCTATCTGATGTATTCTTGCATGGATGATCATAATGCGTTGTCGAGACAAACGAATCCGTCATGTGATTGCAAATTCCCAGTTTGTAACAGTCGAATGCTATCGAGAACATTGAATTTGTAGCAAAAGCCTTTGTCATCCTAAGATAGTAAGTAGACATAAATTAAATGCGACTTAAAGACAACTATATTATATTTATCGATGCCGACCGTTTCCTTCGGGTTCGGGCTTCAGCTCTAGCAGGTCATCATCATCATCATCTCAGCCACAAGAAGTCCACTGATGGACAAAGGCCTCCCCCATGGATTTCCAGAAAGAAGCGGCTTGCCTCCAGCAGACCTAGCAGGTGCTAGCAGGTGCGAAATTATATTTCAACCATCCGTCTAATCTTGTATTTGATATTCGAAGTGAGCTTGTTGTTACGGCTATCATGTGAGACCCTGCCAAAGCTTTCGATATAACAAAAGAAACGACGAGCACTTCTTTGTCTTTCTCTTTGTCTCACCTAAAATAAGTGTTACGTACGCTAGAGATCCCTAGTAGACCGGTTTCAGTAAAATACGTTACCGCCATAGCTGATCACTGAAGAGATTATTACATTGTACTAACGCCAAGAGTCAGTCATAGAAGACACGTCGACGACGTATAGTCGTCATAAGGTCATAGGCATATGCAGTGGCGGATTTACACTTTTACCGCAAGTATTAGGCTAATACATTTTTGCCGCCTCTACTGATCTTGAAAATCGATACCCTAGTTCAATCTGCCGCCCCTAGGACGCTGCCACCCCTAGGCCGCGGCCTATACGGCCTATTGACAAATCCAGGACTGGGATATGGTTTTCACTAATATATTTTTACGCACAACTTGAACATTAGCAAGTTTCCACGATTATTATTCTACTAAAAGGTATTAAAGTATCTGGAGAGGATACGAAAGAGGCCTGTCAGCACAGTAGTTAAATCAGATGCACATTTGTAATGTAAGACCTATGGCAAGAATACCATGTTTGTTTTGTTCACTACATCGAACAGCTATAATATGCCCAGATGGACAGATTTCTATCACTAGAAATCTCTACATACGAGTAGGTACATATTACTCCTCCAACATATAAGAATTATTTAAGTAAACCAACTTTACAAACTTAATACGAATCTATTTTATACAAATGAAACAAAGAGCTGTTCCAAGTCTAAGTTTATGAAACTACATGCAAAGTAAAATAATTTTCTTTTTCCGAGTTTGTACAAAGTCGCATTTGGAAATGGCTGAAATATTAAACATTTGCGTGATGAAACTCCTACTATGAATATTTGTTTCTTATTTGGTTGTTATTTTCTAAGTCTAAGGATATAATTTTTTTTTATTTGCATCTAAAATGGAAAGAGGTAAAAGAGGCCTCTGCCGTGCAGAGGGACAGTAATGGCTGAGGAAAAAAAAGGTTATAATTTAAGTGAGAAATTAAAACAATGGTCACAAAGATATACATCGATATATGTATATGGATAACAGCAAATGCGGGTCACATTTTGTTTGTACTAAATTGATCTACGTTTGACCACCAACTCGCCTGATAGTAAACGTCGAAGTGGCCCGGGATGGAAATAAACAAAATCTTTTCGAAGTGTCCCGCTGTATTAGGTACTTACGACCAAACGAAGTATTAACCTACTGTAACTTAACATTCAATTGGTATGTTAATAAAATGCGAGTATTTAATGACAATTTGCATGGTAGCAGCTTCAAATAATTCATTATTTTAACTATTTTCCCAACTAAGATCACAGACGGTCCATCACAAAAACTTTATAACTATTAAATCTAAGAATCGTCGAGACAAACCTAATTACCTACAGTTTCGATTTAAGTTGGCTCCACCCACTCGCGTATTTAAAGCGACAATACCAAAGATATAGATAGGAAGGAACCGACGCCGCCACAATCTATTATACGCAATGCACAAATTCCTTGGTGTACAAAAGTATATCAGTACACAATTGTGATCTCAGCCGCTGCTAGTCTTATTATCGAGCGGTTGTATCGACCAAAGGCGAGAAAAAAAACAACGGGTTGCACTCCGGGAGTGCCGGCAGAAGTGAAAACTAAAAATAAAATAGCAAAAAGACTGACTCGTGAAGAATTTGAACTTCCGCCCTCCGATTGACAAATTGAAATTTATATCGGTGCTCTAACCTATTAGGCTAACGAGTCTTACGTGCATGTGACGAAAATAAGCATTCGTCACACGAAATGACGTCATGCTAGAAGGACAAACTTGTACATACAATAATGAACTTTAAATGCAGAACGTTAGAAAAGGTTTCTGACTGTCCATCTTACGATCTGACGATCTGACGCGAGTTTAACATTTTTTACCCATCCCAAAAATGCTAAACAAGTTTTCACTTCAATAATTAAAATATATGAATAGAGATTACTTGTAATATAATACTGTAATTACAGTTTATTTTTGTACAAAAACAGCCTGTCAAACAACTCACTCCTGACGATACCCGATGCAAAGGTGCCCATAAGGCTGCCGGTATTCTTACGCTGGCTTCTTTATAGCAATGACCAGCCTTAATACCACTAAAGAGTCCGAACAGGAGTTACCACAATTATTTCTAATGCCCTAACTTACTCACCTAAATTCCTAACATCTGCGCCCCAGTTACCGATTGTCCCCACCACAATATTATCTATATTTAATAACAGTATTTTATCATACCCGTTTTTGTAAGAACATTGTTTTGGCAGATCCTTAAAAATAAATATCTTTGAACAATACTAATTACAGGATCCGTCAGCATTAAAACAGCCAGTCAATGCCCTGTCTGCCGAAACAATAAGATTTTATCTGAAAGAAAATGAATGCTTGCCAATGATGTATTATATGTAGATAGGTTTTCCACATCTGTGGGTGGCAAGCCTCAGTAAGGTAATAACCCGACTCGTCTTCAGTCGTAATACGTTGGGCAACGCTGTTACACGCGTGTCGTAACTTTTGAACAGTGACAATGCCATGCTGTGTATTTCGAAAGTGTAACACTAAAATATACCTAAAAGGCCAAGATACTAACAGGCCTTAAGTGTATGGACTTATCCTCGAAAGTGCTGAGAAATAAAATTTGCCATGCTTTTACTTCATATTCAATGAGTGTTTCTTCTCTATAGATAAAATCTCATTGATGCTTACGTATATAGATTCTCGCTTTGTTTATTTTTGCTCTTTGAGCAAACCTACAGGTGTTGATTGAAGCTTTCAGAGCGGTTTAATTAACCACCACGTTGATTAAAATATACACGATAAAAGCAGAAAATTTAGACTTAAATTCACGCTGCAATTTATTAACCGGCATTGTCTTATCGTATTCAGGTAGCGTAACTGACGATAAAATACTTACACCATTTTATTGTCCATTTTAAAATAATATTATTCTTGCATATATTTATTTTTCTTAACTTCAAAGTTTTTCGCAATAGTAATATAACAAGTATAGTATAGAAACTATAGTTTTAGAAAACTCCAAGGAAAAAAAACGGCTGAACCGATTTTGATGAAACATAGGCTAAGAACACTCGATGAAAGAACTTTCAAATTAAAAAAAAAAAAACGGTTCATCTGATCGACTATGCCACAGACAGACACTTAGATACATAGATAAGATTTACAGAATACAGATACACACGTAAAACTTATAACAGCCCTCTTTTTGAATCGGGTGTTAAAAACATGAATAATACAAAAAAAACTAGAGTACCACCGAAAATGAGGCATGGCTCAAGCTGCCAGTGGGGCTACAAGCTAAAATCCTTCTGACAAGACATACCGTGTCCAGGATGACTGCTTTTGTATATGACTATGAGCTTGAGACCTGCCCCCGTAACGGTAGCACTTTGCTTTTTATTTTTTGCCCAACTGTGTGAGAAGGAGGGTTATGTTTTTAGAGTGTTTGTATACATGTATGTATTTATATACATGGGTATGTATGTGTTTCTATATTACCTCCTAGTCCTCCTACAGCCTAAACGGTTTGACCGATTTTGATGTGCGAGGTGTCGTTATATTCGTCTTCACTCTTAGAGTGTCATGGGCTATTTTTGTAATAATAATAATAATACAACTCTCTCAAAAATAAAAAATAAAGTGTATTATAACTTTTTACAGCGATTTTACGCGTACTTTCTCACAAAAAACGTGCAATTAACAGAGTATCAAGCGCAATCTCACAGCAGCTCGCCACACCGTCGCTTAACATCAGGCGAGTTGGTGGTCAATCGTAGATCTATCTTCTATAAAAAAAAAATGAAATTGTAACTTAGACTGCAAAAACCTTATCTCCAGTCGGGTATTTTGTTTTTGTCCTAATACAGATACTTGTTTATTTACTTGTAGTACATACATACAAGAGAAAATATAACCTTGTTTCTTGATAGTAGGAAAATTCAAATCTGCTTGTTACAAAATAACAAATTGATTAATAAATACCTACTGTGTTTACAAACAAAAGTTTCAAATCGCCAGCTCCGCGATTGGGGCAGATGTAATCCATTTAAATTTTAAATTAATGGAGGTAAGATAAAGATTGTACAAGGATATAATTCTGTCAAAATTGCTCCCATTTCAAGTTCTCACGAGTTATAAATAATCGCGACATCTGCCAGCTACTTTGCACTGTCTTATCTTTGAAGTTTTTGAAACTGCACGAAGGAAGATGTGCGGGAGCCAGATATCAGAATATTTATTTGTCCAAAATGTCAGTACATTAAAGGTGTTAGGATATAATAATTAGCTCTTAGACACTCTGCCGCACTGCGACGTACAACTTTGTTATGGAATTATATATATACAATTATATTAAATAATCATGTCCCATATTGTTTAGTTAATTGTTTGTCTTCATAATAATATTTATACTTAATAAATTCTGACAGAGAGTAATAACATTTTTTAATAAGCCACAATTTAAGTTTTCTGATAAATATGTTACTCGGCAGTTTTTTAATTTTATTTGGTGTCAGCGTTAAAAATACGTCCACACATTGCTTGACAATTTCTAGCATATAATGCAGTTCTTGGAATTCGTGATAAAACAATTCTACCTATCTGGATTTCTAGTATTTCTAGGATAAATATCTTTGGCAGTTTTAAAAAGGTCAGGATTTAACTTTACAAACTTATCTGAGTCAAATATATACATACAAGACAAAGTGAGTATTCGCAATTCTTCTTCAATTCAATTACATGGTCCCCACGGTGGTGCACCTGTTATTGCTCTAAAGAATTTTTTCTGCGTCAAAAACACTCTTTGAACGTCTGTGGAGTTTCCCCAAAGTATAAGACCATAATTTAACACAGAATAAACATATCCATGGTAGGTACGCATGGTACGCCAGGACTTAGCTACTTGCAAAGTTCAGTAAAGTAAGTTTGATTTTCTCGCCTTTATGACAGCGTCAGTGGTACTTTGAGACACATATTTATTTTAAATATCAATAACTCACCATATTCAAAAATTGTTTTGAGGTGAGTTACGAAAAAAGTATGCTTTTTTCTTTTTTCGGAGTTGCGATAACAAAACAGCCAAGTTGCTAAAAATTTTTGTTCATGGATGGTCTTATAAAAATGTGTTGACTTCAATTTTGTAGTTTTTAAAAATTTTAATAACATGAGTAAGTACTTAATTTGGGCATTGTAATTGTACGTATTAGTCCGTATTTGAAACTGTAATTTTTAATATTCTATGATATAATTCATTAGAAAAAAGCAGCCGTCTATGAATTTGTTATTATACTTATAGGTATATTATAGGTATATCTAGGTCAAAAAGTTCGTCAGTGTTATCAATTCGGTCTGTATGTTTTTTTTTTGTATATATAAATAAATAACTTATTATTGACACAGCTTGATCACTTTTTCTCATGCAAGAAAAGAGAGTAATTAAATTCACTCGTCTATGTACGAGTATGTAGAATATACTAGATTTCAGGTTACAAACATAATGTTTAACAAGGGTTTCGCGAAATTGAAATGATACTTTTTTTTTTTTTTTTTACAGAAGATAGATCTACGATTGATCACCAACTCGCCTGATGTTAAGCGACGGTGTGGCCGAGGATGGATTTATCGCGTATTTTTTACATATTTTTATGACCTGACGTTTCGATCGTTTTGCAGCGTCTGTGGTTACATGTGAGGTGGATATACGCAATATATCCGTAAAAAGTTGTTTCATTTTTACAAACACAATGTAAAATTGGCCGAGGTTGTTAAGTTTTCAATTTTGATGCGTGAATTCTGCTAAGAGCGTTTGGAATTAATATCGCTTCTGCCTGTATTTATTAAAGCAACCCTGAAAATAAAAACAAAAGTATTTATCTCACGGTACCCTCAATAAAATATACCTAGAATCTAGATGTTCCAGTAGAATAATCCTAACAAATGTGCGCCCTAACGAGATATATGGAGCAAGTATTTGGCACGCGTAAAATAGTGAGCTTTCCCGTGAATTACTTTTTTTTGGCCAAGTGGGTAAATAAAACAAAAGTCAGTTAAGGTGTTCTTGTTGTAATTTATTGTGCCTTTCATATTGATTTATTTCTTTGGAGGTTTTAAAAAAAAACACTGTTCGATTGACAATGAACTCGCCTGATGTCAATCTACGGTTCATTCCTCTCCATCCTAAGGTTGCCTGGAAGATATTGCTATTAGCGATAAGGCCGCCAGTTGATACACTAGTTTATAAATAATAAATCTTGATTTTATGTTCTATGTATCTATCTACGGTATCGTCGAAAATGGAGCTCTAGTTTTGAATAAAAAATAAATCGCCAAATATTAGTAATTACCTTAAAGAAATTGGAACTGATTTGGTCTATGACTTCATCGATATTTCGTTCCTCGTGCAACTCCTGGTACTGTGAAAAAAAGCTTGTTCAGGTTTATTCCAATATTTTGGACAACTTTTTCCACAAAAACTTCATTCAAATTATTACGAATAAATAAAATATCAAATCAGTTTATCTGCCGCCAAGTGGTCTGCTCAATCCTGACGTCACGAAAGCTGCTGCAGACATTGTTCATAAAGTGATAAAAAAATAATTTTCTTACTTTAAGCAGTACCTTTAGTTACGAAAATAAGCCGAGTGCGTGTCGTGCCACGCGCAAAGAAGGGTTCCGTTGTTGTACATTATAATTTATGTGAACTTAAAATAGATACTATGAACGTACGAATTATGTTGTGTTAGTTGAAACGAAATTTGCATGAAATTTTCATATTTTACATAACTGAGTAAATTTTTTCAGGTGATCGACTATTACTAGATAACTTGTAAAGCCTACTTAGCCGTGATAGTTTTCCTTTTAATTTCATTATATATGCTACTAGCACGAATTTTTTCTCTCCAAAGTCAACCGCTTAGCCGGTAGAGGGCGAGGACAGGTGGCAAAAAATATGACCATTTCGAAGCTTAATATTTCGTAAACAGATATCTAAATTGCAAAATGGTTATAGCACACTCCCAATTATTTTTGATTACATATCCAACAACATCCCACTTTACCTGTAATTATTAATCTACTGTTTCGATTGATTGCATAGATATATATTTACTACTTATATGGAAAAATCATCAATTCTGAAAACTTGCTTTACAAGCTCGATTTCTATATTCTGAATTTCTAATCATTCAATATTTCAACTGAAATTCATTAACAGTCATTCAATCGAAGTCAATCAACAAACCTCTCAACAGCTTGTAAAGCACGATTTCCCAATGTGAACTATTCTAGGAACCGTAAACCGCACGAATGATTGCATCGAGTATTCAGAGCCGACAACCGATTCGATTATTTGATATAATTCACTCGATTGTTTCACCAAACAGTAAACCGGAACAGTAGTCATTCGATTCCATGTTTATAAACCAAGAAACCGATTAGTTATGTTCGAATTTTGAAATGTTTGGTCAGAATTAAAGTTTACATTCACGATTTCTTGGCAAATGAATAATTAAGGCGATCAAAACGTTCTCGATGATAAATAACGGATAAATATAACAATTCAACATTTATTTTTGAAGTTTCCGGCGGCCTAGTCGGGAGACCGTCTGACTTGCGATCCGCAGGTCCTGGGTTCGAATCCCGCGACACGGACCTCTGTCTTTTCGAAGTTATGTGCGTATTGTTGATTGCCGCCAACTTCAAACGATGAAGGAAAACATCGTGAGGAAACCTACATGACTGAGAGTTCTCAATGATCTTGAAGATGTAAAATGATAGATCAAATTAATATTCCCGCTTTTAACCGACTTAAAAAAGAGGAGGTTCTCAACTCGTCGGTATCTTTTTTTAAGGCTTTCGTACTAAAGGTGCGCCACTGCGCTAGCCTATTCGTGAGGCTACGATCAACTACGGTGTCTGTCTGTTTGTCTGTCTATCCCACACTTCAAAAGCTGTATCTTTGAACCGTAATATGTAGGGAGTTGAAACTTTCACAAAATATGTGTCATTATGTCTCCTAAATCAACAAATAATAAGAACAGGTCAAGTGCGAGACAAGCTAACGTAAAAAATTAATCAAATAATGACAAATTCTTGTGTGATAACTCTGAAATAAAACCTCCTTGTTAATCTCACAATAAGAAAACTAAAAATTACAAGCGAACGCTCCGTTAACAGTATGGCTTCTAATCCCGCAGCCTATATTCATTCTCGGTATTTGCGGGAGTCGGATTTTTCAATCCCGCGGGATCCCGGCATTTGCGGGATCCCACATGTAAATAACCGTACCTATTAGGCAAATAAAATAATTAATGAATCAGCATAACTCCACTTTTATTTAAGTCTTACTATTAGCATAAGATCAATCAAATTACGCTTTTTAATTATAGTGATCAAATATAGAAAAAAACCCGGACAAATGCGAGTCAGACTCGCCCACCGAGGGTTCCGTACTAACTAGTAGATAAAAGGGAGAAATCATACATTTTTTTTATATTTTCCTTCATAAACCAAAAAATATACATCGTAAAAATATTTAATAACCTGTTTTAGCTTATGCTAACGAAGCTCTTTTATATGATACCCCACATGAAACGGTTAATTCACTTTAAAATATGGACCTTGATTCCTTGCATAAATACACTATTTTTTGTGATTAAATTTAAAATGTCCAGTTTTCGTTTTTTTCCTATAGGTATGTGTACTTTACTTTAACTTTTTACGAAAACTGGGAAATTTTATTTTTCTTGTTACAGCAAGAGACTATGGATCTGCGTAGGTATATGGTTTTAATTTCAACTCGATACCTTCACGC
This sequence comes from Lycia hirtaria, assembly GCA_947563715.1. Taxonomy (NCBI): domain Eukaryota; kingdom Metazoa; phylum Arthropoda; class Insecta; order Lepidoptera; family Geometridae; genus Lycia; species Lycia hirtaria. Next base: position 25,504,189 of record OX387375.1, read on the forward strand.
GTTCCCGAGATAAAGGTCTTGACACCCGGACGAACGGACATACGGACAGATAGACGGACAGACGGACAACAAAGTGATCCTATAAGGGTTACCTTTTTTCCTTTTGAGGTACGGAACCCTAAAAACGAGTATGTGAGTAACGGGGATTCTTATCTCGATTACACCTTGTCACTGAGATATAAAAAAAAACGGCCAAGTGCGAGTCAGACTCGCGCACGAAGGGTTCCGTACCATTATCTATAAAAAAGGCAAAAAACATGTCTGTTGGATGGGAGCCCCCATCAAACATAAATTTTTATTTTTATTTAATTATTGATTTTTAAAGTGAATAATATAACTCAATATTCTGTGAATATTTCAAGCGTCTACCTGTTGCCGTTATCAATAACGAGCAAAAACGAGCAAAAAAATCACATTTGTTGTATGGGAGCCCCCTTAAATATTCATTTTATTTTGTTTTGTAATATTTGTTGTTATAGCGGCAACAGAAATACATCATCTTTGAAAATTTCAACTCTCTAACTATCACAGTTCATGAGATACAGCCTGGTGACAGACGGACAGACGGATGGACGGACGGACAGACAGTGAAGTCTCAGTAATAGGGTCCCGTTTTTACCCTTTGGGTACGGAACCCTAATAATTAACTTTGGTCATTGAATAAAACACAAAAGAACTGACCTAAAAAGTTTAAAGTCATAAGGTCGCCATTGCCGACGCCAAATTGAACCGAAGTAGCACGCAGTACGGTAAACTGTTGTTGGCACAAGTGCTTCCAGTATCGGAAACTCATTAGAATCGTTGGCACGGGAACTGTATCGAAGTCGTGGATTATGTTTCCAAGTAGGTGATTTGTACAACTTTAGAGAGTTTCTGGCGTTATGACTATACGCTAAATTGTAGGTTATAACGCCAGAAACCGTCTAAAGTTGTACAAATCAAGCTCTCGTCGGCTTTTATCAGTCGATAAATTATTAGTTTAAAAAAACTGAAAAATAGACCGACATCAAAATAAGCAATTCCTTTACTTGGATGTTATTTTTTCACTTATTTTATTATAAAACCCAAGTACTGAACCAATTTTGATAAAATTTATATTAGGCCACTTTTGAGGCTTTATCTACCAAACAAAAAATAAATAAAAAAAGAATCATCAAAAACAATTCATAATTGGCAGAGTAATCGCTGAATAAACATAAAAAAAAATACTGTTGAATTGAGGACCTCCTTCTTCTTGGAAGTCGGTTAAAACCGGTCATAATCTTGGGAATCAAATTAGGATTTTTTTATTTTTTTTATACAAGATAGATCTACGATTGACCACCAACTCGCCTGATGTTAAACGACGGTGTGGCCGAGGATGGAGCTCGTCGATCTAGAAGATATCTATTCACTCTAGCCTTGAAAATTCCAAGATTGTAGGTCATAGGAAACAGAAATTAGTCAGTTTGTGATGAAATTTAGTTAATATAGTTTCCTCACACTGACCATATGTAGACTTTCATAAAAAGAAAATGAATCTCTGTTAGAATCTGTCTAGTATCTTAGTCAAAGCGGTCGTGTCGGTTTATGTCTCATGGACGTCCAGCTGAAGGCCCGGAATCCGGAATACACGGGGGTTTGCTAGGGGACACAAGTGGGTCAACGACCGACATCTAATTCAATTATTGTTTGGGACAATCTTTCTTAAATCGAAAGTAAAGACAAATGTTGGACTTTATTTTATTTAGACATTACGATATTTTGGACGACATTACTGCAGGGGGTTGTGAAATTTGCATTTTTAAAGTGAGGTTTCGTTTACCGATTTGCCTATTGGAATGCAGCGATACGGCAAAGATACACACGCAGCCATAAAAGATACATATAAAACAGGGAAAAATATATTTACATCCTTTTAAATATAATCAGTTTTTTTGTTATTTGAAACATGAATTGTTAGGCTTGTGTTTTTAATACTCGATACGCTTTTTAAACGAAATTACACAAGATATTTAAGTTAGATTTAATTGCCTTACCGAAACATTACTATACTTTGAACAACGTCTCAAATCCTGTGTCTTCATTACGTATCAGCAAGACGTTGACAAAATATGTTTAGCATTGGTCAAATTTGAGTAAGATGTTTCAGTAAGACCCTAATTTATTTATTTCTTCGTTCTTTTTACCCGTATGTCGTCGAATAGCGAGAGTGACAGTAGAGAGAATCGACGTATCGGGAAATCCGATAGCATGCTTGCATCATACCGAGAGCATAGCTATAAATTAATGTTTTCCAGATTGTCTAAGCAATAATAAATACATAAAAGTTACTTTTACTAAAATATCGCATCGTATCGTATGAAAGTTCGATAACTCAATCATTGTGGAATAGAGCTTCTCGAATTGAACGTTAAGAATAAAGTAAACTGTGGCTGCGAAAGGACAGGGGTTCGCCTCTGCAAATATTTGGCTCCGTCATCTTGTTAAAAGGCGTCAACCTCGTTCGAGGGCGAGAGCTTTGTTCAAGTATGTAGCACCATCTACCTTCCTTAAGGTCTTTCCTCTTTCTAATTTGCCCGACTGCGGAAGAAGAGTTGTTTTTTAACCGATTTCAAAAAGGAGGATCTCAGTTAGACTAAAAGTTTTTTTGTGTGTTTGTTACCACACAAATCCGTCATTTATAAATCGATTTGAATAAAAAATAATAATTTGAAATTATACATGCTTAGATTGGTCCCGTAGAAATTTGATCAAAATCGGTTCAGTTGTTTGTTTAAAAAAAAATGAGCTTGTTGAAGTCAGTTGTTGTAGTTTTAAATTTTATAACAATTAACAGGTATAAATATGTAGGTACCTACAGCCTAAACGGCTTGCTCGATTTTGATATGCGAGGTTTAGTTATCATCATCTTGTCATATTTACTTCCTGAATGTCTTATGATAATTTTTTTGTAACAATAACAATAAAACAGTTTTAGTTTGAGATTTTCGGTTTTATTTGAGATTCCTGCTACGTCAGGGAAACATATGATTCTTAAAGTTGATGTTGAAAATGTTCACGTATGCGCCTACTATAATTATTATAGGCACCTCATACAAGTGCCTACGTGAATTGACTCCACAATCCACAGGACGCACGTCGCACATTACCAACCTGCCTTTAATTCCCTTACTGTTTCATTTTACTGTTACTTTTACTGCTTTTTTAATCATCCGTTCATTTTTGTGGCTTCCCAAATGGAATTTCACTGTTGACGTTTTTGACACGATTTTTGTAACCATTTTAATGCTGAGGTGTGTAAGTCTCTAAATATTCATGATTCTAATTTCAAAATACATCGTTTTTCTGGTCGCTGAACGCGACCAGAAAAACGAGAGCTGTTTGATTGTTTAATTTTGAACAAAAATAAAAATCGTTCTACCGGACGCTAAATTGGGGAAGCGATTTAATTTTTCCGTCAAATTTTGTATTTGAATAAAAAATATTTTTTGATTCGTTATTTTTGATTGACGTGGACGTGCTGAAATTTGCATTTTGCCGTAGACGTACGAAAGTCACCGACATAGCACAGCGGATTAGCAAGTTGAAGTGGCAGTTGCACGTAGAACTGATGGCCGATGAGGCCGAAAAGTTATCGAGCGGAGACCCCGCATCGGCAAGCGCAGGGCAGGAAGACCCACGAGATGGACAGACGACCTCATATAACCTCACTACTATGACTATTAAGTCATACTAGTGGCGGGAAGACAGGATGCAAGCCGCTTCTAATCAGCCTTTTTGGAAATTCATGAGGGAATCTAATTCTATGTCCAGCAGTGGACTTTTTATGGCTGAGATGATGATGAATATATGCGTTTTATATTAATCAATAATATTGCTTTATACATAACGTGTTGTTGTTTCAGGTAAGTATTTTATTATGTGAAGTAATTTTTATGTAAATTTCTCCTAAATATAGATGCGTGGTGATATGCTAATTTGGTTTTAAGAATTTAAGTACTTCAACATACTAGACTGATGAAAATGTTTAACTCTACGAAAAAAAATTGTTATGAATACAACTTTATAGTCCTACCTTGCTTCTTACTATAAAATACATTTGGTTGAGAAAGTTTTAAAAGCTTTAAAGACGCTCACATTAAAACTGCCAATGGGTGATTAATGGATGACTCAATCCAAGATAATTATAGTTAATAAATAAATAAAAAAACCGACTTCAAAATACGCACATACGCGATTTGCTGTTCACTTTTCTACAGGCGCTTGGATGATATTTAACCAGTTATTTTGTTATAAATACCAAAGCACTGCATCGATTATGATAAAATTTATATGGGGCTACCTTTGAAATATGGTCTACCAAATACGAAAAGAATTATTAAAATCAATACACAATTGGCTGAGTAATCGGTGAACAAACATAAAAAAAAAACATACAGATCGAATTGATAACCTCCTTCTTTTTGGAAGTCGGTTAAAAATAAGTTCTAGTCATAGGAAAAGAAGAAATACTAGAAGACAATTATATTGATCGGACGCACGATCTAATATGCGGAACTTATTATTTATGAAAAAGGATTTCCACAAAGAACTCGAGGCAATTGACCTTTTCATCGTTTGTTTGGTCAGAAAACAATCTGTATCGACTTTGCATAAGATTTTTTCCTACTCTCTTTATTCAAGAGAGACTGCCAATATGGCGTCTTTGTGAAATCGGAGACGGCTTCGATGCAGAAAGAAATACACCTACGCAAAATTCACGACTATCTCAGCACGTTTGTTTGTATTTGTTTGGTCAAAATGTATTGGTGATGCACTTTTATTAAACCGTATTTTACTCAAATAATTGCTTACCCTCTGATATACAAAGTCATTTTACGTTTAATTAAGAGGGGTAAACTGTATTATTTAAACTGTGTAATTTAAAAAATATATAGATCATGTATTTCAGAATTCTAATTGAAGTTAGTTTTTTTTATCTATGTTATACCAAAGGAAACAAAGAAAGAATTAACTTAATTGTGTAGTGCGGCGCTCGATATTAGGTATAAAAAAAATAAAAAATATTGTGGACATTTCACACAACGCCATCTAGCCCAAACTAAGCAAAGCTTATACTATGGAACTAGATGGCTGATATAATACATATATAATTTATAATAAATATGATACATAGAAACACCCAGACACAGAACAAACATCCATGCTCATCACACAAATGTTTGCCCTGGGTGGGGATTGAACCCACGACCTTTCAGTTCAGCAGGTAGACGTATTCACACTACCAACTGAGCCACAAGGCCAGTCATATGCGGAATGAAATATAAATTGAAGCATTATTTTCCTTCATTAAGGAAGATAATTAATGTATCTACCTATATAATATATTATGAAGAAGAGTGTAATACGTCGACGGTACAATAACTAAAACGGACGGAAACGTAACTATCGCTTAACACCAGGTGAGTTGACGGTCAAGCGCAGGCCTATCATCGAATAAAAAAATAAAATAAAACGGATTAAGTCTGGATACGATTAGCTTACAATAGAATAATAAAGGCGACATGAATGAAAGGCAGCAATGAAACATATTAATTAAAAAATAACATTTTAAAACATATTTCTTCATATTCTTCAGCAAAACCTTTCATTTAATATCTATTTCGTATCATGTGGGGTATCATATGAAAGAGCTTAATTAGCACAAGCTAAATCAGGTTTTTAAATACTTTTTAAAATGTATATTTTTCGGTTTATGAAGGAAAATATAAAAAAATATATAATTTCCCCCTTTTATCTACCAGTTTGTACGGAACCCTTAGGGGGGCGAGTCTGACTCGCTCTTGTCCGGTTTTTGTTTAATTTTCAAGTATCAGATTTAACCCATTCTAGTATAGCAAGATAATTTAAAACTTGTATAAAGCCTGAAAGCCATATTTATACATTTATGGCTCGTATTATTTTACTCAAATCTTCTTTTTTTTTTTTTTTTTTTTTTTATTTAATTTTATTCTCCACAGACACCAGGGTCCGTGACCTTTGTCATAATTACAAACTATTGTTTACTAATTATCGTTACGGGAAAATGATTTTATTTTAATTTAAGTACTTATTACTATGTTGCGTGCATACCACGAGCAAACCAGCGACCCGCAAGCAGCACCCGATCACGAGTATGACGCATGTGCCAGCCATCGCCCTCCTCAACCATATGTTAGGGAAGAGGGCGACCCGCCACACGACGCCGCCAAATCAAATCTTCTTTCAAAAAGCCTGTATCGTTTATATAAGAGAGCTTTGAACCATAATGTGTTACTGTAATTATTCAGTTGAACATAATTTCCACGACATTTGTTTCGCAGTAACGGAGCAACATCCTATAGTTCTACATTATGAATAGAAGCGCCAAATCACCGCTCTGATTGATTGCTCCTCAACTCAAAACATCGCGGATTCACAGTCTACATGAGGATGAGGTGCAGGAATCATAAATAATGACTACAGAGTGATTTTTGGCGAAACGTGCCGTTCTCTGATATGTAAATTGTAACTGTTTATTTATTTATTATTTGTGTGTATTGATCTGAAAAAAAAAAACCGTTCATACAAAGAACTTTATCGTGGTTGTACTCGTCATAACGAACATCACAAATTAGATCTATTTGAAACTAGTTTTCAATCGTTTTCGCAACAATGTTTATAATTCTCTGTAAGCTACCTACTAATCCCAACGATAGCTACATGATTGTGCCATTTTATACTTGTCTCTTGTCTCAATTTCATCTTAATTAAGTATATAGGTAAGTTACATGTATTCATCTACTTTTATGTTAAGTTAAATATGTAAATAAATACACAGTTTAATACCATGCTGTGCGCTCTAAGAGTGGATTACGGGATCGACTACATCAAGAGCATGATAATAAATGCAATATTTCCTGTAATTTGTAATGAGTGCCAAATAAATAAATAAATGAACGGTACAACGGTTTTAATAAAATCAATTTATTTATCTAAACGGCAAATGGGTCAAATTAATTAATTATTACTGATTTGCAAAGGTTTCTTATGCTCGCTTTGGTGTAGATTTGTCAAAACGGTCAAAGTTTTCTTTCTGCTAGTCCTGTATTGAAATGGAGATGGTGGAATTAGGTCGTCAAGCTTTTGCGCACACTCCCCGAAATGAATCCTAAATATAAACATACATTCTCACTTAACGGCGGTACTCGAGATTAAGTAGCTTCTTGGCAAGTGGTTTATCATCACCGATTAACGTCACAGCTCGCCAGACCACCGTCTCTAGAACTTCCAGCTGATACTTGGCTGATCCATCAAAAAGGTGGCAGCAGTATTCCATACACGATCGGACCTGTGCCTGATAAAAGTGAAGCATCGAATCCCGGTGAGAAGTATCGACTAACATATTTTTTTTGTTTTTTTTTTTTATACATTATAGATCTACGATTGACCACCAACTCGCCTGATGTTAAGCGACGGTGTGGCCGAGGATGGAGCTCGTCGATCTAGAAGATATCTATTCACTCTAGCCTTGAAAATTCCAAGATTGTAGGAAACAGAGATGGAGGCAACGAATTCCATTCTTGTGCAGTACGCAACAGGAATGAATGAACTTATTATTTTACCTACATTTTGTAGCAGCGCTTAAAAAGTTTAAACAAAGTAGCGAACGTGCTTAGATCCGCTTGCTATGTTTCAGGATTAAGAGACCTGTTTACTTAGATACTGCTCACTGGGATAATGTTTACTGTTGAAACATATAACAAGACGTCAGCAAAAACTAATACAAATACAAAATTCTTTATTGTTTTTTATACATAGTACAGAGAATAGTAATAACCCTGCCTACTGCTTTAGCTGTACAACTGTCTTCCCAGAAGGTATTATACTTAATTTAAGAATAATAATATAATAGTTAATATATTATAAACATATATATTACAACAACACATAGAAGTAAAAATAATAGAGTGAATAATGGTACTCATAGAATATTTCCCTTAGAATACCTTGTTGTTAAAGTTAAATCTATATAATATAATATAAATAATATAACTGTCAATACAGTTCAACAAACACGTTGACTCTAGCGAGCTAGAGACGAGCTAGCACCGGATATTAATAGAACTAAATAAACAGTAATATTGAAATATTGAGTTTTAGTATTGTGCTTAAAATAAGAATTTTCGTTATCGTTGTAATATTGAAATAAAACAGCAAAGTTTATGAATTTCTTGTCTCATTGTTGATTTAGAAATAAAAGTTCTGCACGTGCGATATGAATCAAATATAAAGAGAAAGAGAACTTCTATAATACATCATCATCTCAGCCACAAGAAGTCCACTGCTGGACATAGGCCTGCCCCATGGGTTTCCAGAAAGACCGGTTGGAAGCGGTCTGCATCCAGCGTCTTCCTGCCACTTGTATGATATCTTCTGTCCACCTTGTGGCTGGTCTTCCTACGCTGCGCTTGCCGGTTCGTGGTCTCCATTCGAGAACTTTTACTATAATACATAATTATGTATTTACTATAATATATATTCTAGCATAATTACTTTCATTAAATATATATGTGATGACCAAGTTTAATTATAAATAATTATATAAATAGAAAATAATAAGTATATTTTATAATAATATTTAAAAAAAAATATAATTAACAGCCAAAAAATTTACATTGGTACTCTTAAAATAAATGACAAAAAGTGGACGTCCATTAGACTCATTCGTTATGTCATATTGAGCGTTTTTGAATTTGAATTTAGTATAAATTTATTTTTTAGGTGTAAATAGCAATTGGCCACCCTCTTTTAACCACCTCAAACACTTCAAATTCAAATTCGTTTCTTGAGATATAAATGAAAAAAATACCAATTACCTATATCTCACAACATTCAAAAATTATTCTTAAACAATTTACAACACTAAACAATACACTTGGGGAAAAGTTAAAAAATTCTTAGGTATTCGTAGACGTTAACAAACTTTATACCAGCGATAAGCCCCAATTCAAATGTTGTGTAAGCTCATAAAACTCGTTAAATCAAAGAACTATTAAAGGGCTACTATTCAAAGGCTGTTTCGAAAGAACTTCGGTCCGTAGCCTTCAGGGATAACGTTTATGTGAACTTTATAGTTGATGGCCACGATTTGCATTTTATAGACGTCATTTGGCTGAACAAATTGGCTGGGAGTTGCCAGCAAATGTTTGGTTCACTTGCCAAGTGAACAGGTCAATGAGTGAACCATTGATGGGAATAGTTGGACGCAGATAGCCTGGAAGGGTCATAGCCTGGAAGGGTCATAGGTTTGGTTAAACAAGTAGAAGAGCGTAGGGTTTTGACAGGCTTAGGGTTTTGTCAGGGACATGGAAATATCACACCGCTGCTTTGTTTTATGAAACTTGTGTGTTTTGTTCTATTATTTTAAGTTAAGGTTGCCTGGAAGAGATCGCTATTAGCGATAAGGCCGCCAGTTGTTACACTAGATTTTAAATATCTTATCTTGATTGTAAGTTTCTAAGGTGTGTACAATAAAGAGTTTATCTATCTATCTATCTTATTCGTTAGTGAGACGCAAGTGAATTTATTGAATTTATTTTCATGTATACTCCTTTTATCTGAAATGAGGTCTATCATTTAAATAGTGAGGTTCTGGGACAATCGAAGTAATAGAAAAAAAAATTTTGTGGCTCGTATCTTTGGTCCGCTTGAGCACATGAGTTTTCCTGACGAAATTCACGAAACGACGAGCGATTAATACTAAGCTTTTACTTACTACTAATTGCTATACCTAGTACAAATAAAAGTTGGTTTTACTGTCTTACTAGCAGTCTATCTTCATCGTTCTTATCTTTATTGCTTTGCTACGCACTTGCGTCAAAGAGGTTGCAGTTTAATATTTATTAGCTAAGTCTCTGGCTGAATTTAAGTTGTGTTTAATAGTAGATAACAAGTCGTACTTATAAGAAACTTCTGAATTTGAAATTAATTCTGAACTTACAATACCAAGAAAGTTATGGGTCTACTGTAGATAATTTAATGCTACGGGAAACGAAACAAATGTTTACACAGATACCTACTTGGATTTCCATATAAATGTATATTTACCAATTATGGTGTAAAAGAGTATAGTTTTATAATGAAATAATTTTGGTTAGCTTTAATATTGTTGTTGGGTTGTCTATATTTTATTCAAATGAAATTTTTATCGCAAATTATGGATACGTTACGGATTTTGGAACGATAACATTGGAACGAACAAAAATATTCTGATTTACTTTCAAATATGCATGTTAATGCAAATAGGCTATGCTCGGGGTCTCTCAGCGAGATTGTATGAAAAGAAGGGCACATAGCACGTAGAAATGATGGCCGATGAGGCCAAAAAGTTCTCGAGTGCAGACCATGAACCGGCAAGCGCAGCGTAGGAAAGACCAGCCAAAAGGTGGAATGCAGGCCGCTTCCAACTGATATTTTTGGGAGAGACCTATATCCATTGGACTTCTTGTGGCTGAGATGATGATGATGACGATAATATAATGAAACTTCTGTATTAGTCCTATCAATTTTTAAGTTTGCTTTTGGCAACCAATTTGCTTTCAGTCGATGAATAATCCTGTAATCAATCTGTAATATAATTAATAACTGTTTTATCTCAATTCCAATTGATAAATAAATTAGATAAATTTTTGACATAAATCAATAAAAGTAACGAAAATCCACTTAAAACTTTAACCGCAGCTCTGTCCCGAAACTAGAAAATTGTAATTAATTTCGGGATTTGGAACCAGGCTTATAAATCACTAATCATTCTTCCAGTTGATTCAATCTAACAAATCTAGCAATTTCCTTTGCCGAGGAAGATAAATTGTTGAGGCCCAAATACGGCATGTCCTTTGATAAAATCGGGATTCTTAGGTTAATGGTGGCCCATTGAAACGGGCGAATAGTAGCCCGTGTTATTCTCGATCCCGAATACCTACATGTTTGTAAGGACGGTTTTTCCGCGACAGAATTGCAGATACCTTCCTTCGTAAATGGTCCCATTTGTAGTGGGGTCACTCATAAAATTAATAAATATCACAACAAATCGTCTAACTTATAAATTTCAATATGCGGATTTTTTATTATCTATGCATACTCGGGAAACAGAGATGAGTCAGCACGTAAGCGACAAAGTCATAAGATTCACTGATAAGATGCTTTTGCCACAAAAAGTACATTGTAGCATTCTCACAACGAAGTAAATACCCTTCTGTAAATGTTACAATACGCGAAATATATATAATGTTTATAATTATTTTTTGAGCTATTGCATAGCTTCTATCGCGGGCCTTGAGCGTGGAGACCGAATCCAGAAATTCCGTAACGAAAATAACCTAACACACCGCGCGTAAAGCTATTATGCAATAGCTTTACCGCGGCAGTCTCCGAGTGCCACACGTCTTTTTTTATTTTTCAACTCAAATTTCAATTTCAAATTTTATTATGTGGCTATCAGTTAGCCTAGTTATTTATATGGGTATATAGTTATATATATGTATATTTGTTTTTATATTGAGTGCCCGATCATTTGGCGTACCAAATAATTGGGCACTCAATCTAAATACGCCACTAACACCTATATATATTATATGTATACAATATGTATGTTTAATGAAAGGTGCAGTGTTAGTATCGTATTTAGATTGAGTGCCCAATTATTTGGTACGCCAAATGATCGGGCACTCATTCTAAATACGTACCTGTAAACTATATACATAAATGAGCTATATGTATGTACATATATACGATATTAAAAATACGTAGATTTGTAAAATAAAGATGGAAAACAGAGTCGGGTTTTAAGTTTTCAACCTACTTGTAACATAATACGAGTACATATGAATTTCTTACTAGAGTAAATTCAGCAGGGTGTTTTTCTTGGCTTAAAAATGCATGTATTAGTTCAGAATGCTGAAGCGGGCTAAGAAACTCATAGGATACGATTCATTTGTTCGTGCAAAACTCCAAAGCTTGAAGCACCGCTGCAAAGTTGCTAGCTTATCGATTTTTTATCGGATTCATTTCGGTGTGTGTGCATCTAGTCTGCATCGTGCCCCCTTGCCCTTTTTACTATCGGTACAGTCATAAACACGAAAAAGCGTCACCGTTTCACGGTGGATATTTCGAAAACCCGAACGGAACGCTTTAATTCCACTTTCATCGTGCGGACTGCTAGATTGTGGAATACGCTTCCTGAGTGGGTCTTTCTCGATATATATAATCTTGGTGTCTTTAAATTGTGAGTAAATTGGTTTCTTCTAGATAAGCGCGCTCCATCGTAGACCGTAACGTCGCTTAATTAACATCAGGCGAGTTGGCTGTCAAGCGCAAACCTATTATTACATTTAAAAAAAGTACTGAGCGTAGCGAAAATCTAAGTGTCTATGATTTAACTAAAATGCTCTTATTGAGGGTGTATGAGTAAAGACGGTATCTATGAAATTTTAATACAGTGAAAGTGAAAGTGAAAGTTTAATATTTCCGACATGTCAATAAAACTGATTCTTCCTGATAAACTGTACGTCAAAAACAGCTTTATCGCGTGGAAGCCTGATGTTATCCTGTAATTGCCTATAAAATCGGGTCATTCGTCAGTTCTAAGAAGCGCCGGAATCAGCCCAAAAATAAGCCCCGTCGTGCTGTAATCTCTAGCTCTTAGAACTTGAGACGTTGAAAAAGCGGGTCGGTTTTAAGTATAAATTAGATACGCCAATTATTTTCTTCTCATCATCATCATCATCGTCTCAGCCATAAGAAGTCCACTGCTGGACATAGGCCTCCCCCATGGATTTCCAAAAATACCGATTGGAAGCGGCTTGTATCCAGGGTCTTCCCGCCACTTGTATGAGGTCATCTGTCAATCTCGTGGCTGGTCTTCCTACGCTGCGCTTGCCGTTCAGTTCATCAGTTCTACGTGCTATGTGCCCTGCCCAGTGCCCACTGCCATTTCAACTTGATAATCCGCTGTACTATATCGGTGACTCCTGTACTTCTACGTATTCTTGTTATTTTCTTCTAAACATTTAATATTACATCAAAGAAATTATCGATGTACAAATCATGGATGTACAAATCAATTCACCGACATAGCACACCAGATTACGTAGTTGGAGTGGCAGTGGACACATTTAGTTGTTTTCCCATTATAGTGTAGGGTGGATATAATTGAAATATTTTCTTTCTTTCTTTCATACAGAGATACACAGACCATGAATTTAATTTAAGTAGTTCCTATTGTTTTATTGTTAAATTAGTGTTGTTTTCTGTAATATAAAATAATCTGCCATTTTTATAGAATGTTAGTTAGATATAAAAATGTGACATACTTCCAATATTCATTAACATCCATAACAATTTGACATCGACTATATTAATTGATTTAACGTTTATTCAAATCTTGTGATGTATGTGGTTTTGCTTGTTTGTATGTCATGATCAATTAATATATTGTTTACTATTTTAAAGCTAAATCTAATACCTACTTGCACGCTTTAAATAGAGGGCCAGATGTAATTATTATCATAAGACCACATGTTTGTACACCTATTTTGCAAGAAATAAAGAATTATTAATGAATTATAAAAGAAACTTCGCAATGAAATGACACAACTTTATCGAGTTTGGACTCATTTGAATCGTCTTGACGAGTAGTTCGTCTTTCAATGGTAACCAGGGTCTGATGATGGAGCTGGAAGGTGGTTATAGGAACTCTGTAATGAAACGACGCAACCCCATCGAGTTTCGGCTCGTTTGATTCGTCTTGGCGAGTACTTTATTATTAACGAGAACATAATAAAACTTGTTATTAAAAAGTTTATTTTTAATATAGAGTCCAACTCGCACTTGGCCGGTTTTATTTTAACTATTTACCACATGGATTTTTTTTCGAACACGGCACATTCTAACAGATTTTTTTCGCGAAATGTTACTTTTCAACCGACTTCAAAAAAGGAGGAGGTTCTCAATTTTGTCTTTTATAATTAATGTTTGTTACCTCAGAACTTTCGACTGGGTGAACCGATTTTGAAAATTATTTTTTATTTGAAAGCTTCCCGTGTGGTCCCATTTCAATTTGTTCAGTTCCAGTTCTGACAATGGCATCCATGAGAAGTCGGTTGCTTCAGTTTTTTTTAAATACAATTATTGTTTATACGATAATAGGCTTGCGCTTGAGCATTAACTTGCCTCATGGTAAGCGAGAGTTATACATATTTCAGAAAAATATTATCCTCTTTTTTGTACAGTTGGGTAAGAATAATTATCTGAGAAATAATGTTTGATCGATAACACAAATTCCTTCTATTATATAATACAAATCGGCTCATCTAAGTAGATAAAGTTGTATAGTTGTATATCTGTAGTGTTTTTTTTTCAGTCTAAATGGCGCATCACCGTGTATCTGTTCACCTGAGAGCCGGAATTAAATTCCAGACATCGAAGATAGACCCACATGACCTACATTCTATCACGTGACTGCGAACTCGGAAAAAATGTGCACAAAGTAGAAAATAACAGATACATTTCCTCTAATATCTTTAGCCGCCGTGGCTCACGAATAAATAAAATAAATAAATATTTAGTGGACATTTTTACATTAAGCCATCTACTAAACTAAGCAAAGCTTGTAATATGGGCATTAGGTAACTCATATAATACTTGCATACTTTTGTAAATAGATGATACAGAAAATACTCAAGCACAAACATCAATGCTCATTTACTATGGAAACTAACGTGGTTTTCACACATTTTTAATTAAAAACTTCGGGTTACTTACGTCTGTCACGTCTGCAAGACAACCAGCTTCCCACCCTAACCCTTTTGCTTTTCCATTATTGCTGTAATGTGGCAATAACAGCGGTCATAGCTAATTTTAAAAACTAAAACTCTTTTTTGAAATATTGATGCCGTGATTTGTCTTTTTCTCTCTTTAAAATCATAATCTTGATCGAAAGAGACAAAAGCGAAAAAACTACACGAGTATTAATGGTTGGGGAATAAGAAAGGTCCCGTACACCATTAATTATCAGTTTCACACTAACCTATGTCATAGAATAATTTAGTAGTTAGAATGAACACATAAATCGTTTTCTTGGCATACATTTTCAAGGAAAATTTTCTTATTTAGAGGTCTAAATATAAATGAAAAATGTACTATTTACTACGAAATACTTTTAACGTGCGGATTACAGGATTTTTATAATAGTAGGTATAATCTGGGTGTTGCTAAATCGTTTTTAGGGTTAGTCGTCGACGTCATATACCTTTACTAGCTTTTCGGTATCATTGTAGAAAAATGTATTTATTTAATAGCACTTTCAGAGTTATTACGTTTCAAAGATATCTTTATGTTTCTACTCTGCCGCTCTTACCCGACAGTTACGAAGTTAGGAGTTTAATAATGTCAGTTATGGGACAGCCGTCATATTCGGCATTATTAGGAGAATTCTTAGAGGCTTTCCAAGTTTCAGTGCCCCTGACCTAGTTTATCTCTCGTGGGCTCTCTTTTCTCGATCCTTTGTTAATAATGCTTATACGATGATTTCCTTTTATTCCTTTATTGGATAGTTAAAGAGAGGATACCTTACCTTATGAAATGAATTATAGGTTATTGGGACATGATAATAAATTGGTTTATTGTTGTCGCTTTCAGAAACAATATAGACTATGTATGAAAGTGGGTAATTTATTTGTTCGGTATCATCATAACAATATTGTAGGTTTTCTTTGCTATTTTATTTATAAATCTGGAATCGTAGGCGTTGTCAGTAGTAAATCCTCTGTATCATTCACGCACGAGGGCGTCGCGAGCCCATGGCCCAGGGGGAGGGGGGGGGGGGGGCAAGTTAATATTATGGAGGATGAGAAAAATATGAATTGTAGGTACAGGTACAATTGCACGGCCTTAGGACTTTGATTGCTTTGCAGTTGGCTACATGTTTTTAATCTCTAGGCAGCTGCCCCCCTTGCCCCCCCTTGGCGAAGCCCTTGCTCACGCAAACCTACATTTTGGAAGTATTAAGATAGGTACGGTATGAATATGTATAAGGAATGACTTACGAAAAATCTGATATGCTAACAACTAAAGACAAGTATGTAATTTAAAATTAAAAGTAGTAAAATCCATTTTTTTGTAAAAATTTATGTGAACCTAATTCAAAGTCTTGGTTAGCGTTTATAACTCTTTCCTATAGTTAGTTGCATTAAGATTTTTTCGTAAGTCAACTCAAAACAAATCAATTTATTTATAACAATAAAATATAAATAATAGTAAGTGTGAACCCACTGGCTCCGAACTAGTTATTAGCTGTGTTTCAGAACCAATAGCCTCTCTCATAGTAAATTATATAATTATGTCATTTTATTAACTACATAATATATGTTTAAGAGAAAAAAGAAGTAAACATAATATCAAAGTTAATACCAAAATATACATATATATATTTTTCAATTTAAATTCAATGTAATGTTTAATTTTTAATTTATTAAACAATTCAATTTTATATGTCAAGTAATGTAAGTATATCTAAGTAATTTTGAGGCGGCGCTAAAAATTACCTTAAATTTAAAGAAATAACCAAATCAAATTAACAATGAAATCTCCAGCAATAAACATTGACATTCCAAATAATGCGATCTCCGTACGACCACTCGCAACGCAACGTATCACGCTGGCGCCGACTCAAAATTACTTAGGTATACTTACATTACTTTAAGTACTTAGTTATTAAAGTTAAATAAAAAAGGTTTATTATTTTATGCTTTCAGTTTTTTCGGAGGTTTAATTTTTTTATAAAAAGTTTTTATGTTGAGTGTGAAACGCGACCCTTATTCACAATGACGCCAGTGCCGCTTTTGCCTAACTTTGAAAAAAAAAGTCAAAAGCAGATTAAACTCAGAATAACGGGAAGCAGAAGTGGAAACTGAAGCGGAAGAGAAAAAAGAAGCGGGAGTGGGAGCGCTTCGTATACTTTCTCGCTAAAAAATTTCACTCAGCGTAACATTTACACAATTTCTGCACGATCTAATGTAAGTAGTGCTACCGATTATTATAGCATCTTGAATATCTTAAGCGATAGTGCGAAAAAAGAGACAAAATCACTTAAATTGCTCATAAGTGGTCGAGTATTTCTCTCCTATTTTAATATAAGTACTTGTTGACATTTGTGTTTGTCGAATTATTTAATATTTGAGGAACCAAGACCAAAACAGCTGTAGCTGTTTGAATAAAATTTTGCTTATAAATATTTATATTAAGTCTTCGTTATCATAATTAAGACTTACTAATTAGGAACAGAATCTACAACATCATTACGAAGTCAAAGTAATGTTATAATTTACAGATGTAATTTCATATTTCGTATAATTTCAAATCATTTAGGTAAGCTTTTATGTAAATATGTAGGTAGGTACTATAATAGCTTCCTTTATTACTGTATAATATCTTTGTTTATATACTTTACATTAAAATGGCCTAAATACCTACTTCTGTGGCATACTTCGTTAAAGCTTTTGGTACGCTTCTCGGATTCTACAATATGTCACTTTTTTTGTTTTATGAAACAGAGAATTGAATTGAAGAATTCAGTTCACAACCATCAAACACGGAATTCGCCCTATTTACATAGGTATTTATAAATATTTAACTACACATTTAGCTACAAAATTATTTATTTCTTTTATAACTATCTACATTCAGTTCTCTGTAGTTTTCTTTGTCGTCAGTCTTTTGTTTCCTGATTCAATAACGGTATAATTAATGCAACAATAACTTATGAACTTTCGGCCTTACCGAAAAACGTTACTTAAGTTTAACCATCGTCTTAAATTATCTGTCTTCTTTCCGCAAGTGTCATTTACGTACGAGTACTTGTCAGCGCGAAGTAGACAAAAATGGTAACAAATGCTTAAAGTTAAGTAACGTTTTTCGGTAAGGCCGTTTATATTTATGAGAATGTTTAGCATTTCAGCCTACTCCTATTGCAAGTATAGAAAATAATATGCACCGCATATTGCCGCAATTTTTGCCATTGTGTCTTTGGTAATGTTGCATGGGAGTACAAAAGCCTCAGGTGTGCGATTGAAACTCACAATTTGCAGAATTCATTTCAACGTAGTTATATATTATGTAGTTCTAGCAGTATATACGTGTATTATAACAATCCGGTGAACTTTAGCATTAGCACTGAGTCTACAATACCGCAATTTTCATAACAATAGGGAAAACAGGGAGTCGTGTAAGCTCTCACCTCTACCTTCGTCAAACTAGACTGACACTAGACGCAAATGCGTCAAACACAATCATTATTTACCTATTGTGTAGGTCTATTATTGTATTAAGAACTTAAGTACTGGTCACTGTCAAGTTATACTTATTTGGTATTTAATATTTTGACCCTGTAGGCAAATGTGTCCATGGATTACTACATCACTTTAAATTTGATATAAGTAATAATAAATTTCAACAAAGGTGACTGTATTTCAGACTTGACCTTTTGGGACTTTTCATTTTGTCCATCTAGACTTTTGACTCTGGACCATTTAGCCCACTGGACCTTTTGGGTCACTGGACCTTTTGGGTCACTGGACCTTTTCACTCGACTCTTTTTAATCTATCCATATGTAAAATCTATTTATCTCTTAAGTGTTGTACTTTTCACTGGATCGACCAGGATACCGACCTATTTTATTTTGGTACAAAAACATACTTATAGAAATCAAATATTTGTAATTAGGTAGATATAATAGGAGACTTTAATAGTGCAACAGAAATAAATCTAAATATAATATATGTCAGTATTGACCTATATTATATGTAGATTACCAGATTTGTTTCACCTCTGTCAGGTGTTGCGTTGCAAAGCTGATTTTAACTTGGATACTTGGTAGTCGTGTCTTGATCTAGCCTGTTCTGTAGCCCTATAGTGCAGTAACACATACCTATTCTACAGTCATAAAGGCACAAGGGGCTATCTGTAGCTCTAATATTGTGTTGTGCAGATGGTAATTTAAGTTACAATGACCAGTGGTTATGCCTACCATATGTCATAGGACCGACCTGGACAAATCAAGCTTGCTACTTGTTTTATTCCTTATTCATTTATATCCTAGTAATTTTCCTGTTTAATGATGGGTAGAATATTTTTGGGTGTTGTGTATGTTGCATGTATTAACATGTTTAATCAGGCAAGTTGGTGGTTAGTTAATCATAGATCAATCTTGCATTTTTTTTTTTTTCATTTTTTTTATTAAATTAAAAAAAAAACCTTGCTAAGCAAACTGTACAATTTGTGGCCGGCTAAATTAATTAGCTAATTTTTCAACCATTGCCCGTTAGTCAACAAATAAACAATAGAGAAAATGTTTAGTTAAGAACAGAATGCGGAGAGAATTTATTACTACTAAGTACTTAAATTAAGTTTTACTAACATTGAATGAAACAGTAGGTAATTAAGTTACAAAATAAACTGATTAAATTAACTCGTGTTAATGAAACCCTCTAGAGTTAAGACCCCAGTCTTGTGCTAAGAAACATTTCGGCTTTTTGAGTGCTAACTCTAAAAACAAACTCAACTTTAGAATCTAAATCAGTCTCAAAGGGCTGAATGGCTCAGCTACGAAAATGTAATAGCTTCAAACTATTGACATCTCTATTTACTGAAGTTAAATTTAATTTCCGGCGGTTATGCTTTGTTCGCATTAAGCAAGTAGGTCATTTAGTCGAGTAGTCTACGCTCGCGCGCTTTTTGCCACAGTGCGCTTTAAGTAAACAAGTGTTATATTGTGTAAAAGTAAATGGATGGTTAAAGAGATTTAAACTTTTATAGACCTATGTCTATACAAGTTGTCTGTATAGGTATGTATGCCTATACATACACACCTATACTTGTTTCTAGACACAACAGCAAAATACATAGAACATAACAAAGTAAAACAAAAAACAGTTAACATAATTATTAGGTTGTTATGTCTGTAAGAATTTGATTTTTGTTGAAATAATTATTAAAAAAACGAAATATGAATAATAACTTAATGACTATTATTTCCGATAAAAAAAACTGAATTATATATTGAAATAAGCGAATAGAAAACGCGTCTATTTGAGAATGACGTCATCGCTTCAGATATTTTTTTTATTGAAATGAAACAAATTTTACTGGATTTATCGCGTTTATTTTACATAATATCACCACAAACGTCAAGTCATAAAATTATGTAAAATATACGCGATAAATCCGTTAAAACGTGTTTCATTTCAATGAGTCAATCATCAACAATCGCGAAAACTTAGAAAACATTAGGTTGTTTTTTTAATGAAAATCTGAAAACTCCTAGATATAAAAATCTCAGTAGTTTACGTTTTTTTTCATATCTATCTACGAGTAGAAAGCCCTTTCTACTAGAAACTCAGATTTGGATTTTCAAACAGCTGTTTTTAAAGATTTGTAGTTACTGACGTACTTTCGTAGTATTTACCATTTTTTAAACGTACCTGCAATCTGAATTTACAATTCATTCCTTTAAATAAAACGTAACTTTTAAAGACGTAGACGGGTTATTTAAACACTACTCGACTAAGTTACTAGCATGATGCAAACTAAGCTTCAGAACTTCTGGATGTCAAATTCGACTGGTGGATTTATGTTGACAGACTGTGATTAAACAAGTGTCCCTACGGGAAAGCGGTAATTTATTGAGTCCTCAGGCTTAAAGTATTGGCGGCCTTGGTTTCGGCTGGGTCGTTTCAAATTCGTACATTATTCAAAACGAGGGTAATTCTTCTTATCAGACATCGATGGTATTGTTTATGGTTGATATTCCAAAAATCCGGAAAAACGCTTTTGCTCTTCTTTTGTTATGCGTTCCGTTAAATTGTGTAGTAAGCTTCCAGAGTGATCTCTGGCCAAAGACATGATCTAAGTGTCTTCAAATCGCGAGTGAATAAGATTTTTAAAGAACTTCTCTTGCTAACAGGCAAGTGTGCTTCATTGTAGTCTGCCACGGTCACTTATATTATTAGGCATGTTATCGGTTAAGCTCAAGCCTTATAATGTCCTGGTGTATGTTTGTACGTCTCGAACTCAAAAACCAACGATAGCTCCTTGATAGTACTGATTGACGAATGAAGACAGATGTCCACAAAGGAACTGGCACAATCGTCATTTGCAAGGCTTAGTAATGATCCAATGACAGATGAATGAGGAAAAAGGAACTTCAGGAAATGCAAAGGAAATGCGAGGAAATAAGTTTATTTCATGACAGAGTATCCTCGAGGCTTATTTCCTAAATTCCCGAAACCTTTGCTATTTACTCCAATTTATTGAAAACCATTAGCATTTATTTTCTCAATAACGGCAAGTATACGATAGATAAACGCAGTCCGTTATCGTCGGACTGGATCATACGAATCGTTGAACTGCCTATACTGTTAGGTTCAGCCTCTACTAAAGCGGAGATGTGCGAAACGGAGAGGAGAGGAGAAGAAATACCTAGCTGCTAGGTGTAGAGAGTACATTTATTTACATACAATACATTGTACATTTGGTAGAGCGAAACTGAGCCATGGTCGGCGAGCATTTATTGAAATACATATATTATTGTATTTATTATTTATCATCATCATCATCATCATCATCTCAGCCATAAGAAGTCCACTGCTGGACATAGGCCTCCCCTATGGATTTCCAAAAAGACCGATTGGAAGCGGCTTGCATCCAGCGCCTTCCTGCCACTTGTATGAGGTCATCTGCCCATCTCGTGGCTGGTCTTCCTACGCTGCGCTTGCCGGTACGTGGTCTCCACTCGAGAACCTTTCGGCCTTTTTATTATTTATCATCTTTCAACAATTCATGCTCTTCTTTCATATGCATAGCTATAATCGTATATACCTTCTATATTTGTGCAAACGAACTTACTAGTACAGCTAGATTATTTTTTTACATTCCATTCCTGTGCAGTACGCATCAAGAACTTGAAGTGATATTGCTGAGTACAGATTTTTGGCATTTCAATGAGAAGTGTGGTAATGTGCCGACTTTCTGCTAATCCTGTAGTGAAATGAAGAGGGTTGAATTAGGTGGTGAGCTTTTGCGTACACTCCCCGAAGTGAATCCTATAGAATATAGACAGAGAAGCTACTTTACGGTGGTGCTCGAGACGAAGTAGCTTTTTGACAATCAGTTTATCGTCAACGATTAACCTCACAGATCGCCGGTCAACCGTCTGTAAAGCTTCCAGCTGATACTTGGCTGCTCCATCACAAAAGTGGCAGCAGCTGTACCTAGTCCACATACGATAGGACCTGTGCCGGAGACAAGTAAAGCAACTGACCCAGCGAGATTAAGTAACGTCTCATCTTATTGAGGATGCCAAGATTCTTACTAGCCAATTTAGTCTTTAGATTCGAGGTCCTTAAAGTTCAATGTTGGTGTTAATGTGAGTCCCAGCAGTTCAAAATAGCCTCTCAATGGAAAATATATATTTCGGAAAGTAGGAGATAAAAAAAACTAATTATTTTTGGCGGAGAAAAGGCAGTTTACAATGCATCTCGTCTCTTCTAACATCTCATCTCTGGGTAGTGAGTTCAAGCCTTAATGCTATCCCAATCTCCATGATATATTGTGGACAATAACGTATTAACGATAGCTTAATGGGAAAAATATACAACAGAATTCGTGAACATTAAATACTGATGTAATTACACTCTGTTAACTTTTGTTTTTACCCGACTGCGTAAGAAGGAGGGTTATGTTTTTCGAGTGTATGTATGTATGTATGTATATTTCTTTGACACGCCCTAGAGCCTAAACGGCTTGACCGATTTTGATGTGAGTAGTGTCAATAGATTCGTCTTAGTTGTGAGAGTGACACTGGGTACATCAAAATTAAAAAAAAGTTAGGCTGCAAAAACCTCTTTTCTGCAGTCGGGTATTTTGTTTTTCTTTTAACATTGATACTTGTTAATGATAATGTTGTTTTGTGAGGGTTCTACACAATATATATTTACATAAGTTTACATACAAGCCGGTGAAGCTCTTTTGAGGGACATGACGGCTCTAGTAAACCTAATGTTGTCAGGCCGAGTCAACGTGAGTATCTTATAAATCCTCTACGGTGCTAATTTATGCGCTTTAAAAAAAAAGGATGGCGGCATTAGGCCGATTGCTGTCGGGATGACTTATCGGCGCCTCGCTGCCAAAATATGTTGTAAAAAGGTAGCGCCGGTCCTATCAAATATTTTTCAACCGTTACAGTTAGGATTTGGCACGCGAGGTGGCTGTGAATCAGCTGTCCATTCTGTGAGAACATTTTTGGACCAAAATTGTGGAGATCTACTGTTGAAGGTGGATGTAAAGAATGCTTTTAATTCATTAGATAGAGGAGCCTTATTGACACAAATCAAAGACAAAATCCCAAATGTATACAGTTTTCTTTGGCAGTGTTATGCGTGTTCTTCTAAATTAACTTATCAAGGACATGAAATCATATCAAGTATGGGATGTCAGCAGGGAGATCCACTTGGTCCTGCCATTTTCAGCCTAGCCATTCATCCCATAATACAACGTTTAAAATCCAAACTAAATGTTTGGTACTTAGATGATGGTACGTTGGGTGGTGACGCAAATACTTTATATGGTGATCTTGTCTTTTTAATGTCTGAATTTCGTAAAATTGGTCTAGAACTAAATTTCTCAAAATGCGAACTTTTTATTTCAAACTCTTACCCGGAAAAATATTTAATTATACAAAAATTCAATGATTTGGCACCAAATATTAAAATAGTAAATAACAGGACACTATGTTTGTTAGGTTCCCCTATCATGGATGAATCTATCACTCCATTCATTGAAGAAAAAATTCAATATTTTCTACAAGTTTCAGACCGCTTAAACAAAATAAACACCCACATGGCATTCACTATTATTCGGTTTTCTCTTTTCGTACCAAAATTTACGTATCTTGTCAGGTGTTGTCAGTTATGGAAACATGTAGATATTATTCAGAAACTAGACAATACCATTAAAAATACTTTAGCCTTAGTTTTGAACGTAAACTTGAGTGATAGAGAGTGGTTACAAGCTTCACTACCAGTACGTTTCGGTGGTCTAGGCATTCGATCCATTTCTGGAGTTGCTCTCCCTGCATTCTTGTCTTCGATTCATAGCAACCAAAATCTGATCACAAAAATTCTGTCTAATACTTCATTAGTTAATGACATTTC
The DNA here is from genome assembly GCA_947563715.1 of Lycia hirtaria. Classification (NCBI taxonomy): domain Eukaryota; kingdom Metazoa; phylum Arthropoda; class Insecta; order Lepidoptera; family Geometridae; genus Lycia; species Lycia hirtaria. The sequence continues at coordinate 25,528,456 of OX387375.1, forward strand.
ACAAATAAACGAAGCCAAGGATGCATGGATAAGAGCATGCCCAAATACCGATTTCCCAAAAACTACATCATCGCAGCGGTTATGGGATGGACCGATGTGTGAGCAAGTGCGGAATAAACTAATAAATACGTGGCTTAGCTCTACAGATCGTGCCCGTCTGCTAGCTGTTGCGGAATGGGAATCGGGTTTGTGGCTACAGGTACTTCTATTCTAGAACCAAGTGGTCTCGTACGTAATGATGGTAAAAGACCGGATGGAATGACCTTGATTCCGTGGAAGATGGGGCGGCCCTTAGTATGGGACGCCACTTGCGTTGACACCTTTGCACCGTCACATCTTCCCAGAACCCAAAATAAGGCTGGTGCTGTGGCTGAATTTGCAGAAGACCTCAAAAGGCGCAAATATAGTTCGCTCGATAGTGGATATATATTTGAGCCTTTTGGGGTTGAAACTTTAGGACCGTGGGGACCAGCAGCAAAAAAAATATATAGAGAGCTGTCGTCTCGTCTGATCTACGCAACACGTGACCAGAATGCTGGCCTCTACTTTGCTCAAAGAGTAAGTATCGCTATACAACGAGGTAATGGGGCCAGCATCCTGGGAACAATTCCCGCTGCTAACGGTCTTTTATAGTAGTTTTATTTTTATGTTTAGTTAGTTGAGTTTGCATATTGTTTTGTTGTAGTAAATTCTGGTTTTAGTTTTCATTGTATAATTAAAATGATAGTTTACATATTATTATACATATTATAGTTGCCATTTAAATATTTTTTTATCAGCTCTGTTTGTACAAACTGTCCCACTGCTGGGCGCGGGCCATCTTCTCAAAGTGATAAGGGATTTAAATTATAGTAAACAATTAAATTATCATACTTTTTAAAACTGTTTGTACTGTTTTTTAGTTTTCCTATTTTTCTTTACGAAATGCCATTTATAATATTGTGTTCTTTTTGTAATTTATATTATTTCTTTTTGTTTTTCTCTTGGATGCACTGGCATATAATAATACTACACTTTATAACTTTTTCATGCATGTTCTTAAACTTAGCGAGCATGGCAGTAAGTAAAAAGCTGGCCAGAATTAATTGATAAATTCCAGATCTTGTAATTTTAATACTTCATCGCAATTGATCTGTTAGGTTAGTCACTGCATCGACGTGGCGGAATGGATGTTTTTTTTGGACAAACTTTATGTTTACATCGGGTAAAATTTAAAAAAAATGACTCGATCATTCCTTTTTCAAGCTTGATTGTGGCTGGACTTAGGAAGTTTAAGAACTCCCAATGAACCATGAGAAAACCATAACCATAACCATGAGAATTGAAAATAGTAGAGACAGTATTTTATCCTGCAAAAGTAATCATGACAGAAATAAATAAAATCGAGTTTTTCCCTTCAGTTCCCCGTTCAATGGGTTGAAAGTAAAAAAAAGCGAGCAAATTCTCGAAACCGTGCTCAAGCTCCGCTGTCAATTATTTCAATAAATCCTTCAAAGCTGCAATATAAACATATCATTTTCCGATTCAATCGTTCCCTGATACATAAATCCCTGCCGGCGGGGTCCAGGGCGGCCGCGGGGTGACTGCGGTTCATCGTTCAATAGCTGAAAACATCCCGCTCAAGTGTCCAACGGGCCCCGTATAATACGACAATTAATAACCCCGTCTATGTCCCTTTCATGAATTATTGATTAAACAACCACAACACTTTTATTGCTGACAAAATAAGAAAATTGACCTTTAAAGAAATAGTAGTAAGACTCAAAATGCAACTTCAAACTTCTTTAAGGTCCTATTGGAGCTGAATTAAGTCTAATCACTCATTTTAATCACTTTCTCAAGAAATCAGTCTGAAATATATTGCTTTAGCCCCAAATATCTCAAGCAAGCAGCCGAACATTTATCTAATTAAATTGCAATTCTTGCTGCGACGCAATAAAGACCGAGTTACCTTGCACAGAGTTAGCTAATATTGCTTGCAGAGTGCATCGCTTTCTATAGTAGCTCTTGTCTCTTATGGCGTGCGTCAATCTATTGAGGTAGCTGGGTGTCCGGTCGAGCCGGCCGCGGCAGGATGGGAAGTGCGAATTACAAGCTGTTGTGCTTTTTGTAGCCGAGTTACGGAAGTCCACCAAGTGTACCACACATTTTTTTACACCGCTAAACAGTAGTGTGCAAATATACTCATCGAAATTTCTGAGCAAATCGAGATTCAACATCTAATAATTTAGAATGACAAACGCAGTGTATTTTAAATTCGAACTGTTGTAATCCGCACATTTGTAAATATGTAATTTACACTCATACATCACAATTTTTATACAATCTACTACTAACCTAACCCAATTTTAAGAAAACAAAACACAGTGACCACATATTTTTTTCTGACGTTCCCACCAAAACAAAATTTTCATTAAAATTTCACTTGAATAAAAAAAACTGGTCCTTTTCAATTGCAAATATTTTGTCGCACGAATTTAATTAAAACATTCAAAAGCCTGTTTCAAAGCTTATAAGTACTCTCCCAATGAAATTATTTTGAAGAAACTAATTCGAATGTAAATAGCTTCTTAAATTACTTTTTCAATGTCGTGGACCGTGTCATTTTACTTTAGTAAAAAATGGATATATCAGAAAATGAGATTCTACTTAGTGTCCGCGCTAATTAAATTTCTACGGCGTTACCGAAAAGCGTTACTTAACTTTGATCAACGTCTCAAATTCTCTGTCTTATTTCCGTAAGTGTCATTACGTGTCAGCGAGAATTTGACAAAATATGATCAAATTTGAGTAACGATTTTCGGTAAGATTCCTACTGTTTAACTTGATTCTACGAGACTACAATAGTTACCTACACCCGTATTATTTATTTATTTGCAATGTTTATTTCGGTCAATCGAAAACAAGTAAGTAAGGTCTAATATAAAAATACTTATACTTAAATACTTATACTTACGTATACATATACTAAATACTTATTATTAGGTTCAAACTTTTACTGCGCTAAAAATGCTTACGAATCTTACGATGACTCAAAAATGAGCCCAAACTCAATAGGACATCGTTTAGCTACAACTAGATATACGATTCGATTGATCTTTGCAACGAAGAATAGCATCTACGAACTATGGTGTGTTTTTAGTCTAGTAAAAATAAGATTTGTGACAACAAGACAACTACCTAATTATCTTGTTATTTAAATGAATGTACTGGTGTTTTGAAATACATTTGACACAATTTCATAATGATATTATAAAAGCTAATTGTGTTACCTTTACACACTCAAACGGCTGAACCGATCATTATGAAAATTAGTATAGAGATAGCTTTGGACCTGGGGACGGACATGAACTACTTATCTTCATCATAATCATCACCGTATTTCATAACTTCGCGAGTGAAACCGCGTAACGCAGCTAGTCTATAAATCGGGGATTATTGTTGATCTATGATTTTTAGTTATTTTCCTACCATAATTTCAAAGAATCCCCCCAGTTACAAATACTGTGATCTGCTCCATACAAACGGATTTATTTTTACTAGACTATTTCTCGCTAGCAAAACGTCGAAAACACTCACTTCCTAGGAAGCCACTGAGGCGCGGTGTGGTGCGGCGAGAGCGCCGCACCTCACTCAGTGGCTTCCTAGTAATGTAACAGATTAGCTATGAGTGGTGTCTGCTCTCGTACGTAAGTACATACAGCTCAATGTATCCATGCGACTTAATTATATTTATTGAAATCCTACAATGTTTGAAAAGCATCCTACTGCGGAGACAATCCTGGCTGCAACATTCTTATACATAAAGTGGTTCAAATTAGGCTTGCAAGAGTTTTTTACTTAATATCAAATTTGTAAAAATGTAATTAAAATGGAGATACATGACATAACAATATAGGAAATGAATATAATAGAAAAGTAAATGAAGGAAGATAGGCAAGCACCATCTTCGTTAAAGTCAGGTTTTCCAACTGTCACCAAATGGCTTCAAGCTTATTAATTTAACGTTTCCTGGTTAGTTACCTAGTTTAGACGACATTTAATTATTAATTAGGATTTGTAGCTAAACCACGGTTGTCATGAAACTTAACGTAGGTATTTTAGGACATGCTGCTATTTTGATACCACATTTAGTAGAAATTCTGTGAATATTTATTTTATGAAAGACATTTAAGAAATGAGTAAAGACTTGGAATTTATATATATATATGTAAATAAATAAATATTTGTGGACATTTCACACAACACCATCTAGCCCAAACTAAGCAAAGCTTGTACTATGGAACTAGATGGCTGATAGAATACATATAGACTTTTTTTGTTGTAAATATATACTTAAGATACATAGAAACACCCAGACACAGAACAAACATCCATGCTCATCACACAAATGTTTGCCCTGGGTGGGGATCGAACCCACGACCTTTCAGTTCAGCAGGTAGACGTAGATACACTACCAACGGAGCCACAGGGCCATTCACTTATGTATTCACTTAGATTTTAGATATACTTAGTTCAAAACTTCACTGCACTCGTATGTTCTTGATGAACACAACTTTGACAGGCCACAAGGCTCGGTAATAGTACGACTCCCTTCAGAGCTGTAGGTCGTGGGTTCGATTCCCATCCAGGGCAAATATTTGTGCGATAAGCATGGATGAAAGGTTCACGTAAGTCGCGCCAAAAAATCTGCGGGTAGACCTAGCTATACATACTCGAAGCTACATATATACATACAACTATATATACATACAACTATACATACAAGCTATATGTTCTTTTAAGTGCTTGAATTTTGTGATTAGATGCTAGATTACTATAAATATTGCCTTATAAGCCTTCCAAGGTCTTCAATAAGATTCGTATATTTTTGATCTTTCTTCAATATCAATATCCCATTAGACCGATGCTTCGATAAAATATTAAACGTATCGCTTGTGAATACATTTTTCCATTTACACAAATCATTACAAATCCATCAATGTTGAGGAGGAATCTTTTAGGGCATCAGAAAAAAATATCAAATGGATATTTTATTATTTGCTCAATTTCTGGTTTTAAATATTTTAATATAGGTATAATGAATTTTCTTCATCCGACGAAAATGAGCTTATCGTTTTTTTATCGGTTAAATTTTAGCGAATGTGCTTCACGCACATTCTTGATAAGATAAGATACGAGAAGGAAATGTATAGGGTTGACATAAGTTAACGAAATGTCACGTGATGAACATTGACCACCAACTCGCCTGATGGTAAGCAACGGTGTGGCCGATGACGATGCACTTCTATCTTGGCTATAATTATTTTATTATCTATTCACTCTAACCTTGAAAATCCAACAAAACATAGAAGTTGGCAAGAAATTCTACTCCTATGTAGTACGCATCAAAAATTGTGGACCTAAATCGTTGTGTACGAATTTTGCGCATTCAAATAAGAAAATGCCGAATTCAAGGTTAGTTAACATAAACAAAGAATCATGGCTAACGTAAGTATTACCTATATCAAATTGGCATTCGAATTACTGCAAAACTTTTTCTTACCAACTTGTGCCACCGTAATTGAATTTCCTATTTTTAGATACAAATATAAACAAAATAAAGGTCGAAAAACTAAACCACTTGCACCAAACAAAACAAACAACGCGGCATATTTTCTCGCTTATATGTATGCTGATATTATTTTTTCCTACCGAACTTTTTTAAACAGAGTTTCTACTAAAGTGAGGTTTGGCCAAGAAGGTATCATATCTTGTAATGTATTTTTTTACTTGTTGGACTTCAGCCTTAGACTATTACTAATGGCATAAATGTTGTATATTTAGAACGGTATACAAATAAAAAACAATTTATATAAATCTACAATACCTATATAAATTGTTTTTTATTTGTATAAAAATCAAATAATAAATATATTTGGTTTGGACCGGTATTTTGAAAATCCATGGTCTATTTCTAGCAGTGCTTCTTCTAGCTTTTTGTGATTAAATTAAAAATGTACAGTTTTCGGATTTTTTCCTTTATGTGTACTTTATGGCAATACTTCTTGCCAAATTTCACAGATATAGGTCAACGGGAAGTACCCCATAGGTTTTAATTCCCTTGTGAGTGTCGAAATATGCGTTTTTGCGACAAATTCGGCTGTAACATTATTTTATGAAAACTGAGAAGTTTGATTTTTCTCTCTGCAGCAAGAGAGAGACTATAGATCTGAGTATATATAGTTTTAATTTCAAATCGATACCTTTACCCGTTCCCGAAATACAGGTCTTGACACCCGGACCAACGGACAGACTGACACTAAAGTGATCCTATATGGGTTCCGTTTTTTCCTTTTGAAGTACGGTACCCTAAACAGTGATTAAATATGTGTATTATTATGACGATATGTGATATGATGCCATATGTGATTATTTTTTTATACAAGATAGATCTACGATTGACCACCGACTCGCCTGATGTTAAGCGACGGTGTGGCCGAGGATGGAGCTCGTCGATCTAGAAGATATCTATTCACTCTAGCCTGGAAAATTCCAAGATTCTAGGTCTCAGGAAACAGAGATGGCGGCAAGAATTCCGAATTTTTTTTTACTCGCAAAAAATAGTGTCTTTACGCAAGGAATGAGGGTCCATATTTTAAAGTTCTTTAACCGTATCGTGGGGTATCATATGAAAGAGCTTAATTAGCATAACCCCTCAGGAGGCATTAAATACGCCAGCGTATTTCCCGCCATTGTGCGCTGGCTGGCATGCCATACGCTAGCGTATCGTTATTCCTCTCCTTGTTGTACTCCCCGCCAGTTAACTATGACATAATATTTTTTTCTGCTCTAACTCGTTCATAGACAGGCAAAATGACAAACTACCAATCAGATACGTTAGAATTGATACTTCCGAAATAAATTTCTGTGTAAATTGCATCAGAATGACGCGCGCGGTCAAGGTTATAAACACGTAATGGCGGCCGCTCTTGCCATCTATTTATAAATACCGATTTTATGTATTTATTTCGATTAAATACATATTTTGTTATGTTTTACACGTGGCAAAACCAGTAATAAAGTTAGTGACAGTGTCAAATACATGTCTGTGTGATCAAAAAAATCGAAATATTTGTTTCGAACCGAACGCCGACGGACCTTTTTTGTGCCGAAATTTGAGTGTTTTTTTTGTGACTTTTATGTTGTGATTTTTTTTTCAAAATAAGGTTTCATTATATACTTCAAAATTAATAGTAATATGTGACCGATATATATCCAGTGATACGATACAAGTGTTAAATTAAGTATGTGATGTGTATATTAATCACAAATATGAATCTAAACGCATACATGTCGAACGAACAATAGTGTCCGAAAAGCCGTGCCAGATGTCCGCCGTCGGTATTTATAGCCGATTTTGAAACATAGTTTCAATTACAACAGGTATGTATGTTGCATGTTTTTTATTTGTTATGTTATTAATAATAAGACTGCATATACAGATTTTTAAATAAAGCAACCCATTTTGCTCAATAACGTCCTAATTGACTTCGCGTATTTTTTTCAATTATCTATCATCATTATCATCAGCCCGAAACGAGGTTTTTTATGGTCTCTAATAGATAAATAAAACACATTTTTATCGACTAAACCATTACAAAACCAGAAGCTCATAAATTATACTATTCATAAACAAAAGTTACAAGCCATTCCAACTTAAAGAATATCAAGTTCACATTTTGTAAGCATGACCCGTTTTTACGACCGTCCTAATTGGCCACTTGAACCGCACGTGCTTTATGACGATCTTGTTAATCTAAACAATGTATGGGATGATGTTATTTTTTCTCGGATATCTGTATATTGTTGTTTTTTAAAGCCAAAAAAACAATAATATGTATGAAATGTTTTTAATATTTTTTAATATGATTTTTTTCGTAAAAAATGGTGAAAAAAAATCGCATGCTCAACTTTAAGCCTAGATAGGGGATACTTTTTTTAATTAAAATACATATGCGTTGGATATCAGTTAGCTTTATTCAGTAGGATTACAGTGATATTAATTTTATATATAGTTTTCATACAAATTTTATTTTTTATTAATTTTTTAATAGCGCGCGGCAAAAAAATCAAAAAAATCGCGGGGGGGCGTGCCATACGCGGGGGGCAAATAAATACGTGACCTTTGCCATGTGCCCGCGGAGGGGATAAGGTTTTCAAATATTTTTACGATGTATATTTTTCGGTATAAGAAGGAAAATATAAAAAAAAATATGATTTCCCCCTTTTATCTACTAGTTTGTGCCTGAGTCGCACTTGTCCGGTTTTTTAGTTACTTTATAATATTAGTAAGTACATTCGTGCTAGTGCTTACAAATGCGTCGATTGACATACCATTTATCAAGGTCGAGTTTTTAGATCCGATATTGACGGCAGTGAGCATACTTAGATACATAAGACCCGTATCAAATATTCTTACGTGCTAATACTATAAGAGTCAGATCCTCTTTTTAAGTAGTCGGACAACCATTTCGTCCAAACGACAACATTTCAAATCATAATGTTTGCCAGTCGGCAGCAGCAATTTCAGGAATCGTAATATCAAACTTTTAATGCTCTCTGTCCAAAAGTTATTATGTTGAGGCTTTGAAACATTGCTCTAGAACATGTTAAATGCGGATTCAAATTTGAAACAATTTAGTCATTATCATACTGAGTAAGTAACAGAAGGTCTAAGTGCTTAAAAGTTGTACAGTTCAAAAGTTTGAATGTTCGTTACGCTTACGTCCCACGACAGCGAAACTGTCTTAAAGGGCTCAAATTGGACTAAAGTGGTACAGTTTACATTGTTAACCGACTACCAAAAACAAGGAGGTCCTCAATTCGTATATGTTCTTATTACGACCTTATTTCGCAACCCACATTCCACTATAGCAACCAGAATGTCAGCATCGTCCAAAATTTTATGGTGAAATGCGTACGGACAGATTTCGATCCTCATTTTTGTGTACTGGACAAGACTGGACAGGAATGGAAATTCATGCGTCCTACTTTTTTGTGACCTATAATCTCAGAATTTGCAAGAGCGAAAAAAGACATCGATCTAATGTCTTTTTTCCTCGGCCACACCACGCGAATTGGTAACTTTGATCTATTTTGTACATAAATAATTATAGTTAAAAAACAAACTGAAAAAACCGACTTTAAAATACGCAATTTGTTTACTTGGATGACATTTTTCCAGTTATTTTGTCATAAGTACTAAACCGATTTTGATAAAATTTATATGTATTTTATTACCTCTGAAGTATGACCTACCAAACCCAAAGAATCATCAAAATCAATTCACAATTGGCGAAGTAATCGGTTAACAAAAATTATTAGAATATGTTATTATTAGATTTAGTGTTATATTAAAAAAAAAAAAAAAAAAAAAAAAAAAAGATTAATTACGCACATATATGTTGTAAGAACATTTTGCCAATTTATATGTTCTAAAATGTGATAATGTGTGAGTGAATTACGAACTATATTCGCATAGCACCTTGAGTTTTAATGATTACTTTGGTCTACATTCGTGAATCAAGCAGGGTGACAGCCGCACTGTCGCTTAATGTGAAAGCGCACTAAAGGGAAAATAATTTTACTTATACATAAAAAAATAGAAGACGAAATGTAAATAAGGGATCATGGTCTCATCCTTACATACCAGCCAGCTTGACAATATTCGTATACATAAATCGTACATATTGCAAGGGATGCAATTCAACGACGAAATAGAATTTAAATTGAACTCTTTATTGAAAATTTATGCGCGTCGTGTTAACGTTTCAAGGGATTTTCTGAATGTTCGTTCGATTGAGTGATAAAGTCCATTATATTGTCCGTAATATTCCTTTAAAACATTCGAAGAGTTTGAGAACATAATTATCAAATACAGCATTTTACGCGCCCCAACGCGTTTATTACGCGGTCCCAACGGAAGGCCAGCGCTGGTTAATTGAAAAATATAAAATACATTTTGGTGGACATTTCACACAACACCATCTAGCTCAAACTAAGCAAAGGTATGGAATGGTGGTTGATAGAATGCATATTTATATACCTTTTTTTTGGTATATACATACTTATGATACATAGAAAAACACCCAGCCACAGAACAAACATCCATGCTCATCACACAAATGTTTGCCCTAGGTGGGGATCGAACCCACGACCTACCCGAGGAGGCAGTCGTACTACCGTCTACCACTGAGCCATTAGGCCTGGCTTGTGACTAAAACTACTGTAGTTTTTGTTTATTTTTAGTGTTTATATATTTTGGTTATTATTGTCGCAAATATAATTACAGTTTAAAAAACTGAAAAAAAACTATTTCAAAATACGCATCTTGTTTACTCGGTGTTAGGTACATCTTTAGAGGATATAACTCTACACTCGTAGCTAGCTAACAGTGATAAGTATACCGCGACTTGCTGTTCACTTTTCTACAGGCACTTCGATGATATTTTACCAGTTATTCTGTTTAAAAACTTGTACTGAACCGATTTTGATAAAATTTATACGAGACCACCTCTGAAGTATGACCTACCAAATAAAAAAGAATCATCAAAATCAATGCACAATTCACGTAATCGTAATAAAGTAATCGGTGAACCAACATACAGACGAATTGATAACCTCCTTCTTTTTGGAAGTGGGTTAAAAAGTATGTCTATGTCTATTTTTATGATGATTGAATAATAAAAAATGCCGCATTTGCCAATTATTTTGTGGCCTACGTTTGACCATAACCCATTTGATCGAAACCAATGATATTCCGGAACTGAAACCGGAAATATGAACCGGCTCTCAAACTAGACTCATTTTTACGTGCTTGGTTGTAAATTTATCGTTTTAATCCCTCCCAATATTTTGCAATTTACTGTACAAATTTAGTAATTCAGATGTTGATGCCGCGTACAGGTCCTATTTTTCAACGTATACAGGTGTAAGTACAGGTTTTAGTTATTTTTGTCGTTTGCGGGGATTTTGATAAAAAAAAAAAATTACTGATCGATTTCGATAATATTTAGCAAAACTGAGTACCGAATAAATACTCAATTTGAAACAAACATTTAGAATATGAGCAATAGACCTTGCGTGCAATTTTTTTCCCATAATTGTTTTCAGCCTGTGCTTGATATAATTGTGTAGGATGTTTGCAGAATTGTCAGTAGCTACAATATCTACAATGACATTACTGTAACAGTTTTTTTGCTACGCATTATTTAATTGTCGTCTTCATACGGCCAGTTATGTAATTTTCGGTGCTAGACGAAAGTTCTCAGTACGTCCCGAGAAAACTCGAAGAGAAACGATAGATATAATCTGGGTGTCTATAAATCGCGAGTGAATTGGTTTCTTCTAGGTAAGCGCGTCGTAGACCGCAACGTCGCTTAACATCAGGCGAGTTGGCGGTCAAGCGCGAACCTATTTCTACTTTAAAAAATAACCTCACCGGTGACCCCGAGCGCTCAGTCCTAAGTTCGTCCATGTAAACTCGCCATTTGGTACTCAAATTATTCAGTGTTCCAAACTTCTTTGTCTGACGGAAGACGTTTACAATTCTGACAGCCGTGACTTCTTAATGACTTCCAAGTCGTATATTTTGAGTCATTTTAGTCTGTTTTAAGCACATTATTTATGTATTTTTTACGAGACTATACCCGTTTCTGTAAAATTTTAGAATGGCGCGCTTTGATAGTTTTAATAGACGAGCTTTACTAGTGTAACTGTCATGAATTTGGTAGGTACCTTTCAAGTGTCTTTTTTAGTTATTTTACTTAACGCCAGTTCACATTTTCTTAGTAATTTAGTAGAGTAGAGAGTAACCCCACGACGGATTCGTTCCACGCTCACTTCGTTCACTCACTGGGGTCAATAACTCCAGTCTCCACAGAATAGGGTATCCTAGAAAATGAACAAGAAGATATGTACAAAATTGAAGATATGTTTTGTTATGAACATAATCAAATTAAATCAAATCAAATTTTATTACTTTAAGAAAGTACAACATTATAAGTTATAATATTACATATATTATACTTACAGTTGCATAAAATAGTTAGAAAAACTGAAGCAACCGACTTCTCATGGATGCCATTATCAGAACTGGAATGAGACCACACGGAAACCACCAGCAGTAAAAAAGAATCATCAAAATCGGTTCACCCAGTCGAAAGTTATGAGGTAACAAACATTAAAAAAAATACAGTCGAATTGAGAACCTCCTCCTTTTTTTAAGTCGGTTAAAAATCATAACAGCTGTAACTGACGAGCAAGTCACACAATCACACAGCCACAGAATTCGTCCTATAACATAGGATCCAGAAGGATAATCTCCATACAAACCGCCTTTTAAATTCGGGCCAATTTTATTTTCAGCTGTAACTGACGAGCAACTCACACAATCACACAGCTTTGCACACAGCAAACAATTATTGACTTTTTAGTTTTAATTCAACAATTATTTGTTTAAGGCGCGGCAGAAATGAAGCCTAGCTCTGCATTATATGGACGCTTTCTATATACTACTTGTAATATTTTGGAAAGACGTTTTTCATATACTGCGAGGAGTAATCCAGTCGTGCTTGGAGTGCGCCCTCACCCTGCTCACAATCGCGGTTACTTTTGTGCTGGCTTGTGGAACATTGGCGTTTATATGGTTAGTGGAAAGCATTTAATATCCTACCTACTTTTATAAATTATGACCATTATTGTACACAAAAAGTAAAGATCTCCTAAATAGACGTCATGCTTTCCAGACCATTTGATAGTTCGACGTTTTGCTACATGGACGTATACCCCATTAGGCTTACAGCTCATTAGACGTTTTGCTACTTAGGTTTTCTTATCAGGAAGGCTATTTTTGCGTCATCATCATGAGCCCAATTTTATCTTCTGCTGCTCATAGGCTCTCTAAATGCTATTCAGCTCGATTTTTAGTTTTCCAATACCAATATTGTGTTAATTACAAAATTGCTAGATTTTAGTTCAGAATTTCGAATAAAGCAATAAAACAAATACCTCAAAAACTAGTTCCTGCAAAGTAATTACTATTATGTTACATTACGAAAATTATTTTGGCTATGCTAAAGCACTTAGGCTATAACATCTTTATAATGTCCAAAGTTTAAGCTGGCATGTACACTGAGGCTATAAATCGCCAAGTCACTCGCAAACTATACCAGCAGTCATACCGCCCGTGCCCCCACATGAGCTTTTAACCACTTTGAGGTCTGCCAAATAGCTTTGAGGAAATTTACGCAATCATCGGCGTCATTAACTTAGTATGTTATTTCAGTAGAGATATTGTACGCAGGATTGTATTATGATGTAACTATAATATTTAGGAGGCTATATTCTATTATTTTCGTGCATTAACGTATCCATAAATGAATGTATTAATTATACTAGAAACAAAGTCCGGATGTATGTTGGTATTCGTGTAAGGTTGTATTTTTCAATTAATCAGTATGAAATTTAAATACAGGTTTTATAATTCTGATTAATGGTATTACTGATTAAAGGGTTGTTTTCCTCCAAATTAAGTTTGGTGTGGCGCCATTTACTGACCGATTTTGATCATTAAAATACAGACCAGCAAATATTTTCCTAGAAAGATTTGGTGTTCAATTTCTTTGGTGTCTAGATTTTGAGATGTGATCATCTCAAAATCTAGACACTGTCTAGAAAAGTAATGTAATTCAATGAAAAAACTAGAGTTAAATACTTACGTATTTAACTCTAGTTTTTTCATTGAATTAAAGTTAAATACTTACGTATTTAACTTGATTTAACTCAAAGTTAAATACTTACGTATTTAACTTTGAGTTAAATACTTACGTATTTAACTCTAGTTTTTTCATTGAATTCTTAGTTTTTACCTGACTTAAAAAAGGAGGTTACCAGTTCGATTATATTTTATTTTTGTAATCTATGAGGAACAGGTGCTCTGTGATTTATAAACCTGAAAAATGGGAAATTATTGTGCGAGAACTGCAAGATAAAACCTTCTTGCTGATTCCACAAAAAAAACCACGAAAAATGACAAGAAAATGCTTCGTTAACATTCGGTGTCATGTGTTATACTTGTATACTTAAAATAGAGTAAACGGTAGTCTTTGACTATGTAAATACTTCTGTGACGGTAGTGTTGAAATCCCATAGGATAAAGAAAATAGGTCTGTAACACTTACTTTTTTGAACTTATTGATATTTTATGTGAACGCCTAGAATTTCAGGCTATTTCTACTCTAGAAAACATGTGCAGTTACAAATATTCTTAGATATAAAGTATATTTTGTTGAGAAATTAGCCCTAGTGTATGTGTTCATGATCATGTGTCATGCATAGGAGTACAGAAGCATCGGTGTGCGAGTGAAACTCGTACTTTTCCGGATTTATTGTGAATTTACCCAATATTCGTACTAAACGGTTCAATTATACGTTTTTAATCGGAATAGCTAAAGAGTGAAACAAATTGCCGGCTTCTTTGTTTCCTGAGAGTTACATTGGTCTTTTCAAAGTCAGAGTGAATAGGTAGTGGTTAGGTATGCGTGCTTCATCTCCGTCCACATCATCGCTTCCCAACAGGCGACTTGGTGGTCAAACGCGGACTTATACGTGTTAAAAAAAACTTTAATAATTATAGGCACTGTTGTTTCAGGTGCAGACCTTTTCAAGGTCCTAAAGACTTCACGCCTGACGCCGTTGCATCATGTTCATTCATAGCTGCGTTTGTGTATGTCGCCTATACAATGATTAAAAAAATGTTTTGAAAAAAATGCTATTAATTCCAATAAACATAGATTAAAAAAAAAAACATTTCAATTAACTTAATTGAGGTAAAACAGCTTTTCAATAATGTCAACGAATCCTTATCCTTACTATTATCATTATAAAAGTGAGTTTTTTTTAAATTCACAAATAGACTTGCGCTTGACCGTCAACTCACCTGGTGTTAAGCGACAGTTACGTAACTCTGTCTGTCTCTGTCTGTTTGTTACCATTTACGATCAAACGGCTGAACCGATCATTATGAAATTTTGTATAGAGATAGTCGTGAATATGGAGATGAAATAGGCTACTTTTCGTCATCACCATTTTTCATCACTACGCGGGCGAAATTGTGGGACACAGCTAGGAATATGACGTTATACTCGTATCGTTAACAGCAACGTTGCTCGGCATCAGGTGAGTTAGCGGTTAAGCGCAATAAATAAAAAAGTAAAACTGAAACAAGCGAATCCAGTAAGCATATTCTCGAACAAAATAATTATATTATTGGAGATAATAATTTATTTATTTAAAAAAAAATGCTTATATTTAATTGGACATGAATGGATCTTCCTGAATGGGTTCTACCTAATAGATATTAATTATAATCTGGGTGTGTACATAGTAGATAGTACATAGTGAATAGGTTCGATCTAGGCAAGCGAGTTGCATCAAGAAGTCGTATTTCGCAAAACTTCTGTAGAGAGTTCCATAAGAACACAAAATTCTGTATGAGTTTCAAAATTAGACCGTAACTGTCGTAGACCGTAACCACACCAGTCAAGTTCAAGGACACGCGCAGGCCTATTTTTAGTAAAAACAAGTAGTTGAATAGAAAAAAAAACTAAAAACTACAGACTATTAATGTATTATTTTTATTACATAATTGGAATAACTTCTCTTTATATACAAAAAAAAAACGTTTTATTCGAGACGCAACGAGTCTTTTTAGACACTTGCAATACACATTAAATTTTGAAAAAAAAATACATAATTATATTTATCATAAAATTTTGCAAAAAATCGTGGTCTCAATTTTATATGAATTTTTGAACGTAAAAATCCGTCTGAATCAGGAGTCACAACAGGCACCCGGTTTAGTCAAGCGTAAGCCTATTTATGAAAAAAAAGTTAACAATTGACGGAGAAATCGATGAACATGGGCAAAAAAATATTACAGTTGAAAAAAAAAACTCCTCGGTTAAAAAAAGAAACAATAAGTAAGTTTATTTTTCATTCTCAGAACCAATTGTTTACTTACTAAAGGCTGCCTTAGTGAATTTGCGCAGTTATCAAGATTTTCTAGGAACCTGTTGACGTCAACAGGTTCCTAGAAACAAGTATATCAAAGTACTTATCTAGTTTATATTAGTTTCTGCAAACTCTTGGAATTTAAAGCGAGCTTCTTGTAGCATTTGAGTTGAACGCTAGCTTTTATTAGATTTAATTAAATATTGACTTTAGAAACTAAAATTTGTTTTCATATTTTTGCAGCTGTTCTTTATCAAGACGAAAGGTTTTCTCTTGTTATTTCGATTAAGAGCTTCTTTTATACATGAATTTAATTTTACTATTTTGTCTGTTTAAATTGGACCTATTTAATAAAACCTTCACATTTTCTCTGGTAATTTATGATTTTTATTGAACTAATATTATGAACGCATACTAAACAATAATCATATAGAAAAAAATATATACATATGTATGTATACGCTACGAATTGTAACCTCCTCCCCTTTGAAGTTGGTATAAATGTAGAAAAAACAACACTTTTCGAAGTCGTAACATGTAAAGGGTCCAGGTGAGTGATTACATGATTTAAACACGTGTTTCAGGAGGCGCCACCAATGCTCTGTTGGGTTAGACAGACGAATATATCAGCATATGTCATTGCGTCCGTCCTATGTATGTGTTTCATAATTAAACAAGTGTTTTTACTATGATTATTCTAAAGAATGCACATTTATAATCATTTACAACGATTTTACGCATACTTTCTCACAAAAAAATGTTTACTCAATAGCATATTAAGCGTGACGAAATCGTAATTAAGACTGCAAAAACAGATTTTCTGCAGTCGGGTATTTTGTTTTTCTTTTAACATGATATGAATATTTATAATTATCTAAATATTTATTTTCAACCGACTTCAAAAATGAGGAGGTTCTCAATTCGACTGTATATTTTTTTGTGTGTTACCTCAGAACTTTCGACTGGGTCAATCGATTTTGATGATTCTTTTTTATTTGAAAACTGGTGCATTCTGTGTGGTTCCATTTCCATTTGGTCCAGTTCTGACAATGGCTTCCATGAGAAGTCGGTTGCTTCAGTTTTTTAAACTATAATTATGTCTGTATCTATAACACTGTAATTGATTAGTTAGTGGTGTATAAAGTACTTAAAGATAAATAAAATAATTCGTACACATTTTAGGGCAGGAAATATGAGAAATGGGATACAATTTATAAAATTGAACGAACATTAAATTTTAAATAGGTACGTAATTTATATTCTATTCACGGCAATAAAGCAATTCCATAAACAAAATCGTAAAGGGTAGATCTATTAATCATAATAATTTCTCCTAAGCGCGGTTTCGAATTTATAAGACCTCTAATATATCCGCAATTAAGGTAATGAGTCGTTATAATGCCAATGGGATGTAAATGTCAATAAATATTACTTTGGGAGGCCACGTAATTCATTTCTGTCATAGATATAATTAAGGGCATTTAAAGGCTAATCACATCATTTGTATCTGTTTACGAAATTGAATTTATATAGCAATTAGAAAAGGCAGTAGGCCGGACGAAAAGTTCGCCAAACTGTTAGCCGGTAATGCCGAAAATGTCTCCATTGGAGATCAGCCACGGGCAAGTGTAGAGTATGATAACCAGCCACGAAATGGATAGACAACCTCATACGACGCTGGTTGCAGGCAGCGCGCCTACTGTTTTTTTTGTAAATTTATCTCCAGCCTATATCTGGCAATGAACTGTATCACAGTGTGAGCCGGTCCGTGGTCTACTGAAGATACCTAATTAAAAGTAACTTGCATCGTTTATGGAATTTAGTAGCCCTTATTTCGCACATTTGCTTTCAAGCATTGACATAGTGAGTATCTGTTTGCATGACAGCGTACTAACACGGGGTTACTGTCTACTTCAGTAAATTACTAAATAATGCGAAACGGGCTTTACTTTAAAAAGTTATAATAATTGTTATGTAAATTAAAGCGAGATGGAACAGAAATAATGACGGATCTCATAGACGTACGAAAATCACCGACATAGCACGGCAGATTAGCAAGTTAAAGTTCCAGTGGGCATATTACGTAGAACTGATAGCTGATGGGGCAATAGTAAAATTCTTGAGTGAAAACCACGTAGGAATGTATGTAGTGCAGCGTAGGACGACCAGCCATAAAGTGGGAGGACCTCATACAAATGGCAGAAAGACGCTCCAACCGGCCTTTTGGTAATCCACGGGGGAGGCATATGTCTATTTTAACATTTCTCTGCATACCGGAATGCCATAATGTTTGCATAGTACCTACTGTAATTTGGTTGACTATTCTGCTAAGGATATGTGGCGGGAGTATGCCACATATCCTTAGCAGTGCAAGCAGACTTCGTACAAAATCTTACCACTACAATGCCTTTTAAAATACTCGTAAAAGGTCAGAGATCCATAAATTACTTTGATTTGGTTTCACAAAAGGTCTTCCTTCCTACCTTCACCGCGCTACAAAATTGCGATGTTGTCGACTCCAGATACCTGACATTTGTGAATTTATGTTTTTGTGAAACGGTATGAAAAATATTTATGGCCTAAAAGGTCCAATGATATTTCAACCCAGAATAAATTGGGCCCAATTCAGTGGACCAGACCAATCAGGCGTCAACGGATCAAATCAAAGCTGAAATCTATTATTGTTTGCTGTAACATACTGGCTATGCCTCGTGGCTTCACCTGCTATGCTAAATAAAAGGTTATTTTAGGTTACAGAATGTAATAAATAAACATTCAGGCTTCACAGCTTAGTTGGTAGTTTTAAGTTTACAAGGAATAGACGATTGATCACCAATTCACCAATAGGGAATATGGATGAATTGTATTTCATAGGAATAACACTTTAATTGATACTTTATAAAAATATAATACATTTACTATAAAAAATCTATCTAGAAGAAGTGAAAGAATGTTTACTCTAGCCGTGAAATTTCCAAAATGTAGTAGGTAAGTCTGCCTTCTAAGCTGTAGGTCATGAGTAAGAACAAACATTTTGTGTAATGTGCCCAGAACAAACGTTTAGTGTAATGTTTTGAGTGTTTCTATGTATCACTATGTTCACAAAAGATCTATTGATATTATATCAGCTGTCTGGTTCTAATAGAACAACCTAGTTTGGAGCTAGATTGCGCTGTGTTCAAATGCGCGCCTATATAATAATATAATTATTTTCAGAGTAACCTTATTAATACAAGTTTATGTTTAGTAAACTCACCCTGACAAAAAAACGGTTGAACCGATTTTGATGAAACATTGCTAAGAACACACTCGATGAAATTCTCTTTCAAACAAAAAAAACTAGATCAAAATCGGTCCATCCGTTTAAGAGCTATTATGCCACAGACAGACACACATACACACGACAAGTTATACACACCCCTCATTCCGGGTTTAAAATTTTTAAATACATAAGCATCAACTAACCAAACTAGACAAAGCCTATTTTTTGGGCTCCCTGTGGCCTTTTACCAATACATAAAACACTCTTGTTATTTTAAAAACTTTTTCCAGGATACAATATATATTTTATTTATGACTACCTGTACCCGCGACTTCATACTCGTAAGAAAACACATCAGCCGCGCTCCAACCTAACTGCCGAGTAAATTTATTTGTGTCGAGTATGTGGTCAAACGTAGATTTAATTAAATGAAGAATAAACTGCCGTCCCCTTTTTCAACTCGCTCCAGCCCTGCTCAAGTTCAGCTCCTGTCTCGATCCCACCTCGCTTCTACTCCACTCCTGCCTCACATCTTTTCCACGTCCACCTTGCTCCCGTCGCACTCCCGTTTTGCTGTCACCTGCTCCCACTCCACCCCTGTCCAACTTCTGCCATATTGCTGTCGCTGAAATATAATAATAGTATTTATTTATATCTATTAGGTAACCCAAATACCAAATTTCATGCCCCTAACATCAAAACTTAGGAACTTTCATACATTCGTTTACCCTCCAATTTGACCCCTTAATTCAGCCCTTTCGCAAAATTCGTTCTCAGCTGACCTATTTACTCTATAAGTAACATACATGCTAAATTTCAGATTCGTAGCTCATGTAGTTTTTGAGATTTAGTGATGAGCAACGCAATACTCGTAAAGTTGAATGTTGTAATTTAATTTAATGCTATATCCCAGGGGAACTATCAAATTTTTCGGGATAAAAAGTATCGAAGATCCTTCTACATAGTATAAGTAATAATCCTGCCAAATTTCGTCCAAATCCGTCCAGTAGTTTCGGCATCCATTGGACACACCGTACAGACAGACAGACAAAAATTTTAAAAATTGCTGATTTGGCATCTGTATAAATAGGAAGGTATCCTCCAATCAAAATTTTTCAAAAATATTTAATGTACAGAATTTGACCCCTTACAGTCTTGTATATGTATAGATAGATTGTAGTGTTTACTTATGCTAAAGCTATAGCTTCAAGTTACTATTTTAAATAAGTACATGGTGAATTGTTAAATTATGTTAATATTTACTTTAATATTATTCTTATTTACATATGCATATTATTTACCCGACGAAAAAATACTACCTCTATCTTGAGCAGTCTAGTTTGTACTTTGACTTCAATGTCACGTCTATCCCTGGCCAATATTCCGCCAGAAAACTTCCGAGACCAACCCAGATCTGTCAATAACTTCCAGAACTGGAATGTGAATTTTGTCAGAAAAGTAATTTAACTTTCTTAGATCAATCATGTGAGTGTAGGGACTAGAAGTCTGTAGTTACAAGCCCTAAGTTGAATAAATAACAAATCGACTTTACCTAAGTACTCGTAGTCATAAGCAAATAAAAGGGCTAAAAAATATGTTAGATTTTTTCTTGCCAAGTTATTTTTTTACAGTTTTCTTAAGTTTATTCATATACGTAAATTATATGTATTAGGAATATGTGTAATAGTTGCTTAAATCAAATAGGACGTACGTATTTATCTTGTTGCTTTGTAAGTACTCACATTTGGCTAGGCGTATAAGTACATATTTGATCATCACTTCATTAATTTCATATTATTATTAGCTTATTAATTAACCATCTTTATAATTTCCGCCACATTTTTCATTTTATAAGTCCACTGCTGAACATCGGCCTGCTCTATGGATTTTGAAAAAGACTTTTTTTTTATAAACTATAGATCTACGATTGACCACCAGCTCGCCTGATGTTAAGCGATGGTGTGGCCGAGGATGGAGCTCGTCGATCTAGAAGATATCTATTCACTCTAGCCATGAAAATTCCAAGATTGTAGGTCTCAGGAAACAGAGATGGCGGAAACATATTCCATTCTTGTGCAGTACGCAACAGGAATGTGGATCGATATCGCTGGGTACGGATTTTGAGTACTTGCTGGAGGCGGATTGCATCCAGCGTCTTCCTGCCACTTGTTTGAGATAGTTTGTCTACCGTTTGACTGATCGTTTTACGCTGCCTGGATAAATTGACAATGCAACGCACACAGACGTATTGCGTTTTTTAAACGCGAAGGCTCTAATGAATAAATTTAATAGAATATTTTAAATTTAATACATAAATATATATCGATATCAGCAGAATTATGACAAATACTCGTATTAATTGCAGTTGAAATCAAAGACTTCTCAGAGCAACCTGCGTCATAGCAAATATCATAACTATAAGTTAGTTCCTAGTGCTGGAGCTAGCGGCAACAAAAATAAAAACCTCGGCGGTAAGTGATGCACATCTACGGTTACCATATCTCAGGATTCGTTCTGAGATTTCAGGATTTTCAGGTTATATTCTGGATTGAGATTGTCGGAAATCTGAAAATCTCGAGAATTTTTATTAAAATAGAATACCATAAAATAGGTATATTAGAGCACCGATTTTTTCCCACAAAGATGTAAATTACGTTTGAGAAAAAATTCACAAATTAGGTACGTCAATCATAGGATTTTTTAATGGAAATCGGGCTTTTTCTTCAGATTTTCAAATTTTGTTAACTCAATTAATGTCAGACAATTATATAATGAATGTCTTGCACAAGCCTGTAAGAATTGCAGATACCAATTATTTATGTTTGACAGGCTAGAAAACATAAATGTATATAGAAATAATGTATACACAGAGATATTTTATACCCATACATACATAATTATAGAGTTTATAAATAAACTTACACGAATGCAATATATAATAAATAAAAGTAATAATTATAATGATTACCAGATAACGTTTCTAAAATTTAAGCAATGCTCAACATATTTTGTCAACTTCTCTCAGACACGTATTGATACTTGCGAAAAAAAGACAGAGAAATTGAGACGTTGATCATAGTAAAGTAACATTTGCGGTAAGGCCATAAGTGTTTGGCGTGCGATTCTCAACTAAAGAGTGGTTATTAGCCTACCGAGTACTAGAAGAAGAAACTAAATATAGTTATTTTTAATTCGAATGGACGTTGTTCTATATAGGTTGAGTAGCTAAACTGGTGAAGCGCTTACGAATATGTCGTAAGCGCTTTAGCTAGCTCTCCACCTATAAAATGCTTTCTACCTCTGAATATTACTTTTGCTTCAGCTTACAAGTTGTTTAATTTACTTTGACGTTCATAGACGGCGTTCACGTGCAGGTTTCAATTAAACGCAGGTTTTCTCACGGATTACGCAGTTTCGAGTAATTAATACTTTATTTTAAAACTTGATTTCAAATCTTCGAAGGTATTGGATGGGTTTCGTATATTTTATTGAGTAAGTTTAAAAGGTAAAGTAAAGGTAGATGTTTAGATTAATTGGCTGCTGCGGAAGAAGAAATAGGCTTGTTGCCACTAATAACAAATTGCTTGGTTTATAGTTTCTAATTATAAATGAAGAGACGTAGATAAGAAAAAACAGGCCATTTCTCATAAAAGTTAAGGATTATTAATATTTATTAACTTTCCCACTGCTGGGCACGGACCATCTTCTCATTGTGACAAAATTAAAGCCGTATTCCACCAAGCTGACCCAGTACAAGTTGGTAGATTTCCAATGTCTTCAAAAACATGAAGAACTCTCATTTTTTATATTTATCTTTATCGTAAGACCGTAATTTCGTTTGGAAGATATCAAAAGCAGTGAAATCACTAGTCTCGATAACAGGCTTAACTTCAGCCAACTTTATCCAGAGTTCCTAGAATTTCAACTAATTAAGAACTAGAGAGCTCACCTTTCTTTCGCCTCAACAGTTTTACGAAGGCACGGCTTCGTATCTTCGTCACCGACCTACTTTAACTTTTGAATTAAAAATACTAACAAAGTAGAGGATTTGAGTCAACATTTTCGGGGCTTACCTAGTTTTTTTGTGTGGAAAAACTAAGCCTTGAACATTTTATCTAAAATTTATTTTTAGATTGATTTCAAGATCAGATTTTTTGCTTAATTTGACTAAAACATGAGATAGAGAGCCGCAGCTGTCCCGCTCATACGTGACGTCCTAGTCTAGTTCGTTGACACTTTATTAAAGTGGTCAATCGTAGAGATCTACTATTGACCACTTTAATAAAGTGTCAACGTAAATCTATAATAGTCATTTCGATCACATTTGGTAAAAATACTTTTGTTTCGAAATTGTGTTATTTTCCATGATTTTTATTATTTATGCGTATGAAGTCGCGGGTGTATCCGATTCGTAATGTCCCCAATAGGTGTATGAGTGTAATGAGCACAAGCATGCGAGTTATGATGTGTGACAGTCTGCTCCCCCAGTGGAAGCACATCCTCATTGCAGCAGAGGGGACTGAGCAAATAGCGTGATACACTCCGCTCAAGGTGAGCGTGCGTGGGACTCGATACATATACCTACTTACTAGGATTACTAGGCGCCTCATGGTTAAACCCGTGCAGTGATGAAAAAAGATGGTAATGATGATGATGATCATAAAATGTAGCCTATGTCCTCTCTCCTAGTCCTAATTTACTCGGAAAAGGTAACAAACAGACAGACAGAGTTACTTTCGCTTGTTAAATTACTAGTTGAAAAATGTTGCTATAAATTAGTGGTTTCCTAAGTCGTCAATTTTAATATAGGTATATCCTCATGCTCCTAGAAATTTAATGTGTGACAATAAACAAATTAAAATACTTATTATAAATATATACCTATTTCTATATTTTTTTACGTCTTTACCTCACGTCTAATCCTCTAACTGTGGACAAGTGAGGTGTCTAATGGTCTCATGGATATTGATGCTCTGTCTACTCCGTAAGGAAAATTAGGCGTGATATTATGTATGTAATGTTTACCTTGTGATTTTAATTTGTGTTTTTTTATTAAAAAAAAAAAACATGCGCAAACGAGACAATCATCATTCATAGCGCTCTGTGCTAGCTATTGAAAAAGCAGCAAACAGCGCTGCTTTTTCAATGAAAATTAATCTGACCTGCCCCCGTATTCTGAAACCATTCGGTTTCGGAATCGATTCGATTTGAATATCTCCGTCTCTTTAATTTCCATAGAGAATGACAGAGACGGAGATATACAAATCGAATCGATTCCGAAACCGAATGGGTTCAGAATACGGGGGCTGGATGGACGGCAAAATAAGTTAGCCGTAGGTACAGAATAGATAAGGATAACCGGTAGGCGGCTATTTTTCTCAAACCTACGGGTTTCTTTTGACCGGGACCGCGTCCTAGCGTTTTCAAAAGTCAGGGGTCAAGACCTATTTTAGCCCTTACGACAGCTGGATCTCATTTTTCTTCCCAACTTTTAGGTACAAATACAGGCTAAAGCCACTGCAGCCATATAAATATTAAGTAATAAGTCACAAATATTTCTATTGAATCGACAATTCTCTTTGTAAATCGGAATACCTTTGCCGTTTCAATTCTTTTGTAACGCCCCTGGTCTCTTTGATGAATGGAGCTCGATGTCCTTGCCTTGTGCTACACGATGGCAGAGGGTCGGTGCCACTTCTCAATGGAAACTTGTTATTGTGAAATTTCGCAGTCGAAAATAAAGATATTCGGGCGTACTTCTTGACTATAGATTTTATAGTAGATTTTTTTCTTGCTTGTAAATCCTTAAACTTAATTAAGCTCAAGGATTAATGGCATTAATGCCATTAAAGATTTCAAGTAAGTAAACATTAGTGATACAAACACGTAGAAAAAGAAGAAAAATATTTTTTGTAGTATGAGTATTTATATTTGTACATTTCTGTATTATCTGAAATTGGTGTGAAATGGTTTATGTGATTTCGAGTTGGCCTTTGAGTTAATTTTTTATGTCGTGCATGGTACAGATTTTATATAAAAAAATGGTGCATAGGACTTGACAAAAATACACTTTTAGCCGCTGCCATTATCTTATATTTTCAGGTACATAATTGTTAGCCATCGAGTGCCGATTATGTTATGGAGAGCTGGATCAATAAAACTTACAATTGTTTTTTTACACATAATTGTATTTGCTACTGAATATGACGAGATAAATTAGCAAGAAAGAAAAGTAGTAAAGTAGCAGCGCAGTAACAAATATTACGGATATCAGATTACGGATTACGGACAAAAAAAAATGTGTGAATCCAAGATCCATAAAAAAGCTTTTTTATTAAGATTATCGGACAAAAATAAAACAGATGAAGTTGTTAAGTGTTGACACAAAACGAACGCATATTGCAATTTTAATAAGCAATATTGCTGTTTGATATTCAAGCTATAAAGAAGGAGCTGTAAAACTGAACTCATAAAATGTTATGGCGCATGATAGTAGGTGGAATCCATGTGCTGATTTTATTTTTTTACTAGCTGTGCCCCCTGATTTTACCCGCTTAGTGATGGTAAATGGTGAGGATGATGATAACATTAAGCGTTTATCCGTCTTCGGGTTCTCACTCAGCTATCTATGTAGGTACCTTTCTTAACAATCGGTTTAGACGTTTAGTCGTAAAAAGGTAACAAATAGAAAAAGGGACAGACAAAGTTACCTTCTCTTTTATAATATTCGTTAGGATTAGGATAATGGAAACAAATAAGTAGGTACTTCAGAGATATTGTCCGGTCTGGATCTCAAATCTGTAGCCGCGTGTGTGCCGTAGGGAAGAGCTCTGAAGCTCTGATGGCATCAAACCGGTCGTTTGGGTTTTGGCGGGAACGTCTTAGTAACATGTTGTTGCTTTGTTTTATTTTCCTAAACTTGTGTTATTTTGAACATTAATGCTATAAAAATGGTGGTGTTTTATTCATTAGGTGTTCGATCAAGTGCATGAGTGTGGGCAAGTGAAATAAAGCAGTGGAACGTGTGATTTTACGTTGTCGGCAAAACTCCATAGAAGCTTCTAGTAAGATCGCCATCACTTTACTGAGGCAAGACTTAAATTTGAAAATGACTGTATTCGTGACTTTAACTAGAACACTATATAACTTGTATTATTCAAGAAACTTAAAATATTTCAATACTTGACACTGGCAAATCGCTAATCGCGGGGTCCAATACAAATAAGAAGAAGAACCGGTCGTAGACTCGTGTTTTGAACAAAATAATAGAACAATATCGTAATTTTATCTATATATAAAAATAGAGGTACTTCACAGATTTAAGATGAATAAATACGTGAATAATACTATACATACATTTAATATTTTCAGAAGTTTTACTTCAGAAGTCAGCGGAAATTTAATGCATCGTGGTCGCGTGTTTGGTGTCTTTAATTTATTAACGTTTAGACAAGTGTAGTTAAGTTTTCAACCGACTTCAAAAAGGAAGAGTTCTCAATTTTGTTATTATACTAAAACTAATAAATAAATAATATATGTTTGAAAAGATGAGTGATTGGAGATTACTTATTCAAAATATCCACCAAAGCAGGCAACAATTTTGTCAACAAATATTTTGTTATATTTTTTTTATTTTTGTTACCGCATAACTCCGTCATTTATAAACCGATTTTGAAAGCATATACTTTCAGATTTTTCCCATAGAAAATCCAACAAAATTGGTATTAATGTTTGGTTTTTGGGTTATTAGGTAAAAATGACATCCAAGTATACGAAATTACGTGTCTTGAAGTAGACTGCTTTTTTATACAATAGGTATAGGTTTGAGCTTGACCGCCAACTCACCTGATGTTAAGCGATGTTGCGGTCTACGATGAAGCACGCGTACCAGAAGAAACCGATTCACTCGCGATTAGAAAACACCCATATTTCAGCGTTTAAACTTTTTAACTATTCCTAATATATATTTAGAAACGCACTGTCCCATACAAAGACGCAATTTTTTAATACAAATGCGTAGCAAATGAATTCGTGTGATAGAATTATGATTATAAATTGCACACCAATCTCACCCAAAAAGAGAACTGTTTTATTCCTCACTGCGGTCCGAATCGACCTATTCCAAAATGATATTGGTCGATTCGCACCGCGGTGCGAAAGGACCTATTCAAAAAGAGCTCTTGGGTGATTCGGACCGCGGTTCGAACCACTTGCGGTGCGAAACGCCGAAGTACCCTAACATATTATCATCTAATCAAGTCATCTTTCATAATATAATAACTTTACAGTACCTCTCTCTTTCACTACAGTAGGCAGAAAGTTAGCACACTATCGCTCATTGCTCATTAAATTACCAAAAACGTACACAACAATTTTAGTTCACACTTTTTCTGCACATGAACTCTCTGACACATTCCTTGTTTTCAAATAACTACAATTTTAGACGTCGACACACCGTCTTTCAAGGGCGTCGCCAAGGGGGGGGGGGGGCAGCTGCCCCCCCTATGCCCTAGAGATTTGAAAAATGTAGCCAACTGCAAAGCAACCAAAATATTTTTCTCCTCCATAATATTAACTTCCCCCCCCTGGGCTGGCGACGCCTTTGCCGTCTTTGCTTACCAATAGATGAGTTGATAAATAATGACCCATTTTGGGAACAGGTTAGAATCTTGTTATTTTAGCGATACTGTATTTCCCAATCGCACAAATACTAGAAGAGCTTATCATCACTAACTGGTGCGTTATGAAAGCACTGTGGTTATACATTTGTTCCGGATTGCACATAAGAATCGAATTTTATTCTCACTATAAAATTTTACGAAGCAATGAAAATTGCTCGTGTAATTAAGCTGCCAGGACGAATTGTTTTGATTTAGTATGTTTGTTTTACAACCGATTTGGAAGGTCGTATTTCATAAAGCACTGTCTTACTTTAAAACGGAAAAATGATTTTGTCAGTAATAATTACAGCTAAAAAAACAGAAAAAACCGACTTCAAAATACGCAATACAATACATATGTATGTATGCGACTTGCTGTTCACTTTTCTATAGGCGCTTGTATGATATTTTAGCAGTTATTTTGTTATAAAAACCAAAGCACTGCGTCGATTTTGATAAAATTTATATGAGACCACCTCTAGTCTAGTCTAGTCACCTCTAGTCATTGATGGTTGCTCGTCTGATCAATTGGTGATTAATGCCGGGGTGCCTCAGGGGTCCGTGCTATCTGCAACTCTGTTTTTGCTTCACATTAACGATCTGCTTACTTCCGGCATCTTTGGATACGCAGATGATAGCACAGTTGTAGAAAGGTACACTTCCAATCCCAGAGCTAATAAGGCGGAAATACAAGCGTTGAGAAAAGATATGGTTGAGCGGTTGAATCTGTCTCTCACAAATGTATCTAAATGGGTGGACGAGAATTTAGTCAAATTCAACGCAAATAAAACCCAAGCATGTCATTTCTCCGCTAAAACGTGTCCCTTCACACTATCCCCAATTTTTCGGAATGTTCCTGTACCATTGGCGGGTCAGCTTGATCTCCTGGGCTTAACCCTTACTCCGACGCTTAACTACGGAACCTACCTTGAATCAAAGGCTAAGTTGGCTGGTAAAAAGCTAGGCGTTCTGAACAAGGTCCGGCGGTACTTCACACCGGGGCAGCTGCTCACCCTGTATCAAGCGCAAGTCCGATCGTGTATGGAGTACTGCTGCCATCTTTGGAACGGTGCTGCCAAATACCAGCTCCAAGCTCTAGAATCGGTAGACCGGCGTGCTGTCCGACTCATTGGTGACGATAAGCTAGTTACTAAAAAGCTACTCAGTCTGGAACACCGCCGTATGGTAGCAAGTCTGTCAATTTTTTACAGGATACATTTCGGAGAATGTGCTTCTGAGCTGCATGACCTTATTTTACCATCTCCTTTCTACCACAGAACTAGTAGAAAATCAGCACACTACCACCCATATATTGTAGATTTACCCAATATTCGTACTAAACGGTTTAATTCTACGTTTCTTATCGGTACAGCGAAAGAGTGGAACAAATTGCCGGCTTCTTTGTTCCCTGAGAATTACAACATTGGTCTTTTCAAGGTCAGAGTGAATAGGTATCTTCTAAGTCTGCGTGCTTCATCTTCGACCACATCTTCGCTTTCCGACAGGCGAGTTGGTGGTCAAACGCGGACTTATTCGTGTTAAAAAAAAAAAAAAAAACCTCTGAAGTATGGCCTACCATCGTCAAAATAAATTCACAATTGGCTGAGTAATCGGTGAACAAACATACAAAAAAAAAATACAGATCGAATTGATAACTTCTTATTTTTGGAAGTTGATTAAAATGTTAATGATTACTAAAAAATAAAATGCCGCCAACGACAAAATAATGACGTCATTATTTTCAGTATCCGAATTACATATTTGGAGTCTATACAAATTAGTAATTAAGTACTTGTAGTAATAACGGATAATGGTCAACGTAATTAGTCTGAAATGGCAGCAGGATTCCAATTTAATATGGTACGATTTCCATACAAAAGTCATCATCATCATCATCATCTCAGCCATAAGAAGTCCACTGCTGGACTAAGGCCTCCCCCATGGATTTCCAAAAAGACAGATTGGAAGCGGCTTGCATCCAGCGTCTTCCCGCCACTTGTATGAGGTCATCTGTCCATCTCGTGGCCATATAATAGTTATTTGTTATACAAGAGTGCAAAGTTGCTTTTTAACCGCGTGCTAAATTTTGATGGCCGAGCAAGCGAAGGATTCTAAAATTGAATCACGAGCGCAGCGAGTGATTCAAAAATCAGAATCCTGAGCGTTAGCGAGGGAATTAAAAGAGCACGAGGTGAAAAATCTTTGCATTCGAGTGCAACACGTAACTTTTCATCCCACCTCAGCGAGGAAATGACTAAATGCAAAAAAAACATTTACAATCACAAGATACTTTTATTTCAGTTTAGGTATTAAGTACTACATTATGATTGGTAAGTATTACAGAATAATCTTTAAATTATAACAAATAACACTTAGGTATAATGGTTGTTGAACAGATGAGGCTCTTTTTAAAAATTCCACTAATTTAGGATAGGTGTCGATATATACTACTTATGTCTGTTTTCATCTTTATTGTTGCTTTTAGCATTGAATACGTACTCCATAGAGTGCTTGATTTCTTGGTCTCGGATAATTCAATAAAATATGCCAGCAAAACGTTTTCGGAGAAAGTTTTGGCTCCTTTAGCTAGTCGCCACGTGTATAACACATATCGTTCAAATACTTACTTCTCGCCTGATTGTTGAGGTAGAAAGCTCATTTGCGCATTAACAGTTTCAGTCAATTCTGTTGGAGTCAAATAAACTTTTTCGTCGCTAGAATCACTCATTTTTGGTTTTACACTTGTTTTCCAATTTCTTGTTTTAACAATATGTCGTGAAAATGGCGCACGCAAAGCAAATAAAAAAAAAAGTAGGTACACCAAGAAGGTTCGGAGTCTGAGTTTTTAACAAATTAAAAAAGGTTGTATGATAAATTCGGCACCATGGAGGTGTAAATAGGTTTAATGATGTTTTGAATTCACAAACTCAGTGCACACGATGTTCTAAATTTGAATTTACTTTATCCTCTAGAGGATAAAAACGGCTTTTGCGCTCAGATATCGAAGAGCAAAAGTACTCTTTCCAAGATGGGGGGATGAAAAAGTATTTTTACTAAATATGGTCGTAAATAATATAGTTTAAATTGTAATTAGTTTTAATATCGGTTTTTATTGGCGGCAAACCACATTTGTTGAAGAAAAAGTTTGTTAAAGAAATGTTGAGATTAATAGCAAAACTACAATTAAATAATTAAATATAAATGTGTTTTGTTTTACTAATCACTTCTATTCTTTAAAAAATGTGACATTGCCGCCAATAAAAACCGATGTCGCTAATCACAATAATTTAATTGTACCTATAACTGTACTGTTTTCGAGTTTTCGACCACATTTGATAAAAATACTTTTGTATCCAAAAATCCGACGTTGTTTTAATTGCCTAATTATATATTTAATATAATTATGTAAGTTTGAAAATCTCCTTTTCATTTCGAGTAAGCATAAAAATCTGAAAACCTCACGAAATTCTATCTTCAATCGAGACAAACCGTGACCCTTCCAAGGGTCATCTTGACTCGGAATCTAACGTCCTTTATAAGAACATACATAACATACCTTCAAGTGTAGGTATTTCTTTGTTTTTCCGTAAAACTGCCACGATTCATGAGTTACTGGAACGTGATAACGTGTCCCAAAAATGCGTCCCTCTTCCTTTCACGGGAGATAAAACGATGTTTTAATTAGGGATGCACGAATATTCGGCCAATTCTGATTTCGGCCTATTCTTTTTTTTTTTGGTACAGTGTAGCATAAATGTACAGTGTGTATAAATTCATTCATCATTTTAAAAAAAATCTTCTTTGTTGGGGAAGCAACTCAAAGTCAATATTTTTTCTTCGGCCATCGATAGCAGTGCAGCCCTTTTCTGACATGTGCAAATTGTTGCCAGGCAGTATATATTAGCAACCACTGAACCAAATTACGAATTAACCCAACAAAAATGTA
Organism: Lycia hirtaria; assembly: GCA_947563715.1. Taxonomy (NCBI): domain Eukaryota; kingdom Metazoa; phylum Arthropoda; class Insecta; order Lepidoptera; family Geometridae; genus Lycia; species Lycia hirtaria. The sequence goes on from OX387375.1 coordinate 25,560,377, forward strand.
AGATTCCTGTGGGATAGACTAGTGGATGTGCAACCAAGTGACACAGTCGCTATTTTAACCATCATTTTAACTGATATTGCGAAATCAAGAGCATTTTTTGCATACTTTGTTACATCAACATTGTCATCATAGTTTCATTCAGTTCATTAATACGCAGGTGTGAGCGTGTTGCACACCTAGTAAATAACTCAAACTTCAATCATCCGATCCTTATTCGGCATTTTCATCAAGAATGCCGCCGCGCATTCGGTATTCCCAAATCCCGGTCAGTCACATCTCTACGTTTAATGACCATGGCTTATGGAGTGAAAACGGTATGCCTAGATCTGTAAAGGACGAGCTATTTTGAGTGTTATAACCCTGTTCGGTGCATAATTAGGCGTGATAGTGAATCTGGGTAGACGTTCGGATGGCCTGTTGAGCCAGTTGGGCTTTGACTCGGTTTTCATTACGTCAGAGGAATCTTATTTGGGATTCAAAGACGTCTTTGGCGAAATCTGATAAATTAAAAAGGCTCTGTGTTGGCTCGGCTCTTGCTCTGTGTTGGCGAATAAGACGGTGACTTTCTAGTTTAGTATTGAAGTCACGAACCGGTAGAAATGCTTACCACCTAATTAGTAGCTGTTCTATTAGCAATATTATCACTAGTAACAACTTTCCAGATTTTGACTATTTTTTGAAAATAAAAAGAAACAATAATAATAATATTACAAAAATAGTTTTACCATTTGCGCAATTGAAGAATTCCACTACACAGCGTCACTCAGGGGGGGTTACCACAATCTTAACAGCAATGTTATTTCAATATTACTTTGATCTTTGTCTTGGTCTCTCAAATGTAGAAAGAACGAGATAAACGTCAAAGTTATTTTGAAGTAAGACTGCTGGAACGCTTGTGGTACGACCCCAGGCTCTCGTTGTCTAGTGTTTATCTAAAATTTTAAGAATTACATATTCACCTCTAAGATCATCATTCCCTCGTCATCAAGTCAAATTTATTGGAATTGTTAAAATATGACTTAATCAAATGTGCATATACCCAAACTGGTTTATTTATATATATACACCACATTTACAATTTAATCATCTAATTATTTATCGATATAATTTCACAACAGGCATAAATGTCGCAGAACCTTAAAATACAAATACGGTTGAAGTGAGAAGCTTCCTTTTTAAGTCGATACAAAAGGAGGGAGAGAAGACCTCTGAACTCGTTAAAAAAACAGACAGAAAGTCTAGATTCAATATTACAACTTTTCGTCTCTAACCCTCCAATACCCTCTCCCTTCCATCTCACCCTATAACCGCGGTCAAAAGTGACGTCAAACTGCATCATGGCCTTTGATGCTCCGCTTACTCCGTCAGGGAAAACAGGCGTGTTTTTATGTGTGTGTGTGTGTGTGTATATTGTATACATGTATGTCTGCATGTATGTATGACGTATCAATTACGTTGCTAGTTGAACAATATAATGCAACGAGTATAGAAGCGCGCTCGATTCCACATAAGTTCTCTTTCCGAACAGACTCTAGCTACTTTCACACTAAAAATATTAGTATGCAGTAAAATCCTTCGTAAAGAATGACTAGGATTTCCGCAAGAAAACTTTCGTCATCCACCACACCACAAACAAACTTTCAACAAATTACTTCGTTAACTTTTAACTTTTAAACCGAAAAAACAAAGTTACGTTCAACAATAAATCAGTTCGCTACCCCTACAGATTTACGAGTAAAAGTAAACTTAGGCCCAGATAAGAATATGAGTGGGATAGTTCTGTTGCAGAGATTAATCTTCCACGTTAAATAAAATACTTATTCTGAAAGAGTGAGTAATTCTACTGAAGAAAATATACTATTTTTTTGGACCTCTTCTAGTTAACACCCTTACAGTTTGGCCATCTGTCTGTTTCTCTGCCTGAAGCGGATAGAAGAACAGACGGACGGACATACAGACATCCGTCTGTGTGTCAGTCCGTCCGCAGCTTTACTTAAAGACTTTTTTGAGCACGTTGACAGCCCTACTGTGACACAAGGTGTGTGCCATGCGTATAAAATAAAAGGTACGAAACAATTATCAACCCAAATTTTTTGCCCACCCTTATATTTATTTTTGTGCATTATTAATGTAAAATATGCTTATGTTTGTGTTTTTCATTTTACACGAAACATGTAATTTTAATAATAATATGTCCAGCAATTACGTTTGTTCTATAAAGAGGTCTTTAATAAATGTCTATCATATAACCTACGTTAAAATCAAGGCTTAAATAAAATTACATGGTCGTCAGGTACTAATTGCGCTTTAAGGGTGGGTAATTTAGCTACTGAGCGATCCTTAATGACCCGTGGGCGACCGTGGGATCTCACACACGGGTTGATATCTAATAAATTATGCAAAATACATTGTAGGCAAAAAAACGCTGTATTTTATACCTTCAAATCAAGTTTTATTTTACGATGTAAGATTTATATATTACTTTTGTAGCAATTTATTTGTTTGTATTAAGTTCTCAACCGTATAAAAGACGTGACAAACGAAGGGACATGTATGTCACGTCTTTTATACAATGGTGATTACTATGTAACAAAAAATATGATTACATCTTTCTTTTATGAAGTCGTTTAAAAAAACTTTTTTTTTCTGTAACTTTAGTTTATATTTATAAAATTATTTTGTTCACATCTTGGCCATAAATAATACAAAATAAGAAAAAACAAATTCAAGTAATATATTAAAGTAAGTATAGTTTTAGTTACTAAAATGTCAAAGAATATATTTTTCAGTTGGTTTGTTTTAAATAGTACCCATCGCCTTTTCTACTTGCTTTTCATATGTTTCGAATTATTATAATATGTTTTAATTATAATTATCTATAAAAATAAATATAACACGTTTATAATGTATCGACTTCGATAAAATTGTTTGCCTATCTACAACGAGCACTTGTTGAAAAACATATAAGCTACACGAATTCCTACTTAAACACCTTTATCACGATATAACTTCATATTATTGTAGTTCACTAGTAATCTACAAATAAAAGCCTTATCCTGACGTCACACAGGTTCTGTGTAGTTATGAATGACGCGGCCAGCTGTGAAATAAGAATGACTCACGCCGTCCCGTTTACTTTACTAGTTACCACGTTATACGGTTAAGATGAATCGTATTTGGCAGTGACAAGAGCTAGTTTTGAATGCCAATGGAATCGTAATAATTTGTATAACTTTATTCACTATGCGCTCACGCATTGTGCGCTACCGTGGCTTTGTATGATTTACTTCGCTTAGTGTCCAGTGTGACACATGGTACCGTGGGGAGTGCACGTGTTAACGCTCTTTTTATTTCGCGTTTTTTTTTTTCGATTTGTTGTGATTGTGAATGTGATGACTAAAACTTTGAGCTACATTTTGAGAGTTATTGCTGTGACGTTATTCTATTATATTGTGTTGACATTTGTAAAAGAGGCGAAACGCTATTGGATTGGGAACGAGTGAAGATCGAATTTTATTGACATTGGATTTGTTGACCCAATTGTTTTAATAACTCGGTAAGTATTTTAAATGAGGGTAGAATTTCATAAAATTTAAAATGATAATGCTGTCTCGAAATATAAATTTAATTTATGTAAGTATATAATTTAAGGGTGTGTAGGTACATAATCTCACTAATGTATTGAATGATTATATTGACAAAATTTGTGTGCATGTATGTGTTTTTTTACTTCTTCACGCTAAAGCTGTCGAACTACAATGAAAATTAATATAATTTAAATAATTTGGTGGTAAATTTTATTATAAAAAATTATAATCCCGTGATATAATTAGACGTACCTAAATACGTACGTATATTGATCGGACGAGTTTGTATTCAAATACGTATTTGTATAAAAATAGTTTTTTGCGTTATAAAAAACACAAACAAACACCAGTAAATAAAAGGCTACCTATAATCAATTTGACCTCTTAATGTTAGCATTGTCAAATTTATCAATGTCTTTTTAGTGACCTTAATAATTCTGCTTATAATATACCTACATAATAGATTCAACTGACAAAAGCATTCAAATGATTCGTAAAATATTTATAAGAAACCTAATTATATACGAATAAATACGACCGTTTGTAAGTACATAGATGTACCTACCTTTAAACGAGCAATTCTAGTATAAATAATATATATAAACTGAATCTTAGAAACGGCTCCAATGATTTTAATGAAATTTGGTTTGTAGGTTTATTAGGGGACGATAAATCGATCTTGCTAGCTTTCATATTTAGTGAACGGGTTTGCCCGTATTTTCAGTCATAAAAAATCCGAGTGGAGCTCGGTCGCCCATGTACTAGATACTTATACTACTTATTTCTTCACACCAAAATGAATGTATTGATATCTATAAATGAAAACCCTTAAGGTCCTATATGTACCTGCCTAAAAAGAAAGAGTGCTACCAGTTGATACTGTCTCATACCTACGTTGCCGTGATTGAAATGTATAAGCTAGACGGCAAGCTTTATTGTTATAGGCCTTTAATAGGTGTCTGTACTACGACTTATGTTTGCAAAAATAAAAAAGTTAAACGTAGTAATTTGAAAACGTATTTGTATAAAAAGAAACATGAAATTAAAATTGAGGTAACTTATAGTATGGGCTAATACATATGCCAATTTTTGTTACCTATATTGTCCCACTACTGATCAAAGGTATCCCTAATTCCTCCCTATTTCCTAATTTTTCTGTTAGCAAAAGATATTGATGGACCGAGATAAGTGGAGACTTATCTCGGTCCATCAATCTTTTGCTAACCCTCTTTTGTGATGAAAAATAATAATTACGTAGGTTAACGAGAGAAACCGCGGGGATAGCTAGCCGCTTTTTATTTTGTTTTCCTTGTAAATTCCAGAAATATCACAAAAACATGTAACAAGCTAAGTGATTCATTCATGAATTCTGTTTATTTTCCCGCATGCTAAAGAATTATTCATTGTAATTGCTATTATATAATTCCATATTTTTCAACGGTATGTCTGAGAACCAAACCAAAACATATATAGGAGCGGAAAACTGTAATAATTAGCGTTGGCAATAACAATAAAATCATTGTGGTGAAGAGTTCTTTTGCACGGTCCATCTAGGGAAGTACCATACGTACTGTATATTCACAGTGTACTTTCCCAAAGCCATTACACAATAACTGGGTATTCCTTAAAATCGAAATTTTGTGTCATAGTTGCCTTCTAGACTATTTGTATGCACTAATCGCGTATATTTTGAAATCCAAATATTGTGTCACAGCCGTCTTCTATAATATGTATGCACTAATCGCGTATATTTTGGAGAGATCTATGCAGAGGCTAGTTCCGGATATGACATGATGTTGAGTGTACGCGAGGAAGTACGTGAAAAATCGCTGTCAAATGTTTTAAACTAGCATTATTTATGATAATTCTTTTAAAATTATTTGTTTGTTACGATAAAAATTTGAGGAGGTTACAACCGAGCTTGCAAAAAGTCCAATTTTGAACTTTTGCAAAGGTTGTGTTATAATTATTACAGAAAATGTAGCTTACATTACTTGGCAAGTAAAGACGAATCTAACGACATCAAATTCATTCAAGTTGCTAAGGCTGTAAGTAGGAGGTAATATAGAATAAATACATACAAACATACACACACTAACCTTACTAACCACCTCCTTCTTGCGCAGTTAGGTAAAAGTGACGAGCGTGTCTTGGCATTTAAGCTCATTCTTGAGCTTAACTTAAACTTAACTTTAATTAAGTTAAACCTTTAACTTTAGTTAAGTTAAACCAACGTTACTTAATTTTAACCAACGTCTTAAATTATCTGTCTCCTTTCCGCAAATGTCATTACGTTTTAGCGAGAAGTTGAAAAATATGTTAAGCATTGCTTAAAGTTAAGTAACGTTTTTCGGTAAGGCCCAGTATCTAGGGATCGCTAGACTATCGTATCTTCTATAATGTGAATTCATTCACTCACTCAATTCACATTATTATTTAGCTTTAATGAAATAATACGAGTAAATAATAAACATAGGATTCTGAAGGTCAAAGAACCTAAATTCTTCAATTAATTTTTTTCTTGTGAACTTTTAATCCGCGTTCCATCTCGTGTTTTAATTCCTTTATCTCGAGTACAAAGCGATCCTAACAAACGGTCGCATAACTTACGAAGGTGCTTAAGGCTTGCTATTTATTTGCACAGTTGGAGTTAGGTATTTAGGTCGCCAGCTTCACCTACTTTACGGTAAAGGTGTTGGCACTATCTGATAATTTTAGTAATACAGGTGCGCGGTTCGAATGCTTGGCGAAGACTGTGTCAAGACACTCATAAGGTAGGGTTCCATAGCTAATGCCATAATAATGTAACTATAGTTTAAGAAACCGGAACAACCGACTTCAAAATGCAAAATTTTAAAAACCAAACTACTGAACTGATTTTGATGAAATTTCTATGGAACCAATCTGAAAGTATATCTTTTGAAATAATAAAAAAATCTTTCAAATTAGGTAAAAACATAAAAAGTAATACAAACTAATTGATAACCTCTTCTTATTTTACAGTCGTTTAAAAATAGATATTGAATTTAAAAAAAAAATTACACTGATAGTATAATCCATTCTACTTGATAGTTTAATCTATCCTAATTTATTATGCAATGTAGATTAAGGAATATGTATTAATTTGTAGCCAAATTGCTTAGTAATTGGATTCTAGGAATTGACTGTTGGCTAAATTGCATATTTAGCTAACTTTGATTGATCAACTTGGTCATTTGGTCACATATAATATCTATTTAACAATTAATGTTATTTGTAAACTAAATAATTGGTCAAGTGCTTGTTTGATATTATGAAATGAACAGAACATATTTATTAAATAAATAAATAAATATAAGTTAAGTTTGCGATTTAGAATTTGTCGAAATTTGCCTCTCCAAACACATTTTCCGCCAGCCTAGTGGTGAGACCGTCTGACTTGCGATTTGCAGGTTCGAATCCCACGGCACGCACTTCTGTCTTTTCGAAGTTATGTGCGTATTGTTGATTGCCGCCAACTTCAAACGGTGAAGGAAAACATCGTGACGAAACCTACATGTCTGAGAGTTCTCAATGATCTTGAAGATGTGTGAAGTCTGCCAACCCGCACTTGGCGTGGCAGACTATGTCCTAACCCTTCTCACAATGAGAAGATGACCCGTTCCCAGCAGTGGGACAGTTTGTACAAAACAGGGCTGATAAAAAAAAAAAAAACATATTTTATGAGTCGGTCGTCTACAGCATACAGTTATTAAACGGTTTTCTTTAGCTTGACCTGTTTATTTATTTGTTAGTTTGGGTCAAATTTAGTAATTGAAATTATACCCCCTTGTAGTTGACGGATCGATTTGAAATTTTGTATACACCATTACTAATAACACATAACTTAAAAAGCTTTTTAAGTAAGTACTTGTTTAGTTATAAAAATGCTTAAATAAAATTATACTATCAACCGATTTTGATGAATTTTCTATGGGACTAATCTGAAATATCCTATCTAGTATATCCTTTACATATTCTGGTAAACGAAGCGTCCTCGGGCTTCCCCCAACTCAATGAGTCGACGATATTGTGAAGATCGCGGGTCGAAGACCTGTACCTGGACAAGATTGGCACAGGACCAAGATGAGTGGAATACAAGAGAGGCCTATACTCAGCAGTGGGCAATAACAGGTTGAAAATGAGGATGATGATATCCTTTAATACAAAACAAAAAATCAAATCGGTTGATAAAATAAATGATGTAGTTAAACGGTAACAACATAAACAAAATACAACCCAATTCAAGGCGCCACCTTCTTTTTGAAATCGATTCCGAATCAAATCAAAAATATTAATTGCATAAACAGGTACATATGGTGTTATAAAATAGATTAGCATCTCAGTCTACCCATTTTGGGCGTAAAAATATACTAAATAATCTAAAAAAAACATCTTTTAGGTAGGTATTTTTAAACTTTAGCGTGTCCAAAAGTTTATATACCTAATGTCTCGACATCAACATTATTAATTACCTTAACGTATAATCTACCTTAGGTATACTATATAGTACTGCATACTTCCTTAGTTCTCACGTTTTCAGCGGGTAGATAACACATAATGCATGCTAAAACATGTAAGTTAGGCACGTTTTCGCGTAATATGAGTAAAACATGAGTGGCTTACATGCACTACACGATTTTAATATAACATCGCAGGTAGATGGCTCAATGACGCAAATTAATTGATTCTCACTATCGTACTGGCCTTTACCTGACTGTCCGAAAATTAGGGTAATGTTTTTCAGGCGTATTTGTTTTTTTTTATTTAGTAATAAACTATGTACATGTGAGTATGTAATTATCTTAAAGGTAAGTAGGAACATACGAAAATTATACCTATTTGAAAAGTATTGATTGAGATTGAGATTGGTTGTATACAAAACACGATGCCAAAAAATCCATAATTATATTATGAAATCCGTCTTTAAATCTCATGTGACGTCAAAGTCTTAGAGTGTGAAAACGCGTTGATTGACCAAAATTAGGAGCTTCATCGGCTAACTGTGTCGGCTAACTTCTTTGTCAGCGTTAAGGAGGGTTATGTTTTTCGTGTGTATATATGTATGTATGTTTCTTTAAGAACGCCTACAGCTCAAATGGCTTAATCGATTTTGATGTGCGAGGTGTCGTTATATTCGTCTTAACTCTCTAAGTTAGACACACAAAAAAAAGCATTTTTGTAAATTCCAATTTATAATTTTTACAGCAATTTTACGTTTACTTTCTCACAAAAAAAACGTACACTCAACACTAAGCGTAACGAAATGGTAAGATAGCCTGTAAAAACTTCTTTTCTGCAGTCGGGTATTTTCTTTCTTCTTTTAATATATAAATAAATAAATAATAAATATTTGTGGACATTTCACAACACCATCTAGCCCAAACTAAGCAAAGCTTGTACTATGGAACTAGATGGCTGATAGAATACATATATATATACTTATTTTTTTTAATATATACATATGATACATAGAAACACCCAGACACAGAACAAACATCCATGCTCATCACACAAATGTTTGCCCTGGGTGGGGATTGAACCCACGACCTTTCAGTTCAGCAGGTAGACGTAAACACACTACCAACTGAGCCACAAGGCCATATATACTTTGTATAAGTATATTCTCGTATTAAAATATTATCTAAGTATATATCTTTCTTTATGTGGTATCCTCATGATGTTTACCTTCAATGAACGTTTGACCTCATTGCTTAGATTCGACCTGTGCCTCGGACATTAAAGTCTATCGCAAAACTAAGTTATTATCGCTTCTAACCTCTTTAGTACTAAATAACTAGTATTTTAAATACTTAACTTGATCTTATAACGACATGCATAAATTGAGACACAAAAAACTTATTAATTCTCTAGATAAGCATAAAATACTCGAAACAAACACAAGAGACGTCTCATTCTAATCTATGGTAGCAAATGACCCGTGTCAGTTTAACTCTGCTTATCTCTGAACCGGTCCGAACGTTAGTGATTACGTTTCGCCAATTTCCGCAATTCTTGTTTATGTTATAGAATTATAGATGATAATAATGAACACAAATACGTGCTAAGTATCCTTGTATTTCAACTTTACTACATTTTACAGGTCAAAAGAATCTTTGGATTCATGTCTAATTCGATTTGATTGAAAAACAAGAAAACACAATATTAAATATAAAATACAAAGAGATATAGACCAGACAGGGAAGGCCATGTAAACGTAAAATGCTACTGATTTAGTGTACGTACACATAATGTGTGTATATAAACATCGGAAGCCAAACTAAACATGAGTCTCCAACAGATAACCCAACAGGCTCTAAGCTTTGTGTATTTTACTATGAAAACTAACGTGGTTTTCACACATTTTAAATAAAAACTACGGGTTACTCACGTCTGCCGAAAAATCCGACTATACCTAGTTTCAACCGCATTCAGCGGTATTTTTCAAAGAATGCGCTCCCTGAATAGGTCTTTCCGAATAGATATAATCTAGGTGTCTTCAGCGAGTGAATAGGTTTCATCTAGGCAAGCGCACTCCATCGTAGACCGTAACTGTCGATTAACACAAGGTGAGTTGACGGTCAAGCGCAAGTCTATCGTCGAATAAAAAAAAGGGTTCCGTTTTTTTCCTTTTGAGGTATGGAACCCTAAAAATACTTATAAACAAGTATCAATGTTAAAAGAAAAACAAAATACACGACTGCAGAAAAGAGGTTTTTGCAGCCTAACTTAAGATTATTATTTTAATTTTGATGTATTCTGTGTCACTCTCACAACTAAGACGAATCTATTGACACCACTCACATTAAAATCGGTCAAGCCGTTTAGACTCTAGGGCGTGTCAAAGAAATATACATACATACACTCGAAAAACATGACCCTCCTTGTTACGCAGTCGGGTAAAAAACTGAAAACTAAAAACTCGTAGGTAAGACAGCAGGTTATAATGTACCTACTGTCTTCAGACCACCCGGCTTTGCCGATTAAAAAATAATCTTTATCTCTGCAGTCGTCGTAAGTTGCCGTTTCCATATCTGTTCTTAAGTAATATTGAATCAATTTATTGTACGGGGAGGCTCATTCTTCATCAAGGCCACGAACTAAGATACGGCGTGAGACTAATTACGACAAATAGTTTCTTGTATTTATGTCTTCATTGTGTCTACATAATAACTTGTTTGTAACGCCATTTTATTGTTTTTGATATTATATCGCGCTGTTCCTTTCTACGAGCTTGCTTGGAACTTGGAGCGACAAGATCTGTATATTTGACCACCTTACTAAGGCTCTGGGATTTTAGTCAGCCTAGATTACGTATAATCGCAATATTTTATTTATAAACCTTAAGAAAGGAACGTCTATTACTATTTATTTTCATTTTATAGTGCTGACAAAGAGGTTTTGATATTTTTTTTTTATATTTTAATGCTGAAATGTAGTCATGTTTGAATTTTGAAATTACATTCCGTTCTGGGGTTAAAACGTGATTTTCACGCAGTTTCTAGGTCAGGAAAGCGGACTTTACGACCTGATGAGATGAAAGATATAACTAAGACTTAGTGCCCTGTAAGCATACAAATATGTACCTAGGACTATTTATTTATAATCAAATTACTCAGATGGTCATTACCATTTGAGTATTCAATGGCTGTACTAATCCCAATCATTCATACTAATCATTTTATACTACTTATGTACTTACTTAAGTTTCAATTACTTCGCTCATTCATTCCATAACTGAGAAATAAGAAAAAATCTTATATGCAGAGAGCAGTTAGGCTAGTAATTAAATTATCAAACATTTAAAATAGGTAATGAATGTCAATATATTCACAAGTTAGCAAATTTAAAAATAGATTAGGGTAAATTTCATTACAAATGACATATTTTCTCGCTGCTACAGCATTTGTTAGTATCAGCTTTCTTCATAATATATAAGTATCTATTTCTTCTACATCGACGTGTGTGGTAGTTATTAGATATGTTTGTCCTATTCGATACAATTTGCTCTCTTATTCTTAGACCAGAGATAATTTAACGATAATTCACTTATAAATGTAAAATACTAAAATAGAATGAAAAGGATGAATAATTCTGCTTTTAATTTACTTTGTAACATCACGTATTTCTGCGCATACATTAACTGTGACTCATCACTGGTTGTACCTAAAGGTTGCACTGACCTTTATAAAATGGCTAGCTAGTGGCTGACAAATTGTGTTTTATTTTTTATGTTGTTTTTTTTTTTTTCAAAAATTGATCAACATTTTAGCGCTTTACGTAGATACGAGTAGGTATGTATGAAATTATATATAAATATTTTTTTTTGTTTCGCCAAAGGAAACGGCTAAATAAATTTCATACACAATTATACAGACACACATATCAAACTTATAATACCCTTATTTTTGCGTCGTATTACCAGTGACATCCACGCTTCGTCTGCGAATCAGCAAGCCAACGTCTATGTGATATAAATTGATTTATTTAACTAAAATATACGTCCATTTTCTTTTTAAGACAATCTCATACGTGATATCTGAAATCGGCGTGTAAATAAGCTGTCATTTGTATGGGAAACGTCTGTCCAGTCTTAACAAAAATTATCGAGGTTAGTGACTGATTGCAATTTACCAGTGTCAATGTGAAGTCATTTTGATTCAAGGTGTGGTATTTATAATGATCGTCATTGAGTGGAACAATCAAGCAATTCCAAACGTACTTCGGCAGTGTGCTCATCCAAATCAACTTGCCTTTCAAACGCAGTTCTGTTGTACTGTTGATTGTAGCAATCTGTAATAAATGATATCGTAAATAACAATTGATATTGATACTCGAAAAGAAAACTGACCCGTGAAAAGTTCTTAACCAATCTATAAAAAGTTTGTTTACGCTTTGTTCCAAAAGTGTCGGGAAACAGATAGTTTTGGATTTAGTAATGAACGTAACTGACTAGTTAGTTGGTAAGTAAGTTACTGTTAGTGACTAAACGCCTCTCCAGCAGCGGTACTGTTTTTCTGATCACTGATTACAATTATATTTATCGCGTGGAAACTTTAGAAATAGTTAATTTTAGTTAGTAACTAAAATTTGCCTGAATTATAATGACAATCGCAACATTTTTTTGTTTTGATGAATTGAAGCAACGGTTGACCATAACCCGTCTAATGTTAAGAGACGGTATGGCTGAGGATGGAGCTCGTTGGTCTAGAAGACAATATATCTACACAATGACGACGATATTACCGCATGAATACAAAGCCTAAAACAACATTCTCGAACAAAATATCCAGAGTTGACCGATATTCATAATGACGAACTTAAAGATTTTGATTTAAACTCTAGTCGCCATACTAAAGCCTTATTCAAATTGAGATGTTTAGTGATCCCCCACACTAGCGTCTTTCGAGCGTCGTCGTTGTGCCGGCGTCTGCACAGCGTCGACGCGACGTCGACGCCGCGGCGACGTAACGCCAGCGCTGGCCAGCTACCGAACGCTTTGCAGGAGAGGCGTCGACACTGTGCGTACGCTGGCACGACGACGACGACTTCGCCTACAATTAGTGTGAAAATGGATTCCGACGAAGAAACACTGCTGTTGACATTACTGATTCGAAAACTAGGTAAAGGAAACAGGAAACGTAACCGTAAATATTGGGAAGATCCTCTGTGGAGTTTTTGTGTTCAGAAAAGCGATTATTACGTATTGTATTGTGAACTTATAAAAAATAATAAAAAACACTTTTATGATTATTTACGAATGCCAAAGCGAACATTTGACGAACTTTTGCAACTGATTCAAAACAATATAAAATATCAAGATACCCATTTAAGAATTGCTGTACTCGATAGTACTTATTCGCAAAAAACGCTGGCGCCGCGTAAGTGCGGGGCGTTCGGCAGGCGGCGAGCGCTGGCGTCGAGTCGCCGCGGCGTTGACGTCGCGTCGACGCTGTGCGTACGCTGGCACGACGACGACGCTCGAAAGACGCTAGTGTGGACGTATATTTTTCCGCTTCTAAATTTAATTTTGAAAATCGAAATCACTTGAATCGTGTAAGTGGTCTTATAAAATGTGCCGTTTTAAACCACATTGAGTTCAGACGTTTTTTAACGCTGGTGCGAAATCTTATTGATAACCTATTGAAGACATTTCTTCATCTATATCAGTTCAACCTGACTTACCCAGTGATTCGAAACTCGTAACAGACCATTACGCGTCTCCGGTAACAGTCACCAACTTTGTAGGCTATCATAACTTCCGGATTATTAGATCATCCATTAACATTCGAGGACTCATCCTGATTTCGAACAGTTACGGATTTCCTAAACGGCTGTGCTTTAATATTCGTTCCGCGTTCAGTCGTTAACCTACTGCCGGAGTGTGCAGACGTTTATTACTGTTGTTTTAAGACTGGGCTGTGATTGTATATCTCATTTCTGTATTAATCTCTCCTAGAATGGTATTTGTTTCGTGTAATCTACGGATAATGATAAAAAAGCGCCGTAACTCAGTTTTTATTTGCTTCTTCAGCATAGGAGATTGATGTTTGATGATTTTTAAGGCACCACTGTAGTAAAATGACCATTTATAAATTATTCATCCCTATATGTTTGTTCATTTTATATCAAAATCATCTTATTCAGATATTTAGACTTAAATACTAACACCTGTCGTATTTCATTTATGTATTGTTAAAAGCAAGGTTTCATAAGTGCATTATTTTCTTCTCAGATATGTAGGTATCTATTGGAGCATATACACAATTTTCTTTGACGGCCATGTCTATAGCAAATTTGTTAGGAAATAATATATAAATAATAGACCATACTATAACCATTTAAGAAATATTACTTATTCTAATTACGTTAATTTTTTTTGAGTTGTTATTAATGTCTAAAATGCTCGTTGTATCCAATGTAGCTCAAATGTCGTTAACCTCTTCACAAAATCGCCAAAATGCATCTATCCGCTACAGAACCTTCTAGTAGGTACGTGTGTCACGAAACCTTCTTGCCCAATTTTATTTAATGCATGTATCTATATGTAGGTATCTATTATGTTTATTTCCATAAAGTTCTTTTATTCTTGACCAATTTCAAAGTCGAGCAATCGTTAATCATAACACGACCTTTGATGTACCCTTAGATTATATATTGTCTAGATGCCTAGTAAGCGCTCAGTAAAAACTTCCACTAAAAAGGCACTGATATTGACATCTCCGATCGACTCCCCTCCCGGCCCCCGCCAAATGCCAATCAGTCATTCAGGAGCGCTCGCCGAGTGATGACATTACGAATATAAAAGTTTTAATAAAAAAATATCAGTTTGTGCTGTAAAAAACATCCAGGAAAAAAAGAAAAGTGTGTAAACATCACATTTCTTAAGTAAATATTCAATTTTCTGATGTATTTCATAGCAAAATGACAAACCGAAATTTAAAATGAATTAAAAAATATTGAAATATAGCGCCATAATGCTTGGTGTTGCCAAGGGTATAAAATATATTTACCAATGATACGCTTTGTTTTTGGCCAAAAATGGAAAAGTGACGAAAGAGTTTTATTAGGTACCTATTGACTCTGACTTAAGTCTTAAGCACTTTCTGTTTCATATGATGACGAGGATCTGACGAAGGTATCAGATGATTGCCACTGGGACACCCTGATGAAAAGGACTAAGACAATCCAGTTTGGGCTCGTTTGCTTTGGTGTCTTAAGCACTTTCTGCTTCATATGGTGACGAGGGTCTGATGAAGGTATCAGATGATTGCCACTGGAACACCCTGGTGGAAAGGACTAAGACAGTCCAGTTTGGGCTCGTTTGCTTTGGTTTCTTAAGCACTTTCTGCTTCATATGTTGACGAGGGTCTGACGAAGGTATCAGATGATTGCCACTGGAAACCCTGGTGGAAAGGACTAAGATAGTCCAGTTTGGGCTCGTTTGCTTTGGTGTCTTAAGCACTTTCTGCTTCAAATAATGACGAGGGTCTGACGAAGGTATCAGATGATTTCCTCTGGAACACCCTGGTGGAAAGGACTACGACAGTCTAGTTTGGGCTCGTTTGCTTTGGTTTCTTGAGCACTTTCTGCTTCATATGATGACGAGGGTCTGACGAAGGTATCAGATGATTGCCAATGGAACACCCTGATGGAAAGGACTAACACAGTCCAGTTTGGGCTCGTTTGCTTTGGTGGCTTAAGCACTTTCTGCTTCATATGATGACGAGGGTCTGACGAAGGTATCAGATGATTGCCACTGGAACACCCTGGTGGAAAGGACTAAGACAGTCCAGTTTGGGCTCGTTTGCTTTGGTTTCTTAAACACTTTCTGCTTCATATGATGACGAGGGTCTGACGAAGGTGTCAGATGATTTCCACTGGAACACCCTGGTGGAAAGGACTATGACAGTCTAGTTTGGGCTCGTTTGCTTTGGTTTCTTAAGCACTTTCTGCTTCACATGATGACGAGGGTCTGACGAAGGTATCAGATGTTTGCCAATGGAACACCCTGATGGAAAGGACTAACACAGTCCAGTTTGGGCTCGTTTGCTTTGGTGGCTTAAGCACTTTCTGCTCCATATGATGACGAGGGTCTGACGAAGGTATCAGATGATTGGCACTGGAACACCCTGGTGGAAATTACTAAGACAGTCCCGTTTGGGCTCGTTTGCTTTGGTATCTTGAGCACTTTTTTTTATTAAGTAAATAATTACGCTTCAAAAATTGTATTTACAGTGTGCTGGTTTTCAGAACAAGGTTTACGGTGCCATTTGAAAGAAAAACAAATAATATCAGAAACATATTCTATATGATTATATAAGATTTCATTGACATTGCCATATGTAATTTAACATGTATACATTTGATTGAAATTTGACATAATAGTAATATGACATAATGAGAATCTTAACATGGATTAAATTTAACGTTGTAATTATAACTCGACATGGATTAAATTTAATATTGTAATTTGACATTGTATAATTAAAATGATAACTTCATATTTTGATTTGATTTTTCTGTAATAATAGTTATTTTTTATGTGTAATATCGAATTGTTATAATTCGATATTAAGATCTTTAATGTACCTAGTACCTACAAACTGCAATAAAATTATTTAAATTTGAATTTGAATTTGCATACCACAAATTTCTTATGTTAAAAATAAAAACGAATCTGATTGGAAAACTATTCAATTTTGATGAAACTGAACATGCATATGGCCGCTATCACGGAAATAATATTGTCAAGGTGACGGTAGAGGGTCACTTAAAATAAATAAAAAAACGACTGCGTCAATATCTGCCATCTTTATTAAATTCATTGCAGAACTAAAAAGATAGAAACAAGATTTTAATTTGAATATTTTATTTTCAGCGTTCCGACAGCGTTGTCAACGCTGTCGGACGCATAACGGAGGCATAACACGCTCACTTCTCATAATTTGGTTGGTGATATAGGTAGAGCAACTCGGAGTGAGCAGATGCCTCCGACTGCGTTTGTGAACACTGTCAACTAAGATTATTCAAAACCAAAAATGGAAAAAAATGGGACGCCACGTGCGTTAACATTTTCGCCGCCTGTCACTTGAGTCGCTCGGTCCACGCATCGGGGGCGGCTGTTGAGGATGCTGCGAATAAAAAACGCCAGAAGTATGCGGCTTTGGAGGTGAGGTATGATTTTGTACCCATTGCTGTCGAGACCATGGGTAGCTGGGGCACTGAAGCCAAAAGTTTGATTCACGAGTTAGGGCGCCGGATACGGGAAAAGTGTAGTGACCCCCGCTCCGGCTCCTACCTGGTGCAAAGGTTGTCCATCGCTATTCAACGCGGTAACGCAGCTAGAGTCATGGGTACTTTTGCGCCTGGTAAAGTTCGGGGCGGGCTTTTTGGCTGAGTTTAACTGAGCTTACAGGTTTTTTTAATATATTATTAATGAAATGACGTTGTTGATGACTTGTAAACCAAAATAAAATATACAATTTGAAATCTTGTTTCTATCTTTTTAGTTCTGCAATGAATTTAATAAAGATGGCAGATATTGACGCAGTTGTTTTTATTTTAATATTTTTATTTATTTTAAGTGCCCCTCTACCGTCACCTTGACAATATTATTTTCGTGATGGCGGCATGTTCAGTTTCATCAAAATTGAATAGTTTTCCAATCAGGTTCGTCATTATTTTAAACATAAGAAATTTGTGGTATGTTTCTGATATTATTTGTTTTTCTTATAAATGGCACCGTAAACCTTGTTCTGAAAACCAGCACACTGTAAATACATTTTTTGAAGCGTAATTACTTACTTATTTTTATGCAGTAAAAAGTGCTCAAGATACCAAAGCAAACGAGCCTAAACGGGACTGTCTTAGTAATTTCCACCAGGGTGTTCCAGTGGCAATCATCTGATACCTTCATCAGACCCTCGTCATCATATGAAGCAGAAAGTGCTTAAGCCTCCAAAGCAAACGAGCCCAAACTGGACTGTGTTAGTCCTTTCCATCAGGGTTTTCCATTGGCTATCATCTGATACCTTCGTCAGACCCTCGTCATCATATGAAGCAGAAAGTGCTTAAGATACCAAAGCAAACGAGCCCAAACTGGACTGTGTTAGTCCTTTCCATCAGGGTGTTCCATTGGCAATCATCTGATACCTTCGTCAGACCCTCGTCATCATATGAAGCAGAAAGTGCTTAAGACACCAAAGCAAACGAGCCCAAACTGGACTGTGTTAGTTCTTTCCATCAGGGTGTTCCATTGGCAATCATCTGATACCTTCGTCAGACCCTCGTCATTCATCATATGAAGCAGAAAGTGCTTAAGCCACCAAAGCAAACGAGCCCAAACTGGACTGTGTTAGTCCTTTCCATCAGGGTGTTCTAGTGGCAATCATCTGATACCTTCGTCAGACCCTCGTCATCATATGAAGCAGAAAGTGCATAAGAAACCAAAGCAAACAAGCCCAAACTAGACTGTTTTAGTCCTTTCCACCAGGGTGTTCCAGTGGCAATCATCTGATACCTTCGTCAGACCCTCGTCATCATATGAAGCAGAAAGTGCTTAAGCCACCAAAGCAAACGAGCCCAAACTGGACTGTGTTAGTCCTTTCCATCAGGGTGATCCATTGGCAAACATCTGATACCTTCGTCAGACCCTCGTCATCATATGAAGCAGAAAGTGCTTAAGCCACCAAAGCAAACGAGCCCAAACTGGACTGTCTTAGTCCATTCCACCAGGGTGTTCCAGTGGCAATCATCTGATACCTTCGTCAGACCCTCGTCATCATATGAAGCAGAAAGTGCTTAAGCCTCCAAAGCAAACGAGCCCAAACTGGACTGTGTTAGTCCTTTCCATCAGGGTTTTCCATTGGCTATCATCTGATACCTTCGTCAGACCCTCGTGATCATATGAAGCAGAAAGTGCTTAAGAAACCAAAGCAAACGAGCCCAAACTGGACTGTCTTAGTCCTTTCCACCAGGGTGTTCCAGTGGAAATCATCTGATACCTTCGTCAGACCCTCGTCATCATATGAAGCAGAAAGTGCTTAATACACCAAAGCAAACGAGCCCAAACTGGACTGTCTTAGTCCTTTCCACCAGGTTGTTCCAGTGGCAATCATCTGATACCTTCGTCAGACTCTCGTCATCATATGAAGCAGAAAGTGCTTAAGATACCAAAGTAAACGAGCCCAAACTGGACTGTCTTAGTCCTTTCCATCAGGGTGTTCCAGTGGCAATCATCTGATACCTTCGTCAGATATCATCTGAAACAGAAAGTGCTTAAGACACCAAAGCAAACGAGCCTAATTTGGACTTTCATGCTTTAAACAGTAATGTTAGGTTTAAATTTCCGGTTGAATAATATCGACCCCAAATATTTTTTTAAGTCTCTATGTTTTGGGGAAATATCTATGCACTGGTATCACAAGCATCGTGCACACAAATGTAAATGGTGTAAGCAATACACCCTCGATAGGCGGCTCACTCACACACGTAAAACGTTTTTGCTTCAAATTGAACGATGCGCCTAGTATTTGAACACGGAATCTAGAGGTATATAATCTAAGGATGTACCTATCAAGATAAATGTTCTAGTCAGATTTTTAAGAATTTTCTCAAAGTCATATTTGTAAGAAATGTAGCCATTTATTGAACCTTAAATCATTTACCATCATTTGCAAAACCATAAAGGAAATATAAGTCTAGTTTCCATTACGAAAACAGCTGCAGCTGAAAGCGCAGCGCCCGCATGCACTCGACAGCTGGAATGACCCTTTAATGATGACAATTAGGCGTAATTGTCAGTGGCCAGCTTGCTCTTGCAGCTCGATCACGAGACCTACTTTATGGTGTTATACTGTAACTAGCCACGTTATAGAGATACACTGCGTTTGAAGTGCACCTGAGCTCTCGGTAGATAGTACTAATTTTCTTTGAACTAAGCCGTTCAAAGCATCTGAAGCGTGGGAAAAGGTTGTATGGAGAAAGTTATTACGTTTGTTTGACAATTTTCAGATTTTTTTCTAAGATTTTTTTATAAGTATTTAGAAATTCTTCTTACTCAGAAAGAAAGTCTAACTCCCCGTTTACACTCAACCCCTGCCACTGCTCCTCGTGCTCCCGGTAATTATTATCCTACATACTTACTCCTGCGGTCCTGCGATAGTATCGACGCGAGTGACCTGTTTATAATCTCGCTGCCCACTTCCATTAACACTTTCCTACCCAAAGAATAAACGGGGGGTGAATATTTATTTATTTATTATACAAGTTATACAACACCATTACAGTAGTTCAATACTTACCAATGCGATGAGATACTTATACTATTTTCACAGAGTGAGCGAGCCACCTCTATGAATTTTGTCAGATTGCAACTAAAGATATCAATTTCTTCACTCAATATAGAACGCTAAGACAATTTTTATAATACGATTTGAAAGCTAATTGTGTTTCTCACCCGCATCATCGACAAATTGTCAATGTCATGTTTAAGGTTATTACAGAACTGAATCGTTCAAAGAATTGAAAATTGATACAAAAATTATAGATGAAGAATTTTTCGCTACGCTCATTAGATGGAGGGTATAGAGTTTCACACCGTGTCTACTATTTGTTGCCAAAAATATATGGAAATATAAAAATGCTGACAGCGATTATAAAAATATGTTCATATTTTTGTACGTGCATTTTAGTAATTTAGTCCATCACTAGTTAGCAGGCTAAAAACTAATGCATTAAATTATCACGTATTTTAGCAATTAATTTTTCTTCACATGACGCCCACTTTACACAATATATGACCGAAGAGTAGGAATGAAGGGGACACGTTTTATAAAGCTGAATAGCAAAGTTTATGGCTTTTTCCAATGTGATCCAACTTCCTTGCGCAAAACCGTTCGTTTGCAAATTTATCAACGTAGCCCTGCCTACGTCACGGCATACCAATGCACATTGTGGCATGTCGTAGGGTGATTGCAAACATCTTAATTGTTGATTGTTTGTTTGATCGGCAATATTGTAACACTTTTTAATTTTATCACACGGCTAATAGAAGCCGTGGGTACAAAAGCATTGGCAAATAGAAGCCGTGTGTCCCTTTAGTAAATAAAGAAACAAACTGACATATCGCTTGATCGATTGTCAGTGACAAACGACTGCGCTAGGGTCTATGAGAAAAAATGTATAAATTTTCCATGACGCAAATACGTTCTATTTTTTTAGCTTTCGAGAAAAGAGACTAACGCTCCTTATTAGGAGCGAGAGTGTGAAAAACGCGTAGTATAAAAGCTTACGCAATATTTGGAGAAGGTCTCTTTTACCTTCTGACCCCGAACTGTTCGGTAAGTGAAACTTCCAGTGTACGCCATTGTAATTTCACCAGTGTTAATATATCGCTTTGCTCCAGGATCGACTTGCCTTTTTAAGTTTTAAATACTGTTATTTAAAACTAAATTATTTCTTTTAAAATTCTTTAACAACCTCAAAAGGCATGTCGACCCTGCAAATTCTTATTATGTGTTTTCAAGTGCATTGTGATAATCTACTGTTTTACATGTCAGCCACACAGGTACCGTTTTTATTTAATTGTTATATCATATTTTAACTGTGTAACCGTGGCTGACATATGTCTAAAATCATGTAAGCATATTATAGCATTTTAATTGCGAAAAGCACATGATTCCTTAAATAATGTGAAAACTATTTTTATAATCTACCTTCAGCACTTCTTACAAATCTTTTAATTGTCTGGACTCTTCAAGTCAACCTAAACTATTTTTATAATATACCTTCAGCACTTCATGCAAATCTTTTAATTGTTAGGACTCTTCTAGTCATTTAAATCTTGTAAAAGATTGGGTCATGTCATAAGAGGGCTTATGCTTTTACTTCAGTTATTCTACATACGAGTCACTACTTATGGCATGGCACAATCAGTCTGAACTCTCGACTGACACGAGCACCTCATCTTCCAGGGTTCCAGTATACGGCTAAGTTCCAGTATACGGCTAAGTTCCAGTATACGGCTAAGTTCCAGTATACGGCTAAGTTCCAGTATACGGCTAAGTTCCAGTATACGGCTAAGTTCCAGTATACGGCTAAGTTCCAGTATACGGCTAAGCTTCAGTTTATACGGCAACGTCCAGGTTCAGCAACATTTCTTCGTGCCGTCTTCGCTAGACCTACCGACCACGTGTCGACCCTCTTCGCCGGCCACCCTCGCCGGTCATCTTAGCTACAGCCACGTGCCACGCCCTTGCGTCGGTCACCCTCGGCGGACAGCTGAACTGGAGCCACGCACCTGGCGACGCTCCCTCGCCGGTCACTGTCTTCGGCGTCCACGTCGGACGAGCCCTCTGCCGCCACGTGCCGTCGTCGACGCTTCACTCATCACTACAAAAGATAAGTCCTCTTCAAGGCACCACGAAATACCAACTAATTCCACGACCCTAAAATCTCCTGTAACGTCTCTTCTTAATTCATCAAATATAAAAACTTAACCTCTTGCTCTTTTTGATTTCCACCGCCTCTGGGAAGGAAAACCCATAGTGTTACAGTGGCGCCCCACAGCGGAAGTTGGTTTCGTGTGTGTCTTGTGACGTGACCGTCTAAACCATTTTATATTTTTTTTTTTTCCTTAACTGTGTATTTTATGTGTATGTGTTCGTCCGAATTTAAACTGGGAGATCCCTGTGCAAGCTCGGGACCTTTTATAAACAAAGGACCAATGGTATTTAAATATATTTAATGGTTGTCAAGTCTCGCCTACCTCTTACCTAAACTATAGGGTGACAGACAATAAACTGTACCGATACAGAAAAAGTCTCAACCCATTAGTACGAGAATTCGAGTGGAAAGAGGTAGTGGCCAAAGAACATAGACAAGACATCATTAATCAAAATCATTCTGATCCTAAAGCAGCCCACTTAGGCGTTTTTAAAACATATAAACGCATACAGCTGAATTACTTCTGGCCTGGTATGATGAAAGATGTCTCAGAATTTGTACATAATTGTGATGCTTGCATAGCTCACAAACACCCTAATCACCCCACCCTTGGTTTGATGGGGCGTCCTAAGGACTGTTCCCGCCCATTTCAGATGATATCAATTGATCTAGTAGGCCCACTACCAATCTCCTCAAAACAGAATACTATGATTCTTGTAGTAACATGCTGTTTTTCAAAATACTGCCTTCTTTTTCCCATTCGCCGTGCTACGGCAGAAGTCATTACCCGAATTATCGAGGAAAATGTCTTCCTAGTCCACGGAATTTGCGAGACAGTTTTAATGGACAACGGGAAACAGTTTATAAGTCATAAGTTACAAAACTTATTTACTCAATATAAGGTTCCTAACGTCCGCTACACACCTAAGTACACTCCCCAGGTAAATACGGTCGAACGCTACAACAAAACGGTCATAACTGCCATATCTACATTCATAGAGCAGGATCACAGAAAATGGGATATCAATCTCTCCAAAATACAATTTGCAATAAACACAGCAGTCAATGAAGTAACTGGTTACACACCTACATTTCTTGTTTACGGCAGAGAGTTGATAACTTGTGGATCCCATTACATAGACTCTGACCTAAGCGCTGACATTATATTCTCACCTAGGGACGCATACGCAGAAAATGTTGGAAAACTAAGGAAAATTTTTGACCAAGTTCAAAGTTCCTTATTACTCTCACATGCTAGAAATTGTGGTCCTTACAATCTTCGTCGCAAAAATGTTGAATTTAACGTTGGCGACATTGTCTGGAAGAGAACCTACTACCAGAGTGATAAAGACAAACGTTTCTCTAAAAAGTTAGCGCCTAAATTCATAAAATGCCAGATAAAAACTAAATTATCTCCACTGGTTTATGAACTTATAGATATGCAAGGCAAAAACTTAGGTTCTTGGCATATTAAAGACTTTAAATTAACTAATTATAAGTCATAACTTCTAATAAGTTACCCGACTACTATATAAAGGGTACTTTGTTCATCAACAAACATAAACATCTCATATATTAAAATAAAACACTTAAAATAATAAAGAATATATTTATTCATTGATAATAATAAATAAAATTACTCACAATTTAAAGAAAATATCTTGAAAAACTTAACATTACTCTTACATAATCTTATAAAATCTTAGACTCTCTTACAACTTTAAAATCAAAAACCAACATTCAATCTTAACATTTCTGAATATAATTAAAATGAATATACAAACAATAATGATCTTACAATCTTAACGTTCTCTTACATAAACTTATAAATAAATCATACTTAAGCTGAAAGACTCTTTTAGAACTTTCAAATCTAAATACTGCTATCTAACTAAACATATCTCTGTTTAGCTAGAACTTATTACTTTAACTTTTATATACATATGTACCTAGACTTCTTCAAAGTATTTCGCTTACTGACGGAAACCGTGACATCTATAAATTTTACACTACTACTTAAAAAGCGGGCAGTTTATGACTCGCGAGACTGAGTCTGTACTCTGCTCTCTACTATCTATCTTTTTCTTAAACGGGCGGTTGAGTGAACTCGTAATTCGAAAGTACTTCTTTCGTCTTAAATCAAAAGCCTAAACACTAGAGTCTTTACTCAAACCGGGCGGTCCTGTGAAACTCGGAAAAATAGAGTCTTCGTATCTCTATTTTTGAAACTAAAAAGCCACATCACAGAAATCTTTCTTGATCGGGCGGTTAGTGAGAACCCGAGAGGCGTTTTATTTACATAATAAACGTTCTTGCACTAAAGGCCTAAACTCACATACATCTGTTACTCTTAGCTATTATATGTACCTCCATAAATAGTGGTAACAGACTTCTTCTTTTAGATTGTCACAGATTCACGGTTTTCGGTTCAGCCACCCATCACAGATACAAGCGAGTTGCCATTATGATAAAATGAGTAACTCAATGTACAAGTGCTATCAGGTTTTAGCTAGGTGAGCGAATTTTTCTCATAGGAAAAATTCTTCTTGGGGAAACGGGATATGTAACACTTTTTAATTTTATCACACGGCTAATAGAAGCCGTGGGTACAAAAGCATTGGCAAATAGAAGCCGTGTGTCCCTTTAGTAAATAAAGAAACAAACTGACATATCGCTTGATCGATTGTCAGTGACAAACGACTGCGCTAGGGTCTATGAGAAAAAATGTATAAATTTTCCATGACGCAAATACGTTCTATTTTTTTAGCTTTCGAGAAAAGAGACTAACGCTCCTTATTAGGAGCGAGAGTGTGAAAAACGCGTAGTATAAAAGCTTACGCAATATTTGGAGAAGGTCTCTTTTACCTTCTGACCCCGAACTGTTCGGTAAGTGAAACTTCCAGTGTACGCCATTGTAATTTCACCAGTGTTAATATATCGCTTTGCTCCAGGATCGACTTGCCTTTTTAAGTTTTAAATACTGTTATTTAAAACTAAATTATTTCTTTTAAAATTCTTTAACAACCTCAAAAGGCATGTCGACCCTGCAAATTCTTATTATGTGTTTTCAAGTGCATTGTGATAATCTACTGTTTTACATGTCAGCCACACAGGTACCGTTTTTATTTAATTGTTATATCATATTTTAACTGTGTAACCGTGGCTGACATATGTCTAAAATCATGTAAGCATATTATAGCATTTTAATTGCGAAAAGCACATGATTCCTTAAATAATGTGAAAACTATTTTTATAATCTACCTTCAGCACTTCTTACAAATCTTTTAATTGTCTGGACTCTTCAAGTCAACCTAAACTATTTTTATAATATACCTTCAGCACTTCATGCAAATCTTTTAATTGTTAGGACTCTTCTAGTCATTTAAATCTTGTAAAAGATTGGGTCATGTCATAAGAGGGCTTATGCTTTTACTTCAGTTATTCTACATACGAGTCACTACTTATGGCATGGCACAATCAGTCTGAACTCTCGACTGACACGAGCACCTCATCTTCCAGGGTTCCAGTATACGGCTAAGTTCCAGTATACGGCTAAGTTCCAGTATACGGCTAAGTTCCAGTATACGGCTAAGTTCCAGTATACGGCTAAGTTCCAGTATACGGCTAAGTTCCAGTATACGGCTAAGCTTCAGTTTATACGGCAACGTCCAGGTTCAGCAACATTTCTTCGTGCCGTCTTCGCTAGACCTACCGACCACGTGTCGACCCTCTTCGCCGGCCACCCTCGCCGGTCATCTTAGCTACAGCCACGTGCCACGCCCTTGCGTCGGTCACCCTCGGCGGACAGCTGAACTGGAGCCACGCACCTGGCGACGCTCCCTCGCCGGTCACTGTCTTCGGCGTCCACGTCGGACGAGCCCTCTGCCGCCACGTGCCGTCGTCGACGCTTCACTCATCACTACAAAAGATAAGTCCTCTTCAAGGCACCACGAAATACCAACTAATTCCACGACCCTAAAATCTCCTGTAACGTCTCTTCTTAATTCATCAAATATAAAAACTTAACCTCTTGCTCTTTTTGATTTCCACCGCCTCTGGGAAGGAAAACCCATAGTGTTACAATATCGATTGTTGTTCTGCGTATGTTTTGACATTAGGTATATTTTTAATACAAGAAGACGAAATGATAATGATTTTAAACATAACAGACGCATAGACATTTGTTACTGTAAAATACTGTAGTGAGTTTAAGAGCAATAGACCTCGTTCAATCTGATGAATAATCACTATTTGATCGTCATCCAAGTCTTACACGCCATTTGTTGATCAGGTAAAAACTCTGATTTACTCGGGCCCACATCACACTTTGCACCTAGGTATATGAATGGAGCTCGCGCATTTTTTTAAAATTTAATTATGCAGATTTGTAAAGTACGGACGCCGAGCAGGAAGAATTTCGTACATTGACCTATGATTACCTATCTCTGTCACTCCCGCGTGGTTATATTGCTACGGCACCTGTGCAAGCGCGATAGCAATATAATCACGCGGGAGTGACAGAGATAGGTAATCATAGGTCAATGTACGAAATTCTTCCTGCTCGGCGACCGTACTTTAGTGGTTGACAATCGCATCATTTTCGCGAAAAAATATATATTTAAATTGGATTAAAATTACGAGGATACAGTGATATGACTGTACCATGCGCAAAAACGAGAAAAAAAACGGCAATCAAGTGGTTTGTGACTTCATCCTCTTTCTCATTCACATGTTTATTATACTATTAATGTATTATGTGCTCACACACGCATTTCTGTACTTAGTTCTGTGTTCCATCCATCGTAGACCTCAACTGTCGCTTAACACAAGGTGAGTTGACGGTCAAGCGCAAGCCTATCGTTGAATAAAAAAAGTTTACGTAGTGAGTGAATATGCTGTTATGTTGACGTCACTGACCATAACCGCAAAACAGTCGCGTTTTATACGAGGCAAAAAGATAACTTCCATAACTTATCACACTCATCGTGAAGAATATAATAGTCTACAAATCCTAGTGCACTTACTTTAGCGTAGTCTCATTGCAATTTTTTTTCTTCAATTTTATAATATCATTCATATCGAGTTTCCGATTTGACATAAGTAAATAAATAATAAATAAATAAATATTTGTGGACATTTCACACAACACCATCTAGCCCAAACTAAGCAAAGCTTGTACTATGGAACTAGATGGCTGATAGAATACATATATACTTTTTTTGTTGTAAATATATACATATGATACATAGAAACACCCAGACACAGAACAAACATCCATGCTCATCACACAAAATTTTTGCCCTGGGTGGGGATTGAACCCACGACCTTTCAGTTCAGCAGGTAGACGTAAACACACTACCAACTGAGCCAAAACGCCAGTCAAATTACAATCAGGAAATTTATTTTATCTACTAAAAAAAACTAATGCGTAGGTACCTAACTGATATAGCAAATTCTATACTTTAAGCCTAAGGAAACGATATCTAAGTGTTTGTTTACTTCTATTTGTTCCATACCTATAACTGTGTAGGCAAATAATTTAAATATTATCATAAATTTCACGAGGCAGCTTATATTATCTAATCTATGTATTGTAATAGTAAATACAGGGCTCAGTGTACCTAACTTTATCAGCATCGTTGTCTTATGGATCTTGTTACCCTTAAAGGTCCCCTGGGATGAACTAGGATCTCCGGACCAATTTCAGCCGTGGCTGTGTGCTTCTAGAATAGGTACATGGATGAAGGAATAATTTTAGGGTCTCATAGTACAAATTGAACATACGCGAAATTAATATGTGCTCACAGATTTGAATTTAGAATAGTTATAATATATCATGTAGGTACGTAAGAGTACATATTTCAATTATGAATATGTTATGTATTTTGAACGCCATTGATGACCGGACCCAGAGGTGCGCGTGTGCCATGAAGAGGAAGTTTTTATTGCGTCGAAACTAGGCGAAGGCTCGCCTAGGCTACTTGACTGTATAAATATTTTTTCTCAGGATTATAATTATAAATGTATATTCGGAAACCACATGAGTTATGCGTGTATAATATTTTTCTTTTATATTTTTTTATCAAGTTTATTTTCCATAACACTGTATACCTATAGATAGAATAACAATGCCAAACTTACTTGAAAAATGCCAAACGTAATGAAAACAAATTTTATGCTAGATTATGTTTACATTTAAACGCTTAAATTTATCTGAGGCATTTTTAAAATGCTTCTAAGTACTTACAATCTTCCTTGGCACTTGTATCTAAATGTTAGGTAAACAAACGCTTGATGTTGGATGCAGGAACAGAAAACCCTTATCACGATATGTAAACGTAAACCGTCAGACATGTTACATAATACATTTACAATGATGATGATAAAGTTATACCTTCTTTGTACCGTGATATAATATCACTAAACATTTTCGTTGTTACTATTAGCCAATAGTTCAATAGCCACCCGTTTCTCATTGAAATACCAAATTTCCGTTTTCAACGATTTCGGCCCTGCTCTTGCTGCGTACTGCACAAGAATGGAATTCTCTGCCTCCTTTTCTGTTTCCTGATAATCTTATATTTTTCAAGGTTAGACTGAACAGAAGACAGTTTTTTTCTTGTTTGTATGGTAGAGCTCGGAGCAATTTATGAGAAATAACTTTGTCTTCTCGCCTAGTTTCTGGTCTGGGAATTAGTCTTCTTAATATTTTCTGATCAAATCCGCCTAATGTAAGCCTAAAATAAGCTCCCGAATCTGAATCATTGAAAAAAATAAACCATTTGGTAAAATCCCTCTTCAATTCATGCATTGAATGCATAAAACATGACTCGAGCTCGAAAAGGTTGTTTCCCCGTAGATTCCTATTACGTATGTATGACAAAGTAGATGCCTCTCGTATGGGCATCAATCGACGAGGAAGGAAACTGATAAATCATGCAGGTATATCAGCCTAGACCTGGATATGTCTAGGCTATGCCATATCACGGCTGAGGTGTTGTGATTCAGGTGTGGCTTGGTTCTTGTTGATATTTAAAGGTACTCGTATTTGATATGAATCATATTTTAACGGATTTATCGCATATATTTTACATAATTTTATGACCTGACGTTGCCAACACTTTGCATCGTTCTTGGTCTCAGAAAGGGTCTTACCGAAAAACGTTACTCAAATTTGAGCAATACTCAACATATTTTGTCAACTTCTTGTTGACACGTAATAAAACATAAGCAGAAATGAGACAGAGAACTTGAGACATTGATCAAAGTTGACTAACGTTTTTCAGTAAGGCCGCAAATGCTAAAACAATGAACCTAACGTATTAATAAATAATTTATACTGACCTATATGTAAAATGATATTTACAAATCATAACATAAAAAATATTTGACTTATACAATAACTATAATGGCATCATACTGAGCTGTGGCCGGATTGTGGCAAAATTGGGGTGGGTAGTTATTCATTAGTATATGTTTGTTTATTAGTACCTAACTAGGTATTGGTCCCAATAAAATATTCGTCTACTGTCTATTGTCTATTTTTATGTATGAAAATTACCCACCACCCACCACCATGACCAACTATTCCCACTATGTCATTAGCCATTCTATGCAAAATAAGTTCCTTTATTATTCTACGTACGAGTGCATTTCCATATTTTACTTGTTATCATCATCAAATCTAGATTTACAGATGGCATTAAAGAGTCACAATGTGAATCAGTATAATATACTGACTCACATTGTGACTCGTATAATTTATATTATATATTATACGAAATTCATTTTTGTAAACGAGGGAAAGGGTTTCTCGGTGAAAGGTACCTTTGGCCTTTAACTCAGATCCCACTTAGTAGTAAAATTGTCAGAAAAATTGAAAAATTACTGGGTTTTACGGAAGGGACTAAAATAGAACTGGGTCATTTCCCAAAAATAAACTTTTTTTTATCTGCCCTGTTTGTACAAACTGTCCCACTGCTCGGCGCGGGTCATTTTCTCTTTGTGAGAAGGGTAAGACCACAGTCTACCACGCTGGCCAAGTGCGGGTTGGCAGACTTCACACATCTATAAGATCATTGTAACTCTTAGACATGTAGGTTTATGCACAATACACCCCAAGCGGGACGTCAGTGCAGGACTTATCGCCCCCATCTCGAATGTAGGTTTCCTCACGATGTTTTCCTTCACCGTTTGAAGTTGGTGGCAATCAACAATACGCACATAACTTCGAAATGACAGGTGCAAGCCGCGGGATTCAAACCCAGGGCCTGCGGATCGCAAGTCGGATGGTCTCCCGACTAGGCTGAAAAAAAAACTTTATGTCGAGTAATACTTTAGTACCAAAGTTTATCTTGTATATCCTCCCACGCAACATTTTGATGGATTTGAAAACTTTGATAATTTACTCACAAAATGTAGGTATGAGGAAAACACGCCAATTGTGATTGATGAGTTGCCAAATTATTTTCTCCTATATTAGGGTTATAGCATGTGGAAAGTTGACATTGAAGATATCTACAACTTATTTATTAGCTTTACTAGTACTACTGTTATATTGATACTACTGTTTATGTAATAAAAATATGATGAATGGGTCAAGGATAGTACAGTACAAGTAGTACAGAGGGCTTACTCTCGGCTTTTATATCGGTGCAAAATTAGCTCGCGCTCGTTTTTATCTTGTTTTTTCTGCAATTAATAGAGTTGTTCAACACCAAAATTGATTATTAAAAATATCACAATTCAAAAGTTGGCTCATTTTAACTTTCTTCGCACTTCCTTTGCGGAAAAAGCAGGTTAAGAACGAGTGAGCCAACTTTGCACAAGCTTCCCTTATAAAAGATGAGAGTAAGCCCCCAGCAGTCACTCGTTCTAGATACGCTGCGCATTGTCCTGGCAAAGCAGTAAAGAGTCTGGCGAGAATTGTCTTGACAAAGCGGCAAAGATTGTATTCAAGAGGCTTCTAAGTCTATTAGCCCTCATTGCCAGCAGTTTGGGCCCTACAAAAATTAAGAATCTGAAACAAAAACTAATAATGCAAATGAAATTTTTTGCAAGTTGCAATGAAAATGGCAATCAATATTAAGTTTCCACCATCCGTTGAATGACAACACCAACCAATTTGCGCTGTGGTCTGTTTATTTATTTTATTCTTAATTGTTTTATTTTGCGATTACTTACCAACTTATATCGGTAAGCACAGTTAATTACCGTGTTGTTTGTGATATTTATAGACTTCCTATTCTATCTTAGACCTTGACGGTTCAAAAGTGTTATAAACATTGTACCTAATTGTAATAAAGCTGATCTTGAAGTTAATAATAATTAATTGATATTTTGTGTTTTTTTTAATTCTTTGCCTGTTGTAATTTATAATGAGAAACCTTATAATATCTTCAAAAATATAAAACAAGTTGGTACTTATTATAGATTATTATACTAGCTATTCAAGTAGATCGATGGTCACGTAATGGCAAACTAGAATCGAGATGAAGTGAAAATTGCAATGTAATTATCAATGCATTACAGACTCTATAGATAAGATAACATAGAGTCCATTTCCCAATATTTTTTATGGTTCATTGACGCACTACATTCGGATACGGTTCGTATAACAATACGAGTTAAAAAGCGTGGAAATGGATGTTACTCGTAGAAGCTGTTAGGGTAGCGTTTCATGAGTTGCGACCAATACGAAGTTCCCAACTGACGATCGCTTTAAGGTGTAAGACAATGTCTAGCAGTACTACTCTACAGTTGCATCCTTTTAAGAGATACTATACGGCGGCTGCAAGACTCGGTAAGCTACCAATAAACGCTCGCGCCTTAAAACACACCATATTTTTAACCGACTTCCAAAAAGAAGGAGGTTACCAATTCAACTTGTATGTTTGTTCACCGATTACTCCGCCAATTTTGCAATGATTTTGACGATTCTTTTTGTATTTGGTAGGTCATATTTCAGAGGTGGTCCCATATAAATTTTATCAAAATCGATTCAGTACCTTGGTAACTAAGTCGCGTAAGAGCGCTTTAAATTATAAAAATTCAACACTTGCGACCTAACGGTGTTACCGAACACATAAATGTAATATTTTATAATTTTCAACAATACAAACAATTACTAGAGTTTGATTGACACCAGTACATCCTCTAAAGATTTAACACCAAGTAAACAAATTGCGTATATTGAAGTTGGTTTTGTCAATTTTTTTACTGATATTTATTAATCAATATTATTTTTAATTATTATTCTTACGTCGACTTTCACGAACGTAGTGCTACCCACAGATTTTCGCTATAGGCGCGTGCGACCTACGCATCGTTCAAACGCCTTTAGAAGTTGGAATTAGGCTCGGGAAATGACTTGTGAAAACAAATGGGCAATACACGTAAGATTTAAGATTATGTCCTTGGAGTATTTAGGTTAAGAGCTTAAGTTAAATTGGAGCTTCTTAAGATTAACACATATTGTTTTATGACTTTTTAAGCAGTTCGACTTTGAAGAAATAAAGTGCCAATGTTAGGTATTAAAATTATTCGTCTTTGCTTCCAGAGGGTCATATGCTATATTTTTTGTAACGAACTATTCCGTAATAAACAAGTGATTTTATTAGAGTTATTCATAAGAAAGCGCATTTATAATCTTTTACATCGATTTAACGCATACTTTCTCACAAAAAACGTACACTCAACAGCGTATCAAACGTAACGAAATCGTTAGTTAGACTGCAAACATTGCTTTTCTGCAGTCAGGTATTTTGTTTTTCTTAATATACATGTAATTAATAATATTTAATAATTATTATTTGCTTTTAAGTTACATGTAAATTTTGGTTCTGAGAGATTGTTAAACTATCAAAAAAAAAAAAAAAAACTAAAAACTTATTTTTCTAAAAATGTTCTCGTATCATTGTAAATTTAAATAACTATCCAAGAACGTATCAAGACGCGCATATGGTAGTACTATGTAGCCAATACCATCCCATCATTCTCGCTTGTTGTAAGCGACGATGTGGACGAAGATGTAGCACGTAGACTTAGAAGACAGGTAGAAGATTCACTTTGACCTCAGTACCTCACTTTGACCTAAAAAAACTACTCAGGATACAAGGAAGCTATTAACAAAATAAATAATTAAAAAACATATTACTCATAGACAGATTAAATTTAAGCTTTGTGATGAATTGCTTTGATAAACGCTGTTTAAAACTGGAATAAAGAGGACCTCTATAATCGTTTCTAGGTTTCCACAGTAACTACGAGGAACCTTTGTACATTCGCTATGTCCGTTTATGTATCTGTCCATTCTGTCCGTATGTCACAGCCATTTTATTTAGTAAATAACTTCTAAGCAACTTATTTCGTCATTTGATTCCATTATTGATTCCATTCTTCGATAAATAAAAACTATTCCCGTGACCTCGCGAAGAATGTATCTGGGTCATAGCTGGGAAATAGGGAACGTTCCTGCGTTGCCAGATATGGATATGGTGGAGATTTATTCATGACGGAATAAATAATAGATATGTCGTAGACGTACTCGAATCTTACTTTAAATAATAAGGTTATGCTTACACTTGTAGAAAATTTATGGAATACTTACTACTTTGTAAGGATAGGTCTATAAATTTATAAATGGATTTATTAAATAGGTATATTTAAATATATTTAATAAATCCATTTGAAATTTGAATTTTTATTATTATTCTTTTATCAATATATATATATATATATATTGATAAAATAATAATAATAATATATATATATATATTATGTTGATATTATTTAGGTTTATACATTTATAAATGGATTTATTAAATATATTTAGTAAATCAATTTGAATTTTAATTATTATTCTATTATCAAAATATATATATATATATATATTATGTTGATATTATTTGACTCAAATTCGTGTGTGAATTCCTTGTATGTTTAAAAAAATAAGCGCCTTTCGAGTATGTATTTAATCGGTAAGTGCATTTATTAACTACAACAAAATATATACACACTACACATACTTAACTAACAAAACTACTACACAAAAAGAAAATCGATTACCCCAGACCGATAAAGGTCTAAAGACAATCCAAATGCTCAAACACACTACAAGTTAGCAGCGTACCCAGCATGCTGCCGGCATTGCCACGTTGAATGGCAATGTTTATGGTATTTAACAGTGACTAAACTGAAATTTAACGATATAGTGAGAATCTTGGGTCGGATCTATATTCGAGTGACACTGAACTGAAGAAGATAATTATAATGATGATGAAACTTAAACTAGTAAAATTCATACGTAAATAATAAAAAAGCAAAGCACATTCTCATGGTTAAGCGCGGATCATTTTCAAGTAGTTTTTTACGGGATCAATAACGCCCTTTTCACGAAATAAAACCGGACAAGTGCGAGTCAGACTCGCCCACCGAGGGTTCCGTACAAACTGAATAAAAGGGGGAAATCATAATTTTTTTTTATATTTTCCTTCATAAGCCGAAAAATATACATCGTAAAAATATTTAAAAACCTGCTTTAGCTTATGCTGATGAAGCTCTTTCATATGACACCCCACATGATACGGTTAATTCACTTTAAAATTTGGGCCCTGATTAAACTGTTAATAATTGTACTACTGAGACTTGTAGAATGTAGATGTCTCAACAGTACAATCAGCCGCCATTAATTGAACTACTGGGAATTAAAAGTCTCAGTAGTACAATCAACCGGACTGGCAACCGTACTACTGGGAATAAACGATTCCTTGCATAAGACACAATATTTTTGTGATTAAATTAAAAATTTCCAGTTTTCGGATTTTTTCCAATATGTGTACGCTAACACAATGCTTCTTGCCAAATTTCATAGTTCTAGGTCAACGGGAAGTAATAGGTTTTGATTCCCTTGTGAATGTCGAAATGTGCGTTTTTACGACATATTCAGCTGTAACTTTTTTTTACGAAAACTAAGAAATTTGACTTTTCTTTCTGCAGCAAGAGACTATGGATCTGCGTATATGGTTTTAATTTCAACTCGATACCTTCACGGGTTCCCGAGATAAAGGTCTTGACACCCGGACAGACGGACAGACGGACAACAAAGTGATCCTATAAGGGTTCCGTTTTTTCCTTTTGAGGTACGGAACCCTAAAAATCTAAAAACTATTACATAATTATAAAATGTATGTGCGACCCACGCACCGTAACGCGTGAGTGCCTTGAGGCTCTCTGACACTTCCGAAACCGGTCAAAGACATCAACAATAAGAGTTTTTCCAAGTAATATATAAATAAATATACAGGATACATAGAAACACCCAGACACAGAACAAACATCCATGCTCATCACACAAATGTTTGCCCTGGGTGGGGATTGAACCCACGACCTTTCAGTTCAGCAGGTAGACGTAAACACACTACCAACTGAGCCACAAGGCCAGTTTATTATACACTCTAATTTAAGGTATTCAAATTGTTCACGTTCTGAAAAGTCGTAACAAACGCGAGGCTAAAATAAAAGCTTGGTTTTATATCACACATGTAGAAAATTTGTAAACGTATCCGTAAATTAAACTTCTGACATCAAAGGGCCATAAAAGGAAGGAAATCATAATGATATACGACGGGTTTATGGGACGCCTTTTAAAATAAAACGCTGTGATTACGTCCTGACACTGGGTGTCCTGCGGTTATTTAGGGAAAAAGTGTCACCATATTATACAGTGATGAACATAATGTTACTCAAAACAAGGATACATTTTGGTAAATCCAAACGTAACTTTAATTACATAACAGGGCTGCAAGTCTGAAAATTGACGATAAGTACTTATCGTTAATTGACGATTGATCTGATTCATACAGAAGCTTTAAGCACCAATATTATTGATACTCGAAGTACAGGCAGTATAGATACTGATAGCACAAAATGTTGATTAAGTACAGACTTACTGTCTTTTCATGTAAATTTTTCACGTTATTTTTTTCTATCTTTGGCTAGCCCACTGGCCACTGCAAAGCAACGGCAATTTTGGGTATTTAACGTAATTATAACAAACGAAACTCAAAAAATACAACGCTAAGCCGTTGCTTATTTAGTCTGTACCAGTCGGTAGAGGTATTTTATATTTACATTAAGAATGGATCAATGTATCAGGGACGACAGTGTAGGACTTATCGTCGCCACTTCAAATTAGAATTAGAATCAGTTTATCGTCTATATCGTCGGCGTCCGTTTATTCAGTGTCCAGACTTGCAGCCCAAGTATAGAAAACTTAATCTGAATAGTTATTATAATGAAGAGCAAACATGCAATATATAAGAACTGTTGCCTTAACGCTATAATCGTAAAAAACTTTGCACAGCCGCGAAGCGTTTCTTATAAAACGGTCTTTTTTTCTACACGTCCAAAATAATTCCGGAACAGAAACCAATGAGAGCAGTTTGTTTAAGTTTTCTTTGATGGTGATCAGTTCTCCATTATTATCTACGATATAAGACAAGTTGGTAAGGCACCGAAACTTCACACTTGTAATACATTTTAGTGGCTTTGATGTATCTGTAAAAACATAAAAGCCGCATTTCATGTCTATCAATAAAGTATGTCTATGTTATGTAATATCTGGCCTTGTTAGTATGTCTGCTTGCTGGCCTGTATGTCGTGGGTTCGTGGATGTTTGTTCTGTGTCTGGGTGTTTCTATGTATCATACAAATGTTTACAAAATTCTATGTATCATACAAATGTTTAAAAAAAGTATTTATGTATTCTATCAACCGTCTAGTTCCATAGTACAAGCTTTGCTTAGTTTAGACCAGATGGTGTTGTGTGAAATGTACACAAATATTTATTTATTTATTTATGTAAACTATAGGGACTGACTTGGCAACTGACCAAGTAAAACTGGGTACTTCGGCGTTTCGCACCGCAAGCGGTTCGAAGCGCGGTCCGAATCACCCAAGAGCTCTTTTTGAATAGGTTCTTTCGCACCGCGGTGCGAATCGACCAATAGCAATTTGGAATATGTCGATTCGGACTGCAGTGAGGAATAAAACAGTTCTCTTTTTTGCTGAGTGGGTTAATTCAAGCAGAAAAGATTATGTTGTTTGATTACATAGGTACGTAATACCTTACAGTACAACCATGCACAAAATAACAGAAAATTACTTAAAATTTATATTGCTAAATTCCTTTCTTCTAGAATCATACGAGGTCGATTATTTGTTAACTGAAATACCAGCAGAGTGTGAAATAGTGCTAATATTTCAACGTCGAATAGCCAATCGGTGTGGAAACCTAATATGCCGTTAACCTAAGTTATTGAAGTCCGATCTTACAAGTGCGTCAGCGAAAGTGTGCAAGATATGAAATCTAAGTATGAAACTGCTTATATCATTGATGTACCTAGTAAAGATACGGCGATTTAACAAAAAAAAAAAAAAAAAAAAAAAACCACGTGCCGAACGTCGTCGGGCGTCAAATGCCCTCCCGAACATTGCCGAAGGTGTAAAGAATCATGTCGTTCATTATAACCGGACATCATTTATTAAAAATGGGTCATAATAAGCGACATATCACTGTAAGCGAAGACATTAATATCCGACTTTGTTATAAAGAATTTTATAGGAAAACCAAACTTCGTTGTGTAATTACGTCATACTTATTAGGCGGTTGGTCAATATAGGCGGAGTCATAATAAACGGATTCTACTGTATATAAGTTGCAAGAACCCAACTTATACAAATATTAGTATCAGGGCGACCGAGCTCCACTCGGATTTTTTATGACTGAAAATACGAGCAAACCTGGGTTCAGTAAAAATGAAACCTAGCAAGATCGCCCCTAATCTACCTACAAACCAAATTTCATTAATATCATTGGAGCCCTTTCCGAGATTCAGATTACCTTTAGATATACCTACATACATACTTATATATACAAGAATTGCTCGTTTAAAGGTATTTGATTTTTAAAAGATTTTGAGATTTGATCTTATTCCATTCTGCCCTTTTTCTGTTCGAAGAAGTACGAAAAAGTGACATCGTTATATGGTGGATATTCCAAAAAGTCGAACGAAACGCTTTAGCTCCACTTGTTATTATGCTTACCGCCAAAATATGGACTGCGCGTCCTGAATGGGTAGTTCCGAATATATTAATCTGGGTATCTTCAAATTGGGACTGAATATATTTCTTCTAGGCAAGCGTGCTTTATCATAGACCGCAACATCAAACGAGTCAACAGTCAATCAGACAGAAGCCTTTTTTTTAATAATAAAAAAAATAATTTCAGCTACTGTACCGATTTTCCAATGAGCCACTAATTGTACCGTCTATTCTTTTT
The DNA here is from genome assembly GCA_947563715.1 of Lycia hirtaria. NCBI lineage: Eukaryota > Metazoa > Arthropoda > Insecta > Lepidoptera > Geometridae > Lycia > Lycia hirtaria. The sequence continues at coordinate 25,599,269 of OX387375.1, forward strand.
GATGACAAGGGAATGTTTTTTGTGTATATAGCAAATAATTTGTAAGATACACAACTGCGTGTGCGATGCGTGTAAGACATGCACGGCAGTATTTTGTATTCGTCAATAGTCAATTATTATTATATACAAGGAAAACCCCTTACAATTATCGTGTCTATACGACCGGCGGTTTAGGTTGAGCGTTGATATTATTGAAATGAAACAAATTTTAACGGATTCATTGCGTATATTTTACATAATTTTATGACCTGACGTTTCGAACACTGCAGCGTCCGTGGTCACAGGTGTGACTAGATACGCGATAAATCTGTTAATATTTGTTTCATTTCATGATACAAATTTTAACAATCGCGAAAACATTTTAAATAAAAACTACGGGTCACTCAAATCTGTTTTGTGCCGAAAAGTCCGACTATAGTTTCAACCGCATTCGGCGGTCTCTTTCAAAGGAGCAGCGAGTGCAGCAGCGCGTGGTGCGTCACCTACCGAGAGTGACATTTGCGCTGCTCCTTTGAAAAAGACCGCCGAATGCGGTTGAAACTATAGTCTGATTTTTCGGCTCAAAACAGTCGTGAGTGACCCGTAGTTTTTATTTAAAATGTGTGAAAACCACGTTAGTTTCCATAGTAAAATCGCGAAAACCTTAGAAAATGTTGATACATATTTGTCAATCAATCGATAGTTTGAATTTTATATATCGTTAGCAATAGTACACATAAATCGTTGATCGCTAGCATTCACTTGTAACTTTATTTGTGCAGTAATCGAGAAATAATTGAGCATTTTCCATGTGGGGGACGATGGCAACAATAGGTGAATTATATAACTTTATAAAAACCGGCGGCGGCGTGGCCTTTAAAAATCTAGTTTTGATGTTATCTTGCATGTTATTTGGTTATTACGTAGATATCGATTTAATCAGTTTGTTATCTACGATTATTTTCAAGTGGTTCACTTTACTTTCACATTCTGTATTTAGGCGCCTATTTCGGTAAAATATGTCGACTTGTTAGAGAGAATAGTGACGTATTGTTACTAAGCTAAATTTTATCATTGTAGCTTTTAAAGTAATAACGCCATTACATTTTTAAGCTATTGCATAGCTTCTATCGCGGGCCTTGAGCGTGGAAACCGAATCCAGAAATTCCGTAACGAAAATAACCTAACACACCGCGCGTAAAGCTATTATGCAATAGCTTTACCGCGGCAGTCTCCGAGTGCCACACGTCTTTTTTAATTTTAAAATGTAATGGCGTTATTACGTTATAAATTAGAGGCCCATATCCCTTATTGTCTCTTTAGGAGACGCTGGATGCAAGCCACTTCCAATCGGTCTTCTTAGAAGTCCATAGGAGAGGCCTATCTATGTCCAGCAGTGTACTTAGTATCGCTGATGATTGCCTTTTTGTATGCCTGTCTGTAGTGTGGTTTGGCTTTGATTTGACCTATCAATATCGGATATAAATTTCTGTAAATCCACATTATTTATTTATTTATACTTACAATTTAAATATCTCTTGCATACATGAGCCTCATTAGCTGCAACTTACCTCTTCTGTCTGTACGAAGTCTAGTAAAATAATATATCTTATGATAACAAATTCCTGAGTTCATTTTTGCGGAACTCTTATAAACAACGAACAAAACCTGCAAAGTATTGAACTTTTTGACTAGATTACTGAACTTTCATATCCGATATTGAGTTCTCATTTCCAAGATGTGCTCACGGCTAAGGGCGGGTCACTCGTAAAACTTTTTACAAAATGCCTCTCTATTTGGTAAGTTATATTGATTAAAAAGAGTTCTTTTAGATAATATTTGGCTTACTCTATGTAGATACTTTCTTGGACTACATATATTCAGTTAGTTATGAGCTTAAATTTCTCGCGTAATTTAGTTATTTTTATTTTATACTAGTTTTACTAGGCAGAACCTGCTGCCAAATTAACTACTAGCTACATTACCGCTTTTCTAATAGATGGAGGTCTTGAGCTCATTTTATTTTAATGTAGAAATAGGTTTGCGCTTGACCGCCAACTCGCCTGATATCAAGCGACGTTGCGGTCTACGATGGAGCGCGCATACCTAGAAAAAACCAATTCACTCTCGATTTAAAGACACCCAGATTATATCTCTCGGGAAAGACCCACTCAGGACGTATGGGATATTTCATGCAGCTTTTTTTGCAAGGGGGAAATCTTATAAGGATACCCGGATGCGTTGTACGTTGGCGATGCATCCGAGATATGTGGGACTGTAGATACTCATGACAACCCCCTGGTGGTCAGCCTTAGTGCTAAACGGAGGACCCCTACGACCGCTTGAGCCACTCACTCGCGTCCACGGTTTAAAAAAAAAAATTTGCCAAGGGAATAATATTAATTCAAGAAGGCCTAATATTAATTCAAGGATTTCAATACAGGGGGCATACCTTATTTACCTAACTTTTTGTTTGCAGATTTTATATAATTGTATTATTTACTTACACATGTTTATCTAATCTATATCTATACGGTTGGTCCGTCTGATTAAGGTCAGAGTCCCACTCCCGATCAAGCTCGGGCTCAGAAGTCCCTTCTTATAGGCTATTACTAGAGGCAGGGGATCTACCGATGCCGTATTCTAGTGCCCCTGCATCGGGCGGAACTAAATCCGTTTTAGTACTCAATTACTGATGATCTTATCAAAGATTAAAATTTATTCTTTTAAAAAATGAATAAATTTTTAAAGTGAAGATAATAATCCGCTACGCTTACGGTATTCGATGACAATCAACTTCATAAGAAACAAATTGAAGATACCTTGAAGTACGTTGAGTACCTAAATCTTGGTGGCAGCCTTGATGTCTTCACTTAAACCAGAGTATATATAGGTACATTAAGTTGAAATTGTAATTGGCTATGGCCGTTATAATTAATAAACTAATGTAATTTAAAACTTTACAGTATAAGTTGAGAGAAAAATTGTTTCTCCTAATAAAATTTATTCAATTTCGATATTTTGTATATTATATATAATTATTTAAATGTATATATTTTTTATTTTATGTTTGACTTTTTAAACTTTGTAATTAAATTTAAATTTGACAAAACAATACATATACCACAGAAGATTTTAATCGTACTACATACCTACATACACAAGTACTTATTACACATAAGTATTGTGTAAGTGTGGTTCCAGTCTTAAAAATCGAAATCGGTTAACACATCAGCATCTCTTTTTGTATAAAATAATGCACACTCTTAAATGACGCTTTTACAGGGTTACTATTTAATTAGTTTGGCGCTTTTTAAAACTGCCTCTGTACATCATAACGAAAAAGTTTTGGTTTAAGACTTCGCGTGAAATTAAAAAGTGAGTTCCAGCAAGTTCATACAAAGAGACCCTCCCCAGATGGAGGAATGATAAAATAGAGCATAGAATAGAATCCGTCCGCGAGAATAGAACGTATAAAGGAAATGCAAGTCAGAACTGACCACGAGACAAGAATAAGACGGATTCCAGCGGACGTATTGGTGGATAGGACTGAGGTAGACGACGGACAATTAATCCGCTAGAACTCTAAAGTTTCACAGACAGACGGTCCATCGTGTGCGTTAAATTAATTGACAAATTGACCGCGTCAAAACGACCAAAATCTGCTACTTCTTGGCAAATAGTCCATCGTCTGCACTGCACCAAGCTATGGAAAGTATGTTAAATGAAGTACATAATTTTTTAAGAATTTCTAAAAATCATGAAACAATGTTACTAATTGCATAGGTACAAACAAACGCCTAAAATTACACGCAGAAGCAACCTTTAAGACTTGTCTTACTAAAATTAACCATAAATAACTTATTACTTGTAGTCATTGTTTTAAGAACAATGTAACTGCAATACGAGTGCCGTTTTGTTATTTTAAGAAATAAGAAAAGTTATACAGAACCGATATGAGGAAACTATTACAAAAGGATACGTGACATTCTTCATGAGTCATAATACTTGCTACCTGAGAGCTGAGAGACTGAATCGTCAAGGAACCGCTGAATCAGCGATGATTCAGATATGCGCATATTTACTTTGAGACTGAGATTATTATGCAATGATAGATCATGGGACTATTTTCTATGACCATCGGTCACTAACGCGTAGGAGTTGACATTGAAAATTAGTTAAATGCTTTTTTACTATGGAAAATAACGTGGTTTTCACACATTTTAAATAAAAAGTACGGGTCACTCACGTTTATTTCGAGCCGACCGAGAGTGACGTATGCGCTGCTCCTTTGTAAAAGACCGCCGAAAACGGTTGAAACTATAGTCGGATTTTTCGGCTCAAACCGACGTGAGTGACCCGTAGTTATATTTAAAATTAATTAAATACTATCTTTAAATAAGTATCTAAATATGCTATTGTATAAATTTCGAAAATCGCTGTCGCTATACTTAACGATATTTTAATGAGCTTACTTGTGTGTAGGTACAATTTTACCTAGAGACTGCGACATTTCACGCGAAAAATATTATCTAGAGTAATCTAGACGCTTAGCACTTCTAGAAATTCCTATAACTTTTAATGATGTTCTTCGAAAACTAACTAAATAACGAAAAAGTTTTTATTATTGAAAACAAAAAACAGCCTTTTACCTAATAAAAAACACTATTGTATGTTGAAATTATTAGTGTGTCAAAAAGTAGCTTATGAAATCGTTTCGACACATCTTTAAACTGGCTGAACGAATTGCCAAATTTGTATGCATCAAATATTCATCATCATCATCATCTCAGCCATAAGAAGTCCACTGCTGGACATAGGCCTCCCCCATGGATTTCCAAAAAGACCGATTGGAATCGGCTTGCATCCAGAGTCTTCCCGCCACTTGTATGAGGTCATCTGTCCATCTCGTGGCTGGTCTTCCTACGCTGCGCTTGCCGGTACATGGTCTCCACTTGAGAACCTTTCGGCCCCATCGTCCATCAGTTCTACGTGCTATGTGCCCTGCCACTGCCACTTCAACTTGCTAATCCGCTGTGCTATATCGGTGACTTTTGTACGTCTACGTATCTCTTCAATTCTGATTCGATCTCGTACAGAGACTCCGAGCATAGCTCGTTGCGTGACCTTGAGCTTCCTTATAAGGCCCATATTTAGGGACCACGTCAAATATTGATAAATTGAAAATATATTTCGAAGAATGAACTACTCATTCAAAGCGAAGTTCTTGGTAGGTACACTAATAAAGTGTCTATATGTAAATGTAACAAAAAGTTTTACTAAGTTTCTAGTCATCATCATCATCTTCTCAGCCATAAGAAGTCCACTGCTGGACATAGGCCGCAGTTTTTAGTAAATTCTATCAAAACTTGCGATCTTAATAGTTCTCTTAATTCTGAATAGTTTGTATTTTTCATTTAATGACTAAGCCGCAAAGATTTTCTAATCGAGACTCGAGAGGCCTCTGTTTTTGTGGTCGCCGTGAATCATCAAGGTTTTAAGAAACGTTTACTTAGGTGTTAGTCACGCAGTATTTGCCTTTTACTCATGTTGCCAAAGTGTTACCAAATCAGAAAAACGTCACATTTCGATTGAATTTAGAATATAAAAATTAAAACTTATACGAATCGGTGAGGCCACACTTTTCGCTAGAAGATTAAGCATTTCTTTTCATACAATGGGTAAAAACTGTTTTTAACCGATTTCAAAAAAAGAGTTAAAGGGTTTTCGTTTGTTACCTCATGAATCCATCATTTACAAACCGATTTAGTTTTTTTTAAAGAAAAAAGCGTATTTTTTATTTTCTTAGCCGAAAATGTATTATAATTATATTTAAAATATCTATAATCTAATAATTAATTTAGTTCAATACCACAAACTTGCACTTTATCAAACAATATATTGTGTGGCAATATGCTACGTTCGTTATTCTTAAATATTTTATGTCGAATCTCGGTATATCCGGAAATCTCGCTGGGAATGTTCAATCCAGAACACAATAATATTGGATCAGTAACTCAATTTCATTTCCCCTTTAGCAAGAGAAGCATTCTTTCGACCACATAATAAATCAAAACTAATTTGGTTACAATTGAACACTCAGATGTACAATATCTCGTAATTTAACGTAGGACGCCTCCTACGCCGGTAGTGCCGGCTTAGGACAATGACCTGCGCGGTACAACCACGAAAATAGGGTTAAAATTATATAATGGTATTAATAAATCTGGTAAAGTACGAGTTTTACTCGCATACCGAGGCTTCCGTCCTATGCATGACACATGAACGGTAAAACCGACTCTAGGGTTGATTATTTATTCAACCATACTAATATTTATATGTTCTATGTTTCTGTATAATATATATACAATAATTTTGAACTTAATAAAAAGGTGTCTATGGTGAACGAAAGAACTGTGGCGTTTCACCTCGGGGCCTTCAAATGATTTGGTGTCATTACTGAATATCTTCTTTATAAACTCCCATAAAACCACGCTATTCATCTTTGAAACCCCTCAAATTAGCCAACTTTTTCAATATATTAAAATCCAGAGATTTCTCATTGTTAACGATTATTAATATTATTAACGGTCCATTAAATATTATTTTAAAACGGTCTGATCTTGTAAGGTGACATTTTAGAAAGAAGTTTGAATATTTGTCTTTGGAATGAGCCATAGATAACAGTAAAAATGTTCGAGAAATGCTTCAAGAAAATTCATACTCTCAAAGTGGCACTTTCTCTTTTTTAACACAACCATTAGTGAAACTTTTAGTGTAATATTTGCATTTGATGTACTCGTAAACTGATCTTCATCTAGCTCGTAAATTCTTTTTTAAGAACATTATGAAAAAGTTTCGTCTTTAAAAACAACTAAAAACAGGGAAAGTTCATTTTATCTTTGCAAATATTGAGCTACAATAATTAGAGAGTCACGATCTCTAAATAAAATCGACAGATAAATGTCCGAACATAAAATGTCATTAACCATACTGTTTAATGTAATATAATTACATACTTAAATTTAAGACAGGGTAACTTTGTACATAACCAAAAAGTCGGTCACTAATATCATGTGGATAGTTCTGATGCGGACATTTTTTACATGATTGTGACTCTATAAGTAATGTAACTCAATGTTCGCAATGATTTAAATTCGTAATTAGGTACATGAAGAGAGTTTTTGGCGGGAACGTCATGGAACGTGTTGTTGTTTTATTTTATTTCCCTAAACTAGTGTTACTTTGAACTTTCATGCTATAATAATGGTGGTTATTTATTCATTTAGTGTTTGATCAAGTGCATGAGTGTGGGCAAGTGAAATAAAGCGACGAAACGTGTATTTTCAATGTTGTCGGCAAAACTCCATAAAAGCTTCCAGTAACGTCTCGAATTTGAAAATGAATACATGACTTAGATTGTGACTCGAACATTTATAACTTGTTTTATTCAAGAAATTTAAAGAAATCTTAATACTTGACACTATATAGCAAATGCACCCATATATATAGCACCCGCTTAAAGCATTTGCCAGTGTCATTACCTTGGATCAAATTGAAATACTTATTTGTCGAATATTTGTGATGTTGTTTTTTAGTTTTACAAATTACTATTATTTTATAAGTTCATTCAATCATTTTATATTTTCAAAAATGTGGATATGCGCGAGCGAGATGAACGATAGTTGAACTACGGACTCCTAATAAAATGTACTGAGTGTCACTACTGACTAGTCTGACTTGTAATAGGTAGTAACAATAAAGAAGTAAGAATAGAGGGGAGATGATTTAATTTAAACTCATTTTTTTCGTCGGCCACTAATGAAACAACTCGTAGGCGTTTCCTTCATGAAGACAACGTGCCTTATCCACTTATTGTCGCCGTCAATTGACTAATTGTCGGTGCATGTCATATGCCTCAATTTTAATATGTCAAGCGATTGTAGCACTAACCACGTTAAGATAAAGTCTTTGATGCTTGGTTTAACAGTTTGATCATAATATTTTGTGTTATTCTATTTTTAACCCCCGATCCAAAAAGAAGGATGGTATTAAGTTTGACATCTTTATCTGTGTGTCTGTCTGTGACATCGAAGCTCTCAAACGGATAGACCGATTTTAATCTAGTGTTTTGTTTGAAAGAGGATTTCATCGAGTGTTCTTAGCTTGTTTCATCAAAATCGATTCAACCATTTTTGTCGGGGTTTTTTGATTTTTCTAAGCTTATACTTGTTTCATTACACTCTTGACAATTAGGTTCAGTATAAATATAACGTATCAAATCTCACGTGATCGTCAAATACACTGTACTACTGAAACTCAATGAAATGATGCAAGCTTAGAACAATGGAGCTCATACATATTTTTTATTTATTATGCAGAATTGTAGTTATTGATAATCCAAACATTCGTGAAAAATATATTAAAATTAGATGAAAAATTACATAGATACATAGATAGCAGTGTACCATACCTACGCAAAAACAACTTGGAGACTACAATCACGTGGCTTGTGACGCGACATGACGTAGTCATCCTCTCTCTCGCTCACCTGTATATTATTACACTGTTAATGTATTCTGTGCTAACGCATATTTACTTACGTAGTGAGTGAGTGTGTTGTCATGTTCTGACGTCACTGACCATAACCGCACAACGGTCGCGTTTTAAACGAGGCAAAATTAAAACTTCAATAACTCCGTTATTTCTTAACGGATTGTATTCATCCAAAAGAATGAAATAGTCTAAAAATTCTAGAACACACCTACATACTTGTAATACAAATATCAATAACGTAAATCAGCTTCATTGGCTAGCTTACGTCTTGTTTCGTTTCAATAAATTGGATGCGCATAATATTCAGACAATTTTCATTGCCCGATGAGGGTAGACTGATAATATCTAACTATTATTGCATCAACATCTTTGCGCAATATCAAAATATAATTGTATAGTTCCCGACACGTAAAAAGAACGCAGCGTTCTTTTTACGTGACGGGAACTATATCAACTATTCAATAAATTATTTCTATTCTATTCTATTCTATTGAAATTGTAGATCAATCAAGTAATGCCCGTCTTTTAGTTATCAGTTGTCTCTATTGCAAATTTCATATCAATCGATTCAGCCGTTTGGTTATGAAAAGATAACAAACAGACAGAGAGACAGAGTTACTTTCGTTAGTTAATATAAGTTACGATTGTTTTTTTTTTAATTCAAAACGTAGTCAAGTTAGCAGTTCTCCAGGAAATGTTTACCTTACCTAACTTTACCTTAAAATTAACCTATGTTGTGTTTACCTAAGTCATGAACAGACCCTAAACTTAAGCAACCCTGCATCTAGTTTTGTTTTGTTAGCCCTTTTTTTTTTTTTTTTTTTTTTTGTTACCCAGGGGAAACCCTTTATGGGTACCACTGCGCCCCGGGGGAGGCTGCGTGGTTATGTGGGAGTCCCGCCCAGTTGACCGGTGTGCCGGATAGTCCAGCCCAGTCAACCGGTATGCCGGGTTACCCACTAAAACCCCTGGGGTGTTTCGTCTCGGCGCCTGTGTGTGCCGGGCCCATGGGTGCGTCACTGAAACTCGTCCACGGACCCGGCGGCGCTGGTCCCCTGGGACACTTCTCGGTCAGGGCTATCTCCGCCCTACCATCTCGGAGTGGCGCGCGGAAACACCGCGCGCGCCATCTCGGGGCAACGCTTTACGGACAGCAGACTTAAGAGCAGAGACTTAAGAGCATCTCGGGGCAACGCTTTACGGGCAGCAGAGTTTTGTTAGCCCTAAGTTATCCCTAGTAACATCTCGTAGGTAACCATAATCTTCTGCTTAAATAAATTACAGGTAGGGTAAGTACAACTTACTAAGATTGTCTGGAAGAGATTGCTTTCAGCGATAAGACCTCCTTTATGCTATTTTCCGCGTTTATTGTGTTAACTTTAACTTTCTGTGGTCAATAAAGTGTTATCTAATAACTGATTGATTGTGATTGTTTGATTGTTACTAGAAATTTTGTTTATATTCTGAACATTCTATGATAATAATAATTTTGTTTATATTCTGAACATTATACGATTTCAATAAATATTTTTTATAAAATTTCAGTCAATGATATTTTTTATCCGTGTCTATAATTCGAAAGTAAATAGATTTCTTCTAGGCAATCACGCTCCTTCATAGACCGCAATATCATCCAAAACTGCGCGTTGGTGGTCAAACTCAAGCCTTTCAATGTTATAAGAAAAATCCTCACACAATAACCAGAAATAAAATAAAATTCCTTTTGATGTACGGAATCCTAGTAACACTCCTTTAATTAACAAATCCGAAATCATTGACCGCGTTCCGAAAGTGCGGAAAAACAAGTGAATACCTATCAAGCCAAAGGCCATCCATTAGTGCAGGTAGTTCTAAACTTGGCTCAACCGCTAGATCGTAGCGCCACTAATCGCTCCCAGGAGACGTTGTTTGGAAAACCTTTTGAAGATAAATATTCACTGAATTTCTGAAGAGTTTACTGCAAGAACTTGTCGAGGTAAGGCGGCGGCGTCAACATAATATGAACAAGTGTTTCAGATTTTATCCTTATGTTTAGTGAGATAGTGTAATCTTAATAGTGTGTAGATTTTTATCGATTTGTTATGGTCAATATAGGCATCTATCTAGCTAGTCGCCTTTGTACTGTAGTCTAAGTTTATTGTTTTTTTTTTAAGTTTTACTGTATATGTGTACAATAAAGTTATATTCCATTCTACCCAAACAAAAAATAGGTAAGTACCGTAAGGCAAAAAATGAACGCGCTTTTGCGTATACATTATTTTGATATACTTACGTTGTATTCAGAATAAACTATAACACAAACAAAAAGAAATCTCCTAATAACCAAATTTTCTTTATGGCTTCGTCTACAAAGTCACTAGAATTGTAACTTAAAGCTCGCCTAATAACTTAGCTGCCAAAACACGTCGCACTATCTGTTGTTTCGCTAAACTTAACAGATAAAAGTTAGACAGACTACTTACTTAGTGGGAAAGTTTTGACAGAAACACTTTTTTGTACGGAGTGCAAACGGCCGAAACTTAGATCGTTTGGGAAATGTTAGCCAGTTTTGGTTAAACTGTACTGCTATAGGTATTAGGGTTCAGATACCTCTTGAAAACCATCTAGGTATTCTCTAAAGTAATCTTGGTTATTTGCTTCGGGGGCAGATTGTAAGCATAGTTTGCATAATGTTGAAGTTTGATTATTGCGGAGAACATTTAACGAATTTAGGAATTTAAATTTGTTATTTCGAAAACATCTTAAATTAATTGTTATAGACTATAAACAGTTGTTATTTTAACTAACTCTGAAAAAGGATGATGTTATCAATTATATTTATATTTTTCTTTAAATAATTCCCACTTATAAACCAATTTGTTTTTTTTTTATTTGAAATGACATATATTTATAAAAGTTCCATAGATTTTACCAAAATCGGTTCAGTAGTTTGAATTAAAAAAAAAAAACTGGAAAAAGGCTTCATAAAGACATGATCAGAGATCTATCCCTATCGCATAATGGGGTCCTTCTTGTACTATGAAAGTATGAGTGACAGAAAAGACTTTCTTCGAAGTCAGGTTCTTTTTATAAAGCCTCATTCGTACCCTTATGTCAAAGAGAATGAAAAACCTGATTATTTTTAGGAGGTGATAATTTTATCATGTTAATATTTTTAAATTTTTGTCACGATAAATATCTTGTATATTATTATTATTAAAATATTTTTTACTTTTAGGTTTTTTTTTACTCGAATAAGTCCGCGTTTGACCTCCAACTCGCCTGTTGGAAAGCGAGGATGTGGACAATTTAAATAAAACTATCACTCTAAGTGTAGGTAATTAGTTTTTTAGCTACATTGAGCTACACTTTTTTGATCAAACATTATACAGTCCCTCGTATAAATTGTTCTTTATTCAAGATATCTAAAGAGGTGCTCAAAGCTGGCATTATCGCGGTGCAGCGGTCAGTGTTAAGTGGTCTAAATTGGGACTTAAACAATTTAGACAATTGCGCCGGGGCGGTTGTTAGCGTGCTGCTAATTAACCAGAGAAACGATGGGTTCTCTCTCTGGGAGTTACTTTATGGTAGATTCCTAAATCCGAGCTTTTATAAGTTTTTTTATACAAACAAAAGAGGCTTGCGGTTGAATTCCAATTCGTAACGTTGCGGTCTACGCTGGAGCGTACTTATAGAAGAAAACAATTCAATCGCTATTTAAATACACCCAACGATAAAAATCGGTAAAGATTAAAGATTAACTCAGGAAGTGTTTTCACAATTTTTAGACCGCACGATAAAAGTGTAATTAAAAAAGTTTCGTACAAATTTTTAGATTAGTCACCATGAGATGTACTTGTTATAGGGAATATGCATGATTTAGTTTTATTTGGTCATAAAACAAAATGAAAATACCTTCAAAAATAAGAAAGTCACAAACATTTTAATTTCATGTTAGACAGAGAGCGAACGATGACGTCGTCAATTTCGTCGTACAAATTCAATACATACTGCTGTTTCACGAGAGAGGGACAGAGCATCCCTCCCCTTACATACGACCATGGCTGTATTTATTATTCGACAAGTAAAGAAAAACAGATTTATTTGGCTTACTTATATTTTGTCTATGCCAGCCCCATCGTAATCTTATAGTAGTATTTTTTTTTTATCAGCCTTGTTTGTATAAACGGTCCCACGGCTGAGCGCGGCTCATCTTCTCATTGTGAGAAGGGTAAGTCCATAGTCTGCCACGCTGGCTAAGTGCGGGTTGGCGGACTTCACACATCTTTCAAGATAATTGAGAACTCTCAGACATGTAGGTTTCCTCGCGATGTTTTCCTTCACCGTTTGAAGTTGGCGGCAATCAACGATATGCACATAACTTTGAAAAGACAGAGGTGCGTGTCGCGGGATCGAACCCAGGACCTGCGGATCGCAAGTCGGACTACTAGGCTGCCGGTTAATGGTACTTACTATACATTATTAACTTTGTAACTATTAAGAAGCCAACTAGGAAGACGTGTGACGACTTATATACAATAGACAGAATTACAAGTATAATCTCTAATAATGTAGCCGTGGTGTATAATCAGATTATATGTAAGTACTTTAATTCCAGAAATGTAACCTTTGTCAACAATTAAAAAGTCCTAGATGAGGTCTTTCTATGTAAGCAAGTATGTTGTTTAAAATATGCAAAGAAGTAAAAATATCCGAAATTCTAGATGCCAAATGAATTTGCGGTCCCCAGCTACTCCAAGTTTTGCATTTAAATAAGTTGTTCTCGAATTTCAAGAAAATTTTCCGACTCAGCATTTTACTTGCACTTGCCATGCATACATTTTGAAACTACATGTACGGGATCGAAAACTAATTTAAGCTATTCCAGTTTTAAATTATGTATAAAGCGGAATATGTTTTCTAAAGAAATGTATGGTTTATTTATTCATATTTTTCATTATATTTATTTATATTTGGACATAAGCAAGCAGGTGAAACTGTGGAACACAGATTGTATACAATAAAAAGTTAGTAATAAGCAATTATCTACATTAAATAAATAACAAAGAATCTAGAATATTGCTTGAAATGCTTGAGTTGTTGCCATTATGGGTCTTGCCAAATAACTTCACTCAAATTCGATCAATGCTCAACATATTTTGTTAACTTCTCGCTGACACTATACTGTCTTGGGGAAATAAGATAGGCAATTAGTTTTTAGGGTTCCGTACCTCAATAGGAAAAAACGGAACCCTTATAGGATAACTTTGTTGTACGTCTGTCCGTCTGTCCGTCCGTCTGTCCGGGTGTCAAGACCTTTATCTCGGGAACGCGTGAAGGTATCGAGTTCAAATTAAAACCATATACGCAGATCCATAGTATCTTGCTGCAGAAAGAAAAATAAAATTTCTCAGTTTTTGTAAAAAAAAAGTTACAGCCGAATATGTCGTAAAAAAAGTACATTTCGATACTCACAGAGGAATCAAAACCTACTTCCCGTTGACCTAGAACTCTGAAATTTTGCAAGAAGCATTGTGTTAGAGTACACATATAGGAAAAAATCCGAAAACTGGACATTTTTAATTTAATCACAAAAAAATTGTGTCTTTATGCAAGGAATGAGGGCCCAAATTTTTAAGTGAATTAACCGTATCAATTGGGGGGATACCCCACATGATACGGTTATACGTGAAATCATATGAAAGAACTTCATTAGCATAAGCTAAAACAGGTTTTTAACACATTCTTCGCCCCCTGCAGACCCCTCACTTCAGCTGGGAACGAAAACTTTTTAGGCGAATTTTGATTAAGTACAGAGTGGCCGTGCAAAGCAACGTTGACTGCCTCAAACGCCGGCGGTTTACTGACTACTACAAAATGAACGGGACGCTTGCTCGGATCCGAATGGGAGGCGCCGCTACTATAGCCCCGCCCCACTCGGATCCGAGTGGTGAGCAAGGAATGTGTTAAATATTTTTACGATGTATATTTTTCAGTTTATGAAGGAAAATATTAAAAAAAATATGATTTCCCCCTTTTATTTAGTTTGTACGGATCCCTCGGTGGGTGAATCTGACTCGCATTTGTCCGGTTTTTTCAGTAAAGCAGTAGGTATGTCATAAGTCGGGAACAACTGGCCCGCAATGCTCGTTGGGTTTACCGTGTGAATAGAGCTTATAGAATTCAACAACGTGATAATCTCTTATTAAAACTTTCGAAGTAGCACCAGTTTTAATGTTGAAGGAACGCTGCTTCGTTAAAATCACAGTCGTAGTTTACTTAATCCTGGTTTATATTATTTTTTGATACCTTGTTTTATAATTAAATGTGAAGCTGTGATAGCACTGCATCGCTGGTGAGATACGGTATTAATGGGATTTATTTAATGAAACTTGTTTCATGTTTTCTATGGTAACCATATTTTTAACTCCAGTCTTGCTGAATTGATCTGGTTGGTTTCCAATTTTTTCGTTATTTGAAAAGCGCTTTAATTTTGTACCATATTTTTATATAGTTATTTTACACTGTGCCGTTTGTATTCAGCCGATGATGAAATGTAGGTAATATACATATGTATATCCCTTGCGATGATTCTTATCTTTAATATGTAAAATTTGTCAGGATAAAAGATTTGTGAAAAATTAAACAAACCATTAACCAACAAAAAGACAGAGTGTCAGAGAAGCTAATTTTTAATATATTATATATAAATAGATTTATTTCAATCTTCAAACTTTAATTTATTTCTATAAACTTAATTTTTTTCATTCATTAATTTAGCTTTAGATATTTACACTGTACTATCAAATTATAAGGTTTGCCTTAGTTTTATCTTACTTATATTTTATTATCTGACTTGAAGAAATATTTAACAAATAAAATTTATACATATAAGAGGTGATTTTATAATATCTGGTGGGACCTTTTCTGATGAGCTATCACCCTCAGGTCGGAAATCTATCGTAAAATTTGGTGCGATTTGTTCCGGCCGACCTATGCAAAAAACGTTACGTAACTTCGACCAAAGTCTTAAATTTTCTGTCTTCTTTCCAAGTTGACAAAACAGTTGACAAAACATGTTGAGCATTGCTTAAATTTGAGTAACGTTTATCGGTAAGACCGTTAACGTCGGTAATATTTGATCAAATACCTAGTCTGTCAGCATAAAATACAAAACCTGGGACAGCGCCTGAAGGAGAAGGGATACGACCCTCGGTCTGGGTGGTTTTTGACGCAACACGTATCCCTTGCCATCCAACGTCGTAACGCCGCCAGTGTAATGGGCTCGTTTGGCCAGGGAGCATTACGTGGACGTTACGTACTATTTGACACTTAAGTAGTTGTAATCATGTATTTAAAATACAAGTTAGTATTAAATAGTCTTAACTGTATTGTAGCATTATGTAAAATATAACAAATATCACAATTTGATTCTCAACGTAAGTCGTTCGTAACGTCAAGTAAAAAGTATTTAAACTTTTTACTCAGAAACATTTTTTAACCATTTAAAAACACATTTAAATATTAATTGTCACGTCTACAACCCGGTTTACATTCTGTAACGGTTCCGGTTCAACCTTGAAACGTTGAATTCACAAATTTTCTATTAAAACCTTTGTTTCTTTTATTGTATATGAGAAAACTTTTTAGTGAAAATAGCTTTTTTCAAATATTAAAAAAAATATAGAAATTAATTTGGAACGTTGTCAGAAAATAATAAAAGAGATCAGTTGGGGCTGGGTTCTGGAAGCTTGCGGAAGAAGGGTCCGGTAAGGGTGTAAAATGTTGAAGATTTTTAAAAAAATAGTAAATTTTCTTTTAATAGTGTTAAATGTTCTTTGGAAGAGATATATTTAAAAGGTATGAGTATTAAAGTAATACTAAGGATAGTCATGTTTTCGTTTATATCTCCGTATTAATAAAAGGTCAAAAGACGCCTTGTTTTTTTGGGTTTTCTATAATTGGCCAAGCATAGCAGTGCCGAGAGGATGCGTCTAACTAAAAGAGGACAAACCCTTTCTATTGTAGAAAATCTCTAGAAACATCTTCAATTATGATTCATTATAGTTTGTAAAAAAAGGCATGACTGTTTCTTTCTAAATTGAAATAAGGTCAAAAGATGCTTAGTTCCTGGGTTTATAATCAGCAAAACTAAACAGAGCTGAAGGATGAGTCTTACAAAATGAAGATAATCTTTTTCTGTTGTAGAAAATCTTTATGAATAAATAAATAGCTTCGTTCTGGAAACCATTGATTTCTGATCATACGAATATACATTATAACAATGACATCGAGCTCTTTGAGTAGGAGATGACTAGACAAATAAACTACATTTTTCTACATACATATAGTTCTATCTAGTCGTTGTATAGATTTGACTAGATTTATAGAACTGATTACAATTCACATATATTTTATTTTGTGTTTTCCACAGCTGGGCGGGAAACAGTAAAAAGTTACAATTTGTATTAAAAGCTAGACTGGGATTTTTGTCTCTTTCCTAACTAAGGGAGGGAGTTTAAAATAATAATTTCTTTATCAGAAATTATTTATAGATTTTTGGGTAAAAATAATAATAACTTAAAGTAGAAGAGTTTAAATATTTCCTTCCCTGTAATCGTAACTAGACTCCATAGATTTTTGGGCCATTAGGGTAAATTCCCATCCTGCTCATAAAGGTTGGTTATTTTCCCGCAAGAAACTTAAAGGCTGAGCTAACGAAAAACAGAACTGAGTTACAGACAAAGTAAGAATATAATGCCCTCTTATCCCTAGCTAAATGTGTACATGGGCGTGTATACATTCTAATAGGTAGGGTCAAATTACTGACAAACAATACTTACACAAATTCCCCAAGGAGTTTCAGTGGAGGGAGGGTATCCCACAGAGGTTGAATCCCTACTGACTTCCACGAGGCGGCGTGGTGATCCATAGCCACTACACTCTCTGTTTTGTAGGTTTTTGAAAACAGAGAAGTGTTGAATCTCCTATAAGTAAAGTAACTTCATATCTAAAAGTCATGGGATTGATCAATCTATTTTAGAGACAGAATCTGAATTCATCTCATAGAAATCGTTGAACTATATTATTCCTCAATTTTGAATTCTTTATCAGATACTCTACAAGCAATCACACATTCACTAACACAAAACATACTATAGAGCGATAGAAATGAATATATTCTAATACTTTTCTTTTCTTTTCATGTTCAACTACACTGAGCAACTGGTCGTGTAATTAAAGAGAGAGAGAGAGAGAGGCGTCGACTCTTTGCGGGAAAACTAATATTTTATTTAATTCAAGAATTTAATGATTTCGGAGTAAATTACTTAGCTGTTATTTTGGTATGCAATTAGAATTCCTTAGATTAATTTAATAAAGCTGAAAAATTGTATTATTCTACGGTTTCTGCGAACACAACGAAGGTCCATACTAGACGAATCACGAGCCATATTTTAATATTATTTTCATGTTTAGTTAGTTTATTACATTAAAAGATTATAAAGTTTCAGTTTTCTATTTGTTTATAATTTTAAATCCTTAGATTAAGATTCTTATTTCATTCCTATATTGGTTAGTATTTTAGGTTAGGCAGGGTCGTTACAATTTGGTGCCTTAGACTCGGGATCAGTGACCCTGGTCCAGTACATTCTCGCGCGCGTATCAAAAATTTATCGGTTTTCTTTAAATTAATTTTCAGTCCCTAGTGGGACAATTTGTTGCCGTGTAGTGATGCGACTGAATTTGCAATTTTTCAGCTTTACTAGTTATATTTATCATTAGAGCGTTTATTTAGGAGCAAATTTTAGTTACAGATAGGCTTAGCTTAGGGATACTATGACGATTTTAAAACGGAGCACTTCTTCGTTTTGAGCCGATTGTTTATGCGGATTTGTATTAACTTTGTGAATTCGTTTGTTTACTTATAACACTGAGGTAATATTGATAAATTTATTTGATATGTGAAATTAGTGAAAAAATATTTGTACAAAATTGTGGTTTTCTAGTAACCTCCTTTTGTAGGGTTGGTTAAGTGTGAATATTCCAGTGATAGTGGTATTATTATGGTGAAATCAAGTTTAGTGTGTTATTTGTATAGTGAGATGTGCCGATTTTATTGTTAAGCTTGAAGAAGTTCATACAGGAGGAATTTGGTTGTAAACGAGAGAAATATATTAAGACGAAAGCATGGAGACCCTGTGGTAGCTGAGAACAGGCATGAAGACAGAAAAGTAAAATTTATTGTTTGTTTTTAAAAATAATATCTAATAAAATATACATTTTTCGAATCGAGTTTTCTTCCTGATTTTACATAATAAAGGTATAGCTTAAAAAAAAGTTGTTTTATTTATGAATAGAAATAAAATGATCTATAGGTTATAATAGATTAGGGAAGCTTAAGATTTTATCTATTTTGTGTTTTGAATTTTGCATGATTTGTGTCTATTTAGCTAGCTCTTCAGAAGAATGTCTCCGGGATCTGCGTCTTCAGAGTATTTCTAATCTATGAAGTAAAAGAAGAATGTTGTACACATTTATTTCAATTTGTAAATAGTCTTGTAAGTATTGTAAATAATAGTAGATTTCAAATATCAATAGATAGTGTATATAACTTGTCTATTTACAAAATGTACTTCGGTTTTATGAGCAGAAGGAATAGGTAACTCGTTGGTCGAAGATTTTCCACAGCATGATGGTCGGAAGCTGCTGGACTGCACGTCTGTCATTTCAAAGCAATTTTCTCCTGCATAGATGGTGTTTGAATAGCAGAAACTTAGTGTTTGTTTCCATTGAAGACAAGCCGTTGGAAGCAGAAAGAAAATTGTTGTCACATAGGATTTGTCGCTGAGAGTCTGCATCTGTAGCGCGTGGTTTATGCAGGATAAACGAGTATCGAGTGAGGAGTTGAAGTTTCACCTACGTACGAGGAGTTGGAGTTATCAACTGATCACCTTTGCATGTGGAGTCGGAGTATCTCTTGTATACGAAGAGGCGGAGTATCTCTTGTGTGAGTCTGGAGTATCACAATAACCTTAGTTGTTCCGTGAAGATTTTGTGAAATTTCATTAGGCATGTGTATACGAGCGTTATCAGCAAGATTCATCAGAAGGCATTCGAGGACAAATGCGAGTATTGCTGCCTAGATTCTGTTCCAGTTCTGCATGATACATTCTTGGGAATCTTTTATTGTTCATACGTTTCTAAAAATATTTAGTTCTTAAAATTTTCGCGTTGACAGGAAAAATAAACAACGGAGATATCAAAGGCGGATTTTCGAGGGACTAAATAGTTCTGCGTGTCAGATACTTCAGTTATTATGGAGCTGCTGTCGTAATATCGCTTAGGTTCATTTCGAGTTTTGTCTCTTTGTATTATAAGCAGGAATATTGCTAGTCTTGTCGTAGAAATTTCCCAATTCATAGTGATTTTGGTCGAGGATGGTAGCCAAGTAAATTAAAATATAAAGATAACTTTCGATTCCGAGTTAAGTTTCTAGGCCATAATCTTATTTTAGCAAGTTCGGTAGGAAAATCATTTCTACAACGATAAAAATATTTATTGCCGTTTCTTTTATTAGGAAATAGTAGGTTTTGTAATTTAAAATTATTTTTATTTCGGAGTTGGGTAATTTACGTAAATGAATTCCCCAATTTTCGGGTAAATTTCTTAGTCTGGCAGCCTGGATTTTCGATGACATTAATCATAATGACATGGAAAGTCAAACTGAGTTGACAGATTATGTCTAGTTTTATTTTTTTTATATAGAGGTTTACCCTTTCGGGAAAAAGGTCGAATAATTCGGTAGGCGAGTTTCCATTCACTTATTTTCGCAAATAACTTTTTTGTAAATACTTTGTAAAGTAAGAGATAACTTTAAAATAAACCTTTAATTACTAAATTATGTTTATCCTATTACAAAAAGAAGTAAAATACGAAGCAATCTTACAATTACAAAATAGTTTTATTCATGAATTTCTAATTAGGAAAGCGTTTCTCAAATAGAAATTGGTTCTTGGATGGACGTGTATTGTTTTGAATTTGGACTTTGATCATCAGGCTAGTTGTCGGTCAAGCAATGGATACATAATTTAAATACATTTCACGTGATTTTATTTCTTTGAAAATGACGAAATGGTAGAAATATTTTCAGAGGATTTTTAAAATAAATCGCAAATGGGGTCGACCGCGTGCCCAGTTCGATAAAATTGATGGAATCACGAGTCTAAAGTCAAATATTTATTGGCGGAGTGATATCCAATTACTTGTTTGTCCGAATCTGATTTAGTAAGTGCATGAAAAGTTGGACAAAAACGTGACGTGTTAATTGTAGACTTTTGGGTAGTTCATAATTAATATTTTGGTGCATTATGGCGAGAATCGGTGAAGTGGAAGTTCATGTACATATACAATTAACTAGTTACTTGGTATCATTTGAGTATGTAAAATTGACTGGACGAATTAGTGGTTCACGAAAACGTTTTGTTTCGAGAAAATTGAGTCCTGTAGTAATGTGTGTTGAGTGATATGTTGCGTCGTTTATATTGGGAGGCGCGTGTTGTTTGTCGCGTTGTTTGTTGCGTTAAAGGTTCGGA
Source organism: Lycia hirtaria (assembly GCA_947563715.1). NCBI lineage: Eukaryota > Metazoa > Arthropoda > Insecta > Lepidoptera > Geometridae > Lycia > Lycia hirtaria. The sequence goes on from OX387375.1 coordinate 25,620,376, forward strand.
TCGTGTCACGCATTGTTACGTTTAGTGTTAGGTCATGCTGTGCCGTGTCCTGTCATGACGGGTCATACTGTGTGGAGTATATTCGAGTCTAGTCATATTTGGTATGTCAAAACATGTATACCTGTTTCGTCTTCGGTAACTGAGAGTTGTAATGAGCGAATCATAGCGTGGTGTCGGGTAACGAGGCGCGGGGGTCGTGATTGATGTTTTGAAATTAGGCGTGGAGTAGAAACGTGATCTAGTGTAGCGTGGCGTCGGGCTTACGAGGCGTGGGGGGGTCAAGATGATACATGATTTAGTGGTGTATGTATTTGGGGTAACGTGGCGTGATCAGATGTAGTGCAGGTGTGGCATAGCATGGGGGTCGACAAGTGGCATGACGTGGCGTAGCGTGGTGTGGTGTAGGTTAAATAATGTGACGTGTGATGACGTGGCCTGATATGGTACGGCGTAGCGTGACATGTTTTGTGCTGTTAAATATTATCGTAATATTTTAACAATCTAACATCTTTAGAATTTGTATGAAGCAAAGACTTTAAATAATTTTAAACCAAAACTAAGACTGGTAAAATAAGAACTTTTATATGCTCGGTTAATGTAGTCGGATAAAAGCGGAGAATCTTATTTGAATTATCGATTTATAAATGAAATAGTTAATTTCGGGAAATGTTATTAAAACTGTTACTTAGTTGAAAACTTAGTTCGCAAATAGTTTGATCGAAATTTTATTTATTATAGATTCAAACAACAATCCTTTACTCGTTGCTAAGGTAATAATTTCGTGTGTAGGATTTTCATTGTTCGTTTATTTTAGAGACCTTTTTTTTTGTGTTCGAAGATTACTAATGCTGGTTATGTCGATTGAGTAGTAAAAATAATCATTGTTTGGGTTTGTCGGAGGGCATATTTTAACAGGTCGACGGCGATAGTTACAGCGTTGAATGTATAAAACGTATGTATATTATTTTTTTCAGAATGCTCCCGATTGGGAATCGTATATTTTAAAAGTTTTGATATAGAGATTATTTTAGTTGTGAGAAACTAGTTGAATTTAGTTTCAATTTGCACTCATGTAAAAATAATTTAGATTATTAAAGAAAGATTGTTATATAGTTAGAGTAAATTAGTTTTATATTTTCTTGAAATCCTTACATGTATAAAGTTGTATAGTTAGGGGGTCGATTTTATTTTATAATAGTGACAAATTGTTACAGAGTTTGATAATTTAATAGTAACTAAATGACATTAATTCATAATTTGTTTTAGTAACTTTAACTAAAAGCGACGATAATGACAACTATAATAACGATTACTTCGATTAAATTGGAGTATTAGATGAATTTGACTTTAACATTTGTTTGGATTACTTAAAAAGGTAAGTTTACTTGATGAATATGATTGAATATTTGCGGATTATGAAAGAACAGATTTAAGAATCAATGGTTTTTCAGAACTTTGAAGATAACGTTTAAAATTAATTGCTCTATAAAAATTTGTAATTATAATTTTGCTTTCAAGTTTCAAGGAAATAGTTTTGAAAGCAAATTTTGATATAAAAGTTAAAATTTGTAAATATTATTAATTTGATAATAAGAAGGTTTTGATTGAGAGTTTGTGGTTTCATGCGGTGTTTATCTGGGGTTGTAGATAAACGAAACTTGTTCGTTCCATTTCTGAATCGCACAGGTATTTCGTAGAGTGCGTGAAAGCGGTAAAAGGACGCATAGAAATGGGAATGAAGTGTTTATATTTAATGCTGACTATAATTCTGAGCTAGTATAGATTTGAATGTTGTGCTAAATATAAATCTGTGATTTGTATTAGGTATAATATTTAAATCGTTTGAAGGAAGATAGATGATTTGTAATGAAGTTTATGTGAATTAATATTGACAAGGAACTTGCGAAATAGTTTGCGACGCTTTGGGACGATCTATCGGTTCGGAGTTTGACAATACACTTTAATCATAAGAATAATTATGGAGGAGAAGAGGTGTTAGGTTAATCATTTGCACCAATTTATTTGGTTTCATAATATTCTGTACTTTACAAGAGCAAAAATTTAGTCGTACACTTCACATGCTCCGAATCAAGTAATTCGAATTAAATTCTTTATCTTAAGGTGGGATATGGCGGCTAAGTGGTTTATTTTTCATTTTGGCCCATGGGTGTTCCATCGATTTGCAGGGAGGGAGCGAGGAACCTTTATTATACAACAAAGAGATTGATATTTGAAGGAGTTTCGTTTCCTTGGGGTAGCCATGATTACGATTCACAACCGGAATTTCCCTCGCAGGAAGTTGGAATGATCTGCGGAAATGCGAATATTCTTCTTAGCCAAAATATTGCGAGCTTTAAGTGCGGAGATTTAATGACAATTATTTGATTACGGTTTAAAACCACAAAGAACATATTGTACTAGGGAAAACACTATTGCTTTGGCACATTGGAGCAGAATTAAACACATTTTCATCTGAATCAAACAAATATGATTGTTGTTTATTTAAAAAAAAAATAAGTTGAAACATGATCCAAGTGTTGATCAACCAATAAGTTGTACTGGATCTAAGAGTTGACCAATGAATTCAAATAAAATAAATTTTGCTATTAATTTATGCAAGCTAATGCAATTAAATCAGTGGTTTCTTCATATAAGGAAATGTTTGAAGGAACTTACTTCACTTCAAAGACATTAATTTGTATCTATGAAGATAAAAAAATTGACAGCATGAATAATATGCTAGTGATGCTTTTTATGTACGTATACCTTACTAATTTATAGAAAGGAAGTAACAGATCAGTCCTTTCGTCCTTTTTGCCAAAGCTTGCAATTTCTGACACTTAATGAATCTTGTTGAAAAACGAACTCCGATAGAAAAGTTTTGTTTGTTAATAATTCAGATGCATTTGCAATTATCAAATAAAAATTGTGAATGTTTCAGAAATTAATTGTTGTAACTTTTACTCCGAATAAGAAATTATATTCTGTGTAAAAAGTTGGGGGTCGCTGTAACGGTTCCGGTTCAACCTTGAAACGTTGAATTCACAAATTTTCTATTAAAACCTTTGTTTCTTTTATTGTATATGAGAAAACTTTTTAGTGAAAATAGCTTTTTTCAAATATTAAAAAAAATATAGAAATTAATTTGGAACGTTGTCAGAAAATAATAAAAGAGATCAGTTGGGGCTGGGTTCTGGAAGCTTGCGGAAGAAGGGTCCGGTAAGGGTGTAAAATGTTGAAGATTTTTAAAAAAATAGTAAATTTTCTTTTAATAGTGTTAAATGTTCTTTGGAAGAGATATATTTAAAAGGTATGAGTATTAAAGTAATACTAAGGATAGTCATGTTTTCGTTTATATCTCCGTATTAATAAAAGGTCAAAAGACGCCTTGTTTTTTTGGGTTTTCTATAATTGGCCAAGCATAGCAGTGCCGAGAGGATGCGTCTAACTAAAAGAGGACAAACCCTTTCTATTGTAGAAAATCTCTAGAAACATCTTCAATTATGATTCATTATAGTTTGTAAAAAAAGGCATGACTGTTTCTTTCTAAATTGAAATAAGGTCAAAAGATGCTTAGTTCCTGGGTTTATAATCAGCAAAACTAAACAGAGCTGAAGGATGAGTCTTACAAAATGAAGATAATCTTTTTCTGTTGTAGAAAATCTTTATGAATAAATAAATAGCTTCGTTCTGGAAACCATTGATTTCTGATCATACGAATATACATTATAACAATGACATCGAGCTCTTTGAGTAGGAGATGACTAGACAAATAAACTACATTTTTCTACATACATATAGTTCTATCTAGTCGTTGTATAGATTTGACTAGATTTATAGAACTGATTACAATTCACATATATTTTATTTTGTGTTTTCCACAGCTGGGCGGGAAACAGTAAAAAGTTACAATTTGTATTAAAAGCTAGACTGGGATTTTTGTCTCTTTCCTAACTAAGGGAGGGAGTTTAAAATAATAATTTCTTTATCAGAAATTATTTATAGATTTTTGGGTAAAAATAATAATAACTTAAAGTAGAAGAGTTTAAATATTTCCTTCCCTGTAATCGTAACTAGACTCCATAGATTTTTGGGCCATTAGGGTAAATTCCCATCCTGCTCATAAAGGTTGGTTATTTTCCCGCAAGAAACTTAAAGGCTGAGCTAACGAAAAACAGAACTGAGTTACAGACAAAGTAAGAATATAATGCCCTCTTATCCCTAGCTAAATGTGTACATGGGCGTGTATACATTCTAATAGGTAGGGTCAAATTACTGACAAACAATACTTACACAAATTCCCCAAGGAGTTTCAGTGGAGGGAGGGTATCCCACAGAGGTTGAATCCCTACTGACTTCCACGAGGCGGCGTGGTGATCCATAGCCACTACACTCTCTGTTTTGTAGGTTTTTGAAAACAGAGAAGTGTTGAATCTCCTATAAGTAAAGTAACTTCATATCTAAAAGTCATGGGATTGATCAATCTATTTTAGAGACAGAATCTGAATTCATCTCATAGAAATCGTTGAACTATATTATTCCTCAATTTTGAATTCTTTATCAGATACTCTACAAGCAATCACACATTCACTAACACAAAACATACTATAGAGCGATAGAAATGAATATATTCTAATACTTTTCTTTTCTTTTCATGTTCAACTACACTGAGCAACTGGTCGTGTAATTAAAGAGAGAGAGAGAGAGAGGCGTCGACTCCTTGCGGGAAAACTAATATTTTATTTAATTCAAGAATTTAATGATTTCGGAGTAAATTACTTAGCTGTTATTTTGGTATGCAATTAGAATTCCTTAGATTAATTTAATAAAGCTGAAAAATTGTATTATTCTACGGTTTCTGCGAACACAACGAAGGTCCATACTAGACGAATCACGAGCCATATTTTAATATTATTTTCATGTTTAGTTAGTTTATTACATTAAAAGATTATAAAGTTTCAGTTTTCTATTTGTTTATAATTTTAAATCCTTAGATTAAGATTCTTATTTCATTCCTATATTGGTTAGTATTTTAGGTTAGGCAGGGTCGTTACAATTCCGAATGGTGAAGCAAAGGCTTCCGGAAATTCCGGCGCGTGTTAACTAGAGTTGAACAAAAATTGTCCTTTGACACAATACCGTATGGAGACCCTACTCAGACAGCAAACGTAGCAAAACTGGGAGACAGATAATTAAGTCTTTTGTGTTGGCGGGCAACGGATTGCTTCCAACAAAAGTTCTGTATTAACTTTAATTTATGATAAGTTAAACTTGTGCTTTTGTAAGCAAACATTTTTATTAGGATCTGTTTTTATTTAGGCTGTAATTTGTAATAGAAATAAGAAATTACATTAACGTCATACGTATATATTTTTCTGCTGAATATTTGTTTGGTCGTATAGATATTAGTAAATTGGAATATATGAGTCAGATGTTCTCATACAAGTGGCGGGAAGACGCTGGATGCAAGCCGCTTCCAATCGGTCTTTTTGGAAATCCACGGGGAAGGCCCATCCCCTGCAGTGGACTTCTTATGGCTGAGATGATAATGATGATGATAATATCATCATCATTATCATCTCAGCCACTCACAACTCACATATTATGTGAGTCGATTCATGGTGACGTACCTTAGGAGTGGGAAGGTCCCGAGTTCGTTTCCTAGCCGGCCAGATGCTTTATCTATTGAATTTGAATGATAAATCTGCTCAGGGTCTGCGTACTAAGGTTGTGTCGCTCAAAGTGCGCAACCATATCTCTCGCGTATCACAACACTTTCTTTTTTTTCGGTATCTTGCTGAGGAGTACCAAAATATATATTTTTAAGCACCTTCGCTAAATAAATAACATTTAAAAAAAATCTTCTATCTAAATAAACCAGACGTCATAGAGCTAAAAAAAACTTCATTTGTGGCAGCGTACTTAATTTCATTATGTTATTATCAAATATATGTACTTACACAAATGGGTTGTTAGCATTTAATAACACGAATCTTACAGGAATCTCATTGCTATACATTAGCAGGTGATTGTTTTTGATTTATAATCAAACAAAGGCGCTTCGATTTTGTTTTTGAACAATGACATCGGCAGCTGTTATGATTTTGAAATTAAACATGACTACTGTCATGAAATCTGTACCGCAAATTGATTTTAGTATAAAGTGGATGTTTGTCATTATTTCACGTCTATACGACTGAACGGAAGACACTACATTTTATCCTGAAAAGTAAATTTTCTGTCGGTAGGATTATTTTGGTAACCGCGGTTAAACTACAAGACGCAAATAGTATTATTATATCATTGAGCTACGTATTCAATGTATTATATTAGAGATCTCAGTCCAGGGCAAACCACTAATGATTTAAATCCAACGAAAGTTCTAAATTTCGATTATCTAAGTTTTAGCTGATTAGAAGCTTACGTGAACTTCGTAGCGTGCAAACTTCATCCCAGTTTCAGGTCGTGCTAGTATTACCCGTCAAATTAAAAGCGGAAATCTTGTCTTAGCATGTGTCTGAAGTTGGAAATCTGGTAATAAAATTTGATTTTATATCCTTGCGTAATATCTTAAAATATTATCTTAACAAGTAATCGTTTAAAAACTATAAAAACCGGCTTCAATATACGCAATTCGTTTACTTGGATGACATATTTTTCCAGTTATTTTGTTATAAAAACCAAAATAGTGAACCAATTTTGATAAAATTTCTATGGGACCACCTGAGAAATATACTCTTTCAAAGAAAAAAAGAATTTTTCAAATGGGTTCAGGCCTTCGGGTAATCGGGGAACAAGCATAAAAAAGATTCCGACGAATTGAGAATCTCCTCCTTTTTGGAAGTCGATTAAAAATACGCGTATATTTTTGTTATAAAATATAATCGATAGACCAATGTCCGCTGATTTATTTTCAGTGAATATTTTTATTTATTTTACCTATTCGAAACGAAGACTAGCGTAGCGAAGAAAATGTATGTCTGTAATTCGAAATCTAATTTCTTATTAGCTGCTAGAAGGGAAAACCTTTTAGTGTGTTGATTATACTTTTTAACCACATCCAAAATGATTTTCTTTCTTCATTTCTATGCACATGTACATCTCTAAAGTTTGAAATCTGACCAAACATAAACGGCCTTACCGAAAAACGTTACAAAAGTAATAGTTAGTAAAATTGACTGAAGAGTCATAATGTTGTTTGTATAAATATATCGGTTGAATGGACAGAGACACTGAGGAGATCGAGCGTGGACTCAAACAAGGTGCGGTAGTCGCTGACAATGCAATGTGTCACAAAAGAATTGGATACTGTTAGGAGCAGCAATACTAAACCTGGAACATGATAACTTGTTTCCTTTTTAGGCTGGCTCTGAATACGTTTTATTAATACAATACTTATTCTACACTTCCGCTTTCTCACTGGAACCGTTCATTTTTAACCCTCGACCAAAAAAGAAGGGTGTGTATCTGTATATCTATGAATTATATATGTATGTATGTGGCATCATAGCTCTTAAACGGATGGACTGATTTTGAACTTTTTTTTTTGTTTCAAAGAGGAAATTGACTTAGCTGTTTTTTATGTCGGGAGTTTTAAATTTTATAAACTCACTTGTTTTGAAATATATTATAGCATGTGTTAAAAAAAAAACCATTTCAAATATAATTCAAATTCTTTGAGCCATTTTAGCATGAATGGGTGACAAAAACATCGTATTGCTATATTAGCGATATGTGTGATACCGTAAACACTCTATACCTATTTCATTAGTAAAATACATTTCAAAAACTGAAGTTTACTAAAAAGTAGAATAAGATAGACCTCAGTAGAAACTCATAATAATGCATACCGTGTTAAGATGACTGCAAATATATCTGATCCTTCACCTAACAATTTCGCAATAGCCTAATTATAGTAGCGCGGTCCTCCATACAAAAAATGGATATACCTATAGTTCTTATCTTTTTTGTCATATGTGCTGAGGATTATTTTTTTCTTATGGTTTGATTAACCAACCATTACTTTTATGGTATATAAATTTAAATAACATTTAAATATACCATTTAAATCCAAGATCAGCCATTATTAAAACCACTTACTACAAATGATGGAATGAGTCACACCACAACGTCAATAAAATTATCGTTTGCAGGTCATGTCGAATTGCTCGGTTAACCTCAAGGCTTGACGTAATTCTTCTTTATGCCTGATTATTTCCTTCTAAATGCGGCTGTTGTCTTTCAGTCATGGTAATTCTGGCAGTTAGTGTTCTTTGAATTGCCAAAATCAGCATAACTGCGGAGTTTCTTGGCTTTTGTGGCGTAAAAAAGTGTTGGATTGGGAGTAGAGAAATTTCGACGCTTTTTTTCGTTCTCAAGAGTCTTAAAGACCTGACATCCTTATTCCATTTTTAGCAATTATAGGTGGTTATATTATCCCTTTTTTATATATTAAAAGATTATTAAATAAGTCACAAAAAACAATCAAACATATCTTTAAATTGAAATTTCTTTACTATTTGTTAACATTTATCAATTAAACTTTAAACAGTATAACTGAATTAAAAAAATCTGTCGTAATAATTATCATCACAATCTCAGAATAATTATCTAAGTTACCTTACTTTTTTATCACCCAAGCTAGGCAGCCATGATTTAGTAAATAACGTTTTAAAACAAGCACCTCTCTGTGTTAACAAAGCAACAGCCACGCCGCTGATGATGCAAATGTCCATAGACGACAGTTACCACGGCAAGCTGCCTTCGTTCACTTTGCTCACTCGGTCAATAAATAAATAAAAAAACGATTTCTTATTTATGACTTCTAGTAGGTCTACGAACACAAAATATTTCAAAATTACTTGTGGCTAAAGTCTGTGCTCGCGAACACTACTGGTCATATTCTAAATTCTTGTGTAGAATTCTGTATCGAAAGTTTTTGCCAAATATTATTAAAATCAGCCTACAAATGGCATTGTAGCAAACTTCTTCTCATTTCAATCGAATTTTCATAACCTTTTATTTCGAAGTCTTGGGCGTGTTTTTTTTATTTTATTTCTTATTTATAATGATTAAATGTTTATAATTTTTAGTAAATATTATTTAAATCGGTTACTAAATGGCGGCGCAGAAAACTTTCCCCTTTTTGGGAAAAATGCACTTATCAAAAATTCCCGACGACATTTATTTTTATAAAATTGAGAAACATGTGTATCAAATTTCGTCAAGATTGGTACCAACAAACATCCAGACAGAAGAACGAAAATCTTGCCAGTTAGTCAGTACCTAATGAAAGAATCTGTCTTTTTTTTCAGATATAACAATGGCTGACGACACCATGAACTTCACGGATGGGATTACAGCTAGTGCGGAGCCCAGCGAACTATCAAAGTTAGTATACTTTTTATCCGACTGCGTAAGAAGGAGATTTATGTTTTTTGAGTGTATATATGTGGGTTTGTATGTATGTATAAGTTTCCAGCAGCGTTTTAAGATTTTGCTAAAAACATTCCGTCTTTGGCTCATTATTTCTTTGAAATTTTCATAAATGTGTTTTTCACATTCATATTGGAAACTCGTGGAAGTACACAAAAACCTTTTTTAGCATTTGGAAATTACGCAATTTCTAAATTTATGTTCATTTTTATACATACAAAATTACGGTCGTACAGCCAAAGAATTATTAATGAGTAGCACAGGTACAAGACTCACTCATCAAAATCATTTAGTAAAATAGCTCTCGCTACAACGTTATAAAGCGCAAATCAGTGTGCACAGTCGCTAAAAGCATCTGGTTCAATCGTGTACCTTGTATTTTTTTCTGTCGCGCGACAAAGTAAGTATACTTACCTAATTAACCGGTCAAACTGGCAGATACTATCGTATTTACTCATAGCATTATTCCTAAACTTCATATTAAGTACATATGACTGCTATTAGTGAAAAGTAAGATTGAGATGGAAAATCGGCGCATATTTTTTTTAAAATTTTTATTTATTTACAATAAATAACTAATAACATTATAATTTTCTCACCACATTAAGATATTTATAAGCATATTGATAAGCAGAAAGTAAGAAAGCAAAAGTAAGATTGAAATAAAAAATTGGCACATACATACAAGAAAAAAGGGAAGTAGATATAACGTTATAATTTTTTACTTAGCTAATAACTTTAGAATTATTGGAAATAGTTACTAAATTACCTAAACAAAATCTATAAAAAAACCCTCTAATTTCTTCTAACCCTCTAAAACTTCTCCCTTCAATGTAACCCTATATCCACGGTCAATTTTTAATGTGGCGTCAGACGGCCTCACGGTCTTTGATACTCTGCCTACCCCGTAAGGGAAAATAGGCCTAATTTTATGTATGTATGATATTCAATCATTATCAACATAAAAATTAATTATACATTACTATCTACACATGTATGTATATAATAAACAAATATGAGACCACCAAAAAAGTATATGAACTCCAACTCAAAAATTATTTTCAAAATCGGTGCATAATTTTGCACCACACAACATACAGATATATCAATGAGAAAATATATATTTACAACCGAACGTAGAACCTCTTCCTCTTTTGAAGCCTGTTTAAAATAAAATTCGTATGGGAATAAGCGCCAATGCAAGATCACATATTCGATATTTCATAGTAAACACCTTTAAAGGCGAGAGTACAAGCGTCTAAATGAAATGTCGCCTTGAATGGCGTTCGTAAGATTTCCGGCACTCACAAAGGGTATTGAATACCACGGATACACGTGTAAATTTAGTGAAAAGGCGTTCAACAAACAAGTAATACGATATTAAGCCTACAGCTTACTGTATGATCTAAATACAACCTTTGAAATGTACAGACTCTTAAGACTGGTGCGAAAATTAAACAATTAAATAGTGTAAACGAAGGTTATCGAGCTGCGTGCGTTGTGCCGATTCTTAATATAAATAAATAAATAAATATTGTGGATATTTCAAACAACACCATCTAGCCCAAACTAAGCAAAGCTTGTACTATGGAACTAGATGGCTGATAGAATACATATATACCTTTTTTTTATATATACATATGATACATAGAAACACCCAGACACAGAACAAACATCCATGCTCATCACACAAATGTTTGCCCTGGGTGGGGATCGAACCCACGACCTTTCAGTTCAGCAGGTAGACGTAAACCCACTACCAACTGAGCCACAAGGCCGACAAATAAAGACTAATACTGGCCCCATTAGTTGAAAAGATACATCTAACTTTTTTTTTGCAAAATTGGTAGGGGCGTTTTGAGGAACGGCTATTTTGTTGTTTAAAGAATAATTTACAATTTCTATCTCTTCTAATTATCGTCTTGATTTATACTTTGTCTTGTTTCGTTTTCAAAACAGGCTCCAATTACCAAGTATTGTTTTATTTCTCTTTCCGTTACGAATATTATGAAAACGTATTGTTGGTGAAGGAAAAGGGTCACAATGGCTGACATTCATTCTATTCACTCACATACATACACACATGCCTCAATATGTATTGTAAAGAATGAAGAATAAAAGGTTTCCGCTCGAAAATGTAGTAAAAAATATTTGTTTATTAATTTTGGGATTGCCGCAAAAATAAGTAAGTAGCTATATAAAAATTTGCCCAACGTGATATAAATATAACTCAACTCAATGGTATTCAATATCTTCACATACATTTGTTGTAATGTAAGTTTTATCGTGTGTTTTTTATTCACTGATAGACCGCAGACGTATCTTTTAAAGACACCCCTGCTATACATAATATTTATTGATGAACAGATACACATTCAAGCAACGAGCTCGGAATGTCTCTGCGAGATCGAATCAGAAATTAAGAGATCCGTAGACGTATGAAAGTGATCGATATAAAAGTGATGGATGATGGGGCTGAAAAGTTCCAGTGTGGAAACCACGCACCGGCAAGCGCAGCGTAGGAAGACCAGCCACGAGATGGACAGATCATCAGACCTCATGCACATGGCGGGAGGACGCTGGATACATCACAACTTCGGGATGTAGGATTAAAGAACGTGAAATATCAATACTACACCTAATACTTTCTAAGGTTTTCACGATTGTTATATACTCACTAAAATTAAACAAATTTTGTCTAAAGGATTTATCGCGTATATTTTACATTTTTTTTTTGTTGTAAAATAAACGCGATAAATCCGTTAAAATTTGTTTAATTTCAATACTACACCAAACTCGTCGTCTCGTATATCGTATCGCCTCGATAATAATAATAGTTAGACTTCAAAATAGGCAATTCGTTTACTTGGGTGACATATTTTTTTTATTAATTTGACATAAAAATCAAAATACTGAACCGATTTTGAACAAATTTATACGGGATCACCTCTTAAATATAACATACCAAACTAAAAAGAATCATCAAAATCAATTCATAAATGGCGAAGTAATCGCTGAACAAACACACAAAAACAACACTGTCGAAATGAGAACCTCCTTCTTTTTGGAAATCGGTTAAAAATAAATATTCCTTATTACTTACATTGTTAGACCTTTCTTTTTGCCAAAGTCGGAATTTATGAATTTATAGGTAGGTAAATTACATCTTTTTATTTATGACTCAAATTTGCAGTTGGAATTCAAGTTGCCCTTGAATGAAATTAAGTGAGTATTACCTTCTCCAGTGGTACTTCAGGTCTCAAAATTTCAATTTAAAGTCGAGAGCAGAGTTTTACCGATATAATACCAAAACATCTAAGTACGGTACAAACTTACGTCTTTATTATAAGTTCTCGAAATGTACGTAATTGAAAACGTCAAAATTGAACGCCGTACTAATGTATTTAAGCCGTACTAAATAATGCCTTCGTCGCCCAAGTGTTCGATTTCATCAGAGCGTTTACTTCAAACTAATATTCTTGGGTCTTTGTGCTTAAGTAACTTGATCTATTTCTATTTATAAGAAATATCTACATCTAATACCTTTAAACGAGCAATTCTTGTATATATGTATACCTATATTATATATAAAATCTGAATCTCGGAAACGGCTCCAACGATTTTAATGAAATTTGGTTTGTAGGTAGATTAAGGGACGAGAAATCGATCTCGCTAGGTTAAATTTTTAGTGAACCCGTGTTTGCTCGTATTTTCAGTCAAAAAAAATCCGAGTGGAGCTCGGTCGCCCAGGTACTATCTATTAATAAAAGCAAAATCAAGATTGCCGAATTATAAGTAGGTACATACTATTCACAAGATATAGTTGTAATTTATTTAGAAATGTTATGCAAAATAATGTAAAAAATAATGTTAATGTTGTGCAAAACAGGCTAATACAAAACACTTTATTGATACCACATGAAAGGAACATAAGTCTTACTTTAATACCTACCTTCTCTTGTCAGAGGGTATTAATTTCCTTTTGTACTCTTTTGATAATTTTGAGGTGTGTGGATAAAAAAATTATCTATCTATTAAATGAGAAAGGTGTCTTATCGCTAAAATCTATTGCTACCAAACAACCAAGTTAAGAAAAGGTGCTGCTAGTGATGTGGTTGTTTATAAGATGCTGCAAGTGATGTGGTTGTTCATAATGTTTGTCTTCTTTTTCAGATTCTCCCCCGGTCTCTTGACCTTTGCAGCTGTCATCACCGGCATCATAATGGTGGTTGGTCTCTTCGGCAACCTGCTCACAGTGGTGGCACTACTCAAGTGCCCTAAAGTTAGAAACGTTGCTGCCGCCTTTATAATCAGGTACCTAAATCTTTGCCATGATTAATATTATTATAATAGACTTTGGCCGTCACAGAAAATATAACCCTTCAATTCATAACGTCTGACTTGCGATCCGCAGGTCTTGAGTTCGAATCCCACGGCACGCACCTCTGTCTTTTCGAAGTTATGTGCGTATTGTTGATTGCCGCCAACTTCAAACGGTGAAGGAAAACATCGTGAGGAAACCTACATGTCTGAGAGTTCTCAATGATCTTGAAAATGTGTGAAGTCTGCCAACCCGCACTTGGCCAGCGTGACAGACTATGGCCTAACCCTTCTCACAATGAGAAGATGGCCCGTTCCCAGCAGTGGGCCAGTTTGTACAAACATGGCTGATAAAAAAAAAAAAAACATAACGAGCCCTTCAATTATAAACAAAGGTTTGGTAATTCACCAGCTCTTTTTTTTTATTTATACATAAATTGATACACTTTGTTCTTCTTCAAATCATCTTAAAAACCCAAATAAGGTTTGTCTAGATGACCAATCCTCGTAATATTACATTTAATTACAATATAATGTACAAACAACACAACTTGACTAAATGTTGTGCGCGATCACGCAATAAGACAGCTGATGTAGGCAAATGATTTGAGAAAGATTCTTAAAAAGAGGTATTTCTCGATTATCTTTTTTTTTTTTAGTTCCACCGACACCAGGGTCTGTGACCTTTGTTATAATTACAAACTATTGTTTACTACTTATCGTTACGGGAAAATGTTTTTAGTACTTATTACTATGTTGTGTGCATACCACAAGCAAACCAGCGACCCGCTTTGATTACCTTTAAATCATATTTATACACAAGTATTTGTACTCATTATATACAGCATAGGTAACTTCTAAATAGGAAGGAAAATATTTCGTAAACCAGGTGCCGCTTTGCTATGCTGGCATTGAAAAATAATTTGTGTCCCATTTTTTTCAGCTGTGTCCGTTGGGTTTTTTATTCATGACCTACAAACATAAAGGATAAATAAATACTGAACCAAATAAAATGATACCTCACGTATTCAGTCACGTAGGACGTAGGTTTATGTTTGTATCGAACTGTGTATAAATAGCTGTTATATAGATAGACGTCGGCGAACTAAGGGTAGGACGGACTAAGGGTAGGGTGAACTATTAGGCTGCCCACAACGGGCCTTTAGTCTTAATTCTTAGAGCTATCAATTAATTCGTTTTTTTTTTATACACTATTGATCTACGATTGACCACCAACTCGCCTGATGTTAAGCGACGGTGTGGCCGAGGATGGAGCTCGATTTCTTAAGATAGTTCTATTCCTTATTTATACAAGCTAAAGAAATTTGCTGTTCGCTAACAGTGTTTTCAATGGTGCTGTATTATTTCTCACCACCTTACCGCTAGGAAGGAAAGAAGTTTTCTTATTCAAAGCCAAGTTAAGAAGTTCTTCTATTTATTTTTTAGATATGTATATAAATATATAATTTGAAGTCATTCACGCATTCCCCTGTCCACCCTGCTATACATGTGGTAGAGATATTTCAATCTAAAAATGCACGATCCACTACAGAGTATATACAGAGATAGCGCTTTCATATTTCCGAAAGACGGAACGAGAGAGAAAATTTAGTAGACATGGAGGTGCGCGCAGAATTGTACCCTTATGTACCTACTCAACAAATACGAGCCTATCAGTAAGAGAACCCAGCATCAGCGTGTCCGTAGACATATAATTTTTAGACAGATTGGGCCGATGGGCCTCATTTCGCTGCCCCGGACGTCTCATAGTCTTAATCCGCCTCTGGGTAGGTATAGGTAGTGAGTTGGAAGGGTGTATTAGTACCTAGACCTCATTATTTCAAGTACACTCATACAGGTTCACGTGGAATCACTAGGTAAGTTCAACAAGAGAACACCTCTCGCCGTGATTAATGAGATTTCGTTGGAAATATAATAATTGTTACATGGAACAATAATAAATTTA
This sequence comes from Lycia hirtaria, assembly GCA_947563715.1. NCBI lineage: Eukaryota > Metazoa > Arthropoda > Insecta > Lepidoptera > Geometridae > Lycia > Lycia hirtaria. The sequence goes on from OX387375.1 coordinate 25,636,097, forward strand.
CGTCTACAGAGCGGGAATTCAGGAATTTCAGGATTGAATTCTGAATCGTACGCGCCATTGTTATTAAAATAATTGTAATTTTAGTACATTGTCAGATTTGATTTATTTTGGTACTGCGGGAGACACCCTTCAAGTTGAATTTATGACCTACGAACTTATAAATTTATTACTTAAAGCAACCTAACCTAAATTATGTATTCATGGTTAGGACTATACACACTGCTTTACGCGATGTCGGCGAGAGTGTGAATAAAACCCGCGAAAATAATATAATATAATATAATAACTGTGAATAAGAACTAAATAATCTCAATGTAGCTTTGAGGTCAAACGGCTAAAAACAAAAGAAACTGATTCACTCACTCGCAAAGAGAAATACTCAGCCATGAAATTTATTCCACATTTTAGCCACATCTAATTGGCGTTATGTTAATGCTATTCCTAATAATATAAATTAACTTAGGCTTTACATATACCCCACTTAAATAGGTATGGAGACAATTTTAAAGGCACCACTAAACTAATTAAAATCCAAAAAAAAAATAATAAGGAACGAAAATCATAATCTAAATTTTAAATTTATACCTTATTCCTATTAGGTCCTAAATTTAAATTTAAATCTAAACTAACAATACTAAACAATAGAATAATAATAAATAATATATTTTTTATTTTTTTTATTAATTAATAAATATTTATATAAAATTTTAATAATAGGAATGATAAATAGGTTGCTTATATTAAATATTAATTTCATGTTTTATAAGATTGAGGAAATGAAAGGCTATTTTATTTATTTTTATTTATTTATTAGTTGGAATACGATACGGAAATGTGTACCAATGTTATCGCTAAAAATTACAAAAACTCATATGGTGAACTGACCAACGGGTGCCCAAGATACAGCCCGTATACTTGTGACATGGTAAGGTATTTGGGTAATATTTAAGCACTTAATTGAAACTTTGTAAATACACAGTTTTCAGAAATTAATTAATATTATCTGTTTCCTGAGAAGTATATTGAACGGTAAATCTATTTCTGATTTCAGTTTGTGCATAGCAGACTTCCTGTTCTGCGCCATGGTACTCCCGTTCGCCATATCCGGGTTCTGGACTAGGACGTGGTCCCACGGGGGTGCATTGTGCCAGCTGGTGCCGTTCTTGCGGTACGGCAACGTAGGGGTGTCCCTGCTGAGCATCGCCCTCATTACCTTGAACAGGTGAGTGGTATGTCGGCCTTTGATACGGTCCAGGCGGGCTAGACAACTCGCATTCTAATTTCAAAAACGCCAGTAGCAACTGAATAGAAAAGTTTTTTTTTTAAATATTAGATCTATTATTTTATTAGTTTGAACACCAACTCGCCTGATGCGACTCGCGACAGTGTGGCCGAGAATAGAGCTCATCGATTTAGACGATAGATATTCACTATAGCCTTGAAAATTCCAAGATTATAGTTCTCAGGAAACGGATATGGCGACAAAGAATTTCAATCCTGTGCAGTACGCATCAAGAACGTGGACCGGTATCGCTGAGTACTTTTTAGGTTTTTTGTCATTTCAATGAGAAATGGGTGGTAATTCGAAGACTTTCTGCTAGTCTTGAGTATAGTAATTGAATGTACATAAATGACGTCTATGGTACTTAAAATATTTATAAAACAAACAAAAAAAAGTTAATTTATTTTCGCAAAACCAATTTAGCCAAACTGGTGTTGAAAAGTGGAGGAATAAATCTTTATTCAGGTAATATTCAATAAACGATGAACTGATTCAACCCTTTTCAACCCTGAAATGGGCCATCATAACATAACCCTTCCATTACCCAATATAAGTATCCATTTATCTACTTAAGGACATAAAATAAATTATTCAATCTCTTCATACCCAATTTGCGGAAATCTAAAATCAATAAATATAAATTATCCTAAGTTGTTAGTGTGCGTCAACAATAATTTTTGTTAATAATGTTTTATAACTTATTTAAAATATTTTTTTATATTAAATATTATTTATTACCATTCCGATCCAAATCATAAGAATGTTTAAGTACCTACTTCATTGAAACTTTATTGACTACAACGCAGTAAAAAAAAAAAACTTAAAAAAAGCAATAAATTTTAAGTTTTTTAAAACAGATTTGGACATCTAGACTTGTTTTATTTTATTAATTCTCAAGTTCAAGTCCCTAAAGCCGGGTAGTCACTAGCACCTCGTTGCCTAACTATGCAGTTACAGTATCATTGTCCTAATGTGCATGTTACGTTTACGGTGACTGCATGTAATCGTAAGGACGTGCCGGTAAACTCCCACTAGCAACATTTGGCAAAAATGGACAATAAGGTATTTAAGACTACATAATTATACTTACTAAAAAATCATTTTAGGCGGCTATTAAACTTTTGAGATTTATACAAATGTAAGTATAAATTATATAGTATTAAGTATAAATTATATAATAAACACTTGAGGACGCTTGATTTGTCCCTTTCCCGCGAAATGACTGTTTGTATAGAATTTGTATAGGACAAGCATAAAAAATAAATTTGCGTTCAAAATAGACAGACGCAACATGGGAGTGAAAATTCCGATATAAAAACCCGTGCGAGTGGAAAAAGGTTATTAGATAGCGCGATGTAAGTAAAAATGAACACATTTTTTTTTATCTACACAAGCGTAAATTCATTGGAATATACTTATATAGGTATAATATAAACTGCAGATTTAATGCTTTTCCTTACTTACATTTATTATTAGAAACTCAGGAAATATTCTGTTATATAAGTAACGTATTTATTCGTGGCTTTCTTCCACACGCAACAGGTTAGCGAACTACGCACAAACTCTTATTTTAGTTACAGTAACATGCAACGGTAACAGTTGCAGTTCGACAGTAAGTACCCGACTTAATCGTTCAAAGTAAAGGTACACATTTCAAGACTTTCAAGTTTTCGTACACATAACAAGTGAAGTAGCTTCAAGTTATCCAAGTTACCTATATACCTAACGTAACAACTAGGACCCTAACTCAAACTGTCAATTATCTTGGAAGCTTATCTTGGATAATCTGAGAAGTGCGTATATTATGTCACGTATCTAAAGGCACAGTGAGCACGTAACGCGCTCGTAATATTGGAATATCCCGCTGTAATGCTTATGAAGGCTAAAGTCATGCCACGTTACGTGCCTAAGTGACTCCCATAGAATGACTATGGCACCGGTATTCATAAACGTAATCTGAGGTTATTCGAAATATTACTTTAGGTATTTTCCGGGTTTTGAGAATGCAGTTATATTTCTGAATATTCTTCAAATATTGTAGAACCAGTAGTTTTAGTTTGGCTTAAGGGACGAGCAAGAAAAAGCAATAGATTTTTAAATAGGTACATATATATATTTTTTAAATGTATATTTATTTATGGAAGTAACATAAAAATTGGTAAATACTAATAAACTAAATACGCTACAATATAATAAAAGTATGTGTACACCACTATTAGTCTCAACTTCTTTCTTCAACAATTGTAATTTACCGCCAATTAAAACCGATATTAAAGCTAAGCACAATTATTTAATTATAAAACTATACTCTTTTCCACCTTATTTGCTAAAAATAATTTTGTATGGCCATCGTACTACCAACTATGAATGGAATTCGAATGAAACCATTACACTAAGTGATATCACTGTTGTTCCAGGTATATAATGATAGCCCACCACAGCGTCTACTCTCGCGTGTACCGGAAGCACTACATAGCTCTAATGATCGTCTTCTCCTGGATGTTCTCATATGGGATGCAAGTACCTACGCTTGTTGGAGTATGGGGTAAGAGTTTTTATTAATTTTTACTAATAATTACCCTATTTTTAAGCCCTGACCCAAAAAGAGGGGTGATATAAGTTTGAAGTGTGTATCTGTGTGTATGTCTGTCGCGTAGTACTTAGCTCTCAAATGGATGGACTAGTTTTGATCTAGATTTTGTTTGAATGATTTCATCGAGAGTGTTCTTAGCTATGTTTCATCAAAATCGGTTCAGCCGTTTTTTTTTTTTTCGGGGTTTTTGAGTTTTTGATCTGTTATATTTTTTATTTTTTTTTATTTTATTGAAGTTATTCATTTTTACAAATTCGAAAGTTACCTGTTGATTTTTTGTTCGATTAAGGCAAACTGAATTCCAAATCAGCATGTTTTTTTTGTTAACTACCTAAGTAATTTGTGTTTATAGTATATATTTATTTATGTATTGACTTTCATGGCTTTTTTTCGGAAGATTTGTGTTACACGCAAAACTTTATGGTTACATGTGTACGTATTAAAATTTGACATAAATAATTGATTCCAGATTTAATGCCAAATAACTTATATACTAGTGTGTGAGTTAGAGCAGGATATATTTTAATACAAGATGAGATAATAAAAAAGATGCACAGTGCACATATCAAAATTGGCACGTGCAACTACCACTAACTGCCTTACCGAAAAACGTTATTTAACTTTAAGCAATAACATATTTTGTCATTTTCTGGCTGACACGTAATGACACTTACGGAAAGAAGACAGAGAACTTAAGACGTTGGGAAGTTAAGTAACGGTTTTCGGTAAGGGTTAGGTAAATCAATTACTAAAACGACTGCTAAAATGATATACAATATAATAGTACCAGTTTTCGTGTTATTGATAATAACACGAAAACTGGTACTATGGACCCGGTTTAGTACGATACAAAACTGTAGTTTAACCTAGTCTTTTAGATAATGTATTTAGATCATTCAGACTCTGAAAGTGTTATTGCTGACACAAATAAAGTTAGTTTATATAAGCACATCATGTTCTTCTCAAGCAAGGATACAACTTTTAAACTAACCGGATCGGAAACTTTCGGGTCTCATGCTCATTGCCCCAGAGTGAACTTGGGAACAACAGTTCTTGTTGTATGATCGCTAAAATTGATGAAGGAAACTAAAACGTACACCAGAAAATTTTGTCGGGGTTTTTGAGTTTTCTAAACATAAATTTGCTGCCACGATAAATCTCATTCATCTACAACAGATTCTATTATAATAATAATAATAACTTTATTTGTAAAAACAATGTGTACATATAAAGAACTATTTAAATACACAAATTAACTTAGTAAAATATAACAGTTAATTTGTGTATTTAAATAATTATGGCTGTCGTAGGTACTACAAGAAGTTTAGATGCTTTATTATAATTGTTTTATTATTATAATACACATATTCCGAAGTTTCCGGCAGCCTAGTGGTGAGACCGTGTGACTTGCGATCCGCAGGTGCTGGGTTCGAATCTCACGGCACGCACCTCTGTCTTTTCGAGTTATGTGCGTATTGTTGATTGCCGCCAACTTCAAACGGTGAAGGAAAACGTCGTGTGGAAACCTACATGTCTGAGAGTTCTCAATGGTCTTGAAGATGTGTGAAGTCTGCCAACCCGCACTTGGCCAGCGTGGCAGACTATGGCCTAACCCTTCTCACAATGAGACGATGGCCCGTTCCCAGCAGTGGGGCAGTTGACAGTTTGTACAAACAGGACTGATAAAAAAATATATAAAAAAATACGCATATTATAGAATTTATTTCTCAATGCATAATATCTTTGCATAACAAAAAAAAATCAATTTTATAAACTTAAATAGATGCATTATTTGCTAACTTTAAACTACATAGGTACCACAAACCGATTAAGATCTAAGAAGAGGCAAGGGAGAGATGTTTTCAATTTTATTATTATTGTTTTTGTACCTACACTCCTCGATATTTTCATCAGTTTATTTTTTTTATTTAGAAATCGGTAACGCTATGGTAGCCTAATAAAGACTTTGTCAACTTTTCAGTAGTTTTTTAACCAAACCAAAAAAAAAATTGGCACCTATTTTAATATTTACATTATTAATTATGGCAGATTTTATTAAACTCCGCATTTATATTATCAAACCTCTGTTTCCAGGTCAATTCGACTACGACCCCGAGCTGGGCACTTGCTCGATAGTACCAGACAACAACGGCCGCAGTGCCAAGACTGCACTCTTCATCATCGCTTTCATAGTCCCCGCCCTACTCATCTTCTTATGTTATGCGAGGATATTCTGGGTTGTGCACAGGTGCCTACTTTACTTTTTTAACCAACTTCCAGAAAGAAGGAGGTTCTCAATTCGACTGTATGTATTTTTTGTGTATATGTTCAGCAATTACTCCGCCAATTATAAAAACAAAGCGACAAAACAGACAAGGCACACGCGTAGGTAATCATACACGTACCTATATCATACATACAATGCCAAAAGATTACCCTCATCCTGTAATAATAATTTAAAAACCTGTAACACCGACTTCAAAATTCGCCATTTTGTTTTAAAAACCAAACTACTTGGCTGATTTTGATAATAATTTATATGGAACCAATCTGAAATTGTATCCTTTAAAACAAACACATAATTTTTAAATCGGTTAAAAATGACGAAGTTATATAGTAACAAACATAAAAGGAAAGAAAACAAATGCAGCCCAACTCTTAACTTCCCACTTTTTGAAGTCTGCTAAAAGAAAATAACACAGTAAAATAACTAATAGCAAACAAATGAAAGTGTGTATTAAAAGAAAATGTACCAAGAACATCGCTAGTCCAAAACTATTCCAATATTTTATCAAACACATTTTAGTTGAATGCTTAAATAAAATATCAGTATTTCTAAAGATGTGTAGATAGGCGTAGGTAAAGGTCAAAATCCAGCCAAGCACGATTCCCCGACAACTTAGTAAAATCACCCCTGAGCACCTCTTGAATTTACAATGAACCTGCCCTAAACCTGACCGTTACATTTTTATCGCTATAATAAATTCTTGAATCGTCTCCTCTAAGTAGGTGTTATAATTTATGTGTAAACTTGTAGTTATATCGTAAGCTTAAGCAAGTGATTAACGAAAGTTGAGAATTATGGCGGAAAATTTGTCCTCAACAGCTAATATTATGAGAAAGCGCTTATAATTTTAGTAGCTGTGCAACCTTCGAGTTTATTTAAGTTTTTTAAATTAATAGTCTTCCTCACATTTTTTGGTTTTTCCAAGATTTTCGAGAAAAAAATTAACTAGTCGATTACATACATGGTTAGGTACAGTCCTGGATTTATCAATAGGCCGTATAGGCCGCGGCCTAGGGGCGGCAGTGCCCTAGGGGCGGCAGATTTCAGAGGACTCCCGATATAGGTCTCATCCTGGTAGTCGATGAGGTGTACTTTTTGCAGTGCGCTCCCGTACTATACGTAATTTATATGATTTTGAACTAGGGCATCGATTTTCAAGATCAGTAGGGGTGGCAAGAATTTAATAGCCTACTGGCGGAAAAAGTGTAAATTTCGGCACTGGTTAGGTATATCTAATAATGGTTATCACCAAGCAAAATATTAGGTTGTTCAATATCTAAATATAATAAAGAGACGTTGCATGTCTAAAAAGTATTTAAAACTGTAAGACATAGCTACAAGTGATCTCTTTCAGGCACCTCATATAGTAAATTACCATGAGATTATCTTTTTGCTATACTTCATCATCATCTCAGCCATAAGAAGTCCACTGCTGGATATAGGCCTCCCCCATGGATTTCCAAAAAGACCGATTGGAAGCAGCTTGCATCCAGCGTCTTCCCGCCACTTGTATGAGGTCATCTGTCCATCTCGTGGCTGGTCTTCCTACGCTATACTTACTCGAGAAAATTATGTTTGTCACTAGAAGCTTAAGTTCATGATAACAAGTTGATTACACTGCATAGCGCATGAATAAGACTAGTGTTAAAATGGAATGAGTTTTTAATATTGTATTATGTAGATATAGTAAATTACATCGATCTAATATTATTATTTAAACTATACATTACTATCTACACAGTAAGACTATTAAAAAAAAACAATTTTTAAATATATTTAAACAGAAAACAAATATAATATAAAAACTTACTCATAAAGTCCACTGGTAGTGGGAAAAGTGGCAAGAATACTAGCAGCATTGCCACGTTGGATGGCAATGCTTACTTTTTGAGCAAAGTAGGAGCCAGCATTCTGGTCAACTTGTCACCTCTACCAAGAGTTTGGCTATTTCCCTGTATAAACTCTGAGCGGCTAAATGATATATAAATATCTCAGTGTATATTATATCCATTTAATCGAAAAGAAATATTAAAAAGCTACATAAGTACTTACCTACCAGCGTAGTATGAGGAAAAGGTTGAAAATAGCTGCTTGACTAAATAATATCGTGAATTTTCCCCATAGTAATCTACAAACACATTACACGACAAACTTAATTTCTCCATATTCCTTTCAGTTCTGAGCAAAGAATGCGAGAGCATCAAAGATCCCAGCACACGAGCCCAGGGTCTCTGAACAACAGCACAACAGACAAGCGGTCCACCATCAAGGACAATAGAGAAACCAAGGCTCGGAGGAACGAATGGAGGATCACCAAGATGGTGCTGGCGATATTCCTGTCATTCCTCGTGTGCTACCTTCCGATCACGATAGCGAAGGTTGCTGATAACCATGTTCACTATCCTGGTAAGTTTCCAATGAAACACCTACGGCCTTACCGAAAAACGTTACTTAACTTTAAGCAATGCTTAACATATTTTGTCAACTTTTCGCTGACACGTAATGACTTTTGCGGAAAGAAGACAGATATTTTAAGACGATGGTTAAAGTTAAGTAACGTTTTTCGGTAAGGCCGCTAAAGATCTTAGTGATAAGCAAGTCGCTCGTTTCTTTGAGTTAGTTAATTTAAAATTTGAATGACCAACAAGTCGCTCGTTTCTTTGGTTTCATCATCATCATCATGTCAGCCATAAGAAGTCCACGGCTGGACATAGGCTTCCCCCATGGATTTCCAAAAAGACCGATTAGAAGCGACTTGCATCCAGCGTCTTCCCGCCACTTGTATGAGGTCATCTGTCCATCTCGCGGCTGGTTTTTTTACGCCGTAGTCATCGTACGTTGTTCTTTGGGCTTAGTTTATATTAAATGTGAGTGACAGTCGCTCATTTCTTTTAATTAGATAATATTAAATCTGAATAACAAGCAAGTTTTTTGTTTCTTTGAGTTAGTTAATATTAAATCTGTGTGACAAGCAATAGCAAGTCGCTCGTTTCTTTATTTAATCTTGTACATGCTCGGAAATTTAAAACCCGAAAGATATGCTTTTTTGTGTTTCTTGCAATACGTTTCATGAGTGGGTCTTTCCCGATAGATATGATCTCAACCGCGTACCAACATGGACTGCAACGATTTTGCCTATCATGAATAAAAAAGTCACATATAGGTACTATAGCTAATCACTTTGTACGTTCTATTTCAGTGTTACACATGACGGGCTACCTGCTCCTATACGCTAGCGCATGCGTGAATCCAATAATCTACGTGATCATGAACGCTCAGTACCGTGCCGCGTACGCAGCGGCGCTGTGCTGCCCCCTGGCGCGCCTGTCAGGCCTCACGAGCGGTGCGTATCCATCTACACCGGGCCCGACCAATCAGCCCAGGAAGGAACGGACTGTAGCCTCTTATGTCAGATGAAGGTTAGGCGATCAGCCTAGTTGGTGTTGGGTTTTGTGTTGTGACGTGGCTTTCATTGTGCATTACATGTGGTCCATCTGTCATCATTTTTTAATTGGAGCGTAACTGTCTACTCCTGGCCAGTTACATAGCGTTAACGGGGAAATTACCTCGAGCAGAATATTCCAAAAAGCGTATTGACGGCACAGCAGATCGCCGATGGATTCGGCTGTCCATAAGCTTTCAATTGACAAGCCATTCAATTCTGCTATATAATCCAAAAATGACGTATGTATAGTGGATCTTTGATCTTTGATACTGATATTCTGAAAACCGTTACAGAATTTTAAATTTTAAAAGCAATACTGTTCTGAGATGTAAAGTTGCACATTTCACAAAAATAAAACTTTAAATACCTATAGGGCCCGTTATATACCTACCTACCTCAAAAAAATAGTATGCTTGCTCTATTGTGTAGGTATTATAATGACAGAAGTTGCTGGCTAAGAGATATCACAGAATGCGAGTACTTATGAGATGTAGGTAAGCAGTGTCCTCGTTTAGCAACATTTAAAATAATAACATCTATATTTTTACGTTATTTACTGTAACTATTAGATATAGGTAAAACTAACGTAGGTACTAACACACTAGATGTGCAATATTTATTCATATGCGACTAATACGCGTTGGCTTTGTGTTGTGTTGTCTCTGTTTCTCATTAATAACATCTCATCAACAGTTATTATACAATTCCTTGATTTCATTCTCCTTTGTCTCCATTTTCAATCGTTCGTTATTCCCACGGTGTCCTGCAAAAGATTTTAAGACGTAAAATTTAAGGATGATTTTTTCACTGATGTCTGTACAATTATTTACCCCCATTTACACTCAACCACTACCACTGCCACTGTTCCTCACGCTGTCGGTAATATTATCCTGTACACAGCAGCAATATAGACACGTGTAGCCTGTGTGCATTCTCGCTCTGCCCACTTCCCTCGTCATTTCCCTGCCAAAAAGAGCTGTGTGTAAACGGGGGGTTTAAATCATGAAAAGCTATTTTTCCAATGACAATTAACTAGTCCTTCATTCTTTTTAGAGAAATGGAACGAGCGTCACGGCTACAGCTTCAGCAACACGCGAACAGCGCTCAGCCAAGTATCACTGGGGGAGTCGAGAGCCGACCCTCGGGGCACAACCCCGGCCGGGGTGCTGGCGCATGGAGGAAGGTAGACCGACCCAAGCAAGACTCCAGAATATTCCGACCATTCCAGAGCAGCTCACACATCGGACCAACCTCTCAAAGCTTCAACACAAGCTCGCAACATTTGGGACCCAAATTCAACAGCTCCCAGAACTTGGGAACGAATAGTTCACAAGCGTATAACTCTCAAATGGTTCAAAATTCACACAGAAAATCTCAGACATTAAGTCCCAATGTCAGACTTTCAGAGATTTGTCAGCGGCCTGAGAAGGGATCTCAACAAAGCGTCAAAATTACGAGGTTCCAGCTGGATCGAAATGTTTAGCCAATTTGTCGTTCGATATTGAGACAGTACCAAAGATTTGCATTATTCATTGTAAAAGACTTATTTTTTACCAAAATTATGAATAAGTATTATGTGTAACAATTTTTATAATTTTGTGTCTTTTAAAGTATATGTATTAATAACCTACTTAAGAGTACTCTAGATTCTAGGTAAAGTATCCGTCCTAATAATGAACGACAAGTTAGCTAGGTAATGGTACCCAGTCGTGTAGTTGGTGTCGAATATAAATTAACATTTTTACTCATATTTTAAGTGACTAAATAATTAATTTACTACGAGCAAGTAACCCCAAGAGTGATAGATTCGCAACAATCATAGCTAGTCAATCATTGTGAGATTACATTAAAACTTTACAACATTGTAAAAATTAAAAAAATCCAATTACCGCAACCGAAACAAACGGATAATCCAAAATAATGTCATATCCGTAACCGTATTCGAAACGGGTATAATTTTATTTCTATATCCGTATCTGTATCCAAATCCGAAATTTCGCTATCCATAACACCTTAATGCATATTATGCATCCCCAAACTGTTGAATTGAACAATTCATGTAAACCAACTAGCTGGGTGTCATAAGCTCCTATTTCAATGATTAATCAATATTCAATCGCTTGTAAAATTTGTCCAGTAGTAAGCTTTTTATTTATAAATCTATAACTGCTAATTGTACAAGATTTGCCAGTGATTGAAGATTGATTAACCATTGAAATAGCAGCCTCGACGTTATTTTCACCGTTCAACGATTTGTCCAGATCACTATACAAACGAAATGTAGATAGTAGAAAATTATTCATAATTTTTTAATGTAACAAAAAAACTAATTTCTCTACTTCTTCTAACTTTCTTCTTTATTCAAATATACTTATTCACTTTGATAGTGATTACATAAACATTTTCAAAAGAGCTAAGATAAGGCTTTATCGCCGCTATATTGGCTAGATGGTGTTGTGTAGCATTTATCTTGTTTTATTTTCTAGAAATTTTAGTTTCAATTATTTGGGCAAGACACATACACAAAACAACTAGGTATGAAAAATTACTCGTCAGTTGCGAACCCAGACGAACCAGCAATTCCTCTCTGAAAGTTACATGCTCGATTTATATTTAGGAACTAATGTGTGACAATCAAATTAATATTTAAATACCTACAATAATTAATTAAATACCTACATTCCATTTAAAAATAATTAAAGATTTTATACCTACACCGAGAACCAAAGACGTATGATATTAACGATTATATCTAGGTAATATTTATAATGTAAGTAGTAATTTATGTAATTCTTGTAATTAAACGTTTTCACTCTAAGATTAAGTAGGCATAATATGAAATGAAGCGATAGATAGTATTCAAATAAAATTAAACAAAAGTATATAAATTTTATAGAGTATACTTATTTTTATTTTTAAAAGTCAATAACTTTTTTGTAACTAGTATTTATTTTTCAATTTTTATTCAAAAATTCATTTATTTGACAGAAAAACGGTAATTCTTTTTTGTTGTTATATTTTACCAACATAACATTTATACGAAATGATAAAAAAACATTGGTGACATTATAATATACCTACTTATCAAAACAAATCAAACGACATCAGCCTTAAAAAACATTGGACACATAATTGAAATATTTAACGTTTATGATAAAAGCATTAAAAAATAAGTACCTACCCATCTCAAAAACTAAATTGGATGCCTCATTAGATTACAATATTTTTTTTGTGTTCATACCAATACCAATCTACTTAGGTCTACATACGTATGAGAATTATGTAATTTGGTTGTTAAGTTTAGCTGTTACTACGCAGGTATAGGTAAGTATTTAAGTAATTTTAATTTTATCCAGTATGTACATTCTACACTGATGTTTAGTAAATGTTATTATGTTTACTGTGTAAATAAAGGAATAAAATGGTTGTTATTAATGAAATTAAAGACAGATGAGATACATTTTAGATTCATATTTTTTTCTTCATTCATATAATCTCATATCCTAATACCTACACATACGTCTATACAGATATATAGATATATGTAATATGTATATTTATGTAGATATGCAATACCGAAACTATAGGACAGTCCAGCATGGAAGAGCGTGGTGCTATTCATATTCATTCATATTCATATTCGTTTATTGAGATAAAAACGGAAAAAGACCAATTACAATTATCTCACAATATTAAAAAATTATTCTTATACAATTCATGTCTTAGCATTAAGTAATATTCATTATATAAATACAATACCATTTAAAATGTCATTATAAAAATGTCAAATGGGCAATACGCCTAGCATGTCAATACAAAAAAAAAGATATATCAAACAAAGTAAAATATACCGATCGGGGTAGTACTCACAGTACCAAGTCAATAAACTCAGAGGCTACCGTCAAAATCCAATGAATCGTCAGGCTTTTTACACCTGTCCCATTGATCCATTAAATTTTCACAGTAAGTCAAGGAGGTACTTAAAATAGTCTTCCAGTTATCATAAAAAATGTCACAATCAGGGTTGGCAGCAAGGAGTACGTTTAAGTGGCGACGGGCACGATTCAGAGGCGACATAGAACGTGCTACTGTGCGACCGCGATCTACGTGGAACAGGTCATGTGTACCGTACCTACTCGTGAACGGGTGCTGCTTGTGGGAATATAATTATCGCTTATCACAACATTTTTACCTGACTGCGTAAGACGGAGGCTATGTTTTTCGAGTGTATGTATGTATTTATTTATTTGGGTATGTATGTTTGTTTCTATAAAATCGCCCTCTGCCTAAACGGCTTGACCGATATTGATGTGCGAGGTGTCGTTAGATGCGTCTTCACTGTCATAGGCTATATTTTTTAATAATAATAATGATGTATTATCATTATTACAAAACAAATAGCCTATGATAGTGAGTGAAGACACATCTAACGATACCAGAAAGTGAAGACGAATCTAAAGACACCTCGCACATCAAAATCGATCAAGTCGTTTAGGCTCTAATTTTTTTTTTTAATTTTATAATGTCTTTATTAAGCATAAAAATTACAGTGTGTACAAGCAACAGTGTTTGTTATATCCTAGTGGTACAAGAATACTGATGTATGTAGTAACAAAATTGTTTTCCAAGCACAGCCTTTCGTGAGTCGTTTAGGCTGTAGGTGATCTTAAAGAAACATTGATTCATACATACATACCCACATAAGCCCTTACATACATACACTCGTAAAACATAACGACTCATCCGTAGAATAAAGTTTGATCTGCAGGATTGCTAGTTTTCAGTAGAGGTTAGAGAAGATAATATCGTCTGTAACTCTTAAACGGTGAGCCTTGGCATTTAGAATTTTTGGTATGTTATTATAAAGGCCTAGCCCAGTTAAATGCTCTGTAGTTTATATTTATTATCCTTTTGTTTCTTGAGATAGTGAGTTCCATATCAACATTGAACGTTTCATAGCGGAAGAGCGAGGCGCCGTAGTGAACATTATACGTTGTTTTACGGAGACGTCGGCGTTCTATATTTACATGAGTTGTTTTTTGTTGGAACTACCCCTCTTTCATAGAGTCCTTTGTGAATAACTACCTTGAAATATTCAAAATTAATGTTAGCCATATTATGACTAACTTTTCATATAACTAAATAAGAAATGAAATTATGATTTAAAATAGTTTATTCATTAAAATAATCTCATAATAGGTAAGTACATACAGTTATCACAGTTAGATACAGGCTTAAAAATAGCATAGTTTGAAACTTACAGACCTACTTATATCTAATAAAACAATGCAAGAGATGCGCATGAAGAAATTTAAACTTCACATTAGTTATAAAATCAACAACATTTTTTTTCTTTAAATAATATTATTTATTATTTTTAACAAACAAAGGCATCATAACCTAGGCGAGGTTCTATACTTGACATTAATTTAAATGTACTATCTAATACTGTCTTGTAGTATTAGTTGAAACTTAAAAAAATAAAGAAATGACATATCGGTTCACAGGATGGTAACTAATTAACCTAAACGACTATAGCATTAGCAGTCTTAAACTTTATAAATGTAGGTACGTAAATATTTATCATAACAACGGAAAAAAAAATACAATGAAGATATTTAAACTTTGTACTAGTTTACTTAATTCAAAATAAATCAATTAGTCTTACATCGTGACCTAGACGAACATTACTATTATTACTATTACTACTATTACTACTATAATTTATTATTTCGGTGTACGTAATTAATGACAATGAAATATTATGTAGACAAACATTTAATTACTTAATTTAGTACTTATTATTATAAACATTGTATTGCTAAATTACTAGTAAGAATTCTGATTAAAAAAGTAGCAGCAATAAGAAAATCTATATAATAAATATAACATTTCTTATTCCGATAGGTCATCATTTGATTCTTTAGAAACATCAGGAGTGATGTTATATGGCAGAGAGTTAAACTATGGATCATACTATAAGAAAATTAATTCTGAATGGTAAATAACCATAAAGATTTTATAATTAGCAGCAGGAAGCATAATAGGTTCAGAATAGGTAGGTGTCAGTTCAGGTTGTTCCGAGTTCCTTGTGTTACCGCCAATCACTATAATATTTTAGTGATTAATAAGGTTGAGTCAGGTCATATAAAAAAAAATAATTTGTTAGCATCACTACCGTCTGCATAAACTTCGAAAGCTGCTCCAGTTAATGTTCTTGCACTTAATGTCTTTCATCCAAGCCTTATTATCTGAGATTTATTATTATTTATTATGATTTATTAACGAGACGCTTAATGTAAAACACGGTATTTTGGATCACTTTGCCAATAACATAGGGATGTCCTTCAATTTTAGCTTATCTTAGTTATAAACGCCATACATGAAGATATAGATAGTTTTTGTTTGAGAAGCTCTTTAGATGACAGAGTGGACACTGTCCCCCTCATTGGACATTTTCCTTCTGTAAAAACCGGTGTGTTATGTTATATATACATATGTTAAACTTTTATGTGACGTAAACTTACAACTTACAAAGCGGTTTTAATTTTATTCAGCACAATTTTCAGGCCAAAAGCAAAACACTTTCTTCTACAGTTTATCTCTTTTCTTTGCATATTTCTTATCTAAGTTCTTCAGGCATTTGGGTTTAAGGTTTTTACATTCTTTTGGGTGCCGCTGTCGTTTTCTAGTCATTTTAGGAGTCACGGTGCGATCATTTGGAAGCGAAGTAGCAGATGAATATGTGAAACTACTATTTTCTACATGATTAGGGTAGAATGTGCTAGCAATACTAAATATTAGTAGGAGATGGCATCAGAGTTGGCACTGACAATTCCAAACTAACCAGGGTAGATCTTATTGAATAAAACTAATTATCGGGGTAGATATAAGTGATAAGAAACTTATAACTCTTCAAGCTTTAGTGATGGTGAATTTTCGAAACTAGAACGCACTTTCAAATAAATTATACTAGGTTGATTGCTATAAGCATATTCAGTAGGTTAGCTGTCGCAGGTAATTTCCTTGGTAGTACCATCTTTGTGCTGAAACTCCTCCCTTATGTCATCTAGTTTCTGACTGATTACTTCTGCTCCAGGAGGCAAAGGTAATGTTTGTTGTGAATGGTCGTTGTAATCACAACTGAAATAAAAAACTGTATGAAATTATTCATGAAATATTTTTTAATCATGTATATTTCAAGACAATGTACTTAGCCATTATATTACCAATTTTAAGTATAATTTTATTTATATTTAATGACATTTTTAAATGAACAACGTTCTAATTGATTTCATTATCCCTGTAATAAGGTCTTATCTTAACATCGAAACAACAAATCGTATCAAAGATTCCGTAGAAAAACTTTCTATATTGATATGTAATTCCTAAAAGTTCAATAATGTTCGTACAAAATTGTCCTTATATTTTGTAAGACTTCTATTTTTACTGGTTATAACCACATAAATCACTACAGAAATAATGATTACCCTGTGAATATACATTACACCTATCGTATTTTCGCACTAAAAAATCGTTCCTATGCATCTTCTTCAAAAAACGTCCTATATAAAAATCAATCACCCACAACTGTTTACTGTGACAAAAAGCAATATAGACATAATATATACTAATTGAAAAACTTAATAATGTGTGCCACAAAATATTACAACTGAAAAACCATCAACTTACCAGAATTTACACTTTTCTTCATATAAACAGCAGGAGCATTTGAAATTGATAAACTAAACTCAGGGTCTTCTGCATCTTTTTTAAACATATCCAACATTTTCTGCTATGGTAGCATCTCTAAAAATATGATTTTTCATGCAAAACACTTGATAAATTATTTTATTCATCAAACCGAAAATAAACTAAGCGAATGACATAAAAATTCCCTCCTTCCAACAAACAGCGGCCGGACTGAAGAACGGACTGGGCACCAGCGCCGCTCTCGCTCCCCGTGAGCCGTCGTTTGGTCACTCCGTGCATTTTTATTCGGAGCTAATGTCAGATCAAACGTTATTCAATTATATATTTTCGAAACTAAATAAGTTACGAAAATTCTAAAAATATACGTCTGTAGAGCTCGTTTTCCTTATCTTATTTAGCTATTTAACTCGTTTTCGCTTTATGGTCACATCTGACTCTGTTCTACGGATAAGTCGATAACTTCTTTTTACGCGATCGGATAATAACATATTTATCCTGTCTTCTTCTCTAGTTAAAAAATATGTATAGGTACAAAAGAAATAGTTTATATGTTACAGCGGAACTAATTAATCCGGATATTATATATATTAACCAGGAAATATACATATCTACAATATCTACTAAATTTAGTCGAAGTGATATAATTGACACAGAATTAAACCCTTTAACTAGGTAAGTACCTATTTTATATAATATCTTGGAAGACTTGGATAAAGTACATAAATCCAGCAAAGTACGATTTGTACTCGCATACCGAGGCTTCCGTACCTACTCCTATGCATGGCGCACGAACACTGAAACCAGGGCTAATTGCTCAGCAAAATGTGCTTTATATCTAAGAATATATAACAATATATAACATTTCTCATTGAAATACCAAAAATCCGTACTCAGCGATATGTGAACCATCACGTTCTTGATGCGTACTGTAAGTACAGGAATGGAATTCTTTGCCGCCATCTCAGTGTCCTGAAAGCTGCAATCTTGGAATTTTCAAGGCTAGAGTGTAGAGTATCTTTTAGAACGACGAGCTCCATCCTCGGCCACACCGTTGCTTTATATCAGGCGAGTTAATTGGTGGTCAATCGTAGATTTATCTTGCGTAAAAAAAATGTACATATACTTATTCTAAAAAAATAATTACAGTAGGTATAGCCTGAAATGTTGCCAAGTATTTTTGTTAGGTTTGTATCTACAATATCCAGTACAATAGCAAAGCTGAAATCATAGCCACGCGGCAACGGAATGAGAAGCGGAAGGGGAAGGGAGGAGAGGGGAGTCAGACCGTATCACCGTATTTAGTAATTTTTTTTGTTTGATGCACGTGCAAGCACGATGCTAAGTTAACATCGTGCTTGCACATTTGCCATTTGTGGAGTTTATTATTTATGTAGTACTTCGACTAACTTTTACCACAGAACATATTATAATAAAATACTACGCATAGAATGGACACTCCTCACCTTTTACCAAATCGCGCTACCTCACCCTGCCGGCGATTCCCAGGTACACTGGAGGTACTTTTTTTTTAATAATTACACAGACAGGATTTTTCTTTTAATAATTACAGTTTAAAAAACTTAAAAAAAAACACGCTTCGACGCACGAAAAAACGCGTAAACTTGAGAACCTCCTCCGTTTTTCCGTCGGTAAAAAAATACCGACAATGGGGCACTGTGCCATTTTACGGTTGTATGTAAACTCGACATGATAAAAATAGGAGATTTTATAAATTTCCTAAATAGGTTTAAGGTACTTACATAAGCTATTCTTGGTAATCGACACTAAGTAATTGTAATTATTATCCTTTAGATAAATTAATTAGGAAACTTATTTGGCGTATAACGCGATTCAAATAATGTAACTAAATATTTTATTTAATTACATAACTATAGGAAGACTAGTAGTTTCGCAATAAAATTGTTTTTCATTTGCACCGATTACGCCTGGCTGGATATTTCTCGTGGTGGATCGCGGTGAATTGCTGTGATTAGACATTAGAAACTTATGCTTATTATTGTAAGTAGATATGTAAAATGTGATTATTTTTTTTCGAAGTATGCAATGACTACTTAGGTGATTACAAAACTTTATTGGTAAGTCTAAAATAGTAACCGCGGCTCTACACTTGTGCCGTGAATTCACGGCGCGAATTCACGACCGCGAACGACCCTCCACATTCACGGAGCTCACTCATTTGTGCCGTGAACTGCTGCTGCGTTAACTTTGTTTGATGTGGCAACATATAACTATTTACACCTACAAAATAAGAAAATCGTTCGAAAGCGTTGGAGAAAAAGATGATGGATGACTGAAATATTTCGTAGCCGATCGATATTAATTTGAAAATTAATCCTTCTCCATGCGTCATAATTTGACTTTTATTATTATGATGTGGATGCTTTGAGTCCCAAAATATACGTTCAGCGTCGTAATATTTCAATAAGCGAATTTCTAATTCACTATCTCAACTTATATTAATCCGTCGCGCTGCCATTTAGCTCGCATTACACGTCCGTGCGCATCTATAGTCAGGAGCAAACTGGCACGGTGCCGTGAATGTGGATGTGTGCGCGTGAACGAGGCGCGAACTGCCGTGAACCCTTTGTCGCGGGACAAAAAACCGACTTTGATCGGGGAACATTGAAAACCCTCCACACTTATGTTCACGCCTGTTCGCGGACGTTCACGGCACAAGTGTAGAGCGGGGGTAACAACCATTGACGTTACACACATAACTGCGCGTGTACAGATTCTCCATATTATGTCGATGTAATAGATAGTTACATCGACATTATTATAAGCTGTGACGTTTTTATGGAGATTTGGTGGAATTTCCGGAGTGTGCTTTATACCTGATTTTATGAATAATATCCATATAAAGTGATTAATTATTGATTACATTATCTAGACAATTTAGTAATTATATATAATCACCAATCATTATGTATAATAACTAATTAATCACTATGACTTTGTCATATTAATTTATAAAAGGCACGGACTCCGGAGTTTTTAGAGTTATAGCAATTTTTCAAATACCTACATAGTGAAGGCGCTAAAACAGAACTTATAAAAATCAATCTATCCAAATGGCTTAACTGTTACTGTCAGTGACGTCAGTGTCAAAAAATGAAAATATGAAAACTAATATGGCCGCCAACTTTGCTTACGATGTTTCTATTTCTTAAATAATTTTAGTAAATAATAATTCGTACGTTCTTAACAATAATTTGTGTTAAAATTTAATTAACAAGCCTGTGTGTGTGTTTTGTGTTATATTAGCAATAAGTTTTGTTCTTAGTTAAAAATACAAATATGGATGTGGTCGGCAGCGAAATCGGCCAGAAGATGCGGGTAAATATATTCGAAATAATGTTATATTCCACTAATATTTACAATATTATTTAAAAATATAGCTTCGACATGTCAAAGATTGCTTCAAAATGTCTCATGAAAATTGTTCCGGCCTACTAAATATCAAAGTAATAATGCAAGTTTTTTGTTGTTACTAACTTGTCTCCTGGACACTATTTGTTCCTATAGAATATTGATTAAAAGCATTTCTATTTACAGTCGGCTATCAAGGCCAAGCTGACCGAACTGGGGTGTTATGTTGGTAAGTATTTAATAATTTACTTAGCCTCTAGGTAGGCATGTGACCAAAATTGGTTATGGTGCAGTAGGTCGGGTGTGGCACGCCGCCCGCATTTGGTTTTTGGCGCGCGTTTTTTTTTTGCATTTATTATAATATCAATCGATGTCCTGTCCCGTTCTAACTTAAATTATTGTCTCATGGCATGTACAAGGTTGCCATACAAATAAAATCCAATGGATGCTTTCATATATATATTTTTATTATTATGGCAACAAAGACACAACTAATGGCCGCCATTAGTTGTCATGTCCGACTTGGGTTTGGCGGGAATTTATGTCTATTTTTAAATATTTATTGCAAATTGACTGATAAGGTTTTTAGAATGTTTTTGTAGAGCATTTCACTGTTTATAAGAATGTATAAAACTATTTTGAAACAAAGGAACCCATTTTGCTCAACTACGTAATACTTGACCCGAAGTCTCTTTGTCTCTTTCATTAATCATCATCATCATCAACCCAAAAGGAGTTTTTTTATGGTCTCGAAACATAAAAACTATAAAAACTCGTAATAGCTAAATCGTCGTGTAAGCAAAGCTAGTGAACTGAACTATTTAAATAAACAAAAGATAACGAGCCACTTGACTCTTTAAGTTCTCAGTTGAAATCGGTAACATGACCCTATTTTTTGCTCGCGCCGCAGGCGGTCCGCTTTAATGGGACGCGTATTTGTAAATACCATTGAGTTATAAAAATGTATGGAGGAGGTATTCTGTTTTTTCTGATGTATGTATATTGATGACTTTTAATGTAAATAAAACAATACTATGTTGGAAAAATGGTTAATATTTTTAAATATATTTATTTTTGT
Source organism: Lycia hirtaria (assembly GCA_947563715.1). NCBI lineage: Eukaryota > Metazoa > Arthropoda > Insecta > Lepidoptera > Geometridae > Lycia > Lycia hirtaria. The sequence goes on from OX387375.1 coordinate 25,657,885, forward strand.
AAAATGTTGCGAAAAAAAATCGCATCCTCAACTTTAAGCCTAGATAGGCGATACTTTATTTAATTAAAACACATATACCTTTGATATCAGTTAGCTTTATTCAGTAGGATTACAGTGATATTAATTTTATATATAGTTTTCATACAAATTTTAGGAGAAATCTAGCTTTTAATAGAGCGCGGCAAAAAACAAAAAAAACGCGGGGGGGCGGGGCCAGAAGGGGGCACGTGACCTTTCACCCCCGCCTGCGAAGAGGATATATTATTGAAAATGAAGTATATTCAGCATGATGAAAATTCAACAACATATCATTTCAAAACTTTCGTTGAAACATTATGTGATTGTAACTTTTTGAGGTATAGTGTAAAATATGTAAAATATTTAAGTTGTTTACAAATGTTATTGATTTCTTATTGAAAAGCAGTCTTAACAAACAATAATAGCAAAGTGGTATTTTTCTACATTATTATATTAGTAGCTACAGAAACCAGTTGAGTTGACATCTTAGCCACTTGTCTAAAAAATATAATTGATCATAATTATCTTCCTTTCATATGCTGTTATTGTAACATGAAAACTGCACCATGAAATGCCAATAATATTTATTAATATTATTTTATTCTGTAATGCTAGTTGATGATACATGTAAGTTGCATGTAAACCTGAAATGGGGTATGAAAAATAAAGGCATTTATTTGATGTTTATATTCGAAACTTTTAATTATTCCAAGACAACAAATTCAACATTTTCATAATCAATGTTATTGTTATATATTCAATGATTTTTTTAAGTTTTATAGAGGGGAGTGCTGTGAAGTGTAAAACTTTGCTCTGAACTTTTGACTAATCTTTCCATTTTATTCTTACCCTTTTATTTCAGATTCCATTGACCCGAGTACTTAGACCGCTTTTATAGTCACATTCTATATTAAATAAAAAACAAAACTGTGTACCTACATAAACGAGATCTTGTTATTTAATAAGCTAAATGGAAAGATTAGTTCCTTAACCTCTTATTGCATGAATTATGAAGGAGACGATGAAAAAATTGTTTGTTACTCAAAACATCATTTATTTCTTATATATAAATAGGCTGAATATGAAAAAAAAAATTGTGTACTTATTTTAGAAATTACTACACGAAGCCATATATGCCATTGTATGCATTCTAGTGGAACTATGCTGATACATATATGGCTTCGTATGCATTAATAAAAAATGAAATTATATTTTATGGAAATCTTTAAAACAGTTTCTTTTATTGTTTTAACATAAATTAACTTTACATTTCCCACATTTGGCAAAAGAACGGAATTTCAAACAGTTCTGACAAATTTGTCGACTTGATTTCATCCACTCGGGGATATAGTCCACTTTATCTGCACGTACAGAATCTAGTGGTAAGTCTTGATGCCTGGCTGATGATGAATAAGATTTACAAGCTTGGAAATACCACAGAAGTGGGAAGGGTTCATTACTGCAAAGAAAAGAAAAAACATCTGAATGCATGCGAAGCCATATATGCTCCATAATGTTTTTGGCAAAAATGCATACGAAGCCAAATATGGCAATATCAAAATAAGGCTCAAAAACAAACAAAAAACAAGAAAAATGCCGAAACGACAACTATTTCTTATTCAAGTATATATAAACATAACATTTTGAAATTCTAGGATTTTTTACTTACTGTTTTAATGTTATTTTCCCATTAATAAAATAAGCACTAATTAATTGCACTCTAACGGTCGGATACACTGAACATAACCTCCAATATTTTGACAGATTGCACTTTCTTTAGACAACAAAAAATACGTTCCATTAAACAAAGAAATGATCTTTAAGGATTCAACATTGGTTGCGCAATAAAAAGCAATAATTTAATTAATTAAAAAAAAATATAACTTTTAAAGCCATATATGGCGTTGTTTGCGGTAAGGGGTTAAAACAGTTCAAAAAGATTTTCAGAAAGATTTTTCTTAAAGATTGTATTTATCAGTATACTAAAGTAGGTGTTTTTGCTATTGTTATTCATTCAAACAAAAGACTTAATGGATTAGTCAATAGGTACATTTTACATAATTTTTAGACCTGAGGTGTGAAACACTATGTCTGTGATAAAATTAATTATAAGTTATTTAATTACTGTGTCTTATTCTAAAAAACATATTTATATAATGTTCATATATTATTATATGCCAAGATTCGACATTTTTATTACAATTATTTCAGATGATGAGCTCCCAGACTATGTAATGGTGATGGTGGCCAACAAACGTACCCGGGCACAGATGGAGGATGATCTGCAACTGTTTCTTGGTGACAACACAGAGCTGTTTGTCAACTGGCTGCATCAAGTGCTCAAGAAATTGCAGGAAGTCACTGTTGCAGCTCCCAGTATGTAACCATTGTTATTTATAAAATACTAGCTGTGTTACTTGGTTTCACCCACATAGTGATGAGAAAATATAGTAATAATGATCAGGAAATATAACCTATATTCATATCCAGGTTCTTAGCTATTTCTATATCAAATTTCATGACTGTTGGTTGAGCTTTTTGGTCATGAAAGGGTAACAAATAGATCAACCATCAAATCAGACCTATAGTTATAATATCAATCATTTTGACAAAGAATTTGATCAAAGATTCAAAGAAAAGAAATTAATTATTCAAACAAATAAGCCAAGAATTGATCCTGGAACCTTCCATTCATAAGGAGGTTGTGCCATCAATAATAATGACAACCTATCAACCAGATAGGTTGGCATTATTATTTGCTCACAATCATTGCTATTTAATATATTAGTGGTTTTTATTCAATATAAATTTATAACTAGATAAGCAGCTTGCTTGCCCAATTTTAAGATTGTTGCTTTTTTAGTGAACAAAGTCCCATCATTTTATGTGCCACACATAATTAACTTAGTGTTACAAATTTCAAGTATTTATGTGGGGGTTGTTTCTGGTCCCAGGCTGTTGTATGTAGTAACTAACTAAAGTACAGTATACTACGTTTGTTCATGTGATGTGAAAGATATCATATTACTTTACTACCTATTTATATTACAGAACCATCAGAACCAGAAAAAAGTAAAGAAAAAGAAAAATCCCACTCAAAAGAAAAAAAGACAAAAGATAGAAAGTCAAAAGAAAAGTCCAAAAAGAGTGACTTAAAGAAAGCAAAGAAAAAGGAAAAAGAAAAAGAAAAATTGCTTCGCAAGAAAGAACAAAAGAAAGCTCACAAAAAGAAAAAGAGCAAAGATCGAGAAATGATTCGCCCAAATATTCCTCCACTACTCATGAATATGGAGAAAGATTCAGAACCATCAATTACTGATGTATTTGCTGGTCAAATTTTAAAGAACCATGGAATATTGATAGAACCTGTCAAAGAAGATCCTAAAGAAACAAAACCAGTATTAAAAATTGCTGAAGCTAAAAGACCAATACTTCCTATAATAGACCCAGCAACTATACTAGCCACGCCAAATGAAAATACAGAGGAAGTCAACGTCACAGAAGAAAGGGCCAGTGTTTCTTCTGGCACTGCACCGAGGGAAGATCAGTTAAAAGAGATGAAAGAAATTGAAGCTAAAATCCAAGGGTTAAGACAGAAACTGGCAGAGCAATTGGATTCAATGTCAGAAGATGAAGATTTCTTGAATATTAGAACTGAAGCGGAAGAACTTATGAATGACTTTGCTGAGGATGTATTTCAGGTAAAAGCTTTTATTATAAATGATATGTGGGTGCTTGTTTCCATATCCAACAATAACATTCTTATACTCAAAATAATAGCATAGGTATATTTTTTTTATTGATGCTTTAACTAACAGCTACTTTCACTTCTAGAATATTCATATGGATCTAGATGTCTCTTTCCCATACTTTTTTCCTTTTTATGTAACTAAAGTCATATTTTCTGTTTCAGGAAATATCGGAACAAACACCAGCGGTACCAACACCCCCAGACGCTCCCAATTCCCCAACTCCACCCCCGATCTCCCCAAAACCCACAGAAACCTCTAAAGACCCAGTAGAGACCCTGCCCCAAATAGAACTGAAGCTCCCAAAAAGGCCCATCAGGGAAAGACTGGGAGTGAGAGAAGAACAAAGGAAACCTGAAAAACAAAAAGAAGACCACAGGCCCTCAAAGAGTCCTGAAAGGTCTGAAAGGTTATCAGTTCAACGAGTAAGATAAAAAGTTAAATGATTTCACATTTCATATTTTATTTTCATTTAGTAAGTTATTTTCAGGCTAATGTGATTTTCTTAAGTTATAATTGTATTTTAAATTCTGAAAAATGGTACTGTAGCCAATACCATAACTAAATATTTGGATTATTGAAGGTTAAAATATTCTGAATCAAAATTACTGAAATTCGTATGACAGACCATCCCATAAGTCGATCGATAGGTAGGACGTCACAACGGATTGATTGCAGTCTCTTTTTTTTTGCGTATTGTACAAAATTAGCTTTATCTTCGTCATTTTTGATTCAATTTTAATAATTTTTCACGCAAATTAATGCATTATCAATTAATACAAATCTGCAAATTAAAAAAAATCTGCATGAACTACTGTAAATACTGCATAGTATTTTTTTTTTATTGAAACAAAAATTAAAACGAAGATAAAGCTATTTTTGTACAACATGCGAAAATAGAGACTGCAATAAATCTATTGTGACATAATCATCCTCTCGTTTACTTATGTAAAAAATAAAAATAAAAAGTATATATGTATTCTATCAGCCATCTAGCTCCATAGTACAACCTTTGCTTAGTTTGGGCTAGATGGTATTGAGTGTATTCTGTGCTCACGCATGCATACCTACTTACATAGAGAGAGTACGTTTACTGTCACATTCTGACTGTTTTCAGTCCTAAGTCGTGTTTTAAACAAGGGATAAAATTTCAACTTTTATGTAAGTTAAAAGGATATGTTATATGTATAGGTGGCTCATGGTTTTCGTATTATAAAATTATTATCATTTGTAACTGAAATTTGAATACTATTTTTGTATCATATTATAAATTAATTCAACTATACATACGATGTTTGTGATACATACTGTATTAAACATAATACCAATAAAAGACTATCGCAAGCAGATTGCACAGCTTGCACAAGTACTAAGTGCTTGCTCGCCTACTCTTATATTAGGGCGATATGATACATACGCGGTGGGAAATTCAAATTTCAAACATTTTTTTACCATTGTAGCCATGATCGTAAATCGTAATGTTTCCGACCACCCAAAGTTATTCTTTATATTATAAAGTCATTTTATTTACCAATAACACATTGTGTTACCTATATTAATCTGGAAATCAATTTTTACTAATTCAAGTAAATTCTCGGGATATTTGAGCAGTGGGGCGCATTATTGATAGTTAAATTAACGTGATAATATAAGGAATACTCTTAGATTGTCGCAAACATTGCAATCATTTACAATAGTTATTAGCTAGCCGAGCTAGCTACAAGGACAAAAAAACTGTTAGAAATTTGAAATTCCCGCTCCATGGGTTCTGTTGGCCCTTAACGTGGAGACACAACGTGCATCTCATTCTATCGTGTCACTATCTCTTCTGGCACGCGGAAAAGTACTGAAGAGTCTGGTCGTAACGGCAGATCGTGTACACTTGTAGCGTTTTAACTAAACTCGAGAATGCGAATAGACTGGTAACTCATTATTACTAGAAGTCATTATAATAAATAAATATCTATCTTTTTCTTTCAGTTTTACACCAGAAAGAGAGCTAGAACCGTCTCAATCGTCAAGCAAATCAGCTAAGAGTCGCATCGGAGTTGTGGAGCAAAAAAGAAAGAATTCTGATGGGTCGAATGATAAGACCGACTCATCTTCAAAAAGACTGACGTCTAGGTAAATATTTCATTGGTTTTATTATTTTATTATCTCATTTTAAAGCCAAATACACTGACTAAATTAAGAAAAAATTGCATAAGAAAATGTACAAATGGATAAAACAAAAATACATTTACTAAAAAAATATTTCAATAAACTTCCAAGATATAAAATATAAAGATATATTTAAAGTTTTCGGGGAGGGGTGTTCTGTCCCACTCTCGCAAAAAAACAGTTTGTATTGAATTTGTACGTTGTTAAGGTTGTGTAATGTACAAAGTAAATGCGGGATGCCTATCGGCTGCCTAGGCAATTGTCTTTCGGGTACAGTTTTCAAAAAGGTTTTTTCTTCTTTCTTGGCAATTAGTTACAATTTTCGTTAGGATCGAATACAGTATAACGTGTGTTGCAGGGTGTCCGTGCTAGAGCCGCGCAGCAGCGGGCGGTCGACGTGCGCTAGCGTGGTGCGCGTGCGCCCGCGGCCGCGCGTGCCCGCGCCCTCCTCCAGTTTGCTGCTGCGCGCCGTCGCCGACGCACACAAGAGCCTTGTCAATGTGAGTCGACACTTCGCCCTATCCATGGAAGACAGCCACAAAGGCCGTTTAGGCTTTTTTATTTTTTGGGTTCTTACAATGCATTCGCATATATTCACATCGACAGAAAATTAAAACACACATAATTTGACAAAAAAATACTAATTTATGCAAAGAGTAATTTATCAAGGTTGTTCATCGAATAGAGCCACTGATGTCACTACATACGATCTTTGCCGTCGCAAACGTCCAATAAAGCCTGCGCGCCCTTATTCCACTTTAAAATTACTGCAAGAGGGAGACTCACTGTTAACGTCGAAAAAGGTTATAACGTCTATTAAATTCTAACTCCAAAAAAGGTTTTAACGTCTATTCAAGTGTGCACTTCAATTCTGCCGCGGTAAAGAGCCCTAGTGGCGATTAAATGCACGTGAACGTTAAAACTCCGCGGAATATAGCCGTCAAGTCTTGAAAGTTGGCCGTACGAATTCTTAAAGTCGCGCCAAGTTAAATAAAAGTACATCTATCAACCTATCTTGCGCTTTTCCTTACTGTGGGTTAGTTTTGTCATCTAACCTATAATTTTTTTCATCCGCAGCTCCCACCAAAAATAGTAAAAGACCTGCCAACAGTGAAGCGAGCCCTAGTCCTCCCAATGCGGCGGGTGGACTTGCAGAACATGTATGTAACAGCCGAGGACCGTCCTGGGACAGTTGACGATACGGAACACGACGCCATTAGCCTTGGAGATCCGGACAGCGATGACGATAAGAGTTCCAAGTAAGTATACCACGTTAGGTACTTTAGGCATCTCAGTTTTCTGCCTGTCGCGTATACGGTTGCGGATGCGGACTTTGTCCGCATGCAGTTGCTCGGTATTCCTTATTTCTGCGTTACAGTTTATGTCAGATGCTAAGAGTTTGGGCGTTTATGGAACAGCCTGCTAGAGAACTAGCTGAAGATCTAATCCGCATCTTCACCCGTATGCGCATCCCAAGACAGAAGACGTCTTTAAACATCAACGTTTTTGGGGCAGTTCACATGTACTTTTTCGAGAGACATTTTCCCATGTTCTCAACAAAATTATTAATGAAAGTTATTGGCAGGTATATGAAATTTAGGGTATTCCCGAAAAACGTTACTCAAATTTGAGCAATGCTCAACATATTTTGTGAACTTCTCGGTGACACCTAATTTAATTTGCGGAAAGAAAACTGAGAATTTGAGACGTAACTTTTTCGATTTATTATCTAACAATTTCAATGACATCGACGCATAGCCTAACCGCTGCTGTACTAGAGACTGCTCTAGAGACAGTGAATAGGTTTCTTCTGGGCAAGCGCGCTCCATCGTAGACCGTAACTGTCGCTTAACACCAGGTGAGTTGACGATCAAGCGCAAGCCTATCGTCGAATAAAAAAAAACATGAAGTTCTAAATTAATTCTCGATCGTGAAAAAAAAATCACTATGTGATAAACAAATAATGTTATGTGGGTAAATGTTTGCTTCTGTTTCAATATAAAGTTATCTTGTTGGTGTTTTTTTTTCACGTACATCACATTTTTTACACAGCCTTGATAAAATCATTCTTCATTCATCCTTATTCATCATCTAAGCCATAGTGACAGTCATAATAAAATTGGTGCAATACTGAATGATCACAGTCGATATAAAATTAATTTATATGACCTTCAGTCTTATTAAAAAAATCTACTGGCGTGCATTTGTTTTAGCAAATATATGATGTTAAATCATATATAACATCTATTTGCAGAATAACAAGCGATGCTGAAAAAGATGAATACGTTCCTAGCCTGATGGCCAAAAAGAATCCCAACGAATATGGCCCCTCGCCCCTTATCAAGAAGGTTCAAAATGAATACGCTCCAGGGCTGACTATGAAAATACAGAACACTGAGTACGTGCCATCGCATCGGCTAGAGGGACGGACTGCATCGAGGAAGGATGATAGCATCGTAATTGAGGCTGTGTGAGTACTTGTGTTACTGTACCCTTCTGCATCATAAGAAGAAAAGCAACAAAGCAAATCTATTTCATAATCTGCCCTTATAGTGGACGACTAATTAAATGTAAATCATATTTTTTCACTACATATGACGTAAGATTACAGTTATAGTCACTAAACGCTTTGTATACCGAGGTGACAGTAACAGTCTCTAAAGAGATGCATATGATACAAGTAATTGTTTGAAAAACTGACTTCAAAATATGCAATTCCTTTACTTGGATGATATATTTTTCCAGTTATTTTGTTATGAAAATCAAAATACTCAATCGATTTTGATAAAAATTCTATGGGTCCACCTGGAAAGTATACCAAACAATTGTATATTGTATAACAAACAATTGTGTAAACAAATGTATTTCAAACAAAAAAAAAAGATTTTTTAATAAGTCCCTGGTGTTTTTGAATAATCGGGGAACATACATAGAAAAAAAAAGATACTGATGGATTGAGAACCTCCTCCTTTCTTTGAAGGAGCCGAGATACCCACTGATAAATTTAGTATGTGAAAACCACGTTAATTTCCATAGTAAAATTTAGTATGCTTCCGTATAATCTCTTATATTCCCTGATAAAAGCGGGTACACTTGGTCATTCCTCCATGTCTACAGCGGCGCTAGTCTTGGACCCAATCAATATAGAAAAGTATTCCTGCACGGATATCCAGCACCACAAATAGTACCCATCATGACCAAATAGTTCAAAGTACCTCTTTAGAAAATGATAAATACAAACAATATTCGCCAGATAATCTTTTTGACTACGACATTTGTTACGGAACCCTAATGGAACATTCACGGCCCGGGTTTCGACACTTCCTAAACCAATTGATTTTATATTGTTTGTTTTTTTTTCTTTTGCAGCAACATCCATAACCCATCAGTGGGGAAAGATAAGAACACCCAATTTATAGTCACAATGGACGGATTCAATACGAACGCATTCCTCGCGAAAAAACTACAGACTGAAGGATTACTCAATGATGATGACGAGGAAAAATCAAACTTAGATGAAATGACCAAGAGAAACACTACTCCAACTGAGAAAGAACCTCCCAAAACAGTGAGAGCAGAAATTACCAAAGAAAATCTTGAACGGAAAAGGCGTTTGAGCGATTTGACGGAAAAAAGTAGTATGAGCGAGAAAAGTAATGTAAGCGAGAAAAGTAATATGAGCGAGAAAAGCAATGAAAGCGATAAAAGCAACGTATGTGATAAAAGTGAGGCGAAAGATGCCGTTGAAATAGTTGGAACTCCAGTCGTTGTTAAAGAAGAAAAGGTTGAAGATATCAAAACTGAAATAAGCGAAAAAGAGGATTATCCACCTGTCAAGAAGAGAAAATCGTCGCCTATTGTGTTCGATGTAGGCAAGAAAGAGAAAGATAGGGAACAAATAAGAGCGAGGACGGAGAGCGTTGGTAGTGACAATCACGTAACAGTGACGACAACGACAAATTCACATAAATATGATACTCTGCCTCCATGTAAGTAAATTAGTATAATAAGGAATAATAGCCAATAGTAATAACCCCTGAAACAAAAATAGAGGTGTTGCATATTGTTTAAAAATCGGGGTATGCGTTAAACTTATTCAAGTTTGACGTGTGTACCTGTGTATTTGTCTGTCTGTGGTATGATAGCTCTATAATGGACCGATTAGTTTTTTTTTTAATTTCGACAATTCCCAAAAGTATTTTTTATATATGAAAATTAACTTGTATCAGTTAATTTTCATACATAAAAATCATTTTTAGTAATTATTAACGCAAAAATGATTTTTATGTATGAAAATTAATTGGATCAAATTATTTTTTTTATCGGTTATTTGTGATGTTGTTTTCTAGTTTTAGAAACGACAATTTTTTTTATGTCATTTTATATCTTCAAAAATGTGGGTATGCGCGAGCTAGACGGACGATGATCGAACTACGGACTCAAAATGTTTATATCTCGAAAGTTTATTGATCGGTCGTTTTTTTTTTTGTGTGTGTGTATTATATTTTGTTGTGTTATCAATTGAAACTATTTATATGAAATAAAATTCATGCATATTCCGTATTGAGTATCCATGTAATTATGCGCAGTGTCAGCGGCGCCCGAAAAGAAGTCGGTGTGGTGTCGAGCGTTCCCCGCGTGCCGGTACGGCGCGTCGTGCGCGTTCGTGCACCCGCGGTGCAAGTTCGCGGCGGCGTGCACGCGCCGGAACTGTGCGTACTCGCACTCGGCCGCCGCCCCGCCCGCGGCGCCGCCCGCCTCCCCCGCGCCCGCCGTCGGTCAGTGATGACTACCCTTACTGTGCTAACCGCGCGAGTCCAAACCCCGTGAGGGGCAAAAAGAAATAAAACTACCCTCCGACTGGTAGCGAGCAGTCTAGCGCAGCTTCATAGAAACTTACAAAATGTGTGAAACAGTTGCGAAAAATTACATTTACACTGTTTGATACAAACTTCAAACAACAAATAAAGATGCTAAAAACAAGATGCAGTCCGGAAGGTCCCTTATTCTTAAACTACCTTCCGGACTGTATCTTATATTTAGTCCCCGGCACAAAAAGAGGGGTGGTATAGGCGTGACGTATACCTATATTTGAGTGTCTGCTGTGGCATCGTAGCTCTCAAACGGGTGGACTGTTTTTGATTTAGTTTTTTTGTTTTTATTTGAAAGATAATATTTCATCGAGTGTTCTTAGCTATGTTTCATCAAAATCGGTTCAGCCTTTTTTATATCGGGTATTTTTTTTAGTTTTTATTTTTATAAATTCTAATAAGATGTATTAGTAAATACTAACCGTATTATTAATAAACATCTCATAAGCCCATTTTAGCTAAAATATTCTTTGTCAACTTCTGTCATACGGGCATTGCCACGCGCGAAAACGTAACAAAACTCGTTTTAACTAAAATACGCTTATTGAGAGCTTATGAATAAGACGGTAAAAGTAGAAAAGGCACAGTAAACTCGCGTTATGTAACACTTATTTCTTCCCCAGCATCCCACGTGGTCCCGGCGGCTAATTACAAGTCGATCTCAGCGGCGCCGCTCGCAGCGATGTGCAAGTTCTACCCGTCGTGTGTGAACCCCGCCTGCCACTTCTACCATCCGAAGCCGTGCCGCTACGGCAAGCTGTGTGGCAATAAACTCGAGTGCAACTTCTATCACGCGGATGTGCCCGCTGCGAAATGGCGCTACAGTGGACCTTAGTGTTAATAAAGTGATTGTTACAAATTTTTGAGTGTTTCTCTTATTTTTAATACCATCATCATCTCAGCCATAAGAAGTCCACTGCTGGATATAGGCCATCCATAGGGCCTATATATAGGGGTAAATCCATGGGGGACCATGGATCCGGTACGTGTTCTCCATTTGAGAACTTTTCGGCCATCAGTTCTACGTGCTGTGCCCTACCCACTGCCACTTCAACTTACTAATTCGCTGTGCTATGGCGATGACTTTCGTACGTCTATGGATCTCTTCATACCTGATTTGATCTCGCAGACTCCGAGCATAGCCCTCTCCATAGCTCGTTACGTGAACTTGAGCATCGTTCATTTTTAATATACCTTCCATAAAATATCTTACGGGTTACATACTCGTGTCTATTTTTTCAGTTGAAATCTCCGATGCTTTCATATATGTAGGATACTTTCAACCGAATACGGCGGTCTTTTTCAAAAGGAGCAGCGCTGATCGGGAGTGACGTCTATCACTCCTGATCCAGAATGAGTTCACGTCTGGTACCTACTGCCAGTACCAGACGAGACGTAAATACTTCGAGATCGGTAGTACCGTATTGTGAGGTAAACTGCGCGTGACGTCATTGGTTGCAAAAGGGTGGTTAGTTAATCATGCTGCGCCGGATCCTCTGAAAGACTTAATAACTTCCTCAAAATATTTACCCTTTGGAGCTAGGGGGTTAGTGGCAAATGGCTTTCTAACTTCGTGTAGAAAATGAAAATTATAGGATTGACATCTAACAAAATGTCACGTGACGAACTCAAAGTGCTAAAATAGCGTTTTTAGTAATAAAAACGCTTCAAAACTTCCCCCTTTACTAGGCCCACTATTTCTACACAGAACTAATGAGGCAAAAAATAGGAACTAACATCTCGATTGAACAAACTAATGTAATTTAAGAGACATAGACATATTTTGTGACAAAAACACTACAAAATATTTTTTTTTTTTTTTTTATTAGTATTGTTTTTGTCACAAGCCGAGAAATAAGGAGAGTTTTAGAATAAGGACAGCAGCGCCCACAATGCTACATTAATTGAGTTCTTTATCAAAACAGACTATAATATGAAATAGTTCTACCGTTTGACCACCAGCCAGCAATTATGGTCAAATCAGATAAATAATTGTCAACCTACAGAGGGAAAGAGGAGACAGTTATCGTGCACCTACTTCCGGTCCGGGCAGTGTTAGGAATAAAGATGCTGGTGCGATCACATGAAGATCTCGATACCCTTTGATCAGCAAATATGCTGGTCTTTGCTGGCACACTCCTGTCAGCCAGATGTCTTGAAAAATACGGAATTTACCAAAAATTGTGTGTAGGTAATATTTAAAATAAACACTTGCCGCTGCCAAATTGGCATATTTACGACTAAAGAAAAAAAAACAGTAAATCTTAATGACTCGACAATTTACCAATTTGCTAAATAGCTGCATTACTACACTTACAATCTCAGCGGCAGCGGGGCCCAAGTTTGATGATTGACAAGGTCAGGAGCGAATAATTCGCGGCTATTGTCGTCTGGCGGCTTTCGGCTCCCACTTCCTTGTTGTAATGATAGATTTTATAAGTAAAAAAAGAGCGGTCAATTACTTGGGTCGGTCGTCTAATACGTACCTGTGTACCTGATACGATTTTGATTGCCAATCTGTTAGACAGTAGGAAGCGAAAATGTCTCGGTCGCGAATTAGGTACAGAACCTTACGATAAATCGGTTGTGCAAAAACATAGAAAGTGCTACAAATAATAATTAATTTTATTTTAATTCTCATCAGTCAACAAGTATAAGTTTAGAATGCTCAAAAACCCTAATGATGTTAGAGATATTAAATTGTTTGAAAGAGGACTTGATCGCGAGTGTTACAAAAAAAAGGTTGTCTGTAAAGTCGGTTTACGGACGATAATTTTACGTGATAACGATGCGTCACAAGCCGAACGCTTAGGCCGATCGTGCCTCTCTATCGCTTGTACCACGCTCGTTTGCACGCTCGGCTCGGGCGGAATGTGACACTTTCGAGCGTGCAGCCGACGTTCATCGATTTATAAGACGTTATCACGTCAAAACTTTAATAATAATAGTTAAAAAAAACATGCTTCTTATTATTGTATTGTCATCGGTCCTCGATAAGTCTAGAAAGTTTGAATGAAATCTGACCGTTTGAAGTGGGTCAAAATCAAGTCCAAAGGAGTCGGTTACAGACAAACAAACAAACATGCAAAACGACTTTATCTAAGTATATAAACAGCTAAAAACTCTCTCGATCAAACAAATAAAACTAGATCAACATCGGTCTATCCGTTTGAGAGCTATGATGCTACAGACAGACACGCAGATTTAGAAATAAGTACACCCGGTACGTCAAACTTATAACATCCCTCTTTTTGAGTATGGGGTTAAAAAGGATAAATATTCAAAAAAAAAAACCTTTAGGTAACCTTAAGGTTTAAGGTAACCTTTAGGTTACCAAAAATGTTTTTTTTTTTCAAATTCTTTTTGTTTAAATTTTTATGGCTTTTTTTTCGAAATTTCCTTTGTAGGCACTGCGTGCCCCACGTGCCCTCACAAAAAAGCCCTGGATAACTAACTATCTTGTGAGCAAAGGCAAGGTACTTGTCCGTCTCTTATAATACATTTTATTATAGCACCGTATCGATGCGTAGGTAAGTATCGCAACGATCCGGTGCTAACTTCCCTAGTCTTGATGAAATAATGTTAGTCCTTTACCGATATTTATTGGGCTCATTTAGAATGGTGAATGATCGAACATGTTTCCAAGAATTTGAATCGTGGGAATCGACATTTATACCTGTCTTCTGCCCTTCTAACACGGCCATTTGATTTAGCTCCGTATCTATCTAAGGCATCGTACCTATATGGTGCAATGTTAGATACACTATTAAGATTAAGTAATTACATACCAATATATCCGATAACCCTGTACAGACGATCAGTGGTAAAAATATGTTTTCAGCATCCCATGCTATGCAGCACCTCATTTTTTTTTTTTTTTTTTTTTTATACATTTTAGATCTACGATTGACCACCAACTCGCCTGATGTTAAGCGATGGTGTGGCCGAGGATGGAGCTCGTCGATCTAGAAGATATCTATTCACTCTAGCCTTGAAAATTCCAAGATTGTAGGTCTCAGGAAACAGAGATGGCGGATGGCGGCAACGAATTCCATTCTTGTGCAGTACGCAACAGGAATGTGGATCGATATCGCTGAGTACGGATTTTTGGCATTTCAACGAGAAATGGGTGGTAATTCGCCGATTTTCTGCTAGTCCTGTAGTGAAATGGGGAGGGTGGAATTAGGTACCTCATAGCATTGGAGGTAGCCATCATGTAAGTTGTGGAGGTCAATGTGAATTTACTATGTTATGTCGATGACTTTCGTTTGTCTATACCGAATAGTAAACATAGTAGATACCTAACTACCCCGATTCACAACTAATTGGGCAGAATACCGATTGGAAACTATATCCATCTTCGTCATTTCCATTCAGGATGATAGAGATACAGATTGTCTAATCTTTTACATTATTTGTAAAAACTTTGAATTGGCCTTCCGTTCTTATATCCATTTTGTAATCTACAATATAAGTATTTAGCTGTTAGTTTTCCTTTGAAAATAAAAATAAGATAAAATAGTTTCCAATCGGAATTTCTATTGAATGAGTTGTGAATAAGGGAATGAATACTGATCTCTTCGTTTCGTTTCGATTGATAGATAATTACTCCAAGCACACCTATCTTGTACGTGACTTTCAACTTACGTTGAGGCCTATAGTGAATGACTAAGTTTTAGTAATGTATTTATACTAAATTAATTGCACCTTATCCTACATTACCCTAAAATACAAGCACAAGGGTTGGTGCCTTCAAACAGTTGTATAAATCTTTTTTGAAGTTTCCCTGTATCAAAGTTAGTAGATAAAAAACTCTCTTATACATACCTAGACTGGATCTTCTACAATGAGGAATTAATATAATTGAATGGATACTTTACATTATAATTATAATAATTTGTTTTACGTCTCATCCTATTTTAAGCACCTAACTCCTAAACTATTTTCCCCCTATCCATTATAAAGATTTAGGCGTCAATTTTCTCATTACAATAATAGAGTACGTACGTTCACATCCTGTGGGATCATGCAATCGTTCACACCAGCACTAGCTCCCATGAGCACATTGGTCAGTCTATCGTCTGATTTTGAACTGTACTTAGGACCTAACTAAACATATTTTAAAAAGTGCGGCGTGTTTTGCTGTTGTAAAGCAGTTTGCGACTTCGCAGCCCGAATATCTTATTATTTAACGAATTTAAGGTAAGTGCTTACTAAATTATGTTTTACTTAACAGTACTAGGGTTGAGATTTTGTTGATTTTATTATATTTTTAGGAAAAGGCTCCTCTCGTATGCAAATGCATATTGTCTTATTGTAGTACCACACAGACGACTGATCGTTCAAGGTTCAAATGTCTTCGAAAATAGCTTCCTGTGTACGCATAAGATATGGTAAGTACTTATATATATTGTATATAAAATAAACATATATATTTTATCTAGGTCTCCATTACCGGTCCAGTGTGTAAATTTAAATACGTTCTGTAAATAACAGGTCCAGTTATAAACAGTTAAACTACTTTTTAAATTCATTAATAATTAAACGTAATAAACTACCGTGAGCTAGAGTATTTTAGATGGATAAAACTAAATGTCAAGATCATACCTTGTATTTAGATTATAACTGTATACTATAGTATATATACTTTTATGCCATAGGTAGGTAAAACAACAATCACTATGCATTTATTCCGCAAATTATTTATTAGTTATTGCAACTGTCAATTGATAGATTTAAAGATATTGGTTTTTGTGCCACTGCTATAATTAAAAGTCAATTTATTTTTCAACAATTTTTCTTATATCTTTTGAGTATTAGCCTAGTAGGTAACCTACTACAGCAGGTTCATGACCAATTTTCATTTCCTTGTAATATAAAGAAGCACATGACAATATATTTTTTCTAGTCAAATTGTGTAATAATAAATTAATAGTAGGCTTCCACATAGAAGTATCACATCATACAAACTGTGTGGCATCAGCCCATAGCCTATTTTTTAATAATCAGTAGTTCGACCATCGCATCGTTCCCCTCGCTCGCGCTTACCAACTTTTTGAAGATACATATAAAATGACTGAATGAACTTATAAAAGAAAATACATAGAACACTAGAAAGCAACATCATAGATTTTCGACAAAAAAAAATTTGATCCAAGGTAATTTTCATAGATAAAAAATATTTTTACAATTTATTAACGTAAAAATGATTAGGTTTGTATGCGCGAGAGAACGATAGTCGTATTGTATTGTTGTATTTGTATTTATATTTGTACAATTTACAATATTCAATATACCCATTATATTAAGTAACATACATTTATAAAAGAGCTAAAATCGAACTAAATTTGACTCAGTCAAATAACCCACCTCTAACTGTTCCTGGTGCAAAGGTACTATTATATTTTATATTATACTTTATATAAAGGGTATTGTTGGCTTATATCCCACTGGTGCTCACCAAAAGATCAGGTTTGACCCAAGAGTTTAACTGAAATTAATTGGCAGTAATTTTCCTCTTGAAATGTTTTTTACACGAAATAGATTTATGTTTGAACCGAACGCTAGGCGACATTGACATCCTCTTCACACTCACCTGTATCAAATGTATCCTATAGATTATAAACAAATGCGGAATAGAGATTAAAATTATATATTGTGTCCATATCACTGGCCTTGATTTTTTTTAGGACTAGACAAACTTTTCACATACAAATAAGAGCTTTTTAGCATACCAATTTATAACGATACGTAAGATTAAGTATCGAGGTTCGATACCAATAGATATCTAATATAAATTTTATATCTCGTGTATCTTATGTCGTCCCATGGATTTGTAGACGCAACGCGGGTGACACTATTTTTTTCTAAATATATTCGCGTCTAAATACAAACATATTTCCAAAATATTGTGATAAACACTTAAAATAAACATTAAATAGACTAAATAGGCACTTGTAAGTACCTATAACTAAAGTTATGACAGTTATAACCATACTACAACTGCTAACAAGTTTAATAACCAAATTAACTCGGATTAGTAACTAAAGCTAATAAAGTTATAAAACTGAGAATAGGTTTGCATAGAATTTGATAGCAACATCTGTGTATAGAGGTCAATGCGACAAGTGCCTAAATGCCTTTACGTAAAAGTACTTCATATCAAAACACGTGCCTACGTGCTTAATTTGGGTTCAATAACTGACAAAACAAACTCACCCAGTAACGACACGTATAAATTTTATATTAATACTTTTTTTTATACCGATATTATGTTTAATAATGTAATGTAAAATAATAGACACTTAAATTGAAAAATAATGGGTTGGACTGAATAACCTTTCATTTGAACTTAGGTATTGTTTGTACCTACATAGGTGCTAAAGTTCAGGGCTGTTGACAAGCAATACAAAAAGGTAGATAATAAAATGAAAGCTTGGTTTTTTATTGATAATTTACAGACCACACCTTTACCAAACCTTTAAAGCAACCGAAATGCGTAGACTTGGGAAAAGTTGAGAACTAATTCTTCTTCTACGAGTATCTGTTACTTTACTTCAATATTGTGATAGCGGCGCCCCCAATCAGCTTTATGCTTAGGTTGGTTGTTCCGTATTTGTATCCTGTGTCATTACAGTATGGTTTCCGTGCACATACCACATGGAATTGCAATTTAATTGAACTACTTACTTGAAATTTATTTGCAGTGCTATGAATATTTGTTGTCGTTGTATTTTTAACTGACTTTTAAAAAAGAGAACATTTTATAATTCGTCTTTAGATATTTGATTTAGTTGTATTTTTGGTTAAAATTATGTAATGTACAAATTTAGACCCGTTACATGTTTTGTTATATATTAATAGCTGCGCCCCGTCGTGCCACCTGCGTAGTGATGAAAAACAATGATGCTGATGATGATAAAATATAGCCTATATCCTTCTACAGGTCCTAAAGAATATCTGTGCTAAATTTAATAACTACTGGTTTAGCTGTTATATGGTAACAAACAAAAAAAGACGAAAGATGGAGTTACCTACGCTTTTATAATATAAATTAGTTAGGAAGTCAGGATTGGGATGTATGAAAATAGATTGTCATTGAATTTACCATACCTAAGCTACGTATACAAAATCTGAACAATACTATTTAATAGGTATTTCAATTTATCTTTTGCCTTATGACGAAATAAGTTATTTATATAAAAGTTTGGAACAATGCAAAGGTAACCCAATTTATATAACTAAGTTATGCAGATATTACATAGTACTGACATAATACTAGGACTGGAATTATCAGCATGAATTATTTCTGTTATTATAAAGAATTTATTACAAGTAATGCGTTGTCAACATGCCGGAGTGGCAGTAATTGTATGATTGGATTAATTTAACTGATTTACAATAAATGTAGGTAGACCTAACCACGTAATGCCTACCTTGTATCCTTTTCAATCAGTGTCGAGCAGAATCTTAAATAATGTAACATTTATTTGCAACAATATACGGGTTATAAACTAATTTCAAATCTATGACTGGATTATCTTTAGACCTCCATCATTGTAGGGTAACCCGGTTGTTTTTTTAATGCAGTAAGATTCTTGTTTGAGACCATAATAAATATCAAATTTCTACTTATTAAGCTTATTTTAAAATGTATGAAATAAATTTATTTCTAAAAATAATAATTACAGTTTAAAAACTGTAAACCCAACTTTGAAATGCGCAATTTTGGTTTTAAAAACTAAACCACTGAACCGATTTTAATAAAAAATCTGTGGGTCAAATCTTTTTCTATTTCTATTCGAAAATGTATCCTTTTAAGTGAAAAAGTAATTGTTGTAACAAACATTAAAAAAATATAGCCGAATTGTTAACATACTTCTTTTTAAAATCGGTAAAAACAATATGAAATATTGCAATCCTTTATTAACACTTGAATAATACAGCTTTTTGTATTTCATCTCGTAAAGTCAGCAATAAAATGTAGTTACGGTAGTCAAAACTACTAACCACGGGCTACGTCTATAAAAATTGCTACGCTTTCGTAGTGATTTTGGGAAGTGTAGCCACCTCTACGGTCTACGAATGTTCTACGGGCTACCGCAACAAAAGTGCTACCAAATTTATTTGTAGAATCCGTTATGTTAACGTATTCTCGTATTTCGTACGTCTACGGATCTCTTCATTTCCGATTCAATCTCGCAAAGCAATGAGTAAACAAGCGTTAGGTATTCGAATTTGCAGTTATTAAATTACTGTTTTTTGCACCGACTGGCAAAAGTACTGTCTATTCATACCAACGCTCTTATATTTTACCAGAGTTGTGCACACAGACAGTAGATGAAGCATGCGACTTCATGTATATGAAAACCTTGCGTGCCACATTTTTGGTATCGACTGTGACATCATACATGATTTAGTGATGGAATGTTCCATCCGCGCGAAATCTATTCAAACCAATACATCCGCGCGCTTGTACGCTAGTAACTGGTTGACAAAATATCGAATCGCAAGTATATATCACCTGAAATTAAATAAATCTTAGGTCGTCAGCTGCGATTTATTAACGTACTTGTTGACACGGTAGGTACACACAGTTGGGGTATTTATAGAAGTCTATGGTTGGTACGTCTCACAGGACACCATTTCATGTGTGCGGCCACAAAGCGGCCTTTACCTAGGTACTCTTTCCTGAATGGCAAAAATATAATGCCATTTTTTCTACAGATAGATTTTTTGTAGGCATATGTTTTTTTGCATACGCTACATTATTTCGAGGCTTGGGAAATTCTGATTTCAAAAGGATTTTGTTAATATAGTCGGGCCGGGTAAATATTCTGAAAGTGGATACAATGTTTACGACAATCTATGATTATTATTTATATTGTCACATCAATCAATATTACACCTTTTTATTAACGTAAGGTATAACGTAACGATATAATACGTTTGAAGTAGTAAAACAATTATGTACATTTGAAGTTCTGTTTTTTATCTGTAATATGTTTTTTTTTTTTATTTATTTATAATAATAATATCTTTAGTTATTTAGGTCATTTATAGAAATAAATTTATAGTCATGTACATTTGTATATTAGAAGAAAAACGAAGTAGCCTTAGTTCCTTAGTATAAATTATGCTTACATTCTTGTGTTTATTGTCGGTTTTCCCTATGTATGCGTAAATCGGATGTAAACGGCCATACCGGAAAACTTTAGGTAAATATCTACTTAAATTCTCTGTCTTCTTTCCGCAAGTGTCATTAGGTGTCAGCGAGAAGTTAACAAAATATGTTGCTTAGGTAGGTTTCGGTAAGGCCGAAAATGTAGATAAATGAACATTGCTTTAGAATAATTTATTAAAAAAAATACTTTTTTGATACGAAACCTTCAACGGACGAAGGTTACGAAAAAGTGCATTTTTTATGTTTATGAGAAATGTTTTATTCAACGATTTATCAAAACAAAAGTATGTGGTTTTATTATTAATATTACAAAAAATATATCAACGCATCAAATATCAAAATTGGTCAAAGTGTTTTGGCTGTAAGAGGTAATAATATAAAATACGCACAAACATAGTATACCCTTCACCCACGCACATAATATATATATAACTGCGCCCCGCAATGTCACTCGCGTAGTGATGAAAAGTGGTGATGATGATGATAAAATATAGTGTATTTCCTTCTCCAGGTCCTAAAGAACCTCTATGTAAATTTTTATAATGATTGATTCAGCCATTTAACTTTTATAAGGTAATAAATAGACAGAGAGACAGCCGACAAACAAAATTACTTTCTCTTTTTACCCCGAACCAAAAAGGGGTGTTTTAAGTTTGACGTGTGTATATGTGTACACGGCATCGTAGCTCTATAACGGATAGACCGATTTTGATATAGTTTTTTTTTTATTTTTTTGCTTGAAAGAGGATTTCATCGAGAGTGTCTTTATAAAGCTTTGAAACATTTATCAAAATCGGTTCGGCCGTTTCTTTTTGAGTTTCCTAAACTTATACTTGTATAATATTAATTAGGATTTGCATGTAATAAATGATTATGTTTTACTCAATAAAGTATACATAAAAATTAAATTATCACTTGAAAACGCACTGGCCAATCGTATATATATTTAATGTAAAAAAATACAGTTGTGTTAAACGCAAAATTCCAAGTTTCCTCAATAGGAGAAAACAACATTAGTGACTTTTTCACACTACATTGCCTCGAAGCCTAAGATTCAAATCGTTTCCAATGTCATCTAGATCGATTTCACGGGAAGCTTTCAACACGAGTCTGTCAGCGAGTGATTTATAACATGATCCAATTATAGCATGAATCAGTAGAATAATTAATGTACGAGTATGTCACGCTTCGTCACATTGAGATAAAGGATAACTGGTCTTAGAGCCTTCGTGGAAGTTAATAGACCGGCCCGACAGTTTCTCTACCTGTGTAATGTGAAGCCCAGTGATCCTGACTTATTATTTACATACCAACGCATAGCTGCTTGCAACCGGTCTTTTTGGAAATCCATAAAGGAGAAAGGCCTATATCCAGCGGTTGACTTTTTGTGGTGGAAATAAAGTTGATCATGAATACATAACCTAAGCCGCGAATGGCTTATTTTATTAACTAGTCTATTCGAAAGTGACTAGCATGTTTTACTTTAATTCAAACTAATATTTTTTTTACGCAAAATAGATCTACGATTGACCACCAACTCGCCTGATGTTAAGCGACGGTGTGTTGTATTGTATTTATTTTTGTATAAATGAACTTAATGATGATTAAATATTTAAACATAATTATTACATGCAAATGCAAATATAACCGACATATGCAATTCAGAATAACATTATCCACAAGATGATGTTAAGTTTTGTTTCGTTAACCACAAAGCACGATATCGCCTTATCTTGATCATGTTCATGACCTTTAATAACATTCTATATAATCTATTACAACTTGGCAACAACTCTTCCTAGTGAGCTAGATATAATATCTACCTTCCTGTACACTGTCCGAAATAACTACCGACGCGGATAAATTGTGATATCGATAGATCTGTAATTTAATTTAATTGTTTTTATCAGCGCGTCATAATTGGCGTCGGTCCACTTCACGGACAATCTCCGATGTTTTAAAACACTTCCGTATTTCATTCACACGATTGTCATGCGTATATCGGTATCTAAGCTATAGATTTTAATAGGCAATAGTACATACGTATATACCTACCTGTACCTACTTACCCCACTTGATGCGCCCACACTAAATGAGAAAATTAATCTAAAATCTAAAATTTATACTTTTTCAATACCTCAAAACTAAAAAAATACGGATCCTATCCGTTTTATAGCTTATCCGGTCCTATCCTAAAATGACATGATCATCACGTTATACTTTTGTCTGTCTATCTGTCAGAATGTTTTAGTTGAAATTAATATCAAATACCAATAATACGAACACAGATTGAATCAGAATCAAAAGTGATTGATAAAGCCCCAACAAAAAAAGATATTAGCAAGTTGAAATAGCAATGGTAGGGCACATAGCACGTATAATTGATGACTGATGGGACTGAAAAGTTTTGGAGTGAAGACCATCTATTGACACGAGCAACGTAAGATGACCAGCCACACAAGTTCCTAATAAAGCGTAGGTACAGCTTCATAAGGATGTCGTTGAATCCAAGCTCTGTCCAGGATGTCTTTTTGGAAATCTGCATAGAGGAAATCAACCATGATAGATAGATAGATAGATAAACTCTTTATTGTTCACACCTTAACTAAAACACAAATTACATAGTGAAAAGGGCTTAAATGCTAGTGAAACAACAGGCGGCCTTATCGCTAATAGCGATCTCTTCCAGGCAACCTTGGGATGGAAAAATTATAATAACAAATAGATGTTGGGGTAACTAACAAAGAGAATCGTAGAGAGAAAAAAAATATGTATACAACTATACAATTACAATACATACGTACTAATACAAAATACATCCTAATACATAAATTAAATTAAATATATATAATAAACTAATATATATACATACATATATATATATATATATATACTTAAATACTTGTTATATTTAGCAAGTATTTTTCAACCATGGTGGAGAACATATCCAGCGGCGGACTTATTGTTGATGAGGTGATTATAATTTGTGATGGGAATGTCATTAATTATAATGATAATAAATATTAAATACTTAGGTCTACGATTCCTTGGAACTAAATTAAATTCAAACAAGGCTATCAATTTTTTTCATCTAGCAAACGCAAATAAATCAAATCCTCTCTTCCTGTTGGTGTTCATGTAATTTGGCAAGAAGCAAGGTCTTAAAACACACAATTTTGACGAAAAAAACTGAAAAAGATAAATTAAATAAATATATTTTCAATTTGAGTTCACATTTTATTGTACAGTCCGATCATCTCGTGCATTTAAATATAGAAAATTTTGCTGTAAGTATAGACATAGACACAATATTTATTTATGAGAAAAACAACTACAAACAATATTAATTACAAACAAAATTATCTGGAAAGCTCTAGTGGAGGTATCTGTAATTCCGAAGAATTAGAGCTTATAACGAGTCCACCGGCTCACTTGTGTCCTGCCTAATCGAAACCAAGGCGGTCACATAATAGTGGCATAGAGGAGCAACAAGACACTACCAGCCAAATTGAGACACGATAATGTTAAATCAAAGGGCAAGACCTAGATTCCTCACTGCGGTCCGAATCGACCACAGATCATAGTTTTGACCTTGTTTTTATGATCTGTGGAATCGACCTATTCCGAAATGCTATTGGTCGATTCGCACCGCGGTGCGAAATAACCTATTCAAAAAGAGCTCTTGGGTGATTCGGACCGCGGTACGAACCGCTTGCGGTGCAAAACGCCGAAGTACCCGATGAGATAAGGACCGGAAAAAATGGTCTGATAAAGAAGATGTCCAAAAGTAGATCCGTAAAGGCTGAATTGAGTATGATAATTCAGTCTTCCAAATTTTTTAACGCACAAAACACTCTGTATATTTACAAATAAATAATATTATGCAAATAAGATTTATAATTAGCTAAGTATATAATTTATGGGCGGATCACGTGAATACCGACATGCAACAGTATGATATGATTATAATAATGATTATAATAAAATTAATGTTTTTAAAACATATACAGCTTTATCTAATTTGATATCTTTATGCACATGCACAAACATCGTTTATTTATGTCAAGGCATATAATAAGTTTTGAAAGCGGATATTTTGTTCTTTTTTAACTGAATTCAATATGAAGGAGGTTCTTAATTTTGTATTTTTTTTCATGTTTGTTACTCTGTCATGCATAAACCGATTTGAAATAGTAAATTATACACCAAGACAACGACTTTCCATCACGTGACGTAAAGTCTAAACCGAAATTCACAAATATAGACATAGACAGAAATTTATTGTGACAAAAAACATACAACACAAAATAAATATCATTCAAAAAATATAAATCTTATACAAAATACCTAAGTATATAACATGTTTTTGTCACAATCCGGTCCCAGCTCACCATAATACTAGTTGTAAACCTGATGCTGATAGTGTCCTGGGTAGGCCGATACTCATCTATTAGCAATGACGAGCATAAACATTTTGATTTAAATTTTAAAGATTCTATGTCGCCGCGCCATATAAATATGGGATGCTTGTATATTATTTTAGCTAATTTTATGACCTGACGTTTCGAACACTTTGCAGTGTCCATGGTCACAGATGAGACTAGATGACCAAATGACTATTATCTAGTCTCATCTGTGACCACTATAAATCCGTTAAAAAGTATTTAATTTCAACGAGTTACAATAGTGAAATCTTAGAAAGCATTTTCGTTCTTCTTTTCGGGTGTTTACTTCAAAAAGAAGAAGATTAACAATTCAGGTGTATTTTTACGTTTGTTATAGCATAACTAAAAAAAACTAAATATACCTATTAAATCCAGCAAAGTACGTGTTTCACTCACACACCGAGGCTTCCCTAATCCTATGCATGATACAATAAAGAATACACGAATATAAATTCTGACACCAGGGCTAATTACTTAATAAAATGTGATTTATACTTAGGAATATTTCTAACCTCACATATTTAGTATAAAGTATTTATTTATATATATAGATGTACATATTATATGCATACACATTTGTGCAATAAAGTGTTAAATAAATAAATATTATCTACAGTAGAAAAAGCATGAATTGATGAATGAAATGAATTGCTTCACGCAAAATATCAGATTGAAATAAGGTGCTACAGACCTAGTTTCTTTATCCAAAGAAATTTTAGCAGCAGTGTTCTTCTTCTTTTTTGTATTGGACCCGCATTAAAGCATTTGGCAGTGTCAAGTATTAGGATTTTTTCAAGTTTCTTGAATAAAACAAGTTGTAAATGTTCTAGTCACAATCTAAGTCACGTATACAGTCAATTTCTAAGTCGAGTCCTGCTTCAGTAAAGTGGTGGCGACTTTACTAGAAGCTTCTATGGAGTTTTGCCGACAACGTGAAAAGACACGTTTCACTGTTTTATTTCACTTGCCCACACTCACGCACTTGATCGAACACTTAATGAATAAAATACCACCATTTTTATAGCGTTAATGTTCAAAATAACACAAGTTTAGGAAAATAAAACAAAACAACAACACGTTACTAAGACGTTCCCGCCTAAACTGCAACACCAGCGTTAACTCTAATTCAACTTTATGTCACATGACACCAACTGTCAACAAAACGTTCATATTTTTCGTGTTTTTTTTATCTACATGGAGGTTTTATCTGGCACAAACATTTTCCATTTTTCAAGAATTATTTACGCAAGCTTGTCTCGTAACTACTAACGTAAAACCATTATTGTCTTCGTTTTATAACTACTAACGTAAAACCATTATTGTCTTCGTTTTTATAACTAGGTACCGATCTTTGAGTTAGTTACAATGTAGTCTCTATTAAGAACTATTGTCTATTCTATGCGCTAGATTGACACGTCAATGGTAGCCGAGACACGAAGGTACCTGAACTCGACATTTGTCAATGGCAAAATATTTACACTAGGACATTTTTACATAACACGTATAAACTTTGACTTTAGCTGTAATATATGCAGTACGTTCGCTAAATTGGGCCTTATTCCAACGCGTGAAGGCGTACGGCCTTCACGCGTTGGAATAAGGAATTATCGCTAGATGCAGATTTTTAATATAAAATATTTTAGAGGGTTTCACAGAAAAGGTATAAACTGGAAGTGACTGAACCGGTCACTTATCTACAAAAACCAATCTTATTACACTTAACTGTGATAGCTATCGAAATGCCTTTGGCCTTTAATAAAAAGTATGATTTTAATTGAACGACATCAATTCGGTAGTCTTATGATTACAAAATAAAAAAAATAACCGCTCACCTGTAACCTTCTTTAATTTGATGGTTTAGTAATCCTTTAGGTCCGCTGAAATTACTTATAATAATGTGGCTAGGACCGTGTCAAGACACGTATATGGTAGGGTTCCATAGTTAATGCTACAATGTACGATACCCCACACGCTAAAAAATCATCCATATTTATCACTACATATTTATCTTTTTTTTTTATTTAAGCAAAGCTAGGAAGGTTGTTAGGAAAGATTCTCCTAGATAAGCGTGCTATATCTTCGATCTCATTGTCACTTAACATCATGAGAGATTATATTTAAACGTATGCCCTGAGTGTGATTGTGCATCTATAGGTGTTTTCAAATCGCGAGTGAATAAGTTTCTTCTAGGCAAGCGCTCCATCGTAGACCGTAACTATAGCTTAACACCAGGTGAGTTGACGGTTAAGCGCAAGCCCATTTTCGAATAAAAAAAAGAGTACGTGTGGAAAGAACTATCGTGGAAAAAGATGGGGACTAACGTCTCGATCATGTTTCTAGCCTAACAAAATAACGACAGCAGCGCTTTCAATGCCACCACACTATTCTCTTTTCAAACAAACTAGTACCAGAATTGAAGTGGCTTACACAATTCGATTTCAGTTCCAGCCACTGGGACTAAACAAATACTTACGAACACGTAAAGTATTTATAAATTTTGATGTTTACACAGGCTAGATAAAAATCTAACTTGATGCAGTATTTGTACACGATCTTGTAAATAACACTAGAACAACCACACGGATCCAATCGATCATGCTGAGTTAAGGTTCAAAATAGGTAACTTTGATGATAATACAGAACCAGTAGGGGTATTCACAACTTGTCGGATTCAGAATCGAATCGGAAACTAAATCTTCATCTCTGTCACTCTGCAGGTACCATGAGGATAGTCTGATGATGGAGCCAAAAAACTGGCACTTCTTGATGTCACGTACTTACATGGTAAATTCATCAAGATTTCGTTTATTTGGTTATCATGATCAATTCATTTGTTATTATTAATATTTTCATCACATACAATAACGATGCTCTTATGAAAAAAACACAAAAAATTATAAGGGAGTTCCTGAAGATGGAAAAAGTCGACTCGCCCAGCTTGGGCTCAATTTGTAGTCATCGTGTGCACTTTTAAAAGTGTATTAAATAGCAGCTTAACCCTTTCTAAAACACGATCATCTTATCTGACCCTGCGGAGTCAAGTCTATCAGATAGATCTAGAACGGTACAGACATCCTTCGTATTCTAATTTAAAAGATTATTCCACTCTGTCCCGCGAAACTATCGAAACTCTATGATTGATTATTCCAATTAAACATTGGCATTTAACGCATAATTATTATCTTTTAACATGACTATATGAAACTACATATCGGACAGGACACTCGATATATAAGTATATACTCGAGAAGGAGAACGTGTTTGTTTGTTTGATGATTAACTAAATAAAAGCGAGTCCGTGTCGGACCACGCGCAGCCTAGGGTTCCATGGTTGCATATATCAATAACTAGACTCTTGTCGTTATTTGTTCATAGTATCAAATACTATGAACAAATAACGATTTGTGACGTGCACGTAATTTTCATTTTTACTTCTCTAAAGTGCATTTTTAACTGGATGGATGGACCATGAGGTAGACTTCAAAAAATATATACTTACCCAATTTTTATTTTCTAAAGATTTTATTTTACCACTTTGTCGGCATTATAAACAATTAAGTACTTATACCTATACCCTGTACCAAATTACAGTTTTTAGTACTACGAGTACTTAAGAAAAGCCACGGACTAACAGACAGACAGATAAAAGTCATCAAACCATATTGTGTCAAAGGGTAACTAGCACTACAACCTGTTTTGAAAAAGAACAATCTAAATCAATTCCAGATTAGTTCTATTAACAGACTCTACACTATGTTTACCAACACACGGTCTCAACTATAGAATACCTACATACGTCTATCCCTTAAGTTACTAACATATATGAGGAGTGCACCGATATATTATATAGTTATGTAAAAGTAGGCAAAGTACTGACCAATGAAACTGATCAATGTAGGCACTGGCCATTCTTATTGGATATTTTGAAAAGCTAGCTCAGTTGGCCAGGCGAAAGAGAAAGAGTAAGAGTTTTTATGATGATTTTTAACATTAGGATATTATATTATTAAAATAGTTTTATTAACTAATGTAAAATTGCCTTGAATTTTAGCATTTGCTATCAGCAAAAACTACTAATCAAGGTATGGACCAAAATATGTCAGCTAAATACGGGTAGGTAGTTAAATGTAATAATAGTTACAGAACAGATAATTTATTTCAGTCTAGAATCAACCTACGTATAAAATAAAATGTGATAAGCAATCCTCCTTGACATGTTCGCATTGAAACGTGTCTAGTAATAAGACTTCCCAGATAATAAAATAACAATATAAATAATTTGTTAAGTCCGAATATACAATGTAATTCCTTCTTACTGTAATTTAAAAATGTCTTTTACCTATATTCATAATTTCGCTAAAAGCATAGACTTCTATAGATACCCCAAGTGTATGTACCTAGCGTGTCAAGTACGATAAAAAATTGCAGTTGAAGACCAAGATTTATTTAATTTCAGGTGATATACTTCTGATTCGATATTTTTTCAATTAGTTACTAGCGTACAAACGCGCGGATGCATTGGGTTGAATAGATTTCGCGTGGATGGAACATTAATGCTTAATTAACTAGATAATATATTTTTAATGATAGGTATTGATATTTTTGATTATTCTTGTTTTAACGGTTGGAGTCTTAAAACAAATGTAATTAAAATTTATTATGATACCATAATTTAAATTAAATCGATTATATAATTTTATTTATGCTATTATCATAAAATTTCGTTAATTTATCATAATATGTGTAAATCTGACTTACCTGTAACATGTATGTTATTCAAGGTTAATAAATATTCTTATTCTTATTCTTATTCCATCACTAAATTGTTTATGTGACGTCACAGTCTGTACCAAAAGGTTTTCATATAAATGAAGTCGCATGCTCCATCTACTATGTCTGTGGCTAAAATTATCAACTTTATTGCTTTTTAGTCTGCTTAAAGTATGCACACTAAAAATCATAAGTATCTGTGTCTTCCTAAAGAAATTCATATAAAACATCGTATACAAGTTTAATAGACTTCCAAAAAGACTACTTAGAACCGACCTGCAACCATTCTTGTACTTGTCACACTTTTAGCCATCACCGTCGTCTGTCTTTTCAGCCCCATCATCGGCCATCTGTTCTGCGTGCTGTGGCCTGATCTCTAACACTTCAACTTGCTAATCCTCTTAGCTATGTCGGTAATAATGCTTCTCTCTTACATAGAGCCTATTTCTTAGATTGCAGAATAATAAGACAAAATTATCAGATTCTCTTTTTCTAGTGTTTCCACGTACCTAGTAGTTATTTACGTTGCTATGTTGGGAGTGAAACAAATATTATAAAATGCTTGAAAAGTAGACTGCCACTGGCAGTTACCTGGGCTAGCTGGTGGGGAAATGTAATAATACACGCTGTCTAGATTGACTGTTTTATATTTGATTCTTGACCAAACTCCGAGCGCCTCTTTTTCTTTCTTGTCAAAACTTCAGAGCCTCTTGGATTGGTTAAGGCTGCAAACTTATCGATACGGCTATCGGGACAATAATTGTCGAGTCAACATCCCACAAACGGTTTCCTCGTGAGCCAAGTCAAGATTTATTACCAATCCCGGCTCGTTTTGAACGACGTTGCGGTCTACGATGGAGCGCGCTTGCCTGGAAGAAACATATTTTACTTGCGTTTTAAAGATGTGTAGATTCATTATAAAGCTCCATTCAAGCATCGCATTCTGCAATTTTTCAACTTCGTACAAAGAAAGTGGAAAAACACTTTATTTGGATAAAAAATAAACTATATTCTAATGCAAATCTTTCTATTATCTCGCAATAAATGTGAAGCGCTAGACCTTGAATATCCTCGTCACCTCCGGAGTCTAGTCTTGTATTCCTCGTTTCCCTCAGGATTTTACTCTAAGCGTTAGAAGCTACGCTTCGGAGGTACCTTTATCCATAACTTGGTGCATAATCTACTATCAACATAAATACGTATAGCACACACACAAACATAAACCAATTCTATTATTTAAACACTCATAAAGATTAAGCAATTAACCACCTCGGTAGAGCATTTTCAAAAACTAAAACGCTCGAAGCGGTTCTAGCTGTCAATGAACTCTAATCATAGACGTAATATAAACCAAAATATTCATGAGCTATCGAAATTGATCGAAACGTAATCACCTGTCAAAATAAACAACTTCGGTCGACGACCTCAAAGTCAAAAAAATTAGGCGTCGCCTTTAGCATGCCTATTCTAGATTTAACTGGTTAACATGCCTATTTTTAGTATGCGCTCTAAAAATAGAATCCAAAATGTTAATAAATCAGGACATTAAAAATAACATGTTATTTATTTATTAAGTGCTAATTGAATGTGAATAGAAAAAACATATTTTCTCAAGCCAAGTCGTTAATAACTGGTTTATTTGTATTATAAAAATAGGTTATTTTATTAGTTGTTTTACTTGCGAATTTATTGACATAACCCATACCTTCTCAATGTACGAACCTTGACTTTTCTGTTTCTGTACGAAATCGTATAAGTTTATCTACAATAATTACTGTAACGTGTGATTAATATAACTGTAATGATATCATATAACCATAGATCTTCAAAGGAGACTTTGGTTTGGGGCTCGGGTCATGCAAGCCAACTTTTGAACGGTTAATAAGAATATGATCGAGACTCTGAATTTAATAGA
This sequence comes from Lycia hirtaria, assembly GCA_947563715.1. NCBI lineage: Eukaryota > Metazoa > Arthropoda > Insecta > Lepidoptera > Geometridae > Lycia > Lycia hirtaria. The sequence goes on from OX387375.1 coordinate 25,689,996, forward strand.
TACTTAATAAAATATGTTTCGAATTTCAACTTATGAGTGTTAGTTTGAAACACAATTGCGATACCAGTTTTTTATCTATTTTATTATTTGAAACATTTTTTGTATACAATATGTCTATTGTCCACATCCTAAACAATCTAAACACTATGAACAAATACTTCCATATTATAATGAACAATGATCACATGATTGCGAATTAATTACATTCTAGCACTTTGTCACTCTACAATGGACTGTTAATGTGGTAACAAATATTTGATGATAGTTTAACACTTTATTTTGGAAAGGTTACTAAGGACAGTTAATCTTTAGGTATCAACTGAAACCTTAATAAGTATAGCTAAGTACATAAATACATGTATGACGTCATCTCGTTGCTCGCTCGAGACTTATATTGGGATTCGAGTGCTTGAAGCCCGCAACGCAAGCCACGAATGAAAAATGAATGCGCCGTGCAGGCAAACTCCTTTAAGCAACAGGGCGAGGGCGGGGAGCGGGTGAGGAACCCGATATTGGCGGGAGGCAAAGTGTCTGCAGTAACCGTTCTGCATGTAATGTACTATGTACTACTATGTATCTACATGTACTATTCATGTATTCTGTGGCGAGGTTGAGTGGCATCCACTCCCTCACCCGCACATATACTAGCTCAATTTGCAGTACTCGCTTCCACTTATGAATTGCATCAATAGAGTATAAGTGAAGTCTCAAAGTTGTGAAAAATTTGCATTTAATCGCAGACTTCAATGCCAGATTGTCGATTCATTTTGATCGATAAAGTGGTCTTAAAATAGATTAAGTATTAAACACATTCACCGCGTTGCCGGAGGCATTCCTACGATTAGGACATTTGCATCGGTAATATCTAGTAGTGTCGTGAAATAATTAGGTCGCACAACTTTATGCATTTTTAACAGACCGTAGTCTGTTGTGTGTGGTCTAACATACTAGGCGAACTATTTACTTTTATTACTTAGCGAAATGTTAGCGCGGCATCTAGCTAAAATAGGTACATAACAACTAAATGCTGATGCGTATCTGGTCCAACGCATAAACATTGACTTTCAACGTGACAATGCTGCTAGCATGCTGGGTACGCTGCCAACTAGTAGTGGAGTTGAACAATTGGATTATCTTTAGACCTGTCTGGGGGTAATCTATTTACTGTTTGTGTAGTATTTAGTTTTTATATTTATTTGTAGTTAATAAGTACCTACTAATCCATTAATAAAAATAAAAAGCTAACATACATAAAGTATTTGGTCTACGCATATTTTACCGGCTGATGAGCTCGCAAAGTCGACTGTCATCAGTGACACTAATTTTATTAAAGCTTAAAACTATCCACTTGACCCTCAAAACTAGGCAATGCTTAGACAAGTCAAAAGCACTCCGCTGTAGCGAGGAACCCTTTCATTACTCGACACAAAGCAGCAAGCTTCACATCAGAATTTCTAAATCTGCACGAGTACGAGAGTTTTCTGGGAGGGGGCACGTTTTGATAGGTTTGATGGTTCCGTATGAAAAATTAAAATATTTTTTTGTTAATATATTTTTATTGTCTTTCAATATTTATGTAGACAGTGGTAGCCTAGCTAGCTAACCCATATTATATGTATGTCGTCGGAAATGTATTGGATACGTCATTCTATATATTTCTATAACAATAAATCGATAAGAAAAGTTTTAAATGTATTTTATTACACACATTTCCTAGTAAGTTCGTATAAACTGAGTGGCCAGCCCTAGGATATCTGTATATTTCCTAAACATCAATCGGAAATGTGCCGATTCCTGTCCAAGCACCCGAGGCATAAGTTAAAATAAGTTTAAAAAATAAGTTCAGGTCAATTAATAAGTTTAGTTGCTAGGATTTACTTAACTGTATAGATTTCCTAGATTTCACACACATCCGGTAACATAAATAAATACTAAATTCATTCGCTTGTTCGCTGTATTTATTTACATTTTTAACCTCCGACACAAAAAGAGGTATACGTTTGACGTGTGTTTGTTTATCTGTGTGTCTGTCAGTGACATCATAGCAGCTCTCAAACGGATGGACCGTTTTTATTTATTGAAAGAGGATTTCATCGACAGTTTCCTTAGCTATGTTTCATTAAAATAGGTTCAGTCGTTTTTTGTCAAGGGCTTTTGAGTTTTTTAAACTTATACTTGTAGGTAAGTAAGAATTATTTTACTATAAATATATCAAACTCTAAATTAATATATATCTAGACTAAGCAAAAAAAAGTAAAGTAAGTAAGTATTTAGCTAAAGTGAGCGCAAGTACGTATGTTCTTAAAAAAAACACAAGGTTTCCGTTTTCAGCATTCGAATTTCAGAACTCTAAGCCTGGGTTATAAAAGCAACAGGGGTTGCTTTCACTGTGCCTGGCGGAGCGTACACGTGTTGCAAATGAATACAAAATGAAAACAAACGTTCATCTACGAACCATTCGGAGCGTGCAGTTTATAAATTACATGGATATGTTTAAAAACTGATACAATCGACTTCAATTCAATTACGATAATGTTTTTCTATTATTTGAAATTGTTAACCAAACTATTAAACAGACTTAGATGATTTTTTGTGAGACTAATCTGAAAATATATCCTTATTAATAAAAAAATATATTTGCAAATCGGTTTATAAATTAGGGAACTATGAGGTAACAAACATATAAGTACCTAAATAATTATAGTTTGAAAAACTGAAAACCCAACTTCAAAATGAGTAATTCTGTTTTAAAAATCAAACTACTAAGCCGATTTTGATGAAATTTATGTATAAATAAATTTATTCTATCATTGAAAGAAAAAAAATCCTAATTGGTTTATAAGGACGGAGTTATGCGGTAACAAACATGAACAGCCTAATTGTTAACCGTTCTTCTTTTTTAAGTCGGTAAAAAATGCAACGAAATTTAGAACCTCCTTTTTTGTCATCTCAAACCAAACGTCACAAATGAAATCTCAGAAATAAGCTAGTTTAAAAAAAATAACAACACAATCGCAAATCATTCAAATTCATGTGAATTTATTTTCATTCATTTCATTTACATGATAATAAAATATTGTAACAAAAACTCATCTACGAAATACGTACATACATAAAAACCTAAGTTGGCCAATGCATCATTGTATTGTTGCTTCCTGTTAAAAATGTTTTGTTTTTCTCAACGTACAATGAAACTGATATTGTCATACAAATAGCTTAGAATAATATCTCGATTAGTACATAAGTGCATTTACTAGCAACGACAAAAGTGCCTAAAGTAAGAAAATATATATGTGCTTATATATATATCATACCTATATGACACGCACCGGCAAGCGCAGCGTAGGAAGACCAGCCACGAGATGGGCAAATGGCCTCATACAAGTGGCGGGAAGACGCTGGATGTAAGTCGCTTCCAATCGGTCTAATGAGGGAGGCCTATGTAAAGCAGTTGACTTCTTATGGCTGAGATGATGATGATGATGATGATGATGATGATACCTATATGACTGGCCTTGTGGCTCAGTTGGTAGTATGTCTGCCTGGTGAGCAAGCAGGCCGTGTAAGTCGCGGAGAAACATTTGTGTGATGAGCATGGATGTTTGTTCTGTGCCTGGGTGTTTCTATACAATTTATTATATTTACAACAAAAAAAAGTATATACATATGTATTCTATCAGCTATCTAGTTCCTGCTTAGTTTGAGCTGGATGGTATTGTGTGAAATGTCCACAAATATTTATTTATTATAAAAAAAAATTAAAACACTATCACATAATTTTATAAACACCATTTTACTAGGTATAAAATATTCTCATGGGTACCTTTCCTCAAGGCTCCGACGCGTGAGGGACTACCTCGCAATAGGTATAATAACATTTTCTGATAGGTATCTATGTGTTTATAATATCAGAAAATATATATACCCCACAATATGAGTGTCACAGGGCTTTTCTAGTAAAATACAGTAAGTACATTACCTACATCATTCTCTTCATCATCTTTCTTTACAATAAAACCGTTTAATTTAAAAGTTTTTATGCGAGTTCGACCACCATCCGTCTAGCTCGTGCATACCCACATTTTTAAGAAATAAAATGACAGAATGAACTTATAAAAATAACGTCGTTTATAAAACTAGATTTTTTTTCAATTTCTAAAAATGATTTTTATAAATTAACTAACTTAACTTAATTCTTAACTTCGATGAAATAGAAATTTTTGGCGAATATTTTTGATGTTGTTTTCTAGTCTTACAAATGACGATTTTTTTGTAAGTCCATGCAGTCATTTTACTTAAATAAAATGTGTGTATGCGCAAGCTAGACGGACGATGGTCGAACTACGGCCTCTTAAGTACTTATTTTAATAAATATTTGGTATACTTATTTAGTTTTTTTGATATACCAGTGTTTTCGTAAGTCATTTCAAAAAAATTATAATTCCAAAAATATTGTGCGATTATTAATATTATTAATTAATTATTATTATTAATTAATGCGATCGACACAGAAGATTACTACCGACAGGGCGTGAATAAAGGCATTTGCCCGTTAAAAACTACCTACTGGCGAAAACCGCTGCCTCGACGATTCTCTTAACGCTGACACGTCTTTTAAACATGTAAATGGCATACGTATAATAGAACAATAATATTACTCTCTTTGACATGTGTTACTAATGATTTAGATTCTATTATGTTCAAACGTTTTTCACATAATTTCGCAGTTTGATTTTAGCATCGTACAAGTATTGAGCTTATTCTCGTTGAATATCTGCTTACGTGTGGTATCTATATCAGTGAGGATAACTTGAAATTCAATAGAAAAAGGTAAGCGTTTTCGTAATATCTATTACTGAGTGGCCAAGCAGAGCGTCTCTGTTTTAAAAGTGATCGCTTTTGCTTTACTGAATGAGCGACCATGGACCGGCAAGCGCAGCGTAGGAAGGCCAGTCACGAGATGGACAAATGACCTCATACAAGTGGCGGGAAGACGCTGGATGCAAGCCGCTTCCAATCGGTCTTATTGGAAATCCATGGGGGAAGCCTATGTCCAGCAGTGGACTTCTTATGGCTGAGATGATGATGATAAATGAGCTAGCAAAGCGCCTCAATGTTTATTCTCCTTTACAGACAGTATTATGCAATGCATCTTGCTTAAATTTGTTAATCGGGTTCTGTGATTTATTCGAATTTTTATACATGGACAATTTTAGTACGAAAGGACAATTTCCCCTTTAATTTAATTTATAATAAATGATAAAATTAAGATTATTAAGCACAACATCACGAGTTTGAGCTTCATCGGGAGGATTATTCTCTTCACTAAAACCAGAGGATTTGTATGAAATTTTTATTGGAAATAAATATAGAAGGTTTCAGTAAGAGTGGGTGAAACTGCTAGTCACAAACAATATATATATTAGTATATTAAAAATATTATAAGTATATTATATTAAAATGTTATATTAGTATATTAAAAATAAGCTACTGTGCGTACCGCCAAAATGTGGAATGCGCTTCCTGAATGGGTCTTTCCGAATAGATATAATCTAAGTGTCTTCAAATCGCTAGTGAATAAGTTTCTTCTAGGCAAGCGCGCTCCATCGTAGATCGTAACTGTCGCTTAACACCAGGTGAGTTGACGGTCAAGCGCAAGCCTATCGTCGAATAAAAAAAAGCTGAACCAGTTATTTTGATACATTTTTTTAAAAATCCAATTGCTGACGAAGATTGAAAAGTTTAGAATTTTGAGATTGAGTGTCATTGAGTGTCAGTGGTAGACAAACACTACTCTCTCACTCATTTCAAATACCGGAACATCCAAGAATCCAGTTCGTGGCTCAATAACAGCTATTCATAACATGGCTCGAATAGGGTACCTTCAGTTTCACTGCCTATATACTAACAGAGGGTACTTATGTTTACCTTGTTTTGAATAAAATGTTTTCTACATATCCAGATTTCGTTGAATTGGAAACTAGTCTTAAGAATGAGATCAACGCGCGCAGCTCTCTCTCTCGCGCATCATTACATGTTTAAACATATAAAATCATTGAGTAGGAATATTAGAAAAGTGAGAAATAATTCAATAATTAACTATTTCAGTTAATTATTGAGATATATTTAAAAATAAAGCTTTGATATTTCTTAAATTGGCTGAGAAGTAGGAAAATAATATGTTTTTTTTTTTCACTACTCCGTCGCCAGTATGTGATAGGTATTATCTGAATAAAACTTTTTAAAAATATTTCTCCGATATAAATAAACAAATTGATTTCTCACTTTTCTAATATATCTAATGATTTGAATGATTTTTATATGTATAAAGAGGTGTATTTTTATATGTGCGAGAGAGATCTGTGCGCGCGTTGAACTTGCCCTTACTAAATAATACACCCTAAGTAGTTAGTCTTCTTTTAGTATACCTATAGCATTAGCTACGGAATTCTAACATATTATGGGTGTCCTGACACGGTCTTGGCCACTTTATAATCATCATCTTACCCATAAAAAGTCTCCTGCTGGACATAGGCCCCTCACATGGATTTCCAAAAAGACCGATTGGAAGCAACTTGCATCCAGCGTTTTCCGCCATCTGGATAAGCCACTATTTTTATAGCAAGTAAATTCAAGTGGATTGAGTAGGATAATAGGTCAATAATAAGTATAACAAGAAAATGTTTAAGCATGCTTAATTTTATTAACTTCACGTTCTGTATGTAACGGAATTTCAGTCACTTCAGAACAGCGAATCCATTGAAATTTTGCCCTCTTATCAAGAATCGATAACAAAAGGTAAAATAATTGAAGTTTTTTTTTTTAATATTTGGTATTCTATTTAATTGTGTTTTTTTAGTTTTATATACTCTAATTTATTTTAACCGTGCGCGTTTAAGTCTTTTCTTAGTAAAATAGTAGTGACCATTTTACAATATTCGCTTCGGTTCGCTAATATAGACCGATAGCGTTAGTGAGAGTTCAAAAATATTCAAGTTATTTGTATTTCACAAATAGTTTCCGTACCATTTGCTCAACCTAATATATTAGTTTGTGTCATCCTCGGTACTTGCATATGTAGAAGGTTTTGTCGATCAGTATTGGACGAAAAGAAAATTAAAATTGAAAATTTTACTTTCACAACAATAATGAAGTAGCGTCCGATGTACCGATTTGGTGCCATCCCTGTCCACAAAAATCCTGATATTTAACTACGCCGACCAACTTGCCCTAAAATAATATTACAATAGATTAAATATGTGTTACGAGTTTTAGACCATAGAAGGTGATACAAACTGTGTTACAAACAAACTACTAGACTAGACTACTAGACTAGTACTACTAGACTAGACTACTAGACTAGTACTACTAGACTAGTACTACTAGACTAGTTCTACTAGACTAGTACTACTAGACTAGTATTACTAGACTAGTACTAGACATGATACCATAATTATTTTAAACTTTAAATTAATTCTGCCTGCTTTGGTTTGAATAAAAACAAACGGATTGCTGAAAATGCAGGTGACATAATGTGATACAAAACGCAATAATAAGCTTCGTAATTACGACAATAACAACAGACAAAATAAGAAACTTTAGAATTTTTGATTATGACCTCAAAATAGTCCAGCGCCATCACATAGACAGACATATTTTTATTTGTGACAAAGCAAGCACAACAATAAACAGATAAAACAACAAATACAAACAACTACAGTCGTTTTTGTCTCAAGCAGGCTCCAGCTCAGCATTAGTTTATTGAAATAATATCGTTCTTATTTTTAAGCGTCATTGTCTATTAAAGTCGAGATTAAAGCACGCAGCTATCTCTCTCGCGCATCACAACATTTTTAAACATATAAAATTATTGAGTAAAGATATTAGAAAAGTTAGAGGCGAATTTGTTCATTTAAATAGGAGAAACATTTTAAAACAAGTTTCAATCAGATATCAATCATACTGGCGACGGAATAAGAAAAAAACATATATTTTCTAATTCTTCAGCCAATTTGAAAGATATCGAAGTCTTCGATATCTTTCAAATTGGCTGAAGAATTAGAAAATTAGGTCGAAGAAAATTATCGATTATTATAATTATCGAAAATAATCGAAAATTATAGAAAATTATCGAAGTCTTCGATATCTTTCAAATTGGCTGAAGAATTAGAAAATTTATGTTTTTTCTTATTTATTTAATTTAATTTATATGTTTAAAAGTGTTGTGATGCACGAGAGAGATACTCTGTGCGCGTTGAGGGAAACCTTAAAAAACCTCGGCATCGATCAGCGCCGCCTCGCTTCACAACGTTTTATACTTACGATAAGAAAAGCTAAACATAACTATGCGAAATATGATTACTTTAAATTATTTTAGTCTAGGACGTGAGCATATGCAGCCACTCAATTTTTGGATCGCTCGCAAGGAATTCACATGTGAATTTATGTCAACAAACTTTTGATATATTTTTTTGTTATTAGAACTCGCGGGAATTGTGTGTGTATTTTTTTAATGTACGGTCTCCATCCTCAGCCACACCGTCGCTTATCATCAGGCGAGTTGGTGGTCAAACGTAAAACTATTTAGTATTAAAAAATCTCATATTAAATACAAAATAACACCGCACATAATAAAATACAACACTGTAAGTACATTTCTTTTCGTTTTTATATAAATACCTACAATTAGAAAAGCGTTCAAAACAATAAATAAAATCTATTTAGTAGAAATTTGTAAATGGCTTATTTGTGTTTATGTAATAATTATAACTCTGCTAGTTAAGGCCGTTAATTTCTCCAAAATTTTTAAAATAAAAAAAAATAGATCAAAAGATAAACGCCCTTACCTATCGCTAAAATTCAAACGGACAATGTCATCAGTTTTATACAAAAGCGCGTCGGGGCTATAGACTTTACGTATATAAATTATACAAAACACACCTAATTAAATTCCAATCAGATAGATCTGCATATTCTATTAAAGTATCTATTTATTCAAGTCATGTACGTGAAACGTATTTTACGCTGTGCGCATGCGGCGAATCTGTCCGGAATCTCAAACCGGAGACGGATGCTGGGTACTGCATATTTTTTCAGATTTGATTAAGAATGTAGAACCGGCAATGAAAAAAAGCTTCGCCATAAGGTTGTAGTTAAGACCTAGGTATAGAACTATCATTTTGAATTTTATGATAAATAATTTTGCTAAGCTTCTGCTTTGCCTTCAAGTAAGTTGCGGCTAACCTTAGAAGTGGCTATAATAAGATTGTTGCAAGGTTGTTTTCTTTAACAAGTATAAGTTTAGAAAACTCAAAAACTCCCGACAAAGAACAACAGCTGAACCGATTTTGATGAAACATAGGTAAGAACACTTTCGATGAAATCCTCTTTCACGGAAGAACTAGATCAAAATCGGTCCATTCGTTTGAGAGCTACGATGCCACAGACAGAAATACAGATACACAAATATACAGATACACATGTCAAACTGTTAAGTACATTTTTCATCAAAATGAATTTTCGCGTTTACTTTAAGCAACAGCATTAAAATGGGGAAAGTTAAGCTCTTAATTCTAGCTGCACAATAGTATGTCTTCGGCGAAGCCTTACCATTTTTTATTTCAATAATAATTTGAAATTTTTCCTTAAATATCTTAAAAAAAGAAAACAACCTTCAGCAATATCTTCCAAACATCCTATTACGTTAATTATTTATTTGATTACTTATTCAGTACTTGCCCATACAATTAATCCGGACACTTATCAAGTTATCTATTTTTTGCATACTTCAATTTATTTTCTGTCTAATTATTGTAAGTATAATGCACCAAATCACGCATTTAAATCAAGTCAATTTCTTACTTGACTAGTTACAATTAGCCTTTAACAAACAACTTTTGCCTTATGCACTAATAAGTACCCTAAAAATAGCAACCAAGGTAAAATCGCACATCTATCGCTTAGAGCTACCGCAGACGGCAGACAATAAGTCCGTGAACTTGGCTCTTTCACGCCCACTCTTTGTTATATATTTAGCCAACTTCAAAAACGGACAAGGTTTTCATTGCATCTGTGATTTTTTTTTATTTATATTTGGGACCAACTTCATAATCGACGTAGTAGTTTTTAACCGACTTCAAAAAGGAGGACATTTTTTTGGTTGTATTTTTTTTCTAGGTTTGTTATCGTATCACATAACTTTGTCATTTATAAAACGATTTCGATATATTCTTAACGTTAAACTTTTAGATTGGTCCCATCGATTTATTATTATTTACCAATTTTAATTATTCTTTTAGTAGCGTTGTATACAGCTTCAAAATTGTCCTAATTCAATTCCTTTGATACTGGATCTTACGACTTGAAGTCACTTCAAGTCGTTTATAAAGTATCAACGGGATGTAGCGTCAGTCCTCAAAAACGTCCGAGCTCAATGAGGTCTAATTAGACCCCTTACACGATTAAAATAATTCTATGCGGCAAAATAGACGTCTCTAGACTTCTCAATCTAAATTAGGCTTTAGCTCGGTGACATGGAGTCTTCATATCAAAATCGTTAAGTTCGTCATTGTTGGTAGGTATATGAGAATCGAATCAACCCAGGACACTATATATTGTGAATAAATAACGTGAATTTTGTTTTAGACTTTCCGTCCACGTGATGGAAAGTTCACTTCTCCGCCAAATTTTATATTAATGTTATTTTGTTCTTTCTTCATCCCCTTTTTTTACGAGAAAATGAAATTACGAAATTTTTACGAGAAATCATAAATTTTTCACACAATAAAATTATTCGATTATTTCGGTTTTTAATCTATAATCTTTTTAGTATGTCGTGAAGTTTACTTTAGCTTGCCAATCAAGTGTGAAGTGTGCAGTGGGTCTTATTTGAACATATTTTTCCTCTTTTGTCATCTGTTAATAGTTTTACTTAGTTTTTATCACTGATTTTTATCTTTTCATATGTATCTCTACTAGAGATAGTTATGTAAACAAGGTAAAAATCAGAGAGATTTTCTAGTGAAAAAAGTTTTTGTATGTCCCTCTTCAGTAGGTATTAGCTATTATTGCTGCAATAACTCATTAGAGTAATTATTAGGCGCTAATTACAGTCTATTCTTATAATCTAACTTCCAGTAGTAAATAATAATTAGCAAAGAGTGTGTCAAGACTCGAGAACAGTAATATATGCGAATGCAAAGCCATAATAATATATTATCTTCAGTTTAAAGATAACTTTAAACTAAAGATAATATATTATTATGGCTATGGCTATTATTATAACTGAAGATAATATATATAATATTGTAGTTGACAAAGTACAATTATTATAGCGTCTACGAAATTCGCTACCGGACTTATCTTCAGGGATGAATATGACTAACATGTGAAAATGAAAACTAATTTGAAGTAGGATTAGTTCCCAAAAGGTCAGTGACCTCTACGCTAGAAAGTCCTAAGTCCTCTACGCTAGTTTATTATATTTTGGCGATGGTGTTTACTCTTGGTGAAAACTCCTTTGCCTATATAAAATAATTTAATATAAAATTTTGTTAAATTAAATATACAATTTTAATATTTCTGCTAATATTTAAGTAGGTAGACAAAATTTAAAAGTTATGAGTTATGATGCGCGAAAGAGAGAGTCGCGCGCCCCGAGCATATAATTGTAGATTTCATTTTTTTTTTTTTTTTTTTTTTATCCTATACTGTCCCACTTCTGGCCAAAGGTCTCCCCAATTAAATATAATGATGAATAAAACAAATTTAAGGGATTTATAGCGTATATTTTACTATATTATACTATATTATATTTGAAAACATTATAGGTAATGATGAATAGCCCAGCCCACACATGAGTCATACATAACGATACAATTTGTTCTTAACAATTAGAATACAGTAAAATAACAATTGGCATCATGTTTCTTTAGCCAAGTACTAGTCGGTACTGCAAGCGCCCTGACGCAACTAGCAATGGTTAGTTTTATGACCCGATTACACCAGAAAATTATATCAACTAATAGAGTATACCGTCTAACACGAGTAGATGTAATCTAGGCAATTAGCAAACTTTTTTTTATCTATTTGCTAGTTTTAGATGTGCGGGAGCCTATTACTAAGAATACGCTGTCTGTCCGTCTGTCTCGTATTTTTGTACCATATTAGATAGGAAGTTTATATAGGAAAACTTTTTATAGAATATGTTAATTGCGACAAATATGTCAAAAAAAATAATCAAAAAATAAAAACTAAAATTTCAGAGGATACCCATAACAAAAGCATTTTTTTTATTATTTAGCTCTATAATAAAAACGCTAATAGATACAAGTGTCAAAATTTAAAGGAATATGGTATTAACTCTGAAGTACAACAGTAATTAACTATAAAAAAAATGTTTTTTTTAACACTTGTCACTTGGCAATTTGTCTTAGCAAGCCCTTTTTAGCAAAAAAAAAACGAATAAAATATGCGAAGTTTAAAACACAGACAATATAGACATACAGATATAAATATACTGTATTTTGATTTTAGAGTAATTAGCAATCACGGTGTTAGTGTTTACTTGCGTGGATAGGGTACGGAAACCTCGGTGTGCGGGACAAACTCGTACTTTGCTGGTTTTATATTTCAAATTAAATTAGACAGAATTTAAATTTACCTACTTTTTCTAACTGCCTCGGCTAGAAATGGATGCCATGTGATTTTAGACCTATCAATTACTTTATTTTATTTTAGAATGTGTACCGGAATTGGCCTCACTATTTTTATTCTTTCGGAATAAAATTAGGTTAATTATTAATTCAACACTATTGTGATTTCTATTTTCAAATGATAGAACTGACAACACAAGCGATAGCCATACTTTTGGCCTCGTATTAAATTAACAAAGTCAGTGTTAATTCTCTGCCAAGTTATTTATCTATTAAAATAGACCAGCCATAGATAGTAGAATAATAAGAAGATCGCTCTTGTCCATGTAAAACCTGAAAACTGATTTATTTACTCATTACTCTTAAACATCTATATATATATTTTCAATAATTCTATTTTGATGTGATTGGAACTACGACTTGGGTTTTTATTTTACTTGTTTTCTTCAGCATTGCTTTGCAGTTCAAAGTTTTTTTTTCTTTTTTTTTTAGTAAATAGATCTACGTTTGACCACCAACTCACCTGATGTGAAGGGATAAAAAACAAGTGAAAACCACTGTGTTTCTGTTTTTTTTTTTTTTTCATAATAATAGTCAATAATCACAGTTTAAATTATATTAAAAAAAAAATAAAAAATACGCTCGAGAAGAATACGCACACGAGCGTTTGCGAATTTCACAGTGTTGATAAATCACAAACTAGGCTAGTGCAAGCGCGTAGATTGTAAAATAATATTGCCAATTTATAAGTTAGCTGTAATTAACCGGCAAGTAACGAAAATAACGCATTTTTGAACAAAAACATTTGTAAGTGTCGCTTATAGCGATTTTTTGTCCGTATCAATTACAGCCATTTTCGAAATTCAAATTTATTCAGATTATTTTCGAATATCTTTAGAGCTAGAATAAAATAAAAACTGTTTTAATGATAATTTATAAAAATAAATGTATAATTACAGCCTTAAGATCTGATTGTGTCTTAAGTAGCTGAGTTTAAAAAAAGATAAATCTATTGATAGTCCAAGAAAATTAGTCAAATTAGGGCAAGAATCTCGGAATGAGAGATAGTCGACTATAAACTTGTATAAACCTTTATTTTGACATCCTAAAACTTGTCTCAAAACCTACAACTTATCGTAGGGTGTCCGCGACTACAGATATTCCAAGGTCAAAGGTCAAAAAATCGTTTTTTTACACATTTATTGCAAATATCTCGTTTCCTATGGGTTTTATACTGTTTGTATGTGAATAAATATTGTATAGGATTTAATAATCTTTTTTTTTTTTTTTTTTTTTATATCTTGAACCATTTTCGAGATAGAGGGCAGAGCGCGCGCAGTGTTTAACTATTTAGAGTATCATTCGAGGTCAAACTGTAGTCCCGATTACACGCCGTATAGAATTTATAAATTATTGATAAATATATAATTCTATGGTGAAGCATTAAGACAAGCTTGCCCATTACACTGGCCGCAAGCTAAAGAGCACTGCAACCCTGCTTTCCTGCATCCACATCGCGAACCACAACCATTCTTGCAGTGGTGTGTTAATTAATTCCTCCGGAGCTGGTGGATTCATTGTCATAACAGGTTCCATGAATTCATCACGCATTATCCAACTCCAATTCTGGGGTTCTAAATCATGCCCTAACCAAGTCGTGAACTTGATAATAAACGTACAATACAATAGAGGTCCGTTGTCCCAGGTATAATTTTTAACGTTTTAAAATAATCTATAAGTTTATGGATTTCAATTAAGATGTACTTAATTATTTTCTACTTAAAATGTAATTAAAATATTTCCCTTAATAAGTTTATAATTACACGAGTAGGTAAGTTATTAAATTAATAGATACTGAATTATTGACAAAAAATAAAATAATTATAACGTAATAGTTAATAAAAAATGCAAATTATTTAGAATTATATATTTATCAATAATTTATAAACTGTATACGGCGTGTAATCGGGACTACAGGTTGACCTCGAATGATACTCTAAATAGTTAAACACTGCGCGCGCTGCCCTCTATCTCGAAAATGGTTCAAGATATAAAAAAAATGTTTAAACATAAGTTGTAGAAAATTTAATCTTCTATAATATTTATCTACATACATATAGCATAAAACCCATAGGAAACGAGATATTTGCAATAAATGTGTAAAAAAATAGATTTATTACCTTTGACCTTGGAATATCTGTAGTCGCGGACACCCTACGATAAGTAGGTTTTGAGACAAGTTTTAGGGTGTCAAAATAAAGGTTTATACAAGTTATAGCCGACTATCTCTCATTCCGAGATGAAAACCCTAATTTTCCTGGACTATGTTTGTATCTTCAACGTCAAGATTTATGTCTAAATCTAATTTATAGCCAACGAAGTTGTAGAAGAATATTTTGATTCAAAAATTGGTGGCAATATAGTTGCCACTACCTTAAAAAGGGTTATAGCCAAACCTAGCTATAAATCTGTAAGGTAGCAACACCGCTGCAAACTAAACGGCCGAATGGACGAATGAAAGGGACTGGGCTGGACCGCAGGGGCGCCGGGCGCATGGCGCATTAATCTAGCCTTACATAGCTTTTATATAAAGAAGCGCGAAGTTTCACAACCATTCGTTGTTGGAATCTCGCCGCGATCCCATCGAGCGCGGGAGAGCTAACTCACCCCTCGAAACGTGACAGAACTTATTGTTTTCATTTTTCAAATTTCGAATAGTTCAATATGGCTGTTACGAGTGCCAGGAATATTGTGGACCTGAAAGAGAAGGGGCATTTCGAGAGAGAAAATGCGAGAATTGACAAATATACGGTAATTATGAAATTAAAACTAAAATTTAATTCTACACTCATTACTTGTATTTATTATTATTATTGTTTTTTTTAATTTGGATAGGTAGTATGTATATCTATCACATCGTTACAAAATATGTAAAACAACGAAAGGCAAGCGGGAAATCGGAAAAATGTGAAATCTTGGAATTTGACAAAAACTTAAAAGAGCAATAATAGAATTTTCCATTATTTCTTCTAACAAATTTTTGATAAGTCTACGTTAATTCACAGAAATTACTATTACTATTTTTTTTAAACTCATTACAAATATAAAACAATATATTTAGGTAGGTATATAAATAATTATAGTTTAAAAAACTGAAGCAAGCGACTTCTTATGGATGCCATTGTTAGAACTGGAACAAATTGAAAAGGGACCACACGGGAAGCACCAGCTTTAATAAATAAAATATAAATAAAAAATAAACAAAAAATAATAAATAAATAAAAAGAATCATCAAAATCGGTTCACCCAGTCGAAAGTTATGAGGTAACAAACAAAAAAAAAATAACAAAAAAATACAATAGAATTGAGAACCTCCTCCTTTTTTGAAGTCGGTTGAAAACTGCGGGTCGGCAGTGTCAAATTATACTGACGTCAGACTTAAGTTATTAGTGCATGAAGTTTTGGTTTAATTTTTTTGTTATCTATCAATATGTATAGGTTTCGTGAAATCGCTGTCTGTATATTACAATTTTCATGTCGATCGGATTTCTGGTGTGCATCTTTCCAAAAAGATGTTCATGTATTTCATTCACATGTTTTGTATTTTCTTACGCTCAAATACTTATAATTATATTATGTATTTATGTCCAAAAAAACTTCAAGACTTTATATTATAGCAAAAAATATCTTGGCAATGTCGTCAATGTTTATTCGTAGTTACCTTGCACTGACGCTGTCCCAGTAATTTATTTTTACATACATGCATATAACTTTTCCCATTGGAGAAGCCAAATCTAATTTTTCTACTGTTATTACAGTGAACGTGGGTGAACTGTGACTCCGTATCAAAGATTATACATAGCCTTTTCCGAAGGTACTTGATTTTTTTCTCAAAAGATTATTAGTTAGAGTCAAAGTTAAATATTGGTGGACATTTCACACAAACCCACGTTATTAAAGTAATAATTGTTACCAATAACAATTAATACAAATTAAATAAGAAAATAAAAAGAACACAAAAATAGAACGACATTCTAATACAACATTCGTTCTATTATAAAATTTTCGTTCCTTTTTTAAATTTACTTATTTAAAAAAATAGTTGGCCCTGTTCACCGTACATATCATATACAGCTAGTTTGTTTTGACAGTTGACAATTGGTACTATTATTTATATTACGGGTCAAAACCAAAGTTTTCAGTCAGACCTTTTATAAACCGAAGAATATAGAGAATGTAAAATATCATTTTATCTTTAAGGCTAAAGCTAATCCAAACTTTTTATGGTGCTTTTTGAATTCAGCTGATGGAAATACATGATATTAAGTTATTTTTGAGTCCGAAACATTTTTACTGTTAGGCAGTGTAATTACTTATTTCTTTTAAGAAAACCATTCCTGGTTAAAAGCATTTCCTTAATTGTGTATAAAAATTTAAAAAAACAATATGCATGCGGTCTCAAATATTTTTGTTAGCTGTACATAAATAGCTGACTCAACGTAAGGGAGCGAAATATGACGGGGCTAGTTTAAGTGATGTTAATTATAATTTGAACCGAGGTAACTTTATAGCTATGAACGTCATTCATGACTCCATCTGCACGTTCTACCTCCAGATGATGTAGTCACATTCTATTATAAATGCGAAGTGTGTGTGGTACACTCCAATTGATATGAATGAGCAATAGTAATACGTATAGGTATGTTGAGGTATAAGCTTTATTTTCAACACTTGATAAGATTGCGCTTGACCGCCACCTCATCTGATACTAAGCAATGTTGTGACGTCTTTGTCCAAGATAGAGATTGCTTACTTATTTAGAAGAAAACGACGGGTATCTCCTTCAGGAGAGCCATCTTGTCTTTCTAACTGATTTCAAAACAGGAGGAACTTCTCAATTCTCAACAAACATAAAAAAAACATAGTATGTTTTTTTTCTATGTTTGTTCAGCGATTACTTCGCCAATTATGAATTGTTTTTGATGATTTCTTTTTGTTTGGTAACTATAAATATTTTTGAGATATTTTTATCTATATTTAATAAAAAATAAAACTTTGGTAAGCCTGAAAACATCGTGGGCCAATCTCGCTAATTTTACTTTAAAATGTTTGATAAAGTTCGAATTAGATTTTTATGGAAAGAAAAATTACAAAAATTGTCCAGAAAAAAATCAAATTTGAGAAAAACATGACTAATTTTGATATTTGCTCAAGATCCTGCAAGCCGAGATTGGCAGAACATAATTACCTAAGTACATAAATGTCAGGTTGATTTAGTTTATCCTAACTAATATTGTAATAAACCGGCCAAGTGCGTGTTGAGCCACGCGCAGTGGAGTTCGGTAGTTGCACATCAAATATTAAGCGAACTTAGAATAAGGCTTCTTGTGTTAGGTTATAAACAATGAGTTGACCAGGTGAGTTGACGGTCAAGCGCAAGCCTATGAATATACCACTGAAATTAAACAGTCTCGAAAACCTTAGAAAACATTAATGAATGTACGAGATGACGGTTTAAATGAAATTTAATTTATTCTTCTCTAAGAACATTTATTGAATTTATCCACTACTACCCGTTAACTTTATAAGTTACTTAAGCCTACTTGCTGTGATAGTTGTTCTTGCACTTTTGTTAAAATATGCTACTGCCATAAATTTTTTCACAAATCAGGGACACTTGATTCTATTAAATATTATTACTTCATTGACTTTATATGTATATCGCATACCGATCCCTAATATATTAATTTTTTCAAATAGGTTTATACATAACGGAGTTCTGCAGTAATAAACAAAAAAAATGCAGCCAAAATGCTAACGTCTTTTTTTGAAGGTAGTAAATATTTTTTTTTTGTTTTTTGTCTATGGAATAGAACTCCAACTGGCCTCTAATGTTTGACATTTCAATACTGTTTTAAAACAATTATCTTACACTATAGCTAAGTTTGAAACTCATGATATTTTATGTACATTAATTATTAATTGATTTTTTTATCTAACATACCTACTAGGAAGTCTTAAACCAGGAACCCTGGGTGGAATATTTAATGCTGAAATTCTTCTATTGTGTTTTACAAAAATATAAATTTTTAATTATGCACTAAATACACTTTTTTATAAGTATTAGATGTATTACTAAGCAGATTCATTTACCTCGTATTCACGCGATAGATGTTTGTTAATTGACCGAGCGAAACGAGCAAACGTCATCCAAAAGTGACGTACCAACAAGTAAAAGCATTTGTTATTTGTCTATGTGGGTGTGAGTGTCTTTCATCCAAGCTTGAAAAACATTTATATTTTGTTAGTCATATTCATATTCATATATTTCGTAAAGCCAATTTACATGTCAAATGGTATAATAATTATGGTATAATTAAAATAAAATAAGTTATATTGTATGCAAAGGTATTCTCCATAAATACCCAGCAAAATCACATAATTATGTCATGATGATAATATTATTATATAAAATAAGGAATGTCAATTTAGAACGAATTAATACAATGAAAATGTCATATCCAAGTAAATATTATATACATAGAGAATTTTATGTTAAACTAAAAAAATCACCATAGTCGTAGAATGTTTGCCCAATAAGCCAACGTTTCAACCTAGCTTTAAAACTTAGCAGAGTAGGAGCAGCTGTGACGTGTGCTGGTAGGTGGTTGTACACGTCGGGGCCCATGACATGCGTCAGTTTACTTGTCTTTGTCAATGTACGGGCTATGGCAGTGAGGCTGCTCGCATTCCTTGTGGGGTAACGATGGTTGTCACCGCGCAGTTCATAAGAGCCTAAGTTTATCCTCACATACATTGCAACCTGGAGTATAATTATTCCTGAGTCCTTACTCTGCCATCAATACCTAATACCTAAACTCTTAAAATACGGTTTTGCAGACGTTTCCTCAGCCAAATTTAAAGATATCGAAGAAAACATTATTTTTAAAACGTTTTCGTTATCTAAATAAATAAAATCATCTTCCGATTTTCTAATATATACTCAGTAATTTTATATGTTTAAAAATTTTGTGGTGCGCGAGAGAGATAGCTGCGCGCTTTTATCTCAACTTTAATTATTTATGTATTTATAAAATATTTACCTTGGATTTTTTTTAAATATGATCTCGTAATAAAAAATATTCGTAATTATGAGAATAATGGAAACCTATTGTAAACCTTAAAGTATTTAAACTCTTTATTTACAAACACCAGAATCTCGTAAGAATAGTTTCAACTACATCGTATATTAAATTACATCATAGGTATACGTGATAGGGGACTAAAATCAGATAACTGGACTTTTATGAAATTAGTTTTACATGATTGAAAAATGGTTCAACACAAATTATATTTAATTATGTAATTTAGAATTTTATTATCGATTTCAAAACAATCTAATTAACTGAAAAGGGAGAAATAGCACGAAAAGTTTTATCAATGTACCTATGAAGGTACGTACACCAACTATTTTTTTGAGGTCGGTTCTAAACTATTACCAAGTAAGTCCTATACAGACACCGATCTCAAAAAAATTGTTGGTAAAAATAATACCTACTTGGGTAAATGCCCAGTTTATATTTAATTGTTTGTGTTATATCTCCCTTTTCAGTTAATTATATTGTTTTGATGTGTTTTTTTTAATTACTTTTATTTATTCATTTTTATTGATATTTACTTGTTTTGCTTCAAACCAAAAATTGGATTCAGCAAACTTCACTGGGGAAGTTCGTTTAATTTTCAAACACACTTCACTACTATTGTAACGCCTAATTTTTGGATTATAATTTATTCCAGATCCTTTTGCATAGCATTAGTGATTATTTTAGTATTCTAGTATTTTTGCGATACGACGTTTAGTTTCCGCGTAATACGTGGACAAGCATACAGACATACAAATATATGTACATACACTTATGAAATTTAGCAAACATGTTTAGTAGCTGGTATAGACTAACATACATTATTTTTGACTATTATTATATTATTATTATTTTTAGCACTCCAATTAATTAATGAATTATTAATATCAAAATAGTTTTGTGAACCACCCTTTCACATGATTTATTATGAACTTGACTTGTAACTTGGGCGTTATGAATAAATTATTTGTATTTGTATTTGTACACAAAAACTGTGCAGCAATATTACATACAAACAGGTCTAATTGATAACCTCCTTTTTTGTAGTCAGTTAATAATATATCCAACTTCAAAAGATGATCTAAGACGCTTAAGAATTAAAAAAAATGTGACTATATCTCACACATCAAAATCGGCCAAACTGATTAAACTAGAAGAGGTAGGTAATGCATAAAGACATATACCTAAACACACATACACAAAAATATATATTGTCCTTCCAAACTATTCCCCAATTTCTCAAGAAAAAAGTGACATAATATGTAATAATATTTAATTATAATTACACATTGTATAGACAGTAATCTCGTCTCTTATATCATCTAAAGCTGCATCCATATCACGGTCAAGGCTCGCACGTGACAAGATAATTATAGCCCATACGTTTCTATTATACGTATTATCTTGCAAACAAGACTTATTAGATGTATTTACGATGACAACTTGATGGAACAGATGCAGTGTGAAGTTCAGGGACTTTGACAGGTTCGTTACGGTCTACGATGGAGCACGCTTGCCTAGAAGAAACCTATTCACTCGCGATTTGAAGACACCTAGATAATATCTATTCGGAAAGACTCATTCAGGAAGCGCATTCCACATTTAGGCGGTTCGCACAATGAACATGTTATTAAGATACTTTGAAAATAGTATTTATTTTCCATGAAAGTACTTAACTAACACTGCAGCCATTCCTAAATTTATTGACAGAGGAATCAATTCAAAATCGTATCGGAATCGTATTGGAAAACACAATATTTGCAAGAGCCCAGCTAAACTAATAAAAAAAAGTTTTTATTTATTAGCAACTTTCGATCGCTGTACAAAATTGTATGTTTGGTCAGCGATTACTGCGTTAATAATGAATTGTTTTTGATGATTCTTTTTTTTAATGGTAGGTACCAGTAGGTACTACTTTAGAGGTGGTCCCACACAAATTTTATCAAAATCGGTCCAGTACTTTGGTTTTTATAACAAAATAACTGAAAAAAAAAATCATCAAAGTAAAGGAATTGCGTATTTTAAAGTAGGTTTTTTCAGTTTTTTAAACTATAATTATTTTCATTACGGCCAGTATTTTTGCGTAGACCCCACAGAGACTTCGCAAAGCCGGCTTCATGGAACACACTTTGAACATAAGTATGGCTATTGTATAATAGCCATACTGTATAGGATTTCCATTGGTTTTATACACATGTGTTAAATTATTTACACTATAAGTAAGTCCTATAACCTATCATTTATTAGACCAACTTACTAACTTTTAGATTAAAACCAACCATATTGTGCACACATTTTATGAAATTCACAATATCACAAAACAATGAAACCAAATGAAACCACAAACAAACATAACCATAAATAGGTAATGAAAAATTGAAAGAATGGAATATATACTGATATTATTACACACTAGCTGTACCCCGCTGTTTCACCCGCATAGTGATGAAACGATGATGTTGATGATGATACAATATTATCTACGTCCGTCTCTAGATTCCCAGCTATGTCTGCGCTAAATTTCATAACGATAGGTTCAGACGCTTAAACTTAATAAAGTAAGAAATAGATAGAGTAGAGAAACAAAGAGACAGATTAAAGAAAGAGAGAAAGAAAATATTTTATTTTTATACATCATACACTACAACAAAAAGAGAGAACACAAATATAAAGAACAAAAGTAAGACTATTGAGCCTAAAAAATATGCAGTTGTCGCTGTAGTATCTGGTGTATTAAAAAAGGTAAGTGCTCAGCAATAATGCTGCTGAACATAATTCTGAAGTTAAGGTATTGCAAATGTAACATATCAATAAGTATATATATCAAAATAAACAGTATTAGAAGTTAAATTATTTATACAATACAATACAATACAAAAATACTTTATTGACACCATAGTATAATAACAATATGTACATGATTAAGGCGTAAGAAATGTACAAAAGGCGGTCTTATCGCTAATAACGATCTCTTCCAGACAACCTTTAGAAGGTAAAAGATGTACTAAAGTGTAAAGATAATAATAAGATATGTATAAAGATGATTATGTACTTACATAATATTATTTTTTACAAGTTTTTTAAATTATAGATAGATAAACTAAATGGTAAACTAAATTCTGATCGTCATCTCTGCACCTTTTTTATAACTAGGTACATCAAAATAATATTTTGACCTACGTATATTAACAACAATATCAATGATTTTGAAGTGCTAAGCCATAAAAGGCTATACTATAAAATTACAACAATAAATAATGATTCAAGAGATATTAATTTGAAAGGGAACAGTAGATTCTATGACCACAAACAATGTTAGAAGTAATTCCGCTTGCAAAATCGTGCAATGATATCACATTTCCAAATCAGAACCGGGTTTTAGTTGACAGTTGTAGGTACTAAAGCCCGATACCCATTACCAGTAGAGTATAGTGAGTAGAGTACAAGGGTGTCGCCAAGGGGGGGCAGAGGGAGCAGCTGCCCCCCCCCCCCCCTCCCCCCTAGAGATTTAAAAAATGTTGCCAACTGCAAAGCAACTAAAATCCTAAGGCCGTGCAATTGTACCTGTACCTACAATTCATACTTTTCTCATCCTCCATAATATTAACTTGCCCTAACCCCCCCCCCCCCTTTGGTCATGGGCTGGCGACGCCCTTGGTAGAGTAGGTAGACTAGAAGTAGGATAGTTGGTAAGTACTATTCTGGTGTAAACCGTAGTAGGCCAGTAGGCGGACCGTCTACTGGCCTAGACTAAAGCGACTTGCTCTTCTTAATGTCAATGCTATGAAGTACCAAGTATCTATATTAAAAGAAAAACAAAATATCCGACTGCAGAAAAGTGGTTTTAGCAATCTAACTTACGATTTCGTTACGCTTGATACGCTGTTGAGTGTACGTTTTTTGTGAGAAAGTATGCCTAAAATAGTCGCAAAAGATTATAAATACGCATTCTTTAGAATAATTCTAGTAAATTCACTTGTTTAACACAAAAAAGTTCAAAATAGAAAAATATCCTATGACAACCAGGAAGTGAAGACAAATCTAACGACACCTCGCACATCAAAATCGGTCAAGCCGTTTAGGCTGTAGGCGATCATATAGAAACATACATACATACCCACATACATACATACATAGTACATACATATATACAAATATACATACTCTCGAAAACAGTTTTCCTTCTTACGCAGTCGGGTAAAAAAAGTAGTGCGCCTAGTTAGTAAATCTGTCGAGAGCAGCCGTAACAGATTCCTTTCAATGCCACTCTCGGTCTCCAATGGCTTAGCGGCTAGACCTCGCTCAATATCAATATCAAGGTCGAGAGTTCGATGCTCGCCTTTCGCTGGCACGAGTTACGTCATTTACAGCTGACTGATTCTAGGGTTCCACTTCAACTGATTGAAAACCTTTCAGTTAGGTTGTGGAAGTTGGTTAATAATTATTAATTTTATTTACTGAAGAAATACGCTGTGCTGTTACAGTTTTTCATCATTCGTGTACCTAAGAATAATGGCCTTTGAAAGAAATCTTTAATGAATTAGTAATTAATTAAATTATTATCGAAATTCACTTAGTTTGTGGTAGAATCACATTATCCTCGAGTCTTATCAAAGATTGGAGATTTGGACGAAAACAAACAGATTTTATAAAAATGTTATATAGAGGTAAATTGTTATACGTATATTATTGTGCATATTAGTTTTCATTGTATTTTTGTACAAATTATTATGTTTATTACTTTTATTAATTATTTTAAAGTGACCGATAATAATTTAGTCAAAACTATTAATACGTTATTTTTATAAATAGATAGTATCAATTTTGAAAATAATATTATACGGGCCCTTATTAATTTAATTCTCCGCATAGATTGGTACAAATAAATTAGATATACCTATTGTTCCTAGTAATATTTATAGAATTGCAGTCATGAAGCCGATGATAATTACTTTTAAGTACACATACGCTGATTTTTGGCCTTGAGTTTATTTTTGCGTACCTAATTGTGTATTTTTTTACTTTTTTTGGCTTGTTGGGCATTCGCACCGTTACCAAATGCAGTATGTACTAAAATTAAAAGTATAAGTCGCCAAAATAAATGATATCTAAATGAAACTTTTTGCTTAATATTTCTCTTAGCTAGATAAACAAAATGATCTAAGACCCAACACTCAGAAATTTTATGTGTAAACTAAAAAATTAAATAGCAAAAAGACTGACTCGTGAAGGATTTGAACCTCCGCCCGCCGATTGACAAATTTAAATTTATATCGGTGCTCTAGCATATTGAGCTAACGAGTCTTACGTGCATGTGTCGAAAATAAGCATTCGGCGCAACGAAATGAACATACAATAATGAACTTTAAATGCAAAACGTTAGAATAGGTTTCTGACTAAAATAATGACGTCATGCTAGAAGGACAAACTTGTACATACAATAATGAACTTTAAATGCTAAATGCGTTAGAATAGGTTTCTGACTGTCTTACGATCTGACGATCTGACGCGTTAAAATTTTTCTTAATAGTAGAAAACTGTTTTTTTTTTTTATCAGCCCTGTTTGTACAAACTGTCCCACTGCTGGGAACGGGCCATCTTCTCATTGTGAGAAGAAAACTGTTATCTACCCTTAAACATTAACCTACCTCGTATTTCTATGATTTTTAAGCGACTTCCAAAAAGAAGGAGGTTATCAATTCGGTCTGTATGTTGTTTTTTTTTTTATGTTTGTTCACCGATTACTCAGCCAATTGTACATTGATTTTGATGATTCATTTTGTATTTGGTAGATCATACTTCAGAGGTGATCCCGTTTATCAAAATCGATGCAGTGCTTTGGTTTTTATAACAAATAACTAGTAAAATATCATCTAGGTGCCTGTAGAAAAGTGAACAGCAAGTCGCGTATGAACGCGTTGAATTACATATTTTGAAGTCGGCTTACCTATAATTAATATTTTTTTATATGATTAAAATCACAAATGCCTATGCTGTTTAATTTTTTACAAATTTCATTGTAGATCCGAAGTTCAAAAATTAAAAGTACAAATTTAATATTTAGGGATAGAAACTTATTTCTACTGTTGTATAAAAAACAACAAAATTCGATACTTAATTCTCAACATGAATTTTGAATATAGCAGTAAGCTGAGCAGTATCTAAGACTTCGCGAGGACACTACAATAAGTAATTTTAAAACAGTATGTTCTCGCGAGGTCTACTATTAAAATTGCTAGTTTATTATGTGTACACTATCAAGCATATTTAAATTCAGTTTTTTTTTAATTTAGCTCCACAGAGAATCTGTTTTTAAAATATTTTTTTAATAAGTATTAGATACTCGTAGATATGCAAGAGAAACAAAATTAACAGTTAGTACTTAAGCCACAGACAATCTATTTTTTAAATATAGATATTTTTTTAATAAGTAGGTACCTAAATGTGAGAGAAACAGAGTTAACAGTTAATATTTCTTAAACTTATTGTACAAAACAAATAGCAGACTATTGGCGCAAACTGAATAGCACCCAATGTAGTGGAATATAAATTACCACATTAGAGATAGCAGATGATATTTACAAACATAGCTTGCATTTCCTGACTGATTTTATTTACTTAGATCTATTAATAATGGTACATAATTATATTTCTTGGTAAATCTGGTTAGTAAGTAATTATCTTAATTAAGAGTGTTACAGTTGTCGCGGCAATTCACGCAAGTAAGTACACTACTTATTTACATTAAGTACACGTATTTTCATTTCATCAGAATCGGGCCATCCATTTGAGAGTTACGATGCCACAGACAGACACAGATATTTACAGATACACACGTCAAACTTATAACCTCTTTTTTTTTGGGTCAGGGGTCAAAAAGACTTTACAGGCAACTACTATATTATATGTATATATATATATATATATAGGTCGTCCAGGTACTAAATATTTATGGCAGGTACCAACGGAACTCATAAACTTAGGTATGCACTAAATAAATTATGAGCTAGGATAATTTATCACAATATCCTAGATTTCCTACATTATGAATTCCTATGACTAAGTATTTCCCTTATCGTCACCACGGAAACAGTCGGTCCTACGTAATTATATTTTTATCGATAGAACCTACAGCATAGAAAATCACAAGACTTCCGGAATATCAATGCCGCATATCTGCGAAGTCGTGACTCTGCTATAACACTGTTTTAGCACTGCGATTTCCGGAAAAGCTCTGTCACTCCATTGACAATTATTACAGAGCAATTTTTAAATATTTTTCCTTTTTAGGGTTCCATGGTAAACAAGGAACTCTTACAGTTTCGCCATGTCCGTCTGTCCGTCCGCGGCTTTGCTCAAAAACTATAAGTACCTACTAGAAAGCTGTAATTTTGTATAGATATAGATGTAATTTTGAAAAAAAAATATTTTGGTGTCCTCCCCTACACGTAAAGTGGGATGAATTATTTTTTTAACAATATATTTTTTTTCTCATCTAGCCCATCGTATGGGGTAGATGAGAAAAAAATTATATTGTTGGATATATAATCAAAAACATCGGGATGTGCCAAAACTATTTATCAATTTAGGGATCCGCTTACGAAATATTGTTTTATAAAATTGTAAATACACGGAGTAATCGCGTAACAAACATAAAAAAAATAAACACACAATTGAATTGGGAATCTCCTTGTTATAAAGTCATTAAATTAAATATTAAATAGTAAAAAAGTAACAAGGAGCTTTAACAAGGATCAAAGTAGCAGTTAGCCATTTAAGCTAGTATTTTATAAATTAATAATAAAACGCGCCATTTGATACAATATTCGTGACCGCATAACGAATTAACTCACAATCTGCATTTAAATCAATCCACGACAATTTGCAGACACATAGAGCTATGTTCAGGTGCGCGGGCGCAGCAAGAATTTCAAGTCGGGTCGGGAGTAAAACACGCAAACCTTAGTTAATAAGCTAGCAAGTTAGTAATAATTGTAGTTAAAAAAAATATGAAAAAAATTACTTCAAAATACGCAATTCCTTTTTACGTTTACTTAGATGATAATTTTTCAGTTATTTTGTAATGAAAACCCAAGTATTGAACCAATTTTGATAAAATGTATATGGGACCACCTCTGAACCTTCCAAACAAAAAAAGGATTATCAAAACAAAGTCATGAATGGCGGAGTAATAACAAACATACAAAAAAAAAACATACAATCGAATTGGGAACATCCTCCTTTTTGGAAGTCGGTAAAAATTAAAGCTGTTTAGCTACGAAATGTATTACAAAGCTATGACCAGCCATAGCAATCTTTTTACCATATCATTTTGATTTTTATCGAGCTCATTCATCATTCAATCGAAAAAGAAATATTGCAGGAAGACTATTTTAATTTTTGTAAGCTTCAGTACTTACAACAAAAATTTAAATTAGAAACCTGTCTATAATTAAAAAAATAATGCAATGTAAAAATTCAAATAATTATTTCCTTTACAATAGAATAACTAAGCGTAAGTATTTCTAAGAGTACACTTTTTCCGTTTATTCCCAGAAGTTCAATTTTCGGTTCAATTGATTGTACTGGTGAGACTTTTTCGTCTCATTAGTTCAAGTGATGGCAGCTGTTTGTACTTCTGAGACATGTCTCACAATTTCGAAAATAAGAACACACTTGATCGCTTTGGTCGCCAGTCCAAAATTCTTGTTTGAACATTATGGAAAAATAGACTTGACCAGTTTAACCATGTGGGATAGTGTGCCCAGTTTCCCCTACCTGTCTCCGTCCATACCATAGTTAGGGCAAGTTTAGCCATGTGGGGGTAGTGCACCCAATTTCCCCTAACCTGTCGTCAATTACAACATAGTGTTTTAATAGTTAGGGCAAGTGTAGCAATGTGGTGCACCCAATTTCCCCTACCTAACTCCGTCCGCAACATAGTGTTTTAATAGTTAGTAAGCATTCCTAGAGCCGTGATTAAAGGTGCATGCATAATTGTTTATTGTACAACGCTCGTTACCTCAATACCTAACACCTATTTTATTCGTATCGTAATTTATTTATATTTATACTGTAAAAATCCTGTAGGGATAAAAAGTTTAGGATGGTATCACTCGGCTATATTTTCAATTAGCAAAAATTCAATGGAGCAAAAAGTTTAGCTGGCTAGATAACATTAA
This sequence comes from Lycia hirtaria, assembly GCA_947563715.1. NCBI lineage: Eukaryota > Metazoa > Arthropoda > Insecta > Lepidoptera > Geometridae > Lycia > Lycia hirtaria. The sequence goes on from OX387375.1 coordinate 25,718,973, forward strand.
ATAGTAAGTTAATTATATTAAATTTTCATTATTCAGAAATTATAAATATAATAATATTCTTATTATACATAAAATTTTATTATATAAGTAAATGAAATAATAATAATCTAAAAAAGCTCTCGTGAGAGGGTTGGGTCAAGGTTCTGTTACAAACGGCAGTCATCCTAGGCAAGACAAGTACTATCAGAAATTATTCCCATCTGTCGCCCTGCTTTGTACTCTCATGGGGACAGATAGGAAAAAAGGTTGCTTTGTAGTTGGCAACATTTTTTAAATCTATAGGGGTGGGGGGGATTTAAAAAATGTAGCCAACTACAAAGCAACCAAAGTCCTAAGGCCGTGCAATTGGACCTTTAACTTGCTTGCTTAATTAAATATAATATTAACTTGCCCCCCCCCCCCCCCCCCTGGGCCATGGGCTGGTGACGCCCTTGCTCCTGAGGCAATCTCGTAAAATACAAGTTTTTTTTTCAAATAAAATACTTACTAATTTTCTGTATAATATATACTCGCCCTTATAAATGTAAACAAAGTCAAGAGTTATTCAATACCACACCAAGGCGAGACAACCGGACGTAGACGGTATCTTAAAAGGGCTACAATAATGTATTGACTAACCTAGATAAAGCCTGTAAGGTCCTAGATCAAAAGCTTTACGTACTTTTTATATTCAAAGCAAATATTTTTGACGTGACAACGTCTAATAAATCGATGAACGCCGGCTGCACGCACGAAAAGGGATGATTCATTGTTCCATTACGCTCATTGTCCCGTTACGCGCGTTACGAAATGATTCAATTTTATTCATAAAAGTATGCAATCATTTCATCAATGTTTTGTTATGACGTTGTCACGTTAAACTATCGTCCGTAAACCGACTTTACAGACAACCAATTTTTTTTATTCAATAGTAGAGGAAATAACAAAAAATCTTACATTTATATGACTAATTCTAGTTATATAAATATTTTACATTTATAAAATTCTGTAGGTTCACAAACATTATGATAAATTATAAGTACCTATTAATCTCAGAGAAGAGAAAAAGGCACAAGAAGAGACTTATTCAAAAAAATGAAGCAAACTTTTGCAGAGGATATAACTGGTACCTAAATAACTATATCAGTAATCTTGCCGTTTTACCTAAATACCTATACGAGTATTTCGCTAAAACGGCAAGGTTATGGTTTCGCCATGTCTGTCTGTCTGTCAATTGTACATTGATTTTGATGATTCTTTCTTGTTTGGTATATTGGTCATACTTCTAAACCGACTTTGATAAAATTTATATGGGACCACTCATACTTTTGGTTTTTATAACCAAATAACTGGTAAAATATAAACCAAATAAACAAATTGCGTATTTTGATAAATTAATATTTTTAACATAACATCTTTCACGACGGATAACCTGAATTTAGGAAGTTTTCTCCCTACATATTATTCCCATTTTGTAAGCAGTAACAAAAACTCGGAAGGTTTCATTTCATTACAGCTTTATTCGTTTGAATAACCCACAGAAAACCTCATTCCACGAAATGGGATTTTATGAAACGATTTCCAATAATGCCGAGGGAAACTGATTCGGCGAAAGGAAATTGGGGAGAACCTCAAGGGAAAAAGGTCTTGTCCTTGGACGTTATGAGTGTTTAAATGTAAAAAAATCTAAGTAAAATAGTGTTTTATCCGACTGCAGTGAAACTAAACGGAGGATTTTGATGTCAGCCTATTTTAAACGTTAAGTGAACCCATTACCAACAAATTAACGTAAACATCACATACGGAAACCCTCAAATGCACGAGCGAGATAGCTATAATTATTCCCCATGGACCTTATCTATGTCATCTCACATTTTCACCGTTAGCGTATTTCACATTTCCAGTAAAGTAATGCGGACTGCAAATAAATCTTGGAAATTGTCACGTTATTTTAGAACACAAAACTGGTTTTCTTAAAAAGAATGTATCACCACCTTATCAAGAGATCTTTCAAGGTATGCCCAGGTTGATAAAAACGTTCATTGACTATTGTACTAAGTACTAGTAGTAATTATAGGTAGGTAGGTACTAGGTACTAGTTGTAATCAATTAGTATTTTTACTTTAAGTATTAGTCTCACGATTAAGTGCGTATATTATTTATACAATATAGGTTTGAGCTTGCGCCAACTCACCTGATACATCTAAAAGAAACCGACTCGCTCGCGATTTAAAGACACCCAGATTGTATCCATCGTGGAAAATCCACCCAGGAAGCGTATTCCACAATTTAGCGGTTCGTACGATAGACGTGGCGTTAAATTTTTCTAATCTGTAGGTACGTCATTAAGCAAAAACGAAATTTAAAATACCCATTACAAGCTGCGCCCCTCGGTTTCACCTGCCTAGTGGTGAAAATCGGGAAGTAGCCTGTCCTTAATATAATACCTATTCATATAAACCTATTCATGTAATTGGTTAAATACAATTTGGGTGGGTTGATTTTTTAATGAAAATTACTCCATTTTTAAATATAAAAAAAACATTGAAATCAGCTAAAAAACGTGTGATGATATAAACATATAAATTATAATAAATGTTTTTTTTTTAATTAAAACGACTTCAAATCAATCTAATTAACTGAAAAGGGGGAAATAACACGAAAAAAATCAAAATACGTACTTACGTTCTAGATACCTACGTAAACCAACTATTTTTGTTTTGAGGTTATTATAATTGGTAAGATACTATTGTATGGAAATCGAACCACTTTAAATCGCAAAATCAATCAAAATGTTCATAGTATCAAACATGTTCTGTTCAGCAGTTCAAACAGCTCTGTTCTAAGTCCACATATTGTGAACTGCTACTATGGAACCCTACCCTGCGCGTGGCTCAACATGCACTCGCCCATATTATTATTTTTAAAAAATATGCTTATTTTCAGACAAATTCCACGTAAATTTCATCAATATCGGTTCTATAATAGGATTTTTAAAACACAATTGCTTGAAAAATATGTCATTCAAATAAACAACTGCATCCGTAATTATCTAATGTAGTAGGTTGTTTGAGTTTTTTAAACTACAAATTTATAATTATTTATAAATTAATGACAAATTAATTAGCAATACAAACTTATTTGCCGTAAATCACATAAGCGATGTTTATGTGATTTACGGCAAATCTATAGCTAATATTATGTTTTTATATAATTTGCTGTCACATAAATTTGAAATGGGTCTCGGCCTTCGATATAAATAGGTACTTTTAATGCAATAAATTATATTTATATATATAAGTATTATAATTAGAGCTGAGTATGAGACTGCAAGATAACATGAGAACCAAAGTGATTAGAGATGAGAAGAAAATGTATTTAAACAGTAGGTACAAATTTAGTATGTTTAGGTGTTTCGGTACTATAAGTACCTGTAGGGGGATTTTTGGTCAGGAAAAATGGGGCTAGATATAAAAAATCCCTACCAATTTGTCCAAATCGGTTCACTATTGGTTTTTAAAACAAAATTACTGAAAAATATTTCATTCAAGTAAACGAAATTGCGTATTTGAAGTCGGTTGTTTCAGTTTTTATACTACAATAAAAAAAATAGGTTTGCGCCGCAACTCACATGCAATCAGCCAAGTATCAGCTGGAAGCTTTGGCATCAGTGGACCGGCTATGAGGTTAATCGGTGACGATAAACTAGCTGCCAAGAAGCTACTTAGTCTTGAGCACCGCCGTAAAGTAGCATGTCTGTCTATTTTCTACAGGATTCATTTCAGGGAATGTGCGCGAGAGCTTCACGACCTAATTCCACCCTCCCCATTTCACTACAGGACTAACAGAAAGTCGGCGAATTACCACCCATTTCTCGTTGAAATGCCAAAAATCCATACTCAGCGATATCGATCCACATTCCTGTTGCGTACTGCACAAGAATGGAATTCTTTGCCGCCATCTCTGTTTCCTGAGACCTACAATCTTGGAATTTTCAAGGCTAGAGTGAATAGATATCTTCTAGATCGACGAGCTCCATCCTCGGCCACACCGTCGCTTAACAGCAGGCGAGTTGGTGGTAAATCGTAGATCTATCTTGTGTAAAAAAAAAGTTTCTGTCTACGTTGAAGCGCGCTTGCCTAAAAGAAACCGACTCACTCGCGATTTAAAGACACCCAGATTGTACCTATGAGAAATACTAACTCGGAAAGCATATTCCACGATAAATGTTGAATTAAAAGGTTTCGTTCGAGCTTTTGAAATTTTAAAATACTAACTGCCCCCCGCGGCATTACCCGCGTAGTGATGAAAATCAGTGAAGATAATAATAAATAATAGGCTAGGTATGTCCTATTTCAGATCCTAAAGAATCTCTGTGATAAATTTCATAAAGATTAATTCGGTCGTCGTTTAGTCTTGAATAGATAACAAACCGACAGAGAGACAGACAGAGTTACTTTCGCTTTCATAATATTAACTAGGATTGAATCCTTGTTTGTTTGTTTGCAGCTCGCGGACGAGCTCCCAGCCCAGCTTGCGGAGCTGTCCCTGCGCCCGCGCACCATGACCCAGCCGACCTACTCGCTGTGCCGGATCACGCCCAATGATAAGGATCTCGTGCTTAAATTCCTCAGAAGGTAAGGGTACATGACCATGTCAAACCGACAGTAATAATAACACGTCTAATCCTTTAAAAATCACCACGAATTGAACTTGAATCTTAACTCTCGTCTTGAAAACTACCGCTCGTCGTTAACCACTCGCTGAATACGATTTAGCAACAATTGTGACAAATCGTTAGTCTATTACATAGTAATAAACTAACAATTTGTCACAATTGTCGCTTACTCGTAACAGATAATGGTGAACGAGCGGTAGTTCAAATAGCATCCTTGAGGCCTAGTTATAAATCTATACGTAAATGACACATTCTGGTCACTGTTGTTTATTAAAATTAGGTTAACGGAATTTGATACGGACCTTTCCCCATTTAATACTTGAGATGTTAAAACAATTTAGAATATGTATTCTGAATTGTTTTACAGTCAGTGGGTATCTATATAAAAGTACTTTATCATATTTACCTACCTTGCTAAGCTTATATAAGCCAGCTTGCAAAAAATAGAAAGATTCTCGTCAAAATGTGAAAGGTCGGACCTGACAGCTAAACATTAGCAAATACTTTCAAATGCGCCGTATCCTAACTCCATCGTATAGTTACAAAGACATCTTGAAATCTCAATTACCTAAACAATTTTATATCAATTTAGGGACATCAGTACTTATATTGTAGCATGCTGCTATTAGCCTATAACATTTATTCCTATAGGTCAGATAGCCAACTCCTTATAACCATGGAGTTTCGACTCGATTTGAATATTTGGTGATGTTACAATACAAAATTCTAGAACAAAACCTTCGCCTATTAGTTGGACTCAATAGCTAAAATACGAATTCCTACCTAAATATAATTAAAACCTATCTTTGTAGGTTCTTCTTCCGCGACGAGCCTATGAATTTGGCCGTGAACCTGCTAGAGACACCTGAATCAAGATGCCTAGAGCTGGAGGACTATGCAGCATGCACACTAGAAGAGATGGTATCAGTCGCAGCGGTGGACGAGAATGGAGACTTTGTCGGGATCGTCATCAATGGATTGGCTAGGAGAGAGGTAAGAAATATTTATGTACTCAGCGAGACAACGCCTTAGAATATACACATCGCAGCGCCCGGTAGCTGAGTTAACGGCGCGTGGCCCATCACCATACGACTTCCATACATACCCCAAGTGTATGTACCTAGCGTGTCAAGTACGATAAAAATCGCAGTTGACGACCAAGATTTATTTAATTTCAGGTGATAAATACTTTCGATTCGATATTTTGTCAACTAGTTACTGGCGTACAAGCGCGCGGATGCATTGGGTTGAATAGATTTCGCGCAGATGGAACATTCCATCACAAAGTCGTTTATGTGACGTCACAGGCGGTACCAAAAATTTGGCACGCAAGGTTTTCATATAAATGAAGTCGCATGCTCCATCTACTATGTATGTGCCCATCACCATCTTTGCCATCGCTGTGCCATAGACATGGGACTGACATGGATCACTCTCTATTGACGGACGGAAATTCCTGCATTGTTGTTACTATTAACTACGCTTAAACTTAACAGTACAGATAAGTAGGTACCTACAGCAGACTGAAATAACAAGTATCTATATTGAAAGAAAAACAAAATACCCGACTGCAGAAAATCAGTACTTGCAGTCTAACTTACGATTTCGTTACGCTTGATACGCTGTTGAGTGTACGTTTCTTGTGAGAAAGAATGCGTAAAATCGCCTTAAAAATTATAAGCGCGCATTCTTTAGAATAATTCTTAAACCACTTGTTTATTACGAAGAAGTTCGAAGAAGGTTTTTTATTTTTGCGAGAGATGTATTATTATTATTACAAAAACAAATAGCCTATAACACTCAGGAAGTAAAGACGAATCTAACGACACCTCGCATATCAAAATCGGTTAAGCCGTTTAGGCTGTAGGCAATCATATAGAAAGATTACCTACATACCTACATACATACATTCACTCGTAAAACGTAACCCTTCTTCTTATGCAGTCGGGTAAATAGGGACTCTTGCTTGCGCCTGGGCAAGCAATGCCTACTCCAAGACGCACAATAAAATATTGAAGTGTTCAATCGAGCTGGCACGGCAAGTCGTCAGTACTTCTAGCTTTATACCTAAGTTAGCCTGGCCTGATAATAGCCAAGTACATAAATTTAACTAAGAAAAACAGTAGATATTTCTACGAATACTTACATTTATTACAACCTATAAAACTGCATAAATCGAGTAATAATAGTACTTATGTAGTGCGTACCGCAGACAAGTTCTACTTGCCACAAGGTTTCTGAGGCTTCTGAGCTATTAACAGATTTGTGATGAAACCTCCTACACTGAAATACATTCAATGCACGCTACTTTTCCCAATTAAGTTAGTTTGAAGCGCAGGTGTTCATTGCTTAACAAGTCACGTTTGCTACAGGCCTTATTCTGAAAATCAGGTGCGCTATGAACAATAAATGGAGCTAAGCATAGCTATGTAATCGAAATTAAACGCACGCACGCAAGCAATTACGGATATCTGTACAGTAGACCGCGTGAGCACAAACATGTTCAAACAGTCTGTGCTCGCAAAATTTACTGATCATATTCGAAATTCTTTTTTAGAATTCTGTATCCATTTTTCTGCTAAATATTATCAAAATTGGCCGACAGATGGCTTTGCAGGAAACTTCTTCTCCTTTGTTTACCCAAAATTTCACAACATGTTGTCTGAGCAATCTCTTGTTTATATAAAGTTTATTGATATTTCTTGTATAAATAATTGAGTAACAAACGTTTTAAGCAAATAATTATTATTAAAATCGGCCAGTAAATGGCGCAACTGCAAAATACTCCCTTGATTAAAAATCCCCGGCGCTAAAAAAACATAAAATTGTAAAACATTACCAATTTTCGTAAAGATTGATTGAAAAATAAATATGACGTCATGTGCGCGAGTACAAACAAACATCCAGACAGAGGAAATAAAATTTGACTAGTTGATGCAGAGACATTTGTTCATTCAATACCTATTATTCAGCCAAACCACCGCCGCCGCTTGACATCGGGCGAGTTTGTGGTCGATCGTAGACTTGTCGTAGGTTTGTGGTCTGACAAAATGCTGGGCAGTTCAGCCAAAGAACTTGTGAAACGTTACAGTAGGTCAGACGTCTTGTCAGCGGATCACCATCGAGCGAAGAACGATTCATGTTCAGCCCAAAAAGAAAGCAATGTCATACCTTCCTAGGAACACATTCTTCGCTAGTTATGCGAAAAAATAACGGCCGATGAACAACGCTTAACAAATTATTCGGTTAAGATGACTATCTTGGGTTCTCTAAATATCGGGTTCGGTTAACTAAATTGTCCCATGTGATAATCAAATAGATAGGTACGACTTAGAAAGACAACTTCGCAGTAACAAACTTTATAACTCAGAAAATTTCTGACAGAAAATCAATGGCTGAAAGGGAAAACGTCGAGATACAAAATCCTCCCAGCGAGTTGCCGTCAAACCAGCTTCGTAAAGATTAAACTTTACATTGTTATGGCCTCAACGGACGATAACTTTTATTACATTTGAAAATTGCTATTCTGCTGGAAAATTTTCAAAGTTTAAACAATTTAAAAGTTTTAGGGTGTTCACTCAGGGACTCTGTCATTACAAGCAGTTGACTGAGCTTTTTGTGACAATATTGTTTGGAATTCAGTGTTATTCTTATTATACAGAAAGAACAGAATAACAAAACAGTTATATGACAACAGTTATTTACTTGACTGCGTGGAAAAAAAGGTATTGTTCAATTCAGTATCTGAAACCGAAAAAAGGAATCGTTATAACATTTATTTCGTTTTCCGTCTATCTGTCTGCCTGTAAACGCCATTTTTTCACTAGAACTTGTGGAGGTAACAAATCTAAATTATTATCAAAACGTATGTTTGCAGTCCCTTAAAGAAAGTTATCTCAACGCAATGAAAATAAACCCTAAATAATTATAGTTTAAAAACATGAAAAAATCAACTTCAAATGCGCAATTTTATTTCAAAAACCAAACTACTAAACTGATTTTGATGAAATTTCTACGGTACGATACTTCTAATTTCTTCTTAAGACCTTATTCAGAAGTATAAATATTTAGGAAAAGAATAACTAATATACCAACAGCTTCTTTTTCAGGACATACTGTAAAAGTCAGTTCAGGGACTTGAGGAAAATTGCCATTTCTGTAGGAGATGGGCTGACCCCCCCCCCCCTGTCACTGCAAACCAACATTACACCCTACCTTCTTATCCTCTCTCTAACCCTTATACCCTCTCCCTTCCATTTAACCCTCTAACCACCGTCAAATATGGCGTCAAACGGCCTTATTTCATGGTCATTGATGCTCTGCCTATCGTGTACGGGAAAATAGACGTTATTTTATGAAATATTTATCAAAAGCAGCCCAAAATTAAACAAACCGATTTAACCGATACTTGCCTAAGTAAATCTATTTTATCAAAACCCATAGGTACCTACTAAAGAACAATACATCCTGATTGGAAATATTTCCCAGAACAACCTTGAGTAGTCAACATTGCGATTTACGTAGGTAGGTAGATTCCACGTCGGCAAATCAATTAGAACTGGCTCGAAGGATCAAAAGGAAGGGGTTACGGTTGACGAGCTGTCACACTCTAGTGGTCTTTGGTAACTTTATAGTGAATTACGAGTAATGACTAGGTCTTTTCGAGTGTTTAAAAATTTGCATAGTTTAAGAAAAACACGAGAAATTACACGCTTTTTCGTTCTGTCATCTTGTTTACATAGAATGAACATAAACTCAGAAAAACCACGAATTTAATTTAAATTATCTTCTCTAATTTAAAATATTTTATGTAACAGGACGTTGACTACACCGACAAATCCGAAGACTGCCCTAACCCAAAGTTCAAGCGCATCCTCAAGGTGCTGTCGCACCTCGAGAGAGAAGCTAAAATATTCGAGAAACTTCCGGAAAGTTGTCACACGGTGCTGGAAATCAGGATCGCATCCACTCACAGCGCATGGAGGGGGCGAGGCCTGATGAGGGTTCTGGTAGAGGAGTCAGAGTAAGTACCGACCGTACCGTTTTACCGACTTTAAAAAGAATAAGGTTAACAATTCGGTTGTAATTTTTAGGGTTTCAACTACTACGAAACCTTATAGTTTTCGTCCGTCTGTCCGCGGCTTAGCTCAGACTATAAGTACTAGAAAATTAGTTGGGTAATCTATCCAAAGATTTTAGATGTTAGCGAAAAATTTTCATCTCTGTGAATCTATCTATAGTCCGAAATACATTTGTATGAATCTTACTTGCCCGAGTCCGTTATAGAACTGCATGATACCAGATGTTTTACTTGACATGAGTTTCTAATTCAATATTACTTATAACTTTGTTATGCATCAGTTTCATTTGCCCGAACAGTTATTCTTATTAGTTCAGGTTCGTTAAGGTTTCTGTTTTATTATATCCAAAAACCTTTTTATTTACAAAGGTTCGGTTATCAGATATGTCAATTATTTGGTTAACGAACAATAATATAATAGTAATTAGTACCTATATTAAAAAGAAAACTAACGGACCTATCGTTAGGTTTCTTTTTATTACACACAAACTTTCTTAGTACCAAGATTCGGTTATCAGACGAGTTGTAAAATGAGCTTTCGGGATTTTGATAGTCTTTTGAAAAAAAAAACGTTTTCGGGAAAATGATATTCGGTATTTCTCAATTCGGATTATAAATAAGTAACCTATATTTGGATTAGTTACTATGATATGAATATAGGACAGCGGTCAAGTAGTAGATTATGCACCAAGGGGATAAAGTAGTGTTTTATCCCACGGGCGATTAATTATAAATGAACTATAGAACAATTAGAACAATCACGTTTATATGCTATATCTATGTAAGCATTGTACATGGCTCCTCAAAATGACTGCGAGAACACGCAGAGGTTACTCTATTTTTAATACTAAGCATCTATTAAAGTCTAGATTTGTAACCACAAAAAAAGTAAGCGGACACTTAAGTTTGAAATTAAAACTATAAGTATTATATACCCGGAAATACGTTACCCACGCGAATTTAATGTAGGTTTAAGCCATGTCATGTTAATATAGGTTAGTGGGTTCAATTACTGGTTAGGATGACAAAAAAATAATGATTATGTTCTGCGTATTAATTAGAATACTGATCGAGGCACGTTTTTGTTCATTTCGATTACATTCTAGTAAAGCTTTTATTTATTTTAGTAGGAAAAAAAAACTTAATCATGTATTATGTTATGTTTACCATGTATATTAAGTATTATGCTATCTCAGATACCGATACTGACTACCAAATTAAAGTTGAGCTGTGCATTTTTACCTGACTGTGCAAGAAGGAGGGTTATGTTTTTCGAATGTAGATATGTAGGTATGTGTGTATATGCAAGTATGTATGTTTCTATATTAGTTTGACCGATTTTGATATGCAAGGTGTCTTTAGATTCGTCTTTACTTCCTAAGTGTCACAATTATGTACATATTATATATATATCTAACATACCTATATACACTCGAAAAACATAACCCTCTTTCTAGCGCAGCCGGTCGAGTGAAAACTTAGTAAAATCAAAAGAAGTTATTAGTCGATTACGTTATTTTACACGAAAAGAATACAGGCTAATCTCGTTTGGCAATCAAAATTGGAATTGTGTTCAAAATTCTCTACATTGTATTCTCTAAATGCTCGCAACACGATATCTTATTGAATAGTAGCACGTGTACTAACAATAATCGTATTGCATTGTACAAAACAACTAGTGCATCTAGAACGAAATACTTCCATTGTGACACAACACACCAGTGGTTCTCAACCGTACGTGATGAGAGACCAAAAACTAAAAATACTTTTGTCGTAGAGTAGACCATTCACAGATATTATTGATATGAAACATATAATGCGGCGTATGAGCCTAGCTGTTCGCTTTACTATGCGCTAATGTTAGCTAAGTCAGAATAAGAATTGTGAAAGAGAGAAAGTGCTCTACAAAGAAATGAGAAAATTTACCATCCTATCATGCTTACTTCTATATAAAATAGTATCGATGTTTCATATCTGCTAGGTGTTCCTCGAAGGCGCATTTTTTTATTATAAGTAGAATTAATAAGGACTTTGCCGACCAGTTTAGACGCACTCAAAGACGGATTAGTATCAGATCGTACTATCAGTGGTCCGCAGACCACTATTTAAGAACCACTGAATCCTATTATGCTATTGTCTTGTTACGTGTTATACAATGATTGTAATATTTCAGCGAAGGGTTTGTAACACGCATCTTGAGACAAACCTACAGAAATTACAAAACTAGCTGTGTCATTCGACGATAGCACATTATTACTCGTAGATACAACATTTTTAACATAAAAAATTGTTGAGGCCGCAAATTTCGTCAGTACATTAGGTAGAAATCCTTTCCTATCCCTAAATATTAACAGATTTCCATGATTTTCTATTAGAATCATAAATGGCTACTTTTAGTTTTCAATCAGATAATGATTAAAGATGGTTATTACGAAAAAAAAAATTGACGTAAACGATTCCCATATGGATACGATTTCATTGTTTCGCACGGGCCGTGCACTCTACACACGTTACTCGCTCTTTGTATGCGCTTTACAGGCAGGCAATAATGATAAGTACAATTTGGTTCAGATAGGTTTTCCCTGGCTCTGCGTGGCAAGCCTCAAATATGGTAATTGCCCGACTCGATTTTAGCCGTGACACGTCGGGCAACACTGTTAGACGCGTGTCGTGACTTGTAAACACTGACAATGTCATCCTGTGTGTTTAGAAAGTGAAACACCAATATATTAAGGCCAAATACCAAAAAGGCCTTAAAAACACATGGTCTTATCCTCGAAAGTGCTAAGATCTGAGATTTTCCTCGATTTTAATTCATCCTCAATGAGTATAACCTATCTATAGATAAAATCTCATTGCCTTTTATACATATTTACGCAGTGAAGTTGTCATGTTGAAAACAGATGCGTGTATTCTAAACAATATAATAATTGAAGTATTATTAGAATAATAATCCTATGACAAAACAATGGCGCATTTGTCTGGTTTATTCTAACACCGAGGAAACAATAAAACTTGCTACAAGTGGGTGCAGTATGCATACAACCATAACTTACTCATGCGCGTTTTAATATGCACGGATGAAACTATTTTTAGGTCCTATCCATAGGCTTGATATAATACAACTTTGTATGTATCGTTCTTATTACAAACGTCACAGAGGTAAGATTCTCGCTAAAAAGTCAAGCTTCCTGGGCTCTACTACATCCACAAAGTATACTTTCCCCATCCTCTATATTATATCAACTTTTGTTTGGTCTTATCTTTGATTCTCATGTACTTATGTCAGCCTAATTTATGTCCTGTCTCTTATGGTTTTTTTTGGCAGTGATTAGTATTTTAGACTGATCTTAAGCGACGGGTTTCAATATTTTATGAAATCCAATTTTAACCTGTCATTTCAGTACAGCTGGACTGAACTGAAAAGCGAAGAACTGGAACAAACTTATCGATTCGGTAGATTACTTTGTTCCGTAAGAGTCTAAGAGAGCCTTTATTATAATGCAAGGACTGAATAGGTATCTTGTAAGTTTGAGTTCTTCAACTTTGACCACATCGTAGCTTTCAAAATTTCCAACAGGCGAGTTAGCAACTTGATTTCACACACAGATATTAAATATTTTATGATACGTTATATATTCTATGTTTATATGCAAAATTGTTATGGGCACCTATATTTTTGTTTCCCAATATGCCATCCGGAGCATATATACCGTTCAAAACAAAGTTACGAGTAGGTAGTTCTGATAGATCTTTTAAACGGCATCTTTCCACATTTCCAGACGCATAGCCCGCTCGATCGGCGCGTACGCATGTCGCATGGACTGCACATCGGCTTTCTCTGCCGCCGCAGCAGAACGACTGAAGTACAAGCAAGTCTACAAGTTGGCTTATAAGGACGTCCCATTCGCGCCACACCCAGAACCACCGCACCTAGAGGCTAAAGTCTACATCAAGGAGCTCGTTTGAGGTAATGGAGTTTTTTATAAATCAATATTTATGGACATTTCACACAACACCATCTAGCCCAAACTAAGCAAAGCTTGTACCATGGAAATATATATATATTTAAATAATTATATTAAATTATATATTTAAAAAATCGAATCGACGAAGATCAGTGATTCCAAAGATAACGTCACAGGACCAAAAATCGCCACAGAGCAGACTGAGTGCTACCCAGGTGTCGGTGTTGCTATACATATTGTGTCGTGTATTATTGTCATCTAAATCCATTGCACTTATTTTACAGGATTGCCGAAGAACACGGAAAAAATCTACACACGAAGTCACGAACCCACGCGATTTTATGTCGGTGTTAGTACCATAACAAATTTAACACTTACGAGTGCTAGGAATTAGAAATCAACAATACATACACAAGTGCAATTAGTTTAAAAACCAAGAAACTCAACTTCATGTATAAAAACATAAATTTGTTTAGCTCTCTTTGCCCGTCAGTACGTATGTATTTGAATGTTCATAAACATTAGCCTCCTTCATAGGCAGTCGGGCAGGATATAAATTTGATTAGCAACTTTTCTATTAGAAATATTTCACTTCATCTGTCATTCGCAGAAGATTGAATAATTAATTTAGCTCAAACATAGAATTTCTGATCAAACGTTTTGTATCGAAACTGTAAGATTTTTGACTGTGAAATTTATTTTCCTAATCTTTTAAATGTACCTACCTGTCTTTGTAACTTTATAAATAAACGGCCTTACCGAAAAACGTTACTTAACTTTAAGCAATGATTAACATATTTTGTCAACTTCTCGCTGACACGATATGACATTTGCGAAAAAAAAAGAGAATTTAAGACGTTGGTTAAAGTTAAGTAACGTTTTTCGGTAAGGCCCATAATGTATCGTATTGTTGTGTATATGGCTAGACACAATGTAGAGTTAGGTTCGATTTCATTCCACTTCGGCTAAGATATACCAAACATTAGGCTTATAACAAACCTTGGATTGGATTTGTGTTAAAATTGTTATTGAACTCGAATATATCGAGATAGTTATGGTATTCGAGCGTATTTTGTCAAAATAAGATAAGGCAGACGGATGAAAAAACTAAGCGACCATATTTAGGCAATAATTTAATAAAGTTGTTATTTTTTTGAAAATACCTTACGTCCGATCAATGTCGGGCCGCATTAAATTATTATTAACATTTTGAATCTAACAACTTTATTAAGTTGTCAAATTTTTCATGATACGTTGTTAAAAATAAATAAGTTCTCACATACAATTAATAGTTACCCGAATCGTATGGTGCGTACCGTCGATGTGGACTCTTGTGGACGCTTAGCTTTATAATCCTGTGAAAAGTGCAATAGCAACACCCTTTAGTTATTGCACTCTCTAAATCGTAGGCACCTTCACTTTTCATAAAATATTAGTTCCTCCTAGCATAGTATTGTAGTAGTAGTAGGTACGTTTTGGGAATTGTATAATTACCAAGATTATAAAAACTATTTACTGGTTTCTTAAGATCAAATTTTTATTAGTTATAGAAAATTAAATTAATGAATTAATTTATTTTTTTCTATAGCATGAATGTTTTGTAAAAGTGCAGGAAAATATTGTTTAATTTAATAAACGTTACCAACATTTAATCGGTATTTTTTCTTGTTAGGACACAAAATGTACTTTCTCACATAATTGACAGTAACTTAGGCAATATACATTTTTTTGCTTTCTACTTATTCTAATCGTAACTTACTATAAATTTACTGTATAATATTCTACTGGACTGAATTATAAATAAATTGCAGTTTAAAAAACTAAAAAACACGCTACAAATTATTGTGGTCAAAGTTCATTACAAGACTTTTCTAACAAATCCAAACACAGCTATGATACGATGTTCCATCATGAAGTTCTAGTTCATATCTTCCGACTCCATCATCAGATCAGTTCGACAGTACTATATTATTGTATTGTCATCAGAACTACATACAGCTGCCAATTTTCATGACGCTACAATCCTTGGAAGATGGTTAAATTCATTACCTTAGTTAGTCATTACATACTCGTAGTTAGTTACATACAGGTCGATCTAATAAAAGCGTGTTAAAAATCAACTAAAGTTACTGAGTAAGTAACTAAGTTTTTATAGATAAAAATCTTAGGTCGTCAATTGTGATTTTTTTATCTTACTATTGACACGATAGGTACATACACTTGGGGTATCTATAGAAGTCTATGATCAGTACTCTGTGGTCATACATAGGTATCCTAACTTCTAACTATAATATTAAAAAAGCGAAAGTAACTGTCGGTCAGTCTGTTTGTTACCTGAACAAGCCGTTATGAAATTTGGCATAGATAAAGATTCTTCAGGACCTGGAGAAATACCAAGCTACTGCACCGATTTTGATTAAATTTATAAAGGTCCAATCCGAAAGTAAATTATTTAAAATAAAAATAAAAACGAATTTTACATATCATAGGTATTTAACCTATGACGACATTATGACGTACGAACATTAAAAAATACTAGGTACCGATAACTTTCTTCCATTTTTGAAGTAGCTAGAAAAGTAAAGTTGTAATTTTTCGACCTATCGGGTTTCATCTGAACTCATCCCACGATATATCCTAGGACCTTCACCAACGCGATGCTTAGTTTAATTTTAGGTACAAGTGAGTCGGAAGCGGTCATTGACACTAACACAAATACTTACTTATAAGACTTGCGCAATACCGTTTGGAAACAAACTTAAATTCTATATTTGGATGTAATACCTATAATTTTATGAAAAATAATAACCTATAGGTACAAACAACTACAATGGCACTTATTATATCAAAATCGGTCAAACTATTCAACCTAGAGAAAAAAATACAGAAACATACATACTGTCAAAAGACATAACTCTCCTTTTTGCGCAGTCGGCTAAAAATATCAAAAATCACTTTCCCTAATCTTTCCCGATGTCAGCATTAGATGAAATTATAACCAAATGTTTGTCCAAAGATCCAACACAATGTACCTACGAGAAGTATTTTTATCTTTCACCGTTATATGCTAATACGTATAGCGATGCGAGCCGTACACAAAAAATACTATCAGTCGTAAACGAGTCTCAAGCCAGACGCATCGATTCATATCGATTTTGCCTCAATTTAATTACTGTTATAAATATTTTTACTGAAAAATATTCTAACAAATCATTATCTGGACTGTTTGACAAACTTGTGCGTTTGATAAAGTTGAAACAATAAGACTGGCACATAAAGTCTATGCGATAAGGATAAACAAAGGTATGTATATTTTGATATCATATTATTATGTCATCGAATTAATGTTTGTTTGTTGTGAGCATTGGATCTTTATTATCTTTACTTACAGCTTACAATATGTTGCTAAAACGGTTAATATATACCTACTATATTAATTTATAGTATACTTATACCTATCAGAGGTTCCCAAGATTTTTTTTCTCATAGACCACTTTCAAATTTTTTCTGGTTCCGGTGGACCCCTTATAGCTACATTTCTACCATACTTGACACAAAATGTGAAGATTAGATTTAACTATGGTAATTTGCGTCGCCGACGTAGGCCCCCGTCGAATCTCCCGTGGACCCCTGAGGATCCACCTGGACCACTTTAGGAATCAATGGTATATATTAACCGTTTTAGCAACATATATAATATATTCCTATATCCCATAACTTTGTAGTATTTAGATTATAAACAAGCTTTTGATAAAAAAAATAACTTTTAAGAAATAAATTATAGTTTAAAAAAAGCTGAAACAAACGTATTCCAAATGCGCAATTTAAAAAACAAAACTGCTGGACCGATTTCTATGGGACAAATCAGAAAGTATTTAACAAATAAAAATTAAAGATTTTTTCAGATTGGTTTATAAACTACAGAGTTTATGCTGTAACAAACATTAAAAATACAACCGAATTGTTAACTACTTTCAATTCTCTATAAAAACTAATAAATAGCCTTTGACTATCTGTGTAAATAGCGTTTTGTTTTAGATCAGTGAGAGTATGGCCGAATACGAGGTGGTAGCGGTAAGCCGGGAGGACACCGATGAGATCATGAAGCTGCTTGAGAAGTATACTCGCATAACTTGTTTGTATTCGTAGCACTATGTAATTAGGCATACCTACCTACATGTTTGTTTTTATTGCGAATAGGTCCACGTTTGACCACCAACCAACTCGCCTGTTGGAAAGCGACGATGTGATCGAAGATGAAGCACGCAGACCCAGAAGATACCATTCACTCTGACCTTAAAATTACATATTATTATATTATATTTGGGACTAAATTGTATCTCTCAGGGAACAGAGAAGCCGCCAATTTGTTCCATTCCTTAGCTGTACAGATTAAAAACGAGATTTATAAATCTCGTTTTTAATCGAGAAATTAAACTCTGAAGGTCATAGGCCCATTTATATGGTCATTTTTAGGGTTCCGTACCTCAAAAGGAAATATAACGGAACCCTTATAGGATCACTTTGTTGTCCGTCTGTCTGTCTGTATGTCCGTCTGTCCGGGTGTTTACCTTTATCTCGGGAACGCGTGAAGGTATCGAGTTGTAATTAAAACCATATACGCAGATCCATAGTCTCTTGCAGCAGAAAGAAAAATGGCCCGAAACGCTCCGCGTGTCTAGATAAAATTTCTCAGTTTTCGTAAAAAAAAGTTACAGCCGAAGATGTCGTAAAAAACGAGAAATGCCAAAAATCCGTACCGCAACCGGCGGACTTGATTTTTGACTTTGATTTTTCTAAGTTTTGGAAATTTATGGAGAGATCTATATCCAGCATTGGACTTCTTGTTGCTGAGATTATGATGACGAAAGTTGGAACTTTTAGAACACATACTATCTAGAATCGTTAATGCAATATGTATTAATATTGAAGGATGAAAAAGTTTTTTTCATGAGAAGCAGTCATTATTATCTACCATAGGAATAATTTCTTAATAAATAGCTATGCAAGACAAATCATACCACACTCCAATCAAAGGTGGAGGGTGGGCTAGCCACCTATCGGAAATAACCAGAGAAGTGCCTAACAACATTAAACTATTTTTTTTTATACACTATAGATCTACGATTGACCACCAACTCACCTGATGTTAAGCGACGGTGTGGCCGAGGATGGAGCTCGTCGATCTAGAAATTAAGTTTTTTTTATTTTTTAGAATTTCTCTAAAATTCCGTCCCTAAAGAAAATTTAAGCTACATGGACATTAACATATATTTTATAAAGATACCTTGTGTCTTTCAGGACGTTTTTCATAGATGAACCGATGAATAAGGCGATTGGACTCTGTGAGGACAGCCGGTGCACAGAACTGGAGGAATACTGCGCACACTCGCTACTTGAGGGGTTGTCGTTCAAAGCAGTGGACAAACAGGGGAATATTGCTGGAGTAATTATCAGCGGTGTATGCCCTTTGAAGCAGGTGGGGTAAAGAACTCAATGTCCACCCGGTTATTTAATAGCACAGCGGGTTAGTAAAGGCATACGTTGGACACTCCATACAATGGCGTGCTAATCAGTACCACATAGGCAAGTTGATATCTGTATATATCACACGCACATGTCAACGCACATGTATGAACTTAAGGTTGTCGTCTGATTGCCGCTCGCTTATGCCGTATTTTTTTTTTATACAAGATAGATCTACGGTTGACCACCAACTCGCCTGATGTTAAGCGACGGTGTGGCCGAGGATGGAGCTCGTCGATCTAGAAGATATCTATTCACTCTAGCCTTGAAAATTCTAAAATTGTAGGAAGATTGAGATTTATTTTAATTTTAATTATTAAAATCCAATTATAATACTAAATAGAATGCGTTTTTGTCCGTTTAATAATTATGCCAGAAAATGTAATGGATATTATATTGTGGAGCAAATAATGAAACCGACCTTGGATTTAGGTAAAACTGTAACCTAAAAACATAATTTGAATAACAGCAAAGACACAGCATGTTCAGTTAATAAATCCGGCAAAGTGCGAGTTTTACTCGTACACCTATATCTAAAGAAAATATTGATAAAAATAGGTAGGTACATATTGATAATGATAAATACTATCAGCAATAAGTAGTTAGGTACCCGCATATTAGTTTGTTTGTTCTATCTAGTCTTGTAGTAAAATCGACTTGATTTTTAGATCGTAAGATAAGATTAGGCAAGTACATATCTTTCGTCAAGGTAAAATATTGAAGAAGTTGTTGCTATGTCGTGCCCAAAGCATTGATTTAAACATTTCATGAATTAGTCGACCATTTGAAGAAATGGTCGCATCTCAGTATTTGTTTGCTAATTTATTTATTTATTGCACATTTTAAATAGTTCTAGTAACTAAAATTTAAATACTTATAAGATTTTTTTTAACAATTTACATGACAATGGATTATTATACGTAGATGGGTTATCCCCGGCTCTGCGTGGCAAGCCTTAAGTAAGGTAATCGACCGACTCGTCTTTAGTCGCGACACGTTGGATAACGCTGATAGACGCGTGTTGTCAACAGTGACAATGCCATCCTGTGTTTAGAAAGTGCAACACCAATATCTATAAGGCCAAGATACTAAAAGAGCTCATGGATGTGTCTTATCTTCGAAAGTGCTGAGAACTGCGATTTGCCATACTTTACTTCATATTCAATGAGTATAACCTCTCTAAAGATAAAATCTCATTGATACGATCGATTTGTTATAAAATCTAATGATGGGAGTACCTACAATACTAAATACTGTAGCTTGTTCTATTTGGAAATGGTGTGTACGGAAATAGAGTGTTGAAATGCGTTTACTTCATATTCAATGAGTATAACCTCTCTATAGATAAAATCTCATTGTATTATGTATACAGAACAAACGGAGTTTAGTAAACAGCCACTATAATATTTGTATTTGCTATTTTTGTCCTTTTTATTTAACCTAATGTATATGCGGGTAGTTAGAAAAATAAGTCAACTTTGACTATGCTATCATCGTGACGTGAACGACTAGTGAAAGACTGATGAATTAGAAGTATATTCTAAACAAGACTTTATTTACACTTTCAGGATGAAAACGACAATCTACTCAGTTACGCACAACACTGCCAAAACCCCAAATTCCAGAAGATTCTACACGTTCTGGTGCAACGCGATGAAGGTGCCAGACTGTGGGAGAAATTCCCAGACGAAAAGCTGGTGGACGTAAAAGTGGCTGCTACAGATCCTAGCTGGCGACGAAAGGGTATCATGAACGCTTTGGTGGAAAAGACTGAGTAGGTTTGCTATAAATATTGATAACGCCTCTTTGCTTCAATGACGTGGTAAATTCGACAAATATCTACCTATGTATTTGTTTTATTATTTGATAATTAAAACCGCCGCATTCGATTTTATTTATCAAAAAAAAGTGTTTTATACGTGTGTAATAGCAAAGTTGAAAGTGAAAGATAGCACTGCCGTGTCAGTTCGCAATTTCACATTGTCTCTATATGCGCAGAGCTTTGTTTCAAGATAACACACTGTCGAGGCAAAGAGACGATATCACTCTGTAAACAGAAAAGGACTGAAAAAAATCCTAATAAAAAGGAAGTCCTTAAGGTTGTTGCGGAAAATTTCGGATTTGGTCATATAAATTTAATTCAATTCCAGTTTCAGCTATAGCGGCAGCTTTTGCGACTTCAGTCAAGGAGACAGCTTGGATAATGTATACGGATATAGATAATGTAGAAACCAAAGCATGGTCTAAGGATATCTAGTTCCCTGTATTTTGACAAAAATGTAATCTTTACTTTTAAGCTGATTTTAATTGAATACATTGATAGGCTTGCGCTTGGCTACAACCTTGCCTCTTAACGGACGTTGCAAAAAATCAGTTCCAGGGGATTTATCACAATATTAACAGCATTCTTATTTCAATATTAGGTACTTTGACGTTTTTCTTGTTCTCTCAACTGGAGGAAGAGCGAGACAAAAGTCAAAGTAATACTGAAATAATACTGCTTGAACTTTGAACGCTTGTGGAAAAGCCCCTGTAGGATAGCAAGAAAAAGGCCAAGCGCAACTAGTTACTTACTTTGACGCCAAGCGCCAAACGGTAAATCATATCGTTATATATTTTCACCGGAGCTAAGCTACGCTATGTCGCTATAGGGATGTGTCCGAAATCAACCAATAGGATCACTCGATTTTATAACTCAACTTATAGCTATATAAATAGAGCGATCGTATTGGTCGATATTAGATTAGCTCTGGTTGAAAAGCAGTTACGATTTACCACTATACCAACATCACGTCAGTTGTCAATTTGTCATCAAATTCTAGCTTGCTAATTATAAAACACTTGTTTTATTTTTCAGAGCAGCGGTAAAAGAACGCGGCATCAGACTGCTCCGCATGGACTGTTCCAGTGCCTACTCCGCCAAGTCAGCAGAGAGGCTGGGCTTCACTTGCATGTACTCCGCCAAATATACCGATATTACGATGGACGGCAAACCGCTGGTGGTGCCTGAACCGCCCCATGTAGACGATAAGGTTTATATTAAAGTACTAAGTAATAACTAAAGTACTGTATGAATAGATATAGGTTCTTTAAGTGTTGTCGTGCGATCTATTTCCTAAATTCAGAATTTGAAAAATCTTTAAATTTATGATTTAAAACAGATAACAAGTATAAGTTTAGAAACCAGAAAAACCCCCGACAATATAATAACAGCTGAATCCATTATGATGAAACAGTTAAGAACACAACTCTCTATGAAATCCTCTTTTAAACGAAAACAACTAAGTCAAAATCGGTCCATCCATCAGTTTCGAGAGCTGCGATGCCACAGACAGACACAAACACACAGATACACGCGTCAAATTTATAACACCCCTCGTTTTGGATTGTGGGTTAAAAAAAGCATCGACAAAATCGGTTTAGGGGTAGAAGAATATTCTCCTATTTGTATGGGAGATCGGGTGACAACACTTAAGTTTTTACGCTATGGCATTCTTAAACACACCTCTGCCATGCCGTATACACCAATTAAAATCTATACGACGTATTCTTATCAAGTACTTAATGATGAATTGTAGTCCGGAGCTAGTTATTGCTCATCAAGTAACTGTAGGGGACTGGTGATCACTAGGTTATAGACGGGCGAGATCGCATTAAAGGTCATTAATGCAGAGGACCGGTCCCATCAGACCTGGCAGACTAGATTCTGTGCATGAATAAGTATTTATGGATCTACTCTACTAGATTTAACCTGCGATCTAGTGTCGCAACAAAGACTGATAAAGAGATGTCAGAGATGATTGGCGTGACCTATTTGCCACGTTTGACTCCCACTGCATCAATCAGACCCATGATACTCTTAACCAGTAGAAATGGAGAAGTTCTCTTCATTCTTGAGTAGGTACTTACTATACAATCACTAAAACTGAATAGATACACAAAATTACAACTTCGTCTGCTCTTTCAAACGCGTAACGACCAAGAAAGTATCTAAATTAAATTCCCTATTAATCATTGACCTAATATGTACTACGTACATTTATGGGCACAATAACCAAATGATATATTAAACACTAACCCTGCCCCGCAGTTTCACCCACACCAATAAAATATATATATATATATATATTTGTGAACATTTCACACAACGCCGTCTAACCCAAACTAAGCAAAGCTTGTACTATGGAACTAGATGGCTGATAGAATACATATATACTTTTTTTTTGTAAATATATACATATGATACATAGAAACACCCAGCTACAGAACAAACATCCATGCTCATCACACAAATGTTTGCCCTGGGTGGGGATCGAACCCACGACCATACAGTTCAGCAGGTAGACGCAAACACACTACCAACTGAGCCACAAGGCCAGTCAAATGGAGTAAAGTTTTCTAATCCTAGTTTTTTATTTTATTTAAAAATTCAAGCTCCACAGACTCCAGGGTCCGTGCCTTTTATAAGCTAATACATTTTATTTTTAACTAAGTTTAATTATTTTTATAAACTAGCATACAAGAGGAGGATACATACTACTCCTAGTTTGAGACATCCTCATTCTAAATTCCTATCAAATCTGATCAATCGTTTTGGAACAAAAACAAACTGATAAAAAAGAGAAAACTTTCTTTTTAAAGCGTTTATAATAATAGAATTACAATGTAGGTATTACTAAGTATTATTTTTATGGGAAAGTAGGCGTACGAACAGGAAGTCTTGATTGATCGATTCTAAACCGGGTAGGTAAATGTTTGAATAAAAAAAAGACGTGTGGCACTCGGAGACTGCCGCGGTAAAGCTATTGCATAATAGCTTTACGCGCGGTGTGTTAGGTTATTTTCGTTACGGAATTTCTGGATTCGGTCTCCACGCTCAAGGCCCGCGATAGAAGCTATGCAATAGCTTAAAATACTATAATATATCGCCCTTATGGGCATAACTATACGAGGTACGAGACATAAATGACACTATAGCTAACTACTTAAAATAAATCAAGTTACACAGTTACTGTTTATATTTATTGTTAAGTATACTATCTAGATATGTATTGTACTTATCCAATAAACGTTTCTATAATTCAATATTTCGATTCCGCGCCTTCATACCATGTGTTGTATACAAAATTCAGATCGTACCACGTATCCTAAAAATGATTGTTTTATAAGAACGTTGCAAGAATGTAACAAACAGTACGGCAGGTGGTAGATAATTAATTTCGAGATTTCCTAAATGTTATTACTCGAACGCTCACTTGATCATTGGAAATTCTGCTTTGCGCCCCAAATATAAGACGCAAATTTAAATTTCTGATAAAAATTATACCAATTATTGACCACGACTTCGATGGAACTGAGTGAAATATTGTTCAAAATCAATATCTGTAACCCAAAGTCTTTTTTTTCTGTTGCGTTTTTCCTTTTATGGAAAGGCAAAGGGTACAGAGCCCATGCAGCCATCGTCTTAATTAAAGTAACCCAAAGTCAGTTTATTTGTGTTTTTTTTATTAGAATTAACACCTAACAAGCCGACGGTTCGCCTGACGGTAATTGATCGCCGTCGCCTATTGAGAACTGCAACACTATTGGAGCCTTGCGAGCACGAAAAGCTTGTCTGTGGACACTGTCTCCAGTGAAGTATCAAGGGTCTCCCCTTTTATAAACGTTTAATCTAATCAGCCCTACATGACTATTTATCTGGCCAATTTGAAATTAAGTAAATTTTTAATACCACAACAAATTTCTACTGTAAGTAGCCCAGCCTGGTAAAACTATAGTAGGCAAACTGGTAAAACCCATAACCCAATATCCATTCAATTATACGACACGTTAAATTTCCCAAAACAATTACCTAAGATTTAGATATAGCCCAGAATTATGTAAGTAACTTGGCAAATACTAATACCGTACCGAGGCCGTATCTACCAGTATGTGTACTGCTCGCTACATGCACCTACCTCATTTAGGCAGCCCGATATATTTTATTATTTTCCATATT
This sequence comes from Lycia hirtaria, assembly GCA_947563715.1. Taxonomy (NCBI): domain Eukaryota; kingdom Metazoa; phylum Arthropoda; class Insecta; order Lepidoptera; family Geometridae; genus Lycia; species Lycia hirtaria. The sequence goes on from OX387375.1 coordinate 25,744,202, forward strand.
AGTTCAATTAAATTCACCTTCACGTCATCGTGTGTGTCATACCATCCTTCCGGCGAGTTTCCTACTCCGAATTCTGATAGTAAATTATCTACGTTGTCTCTGTAACGCAGAAAAGAATTAGTAAGTACCTAACCTATAAAAATACATGGTGCCGAGGTATGGAGGGTGGTTTCTTTTCGAAACAAACATAGGTAGGTATATCAGTAACAATTTTTTTTAGGTAAAAATGATTTCTACATAGAATATTACTCGTTATATAATGATGTCTTTTTTAAAACGGTTTGAATCTGAAATGGCTACAGTTCTATGTTTTGCTATTTATCTATTATTATTTTTTACTTTCATCTTCGCAGTTGTGCATTAATGGCTAAGCTTCTGCGTTTTGCTATCTTTTTTTATGGCTAAGCTTCTGTGTTTTGCTATTTATTTGAGATATATATCGTATCGTTATGACGCGGATTCCTCCCAAAATATCTAAGGATATATATGATATCTCAATAAAATTGATTAGAACAGGTATTCTATCGCTAGCACCGGTATTAGCTGACCTTTTTAATAGCTGTTTGATAGAGGGTACCTTTCCAAGTCCGCTTAAGATCAGCAAGGTATCGCCGCTGTACAAAGGAAAGGGAAAGCGGGAGAACATCGACAGCTACAGACCTGTCTCGATTATACCTGCAGTCGCGAAAGTATTCGAGAACGGACTTAGCTCTCGTCTTGTCGAATTTCTGTCCGACACGTGTGCACTATCCGACCGTCAGTATGCGTACCGCGAGGGGCGTTCAACAACAGCCCTGACCCGTGAGGTGGTGCGACGTGTTATGGAAGCCCGTGATTCCAGACCCAAGCTGCAGGTGGCGATCCTCTGCTGTGACCTGTCGAAGGCGTTTGATGTCGCCGATCGTGACGTCTTAGCTGTTAAATTACAGCATTACGGCATGGTCGGTGCTGCTCATTCCCTTCTGACAGGTCTGATGGCGCACAGATCACAAGTGGTCGTCGGCTGTGGAGGATCACTAAAATCCGATCCCATGATGGCGGAAACGGGTGTGGCGCAGGGGTCATCAGTTTCAAATATTTTATTCTCCATACTCCTGAACGACCTGCCCAATGCCGTGACTGCCGCTGACGTACTCATGTACGCTGATGACGTGGCCGCCGTGGTTACGGCGCCGACAGTGGATGCGCTTGAGCGGAAGCTGAACGACGCAGCCTCCCAGCTGTCAGGGTGGTTCCACATGAATGGCCTCGCTCTCAACCTGAACAAGACTCACTTCATCCAGTTTAGTCTGTCAGGGAAGTCTCAGAGACAATTGTCTGTGTTTGTGGATGGAGTGAGGATTGAGGAAAAGCAAACTACAACGTTCCTGGGTTTTGAAATAGACCGAGGACTAAAGTGGGACCACCACATTGACAAGCTGTGTAGCAAACTCGGAGGTGCTTGTTTCGCGCTGAGTCGAGTGACGAAAGTGGTGCCGAGTGAGGTTGCACGTGTGTGTTACTTCGCTACGGTACACTCTCAGCTTCAGTATGGCACTGAAATATGGGCTCGAGCCGCGGACTGGGAGCGAGCGTTCCGCATGCAGAAACGTGCGGTGCGGTGCGTAGCGCGAGTACCGTGGGACACCCCGGCTCGCCCATATTTCAAAAAGCTTGGAATCTTGACGTTACCTGCCATGCTGATCTATCAAGTGGCAGTGTATGCTAGACTAAACATCGACAAATACCCGGAGCGTGGTTCTCAGCATCACTATTCCACTCGAAACAGACACAAACTGATGGCGGTCATGCGTTCCCTTGAGAAGTCCACTAAGCTCACACATGTCATGGCCCCGACCGTATATAATAATTTGCCAAATAACGTCACTAGGGCAAGAACGTTACAATCTTTTAAAGTAAAGCTCAAAAAATGGCTCCTCGAGCAGTCTTTTTATAATGTTAACGAATTTTTTAACACTAACATTTGACATTTTTCTATTATAATTTGTACTTCAATTGACATTTAATAATTCAATCTAATTATTTTTTTACTTTTTGACATGATTATTATTATTGTAATGTGGTATATTTACACAGTATTCTTTGTTGTATTTTTATACTTACAAATAGTTGTAAGCTTATACATAATATTTTATTATTATTTGTAAAAACTTGACGTGTAAAATAATATTTTATCAATAAATATATGAATATGAATATTTATTTTTTATTACAGCTTCGCATTTATACTGAAATTTGAAAAAAGCAATACAAACAAACCTAGCCAATTAGACTCCAATTAGACAAAAACAAAATTTGATAATGTTTAAGGGTAGAGATCAGTTTTCTTCTTTTGTGGTGATAAATGCGTAGATAGTTTCTCATAAGACAAGATATACAAGATATTATAATAATGCATGTACTATTTAATTTAAGGTAGGTAATCAATAAGTACTGACTAATGGTTCGAGCACATTATGCCGGGCCGCAGCGTGTCGGGGCGGAGCGCAAAAATCCGCTCAAATCGCTTGAATACAATTTGTATGAAATATCGCACACTGTGTCGGGCCGCAGCGGGTCGCATTATTGCGACGCGGATTTGCGTCCGTGCGATGCGGCCCGCCCCGCCCCGTCCATATTTTACTTTTTCTTTCTAGACGAACTTCTTGTCTATGCTGTTCATTAACTTCTTCTTCTAACAGCAGGCAAAAAATGAAAGTTTTTCGTCAGAGCTATCCATAACGTACAGTTGCACGCAAATTCTGGCAGTACACTGTACTCAAAATCCGTCAATGCGCTGCGACCCGGCCCGTCACTAATGTGCTAGGTAAGCATTTTGCGCTGCGCTGCGGCCCGCTCCGCTCCGCTGCGGCCCGTCCTAATGTGCTCGATCCTTAAATGTTATTTACATTTACCTTAAAATCGTCACGAAATATTTTTCCTGATTACTGCTTGGCAATTAAATATTTGATTAACTTGTGAAACCAAATAGATTCTAAAAGTTTTTACCATTACTAAGTTATTTTGTTATAGCACTCATCATACTCGCACATCTATAATTTTAGTTCATACACAAACATACAAATAAATAAAATATAATAGTTACTACTCATACAAAAATATATTTTCAATAAATAAATATAATCCCAGCAATTCTATTTACATTAAATACAATTTGTCATATAAAAGATCAACATTTGAGGTGAACTCAGTTCTTATCACAAATATAATAAAGGTCAAAATTGTATAATTTTCTACCTAATAACAATGAGGTAGCTAATTAAATTGCTCACAGATATATCACTCACTCTAAGAGTGAAAAGATTTACAATCATATATTACTCTATATTTACAATAGACAACTGTAAATAGATAGGTAAATCGCATTTACATAATAATGTACTTACTGGTAGAATAGAATGGAAATCTGATTAAAAGCTCTTTTACATTAGGCGACTGTGAAGTGCGGCTATCACACTGCTTAATCCCGCGACTGGTGTTCATGTGTATATATAAAACAACATAACGATGCAGTCGCGCTTCAATGGGTATGTATAGCAATTTTTAAATTATTTTTTAAGCTTTTATCCAAAACTTTTAAATATTTCAAGAAACCAAATATAATATTATTGCGACTGATGTAATTACGAAGTTACGCAGTAATGTGTAATGCAGGTAATGTTTTTTTATTTAATGTGTTTTCCACTAACACATTACATCAGAATAACTGTTCCCTCGCTCTTTCTACAGTTCAGTCAGTAAAACCAAGGTCAAAGTAATATTGAAATAAGATTGTTATTGAGATTGTGGTAGCCCCCAAGTCGCGCTGCAACTGCACCGCAGTAATATAAAGGTATCTGATGCTACCGCGCGGCTTAATAGCCTAATGTGAAAGCGATGTTATACTCTAGCTAGAAAAGTGAAAAATAAAATGTGTAAAGTTCACTTAAAGTTACGAGATTTGAGATCACCTCATCATTTCACAGGTTCAATATCAAATCTGGTTTTACAAAACTATTTAAATTATTACACTTACAACACACGGAGAGGTTACAATATTACAGAAATACTCGTACTTAAAATATGACTAGTACCACATTTGTACTTTTAACCATAAATAAAAGAGCAGATTTTTCCTAGATCATGCAAATTAATTTTTATGCACACAATCAGATTCCCACCTAAAATCCTACTATTCGTAAAATCATTGTCTACAATCTGAAAAAAATACACTATCTAACTACTATACATTCAAGATTAACTACTAAAATATAAAATTCACTACTAAAACAAGATATCACTAGTAAAAACAAAAAAAAAAAAGACGTGTGGCACTCGGAGACTGCCGCGGTAAAGCTATTGCATAGCATTTTTTATCAACTTATGTAATTATAATTATTTATTTATTTTATTTATGCAGTATTCCTAACACCCCCCACTCCGACCGGCACAGCGGTGATATTTTTTAGTTTTGCCATCTATAGATGAATAGCAGAACTTTTAATGACTTTTGAAATATCACGCTTGTCTCTTTAGTTCTGCAAATCGCCTCTAGGTGGCATTGGTTGTATCGGCGTTACTGCGTTAGGTTATTTTCGTTACGGAATTTCTGGATTCGGTCTCCACGCTCCAAGGCCCGCGATAGAAGCTATGCAATAGCTTAAAAAATTAGTAAAAAAAAAACTACAACAATTAGAGCAATTTCAAAGCATCTCTAAACTAATCAACAAATCCCTAAATCCGATAGAGAACGAACATTTAACAAAGCCTTTCAAATTGAAATTTAATTGTTACAGTTAGTTTAGTGGTGCTACAAAAATTGATTCAGAAAAGGTCACTAATAAATCAAAAGATCACTAGTAAAACAAAAGATTCACTTTTTGTCCTCCGCCAGCGCTTGTCCTAGGGACGCGGTGGCTACGGTAGCATTGGCGTTGGCTACTATTCGATCCAGAAGCTGTTGAGTTTGCATCTGAAATATAACGTAATTGACGTAAATACGTATTCAAATTTGCTTCTGAAGTTGGAGGCGATGATAGCAAAAACGGGTAAAATCCGAGACGAACTGCAAGGTGCAAACTATGTGTAATAGAATAGAATAGCAATAGCGTAGGAAGCGCAGTTGCGCTTGCTACGCTATACTGATAACTACCAGTAACAGCGCACTGCCAATGAAGGTACCAATCAGTACAAACTAACTGTAATTTTTAGGTACCTTACAAGTAAATCTAAAAGTTTTGTATTGTTAAATAAATAAATAAACTGAAGCGACACTCTAATTTCTATTAAAAAAAAACGAGTCGAGCGACATTGCAGCCTGCAGCCACGGTACGTAACTGCGGCCGGCCGCAGCACCCGAAGGCACATTGACTCACACAGATCGCGTTCTGTCAACTTCTGTGTGTCTCGCGTGAAGATACGGAAACGAGTGAGACCGGTTGCCGCGGGATGTGTTGCATGCAGTCTATCTTAAAACTGCCGATTGCGACTGCAAGTGGAAATGCGGTCGATTGTGACAACAGGCCTCACTGTCGTCTGCGGCTGTGATCTGCGGCTCGTTTCGGAGTTGTGCCTTTATACATTTTGGCAAATTGTATAAAGGTACAAATTAGCAGTAAAGTTACATATCTATTGTCTACTACTATGGCTTTTTCTGTGACAACGTTATGGTCATTCGTAAACTTTGCACTCTCTTAAGCGGGTATTTCGTTTCTCTTGTAATGGGAGAAAAGCTTAACTTCAAACTATATGAACTCACTAAGAAATATAAAATCACCTCATTAGTAGTATCTCTGGCGGCAGCTCTAACCCGTTCCAGTTCCTCCGCGAGCTTTATAGACCGCTCCTGGGCTTGTTTCCGCTGGGCTACGTACATGTTTCTGAAACGGTGAACCTCAATGCTAGATCTCACTAGAACGCTGGAGTGGACAAATAGAACATACGTCTTAGGTTTCCAAACAAGTTATATAATGTCAATAAAAAGCATTCCCTATTATTGACATCACAACTTGTAAAATTGAGCATCATAATAATGTGCAATTTAAAAAATATCTTATATTCTCTAATGATACCAAAATAATATTTTTACAAGATTGCACAAAAATAAATTTCATACAACAACTATGAAACATTGAAACCAGGTCAATTTATTTCTTAATTAAATCCAATTTTTTTCTTGATTGCCTAAATATATGTATATATAGCATTACCCTTATGAGCCACTCGGCCCTTAAAACCGTAAAATAGTAACGGTTCTCAGGGCCTCTGCCACCTATCTTTTCCTTAATACATGATAGTGAAAGATAGAAAGGTAATGAGGCCTGCCAGACTCAGATCAAGTGGTCAGATGGACCGACAGCGATGGACAGCCAAGTAACCCAAATTAGGGCTGTGTAACTAATATTAGAAAAATAACAAAAACGTTAAACGTTAACGTGTCGTTAAAGCGATATCAAAACTAAAATGGAAATAGGCTGTGCACCTCCAAAGAATGGAATCAGACAGATAGACACAAATTGCCACAAACTGGACACTAAGGGACAGCATATGAAGAGGAGCAGACAAAACCAAAGATGTTATGATGACATCAAATGTGGCTGGCAAGTTCTGGTCAAGAGTGGCCAAAAACAGGGAAACATGGAAAAATATGGAGGAGGCAAAAAACTGTACAAAAACTGTTTGAAAATATATATTGTTGCATATGTATCGTTGGACCTTTAACTGTTATTATTATGGATAAAATACAATCAATGCTCACACGGCCGAAGTGTTCTGCTTACACAATGCAAGGCAAATACACGCACGCTCTCTCATCACACACGTCGCCCAACATCAGGCGTGCTGGCGGTCAAGCGCAAGCCTATTCATGAATAAAAAAAACCTTTAAGAGCACTCCTAACAGGGCCAATCTACCAATAGAGAACTACTTATATGTATTAGGACAGATGCTAAATGCCCATTTTGTCTTATGATACTTTCACAATCAAAATGACAAAATGGATCCCTTGCTGTCCTGTTTAATATATGGTACAAATAAACAGGTGGGAGCAGGATGGTCAGCAATCACTATCACGATCAGGATCACAGTGTTACTCGTAATGGATAATGGATTGTTTTATTTACCTGACAACATACACCTGCAGGAGGACACCAAAAAATGCAATTCCAAAGCAAATGCCAACTAAGTAAATATTTGGCACTTTTTTAATACCAGCAAAACCATAATATCCCTTAGGCTCAGTGTCCTCATCAGTGCTTGTGTTTTTGGACTGATTGTTATAAAATTTGCTTTTTTTATTTTGGTAGTAATTGTAGTCTCCATTTCGACACCTGGAATCCATAAAAATGTGATTTGTGTGTGTGTGGGTGCGTGTTTCAAAAATAATATGGCCATACTCTTTTTTCATAATTAACACACATACATAAAAGCACACCTGTTTTCCATTACAGGGTAAGCAGAGCATTAAGGACCAATAGGGCTGTTTGAGGCCACATTTCGCAGTGATAGAGGGTTACATGTAGGGGATAAGGTATTAGATGGTTAGGTAGGATTGGAAGGTAGGTAGTTATATTGGCATGCAATGACAGGGGATCAGTCCATTGCCTAAATAAATGCTAATCCCTTAATTTCAGGGAAACTGACTTTTACAGTATGCCCGGGAAGAGAAGATGCTGGTACAATCTATGTTTTTCTTTTTCTCCCAGTCCAGCATGGAAAAGTTCACAATTAACAATATCCAATTATAACGTTTAACTTTTACATATAATTTCGGAGGTTATTACTTACGTGAATGGGGCTGGTCTATAGACATATGAGTGTGTATATGAATGGCCATATGAAGGGATTTCAGTTTGATTGTCATACCGTGCCCTACTGCTTGGTTTACCTAGTACATTATATGCTTCTACGATACGGACAAACTTCTCTTGTGCTTTTACATCTTTGTTTTTGTCTGGATGATACTGTAACATGATCAACAATAAAATAAATTACATTATTTGAAATAAAACAAAAATGAAAAATATAGCTTTTGAACTGCCCTATGCACTCAGCAGTTACTAATAGCGTAGACAGGTCATGCAGATCAGTACTAGGTTTGCGACTTAATGGATATAATTTGCAACTAACTTATAACTTTGAATCTTCATACAAATTTCTCAATAAGATCACTGTCAAATAAATTCATCATAAGTCACATTTAACTAAGGATTGTTCAGTTGTTTTGTACATTGATTCAAAGTTACTCATGTGCCTAGAATAGTTAAACTGGCGCCCGTTTGCTAGTGAAGCAGATTTAACAGTAAAGTTGCTCTTATATATGCAAGATAAGATACCAGGTTAAATCCCTAATCAACCGTTGAAAAATTATCAGGTTCTGTCAGAATTAGAAAGTATTCATAACCTTACCTCTTTACTCATTTTGATAAATGCTTCTTTGATTTCTTTATCAGTGCAATTTTTCCTTAGTCTCAGCACCTCGTAGTGATTTTTTCTACCCAAACTGGAAATAATTATACGCACTTTAACGAAAAATCTTAGCATAAAAATAGTACAAAATAAAACTTTCTTTGGACTTACCTATACAGTCTAACAAATTGTATAATTGATTTATAAACGGGACATTTTCCTAAGGCATACATAACGATTTAGACAAACAAAAATAAAATTAATTCTAATGTTCATTTCATCTCATATAAAATTTTTCATTGTTACAAAAAAAAACTGACAAGACAAGTTGTCAGCTGTTGTACTGTCAGCTTGGGTAACTTTACGTTTACACACACTTTTTCATATTTTTGACGATATCAGAGTATTAATGTATGAGTCTAATAATATTTTACTTATTTAAGCGTGTTCTTTTGTGGTCAATTTTAAAGTAAAGAAGTAACAAGTACAATAGTATAGAAAATATTTAAGAAAATCGCGTTTAAATAGCTTGTCAAAGTTAAGCGCGAATGTGGGTAAAATTGACTCCCGTTCATTTCGATAGCGGAAAATCTTTATAAACGGAGATTTACCTAATTCAGGTTGGATTTATTTTACTTTTTTGATGTAAAAAACATAGATCTATCAAATTAAATCAATTTGTCGTATTCAATCATGTTCATTTTCATGGGAAATGCCATTTAAATACTTTGAGCTATAAGCGAGTGGAAAAAATAAAATAGTTTAATTGCAATTTTTTTAACTAATGAAATAATTTCTTAAAAATCAAATAGAGCCTAAAAATTCTACAATCATTTGAGTGTTGAATGACCTCATTATCAAATATAAGTTCTAAGATTAATAGTGAGGAATATCAAACTTAAAAAAGGTTCACCCCATTCCATGAACTGCATACCTATTGTTTTCTTTATGTTTCTTGAGTTCTCTTTTGTTTGGTTTTTAGAAGACTAGTTTTCGGGTATGTACTAACTAAAAACAATTTTAAAAAATCGGTCAAGTCCATGTCGGGCCACGAGCAATGTAGGGTTTTGTAGTTCCATATCACAATTTATGTCTATGTCAATATTATGCGAACTTAAAATAGGGTTGTTTGAATTAAGAATATTTTAGTTTAGCTAAGTTGATCGACTAATAATCGTTAACTTGTAAAACCTACCTACATGTGATATTTTTCCTTACAATTTCGTTAGGAAAATTAATTGCTGGATTTTTTTCAGCATACCTATTTGACAAGAACCATTTAGCTGGTAGAGGGGGAGAGACACTTGACCCTAGCAAAATTATCATTTTAAAGCCTAATATTTTGCAAAAGAGACGAAGACAAGTACTAAAAATTGAATAATATATTTTTGAATTACCTATCCAATTACAGCCAACATCAAGGGGTATACGAGAAAAAAATCATTTCTACTTTACGACTAACAAGGGTACCTCCCTTGTAATTACTCTATTCCCATAGAAAGTGTTTTCAAGATAAATATTTTAATTACGCCGATAAAGTAGTAAAATTTATTTTAGCAGAAAAAGTTAAAGTGAAGGACTATCAGCGCAGTTGGTTGTACATTTAACTTTTATGTTGGAAAGCACCTTTTGAAAAAGAAACTGCGAGCTAATCTTCCATGTAGGAAAAATATCATTAGGAAACTGAATTATGGTGTTTGAGTATCAGTTTTGCAGCCTAGGTGTTTGACGATAGCTTTTTCACTTGAGAGTTATAGTATAACGCCTAACGATGCCATGACTATCAATCAACTACCTACTTGAGAGCCAGTTCTTATTCCGTGTTATGTATGCTTACCATCTTCGACCACATTATATTGCTTAAAACATCTCTGTCAGACATACAAGTGAAATAATTTACATTATTAATGCACTTTTAACTGAAACTTCAATGTCAATGTTACCCACATTTAAAGAAAATATGTTGACTTTTTTGTTTACAATATCTTTAAGTAGTAAAACTAAATAAAACCAAGAAATATTGTTTTAACGGTAAGATAGATAAATGTTTTATCGATATTAAATAAAACTCATGGGATTTAAATAAGTTTTGTATAATTAAATCCGAAATCTTGGACATGCATTTTTCAGTCACAAATTCTTGTGTTTAGAAAATGGTGGAAAACTTTTAAAACTTCCATTACATTTGTCAACTTTATGCATAAATTAACATTTATAATGTTTGGCGACTACAACTCACGCATTCATCAATCAATTTAATTACTCATTTTTTTGGTAAAAAAAAATCAAGAATCTTTAAACCAGGCCATGTCCAAAGTTTAACACAAAGTCAAAGTTACCCACATTGACTTGACAGTATGTATTTTGACATTATGATTAATCTTCTTCTTCTTTTTTGTATTGGACCCGCATTAAAGCATTTGCCAGTGTCAAGTAAAAGGATTTTTTCAAGTTTCTTGAATAAAACAAGTTGTAAATGTTCTAGTCACAATCTTAGTCACGTATACAGTCAATTTATAAGTTGAGTCCTGCTTCAGTAAAGTGGTGGCGACTTTACTAGAAGATTCTATGCTATGGAGTTTTGCCGACAACCTAAAATCACACGTTTTACTGTTTTATTTCACTTGCCCACACTCACGCACTTTATCGAACACTTAATGAATAAAACACCACCATTTTTGCATTAATGTTCAAAATAGCCCAAGTTTAGGAAAATAAAACAAAGCAACAACACGTTACTAAGACGTTCCCGCTAAAACTCCTTGATTAATCTTTTACATTTTGTGATTTTGAGACTTGTCACTGTCATTCATGTTGTTTTTTGTATAATGTTTTGTGGCTCGCTCGATGAACTACCGTTTTAAGAATATCGTTGAGACAGAATTTCAGTAAGTATCAATCTAACTATAATAGTAACTAGATACATACTATAATAATATTTTGATACCTACCATTAACAAGAGAGCACAAAAAAGAGAAGACACTTTTCTGTGCAAGAGAGCGCTATTTTGTACTCCTATTTTCCAATTTCAGTTATTCTTCACACGATGCATTTATTTTCTATTTTTTAATTTTTACAATAAAAATACTTAGTTAATATGAAAAATAACAAGTAATTATTGTAAAAAACTTAATTAGATACACTTAGTTTTAGGGTTCCGTGGTAGCCAAGGAACCCTGCTAGTTTAGCCATTTCCGTATGTCTGTCTATCTGTCTATCTTTAAATACACATCGTAATTTATGTGAATTTATAATAGGGTTTCTTGCTTGATACTTACTAATTAATATGAACATATGAATTAACTTCTGTTTATTATTAGTTAAATTTTCATTTCGTACTTCTCTAAGTAGGTAATTTTTAGGGTTCCGTACCCAAAGGGTAAAAAGGGGACCCTATTACTAAGACTTCGCTGTCTGTCTGTCTGTCTGTCTGTCTGTCTGTCTCCAGGCTGTATCTCATAAACCGTGATAGCTAGAAAGCTGAAATTTTCACAAATGATGTATTTCCGTTGCCGCTTTAACAACAAATACTAAAAATTAAAAAAAATTATTAAGGGGGGTCCCCATACAATAAACGTGTTTTTTTCGTATTTTTTTGCTCAATATTAAAAACGGTAACAGGTAGACGCTTCAAATTTTCACAGTATATTTACTTGTATATTACCTTTCAAAATAAATAATTAAATAAATGTTAAAGGGGGGCTCCCATACAACAAACGTAATTTTTAAGCAATTTTTACTCGATCTTAATTAACAGGTAGAAACTTGAATATTTGTAAGTAAATATTTAGAAATATATTAACTATAAAAATAAATACCTAATCTAATACATAAAAACTCACAAAATGAAAATAATCCGTGCATCTAAACGCGGTGCGAGCGCCGCGTCGCGGTGTGGTGGTGGCGCTAGCGCGAGGCGGTTGCTAAGCAACGGCAGCGCGGGTAGCGGGGGAGGTAACATCACGGAGCGAGCCATTACCGCACGTAATACGTATTCGCGCGAGCGTCGTCATGCTGCCCGGATGTGTATCGAAAACCTACCTATAAGTTTGCAATTTACTACTTGGAATTTCGTTGATTTCTCGTTATTTCATAAACAGAACTAAACTTTGTAGTATTATAGATGATAGTACGGAACCCTTCGTGCGCGAGTCTGACTCGCACTTGGCCGATTATTTTAAGTTGTTCGACTATTAGTCGTTGTAAATCTTACTTAGCCGAAATAATTTTTCTTTTGATTTTTCACACCCTAATATTTACATTACCTATCCAATGATACCCCACACTATGGAGTAGATAAGAAAATAATAATTCATCACCACTTTACGTGTAAGGAAGGTACCCCAAAAAATAATATTTTTTTACAATAAAAACTATACTATAGAAGCTTTCTATACTATAGAAAGCTGTAATTTGGCATTATAGTAGGTACTAATAGTCTTTGAGCAAAGTCGCGATCAGACTGACAGACGGACATGGCAAAGCTACAAAGGTTCCTTGTTTACTACGGAACCCTAAAAATAGCAGATACCTGAAAATTTTAATAATATGGCCTCACTTCAGAGCCAATTTCAATTCCAGGATAAGTACGCTTACCATCTTCGATTCTATTAGGTAAGTAGGTCCGCCAAGACCCGTCGACCGCTAAACTTACTGTAGGTAGGTATCTAATATTGATAAGTAGTTAAAGTTCAATTTGAAACCTATTTTATAATAATTATAGTTTAAAAAACTGGAACTGGACCAAATTTAAATAGGACCACACGGGAAGCACCAGCAGCAAATTAAAAAACCGGACAAGTGCGAGTCGGACTCGCCAGTCGAGGGTTCCGTACAAACTAGTAGATAAAAGGGAGACATCGTATTTTTTTCATATTTTCCTTCTTATACCGAAAAATATACATCGTAAAAATATTTAAAAACCTGTTTTAACTTATGCTAATAAAGTTCTTTCATATGATACCCCACATAATACGGATAAATAACTTTAAAATTTGGACCCTCATTCCTAGCGTAAAGACACATTTTTTTGTGATTAATTTAAAAATTTCCAGTTTTCGGATTTTTTCCTATACTTATGTGTACTCTAACACAATGCTTCTTGCAAATTTCATAGTTTTAGGTCAACGGGAAGTACCCCATAGGTTTTGATTCTCTTGTGAGTGTCGAAATGTGCATTTTTTACGACATATTCAGCTGTAACTTCTTTTTATGAAAATTGAGAAATTTGATTTTTCTTTCTGCAGCAAGATACTATGAATTTGCGTATATGGTTCTAATTTCAACGCGATACCTTCACGCGTTCCCGAGATAATGGTCTTGAGTCTTGACACCTGGACAGACGGACAGACAGACAGACAGACGGACAACAAAGTGATCCTATAAGGGTTCCGTTTTTTTCTTTTGAGGTACGGAACCCTAAAAAGAATCATCAAACTATGTTCACCTAGTCGAAAATTATGAGGTAAAAAAAATATTAAAAAAATACAGTCGAATCGAGAACGTCCTCCTTTTTTGAAGTCGGTTGAAAAGACAGCCTAATGCGAAAAATTATCACTTTAAAACAAGATTTCAAAAATAGATGTGAGTAATCCATAAATTCTTCATAATTAAGTAGGTATCTAAAATTGGTCATATCTTAACAAATTTATAGTAGGTAGGAACATACATTATTAACTTAATTAGATTGTTACATTATTAACTTATCACTACGGAACAATTTGCGAAGCAGGAAGGGATATGAAGCTAAACTGACTCGCAGCCTAATGAAAAGGTAGTTCGACCATGATGGTTAACTCTTAAAATAAATAAAATAGTGCCTTCATAGTACCTAGGTAAGTAAAAAGTACATAAATCGTATCTGAAAACTGTGTAATATCGGCAAGTTGTTAGCGAGGCTTTGCGTGGCGCACGCACGCATCGCACACTAGTCCACCGAACGACGCTGATTTCATTCCGGTATTGACAGCCGCGACCGGCGACCCGCCCGAGCTCGATACCCACCGGGGCCACCGGCTATCGGACGCACGAGTCGCACGACCCGCCGCCGTCGCCGTCGGTTGCCGTGCCGTCCGCTCCACCTACCTCCACCCAGTCTAGTGTCAGTGTTCTCGCGTCACGCAACGCGCAGAGACGCACGGTCATGCGAGAAGCCACTGGCAGGATGGCCGAGCTCGAGTTCGAAGCGCCGCTCGCGCAAATCGAAGATGCCGACGACTGCCTTTCCACCGCGGAATATCCGCAAAAAACAATCAACGGCAACGATATTCTTATCAACAAGATAAACAATATCAAAAGTGAAATGGTTAAAATACAAACCGATTCCAACAAAATAAACGATAATGATGAACCAAAACCGGTGAAGTGCAAACAGGACAATATGCAAAACGGAGAAGGAGATAATTTCACGGAGACTTTCTCCGGATCGCTGGAGGATTTGGTGAACACCTTCGATGAGAAGATCACGAAATGCTTCGGGAATTATGAAGAAAGTGTCGAAAAGCTAGCTCCGGTGCAGGTTCGCACACAGGAGGAGATAATGAACGAATGCCAGTGAGTATTTTAGCACATTAATTTGTTAAATTAATTGGAGCATATAAATGATATCATCATTGCAGTATTTTTAAGAATCGCAAGTGATTCTACGAATAATGTTTACCTGCTTAGTCATATCTTTAGTATTAAATATGAAAATTTAATATCATTTGATAATACAGTTTCATATTAATATATATCTGATCTGATACTGATCACTAGAAATAAGATAAGAATTTGTTTAAAAATATATATTATCAAATATCATAAACAGAATGGGTGGGTATAGCGCATGCGTGTAGAGGCAAGGCACCGATCGATAGATTTGAGGGTGTGAGGGGGTGCGTGACAAGGGTGCTGGTGACGCATCAGAACACTGCCGCCGCTACCCACCCTTTGCTTTTGTTTCCAACCCAAAAGTGTGCTAGCTTACATGACACACTATTTGACAAGACAACTATAATAATTACCGAAAATCCTATTTTGCTACTCCTCTAGCGCTTTACTTTCTTTAATATTTAGTTCAATTTTACACTTAAAGAGAAATTTTAATCTTGCAATCGATTTTAATTTTCAAACATTACTCGCAAGATTTTACGACGCTTCCTATACCTTACAATGTTTTAAGTAAATAGCTACTCAGGTATGTAGCTTGATAAATTACCTACCCATTCTCATGTCTTGTTTTCAATTCGCCTAAACAATGATGTAAAAACTCTCGCTATTGTATTGTAATATGGAAAGGAGAAAAGCTTTATTGTCATCAAGAAAACACAATTTGAGAAGCTTTACTTCGTAATTAATCATTACATTGTTTTCAAGGATTTCTTCGCCATAATTATCTATTGTAGTACGTAATTTAATGTCTAAAAAGTTATCAGAATCATTAAAATCATGTTGTGATCGAAGAAACAGATTCCATCGTTAACTACGTTAGGAAACACAACGTTTCCAGCCACTTGTCAAAATTCTGGAGCCATTCCAGCTGACCTAAATGCTTGTACCCGGGCAAACACATCAAAATAAAAGAGCAATAATTTGCAAACAGTTCAAGGGGTGAGCCCGATATGTAATTGATAGCTTTATAAAACGGTCACAATTAACCTGGATTCTGAAAGACGTATGTAACAAATCACGAAAGTAAATAGTAACAAGAAGTACAAATACTTTTAAATTATATAATATATAATAATAATAAGAGTATAATTATTATTTATTTGTTTAGTAAATACACATATATGCCACATAATAATAATATTTACAAACTTAATCTAAGAGACCGCTACCAGTTGGCAACGTACCCAAAATGCTGGCAGCATTGCCACGTTGAATGGCAATGCTTAACCTTTGAGCCAAATAGAGACCAGCATTTTGATGTATAATAATAATTAATGTATTTATTTTATATATACCCACATAATTATTTTGTAGATATGATACAGATTTATTAGATAACCAATCAATATAAATCATATATCATCAAAATTGAAGCTGGAATATCTTTTATTTTGACTGTAGTAGAAATACTTATTTCAAGAAGAAATTTTACTTGAAAGGAATACATGCAATGCGTATAAAAGTCCTATGTATATCTCCATCATATCTATTAGTTTTTGCTCCAAAACCATAGAATTCGTATTTGTATCAAGATTTTGTATTTGTATTATAGTAAGTTCTGTACCGAAACTTAATTTTATTGAGCCCTATTTAGCTAATTCGATCAACTGGACTCCATCCATACATAATTTTGCAAATAAGTTAATCTGTCTAAAAAAGCTTTTAGTGGTTTGTGCAAAAAAAATACTTGATAACAGGTGCATGTATTGATTCGACCGTGATTGTCCGCAACAGATGTTTGGAGCACCTTGTACTAAGCACCTTGCCGAATATCGAATAACCGCCATATGTTCCCCAACTGCATACCTATTTAAATCTAAATTATTATTGATGTGTTTCTTCTAATATACCTATATACCCTTGCATTTTTCGATCATTGTATTTGACTTCGTTATTAATTATATTCGTTAATGAGACACTTGGTTCCTTCCTTAATGGGCTACCACCGAAACTTATATATGTATCTATCGACTATTCGATACTAATGAATCACTTGTTTCACAGACGTCAAGAAAAAAGTTTTTTTTTTAGTACAGATACTTTTTTTTTTTTTTTTTATCAGCCCTGTTTGTACAAACTGTCCCACTGCTGGGAACGGGCCATCTTCTCATTGTGAGAAGGGTTAGGCCATAGTCTGCCACGCTGGCCAAGTGCGGGTTGGCAGACTTCACACATCTTCAAGATCATTGAGAACTCTCAGACATGTAGGTTTCCTCACGATGTTTTCCTTCACCGTTTGAAGTTGGCGGCAATCAACAATACGCACATAACTTCGAAAAGACAGAGGTGCGAGCCGTGGGATTCGAACCCAGGACTTGCGGATCGCAAGTCAGACGGTCTCCCGACTAGGCTGCCGGAAACTACAGATACTTTACATCTATTCAATACCATGGTATATATTCATATTTAAACCGCGAAGTGCTATTGTCATTTTTATTTCAATGGATCTTGTAAACTAGTCAGTGTCATTTAGTTTTGCTTAGAGATGTTTCTTCACACATGCCCATTATTCTTTTTGCAACCCTTTCACTTTTTTCTTTGATAAAGCTTTCACGACAGATATTGTATTGGCGTCGCCAATATAATTGAAAGCGTTAACAATTCTGCACAGAACGCTTTGTATTCACGAGGAATCTTTCCTACATTTGCATCGAGCACGGCACACGACGCACGTCCGTCTTTATGTCACTCATTTTGAATTTGAATAAGCTATTATCCAAACTCCCTTGTGAAGAACTCCTTTATTGTCTTTTAACAATACTGCTTGGAAAGCCTAGATCCATTTGTGTAAATATTTTTTCATCGTCTTATGTAGGTTGAACGGTTACGTCTTTTGTTGTTGCTACATATATAACGGTATCTCTTGACAACAACTGCATTGCATGTGTAGAGTGACCTGCGACCTTATGTAGTGTATTTGCTATCACGAAACAGATTTCATAACCGCAACGGCCAGTATCTCAGTTTCCACAGCTCGCGTGTTCGAACCTCTTAATCGCAAAAATAGTTACTTAATTGTTCTAACCTTCCTTTAGGCAGCTTTCTAAGCGATAATAATTTTAATGTGAGCTAATTCTAGAATTAAAGGGTTAGAGGGTATTAGAAGGTTAGGAGGTATTGGAGAGCTTAGCCCATCGCCTACAGAAAAAACAATATCCCGCAAGTCCCATATCTGATTACTATTTAAAATATTCTAATACAATTTTCCTCACATCTAACCACGGTCAAGTGTAGCGTCAAACAACCTCATAGTCTTTTATGTAACCTGTAAGGTAAAATAGGGGTGATTCTAAGTATATATTATTATATAATTTTAGAATATAATCGAGAACTTTATTTTGTTTAGCTTTTTGTCGATAACTAACATAAATACTATGTACCTACCATTGTAGATTCATAGTATTTAATTTAGACGATTATCATTAACATGTGAATTGATGAAGTTATGGTTATGTATGGTAAATTATAACATAGCTGCAAATCTCAATATACTGTTTATAGTTGAACGATATGATACCAAACTTACACGTGAAAACATTTCCACTTTACTATACATTTTATAGAATTTTGTAAAACGGCTAGCGTAAAATGAGCAATAAACTTGACTAACTAACTTGCAAACTATGCTATATATTTAGCATAGTATAGCATCAATTTGAAGTTTTATCAGCTCTTCCTCTGGCTCCGAGGAAACGTGCCCTAGATCTGCTGATAAATTAAAATTAGCATGTCTGACTACCACAGACGGCAGACCGCTCGCAATTTGCATATAATATTACTACGACAGTTTGACACCCAAGCTAATATGTTATTACCACAATTATTATTGAGCTACTTGTGTATTCTATGAGGACTCTCCTTGCTCTGATGTAATGCCGCTCTCTCAGATCATACGTGACTCTACTTTCATATTACAACTAGACAAATGATACTACTTTATCTTAGGAGAAAGCTTCGTGGACAATTCTTACTATATATAAAGCTAGACGTACCGGATCTGAAACCTTTAACACGGGATGATGTCATAATTCCATAAAAAGATAATAAAGAATTAGATGCATCTAATTATCTCCATAACGATGTCGTCCTGAATAATGTTGCCTTAAACAATCGAGACAGTAGTTTTTATGATGAAGGCTCGCTTCGCATCCTCAAGTCCCCCACGCATACGGGCTCGGGCAAACGACCGGCAATTTGCAACAACCCACATCGTTAATAACCTTTTTTGTTGCTATCGGCTTGCAAGATTGTCGAAGGTATCGACGTTTCTTTATTAACTAATACCTTTAACTCATAAGCTAAGGCATAAATCCTGTTTTCAAAGCTGCCAATCCATTAGAAAGTCAGTGTGAATTATTGACACATTAAGTTTGGAGTTCCCACGTTGCGCCTCAAGAAAGCTATGTGTTCTCTTTGATCACTCTATTTACAAGTAAGTCTTTTGTTAATTTCGATTACTTTGAATTATATAACTATTCATAGGAATATAAAGGTCAGCTTCGTTAATCATTTCAAGAGTTGTTGCTGTGTACCTTAGTGTCTATCAATCAAGTGTGCACATCATTATGTCGATGTATAACAAATTTCTGATTTGTAAGACAAATAGTTGGTAGGTAAACTGAATTTAAAATAAACATCTAAATTAAACATAATACATTTTAGCAATTTAAAGTGAATTTAATTTTGTGAAATAGTTTCTTCTATGCATGGATCGTTAAGTTTTTCGCAAATATTTAAGTATGCAGACAGAATTCGTGAAAAAACTGGATTCAAGTGTGTTGAATAATAATGTTTAAAAACTTCGGAACTCGTTTGACATGTACTTACCTACGTATTTACTCGTACACATACAGAATGAGCACACCCACTTTTCCAGAACACCGATAAAGCGTGGATAAAGCTATTTGATTACACAAAGCTACTTTCCTAACATTAAGTTTAAATGCCGACAACCACGTGAGACTCCGATTTTATGGCTGTAGAAACTTTTATGCTAAGAACTTTATTGGATTACAAGTTATCATGTTTACTATGAATAATATTATAGTTATGTTCATCTGCATGATCTTACGTGGGCAGTGCTAGCTTTCTTCCCTATCAAGTTCGAGCATGACTAATTAGGAAATGCCTTTATCCATAGAATTAACTCGGCTGAGTAGCTTCGGCGTGATAAAAATAGTTTCAATCTAGGCCTAGGTTTAAGCTTTTTACTCCTACAAAAGTTTTGACAAAAAGTATGGACAACTTTCTTGATATAATAATAATAATTTAACAAATACTATTACGTACCTATATACTATTTTTGGTTCTTGATCGAAAAACAGCTGTGATATTCCAACTAATTATATCAGTTACATATTGGCTATGAATAATTTAAAAGTGCAACTAAACAATATGTATGTTCTGTGAGCAATAACAGAAGGCATAATAACAATGAATAGGTACAGCTTGTGACGTATCTATTAAATCCCTCGTCCAAGCATGCAAGAGTTTCCTTTTACGTCACCTCGCATATTCTATTTAATATTTGCTATTAGTGTTGACGTCAGAACGTATGATGGGAAGCATATTATGTCCAAACTTGAGCATCCTAACAAGAATCACTGCCATAAAAACTGTATGACATGTGGGCTTACTGTATACCTTAGCTGTATACCTTGAATCTGTGGTGATTTTTTTCTAGATAGTCAATGATGTTCTCATCATGATATATCTACATACATACCATATAGATACCATAGTAATTGGAATATTAAATTATACAAAAATAAACGAACAATTCCAACTTATTCGAATCAACTGTCAAAAGCATGAAAAGATATATGACTAAAAATACATGAGTTTCAGCTAACAGCTGAAAATGTAAGCAAAATATTGAAAGAGGAAAAGGAGACTGAAATTTTCACTGTGTAAGAATGTAATATGAATATACGAAAAATGGCGTGCCAAATATCGAAAATTTCAAACAAAAAAGATGATTATAAAGCAACCAAAAGACTCCCGATCCAAAAAGAGGGGTGTTATTTGTTTGACATGTGTATCTGTATAATATAATAATATCTGTGTGTCTGTCTGTGGCATCGTAGCTTTAAAATGGATGGACCGGCTTTGATTTGTTTTTTTTTGTTTGAAAGATGATTTCATCAAGAGTATTCTTAGATATGTTTCATCACAATCGGTTCAGCCATTTTTATTTGTCGGGGTTTTTGAGTTTTCTAATCTTATACTTGTATTATTTTTGTTGTGTAATACATATTATCATATCAAAAATAGTTCTTAGTTTCTTAGTTAATAGTTAACATATACAGGATGTTGTTTATATGATAAATAGACATTGAAAATATGTTTGTAGTTGAAAATGTTTCTAATTCACCACCATTCTACTTATATAACAGTATACTAACAGGTTAACTAAAACGATGCGCTACCTTAGAACAATTACACGGTTGAGTAGATCAAGTGCATTGACCGAATTACATTGAATCTGAATACAATCCCCATATTAACCACTTGTTAATAGGACAATACGTCTCGTCATTGATAGCTCCATTATCTTCATCTGTGTTTATGCTTGTTTATAACGCATAAAAATTTAACATCAATTGGTACGTTGGCACTTTATTCAATTTTGTATGACGCACACCTATAATGGATATATTTATTCCATATTCAATTTTAAGCTTCGCTGCTTGATAACATTTTTGTATATATATTGTACATTTCTCACCCCATTGCCAAAATTCATTCACAAAATATTACCTTCTGTGTTATGTTTTTTTTTTCTTTAGTAATTTTCTAGCCAAATTTTTCTGAAGTGAGAGTTGACGTTTATTTATTTTCGTCATCGTAGTTTCTCATCGTCTTTATATCGGAAATATCTATCCATATGCGATATTTCATAATTACAGTCATGTTTTTATTTTTCTTTTAACAATATTAATTTCTACAAACACAAAGTTCACATTTAGGTTGCTTATAATGAAGTCAATTGCCAATAACGTTGAGTTCAGTATTTATTAATCTATTTTGTTCGTAATAGTAAAAGGCGTTTTTTTTCTACAAATATTCATAAATGAAATGCAGATCCAATCAAATTAAACGGAACAAAGTCAACCATATTGCTGAAGCAGCAGTCATCGACTGTGCGTGACGCATCTCCGCCAAGCCATATGTCGCGGTTTCCTTGAATTCGCCAACGCGACATTTTACACCCATACATACTAAAATCGTAGTAAGTATTGGAATAAATACGAATACAATGTAGTCAAATACAAAAACAATAAATGCACTTGACCCGAGTGGTTTCATTGTTGGTTTGCTTACCTCCTATATCCATAACAAACATATATGACTAACCCTACTATGATTTCAATAAATTTGTCCTTATTATGGGGCGTATTACTTTAGCTAGTTACTAAATTCTTGTTGTATTCTCATATTATTTTACATAATTTAAAGTTTTTATCATTACTATATTAGCTTTCGTTTCTTTAGTAATAGTATTCGTTTAGCTTATTGGATGTATCGTTCTAGTTATATTTTGTGTTATTGAGTGCATTACATTGATTGGTTAACATTTGTTAAAACGCTATTAAAATGGACTAGTAATGATGCTCCTATGCCGTGACTTTATAAGAAATATTTAAGCAATAATATTTTTACAGTGTTTGAGCAAAGTTTCATTAGCGTTATGTTTGCTAATGTATATCATTAAGTGTTTATATATAGTACCTGCGTATCTACTTCTAATGTCAATTCATTCTTCCAAACAGTTCAAATTACCACGCACTCGTACATTGCTGACCTTCCATCAATTTAAAATAGAATCTGCTCCCGCGCCGACCCACGGGTTGAGCTCATTACGACTGTTCCATTGCACGTTTGTACTACATCTCCCTGATCTACCTTTACCTACGTTTATATTATCTGTTCCAGCACCGTCTATTTACTTCACTTGTCAGCCGACCCTTCGTAACTGTTAAAAGGTTTCGTAAATATTTTCATTGACTCAATGATTTATAGGTTAACTAGACACGAACCAAATGTTATTTTTAATAACGTATATTTCTCATTATCTTTACTTCCTGACTAATATTATTATTATAAAAAGAAATAGTAACTTTGTTTTTCTGAAAAGTAACACATATGCAAAGAGACAGAGGGACAAAGACATGTCTCTGTCCCTCTGTCTCTTTGCATATGTGTTACTTTTTCATGAGTAACATCTTGTATTTGTAGTGGTAACTAATTGAGATATTACATGTTAATCTAATTATGCCCGTTAATTTTTTCTCAAAACTTTCCGGAACACTAATGCGTACCGGGATTTCGAGAATTTCGGGAAAGCGCTTGTCGTAGAGATATGAAATTTGGAAGATGTATTCCTTGAGCAGAACCTACACAGGTTCTAAGTATGAAAGTATGTCTTGATCGCTGGTAAAACCGCGGGATTTATATAAGTGTTTGCTTCATCTTTCTCTATTATGTCATCATGGCAGTTCCATTAGCGAATTTCACAGTGTTTCTGACATAGATGATTGATGAAGATGGTGGTGAGATCGCCATACGCACAATGGGTTTTGCACACATTTGCCATTGTCTTATGCCACTTTTATGTAGCTTGATAGATACTATTATGAAACTTATTGGCTATTCGGTTTACCGTACAGAGAAAAATAAGTGCAGCAACAAATTATGCTAAAATAGCAGTTCCCCGCGGATTTACGCGCGTAGTGCTAGTAATTTTGATTATGAAGATGTAATCTATCTATCCAATGATCTACTCAGGTAATCTGTATCTACCTACTACTATAAAAAGTAAACAAACAGAGAAAAAATCTTCTACCGTTTTTCTTGAAAGGTAATAAATAGACAGAGACAGAGTTACTTTCGCATAATTTACATTATCAGTTATAATATATGATCAATTATACTAATTTGTTTTTGTTTGCCCATTTCTAATTCAATTCTGAATTCTGGATTTCAAAGCAAAATGCAGTCTATCTTGTTCTTTTATCAAGGCAATCAACTCGATCATTAAAAATCCCTGAAAGAAATCTATCCCATAAAAATTGTTTATTCAAGAACCAGTGTGGTTATTTTATTTTCCATGGTATCTTGGAACGTTTTTCTCCCTTCCCATATATTACTTCACCGTTGAATGTTGTTTATAAATACAGTACTCGCCTTGTGATTATTTTCGCGAGATTCACGTCATCCGGCCGGGATTGTTTGTATGACTCTGTGTATGACTAAAACTGTAACTCATTACTCGGCATATGAATGAGTAACCACTTTACAGGAATTTAGCTTCGTCTACATTGTTCGTTTTTTTTTATAATTTAGTATCAAAAAATTCCATATGACTCTAAGCTCACATTGAGATACGTTATATGGACATGGCGTCCATACAAATGGAGAAAACTGTTTTTGTGCGCAATTTGATTTAAATATTTCTCTTCATATGTATTTTCCGTTTTTAGGGTTCCGTACCCAAAAGGTAAACGGGACCCTATTACTAAGACTCCACTGTCTGTCCGTCTGTCTGTCACCAGGCCGTGATAGTTGTTAGACACTTGAAATGTTCACAGATGATGTATTTCTGTTGTCGCTATAACAACAAATACTAAAACACAGAATAAAATATATATTTAAGGGGGCTCCCATACAACGAACGTGATTTTTTTGCTCGTTTTTGCTCGATATTTATAACGGCAACAGGTAGTCGCTTGAAATATTTACAGAATATTGAGTAAAAAATAAAGAATTAAATTATAATAAAATTAATATTTAATTAATTTATATTTATTTGTTTATTCCCATACAACAAACGTGATTTTTTGCCGTTTTTATAGATAATGGTACGGTACCCTTCGTGCGCGAGTCCGACTCGCACTTGGCCGGTTTTTTTTTAAATCATGCTTACAGCTTTTACTTTTTTTTTCTTATAATGATTTCGTGAAAATTTGTAATAAGAGTTAGCCATTCTTAATTTGTATCATAAAATAAAGAAACTAGTTTTCTTTGTTACGTGGTTTGAATTATATAAAGAAAATGAATCTGAAAAATTTTAATGGCAAAAAACTGTTTTCTCATGTTGTGTGTAAAAATGCGCGATGGTGATAAACTTAGGTACTGGTGGTAATTCGGCTCTAAACTAAACGATAATTTTAAAAGTTCCGCTAGCTATTATAGCTAGCGGAACTTTTAACTATTATAGCTCGGTATAGATAAATCCCGGAAAAGTCATACATAATCAGGAACAAGCTTTAGTAATATAGATACGAGTAAGTACAAACTTGCCAAAACATTACTTCAAGGACGATTGGAGCCCCTTCCTCGAGAGACATCTTAGATTCCCCTTCATACCTCACCACTTCCCTTCCCACATCCGCCTCATCTACTGCGCATGCCTCAAACTCCTATAGGTCAATGACAAAAGCAAGCTTCGAATGATTCAAAGACCAATGATTTACGGCCGTATCATAAACGCATATTTTACTAACCATACGAGTTAATCTGTTATTTGTATTTCTTTGTACAGTAATAAGAGTTTTCTTATCCTTAGACTATAAGCGAGGTCACGCGTTATCTTTAGTGCCAATGTTATAGTTCATCTCTGTCTTGCTATACAGGAGTTAAAAGTTTAGCTGTAATGCCTTTTCGTTCACACTTGTAGCTTTTTATATGATATTCAATGCGTGGCACCTTTATTTTAGCCATTTGTACTATTATCTGTTTATATGTTTAAAGAAATGTAACCAAATGCCGTGAGTGGCTTTGCTAATCGCGTCTTTCCTGAAATAGTCTGGAATTCCCCCTGCAGGGTGATCGATACTGATGTCAGCGCAGAGACTGGAATTTTAATTGAAGAAATTCCTACAGTCCTAAAGAAGCGGCTCACTGGGACTCAAATGTTAACTATCAAGTAATTAAATCTGTGAACCTACTATCATGTCGGCATTCCATAAAAAGAAAATATTCCACGTAATGAAAGTCTAGTTTAAAATGAAGAACAAACTTGAAAAGTTACGCAAGTATACAAATTAAAAACAAAATCAGATACGCACTTACGAAATCAACACTAAAAACAAAGTAAAAAAAAGGAAGTAAACGATAAACATTCTTAGAAATCTACTGACTGTACTAATTGTATTGCGGTGAAACACAGTCAATAGGAAAGCGTTATCAAACGAACCGTATTAAGAAAGGAGGAGGCAAAGAAAGTCAGGTCAAAGCGGTCGCTCAAACTGGACCACCGCCACCTCTATGCTGATGATCTCCAAATCTACTCTCAAGCTCCACTTGATCGCATCATTGACGAGGCTGTATTGACTGTGAATGATGATCTCCGAAGAATTGAGTACTGGAGTAAGTCTTACGGGCTCACAGTCAACCCTTTGAAAACACAAGCGATTGTTATAGGTAGCTCCAGACTGATCTCGAGAATTGACTATAATTCATTGCCTAAATTGATGTTTGGTGGAGTAGCAATTCCTTTTAGCAGTGAAGTTAAAAATCTTGGAATAATCCTTGACAGTTGTTTATCATGGAACCCTCAAATACAAGCTGTCAAGCGTAAACTATTTGCCTCGGCAGCCTCACTGAGAAGAATCAGAAATTTCTTACCCACTGCTACCAAAGCTGCGCTTGCACAATCTCTTCTTCTTCCTCTTCTAGACTATGCTGACGCCTGCTATCTAGATCTAACTCAAGAGCAATTTGAAAAACTTGAGCGCCTTCAGAATTTTTGTATTAGGTTTATTTTTGGTCTCCGAAAATATGACCACGTTTCCATGTATCGCACTAAGCTCAAGTGGCTCCCTATCCGCCTTCGCCGGGATTCTCGCATACTTAGTCTTCTTTACAATATACTCTTTCTTCCTTCTTCTCCTTCATACCTAAATTCTCGTTTCACTTTTCTTTGTGACACCCATCTCAATACCCTTAGGTCGTCAACTAACCTTATTCTGTCAACTCCAACTCACACTAGCTCCCTGTTTTATGGTTCATCGTTCTCCGTGCGTGCTGTTGCTCTCTGGAATGAACTTCCGGTGGCCATCAGGCGTGCGCAGAGCGTGGAATCATTCAAGGCTCAGGTCAGGGGCCATTATCTATCCAAGATCTAGTAAATGTGTATGCATTCATTACCTATAATTACTATTTTTATATATTGTATTTGTGTAAGTTTATTTATAAACTCTATAGTTATGTATGTATGTATGTATCTATGTATGTATTATTTCTAAGTAGTTTATATTAAAAATAGTTTTCTTTTTTCTTTATTAACTTAATTAGTCTACGAGTATTTACTCCTGAATTAGTACCACCGCCCACCTTTACATCATTTTTCTATCACATCCCAAGGTTGTCTGGAAGAGATCGCTTTTAGCGATAAGACCGCCTTTTGTGCCATTTTCTTATGTGTTTATTGTCTTATTACTTTATGTGGTGTCAATAAAGTGTTATTGATTGATTGATTGATTGATCTTACATTCTCTGCCCGACCGGTTTGACCGGCGCGAATCCTGGCGCTATAGACTGCCCATAAACTGCGTCCCATATCGAGAACATGAGATTCAACCTTTACATAATAATCGTGCAGAAATAATTCAAGAACTGAACAACACAGTTAAAGAATTCCAACCGAACAACATTTACTTGCTTACATAAAAAAATAAGTACCATACAGAACGTACAGTCAAATGTAAGAAGGAATGCGGACAGAAAATTTATTTGTACAAAAAGATTCAACCAACTGTTATCTAATAAAACGCAAGATGAAAATATCGCGCAAAACAAATAAGGAACGGACTTGAAACCTGACTGCAATATTTATGTAACTGAAACGATAAGGTCAGGTACAGTTTATGAATACAGCATGCGTTTTACGCAACGTGTTTAAAATAAAAGAAATTGCACACGTTACATTTCTTGAGTCACCTGTAAAAAAGATGAAAACGATCGATTACATTGTATTACAAATCGCAAAGAGGAAATTGTGTGGTTTGAAAAAAGTCTTATGTAAAAATGTCTTGTTCCAAATGATCTAACGTTACGCACTAGTGAAATGGCTCGTCTTGAAGATGATCGCTTAACTGTATTATAACTTTTTATAACGGTTCTCTAATTGCTCGTAATCCCTTTCGTAATATTAGATAATCATCTACGACTGCGTTTTTGTCGGCATTTTTTGTTCACGGGCATTTGAATGGTTCTTTTGTCGTGATCTTCGTGATCGACTGATGACAGATCATTGTTTATGATTGTTGTGTAACAGTTTTCTGTAAAATCGGTACCGTTATCATTGATTACCGATAGTGGTGCCACAAGTATGGCTATAATAGACTAATGTACTATCATTATGGTATTCATCACGTATGTCACTGAAGCCGTTGAGGTGTACGCCGCTATAGGCACTGATTATTACATCTACAGAGGTAGTGCACCTACTTACCTATTTCTATTTATATTCTAGACTTGGATATTCTCCAGTTTTTTTTTATGTTCAAACTTTTTTATATGACCTAATTTGCTGCAAAAAAAGGAATAAGGAATTAGTGAATAAACGCATCTTTAATTGGTTTCAATGGAATTGGATAGCCACAGCTTTAAGAGAACATTAATAATGGATCTAATGGTATCGAATAGATATGATATCGTTCTTTATACAGCCAAATGACGAAGATTGTGCAAAATATTAAACTACGAAATCAAACATAGTATCAAAGTAATACAATACATGAAAACTGAACTCTAAATAGGTAATGATTAAGATTGATCATTTCCTTAGAAATTTAATCGGTCTATATTTTTTCTATTTTGCTTAAGAATAGCAAAATAGATACTAAGTTTTATATCATATAGCCTACATTGTAGCAAAATATAATATGCGACATGTGATCGTATTTATGTTCGGTACTAACTGAATTAACTTAGAGGCTTTACATGTTTTGCAACACATGCTCTCAATGATCTTACGACACTTTCTGAAGTGAAAGCGACTCATAACCGTTTCGATTATAAATTGACATAATAAATATGCGACAACTTTGGCTAAGGTAGTAAAAACTACTTTATGTCGGTTACGACATGGCGATCAGTTTACCAGCCTATTGCATTCGTGTCGATAAATCTGCGTAGACGCATCGTTAACGCTTGACGAACGTCAACTCAACTCAATAATTAATAGTTAGGTATGCGAGCAGAGAAAGTTAAAATACAGTAAGGTTGGAATAACAGTACGAATAAATACAACATTGCATAGATCTTTTGCTGTACATACCAGTTTATTAAAAAACACAACACATAACACAGAAAGAAAACATAAGAAAGTTGGGAAGCAACCCAATTATAAATTTTGTGTAGTAGAAGTGTACAAAAACGAACTCAACGAATCGTGGATACTAATAGTAAGATTTTTCTGACATTTTGATATGAATCAAGACTTACTTTTTTTGTATGAAATCAATCTGAAGTCTTACTTAATTCAAAATTAATAATGTAGCATCAATCAAAAAGACAAAGAATGTAATTTAATTTATGAGGGTCTATATCGAACTACTCAATAGTACTTTTAGTAATACTTTATAGTGCTTCATCCTAAGGTTGCCTGGAAGAGATCGTTATTAGCGATAAGACCGCCAGTTGTTATACAATTTTTTAAATAATTTCTCTTAATTATAAGTTCTAAGGTGTGTACAATAAAGAGTTTATCTATCTATCTATCTAGTACTAGTATCGATTTTATACCCAAGTAGTCACAAAAAATATAGATGTAGCTTTTATAGGGGTGTGTAAAGAATAGGCGTGCAAATAAAATGAGGTCGACGCCTTCATATCAAACTACGATAAAACAACGCTACTTACATTTCCTTTGTTCGCAAAGATAAAGTTATCTGCACTAAAAACGACATGTTAATTGCTACACAGTTATCAACGATGAAATTGCAGAAAAATATACCATGTTTTACATATCCATTTGCCGTAGCTTCATGAATAATACATAAATTTACTTAGTAAAAGTTATAATTGGAAGTAAATGCTGGCAATAGCGATAGTAGAGATTAATAATAATAGTTGATTAACGTACTTATCTAGTTCAATATTCTACTACTTATCATAAAAAAATCTTGTGAGGTCTCCAGTCAATTAAAATTCTTAAACGCATGGATGTCAAAGATAAGTAAACCGATATTTCTAATGAATCCCTAATACATTCACCAAGGGCGGTACTCCCACACACGTCAATTCCGTGTCAGTGTCGAAGATAAAAGCAAACTATTGTCTAATCTACGCTGCGCACACGCATACATAATTTATAGACGATCAATGTTCAATCCAATTGACGCGCCTATGAATACCAATAAAGTGCATGTAGCAGACATAAACATAGCAATTGGTGGAATTGAAGAACTGATATTTCGTGATTTTAATATCGAACACGAGGAAGTCACGAGGTATCAATCTATGTAGATTTAGGAAACTACGTTATAGGAACTCTGAAAGATATACAAAACAGTAGGTATATGATATGTATCAGCTTCCAGAGTTGTATCTATATAATTACGGTATTCATTAGCTACTGATATTGGTACTTTACACCGGTACTTTACACCAACCAAATGTTCACTTTGTAATAAACATTTGGTTGGTTTTTAAGTGATTTCTGCTAAACTACGAGTATGTTCAGTTCATGGTGGATATTTATATGGATTTTAAGAGTTTTCAGATTTTAAATTTCACTGTGCGACCTTGCTACCTACATACATACACACGAATAACCCTCCTTCTTATATAAATGTATTTGTAAAGAGCAAACGAACAGGCAGGCAGACAAATGCATAACGATGTTTTTTATCACGATATGGACCAACCATAAGTCACCTGAAGAATAATGTGGTCAAAGATAGATCACGCTTGCTCATGAGATGCCTATATAGTCACACTCGAATAAGGCAATAATACAAGGAAATTAATCTTAATTTTAAATTAAATAACCTTTGTTTTCGCCATTTGTATATTCGCAATTGACCTTTACAGTTTACGGCAGGTAAACTCAGTAGTAGTTCTAAAAGTTTTTAAATAGTATAGTTACAAACCTTTTAAACCGTTGAATGGGCAATAAAAGCTCACTGACGTTTGTTGCTAAGCATTAGCCGAAGGTTTTACGACAATTTGTGGGCGTCGATATGTCCTTGAGACGAATCGATCCGGTACTGTGGTTGTGGTTGGTATGCCAGTCTGTTCAAGGACCACACCTTTTTAACCGACTTCTAAAAGTAGGAGGTTCCCAGTTCGTCTGTGTTTTTTTTTGTATGTTCATCGATTACTCCGCCATTTCTGAATTAATTTTGATGATTCTTGGTTTGTTTGATAGGCTTCAGAGTGGTCCCATATAAATTTTATCTTTTAATTTTTTTAAACTTTAATTATAATTTCTTAGGAAATTAAGGAATATCAGTTATAATTAATATTATAAGAATAACGAGCTTTCTTTCTTCTCGATGAATTCCATAGTTTTACAAATATAAATTTTTGTGGCTGAAACAGTTTGCCTAATTTTTTTTATTTTTTATTTGATAGATCTACGATTGACCACCAACTCGCCTGATGGTAAGCGAGTGCGAATTATCGTCAGAAAGAGCACGAATATCTTCAAAAAAAATTAGGCTTTGGCACATCATACACATTACACTCCGGTGGTATTTTGTTTATCTTGCAATCTATGCTTTTAATAATTACTCTTGCTGACCACAAATATAAATCTCGTTACTTTTTCACTAAACAGTAGCATATAAACAGTATTATTTTGTTCATTGATATGACATTGTGCCATCATCTATAACAATCATTCGCCATCCATAACAACTGTTCCAAACATCGCATCCAATCGATTCGAATTGGAAATTATGAAGATGATGCAGCAGGTTCCTTTGCTTATAATATCTAGGGCATTATACTTTGCTATGACAATAAAGAACATTATTACTAGTGATGGTGTCGTAACATCGTCCTACATTATTTAATCAGAACACTTACGTAACCAGATCGTCCTTACATCCAGAGCAACTGCAGCGCACAGAACGGAATCACAATTTGCGTTTCTCTTTCGAAATGTGTCGTTTGCATAAACTTGCTGTTTTGAGGGTTTGCACGTATTGAAATGATTGGATTCCTGCGATTCTTACGATGGGTTATTTGGTCGTTTCTGTTATTGGTATGGTTTCTAGATACCATTCTTATTATCGACTAGTCTGCAACTGATCTTAGCACAAAAGTGTTTCGTGTTTCACTAGACTAGAGAAATGCTCGTCCGTTCACAATTTATCCCAACCGTTAGTTTGTTCTCATATTATTTTACATTCACACATTGCATTCTTATTCACACTACACTCTCTAGAAGAGTGAATTCATATGTTTTTCACATGTAAGTATACCTGTAAGTAATAAAGTAACATACAGTTATAAATTTATAATAAGTACTTATATTATACTTAATATAAAAGTATAGTTATAAACTCATTCTTCACACAACACAGTTGTACTCAAAATTCTTCTTCTTCTTGATTAAAAAATAAACTTATTTACTTCGATAGGTTAAACGAGAATGGCAGATCCAAATTTGATAAAATTAGCATATGACCACGCTACTGCAGTAGTAAAACCAAAGACTTCTCTTTAGTTGAGCAAATTTTTGAAATTTAACTGTCTATATGACTAATTGTAGTCATATAGTCTATTGAGACTGAAAATAATGATGATAAATGTCTGAAGTGTAGATATCATACAAATGATTAAGGGCTTTAACTTGACCGATAAATCACCACTACGTCTAATATCTAAAGTACGCACATCATTATATGACATCGTTAAATGCGTACAGTTTTATGAAGCTTAAATATTTATCTATCTGCCATTAAATCGTTCAAATAGCCATTTGACCTACAGTAGAGCTGTAAAGATTTAATCGAATATACACAGTGATTTGAAGATGACCTTGCGTAGGAGCAAACATGTGCTGTGAGTCCACAACATGTAGGTTGAGATGGAAGTCTAAGCACCTAGTTATTGTGAAATAAAAATAAAATAAATTGGTATGTGAATCTTGTAGGTTAAAAAAGAAGACAGAATGTAATTTTCTAACGTTCAAAGCATACAAGATTTATAAAATTTTGGAAAAAAAACACTGTCTAACGTTTTAATGGCGTGGTATACTAAGTAGGCTTAGATAACAATTAAGAAGTAAAAAAATAGCAGCGATGTCATAATATAACATAATAATGTAACCCAGAAGGTAAAAACGAGGTCAACGAGGTATACACATCAAAATCAGTCAAGCTGTTTAGAATATAATAAGTAATTACAAATAAAACCGGACAAGTGCGAGTCAGACTCGCCCGCCGAGGGTTCCGTACAAACTAAATAAAAGGGGGAAATCATATATTTTTAGGGTTCCGTACCTCAAAAGAAAAAAACGGAACCCTTATAGGATCACTTTGTTGTCCGTCTGTCTGTCCGTCTGTCCGTCTGTCCGTCCGTCCGGGTATCAAGACCTTTATCTCGGGAACGCGTGAAGGTATCGAGTTGAAATTAAAACCGTATACGCAGATCCATGGTATCTTGCTGCAGAAAGAAAAATAAAATTTCTCAGTTTTCTTAAAAAAAAGTTACAGCCGAATATGTCGTAAAAAACGCACATTTCAACACCCACAGAGGAATCAAAACCTATGGGGTTCTTCCCGTTGACCTAGAACTCTAAAATTTGGCAAGAAGCATTGTGTTAGAGTACACATATAGGAAGAAATCCTAAAACTGGATATTTTTAATTTAATCACAAAATATAGGGTCTTTAAGCAAGGAAAGAGGGTCCAAATTTTTAAGTACTTTAACCGTATCATGTGGGGTATTATATGAAAGAGCTTCATTAGCACAAGCTAAAACGGGTTTTTAAATATTTTTATGATGTATATTTTTCGATTTATAAAGGAAAATATAAAAAAAAAAACAAAAAAAAACCTTTTATCTACTAGTTTATACGGAACCCTCGGTGGGCGAGTCTGACTCGCCTTGTCCGGTTTTATTTTATTTTATATTTTCCTTCATAAACCGAAAAAAATACATCCTAAAAATATTTAACACATTCTTGCTCACCACTCAGATCCGAGTGGAGCGGGGCTAGAGTAGCGGCGCCTCCTACTCGGATCCGAGCGAGCATCCCGTTCATTTTGTAGTAGTCAGTAAGCCGCCGGCGTTTGAGGCAGTCAACGTTGCTTTGCGCGCCACTCTGTACTTAATCAAAATTCGCCTAAAAAATGTTGGTTCCCAGCTGAAGTGAAGAGTCTGCAGGGGGCGAAGAATGTGTTAAAAACCTGTTTTAGCTTATGCTAATGAGGCTCTTTCATATGATACCCCACATGATACGGTTAATTCACTTTAAAATTTGGGCCCTCATTCCTTGCATAGAGACACAATTTTTTTGCGATTAAATTATAATGTCCAGTTGTCGGATTTTTTCCTATATGTGTACTCTAACACAATGCTTCTTGCCAAATTTCAGAGTTCTAGGTCAACGGGAAGTACCCCATAGGTTTTGATTCCTCTGTGAGTGTCGAAATGTGCGTTTTTAGGGTTCCGTACCCAAAGGGTAAAAACGGGACCCTATTACTAAGACTTCGCTGTCTGTCTGTCTGTCTGTCTGTCTGTCTGTCTGTCTGTCTGTCTGTCTGTCTGTCTGTCTGTCTGTCTGTCTGTCTGTCTGTCTGTCTGTCTGTCTGTCTCCAGGCTGTATCTCATAAACCGTGATAGCTAGAAAGCTGAAATTTTCACAAATGATGTATTTCCGTTGCCGCTATAACAACAAATACTAAAAATTAAAAAAAATTAAATATTAAGGGGGGTCCCCATACAATAAACGTGTTTTCTTCGTATTTTTTTGCTCAATATTAAAAACGGTAACAGGTAGACGCTTCAAATTTTCACAGAATACTTACTTGTATATTACCTTTCAAAATAAATAATTAAATAACTATAAAGTAAATATTAAAGGGGGGCTCCCATACAACAAACGTAATTTTTAAGCAATTTTTACTCGATCTTAATTAACAGGTAGAAACTTGAATATTTGTATGTAAATATTTAGAAATATATTAACTATAAAAATAAATACCTAATCTAATACATAAAAACTCACAAAATGAAAATAATCCGTGCATCTAAACGCGGTGCGAGCGCCGCGCCGCGGTGTGGTGGTGGCGCGAACGCGCGGGTAGCGGGGGAGGTATCATCACGGAGCGAGCCATAACCGCGCGTATTCGCGCGAGCGTCGTCATGCTGCCCGGATGTGTATCGAAAACCTACCTATAAGTTTGCAATTTACTACTTGGAATTTCGTTGATTTCTCGTTATTTTATATACAGAACTAAACTTTGTAGTATTATAGATGATAGTACGGAACCCTTCGTGCGCGAGTCCGACTCGCACTTGGCCGATTATTTACGACATGTTCGGCTGTAACTTTTTTTTGCGAAATCTGAGATATTTTATTTTTCTTTCTGCAGCAAGATACTATGTATACGGTTTTAATTTCAACTCGATACCTTCACGCGTTCCCGAGATAAAGGTCTTGACACCCGGACAGACGGACAGACGGACAGACGGACAGCAAAGTGATCCTATAAGGGTTCCGTTTTTTTCCTATTGAGGTACGGAACCCTAAAAATATAAAGTAATTATATTCGTAAACTTTGCTTTTTACTTTATTTTGTACAAAGTAAAGTAACCTTGACCAAAAAGAGGGAAAAATAACGGAACCGCCACTATCTTAATTTATATGGAAAATAATTCACCTCGGAACAGAAAAATAATGAATTCTAGTAGAATTGAGTACCCAAGATATATTGTATATTGTATTATATTATTATTATATTATATTATATTATTATTATTATATTATATATTGTATTCATTTTAAAAGAAACATTTTTTTGGCATTTGATTAAAAAGTATTGGTTCCGTTCCTAAAATTTTTAAGAAAGGCTTACACTTCCCTTATTTTTATTCATATATGTATCTTGCAAAACATTATCTATCTTAAGCAGTTGAATAAATGTAACAAGCCTGCACGTTCTCAAAAGTGCACTTCTGTAGGTATGTCGAAATCTTCACAAAATTCTCATCTAGAGTGAGTATGTGTGTTATGTTGCTTAGCTGAGTAAACTATGTGGTTAGCAGGCGGCTCAAGTAAAGGCCGTATGCTAATGCGTTACCCTTGTCTCGTGTCTGGTCTGAGCCTACGCTAATGGTTACCTGCTGGCACTTTTACTTTTTCTACTGTTGTTTCTCACTTTGCGGCCGTGAAGAAGAAAAAATGTTCCGACATTGCCTTTTTAAAATTACCCTTTTTAAAGTTACCCTTGTTATTTAAAATGTTATCCTTGTTGGATACTTAGTACTTACCATATACTTGAGTCTATAGTGAATACAAAAAGAAACTGTTCGTTACCCTTTCACATTACAAAAGTAAACAGAATAATTTCCCTACATATTGTGTAGAGAAGCTAGAAATTGCAAATAAAGCCAAGGGACGTATGTAGTATTTAAAATGTAACTACAGTTTAGATGCTATTAAAAGATACATTCAGATACGAGAGGAAACACTAAGAAAAAAATAAAACCGGCCAAGTACGAGTCGGACTTGCGCACGAAGGGTTCCGTTCCATTATATAGTAAAAAATTGGAAAAAATCACATTTGTTGTATGGGAGCCCCCTTATATATTTATTTTATTCTGTTTTTAGTATTTGTTGTTATAGCGGCAACAGGAAAAAAATCCTCTGTGAAAATTTCAACTGTCTAACTATCACGGTTCATGAGATACAGCCTGGTGACAGACGGACGGACGGACAGACAGCGGAGTCTTAGTAATAGGGTCCCGTTTTTACCCTTTGGGTACGGAACCCTAAAAAAGAAAAAGTTTTAAAAACATTTTGTAGCATTCCCGAAGTTAAAATTAATTTAAAGATACATTTTATGGTTTATCATCAAACTAAATTTAAGCTAAGGTATCACAAGTTGCAACTTTATAAACTAAAGAGCATGTGAAAGATAGAAAGTATTGTGGATACAACAATATACAACAGGTATTTAAATACTAGGAAAGGAAGAGCTCAGGAAATATTATTTTTACAGTCCTTAAAGACTGTAAAAATAATATTTCCTGAGCTCGATGAGCTAGACCGTAACAAAATTTCTCCTTGTTCTTTCTCTTATGTGTTAATATGTTAATGTTTTAATAAATTCAAGAAAATAAGAAGTATGAAAATAAGGAGCTTCAGGAACTAAAACATGTGTACAGACTGAATCCAATGAATATTTTTATAATAAAGGTTAACAGTTTTTACTTTCTCTCCTTATTTAAACAAATAAATTTTTAACCTCTCTAATAAAAGTAAAAAAAATCTGATGCATCATCCAATTAAACTCGATCCGAGGTATCTCAGGTCGCAGGCTTATAAAAATAAATCCGAAGAATTTATATTCATTAATCAGACGTAAAGTGCCTATTCAAACGCCCAAGTTACCGCTTCCTTATAAATTAATGTTTCTAACACAAACAAAATGAAGAAAAAACAGGGAGATACACCATTATGGATCCCCCAATGTATACATGAGTGTAAGTAATAAAAAATTTGTTTATTTTTTACTTTACGTGGTCTGGCGTCTCCGTAGAGTTTATTTCTAATATTAAATTTCCTAAAATCGTGCCTTTCGTCCGTGACTTTAACACCTATCTATTAGGGTTACGCCTCCATTTTTATTTTTAAACTTTTTCGTTAAGGAAGTGGGCAATAAGGTTAGTCCGGCCACTACCTGCCGGATACAAGCACCTGCTTTCTAACAAAAAATGCACAAACACTGCCCTCTATTTTGGGAATCAATACCCTGGAGCCAGTGAACCGTTTATCATTGCTATGCTTTGACGTGGGTATTTCTTTGGTTTTACAGTTTCTTAAGTATTGTTATTTGAATACAATTTGCCGGTGAAGACCAAAGATAATATAGAATACTTTTTAACACACTATTGTGTATTGCGGCTTAATCGTCTATGAACATCAGGATGTTGTATTTTTTTTTGTAGTTATGTATTGCAAAAATCCAAGCTCCCAGACTTTTATGTTTGGAGATTGAATTTTAATTATGAGAATTAACAGTTATTACGGTATAGGAAATAGGAATGTTCTTCTAAAATACAGTTGCTGGGGGTAGGTAACTTCATGATTAACACTACATTCACACCTACAGCTAGCAAAAACAAAATTGCTTCATACGAGTTTCTAATCACTCCCTCCCTCTCTCCCTCCCTCCCTCTCTCCCTCCCTCCCTCTCTCCCTCCCTCCCTCTATCTTTGTCTGTCTCGAAGATTCTAAAAAAAATATCAAAATATCTTTTTCCCACAGTCTTTGTCTAGTTGAGTGTATATTAAATGTTGCTCTTTGATTTCATAATACCAATGTGCCATTTAGATAAGCGCGCTTTTAAATTATCATAAAGAATTCTTGGCACATCTTGTAAGATTCAATAAAATGGGGCGCTAAAAAATATAATCTTCCAGCGTCGGAGATTACGTACCAAAGAGCTATTCGCGTCGGCACCATTCACACTCCCCGGTTAGTGACATCGGCCGGCGAAATTAAAAAAAAAATAACAAGTCCACTCGTAGACTGATATAAAATTCTATATTTGAATCCCACACGAGACGCGTTCGCGCCATTCTACCATGCAGTTTTTTCTCCGAGCCATTGCCTTCCAAATTTGAATTACCGTTATATGCTTCACTTAATAATTTTAAGGTATGAGCCATGATAACAGCGTAGATTAGATAAGTATCATTTGATGTTGACTGTCGATTGTGTAAGTTATTACGATTATCTCGAGTGAATCTCTTGCACGACTGCAGTGTTTCTTTTTTTAATTGAGTTAACTTCAGTTCACTGGCTGGCTTCTTTATTTATGACTTGATCATTGTCTGTCTTCAGATGTTATACTTGACCTAAAATTTGTATTTATGGTTACTTAGTTACTTACATGTACCGTCATCTTGTGCACTATTAAACATGATTCACTTAATCTATCTCTTATTCTCAGGTTATTTAACCCCCGACCAAAAAGAGGGGTGTTACAAGTTTGACGTCTATATCTGTAGTGTCTGTCTGTGGCATTGTATCTCTCAAACGGATGGATCGATTTTTATCTAGTTGTTTTCTTTGAAAAAAGATTTTATCGAGAGTGTTCTTAGATATATGTCATCAAAATCGATTCAGTCGTGTTTATTTGTTGGGGTTTTTTGAGTTTTCTTATACTTGTTGAAATATAACTTGTCCAGTCTCTGATATTTTAGAGCGGCATCTTCCCTCTTCTGATCTCATGCGTTCTTGGTATATATTTCCTCAAAACTTGCAAGAACAATACTACCTAATACAACAATTCATGTGTAAGAACATGGCATCTCAAGTTTATGTTTACTTAACGTCCTTTGATGAATAACTTGTAATCAATGTGTCATTGATTACAAGTTATTATTGATCACTTGTTAGATATAGCTAAAACATAGCATAAATAATTATAGTTCGAAAAACTGAAACAACTGAATTCAAAATACATGAATATATGTATGTATAGACATGAAGTTTATGTTATCATGTTCAGTCGGGTAATAATTAAACAAGGCGCTCAAGCATTGAAGTAACACCTATTTTCTCCCTATACACATTGGGTGAGGAGTAAAAAGGTTTTATTTTTCAAGCTTACTAAATCCTTTACGATTGTAAACTTTTTAAAGAGACCTCTCTTCATCCGCTCGTTTTTCCTTCTGTCAAGAATGAGATTTGTAATTGAATATCAAATGCTTCGTCTTCGAAGATTAGAACATGTGCAGATGTTCATACGATAACCCTCACCTAAACCCTCACCATTTGACATTTTTGCAAAGAAAAACGTGTTGGAGGAACTATGCGATTCTATAATCTGAAGCACTACTCTCAGGCCATCCAATGAAAATATTCACATTTTTAGAGATTATTTTTAATGATTTATTCAAAAAGTTATACAACAATAACAATGTTTATAAAATAATTAAGGTGCCAACTTGGGAGCTTCCTCTATACACCAATTCCAGAAATTGGTCCACGGATGAAGGTGTAATTAGTGTACATACAAAAAATAATAATATGCGCTACGAATAGATAATCTCCTCCTTTTATGAAGTCAGTTAAAAATACTGGTATGTATAAAGGAATATAAACTTTATATACCTGTTACTAATATTTTCAAAGCTATCTTCGAAAGTATCGTACGCTGATACGCTCTTATTGCTAAGTAGTTAGGTAATAATATAATAAGGATAATAGCTTTGTACTTGCATGTTTGGTAAAAAAAAAAGTTATTCGAAAAGTTTTACCATGGTTATTATTTTATATAATATAATTATATTTTAAACAGTAATCTTATTTAAGAACAATGTAACGGTAGGTGGTGAAGGCTACCCTCGGCGCCAGGCTGCCGGGGTCAGTAGCACAGTGGCTCAGTTAGCTCAGTGGGGTAGCGGGTGCGGTCGGATCAATATCGCATCCGATACCACTCTTACAACCTCTGGATTTCTGGATTTTCGTTTCTATATTAATCTAAAATTATCGAAAGTAGGCTCAAAATATGACAATAATTCATTAAAAGCTACCGTGGCTGTTTAGGCAAACAATACTGGATAGAATCGACGTGTTCTGATCTGTCCCATACCGAACGCGAAAGAACCGGGCCATGATGTCTTTTGAGTGTGTATATGTGTTATTTTTTTGAACGTTTGTTTCTATATTACCTACGGTAAACTAATGCGTATTTGTTTTTCTAGTGTCATAGAATATATTATTTAGTTACATAAAATTCTAATTTAGCGGCATCAAGAAAAGAAAAATACTTTTTACCATGTTCGCTACAAATTGATGTTATATCTATTTTTCATGTTTTTTTTTATATTTTCGCTTGTATTAACTAAAGATTGCATCATGTACGTTTTTACCTAATTCAATCACTGAAACTAGGTCAGCCCCGTCAATTTAATTTCCATACCATGAACGACCTGTTAGTTGGGGAAAGGGCATACAGAGCAAGATAGATGGATATACCTACTGCTGTACACGTTTTAAAATAATAACAAACAATAATTACTTGGAAGCAAGAAGTAGTTGCAACAAATGGCTTCTCTATCACTGAAAGTGATCTTTCAAGCAATCTTTAGATGGAGTCTGATGGAGATATACTTAAAAGAAATGAATCAATCTAGATGTACGATAGACAAAAAATAAGCAACACTAGAAGTTTTAAACATGTTATTCCTTTCATTCTTTTTT
Organism: Lycia hirtaria; assembly: GCA_947563715.1. Lineage (NCBI taxonomy): Eukaryota > Metazoa > Arthropoda > Insecta > Lepidoptera > Geometridae > Lycia > Lycia hirtaria. The sequence goes on from OX387375.1 coordinate 25,785,641, forward strand.
CCAGAAGAGTTTTTTTTTCTTTTTTTCATTCTTTTTTTTTGGGATTATGAACAGAAGTTCATAATCCCTAATCTCATAATAAATACTTTCCTGATTGGTGTAAACACTGTATGTAACGACACACTACAAGAATTCAAGGAGGTTTTTCAAAAATGTAACAATAAACGTTACTCCGAAATATTTTATATCTTGACACAACTTCAAAAAATTAAAAAAGATAGTCAATCAATCAAATCTCACAATTGAGACAATAACAAAATAAGATTAACGCTTCACGTAGACAGCTAATAGTGTAATTAAAGACCCTCGACAGAGAACTGTCGGTGTCGGCTCAAACTCGAACAAATTACAGCTATTTGTGGCAACTGACAGAGTGTTTCGGATGGATACGTTTATTTGTGAAACTTGGACAGCAAGCGACGAGGATATTGAGTCTGTAGAGGTAGAAAAATAATTATATTAACCATTAGTGGGTTTTAAAAAATGACGGAAAAGCTACAAATAATATTTAAACGTAAATAATCACAAGCGAATCTGGCGACCATGACAATCTGTTATAGAATTGTTACAACGACACAATAAAGATTGTTTTCACCTTTATAGAACTAGGTACCTACCTATAAATTTAACACTCAACACACACACACACACAAATGTGTATACAAAGGCCAATAATAACATCTAACATGCGTATTTCTCATGGATCGCTGCAAATGTCACAATTATATATTATACTATATATGCAACTATATATTATCACAACTATATATGTGTATTGCCAATTTTCTCGATAGTTAAAACAATGCTTTTGGCTTGGCTGCAATACATATAGTGTAAGTTAAGTAAAAAAATATATAACTAAACAACTATGTGAATATGTATTACAATTGCAGCTCTAATTCCCAAACTGAGTCCTACTTAAACACCCGTATATTGATATTATATTATATTGATGATATTCTTAAGTGCAAGTATAGTCAACCCAGAATAAAACGAAACGAGAAACGGGATAAATTTCGTACTTAATTAAAAATTAAATTAACAATAAAATATATATGATTAAAATTATATAAAAATTAGAAATCCAAAAATGAAATCCCCATTTATAGCCCCAAGCTTGTAGTAGATCAAAGTACAGACTCAGAAGTCTATATATAATAAAAGGCGATAAAAATTGCTTTGCTAACTAGATTCATAGCCACATTAGCCACAGATAATTCTATGCTATTACCAAAAGGTTCTTGACATTAGCCATTGTGCATAGATGGCGCTTTTTGAACATATATAAAACGTGATAGATGGCAACCCGTAACATTCATGTCATTGTCATAATGTTAATAGCCAAGATTTGTAAAGAAAAACTGGTTCTGGGTTACGGCCCTTATAAAGGGCAGACGCTACAATAAAATATCGCCTCGATGCCCCGAAAGCCCTACTGTTGACAATAGCTAATTTATTACATCAAAATGTCAACACAAGCTAATAGAAAATCAACGGACCATTTCTGCATTGTATTTGAACTTTATCAGGTTAATGATAGAGTTCATTTTGTTTTCTTGGTTGATCTAAAGTTCACTCCGTGGGTGTTAGATAAAAGTTCAATTAAATGGCTGCGTCATTGCTTATTATCATTAAGGTATCTACTGACTAAACATAGCTAAACATTATGTAGGCTTATGATGTTGAAGATTGGAAAACTATATACATATATTGGAGCTGATTAAAAAAAACTACCCAGTCAAAGATAATGATTTCACGATCTCAAACTAAACTTCCTTATAAAACAAACTACAGACTATAACTGACTGCAGACAAAAATGTATATAAATTATATATGTTTAAGTAACACATCTTTAACTTGCAAGAGATAACAATAAATTGGGGTCAACAAGAATGTATGCCGTAAAGATGAACTTAACCTCATTCCTATCCTTATCAATGTAGCGAAGAAGTAAAGATGCCTCTCTATATTATTCACACAAAGTACTCATTACATTTTCTCTAGAATTAATCCGCTACTTGTGCCTTGATATAAATTGTCTGTACTGTATTGAATGTACGTTTTTTCTGAGAAAGTATGCGCAAATCTAATCTATAATTTATTTTAAATAAATTGAAATAAAGAAAACTCTTTAGATTAGTTTTTGTAAAAATACTTATTCGTAACGAAATTTCTCCTATCTATATAAACAAATTCATGTCTTATCTAATATCCATTCTAAATGAAATTATTTGCTTAAAAATGTTGTGATGCGCGAGAGAGATAGCTGCGCGCTTTTAGCGCATTCTTAATCTACTGTATAATCTCTAATATATAAAAATCAATTGCTATTCGTTTGTCTCGCTAAAACTCGAGAACGGCTGGGCCGATTTAGCTGATTTTGGTTTTGAAATGTTTGTCGTAGTCCAGGGAAGGTTTAGATGTTGAGAAAATATCGGGTCCACTCATTGATAGGTGATACGAAGTACGCCATCATCTAGTTGGAAATAAAATTATTAAACGGGACTGTATGGACTGTATTGGCAATTTTGAAAACCCCGAATGAAAAAAAAAATTATTAGTAGAAATGTTGTGCGTGCTATATTTGATCATGTGTAGATTGAGTGTTTTAAAATAATTCGGTTTTTCCTAGTTGAACATAAAATCTTTGCAACTACATATTGTATTCTGAATTTCTTACCCTCACTAAATAACAGTTGCTTAAAAAGCATAATGTCTGTGTTCCGACTCTAAATTACTATCTCTGCTATAACTCTACATATAAACCACCACTTTTGTTGGTTCCTGTGCCCTTACTTCGACCGCTACAGCTTCTTTTATGGTCAGTAAAGGAATGTCAAGACCAAAATCCAGTCTGAGATGTTTCTCAGAATTAACGTCATCCTGCTCTCGGGACTCGTTTCAGAGTTTTTAAGAATTATGTTCTGTAGCACAGTGTTTAGTATACTGTGCTACAGTGTTTACATTTTAAACTTATCTGGATTTTTTGCCTATATGATATTCATAACATTTTATGCTATTCTGTTCATTGTTATAGCACTAGCATTAGTCCTCGAGAACTAATGCATAATAAGAAATCAATACGTATAACATCTTTCTTACTGTTTCAATGAATGTGGAATTTTAAATAAAATATTCACAAACTGTAAAGACTTTTAGTATGACCTATTATTGGTCTCTAAATGAGTAACGTCATCTCGTTTGTCTCTGATATGTTTATTAATAGCTGTATATAGTATCCTCAACGATTACCTTGACTTGATTCTCATTTAGCCTGTTAATATTACTACAACAATGACATATTGACATCTCCATCAGTTACTTTGTCGCCATTCACCATAAAGCGTTCATGCTTCGTCGCTCCCTCTCAATGAGAAAGCATTACTCAGAAGCAGCCGCTTGGCATATCGATTGCTTATTGTGCTGTTACATGATTAAAGGTCAAAGAGAATTTACTAATGAATGTGATGTGGCTTTTAATGATTATTGTTATTTATTAAAGATTATATAATGTTTTGTTTGATTTCCCAAATCAAAATATTTCTTACGGTACGTACCTACATCCGGCATTTTATCACAATTATACATAAGCTGCTAAAATCTTTGCTAGATCTGCGTGAGATAATTATCATTGTAAACCCCTGAAATGACACGTTGTTAGTTATCTAGTTCCATTTTTAAACATTACTGTGCTCAAAGTTAATGGTTACGTTAGCAATTTTTGTAAAACATAAAAACACGTTTAATCTCCTATTGTGTGGTTTACCCAGTAAATTTAGATTGAGGCCATAATTTGGTGACTGATTTGCTTCCACGCCATTTAAGGAAATCTAGGTAAAGTATACCTACCTACATTTGTAGACGTGCATATAGATAATAATATACCTACAATTACCACATAACTAGCACCCACAATATAGATTAACAATCTACGTATAATTAATGCGTATGACATAATGAGAACCGTCGGCTTAATACACATGAAACGTATAAAATAACTATGAAACAAAAATAACAATTTCTACATACATATAATCACGTCTATTTTCCCTTACGGGGTAGGCAATGCATCAAATACCAAGAAGCCATTTGACACCACATTTGACCATGTTTAGAGGCACTTAGATAACAAAATGTAGACTATCGAACTTGGTAGATAGATAACAATAACGCTAAGGATAGCTCATTCATAAATCTCAAGCTGTAATATAGAAACATTGGTATATACATATCTATAGGTATATACTTATTGGTATGGTATATACATATCTATAGGTATATACGTATTGGTATTCTTAAAAAAATTTACTTCCTTATTGGTCAGCTGTTTTTTTTTTTAAATTAAATGTAATTTGAATTTGTTCTTAAATTATAGGTAATCCATATTCTTCTAGGTAAGCGCGCTCCATCGTAGACCGCAACGTCGCTTAACATCAGGCGAGTTGGCGGTCAAGCGCAAACCTATTTATACATAAAAAAAAATCTATATCTGAAGTATTATGATGGGGCCACATCGAAATTGTCTAGATTATGTGTTTTTTTAAATCCTACGTTGGATATGTTGATTTCAAAGTCATTCTGTAATATTGTGACATAGATACAAAGTGACACCGTGTCACTCGTGTCACTGACACGATCTTAATTTGTTGAAAAGTGAAATACCATATATCCTTCAAAATCTACAGTAAAATAAATAATAAAAGCAAACAAAAACATGTAGGCATTAATCATGATATCAAACATTACGGCATCCAAACAAAACATTCAAAACAACTAACAGTAATGACAAAAGTAAGCAAAGGCAAAAGTAAAGGTAACGGTGCATACCATAACCGTGTAGTGGTGAAACTGTCCGGCTCGGCCATTTTCGTCAGCTCGTGGGCAGAAATTGGCCTGGCATGTTCAGAATTAGGTGGTGAATGACAATGTGACAACGATGCGTTACCAAGAATCATACCTAGGCAAAACAAAGGGTAACACGCTCAATAACATCGTCGTCACACTTGCCTATAAATATCCGATTCCAGCTAGAATTTTTAATTTCAACAGTTTGAAATCCTCTGTGGCATTGCCCTGCGCTTACCATTCTGACATATTAGATGTTAATTATTATTAAAACGGCGATGGAAAACGTGTTAATGGGAAACCAGAATTAAAGTTTGACAAAATGTGAAATTGAAGTCTCCGGCAGCCTCGTTGGGACACCGTTTGACTTACGATCCGCACGCCCTGAGATTGAATATTATTCAGCGGCATGCTCCTCTGCCTTTTCGAAGTTATGTACGTATTAAATTGTTGATTGCCGCCAACTTCAAACGGCAAAGGAAACATCGTGAGGAAACCTACATGTCTGAGAATTCTCAATCTTCTTGAAGGTGTGTGACGTCTGCCAACCCGCCAGCGTGGTAGAATATATTCTTACCCTTCCCACAATGAGAACCCAGCAGCGAGCCCAGCAGTGGAACAATTTATACAAACAGGGCTTATTTTAACTGAATTAGGTATTATTGTTTCGTTCGATATAAGTATTGAAAATTGATAGTTCAATAATTTTCTAAAATTTCTTCCAATCAGGAAGCAAATCAAGGAACAAAGAAGAAACGGAATGTCATATCGTTAATTGTCTAAGGATAGTAGGGACACACACTTACTCGTTTTGTAGTTTTTGATTGGTTTAAAATATTATTTTTCGCAAAGACTTACAAGACTCCTAATGCGATACAAAATATTGTTCCAAAAACTTAACACCAAAATCAGGTGTTTGCTAATGACAGGTCACAAACGTCATTTAATCTTAAACGTCATCTCATCGCAATTACTTCTCAATTCTTACGGTGCCAAGATGGTGAACTGTGTTAAACAATCTTGTAAAAATTACAAACTTCTTTAAAAAACTATGGAAAACATTATCACCTTCCATCTCTAAGTAGCAAAAATATATTTCTAACAGTATAAAAAGCGAAATGAAACAAATTTTTACGTATTTGTAGCGTATGTTCGTGTCTCACCTATGACCACGGATGCTCCAGTGTTTGAAAAATCGGGTCCTAAATTATGTGAAATATACGCGATGAAATTGTTGAAATTTATTTCATTTCAATAAATAACATTCGCGAATATTAGTATAAAAAGCATATATGCATTTCATTTCATAAATTGATTTTATTATTTATACCTATGTAATAGGGCGAATTCTGTGATTTTTCGTTAGTCTGATTAATTTTGTAGACAAATAAAAATTCAATGACTTGGCCCCTTTGATAAATTTGGCCCAATCAAATTCCTTCTTCTTCTTCGCTTCGCTTCACTGCGGCTTGTTTTGTTTTGTTTGTTTGTCTGAAGACAAACAAACAAAAACAAAAGTCCATAACATAATGTAAAAGTTTAATGCAAGTTTATCTATGAAGTAAATCAAAGTTTCGCATTCTCAGTTTTTTTAGACATTCACACGGAACTTTTTAGACACTTCAGAATTTGTAACTATCTGCGAAAGACAGTTTTTTTCGAATCTGTAATTGATTAAGTAACTGGAGGTAAAACTGAGGGAACGTAACACAATTACCAAACTAGGTTGTAATCATGTTGTAAGTAAAAATAGGCTTCAAATATCGAGGGCTTCATCATAATAAAAATGGCAATTACCGAAGTTTATGAAGCTGATCACCTTGTGGAGCCGACTTGCTTTCCCAGCCAATGGGGCAATTTCGTTCGATTAGATTAGTATTTACTATAGTGGAGTGTTCATATTACGCTACCTGATTGGCCGAGCTAGTGTAGGTATATAAGAAACTCATGGAAACTATAGCCTGCTGGTACACAATAATCGACAGTAGTGGCACAGTATTAATAATTAACATTTCCCTTCCCATCATTTTTGATCCAAAACGTTTTTAGTAATATTTTAATAATTTTGAATGAAAGGTTGCGAAAATTTGTGATTGATATGATTCTACAATATTTAATGTTACTTATATCTAATTTAAAAAAAACAATAATCTAAGAACATCTTATGAACACTTTTCGTATGAAAACAATAGAATGTATACCATCCGATATCCTTTCTTCCCGAGAGTGTAGGCATAATTATTATTACAATTTTTTTTTGTAATAATAATACAAAAAAAACTCATAAAAAATAATACCAACATTACGAAAATCGCCCCTTTGTAGGAAGAAAGCAAGAAATATCCAAGGTATTTATTTCTTAATATAATTGACGATCCAAAAACACGTCAATCATATTACCCAATAATTACTACTACGGGCATTGACTTGTAAGACTTTTTTTAATCTTCTTGTGGCACAGGTACAGTATATAGGTACAGTACAGAAGACCCACGTCGCCAATACGTATATCTATGTAGGTAAATAATATGACTACAATATATCTTATATTGTAGTCTGAATACGCAATGACCTGTCACTTTAATCGCAACTAGTTTTACTGTTTACTGTGGACACAGGAAAAGAAACTATTAGGGATTTCCTCTATGCGGTTTTCAACGATTCAACAAAATTATTACGTTTCACTTTAAATTTTAATTAATACTTTATTTGGTATCGTTTCAATTCTAGTTATATTAATTTCTAATTTGATTTTGATTGGTATCAGATGAATCGTCGTGATTAACTATTTTTATAAGAACATAAAAAATGGCCACTAAGGCCACTTTAGCCTAATACACGAGACATAGCTCTCTTTTGTTAAATCTAATCTTAATCATAGTCTTTCTGTTAAATTCTGGTACATCCTTTTTTTTTAAGCTATTGCATAGCTTCTATCGCTGGCCTTGAGCGTGGAGACCGTATCCAGAAATTCCGTAACGAAAATAACCTAACGCAGTAACGCCGATACAACCAATGCCACCTAGAGGCGATTTGCAAAACTAAAGAGACAAGCGTGATATTTCAAAAAGTCATTAAAAGTTCTGCTATTCATCGATAGATGGCAAAACTAAAAACTAGAAAGTATCACCGCTGTGCCGGTCGGAGTGGGGGGTGTTAGGAATACTGCATAAATAAAATGAATAAATAATTATAATTACATAAGTTGATAAAAAATGCTATGCAATAGCTTTACCGCGGCAGTCTCCGAGTGCCACACGTCTTTTTTTTTATTCGAAAATAGGCTTGCGCTTGACCGTCAACTCACTTAATCTTAAGCTGATCTTAAGCTATCCGTTTTCACGGATTATTATATATGTATGTATCTTGTATGTATTAAATACTTATATATAAATACTTACCTAATTAAATAATTATTACCTAGTAATGTATTGTAAAACGCATGTAGGTATACTTTTAGACGCGCTTTAGTAGTATGACTACGTACTTTACTTTTCTTTCATGTTACTGACACCATTTATTCTATAAAAACGGTATTTTATACAATGTTTAATAATGTTCTACAATGTTTAGTAAAGGTACTTATATCCTACTTTATACTTCTCAATTAATCGTCTAATGAAACTCGGCTGGGCAGCTTGGAAAACTAAAAAGCGTCTTGTCATCCAATATACAAGTGCCTCAAGTCGAAAGTTTACGACCAGTGTGTGTGACACCACCCACAGTTACCAGTACCACCATCACACAGTTGTCACAGTTGTCATCACTGGTACCAGTAGTTAGGTACCAGTGATGACATACGGCACTGAAACGTGGTCTCTAACTATAGGCCATATAACGCAACGCGCTATGGAGATGGCTAAGCTCGTATTCTCGCTGCGAGATTGAATTAGAAATGAAGAGATCCGTAGACATACGAGTCACCTCCACTTATTTGCCTAAGTTAAACTATAACGAGTCAAAAATACTGGAACGAAAAAAAATACAAAAAAAACGAGGCATGCAAAATATCACCAACACGCGGTATCAGCTCAGGCCATATGGCGCAGTGACGCAACGCCCACTGATGGGCTCGCCAGCCGCCAGACCTCGTGCGATTGAGATTATTGATGTCACTTCGCCTTGGAAACACTAAAAAACGCAATTGTTTTTACAGGTTCAGTTTAGTCATTCAAAAAGAACTTCGAGTACCTAACATAACACCTGCTTACATATGTACTGACACATTTGAATCTGAAAACTGTTTGCAAACAATTTATTTCAAACATATTGTAGGAGCAGAATATCTAAATTAGTATTTTTACAAATCTGTAATATATATTGTAGACAAAATACGTACATAAGTATTGGATTGCTGACTTATTTCTGTAAAAAGTCTATTCATTCCAAGACTTTATATCGTCTACTTATAAGTCATTATTTTAGACAGTTTAATGATGGATTAATCGTGTAGGTACCTAAATAAATATATCTCCTTCGGTATGCTAAGCTGCGCAAAGTAAACATCAACTTGGCAAAGGAATTCACTCTAGAAATAGACTCATCTAAACTAGGCACTAAAATAAGACCTGACACACGCAAAGTTCGCCTCACGCAAAGATTGCAAAAAGTTAGATTTTATTTTTGTTTTAAAAAGGCAATTCACGACAGATGCTGATCTAGGTCAAAGACCAAATTAGTCAACGTGAGATTATGAACAGAAAAACAATAGAATGATAACTATTTTGCTACAAACCTTATTTGGGGATAAGAAACAAAAATGCCTACTATAACTAGAAATAAGGAGATTTGTTAGATAGATGGATACAAGATAGTGTACAAATCATACTTCTAACTTGTCATTTTTCTTGTGCTAGGTTTGTTCTACAATTTTCACACGTTCCAACGTTTGAAAAGAAAGAAATTTTACTATCCTCCCACACTACAACTCTTCACAACCTTGCAAAATTTCTAAACTACGAGTAGACTAGTATTATTATCAACAATACGGAAAAGGTACTCGTAACTTTACAATCAAATAGTTAGGTATCTAAACCACGTGGCAATGCAGGCAGCATGTTGGGTACGCTGTCACTTGATACTTGGTTTGAGTATTTGGATTTTCTTTAGACCTTTATCGGTCTGGGTAATCCATTTGCTTTGTATGTAGTAGTTTAGTTAAGTATGTGTAGTTTGTATACCGTTTTGTTGTAATTAATAACCGCAATGAATACAAAATAAATAAACATGATATACTTCAATTATGTTCAGCATTTAAAGTCTAAACATTAATATACAAGTCCAATTAACATTTTGCAACGATAAACATCACGACAGTATTAAAATTGATGTTGAAATATTTTCTGCGGCGCGGCCGTGTGACGAATGGCCGTGAGAAAGCTATGAAAATATTTTCAGAATCGCGTTAACATTGTTCTAGATAGTAAAAATGCATGAGAAGCGAATATTAAACGCGCTGGTTTCAACAGACGATACATTTTAACGTAGGATTAAAATTGACAGACGCTTTTGTATTGAAAAATTTCAAAATGTAAAATTTATTTTAAAATCTAAGATTATTTAACATCATCTCAGAATCTAACAAGTATCTATATTAATAATCGGCCAAGTGCGAGTCGGACTCGCGCACGAAGGGTTCCGTACTATCATCTATAATACTACAAAGTTTAGTTCTGTTTATAAAATAACGAGAAATCAACGAAATTCCAAGTAGTAAATTGCAAACTTATAGGTAGGTTTTCGATACACATCCGGGCAGCATGACAAGTGACAACGCTCGCGCGAATACGCGCGGCTATGGCTCGCTCCGTGATGTTATCTCCCCCGCTACCCGCGCGTTCGCGCCACCACCACACCGCGGCGCGGCGCTCGCACCGCGTTTAGATGCACGGATTATTTTCATTTTGTGAGTTTTTATGTATTAGATTAGGTATTTATTTTTATAGTTAATATATTTCTAAATATTTACTTACAAATATTCAAGTTTCTACCTGTTAATTAAGATCTAGTAAAAATTGCTTAAAAATTACGTTTGTTGTATGGGAGCCCCCCTTTAATATTTACTTTATAGTTATTTAATTATTTATTTTGAAAGGTAATATACAAGTAAGTATTCTGTGAAAATTTGAAGCGTCTACCTGTTACCGTTTTTAATATTGAGCAAAAAAATACGAAAAAAACACGTTTATTGTATGGGGACCCCCCTTAATATTTTATTTTTTTAAATTTTTAGTATTTGTTGTTATAGCGGCAACGGAAATACATCATTTGTGAAAATTTCAGCTTTCTAGCTATCACGGTTTATGAGATACAGCCTGGAGACAGACAGACAGACAGACAGACAGACAGACAGACAGACAGACAGACAGACAGACAGACAGACAGCGAAGTCTTAGTAATAGGGTCCCGTTTTTACCCTTTGGGTACGGAACCCTAAAAACAAGCTTTATGTTCTCGTTATTGGTAAAGTACTCGCCAAGACGAATCAAACGAGCCGAAACTCGATGGGGTTGCGTCGTTTCATTACAGAGTTCCTATGACCACCTTCCAGGTCCATCATCAGACCCTGGTTACCATTGAAAGGCAAACTACTCGTCAAGACGATTCAAATGAGCCCAAACTCGACGAGATTGTGTCGTTTCATTGCGAAGTTCCTTTGGCCACCTTCCAGCTCCATCATCAGATCAGCACCTCAGCAAAATTTCAACTCAATCGGTAACCGGGAAGTGGATCAAATTTAGTTTGCAAGATTTGATGACAAACATCGGAACAGGTGAAACTAAATAAAAGCTTGTAAAAATCGACACTTATAAGTACTTCTTGCAAAAATAAAATGTTGAAAAGTTGATATTATTATTTATGAAAAGTATACTCATACTATTTTAAATACGTTTTTGAACTGTTTTGTAATTCAAAAAATTCACAAATACTGGTTAATGTATTTCTTCTTCATGTTTCCCTTAAACTTTCTATACAATAACTTAGTAACTACGTAACAAAATATATCACTCAAACTAACATCGGAATATAAGGGCATGGCATAAAAGAACAGACACGTGTTGTTGAATAAACTATACCCAAACATGGGTACATGCTATACAAGCGTAATATGAAGTGACACATTCCTCAATTGACGATGACGCGGAGTTCGAATTAGCGACAATTTGTGCCTGGAGTCAGGACGGGAGTGACTCACGGGCAACGGTGTACTTGCAGGGAGAACAGTCAAGGATTCATAAAAATTAACACAATAACAAATAAATAGACTTAAAAACCAGAACACCTTAAATTAATAAGTGAATACTTTCTAGAAACCGCCTGACTATACATCTATATTACCATCCATAATACAAATGTATTCCGATAGTCATACTGTGGTTTGATTGTGACTTAATAGGTCCTTATCAGTCTATCGTACATTGGTAAAGAGAACTGTCTCTCGACGAAGAGTGATCATTCACTCTCATCCGACAGCGAGTTCCTTTTGCAGGCTGGATATGTTTGCTTACCCATCTTCAACCATAATATCGCTTTCATTAGGTGAGCGGTAGTTGACATCCTGTCTTTTTGTCGGAAGTACATCAAGGACTGTAAAATTTCTGACCACCCAAAAACTTTCAACAGAATCAAATATTCCAATCGCACGTCATTTATAACTCAGCTCTATAATCAAGGTACCCGTAATAAACGGTGTATAACTCGTTTATAATCGTATACGTTTCAACTAAAACCAAACGTTTGATCTCCCGTGCACTAAAGTTTTCATCAAGCTCTGATTGAATCACCTTCAAAGAAATCAAGATCACAGTGGACCATCGCAAAAACAATTCGGCCGAATGAGAATTGATTAAAGATCTGCTGTTTTAAATGCTAGTATTCTAGCCAGTGTATCAGATTTCGAACTACACAGGTGTTTAATGTCGTCCCCAGTCACAAATTCTGCCCAATATATTATTTTTACTTATATGCTCAACAAATGTTTTTCGTAGATTCGTCTCTATAGGTAAAATCCAACACAGGTTAATTTCTCTATACAATATTACTTACTGATGTGTATATCTATCACAAAACTAATAAAACATAAAACTGTACAATGACCTTCCCCTTCTGTACGTTTGCTGATTGTTTAAGCATCGCTTATGATGCTCCCGACTCTTATGTAACAAAAAGCGACAAATATGCTTACATCTTTGGTGGTCTCCAGTTTGGTGTATTGCATCAGAGATCAGAGATTTATAGATTTTTGTATGTACGTTTTTTAACACTTTGCAAAATGCCCTTCTGGGATGTATCTTCAACCTCTTTTTAGTTTTCTGCTCTCTCATGACCATTTCTCCAGATCCTAACAGATGTTAATATACAGTCTAAAATGTAGACGTTTCTTGTCTCTCATGATTACACTAGAAGGTTCTAAGGTGCAACCTTAAAACTCAAGTCTAAATTTTGCAGTGTTTTTAGTTTATTATTTTTCTTCACGCTTTTTTTATATCTTTGTATAAACCCTGTAGAGCAGAGCCGGATTTAGACTTTTGCCGCCAGTAGGCTATTAAATTTTTGCCGCCCCTACTGATCTTGAAAATCGATATAGAGTATCGATTTTCGGGAGCGCACTGCAAAAAGTACACCTCATTGACTACCAGGATGAGACCTATATCGGGCGTCCTCTGAAATCTGCCGCCCCTAGGACACAGCCGCCCCTAGGCCGCGGCCTATACGGCCTATTGACAAATCCAGGACAGCTGTAGAGGGTTCTATACTGAGTAACTGCAAACAATATACAATAATATAATATACTATAATATATAGGTATAAACAATATACTGCCAAACTGCTGATTGTAGACACATTATTTGAAGCTTATCTTCCTTGTGAAGTAAAGGTATCCTTCAATACGAATTCCTCTGGCACGGGTAAAACCATTTTGCAACTAATGGATAATATAACACTAGCACATTCTCCATCGTAATACCTAGAAGTATGAAGACAGAACAATCTGGATAAAACCTTACACAGTGTTTACCGTGTCCTTGCCTTGCATCAATTGAGAGGCAGCAGGCAATTGGACTCTTCCAGTTCCCAGTGCAAATGACGGCAAATTAAATGGAATTCAAGTTTTGGGTTATCATGGCCTAAACCGAGGTCATGCGCATTAACGACAAACGTATCATTTACCAGACTGGAGACAAAATTGTAGCTTAAGGTACGGTCATACACCAAAACAAATAAGTACTTAAAAAACTTTTTATGTTAAACGGTTTTATTGAAAATAAAGATAATGATTTAGGCAACATATTTACTATGTTGTACTAGAAAACCCCTTTCATTTGATACCCATATTGTGGGGGTTGTGAAAAAATATTTTGTGGCGGTGGTCATGTTGAAATTAGAATTATACTAAATAGATTTCATTGTATTATCATTTAAACTAAAGGCGTGTATCATTTTAGATTAATCTTTCAATGGGAAGGGGGTGAAATTTCGTTTACTAAAATTGACGCAAAAAACATAAAAAACAACAACAAACAGGACAAGCTAAATAAAAAATACGTAACGTAATTTTTTTAACGACGAGCGTAAAATTAAGTAAAATTAATATAAGGAATATGTCTATTTTGAGTAGAAATATAGTGCTCAACGCCAACCGTGAGATACCAACAAAACGCAGGCGTTCTTCCTAGAATAAAGAAATTGACACGGTTGAAATTATAGCAAATATTTCGACTCAAAATAAATGTAAACCTGCACTTTTACTTATAATACGATATACCCAATTTTCAGTCAGTGAGTTTATTACTTTATTAACTGTAGTCAGTTAATAAATGTTATTATTTATATTTCAAATATTGAAGGAATGTTAAGTGACGTAATCAATGCGTAATACAATTAATATGTTATAGAGCGTTAACATTTACAGTATTAATAGTGATAATAATACCTACTGATAAGAATAACAATTATTTTTTACTGATTAAAAAACAAACTAATGTAGATTAGCATAACTATAAGCGCATTATATTTTTGTTTGAAGAGTTATTTGTAATTCTTCCAAAAGAGAAGCCACAAAATGAAACAAAAAAATTCGGTGAACATGACAGAGTAATCCGCGCCTTAAAAAACTAAAATATCTTCCAAGTGCACGACCCGTTACTAAACACGTGAATCCATGTGTTCTTATCTCTCTTGAGAGCTACTCGGGAGTCGGGACACATTTGAATAAATCACGTCAGCTTAGACAATATCGATAAATAAGTGAAGCTTTTCCAGAGTAATCCCCTTTAAGTTAATCGACTGGAGGTATACTTCACTTTGTAGATTTCGTGGTATTTTTAAGTAGCTTGATTTCTACTAGAGTTAAGTGTCTATTGAGACTTTCAAGAATGGGAATATGCCACTTTTCTAGTGGTTTTCTGAGAAGAAGTGTATTTTTTCGGTACTTGTTTTAATTTAAAATTAATTGTATTTAATTTTTCCTCTAAGTTTATTCAAATACGCTCTTACTATCTATTTTTTCTCGTGCTTAATTACCATATTTCTTTGTTCACAGAATGTGGTGGACCATAACGGGCAATTTCGGCAACATTCTGCCGATCGACTGGACCAAATCTTTTTCCAGGAAGATGCATATCCCAACCCTCAATCTCAGTGACAAAAAAGTATGTATGACGTAGATATTTTATACAACACAGAGACAATACAAGACAAAACCATAACAGCTGAATACCACTCATATTTTGGACTTCAAGAGTTAAAAACTCTGTGTGGCTATAGTTATGAGATAACCCTTAAATATAGCGATTTTTCATCGTCTATTATCGTCTACTTCTATCAAATCAACGGTGAATCCCAATATACTTATACATTAATAAATCACCTAGATACATTGTAATACAAGTACCAATAATTTCCTTAGTATTTATTGCTAATTCCCACTCATGACCCATAGTGACTCCGGGATCAGAGTTCATTACTTTATCTTCTGCCTCAATAGTGGCCACAGCGATATCATTTCTCGAACCAATGACTATGAAATAACATAAATCAATTATAAATTTAAAATTCTGCGATTCTCGTCACGGTTTCATAACTATATCCATGTTATTACTCTAAATTTGAGCTTCAACTATCAGATTACTTCTCAGGCTGTCTTTGCCTTCACGATTTTGTTTTTATCCCGTAATTTTATATTCGTGAGTCAAAGCTTGTGACAAAAAAGTGTGAACTTTAGTACAATATTTGATGACTCCCATTGTTTCGTGGGAATGCATTTTTGCTTGGTAATTAAATTTTAACACGCAGTTGCACGATCCGGATGTTCTTCGTGTGGAAAAAATATGCATACACACAAATAGATGAGAGAATTGTTACGTTTATTATCCCATATAATTATGAAATCTTTTGTTAGATCGTGGTAACATCTTCATAAAATAAACCATTGTAATTAAATTACATAAGTAGATGAACTTTGCGTGGTGAGGTTGTCGAGACGTATTCATCGGAATCCGCCTTAAAAATAGAGAGCCTGTTAAAATTCTATGTTTTTCAGCTATGAAACAAAGTTATTCAGGTTGCTTAAAATTGACAGAGATTGTTTAAAGGGCGAACCTCAATTCAAATCAAAATTAAATTCTTCAATTGAGTTTGAAAGTACCAACGGTCTCCATACAGGCAAACAAGAATAAGTTTAGAAAACTTAAAAACCCCCAACAATAAAAAAGGCTGAACCGTTTCTGATGAAACATCTACTCTCGATGAAATCTTCAAATCTCTTTGAAATAAAAAAACTAGATCAAATCGGTATATCTGTTTGAGAGCTACGATGCCACAGAGCACAGACAGACGCACAGCTACACACGTAAAAGTTATAACACTCCTCCTTTTGGGTCTGGGCTTAAAAAAGTTAGTTGAATAATTTCTTCAACGCAGTTCCTCGGTATTCCAGAACTCCTTAAGTCCCGACGACGAGATCCACAGTTCTGAAGACGAGGCCGTGGCTTCAGACTTGGACATGCACGCGCTCATACTGGGCGGCCTGCATCAAGACCACGAATGTCCTGTCAAGACTGCTGATGAGGTAGCACTCACTTTATATACACAACTTACCTACTACCTAGGCGTTTTCACATTAGCCAGTAACGACTCCGCTACAATACCGATATCTATTGGTGGTCATCACCGTATCGATCCGACGTAACGGTGCCAAGTTGACTGACGAGCCGCAACACAGAAGTACTTATTCTATAATAGTCGCATGCATCTTTATAATATAATTAATTAGCTAAATAGACTTTTATTTAAAACGTTCCTGTAAGATGCCTTGTCGTCACCGATATCGGTATCGGAAAATGATACAGTGTGAAAGCGTTAGGTAAGTTCTAAATGTATGAGATTCCATATTCCCCGATATCGTCCCAGTATCGGATCTGATCATTATTGGATATTTTGAAAGCGTTCAATGGTATTGATTGTTGATGAAGGTGGTGGGCAGTAGAATTAAAAGATATTTTAATTCTTTAACAAATTCGACTTTTATTTTTTCCGAAATATATTTTTCTCAACTGACAACTCATGACAGGACAATAAAAACATGTAGAAAAATAAATATAAATAGAAGAAAATATCGATATCAAAATATACGTATAAATATATAAATATATCTCTTTTATTATAATAATTGTTACTGAAAATCTGGGTCCTTCCTGTTTTTATTTTATTAACTATCCTAATGCTAGGTGGAGCCTTCTTTTCATAGTGAAAAGTAAAATCATAGTCCACTATGCTGGCCAAGAACGGGTAGGCAGGCTTCCTAGTTATATTTTCATAAAGTAGTCTTAGTTGTTTTATTGTTACAAATATACCTAGTCCAATTAAGCTATACATAATCATATAATCTTATTGCTATCGCCATGTGGTTTGCCTATAAATTGTGTTTATTTTACCGTTTACTTTTGACCCTAACCTATTGGTTGAATGAAATCCCGTATCATCATGAAAGTGACTGGTGACTAGAAATAGACTGATATCGCAGAGTGTTCGGTGAATTTTAATTTGTTGTTATCGCAAGCTACTGGGAAGTGTAAGAAAAATCAGTAAACCAGATCTACAACAATGTTATTAACAATTTTATTGATATCGTTTCGCTTGCAGGTTTTATTTATGTATGAATATTTCAGTGTAATTTCTAATTTTTTCATAACGTTGAAATAAGTACTTATACGTATATTTGAAAATGGTTTTTACATTTAGAGCTTCTGGATCAAATCGTATAATCAGTATCTAGATTTCACCTATAACAAATCTCTTTCCTAAAAACCAATATGAGTGTATGATATAATTACAAATGAGAAGAAGGCACTTGAAGTATTATAATCATCGTCGTGCCACCAATTTATACACTTACCTTATACTTATATATTCAAAAACTATAGACTCCCAAAATTCTTACTTATTTAAAACAATTATAATGTGAAAACCAATGGCATTAGATGAAAGCATATTTTTTGAAACCAATGAGTTGAATTACTTCACTCCTGATTGAATCAGCAGCAATATAAACAAACATCTTATTCATGCGTAGTACCTACACACAAAACAAACAGCAACAATAGGTATTTTCTAAGTAGTTTGGCCATTCCTGGTGGCATTAGAGAGCATGTATCACTTGCATTCTCTCTAATGCCGGTTTGCATGGTTTGATGCCGGAATGCTAGAAGTATCATTACAATAAAGATAACGAAAAAGTAAGCAAGAAGCATCAATCAAGCAATAAAGAAAAAGAAGAAAATGTATTAAATTTAGAATACTATTTGTGACGAAAACATCACTTTAACTGATAATTTGGACGGCGATAATGATTATACCTGCATATATCACTGCTAACAAGCCTAATTGTTAAGCGACCGCTACGGTCTACGGTAGATCACGTTTTCTAAAAGAAATCCGCACACAAACTAAACATATACCTATAGAAAAGACCCACATAAATCATAACCCACATTTTGACAGCACGCACAATAAAATATAAACGTCTAACAACTAAGTGTCTAAAAGTAGTAATTCTTATCCAAACAGGTGCTGTTAACTGAACGTTCTGCTATTACAGGTGATCCAAGAGATAGACGACATGATGCAGGACACACCCTCGTCAGAAGGCGACATTATCGAGTACAACGAGGCGCTCGAGAAGGGGAAGGAAGTACTCAACTCTCCGCTCTATGAAGACAGTAAGTACAAATTATGAAAAATAAGTTTCAGTACTGTCAACGTGGGTAACTTTGACTCTGCGTTAAACATTGTACGTGGCCTTTTTAGAAGGTTCTCGATTATTTTCTCAAGAGATTAGTAGTCAAAACGAAGGTAAGTTAATTAATCAAGTAATTTGACTACTAATTTGTTGGAAAAAAATCGAGAACCTTCTAAAATGGCTACGTACAATGTTTGACGCAGAGTCAAAGTTACCCACGTTGACTGTAGCCTATTTGACAGACCATTTTACCTGTAATGGAGAGACTACACCTGGGTTAAAATGCAATAACGCGCACCCCTTGAACGTATTTTTTTTAAATATCACCATCATCTTAGCCACAAAAAGTGTAATGGTGGACATAGGCTCTCCCTGAATTTCCAAAAAAGATTGGTTGGAAACGAACTGCAACCACCAATTTCCTTCAAAGATGCATTGTTAATTGTCTCTGCTGGTTTCAAATAGTGAAGGAAAATATCTTAGGAAACTTGCATATATGTATGAGAGTTCATAATACTCTTGAAGATGTAAGTGTGGGTCTATCAGGTTGCCAACGTGCGGGTGCAGACTTTGGCAACCTGATATAGGTATTTTTCTTAGTATGTGAAAAGAGGTCCGAGCTCATTACTGCCCATACTATGTAAGATAGCTAATAATCAATTCGAAATAACGACATAATTCAAATACTGTAGTGTTTTCATGTAGATAGATATGTATATGAAAATCAGAGCAAGTGTCTAGTCTAAAGACCAAATTACTCTTTGTATTGAACTAATCAAGTCAAGAACTAAACGTAGGTTATACTGATTACCAAGGACGTTGGACGTCTAATCTAAGTAATATTGCGGTATATCTAAAATTAGATCTTTATACGTAAATAAAACAAAAATTGTGGTCCTGAAAAGACTCACAGACATTTAACGTTGAATACATAATATTTGATCGTAAAACCCGTCGTCTCGCACAATCTACTCGCATGTCCAGTTTTTGTCTTATAAACCTGGCTAAGACCCTAGCTACATTAAATAATTTTGTAGCAATTTGCTAGTTTTTGTCATAGTAATTGAGATTAGTTACAGTAAATGTATGTCTGTGAGAACTCGGGTTGCGTCATGGAATGAGAATACGTCTTGTTTAAAGCCATCTTCAATTGAAATAGGGACTGTTACCTAATGAGTCAATCCAACACAACAATAAATAATCTATTGATTCGAGTTAACACAAACAACTTATTTACACGGTAAATTCTTGAGATATTTCTATATATTGTATAATATACTCAATGAAAAACATCCATAAGATGCTACTCGAATAGGTTTCAGATTCAGACAAAGATAAATTATTGGCTTATATTATGAGAAATGATCATACGAAAGTCTAATATTACATATTTTTGTGTATGTTTTCTGAAATTGTCACCAGTTGTAGACAGATTTTTATAATCTTTTTGTTTCACATAAAGTGGCGATATTTTATTCTCATGTATTACATAGTGTAAAGCAAAAAAAACAATATATATTGGTATAGAGTGGCATTGGATAGCTGGTCGTTATAAATATGAGAGTATTCTCTGAGTGAAAATCGATTTGTGTTAATTGTATTCCATTAGTCAGTTTTTGAACATTGCCCTTAAGATTGACGAGTTTTATTTTTAACCTACTCCTAAAAATAAGTTTCTCAATTCGTTTATATTTTTAATGTTTGTTACTACATAGCTCCATCATTTATAAACAGATTGGAAAAAAAATATTTTTTAATGTTTTCTATGGCTTTCGCGATTCTTACTGATTGAAATTAACGACACCCGATTGAAATTTGTACGGATTTACGCGATAATCCATTAAAAATTGTTTAATTTCAATGAATTCTTTTCTTGTTTTACTGTTCTGTTTTTAGAGTGATCAGCCTTAAAAACTCCACGATTATAGTTCTCAATAAACTGAGAAGGCGGCAAAGAATTCCATTACTGTGCAGTACTCATCAAGAACGTGGACTGATATCGCTGAGATTTTTTGGAACTTTAATGAGAAATGTAAACGGAGAGGGTGGAATTAGGTTGTGAAGCTCTTAAGCACTCCCCGCAGTAAATCCTATAGAATATAGACAGACGAGCTACTTTACAGAGGTGCACAACACTAACTATGTATAATAATTATGTAATTCTATAAGACAAATTTAATGTTATCTAATTTCGATCGCACTGACCGAATACGAGCACGAGTATGTCAGAAATATGAATGGTTTCAACCTACGCGTATTGCTCAGACATTGCCACAATATATGACATCACGTTCTTCCCAGTCTGGTCATTGAGACTTCGCATGACTAATAATGGTCTGCCATTTCTTTTGACTCAAATCTAGGCCTAAGTCTAAAACTGAACTGACGAGATTTACAAGTCGCTCCCCTGACAATAATAGACTAATTTTTGGGGGGTGGTCTCATAAAGATTTAATACGTATTTTACCTATAACATTGCTCGAAAGATCTACTGCTTATAGTGCTCTAGATAAATAGTTGTAATTGGTACAATATACTTCTTCATATTCACAGCCTGTATGTCGTAACATTTGGTTACAGTTTATTATTACAAATCAAATATCCCATTAGCTTTCTGAGAAGTAATTCGATATCGTCTACACTCGATTAGCTTCACTTTTAATACTCAAAGCATTCACCTCCTGTGCGAATATTTCATTCGCTTTGTTTTCTTAACCCTGTAGTCTGACCGATTTGCGTGACGAGTTAATCAGGGCGCCACTTACGAAATTTGGTGGCGTATGGGAAATTTCTAATTTTTCCACATGCAGGTAAAGTTGGCTGTATGTTTGAGGTTTTGTTTGAAAGAAAGTTCCTTGCTCGTCGCTCATTTGGATAGTTTACCAAATATTTCGTTTTTTTTTAGGTGATTGAACTGTTATTAGGTTTACCTACTTATAAACTAAATTATCGTATAAACTGGTTTGCTCGGCTTAAATATTGTTTTTGCAATACGAGATTTATGATTATGAGATAGCTATATTTAATTTAATGCAAATTTAACAGATGTACGGTACCGGTTTTAATACAGGAGCCACACTGAAGATTTATTTTAAAGTTTTTAGTTTTTTGTATATTTTCCAACGAAAAGATTTGAAAGGAGAAACTTATTTATAACAGCGAGGTTATAAAATATCAGATAAATACATTTTTTGACGTGATAACGTCTTATAAATCGATGAACGCCGGCTGCACGCACGAAATTATCACAAGATTTGGACCAGATCTTGTGATATACCCGCCATCAGGTGACCTAACTGCCTTTTGCTGGTCTTTAAAAAAACTGCAGGCTTAGACAAGTGGCAAAAGTTTATATTTCTGCAAACGCTTCGCTTCGCTTCGAAATGCTAAAAACTGTCACATGCTGTCACGTGACATTTCTCTAGCTAATGTCAATCCCATACATTTCCTTTTCTATTCTACTGGCGGTCACGAAATTAGAATGCCACTTGTTTAAGCCCCCTGACTTTTATAACAGCGACACGTGTTTTTGTTGCAGAACTCCGGCAGCTATCCCTAGCCCAGCTGAACGAGATCTTCATGGAGCTGGAGGTGTTGATCCGCGAGTTCTCCGAGACCCTGATAGCGGAGCTGGCGCTGCGGGACGAGCTGGAGTACGAGAAGGAGCTGAAGAACACCTTCATCTCACTCCTGCTGGCCGTGCAGAACAAGCGCAGGCAATACCACTGCGACAAGAAGAAACGCCCGCCCAACCCGAGCAATGGCAGCTCTGACGCTAAAGTGAGAAACAAGCAATCGTTTAAAAAAATATAAAAAAACCGTATTCAAAATACTTGAAAATACGCAATTCGTTTACTTGGATGATCTATTTTTCATTTTATTTTGTTATGAAAACTAAAATACTGACTCGATTTTGATAATATTTCTATGCACCACTGGATTTTTTCAAATCGGTCCAGGTGTTTTCGAATAATCGGGGAACATACATAAAAATAATAATAGTTTAAAAAACTAAAAAAAAAAACGCTTCAAATTATTATATTGTCATGTCATCGGTCCTCGATAAGTCTACAAAGTTTGAATGAAATCTGACCGTTTGAAGTGGGCCAAAATCAAGTCCAAAGGAGTCGGTTACAAACAAACAAACATGCATACAGGCGAAGCTAATAAAAGCGTGTTAAAAAGATTCCGACGAATTGAGAACCTCCGCTTTTGTGGAAGTCGGTTAAAAATAACACCGCGGTCAAAGGGGTATGTAAAGAAAAATGTAACATATGCTAATTCCAAAACCATTTCGAGATCATATGTATCTAAACCATTTTTTTTTTACTTTGGGCTTATAAAGTGATGAGGTGATGCGTATTTTTGCAAAAATATGAAAAATATTTGACCTTCAGTCGACCTTTAAATGACGACACAAATCTGCCTGTTTTATTTTTACCAAATAGAATTTTAAAAAGTTCACCCTGAAAGTACAGCATTGACATAATAAAGACTTGCTTGTGTCATGTAAATATAACGCATAACAACAAAAATAATTGTAAATACATATTTTTAATCGTATTCAGACAAATTTGTGCCGTCATCACGATTTCATCTTAAAAAAATATTAAAAAAAAATCTGAGTAGAATAAAAATAATAATTAAAATAGTTATTCCATCATCATCATCTCAGCCACAAGAAGTCCACTGCTGGACATAGGCCTCCCCCATGGATTTCCAGAAAGACCGGTTGGAAGCCGCTGGAGTCTTCCTGCCACTTGTATGATATCTTCTGTCCACCTTGTGGCTGGTCTTGCGCTTGCCGGTAATAGTTCTTTAAAATAACCCAATATTAAATAAAGAAAAAAAACTTTACTTACTCAAACAAGTAAATTTAGAAAACTTAAAAATAGAAAATAGCTAAACAAGCTAAGAACGACACTATTGATCGAATCTTTTTTCAAAATCCGTCCTTGCGTTTGAGAGCTATCATAACATCATGGTGAAAGAACAGACAAATAAATACACAGATACCCACGTCAAGCTTAAAGCACCCCATTTCGTTACAAAAAGGGTGCGAAACGAATTTTATCGACTCACTATCAAATCGCAACTGTGTTCGCTGCACGTTAGGTACAAGCATCAGAAACATACTACATTTTTGTATACAATACATTGTAGACATTGTATACAAAATGTAGTGTGTGGTTTGTGAACTTACATGCTATACAAATTATTAAGGGTAATTCCAATGAAAATCTTAATCTAGTGACCCCCCAGCTTTAGCCTGCTCACAGTGTTCCGAACCAACTGCGAAACGCTTAATTGTATGTTTCAGAACCTGAAATTTTGACCATTTTTTATTTGAATCTGGAGATAAGCATCTACATTTTATCAATATCATCACCGTTCGCCTAACATACTTATATTTTCCATCATTCCACCATTCCGTGGGAAACCGCGAGACATAGCTATCGCTATATGTAATTATAGGTAGCTATCCATATTAATTTCACTTTTATCTATCCCCTGATAACGCGTTGTTACAGTACTTGACGACAGTCATACCATACCATCTCGAAGCTGGACCCCCGGACAACCAGTCACTGCAAGTGCTTATCAAGAGTAAGTATCTACCCATCCTTGAACATCATAAACATTAGGTAAAATAATAAAACAAATATTTGTGAACATTTCACACAACACCATCTAGCCCAAAGTAAGCGAAGCACCTTTACTTCCATAGTAAGTAGTTAGATGGCTGATAGAATGTGTATACTTTTTTTTGTAAATATATACATATGATACATAAAAACACCCAGACAAAGAACAAACATCCATGCTCATCATATAAATGTTTGCCCTGGGTGAGGATCGAACCCACGACCTACAGGACAGCAGGCCATACTACCAACTGAGCCACAAAGTCAGTCCAATAAAATCTTATCTAACTCTTGTATAGAACTCTTGTCTTGTTTTGTTGGTTTCGCAATAGAATACATTCTGATTCTGATTCTAATCGCAGACCCACATCAACACTGCCCTAAGTCAAAATAGCAATTATATCAGAATAACCGTAAAACAGTTATTTCCTATAACGGAGATCCACGTTCCTGTTGGATCTTCTAGATCGACGAGCTCCATCCTCGGCCACACCGTCGCTTAACATCAGGCGAGTTGGTGGTCAATCGTAGATCTATAGTGTATATAAAAAAAAAAAAAAAAAAAAAGATAAAGGTTTTTCGATTATTCTGAAATAATTGCTATTAGATTTATCCGAAATGCCAAAAAACTGTTAGTTGTGTTGCGTTAGGAGACAACGGGGTTTCGGTTATTTTGGAAGAATTACTATTTCGACTTAATGCAATGTTGACCCGGGTGTGCGCTTTGCTCACTACACTTTTAACCAAATACTTTCTTGTTTCCAGTTCTGAAGGCCATCAACGAAGACAGTCCTACTGTTCCAACCTTATTAACAGACTACATCCTGAAGGTTCTGTGTCCAACTTAAGCCAATTCAGACGCTAGCTAATTACCGACACGGTTACTCAACACATTCAACATTTGCACATTATACTTAGGACGTCTTTTAAATAGATAAATATTGTCTTTAGATCATGTCATGAATGGTCTCGTTTGACAGATATTCTTACCAAGGAAGCAAGAATGAACGGCACACAGCATCTTACGGACACCTAGTTGACGGTATTAGTGTGCCGCTGCCTTCGAAAGAGACAGAAATAACCAGCAGTATCTCTATCTCTTTCGAAACAAGCGGTGCGTTTCGACCACAGGTTGCATGCTCACTAGTAATTCATTTTTTCTCACTGCGTCAACTATATAATGAGCAAGACAAACGTTGAATCGAACAAACTATGAATCGCAATTTGAACATAGACAGCTTAGCACAGAAAAAAAATTGTCTATGGGTACGAGTAATGTATGAAAAGTGAAATAATCGGATACTGTGTGTTTGGTTGGTGCTGTACGAATGTATGGTCAGTATTTTATTTGGATTTTAAATTTACATTGAAGTTGTCTGGTATAATTACGTCTATATAGCACTATCACGGCTCTCCTATATGGCATACTCACTACCATAAAACTCGTATGAAAAACTTAATTTTTTATACTTACCTGGATATGGCATGAGAGTTTCTGACCATTATAAAACTTTTATAGAACATGTGTCAGTGGTAACGTAATTAGAAATGCCTACCTTTATTTATGTTACATTGCACAGTGTTGTTTATCTAACATTTTTATCGCGATTTTGAGTCGAAGCATGATTGTATGAGATTAAAATATCATAAAATTAAATGAGCCCTAAAATTCACATATAGTTACATTTTAGCACATAATGTAGCAGTAAATCGCGTATCATTTCAGTGTATTCAAATAAAAAATAAATAAATAAAAATAGATATTCCATAGTTAAGTGTATTAAATTAATATTCGATGTTTATATACTCACACTCAAGCGTAGATAAAAAAAAAACATATTTAATAAAAATTCAATATTCATATAATGGATCAATGTTGATTATGTTGAATTTATAGCTGTTTATATTGTTTTAAATGCCATAACAATTTAGTTTCGATGGTTAATTGTAAAATAATAATTTTAGTATAATTCAAATTCTCTTTATTTTATTTGCATAAATGAACTGTGATATCAGATAGTTGGTTACAAGAATGACCATACCATTTACTTACGAGAATCTCCTTGTTTTATAATTTCATCTCCTTCAATGTTTTATTACTTCTATGTGACTTGATTTCTATTATTTTTAGCTTTATACCGATTCTCATTGTAAATATTTAAACTTATCAAAGATGGAATTGTCCTGTAAAATTAAATGATACTATGGTAACACCTGGGATACGGAGGCTTGTAAATAATTTTATTAATGTGAATTTCTAGTTATATAATAGCTTTATAGCTTCCCGTTGATTTTATAAATTGACTTATTGCTGTAGAAAACATCGAATTACTTTTATTTAATTCCTTTTTAGACTATAGCTTTATGTCGTAGTGACGCCTGAACATAACTCAGCTATCTTAATTGTTATTTTTTAAAATATTCCAGTAATAATGAAAGTAACAGTTTTAGTATAAGACCTAGTTTAGATTTAAGTTTTATCTCTAGTCTGAACATTACTTAGTCATAATTTGTTTGTATAATAATAAGGCAGGAAAACATTAAAATATGTATAAAAAATGCGTGAAAGAAAAAAATATAATAAAAACAATGAAATTGCATTAATTGTGAAAAAAGTTTGATGTTGTGAGGAATGTTATATTTTAAATCGGTAAACTTATGATGCTTACATCGCACATTTACATTTTAACTTAGAAAAACACTATTTATGTTGAATAAAAAAAATGGCAAAGAAGTTAACCATAAAATATTAAAAAATCGCTCTTGTAATTGTGATCATTTTAAGTGTATATATTTGTGGAACCGATTATATTTTTTGATGATCCATCTTACTGAGATACAATTATTTTATAAAATATTTACACATATGCATATTATGTTTTAAACTACGGGTGACTCACGTCTGTTTTGAGCCGAAAAATCCGACTACAGTTTCAACCGCATTCGGCGGCCTTTTCAAATGAGCAGCGCAAACGTCACTCTCGGTCAATGACGCGCGCCTCGCAGAAGGCGACAGAGTACGAGGCGCGTAGTTTTTATTTAAAATGTGTGAAAACCACGTTAGTTTCCATAGTAAAATATACATATGTGCTTAATTTCCATTTAATTGACTAATTATAATACATATTAATTACTCAAATAAAACACCGCATATGAAATTTTATAGGTAAATGCGTTAAATATCTTGATTGAGTTATTGATCGATCTCCAGTAAAATGGATTATTTTAGAATAATAAGGTAAATACTATAGTAGCGAGCTATAAGATCATGCGTGTAAATTTAACAACGGCGATCAAAGTATATCAATTAGTTGTACATGTATGTTTGGACGTACTAGTACTACTAGGTACTTGGAAATAAAGGAGCTTGAATGAAATCAGTATCTTTGGCTTTTTTTCTTACTTAAGCCCTGTAATTTTTATCAGCTAGTTTATAATAATAAGGAACATACATTTTAATAAGTATAAAATATCATAAAGAGGCAAAATTTCATTCCTTACTTGGTATTAATCGGAGGCAAGTTTATAAATATCATATCGAGCCTTGAATATATTTTACGAAAACTAGGAAACTATATTTTTTTTCTTTGAGCTCAAACAATTTTCAGTATTTACATAAAACAAAAAAAAACGTGTGCGTCTTGGGACGCCTGACAGAAGTTATAGCTAATCTTATAGCTAAGCTATACTAATCTAGCCAGACGCCGCCGGCGGCTGGCGCCGTAGCGTTACGTGATCAAGCTGTTTACCCTCTTATAAAAAGTTATCACTTCAAAAAAACTTTAAAACCAACTTATTATAATAAATTTACTATAAAACCAATACGTCGTCCAAAATACCACCGTGCTGTAAGGTTCCCAGAACACTAGCAGCGTTTTCTCGTTGGATGGCTAAGCTCAGCTTTTTAGCAAAATACGTGACAGCCATAGGATACCTGAGGCGAGGACAAGACATTTGAAATCTTTGCATAATATTTTTGTGTCGGACGACCACGGACCCGGCGTTTCAACTTAGGTAACAATAAATCATCCAAATGCATTTCAGCTAATTTAATCGATATTAAAATAAATAATAACACCGTAATGTATTTGTGTTACAATTATACAACAAATAAGTAATGAAAAATCATTGAATGACTTCTAATAACTGAGTCACGTATAAAACTTGACTAAAT
Source organism: Lycia hirtaria (assembly GCA_947563715.1). Taxonomy (NCBI): domain Eukaryota; kingdom Metazoa; phylum Arthropoda; class Insecta; order Lepidoptera; family Geometridae; genus Lycia; species Lycia hirtaria. The sequence goes on from OX387375.1 coordinate 25,814,545, forward strand.
TATTGTACCTGATCGTATACTTAGGAAGAGAGACTGAATTTAAAACAAGTGCTGTTGTATAAAATTGCTAAAGCTGGTAACTCTGGCAAAGCCCGAGGGGAATCCCAACTGACAGGCAGACTGTCCGCCCAAGTTGGCAGCAAATGAGCTGATGCCGATCTGGAAATGACAAATTATTTCATTTTAATAACTTTGCTTATAAGCAATGCAAAAAAACTTAGGTACTGAAAGGTACACCGATTGCAAATAAAAGGCAATCAGCGTGATAGGGATATTGATTCACCATTATGTGGGAAGGCTACTTTTACCATAATACTCCAGTATCTCCAGCGACCGAGCTCCACGGATTTTTATGACTGAAAATACGAGCAAACCCGGGTTCGAAACATAGCAAAATTGATTTATCGTCCCCTAATCTACCTACAAACAAAATTTCATCAAAATCGTTTCCGAGATTCAGATTATTTATATATATAGGTATACAAGAATTGCTCGTTTAAAGGTAGGTATTAGATTTGATAAATATTGTAGTTCCCTGCCCTCGTTATTAAACAGTCCGAAAAATTTACTTGTACGGATTCAAGGTAAGTAATTTTGTATACCATTCAGACAGAACCGGTTTACCTGTATGTAATATATAGGTATATTTTATATATCTATTTTGTACTATTTTAACTAGATTGGGTATTCTGTGACAAAATAATTATAGTTTAAAAAACTGACTTCAAAATACGCAATTCGTTTACTTGGACGACATTTTTTCAGATATTTTGTTATAAAAACAAAATACTGAACCGATTTTAGTAAAATGTATATGGGACTACCTCTGAGGTATTACCTACCAAACAAAAAAATATAGGATGTGTATACGCTACGAATTGATAAACTCCTCCTTTTTTAAAGTCGGTTAAAAACAATTAATAATTGGCGGAGTGATCGCGGAAAAAACATACAGAAAAACACAGTTGATTTGAGAACCTCTTTCTTTTTGGAAGTCGGTTAAAAAAGTATTTAATACGTCTATTCATACTACGCCCTGTTAAGTTAACTGCATACGCTAAACGTCAGTCCATGCCCTAATAAAAATTAGGCAAGTTTTTATTAGGGCATGGACTGATGACTTATCTATAGGTATCTCACCAAAGTAGGGACGCCGTTTCTGTTCACAACCAAGGGTCCACCGGAGTCACCGCCGCAGATGCCGACACCACCCACTCCACTCGTGCAAAGAGTGGAAGTTTGCACAACCGCAGCGCCGTAGGAAGCTTGACACTGAGCCACAGTGATGACTTGTAGGTTCACTTGGCTTATCAAAGTGTTCACTGAGACACCCAATTGTGCTGAAATTAATTTATATACATTACAATTATAACAAATTACTAAGCTAAAAATTGAACTAACAATTCCAGCATAACCTATATATCTCTTAAAATAACTTCCTCTTAATTTTACAAAAATATATTAGCGGCTAAGCGAATAAAATTTGTGAATGAGCTTTCATTAAATTATACCTAAGAACAAAATATTATGATTCTCACCGTCAGTAGTCTTTCCGTATCCGGCAGCAATAGCCCATTGACCTGCGAACGTGTCGAACAAATCCATTCCACTGGGCAAAGCCACGGGCTGGATGCTGGCTAAAAGAAAAGTAATAATATTGTCATTTATTAATATGATTTATCTTTAAAATACAATTATTGCGATACGATCACGATCAACTCTACTAAAATATTCCTAAGATTGTTTTAGACCACCATAAAACAAAACATACATATTTCTAGTACACAGATATTACCCATTAGAATTGGCCAAGTGCGTGTCGTGCCACACGCAAGCTAGGGTATCGTAGTTGCACTTGGCTATATGCGGACATAGATTAGAGCTACTTGTTTTTTTGAACATAAATTAAAATATTCGTAGTATCAAACTAGTAGTTTGTATCAAATAAGCAGTTGATTTTGCGATTTAAATGGAATTTGAAAGAAATGTGTCCCTTCAACTACATTAGAGTTAGTTGTCTATAACTCGTTAATTTGTATAGACTACTTTAGCTGTGATAGATTTCCTTTTAATATGATTATACATATATAATTAATCATTTAAAAGGATATATATTACTATCTATCTATAAATATGAAATTTTTCACATATAAACAACCAACAGTTTACAAAATATTTCGCAAATTTCCCTTTATTGAAAATTGAAAATATATTTTTATAGACATCCAATATTTTTAACGCTACCCACCCACCCTATAAACAAAAAAAAACATTACTTTTAGAGAGGCATCCTATTTTTTTTTTAATATTTTATTCTTTTTTATATCCATGATAAATATACACATACCCGTACTAAATTACCTAGTACCAACAGTTAGCCGCGGACAGACGGAGAGACAGATGGACATGGTGAAACTATAAGGGTTCGTAGTTAACTGCGGAACCCTAATAAAGGAAAATAATGCTACGCACGAAATCTCCCAAATGAACAATAGTATAGGTACTGTTCATTAAATATAATAAATAAATAAAAGCACGCATAAAAATATCTTAGAAAAAAAGCAAAACAAGAAATAGAAATACTTAACATGAACAAACATAAAATATCGACGAAATACCTAACTTTTTAATCTTTGGAAATCAGACTCCAAACTTACTGGTGAAGAATACGCTGGTTGGCAGATAGATTATAGCTACGTCATTTGCCAAGGTGTTGGGTGTCCACTGTTGGTGCATGACCACGCTAGAAGTAGCAATCCTGATGCCTCCACTGAAGAGATATTGGGAACCAAGAACTACCACAAACTGCCAGGCTTGATTGCTTCCATCGAACCAGCAGTGAGCAGCCGTCACCAAGCGGTTAGCGGTCAGGAGGGAAGATCCGCATGCTGAGTTTCCGACGACACCCACCAAACTGATGACTAAACCACCCTGCACAAAGATAATACATGATGTCCGGAAATAAATAGATTCTTAGTTTTAGCTTTTGCTTAGCATTTGTAGACTATGAGTACTTATTTTTTATTATACACATATATTTGTAAAGCTTTGCGTTGTTGATGTTTTTGTTATCTTCATGGAAAACCCAATAAAATTATTTCCATAATTTTAAAATAATCTCACTAATAATTACGCAATCTACTTAGTTGGTATCGACTCAATTAGTAATCTTTGACGTTGATTTATTAAATGGCTTGATAATAATTCATTATTTATCTGTTTCCATTTAGGGAATGCTTTTGGTGGAGTATGGCCATTGCCGAACGGCAAGCAACTCATGTTTCTTTCGGGTTAGCTTGATGACATCTAATTTTAACCCCCGACGCGAAACGACGGGGTGTTATAAGTTTCACGTGTCTCTGTGTGTGTCTGTCTGTGGCATCGTAGCTTCCGAACGGATGAACCGATTTTGATTTTGTTTTATTGTTTTGATTCTTTTACTATCGTTTATTTGGTCCGTGACCACCTTTGATTGATATTATAATCACTCTTCAGAAGTGTCAAATCCGTCATGCATGCAAATGACTTGGAGATCACTATCGTGTTTTGCCCAGTTTTAAAATTCAAATGTCCTGGTTTGATCTGTAGAGAGAGACCGATGGCAAACATAGATAAACCCAACTATGTCGTTACCTACCAAATCGTTTTGATCCAACGAGTAATATTGAAATGAAAATATAAAAAAATAATTCTTACAAATATGACCCATTTTTATTTATTTATGTTTATTCCAAGAATTCAATAAATACCAGATATGGATGAGAGTTAAGCGGAGCGACGACACCTCCTACAATCCTGTCCTCACTTCTGGACATCATCTCATCTTCGGCAGCCTTAATCCTTGCGGCTTCTGGAATTCCCACTGTCTCGTGGTACCGTAACTGGACATCTTGGAGTCCAGCTACAACCGACACTAACAGTAAACCTGCTACAACCACACGCATTTTTATATTAAATGAAAAGCAGTAAAATTAGTCATAATTCAGTTTATATACGCTGACATTATCAATATAAATCTTAGTTAGGCATTTTCATTTCAATTAACAATGATTAAAATTTACTGATAAATGGTTTATCTTTATTTTGTAGACAACAGTAATCGTAATATTATGATAAGTCGCGATAAAAACACGTACAAGGTGTATTTTGCGTTGATCAATTTCCGGCGCTATTGTGGACCACGAAGTACGTCATCAAATGTAAGGTACAATAACTCCATCCAAATTTGAATTTAAATACCTACCTAAGTAGGTACTGTAAAGTAGTAAAGTTAAAGTTACTTTAGTAGTAACAGTTACTTTTTTAACGGGAAAATGCATTTACTAACAGCAACAAACAATATATAAACAACGCATAAAACTAACTAAACTACTAGATACACAAAAAGCAATTATGTTACCCCAGATAAAGGTCTAAATATAATCAAATTCCTCAAACAGCGTAGGTACCCAGAATACTGCCATTATTGACAAAATACTTCCCACTACCTATACGTGTATATGTGAGCGGTACCCTAAAAAAAATATTTTCCAAGATTTTATTCTACCATTCTGTTGACATGATAAATATGTATATCCCTAACAAATTATAATTTTCCAGTGCTAATATGAGCAGAGCAGAGAGCATTTATGGCAGAGTCGATGGAAGACTTCAGTACGATGCTCAAAGACCTCAATACAGTTTCCCAACGGGAAATTTCCTCAAAATGAATATGGACAAAACAAAGGTTATGTCGAACGCCCATTCATATATTCATATATTAGTTTATTGAGATAAAAACGGAAAAATACCAATTACAATTATCTCACAGTACAATTATCTCCCATGTAGTGCCCACCCCTATATCTGTGGGGAACTCCCTTCTTGAAGTTGTTAACGAACACGTCTACCTAGGACAAACGGTCCGATTAGGCAGGTCCAATTTTGCGAAAGAGGTCAATCGTCGTATCCAACTCGGCTGGGCAGCGTTCGGGAAACTTAAAAGCGTCTTCTCGTCCAATATACCCCAGTCCCTCAAGTCGAAAGCTTCCAACTAGTGTGTGTTACCAGTGCAGCGTAGGAAGACCAGCCACGAGATGGACAGATGATCTCATATATCCCTGGAGGTAAAAGGCTTACGAATATAGTCTTCAGAAGTGGAATTAGATTAGTGCTTGTTATTTCTGGAGATATTATTTTATTATTATTTTTGATATAATTTTGTCGTTGTTATGTTTCGTCAAATTATCGAGATAATTTAGATTCTGTTGCTTGTGTTATATGAAACCTTAGAAAGTTGGTTTTAGTAACGTTAAGTGCAAGTTTGAATTCAGCCACTCCATTATTTTAGCCATTCCAAATTCAGCGGCAGCTACACCACTTTTCCAGGGCTTTCCACGAAAGATAGCCACCGTGTCGTCAGCATAACAGATTAGGGAAACATTTGGGATATTTATATTCAGCAAATCATTCTTGTAAATCGTGAAAAGCGTTGGAGATAGGATCTCACCTTGAGGAACTCCATAAATATTCTACTTACAAAATAGAAAACAACGGGTTATATAGATTGAAAACATAACGTAGAGAGAAACACTATTTATTTAAAACAAGCGTCCATAGGCACTGCACTAAAACACAATCAATTACAAAATCTGCAATATTTCACACAATTTAATCAAAGTTAAAATTTTACAACGTACACCGGTTTGAAGTGCATATATAACTGCTATACAACCTAAAGATCGTATACACAGGCTTATCAGAAAGTCCAATAGGATTTTTAATTGATTAAGAATGGTCGTGTACAATAAGATTAAATAAAATATAAAAAAACTTAAAACAGGTGCTGCTGAATGAAGTTCATGAAGCTGGTAACTCTGGCGAAGCCCGAAGGGTGAGAACCCTGGCAGGCATTGTTTGCTGCGAACGAGCTGATGCCCACCTGGAAATAAAAATGACAGTCTTAAACACCGGTGGATTTAAATATAAACTCAATAACAACCAAAATCCACAACGAGTTACGCGGAAACATCAGTAAATCGATTTTTTGTGCTGGTCACAGGGCCGGATTATCAATTAGGCGGATTAGGCAACTGCCTAGGAGCGCCGCACCGACTAGGGGCCCACGGGGGCCTAGTCGATACGGGCCACACACAAGGCCGTAGGCAGAGGGGGGGGGGGGGGGGGGGGTTGAGCCATGTCAATACTGTGACAACATTAACAGCAAATTAGCATATGAAACCTAAAATTTCATTAAAAGTTTCGACAAATTTCGCGGTCGCTTCGCTCGCGCCTGATTATTTATTATTATTTTCAGCAGCTGTGTAAGAAGGAGAGGTCTGATTTTCAAGTGTATGTATGTACGTATATGGGTATGTTTCTATATGATCACCTACAAGCCTAAATGGCTTGACCGATTCTGATGTGCGAGGTGTCGTTAGATTCGTTAGAACTCCAACGAGCTTTTTCGTAATTAGTAATATGTGATTTCACTAGAATTATTCTAAATAATGCGCATCTATAGTCTTTTACAGCGGTTATGCGCATACTTTCAAATAAAAACGTATGTTTGTAATTTTCTACAAAGTTATATGTTTCTTATTAGGAATAATAAATTTGCAATCAATGCATTCAAATGGTTGTATTTATAATTTTTGGTAACGTAAAAGTCGTTCTTATCCCGGTCGGGGATTTCATTTTTCTCTTAACACAAATACTTGTTTGGGCACGCTAACAAAATCAATGAATCAAAATATTTCCAAAATAAAGCATATTAGTACTATAGTACTATAAAAACATTACTAAAGTTTACGCGCTTGCTTCGCTTGCGCTATTTATTACCTATGTTTTTATTTACTTGGCCATGCGAACGCTGAGCGCTCGTTAAAAATTCATATTACTACCCAAAAATTTGTTATCGCCAACTTGGTGACCCTCCCTCCCCCGCATAGTCAAATGCTGCATGCAATCTATAATTAATCTATTCTATAAGCAAAAAGCAGGAGTCGGTCTGATCGACTCGACTTTTGTAATAGAAAAAATATATTTTAAAAAGTAAGGAAAGGGGCCCGGAGAATTGCATTGCCTAGGGGCCCCGATAGGGTCAATCCGGCCCTGGCTGGTCATTATCTGACCCAACGCCATTTCCACTTAACGTAGCTATGCTTGTAGCATCCTGGGTAAGCCATGGAGAGATAACAAATACAAAAGATAGAAGACAGACAGAGATAGGTATCTACCTATTTTCGCTTTTATAATATTAGGAACTTTTATCACGCTTAAGAAGATGCTAGGAAATTATATATAGTAACGATGGTGACGTAGTCACTTCCGTTCATTTGTCACTTTCAAATAATTCAAACATTGCATAAAAGAATTTCGATCTAATTAAGAGCCGAACGGCCCAGTGGCGACGACCCTTGCTTCAACAAAAGAACCGAAGGCACCGGGTTCGAATCCACACTCGGGCAATTAAATAATGCCTGATGTGCTTGTTATATCGTTATTTCCTTCCCGTAACAATATTATCATTTTTTAGGGTTCCGTACCTCAAAAGGAAAAAGCGGAACCCTTATAGGATCACTTTGTTATCCGTCCATCCGTCCGTCGGGGTGTCAAGACCTGTATCTCGGGAACCCGTAAAGGTATCGTGTTGAAATTAAAACCTTATACGCAGATCTATAGTCTCTTACTTCAGAAAGAAAACTGAAATTTCTCAGTTTTCGTAAAAAAAGTTACAGCCGAATATATCGTAAAAAACGCACATTTCGACACTCACAAGGGAATCAAAACCTATGGGGTACTTCCCGTTGACCTAGAACTATGAAATTTGGCAAAAAGCATTGTGTTAGAGTAAAAAATCAGAAAACTGGACATTTTTAATTTAATCACAAAAAAATAGTGTCTTTATGCGAGGATTGAGGGTCTAAATTTTAAAGGTCTTTAACCGTATCATGTGGGGTATCATATGAAAGAACTTCATTAGCATAAGCTAAAACAGGTTTTTAAATATTTTACGATGTATATTTTTCGGTTTATGAAGGAAAATATAAAAAATATATGATTTTCCCCTTTTATCTACTAGTTTGTACGGAACCCTCGGTGGGCGAGTCTGACTCGTACTTGCCCGGTTTTTTATATTTGTGGACATTTCACACAACACCATCTAGCCCAAACTAAGCAAAGCTTGTACTATGGAACTAGATGACAGATAGAATTAGGTATATATAATTAATATACTTTTTTTTTGTAAAGAAACACACAGACACAGAATAAACATCCATGGTCATCACACAAATGTTTGCCCTGGGTGGGGATCGAACCCACATACTACCAACCGAGCCACAAGGCCAGTCATGCGTCATCGATGTGTCAAGCAAGGTTATATCGTACTTACCAAAGTAACGACGCCATTCCTGTTAATGACCAATGGTCCGCCGGAGTCACCGCCGCAGATGCCGACACCCCCAAAGCCGCTCGTGCAAAGGGTCGAAGGTTGAACGAACACGGGGCCGTAGCTGGCCGTACACACGGCCACCGTGATCACTTGCAGGTTCACTTGGCTGATCATTGTGTTCACCGAGACACCCACTTGAGCTGGAATTGAGACATGATAACAAGATATAAATCGTGATAAATATGAAACTCTCTCCGAATAAAATATTTATCCTTAAAATAAATCGGGAGAAAGTGATTTTTTACAGACTTTGATTTGAAAAAAATGTGTACATTTCACACAACACCATCTAGCCCAAACTAAGCAAAACTTGTACTATGGAAACTTATACATAAACAACTACATACTTATGATACACAGAAACACCCAGATACAGACCAAACATCCATGCTCATCACACGAATGTTTGTCCTGGGTGGGGATCGATCCCACGACCTACAGCTTAGCAGACAGACACGCAACTAAGCTGGGAGGACAACCGAATGAATTCAAGAATTCTGTCTTTTAAGGTGGTTAGAGATCGATTTCATATTCACATTTCCCTTTCTTTGGCTAGACATTGCCCAGTTTAGCTGGATTCAACACACTACCCAGATTCTTAAAACAAGACGTGTTAATTTAAAGTTTACTTGTATTTTTATTAAGTGTAAGTATATTATACAACTAAGTACGATTTTGTGATAAAGTCAATAAAATTCAAATTCAGTTTCAAAATCGAAACAATTTACATCATATCAAATAACCTTGATGGAAATAACCAGCTTTTTCAAAGAATTACTTATCTTATACTATAGTTATCAGTTATAAGTATATATACATATGTATGCAATAAAATATATGACACTGACCGTCACTGGTCTTCCCATATCCAGCAGCAGTACCCCACAGTCCGGCGAAGGTGTTGAACAAATCATTTCCATTGGGCAGTGCGACGGGCTGAATGCTGGCTGGAAGAAAAGTTTAAAACTATTTAACACCTAATCTGGATTTAAAAAAAATTAGCAATGTAATAAACAGCAAAAATAAATTTACTTATTTTAAATGTACTATAAATACAATTAAATAGCGAGCTCCATCCTCGACCACACTGTCGCTTAACATCAGGTGAGTTGGTGGTCAATCGTAGATCTATTTATCGTAAAAAAAAACTAGGAAGTATTTAGTAAGTGAAGTTTGAGGGAAGTGTTTAGGGGGGGGGGGTCATGGGGGGTCATGACCCATAAAAAACTTGAGCTTGATTAAAATGAGCTTTTTACTAATAAATAAGTGATTTCACTAGAATTATTCTAAAATTAAATGATGCGCATCTATAGTCTTTTACAGCGGTTTTGCGCATACTTTCTCATAAAAATGTATGTTTGTAATTTTCTATAATTCTATAAAGTCATATGTTTAAATTTAACTAGGAATAATAAATTTGCAATAAATGCATTCAAATGGTTGTATTTATAATTTTTTATAACGTAAAAGTTGTTCTAATCCTGTCGGATATTTAATTTTTCTCTTAACACAGATAATTGTTTGGTTTTTCTGGGCCACAAAAACACTAGGACACGCTAACAAGATCAATGAATCAAATCACTTTCAAGATTTAATTTAAAAAAACTTCTAAATTTTCGCGCTCGCTTCGTTCGCGCATTTTTACTAAATATTTTAACATGGAAATACTGTGGTCTCACTAATACGAGGAATAAAGTAAATTACTATAAAAACACTACAAAAAATTGAAAAATAAATAAATATAAAGATTAAACAATTCTAGGGTAATCCTACAAAAATTTCAACGACAAATAAACAGTAAAAATGGAAAATTATAACCCTTCTTCTTACGCAGTGAAAGCGACTGCGTAAGAAGGAGGGTTATATTTTTCGAGTGTAGATATGTAAGTTTCTATATGATATATATAAGTTTCTATAGTCTAAACGGCTTGACTGATTTTGATGTGCATAAGGTGTCGTTAGATAGATTCGTCTTTACTCCCTGAGTGTAGAGGCTATAATTATAGGCTATATATTTTTTGTAATAATCTAGACTAATATTATAAATGCGAAAGTTTGTGTGTGTGTTTGTTACTCTTTCACGCTCAAATGGCTGAACCGATTCACATGAAATGTGGTATGGAAGTAGCTAACACCCTGCCCTGGATTAACATATATGCCACTTTTTATATGGAAAATAATATCTCCTTTGATATAATCTATGTAAAACAGTGCGTAACACAGCATCGCGTATTTATCTTTTGCAGCGATTTTACGCATACTTTCTCACAAAAAAACGTACACTCGTACGCGTATCAAGCGTAACGAAATCGTAAGGTAAGGCAAAAACTGCTTTTCTGCAGTCGGGTATTTTGTTTTTCTTTTGATATAGCAATATTTCTTCAACTTTATGATCATTTTGTTTGGGTTTTCACCTTATGTTGATTGAGGTTCAGGTTTATTATAATTGATAATTATTGAGACTACAAAATTAGATTTACCGGAGAAAAATACGCTGGTTGGTAAATAGATGATGGCCACATCATTTCTTAAGTTGCTGGGTGTCCACTGTGGGTGCATGATGACACTAGAAGTGGCAATCCTGGTGCCTCCACTGAATAGGAACTGAGAGCCAAGAACTACCACAAACTGCCAGGCTTGAAAGCGTCCATCATTCCAGCAGTGGGCAGCCGTCACCAAGCGGTTAGCGGTCAGGAGGGAAGATCCGCATGCTGAGTTTCCGACGACACCCACCAAACTGATGACTAAACCACCCTGCAAAAAAATATAAGCAACATCAGCTACGGAGGACTCAAATAAATACATAATTGGCCAAGAAAAAATACTTGGAAACTTATTTTTATTCATACATGCCTTTAGCTAAGCTTTTTGCTGTAGACTTACAAAAAGCTAAGAAAATTATCGTAAATGTGAAAATGTCATAATCAATCACTATTGTCCAGCACTGCAAGTCTCTATTCCACCCATTGTACGACATGAATCATACGTAACGAGAAAGTCTTGTTCGACAACTTCATTTAATACTTCATTTAAGTGTACATAGGTACACTGAAGGCATTTTATAATCTTCAAGTTTCTACGCGATAAAATTAAATAAGAATAATATTTTTTTACAACCTTTTAATTATAGTCCAAGCTCACGATCCCTCAAGAGTCTACTCTTGATATACCGTGAATTGACGCAACAACTCAATATTGTTGATATTTTTATCGTAGTTATTAAACGAATTTAGTCGATTCAATAAACCATTTGGCTGATTCGTATATTATAATCGGGTCACTTTACTAGCCAGCCATTCAGTCAACCTGTCTTATAAGTGGATCTGAATCTATATTACTTATATCTATATCAGTTCTATCTATCTGATCTGATCTAATCTGTATTATTTCATTGTTTAACATTGAAAAACCTAGAAGCTGCTTCTATATTTTCCCGGCTATTAATTTTATCTTAAAGTATTACAAAGAAACAGTAAACCGCTCAAAATTATTTCAATACAGATACAGATACTTTATTGGTAAATATAATAATTTACAATAAACAATAATCCTGAATCATAACAAATTAATCTATTGAAATTCTTATTTAGTCAAAAATATTAAATAAATAACAAAAAATTATAAATTCTAAATAATCTGTGACATTGATAGGCGAACACACTTCATTATACCTAACAAGTATCTATATTAAATGAGCAGCAGAAAAACCCTGTTACGCTTAGTACACAGTTGAGTATACGTTTTGTGCGAAAGTATGCGTAAAATCGCTATATAAGACTGTAAGCGATCATATAAATAAATAAATAAATAAATAAATATATTTTGTGGACATTTCACACAACATTTTATAGAAACATTAGTGTAGATATGTATCTACACTAACTACATACCAACATACATAATACAAAATATCGTGACGTGAAGCATGATAAGTGGGACTTTAAAGTGCCCAGCGACTAGTTCCCGCCGTCAAAGCAAAAAATCTGTCAGCAAGCAACCTAAGCTGTCCAGCAGTCTACATTATAGCTGGTTCTCATTCCAGGTGAAGTTTTTTCTAAGGAATGAGTTGCGGTTACATGCTAAGCACATCGACAGTAAAAATAGCTCCAGCAGTAGCTTTATTTTGGATTTTTTACTGTCGACTGGTGGATTGTCTTATAATTGACCGAGTGAGCGAAGCGAACGAAGGTTTCTGCATCAACTACAAAGTTTTCCGCTCTTCGGGAATGGTCAACTCTGATGATGCCAAAGTGTCTACTGTATTTATCTTTGTCACAAACTACTTACCAGATAAGGATGCGCGTTGACCGGGGCGATGGCACCCCCTACAATCCTGTCACTAGATCGAGATAGGATCTGGTCTTCAGCTTCCTTGATCCTGGCAGCTGCAGGGATGCCTACTGCCTCATGATAACCTAACTGTACTTCCTGGAATCCAGCAGCGACCGCTACAAAGAGTAAAACTACTACAGCCACACGCATTTTTGTTTACAATGAAAAGCGACAAGTCAAGGTAATAATTCCATTTATATACGTTCTTTATCAAAAAATTTAGCGGTAGCATTTTGATTACCTGCCTAATATCAAATATCATTACTGTCACTGATAATCTACCTATGTAATCATAATGATAAATTAAGAGGGGAGACTGGGGGAATGGCGGACCATAGGTGATTGATTAAACCAGCCAGGGCAGTTCGCACAGAATACAGTGGCCGCTGCTACCTCGAAGTACCTAACCTACCTACCATTGGATTACTCGCGCCGATTATGAAAATATGATCTAAAACAATTTTACCAAGTACGTGAAAAAATCTAGTCCACATGCACACATTTGAAAAATGAAAATATTCTCAAAAAAATTGAAATTATGTTCTGAAATAATGTATTCGTTTGGGGTCAGACTAGCTTAGTCTAAAGGTGACACAGGCAATCTTTTAGATTTTGAATGAAACTGTTAACCTGAAAATTGTTCTGGTTATAATTTTCCCAAAATTACAGTATAGTGATAGGACTGCAGCTTTGCAGCGTTCATCTGGGAATATTCGCTCAGTCAGTCAGATATACAAACGCCCAGCCGCTAAAATCCTAAATCTTGCTTATTTACAAACACATTAGTGATGAGGTACTTTTCTCACGATTCTTACTAAGCCGTACGGTGCAATCACATTTACGCACTGTTTACGTTAGTCTTCATTATATTATTAAATTAAAATATATAGCATAACTATTGCAAGTCTAGTGGGTACATTTCTTGAAACCTAATAGTCTATAGTCATATTGTTATTATTGTGTAGTATTTAATTACTCAGTGTTTAGTCTACTAGTTAGTTTTTAAGTCCGCATGCCAATGAGGTTAAAATTGTGTGCTGTAAAAACATATGATATTGTAATCCACAATTTATAGCGAATAAAAAACATTGAATAATAAATCCCTGTTTCGGGCATGATTATTGGCCCGAAAATAGGGCCTTGTTTTTATTCAATAGAAAGGACATTTTTAAAACCACGACTAAAATTCCCGTGTGTTAATTTTGTATAGAAAGCGAGATATGATTTTTAACCGACGAAAAAACGGAGGAGGTTCTCAAGTCGACGCGTATTTTTTTTTAATGTATGATCACGCATAACTTTTTACAGAGTAGGTAGTCCGATTATGATAATTCTTTTTTTATTGGAGAGGGTATACATCGAAATTGGTCCCATATAAATTTGGAAAATATATCATATTAGCATTGTTTTAACAAATTCCGCGAAGAAGTTTATTTATAACACCTACTGAGAATCTACTTTATCGTCAAATAAGTACATACGTCGAAATAGAGCTACATCCTCGGCCACACCGTCGCTTAACATCAGGCGAGTTGGTGGTCAACGTAGATCTATAGTGTTTAAAAAAAATAAAAAAATATGAGTTCGTAAATAATACACTATATCCCGTTTCTTCACATTGAATTTAATAATATTTTTTCCTCAATAGCCAATAGAAAAGTTAGAATCTCGATAATTTGTTAAAATTTTCATATTGCAACAGTTTAATAACATTTTCTGTTAAATTTCTTGTAATTAAGGATATTTTTCTACCTAAGTCCAAATCAGTCTTGATAAATAAATGTATATTTTTTAATGTTATTAGAATACAATTTTTCCCTACTGATAAAAACAAATTGGTTGAAAGCTTAGTCCTTGAATAAACTCTGATATAATTATTTGTACATACAAATTATAAATTCCTACCTATTCAAACTTATTTGACTGGGTAATAATATATTATAACTTATAAAAAATAAAAACCTAACTAAATATTTATCTTTTTGCTAAAACTAACTATATAATAATACAAAAAATAATAATTAAACTACTATATATAATAGACTAAAAACTAATTAATCTAACAAACCACTACTAGTAGGCATTGTGCCCAAAATGCTAGCCGCATCGCCACGTTGAATAACAATGCTTATTCTTTGTGCAAAGTAGCGGCCAGCATTTTGGTCACGAGTTGCGTCGACCAGTCGAGGAGCAAGTTCTTTATATATATTTTTTGCACCATATCCCCACGGACCCAGTCTTGATTAGATTACATGAAAGTTAATAATCGGGTTCTGAGACATAGCAATCAATCAAATTAATTTCAGACATCTGTAGGTAAGTACTTACAGTGTTATAAACGCATGTTTTTCATATTCACCGAATAAGGACTTGTCACCTTCTGTCAGACTAGAACTGTCACGCGCGAGAACGGGACAAAACACTGTTCAACTACGAGTAATTATAGTTTAAAAACTAAAAAACGGACTTCAAAATGCTTAATTTTGTTTTAAAAATCAAATTACTGAACAGATTTTGATGAAATTTCTATGGTTTCATAGGAATTAATCCTTAGCCTAACCTAACCTGGAAAGTATACCCTATCAAATAAAAAAAAGAATTTTCCAAATCAAACCATGCGTTTTCGAGTAATCGGGGAACATACAAAAAAAATATTTTGTTAAATTGATATAATTGTATCTCCTCCTTTTGGGTGTCGGTAAAAAATGCGCTTATTGAGCGTTTAAAAGAATATATGGTTAATATACCTATTATAGCTAGGTACAAAATCTCTTTTGCACATGAGTAATTTAGGATCTAGGTACTAAGTACATCAATCGTAGGCCTCAGGAAACAGAGTAGACGTCAGGAAGTTTTACTTCTGTGCAGTAATTGGCGGTTATTTTGATACTTACCACAAGCCTTATTCTAAATTACATTACTTCGATCCACCATAAAGTTGGCTGGAAGAAATCACTCTATGCCATAAGGACATTTTTGTATTTTGTAGCAGGCGAGTGCAAAAATATGCCCACGTAAACTTAAAAATATGAAGGTCAATATTTCGCACAAAAAAAGTTGGTTTATCGCATTTATCAGGTGAAATTTATTTATGAACTGATAACTTAACAAAAATCAACGATCGCAATGATGATAAATAAAAATAAAATTAATTAATCGTCTGATATGCTACTGTTTCATTAAACCCTAATGATTAGATCATTATCTGAGTAAGTAATCATTCTCACGTGGGCAAATTATTGCGATAAGTCATAAGTCATAAGTCATAAGTAATTTATTCATAAAATGTCAATTTACACATCAAAAAATATAAATATAAATTTCACACAGAAATAATTTCGATTTAAATAAGATATTGTTAATACAAATAAATAAAATCGAAATATTAAAAAATTCATTCAATCAAATTCATACTAATAAATGTCACCTAGAATATCGTAAATTACACATAAAAACATTAAAACTTAAATAAAAACATTAAGTTAATATTATTTTATATTCATAAATTCGTCAAAACTGTAAAATGCTTGCTCAATGAGCCAAGTTTTAAGTTTATTTTTAAATCGTTGTAGACTTAACGCTTCAGTGATATCAGTTGGTAATTTATTATAGACAGTCGGACCCATGACATGCGTCAACTTGGATGACTTTGCGAGAGACCGTGGAATAGCTGCTAACTTGCCTCTGTTGCCTGTGGAGTAGCAGTGGTTCTCACCTCGCTCAGAATAAGCGTTCAGGTTCACTCTAGTATACACTGCTACTTGGAAGATTAACAGGGCAGGTAGTGTGAGTACCCCTAGTACTTTAAAACGATATCAACATCATCATCATCTCAGCCATAAGAAGTCCACTGCTGGACATAAGACTCCCCCATGGATTTCCAAAAAGACCGATTGGAAGCGATTATAACGATATCTTTTTTTTTATCAGCTCTGTTTGTACAAACTGTCCCACTGCTGGGAACGGGCCATCTTCTCATTGTGAGAAGGGTTAGGCCATAGTCTGCCACACTGGCCAAGTGCGGGTTGGCAGACACACATCACACATCTTCAAGATCATTGAGAACTCTCAGACATGTAGGTTTCCTCACGATGTTTACCTTCACCGTTTGAAGTTGGCGGCAGTCAACAATACGCACATAACTTCGAAAAGACAGAGGTGCGGACAGGACCTGCGGATCGCAATTACGATATGCAGATACAAAAATGTTAATGCCATTAAGTTTTACTTCAATACAGTATTGCAGAATGGCCACTGGAGCAAAGTCAAGGAGACTGCGTCGATGGGTAAACCTTAATCAGTCAGGGGTAATGCTGTGGCCGCATCTGCGAGCACTGCTCCTATCGTGTGACCACGGTAATCCGCTATCGCCGCGATAGCTCGGGCTGCATGGATTTTTGCACGTTAAATATAGCACGTGAAGTGTTGCTGTTAAAGTGTATTTCTCATTAGATCTAGCGCTTTTCTAGGGTCTCTAGTCTTTTTTCTTGTAATATACAAAACATTTGGCAACCACTGGCCTGGCGCCAGTAATACAGTTTTTAACTAGTTCTGGTGCCAGATAGAAATCAATTACAAAATTTTGAATAATCTTTAGAAATGTAAATATTTTCATTGGGTCTCTGGTATTTTTATAATGTCTTTCTTTTTCAGATCAATTTTAGAAATGTCATACTTTGGTCCACAGTGAATAAATACTCTATATTAAATGAAATTTTATATCCTTTGCAAAAGCTTGCTTCATTTTGTTATATACCTAGAATAAGTCATAAATGTAAGATCTATTTTTATTTCCTCTATTATTGAATAAATAATAATTATTATTAACCGCAGGGGCGGCTTTGTGGCGAGCCGTCGGTGAGTGGCGCCACCGCGTACCCCGATATTTCCCTGGGGCTAAATGAGACCCCTGACCTCTAGCTTGCCTTAACCGGCCGGCTGGATGGTGGAAACTGCAAGAGCTAAGAACCTAAGCTCCAGGGTGGAAGTGTTAAAGGGCATAACGCCGCTAGTAGCGTTTAGTGAACGCGCAGCACACCTCTCGAGACCCTTAGCCACCCACACTGATGTTGCTTCTCCGGCGCCAATATGCGGCGCCACTATGGGGGGCCCATCTAGTGGGTGGCGAGTCATCAGCTGCCTAGGTATTTTTGTATGGTGAGACGGAATTGGCAGGTGCCGTTTTCTCATCCTGGTGCTCTCACATAGAGGTACTACATCTTACCTGCTGTGTGCGAGCATCAGCCTATAGCCTAGTTTATTTAAATCACTAACATTCCATCACAATAGCCAAAATCTGTCAAATTCCATATTGTACAATAATCCATTCATAGTCCATCCATATACCCAATCTGTATTTTTTATTATACATTGTAAAAGGGCCTCTCAGTGTTGGTTCCGGCCCCACCGATGCCTTTCAAAGGTCCGGGCTTAGACCCGTGTATACATTTGAATAAAGAGATAATTATTATTATTATTTAAGACTTATGGACTTGAAAGAAATTGGCGCTTATATAACCAATGGTCCCCTGTCAACGCAAGCCAATAAGTTTATTAGAGGATATAATTTACTTTCCCTTCCCTTCCCTTCAGTCTAATTACCATGACCATGATAATAATGATGATGATGATGATGATATAGATCATGATGACGAAAATTTTGGTCGTTATAATGGTTCAATATGTCGCTTTTGACATAAAATTTTACAGTTGTATCACTCGGTGCATAATATACAAAACGAGTAGATATGACTTCATAAAATATTTTATTGAAACATACCTTCTTATTACACTGCCCAATAAATTGAGGATATTATTGGCAATGTCCGGTCAATCCTGTCTTCCAATATTATTCATACGACAAGATCATTATGAATAATGCTCAATTAAGCCCACAACATATGTAGCTCAAAGATTATCTTCTCTAATGCAAATGGCAACTGGAGCGACCATCTTGGATTATTATACGATAATTCTATTTACTGTCGCGTTAGCGCGATAATTTCCTAGCGATCAAAACATAAAACTTCGCCACGTGTTACGTGAAACGACAGGCGCAGGTGCAGTCATTCAAAATCCAAAAAATGGGAACTGACGTCTCGATTGTTGTTTCGAAACAGCAGTCTCAGTCAGCGGTCTCTTTCCGAACAGATTCTAAATATGTACGTAGTATTCCTTTATTTTGTTCTGCTCCACCTTTGTCGACGTTTGTCAAATGTTTGAGTAACACATTTCCACCGATGATAGTGAGATAAATAAATAGACAGTGTTTATTGTGACAAACACGTATAATGTTTACTTATGATTTACTTACACTAAGTTTTTGCCACAAGCCGGTTTCAACTCAGCATGATAAATTTGTCAGCAGTAAGAAAGAGTAGCCATACACGAGTAAAGTGGAAAAGAGCTTCTACAATACGTTAATTGGTACGAAAGGATCATAACTGACTACAAAGTAGGCCTTCCATAGCAATACGTTAATTTCTACGAAAGAATCATGACTGACTACAACGTAGGCCTGCCGTAGCAATACGTTAATTTCTACGAAAGAATCATGACTGACTACAACGTAGGCCTGCCGTAGCAATACGCTAATTTCTACGAAAGAATCATGACTGACTACAGCGTAGACCTGCCGTAGCAATACGTTTATTGCTACGAAAGGATCATGACTGGCTACAACGTAGGTCTCCCGTAGCAATGCTGTAGTGTATGTCTGCTATTAATGATATATGAAATATTACCTACCATTGATTATTACCCTCAGTCATTAAAGATTCTACTTCATTTCTATTAATACGCTCTGTGTCCGCTGTATGCATCTAAGTGGCGTCCCCTGGTTCCGCCGAAAACTGGCATAGTAGAGAACTAGGTTCAACAGCAGAGAGACGTTGAAAAGGAGTGTATATAGAGAAGCACCGAACGCACACTTAGGTTCATGAAAAAAAATAGAAGAAATAAAGGGAATAAGCCGAATGAATCGAAATAAATTATGGCTCCCACACAACAATTTGTTGCTGGTAGTTCTGCGAACATATAGACAATGCTTGTCAATATTTCAAATACTTATTTCGCTGGTTTTATTAAAATCACACACTGCTCGCGACTTCGATTATGTACGAGTAAGACTTAGAATCTGTGACCCGCTGTTTCATCCGCACAGTGATGAAAAATGGTGATGAAAACGATGCCGCGTTTGAGCCTATATTAATCTCATCTCCTCTGTCTGTGTACCAACCTTCATATCATACCGATCGGTTCAGTCAATCGATCATGAAAAAGACAGACAAATAGAGAAAAAATAATCAGACAAAGAGACATAGTGACTTTCTTTATACCTAATATTAAATTGGATTATCAGTATATTCTTTAATATCTTAACACCTAGAAAATATTCATTATTAAGTGACAAATTGACAAAGATATCTAACAATAACTTTTCTATTAGTTTGTTGTGCTACTAATTATAATGTTGGAACATTATCAAAAATAAACTAATAATCAAGTAATGCGTCGATATACTTACTGTTTTGAAAAAAATATATAAAAATTTGATATACCGCTTATGGATGAGAATTATCCGACGTAACTTCTGAATCAACAATTATATCTCCATCATCTTCTTCTCCAGACTTCTTCGACAACCTGAAGCTTCGCAGTATGAGGTATCCACCTCATGAGTTGTGACCCAAATTCAGGTCATTTCAGGAGGTCATTGCTGTTTTCGTGGTCTACTCAACTTTAAAAAAATCACCGATGTCGGAAACGTTTCATTAAACCAGCCATTTTGAGACCTCCAGGAAAACTCTGGTTATGAAAAAATAAAAGAAAAATCTTCTTTCGTAGCTAGTTATGGAAAAAGATTAAAATGGACCAAACCAAACTACATACACTTCCATACTATTTTGTATTGATATTGTTATCAACACTATCTCCATTTTTGGGAAACCCAAATTCATTTCATCGTCATCAGTAGACGTTTTATTAATCTCACTTGAGATTAGTGTTAATCCATACAAATAAGATAATCACGTAAGTCTGGGAATTTCCGCGAGTAATTAAAAAAATCCGATTTTACAGATATCTAAGCCCTACAGAGCAGGCGCCAAAAATAAACAAACTATTGTGGTTGATTTTGGCACTTCTAGATAGGCACTTTCGAATGTACTACTTACCCGATAAGGTGGACACAAAAAATGGTCACATTTTGGCTAGCTGTACAAAACACTCCAGGTTTAGCTTAGGCAAACCTGTACATTTAGAGACACCTTACTAATGTGAGTTATCCTAGATACCTCACATCATATTACCCGATGAGGTGGGTAAGTATACGACCCACTCTTAGTCTATGACATGCATTTAATTTTGTCACATTTTCATAAAAATCCAAATATTATAAAAGCTAAGTTTGTTACATATTCATGATCACACGACAGAACCGATCGTTACGAAATTTAGTACAAAGATAGCTATGGATTTGGAGACGGACATAGAGTACCTACTTATCATCATCATTTAATTACCTTTTTTTTATCCCCGACCCAACAAGAGGGGTGTTAGATATAGGTTTGACGTGTGTGTCGGTGTGTGGCATCGTAGCTCTAAAATGGATAGACAAATTTTGATCTAATTTTTAATATTTGAATAAGGATTTCATCGAGAGTGTTCTTAGCTAAATCGGTTAACCCGTTTCATGTCGGGGGTTTTTGAGTTTTAACTTATACTTGTATAACTACGCGGGTGGAAACGTGGCGCGGGACTAGTTTGAATCTGTGTTTTTAGGTATATTTCTATCATAATTCCAGAGAAACCCCCCTGTTACATTTAATGTAATTTACTACATAGAAACGGATTTATTTGGACACTAATATATCGTGACGTCATAAAACCTACTTTATTTGCGAAGAAAATTATCGCATACAAAAATGTCAATGCTAAAGTAATACGGATTAACATTAATCCTCGATTGGCGAGCCGATAAGATTTGATTTTTATGATGTTTTTGTTTTTAATCACAAGTTAATCACCTTCATATCACTGCAATGACAAATACTACTTAGCCAAAATGTAAATATAACTAGAATCGCCCCGCAGTTTCACCAATCAATGTAGTGCTGAACAAGTATATAAATACCCTGAAACACATAACCCTTCTTATGCAGTCTGGTAAAAATGGTAATGATGATGAAATATATAAATAGCCTATATCGATCTCCAGGTTTTGATATCCCTGTACCAAATTTCATAATAAATCAGCTCGGCCTCGGCGGTTTGGTCACCTACCAAAGACACCTACCAAACAGACAGACAGACAGTTACAGATCGACAGACAGAGTTACTTTCGTTTTTCTTTTTTTAGGATTAAATATGGAAAATGCCTTGATAACACATAGCATCAAATACTAATACAAATACAAATTGACATCTGACAGTGCCAGTGAAAATCTTTAGGTTCCATCTTTTGACCCTCATTATCAAAGTCAACTTATAGGTATACATTGTCTTTGCAAATATTATATAACGTATAACAGAAAGTACCTAATATAACAAAGCAAACGAGCCCAAACTAAACTATCTCTTTAACTCTTTCCATCCGGAACGGTTCCATCTACCGACCTGCGCTAAAGTATACATAGATACTCAAGACATACGGGAAACTAGTTAAAACTTCACTTAGGTAGTTAGTTTTCTTCTTCATCATCATCATCATCTCAGCCATAAGAATGATTTGAAGATGGTTTTCTTCTTAGTTTCATTAATTCCAATGACACTATTTCGACTTCTTCAGACCGTTGTCATGTGTAATTAAAAGTATCTAAGACTACAAATCAAACGAGTCCTAACTTACTCGACTATCTTAGAAGTTCCAGTAGCAATTTTCTGATTCCATCTTCAGACCTTCGTTATCATATAGTGGAAGATGCTGTGCTTTCCGACTAGATCTTTCCCGATAGATATTTTGGGTGTCTTTAAATCGTCTGTGAATTCGTTTCTTCTAGGTAGTAGGTTAATGAAACAAAGTACTGCATTAGTATTAAAAAATAATTATAATCTTGATAGCGAAGTTGTCCGTCATGTGCATTTATTTATCTGTATTGTAACCTCGAATTAGGTACGTTCCGATGACTGTGGACTTTGCGTTAAACCCATTACAGTCATTGAGCTTGATTGCCTATAGAGCTACAATATTTAAATATAAAAATAACTAAAAAGTAACGGTTTTCTTTTATCTAACCAAAAGTCGGTGTACTGAGTAACATTTACTCTGATTTTTTGGCTGTAGCTCTGTAGGTGTTGTAGCTAAATAATTCCGGTGCAAAAGCAAAGTATACATGATTGTAACTCTATAGGTAGTATAGCTCAGTGTTTTCAGGTCATAAGCGAGTAGTACTACCACAAGTGCTGCGTGATGAAGCTGTGGAAGCTGGTGACCCTGGCGAAGCCCGAAGGATGCGACTGCTGGCAGGCATTACTTGCCGCAAAGGAGCTCACACCCACCTTAAAAAAATGTACAACTTCAAAATTGAATCTCTTATGATCACAGATCATTTTTCATAGTCAGTATCAATTTAATTTCTTAAAATATTTAAAAATCCATTTAATTTCTAGAAATGTTTAAAAATTGAGTGCTGTCAGCGACAGTACCCAGATAAGGATTACTATCCAGCCCGGTGGATCCGACAAATGGATTCGGTTAACTAAGCACAACGCAGCGCGAGGTGTGTCTGCAAAGTAAATATTATTTTTATTTATTTACAAGCCAACTTATGAGCCTGCAGAGATGTTGGCCGACGCTGTACATTGTAAGGCCATTTTCTGATATAACAATCAGAATAATCATAGCATGACTTGGATGATCATCGTAGAATGCAACGTGACTCAACATATGATTATCTGTCAGAGAGAGTCAGAGTCTCTTCAGGAGACTCCCGTTATACGGTGTGGTGACATCAGCGAACACAGTCCAATAGTGACCGATCAACCGCCACGATATCTTGGTATCCTATTGATGTCGATGTATTGGCTAGATATTTTTAAATCGTGAGTAATCACACGATAGATCACAATGTATAATGTATTAATTCAATATACATGCAGACATTTTAATCCCATTTTATATTTAATGACATTATTTATTGTATAACGGAGAAATGCGTTCCTTAATTGTATGTAATATTATTTTTAATGGACTGATCATTCGTCTCTATTAGTTATTTATAATTGTATATTTCGGATGATAACTAAATTTTAATTGACTTGCCTAGTATAGCTGATAAGTTATAAGGCCAATAAAGCATTCTATTCCATTCTATTCTATTCTATTCACAACTTCGCATAATCGTTAGGCCGTTTAAGAACTAAAAAAAAATTGAACCGAAACGTAGCCTCTGCAAAGTATATCAATTTGGAATTCAACTTACCAATGTAGGCACTCCGTTCCTGTTAATGACCAGCGGACCTCCCGAATCGCCGCCACAGATGCCTACACCTCCAACGCCGCTGGTGCAGAGCGTGAATGACTGCACGTACGGCAGTTGCTGGTTGTAGACACGTGCGCATGCGTCTACGGTGATCACTTGTACGTTCACATGGCTGACCACTGAGGCTGTGGATACTCCTACTTGAGCTTGAAAGAATAGAACATTTTGAAACGTTAGCAGAAGCATTCTTTCAATTGCCAACTATCGGTAAATATCAATTGAACATTTTTCTATATAATTTAACGATGTTTTTTTTTCTAAGTACAATTACAATTTTTACAAGTACAATTTTTATACCTAAGTATCGTTTAAGGGTTAAACTAAATACCGTAGAGGAGTAGGAAGTACACGTATTTACGCATGAAAATTTAATGGGTCGTAATGCATTAATTCACTTGCATTTTGTTAAAAAGCGTAAAGTACCTACATCGTCTGTAGCGTGCCCATGCGAAGCAATAGAACCATTGAAACTTTTATGAATCAAAAGGGACTTTGGAAGTCCATCCCGCATTGATTTAAAATGTTTAGTAGATCGCTTACCCTTCTGTTTATAGCAATATGGCCTTTACAATAACGAGCATTCTAGTTACAAAAGTATGATCAGCATATTTTTTTTAATTAAAAGTAATTAGGAAATAGTTAGGTACTTACCATCACTGGTCTTCCCGTAGCCAGCAGTGATGGCCCACTGTCCCACGAAGCTGTTCCATAAATCGTTACCAGACGGCAGTGCGATTGGCTGAATTGCAGCTGAAATAGGAAAAAAATATCGAAGAAGCGTCAATACTATTTTAACCGACGAAAAAACGGAGGAGGTTCTCAAGTCGACTCGTATTTTTTTTTATGTATCTTTGGTCAATACTAAGTGATCTACTGACATATTTATTTTTAGGATTAAATTTTAAATCAACGATTTCTCTCTCTATCCACATTTCTATCATTCATTCGTATAATGCAGATTTTCAATCGAAACCTTCTGATTGCGTTGAGAATACTGCAGTTAATGGTGAGTGGCCATCGACAATAATAACTAACTTAATTATTAACATGCATCAGTTAGTTTCGTTCCAGAACTTTACCTACGGCATAACAACAAATGAGGACCTCCTCCTTTTTTGAAGTTAGTTAAAAAGAGCTAATAAGCTAAAACGAGTTAATTCTAGCTAGAAATGTTTTTCTTTATTGAAAATTTCTTGAAAACCTGACTCTGACTTATTATGTAACATCTTGTCGAGCTATTTGTAAATTTAGACACGTTTTCTCTTATACTGAATTCTAAAATCAACACTCACCAGAGAATGAAACACTACTTGGCAGATAAATCATAGCCACATCATTCCAAAGCAGGCTAGGTACATACTGCGGATGCATAAACACAGTGTTTGTACGTATCCTTGTGCCTCCTTGGAAGAGGAACTGCGATCCGAGCCCCACTTCAAACATCCATGCTTGTCGTGTTCCATCGAACCAGCAATGAGCAGCAGTTACCAGCCGGTTAGAGGAGAGTAGGGATGCACCACATGCTGATAGATTCACAGAGTTTACTAAGGAAATCACCAGGCCAGCCTGAAATTATCATGCAAAGATTTCTAAAAAGGTTTTAAAAGCCACTCGATGCTTTACGACTTTTTTTTTATTAGAAATGCTAACGAGTAAAACACACTAGCCACGCTCGGGTGTATCCTAATAAATACAATCCAAGTCTCCATAAAGCAAGAGTGTGCATTTCATAAGAAAGCATCCTCTATCTTCGAATACACATTCACTTGCCTAAGTGAGCAACGTTGACCGTGGCTTACCATTAAATGAGTTGAGGTCAAACATGGGCTTCGTTTCACGTCAACGATGACCAACTCGTTCGACGGTAATCAAAGATAGGAGGTAAGATTGCCCATGAAATGTCTATTTGCTATCTCCTTGAAGAGATAATTCATTAAGGTAAGGAACAACGAGGCTGAAAATGCATAACCGCCTTTAACAGATCATATTAATGGTATTACTACTAGACTGAATACTAGAATGAAGAGATGCTTCATAAGTTTCTGCTAAAAATGTTTCAATGGCGTAATTTATGTAAGATTCATAACGAATAAACTATGACTATTGCCGCACTAAAACTTTCAGTTGATAGATTTGTCTCATGGTGTAAGACAGAGTACCTATGCCCGATCATACCATATTAGCCACAGCGATATTGTCTAACCTTTCAGTTGATCGATTCTACAAGCCTCATCATCATCATCTCAGCCATAAGAAATCCACTGCTGGATATAGGTCTCCCCCGTGGACTTCCAAAAAGACCGATTGGAAGCGGCTTGCCAGCGTCTTCCTGCCACTTGTTTAAGGTCATCTGACCTTGTCGTGGCTGGTCTTCCTACGCTGCGCTTGCCGATGCGTACAATACACTACAGGCCTAAGACTTTAAGGTAGCAACGTAAGAATCTAAACGATTAATAAAATAACTTACCAAATATGGGTGTGAATTCACAGGGGCAACCACACCTCCAATAATCTTATTATCGCGTTCATCTGACCTACTGAGGCTGGATGCTGCATCTTCGATCGCCTTGATGCGTGCTGCTAGGGGAATACCAACAGCATCATGGTAATTTTCCAGCACCATACATGATGCAGACGCCAGAAAGCAGAATCCGAGCACAGCAAGCACACGCATATTCAAAGAGACTATTCGATATTTACTAGCAAAGCGTTGTCTTATATTTAAAGTATAATAATTTATCAGTTGCTATCGAGGATTTTAGAAAAGAGCAGAGTATTGTTTGCTATATGAAATAAATTATCTTATTCGAATAATAATAGTAAATCAGTGAATCAATTGCGATATGACGTCACATAGTAATTGTTTTTTTTTCCTTGAAAAAAAAAAACAATTACTATACTTCCAGTAGTTGGTACTTTCGGGTAATTGATACTCGTTGTATCGAATAGAGAAGTTGAACTTCCAAATGCCTTCACCCAATTTAAAATAAAATCGGACAAGTGCGAGTCAGACTCGCCCACCGAGGGTTCCGTACAAACTAGTAGATAAAAGGGGGAAATTACATATATTTTTTTATATTTTCCTTCATAAATCGAAAAATATACATCGTAAAAATATTTAAAAACCCAGTACCCATTACGAGGTATAGAGGTAACTAAATCAGTTAATTATATACCTACCAAATTCCATCGAAAGAAGGATATACATTACTACATTGAATTGTAACGATCTTCGCCGTTTTTCATCATTTTACAAGTGAAATCGCGGGGCACCGCTTGTAATAAATTGCTATGTTTTCTTATGAAATTTGTAATTTTGTCGACATGTGTGGCTAATTGGTTTACTAATCTGGGAAATCCTAATTGAATATCAATAATTTAAGTACTTAATCCAATTTTTATCTGTTAACGTAGTTCGATTTCCGTAAAAAAGCATTTTTACCAATTATAGTTAAAACGCTTTACAATAAAGTAATAGTAGTTATCTAGGTCATCACATTTGTTGAAGAGAAAAGTTAAGATTAATAGTAATAATGTCAATTAAATATTTAAGTATCTATATAATTGTCGACATAAAATGTAATATAAATAAACTTTACTACGTATTTATTATTAATATCCAGTTTTCTTCAATAAATATGATTTAGCGCCAATAAAGACCATTACTGTCCCAGACGCTCTATAGTTAGGTACTAAAGTAGCAAAAAAGAAATAACATCTACATTACACAAAATAATGAAATAAGGACAACAGCGCCGATGTTCAAGAACAAAATAATAAAATAATTATAGTTTAAAAAACTGAAGCAACCGACTTCTCATGGACGCCATTGTCAGAACTGGACCAAATTGAAATGGGACCACGGAAAGCACCAGCTTTCAAATAAAAAAAATAACCATCAAAATCGGTTCACCCAGTCGAAAGTTCTAAGATAACAAACATAAAAAAAAATACAGGCGAATTGAGAACCTCCTCCTTTTTGGAAGTTGGTTGATAAGGACAGCAACGCCCGCAATGCCGCATTAGTTTTCTATACGAACAGACCTTTAGAGTAACCGGGATATTTTTTATACCAAAATAATACTAAATATTTACTTACCAAAATATTTTATCGATAACATTCACTTCTCAACCTCTTAAATTAAGATAAACGTTTAATGAACGAACATGACAAAATTAAAATGATGATTTCACGATACTAGTTAATCTAAGACGATGCCGGTGACGGAACTGATCCAGGCCAGGTATCGCTGTGTTCTGGTAAACACAGAGGGTAGCTCGTCATTGCAGCCGCCGGAGCTCACGAATGATGCCACTCCAATCTGGAATTACGGGTATGGTAATAAAGCACGAATTGGACTGAGCCGGTAGCTTAATTGGCATCAAGTACTGAAGTCATATCCTAAATTTAATATTATAAAAGCGAAACTAGGTAACTATCTCATTTTCTCATGCAGTAGAGTCCGTACACAGAAGTGACTACCGAAAATTAAGAAAGTTTACCTACCAATAGTGATAAAGAAATGCAGTTTGGTCCGAGTATGAACATAAGATTAATACATAACCACTCGGTTTGGTGGACGGGAAACCGCCCACCAAACCAAGTGGTGTTATGTAATTGTGTCAAGTTTATTGAATCAGGCTTACTTTACTTAACTTGCGGAAATGTATGTTCAAAAACTTAAATCTAACTTATATATAGCAGAAACACATATAGATATATAAGATAGATTCAAGTTTTTCTTAGGTCAAGCTTTATTTAAGTCGACACGAGTAACCCGTACGTATCGTACCGTACGTACCGTACCGTACGTACCGTACCGTACGTACCTTAATATCATTGTATTTTCTGTGGTACCTATCTAGCAGTAGTTGCAGATGCACGAAGCACATTTAGAGCGACCCTTGCGAACCTAAGTGGATAAGCAGCCACAAATACCTCGCAATAGCATACTTTTACTTATTATTAATATTACAAATAGCTTTGTAAAATTGCACTACCACTATGGGCTTTATAAGCAAGCTCAAAACTACGCAATGAGCTATAGAGAGGGCTTTGCTCGAAGTCTCTCAACGAAATCGAATCAGGAATGATTAAATCCGTAGATGGACGGAATAGCGCAGCGGATTTGTAAGTTCAAGTGGTAATGGGCACATAGCACGTAGAACTGATGGCTGATGAGGCCGAAAAGTCGCTAGTCTATGGTTTTCACAGACCTGCAAGCGTAGCGTAGTTAGAAAGACAGACTACCTCATGCAAGTGGCTGGAAGAGTGCTGGATGCAAGCCGTTTCCATCAGGCCTTTTTGGCCTATGTATGTCTAGCAGTGGAATTCTTGTGTCTAAGATGACGATGATGATGATGAAGTAGTAAATGTGTGATAGATTAAAAAAATACGTAAAATACCTTTCATGGACATTTTACAAGAACAAAATGAGCTATGTAATGTTGTTAAATCAAAGGTTGCCTGGAAGAGATCGCTATCAGCGATAAGGCCGCCTGATGTTTCACTAGCATTTAAGCCCTTTTCACTATGTAATTTGTGTTTTAGTTAAGGTGTAAACAATAAAGAGTTTATCTATCTATCTATCAATTTAACGAAATGATACAAATAATGTGTGAAAATACTAAAAATAACAACACCTAAAACATTTACTACTAATTTTGAAATAATTGATTCTATACTTACTAAAATAGTCTCTTCAGTTGAATTGTTCCAAATAGTCATAGGTCCTCCGTTGTCTCCCTAACATGAAAAAAATATTTTTATCTGTAATTAATTACAGAACATCAATCATCTTATCATTGCTTATCCTGATTGTAATGAATTAAGACCGATTTAAGCAAACTTTTTACAACGGAACAGAAATAACACAACATTTACAAGCACAACATGGGCAGAAAGAGTTTTCTTTTCGTTACAGAGTTTTTCTGTCACAGAGTCACAACCAAGCAAAAAATATCTGTTTGTAGTCAAAAGTTTTTAAGTTTTCTATGCTTTTTTTGTTTAATTGAGTTTTGTTCAGTTAGAGCTATGTTAGTTTATGAACTTTTTAGGCTTCACTAGGTACTAAGAGTACGTGAGCCTATTCATGAACGGTGTAATAGCTACAAATCTCAAAATGTGTAAAATTGTAGGGTTTACTTTGCCAGATTCATAATATTAGTACGGAATTAAGGATAAGGATGGGTGACTTGAATAGATACCTACGCTCGGGGAAAAGGGATACATTTTTTTTTTCTTGATTAGCGAGCGATGTGTTGCTTACCTTACAAGTGCCGGCGCCGATAGCGAACCCGCACACAGTGTTGTCGGGCAGCTGGTTGAAGTAGTAGTTGTTGCACAGCGAGTCTGTCATCACTGTCATCAACTTCTCGCGCAGTGTCGGTGACACGAACGTTACACCTACAAACAAATACTTACACATAGACACAACTTTACTATGGAAACTAACGTGGTTTTCACACATTTTTAAATAAAGACTACGGATCACTCACGTCTGTTTTAAGCCGAAATATCCAACTATAGTTTCAACCGCATTCGGCGGTCTTTTTCAAAGGAACAGCGCACACGTCACTCTTGGTCGGTGACGCGCCTTGCACTGCGACGTGCCGCTCGTGCCGCACGTGACGTCATCGGTTGCAAAAGGGTTAGGGTGGGTAGCTGGTTGTCTTGCGTCGGTTCAGCTGACATAGACACAACTTGTGTCTATGTCTTGTGTCACACAAGACATGAATAGTATAACATACAGAACGGACAGTCCGCTCTGATTCTTCACCCGCTACCCGTGCTCGTCCTGTCGTTTGCCGGACTTGGCGCATTGATTTGTCAGATAAAATGAGTTGCGGGCTTTAAGCGCTCCCAATGGACGTTATGTAAGTAATAAGTTCGAATCCCACGGCACGCACCTCTGTCTTTTCGAAGTTATGTGCGTATTGTTGATTGCCGCCAACTTCAAACGGTGAAGGAAAACATCGTGAGGAAACCTACATGTCTGAGAGTTCTCAATGATCTTGAAGATTTGTGAAGTCTGTCAACCCGCACTTGGCCAGCGTGGTAGACTATGGCCTAACCCTTCTCACAATGAGAAGATGGCCCGCGCCCAGCAGTGGGACAGTTTGTATAAACAGGGCTGATAAAAAAAAATGGACGTTATGAGTGAGCCACGATACATTTTTGTGGGTGTGTGTGTGTGGTAGGGGGGGGGGGGAAGGGGGGTTGTATACAGACATCAATTTGCGTGTGTGTAATTAGCGCGCCATTATATGGCTGAGACGTGTGACATACCAGGCTTACATCTATTAAATGTTATCTTCATGTTTTCTCACTAATCAATTTCTACTGAAAAGTCACCTAGAATTTGATATTCTTTTTCGTTTTGAAGGCTGTTATCAATAGATTTTTGATATAGAACCTCTAATACGGCACATTTACACGGCTGCGATTCGGGAATCAGCTGTTGAGGCGGCAGGATTGTTACAATAGAGAAAGTGTACAACAAAACAAACCGGCCGGCCTTTGATGCAGAAAATGCGCACTAAATAACAAAGCAGAATGGCTGAATATATGTTTTACATCTATCAGGCATCACGCAAGCGCTCAGTTTTTTTGTTAAACACCAGTTTTAACAACTTTTTATGTCTGTAAATGAAGATACTTTGAAATTGAATTGAATTCGGTTTGTATGTTTTTTTTTGTACGTTTGTTTCGATTCGTTTTTGTACGTGTGTT
Source organism: Lycia hirtaria (assembly GCA_947563715.1). NCBI lineage: Eukaryota > Metazoa > Arthropoda > Insecta > Lepidoptera > Geometridae > Lycia > Lycia hirtaria. The sequence continues at coordinate 25,846,523 of OX387375.1, forward strand.
CACTCGGCCAATACGCATGATTTTGATGATTCTTTTTGTATTTGGTAGATCATACTTCAGTGGTGGAAATATAAATTTTATCAAAATCGATGCCGTACTTTGGTTTTAATAATAAAATAACTGGTAAAATATCACCCAAGTGCCTGTAAAAAAGTGAACAGCAAATCGCGTATGTGCGTATATTGCGTATTTTGAAGTCGGATTTTCAGTTTCTAACCTATAATTATTTTCACTTTTCCACAGGCGCTTGGATGATATTTTACCAGTTATTTTGTTATAGAAACCAAAATACTTCATCAATTCACTGCTTCATTATTTTCTCGTCTACGGGAGATAGCTTACACGATTTTGATATGTTATGGATATAAGTACGAGAAACTAGTTAACATCAAGAAATATTTCTTATCTCGTGAACTGCAGATTTGATATCTAGTTATATAGAAGAAAATTAAACTTAATAACATTGATTACCGTTGGCCGCGATGCCCCATCCAGACACGGTAGCGCCTTGGCCAGCGAAGTTGAACGATGCGGTGCTGAGGTAAGGGAGCCGGACGATATTTATTGTTTCTGCAACATAATGTAGTAATAATAGAACTTAGAACATGCAAATTTTCATCAAAATTGAGCGGCCTTTTTTTATATATTAACATGGCCGATTACGAAATCTACCAGAGCACTCTATTTTTATATTTAGAATTAAATTGTTTAAAGTATTTTATTGTTTTACGGTGTAGTTTACATCTTGGTCGATTATTTACCTATCATTTAAGGGTAGCTGCCATAGAACAAAGAAAATAAAAAAGTTAATATCTTAAAAATGGCTACACCGATTTTGATGAAACTTTGTACGTAGTAGCACTAGTAGTTGCTAATACCGTTCAATGAATCGCAGGTATTAATTATATTGATAAATTTCGTTAAAGGTAGGCTCCCACACAAATCAAACGCATGGTCGAAGCAACTTTAACGTAGCCTATTACGAAATATCTATACGAAGCTGAAGTTAGGCAATCCTTATTTTTTTAGATAGGTATAAATTTTAAACTATCTCACGGTGTAGTTTTCATCTTGGTAGGTGGTATTAAGGGTACGGTAGCTACGAGTATCATAAGACAAAAAATCGGAAAAAATCAACATGAAAATTGTCTCCCACACGAAATGTTCCAGGATTTCACGGAGTGACCAGAAATGCGTCTCATCTCATCGTGGTACCCGATGAGGTAAGCTTTTAGCAGTGCGTTCCCGTACTATCACAACAACTACAAGTGACGACATTATGACGCTATGACCAAACAAATGTCACCGCATTGTTTTTTTTTGTATAGGAACGATAAAAAACAAAGCATGTGAATAATGCAATTAATCATCTATAATCTGCAAAGGATTAGTAAAATTATCATGAGATTATGTTAATACGGAAATTCCACATTTACGTAGGTGATTGACAGTTATCAACGATAGATGTTAAATCCTTAATACAATTAATTCAATGGAATATCCATAATTATAGAAATAATAGGCTCGCCTCTAGCTCAGTGAAACAACTTTTAGCAAGCCTTTTACGTCACTATAATTATTTCTGTTACTACAATACGGCAGGTAAGCAAAATTTAATTTTGGCATAATATCACTCTGTCACAAAATCGTCTATCCATTTGAAACATCATTCCAATGCACATTAAAATAGTGTTATTGTATTGTAAATTCTTAGCGCATAATTTACAATGGTACCTAAATCAGTCAAGCTTAAGAAATTTAATTTCTGATTTATTAAACATCTGCTACCTATTAGGTACTCTCCTGTACCCTTTATACTAAATACAGAGAGGTGCAACCGAGAGGTTGCTAGAAGTATTTTGTTGGATCAGCCCAACAAAATACTTCTACCAACCTCTCGGTTGCAGACGCTAGAGTCTAGACACATTACAAGCCTTTATCTAAGTCGCTCAGACACATTTTGTAATTTATTTCATTGCTTACCTGTAAGCTGTATAACGTTCGCCAGCCTCAAGAGAGCCATGTCGTTGGCAAAGCTGTCCGGGTCGTACTGTGGGTGTACGACTAGCTCACCCACGTTGACAATGCGGCGGCCGTTCTCGTAGCGGTCGTACAGGGAATGTGCACCGAGGATGGCCTGGTGAAGGTGACGCGTTATGTCGCAACCGAGGTGTGGAGGAGAAGGTGTATTAGCTATAACTATGCGTTTGTTATTGAAGCTATGTAGGTTTTCAGAACCAATATTTACTATTGGATTTTGACAATAATTAGGTATCACCCACTGAAATTATTTTTTTCGCTACATGAGAACGTCAATGGTATCACCAATAACATCATCTTCCCAGATAACCAGACAATTATTTTCTTTATTTATTTCGTAAATTTTTATGCTTTACTCCGTTCCGTCAGCCATTTATTAGGTTTTCAGTGTGCTCTATTCAAAATTAGAATATATAGGAAATGTGGAATGCGCTTCCTGAATGGGTATTTCCGAATAGATATAATCTAGGTGTCTTCAAATAGCGAGTGAATAGGTTTCTTCTAGGCAAGGTCGCTCCATCGCAGACCGTAACTGTCGCTTAACATTAGGTGAGTAGACGGTCAAGCGCTAGCCTATTGTCGAATAAAAAAATAGGGATCTATTATATATATATATAGCCATAATTATGTTAATTCTAATATGTAAAGAACCAACCTGCACGTGGTCGACTTCCCTCCCGCCATGGAAGCAGCAGTGCGCCGCAGTCAGCACCCATTCCTGATGCACCAGCGAGCCGCCGCAGAACCCTAGCTCGCCCGTTGTACCCACACGCATGTACAGAGCCACCTAACCAAAACATTAATGATAGTTTGCCACACTTATACCAATGAAAGTTACAAAGAAAGGAAGAATCGTGACGCAAGCTCAAAAGATGGACCCACCATACTGAGTCCCTTGGACTTAGCGGTACACACACGTTTAGTAGCACTTGAATGAACACTCGCTGCAACAGTGTCACTATAGATTTATTTTTTTAATTAAGTCCTCAACAAGTATCTATGTTAACCCAAAAGTTATGTGCTATAAGTTTGACGTGCGTATTTGTTTGTCCGGGGTATCGTAGCTCACAAACGGATGGGCCAATTTTGATATACCTAGTTTTTTTGTTTAAAAGAGGTTTTGATCGAGAGTATTCTTAGTCGTTCATCGTTCCAACGTCTTTTTTTTATGTCGGGGGCTTTTAGTTTTCTAAACTTGTTTGATTCAAAACATGGTTGAAATTATTTCCTTACCTGAAAAGGCCTATCATTAGTTTCGGACATGTCTCCGCCAGCAATCCTCGCGTACCGCGCATTGCATCCGTCTCCCTCGCACAGACTCGTCGCGCTTAGCACCACCGGCAGTAATATAAACACTACACACTTTAACATTTTCACTTTATTAAGACAGGCCTTTAATTGATAGAACTTTGGTACTTTTCTTTCTTCTTTTAACAAAGGCCTTCTGGTACAATACTGGTTTTGGTAGAAGTTGGTTACGATCTTACGAATTATTTTAATTCAAAAATGAACCACAATGCAATTAAATTATTGTACCTACATAAGACATAAAGTTTACTGGCTATTGAGTGCTTTTATTTCTTCTTACTTTAAAATAATAATTCTTGTACGTATATGTTGTACGTGTACCTACTGTACGACTGTGAGAAAGTTTATCTATCTATCATCTCGAGTGTGTGACGAATGTGTCTGGTATCCATTTATCTTCCTGCTTCGATAAAGTGGAGATATTGACATTTTGATGACCTATTCTACTTGAAACATTCTTGATATCGTTTTTTCAACCCAATATTGTCATTAGGTATAACATAACTATCACTGGCCTCGGAAAAACAACAAATATTTCTATTTGAACAATTTACGGGTTACTGACGTACCAAACGAGATGTCATGCAGGAGTGACATTAGCGGTGTACCTTTTGAAAAAGACCGCCGTATGTGGTTGAAACTATTCGGAAATTTTAGCTCAAAAATATACGGAGTATCTCGTAAATTGTTTAAAGAAAAAGTGTAACAACCACGTTAGTTATCATAATAAATATTTATAATCTTCTCCATAATTAAAATAAAAGGACCCTGATACGTTTAGTCTTGTTAAATAAGTTTAGTGAGTGGAAAACTATATGCACTATTCTTAAGACACCTGACCAATTGACAATAAAGTTGACCGAAAAAAAACTCAAACATAATGACAGCAGTAACTAAAAATGCAGGTTTGTCATTGTTGGTGTTTGACAAATTGACGGACTTATTCAACTAATCGATTGTTACGTTTAGCTATTTATGTCGAGACTAGACCCCCATCAGGACCGTTTTCACAGTTTAAAACGAACAAATGATTTGTGAAATACAAAAACAGTTTAATTAAAACATCATTTATTATATTTTCGTCAAAAAAGTAAAATTTTAAAATAAAATATTTTAAACATAGGTTTACATGCATCGTGTGTGAAGAGGAACACAAGCCCAGTTAGAGGCACTCTAAGCAGCGATGCGTCCCTGTCCACACTACAACTATACAATAATCATAAGACGTAAACAAACGTAAAAACGTGTACCGTAATAACATTAAGAATGTGTAATTTAGATATACGTATTGCTTACAAAAAATAACAATTTGTGAAACGTTGGCAGTAAAATTAACGATAGAAAATATTCTTTTACTTTTTATTAAATAGACACGACACTTTTTAGAAGCACTTATGAGGCATCGCAAGCGTACTTACAACTCGGGATTCTTAAAATTTATCTCGACGACTTCCCTGCGCGCGGCACTGATGCCCACTAACGCTAATCTACTTCCCTTAATTACGAACGGTCTAAGAAGATGAATCTGATATAATTTAAATGCGGAACCGTGCAGCGAAGCCGACGAGTCAGGAAGAAGACACTTTATAATCCAAATTAAATCTAATACGTTTAGCTTACGTTATATGTATCTCATATTGCTCAGTAGCAAAGCAGTCAATAGTAAGACATCGAACCACTGGGAGGTCTATGTAAATGCGGTTACGATCCAGACTACCTACAGATATCAAATGCGATTATCAAATTCAAAATGATAATTGGTCGATAAGTAATAATTTAGAAATATTCCTTTTTTTAAATAGTTTTAGTATAATAATGAATCGAACGGCATTATTCTAGTTTAGCCGTCATTACATTACACTATTCTCTTCTCGTTCTATATCATAATAATAATTAAAATATATAATTCTCAATCTGAATTCAAACACTTAAAATCATCTATTTATAAATAGCGTCGCATTTAAATATACTAATAATAATGCATTTTTAATAGAATCGTTTTTATACTATCAACAATTACACTCAGGGTGGGATCCATACATAACTGTCACCGAACCAATAAATAGGCGAAATTCAAACACTCAAAATACCGAACAGTCTCAATTTGTACGCAACATAAGGGTGTATAAAAGTAGTTAACGTTTTGTCGTAGCACAGAATATACAGAGAAACAACTTCATTCTCTACAACCGTTGCCACCAAAATACGTAAAAACTTACAATGACAATTAGACTTTACTGATAAAAACTTAACGTGCAATTTTCACTGTTAATTTTTAAGCATTATGAAGCCAATAGTCATAGAGAATGTAAACCCGCTACTGAACCCGCAAAACTGTAGACAGACACTTCCCTACACACGCAAAGAACACATTCGCGGATGACACTTATTTCGAACGCCATTAAGTCTCTTTTAAAAGTGCTCTTACTCGTTTTCGCTTATATCACTTCTCTTTCTGAGAAGTTGACAGAGCACTTCATAGAGAAGATAAGCATAATGATCATTCCTCTTTAAATGAACAATCATGCTTCGTCAAAATGTTACTTTTGACCCTTTATCGAAATCTCGAGTCAAAATCGTCACTTACAAACATTCTATACCAAAACTTTACTAAAATTATCAGAGTCAGTTTTTAACACATATTTTTTCATTGAAGCACCAACGACAGTTCTAATTCAGGCGCTGACGTTTGTCTCGCGTATGAACACATTGCATTCTATAAAGCACCATAATGTGACGCTGACAATCAACGCCGCAGCTCTGCTGTTTATAATATATATTGCGCGCGTATTTACTGCTCGAAGGACATCAGCGATTCAGCGATTAGCGCCCAAAATCAGCGTAACAAGAATTTAAGTATTAGATATGCTTATTTTACCTACGACATATAGTGCATATATCGTTAGAACTAAATCAGCACGTCAGCGAACTAAGTCAGTGCAAAAAAAATGTAATATAAGATACTGCTAACTGTACCTACATTTTCTTGGTGCGCGCGCGCATATATCGCTCAAACAACGTCAGCGACCTACGTCAGCGTAACTAGAGTTACGATGACACGTTAAGTGCGTACTGTACCTACAGTTTTGCGTTCCCAGGTGTTATTAATCTGTCCCCCGTGTTCGTAAGACGTGAGCGTGGAGAAGTGGTCAGTAGCGAAGCTGACGGTAAGCAAGCGGTGTTGCGGCGTCCGTCTGCCGACCGTATCCGTCGGTACGTCGTACGGCGAGGACGCGCGCCGCCGCCCTCGCGAACCCGCTACCGCGTTTAGCTGTCGGACAAAACGGGACAACATTAGACTCTCACTTGTACGTAATACACAAAGCTTTCCCATTGGATTGTCAGAAGCAAGCGACAGGAACTTTGTTATTCTCGGCAGAAATCATCCATTATTTTATTTTTTTATAATTAAGAGAAATGTTTACCGTGCACTTGTCATACAAAAGGAGAAAACTGATTTCCAGACATCCACCTTATCCGATTGCATTCATAGATAAATAAATACATTAAATTATGTAAATAAAAAAATATTAAAAAAATAGTCCCAAGCATCAAAAACAAAATCATCTTAAACCCTTCAACAGTATTCCTGTTATACGAAAAAAATACGCAATTAATTGGCGAAAAATGTGTTGTCAAAGATTATATTAAATAAAATAAGAACAGTGTTAAAATTGTGCCCAAAATGAGGGAAATGTTAATCAAACAATGATAACTCACTTTCTTTTAAATATATAATAGAAAAGTAGACAATAATAAATATATTCTTCTTGAATTTGAATTTGTATAGCGTCAAATACTATACTGAAACAAAAACTCATTTTTCTTGCTCCTGACAAACTACTGTAAATTACTTATTAATTGTACTTTACAATTATTTGTGTTATTATCGTTAGTTAATATTGTTAGTATATTGTAAGTACAAAGCAAGCAGTCAATTAATGTATGGTTTATAGGTTAGTAATTGTAAGGTAAATGAGCGTGCATTTCGTCTATTGAATTTGAAGATAAACACAGATTCTAATATTGCATTAGGTTACGTTCTATAGTAAGTTTATTCATATATTTGCTATATGAAGACTAACACAACGCAAACTGGCGCGAATAAGAGTAAATGCATTTATACATTAATAATAAATGGATTAATGTATTTATTTATTTCCGTATAAAAATTAATTCAATGAAGGTAGGATATCTTTTCTCAATAATTTGTATACACATTTACCGATTACGAATATAAATCTAGTTAATTTATCAATTTTAAACGACTAATCTCTGACTAATGAATATTGACGTATAATAAGCTAGTTTTGTTTAACAAAAAATCGAAATAAATTCAAATTCACAAAGATCCATTTGATATTCGATTGTTTTATTTTTTTATGTTTTGGATTATTCTATATTAGTCTAGTGTTAGAAAGCATACAAGAGCGTATTAGTCTACCAAGAATTATTAATTTCGAGGACTCCTCGAAAATTGTTTGTGAAGCAAGGCAATTGATTTTACAATGCAACTCCCCGGTGCGTCGTTGTTCCCAACAAACAGACACGAAAATTGTCTTCAGCACATTCGGGGATAACGCTTGACAATAACCATCACCATGAGACCCACTGTCCTAAGATGCGCGCCGCAGCAAAAAAATCGACTTTTTCTATCAAGCGAGAACGTGACAAGGTTACAGAGTTATGTTATGTCTCTTTTTCGTTAAACAAAAAAATGTAGAAAAGATTTTGTCTTGTTCTGCTAGAGCCTTATTCTGACCATTGAATAAGGTTTTTTTTTAATGCAAGATAGATCTACAAATGACCACCAACTCGCCTGATGTTAAGCGAAACACAATATAATTAATGCCCAATTAGTCAATGCACAATAATATTGAAAATTGGTTATCAATGCTAAAAGTTTAATTTTCAACTTCAATAACAGCGCGTTACGTTCCCAATGGCAATAAAATAAATATTTCACACAACACCATCTAGCTGAAACTAAGCAAAGCTTGTACTATGGAAACTAGACGGCTGATAGAATACATATATACTTTTTATTGTAATTATATACTATGATACATAGAAACATTCAGACACAGAACAAACATCCGATCATATTATAGCGGATTATTCATCAATGGGGATTAATCCGCAATAACCTATCGCAGAGAAGCATGCACGGTTACGATGATCACAGCTGCATGGTAATGCTACGGTGCGAACATAAAACTCATAGTGCGGACTGACTTCTTCTTGAGTGTGAAGAAGGAGCGTCGCTTGGGCTCCGTGTTGGCGGGCGCGGGGAGGGTGTGCGAGCGGGGCGCGGGCGCCGCGGTGCGCGCGCGCAGCGTCTCCAGCCACGCGCTCATCTCGGCCTCGTCGTGCGCCTGCAGCAGGAACTCCGCGCCGCTCGACAGCCTGACGAGTGCAACATTAGATTACGAAAAACCATTTAGAAACAAACAGGTATAAAGTAGCATTCAAAACATTGTCGCTAGATATAATACCAGAGTAAGTTAATACGTAGGTCTTTTCAATGCTATCTACTTAGCTTATCTTATTTGTATACAAAAACTCTATCTGCCATAAAATCACCTACAAACAAAAGTATTGTTATTGTGAATGAAAATTTGCATATAGTGCAATTTAGCAGAATTGTTTCATTATACATTTTGACAAATATATTCGTACTGTAATTAGAGAATAAATAAATATAAAAAAATCGAAAACTCAAGACAAAAAAACAGCTGAACCGATTTTGATAGAACATAGCTAAGGAAATTCTCGATGAAATTTTCTACGAAAAACTAGATCAAAATCGGCGTTTGATGGCTACGTTATCACAGACAGACACCCAGATACACATGTCAAACTTAAAACATCCCCCTTTTTGGGTCAGGGGTTAAAACACGTTTTATTTTAATGGAAGAGTATCCTGTAGAGAATATTATTTAATGAAAATTTTAGTACTTAATACATTTCTTTAAAAATAAATCTTCATATCAAAAAATAGTATAGCGTCTGGCATCGCTTTGTGGAAATTGATCTTCTGAACCTAATCTGACTAGACTTAAAATATGTCAATGTCTAGATTGTACTCTCCTCGATGCGTGCTTAACCTCTCCAAGAAGCATCTTCAGAACGTACTGTCTCTTAAAACTCTTAATCGAAGACGACGTCACGTCTACTTAGTTACAATTTCCCAATAAACCAACCTGAGTCTGAAGACGTGCTTCTTCTTGGTGTAGTTAGCAGCGACCTCGACGACCGCACCGTTGAGATCGAGCGGTGACTCGCCGCGCCAGTACTGCTCCGGCGTCGCCTTATAGCTCTTCTGGTCCTTGTAGAACGCCATGCGGCTGTCCTTCGCCACCACGTATACTTTGTCCCATGATCTGGAATCGAGTGTGTCAGCTAAGTCATAGTCGCACAGTAGAGAAAGTAGCTATCCCAGTGACAAGAGTTACTACAGTAAAACGGATTATCTTTATATTTTTTAAAGTTATGTTATATCCTAGACAAGATGTTGTGGTAGTTTCTTGCAAGTTATACGGGTACCTGGCGAGAGGATCGTTGAAACCGATTTTATCCGGTATCTTACCCTAACTTTTTCAAAGTTATAACGAAGATTGAAAAAGCAAAACACATTACGTCCAAATTTTATGTAAAACTTCTAGTATTCCGTAAATATTAGATTAAATTATTTAATTTAGCATAATAGATGTGCTGGACCATATATTTAATTAAATAATATTTAGTTTCATAAAGTAACTATCACTTTCCTTGTAAAAAAAATCGGCCAAGTGCGAGTCGGACTCGCGCACGAAGGGTTCCGTACTATCATCTATAATACTACAAAGTTTATTTCTGTTTATAAAATAACGAGAAATCAACGAAATTCCAAGTAGTAAATTGCAAACTTATAGGTAGGTTTTCGATACACATCCGGGCAGCATGACGACGCTCGCGCGAATACGCGCGGCTTTGGCTCGCTCCGTGATGTTACCCGCGCGGCCGTTGCTTAGCAACCACCTCGCGCTCACGCCACTACCACACCGCGGCGCGGCGCTCGCACCGCGTTTAGTTTTAGTTTAATTTTGTGAGTTTTTATGTATTAGATTAGGTATTTATTTTTATAGTTAATATATTTCTAAAAATTTACTTACAAATATTCAAGTTTCTACCTGTTAATTAAGATCCAGAAAAATTGCTTAAAAATTACGTTTGTTGTATTAAAGGGGGGCTTTAATATTTACTTTATTGTTATTTAATTATTTATTTTGAAAGGTAATATACAAGTAAATATTCTGTGAAAATTTGAAGCGTCTACCTGTTACCGTTTTTAATATTGAGCAAAAAAATACGAAATAAACACGTTTATTGTATGGGGACCCCCCTTAATTTTTTTTTTTTTAATTTTTAGTATTTGTTGTTATAGCGGCAACGGAAATACATCATTTGTGAAAATTTCAGCTTTCTAGCTATCACGGTTTATGAGATACAGCCTGGAGACAGACAGACAGACAGCGAAGTCTTAGTAATAGGGTCCCGTTTTTACCCTTTGGGTACGGAATCCTAAAAACTGACTTCATGCGACGACTTTACGCAGCCTTAATTTGGAATCGATACAAAAGCGTGACTTGCACTTGGTTTATTTTTTTATTGTTTGTTTTTCACTTGTTGTATTTCAGAGACAACAATAAAAACATGACAAGTTTGATAATTATAGGTATTAATTGCCATTTTTCTAATATTCCAACACTGTTTAAAAGATACAGCCGTTTAAAGGTAGGTCAATCAGCTAAAACATAAAAATAGATTCCAGTGAATTTTCACCAGAAAAAAAAAGCCACGAAAATTACAATGTTTTCACACCTTACCTTAAGTCTTATTTAACTTTTATAAAACGGCATGTAAGTTTTTTGTAATTTATCTAGAAATATTATGATGTGCCAGAAAATAATAAACGTTGCGTTTATTAAAGTTACACAAAATGTAGAGCATGTATGTGAATCATTACCTGTTGGAAGCTCTCTTGGCGGCAGATTCCCACTCGTGCTTGCGTACCAGCGTGCCCTCGACGCCCTCATCCTCGCTGGCTGGACTGGCGCCCTCTGTACCACAATGTAAGCATTATTTCATGTTATATTACACGAGGATTAGCTTCCGATTTATTGGAACTTATAAAGTATTGACTAGTCAGATAACTGATATATAAACTAAACATTCATCAACGATAGACAACCACTAGAATACTGAATTAATACTTATCGTTATAAACAACACGTCTCTGAAATTAAATCGGCCAAGTGCGAGTCGGACTCGCGCACGAAGAGTTCCGTACCATTGTCTATAAAAATGGCAAAAATATCATGTCTGTTGTATGGGAGCCCCCCTTAAATAGAAATTTTATTTTAATTTAATTATTTATTTTTAAATTTATTAATATAACTCAATATTCTGTGTATATTTCAAGCGTCTACCGTACTGTTGCCGTTTTAATATGGAGCAAAAACGAGCAAAAAAATCACGTTTGTTGTATGGGAGTCCCCTTAAATATTTATTTTATTCTATTTTTAGTATTATTAGTAGTATAGTTGTTATAGCGGCAACTGAAATACATCATCTGTGAAAATTTCAACTCTCTAACTATAACGGTTCATGAGATATAGCCTGGTGACTGACGGACGAACGGACAGACAGCGAAGTCTCAGTAATAGGGTCCCGTTTTACCCTTTGGGTACGGAACCCTAAAAATTGAGACTGGGTTCCATTAACTATGTCTGGATAAACGAAATTTTTTTATAGTACATCTGATTTTGTGTCCGCAAGGGGCGAAACTGTTGAGACTTATTATAATTACTTATTCTAAGACCCTTTATTTCCTAGTTTGTACAGTCCTATAGTTTAACAATAAATGATTTTGATCTTTTTTTCGCGTATTATGCTTTGTGCATATGGTACAATGATATTTTAACAGCTTTCCCTAACAAACCTGTTTAAATTATATGATTCAAAGCCAAATTTATGTCAGTATGTAAAGTCTGTACTTTCTTACCAGTTTGATTATATAAACAACAATGAAGGGCTGACAAGCAATGAGAACTCATTTCAAAATAAAAGCTCTCATCATAGGTAAACAGTTTCCGTTGTCGTTTACATTAGATACCAAACAGGTATAGAAAGTCAGATTGTATATTATTTTTTAGTATTATACATATATAATGACTTTTACACAATGTGTACATTGAGAATTAGAATGAAAACTATTCAGATATCTTTTTTAAGTAGTATATCGTTGATAAACGTATATAATATATATATATCTATATTATGATCAACGCGTAAAATTATCTAACACAATAAATATTATTCTAATACTGTTAAATATAAATAATCTAAAACTATATAATCACAAGTGATTGGTTTGATACCTACATACAAATCCTAATTATCCAAGACGCTATCAAAACATTCCATAACACAGATAGGGTGTTTACCTTACAAAATTGCAGTAAAAAAAAATCACGCTGAAAAAAGGTAGGTATTGAAATAATTGAAACAATTGAAAGGCTACAAATAAATCATGAATAATAGAACTTTTGTTAAGCAACAGTGGATCATCAATGTTGTTGATCAACGACCAAAGTTGTTAGAAACAATACAGTGATCAACTCTGCAACACATAATATTCCGCAATAACACGTTGGCAGCAATTCTGCACCATCTTGATTCAACTTTGTGTATAAACAAATGTTTACAGTGAATCCATGACCTAAAACGTATTAGTTTTTCAACGTTGCACTTTAGTACTAAAAACAAAACATTAAAGTTCAAATTAAAAACACTAGAAAATAATTTATGATATGACTTTGCGCAGAGCTTTTCATAACTTCAATTATTTCGACAGCACAAAAGTATAAAAACTTCATGCGCGCGACAAAACAACAGCACACACAAAGCATTCATCGCAACAAAACATTTCGCTATCAAACACTTGGTATCAGTATTTGTGGATGGATTTTTACTAATTTTCATATTTCTACCTCCTTATTCTAACAATCACCAAAAAGTTAATAAAGAGTCCTCTTTGACCCAATGAATGATAATGACAACAGATGAAAAGACACTTGTTTCAAGAAGTGTTTAGATAAAAAGTTAAATATGAAGACGAAACCCCTGATACCGATGACGATAATTGCTAATCCAGGCTGGATTGGCTTAGTCATAACACATCCACACAACTCCACAGATCAACTAAAGTCAAAATACTGAAATGTAAACCATATGTCCATTGTCCTGTCAGGTACATTACAAAATGAAATCAAAAAAAAAACTTCTTTTCTAAAATTTCATCTCATTTTTATGAGTAGATTTTTTTAATTTTTGAATTTTTTAAATTTTGACAAAACTACCAAAAAATACCTTTGCAGATCCATCGTTCTTTTAGCGAATATATTTCGATGAGTTTGCATCGGATCTTTAGGATATTATCACATCCTGCACTTTCTTATGTGGGACGGTTAGAAATATGAAAAAGCGATAATATTCTTTATATATTTAACATATTAAAAAAAAAAACAGAACAAAGCGCTTCGCTTCCACTTCTATTGTACGGATTTTTGAATGCGCTAAGTAGTTTTTTTTCTCGGAAAACTTGGGTGGGTGTCTTTAAATTACGAATAAATCGCATAACATAAATCATCGAATTGTCGCTCATCATCAAGCAAGTTAGCGGTCAAGCGCAAATTTATCAATAATGATAAAAATATCTATCAGTGCAATTGATCTTTCTTTGCTGTTCATGACACGTTATACGTTTACATTTTAATATATTGCAATAAGCCTTGTGTCGAGTTGGTCCTTGTTATGATCTTAAATCCATCCACAAGCCCCTACCACGGGTACCTTCGTCGTCGCTGTGGTGCGCCCCTGCGATCAACTTCTTGGCGGTCTTCCAGCGGAAGCTTCTGAAGGGCGACTTGCTTCGAGACCGCGACTTCACCTTACCGGAACTCGACGGAGTCGCGGGAGTCGAGCTCGAGCCGGGCGCTGCTCGCGTCAGGGATTATGATAGGGGTGAGGAGGGGAGTGCGATGTGGGATTTGTAGAGGCGATAGCGTCGAGATAGAGAGTAATATCATCGTATAGAATAGCGATTCGAAATAAGGAGTAATATTGGTGTAAGGGTAAATATTATATGGACAAATCATATTGACGTAATATGGAATGATATTGACGTATTGACAAATTGTCGAAATAAAAAGTAACGTTGGCGTATAGAAAGGTGTTATTGGCGTAACATATGTTTGTAGGATATATGTGAAATAGGGATAGGCATTAGATATTATTGTGCGTTTTGTATTGATTTTTGTTTTATTAGTAAAGAAATAGGGTGTACAAATGTGAATAATTGGTACATAAGTAAATATAAAAAATACGTAAAAACAGGATAAGGATAGGAACGATGGAGGAGGAAAAACAAAAGAAAAAATAATTCAAAGCAGACATAAAACAAAACGGCTTCGCAGCAAAACAACATAAGCGATATAAATTATCATGCTTATTGAAAATGTGACTAAAAATTCTAATGACACGTAAACAATTAAAGGTAAATAACATAAACATATAGGTTAGACGTGACATGCGCAATTAGAAATACAGATAATGAATTACTGTAAACATTTACCTGTTAAATTCTAATTCCAATCTAACTACTAGGCAATTAAATTTGCACCTAGAAGTACGGGACTGTAGATGATAATGAAATGTAGATAATGAAAATATGGGCGACAAGCCAATTTATTTATTAGATACAAGTTACGAGATTTTATAAGATTTTATAAGGAACAGATATAGAACTTATTCTCAGAATTTATACTGAAATGCAAGTTTTTGGTTGATTAGGTCAATCAAATTATTGAGTATTATTTATAAATATCCATCAATATTCCTATTTGGTGCCGTGACAAGATGTTACATTTTCGATAAAAATGTCATCATAAGGTTTTGTGAACAAAGTCACTTTTATTACATATATATTAAGATACTATAACTAATAATAATCGATACTTCTAGATGCAAACTCCAACCATTTAGAGCCACTACTTCAACTGTTAATACTACGTCATACTCACTGGAGAGGCGTGCCGGCTTCACCGGCGTCTGTTTGGACGTGGAGGGAGGTGAGACTGCCTGTGGGGCGGGCGCGGGGGTCGCGGGTAAGGCGGCAGCGGGGGCAGGGGCAGGGGCGGCGGGAACGGGGCTACTCGCCTCTGCATGCGTACAGCTACGTGCTAGTTACATCTACACTACGTGCATACATGCTACGATACATGCTACGTTGACTATGCAAGCGTATTTTATAGTTATATATCGTAGTTATCAGCTGTACCCATGTTAACCAGGACTGTCTAAATGTGATGCAGTTGTGTTACGTACTTATGGAATCTACATAAAATGTGTTCTCCATTAGACAGACGTCGCTACGTTGCCTTACATATACGAGTACATATCATTCCACGCAAATACCATAAAACCATAACCGCGTTATAAGTTTATACAACGAAAAACCGTAATGGTCCATATTAGTTTCTTAATAATTGAACTACGGCTACAAAGCTTATATGCATGTCTGAATAAAATGGGTTCATATATTTTATATATGTGTTTGAGGTAATACGCTTACATAGTTAAAAAATTCAAATGACTCAATTACAGGTACATGCTACGGATACACAGAAATTAGCTATTAAAGTATCAGATTCTCATGTACTACAGGCCAAATAAACATTCTATTTCCCGTTAAGCCCTACCTATTAATGGTAATTATTTCGCTTTTTTCTTTTTTTAATAAAATAATGGATTAATTTGTTTAGTAATTGTGACCCAAAAACCAAACTCCCAGATTAAGAAAAATAATTAAGAAATTAAATAGACACATTTCTTATCATTTTTCCCTTTGAATAAATAAACATAGCTACAATAATAAAGCGGTGCGTGATATAGAAAGCAATAGACAGCAAAGTAAGAAGGCGATACCTACCTTATTGAAGACAGCATCTCGAAAAATTATCACTTATTGAAGAACTTCTAGTCATAAAAAAACGAAAACGAAGAAGAAAAGACAGACAGCACAAAGGCATACCATACATGACCCGATTTAGAATATGCATGTATACAGTTTATTCATGATTCCAATCAATGACTGACTAAAGCGATTGAAAATGAAGAGTAAAAAGAAATTATCTATAACCATAGCACAAATTCTACAGGAATTAAAAAAAAGGTATTCAGAGAATTATATATTGAAAAATACTGTTACCATTTATCAAACATTTTACTATTGAAATGGTAAATAGCATTTTATTCGGTAGTATGTGCTAGAGTTACTAACTCTGTATCCGTATCCAGTATGGCCAAACAAGCTCTGATTAGTTTCGTTCAGTTTAGCCTCACTGTATATGGCAGCCTCAATGGAAGTATCAAACCATCACCGTGATAAGAAAATGATGAACATAGACGTAATATTATAATAAAAATATAATAAGTATAATTAAAATATTCTGTAAACTATAAAAAATAATAATGAGTACAAAAGATCTTGATGAACTATTTAGAGATGAATATGAAGTAAATCGATGATATTTTTTTTAGATGAGTATTTTGTATTATTTATACCCATCACCTTGATGTTGCTAATAGTGGTCAGTGTGTAAAGAAAAAATCGAAATCGTGCAAATAAAGTGCTACTTCCCAACTACTTGTTTCACCTACTGCCTAATTATAAGTTTGATTACATTGAAAGCTTGTAAGTAAAAATTAATGACAAAATTTATTAACAAAATCTATCTACCCCAGTGGCGACTACTCGAGCGCAGTGTAACCCGACTAAATATATACTCCGATTTGCGACTACCGTCAAAGCTCATGCCTTTAGCCGGGTAAGTTTTTACATCGGTAAGTTTATAATAAGCGCTCTCGTTACCTGGCTGGGAATGCGGTCGTTCTTGGGCCTTCTCAGCCGCTTTAGTGGATGTTCTCCTTACGACTACGCGTGTGCATGTGTGGACAACACATCGGTAAGTATCGGCCCTTTCTGAATGCTCGCTGTGCTCGATCGGCCGAAGGACGTTCATGGACGGGTTTGGTAAACAATCAACGTGCGAACGGCCATAAATCATATATCTGTTATGAATGTCCATTATTCGAATCCGGACTTCATTCAGACTTTCGTGAAAAAGTTCGTTGAGACTATTAGTCCGACCGACAAAGGAACTATGGATTCGGCATACTTTAATTAGATCGTCCTTGATTGATAAAATTTGACAATATGGTATTTTAACAAATAAAATTTAATTTAATTTTAAATTATGAAATGGATGGTGGAGAAGCTACTTCAGATAGTTAACTAGATTCGGCTGGAAAGGAGTCAAGAATGTATCTATAATGGATACTTTTACACTCCATAGACCGATCGAGCAGGCGACGCAAGGGGTATATCTTATATAATAGACACGTAAAGCGGCAAGCGATGCCGTAATCTCTCTCTGGCTGTATCGCAGTGCGAATGTGCTCTATTATCTTTCTCAGTAAAGTTTATATTCCTCATTCCTATCGTAGAATTTAGTGTTATTGCAAGTTGCAAGCAGCATTCACCAGTTACGGTGAGAGTTAGTGGAAACTTATCGTCCGATCAAAGAGTTGTCTCATACGATAGTGCTAGAAGATGTACACATGCGTGCTTACATTGCAATCCGTGAATCGAAGTGTTGTTAATTCGGAATATAATTTAGAACTTTCATCTGATTAATTTTACTAAATATCTCATTGAAACCTACATAAACAATTCACCTAGCAAATTGTTTCAAGAAATATTTTACGTTAATTAAGAGTTTACTTCTCCATATGACAAATAATTTGTATTAATGCATTCATGTTTTTTTTTTTTCAAAAACATACCATACGAAGAAGTACTTCTCTCCTATATTAATAAAATATATTAAAAAGTGTTATTTCGATATAAGCGAATGATATACAGAAATCACAGGCGCGTTACTCGAGCGCACGCTAAATTATAATCTAATACACTCAATACAGTGGCATCTGCATTAACGTACTCAACTCGCCATCACTAGGATTTACTTTATGATGGCACTGGCCATATCAAATTCTTAGAGAAGTCAACAATAATAGGAGTTACGACATCGGAATAACACCTTTAGACTTGCGGATTCCGCATTATCAAAAACAACATCATCTAGATTTTATAAAATCAACCAAATTCAAAAACTGAAACGGAATCCACACTCATATATATCCATCTCTCTCACTCAAACTGCTCGCTCTGTAAAAGTTTGGTACTGCTGTCTCACCCTGTGGCTGTGGTTGCTCCTGCGGCGTTTCAGCGCGGTCTACGGCGTCTTGCGCTGCCGCAGCCGCCGCTTCGGCAGCTTCGCGTTCGCGCTTCTCACGCTCCGCCGCTTCAGCAGCTTCTTGACGGCGTTTCATCTCTTTGACTTCGAACTGGAATGATACAGACGGAATATGATGTGGAATCAAACAGTGAGTCAAAGGAGGGTTGTAAAATTTGCCTTCGCCAGCAAAGCTATATGTATAAGACAGATTAGTATTAGGCCAAAGCCTATTAGTGACATCCTATATTTTAGTTTATAGAAGCTACGGCATTTTTTTTTTTTTTTCAAACATTCCAGTATCACTTTTGCTTCTACACATGTCTGCTTCAAAAACTGACTTACACTATATGACAGAAAAGCTTTATAGTTATCACTAACATGCTTTTAGAACTGCTGAACTTTTATATACTTTGGCCTATGAATAGGCTCATTACAATTTTGGATTAAGTTTACAGTTGTTTAAATCCTTTTTCTCCTTCCCACATCGTGCACATGCAACGCAAGCTCAAACAAGTTCATGCAAAAAGCGAGTGTAATCCCAAACGCCACACTTACACTATTCAAATAGTCATAGTACCATGCAGCTTCGGGCGACAGGAGGTTACTCGTTTGCGACAGGAGTAAGAGAGCGGGATTCAAAGGAATTGACTTCACTTCTTTACCAAGATCATTCACAGCCTTATTGCTACTCGTCAAACCGGGCAGTGAAAGCACGCCAACTTCACCCGCAATCTCACTGTCAGAAGACTTATTTCTCATTGACAGTTTACGAACGAGCTTCTTCAAGCTTCTTGTGGAAGATTTATCATTTTTATGTCGTAGAAGAGAAACGTTGGGATAAATGTTCAGATAGGATAATCGTTCCCAAAGAATGAGGTCAATGCACGAGAGACAGATGTGAGGTTGCTCCGTGGAATTGTCAGGGAATTCAAAGAAAACTGAAGTGTATATCTCTGGGGATAATGATATTTTTGACGGTGACAATGGCGGGCTGCTCGTTTCAGATATAGTTGATAAGCTATTGTTGGTGACTTGTGTCCACAGGAATGAATCGTTCTTATTAGGAGTTTTTGAGTAGTTAACATTGAGAGTCCTTGCTTTAATTTTTTCCGGGACGTGATATTTGTCGGTACTGATAATGATTTGCTCTACGATCTGTCCTACCGGTCGCTCCGTCTTTTTGGCTGACGAGGGTTGCTGTAGTTTTGTGTGGAAGGTGGGAGGGTGCTGGTATGTGAAATCGGATTCGTCGCATTGTTCCCAATGCGATGTTTTAGGCCACAGATTCGCGTTCTTGAGTTCAAGCTAATGGTGAATAGAAAAGAAACATTAAAACCAAAACCAACAAGCAAAAAATAATGTGCATGTTTTAATCTGTATATGTTGATAATCAAATATGACCAGATAGAATATTTTATTATGGCGTGGCGGAAAGGTTTGTTCCATATCAACATCATTATGATTATATTTGATCATCAATTTAAAAACCACAACCAAATATGATTAAAACTAAAAAAAAAACTATAGAAAAACAATCGTAAAATCTAGTTAAATGAGTTAATAGTCTAAGTCCATGCCCAAGTATGAATATCTAAGTCAATTATTCATCCAATATGTTTAATAACAGAATCAAGTCTATATTTTACACAGAATACCGGACCAGTATCCATTTGAAACTAGACAATAATATACCCTTTTTTCATGCAATCGAAATGTTTTATTATATTAAAATCCAAACTACATGAAAACATTCTAAATATCTCATGCTCATTCACAGGCAATGAATATTTTACTTGTATCATTGAGTTAGCATTTTAAAGTACTTACCGTGGTGAGCCTCTGTAACGCGCTGAAGCGGTCTTCCTGCGCGGCGGCAGACTTCTCGAAGGCTTCGTGCTTCTTGATGAGCGACTCCACCTCGTCTATAGTGTGTCCTAGCTCCTGTGACATCAGGTACGGTTCCTGGGCGATCAGCCACGCCTCGGCGACGGCCGCGTCGCGCGCAAACTGGTATACTTCCAGAACTAGAGAGGAAAGGTACTCATGTATTGGATTTTCCTAGCATCAGTGTAACGTGTGCACGTATTTCGACACGCCACTTTTCCTCGATCATTTGTGTTATAATTTATCCCACTGGACAAATGGACCTTGGAATTGTCGGGGACCTCTTCTTTTGTGATATGGGCAAGACATATCCAGTACGCTCGCCGAGTGTGATTTGAGATATTGCACATATCTTCAAGGACAAAGAAAAAGATTCAGAGACGCAATTTGCCACATTTTATCTTTATAAACATACACGTAAAAAAACACATCCCCACAAATTCCACGTCTCTACCTCCAGAACCAGTCATCGATCAAGTCGAGATCGAGAAAGAGCATTTCACTCCTGTAAACCCTATTCACAACTCATTCGGTAGGTAGAGAATCCGATCGACTACTATATATCGATCTCTGTTATTTTCCATACAGAATGACAGAGATGGGAATACAGTTACCGATCGGAATCTCTACCAAATAAATTATGAATATATAAAGACATAATCCAAAATAAACAACACAACCTAATTCTGCAATATAAAATTAACTTACTAAGCTGCAAGTTCTCCCAGCGCTCCTCCCAGCGCCGTAACAGCGCATTTCTTTGATTCGTGAGCTGCAGAAGTTTTTCCTTGATATCTGCGGTTGCGTAGTGTTGCTTCTCGAGCAGCTTCTTGCCGAGTGAGATGCAAGCGGAGAAGTTGTCCTCGCGCGTGTCGATCTCCGCTTTCAGTGATTGGTGGTTGTTCATTAAAAGTTCTACGCCGCTTACATCTCTGCGAAATGATGGTAGGGTTATAGCCGGCTGCTGTGAAGTTTTTTTTTATCATTATTATAGACGTAAACCGTAACGTCGCGTAACATGAAGCGAGTTGCCGGTCAAGCGCAAACCAATTACTACATAAAAAAAAGTTTACATGGAAATTGCGTCACCTATAGCCTGCGCCTGAGTGATGGTCAATGATAACTCGTATTTCGTAAAATCAAGAGATCTAATAATGCTATTTACTACTACTTTAACATCTAATGTCTGCCGTAGTAAGACTCTTTGCAGGATGTAGTATGTAGTAAACACTACACCCTTGCTAGTTGTTAAACCACAAAGCAGTAGTGTGCAAGCGTGACTCTGTTTGCGATTTAAGAGCAATGTTTCCAGCGAAATTCTGAACATAATGATATTCAACATCTAATATTAGAGTGAAGAGCGTAGTACATTGCAGTTGATTTGACATATTTTATAATTAATGTAATTGGCTATCTGCCGTTTTAATTATTATTAAATAAATAAATAAAATCCCACAAAGATTTGAACTGTTGAAGTACACATTTCTGTGTGGTATTGGACTGATAATGGGCAAGCGCCTTTGCTCGCCTGTCATTATTAGTTGTAAAAAAAAATCAACAAATCCCTCACCGTGGTTTTTCACCAGTGTTCATCTGCCGTACGACATCGTCCATCCATAGAGTGAGTGTCCGCACTTGGTTGAGGAACCGGTAGAGGTCGTCAGCGTCCTCCAGCTTGGCCTTCCTGGCGGCGCACGCGGCGCGGAGCGCGGCCCACGCCTCGGCGACGTCGGCGGCGCGCCGCGTTATCTCGGCGGCCTTATCGCCGGCGTATGACGCACCGAGCCGGGAACATTCGGAGCCGATCGCTTCCACCTGGGATGTTTTAGTTACACCACTAAATATCTAATAGTACCTATGAACAATTACAGAAGACTAACACATTTAATTAAATAGCTACACTTGCTAAAACGCAATAAAGCACGATTTGCATAGGCGCTAAGTATCCACTCTTATTTAATCCACAAACACAGAGTGCATATCGTTCTATAGTATCATGTCGAGCCCGCCGGTAGTATATACTTACTTGTAGCGATATATAGAGGGTATAAGGCCGGTTATTATAGCGAAAGATTGCTAACCCCTGACAAAATGATATATTTCGCGATTTTTGAGTGTGTGCTCCTAATAAGTTATTTTGATAACGAATACAATGACCACCTTTCGACTTAGGACAAGATAATCTAATAACCTTGTACACGGCCTATGCTACACAGTTTCCGCATACTCTCATTGGCCTAAATAAAATTGGGAATGAACAGCTGTAACGAAGAAGCATACCTGCTGCTGCAACGTGCTGAGATCCTGCATAAAGTTGTGGTGCTTGCGTTGTAGCGCGTCGACACTGATGGCGTCCCGCCCCAACTCGTCGCTGACGCCTCGCGCTTTCTCGTTCACGCGCTGCAGCGTGTCCTTGCAGTCGTGGAAGTATTTGTGCAGCTCGCGCGACGCGGCCAGCATCTACGGTGAAACCATGACACTTCAGTAGTGGGAATAAGATTGATAAAACCACTTAAGTATGCTAAACGCAAATCATTTTTTTGTACAATTCAATATTTTCGGTATTGTCGTTGTACAATTCAATATTTTCGGTCTATGAGGGACGCCAATTGTGACCAGCCGTCCGCCTCTGTAAACTCCGAGTGTTAGTGATACTATAATAATAATAATTTAATAATAATTTATTTATTTTGACGCAATATTTTTGTTACAATCAATATTATCCCAAAGGCTCCCGAACTAGTCTAAGACTGTGTTTCGGGTGCCAATGGCTTCTCATTGTGTACAGGTTCATCAACAACATTCTTATGTAAAAATTATCAAATATTTATACAATACAAATACAAATCAGAATTTTAAATTTTGAATAATCCAATACAACCAATTAGCATACGACCAAATTTTTTAAATCAAATCAAAACAAATAATATCACAAAAGTAATAGCCACTTTACAAAAGCAATAATTTTTACCATCATCATATTTGTATCTATTTACGTCTAATATTTTGTTAAATTTGTAAGTTACTCAACATTTCCTCAATACCCTTATAATCGAACCTTTTCAACCATGATAATATACATTTTTTTATTTCACTGTTGTTGTATTTTTTTATATTATGTTCTTTATTAAGTATAGTGTACAATCTTGCTGCAATAGTATTGTAACTTTTCTGCCCAAATCTCGTTCTAGACAAGGGAACCGGAAACATTTCGACTCTTTTTTCTTTTGATATTAAATATGGAATCGTTTTCCTATGATATCTTCTTAAGCTTTCGTAGATAAACATTTTCCTAACACTGAGGACTTCAGATTTTTCATAAACCTCTTTTGTAGGATGTCTAAACGGTAAGTGTAGAAGCACTTTCAGAACTGCTCTCTGTGCACGTTCTGCAGATATTAAATGTGTTTTAGCAGCAGTGCCCCACGCACAGATGCAGTATCTGATAATGCATTCACACAATGCCCTGTATGTCCGGATAAGTAGTTTTGTATCCGCTACTGCTCTCAGTGATTTGAAAATGTGTATAAGCTTCCTGATTCTTAATTTAAGTGTGCTAATTTGTACATTCCATTTTAATTTGTCATCTATGTGTACCCCCACGTATTTTATAGACTCAACTCTTGAGAGCTCAGTGCAACTGCATTTAGATGTTTGTGGGCTACGATTACATGGATAGGTATGTATCTTAACGCTAACATTGGGATTACGGCGTCCCAGAGACTTTATACTGTAGCACATGTACTTAGTCTTACTGGCGTTTAGTGACAACAAATTGTCTTCCAACCATTTGGTGACTACTGAAAGACAATCCTCTGCCAGATTTATTACTTTTGGCCAAGTTTTATCATGAAGCAGGAGCACAGTATCGTCAGCAAACATTAGTAAATCAAGTCCGGTCCGAGTAGTTTTACAAAGGTCGTTGATATATATAAGAAATAGTACAGGCCCCAATGTACTGCCTTGCGGCACACCATAAGTACACTCTGCACTATCACTTTCGTGACCTTCGATTCGTACTCTTTGTGTCCTTCCTGTTAGATAATCCTTGAACCAGTCCAGCACTAATCCTCGAATTCCAGCATTTTCTAATTTAGTCAATAAGATCGGTATGGACACCGTGTCAAAGGCTTTTTGTAAATCTAGGAAGATGCCAAGGCATTTATTACCATTGTCAAGATAATTTGTAATCTTATTCGTTAGATTAAGCACAGCATCTTCAGTTGAAAGTCCTTGTCTGAAACCAAATTGGTTTTCGCTCAATAGCTTATTGCTCTCTAAATAAAATATGGCCCTTTTCTTAACTATTTTTTCCAATATCTTAGACAAAGTCGAGAGCAGAGAAATTGGCCTGTAATTAGTTGGATTATTTTTATCACCTGCTTTAAAAACCGGACAAACGACTGCATTTTTTAAAACAGCAGGGAATATACCTGTTTCAAAACTAAGATTACATATGTAAGCAATAGGTACAGCTAGTAGGTCAATGAACTTCTTAACTAATTTTGCTGTAATTTTATCTCGACCAGGAGCACTATGCGTTTTGAGACTCATAGCTATATTTCTGACTTCATAAGGGTCAGTTGGAGACAAAGACATACATGAAATTGGAGAGTCAGTTACTTTAGCCTTTGATGCCAGTTTTAACTCAGTTGTATTCATTTTGTTTAAGGTTGACTTTGCAAGATCTTTGCCAACAGATGCAAAATATGTATTAACCTTGTTTAGTGATTCTGTCGTGTTATTACTTAAATTGAGCAGATCACGAGATGGTGTATTGATTTGATTAATATTGCATATTTCTTTTATTATTTTCCAGGTTTCCTTTAAATTCTCTTTACATGCATCTAATTTATGACTATAGTATTCTTTTTTTAAGTATTTTATTATCATGTTACATATATTTCTATATCTTGTATACCTTTCTTTTACTTCGTTATCATTAGGCAACTTCTTAAACTTACTATGTAGTCTGTCTCTTTTCCTAATACATCTCAGTACACCTCTAGTGATCCATGGCTTAAGAGGTATGTTTTTCTTTGGTAATATTTTGTTTTGCGTATTTTCTTCAATTATTGTTAAAAGCTTATTAGTAAATATTTCCGCAGCATAGTTAACATTGTCTTTAATTTGAAATAACTCTTGCCAAGTTTCTTGTTTTAATTTCTCTTCAATATTTTTATAATTAAGAATAACATTGCAGTTACTACCTTTAATTCGTGTAATCTTTGAATTATTAACATATATCAGAACAGGATGATGATCTGTCACACGCTGCTCAAACACTAGTGTTTTCCATTTGCAAGGACTCCTGATCATAATGTGATCGAGACACGTTTTTAATCTAGTAGGACGGTTGATTCCTGATCTTAGTCCGTGCAAAGCCATCATGTTGAGATAATAATCGGAATTATTAGTTTCGTTTCCTGTCATAATATCCAAATTAACATCGCCAGCAAGTATTATATTTTTGGTAGAAATATTAGCTAAAACGTTGTCAATAGATTCCAAATAGGGTCTCAAGTTCTTGAAACATGGCGGTCGGTATGTACATACGATGGTATACTCTTCCAAAATTTTGAGTATAAGACAATTTCCCTCATTAAATATAGGTTCATACACAGAAACTTCGATATTTTGTCTAACATATACAACAACTCCTTCATTTTGGTTCAGCGAATTTTTTGTCCAATACAAATTATAGTTGTCTATATGTGGTGGAGGTTTACTGGTGCTAGTCCAGCATTCTGTGAGTACAAATATGTCAATTATTATGTCTAGACTAGCCATGTAAGCAGTAAAATAGTCAAAATTACAATGTATACTTCGTATGTTCATTGTCAGTAAACAAAGTGCATTATCATTAGATACCTCTGCGTTCAAAAGTTTTTTGCAGTCATTAGAATTAGAAATAGAGAAGCATTCTATCTTTTCCGACTTATCTACTTCATCGACAATGAGAGAATTACTATCCATTATTAATAAATTGCATAGTATTTTGGTGTGTTGTGAGTTTTAGATAAAATTGGGTAACGGGCCTTGTTTTCTTTTTATGAAATGTACTAGTATAATTTATTACTGCGACATGGCTAAAGCATTTTGTTGTAGCATGATATTTACCATATAATGAATGGCAAGCGTACTTGAATTTCATAATTAAAATAGAGTCATCATTATTTATAGATGGTAGGAAAAGTTCGTAACACATTCTTACATTGCAGTGGCGTAAGGTAAAAATATATAAGCAACAGGTATGATCTAGTTGAGTGCATATGTCGTAAAGAGATACATCCAAACAGTTAAGGTAATTAAAAGGAATACATATTATAAATCTTAAGATACACAAAATAGTATAAGCACTAATAAAAAAATTGCACATATATAGTCATTTGGTTTTCAGATTATTAAGGTCTTGTTCATTATCGATTTTTGTTAGCGGTGTTCCATCTCGTCTCCTGAGATATATTTTACCGCGTGTTGTCCAACAATATTTGTAATCATTGCCCTTAGCAAACTCTCTTGTCAGGTAGAATAGCTTCTTAGTTTTGGTAGTCAAGCTTTCTGATACAAAAATTGGGACAACTGGTCCTTCTAGCTTAAAGTTGGCCGAGCTAAATTTTGTAGTAGGAAATTTTTTATTATATGTTTTAACGGAGCTGACTAGCATGTCTCTTGTGCCCACTGTGTTCAGATCCACTATTAAGGGCTGATTCTCTCGCTTGTTATTAATACGGTAAACATCACGCACCTGAATCGGTTGGAGAGCAACGTTGAGAGCATCACCCATTTGCTTGACTATATTCAGAAGATCTTGCTTGGTTTCGCCCGTTTTCTTAGGCACATTGCGCACCTCAATACTCGTACCTCGTATGTAGCGTTCCATGGACTCAAGTTTCTCCTCTAATATTTCGACGTGTTTGCGTGTAGATGCTTTCTCCTGTTCTAGTGAGCTTATTTTCATGACCATTTCTTCATATTTTTGACTTAGGAATTCAATGGAGCTTGAAATGTTTTTACTAAGCTCAGTCTGGACATCAATACCTGCTTGAACGTTCGTCATGAGAGCCGCAAACTTTTCATCTTGCTTCTTTTGCATCGTAGAAAACATGTCCATAATTTCCGCTTTGCTTAAGTCCATACTATGCTTCCGCTTACGTGCTATATTCGGTTCACTCAACCCATGCTCACTCGTCAAGAGACGCTTAGGGGCGAGAGTTGTCGTGGTCTCATTGAGGTTTGAGTCTGAACTATAATGCACCAGCGAAGGCACAGAGGGAGAATTATGTGGTTGCGGCGGGGTATGCTGGCGTGACATCTCGATGAAACAGAAAATATGTTGCAGGCGTAACGAAAGTTAGCGTTTCAAGCAGGATAGAAATGGTTAGATATAGCAGCAGAAAAAGTGTAAGCGAGTCAGTAGAAACGTCGTAGTGTTGCGTGCGTAGCGGTCCACACTGGCGCGGTAAGCGGCAGAGTGGGCATTAACTATATTTATCGTAGATGCGAGCAGCCTTCCACGTGCAACAGGTGTTTTGTACATATGTTTCTTTCCTTTGTAACTCAGCTTGTGCATGTAATTTGCCACTCACCGTCTTCACTGATAGCACACAACGATAACTTGCGCTGGCTCGAATACACCTCCTCACAGCGAATGCAGTCCTAGTACTTCGAGTGATATTTATCGACACAGCTATTTATTTATTTATTATTTTTGGAAAAAAAATTGACGGTAGTTAACTAAGCACGTCCGCTCTGTTCGGAGTCCGCGGGGAGAAGAACTGCTGCATTAGTACACGAAACATATGTACTCGTATGTTGTATTGTATTGCATATGTATGCATGAATCGTAGGATGATTTGTTAATGCGAATTTTCGCAAAAATTCTAGGAATATCGCGAAAACACGGATAATTTGACAATGGCTATGACATTTCTCAATCTCGCTGAAAAAAGATAGGGTTTTACAAAATCACGAGTTGCTTTAGTAAAATTGAATATCCTTAATTCTGATTGGCTTGATTTTGGTTCACAGGCCAACTCTTATTGTGATTGGTTACTTGTTTTACCTTTTTGGTTTAGGGTATTTTGTCATAAAGTTATAAAGGGTAAGAAAAGACAATGTCCATAGACATACTTATTTGCTAAAATACAAATTTAGGGCCCTTTAAGAGGTACATATCAATCACAGAAAGTTTATTAAGATAAATCACATAATTATCAGCCCTCTTTTGTAAATTGGTACTTAACTTATTATTAAAGTAAACTTACGTATACTTTATGTTGAGAAAAATGTACTTGAATTACTAGTTACGATAATGACTAAGCCTTGAAAATTCCAAGATTGTTAAAAAATAAATTGGTAACTTTGTCAACTATTAAAAAGAAACAATTCAAAAAGCGCTAGTATACCTGAGTGCGAGTCTCGATAAGCTCGAGCAGGTCCTGCCAGGTCTCCTTGAGTCCCTCCTTCCACTGCGCGATGGTGGCGTTGTCCGAGTGTCCCATCGCGATCATCTGGTCGGCGATGCGCTCCGCGGTCGCGACGCGCTCCGAGCCCACGCTCTGCGTCTCGCGAGCGAACTCCTTGAAACGCTCCCACAATAACTAGGAACGGAAAAGGCAATCAAATATGACAATCTTTGGAAGTATTTTTTTCTCAATGTAGTAGCAGAGTAAGAAATAAGGCGCTCTCATGGAGATGTCATCAAACCTATGATTTGGTCAGCACGTAAAAGCCGTCCGATTTTGAGCCACATATCAGCAATAAAACAGAGAGCATATGTAGCGCGCCTAGTTATGTGGATGGGACGATACTACGTAATAGATCGCCATTACGTTGGACCGACCAAATAAAGGCTACACAAGCACGAGGAAGACGACAATTTGTAATGTAATGGTGACGGATTGTGCGAGTCACTATCGGAAACGATGACCACAATCACTCTGCCAAGAGCGATAATAACAACAAAGAAGAGAGTAATAAAACCGCCGTTACATTAATTAATTTACCTGTAGAGAAGAGTATTGAATTTGATCATGTCGAATAGATATATATTTTTTATGAGTTAAAAGCTAGTGATCTCATCACGTTAATATTTAGGTATATAACGTTGTTTCCTTTTGAGGTACGGAATCCTAAAAAAAAAGAGTTCAACTCACATGTATTCGGATAACCAAAATGTCTCAACGAATTACATGCAACATCCTGTCTGGCATAACATCTAGTCCGGTAACTCTCCGCATTCCCTCATGTCCCATAATATAAGCACCAAACTTCAGTCATTATAGCAGTAGAAACTCACGGTAACATGGTCGTAGTCCTGTCCCAACTCCTGCGAGCTGGCGACCAGCTCCCTCTCGGTGATCCACTGCTCCAGGTCGTCGACCTCTCGAGACAGCTGGAAGAGTCGTAACGCTTCGTCCAATTTGGCGCGCCGTTCGCCAGCCAAATCCTTCAGACCGGCGTACAGCTTGTCCACTTGGGACTGTTTCACGGAGATCTGTTCGCTGTTAGAAGAACGGAAAAAATGATGATTGATTTATAGTGTGAGAGGAGGACGAAGTAAGTTCATTCATTTATTTAGCACGAGCTGATGAACTATACTCTGTTAAGTAATTATCCTATTTGACAGTTTTCTAGAAAGGTTTTTAATTCGATATACGACATTATCTTACAAGAAAGTAATATAAACATATATTTTTATTTTTAGCTTCACAGACACCGCGTTGCATGACCTTTGTCAATTTTACCAACTATTGTTATTTATAGTTATATTGATCTTTGAAATAATTAAATTTAAACTCAATTTTAGCATATGGTGCTTCAACATCTCGTTAAGGATAGGAAAGCGATCAACAAACAAATCGAGTGATATTAGATTTTAGGTACATAGCAATAGAGCTAGGTAAAAGAGATTCGCCGAATGGTAAGACTCCAGGAAGATGGCGTGAGAAAGCCACGTCTCTCAGGTCTCAATAGTACAATATTTGTAAGTTACCTGAGCGGGTGTTCCTCGCTGGTGAGCTGACGCACGGTCTCCCCGAGCTGCCGGATGGTCTGAGCGTAGTCATCCACCGCCTGCTCCAGGATCTCGTGCTTCTTCATCAGGTTCTGGGCTGAGATCTCGTCCTGGTACATCATGGTCATTATAGTATAATTCATCATCATCATCATCATCAGCCACAAGAAGTCCACTGCTAGACATAGGCCTCCCACATGGATTCCCAAAAGAGACCGGTGGGAATGGCCTGCATCCAGCGTCTTCCTGCCACCTGTATGAGGTCTTATAGTCTTATAAAGAAGCTCAAAGTCACGCAATGAGTTATGGGGATAACTATGCTTGGTGCCTCTTTGAGAATCAGAGATTAAGAGATCCGTAGACGCACAGAAGTCACCGATATAGCACAACGTATTAGCAAGTGAAAGCAGTATTGGGTAGGCCACATAGCACGTGGAACTGATGGCCACACAACAGCAAGCTTAGCGTAGAAAAGCCAGCCACAAGGTGCACATGAAACCTCATAGATTAATTACTCTGAACAAAATACAAAAATAGATCACCGAAACGATCATTTGAAATTGTAAATATCTACGTATTGTGGACCAGTAATTGACAATAATTAATTTCAATTTTAAATTCGCTCCAACGTAGACTGCAACGTCGCTGAACATCAGGCGAGTTTGCGGTCAAGCGCAAACCTATTTCTACATTTAAAAAAATCAGATTCGGGTCGGAAACTATATCAGCATCTGTCATTCCGTATGGAGTTGACAGAGACGGAGATATTATTTCCGACCCAATCTCGAATGATTGGAAATAGATCTGATTTAAAACTCCGTAAAAATCCTGATAATAAAATTTACACGTCTAAAGTTACCTTTCCACGATCCTCGACCATCATGTAGAGCTCTTGTTCGCTCATCCAGGCCTCAGCTTCGTTCGCGTCGAACAAGTACTGCTGGGCCTTCTCCCATTGAGACAGGTTGTCCTTGCGTTGCTCGATGGCATCTATACCATGAAACGATACTCATTTCAACTCGTATGTTGGTTAAAAAAATTAAGACCAAAAATAAGAAGACTTAGTATAAATTATCTATATGATTAATCCGACAAATGTTTTGTTGTTGTTTTGAGTACGAGCTTCATTTGCGAGTCAATCAGTAATTTAATTTTCCAAATTAAGACCATCAAAGTCTAATAGTAGAATGTATAACGATAAACATAATTTACTAGGAAATATTATTTCAAAAACGATATTGAAGACAAACGCATATTTTTGACTAAATGAATGGAAATAATGAACAAATGTTTATGCAACATAATTGTACAAAACAAAACGGAACAAACATTGATGACCTATGTCAAAATTATTGAACTGGAGATCCTAAACTGCTATCTAGTTTGTATGTTTCCAAAACTCACCCTTCAGTTCTCGCCACCTCGCGGTAAGTTCTTCGATGAGCTGCTTGAACTCGGGCGAATCCTCATGTCCCTCGTCGATCAGCTTCTGTCCGTTCGAGATCACGGTCAGAATCCTCGGCTCATGGTTATCCGTCTCAGTCTTGAGGGACTGGTTCTTCTTCTGCAACATTTGTACGTTGAACAGGGTGTTTCCGAAGTCTGTACTGTTAGCGACTGGCATTTTCTCATGGATCCATAGCTTCTCATCCTCGATATCGCGACGGAACTGGAACGCTTCCTTCTTCTTGGCCAAATGACGTTGCCTGTCCAATAGAGGAGCTTTGAGCTGCTCGAAACGTTGTTCCACGGAAGACTTTTTCTGTTTGATCTCGTCCATCTTGTCCGGGACGGTTTTCTGCAGATACTCGGCCTGGGTTTCGAGTTCGGTGACCTGCTTCGCCTTGACCGCCATCTGAGTCTCGATCATCTGTTGCTTCTGCATGAGAATGTTCACAGATGCCAGATCGGTGCCGGTGTCGGTGTTTTCGATTTGTTTCTCCAATTCGTTCATCCAGGAATCGATGTCGTCGCAGGTCTGGTGAAGGAGTACTTCGCGGTTGGCGTCGAACAGCCTCTCGCCCTTCTCTTTGGTCGCCGTTTGGAGATTCTCGAAATGGTCTTGCAGTTCCGTCATCTTGGGCGAGATGACTTCGATGAACTCCGGTTTCTGTTTCATGAGTTCTTCCGCCGCGTTTTGTACGGCGAACAGGCGTTCCTTGTTAGCGGCGATTTCCGCTTCGAAGGCTTGATGTCGGGTCCATTTTGAATGAATAGTCTTGGCCGAGCGGTAGGTGTCGTCCTGAGCGGTAACGTTCTTTTCTTGCACCCATTCTCCGAGCTCGTCGCAGTCCTGCAGGAACTGGTGAAGTTGGAGCTGATCTTGCAGTTTCTCCATCTGTTGAAGGGCCTTCTCTCGGTTTGCGTTGCGTCTCGCCTCTATGTTCTCCGCCTTGCGCTGTATTTTGTCCGAGTCGTAGTGTCGTTCTTCGACGAGCCTGTTAGCGAATTGTACGACCGAGTTGATCTTGTCGTCGTTCGCTTCCATTGTGGTGAGGAACGCCTCGTGTTCTTTGATCGCGTTTTCGGCTTGTTCGAGGTTCGTCGGCGGTTCTGTCTTGGCCAACCTGTTAGACGATAATGAATTATAACATTCATAAATAGTCGATAGCCTAAAATCTACACTTTGAGCTTAGCGGTACCAAATTGACCAATGACAATATTCGAAATCTTCGCGCGTAAATTTTCGAGCATTGTTATTGGTCAATTTAGTGGAGCCACTCCGCCCAGCTTTACGTCAGTGACACGCAAATTCTTGTTATCGATAAAACTCCATAGAAACTTACAGTAGTGTCACCACCTCCACTTCACCGAGCCGTGACAAAGATTTGAACATAACTTATTTTCATGTGAATGCAACTGTGCCAACGATTCGAAGGACTTTATTGAATACTACTTGAACAAATGCGCATATTAATTGTTGTTAGCTACAGGGGCAAAAATAGAAGACATCAGAAGTTAACTCCTAAGCTACACGATTTCAAGCATCCCCCCGTGGTACCTGTGCTCCTGGTGCGAGAGCAGCACCTCCGCCTGCCTCGCATCGCGTTGCAATAGCTGCAGCTCGAGCGACTGTGTGAGCAGCTGCTGCCTGTTCTCCCACATCTGCTGCAGCTCGGCCCAGCCTTCGCGGAGCGCCTTCAGACGCTCGCGCAGGAACATGTACTGCGGGTCGTCCTGTGTTGATGGCTCCTGGAGAACGAACACTCGTTATACTACAGCTCTCGAATTGAATAAACAATTATAGTTCAAAAAAACTGAAAAACAGACTACAAAATGCGCAATTTTGTTTTAAAAATCAAACTACAGAAGCGATTTTGATGAAATTGCTATAGAACCACTTGGGATACTCTTTTAAACATTAAATTATTTTCCAAACCGGTTCAGACGTCTTCGAATAATCAGGAAACATACATAAAAAAGATTCCGACGCATTGGGAACCTCCCTCGACATTGGAAGTCGGTTAAAATACACTACAAAGGTGAATTAACTTTTCTATACGAACTACAACTCAGTACAAGACCTATTATACCATTCGATTTATCGGACGCTATCAACCGGGTGCCTGTCTGGAAACTAGGGAGATCGGGACCCTGTCGCATTACATAATACATCACTCAGTCTGTCACTGGCGACATGACACAAAAAATCGGATAGTGTAATCGAACTTAAAAATAATAATTAAAGTATCATTTTAGCAAATTCAACATTCGATATGATTAAAATTCAACTTCGAGATCTGTTTTTTTTAAGCCTATCCAATTCAAAACATAACAAGGGGCTCGTCTCTTGGCTTCTACAATAAATCGCATATCACGAGATCACGATGCATATCCTGCATCGCCCATGGTTGAACCTCGTACAGACTTTTTATTTATATTTTTAAGGTAATTTTAGACCTTAAAATACTGTAAAAACAGTAGGTGAAGCCTAGACAAGACGATCGGTATACAAGAGAGGCCTATGGGCTACAATTGTAGTCTGAAAATAAATTATGATGAAGTGACATGTACTCACCGCAGTGATCTTCTCTCCATACTCCATCATCTTGGCGTACTCATCCTTGTAGTTGTCGATCTCCTCCTTGATGGTCTGGTGCTGCGACAACAGCTTCTCAGCCTCAGCGAGACTCGACGGCGTATCTTTGCGAAGAAACACATATTTACTTATAGCCTTAGCTATCGACTGCGCTTACATTGCTCAAAAACTACTAAGTCTACATTACTGTGGCATAGTGGAAATTGTGCTTCCACTCTTTAACTTTTCGGTGGCAGGTGCTTCTTAAAAATAATTTCACAAACATTACAATTATATAACACTAGCTGGAAGACGATGGTGATGATAAAATGTAGTCTATGTCTGTCTCTAGGTTCACAGCCATGTCTATACCAAATATTAACACGATCGTTTCAGCTATTTAGTCGTGAAAAGGTAACAAACAGACAGAGTTACTCTCGTTTTTATAATATTAGACATTGTCATAGACATAAATTTATTGAAACAAAAAACATACAACAGATAACAAAAGTAAATAGTATTAGTAAGGATCAGTGTGTAAATACCGCATAAAAGAGTGTCAAACACACTTTTAACCATGAGTAATATACATATAATAGTTTAACACGGATTTAGGGTGATATTTTATTGGATTAGTGAGTGGTTCTCACCTTCGGAAGCGACGTCGGTCTGCGTCTTTGTGAGCCACGCCTGGAAGTGATCCACGGAGCGCAAGAAGCGATGCAAATCGCCCGCCTCCTCCAGCTTGGAATCGCGCTCTTTCAGCTACGGAACATACAACTATGTTAGGAAACTGTACACATTTAATTAATTTCATGAATATAAATTAGCACTTGTTATAACTGATTTGGATGCAGTATCGTTTTTTTTTGCACTAGTACCACAGTGTTGACATATTGCGAATATGACATATTACGAATATCACATTTTGAGAATATGACGACCTGAGAAAGTGACGATTTTTGAGAATGTGACTAATTATTACTTTTTACTTATTGCGCCTAAACCGTCTCAGCTAACATTCTTGTTCTTGAGATGCCATCTTCTACCGGACGTTGGCTGTCATTAAGGGTATTTATATCTTGGATACAGCTGCGCTGAACAAAGATATTGTGCTCAGGTTGAACCATGTCTGAAGATTAACATTATTATTATTCAG
The DNA here is from genome assembly GCA_947563715.1 of Lycia hirtaria. Classification (NCBI taxonomy): domain Eukaryota; kingdom Metazoa; phylum Arthropoda; class Insecta; order Lepidoptera; family Geometridae; genus Lycia; species Lycia hirtaria. The sequence continues at coordinate 25,882,354 of OX387375.1, forward strand.
GTCTAGTTGTATTTTGGAGTGATTCCTGACTCACCATCTGCGTGAGCTGATCCCAGTTGATGGTGATGCTCTCTATAGTGTCGCGTATCTTCTGCGCCTCGGCGGGATGCTCGTCCTCGATGGCACTTGCCTCGCTCTCCAGCGAGGAGATACGGGCTTGGATCGCAGCTAGGTCGCGCTCCATGCCGGACAGACGTCGCTGCAGAGTCATCACACCTGGACGGGGAGAAACATGAGATACAATTTTATTATATGTACAACATATTTTATCTAAAAAATCATTTACAGACCGAGAAAAATCTTCTCCATTTGAATGTGGATTTGATCCTAAATCTTCAGCACGAATTCCATTTTCACTTCATTTCACTCGTGTTTTGAAGACATTAAAGCTATAGCTATCGAGAAAACCCCACTCAGGCAGTAGTTACTCACTCAGGTAGTTGACGATAGGCTAAGCAGCTCACGCGACAAGTATATTTAGTTACTTTCTACCAGAACTAATTCACCACACATAGGCAAGCACAGTGTAGGAAGACCAGCCACGAGATGGACAGATGACCTTATACAAATGGTGGAAAGACGCTAGATGCGAGCCGATTCCAATCGGTCTTATTGGAAATCCATGGGAGAGGGCTATGTCCAGCAGTGGTCTTCTTATGGCTGAAATGTAAGAAGTATTTCCTTACCATTGAGATCCATCTCGAGATTGTCGGTCTGTTGGAGGATACGTTTCTTGTCTTCGATCCAGGACACGGTCTCGCGGCATTCGATGTGGAACGTCTGCACACCCTGGGCAGACTTCAGCTCGTCCTTCTTTGCCTCCGCCTATGGAATTATAAACTTTATAAGTAAGCGCATAAGGTTCATTATCTTTCGAATCATATATAGCCCTGATTTAATTTCGCCTATAGACTACATTTCCAGGAAGAAGGTTGAGATAAGATAGCATCCTAAGGTGTCATTGCTTCTCTCTCGCTCTCGCTCGCTATTGGTACCTACAACCATTTATAATATAAACAATGGGGTCAATTCTAAAACGACTACTAAATTAAAATCTTAAAATAACTACAAAATTAAAAACAAACGAAAATTATACGAGAATTTCGCAATTTTTTTAATTTAATTATTTTAGGAATTTCTAGGCTTCACGTTATCGAGACAATGCAACATGTACCGTACAGCTATTACAATAAGGTCACGTTATCGAGACAATGCAACATGTACCGTACAGCTATTACAATAAGGTGCATCTTACCTTTTCGCGCAGCGCGCTCCAGGCCTGGTTGAGGGCAGTCTGTCGCTCCTGGATGCGCGGCGCCTGTGGGTGCTCCACGTGGATGAGCTGCCGAGCGAGCTGGTTCACGACGGCCACGCGAGACGCATTCGCGTTCATTTCCTTGTCGAAACCGTCATATCTATGGAAATTTAAACAATAATAAATAATAGTTTAAAAAACTAAAAAAACCGACTACAACTTACGCAATTCTTTTATTTGGACGACATTTTTTCAATTATTTTGTTATAAAAAATCAAAGTACTAAACCGATTTTGATAAAATTGATATGGGACCACCCCTGAAGTATTCCCTATCAAAAAAAAAGTATCATGGTAAATAATTTACTACCGTTTTAGTCTTAGTTCGATACAGAGATCAATTTTGAAGCAAATCGCAATAGACGTTGTGTACGTGCTCTAAAGCTACACAAATTCCTGCAATTCTGAGAGATTTCTTTTTTGTCGTACCTGCCTTAGAATGAGAACTTTTATTGTTTATTCTCTCGCCTAACCTAGATCCTGGCGATCGTCTTTCGTTTATTTTATTACAAAACCCAAGACCTTATGATCGTCTTTTGCTTGAACTTTCTCTATTCTAGGATCTATCTATCGTCTTTTGTTTATTTATGTACCATCCTAAGACCTATCCGACCGTCTTTGTCTTATTCCATTCGTTTTCTCACCTGTGCTTCATGATCTCAACATCGTCGATATCCTTAGGCGGCAGCATGGTGTCGAGCATTCGATCCTTCTCAGAGATCCACTGGTCAGCGGCGTCTGCCTCGGCCAACAGTTTGAACAGGGACAGAGCGTCGAGTAGGCGTTGCTTGCGCAGGCGTGCGAGCTCGGCTAGCTCGCCGTGACGCGCGTCGATCGCCGCGAGACGCTCGCGCACCTCGTTGCTGCTGGCGTCTTCGGGACTTAGCTCTTGAGCCTGCGGTAAGGAAATATCATTTAGTGAATAGATTCAAAACACTTTATTCCATAAAACTTTAATTGTGAAAAGAAACGGTATATACAGAGCGATTCGCTACAGGCTGATAAAGACGATGTGGCAGCAAGAACATGTGCTCAACAAAAACTTGATTACGAGCACCAAACACTGTCATTAGCACTTGTATCAAAATAGTTATATAAGATACAAATGCAAGAAGAATGTTTTTCAACGGTTTAAGCATAGAATTGCAAAAATAAAGTCTTCAATTATTTTTGTGTCCTACCACGTTTTTTAATTTATTATGAGTGCATAAATATAGCTCTGTTTTCTCACAAGCGTATAGGAAAAGGTCAAATGACACACGAATGAAACTATTTTTACAAACTAATCTATGATGGCAGAGACTTCGTCTTGGGCTTACATTCATCGACCCGTTCATAAAAATCAACTTTTCGCACTTGTATCATAATAACATAAATGGAAGGATGTCGACTATGATCTATCTCACCTGTTGTTTTAGCTGCTGAATGACGTTGGCGTAGTTCTTGAGCTCGTCGGTGACGTCTTTGTGTTTCTTCAGGAGGCTCTGTACTTGAGCTTCGTCAACTCCCGTGTCTTCTGAAGACACCAACCTGGCAATGAATATAATTATAATGATATTATTAGGTACTTGTGACCTGACATCTGTCACCTATCTAACAATGAATGAACAATAAACTGAACTCACGACCCATTGCAGTTCGTAATTCCGAAAATGGGAGCTTTGATCGGTCACTAGTCTTATCACTATTCATTCATTCAGATAGACCTGATATATAGTTCGTTTTTTTTTTTCACTCTGGGCATCACTCCGCAGATCCTCATCCTAACCTTAGGACAGAACAACAGACACCTAACACGTAAAAATTGCTTTAATATAACCGACAAAGTTGGTACATTGTTGGCACCCTGATGGCACGTTTAAGACAAGTCATCAACATACCTGAGCGTGTCGAGCATCCAGTTGTCGATATCATCCGCGTCCGCGAAGAGTTGGTGGTAGCGCACCGCCGCGTCCAGACGGTTCTTGCGCAGGGACACTACGTCCAATAGATGGTTCCATTGGGAGAGGATGTCGCGGAGACGATCCTGGGGGAAAATGGCTCTTCAGTATAATGGGCCTCAAGTCTGTTATTTCAATAGTCAGGAGGTATAACATACAAACATCATCATGACAGTCTCAAAACTGGGACCATTACAGATTAGCTTTGTCGTTCATATTTTAGCAGACTTGCGATTTTAATGTTGTTTGTAATAAATGTTTATCAAATGAGTACTGCATGTTTTGTAGCGGGATTGAGGCTTTGCACCCCTTTTCACAACTTGTCAAAATCGGGCCGGAAACTATATCCTCATCTCTGTAATTTCCATATAGAATTGGATTCCATCTGGAACAGGGATGGAGATATAATTTCCGACCCGATTCCGTATCCGACAAGTTGTGAATAGCTCTATTGGTCAGTTTCAAGCAATTTCTGTCATAACGACAGGCTATCAGGCAATACAGAAAACCATAGTGAGGGGCAAAACAATCCTGCAATTTTTTAAGTTCGTACAATAAAAGAGAAAACAAAGCGCTCCGTTTGGTTATAAAAATGTAGATTCAAAGCCATTACTTTCTATTATCTCACAGTAGGTGTAAAAAAGTAGAGTACGCACCTTAGGGATAAAGGTGTTTTTGTCTTAGGCGAACTGGAATCCCTCATTACACTTCGGATTCAAGACTTAAATCCCTCGCTACGGGAGTTAACCCTAGCATCTTACGTTACACTGGGGATTCAATGTCGCCCATAACATAAAACACTACTTTATCCCCTTGGTGTATAATCTAGTATTACATACGCCATTGCGTCCCATGAAGAAGTAGACACCGTCACTTAACATCAGGCGAGTTGGTGATCAATCGTAGATCTATCTTCTATAAAAAATATAGATTCAGAAGTAAAATAGTAGGCTAGATATTATGATAATACCTGTATTCTATCAGCTCCGAAGTGTCCCTGGGAGATAAGCTCGTCTCCGACGGCGGCGACGCTCATCAGTTGCGGTTCGTGCGCCATCACGTCTCCCTCCAGGGCCTTGTGCTTCGAAATCAACAGGTACACTGGAAAACATATTCACTTATAGAAACGGTATGTAATCATCACAATTTGAACTATTTGTCATTGCGCCTGCGTCACGGATTTAGGATCGCACTAGCCAACACCGCTAAAAATTTAATCTATGTATAACTGACTTGTGTAATGTGTATATTTTGCGATTCTTAACTTCAGAAAAAGTCTACTATTGCACAAGAAAAATCCATAATATTCGTATTCGATCAGTCATAATTGAATAATAATAATAGGTCGGACAAAAAGTTTCTTCACATTTTAGATGAAAATTCAAGACATTATTTTTTAAAGTTTATTTACATTTAATTACAATATATACGTGCCATTTTTTCGATGACTGTCTGCCATCTTGTAGGTAGTGACATGATCCCGTTGCTGTAGAAATTTTGGGACTTCTGATCAAAAAACGCGACAAGTAGTTTTAGCAGTCCTCTCGATGTTAACCTGATACTGCCTAAAGAATTCTGAAGAGACCGAAACAAGTGGAAATCTGAAGGTGCAAGGTCAGGACTATATGGCGGATGCATTAACACCTCCCAGCCAAACTCTCTTAATTTTTGCTGAGTGACTAAAGATGTGTGACGTCTAGCGTTATCGTGATGAAAGGCTACACCCTTTCTATTGATTAATTCTGGCCGCTTTCTCTCAATTTCTAGCTTTAATCTCATCAGTTGTTGGCAGTAGAGATCCGAATCGATGGTTCTGCCCGGCGGTAAAAGCTCATAATGAACAATACCCTTCCAATCCCACCATACACACACCATCACCTTATTGCGAGTTAGCCCGGGTTTTACCAGTCTGTGAAGCCTGACCGACCTTTGATCACGACCTTTTTCGCACGTTCTTATCGTACGTGATCCACTTTTCATCACCAGTTATCAATATGTTCAAAAACGGTTCGGTTTCATTACGTCTCAATAAAGAATCGCAAATGAGTACACGGTTTATTAGATTTCTTTCAGTGAGCTCGTGTGGCACCCAAATATCGAGCTTTTTTGTATACCCCGCTTTTTTCAAATGGGTCAAAACTGTTTTGTGGTCAATTCCTAGATCTTTAGCTATGTCGTAGCTACTTATAAGCCGATCTTGCTCCATTTTTTAAAAAATATCATTCTATATGCGAAAAGACTTTTTCCCCGACCTAATAATTATTTTAATATCATAATTAAAAATTAAAATAAACGGCAATTATCATTTAATTAGTCTTGTAATAATTATATGAACGCCAGGTCCAATTACCAAGGGTATCCAATTCTAGTAGTTGGAAATGTATGCCATTGAAGTCATGACTACCGATAAACCACAATGAAAAAATTACGGAGCCAATCACAGACAGTTACTGAATATTCAAATACCAGACTTGCAGCTCAGATATAAAGAAGCGCAAATATCACGTACATTTTATATCTTACACTTGTAAAATCGACATGTTACATTTTATCTCAGGGTTAATTCCAGGAAATCGTTAGGAGCATATATAGTTGTTACCTGTAGTGAGATCGTGTCCAATGTCATCCACGGAGACGATCCGTTCCCTCTCCTTGATCCAGTTCTCCTCGTCAGCCATATCCCAATAGAACTGCCACAGCTTGCGGCTTTCTTCCAGACGCTTCCTGTACAAAAATACACACCAACATGTTTCATAAACTTAGAAACCCACAAAGCAAACAACTTTGGTCACTTCCACATCCATATAGCAACAGTCCGGTTGGTGGGCCGGTTCTCGAACAACTGAAATTTTTCAGCGCCAACAGTCCAGTTAGGGGCCATTCATTTATTACGTAAGACTATTTTTGCTAGTTTTTGACCTTAGCTTAAAGCATCAACCTAATACTACTAAATAAAATTAAAATATATTTTAATTCGGTAGCATTTCTTCGGATTTGGCATGCTTTAGAGGTTTAAGATTTCATCTTACCAAAAATCCATGTCAATTCTCCTGGGTTTTATAAATGTGTGGTCAAGTTAACTTTTATTTTTAAACACCCATTACATTTAATCAATAAATTGACAACAAATGTAACATATTAACATTGTAAACCTTATTCAGATCATACATTAGTTATTGTGGTCAGTTTCAATGCGATTATAGGACATAAATGCCAAGTTCAATACGATGATGTAACTAGATATCAACGGTTGTGTAAGTTTATAAGTATATCTTTCGCCTTGACAATGAAATATATCTTTACTTCGCATTCTTACATCCCACACTTGAAGTATTGTCGCTCCATTCATGCTCCAAGGAGCTTAAAGAGGCACCGCTGTGTATGTGAGCACAGCCTGAGTGTATTGTACCTGCGCTCCACGGCGAGATGCACGAGCTCCGCGTACGCGTTCTCGAGCTGCTGTATGCGCTCCACGGTGATGGCGGGGTCGCAGGGCCGGTACCCGCCCTCCTCCTGCTCGAGGAACCGCTGCGACTGGCCCACTACCACCTGCACACAGTACATACAACATCACTACTATATCATTCGCGAAGCTATTTACCTATCATAGTTATAGTCTGTTCAGAAAAAAGTCGTCGCATGATCTTTTGATAGTAAATTAAGCGTTCAAATTAAGTATTTCATGCGACACGATAAAACCGTTCTCTATCCCTAAATATTATCCAATTTCGATATATATTTTTTATGGATGGAATCATTAGTGGGTATGCATCTATACGGTTTGTTTTGTTTTTCAAAACTAAAATTTTGAATTTTTTAACTTCGGAATTAAATGAAATTGGAAAAATGTAACCATCGATAAAAATAATCATCGGAATCGGTTAATGTTTAAGTGTAGAAAACAATTTTCTCCTATTTGTATGAGAGACGCCGCGACAACACTTCTCGTTGCAACGTCACTCTAGCAAGGGGAAATTCAATATTTTTTTTCTATGCTTGTACCAAACTTCCAAACAATATGTTCACCTGTTTGATCGTAATAGGGTAGCAAACAAATAGAAAGACAGAGAATCACTTTAATTTTAGTAATGTTAGTAAGGATATTTGTTTTTGCATGTACATAATATGTGCATTGTACCTTGACCCTCTCTCCGAGCACGTTGATGTCGGCCTCGACTAGTGCATGCTTCTGCAGAAGGTCCTCCACTCCCATCAGATGCTTGCCGTAGTCGTCTGTCAGTAGACGCATCTTGATCTCTTCCATCGAGTCCAAGATGTATAGCATTTCCTGCAAAATAATCACTTGTTGAAAGAATAGAAAGCAAATCCTAAAATGACTGTAAAAAGAGCACTTATGGCCAAATTTATAGACAGTTTAAAAAATCCATATCCAAAGGGACTTGAACCCGCATATCCCGATCTGTACTTTACCAATTTGCCCACGGAAGTATCACGTAGGGTGATCGAAACTTTAGAAAAGTCAGTTTCGCTTAAAAACAAAAAAGTTTTGTTTTTTCATTGAAATGGAAAGTTTTGACGGATTTATCACGTATATTTTACACAATTCAGAAAACATTAACAAAAAACAATAAAACATAAATAAACATTTGAGAAAACATTAAGTTTTTTTCTCTTTTTTTTTGTCTTTTTTGGGATACGCGGGTTCAAGTCCCGTCGGGTGTGGAGTTTTATATTAATATTGACGTTTTATTATATTATGTATTATATATACGGTGATATGTGATATATGGTGATGTAAATGAAGAGATCCGTAGACGTACGAGATTCACCGACATAGTATAGCGGATTAGCAAGTTGAAGTGGCAGTAGGCAGCGCAGAAAATTGCTCGACTGGAGACCATACACCGGCAAGCACAGAGTAGGAAAACCAGCCACGAAGTGACATTCGAACACATGACCTCATACAAGTGGCGGGAAGACGCAGGATACTCGCCGTTTCCAATCGGTCTTTTTGGAAGTCCATGGGGGAGGCCTGTGTCCAGCAGTGGACTTCTTATGGCTGAGATGATGAGAATGATGTACGGTGATGTGTATAACCTGGAAGTTTTGCTGCAGCTGCAGCGACAGCTCTAGCCGCGCGCGGCGCGCACGCAGCAGCTCGAGCAGGTACGCCCACAGCCGCAGCACGTTGTCGCGCCGCGCCGCCACGCGCTCCATGTCGTGGTATCTGCGACAGACGAACAACACGTGCCTGTTGCACTTATACTGTGCACTAATATTATTGCTGTATTTCACACAATAACTGCTGAAAACACACACCTTGTGTTTTTTGACTCCCACGCAGGGGCCGTACCACAAGCATTCAAGCACACTTTTTATGTAGTAATAGGATTGCGCTTGACCGTCAACTCGCCTAATGTTAAGCGACGTTGCGGTCTACGATGGGACGCGCTTACCTAGTAAAAATCAATTCACTCGGGATTTTTACACCTAGATTATATCTATTTTTGTCTTGCTTTTTCTACAGTTGAATGAGCAAGACAAAAACAAAGTTATATTGAAATAAGGTTGTTGATAAGATTGCAGTAAGCCCCCAGGTGCGGCTACACACGTCAGGCGTGTTGGATAGATTTTCTATACAATGTTGCGACAAAACAAGTGGCGATTTCCACGCTTTAAAAAAATACCGTTATGCACATATTTTCAACCGACTTCCAAAAAGGAGGAGGTTATCAATTAGACTGTATTTTTTTGATTGTTTTTTTTTTTAAATGTTTCATAACTTATAACCTCATAACTTTCGACTGCATGAACCGATTTTGATGATTCTTTTTTTATTTGAAATCTGAAAATTTGGTCCAGTTCTGACAATGGCATCCATGAGAAGTCGGTTGCTTCCGTTTTTAAACTATAATTATGTTACCTGATGTATACCTGATATGAACTTACACAAAACTAGAGAGTGAAAGCGTCACTTACTATCGAAGGCCAAGGGTTATTTTGGGTCACTGGGGCCAAAACAGTCTCTAATTGACTGACAGACAATCAAATCACAGTCTAATTGTGCCGATTTGTGCCGCAGACGTGATATTTTCAGTTATTCTTTTGGTAATATATGGAACCAATATAGGGGAGTAATAATTGTACAAGCTTTGTTAAGAGAGCTTTAAAAAAAACTTTTGAAAATTGCCGATAGATGGCATTCAACATAACAGACACGTTTAACTATGAAAGTTGGTTTCTAAACGGAACATTACATTTTCAAATTGTATTTTATCTATTTACACATGATAAAAAAATATGTTACTGCAAACTTCAATCTTCAAAAAATATTCTTAAGTTTTTATCATTTATATTATCATAATACGTTCAATTTGTTCATCTGACAACATATTGTTATAGTTGTTTTTAAACAAAATCCACACAAGTGGTCGACTTGACAGATGAAACGATCGACGCGCCACCTAGTAAACGTTTTACGCCACCTCGTAAAAGAAAGGTATCTTTTAAACCCCTCATTGGAATATTGCAGGTAGGCTCAAATCACCTCTCAGCCTGCAACTCTGAGCAGACAGCGACGACCGCCTGCACTCGTTCCTCGTACGCGAAGATGTCGGTCTCGATGGCCTCGTGTTTCTTCGCGGCCGCCTCCACGGCGGCCAGGTCGAACCCGAAGTTGTCCTGAGAGACGAGACGCTGGTTCTCCGACAGCCATGTCTCTCGCATTTGGGCTTTGCGGTTGAATCTGAGGAAGGAGGTAAATATTAATTATGTGAATGGTAAATGTCACACAACAACCTCTACTTATTGACAAAAAAGTGAGAGAAGGCGTAGTCGAGGAATTTCACTACGTAGATTTTCCGTTAAAACGTTTTCCTTTTGTATGCTCCGCATTGAACATTTAAAATTTTTGAAAATTCCTTTTGATGCAAGCTTTCCTCTATTTGCGTTTTTTATAATTCAGTGCTATATTTACGGCCAATATGAGAAAATCTTTAATTTTTCACACTTTTCGATGTAATACCGATTTTACCGATATATTCCGGCGAATACAATATATTCAATGACACCCAATAAATAATATCTACCAACATTTTCAACGACCCCAACATATGTAAGTGCAAATATCTTAAACACATCCCTATCAAAAATCATATTGTTTGACCACATACTCAATTTATACACTCAATACATATTTCTGCCGCAACCAAATAAATAATTCAAACATTCACTGAGTAATAACCAAGTTCAAGACCCAAAAGAGATTGAAGCGCACGTCACCGACCAGGTCAAGGTTACGAAACATTACCTAGGGCTCGCACGTTCCCAGACGGGGTTTATATAGCATTAAAGTTGATGTGGACGGCTTCGCGTGTCAAGGACACACTACAGTCTAACTTAATCAAACCTGAAAGTGATTAATTCAGTAGTCAACTTTGATAAGATGAGATCGTGTTTTAAAGATTCAATCTTTGTCTGAACAGACTGACTTAAAAAAATTGTCTGTATCGCCTTTTTAAGCTTCCGTACTAAGGGTGCGGAAGCCTATTTATGACAATATGGTATCTGTCTGTCTGTTCTGCACTTAAACGGCTTTATCTTTTGAATAGTAGTAGATTCAAGTCTCAAAATTAGGAAGATCGTAGGGTTTACTTTGATGTAAATTAACAAATACTAAAAAACTGGTCAAGTGCAATACAAGCTTACGTAAATAATTTTCGATATAATGGGAAATTCTTGTGAACAACTGTGAAAACCTTCTTGTTGATCCCACAAAAAAGAAACTAAAAATGACAAATGAACGTTCCACTGACAGTTACTGTTGGTGTTATGGGACATGAACTTAAAATAGAGTAAATGGTTTGTTGCAATCAAAGATATTGAGAAAATAGGTCTACTATCTTTTTTGATATGATGTGAATGATATAACATGAGAGTGTTTTTTTTTTTAATTATAACTAACCACTACACCTCTAACTTATTTGAACTTTACCTTCTACGACTAGCATTTCAGGCTATTCCTACTGCATAGAAAATATTACATGAAATTACAAACATTAATAGATTAAAACACATTTTGCTAATAATTCCTGTGTTCACGTTGTATGGGAGTACGGAAGCCTCGGTGTGGAGTGTAATTCGTACTATGCCGTATGTACATACACATACTCATATGACGCCTCGTAATGAGGCCGTTTGACGCTACCGTTTGATGGAAGGAAGAGAGTATTAGAGGGTAAGATGTAATGTTGGCTTGCAGTGACAGGGGTTCAGCCTATCGCCTACATTAGCGCCAATTTCCCTCAAGCCCCCTTAAATGACTTTTAAGTCCAAGTTATTCTTAGAGCTAGGTGTGGAGTGTACTCGTACTTGGTGTAGAGCAGCGCTGGTTACCAGCTAATGCTGAGTTGGAGCCGGTTTGTGACAAAAACTACTGCAGTTTTTGCTGATTTTTATATGTTGTGGTTGTTTTTGTCGCAGAAACTACCACCCATTTATCGTTGAAATGCCAAAAATCCGTACTCGGCGACGGTCGGTCCACGTTCTTGATGCGTACCGCGCAGGAATGGAATTCTATTCCTGTGCGTTACTGAGAACTACAATCTCGAAATTTTTAAGGCTATAATGAATAGATATCTTCTAGATTGATGAGCTCCATCCTCGGCCACACTATCGCTTAACATCAGGCGAATTGGTGGTCAATCGTAGAGCTATCTTGCGTAAAAAAAAAACTATGTCCAGTTCTCGGGATGTATCGTCGTACCTGGCAGCGAGCTGTTCCAGTTTCTCCTGCCTGATGAGTTCCTCCCGCAGCGCGAGCTCGCGCTCGTGCTCCGCCTTCTCGAGACGCTCCCAGGCGCGGTTGATGTCGTGGATCATGCGCCCCTCGCGCGGAGTGTACGGCTTCTGGTTCGCGGCGCGCATGCGCGACTGCAGGGTGAACAGCAACACCTCCAGGTTACCCTTCTCCACGAACCTGGACGAAATAAATAGGGTTTTTTTGAACGACTTCGAGGTTCTCCCCTCCTCCTTTTTAGAGAAATCGTCGGAATCTTATATTTAAATTATTTTTTATGTATGTTCCCCGATTACTCAAAGGCATCTGAACCGATTTGAAACACATTTTTTTTTTATAAGCAGTTCAAAAATTTCAACATCCGAAGTAATTCTAACCTGCAACCAAATGATCAGTACCAGACATGATATACCAACTTCTCTACAGATCCTTCTCATTAGCGGTGTCACCAAAACAAGTCTGAAGCAAGTGACCATTCACATAAGCCCTTCATAGGTATTACTATGGTAACTAACGTGGCTTTCACATATTTTTTAAATAAAAACTATGGGTTCACTATAATTTCAACAGCATTCGACGGTCTTGTTCAAAAATTTCAAGATGTTAGACATTAAGATGGTTATGTCTATTCTTTTAAACGGTATCCGTGTTTACAACTAACATCTCTCCTTTGCTTCTCTTTAATATCACATCTCTATAGTCTCCATCTTACCTTCTCCCTTCCTTTTACCCTCTTTACTATAAGTCTCTGATAAAACCTTGTAATTATAACGTATCATTGTGAAGTGTAACTTACTTGGGAGGTTTCTCAACGGTGCGGTAGTTGGCGAACTGTATGAGTTGCTGACGCACGCCTTCCAGCGAGTTAGCGAAGGTGCGGTCGCCGAGCGCCTCGATGGTACGCTCGATCCACTGCAGGAGGTCACTGGGGAGCAAATAATAACACATCAGTAAATATTCACAGCTCTCAATAAAAGCTTTTCCATAACAACCTAACAGTCCAACTAGTAGACAAGTGTGAGTTTAGAAAACACAAAACCCCCGACAAAGCCAACGATTGAACCGATTTTGATGAAACATAGCTAGGAACACTCTTGATGAAATCCTCTTTCAAGCAAAAACAGAGTAAACAGTAGTGTTAAAAACTCATCGGGTAAAGAATAAATGTTTAATTTTCTACAGTATTTTATTGCTACCCCTAGTACAGTATGTGTAATTGTACAGTGTTAATTCTGACCTGGTGAGCGACTCGTACTCCTGCTGCATCTTGTCGTTCTCCATGGCGATGCCGACCACCTTCCCGATCCTCTTGCCCTGCACTGTCTCCTGCTTCAGCTTGCTGAAGTAGTGGTAGTACGTCACCACGTACGTTATTATGGACTTCTCGTCGGGGTGGTCCACCGCAATGTCTGCAACGTATCCACAACATACAGAATACACGAATATTTTATCGTATAGTCTCAATGGGTTATGTTCATGGAGTCTCTCTACGAGATCGAATCAAAAATCAAGGGATCCGTAGAACTATAATAGCCAACATAGATTTTTGAAGATATATATATAAAATTACTGAATGACTTTTAATAATTTAAAAAAATATATTTAAGTATGAAAATTAACTTGGATCAAATTGAGTTTTTTGTCGAATATTTGTGATGTTGTTTTCTAGTTTTACAAACGCCAATTTTTTTATAAATTCATTTAAATCTTCAATAATCTGGGTCTCACTCGCGCATGAGCGAGACGAACGATGGTCAAACACCGGCCTCTTAAACATAAGTAAAAATAACTAGTGTAAGTGACCTTCAGCGTCCAACAACTTGGTGAGGCCCAGCTTCTCCTCGGCCACATTGAAGGCATTATTCAGATTATGTATCGGGTTGCTCCTGTGCAGCTTCTCGAACTGTATCAGGTCCGGTCTGTGCTTGTGTATGATAGCGTTGAACGCGAGCCCGTCGCGCCACGACGTAGTGAAGTTGCGGACGTTCACGTTGTTGTACCCGGCCGTCTTCATCTGACACCAGAGCAGTAGGGCGTCCTTGGCGGATTTGGTTTCTTTGTTGTCGGTCTCTTCGATTGTGATGTCTTGGATCTGAAACGATTGAAACAGATCATGTACTTAAGGATTCGTGGGTCTTCATATTGCAAAATAATATATACATAGATAGAATCGAATATAGAATAGAATATAACTGTATTGTACATCCATAATGTAAAATTATAATTTATCCATATATAAATCGGCTAAAAAAACTTCTGAGGCACATGTTTTTAAAATTTCGTGAAGGATTTTATACGATTTTGCCAAAAAAAAAAAACGGAGTGCCAGGATAGAATTTGTATGGCTACTGAACTGAAAGAGAAGACATTGAGCAACATAGTGTGCTCTATGCCTAACAGAAAATTGGATTTGTTTATAACTTTAATATCGATGAATGTATTAAGTTCTTACTTATGTTGATCATTTTTAATTTATAGTTAAAATACATGCAAGGCAACTGACAATAAGGCAAGATTAGAGTGAAATTTTGCGTGTCATTTCTTGCTATCGAGTTCTTGTGGTTTCTTGTTTTCATTACCATATTAATATTATAGACATTATAAATAAATAAATTTTAATTATTATCAGAATGCATTCTCTAGAGTATTCAGAGAAGGATAGAGGTATGTTTCCCACTCTTCGTTGGTCCAACGCAAAGCAAAAAATAAATGACGTCTCTAGGTCTCTAGGTTGTACACACCTGGAAGCGCAGAATGATAGTCCAAATGAGACCGAGATTGAGTCTCGGGTTTCCGTCCACGATGTCGTGGGAGCCCATGTTCTCCAGGTGTACCCTCTGCTCGCGCAGGAACTGCAGCGCCTTGTCCACGTTCTCCAGGCAATGGATACGCATCTTGCCTTTCGTCGGACGAGGCTGGAACAGACAGACATCACTTTTTAGATAAGAAAGTATACTGATGGCCGATGAGCACGCACCGGCAAGCGCAGCGTATGGAGACCGCCCAAGGGATGGACATAGATTATAATAGAATAATGCTCTATTGATCAACTAAAAAAAAAAAAAAACTGTGTATAAAGGTCTTAGGTGTAGATGTATATGTATATATTAGTGACAACAGTTATGTTCTTACAGAACATCCAATAAATTCCAATAGTACAATTAGGAATACTTTTTCCTAATGTAAACTAATTTTCCAGGGGCCGGGCTTTTTCCGATTTTGTTTGATCACAATGACTCAAATACATATTCAAACATTCGGACCTTATCTACAGATCAGCAATCACGCACATAATATATAATTATAGTTTAAAAAACAGAACTGGACGAAATTGAAATGGGACTACACGGGAAGCACCAGCTTTCAAATAAAAAAAAGAATCATCAAAATCGGTTCACCCAGTCGAAAGTTCTGAGGTAACAAACATTTAATTATTTTTTTTTTAATCAGTCGAATTGAGGACCTCCTCCTTTTTTGAAGTCGGTTGAAAACACCACAAATTAAATAAAATTATACATTTTACTGTATCGAACCTGTATATTTTAATTAAAAGCGATAATACGCTTAACAAAACAGCCATCAGCTAAACAATTTCCATAACACAAAGGTGCGAGTTTCACCCGCAATTTCTACTGTGTATTTGCATATGAGTAGACATTATTGTTTCAATTATTCTGCCCTTGTTGAAATCTAGGTCACATAGCAATACCTGTGTAAACTAGCCGTGTTGATCATTACCTATGTAAAATAGTTTGAATGTATCCACATAAAAATATCAATTGCCGTTCTATTAGACCTCGCGAACACACTAATAAGTACGACAGGCATACGTCATAATTATCCAGTGTACTCGCTAGTCGCGCTAGACGGCGTTAGGCTGTGTTTCCAATGAAGCTGAGCTAAGTGGTGCATGATCTGACCAATCACAACACGACAACGAAATAGGTGGTCAATCGTAGATCTATCCAACAACAAAATATACTTTATCAAAATTATTGAAAGCTTATTTCAAAACTCGTCTGGTAACCGAATCTTTGTAATAAGAAACTTTATGTGTATAACTAGTATAAGTTTAGAAACTCGAAAACCCCCGACAAAAAAAACACGGCTGAACTGATTCTGATGAAACATAACTAAGAACACTCCCGACTAATACACCATTCAAACAACATCAAAATCGGTTCATCCGTTCGGGAGCTACGATGCCACAGACAGACACGTCAAATTTATAACACCCCGTCGTTTTTTGCGTCGAGGGTTAATAAAATAGAAACCTAATTAACTTTACGTAATAACTGTTTGGACAAATAAAACTGATGGCTAACACACTTATGGAATCAGAAACTCGTGTCAAAAACATCTGGAATTAAGAAGTTCTATGAAACGGATTCGGGAAAATAAGATTCAAAGAATTGGCGTCGCGGCTGGAGTGCTGCGACCCTATTTTTTTTTAGGGATTCTGAACACTTGTGAGTTTTTTGGTACATCACAGCGCGACTACATTAGTAATCACAGACGAGGCGCTAACTTCATATAATTGTGATCGAAGGTCGCTTACAGGTTACTTTGATCATCTAATTATATTCAGATTAAAACAGATTAATTTAATATATTATTTCGTGAAAACTTACGAGTTTGAGCGGCGGCTCTTTATTTATGTTAGACAACTTTAGACAAGTCAGTTATTTGTACCGCACTTACCTATGAGATAATGATTCACTCAATGACTTAGGTATCACGGCTTTATCTTACATACATACAAATAATATTGTACCATCCACAGGCAAATTGAATCGGTTCAAATTAAAAGTCCGTAGTTCCATAATCGTCCGTCTCGCTCGCGCATACCTACATTTTTTGAAGATATAAAATAGATGAATGAAATTATAAGCAAATCGTTCGTTTGTAAAGGCCGTCACAGACACAGCTATAATTTATATTAATATATTTTATAGCTAAACATATTACCATATATTTTCTATACAAATTTTCGAGTGACCGCACACGCAGCTATAATATATATTTCTATGACGTAACCAAACTATACCGTAATTTATATTATCGCATATTTTTATATTATCGCATATTAATATATATTATGGTATAGCAAGACATATTTTGAATATACAGCATGTTTCAAGAGAGTTTTGGCGGGTACGTCGTCGAAACATGTTGTTGCTTTATTTTATTTTCCTAAACTTGTGGTATTTTGAATATTAATGCGATAAAAATGGTGGTGTTTTATTCAAATACAGATACATTTATTTCCATAAACTTAAAAAACATTTGTAACTGCCCTCAGTTTAATTCGTTAAGTATTCGATCAAGTACATGAGTGTGGGCAAGTGAAATGTAGTAGTGAAACGTGGTCATTTTACGATTTTTACGTTGTCGACAAAACTTCATAGAAGCTTCTAGTAAAGTCGCCACCACTTTACTGAAGCAGGATTCGACTTATAAATTGACTGTATACGTGACATAGATTGTGACTAATTTTTGTGCCTGACAGGGCAACTAACATCTCTAAAGCAACATCAGAATCGTCGTCTGAAGAACTGTCAATTCCAATAACAATGCACTTGTTGAATTCATAATTACTGTGTTTTAAAATCACCCTATATTACAAAACACGTGCAAACACTAGGCCGACCATCAATGAAATGAAGGCAAAATATATATTATAGCATCATCTCCGTGTGTGGTAGCTTGCTATAATATATATTATAGTACGGTATATTAATATATATTATAGCTGTGTCTGTGACGGCCTTAAAACTAGAAAGCAACATCAGAAATATTTCATACATAAAAATCATTTTTAGATATTATTAACTCAAAAGTTATTTTTATGTATGAAAATTAACTTGGATCAAATTGAAATTTTTGTTGAATATTTGTGAATATTTGTGTTTTCTAGTTTTACAAATAACGATTTTTTTATGAGTTCATTCAATCATATTATATCTTTAAAAATGTGGGTATGCACGAGCGAGGCGGACGATGAGTTCAACCATCGTCCGTCTCGCTCTTTTACGGACTCTTAAATAATAACTTTAAATTCTAGACCATTTTGCTATTTTACTAGACTTTTTCTTGAATATGTCACAATTTGATATCGTTTACAATATTTCTTTAACAGTCAAGTATAAACATTTATTTTTTTGTCATTTCATATTATACTTTAGTTGTTGTTTATTTGAGCTTAAACTGTGTAGATTTATTTCCTTTTTAACCCGACTGCGTAAGGAGGAGGGTTATGTTAGTTCGTTAGATTCGTCTTCATTCCCTGATTCTCGCAAGCTATATTTTTCAATAATAATATTAATCCATCTCTCGCAAAAAAAAATGTAGATTTTTCGTGAATTCCAACGAACTTTTTCATAATAAACAAGTTATTTTACTAGAATTATTGTAAATAATGTGCGTATATGATATTTTGCAGCTATTTTAAGCACAATTTCTCACAAAAAACGTAAACTCAACAGCGTATCAAACGTAAAGAAATCATAAGTTAGACTGCAAAAATGACTTTTTTGCAATCGGGTATTTTGTTTTTCTTTTAATATAGATACTTGTTCTAGTCTACAGACTGCACATATTACTATGACCACAGTTCATGTCAACTGCATTTAGTTTCTCTAGCTAAATCATAGCTAAACGTATTTTTTCTGTAAGTTTGCAGTCCAGGTTTAAAATGAGTCAGTGCCGGGGCTGAATCAAGACTATACGCATTATTATATTTTAGTTGCTAGAGGCGTGCACCTACATAGGTGTTGCAAATTTTGTTATTGTTTTGCTAATTTTAACGCCGACCTCACACGTGAAGGCTGATGGAAGCCAATCAACAAATTTTGTGGGTTACTGAGCAATCAATCAATTTCACGTTATTGCGATGACGAAATTCAGAAATAAATACGCAAAATCCTGATTAAAATTTATTTTGATGATTTTTATTTAAATGTAATTTTGATAAGTTAGCTTTCATTTTTTCATTTTATCTATGCATAGGTGTTGGACCACAGCAAACATAATGTACTTGGATATTTCAGATTAATTGTCGAAATAGTAACCATACCCTGAATACAAACGGTTTTAAAAGATTGGTTGCCAAGCGTGTAAAATGTTAATACACTATTACTATATTATACTGACGATAGAAATTGATGTAAAGTAGAGGTGTATCTAACCTCTAATACCATCTAACCGTCTAATATCCGCTGACCTCTAATATTCTTTCCTCCCAACTAACCCTCTAACCACAGTCAAATGTGAAGTCAAACTGCCTTATTTTCTTTGATGCTCTGCTTAACCCGTAATAAAATAGGCGTAATTTTATGTATGTACATATGATATGATTACATACAAACCTATGTAATCAAAAACTATTGAGCACAATTCACTAAATATGTTCATATCATCATCATCATCTCAGCCATAAGAAGTCCACTGCTGGACATAGGCCTCCCCCATGGATTTCCAAAAAGACCGATTGGAAGCGGCTTGCATACAGCGTCTTCCCGCCACTTGTATGAGGCTATATGAGCCACTTGTATGGCTATATGGCTTGAGGTTATATGTGCATATATTAAGGAACTACTCTTAAATCAGGTAAAAAGATTGTACTTATTATAAAGGAAAAATAAATCTGTCGTATTCAAGTACCTATAACGTGGACCACTATGTAAAAACCTATTCCATTATAGGTTGACGGAAAACTGAATAGAAGTTGAGGAAAATACCAACTTTATAGAGCCACGCGACGGAATAAACATGTAACCACAGCTTAAATGATAAGCGTCGGTGTTTCACATTACTGGTCTAATTGGTGAGCACTGCTTCCCAAGACACACAATGGCTTACAAACATCCTACCACCCTCTCTCTCTACTCATTGCAAGTAATAGAGCCAAGAATGCAAAATGCTATCATTGAGATAAAATACAAACATTTTGACTGTGAAAATGAAATTTAAGTTGGATTGGGCAGGACGCAGGCGAATTGACGGTAGAAGGTAGGTAGAAGTAGTAATAGTTGTAAGCGAAATAGTTCGAAATGAGACAAGCGCGGATCGAAAATGGATAAACATAGAACTGAAACAGATGGCATGATCTATGTGAAATCAGATCAGAAATTAAGAGATCCGTAGACGAAATGAAAAATCCGTAAAAAGTCACCGACATAGCACAGCGGACTAGCAAATTGAAGTGGCAGTGGGCACATAACATGTAGAACTGATGGCCAATGGGGTCGAAAAGTTCTCGAGAGGTGAAAGATAATGCCGTTAAACAAGAGCGTGATAAGGAACTCAAAGACTCTGAAGATGATGGTCATGATCATAAGGTAAAGTTCTCTCACCAGTCTCTCTCCGGAGAGAACCTCGAGCAGCTTGATGAGCATCTTGCCGTCCCTCATGTCCACGTACAGGTCGCCGATACGGCACCCAACGCGGACCAAGTGCGAGTTCACCCATTTTTGGAAGGTCTTCTTTTGTACGCTTTCTCGTTCGTCTGTGGACAGATAATATGTTGGTTTGAATACAAATTCGTTTTTTTTTTTAATTTTGATTCAAATATTACAGAGCTTGATTTAAAGAACGATAGAATTAGATACAATAAAGTGAATATATTACGGTTCCCAAGCATTTCTTAAGATAATGAAATTTTTTGATAAAAATAGCAATTTTTTTAAACTGTTCAATAAAGAATGTAGAAAGTTTAGTATGTGAAGGACGATATCAAACCATTGTTTTACAGGGGGTAATATAATATCACTCTGAATTTGTTTGACACAAAATTGGCAGTGAGCCCATAACAACACGGCTAGGCTGTTATCTTGTTGCGTTGTATAGTGCGAACATATCAACATTGACTATTTATCATATTCTTGTAATATTTGTAATACAAATAATAAAAATATAAAATACATTAAATAAATGAAAATAAACACAGATAGAAGAAAAAGAAGCGAAATAACAATGGAACCTTGTGGAACCCCCGTCAAGAAATTGACCAAAAGTAAATAACGATAAACAGACCTGTCAAACCCAAAAAATAATGCACATAATAGACCTTTATGGATATTAAATATATAAGGGTATAAAGAAAATCAATAGGGAATGTTAACACATTAACCGCCAGTGCGGGCGACCACGTAGGGGCGACCAGATGGGCGGACTTTTGGTCGCAGCCTTCTGCGGAGGTTCTTCGAAGTCGTCCGAAGTCTCCAGCGGCATTGTAGTGACTCCGGAGACAATACTGGATAAAGGTATTGGGTTCGGTAAATAATATGACGGTAATTTGATACAAGGATCGGATTGCTTTTCGCACGCTTCGGAGCGGAAAGCTCAAGCTTAACCTAGATGCGCAGGGTGATTTTTTATATCATATATTTCACAAAAAGGTAAAATTAAAACATAAAGAGAATGTGAATATTAACATAAGGAAAAACAATAAAGAAGCGTTTATGGCTTCAATCCATAACAATCACAATACCAACCCAATGTAACTAAATAAATTACGAATTACAATTCACACTCGCAAACAAAACATAAAAATCCATTAAACTATTCCACAATATTAAAGAACAGATTAAAAAGGAAAACAAGCACTAGCCGACGAAACAAACGCCAACGCGAATCACTGTACGTTATCAGAAGACTAACCTCGAAGTTCTATCACGACCTTGTCATAATACACTTCCAAACCGGGCACTTCTATGTCGATACCCTTTTTTATTAGATCGTAGCAATCGGTGGTTGTCATGTCACCAACAGCCGGCGGCAACTGAGCCCGCTCTCGAGCGAAAGAAGAATTAGAGCGACAAAATTCAACCAAGCCACTGGACAAGGATATTCGATACCAACGCTCCAGATGTCGACAACACTACGACCGGTTATTAATTAAATACATTTTATTGCACTAATATACAAGAATAGCAAATTTTCACTAAAATACTAGTCAAAATAATGAAGATGATGAATCTCTAAAACACGTTACAACTAAGAGGTTAGAAGTGTTAGTATGTTTGGATAAACGAGAAATTCGTAGCAAGTTTAGATAGCAACGGTTTACATCACTGATAAAAAACGCTATATCAAAGAAACGAAAGATAGTTCATTCACGTATTAAATAAACGAAATCGTTGATATTTTTACTAAGGAACTTAATCCGAATGTTGAGCACTCCTGTAGGAAAAACGGAAATGTAGTATACCTAATGATAGTGATAAGCGTAATAAAGTCACATTGTCACAATATACGCTTTATTAACAGTGGTCATAATGTGGTTAATAGAACAAACTTTGTCAATAGTTACGTCACAAGTCACTGTTGAAAAATATTAAGTAGAGTCACAATTAAACTGAATATTTTTGTTATATAGATACTCCTTAGTTACAAAATAGTTACAGTTTAAAAAACTAAAAAACACGCTTCAAATTATTGTATTGTCATCGATCCTCGATAAGTCTACAAAGTTTGAATGAAATCTGATCGTTTGAAGTGGGTCAAAATCAAGTCCAAAGGAGTAGGTAATAAACAAACAAACAAACATGCATACAGGTGAAGCTAATAAAGCGTGTTAAAAAAACATACATTCAATTGAAGTAAGTAAGTGTATTGTTCTTAGTATCAGCCTTAGAATAGTATATATAGTTCGATACAAAAATATCGAACCGTAATCGGCTCAAATACTACATAATCTTTATAGTGCATTCGGCATGCTACTTTGCTTTATCTGACGACTATCGATTGTTATCTCTTTTGCCCGATAAGGATACTGACATACATACCATCAACACCAACTCCGATTTAAGTTTACCATCAATCCAAATAACCAATTATAGAAAAAATATTCCAAATGAAAGAAATATGTTACACCTCACTGAGGAAATCCCAATTAAAAATTTTGAAGACGATAATTGATATTATTAATGTCCAGTAATGTAAAATCTCACCCACACAAACCACATGCATATACATATATATATATTAAATATTCAACAAATTGTCAATTAAAACTAATATCCATGCATCGATGCGATGGATTATTATTATTCACAACAATTTCCAAAGAAATAGGTTGCACTATTACTCCCTAAGGTAACCCTATTGACAAAAATAAAGATACATGATGTAGAAATGAAACTTCTAAATGTGTATGAAAAACTAGTAAGGATAACGAAAAGTCCAAAAGTTCATAACACAAAATATTGTGTATTAGCGAATGATGGAGCTTTAAAAGATGTGGACTGTATGAAAAGCTCACCAGCTAACGCTTTGATGCGCGATCGTTCGAATAGCCTCGACGACGAATTGCCACCGTCGTACTCGAAGTCGTCGATGATCTCTTGCCCGTGGCCGATGGATGGGTCCCAGCGGGACACCGATATGTCGGTCGTCATCGCGACCAACTGTTCCTCACCACGCCACACTCAACTAATCTGAAACGAAAGAAAACCAACATTAATTACGAATAAAGACAATTTCAAAATTTAATAAACTCTCGACACAAAAAAGTTTTTTGAACAGATCTTATTGAATGATAACTAAGAACACTTTAGATCAACTTCTTAAGCAAACAGAAATCAAAATAGGTTCATACGTTTCAGAACTAGGATGCACATCTATATACAGATATACACATTATCGAGCTAATAGCGTCCATAGCTAAATATGAATAAAGGGGACTAGAAAATTTTTACTGTTACATAATTCTAACACGACTAAAAAAGTATGAAAGAACCAGAAATGGTATCAATTATAGTACCAAGAAGAGATTCCCTGGTAGTTAAGTCTTGAGAAATACAAATGCATAGCACTCTTTTATAGTTGATTTTATGTTAATGAAAAATAAGATAAAAAATGTACCTGATACGATAAAGAATTCGAGAAAGTTTCTTATGAGAATCAGTAAATGAAAATAACATTTAAAATGTTTTATCACAGTATTAAACTAAATATGTAAACTGGGTAAATGGCACTTATAAAAATATTCCACAGCACATTATTTTTGCACTGAACATTAACAGACATCAAACTGCATACGAGCTCCATATTTTTGTTGTTCGATATGACATCATGCCGGCGATAAGATTAGATAATATTTTTCAAGTCTCGTCGTGACCGCACCCGAACCAAGACTGATTTAATATAATTGAAATAATACTATTATGGATAAAAGTACACAGTTCACGAAAAACATTAAAATAGAGATGAATAATGAGATATGGAAAGTGTAGGTTACGTTTGCGGAAGGTAACAACCTCATGCAATAGCTTATTATGAGACAATTCATAATTTATGTGAAGTCTTCGCTAACTATCTTCAAGTAAAGCAACTTATTAACGTTCAATACGTAAGAAGCGAGTTAGTTACGAAATAAAACTGCTAAGTACATACTACACTTCCGATAGATTTGATGTTGGGTTATGCGTACGTGACTCATAGACTCAAACCTGAGCATGGAATTATGAAAATAACAAACTATGTTTGTTAGTTTTTCTCCAATAACTCTTTCATAACCTAGCAGATTAATATGGTACAAGGTCCAACATATTGTTAATTTTCGACTATACTAAAGATTAGAGAAGTGCCAATAACGTAAGTAGTCGGTTAACAAAGGGCGTGGTTAAACAATTAAGTATGAAATATCATTTAACGTTACCTAAAGCAGAGCGAGAAGCAGCAACAAAAATCACGTTGAAATCTCAAGCACCGACCTGAGTGTACAATTATTAAAAGTCGTAAAAAGGCTGATCGATGGCTAATAAAATGCTATGAGTAATTTCGCTTGTAAATCTGTTGTAATAGTTCGTACTTGTTCGGCCGAAACGGGACTAAATATAATTGATTCGTCGATGACTGTGACCTTCGTACACAATGGCCTAACATCACTTGCGAAGGTCCATTCACTAACATCACAAAATGCTGTGTGGATGTAACTAAGTGAACAGGTAATAGGCGTTTATTGGAACGCAAGATATTAACAAAATATTCTTGTTTTTGTAGATGACAAATATAATATTATTTAGATGGATGTTGGTCGGTAATGATATGTTTTCGGTCGAGAACCTTTGCAAATGATAATATTTCCCAGCATTGTTATCGATTTTCCCAAACACTTGCGTAAACAGAGTATAAAAACTTCTGAATCTTTGTCTTACTATGCTTTTAAAGAGGTCGATTTTGCGTTAGAGGACAATATTAAAGCAATGGGGTATGTGAAGTAATTTTTTAGGTATTTGGTTTCATTCAAAACTTTAGCTATTTAAAGTACCTCATAAAATAATACTACTAATTTTTTCGACTGATGTTTTTTTTATATTTTTATATAAATTTAAAGTTTTTCGTGGTAAATGTTGTGACGTCATAAATTATGCATAGTCTTTTTGACTAATTATTCACATATAGGTTATAAAATAACTAAATAATTTTGAATAATCTTCAGCATTTGGTATTAAAGGCAAATTATTTTATACAGATTTGTGCTATACTTTACATTACAAAAATATTACATAAATAAATAACGCTTCCACACTCATACCTCTAACTAGGATTTTTTGTGTCGAGAATACATCACAAAAACAAGAAAGTATAAGTACCACCCCTCGAAAATTATTTATAACCATAAACATTGTATTAATGTATGAACTACTGATCTATATTCTTGCACTTTCATCGCGTAACGGATCAGTCACACGCAACACAGTTCTATTTACACAATTTATTGCAGTTATTGTGTATGTTATTGGTAACCTACCAATAGCAAAACGCACTATGCAACTATATCTTTATAAATCTAATCAGCCCGTGTCCACCCACTGCTAGGTATAGGCCTCCTCTTGTTCACGCCAACCTTTCCGGTCCTGTGCTAGCCTCATACATTATCAACCGACATACTTAACAATATCGTCTGACCATCGGGCTAGTGGTTTGCCCCATAGACTTTAATAGATATCCCCAAGTGTGTTGACCTAGCGTGTCAACAGTAAGTTTAAAAATCACAGTTGACGACCTAAGATTTATTTATTAGATTTATATGCAGATATTTTGTCAACTAGTTACTAGCGTACAAGCGCGCGGATGCATTGGGTTGAATAAATTTCGCGCGAATGGGACATTGTATCACTAAATCGTTTGTGTGACGTCACAGTCGATACCAAAAATGTGGCACGCAAGGTTTTCATATAAATGAAGGCGCATGCTTCATCTACTATGTCTGTGTTCTGCCCCGATGTCGTCGCCCATTTCTTGGGTACCACTCGGTGACTGTCTTGGTCCACCTTTCGCCGTCCCGTCTCGTCAAGTGTCCTGCCCATCTCCACTTTAATCTAGTGATGCGTTTGCCTGCGTTTTAGTGCTTAATTACTTTACTTTTTTTACTTTACAACTATACCTACTACAAATGCATTATCATAAACGAAAATTTCTGACTTATTCTAATTTACAACTCTATCTCTACGAACAGTAGTCCTAGCCATCACATTAATACACGTGATGTAATAGACGTCAAGTATAAAAAAATAACGTGGCTCGCGAAGCTCGGATGTCTAACAAGTTTAGTAAGAACCCACATACACAATAGCATATTCATTGCCTTGTGCATATGTCAGATGATAGATGATGAAGCAACATTCTCATCTAGATACTCTATGTATGTTTTTAACTGACTGACTGATCAGTTAAAAAACATACAACAACATACTGTAACGTCATTTCTTAATGACGTTATTAATTATTCCTTCATAATAATTAAGTCTCGTATGCAATTATTATAACAAAATTAAATGATATAGCAGCAAATGAAGCTTCCGACGCTCAAGGTGAATTCATAAGGCTCCAGTCTTAACCATTTATTCTAAAAAACAGATTAACAGCCACTGATAAAGCAGAAACATTGCCTCGACTGTCGTATAAAAAACCGGTTTCAAATAAAATTAAAGAAAAAAAGTCTGTGCCAAAAGAATACTGCAATGAGAAGAGCCAACTTTGTCAACATAAATGTTTAAAAAAATATAGAACCTATTTGCCCCGACAAACTTTAAAAACTTTCGAAATCGCACGCAACAATATTTATTGGCAACAGTATTATTATCCAAATTGTATTGTCTGTCGTAACTTAAGCATACACAAACCAACTAATAAGTTGGTTTGTGTAAAGAGAAAAGCTTACAAACATACTCTCTCAAGCAAACTAAACGATTTCTCTATCGGAACGGTGCATTTTCCAATCGGACCAACAATGCCGGTACTGTAAGAAGCACGATTACATAAACTTAGATAGAGGCCTTATAGAGGCAAGCACGAATCAAGGAGCAACAAAAGTCGAACAAAGCAAGTGTATCAAATAGGCAAGCCAGCGGTGAGGCCGTCGACCTCTGGACTGGAGGCAGACATGGCGTCGTCGATACTCCATAGGCTGCTATTAACCAACCATGGTTGAACGAAGCGGTACTACGAGTGCACGAAGCAATTACCACTTCTGAGTAACCATTAGTATCAAATTAATTTTTCATTCCGATGAGTAACCAATTTTTACCAAATATGTTACAATGATCGCGTAAAGTGTGAAACAAATAATAACAGCATGACAACTTTAAACGCCATAACTCTGATTGAAACAACTACCGTAAAAAGTCCTTCATGAATAACACAAGAAACACAATCGCCATAAAGAAAACAAGGTACATAAACTGTACATAAAGCAAGCAGTAGGGGAGGCCCGACTTCCCTTGAACCCACCCACGCGTGAAATAAACGACATCGGAGCCTGGCAGCCACTTAGGGCCGAAAGTTTGACAATGACTTCGATAAAATCTTTCGATATCAGCGAATTTCGTATCGACGATCGAAAAGGGCTTGAGATATTGGCAATACTTATTCTGACAGCGAGACGAAGGAGAGTTGTATAAGTAATTGAACTACATTTAGGGAATGCTTTCGTGGTCGAGATAAGGTTCGGACAGAATGGACGAAAGCTTTCTAACAACTAAGACAACGCAAGTCTCGTGACTTGAAACGCACAAAGTATAAACAATACGGCAGCCCCCCATGTTTACCGCAACTACTAAACGACTAGACGACACGCCACCTGCAGTAGAGGGGGCGAAGTATAGACGTATTCACACAGTTGTTAATGAGCTCTAAGTTTGGCCAACGGATATCCCGACTAAGCCTTATAAGATACTTTGAATGACTTTTTTTATGAAATAACCCACGATATTAATTATAAATTACTTCCAACCAACGTAATAGATAAGAGATCAGAAGTGTCTAATGATAATATGAAACAACGAATTACGTAAAGTAAACAACGCGAAAACAGATGGTTGTGCGAAACGAAAGTAATATAATCAATTTGCCGTTATTTGACCGGAGTTGATACATCATTTCCTCCAGGGGATGACAATAAAAAAACATCAACACCAACGCAAAACAACAAAATTAATATTGAACTTTAAGAAGAGGAATATGTATAATTATACAGAGAATTCGATAACGTCGACTCTGAAATCAGTGAGCATAACAAGAGATTTTGCTCATAAATAAGCACACCAGTAAGCAAAAGCAAGCAATTTGAAACTTACATCACGTCCGTGTCTATGTTAACTAGGTAAATATGCTAAACGCGCCATTCATTCATGAATTCATGCACTTATGTTTCAATTCTCATTGGGCACAGGAAACTACGATTTCTACCACAGGTATTCCGTTAAAATTGGCACTTGATAATGCCCTTATAACATGAGTAATAAAGTGTATTATGGCTTAGCATTTTGTAGTCATTATTTACGGTTGAATATAGTATTTACGGTCCGTAACAGTCACAGTACAGCGAGTGCTTTAGCACCATTGAGTACTGACGCAGTGGGCTTTTGTTTGTTTATTGAATTAACCCTCGACCGTGTTATATTTGTGAATACTGAAATATTTTACAAAAAAATATAATAATAATAAGAGCATAAAGACTATTTCAGAAGAACAATGTGTTGCAGCTTCAGATTTTCTAATAGTTGACACAAATGTATGAATGAATGCGAAAATGAAATACGTATGATATTTACACGAACAAAGCCGTCAAATAAGTGGTCGTTATAAATCCAACACTAATTTCTCACAGAAATTTATTTACGTAAACAGGTTAGTAAACAGGTATTTTGGTTGGCGCGATAAAATCTGCAGTGGCACGATTTCCAGTTTCCGATGTGTGAAATTCTGACATCACTGGAGTTATATATAGAGCCATTAACTCACAAAAGTGATATCTAGTCTCAGCTCGTGAAAACTCGAAGATATGCTGATGAATGAGTTTTCTTGTATATATATATAGATATGTTTGAAAGAGATACTTTTATAGTTAACGGCAATAGGTACATTAAATCATCTAAGTCATAATCATAAGATATTTGAAAGAATGTATTAGTCTAATCAAAATTCTTTAACCCTCGCATCACTGTTCCATAATTTAAATCCTGATTCTAGATACAATCTACAATATGGATATATATATATATGAAATTTTCGTATTCTTATCTCTACTGTGTAGTCAACTAAGTATATTGATAAACTGAAGAGATAGCATTGTGGACGATTGTAGCCGTCACGATTATTCTTTTAAAAATAGATTAGTTAACTAGCTCGTCCCCAATATTCATGCAGATGATTCACTTCCTTCATATTTACCATTTCGTTACACAGTATTTTAGATAATACAGAAGATGCACCAAGATTTCTTGTAAAAAACAGTAACTTTGTAGAAATGAGTTTTCAATAACTACGGCCTCCCAGTTTTTAATTCTTTATATGTGATATTCTAATTTATTTTTTGTTTTTTTAACCATCACCGCGCCATAGAATCCGTTTTAGAATATAGGTACTTATTCGTACTCATATATTTTCTATGAGTATGTGTAACTATAATGTTTTTTTTTGTCCTTAGTTCTTATGTTCTTTACTAAGTGGCACGTCGATCGGTTCAAATGTCAAGTCGAACAACTTGTGTAGATTTCGTTCGAAAACATTTTGTTCTCAGATGACCAAATCGAACGAATTATGATAATATAAATGATAACAGTTCAGAATACTTTTTGAAGACTGAAGTTTGGAGTAAAATATTTTTTATCGTGTATTAATAGAAAAATATATATTTTAAAGATATAATGTTCCATTTAGAAACAAACTTTCATCAGATCTATTGTAACATAGTACTATAAATCACGTTTATTTTATAACATAATATTATTATATCTATTAAACTGATAATATAATTATTTCATTGACAATAAAACCAGAATTTACTACAACAAAACAATATACAAACTCAACTAACTAAACATAAAAATAATAACTTTCATTGAGTATAATGTGAATGTCATGTTTATGAGTGCCATCTATCGTTAATTTTCAATTATTATTTTTTAAGACCTCACTCTCAGAGTAACTAACGTAGAGTATCATTTTCGAACACTAGGCACGAATATGTAGCAAAATCATAGCGTGTAGATATTTGGACTATGTATACGCAAGAAAAGCATGATTGATGAATGACGTATATTATTTCCACTTTTTGTGTGTTTGGAAGCGATTAAGATCAATAGTGGACCTGTGTAAGTGGGTAAAACCAAACAAGCGCGAGGAAATATATCTGGCAGATAATATAATAACATAATAGGTAGCAGATATAACGTAATAAAATTATCTAAGTATAACAATTACTGCAAGTTAGTAAATACTAGATGTAAAGAACCCTGAAACCGCGAGCAGGACGAAACAGGTAACACTAACAGGCACTTCCCATGATGGCGGTGCGCGGACGAGTCCATTAACCCAAATATAGACCGCGCCCGGACCTACTATTATTTACTCTACCAACTACGGCGGCGGTTTTACACGCTATCCTACAGGAAGTCAGGAACTGAACTCTGACAAGACAGGATAGAAAATAACGAACGAAAATTTCAATTAATATACATAACCATTATAATAAAATCAACACAAAAGCATGTACATAATAGCCAGATAAAATGGTATACGCAATAATATTAAACAATATAAATAAGAAAAATATACAACTTAACCAGGAGATAGAGAACAAGTCAAGCAAAATAAAATCAAAATCGTTTGAATACAAAGAACACAAATATACAACATGTTAAAACGTTAACATATACAACATGATATATAATGTTAATAAAACTAAAAAATATAAAATTTATAGAACCTAGGAAGGTTCTATAAATTTTATATTTTGAAGCGATAGAGATTACGTACTCCTGTGGGTATCAAAATACTCACGGTTAATTACCCTGTATAATCAAAAGACTCCCTCACGTGGAAACACTCCCCTCGTGAGCCAGACGCAGCCGAGCCGTCACAAATAATAAACAAGACCATCACTGACACGAAACATGACGCCCCGCTATAGAAACAAAGGGATATCCGGTCTAAATACCATCCCACGTGGAAATTTTAGAAAATCGCATCGGTCAGTCGTCAGGTGGTGGACTTCGTAACAGAAGCTAATGGGTTTGATCGTTTAGAGGCTAAATCAATGCTAATGACTGAAGTCTTCAACTGGAATTCCGGAAATAATTAACCAACGAACAAAACTAAGAATAAATTCTCACTGCATACGTGTAGAATATGTATACATCTTTCATATAAGGGTATATTTATCGTAACATATAGGAAAATAGGAAGGTCAACCGCAAATGTGACACGAAAATGACATTAAATAGATGAGTAGGTATTTCGCCCGCCCACGCATGATTGCCATCCAGGCAACCACCCAAACCCTAACTCCAAAGGGGCACAGGCGAATGTCAGTCAGTGACCGAACATAAAATAGACCCGTTTCGCGTGTGTCCGTTTCTTTTATTAATACGAAAGTCGATAACTATTTATAGATCTAACGCATAAACTCAAACTTCAGGATTCTCTGAATTGAGTCCAATGATTTCAGATTCGCTTCGGTCGTCGTGTTTACGTCTGATTTCACGAATGCATTGTCTGCTATCCAAAAACCTGAATCATGATGTTATTCTTTTCGGTGACGGCCTATTGTCAGGCAGTTTTATAAAATTCAGAGTTGAATATTCTTAGTAAGTCACTCGCCTAATAGTGAACACCACGCTTGCTTGTCTGTTTAGACAGAATTCTAAACTTGTACGGCTTAAAATCCTACAAGTTACTATGGTAGCCCATGAGCCCATGACTTTAACATATTATTTATTGTTATCTTCAAGGTTTAGACTGAAAACATGGGTCTTTAGTATGTAGACATAGACTTAAATTTATTGCAACAAAAAATATATAACAGAGAATAGAAAATATACACACGTAGTACTGTTATTTATAATATTGTGTGTATAGTGCATAGAATAATATTGTGTACATTATAATCAATAAACATCGTTCATTATAAGCTAATCAGCAAAGGTGTCACTACTTTCACACACAAATCTACTAACTGTCTCCTTTAAACCACTACCATTAATATTATTGTGCACGTATTTCAGAGAATATATATATTAATTTAGTTTAGTTTGTACTATACACAGTTGTGTCATCTATGAAAATAGAATGTATACTATGGTTGCACCACTTCGGTGGGATAGAAGTCAATGAGACTCGCGTGTGGGAGTCGGCACTGAACTCTATGGATCGTAGAGAGGATGCGCCAATTTGCTGCCAACGAATCTGACGCTTGGTCTTCAACATTTACAATTTATTTAGCAACTGTATAAAATATTTCTACTGTGATAGCTTTGTTGTATTGATTCCATTCCATTGTATTCTTCTCAAACCAAACTCTACCAAATGTCTATAGAACAATTTCAATTTCATCACCCGGGTCCAGATTAGCACTAATATAAAATATCCCACTGCGGGACGTGGGCGTATTTTCATTTTAAAGGTTAACGCCCAAATTTCACTTCGCTGGTTATGTGTGCGTTTGTACTTTTCTTATCTTTAAAAACGTTAAGAATTCTCAGACACGCAGTGTTCCTACTTTTCACAATATCATCAAAACTTATTTTTTTCTTACCAGCTTTACACAACTCATGCGAGTAATTGTGAAGAAACTTGAATATTTCCATATCAAGTGTGTGTGTGTCATTTAGGTTTCTGAGAACTCGACGGCTTGATGTTATCTTTTGAACAATGCACAAACTGCTCTCCTTCACGAATCAAGCATAATTGTTCACTTATCACAGTTATAGCTGTACTAATGGCCTGTCATAATTCTAGTCTAATAAAGTGATCGTGACGCAAAACGAATTGGTATGACCGGAGCGTATTGGGTCGCCTAACTGATTGCATGAGCCATTGTTCTTAAAAAATCTGGCGTCAGTTTCAGCATAAATATGGCATGTAGACGGGCTTATCCTTTATCGAAGGTCATGTCGTGATTGAAGATGAGGATCAAGTTGGTCTACAAATTTAGTTTGAATTAGAAACAGTTTCTCTATAGAGACTTGTAGGTACCTACCATGCTAGAGCACTTTCTAGCACTTGAGTCTAGCACTTGAGCGTTCAAAAAAGCTGTTTTTGAAAGTGGAAGTGGGCAGGCCAGATATTATGTAGACTAGAAAATACAAGACGGACAAAACAGCTGCAGAATGTAATATTCCATTCTGCAGCGGGACGAGAAAAGACAACAAGGTAGACAAAAGAAAATATAGAGATATAAGAACAGAAAACTAGATCGACGAGCTCCATCCTCGGCCACACCGTCGCTTAACATCAAGCGAGTTGGTGATCAATCGTAGATCTATCTTGTATAAAAAAAATACGAACCTGAATGTATGAGACCGACAATGAGATGGGTAAGTAAGGGTAGGCCTACGTCACAGTAGCAATTTCTAATTAAGAAATTTAATATTTACGTTAAAAATTTATTGTTAATAAAAAAGCTTGCATATGGTAGCATTAGTTATTTATTTAGAAAAGCGCAACAGGAATTCAACGAATATCTACATTATAATCTATTGTTAGGGATAATATAAACAAGTGTACATGTAAGAGTCAAATAGGTGTAGAATCATCAGTGATGGTATGACATAAGCGCGGTGACGTCATCGGGCGTCGGCAACTGCTGCGAAGGCCGGGCGACGCCGCGCCGTTGTTTGCGCGCCGCGGACCGGTTTCATAGCACACATACACCTCACGTTACATCGACTCCATCACGCGACCTCTCAACCACACGCACTAAATCTGGAAATATTTCTTGTTTTCTCCCTTATCTACAAGTCAATGTTGTAATATCCGGTGCGGTTCTTTGAATCTTTTATATTTCTTTGTTATATTTGATCACGCCCGAATGCAACAGCTTGGCTCGTCTCGATGCGTTGGAGCGATGACGTAGCCATATTATTTAGGTCAATAAAAGTATAGCTCGCTCGCTGCAGCTATTACAACCATAATGACTCCTTATGACTGACTCGGGTATTGTTTTCAATGGACGCTTGAGATAAAATCAACGACACACTTCACATGGCGATAGCAACTCCATTCTTCTACAGTTTGGAGTGTTCGTGTGCTCTCGTAGCAAATATGACGGTTGTAATGTAATGGCTAAAATGAGACGTCGGTCATTGAATTCCGCTGGAGAACCATTTGAATGCCTGCCAAAAGTCATAGAATCACTTATCGTTAGCACTTTTTGTACTGAGAAACTGGAAAAAAAATACACTATATTTGATAGAAGTCTTTGCCCAAGTGAAATCAGAAACGGTAATATAAACCGAGCAAAGAACGAAGTCGGTCAATATTAATTTTACAAATGGATTTTTTGATCACAATGGCGGTCACGGTGAATCAATCATACGAGTGTAGAGTTACTATCATCGTATATTTACATATACGATGGATAGAACGATCAATTTCTGATTAAGGCCACGCTTACCCGCAAAAGCAGCAAAAAAAGAAAATTTACAAAAAATACTTGTACTATTAGTTCAAGCTCAAAATGTTTGTGTGTAAAATATTGGTCTGTTGGCTAGGGTACTCCTACAAAAACACGATTGCTGAAAAAAGTCTCGATAGCTTTGTTTTGAAAAATATGCCATTTTATGTATTTATTAAATTGATCTCCAAGTTGTTTAAAGCCACCAACACCAAAGTTACCATGTTAAGTAGCTATTACATTTTTAGCGTTATACTAGTAAAAATTTTTGGTACGTTTAGTGCACTATTTTATAGTAATTTATTTTACAATATTTGCTTGCGAGCACCCATCCGTCCCGCGGCGCGGTGGCGGCGTCGTACGTACTTCTGTGCTACTTACATGAAAACACCGCGCTCAAGTGCGGGCTGAGGTAGCGTAAAATACCTAAAGTTTCTGGGGAAGCCTCGCCTTAACAACTACGAAAATATTTAATCATACAGTAACCGTGTAGAATTAACAATCCTGAACTCATAGTCCTGAAAAAGTATCAATCCACAGCCAAAGCCTTGGCCTTGGTCTTACAAACATGAAATTTGGAGAATGTATTCCTTGTGAAGTGTGAGAAGACTAAGTTAGCACAAACGCTGACTTCGATAAAATTGAAAAGATGATCAAACTGAAAAAAGGGGCAAAACAGTCTTCACATGTACTTAATGAACAATGCCTACGATAATTACACGCATATGCTTTAACCTTTCTATGGAAACTTAACGTGGTTTTCACACATTTTATATAAAAACTACGGGTCACTCACGTCTGTTTTGAGTAAAAAAATCCGACTATAGTTACAACCGCATTCGGCGGTCTTTTACACACAGCTCCTTGCTGCTCCTTTTCGACTCGAAAGTGAGAAGACTAAGATAGCACAAAGCTATCTTAGTCTTCTCACGCTTCACAAGGAATACATTCTCCAAATTTCATGTTTGTAAGACTAGTGGCAAATAGCATGAACATAAATGAAAAATTGATCCAAACATTATGAACAGAACCACTATGATATTAAAATAAACATGACATTCCAATCCGGTCGATGCAATCGTATCATATGCATAAATACTAGGAAAAGAAAATAGGTAAGTGATGCAGGCAAAGCGAACGGCGTTCCTAAAACGCAATATGAATAATTCAGAAGACACAATTATGCTTCGAGATGCTCAGTACACACTGCACTGCATGCCATACGCACATATGTGTGATCAAATGGATAGAAAATACATAGGGACTGATGTTTATAATAGTAACAGTTATTTTATCAACCGCACTGCCTCATACAAGTGGCGGGAAGACGATGGATGCAAGCCGCTTCCAATCGGTCTTTTTGGAAATCCATGGGGGAGGCCTATGTCCA
This sequence comes from Lycia hirtaria, assembly GCA_947563715.1. Classification (NCBI taxonomy): domain Eukaryota; kingdom Metazoa; phylum Arthropoda; class Insecta; order Lepidoptera; family Geometridae; genus Lycia; species Lycia hirtaria. The sequence continues at coordinate 25,918,659 of OX387375.1, forward strand.
GCAGTGGACTTCTTATGGCTGAGATGATGATGATGACTGCCATTAGAATTCCGCCTGCTACTTTGTTTCAATCTGGGGATGTTCCAATATATGGAAGATTGAATACGTATTAATATATAAATATAAATTAAATTATTAAAATATTATAGTTTTAATAGCGTGCTACACCTCCGTAGCACGCTTGACCCGAAGATATTTTGTCTTCCCTATGTTGAAATAAAGTGAAACTTGAACTCTATATTCATATTCACAAGCCTAAGCCTATTCCGGATAATAAAACATTACAAAAACGCTGAAGAAATAATTGAAATCAATCAATTGTCTACTGTGATAGAAACTTTTTAGCTTTTGGCTCACGAAAAACTTATTATCCACAACAAACTTACAGGAGAGTCGAAAGTGCATAAAAAGTGCGAAAGTGAAAGTAATAGTTGTTTACAATCTATATGTAAAATATATCCTTTTAAAAAATAGGTTACAAATGCAAAACTCACGAACTCACTGACCCACACTCGTTATCTTCAGAAATGGTATCGAATTCTATAAATAAATCTCTGCGCGAAAAAATGCAACATCATCGAAATGACGTCGTGCGTGAGTGTGCTAAATTCCAAAAAGGTCAAGGGTGAACATTAACTGCTTTTATAACACAATATGCAAGCCCAGAAGCCAAGAGGCGTCTTAAACCGCTTGTAAAAGTAAAGTCCAATGATAAGAGCGCAAATTCTTATTCAGCTTTAGTAGGAACCGTGCCAGAAATAAATATTTCGTCATAGTTAAAAATGCTTCGATCGTATCGGACGTAGGCGATACGCGCAGATATAAAGCAATATACCACATCAATAATGCCAAAGTACAGAATGAATACATGTGAAAGGTTACAGATTCATTTTAAAGGACATATTTCAAACATAAGCTTGCGCTATGTAGTGCTATTTAAAGTCTTCTGTGGCTTTACTGCAAATTCACCTGTTAGGCGACGCGACGTTGTGGTCTAGGATAGAGCGCGCTTACCTAGAGGAATCTGATTCAATCGCGATTTAGACATCCAAATTGTATCCATCGAGATAGACTCTATGCAGGAAGCAAATTCCACAATTTAGCAGCATGATAAAAGTAGAATTAAAGCGTTTCCTGTAATATGTACCATGAAACAATAACGCTTTTAGACAAAGTCTAGGTCTAGGTAGACGAGTTACGATATTAATAGAAAACAAAATAACCGACTACATAAAAGCCATTTTCCTAGTGTAACTAACTATGCTTGGTACGATGTTGAGTGTACTTTTTCATGATAAAATATATTAAGCCCCTTTATAATTTAATTAAGTAAGGATTATTGAGAACTTTAAAATTATTATAATTTTTTTTTTGTCACCTAAGGCTACGTAAAAATACTTTGTTATTTTATCCATGAGCTGTGTATACATATTCTATTTTTTTAATGTAGCTTTTAACTATCTAGGTCAAATCAGTTGGACTGTACGAGGTAACATAATACATATGTACAATGTACATACAAACACACATAAACCCGAAAAACATTATCATCTTCCTAACGCCATCGGGTAAAAACAAAATAAATGCATGAGAAAGGTTACCTGTTAGGTAACCTATTGAGATTGTTAAAGATTAGAGATTGATCTAGAAAACGGAAATACCAACTAGATGAAAGTAGACGATATCTTTCTAGGTCACTTCACTTCGCTCCAGCAGTTCCCCAGCTATTCAGAAAAGGTAAATGGGAGCTGGGAATAATAAACACGCCCATTGTTTCCAGACAAATAAACCTCCGTCGTCTATCTATGACCTCGATGAGGCTTTCCAGCAAAATGAAAATATTACTCCGAATACAATGGTTCACAGAACACCTTGAAAAATTACCATGCTTAAGTAAATTTTACTAAAGACCTGCTTTCGAATATCAGCAAAGCAAACCGACCAACCTTGACATTAAATTTCGATGCTTACCTTTCGCTATAATGTAAGAGGTTTGGAACTATGAATCAAGCCATTACGATTGGTTATTATCTTTAAAAAACCGGACAAGAGCGAGTTAGATTCGCCCGCCGAGAGTTCCGTACAAACTAGTAGATAAAAGGGGGAAATATTTTTTTTTTTATATTTTCCTTCATAAACCGAAAAATATACATCATAAAAATATTTAAAAACCTGTTTTAGGTTGTTCTAATGAAGCTCTTTCATAGCCCACATAGTACGGTTAAAGCACTTTAAAATTTAGACCCTCCTTCCTTGCATAAAGACCCTTTTTCTTGTGATTAAATTAAAAATGTACTAAAACCCTAAAAATAATAAAAAGGCCAAGTACGTGTCGGGCGACGGGACACGCCCAGTTTAGAGTTCTATAGTTTGTCCGTCAGAAGGAGGCCCCTTTCCCCTAGAAACTTGCTTGCTCGACTTGCTTATTGACTAAGAACCATAAAAATGAAAAACTGTTCGATGAAAAGATTCTTGGAAAATTTTCAATTTTGGGGAATATCGAAAGTTCTTTATGGGATTTTTACATGAATTCAAAATAAAAAGCGACTCTATTAGCGAGGCCGAAGTCCGAGATGGCTGAATGTTGGTGTCTTATTCATATTCAAATACATGTCAATGATAACATGAACTTGACACACACAAATACATGTATATGATATACATATATGTAACTATTTGCGTCGTTCAATCATTGTTAGATTTGTAAACGAAAAAATAACGCACGCTTGCACTGTTATTGACACTTGTAAGCAATTGGAAAGTGTCGAATGCGAATTTCTTTGAAATAAAAGGGCTTATTGTGATGGTCTCAAATACTCGACGTATAACGGTTATATTTCATAGAAATTCATGATAGAAGATTACAGGAAAACACTAAGTATATATTTGTAATTATTTTTACCTGACTGCATAAGAAGGAAGGTTATGTTTTTCGAGTGTCTGTATGTATGTATGTATGTATGTTTCTATATGATCGCCTACAGCCTAATCGGCTTGACCTATTTTGATGTGCGAGGTGTCGTTAGATTCGTCTTCACTTCCAGAATATCATAGGCCACTACCTCGGGCCTTATAAGGAAGCTCGAAATCACACGAGCTATGGAGAGCGCTATGCTCACAGTCTCTCGGCGAGTCAGAAATTAAGAGATCCGTAGACATACGAAAATCACCGACTAGCATAACAAATTAGCAAGTTGAAGTGGCAGTGGGTAGGGCACATAGCACGTAGAACTAATAGCCGACGGGACCGAAAAGTTTTCGAGTCTCCACTCGAAAACCTCGCACCGGCAAGCGCAGCGTAGAAAGACCAGCCACAAGATAGATAGACGACCTGATACAAGTGGTAGCAAGACACTGGATACAAGCCGGTTCCATCAGGCCTATGGATTTTGAAAAAATCCAAAGGTAATAATATAGCAGTGGACTTGTGGCTGAAATGAAGACGATGTCGCATTCGTCTATAACACGCTTTGGTTTTTATTACGGGATTTTTAGCAAATCATGTTGTAACCATCACTAGTACGACCGTAACAAGTACGCCTTGATTGCTTTGAATTGAGGCACAGGCTACCGACACACACTGCAGCGAATTAAGACTCCATTCAGCTCTCGTCACGTGATTACTGAGCACTCCGATGCGTGTAAACATTTGTCTAAAACGCGGCCATCATTCTTTATTTACAACAGTTAACCGTGACAGACGTGATATTTGTGACGACTGATATGCTTGATAAATCCGTGGCCGAGGAACTAGACATTTGACCACAGCCCTCATTATGTTTTTGACGTGTTAACGTCTTAGAAATCGATGAACGCCGGCTGCACCCACGAAAAAGCATGACTCATTGTCACGTTCCGCCTGGGCCGAGCGTGCAAGCGAGAGCGCGGAACTAGCGATAGAGAGGCACGATCGGCATAAGCGTTCGGCTTGTGACGCATCGTTATCACGTAAAATTGTTGTCCGTAAACCGACTTTACAGACAACCATTTTTTTTACATAAGATGAAATTGACCACCAAGTCGAACCTTGAGAATTCCAAGATTGTAAGCTCGTAGGAAACAAAAAAGACGGCAAAGAATTCCATTTCTGTGCAGTGCGCATCAAGGACGTGAAGAAAAATCATCGAGTACGGATTTTCGGCAGTATCAATGAGAAATATGATAGTGAGCTGACCTTTCGGAATAAGGTTGTGAAGCTCTTGCGCACACACGTCGAAATGATTGGTATGGTCCCATATGAATCGTTTCCATTGATACTTGTGAAGGTATGATGTGTAGGGGATCTAAAGTGAGCACTAGAAATTACTCTAGCACCATGCGATTGTGATTGTGATTTCATTGCGATATTTTCCTATACCGAAAGCTCAATCTCATTGTTAGGATTTGAATACACTGCCTTCACACCACGAAAGTTCACCGCACAAACGATTGATCTGACAACGTTAAAAAAATATGACAAATCCGTTAAAAATAATGTTGCAATAATTCAAACGAAATTGCAAATATAGAATCCAGTTGTGGCCAACCGTACCATAGCTGGCAAATGCTGGTATTGGCCAAATCGAGTCTTAAATATCTCCGGAGTAGTGACGGGACGTTAAGTGGTCAGGCCAGAAGTGGCACATTTCCAACCGGTTCCTCGTCGACACCACATCAACATCCGATGCGAGCCATACAACTTCCAACTGACAGCGCGTCCGCAGAGTTCGATTATACTTTTCAAATAAGGGACTTTGATGCTCAAAATATTAACTTACATTCACCATCGATCATCCAAACCGATTGTGTGCAAATATTGGCATTAGACTTGAACGAATAATGTTGGAACGAGATGAATTGATTTAAAAAAAAATGTTGCAATTTACAAGGAAATATATATCGAAATCTTTGCAAGCTATACCTAACATGCAAGCGAGTACAGAAAGCGGCAGTTACGTGAGACGGCGAATGCAAGACTTGGACTGGATTTGAGGTCGTCGACCCCGATACAGCGGGACTCAGGACTCACAGCCGGAATATTAAAGCCACTGCTACGATATGTTAATGGGAACTACTTTTATGTAACTTTACTGCCAAGGTTGTGAGTCATTCGCTATCATTCAAAAGATAAACGACATCACGGATGTTTTGTTTAGAATTCACATAAGTTCGATCATAGTTTGAAGCGAGAATGTAGTAAATATCTTAAGGTGGGTACAGACTGGTGAAACGTAACATGAAATGTACATGCAATGAAAGAATTTGCCGTACACATTGCTACAATGTACCTATCATGAAAGGTTTGCAACACACTTTGCAACAATTTCTCAGTTTGGACGTTTTGCGCGCGCACACAATTCGAATACAAACATTTAAGGAGACTTTACTTACATTGTGATAATATGAATTTGAATACTATGTAATAAGACATACACTACCCGATTTCTAGAGCCCTGTCTATCGGGTGCCTGTCTGGGAACTATGGAGATCGGGACCCTTATTATACGCTGTCTCTTGTGATATGGCACGAAAAATCAGTTATTTTAATATGCCTTCATGATTCTAATATGTAATTATAGACACGCATGACTGTGGTTCATTATCTATTAGCAATAGATAACGAACCACAGTTATACAGTCTGAACCACAGTACAAGGTAGGGAAGTGCTCTACATCGGATTAACATGTTGAAGTGGGCAGAGCACAGATCACACAAATAACTAATGGGAAAGAAAAGTTCACGAGTGGAGACCAAGCACGGGCAAGCACGCGTGGAGCTCGAAGAAACGACTAGCCTCAAGGTGGGCGGCAGTCGACCACACAAGTGAGAGAAAGACGCGGGATCCAAACCACATCCAACCGGTATTTTTGGAAAACCACGAGGGAGGCCTATGACCAGCAGTGGACTTCTTGAGGCTGATGATGATGAGGAAGAGGCCTTTATACCAGCAAAAGCTTTTATGATTAAGGAAGTAAATAAAAGATACAGTGAAATAAGTAAAGCAAGCAGACCAGTCTATAATAGTACTATTGGTAATCTTCATTAGAAAGCATCGGCATTGCATGACCTTATTGTTAGCTTCATTAACGCCTCACCTGGATCGTGTAACGGTTGCAAGATGAATTTATTCTTCCCATTTCAATAATATATCGGGTAAAGCAATGCTAAATTATTTAGCAACAGTGCACATACTTTCTATCGAAAACATACAATGAACGGTATATTAAACATAACAGAAGCATTATTAAAATTACTCCTATGACTGTATGAACTATGGACGAATAATAATTGTGCCAAAATAACCTGACTGCTGTTAGATAATACAATATTAATTAATACCGCATGTATTAGTTTCATGAAAATCATTCACGAAAAAATGAAAATCGTCGAAAAAAATTTAAATCATGATTTTTTTTTTCTTAATTTTCTCGTTTTAAGTTTAATTTAATTTAGTCTCTGGCAAGTAGGACAGGAATGGACATTAAGAACACTTTTTTAGGATTCCGTACTAAGGGTGCGGTGTCTGTCTGTGTCCTACACTTAAGCGGCTGTATCTTAAAAACGGTATAGATACATGTCTCAAAATTTGAAAGATTGTAAGGTTTCCTTTGATGTAAATCTACAAACACTAAAAACTGCAAGAGCGAGACAAGCCTGCGTTCATAATTTTTGAAATAAGGTGAAAATATTGTGCGAGATGAAACGTCCTTGTTGATTCCACAAACAAGCATATACACATATATACATACATATTATATAAAAACCAAAATACCCGACTGCAGAAGCAGTTTTTGCAGTCAGCTAACTTACTATTTCGTTACGCCTGATATATTTATGATATCAACGAAAGAACAAATAGGTAAAATAGTAAAGAACTGTTTTCACGACGACATAATTTATAGGAACTTAAATCATGTCAGTCCGGACAAGATTGTCATATGCTACTAGTTTCAGCATCATCGGCTATCTACCTATTATGTCTAGCAGAATATTCAGAATACTATTTCAAAAAAGATAACAACACTGTGAAATACCTTTGTCCAGTAGCTCCCGGTTCCGTACGTACTCGCCATATGTCTAAATATAGGTTTCTATAAAAAGTACGGTTGAATTCCTGAGAATCCGTTTGAGTCGGTAAACCATACCCTACTATTGTGTAATGTCTGACTAGAATATACAGTGTTTTGCCCTATTAGTGAACTTTAGCCCTATTTTAAGAAATCAGGGAAAATTTTAAAATTTACAGAATTTTTATAGCAGAAAGAAGAAAACCCCAATAAAATAACTAAGTAAAATATTTATTGAACAAATCGCATCGTGCGTTGTGCGAGTCGCAACGTAGGATTTAAATTCATCATCATCTCAGCCACAAGAAGTCCACTGCTGGATATAGGCCTCTCCATGGATTTCCAAAAAGACCGGCTGCTTGCTTCCAATGTCTTCCTATCACTTGTATTATGAGGTCGTCTATCGACCTCGTGGCTGGTCTTCCTAGGCTGCGCTTGCGGCGGTAGGATGTAATTTAAGAATTTTTAAAATTGTATGTGTGCGTGAACAAGTAGGTAACTTGTATACACAAAATGTCAAGAATCATCATTATCATCAACCATTATCCACCCACTGCTGATTATAGGTCTCCTCTTTAGCGCGCCACCCTTTTCGGTTCTGTGCCAGTATCATCTAATGTCTTCCTGTTCCTACTACCTTATTGATGTCATCTGACCTACGAGCTGGAGGTCTGCTTAGTGCTTACTTTCTGTCAAATGACAAGAAATTTACTGAAAAGTCAGCGATTTTGCGAGGAAAACTTACTTTTGCGTCTAGTAACCCTACGGGACGAGATTTCGATCTACGCTCAATTTGTGATGCATTAACATGAGGGGACATGATTATAGACAATACTGAGTCATATTATAATATTGATGTCACGTCGAAGGTTCCACTACAGCATGCATTAAGTACTAACCTGTAAATAACAGTACAGTTGCTCAGAGCTCAAGGTGAAAACTACGAGTATACAACTTACAGATCGAAAAATGAAACCCGACTGCATAATTAGGCTGTGTTGTATTTTTCAAACTTTCAGTCATATTGGGTTCACTATGACGTAACATTTTGTATTTAGCCTATGCCAGGCGGAATGCGAAGAATCGTAAATGACATCTTATTTTTCTAAATAATTAATACAGAATAGACTGTCAGAATCATACCCCTTCTTTATGCGTAGTCAGATAAAATAATACTAAGTGTATTATTTTATCTGACTGTATATAGTATCATATAGTAATCTCTTCTATCAGAAATACTAACGTCTATCTAAAGGTCGATACCAAAGTAACAGTGATCAACTAGCGGATAGGGATCCATAAAGCCATTTTCGGCTACTGTGTCAGAGAGCTGAAACATCTAAGGTCAATTGAGAGGTCATCTGTTCAAGTGGAGAAGATAACAATTACATACAAAACTTAGTAATTGGTTGAACATACGAACGCATACGGAGCCGAATATATCCGTGGTATCCTTGAAAACCGGTTCGGAAATAAAACTTACGTAACTTATGCATATGAGCAATAAGGTCAATAAATATGCAGTTGAAGTGACAAAAATATGAAAATTCAACACGAACGCGAACAAATTTCGTCGTATTATCTTTTGGGTTACGAATTAAAATAGATAAAAATGAGATAAACAATGTCGTAAGCGGCCTTATCTTCATTACCTTTATGTCAATCCGTTATGAAATGATTTCGTCTTTAAAATTTAAATATATGCTGGCTGTTAGATCAGCCCTACCTACGCCTACAAATCGGTTTAATGCATCAACAAATCTGACATTCATTAAACAGTATTTTCCAAAGAGATTAAAGTGTTAAAACATTATGCGAATGGACATTGAATGCAAACAGGTCGCGTCGATGATCTCACCTATCTTTTTCGTCATTAGCAGATGTAACTGGCACATTATCATGGCAAACATGCCTTGCCTGACTCACAAACGCAATACAAATCACCACATTACACATTCTGTCCTATGCAAAGGGTGTGGTTTCAATTCAGAAAAATAAAACTATTATCTGGACAAGGTTGAATGCAACGAATGTAGCAGAAGAACTGAGATAAGGTATGACATCATAAGATCCTGAGAGCAATAAAAATGATGAGTCGTATGATATCATTGAGTCGAAACACTGAGGCCCCAGTTTATTTAATCTTTTGAGCCTTGGAAATAGCGAAGACGGGAACTCTACAAAAGGACCTATTTTAATTAGCGGTTACTCGTGGCTAGACGAAATCGAACCATGACGACGTTGAAGCGATAAGCTCGTTACAAAAAGTAGATCATGAAATGGCACTGATTACAGACATAAAAGTGGATCTAATTGGGTTAAAGCCGGGCCCAAGCCATAGTTTGCTGTCATAATCCCAGCTCTGTCCAGTATCAGACTTGTACATCAATACTGCGCATGACCTAGATGACGGCAGGGGGCGGGGCGACGGCGAACCTGCCAAATAACGAACGTCCCCCAGCCGGCGAGTTTAGTCTGGAAAGACTGTCTAGTGAACCACGGGAAGCACAGGTCAATAGGTTGAATACAGGCAAATTACGCGGCGTAGGAAGAGCGCATGAATCATGTAACTAGGCAGGCTTGGGAATCGGGGTCTGCAATCATGAAGAGTCTGCATAAATATTTAAGACTCATTACATGTTAGAGGAAATTTATGACTTGGATAAAGTAGAACAACATCTGCAAATTTTTTTCGTGTAGTATGGTCAAAAAGCAGCGCGTAATGTTTTTAGGGTGTAAGTCGTGTATAAGCGGCTAGATTGTTTTTTTTTTTTAAGTGCAAATGTGAAGTTAGATTCGTCTCAATCTTTAAAGTATGACAGGTTACATTTTCCAACAGATTTTTATTTATTTTAATATTAATAGGAAGAAGGCTCGAGCAGGATGATGGCCCAGCATTGAGACAGATTAAACAAATACTTTTATCCTTTATTCTTATTTGATAACATGAACATTTACATACCGGAAATACCATTAAATAAAGCAGAGCTTCAATCCTTTTATTCACCACCTTCTGCTACACAGGTTTTGCTTGAAATTTCTCAACCTTTGCGACTTTCTCCAAGCAAGCTTTACCTCAGGTTCACGACCCACTTGTCAACCGAGAAAATCTGTCAAGCTGTGACATCACCAGCCAAACGTAACTATTGATCTGACACACTAACATGCAAAACGCAAAATCTGTATCATATGGGGGACTCACCTAAATTAGGGACTATCTCATCTCAAAAACACATCCGATGCGAATATTCACGACACTGTATAAACTGTTATGTTCAGGTGGGTACCGAAATACGGGACTGACGCAGCGCTGAGGCGCGTCGCGGGTGCGAGTTTACCGAACGAACTGAGGCTAGTCACGGGTTGGGGTATCGATCGGTTCCCTGGCGCCGACTAGCCGCATATCCCTGGTGCACGCCCCGCCCCGTCGACTTCCCATTGCCACCCCTGTGTAACTACCCTTCCGTAAGGGGATTGATAACGGGACCCGATGCTGAAACAATTCGTTGAGCACGATTGTTGACGTTGGATACTTGGATGTTAAAGATCAGTACTTTTTGTGACTTTTAAATTAACCGTTAGGAATATCCGTGAAATTGGCTGTCTTTGCTATTTTTTGTAATAAATAAAAATATCGGTGCTAATTAGATCAAGACAAACTGTTCTCCGCTCATTAAACGACCTCGCTATTATCTGGTTACGCCATTGAAATCTAACAATTTTTGATTGATGATCATGGATTTATCACGTATATTTTACAATTTTTTTTGAGTTATAATCACGAAAAACATTATTGTTACACCATTTATTTTTTTCAGAAGATAAAGTAAGAAACAGGATGCGTCAGGACTAAGTGCATTTGAAATTTATTTTACTAGGATTAGTACTAAGTTCGCTTTGACTTTTATCTTACTCTAGCAAATGTAGGAAGAGCGAGATGAAGCCAGCTAAAGGTAGTGGGGTACGTAAAATATTTTTTATTTGTATGTATTTAATCGAAATATTAACGACTAACAATACACGAGATCGACTACGATACGCGATTACGATACGATAAACGAAATCTTGTTATTTTATGAACTAAATTGGAAGATTAGTCAAAAGTACTAGGGCAACTTTATGGATACGTTACAACATGCCCCACTACAAAACAAATATAATATAACAAGCATCTATATAAAAAATCCCTACTGCAGAAAAGAGGTTTTTTGTACTCGTGATACTTACTATTAGATTGATTAAAATTTATTGAATCAGGAGATACTTTCCGGAAATTCATGTTCAAAAACTTAAATCTAACTTTTAAAGTATCTATTGTTTTTCCGCTTCGAGGCTTGAAGACTTCTAAGTAGGCAAGAGTACCATCTTAAAGACCTCGAAGCGGAAACACACTAGATATAATCAAGTTTAAATTTTTGATTGATTAATATATTAACATTTTCTGGCTTCTCTATTCATTCGTTTATCATACTGAGACAGCAGCATTTTTTTTTTTTATTATATTAATACTTTTTTTTTATTATTTCTTTTTGAATTATTACTATTTCGGGATCACTAAGAATAAAAATTGGCTTTTGAGTAACAATAAATCATACCTAATCGTTTATTACAATTGATAGGGCAAATTATGTTATTTACGACGATAGACGACAAACGCGATAATTTTCATCAAAAAGATTGCCTTTATATTTCCCAAAAAACGAATACAACAGATTTCTTAAGGTGGAGATTAAACCGCGTAGCTATGTATCTATCTCACGCATCACAACATAAAAAAAACATTGAATAGGGATATTAGAAAAGTAAGACGCCAATTTGTTTATTTAGATAGGAGAAACATTTAAAAAACAGTTTTAATCAGATATTATATACTGCTGACGGAATAGTGAAAAACATATATTTTGCAATACCTCAGCCAATTAAAAAAATATGGAAGAAAAACTTTTTTTTTAAATATTTTTCTTATCTTAATAAACAAATTGGTCTCTTACTTTTCTAATATCCCTTACTCAATTATTTTATATGTTGAAAAAGGTTGTGATGCGCGAGAGAGATAGCTGCGCGCTTTAATCTCCACTTTAAGAAATCTGTTGTATTCGTTTTTTGAGAAATAAATGCAATCTTTTTGATGAACATTTCAGCGTTTGTCGTCTATATCGTCGAAAATAACATAATTTGTCCTATCAATTGTATTAAACGATTAGGTATGATTTATTGTTACTCAAAAGCCAATTTATAGGGTTCCGTATCTCAAAAGGAAAAAAACGGAACCCTTATAGGATCACTTTGTTATTCTTAGTGATCACGGAATAGTAATAATTCAAAAGAAATATAAAAAAAAAGTACTCAAGTATTCACGCAATGATTTTCAGTCAGAGCAATTTAGGGTACTCTAATTGGAAGAGGACGTGCCTAAAATTTTGCTATTCGAATTCGGGTAAATGTTATTCTGCAAAAAGTTAACCCCGAATCTCCCATTCCAACGAGTCTCCGTAACCGACAAAACAGACCTTGTGGCCGCGCCACGCAAACCCGTTATTCCCTCCCCCAGACGTCGCAGGATATTTCTTAAGGGAATTAGAGGAGCTCTCTCAAGGATAAGGAAAAGCGAAGGGTAATGGTATATCTTAGTCCTTAGCGTTGCTCGTCTTTGATTCTATTAGTTGTTTCTTGGTAAATAGGTTTATAGGTAGGTACTAGGTAAGGCAAGGATATTGAATTAACTATCAAAGATATGTGTGAAAGTAAAATTCATGAACAAAATTGAGCCTAAATGACGAGGGTATAAGAGAGGTCTGTTACGAAAAAAAAAAACGAATAATAGACTATTTAAATGAGTTCGCTAGACCCACTCAATTATTACCATAACTTAGAAGATAAAATAAGAAATACTGAAAGTTTTTAAACAAATCTGAACATACAGAATATCGACAATAATATTGAACATCTATTCTCTATTAGGTACACGAAAATTGACTGGCCTTGCAGCTCAGTTGGTAGAATGTCTGCCTGCTAAGCTGAAGGTCGTGGATTCGATCCCCACCCAGGACAAACATTTGTGTGACGAGCATGGATGTTTGTTCTGTGTCTGGGTGTTTCTATTGTATCATCATAACATAAGTATGTATTTATTTACAAATAAAAAAAAAAAAAGTGTATTCTATCAGCCATCTAGTTTCCATAGTATAAGCTTTGCTTAGTTTGGGCCAGATGCTGTTGTATGAAATGTCCACCAATATTATATTTATTATCATTTTTGAATTGGAATTTGGAGCCCTAATATATGAATAAGATAAGCATAATATATTTTGCTACTGTACCATCAGCTTGCTTTGGCTTTAGTATAAAAAAATGTTCTATTGTACCACATGATAAGCATTCTTTTGAAGATGAAGAGATCAGACGGCACGCACCAGACGCGATGCGCCCAAGGCGTATTTGTAGTTTCCATGCCGGCATACTGTTCTCAAATGGCAGATGCATTAGGGTGCCATTAAAATGCTCTTACATCTTGGGATACACCTTTTGGAACAGTAACGTAAGCATGCGGAAAGATCTTGGAACCAGGCGTCACATTCCGAGGAGCAGCATAGTGAAATTGGTGGAATCGGCCGCCTTCTAATCTTCATACATGTCACGCTCCAGAGTCCAAACTAACCAATTTATTGTGTATTTTTTCATACAATCGAAGAAAATTATTTTGGGATTTTTCCCCTTTTTTAGGGTTCCATAGTAAATAACCCATATATTATAGTTTCGCCATGTCCGTCTGTCTGGCTGTCTGTCAGCAGCTTTGCTCAAAGACTATAATTACTAGAAAGCTGTAATTTAACATGGATATGTATATTAGTTTACCAAAATGTCATAGAATAAAAACTTTAAAAAAATAATAAGTTTAGGTTACCTCCCCTACATGTAAAGTAGAGATGAATTATTTTTTTGCCTACTTAAGAGGCATGTGTAATTATTCAATAGATCTGGCGACCTACAAACTGCCATAAAATATTTGATTTGATCATTAATGGCTGATCTGTTATATTGCTATTTCTAACTTTGAAGTTAAAATTAAACTTGAATTACACCAAGAAATAAGACACTATTTATAATTTCAATTAGAAAAAAGAATCATCAAATTAGGTAATATTTAGAATTAGAAATAAGTTTCCTTGGTCCATTTGTATGGACAATATTACCGTAAATGTTTCTTGTAAGATAAAGACTGATCTTGATAGAAGCAGTTCAAGCTCTCCATACTTTGAATTATAAATAAAGTATTTATTTCAAAAATGATCACATAATGATTGTTTAAATAAACATTACGTAAAACATATCATATTGTGAATCACAATTCTTCACAAGTAGTCACAAGTATTCAGTTACAAAAGCAAACCTTTATTTTTTTGCATAGTGATTTCGAGTAGCATTCCGTCACGCCCTAGTTTGAATATCAATACATTGGATACCCATATTAGATAGCAGCTGTACCTTATTAGACTGTATATAAGTACTTTAACATACCATAATTTCTATTTACTGTAGAATAAAACAAGATATTTTCTTACTATGACAATATTACCTTGTCATAGTAAGAAAATCTCATATTTTATTTATGGTATGTTAAAGTACTTATATACAATCAAATAAGGTACAGATACATTACTATATGATACAAGAGACAGTCAGACCACAATTGAACCAGCAAGAGAAAAAAAATAGTTATCTTTTTTTTATCTCTTGCTGGTTCAGTTGTGGTCTGACTGATACCATATTATTCTATCTCGTAGAATCTAGCAAATGTTACCCAGTTAGTTTGGCAATTCACATATTATTATCCAATAGCTGCACCCTGCAGTGTCACCACACCACATAGTGATGAAATACAGTGTGGTGATGTTGATAACATATAGCCTATGTCCTTCCCCAGGTCCTAAATAATCTCTGTGCCAAATTTCATAACAATTGGTTCAGCTGTTAAGCTGTGAAGAGGTAACAAACAGACAGAGAGACAGACAACAGAGTTACTCTCGCTTTTATAATATTATTAGTTAAGGATTCCGCAACACAATTTAGTCTTATCTTTTTTGCTCAAGTCGCTTATTTTTAGCACTCCATGTTAGTAAACTTTTTAGTTACTAACTAGAATTAGTTAGTAAACAGGGGGAACAATGTGTGCTATTCTAATGCAATGATATTGTCATTGCATTAATCAAAAGTTGAACAAAAATCTATTCATGAATAATTGAGTGCTTATCTAACAACTAAATTTAATATCCTCACAAACTGACCTAAACAATATTAATAGGATTTATTGTAACAGAGTTCTAATAACAGTAAGTATTTGATAACTCAGGTAAAGAAAGATAAGCAAAGGTTCTTAACTTATGAATAAATGTAGTTGTACTTTTGTGTGTTTGCTCATTAGACAATTTTAGCTTGATGTTATATAAGATGTGGTTATAATTTATTTAAATAATAATGTTAAATGATAACATGGAGTTCTTTTTCTGCACCTTTAGTAACTCATATTTCTTTCAATTCTAGTTGGTTTAGGGTACATAAAAGATCATCTTAGGTAATTAAGCAGTGGAATGCTCAACTTTATAAAAAAAAAAAAGTGTGCTGTCTAATTTCACAAATTTGCACCTTGTGGGGAGTGCCTGCCAGAAAACTGACGAGCTTGGCCACAAGCCTTGCTGAAGCCTGACGAACGCTTGCGACTGAGGTCTTCAACCAAGAATTTAGTTACTTTAAATTTCTACCATAATTTCAAATTTTTTCCAAGTAGGTATTCTTCCCAAAATATTTATCTTTAAATTCAGACTATTCGAGATTCAGACTGTACTTTTATTATACTTACAAATTAAGAACATTTTGTTTTTAAATAAATTAATTAAGCAAATACCAATTTACTTTCACACATACCAATTCTTGTGATAGATTAATTAAACAACTAGCTGTCTACACTGTGTTTTAAGATATAATCATTTTAGAAATGATTTATTTTATAATATTGTATATTTGAGAACATAAATAGAAACTAGTCCATGTTGTTTAACCATAGTCACAATTTTAATGCATAAGTTTTTTTAACCTGTCTGTCTAAGAAGGAGGGCTATTTACTACACATAATAATTATTTTCAATGCAATACCTGTTCCAATTCCAAACTGAATGTGCCTATAATTTTATAATTAAGCAGACATGCATTTTGAGGCACAATATAACATTAAAATATCACTGATTAGATAAAATTATCTAATTCCAGCTAGGTATGTTGAATATAATTTTATTATCAACCAACACATATAGAACTAGAATCAAAAATAATGTTTCGTTACTACCATTACAATTGGTAAAGTAATTCACGCCAATTGAAATTAATTAGGGAAAGTAGCCTAAGGAATGACTCAAGATGCAGGTTCTATATATGTACTGTTGTCTATATAGTCAGATATAAATGAGTCAGACCTTTAAAACATTTCCTAGATATATAATATATAAATTGACACAAGAAATTAACATACGAGATTGTGGCTTGACAGAGTACCTAAAGGGCGAAGTCAAAGGAATTTTGGATGCAGATCGCCCACTCGAATAAATCATTACTAGCAGTGACGACCCAAGTACTTTGCTAAGCCAAAGTAATAACATACCTTCTGTTTTATATCCAGGAATGCTGTTACAGCACCGTTATCCACACAAATTTGTCGGCACACACAATAATACACTCTTTGGTCACGGGAACCGCGGCCAAACGTTCCAAGCTCACAATTCTGTCTCACGGCACAAACACACAAGTTCTGAAGTCGACGTCTGGATTTTTTAACATAACACGGTCACTTTTGTTGTTGAGTTTATAAATAATCGCTGTTCATGTAGATTTATTTAGTATCATCCGTGATTAAGAGTAGAGTACGACACGGCATCGAAGGCGAAGCGAAAGACCGCTAGCAAAAGCATCGCTTCGTTCCGCCCTTGCCAAAGATAACGTTGTAAACAGTTGTGAAATGAGAACAGTTGTATATACCAAAAATGCCTATAAGGCAAAGTAGCAAAGTTTCGAAAAAACTCAATATTACAATGCATATGTGTTATATTCATATTTTTTTTAATACAACTGGGAATGCAATTAAGGCCAGCATTAGTTAATGTTGAACTTCATTAACTTCTGTGTTCTGTCTAATCTTTACTACATACTACATGTTATAGCACAGGATGAGAAATCAATATGTGGTCATGGCAAAGAAACTCTGCATACTACGTGACCCGTTTAGGGGGGGAGGGGGGTCTTAAAAGGGAAATCTCGCTCTTTCTCGAGCTAGGTATATTCAAATATGGCACGCAGAATTACGTGCTTTTTAATCTCACAGATGGCAATACTGACGCTCATATTATGCTGGGATGGAAAGTTTGCCAGAACGTTAAAGAACCATGTCGTCACTTTGTTTTATTTCCTAAATTTGAATTATGTCAAATGTTGATGTTGTAATAATGGTGATGTTTTATTCATTAAGTGTTCGATCAAGTACATGAGTGTGGGCAAGTGTAATAATGGAGTGAAAAGTGTCTTTTAATCATGTAGGCAAAACTCAATAGAAGCTTCCAGTAAAATTGTCACCACATTACTAAAAGGTGACTGTGACTTTTTTACTTGACTTTGACTGTGACTAGGACTCTATTGACAAAAAAAAGAAAATAAAAGAAATAAGTTTCTATATTAAAAGAAAAACAAAATACCCGACTGCAGCAGAGTGATTTTAGAGTCTTACTTACGATTTTTTTACGGCGTTGAGTGTACGTTTTTGGTTAGATAGTATATTGAAAAGTCGATGTAAAAGGATATAAAAGCATATAATTTTGAATAATTCTAGTAAATCGCTATATTTCACAAAATGTTTGTTGGAGGTTACGAAACAACGCATTTTTACTTTTGCGAGAGTTGTATTATTATTATTACTGACAAAAAACTTACATCGTGCGCATTTGGAAAAAAAATAAAGAAATGACACAAAGAACCGGTATCCAATTTTATAACCGTTAAACCTTTCAGAACTATGGTAGGACGTTGGTTAATTTAAAATTGATCAATAAATCAGTTTTAAATCTTAATCTAGAACAAAATGAACGCAATTTTCCTTTTATAAGCATAATACAGTAAAAACAATATACATATGAAAAATAGGTAAACATATTTTAAGTATTCAAATTAAAACTCATCTGATTTCATTTTCCGCTCTTTGACTAAACAAGTTGAAAATGATGTCATCGCTCTGTCAGCTTATAGACGATTTAGTGACGTGCCAACGAAATGAATATGAGTACAAGTCGATCGATTATAATAATCGTAAATAAAATAAATAATATTATTTTTATATGGGAACTAATTTTTTGAGCTGTTATTTAAATATTCGAGATGTTATTATGATCAGTTCAAAAACATATTGAGCAGTTATTTAATTTAATGGCGGTTGATTAATTATTGCGACAGTAAAACATGGACAGTAATAAAAAATCTATTAGTCGGTTATTTTATCATGTAATGTCAATTCTAAAAATAATTGAGCAGTCCAATAACTGAATGAGCGGTAAAAATGATGGAAAGTTATATAAGTATATGTATAATTAATAATTTCTTCAGAGATTAGGTTATGTTTTTTTTTTATACTTTATATATAATAATTTTTACCGCCCATTTAATTATTTTCCTGCTCAATTAAAGGTATATTCACTGATCCATTTCATTATTTTTTATTACTCATTTTGTTTACTTTACTGCTTAGTTTTAACTGCTGAACTAGTTATTAAACGTGCCATTTATAATTTTTAACTTACCAAAACTGCTATTTACAACTGCCTCTTTAAATTAGTGCCTTTTTAAATATGCGAGAGGGATAGTATAATAAGTGTAAAAAGATAGTGACTATTTCTATCGAAATTATAGGAAATTCCAAACAAACGCCAGCTTTTATGGCTAGACGCGTTTAGCAGTTATCCTCTTCTTTTAGTTTAACCATCATCATCATCTCAGCAATAAGAAGTCCACTGCTGGACATAGGCCTCCCCCATGGATTTTCAAAGACCGATTGGAAGCGGCTTGCATCCAGCGTCTTCCCACCACTTGTATTAGGTCATCTGCCCATCTCGTAGCTGGTCTTCCTACGCTGCGCTTGCCAGTGCGTAGTCTCCACTCGAGAACCTTTCGGCCCCATCGGCCATCAGTTCTTCGTGCTATGTGCCCTGCCTACTGCCACTTCAACTTGCTAATCCTCTGTGCTATATCGGTGACTTTTGTACGTCTACGTATCTCTTCATTTCTGATTCGATTTCGTAGAGTGACTCCGAGCATAGCTCTCTCCATAGCTCGTTGAGTGATCTTGAGCTTCCTTATAAGGCCCATAAGCTAGGGACCACGTTACAGTGCCGTAAGTCATCTCTGGTATGGTAACACACACTGGTCGTAAACTTTCGACTTGAGGGACTTTAGTTAAGGTTGCCTGGAAGAGATCGCTATTAGCGATAAGGCCGCCAGTTGTTACACTAGATTTTAAATATCTTATCTTGATTGTAAGTTTCTAAGGTGTGTACAATAAAGAGTTTATCTATGTATCTATCTAGTTTAACCAGACTATATATTTTATTTTTCACTTTATACTTTGACATTGCTAAATAACGCTTATGGCATTGGAATTGAAAAATGTAAAATATGAACAATTGAATAAGACTAAAGCACTAAGCCACAAATTGTTTGGGGAAACCCCTATCCTTTGAGGAACTCTTCAACTCGATTATTTGTAATTTTTTTTTTCAAAACAATACGTAGTAAAATTATTTATCAAACTTTTGTTTTTGCTGTTTATTTTACATATATTATTTTGATTTTTCTTGCCATTGTTAAGAGTGTAGTTTTAGTTAAAGTATTGTTTTTTTTTCAAATGGACATGACTATATTGGTAGTGATAATTTGCTCTATAAATATTACTATAGTAAAATTACTTGAAATTATAATATTTTTATGATCTAGCCTACTATTCATATAGTATGTCGTATAGAGCATGGAATTATAGTACGAATACGAGAGTTAAAGTACATAATTAATACCTTGTGGGTCACTAATAAATGTCAATTGATAATATATGAATTAATATGCTTCTAACAGATTATATTTATTTCATATTAGGTCGATACTACCTGTCGAAGATATTATCAACAGAAAGTCGATAATAATGAAATCGATACTTTGTCTTATTCCAGCTACATCACTATTTCGAGCATTTTGAGATATTTGTGCCATCTATTGGTGATAGGTAAACGATGAATAGAGAAGTAGGTACTATAATATTTCAAGACAAAGTCAGCCATAATAGATGACACAAGAAATTTAATTCTAGCAAAGATAAAGTTCTTGAGAAATTTTGTAGATGGCAGCAGTTGACTGCTTGAAAATGGTTTGAAACAAAGAAACGGTTGGGCGAAGTATGTGAGTGACGAACACTGCGCAGTGTATAATGGATTTAACACATTACTTTTTTTATAATCTCTTTTTTTAACGTGCTTTTTAGTATGGCGAAAATGTCGCATTAGTATTTGTCTTATTAAATAAATTAAATTAAATCTGTTTTCAGAGCCGGCCTTGTAGGTGTGGAGGCCCTTAATTATTTTACAAATAAAAATTCAAACGTGTTTCACCAGCGGAGGGCAGGAAAGGGGGGTGTGCATCGATCGTTGAAAAGATGATTGATGACTGATTTCATTAGCAAGTTCGCTGCACTTGCATAGGCACAAAAAAAAACTATGCGCGAGGGAAGCGTTCGCGATAGATTTGTAGTTTGGATACTGATTACATTATTAGCTCGTATTAGCAAGTTCCCAGCACTTCCATTATCCTTATAAATAAAAATAGGCATACAGAATAGCAAACAATAATAATCGACAATCGTACAATACCATGAATTCATCTCCTCCTTTTTGCAAGACGCTTAAAAAATAATAATTGTTCAGGTTCAATGTTTCTTTGGTACCTATGATGGGTTGTTGGTGAGGCTCAAAAAAAAAAATGACAAAACCCCTTGTTCTTTTAAAATTTTAATAAAATTGTATAAATTAATGACAAATTACTTCCAATACAAACATTAATACATTATTTATTATCATATCACAATAGTAGAATTAATTTGTAAAGAATAATAATTATTATATACCTAGTTCCTTAGTTAACTGTCTTAAATTAATTTCGAGGAGGTGCTAAAGATTTCTCTGTAAATCCATGAATGTTTATTCATATATATACCATTATTTAGGTTATTTAACCAACCGAATTATTAAAAAAAAAGTGTCCTACATACCCATACCCTCATTTTTACTAAATATTTAGTTAATCTTACCCTAAATTCCACATTACCCTTTTGTTATTATACACAGCTAAAAAAACACAGGTTTCTAAGGCAAAAACGGGCGGGCCCTAGAGGGGAGACGCGGGTAAGCGCTCTTGTGAAAATTTCACAATAGCCGCTTACGACTTCGATTCGATATCGGCACACAGCTACTGTTATAATATCAAAGGCGATGAAACACTGTGGTTTTTTACTCTGTAATAAAACTAGGGTGTAAAACGTTTTCCCGTATGATCAAAAGCACCGCCTCAAAACGACTCTCTGGTCGCTTATTCCTTAAATAAATTAATCTAAAAATAAATAGCACATAACTTACAAGGAATCGGGAGAAGCTTTGGAAATCCTTTGAAGTAAGTCTGTACAGTCTTGAGAAGAACATTATAAATAGTCTTATTTTAAGTACTTACATTTAAAGGACGATTGACATTGAATTTATTTCAATAATCACTCATAAAGGCACTGTGTCTGAATAGCTAGCATTCCGAGGGTCACCGCCGATATATGCGGGTGACTTAGGTGACCAAATGAAATATTTGGGGAAAAAATCTGTACGATTGATTTTGACATCGCAATAATAACTTATGCATGTTACTTGGCGTCAAAATGTATGGAACAGTATAGTATTTTTTCATTATTTTCAAGTAAAATAGGTACATTAGGCCATTTACTCCCACTGTCCCCATTTGGGACCACTGTATTTACACTTACTATAAAAAGTTTTCCGATATTTTTTTTCGGTATACCTTGAATAACAAAAATATTTTTTCAAAATTTTGCCAGTAAATTTTTATTGAGACCCAAATGTGACAATATTCAATTTATAAATAAGTTTAACGTTTTTTAAATATGTTTGATTTTTTAATTATTTTAGCGCATAATTTAAAGTTAGGTGAAAATAATTATATGTCGATTGGGTAGTAAATTTTGGTTTCTTTAGAGTTTAGCCTCAAATAGCATTGGGTAATTTTTTTCCATCTTAAGAGAATCGTTGAGTGCATGTTTAATGTCGAGTAAGTATGTATTCAAGGGCGTCGCCAAGGGGGGGGGGGGCAGAGGGGGCAGCTATAGCTGCCCCCTATAGATTTAATAGCTATAGATTTAAAAAATGTAGCCAACTGCAAAGCAACTAAAGTCCTAAGGCCGTGCAATTGTACCTGTACCTACAAATTCATATTTTTCTCAACTTCCATAATATTAACTTGCCCCCCCCCCCTGGGCCATGGGCTGGCGACGCCCTTGTATGTGGTGTATATCGTGCTTTCCTCATACATGAAAACAATATTATAGTTAAATGCTTGAAAATTATAAGTATATCTTTTATATTTGATATTGTATAAAGATATGAATGGTTCAGCCTCTATTTATTGTTGGTTCTTTTTTATATTTCATTTTGAATACTTGTATAAAAAAATATCTAAATCTAATTTTTTCTTCTTATAATATACAAGCAAACACATAGTAAACGATTCTCTTACTAATATCACTGGAGTAAAAAAATTAGGTGCAACAGATGGAATATTTTTTTAAATTTCGTCACTGTTCTTACCTTCTTCAGAAAGCTCTAGAATATGGCCAGTTATTGCTTGAAGACGAATGATGATCAAAGTACGGACTATCCGTCAAAAGCAATTTACTACCACTAAGACCTGAGCTAGAACTCTCACTTGACGAAAACATACTCTTACTCCCGGTGTAGAACGATAGAGAAGTGTTCAGAGGCTCCCTGCCTATACGCCTTCTAGCACGGACTAAAGAGACGAAAGCGACCGCGATGGCGCAGAGGAAAATGATTCCTAGCACGCAGAACGCAAGCGCCATTTTCCCTGGTGACATGCAGATCGTTTTGTCGCCTGGAGAAAAGCCGCGAACGAATTCTTCTTCGTCTTCTATTCTTCTTGAACCTGGAATTAGATAAAAAACAGTTTAGTAAGTTTGTTATAAAGAAATTATTTTAACTGGAAGTTGCACCAGTGCGGTCTTGATGATGAGATGCAGACTTTGTTATTTCTTAGAATTTTACATAAGTATCTCTCGATATATGTACCTTGATATATCAAATTTCATCAAAACGAACTATAGTTTGAGAGTAAAAAGGTATCAAAGAGCCATATAAAGTTACTTACGAAGATATAATTAAACGATATTCTTAAAACTCGAACGTAACGCGCCACACGATGGAAGTGGATTCAAGCGGTTCGTTCATATCCCGAAAAAATGCTTAAATTTGTAAAAATGGATTTCTAGTTCAATAATTAAAATAATGACTTTATAATATAAGTAATTTTGGATTCTCGCAAACATTATAATCGACTAATATACATAGATACCGTATCTATTTGGCTATAATGACAAAAAAAAACAGTTTGATGAATTTCCCGCCGCAAACGTATCGTATCACCTCTAAAAAGTTCTATCTAAGGCTAAGGCCGCACTACGGTTAAACCACAGCGGTTTTTAACCGCGGGAGTTTAAGAAACAGAAAAACGAATACAAGCGGCCGCACTTGCAGTTTTTCCCCGCGATTGATTTAGTACCGTCTCGAGCGGTTTCGCGGTTTATAGCGGTTAACGCTCGCGGGAAAAAACCGTAGTGCGGCCTAGGCCTAACATCAATTCCGGAAAACTGCTTACCTCTAATAGAAGCCTCATCCTCCAAGTCAATATTCGGAGCATGGACCTCAATACTGTTATACACTTCCAGTCTATCAATCACCACTCCTTTAGCATCCTTATCCAGTCTCGCTTTCCTCAGCAACCCATCTCTCGTCTGCTGCGGTTTCTGCAACGCCTTGCAGTCCACTTCAGGGCAATTCCCTTTACAGAGTTCTATCCCACACGTCAAATGAAGCTTCGCCCTGTCAGGGAACTTGAAAGCGGAAAATGTCGTCACTGCATGTTGATAAGTCATGATATTCTTTAACACGTAGTCTGGATCAGATTTGGAAAGTTTTATGTTAGCGCTTTCGTCTAAATTCTTCTGTGGGTCGACGGGTTCTAAGTCGGTGAAGTCGATTTCTGAGCTCTTCATGCGGTGCTGGTGGATGGTTGGTTTGGTGAAGATGCTTTCGTCGATCGGACAGCCGGCTTCGTCGAGGAGTTTTTGTGAGGCTTCGCCTAGACCGTCGTGGGCTATGCAGTTGGTGATGCGAAGGCCGACACCAACTGGAAAACAAGTAAATAAGATTGAGATGAGATTGAAAAATTGCACGTACACGGCTGCCTAATTAGTATGGCAATACTTTTGGATGTTTTTTTTAAACCAAATAAATCTACGTTTGTCCTTCAACTTGACTGAAGGTAAGCGATGGTGTGGACCACACCATCGCTTACCTTCAGTCAGGCCACACCTTGTGGCCAAGGATGGGGCACGTCGATCTAGAAGATATCTATTCACTCTACCCTTGAAAAGTCCAAGATTATAGTTCTTACGAAACAGATAAAATAGCAGGGAGTTTCACTCCTGTGCAATACGCATCAAAAATGTGATGTCCATGGATGTTTTTTTTACGCAAGATAGATCTACGATTGACCACCAACTCGCCTGATGTAAAGCGACGGTATGGCCGAGAATGGAGCTCGTCTCGAATCTTAAAGATATTTATTCACTCTAGTTCTCAAGAAACAAAGATGGCGGCAAAGAATTTCATTCCCGTGCAGTACGCATTAAGAACGTGGACCGATATAGCCGAGTACGGATTTTTGTCATTTCAACGAGAAATGGGCAATTCGCCGGCTTTCTGCTGAAATTCTGGAACGAGGAGGTGGAATTAAGTCCTAAAGCTTTTGCGCACACTCCCGAAATTAATCCTGTAGTTATTTATCTAGATATTTTATGAATGTTTTTGCTTGATTACCCAAGAAGGAGTATAATATAGGCGAAAATACACGTATACTTAATATTATATAATTTAATGTTACCTCCAACACTTAACTTAAAAATAATCCGATTTTGATGTGAGAAGTCGAGGTGTCTTTTAATAGGCAGTTATAATTTGTTGTACGACAACATTTACGTATGATAACAAACTCATGTAATGGTAAGAATGGTATGGTTAAGAATGGAGCATTTTGTCCTATGACGGTAAAATGTCTTATTTACCAGGCAACGTGCACTGTATAAGTAGTCGCATCTGCTGACCCACTTCCACCGTAGCTGGTTCTGTGGCCGAGACAGCTGGAGACAGCTCCATCCAGGCCCGAGCTGCTTCCATCAGCACCTCGCGCTGCTCCAGTTCCACAGGAGCAAAGCCTTGTCGGTTGCGACCAGTTCTGAAAAACATAAAGATTAAATGGCTATGGCTACCTCCTAGTGTTGAGTCAGTTCAGTCAGTCAGTCAGGTGTTTCCTATAGGTTGCCGAGATTAAAATTGTTTAAAATAAAGAGTAGGTACAATAAATACCCGACCCTTGTACCCGGAAGTCTGAGAACTAGGAATGGAGATCGGGACCCTGTCTCTTATTACACTTTTCCTGCCAACAGGGCTCGATAAATCGTGTGGTGTAATAAATAGGACTTTTAGTAAGGTACTCCAATAGCTCCGTATAACGATATTATTGGAAACGCGTTTAACGTGTTTCATCCGCATTATAGGGGTAATCTGTATGCTAGATATTTATCTATGGTTCAATTTAGATAAATACCTAGTCATTAGACGAACATATTAGTCCGTGTTCGAAACTGCTACCTCACAAGACCGGAAGAGCGTCTTGACCTTCACGTTTCTCAGTTCGGCTTGCGGATATCCACTTCCGTTGATAATATTCATCAATAAAATTATGTTGCCTTGCGGTTACGGCGGCTTCTTTCTACCAGTCAATAAAATAAAATAGTAGAATATAGTAGGTACATAAATTTTTAGATACCCATTTCTAAATACCAATATATTA
Organism: Lycia hirtaria; assembly: GCA_947563715.1. Lineage (NCBI taxonomy): Eukaryota > Metazoa > Arthropoda > Insecta > Lepidoptera > Geometridae > Lycia > Lycia hirtaria. The sequence goes on from OX387375.1 coordinate 25,944,981, forward strand.
CGTCCGGTTGATCAAATGTAATAGTTGTTGTCTTGTTCAGGGGCTTAAAACTCTTTAGTTCGTTTCATACGAGACAAGGCGAGTGCTAACCTTGTTTTCTTCACTTCTTGTCCGGCCATTTCTCGCAGCTTGGTGTTGATGACTGTTTCCAAAGCTGAACTGGTGATACGCACTGCCTTGGGTTTCAGTTTGCATCTGGAATGTAAGAGCACACAAGTGATCAGTTTCTTTTCGGTTAACGTTAAAACAAGACCGTCTCTGTTTCCTGAGAACTATAATCTTGGAATTTTCAAGGCTAGAGTGAATAGATTTCGATCGACGAGTTCCATCCTCGGCTACACCGAATGTCGCTTAACATCAAGTGAGGTGGTGATCAATCGTTGATCTATTTAACATAAAAAAGAAAAGGGCTTGCAAGAGAAAAATCCGAATATAGTATATTTCCGTGTATACCTGACTAGTATCTCCTGGTCTGCCGACTGCTGCAGCCGTCGGTCCATCTGCACAACCAGCTCCACGCTGTAGTAGAGCTGGTCGTCCTCGCCAGGCTCCTCCACGGTGGAGTTCAGGGTCGAGGTCCGCACGCCGCACGCGTTCGAAGGCAGCTGGAGGGATACGGTCTTCTGAATGTTGCCTGAAATTCATAATCAACAATATGTGATGGGGTTGCGTTTAATTTCATTCTCTAGCTTCACCCACGAGATGGACAGATGACCTCATGCAAGTGGCGGGAAAACGCTGAATGAAAGCTGCTTCCAATCGGTCTTTTTTTAGAAATCCATGATCCTCCTGGACGGCCTATGTCCAGCAGTGGACTTCTTATAGGTGAAGGTCGTTCAGAAGGTGAAGATGATGATGACGATTTTCCACGCACGATTGCACGCAAACTTCTTACATAAATTAGTAAGATTGATCACATCTCACTTGGATGTCGCTTGTCATGGCTCAGAAAATAAACTAACTCGGTCGAGACACGTCTTCACATTTATACTGAGCTCAAATACTTTTTCTCTACTCTTCTTGTTTTAAGTTAGAGCAATAAAATCCAACACAGATATAAGCGTACCAAGGTGGCGCGAGATTAACGAATACAGCAAAAAGAGCGTAATCACAGGGTTAAAGTTATGAATATTCGGTACTGACCTTGCACCCAACACTCTCTCGAGAAGTCCTTGCTAAACAGCAGTCCTTTAAACGGCATGTCCATTTGCACGTTGACAGTGATGGCTCCTTTATCGCAGGTGGTGGTGACACCGACGACTTTGTTGGGCCTGCTCTGCTGGCCCCGGCTGGGCGTGACAAGACACAGCAACATCACCGCGCGCCACATCCTGGCGCGCCCTGAAACAAAATAATAGATTTCATGTGAGGATTGAGAGAAACTACTTACTTGTAATTTCATTCAAATCTTTTGAACCGTTTCTTAATGACGTAGTAGCAGTAGCAAACACACTCATTCAAGTAGAGGAATATTGTGTGATTATTTTCTTTCTTCTTTTTTAGGGTTCCGTACCAACAGGGTAAAAACGGGACCCTATTACTAAGACTTCGCTGTCTTTCCGTCTGTCCGTCTGTCACCAGGCTGTATCTCACGAACCGTGATAGTTAGACAGTTGAAATATTCACAGATGATGTATTTCTGTTGCCACTATAAAAACAAATACTAAAAAACAGAATAAAATAAATATTTAAGGGGGCTCTCATACAACGAACGTGATTTTTTTGCTCGATATTTATAACGGCAACAGGTAGACGCTTGAAATATTCACAGAATATTGAGTTATATTATTCACTTTAAAAATAAATACTTAATTAAATTAAAATAAAATTAATAATTAAGGGCGCCCCCATACAAAAAACGTGATTTTTTGCCGTTTTTATAGATAATGGTACGGAACCCTTCGTGCGCGAGTCCGACTCGCACTTGGCCGGTTTTATTAATTTTTCTCTTTAGCTTATCAGATATTGGGCCGGTCGCAGTAGGTATATTCGAATGTGTACTATAAACACCAACCAAGAGCTTAATTTTTGAATCCTTTGCAAGAAAGGCACATGTGAATTTGCTAGACTCCCGAAAATATCATAAAATATTGATAGAATTTTATGCTGCTAAAAGTTAAAATTCAAATAATCGAGAGCATTCGCAATTCATTCACATTACTCACTACGAGTAATGTGACAGATTGAGAACGTATAGGTACATTTTTGAATATCAAATGCGTATATGTGATAGCTTTCGAGCAATCCATAAATTGAGCTTGAATAAAAATTGAGCCACTACGATGATTTCCAAGTTCAAACAGACGAAAATAAATATAAATAAATAAATATTTGTGGACATTTCACACAACACCATCTAGCCCAAACTAAGCAAAGCTTGTACTATGAAACTAGATGGCTTAAAGAATACATATATACTTTTTTTTTGTAAATATATACATATGATACATAGAAACACCCAGACACAGAACAAACATCCATGCTCATCACACAAATGTTTGCCCTGGGTGGGGATTGAACCCACGACCTTTCAGTTCAGCAGGTAGACGTAAACTAGTGTGTTTACCAACTGAGCCACAAGGCCAGTCGAGTGACACCAACATTTTACTATAGAAACAAGGGCTGCTTGATAAACAAAATTTGACTCTGGCATGGTGACGTCAATGCCTAGCCGAAGGTAGCATTAGAAAAACAAGTAGGTACTCATGTTTTTTTTTTCATTACGGAAGCTAATATGAAGACTTTCGGTGCTCAAACTTGGGGTTTCCAGAGGACTCAGTATGCTGGGTCACACATTGAATCCGTGTCTCTCGTCTCCTCTTACTTGAAACATGTACTTTGTGTGTGCGTGAGTGGGTACCGTGGCGCAGATGATGATGATGAGAAAATAGCTAACTATTAGATATAGATGTCAAGAATAAAGCATTGATCTCAATTCTAGCATATATTGGAATATCAATGTATTTTTCCACAATCGCGTATTGTCTTGCTCTTGAAATGGAACACTTAAGTATGCAAAATTAGATTCCTATCATTCTTGCGTGTGAATACACAGACAGTTTTACTTTCAACGATAAAAAGTGTTGGAGATATTAGGTACTTGGGTTGGCGTTTTATTAGGAAATACAGGCAGCAAGTTGGGCACATCCGATGGCGGGGCAAGAATATGGAAACTTTTGTGGTGTGAATCAATTAAAATAGGAAATAATACCTATATAACTAGTGTTTATTTTGTGGCAAGAAAAATTATCTATCTGGTGCCATAGTACAAGCATAGCTTAGTTTGGGCTAGATGGTGTTGTGTGAAATGTCCACAAATATTTATTTATTTATTTAGTCTCCAACCCAAAAAGATAAAGGGGCGTTATAAGTTTGACATGTGTACCTGTGTATTTGTGTACGAGTATCTGTATGTCTGTGGCATCGTATGTCTCTGCATTAAACATCATTCATGGACCGATTTTAATCTATTCTTTTGTTTGATAGAGGGTTTAATCGAATGTTCCTAGTTATGTTCCATAAAAATCGATTCAGCCATTCTAGAACTACGATACCACAGACAGACACAAACGCAGATATACACATCAAACTATGTGTCGAGGGTTTTTAAGTGTATTTCCCTGGACCACGTTTAGGTAAATGTATACTTATTTATACCTTTGTTTTCCATCACAGAGACGCATTAAAATCAATCAAACTAATTATAGATTAGGAAATTGGATCGCGCCGTCCAAGAATTTGCGGTTTATTTCGCGGTTACAGCGGCGACGGACATGAAAGTATTTTGAGGCGGGCCTAACGACGCTCGCAGTTTGGAAATGTGGTATTGAATAAATTGCATCATTTGATGAAAATTTAAGTAGTAGGTATTTATTGAAAGACCAGTAAATAAACAAGTGGTTCGCCTTATGGCAATTAATAACCTATGCCTATGGGTATCTATCTCTGGGGATCTGCAATATATCTATGTCTTTAACTGTATTGGTATCGCTGATTATTTACTATCCTAGATATTTTACTGACTAGATACTTTTATTATGGCGTAAAATACCTATAAATGAGATGAAACGGAATAAGTTTGTGGGTGCACCATGGGTGCTGGTTGTGGTAGATACACTGACGATACTCTATAACATTATTTTCTTCGTGTTTCGCTGGAGTCATCTCAGTGGTTGCATTATTATCGGCAACCAAGAAGTCCACTGATGCACATAGGCCATGGATTTCCAAAAAGACCCGTTGGAAGCGGATTGCATTCAGTGTCTTCCTGAAGTGAAGGTATTATGACCAGTGATAATACCTTCTTATATTAGTAAAAGTATCCAATATTGTTATATATGTTTAGTACTCGTAAATAAACCGTTGTGTTCCTCGCTCCAGCGAGCGTTGATACTCCAGTTAGATACAGATACAGACACAATGTATCGCTGTTAAGCCGAAATTAAGCTATCGTTATGCTGGAACTGGGGCCTACTACAACTTTAATCTTTTACCTTTTACCCTTTGAAATCCTTTCTAGGAGCATATTTTAAATTCCTGTGAATTTGATTGAGAGGCCCTACTAAGGCATCCTCCAAATTCTATATTTCTAGGAGAAGCGGTTTGGCTGGTCGTTGTCTGTCATCTGTCAGTCACTCGGGCAAACCTTTTATACGTATAAAACACAATTTTGTAGAAGTCTTTGTTATAACAGTTAGTTGGATTTCTTCGGCCTCTTCTTGTGTCAGTGTATCCACGGTCTGATCATGATGATGATCATCATCATCTACGGTCTCTCAAAATGGGGTATAGGTTCATCACTTGGGATAAGTACATTAATTGATCGTGGAGGTGGAAAGATCGTGTTATTATAACCTCTTTAGCGGGAAATACAATACTGCTCATCAATCCCGAACACTGTAATGCGTGCACAATACTGCTGATTTAAAATTTGGCCAAAATGTGATTCTTCCCCAGGTGAACTCTGCAAAAGAACTTCTTAAAAACATAACCTCCTTGCGCAGACGGGTAAAAATGAATGAGTAATAAAAATATAATTATCTTGAATAATCTATCAATCTAATTTACTGACAGATAAGTTGAGTAGATCTGAAAAATTGATATCAAATATTGTGGTAGGCCCCAGCAGATATTATCTAACTTTGATCTTTTACTTTCGTTTTTGCAGGTCAGGCTCAGGAGTCAAGAGGGTGATCGATAGTCACTGCGCGTGGACTTATCCTTTCTCTTATTTCACCTACATATGTATCATCTTGAAACATTTAAGGTACCAGGCATCGATTATAAAATCCAATGAATTATATTGCTATTTATCGATCATGACCCTATTTATCAACGTGTATATATATAGAATTAATGTATATTACACAAGTCTGCGGTCTTTTTGATCTTTATAAAATCTAAGTTAACGAAATCAAAAATACAATCAAATAAATCAAAGATCATTGGGGTAGGTACTTAGTTTCCCGTTGAACTAGAATAACGAAATTTAACACGATACGACATGGTCATCTAGTCAAGTACAAGTCAATTATCTTAAATTATAATAATAATAAGTATAAAGTTTACGTAATTGATAGCAGTCTAGGAAATAAACTGATTGTTTTCTAAGAATTTCGCGATTCTTACTCATTGAAATTAAACAATTTTTAACAGATTTATCGCATATAATATATTTTACATAATTTTATAACAAACGTTAAACTTCAGGTTCATAAAATTATGTAAAATATACGCAATAAATCCGTTAAAAATGTTTAATTTCAATAAATAAACTGACTGTTAATTTCTGCAAGTGGTGTTATCTTTTTCTTTGCGTACGTAGGTATATAGATTCAAGGGCGCCCATGGCCCAGAGGGGGGCAATTTAATATTATGGAGGATGAGAAAAATATGAATTGTAGGTACAGGTACAATTGCAAGGTCTTTTTTTTTTTTTTTTTTTTTTTTTTTTAAATTCGCGTCCTACCTCCCACCGCAGGGCGGAAGCCTAATCTACACTACTCGTTCACTCCAGTTCTATCATTTACTGCTTCTCGTAATTTCATTCTTATTCCACTTTATCATTCGTCATCTCATACACATATGTTGGCGAAGTTCAACCTAACTATGCTTCTGATTTTAATTCTAATATTTTATTTACACGTTTGGGATACAGGGTAGGTCGGGGTTACAGTTTCTTTTTCTTTTTCGTCTATTTTTACATTTTATCTAATATTTATTACTTATTCTATACAATTTATTAATTACAGTTTTACTTATTTGCTAACACGTATATATGTATTTTCATTTATGTTTTTATATGGAGTTATAAGATATTCTATATTTTTATTTTATTACAGTTCAGTACCATGGGCACTACTTATATAAACGCTATTTATATGGTAGTGCATCCTTATTATTACGTTTTATTTCTATTTATTACACTCTTTACTATCTCTATACAGTACTCAATAAATCTATATCTCATGTTCTTATCCTCTATAATTTTATACAAATTCGCCATATTTATGTTAACATTTAACTCATTTTCTATGTCGAAACGTTTTCTGCTGTATATCGGACAATCTGTGACGACATGCAAAGCACTTTCCTCGACATCTGGGTCACAGGGACACGCCGGGTTCCCCTTGCACTTAAAACGGTACAGGTACGAGGAGAAACCGCCGTGACCCGTAAATAACTGTACAGTTATGTGATCCAGTTTAATTTTCTTAATCAGGTGGTATGCTTTCAACGCGTCCGGAAAGAAGGCTTTGGTAGTCGAAGCCTGCTCCGCTTGTTTATAGCGTCTGTTCCATTCGTCAAGAGATTCGTTACGAATTTGTCTCTTGGCGAATGAAACCGGACAGCTATCATAGTTTGGCCTTGTTTTCATATTAAGAGCCGCACTTTTTGCCAGCTCGTCCGCCCTCTCGTTCCCCTCCAACCCAGCATGAGCCTTTACCCAAAATAGGTTCACTGTTTTGTGTTTTTCTTTAAGTTTGAATATATTCTCCCTGATTTTCGCTGCAAGAGGATGGGGGGAAAATGCGCTAGTCACTGTTTCGAGGGCGGAACGAGAGTCGCAGTAGATGTTACATCTAAGTGCCTGGTGTTTTAATGCCTTGTTCGTGGCCTCAGCCAGGGCCAGTAATTCGGCCTGATAAACGGAGCAATGCTCAGCCAATTTGAGCTTCCTTGTACTCGTCTCCGCGGCACCGTTCCTAATGGATAGCGCCGCTCCGACTTTTCCTTGGATCTTGCTTCCATCCGTATATATGTTGAGACTATTTGTATAGTGCTCTTCGGGGGCTTCTTCGTCCATTAAGTTTATGAAATTCAGTTCCATCTGTAGAGCCGGATGTGGCCTCGATGTGTACGGGACCGGTGTCTCCATTTCTCGATCTCCTATTACTCGCTGGGTATATCCTTTCTTCACCTCATAAAGCAAGGCCGCTTCCCGGATTCTAATATCCAAAGGAAGCAGTCCAGCGAGTAATAGCGCCGAGTTAAGAGACACCGTTCTGTAGGCTTTGATGACTTTTTGTACGAAGCCACGCTGAACAGAGTTAAGTTGGTTTTTTATGGAGATCTTGTTTGAAGCGTGAGCCCACGCACTTGCGGCATACATAATTGTAGGTTCAACTACAGCTATATATATAGTTTTCAAAATATCTGGCTGTAACCCCCAGTGGATTTTAGCTGCTCTTGTGAGCTGCTTGTAGAAGTTTAGGGCTTTACGACAGACGTTTGCGATATGATCGTTGAAAGTCAATTTTTTATCGATAGTGAGTCCCAGCAGTTTAATTTTGTCGGACATGCCAACGCGGACCGCGCCCATGCTCAGTCGTGGGGTATCGTACTTTAGTTTGCGTGTGATGGTCATAGCGACCGTTTTGTGTGGCGCAAAACTAAGTTTATTACGAACACCCCACGTCCGGACACGCTCGAGCACCGCGTTGGCACGTCCCTCAATCTCCAAAGCGGTATCACCATCGAAGGCTAGGACCACGTCATCCGCAAACGCCTGTACGTGGACTCCTTCCGCTTCCAGTTCTTTGAGGAGTGGGTCCAGAAGTAGATTCCAGAGTATTGGACCACCAATGGACCCCTGCACACACCCCTTTTCAGTGTTTTTGACGTGCTCTTCTCCTCCATATCGCACGCGTACGCTTCTATTTTTAAGGTAGTTGTCGAACACCCTTCTCAAATTTATGGGGCACTCTTCCTCAGCCAGTCGGGTTCTAATTTTGGGCCACCAGGCGCTATCAAAGGCCCCCTCTATATCCAATGACACTAGCGTTATGATCTTCTTTTCTCTTAGCTTTTCGTGTATATGTTGCATTAGGATATAGAGGGAGTCCTCGGTGCTCCTCTGGGGCATAAACCCGAACTGGCGAGTACTAAGCCTCGGGATTAGATGAAACTTGAGTCGGGTGACCAGCATCTTCTCATAGATTTTTCCCATTACCGGGAGAAGTCCTATGGGCCTGTATGACTTAGGGGTGGTGTAGTTGTCCTTCCCTGGCTTTCTCAGAACTATGATTGTGGCTTCCTTCCAAATATTCGGGAAATAGCAATATTCTAAGCATTTATTTAGCAACTTTAGAAACAGGTCTGAGTCATTTCTTATGGCTTCCCTGCATATGTCAGCAGTAAAACCGTCAGCGCCAGGTGCCTTCTTCGGGTTGAAGGTTTTAATCGCGTTCATCAATTCGGCACTCGTGAATGGCGGGTCACCAGGTCCATCTTGTTGCCTATCATTTACGACCTCAGCCTTTGTCCTGATATCGCGATGCTCGGCGTTGTCACTTGTTTCGAGGTCTTCCGGATAGAACGTCTCTGCTAATAGCTTCACGGAACCTTTGGCGTCCAGCACCGTATCCCCAACCCGAAGTGGCAAGTCCTCTTCCCTGCTTCTTGTTCTGCCGATCACCCGGTAAATGCCATCCCAGACTGTTTCCCTTTCTTGTTGGCCACAGAAATCTTTCCAACTCTGGACCCTTGCTCTATTTGTCTCTAACTCGTATTCCTCTTTCTTTTTCAGATATTCTTCAACGACTTTAGCCCTTCGGACCGGCGCGGCGCATCTGATTCTCCTCTTCCTGGTGGTGACTTCGCGTTTTAATTTCTCGAGTTTCTCGGACCACCACGGCATGGTGAGTAGCTGTTTGTGTTTCTTTGTGGGTATTGTATGTGTGCATGTTTGTGTGATGATTTGTGTGTATTGGCCGATTATAGTTTCTAATTGATTGATGTTGTTTATGTTTTCGACTGATGTGTGAGTGAGTTGGTGTTCAGTTTTAAATTGGTCCATTTTCTCATGAAACTGGATCCAATTGGCCTTCTTTGTGTTGTAGAGTCTAGTTGTTCGTGTTATGTGTGTGCCTTGTGATTTTTCCAAAAGTAATTGCAAGGTCTTAGGCCTTTGGGTGCTTTACAGTTGGCTACATTTTTTTATCTCTAGGGGGGGCAGCTGCCCCCTCTGCCCCCCCCCCCTGGCGACGCCCTTGCATACACCTACAGTCTAGGTGGATCGGTACGTCTAGGTACTAGACGTACAACATTGTATTCTCTACTCCAGCCTGACGTAAAAATGTATAAATATTATAACATGTTCGTTTTTACTATGGGAACCATTTTATGGGCGAACCATTTTTACTATGGAACAATATCTGATGAATTCGTGAAAAAAAATATTGTTTAACCCATTTTTGTACCTTTCTGTCACAACCGTATAATAACCGTACATTTTTGGCGCTAATCGGAACCATTTCTCGTTTCCGTCCAAACAAAGAAGCTCCCAGTATTCGTCAATTACATAAAGCCACGGTAACTTGCGTAATTTATAATTAGCAGATAGAACAATTAACTGTAAATGGGTGTGTGACCAGCGGGCAGATTCTAGAGCAGAACGATTGTTTCTGTCTCAGTCACTCCCATGTCCAGTTTCATGAGAGTGACAGGTGACAGATAATTATTTTGCATGAGAATACGAGTATTGCAGCCAGCAGCGATTCAAGGAACCGTTGGAAAAGCGTAGCGGTTTGTGGTGTGCGTGTGAATAGTGTCGTACTTCAGTGGAGGCTTAAATAAATCATGAATCATAATTTGATGACATTGACAGTTCTGTATTCTCATTAGGTAATTGATGACATGACAAAATACATGATATAATAGTAATTGATGACATGACATAATTACAGCTGGGTTGGTCTGTATAAGGGTGACTTTGCCTAGACTTGCCGCACTCTTAAGAGAAAAGTCTTGTCTTGTGAGTCGTTCTTTTACCTGTCATGACCTATAGCGCCGAAACAAAAACACAGTCCACAAACTTTAAATTGTTCAGCTAAGGAATTAACATGCTTATCTTTTCTCTAAGGGATGATATTATTTGTGTCGCAGAATTGTAAATATTTATTTATTTATTTATTTAAGTCCATCAACATTGTGTACAATAACAATATTTGCAATAGTTTTATATAATAATAACAAAATTACAATTGTCACAATAATTAAAGATGGAGACAGCATGCATTAATGGAGCGAACAAATAAATTATAAAATATTGTACGTCAAAAAATAATACATAAAAATAATCTAATATTGGTCAATAAAATAAAATAAACTAAAATTGGTCAACTTAATTAAAAATATTGGATTGGTCAGAATTAAATTAAAGATTCTAAAAATTCATCACATTATTTGGATGGAAATATACAACAAATGATTGTATAGATATATTGCAGCGACGACACATAATGATAAATAACATCAAATTTAAAAAAATTAAATGTCATGCTATATAAAAAAAAAAAAACAGAAATACAAAGATCTCAGGGACTTTCTAAATGTATTGTAACTATCGCCAAATATGTCAATGTCGATTGTCTTAGGCAGGCTGTTATATTGACGCACTATTCTCGCTAGAGGTGCATTATAACCCAGATTAGAGCGTGAACTAGTATGATGAGAGATACATCGTTAATGAATGAGACAAGATTCGTTGCTGTGGACCTCGATTTTGTGAAACCATGTTGTTCTTTAATTATTATACTCTTAAAATGGGAAGAAAGGATGGGCAAATACAAGCTTCTCAAAGACTTTGGCAAAAACAGGCAGAATCGAAATAGGTCGGTAATTGCTAATGCTATTTTTGTCACCATTTTATTTTGCAGTAGAAGCGTTCTTCCTGGTGTTATGGGTAGGTATTCAGAAAATATTTCTGAATTGCAGGTAGTAGGTACTTACTATCTATTCAATTCTTTCGCCCTTTAATTCGCCCCTTATTTAGTAGTCCTTTATTTTATTAATGGACTGCCTCTTATCTGAGGTACAGAATACATTAAGATAATGTAGATATTACATATAGAACGGTCCTCTCCCTGCCCGCTGCCCGCGGTCGTCCTATCATTTGCCGGTGTTTGCCTGCACGGCACATTCATTTGTCAGCTAGGCAGGCGTTGCATGCTTCAAGTGCATGAATCCCAATTGTCATCACAAGTGAGCGGCTACCAGAAGATGTCCCTAGCTTCATTAATGCGTGTGCATTATTTATACGTCGACTTTCGTATGCGTCACTGAATAGTGTACCGTTATACGGAGTGTCAGACGTGTGTCTGAGGCTAAAATAATTGTATTTTTTATCTCTGTTACCATTATCGTATTGAATAGATTTCACCAATCTCTAAATAAAAAGCTCCGTAAAATGAAAAATGTTTCAGGCCACACGCGATGATCTTCATTGAATTAAACCATTAATTCCGAGTGAAAGCATTTCGATGAATGAGCCCAGTTTAGCGCGTGTTATCGTTTCATCGACTTGTGTCCATATTTCAGATAGTATCTTCGGCATTCGGGTTCAGATGTGGTTGAGATCAAGCCTGACCTACAATTTTACATCTCAATCTTTCATTGTCAATGTATCTGACAAAGCCGAAATGTTACTAAGGCGGCAGGGCAGTGCCGTAGCTTTTTTCAACCTACTTCAAAAAAGAAGGAGGTTCTCAATTCAACTGTATTTTTTTATGTTTGTTAATACACAAACGTGTTTTTGTTTTTATAGATAATGGTACGGAACCCTTCATGCGCGAGTCCGACTCGCACTTGGCCGGTTTTTTGACGTTTTATTTTTGAACTCTGTCTATAAACCCTGGCTAACCCTTCTAAAACCTGGCTACGCTCGTGCTACTACTGTACTGTAGAGTACAAAGTACTCTTAGCTACACCATGACAATTTCTAAGGTTTATATAATAATAAATTTATTTATTTTGATACAAATAAATATGTAATTACATATGACAAGCTTTTTAGATTTTGTCCAAATTATAAAAAAAAAATTTTTTGTTCATTGCAAATTATAAGTAAGTTGTAAGTGTTAAGTTTTAACAAATAAATAAATGATTTTGCTGTCAAGGTTTTCGCGGTTATCACTCGCTGTATCATGTATATTTTACATTATTAGACCTGACGTTTCTTAGGTACACCGTCCCAAGTACGTACCAATGGTAGCCCCCAAGTCCAAGTCAAGTTCAAAATTACCTTCATTCGTAATAACCCGTCGGATAGCGTTTATAATTTCCTCAGATTGTGATTACAAGTTCATTGGCATCTAGTTCTGCGCGCAGTAATGAACAATTTGTAAGGTGTGACCGAGGGATAATCGATTCTAAGTTTGTATCGCATGATATTACGTTGGGATGGGTAAAACGAGATTATTTCAGAGAAACTAGCAGAGAACTTTCGTTTTGGAATGTGGATGGAAATTGATTATAAGATAATTATTATAGTAAGTAATGCAGTTAAAAATAAAATAAACAACAGACTTCAATATACGCAATTTCTTTTACTTATGTGACGTATTTTTTCCCAGTTATATCGTTTTAAAACCAGAGTACTGAATCGATTTTTATAAAAAAATTATGGGACCACATCTGAAGTAATTATTAATTAATTAATTATTACAAGTGGAGGAGTCGTTGGATGCAAGTCGCTTCCAACCGATCTTTTTGGAAATCCTTGGGGGGGCCTATGTCTAGCAATGGATTTCTTGTAGCTGAGATGATGATGATGGTGATGACCTACAAAAACTTTGTATCAGGACGTAGTGGCCCCATGTAGGTTACCCAGCGGTCAGCTGACCAACTTAGCTGACCACTGGTCGACCCACATGCATGTCGCACTGTCCAAGATCCAAATATTCCGGTAATAAACTCAACTGCGGCACAAATACTATAAAACGTTTACTACCGCCGCCTAATGGCGGACGATCGTAATTTCTTGTGCCGTTATGAAAATGTTGCTGCTTAGTGTTCCGACGGTTGCGGCCGATGAAGATCACGAGCGACAATGATGCACACGGCCATAGTGAGGAGACAACAAGCATTATCTTAAAAAGAAAAACTTTATCTTCTCGGTCGTAGTTATAGTGAAATGATTTATTCTGTGTTACTTCCACAGTTGAGCCGAAAACTTACATCTCATAATTTGAAATCCGTCAAATGGTTTTCCTGTAGAGTGTATCAAATAAATAGACATGTGTATAATTATATTACATCTTATATATGATTGAAAAACATTATACCCTCTTTTAGCAGTCGAGTGAAAGGAAATAGCATTTCGTGTGAGGCGACAGTCACGCGTGAGCACGCGTGCGTGTTATGTAGATTTCGACTAAAAACAGACCCCGTACTTAAAAATGCATGATAATCAGGTTTGTTTCTCATTGTCAGGATTCAAACCCTAACCCTACAGTACGGAAACCTGCACAATCGACTAAGTGATCATCGCATCTAAGTTTCGCTCCGTGTTCCCACAATTGTTTTTTCCTATATGGCTATATACGTATCATTGAGTTTCACCTCATTGTTCCATTCCACGCTGCGCTTGCGCCTACTTTGGCGTTATTTAGTGCCGTTAATTGGTAATAATTGAATCACCTCATTTTCAATGAAAGTGGTTTCAATTGGATCTGTAACTGTTGTGAGCTGGTTAATAACGTGTCTGTCTCATTATATCATGTTTTATAAAAAAAAAAAACTTACTTTAAAAGAAGTTCTCATGGTTAAAACAGGACATATTTATTATGATATATTTATATTTATACATAAATATGTTCTGTTATATTTAATAAAAAATCTAAAAAATGTATTTGACATGCGGTTTGATTGTTAGGATTTTGCCATAATCTCTGGCTTAGCTGTGTATTATTGACCTCCATTTTTTTACCGACTTCAAAAAGGAAGAGGCACTCAATTCGGTTGTATTATTTTTTATGTTTGTTAACTTTTCAACCGATTTGTTTTTTTTTCCTTTTTCATTCTATGGCCTTATTTTAAAAAAAAAATTAAAGGATTTTGCCATAATCTCTGGCTTAGCTGTGTATGATTGACCTCCATTTTTTTACCGACTTCAAAAAGGAAGAGGCACTCAATTCGGTTGTATTATTTTTTATGTTTGTTAACTTTTCAACCGATTTGTTTTTTTTTCCTTTTTCATTCTATGGCCTTATTTTAAAATATATATTTAACGATATTCTACACAAAGCGAAAAAAAACATCCATTCTTTACATGTATGGAGATGGCGGGGCAGCATAAATAAAATAAAAAAATAAATATTTGTGGACATTTCACACAACACCATCTAGCCCAAACTAAGCAAAGCTTGTACTATAGAACTAGATGGCTGATAGAATACATATATACTTTTTTTTGTAAATATATACATATGATACATATAGACACCCAGACACAGAATAAACATCCATGCTCATCACACAAATGTTTGCCCTGGGTTGGGATTGAACCCACGACCTATAGCTCGGCAGACATACTGCAAACTGACCCACAAGGCCAGTCAAAGCACGTTGCAGCGGTCCACTGAATGCATCTACGTGCTAAATTTAATTTCATTTTTGTAGTGCTAATAGTCTCTGAATAATATAAATGGCTGTGCCATACAAACAAACAGATCGACATGGCGATTAGCGAATTTATAAGGTTTCCTTCCTCACAGTTACTATGGAACCATAAAAATGACCTAGATATCCACCGAACAATACCATTCTCAGGCGATGTCACAGCTATCCCACATTTTGGCAATAGACTAACGCGACAGTGCCATTTACCTAACAACTAGTACGCAAAGATCGCAACAGTTACGTTCTGTTATCCGTAGCGTTACACATACCTACCTACTTTGTAGGAGCACATCAGGGAATGCGGATGGTGGAACGGAACGCTGCATCTGGCTTCTACAGCTATAACATCGATTGAATCTGTAATCTTGCCCGTTATCTCTATGGTGCATGTTGCAATTTTGCTGCCTGGTACATTTCGCTTTGGAATACATTGTGGGTACAGGTATACCCATGAGGTAAATAGGCTGCAGCCATAATGATGTTGTTTTTATATTCAACTATAATCTCCGATCAAGCCCGGTGTTTTGATGGGCATCAGTGGTAAACCAACACCAAGAGACCCCCCCCCCCCCCCCCGAGCCCCCTTACATATTTAATAAAAAATAAAGATTGGGTATATGGATTTTTTTTATTTGAAAAATTGAGCTCAAGGTTAGTTGATGTTGCTATGGAAACAAGAACCCATAAAACCCGATGATAACAGGCCTCATGGCTCAGTGGTAGTACCACTGCCTCCTGAACTGTAGGTCGTGGGTTCGATCTCCACCCAGGGTAAGCATTTGTGTGATGCGTGGATGTTTGTTCTGTGTATGAGTGTTTATATGTATCATAAGTATTTAAAAAAAGGAGTATATATGGATTCTATCAACCATCTAGTTTCCATAGTACAAGCTTTGCTTTGCTTTGTTTGGGCTAGAAATTATAATATTTATTTATTTATAATGAAATTTGCAGGTTATTTCCACTCTTGAGATCTACTGGTAATTCATGGAACTCTATGGTAACAGTAGTTTGCTTGTAATTCCAGCTAATAAACTGCCAGTGCTATTTCCCACGGGACGACAGCGACAGACCGCAAGATCTACGGTAGAAACACCGTTTGACGGAATGCCGCTGCAGCAAGTACCGGATTTGTGTATCTAAATTTATATATATTACCATAGTTTTATTTTAAGAACTCTCTTTAGAATAAGACTAAGTTTGCATACTTACATATTTTTTTTTATTGAACGTTATACCCCACATGATGGGTTGGGGTTGAAAAACATATTTCATCCTTTCTGTATGTATGGAGTGCCAACCCTATTTTTTTTTAATTGACTACGGCATTTTGTAACGTTTTATAGAACAATCTAGATGCCAAATTTCGTTTATGTAAGGCTGATAGTCTCTGAGTAAAATGACATACGGACAGACAGACAGACGGACATGACGAAATTATAAGGGGCCCTCGTGGTTACTACTGAACTATAAAAAGTTAATTATTCTATCAGTCATCTGGTTTCATAGCTTTGCTTAGTTTGGTGATAAATGATGTTGTTTGCAATTTCCTCTAAAATATAGCCTATGACCTTCTCCAGGTCCTAAAGAATCTCTGTCAAATTTCATAACGATTGGTTCAGCCGTAAAAAAACGAACAAACAGGCAGATCTACTTTCACTTATATAATATAACATTTAGGACTTATGACTAGTTAGGATACTTAATATTTGCCAAATTGTAGGCTTTTACAGTAATACACATAGTTACAGCATAGACATGCGTAGACGTAAGCGCAGCGTTATAATATCAACAGTTAGCACCGTCTATTTGGCAGACGTATCTGTATAACCAATAAATGGATAGACTAAAACGAGTCGAAATTGGCAAACAACTCATACCTAATTAGTTTCGTAATTTAAAAAAAATTTCGCGCTCGCTTCGCTCGCGCATTATTACTATTTTGCCATATAAGTAATGTGGGCTCAGTAATACGAGAAATAAATCATGTTACTATAAAAACACTACAACAATTTTCGCGCTCGCTTCGGTCGCGCATACTTATTAGCTATGTTTTGTTTACTTGAGTCATGCAAATGTTGAGCGCTCGTTAAAACGAATTAAAACGGGTGAAATCATATCTAGCATGATATGAATTAATAATGTTCCGACGTTACAAACACTTTATTTACAGTTATACGTTTGTCCGTAGCTTAATGTTCGTGTATTTTAATAGTTATAAGGTTATAACTAAGATTGACGTTTAGAAACCAGTACTCGTCTGCGTATAGTCTGCGCAAATAAAGAGGTAAATTTTTGTACCCGTGGACCCCGTGGTTCTTATACCGAAAAATATACGTAAAAAATATTTAAAAACCTGTTTTAACTTATGATAATTAAGCTCTTTTATAAGATACCCTACGGTTTATTCACTTTAAAATTTGGACCCTCATTCCTTGCATAAAGACACTATTTTTTTTGCGATTAATATAATAATACCGGCCAAGTGCGAGTCGGACTCGCTCACGAAGGGTTCCATACCATTATCTATAAAAACGGTAAAAAAATATTATATATAAATATTATTTTATTTTAATATAATTATTTATTTTTAAAGTGAATAATATAACTCAATATTCTGTGAATATTTCAACCGTCTACCTGTTACCGTTATCAATATCGACTGAAAACGAGCAAAAAAAATCACGTTTATTGTATGGGAGCCCCCTTAAATATTTATTTTAGTCTGTTTATAGTATTTGTTGTAATAGCGGCAACAGAAATACATAATCAGTGAAAATTTCAACTCTCTAACTATCACGATTCATGAGATACAGCCTGGTGACAGACGGACGGACGGACAGACAGCGAAGTCTGAGTAATAGGGTCCCGTTTTACCCTTTGGATACGGAACCCTAAAAATGTCCGGGTTTCGTTTTTTTTTATATGTGTACTATAAACTATAACAGAATGCTTCTTGCCAAATTGTATAGTTCTAGGTGTGTCTAGTGTCGAAATGTGCATTTTTTACGATATATTCGGCTGTAACTTTTTTACGAAAACTGAGAAATTTGATTTTTCTTTCTGCAACAAGAGACTATGGATCTGCGTATATGGTTTTAATTTCAACACGATAGGTCCTGAAATAAAGGTCTTGACACCCGGACGGACGGACAGACGGACAACAAATTGATCCTATAAGGGTTCCGTTTTTTCTTTTGAGGTACGGAAACCTAATAACGGTATTCACTTCTGATTTCCAAGAATATAATTTCCCCCTTTTATCTACTAGTTTGTACGGAACCCTCAGTGGGCGAGTCTGACTCGCACTTGTCCGGTTTTTTATGTCACTGTAACGACTTTTTTACATTTTAAAAGTTTATAAAAATACCGACCATAATCAGACAATGATATCCACACCTTTGTATTAATCCATATCTAAATAAATTTATTTCGTATTCAAATCGGAATTTCCATTCAAAAGATGTTAAGATTTTAAAAATATCAAATACATATAAAATCGAAATATTAATTGATGACATCACGGTATCATAGAATTTTGATGATCGGTGTGTATGTCATTGTCAGCGATAAAATCAAGGAAACTTGACTTCAAAGGAATCGCCAATGTCTTCGATCGAGCCTAGCGAGCTAGCTTGCTTGACTCGGACTTGGTACCACCAGATGACTTGCTACTCAGTGCTTGATTAAAGCAAACTTATTCAAAAATCAACATATCGTTTGATCAATAATCAGTGACAAGGAACAATAATGTTCCCGATGATTGATAGTGAAACACTGAGACTGAGTAGCAGTTACAATTAATATATTGTTTGCGTGTGCTAACTCGACAGCAGCGCCATCTAGTACGTGCGTATGGAACGTCTATCAGTCGTAGATCTATCTTGCTGCTTGCATAAAAAAAGTATAAAGTTTACATATTAATCTATCTACTCAGCCTATGTCCTACTCGTATAGGCCTCCTCGCATTCACGCCATTCTTTCGAGTATAATCCTAACTAGTATTATTAGCAAGGCTGAATTATTATCATCCGCCGGGCTTTTGCCACCGCCAATATTGCATGCAGCTGTGCTCAAACCGAGCGGTCTTACGCGTGACGATGGTAAAAGGCTTGACGGAATGACGGAATGACGAATGAATGACGGAATGACTATGAAAATGTATTTTAAAATGGAAGGATTGCTGGAGAGGAGATTGTAGGCGGAACAGAAGGTGCTAATGGTATACTCGCTACCGTTCCCCGCCTAAACGGAATGACGCTTGTACCATGGAAGTTCGGACGGCCCCTTGTGTAGGACGCCACGTGCGTTGATACTTTGGCACCGTGACACACGGCACAAGCGACGTAAATATGTTAATCTCGGTAGAGGTTATGACAAGTTTAGTGCTTTAAGATTTATTAGTTTCTTATTCTAATACTATGTTTCAAATGGACACTATAACGAGTGAAAAACCTGCTTGCTTAAACTTATAAAAAAAAAAAACTAATACTAATGTTACTATTCCGTCCATAAGTAAAAGTAATCAATTCTGTATTCAATCAGAGATTTTGAGACTTTGAGTGAGACTGATTATTGTTGATTTGCTAGTTTGAAATAAATATTAATTGGTAAACTTAAATCATTGTCCTTTTCCATTCTTATAAAGCAAATTTTCATAAAATACTTTAACGGTTTCATCGCTAACACATCAACCCGCCAACCCGGCGAAACATACCGGGTTGCAATCCCTAGTACCGATACGTAAGCCTAAAAAAAGTCAATTCAAATTGAGAACTAAATTTTAACAAAATTTTATACTTCATTGAAATGATAGTAGATAAACAAAATTAGGATTCAGTGTAAGCCCAGATGGTCGTATAGAAAAAAAAAACAAAAGTGACTTCTTACAACCTATATTGTAGGAGAAAAGTAGGTAGAACTATGACTATGCCAATCATTTTGTAATGCAGGACCTATGTAAATAGGGCGAATTCTGTGTGCAGGACCACCAATTGTTGAATTTGTTGGTTAAACACAGATTTATTTTGCGATAAAAATACCACCAAAATTATAGCGTAATAAGATTCACCTGAAAGCAAAAACATTGTGGTTTCTTCAATTTGAAACTTTCTAACTTCCAACAACGAGGAACGTAATTTAATCAATACCACTTTCTATAATTTATTTGAGTTCTTTCTCGTAGTTCATATATATTTTTCACAGGAGAAAGATTACCTAGAAGAAAACGATTCACTTTAAAGACGCCCAGATTATGTCTATCGGTGAAGGCCCATTTAGCAATCGTATTCCCCATTTTAGCAGTACCCACGATTATAGTGTTATTAAAGCGTTTCAGTCGGCTTTCAGCTTGTAATGGATAACCCGGTCAGTATTGGATGTGTGACCGGAAGTGGCATAACAATACAACATAGTTCCCTCCGACGTAACACAGCGGATTAGCAAGTTGAAGTGGCAGTGAGCAGGGCACATGGCACACAGAACAGATGACCGATGGGGCTGAAAGTTTTCGTGAGTGGAGACCACACACCGGAATAAGTACGTAGCGTAGGACGAAGGACAAACAACTACATACAAGTGATAGGAAGACGTTAAATGCAGGCCGAAAATAGGTCTCTATGAAAATCCATGGCGGAGACCTTTAACCAACAATGAACACCATGTAGCTCAGATGATTTTAAATAAAAAGTACGGGTCACTCACGTTTGTTTTAAGCCGAAAAATCCGACTATAGTTTCAACCGCATTAGGCGGTCTTTTTCAAAGGAGCAGCGCAAACGTCACTCTCGGTCGGTGACGCGCCTCGCACAGCGATGTGCCGCTTGTGTTTAAAATGTGTGAAAACCACGTTAGCTAGTTTCCATTCCATAGCTCAGATGATGTTGATACATAAACTGTTAATGACCAGGAAGGGTTTGGTTTTTAGCCGTGTAATAAGAATCCTGTTAAGGGTTCCATCTAAATTAAATGGCACCTTGAAATTGACCTTGAAATGGTGTTTCTCGGTTCTCGCGACAGTTACGAAAGGCAGATCATACATGATGTGAATCCGGCGGAACGCTTTCACTCTCGCCGCCACTCTGATTGTTATCTAACTGTTGTGCCGAGGGCGTAATGAATTAGCTAAGAGTATGTTTGTATACGCACGGTGTATACATCCTAGTATATGTTTTAGGACTCTATGGCGGCCATTTTGATTCCAAGATAGGAAGGAACATTTGTTCGATGTATTTTTTACACATTAAGATTTTTTTGGCTGTATTTTCCTTATTCTTACTAATAGAACATCGAACAAGTAACCAACGACTCTTCCAACAGTTCCAACTGTTTGGGAATGTATGAAGGAGGCTTATGATAGATCTACATTGACCACTAGCTCGCCTGATGTTAAGCGACGGTGTGGCCGAGGATGGAGCTCGTCGATCTAGAAGATGTCTATTCACTCTAGCCTTGAAAATTCCAAGATTAAGTATACTTAGTTCTCAGGACAGAGTTCGTAGAGACTGGCGTATTTGGTGTCGGATCGGCCAAGATCCACTTTGAGGTCAGCGCGCCATCTTAGTATTAGTACAGTTCTAAGGAAACAGAGATGGCGGCAAAGAATTCCAATCCTGTGCAGTACGCATCAAGAACGTGGACCGCATGACAAATGAGTGGTAATGCTAACAAATAATTTTGGTTATTTTCTAAGCCTGCGTGTTCTATTTACAATCACATACAAGTTGGTGGTTTAATACAAAATTATTTGTATTAAAAAACTGACTCGAACTCTACGGAACATTGACCTACGAATATTTCATTAAAACTCCCTGACATTCGGCGAGTCCCACCGGCGCACATCTCTAGTCCTATCACGTTCTAGTGCGGTACATCTACTCCAAATAACAATAGAATCAATTTAATCAAACCGTCTCTATCACAACACAATAGAGTTCAGAATCCCGTGTGAAGTCCTTTCGATTGGTATGGGCACCGTGTGCCGACCCCATATACTTATGACCTACAGAACCTTGACTTGAGTTCGGTGAAAGTCGGAAAAGGTTCCAAATCAGAGCGAGGGACGGAATTATTTAAGTAAATAGGTCGTTACTATTCAAGAATCGAGTCGGTGAAATATTTTTATAACACATAAAACTCTAGCATAACAAATATATTTTAATGGTGTGTCAATAAAGAGTTTATCTATCTATCTATCTATCTATAAGTTTAGAAAACTCAAAAACCCTCCACAAAAAAACGGCTGAACCGATTTAGGGCTAATTTTTCAATCCTCAAATAAAAGTAATAAAATCAAATTAATTTTTTTTTAATCAAAATCAATACCTCCGTTTGAGATCTGCGATGCCACAGAAAAACACACAGATACACAGAAACATACGTTAAACTTGTAACACCCCTCTTTTTTTGGGTCGGGGTTTAATAAGATCGTTACTCTGAAGTCTGAAATTCCGAATTCGCTCAACGCGCGCAGCTATCTCTCTCGCGCATCTCAACCTTTATAAACATATAAAATCATTGAATAGGGATATTAGAAAAGTGAGAGAAGAGTTTGTTTATGCAGGAGAAATACTTTAATACAAGTTTTTCTTCGATATCTTTTAAATTGGCTGAGGGATAAGAAAATATATGTTTTTTTTTCTTTTATTTAATTTATTTATTTATTTGTTCCTTTGACTATGTAAATACTACTTTGTTCATTGAAATTTTTGGATAATTTCAAGATCGAACCCTTTAGACTCTATGGAAGACTTAGAATTGTGTTGGACTATATTGATATCTCTACTTGCATGACTGACTGTTTGACTGTGACTTATTTACTAATATTTTTTTTAGATAGACCACATTTAAAAAAGGTTACTTACCTTTGGCACTGCAACGCCACAATGTTTTATATGTTTATAATCTCGAAAATAATAATCAGAGAAGGTTTAAACTAGTTTTGTTTCAATCGGTCTTTTTGGAAATCCATGGAGGAGGCCTATGTCCAGCAGTGGACTTCTTGTGGCTGAGATGATGATGATGATGAATTTTGTTTCGCCAATAAATATAAAGCTAATTTCGAATTTTCATGTCTAGGGGAATAAAGAAACATACATACATAGTCTAATAAACAAAACCTCCTTTGCGTCACGCAGTCGTGTAAAAAATAACGTAATACACAAAAAAACATGACCTACTCAAGTTAGATAAGTCATCATAACTTATTAGACTTTCAATTTAATCAAACACAAAATGTCAATCACATATTAAACATTCGTATGAGGTAATTAATATTACATCACGCCGCCATCACAGCCGGAAACATAATAAATTAAGTTAGAAACGAGTAGAAAGAAGTTAGATCGGTTGACATAAGTGATGGTAAGTTACGGTAATACTCGCCCTTTACTAGGCCACGACGGTGTGCCGTTACACGCCCATGACCGTGTCTGCCGAGAGTCAGCCGTGACTTGGTGTTTTGACGGGACGACTCTATCTACGAGTATGTTGCTGGGGAATGATAGAAACGGTGATTTCATGAATATCCTAAGCTGTCAATGTTTTGCCAAAACCTGATTATTTATAATGATTTCGTGGGTTTTTGCGACTATTACTCATTGAAATTAAACATTTTCGTGTTCGTTTTTATCATGATTTTTCTGCAATTAACAGTGCGAGACAGAAGTTCAAATACTTTGGATGGTAATATTTGAGTCAATTTTGTATCGCTATAAGAGATGAGCGTAACCCCCCGACGTTTCGAATACTTTGCTGCGATAAACCCGTTAAAGTTATTTACTAAACTACACGAGTATTACAGTTTAGCTAGAGTGAATAAATATCTTCTAGATCGAGTTCCATCCTCGGCCACACCGGTCGCTTAACATAAGGCGAGTTGGTGGTCAATCGTAGATCTATCTTACGTAAAAAAAAGTTTCACGTAAAAATGTTATTGTAAAATGTAAACTAAACTAGCCAAAACTATTTTTAGATTTGAACCCCTTTTGAGTTACGCGCTTAATAGTCACAGAGAGAAACTCACAGATAAATTTCTTACCAATATAGTCTAGTACGTCCTGTACACATTGTTAATTTATTTTGTAATTTTTGTGGAGTATGATTGAGTATGACAAATCACTGATATTGCTATTTTGCATTTTTTGTAAGCGATGCTAGATTTATTTAATTTATCAATTATAAGAATTTGATAGTGAAATGACAATATAATTAATTTTACTTTAACTCCTACCGGGGTTTGTTCATAACTCTTAGAGATTTGTTCAAATGCCCATTTTCATAATTTCGCTGCAACATACATAATTCAATCAATTCTCTGGATAGCTTCCTGACGAAGCAGAATTTACTGAATAGCTTTTGATTGAAAGTTCTGATGTGATGCTCTTCGTTGAAACGGATTTTTCAGATTAAATTTATTGTTGTTCCGACAACCATAGTCGAGGCATAGCCATTAATGGTTCCAACTATATAAATAAAACCGGACAAGTGCGAGTCAGACTCGCCCACCGAGGATTCCGTACAAACTAAATAAAAGGAGGAAATCATATATTTTTTTTATATTTTCCTTCATAAACCGAAAAATATACATCGTAAAAATATTTAACACATTCCTTGCACACCACTCGGATCCGAGCGAGCGTCCCGTTCATTTTGTAGTAGTCAGTAAACTGCCGGCGTTTGCGGCAGTCAACGTTGCTTTGCGCGGCCACTCTGTACTTACCTAATCAAAATTCGCCTAAAAAGTTTTGGTTCCCAGCTGAAGTGAAGGGTCTGCAGGGGCGAAGAATGTGTTAAAAACCTGTTTTAGCTTATGCTAATGAGGCTCTTTCATATGATACCCCACATGATACGGTTAATTCACTTTAAAATTTGGGCCCTCATTCCTTGCATAGAGACACTATTTTCATGTGATTAAATTAAAAATGTCCAGTTTTCGGATTTTTTCCTGTGTGTACTCTAACACAATGCTTCTTGCCAAATTTCAGAGTTCTAGGTCAACGGGAAGTACCCCATAGGTTTTGATTCCTCTGTGAGTATCGAAATGTGCGTTTTTACGACATATTCGGCTGTAACTTTTTTTAACGAAAACTGAGAAATTTTATTTTTCTTGCTGCAGCAAGATACTATGGATCTGCGTATATGGTTTTAATTTCAACTCGATACCTTCACGCGTTCCCGAGATAAAGGTCTTGACACCCGGACGGACGGACGGACAGACAGACGGACAACAAAGTGATCCTATAAGGATTCCGTTTTTTCCTATTGAGGTACGGAACCCTAAAAAGAGCGATCAAATTGCATAGGATACATTTAAGGGTAGAAAGCAGTTTTCTCCTGTTGCATCGAAAACGCGTTATTTACTGGCAAAAGATTTCGCGACGATTCTCTTAAATAATGGATAAATGAATCAAATGCCTAGTTTCGTGTATTCGTCTCTCCATGGCATCTCAATGGCGTAATTTTCTAATGCCCAATTCGGGTCATGCAGTCCGTTAGATGCACTTAAAGCAAGTGCATATGGGTATGTGATGAGTTGGAGTACCCATCAGGCCGGCTGTCACTACGTTCCGAGCCGCAATTATGTAAGAATTTCTTATTATGAACATTGTAAGACGGAAAGTGTATTTAATATTTTATTTTTAATGTTTATTATTTGTGGACATTTCACACACCGCCATCCAGCCCAAGCTAAGCAAAGCTTGTACTATGGAATTAGATGGCTGATAAAATACCTACATATATACTTTTTTGTTGTAAATATATACATTTGATACATAGAAACACCCAGACACAAAACAAACATCCATGCTCATCGCACAAATGTTTGCCCTGGGTAGGGATCGAACCCACAACCTACAGCCTAGCAGGTAGACATACTACCAACTGAGCCACAAGTCCAGTCTTGTGTGACTACTTGACGTGTCGCTATTGAAATATATTATTGTTAGGATGCTATCTGATACAGGTATCAGTCATTTTGTAGTTCTATTTATTACCTATTTTTTAGCTATAGTCAGAAAAGTATTATAATTTTACTAGCGTTCCGTTCCGTTGGTAATTAGTTATGGCTTCGTAGATTTTGACCCGATCACGTCCTATCAAAAATGAGAGTTAGACATTTTCACACAACTCCATCTAGCCCCATTTTTTTTTTAACTCAGAAGGTAGTCAAAATTGGTCTATCCGTTTAGGCTAAATGAGATATTACTAAAAACATACACATTGGTATAAATATAAAATTATAAACAGTATATGCATACATACAAATAATCATGCATCTGAAAAACAGCTCTCCTTGCGTAGTCAGGTAAAAGTTACAAACAGATAATTGTATTGCATGTACATGGTAGTTTGTAACTACATACTTATAGACAGTGGTCATATAATTTGAATGAAGTGAAGCATAAAACGACGGCACGCGTGACAAACTTAAATTTTTCAGGAAATACATAGACGAGAAGTTAGTTAAATAGTTAAACGGCTAAAAACTACTAGGTAGAATGCATGTCGAACCAGCTTCCTACTCGACCGACAAGAAGCATTTATGTTAATACAGAAACGAGCCTCGGCTTTCCGTTATTGTACCCTCAAAGTAGATTTGTACCTAGGTACCTTGAAAATAGATGACACAGTACATGCCAAACTGTATGATCGTTTTAGTAAGCCCTAAATCTACGAGCGCGTGAGCGAGACGACAACTGTTTTCCACATGGAAATAGTTGCGGTCTCACTCACGAGCGCGTATAGTCTCTTTTTTTTTGGATGTACATAATACATTACGTAAATACGTTTACTAATATCATATTTGACTGTCAGTTTGTGACGTTTTTTACGGCTGGACAGATATAGATCCTAATGAAATTTGATTTATTGATACGGTATGCATTGGAGAAGGACATAGGACATTTTTAGTTAGCTATTAACGTTTTCACCAAAAAATCTAAAAACTATTAATTAAAAAAAAATATTACAATAGCACGAACCGAAATAAAAATAATTACTATTATTAGCGTATTCTGAGACGCCATAGTGTACGCAAGAGTAACCGTAGATCACGTTCGGAAATAAATTAATTGCCAGAGCAGCTTCCGTAATTTAATACTTTTTGACAGTGGTTATTTAATTTTACTATTGGATTTTGGTTCGGCAGTATTTTCTACATGCAATCTTATACAGCATAAATATTTGACGGTTTTTAATGTTTGGGTTCTTGTCGTACTGAGTGTCATAAGCTATTTTTTTGCAAAACATCGCTCAAAATCAAAAAACTTTTTAACACACTACACCCCAAGCGGGACAGGTATGATCGCCTCCAATTTAAATTAGAATTAGTAATAAAAAGCTACATAAAAACGCTTCGCATTCCAGAAAGCATCGTAGACTAGTTTAATATCTACGCGATTTGTGATTACATTTAGAGCTGCCACAAAGTTCGTCACGCATTTTACTTCACCGTTATACGAGATTGCAGCAAACTGACAAACTCGGGCGAAATGAGCCAACGGCTAATGAACGGAATGAACTGGGATTCTAATGCTCACGAATCGCGAATCGTGGGAACTAAGATATTACGTGGACTGGAGAGAATTAATAATAATAATAATAATAAATATATCTTTATTGTACACCAAACATTACAATTGAAGGACACACGTTTTAACAAGTTTTAACTTATAACATAAATAAAAAGAGAAATACTAAACAGTAAAAAAAAAAAAAAAAAAATCGGTGGTACAAAGGCGGCCTTATCGCCTTGAGCGATTTCTTCCAGGCAACCTTTTGATAGAAAGGAAATGGAAGAAAAGGTTATGGAAGGTAGTGCACATACAAATATAGATAGTAAATATATTACAAAATCAATAAATAACGATACTATAACAATACATACATTATACAATAAATATTCTATATATATATATATAAATACTCCAAATTAACATAAGGAGAGATAATGATTATAAATGAGTTGTTTGAATATATCAAGGGATCTGGCTTGCCTGACGGAAACAGGCAGAGAGTTCCACAGCAGGACAGCTTGCACCGTGAAGGATTTGCTGTAGGATAGATTGCTATGGGACGAGGTTTGGAGCTTGAGTTTAAGAGCGCGGGAAGATCGTAGAGGATTAGTAGAGTGACCCTGTACAAACTCAAAACGTTCCTTCAAGTACACAGGGGTAAAGGGATTAAACAAAATTTTATAGAGAAAGGAGAGTATATGAGAATTACGGCGAAGTCGGATAGGTAACCATTTGAGCTTTTGGCGGAAGTCGGAAATGTGGTCATATTTGCGTAAACCAAATATGAACCGAATACAGAAGTTTTGTAAACGCTCAAGCTTGTCCAGTTGCTCTTCGGTTAAATCCAGATAGCAAGCGTCTGCGTAGTCCAATATTGGAAATAGGAGAGATTTCACGAGCGCAGTTTTGGTAGTAATTGGCAAAAAATTACGTAGCCTTCTAAGTGAAGCTGCAGAAGCAAAAAGTTTACGACTAACTTCTGCTATCTGAGGCCTCCAGGAAAACTGTCTGTCCATTAATATGCCTAGATTTTTGACGGTCTCGCTTATAGGAATAGGTATTCCATCAAAAATTACTTGTGGTCAAAAATTACTTGTGGAACTGATTAACTGCATTTGTTACGGAGTTATGGCGAAAATATTGTCAAAAGCATCACACATTCAATACCGCTTCCTAATGTGGTATGAACTCGAAGAGCCAAAACAAAAATATTAAAAAGTCGTCTGGTCTTTATGGCCACGACCGTAATATTGTCTGTTCCCTACGGCCGATGTTATGTGGATGTTTAGAAATGACTATGAAGCGAGCACACGACACCGTGTACTTAGTCAAATGGTCATGCGCCACTACACGGCGCCGTGTACTTTGTCAAAAGGTCATGCGCCACTACACGGCGCCGTGTACTTTGTCAAAAGGTCATGCGCCACTACACGGCGCCGTGTACTTTGTCAAATGGTCATGCGCTTCTACACGGCGCCGTGTACTTTGTCAAATGGTCATGCGCCTCTATACGGCGCCATTTATTCGGCACTGATTTCGAAATGAAATTACGGGTTACTCACTCGGTTTTTGAATTGAAATCTCCGACTATAGTTTCAGCATTCAGTGGTCTTTTTCAAAAGGAGCAGCGCAGACGACACTTCTGATGGACGTCTCGTCTAGGGCCCATCAGATACACCGTAGCCTCTGATAGCTCGTAGCTGTAAACCCACTTTGATTTGTTGAACTAATAGTGTATCCCGGTAGCTTCGCTTGAGAGCCAGTTCCGAAAGTTACACCTAGAATAGAACCTAGAATTGAACATCATCGAACTTCGCTTGAGTTGTTGTCAGAAGTTCAGAACGTCTAGCCTGTCTGAGTATAAAGAAATTGTACAATATTATGCCCTCAAACTTAAGAAATGTTCAAATGGATACATTTACGTATATACATACGTAATTATGTACCTATCTGTATTTTTAGGAATCCGTAGTCAAAGAACTACGAACCCCTAAAGTTTCTCCACGTTAATGCGTCCGAAATATTTAGCTTTAACTTTAATGTAAGTAAGCGACGATGTGATCGGAGATGAAATTATACCTAGTTGGTATGAAAATAGATAAAGAAACTGAAATTAAAGGATTCAACATAGAACAAAGCACTTTAAAACTTCTTCGTATACCTACCATAGAATCAGTTCCGCCACATTTTTACCTCATTTGCATAAAAACTTTAGTATTACATTCGTTAGCTTCTACATAATCACTTCATTTAAATAATGAACATATTATGGAACTCAAGTACGTTATATTCTCTGTGGGAACTCTCAACTAGAACCATAGACAAACATTTTTTTCTCTACATAATATCCTAGTCTATGACTAGAACGGAATTCAAATTGTTTAAACGAAAATAAAACAGTTGTAAGCTAGTGCTATTGTTTAAGTGCTAGGTGTTATAAATGAGCTCTAGGGTTCATCAATTTGTGCTATCTATGCGTGATCGGTAGTCAACGTTGACTGAGTGTGGGTGGGTAGATATAAAAGCATTATCAAATGTGAGGCTGTGGACATTTATCATCCGATGGTAAATAACCGCAGGGAAGAAACATATATGGATATCGAAGACCGAATGAGCCTATTTTTTAAATAAATTCTCTTATTGGCCGTCATGCAATCCGCCATTTACAATTCAAGTCATGCCACTAAATACAGATATTAGATATTTTTCTATCTAAAGTTAGTGGTTTATTGGTATTATTTTTCATTTTTAATTATAAGGTTTTACTGTTTACGGTAAACGGTTTAAATCTATCAAAATATTTTTTTCTGTTTTTTTTTCCTTTTCATTCGATCCAAATTTCTTTTGCCGTATGAAGTGTGTAAGCACAATTATAATTATGTGTACTTGTATGTTTGTTTCTATATTACCTATCGTTCTTATTTTTTGAATATCATAATCAACAGACTCGACTTCTCAGTTTTGAATTTCTCCATCCTTGACTACACCGTTGGCGAGGCCATATCATCATGAGAGTTGATGGTCAAACGTAGACCTATTTAGTATAAAGAAAATAACCCCCCGTTTAGCTCAAAAAATTAACCGATTTGGATATGCCAGCTTTATATTCACCTTTATCTTTTAATTCGTAAGGTTTTTTTTTTTTTTGTTTGAAAGGGTCTCATCGAAAACTTTCCAGATGGTCTCATCGAAATTTTATCAAAATCAGTTCAGTATTTTAGTTTTTACAACAAAATAACTGGAAAATATGTCATCCAAGTAAAAAAATTGCGTATTTTGAAGTCGATTTTTTTATTTTTTTATACGATTACTTGTAATATACTATATACCATTATGTTACAAGTACCGTACAATCTAATCCATATTAACGCCCGATTAAACGTACATTTATACCGGAATCCTTCGAGACTACATTAACCTATATCAAGGTAACCATAATTCCCTGCTTAGGGCAGCTCTAGTCCCGTTACTCTAAGGCGGAAGATCACGATACCAGTTCGGAGCAGGTCTAGCATGAATACTATCATATATGTCGTATCTAATAATTAAAAGAACGTCAATTAATATCACAGTACTAGAAATTTCGTAGTGTTAATTGACTCCAAACTACTAGTGAATGACGTAGCTTGTCTGTGATTGGTCCGTTGATTTGATTGGTTGATTGTAAAGTACAGTGAACGCCGTGTGGTGGCGCTAGGATCGTTTTTAAACCGCCACACGAGGACAGAGTCGAAAAACGGGGAGCACACTTTTACTTTGGATTCAACAACGACCACATCTCTCTCTCGAACCTGTCACGTTCACCGTACTGATACGCCTTGTAATTTGTACTGTGATTTGTGGTTGATTACAAGTGAATTGTGCCAACTAGCTGCATTTTATTGGTTTGCCTGAGTACCCAACTTCATGGAGCCCGTATCCCGAGATGATAACGATGAACCACCTATCGTTACGCCCACGATCCCGCCGTTATATATATAATACCTTTAATATAGTAATGCATAGTAGACTAGCTGAGCAGGGCAGTTCTATCCGCATATTGATAAATAACAACGCGCTGTGAGGCGAGAGTAACATGATGATGATGATTATAAAATGTAGCCTATGTCCGTTTTCAAGTTCTAAGCTATCTATGAGTAAAGTTTCATAACAGTCGGTATTGCTTTTAAATCCAACAAACAGACAGACAGCATTGAGATTAAGTTACTTTTGATTTTACAATGTTAGTTAGGATATTTCCCTTGATTTTTTTTCCATGGGATATATGTACATTGAAAATATATCTGTAAAATCATATGTCTCTATGCGTATTGTGTAAATATTTTAAAGAAGTCAATCTTTATACATAGTATCCGATCTAATGTAGAAACTCTACGACACCGATCACATTAAAATTGTCCCAGGCATTCAGATATTTAAAATAGTTACAAGCTGTGACCTGCGGTTTCACTGATGTAGTGATAAATTATATGATGAACGAGATAATGATGTAGCCTATATTCATCTTCAGGTTCTCGGCTATCTCTGTACCAAAATTTATAGCAATCGGTGCAGCCGTGTAAAAAGGTAACAAACAGACAGAGAGACAGGTTTAGGAGAGAGACAGACAATGAGTTACTTTCGCTTTTGTAATATTAGTAAGTTTTACGAAACATATTGATTTACATACATGCACTTAAAATGCTCCGTAAAACACAACACAGTACATGGGCAGTCGTGGCGCACCTAGCGGCATGAACGGAAACTACATTTTTCACGAACTTTGCCATCGAATGCGTTAGTAACTAGATAGTTGTGCTTGGCTCCCAGTCGAGACATGTACAGGTCGGAGCTAGGGTAAGCGGTTATTAGTTTGCTATCATGGATCTGGCGTGATTTACTGAAGCGAAGCGAAGCTGCTGATAGGAATTTACAGAGTAAATGAAGGAAGTGTTTTAATAGTTACTAGGCATCTTCTAGCCCACCGGTAAATACGATGGAAGAACTATTACCACTGCACAAGAAGAAGGTTGTTTTTCGGGTGTATGTATGTTTGTTTATGATCTCCTACAGCCTAAACTGCTTGAACCATTTTGATGTGCGAGGTGTCGTCATATACCCCATGTTAGTCTAGTGGCTACACATTGTGTAATAAAAAAACATACATTTGAATTGAGAACCCCCTCTTTTTTGGAAGTCGGTTAGTGAAAAAACAACTCTCGCAAAAATAAAAATTGCACTTTTATAACCAATTGAACAGAAAGTTAACAAATTGGAATGATTCCACTAGTTTTGTAAAATATGTTCTTGTAATTTTAGTTAAATGTATTTGGTGTATAAAGAGTTTATCTATATATACATAATATAGAAAGAAAGAAAGAAAATAGTTTATTTTTATACACTACAACAAAAAGAGAGAACACAAATACAGTAACAAAAGTAAGACTATTATGTCTTAAAAGTATGCAGTTGTTCTTAGCGATATTGCTGCCGAACGTGATTGATGAACACACACATGATATTTAATATCTAAGTATATTGGTTATGCTGATACATTCCACCTTAAACAGTCTACTTTATCTATGTATGTAACATAAGGTGGAAAGTATCAGCATCAAAAGCACCAACCAACGAAACCAAAATTGAGATGTTATTTTTCAAGTACCTAGGTATTTTTTTTGCATACACATAAGATGGATTACATTATACACCTGCGTACAAGTTCATGCTTACTAAAGTACGTGACTCATTAGCTCACTTCTGAGCAAATGCGCTCATCATATTCTGAGCCGTTTATATTTCCTCACGTACAAGTAACTTGGAGTCAATTAGCCTAGAAACAAGCACCATTCTGAATGTGTACCTCTGGGTACGAATAATTTTAAAGTTTTAACGTGGCATGTCACGTTTGATTTTTCACACCAGTGAAGATAAAGTCTAAAGTGAACCGCGCTTTTCCAATTTTTTTTATTTGATGATAGGCGTGCAGCATAAGCCGATGTACCTATATCCTGCAGTGTCCAAATTCAGTAATTGTTTTTTGAGATATTTTTTTATTCAATCGTCCAGTTTATTTTTAAACGACTCAAAAAAGAAGATGTTATTAATTAGGTCGTATTATTTTCTTTTGTATTTATTATCTTATTACTTTATATGGTTTCAATAAAGTGTTATTGATTGATTGATTATTTTTATGTTAATTTTTGTTTTTGTTAATCTCTTACACTTCGTAATTTATTAAGCGATTTGGAAAATTGTTTTTTTATTTATTTGAAAATATGTATTTTCAGATTGGTTGTGCATAAAAGTTCATTGATAACTCTGGAAAAATATGTCATCCAGTTAAATGAAATTGAATATTTTGAAGTCGATTTTTAAACCATAATCATCAAAAGTATTTAGCAACTTTGTTGTGACAGTACCTTCAGGTAACTCCTATTTATAAACTATTAGATTAAAGATTTGCTCATTTTATAAAAGTTTTCATATTTCTTTATTATTTATTTATTCATTCAATTTGCATTGAAGGCCTTTGCATTCAAGAACTGACCTTGAATAACAAGTCAATTTTCTAGTTATTTTGTCGTACCTATCAATGAACTCTAGTACAACAAATTCGATTATTATACAATTATCATGCTTCAATAGCAGAAGTCTGCGGTTATCTGCATGACTACCCTCAGTTAACAGATTGTTTCCCTTCATTTCCTGTTGAATATCATTATCTCACAGTCTGGGCCGTTAAACTCTGCAGTAAGTTCGCGATACGCGCGCGGAAGACGAGATTCGCCGCAAACTTGCTCTATCTACCGGCGCAAGCGCAATCAACCATAACTAAGAGTCAAGTTAGTGCCCATTGTTCTAACGCCCGACCAGAACAGTTAGACCTGCCACACCCCTCTGAAATGCAACAACAGACAGGGCTAGGGTTGTTAGGTGGCTTATTTTGTGGGATATTCCATTTTTTGTCATCAAGATGTCCCTCTAAAGCAAAATGTTAAGATTTTCTTATCGAGACTAAGAAGTTATTGGCTTTACGGTTTTACTGAACTTTGAATTTCACCAATTTTAACCCTGTGTGGTAACGCACTGCGCTTGTCTCTCTGGCAAATTAGTTATAAAATTTGGTTATGAAATTTCACTGGAAACATATATACCCTTCAATCCGGGATACAGTAATATTTGCACACTCCTGCTTATCGGTACCCCAGGCTTGGCATTACATATTTTTATTCAAAAATAGGCTTACAAAAGATAGGCGAGTTGGTCAGGTCGCCTACTCGCCTGATGTTAAGCGACTGTTGCGATCTACGATGGAGCGCTCGTACCTGGAAGGAACCAATTCACTAGTGATTCGAAGATATCCAGATTATATCCATTCGGAAAAACCCATTCAATAAGCGTATCTCATATTTTGGTGGAACGCATCCAATAAAGCGTTTTGTACGAACTTTTGAAACATCCACCATAAAACGATGTCGGTTTATTCGATAGAAGTTATTATTATTTTTAAATTTACATGAAAAACGTTCGATCTTCATCTCCATCCACAGCGCTATTCCACTGCAAGCAATAAGCTTCTCTCTCATAATATCATCTTCCTCGATCCTATGCCAATCCCATCGTCCCATTAAAAAAATGACAACCCTAGACAGGACTGTCCGGTGGAATCATGATTTATTCCGCCAAAACGAAAATATGTAGATACTGTCAGAGTAACAATGAAATAGCTCGCGGTGGTCTAAATTATGTATTATTCAGATTGTATTGAATGGAACTTATTTTACAACTTTTTGGTTTAGTTTTGGCGCATTGTTAGGATGTTATTCTGCGGAGGGGTTTCGTTATTTTCCTTTCTATTTTATTTGCGTGCGTGTCTTTTGTGGGCGACGCATTCGCTCATACAAAAGACACCAACGCAAACGCTGTGCGCGGCGTATTCCTCTTTTTTAAATTATATTTACTCGTATTATAGTTCAAAACACTGAAACAATCGACATCAAAATAGTTTATGTTATTATAAGAACAAAAATTGAATACAATTTCTTATTGGTCTCTCAACAAATGTTATTTGCCGTCAATAAAGACCGCTATTAAGGCTAACCACAACTACTTTATTAAAACTATATTATTTTCTACCATATTTGCTAAAAATTCTTTTGTATGGATATTGTAAGATCTTAAAATCAGTTAATGTTTTCTTTAAAAAAATGTAAAAAAAAACAAACAAAAACATGCTAATTATGTAAACTATACGCGATAAATCCGTTAATATTTGTTTCATTTCAATGATTTTAAAATCGGTTATTTCAGTTTTACAAAATATAGTTCAAACTACGTATGCTATATACGTACACAGTAGTGTCAATATGGGGTAAATATGCCATGTATGTCTCAATAAATTCTAGCCTAAATGTCCACTTTATCAACTTTTAGCGTGTGTCTGTCATTATATAGGTTTTCTTTATTTTGATTTACCAATATTCTTCCATTTTGGGGAACAGAGATCTTATACATCGAATACACGTTTTAAATACTGTCTTAAGTAATTACAATAATTCAAGCAACGGACGGACCGGTCAGTCTTCGGATGGGTGACCGTGAGTAGCAATTCTTTCTGAGTGCTACCGTGGGTCGAATGACACGTTAAATTGTAGGTCCCGGTTATTTGTCAATCGTCAAGCCAGGTCAGAGGCCTTTCGGCGGCTTAGTAACTCTGACATTAGTGCTGGCCACTCAGTCTATACGAACTTACTTTTTTTAAGTTATTACAAGTTCTTTTAAAAATAAGTAACAATATTTTGGAAAAAGGATTTGATTGTCAGATGCTGAGTAAATTATCTACTAGTTTTTACATCATTATAAAGGTTGAACAGTGACAGAAGTGTATTGTATAGATGGTAATATCTATGTATGTATGTGATGGTATTATATTAGGTGGTAAGTAAGCTGTCCCTAAGAACAATGTGTTGAAGAACAGGTCAACTCATATGCTAAACTTGTCATTGAGCAATCACAGCTTTGTTAAGAAGATAAGGTGGTTTACGTTACATTTATGGAAATTTGTAGTCAATTACCTGGGCTGTTCGTACATAGAAGCAGTCCATACAAATACCTACCATACTAAATTAAATAAAAGTTTGTAAAAAACATCGAACATTCGATAAAGATATAAAAGTATTTGATCTTTGTAGAGTTTACGAAATTATGAGATGTACCTAATACAAGAATCAGACAAACACAAAAATCGCTTTTATTCACATATTCAATTATACGAATTACGACAACAATTAGTTTGGTTAATTGAGTCCGACTTTAATTGAGTTTTACAACCAACTAAATTATGAGAGTAACTTCAGCTGCGGATTGCATGGTCTCATACACGAACGATGTTTTTATGTAAATTCAGAAGCCCGCGTTCACTCTCAGAAGCGCATCGAATGCAACCGAGTCAGGGTCGGCATTATGAGAGCTTAGGTGTTGTTTCCGCGGATTCGGCATACCTCGCCTACTTTATGTAAGGTTGGTTAATTTTGAATACTTGATTATGCTAAGATTTTATGCAATAATGTTTGTTTGGTGCAAACTCGTGTCTACAATTCTGAAATAGTAATAGAACTGAACTAAGTTGTGGCAATAGATGATTTTATCGCTTTAGCAAGATTTCTGAGCGTATATGTTTGTCCATAGCAATGCTAGAGAAAGTGATTTATATCCCAGAATATTATGCTATTTTGATGATTATTTTTATTTCAGCAGATAAAGGGTACTCTTCAATTTCATGTCTTTTTGTTTTCCAATTTTCATTAAAACAAAAAGCAAAAATCACCACTATATCCATTTTTTTATCAGCCCTGTTTGTACAGACTGTCCCACTGCTGGGAACGGACCATCTTCTCATTGTGAGAAGGGCAAACAATTAATTACTTACTTAACAAAAATACTTACTTAACAAAAATTACTTCGCAAAAATTATTGAAATCGGATACAATCCGCTTCCACGTTTTATGAGACAAGTGCAGATTGTTTACAGTTATTTTGTTTTAAAAACCAAACTACAGGTGCGATTTGCTTGTTTTTTTTTTATGTGACTACTCTGAAACTATATCCTTTCAAAAGAAAAAAATTTTTTTTTTCAAATCGGTTTATAAACGACGGAGATATGCGTTACACGTATACGTCCATTACCAAACATAAAAAAGCCGAATTTGTAACCTCATTCTTTTTGAAGTCGATAAATTCAGAGTTAATTAAAAAAATACAACCGAAATGAGAATTTCCTTTTTTATGAAGTCGCTTAAGCTTGACCACCTCATCTGATATGATGATTATCTTAATCTTGTAAATCTTACACAAACTCGGAAATAAAAGCATTATTTACATGACTTCGACTGCACTTTCTAGACCACTTGCTGAATGTAAAACCAGAGTTACGTGTAATGATTGTCGTTTCAAGAAATACATATAGTGCATAAACAGTTATCGTAATACATGACACTGCTAAATATTCTGCGACGGTATATTTCCTTTTGCTTGGTGGAGCCGCAAGTCGGACGCAATTATATAATTATGTGCCAAATCAAAAGGACATGAGGAAGTGAGTTTATGTTAAGTTTTAGTTGTTATTGGAGATGTCTACGATTCCCAATCTTTTCAAGTCGTGACTAAAATATGCGTACATGTGTAATATATTATATAATTTAGATACATATCTAGGTAGTACGATACGAGCGCACGATTGGTCCAAGGCTTCCAAGACTTGATACATTGTTTTGTACAAAAGACAATCAACCTAAGTGTAATTAAATTTGATGATTTTCAAACGACTAACAAGAGTAAAGAAAGTATTTTTCTTACTAAAATTCTGTCCCATGTGACGACAATAACACATTGATTATATTAAATTTATATATAATTATTCAGTTGCGTTTAGAGTGACAAAATGTATATACCATTCTACTAAATAGAACAATGATAATTAACTATTTTTTAAGTTATTTAGATATTCAATACTGTGTGAATAAAAAAAAAAAAAAAAAAAAAAAAAAAGAGCCGTGATACTTGTCAAAGTGACAGATATCAATTTGAAGTTTAAAAGATTTGAAGATTATCTCGGATACTATTGATGCTGGACAAGTAATTATTTCATAAAAATGACAAATCTCATCGAGATCCCTACATTGAATGACAGCACAACCACGTCTTCCAAGGTTCATGTGATCAAGGTGGTGTTGAACAGATTTAATGTGCGATGACCCTAACTAATCTGATCTATTCCACTTATTTACACTAGGTTCCTTCACACCAAGAACGTTACCAAAAAAAGCTAAGCACAGCATTTCAGTAAATTCGAGTGATTTTAACAACCTTTAATTAGACCTACACTTTAATCACCGCAAAAAATACCACCTCAGTATCCAAGTGAAGCAGACAAATGACTCCATAAAGTAGCTCGTCTCGGCCGCAATTAGCGAGATGTTATCTGTAGTAAAATCTGCGAGCCGCGGTCCTTTTATAGCCGCTGTATAAAGTGGTGAACGAACTACCAACCGTCGGCTCATTGGCATAATCTCTGCGAGATTGTCTTCGGTGAGGCGCTCAACCCCGGGTCGCTTGGTCTGTGAATCTAACGACACTGCAGGCAGCTTGTCTCGGGTATTTAGACTAAATAATGACCA
The DNA here is from genome assembly GCA_947563715.1 of Lycia hirtaria. Taxonomy (NCBI): domain Eukaryota; kingdom Metazoa; phylum Arthropoda; class Insecta; order Lepidoptera; family Geometridae; genus Lycia; species Lycia hirtaria. Next base: position 25,984,053 of record OX387375.1, read on the forward strand.
AGGCAGTGCTTTTTTTACGCAAGATAGACCTACGATTGACCATAAACTCGATTAATGTTACGCGACAGTGTGGGCGAGGATGAAGCTTGTCGATTTAGAAGATTATCTATTCAATCTAGCATTGAAAATTCTAAAATTGTAGTTCTCATGAAACAGAGATGGCGAAGAATTCCATTCTAGTGCTGTACGTATCAAGATATCGCTGAGTACGGATTTTCGTCATTTCAACAAGAAATGACGCCGACTTTCTGCTAGACCTGTTATGAAATGGAGAGGATGGAATTAAGTCGTGAAGCTCTTGCGCACACTCTCCGAAATGAATCCTGTAGAATATAGACAGACATACTACTTTACGGCGGTGCTCGAGACTAAGTAGCTTCTTGGCAACTAGTTTATTGTCACCGACTAACCCCATCTGCAGCTGATACTTGGCTGTTAAAAAGGTGGTAGCAGTACTACTCCTTACACGATTAGATCGAACAAGTCGATGACATTAGTACTAACTGCAACGTTTTAATTTATTTTTTATCGAATAAGTCCGCGTTTCCGGCAGCCAAGTGGTGAGACAGTCTGACTTGCGATCCGCAGGTCCTGGATTCGAATCCCACGGCACGCACCTCACTTTTCGAAGTTATGTGCGTATTGTTGATTGCCGCCAACTTCAAACGGTGAAGGAAAACATCGTGAGGAAACCTACATGTCTGAGAGTTCTCAATGATCTTGAAGATGTGTGAAGTCTGCCAACCCGCACTTAGCCAGCGTGCCAGACTATGGCCTAACTCTTCTCACAATGAAAAGATGGCCCGTTCCCAGCAGTGGGACAGTTGTACAAACAGGGCTGATAAAAAAAGTCCGCGTTTGCTAACCAACTCGCCTGTTGGAAAGCGAAGTTGGTAGTCGAAGATGAAGCACGTAGATTTAGAAGATACTTATTCACTCTGACCTTGACCTTGAAGACCAACGTTGTAACTCTAAGAAACAAAGAAGCCTTAAATGTTTTACTTATCGTTATATCTCGAAAAGTCACAGCTATACAATATTAAAAACAATTTTCATTAAAAGTTTTTAATATGGTCTATTACTTTGGTTAACTGTGAATTTGTAGGTAGTTTAGATTTTTTTTTAATACATAATGGGTAGAAAGGAACATTCCTTTCCACCCTTTTGTAAAAATTTACAATTTGGCAACAATACCTTCTTTTACTCTCTTTGCTCGAGAATACTAAACTAAAGCTTCCTTCAATTTAAATGCATACCTAACTGTAACGTGATATTTGTTTCGCGGCGGTATGTCGGCAGCTATGGAATTTATTGCCCACCTCCAAAATTGGTTGACCAACTTCGGTCTAGGTTTGTTAGAGAATAGCAAGTGATATGACAAAAAAACAGTAAGGATATTCAAAAATAAATATACTTGAAAAACTTAAACACACAAACGTTTTGAACGAAAAAGATAGTTTGTGGTTCAAACAGTAGCCGTCCGAAAAAAATGTCATAAAACTGTTAAAATGCTGGTAAGTATATACATAGACAGAAGTGTAATTGCGAATCTTCTTAACCAACCGACATAAATCAATGAACGGTAACCTAACTATAATATGAAATACATTTGTTTTATTAATCAAATAATAAATCTCATAATAAATGTCGTCAAAGTTTACATAGTCAGTCAAACAGCCCACCACTGACTGTACCCGACGCAAAGGTACCCATGACACTCGCCGCATTACCTCGTTGAATGGCGATGGAAAACCTTTGCATCAGGTAAAATCCAGAGCGGGGGTCGCCACAAGTCTCCCTTATCCGCTGCCCCAACTCCAAAACCAAGCTTTTGGCTTGAATACATACATTTGTTTGAATTATACTTTTCCGAATCCAATTCATATAACTGTCTGATTCCATAAGTTTGGTAGCCATCGGTTTCATTTGCTCGAACAGTTATTAGATTCGGTTCGTTAGGTTTCTGTTATTATACTCAGAAACTTTGCTATAGGGCTAAGCTCGGGTCTCTCTGCGAGATCGAATAAGAAATGAAGAGATCCGTAGACGTAAGAAAATCACCGACATAGCACGGCGGATTAGCAAGTTGAAGTGGCAGTGGGCAATGCACATTGCACGAAGAACTGATGGCCGATTGGGGCGTAACGTTCTCGAGTGGAGACCACGCACCGGCAAGCGCAGCGTAGGATGGTAGTCACGATGATAGTCACGAGATGGACAGATGACCTCATACAAGTGGCGGGAAGACGCGCGCCGAGAGGAAAGAAACCTATTAATTGATATATCTGATAACTAAAACTTTATAGATAAGACGGTTTCTGGGTATCATCTCAGGACTCCCCCATGGATTTCCACAAAGACCAATGGGAAGCAGTTTGCATCCAGCCATTATGAGGTAATAAATATTTAAAAAAAAAACGAATTTTTTATCTCATCCTTTTTTTAAACCAGTTAAAAAGCATAACTTCTTAACTATACCTACACTAATTTATCTCAGCGTACGAGTATCAAATTTGACTGGCCTTGTGGCTCAGTTGTTAGTGTGTCTACGTCTACCTGCTGAACTGAAAGGTCTTGGGTCCGATCCCCACTCAGGGCAAACATTTGTGTGATGAGCATGAATGTTTGTTCTGTGTCTGGGTGTTTCTATGTACCATATGTATATATTTACAACAAAAAAAGTATATTTTTTATTCTATCAGCCATCTAGTTCCATAGTACAAGCTTTGCTTAGTTTGGGCTAGATGGTGTTGTGTGAAATGTCCACAAATATTTATTTATTTATTTAAAGATTGAGAGTAGTAATTTGTCTATTAAGAGGATGCACCCCCAATGATAATGCCTTGCAGGCTCCATAGTATAATCCTTACTGTTTTCCACACAACAAGCATTCTCTCTAGCATTTGATAACATGCCATTGAAATGGAGATGCGCATGCGCATGCGTTCAACATGGACTAGGCTCCGTTCTGTCGCGCACTTTCGAGTTGCGTAATCATTTTATTTAATGCCGACTTACCATATTACATCCTATTTTAAATTCTATGAGCTCGACATAGCAACAGGTAATGTACGAATGACTTGACTAATGTAAATATTTTATATTCTTATTTATGTAGAGAAATCTTTTTGTAGATATCTCGTTTTAGTATTGTACTTTGTGCTGTGGTTAAGGTGCTGTGCTGCTGTACCCATAAGCTGTCTTAAATGTTGAAGATGTAGTCCAAAGGTCATTGACCTTTTTGCAAAATAACGTCAAAAAACCTCCTTTTTTGAAGTCGGTTAAAAAAGCAAGCCAAATTGGTCTTCTTTTTAACCGACTTCAAAAATGGAGGTTATCAACTTGGTTGTATTTTTTGTTTGTTACCTGACAATTTCGTCAGTTATGGACCGATTTGATTATTTTTGTTTGAAGAATTTTAAATTAGTTCCATATAAATTTTATTGAAATCGGTTCAGTAATTTGGGGTTTTTAACTTCAAAATACACAATTTGTTTACTTGGATAATATTCTTCCAGTTATTTTGTTATAAAAATCAAAGTACTGAACCGATTTTGATAAAATTTATATGGGACCACCTCTGAGGTAGGACCTACTTAACAAAAAAACAATTCATAATTGGCGGAGTAATCAGTGAACAAACATACTAAAAAATATACAACCGAATTGAGAACCTCCTTCTTTTAGAAGTCTGTTAAAAAGATGCTGCGTGCGAGCGAGACAGAAGCGCCACCCTACTTTTTGTCTTAACACAACTACAATATGCGCTCTTAGACTTCTTATTTTTAAAATTAATAATATAATGATAATAATTAATGATATGATATAAGCATGTAATTATATAAGAAAAAATAAGTATGTTCAAATTATAAAATAATATGTATGTGTATCTGTGTATTTAATGTGTAATTAACGCGAACCACGGTAAATATCCCGTTAATAATAACAGTGTTTTAAAATAATATGTAATGTATATTAGCTAATGTAATTGGTGAATACCGTTTTAGTTAAATAAATAAATAATAATAAATAAGTACTCTCCTTGGTACCTATATTATTGATTTCAAATTACGCCGGTAGCTACATTCTATATGTGTGGTCTTTTAATAAAGAGTTATCTATCTATCTATCTAAGTCAGGTAACGAAACATATTTTACGAATTATTTGCACGGCAAATAACGACTTGCAACAATACACCCCAAGCGGGACGTCAGTGCAGGTCTTATCGCCCCCAACTCAAATTAGAGTTAGAACGACTTGCAAAAAGTATTATTTATCGACGGTATAGTCTAGCGCGAGTTGCGTGCGTAACTTGCGTAAGGTCGGAAGTAAAGAGGACGTCAGATCCTCAGTAGTTGATGTTTTTGTCGCGTAATCGGCGTCATTAGCTCGGCATAATTGATGGTGATTAGTGTAATAGTATTCTTGGGTTAAACCAGTCGGGTGCCGGTCGAATGGGTCGCTTCGATCGGTTAAGTCCAGTGGCATTACGCTCCGCACGCAGTTGTGATGTAACTCGTCAAATATGTACTTAGATGATTAAATGCCTGCATAATTGTTTTCTGGTCCTAATTACGCTTTAGACAGTGCAGACGCAATGTTATTGAGGTACTATTATGAAATTACTAGTTATGCTACGCGGTGTAGTGATGAAAAACCGGCGATGATGATGATATAATATAGCCAATGTTTATTTCCAGGTTCTGAGCTATCTCTTTACTAAATTTAATAAGAATCGGTTCAGCCTTTTGATAACGGAAAGGATCAACGACAATTGTGACAATAACAAGTAAATTTTTAACCCCCGACCCAAAAAAAGAGGGGTATTATAAATTTGACGTACGTATCTGTATAACTGTGTCTATCTGTGATATCGCAGGTCTCAAACGGATGGACCGATTTTGATCCTGTTATTTTTGTTTGAAAGCGATTTTCATCGAGTGTTCTTAGCTATGTTTCATCAAAATCGGTTGTCGTTTTTTTTTGTCTGGGGTTTTTGAGTTTTCTAAATACATACATACTTGTTATGTCAAGTAAATTAATAAATTAGCTTAATCGCATGCTTATAATTCGTTAAAAAGCTTCCAACGTTGTATCTATTGGAAACCACCGAAGCCTAACATTTTGAGAAGTAAACAAAAACGCGTCATGTTGTTGTCAGTTCCCAGAAGCGCGTCGAAGAGGACAATCCCGCGCTCGGGTAACGGTGTTCCCATTAGAGCTGGTATGCTGGCAACAACATGACGCGTTTTTGACTGGCCTTGTGGCTCAGTTAGTGACTGGCCTTGTGGCTCAGTTGGTAGTATGTCTACTTGCTAAGCTGTAGGTCGTGGGTTCAATCCCCACCCAGGGCAAACATTTGTGTGTTGAACACGGATGTTTGTTCTGTGTCTGGGTGTTTCTATGTATCATATGTATATATTTACAAAAAAAAAGTATATATGTATTCTATCCGCCATCTAGTTCCATAGTACAAGCTTTGCTTAGTTTGGGCTAGATGGTATTGTGTGAAAAGTCTTCAAATTTTTTTATTAAAAAAAAATGCTGGCATGCTGACGCTTGTGTCACATCTTACCGCTAACCAGCTTGGAAGCTTTGCGAGCTCTTTTTTTATTTTTTTTTATTGTTGTAAAAGCTATTGTGATAAAAGCTTGGCTACAGCAGATACATTTTAGATCAACTTCTCCACGGCTCCTCTATCGCATAATATCAGACGAGTTGATGGTCAACGTAAATCTATTTTGAATAAAAAAGATCCTCCTGATTTAAAAAAAATTTGAAGTTAACTACAAAAAATGTATAAGTTTATAAAAGACATGGACCCTGGAGTCTGTGGTGCTCGATTTTTTTCAAATAAAAAAAAAAAAAAAAAAAAGATCTCCGAAGTCGCTAGTGTTAAGTAAACATGTAGTCGGTTTCTATATTAAGTCTTCAAAAATCTGGTTTGTCTGATTTTTTTGTGATGTGCCAGTTATAATCGTTTTTTTTTTAAATTAGATAGTACGTATTTCGAGGGTGGTCCCATAACGAATTGGTCAAGATCTATTATTATGTTCTACGATAAATTCATTACATTGGCTTGGACGCATGCAGGTTGGAATATTTTATTACCCGGCTAGGGTGAAGCAAAGAGAAGGTACGGAACCCTAAAAATACATTTTAGGGTTCCGTACCCAAAGGGTAAAACGGGACCCTATTACTAAGACACTGCTGTCTGTCTGTCCGTCTGTAACCACGCTGTATCTCGTGATAGTTAGACAGTAGAAATTTTCACAGATGATCTATTTCTGTTGCCGCTATAACAACAAATACTAAAAAACAGAATAAAATAAATATTTAAGGGGGCTCCCATACAACAAACGTGATTTTTTTTTTGCCATTTTTGCTCGATATTGATAACGGCAACAGGTAGACGCTTGAAATATTCACAGAATATCGAGTTATATTATTAACTTTAAAAATAAATAATTAAATTAAAATAAAACTAACAATTAACGCCCCCCCCTTCCCATACAACAAACGTGATTTTTTGCCGTTTTTATAGATAATGGTACGGAACCCTTCGTGCGCGAGTCCAACTCGCACTTGACCGGTTTTTTATTGGACAGCATATGTCTAATAAAAAACCGGTCAAGTGCGAGTCGGACTGATATTTGATTAGGTGATCGGAGTTTGCTGCCATCTTTGCTGTATAATCCTCCTTTTCTTCCAATACTAGTCTTACTATCGGAAGGCTCGAGAAATTGACAAATAATAGCACTTTGCTGTGGACCTAGATGAGACATGCGTTATGATAGTACACATATAATTCTAGTAATACTTTAACCCACATCTTTCCTTCATGTGATCGTACGGTCCGTATGGCCATTGTTCCCCAGTCCAATATATCAGCATCAACTTGCGCAAGCGCAACACAATGGAAGTAGAACTGGAGTAGGTACAGGTCCGAAGGTGGATCCAAGGTCCAGGCGGATCTTTTGCAAGTTCGTTATCGGTCCGCGCCACGTTTCGTGTGGTTTCTTTATGAATTTACTGGGAGATTAATTTAATTTGATTACGTGGTTTACTGACAGAAAAATGTTGGAAATAAGTAATGAAAACAAAGAAGAAAATTGGTATAGTTCGATATCAATTAATCAATCAATCAATAACACTTTATTGACACCACAAAAAGAATAAAAATAACAAAAACACTCATAAAACAATGGCACAAATAATTTATCGCTATCAGCGATCTCTTCCAGACAACCTTAACCGTATCTACCCTTCCATGTTTTTTTTTGTATGACAAATTGTGTTTTACACGGCGACATCGAGCCTCAAACTAAGCAAAGCTCTTCTATCTAACAAAAACAAACCGCGCGCGCGTTGATGTCTTTTGTATGAGTCGATGCGCCCCCAGTAAAAGTCACGCGCATTGAGTAAAAAGACATAATCTAAAAATACTATTCTAAGCACTTGCTATAGTCACGAAAACTCGAGGTCTTATTAATAGCGTTGCTTTTATTAATGCAATTAACTGTTCTGTGAACATTAAAATAAAAATCTTATAATCAAATTTGACACCATCGAACTTTGGCAGTTAAACGAATCTACCATGAAGACAACTAAAAAGTGGAAGGAACACGAGTAAGTAACTATAATAAAATTAATTATAACGAAGTACTGTCATGAAAATTATAATTAAACGTTTAAGGTTGTGTTCAACGCGCCCAGCTATCTCTCCCGCGCAAATAACATTTATAAACATATAAAATAATTGGTTTGGGATATTAGAAAAGTGAGAAATGAATTTGTTTATTTAGATAGGAGACATATATAAAAAAGTTTTATTCAAATATCACTTATACTGGTGACGGAGTAGGGAAAAAACATATATTTTCCTACTCTTCAGCCAATTTAAAAGACATAAAAAAAACTTTTTTAAATATTTCTCCTATCAAAATAAACAAATTCATGTCTCATTTTTCTAATATCCCTAACCAATTATTTTATGTTTAAAATGTTGTGATGCGCGAGAGAGATAGCTGCGCGCTTTGAGCCCATTCTTAAGACGTAAACTATAAGTGCTTGCCCTGAGATATTAGTACTTCCAATAGCTCTGTACGCCATTACATTAGTAGAGTAATTTCCTTCTGGTCACGACTCGCACAGCCAGTTGGGAAATATCTCAATTGAATCAGAACTAAGCTTAGCCGCTTCTGGATTTATAATACATGCGGTTGTACCTTTTCTAAAGGCACATATCTTTAGTCACCCAGCCTGCAATGCTGCTTTTTCTTAAGGAGACCACACTAGTTAGTATTAACAGGACTCTTTTGCAGTCTGCTTGGGAAGTAACCTTTGCTAGTCATTCAACCACCAAGCAGTATTGTGCGATTTGTGCGAACATTATGAGGGTAAAGTTTGTATTGAAATTTTCGGGTATAGCACGATTTGTAATTTAATATCTCAGAGTGACAAAGGCAGTGCATTGCTAAACAGTTTTGAATTGTTGAAGCCTAAAGTTCTGGGAGGTATTGGACTTTTAAGGTCGAGTGTGAAACTTAACATCAGATGAGATTTACTCGTCAATCAAATGCTTCATTATAATAGTTTCAATGCCGAATGAACATCATGCATGAATGCACGATATGACCCGAATGAGATCTAGGTACCTAGTCTGCGATTGCAGATTTCTGGCATGGAAATACCTAACAATTTAAGCTTGTGGTGGCATCCGTTGCAAGTCTGATTAAAATTTGGCCTCAAGCGATACAAGTGAGTTGTGAGCAGTTCTATCATTAGTATGTCAGTCTTGTTTCCTCTTCCTGTACCTGAAGCCATGTGGAATACTAACAACAGACTTTTACTGATAGAAGCAGAGATTGTAGTAGTATAGATTTATAGACTAATCAACTTGAAAATAAGTGCTTGCTGTTGTAGGGAAGGCATCTTATTTTTAAAATATCTTAGTACATACCGCGACGCGTGCCCAAAATGCTGATGGTTATTAGGCCTATCACATTAACATTAGCACATAGGCATAAACACCCCATTAGTGCATTATCACATTAGCATTGCCTTTCAATGTAGTTGCAGCACCGTACCCAGCACACTGCTGCTTCAAATGCTGCAACTTGCATGATATGGGGCTAACCGGTAGTGGCAGTGTTTAGATTATTTTTAGACTTTCATCGATCTGGGATAGCCCTATTGTTTTTTATGTAGTATTTTAGGTAGTTATATAAATCATTTTGTGGTAATGAATAAAAGCACCTGTCCTTTAAAAAAGTTAAGTACTTTTTAACCTTTCTTAAAACAAATAGAACTACGTGTGATCACCAATTCACATGATGATAAACGCCGATGGGGCCGAGGATGGAGCCCATCGATTTAGATGATATCTATTCATTCTAGCTTTTAGCTGAACTAAAAGTGATAGCATTATGCAAAACTTTGACAATAGCGCCTTCCACAACATTATAATTACAAACGAACGAAAAATACAATTTGCAAACAAATAATGCTCGCGCACAACCACAAATGCTAATGAAGGTTATTTATATTTTAGATTAGCAAATTGAAAAGCTGGATTTCTTACTAAGGTTCTATCGCATTTTGTTTCAAAACCAAATCAGCATCACCTGGGTTTCAGAGCATTATGACAGATAGAAACTACTGATAAAAACGCTTTTACTAGACTGGAAACGGACGGTTTCCGAATGGCTCCGATCTAATTATGGCGTGAAGCCGTCACAGAAGCGTGTCAAATAGCATCAGAAACCACACCAACCAATACCACGAGCAAATTCCACAGCCTGTTGTTGTCATTACTGGACATTGGCCTTTTATTTCTTAATTCATGCCATTAGGCTTAGTCTTCACTTATATTTAGTGTTAGACGTAAGTTGGCAAGTTGACGAACTGGGAAAAATGACGAGGAAGGAAAGTGGACCTAGCCACCCTAAGCGATTTATTCTATTGTGATTTTAATAAGGACTATTTCAGACTAGATATTTTGGGTCTTGTCATTTTTGCCGATTCACTGTGCGCCAGTGGTGGACAATGGGGACAATGTAAAAAGTTATAGCGTTGTCCCTCAGTGGGGGACATCAGCACAACTTTTTACATTGTTCCCGTTGTCTCCCAGTGGGGGACACGGAACTGGGGAACAACGGGAATAATCGGTCGAGCCGACCCCTCATGTGAGCGGTGGCTTGTACGTAAATATTTTTCAAATAAGCATAAGGCCAAATGGTTTTTTGCGTTTTTGGCCTCTCGCTGATGTGGCCATTCGCGTAAATATTTTTTTAAATAAGCAAAAGGCCAAATGGTCTTTTGCGTTCTTGGCAATTTGCGTCGATCCCGACTTATCTACATGTACTCACTTTTTCGAGCCAGAAACTACATAGTTTTACCAAAATGTTTCATCAAAATCGGTTCAGCCGTTTTTTTGTCGGGGATTTTTGAGTTTTCTAAACTTATACTTGTTACCACGATATTTCTATATCGAAATAGACTATTAGGCAAAACAGAAAGTTTATCCACTGTCTAGTTTAGTATAGCACCATTACTCTGTTTGTCGGTCCGGAACGACGACTCACGGCACTTATTAGGCACACGGGTGATAAAGAAATCTCTATTGCCTTCTAATGGGCCTAGGGACGTGATCTAGGGTTGGACTATTAGACCTAGGACGTTTATATTCATTTATATGTGAAACGAGCTGTGATATTTTCTTTTGCCGATAAGGGTAACGTAATTGAATATTTATGCTAATTTGATATATAAACTCTATGTACTCTTCTTAGAAGTTTTGGTTTATTTTTATCATTGTAAAATTTTTACGGCAACTAGTTTTTAATGCATTTTCTTCTTTTCAGCGTTTATTTATTAAGTTCACCTACGCTGTTTTTTTTATATTTTTTTTATAGAAGATAGATCTACGATTGACCACCAACTCGCCTGATGTTAAGCGACGGTGTGGCCGAGGATTGAACTCGTCGATCTAGAAGATATCTATTCACTCTAGCCTTGAAAATTCCAAGATTGTAGATCTCAGGAAACAGAGATGGCGGCAACGAATTCCATTCTTGTGCAGTACGCAACAGGAATGTGGATCGATATCGCTGAGTACGGATTTGTGGCATTTCAACGAGAAATGGGTAGTAATTCGCCGACTTTCTGCTAGTCCTGTAGTGAAATGGGGAGGGTGGAATTAGGTCGTGAAGCTCTTGCGCACATTCCCCGAAATGAATCCTGTAAAAAATAGACAGACATGCTACTTTACGGCGGTGCTCGAGACTAAGTGGCTTCTTGGCAGCTAGTTTATCGTCACCGATTAACCTCACAGCTCGCCGGTCCACTGATTCTACAGCTGATATTTGGCTGATCCACCAAAAAGGTGGCAGCAGTACTCCATACACGATCGGACCTGTGCTTGATATAGATGAAGCAGTTGTCCCGGTGAGAAGTATCGCCTAATCTTATTAATGATGCCAAGTTTTTTACTAGCCAGTTTAGCCTTAGATTCAAAGTAGCCCTTAAAGTTCATTGTTGGGGTTAACGTGAGTCCCAGCAGTTCAAGACGGTCTGCCAATGATATGGAAAAATCTTATAAATAAAGTAGAGCTTAATGTCACAATAAAAGGTAAAGGTGGGTTTTTATTGTTGCTACAAGGAAGCTTTATAGATTTTTCTTTTCGTACTAATCTTTTAAGATGTTCTAACTTTTATAATATTATTTTAAAATCGCCTTAAGGTTCTTTTTCTTTTTTGTATTGCACCCGCACTAAAGCATTTGCCAGTGTCAAGTATTAGGATTTTTTCAAGTTTCTTGAATAAAACAAGTTGTAAATGTTCTAGTCACAATCTAAGTCACGTATACAGTCAATTTATAAGTCGAGTCCTGCTTCAGTAAAGTGGTGGCGACTTTACTAGAAGCTTCTATGGAATTTTGCCGACAACGTAAAATCACACGTTTTACTGCTTTATTTAACTTGCCCACACTCACGCACTTTATCGAACACTTAATGAATAAAACACCACCATTTTTATAGCATTAATGTTCAAAATAACACAAGTTTACGAAAATAAAACAAAGCAACAACACATTACTAAGACGTTCCCGCCAAAACTCCCGCCTTAAGGTTATAAGGCTTTATGCTGTGATATTTTCTTTTACCGTTAAGGGATAATAGAATGGGTAATAGAATCTGTATGCTAATTCGATATATAAACTCTTTATTGTACTCTCCTTACATAGAAGTTTTGGTTTATTTTTATTATTGTTTAATTTTTACGTCAACTAGTTTTTAATGCATTTTCTTCTTTTCAGCGTTTATTTATTAAGTTTACCTAAACTGTGTACATCCATACATTGATAATAAAAATCTTATAAATAAAGTAGAGCTTAATGTCACAATAAAAGGTGAATGTGTGTTTTTATTGTTGCTGCAAGGAAGCTTTATAGTTTTTTTTTTCTTTTCATACTAATATTTTAAGATCTTCTAACTTTTAAAATATCGTTTTAAAATCACCTTAAGGTTGAGTTAAAAGCTATAGAATTCATTTAAAGGGATGTAAATAAAAGACGACGACCACACACACACACACACACACACACACACATAACACAGTTATTTCATCACAGGATAAGTTTAGCACACACAGATACTGTAACTTTAGTTTCTTTCAGAAACAAAGTTACAGGAAGAAACGGAAGCACCTCACGGGGCGCCCTTCTTTCTTCGAATCATACAGTGGACCGGCACCGCGGCGCGCAGTTTGGGAACCCCTGGTGTAGGGCCATTCGCCCCGACCTACCTCGACTGCGCACTACACAGCTTTATGATTATTGTCTGTTATTTATTCGTTTTATTCCTTCGTTAGGATGGAATAGCATAAAACATTTTAATGTTGAGAGGCGGAGCGGACCGGTCGTCCCGGAGACGAGACGCCAAACCGAATTAACTCAGAATATTTACCGTGATATTATCTTAAATGCTATATATATTATTACTAACGGAATATTTACCGTGGTCCGCGTTAATTTTGAGCTCCCGATATTTCGGCATATTTACATGCACTATGTTCACGGGCGACTGAAAAATATCGGGTGCTCAAAATTAACGCGAACCACGGTAAATATCCCGTTAATAATAATAGTGCTTTAATGAATGACCGTGATAGTTTAAAAAAGTATTTTATCTTAAATGGTTAGATATTGATATAATTATTATAGTTCACCAAACTGAAATAACTTACTTCTAAGTATGTAATCTCGTTTACCTAGATTTTCTCAGTTAATCCTAACTATAAAAGCGAAAGTCTCTCTGTCATCTTTCTGTTTGTTTGTTACATTTTCACGGCTAAACCAATCGTAATGAAATTTGAAACAGAAATGTTTTTGAGAAGGACATAGGCTATATCATCATCATCTCTGATTTTCCTCACTAAGCAGGTGAAATCGCGGGGCGCAGCTGTTTGTTATAAAAACCAAATTACTGGACCCCTTTGGATGAAATTTCTATGGGACCAATCTGAAAGTAGGTATATCCTTTCAAATAAAAAAAGAGTAATTTTATATCATCAATAATGTAGGTATGCGTGAGCGAGACAGAGGATTTAGTATCAACAGCGCCTTAAGTGAGAAAATTTTCATTGTTGGTAATTTGCGAAACACGACGCTGTACGTGTCTCGTTTAACGTTTGTGCGACTAAATAATCCGGACTTTCTTCTGTCAAGAAAAAGTATTGGTTACCACGGACAATCATAATATTTTTTTTATTGACATCCAAATTGGCTCGCGCCTACTTTACAAACAGCCAGCGTACCGTAACTGAAAGTGGTCAAAAAATTGGAATAAAAAGCTTATTGTGCTATTGATATGAAAAAAAAACAACGCAAAGCAAGAAAACTTTCGCTGAGTAAATTTAATGCAATTTATTTGGTAATATAAGCTGGATGTAGTGAGAGAAAATTGCGTAGGCGTCGAAGAAAAAAAACGTGATATCTTCGAGCTTAGATTATAAATGCTCGATATTTAATAACTACATACATTTAAAGTAGGTGTTACGTGTTTTTTTTTTCATAATGATTTTTTTTATATCTGTTATGAATAATAACCGAATCATGGATAAAGAAAAAAATACGTTCTCCAGTGATAAACTTACAATTAAGCGGCAAATTATTTTTCTAGAGATAAAATAGATTCTTACATTTTTTTATGTTAGATCTACGATAGACCATCAACTTGTGGTGATCAACGCGCGCAACCATCTCTCTCGCGCATCACAATCTTTTTAAACATATAAAATAATTGGATAGGGATATTAAAATAGTGAGAAATGAATTTGTTTATTTAGGTATAAATCACTTATACTAGCGACGGAGTAGTGAAAAACATACATTTTCCTGCTCTTCAGGCAATTTAAGAGATAACGAAAAAAAAACTTTTTTCAGTGTTCCGTACCTCAGTAGGAAAAAACGGAACCCTTATAGGATCACTTTGTTGTCCGTCTGTCCGTCCGTCCGTCCGTCCGGGTGTCAGTCAGTTGAAATTGAAACCATATACACAGATCCATAGTATCTTGCTACAGAAAGAAAAATAAAATTTCTCAGTTTTCGTAAAAAAAGTTACAGCCGAATATGTCGTAAAAAACGCACATTTCGACACTCACAGAGGAATTAAAACCTATGGGGTACTTCCCGTTGACCTAGAACTCAAGAAGCTCGGCAAGAAGCATTGTGTAATTGTGTTAGAGTACACATATAGGAAAAAATCCGAAAACTGGACATTTTTAATTTAATCACAAAAAAATTGTGTCTCTATGCAAGGAATGAGGGCCCAAATTTTAAAGTGAATTAACCGTATCATGTGGGGTATCATATGAAAGAGCCTCATTAGCATAAGCTAAAACAGGTTTTTAACACATTCTTCGCCCCCTGCAGACCCTTCACTTCAGCTGGGAACCAAAACTTTTTAGGCGAACTTTGATTAAGTATAGAGTGGCCGCGCAAAGCGCCTCAAACGCCGGCGGTTTACTGACTACTACAAAATGAACGGAACGCTCGCTCGGATCCGAGTGGGAGGCGCCGCTACTATAGGCCCGCCCCACTCGGATCCGAGTGGTGAGTAAGGAATGTGTTAAATATTTTTACGATGTATATTTTTCGGTTTATGAAGGAAAATATAAAAAAAATATATGATTTCCCCCTTTTATTTAGTTTGTACGGAACCCTCGGTGGGCGAGTTTGACTCGCACTTGTCCAGTTTTTTTTTTAATAATTCTACCAAAATAAACAAATTTATTTCTCACTTTTCTAATATCCTTTATGATTTCGACCTTACCCGAAAACGTTTCTTAAAAGTTAAACAATTGCTAAGCAAATGGTTAGCGAAAATCTCACCGCAAAACGCAGCTTAAAGTTATGAATATGTTTTTATTACGAGTACCTTAAGCATACTTAAACAACGTCGGGAAGTTGTTTAAATCGCTAAGAGCCATTAAAAACGAAAAATTTAAAATTGTTGTGATACACGAGAGAAATAGCTGCGTTGAGCGCATCCTTAAGCGACGGTATGGCCGAGGATGGAGGTTTATTATCCAATTCGTGAGGAAATAGAATGCAAGACAAGGAAGTAAATACACAGGTATCTTTTTTCAAATCTATGCGAATAAAGTTACGGTACGGAACAGGTAATAAATATGTATGCGTACTACGATTAAATATGTATGAATGTATGTGCGAATGTATTGTGGTAGGAAAGAGTTCAACGAGCTCTCGTAATCGGACACGCATAGAAGTATTCTACGCTAACGACTGTAATATACATTTAATATATGTGTATAATATAATATGTTTAACTTATTAAGTTATAAAGTTGTGAACTCTTGTTTTTCCGTCGAAAAGCCTTTATTACGAAAACTTTAACACTTTAACTTCAAACCAGAACAAGGAGGTAGAGACAAAAACTAGCCGTTTTGTCTCTACGGACCACCACCAATGTACCCTGGACCAGTCCAGATAAACAAGGTTTCGAGGTCATTGGCGTGGGATTTGCTCTAACGAGAACTTTGGAAAAATATGTGGATACCTTATATGCATATAAAAAACTTTTTTTACCCAACTGCGCAGGGAGGAATATATATTTTGGTGTATGTACATATGTATGCCTAAATGCTTTGACTAATTTTGATGTACAATGTGTTGTTAGATTTATCTTCATTTCCCGAGGTCATAGGCGTTTTTTTTTGTAATGTAATAATATTAACTGTTACAAAAATAAAAAATGCTCTTTTTCTGTAACCTCCTACAAACTTTTTTATGACATATAACTGATTTTACAAAAATTGAGTTAAAAAATATGTTAATTTAAAAAAAAAAAACGCTCGTAAGCTTACATTAATTCGAACTGATAACTCACTAATAAGTTAATGTAATTTAATGTCTCGCACTTAGGTTCTGAGATAATCTTACAATAAAGGCAAAAGTAATGGCTATGAATTAGGTAATAATTGTGTAGCGTATTACATACTTAGGTACCTACGTCTAATCTAATTCTTCGGTATGTTCTGCCTAAACCGTTTGAAGACTTTTAACTATGAGATGTCATTATATTAGTCTCAGATTAGGGACTACATAGAGGATAGGTACTATTTATATTTATTTTATTTATGCTATCCGCGAAAAAAATAGGTAGGTACCTATATAAGGGAGTGTCGCCATACAGAGTGTTGAATGTTAGCACATTTTTTCACAATTTTGTACGAGTATTTTGTTTCGGAGTTTCAGCGGGGACGACATGAAAGTATGTTGTTGCTTTATTTTCCTTAAATTTGCGTTATTTCGACGTATTAACGTTATGTAACGCTACCAGACTATTTTATAAGCCAAATTTGGTGATAGATAAAATTTATTTAGCACAACTACTTTACTTAATTCCATAAAAAAATAATAGCCCGTAGTTACTTACTATATTCTGTTTGTAGTATGCGTGAAGAAAAATCCTAGACATTAATGTGCTCCAGATCGTAGATCAATAATTATTTTTAGCGAAATTTCCAGACATGTTGAGATTTAACATCTATAATCTTAGACTAACGACCGCAGTGCATTACCTTACAGTGGCGCAGAGTTTTGGACTGTTCAGAGGTTTACCACTAACTCCGAATAATTTGCCCAGAAAGTAGCATTGTATTATTATTATATTAAGTATGGCGCTTAACACCAAGCAAGTCAGTGTAGTTTTATTTACAAAAAATCGCATCCAATTTATTTATAATGAGAAATGATTATACTTCTATGCATTTACATGTAATGCACTATACTTTGCTAATGTAAACGTAAAAAAATATTAAAGCTCTCAAAGCTTCAATTAATTCTAAACTAGATTAAGAACATATAAAAAAATATTTCCCTTCGGGATAATCATGTCCCAGCAATTACGTCCGTGAAGGGTTAAATGCTAAACATGTTTTTCTACATCTAAGGCAACGTTAGAATTAAACCAATCCTGTTTCACTCACCACTTATATTATTATGGAGACTCTTCACTTATCATCCAACACGACACTAAAATTAATTTTAACTAAATGTGGATGAATGCTGCTTCTGCGCTGAGCATTATTACCTATTATTTTTTTAAGTCATAGACATCGCGCGTATTTTTTCAAAAGACGCGGGAAAGGCGGTCGTGCGGCGTCTTGCGCGTTTCGTTTTGAACTGAATGTTTTCTTCGCTCCCACCATCTTGGGAAGTTCATGGAAGTAAGCATAGAATAGTATATTTTGTGAAGCACCTGTCGCTCAATGATAACGGATTACTGAATGCTCGCGTTGCGTGCAAGATTTACTTTAATTTAGTTTTAGAGAGCTTTTGTTCTTGTTTGTGATGACATGTGGACCATTTTTAATCATCTGCTTCAGAAGGAGGTTAATGTTTTTCTGGTGTATGTCGGCATGATCGATTTTGTATTGTTATTTTAACCGACTTCAAAAAGAGGAGGTTCCCAATTCGACTGTATGTTTGTTACGCGAATACTTCGCCAATTATGAATTAATTTTGATTGTTCTTTTTGTCTTTGTTTTTATAAGGACGGATTTTCATATTTGGTAGGTGGTAGTCCCATAAAAACTTCATCAAAATTGGTTCAGTAGTTTGGTTCACAAAACAATATTGCGCATTTTGAAGTGGGTCTTCAAACAGGACATTTTTAATGAAATGTGTGATACCTACACAGGACGCAAAAAGAAAAACTTTTCGCCACAGACACTATAAGTTTAAATATAAAAATTTATATAAATTACTAGCTGTGCCCCGCAGTTTCACCCGCGTAGTGATGAAAGTGAACAGTGATGATGATGATGAAATTTAACATGTTTTACTAAATATATATTTTATTATGTGCAGTGTAGTTACGTTGGGTTTTAGTCTTACAACAGGATAAGTATTCTGTTTTTTTTTCTTTTAGTAAATGCACTAATTTTTACTAAAATAAAACATTATTTATAAAAACATTGCTTTATTAATTTGTATTTTACAGGTGTTAAAAATTATAAATAACAAAGACGATATTATTATTAGACCTAAATATTTTTATCGTAAATTCTATTTTTTGATATGATAAGTCTAAACAGTCATTAAACATTTATGAATCGTTAAAAGTATAAGTACGTATTTTTTGACAATTAAAAAACGCATTCGTAAAATATTAATTGTAGAAACGTAACAATAATTTTATACGCGCATACTTACAAAATTATAATAAATATAAATAAATAACAATATTGTACCCAAATATTATTATTTTAGCGCGCTTCAAGACTCTATTATATTTATAGAATTAATAAAATAAATGTTTGTTCTGCAATTTTTTAAGACAGTATCTACGAATAACTAGATATCACATTAATATTTAAAATATAGTAAAATCTTACTTACATATAGTTAATATTAAAACTTAAAACTAATTCTAAGGCATAGCATAAAAGTAAATGTTGTTGCAATTTACGAACACGGTCAAACGTTTGCATGTAGTATTCGCGTACGTTTTATATGTATCATTGTGTAAGTGTGTGAGCGGGACGGAGCGAACGAACTCACTCACACTGGATATACCATGACATGACCGTAACCGTAACGACACATGCAAAAAAAAATAGTTTGTAGGCATTGAGCTGTACGTACGAGAGCAGACACCGCTCATAGCTACTTTGTTACATTAAACTGCGGCGAGAGTGCCGCACCTTTGGCTTACTAGTGAAGTGATGGCTTTTGATGTTTTGCTGGCGAGAAAACACACCATAGATGCAATTCTGCGTTGCAAGTATCAGTCGTATCGTGTAGCCGTAGATAAACGATGTAATTATTATTCCAGCGCTGTAATGTTATTTGTTTACTTTACCAAAAATTTTGACAATAATTTTGCTTCAGATAGCTCCTCTAGTACGTAATTACAATGTTTGTAGTCTATTCGAATAGACAACTAATGTAGCATTGAGGGAGCTGCTGTCCTAATTTCATTACTTGTTCGATAACAAGGGCGCTGTTGATCTTATTTAATTATTTTGTTCAATCGAAACGAAACATTAGTGCCCATTTTTTGCCAAGATAGTTATATATCCAAAGTGATTCTATAAATTAGTATATGACTATGCCGCGCGAAACCGTAATTTACAACAACTAAATGAAAATAATTTTATTTATATCACATGCGTAAATAAAATCAATATTTTTCATATATAATAAAATAACAATTGAGAAACTAAAACATAAATACGTTTTCTCAATAATTTGTTTAAGACACATTTTATACAATGTTTAGAAGGATGATGTATGCAAAAAAAATAATTTCTAATAATAAGCTTGGACTTGAACGCCAACTCGCCTGGTGTTAAGCGAACGATGTGGTCTACGATAGAGCGCGCTTGCCTAGAAGGAACCTATTAACTCGCGATTGAAAGACACCCAGATGTCCTCTATATATACCGCCTCTAGGCTAAACAGCAGTTGTTTTTTTTTAACACGCATGATACGAGTACATCGTGGACTTCACTTTACTTCCCATTATAGGATTTATGGGAGATTGTGGTCAAACGCAAGCCTAGGTATTGTAAAAAAATCTGCCTTCCCTCCAGGAATCAGTCAGACATTTCATTTATCTTCTAATAATATTCAATCAGTACCTACTTACCTAAGTACAATTAGCAATAAAGAACCTTTTAAGAGGATTGTGATGCCGACTTCTACCCTCAAATATTATCCGAATTCGATTCAATTCTATACCGAGGGTTGTGCTTTTATTTGTTTTTTTATATCATTATAGCTTAGAAGGAAACAAGTAAAAATGAGTTAAAAGACAAACTAAAAAACACAAGCCTATTTCATGATTCAGTTAGAATAAGAAACCATCGAAATCGAACAACGTTAGAGCTAGAAATCAGGGCCCTTATTCCGTATGACCATCGGCCGTGTTCACGTACATGACGTGCGTGTATTGACAATGAAAATTAGCATTTAAGTTTAAGAAGGCAAAGTCTAATGTTCATTGTAGACGCACAACGTCAAATTCACGTTATACGGCCGATGGTCATACGGCATAAGGGCCCAGGTATCTTCTATAGCGTGAATTAGCGCGCTATACTGGCGACTAAATAAGACTACAAATCTCTTAACCAATGACAGTGTCAAATAGAAGACGAGTGACACAGATTTAAATTTGAACCTACAATACAGAGTCCGATGGACACGGCGGGACACACTCATGCTTAGTTGTATTTTGAACAAAGTCTAGCATGCTCGTCTCGGCGTGACGATCGTAGAAAAAAAATATCTTCTTTTAAGCGGAGTCAGATGTCACCGTGGCAGAAGAAAGTTTTCTTTAACAACGTCTAGTTTCTAGGCTGTAATGTTCAGGCTCGATGACACTGGGCTAGTTTACGAGCTGCTAGTCGGCGAGTTTAAAAGCTAGCGAGTAAGCGAGTGCGAGTGTAGATGACACAAACAAAAGCAGATTGTAAATAATAAATTACAGTTTAAAAAACTAAAAAACACGCTACAAATTATTGTGGTCAAAGTTCATTACAAGACTTTTCTAACAAATCCAAACACAGCTATGATACGATGTTCCATCACGAAGTTCTAGTTCATATCTTCCGGCTCCATCATCAGATCAGTTCAACAGTACTATATTATTGTATTGTCATCAGAACTACAAACAGCTGCCAATTTTCATGACGCTACGATCCTTGGAAGATGGTTAAATTAGTTACCTTAGATTTCATTACATAGTTACATACAGGTCGACCTAATAAAAGCGTGTTAAAAAGCTCAATGACACGGAGCGAGTTTACAAACTGCTCGCGTACTCGCTGGCTTGTAGCTTGTAAACTAGCAGTGTCGTCGAGGCTTAGGTTAGGGATCACTCGTCATTTAGTTTGAAACTGTCATTGCCGTCGAATCCTTAAAATCACACAATTCGCCCTATTAAGTCTTTGCTTAAAATAATGCTGAAAAATATTTTATATATAATAAACGTACTTAAATTTATAAATCATATTTTTCCAACAAATAATATTTTATCAGTCAATTTGGAAATTTTAAATTCGATAGCTACTTGAGTCAGTCGTCAAATTTTATAACAACAAAAATAAAAGAAAATAATAAGATCATGAATTACATTTGTTTGTATGTAGGTATGCCATTTTTAATAAAACTCATTATTAAAAAGCCCATATGT
This sequence comes from Lycia hirtaria, assembly GCA_947563715.1. Taxonomy (NCBI): domain Eukaryota; kingdom Metazoa; phylum Arthropoda; class Insecta; order Lepidoptera; family Geometridae; genus Lycia; species Lycia hirtaria. The sequence continues at coordinate 26,005,779 of OX387375.1, forward strand.
TTCTAAACAGAAATAAAAACCTTAAATTCAAGTGTAAAATAAAGACTGCCATAATTTTGAGTACCTACACAATGCAAGGCGGTAAGTTTAATGATTTAAAAAAAATTAGTCAAAGTTACCTTTTAGGACCTAAGTAAGTCGGTTTCACATTACACCAAAGGTACCGAAAAAAGGCATAATTATACGAAACGACGACGTAAACGAAAGGCTGTATGAACGTTTGTAAAATTACATATAAATAGTTTTAATATATACCAAATTTATAAACGTCAATTCATAACTTGAGAACAACTTAGATTTATCATGAGAAAATATTAGTGAACAAACCCTGACAAATGTTGATTCACAGTAGCGCTCAGAAGAAAAAGCTACGTCTGGTCATCCACGTGAAGAAAAAATCAACAAACGATCGGACCGCCATCTGACTAACGAGATATAGGTACTCTTCAGTGCCGGATTTACACTTTTGCCGCCAGTAGGCCATTAAATTTTTGCCGCCCCTACTGGTCTTCAAAATCGATACCCTAGTTCAATCTGCCGCCCCTAGGCCGCGGTCTATACGGCCTATTGACGAATCCAGGACTGGTACCTACTCTTTATTGTACACACCATAAAACTTACGATTAATAGTTTTTTTTTTTTTTTAAATGCAAGTTAGATCTACGAATGACCACCATCTCGCCTGATGTTAAGCGACGAGGATGTGGCCGAGGATGGAGCTCGACGATCTAGAAGATATCTATTCACTCTAGCCTTGAAAATACCAAGATTGTAGGACTCAGGAAACAGAGATGAATAAATCAAGAATAACCAATAATGATGGTGGAATCAATTTAAAAATAAAATTAGAAAAAAAGAGTGTCGAGACACGCGTAGGCGTAGGGTACCGTAGCTAATGCTGTATTTTAAAAGAAAACTACTTGGAGAGTATTTTTAGTTAGACTACTTTTCAAAAAGTTCAATGACCTCAGTACTGTAATGATTTAGTGTTTTATATATTTATCGCTAATAGCAATCTCTTCGAGGCAATCTTAGAGAGACAGATCGCAATATAATTTCTCTTTCGCTCTCGTTGGTTCGATGATAGCCCGACAGTACCATATTCGATCATTTACCCGCTGGCTTACTAGTCGTTTGTCGCTTAGAATTTGAGCTATATTGGTATGTGAAAAATGGCTGATAACGATGATAAAAGAGTTAAGTCTTTATAAACTACCTAATTGGTTATTGTCATTTAAATACTATTCATTATCATTACATATAGATATTGTGATAATAGATATTAAAAGAATGTTCGCGAAAATAATAACACGTTCCATGAAAGATATTCAACTTAAATAAAAATATATTATAATAGCTACGTCGACACAAACCAAGTCTGAAATATGGTGAAATAGTTGACGATTATAGGTAATATAATATGGAGTACACTTTTCACCCGACTGCGAAAGAAGGAGGGTTCATCGGAGAGAGCCAAACAACTATATAAGTTGCTTATACCATGATATGTGGGTACATGTGTGTGTGTGGCCTGGTACATAGCAGTAACATTGTTGCTCCTATGTGCTAGGCGCCTCACAAACGTATTATTTATTGTATAAATTATAGTATATTAAATAAGTAGGTAAGTTCGTATAGACTGAGTGGCCAGCCCTATTGTCAGAGTTATTAAGTTATTATTTTTAGTGGTAAGGCATGTATTTATATTGATTCATTGGAACGACATAGTCGGCAACGACAAAGTTTCTTAAAAAAGATTAAAAAAATTCGATTGCATGTATGTATAATATATGAATGTATATGGGTATGTATGTATGTTTCTATATGACAGCCTACAGCCTAAACGGCTTGACCTATTTTGATGTGCGAGGTGTCGTTAGATTCGTCTTCACTTACTGAGTGCCATAGGCTTATATATTTTTGTAATAATAATAATACCATACGAAAAGACTCATTCAGGAAGCGCATTCCACATCTCAGCGGTACGCATAATAGAAGTGGAGCTAAAGAGTTTCGTTCGAGTCTTTGGAACAGGGATCGTAAACGGTTAAGGTATAAGGTTACGCTACCGGTATAATAATGGTAGAGGTATAAATTATAAAGGTAGACCGAAAACGGTGATAATAACGGTTAAGGTATATAATAATTGCATAGGACCTCTCGCTCTTACGCGTTTGCATACGAACGGGGGATGGCGACGCGCGGGCGGTCAAGGTCAAAACCTTTATTTTTCGGTTACGGTAGCGCAATTTATAATGATATCGTTATTTATCGGTACCGTAAAATTCATATACCTTTATTTTCAGGTATCAAAATAAAAAGGTATGACGTCATACCCTTAACCTTGCTTTGGAATATCCACCTTAGAACGATGTCGCTTTTTCGTGCTTCTTGCCGTCCGATAGAAAAAAGAGGCCGGGGAATTAGATCATTAATCAAATAAATAAATAGCCGTCTATCAACTAATTTTTCAAATCGAATTTTACCAAACAGACTTGGATTATGTCACCATAGCTTTAAGGGGGCTATGTAAATGGAGTTCATGCACACATTACCACAAAGTTAAATAAAATGACTGAATGTACCAGCGACAAATCTACATAACTGATAAGGAATCTTGCCAGTAATATTGCACATCTATCACATCAAAATTCAATTTTAACACAAACAAGTTTTTATACATTAAAATAAAATCAAGCTTATTTTCCCTTATGGGGTAGGCAAACCTTCAAAGACCATTTGACACCACATTTGACTATATTAGAAGGTAATATGTATAAAATATTGGCTAGCAGTAAAAGGGGGTCAGCCAGGTTATACATAGAATAAATAAATATATAAAATAACTTTATTAGACTGTAGCAAACATCTAAAAGATGAATGTAGCGCTCGTTGCGTAACTGGACTAGGTATTCTCAAAAGATCACCAGTGTTAAGCAACGGACGGACGGACCAGTCAGTCATCAGACCATGTGAGTGGAATTTCTTTCTGAGCGCAACCATGGGTCGGATGACACGTTAAATTGTAGGTCCCGTTGTTTTTTCTCAAAAACATGAATCATCAAGCCAGGTCAGAGGCCTTGCGGCGGCTTAATAACTCTGACACGAGCTTATACTTACTTTTTAAAGAAAAAAGTACTTACCTACGTAATTTTGCATTGAAACAGATGTGCAAGATTACTATCGAGATTCCTCAAATACATACATATGAAACGGAATAACAAACTCCGTTCAACTTCTACACTACAAGGTTGCCTAGAAGAGATTGCTTTTAACGATAAGGCCGCCTGTTTTTAGGCTAGCACGTAAGAGTTTTCTTGTTAATTAGTGTTTTAGTTTTAGTTATGGTGTATACAATAAAGTGTTTATTTAAATCTATCTTCATTCACATAGCCCCCAAAAGAAGAGAAAACAAGCACCATACATTTTATGTCTCCTCAATGTTGGGGTTTTCCGAGAAGAGCTGATGATCGTGGTACGTGCGCAGGTACTTCTTGGTTGTGTAGTAGAGAAGGATGCCCCATTTGGTCATCATGAACGCCCACACAAGTCGGATGATGATGCTGGACTGGATCGGAGTCACATCTGGAACCAAATAAAAAAATGATTAAAAACCGATACAATAATGAGCTGGTTGGACTACTGAAGTAAAGTTGATAACATTTTTATGGGACCACTTCTGAAATAGTCCTTCTAAAAAAAACAGTAAGTAAATTGGTTCATAATTTAATTGACGAAGATATTGTTGCACTCTGTTACACTCTACGTCCAATAAAATATCTAATATCAACAATAAGAGATGATGAAATAGTGTGCGTTATGAGAAAAAAAAAAACATAAAGTTCATTCAGCCTATGATTTTTTAAATACGTAAATAAATACTGGAGGATATTTTTCACACAACACCATCTAGCCCCAAACTAAGCAAAGCTACATTCTAAGATTGACGTGAGATCGACGTGTGGTTGACGTGAGATTGACGTGAGGTCGAAGTGAGATTGACGTCAGGATGACGTTAGGTTGACGTGAGATTGACGTCAGGTTGACGTGAGGTTGAGGTGAGGTTTAGGTGAGGTTGAGGTTGACGTGCGATTGACGTGAGGTTAACGTGATGTTGAGGTTGACGTGAGATTGACGTGAGGTTGACGTGAAATTGACGTGAGGTTGAGGTTGACGTGAGGTTGAGGTTGACGTGAGATTGACGTTAGGTTGACGTGAGGTACAGTACACGTGAGGTTGACGTGAGATTGACGTGAGATGAGGTGAGGTTGAGGTGAAGTTGATGTTGAAGTTGACGTGAGGTTGACGTGAGGTTCGATCTAGCGATCGCATCTCGCCAAATACGCCAAAAAGTCGTATGTTTACGCAGCCCCGGATCTAGGGGGGGCAAGCCGGGGCCTATGCCCCGGCGGCAATATCAGAGGGCGGCTGCACAACTCATCACTTAATTAACTTTGACCATTGAGACGTCCAGTAGGTAGTTACCTACTCTAGACACGAAAATTATTATTCGCGGGGCATAGCTCAATCCGCGCGCGCTAGCCCGCAGGAATCGCACGCAGATCGCGTCTGGTTATAAATTTCTATCTCACAAAATCCGTTTGACTATGAATATTGTAAGGCGTGTACATCATGTACATGCAAATTGCTTTAATCGCGTTCAAACCCCTTTGAATAGGCCTTAAAGCAGTATCATCCTTAAATCATTTTTAGGGATCTTTACCCAAAGGGTAAAAACGGGACCCTATTACTAAGACTTCGCTGTCTGTCTGTCCGTCTCGATATTGATAACGGCAATGAAATATTCATGATTAAATGCTTGAAATATTCAAAGAATATTGAGTTATATTATTCACTTTAAAATTAAATAATTCAAATAAAATAAAATTTATATTTAATCTTACAACATACAACAAACGTGTTTTTTTTTGCCGTTTTTATACGTTTTTTTGGGTTCCGTACCCAAAGGGTAAAAACGGGACCCTATTACTGAGACTCCGCTGTCTGTCCGTCCGTCCGTCTGTCTCCAGGCTGTATCTCATGAGCTATAACAACAAATACTAAAAAAACAGAATAAAATAAATATTTAAATGGTATAATTTAAATAAAAAAAATATTAATACTTCCATACAACAAACGTGATTTTTTTGCTCGTTTTCGCTCGATATTGATAACGGCAACAGGAAGACGCTTGAAATATTCACAGAATATTGAGTTATATTCACTTTAAAAATAAATAATTAAAATAAAATTCATATTTAAGGGGGGCTGTTTTTTTTGCCGTTTTTATATATAATGGTACGAAACCCTTTGTGCGCGAGTCCGACTCGCACTTGGCCAGTTTTATTAACATTATAGGTCAGTCTCAGGTAAGAGAACCGAAGAAGTGACACCAACTTTTGTACTAACTTTTTAGTCTAGGGTTAAAGTACACTTGTGCACTTTTTGTAGGCACTTATGTACTCTCAATCAAGTTCTTATCAACTGCAGAATGCTGATAAGCATGTCTCAAAATAATGTTTTTATCATTGTTTGAGTTTTTTTCCCCCTTTGTTTTATGATAACAAAATTTTGCACAGTTCAATAATTTTAATAAATAAACAGACTATCTGTGCCATGTTTTGTTTAATGTATTATGGCCGCACTGTTGCTTACCGTCAGATGACTTGGTACTTGTTGGTCAGAAAACATTGGTAGTCAATTAGAGATCTATTTTATGAAAAAAAAAACAGTGTCAGATTAACAATCACTGAGAACTCTTATTTTTGAAAGAACAAGCAAATTTTATTTAAGCATCCTGCATTTTATTAATACAAATGAAGATATTTCAGTACCATGCATCTCAGTGTCATGGAGTAGTGTGATAAACGCATTTAAGTACTGTAGAAGTTTAAATCTTTTGATGTAATTATAAATTATTACTTTTTAAATATAATTTAGATTGCATTAATATGTTAAGCATTTCATCCCACCCTGTAGTTATTTCATTGTTTTATCACTCAGCTCACAAAAAAGCATGAGTTTTAGTAAATCTGGTAATAGTAACTAAAACCATCCTAATTCTAAAAGTGACAGTATCTCTGTCTTTTTATGATCAAATGGCTGTACTAATAATAATATAATTTGGTACATAGACAACTGAGAACTTGACAAAAGACACAGGCTACATTTCACCATCATCATTATCTTATTATGAAAAGTAATGTGGTTGTTACACATTCTTTTTTATTTTTTATTTGTACTAGACACTCATATGGACAATACGCCCTAAGCGGGACGTCAGTGCAGGACGTATTTCCCCCGCCTCGAATAAGAAAAGACACTCTTACTCCTTTTGAAAAAAGACAGCTGAATGCGGTTGAAACTATAGTCAGAGTTTTCGGCTTAATCTTTCATGACTTATATATCAGTTTGGGGGTGAAACTATAGACATTTATAGCCTACAATAAAATACTTCTTACCAGCTTTATAATAACATTCCAAGAATATATAAAAAAGCATCAGAGCAGCACCAGACACAGCACCAACAATACCCAAGTCTCCAATGTATTGAAGAGCCTTTCTAGAGAAGTTCACATGCAACGACTCTTTCAGATAGTGGCAGTGAAGCATCAGAGCTAGAGCTGCATTGATACCTGTGGAAATAGAAAGTATTAGATGGTGTTTCTATTAATGGTGAAAAGGATAAATTAATTCCAATTTTCCACCTTGCACAAGATGCATAAGATCTACCTACAATATAAATATGCTATGGCCATCAATTTTTTTAAATCTTTACTGCATGATTCTAATGTGCCCCACGGGTTAAAGATAATGAAAAATATAAACAATGCAAAAGATGCATACGTGTGTAGCGTTAATATGTTCAGATAGTAATGCATTGTATCAGACTTAAAATTCACGAGTATGTATGTAACTGGAAGTTTTCTTGAAATTCTACAAAATTACTTAGACTTGTAGTTGAGTAGGGCTTACAAATCTAGTCTGTTTTAAGACAGATATGACTTGTGTGGAAATGTTCAAATAACAGCTACCAAAATATCCTATGCTCTTATGCCTAACACTTATGATGATAGATTAAAAAACTAGAGACAAATACTCTAGAAGCAAGACAGCTGTGTGGTGAGAATCATGACTGACCAATACTGTATACTATATTTGACTATAAGAATGATTCACAAATAGAACAGGTTGCCTGAACAATTGTTGATGGATAAAGGAAAATAGACCTATCTTCATTTAAGCACTAAATTTCAGCATTGTAAGATATAGGTACATCAGATTTTGCTGCTCATTTAACATCAAATAAATAGATGTCAAGTACAATAATAAATATTAGTTGCTTAAGGTCATATGTAATTACTTAAACAAATAAATCAACCAAAAAAAAACCTGTTGGCTTACCAAACAGAAGCATAAAAACGGACAAGATGGCAGAGATTAGTGGAAGTACAGCAGAAAAAAGAATAAGGAGAGCTGTAACTATCAAGTTCATGATTGGGCAATATGTAAAAGTTAAATGTTATGAAATTTTCTACATTATCTACAAAATACATTTATAGGTAGGTATATCAATGCTTCAAGAATGCTAGGTTCTCTTTTACTTACCCGATAACAGGGCCCATACTCCTGCTTCTATATTCGAGTAAACAATACAGAAACATATAAATGCTGAGAGTCCTAGAAAAACACCGATTGCGCTTAATGCTATGTGAATTTTAGTACGTAGCATTTTGATGATCTAAAACTATCCTTAGAATACTGTCTAGTTATTATTGTTGTTGTGTTGTGATACACAATTTCGCAATAAAATTTCGATTTCAACCTTCAACGAAGTAAACACGAACGAAACCATCAGTGCTGCCAATATAAATTTTTCGATTCCCCGAACCCGTTGATATAAGTTACTCTATGCTTCAAATCCCGATTTTCATTGTTAATTACATTCCTATTAAAATTTTAACTGATAGATTTTATAAAATAATTTATTCAGCACAAATAGATAATGTGGTTAATTCGGAAGTAACAACTAAACTAATTAAAATTCCTAAACTCACTCAATAAAATAATGGAAAAAGTAGTATGTATGGAAGTTTCGTTCGTTTTTTGAATGTAGTTAATTTAATGGTGCCTTCAGAATAGTTATTAGTAATAATTTCTAATCTCCGGTTGCAGCCCGGTCCTGAGAGGCCCTTTAAATATAATAAAAATACAGTATTGCGGTATATAGATGGGTGATGGAAATACTGTATTGATATGGAATTTGACAAATCGGGGCTATTGTTGGTTATCTAGGAAACTAATTTATTAGCTGATGCTCCCACACAGTGAGAAAGATGAGGACTTCTGTGAAGAGAGCATCAGAATGAGATAACGGCACCTGCCCATTTCATTCATTTCATTATAAAAAATGTCCGAAGACGTTGCTTCATGTCTGGCCATATGATGTCGGTAATGATAATGTTGTAGTTGTTGATGAGATGAGGACGATGCGGCTAACCATGACGATGAGGACAATGATTCCGACTCCGACGATGATGATGATGATAACCTGGGCTACGGAGTAAGGTATAATATAAGGTAAGTTTTGCAGTCGCGTGGTGCGTCATGACTTTCAGCCAGGCACCAATATCGTGTAGTTATCGCTGTCAGTCAGTGTGAAATCATGTAGTAGTTTTATGAAATTTGTTGTCCACATATCATGTCGTTATCGTTTCGTGGGAATCACCCATTCTCCTGCTTCACTTGTCACCGCGCGCCCACGCGCGTCCCTTGTAAAGTTACAGAGTCCGATCCAATGAAAAGTCCACAGTGATGTTGTGGAGTCGGTCCAACGCAATGAATCGTCGCCTCCACATTTAGCGTAAGCTTAACATTTAATTTACTTAAGTATTTAATTTTGGTCTAAAATTGTAACATCCTTGTTATGTAAACAGTTTCAGTAATAAACGATATCTTATCTTACTCCACAGTCCCCTCGGCAAACCCCGAAAATAGGGGATGCGCCCGGAAATCGGCATTATTGAAAACCGTTTAAATATTTGACGGTTTTGACATTGACATATTAAGACTTTCTTTTTGTATTAGACCTACGCGATTAGAGATTTGCCAGTATCAAAGATATCTTCATTTGGAGTCATTACCCGTGGTCCGGTTCGGTTGTCCGGTCAACCGGACCACGGGAAAAAGATTTTTTCCATGGTACTGTGACCGTACCACAGAAGATTTATTCTTTTCCATAGTCCGGTAAACCGGACCACGGAATTTTATATTAAACTTTTTTGTGATTCTAAGGGATCCTAGTGGCTGATACTAGGTTTAGCCAATATCATAAATTAGGTTAGGGTTTTTTTTTTTGCAACGTGATGCAACTTAAAAAGGCCAAAGCCAATCCATTTTAAATCTTCCGTGGTCCGGTTAACCGGACCATGGAAAAGAAATCTTCCGTGGTACGCTCATAGTACCATGGAAAAAATCATTTTCCCGTGGTCCGGTTGACCGGACAACCGAAACGGACCACGGGCAATGAGCGTTCATTTGAATGTTACAAATATCATGACTAGAAAGTCATAGTCTATGCGTAAAGTCGCTGTAAAAGATTGTAAATATAAGAATAATTCTAGTAAAATCATAGACATATATTGTAACAAAAAACATACAACAGAGAATAAAAATCATAGTTAAATAATGTTTTCGTCACAATCCGGCCACAGCTCAGCATAATGCTATTGTAAACAACCAGCGCTAGTCTTCCGCTGGGACACAATTACTTGTTTATTACAAAAAAGTTCGAAACGAAAAAAAAAATACGAAGGTTACAAAAGAACGCATTTTTTATTTTTGTTCGAGATGTATTATTATTATTACAAAAAATATAGCCAGTGGCACTGGGGGTGTGAAGATGAATCCAAAGGCACCTCGCACATAAAAATCGGTAAAGCCGTTAGACCATAAGCAATCATATAGAAACACATAGATACCCACTTACATACAAACACTTGAAAAACATAACCCTCCTTTTTACGCAGTCGGGTAAAAGGCGTATTACACTACCCGGTTTCTCGGGTCCCTGTCTGGGAAGTATGGAAATTCCTGCCTCGGTCCCTGTCTGGGAAGTATGGAAATTCCTGCCTCTGTCACTGCGCTGCCCCTGGCGACAGAGCTCAATAAATAGGATGGTGTAATAAGCCTTTTACATTCTTTACTTCTGGAGGGATGCACTTCTATGGTATTCTGTGGTCTCGACTGAACAAAATAATGAAATAAAGACAGCCAGGCTTAGACAAAAATCATATCTCACGGCGTTAACGCCCGCCTTCAATGCCACATTATAAATTAAAAATTACTAAATATTTAGAATTATTTAATTTTTATTTCGTTAATGTGAACAAATTTTCTTCATTCACATTAATTTCGGTCAACATAAAATAAAAAAATCCTTATTTCAACTATCATCATAATGTCAGAAACTAAATATTTGTTTTCAGGCAGTTTTTCAATAATGTATTTAATAATTCCATAAGTAATAAAAGCAGTTATAGCGCCAACTCACTGTTTTAACAGCACATATAATTATGATGTAATGATTTTGCTACGATAAATTACATTTGTTATGTAACAAAGAGTTAATACCTTATACCAAAAGTTAATGCACAAAATGCACCTTATACCAAAAGTTAATGCACAAAATAGTCAGATATTTATAATAACTGCAACTTGTTAAATTATAAAAAACTTAAACAATTTATATTTATATCACATTTTAAACTTAAAAATGCGTTCAAAGCCCGTAGCTATCTCTCTCGCACATCACAACATTTTTACCCGACTGCGTACTAAGGAGAGTTATGTTTTTTCGAATGTATGTATTAGGGTTCTATATGGTCGCCTAGACAGCCTAAACGGCTTGACCGATTTTGAAGTGCGTATCGCTAGATTCGTCTTCACTTCCTGTGTATCATTGGCTATATTTTTTGTAATAATAATAATACATATCTCGCAAAAATAAAAGAATGCATTTTTCGTAACTTCCAACGAACTTTTTCGTAATGAACAAGAGATTTTAATGAAATGAAATGTAATTTAAAAATATTCAATGATTTTATATGTTTAAAAATTTTGCGCGAGATAGCTGCGCGCTTTGTACCTTACGTGCAAGTACATAATGATATGGAAAATAAGAGTAGGACTGGCCTAACGCTTATTTAGAACATAATATCTGGTTATCTAAAATGCTATTTTACCTTTCAGGTGATAAAATAGACATTTTAAACATTTTAGACACTCACTATACTGAGAACTTTACAAATTACATTCTGCAAATAGCTACGTTATGCTGACAGTATTTATTTAAGTAAAAGGTGAAAACCAGTCATATTCTTATTCCAATTTTCGCCAAATGCACCTATCACTAAATCTTCAACAATTTTATATAATTGCTCTTCATTTTACTTAATGTAGCGGGATCCACCTCGGATATTCGATGTATCCTGATATGGCTCTTCATGTTGCCTCGCTGAGCATACCCTCTCCCACAGACGGGGCACTTGAACGGAGCCTCGCCCGTGTGGAGTCTCATGTGTTCCTTCAAATATTCCTCGTGGAAGAAGCCTTTAAAACATATGCTGCATACTGCTGGTCGTTCACCTGAAATACACAAAATACATAATGGTTATAAACCTCATACTCATTTTGAACAAACTGGAAATATAAGTATGACACATTAATGTATTGCAATTGTTTAACATTACTATGGTTAATCATGATGTCCCAGGTGTAATATATTAAATTTAACTAGAATCACACAAAAATTATAAAAGTGAAAGTCTGTGAGTGTGATTGTATGTTTGTTACTTCTTCAAACTCAAACGGCTAAACCGATTTTGATGAAATTTGGTTTAACACACAGACTACTTTTTATCCTGAATAATAATATCTCCTTTGATATAATTGATGTTAAACAGTGAATAACACAGCGGAGCGCAGCGCAGCAGTACAAAATGATTTAGACATTAAGAGCAATAGGTATATGTTTTCTCTTTGCCAGAGTATATCTCACACACAGACTATCTGAGAAGATAATTTAAAATGGAACTTTACTTTCATTTTTCAAAACAACAAAGAGAGGTTGAGTAGGAGGAGAGGAGAGGACAGTTGGCAAAAAAATTATACCCTCTTTAGTACTCTTTAAATTTGTTTGGCTACTCTAAAATTTATTATTATTAATTCTTTTTATAATTTTACTATAATGTAATATACCAGTTTTGAGAGAAGTCTCTTAACCAAATATTGCTTACATAGTGGTCTCCGAATAAAATGACTATGACATAATGAGAGATGTGACGAATTTGTAACAGGTTCTTCTTAATAAAATGGAATCATAATACACATCTTACCTGTATGTGCAGACCGTTCATGAACAACAACAGACTTGTAACTTTTAAATGTCTTTTCACAGAATTTACATGTAAATATTTTCTTTGGTCTATTTGTATGAACTTTGTTCACATGATTTGTAAGCTCCCCTTTAAAAGCGAAGCCATTGCCACAAGTTGCACAAATAAATTCTTTATTTTTATCATGTTTTCTTTTGATATGCCGAAGTAAATTATTCTCTGAATTACATATTTTTGAGCATTGTGTGCATTGAATTGGTTTATTAAAATGAACCTTTTTCCTATGTAAAGTAAGTTTATATTGCGTTTTAAATGTGTCACCACATATGTCACACAGTTTTGGCAGTTTTATGGGAACCTTTCTTGGTAGTTTTAATCTATTATTTCTTCTTTTGTATTTGACTTCTTTATCCTTTGAAATTCTAATTATAGTTGATTTCAAGCTGTAAAAATAAATACATTGTTATTTTTATCACTAGCTGTACATTGTAATGAAAAAGGTGATGATGATAAAAGATAACTCATGTCCTCAACTAGTAGGAAAGTCACACCATTAAGCATGCTTAAGAAAATGTTTAATTCACACTTATAAACCATTATATGAAATGGTTGATGATGAGGAAAAAATGCCTTGTGACATATCTGTCATTCTCCAGGCTATCCCAAAAATATATTTCATACTATTGAGAGACATAGATACTTTTACTTTTAAAATGGCAAGTAAAACAGTAAAAGAAAATTTACCACCAATTTTCTCCAGTCCAAGCAAATTCACCTTCTAATATAGAACTGGCCACTTTGTTAGTCCTGTTAAAATATTTATATTTATTATTTTTTCCATGTAGGTTTTTCTCAACTTTGACAGATTGATTTGCATCCGTTTCTGTTTTATCATCGTCTTGCAAGAAATTTATCAGCTGTTCAGTATCATCTATGTTACCTAAAAATGTTTTTGTTTCATATTTGATACATTTTATTTCAATATCAGAAAGTTGATCAGGTTCAAAGTCACTATTGTTATTATCTTCACATTTTAGACTTATGAGTCTTCCTTGTAATACTTTGTGGCTTTCCTTGAATTTATTAATAAAATCATAAACAACTTCCAATGTGTTTTTGCAAGTTAAACAAATGTTGCGAGGATAGCCCTCTATATCATCAATCTGTAAAAACACAGTACCTAGATGAGTTTGTGTAGACCAACACTCATTTAATTCTGTAAATGCTTCATTAATTTGGATAGTTATGTTTTGTGTAGTTTTATTATGGTATAGAAAATAGCCAAATCTAGCATCTTTCCATATTTAGATCTTGCCAACAAACAGGATCTGAATACTTATTATATTTTAAATATTAATACCTATAAAAAAATAAAAAAATATTAACAATAAACATAGGCTAGCGTAAGATACAGCTGGGCTGCTCTTTTGATGAATATGGATAGCAATTTTTTTGTGAATTAACGGTGTCTAGGTTAAAATCATGGGTAAATTACAGCTAATAGGTTAAAAAGCTGTATGTGAATAAAAGCTCAAAATTTAACGTTACCTTTTGTTTAAAGCATTCACGAAGTTTCGAATAAATGCTGTTTTCTTCTATAGTTTGTTTGAATATGAGACACGTAGCCCCATTTTTTAAGCATATTCTGCAAAGTGAAGATATACCTTCGCTGGACATTTTATCTAAATCCAATCTAAGACAAGTTACATTTTTATCTTTAATTAGTTTTCTTTCTTTATTTATACAGGTTTATCTTCAATTCTTCGTGAATTTTTATTTTAACAATAAAATAAACAAAATCCGATGTTTTGGTTTTTGGCACAGACAAGGCACAAGGCACAGACTGATAAGAGGTTTTTGCCTATGGTTTTTGGAGTTGGAGATGGATGAAATTGATAGTTTGGATGTTTTGAAATAGGTACATCACTTTTGCTATAATTTTTTTTTTCAGCCACCAGTCGGCATAACGAATATTCCTCATCTTTACCTTCTAATAATTAGTGGACAAGACACGCGTATAGTAGGTATAATTTTTCCGTAGTTAATGCTGTAATTTAAAAGAAAACTACTTGGAAAGTATTTTTTGTTTAGATTACTTTGCGAAATGGCCGTAGTTTTATTTTCAACCGTCTCACAAACTCTGAATAAGCTCATTTCGTTTTAATTGTAGTGTTTTGTTCCGTTTTCGCGCGTGACAGTTCCTGTCTGACAGAAAATGACAAGTCCTTATTCAGTGAATAAGATTATAGATTTTAGCATGCATTTATAAAGTAAGACGGCTATTCAACAATACTCCACACGATGAGGTCGAGTTGAAAAAAATCACCCTTCTTTATATTTGTGGAGTGCCACCTTAGATTATAATAGATGCTCTAAGAGTGCCACCACAATTTTTAATAATTTGACTACAGCATTTTGTAGCGGTTCACAGAACACATCCATTTTGTAGCGGTTCCATGCCATGCTATATCAAATTTCGTTTATTAAAGGCTGTTAGCCTCTGAATAAAATGACTGTGATATAAGGACGGACATGGCAAAATTATATGGGTTTCTCGTAGTTACTACGGAACCCTAATAAAGTAGTGTAGAAAATTCTGAATTTGGAATTCTTCGATGACAGCTGTTTAATGTACTGAGATTTGCTCGCATTGCACTTTGGAGAAAATAATCATCATCATCATATCAGCTATAACAAGTCCACTGCTAGACACAGGCCTCCCCCATGGATTTTCAAAAAGACCGATTGGAAGCGGCTTGCATCCAGCTTCTACCCGCCACTTGTATGAGGTCAAAATTAATGTATGAGAAGAAAATAATAACAAAAAACAATGTAAATTAAGTAAGTTCTCTTTTATTTGTCTTTGAAACAAAATAATTTTCTCTAATAACCACAGTAACAAAATCAACATAAAATAATCCAACTTCGTTAAAAAAGCAAATCTTTATAATATAACAAATGCAGATCCACGTGTCAAAATCATGAGAAAAAGATACTGTATAAAGGCGATTGGACCATGATTCAAAGCGGTATTTTTTTTATAATGTGCAAAATTAAAATTTTATGGTGATTACGATATATATATATATATATACGGCGGGAAGTTCAAATTTTAAACAGTTTTTTGACATTGTAGCCATAGTAAGGTATCCATCCATAGTTAGGTAAATAGGTTGTTTGTAGAACATCGTTTGTGACAATCCAAGATTATTTTTCATGTTACCATTTTTACTAATTCAAGCTAATTCTCGGGAAATAAAAGGAATGAGGTGCATTATTCATTGTTATATTGACGTGATAATTTGTAGAATAATCTTAGATTGTCGCAAAATTGCATTGCTAGTTACAAGAACAAAAATGTTTGAAATTTGAATTTCACGCTGCATGTCTGTCGTTGGCCTTTAATTATAGCTATATACTTAGCTAGAAGTTTTGGTAGCCAAATTACGAGACCATAATAAGTCTCGCATTTCGCAGCTCTTGTGTTAAAATCTCACGTTAAAAAAAAAAAAAACAGGCGCTTTAAAAACACGGTCCCACTGCTGCGCACGGGTCCAATCCTCTCATTTTGAGAAGGGTAAGGCCATAGTCTACAACAGTGTTTTTCAATCTGTGGGTCGCAACCCCCAGGGTGGTCGCGTAGCCTTACTCGGGGGGTCGCGATGCTTTAATCGGAGAGCCGCCGCCAAAATGGCTAGGTTCTACACTACAATAAAAAAACAATTTCCGTGAGAAGGATGGCCTTGATTATTTTTCACTTTTACTACTTCTACTTTTGAAACGTTAATAATCAAATCATTTTGTAATTGAAGTCTATTTCTCTTTTTAGTTTTAATGTCAAGTCAAAGCCGAACACAGCTTTACCAACTTACCTCGTACTAACTTTTAAAACTCTCGCGGCTTCTTGCAGACTGTAGGTCTTAATAATGAATATAGGTACCAAGATAGAGAAAATTATAAGCGTTCAAGGCAGGAGGGTTTTGGGGGTAACCGACGCTAACAAGATCCAATCACTCCCAAGATTTAATTAATAAAACCTTTTTAATTTTCGCGCTCGCTTCTCTCGCGCATTTTTACTAATTTAACATAGAAATACTGTGAGCATAAATAAAGCCTATTACTACAAAAAAATAATCCGTGGGGGGATCTCTCGAAAAAACTCATATACCCATGGTCCATTGTTGAACCCCCCGAAATGAATTCCTGGCTACGGCCTTGTAAACGTTAGCTACGTTTTTTTAATTAATAAGTTTTGTCTATCTATGGCCTAAGGGGGTCGCCAGAATTTGTCATCCTGTAAGGGGGTCGCGTACTCAAAAAGATTGAAAAACACTGGTCTACAACGATGGTCAAGTGCGGGTTGATTACACACACTTAAAAACGTTACGGACTCTCAGACATGTAGATTTCCTTCACCATTTGAAGTTGGCGGTGATTAAACCCAACCTGGGTTTAAAGCGCGCAACTATTTATCTCACGCATCACACAATTTTTAATTACATAAAATCACTGAGTGTTGTTTATAAATAATTATAGTTAAAAAACTTAAAAAAACCGACTTCTAAATACGCAATATGTATAACGCCTGTAGAAAAGTGAATAGCAAGTCGCGTATATACGCGAGTTCCTATTCACTTTTCTACAGTTGTTTGGATATTTTACCAGTAATTTTGTTATAAAAACCAAAGTACTGCATCGGTTTTGATAAAATATATAAATAATTCTGTCTCTCACTTTTCTAATATCATTAGATTATCATTGCTATTCACTTTTCGCAACAAATTTAAGTGCACTCTAAAAGAATGGTTAACTAGTCAGACTAGATCTCAAATAATATTTTGACGCAGACATGAATAAATGTTTGTAATCTTTTATATCACTGTCTTGGCTGTATAGAACTTAACTATTCCTATATTTATTTATGTGCATAATATATTATCATTGTAAAAAAAATGTATGTTCGTGATGGACAAACTGTTGAAACTTATTGTTATACTACCTACCACCTTTGTACACAGTTATACAATAAATATTTTCTGATTTCTGATTTTCTACAGGCGTTATACATATTTCGTATTTTGAAGTCGGTTTTTTCAGTTTCTTAAACTATAATTATTTATAAACAACACTCAGTGATTTTTATGTTTAAAAATGTTGCGATGCGCGAGAGATAGCTGCGCGCTTTGAGTCTAACCTTAACAATACGTACATAAATTCAAGACAAGAAATCAAAACAAGGTGCATGCCGCGAGACTAGAACCCGGGACTTGCGGATCGGAAGTTAGATGGTTCAATCCCAGTATGTTTTTTTTATTCGAAAATAGGCTTGCGCTTGACCGTCAACTCACCTGGTGTTAAGCGACAGTTACGGTATACGATGGAACGCGCTTGCCTAGAAGAAACCTATTCAGTCGCGATTTGAAGACACCTAGATTAAATCCAGTCGGAAAGACCCATTCATGAAGCGCATTCAACAGTTTGGCGGTACGTACAATGTTAAACGTTGAACGAAACCACCGTTAACAAAAATTCTTCCACAGGGCGGATTCCCCCGATATGGCATAAATGCTATCATATCATCTGCTTACAACTATCAAATAAGTAATAACATATAAAAGTTTAATCACGGTCGCATAAACTTAAAATGGTTAGGTTTGATTTTGGCGCGGGTCTCCGGGTCCAGTTCAGATATCTTGTGGTTGCGCATGTGACTCTTCATGTTGCCGCGCTGTGCGTACCCGCGACCGCAAACGGGACACTTGTACGGCGCGACACCCGTGTGCAGGCGCATGTGTTCTTTCAAATATACCTCATCGTAGAACGAGCTGTTGCATACGTTGCACTTAGCCGGGCGTTCGCCTAAAATAGATAATACAATTAGAAACTGTTGATTACAAGCTTTGTATCAACGGGATGTAGCGTCAGTACTCAAAAACGTCAGAGCACAATGAAATCTAATTAGACCCCTTACACGATTAAAATAATTTCGATTTTCAAAATAATTCGAAGCGGCAAAATAGACGTCCCTAGACTTCTTAATCTAAATTAGGATTCGGCGCGGCGACTTAGTCTTTATATCAAAATCTCTAAGTTGGTCATTGGTGATATATTCACGAATATAGTGACCAGCCAACCCTGGTCACTATATTCGTGAATTTTATTTTAAACATTACGTCAATTGACTATAAGTATAAGTTTAGAAAACTCTTATGCCTCCGAAAAAATCATGAAAAAAAAACGGCGAACCGATTTTAAGCTAGAAAAAAAATACTCTCGGTGAAATCGTCTTTTAAACAAAAAAAAAACGGACAAGAGCGAGTCAGACTCGCCCACCGAGGGTTCCGTACAAACTAGTAGATAAAGGGGGGAATTTTTTTTTTTTTTTTTAAAGGTCTTATTAAAATAATATTTTTTTACGTAATAATTAGTGTAAAATAGTTCAAAAGTGACTTTATAACAAAATTCAGCACAATAATCACATGTTAAAACGTTTTTTAAAGCAAATTACAGTGGTAAAAGTGGTAAAAGTGAAAAAAAAATTCATATACAAAAACAAAGACAATCAATAATTTTGGTGCGTGCGTTCAAGCTTTTAAAATTTAAAATGAAGAATAACAGATGAATGTGAAGTAAATGTATATCTGAGCAAATTTATGTGGAATATTTTGATAAATTCGACGAAAATAAGTAATAATTATCTACTTGTAAACAATACAACTACCCTCATCTTAATATTATTTGCTCACCGATAATTTCAAATGACAAAATCAATTTCCACTTTGAAAGTATTGAACAAGGACTAGAGAGACCTTGTGTTTGAAGGACTAAATGGTGTTGCCATCAATATAAAATCTACGACAAGTTCCGGAAATATCGTACTTGTGTATTGAAAGAAACTACATTATCAGAATTTAGCAAAAGTATTTTTATACCAACATCATGACTAGCACTAGAAGTCAAACTGCACTAAAAGAAGCGGAAAATAAAATACGTACGTTGACAAATGAGCTTGAAAAAACTCAAAAATTTAATATCAAATTATTGAGTGAGCAAGATGAATGCGCGGAAGAATATCAACGCCAAGTTAATAATATAACCCAACTTAAGGCAAAAATAATGCAACAAGAAACTGAATTAAAAGATGCACTATCTGAAAAAGACGAATTAAAACAAACCGTTGAAAAATTTTCTGAAGATATAATTGAATACGAAAACGCTCTTAAAGTTATAAGTATGCTCGAAAATAATGCCTGCTTATTCGAAAAATTACAGAGGACCACACAACAAGAACACGTACAAGCTATGGAGTCTTTAAAAAAGGACAATGACTGCCTTATGGCACAAGTTGTATCTCTACAGGCTGAAATCATTTATTTAAAGAAACAGATAGATACACATGATATAAGCCAAAATACAGCAACAATGACAAATAATGACACAGAAATAAAAAAAGTGTCTACTGAGAAAATAAATAGTAATAATAATACTCGTATAAAGAAATCAACAAAATACAATAACGCCAAGCAGATAAATGAAACAGTGGTAGAAAAAAATAATAAGATCACACCAAACCAAAACACTGCACACACTGAACCTGAAAACCAGAAGCAAAAAATGATAGATATGACAAAAATTGTTGTAACAGCAACAGATACTGACGTAGAACTAGCAGACGATTATAACATTAACAGAACTCAACAAAAAAAACGGAAAAAGATGCTGATTATGTGTGATCAGTATGGCAAAACTCTAGCTGAATACACAAGAAACAATTCTGATGAAACAGCACGGTGCTATCAGTATGTAAACCTGATGCCCCTTTTTGGGAAATAGTAAAAAGTATCGTTACTCTAACCAAGGATATGAAGAAGGGAGATATTGTTGTTATAATAAGCTTTAATCATGTAGATTTAAAAATGGGGCATATCAAATATGTAGCAGACTGGTGCAAAGAGAATGAGCTAAAATTGCAAATTGCTACGATACCATATAAATATGATAATGTGACAGATCACACACACAATGAATTAAAATATAAATTAAATGACAAAATGTTTAACCTTGCTTCCCGGACTCACGGAATGGCAGTAATTGATGTCAATCGTTTTCAAAAAAGGTTCTTTAGAGGTCATCACGAATTGTCTAAAGATTTTATAAGGTTTATGTTCAGCGAAATTTCAAAATACTCTCGAAATATCTTCAGTCCTCTCTCTAATTTAATTTACTTGACAGGCGAATCAAATGAGGATAATGTTTCGAATCAAACTAAGATGCTAATCAAAAGCCCTGAAGAACAACATTTTTTAATTCAAGAGGTAGTCGAGATCCCAGTGACGTGAATAATAAAAACCTAAAAATTTTCAATCAAAACTGTAGAAGTGTCAGTAACAAAGTGTTGTCACTACATGTGATTTCAGAAACATACAATCCTGATGTATTTGTATTAAGTGAAACATGGCTAAACCAAAATAATGTCGATAATATATCACTTCCTGGCTATAGTCATTCAAATTACTTTGTAAGGAAAAACTACATCCATGGTGGTGTTTCAATTCTTGTAAAAGATAGGTATAAAACTAAAAGGTGTAAAAATATTGATTCATTATCAGTTGAATATCACTGTGAACTGACTGCCGTAGAATTTAATATCAATTCGTGTAAAATACTAATTGTAGGCTTATATAGAACTGGAAATGGCAAATTTGATGTATTAATGAATGTCTTAGATAAATTATTTTACATACTATCTGGTCTGTCTAATACTAGGATTATTGTTACTGGTAATTGGAACATTGATTTCATGGTAGAATCGTCTAAAAAAAGCGCAATCATTCAAATATTGGAACCTGCTGGATTCAAAAATATTGTTAATTTTCCCACTCGAATTGAAAAGTTGGCAAAAACCTCTATCGATTTTGTTATAACGAATATATCTAATGATGACATCAAAGTGAATCCTATTGCAACTGGTATTGCCGACCATGACGCACAACTAGCAATTATTAATGTTCAGAAGAATTCACCCCCTAAGCATATCATCATCGAGAAACGCTTTTATAATACTAACAAATTGGAAGAATTCGGTGTAGCGATGTTATCATATGACTGGAATAAAATTTTCAATGAATATGACACGAATACGTTTGACAATTTTATAAATAAATTTTTATGGAATTTAGACTTGTACTTTCCAGTACAAACTAGACGTGTAAAATTACAAAAGCAATCTCCGTGGATATGTGAAGAGCTAGTAAAATTACAGAATGACATAAATGACCTGTACCACTTTAGGAGACAGTATCCGTTATTATCACTAGATACCGGTGTCATTGAAAAGAAAATTACGCATAGGGACTTATTAATTAAGAGAAAGAAAGCAGAATATGTTGAAAACCGAATTGAAAACGCCAAAAACCCGAAAAAAGAGGTATGGAATATTATAAAAGAGGAAACAAATAGGAATTACAAAGAATGGATTTGGGAAATAGTTGACAATTCTACAAATAACAAAAATAGACAACGAAACTATACCCGACCATTTTAATAACTTTTTTAAGTCGATAGGGAATGATCTCTGTATGAATAATCCTCCTCAATGTCAGAAAGCAATAGACTTTTTAAAAGAATCAACTGTTGAATACCCCGAGATTAATTTTCCACTAATCTCTTCACATCACTTAGTTAAATTAGCACAAAAAAAGGTTGATCATTCAGAAACAAAAGATGTGTATGATATTTCAGGGAAGTTTTTGTTTCATATAATCAAATTTTATTTGGCAGATCACATTACATTTTTAATAAATAATATACTTCAGTCAAATGTATATCCAAAATCTCTAAAAAAGTCGCGATTGGCACCACTTTATAAGGGTAAGGGAGATACATCATCTGTGAATAGTTATAGGCCGATTACAATTGTACCTACCTTATCCAAAATTATAGAATCCATAATATCGAATAGTATAATGTGTCATATGAATAAACATAACATTATATCAGAGTCTCAACATGCTTACAGAAACGGTAGATCCACAACTTCAGCTACTATAAAAGTCATAGAAGCAATAATGGAGGGACTAGAACAAAGAAAAAAAGTAGCAGCTGTGTTCATAGATCTTTCCAAAGCATTCGACTCTGTCAACCACAAACTTCTTCTTCAGAAACTCATGGTTTATGGTTTTAGAGGTGAAAAACTAGAGCTCATGACATCTTTTCTTTCGGACAGAGAACAAATAGTAGGAATTAACATAAATAATAAAACAATAATATCTGGGTCACAATTAACCAACATAGGTATTCCTCAGGGATCATCCCTAGGAAATATATTATTTCTTATTCTCGTTAACGATATTTCTAAGCTAGATATAGCTGGAGAAATTGTACAATATGCAGATGACACAACTATAATCTTGACAGCTGACACATTGGAGAACCTACATGAAAATATTAGAGATACCATGTGCAAGCTTAGCGAATGGTTTAAAATGAACGGACTGAAATTAAATGCCGATAAAACCAATCTCATGTTCTTCAATGCTATGTCTTCCGACCAAACTCCTGTCTCTGTAATATTAGAAGAAAACACTAAATGCTTATCATCGAATCTAGTTAAGCTTCTTGGTTTCGAAATAGACCCTGCCCTGAAGTGGAAACATCATGTAGATCTTACTTGTAAAAAAATGGCAAAAGGTATATATGCATTGAAGCAACTTAAAGGAATGACTACACAACAAAGTTTAAAAGAAATATATTATGCTTATATACATTCCATTTTATCATATGGAATTATAATATGGGGAAACTCTACTGATTATGAAAGGGTATTAAAGATGCAAAAGCGTGCTATACGAATTTTGGTAGGTGGGAAATTCGATGAATCGTGCAGAGAACACTTTAAGGAATTAAATATATTGACGTCTGTCTCGGTTTATATATTAGAAATACTAAAATTTGTGAAAAGAAATATATACAAATATAAAACTAAACAAGTGAAAAGCAAACGTACAATAAGAAATAATCGATTGTTAATAGAGACAACAAAGCCACGACTTAAGATGGCAGAAAAGTTGCCTATGATTATGGGCCAAAATTTATTCAACAAACTACCTGAATTTATAAAGTCTATAAGTGATGAAACACAGTTTTCCAGTACTGTTAAAGTGCTATTGTTAGACAGAACCATATACACTTTCAAAGAGTATTTAGAGAATGACTATAGCCATCTTGAGCCTACTAAATAATATATATAAAACATTGACACATTTTTATAGCCCCTTTACAGCTAAAATTGACATTTCTAATTATTTAATTCTGTATAATATTCTGTATAATTGTATTTTAAACTAATTCGATTGACGAGATAGATGTGATGCTCAACACTTACTATTTAATCATAGTAAGGTTGTAATTCCATCTATCAATAAATATATTCTATTCTATTCTATACATCGCAAAAATATTTAAAAACCTGTTTTAGCTTGTGCTGATTAAGCTCTTTCATATGATACTCCACATGATACGGTTAAAGCCATTTAAAATTTGGACCCTCCTTCCTTGCATAAAGACCTAAATTTTCGTGATTAAATTAAAAATGTCGTTTTCGGTTTTTTTCCTATATGTGTACTCTAACACAATGCTTCTTGCCAAATTACATAGTTCTAGGTCAATGGGAAGTACCATAGGTTTTAATTCCCTTGTGAGTGCCGAAATGTGCATTTTTACGACATATTCGGCTGTAACTTTCTTTTACGAAAACTGAGAAATTTTATTTTTCTTTCTGCAGCAAGAGACTATGGATCTGCGTATATGGTTTTAATTTCAACTCGATACCTTAACGCGTTCTCGAGATACAGACAGGCGGACAGACAGACAGACAGACAGACAGACCGACAGACAGACAGACAGACAGACAGACAGACGGACAACAAAGTGATCCTATAAGGGTTCAGTTTTTTTCGTTTTTTGGTAAGGAACCCTAAAAACAGATCAAAATCGGTCCATTCGTTTGAGAGCTACAATGCTGTAAACAGACAGATATACAGATACCTACACATGTCAAACTTATAAAACCTCTGTTTTGGGTAGGGGTTTAAAAAGTGGTCTAAGATGTCGACTCAAAAAACTTCTGAATCTTTTCGTACCCCACCACTTTTTAAACCCCTACCGGTTTAAAAAGTGGTGGGGTACGAAAAGATTCAGAAGTTTTTTGAGTCGACATCTTAGACTCATCATTATCTCAGCCATAAGAAGTACACTGTTGGACATAGGCCTCCCTCCCCCATGGATTTCCAAAAAGACCGACATCTTACATACATCTTAGACTAATTAGTTTCAATTACATTCGGCGATGTTTTTACTCGATTGCGTATGGAGGGGTATGTTTTTCGAGTATATGTATGTATTTATATAAGTAGGTATGTATGAATGTACGCTTCTATGTTACCTCCTACAGCTTAACCGATTATGATATGTGAGGTGTCGTTAGATTCGTCTTCGATCTCCGAGTGTCATAGGCTATATTTTTTGACTCGCAAAAAAAAATGCGCGTTTTCGCAACCTCCAAAATACGGATCGCAGCGTCACTCAACATCGGGCGAGCTGGCGGTCAAGTGAAACCTATCAATAAAAAAATATATTGAAGTTTAAAAAACTGAAAAAAAAACGACTTCAAAATACGCTATTCGCATGGCCGTAGGCATGGGATTGAAGCCTGGGGGGGGGGGGTTAACCCCCCCCCCCCAGGCTTCAATAATTTATAAAATGCTTCAAAAAGTTTCGTGCTCGCTTCGCTCGCGCATCATTATTTCATGTTGATCTTTATTTGTATTGATTATTAAAGTGCCGTGAACTTTTTAGTACGAGCAAATAATTCATTAAAAATAGCCACTAATCAAAAATTTTTGCGCGTATCTTGTAGGTATGTTTGTAATTTTCAATAAAGTCATATGTTTATATTAAGGAATATTAAATTGGCAATCAATGAATTCAAATGGTTGTATTTATAATTTTTGATAGCGTTAAAGTCGCTCTTTACCAGTCGGGTATTTCCTTTTAACATAGTTACTTGTTTGATTCATCTGGTCCACGAAAATCTAGGACTCGCTAACACGATCAAGTACTTACCTATGGATGCGTAGTATGGTGGACGCGCACAGTTTTAACAACGGCAATAAAGAAACTGCAACAAACAGAGACTTGCGTGCTCAGTAATAAGCGGTTGTATAAAAAAGACACCATCAGCTGCTCTTGAAGTCATACTGGGACTGACTCCTTTGCACCTACACATACAACAAGAGGCAATGGCCTCAGCACTGAGGATTAAATCCACCAAACAGTGGAAAGACACGGGTCTAATCGCAACCCACTGCAAAATAATGGACAGGGCGACGAAGGTAATTCCTGAAGCTAAACAAGCCACTGACAAAATAGCCAGCGTACACCTAGACAGCAAAAAATATGAGCTGGTCACAGAAGATAATAACCTAGACGGGGTTTTGCCCTCTTGGAACACACAGGTGACAACAGGTGACACAGACAGCCCTCTATGTCGGGGCTGTCTGAAAGAAAAGGAAACTGTAGAACACGTACTGTGGCATTGTGAAGCCACAAAAGTTACCAGAAAATCCACAGGACTGCATGTGGGAGCTTTAGCCTCTATGTCAATAACAGCCTCAGCCTCATCATCGCTTTTGTCCCTATCGCAACAACATGCTTCCTCATCATCTTTGTCATTACCATCAAGAACACCTTCACCACTGGAGCAGTTGTGCCAGCAGCCTAAAGCCTCACTCCGTTATTTCAAGGAGTTGGGATGGCTCGGGTAATGCTGGTAGGGGGAAATGCACAATACACCCCAAGCGGGACGTCAGTGCAGGACCTATCGCCCCCACCTCGAATAAGAATAAGTATAAGAATCTGTCCCTAGCAAAGGCCCATGATCGGCAAACAAGCAAAGAAAACTAGTTGGACAGTGTAGTTGGACCACTGTCCCCTAAACGTTAATAATAGTGATAATACCTGTATGTACAGCTCGTTCATGAATAACAGCACCCTTTTTGTATTTGAACGTCTTCTCACAAAACCCACATTTATGATAAACAACCTTCTTCTTCTTCAAATGGACCGTATTAATATGAGTTTTCAATTGATGTTTCGAAAAGAAAGCCTTCCCACAGCAGTCACAGATCGCATTTCTTATGTTTTCATGCCGAAACATATGATGTCTCTTCAGGTGTGCCGCTGTGAGGTATGATTTGGGGCACTGCATACATTTGAAATATTTCTCACAGTGCACAGACTGCTTATGCCTGGCTAGATGATCCGCTGTTCTACATATCATTCCGCATAAGTCGCAAAGTTTGGAGATATACTTCTTCTTTTGATTAATCTTTTTTGGTTCTTTTTTTAACGATTTCAGTAGGTTTAAATAGCTGAAAAAGAAAAATGCTAGCTGTCATGCCTGAATATAGGTTTTCGTTTTTTTATTCAGTAATCCATCGTTGGTAAACACTTGGTAATGTTTACAAGACCAACTTTGGTATAGAAATAATTACCTATTATAGTTTAAAAAACTGAAACAACCGATTCCAATATGCGCAATTTTGTTCTAAAACCAGAGTACTGAACCAAATTTGATGAAATTTCTATGAAACCAATCTGAAGGTATTCAAATACTTAGTCCTTTCAAATTAAAAAAATATTTTTTCAAATCGTTTCAGAAATGACGGAGACAGTAACAAACATCAGTCTAATTAAGAACCTCCTTCTTTTTGGAGTCGGTTAAGAAATATTAAACGACACAAAACACTTAAAAAAGGTGAATGAAATGCAAAAGTTGATCTCTCACTGTTATTTTTTTAAATATAACGTATAAACGAAATCTACATGGGTCTAGAAAAAGCGAATATGAAACGATCTTGATGCATTCTATAAAGACTGACTAACTAATACTTATACAGGCCGAAACAATAAGACTGCGAATTGGAAATTTAAATGGGACAGACCTCTGCCCATAAGTAAAATAATATTGGTAAAAAGGTCAATAATCAAAGTTAACATATTTCTAAGGCTAAGGCCAAACGAGCGTAATTTTTTAAGTCGCGTAAAATGAGTCGCGCTATTTACGTTACTTTCGGTTTCATGCAACAGTCCGCTTTGTGCCACAGGATGCGAGTTGTCAATACATTGAATCCAAATTAGGCAACCGAAAACATTATGCTCGTTTGGTCTCAGCCTAAGCGATTAAAATTAATTAATTTAAAAACGGTCTAAGATTGATTGTGGATATATTTGCTCTCGTTTTTTTTTTTTTATCTTTATTATCATGTTAACATGATAATAAAGATGTACATTACAAAAATCGAAAAACAAGAAACACAACAATATAAGATATGTAAAAATCTTTAAAAAAAACAAGAGCACATTCAGTACTTTCATGAATAAATACGTAATCTGGGCACTTGAAAATATAAAAATTTGCAAAGAAATACAGGGCATCAAAAAAAAAATTTTGTAGAGCTGTGTTATTTTTATTTTTTTACAAAGTATAAATGTTATGCGTTTTTTCTGTTCACATTAAATATAATATAGAGTTTACTTAATATTTTCAATCAGAATCAATTCAAAGGTATTAAAAAAATAAAAAAGTATATAAAAAAGTTATAAAACTTAGGGGCCATTCATTTATTACGTAAGACTATTTTTGCTAGTGTTTGACCCCCTCCCCCCGGGGGAAACTATATATAGTATAATATTTGAGTGGTTAATGTGGTTATACTTGATTTGACTAAGTTATGAAATGACGTAAACGATTAACGAAGTTAACTTTCTGAATAACAGATTAACGATTAAACAGTTAACCTTTCTATTGACTTAGCCCATCTATGCCATGCCTGTAAAGTTATAATAAAGGCGGACGCCCACTGGACCAACGCACGCCATGACCGTCCCATTACCATCACATGCAAAAAAAAAATTGTTCGTTTGGATTAATATGAGACAACGCCTACTAAACCGTTCCGGAACCAACCAAGACCGTAGCGAGACATGTACGGTCCGGCAACGAATTGATACCAATATATTGACAATACATTCTAGTGGGCGGAGTACCTACTGCTGTGCCGTGTCTGATACTTTCCTAGTACTATAATGGTATGGCATAGTACGTAGAAGTGGACGTCCACTTTTAAGTAACTAGTAATTTATATAAAATAACATTTACATTCAGCTTTTTACTCTCTAACTCTCAGATTGTTACAAAAGCTACCATTGTTGACATCACTTTGTTGAGTATTATAAATACCAACACAACACTCACCACAACAACGTGAAAGCTATATACTATACAGGATTTATGCAATACTTAAAATGAAGTAATATTTCAACAATCCAATATTTTCTTCATACACATAAAAATAATAACAAATTACTTATGGTCTCATAAATTTGAAATGGTTAGGTTTGATTTTGGCGCGCGTCTCCGGGTCCAGTTCAGATATCTTGTGGTTACGCATGTGGCTCTTCATATTGCCGCGCTGTGCGTATCCGCGACCGCACACGGGACACTTGTACGGCGCGACGCCCGTGTGCAGGCGCATGTGCTCACGTAGGTATACTATGTCATAAAATGAGTGACCACATACATCGCACACCTCTGGCCTTTCACCTGCAACCATATAATTACCGTTTTGACTTATGTATTTAAATACAGTAATACCCCGATTTACGCGAACCCGTTAAAAGGGGTTTGGGTTTTTCCAATTTCGCGCTATGGTACCTCGCTTTACACGGATTTATTAAATTTATGTAGATAGATAGTTAACACTATTAAAAACCACGTAATAACAAAATTACAGATTAGGTTTTTAATTTCCTTATCGCTTAGAACTTACATTTATGGTTATTTGATTGCCTAATTTGCCTTTGACGCGGGAAAGACTGTTTGAAACGGACAGACGGAAAGGGGGAAGCCCCTTTCTCTGACCGTGTATTATTCAGTAAAAAATGTTCTGTTATAATATTAAAATCAATATAATCCTACCTACACGAAATGCTACCCAGAATACAATAGATTCGTGTTAAGTTAAAACAAACACACATGTAACGCTTGCACAATGTGATTTTAGAATTATTAAAGTATTTATTTGCATTTTGTACTGACTTTTTAGTAACACGCACCCCTATAGATACGTGAATTTTACTTAAGGCGAGTTTTTGCGGAACGTATCCTTCGTGTAAAACGAGGTATTATTGTATTCTTAAGCCTATACCTGAACTGCGCAATCATCCTTGCACACAATCGAATCTAGCCAGTTTAGTAGTGTGAGACCGTGAGACGTTTGTGACAAGATACAGACACAAACAAAATAATCACAAAATCATCGTACCTTTACCATTATTATTATTTTGGAACGATGTGAAAGATTTTATCAGATAACACAGTAAATGGGGCTATCCCTTTCCATCACCATGTTTCTTAAGAGAAAGCCCATTCCTATGATGTAAAATGAGAGAGTAATCCTTCGCCTTAAAAAAATAATCGTAAATAAACAAATAAATTACCTGTATGTGCAGATCTTTCATGAACAACAATGCCCCTTTTGTGTGTATAGAATCTGTCACAATATTTGCATTCATATCTAGGAGGTTTCTTTCTAATCTTTTTGTGAACATAATTTGTATGAGACGTCAAATTTTTTTTATCGTAAAAAGATTTCCCACATGTACTACAAACAAATGCTCTAATGTTATCATGGCGTTTCTGATGGCTCTGTAAGTCAGACTTTCTAATGTATTCTTTGGGGCATCTCGTACATTTGAATTTTTTCTCTACATGTCGTGCGAGTATGTGTTTTTGAAGCAGTCTTCTTTCAGTGAACGTGGCACCACAATTGTCGCACAGTAAATTTTTACTTATCTCTTCTTTTATATCTTGCTTCTTATCCAAGTTTATTGGCCTGAAATAAGTTTCGTGGTACTTGTATAGCTGACATATTAAATAAGCCGAGGTAAGTTGAGGTATTAAAAAAATTCACTTCGTTAATCGTTATTCTGTGACTTCTAAGAGTTAACTTCGATAATGATTAAAATTATACTTTTAAAATAAATTAATGCAAGATATTTACCCGACCTTAACTTGTATGTACTGATAGTAAAATATTAAAAACTAACTGGTTAGTCCGGCACGTAAGCTACACCTATACGAAATATTAAAACTAGTTTTAATCGCTAAGATCACTACTAATAAAGGGTATCAGTTTGACTATGTTCAATTTCTAAATTTGGAGGTTCAGTTTCGTAATTCGGACATTAAAAAAAATTCTTGCTTACTTGTTCATTTTAGTACACTCCTGGCATTCCCATGCTGCATATATTATTATCGCAAAATATGGTAATAATAATGCGCGAGTGAAATAAGAGGGCACATTTGAATTGGAGACTTTGCATAGAGAAATTTTTAATTTTTTTTACGAATTTCTGGTAAGTAATAGTTGTTTTAGCGAAGTCTAGGTATTTCCATAAACGAGTGAAGCTAGTTTTACTATGGAAACTAACGTGGTTGTTACACATTTGCGATACATGTCATATACTGTGGGAGTGACGTCTGCGCTGCTCCTTTTGAAAAAGACCGGTGGCGGTTGAAACTATAGTCAGAGATTTTGACTTTATAATAAGTCTGAGTTACCCGTAACATAGTTTAAAGATGAGTGAAGCGACTGCAATATTTTAAAGGGTTTTTACGAATTTTGAAAGCTTATTAATTACGTAATAATAAGCTTTCAGATACAGACGTCAATTTACGTATGTGTTTTAACACTGATTTGCGCGCCGTTGTAAGGAGTGAAATCAAGTAGGTACATTCCGAGGCGGGATACTTTGCCGCGCGTCAGAAGAAATAAGAACTAGACAATACATTGAGTCTCATTCTGTATTTGTAAGTTAACATAGTACTGTGCAAGCTGACTTGCGCTCTAGTGTCGTAAAGAGCCGCTATTTATCTAAATATATGTATATGCAGAATGAGAGTGAACATGAGACTCTTACATCATATTTGTTTTATTTCAGTTTATTTAAAGTGATGTAGTTAATATTTTAGTATAATTTATTATAGATAACTAGAGACCGGATTATATGCATTTGCATATTTACCACATTTTCAGCGATCATTGCATATTTTGTCTGAAAATTTGTGTTCATGCATATTTTCGCTAAATTTACTACATTTTTCGGTAGGTTACCCTATAAGTGTAAAATTATGTCTTACAAATTTTTTCTCTTTATACTTATACAAAAAAATATTAAGTTAAACAATATTAATTTTTAAAGTGAAAACTTTTTAAACGGCGTTGTTTACATTTGGGATGGATAAAAAAAATTAAACTCGCGTCAGGTCAGGTGACCTGATTGAAAATTAGTAAGATGGCCCAGGGCGCTTGCGCGAGTGTGCGTGTGTGTTTGTACTACACCCTGCTACGCGCATCTACGAATGGTGACTGCTGATGGCACGGCCGTCTGTATATCTACTTGTAAAATTCGTGTATATAAAGTGTTTAAAATATGGAAATTGAACAAAGTGCATCTATTAATGAAATATACGGGAAATTAAGTATTTAACCACATACATTTTAACTAGTAGTACTTTTAAAATGATAAATAAAGCAATTCGTGCGAAATTATTCCCTAAACATTCCGTAATATTCAAAAATGCACAACGTTAATGTTCAAGTTTTCACTTCTGCCGGCACTCCCGGAGTGCAACCCGTTGTTTTTTTAACTTTAATTTTTTTTAATTATAAGTTTTTGGAACTTGAACTATTTACTAAAGAATTCGCTTATATATATTATGTACTAAATAGTACAGCTAAATATTATTAAAATTAGTCAGTAAAGTGTCCGTAGCAGTAGTATATTATTAAATTGTAAAACTTATAATATAAAGTTTCATTATGATCTAATGTTTTCTAAGGTTTTCGCGAAACAAATTTTAACGGATTTATTACACACACATATATATATGTAAAAGCGAACGTAACAATGTATTTCTATCTATTTGTTTAATACAGATATATTTGAGAACTTGGAAATGGACATGGGCTAGGCTATATTTTATCGTCATCATCATAACTGTTCATGATAACCATCGTTTCTCATCACTATGCGAGTCAAGCCGCTCTACAGCTAGTGTCTTATTAAAAAAAGCAAAACAACCTTTTTTTTATATCAGGAACGAATAAATTAGATTTGGGAGAACCGCGCGCGGTTTATTTTACGTGTATGAAGTCGCGGTCAACAGCTACCAATTCATAAGCGTCAGAAGTGTGAATACCGCGTTATAAAGTTGTACATCTGTTATTCCGTATTCTGCACGGAGGGGAACGCGGCCGTTCACTTACCCCCTGCCGTATTAGCTTCCTTACTCTGGATAATTTCATTTCAGAAGCTTTTACAGGAAGATCGTCCGCCTCGAGTTAAATGTAGTTTACACTCCATTGTCCGTGTTTATTAAATTAACATCTTAGGAGATAATAGCAACTTATATCAATAAAAATTTAATAACGATTATTTGGTTTAAAAAATCCTTTTTTGGAGTCGGTTAAAAACTAAAACAACCTTATTCTAAATAACCAATTTTATTTTTTTGGATGACATATTTTTTACAATTAATTCGTTTTTAAAACTAAACAACTACAATGATTTTTCTGTGGATTGAAAAATCTGTGGAATCAATTTAAAAATTCTTCCTTTTAAATAAAATAAAAAAACAAATCGATTTATAAATGATGGAGTTATGCGGTAACAAACATTAAAAAAATACAACTTAATTGAGAACCACCTCTTGTTTTGAAGTTGGTTAAAAATATACATCATCATAGTCATCACTTCACTTCAGTCAATTTCTGGACATAGGCCTCTTCTTTTAACGCCACTCAGTCCAACCTTCAGCTTTTAGCCGCAACTAATCTTATGTAGGTATGTATATCATCACTCCATTGTGTCTCAGGGTGTTCTGCAGTAGGTCTACACTAGAAGTCTACCCTACCTAGCTGTTATTGGACCTATGACTACGACAGATATGACCGTCCCACGGCATCTATGGCGATAGTAAACATTTTTTCCTTCATAAAATGTATTTGTAAAAAAAATTGTAAATTATAATTTTTTACCTATTAGGTACTCCTGCAATAAGTATGTAACAATGTCAGTATGATAATTAGAAAAAAAATGGTTGTCTGTTAAGTCGGTTTACGGACGATAATTTTATGTGATGCGTCACAAGCCTGATGCTTAGGCCGATCGCCTCTTTTCGCCTCTCTTTGCCTCTCTATCGCTTGTTCCGCGCTCTCGCTTGCACGCTCGGCTCAGGCGGAACGTGACAATGAGTCATGCTTTTTCGTGCGTGCAGCCAACGTTCATCATTTATAAGACGTTATCACGTCAAAAAGATTCACCAGTATTTTTTTTATTTGCTAAGATCGGTGTGGCTTTACAGGGGGTAATTGGCGCAAATCTCCGATAAGGATCACGTCTAATCCACCAAAAGCTTTTGTAAACAAGCCAGTTATTTGCTTCAACCGTTCATTAATTTGTTCTAATAATTCTGCTGAAACCATGCTTACTTCGTCAATGATAATAACCTTAACGAACTCAAATAGCGTTCTGTATTGATGAGCTTTTTCGATGTTGAGTGGCAATAGCCTTGACAGTGATATGCTTAAAGCATTATGCACCGTTGTTCCACCTATGGCTGAAGCAGCTTTTCCAGTTGAAGCATAAGCAATGTATGCGTTGAAAATTCCATCCGTGTCAGAAAATCTATTATAAATCTCCATGAGTGTTTTTATTACAAACGTTTACCACTCCCAGCTGGCCCAGTCAAATATATCAGCAATGGTTTTTGCATTGGCTCGTTGATATTAAATGACGCATAGTGTTAAACAAAATTTCTCGCTGTTCCTCGTTTGCTTTGCGCATAAGCCCATAAAATTCTGGATAAGGTAAGATATTCTCTTTCTTTTCTTTGCTTCAACGCAAGCCGTAAATCATAATTTCAATCTGCGTTTGGATTATGATATAATTCAGCAAATGGGTTTTCATTAGGAATTCTACCAATGACGTCGTTTATCTCCTCTCCATCATCGGGAACATATTCACGACATAACTCCCTGCAGATTTCCAATGTTTTTTCGATGTCCAGATTTGATTCGAACTCTTTTCTTCGATCTAGAATAAGTGCCTTATTTTCTTCGTATAACTGAAGATATCGCGATTCTGCAAGAATTTCCGATTCTTCATGACGGAACGGAAGGTGCAAAGTAACCATTTCTCTCCGATACTCATTGTAGTCTGTACCCATATGATAATTGCGATATCGTATAACTTTTGGTTCTTCCCTGAGTACATAGTCACCCTTGTTATTTTTATAATATTTAGCAACAAACTGAGCAAGAGAAACACCTGCTAAATCTTCAGGTCTCTTCTCATACTTGTCGAACCAATTTTCCTTCCATACGTCGGTTGAATCATCTTCTAGTTCACTTGATTCGATCATTGTCTTCTTTATTCTATGCCTTTCGACCGGCCAAATGGTTGGTATATAGACAATAACAGTTGAACTTTTTGACATTGGCTCTCTCAATAAATACCATGCAGCCTCTTGACTCGTCATCTCAGTGTGGTTCAAAAGATTAATGCTAATATTTTTAGTAATGTCAAATAAATTAAACTCAGGATGTTCATCCATTATTTCAATTATTTGTCTTTGTAAATTGCTAACACCTCTGTTAGTTTTATTAACATATTCGACCACGTAAGTTGCACAAGAATGTTCTTCAGTTATAAATTGGAAATCAGTGTTGGATCTGACAACGTTGAATATGAATGGATTAAATGGATTATTCCACTTTTCACATGGTTCACGTTTTGGAAAAACTCGTGGTCTATTAATTCCTGCTCGAATAATTTTGACATATTCGTCATCTGAAGTAATACCATTTAAATCGTAAAACGATTGAAAACCATTGTATTCGTATTTTTCCAAGTTTTTTTGGATTGCATTATATTTAGCCTTGTACTGTTGGAAACCATTTTCTGTATCTGGCATAGGCGTCAAAATCATGGTTTTCTTAACAGGCATAAACGGAGCGTCAAATCTACATTTTTGTTGTCGTCTCGATGCTATACCTTTATAGCAAGTAAAAGTATGCTTATGAGTTTGAAATCGGATATCGCCAGAAGCCTCGGCAGCAGATACTGATATCAGAAAATCGATAAGATCGATAGCTTTATTATAATCTCTGTTAAGGGCGTCTTCTGGGGCATTATCTAACCAAGCTAAAATATGCGCATGTGGACTACCTCTATGTTGAAATTCAATTCTTTTAAAGTAATGCAAAATCCTGTATTTTTTGAATGGACTGTGCCTTTTTGATTGCAATATTTTTAAAAGAATTTCAACTAACTTATTAAAGTATATAGAGCATGTCACGGCATCTTCATTAATAAGAGTGCTTTTCTCAATAAAATGCAAATCAGCAGCCTTTTCAACCGATATTTCCGCATTATTTTTCAAATTATGCAACAATTGTAATAATTTAGGCCATCCAATTTCATTAGCACTTATGGTAAAGAAAACAGTTGGCTTACCATATTGACGAATCATGGAAAAAAGATCTTTTTTTCTTTCTGCCCAATAGCATGCTGAATTCGGGATGGAACGAAGGAATGCCAAATTAGTTTCAATGCAGCCGTGAATATAATCATCAGATTGTATTTGCTCTTTAGTTATTGCAATACCTTGGCCGACATGCTTGAATGCACTTTTAAGAGAGTCCTTAATTCTAATTCTCATTATTTTCATAGCCATGTACAACAAGTGTTGAGGGGTTACTCCTCGTCTATCAGATCTCCTAAGTTCACTTGTAGCCATCATGAAGGGTGTGACCGCATGCCTAAATTCTCTGAATTGCCCCAAATATATTTGTGGAAAAGATAATTCTTCAACATGTTCATCAAATAGCAAACTCTTTGGAGCATTACCTAAAAATGAAAGCAAAAGTAAATCATATAGGTATATTATGTATCTTCTTGTTCAATAAATTAAAGAAACATGAAAATAAAAATAAAAACTACCTTCGCCTGGAGCGATTCTCAAGTACATATCGTCGTTCCACAACAATGTTTGCTGCTGTGCCATTAAACTTTCCTCGATGGGTATTTGTTCTAAAATGTCATTGTCGCCATCTTCATCAAAGATGATTTCATCTTCAACGTCATAACTTCTATCGTTCAAAAAACCATCGTCAACTGAAACGCCGTAGGACTTGTAAAGAGGAGTATCCTTTAAATATCGTAACCACACTTTTATTTTTCTCTTCTTCACTATACCATACACGTAGCTAGATTTGTGAATTTTTTTCCTTTTAATATGAACTGTTATGGCATGATCATCATCCACTTGTCTTGGTAACTGATGCACCATTGTATTTACTTCGATTGGAACATTTATCACCTGCCCGTATATTCCATATTGACCGTGAACATGCCGAAGCCTTCGAATTTGCATAAATGGAATCCTTGGCGATATAAGCCTTTCAGTTACCAAGTCCAAAGGAAAGTCTTTAAGACAATCTGGAAGTGGTGGATATTTGAATCCATTGTAAACTGATAGTGGTGGGATACGTTGCTTTTGAATGGCTGTAAAGCAAGTCGAACATATTTTTATTTTCAGTATAGCAATGTTTGAGAGCAATGTTCTTATAAATTCAATGTTTGGAGTTGCATCGTTATTCTGCAAATATTTCAAATCATTTCTAAACCACAGTCTGTCGCAAATGTCACAAGCATGGCCAAATTCATTTTCAACAAAATCTTTTTCAAATTGTCGATGAGCAGAAGAATTCTCTTGAAAAGCAGAGTATGTTTGAAGATGTATATTAGGTGGAGATGATTCAACAACTTGAGAAGGAAAATGCCTTTGACGCACTCTATCATCGATAGAATTGTAGTTAGAATGTATTGATAGACTTGAAGGTACATCTCTCGACGATAAATCTGCAATTTGGGAACTACAGATAACTGGTCGAACATATAGCACACCTCTGGTGGACGGATCTGCAATTTGTGAAGTATGAATGACTGGTTGTACATCTAAAACATCTCTGGCGAACGGGCCTGTTTGTAAATTTAATGCTCTTTTTTTATCTCGATATCGCTTAGAATATTCTTTGTTTTTCTGCTTTTGTTTTCTTTCATCTTCTTTTTTCTTTTCATCATCAGAGAAGTAAGGCGTAAAGTGCAGCTCACGAAGATCAAGATGAATCCAATTATGTGTATCATTCGCTTTAAAATGACAGAAGCGAGTGACTTCATTTTTTGAAATTACGTTGAAATAGTGGTAATGCACACAAATATTTTGATTGTAATTTTTTGAAAACAAGTATAAACAATCCAAATCTCCATATTCATTGTTACTTGAGAGTATGTTATATGCTTCCTGTGGATTGTGGCAGGAGTTTAAATAAGGTGAATCACGTAACTGTCTTCTCAAATCACAAGTCAAAATTTGAAGTTGCAGAACACGTATGAGTGAGTGAAATAGACAATTACCATCACCTGGAATATCTGTGTTTCTGTGTAGAATGACTTTGGGGGTAATGCATTCGTGACTCTCTTCATATATACGAAGTTGTTGGGTGAGGAATTGATTTTGTACGAGCTGTACATTTTCTAAATTTTGAGATGCCTTGCATTGCACAACATTCTCTTGGTCTTCATTACTGTCTAATTTCTTTCTTTTCCTGCGAAAAAAAAACAACAAAGAAATCATAAAATAAAATAATAACAATATGAATCATAATACAATATTTAAAATATGAAATTAAATTACATTTGCAAATCATCCAAATTCTTTTGGGACAATTCTTCTACATTTTTCTCATTTTCTTTCAAACCTTTTGTACGTTGATAATATGCCTTTTGATTCTCACGATGTCTTTTTCTTTTTTTTTCTTCTTTTTCTTCCTTCGAAACTTTTTTCTTCAAATCTTTTTTACGCTGACGCCATGCCCTTTGATATTCCCGATTTCTTTTCCTTTTTGTTTCATTTGTTTCTCTGAAAAACGAAGATTATTTGTTATTATTTTATTTCATTTATTTTCATTTGAAATTATTTGTTTGGTATCGTATTTTTGATGATTTAATGCGGAATACACGTTTTTACACTCGATTAGCAAAGCACTGGATAAGCCAATGTGGCCAGGATCACAATTGATACTCCTAATAGAACCAATGAGTCACGCGTGCATTGCTTTAATGTATTATTAAAAAAGAAACCATTTCCCTCAAATACGTCGCTAAAATTTGTCGCGCGTATTTTTTCCGCTTACCACCGTGCTTTTGTTGCAGCATCTCACATTAAAAACCTACACCGAACATGTGCTTATTGTGATGTTATAAAAAAATATAGGTTAATGCTATAAAGTATAAACATATTACAAATATTACATCTATAATGTATATTTTTATAAAGTACTCACTCATTTTCTTTCACTATTTTTTGTCACTTTTTTCATAGATACACTTTGTTCAATTTCCATATTTTTACACACTTTATATACACGAATTTTACAAGTATACAGAATACAGACTAGACGGTCGAACCATCAGCAGTCACCATCCGTGGATGCGCGTAGCAGACTGTAGTACAAACACACACGCACACTCGCGCAAGCGCCCTGCGCCGCTTAAACGAAACAGCAGGAGCAGGCATACATTTTCGCGGCGCGGTAGAAAGAGAGGGGGATATTACTTCCTCTCCTACGCCGCACCGGCGGTCTACTCTCCCTCCGTCTTACGAATTTTTGATCAGGTCACGTGTCCTGACGCGAGTTTAACATTTTTTACCCATCCCAAAAAAGTGCACAAAGCCGCTAAAGAAATTTTCACTTCAATAAAAAAAAACGGGTTGCACTTCGGGAGTGCCGGCAGAAGTGAAAACTTGAACATTAACGTTGTGCATTTTTGAATATTTTGGAATGGTTAGGGAATAATTTAGCACGAATTGCTTTATTTATCAGTATAAAAGTACTATAATTTATGTGGTTAAATACAGTATTCATCTATTGCGCTATCGTACACACACAATACACATCTCGATTCAATAAGTTGAAACTCATCCTCATCTAGTACATCTCGATTACCTATTTTTGTCAAAACTTGTGAAAATGCAACATTAGCTTGTCTCATTACTGTGGTAAGTTGATAAAATTTCAATTTTTGCCATAAATGCGGTCCAATAATGCTCGTTCTGATTGTCTTGTAAATTGGTGTCGATCTTACTGGTGGCAATTGACGTAAATCTCCGATCAAAATTACATCTATACTTCCGAAATCTGTGTTTTTTCCTGTTATTTGTTTTAGACGATTATCAATTTTATGTAGAAGTTCTGCACTAACCATGCTAATTTCATCAATGATCAGTACTCTGACATATCTGAAGAGAGATCTATACAATTGCAACGTTTCTGAATCTGATGACAGAGGCAAAAGTTTTGAAAGAGAAATTTTGAGAGCTGTATGAACAGTTGTACCATCAATAGCCACGGCAGCTTTGCCGGTTGAAGCACATGTAATATAGGCATTGCAGTAACCATCATTATCAGTGAACCTGTTGTAAATTTCCATAATCAGTTTGATAACACATGATTTTCCCGTATCAGCTCGTCCCGTAAAAACAATTTGAAATGGTTCTTGAATTGAAGTTTGTAAATGATGAATTATAGTCATAAGAATATCTCTTTGTTGATCATTGGCCATTCGCATTAAATTATAGAATTGTTGATAATCCATTAAATTTTCTCTTTTTTTAGCTACAGCGCCAAGTTTATGCAGAGATGCATTTTGTAAATCAACGTTATCAGTTGAGTTTGGATCACGTAGCAATAAGTCATAAGGATCTCTTTCATGCAATATATCAACCGCTCTTAATAATTCTTCGTCTTCTTGTTCTTCATCGTTTTCTCGGCACAACTGTCTACAAATTTCTAAAGTTTTCTCCATGTCCAAATTCTTTCCTACGTTCTAATATCGTATCTTTGTTGTCCTCGTATATTTGAATGAACTTATTTTCAGCAATAATATCATTTTCTTCACTTTGAAAAGGAACATGCAACAGAACCATCTCACGCCTATAATCGTTGTTATTGTCAGCCATATCATAGTTCCTGTATCTTATTATTCTTGCAGTATCTCTTTTAGTGTAAGTCCCCTTTGTATTTAGGTAATATTTTGCAAATTGTGCTAACGTAACATCGCAGAGTTCTTCAGGTCGTTTCTCATACTTATCAAACCAATTCTCTTTCCAAATGTTCGTACAATCATCATCTAAAGCTTCAAGTTCCTTCATAGATTTTCTATTTTCTGTTATTCTGAAGTTCTGCTATTCATCGATAGATGGCAAAACTAAAAACTAAAAAGTATCACCGCTGTGCCGGTCGGAGTGGGGGGTGTTAGGTTATTTTCGTTACGGCATTTCTGGATTCGGTCTCCACGCTCAAGGCCCGCGATAGAAGCTATGCAATATCTTCATTTTGGGTAGCATCTTGTATTGTCTCCAATAAATCTGATACTTCATAAAAAGGTGTGAAATGTTGTTCACGAAGATGAAGATGAATCCAGTTTTGTGTATCATTCGCTTTAAAATGATAAAAGATAGTGTCTTCATTCGTTGTAGTTATGTTGTAAAAATAATAATGTACACAAACATTTTGATAGTACATTTTTGAGAATAAGTACAAACAATCCAAATCTCCGTACTCATTAGTGCTTGATAGAATGTTATATGCTTTTTGCGGATTG
The DNA here is from genome assembly GCA_947563715.1 of Lycia hirtaria. Taxonomy (NCBI): domain Eukaryota; kingdom Metazoa; phylum Arthropoda; class Insecta; order Lepidoptera; family Geometridae; genus Lycia; species Lycia hirtaria. Next base: position 26,047,025 of record OX387375.1, read on the forward strand.
TGGCAGGAGTTTAAATAGGGTGAATCGCGTAATTGATTTCTCAAGTCACAAGTCTCAATTTGAAGTTGCAAAACACTTATGAGCGAGTGGAATAGACAATTACTATCGCCAGTAATTCCTGTGTTCCTGTGTAGAATAACTTCGGGAGTAATGCATTCATTACGCTGTTCATAAATATGAAGTTGTTGGCTGTGAAATTGATTTTCCTGTAGTGTTACATTTTCTATATTTTCAACAGCCCTACCTTGCACGACATTATCTTCATTACTGCACAATTTTCGTCTTTTCCTGTGAAAAAAATGAGGAAATCGTAAAGTTAAATAATATTGAGGCATATATTACAATTTGTTTTTAAATATTATTAAATCAAATTACATAGCCACGTAGGATTTTTCTGCTTTACGTTGACGAAATTCCCTTTGACGTTCAGCATTTGTTTTTGGTACTTTTTTTTTTTTTTTTTCTTCATTTTTCTTCAAATCTTTCTGACGATGATAATATGCTCTTTGACGTTCACGATTTCTTTTTCTTTTTAGCTCTTTTTTTAGCTCTTTATGCTTTTCTTCTCTATAAAAAGAAAATATCTAGGTATAAATAATTAGGTATTAATAGTGTAATTGTTTTGGTGTACACACCAAAACAATTATTCATTCAAAAAATTTGAACAAAAATAACGATATTAAGAGTTTGATCATCGAATTTCGCGCGATGTACATTTATATAGATATAATATCATATATACTTTATATCTTTACTGCGCGGCATTAATGTGTATTACCTATACATAAAAAACAAAGGTACTAAATAGTACACGTGCTTGGTTTAATGGTTTCTGTTATATACATAATGAAGAATGAATTTACACATATATATATATATACATACATATTGAGAATCTAAATTGAGAATTTAAACTATACGTGTGTGTGTGTGTGTGTGTATATATAAAAGAGGGCTTTAATATCGCTCATTTTAATATAAAAAATTTTGGTTATCTTTATAGCAGTATTATATATAAATTAACAAAACAAAAATAATACTGCATTTGTGATAATAATAATAAAATGTATGTATATAGAGTACTCACTCATTTTCTTTCACTATTTTTTCGTGACTTTCTTCATTAATAAATGCACTTTGTTTATTCATATTTAAAACACTTTGTACACAAATTATACGAGTACAGATATTCACTGTTATACGTGCGAGCTTCGTAGAGTCGTACCATGAAGTAAATACAAAGAAGTGGTGCCCTAACGCCGAAACTCTAAGCAGGCATGAGTCACCAGATTGCGGGGCGAAGAGGGGGATTACGCATGCGCAGTAACGCCGATACAACCAATGCCACCTAGAGGCGATTTGCAGAACTAAAGAGACAAGCGTGATATTTCAAAAAGTCATTAAAAGTTCTGCTATTCATCGATAGATGGCAAAACTAAAAACTAAAAAGTATCACCGCTGTGCCGGTCGCCGCCGCCGTTACGGAATTTCTGGATTCGGTCTCCACGCTCAAGGCCCGCGATAGAAGCTATGCAATAGCTTAAAAAGAAACCTCATTCTTTTAGTCTATGTCCGATCGCCATTGTAAGATGCGCGCGCATAGGAAAACTCATAAACTTTTTATCTACTAAATAAAATGATTTTTTAGTATTATTTTCTTCACAAGTGTGGATACACGTGTGTCTCGATGATTACCGTCCTTGGCTCTCTTAAGACCCTCACTTAACGGCTCGTGTCTCAATGGCGCCTCAGGGGTAATCACCAACATTACACACTTGTACCATAATGTACTATAACACTTCAGAACTATTACAATTATTTTACATTAAAAAGTTTATCTCTCAGAAAAATCTACTTTCATCCATAATTTCAACGACTCTTTCATTACTTTTTCATTACCCGCATCATCATCGCCAATCTCTAAAACTGATACTATAGGTTTATGGTAGCTGAAGTAAGAAACGAACAATTTTGATTCGAATCTATTTAAATGTCTAATAAAGACCGCATCATCATTGATATATTTTATCGTCTGCAAAGTTTATGTTGAATTCTCCTCTTAAAATCATTGGCAAATCATCAAAGCTTTCCCAATTTTTTTGAAGCTCATGAGAATAAATGAATAAATTTTCACACAAGAAGTCTCGTATAGCACGCAATGACTTATCTGGAGAAATGTCAACGGCCTTAAACTTATCGCCCCCATATCGAATAAGAATAAGAAATGTCAACGGCAACCATAATAATGAACTGATTATCATCAGAGTGGCAACGACTTATACACATATCGCCGATATCAGAAACAGTAGCATTAAACATGCTGGTGTATTTCGCATGCATATCCATAAAATTTGTGCAATAATGAACTGTGTTCATATTTTGATAAATAGCTACTCCTCCCGCTGGACGATTATTTCTTCTGAAACTCGCAACAAAGTCGAAATTCGGAATGTCAATTATTTCATCGTCACCCATATGAGTTTCTAATAAAATTAACACATTCATCTTTTTAACAAGAGCGTCAATTGCTATATCATCTATATGCGCTCGTAGACTTTGACAATTGAATGAAAAAATAGACAATCTATTATTCTTAGAAATAAAATCAAGAAGTGTTTTGGTGATGGTTTGCAAAGGATTTTCACGTAATCGTTTCAATTCAATTGATAAATCTTCTCGATGAGTTGTTGATCTCTTGATTTTTTGTTGCGTTTGAATCTTCCGTGGGTTTCTTACTCTGCCATGATGAAATTTCCAGCTCGCCCTTGCGTTTTCTTCAGTGACTAAGAACAAACCTTCTATACTAGTTACTCTTGATAACGCAACGTACACCAATTCTCTTGATTGAGAACGATTGTATTCATAAACAATAGCATCGAAAGTACCTCCTTGGGATTAGTGAATTATCATTGCCAAAGCCGAAATCAGTGGAAAATGTTTTCTTTTTGCCACTATAGTTTTATTTTTGTTGAGTAGTATTGACGATGAATGTACAGAAATTGGAACAGCGTCTTTGTCGATTTTCAAGCGTGCAATGTCGCTAAATTTTGTTGCACGATTTTGACCAATGGATTTTGGACATTTGAACCAAAGTCTTGTGATTTCATTTTCTTGAGGTTCTATGAGAAGTAATTTTCCTACAGTGCCATTAGATAAACTATCAGCGACATCTATGTTTATAGTTATCATATACGGTCGGTTAGGAACTGGAACTAGTTCAAAAGGTAATCCGCCAATCTCGTCAGGTTTCATTTTATGTAACTTCTGCCTTACAACATTTTCTTGCTCTGCATTATGACAACCAACAAAAACATCCGATGCCAATGAAACAGTTTTATTTTCAAAACTGTTCAAAATTGAACTGTTGTATAATTTGTTAACTCCATTATTCGTAAACATAAGTCTAGTTCCTTCCGGATATACTGATTGTGCGTGTTCTTTAGTTACAAATCTGGATTCTATCATATTTAATTCTTCTTCTGTTAGAATGAACCCATCACCGATTTTTGTTAAAATGGAAGAAAAGTGTCTATTTTCTTGGCGCATTACCTTCTTGAGTTCGAATTAATAAAATTTTCGCCAAGTTTATTCACCAGTAATTTTTTTGAAGTGAAAACTTCTATAGCGGCGTTGTGCACTTTTGGGATGGGTAAAAAATGTTAAACTCGCGTCAGGACACCTGCCCCCGTATTCTGAACCCATTCGGTTTCGGAATCGATTCGATTTGTATATCTCCGTCTCTGTCAATCTCTATGGAAATGACAGAGACAGAGATATTCAAATCGAATCGATTCCGAAACCGAATGGGTTCAGAATACGGGGGCTGATCGAAAATTCATAAATCGGCGCAGGGCGCTTGCGCGAGTGTGCGTGTGTGTTTGTATTACACCCTGCTACGCGCATCCACGGATGGTGACTGCTGATGGCTCGACCGTCAGTATTCTTGTAAAATTCGTGTTTATAAAGTGTTTAAAATATGGAAATTGAACAAAGTGCATCTATTAATAAAATATACGGGAAATTAAGTATTTAACCACATAAATGATATTACTTTTACACTGATAAATAAAGCAATTCGTGCGAAATTATTCCCTAACCATTCCAAAATATACGAAAATGAACAACGTTAATGTTCAAGTTTTCACTTCTGCCGGCACTCCCGGAATGTAACCCATTGTTTTAATTTTTTTTTATTCCATGATAGGCTTGCGCTTGACCGTCAACTCACCTGCCCCCGTATTCTGAACCCATTCGGTTTCGGAATCGATTCGATTTGTATATCTCCGTCTCTGTCATTCTCTATGGAAATGACAGAGGCAGAGATATACAAATCGAATCGATTCCGAAACCGAATGGGTTCAGAATACGGGGGCTGGTGTTAAGCGACAGTTACGGTCTACGGTGGAGCGCACTTGCCTAGAAGAAACCTACTCACTCGCGATTTGAAGACACTTAGATTATAATTATCTATTCGACAAAACCCAGGAAGTGCATTCCACATTTTGGCGGTACGCACAATGAAAGTAATTGAATAATGAAAAATGTGAATGAATGTTAACGTTGTTAATGAATGTAATTGTTCGTTTAATTGTATTGTTTAATCTAATACCTTTAAACAAGCAATTATTTTACATAAATAGGTAAATAAATATTTAGAGACATTTCACACAACTCCACCTAGCCCAAACTAAGCTAAACTATGTATATATATATATATAATCTGAATCTCGGAAACAGCTCCAATGATTTTAATGAAATTTGGTTTGTAGGTAGATTAGGGGACGATAAATCGACCTTGCTATGTTTAATTTTTAGTGAACCCGGGTTTGCTTGTATTTTCAGTCATAAAAAATCCAAGTGGAGTTTGGTCACTTAATATTATATAGACTATAATTTATAGTTTACAAGGTTGTAAAATTTTGAACGAATACGTAATTTACAGATTTAATGCTGATTTTGAAATTTAATAAAATATATGGCACTTTTTCCCTTTTTAACCGACTTATAAAAAAAAGGAGGTTATCAATTCGACCTGTATGTTTGTAATATTGTCAGAATTGCACAATTTTTGTATATGTTAGTCCATCCATACCAGCTTCTAAACATGTGTGTCAAATTTCGTAAGTGTATGTATGTTTGTGTTTGTGTTTTTGTATGTTTGTCCCCAATTACGCAGAACCTAGAAGTCGTATTTCAAAAATTCTTTTTTTATTGAATAAAGTATCTTTCAACTTAGGAGTCACTGTAAGTTTTATCAAAATCGATTCAGTAGTTTTTAAGATATGGGCTTTTGAACACTCACTTCGTTCATCGCAACTGCAGAGCAGTGTCTACACCTTATATTTCAATTGTTTGATAGACAGTGACATGAGCGGTTATGAGCTTTGACGACCGTTTTTAACCGACTTAAAAAAAAGGTTGCATATTTTTTACATGTTACATATTTCAAGGTTTTTATGTTGCATATAATCCGGTCTCTATAACTATATTAAATTGAATAAAATAAATACATATGAAAACTCACAGAAATCATGCTGTATTTTACAAACTAAGCAAAGTAATATTGGGAAGTGTTAGTAATCAACAATGACCATTGACCACCAATGAGAGCTCTTACATTCCTACTTGTCCATCATTGTTGTCCTTACTTAGTAGTATTTAGTAAAGAACCAAAAATAGACAATTTTACCTTTCGACTTTGTCATTTTCTTCTTTCTCTTCTTTAGGATCTACACTGGATAAGTTGTTTCTTTTACTATTGCCTTTTTTGCCCATAGCTTGTCTTGTTACAGATTTTTGTACTACAGATGATTCATTTACAGGTATTTTTGTTGATTTCTCTTCAGGTTTTTTAGTGCTTTTTGGTTCCATTACCTCTGATGCTTTAAGTCTGCCATTGCCTGCTGCTTTTGTTTTACCTATTTTTTCCACAGCAACTTTTTTGTTTTTATGAATGTCTGTACTTTTAAGCCTACCTTTTCTCTTTGTATTATTAATTTTATCGTTGCAGGTTATTTCTTGACTATCTAAATTGATTTCAACTTTAATTTTTTTTACAGTTAAGTGGGATAATGACTCAAGAATATCATCAGCATCTCTCTTTTCAAGTTTGGGCTGAATAACAGATTTATTGTCTATTTTGTATTCATTTATATATGGTTCATTATCACTTATATCTATAGAGAAATCTTCTATAGGTTCAATTTTGACTTGTACTATTGTGTCTTTCAAAATTTGACATGACTTTTCAAACTTCGCTATGAAACTGCATATAGTATCAGAGGTATTCTTACATTTTAAGCAAATATTACGGGGATAGCCTGCTATGTCTTCAATCTGAAAAAAAAAAACACATCATATCTAAAATATTCTTACAACTGAGTAGCAAGTTGAACAGTTTTGTCAACCATTGTAAGTTTCTACAAGAATATTATTTTTGGTATCACAAGGGTTAACTAAAGTTTGTTAATAATATATTTTTTTATATTCAAAATCATGGTAGCTGTGATAATAACTAATATTAACAAGGTAGTGAAATTTCACATTTAAGTAATACTCAATAAGTGTAATGTTGGGTTCCTTAGGCTTTTATGATTGTTATGAACTGAAATTAGAAACTTGTAAAAGATTTAATGTGTGAAAAATAATAAAACCTGTCGGTCAAACACTTTGCAGTGTCCACGGTCATAAGTAAGACTAGACATTATGTAAATACTTTATTGATATGTAACACCTATTATCATAGTCATTACATATCAATATTTTTAAGCACTACAAAAGTATATAAAAAGCTTAAAGTATATAAAATTTCACAGGAATAATTTCTTTAAATAAATAATTTTACATGTCTGTGTCAACTACATCATTAAGTATTATTAAATCAGGCTTTATGTAGTTGTATGACTAGATTGTAAATTATAAATGGGGAAGTATCACAATCAAGCAGTAGCAAACAAAATATTACTGTATTTTGAAATTAATCCCAAATGTGTGCAACTCATAAGGGACTTGTATTAACTAACTAATTTAAAGTAACATGAAATTATTATAGTACATATTTTGAAATGAGCCCAAATGTGTACAACTTAAACAAAGTGTCATCTGTAACTATTGTAATGGCTTGAATTAACTAATAATAAAAATTTTAAAAAAATTGTCCACATTCGAAATTCTGGTATGATGGTATTTATGTACATTACATGAAGAGAGGATAGCCGCATATGCAAAACGGCCAAAACATGATGGTAAGCAGGAGGGCTGGAAGAGGATAACCAAGAAAAAGTGGATGAACTGTGTGAAGTGGCAAAAGAAATAGTGCTGTGCCAACCCCACCCAGTGTTAACAGAGCAAGACAATGATGAGTCTTAACCTCAGTTAACTTTATTTAATTTCTTAATTAAATTAATAATGTGTGAAAGACTTTTTGCTAAGATTTGTTTCATGATACTCTGCTCATTAAGAATTTGCAAAAAAGCAGTACAAATATTGCAATGCTGGTGGCAGACCTGGCATTAGGGTGTAGCCATAAGGTAATATGAGCCCAAAATAAGTAATGTGCCTAAATTACATACTTATTTACCGTTTTTATAGTGAAAGCACGCTTGTAGGTGTGAATTGTGATGATAATTGATAATGGTATTACCTTACCTTATCTTGTAGATATACAGCTAGTTTGGGATAAGAACTTTCGAACTCTTCATTGCTCTCAAAAATAGGGTAAATAGCGCCGTCTTCAAGACATATTCTACACGTTGTTTCATAAATATCAATCATTTTTATGTGGATTTTAATAAAGCCAATTTTAGGACATTCAGCCCAAGGGTAGATAAATTGGTGATAAACTTCTCAATGCCCCTCTTCACAATCATAAAACAGTACCAGCGACACAAATAGTGACTGAATATAATTATCAACTTAATGATTTCTCTTGTCAACAATATACAATGAAAAACCAGTCTTCATTCTCTAAATGAAAACTACACAGTCCAGAGAACGCTACGGAGTACGGACACGGCTCTGACAGCTCATACAATTTAGGCCTCGATTATCAAAAAAAATAAAAAAGTGAGGGCGCTTGGTCAACCGCCATATTGATCTTTCTGTCATCACAAATTATATAGTAATATGTCCAAGGACAGATAGGACAGTTTCTGAACGAATCCAAATCGTTAGTGAGTTGAAGGGTGCACGACACACGCTCAGCAGATGTCGCTTCTTAAGTATCCAACTCTGAAGTGTTGGAAAGAACTGGGCTGTGCGGAATTGAAGCATTGCTGATAAAAGGTCAGTTGAGATGGTGTGGACATTTGGTTCGTATGGATGACTCCAGGCTGCCTAAAGCTGTCTTCTACTCACAGCTGAAGGAGGGAAAGCGCACACCTGGGGGCCAATTTTTACGCTACAAGGATGTCCTGAAACGCCATCTCACTGCATGTGACATCCCGTGTGAAGGTTGGGAAGAGCTCGCGCAACAGAGACGTGAATGGCGCAACTCTGTTTATAAGGCTGTTACAAATTTTGAAGAAAAGCGCAAACAAGACCTAGATGCTAAACGCCTTTTAAAGAAGACCCGTCCGAAGCCTTCCTACAACTATACATACAATGCTGAAGGACTATTGCACTGCGCGCCATGCAATAGAATTTTCAAGACAAAATTTGGTTTTGCCAGCCACATACGGGCGCACAACCGAATATAGCAGGGTTCGCCGTTGACGGATACGTCAGGGAGGACATCATCATCATCATCAGATGTCGCTTCTTACATTGTAGTGCTGCACTTACTATAATGTAAACGTATTGATATCGATAAAATAGTGATGTACTTTAATATCGATAATGTTTCTGATTTTATTTCTGTTACATTAATATTTTTCATAAAAATAAAACATTATTTTTTTGTTTATATTTTTTATTTTTATAAATCTATTATTTTATATTCTTAGTATCACCACCACCAGTAAACATTTTTTCTGTTCCATAATTTGTTTTCTAGATCTTCTTATACAGCTTTCTTCACTTGGATATTAAAGATGTAACAACTTGTGTGAACGCATTCTTCTTTTACCTGTACAAAAAATAAAAACAATAAGATTCATAAATGTTAAATGAAGTGCTTGGTAAGGCAAGTATTTTATATCACATACACATAATATTTACTACAAATTCCCTGTTTTAAAGAACCAGGACTGCAAGTCCTGACTTTTCATATCAACCAAATTCGGTTCATATATTCAATATCGACACAGATGGATTAGTACAAATTTAGTGTCAATTTATCTCAGTGCTATTTGTTTGCTACGTGACAAATCAACACAACATAGAGGGCACGCCAAGATAAAGTAATCTAAATATTTTTGTACTAATTAACATTTACCTTACTGTTTGTTTGAATCAACATAATGTTTGTATCGGTAGAATTATAAAATCACATGCAGCCCTAAATATAAAAACAGAGCTTATGATTACACACTAAACTTACTTTTAGATAAAGTGGTCAAGAGTGTTAGCTTCTTCGGAGGTGTTAATTCTGCTTTAGTAGTATGCCATATCTGAAACAAAACAAAATTCTTTTATTAATTTTTTTAGTAATTCAGATTCAATATAAATTAAACTAAGTCTTTCATAGTAAACCAGGAACCCTTATAGTTTCGCACTATCCATCTGTCTGTTTGTTTAAACTACACCTAATACTGTGATTAAAAAGTTAGCATGTATAAATCTAATGCTATAACTAATATTATAAAAGCATAAATAAATATTCTGTCTATTGTTTATGTTCTCATGACCAGCTCGCTGAACCGATTGTTAAGAAAGTACAATAATTATTAGTAGGTATGTATGTACAGAGATAGCTGAAAAACTGGGGATAAACATAGGCTACATTTTATCATCATCATATTATTGTATTTCATCACAATGCGGGTGAAACTGGAGGAACAGATGGTAAATGCATATAATTAGTGATAATAATTACCCATTCAATACCTTCTATATAAATATTTAATGAATAATAACTATTACAAACACTCAATCATAAAGTAGATGTTCCATCAAAATAGGAATTCTGTTTTAGTACGCAATATAAAAAAAACTTTATTAACTTACTGTATTTTAGATTTCCTTAAGAGTATGAAGGTATGGCAGGTTCTTGGTCCGTAGAGCTCAAATCTTCTAGTAGTTTTATGATTTTTCTTGGTAGGCTACTTGAATTAGATAGACATCTCTTGTGGTGTGTGTGATCACTTGGTCAGACTCTTGGTGATTCAAAGTATGTTTGGTCAGTTCCTGAAATAAATTAACATTTATAAATTGCCAATAATCTCTATTGTTAAATATCTTACAAACAAAATGACTAAACTTCACAAACTTCTTACCTGGTTTATTTAATAAGGGTATGATTCAGGAATGGATTTCGTCTTTGGCAATTACGGTAGAGTAACCTGTGAGTAGTATTTTATCTCATAGCAGACATGTAGGCTCGTAGTGATTTCAATAGCTGCTTTTCAGAGAACTTCAGGATTTATGGATAGTCAGGAGCAATGCGTTTCACCCACTCACTGCACCATGTTTCTTTATGAACAAATACGAATAATTTTGGATTGTATTTATCTGTCCCACAGGCGAAAACGGCAGGATCACAGTTTGGTATTTGTTTTAAAATTTTCTCTATTTCTTTGTTGCATAGCGACCGCCATTCAAAACAAATTCAAGAACTCATGACAATGACAGCTCTATTCGTGACTCTATGACAGAAATATCAAGATGGCGGTTGACCAAGCGTTATGCACCCTCACTTTTTTTTTTTTGATAATCGAGTCCTAAATTGTATGAGCTGTCAGAGCTGTGTCTGTCATAAAGTCAATTCAATTCAATTATTGTCTATGGCGTTCTTAAGTTCTCGCCAATGTCACGTTGTTTGATTTTTAATATTGTTGTTTTTATAGTCTATTAGGCATATATGTTACTATGCTTATTATGTGACTCTCCGACGGAGTGGCCTTGCGAGTGAGCGTATGCCAGATTACTCTGGAATCATACTGTTGTTATACCTAAAAACAAAGACGTGCACAACATATAGGACAGCCCACGTGTTGGTTAGAAATTTAATACAAGCATATTAAAGTTTAATGTTATTAGCATTAATGAAATCACACAAATTATATACAAAAGGAGAATTAACAAATGTAAGGAGAGATCGAAAGTCGATCGGACGGGGGATAGAAGAAGGAAGGAGGTCATATAGGGAAGGAGAATTCCTTAGACAATTAAAAAAGATATGGTCTGGTGTTCCCTCGTCCAAACCACACTCGCACAGAGAGCTATCCCTCACCCTGATTTTTGCAAGGAACACATTGGTGCAGGCTTGTCCAAGTCTTAAGCGACAGATGACAGATGTAGCTCGTTTGTTAGCGTTACGGTATTTGAAAAACCAAGGCCTAGGTGGAATGCTTTCTTGGATAGAGGCATAGTATTTGCCCTTCGCCGTTCTGGATACAAGCCATATCTTATTCCAACTGGCGACCAGTCTGACTTGCGCAAGGGAGGCCAAGTCATGGGAATATGCCGTATAACGAGGTGTTAGACAGCCGGTTTGTGTGGCTTCTTTGGCGCAGCTATCTGCCGTATTATTCCCCGGAATCCCACTATGACCTGGTATCCAGGCCAAATGTACTTGTAAGCCTTTAGAATGGCACCTGTACAATGTATTTTTAATATCCAGAATAACTGGGGCCTTTGTTTTACTGCGTAACTGGTTTGCAGAGATCGAGACTAAGCAGCTTCTGGAGTCAGTAAAAATGACTGTTTTAGGAATATTATGCGACTCAACATATAATAAGGCCTCCAATATAGCGGTGGCTTCTCCAGTAAAAACTGAGCAGAGAGATGGGCACCTAAAATTGAGGATTATTTTATATTTAGAGATCCATACAGATGCCCCAACACAACTTTGATTGGAGGTTTTGGGAGCATCAGTGTACATAGCCACCCAATCTTTCCAGAACTTTTCCACTGCAGAATCTAATTCTACAGACGCAGATGGAGAATGTTTTTCTATGCCTATGTTAAGAATTACACAAGGTCGATGCATAATAGCCTCATAAGGGATATTAAATAGAGGGTTGACTCTGCACTGGAACACAGGGCAGGAGAGCCGTAGATATGTAATAAAGCTATTAAATAAACAAGGGGAATCCTTATGAGTCCAATAACCACCAGCGGAAATGTGTTCTGACAGTTCATGCAGCTTAGCAATTAAGGGATGACCAGAGAATTGCAGGGCCTTGTGCAGAAATCTATCTGCCAGATATTGTCTACGCACTTGGAGAGGGCACTCCACACATTCGACTTGTAAGGCGTTTATTAGGGAGCATTTCATTGAACCTGATATTATACGGAGATATTTTGACTGGATCCTATCCAAAGACGTTAAAGCTGTTTTGTTACATGGCTCCAAGAGGAAAGAACCATAATCAAAGTAGCTGCGGATAAGTGCATTGTAAATTAGTTTTTGAGAATAGGGATGGGCACCCTACCACACAAGAGAACGAAGGATGTTAATATTTTTTTCCGCTTTTGTAATAATGTGGTCAATGTGGTGAGTGCCTGTTAATTTAGAGTCAAGGATTACACCTAGAAACTTAACTGTGTCCTTGACTGGAAAAATTTGCTCAATATAAGTGATTGAAATATCGGGGGTAACTTTTTGGCGGGCGAAAATCACAACACTGCTCTTAGGAATGGAAATGGATAATCCATGTTCAGTAATCCAATCCTGCAGGTAATAAATGGCGGAATTCAGAGAAGCCGAGGCCTCTGTGACATCATATGAATGTTATTGTTTTTATTTTTTGTACAGGTAAAAAAAGAATGCGTTCACACAAGTTGTTACATCTTTAATATCCAAGTGAAGAAAGCTAAGAAGATCTAGAAAACAAATTATGGAACAGAAAAAATGTTTACTTGTGGTGGTGATACTAAGAATATAAAATAATAGATTTATAAAAATAAAAAATATAAACAAAAAAATGTGTTATTTTTATGAAAAATATTAATGTAACAGAAATAAAATCAGAAGCATCATCGATATTAAAGTACATCACTATTTTATCGATATCGATACGTTTACATTACAGTAAGTGCAGCACTACAATGTAAGAAGCGACATCTGCTGAGCGTGTGTCGTGCACCCTTCAACTCACTAACGATTTGGATTCGTTCAGAAACTGTCTTATCTGTCCTTGGACATATAAACATATTACTTTATAATTTGTGGCTACGGAAAAGAAAACAAAACTTTCGACAACGGACTTATACAAATAATAATACACAGTAATATAAACAAAGTATTCTTTGAGTTTTTTGAACAAAACCACAGAGTCCACAGACGAAGAAAAGAATATACGTTCTTCTTCTTTTTATGTATTGGACCCGCATTAAAGCATTTGCCAGTGTCAAGTATAAGGATTTCCTCAAGTTTCTTGAATAAAACAAGTTGTAAATGTTCTAGTCACAATCTAAGTCACGTATGCAGTCAATTTATAAGTCGAGTCCTGCTTCAGTAAAGTGGGGCGACTTTACTAGAAGCTTCTATGGAGTTTTGCCGACAACGTAAAGTCACTCGTTTTACTGTTTTATTACACTTGCCCACACTCACGCACTTTATCGAACACTTAATGAATAAAACACCACCATTTTTATAGCATTAATGTTCAAAATAACACAAGTTTAGGAGAATAAATAATATAAAGTAATGTGGCCTCCTTTGATTGTATTATCCTTATTTATTTGGTGTTGCACTGGCCATGTTCTTCAATTCAAAATTCGAATTAGTATGTTCCTTAGATTTATATTTTGTTTTAGAATAGTGTTATTTTATTTACAGTTTAGTTTTGGAGTTTAGTCAAGACGTTTGATGTGAAATGTAATATATTCCAATGTGAATCTTTTATGTTGAATCTTATTTTTATAAAGGGAGTCGTTGAATAACCCTTTCGCCGACCCCTTATATGTACATATATAAGTATATCGTATTTTGCACTACAAATGTAATTATTATCACATTGGCATTTTATAGTTCAGTTTACTAAGCACAATAGTCAAATGCAGCTCATTTGAAAATACACCTTAAATTCTAAACGTGAGACTTCATTTTGGTATTAGATCTTTATATACTTATAAATTATTTTATTGCAAATCAACATGACACAAACTAGTTCTGCATTGCACACTAGATGTCGTCTAAATTAATTTTAACTGATAAAGTTCTTAAGTTCTTAGTGTTAAAGTCGAAAATTGCCTAACGCAACTTCATGTTGAATTGAGTAGCGCTACAATTAGTGCAAATTATGCTTTATTACGATAAGGATTTAGTTGTTTTTTGACTGTAACAATATAGTTAATTTGTGATCCTTGTTTTATTTCGTAAAAAAAATATAAAATATCACTTACCTGTAAAATGAAATACCTCCATCTGATACATTTTTTGTAGTGCTACTATTTTTGCGTTCTAGCGTTCTAAAAAAAACACAGTATGGCATTATTAAATTTTTACACGTTCACTTTGAAGTACTGACGTACGTACTGTCTCAGTCGATTTACGAGCTCAACTGGTGCCGGTTCAAGTCTGCTGACCTTAACTGTGGTGGTCGGGAACCGCCTACTTATCATTTCTATTTACATCTGTTTACTTCTGTCTTCTGTGAGCTAACGGCCTTACCGGAAAAAGTTTTTAAAAAGTTAGCCAATTGCTAGACAAATGGTTAGCGAAAATCTCACCGAAAAACGCTTCGGAAAGTTATAAACATGCCTAGCATATGCTAACTAGCTGTTAAATTTAAACAACGTCGGGAGGTTGTTTAAATCGCTAAAAGCCATTATGGCGGCTTTTTCATGGGCAAAATTGTGTTAGAACCGTAGACGGATAATAGGGATAGACAAGCCCTCAGCGTATACAAATGCGATAGCGATAGTTCGACATAGCTACATTTTATAGGTATCAATATAATTACATCGTTTACATCGTGCAAATAATGTTACCACACTTACACTTTTACCTCAATAAGTGGGTAAATTGGTATTAATTTTACTACGAGTCAGTCATTTAAGAGTAGTGTAGCGAAAAATAAGAGTATAATTTTGTAGGAGTCTCCTTTAAAAGCAAGATTAACAAACAGCATCAGGTGGTGTTGGTGTTACCTTAAGCCGCACAATTTATAGTGCGCGACGTATTAATTTACGCGATCCGGTAGAACCTGAGAATCCTACTCCTACTAATGTTATAACGTAACCGCACCCAGCGGTTTCACCTGCTTTTACGGAAGGTTTTTTTTTGCGCGGTAATTAAAGTAGCCTTAGCCCTTATAACATCAGTTATCTGCTAGTGAAAGTCCCGTCAAATCGATTGATGCATCTGTTTCGGAAGATTAGCCAGAACAAACAGACAGACAGAAGAAAATTTAAAAATTGATTTTTTGTTATAGGTATCGTATGTACTTTCGTATTTGGTAAAAATCTGTTATTTTAACATTACAAACAGACATCTCAATTTAATTTATTTGTATAATATACGAAAGTTTGTGTGTTTGTTTATCAGTTTTTACGCCTCATCAGCTGAATGTATTTTAATGAAATTTGGAATGTAGGTAGCTTATAACCTGAAATAACACATGGACGACTTTTTATTCCAGAAACATGGATGGTTCCTGTAGGAACGCGGAGAGCAGCTAGTATATTTTAACACTACGTAAAACAGAGCTGTGCGTCTAAGATTCGCCGCGTGAAAAAGTGATGGCGACTTTACTAGAAGCTTCTATGGAGTTTTGCCGACAACGTAAAATCACACGTTTTACTGCTTTATTTCACTTGCCCACACTCACGCACTTGATCAAACACTTAATGAATAAAACACCACCATTTTTATAGCATTCATTTTATTAACATTAGTCCGTTAAATATTAATTAATAATAGTTCAAAATAACACAAAAGAAAAATAAAAGTTTATAAAAATAAAACAAAGCAACAAGACGTTACTAAGACAATCCCGCCAAAACTCCTGTTATCTTATTGTTCTGTGGGCAAAAAACTTTTTCGTTGCTGCATCGCTTTACAATTTGTTTTTTTTAGCGGGCATGTGGCTTTATTAATACAACAAAATAATAAACAAACTCAACTAACTAAACTACTACAAAAAAGCATAACGATTACCCCAGACCGATAAAGGTCTAAAGAGAAAATGCGTATGCGTTGAATTCTATTAAAAAAATATTTATTTTTGAAGTGGACTCATTAAACAATGAACAATTGAACATGCTAATCAGATTAACTAACATACCAGATTATTTTAACTTATATTGTAAGCGTAAAAGATTTTAAAAACATTTTCGTATGGGGCCATTCGTTTATTACGTAAAATGATTTTTGCTAGTTCTTCACCCCCTCCCCCCTTATATAAGAAAAATAAGAGTATGCCGACCCCTGGACGACAGGGGGGGGGGGGGGCTCCCTGTGTAATATTTATTACGTAAAAATCTAAAGGAAAAAAAAATGAATACACGTTTGGTTTATTGTAATGTTTATTTTTCAAAGTAACAATTTTTAGGAATGTTTATTTGTACTTACAAAGGAACTAGTAATTTTTATTACACATCCGAGCGCACTTCGGCACTCACGCGGTTGCGCTTTTTCAAAGTATAATTTTAACTTTGCGTATTTTTGTGATCTTACGTAAGAACTATAAATCCTCCCAGCCCATTGTAAGAAAAAATAAGACATGGTCGACCTCCCTCCCCCCTAAATCGTCTTACGTACGTAATAAATGAATGGCCCTAAGCCTTGCATCGTCCTCAGAATTAAAATAACAAAACGCAATGCGTTCTCTTTGACGAAAACGTTTTGTTATATCACAGAATTGATTTGACGAGATCACAAGACCAACCATAGACAATAATTTATCACTTGTCTCCTGTCATCAGGTGATTTGGGTTTGGTATTATCAAATCCTGAATTGGGGTAAATCGCTATTATTTTTCTAAATCAAAATGTCTGGAAAAGATAGATTAGCGATTTTCCCGTCCCGGGGGTAAGTTTGTTTCAAGTCATACCACTCATAAATATTGGATTTTGAGGAAAGTTGTAGTTTGTATTACGGCCTACTTGTGCTTTCAGTGCTCAAATGTTAATAAAAGGCCGTCTGGCTGGAGCAGTAAAAGGCCATGGTCTTCTCAAGAAAAAGGCTGATGCCTTACAAGTGAGATTTCGTATGATCCTGAGTAAGATTATTGAGGTAAGTCACCACTGCATTTGTCACAGAAGTATGGCGCATTTTCCAATGTGGATCAGCTGTACATACCTATCCCTGGCTTTGTGGCTCAGTTGGTAGTATGTCTACCTGCTAAGCTGTAGGTCGTGGGTTCGATCCCCACCCAGGGCAAACATTTGTGTGATGAGCATGGATGTTTGTTCTGTTTCTGGGTGTTTCTATGTATAATATGTATAGGGTCAATGTGCTAGTTCTCGTCCAGTTAGTGGAGTTGTCAAGTTCGGAAAACAGTATAAAATATTTAGACTTTGATATTTAGCAATTTGTATAAGAAATTATTGCAATATCATTATTAATTATTGTCATATACTCTATTTTGATAAAATGTATTTTTTGTGGTTGTAAGTTTACTGTTTTTTTTAATAATTCATAAAATGCTCAAAATTGCTGTTTTGCTAGTTTTCGTCCACAAAATTCAGTTCTTGTCCACCTATTAGCTAGTTTTCGACCACTCACTTGGAAACTTTGGAATTCAATAGGAAAATATATACTTAGGTACATTTAAAGAAAGTCAGTGATTAACATTTATTATCTTATATTTTAAACATCTGTAATTATTGAAACATTTCTAATACCTTCAATCTTTAACATAATTTTTATACTGAAACTATAAAATTTAGGAAAATGAGATCATATTTTACTTAATGTACACTATATTTTTACTTTAATTATGAGTGTATCTATTACAGTAATTAGTTATTTTATATTATAGTTATATTAAAAAAAATATGATCTTATTTTCTTTAATATCCTTAATATACACTATATTCATAGATTAATACTTTTATAGTATCACTGGGTAACACTGATTCTTCTGTAACATTGACTCTGTTTTTATTTATTACCTTCTGCAAAGCAAAAACAATTTCATATTAGTATATTTCAAATTTTCATGAAATTTCTGCTATAAACCAAATACCGGTCGTAAACTGACATATTCCCCTAAGCATTTTTAGTTTCCGACCGCATGATTTTCTAATTCGTATTTTATTACGTAATAAAAAAAAATGGACGAGAACTGGTAATTAAATAGTATCCGCACATAAGGTTCAAATTTCTAAATTTCATTTACTAGATTTTCACACATTATTAAATAGCGGAAACAACCTTATTGGACGGAGCCAAGCTCTCCGACCATGCGGTCGAAAACTAAATATTCTAAGAAAATGGTATTTCAGTTCTTGACCACTTAATTTTGTTTCTTTAATAGTGACATTCAAAATTAAAACGATGTTTCCTACATTCTATAGATCATAAACAAGGTCTAAAAACAGTAAAAAAAAAACAAAATATTAAAAAATCTATAAAATACTTACTATGAAAGTCGCGGTGTGCCACTATTTGTTTTGTAATATTCACGTATCCACACTGGGTCGATACCAACCGCCAACTGTCGTTTTTTTTTACGAGTTACACATACACATTAGGCTTTGTGTGCTTGTGTGTATATGTGGTTAAGTCTTCAGTCTTGCAAAGAAATATTTTTTTTTGTTTTAAGATTGTCAGTATTGCTATTTTTAAACGATTTGTAAGAACGATCCGTCCGATGGATGTGATCTGGCTATGGTCGGCGAACTGGCACATTGACCCTATATTTACAAAAAAAAGTATAAGTATATGTATACTATAAGCCTCCTACCTACCTACTATGTATACTATATACTAGTTCCATAGTGCAAGCTTTGCTTAATTTGGTCTAGATGGTGTTGTGTAAAATGTCCACAAATGTTTATTATTTTTATTATTTATTATCCCAGGATAGTGGGTCCCTATGGTTACGTATGGATATACATTAAAGAGTTATCTTTAAATTGGCTTTTAATTTCACACAAGTATTTTCATTGAAATAAAGAATTTGAGCATATCTCTCGCATTGTTTAAGACCTATCTTAAGATGTCTTCTGTTTTGTTAGTTTAAGTTTAATTTATTGAGATATTTTATTTGACTGTATATTTATCTTAAAAGTTTTAAAGAACAATTCTGTTTGTTTTAAATAAAACAAATGTATTTATAAGTACAATCTATGCTTATTCTGGGACTAGATAATGCTGTGTGCAAAAAAAAACAATCAATATTTATTTAACTTTAATTTTTCTACCTATTTCAGATTTCAAAAATTAACAATTTTTTTATTGATCTACCTATTGTTTATACTTTATATAATTTCTTACCCTAACCCAAAAAACTTATAAGTTTGATGTATGTATCTTATGTCTTATTCTTGTGTTTGATCTGTATATTTCTGTGTGTGTCTGTCTGTGGCATTGTATCCTTCAAATGGATGGACCGATTTTTATGTTATAAGGTAGTTTATAAGGTTCCATAGTAAATATGAGGAACTCTTATAATTTCACCATGTCCGTTTGTCTGTCCATCTGTATGTCACAGTCATTTTACTCAGAGACTATCAGTCTTATATAATAAACGAAATTTGGCATGCAGATGCCAAACTGAACACTCTTTGAGATATAACGATAAATATATTTAACACTTAGTACTGAGGTCATTGGCCTTTTTGCAAAGTAGTCTAAACAAAAAATACTTGTTAAGTAGTTTTTTCTTAAATTTCATCATTAACTATGGAATGGAACCCTACTATTTGCGTGTCTCGACACGGTCTTGGCGAAGTTTTTAAACAATATCTAATTAAATATGTCTAGCTACAAATACACATCAAATTTATAACATCCATATGGGACTCTCAACTACGGAACCCTACTATAAGCGAGATGTTTGTTAACTCAGTTGCAATAAATTAGTTAGTAACTGTGTAGTCTATCACTCACCTTTAAAATTAATATTTTTTGCCGTTGTTGACTCAACCATAGGTACAAAGTGCAGTCAATATTTTAGGTTTTTTAAACTTGTTAAGACATGTAGTTGTAGACACTTTGCAGTATTCATAGTCATAAGGAGAACACAAAATATGGTGGACTACAGAGTCACTCGCTATCAGTCGAGCTGGCAGTCAAGTACATGGATCTCATTGAAAAAATGTCAACAATAAAATAATATTGTTGATGTTAAGCTACATTTCAGTCAACAATGAAGCACACTTGCCTAAAAGAAACTTTTCCTTGAAAGAAACGAGAAGAAGAAGAAACTATTGCTTTTTACACACACTCAATTTGTACAAAAATCACTCAGTCAATGAATTCCACAGTTTAGAAATATGTGCAATAAAAGTGGAACTAAATATCTCTGGAAAATGTATAAGTTAGTTCATTATTAACCCCTCCTGGTCCAAAACGAGGGATGTTATATGTGTATCTGTGAATCTGTGTTTTGTTTGTGGCTTTCAAACAAATGGAACAATTTTGATCTAGTTTTTTCGTTTGAAAGAGGGTTTCATCAAGAGCTTTCTTAGCTATGTTTCATTAAAATTGGTTCAGCCGTTTTTTGTTGTTGGGTGTTTTCGAGTTTTCTAAGCTTATACTTGTTGGCTTTGACTGATCAGAATGTGTATTCATGGATTTTCAAAACGGTTTCCAGACAAAAACCCTTATGGGTGAAGTAATGAAAGAAGCTGCATTCTCACTCGCCGAGGCCAAGTTCACAACGGGAGAGTTCAATCAGGTGGTGCTCCAAAACGTCACCAAGGCTCAGATCAAGATTCGCTCCAAGAAAGACAATGTTGCTGGTAATTCTTTTGTGTTATTGCATCTTTTTTGCATTTTCTTTGAAATATTTATGGAATATTTTAACTGTCTACAAATTTTAAGATACTATGAAAATATCGAAGATCTATGTTTGACCACCCATTCGCCTGATGGTAAGCGACGGTGTGACCGATGTCGATCTAGAAGATATCTATTCAAAGTACCCTTGAAAATTAACAACAAAGTGTCATAACTTTCCAGGTGTGACCCTGCCAATCTTCGAATCGTACACGGACGGCTCCGACACATACGAGCTGGCCGGTCTGGCGCGAGGTGGCCAGCAGCTCGCCAAGCTGAAGAAGAACTTCCAGACTGCCGTCAAGCTGCTGGTTGAGTTGGCTTCTCTGCAGACATCCTTCATCACCCTCGATGAAGTGATCAAGATCACTAATAGGCGTGTCAACGCTATTGAGCACGGTATGTTGAGCGGTTTTATATGAACACTTATTCTACAAAGTTACTAGACAGGTAAAAAATTCTGCACCCGATGGGACTTGAATCAGCAGATCCCTGCTGAACACTATTTATAGATACTTAAATGTGGACAATCATTTAAAAAATATTGAATATCATAATTATAATTATTCTTTTTATTTTTCTTGGAGGATTGTGGTATTGCAAGTGTCATGCATTTGCTAGTGTTTTTTTCTTTTATAATATGTAATAAGTCCTTCGACCACCATCTCGCATGTTGGAAAGCGACGATGTGGTCGAAGATGAAGCACGTAGACCTTTTCTTCTACCTATTCACTTTGACCCTGAAACAAAACATATTAGAGTCAAGTGTTAATTTAAAGTAAGTATTTTAAAGTATGTACTCCAAAGCAAAAAGTGTTGCTAAATAATATATAGCTGAAGTATTGACAATGAAGTTAAATTGCTAAATATAGCAAAGCTATAGTAATTAATAGTTTCATATTATATCACTTCTCATATGTGCTATGAGGTTATACGCTGCATCTTTTGCAATAATAAATAAATAAATATTTGTGGACATTTCACACAACACCATCTAGCCCAAACTAAGCAAAGCTTGTACTATGGAACTAGATGGCTGATAGAATACATATATACTTTTTTTTTTGTAAATATATGATACATAGAAACACCCAGACACAGAACAAACATCCGTGCTCATCACACAAATGTTTGCCCTGGGTGGAGATAGAGCCCACGACCTTTCAGTTCAGTAGGTAGACATAGACACACTTCCAACTGAGCCACAAGGCCAGTCACCATAATAATAATACAACTCAAGCAAAAAATAAAAATTGCATTTTTTCGTTACCTTCAACGGATTTTTTCGTATTCAATGAACGATTTCACATTTTTTGTGATATTGTGATATTGTAAAGAATACTCCTCATGCTTTACATCGGCTTTGCACATATTGGGCCTTACCGAAAAACGTTACTTAACTTTAACCGTCATCTTAAATTCTCTGTGTTCTTTCCCCAAGTGTCATTACGTGTCAGCGATAAGTTGACAAAATATGTTAAGCAATGCTTAAAGTTAAGTAACGTTTTTCTGTAGGACCGATTGTCTCTATAAAATGTACATATCATATCCTGGTAAAATTTTTACCTACTAAGAAAATCGTTATTATACAATCGAATGCTTTGTTTCTCTTTAATAGAGATACTTGTTAGGCTTACTCGTACGCTTAGCCACTGATTCCCACACGTATTCGCTCCCCCAGTGATCATCCCCCGGCTGGAGCGCACCCTCGCGTACATCATCTCCGAGCTGGACGAGCTCGAGCGCGAGGAGTTCTACCGGCTGAAGAAGATCCAGGACAAGAAGAAGATCATCAAAGATAAGGCTGAGGCTGTGAGTGCTGATTCATCTCTATTCTATACACGATGTGTTTTTCTTACCCTTTCACACTTAAGGCAAAGAGTAGGGTGATGCCGCTGTTTCGCTCGCACGGCAACTTTTTTTTAGATATAAAATAATTGAAAATAAATGAAATTATTGAATATCAATTATTTAAAATATTTTGAATATTTAAATTTAAATTCCAATAATTTATTTTTATTTTAATAATAACAATATTTTTGTTTTTACTCATATAACATAATATGAGTAAAAAAAAAACATTTAATGAATTGCAATCTATTTGTATATTTGAGATAGTTCAGAGGGTCTTAGAGATTCGTATTTTTATTTTATATTGTGTCAATTATGTTTCAGTTGAGGTTGAAAAATCAACAAACTGATTTGGTTATTTTTCGTTTTCAAATTTTTAATTGAACTACTAGGCTTAGTGATTTATGAGTGCAAGGAATGTGACAATTTAAATTAAACAAAAAAAAAAAAAAAAAACTAAACAAATTCTTTATAATCATAATTTAGTTAATTTTCACATTTTATATCTCAAAAACTATGACAGTTAGTTAAAAATGAGAGATAGAAATAAAGAGCTTGAAACTCTGACATATTATGAAATAAAATAAAAAAAACTTGACCGGCAAGAGCAGCGTAGGATCACGAGATGGACAGATGACCTCATACAAGTGGCGGGAAGACGCTGGATGCAAGCCGCTTCCAATCGGTCTTATTGGAAATCCATGGGGAAGGCCTATGTCCAGCAGTGGACTTCTTATGGCTGAGATCATTATGAACTTAGTTTATTCTTGCTCTACGGGGACAAAACATGGATATCGAATGTATGTGGTATATAATCCATTTTTTGAGTTAATATATATCTGAATTAAAATTAAATTTTAATTAAATATTTGTAATATTTTAATCTAGATTTTTGTATACTTTCCAGATTTTACCTAAGTAAATTTACTTCAAAGACAACTTTGTACAATTCTATCCACCTTTCAGAGGAAATAAAGTATGTACAGACATTGACAACTGACATAACAACGCGGATAAAAACAGTTTATCTACCTTCCATGCTAGGCCTGCAGTTCTGGTGCAACTCGGAAATAGCGAGCGATCATCTTTATATTTCACTTTTTTTTTTCAGAAAAAAGCCGCACTCAAAGCCGCCGGCCAGGATTTGGCAGACTCGGCCAACCTGCTCGACGAAGGCGACGAAGACTTACTGTTCTAAACGAGTAGACTACCCTCATGTTATAGCCATTGTAGTGTGCAGTCAAGCTACCGGCACCGTTGGACGAACTTACGTGTCACGCACAAAGTATTACAGCTATCATCGGTGCCCATACGTCGATGCCTCCAAACTTGACTGCAAGATTTAAATAATGATATTACAGTGTTCATCACGATGTAAATAGTATTTGTTGTCGCTGTTATATACCTAACACGTTATTCCATCCCTCGGCAGTCTATATTACATCCTAGAAGGTTTCTGTCAAATTGTTCGACGTTCTATGGAAATCTTTGACAGTCTGTGTTAATCTTCGACGGTCTATGTAAATCTTTGACAGTCTATGTAAATCTATGACTGACCATGTAAATTTTCGACGGTCTATGTAAATCTTCATCGATGTATATAAATCTATGATGGGATATATAAATCTTCGGTGGTCTTGTAATTATTCGACAGTTTATGTAAACCTTCGACGTTCTATGTAAACCTTCGAGAGTTTATGTAAATCTTCGACGGTCTATGTAAATCTTTGACAGTCTATGTAAATCTTAAACTGTCAATGTAAAGTCTTCGACGGTCTACGTGTATCCCCGATGGTCCATCGAATTAGTATCGTAAGCGGACCAGTGTTGCATATATAGGCTGTTTGCTTAGGTGTGTATGTTAAGCATTCCAGCGTATTGTCTTTTTGTTTTTCAAGGCTTTTGCGATGAGTAGTGGAATCATTATAAGTACAGTTACTAAGTATTTATGGTTTTTGAATTGTTGTTTAAACCTAACAAATTATATTTTAAGTAAGCAATCATGTAAATACAAGTTTGTGAAACGATTAAAATTATTATTATTGAAATACTTGTGTTTTTTCTGAATCTTATTATAAAATGAAGTTAGTATGTTAGAGCTAAATACAAATGACGTCAACGAACGCCATTCCTTTTTTCGTATGTAGTAAAAAAGTATGAATAAAACTATTTTGCCTTGCAAAAGATCAACAAAGCATAGGAAAGAGATCTCTTAATCCATATGAACTGTAGAAAGAGGGGTTGTCTGTTCCGAAACATGGATTTTGTAGTGACCTTTGGTTCTATCCTGAAAAACTGAAAGTTGGTTGTAACTGCACGAGTAGGAGTTTTTGGCGGGAACGTCTTGTAACATGTTGTTTTGTTTTATTTTCCTAAACTTGTGTCATTTTGAACATTAATTCTATAAAAATGGTGGTGTTTTATTCATTGAGTGTTCGATCAAGTGCGTGACTGGGCAAGTGAAATAAAACAGTGAAACGTGTGATTTTACGTTGTCGGCAAAACTCCATAGAAGCTTCTAGTAAAGTTGCCAACAGTTTACTGAGGCAAGACTTACATTTGAAAATGGCTGTTTAGGGTCATTCATTTATTACGTAAGACGATTAAGGGGGGAGGAGGTCGACCATGTCTTATTTTTTTCTTACAAGGGGGTGGGAGGGAGGGAGTCTTGATAGTTCATATTTAAATGTAAGATGTCACAAAAATTAAAATATAAGTTAAAATTATACTTTAAAAAAAAGCGCGAGCAACGAGTGCCGAAGTGCGCTCGGATCTATAAGTATAAATTAACATTCCTAAAAATTGTTACTTTGAAAAATGAACATTACAATAAACCAAACGTGTATTAATTTTTTCCTTTAGATTCTTACGTAATAAATATTACACAGGCGGGAGGCTGTCGGCCTATTCTTATTTTTTCTTACATAGAGGGGAGAGGGGGTCAAAAACTGGCAAAAATAGTCTTACGTAATAAAGAATGGCCCCTTACGTGATTTAGACTGTGAACACTATATAACTTGCATTATTCAAGAAACTTGAAAATATTTCAATACTTGACACTGGCAAATCGCTAATCGCGGGATTCGCGGGGTCCTGGGGTCCGGGGAAGAAGATTTTTCTTTTTTTCTTGAAGTTGGCATCATGCCACCGTTGTTACATGACACCGATTACTGTCAACAAAATGTTTTTTTTTGTCATTTTATATTTCTTTTTTCTGGAATCTACAAGGTTTTATCAAATAAAAATTTTTCAAAGATTATTTACGAAAGCTAGAGTCGCACTTGACCAGATTTTAATTTTTTTGATTTATTTAGAATATTATTTAATCAAAGTAAACTGTACAATTTAGCCCATTTTGTAACTTGTATCTATTACCGTTCAAAACAGTACAGACGTTTAAGAGTAGGAGAGACACAGCCTAGATGTCTATCTATGGGTGCCTATTCGTGAGGCTACGACGGACGTCTGTCCGTCGTAGCCTCACAAATAGGCACCCATATTACGGAAGCCTAAAACCTCCGACAAAAGATCTGTAGAAGATATCCTGTTGAAACATGACTAAGAACACTTTTGATCAGATGTTTTATAAACAATATACAATATACGCTATACAAACACACACATACGACAAATTTATAACATCCCTCATTAAAAAAAAACTTCTATCTAAATAAACTTTTCACCTACTTTCATAAATCCATGAAGAAAAATCACCGCAGCGTTTTGTCACTCAATCACCGATCTTATAAATGAGACAGCTGATTTTTGAGAAGTCTTAAAAATCCTAGAACACAAGGGTGTCGCCAGCCCATGGCCCAGAGGGGGGCAAGTTAATATTATGGAGGATGAGAAAAATATGAATTGTAGGTACAGGTACAATTGCACGGTTTTAGGACTTTGGTTGCTTTGCAGTTGGCTACATTTTTTAAATCTCTAGGGGGAGGCACAACACACTCATAGGCAACAAATACAGATATAAACAGATTAAGCACTAATAAAATTACTAAGTATTACTTGTTTGACAAGTATAAGTGAAGAAAATTCAAAAAACCCCGAGCAACAAAAACGGCTGAACCGGTTTTGATGAAACATAGCTAAGAACACTCTCAGTAAAATCCTCTTTCAAACCTCTGAGTTTCAAATAAAAAAAAAACTAGATCAAAATCAGTCCATTCGTTTGCGAGCTACGATGCTCCAGACAGACATACAGATATACACACGTCAAACTTATAACACCTCTCTATTTCGGGGGTTAAAAATAAAATATGTTCATTGAAATAAAAAAATAACGTATAATTTACATAAGTTTATGACCTTACGTTTAATTTCAAAGGTTAACAATCATGAAAACCTTAGAAAAAATTATAAAATTTATTGTGAAACATTTTGCATGTTGCTTTCTTGCCTATTCGTGAGGCTACGACGGACAGACGTCCGTCCGGACAGGCACCCATATTACGGAAGCCTAAACCTCCGACAAAAAATCTGTAGAAGATATCCTGTTGAAACATGACTAAGAACACTTTTGATCAGATGTTTTATAAACAATATACAATATACGCTATACAAACACACACATACGACAAATTTATAACATCCCTCATTAAAAAAATACAGGGTTATAATATAATACTCATCGTATTGAGGAGGGTAGCAAGAGAATACTTCTTAGAATTTGTTCCTTAGGATTTGATTTAAACTGTAGAAAATGATTTAAATAATTCTCTTCACGCTAAATACTCGGAAGCTTCTAAGTACTATAATGACATACTTTATCAAAGACAGCAGCCATAGAAGTTGACTGAAAGTTGATTGGCCATGCTTTATCTTGCTTATAAATAACTACAGAAAGAGCAAGACAAAGCAAACCAACTTCGAATCTGTATTAGTTAGAATCAGTGTATCAAAGGACAGTACGCTTTCATGTTCCTGAAAAATAGGTCATATAATTAAATAATTGGATTAGTAGGTGTCAGTATTCTGCCTAGCAACAATTTATTAAAGGAACTAATCACGACCTTTGAAAGCGAATTTCTCAGATTTTCAGTTTGTCAAGAAGCAGTAAGTACCTACGTTCGTTTCACAGTAAATTCACAGTCTGTAAATGTATTAAGTAGTTCAAGTTCCAAGTTAAAGGCTAACATGCAGTCGCTTATTACTTCTAAAAAGCTGCTAAGTCAGAGATCGTCAGTCTCGCTCGCGCATACCAATATTTAAAAAAAATATAATATACATGAACAGACTTACGAAAAATTTGTATTATCTTAGACCTAGAAAGCAACATGCAAAATGTTTCACAATAAATTTTATAATTTTTTCTAAGGTTTTCATGATTGTTAACCTTTGAAATTAAACGTAAGGTCATAAACTTATGTAAAATATACGCGATAAATGCGTTATTTTTTTATTTCAATGAACAAATTTTATTTTTACCCCCGGAATAGAGAGGTGTTATAAGTTTGACGTGTGTATATCTGTATGTCTGTCTGGAGCATCGCTCGCAAACGAATGGACTGATTTTGATCTAGTTTTTTTTTAATTTGAAACTCAGAGGTTTGAAAGAGGATTTTACTGAGAATGTTCTTAGCTATGTTTCATCAAAACCGGTTCAGCCGTTTTTGTTGCTCGGGGTTTTTTGAATTTTCTTCACTTATACTTGTCAAACAAGTAATACTTAGTAATTTTATTAGTGCTTAATCTGTTTATATATGTATTTGTTGCCTATGAGTGTGTTGTGTAGGTATATTATGGGCATTGCTTAAAAGTGTACAAAAAATCTTTATAAACTGAAAATTGTTGAGAGTTATCGTATGAGTAGCAGTAGAATCGGATCCAAAGTATTCAATGTAAGCTAAAAGAGAAATTTCAAACAAAAAAGGGGTCGTCAAAGCTCATAGCTCATCACCGCTCAGGCCACTGTCTAGCAGACAATTCAACAAGGTGAAGACACTGCACTCTGCAATTGCGATGAACGAAGTGAGTGTTCAAAATAGGACATCTAGTACGTTAATACATATACATAATTACATAGATCGCTGATCGGCTCACTGTATGATTCTTTACCCTGTGTTGGAGGGTAACCAGAGGCATATTCATGAACGGGCGTAGGGTGGCGGGTGGTGGAGGGAATGAAGTGTAGTTCGGTGTAAACGTCGGGCCCCATCGCTATGGAAAGAAGATTTGAGGTAGGGAGCAAAACAGGATGTGACCGGTAATCACTTGGTACTTGTAGTTTTTATATCCGATAAATTGCATTATTTGGAGGCATTGTTACTTGTTCTTACCTAGCAACTTCTTATTCAGTTTCTTTACATAACGATAAACCGCTTATGTTCTAGCAAGGGCGTCGCCATGGGGCAGAGGGGGCAGTTGCCCCCCCCTAGAGATTTAAAAAATGTAGCCAACTGCAAAGCAACCAAAGTCCTAAGGCCGTGCAATTGTACCTGTACCTACAATTCATATTTTTCTCATCCTCCATAATATTAACTTGCCCCCCTCTGGGCCATGGGTTGGCGACACCCTTGTGTTCTAGGATTTTTGAGAGCTCTTAAAAATCCTAGAACACAAGGGTCTCATTTATAAGATCGGTGATTGAGCGACAAAATACTGCGGTGATTTTTCTTCATGGATTTATGAAAGTAGGTGAAAAGTTTATTTAGATAGAAGAAATATTTAAATTTATTCTGACTATTATTTATACTTTTTATTTACTACTATTTTTGTTATGTAGTAATAGGTTTGCGCTTGACCGCCAACTCGCCTGATGTTAAGTGACTGTAATTTTTTTATTATTATTTACTAGTTATTTATTTTTATTTTATTCATTTACTATACCTATATTTTTCGACTATAGTCGGAGATTTCGTGAGAAACCCTATATTGATATTCAGATATAATTTATATTGGTCACAGAGTTTTGACGAAAAAAACATATATTTTGCCACTTAGTGAATTTAAAATATATCCAAGATTATTTTTTAAAACAATTCTCCTATCTTAATAACTGTTTCACTTATTTAATATTGGTGATCTCCACTCGGCGATTTTATAAAATGTTCAAAGATGTTGTGATACGCGAGAGAAATAGCTGCGTATTAATTCTCAAATATACCTTCACGACCTAATTCCACCCTCTTCATTTCACTGCAGGACTAGCAGAAAGTCGGTGAATTACCACCCATTTCGCGTTGAAATGCCAAAAATCCGTACACAGCCATATCGATCCACATTCTTGATGCGTAAGCATAGGAATGGAATTCTTTGCCGCCATCTCTGTTTCCTGAGACCTACAATCTTGGAATTTTCAAGGCCAGAGTGAATAGATCGACGAGCTCCATCCTCGGCCACACCGTCGCTTAACACCAGACGAGTTGGTGCTCAATCGTAGATCTATCTTGCATAAAAAATATATACACATGATGCTTTCTTACGCTACAACCACATATTATCCACTTTCCGTCTAACTTATAAACGCTGAATAAGCGCATATTAGTAAAACAGTGTTTTGTTCCGTTTTCGCGCGTGACAGTTCCCGTATGACAGAAAGTGACAAACGCTTATTCAGTGAATAAGATTTCTACATGCTTTTATAAGTAAGACGGATAGTAGATAACTGTTATCCAATCTACAAAGTAACCACTTCTAGTGTTGGGTTCACACGCTAAACTTGATTTCCCATTGTGCAATTCAAACTTGTTGTCTGACAATATGGAGATTACAAAAAAGCTTCGACTTTTAGTGCAGATTCTTTATCTTGACGGAAAAGCAGTGAGCGAAAACTAGCACAGGACTGGAATAACTAGACAAATACGTCTTATGACATGCGTTTTGTAGGGTTCTGTAGTCTGTAGATAAAAGGTAATCAGAGAGAGCTCGATCACCAATATCACAGAAAAAGCTTCACTTTGCAAAAAGGTTAAATGACCTTTACTACAACACTAACTTAAGTAACTAGGTATCTAATTTATTTTTATTCCAATGTCAAAGATGTATCTTAATCAGGTACTTTTGTTTGCTTCGACGTATTCAAGCTGATACCTCTTGTTTGCTTCATCTGCAACACCAAACAAGATTGATCGTATTTTTCAGTGTTTTCAGTTTTCAATGTTTTTTAATATAAATTGGCATGTTTCGTATGTCTTGCTTAGTCTAAATAAATGGATAAGTGGTATAAAACAACAAAATAAACATTCCAATTTATATAAAAAATAAACACTGAAAATTACGGCCAGTATAGTTACTGGTGTTGAAAATAACACGGGACAGACAAGAGGCAAATTGAGTTTTGGCGGGAACGTCTTAGTACCATGTTGTTGCTTTGTTTTATTTTCCTAAACTTGTGTTATTTTGAACATTAATGCTATAAAAATGGTGGTGTTTTATTCATTAAGTGTTCGATCAAGTGCGTGAGTGTGGTGTGATAAAAGAAATAAAGCAATGAAACGTGTGATTTTACGTTGTCAGCAAAACGTATTCTTTTTGTATTGGTACGTTAAATATGCTTTAAACAAAACTCTTAATCTCGTTGAACAAGCACACAAATACTTGTCTTATAATTACAAAACACTTTCTCGCACATTCGCATGCCACAAATCACACTATTATTTAGCTGTCGTGCATTCTCAGTCGTCGACGATTTCATAGAAATCAAGCTAGGTACACAATAACGTCAGACTCTACGGCGTAGAGCCTCTACGAGATCGAGCGACAAAAATAAAAATTGTGATAAAGAATTATTTTTGTCACAGAGAAGATATTCTATGCAATAACTAATAATATTAATAAAGAAAAACAATAAAACCGGCTGCAAAATGTGGCTTATAACGTTTTATAAGTATTAAATAAAATATATTAAAAGTAAAACAATTTACATTTGAAAAATTTTGAAAAGGCTTGGTCCTCAGTGACAGACTATGTAAGTACTACTTAAAACATTTTTCTGAAATTTGAAGGGTGCTTTTTTGTAAAGTAAAGATTTTAAACTGAGAAATGATTTTTCGGTTTTACTCGCAATAAACCGCGTATTTTTTTATTTTAAAATGAATTTGACCTTCAACTTGTCTAATGGTCGCGAATGCGGCTAGTATTCAATAAATAATATACCCTAGGACCTAGGCCATTTTTTGGCTTGAGTTGTCTCAGGAAAGTTCTCCCTAATGGAAATCACCTTAGAGAAATCACATATTTTGAAAAAGCCTTGAAATAGACAATAAATTATGTATATGTGCTCGAAAAGCATTATTCTCATTCGGCCGTCGTGAAAAAATGAAATTAACGTATCGTCGCACTGCAAAGTACACCGTGCATTTCAATCGGTTAGGGTGTGGTCGTCAGCATAACCATTGATAACATACCACCTTTTAGCCGAATATCCAAGAAGGGGGAGGTAATGGTTTTCAGGTAATGTATGCATTATTTACTAAATTCATTAGATATCACTCTCGGGTATTTTATCTTTATTTTAATATACCTATATTACTAAACTTACTTACTAAGTTTGTTGTTATTTTTCAAAATGTTGTAAGGTGTTGAAGTCGGGCATTTTATTTATCTTTTTAACCAACTTCAAAAAGGACGAGGTCATTAATTCGTCGGAATCTTTTTATTTTTTATGTATGTTCCCCGAATACTCGAAGAATCCTTTGAAACTTTTGGACAAATTTAAAATGAAATGAATTTTAAATTTTTTGAATTTTGAGAAAAGAAATTTTATCAGTATTTTCAATATTTTGGTTTTATAACAAAATATCTGGAAAAAATATGTCATCCAAGTAAACGAATTGCGTATTTTGAATTCGTTTTTTTTTAATTTTTTTATACGATTACTTGTGTTTTAGATAGACTTGTTGTTGTTTTTATTAAGACATTGTAATTCTGTAGATATTCTAGCGCTATTTAAACAGGCATGTACCTAAAGTAATCCTAATCCAAGAGTAACCCAATATTTAGCACCGCCACGTGCCCCGCGCCCCGTGAAAAGGGTGCCCTATCTCTCGGACCCTCCATTCGTCTTCTGTAGAGGTTTCATTTCGTAACTTTAGATCCTTTTGTCGCTTTGCGCACTACATATACCTACTCATCTGTTTGAAAGGTTATACGTTGGTGTGAACTCAATTCCAGTGGCATATTCCAATGGCATACTATTTCAGATAAGTAGGTTGATTATTTATCAAAGTTATCATTATTGTAACATTGTTAGCTCAGGAGACACTTGCTGTATTGAACATGCACAGAAAGATGCTTTACCATCAGATATTAAAACTACGCTAGGGACGCGACGGATATATACCAATATAATTATAATGCCTATATTCTCTTACGGGGCAGGCATAGCATCAAAAGTCGTGAGGCTGTTTGACGCCACAAGTGGCCGTAGTTAGAGGGTTACATGAAAGGGAGAGGGAATTAGAGGGTATATCTATCTAATACCTTCTACCTTCCATTTATCAGAGGGTAATGTTGATTAGCAGTGACAGGCGGTCAGCTCATCGCAAACAACTTTGCTTCGCTCTTTTGTTATTTAGTATTGATGAAGACTTTTGACTGCATACGTTTATTAATTCTAGCACCTGTTACGAGATGGCGCTGGTAGTATCTCTAACTAATGATATTTTTATTAGAACTACTATCTTTCCGGCACAGTGGCATGAACGACAAAATATAACTAAGAACTAATTGTGCCTCGTGGTTCCACCCGCGTAGTATTGTAATACGGTGATGATGATGATGAAAAGTAGCCTAAGTCCGTCTCCAGGTTCATAGGTCTACCTTCGTACCAGATTATAAAGCGGGCGATTAGTTGGATAAAGTTAATAGACAGAGCTATTTTCGTTTTTATAGCGTTATTTAGGATTAAATCCATTTATAATGCACTTTACCATTTTTATTGTTTACAGAAAAAGCTCTAAAAATAAACAACATGGCCAACTTTTGACATTTACGAAGCGGGCGGATATGATGGCCCCCTGGCGGCAATTTCGGGCAATATTTCCCATCGACATGGTGCTGTAGTTAGCAAATTACTTTTGAGTGCATGCAACGGTGTTGATTTTTGGGAGTTATTTATATACACAAATAGATTAGCAATCTCCCACACGAATAGGTGAACACTGTTGTTTTTCCACTTGTTTTAATGTAGTTTTCTTTATTTATCTTCTTAAACATTCATATATACTATTATAAATTATACTAAAACTATAAATATATATTTTTAAAACTGAGTAATTGGACAGTATTTAAAATATCAATAGGCATCTAAAGCTTATGTTTTTCACTATTTGTAAAATTTGTATAGATAAATTACATTGAATGTTTTATATTTAGGACCAGTCATAATCAAACATGAAAAATAAGTACTTAAGTATCTATAACAAAAATTTAAATAAAATACCCGACAGCAGAAAAGTGATTTTTGCAGTCAAAATTACAAAATCATTAAGCTTGAGACTTTTTTGAGAGAAAAAGCGCATTTTTTGAGAATTTAAAAAAAACTTAGCCAACTGACATATAGAAACTGAAGACAAATCTAACGAACATCAAAATCGGTCAAGCCGTTTAGGCTGTAGGAGGTAATATAGAAACATATATACCTACATACACTCGAAAAACATAACCCTCCTTACGCAGTTGGTTAAAACAGTCCCTGAGATCCTTTTCTTTGTTTATATCAATGTAGGATAGGGCACATAAGCTGTTTGCTTGCCTCATATTCATCAAATCGGTTGCATAAAGAAAGTAACTTTTTAGGGTTCAGTAGCCAAATGGCAAAAAACGGAACCCTTATGGATTTGTCATGTTTGTCTGTCTGTCCGTCCGTATGTCACAGCCACTTTTTTCCGAAACTATAAGACCTATACTGTTGAAACTTGGTAGGTAGATGAATTCTGTGAACCGCATTAAGATTTTCACACAAAAACAGAAAAAAAATCAATAAATTTTGGGGTTCCCCATACTTAGAACTGAAACTCAATTTTTTTTTCATCAAACCCATACGTGTGGGGTATCTATGGATAGGTCTTTAAAAATGATATTGAGGTTCCTAATATCATTTTTTTTTCTAAACTGAATAGTTTGCTCGAGAGACACTTCCAAAGTGGTAAAATGTGTCCCCCCCCCCCCTGTAACTTCTAAAATAAGAGAATGATAAAACTAAAAAAATATATATGATGTACATTACCATGCAAAAAAATAATTATGACGTACATTACATTACCATAATTTCTCATTGAAATGCCAAAAATCCGTACTCAGCCATATCGATCCACATTCCTGTTGCGTACTGCACAAGAATGGAATTCGTTGCCGCCATCTCTGTTTCCTGAGACCTAAAATCTTGGAATTTTCAAGGCTAGAGTGAATAGATATTCTATTCTTCTAGATCGAAGAGCTCCATCCTCGGCCACAATGTCGCTTAACATCAGGCGAGTCGGTGGTCAATCGTAGATCTATAGTGTATAAAAAAAAAATGCAAACTTCCACCGAAAATTGGTTTGAACGAGATGTAGTAAGTAGTTTTTTTAATACGTCATAAATCGTAAACCGCAATTTACCTTTCATTCAATCAACTCAAATATAAAAAAAATGATTTCCCCATTTTATCTACTAGTTTGTACGGAACCCTCGGTGGGCGAGTCTGACTCGCACTTGTCCGGTTTTTTTATCTTTTTATCTCCACAGACACCGGGGTCCGTGACCTTTGTCATAATTACAAACTATTGTTTACTACTTATCGTTACGGGTAGAGGGTTACTTAGAAATACACCATTTCCTTGGTATCCAGTTCTATAAAGGCAGGTTTTTTAATATACTAGCGAAATAATTCACAGTACGACAGAGGCGATAAACTTTGGACACTGGCGTGTTATCTACAATTATTTTTAGCTTCAGTAAAAGGTCACTTGTATTTTTTCCGTCACGCCATGCGCAAGTTTTGCCCCTTTATCCTGTATACCTACTATTATTATTATTCTGTACCTTTGTTCAAGTCGATAGTTTTTCTCTCACCTGTTGCTCGATTGTACAAGAATAAGGCTAATGTATATAATTCCAAAAAGAGATGAAAATTGGTGATGTAAATTTGACGTTCGGGAAACTCAAAAGCGTCTTCTCGTCCAATATACCCCAGTCCCTCAAGTCGAAAGTTTACAACCAGTGTGTGTTACCAGTGATGACATACGGCACTGAAACGTGGTCCCTAACTATGGGCCTTATAAGGAAGCTCAAGGTCGTGCAACGAGCTATGGAGAGGGCTATGCTCGGAGCCTCTCTACGAGATCGAATCGAATCGAAGAGATACGTAGACGTACAGGAGTTACCGATATAGCACAGCGGATTAGCAAGTTAAAGTGGCAGTGGGCAGGGCACATAACACGTAGAACTGATGGCCTATGGGGCCGAAAGGTTCTCGAGTGGAGACCACGTACCGGCAAGCGCAGCGTAGGAAGACCAGCCACGAGATGGACAGATGACCTCATACAAGTGGCGGGAAGACGCTGGATGCAAGCCGCTTCCAATCGGTCTTTTTGGAAATCCATGGGGGAGGCCTATGTCCAGCAGTGGACTTCTTATGGCTGAGATGATGACGATGAAATTTGACATATTTATCTGTCTCTATGTATCTCTGTGTTTGTCGTGGCATCGTAGCTTTGAAACGTATGGACCGATTTTGATTTATTTTTGTTTGAAATAGGATTTGATCGAGAGTGTAAGTTTCATCAAAACCGGTCAGCAATGTTTGTCGTTTTTTTTTTAGTTTTCTAAACTTACTTATTGTGCTTTATGTATATAAGTAGCCTAACAGACTAACCCTTGGCCGCTTGACCAATTTTGGTGTGCTTATAGTTATAAAAATGTATTTCGAAAAACTTCATCTCGAATAGTCTTCGATCTTCGTACCCCATCATCATTATCACGCAGGACAGGCCTTATAGATCAGTGGTAGTACAACTGCTTTCTGAGCTGTAGGTCGTGGGTTGGATCCCCACACAGGGCAAACATTTATATGATGAGCATGGATGTTTGTTCTGTGTCTGGGTGTTTCTATGTATTATAAGTATGTATTTACGAAAAGAAAGTATATATGTATTCTATCAGCCATCTTGTTTCCATAGTACCAGCTTTGCTTAGTTTGGGCTTGATGGGGTTGTGTGAAATGTCCACCAAATGTATTTATTTATTATCATAAGCGATCCTGAATGAATCCCTATACTACAGATCATTATCATCATCAGCAGTCTGTTAATTATAATGATCAGGAAAGGGAACAGGAAGATGATGAAGAGGAAGAAGAAGAGACGAGAAGAAGAAGCAGACTAATTATATACAATTATGTAAACATAATCAAAATTTTCAAAATCACCTACAATCTTTGTCGATTTAACAGACTCACAGATTTCAATCCAAATTAAGCTTAAATTCACTAGACATAAAGTCGATAATTACATAACAGTCGCGACAATGCGTCCCTTTCCACAGTTTCCACTCAGGTTATAATAAAATAAGAGATTACATCTTTGCGTAAGCAACAATAGGCCTCCTGTTACATTACTAGGGCCACTTCTCCATTTAAAATATAACCTTATTTTTACGGCATTAGGGTCTAAATCGAGTGTACGGTAATTCAGTTTTTGATTATAATTTAGGGTCATTCAGACATTGAAAATTGAGCCTTAAAGTTGTCTGGTCAAGGTTTGAATTACTGTGAAATATTTAAAATTTTGATAACAACAAAGTTGGATTGTTGTGATAAGTAATCGGTAGCTCTAAAAGCGTTTAAAATGAAGCCACCTGTTAACTTATGAACTGATTACAATTATTGATAAGTTATTTTATTTACTAATTTTAAACTAAGTATAAAAGATTGAATGGCAGAAAAAAACAATTTTCATATTTTATTGTAATAAGGCTAGGTTGCTTATTTTATTTTTTACCAGGGGGTTACGCTCATCTTTTATAGCGGTACAAATTTAGCTCGCACCCGTTTTTTATCTTGTTTCCCGTTCTAATTAAGAGAGTAACACATTTTATACATATTTAAAATATCACAATTCAAAGTTGGCACTTTTTAACTTTTGTCTCACTCTCCTAATTGTAGAAAAACCAAGATAATATTTTTCTATTAAAAAACCTACTTCAAGCGCAACTTACACACAATTGTAAACTTACTTCACAATTGTAAACTTTTTAAAGAAACCTCTTCACTCGCTCTTTTTTGTCTTTTGTCGAGAGTGCGTTTGTCATTGAATGTCAAGTGCTCGTCTTCGAAGATTAGAAAATGTGCAGATGTTTATACGATAATCCCTAATATTTGACACTCTTGCAAAAAGTAACGTGTATGTAGGTGGGACTCTGCGATTCTATAATCTGACGCACTTACTCAGAAATACAATGAAAATATTTCAATTTTTAGAGATAATTCAAAAAGTAATAAAGCGATGTTTATAAAATAATTATGGGAGCAACTTGGGAGCTTTCTCTATAACCAATTCAGGAAACACAAAAATTGGTTCTCGAATGACGGAGTAATTCGTGTACATACATAAAAAATAATATACGGTACGAATAATATGATACCCTCCTCCTATCTAAGCTCCTCCTTTTTCGAAGTCGGTAAAAAAGGACGTGAGATTTTTGCATCGTTATACAATATGAGAGTAAAATAAGCGATAGTTATCGCTTATTGCAAGATAAAAAGTTCATAGTTATGAACTTTTTATCTTGCATTTTCTGGAACTATGAGAGCGAAACAAAAGTCGAAGCGATTATCAAAAAAATCACCATTCAAATATGATTTCGAATTTGACTCACTGTTAATTGCAGAAAAAGCTAGCGCGAGCCAACTTTGCACGGTAACATTGCTTGATCCCTTGATTGTGTCGAGCTACCATCATTATCTCAGCCATAAGAAGTCAACTGCTGGACATAGGGCTCGCCTATGTATCAAGCCTTAAGCTTATTTAATTTCAATTCGTCGAATAGATGCAAATTCAAAATGGATACCTCTTTGGTATACTTACCAAAATTTACCTGTGACTCCAAAGTTGACCGATTACACGCTTCAACAAAACCTAAAACAAAATAAACATACCAGAAACGGATACGACCCAAGAATGCATGCGATAGATGTGACTCATTCCATCACTGGCCACCTCGAAGTTATGACACACCCAACATTAAAATACCTATCAATAAATCAAAAACATTCCTTATTCCCTGTGCACAAAGTCCACGGGACGTGTCCAAATTTATCGGCCTATAACACGGGTAAGACAAAATAATATTTGCAGTCGGTAAACTCATTTTAGTCGTAAGAAAATTTGTTGTTCCTGGTTTTTAGGAGTGGTTTATTAAAGTTGTTTTTC
This sequence comes from Lycia hirtaria, assembly GCA_947563715.1. Classification (NCBI taxonomy): domain Eukaryota; kingdom Metazoa; phylum Arthropoda; class Insecta; order Lepidoptera; family Geometridae; genus Lycia; species Lycia hirtaria. Next base: position 26,086,230 of record OX387375.1, read on the forward strand.
CAGTGATGGTAAATTAGCTTAAAGTATTATAACAGAAGTTTAGACTACATTCCATCAGTGGCGTATTGTTCGGTGCGATCTCTAAACGATGTAAATCAACAATTAGGACTGGTTTGATTTCGGAGACGTATCACGATATGTAAGTATTGGGTACCTTAAATCAGGTAGGATGTGGTTTTGATTAAGCCCTTTCTTCCTAAAATCTGTGGTGCGAGCTTGGCTAGTTAGTTACTATGAAGAAACAATGGTGATGTTGAACAGTGATGATGATAAAATGTAGCCTATGTATATCTCCAGGTTTTCAGCTCTGTAGATACCGAATTTAATAATAACATCGATCCAGCCGGTCGTGAAAAGTGACAAATAGACAGAAAGAGGGTGAGGAAGTGTTGCTTTCGCTTTTATGGGCTGAGTGAGTGAAGCGAACAAAGGCCTTTGCATCTAATATGAAAAAAAAAATGTTTTAATTACAGGAAAGTTAATCCTATAAGCTATGGTAGCTACTCTGATTTGGTTAGAAATATCTCTTATTTGCCTTACCAAAACAAACGATTCTTGCACTAGCAAGGGTCTCTACTTGCTTTGCTACTGCATCAAAATAGCACGTAATATCAATACAAGATAACTGTACCACCAGGAAGTAGTGAAAGTAAACCATAATTTCCAATCATCCACGGCAAATATTTTGCAAACAAAAAGTTCCTCCTAAAGTTATTTAAGTTAACTATAAGGGTCAAATGGAAAGGGTGAGTGGAGAATAGAGGAAATATCCTTTCTTCGGGTATAATGTCACTGTGTAATACTTACTTACATCCAGTTTCAGACAAAGACGTAACTGTACAGAGGCATATTTTATCTATGTATGTTTATCAATATTATTATGTATAATCTACTTACATAAATGTAGAAGTATTATTTGTATGTATTGTATTTGTATGTATTGTAGTGTATGTATTTTTCTGGGTGGAATACACACGCGGCGGGAATTTAACAAGTCAAAGTTATGCCAGTTACTGTGTGAATTTTCTACACAACTGCGCAAGAAGGAGAGTTATGTTTTTCGAGCGTGTGTATATTTGTATGTGGGTATGTATGTGTTTCTATATTACCTCCCTACAGCCTAAACGGCTTGACCGAATTTGACGCGGGAGGTGTCCTTAGATTCCTCTTCGCTCCATGAGTGAAATAATCTTCGAGCATAGACAATATAATCTATGCTCGAAGGTTAGGACTGGTTTATTGTAAAAGAAAGTATAATTTAGTAAACATTTTAGCTTCAATAAGCATATTATTATTAGAATTTATTTAAATGAATTGTTTTTGGAATAGTTTACTTACGTGTGGGTTTGTGGTTGTGAGTGGAGAGGGGACGTATGTGTGTGTGTGTCCCCACAATTTATACCAGATATATGTATACCCCATTCCCCAATGGGGTATATATGTGCGAGTGTCTATGTCAGAGCTTTGCGCATACGTTCTCATAAAAATGTACACTCAACAGCATATTAAGTGGAACGCAAGCGTAAGTTACTGTACATAAATAGCTCTTATGCAGTTGTTTTTCCTTTATAATATTATATACTTTTTTTACTATAGATTATCGTACAAAAGTTAGGTTTAGGTTAGCAGGTTATATATTTGCTAGTACCTACCGAGTTTCAGAAATGTGTTTTGAAAAACATTGGAAAATCGAACCAAAGGCATTTTGCGGTACGACACAAGGTAACAGTTAATATCAGGTCGTTAATTTATCAGATTTTATTCAGGTTCATACGACCAGCCAGAAGTGGGGGGAAAATACCTCTATCTATTCTATCTATCTATTCTACTGCATACTGTAAAAATATCGAACATTTCAACCACATTTTTGAGTCTGATAAAAATTGAATTATTTACATAGGCATTATGACATAGTTATGTAGCGATAAACGTTATAGAAGTGACCTAGTCATTATAAGTTGTTTCTTACACTAACTAAACTGGCACCTACACGCGTAAAACTTAATGACCCGTGTGCCTAGGCCACGCGCCGGCCTGACCTTAGACCACTCGCACACTGACGACTATGGACGAACTAGACTAGACAAGTTGACGAAAGAAAATAAAACTTTAATATCAATTTATTATTTATTGTCTAAATATTATAGAATATGAAATATTTCGGTTATAGGGGTAAAATTAGCTTTATTCAGTAGGAATAACAATAATTATTATTCCTACGTTTGCATTTTTGCTCCCTTACTCAAGTCAAATGTTAGAATTTTGTTTATACAACAAAATAGCATGCCCGAAACTCCCGAAAGTGAAAAAACGACGTAGATCCTTCCAAATATCTGTTTTTTCCTCAGAACACCTTTATTCTTAGTTGTGGGTTTGTCATCTTTTTATTATTATTTTTATAGTTAATTTTCGTTTTATATTTAATTTTCATCTAGTAAAAATTATTTAAAAAAAAAAATTGAGGTCATTTCACACATCACCATCTAGCCCAAACTAAGCAAAGCTATGGAACTAGATGGCTGATAGAATACATATATACTATTTTTTTTGTAAATATATACATATGATACATAGAAACACCCAGACACAACTAACATCCATGCTCATCACACAAATGAAATGAAATGAAATGTTTGCCCTGGGTGGGGATCGAACCCACGACCTACAAGCACTGCAGGCAGATATACTACCAACTGAGCCACAAGGCCAGTCTATATATTTACATCTTATTAGTAACAGTGTCTTATATAAATAAAAATAGTTCCTTTTTATCTTTCGAAATATTTAGCCGTTCTGTAGACATAAACCTGATATTAAAACTAAACTAATCGACGAAACGAACTTAGTAATGGTGGTTTTACTTTTGAGCTATATCAACTATAGGCTAAGACTATAGGCTTAGAGAAATCGCAGTGTCTTGGTAAAAATGTTTTATGATTTTATATTTTTGACATGCACTTAGAAAAAAAAAACAAAGGAAGTCGATAAAAAAGATCATGTGTTAACGTCAAATTTGATTGCGACTCAAATTACTTTCGCCTCCAAATGTTTTTTAGCTTCTTACGTAGGCGTAATTGAAGCAAAGCAGTTACACTACTTCTACATCGAAACAGATTACGAGCAGCAAGACAACAGCAGTCTCGGTATGTACAAACACAACTCGACAAAATAATATTACCTGTATGTCGCCCCAAGATAGTAGCCAGTGTGCGGTCAGCTTTAGACACTATATAACAACAGAGCGCTTTACCGCTTCCAAGCTTTCAACTTGCAAGCGGTTATAATATTTAGGTATTTCATGGTCAACTAATTGGCTGAATAGTGTTTCCTTTGTGCCAATCAAAATGATCGCCGTGACTAATTATTAACCATTCCATAAATAGGCAGCTTCAATATATGCACATAATTTGTGTAATTTTTAACGAATCTGCACATCAGAATCTGCCTAGAAACACTTTAACACATTCTGTCAAGCGGTTTAGTCTAATTTTAAAAACTGAAAAAGCCGACTTCAAAATACGCAATTCGTTTACTTGGATGACATTTTTTCAGTTATTTTTTTTATAAAAACCAAATTACTAAACATATTTTGATAAAATTTATACTGGACTATCTCTGAAGTATGGACCTACCAAACAAAAAATAATCATCAAAATTAATTCACAATCGGCGGAATAATTGGTGAACAAACATCGAAAACAAAGATACAATCGAGATCAGAATCTCCTTTATTTTTGGAAGCCGGTTAAAAAATAGACACAGATAAATAGGTACTATACCAAGAAAATATTTTCTTCTTTGGCGTAAAATAAAATGGTTGAATTTACTGGAAGCATCCATGGAATTTTGTCGAGCTAATGTCATCTAAATAGGTATAGCTATTTTTTAGTGTAATAAAATTACTTCCCTAAATAAGTCCTTATTTTAAACCATCGTTTTAAATAATATGGAATGTAGCGACGACCTACATATTTTCCCACGTTTCCGCCAGAAGCCAAGAACTAAGCTTTAAACCAAATGATAGTTTTTTATTTGTCTATGCATTGCTTTATTAATTTTTTTGCTTTAATTTTTTTGCGTGTTATAATATCATAATATATATGAAGATCACCGTGACGAAGTTTGATCTACATTATATATTTACGAACCGCAATGCGGCATATTGCATTATATATTTATCATACCATTTTTCAAAGACAGCCCCAATTTTAGGTCAAAACGAAGAATTGTACGTGATTGTTGACGATTTAAATCAAATTCCATTTTTGAACAGAGACAATTTTTTTTCTAAAATTGTTTGGCATATCAAGTTTCATGTATTCTGCCAGTGTGAAATTCGATTCACGCAAAAATGTTCCCACAACTTGTAGATCTACTAATTATTGTATCTACTATTCTAAGTTCATAACTCCGAAGGCTGGCGGAGTCGTGAGGGGTCTGACCGCGAAACAATAAGAGTAGACCACAGAATAAGTAGCAGTTAGTACTTATGGCTAATCACTTCGAGAAAGAATCCTCTAGAAGGTCCCTAGGCCTCGGTTAGTTTTACTACGGCTGCTTTTGTTCGTAGATTAGTAAATTATTTTCTACTTTGGTATAAGAGTTGGAGCTTTATTTATGTATGGCTGCTATCGTAGTTTATTTAGTCTGTTTAGTTCTAGGTACGTTAAGAGAACAGCTCTCTACTTAACCGAAAAAAATATTAACAGAAGTTTATCCTGATAATGATTATTTTGAATTAGATAAAAACGATCTTCGAAATCGAACAACTGTTTAATGAAAAAAGGCATTTCCACATTCACAAAAATTGCAGTTTCAACGATTATTTTTAAAGTAGATAAGTGTGACGTTACCTACCGGTCCCAGCGGAAAACCAGCGCTGGTTATTTATAACTAGTTTTATGCTGAGCTGGGACCGGATTGGGACAAAAACATTTTGTATATTTTGTGTATGATTTTTGTTTTGTGTTGTATGTTTTTTGACACAATACATTTCTGTCTATGTCTATGTCTATTTCAAGGAGGTTCCTATTTAAAATAAATAAAACGGATTTTCCATGACAGTTTTTCAGTGGGAGAGCGAAATTTCTGAGTTGATAAATTGAAAAAATAATTTTTGAACAAATATCTAATTTTTTTCCGTGTAAAAAGGCGAAGTAAAAAAAATCTCGTAACTTCTCTGAAATCTAGATTTCATCAATCTAATCAATTCTAGGTCTTTGAGTAATAAGATGCCTTTATTATTACCTTCTTTTATCAGCTTTAACATCTCAAGTGGAATCTAACTACGGGTACATTAATGTTTTGTACTTTGGACAAAAGCTTTTGTATGCATATGCAGGGCAGTACTTATATAACTACTTACTTACAATTAGCAATCATCATCATCATCATCTCAGCCATAAGAAGTCTACTGCTGGACATATGCCTCTCTCATGGACTTCCAAAAAACAAATTGGAAGCGAATTAGCAATTAGCAATATGTAGTTTAAAAGTAAAATGTAGGTAAGTATAACTTTATTGGAAATTTTCAATTTGTTATAAAACTAACACGAGGTTGCTTAGATAAGGCCACCTGTTCTTTGACGCACATGCAAGCTTTTTCTTGTAATTAAAAATCAGAGTTCAGTTAAATTAAAATTAAGGTAAAATGTTAACAACAATGAATTTATCTTTCAACCTGCTCGCAAGGCCGTGTTAAGGAACATGAAAAAAAAAAGTAAGTTTTGTTCCTTTTTTTTGGTGTATGGTGTATTATTATAATATGGTGGTCAACAGCAACAGGTTCTTATAAAAATTAATATCACCATCGTCATTACTTATATTTTTAAGCTTCAAGAAGTTTAAGTCTATCAGAATGTTGAAACAAAAAAATGATGCATAAAATTGTGAGCTATTTCTTTTTTTCATAACCTACAAAGTTTTTCGCGCGCAGAATTGAGCGGGAATGCGGCGCTAGTGATAGGTGAGAGGGAGAGTGCGCGGGACGAGGGGCGGGGCGGCGAAATAATCGATACCCCATAGAACCATAAGTAGGGTGGACATACAAGACGGATTATACCGGTTTTGGCGCCAAACTTGTGCTCCTTTGTTGACTTATAGAGTAGATGAATGCACCTAGACGTGTGGAGCTGAGAGGAAAAAACATTCAAACTTTTTTTAGCTCATTTCTAACCTAGGTGGTGGCTTAATTGGGTTTAGTCTGGCAATTTTTTTTATTAAAAAAACATGATTATGCCTTTTCAACGTGGTTGAAACTATAGTCTGAGATTGGACTGAAAATAATAATAATAATTAAATAATATTTGTAGACATTTCACACAACACATCTTTTTTTAATCAGCCCTGTTTGTACAAACTGCCCACTGCTGGGAACGGGCCATCTTCTCATTGTGAGAAGGGTTAGGCCATAGTCTCCCACGCTGGCAAGTGTAGGTTGGCAGACTTCACACATCTTCAAGATCATTGAGAACTCTCAGACATGTAGGTTTCCTCACGATGTTTTCCTTCACCGTTTGAAGTTGGCGGCAATCAACAATACGCATATAACTTCGAAAAGACAGGACCTGCGGATCGCAAGTCAGACGGTCTCACCACTAGGCTGCCGGAAACGTTAACACCACAATAGTGACCAGTAATCTGCTTTAAAAGTACGCAAAAACTGCAATTATTTACATTATTTCTTCCTCAGGTATTGAGAGATAAAGTTGTTCATTTCGAGTAAAGGTCTTAGCAGTAAATCCCTCGACGCCTTCGATCGCAGATCAAACATCGGCACCCCGAGGGCCGCGACTGAATCGTTTTCTAAATATTTCCGTCCCCCATAGATGCACCGTGCACTCGGGTCGATGACCTATCTGTTCACAGTTTAGAACAGAGAGGTAACTTCGAATAGTAGAAAATAGTTTGTGGAGAAATAGTATGAGATTAGAGAAGAGTGAAAAATTACTTTTATTTTATGACTGATTAGTTAGAAATAGCACCCTTGGTGTTATATTGTGTTGATGTGATTAAATATGATAAACACACCCAAATATGGAACAGTAAATGCTGATAAAACATTTCTTGCTGCAATTCTTAATATAAGTAATTTTATTTTTTTGTTTTTTGCTATATTCTTAGTTTTTAATATTAAAAAAAAACATTTAGAATTACATAACATTTAAATTGTTTTATAAAACTTCAGTTTTTCAGTAGTTTTTTATGCCAGTTCTAATTTTCTCTAATGTATTTTTTTACAAGTGCCTGCTCCTTGTAATTAAGTTATAAATAAAACAACAGAGATTATTTAGAATAAAATGTTTATTTTACTATTATTTTTTCTACTTATAACTAACAAAAACCTTTTACGCGCGCATGCCAAGGAGCTATACATGTATAGTATGTGTCAAAACAATATCACGATCGTAGAGTTGTACATCTGTTTATGTAGGTAGTCTGTGCGATGGGGGCGTACGGTACACCATGTCAAATCGTCAATATTGAAGTTGGCCGTGTGAAGTGATTTCGGGGCTTCAATTAAAATGGCCCCTCTTTGGTTTGGTTAATTACTCGCCAATGGTTTCCAGGGAATGCTAGTAAAAGCTAGGGGTCACACAAATACATATAGATATTGATAATGATATAATTTGTTTTTTATACATAAATCTGCTAGTGACGCTCTGTTTACCTAAACTGCTTGGGTCTTATAATAAATCCTAACTAACTAAAGCTAAAGTAACTGTCATTTCCTTTGTTATCTTCTCTCGGTCATACGGGCTATTTCACGGTTTCAAGATTGGCCCCATAAAATTTTCGAGAACGTTTTCTTTACCCCTCGTATCAAATCAAATCAAATAATGCATATATAATTTATTTAGGAGACAGAAAGTAAAAGTAACAATATAATCTCTACCTTTAATAAACTGTAATGAAGTCGCGTCTGTACATTGAAGATAAATGAAGACTTTTTTTAGAGTTTATGAAAGCAGCAGAATCAAAAAATATAGTTTTTGTAACTTTTGTCTGTCTGTATGTCCGCTATAGGTCCTTACAGTACTGAGTATTTTGACATGCTGTTTTGCACATTATATTTTTCACTGTAAAATATATCTTTCTCAATCAGTTGAGCACATCTTCACCACCCTTTGCCCCTTTACGTTTTTATTGAGCACGAAATCAAATAATCCAGCTTTTACTTTCCGCGATCTTTGCGAAAATACATCACACCTGACTGAATGTTGTCATACTCATGACGTTAAATAATAATGCTGGTGGATATCAATGCAAAATTATCATCAAATTATCATTGGGCAAGTGTTTTTACTAACTACAACAAAACAATATACAAACGTTAAAACTAAGTATTATATCTATTCCCAAGTACGTTCTGGGTTATTAAAATATTGATCAGAGAAAGAGAAGCTCCCATGTTAAAGCCTTTTAGTACTCATTTTACTGGCCACATTACATATCTGTTAATAGCATGAGATTAACTTGATTATGGCGAATGCACAAGATGTGCGAAAAGCCAAAAAAAAAGACAAAAAAAAAACAGCACGAGAAGTACATATTATGTTCCTATGTAAACAGTACTTTATAGGTGGCATGATTATTAATTTCTGTTCACTAACGTAAATAAGAGTATGGTTTTGGCTGACGTCCAAATCGTTTGTGTTAAAAGCTGTGAATTAAACAACCTTTTACGGAACTGCTCGAAAAGCGGTCTTCGTCATCATCAAAAACATCAGATTAGTATATTATTTGTAAATCTACAAGCTACGGGGTGAAATCTAATGAAATTTATGAGTTTCTTAGATTAATATGGCCTCATTAATCTAATGTCTAGGTCTTCAATTGCTTCTGTGCATTTTAAATTAAAATATGTTTGTTTTTTTTCTTTATATTACACAAAATTAATTAAGTGATATATCATATTGTCTGATGTCATTGTAAATACTTAAATCAATTATTTTGGCAAGCGCCTTTATTAACTACAACACAACAATATACAGACTCAACTATAGTTAGTTGATGTGATGATGTGCTTTTTGTGTAGTAATTTAGTAACTACTACACAAAAAGCACATCGATCTCCCCAGACCGATAAAGGTCTAAAGATAATCCAAATGCTCAAACCCACTACCAGTTGGCAGCGTACCCAGCATGCTGCCCGCATTGCCACGTTGAATGGCAATGCTTATGCGTTGGGCCAGATACGCGTCAGCATTTTGGTCACGCGTCGCATCATCAATTATTTTGATTATTAAAACTCTAATGATATTAATTGTTTTGCAATAGTAGATAGTACACAACGGTCGAGAGTAGCTAAAACCTATTTAGGCAATGGCGCCAGTAGTTCAAGTGCCTAAATAGACCCTTAAACATTCTGCTTTTAATTTCAAGTATAATGAAAATAGACTAGACAAAACAAGACAAGACGAAAACAAAATAAGACACAATATTATAAAACCCTCTCTTCCCTTGATATTCATATATAGGTATATTGATAAAATATTATTTTACACGTCAAGTTTTTACAATTAATAATACAATATTATGTATAAGCTTACAACTATTGATAAGCATACAAACAAAACAAAGAATACTGTGAAAATATAACAAATTACAATAATAATAATTATGTCACAAAATAAAAATAATTAGATTGAATAATAAATGTCAATAGAAGTACAAATTATAATTGAAAAATGTCAAATATTAGCGTTAAAAAATTCGTTCACATTACAATGGACTGCTCGAGGAGCCATTTTTAGAGCTTTACTTTAAAAGATTGGTAAGTAGATATTTGTTATTGAGAATAGATATTGAGGTTAGTTTCTTGTGTAACAAACTCCTATCACTATAGTGATCGTGTTTAATATTATTTCTTTACATAAAATATTTCTACAGATTTAAAATATCGGTACTTGTAGAATTATATCTGAAGCGCACTGCATTTGGCTTAATAATAAATTTTTGGTAGGCGCTTAAACACAAGTGATCTACCGTGATGTTGAGGAAAATCGTAAACTCTGATAATTTTTTCAAGTCTCCGCGTATCGGTCGGTCGCATTCGTGCCCGGGACATGTCATTTCGATTTTCCCTCTTTAACTTGACTTTATTGTTGTCGAGAATAAAGAAGATACTTACTTGTATTTCTATTGTAATTTGTAGTTACGCTTAGTTAAAGCTCTGTAGCTCATAAACCTTCTGTCTCGCTCACGTTTACCGACTGCTACTGATGCTAGCATTGAACCCTTGGTCTTAGAAATAAATTTGCACTTAGCCGGTTTTTAGGGTTAGTAAACAAGGAACCCTTATAGTTTCGCCACGTCCGACTGTCTGTCTGTTCTTCCGCGGCTTTGCTCAAAGACAAGAAAAAAAAAAAATGAAAAAAAATACAGTCGAATTGAGAACCTCCTCTTTTTTTGAAGTCGGTTGAAAACTAAAAAACTAATTGAGGCAATATTTAGAGCCTGTATTGTCTATAATATAATTAAGTATATCTCAGACTTTCGTGCCTCATCGTAATTTGAAATATAACATAATATTGTTCGGTTTATAACAAAATGTCGGTTACGCAGTAGCTCATTCCTCATTTATTGTCCCGGCCGAAATCCACAAGCTTCTGGATTACCTTATTTACCGAGTTTTGCAGCTCACCTAATTAACTTTACGACTTTGACGCAAACCGTGAAACAAAAATCCTCTTCAACACTCTCCTTAATGAATTATGGTAATAAGAACCATTATGATATCTTGATTAAAGGAGATTGGACAACAATGTTTGGGTGTTGGACTACATATTAATAACACCATAATACGGAAAGCGGGCCCATTAAATAATCGATCAGATAATAAATTGTGAATAGCACATTGTCGCAATTTGCAAATGTATTAACGTAAATAGAACTCATTTTAAAATGTTCTGGGAAACTGGTAGTGCTACTTTGGAACTAATATTATTAATGGTAATATTAATCATATAAATATGATTTACTTTCTGAATATAAACGTTTAATGGGACTCTTTTTCACGCTTGCAATTGCTATTTTATAAGAATAGCAGAAATTGTGTTTCCTTCTAATCTCCAGTCATTATCTCTTTATGTATTTTATAACATAGTTATGTCTAGATAAGATTCTAGAATATAATTAGCACCTTTGGGTCCATACAACATAATTAAGTATATAATAACATAACAATGAGTCAAATTTCATTATCGTTGAATACGTGCACTTTGCTCATTCTCCTTTTGTAATACAAAGCCAGTGGCAGCGGCAACAGAACACAATATCTATAATTTATTCCGTGCGAAACTGGGATTATACATTCGTGCCGCATGTTCAACTAGCAGGCCGACCAGTCGACGAACCAGTTTGATAACCCTAGACAAGGTCTGCGCACATCTCGACAAATGAACGCAGACCTCTCATATTCCTTCTTCTCAACAAAATCGGGTCTTACTCTAGGTTAATTAGGTCTACTTTAGCGTGGTAAAACACGCTGTAGAATGTCGCATAGGTCAATATATGTTGGTAGAGGCAACCCACCGTAAGTTTTTACCAAAATTAACTTTAAGGGCCACTTCAATCTAAACCTTTAGGAGATTAAGGTTTTGCGCATAGCTTTTAACTTAAGGTCGATTGGATTTCGGTCATATGCTGTAAAATAAATCTTGTTAAGTACATATTAATAATTTCAGTTTAGTAAGACTACTTTAATAAGATTATAAGCATAGTTGTCGTGCTATGTAGTACGCTTTTCGCTAGTACATTACGCATTTTTTCATACGACAGAAGAAAAATGTTTTCTTACATAATTTTTTTTTCTAAAGACTAGTTGTTCGCGATGCCTCTACGTTTTTTTTTTATTTCGGAATCGGAGAGAGTAACAAAAGCTAAAAAAAAACAAACCTTTTTTACTATCTATGGTTTCAGGGTAGAATACAGTTTTCTCCACTTTGTGTGGTAGAGCGTGTGACAAAGTTTCCCTAAGTACTAGAATTTGTTTAAATTAGAATAATACTACTTATTAAATTTATAGTTTTATCGACGTGGGTAACTTTGATTCCGTGTAAATTTTGTACGTAGCCTTTTTAATTAATCAAATAGTTTGACTTTTGGGAAAAATGTTTGTTTTTGCCATTACTATCTACCTTCGTAAACGCGTTGTCAGACATCACCATGACAGAAGAAATTTTTCTTTGGCAAGCAAGTCCTAGTTTTTAGCAGACTGCCTAAGAGGGTGGGTTATGTTTTTCGAGTGTATGTATATATATGGGTATGTATGTATGTAAGTATATGTATGTATGTATGATTCTATATGAGCGCCTACAGCCTAAACGGTTTTTGTGGTAATAAACTTTAACCGAATTGTTAACATCCTTCTTTTTGAAGTCGGTTATAAGATACAACTTGATAGTTTCACGTAAGAAAAAAATAAACAAATTACATGTGTAATTTATTTCAGTTTTCTAATTATGAGAGTTATTTTTCCTAATGTCCAGTTTCGTTGCTAAAAATTGGCAACACTAAACGTGTGTACAATTTTTATTACTACGCCTTGTTTATATCGTGTCATGCCGCATCCATTTTAATTCTCTTTATAGCTCAAAGACCGCATAGACTGCAGTTGTTTTGCGGTCACGGCACGCCCTGCCCGTACCTCTGACGTCGCAGACGAGGCGTCGCAGTCCGCAGTCGAGCCAACGCCCTCGTGGCGTCAGGTCAGGTTAACGTAGCGCGCGGTCGGCAACTCACGTGTTTTTCCACTGCCAACGGGCAAACCGCACGTGCGGTCTGAATACGTCACAGTTACGTACAGTAACGCAGCAAAATGCAACTCAGTTTTGATGCGGATAAATTCATCAATATAGTTAAATATAAAGAAGCGATTTGGAACTACAAGAATAACCTTTACAATGATAAGGAATTGAGGCGTTTTGAATGGAGGGCTGTTTGTAGGGAGATGGTTCCTAATTTTGATGAGCAATCGCCGACTGCACGGCATGCTATTGGTGAGTTTGTATTTGGATTTACTTTGTCAGACTTTCTTATCATCATCATCTTGATTCATACCCATCATTTTCCCACTGTTGGATTTAGACTCTTGGGTATGTGGTTGGATATCAGTTGATATCCAGCCACTTGGTTTTCTGCCACTGTAAGACAGCGGCCTTGTCGACTGTCTCTGGCAAATCTGTCAATGAATTTCATTGTCATCAAACCCGAAATATTCGCTCTGGGCTTCAATACACTTTATTACCCAATTCCTCGGAATCTCGATAAAGTTCACCAGTAAGTAGTTATTGACTTTATGGGGTCTGGTTCCTTGTCAGAGACGGATCATAATTTATCTATTTCAGCTACCACTCCGTCTTTCAGATAATTTCGTGTAGGTTTTTAAAACTTATTTAATTTTCAGTGACCTCGTTCCAAAGACAGTGGAAGATATTACGCGACGGTTTTTTAAGAGCCCTAAAAAATATGAAGAAAAAAGGTCCCACTGCAAAACCATACCTTTATCACAATGAGTTACTCTTTATGAGAGGACTTTACGAAGATACAGACAAGGAGACCGTTCAAAAACCTGAAGACTCAAGCGATGCTCAGTCTGACACAGAAGCTGTATCTAACCCTGAATTGGCACCAGTGGTTAAAAGACGCCCTAGGATTAGGAATTTCAAAAGACGAGTCTCCAACACTAAAGAAGTGATACAAACAAACCCACCATCACCAGTACCAGAAGAATCTTTGATCGAAAAGATAACGCAATACATAGAAAACGAAGAAAAGGCAAAACAGACAGACAACGACGAAGATAAGCTATTCTTATTGTCTTTACTGAGTGACTTTAAAAGTATACCGGATTCGTTGAAACTGGAAGCCAAATTCGATATCATAAATGTGCTAAGACATTATAGAAATATAGGAGGAGATTCTAACAGTCCTGGAGCTTCAAGTTCGAAACGTTCTAGAACATCAGCTGCAGTATCAACAACAGACAACAATACTACCGAATTTTGTTATGTTAAATGCGAGGAAGACGAATTTGAGGAAGATTAATAGACTTAGATAAGTTTAACTTGGATATATAGATAATAATTATAAATGCCAGATTGATTCTGATTTATCAACTTGCAAACAGTTAAAAAAATTAACTTTTTTTTTGTAGTAAGGGGCCATTCATTTATTACGTAAGACTATTTTTGCTAGTTTTTGGCTTGCTCAAACCAATATTTTCGTAGATATAAAATTACTGAATGCACATAAGTACAATAGTATGTAAAAATCGAAATATTACCGTTATACGTGTTCAGTGAAGAAACATTTTGATAAACAAATTCTAATGCATGCAGATATGGAATTGAAAAGAAAAAAAAAAAACTAGAATCCATTTTATGAACGCAAACTTACTCGTATTTGAATCAAATAAACTTTTAGCGTAGATAACGTAATTTTTTAGCTTCAAAAATATTGACGAAGACAGGAGTGATTTGGTTATTCTTACCCCCATATTCCAGAACATTACTTGAAATTAAGACTCGATTACCAAAACATGGCTTTGTACTCTATTCGAGATTGAGTCGAATGGAGGAAAAAGTTATGTTCTGGAATATGGGTGTTAGTTTAAAACGACAGGACGACGAAAGGGCCTTAATGTCAGTAGTACCATTGATTTGTATCATTGATGGTACAAGGACACAACTTTGTATCCTTAGTACCATTAAGACTGTCATTTGGTTTTATTTTAGTAGTAAGTAAAGTAAGACTACTAAAATTTGTTATAATATAACATATGGATTCGTTTGTAATTTATGTTAGGTACTGAAATAATAGATTTTTAACCGGTTTTCTATTGTTGTGCGTCTATCGATTATATTTTGCAAAACATTGAAATTCTTTTTTTTTTAAACGTAAAAAACTCTTGATATCTACAAAATAAAATATATTAACATAATGTCATTATTAATTTACGCACTGTTTAACAAGGGTTGTATTGTTTTTCGACTAAGTAAGTACCTATAGGTACTCTCATAAGTATTTTTTTTAATTCTGAAGCCTTGCACCTTATCGCCATCTCACTGGGTTCACGAATGTCATGATGGAGCATGGTTACCTACAAGACACTCAAATTAATTATTTATCGAGAAAGACTCAGTAAGCGGATTCAAAATGTAGCAGTAAAATTTGATTGGCCTTGTGGCTCAGTTGGTAGTGTGATTACGTCTACCTGCTGAACTGAAAGGTCGTGGGTTCAATCCCCACCCAGGGCAAACATTTGTGTGATAAGCATGGATGTTTGTTCTGTGTCTGGGTGTTTCTATGTATCATATGTATATATTTACAAAAAAAAAGTATATATGTATTCTATCAGCCATCTAGTTCCATAGTACAAGCTTTGCTTAGTTTGGGCTAGATGGTGTTGTGTGAAATGTCCACAAATATTTATTATTATTATTATTTATTTATTATTTGTTATAGATATTTTAGATTCACGAGTGTCGTAGGCATTTTTTTTCTAAAACATGCTAACTTATTTGAATTTTATATTCTTAAATAGGCCTGGAATTTCTTGCCTGCCTCGCATAATATTTTTCACACATTGAAAGCATTTTCGTTTAAGTGGTTTTTAAAACTCAAAAAACTGCTTAGAGAAAATAAATTGTACATTTTTTACTAAAATTTTACGTAAAATCACATTTTGGAAAAAGTTCACGACTGAAAAAGTGTAACTTCTACACGATCGAATTTTGAAATTACTAATTTTCGCCCTAGGGGATAAAATACACTTTAATACGTTTGCTCTAGGGCTTGGAAAGCTATTTTTCCTAGGTACTAAAATGAAAAGCAATTTTTTCGAGCTATTAAGATGAAAATTAGAACATATTTGCTGTAATTTTCTCAAACAAAACCGTACAAAATGTTCTCTCCACTTACTGGGCCACCTCGACAGTTAAGTCGGTCGCAATGTTTTATAATGCGGGGGCTGGCTGGCGAGGGAATAAGCCCCATATGGCGACAGGCGAGAGGGTGCGGGAGTACAAATATCATGATGGCATCAATGATTTCCGGTTAGGGATACTCTGTGGGCTGTAGCGGTATTGATTCTGTGGACTGCTGTCTTACTATGAGCTGTGAGAAGGGCTCGATAGAGAATTCTTGATCTACAAAAATAAATAAGTTTAAAAAAACATTTTTTTATTTCTCATACCCGAAAAATAAGCTTGAAGTTACCTGAACATATGTGCAAATAACAGTGATTTTTCAGTTTTGTTAGGCAATGGACACATATTTTATCGAAACGTCCAGTTTCGTACAAAGAATAATTATGTTTACTACGTAACCAGTTAAGTAACAAATGCCGTGATTAAGGATTTCGTATAAGGAAAAAAAACTTCTTAAAACGATACTAGTATCGTACGAAGAATAATTGTTTCGTACGTAACTAGTTACGGAACAATAGTTACGTACGCGGCCGTAGCGTTTTTTTTTTCTATTTGTCGATGGGAAATGTACGTAAAGTTCTATAGGTAAGCTGATTTCAGGAAGAAAACTATCGAATTAAATCAAGTTGTTTAAAGTGGATTTAGAAATTTAAAAAACCTGTGTAGTATTACGATTTCCGTATAGGTAAGTAGTATCAAAGTTTATCAGTTCAACTAAATTTTTTTGTTTGAATCTCTTTTGAATAGATGTTTCAAAACTCCGCCAATGTCACGTAGAGCAACCATCAACCAGTGAGAGAGAGAGAAAGCACTGCTCTCTCTCTCTCTCTCAAACCATGTTATCAGCCATTATGTTATCAGTTATCAGACACAAAACTATTCCAAAGACAGCTAGGCCGCAATTCGAGGCCGCGGGCGGCATCTCAGGCATAAAGATAGGGGACGAAGTCGTCATTATGACCGGAGGCGAAACAGGATCAATAACATCTAGTAAAACACTGGCCTTTTCACGCTCTTATCAGTTAACAATATGTCACTTCTAGTTCTACGAACAGTAGACCTTGCGAACACATTTTCTTTCAATAATATTTGTTACAAAAAAGTGCTCATGGGGTCTATTGCTCATATTCTAAATTTTTATTCAATATTGAGTATTGAATGTGTCTCAAATATCGAAACCACGACAACCGCATGCATGTATTTCAAATAATGTATTTATTTCGCAAAATCGGACCTCTCTTTCAATCATCATTATTTTCAAAAATGATGAGCAAAGAATTACAAAACATATATTCTCAATTTTAGTTCATATAGTCACTTGTTTTCAAAAAATTGCGCCTGGTCAACATGTAAGTGTGGTCAAAGTGTTTCTAGTCCAGCGCTACCATTCTATGTGGTAACGCGCTGGATACGCTGCTGCCAGCATTCCCAGCTGGTAGTGAATTTGAATTTTGGAACTATTTTTCGATATTTATAAGGCACTTAGAATAATGCCCACTATCGTACTTTAATTGTTAACTTGTCATAGATGTCCAAGTATCACCATGTCCACTTTTTAACTCACCATACATTAGATCTGACTATGCCCATATGATCGCATATGCACAACTATTTTATATATAATATAATTATGTAGTATACTAATCGCAATATCCCTACTAATAGTTATCTTCACTACTTTTTACAGATTCGTACTCAACAAGGAATATCCAATACCGAATTTCATACAAATCTGTTTAGCGTGAAATAGTAAACAAACAAACACAAACTGTGTTTTTATGGTTCCGTACCTCAAAAGAAAAAAACGGAACCCTTATAGGATTACTTTGTTGTCCGTCTGTCTGTCTGTCCGTCTGTCAGGGTGTCAATACCTTTATCTCGGGAACGCGTAAAGGTATCATGTTGAAATTAATACCATATACGCAGATCCTGTATATATCCAAATACCTATACTTATTGCTGCAGAAAAAAAAAAAAAATTCACAGTTTTTATAAAAAAATGTTACAGCCGAATAAAAAAACGCACATTTCGACACTCACAAAGGAATCAAAACCTATGGGGTACTTCCCGTTGACCTAGAACTATGAAATTTGGCAAGAAGCATTGTGTTAGAGTACACATATTATAGGAAAAAATCCGAAAACTGGACATTTTTAATTTAATCACAAAAAAAAATGTCTTTATGCGAGGAATGAGAGTCCAAATTTTAGTTCTTTAACCGTATAATGTGGGGCATCATATGAAAGAGCTTCATTAGCATAAGCTAAAATAGGGTTTTAAATATTTTTACGATGTATATTTTTCGGTTTATGAAGGAAAATATAAAGAAAATATATGATTTCCCTCTTTTATCTACTAGTCTGTACGGAACCCTCGGTGGGCGAGTCTGACTCGCACGTGTCCGGTTGTTTTGTAATGAAGTGTGTTTTTTCTTGGGATAGTTAAGTACCTACACAAATGCAGTAAGTTATTTTGTTGTAATTAATAACACCTCCGGCCACTGGTTAATATTGATCCGTCATTTGTTCACAAATAATTTGCGCACTTTCTAAGCAAAGATAAATAATCCCAGTATACAAGGACTCCATTAAATTGATTTATTTATGAGTGACCATACATGCGGTCAACGCACTGATTTCACTCATCCTTCGACCCGTGCCGTGTGACGTCACACACCGCAAGCCGCCATCACAGAATACTTAGTACATAGTACTAAGTATTCTGTGATGTACTAAGTACTAAGTATGTTGACCACTGGGGACACAGCTTAGGTAACAGTAGCAGCCTGGGCCTCAAGGCTGCTAAGTGAACATCGCTCGTTCGCCGCTCGCTGATACGATTCAAAGACAATTTTGAGGAATTGCTAGTCTATTACTATATACATAGACTACATAACAATTTGTCAAAATTGTCTTTGAATCGTATCAGCGAGCTATCTGATGTTCACTTAGCAGCCTTGATGCCTTGATATAATGCAACTACAGGCCCCACCACTAATAGAAAAAACCGCATGTTGAGAATAATAATACAAGCTTTGCTTGGTTTAGGCTAGATGGTGTTGTGTGAAATGTCCACCAATAATTATTTGTTATTTATTTAATAGTTATATTAAATAAAAAATAAATACATTTGTGGTACACTGTGGGGCGGGGGAGGGCCACTGGTTCTACCATACAATACAACCACATTACAATTATACTGCCGTGCTAACTATATACTTAGTCTGGCCATAAATACTGTTACAGTTAAAAATAAGAAAGATATTACATTTGAATTGAATGAATATTACACAGTGTTAGCTATGAAGGAGTGACTGAGCCATATTTTT
The DNA here is from genome assembly GCA_947563715.1 of Lycia hirtaria. NCBI lineage: Eukaryota > Metazoa > Arthropoda > Insecta > Lepidoptera > Geometridae > Lycia > Lycia hirtaria. The sequence goes on from OX387375.1 coordinate 26,105,491, forward strand.
GTGAAAAAGGTATCTAAACATCGGCACAAGTGTATCAAAATACCATTCTTGAGAAGGTAGTTAAGCCCCTTAACAACACCATGTTCAATAACCAAGTATGGTCCTTCCAACAAGACTCGGCGCCAGGTCATAAAGCTCGGTCCACGCAGTCTTGGTTGGAAGTGAACGTTTCGGACTTCATCAGAGCTGAAGACTGGCCGTCGTCTAGTCCTGATCTTAATCCGCTGGATTATGATTTATGGTCAGTTTTAGAGAGTATGGCTTGCTCTAAACGCCATGATAATTTGGAGTCCCTAAAACAATCCATACGATTGGCAGTGAAGAATTTTCCCATGGAAAGAGTGCGTGCTTCTATTGACAACTGGCCTCAACGTTTAAAGGACTGTATTGCAGCCAATGGAAACCACTTCGAATAAGCTTTTATATTTTAAATTGTTTTATATTTATGTATTAAACTAACACACTGTAAAAGTAATAAATATTATTTGCAATAAAAAAATATTTTTTTTCTTCGTGACAATATTTATGGCAAGACAGGTATATACTTAGCACAACAATATATAATTCTGGTAATACCAATAAAACAAAACAATATAGCCACAAACTTACCAGCGAATTAAGATCAATATTGTCACGCGATCTCCTATACAACAAGATGAAAACTGTTCCGACAACCGTATGAAAACAAACATCGAAATTGGGTAATATTTAGAGGCAGAAAAGAGTTTCCTCCAACTGTAAGAAAAAATGGCCAAGTGCGTGTCGTACCACGCGCAATGTAGGGTTCCGTAGTTACATATCATAATTTATGTGACCTTAAAATAGGGTATCTAGTTTGATACTACGAACCTCATTATATTCGTAGTAATTAGTAGTTAATTATAAATCAATAAGCTAGTTATTTAAATTGTTCCTTTATAATTTATTGCTCATACATATTGCTATGAATACTCACTTAACACTTGGTGTCAAATTTACCTTTAACTAAGCTGTGTACTGTTGTAATTGAATTTTAGGTTCACAATGTTTTGTCCGGTTGAGTTTATTGTATATTATATAACCTAATATCTGAAACTGTACCTATTTCAATAAAATAAATAATTAATGTTAAATTAAATGAAATAGTAAGTAATTATTTATTTTAAGTTGATCGACTATAACTCGATAACTTAAGTTGTAAACCTTACTTAGGCGTGATAGTTGTCTCTTTAATTTCATCACTTCAATTTCTACTAGCATGATTTTTTTCATATCTCCAAAATCAGTTAACCCGGTAGAGCGGACACGTGACTCTAATAAAAATGATCACCTCAAAGCTTAATATTTCGCAAAAGGATCCCTAAATTAAAAACGCTTTCCGGTAATTTACCGGTTTATTTATTGCTTGTTAATATGCATATCTGTACCAAATAACAGCTTTATAGTACTTATAGTTTTTTAGCAAAGCCGCGGATGGATAGACTGATATGGCGAAACTATAAGGGTTCCTTGTTTACTACGGTACCCTAAAAATGCGTAACGTACGAGTACCGGATAAAATTGCCGCGACAAAAAAATTATCACGACTTAAAAAGGGAATCTAACGACACGTTGCACATTAAAATAGGTCAAGTCGTTTAGGCTGTAGGAGGTATATGTATTTACTGTAAGGTAAGATGAAAGATATCCTAGGTCTCTGGGCGCGGGGTGAGTGACCGTTGCGCGGATGTTTGCGGCCCGCGTTCGATTTCCGGTGCACCGGTGGCGGCGGTGTGAACCGACCCTTACCGGCCGAGGGGAACTACAGAATACGTGACATTTTAGATAGAAAGATAGAAATATAGATAAAACTCTTTATTGTTTACACCTTAGCTATAACACTAATCTATAAGAAAATATTTACGTGCTAGTGAAAGAACAGGCGGCCTTATCGCTAAAACCACAGTCTGTGGCTAAAACCGATCTTTTCCAGGCAACATTGTGATGGAGAAGCGGAAAGAAAGATATATATAGATGACGGGGTGTCCAACAAAAAGAGAAAAAAAAGTAATAATATTAAGGAACAAATAAGTAAGTTTTGCTCATTTTAAACATATATGTATGTATCATTGTATGTATATATATATGTATGTATGTGAGTATGTATGTTTATATGATCGCCTACAGACGGCTTGACCGATATTGATGTGTCAGATATCGTTAGATTCGTGTTTACTCCTTGAGTGTTATAGTCTATATTTTTTGTAATATTTATAATACATCTTTCGCAAAAAAAAAAAATTGCGTTTATTTCCGTAACCTACAACGAACTTTTTCGTAATAAAAATGTGATTTTACTAAATTTATAGTAAAGAATGCGCATTTATTATTTTTTACAGCGATTTTATGCATATTTTCTCACAAAAAACGTACACTTCTCATGGATGCCATTGTCAGAACTGGACCAAATTGAAATGGGACTTTACAGTCCCATTAGCACCAGCTTTCAAATAAAAAAAGAATCGTCAAAATCGGTTCACCCAGTCGAAAGTTCTGAGGTAACAAACATTTAAAAAAAATACAGTCGAATTGAGAACCTCCTCCTTTTTTTTTACTGAAAGTAAATGTACTTAAAATGAATATTTTCTTAATACATAGGTGTATTTTAATGTCAAGCAAATTTAAGTAGGCGGTAAGTAAGTTAACCTTTTAATTCAAAATTAAAAATGAATTACCTCAGCCGACCACATAGAAAATCATTTAGAAATTTTTGCGGTGTTCTCAAAAGTCACAAACTAACCGTCTTACTTATAAAATTCATTGAATAAGGACTTGTCACTTTTTGTCAGACGGGACCTCTCACGCGCGAAAACGGAACAAAACACTATTTAAATAAAATGCGCTTATTCAGTGTTTTTAAGTAAGACGGCATGTGTTGGAATTCATGGTCTACTTACATGTATAGCTTGGACTCATATTACTTTGGTCCCACTTTACTACAGCTTGTCTAGGGAACATGCTGAAATTAGTAATAGTATGTAATGTACTTATCGGATATATTTAGTAATGGAATACCTATGAACTTTTAAGAAGACTCTGATCAGTGATAAGCTATCACTTTATTTCGATGGTGTAGTCGCGGAATGCCTTATTGTCTAAACGACACATGGGTCTTAAAATGACTTTATTCTGTAAATGACAATTTCTGCAAATGCTTAGTTCGTTACTGGGTGATTTATGAAGAAACAAAATGGATGTTAGGGTTAGACAAACTTTCACGTACATACATATTATGTATAATTTTGTTTAGAATATATCATTATATTTATATTATATATGGTTCAAATTGTACTATAAAATAATATGTGAATTTGTTGTAAAGTAATAAATTTGTTTTTTTTTATTATAAAATGGTTTAATCTACGAGAGCGTATATGTATGTTCATGTAACCGTAAGCCATTAAGTACTTGTTTTTTTTGTTGCCAATTTTATAATTATGTATTTACCTATTTGTAGAATTGGTTAGTGCAAGAATTATTCATTTGTAGAATTAAGCCATTATGGGAAATAGACATTTATAAAATTTGCCATTTGTAGAATTAGCCCAAATCTCAAAATGACATGTGAGTTTAAATCACATGCCATTTTGAGAATTGGACATTCTGCGACTAAACCCCTTTCAACGACGCACGCCTACGCATCAAGCAATATCTTCCGAAGCGTCGCGTCGTCGTCTCGTAGGCGTTTGATTTATCTTCAAGAGCCTCAACAGGTAATATGTCTATAATGTGCTTTGATGTGTGAATTGTACTTTTGAAATTGCAGAATCAAAATTAACAAGTATCTATATTAAAAGAGAAACAAAATAAACGATTGGAAAGTGATTTTCGTAAAAAGTGTCGTTAGATTCGTTTTCACTCCCTGAGTGTCATAAGCTATATTTTTGAGCGATATTTTTTATAATAAAACTCTTATAAATATAAAACAGTGCGCTTTTCGTAACTTCCTAATAAACAAATAAATAAGAGATTTCTACAAAAAAATATTTATTTAAATAAATCTTCCTTAAGTAGCTTTGTGCATACTTTCACGCGAAAATGTACATTCAACACCATAATATACGCAACGTAAGCGTAAGTTGCACTACGAAAATATAATCTTATACAGTCGGGTATTTTGCATAGGTAGGTACATATTTGTTCTAATATCGCAGGTAACATATTAGACTACTCCTGAGTGCCGAGTCAAATGTTAACTTCTAAACAAACAAAGTATTTTCGCGTAATTTTTCAGCATTAGGTAAAAATTACGTCACGATTCAAAATCAAGCAAACAATAGCAGGTTACTATTGTTTTGTTCTGCGATCGCTTCGTAAAAAGTCGACGACCTTGTTTACCAATAAAAAACGTAATTTTGCGCACCCTTGCCAAATTAGTATTACTTTACTTACCAACACTTTCCCCGAACCTCGTTTATGAACAAAACGTTAAGTAATAAATCATTAGAGCTTTGATAAACGACCTCCAATCTTCATTCCCAAGCCCCTGTTTTAATTTGTCATTGGGCTACCAGCTGCGACCGAAGTCATCGATAATCTTTAACCTAACCTAACATTCCTACAAACTCATAATATTTTTATCAATCAACATTATGCGATAATATCGTGAATAAAAGTGGTTTAAAAATCAACAAGATACAACGCAAAGCGAGTAGTAACGACCTATATACAAATACCGTAATCCCGTCTGTGCTTGACGTGTCCTTTTCTAATTTAGTGTACATTGATGTGAGTATACGTTATGTACAAGGATAAGTGAAACAAAGATGGCAATGGAACTTGTGAAAAGTGATGTGACGCCTTAATTTCGCATGCGCTACGGTTGTCTCGAGGGCATATCAAGCTTTTTTGGAAGAACGTCTCAAATACACGCTGAATTATATAGAAATTTCAGCTTTGTTCTTAAAGCATATGGTTGGTTTTCAAATGCAAGTAGAAAATGTTAAGCTGTTTTGTAAATGGAAATGATGTATGAGCAGCGCCAATCGGCCGCATTCGGGTGCCGTCGGCGCGCACGTGCACTTGGCGGGAAGGGGAACCCGCGCGCGCCGTGTCGTCAGGGTTGCCACTCCGAGATCGCTACGTTCATGGCGTGGCTCAAAACATTGCCTCCGTACTGTCCATAGGCGAAATCATGTCAAGGAAGGCCTTTTTAATATAATATGATTATATGCTAGTATGATTTAATAATCATACTAGCATATAACCTTTTTTAGAAGATAGTGCTTCATGATACGTTTGGTTAGCAACAGCTAGTAATTGCTAATCAAATGTTTCTATTATTTTTTTCAAACAACTGGCATTTGCAATACATCTGATTTATTTGTTTAATTCATTCACCAAAAAATAAATATTTGTAAGACTGAGTAATTCGAGATTATATAATATCCATAGGCATCAAAAGCCTATGGATAGTTCAAATAATCTCCAGTTTCAGACAGTGCCCAAAATGCTGGTGCGGTTGTTCGCTGTATATGGTATATGGTAATTCTCAGCTGTATATATCTCTCGCTGTATATGGTAATTCTCAGTTTTTGTCCAAAGTAAAGATGCATTGCAAAATAAAAATATATATACATGAAATACATAAAAATTGAGAAATATTGCAAATATTTTTAAAACTGTCATTTTTAAATTTTTTGTGTATTTCAGAACCTTTTTCGATGTATCTCTGTTATAACAAAAGAATAAGTTTATTGACTTTTGAACAGATATTTACGAGCTATTCTGAAAACAACACATCCATTTTTTTTGTTACTTTTATGAATTTAATGAGTTCAAGAAATTTAATTAGTTTAGTGGTGTCTTCAGAATTGACCACATCATGTAGTTATAAATATAAAGTAACGATTTATGTGTACTATTGAATTCTTTGTTATAAACTGACACATTTTATGCAGATGGGGCTTACAAATCAAGTTGTTGAATTACAGGAGTCACCATAATTTTTCTCCATTATTTAGATACATATCTATACAAACATTTTGGTCTTTCACTTAGGTAATCATTTCTATAGGTGATTTTGTCAATTGTGCTGTACTGTTGCTGTAACTAGAGAAATATTAAAATGAAAATAGAGGTTTAGAAGTATAGGTTCAATAGTTTTAGTCACGTATTTTTAGTTTGATAGTAATTAAGTTGTTGTTTTCGATAGTAATTTAAAATGATAGATGATATTTTCGGAGAAAATTACTATAAATTTTTTAAAGCTAAGAAATTCTCACTTACTTCCCAGTGCACATTAATTTGATGCCAATACACTTTTAGTTTTTTAAATTGTTGTTGGTTAAGGATGGGTGTTTATTAGTAAAATAGATAAAATATAAAGTTTGTACTTTGCTTTCTGGTATTATAAAAAAAAGCCCAAAACAATAAAATAAATCAAGAAAAACAATATGGATATCTAGGTGTATAACAGGAGCTTTATTTAGTGTCGACAAGTTCAATTATGGGACTTCGATGGAAAATAAGTAATAGCTTGAGATGTAGGTAGTTAATCTATTCCAGGCCTCAAGCCCTCATCTGCCGTCTACAACTTCATCATTATTTAATATCAGATATACTTTCATCAAACCATAAGACTATAGCATGGTCTCGTACAACACATCAAGTTGTGGTCTAAAACATCTGATCAAATTGAATTAAAATGATCATGACGGTGATGAAATAATGAAATTGAACTACATAGTAGTTCTGTGAAGAATAGATAGCGAGAGACGAGAGACCAATGTTTTTGCAACAATTGTTGTAAAAGTTGTCTACTCCTCTACTCTTATTCAAAATCGTTGTTCAGAATGCTAATATCTAATACTTTTGCCAAATAGTTATCATAACCTGCCTATAAAATCTATAAATACCCGCGTGGCAAACTCATTATCTATTTAATTTAGAACTCACAACCTTGTATCTCGACAAACACTTGACTGGTTTTGTCCATATTTCAAATTCTTGTTAAGAATTAAATTAATATTAATATAATTGGCAGAAATACTATATATTTCTTAAAGAATTAAGAAATATATAGTATTTCTGCCAATTATTATCAAAATCGGTCAGTAAATGGCCCGTAGCAAATATTTTCCTATTTGACGGAAATACGCATCTTAATCAATCATTTTCGACGACAAAAAACATATAAAATGGTATACTTACCAGGTTTTGTCTTAAAGATTTTTTATTGACCTCAAAAAATAAAATTGTGTGACCATAAAACTATTTATATCAGTTACTTTTTCATTTCGCACAAAAATCATCTACATCCGGTGACAATAGAAAATAGTCTAATCACATGACAACCCTATACACTCACCAGGAAAAAAAAAACAACATCGCATCGCGTATCACAATGTTGAGGCAAAGCGCTTATTTCAAAAGTTATGAATCCATCTGTTTGCAGTGTTTGCCTGACGAACTCCACGTTCCAAGTTTAAAAGTTCATTAACGTTCAATACTCAATGTCGTAGTACGTAGGTACGCGCTCGCAACTCGTTTCATTAGAATCATTAAAATTTTCCGGTAGCATTACGCTATTGGCAGGAGAGGAAAAAATAGATATGAAAAAGGTTTCCATATCGTTTTAAGTTTTTTTTTCCAGCCAGTTAATTCCAAGATGGAACTTGTTGAAGCAATTGAGTAACGAATGAGGATTTAAATCGTGAAAGGAGTTTCTCTTATCTTATTCATGCTCGAACCTTGGCTCTGTTGGCGGCCATTTTACTGCCTACGTAGAAGATATCGACCAACATTGGAAATTGGTGTGTAATGCAAATGAATAAAATACACATAGTAGGTTTAGTAGTTATATAACGTGTATAATAGTATATTATAAGCGTATTCGTTGCAAGCCTGTGTTTTTTTACCTGTCTTATAATGTCAAATATTATAATGGTGGACTGGTGACCAATAAGAGCTCTTAATTTTGATTAAAGACGATATTTGACTCAAAAAAATACAGTATATTAGAATTATCTACTTATCTAATGACACTCCACACTATGGGGTAGACTAGAAAAAAAAAACATCCCACTTCACGCGAAGGGGAGATACCCTAAAAATGTTGAAAACCGCGTACTAACAGACAGACAGACGGACATGGCGAAATTATAAGGGTTCCTTTTTGATTACGGAACCCTAAATAATGTTAATGTTACGATGTTTTCATTTACTTATTTATTTATATATAATATGTTTTAGTATCTGTTTAGAAAGCTAAAGATAGTGACCAAAAAAAATGGGGATTGTCGTCTCGATTGTGAGTTAAACAAAGTAATGAAATAAGGACAACAGCGCCCTCTATGCCACACTAGTCCTCTTTCCGAATAGACTCTCGTAAGTACTTGGTTTTGGTACTTTCAATGTGTACTCTTACGCATTTTGTCGTGATATTTCTATAATGCCGTTATCTACCAAAACCTTGTTTTGAGTAAAACGCGAAAAACGTGGTAAAAAGTTTAAACCGATGTAACTTATTAATGACAACACCTATTTGAGACTTAAAGGTACCAAAATATAGATCAATTTAATTACTTTCGAATGGATCTCCTGTCATGTTGTCAATATAATTTAATTTGATAGAAAAACGTTTTAAGCGTTTTAGTTTATCATCGATTTTGCCAAAATCTTATGAGGCATTAGCTAAAATGTTATTATTTCAAAAACTATTCAAGTTACAATAATATGGCATATACAGATCGATAGAGATTTTTTTCCTTATTAATATAGTATCTAGAGTCAAAATTGACTAGATGTGGCATAACGGCATTTTAGTTATACCACGGCAGCATTACCCACCACACATCGGTATAGCCGATGTTTGCCTTTGAACTCTACTCCACATTACAATGTTGCCAGGTGATAAAAGCCTTAGGAATTTTCTGTCATTGCCATTGCCGCGTCTTACTTTTTCAATGACGCAGCGTCAAGGCATTTTTACTGCCACCATTTAACCATTGTTACATGTTATCCGAAATGCAATATATCAAAATAAATAGGTATAGTTACCTTACAATGACCTCCGCTTCGGTGACCTTTCAGACTACACCATGTCATATTAATGATTTACTCGTGCTACTTATATCTACATACATGGAGCTCCGAAGGGAGGGGGGGCTCTCACCCCCCCACGAAACTTCGTGCATTCTTCCTTCCTTACATTCCTGGTCAGGTATGAAAATAAAAATACATTAAACATAATCGAATAATGTTAAATAGCCTAGTCATAATTATAGTTAAAAAAACTGTAAAAACCGACTTAAAATACGCAGTTAGTTTACATCATCATCATCATCTCAGCCATAAAAAGTCCACTGTTGGACATAGGCCTCCCCTATTTCCAAAAAGACCGATTGGAAGCGGCTTGCATCCAGCATCTTCCCGCGACTTCTCTTGGCTGGTCTTCCTACGCTGCGTTTGCCGGTATGTGATCTCCACTCGATCGATTCGATTCGTTTACTTGAACGATAATTTTTCTTTATTATAAAAAAACTAAAGTACTAGCCAATTTTGATAAAATTTATTTACCTATTTATTTAACGGGCCATATCTAAGGTATTATAACCTACCAAACAAAAAAGAAACATAAAAAACAATTCATAATTAGCGGAGTAATCGCTGAACAAACATACAAAAAAACATACAGTCAAATTGTGAACCCCTTCCTTTTGGAAGTCGGTTAAAAATAAATCTGTTTGTATGGAGCAGATACCATTAAATTCAACTTGTAATAAATCCTGGATGTCTTTGAATTGCGAGAAAATCAATTTCTTCTATGTAAGCGTGCCCCATCGTGAATCGCAAACGTCAGGTGAGTTATTGGCGTTCATAACAAGGCTATTATATAATTAAATCATCATAAAAGTTTAAAACGATGGAAAAATCGCGTTAAGCATTTCCTTCTGTTAGCCACGTAATTGTATAGAGGTAACAAGCAAAGTTACTAAGAAACTATATCATAGTCTGAAGGAGCCTCACCGCGCGGTGAATCAATCTATTCAAGGCTTTATTCCTGGTAAAAGGTATGCCCATTTTGTACGAAACTTGACCCTGGTTTTGTTACTCTCCGCTTTGATCCGGAGGTCTAAGTGAGCTGGTTAATTGTTCCATCCTAGGGTACGAACATAATTCCTATATTTTGTACGGTGTTCTATGACGAATCAATAAATGTTCGTTTGTATGATCAAGTTTAGTTTTTGATAAATTGAAGAATTAATAGAATTGTTCAAAAAAGAACCAGTATTTCTACATTACAGAGTAAGATATTTTTAACCCTCGCGCCTCGCCTCAAAAGAGAGGGGTGTTGTAAGTTTGTATCTGTGCATACGTGTGTTTGTATGTCTGTCTATGGCATAGTAAAGGGTTGGACAGACTTCCAACAATATTTTTATTTGAACACTTTCAAAAAAATAAATGGCCAAGTGCATATCGTGCCACGCGCAAAGTAGGGTTCCGTAGTTGCAGATCATAATTTATGTGAACTTAAAACAGGATCAAAAGGAGGATGAGTTTGGGCAAAGATCCAAGAGCCAAACTGACTCGACATTATACCGAAGATATCCCGGACATCAGCCTGTACGAGATTAGGATGGCCTTGAAACAGCTCAAGAACAACAAGGCACCGGGCGACGACGGAATTACATCAGAGCTACTGAAAGCGGGTGGAACACCGGTACTGAAAGTCCTTCAGAAGCTCTTTAATTCCGTCGTGCTTGAAGGTACAACGCCAGAAGCATGGAACAGAGGCGTGGTGGCGCTGTTCTTCAAAAAAGGAGATAACACTTTGCTGAAGAACTACAGACCCATCTCGCTTCTGAGCCATGTCTATAAGCTGTTTTCAAGGGTCATCACGAATCGTCTTGAACGCAGGTTTGATGACTTCCAGCCTCCCGAACAAGCCGGTTTCCGAAAAGGCTATAGTACCATAGATCACATCCATACGCTGCGGCAAGTGATACAGAAGACCGAAGAGTATAACTTGCCCCTTTGCTTGGCGTTTGTGGACTATGAGAAAGCCTTTGATTCGATCGAGACCTGGGCGGTGCTTGAGGCTCTCCAGCGATGCCGTATTGACTATCGGTATGTCGAAGTGCTGAAGTGTTTGTACAACAACGCCACCATGTCAGTCCGAGTACAAGACCAGAATTCAGAGGCAATTCCATTGAAGAGAGGCGTGAGACAGGGAGATGTTGTCTCTCCGAAACTGTTTACCGCCGGTTTGGAAGATGCCTATAAGCTTCTGGAATGGAAAGGGCTCGGCATCAATATTAACGGCGAGTACATTACTCACCTTCGGTTTGCCGACGATATAGTAGTCATGGCAAAGTCGATGGAAGAGCTCAGTACGATGCTCGAAGACCTCAATAGAGTTTCCCAAAGGGTGGGCCTCAAAATGAACATGGACAAAACGAAGGTTATGTCGAACGTCCATGTAGTGTCCACCCCAATATCTGTGGGGAACTCCACTCTTGAAGTTGTTGACGAATACGTCTACCTAGGACAAACGGTCCGATTAGGCAGGTCCAACTTTACGAGGGAGGTCAATCGTCGTATCCAACTCGGCTGGGCAGCGTTCGGGAAACTTAAAAGCGTCTTCTCGTCCAATATTCCCCAGTCCCTCAAGTCGAAAGTTTACAACCAGTGTGTGTTACCAGTGATGACATACGGCACTGAAACGTGGTCCCTAACTATGGGCCTTATAAAGAAGCTCAAGGTCACGCAACGAGCTATGGAGAGAGCTATGCTCGGAGTCTCTCTACGAGATCGAATCAGAAATGAAGAGATACGTAGACGTACAAAAGTCACCGATATAGCACAGCGGATTAGTAAGTTGAAGTGGCAGTGGGCAGGGCACATAGCACGTAGAACTGATGGCCGATGGGGCCGAAAGGTTCTCGAGTGGAGACCACGTACCGGCAGGCGCAGCGTAGGAAGACCAGCCACGAGATGGACAGATGACCTCATACAAGTGGCGGGAAGACGCTGGATGCAGGCCGCTTCCAATCGGTCTTTTTGGAAATCCATGGGGGAGGCCTATGTCCAGCAGTGGACTTCTTATGGCTGAGATGATGATGAAAACAGGATCTTCTATTTGATAATACACATACGAGTTAATTTATGTTAGTTTAAATGAAATTTCAATAAATTTTTCATACTTTACTTCTCTACATTTTTTAAGTTGATCTATTGACTATTACTCGTTAACTTGTAAAATCTACTTAGACGTGATAGTTTTCCTTTTAATTTAATCATATTCTTAATAATATTAATATTTTATATTTTGCAAACGGATCCTAAATTCAAAAATAGTTTTCGCGCAACCCCAATGTTTTTTGATTACCTATCCAACGATAGCCCAAACGATGGGGTAGGTGAGAAAAAAATCATCCCCACTTTACACAATCATGTAGCCCCTATATGCACAGGTATCCCAAATCTTTTTTTAGGATTTATTTGTATTTTATATATATATATATATATATGTATTGTATTTAATAAATTGTAATTACATATGTACTTAAATAAAACTAAACTAAAATATCCTAAACAAGTTAAATAATAAAGATATATGTACAATTTATTATTTACAAGATATATTTAAATTTATAAAAGAGCTAAAAACGAACTAAATTTGACTCAGTCAAATAACCCGCCACTGACTGTTCCTGGTGCAAAGGTACCCATAATACTTGCGGCGTTACCGTAATTAAATAAATATATTATATATATTTAAATTATATTATATGTATGTATGCCAAATTACAGCGTTCTAGTACTAATAGTCTTTGAGCAAAGCCGCGGACGGACGGACATAGCGAATGACTAAAAATACTTAGATCAAAATCGATTAGTTGTATTTCTAACTAGGTAATCATTTCAGTTGGGAGACCGTCTGACTTGCGATCCGCAGGTCCAGGGTTCGAATCCCGCGGCACGCACCTCTGTCTTTTCGAAGTTATGTGCGTATAGTTGATTGCCGGCAACTTCAAAAGGTGAAGGAAAACATCGTGAGGAAACCTACATGTCTGAGAGTTCTCAATGATCTTGAAGATGTGTGAAGTCTGCCAACCCGCACTTGGCCAGCGTGGCTGACTATGGCCTAACCCTTCTCACAATGAGAAGATGGCCCGTTCCCAGCAGCGGGACAGTTTGTATAAACAGGGGTGATAAAAAAAAAATACATTTCGGTTGTTTTTTTATGTAGGGAGTGTTTTTTAAACTTATTTGTTGTAGTGTATCTATTACGGTTGATACTATGATACGATGTTGAGTGTACATTGTCGAAAGCTTAGAACGTATAAAAGCGTAGAGCTGGCCCGCACAAAATATTAGCATTCTTGAGAATAATTCTTCTAAAGTTATTTATTTGTCAAAGAAAGTTATGTAAGAGAAAATAAAACCGGACAAGGCGAGTCTGACTCGCCCACCGAGGGTTCCGTACAAACTAGATAAAGGGGAAAAAACATATTTTTATATTTCCTCCATAAATCGAAAAATTTACGTCGTAAAATATTTAAAAACCTGTTTTAGCTTGTGCTAGTTAAGCTCTTTCAAAGTACTTTAAAATTTGGACCCTCCTTCCTTGCCTAAAGACCCAATTATTTGGTGATTAAATTAAAAATGTCCAGTTGTCGGATTTTTCCTTTAAGTGTACTATAACACAATGCTTCTTGCCAAATTTTATAGTTCTAGATCAACGGGAAGTACCCATAGGTTTTGATTCCCTTGTGAGTGACGAAATGTGCGTTTTTTTCGACTTATTCGGCTGTAACTTTTTTTTATGAAAACTGTGAATTTTTATATTTCTTTCTGCAGCAAGATATTATGGATGCGTATATGGTTTTAATTTCAACTCGATACCTTCACGTGTTCCCGAGATAAAGGTCTTGACACCCGGACGGACGGACAGACAGACAGACAGACGGACAGACGGAAAACAAAGTGATCCTATAAGTGTTCCGTTTTTTTTTCTTTTGAGGTACGGAACCTTAAAAATCTTTGGAGAGTTGTATTGTTATTCCAAAATAATGTAGCCTATGAACATTCGAGAAATAAAGACAAAATCATCAAAACAATAAAACGTTTAAGCTGTAGGAGGTGATATAGAATAGTTGGGCAAAAGAAAAATACTGCAGGCCAAAACCGTAGGTACTATACTTACATAGTTGTTTGGCTTGGTGTATTTTCATGAAATCACCAAGATCGTGGGAGCTACAATGTATAAGATATGTTGGTTTATTCGGAAATAGAGTCGGTGATTCAAATTTTATATTCACAGACAGATGGAGATGTCTGTCTTGGTATTGCGTAAGAAAACAACTAAAAATATAAGTAGTTTAAGTAATTTTGTTTTAGCACAGCAAAAAAAAAAAAACTTCAGGAAATCAAAAAAAAATAAAAAATTATAAGCAAATGGTTTTGAACTTTCTTTTCTGTGGTTTTGAACAAAGTACTTATTTATTAATTGGAACTGTAGGGCTATTCACAACTTGCCGGATTCGGAATCGGGTCAGAAACCATATCTCCATCTCTGTGATTTTCATACAGAAATACAGATGGAGATATAGTTTCCAACCCGATATCGAATCCCAATGACTGGTTAAAAAGTTTTTAAACTAAAATTGATAAAAGTTTTTCACAGTAAGTTAAAAGGAGAAGCCATTGGTTCTGAAACACAGTAATAACTAGCTCGGAGCCAATGGGTTCACACTTACTACCTTGTACTTTTTATTGTTGTCAAATAAATTGATTGATTGATTGAAAGTAAAAAAAACTTAAAACAGTAATTACTTTTGTGTATAATCGGGAGATATGCAAGAACACTAAGAAACATAATATCATTATCTTTTTTTCTGCTTTCGTACAAAATTATCAATAAAAAAAAACCGGACAAGTGCGAGTCAGACTCGCCCACCGAGGGTTCCGTACAAACTATTAGATAAAAGGGGGAAATCATATTTTTTTATATTTTCGGACAACAAAGTGATCCTATAAGGGTTCCTTTTTTTCTTTTGAGGTACGGAACCCTAAAAACAATTATTCTTAATTAAAATTACTAAACTACTAAAGCAAAATTGATAACATATTTATAGAATCACTTGCCAACGCGAAATGAATATTAAATTCGATCCACAAGCAACCTACCAATATGTGAATAATAAAAAAAATATAACGGTCGAACTTCCTTTTTTTTATCGGTTAAATTTAGCAAACACGCAAATCGCGCGAGTCCAATATACCCATGGAAAAAGTAGGTAGACTCATCCGAACTGATCCGAAGTACAATCATGTAGGTGTAACTTGTTTAAAATAGAGCTGGTGGTAATATTTTCTTTAAATAGAACGGCAAGAGACAATGCGACATCTGGTACTCTGATTCACTGTTAAATAATTGTTAAAAATAAATGTAAGAACTAAGGAGAGGCGGATATACCTATAATAGTCATAAAATTATGAAAAATATTACCAGTAATTCTGCGATTAGTAGATCTCGTGCACACAAACTTTTTTAGTGAAATTTCACGGCCGTATATCTAGACAACCTCTTGATCGATTTTGCTTACATTTGAAATCTTTGATTTGCATTGAATAATCAAATTAGTACAGTAATTCATTTTTGTAATTCGATAGTTTTAGCATACTTACAAGCGCCGCAAAGCCTACTTCAACATGCGTTTTGACCGACAAACTCATCTCCACACCATAGTACAATCATATAGTAATTTGACCTGGAAAATTCACCGGGAGTTTTGAAAATTGGTAATTTTATAAGTTTCGGTATGCTTTTTCCGAAGTGACAAAGTAAAATTCGGAAAGAACACCTCGAAATCTGCATATTCACCAATTTCCAAGACTCCCGAAATTTTTCCCAAGCAAAGCTACGAACAAATGTTTCTTCTTAATATTATATAAATTGGTCCTAGAATGGCGCCGCAGCATATCTTCTTTTGAGGGTAATCCATAAAAAAATCGTCGACTATAAAAAAAACTATGAAATTCTAGAAAACCTGTAAGTTTCGTCCAAATAAGTATATAATAAGAAGAGAAGTATATAATCGGTATAATATAATATATATTATATCTGCAGTCTAGACTACATAAATGCAATAAATAACTACAAATGATGTCAGTAATCGAACTCAAACGGTTAGCAATTTCCTTAATTCATTTTCCTGGAAACCTTTTAAAATAAATATCATGATTTAATTCCATCAATTATTTAAATATTCGACTGATATCTGTGGTTGGTGCATGTGCAAATGTTGCTCTTGATAGCACGCAAAGTCAAAAAGATTAAGTTGGATCTACTCACTTTTATCGAGATCGCTGTCGACCTGTTAAAAGCTGGGTACTCACTATCGAAATTTACTGTTAACTATTGCACATTACTGTAACTAACCTTAGAGGGCCTTACCGAAAAACGTTACTTAACTTCTTAAATTCTCTGTCTTCTTTCCGCAAGTGTCATTACGTGTCAGCCCGAAGTTGACAAAATATGTTAAGCAATGCTTACCGTTAAGTAACGTTTTTCGGTAAAGTTCTGCCGAGCCATTTTTACGTGTGAACTGTAAAAGTATGTAACTTTATTGTACATCCATCAGAGTAACTTTATAATTCACAATAAATGTAACCGATAAAGCCGTTATTGCTTAGAGCGGTTTCCTCCAGGCAACTTAGGCAGATAATAGAGAGACAGATAATTAAAATAAATATAGAGAAAGAGGGCTAACATTCTGAAGAGAGACATAGATTTTTTAAATATATTTTATTACCATTTTATGTATTAACGCTGTAGTCGAGGATGGAACACGTAGATATGTAGAAATTAAGTAGGGCCGCTTCGAAAATTATAGTTCTCACAGTCTAGTTTTCAGGTACTAGCGAAGGCGTTGGGTAGTTTCACTTTTGTGCACATATTATAATATGCGAATACATACATTAGTTGTAAAACATTACCCTTTTTACAGGCTGTTGGTTCAAATACCCAGTCAGTCAGCGCGTCTGTTCCTGAAATGTAGAACGTTTTCCAAACCGGTAGGTACCTGGCTCTTTGATTACACCGCATCTCGGCAAAACTGAAAATGAACAAAAAACAAGCTGCCCCGAGCAAGACAGCTGCCATAAAAACGGAAACGGCGCACGGACGGCGGCGTATCTACCGGATCGGTGTAAATACTTCTCACGCGATACTAATACTAAAGATCATGATTCATGACATTTAATGACATTAATAAAGAGGCATCATCATCATCATTATCTCAGCCACAATAAGTCCACTCCTGGACATAGTCCTCTCCCATGGATTTCTAAAAAGACCGGTTGGAAACGGTCTGGATCCATCGTCTTCCTGCCACTTGTCTGGTGGACAGAAGATATCACTTCCGTTGATATCTTCTGTCCACCTTGTGGCTGGTCTTCCTACATTCTGTATTAGACATAATAATTAAATTTACCTAAATTCGGAAACACTGAAGATGGTGTAAAATATTACCAGTAATTCTGCGATTAGTAGATCTCGTGCACACAAACTTTTTTAGTGAAATTTCACGGCCGTATATCTAGACAACCTCTTGATCGATTTTGCTTACATTTGAAATCTTTGATTTGCATTGAATAATCAAATTAGTACAGTAATTCATTTTTGTAATTCGATAGTTTTAGCATACTTACAAGCGCCGCAAAGCCTACTTCAACATGCGTTTTGACCGACAAACTCATCTCCACACCATAGTACAATCATATAGTAATTTGACCTGGAAAATTCACCGGGAGTTTTGAAAATTGGTAATTTTATAAGTTTCGGTATGCTTTTTCCGAAGTGACAAAGTAAAATTCGGAAAGAACACCTCGAAATCTGCATATTCACCAATTTCCAAGACTCCCGAAATTTTTCCCAAGCAAAGCTACGAACAAATGTTTCTTCTTAATATTATATAAATTGGTCCTAGAATGGCGCCGCAGCATATCTTCTTTTGAGGGTAATCCATAAAAAAATCGTCGACTATAAAAAAAACTATGAAATTCTAGAAAACCTGTAAGTTTCGTCCAAATAAGTATATAATAAGAAGAGAAGTATATAATCGGTATAATATAATATATATTATATCTGCAGTCTAGACTACATAAATGCAATAAATAACTACAAATGATGTCAGTAATCGAACTCAAACGGTTAGCAATTTCCTTAATTCATTTTCCTGGAAACCTTTTAAAATAAATATCATGATTTAATTCCATCAATTATTTAAATATTCGACTGATATCTGTGGTTGGTGCATGTGCAAATGTTGCTCTTGATAGCACGCAAAGTCAAAAAGATTAAGTTGGATCTACTCACTTTTATCGAGATCGCTGTCGACCTGTTAAAAGCTGGGTACTCACTATCGAAATTTACTGTTAACTATTGCACATTACTGTAACTAACCTTAGAGGGCCTTACCGAAAAACGTTACTTAACTTCTTAAATTCTCTGTCTTCTTTCCGCAAGTGTCATTACGTGTCAGCCCGAAGTTGACAAAATATGTTAAGCAATGCTTACCGTTAAGTAACGTTTTTCGGTAAAGTTCTGCCGAGCCATTTTTACGTGTGAACTGTAAAAGTATGTAACTTTATTGTACATCCATCAGAGTAACTTTATAATTCACAATAAATGTAACCGATAAAGCCGTTATTGCTTAGAGCGGTTTCCTCCAGGCAACTTAGGCAGATAATAGAGAGACAGATAATTAAAATAAATATAGAGAAAGAGGGCTAACATTCTGAAGAGAGACATAGATTTTTTAAATATATTTTATTACCATTTTATGTATTAACGCTGTAGTCGAGGATGGAACACGTAGATATGTAGAAATTAAGTAGGGCCGCTTCGAAAATTATAGTTCTCACAGTCTAGTTTTCAGGTACTAGCGAAGGCGTTGGGTAGTTTCACTTTTGTGCACATATTATAATATGCGAATACATACATTAGTTGTAAAACATTACCCTTTTTACAGGCTGTTGGTTCAAATACCCAGTCAGTCAGCGCGTCTGTTCCTGAAATGTAGAACGTTTTCCAAACCGGTAGGTACCTGGCTCTTTGATTACACCGCATCTCGGCAAAACTGAAAATGAACAAAAAACAAGCTGCCCCGAGCAAGACAGCTGCCATAAAAACGGAAACGGCGCACGGACGGCGGCGTATCTACCGGATCGGTGTAAATACTTCTCACGCGATACTAATACTAAAGATCATGATTCATGACATTTAATGACATTAATAAAGAGGCATCATCATCATCATTATCTCAGCCACAATAAGTCCACTCCTGGACATAGTCCTCTCCCATGGATTTCTAAAAAGACCGGTTGGAAACGGTCTGGATCCATCGTCTTCCTGCCACTTGTCTGGTGGACAGAAGATATCACTTCCGTTGATATCTTCTGTCCACCTTGTGGCTGGTCTTCCTACATTCTGTATTAGACATAATAATTAAATTTACCTAAATTCGGAAACACTGAAGATGGTGAAATTTTCCACTTTTCAGCAACATCATTTTTATAATTAAAAAAGTGAACCAACCGATTTAAATTTTGTTTTAGAAATTAAATTATTGAAATTAACAGGCAAATTAACTTCTTTTTAAAGTCGTTTAAAAATTGAGAAATTAGTAAATGAAACTTTTATTATTAGATATAGGATATAAATGAAACATCTCATTATTTTGACCAATAACTCGCGACTGTTTGACCGAGGATGAAGCTTGTTGATCTAGAAGTTAAGCTAGTCTTGAAAATTTCAAATTTGTAATTCTCAGGAGACAAAGAATTCCTTTTTCTTGTTTTCGAAAGTGAAACTATTCAAGTTTTTAGAGTTTCTAGTTCTAGGGTTTTGTCTCCAAAACCTGAATTTTAAGCTTCGAGACTTCAGCAACACTCCTGAAGCTCCGACGTGTCCGCTTTATTATCTACACAATGTATATTGCACACTATATTTGTGAAATACAAAAAAAGAAGAAGATCTTCGTCATTTATATTTTCATAATTTAAAAAACCTGGACGACCTCCATTGAGTATATTTATAGTGATTTGTTTCAATTGATTCGCAAACTATCAATATTATTTATAGAATTCCTTCAAGCGTTTAGCGTAGATAACTTGCTGTCGCGTGACAAAGGGTTTACATAACACATCATATTAAATCGATCCAAAATGGTCATCAAATATTGCCAAAAGTCTCTCCCTAATTTCTCCACCTCCAAATCTAAAGGGCGTTAGACTCGCGTCAACCAGTATTTAAAGTACATCAACCTATTTAAACTTTTTATCAGGGGTGTTCACCCCGCGCCGTACTCTAACCTTCGTTGAATATTTATATTACTACCAAATTAAATCTACACATGGCCAAAATTACGAACTAAATAGTTTTATACATTTTGCTTAGAATATACGATAGTGGCGCTACTAATCAAGTATCCTGTTATGTTGGTCCTACCGTAGGCCTGCATCGCCCCTTCAAAGCCCTTTGGGGTTATTCTACGTCTAGAGATCTGTTTATTGTAGACGACATGCTCGAAATTCTTTTGTGGTTAATTGTAATTTTGGTGGTTTCGATGCGTGGGAAAGATTGATTTTATTTTATATCCAATAATTTCGGAATTTAAAAATTTAAAAAAAAACCTATAATAAAATAGTCAAGAACTAAATAGGTATTGGTAATACAGTGGGCGGCCTTATAGCCTAAAGCGATTTCTTCCAGGCAACTTTAGATATTTTTTTACTACTTTAGTACTACTACATATTTTAGAATTAGTTTTTTATTTACCTAAACTTTCTTTTTGCTTTAGTTTTTATGCACTTAACGCATTATAACGGTCTACTTGACTCCACTTAGTCCCAAGTTATTTTCATTAAGGAGCGCCAGTCGAGGAAGACATACGGCAACTTAACTGCTTCCATCACGAATGAGAGAGCACTAAGTAAAATATACTGTTGACTATTCTGTGACAGGATATACGGAATTACCTACTCTACAAAGTACATACTGTATATAGTCAGAAATCAAGCTTTTTAAAAGGTTTTATTAGATATTAAACATTTGTAACCGAATTATCGTTTTTAGGGTTCCGTACCCAAAGGGTAAAAACGGGACCCTATTACTAATTTTTTTTATTTCTATGACTAACAATCGCGAAAATCTTGGAATATTTTTTTTAATATTTTTTTTTAGCTGAAAACACAGGTTTTATTAGGTTTTAATGGCAAGTAATACTATAAAAAAAATTAACTCTGTAACTTTGATACCTTTTTATCGATCGTAACTTGATACAGCTGATACTTGATACCTACTATCTTTCACCATCATCGTACTTGTAGGCTACATTTTATCTACAGTTCTCAAAATTAGCACTTTATAGCTTAATATTTTGCAAAAGGATCCCTGTAATATTTTTGAACGACCTTTCCAACCACATTCCAGTGGAATAGATAAAAATATTCATCCCCACTAAGTGTCCCCTTACACGTAGTGGGGATGAATATTTATTTTGTCTTATTATTTTATTCTCATTCTCGTAAGATTTTTTTATTCAAGGTTTTGATAGTTTGTACATAAGATTTACTTAGTGATCCATGAGAAAAACACTTCAATTAAAATCTTCAATTTAGTGTACCCTAGTCATCCAGGAATCCACCATAGGTATTCCTGTACACTTGACTTGAGCTTCGCCATCTCCGTCCGTCTTTTCGCAGCTTAAAAAATGTAGGTATTTAGAAAATGAAAATTTCCTGCTGTGACTCGTATGTTTATACATAATAATATTTTAAAATTAGAATCTTAAATGTTTCAAGAAACCCTTCATTTTTTTAAAATACATTATAGATTGACCACCAACTCGCCTGATGTTAAGCGACGGACATTATGCGTAGAACGACATATCACTAGACCAGTTTTTGAATACTAAACGTTTTGGAAATCTATGGATGTGGCCTATGTCCAGCGGAGGACTCTTTGTTGCTAAGATGATTTTTTAGGGTTCCGTACCTCAAAAGAAAAAACTGAACACTTATAGGATCACTTTGTTGTCCGTCTGTCTGTCTGTCTGTCCGTCCGTCCGGGTGTCAAGACCTTTATCTCGGGAACTCGTGAAGGTATCGTGTTGAAATTAAAACCATATACGCAGATCCATAGTGTTTTGCTGCAGAAAGAAAATTCACAATTCTCAGTTTTCGTAAAAAAAAAATTACAGGCGAATATGTCGTAAAAATGCACATTTCGACACTCACAAGGGAATCAAAACCT
The DNA here is from genome assembly GCA_947563715.1 of Lycia hirtaria. Classification (NCBI taxonomy): domain Eukaryota; kingdom Metazoa; phylum Arthropoda; class Insecta; order Lepidoptera; family Geometridae; genus Lycia; species Lycia hirtaria. The sequence continues at coordinate 26,127,776 of OX387375.1, forward strand.
ATAGGTACCTAACTATGTTTGCCAAGAAGCATTGTGTTAGAGTACACAATATAGAAAACAATCCGAAAAACTGTTTTTTTTTTATTTAATCACAAAAAAAATTGTCTTTATGCAAGGAATGAGGGTCCAAATTTTAATGTGAATTAGCCGTATCATGTCGGGTATCATATGAAAGAGCTTAATTAGCATAAGTTAAAACAGGTATTAGAATATTTTTACGATCTATATTTTTCGATATAAGAAGGAAAATATAAAAAAATATATGATATCCCCCTTTCATCTACTAGTTTGTACGGAACCCTCGGTGGGCGAGCCTGACTCGCACTTGTCCGGTTTTTTTAATTTGAATTAACATGGAACATATATAGGCACTGCGATGCTTTCATAGGTAAAATGATCTTTCAATTCGCAACAAGGTGTGAAATTAAGTTAAATTATTAAATCCGCCATATTTGATCCGTGATCATCGTACAAAGTCACACGAAGTGTAAAATTGCCTCGATTGGCATCCTATTCTCATTAGTTAAAATCGGGTTGGTAGTTTTGGTAGATTACAGGGAGCTAATAAATGTAAATAACCTTTTTGCGCAACTGTATAGGGTCAATGTGCTAGTTCTCGTCCAGTTAGTGGAGTTGTCAAGTTCGGAAAACAATATAAAATATTTAGACTGTGCAATTTGTTTAAGAAATTATTGCAATATACTCGTCATATACTCTATTTTGATAAAATGTATTTTTTGTGGTTGTAAGTTTACTGTTTTTTTTTATAATTCATAAAATGCTCAAAATTGCTGTTTTGCTAGTTTTCGTCCACAAAATTCAGTTCTTGTCCACCTATTAGCTAGTTTTCGACCACTTACTTGGAAACTTTGGAATTCAATAAGAAAATATATACTTAGGTTCATTTAAAGAAAGTCAGTGATTATCATTTATTATCTTACATTTTAAACATCTATAATTATTGAAACATCTCTAATACCTTCAATCTTTAACATATTTTTTTTACTGAAACTATAAAATTTAGGAAAATGAGATCCTAATTTACTTAATGTACTTACACTATATTTTTACTTTAATTATGAGTGTATCTATTACAGTAATTAGTTATTTTATATTATAGTTATATTAAAAAAAATATGATCTTATTTTCCTTAATATCCTTAATATACACTATATTCATAGATTAATACTTTTATAGTATCACTGGGTAACACTGATTCTTCTGTAACATTGACTCTGTCTTTATTTATTACCTTCTGAAAAGCAAAAACAATTTCATATAGTATATTTCAAATATACTATTATTTATATTTATATTTATATATATTTATATATTTATATTTCAAATTTTCATGAAATTTCTGCTATAAACCAAATACCGGTCGTAAACTGACATGTTCCCCTAAGCATTTTTAGTTTCCGACCGCATGATTTTCTAATGCGTATTTTATTACGTAATAAAAAAAAAGTGGACGAAAACTGATAATTAAATAGTATCCGCACATAAGGTTCAAATTTCTAAATTTCATTTACTTGATTTTCACACATTATTAAATAGCGAAAACAACCTTATTGGACGGAGCCAAGCTAGTCTCCGACCACGCGGTCGAAAACTAAATGTTCTAAGAAAATGGTATTTCAGTTCTTGACCACTTAATTTTGTTTATTTAATAGTGACATTCAAAATAAAAACGATGTTTCCCATATTCTATAGATCATAAACAAGGTCTACAAACAATAAAAAAACCCAAAATATTAAAAAATCTATAAAATACTTACTGTGAAAGTCGCGGTGTGCCACTATTTGTTTTGTAATATTCACGTATCCACACTGGGTCGATACCAACCGCCAACTGTTGTTTTTTTTACGAGTTACACATACACATTAGGCTTTGTTTGCTTGTGTGTATATGTGGTTCAGTCTTCAGTCTTGCAAAGAAATATATTTTTTTTGTTTTAAGATTGTCAGTATTGCTATTTTTAAACGATTTGTAAGAACGATCCGTCCGATGGACGAGATCTGGCTGTGGACGGCGAACTGGCACATTGACCCTATTAAACAAACACAAAATATGTACCCGACTACATAAGATAGATTTTCGCACTGTAACTTACTCTCTTGATATGTTGTTGAGTGTACGTTGTTTTGTGAGAAACTATGCACGAAGCTTCTTTTATTTGAATGAACATTCTTTGAATAGGTACTTTTTGTAAAATCACTAATTTGATACGAAAAAGTTCATTGAAGATTACGAAAAAACGTTTTATTTTTATTTTTGCGAGAGTTGTATTATTATTATAAAAATAGCTCAGGGAGTGAAGACGGATCTAAGAACACCTCGCACGTCAAAATCGGTCCAGCCGTTTAGGCTGTGTGAGGTAATATAGAAACATACATACATATAAACATAAATACACTTGAAAAACATAACCCTCCTTACGCAGTCGAATAAATATCACCCACTAAAACTTTCATTTATTATGTCACAGATAAACGTTCCCTTGATAAAAAACTGTCCTTGGCCAGATACAATAGATAATTTAATCACAAAAAAATGTGGACAATCTTTTATCTTTCGGGCATTACCTGCGAGCGGAAGGGACGGCCCGTAATCGGACGAATATTGGTCAAACAACCGAACAAATTGTAGACACGGTTACAGTTTCGCTTACAACGTGAAATGAGGGCTATTAACATTTTGTAGGATAATACCGTTACAAATATTGGAGCCAACGTTTGAACAAATGTTGGCGGTATGTGACGTAGTTCGACGAACATGATAATCAATGCACAGCTGGTTTTACGTTAATGTATTATAAAAATGTGCATTATACATTGCTGTTTTTATATTAATAAGTTTTTCAAATAGTAAAGAAGACAGGAATCTGTATCAAAACGTATATATTACCATTTCATATGGTTCCTTGCGGTTATCATTTAAATAAAATCGAGTTTGAAGTCACGTACTCATACTATATAGAAGGAAAATAAATGTAACTTACGTAAATGTCTGAAATTTTGCTGTTATTAACTTGTACATTGACGTAGGTAATTGGGTAATTTGATTAAAATAATTGAAATGATTCAATTCTTCGTCAATCTATGGCATTTTAAAGTAGGTAGTAGTAGTATACGTAAAACGCTAATTTAAGTCTGATAATAACTAATAATTTATTTAAAACTACAACCCGTTTACCTTTGTGTAAGTTTTGTTAATCCAGTATACCTATATGCTCGGATATATTTTAAATCACAATTCCAAATTTCATAAAGATCCGTCCAACCGTGTTCTGAAGGAGGAACAAACTCATAAGCTTTCGCATTTATAATAATAGTGATTTTTTTAGAGTGTTTATAGGTAAGTCTTAATTTTTTTATAAATAAGCTTAGAAAACTCAAAAACCCCCGACAAAAAACGGCTCAACCGATTTCGATGAAACATGGCTAAGAACACTCTAAAAAAAAATCCCATTTCAAAAAAAAATAAATAGATAAAAATCTGTCTTTTGTTTAATAGCTACGATGCCACAGACAGACACATAGATACAGACACATAGATACGGTCTTTTTTGGTCGGAGGTTAAAAAAATGGTGGGTAAAAAAAAATTGAGAAATCTAACTACATACCGCATAATCGATGGAAAGAGCCAAGGAATAGGACGTTTTCGAGTGCATATACTATGTATGTCTGCAACATTCAACGCGTCATAGTCATAGGTTTGGTATTTTATTTTTTGTTACTTGTTCAATACTGTCAACGTGGGAACTTTGACTCTGTGTCAAACATTGTACGTGGCTTTTTAGAAGAATTTTAATTTTTCTCAAGAGATTAGTAGTCAAAACTACTGTAAATTAATTAAAGAAGTAATTTCTGGGAACTAATCTGTTGGGAATAAAATCAAGAATTTTCTAAAAATGCTACGTTATAATGTTTTTCGCAGAGTCAAAGTTACCCACGTTTACTGTAAGTGCAAACAACAAATATTAGGGGATATACCATGCAATCCATTTGTGAGGGAGATGTATGGATGTATGATGTATGGGAGATGTATGTATGTATGATGTATGTATTCACACATATTTACAAAAAGTCAAAAGTTCTTTGTTTGCCAGGTAGCTGCGTCGAATATCCGGTCCTGTATACGAAATTATATTGAAATACATAAAAATCGTCTCATTCTAGTTTGTGTGTCTGTTGATATTTACGAATTTGGCGATGGGAAACCAATTTATATGTATGTGTAGTGGATCGCGAATGCAACTTTAACAAGAACTTTACAAGGAAGAAAGATATTCCTATCATGTATTTAGGAAGATTCGTTAAGGCTGTACTTTGTCTGTCTGTCAGTCAGGACAGAGTTTCTTTTTTTTTATTATAATATTTTACTTTAGCACTTAATAACAAGAATATGAGTTTAATAAATACATCGACAGAGGCATTTTCACATTTATATCAATAAATAACAAAGTGGTTTGCAAGTACAAATCTCGCTCGCTAATAGTTATGTAATTCCCCCGATGGAACTGAATTTTCCCGCAATTTGGGAAATTCCCTACAGATTAGTATCGCTGCGGATAACATACACACACAAATCAAATCAAATCAAATCATTTTATTCTTTCGACATAATAAATGCAGAATAGTCATAACATTTCATAAAAGTTATATAAAAATATACAGTCTTCCTTCTTTGATTTTTTTAATTTCGTGTGTCATTCTGTGGGTACACAATTGCTTCATTGGCTTGGCCAATCTCAGCTACCCCATAAAGAAAGTTTGTTGACCCTCCTAAATATATCTATGTAGGTAACAGAGGACTTTTTCGTGATTTGCGAGTGCATAGAAAACAACATACGATAACAACAACGTATGATAACAAAATCCAAAAGTATACTCATCTAACATCAATATCCAAAATTTAATTATAACATTTAATATCTAAAGGATTAAAGATTCAGTGAGTTAAGTGAGGACTGTGACGAATCACGCGCGGCGGAGGGGGAAGTGCCACCATTTCTATATACGTCATACTTTATTTCTTTTGAGCTCCTTCCCTTAGATTGGTTTCCGCCGCGAGCTAAGAGGGTTTGGTAGCAAAGGGATGAAATTAAGACAGTTTAAGCTCTAAATATAGTTATACAAACAAAACCAGAGTCAAAAGCTAGTATACAAACAGGAACGTCGCAGAAGGTCGATTCGATAATCGGAAAGCAAATCGCAGCGCCATTTGAATACATTAATGTAAAGTAGATCATTAGTTACAGTTTGGTTTGAACAAGCTCAGATGGAGCTTGTCACATGCACATAGAGCATATTATATTTTGTAATGCGAAGAATTATGTGAGATCATCTGTGGAGATCATCATCATCTACTCTACCTACTTATTTTAATAATGAGCAAACAGGGTTATTACGGTGACCTGAGGGTACTAAGCAAACGGGGGACTCCTAAAAAAAAATTAATAAAATTATGTAATTAAATTTTTTATACCTTTTAATTTGTATTCAAGATTATGTCACAATAATTAGGAAACAAGAAAGTCGCAACAAAAGTTAGTCCGTTTTCAAAGGTTTCTTCTAAAACAAATTATGTAGGATAACATTAATTATGTAATCAATTACTGGCATTTGAGATCGTGTTACTTGAACGCCGCGCCGCCGCCGGTGACCTGATTTGGTACAGATTATGTTAGGCGCCGTCTTCACGAGCGGCTGAATGGTGAAGAAAACACGAGGAAGAATCACTGAAGTTTTACCTAAAGGTGATAAAACGTAATTTTTTAATTTTTTTTTACTTGTTTTAATTACATTTTTCCTGTAAATTTTACCTGTTTTGCCGTTGTTTGTAGTAATTTTCTACAAACAGGGCATTAAGACGAATTAAAGTATTGCAGTTTCGAAAGCACAGTCATGGCTTTAACAGATCATCGAATATAGTTCGGCCGAACCAACAGCTACGGCCAAGAAAAAAAAGGGTTATTATTTAATTTGAACCCACATGTATGTATGTGTTTGTTTGTTATAATAACATAAAATACTTATAATTTTATAAATGACGTATCGTTAAAAGCGCCTTAATCGAAAAAATACTTTAGTCTTTGGTTGAATTGTTGGTTGAAATGTGACATTATACTACATTCAGTATGGCCACAGAACATATAATACATATAGGTATTATCGCGCCCTCTAGATAGCATAATGTCACGGCACGATATAGAAAAACACCGCTTCCAACATGTATGTTTATTGGGGAATCCTGGTGGAGAGCAAAGTCCAAAAGTAGTTTCTTAGTCCTTTTTGAGGCCGAGAAGACGATAACGATGTTAGAAAAAAAAACTGAAAGGTGTCGTTTTAGATATGAAATGAAAGGAGTTACATACATACTCATGTAAGAAATATGATCACATTAAAAAAGTAAGAAATGACGCATACTATGTTCTTATTCGGGTTTTAGTCTTTCAAACTAAGTATATTTTGTTTTATAAACGAGTGGAAAAAAAAACACAATAAATACTTATATTTTTCATTTTCCTTCCTCTCTGATTCTGTACATTAAAGTTATTGTGTTGTTTTTTTTTTCTCTCTATCGTTAACCAGAGACGATGATCTGCCGCACCGTATTCCATGGTCTGTGGACCATCGAATCCATCCACCATCGGGCCATCGGGCTATGTATGCGGCACTGTAACTCTTGTGTTCCCGATCAAGTCTACATAATAACCTAAAAAGTTGCTAGCTTATCGGGTTTTTATCGGATTCATTTCGGTGAGTGTGCATGTGATCTCCATCATCTAATTCCCCTTGCTCTTTTAACTATCTGACAGTCAGAAACACTAAAAAGCGTCACCGTTGCATGGTGGGTATTCCAAAACCCCGAACGAAACTCTTTAATTCCATTTTCAACGCGCGGACCTGCTAGATTGTGGAACACGCTTCCTGAGATAGATAGATAGATAGATAGATGAACTCTTTATTGTACACACCTTAAAAGTAATAACAAAGAACTTAAATAGACTAGTGCAACAAAAGGCGGCATTATCGCTAAAAGCGATCTCTTCCAGGCAACCTGAGTGGGTCTTTTCCGATAGATATTATCTGGATGTCTTTAAATCGCGAGTCAATTGGGTTTTTCTTGGTAAGTGCCATCTTCCATCGTAGACAGCAACGTCGCTTAACATCAGGCGAGTTGGCAGTCATGCGCAAATCTATATCTACATTTAAAAAATCAGCTGTTTTAGCAAAATAATGAATTAAATGCCCGTGAAAATGTATCCTGACTTAAAAATGCTACTTGATATTCAAGTTACACTAGATCGCTGTCGTTGCTGTCTCTACGTGATTCAAAGCCAAACAAATAAGCTTATCTTCAACATGCGCTAAATCTGACATCTCTTTCGCTCATGGATATTTAAAAAAAAAAACCCCAGGATGTAGGAAAATACTAAATATTATAGGTATTACAAGCATCCTCGACTTATTTTCATTTTTAACCGACTTCTAAAAAGGAGAAGGTTTTCAATTCATTTATTTATTTCTATTTTTGTTAACTCATAACTTCGCCATTTAAGTTTAAACCGATTTGGATGATTATTTTTAAAATAAAATAATATTATATATTTTTAAATTATTATTTTTGATTATTTTTATTATCATGTGGGTATGCGGCCGAAGCGTATGTTTGTTTCATTTGTTTGTATGTATGTTTCTTTAATACCTCTTATCGATTTCTCCCTACAGCATAAACGGCTTCACCAGTCGGTTGAGTATGTCAATGTATGGTTGAGGTGTCTTTATAAGTAGATACGTTTTCATTTCTTACATGTCATAGGCGATTTTTATTGTAATACATTTTTATCACATTACTTTTTATCTCGTAAAGATAAAAAGTAATGTGCTTTTTCGTAACAAATGAGTGATTTTACAAAATTATTCTATTTAAGTTTATATTTCAATAAATTATACAGAAGCTTTGTGTATACTTTCTCTCAAAAACGTACTCGTTCGTACCTACAACTCGACAAGTAATTCGCTCTTATGGAGTCGGGTACTTTGATACTCAGACAGATACTCAGATACTTGTTAAATGGATGTGATTTTAACCGACTTCCAAAAAGATGAAGGTTTTCAATTCAATTGTATGTTTTTTTTGTATGTTTGTTTAGCGATTACTCCGGCAATTATGAGTTATTTTTTGATGATTCTTTTTTTTTTTTTTTGTTTGGTAGGTAATACCTCACAGGTGGTCTCATTTAATTTTATCAAAATCGGTCTAGTATTTTAGTTTTTATAACAGAACAACTGAAAAATGACATCCAAGTAAACGAATTGCGTATTTTGAAGTCGTTTTTTTTCAGGTTTTTAAACTATAATTAGGTATGTTACATAGCAACAGTACTAGCTGCTGAATTAAATTAAAAGATTAAATTCCGATATTATTAAATTGAAAACATGTAGCTGTGGATCCAGCTTTTAATATATATCTATATTCTTTAGGTAATTACTCAAGGAAGCGAAATTTATAACTTTTTATGGTTTATTTCGACAATAACGTGTTAACGACTAGTATTATGCACCGAAAACAATAACTGCAACTAAATTAAAAAGCAATTAAAACCTTCTTCTTGCAGGAGATCGTTTACGCAAAAGCATATCTAAAAAAAATTTGAGTTCAATCTCGGCTCAATCGCTCTAGTTTCATTCGCAATAAGGTCGCGATTTGAATGTCAAATCGTAAGGCCAATGCCACAAACACATGTTGGCGTTGAGCGTCCAGTTAACTTGAACTGCCTTGCCTCTCTTGGGTGAAGTTTGGTTGTGTAATAGAGGGGAAATTTGGTGTGTTTTTGGGGGTCTGGTGTTATGGTTGGCGTTATAGGAGTAAAGGGGCGCTGGATGGAATCAATGAACTCCCTCGAAGCGACCGACAAAGGACGTTTCGGCCTGCTACGTAATTAAGTTAATATGAATCCTTTTTCTACACAAAACTACATGATATCAGACTTAGTTGCTTAAACGATTTTTGAAGAATGCGCCGTGTTTCCTGGAGTTTGCTTTTGTTTATTTTTTAATTTGCTTTTGTACGTCGAGAACTTTATTGTTAGTCTTACGTTTTTATTTGGGGTCATGTAGTATTTGGTATGGTAAAGGTCAAATTGGAATGGATATTTCGCCAAAAATTATTTTCTTTTGTATTGGAAAGATTAGCACATTTTGCAAGTCATACAATTTGCAATTTGCAAGGCCCTTGTTGACCAAGTGAGCGCAGCGAACAAAGTCTGCATCAAATGGCAAAATTTTCTTTCGTTTGTCCGGATGATACTCTACCATACAGGTCGTATTTTTCAACCAAGATTTACGAAAATTAGCATATATCTGCAGGTTTTACAACTTTATAGTTTTTTGTCGACAGAGATTTTTTGATTAAAGGAATATTATTCCCAAAAAGAGGAGAAGTTTCCAGTGGCGCAATTTTTTGATATTTTCTAGTAATGTTTGGTAAGTACACAATTTTTGCTTATTTTGCTACTTATACTTTCTGAACTGGAAAACTCCCGGTCAGAAAATTTCAGAAAGAAGAAAAACAAGAAATTATGATAAAAATAAAACCAGACAGGTCGACAAGCGAGTGAGACTGGCCCACCGAGGGTTCCGTACAAACTAGTAGATAAAATAGGGAAATCATATATTTTTTATATTTTCCTTCACAAACCGAAAAATATACATTGTAAAAATATTTAAAAACCTGTTTTAGCTTATGCTAATGAAGCTCTTTCATATGATAACTCCACATGATACGGTTAAAGAACTTTAAAATTTGGACCATCATTCCTTGCATAAAGACACAATTTTTTGTGATTAAATTAAAAATGTCTAGAGTGCGTTTTTTTCCTATATGTGTACTAAAACACAATGCTTCTTGCCAAATTTCATAGTTCTAGGTCAACGGGAAGTACCCCATAGGTTTTGATTCCCTTGTGAGTGTCGAAATGTGCGTTTTTACGACATATTCGGCTGTAACTTTTTTTTTTACAAAAACTGAGAAATTTGATTTTTCTTTCTGCAGCCAGATATTATAGATCTGCGTATTTCAACACGATACGTTCACGCGTTCCCGAGATTACAGGTCTTGACACCCGGACGGACGGACGGGCAGACAGACGGACAACAAAGTGATCCTATAAGAGTTCCGTTTTTTCCTTTTGAGGTACGGAACCCTAAAAAGGAAATTAGGATAAAATAAATTATGTTTTATCTTGGACTTTTTGATTAGGAAGTCCCCATCTAATTATTTATGTGCTAAGTGAAAAATATCGTCAAAAGAAATACGATTAAGATTTCACTATCCTAGAAATTTCAAGAGCAACTGTGCTACATAAATCGTATATTTAACATAATCTCAGCTCCTAGTAAAAATAAACATTTCATAAATTAGATCAAAGCCTGTCTTCTAAGCTGACAGCAACAAAGTTAACGTAAGGTAAAAAGAAAACTCAAATATAAGATTAGATTAAATTAGCTAAACCAGATTTCAATATTTTTTTTAATATTAATATTCATGATTTTGGCAGCTGTGTGGATGTACTGTATTAATGTCTCTGTAAATGTCCTAAGCTACTGAAGTCGGGTGTTAATCGACGCGTCTTTTTTTTTTTATACAAGATAGATCTACGATTGACCACCAACTCAACCGCCATACTCGTATTAGATATTCTATGACGTCTAATTGAATTCTGTGACGGTAGCCTATGGATACGGATACACGGAAAGTAATTAAAGACTCTGTTTTCTGAGACAATCTTGGTATTTTCAAGGCTAGAGTGAATAGATATCTTCTAGTTCGACGAGTTCCATCCTTTACTTCTGTCTTCCTTCTGTGATCCTGGGCCACACTGGGTCAGTCGTAGATCTATATTGTGTAAAAAAATGATATTCGAGCGTATAAATGATGTACGTATGTTAGGTATGTATTTGGTATGTTTCTATACTATCTCTTACAAACAACTGTATGACATCGACGCATAGCTACGTCATTTATATACCGATTTGAGAAATTCTTTGTTTCGTTTTCATTCTCAGGGTTGGTCCCATAGAAATTTCATAAAAATCACTCCATTAGTTTGGTTTTTAAACTTGCGCATTTTGAAGTTTTTCAGTACTTTAATCCATAATTATTGTATTTATTTTAAGAATTTTAATTTGTTTAGTGGTGCCTTAAAAATTTATATCAATAATGCAATTTAGTCTGAACCACTTGCAAGGTAGTAATCACTGTGACTTATTCTGTGTCCCGCGTGGAAGCGGCGTGACGTCACGCTTTCACTCACACCGATTCTATATTAAATCAAATGATTTGTTTAACAAACAGACCACAACGGCCACTTTTACTTGCATGTGATGTATTGTTTTCAATATGTTACTTATACTTGACGTTGGTTATTAGTAAATGATTTTTTAATTGAAAAAAGCCAACTGTAGCGCACCGGATTAGTAAGTTGAAATGGCAGTGGGGAGGGCATATAGCACGTAGATTTGATGACCGATGTGGCCGAAAAGTTGAGTGGAGATCACATAACGGAAAACACAGCATCATCATCATCATCCACAGCCTTTTCTTATCCCACGCCTGGGTATAGGCCTCTCTCTTATTATGCCATCTGCCTCGATCCTGTGCTAATCGAGTACAGGTGCGCGCGATAGATACAATATCGTCCACCCATCTCGCAGCTGGACGACCTACGCTCCGCTTCCCATGTCTTGGCCACCACTCGGTCGCAACCTTACTCCACCTGTCATCACTGCGTCTAGCAACATGTCCTGCTCAGTTCCATTTTAATTTCATTACCGCAATTCCGACGTCCCGAACTTTTGTTCTAAACGCAGCATTGTGTGACTAGACAGGAAGACGCTGGATGCGAACGGTTTTCATCAGGTATATTTTGAGATCCACGGGGGAGGCCTAATATCAGTAGTAGATGATGATGAAGCTGAATTCTTCCTTTAATACCCCCCCCCCCCCCCCCCCCCCCCCAATATAAGGACCTCAACCTGTCACTTCAAGTCAATATTAAATTTTACCCTCGCATCCCCTTTGACACTCGAATACCCTCTCCTTTCCATCTATCTCTGTTTCCACTGTCAAATGTGGCCTCAAACGGCTTGTCTACCTCACAACGGAAAACAGGCGTGATTTTATGTATGTATGTATTCTCATGAGAATTATAAAAGTATGCCAAAATGACACGATCAGTCGAGTACCCCCTAAACTGGCATATCTATACTTAGTGACGGTGTGGCATAGGTACTCGGCCACACCATCGTTTAACATCAGCCTAGTTAGTGGTCAATCGTAGATCCATCCTGCGTAAAAAGAAAACTAAACGTAGATTTACCTATAAACCTAAAAATGTCATTTATAGACGGTTATAAAATTACATACCTACAACCGAAAGGACTCGAACCCACATTGTCCCTATCTGTACCTTCCGAGCCTTTACCATTTTGGATACGGAGGCGTCACGTGGGATGGTAGAAACTTGCGAATAGTCTTTTTTTGTTCAAACCAAACAAGCGAAGGTGGCGCCACCCCGTAACACACGCTCCAAGTAATTATAGTTAAAAAAACTGAATCAACCGAATTCAATCAGCACACTCTCGAACAAAATAATCATAAAATTTGAGAGGTCAATTAAACTACTGACGCGAATTTAATTTAAACAATTATGGGACCACCTCGAAGCTAATATTGATCCAACGCAATAGGGATCTTCAAAACCGGTTCACAATTGACGGAGACATCAGCGCACATACATACAAAATACATACAATTGCGAATCTCCTTCTTTTTAAAAGTCGGTAAAAAATAATAATTCCCAGAATGTCTAGTCAATATTGTTCTTTGTATTTGTCTATGGTAGAACGTAGGACGACGATGTGAATCACAAGGTCGATTTCACAGAATGCCTTTGTAATAAAATACCTACTACAATAAACTAACATGATATAATGTAACTTGTAGTAGTTCTACGAACAGTAGAGCTTGCGAGCACAATAAAAAAAGACTTAAAAAAAGGCTTGAAAACAAAAGTTTGTGCTCGCGATGTCTACTTCTCATATTCGAAATTCTTGTTCAGAAATGAAAATCGAATGTTTTTGCCAAATATTGTCATAATCGGCCGACAAATAAATGGCCTGTCTGCTTAACCGAGATTTCACAAGCTTTTGTATCGACAATCTCTCGACTGATTTTAATTATTTTTTGTTTATAATTGTTTCTAAGAAGTATAAATAAATCGGTTAGTAAATGTCGTCACAGCAAGGGAAGCTTACTGTAATGCTTTTTGGGTAAAATAAGTAATCTAAAATCCTAGGGTTTTTTTAATTCAACAATAGGCTTGAGCTTGACCATCTTACAGTCTACGATGGAGCGCGCTTGTCTAGAAGAAAAGAAAGGACCATAAAAGGTGACGAAAGAAATCTTATTAAAATCTGTACCGTCTTTCGTAGATTAGTTGAAAAATACTTTAAGTACGCGAATATCAACAAACACCCGGACAGAAAATGTTGCTAGTTGATGCAGACTATTTTGTACCCCTAAATGTGAACCGATTTTGATAATAATTTTTTTATATGGCAATGCGGCTTGTTTTTTTTCCTTCAATATTTTTTTAATTCTGAATAATTACGGAATTTGAAACAAAACAAACCGTTTGCGGTACAGTTTATGATTTTAATAAAGAAAACAGTTTTTTTCTTTTTGTATGGAAGAGAGCGTCACAATGCTTCTCTGAAGGTAGTACGATACGCATGCGGCGGAAAATTCAAATTTCAAACAGTTTTTTCTTGTTAACGTAACCAAGTCAGGTATCTATAGTAGTTGATCATAATATTTGAGACAATTCAAGATTATTCTTTGTATTATCAAGTCGTTTTGTTTACCAAATACCAATAATACATTGTGTTACTTATTTAACCTAGAAATCCATTTTTACTAATTCAAGCAACTCCTCAGGATATGTAAGCAATGACGTGCATTATTTATAGTTAAATTGACATCATTGAGATCTAAGAATAATCTTACATCTCAAGAATAATTATGTTTCGTACAAAAATATGGTTACGTACGCGGCCGAAGCGGCTTTATTTTATTTGCGTTTAGAAATTTTGGTTTTATTTTTTCATTTTATATCTTTGTAACAATACAAAATAAATGCATGTCAAAAATGCAATTACGTGGAATATCTTTACTTTCTTTAATGTACAAAGTTGTATCACTAGTTCCATAGGTATCGGTTAACAATTACGGAGGAATATCTTCATTTTTCTTTAATGGTACTAAGGACACAAAGTTGTGTCACTTGTACCATCAATGGTACAAATCAATGGTACTACTGACAATAAGGCATCATATTATAATTTATTTTTTGATGAGTTTTCATCTTAGATAGCCGCAAACGTGACGACCTACAGTAATTACCTGAGCTATAGCTTCAAGGACGAACCAACTGTTTGATATTTGAATTTCCCGCCACATGTCTTCCGTTGGATCTTAAGAGATCTAATATCTAATATGTCAGGCCTATTAAATCTATGGTGTCAGGGACTCAGAGTCACAAACGCAGTGTACACATGAAGGGCCTTATCGAAAAACGTTACATAACTTTAACCAACGTCTTAAGTTCTCTGTCTTCTTTCCGCAAGTGTCATTACGTGTCAGCCAGAAGTTGACAAAATATTTAAGTAACGTGATTCAGTAAGACAGGAAGTGACACACAAGGGTTCTGAACGGTTGAAGCTTAAAGCTATGAGTAGCGTTGGATTGTTTTGGGCAAGCGTGAAGATTAACCTCCGTCGAGTGTCTTTTTGGATTGGATTTATAAGTAATCTCTCGTATAGAGTTGGAATATACTACTCAGTTGCCGGTAGAGGCTCAATTCGCGAGGAATAATGCACATGTTCAGAATAGTAATCCGTAATGGAGGAAACGCTTTGTCCTACTTACTGACACATAGTGACTGTTACTTAATCTGTACTGTCGTGGTAGACTCGAGAGTATTGAGCTCTATGCGGCGTGTAAAGCTAGCAGTTTATGTTGACTTTTATTTGACAGCTGATTTTGTGTTATTAACAGTTAAGCTTATGTCATCACACATGGCAAATCCCATATGTGTTTTTTTTAATTAGCAGTTTTCGTTCTCATTCTGATGCTCCCACATAGAAATATCGCATCGAACCTGTGTTGTATGGGAACATTTTTTTTTTATAGAAGATAGATCTGCGATTGACCACCAACACGCCTGACGGTGTGGCCGAGAATGGAGCTCGTCGATCTAGATGATATCTATTCACTCTAGCCTTGAAAATTCCAAGATTGTAGGTCTCAGAAAACAGAGATCAACAGCCCATTTCCTAATTATCTATGTCGCAATAGCCAAGATTTCTTAACTCAATGTTGTACTTGTGTGTCTGTCAATGGGATCGAATCTAGCTAATGAAACAACTTTGATCTAAATAGTTATTTTTGTTTGAAAGAGGATTTGATCGAAAGTGTTCTTGTCTATGTTTCATCAGATCGGTGCAGCCGTTTTCTTATTACGCGAGTTTTTTTTTTTTAACTTATTGTGATGTAGTTAACAAAGGAACTTGTCCAGTGTATTGACAGCTGGGCTAAAATAAACAATATTGTTGTCGTTATATAGCCGTTAAAATATTGCCTGTTTATTAGTATCTTAAGCCACACTCGACATAAGGGTAACAGTATATGTAAACCACACTCGACATAAGGGTAACGCCACACCTGAGACGTTTTTAATTATCGAAAGTAAACATCCCGGAATCCGTTACGGGCTTCATAAATGTAAATTGGAGGCGCATCCCGTTTAGCGCCGCCCTGCCTTGCGCGCCCGCCTTCGCCCCGCGGATGCCGCCCGCCCTGGGTGGGGCGGACGCGAGGAACTGACAGTACGCCAACGAGGAGGACGTTTCTCTATTGAGAATCGAAATTAATTTCCATTTCAGACCCTTAGTTCAGACCTGTTCATCCTAAAAGTCGCTGTGATAAGGTTATTTATGTAACGATAAATACGTTTTCTTTGAATTTAGCTATTGCGTGTAATAAACACGTTTTTTTTTTACTACATGGGGGAAATCGCGGTACACAGATAGTAATATTATAAAAGAAAAGTAACTCTGTCTGTCTCACTGTTTCTTTGTTACCTTTTCATGACTAAGCCGCTGAATCGATTTTTATGAAATTTGATATTCATATAGCTAAGGACTTTTTTTTTCTTCGTGTCGATGGTTTTTGTTTTTTTTACTTATTTTTTTTTGTGTTTTTTTTTTAAATTACATTCTATCATCACCATCATTATAACAGTTTTCCTGGTTTCATTAGTAATCGATATTTTGCACCGCCCTTACTGCGCGTATATAGTCACGAGGTACAGCACTACGATATCGCCATCCCTGTGTTACAGGATTGTGCTAAACTTTTCTTTCTTCTAATAAGTTCCATTCAAACGGCGGCTTTGTTGTCAAAACTGGAATTTATTCTCCGTCGCTAATAACGAAGACGAATAAGATTTTCTAACTGATATTCTTGTTGAAGTACAATTTTAGTGATATACCTATTGTGACTGGATAAGTTTTATACTAATCTTATACCGCTTCGCCCTCGTACGTAACTATAGTTTCGAACGAAACATAATTATTCTTGGTACGATACTAGGGTCGATCGGAGATGTTTTTTTTCGTATATCTATTACAGTTACAGTACTAAGCCTTATAAAAAGAAGTCATTGCATTCAGCTGTGTCCATATTATTTAATTCATTATGGGTACAACTCTGAAATTGACTTGTAGATCTGTCCATTATAAATTGAACCGCGGAAATAATGAACTAAGACATTATAATTCTTTCTTGTACTTGTCTCTATACTTATACGAAATAAGCAATAAGCAAACGGTTCACTTGATTGTTAGCGACAACCGGAGTCTATTAACAACTGTAACATCATTACTTAGTGGTGTTGCTGATACTTTATTAGTCAGAGAGGTGTTTATTCATTTATTGTGAACTGTTATAAAAAATAACAGCTTTATTGTGTCTTCCTTATTAGACAGCAGGATAAACAGAAAGTCAGCACACTAACTACACATTTCTGATTGAAATTCACTAAAATCAAACAAGAACTTTCGGGCTATATTATTGGTGTGTACTGTACACGTACAGGAATGGAACGCTAGACGCCTACTTTGTTTCATAAGAGCCTGCAACGGAGTGGATATCTTCTAGATCAACGTGCTTCATCCTCATCGTAAACGAAGAACTTAACAAGTCTCGCGTATCTTGGACTATATTTTTAGGATTTTGTAGTAAACTACGAACTCTTTTATTTTTCTCTGTGTCTATCCCACTGTATCTGTATGGGTAGCGAAATTTAAAAGAAAATAATCACGGCTAAGTATCAATTTAACGTGTAATAGTCGAACAACTTAAAATATATACTTATAAAAATGAAAGTTTCGTGCGTACATTTAAACTGTTTATTCATATTTTCACAGTATCAAACAAAAAGCCCTGTTTTTTTACACAAAAATGGATTTATACGACTATGGAACCCCACACTGAATGTAGCTCTTCACGCACTAGCCCGATTTTAATTCCTAAAGATCTATACTCTTAACATCGCCGAATAATCTATGGGATAACGGAAAATCTTGCCCAAAACAGCACCTCATCCCATCATAAGTTTACTTACGAAACAGCGGCGAGTATAGGGGAGACCACACAGACACCTATCTACATCACCCTAAAACCCACATACAACTCTACCACACACACATAGAGTTCAAATCCGCTTCCACCTAGAATACAAACAAATATATCAAAGAAATTGTACCACAGTTTAGCAGCTTTCAAGCAAAATCCGTGACAAAAGTAAGTTGATTTGTAAAAGAGGCGTGAATATTTTTTACCAGAGAGAATGGTAAAGGATCGGCACAGATTATATAATAGTTGTTGACTGGAGTCGAGGGCAGGTAGAATAATTAATTGTTCCTCTGAGGCATACGTCCGATGTTCCAGTTAGCTGCGAGTTACAGATTTTATGCTCAACCGGCTACGTCAAATAAAATTTGTGTGTAATAAACTTATTTTAGTTTAGTAGTTGAACCAGTCAAGAACTTATTCTGGTAATTGTTTAGTATTGCCAATCATAGCATCGAAACAGAGAAATTGGGAAAAATAACTCTTATTTATGAGACAAGGCAATAAATTAAACATTATCAGTGGTTTGTTTTTGTAATTTTCTATTTACTTATTTATAAATTTCACCTACACTGAGTAGATCTATAAATTGACAATGAAAATCATGCAAAAAAGCAAAACTTATCAAGTTAGGTTTGTTTGTCTTTATATACCTATCCATTGTATTGTATATTACCTTTGTATTGTGCTATAATTGGATTTTGGATAAAAATTTTGGGGAACGCAGGTTTTCACTTATATATCTCCTGAAGTCTTGATGTTCCAGCTTTATTAGATTTATTATGACTTTTATATTTTTGTCATGGAAGAAATCGAGTCACTTGTGATTTAAAGACACCCAGATTATATATATCAGGAAAGATCTACTCTGGCAGGGTGTTCCGCAATTTAACAACCCGCACCTTGAAACGACAAATCTAATTAAAAAAATACGACAACAGTTTAGTTTATGCTAATCTGATGATAAAAATGACTCCAACAGTGTAGGTAAATGAAAAGATGTATTTTTCTGCGCAATTTTTACTGCGGCACATAGGCTGGGTAAGACTTGACTATGACTTATTTATAACTTTGATTATGACTGTGACTTGTATTATTATAAAATACTATATGCCGCAATCTTGTAACTCTAGTAAGGTGTATAATATTTAAAATAAAATAAAACAACAACACGTTTTTCTTTCAATATGACAAATAAGTACAATTATTTGGCAATGCAAATTGTAATGTTTCTGTATTAGTACAGCTGGCATGGTTGCCGAACACGTGTTCCAAAATAAGGCCAATGTCGCATTTCGTTACGTAAAGTATTTCATCTTCAAGGACGCTCGACAAAGACTTGCAAACCTAGCTTAAGTGAGTACCTGACTTGTAGTTGTTGAATCAGCGATGAATCCACACAGTTACACAAGATAATAATATTTTTTTTGGCTCAAGCTTCTAAAGTACAACATGAGAGCCGGAAGATTACCACTGGCACTCCCTGGAGTGCCAGGTCTTCCGTAAGTGGTAACCTACCAGCTTTCATGTTCAAACCCTCGTTATCAAGCGCAATAGAATACATTCGTCCTTAACTCACAGATACATTTTATATAAATAAAAAAATCCTTTCGTTGAAATAAAAAAAAACTTTGTTAAAATTTAAATACCAATATTTTTTACTGAAATGAACGCATATTATTTATTTTATTTTGTGAGACATGACAATCAAAGATGACATCATCGCATGAATATTGCATTGTCATCTGATTTATACCTATATATGCACGAAAAATTATATCACAATTGGAAACCGGGAAGAGGGAAAAACACTTGCAAGATTTGAATACTGACATCGGGACAGGTGAAAGTAAAAAAAGCTTGTAAAGAGAAATAATCTTGAGGTAATTACAATCAGTTAAATAGATTTTATACGCAGAAATTATATAAATAAATATCAAATTTCAGAAAAAAAAAAAAAAACCGATAAGATTCAAACTTGCAAAGTTCATTTTTCCTGTTCGAACTCAAGCTGCAGGGTAAAAGAAAAATACCATTAGAAAAGCATGACATCTGGCAGTAAAGTACTTTACACTTTGCCACCTCAGAAAGATGCTTTTCCGCTCAGGATTACTCAGGAAACTGCTAGGAAACTCATTTTTATCTCCTAGAGCGGGAAGTAATGTCAATATTCGATTAATTTAGTATTAAACATGTTTATCATAGTTTTTTTTTGTTTAATACGTTTGTCATCTGTGTACAACCCTTCATAAAACACAAACGTAAATAAGTAGTTCAATTCAAGAAGGTTGAAATTATATAATGTTGATATAAGTGATCTAGCACAGCACAGTACGGTATGGGCAAGTATGTAGTGTTAACCTCGAAAGTGCTAAGAACTGGGATTTGCCATGCTTATACTTCATATTTAATGAGTATAAGCTCTCTATAGACAAAATTTCATTGGATATGGACACATTTACTCCGAGAAAAGCAAAAGCGAGTATTCATGTTGATGTAACTTAAAAATATAGGAGTTTTTTTACGCAAGATAGATCTACGATTGACCACCAACTGCGATGGTGTGGCCGGGGATGGAGCTCGTCGATCTAGAAGATACCTATTCACTCTGATCTTGAAAATTCCAACATTGTAGTTCTTAGGATACAGAGATGTGAGAGTTTACGTAAAGTTACAACATAAATGATTGATTTTCTAAAAATAATTTACATAGAAATGATTAATGAGGGATATAATTTTGATTTTATGTTTAAGTTATTACAAAAGTAGCGCTCGTGCCGTAGCTTGAATAGGTGTTCCGAACGATCACCAATGTCAAGCAACGGACGGACAGGTCAGTCTTCGGATGGGTGACCGTGAGTGGCATTTCTTTCTGAGCGCCACCGTGGGTCGGATGACACGTTAAATTGTAGGTCCCGGTTGTTTGTTCTCAAAAACAGCAATCGTCAAGCCAGGTCAGAGGCCTTTCGGCGGCTTAATAACTCTGACACTAGGGCTGGCCACTCAGTCTATACGAAATTACTTACTTATTACAAAAATACTTGACATTTCTTTCTAAATTGGGTTTTAGTATTTGCCTTATATTTACAGTAATTTTCATGAGATATTTACTATTTGTTTTACACAAATATTTTATAAATAAACCGCGCTAGCGTCACACCTTGTATATTGTATATTACATTTGTTTGTATACTTACTTATCAATACGTATAGAATAATTTATAGATATAATAACGTAATTTGGTTTATAAGTACAAACTACAGAGGGTTGTGTTTACCAGCTATCTGGCCACCCTTCCCGACAAATATGTACCCTGCTGAGTATACTTATTGTTTGTATTTGATAAATCGATATTATTTACTAATATTAATCTCAATTTGGTGGCGACCTACTCGTAGCTAGCCCAGCACTTGAAATATTTAAATGATTATTTTGGTTAGCAATCAAGGTAATTAGTCTTATTCACGAAAAAGGAACATAAGATTTTGGTGACGACGGTCGAAATCTTTGAACAATAATTAAAAATTTTACTTTTTTGTAACCTTCTGTGACAAATAGGTACGTTGTTTTAAAGAATGCTCATATACCTAACACAATTTGCAGTGGCTTTGTGCAAACTTTCTAGTGAAAACATCAACATTGATATCGTAGGTTTATTATCATGTTAAGCGTAAATTACACTACGAGAATAGTTCTTATCTATTCGGATATGTTGTAATACTTGTTTCCTTATTGAATCATTATTATTTATTATCATTATTTACCAGCCAGTGTTCAGTTGTCAAAATTTCATCCATTCACCATTTTCACCCTGCAAGGAAACGTCGAGAAACATCGCTCACTCTTTCATTTATGTAAAAGAAGAATGTTGAAAAAAATGATTTTTGCTCCTAAACATTATTTGATTTCGATGATTTTTCTAAATATATTTGGAATGATATTATAGTTGCGCCCTGCAGTTTCACCCGGTTTCATCCGGATGTTGTTCAGTGTATCCCACAGGAACTGTAATATTTTTCGGGATACAAATTATGCTAGATCCTTCTACATAGTATAAGTAGTAATCCTGCCAAATTCGTCCAGTAGTTTCATCGTCCATCGGACACACCGTACAGACAGACAACAATGTTGAAAATTACTGTTTTGGCTTCTTTATCGATAGTAATGCATCCTGTAATAAAAAATTGTCAAAAATGTACAGAGCACACTTAGAAATAAATACGCTTGGTTAGTTTGGTATATACGCTATTAGGGCGTTACAGAAACTCATGATAGTAGAATGAAATCTGAACGGTTTGGTTATACAAAATTTCTTAATTTTTTACTGTTAAAGTAAAAAAAAACAAATTAAAATAATTGAAAAAAGCAAACATGAGACGAAAGTCTCTGATGAGACGTAGAGAACATAGCCGTTAATAGTTTCAGCTTGGTTTCAACCACAGACGTACTTTTTATTTTTTATTTATTAGAAGAAGAATCATCGTAATCAAATAATATTTAGGGGCAGAATCAGCGAAAAAACGTGTACTGGCGAAAATTTACGCGACAATTATTATGATCGATTTTAAAGTAATACACTAGTTAGGCAGATATTAACTCGTAGGTAATATGATTCACGTTACGAAGACGAGCGTTGACCATGAACCAAATAAACATATTGTTAATTAATCATTTATACAATTTGATTATATTACTATGATATCATTTGGGTACTCAGATCTTCCGTGTATCTATATTTTGGGTATCGGATTTTTCGTAAGTCGTTTCAAAAATATTGGTATGCGCGAGAGAGGCAGAGGGATTTGTATGTAGAGGGCCTTAAATGTTTTTAATTTATCATTGTCATAATTAGTAAATTTGTGAGAACATAATATATAAACAAATTTAATATAAGGAACTAAATAGAGAAAAAAACCGTTGGTCGTAGAGACATGAAGGCACCTTTCTGTGAAGTTAGGTTTTAAATAGGAAAAGGTTTCTCGATCACGGGTTAAATTGCAGGATGCGGCTAGTATTTAAATAAATAAATAAGAACAAAATGTGTTGATCTAGAAATTTGTACATACACTAGTAAAACTACCTATTTCAGTCCACATTCTTGATGCGTACTGCACAGGAATGGAACTCAATGCCGCCTTCTCTGTTTATTGACAACTACAAATTTGGTATTTTCAAGGCTAGAGTGAATAGATATCGACGAGCTCTGTTGTAACCTAGGCCACACCGTCGCTTAGCAATAAGCTAAGTTGCAATAGTTGATCGTCAATCGTAGATCTATTTCATATACAAACCTGCTTCTTTTTTGTGTTGTTGGTTAAAAATGCGTGAACGAAACAGACGTATCCTGAGTATTCCCTGCCAACGCCCCTCTCCCTGTTCTACCTTTGAAAGTAATTCAATTAATATCCAAATACAACCAGTTTGGGCTTCAAATAACTTGAAATACTTAAATTACGTTTTGTCGGGGTCTAAAATCACAGACGAGGGTTGCTTTGGCAATCTCTACGAGGCTTTTTATGGTTGGTAAGTTAGGACATTTGCCATTCTCCCATTTACGTCTTGATATTCTTTGTCGCGCGCTGTTACATACAAATGTCAGTTTTTTTTATCCCGAAACATTGATCGATTAGGAGAAATTAATTAAATTAATTTTTTAATTATTTTTTTTATTCTGATTGGAATCTGAAATATTATGCCTCTAAGATTTGTTTTTCTTTCAAATTTCTTGATAACTGCGTTGTTTTTTTTTAAATTAAAATTATTTAAATATAGGTATAACAGACTTTAATAAAGTGAAGAATTTTAAAATTAGTAAGAAGGTACTAGGTATGCATGCTGGGTATGCTGCCAACTGATAGTGGCTTTGAGCAGTGGGATAATCTTTAGATTTTTACCGATATTTGCTTTTGTGTATTACCTAATTTAGTTAGTTAAGTTTGTTTAATGGGCAAGTACCTTTATTAATTACAACAAAACAATAAACATGCATAACTAACTAAACTACTACACAAAAAGCAAATAGATTACTCCAGACTGATAAAGGTCTAAAGATAATCCAATTGCTCAAACTAGTGCAGCGTACTCAGCATGCTGAAGGCATTGCCACGTAGAATGGCAAAGCTTTTGCATTGGGCCAGCGAAGTATGTGTAGTTTGTTTTGTTGTAGTTAATTTGCCCAATTAAAAATATATAAGTAATAGGCGTTATAGGATTGTTAAAAATATCCAAAGAGTGTGTTTACATAGGTATATTACTGATCCAATTGCTCAAACCCGCTATCAGTGCAGCATACCCAGCATGCCAAGGCATTCAGCATTGGCACGTTGAATGGCAAAGCTTATGCATTGGGCCAGTTAGTTGTGTAGTTAAGTATGTGTAGTTTGTTTTGTTGTAGTTAATAAAGGCAATTGCCTAATTAAAAAATATATAGTCAAAGGGTTGTTAAAAATACCCAAAGAGGTGTATATATTACCGCATTAAAAAAAAATTGTTACGATCTACTGTTTCATTCGCAAAATAGGTTCGGTAAATTGTGACGATAGCAAAAAGTTGAATTAACTGAGTGGTGCTTTGTTGCTCCGAACTTTAGAAAGCCAGACTTGTAGCTACGGTGTTGCTAGAGTACAAAATTAACAACCAATTTACTGCCAAGTGTTCGTTTTATTCGACTGCCTAAGAAGTAGGGTAATGTTCTTCGGGTTAATATTTGATTGAATGTATGTATCTTTCAAAATTACCTCTTGTAACTGAAAGGGCTCGCTTTTATAGGTTTGTATTTACCTCCTTGGGAGGGTTAGCACATCAATCAATCAATCTTATTTCAATATTACTTTGTTCTTCGTCTTGCTCTCTGAACTGTGCAGAAAGAGCGAGACGAAAGTAAAAGTAATATTGAAATAAGACTATTACCTCCTACACTCTCTGTAATTTCATGCAGCCTGCTGTTACAAATATGTTAATTTACAAGAATTGCTTATTCTGAAATGTGCTCATTAAAATAGATTGTTCAATAGTTCTGCGCATACTTTCTCGTGAAAACGTCCAGTCAACATCATAACAAGCTCAATAATTTACGATTAAGCAGTCGCGTATGTTGTTTTTCTTTTAATATAGATAAAAGTGCAGCAAAGGAATTTTCAATCTGGCAACATTAAAAGTTGCCAAGCAGTACCTATATGAAGCTACATATATACATAGAACGCACGTAGACACCTATTTGGTAAGTTTTGCGAGAGTCTGTCTACTCGCTCAGCCCTAAATAATTAATTTTCTCGAATATGTTGTGCATTATGAAAAATATTGTACATCGGTACGTTTTGAGGGGAATAAGGTTCATTTTTCTTTGTCCTGACTGACCTTTACGACCTTTGCAAGGGTTACAGTTTGTAGCTCTAACAAAACTGGGTCTTACGAGGAATTGCTAGTTATGGTATATCTTGGAATATATTATATACAAGATATAACAGAACTGGTTATATCCCACGGTTTCGTTTGTCTAGTACTTATGAAAATGTAGCCTGTGTCCTGAAGCTGTGTTTCCGCTATCTCCATATCAAATATCGTCATAATTCGTTCAGTCGTTTAGTTGTGAAATCGTATTAAAAGTAGAGGAGGTAAAATCTCAGCCTCAACACAGATCTGCGATACCTATTGGCATCGTGAGCGACTTCTGCGTGTTTAGGGAACGTTTTGCATAAAATAATAGACGGTAATATTATTATAACAAAAAAAAAACTGGTCTCACCTATGACCACGGACGCTGCAAAGTGTTCGAAACTTCAGTTATAAAATTATATAAAATGTAAGCGACAAATCTGTTAAAAACGTGACTCTAACAAACAAAAATCACTTCAAAGTTTAATATTTTGCAAACGGATGCCTAAATTGAAAAATGGTTTTGGCACACACCCTATGTTTTTGATTAGCTATCTAAAGATATCCCACACGATGGGATAAATGAAAAAAAAAACATCCCCACCTTTACGTGAAAGTCTTCTGTGCTTTCACTTTTCTTTTATACTATTAGGAGGTATAAGAGAAATTCTGAAGGAACCTCCAAATTAATTAAATTTTAAAATATTCTTGATATATTTTGACTGGCCATGTGGCTCAGTTGGTAGTATGTCTACCTGCTAAGCTGTAGGTCGTGGGTTCGATCCCCACCCAGGGCAAACATTTGTGTGATGAGCATGGATGTTTGTTCTGTGTCTGGGTGTTTCTATGTATCATATGTATATATTTACAGTTTCCGGCAGCCTAGTGGTGAGACCGTCTGACTTGCGATCCGCAGGTCCTGGGTTCGAATCCCACGGCACGCACCTCTGTCTTTTCGAAGTTATGTGCGTATTGTTGATTGCCGCCGACTTCAAACGGTGAAGGAAAACATCGTGAGGAAACCTACATGTCTGAGAGTTCTCAATGATCTTGAAGATGTGTGAAGTCTGCCAACCCGCACTTGGCCAGCGTAGCAGACTATGGCCTAACCCTTCTCACAATGAGAAGATGGCCCGTTCCCAGCAGTGGGACAGTTTGTACAAACAGGGCTGATAAAAAAAAAAAAAATTACAACAAAAAAACTATATATGTATTCTATCAGCCATCTAGTTCCATAGTACAAGCTTTGCTTAGTTTGGGTTAGATGGTGTTGTGTGAAATGTCCCCAAATATTTATTTATTTTATTATTAAGCTATTGCATAGCTTCTATCGCGGGCCTTGAGCGTGGAGACCGAATCCAGAAATTCCGTAACGAAAATAACCTAACACACCGCGCGTAAAGCTATTATGCAATAGCTTTACCGCGGCAGTCTCCGAGTGCCACACGTCTTTTTTTTTTATATTATTTTTAATTCGTGATTTTATGAATTTTAATTAGTAGGTATAGATTGGCGCCTCTTTCTACTTAGTTAAGACACATGTACATTTATACATATAAGCACAGCCTTTAGTATATAAGTATAACAATGTTGTTAGGTAAATCTAGTGTAAACTCAATGGAAGGGCTATAATTTTTTTTTTAAATAAAAACTACGGGTCACTCACGTCTACGAATGCGGTTGAAACTATAGTCGAATATTTCGGCTCAAAACAGACGTGAGTGACCCGTAGTTTTCATTAAAAAAAAAAAAAAAAAGTGTGAAAACCACGTTAATTTCCATAGTATAAATAAATTTTATTAATAGTTTTAGGTGCTGAGTTACAGGTAAATCCGTGCTCTGAGATCATGCACTTCATGCAGTCATTGGTTTGATATCTTAGAAGATTATATAGTAAATATCAAATTTTAATTGGAAGTTACTTTTTAGGTGACGATAAGGCCGAGAAGGACAAACTCAGCGAGTACCTTGACTTTGATGGAACTCGTCCACGGACCCGGCGGCGCTGGTCCTCTAGGACCCTGCTCATTCGGGGCTATCTCCGCCCCACTGTCTCGGAGTGGCGCACGGAAACACCGCGCGCGCCATCTCGGGGCAACGCTTTACGGGCAGCAGACTCCCCCGAGTCTGCCACCTACGGCCCGGTTACCGGGGGTTACGATGCTCACAGAAGGAAACTGCTGCCATCCACTTTGTCTCACCGACCAGCATTGCACGAAGCAATGCTGGGAGAGAAAAATCGCCCCCGACTGCGCTCGTGAGGTCACGGCGCTCGCTGGCCCATGCCGGGCACTCCTCCAGCGTATGCTGCGCCGTGTCCTCGTCGGCGCAGCAGTGGTGGCACATTCGGTGTACAGCCTCGACCAACATCTCAAGAGGCTCTCGCTCGGTGGTTGGGTCAAAAGTTGGATACGGAAGACACGTATGGATAGGCACGTATTGTCAAGTTGCTTCCACCGTCAGCGGCTTAGGCCCAGCCCCGCTGCCAAATAAAGATAAAACTTTGTGCAAACCATTTATTTTATCTAAAAGTCTAATAGACAAAATTGTCCTTTATATTTATGATAACCTCACAAAGTGATTTTATATCTTTAAAAATATTGTGATGCACTAGAGATCGTCACACGCCCCATGCACTGGAAGTAGCATCGAGGAAATTTTCCTTTACGAGAACCATACATACGTAAAACCACACCTATTTTCAGAGTAGGCCTATTTTCATCAAAGATGAATCAATTTTTTTTTATTTTTTTTTATTATCACATGTAAAGTACAATCAACAGGAAGAGCGTTATACAAACATAATTTTACAGTACAAAATAAATGCAACTTTTACTTAAAAACATTCATTCTCAATAAAAACTATTCAAATCAAAATTCTACAATAAACATTACTGGCCTTACTGAAAAACATGACTTAACTTTGATCAAAACGTTTCAAATTCTGTCTTCTTTTCGGAAGTGTCATTACGCGTCAGCGAAAAGTTAATAACTATTTATGTTAACATATTCTGTTATGCATTGCTCAAAAAGTAACGTTTTTCGGTAAGACCCTACATTTAAGCAATAAACGGCCTTATCGAAAAATGTTAATTAACTTTGATCAATGTCTCAAACATGTCTGTCGTATTTTTAATGGAAATAACAATTTTTTCAATCATCTCATCAGCAAGAAGTTGACAGAATTGTTTGAGCATTGCTCAGAGTAATGGTTTTCAGTAAATTATAGTCATCAGACACGAAGGACAAGTTTTAATAAAAAAAATACGAAAAATGGGATTGTGCAACTATAACGTAACGTCTATAACGTTTAACGTATGCGGAGACATGTAAATAGAGATAAGATACCCTAATATTTATAAGTACATTAAGTTAAATTAACTCTGTTTGTTTCCCAAATAAAATAAAATAAAATAAATAAAAATAAAATAATGTCAAAATCGGCTAAAAGTCATTATGTATGTTAAATAAAAGTCATTATTAGTATGAAATATCATATAACCAAGGTCATATCCATATATGACCTGGTTAGAGGGCTAAATGGAATAGAGACTGTATTAGAGGGTTAATGGTGACGGTATTAGAGGGTTAGAGAGGACAAGAGGGTAATATATAATATTAGCTTATAGTGACAGAAGGTCAGCCCATCGCCTACATAAACGACAATTTCCCTCAAGTCTTAACTGACTTGAAATGTATTTTACAATCTAAAAGAATATTTTTATAATTAGTTAGTCTATATTCAGATATGTTTGTATTAGGCAAATAATATATGATAATCAAGTAGTTTTAGTGCTTAAACAAGTTCCTTATATTAAGTTATATTTTAATTGTTGTATTTATTTATTGCCTTATAATTTTTAGTCAAGTATGAGTAAAATTATTATAGCCTTACAATAATAGCAATTATATATTGCATGCCCGATATGGGTACGCTGTTGAGACTTGTCTACATATAAGAACTTTTGTACACGGTGAAGCAATAAACGTAATCTGATTCTGATTCTGACTTATGCCCGGGAAGAGTAGCTGGTACGTTCTACATTCTTCTTTTTCTCCCAATCCAGCATGGAAGCGAGAATCAACAGTTTCAAAAGATATACAGATACTAACAGTGTTAATTGTAATTTATCTCTGTTGAAGTATACTTTATATATAGGCTATGAGTGTGAATAATTCTTTCCCAACTTATGTAACTGTTCGTAATAGGTTAAATGATTTAAGTCGGAGCGCGGTACGGCCGCTTGTCGGCGGGAGATGACATCATTATGGGAAAATATTCCTTAGCACTAGCACAGAGAAATAACGTGATTATGGGTATTTACCGGATAGAGTCTGTCACAATGATGTGACAGACTCTATCCGGTAAATACCCATTTACAATGCTTTCAAAAATATCATAATATTACATTTAGATTGATGTATTTATATATTATGAAATGTTTAAAATAAGCTTTAATTTGGTTCGAGTAGTGTTTGTTTGGACGTCAAAATTATGTTAACGGCGTTAAGAGTCTGTAGATCATGAAACAAAATACTCAAGATCGAAATCGTTCCTTTCACTCATACTTGTCAACATTTTTGAAGATATAAATGGATTGAAAGAACTTGTAAAAAAACCGTCACTTTATACACTAGAGAGATGAGAAACATCACAAATTTTCGATAAAAATTTCAATATGATCCAAGTTAATTTTAATTTTTTATTCTTCATTCACAAAAATTTACTAGATTCAGAAAATTTGTGATATTCTAAGCCGATTTAGTACGTTTTCATTTTGTATAGTACAAGTAAATTTGAAAAACTTAAGAACCGCTATAAAAATGACTGAACCTATTTCGATGAAATATAAGCACACTCTCGATCGATCGCACTTGTTCGAATCCTCTTTCAAAGCTTAAAAAACTAGTTCAAAATCGGTCCGTTTAAGAGCACCTATCCTACAGACAGATACAAAAACACAGTGTTTGCCAAATGACTAACAATTTTGAAGATCTAAATGACGCATGAGATTTCCATTAAATAAAATAAATAATATTTTAGGTTTTTTTGTGATCTAATAAACTGCATCTAATCTATATAATGAAATAACAAAAACAAGATCAATCAAAACCATACGTTTGATCTTGTTTTCCAAACTTTCAATCGGTTAATTTATTAAATACATACCTTAGAATATAGAAAAATACAGAAACCGTGAACATGCTTCGAACTGAAGCGACAGAAACTACTCATATATAGAGTAGTTTGAAGCGCGCGCGATCAGTTGCTCTATGAACGTCTTAACGAGTGGCAAGCTTTGTTGGTGTTAAATTTAATTCAAATATGCCGTCATGTGTCGTTCCTACGTGTAAAAATACTGCTGGGGTGAAAAAAAAACACGATGGGATAACATTTCACGTGTAAGTAGCACAATTGACATTATCTTACGTATTTATTTAATAAATTGTTCGGTCTTTGATCATCGTAGAGAAAGAATCGTCAATTTTGTTGGTGTTGCCAATATCAACGTTTTGATTTTCCTTACTATTACTTGCTACTGTTTTTTTTTGTTAGTAGTTTGTAAATTAAATGAGTAGGTATTTAAATATATTTTTATCCGATTAAAAATTAATTGGCCAAGTGCATGTCGAGTAGTGTTCAGGGTAGCGTTTCATAATTGCAGTTCACCCTATATGGACTTAGAATAGAACTACTTGTTTGATATTGTGAACATATTGATTGATTTTGCGATTTAAATGGATTTAGTGCGAAATTTTTCATCAGTTTTTTTTTTTTGTGGTGGTAGTCTATAACCGTTAACTTATAAAAGCCTACCAGGGCCGTAGCCAGGAATTCATTTCGGGGGGAGGGGGGGGTCTTCAGCAATGGACTTGGGCATAGCTTATGGTTTTTTCGCGCAAAATGTTATGTAGTGTGTAGTGTTTTTATAGTAATATACTATAAAAACACTACTACAATTTTCGCGCTCGTTATGCTTTGTTTTTCGTATTAGTGAACCCAAAAAAATTTGGTTAGTGGCTATTTTTAGTTAATTATTTGCTCGTATTAGAAAGTTCACATCACTTTAATGATCAATACAAATATAGATCAATATGAAACAATCATGCGCGAGCGAATCGAGCGCAAAACTTTTTTAATTTTATAATATTATATATTTTATAATATATATAGAACAATAATATATATAGAATTTTATAATATTCTGAGCTAACGTAATAAGATACAAACACAAAATAATTAATTTGACCGATTAATCCGAATAGTAAGTCAAGAGAACAGTTATAAAAATAATGATATCCGTTTAAGAAAGTAAATATTTTATTTTAATATATTTTTATCTCCACGATTTACCACAGCAACGGGTAAATAATGCCTACACTAGCAACATTATGCGGGTGAGAGGTGAGAAGGGTGCGGGACGATTCTTTTGTTTTTGGACACAGCACGGATTTTGTAACTGCATCTGGACGCGCCTTCTGTATTTTTCTATATTCTAAGTTAAATACATAGTTTTCGGCTCACTTCTTGTTTGGGAAGTGGAACTGCGCCGGACCTGCTTGTCACAATATATGCAATAAGAGCACTGAACACTTACCTATAGAGAACTCTGAAGAACAAGTACAAGAAGATGAATTAACGCTGTGACTGAATGAAACAAGGCAGATGACTTATATAGTAGATTGTTATACAAGGGGCTAAAAAGACCCATTGTAACGAGGTAGATTTTTACTCCTCTTGATGCTCTAAAAGTCCGTCATTGTAGTGTAGTAAAGCGGGGGAAAAATAGCATTTTAAGCTCTAGGGGAAAACGTATTTTTTTTTAAATTTTTATCTGTTACCAAAGAGCCTACATACACGAAACAGTCTTTATTCAAAAGTAGAATAATCTCTTTGGTGTATATTTACATTCTCTTTGCAAACATCTCGTTAAATATCCAAAATTGTACATTTAATTTTTAATAAAATAAACTTTGAATTATTGTATTGGATTATTTTATTTTCTCGCAATCGTAGTAGAAAGTAGAGTGTAACACACTGCGCTAAAAACCCATTGTAACTCGGTTTCTATTTACTCCCTCGCTAAGCTCGGGAGTAAAAATCTACCTCGTTACAATGGTCTTTTTAGACCCTTGTATAACAATCTACTATTAGTGCTCCGTGTGCGCTGGAACTATGCACCGGCCGGCATTATTAGGTATTTAGGACATCAAATCTGAGTGTACAATGACCTCGAGCGTCGGCAACCTTGCGCGACCGGCGGCGGCGGCGGCGGCGGCGCGCGGCGCTGTGGCAGGCGGGCGTGGACCAAATTTTAAGTTTGCGACTTGCCTCAAATTGATATTGTTTGTTCTTCATTTTTGTATGACTAAATTATTCTAATGATACAATTGCTTCAGACTGAAGATTTTTTAACCGACTTCAAAAAAGGAGGAAGTTATCAATTCGTAGCGTATATTTTTTATGTATGTACATTGTACATGAATTGCTCCGTCATTCGTGGACCAATTTTTGTGTTTCTTGAATTGGTTTATAAAGAAAGCTTCCAAGTTGGTCCCATAATTATTGTACTAAATAGATCTTACGTTGGATGACCTATTCGCCTGATGGCAAGCGACGGTGTGGCCGAGGATGGAGCAAGAAGAGATTTACTCGCTCTAGCATTGAAAATTCGAGATATATATAGTTCTAAGGAAACAGAGAAGGTGTCACGGAGTACCACTCCTGTGTAGTACGCATCAAAAAATTAATGAAAACGTATGGTAATGTGCCTTCTGGAATTTTCAATCGACTTCAAAAAAGAGGAGGCCGTCAATTCGGTTATTAAAACAAAATACTTATCAATGTAACTATGTCACAAATAATTTTGTCTATGGCTTCTCCAATTAGCAAGATTTTCGTTCTTCTGTCGGCATGTTTGTTGGTACTCGCATACAAGGATGTTACGCTCATCTCTTTTATCAATGCTAAGCTCGCGTTCATTTTTATCTTGACTTTTCAACAATTCGCTCACTCAGTCAATAAGTAGTTAAAAAATCTGAAACTGGAACAGCCGACTGAAAATGACTTGTCTTGACGAAACTTTGTACCACGTACCTACAGGTTTTATAGAATTGTTTTGTAGTCGGGAATGTTTGGTAAGAGAAGTATTTCTTTCAAAATGGGGATAAGTTTACCGCGGCACCATTTCTAACCATTTTTTTTTCAGCCGTTACTGTCCCACAGCAGGGCAAAGGCATTTTTCTAAAAAGAATATCAATTTAAATTATCTAGATTTTAATAATATTTGTTAAAAATGTTTGGCACTTAATTTTAAACAAGAATCTTAAATATAACTAAAATCGGTTTAGATGTTGTCGAGAAAAAAGGTTATTATTATTATGATGTCTCGGT
The DNA here is from genome assembly GCA_947563715.1 of Lycia hirtaria. Classification (NCBI taxonomy): domain Eukaryota; kingdom Metazoa; phylum Arthropoda; class Insecta; order Lepidoptera; family Geometridae; genus Lycia; species Lycia hirtaria. The sequence goes on from OX387375.1 coordinate 26,161,312, forward strand.
TGAAAAGAGAAGTTTGCTACAAAATTTTTGTCGGCCGATTTTGTTAATATATGACAAAAAACTTTCTGAAATTTCTAGACATATCTCTAAACAAAAATTTCGAATATGAGTAGTTGACTTCGCGAGCACAGACATTTGCAACAAGTAATTTAGAAAAAAAAGCAATTTGCAAAAATTTAAAAACACTTTTCTAATATCCCTCCTCAATGATTTTAGGTAGTAAAAAAATTAAGAATGCTGTGATGCGCGAGAGAGATAGCTGCGCGCTTTGCTTACTCAAGTACTCAGCACTTTTACAGTAAGTAAGCGTTATAACCTAGGCGGCTAGGTTGGCCGCGCGTCCTTCAGGCGGGCGGCGGCCGGCAGGTGGACAACGACCCGCGGCCGCTGACTGTGCGATGGATAGATAATACGCTCATCCGTTACTTAGCGGAAATACGTCGCAAGACCCCGCCCCGCACAGAAACCGCCGTGACATGACCATCTGACACAAATGTATATCTCAATACTAAAACTGCTTCGCCGGGACTTCGGGAGTGTGGCCGACGTAGAAACCCACGTTTCACAAAAATCTTAACCAGAATTGGGTTAAGATAAAAGTTTTTGAAGATAAAAACCCTTACTTGAATAGTTTAGTTTTTGAAAACAATTGAGATGTTTAATTTATGTCTTTTAAGTTTGTCTGATAATACGAGTGTTCTATTTTTTTTTGTTTCGTTGCTGAAATTGGCTACACCAAATTTGTATTACTATGCCTGGTTTTTTTTATGTCGTGAGCACATCAAAGTAAATAAATTATTATTGGTGGACATTTCAACACTATCTAGCACAAACTAAGCAAACGTTAAGCTGTATTTTATTTATATGATTTTTTATTGTCAATGTATAGATGTACACAGTGTAGGTGAACTTATAAGGTACTATGGAAACTAGGTGGTAGATAGAATACATATATACTTAGTTTTTTTGTAAATATATACATATGATACATAGAAACACACAGTACAAACATCCATGTTCATCACACAAATGTTTGCCCTGGGTGGGGATCGAACCCGACGAGCTCAGGAGGCAGTAGTACTACCACTGAGCCACGAGGCCTGTCACTGTTAGAAGTGTTCCTGTCTCTCGCACATCACAACCATTTTAATTGGGATGCTATAAAATTGAGAGACAGTTTTGTTTATTTAGATAGGATAAGTAGTAATAAAAAGAGAGATAGATAAACTCTTTATTGTTTACACCACTATAATAAAACACTAATTTACAAGAGAGAGCTTACACGCTAGTGAAAACAACAAGCGGCCTTATCGCTGAAAGCGATCTCTTCCAGGCACCCTTTAATATTCTAATCGTATTTATATTGGCGACGGAGACATGAAAAAAAACTAAGAACCACTTTTTCCTATCTTAAGTGTACAAATCTATTTTATAATATCCCCACTCAGTGATTTTATATGTTTAAAAATGTTGTGATGCGCGAAACAGCTGCGCGTGATCATGAAGTAATGCAGACCATGTCCGTCTCCAGGTCCTCAGCTATGAATTAAATTTTCATAGTAATCGGCTCAGCCGTTTACTAGTGAATAGGAAATATATTATATTTTAAGTTTCTCTCACTAAACTTTTATAATATCAGTGAGGATTGATAAATAAATAAAGTTGAAAAACATGAAATGAATTATATGAAGAAATGCAAATATAACAATCTATCTATACTATATACATATACAATATCACATAAACGGTGTCACTTTATCAGTGTTACCATCATAAAAATACTTTAAGCAAGTTAGCGGTCAAACGTTTAGTCTTGTTCGGTAATACAACGCCACGCAATATCTGTAACAAAATGCGAGAACCGCTAGCGTGTTTTAGTGACGAACAGCGCCATCTTGTGTATTATATGTTTATTATATTTTATACTAGCTGCGCACCGCGGTTTCAGCTGTGTAGTGAAAAACTAATGATTTTGATGAAAAGTAGCCTATTTCATAAAGATCGGTAATATAATTTTATTAGTATAGCCGTTTTGTCAAAAGCCGTTGTGTGAAAAGGCAAGAAACAAACAGAATTACTTTCGCTTATTGAAATGAAACAAAATTTAACGGTTTTATCGCGTATATTTTACATAAAATTATTAATAAAAAAATATTAATTAAAATTATTACTAAGCTGTATTTTATTTGTATGATTTTTTATTGTCAATGCATAGATGTACACAGTGTAGGTGAACTTTATAAATAAACAAATAAATAAATAAATATTTTTATGACTGAAAAATAAAAGATACAAATTTGTTTCATTTCAATCAGTAATAATCGTGAAAACCTTAGAAATCGTTACTTTCGCTTTTTAGGATTTAGCAAGGATTACATATTGTCAAGATTGTGATTTGTTAGTGTGTCAGTAAAATTGGATACACAGCATTTAGGCTGTGTATCCAATTTTACTGACACACTGATTCTATCTCTGTGTGTTAAAATTATCCGAAATTTAATTATGCTTCATAATTACTACTATCATGAAGTTAATAGCAAAGCGTACATTAAATAATGTACATTAGTTTAAGAGCTAATCGAAGAGGTTGTACCGTGAGTTATCCGGCCTTCATAATTTCGTAGCCGTGTTTACCTACATCCGGTTTTTGCTCGTCTATACTTTACTAATAGTCTAACATTTTGTTCGTGTATCTTAGATTTAATACTATATACTACTATATTATATACTATATTATATGCATGTGCATATATTGTAAGTCATTATTTAGTTTATAATGTTACTTGTTTAATATCCCGTTGCACGCCCCGTCTGATTTATATTAAGAATATATTTTTCTTCATCCTATGGTTGCCTGGAAGATCGCTTTTAGCGATAAGGCCGCCAGTTGTTGCACTAGTCTATTTAAGTACTTTGTTATTACTTTTAAGGTGTGTGCAATAAAGAGTTTATCTATCTATCTATCTATATACATATATTATATCTATATAGTAATAAATGTAAGATCTCTATAGAATAGAATATAAGATTATTGCACATCAATACAGATTTATTTAAGAAGTACTTACATTTAATTTTTATATATTTTCCTCCCCCGACTGCTCAAGGAAGCTAATGTTTTTCGGTTTGTATGTAATTTTGTAGTTATCTGAAGGTGTAATGTGTATGTGTGTATGTTTCTTTATTATCTCCTTTAGCCTACGGCTTAATTGATGTAGAGGTGCGTAGTGTCTATACCTTTCATTTGGAATATTAAAGTCTAAGCTCGTGTCGACTCACGCATGTGTTCGACACGAGACGAGTGTGTGTAGCTAGAAGAAAATAACTTAGCGAGTATTGTTTGTTATGACTATTTTGCAAAATAAATCAATGACCTCTACATATACTTATATCGCTGTATCTCAAAAAGTTCTAATCACTGAACATCCAAAAAAAAACATTGAAAGTTTTTAAAATGTCAACAACTAAAGTTTAATCAAAACAATGATATTTTAAACCTTAATTAACCGACTTCCAAAAAGGAGGAGGTTCTCAATTTGTCGATTTTTTTTATATGTATGTTCCCGATTACTCGAAGACGCTTTGATCGATATGAAAAAATATTTTTTCATATCTCTCTATTCGGTTCTCTCATTGAATACAGCTAGCTGCATACCAAATTTAATTTATGTAATGTAGACAGACTGACGGAAAACGCGAATTTATAAGGATTCGTAGCAACTACGAATAGTTGCTACGGAACCCTAAAATACACTTTTTCGTACCCACAGACAGGTATAACAAAACCTTTTAGAAGTTAATAAGCGAGTGCTATTAGGGGCCGCTTGCATAACGATCCTTAAACGCGTTTAGCTGTCTTCTTAAATGCATTTAGTGTCTAATCCTGTTTAGCGTCTTGCACAACCATAAGTTTGCCCTTAAACACGTTTAACTAACTGTCAAAATTAAACGCTCCAGAATGGCCGTTTAACGAAGCTAAATATGTTTAGCGCGTATTTAGTGAAAGCTGTTGCGCTGTCATTTTTCGTGTGTACGTAAAGTTTGTGGTGTAGCTAAACAATTTACCTATTGCAATTTTGTACTTCAACTAGTAAATCTGCAATGGATATGTGGGATTTTTCGGATGATGATGAAGAAATTATTATGTACATAAGCAGGCCTATTGCACCAAGGCAATTATTCCCGAGGTCAAGATTATTTAACGACCTTTCGGAAAAGAAATTTCTGAGGCGTTTTCGCTTAACCAAAGCTACCACAGTGATTTTGCTACAACAGATAGAAAACCATTTAAAATACAGTGTGGACAGGTATGTATAACATGCATATTATAGCATCTGAGTATAAAAAAAAATCTATACCAAGCCTAAAATATTATTCCTTACATAAAACTAATTTATCATTCCTACCATACCATATCAATAAGAAAATCTATATTTTTTTATCATCAACTGGTTACATCCATATTTCTTCAACTACTTCCATAAGTAGTTAAGTAGGTACTTCTTTATGGACTATCAAATACACCTATGTACCTATGTTATTTATTTCAGAGTGACTGCTGTGACTCCAATTAACCAACTTTTGTGTGCCTTGCGTTTTTATGCCACGGGTAGCCAGTTAATTACATGTGGTGATATGATTGGTGTTCATGAGTCAACTGCTTGCAGAATTGTACATCGTGTGACTCATGCTATTGCAAGCTTAAGAAGCTTGTATGTAAAATTTCCAAATTCAGAGGAAGAGCTAAGTGACATTGCAACTGAATTCCATCAGATTGCAAAATTTCCCAGAGTGATTGGTGCCATAGACTGCACACATATCAAAATTATATCGCCTGGAGGGGAAAATGCTGAAATTTACAGGAATCGCAAAGGATATTTTTCACTAAATGCACAATGTGTTGCTGCAGCCAACCTAAAATTTTTAGATATTGTAGCAAGATGGCATGGGTCAGCACATGATTCAAATATCTGGGACAACTGTGCTTTGAAGAGAAGTTTTGTACAGGGTAAATATCCCAATAAACATTTATTAGGTGATAGTGGCTATGCTCAAACCAAATACATGATGACACCATTACCCGATGGAAGCCCCAGTACTAGAGGGGAAATTCTTTATCAAGAATCACAAATTAAGACAAGGAACGTGGTAGAAAGAGCCTTTGGTATTTGGAAAAGAAGATTTCCTATTTTGTCTCGAGGCATCAATGTTCATCTACATAGGGTACCTGGCATAATTGTTGCCACGGCTGTGTTACACAATTTGGCTCTAGCACAGAATGAAGTCGAACCCACTGAAGATCCAGAATACCCATTGATGCAGGAGATGTCAATGAATAACGCAACTGTCAGTCAACAGCAAAGAGGTATTCGCAATCCAGAGAGAAGAATGTTAATAGAAACTTACTTTGAATTATTGTGAGATAATAAATATTTTTTTATATACAAATTAATGTGTTTTTCTGCACTATATTATAGGAAGGTATTCAGTCCAAACTAAAATTATTCCATACTCACGTATGTAATAACAGTACCTATTACAAATTGATGGTCAATTTTATATAGTACTAACTAGCCCAAATTAATCAAAGCTTGTACTTATAGATAGAAACCAGGTAGTTAAATCAATATTGGTCGACATTTGCATATCACCATCTAGTCCCAAACTAAACAAAGCCTTATATTATGGGAACTAGATAGCTGATAGAATAATTATATACCTCAATCAAACCTATAACTTACAGCTTATAGAATGCAGACATTCTACTAATGGAGCTGTGACGCCAGGCAAAGATAATATGATAGTAGTAGTATGTGTGTTTATATTACCCATCTGTTGTATATCAACAAAAAGTTATGAATTTAAGTTTCTGCCTAACCTGCCTAAGAACAACCTTGTACTTAAATGCAGCTGAAAGGACAGAATGTATATAGCTAGTAAATGATACAACAAAATGCAATTAAAAACACTTTTTATTTTCCAGTAAAAATTTTGAAATAAAATAAAGCTTAAACTTAAGAATTAAAAATGCCCAAATTTAAAAAGCTATATTTATTATTATACAGAGTTTTTATATAAAGATTTGTAAAGCTAGAAATCATCATCATCATCTCAGCCACAAGAAGTCCACTGCTGGACATAGGCCTCCCCCATGGATTTCCAAAAAGACCTAGAAATGAATCTAGTATTATTATTCGTTTCTAGCCTTATTAATCTTAATTTGTAATAGTTCCAGTTCTTTTTCTCTAAGTTTTTCTTTAAATTTGTTTTCTTTCAATAGTTCTTCTATTTCAATTTTTTGCCTTTCTTTCCTATGTTCATAGTCCAGTTCAGCAATTTTTTTCTGAATACTGACTAACTCGAGTTTTGCCTCCGAAAGCTGCTTGTAGCTGTCTTGCACAGTTTTCCTGGAGGTAGGTTCTGTAAATAAAAAAAGTTATGTAATGGCCAATTAATACATTTTTATTATGTAGATAATGTAATACAATGTAATATAAAAGTTAAAGCAATTGTTTGTTAGTTTCATGATTGTGATGAAATTGGAAAAGAGAGAATCCAGAGAAAAACATTGGCAATATTCCATCATCATCACCATTTCTCATCACTATGCAAGTGCAACCATGTTGGTAAATAATACAAAATAGGTCACCTTTGAGACAAAGCGCTGGTTCCTTTTTCTTGCGAAGAATATCAGTTCTGCTTAATGTTGGCGTTTTCAACATTTCAGATGTCATATTGTGTTCAACTGACATAGTTGACTCCTGAGGGGCTGTAAATAAAATTATTTATATTCTAGTATGTTGATTACAAATACAGGAATACTAAAATTTTCCCATTTTTAACCACCATCCCAAAAAGAGGGTATTATAAGTTTGAAATATGTATCTGAGCCCCCTTTCAGAGCTAGATGCTACAGACAGGTCTGTGGTATCTAGACCAAATTTGATGTTTTCTTTTCATTTGAAAGAGGATTTCATCGAGAGTTCTTTTTCAGCAAACTTTTATCGAAATCCATTCAACCAGTTTTTTATCAGGGTTTTGGAGTTAAACTAAATTTTATACTTGTTATCATGAAAAAAACATTTATATTTTGTAACTTACTTGTTGTACATTTTATAAAATTTACTTCTATAGGTTCTATTCCTTGACCCTCCGGAACGGTGGCTTGGAATTGTGTCATTAATTCTGCATCTCCATCATATACTGTAAATAAGCCATCTATTTGTGGTTCAATTAATTTTTTAATTTTTGAAAACTCATGCTCATCTTTTTCGGGAAGATGAGGACCACCACCTGAAAAATAGAAGAAAATAAACATGTATAACAGCTTACAAAATAATTTCCTAAAGATGAACAAAACAGTCATTATATATTTTGTACTAAAGTAAAGAGGTGATTGAAAGTGTGGATATGAGTTAATGAGAACACGATGTGTTGTTTACTACATTATAGATACTGTACCTGTCCCCATCACAAACATTTTTCTTTTCCTTTCTTCTTTTTCAGCCTCTTTTTTTAATTCCTCAAACCCTTCTTCGCAAACCTTCGGATCACCCCAACTTGAAGTTGAGGCTACCCTTTCCCAGTCTTTCCCTTCTTCCTCTATTGCATCCAGTAGAGCGTTCCGTTGTGTAGGATCTGAATATAATAATATTAAAATGAAACAAAAAGTTTGGTAAAATAGTATGTTACAGTGAACATGGTCTTTAAAAAGAAATTACATATATATTATTTCGATAAAACAAATGGAGGGCCAGAAGTTTCCGAGTTCTATGAAGTTTTAAACGTTCTTGGTGATTATATTAAAAACATAAAGGTACGTAGGTACTTACCGACAATTAGCATTTTTGCCTCGGAATGTTCTTTTTTTATTTTAGATTTTATATTTCTGTAGCAACTGAGTAAGTTATCAGTTGTTCTTACTTGTCCAACAGTGTTGGCATTAAATTTATTCGTAACTTTCGACCAAGCGATTTGTTTGTCTACTTGCTTAATTTTGTCAGTTTGCTTGGACTCGATAATATTAATGTAGGGCTTCATTGCTTCAAGCAGCAGCAACTGGTCCTGTCTTGTGAAATTAGGTGCGCGAGATCGTGTACTTTTTTGATTTACACTCATTTCCGTGGTATATTAAAAATCGTGGTATTTTGTTTATAAACTTCTACGACACAATCAAATCAAATACATGAGAAGAATGACAGTGAGCACCCATCGTTTGACATTTACTCTTAGCTATTCCTTTTTACGCATAACTTTAACCCAAACTGCATGCATTTAAACGTGCTTGACGTTTGCTTGACGAGAAACAATATTCAGTGAATGAAACGGAACGGTTGACGATATTTAAGGGATGTGCTAAAACAGTTTAGTTAAACAGTACCGGGAGCGTCTTATGCAAGGTAACGTTAAATGCGTTTAGGGCTAAACGTGTTTAGGCAGCAAAATGTATTTAGCTAAATATGATTTAAGACCATACGTTATGCAAGCGGCCCTAGGAGTTTTGTCGGGAACGTCTTAGTAACGTGTTGTTTTTATTTTTATTTTCCTAAACTTGTGTTATTTTGAACATTAATGCTATAAAAATGGTGGTGTTTTATTCATTAAGTTTTCGATAAAGTGCGTGAGTGTGGGCAAGTGAAATAAAGCAGTAAAACGTGTGATTTTACGTTGTCGGCAAAACTCCATAGAAGCTTCTAGTAAAGTCGCCACCACTTTACTGAAGCAGGACTCGACTTATAAATTGTATACGTGACTTAGATTGTGACTAGAACATTTACAACTTGTTTTATTCAAGAAACTTGAAAAAATCCTAATACTTGACACTGGTAAATGCTTTAATGCGGATCCAATACAAAAAAGAAGAAGAGTGCTATTTGTTGTTTTGTATATTTTTAGGCTTCCATATTAAGGGTGCAGGCGTCTATTCGTGTCTGTGTGTCTGTCTGTCTATTTCCTACACAAACGGCTGTATCTTTTGAATAGTAGCGGATGCAAGTCTCAAACTTGCACAAGATTGTAGGGTTTACTGTGATGTAAATCTACAAATTGTAAAAACTGGTCCAGAGCGAGTAAATAATTTTTAAATAAATCGGAAATTATTGTGGGAGATAAAACTTCCTTTTAGAATCCACAAAAAAAAAAAAAAAAAAATGTTTGATAGTAGTCTTAGAAATTAGTAAATAGTAATGAATAGTTATTGAAGTCGGTTGTTTTAGTTTTTTAAACTTTTACACCTTTTACTTTTACCGTACATGTGTTATGTACGGAAGCCTCGGTGAGCGAGTGAAACTCGTACTTTGCCGGATTTGTTAATATACAATATATGTACATGTACTAACTAATATATAGGCAGGTAAATAAGAGTGATGTTGGAATAAATCATGGTTGTGAATCAGACTTGAGACGTCCGTCTCCTGAAAGTTGCGCAATGGTGATGCAATGTCGATAAGATTCTGATTATAATAAATTCTGATAAATAGTTTACTGTTATTGAGAGGACAACGCGCTGTTTGTAACAAACTGTGTAGCTCTTAAATCCTGTGTAGCAATGTAATGAGAATCTATGTAATAATAATAATAATAATTGTCCGATCATTGTCCCGATAGTCGTTTCGGTGAACGGTGTCATAGCGAAGAGCTCGACAAACATCTCAAGAGGCTCTAGCTCGATGGTTGGGTCAAGGGTCGGATACAGAAGGCAGTCATCCTAGACACGGCACGTATTATCAGGAGGTTCCTATCTCTGTAGCCCCTACCACCGGCAGCTTGAGCCCCGCCCCGCTGCCGGCGGCACCCTAGGTTTAAGTTTTTATAATGTTTTTATTGTTTTTTATAGAAATATTGTAAAAACTTAGATTTAAGATATATAAATAAATGTGTGAATAATAATAAGAGATTGGGAGATTGTCAAGAGATTCCTCAGTTTGTAGCCCCTACCGTCGACAGCTTGAGCCTTGCCCCGCTGCCGGCGGCACTCTAGTTTTAAGTTTTTTTACAATATTTATGTTATTTTTTTATATTGTTTATATTTGTATTGTAAAAAAATTAAAATTAAGAATCTAAATAAATAAATGATAATAATAATAAAAGCCTTTATTCCCTTAATTAATTTCAAACAGAGTTTTTTTAGAAAAAAATAAAGTATGTCAAAGAGGAATAGAAAGAAGCTTTACAGGATTGAAATTAAGAGATAGAATTAAAAACTCCACATTTCGCAATAAAACAAAGGCACAAGACGCTGCAAAAAGAGTACTTCACCTTAAATGCAAGTGGGCTGGTCATGTACAAAGGCTAAAAGATGAAAGATGGACAAAGAGAGCAACAGGCAGACCACACAAAAGATGGAGCGATGACATAACCAAAGTAGTTGGAAAAGAGTGGAGTAGAATAGCCAGGGACAGGGAATTATGGAAACAGATGGAGGAGACTTTTACCGCCAGGAGCGGCCCTCTCATTCAAAATCACAATAAAATATATATATATATACCTAATCAACAAAATACTCGGTGAGATTGAAAAAACTTCATAATACATCTACCAGACAAATATTATTTAAGATAATAAATAAATAAATATTTGTGGACATTTCACACAACACCACCTAGGCCAAGCCAAGCAAAGCTTGTACTATGGAAACTAGACGGCTGATAGAATACCTACATACTTTTTTTTGTAAAAGCATACTTGTGATAAATAGAAAGACCCAGACACAGAACAAACGGATATTTGTTCTGTGTCATTTGTGTGACGAACATGGATATGTTCGTCACACAAATGTTTACCCTAGGTGGGGATTAATTCACGACCTACAGCTTAGCAGGCAGACATACTACCAATTAAGTTGCGAGGCCAGTCGACTATAATAATAATAGTCTCTAAGTAAAGTGTCTGTGACATACGGATATACAGACAGACTGAAGAACGTAGCAAATGAATAAGGGTTCCTCGTAGTTACTACGGAACCCAAAAAAAAGTTTTCTTTTAAGTCCACATATTGTGATTTTCATGTATAGAAGCCTAAACTGCGATTGGTTCGACACTCCCTTGGTCCGTTTTATTTCTCTTGTTTTTATTCACAGCCGCCGCAATATAGAGGTCCACATTGTCAAGTTGAAAAAGCGTGACTCAGTAAAGGTATGCGATTGAGTTCGGAATATGAAATCGGAACAGTAGCATGTGAAAGTCTAGCCGGAGCCGGCACCCAGACGATCACGTAAGAGCCAAAAAAAAAAATAACGCAATGTACTAGATATTGAATACTAGCTGCGCCCTGTGGTCTCACTCGCGTTATGTTGAGTGATAAGTTTGACGAAGATGGCGAGGCATATTAAAAGAAATATATCAACTTGCAAAATGTAGTATTTTTATGCAAGATGACCTATCTTGTACAAAATACTACATAAACATGAACTATTAATTCAAAAACGGCATTTAAACTACCAAAGAATTGTTTTGGTGGGAAATATTCTTCCCTATATACACATCTGCATGGTTAACTTGGAGACAGACAGTCTTTTAAATAGACAAATAGTCTTTCCACCGTTTTATCCATCTTTCAGAGGAAATAAAGTATCCCTTGACAAGTAACATAACAACGTGGATAAAAACGGATTGTCTACCTTCCATACTAGGCCAGCTGGTAGCTCTTCGTTGAGTTATGACCCCACAAAACTATAAAGTTGCATATCTGTACGGTAAAGTAAAAAAAAAAAAAAAACGAATTGAGAGCACATAAAGTGGTAGAGTGTGTGTGAGTTACAAAAGTGAGATCCGTTATTTCGACCGGTTTAACGAGCGACAACATTCGGCTCAATCCGAAGGCTCTCAGGACATAATGGTCCCTTTAGCAGCTGCCTCTGTAACGCGGACCTCACTTGCAAGGCTTTTGTAATAAAATAAAATAAAATGTTTTTTTTTTTTTTTGTAATAGGTAAATACATTATTTGTCTTGTTCCTTTTAATGTCTATAATTATAGTTTCGTCATGTTTTTCGGTGCTGTCGTAAATCTTCAGAATCTTTTAGATAAATATATATGTACGTATATACATACACAAAAATTAATATATCAACTCCTATTTATCAACAAGGCTTAAAAATTTAAGACTAAGTCATATAAAAAATGCATGAAAGCGCAAAAATTTATGGCTTGTGAGAAGCTGTAGTGGATAGATTAGATGTAAGTCATGGTAAAAAAAAAACTCTAAAGACTTGACTTTTGCATGTTAGTAATGGTTCACTATTCAATTCTATATTTTTAATCAATTTAATAAAGTAATTTTCTTCCTGACAATTATTGTGCTGAGTAAATAAGTAATTGTAGTTTAACAAAACTGATAAACCGAATGAATTTCAAAATCCACAATTGTGTTTTCAAAATCAAACTACTATTAACATACCTACAACATATGTCAAACTACTATACTAACATACCTACAACATATATCAAACTACTATTAGTAGTTTGATATATGTTGTAGGTATGGTAATAGTAGTTTGATTTTGAAAACACAATACATATATGTCATGTGTAATATCGGTTTATACCGATATTGATGAAATTTATGGGAAATATATCCTTTAAACAAAAAAAAAAAAAAAGAATTTTCTAAACCAGTCGGGGCGTCTTCGAGTAATTGTACTCGAAGACGCCCCGACTGGTTTAGAAAATTCTTTTTTTTTTTTTTTGTTTAAAGGATATATTTTCCATAAATTACATAAAAAAAACCGACGAATTGAGAACCTCCTTCTTTTTGGAAATCGATTAAAACACCTTTGTTCCCGCTTTGGTGTAAATATGATATTCCTGAATAGGGATTAGGAGAATAAGCCACAATAGATTCGTTAGGGTCGCAGACTTGTGGCCTCCCAAGAGAAAAAAAAACTATAAATCGAGTTGGTAGAGAAAGGATCAACGGTTACTATAAACATGCTGTAAACTAATCTAACACTGAGTCAGCAACTGATATGTAATCTATGAGGCACGCAGGTGATGTGGTGTGACAGTGTGGGAGCCGGGATATGATGTGTAAGCGATCGATTTAAGCACACGTTCGCGCAATTTGCTCCGTCTAAACAGAAATGTGGGAGAGTTACGCCGGATACAGAAGGAATTTAAGGAATCTCGATTTATAAATAGGTACCTACACGTTACATAATGAGTAAATTGTAATAGCGTGTAGGAAGATCAGCCATAAGATGGACAGGTTACTTCATAAGTTCATACAAATGGCAGAAAGACGCTGGATGCAAGCCGCTTCCAACAGGCCTTTTTGGAATTTTATGGGGGGCCGCAGTGTAGCAATGGGCTTCTTGTGGCTGAGATGATAAAGATGATAGCATTGTTATAAGCATAGAAGTAACAAGCTTACACCTATCACTTGTTACCCCTTTGTGAAGCAACTTTTAGCAAGCGATATATGTACTACGTACTTGATCTTGATGGTGACCTTTGACCTAATATGTACTTTGTACTTATTAACTCGATGATGTAAGTATGGTCACTTGCCCATCGCTACATACGACACTTATGTACACTTATGTAGCTACCTAGTCGATCGGTTTTGTTGGAAGTTTTCGGATTTGATCTATTTCATACAAAAATGTACGTTTCCGAGAGCATTCTCTCGGAAACTCGATGGACCTGGGGCCGTACCACAAGCGTTCCAGCAGTCCTATTTCAATATTACTTTTTTTAATTTGACGATAGGCCTGCGCTTGACCGTCAACTCACCTGGTGTTAAGCGACAGTTACGGTCTACGATGGAACGCGCTTGCCTAGAAGAAACCTATTCACTCGCGACTTTTTACTTTGACTTTTGTTTCGATCTTTTTATAGACAAGAGAGCAAGACAAAGGTCAAAGTAATATTGAAATAAGGATGCTATTATGATTGTGGTAACTCTCTGATATACTTACCGGATCTACAATGTTATCATAACTTGTCGCTAACAGCCATCATCGGTTTTCTTACCGATCCCTCTAACTACCAAAGATAAATACCTACGAAACAGGCAAATTAACTAAACTAGAGCAAACACTATCGTCTCAACGGTACTGTCATGCAACCCATACGGGCCAATTTGAAATCCATACTGCAAGATAGTGGAGCAAACGCATGGAGCAATCAGACAAGCTCACGGGCAAGATCAGCGGCCAGCAGAAACTGTTACTCAATCTGTGGTGTAGCGCGCTCCGTACCGCAGTTGCGCACCGTGTTATAATGTGGTATAATGCACACAGGTGTGGAGCAGCCGGTCCATCAGCTGTTTGAGCTCGTGCGCGCTTGCCGGCTGGTGTGCCGGTACCGGAGCCCCGCCGGCGGCCACGGCGCGGGCACCCGGCGCCCGCCGGATCCAGTGCCCGTCGATAGGCGGCCGTGGACACACGCGCTGCCGCGTCCCGCCCCACCCCTGCGCGGCGCTCTCGCTCTGTGATACGTATGCTGTCACTGACGCGCCGATACCCGACCTCTTTGTCTAATTAGCAGGTAGGCGAACGCTTCTAAACTTTTTCGATACGATCTCACATCTAGTTTTACTCATAATAAAGAGGTTTTACGACAGTTTTATGGAATGCATACACGCAGCCGGTATTTGTTGTTGCGCTTTTACACTTTTAAAAACTCATTACAAAAGATTATTACGGTCGAGAACGAGACGTAAAGTAGGAAACCGGCCGTTTAGAAACAAAGGTTACTCAAACGCGGCGATAAAGGAGCGAAACAGGTTTTCTGTGGATAGCCATCTGGCACGCACTAATTGATATAGCATCAACTGACGTTTATAATTACTTGGAGCCGCCAAACTCACACTGTGCGAGTTGGGAACGTTAATCGCCCGATATTACTTTGTTTTGTATCGTTCATTGCGTTGATTGATTGTGCGTAATCGAGTAAAACAAATGAAATATGGTTGTGATACGTACGCGGCCTCACGTCGACTTTGAAATCTGTTTTCATTTATTTGCTACATTCTTTCCTTGGGCGGCCTTGCGAGGTGACTGTCGGACCTACCCACGGCAAGGTCGTTTCACCGAACCTATGTTGACCTCATTTTTAGGATAACATACTGCGCATTTATACTAAACAAAGCGAGGAATAATGAAAGAAGCTTGTATTAAAGTGATTGATAAAGTGGCCGCGGAAAAGGGAAAGAGAGCACGCCGGGGCTTGGAGGGGGCTTAGCGACGACAATGACGTAACCAATTGGTATGCGATTGTACGGACAAAGAAATTAGCATTTAATTAAACATCAAACTTTGTATCTTTAAAGTGGAGAAACTTTGTAAATATTAAAGGATACCTTAGTGTCGGAAAGGTACTCGCTACGAAAGCTGTAAAAGTCATTTAACAAGCTGGCAAGTGGCAATTTTACGACGGCAGATTTTGTTAACTTGGTCAAAGTTGCTGCTTTCATTTTTTGCAGTTGTGAGGCGTGTGTGGAATAAAAAGATACAAGATAGGTACGTTATGGAAAAGATAATGTTCATTTCAAATAATATCTTGATGTTGAAAATAAAATGTAGATGCAAGTGCTTGAAGAATTCTTCATAAAAGAGATTGAGATATTAAGCAATATGTGTAGGAAATCGACCTTTTCATCTAAATTATAATTAAATTAACAGCTTGTAGAGATCATTCAGTCTAAATGCACGTCCTATTACAAAGTAGAAAGAGATAGAGCATTTCATAGTTCCAAAAGAGAGAATGAGAGACAAAGTTTTGTAGATATAAGTAGAGAGGGCGTGCAGTTTTAGGTTTTAGATTGCATGATTTACCTTTATGTGGTGTCAATATATATATATATATATATTTAATTAGATATGTTTTTAAGCCCCTTCATTTTGATATCACATTTAATGGGGCTTAGAGAAAAAAATATAAAAATGTACAATTTGGCGCTAAAAATAAGCCATCTTAACTTTTTATAATGTTAATATATCCAGTGACATTTGCGCAATAAAGACGTATCTAACAACATAATCAATTCATCAAATCGGCCAACGCGTTTGTTCTCTAGGGCGACACAAAGGAACAACGTTATTACAAACATACATACTAGTCTGATATACACATTACCTTCTTTTGCGTCGCGCAGTCGGTTAAATAGGCATTGTATAATGGTGATGTAGTAATGTAAGAACTTGTGCCACAACGATCTTCTGAAGCGTTAAGGGGACTGACCTTAGAGGCCCGCTATTATTGAAAAAAACTTACACTCTGACCAATCTAATAATGGACCTAACTGCTGGAACACCGTTTTATAAAGCTGGATGTTTGAATACTTATTACATTTTAGTATATATGTATACAGTTTAGTTACAGTCAACGTGGGTAACTTTGATTCTGCGTCAAAAATTGTACGTAGCCTTTTTAGAAGGTTCTTTATTTTTTTCCTAACATATTAGTAGTCATATTAATTGATTTATTAATTTACAGTAGTTTTGACTACTAACCTCTCGAGAAAATAATCGAGAACCTGCTAAATAGGCCACGTACAATGTTTGACTCAGAGTCAAAGTTACCCGCGTTGACAGTACATACTTTTTTTTTTTTACTGTGTAAGTATATGTTTTTCTATTTATCCCAGTCCAGTACCTATATAAATTTTTCTTTTTCTCCCACGAAATCTACCACCAACATGCATATCCCGAAACTCATTAGGACAAAATATCATGAAAATTTGTTAAAATGAAAATAATGAAAAATTGTAAAATCATTACAAAAAATCGTAATTTTGATATTTTTTGGCTAAAAATATATGAATATTACTTATCCAGCAAAGCAAATGTGAAGTAAAGCAAAACCAATTATGTACATACCAATAAATATAATTTTTTGTTTGATTGTGAATATTTCACACAGTACAAGCTTTGCTTAGTTTGGGCTAGATGGCTAATAGAATATATATATACATAATTATTTTTTTGTAAATATATACATATGAAACAAAGAAATACCCAGACACAGAACAAACACCTATTGCTCATCACACAAAAGTTTGCCCTGGGTGGGGATCGAACCCACGACTTACAGCTCAGCAAGCAGACATACCTACTACCAACTAAGCCACCAAGCCAGCCAAGGCCAGTCTAAATTTTATTTTATTTATTTTATTTATTTAAGTATACAAAACAGAATATAGCCTAACATAATATAAGATAACATGTGACAATCGATCAGAACCAGACTATAATCCAAAGCATGTATACCATGTAAGTACATACATCATTTGAGCAAACACATTTTAGGTATTAAATTGAAACAAAGGGGAAAAAAGAGAAATAGAGGCTATGAATATTTTGTAACTTTACATAGGTTAATTAAATAAATGATACTATTTCTCTCTAATGAAATGATAATTTATATAGAATACGAAGTTAAAGTCAAAGTAGGAATAGAATTCCTACCGAGCAGTTTGAAGAGACATCAGAAGTTTTGTAATTTAATTAAAAGCCTAGCTTTGTAATTGCTTCCGTAGTGCTTCTTAGGCGAAACTAACAGCTGCTGGATAATGTAAAATCTAAAAATCAAAGAAAATAAAAGTAAATAAATATCGAGATAATAATACTTGTTGATATACTTTATCTATACAATACAGGATTAATAGCAACCTCAGATAGGAACCAGTTCACGGCTGCCACTATCGGTTATGGATCACCAATCTGAAGATAAGGAAGTACATTCGCGAGGCACACGTAAACATTACAACTCTTCTTTATGCTATTACTACTATGTCATGAAAGTATATGTAGATTGATATTAAATTGATTTCGTGCAGTTTTTTTTATATTTTTTTTTTGTGAATTGTAAGTATTTATTGTATAGTATTCATTCGTTTTTAAACGGTTTTATTTAGCTTACCCAGTTTGTTTGGGTCAAATTTTGTAACCGAAATTTGACCCCCTTCCCGTTGACATATTGATCTGATATTTGGTACACGCCTTTAATTTAGATGACGATACAATGAAATACATATATTGAATATCATTCTAAATTCAATATGGCCGCCGCCACGAAATTGCCGTTTATTCCCAGTAGTACGGTTGACAGTCCGGTTGACCGTACTACTGAGACTTTTAATTCCCAGTAGTACGGTTATTGGCGGCTGACCGTACTACTGAGACTTTACAAGTCTCAGTAGTACGGTTATTAACAGTTTAACTACCAACAACAAAATTTTATCGTAAAGAACTAGATAACCGAATACATATTTCCATTAAACATATTATTTAGCGCTTCGCCGGCCGCTGCCGCGGTACGCTCGCTGCGCTCGCTCGGCTCGCGCGATGTGTTTTTAATGTTCTAACATAAACTAACCTACTAAATAATATAGTGTCCCAAAAAGTAGGTTAGGTTATGTTAGAACATTAAAAACACATCGCGCGAGCCGAGCGAGCGTAGCGAGCGTGCCGCGGCAGCGGCCGGCGAAGCGCTAATAACCGTACTACTGAGACTTGTAAAGTCTCAGTAGTACGGTCAGCCGCCATTAACCGTACTACTGGGAATTAAAAGTCTCAGTAGTACGGTCAACCGGACTGGCAACCGTACTACTGGGAATAAACGGAAATTGCGGTTTTCATATTCTGCCAATAAACTATTTTATAGTTTGGCAGAAAATTTAATATGTATTATAGTATTATTTTCTGGAATTTATTTATTTATATTTTTTCACAACCCCTACAATATGGGAATCAAATGAAAGGGTTTCTCTAGTAGAATACAGTAAATACATTACTTAGCTATATCATTATTTTTCTTTTCAATAGAACCGCTTAACTTAAAAGTTTTGTAAGTACATACTTATTATCTTGTAGTGGCACAAAAGTTTTCAAGACTGTTATAAATATCACGATTCGAATTAGGATCATTTGAACTCACATTCAAAGTGAGTCTCACACTCAAACAAAGCAAGATAAAAATAAGCGCGAGTCAACTTTGTATCGCTATAAAAGTTGAGCGTAACCCCCCCTAAACTGTTCACATAAGACGGTTCACCGACAGGACAATTCCTAATTGCATCGTTCGACGACAGTATTTTTTTCTTACATGAGTTGTGTTTAAATTTATAAAATATAAATGAAGAAGGGTGTGCGAAAACCATGTTTCAATTCAGGCAGTCGCTAATTTTAAGCTATAAAGCGAATTGCTATGAGTCAATTGTCGGTCTCCGGTCCACGTTCTTGATGCGTACTGCACAGGAATTCCCAGGAAACGCCTTTTCCGTTTCCTGAAAACTATAATCTTTGAATTTTCAAGGCTAAATTGAATCTAGATCACTTTAGCCTCTGACTCTGGCAGGATCTTATAAAAAACATTTTATATTGTTAAAATATCGGTCAATAGATGAACAGTTTTGTAGGCCAAGTCATCATAAACGTAATGTTCTGTCGGCGGACAGTTCCAAGACGAAACGGCCTTAGGAGATCGGTTACGGACTGCACGAGTGCAATGCATCCCTATAAATAAATACGCAATTTGTAATCGCTAAATTTCTTCAAATCTAGAGACAGCCAATGCTACTTTCCTATTCCTAATATTACTATATCAGATAAGATGCATACTCGCAAATCTTTCGTTTTATAATGAAAATACATTGCACTTTTTTTCATAAATCAGTCTAAAAACCTAAAAAATTGCTCAACCATTCAACTTCACAGCCCAAGTCACTAATGGCACTTCCAATTGTCTTTCAAATTAACAACCAAAAGAAAACACCCAGTATTGCCAGACATCCAATTTGTCTACCCCTCAAACCTCATCCGGAATCTCCACAAAAGTTGGGTTTGAAGAAAAAAGGAAAGCACACCTTAAATCTTATCCTGAATCAAGGTAGCTTGTTACAAACCAAAAATATTAAAGAATAAAATTCTCCCTGAAGATGCGAAGCTATGTGAAACTCAACGCAAAAATATATTTTAAGACTAGTTGTAAACCACAATTGACAAGGAAAGATATACATATAATAAGATTAATACAGTCGAACATAGATCTGCTTCTTTCTTAAAGTCTGTTAAAAATCCCCCCAAATTTCCCTTCATGATTAAAGAATTTCTACAAATTTTGGGGATTTCCCTCTATCTGGCAACAATGAACAAACTTCACAACCATTTCCTACTGTTTAGCATTCATTAACACATCTTGGTGGAATCATATGGTTGTGGAAAATGCCCAAATTGGTGGCTTGCCGTGAATGAATGGCTTGAACGTCCAGCTAACCTTTATTTCACTGTCCTGACTAAGGTCGCGAGTTCATCGTCTATTTGACACAGCTTTTTTAAGAGTCCGTAGTTTGACAATCGTCCGTCTCACTCACGCATTACATTTAAAAAAATGACGAATGAACTTATAAAAAATATCGTCGTTTGTAAAACTAGAAAACAACTTCACAAATATTCGACAAAAAATTCAATTTGATTCAAATCAATTTTCAAGCATAAAAATTCATTTATATAAAATATAGTTTTATGACAACAGTCAAACTTAAATGAAACTGTACTTGGACGGTTTTATTTTAAGTTCAGTGTTATCTAAAAAAAAAACCGGCCAAGTGCGAGTCGGACTCGCGCACGAAGGGTTCCGTACCTATAAAAACTCATCTCATCATCTCAGCCATAAGAAGTCCACTGCTGGACATAGGCCTTCCCCATGTATTTCCAAAATACCGATTGGAAGCGGCGTGCATCCAGCGTCTTCCCGCCACTTGTATGAGGTCATCTATCTGTATGAGGTTATGTTATTACATAAAAATAAATTATTTTAGAAAAAAACAGAACAAACTTTTCTATAGATTAAGAATAATCTACAAAATATTTATTGTCATAAAATAATATTTTTAATTCTTAGTGAAAGATCTAGAAAATATTGGAGAATATTTTTGAATAAAAAAGTAAGTAAGTTCACAATAGACGACTGCCCTAATGTCAGAGTTATTAAGCCGCCGAAAGGCCTCTGATTTTAAATATTTCTAAATTTTTTTAAATAAATTTCTTTTGCGATCTCATGTTTTGAATATCACCGGTTACGGAGCCTCATAAGCACGTCTCTACACGGTCATGGCAAATCATTTTTTTATAATAACACGTCTGGTTATACATAGAATACAAATGAGCGGCTAGATTGTCGATTCCCCGTCCCATCTGTCTGGAGTCTGGTAACTTTGGTCTAGACGAGTTTTCCTGAGACAATGAGCGCTTGTTGGGAATTATATTGAGCAAGGTTGTACGTAGTTTTTACTCTAGATTATCTGTATTCATAATTTTATAAGTTATAGTTAATTAACTTAATTTGACTTAATTATCTCCGTTTCCAATGACGTTATTATCACATGGACGCAAAGTCTAAAACAAAATTCACGAACAAATTAAGTGTCCTGAATTGACCGACACTCCTATAGCAACAATGATACTTCAGGTCGCTGCGCTAAAGCCTTATTTAGATTGAGTATTTTCTGTTTATTATATATTTTATAATATCTATTTTATTCTTTTATTATATCTATTTCTTCGAATAATTTTGTAAATCAAATTTATTTTATTCGTGTAAGTAGTTCGGTTGCCGCTTTATATCTCATTGAGTTCGGAAGTTTATGAACGCTGAAGCGAAATCCTTATCGTAATTATATCATTGTCTATTTTATTAATTTCTTTTTTTTCATTGTTTTTATTTTTAACCCCCGACCCAAAAAGAAGGATGTTATTTTGAAGTGTGTGTCTGTCATTGGTATCGTAGCTCTCAAACCGATTTTGATCTAGTTATTTTTAAAGAAAATTTCATCGAGAATGTTCGAGTGGTTCTTTGTTTGTCGGGATGTTTTGAGTTTTCTAAACTTATACTCGTTATTTGTTGTTAGATGTTTGTGTTTGAACGCTAACACCCCTGATTTGATCTACGATGGAGCACGCCTAAAAGAAACTATTCCGACCTAAAGTAAGTAAGGTCGTATAGACTGAGTGGCCAGCCCTAATGTCAGAGTTATTAAGCCACCGAAAGGCCTCTGACCTGGCTTGACGATTGCTGTTTTTATGAACAAACAACCGGGACCTACAATTTGACGTGTCTTCCGATCCACGGTAGCGCTCAGAAAGAAATGCCACTCACGGTCACACATCCGAAAACTGACCGGTCCGCCCGTTGCTTAACACACACTTAGATTGTGTATATTCGAAAAGATTCACTCAAGAAGTGTATTCTATATCTTAGTAAGATAACGTTATCTTAGTACAAATTTGCCTGTAACAAGTATTAATATTTAAAGAAAAACAAAATACCCTACTGCAGAAAAGCAGTTTTTGCAGTCTAACTTACGATTTCGTTACGCTTGATACGCTGTTGATTGTACGTTTTTGTGAGAAAGTATGCGTAAAAGCGCTGTAAAAGATTATAAATGCGCATTCTTCAGAATAATTCTAGTAAAATGACTTGTTTATTACGAAATAGTTGGTTGGAGGCTACTAAAAATGTATTATTATTACTTAAAAAAACTAGCCTATGACACTCTGGAAGTGAAGACGAATCTAACGACACCTTGCACATCAGAATCGGTCAAGCCGTTTAGGCTGTAGGCTGTCATATAGAAACATACATACATACCCATGTGTGTATGTATGTATGAGTCAGCAGGTCTTGAACAGGTAACAGAGAGAACAGAGAGAGAGTGATATTTGAGGGATGTATTATAAACTACATTTTATATTTTATCATAGCCTCGTATTTACAATTCTAACAAGTAAATAAGCCCTTGTTTACTGATACCAGTGATATTTTAATTAAATAATGTTTCTAATACAGTAATGCCAGTTGTTTAGACCAGTTCTGCTCGAAATGCTAGGTGCTAATTGGACCATTTATCTAAATGGATCATTTTAAATTATGCTCGCTACAAAGTACACTTATAATTTTATTAGAGGCTCGTTCTTTGATAACAATCTGCGGTGAGCATTCATCGATTTTCTAGTCTCTCTTATTCGTCCTCGGTTGGGGATGTTGGACTCGTGCAATTTGCGCATTTGCCATTTTCATAAGATAGTGGGCCGTTTGTAGGTAAATAAGTTTCTTTACTCAAAATAAAAATGCGCATGAAAAATGTAAGTTTAGAAAATGAAACAAAAGGGTGACATTGAATTTTCCCATCAAAATCTTCGTCACTTCTTGTTTTTACCCGACTGCGTAAGAAGGAGGGTTATGTTTTTCTAGTATAGTGTATGTTTTTATGTAAGTATGTATACATCTCTTGCAAAAATAAAAAATATGCGTTTTTTTCAACCAACCATCCATGTAACCTCAAACGAACTATTTCGTTCGTAATAAACAAGTGATTTTACTAGAATTATTCTATAAAATGAGCAATTATAATCTTTTGCAGCGATTCTACGCATACTTTCTCACAAAAACGTACACTTAACAGCGTATCAAGCGTAACGAAATCGTAAGTTAACTGCTTTTCTACGATCGGGTACCTATTTTTTTTTTTTTTATATACATACCTACTTGTTACCCTATGTAAATAGGGCCCCGAATTCTATGCTTGTTACGTTAATCAATCCACAACTTTACTTATACCACAGAATACTTATTTTGTACTACAAGAACTAAACGTATCTCGATTATAACTCGTCGACTTGACAGTTAAGTATCGTAAAAACGAATCAACAAGAATGTTCGCGCGCCGCGGTGCTGCTTGCCCATCGTTGCCCCACCCGTCTTGCTCCCGCATTGCCCCGTGTTTTGCCCCAGTTTGCCTGTTTTGCCCCGCCGGTTGCTCGTATCGCATGCGGACTTTCTTATTATTTTAGTGATTTCGTAGCGAGTTGGACCAATCAACCACAAATGAGATTAGGTAGGCGTTTAACTATGTATCTTCATTACGCTTCTCAGTATTTGGATATTAGATTTAGATTTCGTTCCACTTTTCGTGTTGATATTTATTTAGTTTTGTAGAAATGTTTCTGGGTTCGTTTCCGTGAAGGAGATATAGTTAGGGCCACTTTAGAAGACGGACTTTTATGTATATTTGATAATTTTTACTAGACTGGTCAAATAGAAATCTTGTTTTATTTCTCGGTGAATGTACAATGTCTGCATAAAAGTATAGGTACGTATCTACGTTGTGTATGTTTGTAAATTATTGTTCTTAAAATAATTGTAATTTCGACAATAAAAGATCTCCACTCTTCCAACAGTAATTACTTATTAACGTAGGGTTGGTAGAAAAAAAACCGGACAAGTGCGACTCAGACTCGCCCACCGAGGCGCGAGGGTTCCGTACAAACTAGTAGATAAAAGGGGGAAATTATATATTTTTATATTTTCCTTTATAAACTACAAATTACACATAAAAATAGTCAAAAACCTGTTTTAGCTTGTGCTAATGAATCTCTTTCACATGATACGGTTAATTCACTTAAAAGTTGAGACCCTCATTCCTTGCATAAAGACACTATTTTTTTGCAATTTTTTTGTGATTAAATAAAAAAGACCAGTTTCCTGATTTTTTCCTATATGTGTACTATGCTTCCATGCTTCTTATTTAACAACACAATGCTTCTTATCAAATTTCATAGTTCTAGGTCAACGGGAAGTTCCCCATAGGTTTTCATTCCCTTGTGAGTGTCGAAATGTGCGACATATTTTTTACGACATATTCGGCTGTAACTTTTTTATACGAAAACTAAGAAATTCAATTTTTCTTTATGCAGCAAGAGACTGGATCTGCGTATATGGTTTAATTTCAACTCGATACCTTGACGCGTTCCCTAGATACAGGTCTTGACACCCGGGCGGACGGACAGATGGGCAGACGGACAACAAAGTGATTCTATAAGGGTTCTGTTTTTTACTTTTGAGGTACGGAACCCTAAAAACAGTTTTAAATACTTCCCGTAGCGTAAACTGCTTGCCAGAAATAGTAGTTAGACTAGAAGGGTACAGGCAAAGAACAGGGAATGTCCTAATTAATTGATTTGAATTCTAATGATTGGAATTTAATAAACCATACACAAAGATATGATACCAACAAAAAAATAATTTGACATTCCCCGTTAATTGCCTGTACCCTTCTATAACTATTAACATATTATTTTGTTGGAAATCTAAAATTTAATAGTCCTAGCTAAGAAGTAACTAAAGTGACAATAGCGCGCAACCCGCGAAATACTAACATAGAAGAAGCAGAGCTTATATTCGGTTCAAATGTACATAATGTGGCATTGAGGGTGCTGCAGTACTTATTTAATTAATTTGTACGAGAACAAGGGCTCTGATCTTCATTTCATTTCTCTTCATTTCATTATTTTGTTCAATCGAGATGTAAGCTCCTAATTTTTAACCGACTTAAAAAAGGAGGAGGTTATCACTTCGTAGCGTATATATATTTTTTTCTTTCCCACGACAGTTCTTTGTCCAATCACACTCTACGTACGTCATTATAATATTTAGGTAACAACAAAACGCGATTGCGTTTTGTTTGTAGCGGTAATGGTAAAGTGCAATTGAATTACTCAAACTGCAGTGCACAAACTATTACAAATTACGAATACAAAGATAAGTAAACCGACGTTTTATATAATTGCCTAATAAGTAGACGAATCACGTTCCACCAACTTGCAAGTCGCGGCGCAGTTTCCTTACTAACTGTTTAATAACCTGCGCCATTGCCCATACAAACTGCTGTTTATTCTGTGTCAGTACAGTTGCGTTTGTTGACAATGTAACGACACGAACCAAAACGATTTCTATCCGGAGCCTCTGTAACCTGATAAACTTGTTTGCTTACTCAATCTGAGCCTTCGCATACAAACAACTTACACTGACGTTTTTGTACGTCTCACTCTCGCCTGCTTGCTTAAGAGCGTTCGATGGGATTTGATTTAATATTTTGTTTCTGATGTAGAATGCGATCTTGTTCTGCGATTGATCGGTTGTAGCAAAATGTTTTGTTTTGCGAATTAATTGTGAGACTTTAATACTCCATAATTATTATGATTTTTTTATTTGCAAATCGTTTAACGGCAACTGCCTTTTTGAAGGCAAACTGATATTGTAGTTGTTGTATTAAAAAAGTTAGTTGAAATATTATTTGTAATCTAGATTTAATTTAAAATAAGTACCTATACAGCCAATTTTAGAATTTCCTTTTATTTGAATGTTTAAATTGTATCAAATCAAGTAAGTACCTAGTGTAGTACCTACCTAATATTATAGTAAAAACAAAATCATCACACACAAGAAGTCCACTGCTGGATTAAAAAAATACCCGTTTTAAGCAGCTTTCATTTATAAAATACCAGACTACATTACATCATTCGTCATTTATTCCCTTTATAAATAAATAAAATGTAGCTATAAATAACTCAAGAAGTAAAGACAAATATAACATCAAATATGACATCTAGCATTATTAAAATTGGTTGGATCTGTTTACGCTGTATTAAGAGGTAATTAAGGTACAGAAACATGGTATGTAGATGTACGCTTGTATATATATGTACATACTCGTATAAAACATACAATTGGTACACACGGAAACATTACTCGCGTTAACACACACATACATACACACACACAGCCATTACCACAGACTTAACCAAATCTGATTAAAATATGGCTAAAAGTAAATTTATTACCATACTAAAACCCTAAGCATGTACGATAATATTATATTAAATTAGGTTACATTGTAATGCACCTTTCCTAAACTTAATTATTAGTTTCCCAAGATTAAACTACATATATTATTTGCATTTAACTCATATAAACATATCTTAGACCTAGTTATGTTACTACTATCCTAGACAATAAGTTATTGTTAATTTGTTCAACTTTCTGGGAAGACACTGTCTACTGCAACACAGTTATTACTAAAGCAGTAGACAGGGTTACAATTTATTACTGTGAGATGTATGAAAAACAATAAAGTATTTGTATTTGTTAATACACTGTTGGGTAAAAAGGCGATAAGATATCGTGTACTTAGTCAACTAATAAGATATCTTAGCCCTTCACTACATAACCCTACAAGCAAGTTAAGTGAGATCGGGTAATTCTTTTACAGCAAGGTCAGCTAGAGGCCGCCTGTAAGGACACCGGTGACAATGTTTACGTTACAATTATGTAGGTATCTCATTTTTATCTTATATAAATTCCTCGTCAATTACGTACATGTTTTTATTACAAATATCAGTAAACAGCAATGAGACGGTTATCGGGCACTTGGCCGTACAAAGAAAATTGATTTATACTTTTTTTTTTTTTTTTAGCTCCATAGACAGACACCGGGGTCCGTGACCTTTGTAAATTTTACTAACTATTGTTAAATACATTGTTATGGGAAGACAAGTTTTTTTAAACTTATTACTATATTGTGTGTATACCATGAGCAGACCAGCGACCCGCAAGCAGCACCCGATCACGAGTATGACGCATGTGCCAGCCATCACCCTCCTCAACCATATGTTAGGGAAGAGGGCGACCCGCCACACGACGCCGCCGCAAGAAGGAGCCTTCGATGGTGAGCATGACATGAATACTCAAGTTGTACACACAATCCTTATTTCTAATTTCAGAATTGCCGTAATTTTTATTTTATTTCTACTCCTTAAATTTATTAAATGATAATTGTAACACAGTGGATTGTCAAGTTGAGATAGGGCAAATAGCACGTAGAACTGATGGCCGATGGAGCCGAAAAGTTCCCGAATAGAGACCACGGCAAGCGCAGCGTAGGAAGACCAGCCACAAAATGAACAGATGACCTCATAGAATTGTCAGGAAGACGCTGGATGCAAGCTGCTTCCATCTTTTTGGAAATCCATAGAGGAGGCCAATGCGTAGAAGTGAACTTCTTGTGTCTTGTAAAGTGAGGATGATGTTTTTTTTGTCTGATTGGTATCGTAAATGGCCAATGGTATTTTTTTATGCTAATATGTGGTTCCATTCTTATAAAAAGGAATCATCGAAACCTTGTAATATATCTATAGGGATTGAAAACAGTTTTCTCTGCTGTTTTAGAAAAAAGCGCAGAATGTACTGGTGAAAATTGTGGCCTCCACGAGAGACCTTTACGTTGTCTATCCTGTAATAATAATTAAATAAATATTGTAGGACATTTCACACAACACTCGTATTGAGTTTCTCCGTACAAAATTACTAACATGTTGTGTACTGGCCTAAGTTCCTCCGACCTCTTCGCCTTGAACTGGTCTCTGACGTCCCACATCCTTCCGGCCGTCAATCTAGGTCTTCTCCCTCTGCGAGGTCATTCTACGACTCAAATGTATCACACTTACCATTATTATATACTTACGTCGTAGTTTTGACATGTAGGAAGCAATGTGGCGCGACCTCCGTGACGTCACGAGGCCGCACCGCTCTCTCTGCTCACTAACAACTGCTACATAAACTATGGACTATGTTCTTATACGTTATCTTTATTAACTTTGTAGTAAGCTGTGTTGCCATATGAAACTATGGTGTCGTCTGTGACAGTTGCCTGCACTAACTTTGTAGTAAACTGTGTTGCTATAGAAACTATGGTGTTATCTGCACCGGTTGCCGGGTGAAGTATATTGCTCATTACTTATTTATTGAATTTGCCTTCCACCATTGCTCTACTTTTCAGTTATTGTAGAGCTTGGAGCTGATATGGGAAATTTTGAGTTATTGTTTACTTTTTCTATGTACTGTATGTATGATTAGCCTCGCAGTTCAGTCGGTGGTATGTCGGCCTGATAAGCTGTAGGCCGTGGGTTCTTTCCCCTCTCATGAATTTATGTGATGAGCATGGACGTTTGTTCTGGGAGTTTCTATGTATCATATGTGTGTGTTTACAGATGGTATCTATTTTATTTATATTTATTATTTATCTAATGTAAAAAGCGTCGTTGTGGCTGTCATTTGTAAGATATTTTTTGGAATTTGTTCGAGCAGTTATTATCATTTTAATTTTTATTGAAACTTGACCTACATATCTAGGTATTTACATTCTTATAGTTTCAGTATCTAAGCATCAAATTTTAAGATGATGCATACTTACGAAGCTGTTGTTGAGTATCCATGATAAAAACAACTTTTTTTATTTCTTTGTAAGTACATATTAAAAAAAAACTACAAATAATATTCTCCGTTAAAAAAATAGCCTACAGTGTTGCTCTACTCATGCCGATAGCAAAATATCACCGATAGAAAAATATGACTGATAGCAAAATATCGCATCTGCAATGACCTCCGCATTTCATAACGCCTGAGGCGAACTCTACCAAGAGACGGCTGGCGCTTTTATCTCTACATATTGACCTACTAGCTGTGCCCCGCGATCTCATCCGAGTAGTGGTGATGACGATAAAATTTAGCTTACGTCCACCTCCAGCGATAACTATAACCACTAGCAACTGCACCAAATTTCATAATAATCTGGCCAGCCTTTGAAAAAGTTACAACCAGCCAGATAGACATATACTTTCACTTTGGATACATAGTTTAGATTTACTTTCAGCCCTTTTAAATTATGTTTTCAAAAACTTCATTAGGACATTATAATATTTAGTAGAAATGAAATCAGGGATGAATATCTCGATGTGACGTGATATTACTATTCAATTACCTTTTCACGATGCATCCACTGTGAATTACTATTCAAATTAAAAATTGTTGATAGATTCTTATTTTTACCCGACTACCCAAGAATGAATATAATTTAATATTTAAGTATGTCTTTGTTCATTTGTAAAAGCTACCATCTGTACTGTAAACGGCTTTGCCGATTTTGATAAGTATACAATATGAGGTATTGTTATATTTTTCTTCACTTTGCGAGTACCTTAAATTACTCGTCGAACAACAGACCTGGCTGGCATAATATTAAGAAAACCTATAACAAATATACCACTTAAATAATATTCAAATAGTTCAGTATATGCTCACTAGATGGCGCTTCAAGCTCAAAGTTCTACCGATATAGGTACAAATAGCGTATTCACTCACTTATCATCATTCATTTCATTTTTATTCATCGCTCGCTTCGCTCACCTTTTGATATTGGCTTAGCTATCAGTAAGTAAACGTTAACAGAATCGTCAATTCCGTATTGAATGTCACCGTTATTGAATGCTACAATGTAGTAGCGCTCTGCTGTATACATTGTTCTCTATTATTTATTTATTACTAAATCCCGGTTCGCCTTAAGTTAGTAATTTAGTGAAGTAGCGAGTAACAGCGCTATGCAGCTCAGTGATTTTGCGGGAATGTCGAATAAGCATGGCGTCGCTCTGTTTTATGTATTTAAAGATGGTGTTTTATGTTGTCCCCTAAACTCCATACAACTTCCAGTAGTATTTTTAAACCACTTTACTGAGGTGGGACGAGGACTTGACCGTGACTGATTTTACTTGATTTTTGTCCGGGACTAGGACTTATCCGACGTTTTGATCTAAATAATTATTTATATAACGTCTGAAAGCCTTTGTATTTGTAATCAAGGAAAAATGACAAGCAAATAATCAATGTCATAGTAGGACTGCTGCTAGTTCGGCGGAGCAGCACAAGCGGCGCAAATGTCTTAATCTCATCAAACATTGCCGCATTCAACGCGGCAATGTATACAGCATACTGGGTACGCTGCCTACTGGATTTGAATAACTGGATTGCGTTTAGACCTTTATCGGTCTGTGGTAATCGATTTGCTTTTTGTGTAGTAGTTTAGTTTGTATGTTTTGTTGTAGTAAATAAAGGCATGTTGTAGTAAAGAAAGGCATTTGCCCGTTTAAAAAAAAAACAATGCCATTTATTTCATCGCTTGGTTAGCGCCCATGGTAAATGCGTTACGTGCGAAGGTGGTGTTTCTATTGATTACTTAACCCGACGTTCATACGAAAGTTACTAGTGTATTATACTAAATTACGAACTTAATCTAAACTGGGCTTAAGGTATATATATATATATATGTATGTATATCTGCCCTTAAGACGGTAATTTCCTTTAGTGGCATGCTGAATAATGAGATGACTGTGAGATAGCCTTCTATGAATTATATTATAGGTAATATATTCCACTTTTTATTTAACCACGCAAGAAGGAGGATAATATTTTACTAGTGTATGTATGGAAACTAACGAGGTTTTCACACATTTTAAATATATATTACGGGTCACTCACGTCTGTTTTGAGTCGAAAAATCCGACTATAGTTTCAACCGCATTCGGCGGTCTTTTTCAAAGGATTAGGGGACGATAAATTGATCTTGCTAGGTTTCATTGTTAGTGAACCCGGGTTTGCTCGTATTTTCAGTCATAAAAAATCCGAGTGGAGCTCGGTCGCCAAGGTACTCTATTTAACGACCGATCGGCATAACGTCATGATTTCATTATCTCCATTCATAGCTCAATTTACAAAAACATCTATGGTTAGCAAAAGTCTCGTAATCTATACATTCCGTTAGCCAGACTCAAATAACATAAGTTATTCACGACGAGAGCTCGGCAAAGTGTATATCACGCCCTATCTTTATAGAACCACGTATGTATGTATAGGTAGACGTCGCGTGACAATCATAACGGCGTATGTGCGATTTGCAAGAAATATTCTGTGGCAATAAGTGATCTAGTGTCTTCGCATCGTAGCTAGATTTGTGTGATTCGGAAGGAATTAGTTAAGTAATCAACTTCTATACAAATCAGGGGCTAGGGTAAGTTTTTAACCGACTGCGCAAGAAAGAGGGTTATGTTGTTTGAGGGTATGTATATTAAATCTTATATACTTGAACGGCTCTACCAATTTTGATG
Source organism: Lycia hirtaria (assembly GCA_947563715.1). Lineage (NCBI taxonomy): Eukaryota > Metazoa > Arthropoda > Insecta > Lepidoptera > Geometridae > Lycia > Lycia hirtaria. Next base: position 26,193,083 of record OX387375.1, read on the forward strand.
AGCTAGATGAAATTTGATTTGTCATTCCTTTCTGTGTTGTGTTATGCGCTCAATTTTTTGGAGCAATATTAACGGAACTAATGGAAGAAATAAAAATTCCTCTGACAAATCAGTTATTTTTTCTAAAGACTAAATAACATTTCCTAATACTTTCTCGTAAATGTAGACGCAACAACATATCAACTATTAAGTAATATAAGTAGGTATATTACGAAAATCGTTCTAGCAATAGCAATATACTAAAGTTTAGCTTAATTTACGGACTTATTTCGGCCTGTAAAGTGTCCCAAATTGAAATACGCAGTTACAAAAGTCGAGCGACGTGAAAAGATATGCGATCTTGTTTCCAATACACTGTATACACAGTTATCTTTGGTTAAAGAGTTTGTATGCACCTTCAATCTATCGCGTGAACGTATCTATCCAAGTATTTGCAATCAACTTACCTACATAGCGATTTTGTTCTGAATGTGCCAGATTTAATTCTGCCTTCTCAAGTTAACTGCTAATGCAACAAGTATATATATTAAAAGAAAAACAAAATACCCGACTGCAGAAAAGCAGTTTTGTAGTCTATTTTACGGGTTTGTTATGTTTTATCTGCTGTTGAGTGTACGTTTTTTGTGATAAAGTATGTGTAAAATCACTGTAACATATTATAAATGCTCATTCTTTAGAATTGCTGAATATACTTCATCATCATCATCATCATATCAGCTACAAGAAGTCCACTAATGGACATAGGCCTCTCCCATGGATTTCCTAAAATACCTAATGAAAGTTGCTTGCATCCAGCATCTTCCTGCCACTTAGATGAGGTCATCTGTCCTTATCTTAAGAAATAATATTTACCACGACAAATATGAATGAAAGAAATCTCGAAAATTACATTGCAAATTTTGTTCAAAAAATATATTTTGCTTTCATATCTAGATACATAAAAATATGTTCTAAAGAAAATTACTTAACTAGATTCTGTTCTTCTGTGTGAATTCTTGTTTCAATTAGAAGCTACAATATTTTAGGTTATCTTAAAACATGCATATTCCAATAAAGTTAGTCATACTTATGAATGATGCACTACACACGATGAAGATAACATAATATTATAATGTTTGTATAGCTAGCTATAATAGGTTGGGGACGGCCCTTAATAATATGCCAAATACTTAAGTAATAATATTTCGTTATTTTTATCAATTTCGAGAGTGGAGTTCTCCACAGTTATTGGGGTGGGCACTACATGGGCGTTTGACAAAACCTTCGTTTTGTCATTGTTCATCTTGAGGCCCACCCGTTGAGAAACTTGATTGAGAAACATCTGACGGCCGATGGGGCTGAAAAGTTCTCGAATGGAGATCACGAACCAAGCGTAGCGTAGGAAGACCAGTCATAAAGTGGACAAAAGATGTCATACAAGTGGCAGGAAGACGCTGGATGCAAGCCGCTTACCACCGGTCTTTCTGGAAATCCATGGCCTATGTCCAGCAGTGGACTTCTTGTGACTGAGATGATGATGATGATGATTTTTATCAAATATGTATGTTATTTGGCACTTTAATACTAAAATAATATATCATATTTATTATACTACATATAATTTCTAAAATATCCAATAATATGTTAAAAATAGTCGAAATCAAAGGGCTCAGACTTGTTGAGTTTGGTGTAGGCGTAAGACGTATGGTGAATACAACAGCGCGAGGCATGCGCCGCGAATGCCTTGCCTGCTCTGACTTCTATTCACAGACTTAAGGCTATCAAATTATGTTTTTGACTATTTGATTGTCACTTATTTTATTTTGGCGTTGTAGGTAGGTGTGAGTGTTAACAGAACTAAAAGTAATGACTTGTATTTATGACTTATGTGTGATCCGCGACAGTTGTTTTTAATGTCTTCTAGATCGACGAGCTCCATCTTCGGCCACACCGTCGCTTAACATCAGGCGAGTTGGTGGTTAATCGTAAATCTATATTACGTAAAAAAATGTACGTTAAATTCGTGTGTATCGTGCACGTTAGCTGTCATTTGTATGGACAAACCTATCCAGTCCCAACAAAAAAGTATCTATATTATAAGAAAAACAAAATACCCGACAGCAGAAAATCAGTTTTACAGTGTAACTTACAATATCGTTACGTTTGATACGCTGTTGAGTGTACAGTTTTTGTGAGAATGTATGCGTAAAATTGTTGTAAATGATTATTATAAATGCGCATTCTTTAGAATAATTCTAGTAAAATCATTTGTTTATTACGAAAAAAACATTATTTTTATTTTTTGTGAGAGATGTATTATTATTATTACAAAAAAATATAGCCACTTGGGACTAGCCACACTAAATATATGATACTTGGGAAGTAAAGACGAATCTAACGACACCTCGCACATCAGAATCGGTCAAGCCGTTTAGGCTGTAGGCTATCATCTAATAAAGATACATACATATACATACCCACATGCAAACATACATATATACATACAAACATACACACACTCAAAAACATAACCGTCCTTTTTACGCAGTCGGGTAAAAATAAAACCACGTAGGTCTCGTGTTGGGATCGCTCTGTTTAGTCTTTGTCTAGTCACATGTTCTAGTCACGTTTAGTTTAATGTTCAACTTGTGGATGAAGGAACAAAATGCCTTGTCCACGATGCTTATAAAAATAGATCTCCAGTTGAGAGATGTATTAGAGCTTACCTTGTATAGTATTCGCTGGCCAGTCAGTCAAAACTGGCTGCAGCAGTGTACTTATTACACCCTGACTTGCGAAGTCAGGCATGCCAAAGCATGCGCTGCGCAGTGGAGCTATCATAGCGCATGCCTATTTAAGTCTAGATCCATCTTAATTTTTACATATCATCATCATCATCATCTCAGCCATAAGAAGTCCACTGCTGGACATAGGCCTCCCCCTTGGATTTCCAAAAATACCGATTGGAAGCGGCTTGCATCCAGCGTCTTCCCGCCACTTGTATGAGGTCATCTCGTGGCTGGTCTTCCTACGCTGTGCTTTACATATAAGTATATGTAATTATTATTACTAGGGACCGGATTATATGCATTTGCATATTTCCCACGTTTTCAGCGACCATTGCATATTTTGTATGTAATTTAGTTATTATGCATATTTTCGTTTTATTTATTAAATTTTTCGGTAAGTAGGTCCTATTAATAAATCTAAAATTAACTCTTACAAAAATGTTCTCTTTATACCTACATTAAAAATTGTTAAATTAAATGCAAAAAACAAAAAATCGTTTAATTGTATTAATGTGTACTATATTTTGTAGTCTATAAGGTTGTTAACACCATTTTTTTCCTTTTCTAAAATTCACTATTTTTGTTGCATATTTTACCATTTTTCATACTAATTTTTCGCACTTTTCATACGTTTTTGCAAGCATATCTCAAGCTTTTAATGTTGCATATTAATCCGGTCCTTAATTATTACTCTTTATTTTCGTTGTATTTTTCTCATAATTATAAGTAAGTGGATACTATCACTGCTCGCCTTATCAATACTAATAGAAGCGCTAGAAAATAAACATTTGTATGATAACATCGAGGAAGTGTTGCCATACTTTTGATGTAGCTCTGTGAAGGCCTTTTTAGATAAATGTATCCTCTTTATGTTGACCTTAGTTGAGGGCACCATGTTTTATAGGTTTTAATGACATTGGTATAATAATACTCACTCACCTAGATACTAAAGCATTCCGGTTTGAGGGAAAATAAATATCGCCAACCTTGAGATCCAATAAGGTCTAAATCTTATCAAAATTCGATGTTGATATGTTAAAGGCTATATTAGTTTTTTTACGGGCAACTGCCTTTATTAACTTCAACAAAACAATACACAAACTCAACTAAACTACTACACAAAAAGCATATCGATTACCCCAGACAGATAAAGGTCTAAAGACAATCCAAATACTCAAACCCACTAACAGTTGGCAGCGTACCCAGCATGCTACCGCATTGCCACGTTGAATGGCAATGCTTATGCATTGGGCCAGATACGCACCATCATTTTGGTCACGCGTCGCATCGACCAGGCGCTCAGATAAATATATTAGTTGGACCCGACAGTTTTAAATTTTTTAGGGGAATGTGGAAAAATCATGTCGGCACTTGCCCATTATTTGAAAAAGAAGAAGTTAATTTGAAACAAGAATGAAATTAATAATTAATTTTGATTGAACACTGACATAGCAACTATTTGTAACTAGTAGCTATTAGCAACAATAGTACAATAATGTGTATGAAATGCAGCAGACAGTGGGTTTATCGGAGTCGGAGCGGCCTTGCTTCTTATCAGTAAAGTCAATTATTGAGTGCAGCCGCATACCGCTGAGAAAAACAGCGGAACAAAGAAAAAACTCTGAAAATACAAATTTAAAATTATTGGTTGGGAATTACACAGGGTTAAATGTGATTATCATCCAACCGTAAGAATCCACCACATTATTGAGTTTAGATTTTTTAACGTGATGGTTTGGACTTCATTTACTTATTTGTTTTTGTATTTTAAGGTGTTTTTTTGACATAAATCTTGGCGACGATCTTTTGAAAAATAGCCTTTTGAGCCAATGTATAAGATACATAAATTAAACTTTGTTTAAAATATATTTCCTGTCTAAATACACATTTTTTATATATCTATTTGTTTATTGTTTCTATATGTAATAATTGACCTCACTATTTTTTATATAAAAGTATAGATATCGCTATAATAATAGCCGTGCTTCAAGCAAAACCCGATGTTTTATTTGGTTTTGCGTTATTTGTATCTGTCTCTCTGTCAACATTGCTTCCTCTGCAAATACTTCCACATGCTAACCGAGACCACAGGATAGGTAGTAGAAGTCACGACACAGCTTAGACAATAGTTAGTTGTAAAACCACCCGATATTTTACTCGTTTGCCGATAACTTCAAGTTACGAAATCTTTTGTTCGGCAGCGGTGAACGAAACACCTGCGGTATTTTATATCTAGGTACTTAGGGAAACTAATTATATATCAACTATTAACTACTTAGTAACCTAATCATTTGGACACGATCATTTGCCAATGTTACTAAATATTCAAATTGACAATTTGAGCAGAATCCTGTGATGTTAGCAGATTTCAGTTCACTTTTTAGACCCTTAGAAAGTGCAGCCTAGGAATATCAAAATATGTTGCCTGAATGTAACAATTTACGCCTAATAATTAGTATTCTTATTGATATTATTACCCATTTCCCGTGTTAGCATTGATTCAGAATTTTCTGCAGTACAAGTTGTAAGTTTTAGACAACAGTCTAGCAGTAGATATTGATGGTTTCAAATGATCGTGTCCGTTATACATTTTCTCTACGCTTAAAACAGACCGACGAGGAGTTCGAGTGAAAAGTCAGATTCAAATTCGCATCATCCGAGTGGAAAAGAGATAGAGATAAAGCTCAAAATTAAACAAGTTTTTTTTAACCCCCGACCCAAAAAGAGGGGTGCTATAAGTTTGACATGTGTGTCTGTATGTCTGTCTGTGGTATCGTAGCACTCAAACGTATGGATCGATTTTGGTCTAGTTTTTTTGGAAAGAGGATTTCATCGAGAATGTTCTTAACTATGTTTCATCAAAACCGATTCTGCAATATTTTTTTATCGGGGTTTTTGGATACTGGAACTTATACTTGTTATTTTATTGGGTTTCTTCGAGGCACGAGTGAATAGGCATCTCATGGGTGAGTGTGCCCCATCTTTGACCTTTTTTCGTCGCTTTCCATCAGGTAAGTTATGGACAGACGTTGGCCCATTAAAACATAAAAACAATGTCTTTTAATTTACTTTCCAGGTAATTTTGAGACAAAGGATTTCGATTTCATTGTAAAACTATACCTAAACCTGCGTTAATTTGGGTCAGTGCCTAACTTTAATCAGTTCAAGGTGAATGTCGAATTAAATTTTTTACACACAACGCACAAAGAGAGTAATGTAGTTTATGCAAAATGAGAAAACACGACTTTGACCTTAAACATTATCAGATTTTGATAATTTTCTTTTTTATTTTATTGAAATTATTATTTTTTATTTGCGTTGAAAAATAAAAAATACTGATATTGAACTAGGCTGAATTGAAGGCTATTGAAGGCTACGTTTGTAATTATTGCCCGACTACGGCGAAGCAAGAGGTAGGGTTATCTTTTTGACCGGTAAGCTAGTAAGTAAATATTTTATTGTATTTCATACATATTCATAGTGGTGTTCAGAAGATAACCGTCTTGCTGGGTCTGGGTCTTATTCATACAGTAACAAAGGATTATCTTGTTACATTATAAGTAAATACAAGCCTAACAATTCATAATTGACCAAGAACGTGTCGAGACATGAATATAATAGAGCTTCACGACCTAATTCCACCCTCCCCATTTCACTACAGAACTAGCAGAAAGTCGGCGAATTACCACCCATTTCTCGTTGAAATGCCAAAAATCTGTACTCAGCGATATCGATCCACATTCCTGTTGCGTACTGCACAAGAATGGAATTCGTTGCCGCCATCTTTGTTTCCTGAGACCTACAATCTTGGAATTTTCAAGGCTAGAGTGAATAGAATATACATTATAGATCTACGATTGCCAACTCGCCTGATGTTAAGCGATGGTGTGGCCGAGGATGGAGCTCGTCGATCTAGAAGATATCTATTCACTCTAGCCTTGAAAATTCCAAGATTGTAGGTCTCAGGAAACAGAGATGGCGCATGGCGGCAAAGAATCCCATTCTTGTGTTCTTTCCAATAATGCCAATAACCTTTGAGCTACAACGTCCTACATGTTTTACACATATATGAACAGATATGATATAAGGACTATTAAACGCTGCACCACACATTTTCCTCGTACTACTACGGAACCTTAAAAGGCCTAAATATAAGATTTTTTATAGAAACTTTATTTTTTTACCCTATCGATAAAGTAATATTTTTTGAGCGTATCCAACTCTATAAATAATAACATTATAAAAGCTAAATTATTACTGTTTGTCTCTCTGTCTGTTGTCTTTTAACTGCCAAACGTTTGAACCATAGACTTCTATACCTAGAACTAGATACTTCAAGTGTACCTAACATGTCAACAGTAAGATGAAAAATCACAGTTGACGATCTAAGATTTATTTAATTTCAGGTGATATATACTTCCGATTCGATATTTTATCAATTAGTTACTAGCCTACAAGCGCGCGGATGCATTGAGTTGAATTTCGCGCAGATGGACCTTTCCATCACTAATACGTTTGTGTGACGTCAGAGTCGATACCAAAAATGTGGCACGCAAGGTTTTCATATAAATTAAGTCGCATGCTTCATTTACTATGTGTGTGGTCTGAACCGATATTAAATTCGCTAACACATTTCACCTGTCATCATTGGTACCATTTTGGTCTCCCGGATTTATGGTAGAGACAGTCTCTTCGGAAAGAAAACTAATTTGGTACTAACTTTGAAGGTACTGCTGCTGTCCTTATTTCATTATTATGTTCCACTGGCTACACATTCGAGAATCAGTTAAATTTAGTTACCATTTTTTACCCGACTGCGTAAGAAGGCGGGTTATGTTTTTCGAGTGTATGTATGTTTGTATGTATAATAAGTATGTATGTGGGTATGTATGAATGTTACTATGGGATCGCTTACAGCCTAAGCGGCTTGACCGATTTTGATGTGCGAGGTGTCGTTGGAGCTGTTTCGTCTTCTATATTTATCTTCTATATTTTTTTTTAAATAATAGTAATGCATCTCTCGCAAATATAAAAGAATGCGTTTTTTCGTAATCTCCAACGAACATTTTTCGTATCTAATAAACAAGTGGTTTTACTAGAATTATTCTAAAGAAAGCGCGTTTATAACCTTTTACAGCGATTTTACGTATACTTTTTCACAAAAACTGTACACTCAACAGCGTATCAAGCGTAACGAAATCGTAAATTAGACTGCAAAAACCGCTTTTCTGCAGTCGGGTATTTTGCTTTTCTTTTAATTTCTATATTCTTTTAATATCTATATTTTTTTAATATCTATATTCTTTTAATATCTATATTACGAGAAGCAATAGATACTTGTTCCACAATTTGTTTTTTTCCACACAAACGTGTAATCTATTCCATAGGCATCAGCTGCAATAGAGCTCACTTGCTACTATAACGCCGTTCTCACGTTTCCTACTTCCTATTTAAATGCGCAGATGCATTAGCATAGTTTTAACGAAACCGAATCCTTCGCTCACAATAACATTATTCCGATGCAATTAAGTTCACGTTAATGACATATTTCTTAACATCGACCTTGCCGCGGTAACAGTACAAATAATTCAGTTCAAAAACGCTATATATACAGCTCTTCATGTCTGCGAAAATCGTGATTGTTCATAACACATTGCTGCTATTATTCATCACTGTCAACATAAGGTCATGAAAAAGGAGCAATGTATAAAAACTTATTCCTTTAGTACGTCTTTGCGTAGATTATAGTAGGTAGTGCGTACGAGTACGGGCGTCGGGGAAATGACCACGATAAACGACCTACAAAATGCTTACCCAAAGTGGGTCGACCTCTAGCGACAATCGACGCTCTTCGCTTAACATTTTTTTATTCGCGTAATAAACAATATTGGGTAAGAGTTTGTTTGTAAATCTGTCAATTAAAACATTGTTTGTGAAAGAAGTTACGCAATGTTAGAGCGTAATCTTGTATTGTATTTTTTTGTTCCGAGTTGGCACTGAGTGTCTGTCTATTCAGACATTTACACGTAGTTGCTAGGCTATTTTCTTGACAAAATAAAGTAATAATAATATAGTAGTAGTAAGGCGACATATTAATAATAATAAATTAAGACAAAATTAATAAAATAATACATAGTCAATCATAGCACGCCAGCAGTGACGTATGTACAAGTAAGCAAATGTCAAACGTAAGTCAAAATGACGTTTAACGCACACAAAGACACGTAGAGTCATCGGCCAGAGACTGACCATCTCCACTCATGTTTTCACACGAAGTTTTCAACGAATTTAGAGTTTATTTTGTAAGTAATAAGGTGGTGAGAGTTTTCTGAACACGTTTGGATCGATGTTTGAACACGGTAACAGCACGCGTCTCGCCGAGTTAGGGCGGTAACAATCTGCCGAGAATTGTAAACTCTGGGGATGGGTGAGATTAACGCTTCCAAAAGGAATTGAATTCCAGTTCGATGTGTTATAGCGTGGAAATTGAAGGAAGAATTGCTATTTTATCAAACGATTAGACTAAAATATGAATACAATATTTATAAACTTTTACTTAAATCGAAATGAACTAAAATTGGATATTAGAGTATTTTTAAAACACTTTTTTAAACTATCACGGTCATTCATTAAAACACTATTATTATTAACGGGATATTTAGCCGGAAATCGTGTCTACTGAACGGCACTACATACCTAGGCTGATGAAGGAAGCCATTGAAATCTCAAAATGCCCAAATTTCAATCGAGGTGATGGTTTTCAACTAGCCAGTGCATGGAATCCAGTATTAGGTAATCTTAGAAATAAAGATACGCGTCCAAAATATGTCCAGAACAAGACATGTAGTAGTATTGTGAGTGTGTTTTGTCGGACTTTCAATCGAGTTCGAGTGCCAGTGATAACGCTCTTCGCAGTAAAAGACAAAGAAAGAGGGTAGACGGATTTGTCTGCTCTTAACCATATCATCCACCTGCATTTTTCAGTCGCTCGTGAACATGGTGCATGTAACTGTGCCGAAATATCGGGAGCTCAAAATTAACGCGAACCACGGTAAATATCCCGTTAATAATAATAGTGTTTTAGAGTTTTTTTTCCTTAGTTCTATGTATAGATAGATAGATTTATACAAACAATAAAATTGCGTGATTAGCGCGTTTTCCAGCCAGTGTCCTTCAAGTTTTATGAATAATACAAATCATTTAAGTTAATAGTTTCAATCTTAAGTCAAGTGAATAAGTCATTTTCAAATTCAAGTCGGTCGTAGCTGAGAAAAGTGGTGGTGACTTTACTGGCAGCTGCTATTGAGAAAACAATTTCAAATGTCATGTTTCATCATTTTATTTCATAAGCACACACGTGCACGTAAACGAACACAAATCCAATAAAAAAACCGGTATTTTTTTCATGAAAACTGAGAAGTTTGATTTTTCTCTTTGCAGCAAGAGATTATGTATAGATCTGCGTATATGGTTTTAATTTCAACTTGATAGGTACCTTCACGCGTTCCCGAGATACAGGCCTTGACAGACGGACAGACGGACAACAAAGCGATAATCGAAATAACACAAATTTGAGAATAAAACAGAACATATATTTCTTACATATATTTCTTTAGCTCGTTGGCCGTTGCCGCCAAAACCCTGTTATATAGGTCCAAATTCGAATAAAAAACCGGACAAGTGCGAGCCAGGCTCGCCCACCGAGGGTTCGGCACAAAGTAGTAAAATAAATTATATATTTTTGTATATTTTCTTTCATAAACGGACGGACAGAGTTTTCGATTTATGAAGGAAAATATAAAAAAATATATAATTTCCCCCTTTTATCTACTAGTTTGTACGGAACCCTCGGTGGGCGAGTCAGACTCGCACTTGTCCAGTTTTTTTTTTGTTTGAAAGAGGATTTTATCGAGAGTGCACTTAGCTATGTTTCATCAAAATCAGTTCAGCCGTTTTTTTGTCGGGAGTTTTTGAGTTTTCTAAGCTTATGCTTGTCTGTAGTGATGTTGAAATCAATAAATTTAGTCATTTTCCGTTCATTGTTTGGCACTATGAAATGTTCTAATGAAGGTTATTCAGCCCAGCCATTATTATTTTATTCTGAGGGGGAAAAAACAGGGGTAATACGAATTGAGATCCCACAAACTAACCTATGATCAAAATAAGGGCGCCACAGTAGATTTTGCTGGTCATTTCACGTTAAACATGTGGTTTGTTTATTTCGCCACGTGTAAAGCTATCTTGGTCTATCCGCCCTCAAATTAAGGGCGTCCAGAGGGATACGTGGATCGGACACTTTGAGGACAAGCAATTTTATTTAGTGCGATACCATGTCTACTTACTGTAATGCTTATTTAGTAAAAGAGTTTAGAAATAACAGTTTTAAAAGTGTTTTTTATTGTGATTGGTTGAATTTTTAGTACAGTGCTACTCACTGCAGTTTTATCATCATTCTTATAGGAATCATCCATGTTTCAGGATAAAAGTAATCTATGTATATATTAGTTTAGGATATAAGATAATATTCAATTTAAATTTCATTCAAATCCGTTTAGCCGTTTTAGCTTGATGGAGTAATAAAAATACGCACTCTAACAAATTTTCGTATATTCATATAAGCGAAGTTTGAAGTTTAACTGATAATTAAATTTCCTAACGCTATCAAAATATAATGTTACTAATATAATTAAACCGAAAGTAATTATGTCTGTTTGTTTGGAGCGGACCATAATCTTGTATACATATATACGTATAGAGAAATATAAAAACATAGAAAGCTCGCTGAAACAAGTAAACAAGAAAAACAAAATACCCGACTGCAGAAAACAGTTTTTTGCAATATAACTTACAATTCCGTTACACTTGATACGGTGTTGAACGTACGTTTTTTGTGAGAAAGTAAACTACCATAGAAAGTGGCAGCATATGTTTTAGCTGTAATGACGGAAAACGGTGTTGAAGAGGCTAATGAACTGAAGTCTATACAGTGGCGGATTTAAACTTTTTCCGCCAGTAGGCAACAAAAGGGGCAACAAAAAAAAATATATTTTTTTGTTGCCCCTTACTTATCTTGAAAATCGATACCCTAGTTCAAAATCATATTAATAATAATAATTACGTATAGTACGGGAGCGCACTGCAAAAAGTACACTTCATCGACTACCAGGATGAGACCTACATTAGACGATTCCGTGCTTGATGGGTCTTTTATTTAAGAAAAAAAAAACTTTTGGACCATATCTATCTATCATATCTATATTTTCCGCCCCCTAAAATCTGCCGCCCTAGGCTCCAGCCTACTCAGCCTGCTGGTAAATCCGCCACTGAGCCTATATCCGTTTCCTGGTTCCCAGTTATCAGTGTACCTTTCGTAACGATCAATTTAGCCGATTTACCGTAAACAACACAGATAGACTGAGACTGAGGAATCAGAAATGAAGAGATTCGTAGACGTACGAAAGTCACCGACATGGTACAGCGGATTAGCCAGTTGAAGTAGCAGTGGGCAGGGCACATAGCACGTAGAACTAATGGCCGATGAAGCCGAACAGTTCTCGAGTGGAGACCACACACTGGCAAGCGCAGCGTAGGAAAACCAGCCACGAGATGGACAGATGACAAGTGGTGGGAAGACGCTGGATGCAAGCCGCTTCCAATCGGTCTTTCTGGAAATCCATGGGGGAGGCCTATGTCCAGCAGTGGACTTCTTATTGCTGATATGATGATGATATAGCTTACCTCAGCTTTTTCAGATATCTTTGTACCAAAAATAATGACAATTGGATCAGCCGTTTAGCCGTGAAAAGGTAACAAACAGAGAGAGAGAGAGTGTGTGTTACATTTCGCTCTTGTAATATCAGGTTTATTATCAGATTCAGATAATTTTATTGCCATTCCATATATATTACATAGGTGGTAAGACAAATAAACTATTAAAGTTTCATGTTTCATAAGTTTCCGTCCCCGTCCTAAATTATAGTTTTAGTGAGCGCGTAACAGAATTAACATTAATATCTCACAATATAGCCACTATATTTTTTAGGCTTTTGGCTATAATATTAAAAATAAAACATACTTATATCAAAGCTCAAAGGTTTTCTCAAGGTATATTTTCGTAGCACCTCATTATCTGCCGCATCGCAGCATCCACACTCTTTTCGCTGTGATAAAGAAGCGTAAAGCTAATATGTGTACGCGATATAAGAAAAATTCGTGAAAACACGCTAGGGTAAGCTACGGGCGGCTCCCCTATTAACCCCGCTAGGGTGGGGGGCGAAGAAACGCTCAAATACGAGTTGGAGATATACACCGATGGTTCCGTGCTTCAGAGAATATATAATAATACTACTTAGTTAATCCGACTTGCGAGGATTAAAACATATCTAGAAACTCTTTTTACCGACTTCAATAAGGAGGTTGGCGATTTGGCTGCATTTTTTTTTAATGTTTGTTACTAACTCTGTCATTTATAAGCCGATCTTGAAAATTATTTTGTATGAAAGTTTAAATACACATTGGACCCATTGAAATTTCATCAAAATCGGTTCAGTAATTTTTAAAACAAAATGCGGATTTGGAAGTCGGTTATTTCAGGTTTTTAAATTATAATTATTATTTACCGTGCCAAGGAAACGTAGACCTATGATTTTGATATTCATTTTCGACTAGATACTTTAACGTGTTTTCTAGAAAAAAGGCTTGATAGATAAACAAACGGGCTACAAAGTGATCCAGTAAGCATTTTAAGGCATAGAACCCTAAAAAAAAAATCTTACGTGAGAATTTGGTTGTCACACTTGCCAATGACTGTTGTACCCAGTCTACTGAATGTTTTGAGTAACTTTGTCGGTTTATGATGATTTTTGATGGTTGGATCAAACATGGAATGGAGTTAGAAATATTATATTTTGGATGTTCCGTTGTCTTGATCGTAATGCAGGAAGGTCAGGATTTATCCAACACTAAAAGTTATTTTTTTTAAACATCGATATAAATGTGTAATTTTCCCTACATAATATCACACTGGCTGCGTACCGCTGTCTCACATGTGTAGGGTGAAACCCGGATAGATGCCCCACTTTTTGAAATCCCTTTACAACTTTCAGTACAAAAAGCAAATTATTTTATTTGTGAAACTGGTAGGTAATTTAGTGTTTTATCTACAAATTTATGAATAGTAAATAACATTATCTTCGATATTTGCAGAGTATTAGCGATTTTTGCAGACCTCTCCATTTTGGGGCATCTATCCCATACAGGGGATAGATGCTTAACCCATATAAATTATATTAAAGATACTTATATGACTCACCGAGAATGAGGGCATCTATCCCGCAATTTTTTTTATCGTACCTTGCCTTCCCATGCAAATGTAAATAAACATCAATAAGATTACCATCTTAGTGATAGGAAAATACCTCGATAGATAAATATATTCGTATTTGCGATTCATCCGCGAAACTATAGTTATTACAATAGGGGCAACTATACCCCTGGGGCATCTATCTCGGTTTTACCCTAGTGATTAAAAACTATGGTGATGATGATAAAATATAATGTACCAAATTTCATAACAATAGGTTCACCCCATTTGAACGTGAAAAGGCAACAAACAGACATACTAATTACTTGCATTTTATTATGTTAGTTAGGATATTAGGATTACTCTACTACCAAGTAGAATTCTTCCTATCAATTAAATACATAATTATACATTTGATTACAATAGCGGCGTATTTTTGATAACATTTCACATGTCATTGTTGATCTTTGACATCACACATCTGTAATACCTACTCAATTTACATAAACTTTGTTATGTAACTTATACCAATGAGCTGTGTATATTTCTAATAAAATCTTTCTCAAAAATGAGGCGCTCGTTGCTCTACGAACAAAATCATTTAGCCAAACAATCCCTTAGAAACGCGCACGATTTAGAAAAGGGCCGAAAATGCAATTAATCGCACAACTTCTGTCACCGTATACCTCCCTTTATACCCTGCTCCTATAGAAATTGCTAGTAAATGTGCCCCTAGGCACTTGTCCCACCACTAACGATTAGAAAGAAGCGAGTAGAGCTAGGAGCTATAAACGAGATGACGAGCAACGAGATGCGAGTGCTTAGTTCAGATAGGTTTGTCGTTTGCTGAAGGTAAGCGACGTTATTAGAGTCACTATTAGAGTGTTTTAGGACAATATAAAAAACCCGGACAAGTGCGAGTTAGACTCGCCCACTGAGGGTTCCGTACAAACTAGTAAATAAAAGGGGGAAATCATATTTATTTTATTTTCCTTTTTATACCGAAAAATATACATCGTAAAAATATTTAAAAGCCTGTTTTAATTAATGCTAATTAAGCTCTTTCATATGATACCCCACATGATACGGTTAATTCACTTTAAAATTTCGACCCTCATTCCTTGCATAACGACACTATTTTTTTGTGATTAAATTAAAAAATTTCAGTTTTCGGATTTTTTTCTATATGTGTAGTCTAACACAATGCTTCTTGCCAAATTTTAGAGTTCTAGGTCAACGGGAAGTACCCCATAGGTTTCGATTCCTCTGTGAGTGTCGAAATGTGCATTTCTTACGACATATTCAGCTGTAACTTTTTTTTTACGAAAACTGAGAAATTATATTTTTCTTTCTGCAGCAAGATACTATGGATCTGCGTATATGGTTTTAATTTCAACTCGATACCTTTACGCGTTCCTGAGATAAAGGACTTGACACCCGGACAGACGGACAGACGGACAACAAAGTGATCCTATAAGGGTTCCGTTTTTTCCTTTTGAGGTATGGAATCCTAAAAAAACATATCACTATTCCTATACCGAAGATACCATAGTCTTTCTACTAGGGCTCAGAACAGCCATAACTTATCAAGTGAGAGTCTTTCAGCGAGTATTTCTGACTACTAAGTGAGCATTGTTGAATGATTTTTCGCTCTTGTCGCTGTGACAAACTATTGGGGAAAGAGAGAGTGAGAAAGAGTCTACACTGGCAGTGCGAATTGTTAGCAATCAAATATTACTATAAATTTATCTATATTACGACACAGGACCTACATCTATCGGTTAGTGAGCGAGAACGTAGTTGATAGCTAGTCGTTTCCTCATCGCATGTGGGACAAAAGCCTTAATTTTACTACACCGAGCCAAGCAGAAATGCACTGTCTGACAATAGATATAAGTTTCATATTTGATTGATAGCGTTGATAATGTTGAAAAATATGACGAGGGTTAGTTTTTCAAACAATTATAAGGGATTGCGGTTGTTAACAATCGACAATCGAATTGTGGGATTACGTATTGATTTTTAAGCAAACTGCTCCCGTAATTTTATTGATACTAGAAGTAATATTATTTAAAGAAAAACAACAAACTATCTTTCTGCGAAATTTAGTTTTTATTTTTACTTAATAAGTACAAACAAAATTAACGACAGCGGCGACACCTTATGCAACAAAATCGATCAAAATCTAAATGATTGATAAACCAGTTCGTTGAGATCCTAATGATTTACACATTCGAATTTTACGGGTTCAGCATAGTGGTGTTCGATTTTTTAATGTATATTTATGACCATTTCAATAAAATAAAATAAATATATATGTAACAGTCACTTGGCAGGTAAAGAGGAATCTAACGATACCTCAAATGTAAAACGTGATCAAGCCATGCAGGCTCAAGGTACTATTTTAACGCGCACATCACAAAAGTTTTAAACATATAAAATCATTGAGTAGGTAGTTAGAAAAGTGAAAAATGAATTTGTGTATTTTGAATTTTTGGTAGGAACAATATTTAAAAAAAGTTTTTTTTAATATCTCTTAAATTCGCTGAGGAGTAAGAAAATATAGGTTTTTTTCACTACTCCGTCGCCAGTATAAGTGTTACAATATTTTTTTACATATTTATCAAAATAAACAAATTCGTTTTGCACTTTTTAGGGTTCCGTACCCAAAGGGTAAAAACGGGACCCTATTACTAAGACTTCGCTGTCTGTCTGTCTGTCTGTCTGTCTGTCTGTCTGTCTGTCTGTCTGTCTGTCTGTCTGTCTGTCTGTCTCCAGGCTTTATCTCATAAACCGTGATAGCTAGAAAGCTGAAATTTTAACAAATGGTGTATTTCCGTTGCCGCTATAACAACAAATACTAAAAATTAAAAAAAATAAAATATTAAGGGGGGGCCCCATACAATAAACGTGTTTTTTTCGTATTTTTTTGCTCAATATTAAAAATGGTAACAGGTAGACGCTTCAAATTTTCACAGAATACTTACTTGTATATTACCTTTCAAAATAAATAATTAAATAACTATAAATTAAATATTAAAGGGGGGCTCCCATACAACAAACGTAATTTTTAAGCAATTTTTACTCGATCTTAATTAACAGGTAGAAACTTGAATATTTGTAAGTAAATATTTAGAAATATATTAACTATAAAAATAAATACCTAATCTAATACATAAAAACTCACAAAATGAAAATAATCCGTGCATCTAAACGCGGTGCGAGCGCCGCGCCGCGGTGTGGTGGTGGCGCGAACGCGCGGGTAGCGGGGGAGGTAACATCACGGAGCGAGCCATAGCCGCGCGTATTCGCGCGAGCGTCGTTATGCTGCCCGGGTGTGTATCGAAAACCTACCTATAAGTTTGCAATTTACTACTTGGAATTTCGTTGATTTCTCGTTATTTTATAAACAGAACTAAACTTTGTAGTATTATAGATGATAGTACGGAACCCTTCGTGCGCGAGTCCGACTCGCACTTGGCCGATTATTTAATATCCTTAACCAACTGTTTGATATGTGTAAATAGGTTGTGATGCGCGAGAGAGATAGCTGCGCGCGTTGATCTCCACCTTAATGTCTTCTGTAATGTAGTACTAAACCAAATTTGATATAAAACCCCATAGTCAGTTATTTTTAGGGTTCCGTACCTCAATAGGAAAAAACGGAACCCTTACAGGATCACTTTGTTGTCCGTCTGTCCGTCCGTCGGGTATCAAGACCTTTATCTCGGGAACGCGTGAAGGTATCGAGTTGAAATTAAAACCTTATACGCAGATCCATAGTATCTTGCTGCAGAAAGAAAATAAAGTTTCTAAGTTTTCGTAAAAAAAAGTTACAGCCGAATATATCGTAAAAAACGCACATTTCGACACTCACAAGGGAATCAAAACCTATGGGGTACTTCCCATTGACCTAGAACAATGAAATTTGGCAAGAAGCATTGTTTTAGAGTTACACATATAGGAAAAAACCAAAAAACTGGACATTTTTAATTTAATCACAAAAAAAATGTGTCTTTATGCAAAGAATGAAGGTCCAAATTTTAAAGTGAATTAACCGTATCATGTGGGGTATCATATGAAAGAGCTTCATTAGCATAAGCTAAAACAGGTTTTTAAATATTTTTACGATGTATGTTTTTAGGTTTATGAACGAAAATATAAAAAAAATATATGATTTCCCCCTTTTATGTACTAGTTTGTACGGAACCCTCGGTGGGCGAGTCTGACTCGCACTTGTCCAGTTTTTTATAT
Source organism: Lycia hirtaria (assembly GCA_947563715.1). Classification (NCBI taxonomy): domain Eukaryota; kingdom Metazoa; phylum Arthropoda; class Insecta; order Lepidoptera; family Geometridae; genus Lycia; species Lycia hirtaria. The sequence continues at coordinate 26,211,407 of OX387375.1, forward strand.
TGTTGAGCTACAAAAAGCCAAGCCAGTTAATTAATCTTAACATTAAATAATATGTATGTAACATATTATATTTAAACCTATATAATAGTATTATGAATTTCAATATAAAATAGGAAATACCTGTTGAAATTCCTATTATGTCATTCTAATTGTATTTAACTAAAACTTTATTAACGGTCGGACTCACATCAGATCATGTTATGAAATTGAGGTAAATTGTTGATTTTTCCTCATCATGTGTGTAACTACAGGAATAGTGACAAATTAAGTAATAATGTAATACATATATGAACCGTTTTTTTAAAGGTGAATTAGACGGGTGAGTTTTAGCTATGTTTCATCAAAATCGGTTCAGCGGTTTTTTTTCGGGGGTTTTGAGTTTTCTAAACTTATTATACAAATTTCTATGTTTTTAAATATTATTGAAATAGAAAAACATAGAAATTATGTATTAATAAGTTTAGAAAACTCAAAACCCCCGACAAAAAAAACGGCTGAACCGATTTTGATGAAACATAGCTAAAACACTCCCGTCTAATTCACCTTTCAAAAAAAAAATGGGCCATCCGTTCATGCCATCGTTTTTGCGTCGGGGGTTAATGATAATTATAGTTTAAAAGACATTGAAACAACCGACTTCAAAATACACAATTTCGTTTACTTGGATGACATATTTAATTTTATTGTGATTATTTTTTATAGTATTGACATTTATTATTATACACTTTATTCATTTTAAATCTTAAATCTAAGTTTTTTACAATAGAAATACAAAAATATAAATATTATAAAAAAACTTAAACCTAGGGTGCCGCCGGCAGCGGGGTGGGGCTCAAGCTGCCGGTTGTAGGGGCTACAGAGAGAGGAACCTCCTGACAATGCATGCCAGGATGACTGCCTTCTGTATCAGACCCTTGACCCAACCATCGAGCGAGAGCCTCTGGAGATGTTGGTCGAGGCTCTTCGCTATGACACCATGCACCAATTATTATTATTATTAATATTTGAGTATTATTTTATGTATTTAAATTATTCGACATTATGCAATTTTTTTTAATGATTCGTTATGTTAAGCGAACTTACATTTGTATAGATTTTTTTTCCTGTTGACATGTAACATTATCTGTTATGAATAAATTACTATGACTATGACTATTCTTCCAGTTATTTTGTTTTAAAAACCATAGTACCGAACCGATTCTGATAAAAATTATATAAAAAATATTTAAAAATTATACCTCTGATAAAAATTATATGGGACCACCTCTGAAGTATGTCCTATCAAATAAAAAATAATCATTAAAACCAATTTATATTCGGCGAAGTAATCGGGCAAAAAAAAAAAAACATACAGTCGAATTGAGAACCTCCTTCTTTTTGGAAGTCATTTAAAAATAAAAAAGAAGTAATTTTTCCATTGAGCTATGCCGATAAAATAAACAAGTATCAATGTTAAAAGAAAAACAAAATACCCGACTGCAGAAAAGAGGTTTTTGCAGCCTTATGATTTTTTTAAATTTTGATGTACCCAGTGTCACTCTCACAACTAAGACGAATCTATTGACACCACTCACGTCAAAATCAGTCAAGCCGTTTAGGCTCTAGGGCGTGTCAAAGAAATATACATACATACATACACTCGAAAAACATAACCCTCTTTCTTACGCAGTTGGGTAAAAAAATACACGTTCAATCACATTAATTCACTTTCCCACACTTGTATGAGCAATTGCAATCGAACACTTATTGATTAAGATACCAACATCTAACAAGTATCTATATCAAAAGAAAACTTTAGCCGACTGCATAGAAGCCATTTATGCATAGTGTAACTACGAGTATTATGCTTGATATGATGTTAAATGAACATATTTTCAGAGAAAGTATATTGCTGAGTGATTGTAAAATTTGTTTATGTTGCCTACATAAACAAATTTTACAATCACTCTTTTTAGAACAATTTTAGAATCAATCATTTAAGAATAATTCTAAAACCATTTATTTGTTAGGCTGGTTTCACAGTCACGCTGACCGTAAGCTGACCGTCGCGTCGCCGCGTCGGTGCTGACAGCCGAAACGTATGAACTTCTAGCCACCGCGCTGATAGCTACGCATTATTCTAAAACGCTTCCTAGAAGTTCATACGTTTTGGCTGTCAGCACCGACGGTCAGCTCACGACCAGCGTGACTCTAAAACCAGCCTTACAGAGGGCAAAGTAAAAATAAAATTTTTATTTTTTGAAATGTCGTCTATAACACTCGAAAAATGAAGACAAATCTAAAGAAACACATATACGTAATCACTTACAAACAAATACACCCGAAATACATTATACTCCTTGCACAGTCGGGTCAAAATGATACGGTGAGGCGGCATGATTGTTTTACGTTCCCGCCAAAACTGTGACGTCATATTTAGGCTAACATTGTCTAATAAGTTGCGTCACCGAATAACTGAATGCCAAACAGTAACAGCACAAATAGTTACGAAGCCTTCAGCCAAACCGTCTTTCGTAGACAGGTCTTATATTACCTCTCAGACGTTAGGTCTTAAGTATCTAGAAATTTCGGTACCTAGAATACTAGGTATAACCAATTCGTAATAACGATCATGTTTAGGTGTTTTAGATGTACTTTAATATTAAGCAATACATATTACACTTCAAGTTAATAATCACATTATTATAGTTTACTATAATAATGTGATTATTATAGTAAAATATAAATTTGTATAGAATATTATTTATTAAAACGCTGTTATTATTAACGGGATATTTACCGTGGTTCGCGTTAATTTTGAGCTCAAAATTAACGCGAACCACGGTAAATATCCCGTTAATAATAACAGTGTTTTAATGAATGACCGTGATAGTTTAATTTAGGATTATTAATTGTATTTTTAGGATTCCATATCTGAAAAAAAACCCGGGCAAGTGCGTGTCGTACCACGCGCAAAGTAAGGTCCGTAGTTGCACATCATAATTTATGTAAACTTAAAATAGGGATACTATGAAAATATGTATGTGAGGTACCTCAAAAAAAAAAAAAAAATATATAATCTAGTACTAATAGTTTCTGAGCAAATCTGAGGATCCTCGGATTTGCTATTAATTCGGAAAAACTAATTCATGTCAACCTTTCTGTGAGGACATTAAAATAATTTCTAAATTAATTAGTATTAAGTAATCGCGGTTGAGGTAAAATTACATAAACGCTGATAAACTATGTAGAACGTGACAGGACGGTGCGCGGCGGTCGCACATTGGTAGGACGACTTTTATACACCTGCTGTATTATATTTAAACTATTAACTCATGACATATTGTATGTATATAACTAGTTGAATGTATAGTAAAAATAACGAACTTCACTGTACTTACCTATACTTAGTATACATATATATATATATATATATTATGCAAATGCTATGTGATCATGATTAGATAGGTGATATTACAATTTTTTTTTTTTATTCGACGATAGGCTTGCGCTTGACCGTCAACTCACCTGGTGTTAAGCGACAGTTACGGTCTACGATGGAGCGTGCTTGCCTAGAAGAGACCTATTCGAATTTGAAGACACTTAGATTATATCTATTCGGAAAGACCCATTCAGGAAGCGCATTCCACATTTTGGCGGTACGCACAATGAAAGTGGAGCCAAAGCGTTTCGTACGTGTTTTCGGAATATCAACCATGTAACGATGTCGCTTTTTCGTGCTTCTTACTGTAATAATATATTCTTAATTATATTATTATTACGTTTTATATCGGTTTTACGTTTTATTTTAGTGTAGGTACATGTTTATGAGAAAGTATGCAGTTTTTCACAAAAATATACAATCAACATCATATGAAACGTTTAAGTATTTAATTTATTGTACTTGTGGCTTAGCGGTAGCCGGCAAAAAATCAAAATTTTCCCCATAAAACGGGGAAAAAACATTCTCCAACAAAGAGCCCACTTACTAGAATGTAATAATTTCCCAAAATTCATTTCTCATGTTAAATTGCTCCCCAGTCCACAGATAACAGAAGGGTTGAAAGCTTCGCGGAATCAATTTATTCGCTTCACAAAATGTTTTGAGGGACGGACATACCCCTTGATTATAATTTATGCTTCGGTACAAAGTTCGTGGAGTTAAAGCAATCTGCGCTATTGTGTTCTTTATGGGCTCACTTCACTGGCTCTCCCAACTTGTGCCTCAGAGCCACATCTGAAAACCTACAAGTTCAGTAATCAATGAAAATGTTTAGATTTTATTAATTGATGGTTTTGTCTTGTTCAGTACGATCAAAGAATACCACAAATTCATTAGCTAATTTAAAAAAATCTAATTTTGTCAACCAATTTAGTTTTTATTCAGTAATAGGCTTGCTTTTCACCGACGATTCATGATGTTGCTGTCGACGATGGAGCTCGTTTATCTAGAAAAATATATTTCAGATGCAACCTAAATTAATAATAGCGAGTCATAATTCTACAATCTCTTGAACCAGACTGTAATTTAAAATCAAATAAGCCTATCAATCAATAAAGCTAACCAATCGCTTAGCTTGTCGACCGCAATATAAAAAAAAACATCTTGATCACCACAAATAAGTTTGCGCATAAGACCACAAATTACTTTTAAATATAAATAACTATTATTAATTATTCTGTCATTTAACCGTAGGTAGGAAATAGCTACTGTGACGTGAAAACAACTTTAAGACACCTTCCATAAAACATAGAAGTCGGTTATTATCAATCTGAAACGCAGCCCTCAAACAAGTGATTTGTTCCCACTGGAATGAGACAATGAAACGCAGAAGGGATTCAGTCCTCAAGCAAGTGATTTGTTCCCACTTAGTTTAGAAATCTAAATAACCCCCGATATTGAAAACTGATGCACCAATTTCGATATAACATAGGTAAGAAAAGAACACTCTCGATCAAATCCTCTATCAAAAAAACTAGATCAAAAACGGTCCATTCGTTTGAGAGATATGATGCCACAGACAGACACATATATTACAGATACGCACTTCAAACTTATAACATCCCTCTTTTTTGGTCGGGGGTTAAAAAGGTTGTGGGGCACGACCACCCGAAAATGAGCGAAGTACGAATCGCAAGACTCCTCCCGGTGTTTACTGTTCTTAATATGAACTTTTATAATTTTATTATTGTTTTATTAATATGCAAAGGGCGAGCATGAAATTGTGCGCGAGAGTACTTTTGCGAATGAGATATTGTATACATAGCTCGTTCTAGTAAAATCTATAGGTATAGGTTGAAAAACTAGACCCCACTATACCTTTATGCTGTGTAACATGTTTAAGGTAGAAAATTGAACTAGTCTCTATATGTACCAATTAAGGTGAATTTGTCTAAATAAAATAGTTTATAAAAACCGCTATTTTGGATTCTCTGTCACGTTAATATACAAACAGGGAGTGTGAAGACACGCCAATTGCCAACCAATTTGCCAAAATTAGAATGGTTGTAAGAGATCAGAGAGAACACATGAGCAAATATACACAATATAAAACTGATAAAATGATAACCCTCCCTTTGCGAAGTTGAGTATCTAAACACAGGTCGTCACAGATGTTAGCCACATGTAGAGAAAGTCAAATAAATCATACAATTTTATGGTTAAACTAACTCTAAATTGCCGAGTTAACTACCGATAGCCCGTTTTTCTGTGACAATTTATCGTCGCTGATAAGATAAGGCACGCTACATACATGTGCTCAGATAACGACTGGTCGTGTGGTAACTTCAAGATAAGCTGTGGACACGATTATTAGTAAAATTGTTGCAAATCACTAGCACGTGCGGATGGCCATTTTAATTTTAATCGACTTCCATAAACGAGGAGGTTATCAATTCGGTTGTGTTTTTTGTTTGTTGCCGTCATTTATGAACCGATTTAGATTTTTTTTTTTTTTTTCTGTTTTGTTTGTTTTTTTTATCCATATAAAATTTATTACATTTAGATATTTTTTTTATTTGATAGTACATACATAAAAAAATACGTTACGAATTGATAGCCTCCTTTTTTGAAGTCGTTTATTAAAATAGATGTCATTGAAATCGGATACAGTATTTTTTACAAGATAGATCTACGTTTGACCACTAACTCGCCTCAATATGATAAGATAAATGGTCTATGTCTAAAAACAGTTTACTCATATTGTAAAGAAAGTTATGTTAAATTTTTACTATTCGACTAAGTAAATATTCCGTATTATATTCATTTACAGATAATCCAATAATCCAAGGTGGACAGTGGCTGAGATGATGATGATGATGACCAATAATCTTCAGTCCTCGTAGTAAGTGTGGTTTCGAGCTGGTACTGTTTGCAATACAGCAGTTATTGTCGCGTAATAACCGTGATATTGAAGTTAACGGTTATCAAGAACCGACTGGTAAATACGGTTATGTTAGCAAATAGAATAAATCCGATTTTCTGACAATACGACAGAATGATGTCAATAAATAAATTTATAATTATGTAGCAAATAGAATAAATCCGATTTTCTGACAATCAATAATAATAAATAATTTGTCATAGCGAAGAGCCTCGACCAACATCTCAAGAGGCTCTCACTCGATGGTTGGGTCAAGGGTCGGATACAGAAGGCAGTCATCCTAGACACGGCACGTATTGTCAGGAGGTTCCTTTCTCTGTAGCACCTACCACCGGCAGCTTGAGCCCCGCCCCGCTGCCGGCGGCACCCTAGGTTTAAGTTTTTATAATGTTTTTATTGTTTTTTATATAAATATTGTAAAAACTTAGGCTTAAGATTAGTAAATAAATATGTGGATAAATTTATAATAATTTTTCTATTTGTGACCGCGGAAGTAATTGAAATACTTATTCAGAATTTGTCACGACAGAGGGTTATCCACTAATCGTGTTATCCTGTTTTTATGGGGTTAGGTTAGTTAGTATTTATAACATCCCGAAGAAGAAGTGTATTAATAATATAAAAAAAAATATGTCACCAATGAATGACAAAGTAAAGCTTAATTTTTGTTCATGCTTAAAACCACGTACCTACCACTAATTTTGGTTATAAAACCCTTTTTTCTCTAATATTCTCACCAGCTTATTCTAATTTTGGCACTAAAGCTCATTTTTAGTAAAGTTTCCAGAATGCACTGTTTTATTATATTTAAGGCCAGGTAGGACCCATTAACTTTTAGTGATAAAACACTTTTTCATTTTATACGAGATACCATAAATATTAACGCTAAGACGTTCACTAAATTTAGCACTAGATACCACTAATTTTAGCTATAAAACATTTTTCCACTAAAATTATCACCAAATACCATACATAAGTAATACATAAAATACAGGCGATACTTCAGCAAGAGTTTATATTTCAATATTTATAGGTATATATGTAATATATTTTCGTAATGTAATAAATTAATAATAATAAAATAAATAGTAATATGTACATAGATATATAGCTAGACTTAGTTTTTTTTTATAGTTTACTTAAAAGCGACAGTTCCCGTCTACAGAAAGTGACAAGTCCTTATTCAGTGAATAAGATTTTAACATGCGTTTATAACATAGTACAACGTTTCGTAATGCGGAAAATAATAAATATTATTTTATATTAAATTAATTAAGCAATTATTGGCATTAATTAAACTTGATATTTTAACTCAAGGCTAACAACATCGCTACTTAATTATTTACTTAGCTTGATTTCATCACTTCAAGTTACTAAGTAGTATGTCGATTATAATCGAATGTATTTTGGAGAGTTTGCATCGGGTTTGTATAATCTAATTCTAAATTATTCTGAAACCTTTTAAAACCTATTTAAGGTGGTGCTCAACGTGTGCAGCTATCTCTCTCAAGCATCACCACATTTTTAAACATATAAAATCATCGGTTAGGGATATTGGAGAAGTGAGAAATTAATTTGTTTATTTATAAATTATTTTCTATAGGTTAATTATTATTAATTTGTTTATTTACTGACCCCCGACGCAAAAACGACGGGGTGTGTTTGTGTCTGTCTGTGGAATCGTAGCTCCCGAACGGTTAAACCGACTTTGATTTTGTTTTTTTTTGTTTGAAAGATGAATTAGTCGGGAGTGTTCTTAGCTATGTTTCATCAAAATCGGTTCAGCCGTTTTTTTTTGTCGTGGGATTTTGAGTTTTCTACATTTATATCTACTTGTATTTATTAATTTGTTTAGTCTACGACGTAGATTATCTCTTATACCTAATATTAAAATAAAAACATAGTATTATAAAACAAAGTTGGGTTAGTTACACCATTATATATTTAATTTACCATTATATATACATAACTCGAGTACGGCTATATTGAATAGAAGTACATGCAATTTAGTATAATACTGTTATAACACATACTTAGGCTACTTTTATCTTCCTGCAGGATAACGGGTGGAACCGCGGGTCGCGGCTAGTTCTGTAAAAAACATATAATTATACGTATTAACAATCACCCCAAGTAAAGAAAAGAAAGCTTAGTTCACACATGCTATCAAGTCATAAGACAGTGTACACACGTACGGCTTGGCGGCCGCAGCGGGTTCAGTATGTAGGTACAGCTAGACTATGCATCATCTAATTTTCCGCTGCGTTGGTTCTTAACGGCATTTCGCCTAGTTGGTAAAGTTTTACTTGAACTGAATGGATTTTGGACTGGTTGCCTTACTAAAAAAATAAGTTTTTCGTTTTTTCTTTAATATAAATCGTACTTTTAGAACAGGATTAAAAATTATTTAAAAGTTGCTATTATCGTCACATAACACATTCTTCTATACAAGAAAAAAAAAAACAATGTTTACCCTTAAATACATAATATTATCTGATTTCGATGGTTCTTTTTATTCGGTTGGAACCAAAAAAGCCTGCGCTTGTATGTATGTTTTACTTTGTATTTTAATTTTTCATTTTAAATTTTTTTTACTTCTAAAGTTATATCAAAATAAAATAAAAATACACTACTAATGATTTTAAGCAAATACAAAGAATAATCAAAGTCGTATGATATGAAAAATAATATAAATCTATGTTCTCCCTTGGACCAGTCGTTTAAGGTGTAGGAGGTAATATACAAACATGTATACCCACATACCTACATACATACACCCGAAAAATATCGGTATTCTTGCACAGTCGGGTGAAAACAACAGATGGCTTTAGATAACACAAAAAAATCTTGTGTTTAGGTTAACCTACAATAAGCTCATAATATTTCAACATTAGGCTTTACAGGAATAGTATAATGATTCTGACATTAATTGAATACTGAACGGAAACACAACATATCCCTCCTCCAAGTTTGCACGCCACTTTGTGAAGCGACTTGCTACCCGACTGCGCAAGAAGGAGTGTTATGTTTTTCGAGTGTATGTATGTATGTGGGTAAGTAATATGTATGTATTGTATAAATGCCTGTATTTACCTCCGGCTGGAAACGTACGTTCAACATTATTTAACGTAACTTACATTGAGATGTTGTTGTGCAGTCGGGTATTTTAGTTTTCAGCTTACGCTTGACCGCCAACTTACTACAATACAAATTGTAGATGTAAACCGGTCTACGATGGAGCGCGTTTGTCGAGGAAAATCTGATTCATTCACCATTTTTTGATGGTGGTGAAGAGAAATGCACCTTGAGCAGAACAGAGGTGGTCCCATAAAAAAAATATTACAAAACAGTATTTTTAGCAGCTGTATAAATATTTTTAGCTATTACACATACATAAATTTTAATTGATTTTTTTCATATAATTTCATAAGATTATTGGGTTACACTAAAGTTACACACAAAAAAGAAATTACTTAGTTAAATATGAAAAAAAAGTTACAAGAAAATATTTTTTGATAATAAATATAGACATAAATAATAGAAAATACTGGATAATTGTTGTCATAACAACTTTTAATACCTACGTTAAAATGAATGAATTTGCTAAAAATCATATGAATTGCCTATTTAAACAATATAAAATTATTATTCAATCAATAGTATAATATCAAGCAATAGATAGGGATCTAAGAAAACCATGCCATGTTAACAGAAGCATAATATATCTTTGTGTGTGCAGTAAATGTGGCGTAAACAGCTAGTATGTGTGCGTGCGTATTATTAGCACGCATTTATATGACTATGCATGCTTGCCATATGTCAGGTATGTATGCGTGAAGTATTTTGATCTGTCTCTGTGTTAATAAAACCTGTATATGGCTTCAGCGTGGGATCTTTTTATGCAAGAATTATGTGTGTGTGTAGTGATGGATAGGTCAGTGGTTGAAGTGTTGTTATTTTAATCCGATGGGTGTTGGTTCAATAAAATCTCCACAGTCAGCTAGCAGAAATTGTGATTTTGACTCCTTTGCTTGATGCAGTTCGCAATAGTTATTTTCGATCATACCGTCACTTCGTAATATCGGGTGAGGTGTAGCTCAGTGCCTAGCCTGTTAACCAATAATATGTAAACAATAGTTATAATGAGGGGCGAATACAAAAGGCAGTCATCCTAGCATGGCGCGCATTCTCAGGAGATTCCTCAGTCTCTAGCCCTTACCGTCGACAACTTGAGCTCTGCGCCGCTGCCGGCAGCACCCTAGTTTTAAGTTTTTTATATTTATGTTATTTTCTTAAGTTTATATTTCTATTGCAAAAAAATAATAATTAAGAAATGAAATAAATAAGTGATAATTAAATTATTCCAGTCATAATATTATGCCCGGCTTCGTTTAGAGTTAAGACGTAGAATACTCTATTACAACTTAAATAAAATCAAAGAAAATAAACAGCCATTTGTATCCGTTAGTCTCGAGCACCGCCGTAAAGTAGCATGTGTGTCTATTTTCTACAGGATTCATTTCGGTGAATGTGCGCAAGAGCTTCACGACCTAATTCCACCCTCCCCATTTCACTACAGGACTAGCAGCTAAAGTAAAGACTAAAGTCGGCGAATTACCACCCATTTCTCATTGAAATGCCAAAAATCCGTACTCAGCGATATCGATCCACATTCCTGTTGCGTACAGCGCAAGAATGGAATTCTTTGCCGCCATCTCTGTTTCCTGAGACCTACAATCATGGAATTTTCAAGGCTAGAGTGAATAGATATCTTCTAGATCGACGAGCTCCATCCTCGGCCACACCATCGCTTAACATCAGCCGAGTTGGTGGTCAATCGTAGATCTGTCTTGTATATAAAAAAGTAGTAAAATAGCAATTAGAGGGCGCAAGCGAAGGTACTAAGCGAGTCAAAACAATAAAAAGCGCATTGTAAATTCACTCATTCCTTCACTGGCGGAGATAGCGAGCGAGCGACGTATGCACTATTGGATAGGAATTAGAAAAACAATACAATAAATTGGATACGCATTGTATCTGCGCAGCTACGCATCTGCGCAGATGCGTAGCTTTTTGTCTTCACCTAGTCACCACATTAGTTAGTATGATCGGTATGGCCAATGGTCATACTAACTAATGTGATTATCATAATCACATTTGTTAGTATGACATGTCTTCTATCTTCACACAACTTCAATTCCATGAAATAAATGAGCTACCTGGTTAAATCTTCGCGTATTCAAAGCCAATGAACCGACAACCATGTCAACAACCTATGCGATGCGACCTAAATTAACGGAAAAGTTCTAAATACCTAATACCATTGTAACAGTACAAGTGAATAATGATAATGGAAAGTTGAACGTCTCAAACAGTCGCTAGTGGTCGGCCATTGATCAACCAGTCAGTGACACCGCACCTGTATCATTTATTGTGGGTAGGTAGATAAGGGTAATGGATGATTAGACATTATGTTAAACAGTTACTGTAACCGGTGAATCATTTTATTAAACTACGACGCACTTTTATTTATACTTAAAGTACTAAGTAGTATCTATTCATTATTTTTCACGCCACCTGCTCAATAATTTTCCTTTTTATGTCAAGTCAAAAGGGTTTAGAGAACTCTTTTAAACCTATAATGTTCTATTGAATTTCATTATTATTATCACACTGCGAAATGATGTGATTAGATTTGAAAATCAAGCCTATTAGATTATCGAAAAGAAGAAAAAAAACATACAGTCGAAATGAGAACCTCCTCCTTTTTGGAAGTCTGTTAAAATAATTCTTTTCTTTGTATGCATAGTGTAAAACACAAAAAATGCAGATAAAGAAATACATAAACATAATGACCAGAGAAAAAAAATAACGCACTTACGTGACGACATTCGAAGTGTGATGACGTTTGACATATGACATACACGTAATATGTTTGATATAGACGCGAATTCTTTATTTAAAAGCGCCATTTAAACTTGCCCTTCAAGGTTTCTATCAATATTTACAACCTTTTTCTTATCTAGCGGTTGAATAACAGATAAATACCATGATAATAATGGAATGGACATACTCAGTATTACTCAGCAATGGTTTACAGTCCTATTACAAAGGCAAAAGCGCATTTATTCCATAAAAAACGAGAGTTGTTAGTTGTCAAATCTATGCATGACTGTCAGTGTCAGTGTTGACGTATAGAGACAATAGCGGTATAGTGCAGGTAGTCAGGCAGGCGGGCTATTAGCACGCTTCAACGCACTCGTTACAGAGAAAGCGTGCCTACTTACAATATGTTTGAACCTGTGTCTTGTGGTACTGACACGGTGAACACCTTTAACCCATAAAGAAATTATACCTACGTGCGGTACAAATACTAAAATAATAATTTTATAAGTTAAAATATAAGTTTAAATAACTGTAACAAAGTAAGTTTCCGGCAGCCTAGTCGGAAGACCGTCTGACTTGCGTTCCGCAGGTCCTGGGTTCGAAACCCGCGGCACGCACCTCTGTCTTTTCGAAGGTCGATTGCCAACTTCAAATGGTGAAGGAAAACATCGTGAGGAAACCTACATGTCTAAGAGTTCTCAATGATCTTGAAGATGTGTGAAGTCTGCCAATCCGCACTTGGCCAGCGTGGTAGACTATGGCCTTACCCTTTTTTTTGCAGCTATTTTGTTTTACAAACCAAAGTACTCAACCGATTTTGATAAAATGTATATGGGATCAGGTCATCAAATCAATTCATAATAAGTAGTAGATAGGTTTTCTCTGCGTGGCAAGCCTCAAGTAAGGTAATCGCCCGCCTCGTCTTTGTCGCGACACATCAGGCAACGCTGTTAGACGCGTGTCGTGACTTGTGAACAGTGACAATGCCATCCTGTGTGTTTAGAAACTGTAACAACAAGATATATAAGGGCAAAATATAAAAAGGCCTTAAAGATGTGGTCTTATCTTCGAATGTGTTGAGAACTGAGATTTACCATGCTTTTACTTCATATTCAATGAGATTAACTTCTCTATAGATAAAATCTCATTGATGATAAACGAAATAATCGCGTAACAAATAAAAAAAAAACATACCGTAGAATAGGAAATCTCCCCTTTTTTGGCGTGGGTTAATAATTTTGATACTATCAGTATGGGAAAAAACAATTTAGGTAATTGACAATTTGGGAAACGTAGCGTGCAAAGAGCTTGTTAGTCTAGTCTCTAGTATTCTTTTTTTACGGTAACGTATTGTTTAACTCCTGGAAAATTTACGATTAGGGAGTTATTTAAATAAAGTTTTGAGTCTCTTTAAAGAGACATTGCAGATATTGCAATTTTTGGGTACATAAGTACCCAAAAATTCCAATTTTCAACCCTCAACCCAGACCTCGGGAGCATAGACTTCAACCAACTTCAAAAAGGAGGAGGTTTTCAATTCGACTGTTTTTTTAATGTTTGTTACCTCATAACTTTCGATTGGGTAAACCGATTTTGATATTTCTTTTTTATTTGAAAGCTGGTACTTCCCCAGTGTCCGTTGGTCTGACAGTCAGCTCTGATAATGGCATCCATGAGAAGTCAGTTGCTTCAGTTTTCTAAACTATAATTATCTTAATATTTACAAGTAATTTTCCAAAATTTGGTTCTCGCGAAGTCTATGTACGACATAGACTTCGCGAGTCTATGTCTCGTCTCAAGTTCCGCATAGACACAAAATAACTGTTCCATAATTGAAAAAGCTACACAATGTCCCACTTCGGTCACCCATCGATTTTAAAAATAGACGCTCGGTGCGTTTTCTATATAACCACTACACTATATAGTTAGCAAACACTTTACAAATTTCAACCCTATTCTGAAGTTGTTGAAGTTGAAATCAGTTTATCGGGCTGCTTAAAAGTTAAGCCGTTATGTAATGCAAGTGTTAGATTTGAATGGAATTCGTCCGATATGCTCTCCTACCTCGAAACTCGAGTTCAAACAAATAGAATGCTCGATTTACGCGCTCACTATTATGAATGTGATCGATTCGATTTATGTTTAGGTTAAATTTGACTGGTTTCATCACTAGTGAATTCTTATTTCAAATGCGTTAGTTTTCTCATTTAAATTCTAGCGAGTTTAAATGAGAAAACAAATTGTAGTACCAATATTTTCATCCCTGGACGCAAAGCCCTTCTGTTTGTTTGTTTTCTGTAATTTCTGATGTAAGTTTAACATGTTTATCTGTCTATGACATAATTTTATTCCCAAACGGATGAACCAATTTTTATATATAGTTTTTTGTTTTGTTTAAAAGGTGACTCATTTGATTACTATGGTATGGTTCATTAATTATTATTTTTTTGCAGGAAAATCAGCTTTTTCTTTTATTTTTCACGTTCAATGTCTTAAAGTTATCATGTGAATGTATGTTTCCTTATTAGGTAACTCCTACAGCACAAGCAGCTTGTCCGATTTCAAAATGTGCGAGGTCGTTCAATGTCTTAAAGTTATCATGTGAATGTATGTTTCCATAGTAGGTAACTCCTACAGCACAAATAGCTTGTCCGACTTCAAAATGTGCGAGGTGTCATTAGATTTTTCTTCACTTAAGTACCTTCTTTAAGGAAAATAATCGACAATTTGTTTTTTTAGAAAATTTACTAAATAAATAGGTTTCAAACAAGTACTTAAGTGGCTACTTGTAAAATTCTTAACCCTCCGCCTGTCGCGCCTTTTTTTAACGCAAGGCGTCGCGCGGAGTCGCCAAGGACCCCGAAAATAAATATGATTAAATTCATATTATTGCAATCATTTTATACGTTATGTCAACTGATTATAGTCAGGTAATGGAGGCTGCATTGAAATAAAAGTAAATAATTAAAAATCAGTTATTTATTTTTACTAAAATAGCTTAAGTTTTAATCAGGAACATTTTTTTATCACTTTGGATCATACTTATTTAAATCGGATTTTTTAAAATAAAATCTAAACAATTTTTATTAATCTTATACCTATTTGAGATCGAAACAGACATATAATTAAAACAAAAAAGAAATTAACAAAATCTAATGAAAAAACATATATAAGTACTTTCACTTATCTAAGTAGGCCTAGTTTTTTCTTAGGTCGCAGTCAGTACATCTTGTTTTGGTATGAGTCGGACAAATGTTGCCCTTGCAAAAATGACAAATATATAAAAATATTCTATCTGTTCGTCTTGCACAGTGAATACAGCGCTTTCTCATTGGTACGAGCTCATTATTATCATCAGATCCTGAAGGGGAAGTGCAAACCGTCTTATGCATTGTTTCAGTTCACGTGGCAAAGTCGTTGCTCGTGATTGTAACCGAGGTTCACATAGTGCGAATGCCAATGTTTTCAGGAAAATTTTACGATCTATGTTATTATCATGATTGACCGTGTCCAGTATAAATATGTACAATGAGTGCACCAACACCCAAAAAAGTAAATAGTAGACGCAGTGGATATCGCGCAATAGAATAGGCTTGTACCAATAAGCTTATCCACCACATCAACGCCCCCTTTAGTTTTATTACAAAAAATATAGTTTTTGGAAGCTTCTTTTGGGTACTATCATCTATCAGGCCATCATGATGCATTGTTGAAAGAAGTATTACTATTTTGTTCTTCTTTGGGCTGGTTGGTTTGATATTCGTTGGTTCTGCCTCTAGTCCATTTTTGTGTTATAAAAATAATCTAAAACAAAAAAGTATAGAAAAATAAATGATAATATCCAGAAATAAAAACAAAATACAGTTGCAATTTTACTTACGTCAGTCGTCGCGTGGGGTCTCTCAGAGCCTCACGCCGAAACATACGTCTATATCTCATGGCGCACACGCGCACACCGAATGTCACTATACTTGTCGCTAGCGCCAGCGCTAGCGACAAGTATAGTATTTTTTAGGAAGCTACCTAAAGTACGCAGTCAGTGGGAACGTTTAAAAAATACATAATTAGCATTTCTGCATAACCTAGGCCTTTAAAGACCCCACGCGACGGGTGGAGGGTTAAGTATCATTTATATTTTTGGCGAATGTTTTATTATTATTACAAAAAATGTAGCCTATGACACTCAGGAAGTGAAGACGAAAACAATACCTAGCACTTCGACATAGGTTGCAGGAAGTAATATAGAAACATACATTCATGCCCACAAACTCGCCAACATGTAACGTATCTACACACGAATAACATTTCGCTCCTTCTTGTGCAGTCGGGTAAAAATAATTTAATCTAATTCCTGGTAGTATTCTTAGTTATACATAATCACAAATAGCAATATTGATATTATATCGACACCTAAAAAATCTGCGAAGTGACATTTGATAACTAGTACGTTCATATACATCCGAAAAACTTGATCCTCTTTATTTTCAACCAGGTAAAATTGCGCAACTTAGCTGCGTTACTTTTAGAGTAGGTATGTTTGGATAGATAATTATCAAAATTGATTTTGCATAATTGGCAAAATAATTCAAACTTACTTCTCGATTGAACAAAATAATGAAATAAGGACAGCTGCAGCGCCCTTGATTTCGAACAAAATAATGAAATAAGAACAACAACGGCCCTCAATGCCATATTAGTTCTCTATTCGAATTTCGAACAGACTCGGCGCCTAATGTGTGTGTTATCATTATCGAACTGTAAAGCGACTTATCGTAGAGTTCGCCGCTTGTTATAACAACATCAGATAATGCTGTCATAATGTACGCACCTACTTATATTTACTTAGCTTTTATATCGACAACGATATCGTTTAATAGTTTGGTCAATGTTGGGTATTGGGTATATCTTTGACTCCGTGTCAAACATTGTACATAGCTTTTTTTCGATTCGAAGGCTCTCGATATTTTCCCTAATTTTGGGAAAAAAATGCAAAAAAAAAAACGTTAAAAAAGGTAGATTAGTAATCAAAACGGCTGCTAATTAATTAATTGTAAATTTTTTGATACGGAGTCAAAGCTACCCACGGTGACAGTAGAAAGGCTTTAGATGCCTATGGATATTTGAAATAATCTTCAATTACTCAGTTGTACAAATAGGTACTTATTTTTAGTTTAATATAATTTATGTTAGTTAATAAAGAAATAAATGTTCATTAAAGTATTGAGAAATATTGGAAGTTTTGAACCAAGAGAATAAGTTCTTTGTTCATGGCTGGAACAGATGAATATACAAACATAATTATGGGAAATCCGATCCTTTTGGTCTTGCCGTAGTCGGTTAGAAAAAGTATCGCATACGAGCAAGATAACTATGGTACACACCCTGCTGCCCTTATTTACGACAGGTATACAAACACGATACTGAATCCATATTATAACCGATATCAAAAAAATAATTTTCAATCCAGCAATAGTTTTAATTATATTTTTAACCAACTTCCAAAAAGAAGGAGGTTTTCCATTCGACTGTATGTTGTTTCTTTTTTTTTTGTATGTTTGTAAACCGGTTATTCCACCAATTCTGTATTGTTTTTGATGATATTTTTTTGTTTAGTACGTAATTCAGAGGTGGTCCCATATTATGGGACCACCTCTGAATTACGTGTTCTCAATTTTATGAAAATTGATTTAGTAATTTGGTTTTTATAACACAATAAATGAAAAAATGTCATCCAAGTAAAGAAATTGGAAATTATGAAGTAGTTTTTTTCAGTTTTTTAAACTATATATTTTTTAATTTTGTAAAATTCTTATCATTGAGTATATAGTAGCCCATTTCTTCTTTGTTGAGATGGTGGGTGTCTTTAAATCACTAGGGAATCTATTTGTTGTAGGTAATGTGGAACTTGCCATCGAGGACCGTAATTTTGCATCAGGTGAGTTGGCGGTCAAGCGCAACTCGCAAGCCAACAAAGAATAAAAAAACTTATCACTACGGTCAAACTATTTATGACCAAATTTTTTATTAGGTTATATATTTTATAAATATAATGAAATATTTTTTAGTCGGCAGAAAAAAAGAAAGAAGAAAGAATAAAAGAGGTACCCTTTTATATGTATCTGGGACTAAGAAAACAACGATTGTAGTTCAAGTAAGAGCACTCCACAGACTGCTTTAGTCCTTTAATTTGACATATTGAGTATTCATATAAAACACAAACATTTAAAATTGCTTTACATGTATACCTACGCGCCTACTTATTCTATGAAACAATACTTTGAAACTCTGCAAATTATCGTAAAAAATCTACAAAGCTTGACGTTTAAATTCTAATATACTAGAATGTACGAGAAGGTATACTTCAGTCAATATATCTATTTATTTTTAATAGATTTCAAAAAATATTATCAAATGTTCTTATTTTAAATCTAACTCTAACACTTTTTCACTGTTTATTCTATTCCGGCTTAATATCATTATCAAACCCTGAATTTGATGGAAAAGGTTCATTATCATTGGTCGAATTCAACATAGAAAACACCTGAACTACTGGCGCAGGATTCCTTTGACTCTCTGTATTATATACGGGAACTGGGTTTCTCTGACTTTCATTACGTGAAAACTCTTCTAGCTCAGCGTCCGCAAAGATTTGCGCTAATCGTATCTTCACCGAAGCTTGAGTTCTCGGCTTCATTTGTTTCAGCGACTTCGCGTAGCTTTCGAATAAGAGATCTATAGAATCTTTTTCCTCAATATTGTTGTATTGTAATGATAGTTTGTCATCTGTATATTCTTCGTCGCTGAGTCGTCTTTTTCTTGACATCCCTGATAAAGGATCTCGCAGGGATAAGAATTCTTGCAATGAATTGTTGTTTTGTGTCGAGTTGTCTACGTCGTTGTCTTCTGTGCTGCACATAGAAAGTTCTGGTTTGATTTCTTCACTTTCTGCGTTGTTTGGTGAGTGGCCTGGCGCGCCAGGAGGTATTTTCATTCTAATTGCCGCCGCTCCGTCTAAAAAGTTTAGGTACGGACCCCAAACCCAGTTGTCGTATTTGTTCTTCTTTTTCTTGTATTTTGCGAAACCGTCTTTGAGGTTTTTCCATTTCGTTCTCACGCTGTTACCTGTAACAAACATACAACTTGTTAAAATTCATTATAAACTAGCTTAGGTATGTGGTAAAAAATTGAAATTGAAAACTTAGCTAGCAGTTGTATTATTCATTAGACATAAATATTACGCCCTTGAATAAAACAAAGCTGTAAAACATTAGTTGTAACAGTTTCACCCTACTGTTTCAACTAACACAACAAAAGTTTTATCACGATTCGTTTAGCTATTTAGATGTGAAAAGTGAAAAGGTAACAAAATTACTGTGAAACATATTTTCGCTTGTGTAATAATAGATTCATTTTTCTAATTAGGGTAGAATAGGTCCCAAGCGAACGGTCGTGTAACTTTAAAAGTGCGAGTATAATTACGGGTTACCTACCGCGCGTAAACAAAACAAAGTGAGAGAGATAAGGTAAACGCATTTCCCTCTCTTTCACCCATTAGTCGGTGGCAACCGAACGTAAACAAGACAAAACACTTACTATTCTGATCCAACTGCATCGCAATCTGCTCCCAAACACGATCCTTCATAGAAGTATTCTTGAAGTCTTTAATACGACAGTCATACAAGCAAGGGTGCTGACGTACAAGCGAAATCAACACTTCCGTAAATTCCATATTCATTTCGAAAAGTAAACGAGCACGCCTTCGCCCCGCAACAATTTACAACATACTATGGAATGCTTCGCTCCCGCTCCGCTCCCCGCACCGCCACCGCAACGCCCCCTCCTGGTCCCCGCCTGTTGTTATCCTGCTCTGTTTACGTGTGGTGTTGTGATGCTATCTCACTTCGTCACCGCCGCGCCTCGCCTCCGCGCCGGGTCTCGTGTCGTTCTCAAATCTCAATACAATATAAGGGGCCGACTAGCGACACCGTGACGCGATACCCGCTGGTACAGTATACGACATAGTTACTACGCAGCTTGCTCGTGACGACGTTTGTGTCTACATAAATATTTAAGTGCACGTGTACTTAACGATGTGTATTAAGTAATCATTTTGTGGTTCTCGTGTTCATTTTAAAACAATTACCTATCTACTTATAAAAATCAATTACCGCACGTAATATACTTATTATAAGTCATAAAAAACAAGGGCTGGACCGATTTGGCTGATATTTTTGTTGTGTGATGGTTAGAATAAGGTTTGGATGAAAGAAATTTCGGTAAAATTGCACATATTTCGTCACTACGCGGGTGAAACCGCGGGGCAAAGATAGTGAAATACTACAAATATATTTACCAATAGAGATAACGAGTATAAATACCTAAGTGATTCAACTTTACAAACTGAAGTTCGATCATGTGAATAGTTTCATTTGACGCATTGTTTACAATAATTAAAAAAAGCAGTTGCCACATGTTTCCGTGGCCGCTCAACATTGGTTCCTAGCAGTTTTGTCTTCACAATAACTATACAAGTACTAACACATTTTTACTTACCTAATAGGCACCTACTTGACTCAATAGCTAACTCCTATTCTAGGTAATTTGAGCTGACTTTACTAAGTCTGTTTACCCACTTGTCTTATAAATTATAATGTAAACAAGTTTTAGATTGTTATTCGGTGTCCATTGTTTATAGGTATTATATAATTATAAAACAAGTTGTAAAACACAGACGTTAAACACTTCATACAGATTTTGATTGAGGTTTAGAGC
This sequence comes from Lycia hirtaria, assembly GCA_947563715.1. Taxonomy (NCBI): domain Eukaryota; kingdom Metazoa; phylum Arthropoda; class Insecta; order Lepidoptera; family Geometridae; genus Lycia; species Lycia hirtaria. Next base: position 26,232,427 of record OX387375.1, read on the forward strand.
CTTATCTGAGGCAACTGTAAAAATGAAAATATTTCTCCTGTCTAAAATAAACACAGCCGCCTCGCACTTTTCTAATATTCCTATTCAAAGGTTTGATAGGTATGTTTATAAAGCGATGGCTCATCGAGCAAACGTTTTACGACTATAATGATTTCTAGAAAATTAATATTAATGACAAATAAATAATAACTGTAATTGAAATTTTATACAAATTCGCACCGCGGTTCGAACCACTTGCGGTGCGAAACGCCGAAGTACCCATATGTATATACGTTTTGACATGTTTTTATTATTATTATATTCTTATTGACTTGTAAACAAATGTTTATAAATAAATAACTTTGACTTCGACTTTGACTTTAAAGGTTGTGATGCGCGAGAGAGATAGGTAGCTGGGCGCGGTGGTTGGATTAACATACAAAATATTATTACCAATTATGATCGAAAGTCTCAAAGTGTATAGTTTTACAATAATGTAATTGTGGTTTAGCTTTAATATCGGTGTATAAGTAGTGTTTGCTGCAAATCACATTTATTGCAGAAAATGTTGAGATTATTAGCAAATACCTATGTCAATTAAAATCCATAATTTTTTAATAAAAAATATTATCAAATATTTTAATATTAATAAATATTTAATATTAATCTTCTGTTTTCTTCGTGATTTGCCGTCAATAAAGACCGATACTTAAGCTAACTACATTTACCTACTTTTTAATACTCTATTCGATCATAATTGTTAAAAATACTTTTGTATGGAAATCATACCACATTAAGGGACTAGGCATACTAATGCGGCGCGTTGTCCCGCTCACACATTTTAGTAATAAATAGCTTGAAAATACCTGCGACAATTCTGTGTGTACGAGATCTCAAAATTAAAGTTCCACACACATTTAAATTTTCAGCGCCATCATCATCTCAGACACAATAAGTCCACTGCTAGACATAGGCCTCCCCATGGATTTTCACAAAGAACGGTTGGAAGCGGCCTGCATCCAGCGTCTTCCTGTCACTTGCATGAGGTCTCCTGTTCATCTCGTCCACTTGTGAACTATTCGGCCCTATCGGCTGTCAGTTGTACGTAATTTGACTGGCCTCGTGGCTCAATTGGTCTAGTATGTCTGCTTGCTAAGCTGTAGGTCGTGGGTTCGATCCCCACCCAGGACAAACATTTGTATGATGAGTATGGATGTTTGTTCTGTGTCTGGGGGTTCCTATTTGTATTCCTATGTAAATACCTACATGTTTGTCGGAAGTTTTTTTTTTAATTATTTTATAATATATTTTCGAAAATGTGCTAATGCGGGATAGCGAACTGTACTTTACGGTATCCACATACCACCAATAATCACAACAAGCTGATTTTGCTTGTTTATTGTCGGGTTTGAATAAAGAATCCAGTAAGCGAGCAGACTTTCGATCTCAAACGACAAATGCGCTGCAACCGCGTGCCGCCGCGTACGACCATCTGCCAGGCAGGCCATACGGTTTAAAAAGTTAGTAAAAAGTATGACGAGACAACGACACTCACTTGTATTCAGCCGGTGAGGTTGAAATGCCACATTTTACAGATAAGGTTTTATGTTGAATAAATCATAGACAACTCGGTCATTTAGTTAATAATTTTTTGGCTCCATTATGCTCCAATATTCAGCTGGTGAGCTTGAATGTCGTTTAGTTTAGAGATAATTAAACGAAAAAAATGTAGACAAGACAAAATATAACGTTCTGGATACATTAGCGCTGGCTTCCGTTATATCCGATCCAATTCTGTTGTCACACAAAAACAAAAAAAAAGTTTACTTGACTACTCTGGGAAGTAATAATATATTCGTAGCTGATGTATTCTTAAAAGTGCGTTTTAATTCTATTGATTCTTTTCTTTATATATTGACAGTTCATTAGGTTCCATTTGTTTATTCATTCCGTAAATTTAATTACCTACTTACAGTTATGTACTTACTTTTGAGTCATCTTTTTGTTAAATTTGGTTTGCATATTTAGCATGTTTGACGGCGACAGCCAAGCTTTACTAACTTTACCTAAGGAAAATGTACTGACCCCACGAGTCCAATATTCCAGAGGGGAAAAAATGACTTTAAATTCAGGTTGTCAAAAACTTTGACATTTACCAATTTGTGCGGTTTTCATCAAACCTACAGGTGCAGTACACACGGAACGATCTGCATGGCACATTGATGTAATCGCAATCGCAATGTTACGTTCGAAAAAAATCACTAGAGCGGGGAAAGTGACGCGCCTGCTTCAAGATCGTGAAAGGTACTTGGCCGATCACCAGCTTAACTGGACCTCTCCCATCCCTCCCTACCGACCAAACCAAACCACACTCACTTACTAACTGTTACTTAATCTGTGAGTCTGTGTGCTTTGTCGCAGGCCTCGGTTCGGTGGCCGTGTGAACTTACGACACCGCCCGGCGCGTTCGGTGTTCGAACTACTTTCGCGTAATCTGTCCGAATAGATGGCGTCCTAGTTATTTCTGTGCTTTACATATTTCGGCAGTTTACAAAGAAAATTAATGCTGGGCAATATTTACTTGTTGTAACAATGCTGTGAATCTCATCTCGTGAAATGATAGGTATAAGTCGATTTTGTAAGCGTAAGAAAATTGCCGCAACGAGCAAATCACAATGTAGGTAGGTATTTGGTTTGACTCGATTTTCGCCATCGCTATTCAGAGCGATCCTTGATTTCGTGGCGAAATGAATGTGAATTATGATTGAAAATGAGTAAAATTGTTACGAAAATTGATTCCATTTACGATTAAAAACGATTAATAATAAAATATCTACATCACATTGTACCTATTTCTTTTTGACTGAGTGAGCGAAGCAAACAAAGATTTCTGTAGCAACTGGCAATATTTTCTTTCTTTTGTCCGGTATGTTTGTTGGATCTAGCGTACAGGACTTATTTTTCAGCTAACCTTTATGAAATTTGGAAATTTGGTATACTTACTTACAGGTTTTATGATTTTATAGATTTTTTGTCGTTGGATATTTGATTATTTCGATTTTTGATTAAGAGGATATTTTTTCCCCAAAAAGGGGGAAGATTGCTGTGGCGCCATTTTTTTTACTAATAGCCAAGGAGGAGGGTTACGTTTATAATTTTGTTTCTATAATTTTGAATGATTCCATTCAAGTGAACTAAACAACATAACATAATATTGTAATGCGTTCAGTTTATTCAGAATAATAATTTTTATTTCCAGAAAGACAGGTCATATTACAAGCAGGTTTTTGCTTTATCTTTTATTAATGTTATTGTTGATATTTCTAATCTCCAGAATCAACGGAATATCTCCGAAGATTGTTTACTTTGAAGATACTCGAAGATCGTCTCTTTTTGAACTATTATCAAGTATTCTGTGTCATAAACTTTCCGTCCCTGTCCCGTGGCACAGCCGACGATCGAAAGTTATGTATGTACTGGGCATGTTTAGATCTAATATGTGTAAATCAAGAAATTCTATACAGTTCCTAAGATTTTCATACAATTCCGGTTTAATTTAGGAAATGTCCTAAAAAACGTATACATTTTTTTTGGGAATTGCATACAAATATATGGAATTCCTAAATAGCTCTGTAATAGTCAAAGTATTAATGGACATGATTTCTGTGTTTTCATTAAAAAAAACTAGCAATACTTAAATAGTCTATCATATATTATACAATAGCAGTGATCTGGTTCGGGCGCTTTGATAGGATATCCACATTTCCGATTGATGTTTAGGAAATGTATAAATATCCTAGGAAATATTTGCGTATAAATTTATTTTACACATTTCGTATAGATTTTGGGAATTATATACATTTCCTAGGAATTGTACAGAATGACGTATTCAATGCATTTCCGGTGACATATTATACAAATAATTATTATTTATAGTATTTATAAAACTTGAAAACCCCGACATAAAAAAACGGGTAAACAGATTCTGATGCAACTCGTTCAAAATGTTCAAATCCTTTTCAATTGACTTCAAAATAGGAGTATATAATCAATTCAACCTCATTACTCCGTAATTTGTTAACAGATATGAAAAAGTAATTTTTTAATTGAAATTACATATTTTCAGATTGGTCCCACAGAAAGTTCAATATAATTGTGATATCAACGATTACCTTATGTTGGAATCAATATTTTTGTAGATACTAATTAGCAAACTACAAGTACCTTGTTTACTAATAAGAATTCAGTTTATCAAAGAATAAATTCCGCTTCAAGATTGCAATATTAAAAGCTTTATTTTCCTCGCGGTATCTTTCTTTGAAACGACTGCAGTGGAGTCCAATTACATTTTTACACTCATGTGGGGGCGACAGCATCGTATTTTGTTAGCGTAATTGAAAATAATAATGAATGAAAGTTTTAGTTCAGTCTTTTCACCACTGATGCTATCTGTTGGTCGTATTTTACGTACTAACTAATATTTAATCTGTGGGATGGAGAGTTCTGAGGGGTTTTATTACTTATGTTTTATTAAGGTCTATATCCCTACGTTTTATCCAACTACGTTTTATGGTAATAGGTGGAGAGGTATTTCCTCAATTTTGAAGGAGAAAGAAATAGTTTTTTGATGCAAAGGTATTATTGAGATAAACATAAATAAGGTACCTAAGTATATAATATAATAATGTAGTGTGCGTACTACACAAACCTACCTAAGGTTTTTGTCAATCCTGTGTTTTTATAAGTTGTCCTACAGCTGGGCTCTGGCTTTTTCTCATATATACCTAATTGTGCCATAATGTCTTTGTTTAAAACTGACGAATTCGTTTTTAGAAAAATTACATTAAGTACGAAGTAAGTACATAGATTGAACTATATATTTGCGTGACGAACAAAAAAAAAACTGCGTGTATAAAAACAAAAATGTGTTGAGCTACTTGATCGAGACTATATAGCGTAATCCAGAATTCAACTTATATTGGTGATGATTAAAAATACATTTTATTTTAATTTTTTCGAAAAGTATTAGAATTTAAAAAATGTTGCCACTCGAGAATAACACAAATCTAACAACGCCTTGTATCAAAATCGTTTAAAGATACCGTAGAAAAAGTAGGTAGGTGTAATATTATATGAGTATATGATGGGAGCCACACAAATAGTACCGTTTACTTTGTTACTATCAAGTACGCTTCTTGATTGCTAAAAAGGATAAAAAGTCAAGTAAGCATACGATTGTGTAAAACAAAAAATCTCCAACAGAAAATGAAAATGAATCATCCTCCAAGGAAATTAAAACTTTGTTTTAAAATTAAAACCTTCTTGTTTTAACTTCCTCTCTCACTGTCCCATTGATTACTCAAAACGTGTGAAAACTTCTCAGATTTAAGCTTTAAGTAAGAGAAATACTAACATACTGTTTATCCTGATTAGCAACCAGCTATGAACAAAATTAATGTCGACCGATTCTCAATTGAATCCCTTATTTTGTACGCACCTGCCGCCCCTAACTGTAGGGTGGCTAGGGTTGCCAATCATGCCGCGTGAGGCGGGACGTCCCGTTTTTAGGGCTCAAATAATGCGTTCCACGGTATACGTCTCCAGAACGCTAATTGTCCCGCTTTATGGTAAACCTAGTCAAGTCAGTCAGAACAGTAAGTAAAGATGAACTTACAGAACAAATACAAATACTTCTATGAATATTATGAAGAATAAAATGTTCAAATGTGTCAAACCACAAGACTATCTTTAGTCTGTAGTCTGTGTATCTTTTTTTTCTTAACTAATTTTTCGTTATTAGCAAGTTATTAGTTTGAATATAAAATTTTGTAAAATTTTAATTAAAATAAAACTGATAAAGAGATAAAAATATTTATAAATTGTTTTTTTCTTTCTTTTCTGTACAGTAGGCAGATCCCGCCTTTTGGCCCAGTCCCACATATTCATTTCTAGTCTCCCGCATATCCGTGAATAAGAGTTGGCAATCCTACTTGGGGCGCAGAGAAAACCCGCACAAAACTTCAAGTCTCCCAACCAGTCTATCAACTGAGGCAAACGCTGCGCGCGGACAAAGAAAATAGATCGCAATCGAGTCACAAATCTTCCGTGCAGTTGCCCAACTAGCTGCCCAACAAGTCGTCGGTTATGTAGAGTTAGATTGGTTCAGTTTCGTGCTTACTTTAATATAGAGTGCTGAAGAGGACATAATAGGTGCTGTTAAATTTGTTAGAGCGTCGACTTTTTGACAATAGCGTTATTTTTGTGCCGGTCGTACGATTTGTCAGATGGTTTTGATTAACTTAGTGGCTTTTGGCGTTTTGCAGCGTCGTTTAAAAACGTTGATCCTTTTAGAGCAGGACGATCTTTATGATTATTTAATTAATACTATTCTTCTTCTTTTTTGCATTGGACCCGCATTAAAGCATTTGCCAGTGTCAAGTATTAGGATTTTTTCAAGTTTCTTGAATAAAACAAGTTGTAAATGTTCTAGTCACAATCTAAGTCACTTATACAGTCAATTTATAAGTCGAGTCCTGCTTCAGTAAAGTGGTGGCGACTTTACTAGAAGCTTCTATGGAGTTTTGCCGACAACGTAAAATCACACGTTTTACTACTTTTTTTCACTTGCCCACACTCACGCACTTTATCGAACACTTAATGAATAAAACACCACAATTTTTATAGCATTCAAGAGGAAAAATATGTGATACTATTACTTACCTACACCCGATTTTTTGACACGTGCCTTCGCGTTTAGAGGGTTTTTTTCTAAGTGAATGAACTTGCGGCATTCAATTTAGCTAAATACTAGTAACTAGAATATATTTTCTTCCAATTCAATTCTTATCTATGGCGTTCTAAAATTTTCGCCAATGTCATGTTGCTTGATTTGTATTTGTTGTTTTTGTGACACATCAATATATGCATGAATGTTGCTTTTCATGATAGTTACCAATTGACTACACAGTTTCAGACATGCCAAATTCAAGTAGTCAAATCGTCGCTCTCATGACTAACTGACCCATAAAAAAAATCAAAAAATAAAAACAGGTATATTATACAATGCAAATACATTTAAAGTATCAATATGAAATTGAAATTTAAGTATCCTAGTACTTCTATGAAAGCTAATATCGTAAGGTATGCAAAACGCACGATAATTAATATTTTTGACAAAAATAATCTAATCTCAGAACCGATAAACGTTTGTCCTGAATAAATGACTGAAATGAGATAGGACAGTTAGTCATGCGAGCGACGAAATATCTTCGTCCAAGGTGCAGTGACCCCTCACCGTACCATTCCCAGACGGCTGGCGGGTTTCAGAGAAGATAGTCACGCGAAATCGCTACACAATTGGGTATGTAAAGTTTTTTTTGGTATTTTTTTTATATTTTTATATGATAGAATGGATCATTTAGAAAAACTAATTTCAATATTTTTTTATTCTGTTCAGTACTTATTTTTTAATATTTTTTCAAAGATAAAATCGTCCGTAGGAAAGATGACGTCATCGTACCTACTGAATAAGATGTTGTGATAGCCAACATGAACTAAAAAATTCATATACGTCAACTTGACAGTGACATGTACCTATATTCGTTTTTGTCTCTGACTGATACAAGAGATCATCGGTTTTTGTTGTGTTTTGAAAAAACAAATACGTTGTGTAAACATAAAGAATGAAAAAAAGAATATTTAATAATTAATATTGAGCTCGTTGTAATTAATTAATGTTTTCTAAGGTCTTCGCGATTGTGTTTGCGCATTGAAATGAAACAAATTCACAATATTATTCAGAAACTACAACTGTGAAATGTTTCGACTTTCGTGCCAAAAATCCTAATAAACCGTTTTTTTTAAGTAAAGGAAACCTTTAAAAGACTGGTGTGAACAAGTTAACGTAGAATATGTTCCTGGGCGAAGCATTGATGCTGCAGTACAATGAACCAGAAAAAGGAACCAGAATAAAATAAATAATGTATAAATGTAAATAAAATAATCTCTTATATAATTACAATGAAAGTGGTATATAATTAAACACAATAAAATCATTTCAAAAAAGAAGTTATGTACTGTCAATCACTTTTATTTCATATCCTGGCATTGTTCATAAGTTTTAGCTCTTTAGCTCCTCGGATTTTTGCGTTGTTGTTCTTGCCGCTAGTTGAGATGAACTCCAGAATGATAAGATTCTCAACCTTAGGTAAGTTAGCAGAGTCGGCACGTACAAAATTATCCATAATTTATCCAATCAGTAGGCAAACAGTTTCTTACAACAAAGCAGTGGTCAACGTAAATGCAGTATCAATCAAAACGGTAGGAAAGCAAGGTCGTCGTAAAGATAATGAACAGAATTAATTTAGTACAAATGAATAGAGTAGCAGAGCACCAAACACACAAAATAATTCTTTTCTTTGTTTATTTATTTTGGTATGACAGTTGTCATAGAGATATTGTCTCTCTTGTCAATGCCAATGCTGTCAGTTTCATCTTTTTTTACTAACTAAACTACATTTTATTTTACTACATTTTAGAGGTCGACTGAAGGTCAAATATTTTTTATATTTTCGCAAAAATTTGCGCGATCTCATCATTTTATGTGCCCTAAATAAAAAAATATGGTTTATAGACATATAATCTCGAAATGGTTTTGGAATCAGCATATGTTACATTTTTCTTTACATACCCAATTACTATTTCTAGAGTTTTCTAGACGAAATGCGGTGGGCGTGAGACGTCCTAGTGAGTACATAATTAATTAAAAGTCTATACTTATAAAGAGTTGAATTATAAGGTAATGAAATAAGGCTATCCTAACTTATATTCTAAAATATAAAGTAGCTCTGTCTCTCTCTCTGCTTTTGTTACTTTTCAATATCATCGTCTAAAATTTAGACGATGATATTGACGATTTACGGCTTTACCGAAAAACGTTACTTAACTTTAACCATCGTCTTAAATTCTCTGTCTTCTTTCCGCAAGTGTCATTACGTGTTAGGTAGAAGTTGATAAAATATGTTATACAATGCTTAAAGTTAAGTAACGTTTTTCGGTAAGGCAGTTAGACTCTAAATCGATGGTTATGGAATTCAATACAAGCTGAAAACCCGAAGGCGGACAAATCTCTTTCCATGTAATGTACGTATATATATTATGTAAAAGTTTTTTTTTTTATCAGCCCTGTTTGTACAAACTGTCCCACTGCTGGGAACGGGCCATCTTCTCATTGTGAGAAGGGTTAGGCCATAGTCTGCCACGCTGGCCAAGTGTGGGTTGGCAGACTTCACACATCTTCAAGATCATTGAGAACTCTCAGACATGTAGGTTTCATCACGATGTTTTCCTTCACCGTTTGAAGTTGGCGGCAATCAACAATACGCACATAACTTCGAAAAGACAGAGGTGCACGCCGTGGGATTTGAACCCAGGACCTGCGGATCGCAAGTCAGACGGTCTCACCACTAGGCTGCCGGAAACTCTAAAAGTTTAGCTTTTTACAAATTTAAGTTCGGAGTTATACTTACTTAATAAAAAAACATTCTAGCATTAAGTCACTAATACCATAGTACACTACTGTGCTAATACTTAGATTTCAATTGAGCCGTCTGCACGATGAGCGTTTTGTTCGGAATTTGGAATATCCATCGTAAAAAGAAGATTATTTTTCGTGTTTCTAACTGTATGATATAAAAGAGAGGAAGCAATATTGAGGGAAAACATTTTTCCTGTTTTTTATAAAAACTAAATACTGCGATAAATACATACTTCACAACACTTAATAATATTGCTTGGTTATGAATTCATTTCCTTATAATATTACGTTTAAGAGAGTGACGCATTACCGTACAAGTTTTGAGATTATTAAATTAGGTAATATAAATAAATTACGCAAAAGTAAATAAAAATTCTAACGTGATTTAATGTATATTTTTAAATGTATCCTTTTATCTGACAAATATCTCATATGATAAGTGAGTTAAAAATAAACACAATAATTAGAGTCACTGACACTTTTGGCAGTAGCTCGTCGACTGACATTGGGAACTAAAAATACTGGTTTCAATGTTTTCTGCTAATATTGTAAGGTTGTGACGTCACTCCGCAAGACATTGTTGCAAGTATGTTTCTTATTGTAATTATAAAAACCGACTACAAAATGAGCAATTTTGTTTTTAAAACCAATGTATTGAACCGATTTTGATGAAGTTTCTTTTGGATCAATCTAAAGTGAAATCGGTTTATAAATGACGGTGTTATGCAGTAACAAACATAAATATGTACTAAGGCATACGAATATAATCATTTACAGCGATTTTACGCAAATTTTCTCAGAAAAAAAAACGTATACTCAACAGTGTATCAAGCGTAACGATATCGTACTCTTATGTTAGACTGAAAAAACAGCTTTTCTGCTGTCGGGTAAATGAAATAAAATGAAATTTATTTGTGAGAATGTAGGTGAATAAGCTCTTAAGATATACATAATTACAATTTTCCATTACATTTGATCATTTCTGATGTGCAAATATTTAAATTTGAATTTATTTATACAATTTGATATAAAATTGTTAAATTGTTAAAAAAATAATTAAATTCAAGAATTGATATAAAAGTTGAAGTCGAATAGAGGAAAAGAAGTTGTTAGGTATTTTCGTCAATAATTTTATTATACAATGTTAATGTCAGAAGAGAATGCAATCATTAATGTCGGCCGTTTCCTAATGCGTTAGGTATATGGTTTGTTATAGTTCAAATATTCTGTCACTATAAAAAACCAATTTTCTAAGAAAAAATTCGAAATTCAAAAATTTTTAAAGATTTTTTTTAAGAGAATTAGTACTTTTTTTTTAAATTGATATTTATATTAAATTCATTTATTTAATTAAAGTTTTCACAAAAGTACAGATACATGTTAATGGGATAGAATCACTGATCCAGTATATACGGTCGCTGTTGCCGTACTAGGCTCACGGTCACGGCCTGTGTTACGGCGTACAGTGCCCTCCCCGAACTATTCACAAATATTCCAGCCCAAATGTTATTACAACAATCTAAGTGAATATATTGCATGTAAAATTTTGATACTCTTGTTTAAAGGTTTGTTTCCGCTTGTTCCGAATTTTCAGGGTTCCTCATTCACACCGTCGCTCGACACCGTAGCTCAGTATAACGACCTTTCCACTTGCAATGGTACACTTGCCCAACACGAGATCGCCATATTTGGAACTAATTTATTATTGAAATAAAAAGCTAAAGCATTGTTCTTGGGACCGAGTTAGAATATTAATATTGTTACAATAACGCGTGCCCCGAGTTAATGTACCTTATGTAAATGTAGCAGAAACTTTACTTTTTTTACTTTAGCGCTCGTGGCGTAGCTTGACTAGGGTGTTCTCGAACGATCACCAAAGTCAAGCAACGGACGGACCGGTCAGTCTTCGGATGGGTGACCGTAAGAGGCATTTCTTTCTGAGCGCTACCGTGGATCGGATGACACGTTAAATTGTGGATCACGGTTGTTTGTTCTTGAAAAAAAACAGCAATCGTCAAGCCAGGTCAGAGGCCTTTCGGCAGCTTAATAACTCTGACCCTATGGCTGGCGACTCAGTCTTTACGAACTTACTTAGTTATGTGTAACTACGGTAGATGTATAAGTAAGGATGTAGACTAGACGTAATTTGAAGTATCAAATGTTAGTTTTGTGACCACGAAAAAACGCTGGAAATTGTGTTGTGTTGGAATTGTGAATTGGATGCGCAGTACTTGACTGCGTAAGAAGGAGAGTTATGTTTTTCGAGTGTATGTATGTATCTATGTATGTATGTATGTGGGTATGCTATGTATGTGTGTATGTTTCTATATGATCGCCTACAGCCTAAACGGCTTGACCGATTTTGATGTGCGAAGTGGCGTTAGATTCGTCTTCACTTCCCGAGTGTCATAGTTTATTATTATCACAAAAAAATATATTTTTTGTAATAATAATAAAATATTACTCACAAAGAAAACAAAAGCTTTTTTTCGTAATCTCCAACGAACTGTTTCGTACTAAACAAGTTATTTTACTAGTCTGATTCTAAGAATGCGCATTTATAATCTTTTACAGCGATTTTTCGCATACTTTCTCACTAAAAATGTACACTCAACAGCGTATCAAGCTTAATAAATCGTAAGTGAGACTGCAAAAACTGGTTTTCTGCAGTCGAGTATTTTGTTTTTCTTTTAATATACATACATACCTACTTGTTTTAGGTTTATGAGGGATGCCTTTACATGTAAGCAAGTAATTCTCGATCAATTTAATATGCCTATCTTTAAGTTAAACTCCGTTCAATTATTATTTTATTCAGCCTTTAGAGATGAGATACTATTGTATATATTGTAGGTACATAACCTAGCAAATTCTTCAACAGATACAGAACAGATACGATGTTCTCACCCACACCCGTTATGTTTCTATAGTACTTATGCTTATTGCGTCGCACGGTCGCGTGATGAGTAAAAATCACGTGTACACTGCTCGTGTGTAGTACCTACTTTACGAGGATAGTGCCTGTTTTATGACGATATTCAAACAGAATAAAACATTTGAATAAATCCCTAAATTAACGACCTTATATCCACCGCAAGGTAAAAGGATAAAGTCGGGTGCCATTACGGAACTGGGACCGAAGTTATCGTCCCATCAATCCCATTTTCGATTTTGCCGGGAACGTAATAATGATTGGCGTAATTTTGACGTTAGAGCTGTCAATGTCACTTACTTTTTTAATTCTAATCAAGGACTCGGCGTCGACGTCAGCCGGCCTCGGTATCGGTGCCACGACCGACCCGTCACTATTTTCGTTCTACAGTAGGGCTGCCCACGTATTTTATATTGTTGGTTTTGCGAAAATTTGCCGTATTTATGAGAATTTTGTGACGTGGATCGAGCTACGTCATTAGGGAGTTTCAAGATTAATACGAAGAAGGTCGAGCTTTATATCAATACAATTTTGGTTCCGAGAAATCTTTGTAACGACTACACAATGGTAAACTTTATCTTCAAAATCATAATTTTAATTTGTTCTAAATGTTCTTTTGCTTAAGTTTTGTCTCACCTTCGTAGCTAGTAAATAAGTAGGCAACTAATAACTATAAAGTACTTCAATATTTCTTAGAAAGCTTAAGGAATAGAAAATGGTGGCCCTAAAAGCTATACTAGCGCGATAGGCGAAATTGACATCAGATTCTACACGATGCAAGCGGAAGTCGACTAAACGACACCCGGAAAAACAAACACTTTTTATAGTTATCTGCTTTGTGACGAATTTCGTTCGATAGTGCATTGTATCTCTATTCTAAATATATTATAAGACTAAACCGCCTCAACATTATTTATATTCAATTAAAAACTTAATACTATCGAACTAATGGGAGTTACCGGATTCAGAAACCAAAACAGCAACTTTAAATTTTTTCTCTGTCTGTTTGTTGGTGTACACGATGGACGCCAACTGTATTGGCAGGATATAGTTTTAATTTAAAATAAAACCGGACAAGTGCGAGTCAGACTCGCCTACCGAGGGTTCCGTACAAACTAAATAAAAGGGGGAAATATATATTTTATTTATATTTTCGTTCATAAACCGAAACATATACATCGTAAAAATATTTAATTCCTTGCTCACTTCTCGGATCCGAGTGGAGCGGGGCTATAGTAGCGGCGCCTCCCACTCGGATCCGAGCGACCGTTCATTTTGAAGTAGTTAGTAAACCGGCGTATGAGGCAATCAACGTTGCTTTGCGCGGCCAATCTGTACTTAATCAAAATTCGCCTAAAAAGTTTTGGTTCCCAGCTGAAGTGAAGGGTCTGCAGGGGGCGAAGAATGTCTTAAAAACCTGTTTTAGCTGCTAATGAGGCTCTTTCATATGATACCCCACATGATACGGTTAATTCACATTCAAATTTGGGCCCCCATTCCTTGCATAGAGAGACTATTTTTTTGTGATAAATAAAAAATGACCAGTTTTCGGATTTTTTCCTATGTGTGTACTCTGTATATGTATATGTGTACACAATGCTTCTTGCCAAATTTCATGGTTCTAGATCAACGGGAAGTACCCCATAGGTTTTGATTCCCTTGTGAGTGTCGAAATGTGCGTTTTTTACGACACAGAAATTTTATTTTATATTTTGTATTGAAAACCAAAGTACTGAATCGATGTTGATCAAATTTATACGGTACCTTTGGGGTATTGAAAAAAGAATCAACAAAAACAATTCATAATCGGAGGAGAAATCGCGTAACAAACATACAAAAAAACATGTAGTCGAATTGAGAATCTCCTTCTTTTTGGAAGTCAATTAAAAAGGATAGAGCATACTTTTCCCGCAAAACTTAGGTGCTATAAATGTTAAATTAGTTAAGTTCACTTGAAACTCAAACTTTACCAAGTGGAGTTCGGTGAATCATATAGGTATTAGGTTCACATTTGAACTTAGCAATCGGTGAATCATATTCTAGGTTCACATTGAAACTTATCAAGTGCAGTTCGGTGAATCATATTTTTAGGTTCACATAGAAACTTAGCAAATGCAGTTCGGTGAATCATATTTTTAGGTTCACATTAAACTTAGCAAGTGCAGTTCGGTGAATCATATTCTAGGTTCACATTGAAACTTAGCAAGTGCAGTTCGGTGAATCATATTTTTTAGGTTCACATTGAAACTTGGCAAGTGCAGTTCGGTGAATCATATTCTAGGTTCACATTGAAACTTAGCAAGTGCAGTTCGGTGAATCATATTCTAGGTTCACATTGAAACTTAGCAAGTGCAGCTCGGTGAATCATATATTAGGTTCACATTTGAACTTAGCAAGTGCAGTTCGGTGAATCATATTCTAGGTTCACATTTGAACTTAGCAAGTGCAGTTCGGCGAATCATATTTTAGGTTCACATTGAAACTTAGCAAGTGCAGTTCGGTGAATCATATTTTTTAGGTTCACGTTTAAACTTAACAAGTGGAGTTCGGTGAATCAGATTTTGAGGTTTTCGTTCGACTCGCGGGCGCAGCTTATCAGTGCTGAGTACGACATCCTGCAAGGCATCCTTATCCGAGGGGCTACCGCGACGCCAGACTAGATACTTTTTACTCGATTTGTGGCGAGCTGTAATCGGTCCGATTAGCGAGAAGTGGCGCGATTGTCTACGATTCGTGAATATTTTACATGGTTCATTTTAAATTGTTGTACCTTAATTCATTTATAGAACTGACTCGTGTATTTTATTGTTTTCTACGAAATAAGTAGTCGTATTTCGAATGGCATGAATAGTATAAACCTTTTTTCAAAGTCATTTAAATATTATGTAATGATGGAGCTTTATTACACGCTCATTAAGGTGGTTTTTCTGTTTTATTTTCTACCATTGCTTTTTTTTCAAGTAAGAAACGCAGTGATGTAAAATGTCGACTATAAATAACTACTCAAACTACTATGTAAACCCAAAAATTAACCGGATTATCCCAGATGGATGAAGATCTAAAGATCCACTGACGTTCTTTTACTTTGTTTTATCCTGTAATCTAAGCAGCTTGATCGATTTTGATGTGCATAGTGTCCTTACATTTGTTTTACCTGATTGTCATCCTTACTTCCTAATATTATAAAACCCACCTGCAGTAGTCAGGTAAATAGAGAATAACTCGGTTCTATCTTTTTGTCTGTTCGTTATCATTTCATATTGAATTTATGGCTAAACGGCTGAACCAATCGTTATGAAATTTAGCACAGAGATTCTTTAGGACCTACAGAAGGATATAGGTTATATTTGAACATCATCACCATAATTTTTCATCACTACGCGGATAAAACCGCAAGATAGCTGAGCCTTGCGGTAGGCTATATTTTGCAGAATATCATTTTTTCTCTACACATACCTGTACTGTACATACGTATACTAACTGACACATGAATAGTTCACGTGACAAGCCGGGATGGACATTAGCACAATATGATCTAGACTAATGTAGTAGTGACTAACACATTACATTATTGATAAGAGAGCATTGTGTTCTGAATTGAACGCGAGCGAACAGATTACGGCCACTAGTCCGCTAAACTAAGAAATGTGGAACAAAATCACTATACAATACGAGTAGTAGAGTTTGTGAGTAGCAAGAGTTTATTTATTTTTAATTTAAGTTTTGGCTCGAAGTGCGCAACTAGGTATCTCTCTCGCGCATCACATAGATAACATTTTAAAAAGGTCATTGCAAATTTGTCCAAACAAACAATACGCGCTAAGTAGTTTTGTTTTAATTATATTACTAGCAACAAAACCCTACCACATGCGTGACTCGAAAAGCCACTTATTTATTTTATGCGAGAGGTCTGTCATTATTTATTATCCCAAAAAAGTTAGCGTCCATGACACTGAAAACAAAGACAATCTAACGACTCATCACCAATCAAAAATGTCAAGCCATTGAGGCCGTACAAGGTAATATAGAAACATACATATTTACACTTAAAACATTACCTTCCTTTTGGTGCTGTCGGGTAAGAGAGCAAGTTGTTTACCAATGTAGTCGACAAGCGATAGATTCGCGCTGGCCAGTGTTATCACTGCAGTAAACAGTTATCTCTCTCGCTATACCTATAGTATGATAGCGTTATATAATACTTACTTTATCAATACACGCTGTGTATCTGCTGCTTACTTCGCTGATAAGGTTGAATCAAGTCGTTCGATGATGATGATGCCTAGAATTTACGATAAAGCACGTGTGGAATCACGTGCCAGTCTGTCAACATGTGTATTTTTTTGAGTTTTAGATTTTAATATTAATAATTATCAATGTCTTAACATCCAATAACTATTTTATAGTATTATTAAGGGTATATTTATAGAGTTAGTTACCTTAATCATGGCTACCACATTTATTGATATATAACTTTGAATGAATGTGTTTTTATGTAATAAAATAATCTAATCAGTGTTATAACATACATTTGTTACTAAAATTCTTATTATGACATACAATCTAAAAACATTTTAGCAATACATTGAGTAAAGGGGTTTGTGTAAATACGTTCGGAGGTTGGCTTGATTTTTTTTAAGCAGCCGCTAACTATGCTCACGCATTACCAAATTTGAAACATTCAAATGAATTATGGGTGGTAGCTAGGATTAGCTAGCTAGGTTTTGGGGTTCAAATTTCAATTCCGAAATTCTTAGTCAAAGTATTAAATTAGCCGATTCTTAGGTTCCCGTGACCAAAATCTTTTTTGAGGGTTGGATCCGCGACTGCGTTTTAGTTGTTTTATTTCCTAAAACCCCCTCCGAAACCAAAATAGCCAGGTTTTGGTGAAATGGATGTACTTAATATGAGAAATCTGTAGGTAAGTAGTACTTGGTATCTCGATAATAACAAATGTTGCAGAAAAACATTATGGCCTACCAAATGTCATAATAATCCGTTTAGCCGTAACGGCTATATATGGTGGGAGGCCTATGTCCAGCAGTGGACTTCTTGTGGCTGAGATGATGATGATGATGATGATGATGAAAGTATATAAGCACAGTACAAAGCTATATTTCATCATCATCATCTGCACCATTTTCCACCACAATACGCGTCAGTTGATTCAAGCAGATATTGAATACCTAAACAAATAAAGTAATTTACTACATGTGACCTTGGTGACGCACAACATATTATTCTTTAGATTCTGTGCGTAAACTGTCCAATTATCGTGGATTCTTAGCCTTTGCGCAACTCAGTTTGTCACGTATTTAAATAATAGACTTTACTACCAGTACCGTATTGTTTTCGTCTCCGGTTATAACACATAACACTTTATAGTAAATATACAGAAGACTCCTTTCGCAAACGCAGTGCCTCTCGCTTCGACGCAATAGAGCACAAGGCAGCTTATACAGGTGCTAAGGCTTACTCTTATATTAACCCACAGACATTAAACTTATAGATACCAGATCAGACAAATATTTCTAATATCGCAAATATTAATACATAGTATGAAACCGTCAATTTCGACGCAGTGTGACCAGAGTTAAATCTCTGATCCTGTTCTTAGACTGCTGTCTAACTTGCTATTTTTACCGCAGAAAATACTAAATCACTGCTAACACATAAAATGTTTATTATTATCAATATAATACCAATTTCTAGGAGTTAATTGGTATTTAAATGTAACCTCACAGCATTTTCTGATATTTCTAGAGACTGTTGCAGTTCCTGCTAGAACTGCTAGGGGCTAAGTGTGGGTCCAAATCTGCTAACATCATAGGACTCAGAAGGTCCTTTATCTGGTCCGGTCTGGTATCTTTTATAGATTAAATCTTCTTATACTGTGTTTCTTACCTCTTCTTACATGCTGTGCGGCCTAATAAAGAAGTGTCCTGTCGAGCTGGCAAGCATAATTCCTATACTACCTAAACAATGTGGTTTGCCTGGGTATAGCGGTTTTCTCAAAGTTTTGGTATCCGTACTCAAAGGAATCTTATCACTGAGTTTCCGCTGTTTATCCATCTGCCCTATTAACATTTAAAAGAATCGTTTTCACGCGATCTTTTGCCAGGAAATTTTACGTTTTTCATACAACAGGATAAGACTGTTTTCTACTTCTAATTATTATCTGATTTCGATAATTATTTTTCAAATGGTTGAAACCATTAATGGTTATGCCTCTACGATTTCCTTTTTTTTTCAAAATGTACACTTTTAATTTTTTAACTTCGGAATCGTAACAAAATTTGAAAAAAATAATCAAATAAAAAGGAATCATTGGCATTGGTTAATGTTTAGGGGTAAAAAAAAAACAGTTCTCTCCTATTTGTATGAGATATTGCGCTTCTTCTTAAATCTTCTTAAATGACTGTATCTTTTGGTCTGCAGAACTGATGGCCGATGGGGCCGAAAAGTTCTATTGTGGAATGGAGACGAGACGATTCACCGGCAAGCGCAGCATAGGACCAGTCACAAGGTGGACAGATGACATCATACAAGTGGCAGGAAGACGCTGGATGCAAGCTTACTGGTCTTTTTGGTAATCCATGGGGAGGCCCATGTCCGACAGTGGACTTCTTGTGGCTAATGATGATGATAAGGATCTTATCAATCTTAACTTTTGTCAATATAACATATACTCGAACAAAAAAAAAATGGTTAAGGGAGATCCACATACACGATTTTTTGCTTTTGATTTATTGTACAAGTGTAAGTTTAGAAAATTCAAAAATCCCCATAATTTTAATTTATTCTACTACTTTTTCGGCTTAACTAATACGTATCCATTCCAAATTACAACTTTCTAGTACTTATAGTCTTTATAGCAATGCCGAGGACGGACAGAAAGGCGGACATGTGGCGAAACTATAAGGGTTCCTTGTTTACTACGGAACCCTAAAAACCGGCCAGGTGCAGGGCAAGATTGCACTAAAAATCAGTAGCTATACAGTTTTAGTTCTGATGGAAGACATAAGATTCAACTCGACCCAAAGAGAATCGACCTAGAAGGAATCACCTCGCCAAATTTTTTTACACTAGAAAACTATGGTGTCTTAGTCTTGAAGTCATAACGGTAAAATAAGCACTTTCAAGTAAGTTATTAAATAATTATTATTGCATTTTTTAAATGTTAATTCATAAAATCCATACTGTTTTCTCAACATTATACGTTAATTTATTTCTATTAAAAAGCATGGCGTGATTTTGTAACAAACAAATTTTCCTAGTTATCGCATTTATATTTGAAATGTTCGCAAATAATTCCGATGCGAGCTCCGACGCACACTGTTGTTGAAAAACATACAGATCACGGCGTATTGTTTGTCTTGGGGAAATCTATAAACATCGCGGTCTCTTGACCGTATCCACCTTGCTGTGCTATATCGAACCTTATTACAACGAGATAACAGTCTACCCTAAGGACAGATTTCAGATTGAGGAATTATGCAAAACAAGTGCAATGCGTTATTGATTATTAAAATCTTGTTTAACAAAATGCGTGCTAACTAAGGTGGTTAAGTTTTTTGAAGTTAGATTACTATTCTTAGTTTTCTAGACTTTTATCTTTTGTTACTTAATAAATCAGATTTTATGGCATTTTCATTGTATACTAGTAATACATATAAGGAAATGTTTTCTTATTGTTTTCGTGTTAACTAGATATATCCTAGTTGTGCGTAGCGCTCGTGGCGTACCTTGACTAGGTGCTCTATTACCAATTTCAAGCAATGGACGAACCGGTCAGTCTTTGGATGGGGCGACCGTGAGTAGCATTTCCTTATGAGCGCTACCGTGGAGCGGATGACACGTTAAAATGTAGGTCCCGGTTGTTTGTTCTTAAAAAATAGCAATCGTCAAGCCAGGTCAGAGGCCTTTCGGCGGCTTGATAACTCTGACAATAGGGCTGGCCACTCAGTCTATACGAACTTACTTATCTAGTTGTGTTTAAATCGAGTGGATTAGTTTGTCTCAGGTAAGCGCGACTCGTTGTAGACCGTACCTTTTTTTTCTTCTTGATGTTGGCATCATGCTTCCACATTTGCCATTTGTCGAGTTTATAACCATACCTTTGGTTGTACAATAATATTTTACAATAAACAATATCTGATGCAATTTATTGGCGAAATCTGAGTGACTTCCGCTGTTTTACAACGAAGCCTAAAAAATATCTCAACAGCTCTAACGATTTCAATTAAACTTTTCAGTGGAGGTAGTAACAACTAATTTGAACTAACTGCGCTACTGGTCCTTGTGATAAAAGTCGTACTAGGCTCCCATAATTATTAATAGTTTTGTTAGAACTATCAGTTCTTATTCGTATGAAAAAATAACGGTTTTCATAGGGCAGCTGTTACGCCTGATGTTAAATGTACTCTTTTCGCGAAAAAATATGTAAAGCGCAACTGTGTTATTTATTAGCGAATATCTTGTTTCACTTTTCGTTCTCACTCCAGTGCATGTAATTAACCAGATCACACTGTTATATACGTACTATGTAACGTAATATTACATTATGCGTGTAATATGAAAGGTATCGATAAATTACATCTCTAGACAACGATTACAGAGTTTGATGACTTTAGAATATTAAACATATTTTGCTTTTAATAACTCTTACATTCTCATATTTTTCAGAAATCAGATAAGTATATTTGTATTTAGCAAACAAAGTAATGAGATGTTCGAATTCTCTGAAGCAGGGAGATGTTTGAAGATAAGAATGGGTAAGTATCATCGGAAAGATAATTTTCGGGAATTCAAAATCACTGGAAACAGATACTCGTGAAGACGTAATTCAAACATAAACTTTTCCTATAGGAAAATGTAGGCGTTGATTTTCTTTCATCTTTTAGGTGAAAAACGATTTTATAAAGCCATCCTTTTCCTTTAATGAGTTCAAATTAAAAAAGACTGATAGTTTCAGTGACATTTTGATGTTAAAAAGTAAGTAAGTTCGCATAGGCTGAGTTGACAGCCCTAGTGTCAGAGTTATTAAACAGCCGAAGGGCCTCTGACCTAGCTTGACGATTGCTGTTTTTTTAAGAACAAACAACCGGGACCTACAATTTAACGTGTCACACAACCCACGGTAGTGCTCAGAAACAAATGCCACTCACGGTCACCCATCCGAAGACTGATTTTGATGTTATAGTCAATTTACAATCGTGACAATTTAAATAATGGGTATTATGTAAGTAGTGTTGCTATATTATGTAACTTCAAAGTATGGTCACATGTAAACAACTTTTAACGGATCCAATGATTTTAATGAGTAGCAATCGCAAAAACATAAGAAATGGTAATAAACTTATTGAAATTAAACATTTTACAATGTATCGCGTGTATTTTACATAATTGAACGACCTGACGTATCGAACACTTTGCAGCGTGTTTGTTGTTTTGTTTGTTTACGTAATAGTAGACACAAAACTGTATTCACATAGAAAAGAGAAGGTATTCAGAACTCATTCGGATTTAGAATTTATATCGCCGACTTTGTCATTCTCTATGCAAATGACAGAGACGGAGATATAGATTCTGAATCCGAATGAGTTCTAAATAGCCATTGGTAGGTACTAGATAGCGCGCAGCAACTAACTGAAATCTCCTACAGTGGCAGGTGATCGTATGTACTTGCGCCGGCGCCGGCGTAATAAACTGCGGAGTGCGCCTGACCAGTTACCTAGTAAACTATTTTGTATTTAAAGCAATGAAGTAACTGTTCAAACACAGCAATTATATGGACGCTCGCGTATCGCTCTTATCAGTATACTATGTGTATGATGCGGATCGATACGAGTTTAACCATTGGCCAACGTCACGAACTGTGGATTTTTGATAACATAATTTTAGGAAAACAATGTGCGGCCAACGGCGGCGCTGTCACACCGCGACCTCGAAAATTTATCGGTCGTTGTCGTGTTACTTGCCTTGTTTACGGAGGTTTTCGCTTTATATTTTATATCCTCTACTCTTAACTTGACCTCTAGGACACGAGCTACGTGCATTTTCCTAGTTAAATTACTTGTAGAACCGTGATTTTAGTGCGTGGGTCGTTTTCCGCTTGTGTTTTAGCCCGTCGACCTGTGACATTTTTCCACTAGGATAAAAATATATCTGGGATCGGAAAAAGCGGCTTGAACATTATCGAGCCCTAGAGCTTCAAATGTCAGTGTAACATTTCGCACGTGCCTGCGCTCCCGTTTATTTAAATATAATGGAGTCTTGAGCCATCATCTCTATTAAAAGCATCGATTTAACGAGCGGAATGAGATGGTATAGTCCGCTTTACGCGCACCGTGAATATGGGTCGGGTCTCGCAGACGCGGCCGGCTCGCTCCGTCGCGTGCAAACTGGCTCTGAGTTTCGGAGTAGCTCCACTCGCTCCACCCGGTAATGAATTATAGGTGTAACGCCGCGCTTCGATAAACAGTTTTTGCTATTACTCGACGTCATCAGTTCGCGAGTCTACAGCAGGTACGAGTAAACGATTGCAACAGTCGGCCTTCTATGAGAAACTTTTGAACTCCTACGTGGACATGTGTCGTCTTACAGTCGGATGACCTGAATTTTAACCCGTCTTTTCATCACCCGATCAATCGCTCTAAAAACTGTCAGATGTCTTTTTCTTGGGTTACGTAACGTCGACGAATGGTCGTCTAACCGTTATTTCAAATCGGCAGGAGGCCGTTGCACCGTTGTAGCTCTCCGAAATTCAGATTGCAAAAGTCCCCACTTTTGCCGCACAACTCACAATGTCCCCACATTGTGAGTTGTGCGGGAACCGTCGCGGACCGCTCAGGCTGAGCACGGGCCGCGGGCGGAAGTTACGGTGAACGGTGCCTCGTGGCCTTGGCGGATCGGCCGCTGCGCGCCGAAGGTGAAAGTCTTGACGGCCCGCAATTATTGAACCTCGACCCGCCATCCTCTTATATTCGGGTTACGACAAACCATTGTGCAGTTACCGTACCTCACGGGTTCTGCACTCCCGATATCCTCACTCCTCACAAAATCACAGGCAAACCTGATCCACTTGTGGTCAGAAAAGCTATCACGTTTTCGATAATGCATCTATGACTACTACTACAATAGTATGACTACAACTATGATTCTATTGACATTATCAATGGAAAAAATATTGACCAAAGATTTTTGATTGCAAATATAATAATTTACTATCAAATAACAATTTCATAAATAAAGTCAGGAATCCAAAAACTATTGTCAGTATAAAATTTAGCTAATTAGGAAGTTAACGTGGATTCGACCAGAAGTAAACTAATTATTCTTGGGAGTTTTATTTATAACAAGCATCTTTCAATAGCACCTTCGCGCATGATTGGATAAGGCGATCCGAGGGTCGGATCAACATCTGCCTGGTCGTCACCGCTTGGCTCCTATTCAAATTTAAATGTATTCTGCCGGCTTGCAGAGTGAAGTGTGAACCGCGTCGCATAGACATGAAGACGCTGCAGAATTGTGTATTTTTATTTTAGTTCTATCACCTTCAGCGTGAACTTTTCAATAATCCGGCTGTGCATCAACAAGCTCTTTGTTATTGTCAAATACTTAAGAGCAGATGCTTTCATTCAAATTGATTGGACTAGGTAATTAGTAAATTTTTTTTGTTTGCATATTGTTCGATAACTCCATCTATATAGTGGTACTGAATCCTGTTGAGTTTGGTTTTATTTGTAAAAATCTAGATTTAAAATGTCTTATAAAAACATATAATATGGCTGAATCTGAACTATCCAACAAAAACAGATTTGCTTAGAAATTTGTTCCTATTTAAGATTTTGAATTTGGATTTAATACTATCGTAGAGAATATAAAAAAGACATTGAGTGCGATTGAGTGCTATTGTACTAGTCTTAGCAACCTTGAATACATCATTTGTGCTGCAATTTGGTTTGTATTACAAAAGAGATCAATAGTAAATTCAGTAACCGATTTAGATCCTCGGAAAGAAAACAAATTTACAAATAAAATTTTGTTAACATTGAACAGCATAATCAGAAATACAGCTCGCCTATCTTATCTTAACAACTGTTATAACTGTGAACGCACAGATAGGTAACCAATTGAATTCCCTAGAGCAGCGAACTCACTGAAATTGCAGACTAGATGACGACTTACAAGTGCTGGCCGTAATTGGCCCATGATATTCAAAAAGGTCACCACCAGTGACACCCCATAAATAAAAATTATCAAAAGGCACACGGATTACGGTGTGGATAATGAGGTATCCTTGGCAAGGGGGAGAGCGGCACGGCACCGTAGGGCTGAAACGCGCCCGCTTGCGCCCTCTGTGTATCACCAGAACTTGTGTACGGGATGGAGCACCGAGCACAGCACTGTACAGTTTGGCGAGCGAGGCCGGCACAAGCACACGTCTCGATCGCGACTCGCTCTCGATTAGTTATGTAGTAGCGGCGCGCTGTTTGGACAAGTGCTAAGTTGATCGTTTTGTGATACATACCGTTGTGGTTGGCATTATGTTTAATTCTACCGTTCGGTTATTTAATTGTTACGGATTGTATTACTGTTTTTAATTTTACTGTGGAATCTTGTTTTGAGTGTGACATTCTTTGTTGGAGTTGACTTTAATTGATAAGGTAATTACTTGTTTTATTGCTTGTTTTTTTTTTAAATTTAATGTAAATGTAGATTGACTTGGCTGCTTTAAATTTGATTTGAAGTTAACTAAGGTAAGGCATGCTTCGTGAACAAAGAAACCTTACAAATAATAAAGTAGGCTCCAGTGAATTCATATAGTTTGCTAGTTGCTTGCATAATCTGTTTATTACTTTGTTTTCAAATTGTTTGCAGTAAAGTAATTACGTACTTGCCTCTTACTTCATGTAACCATTTTTATAATTTTGACAATATTTGGTAACTTGTCAGCAATTGCAAACTATGTTACCTATTAACATCTTAGAATATTTACAATTATTATTTAAATTTAAATTACAAATACATAATTGTAATTTAAGCTTATTTAAATACCTAAATCAAACTTTTGAAATCAAAAGAAAATCTTGTTCATAATATACATAATGGTACTAAGTATAAAAGTTATTTAAATTGAATATTTATATTTAATTAAAAGTTGCCGTATTTTCATTACTGGTATCACCCGACACAATTGTTACGGTAGTTATTTAACTGAGCTCTAATTAGGGTAACTACTCGTCACTTTATCTTGAGCGCTCATCATAAAGAGTTCATAAAAGAAATGTCATCGCTTGCGCTCGTAATTTTATTTTGAAATCACCACGTTTTTCAATTTCTATTTAATTTTAACCAAGCCCTTTTGTCGCTGCGCCGTATGCTATCGCTTGCTCTCTCGCACCCATATGGGTATTAAAATGGAATGGAAAGCTTAGAGTGGGATCAAACGTTTTATTAGTATTTAGGTGTTTTGTTTTACATTGTGTTTTCGTTTATAGAACACATTTCTGAAAATCTTCAGTAATTAGATTTTTTTTCGTCTAAGTTTCCCCTACCACTGTCTTTGTCTGATGAAAAGGGCGTTCCGCCGTTGACACGAATGTTTGGCTTTATCGTCGTAAAGAAGTGGGTACAATCGGGTACATTTTATGTTAATAGCTCTTTTTATGTGAAACATACTCTTAATACTTTCCCCTCTACTTTTAGTGAACATAATGAGAAGCTAACCGTGAAAATCGTAATTCCGGATAGATTTCAATATTGGATACGAAGGTATTACGCCATCACTAATATACAGTGTGATTACATTCATATCATAAATGTCAATATTTAAAATCATTAACCTTCTACAATTGCTACTTTTTATAACAAGTTTCGTTCGTTTTTATATTGCGAAAACGTCGATTGTCGAAATAAAACATGTCTATGTAAAATCAATTTCATATCCCTTTTGAAGCAAAACATGATTTTGTACTTTGGCGTTTGGGGAGCCTTTTACATGCGAAAGGAGCTCTTCATTTCTCGTTTAGTAGACGTTCAGGGAAAACCAACTTAGTTTTAATTGAAATTGGAATAAAGAGTTTTAGTCAATCGATTTGTGTTAAGTAATTATAAGTGCAGACACATACTGGTACCTAATGATGTTTAAAAAAAAATACAACTTATTATCTGAGTCAACGAATAAGTATTGCCATTTAATATGGCAATGTTGTTAGGATATTATAAATGTACAATGCCGACCAATAGGGGGTTTGGGTATATGGATTATCTCTAGACTAGTATAGACCTTTATCGGCCTGGGTTAGTTTGTGTAGTAGCTTAGATAGTTATAATTATGTATGTTATTTCCCGATAAAAATCTACTCTAAGAATTTAAATATATTCTTTAATATTTTTTTGCGATTCTGTATGTTTTTTTAAACGTAATAATTACATAATTTAAAGTTAGTCTTAAATGGCGTAACCTCGTGTTGGTGGTTCTGATTAATATTTTCTAATCCTTAAAACTCAAAGGGCGTCAAAGTCATTTGCCTTTGATGTCGCTAAAATCGGCGTCATAACTAGAATATGCTATAGAGAGCTATTACTTGCGTCTCTTTTACTCCACCTCATCTAATTATAATAATAAAGTACTTCGGGCTACTGTAAGACAAAGATAGCACTATATTTGTCTGCTTGTTAACCTTTTCTGACCAAACGGCTGAACCGATCGAGATGAAACTGACTTGGTTTTAGTACTCTTAACGAAGATTTTTACAGATAATTTTTTAAACTAAAACATGTGAAATGAAGTAAATATTAGCGGGTATACCTTCGGGGCACTGCAAGTGTAGATAATAAAGTTTAGTGTCGTGGGAAGCGTGCCAAGAGTGTTCCTGGTTCTGTTGGAGCTTAATAAAGTTTCTGTAGGTATTTTATGTTTTGTCAGTGATTGCTAGTTAATACTGGAACTTATTACAAGCTTCAGTCTATGTTATTTTCTTCAAAAGTTCGACTATCATAAGAATCATACCATTTCAGTTTATTTTCTAAAAAGATTTTCTTTTTCATTCGTTCTTCCTACTCAAGTTCATAAAAATATATGGTTAGTGTTCGTTGTTTTTCTTCATTTACTTTGTAAAGGTCGGTTTTTGTGTGTTTCCGTAACCCCTGACAGTGCCAGCCTACGGTGAGCCTTTATACTACGTTACACCTACGGAATGACATTCTACTTTTCCTTTATTAATTGATCGATGGATCTTTATCATTCCATACTACTGTTTCCTTCTCTTTCTTATTATCTACCACCTATACATACATTGTACAGTTTCTTCTCTAAAAGCACGCATGTTTCTCATGAATGTTTTTTTTGTGATAACCATAATTGCAGTTATAAATTTATAATATTATTAATTTTACATATATAAATGTTAATGCTAAATTACAACTCTAACGCACGAAGATAATTTGTCTTAAAAGGCAAAACATGTAATATTTAATGTAAAAATACGTACTATATTAAGTACCGCGTACACTGTCAATAACTTTAAAAGTGCGTCAGCTGCGTAGCTATTAAACTTGATTTATTCGGTATAAACATCGTCCATTGTATGGTCTGTATGGGCCGTCATAAACGGGGTGGTATATAACCGGCGATGTAAACCAGTTGGTGATTTTTACTCGCGCCCGACAGATTACGTGGTGTTAGCGTATCTCAGGGGAACGCCACGGTTGTTTACATGATATTGGTTGGGAAAATTATGTGAATGGAATAACTCGATGCAGGTATGAATTGTAAGAATAATCAGTCCGTGCATTGAGAACAATGAAAATTTAATAAAGACTTTGAATATTTTTTTTAATGACTGTTGACTAAATACTAATGATAAGGGTTAATGAACGATGTCAGTGATAAATATTGATGATCTTGCGTTCTGTTGTTTTGTTTTTATTCGACTACTCTGAAAATAATATTATGAGTAAACATTCGGTGTATCTGTATATGTTTATGTGTTCCTTTTTTATGTGTATTTTAAATTAAACCATTGGCACAATTTTGACACATGGAGGAGTATTTAAATTCCATTGACGCGTCTTCATTTCATAGGATTAATGACGTCAAAAAAATCAAAATTATGGATTTGTACACTTAATTTCAGCCTGAACCTGTTTCCAAGATACTTTTCATCAGATACAGATAAAGCCTATACCTATAATGAGACTATTCTAAATGTGCATAAATGTGTCAATGTGTGTGTGTGTGTAACTTACGAAATAAATTAAATCGTTATTACAAATTATTTCACAAAAAAGACGTTATCCAGCCTAAAAATATAGCCAGGTACTAGTTTATTTTAAATCTT
This sequence comes from Lycia hirtaria, assembly GCA_947563715.1. Lineage (NCBI taxonomy): Eukaryota > Metazoa > Arthropoda > Insecta > Lepidoptera > Geometridae > Lycia > Lycia hirtaria. Next base: position 26,261,219 of record OX387375.1, read on the forward strand.
TTATCTTTTAATGTTTAAATCGGAGAAAAAAAGCGAACCATTCTTGACCACGCGTAATTTTCCCTGACTTTGATGAAGGCTTGCAAGGGAACAATGTTTTGACGCTTAAAACAGCTTTGTTTAAAAAATTCAGTCCAATTTAGTATTCTACAGTATCTGTTTAATGTCGTTGCATCAAAATATTTCAAGAGTTCTCTTTACTCATAAAAAAACATATTTTTTTATCAGCCCTTTTTGTACAAACTGTCCCACTGCTGGGCGCGGGCCGTCTCATTGTGAGAAGGGGTTTATTTAATTAGACATATTATATGTTGTCACACTAGTTTCGTAAGTTCTCTGTAAAATTGTATTTGTTTAATGGTGTACAATAAAGAGTTTATCTATCTATTTATTTATCATATTTGTATTGATTTTATTCTCGTCTTAATGTGTGTAAATATGGATTAATATCTGAAATTAATTATTTGAATTGAATTGAAACCTATGTTAAAAATATTCAAAACTATCTTATTAGCTTCTCATCACAAAAAGGAGTGTTGCAGGTTTGAAGTGTGTGTCTGTGTATTTGTGTGTCTGTCTGTGACATCGGTAGCTCTCAAACAGATAGAACGATTTCGATCTATTCTTATTTTTTTATTTTAAAGAATACTCGATCGAGTGTTCTCAGGTTATGTTTCATAAAGTTAGTCATTTTTATTTAAGTTGGAGCTTTTAAATTTTCTAAAATTACTACTTGGTCATTGCAAACTTACATATGAAACACAAACACAAAAAGTCCACTGGTAGTGGGAAAAGTGGCAAGAATACTGGCAGCATTGCCACGTTGGATGGCAATGCTGTAAAACATTATTATTTTGAATTCCCGACTAAAATATATTATTAAACTATAAAGCAGGATAATCCAGTATTACAAACTGTTAGTACATCATTTATCAATATCTCAAATCCGTCCAAATATCTGCCATTGAAGGAATAATTCTCCCCATTTGCGGGTAGATTTGTAAATGACTGTTGGGTAATAAATGAGCCTCGGTCCTGTCCAGCGCTCCCAGGCTGCCTTAATTATTCCCGGTTTCTGACCTAGGAATAGTTGTTTTGTAATACCATCTATATGAGACTTTCATCATATTACAACATGTAAATTGTACTGCATTTCATACTTTGTACTTTGTTTATTCCTATCTCTCGTTCGTTCGTACGTTTCAGAACTATTATGTGTAAAAAAAATTACAATCATCTTGATATATTAAACTATGGTATTAGTTACAGGTATTTATAAAAAAAATTAGAATAAATCACATTAAAATCATATCATTAAGCTCCCTGTCTCGTGTATTGCTACGTAAAAAAAATCTAGTATGTTCTTATGACAAACGTTTACGCAACGAATCTCTTCGATAATTACAACATATACAAATATTACAAATACAAATTATATTACAAATGTTTCACAAAAATAATATTAATTCATATCAAATTTATATACATTTTTATACATAAAATACATAAAAATAAATTCTAAGCAAAAAGGAAGTTTTTGTTTTTCTGCATTAAACATTGTTTGGATCACAACATAATTTAAAAAAAACTACTAATTATCATTGGTGAGAATCTTCAAGTACAGATAACTTAAATTCATTAATTACTAAGAAATTTCAAAATGTAGTAATTAAAGAGCGATACCGTGAACTATATTGCATAGATCTTCAGGCTTTAGGAAGTGTTTCTAAGTTTAAAATTAGACCCCCAATTATATAGAAACCCTGCCTGACTTAGATATTAGAAGATAACCAAATATATAAACAGTTATGACGCTGTGAAATTCAATATGTAGGTATCTAGCTTTCAGGCTGCAGGTGATAAAATCAAATGTATATATACTATATTTTTACATCTGAAGTATAATATAATTTCTAAGAGACTGTAATTTATATATAAAGCAGGGTTTGACCTAGAACTAAAGTGTAGCTATAACTAAAGTGTACCGTCCAAGAGATTATGAGATGAGTTATATAACAGCCCTATTGTTATGGATGTAGATTTACGGAGGAGTACTGACTGTTGTGATTATGACATTACGGATGTTTTTTTTTCGAAATATAAAGAATTCGGTTACAAAAGTGGGTTATTGTCTATTGCTGCATATATTTAACCAACTTCAAAAAAAAGGAGGTCCTCAATTCTGGTGTAATTTTTCACGTTTGTTTCTGTATAACTCCGTTATATAAACCGATTTTTTGTTTGAAAAGCTATATAAGATTGATCCCATGTAATTTTTAAGGCAATTTTTTAAAGCTAAACTTTTTTTTTCCTTTTTTTTTAAATATTAAACTATAATAATTATAAACCAAATTATTTTATGTTCAGTGCCAATTGCGAAAGATAAGGAGGTTATCTATTAGTCGAAATATTTTTTGTAAGGGTATACAAATGTTTCGGGGGTGGTCCCGTATTGTTTAGCTTTTATTGATTTAGCAGTTTTAATAATACGATTAAATTGTTCTGAGTGGGTGATAGACGTTGGTTTTTCAGTTAATTTTTATAACAAGAATTGTTAACAGATCGATAAGACCAGACCAGATAAGAACAGTTATTTTATCAGATTATAAAAGAAAGTTGCTACAATCAGCGTCAAATTATTGATATAATATGAATTATAGAATTGTAATTATTTATTGTTGGAAATGAACTTAGTGATTGAGCTGTGGTCAAATACCATGTTTGTAATCATTAACCATTAAAATCCAGTGACGCTATTTATGAAAACGGAAATACCAAATCTCCATGTCGTGGTTCAGCAATAAAATAAATTATATGTAAATAAAGCTCAGAAAGTTAACCATATTTTTTATCAGCCCTGTTTATATAAACTGTCCCACTGATGGGCGCGGGCCATCTTCTCATTGTGAGAAGGGTTAGGCCATAATCTGCCACGCTGGCCAAGTGCGGGTTGGCAGACTTCACAAATCTTCAAGATCATTGAGAACTCTCAGACATGTAGATGTTTTTCTTCACCGTTTGAAGTTGCCAGCAATCAACAATACGCACATAACTTCGAAAAGACAGAGGTGCTTGCCGCGGGATTCGAACCCAGGATCTGAGGATCGCAAGTCAGACACTCTCCCGACTAGGCTGCCGGAAACCAATTAGGTTATATATATTATTAAAGCGATGACTTAACTCGTAGAAATGAAAGCGGCCGTACTTACTATTTATAAATATCGCTAGGTATCTAATTTGTCTGTCGCAATCTAGAATCGACACGTTCTGAATATCTGACTAGAATAGTCATTTATGGACGTACGCCGGTTTATTCCTAAAGAGTCACACTGTTGCTTGTTGGGAACATTTTTTCCTATCGAGTAACACGTCTGGCAATTCTCTATTTTACAGACTTCTTCAGCGAGTAACACTAGATGTGTTAGCGTTGCTTGACGTCCCATCACTGTAAATATAAACGTCCCAACGACTAATAACGTGACTCCTTATCAAATCACCCAAAGATAGTATATATATTTTATAAAAAATGCTTTGATACTTTCATCAGACTCGTTATCGGTATGAGACGAGCGAGTCACCCACCTGGTGATAAGGATTGCTATATCTCATTACACTTTAAATTACGCTAAAATTGGGGAAAAAAACAATTAGAAATGAAGAAGTATGCGTAATACTGCTTCATTTCTAATTGTTTTTTCATGAGTGTTGATATTTATACTTTTCAAGTTTTGGTTAATACTTACATGTTATAAAATTCATGTAACAAAACGAGGCAAAAATACGGGCTTGTTGTAAAAAAATAAAACGATGGCATATTATTTATTCTGTAAAAATATCCACCACTCGACGCTTACGTCGAGACTTGACGTAGTAGGAACGTAACAAAAATGTTGAAAGTCACCAATTTAAAATATGTGTGCATCAGTGCACTAGTCGCCTAGAGATACTCTTTTCATAATACTTATTTGTAATATCACTGGAAAATATTTATATTAAAATATCATTTTTTTTTTTTTATATTTTGTTTGATATCACCTTCTAAGCAATTAAGGGCAGGTAGGTAATAAAAGTGAAAGTCGGAAAGAATCGTTAAACTCATATTCGGCGACGATTCCATTGTGTTCTATGAAGTAAAATAGAAAACAATATTAACAATCTCTCATGCTTAAATCAAATGACAATATTAAAAAAGTGGCACATTAAAATCTATCAAGTCTTTCAGGCTACCGATCAAGTAGAGGCAGGCTACAATATAAATACACTTGATAAATTTGATTGAAAATACATTTGATTTGATTTTGATCTTAAAGTAATTTTGACGTGACAACGTCTAATAAATCGATGAACGCCGGCTGCACGCACGAAAAAGTATGACACATTGTCCCGTTAAGCGTTACGCTTCGTCTCGTTACATCATCATTTCATCAATGTTTTGTTATGACGTTGTCACGTTTAGCTATCGTCCGTAAACCGACTTTACAGACAACCATTTTTTTTAAATTTTTTGTCTAAAAATTTTTCCCAACAAAACGTGTGAAAAGAAAGTGACCGTGACGTGACGTGAACGTGACGTGACGTGAGATTCGTTAATAGTACAACCTTGAAGGGAAAGGAAAAATTCCTTGCGAAAATTTGGCAAAACTGGAAAACAATAAGAAACAACAAATGTATTTTATTTATTTTTTAGTGCTTGATGATTTTTAAAGTTCATTGATGCATAATATCTTAGAAGCCAAAAAAAATAATTAAAAATCTAAAAGTCTATCCAAAAATAAATTCTAGGACAAAAAAAACTGATAGAAGAGCGTGGATTTTATGTTTTGTCTACGGGTGTTTATATGTATCAATATTTAGAAAAAGTATTTATATAATTACTATAATTAACTTTATCATCAACCTAGTTCTCATAGAATAAACATTGCTTTGTGAAAAATGTATGTGTCCAAGAAATTGGCAATATGATATTACATAATATTAATAAGAAAAGATAACAAGGTGGTAGACCTTCATAAAATTGATTACCTATTTGTTATTCTTAGTACTAATTGTTTTGCTAAACTTGTGAATACTCATTAGGTAATAAAATATTATATCGCTAACTATAATATTGCACAGTTTGGAAATGATTAGAAAAATAAAAATATAAAAAAATCAAAGTACTGTCAACGTGGGTAACTTTGACTCTGCGTCATTGTACGTAGCCTTTTTAGAAGGTTCTCGATTTTTTTCCAACAGATTATTGGTCAAATTACTTAATTAATAAATTTCAAGTCGTTTTGATAACAGTATGTAGTTTTGTTTTTCTGTCTTACAACTACAATGGTGGACGGTGTTTTTTTTGTTGATATTCCTTGTTTTTATTCTTTCACAATTATATATACTAGAAATGCTAAGAAAATTATCAATTTCTCACAACAAACATTTATCGTAGAGCGACAGGAAAAACAAAACGAGGCCATCTTATCATATTAAAAGCAAAGTATTCATTTTTAAATGTACCGGCGTCTGCATCTAATTTGTTCGAAACAAAGGAGTTTTTACTTTTCCATAGAGCTCTTGGAATTTGCAATTTTTGTGAAAGAATTTACTCGTATCATACCTAACTTATTATGTGTTGCTACTCTAAAAAACTTAGGTAAAACAAGGTAAGTAACAGACACAATGTTACGGAGGGAAATTATATTTCTGCTTCATTTATACGACGTAGTTTTTTCTTAATTAACAAGGGCAGTACTTTCAAGTGGAATGTAATATCTGTAAGCATCACATAGCTTCTTTGTGCTTGTTTTTTACCCGACTGCGTAGGAAGGAGGGCTATGTTTTTCGAGAGTATGTATGTTAGGATGTATGTATGTTGCTATGTAATCGCCTACAGCCTGAACGGCTGGACCGATTTTGATGTGCGAGGTATCGTTAGATTCGTCTTCACTTCCAGAGTGTAGCTATATTTTTTTGTAATAATATTAATATCTCTCACAAAATTAAAAAAATACGTTTGTTCGTAATCTCCAACGAACTTTTCAAAAAATAAACATCTGATTTTACTAGAATTATACTAAAGAATGCACATTTATGACTTTTTACTTTCTCACAAAAATGTATACTCAACAGCGTGTCAAGCGTAACGAAATCGTATGTTATACTGCAATAACTGCTTTTCTGCTGCCGGGTATTTTGTTTTTCTTTTAACATACTTGTTTTATATACATATGTTTCTATATAATGTCATAATATATTGAAAAGGGACAAAACAACTTGTCGGATTTTGTTTGTCTTGATTTTGTGTGGGTGTCAAAGACTATAGGTTTATTTTGCAATCAGGTTTTTGTTTTTAACTCAGTGCTATTTGTTGTTTGTCTTTTGCTGTGTACCTTTGCAAAAAATGTAGAAAATAGAAGGGTTGCCACATAGGCAATTTAGATGGCATAATATCCACTTTTAAATAGTAAAATAACTGCTTTTGTACAAAAAGTATATGAAATACGTCATACGTAAGGGCAGGGCCTGTAAGGGCATGGTAAACAAGTTCGGAGCGTTCGATTTCCATATTTACAAACTTATCCTTAAAATAATCGTCAAGAACAAATTTAATAATAGTTTAGGCGAATACGCTCTAAACCAAAGTGATTATTGATAATAAATAATATATAAAAATGACCACATTTAAAGATTGATAAAAGCGTTAGATTCATTTCTAGATAAAATAATTACATATACCTATGTATTTAAATCGAATGTACTTTCCCTCTGTTGCTGAATATTAATTTCAAAATTCGCTCAGCAAGTCAAACTCAACCAAATTAGATTTAGACCTATTTTCCGCATAAATGGAGCTTCACACGAAACCATATTTGCTCAAACTTTCGAGATATATAAACAGTTTGAACTAAACGTTAACACGAGAAAGAAACCAGTTTTAAAAACTTTTTTAACCGTAATAACGTAAGCGTGGGTGGAAGAAAAGATGCTAATGCTTAGCCGTCAGTATCATAGATGTCAAAAGATGGACAAAAAAGGTCCCCCGAAATAGGTGGCATTGTCGGAACATATCGGCGGGTACCCGCCGTGTGTGAGACAGAGAAAAGAAAGTGCAGGTAGGCATTCGTCCGCGTGGAGTGGGATTTATTAGGTCGTAACTGGTGCGGTGGCGAGGTCGGTATACTCGGCGAACGGTGCTCTGCCAGCTGCCATTCCGAGTGGCATGCCTCGCCATTAGGGACATTCATTTCTTAACGATATTTTTTTAATCTGTTGACATGGATATGTTAAAAGCAATAAAGACTAATCTTATTCATGTTGATTGTAATATTTAAGATGATATAGGCGATCAATAAACTAATTAAGATGATGCTGTCTTTGTTGTGTTGTCAAATGAAGACAGTATTATAATATTATAACAAGTTGATTCCGCCATAGCCTGGAATGATTTATTGATTAAAAGATAAATTTAAATTTTATCAAAAATCGTATAATGCGGTAAATAAGAAAGAACAAAAAATATTATTAGATATATTGAATATTATTGAGAAGTCTTAGGGAATATTACAACAAAAGAATCGCAAATTAAAAATCTCGTATAATATGCGTATCCTGTATAACTTCATGCGTATTATAAATACAGACAAACGATATGATAAAAAAAAACAATTTATTCACGTTCGAATCTCCAAAAATCATTCAAGGTTCGTAAACGATACGTAGAGACGAGAAATATACATTTAACACCGCGCGCCGCTCACTCCGCAGACGGTGTCGTCGCGCCATAAAAAGTAAAAAGGCGAACGCAGTTCAAAGTTTTCTAAATGAGGTTTTTGTACCTATCGTTCATCCATTCATTCAGAAACAATTAAAATGTGTGTTATTTAGAAACCTATTGTAATTTGGATAAAACGTTAAAATATTTGGTAATGTAGAATTTAAACGTAAGCAAGTAGATACAATTTTTGATGTTAGCAATGTAAACACGTAAATTTCGGATTCAGTACAGTTTATTCATTAAAGATTTTGTTTTTACATAAAAACAAAATTCGTTAATATACGATTACGATTACATTTATTACGATTTACATAAATCGTATTTTGAATAGGTACGAATAAAACAGCTTAGCTAAGAATTGTTACCTAACATACTAAAAAAATTTCTTGTTTGGTATTGAAATTAAATTTTTTATGTTCTGTAATGTATTCAGAATTAAACGATCAATTATGCACTTCAAAACTACGCTAGTTCAGGGTTTTGTCAGTTTATAATTTAAAATTTGCTACATATTGTAGCTTGAATACTAGGAAACTATAAGATGATATGATATGATGATGATAATTTTTTTATAATTATGACTATCGTATATTAAATAAAGAATTAAAAGTCGTCTATATATGTACTATATTATATGTTGGATGTTGGATATCGACATATTTATCACCGATCGAGGTAGATACGTATTTAAACTGAGTGCTCCCGATTCAAAGCGAAGCAAGAAGCTATTTTCGAACAAAAACACGTAGCTTGTAACGTCTTTTCGATAATAAGATTGTGAAGAAACGTGTTCCATTCTGGATAAGGTCCAGTTTTCATTAGTTGTATACAGCGCAGGATTTAGCATATTATTGAAATGATTACTGTCTACTGAACTTGTAACTTGTAGTGAGGTTGAAATTGTTTTGAATTACTAAGCGCTATGATAATGAGTCGTATCTTGTGGTTGTAGGTTTGCCATCCCGGTTCTAAGCTCAGTATTAGTCATTCTTTCTTCAGCTTGACTATTATTCTGCATTAGTCACACTTACAGATAATTGTATGTATTATTCCTCTTTTGTTCGATTTTGGTAATCTTTTCTTATATTTTTTCCCATTGTCATATTTTTTATCGATTACGAAAATTTCTTAGCAGGTTGTATTACTTCTTGTGCAGTAGATCGTAACACAACCAATTGTAAAGGTCGTATAGACGTTGTTACAGTTTCAAGTACTCTCTGCGCTCTCTTGTTATTCTGTAGGATGGTTTTATCTTCCCACTTCGTAAATAGAAACATATTCATAGTTACCGACTTCTGTTCTTTTAGCTTTATCCTTTGAATCTTTATATTCGCTGATTTTATGAGAAAAAATAGTATCGTTATCCTTCCGTATGGAGTGAATTCTCGAATCGCTTCATTGTTCATATTAGGAGAGTTATCGTTACAAGTTGCCAGCTTTTGTCCAATAAACAAATTAACAGAACTAGTCATGATTGCGAGCAGCGTCTAAAATGACGGTTCACGCTACGTCATTCGTTTCCTCTCCACACGTACGTAGCCGTACATGACGCAATTGGCTTTTTCAATGTCTTATCTACTGTAAGGTGTGTTGTCATTCGCCGAGTGGACGCCGAGTTGCGCGCACGCCGCTCTCGCCGCGATTTATTTTCGTTTCGCTTGTGTCTTTTTACCTTTTTATAGTGGCCGAGGACAAAGTGACGAATTGTGCGCTCGTACTGTGCCAGTATTTTGAACTTCGTGCACCGTGACATTGAAGGCATCGATTTGAATAATCTACAGTCTTGGTGATTCACCTACAATGTTTATGTCAGGATTCTTCATCCTCTCCCCGGATTTGTCTTCTAGGTGGGTGTTTATGAAAACTAATTTCAAGACGCTTTGTCTCATTTTGTTATCGGAGCGCGGCGCGCGTCGGGGATATCTGGTGCGTTCGGTGCGATTGCAAATGGAGAGTGGATTATAGCAAGTTGTGAACCTGATTGGCCCGTTCGGCCGTCGACGCATTGTTCTGTGGCTGACCTACTCGTCATTATGAAACAATTAGGCCTTCTGCTTAACTTATTCGCAATCCATTATTGTTTTTTTTTGTTGGCATTCTTTGTTCTTCATAGGAATGCTAAATAAATGATAACATCGCGTCGCGTAGTAACCGATACAGCCCGGGCGTTCTAATTTCGTGTCTTCCACCTGACCGCTTTGGCGTCGCTAATAAGTGCTAATGTGGATATGTCGTTGTTGCAGGATGACGCCGCAAGAGGAGCGCGAAGTGGGCCGGTGCGGTGGCGGTGCCGAGATCGCCGCCTTCGAGGACGACATGTTCGGGCCCTCGCGCACGGAACCCGCCGCCAGGCCTAAGCTCTCCATGATCTCGGCGCGCCTCCGCGCTAACGAGGAACGCAAGCGCGTCATCGAGATCTGCTCGCAGAAACTAGAGAACATCGAGGACCCGGCGCGTGACTTGCGCCGCTCCGTCTGCATCAACAACACCTACTGCCGGCTGAGCGAGGAGGCGCGCAGAGAGAAGGAAGCGCGGCGAAGGCGTGCGCGGGACGAGTGTGACGACTCCTCCTGGGTGGGAAAGAAGGCGCGCCGCGCGGTCGAGGACGAGTGCCTCGCGTTGCTGGACGCCATCCCCGAACTAGGCGACGCCAACCTCGGTTGCGCACAGCTGGCGCGCCAGGAAGTGCCTCTTCTGCCCACCGGTCTTCTCACTGTGCTCGACTCGTGACCGCGCCGCGCCGCACGCTAGCTTTCCTCTTGAGCGGACTTGCTCCGGCGGCCCGGCGTGATGCCCGGTGCCGTCCGCCCGGCCCGGCCCGGTCCGGCCCGTACCGGCCGTGACCCGGAAACACCCGGACTCTGCCGGACTATTATCGTTACCTGCGGACTGACGACGTTCAGCATTTTTAAGACGTGTACTTACTTTGTTGGCGTGTTTTTATTATTTTAGTGAAAGTTGCTCAGGCGTCGGGCGTGGTCCAATTAGTGTTCGCGATTCATTCTTATCGAAACTGAGGACACTCTGTGCCACGCGACGCGACCGACGACGTCGCGACCTTGTTCCAGAGATATTGTGAGAACTCTATGGTTTTTATGGAGGCATAGTTTTAAGTGATAATTATTATGTTTTACATATTATTATTGTACTGTTAAATGTTAGTTTTTAAGGAATACTTAGTGCAAAACGACTGGGAACGGTTGCGTCGACGAACGATATATTAAAGTTTTTAGTTCTTTATAGATTTTAATATTACGTGTAGGTAGCTATGAGATACGACTTACTGAATTCGAAAGTAAGTTAAGAAGGTCGTAAGATTGGCGCGAGTGTGAACACATCGTGAACGAGAGGCTCCGGTCGCCACTCGCGGCCGGAAAGCGGGTTCCTGATAACAAAGGAATACCAGTTTGCGATGCGTTCGTCATCGGCCAATGTTGGGATTTTTGTTTCCTTATCAAATACTCGCGTGGCTGCCGCGCGGCGCGGCACGGACTACGACCAACGTTTGGCCAACTCTCCCAACAAGGCCAACGTTTGGTCGCGCTGCATTTGAAAACAAGTCTGAGTTCACTCCGAGTGAGTTTTGTTGTATTATCTCTTAAGGTTTTAAATTTTTGTTCATTATTAGTTGCTTTATATAACGTTACCTTAGCTTACATCACCATTTAAGTCTCGTTACCAGTAGGTATGTTATTGCGATTCGGTTTCATGTTTGCACAAGTTATGTATTTTTTTATTTTAGGATGTTTTTGTTTAGTTAAAATATAACAATTATCGAGTTTAACGAAGCGTTACCTAAGGCGCTGAATGGCGTGTTAGAACTCGTACTTATAAATCGGTTGTGCAACGATCGGTAGCGATCAATATTAATTGTGCAATTTTCTTCGTGAAGTTCCTTTACTTTTGAAATCTTAATTGTCGCAAAATATATCGGTAGTAGCCCGTTTCGCCCCTTCTGAATAGTAAATAGGTACCTGGAGTCGGTCGGGGTGAGGCTCGAGGCAGGGGGAGGCGGGCAGGCCGGGTCTCCCCACGGGGAGGCAGGCGGCGCGAAGGGTGGGTCTCCGCACCGTTCCCAGCACTACTGTGATATTAGCCTAGCCTGTGTGTCGTATTTGTGCTAGTTTACCCCAACCATGTTTGGATATTGTGCTTGTAAAAATGAAGCTTCGAAAATAATCCCTTTCTAATTATTGGTCATTTTATACGGAATAACCGGATTTTGAAGTCGTTTACCGACTGGTAGACCACATTTAGAAACTTTACGAATAGAAGTTTTTTTTTTCGTTGTAGCATTTGGTAATGTTAGACGTAATTGTATAAAAGTTGAGAAAATAATTTAAGCGCTTTTACACCATGATTGTAATCCCTTTTTGGGACATTGTAAACATTAAAGGCATACAAACTTTACCATTTTGTTCATTAGATGTAAAGAAAGGGGAGTACCAAATGTAATTATAACAGATTGATCGTAAGACGCACATATTAAGTATTAAGTCAATTTCAGTCAACAACTAGAGTCAACGTTTAAGACAACGTAAAAAATGTCAAAAGACCAAACTGTATAATAGAACTTTATAAAAAATCTAAAATAAAAATCAAACGTGAGATTGTTAGCAAATAATACGTGAATAAAAACATTTAATAACTATCTATTACTTTTAATTTATATACCTTTTTTAAGAGTAACATGAACCGGATATTGGAGACTATCAGGATATCGGATCAAATAAAAACATCGCTTTCATTTAGAACGAAGAAAAGAGATTGAGAATAAATGAAATTATCTTAACTTTTGCGGGATATAAAGCTGAAAGCGCAGATAAAATATAATACAAAAAATTGCCACCTTTTGTTTCGTAGCTATCCAAATTTACAAACTGAAGCCGCAATCAACATAGTAGACAATATTTACATATCCATGGCTCAAAGCAGTATTTCAAAAGTATTTTTGGGTAAAATATTTCGTTCCATCAACTGCATTGAACGTATCATTATTAATAGTTTGGCTCAGGCTCAAATTAACAGAGAATATTGAATGGTCAAAGAGTGTTAGTAATATAACCAAATATAAACAGATTTTGTATTAATGGCGTGATCTTTGAAGATGAAATCATACCGCGCCCTTTCACTACAATGAAAATATACAATGAAGTATATACTATGAAGGGGCGCGTAAATTTAACTTTGAAGATCTTCACATTTTATAATGCTCAAAACTGTTTAGTATAATAAGAAGTAGGTACAATCTATAGTCAGATGCATTTAGTTATTGTACTAACTTATATAAAGACAAACGTTTGGACAAACATAGCTGGAGAAATATGGTGTGATTGGGTCAAGCCAAGATAAAAAAAATTATAAATCTCATCTGTATAGAAATATTATTTTTGTAAAAAGCAACAAACTCAGAGGAATGGTATGAAAGTATATACATACAATTACATAAGTAAAAGGAAATAATGTTTTGTAAATGTTATCATAGTTTTATTGTGATTAGCTGCTATTTTATAAATGTTTCCTGTCATAGGTTAAGAAATGGACATTAAATAAATATTAAATTAAAACAATACAATGATTTATTTATTGAACCCTATACACGTAGTTAAACCCATACTAATAATATAGAGACATTTGGATGCATATATATCAACAGGAGTAAACAAATTCCTGAGAGATTTCTATAATAGGAAAGGTTGAAGGAAAAAGAGTACGAGAAAACGAAGAGAGCATAAATATAGGGGTGTAACCATGAACGCGATTGGAATACTTTTAGGATTTGGGGGCCATTGAACAACTTTTACTATGTGACCAATCCCGAAATTGAGACAAAACAGGTTTTACAGTTTTAGCTGATTTTTTCATAATTTCAAAATTAGTTCTGTAGTAAAAAGTAAATGTCAGAATGGTGAATTCAAGTCTCAGACATGAAAATTTTTCGCTACTTGGTCCAAGTATGTCCATCGTTCATAGTTACATCTAAAATAAAAAAAATAACATTAGAATAAAATGATTATCTGAGGTAAGCAAACGAATGCTATGTCGTTTATAGAAGAAACCTTGCGAGACGACCTCGAGAGCTCGAATGAAATACCTAAATGTTACTGCAGACAAAAAATAATACTTTAAAAACTATATACATTAGTAGCAAGAAAGAGAAAGTTACTTTTTTAAGTTTTGCTAATAATATTAATAGAAAATTTATAGATATAAACGTAAACTTCACTAGGTTGGTTAATATTATTTCCTTTGGTGCATCATTAGTAATACTGGTAACTAGAGCTATCAGTCAATTTCACATGTGTTAGCTTTTAGATTGAACAAATTTCAGAATTTGAATTTCTGAAAAAAATAAATGGTTTTGATTACCATATACAATTATTTTTTTACCTTATTAGATAAAGGAACATCCTCTATAATAATGCTGGGTATTCAATTATTTTCTCCGATTCAAATACTGAGTTCAGGTTTATTATAGGCCTGTGGCGCCATCTGTTTCAGCTTCGAGCAAACAAGACTTAATTAAAATGTCAAGTAAGTACCTACGTCTCGACAAATGTCAACTAAATCTCTTAAGTTTTTACCCGACTACCCAAAAAGGAGAGTAATATTTTTTGTGTAGGTATGTATTCGTATAAGTAGGCATAGGTATAAATTTTCATATAATCAGTAGACTAAACAAAGTTGACGCGTGGAATGTGGTTTTTGTCTGCTTCTCTTGAGTGGCATAGGCTAGATTTTGTAGTTCATTATTTCATTTTCTATTTCATAATTTTATTTCTGGATCCCATTGACTACCTCTTTATCTTATTGCAGTCTATAGCAATTTCAAAATCTTCTATCTCTCTAGTATAATAGTATAGTAGCTTTGACCCAAGTAGTAATTGGGTGAAAGGTTGATCACAACTCAATGATTAATTGGGTCAAAGTTTGACCACAACTCACCCTATGTAAAGTGATGATATGGTCGAAGATGGAGCAAGCTTGACCATAAAATATCTCATCACTCTTTCTAGAAGATACTCAGGTTGATTTTTGATAGGAGTAAACCTAAGGAGAGCAGTAATAAAACAAGAAATTTTCCAACACAATCCAAAGTCAATAACTTGAAATTAAAACAGTACTCTAATCCAGTGGAATGCAATGAGTGTATGAAAGATCGCAATGAGTCAGTTGTTATGACCCGATGAATGAATAATATGATGAAATGTGTTAGGTTAGCCACTGAAATTACTAATAAAAGTGCATGATGTAATTAGTTATACTTAAGTGCTGTATGTATGTTGTATGACCTATACTATACTATACTATATACTTCCCTGTACTATACTATATACTTCCTATACCCCCATAAACAAAGTCGAAAGCTTAACTTGAATACATCTTTTGCGAATGCCTTGTTTGACCTCCAAACTCAAGGTTACTTTGGAATTTCAAACTTAAAATCCAAGAAGCTTGAAGTGTGCTTGTGTAGGAAATAAAACATTCTGAGCTGTCATTGATAAGTTATCCAGGTCTTTTAACTCATAATAGGTTTAGATAAGAAGTTTTTTTTAGATTTATTGATAAACATTGAATTAACTTAAAAATGACTCAAACGACATCTTGTACAACAATATCGGGTCGGGCGACCTGTTTATATTAACTGTATAATTAATAAAGATATTTAGTAAATACTTATGTATATACATACCCACATACACACCTGCAATCATCCCTTCTTCTTGAGTAGCCGGGTAAAATTTTGTTATAATATATATATATAGATATATATATAGACTAGGCTGCCGGAAACTTCATAATATAACCTCTCGAATTCATGATATCCTTCACATTACTTTCTCACCATATTTAATCAAGATAATTTCAGTCATTTGGTTGCAGTAAAAGTGTAAGAAACCAAATATAGAGAACCCCTCCATTTTTAAACCCCAACCCAAAAGAGGGGTGTTGACCTTTGAATCTGTGTGTGTCTGTCTGTGGCATCGTACCTCTCAAACGTATGAACTAGTTTTTTTAAATTTTTGGTTTGACAGAGGATTTGACCAAGAGTTTTGTTTCATCAAAATTAGTTTTTGTATTATTACTTTTCTCCGTAATTTTCGAAACAGGTTTGCGTTTGACTATAGTCTGTCTGATGTTAATCATAGATGTCATAGATTTTTAATATATTTGAAGATTTGGTTATAGATCACTTGATGTTACACTTACACAAAGGTATGGTCAAAAATATAGGTAAACATTACGGCAGAATTTTACATTTTCTTCGTTATTAGTAAATTGTCGCCCAATTTTCATGTAACAAGTCAGTTGAAAAAACTTTAAAAGCGACGACATAAAATAAGTGCTGAAACACTTTTCATATTTTCGTATGAAACAAATCTAAGAATACACTAAACCAATCATCTATCAAACAAAAAAAAATACTAGATCAAAATCGGTCCATCCGTTCGAGAGCTACGATATAACAGTAGGACACACAGATACGCACGTCAAACTTGTATCATCCCTCTTTTTGGTTTGGGGTTAAAAACTGAACTATAGGTAGATCCCGTCACGCAAAAAGAACGTTGAACGACAGATAAACGGCAACAATTTATCGTTCTTTTAACCCGACTGTAAGAAAGAGGGTAATGTTTTTCGAGTATAAGATGTCGTTAGATTCGTCTTCACTCCCGGAGTGTCAAGCTATATTTTTTTGGAATAATAATAATATATCTCTCGCAAAAATAAAAATAAAACGTATTTTGGAACATTCAACAAACTTTTTTTAGGATACAATAGGATAGGATATAATAGGATAGGATAGAATAGAATAGAACATAACAGAACAGAACAAAACAGAATTTATTGCTTATAACTATGTACAGAAAAAATAACAGTTTCAACAGTTTTACCCATTGCGGGTGTGCAACATTAAGTTCTTATTGTTATTATGTAATATAATTACTAAATGGAAGTTAATAATAATATTAACGAAAATCTTTGGTTAGTTTTCGAAATAAACATGTGATTTTAAAATAATTATTTTAAGGAATGCGCATTTCTAATCTGTTACAGCGATTTTACGCATACTTTCTCACAAAAAACGTACACACGGCAGCCTATCAAGCGTAACGAAATTAGATTGCATAAACTGCTTTTATGCAACCGGGTGTTTTATTTTTCTTTTAATATACATAGATACTTATTACGTGACGTTAAGTATATGTACCTCGTGAATAACCTTACCTGTGTTAAGCACAGATTATAAACATGTATCTGGAACTGCAAACCGAGTTTCCATAACCCACTTGATATAGGAAAACGTCAAGAAAATAAGGTCTTTTCCGTAATTTTTATCTACAAGCCAACTTTCTCGGTTTCACAGTCAAACGGTTGCGCAACCGACCGGTTGACTGTGATATATATATGTAAATCAATTGCTGTTCGTTTGTCTCGCTAAAACGCGAGAACGGCTGAGCCGATTTAGCTGATTTTGGTTTTGTAATATTTGTCGTAGTCCAGAGAAGGTTTAAACGTTGAGAAAATATCGGGTCCACTTATTGATAGGTGATACAAAGTACGCCGGGTCAGCTAGTTTGTTATAATTCTGCCGCCAGTAATCGTTGAGTGTTGCTTTGTATGGGTTTGACAAACTTCATGTTTTGGGGGTAGTACCTACGTGATATTGATTTGCGTGTTTGACGTTTGTAACTTCATTTGTACCTAAAGTCTGTTTGTTCAACACTCTGGGCTTTACCGAAAAACGTTACTTAACTTTAACCATCATCTTAAATTCTCTGTCTTCTTTCTGCAAGTGTCATTACGTGTCAGCGAGAAGTTAACAAAATGTGTTAAGCAATGCTTAAAGTTAAGTAACGTTTTTCGGTAAGGCCGTCAATATTGTTTTAGATAACTAAAAAAAACTCCGACATACCTAACGGCTGAACGGATTTCGAACGAGACATATCTAAAACCACGCTCACTTTTGCAAATTCTCTATCAAACAAACAATTAGATCAAAATCGGTCTATCAGTTTGAGAGCTGCGATGCCACAGATAGACAGATACACAGACACGTCAAACTTATAACACCTTTCTTTTTGGTTAAAAAAGAGAACCATCGTGGCAAAACACGGGAATTAACGTCTCTAAGTATATAACATGGGAATAATCTAGATCCATACCAAATTTCATGTGAATCGGATCAGCCGTTCTTGTGTTTTAAATGGTAACTAACCAGACTTTTTTTATACAATATAGGTTTGCGCTTGACCGCCAACTCACCTGATGTTAAGCGATGTTGCGGTATACGATGAAGCGCGCTTACCTATAAGAAACCGATTCACTCGCGATTTAAAGACACTCAAATTGTATCCATCGGGGAAAATCCACTCAAGAAGCTTATTCCACAATTTTGCGGTCCGTAGGTAGGTACGATACATGTGGAATTTAAGCGTTTCGTTCGGCCTTTAGGAATATCCACCATGAAACGATAACGCTTTGTTTTATATAATAGATGTACTTAATTGGCCAAGAATATGTCAAGACACGCATATGTTAGGGAGCCGTGATCAATACCATACTAAAGACCGTTTGTTTACTTTGTATTGACCACAAAAAAAACAATATCTGGGGAGCATTTATTGTTGTCAAGTCATTTTCCTAAAAGGTCAATGACAACATAACCTTTTTCTTGAAGATTTGTCATCGCAGAATTTTCAAAATATATTTTATAGAAAGATTTGTTATGTAAATATTTTGATTAAAGAATATTCTAATTATTACGGATAGTTTCATGAACTTCTGGATCAAACAGAAATACAAGTGTGTAACATATTTTTTTCTCCGCTCTATCTCACACGTACTTGTGAAAAAATTATGTAGAAAAGTTGATTGTTGTAAAATAAAAACAAGTACTTACTTATAAAAATCGGCCAAGTGCGAGTCGGACTCGCGCACGAAGGGTTCCGTACTATCATCTATAGTAGAAAATCGTATAAAATAACGAGAAATCAACGAAATTCCAAGTAGTAAATTGCAAACTTATAGGTAGGTTTTTCGATACACATCCGGGGAGCATAACGACACTCGCGCGAATACGCGCGGCTATGGCTCGCTCCGTGATGTTACCTCCCCCTGTTATATTCTGTGAAAATTTGAAGCGTCTACCTGTTACCGTTTTTAATACTGAGCAAAAAAAATACGAAAAAAACACGTTTATTGTATGGGGGGGACCCCTTAATATATATTTTTTTAATTTTTTAGTATTTGTTGTTATAGCGGCAACAGAAATACATCATTTGTGAAAATTTCAGCTTTCTAGCTATCACGGCTTATGAGATACAGCCTGGAGACAGACAGACAGACAGACAGACAGACAGACAGCGAAGTCTTAGTAATAGGGTCCCGTTTTTACCCTTTGGGTACGGAACCCTAAAAACTTTTTAAGTTAAACGGTTTTATTGAAAAGAAAGATAATGATTTAGGTAATGTACTGTATTTTACTAGAAAAGCCCTTTCATTTGATACCCATATTGTGGGGGTTGTGTTAAAATATGAAATCCGCCATTTTGTGGCGGCGGCCATCTTGGATTTACAATAATACAGAATATACTAAATTGGTTTGTCATCAGGACTAAAAGTGTATACCAAATTTCAGATCGATCCGTCAACTGCAAGGGGGTAAAATTTCAATGACTAAATTTGACCCAAACAAACAAATAAACAAATAGATCAAGCTAAATATATACACGGAAATGGTGCATCTGAAAAAATATGTAAGTCTGCAGTTCGACCATCGTCCGTCTTGCTCGCGCATACCAATATTTATGAATATATAAAATGACTAAATGATAAAAAATCCTCGTTTAGGAAACTAGAAAACATCATCACAAATTTTCGACAAACATTTCAATTTGGTCCAAGTCAATTTTCATACATAAAAATATTTTTTAGAAATTATTATATAATATGACGGGAAGACGATGTGGATTCAAGCCGCTTCCAATCGGCCTTTTTTGGAAATCCATGGGGAGGCCCATGTCCAGTTGTGGACTTCTTGTGGCTGAGATGATGATGATGGTAAAACACATTTTACCGCCTTTCCATGAGACAATAAGGCGCAGGTCAACTTGCACAGGCACTAACTCTTTACTATTAATTTACAGACACTTTGGGGCTAGATAGTGCTGTGGAATGTCTGCTAATATTTGTGAGTATTTAAGTCTTATCTGCAGTTACAGGAATGAAAGATGTTTTTATACCTGAGGATTATATTTTTCTTCAAGTGGCTTGTAAATAATAAGTAGTTCCGTGAATTTTAAAATTAAATACCTTAACTACGTTATGCTTAGTACAAGTAATCAGAAACAATGAAAATGTTAATGTCCATACATCTAGTAATTATTACCTAGTAAGTATTAACTAGTGATCGACTAATGATCATAATTCTTCGTAATTCGTTTCTGTACTTATTCTCCGTATTTTTTTTATTGCAAGATAGATCTACGATTGACCACCAACTAGCTTGATGTGAAGCGACAGTATGGCCGGGGATGGAGCTTGTTGATCTAGAAGATATATATTCACTCTAGCCTTGAAAATTCCAAGATTGTAGGTCTCAGGTAACAGAGATGGCAGCAAAAAATACCATTCCTGTGTCGTACGCATCAAGAACGTGGATCGATATCGCTGAGTGATTTTTGGCATTTCTTGTAGTGAAATGGGGTACAGTACAAGCTTAAATTATGCCAAATTTTACATTAGGTACCCTATGCACAAAATTTTTAATAAAGTAATTAAAAAAAAACTTTTAGGTAGGTTTTTTTTTATATAATGAAAAGTGCTTACGGTGACTAAAATAATGAGCAGAAACTCTAAATTGCTATTCGTCAGGGAGTTCTATAGCGGCTCGATGTAAGTACCTCTGTCTTACCACTTTTCACTAGAGAGAGAGTTTCTCCACTGAAATACATAAAACCATTTCACTATGAAGTAACAAAACCAAATTTAAGTAAATCAAGATAAAACTCTATACTTCTGATCTAATAAACCAATATTACACACAAACATTTTTTCTGCTGGGATCCCATCTAAACTATTAAACTACACAAGACATTCACAACCCAATTGTTAGTGGCACAAGGTATATTTTCCTCTATTTCTCAACATCATATACCCTACATGATTCAGTGAACAAATTTAAACCCAGTGTAGATGTTAATAAGGTACATTTTCCGGTATTTCACGACTGCATAGAGATATACCCCACCCGATGCAGTATGACTGTGACTAGTCACGTAGCCGCTTTTAAGGCGGTCAACTCGTAAATAAGTCGCCGGAGTGAATGCATCTTCATTATTGCGTATCTTTGATGCTTTAAGAATTTCTGTCATCTAGTTTGATGACCACCCATCCTTATAGAGGACATGACTTTTGAAGAATATTGATGATCGTGATAATAAAAATTGTTGTGCTATTTTCTGATTTGTTATGTTCCAATTTAACTCTGAAACATATATATATATTATTTTAGGTGGATTACTTTAGTTGTTCTATATATTATATTCATAAGGTCCGGGGAGGTAATTGCAACTATCGGGAAAATGGCGCCGTTTGGTTTTTACGAATAATGCCATCTAAGAAACAAAGCAGGGATTGCATTTACCCGATAGTTGCAATTACCTCCCCGGACCTTACCTATAAGATAAGACTTCCGATTCAAAATGGAAACATGTGGACCATAGAAAAAAGATGGCAATTTTCTATGATGTGGTCAATGTTCGTTAGACTCTTCAGTCTATCGAATTAATATTGCTTTTAACAGGTCCAACGATTATGATGGATTTTTTTATGTAGGTAGATTTGAGAACGCTAAGTCGATCTATCTAGGTTTCAATTATAGTAAGCCCGGGTCTGCCCATATTTTCAGTCATAAAACATCCGAGAGGAGCTCTATCGCCCAGGTACTTTAATATTATATCCAGTGTACGCGCTTGTTTCTTTATATATATATGCATAAGTATGTAAAGCAACGGACGGACCGGTCAGTCTTCGGATGGGTGACCGTTAGTGGCATTTTTTTCTGAGTGCTACCGTGGGTCGGATAACACGTTAAATTGTAGGTCCTGGTTGTTTGTTCTTAAAAACAGCAATCGTCAAAATATGTAATGTTTTTATCTACCTATATACATATATGTATAACAATTGTTTCGATATTTACATAAAAAACTATAAAAAACTAAAAGGAAAATATGTACTTATGTAAGTATTATTCTCTTTACACTGATAAATCCATACATATAGTTTTCACATTTTAATATGCTTGCAATGATTCTACCCTTAATATCAATGGTTTATAGGACGGCATGGGGTGCACAGATATCTCGTTCACGCACTTCGGCATTTTTAAAATTCACCCCTGATACCCTGTTATAAGTCTGATTATGTCTGTAATAAGGCATTGTCTGATTCAACGACAAGAAATCGCAGAGATTAAAATAGGCGTAAAAACGTACACTCAAAAACAACCCTAATGGGGAAAAGTGTAATGTGTATGGGATCACATACCAAATTACATACCAAATTACAATCACATACCAAAATCAATAAGAGATCTGAAAACTAGAAACTTCTTGTCGAAAAATGACAATAATAATATATAGTATTAATGTTTTTTTTATGAAAAATTTTAGTTGTTGAAGTTTAATTTCTAAGTTCTTTATTTTTGGCAATATGAGTGACTAATTTAATTTATTATTGCTATTGACATGCTTCTTATTATTATTATCTTGACATTTCCCTATTTTGACATATTGTATATTTTATTTAAAACATTTTACTGGTTTTATGCCATCTCTAAAATTTTGTACGCCTTTTAACGAAGGCAAAACATGACTTTAAGTGACCATATCCACTGAATAACATCAATTGCATGCTACTGTGTGTAAATTTATCTCATGCTTTATATAAATAAATTATCTTATCTTATCTTAAGCTGAAAAGGGGTCAGTGTACGCATCATTATAAAGATTTTTTTACTCTGGACACGTCTTAATTAAGAGAAACATCTCGCACTCTTCCATCATTTTCTACCCCTAAACATTAACCGATTTCGATCTTTTTATTTTCCTATCTGATGAAATCTATGGTTATGCCCCTACGGTTAACTTTTTTTTTAAAACTCCGATTAATAAAAAAAACTTGAAATCTTGAAAAACACAAACCGTATAGGCATAGTCATTAATAGTTCCAACCAGTAGAAAGAAATAGTTATCGAAATCGTATGATATTTAAGAGTATTTTTTTTCCTGTTGTATGAAAAAACGTGCTGTGTACTGGCGAAAATGGCCGCGATAACTATGCTTAAAATGTGAAAAACGTTAAACATATTTATACAAATACAAATACAAAATACCAAACCCACAATACACATACTTTAATGCACACGCACACTCCACACTCTCACATACACACTTTACACTCCCACATACACCCTCAACATTTTTTTTTTTTTTTTTTTTTGTCAGCCCTGTTTATACAAACTGTCCCACTGCTGAGCGCGGGCCATCTTCTCATTATGAGAAGGGTTAGACCATAGTCTGCCACGCTGGCCAAGTGCGGGTTGGCAGACTTCACACATCTTCAAGATCATTGAGAACTCTCAGACATGTAGGTTTCCTCACGATGTTTTCCTTCACCGTTTGAAGTTGCCGGCAATCAACAATACGCAGATAACTTCGAAAAGACAGAGGTGCGTGCCGTGGGATTCGAACCCAGGACCTGCGGATCGCAAGTCAGACGGTCTAAACACTAGGCTGCCGGAAACTTCGAACTTATATAATATTTGGTCTTGTACAGGGTAGCTTTATAATGAATTGTAAAATCCTTGAGTGACGTTATCATAAAAAAATAAGTTCAATTAAATGTTACTAATCTATTATAGAGTTTTATTCGAATACATTTTTGATTTGGTGATATACCTAGTTCTGATTTAATTTAATTTAATTTTACAAAAACTGTCACTTGAATGACCTTGATTATGACATGCAAAAGCCAATTTCAATTGAGTTCTTCTTCTTCTTTTTTGTATCAATTTGAATAGTTCATGATTAACTAATTAATAGAGTTTTGGCGGGAACGTCTTAGTAACGTGTTGTTGTTCTGAAATAACATACATTTTGGAACTTCTTCAATAATATGTACAAGCGATATTTAAATAAAATTACATTTAAATATTTGTAACATATCTAATACTAGGTATATATAAAAAAAGCATATCATCTCTATTTTTATGATATCCCGTCCCAGAGAGTTTAAAAAGTAATTTTGTTAGAAAGAGATAACTGCGCGCCCTGGATAAAGGCAAAACATTAGCTATCCCTTGAAGTCAATGGTGCAAGATGTTGGGGGCTTGGGGCGTAGTAAAGTAAAATATATATTTTATGGAGCTCGACGTTCAGGTAAAGTACTATTGTTTGGATGACCTTGTATAGAATCAATGGGTCTCAGAGTCTGCTGATGTGTCGTTGCTTTACAGTGTTCATTTGCAATTGAAGGCAGGTACAAGAGCTTCATAATTTCATTAAAAACATAATATGTGTACTTATAGACAAACATAAGTATGTATTTACAAAAAACAAAAGTATATATGTATTCTATCAACCATCTAGTTTCCATAGTACAAGCTTTGCTTAGTTTGGGCTAGATAGTGTTGTGTGAAATGTCCACCAATATTTATTTATTTATTCAGAATTAGTTTTATTTACGTGTCGTATTATACTTATATAGGATTGATACAGCGTTAAAAGAGATCCTTGTAATAATTAAACGTCATAATAAATAAAAAATTAAGATAGGCAAAAAAGAAACATAAGTTGTTCCATATATTTTGTAAACGGCGTCAAAGAATTAATTTTAAAGATCAGCAGATTTTTAGTAGCGAAGTTCGCCCATATTAAATTTATTTATAATGAAAATTCGGTTTTGTAGGTACAGCAGGTGAATATTGTTTCATAGTTCACTAGAATAAAAAAGCAATTCGGTCTGCAGCCTCCATCGGTTTATTTTTTGGTATTTAAATAAATCTAGTAAGCAGTATCTTAATAAAATAAAAATAAAAATTATTCGTTGGCTTTAAAGGATAGTGACGTCATCAATGAGATTTTATCTAATTGGACGTCATACTAAATTCAGTACGGCGTATTTATAGGAATAAAGGACATTAATTCTTAAATTATTTTTTTCTTAAAAGTGCCTTGTTGGGTTTCAAATGAAAGGGCTTTATTAGCTTATTATTACAATTTATGTAATAAATATGGTCATATTTAATATTTGTTACTTACAAGAAAAAATGCAAAGCATACGGAGAATAGGGGGTTTTTTTATTTTACAAACTATACCTTGTTATGTCCAGCGTTTATTTAAATTATTTAAAGTAAATAAGAAGGCACAACCGAAACTTAATAAATTAAGCAAATTACACATATAACTGTTCATAACAACCCAAAATGAATCGACATCTCGATCTTAGCCCTTAATTAACAGTCAGCGACCATTTGCAAAATCAATTTATTGCTCCATCCATTAAATCACATGTACCTTCAATACACATCCTTCACCAGCACACTGAGAGCTCCCACCCTTCCCCCTCCATCATTGTGTTGGTACAAATGCGGAGTGTTTCAATGATTCGACACAGGTCTGTCCTTAAATGGTTGGCCATAAAAGTTACCCCATGTTAAGTACAATGCATAGTGCAAGGGTCTTGCTACCCTTATCCAGCCCTGAGATTATGGGGATGGTTTCGAATCACTTGCTTGATATATTTGTTGATAAATTCACATAAATGTAATGTAACGCGCGGCGCGTTGTGATGTTGTGATGCTGGGTCTATCGATTTTCTTCTCGTTTTATTTTATAAGAATGTAATCGAAGTTTTATAGCTCTGGAAGATGTGTTTTGAGCAATAATAATATGCGTAGAAGGAGTGGAGATCAACGCACGCAGCTATCTCTCTCTCGTACCTTTTTAAACATAATATACAATCATTGGTTATAGTAGTTGGTTATAGTGGCATATTAGAAAAGTGATAAATGAATTTGTTTAAGTAATTACATAAGTAGGAGAAATATTAAAGCAGTATAATAATTGGTAAAATCATAAAAAATATAGAACAAAAAAACTAAAATTATTATATTTTACTGATCGTAGTATTTTAATGTTTTATGTGGAATAGAGAAAAAAAATTGCGTCTCGTCAGACGTCAGTCGTTCGGACAGGTTGCTTCTGAACAGGGGGGCAATTCAGTTATTCAAGACCGATCCGTAACTGAACCTTGTGCGAAACGTTTCCTGTCGGCTGCTATCTTTTTTGATTTAGTAACGAGCGAAGGACGTGTTACGTTTCATGAAATGTGTCAATTGTATGACATAAAAGTGACTGAATCAAAAAAACTATGGCGGCCGACGGGAAACGCTCCACATATGGTTCGGCTATGGAGCGGTCTTGAATAACTGAATTGGGCCCCAGGTAATACTGTATTCATATAGGTACATATTAATATTTTCAACTACCCATACGTCGAAAGTAAAGTACATGTTTCCAAATCAGATTATTTAAGATTTTAGTTCAGTATTGTGTATTCATTGCAAATCAAGATATCGTGCAGCCGTTGTTTATGTTCATATCTACTTTATTTGTTTGTGTGACGACCGTTCTCTCCTTTCCGCACACACACACTAACGCGACATGTATGTACATAAATACTATAATAAACGCTCGCGAGCACTTGTGATATGCAACAAGTGTATAAAAATGACACCAACCTACATTTTAATGATAATGAATTATAAACAGGTTTTGTTATTCAGGACGCATAGATATTTTTAACCAACCCGCTCGACAAAAGTGCTGGCTTGCTAATATAAATTTCTACGTACATATTGGTCATACATGTACATGTGTACCTTACCTTACCGGATGGACCATATTGGAAACGTGTTAACAAATTGTTTGAATACCAAAATTGTGATTAGTGTAATCAATTGCTAATTGCGTATATAATACGTTGATTTTTTCAAAATCGGTTTGGTACTTTGGTTTTTCAACAAAATAATTGAAAAAAGGCCATGCAAGAAAACGAATTGCGTATTTTGAAGTCGGTTTATATAATTATTTAAAATTTACTGATATATCTCCATTCTCCACGACCCTTGCTTAAATATAAAAATACAGTTTCCAATACTGAGTCGAAATGATATCATTATAGGTACTGATTTTGGTATAATCAGC
The DNA here is from genome assembly GCA_947563715.1 of Lycia hirtaria. Classification (NCBI taxonomy): domain Eukaryota; kingdom Metazoa; phylum Arthropoda; class Insecta; order Lepidoptera; family Geometridae; genus Lycia; species Lycia hirtaria. The sequence continues at coordinate 26,288,250 of OX387375.1, forward strand.
GTTTTTCTTTGGGCTTTAATCGAAATTCGCGAAAATGATCATCGCTCACTGTTCCATAGATTTTGTCACGAGACAACGAAATTATTTATGAAACAGGTGTGTTTTTTTAAATGATTTTTATGTTGTATCTACAGTAAATGTTGTTTATTCATCATCATCATCATCATCTCAGCCATAAGAAGCCCACTGCTGGACATAGGGCTCCCGCATGGATTTCCAAACAGACCGATTGGAAGGGGCTTGTATCCAGCGTCTTCCCGCCACTGGTATAAGTTGTTTATTATGAGTACATTATTATGCCTTTCGGCTTAGTAGATACTCTACTGATCCTTTATAATGCTTACACCCGAAATAAATTGTCATCTTTCCTTTTTTTTTCATGCATACCTTCTTTCGCAGTCGAGTAAATATTTATTCGAAGCTGTACCCATACTTACATCATTCTAAGCATATAATTACATATATATAAACGATATAATACATGGGTAAATACGCACCGTACATTACGACGTCCTGTAAACATGATTATTTATTTTTATAACGATGTAGTGACATGTTTCAACCGATAATAACAATAATATCTTGTAAACAAGTTATATTTTCAAGTAATATTAAAATGTGCTAAGTTAATTGCGTACATATATAATAATGATACTCAAAGCCACAGAACAAATAATAATTGTCAAAACTAACGAATATGAAATTCAGCTGGATGACTATAGGTTATTTTTATCTCGCCCTTTCCTCTGGATTACTGTATATTTTCTTTTCTCTGTCATATTACTTATTTTCGTTCCTCGAGAAAAGATCGCTGTTAGCGATGAGGCCGTTAGTTGTTACACTAGTTTTAAATTAATTTCTTTTGATTTATATAATAATTATATAAATCAAAAGAAATTAATTGGCAATAATTGCCAAGAAATTGCTTATCTTCTAAAATCGCTGTGTATTGGTACGTACGTCTGATGTGTTTTATCGCAGTTTATCGGGTTCAATTTGGCGAACGTACGCGAGATCTTTACAACCTAAAAGATATAGAGAAAGTGTTTTTCTACTAGAGACAAACTAAGCTACATAGCTAAACATGTGTTTGAAGATGATCGATATAATCCATTGATAGAATCCTAGCTATATAAGTATAGCGGTGGAAGCGTGCGATTCTGTGAATTGTTTTCTGACGTATCCTTAACAGAAAAAAATACTTAGCTTTAAAAGAACCCTAATCAACCTTATTGCAACTCAAGAAACACAGATTTGATGCGTATTACACGGGAGTGGAACTCCTTGCAACCAAACCAAGCAAACATTTTCTGTTTTCTGAGAACAACAGAACCTGATTAATCGTCGCTTACCATCAGGAGAGTTGTGTGTTTATGAACTTACAATAAAATATGTCCAGATGTATTAAGTATATTAAATACATGCAAATAATGTTAACCTCTTTTTGGGAAGTTGGGTAAAGATTATTAGAAAGCAGATGATAATAAAATTTTATGAGCATGTAACTTTAACAATGAATATAGGATGTACTTGTGTGATTAGTAGCGACATCTATCAGAATAATATGGTACCAAGTACCTAATAGAAGGTTTAGCGTTTCAGGGTCTCTGTAACCATTATTGATAAAGGTATTATACATTTTAGTCTTGAAAGTGTAGTATAGATGTCGCTATGGTTTTCTTTACAATAGCAACGGTTAGAATTCACTTGAGTGGATTTTCCTCATGAAAAATTTGCTTAAATAAAAGTTTAGCTGGCTCCACCAGATTCCGCAAATTTTGCGGTTTAGAATTTCACCAAGTTTAATTTTATGTGATAATTATGCATTTGCAGCTTTTATTTATCATCATTAAAATTATCTGTCATAAGAAGTCCACTGCTGGACATAGGCCTCCCCCGTAGATTTCTAAAAAACCTGATTGGAAGCGACTTGCATCCAACGTCTTTCTGCTACTTAGATGAGGTCATCTGTCCATCTCGTGGCGTCTTCCTACGCTGCGCTTGAAGGACCGTGATCTCCACTCGAGAAATTTTCGGCTCTATCAGCTAATAATTGTACGCGCTATGTGCCCTGCCCCCCTGCCACTTCAACGTACGTCTATGGATATCTTCATTTATTTAATATTTATTTCTATATCTTTTGAATTCTGCTACGCGTAGGTAAAGTAGGTGAGCATACGAGTTAATTTATGTTAGTTTAAATAAGATTTGCACGTAATTTTCATTTCGTGCTTCTATTTTTTTTTTCTTTTTTTTATTCGTTAACTTGCACTTGACTAACTAAAATTATTCATCACTTCCAAGCTTATAGTTTTGAAAACTAATCCCTGATAGATGAAAAAAAAACAATATAATGGAAACGCAATCAAAAAATGGATTTACTTGTTGCCTTACATGCCCCATAAAAAGAGCGTTCATGGAATTAGAAATTTTAGAATGAATTCTTTCTAATCACTAAATCGTCGGGCAAATTAATTAGTAAAATCTAGATTTAATTTTTATTATCATATAATTATCAGATACAGCGCAGGGTAGTGCAAGGATACCCTCTGTGTCCAAAAGTTTTTATTGTATAACTTATAAGATTAGTGATTGGTACGGTCACTGTACGTACGGTACGGTACGGTACTAACAAGGTAAATCTTTGGTATAAATGGAGATCAGGTATTTAGCTAGTCGATGTAGGCTACTTTTAACCACATCCTCTCTGATGTAAACAAGGATGTAGTTGATGATGGAACTAAAAATAATGGAGAAAGAAACAATATTGGTTTGGGGTATATTGAAGCGCTAAACGCTAATAACAACACGAATATTTTTAAATTTCTATTTATTGATTCAATTTGAACTTCGAACTCACAATAAAATGCAGCACAGTTAACACAAAAAATCTTCAAACCATTTATTATGTAGATACTTATTAAAATACGTGAAACGGTGATCAGGCAAGGTACAGAAACCAGGTATAAGGTTACTACTAACACCGATATTAACGAACATTTAAATCGTTTAGATCGAAATTACTATACCGACGATAGAGACAGCGGATTTTGAGCAAAAAGTTTGTTAAAAAAATAAGTGGTCTGCTGTTTATAGATAGATTTTAAAAATTACGTAGCGGTTCGGGCTCCGGATTAAACTTACGTTATACTGAGTAACTTACGAAATGCCGTACGACAAGCCACGGGCGCGTTTTGTTTACGTACTTCTTGCTACGGCTTAAATTTGAACCAACTGAAATAAGAGGGTACCTTAAATTTATCTCGTAAGTTGTTTACTTTGTGAGTGCTACGACTCGTAAGTTCCTAGCTACGAAGCTACGACTTTCTAGAATTCAAGGTACATTATTCAGATTTTATTTGCGAATTCGTAAATCGGAAGCTACGATTTCGTAGTCTTGAAGCGACCGCTTGTTTCATGTTAAATTCTCTATGGCTCTACGGCTCCTCATTTTGTAGCTGCAATTAATTCACCTGGTGCTACGACCCGTGAACTAAGCTACGATTTTTCGAAGTTAAGCTACATAGATTCGAATTACACGTTAAAACATATTAATTAGTGGCTTTATTCTTTGATTTGAATTTCAAGATTAGATTATCGTAGCAAAATGTACGTAAAAAACGCTGTGACGCCTCTGATATGACTTCATTTGTAGTAACGCCACTACGCCCGTAAACAAATAGAATTAGTGTATATAATTAGCTTATGTAATAAATAAGCTTAAATGTATATAATACTGAGGCAGAATTACATCTTAACTACGACGTAACATTAACAGTAGTACGTACGGGAGTAGACACGAGCGCAAGCCCTTACTTTATACGGACGAATGCGATATATAATAATATTTTGCTTTATATCTATGTATCTGACGCTAAAACATCTATATAATGTATTACTTTTTGTACATCTACTTATATATTAACCATACATACACTCACTTACTAAGCTTATTCGCTTCTTCGTCGGTACCCAAGGTGCGTCACAACCTTTATCGAAAGTAGAGTCGGAACTCGCTGACTAGATACTTACTGAATCACTTTATGATTTTGATAATACGCTAAAACCACAAGTGTGACGTCACTTAAGAGAATCACGAATCGTGCATTACATACAAAAGAAGAAAACCGATTGGGTAAACAGCATTCTTAATCCCTAAACAATATCCAATTTCCATCTTTTTTTTTTACGAAAGCCATAAATGGTTTGTATGTATATTTTTTCAAATTGCATTGTAACATAGAAGTTGAAACGATTATTGTACTTTAAGTACAATACAGAACCCTGGTTCATGGTTACAAAAATAGAAAAAAATTATGGATTATCTTTTAAGGGTAGGTAAGTTTTCTCCTATTGTATGAAAATATACGCGATGTACACAAAGATTATCTTAATACCAAACACACGTTGAGTACACGACGCCTTTCTCCGGGATCTTGAGTATTGTGCCGCGGGCGAACAGGTCATCTGTCGGGTCGAAGCGAGGACAAAACAAACTGAAGGATCTGAGACAATCGGGATAAGATCAGATTAAGCTCTGAACTACACCAGGATATAAATAGTACAAAACGGTCCGCCCGCGTCGGCTTTGCCGTCCCATTGCTAAGTACACATTAATTATTAAAATATATTTCCGCATTTTATTACATAAAATTCACGTTTATGATCTACCTACTTTAGAAAAGTAAAAGAAAGCGGGCATTGGTAAGTATTTTAGGTTCAAAAATTTGTACGCGGAGCCTATTTACACAGCGTACCATGGACGTTTGTTCCAACCGCGAGAGGTCAGGCCGAGCCACGGACAAAAACTATATCAAACAGAGAGACTAACCAAACCTGAGATCATGGCGAATCATAAAAAAAAATGCAAGGAACGAGTCAAGATCACGGCCTGGCGTGACCTCTGCTCCGGCGGTTTCGAAAACTTAATTTCAAAATTCTACTACGGTGACACTTATAAATCCTAGGGTACTAGACAAAAACTTAGAGCTAACCTTAACAAATAATAATAAATAATGTATTTTGGTGCAAAAATAACGGAGTAAACCTAAACATTATGACTGATTGCGAATTAACGCAAATATGATACACTAATCACACAAGCTTTGAAAAAGAATATCATAACGAACAGTGTAGGTCCTCTCCCATCGAACGCTTCGATTATTTTCTTCTTCGATCTTACTAAAGTTTTTGTTCTTCTCCGATCATACTGAAGTTTTCCTTCTTGTTCGACCTTACTAAAGTTTTTATTCTTTTTCGATCTTCCTAAAGTTTTTTCTTCTTCGATCTTACTAAAATTTTAAGTTTCACACGCATTCATTCCATAAATAATTACGACATAGATTAAGGGGTAGGGTAGAAAACACCCGTCTCTAAGGGCTCATATCACACACAATGAATTTAGAATATCGCATATCTTTCAACATCTTGTTACCTTTTAGCTATTAATAGCAATTTATAAATTAGTGATTTCCAGTATATACTATACGTAATTTCCAAGGTAACACGATTTCGACTAGATAAAACGACATATTTGCCAAATATTACCACATTAATACTTTTGTCTCGTCTTGCCACTCCGATATAATGCAAACTAAGACCAAGACATTTACTTTAGTAATTTGACGAATCTAAATCCAATAAGATCAAACAAGATTGGATAAAAACTTGCATGAGCTAATCAGAGTTAAAAAGATTCGCAAGAACAATCAAGATCCACAAAGAACCTAAAGAACCGATAAGATCGAACAAGAACTGATAAGATTCAGTAAGATCTAGTAAGAACCTCTAAAACTAGAGATGCGATTGTGGGTTGATCTTGGTTGATGGGAGAGGTTACAGTGGAAGGTGGACGAGGAATTTACTCCTTGACTTCGAAGTATTTGTAGGTGGGGTTCTCATAACCGTTGATCTGCATGTTGGCCACATGTCGCTCTTCGGGAGTCGGGGCTACGGCTCCAGTCTGCTCCACCTGTAGAAAGAAAATAAATTTTAATTCGTTTTTTTTTTAAATACATGCTGATTCTAAGTTTATGAAAATAACGCGTTATTTTCTTATAATCCTGAGGTAGGTTAAGGCGGTCAGACCTACATAATTATCTCCCAGTGAGGTGGAAACATTGACCATGCAGCATTAATTCCCTATGCGGAATGACAAAAAAAATATACTGAAATGCCTCATTGTAAAACATAATATATGTACACGTTTTGAGCTCGTACAGCGCCATCTAGTGATCCTTTGATAAACTATTGTTACAATATTTACAGAGCGTAGCGTGCAAGCAAGGTAGGTATAACCTCTCGCTGCTAAAAGAAATATGCGATAGATGTACAAATGTTAGATACCTGTACGAATCCTTGCGCGGCGGGCGCACGGTCACGGCGGCGAGCGACCGCAAGCGCTACACACGCGGCGGCTGCGAGCGCCGCGCCGCCCACGCACAGTGCAGGGTACAACGCACCTGCGCTGGCGCCGCTCGCAGAACCACCCGTTCCGCGGACTGTGAAGCCCTGGAAAACGAACAAGAATTAGATTAACTGACTCCGATCTCGCTCTTGCGCGAATTTTCGTGCAAGTGTTTGCCTCACTCATCGCGGGGACACTTCTTACCTCTTATGACTTTATGTAGCTTCATTCTTTGTCACCGTCATAGGCATATTTAAATTCAATTAATTACTTACGACATATTTTTGTGTTCGTTGTTTTTACCTCTTTAATCAATATATCCACCTACCATTGCTCTTACCGCTGCCAGAAATACTTCCACGCTTAGGTATTTCTCTATCAGCCAATGTTGCCTTCAGTTATCCTAACCTCTCAGTTCTAATATATACCTAATTGAGGGAGCGGACATCTACTCCCGAAGCTGAAGAGTTACAATCTGACAACAAGGATAGATAGCTAGATAAACCCTTTATTGTACACCATTGAACAAATAGAATATTACAAACAACTTATAAAACTAGTGTGACAACAGGCGGTTTTATCGCTTGAAGCGATCTCTTCCAGGCAACCGTGGTATGGAGATCAATCTATAGAATAAGTAAAGCGGGTGTGCAAGGTACGAAGCGAACATGAATAACGACAACAGAAGTGAAAAAGTCATACGATATTCTGTCTGTTTCTCTGGCAATTCGGGCAGTGTATAGTATCGGTATGAGAATATTAATCTTATGCATATTGTGTTAGTGTGTATGCGGAACGAAGCAAATGGTTATCTTATCACTCACACTTATACAAGAACGACACTAATACAACCAAGGCATCTCATCTCTCGTCGTGAAATAGAACAAGATGAAATCGCGAGTGAATAGGTTTCTTCAAGTGCGCTCCATCGTAGACCGTAACTGTCATTTAACACAGGCGAGTTAACGATCAATTGCAAACCTATTTTAAAATAATAAAAAATAATATCCGTACCGGCTGCGAGTGCTGCAGCTCGTGTTTGAGCGCGTGCGCAGGCGGTGGCGGCGCGCGCTCCTCCGCGTGCTCCAGCGCCGCGCGCAGACCGTAGCCTTCAGTCTGATAAGCAATAACCATTATTAACACTCTTATTTATACAGGGTAAAATCTAATTCGTGAGCATCCTTTAAGCCTAGGTAGTAGAGGCCTACTCACGCACGGGAAGCGAAATTTATGGAATCAAAATAACTGATTTAAGTATATGATAATTTGGATTTGATAATGACATCGGAAAATATTTGTTTCCGGTGTCATTATAAATACCATTTTGATTCCATACATTTTGTTTCCCATGTGATCAATAAGGATGCTTATGAATTAGATTCTCTCTGCATACATATATTATACGTTTGGATGAAACTGCATATATATAAATATGTAGCTTCATCCAAACGTATAGTTAGACAAGTGCAGTGAGCGTAAGATAGTTTCCATCCAAATCTAAGGATTTCGAATGAACCTATCTTAGTAAATCCAATTTGAATTAAAACCGACTTTATTATTTAGCCGACTAGACTAAAACCAGGCTTAGCTTTTATTATCTATTGATTGTTAAAATCTACGAAACATTATAACGTTGTGCTAAGTGATAAAATGACTATAATAACAGACAATGTAAGCCCTTAACAGCTGCTTCCACGGATATTTTGAGACGTATCTTTCTCAATCGCTGGTCGAACCGTATAATTGAGTCGAGGACGTGTTTTACTTAGGTACCTATTAGCAATTCTTTAAGGGGTCATTTTACTCATCAATCAACTTGCTTTTACTATGGGACCAACCCTGAAATCGCGGATAACAAATCAGCTATTATAAATTTGGTCGCAGTTAATGAATTTTTTTGTATGGAACAATTTTTTTTCGCGATTTCAGGGTAAAAGCTGAATCAGAATCAGAATTTTTTGTTGGCTTTATAACTTATCAGCTATACTAGGCAAAACAATTACATAATTATATTATCATCCGAAATATATAATTATAAATGAACTAATAACTGGTGATAATGACGACAATATTAAAGTAAAGTAAAGTATTTCCAGTAATTAAAATTTAACGGCGCACAAGAACAGACGTAGTCTATCCCCTAGGTAGTCTAGTAGTACCTCGCCAGTGGACCGCCGGCTGGTAGACTCGCTGACTTCCATCGTGTCCGCGGTCTCGCTCTCCGGGGCTTCGGTCACCGTGCTAGTTATCATCTCCTGTAACAAAAACACGGTTTAGTTTAGCGTTACTCAAAGATAAGGAGCTTTGTCTTGAAGAATCAGAATGTTTCATTGCATAAAATGGTGTTTTATGTTTAGTATCACCAGTCTGCCCATTTCGGGAATTGTCTATAATATAACTAAAAGTTCATAGAGATCCTATCCTTTTTTAATACTAAATAAATGTACGTTTGACCAACAATTCGCCTGATGGTAAGCGACGGTGTGGCCGAAAATTGAGCTCATAGATCTAGAAGATATCTTTCGTCATTTATTATAATTTGATTCTGTCTTTTTTCACCTTACCTTATCCAATCTCCATTTTATCTTTATTCTATCAATAACCTAATCTTATAAATTAAATTAATCTTATAGTAGGTTAAATTAGTGCATTCGTATTTTTTTTTGTATTGGTCTGGGAAGACTAGTAACAAGGTGGACAGAAGACCTCATACAAGTGGCAGAAAGACGGTGATGGAAGCCGTTTCCAACTGGTTGATTTGGAAATCGATGAGAGAGGCCTATGCCCAGCAGTAGAGTTTTAGTCTGTAGACAGTAGTTTGTGGCTGAGATGACGATGATGATACTGTTAATATGTATGTATGTAGGATGTAAATCTATTCGTATTAACCGTTTGTGTACATATATTCTCCGTTCGTGATTCCATCATTGCGTCGTCTACCAACTCTACTATCTATTTGGACAAGTTGACGATTCATTTGCGTTTAAATATGAATTATATTATTTCATAAGAGTTTCACTTTCAGTCAAATGATCCAAAACGTCACATCTGTACATAGACAATCCAGTTGTTTCAGTTTTATCAATATAACAAAACATTTATAGGGTAAAGCAAACGCAACATGGTACATACAAAAGCTCTTACTATTATAGATTAGTTCTCTACTTACAGTGGAAGTAGTCTCCTGCGTGAAAGGCAGTCGGGTGGTGATATCGTGAAGAGAAACAGAGACAGCGGCAGGTGGGGGTGACGAGGGCGCTACACTTGGGGCGGGAGACGAACTCAGAGCTACAGCGGGGGCGACCGTTGCTTCTACCTCGGACGGTTCGCTGGCTTCGTCATCTGATTCCTCGCTCTCTTTCACGCCGTTTGACGTCTGCTGGGTTAATGGACCAACACCATACTGTTTATTTGGTTAATTCACACGTTTACCATCATAACAAAACATAACACAATCAATCACTTTAGTTAGAGGATACACACTTTCAAAAAATATTTTAGAGGCGAAATTATCAAAATCAATCCACTACACCATACGGATTAATTGAATCTGTCCACGTGGAACTGTTCGGCGATATGACACGAATACATCAATTTGATAACCATGAAAATTTGTAAGCATTCGTTCTTAAATTCGCAAAATTAGTCATGAGGTTAAAAAGTTATGTTTATTGCAAGATTGTATAAAATTGTGATCTTGCAATCTGGCATAAATAAATTACACTTATATCAACTTTATAAAATATCCTTCATACCTTAGTCCGTTCGTTCTGGATCTCTTGCCGTTGTTTGGTGCGTTGATCTCTCTTGGCGTTGAGCTGGTCCCTGGCCGCCTGCTCCCGTTGAACTTCCGCCTCAATGCGGTCCAGAAGTAGTTCCTCAGCTTCAGGAGTCATTGACATAAGAGACACGGCCATGTCATCTTTGGATTGCATGGACTAGAATGAGAAAGTATTGCTTTTATTTGATGCTGCTAGGAATAGTTTCGAAGAAATAATAGGATAAGACCTTAGGGTTCTTTTTGATGAGCAGATCTGGTTTCGAGTTTGAGTTCTGGCTGAGAAAGTAATTTAAGAATGCTTGAAATAAAATTCATTATGTTGCAAATACTTACTCTAGCTATGAGGATTAGTACGTATCTTGAGTATTCCACTACATTGGCAAGGGATCTTAATTTTGATATTGTGGAGTGGTTATTAAAATGGCTAGTCTAAAGATATTTTATACATTTTACTTTAAGACTAGCAGACGACCGAGAAACATGGAAATTACTCCACAGACAAGAACAAAACTTAAATGTTGAATATATAACTTACTTTGAATAACCTACAGCTCGCAAGCAGTAAAATGTTACTTATACCAGATTAAAATGGCAGATGCATAAATCACAGGTGTTGCATTATTTTGCCAAACGATACTTTGCTTATTAAAATAGTTACCTGAACGTAATCCTCAATAGCAGTTCCAATGCTGGCGTACAGGTGGGGACGGCGGCGGAGAGAAGTCAAGGCGCGCTGGAGAGCACGATCGGCATCCTGAAATAGGCACATTAGCTCCATTGAATCCAGTCTATGTATAAAAGTAAACTAGAAACCTTCCACAATAAAGCAACAAGTTACTCCACAAAGTACTTCGGTATATTACCTGCAACCTGTCAGCAGCGCTGGCCCGTTCTGCGGCAGCGGCTTCCTTGCCTGCGGCTGCAGCCCGGCGCCACGCGGCCAGAGCTCCACTGCGCTCCGCGGCCAGCGCTCGGACCAGACGCTGTAAGCACTTCTGGACACGGTGAGCCTGGGAATACGGATAAAAAAGTCAATACTAATACCTTATTTAAACGTTTCGAGTACTGCTGTATCACGGAAGATTTAGGTGGTGCGCCTATAGGGTCCTAAGTCCTAAATCCTAGGGGTTCCAACGGTTGCGCAGGATGATTTATCAGATGTTTCTTTTATTTGAGTAAAGATTTTTTATTATTATATTAATTTATAAATCCAGTATATGTAAGTGATCAATTTATTTGTACTTATGCATATTTTTAAAGCGTGAAACTATACTTTGTCTGTGCAGTTACATCAGAATTTGCCTGAAGGTCAGATTACCATGGTGTTCCAGGGTCTTACATTAGGAGGCTGGTCTCGTAGCGAGCGTGTGTAGCATGAGAGTGCGGTGCGGCGGCGCTGGGCGAGATGCGCCAGGACTCGCTGCTGGTGGAGAGCAGCCAAACGACGGCGTTCCGCCACACCTTCTTCTTCCAGGCTCTAGAACGATAGGTGCGTTAGAAATAGCCTACATTTATCATCATCATCTCAGCCATAAGAAGTTTTATTAGTTTTTGAAAATGGAAGGACATAGGTCCAGCGGTGGATTTTTAAAAAGAGCTGATGGAAGCGACTGACATCCAGCGTGTTACTGCAACTTGTATGAGATGTATGAGATATACAGACGTACCTACATCTTGTGGCTTGTCTTTCTATGCTGCGTTTGCCGTTGCGAGGTCTCTAGTCGAAAATTTTTGGGCCCTATCTGCTATCAGTTCTACGTGTTATGTGCCGGCATTAGACTTTCACTACCATGATTGGCCAATCGAGTCACGTAATCTCACGTAAAATTTTCTTAAAATCCCTTTTGGTCTGATAAAGTGACTTAAAAATATTTACTGTGAAGCCTACATCCTCAAGGTGCTTACTGGTTCTTGTATTGAGACGAAGAGAAATATATAAAGATGTGGTAATATAAAATAATATTTATCAAAATTTACTTTGAATCATGGTCCTAAACGTAGAAGTATACAATATATATTTAAGTAAGTAGAAGTATAGTATAGTTTCTTTGGATTACTTTATAAAATGCAACTATGCAGTTCTTGCTCATCAAGTGTTTAAAGCCACTCAAAAGATTTCTTGCTGATATTTGATATAAAGGTGTCAAAAAGAAGACATTCTATATTTTGGTAATCCGCGTAAAAGAAGTGAAAACATCGCACAATATGTGATTTACAAAGTAAACAGTTACAAAAAATTAACAACCGACGGGACTTTAACCAGCTACTTCCCAATCAGTACCTATCATGATAGATGGACATACCCGTGACCAAATTGGTATATACACTCAGGTACTGATTGGGTTGTTGCGGGTTCAATTCCCATCGGATGTTGTTTTTTTTTTAATTGTCTTAAAGTAAATCCTTAAGTGAGGAAAAGCACTACCAAAATCTAACAATACGTGATTTGAGATGAGCTATACAGTAGCAAGGTTTACCTGTACGTTGGATTGGAACTTGGCGGTCATGCGTTGGCGGAAGGTCTGCGCGGCAGCGGGGTCTGACGTCATCATCGTCTGGTAGCGGTCTTCCAGCTCAGACCACTCCTTCATCACTTTGGTAATCTATATCCAAGAAAATATTCATTCGTTTTGTTCTAATACATCTTAGTAGTAATTACTTGGGGTCAATTAAATGGAAGGCGTTGAATGGCAACGCATAAGCATTGCTATTCAACGTGGCAATGCGGCCAGCATGCTGGGTACGCTGCCAACTGGTAGTGGGTTTGAGTATTTGGATTATCTTTAGACCTTTATCGGTCTGGGGTGATCGATGTGCTTTTTGTGTAGTAGTTTAGTTAGTTGAGTCTGTATATTGTTGTGTTGTAGTTAATAAAGGCGCTTGCCATAAAAAAAAAATTGATAAAGGATAAACATCAACTAACAAGTTTCAAGTTTATAGATAAAAAAAAAATTATATCGTTAAAATCACAGTGTCGAATTGATTCACGATTTACACTATAGGTATCATACTTTTTTTAATTGTTGGCGATCAATGTCTATCAGTAAAACATTATGAGCAAATGGAAAATGTGTTTTTTTTTAAGCATGACAAGCTTTTGCTTGCGCTTAACTTGTCTGTCAAGTCATCCGATACGCCATTTTATCTCGGTAGAGAGTACTAATTTTATTTGGCTATTTGTCAAATGAACTGCCTTATAGCTCCACGTCTTATAAATGTAAAAATCGGATAGCTTAGCCAGTTTTTTTTCACTACTAAATTTGTGTGGGTAAAATAAGCAAGATTGTAAATAATACGTTTACGAACTTCAAAGGTTTTTTAATACCTTTTCACGATGCGTCTCTTCCAATCGTTGTTGGGCGTCTTTATAGCTCTGGTGCTCGGTGCGAGGGTCGAAATGGGAAAAGTAAGGGTCGGAGGTAGCTGTGGAAGCCTGGAACAAATATTATACTACTTAGCAATATCGGTAACAAAAAAGAAAGGTTTATTAAATAAGCATTACATACATACGTACAATAACAATTATTTTTCCTTACGGGATCGGCAGAGCATTAAAGACTATGAGGCTTTTTGACGCCACATCCACATTGGACCGTTTTTAGAGGGTTGGATGGGAGGGAGAGAGTATTAGAGTTTTAGAAGGTAAGCTAAGCCAGTTGCTAAGCCACGTCTACGATGGAACAGGTTTTTCATTTACTTCCAGAACATTGCACATTTTTTACAACAAATTAGGCCTCCGTTTTACTACGATTTCACCTGATGTTAAGAAATCATGAGGTGGAGTCAATGAGTTTAATGTATGGCATAAATACCAACCACTGAGACGATACCTCTTTTTATTGCCTTTAGATATCAATATAAATAAGGGCAAGAGGTGTAAATAAATCAGATACACACTAAAATGTATTTTAAACTTACTAGAATTTGCCACCAACTCTACATAATTAATAGGGCCTCGAAGTCAGTGCTTTGCATAAAAGTTTAATTTTAATATTTATGCCATAGAGGTATTTATCACTTTTTTTTTTCAAAATCTGATTTCTATTACGTCAGCATTATAGTAACTGTAATGAAAAGTTTCTGGCAAAAAAACTATAATATTATTCGTAAAAAGCTTACTGTACTAAGTTGATTGGTAACTTACATCAACGCTTACCGTAGTTGTAGTTGTGGTGGTGGTAGGGGTCGTGGTGGTAGATGGCGCAGGAGAGGACTCAGGGCGGGGCCACGCGTTGTCGTCTCCTTCGGTGTAGTCGTCGTCTTCTGCGTCGTCGTCTCGGGACAGGTCGGCGTCTTCGTCTTCATCCATATCTACAGCAAATGTAAGTTTAGAAAACATAAAAACCCCCGCCAAAAAACACCAGCTGAACAGATTTTGATGAAATAGTACACATAAACTAAGTATAAATACTCTCGGTGCAAACAAAAAAAAATACTAGATCAAAATCGGCTCATCCGTTTGAGAGCAACAATGCAACAGACAGATTAAATTATACACACGTCACACTTATAACGCCCTTCTTTTTAGGTGGGGGCTTAAAAATAACATTCACAGCTATTTCATTTTGTATTAAAAATTATACAAGTGTTACAAGAATTAAAATTGCATTTTTCTGTAACATTTAAGGAAATGGTTAAGTGGTGGAATGGTGGTTAATGGTGAACGGTGGAAATGGTTATCCTATTTAATAGGATCAGAGACTGTAAAATAAGTGAGTAGTGTATGAAATCAGTTTTGCATATAATTTAAAGTCAATAAATTAATACCATCATCAGCGTCGTCATCATCATCGTCGTCGCTGAGATTGAGGGTGTCGTCGTCGTCATCATCATCGAGTGCATCATCATCATCTAATAAGTCATCATCACGTTCGTCCATCGCAGCCGATGCAGCCAGCATCTCTTCAGCTCCAGGGCTAACGGGCACGCCGACATCCATGGGCTTATGCATCTTTACGTTTTCTGAAATTATTGTAGTATTTGGATCAGTATTAAAAAAAGAACAAGGTTCTTTCTTTTTCAACACACAACCCGACTGGGAGGTAGGTTATCTCTTCAAGTATACTTAGTTCTTGGAATTAAACGGAGTCAATTTTGATAGAAGAACGAAGCAGATGGTATAATTTAAAATAGGTTTATACACATTAAGGGGATAAAAATGGCTATAAATAATAATTATGTTAATGGTGATGAAAATATTATTTACCTTTAAAATGCTTTGGGCAACAAACGAACTCAACGCCAGAGAACAGGCTGATTCCACAAGGGAGCAGCATCGCAAAAGTTCTGAGCCGAAGACCACGTTGGGAGCAAGCGCGGCCAGCAGTAGCATTCCAGCGGGCAAACTGCCAGCACCGGCTCTGGTTGTGGATGTGGTCGAACAGACAGCTTTCAGGTACCAGCAGCGCGTCCGATTGGAATGGACCTTCTGCCGCCAAATACGATGTTGTAGGGCATTCGGAAATGAAAAATGAATAGGTAAGAGATCTTTATAAGAGAGATAGGTAAGAGATTTTTTTTAAATAATTTTTAAAACTGCATAGCACATTAAGAAAAATATATGGGAAAGGCCAAACGGTGCAACTACAATCAATAATGATCAATCACAGATTTATCTCGAATTTACAAAAATGTGTTTTTATGTACAAAAATTAAAACTCTGAGCTTTTACAGATACTCGTATAGAATATAGTTTAGCTAAAAACAATAACATATATTCAACATCTACGAAAACTGAATTCAGTGAACAGCAAATAAACTCCAATGACTCGTATCTAAAAAATCTACAGATTTTTTTCGCTACACTCAGATAAAACCATACACAATACATACAACTATAAATACCATACCTATATAAATTTTATTTAAAATACAAAATTCAAGCAGCTCGAAATTATAATTTGAAATCGATCTAAAACTTCCAAGCATTCATCAAAAATATCAGGTAAGTAACTTTAAGAATATAGATCATTTCGCATTAAGGTAACAGCGAAAGTAATCCCATATTTCAAGTTGCATCAGACATTGCTATTCCAGCAAGCTGGAAAATTGGAAGTTGATTGCGTGCAGACGAGCCAAGTTTCATTTTTCTTTGTTTTTATTATCGTGTTCGATGCTGTTTTGCATGAAATATGAAAAGGGGTAGCCTAGTATCGCATTACGAATACTATTAAATACGAATAATATTTTTCGGCAAAAATATTTAAAAAGATCACAGGAACGAGTACAGATTCTTATAAAATTACGTTGCGCGTATATGTTGGTTGTCTACCAATAATGTCAAAGTGAAATATTGTTATAGAATCGCTCACTTTGACATTTTATGATTAAAATGAAATTAATAATTTTAATGTGTATTTGATGCGATTATTTCATTATATGACATACCGATCTGATCATTCCTTATAAATACCTAACTAACATGTAATCAAATAAGCTGATACTTGACATCCGTAATAGATACATACCGAGACATCTGAAGGGCTTGACCCA
This sequence comes from Lycia hirtaria, assembly GCA_947563715.1. NCBI lineage: Eukaryota > Metazoa > Arthropoda > Insecta > Lepidoptera > Geometridae > Lycia > Lycia hirtaria. Next base: position 26,304,929 of record OX387375.1, read on the forward strand.
TCTTGTGACCTTGCACTTGGCTGCATTGCCGGTGCCAAGTTTACACCAGTTGCTGACCTTCACGTAATGAGAGGCCTCTACGATGTTTGTGATATCGTGGCTCGGGTATACCTGCAATCATCATATACTGTTATAAATGTCATTGTAATCACGATATATCAAAGTAAGTTTTGCTAGTAAGTAATACCAAAAATATAAACGAATAACGTGGAATTTCTTAGTTAATAGAATGACGTAGGTACAGATACCTCGTATTGAGATCCTGGATAAGATGAAACTATAGCATTACTGCTTTAATACAAGAGCGATAAAGAAGACTGACGCCCAAAGGCTCAATTAAACGTTATGTTAATGAGTTGTGAGCTTATACCTTGAAAATAACCAGCTATTTTTCAATACACCGGTTACTGAACTCAAAATGTTATTATTTAATATCGCTAGCTACTTTGCCTACGCAAATACGATAAGTACACAACATGAAAGCTGTTTACGAACCCGAAATTGCCATCAAATTGAGGAAGCATGTTCAAAGAACCCGTTCACGTTATAACTGCCTCATATTCCCGTAAAACAGGAAAATAATTGCTCACCAGTCGCGAAGTGACACGTTAATAGGATTAGTCCGTAAAGCCGCTTAGCCCTAGTCACGGGTAGTAACACGAGATACTAAAGCACCTAAGGATATCCCCGGTATTTGACTATGTTAAAAGGGTCGCCATCACCCATTCTGTCCTCGATACGTGCTTTAATCATATCGGTTTACAATGGCCATAAAATATGGTTACTGCGCACCGGCACACCTAATCGCATATTCACTGACAACGGCACAGAATTTGCCGAATATTGGATATTAACAGGTCAATTTACTGGACAAATTTAATACTATGTGGAACAAAACGCAGTGTAATCAGTGACTAGTCAATTAAGCGTGCAAATTACTATATTCCTACACTGGTTAATAGACCGTATAATTATCATGGCTGAATTCAGTGCGGTACTTTCAGGAATACATTTCCGGGTTAAAGGGAACGGTTGCACTGGAATAGGAGTTTGCAAGCTCCAACAAGCTCGGAAATGGGCAAACTAACGAGTGAGCTCCCAAATCAAGCTGCTTGTTTGAACCTTGATTTATGTTGTTTGCTAAGATGATGTCTTTAGACTTACCCGGGAAGTGAGAAGCATAAAGCTACTCACTTGGAGCTTCGATCATTGGGTTGAAAATTTTGTTCGTATATGTCTATAAACCAATAATGCATAAATGATAGGATACGAGCGACGGGTAGAAAAAAGAATTGTTTAATTTAGTGAGATTGCAACTTTTTGAAAAAGTACATAACAGAAGTATATTTGACGCATATGTTTAAAGCATATTTGTATTGTAACTTAATTTTTTCACAGTTGATGAGTTATAATGGATATTAAACTCAGTTAGGCGCGTCGCTCACTGGTAAGTCGAGGCGCGGTCGCGGCGGCGTCGCGGCACAGTCGAGGCGTGGCGTTTTTGTTAGAGTCGAGGCGCGGGCGGCTCTGCTTCCTTCACACACTACAGTGTAAACACGTCTACGCACGAAACAAAATAACAAAATGGCGGTGGAGTCGCGGCGCGATCGCGCACTGCACCCCTGCCGCGACGCCGCCGCGACGGCGCTCGACTCCACGTCGCCTGCGACGCGACTCTAGTGTGCCCACACACTGCCATTTGAACCTGAAGGAAACGTAGAAGCGGCGCGCCGCTTGTGCACCCGTGCCTCGACGCCGCCTCGACTCCAGCTCGTGTGGGCGATGCGCCTTACAAAAAATGGTGTGACTTTGTGATACAATGGTTGAGTTTTATAAGTTCAGCAAGGCTTTTGGTATTTAGGTTTTCTTTAAGTTTTACTGCTCGTCCCTTCTAAATAACCTCCTCCTTTTTTGAAGTCGGTAAAAAAATGACCACTTTTGAAAAAAATTAAAAATGATGACTTTTCACAAACCACTATTGGAAACTAGTGCGTATAAACATAGAAGTAAATCTAGAACTAATTTATTTATTTATTTATCATTAGTACGGTTCATCACCAATTACACTAATTACATAAAATTATAAAATAAGAAATATTCATGTCAAATTAAATAACATGACCTAAAATTAATAACAACATTTACCACAATAATACACTATTACAATAATATAATCAAATTACGTAACAAACAGTAATAATTATTGAATTATGTCAAATAATAATACTATAAAACAGTAATTAGCATTCACACGTCTTTCTCGCAAACTTGAAATCCAATACTTACATATGAAAAGTACTACATTTTGACATGCTAGGCGTATTGCCCATTTGACATTTTTGTATTGACATTTTAAATGATATTGTATTTATTTAATGAATATTTCGTAATCCTCAGGCATGAATTGTTTAAGAATCATTTTTGAATATTGTGAGATAATTGCAATTGGTCTTTTTCCGTTTTTATCTCAATAAACGAATTTGAATTTGTATTTTCCCATGTCTCATATATTTCAAATATTTCTAGCTACCCGTATCATTTAATCTATCCATAAATATGTACGAGTACGGTGTATGCAACAAGCTTTGCAAGCTTTGCGGTGTATGCGGAAATGATTTTGAGATCTAAAATTAAGCTCAAATGGCTGCTCAGTGCTCAGTACAAACGTTTTTCGTGTAAGTATTGGTTGCGATGGCTAGCTATCGCCGCATCATTCCTCGTGAGAGACGCAAATCACCGATGTTATTGCATATACCGTGGCAAAAATGAGAACTTAAGTCTCGATTGTGTTGCTAGTCGAACAAAATAATTCAATAAGGTTAGAAGCACCCACAATGCTACATTAGTTCTCTTCCTGAACAGAGTATACATCTACTAGTCTATTGCATTCCACAAACTAAGCGCTTACAAGGATTATACACCTGTATTCAGAGACTTCAAAAAGATTTGCAACAAGCGTACTAACCTTTTTGCAATAGTCAAGTATCTCCATCTTGTCCTTGAGGCAGTTGTGCGGTTTGGTGGTGAGGTCGGGCGTCCACCGTCCGGCGGCGGACATGTACTGCGGGTGGTAGGTGTTGGGACCAGACTCGCAGAGCACGGCCACTTGAGGCTCGGCGCCGCTGCTCGCCTACAACAATACAACAAGATATTTAGCTTTGACCACTGATTATGCTATTAGTAGATACATAACAAACATTATCCGCACCAATGTCAATATCCCACCCCGCGATTGCCTATTGATTGACAGTTTGTCTGCACAAGTGCCATTGGTTGTTGATTTTCACGTCCTCGATGACATGTCTGCATATGCGTGATGTTGATTGGATTCCACTTGAAACGCATCTTGATTCTAAAGCCCTGTCTCTATGAAATTCATTTGTTTGTATGATATGTAAAGCGCAGCAAATTACAGTAAAATAGAGCGTAATTTAATTATATGTATATATGCTTTTTACACTATATTCTTGTATATTTTATAATGATAGATTCTCGATCCTAGATCTATCATTAAGAGTAAGTAATACTGTCGCAGGCAAACTTTTATCTCTACATGTTTCTTCAAAACTGATATTTAAAAAGTCTCTTGCATTTGAGTATTAAAAAGCCATCTTAATGGTTTTGACTTAGACAGCTAACTGCCAGACTGTCTAGACTCTAGACCTACAGGTCTAGACATAATATCTATTTACATAGATATAAAACCTAGTTTAAACTTGCAAAAAAGTAGGTATCTGCAAGTCATTTTATATTTTGAGCCGTGATTCAAATGACGTATGGTATGGCTACGCTTATCTAGCAAATTAGTTAAATCGAAAGTTAAAAATCATCTATTATTACACCATGGTGTACATTTATTTAATTTATCAAAATAGCAATTTAATGTTTTTGTTTTATTTAACAGATTAAAATAAAATAAAAACATTAATTTTCTAGATGCATATCAAATTTAGATGCGTGTAAGAACGTGACTTTAAATAATTCCCAAGCACTGATTTGTAAGTTATGAAAAATATTGTTAAGTCTCGTTTACACAAGAAATTGCAAGAAGTTATTGCTAGTGTAAACTTCACTTGCCTGCTGCGGTCAATGTACTGAGCGTAATTATCTCGAGTGGATGAGAGTACAGAGGCAGCCTAATTGAATTGAAAATGGTATCAGGATACTTCGCTCGCTCGGTTTGTTTTGACGCAGTGCCACAGAATTTAAGAGTAAGACTTTGTACGTAAGGAATCAAGACAAAAACATTATTTTTGTTGTGTCTCATTGAACACACAACAAATTATTTAAAAAAAAAAACGTTTTTTTCTTCTTCATATTATCAAAATTGATTCTAGTGAAAAAATAGGTTTGTGTTTTATTTAATTAATGAAATTATATTAACGTAATTTTTTTTCCGGGACAGTTTGCGAATTAGACAGTACAGTTTAGTAAGAGTAACTAGGCCACTTTTTACCGACTTCAAAATGAAGGAGCTTAAGAAATAGATTGTATTTTCTTATGTTTGATATCGCATAACTTTTGTTTATAAACCGATTTGTTTTTTTTTAAATGGTTGTACTTTCAAATTATTCAACACTATATACATTTCTTGGCTTTGATAACAGTGCCCATTATATAGGAAAACAGTTCGACAATATCTACTCGTATTTCGCTTGAACATCAGTTTGCATCTATAGAACAGTTAGGCATCCACTACTACTAGTACTGAATGGAAACTTAGCTCGTTAGTGTCTGACAGGCGAGACTTGACAGCAGTTTGAATTTCGAATGGAATATTTGAAATAATGACGTTATATCGTTATGCAGTGCGGTAGGAGAAGCATATTTTTTTAATGTCAATGAAAAGAGTCCACGTAAAAAAAACTGTGAAATCGAAACTTTCTAAAGAAAAAATCAAAATTAATATACTAGTTTAATATCACCATAATAATAAAATTTGAAAAACCTGGGTCCTAGTCAAAGATGTAATAAATAAACACGATAAAGTGCATATTTTTTTACAGTTCATAATTGGTCAAGCCATTTAAGAATTTAGAAGGTACATAGAAAGTAGAACATAGAAACATTCATAGATACCTACATACAACTGAAAAACACAACTACCTTTTTGCACAGTTGGGTAATAGAAAATAGCTAAATTGAAAAAGCGCCTAAAATGAAAAAACAAACATGTGGAAGTCTAGAAAAGGCTATTATTGGACATTCCCCATCAGCAGCCCCCACTCGACGTCCTCCTACAAAATAAATAAAAGGCTTTACGGCGAACGTACAATCTACGACAAACTTTATGGCCTCTCCGCGTAGTGAGTGGTAAATCTCACCCCCTGGTGATTACAACTGTACGACCTACAGATTAATAGCTAATGCACGCAACAGACTTGTCGTAGAGGGTAGGGATTCTGTACACCAAAATTATGATTGATTATGTACCTACTTATTACTATGTTACTCTATAGTAGAAAGGATCTATAGCACGTTCATTTAATATCTTATATTAATTATTTCAAAATTATTTACATAGCCTATCAGTAGTTTCTATTATATGTATAAATGTGGAAAGAAGAAGTACGTCAAAACTGAAAAACCTTACCGAAAACCTTTACTCAAATTTGAGCAATGTTCAACATATTTTAATGACACTTACGGAAAGAAAACAGAGAATTTGAGACGTTGATCAAAGTTACGTAACGTTTTTCGGTAAGGCTGTAAAGCTTTGTGAACTTGAAATTTGTAGATACCTATAATAAAATTGCTCAAGATAGAGACAAGCGAACAGAGACATTTTCATACGGCGCCAAACAAACAAAAGATAGCTGATAGAATTTTAACCGACTTCAAAAAGAAGGAAGTTAACGATTCCGCAGTATTTTTTTAAATGTTTGTTACTGTATACTTAACTCCATAATTTATAATCTGATTTGATAAAATCTTTCAGAATGATCCCATAAAAATTTCATCAAAATTGGTTCAGTAGTTTGGTTTTTAAAATAAAACTGCGCATTTTGAAGTCGATTTTTAAGTTTTTTAAACTATAGTTAAATAATTTGTTGTAAAGAAATACTTATGATACATAAATACGCAACACAAGCATCCATTCTCTTCACACAAAAGTTTACCCTAGGCTGGAATCGTTTCCATAAACTATAGCTTACAAAGCAGACGCACTAGCAGTATTGAGCTGTGAGACCAGTCAAATGTAAATAAACTGGAGGACCTCGAGAGGGAAATTTGCACCCGCGCGCGTGTCTTGTGTATATGTATCTCGTTTACACTTATGGAATACTATCGCTATCTTTGTTTCACGCTGTTGACTTAGTTAATAAAAGCGCAATATGTCTAGTTTAGATTTGTGGCAGTTATTTAAACTAATCAAATATTATACCTAAAAAAAGAATTTGGTTAGTTAATTTAATATATCCATCCATATTTTAATATAACGATACCAAAATCGTTCACTATTCGGGTCAAACAACGCGAACAAAGTTTACAGAGAGAAAATGTATCTTTATTAACTTTTGTACCTATGTCCAGTGCGGCAATAAAGTTTGTCGCGGACTACATTTAGTAAGCTCTAGCGAATACAAGAACTACAAGTTGGCCAATATCAGGCACTTGCGGCGCGCTAGCCTGGCGTGCTATTAGGTATTCTGTAACAATACCTAACTTCCTTGAAGAAGTTTAGTGTTAAAGCAACGCCTTAGAAATCAGGGTATTTTTGAAAATAAATATAATATGTAATAAATTCTTTTAGTACAGTTATTTATTATACAGCTGTTTTTTGGGAACAGCGATATAATAAATAACTGTACTAAAACTTCCGTGAGTATTCATTTCTATTATTTAATTAACCAGAAAAAACTCACGATATTAATCGGTGATAACTACTATACGTGATTAATTAAATTTTAATTATGTAATTAAAATTTAATTAATCACGTAGTGTCTTATAATTAATTATAGGACATACTTTTTATTCAAGAATCTATTTGGTCTTAATTATCGAACTAACACCAATAAAGACGAACTTAAATATTTTGATATAAATAATATGTCGCCTCGCTAAAGCCTAATTTAGATTGAGAAGTCTAGAGACGTCTATTTTGCCGCTTCGAATTATTTTGAAAATCGAAATTATTTTAATCGTGTAATCTAATTAGACCTCATTGAGCTCGGACGTTTTTGAGGACTGACGCTACATCCCGTTGATACTTTATCAAAGTACGTCTCTATAAAAATTCAGGTCAGAAATCCTTTGTCCCGTTTATTGACTGAGTTCTAATAGAAACAGTAATAAAATGGAAATGTAATATTTACGAGGATGAAGCAATAAAAATATTAATAAGTAAAGCGAATGGGCGGTAAATGGCGGCTAACATGATGTTCTCTTTCATTATGACCTTTCAATGAACTTGGAGTTTCGATGTTGATTAGACGTCGAAAATAATTAGTCCAAGTTGTTCTGATTTCGTAATTAATTTTCGTAAAACAATAATTTTGTGATTGTTAATTGAGAATCACAGGCGCTTTAATTTTATCGTGCGTTCATTAGTGGATTTGTTAGTCATATTCAGGGTTTCTTTTTACCAACTTCAAAAAGAAAGGTTGCACATTTAGGACTGTATTTTTTATGTTTGTTATCGCATAAACCTACCTAAAAGTTAATATTTTATCTACAACTAGATGTTGCCCCTAAAAATTTCTGCAGCAACACTGCAAAACACACAATCGGATACCAGAGCGATCCGGTGGAAAAATACATGCCTCCAGTTGCCAGCTGGCAAGGCAAACGCGCGCTAAGCTTCCCGAACACATTTACTATTTATTTTTATGGTCCAAGCCTCCGCACGGAGGTCTAGCTTTATTTAATTACAGTAATAATTGCAGCAGAGTGCCGGACTAACTACCTCTGGACATGAACTCTCAGGTTTATATTATTAGCTTGCTGCTAGGAGCGTAGGAAGGGTCGTTTTATGCACGAAGCTTATAGTTATCTACAAAAAGGGTAATAATGTAGATTGGAAAGTTCAGGGGGACGACTATAAACTCCGAAGATTAAAATTTGTTGTGCAGTAAAAGGTCAAACTAAAAAAAAAAACAAAAAAAAACAATTTATTTATTTTTAACTAAAAAAATAGAATTCCGAGTTGGTGCACTTCGACTTTGGTTTCACTCTCTTGATAAAAAAAAAAGCCAGATGAAATCCAACCAACTTAAAACTAGTCAAATGTTTTTTTTTTTGGATTTTTTTTTTTTTTTTTTTTTTTTGCCATCAGGGAAATCTGGCTGTGACACCATTTACTGACTGATTTTGATGATATTTGCTATAATCGTTTGGTTCTCAATTGTAAACCAAAGCTTAAATATGAGCAATAAAGAGATTATCTAGACAAAAGGTTGTGAAATCTCGGTTAAAAAGAAAAAAGTTTGTTACGAGTCTATTTATTATTTAATGTGAGTAGTAGACTTCACGAGTGCAGTAATTTTGCAACAAATATCCATTGTTGTAAACGTTTGTGCTCGTGAGATCTACAGCTGTAGAAGTACTAGTAGATATTATTATTATTATAATGCGGAAGCGCAGTCCGCCATCAGTATTCAAAATAAAATTCTCAAATAAAACCACATCAAGGAGAATCTCAGCCGGACTTTGTAAAGGCAAATCAAAATCACCTCCGCTAACTTTCTTTATGCAAATATATGCAGAACTCTCGCTAGCGGACACTTTGCCTGCCACTAGATGGAGCCACTTCAAAGATAGGGGTGCTAGCTTCGGCATAATGAACCTAAACAACTTACATGTGATGTACAGAAGATAAGTACGGTTAACTGGATTTAAAAGTATTATTTCGATTTACAAATTTTGTAAAAAATATTTTATTTCAATTATTATTGCAAAAAAATATTAAAGACCGATTTCAAATAGACCTCTGAATATTATGTGATTGGCTAGTCAAAGAATAATTAAACCAAAGTTGATGGTATTCTTGCAAAACTATCTTTAATCTTCTTGGTAAAAAAAAATATTATTGGAGTCAGTCTCTAACCGATCCAGATTTCAATGAGACGTACACAAAAAATATAGTCAAATTGAGTCCTTTATTTTTTTAAGTAGAATGAAAGCTTATTTTTCATTTGACTAAAAAAACAACAAAATATCCACAGAAAATAAAGATAGAAAAGAATAAAGAGTAAATGCCCAAATCTGTCAATTCAATCGAAAGATTCTGATTCTGATTCATTTAGGCTATAAGATATAGTAATAGACATATCTATGACATATCTATGTATATTTTATATTCCTTAATCACGCGTCAAGCTGTCAATAACAAAATGATAGAAACTTGCTAAAAATTAATAGTCTACCTACCTTATACCTTGCTTACAAAATATGTCAATTAGTGTATGTACTCTAAATTCTCTGTAATATTTCGAGGTCTATTCACAACAACTCTATGACACTAACACTGATAATGTATCTGTAGGTATGATAGAACCTTTACAACCTCTATAAAAGCTTCTAAAAGGCTTTCATACCACTAATGGAATAACACCAAAACGTCAACAAGAAGCAAGTATCAGCCCTGTCGAAGTCCGAAGTCAGCAAGTTGGCGAGTCTGTCAGCGGAGTCCCACACTTAAGCACTCTCCAGTCTCCACACTTGTTTTCACACTTTTTTATTTTTCGCAAGACGCTCTCGCAACTTATGAAGATTGCAGTTTGATGTATATTTTGTCAGTCTTTTCAGTTGGTAGCAGTATTTATTTTGCTGTAACAGTTCTATATAATTCTTAAATAATTAAATAACAGTTATAAAATATAGGATTTCAATTTCAAAACATAGTAAAGGACGGAAGAAAAAATGTAAACGTGAGTAATATAACGTATAAAAAAAAAAAAGGGCCAACGTTTCTATTTCTTTATGCGTTTACGCTTCGAAATGGTAAGGAACTGTGACGTGCCGTAACGTGACATTTCGTTAGCTAACGTCAATCCCATATATTTACTTTTTTATTCCACTGGCGTTCTCGAAATTGTGATGCGACTTGTATAACTCCCCAAGCCTCTTATAAAATAAACAAAGAACGTAATAATTATAAAATATTCAACATGAAATAGTCATATATACAAGAAATTTGGATTATAAACAAGTTATCACACATAACTTCTACGTAACATCACTAGCCTACATAATATTCTTCACATCCATAATGGCTTACATTTTCATAAAAGGCAACCGGATTATACCATAGATTCCGTACATCCATGATAAATGGTCGCCGGAGTGACTTGACGCGGCATCATTTGTCTCCTCGGAGTGAATACTGAAAGAGGCGAAAAAGTCTCTCGTATTTACATATTACAAAGGGGCGTTAGTGGGGCATCCTCAGTGATGGTCTGCAGGATAGCTTTACTGAAGAAGGTTATATAGAGGTACGATTAAAATTCCCCCAATTTTCCTTATGAAGGTTATTATTCACCCCACCTTGTCCTAATTTGGTGTGATAAGTTTTATATCTTATAGGCTGTAACAATGAAGTTCAAAACAGATGAAAACACGTGACGCTAGCTGAAAGTTGAACCCACCACACCGTCCCTTGTACTCAGCGCGACACAGGTTTAGTCGCATTTCGACTATTGCTGTGCATGTTTGTCTGCTTGTGTCAACGTCAACGCTAATGTCAAAATGTTGTTTGAAAATGTCACAGGGGTGTAATTACATTGTAAAATTCAGGTAATCTGAAAACTTTGTCTTGTTTTTTTTATTTCTATCAATTTGTTTGTTATTTTCAATACCTTTTTAACCAATTTCAAAAAAGTAGGAGGTTATCAATTCGTAGCGTATATTTTTTATGTATGTACACGAATTACTCCGTCAATCGTAGACCAATTTTCGTGACAGAATTTGGAGAATTTTGTTTTCTTTTCATGAGATGTTCTACTTGACCGCCAACTCACCTGATGTTAAGCGACGTTGGGTCCACAATAGAGCAAAAGACAATTAATTCATACCTATAAGTCGTCATTGGTAGTAAAGAAATCAAATAATATTTTAGTAGTTCGCACGATAATATTCGTTTCGTAACTAATAGAGAATCGAAATTTTTTTTCTAATGAGAGAATAAAAATGAAAAGATTCTGCTACAACGAAAAAAAACACACAGACGTAAAAAAAAAAATTAAGGTAGAAAGAAGTTAAAAGTTCTTCCAAGTAATTTTTACAAAGGTTTTCATTCTTTGAAATCGAAGTCGCAAAGTTCCGTTAAAGTTTTCTGTGCAAACTTTCCTTCCAGGAAACAGCTTTTGACAAAAAACGGTTTTGGAATAAAAATTAAATCAAATCCGAGAACGGAAATTATTCAGTCTGTCTTATATTATACTCGTATATGAGAATGCTGGGATATCTTGAGAATGCATATTATAAATGAGCACCTGTATTTGGATGTTTTTGACTAAACAAATAAACTAAACTTTACAATTATAACTTCCTAACCACTAATATTAAAAATGCGTGACCAAAATGCTGGCGCGTATCTGGCCCAACGCATAAGCATTGCCATTCGACGTGGCAATGCGGGCAGCATGCTGGGTACGCTGCCAACTGGTAGTGGGTTTGAGCATTTGGATTATCTTTAGACCTTTATCGGTCTGGGGTGATCGATGTACTTTTTGTGTAAGTAGTAGTTTAGTTAGTTGAGTCTGTATATTGTTGTGTTGTAACTAATAAAGGCGCTTGCCATTTAAAAAAAAAACTAATATTTTCTTTTGTAAATATAAAACGTATCAAATCAAAGTGTAACTCATAATGTGGTTTAATAATACAACTAAATACGTGAGCAAAATCACATCTGCACATGCACGTATATCTAATTTGACTGGCCTTGTGGCTCAGTTGGTAGTGTGTTTACGTCTACCTGCTGAACTGAAAGGTCGTGGGTTCAATCCCCACCCAGGGCAAACATTTGTGTGATGAGAATGGGTGTTTGTTCTGTGTCTGGGTGTTTCTATGTATCATATGTATATATTTACAAAAAAAAGTATATATGTATTCTATCAGCCATCTAGTTCCATAGTACAAGCTTTGCTTAGTTTGGGCTAGATGGTGTTGTGTGAAAATGTCCACAAAAAAAAAACAAAAAAAATATTCCAGTGATAGAATAGAACAAATTCTATTCTATTCTAGCTATGTTCCATCAGAATCAGAATCACTAATATTATATAACATAATAATTATAGGTAGTTTAAAAAACTGAAACAACCGACTTCAGAATATTTAATTTCGTTTACTTGATTGACATGTTTCTTTCCATTTATTTTTACCCAATTTTCATGGCTAAACCTATTGTTTTGACATATGGCACAGAGGTTGCAGATAATGTGAAGACGGACATACGTATTACAGTTTTTTTTTTATAACACTAAGCAACAAGATGTACCAAGTCACCACTACAAAAAGAGCCTACATGTGACATAGTAACGTAAATAATAAATTTTAAGTAAGTTAGTAAGTAATAATAATTTGTAAACGTCAATATCTAATTCAAATGAAAATGTTTCCAAGTTGTATGATAAAACTGATACTTAAATAAAGCGGAAAACGTCTAAGTACATAAAGTAAGTATTATTAAATACAGCAGAAAACGTCTACATAAAGTATAAAACTGAAGTTCGCCCCCTTTTACATTTTAAGGGCAAACAAGGTAAGCCGCAAATCTTTTATATGGCCCACTCTTTAAAGTAATGACAGCCATCATTTCACTAACCGACTTCTTTTTGTAGACTTAGTTACCTGGTGCTTTTGTGGCTAAGAAAGTAGATACAAATGTAAGATTTAGAACGAATGTTTACGTTGAATCGTCATGAATGTATAATAATGTGGAATAATGTTTCGAATATATCCTACATGTGCGAAATAAAACAAGTGAAAAAATAAAATTAGAACTTGGAATAATTTAGTCGAGAGGATTAAAAAAAAAAAATTTGACGTCATGATTTTTCTAATCACAAATTTGCGAAAAGTATATAAAAATGACATCAATCGTTAAAGTATTGAAATTAGTTTATTAATATTGATCAAGATTTTAAATAAAAAGATAAAATACTTACATAATATTATTTTTTTCAACTAAAGTTGCGTACTGTGTTCACCCGCTAGGAAACATTTATTTTTCGAGATAAAATATGTAACCTTTATGTTGTTCATCGTTATCGTCATCATCATCATCAACTCCTCCACGAGAGAGTAATTGGCCTATATCCCCCATAGATTTCTAAAAACCCGGTTGCGCACGGAACATCAAACGACTTTCTGCACTTGTATGAAGTCTTCTGTGCACCTTGCAGCTGGTCTTCCTACGCTACGATTACCAGTGCGTGATCTCCACTCGAGAACTGTTCGCCATCAGCCATCAGTTCTGCGTGCTATGTGCCCTACTCAAAGCCACTTCAACTTGGCATCATCATTAAAAAGTTAAGAGTATAAAATTTCATAAAAACATAATATGTTTTTGTCATTTATATGTAGGTCCATCATCGTATTTAGATAATATTTAGGCGTAGAAAATTCATATGTTGTATGGGTAAAGGCGTAACATATCCACTCTTTTAGTAACAGAGCAGTAGTCCAGTCACCGAACTAATACAACCTTTTATTAGCAGTAATTCAGTTGAGATAACTGTCTTTTTGGAAATCCATAGAAATCCTATGTCCAGCAGTGGACTTCTTGTGGCTGAGATGATGATGATAATGAAAGCACTAATAAATTTCGTAGCGATTGTTGGTATTTATAGTCCACTAAGCAAAATAATCGAACTAGGTACTACCAATTAATATTAATAGTTCAATTGTCGAATTTATTTGTGCCCTAACCCTGTCTACCTGTCTAGTATAGAGTAGTTTTGTTGTAATGAAAAATTCATGACCTGACAAACCACGCGGTTTCGACAGAATGAAAACGAAAACTCTCGAAAAATCTTTTAGATTTCGAGGATAGAAACAAACATTTCCCACGCCCTGAATTATTTGTCTAGCTCAACAACGTTTGACCTAGCCGACTCCAAAAATAGCGAAGAATGAAGGCGACAAGCTAAATACTCGAGGGTAAGTATTGATTTAACATCAACACAAAATGTGTATTTGTCACGCACAAGTTTGGCCCGTCTAAAGAGCAACTTGCGCAAAGTCTCAGAACAAGTTGGGAAAACAAAGTTTGGAACACCTACATTAGCGACCTATGTGTGTATGTATCTATGTATGCGTAAACTCCACTTCGTATGTAAGTATAAGCACAATAGTGAAAGGGTTGGGCTTTCGAAATGAAAACGTGAGCCTCTTACGTTCATTTCTATTCCAGAAATCGGATTATGTGCCTACTTTTTAGTTACTATGTCGGATTGGGTAGGCATTGCGGTTTCAAGAATTCTTGACGACGCATTATGCAAAATTGGTTGAAATAAGGCTAAAAATATAGCATTTTAACAATATGAATGACACTGGGGCAAATTTTCCGTCTTTACTCTTTCCCTGTTTTATTTTTTCTGATCTCGCTTAAAACCGGGCACTTAACTTTCCTTTAAAATATGATCGATTTCGGACAACAAATAGCGCTATAGCAAACTCTGAAGGTTCCATTCAATAAAGAAATAAAGTATGTTTCTAAAAGCTAGTATGCTTTTTTTATACGTTTTGTATTAAATAAAAGCTATTCACGTACTTCACTATCTATGCTATTTCACTAACTATGCTAATGTTTTCCAGGCTGTTTTGGGTCCTAGTTGTAAACGGGTAAGCGCCAACTTCAAATTAAGTTTGATTTAATATTCGGAATTTACCCAAAAAGCTATATTATTAGCTATATTATAGATTATAAGATAAGCCCGGGTAAACTTAAGTTTACTTATTCACCTGTCACTATCCGTAATATATATACTAGATTTACACCGCGGCTTCGCCCATGTAATGGAAAAAATCGGTGATGATGGCGACGATGAGGAAAATTCCGTCTTAGATTCACAGTTATTTCTGTATCAATTTTATGACGATTAATTAAGTTGTTTAGTCAAGAAAAGGTAACAAATAGACAGACAATCAGAGCTACTTTCGCAACTATAATATAAATAACGATCAGTAAGGAATTAGAAATAAAAGGAAACAAATCTTAATAATTTTCCCAGAGACAACTCTCCCAGAGACAAAAAGAGGTTGACGAAGCTATGGTAAAATACTCCCAAAGACAACTCAAACATTTACATTTTACCACCTTCGGTGTTCATCACTGTACCTAAATTCATAGTTAAAATAAATATCATCACCAAGCTATGTGCCATAAGTCATGCTTATAGCCCCTTCGCTCCAGGCGTCAGATTTTACACCCTTACCCCAAGTATCTAATTCTCTAGGGAGCAAACACGGTTGAACAAGCGGAACAGCGACTTTTCAAACCAATTTTCATCGCATAAACAATATGGATGTAAGTCCTTAACAAACAAAATCAAGTGGGTTTTAATGAGATGTTTCTGGTTTTATATTAATTAATCGCTTTGAGTTGGCGCCGTAACGCAAAGTATTATTTTAGGGTTCTGTACCGTATAATTGCCTAAACGGAACTCTATTGCTGCTCATCAACCAGGTTATCTATATTTATGGCTGAGATGATGATGATAAGGAGGAGAGAAGCTCCCATTACATCTACAGAGTACTTTACTTAGTAAGCTCTATGGACTTTACTTATTAAGCAAAATAAAACAAAAAAAGGATTTTTTGTTTTCACTTCCCCTTTCACTTGTAGGGAAAGACCCTTATTTCCCAACAAGTAAAGGGAGAAGTGAAAACAAAAAATCTGTGCTTACCCATAGAGCTCTGCTCACTAAGTAAAGTAATACTCTGTATTTTTATTTCAAGCAGAATATAAAATAAAATTATTATATAATATTTTACAAAACTGGATCTATTTCGAGAATTTTTTCATTTTCCCCTGAACGCGCGTGTTTCGACGCGCACTTGGCCGATTTTTTAAATAATATTTTACAAAACTGGATCCATTTCGAGATTTTTTTCATTTTCCCCTGAACGCGCGTGTTTCGACGCGCACTTGGCCGATTTTTTTATTAATAAGATCTAAGGGCTTTAGTGTCTAAGAAGATCACTCTGTGAAATCAGACAAATTTATTAAAATAGGATTCAAATCTCTTAGACTCTGCTTTCTTAATTTAAGTAAATAATGGAGACTTTTTGCTTTCGTGTGGATATTTTTTGCTTTTGATATAAATACACCTGCTTAAAAATCAGACGGAACGTTTTAACTAGAATATATTGAGTTTGTATATTGTTTTTTTTATTTGATAATTCAATTTAATTTTAAGAATATATTTATGTATCGCCCATGTTATTTTGAAGTTAACTAAATATACCTACCTAAATTCAAGTCAATGTACAATATCAGCAACTTTTTAAAATATTTTTGCATGCATTTGAATATAAAATAATATATAATAAAAGCAAATACGATTATATGTAAATATCAAAGAAAAACAAAATGTCCGATAGCTTAAGTTAAGAGTGATGATGTGATGTTGAGTGTACGTTATCGTAAGAAAGTATGTAAAGCAGTTGTACAAATTGCTATAACAAGCATTGTTCAGAATAATTATTGTAAAATCACTGTTTCAATCCTTTGTTGCAAGCAATTGTTTTTTTTTTAATTTGGCAAGGTTTTTATTATATTATTTTAAAAAATGTAGCATTTAACGTTTGAGAAGTAAACACGAATCGGTTTATTTTTTTTTACTAACGAGACGTCCTTCGAAAGTGACGTCTGCGCTGCTTATTTTGAAAAATATCGCTAAATGCGGTTAGAACTATAAGATCGCAGATCGCAGATTTTAAACAACCGCATTAGTTTTCATAATAAAATACATAATATAAACTTACCTACATACATAAACACGAAAATGTTGCCCTCCTTCTCGCACAGTCGGTTAATAAAACAAGTCCAAAATTGCTAGTTATTATATTATTATTCTACTTCAACTCAACCCCTGGTTTTGTAAGTTAACTGGATTTTTAAGGTTCCGTGGCCGACATAGCGCGACGGAACCCTCACAATTTTTGTTATTTTAATCACGTCCGCAAAAGCGAGCCGCCTCTCGAATTAATTGGATTCCATAGGATCTCACCCAATTTTTGCTATCGCTTGTTTTCAAATGTCAACCCAGTTATATACATTAAATTGAGTTCATGAAAATGGTTACGTGACATTCTAGATGCTTAAGTTAATTGTCAGTTAAGTAAATTAGTCTTAACGAGAATAGAAAAAAATGTGTGTGCTTAAGACCACACGACAGAAGTGAAAACTTCATCAAAGCGACTTTAATAATAGTTATTTCTTGCTCCCGTAACGAGTCCGTAGTCCAACCATCGTCCGTCTCACTCGCGCATATACATTTTTGAAGATATAAAATGATTGAATGAACTTATAAAAAAATCGTCGTTTGTCAAACTAGAAAACAACATTACATATGTTCGACAAAAATTCAATTTGATCCAAGTTAATTTTTATACATTTAAATATTTAAAATCATTTTTGTGTTAATAATTTCCAAAAATGATTTTTATGTAAATGAAAATTTACTTGGATCAAATTGAATTTTTTATAAGTTCATTCAGTCTTTTTATATTATCTTCAAAAATGTGGGTATGCGAGAATGAGACGGACTACGATTGAACTACGGATTCTTAAGTCAACTTTACTCGAACGGGCGTTACATAGCTAAGCGTGACGGTACAGTCACATTCAATACACACATAATAAAGTGCTCAGTGCGCGTAAAGAAGTGTTCACTTCAATTCTTTAACAGGCTTAGGCTTGCTCTTGACCAACATACTGTTGCGATTTACGATAATTATATCGTACACTGTTATATCGTATACTGTTTACATAGAAAAAAAAAAAAGACACTCGTGCATCGTGATTTAGACATTCAGGTTTTATTAAAAGAGAAGAACCACTTAGAATGCGTATTCCAGACTTTGACGCTTATTTGTTTATTTATATATACAGCGTTTTGATTAACTTTTTGGAAAATCCACTACCAAATCACGCTGTTTCTTGCCATCCGATAGAAGAAAATAGGCAAAAGTATGAACTAATATGCATATACCAACCTAGTATTAATACATTCTCAGTACCTTCTTTAATTGCAATAGTTTTCATCAAAACAAAATAATTAACAAATTGTCGAAAACAGATGGCAAAATTTACTAAACAATTATTAAATTATCAAATTCAAAACTGATTGTCAACGTGAAAATTCGTAAATTCCAATGTAATTAATCATACTATGGTCCCTTGGGGAGTAGGGTTGCGCAAAACCTCGGGGTTGTCGATAAAGTTCAAGTTTGTCGACATTTTGAGGACACAGCAAAAGTCATCAAGGTCTTTGCCTTGAAATTGGAGGTTGAAAAATACCAATCAATATAGCAAAGAGAAAATTGTATATATATATATATATATATATATTCATCAATTATTTTAGTTTCTTAGATATTAAGTTTTGTTTCTTATTTTAGGAATGACAATGACATGTAAATATTTTTATTTTAAATTTTGTTATACAAAACTTGAATGATAAATTACTAAATTAATGAAGTCATCAATCTTCTAAAAGATGTTCTCTGAAATAAATCCACCAGTCTCTTGAAATATCGATAAATAAAACTAATACTCACATAATACCGATCCATCGATGATACTAATATCAGAGCAATCTCGCAGCTATTAGTTTAAAGACTGCGTTTGGCGTCCGTCGCAGCTATGACAGGGTTATTAATGAAGATCGCGGACCCAATTACTTATAGAGAGAGCTTTTTGCGAAGGATTCAGTTCGGCTTTGATGACGTTGTTATTGGCTATTTAGATGTTAATAGTTCGGAAAACTGTTACGACTTATTTCACCTTTGGTGTCTTTTTAAGTGTTATAAAATTGCTGGATTTAATTGTTTTCTTTACTAAATTACGTTTATTTTAATTAATAAATTTAAAAAAATGATAATAACAAATTAAAAGAAATGATGATTTGGTCTTTTGATCGAATAAACAAAAATTTGTATCGTTTTATCGAACCGATTATTATCGATACGTGACCGTGACATCCCTACTGGCCATGCCACCGTATTTGTGCGTAACACCCTCCCTGTATTGATTTTATGTGCGCGCGCACTTCTAGCTACCCCCTACCCCCACCCCCACTCAGTGGTGGAGGTAAAAAGGAACAAGGGTGAAGCGGCGATACGAATCGAACCTTTTTATAGGGGCGTCGCAATCCCTAAGGTTAACCCTGCATGTGTCACCCATTGTTTGTAAACTTTTTAATTTTATAGGATCTGGTGACTCCGGCTGTTTTAAACAAAACACTCATGATGAGAATGTTTGGAATGTTCTAATACGTTTATGATCAACTTGATGGGGTTAAGGGTCATTTGAAGGGTTTGCTGAGTTTCGGCATTTTGAAACAATTTTTGTACCAACTATGAAACAAGCATGGTTGGTACACTACATTTTTAACTGACTTCCAAAGAGGAGAAGGTTCTCAATTTGACTGTTTTTTTGTATGTTTGTTCAGTGATTATTCCGCCAATTATGAATTGATTTTGGCGATTCTTTTTTTTGGCAGGTTCTTCATACTTCAGAGGTAGCCCCATATAATTTGTATCAAAATCTAAAAACTAGGTACCTACTAGCTTGATGTTTTTTTCCCACCGGACTAGGTGCCGTTTTTAAATCGCAGCATTTGTTCGGTGCTTTATCTCAGCCGGACTACTGATATTAAAGGCAATATACCAGCCACAAGGTGGACAGAAGATATCATACAAGTGGCAGGAAGACGCTGGATGCAGGCCGCTTCCAACCGGTCTTTTTGGAAATCCATGGGGGAGGCCTATGTCCAGCAGTGGACTTCTTGTGGCTGAGATGATGATAATGATGATAATGACTTGTAAATGGACTATTCTTCGATTTTTTTTTAACACTGTTGGTTACTAAGACTAAGATTGTTTTGATGCACTCAAATGGTTTGAAAATCTATAGACATTTTTGTCTCTTTTACTCCAGACATTAATAATATTAAAAATCTCTAAAAAAGGTTCCAAGTAAAATTTTACGCTCTAATTAAAAACTTTCTTAGAAGTGAGGCCTCTTTTCATCAAATTTAGCTGGAGGCTATTTTTGAAAGAAGTAATTATCATTATTTCTGAAACTATAGTCAAGTCTAGCTTAGTCTTTTAATAGGCTTTATATCTTTTAGAAAAGAAAATCTGATATAAACTGATAAAATTTTGCGTCAAAATTTTAGATATTCACGTAAATTATTATCTAGAGTAAAAATATCTTTTCATAAATTTGTGTCTTGAGAATTTTCAAGGCTAGAGTGAACAGATATCTCTAGATCGATGAGCTTCATCCTCGGCCACACCGTCGCTTAACGTTAGATGAGTTGGTGGTCAAACGTAGATCTATTAGACTTCTTAAGTTTAGACATTTCTAGTGGCAGGACTCTGTTTTCAGTACACCTGGGAAAGTATTACACCTTTCCCAGTTAATCAGCCGCCAAGCAGTAGTGTGCAAGTGTCACTGTATTCCCCTTCCCCCTTCCCCTTCCCGCCGATGAACAATGATTTCAGCATTTCACAATTTTCGGGCATAACGAGTTTTAATACATATATAATAGCTCAGCATGACAAGCGTAGTGCATTAATTTACAGATTGTTAAGGCTCAGAGTTCTGGGTTGTATTGGCTTATTCAAAGATAGGGCCATGAATTCTGTGGGCTTATTATGTGCAAGCGTGAAGCTTAACATCAGTCAGTGGCCTTGCTCGTTGCGTCACTCGGTTGTATACTAGTTTATAATAATTATTATTTATTCAAACAAATATGACAGTTATAATAATATATACATTTATCTTATTTGGCTATCTTATTTATGAAACACATTTAGCCTGCTGCCGAACTGGGCTCGATGCCTGTGAAACAGCATGCAGCGCCCTCCTCACAAAGATAAAGTGAACTTTAGTCAATTTTACACAAAGAGATAAATTATCATGTAGAAATATATCTATTTTGGTATTGGCTATCTATTGAGTCAATTTTACAATAAAATTTCTAAGTATATTTTAAAACTATTATTTATTTCGTGGTATAAGTATAATTTCATAACTTTTTTTAACTTTTACCAATGATATCGCCCATGAAAAATGACATTAAGCTGTTACGCAATAA
Organism: Lycia hirtaria; assembly: GCA_947563715.1. Classification (NCBI taxonomy): domain Eukaryota; kingdom Metazoa; phylum Arthropoda; class Insecta; order Lepidoptera; family Geometridae; genus Lycia; species Lycia hirtaria. The sequence continues at coordinate 26,326,202 of OX387375.1, forward strand.
AGATTATATTTGAATACTGCAATCCCCCTTAGATCACATCAAAGCGTTAGAATTCCCCCGGTAACTATCAGATTCATTATTTTCATAACGCCACCGTATACAAAGCGGTCAGTACATAAATTACACACAAAAATTGAATTAATATTTTTAGGGTTCCGTACCTCAAAATAAAATAAAACAGAACCCTTATAGGATCACTTTGTTTTCCGTCTGTCTGTTCATCTGTCCGTCTGTCCGGGTGTCAAGACCTTTATCTCGGGAACGCGTAAAGGTATCGTGTTGAAATTAAAACCATATACGTAGATCCATAGTGCCTTGCTGCAGAAATAAAAATAATTTTTCTCACTTTTCGTAAAAAAAAGTTACAGCCGAATATGTCGTAAAAAATGCATATTCACAAGGGAATCAAACCTATGGGGTACTTCCTGTTGACCTATAACTATGAAATTTGGCAAGAAGCATTGTGTTAGAGTACACATATAGGAAAAAATCCGAAAACCGGACATTTGAAAAATATACATCGTAAAATTATTTAAAACAGGTTTTTAAATAATTTTACGATGTATATTTTTCGGTATAAGAAGGAAAACATAAAAATATATGATTTCACCCTTTTATCTACTGGTTTGTACGGAACCCTCGGTGGGCGAGTCTGACTCGCACTTGTTTTTAAACTTAGAGAGATTTTCGAGGGCTTGGAATACACCTTGTTATAATTTTTATTACATTTTCATTACTACATAGATGAAACCGTCGGGCACAGCTATATTAATATAAAATTATTCATTGGCTGTTCTATCTTCAGTTAAAAATAAGACCTAGGTATAGTAAACACAGTCAAGTACGTAAGTAAGTCACGCTATACGTCAAATCAAGTCTTAAGAATTCACTTAAATGCGCGCAGTTATCTCTTTCGTGCATTACAACCTTTTTAGACATATAAAATCATTGAGTAGGGATATTAGAAAAGTAAGAGGCGAATTCGTTTATTTAGATAGGAGAAATAAGTGAAACAAGTTTTTCTTTTTCTTCGATATCTTTTAAATTGGCTGAGGAAGTAGAAAATATATGTTTTTTTCTAATTCCGTCGCCAGTAGAAATTATATCTAATTAAATCTTTTTTTAAATGTTTATTCTATCTAAATAAACAAATTCGATTTTAACTTTTTTAATATGATTTTATATGTTTAATAATGTTGTGATGCGCGAGAGAGATAGCTGCGAGCTTTAATCTCGACCTTAATGCGATAAAATTTTATCTCACCAAATTGAGATACTGGTTATTTTAGTACTTGTGTTTTGTAGTTAAGGTGTCAAGGCTGGCATCAAAGGAGGCCCTACATCTAAATAATTTAAGGCGAGGGCTCTTTATCAATCTCTTAACGTTTCGGAAGATTGGAACCTTAATTAAATGTTATATTCAATTGATACTTATAGTGAAATTAGGTTAATCCTGCTTTTGAGTTTATTTTATCAGTGAGAATATTTCAGACGTTGATAAATACAAACGGAAATAGATATTCAAAAGACTTAGTTTTAAAAATACAAATATAACCGAATCTAATAAAAAAAATGTATATATTTTTGCAACTATAGGTTGAAAACTACAAAACCGAGGTTAATGAATTTTTCATGTGACATCATATGAGATATTTTTTATTCGGTTTACAATCACCGAAAAAATAGATTTTCTTTACACAAGAAAATATGTAAAATCGAAGAAAATAACATGAAACATAAAAAAAATACATAACATTTTTTTTATACTTCCTACCTATCGATATTTTTTAAAATATTTATTATGCTCCCTACGAAATTGTGGTTAGACAACGCTACGAACATTTTACAAAACTATTCGTAGGTTTCCGACATTCTACGAAACTGTCCTAGCTGAGTTGCCAAAAAAAACAACCAAGCTACCGAATAAATCCGAGTCCAATATTTTTCTGTCCAACCTGCATTGAATGACGTAAAAGCTGGCCCTAGTTATCCGCAGTGGCCCCTATCTAGTGCTCTAGATAAGGGTAATCCCAATTTATTGACTAAAGCCCGACTGATTGGTTCCCGTGATATACTTACTGCATCTGTATGTCCGTCGGTGTAATTGAATGGACATCATGACGATGGCTTGGCTACCGACCTATTTTGATTCAATTGACGAAGGTTTTTGCTGTAACATTTTTCTTTCTGTTTTCTTGCAGTATTTGCTTCAAGGTTTGACGGTTAATTTTATAGTTGTCATCTAGGTATAGATATATAGATCATGAATTGAACTGCAAGCTATCGAGGTTTACTTGCTCACAAAGCTACTAGTTGTAACAAGTTACATTTACTATGCAAAACCAGCGAGTGAGCAGAGCACGAACATGAGGTTCTAATATAATTTGGTTACACACATTTAGTATTCTGTCATCGTGGTCCAGAGAAGGGATTAGATTAGCGAATGTATCTACGGCACGTATCTTTCTTTGCGATTTTTTATTATATTTTAAACTATGTAGATACATAATTTACTCTTTAAGGTAATTTATAATTACTAGTATTTTTACGAACAATAAAACTCGCGAGCACCAAGTCTGTGCTCATAAGATCTACCTATGGAGTACTACTGCCACCTTTTCGATGGATCAGCCAAGTATCCACTGGAAGCTTTAGAGTCAGTGGACCGGCAAGCTATGATGTTAATCGGTGACGATAAACTAGTTGTCAAGAAGCTACTTAGTCTTGAGCACCGCCGTAAAGTAGCATGTTTGTCTATATTCTACAGGATTCATTTCGGGGAATGTGCACAAGCGCTTCACTCACCGCGAGTACCAACAAAAATCCTGACAGTAGTACGAAAAACTTGCTAGTTGACGTAGAAGCCTTTGTTGGCTTTGCTCACTCGGTTAATTATATGTAGCTTAAAAAACTAAATCAACCAACTTCAAAATACGTAATTCCGTACCATTATTTGAATGACATTTTTTTAAAGTTTTTTTTTTTTAACCAATCTTCTAAAGCGATTGTGATGAAATTTCTATAGGACCATTCTGAAAAGAACATATTATATAGTTTCGAATAAAATAGGATTTCCAAAACGGTTTATAAATTTAATAAGGTAATGGGTAATTAACTAATACTTCTTGTGCTGGTGGGTACTCTCGGCTCTGCAATTCCGCCTCGACTGTAATGACCAACTTAGCACACTTGTATCATAATGTACTAATGTCAATGATTGATGTTGATTTTTATGACTATAATTAAAATTCTGCGCATAAAACTTTTCGCGTGGAAATTGAGTTTTGTTTACAAACTCGATAGAAATATTGCTAAAGTCGTTATGGAAACGAATTGCACACACACCTGACATAGTTCGGGACCCTCTGGAATATATTACCCAATTTTCTAGGCTTCTTATGAATTATTGTGGAGTAATTAATCGATAACTCTGTTATTGTAGAATTTTTTTCAGAGTATGCTAAATTGAACTTATGACATACTACAAATTTATAAGAGTTCAAAATTTCACGCAGCTAACGGGACTTGGACCCGCATGAAATCCTGATAATTCTATCGGACGTATAGAAGAACGAGGAAGCGGCATCGTTCTAAGGGTGATATTCCAAAAGCTCGGACGGACGAAACGCTCTGGGTCTACTTTTATTGTTAAAGATGTTAAATAAGTCTCTCGAATGAGGTTCCTCCAATGGATATCATCATCATCATCTCAGCCATAAGAAGTCCACTGCTGGACATAGGCCTCCTCCATGGATTTCCAAAAGGACCGATTGGAAGCGGCTTGCATCCAGCGTCTTCGCGCCACTTGTATGAGATCATCTGCCCATCTCGTGGCTGGTCTTCCTACGCTGCGCTTGCCGGTACGTGGTCTCCACTCGAGAACCTTTCGGCCCCATCGGCCATCAGTTCTACGTGCTATGTGTCCTGCCCACTGCCACTTCAACTTGCTAATCCGCTGTGCTATATCGGTGACTTTTGTACGTCTACGTATCTCTTCATTTCTGATTCGATCTTGTAGAGAGACTCCGAGCATAGCATAAAGCCCAATGGATATATTTTAAGATATTAAATAAGCTTCCCAAATGAGTATTCCACGATGTTAAATGAGCTTCCTGAATCAGTCTTCTCCAATGAATATATTCCAAGTATCTACAAATCGCGAGTGAGTAACGATGAATGACGGTATCGCTCCATCTTAAAACATTAACTTAACATCAGGTTAGTTAGCGGTCAAGCGCAAGCCTATTTATGAATGAAAATAAACGTTTAGTTATTCGTATTTTACCTTCGTTACTCCAATATATGCAGTTTCTGCAGCCATTAGCATCAAATAAAAAAATAAAATAAAGTATATATGTATTCTATCAGCCATCTATTTCCTTTAGTACAAGATTTGCTTAGTTTGGGCTAGATGGTGTTGTGTGAAATGTCCACAAATATTTATTTATTTATATAAACAAAAAAACTCGCTATAATAGACGCACTACTAACAAAAATCTGGGATTTTCTTATATATAAGTGCGTTTCATCGTAAATCATAATATAAGTAAAATGTTGAATTCCAATGTACATATATGCTAGGGATTAAGTTAAGACGATACTAAGAACTTCTAAGTCGAACTAAGAAGTCAACTAATCCGCTTATACTTAATGGAAAACAAACATCACACTAACAAACTTTGGTGTCCCGAAAAATGCTTACATTAATATAGGGGTAGATAGTGGCGGTTTCAAGGTTTTAGTTTGTGAGTGGCTTGACCCTAATGAGGGTAGGTTTTATCAATCCTGAAACAAATAAAATAGCTCCAATCGTGTACACTCGAGAGTCTACTATAATGTAAAACATCCTAAAAAAAAATTGGAATACCTATTATATTTAATTTTGTCATGGGAGGACTCAGATGATTTTGGAAGGGGGGGGGGGGGGTGGACTTAAGCCCCTTGAATGATGAAACGACGACATAAGTAAGACAGGTAGCAATGGATGAAAACGGAAAGCTAAATATATGACTGAATGGTGTCCAATCCATTAAAACTACAACGGGTTGATAATTGATAAGTGATTAACATTCATACACTAATTGAATATCTCTTCACATGAAGTGTCGCCAAGTAAAAATATTCACCAGCGTCTCTCTGCCTATTCGATGTAAATCGGTTCCGGTCAACCAGCGGCCAGGAAATTGCCAATTTCTCTACCGTACCTGTGACCGTACGCCCCGTCCCGCAACGCACGGTCCACCTCCATACGGTCCCGCTACGTACGGCCCCCATACGTACGAGATATTTATCGCTGCATGAATGCTTACTAAACTGTCACATGACCGTTAAAATTAATATGCGCTGCGAATATGGAATGCATTATACAGAATGTGACAAGTGCAGCGGAATAAGGTGAGTGATTTTGTATTCGCTGCACATCTGCGCATTCCTTTTGATAATTATTTAACATTTTCATATTTTGTGTATAGTCCTTGTATTTTATGGAATATCTACCTAGATTTGATTTCGTAGGGGTGAAAAAATTTGTGAAGAACGAAGTCAATGAAGGCATGATGTAGAAATAATTGAATTGTCTGACCAAATTTTATACCTAGCAACCGTTTGCATGTTTATAAAAATCACTACCATTCGTACCCCATTCGGTATAAACGAAAATAGAAAGGCCGAAATTTCTCCTAATTAAATATTTATGATAGTTAAAATAAATAAATTGGTGGGTTGCTCATTGGCTTGGTTATTAAATATTGCAATATTGTATGTTTTATTTAAACGATTTAACTAAAATAATTACAGTTTAAAAAACATAAAAAATATTTTTAAATATATATATATATATACAGAAAACAAATAAAATAAAAACTTACTCAAAAAGTCCACTGGTAGTAGGAAAAGTGGCAAGAATACTGGCAGCATTGCCACGTTGGATGGCAATGCTTACTTTTTGAGCAAATGCATATGCATATTTAATATGCATATTTAGACCGGATATACATGTTTGTGACGTTTGGGGTCGAAACATTAGGTTCATGGGGTCCAGCCGCTCAGAGTTTATACAGGGAAATAGCCAAACGCTTAACAGAGGTGACAAGTGACCAGAATGCTGGCTCCTACTTTGCAATATTGTATTGTGGCCAAGGATAATGTAATCAAAATAAGCTATATTTTAAACCGACTATAAAAAGGAGGAGGTTCTCAATTCACCTGTCTTTTTGTATGTTTCTTACGCGATCACTTCGCCAATTATAAATTTATTTTAATGATTCTTTTTGTTTCGTAGAGTATACTTCAGAGGTGGTGGATATTATCAAAACTGGTTATGTAGTTGCTATGTTTTTGTTTTTAAAACAAAATAACTGGAAAAAGATGTCATCCAAGCAACATCTTGAACTTGATCAACAACATCTAAGTGATCCAATTAACAAAATTGCGTATTTTGAAGTTGATTGTTTCAGTTTTAAACTATAAATTCTTATGAAAAAATACAATCCAGCTACTTTCTGTTCTGTATATTTTCTTAGAACACTATTTTTGAAAGTGGTCACATTTATTAGTATACGAGTATTTCCATACCAACGTAAATTATTACGTAATACTTATAATTAAGCCCTTTCATTTGATACGGAACACTTCAACAAGATTTACAAGATTGTATACTTAATCTTAATATTAACTTAATCTTATAAATAACTACTATACTACTACATAAGACGAGTATAAGATGTATACTTATGTATTACACTTTTTTAAACTATCACGGTCATTCACTAAAACACTACCGTGGTTCGCGTTAATTTTGATGTTTCGGCACAGTTACATGCACCATGTTCACGAGCGACTGAAAAAACAAAGAATAAAGAAAAGACAAAGAAAGAGGGTAGACAGATTTGTCTGCTCTTAACCATATCATCCACCTGCATTTTTCAGTCGCTCCTGAACATGGTGCATGTAACTGTGCCAAAATATCGGGAGCTCAAAATTAACGCGAACCACGGTAAATATCCCGTTAATAATAATAGTGTTTTACTTATGTATTGTATTCATCATCACACAGCTTTCTCTATTCCACCACTGGAATAAACAAACCACTCTCTTATATCACGCCTTCTTAATCCTGTGCCAAAATCGAATCCAGGTTTTAAGACCAAGTACTGAATTGTCAATGTTAATACCTTCAGTTGCATTCCTAACGTAGATAAATGAGTGAGTGTATCAAAAAATATCCTTTCATGTTAGAAATGGCTTTGTAAGATGGATTAATTAATTTTAAGAAAATATATTATTGCATGTCCGTAAAGATAAACTGAGAATGAGAAGATGGCCCGCGCCCAGCAGTGGGACAGTTTGTACAAACAGGGCTGATAAAAAAAAAGGATAAACTGTTGTGTCTGATCTCTTTTGTAACACCTAATAATATTGTACACAGCTTCAACTATAAACGTTATCTTATCTTAAATGTATATATAAATCATTGTTTACGCAATCTAACTTCACATAATAACAATTAGCAACTTAATGTTAATTTCAGAGCTACAATGGCAGTTTATCTTAATAAAATCACGTATATACGATACTTACATTAAATATAATGAGCCGCATTGCGGTAGGGTAGCGTTCATTCCATATTGGCATCGATAGGGTCTGCATTAAGCTTGGATTAACTGGTCAAAGCAGCGGCTAAATGTGAACTATTTACACTATTTAAACGTAAATAAGAACCAATGAGATTTTATCTATAGACAGGTTATACTCATTCAATATAAAGTAAAAGCATGGCAAATCTCTGTTGTCAGCACTTTCGAGGATAAGACCACATCCTTAAAGCCTTTTAGTATCTTGTATATCTTGGTGAAATCGAATCGAAATGAAATGATCGAGATCGAATCAGAAATGAAGAGATACGTTGACGTACAGGAGTCACCGATATAGCACAGCGGATTAGCAAGTTGAAGTGGCAGTGGGCAGGGCACATAGCACGCAGAACTGATGGCCGATGGGGCCGAAAGGTTCTCGAGTGGAGACCACGTACCGGCAAGCGCAGCGTAGGAAGACCAGCCACGAGATGGACAGATGACCTCATACAAGTGGCGGGAAGACGCTGGATGCAAGCCGCTTCCAATCGGTCTTTTTGGAAATCCATGGGGGAGGCCTATGTCCAGCAGTGGACTTCTTATGGCTGAGTTGATGATGATGATATCTTGGTGTTGCACTTTGTAAACACACAGGATGGCATCCACTATATCACAATTACATTGATCCTACGGTTGTCTGGAAGAGATCGCTTTTAGCGATAAGATCGCCCTTTGTGCCATTCTATGATGTGTACCTTTATTGTTTATTTTATTACCTTGTGTGGTGTCAATAAAGTGTTATTGATTGATTGATGGCATTATCACTGTTCACAAGTCACGATTCGCGTCTATCAGCGTTGCCCGACATGTCGCGACTGAAAACGAGTCGGGCGATTACCTTACTTGACGCAACGCCGGGGAAAACTTATCTAAGTATAATACATCATTGATAAGAACAAGTTTCATCAATAACGTTCCTGTTGGAAAGAGAGAATGTGATCGAAGACAAAGCACGCATATTTAGAAGATATCCATTTAACTATACAACCTTCATCCAACTTGACAACGTTGCCAGCATTCTAGCCAGTTTTCCTATTACTTTTTAGAAGTTATTTACAAAATTTCGGTACATATGTATTTATATTGTTTATTTTTGTTTAGTCTTAATGTGTACGTAGTAGAATTATCTGTACGGCTATATAATTAACTAAATATATCAAATAAATCCTTTATTAACTACAACAAATCAATATATAATTTACAACACTACTACACAAAAAGTAAACAGATTACCCCAGAGCGGCGAAGGTCTAAAGATAATCCAAATGCTCAAACTCATTACCAGTTGGAGTTGGCACCGTTTCCATCATGCTAACACTGGTGAGAAATCGTACAAATGCAGAACCAAGAAGTTATATTGGGATATGTATTTTTTTTGTGTAAGTTACAAAGAAAAATGCATATAAAATTCAGAGACTCCTCATACATCAAAATCATTCATGCCATGTAGACTGTATGTGACAACATGAAAGCATTCCTAAAACATTACCCTCCCTCTTGTGCAGTCAGGTAAAGAACAATCATAGAACACCTACTTGTAAATTGTTATAAAATAGTTGCCAGATAATGTTACACTCAATAGCAGCAACACCCTTTCTCAATTCACGTCTCAAACTTCACTGAGCCTTCACAACCGTACGATGATGGCTGGTTATTCCCACTTCATCCCTTGGCACGTATCTTACCCAGGATCGGCGCATTATCCGCAGATCATTGCCTCCGAAATAAACATCCACTTGAGTAAGGTTAGCCAGCATTAGTTGAATTATTATCGGAGGTCAAGTCGGTCTGCATTGCGGATTTCAGATTATTGGCACGGATCTGCCCTAATGTGTGGGTACGAATTTATTTTTTGAGAAAATAAACTTATTTGTTTTTGTATTTTTAAATAAAATAGAAGAAATAATCATCCGTTCATTACTGGCGAAGATATTCCGTAACATGCATACATACATAGGTAGGTTAAAAATGTAAATATTTTCAATCTTTCACAAACGTAAACCATTTCCATTATATAGCATTATATTATTCCAAATTCAATATAAAATTCGGTAAACAAAATTCCGTGCGAGAAACGATTTGGTTTGGGTTTGTCCTTGTACCAGAGGCGGTGATCTACTCATAATACGAAATTGTATTGATACAATACAGCTTCCGGTCGGTTTTCCTGCTTCACAGCCATTTTGCAGCTTTTACTCCAGTTTTACTCCAAGGGCGTACGTACCGCACTTTTTATAACGTATTCCCTTCGAGAAAATACAAGCAAAGTGCTCTTTAGTGAAAACACGTTGTTTTTAACACGTTGTGGCGTGTCTGGTTCTTTAATCTTTACTCCTACGACAGACACGGAAGTTTTTCTTGAAATTAAATAATATGATATTATATAATAGGATTTATCTAGTTAATTTATTTAAATATTAATTTAAAGTCTGTATCTTAGCAAGATAAGTTTTTCACAAGTTGTGTATGCGTATAAATGGCACATGTATCAGAATGTAACCGTGATCAATATGTGTTGTACCTTATGGTACGTGTGTTATTGGCGTACCTTTAAAAAATCAAATTTGAAGAATGCGTTTACAAAAATAAATAAATAGACAAATAAACTCTTTATAATGTACACATTAACAAATACACTAATTACAGAACATCTTACATAATTAGAGTTTAAATAATTATAGTTTGAAGAACTAGAAAACAAGCTTCAAAATCGCAATTTTGTTTTAGGAACTACTGTAACGATCTTGATGATTCTATGGGAACAATCTAAAAGAATTTCCTTAGCAAAAAAATAACTTTTCAAATCGGTTTATAAGTGACAGATTTATGTGGTATACAAACATAAAAGAAAAACAAAAAAAATACCAGCCGATTTGTTAAACCTTCTTCTTTTTGAAGTCGGTAAAAAATGATCAAAATTGATTCAAAGTTTATATATTAATCAAGTAACATACGCGATAAAAGAATATAATATAATTGACAACCTCTATCATATAAATCGATTTAAATTGATTTGAAAAGTAGTTTCTTGACCTCCTATATTAATAAACTCGCTTCCAAGTCTATTAGCGCAACGATCCTAGCACAAAGACTGAATTCCAGCTCAATAGATAGCCTGATAAAGTTTCAGAGCGGGCAGACTAAGTCTATAAGTGAGTCCAAAGTAGTTTGGGCGAGGAGAGCTTCGGATACGTGCCGCGCGACCCGTCAGATGCCGTGACAGAATGCACTAATGCAAGTAGAGTTTAACGAGGTACCAGCATTCATACCTAACTAGTTGTTATTAATCAACATCATAATGGAGGAAGTTATCAATTCGGATGTTTTTATTGACTTCAAAATGAAGGACAACAGTTTGGCTGCATTTTTTGTTTTTAGGGTTCCGTACCTCAATAGGAAAAAACGGAACCCTTATAGGATCACTTTGTTGTCCGTCTGTCCGTCTGTCCGGGTGTCCTTTATCTCGGGAAAGCGTGAAGGTATCGAGTTGAAATTAAAACCATATACGCAGATCCATAGTATCTTGCTGCAGAAAGAAATATGAAATTTCTCAGTTTTCGTAAAAAAAAGTTACAGCCGCATATGTCGTAAAAAACGCACATTTCGACACTCACAGAGGAATCAAAACCTATGGGGTACTTCCCGTTGACCTAGAAGTCAGAAATTTGGCAAGAAGCATTGTGTTAGAGTACACATATAGTGAAAAATCCGAAAACTGGCAATTTTTAATTTAATCACATAAAAATAGAGATAGAGTCTCTATTTTTATGTGATGCAAGGAATGAGGGCCCAAATTTTAAAGTGAATTAACCGTATCATGTGGGGTATATGAAAGAGCCTCATTAGCATAAGCTAAAACAGGTTTATTCTAAACAGTTTATTCTTCTTTAAGCTAAACAGGACATTCTTCGCCCCCTGCAGATCCTTCACTTCAGCTGAAAACCAAAACTTTTTAGGCGAATTTTGATTAAGTACAGAGTGGCCATGCAAAACAACGTTGACTGCCTCAAACGCCGGCGGTTTACTGACTACTACAAAATGAACGAGATGTTCGCTCGGATCCGAGTGGAATGCGCCGCTACTATAGCCCCGCCCCATTCGGATCCAAGTGGCGAGCAAGGAACGTGTTAAATATTTTTACCATGTATATTTTTCGGTTTATGAAGGAAAATATAAAAAAAATATATGATTTTCCCCCTTTTATTTAGTTTGTACGGAACCCTCGGGGGGCGAGTCTGACTCGCACTTGTCCGGTTGTTTATTTATATATTTATTTAATTGAAACTATTATTCGGAGATTTCGATATATAATAACATCAAAATCATTACTATACTACCTGTAATGTATCTAAAAAAGTAGTTGTATGTATCTAAGCAACTTTATTAAAGTATCAAAACTTTTAAACAAGAATAATATCTTTCGAGTTCTCATGAAAAATATCAAATCTTGAACTAAAATATGTTATTACATGTGACATTCTCGCAAATAATAAAACACGAGCAAACAACTCAACGGAACGACCCGAAAGCGATTTGTTAAAACAAACCAAATCTAAATTCGGTAAAATCGTTACGAACGAAGTTTATGTTGCCAATTCGGAATTTCATCCCAGTGTTATTGTTACATACAAATAAAAACTTTTACAGAACAATCAGGCGGACATAAACAAACCGGTGGGATTTTAAATATAACGGATTCTCATGGATTAATTCGCGTGCAAATATTGTGGCGCGTTTTTAACGAGCGTTTTATTCAGCGTGTAAATACTGTGACCGCTGGCAGGGACTGTCAAAGTGTCTGGGACAGATGCTGGTGTCCAGAACGCTAAGTTTCTTATGAAATGATTTATTGAATCAGGCGTTACTTTATGGAATTTTATCGAAAATGTAGTGTATTTCCGCTTAGATGGTAAAGGTGGTAAAGTTTAGCGGCAAACATTTTGAGCAATGTTTCATCATACTTTCTCTTTTGTTTTCAACAAAAACGAAAGAGAAGTCACGATCAAACTTTGCTCAAGACGTTTGCCGACACGTATACTATTGTCGTTATTATTCCAAGGTACCTTCAGGACTCGATAACACTTCGAGCTCTTGCGCTAAATGAGAAAGCAGCCCACGATGACGCCCTTAGTATAGGACAAAGCATGTGCTGATTTCTTATTCTCGCATAAGAGTCTGAAGAGTCAAGAAGTCCTGAAGAGGTAAAACATATGTCGACAAAAGTACCAACTTGAAGACTTAGTAATAAGCAAGAGTACCAGCTAGAAGATAGCGAAGCGGAAACACACTAGATATATAATTAAGTTAGATTTAAGTTTTAAAATAGGAATTTCCGTTTTCATTAATGCCTGATTCAATAAACACTAGAATCTAGCTAGCGTTCAGTCTTTCCGGGTGTTAGTGCCCACGTGATGAAATATAGTTTTTAGGGTTCCGTACCCAAAGGGTAAAAACGGGGCCCTATTACTGAGACTCCGCTCTCCCGTCCGTCCGTCCGTCCGTCCGTCCTTCCATTCGTCTGTCACCAGGCTGTATCTCATGAACCGTGATAGTTAGAGAATTGAGATTTTCAGAGATGATGTATTTCTGTTGTTGATATAACAACAAATACTAATAAACAGAATAAAATAAATATTTAAGGGGGCTCCCATACAACAAACGTGTTTTTTTTTCTTCTCGATATTGATAACGGCAACAGGTAGACGCTTGAAATATTCACTGAATATTGAGTTATATTATTCACTCTAATAATAAATAATTAAAATAAAATAAAATAAATATTTAAAGGGGGCTCCCATACAACAAACGTGATTTTTTTGCCGTTTTTATAGACGGAACCCTTCGTGCGCGAGTCTGACTCGCACTTGGCCGGTTTTATTAATTTTGTGATTTCATCTATCTACCATATTCATCATGATTAGTTGAGCCGTTTAATCGTAGGAAGGTAAGGGGGGGGGGACTTATTAATACAAACTACTAAGCGAATGTTTCTCAGATTTACTTGTGTCACTTTTTTTTTTTTTTTTTTTTTTTTTTTTATGTAGAAATAGGACTAACTATTACTATTAACGCACTATTATTATTAACGGGATATTTACCGTGGTTCGCGTTAATTAATTTAAAAAAAAAAGTGATGATTTAATGAATGACCGTGATAGTTTAAAAAAGTGTTTTAATTGTATGCGTTTCTAAAAACCTACTTTATCGTAAGAGAAAAATCATTTTTTTTAGCCATGACCATTATTAGTTGAACTCTTTATTGTAATAATTAAGGAAGGAAAGGCATATATAACAGGTGAAACTCTAATTTTAGGGCCAGATAACTGAGCTTACAGGTTCACAAGCGATTAATTGATGTAAATCATGTTCCCTTTCATTATGCCGCTTTGAAGTTACAGTGATGTGTTGTAATTAAATAGTAGGTCGGTATACCTTGATTCGGCGTACTTTGAAATTTAATTAACTCCCTTTGATATTTGAAATCATATACCTAAGAGCTGCATTAATTTTGTCGACAGTTTAATTTAAATGACTTTTTATGTCAACGTAAATTTTCTGTAATTACTGATATTTACTTATGTGAAACCTAAAAAAATATTATCATTACAGGTAAGAACTAAAATACTAATTTTTCAGTTTTACTACGTTCTAGTTCGTATAGTTTGTTTGTGCACCCATACAAAATATCGTACACCTAGAACAAAGATACACATACAAGATTCTTGTATGTGTATGTTTGGCGATGTCTTCGTTGGCTCATCATGAGCTAATTTAGATGATTAATAGCAAAACAAATTAAAATGTAACTAGTTAGACGATATTTTGTTTAGCACCTGCATAAACTAAATAGTATTTCAGTTTTTACTTGAAATTATAATATTTTTTTAGGTGTCACATATGTAAATAACAGTAGTTACAAAAAAAAATACGTTGGCATAAAAAGTGAGCTAAATTAAACTGTAAACAATCCAACTAATATCTTTATTTTTGGGATTACAGTTTAATAACTTATAATCATAATGTAAAAAAAGAAGCATAATATGTAATTATATATATTTTTAGATATTATCTAAAAAATATGCAAAATATTTGTCATAATAAAACAGAAGTGTTTCAGTAAAAATTTAATCTTTAACATGCCAGTTAAGCGTTATCTACAATTAAATGAGTATTTATCTACTTAGATTAATTAGCATTATTATCTTACACGAAACAACAATCAAGATTCAAGACTTCAAATAAGATAAGGAAGCCCCAGTACTCAAAACTAATTGCCTTCCTACAAGTATCTACGTCCCAAGAATACTTATCCAAACAATTTATATCGCACAATGCTCTATTAACGAAGACAAAATGAAATACCCTCACATACGTGCCTATTTAATAAGGGAGCCATGGAGCTTGACGGGAGCACTCTCGTGTCATTAACATCCCCCTTTAGGAGCCATTACCGTGGCACGAGAGACATGCGGTATGACGTTTTATACCGGTTATATAAAACACCGGTGTTCGGTCTCGAACGGTGATGTTTTTTTTTATTTTCATGTTTTTTTTCAAATTATTCCAATATGATAACAACGGAATGTTTCGGTTTCCATGTTCATTTCGCACGATTTCAAAATAAAACATGGTGATGATATACGTAATAATAAAATGATTTCGTAGGTTTTCGTATTTTCATTGAAATTAAACAACTTTTAGAGGGTTTATCGCGTGTATTTTACTTAATTGTAAGACCTGACGTTTCGCAGGTGAGACTAGATGACAATTGCATTATTATGATCTTATAAACCTGTTGATCTTTACAACAAAATTTTCAAAAAAACGGGCATTTTTCTAGCAGGAGAGTTATCTAATTAATTAGAAAAGCGAAAATAACTCTGTCTCAATTCCCTTCTGTCTATTTCTTACCTTTTCAAACACAAACTACGGAACTGATAGTTATGAAATTTAGTACAAAGATAGCTGAGAACCTGGAAACTGACATGGGCCATAAATTTATGTTTCATCATCATCGCCATTTTTCATCACTACAGGAAACCGTAGGGTACAGGTAGTATTAGGTAGGTAGGTAGTACTAGAATAGGTAAGTTAGGTATTTCATCATCTCCCAGCAACAATGGTTGTGAACAAACGTACCTATGTAAAGGAATCAACATAAAATCTAAACGACCTTAAGTAACTTTTGTTGCTTTATGTAAAAAAGTTAAGATTGTTTTCAAAAGGAAGCCCGTAGAAATCGTAAACATTCTGCTTTTCATGACAATTTCACAAATTGCCTTCTCCCACAATCGACGGTGACTCACCATTTACCTTATAAATTACGTGTTTGAGTACTTTTACAGCTGAATCATGCACCCTTCATATGAAAATATATATGCGAATTTAGACTCTAATTTCTGCGCTGGAAAGTTTAATATCACTGCAATAAAAGTATGACCTAAGTGGGAACATTACAAACACTGCATGTGACATGATCGATAACGTCTAGACTAATATTTTGAATTAGAGTCCACAATTGCAGGAGATGGATTAGGATTTGAATTAAGACTATATTCGTGTACGTGATAATTTGAATTTGAAGCTTTAATTACTTTTTCTATAGTCTATAGCTGTCTAGACTGATTGAGAGTCATAACTTTTTTTTGACGCAGGACAGGAACTTTTTTAAATTAGATCTTTTTCACAGTAAACGCTCAGTATCTTTTAGGCAGTGTCACGCGTTGTTGTTTTGTTACTAGTAAGCTTAACAGATAGCGTAGTATTATTATATATTCTGTGCCGATAGTGCGTACTTGACTCTTATATAGACCCCTTAGTGAGACCGGAACGGACGAATGAGGAAATATGAACTTACTACGAGTTTTTGAATTGTTTAGACTCGATGCCGTACTTATCTGGTCCGTCATAGACACTTTTCTTTGGAATGCCTCTTGTTTTTATCCGCTCTCACAAAGGAGTCGTTAATTTTTTCTTAATGTAAAAATATAATTATGTAATTCCAGAGTATACCTAAGCTATTTTAAATTTTAGTAATTTATTCATTTCATTCACTTTATCCGTTCCAGTGTGAAAGAGTAACGAATACACTATAATAATAAACTTTCACAATTATAATACCAGGAAGATAAGATTTGGAACTCAACTTAGCCCCTACACTTAGATCTTAACCTTAAACAAGGCTTAGGTGATTGTTCAACATTTACACATAAACATTGTCAAAAATATCAATATAGACGATAAAGTAGCAAAATATATATTTTACAGTAAAGGAAAGTTTACTTAAAGCCTTTTTTACCCTACTACGGCGAAGCAAAAGGGAGGGTTATTGTCACCTGTATTCTTCCACAAAAACAGCTTGCTTCGATGACGGTCCACAAATTATCAGGAATTCAATGATCATGACCGGAATACATTTAGGGAGTAAAGTCATTGGTTGTTCTTTTTACGTAGGCTCAGAATGAGTATAAGATTGCCAAAGATAACCTTATTTTACATGTATCAGACTTCCACACTAAGATTATTAACAGGTACCATTATCTTAATAATTAATTCTGAACGGAAGCTACTGAAATTTCGTACTGGGTAAAACCTGCGCTTAATCCAAAAATCCAGTTACACTACGAGGTTAGTAAGCACCCACTAAAAAAATCCCAAATCACCGACCACTTCACACCGCGAACGGCAATCGCCCAAACTATTTGCAATTCAAATTATTGTCATCGTTTACGTCCATCGCAGAGCTTAAAAAACGGCAAAAATCGACCAGAATACCGTGAAAAACACAAAAAAAAAACGCTGGATTGAAGCAAACACATTAAAAAGCAATAGATTGCCAGCAATTAGCGCGGGATCCGAGGTGCCCGAATTGTAAAATCGAGCAAAACGCTCCGTATGCAATTTCCGAACGATTGAAGCTCTAGGCGATTGGAGGCCGCACTTTCCCATACTCACACTCATGCTCCACGGTGCGATGACAGTTTGTGATATAACCTAGTTATCGATATTAGCATGATTTAATATTTTTTCGATAAACCGTGCTTATGTACCATCGACATGTTTCGTAAGGAGTTTTCGTACAATGCTTGTAAATTAGTTACTTCTAGGTAAGGGCGCTGCATTTTAAATCACAACACCGTCTCTAAAATCGGATAAGTTTGGCATTTTGTTGATAAAAATCAGTGTCCCTTTCTTGAAATGGGTTAGGCACAAGATGAGAATGTTCACCTACCCAAAATGGCCACTTTTAAAAATCAGCATTTCCCAAAATGGAAGCTTCCTTAAATGTGCACACAAATGTGTAGGTAGAAACTTATCTCTCTAGTCACTGTCTCCTTTATGAAACAAGTAAACGAAGATATCGAATGTCATTATGATGACGTACGTATTTCTAATCATCCATGTGTACTCTACAAGTAAGTGGAAGTGGAACTTACCAAAATGAGTTTGGGAAGTTCCCGTTATAGAAAATACCCATTTAGGGAAGAAGTACATTTTGTGAAGTGCTCGTTCTGAACCTAACCCCTGCGACGAACCACGAATGCCACCACCACCTCAATCACCACTGTAATAAAATACCACATTCATAAAACATACTTGAAGGTATAAAACGTTTCATTTTATAGATGTTCGTTTATTATCGAAAGCTCATCCAAATTCGATGTCCATCGATATAGATTGAAATCCATTATCGTAAAATCAATTAACCTGAAGTGAATTAAATATGAAAATCGTAATAATGAAATGAAATTGATATTCTTCGTGTTGATGGATTTACCTTGTATTATAATTTATGTGAGAGCATATTATTGAAATTACCTAATATAGAAGCAATTTTGAATACATACTTCCAAGTACTTTCTAAAAGAGACAATTTTTCAACCTTCAGCGGGCATATATCACATAATTTGAGAAGACATAAATATAATATGAAATGAATAGAATTTATTTATCGAAAGTGCCACCCTTATTTTTCACTTTTTTGAAAATCTTACGTACGGCATTTTGTAGTGGTTTACTGAACACACCTGCCAAACTTTACTATAAAGCTTAATATATAGTAATTAAGTAAAACTGTTACATGTAGACAAACATACAGACAGACAGACGAACATGGCGAATTTATGAAGATTCCTCGTAGTTACTAAGGAACCCTAAAAAAACTTAGTCTAGTCAACAAGTCCAGTTTGAATTGGTTGGCGTGATTATAACACATCTTGCAGTGTTTGCCTGACTAGCTACTATTTTAAGTCAAATGGCTGTCGTCGCCAAGAGTCTATAACAGCGTAGTTCACTTAAAGGCTATGTTTATATTACCTAGACTAGTCTAAGCTTTTTTATTTGATCACATAATGGAATTTGAGTGTGTTTTGGAACAACATTAAGTGCACTATTGTACTCTCCTGACTTACAGTATGATACGTACGTGACATAATATAAAAGCAAGACATCCAGCCTTAATTATATGATAACTTTTATATTTTCATTGTCTCTGCATCCTAAATTTGAATTGAAATTGTAAATAATATTATGTATTATTAGGCTGTAGGTGATAGCAAGTAACTGGTTGTGCTGTGTTGTTAGACTTAAATAACATGTATGATGTATAATTATAATACCTGAATTGAAATTTTTGAATTTTAATTACTGCATGCTTAGTCCCCGTTCTAAATTACCTTGGAAGACACACCCTCAATTTTCTCAAGATGTTTTGATTTTGCTTGCTAACTCAAGCGTATTGTTGTTATATAAGCCTACTAAATGCTTGAGAAACATATATAGGTATTTATTACGCAGTTGTAAAAGAAAAAAATACGGCAAAGTACGAGTTTAACCGAGGCTTCCGTAACCCCATGCAACATATGATCACAGAAAACAGGAGTAATATTTGTAATTTCACATATTTTCTATACAGTAGAAATATAACACGGTGTAAAACGGTAGGCAACTCTAAAAAATATTGATAAAAACGCCATCTAGCGGAATTAGCGTGCGCCAGTACGCCAGCGCGCGTAAAGTAAAAATATTATATCAACGAAGACGCGAGTGTAACAAGTGACGCCATCTAGCGTCATTCGTTTATGTCTTAAGATAAGCCTTAAAACTAATTTGAACTTCTAAACATTATCCGATTTTTATGATTCCTTAGACATTTGTAATATGACCAGATACTACAAATGTCTAAGCTTCTATGTTTTTTAAACAAGTTTTTCTGTTCTATTTTAAGAAGTTACAAGTACAATATAGAAAACTTAAAAACCCCCGACAAATAAAAATGGCTGACCCGCCCCCGTATTCTGAACCCATTCGGTTTCGGAATCGATTCGATTTGTATATCTCCGTCTCTGTCATTCTTTATGGAAATGACAGAGACGGAGATATACAAATCGAATCGATTCCGAAACCGAATGGATTCAGAATACGGGGGCCGATTTTGATGAAAAATACCTAAGAACACTCTTAAGGAAATTCATTTTCAAACGAAAAAACTAGATTAAAATCTTAAATTGACTTTTAAATATGAAAAAGTAAATAAGAATAAAAAAGTCTAGCCATATATTACTCCAAAAAGATGAAAAAAAGAATCATTAAAATGGATAATTTTTAGATAAATTTTATCATTTTGTTGTAATCATATCAATTTTTTTTGAAAACAGTTTTATCCTGTTTCTTTCATATTATCCAATGTACCGGCGAAAATTACGGTTTTAAAGAGTAACGTAATATCTATTCTTCACCATAACGTAGTGGCTGTCTGTCAGTAGTTCGCAATTTCATGACCAGCTCCTCAACACGAACAACATAAATAGACCAGAGGTAAATACGAGACCACAGGAAAATGTCCAATCCAGGGCGACTGATTGAATGCAATCACTTACAATCTCGCTTCTGATTGGATGCACAGATATTGCGCCAGACGGAAAACTCTAAACGAAATGCAGGCTTGGAACTGACGGGTTAGAGGGGAAACGAAACGTCAAAATTGGTAAAAATTGACGCGGCTAATTTAAAAGCTTTGAACTAGGTAAGATTTTTTACAGATCCTGATACTTACCTATTAGCTTTGATAATGTTCGCGTAGGTAAGGCTGACTTGTTATTTAAATTATAACTATATATCTGCAAATATTTTCTTTATAATAGATGCATAACATTTTAATTTTAAATATAAACTATTACATGAACAAGAGCATCAGAGTATCATCCAGGACATGTACATGAGTTGTTAGTGTTTGGATGTTTAAAGCCTTACTTCAAGCAATACATGATCTAAAATAAATATATCATTATCATAGTGGTAGGCATACTTCCTTCTTTGTGATCTACTGTTTTACCGTTACCTAATAAAGAAAAGTCTTTCTGTGCTAATATAAGGTCAAACTTTAAAGGTGGACACCCACTGGATGATCCAGTTCAGCAAACTATAACCGTATCCAACTCTACCACCTCTGACACGACATCTGAGTGAATAAATCTAATTTTGCAGGTTGATGCTCCTAAGCTAGGTGTTGGTGCATCACTACCAAAGAATAATTTACATTGTACATTCCCCACAGAAAAGGTATTCTCTGTAACGTTATTCCAGGAGCACAAAGTAGAAAAAAGGTAGTAAAACGGTGCTAGTTTCCGAAACACGTCGTCAAGGCCGTCGGAGGGTAAAATATCTTCTCGAAAATAAATGAGATGCATTCCCAGAGAGCAGGCGAAAAATAAGGCTCAGAGCTAAAAATGGCTACAGAAAACTGAATTAAATCTGAAATGTTTTAAGAATAACTAATTTTTACTCCAATTTGTATCCCGTAAAAGGTTTGCTTAACTACTTTTAGTATATTTTCACTTTAAGTCACACCGACACAGGATGACTAAATGATATAAATACAACACGACATATTTTTTTTTACATAGAATAGCTCTACGTTAGACCACCAGCACGCCTGATGGAAAGCGATGTTGTGGCCGAAGATGAAGCACGTAGACCTAGAAGATTTCTTACCTAGAACTTAGTCACTCTAAACTTGAAAACACCCGGGTTATAGCTTTTAGGAAACAAGGACGGTGGTGGCAAGCCATTCCCGAGCGGCTCGCATTAGGAAGGTGGAGGCAAAACGCTTAGTTCGAGCTGATGGCAAATCTACCATGAAGGGATGGCATTGAAGCATTTTCCGGCTTGTCTTGTTGTGGAAAGGGAAGAGAGGGAGGACATAACTCAAAAGTTACATTGATGAATTTAATCGATTGATCAATAGCTGTCGCAAATTTCCTCACCGCGTGTTCACTCACGTTATAGATTTAAAATTATAATCCTGCCTTAATTTAGAAGTTATCCGGTGTACGAATTTTGCAGACGAGACTTATAAGTTGAGCCCGTACATATAAGTATTAGATAATGTAAAGTTTTACGTGAATAATATGGTCTTGCATGACCATATTATTATTCACGACTGTATTATACGAACTATTATAAGTTGTGATTTTGACATAATAAGACTAGTAACTAATATTTATGTGACTTAGCTAAGTGGATTAGAAATGTTATCATAATAGGTTATACATATGATGTCGAAAGATTATCAAATCTTATATGTATAACCTATTATGATAATATTTCTAATCCACTTATCTAAGTTACATAAATATTAGTTACTAGTCATATTATGTCAAAATCACAACCTATAAATGTCCGTATATACCTACATACGTCAATCTTTCTATCGGTCGTATATTTCAAATTGGACAGAATAAATAAAACCTAACAGGGTACAAACAACCCCCACTTTATTTCATTATTCTCGGCACGTCACATCAAATATATTTTATTTATTTCTCTGCATATTTTAGGATTTCGATTTCTATGCTAATGGTATTTTAGTTTTTGGTTATTGGCATTCGGCTATAACTTTTACGTAAGTATGTCTAAAATTACCTAATTATACATTTAGATGTTCATAATAAATTTACAAAATAAATAATAAGATTTTCCTAGCTAAAAAACTACTTACAAGAAACAGAATAGCTCTTGAAATATCAAAATTATATGAATCAATAAAAAGTTTAATTCTTCTAGAAATAACTAAAGTAATGCCATTATTATTGTTCATTAGAACCATTTCTACTACAAAAATGCAAACTTAAGTAGCTATATTTGTATATCTGATAGTCTAAACGTATCCCTGAAAACAATTATATTATTCAGTTATCTTTTAAGCGCTGAGTTTATACCCTAAGCTTATTTCTTAGTTTTAGATTATAGGTTTTATACTTCAGCATCAATAAGAAAATAGGAAAGCTAAGATCACCCAAAAATATCTTTATCAAGAGTGCAAGATTGAAATACTTAAACGTTCTAGATAAAATTTGTTATAAAATCATCGTTTATAAACTACGTATTTTCCGAATGAGTTGTCCTCGAGTAAATATAATTTGGGTTTAATCGTCTATCTATTGATAGCTCGTCGGGTAGAATAATAAATCTTCTGTGCATGCAATATTAACTTTTATTTTCAGTTTTTTTAATGACATTCACCGTCTCAAGTCTTACTGCCCATTAACAATACCGCAATCGTTCTCTGTATTTTACGGCAACTGTATACAAGTTTTTTTGCCATTCCTTTTGACTATTAATATTATACCGAGGACGTTAAGGTATTGTCTACATGCCAGATTAGTTTAATTGTATACAACAAATATGGATAATTACATAGTCAAGGCAGAGTCGTGATTCAAACGAAGATTTTCGTTTTGATTATTTATAATTTAATAAATAGGGGACAGTATGAGTTTCACTCGCACACCGAGACTTCGGTATTCCTATGCATGACACAATTTATATGAACATAAACACTGACACCAGGGTGCACCTGAGTAATTAACACAACAAAATATGCTTTATATCTAAGAATATTTGTAACTTCACATACTTTCTACAGTAAGAATAGACTAAAATGCTAGGCATTTACATATAATATCGAGTCAATTTTCAATTTCAAAATATCTTTATATTACTTATTGAACAATTCCAGTGTACGTTAATTCCTAGAAATATCAATAACAAATTATGCACGTTTTACAAGCTAACAATAATATGCTTATTAAAAAGCTATTTCCGGT
The DNA here is from genome assembly GCA_947563715.1 of Lycia hirtaria. Lineage (NCBI taxonomy): Eukaryota > Metazoa > Arthropoda > Insecta > Lepidoptera > Geometridae > Lycia > Lycia hirtaria. Next base: position 26,349,939 of record OX387375.1, read on the forward strand.
GGATAAATATTTGAGTTAAATGAAAATTATAACTATATTTTGAATATCCTAAATTAGTAGGTTATGTAAACTTAAGATATGTGAACTTGCAAGAATAAGCGTTTTTAAATGTTCTTGACATTTATTTTTGACATTTGAAATCCTTTTAATTACTTTAGTATATATTTTATTTGAAATTTAACGTACTTGACATGACATAATACAAATTATACTATTATATTAACTGTTCTCATATTGACATTGACATTATATTTTTAATTTTAGTATTTATATCATTGACTACACATTATGACAATATGTCATATTAATATTACGACAATTTCTACCAAGGTGGGTACTTTAGTACCAGTACCTAGTGTGGTCTGGTATAATGTAATAATACTTGCTTTATTTTGAGTAAAAGATTTAATTTAATTTTAGATTTAATTTTTGACGTGTAACTGTGAATTACGAAATAAATGAATATGAATATGACATTTATTAATTTCAATGATTATGACGAGTTAAAATATTAAAAAAAGGTAAGATATAATATAGTTTCGGACGCACGACCGAAAGTATTCCGCAGATAGCAGGAGGAACTCGTAAACAAGTTTTATTGTAAGTATGTGAACCGCGCAAGTGCCGGCGGCCGAGTCCGGAGCCGCGCGCGCAATTCCGCCCGACATATCACTAGATAATACGGGCCAGAATTAGTCTAGTCAAAATAAGATAGGTGACAACATAAAAGACAACTAAGTATATTGTTATTTAAATGAATGTTCTGGTGTTTTGAAATACATTTGACACAATTTCATAATGATATTATAAAAGCTAAATTTGTTATCTTTACACGCTCAAACGGCTGAACCGATCGTTATAAAATTAGTATAAAGATAGCTTTGGACCTGGAGACGGACATAAGCTACTTATCATCATCATAAAAATCAACGTTTTTCATAACTAAGCGAGTGAAACCGCGGAACGCAGCTAGTCTATAAATCGGGGATTATTGTTGATCTATGATTTTTAGCTTTTTTCCTATCATAATTTCAAAGAATCCCCCCAGTTGCAAATACTGTGATGTGCTCCATACAAACGGATTTATTTTTACTAGACTAAATGACGCGCGTTGCCGCGAGCAGCAGTGGCAAGCAGTTGCGCGCTCACCTGTACCTATTCATCGAGGAACAAGTGATGGAGTAGCTTATACCGTTTGTACTTGTCGATATAACTCAGGTCACGTGTTCTAGATTTGCAAATTTTATTAACTATGTTATTTTTGCTATTGGGATTACTGTATAAGTATTTTTTTTAGATAATATGTAAGGCTAAGATGTAAGGCTAAGATGTAAGGTCTATTTTCATTATCCAAAGGTATTTTAACATTAACGTTTACTCTATTTTAAGTTTATGTCACATGACACCAACTGTCAACGGAACGTTCCCTTGTAATTTTTCGTTTCTTTTTTTGTGGAATTAACAAGGAGGTTTCATCTAGCATATATCGCACAATAATTAAAAAAAAAAATACGCAAGCTTGGTGCACTTGACGAGTTTTTAGTATTTGCTTATGTATAATATTTACATCAAAGTAAACCGACAATGTTAGCAATTTTGAGACTTGTAACAATAATCTTTCAAAAGATACAGCCGTTAAAGTGAAGGATAGACAGACACTGTAGTCTCAGGAATAGACTTCTGCATCCTTATCTTAGTATGGTAGCTTGAAAAATCTTTAATTTTAATTTCACAGTGACTTTAGATTGCCTTACTACAGAGTACGCTTTCTGAGTGGATTTTTCACGATAGATGTGATCTGTCTTTAATTTTTTTAATGAATCATCTTTTTTAGGTAAGCGCGTATCGCATCATATAGCCATAAGCGAACTACGCGGTCGAACGTAATTCTATAAGTATAAAAATCTACAATTATTGATTATTAGCCTGATATGTCCCACTACTGGGCAAAGGCCCCTTATCCTCCTTCCACTCCAATAAAAATCTACAAATAAAATAAAAAGGTATAACAAAAGATCGAAAATAAACACAAAACCATGTGTTTTCTTTCTCTATCATTTCCACAAATTATCATACCTTTTTATCGGTCGACAAATGCTCACCTTTTTTCAACAAAGCTGTGGATTCAAAATGGTAGGCCATTCATTGTTCAATCCTTTATCGCGGGCGCGGTCACATTACTGACTTTGGGTACCTGTAGATATACATTACCTACCTATAGGTACACCTATCAGCAGTGGCCATGAACGCACCCTTCGTAATGTGAGCCCTGGTCACGCAACACTACTGTACTTTCTAACTCATGGCTTAACCCTTCACAAAGCTAGCCCCCACTTAAACTGACTATCAAAGTTAAGATAATCATTTACCGACATATAAAAGACTAAGAATTTCTAGGTTACTTTTCGTTCTAAACAATATCCGATTTTGATAATTCTTTTTATGTGATAGGCTCGTTTTATTTTTAAATGTGTGTATGTGTGTGTATTTCTGTGGCATCGAAGGTCCCGAACGGATGAACTGATTTTTTTTTTTTTGTTTGAAAGGTGTTTTAGTCGGGAGTGTTCTTAGCTGTTTCATCAAAATCGGTTCAGCCGTTTTTTCCCCGGGTTTTTTGAGTTTCTTAAACTTATACTTGTTCATATTTCATTGTAACTACTAAGCTAATATAATTATATTTAATATTATACCTTCAATGATTATAAATCACATAAAAATAATCATAAAATCGAATAATCTTATAATGAAATTTGAAAACGAAAAGAATTTTCGAAAAGATTTTTAAATTTCACAAAGTGTAATTTTTTAAATTTTAACATAAATAAAATAAGTTTACCTTAGTCGCGTATAAATAAATACCGAAATCAGATGTTTAGGGATAGAACATAGTTTATCTTTAAAAAAAAAAACGCAATTTTGCACTTACCTAACGACTCTTTTAAACTATGAACTATTTAATGCTAACTTTGCTACTTTTCATGAAAGTTTTACACCTTTATTTTTATTTTACCTTGAAAATATAAACTTGCAACAACAATCTCGTAAAGAAAAAAAAACACATTTTGCACCAAATTTCCGGGCGAAACCATTTTCAGGGCGTTAACACGACGGAGTGAGAAATGGGGAACCCTCCTGAAATCTAACTTGGAGCCTCTGTCAATAGTAAAGTATTCAACGCATCGATATTCATGATGGGGCACGTAAGCTGGGAGGGATGTGGAAATATTCACAGCTACCGACTGGGTGAGACGGTCTACACGAAGGAATAGAAGACATTCTCGGTTCAAAGAATTTTATTAGTAAAAAATACGTGCGAAATTAATGCTTTTATTCATTAACCAAACGAGTAGAGTCTGCATCACAGCACAGGCTTGGAAATGAAATTCTGTGGCATCTTTTTTGTTTTCCGAGAGAAGATCGTGATCTTGATCTTGGAATTATCAAAGCTACAATGAATCTGGAAGATCTCTTGATTGACAGGCTCCATCCTCGGTCATACTATTGCTTAATATCAGACGAATTGGTAGTTCGAAAATTAAAATAAGTTTCGAATGATTGATCTAGCAATAAATTTTAATTTTTGTTTTTAACACCAAGAAGTAATATGTCAGTTGTTGTCAGTGTCAAGTTTAATAAGTTAGCAAGACTCATCCAAGCTTACAAGCTACTTTCATAAATCGCTTGAAAGTTATCAGAAACTTTTATCTGGCAGTTTTACTCGAACATCGAGGCTAAGTCCAAACGTTGAAGTTTACTCGTTACTCAGAACTTTTCGACTAGAAAATGTTTTTATGAGTAATCATAAATCGTTACAACGTTATTCTGAGAATTATATATTTGAAAAAGTAGTTTACAGAACGATTTAAGAGGAACAAATGCAGTTTTGAAATGATAACTGAAAAATCACTTATTTGACACAATTTTATGTTTGTTTTCTTATATAATCCTGTATACTATTTCGTCCACTTATCGGTGGAAATAAAGTCTGGACTACTAACATGACAGGGGATAAAAACGGTTTGTCTACCCCTGCTGCACCCTAGATAACATATCTCCCATACCATATCTCTTTGTAACCTACATAACGCTGATACGCTTTCTTCAGGATTGGTTACAAACAACCCAATCTCATTTGGGATATGAAACATACCCACTTGAACCTCTTGGCTAGCATAAAGATGTCTTTGATGAAACACTTTGTCAAGATGCTCACATACTTGTAAAGATAGCTATGGAAAAGGTTGTTGAAGAAGATGCGTGGTACCATAATGAATGTAGCGACAAACTAGCAGTTTTTTATGGTTTTTCGTCTTATCGTCACTTAACATCAGATGCGATTGTGGTCAAAAGCAGGCCTAGTTCGTTGTGAAAAACTAGAATTCAAATTCGATTATTAAAAGTTTTCACAAAAGTTACAAATACATGTTAATTGGCTAGAATACTGATCCATATTATTCGGTTCATCATCATCATCTCAGCCATAAGAAGTCCACTGTTGGACATAGGCCTCCCCCATGGATTTCCAAAAAGACCGATTGGAAGCGGCTTGCATCCAGCGTCTTCCCGCCACTTGTATGAGGTCGTCTGTCCATCTCGTGGCTGGTCTTCCTACGCTGCGCTTGCCGGTACGTGGTCTCCACTCGAGAACCTTTCGGCCCCATCGGCCATCAGTTCTGCGTGCTATGTGCCCTGCCCACTGCCACTTCAACTTGCTAATCCGCTGTGCTATATCGGTGACTTTTGTACGTCTACGTATCTCTTCATTTCTGATTCGATCTCGTAGAGAGACTCCGAGCATAGCCCTCTCCATAGCTCGTTGCGTGACCTTGAGCTTCCTTATAAGGCCCATAGTTAGGGACCACGTTTCAGTGCCGTATGTCATCACTGGTAACACACACTGGTTGTAAACTTTCGACTTGAGGGACTGGGGAATATTGGACGAGAAGACGCTTTTAAGTTTCCCGAACGCTGCCCAGCCGAGTTGGATACGACGATTGACCTCCCTCGTAAAGTTGGACCTGCCTAATCGGACCGTCTGTCCTAAGTAGACGTATTCGTCAACAACTTCAAGAGTGAAGTTCCCCACAGATATTGGGGTGGGCACTACATGGGCGTTCGACATAACCTTCGTTTTGTCCATGTTCATTTTGAGGCCCACCCGTTGGGAAACTCTATTGAGGTCTTCGAGCATCGTACTGAGCTCTTCCATCGACTTTGCCATGACTACTATATCGTCGGCAAACCGAAGGTGAGTGATGTACTCGCCGTTAATATTAATGCCGAGCCCTTTCCATTCCAGAAGCTTATAGGCATCTTCCAAACCGGCGGTAAACAGTTTCGGAGAGACAACGTCTCCCTGCCTCACGCCTCTTTTCAATGAAATTGCCTCTGAGTTCTGGTCTTGTACTCGGACTGACATGGTGGCGTTGTTGTACAAGCACTTCAGTACTTCGACATACCGATAGTCAATACGGCATCGCTGGAGAGCCTCAAGCACCGCCCAGGTCTCGATCGAATCAAAGGCTTTCTCATAGTCCACAAACGCTAAGCAAAGGGGCAAGTTATACTCTTCGGTCTTCTGTATCACTTGCCGCAGCGTATGGATGTGGTCTATGGTACTATAGCCTTTTCGGAAACCGGCTTGTTCGGGAGGCTGGAAGTCATCAAACCTGCATTCAAGACGATTCGTGATGACCCTTGAAAACAGCTTATAGACATGGCTTAGAAGCGAGATGGGTCTGTAGTTCTTCAGCAAAGTGTTGTCTCCTTTTTTGAAGAACAGCGCCACCACGCTTCTGTTCCATGCTTCTGGCGTTGTACCTTCAAGCACGACGGAATTGAAGAGCCTCTGAAGGACTTTCAGTACCGGTGTTCCACCCGCTTTCAGTAGCTCTGATGTAATTCCGTCGTCGCCCGGTGCCTTGTTGTTCTTGAGCTGTTTCAAGGCCATCCTAATCTCGTACAGGCTGATGTCCGGGATATCTTCGGTATAATGTCGAGTCAGTTTGGCTCTTGGATCTTTGCCCAAACTGCTAACAGGTTTTGCGACCGATGCGTATAACTGTCCATAGAACCTCTCGATTTCCCTCAAGACTTCTGCTTTGGTCGACGCTATACTGCCATCTTCCATCTTCAGCTTCGTCAACTGGCTCTGCCCAATAGACATGTCTCTTGCGAACACTTTGGAGCCTTTATTCCGCTCTATCGTCTCTTTAATACGATTAGTATTAAAGGTACGGATGTCGTGTCGCATAGACTTTGATATGAGTCTATTGAGCCGCCTATATGACTCGGCGTCACCGGAAGACTGCAGTTGCAATGAGCGTCGTTCAGCCATGAGGTCGAGAGTATGGCTCGAGAGCTTTTGCGGTCTATTTGTACGGTGGGGTTTATAAAACTTCGCGCCCACCGTACGGACAGTTTCCACAAACCTGTTATTGATCTCATCCACCGATGCGCAGCTCTCCAGGCACTCGAAGCGATTTGATAGTTCGAGCTGAAAGCTCTCGGGGTTTTGGATATGGGCGCGAGTGGGTCGGAGTGTAGACTTCATCATACGGGACCTCTCCAGTTTAACATTAATATTCAAAGTGCCTCGTACCATTCGGTGATCACTTCCGGTTTTAACCATGTTGATCACAGAGACATCATTGAATATTTGTTTCTTGGTGGTCAGGATGAAGTCTATCTCATTTCTCGTAGAACCATCGGGACTCAACCAGGTCCATTTCCTATGAGGTGGCTTCTGAAAGAAAGAGTTCATCATGGAGAGTCCCTCTTTCTCCAGAAAGTCGGCCAACCTCTGTCCCCTGGGGTTCCGTTGTCCATATCCAAATTGCCCCACTCTCAACTCACTTTCGCATTTCCTGCCCAGCTTCGCATTGAAGTCCCCCATAACAACATTAAAATAGGTCTCAGAAGTGTGTATGGCCCTACTAATGTCCTCATACATCACCTCCACCTCATCATCCGAGTGTGCCGAGGTCGGTGCGTATACCTGGATGACCTTCAACGAATATCTCTTGGATACTCTGAGTATCAGGTACGCAACCCTGCTCGATACACTGTCGATGGCAAGAATGTTGTTAACAAGGGACTTGTGGACGAGAAACCCGACACCACCTTGGGACTGTTGGTCGCCCTCCCGGTAGTATAGTAGGTTACCGGATTTCAGGGTTATCGTGTCCTCACCCTCTCGTCGGACTTCCGATAACCCCAGGATATCCCAATGTAACCTACTCATCTCTTCTTCCAGCTCAGCTAGCTTCTCGTCTGTCCTCATCGTGCGAATATTGTGTGTTACCAGGGCCAGTCGTCGTTTATGCAGGGGGTGGTAGCCGGATCTCTTCCGGAGATTCTTAGCACCCCTTGCTCCGCCGTGACCGGGACCGCTACCGTAGTCCGGAATAGCGGAGCTGCCGGGGACTGGGGGCCTGGTATTTTTGTCGTCTGTCATAGGGGGGGGTTTTGCCATTACTCGCCACGCTTGGCATGCGGGTTGGCGAGCGCAGTGGGTAGCGTTTTCCGCAGAGGATGCTGCTGCCCATCTCTGGTAGTATTTCCCTTAGCCGGTTCTTACGGCACCCACGGGAAGAGAGGGGGAGGTACTATTCTAAGCCGGTACCCCACGGCGGTATATTATTCGGTTGCTGTTACCGTACTAGGGTCGCGGCCTGTGTTACGGCGTACAGTGCCATCCCCCAAATTATTTACAAAAACTATCAACCTAAGTGAAATACCAATTTACATTATTTGTTTTATGCATGTGGAGATCAGACGTCGTACTAAAGTTCGCGATATTGTGACAACAATCACAGAACTCAAATGCAGTTGGGCAGGCATGTTGCCAGACTGAGTGGCGGCAGATAGTCTTTAGTTCATCTTTTAGCGTACGCTTTAGCGTTAACTTGACCGTTAACCCGTTGAACTTGGACAAGCTTGGTGACCAAGATGTTGATTACAAGAAAAGTGGCATATGCTTAGCAGTGGGCGACAACAGTCATCGATGACGATGACTACCACCACATATACATTATTTATTTTCCTTCGATACTTATTAGATTTTTTTTCATTTCTATTCTTATCGGTAAACTAAATATAGCTACGAAAACATATTTTCGCGTGTAAAATATTCAAATAACCTTTCCAAATATAGAACATCTGAAGACTCGATATGTGTGAGCGGCATTCGAGAAAATGCTACACGAGTGTAAGCAAGGAAACGTCGCTAAAGGTGTGAGTGTTATTGAGTAAAATGCAAAACATGTTTGTACTCTTGAAATATGGCTTCGGAGACACGCATCTCGATATATTATGTTGTTTGTCATATGTGAGTACGTTACGTTGAGTTAACAGTTAAATAAAAACGGCTGAATTGATTTTGATGAAACACAGCTAAGAACAATCTCGATGAAATCTTCTTTCAACGAAAAAAAAATCTTGATCAAAATCAGTCCATCCATTTGAGAACTACGATGTGACAGACAGACACACAGATACATGGATACACAGATACACACGTCAAACTTACAGCACCCCTCATTTTGGGTCGGGGGTTAAAAACGTGTTCGAACTCCACAACGGTACCGTTTTTGTCGTGCAAGACTTTCGTGTTGAAACCTTATATTTTTTCGTCTAGAAAGTTAGTGACCGAGCACATCAAAATGCTAATCATATAAGAGCGCTGTCCCTCGGGCCTGTTGGTAGAAGGCTAAGAAATATTAAATTTAACGAGGGCCGGGTAACATAAGCTTCTAAAGATATTTCCCTTTGAGAGATTGGAATTAATGCTTTATTACATCGTGCGTCATTGTTGTATAAGAAGATTATATTGTGCCTAAAATATTAGGCTAAACATTAGTTAGTAATAACCGAATAGCTTTTAGGAGAAATGTTCTACATTTTTGCTTTTATACGTTAGCTATAGGACCTCTAAGTACTTAATTTAACTTTATTTGATTTTAAACGTAGGCTTGGGGTCTGAGTGATGATTGTTCTAGTCATTGTATCATGGCATCCCTGATGCAAGGAATCCTATTAAGGAGCTATGAATTTAAATCGACATTCTATTCTAAGCTTTGTTGTTCATTTTAATTAATACATAGTCAAATTTAATTAATCAAAAAAATATCTGTAACCGTCTAAAACCATAGTGGCAATGCATTGATCTCGTAATTTTGATATATTAGATGTAAAATCTCATAATGCCCGGAAAATTCATAAGACAACTGGAAATTTATTTCCCCAACCAAAATCTGTATAGTCTGAGAACTACAAAAAAGTAACTGGGTACATTTTATAACTTCTGCTTACTCCAGACGGTAGTTCAAAAGTTTCTAACACTCGAGTCTTTTTTCGCTATCGTTTACACAATTCGCACAAAAGTATAGTTTTCCATACTCTTTCCTCACAAAACTAATATCCCGTAAAGTAGGGAGAGGACGCGTAAATATATTCAACCGGAATTACCCTGTGTTTGCAGTTTTTTTTTCTCTTAGAGCTTGTGCTAAAAGTGCAACGATATTACCTTTTCCGCTTTGTGAAATCACCGTTTACATTTTTAATACATTTGAATGAGATTAGATTTATTAAACTGAATTTTTGACCACTAATTGCTTATATAATATTTAGTGATCATTGGATTGGTATAGTAATACACATAGCTTGAAATGAGAACTGGTTCTCAAGTAACAATGTTCCAACACAGCGTTAGGTTCTAGGTAACACGTTCCCAAATTGAATGTGATAGCTATTGAGACAAGCATAAAAATTACCCGATTTTCAGTATGTATCATCATCATCATCATCATCTCAGCCATAAAAAGTCCACTGCTGGACATAGTATGTATAATATGTTTGTATGAGTGTGTATTTTTGTTATTCTTTCACGCTCAATTCACGAGAGTTTTTTGGATAAGGGCGCGGAGCAATTAATCTGCTTAATTACTTGTCATCATTATCATCGCAGCCACAGACATAGTAGATGAAACATGCGACTTCATTTATATGAAAACCTTGCGTGCCATATTTTTGGTACCGACTGCGACGCCACATAAACGATTTTGTGATGGAATGTTCCATCCCCGCGAAATCTATTCAACCCAACGAATCCGCGTGGTTGTACGCTAGTAACTAGTTGAGAAAATATCGAATCGGATGTATATATCACCTGAAATTAAATAAATCTTGGTCGTCAATTGCGATTTTTTTATAGTACTTGTACGCTCGTTTTGACACGCGAGGTACATACACTTGGGGTATCTATAGAAGTCTATGATCGCAGCCATAAGAAGTACAGTACATACATAACATAGCTGGACATAAACTTCTTCCATGAATTTCCAAAAATACCGTTTGGAAGCGATCTATATCCAGAGTATTCCTGCGACTTGCGTATAAGCTAACACACGAATTTTCAAAGCAGTAAAATATATCGATACACTATAAAGAAATAGCTCCTAAAAGTCGTCTAAAACATTAATTATAACATAAATACAGACGTATAAATATGTAACTACCTTCATTTGCATTAGCAACCTAATAATCCAACACAGACCAGAATAACAATCACACTCTCTCACATTATCCTCATAAGAAAAACATAACAATTCGTACACATAACATTCACTCATGCCCACTACAACACTGCTTTGAAGACTTCATCCATAGTCGATGCAATGGCCTCCCCGGCAGACCTTTTAAGCTGATGAAGTACAAGCCATTTTCGACCTTAAGCCCCGGCGGCATTATTGTAATTGAGTTTATATTCGTTTGATGGGATGACGGACGTGAAACAGCAGGTTTGACTGTTTCAGTTATTTGATTAAAGGTTTCGTATAATTTAATGACGTGACAGACGCTGGGTCAGAAGCGGAGTGGAAATTGGATTTGAAGGTTTGGAAGTAATGTATATATTTTTTATATACCTAATTATAAGTCTCTTGTACTAAAAATGTAACAATTAGTTTTTAAATATTGATGAAAATAATTTTCCTACTGTTATTTTTTTTAATGTAAATTAGCATTTGCCAATTTGCGCCTCTTTATTTTTTACACTCAAACCGTACTTAAAATATGAATAAATATTGTAAAATAAACCGGTATTAATGTTGAAATTTTCATAGCAGCGTTAGTTTAGAAAAAAATTCTTTATTCCATAATGTATATCACTGGTTAGTCCAAAAACAATAATATTACATTTACATTGAAGCTCGATATAAATGATTATCATTATTTTTTTATGTCTACTAGATCTACAAATATTTACACATAATTTGGACACGTATCTTAAAATATTTATATAAAAAACTTCTAAAGCCCTCACAGAATAAATAGTCAACATTTTTCATTCACTATTCACAGTAGTTTACTCCTAATAAAACAACAGAGTTTCACACGTGAACATTCTAAAGTCACGCAGACATTAGCATTCAGTACCACTATCGCTATAAAAGCTTACTCTATATTCCGCCGACATTACGGCATGCTCTATACAAACGCACCGTCTCAATATTGAACGTGGAAAATAAGAAACGTATGCCAAAGACACAATATACCACTCGACGGTCTGTTCATTATTTCCCTACCCTTTCCCGCCATCCATTTTGTCAGCAAAAGAAAGTAGAACGAGCGTTTTGTCCATTTTTTTCGAAACTGTGGTAAAAGAAATGCTTATTGGTGCATTGGCTCTTTCCTTAATGAAAGTTTGTGCGTATTTTAGAACGATAATGAATAGACCGAAAAGACAATGAGTAGGAATTTGAATAGTATTTATTTTCGAGTACGATTGACTAACATTGTAGACTTTATGGAGCAGTAAACCACGTAAGTATAATTAATAGTTCAATATAATTATTATGCTTTAATTATTACATAATAGTATACAAACAAGTCATAATAATAAATAAGTCAATAATAAATTCAATTCAATTAAAATTAAAATTTAGTCAATTGAAACCCATCCTGCATCGGAAATCATCACCCTGGTGGACCGGTGCCCATAATGCAAGCAGCATTGCCACGCTTTATTATTATACTCGCTTTATTGCATATGACACTGGGACTTCTACATTCATCTCATTCAATATTTTATACATATCGAACTAAGTACTATCGACAAAATTAATATATTCAATATGATATCAGTAGTTTGTAGCGCTCGTGGCGTAGCTTGACTAGGTGTTCCCGAACGATCATCAAAGTTAAGCAACAGACGGACCGGTCAGTCTTCGGATGGGTGACCGTGAGTGGCATTTCTTTCTGAGCGCTACCGTGGGTCATATGACACGTTAAATTGTAGGTCCCGGTTGTTCAGCAATTGTCAAGCCAAGTCAGAGGCCTTTCGGCGGCTTAATAACTCTGACAATAGGGCTGTAAGTCTATACGAACTTACTTTTTTTAGTTTGAAAAGGTTTGATCAATAAATATATTCAGTAAAAAGCTTATTTTATGATATTTTCTAGGAATGAGGTGGCTTTTTAACGTTGTTGTAAAAAAATTTTAAACTAATTCCAAAAATCAAACCAAAACCATAATACTAAGGACCTTATCATGTGCGAACGTACTCGTATTTCGAGCTAGGCGTAAATTTTCTCGTCAATAGGCGCGTTTTCTTGTAGATCGGCAGTCATGCAAGTATATATGAAAATAAAACTATTTCTCGTAGCACGTCTACAATTAAGCGTAGTTTCGTAGCTACACTGTCCGTAGATGTAGACCTACGCCAATGCAAGCTACGAAGCTACAAATCACGAGATTATATTTTCTTTTAGTAACGTCGTCGTTACTGTCATATCTATCGAATTGGCATTCGATTATCAAGTTAGCAACAAGCTCGATACACCGAAGAAACATAAAAAAAAAGATGTACGCCAAGGAACGCCCAGCAGATATGAAATTAATAAATTAAAATTAAAATAATATTTTTAAAATAAAATGTTATTAACAAAGTGAATCAAAAAGTATTAAAGTGATGAACGCGTCAAATACACTATAGTAGAATAGTTAGGTATAATCAATATACACCTCACACATAGAAGTAACGAAGCGTAAAACGCGCACGCACATATGGGAATCGGAACGGAGAGAGCGGTAACTTAGTAAGGGTGTGACGATTTGAAATAGACCCATTTTCATAATTTTTACTTTCCATCACGGCATATAAGTTGCATTTACTGCCAAGGCTCGCCAATATCGCGTCACGAAAAAATATTTTTATCGTCATTTATTGTAGACTTGAATTGAAACAATCTATATCAATTAGAGCCAGACTTCGAGTAACTTAGCCCATCTAAGTTGTAAACACTTAAATCATGTTTCACCTGACTAAACAAGATTTCGAGCGATGTTAATTGACTTTGTTTTTCGTCTTACTAATTAGATGGCATAGTTGAGGAATATTCGACTGAAATATTTTCATAAGTTTTGTCGTAAAATAATATTTAAGTTAGAGTAAGGAATGTATTTTGTATTAGTTAATTTTACCTATTTTTTTGTGTATACTTTGAAGTTATTGATGTCTATGCCTCTACAATTCGCATTTTTTTCAAAAAATTTGCGTTACATTTTTTAACTATGTAGTTGTAATAAAAATTTCATATAAGCATACAACAGAGAAGTTTATAATCTCAACCAGATAAAAAAAAAAATGTGGACAATTGGTTAACACTTAGGGGTAGAAATCAGTTTTTTTCTCTATTTTTAAGAAAGACCGCGCGACAATGTTTTTCTGACGTTCCAACGCTTGCATTGCAAGTTTTATAAAAGTACTCGTATGAGTACGGAGTTACTCACTACTCTAGTAAATTACAATTAGCATAATACAAGCCAGACTTTAGCCGCATCAGCCGAGACCCACGGAATGCTACCTTAACACTAAGCACCTACGTACAAACACACCTAGTAAAAAAGCACAGAAAATTCTCCATTATCTCCAACAGTATGCTGATTAAAAAGAAACTCTACACAATGCCTTCCAAAGGTTCAATCTTAATTAACCCGATTGCGATAAAAGAAAAGGGGAAGTTTATAGAAGGCCTTTGTGTTCGATGCCGTATTGTTTCACGGTGACATCGAGTTTCCTATTCGTATATTTAGTTGGCTTAAATTGCGGACACTGGAAGTGGTTTTAAAACGAATAAGTTGGGTAATTTGGAATATTTGAGTAGCTTTGAACGGCTTTCAAAAATATGTTTCGAGGAAAAATTGTGTAACTAAAATTTATTGAAAGCAATATTTTATTTAAATTTAAACGAAACGTTTAACGTTTAGTCCCTTATGTATACTGCTAGCGTCTTGGCGAAACATACTTCTTATCTCTGTCTCTCTTTGACTGTTTTATTACACTTTCACGATCAAACAATTCAATCGCAATGAATTTTGGTACAGATATTGCTGATAATCTGAAGACGGACACAGGCTTTCATTTTTATCACCGTTTGTCATCGAAATTGACGTAGATGAATAATGGTGATGATGAAATGAAGCCTATCTCCGTCTTCAATTTCAGATATTAATAACAAGCAACTCGCATTCCAAGCCTATTACTTCTATGGTAGTAGATATTTCTCTATATACCTATATACCTACAAACTGAATTATGTAAACGTTCTTATGTAAAAATGAATATAATATTCTCCAAACCGCACACAAGCTATCTAACATGTCTGGAAGTATTGTGTTTACTCGAACGAGCGAGATCTTTGGAAGTTTCTCGAAACTTCTCGAATCCGCTGGCGAGATAAAAACTTACTCGGCGCTGTGTTTTGCGCGCAGCAATGTTGCCAGTTCTAGGAGTTACTTATAGCCATAGTTAAGAGTGTATCGTAAGAAACTATCAAATTCGTCCGTTGTAGTGAATTTTAGTAACGCATTGGATGGTTTCTACTAACTTTCTCTATTTGTAGACTCTAGTCGTCTAAGCGGTCTAGTTTTTCTAATATTTCAATACCAAGCAATACCCCAATCCTTTATATTTTCCGGTCTCTAGCTAGCGCCTGTCTATCTCCTTTTCACCCGAGAGTCTAAGAAGGAGAGTATTTTTTTAGATGTAAGTATGTATGTTTCTAATTAATATGTCTTACATATGATTAATTTATTTATGTGCGAAATACTTTTTGTACATTATACCTCTATTCAGTCATCACCAAAGCTTTCAAGCAACCCTTTTGAAGCTCTTATAGAGCCACAGATTACATACACACAATACGTGAATAAAAACGGCTACCGCAGTTACATTACAATACGAAACCGGCAAAAACAAAATGGGTCCATTTCCCGCGTTCGCACCACATAAGCATCGACAAAAACCTGCCGAACTCCCGCTGATAGTGTCATTAGCAGGGGAGACTCCGCGCTACCAGCCCTGTGGCGGAAGTCTTAATGTATTGTATCGACATGATCCTATCGATAAAATGTCAGTGTATACGCTGTACTACGGGTGCTGATGAGATCACAAATACGGTGGTAGTACATTGGTGAAAAAAACTGGTAGTGAAGCTACGCTTAGGCTACACTTCTAGCACGTTAAACTTAAGCCTGTCCATAAATATTGGTCATGAGATTATCCATCATTTTATGATTCCGAATCATTTATTTATAACAGAAAATATATAGTTACACGTCAATCAATCAATAATTGAGCAAGCAATTCAAAACAAATAACAATATCAATGAATAATAGCTCGAGATTTTAGTTAAGCACGAAAACGTCAAGTTGAATAGAAAGATATTCATGTATGCGATGATGAAATAATTGTAATAGTAAATACTCAACTGAACCATGTTTGATTTTTTCGCGTGGAAAGCCATCCATTATCTAGGTAAATCAGATATTCGGCACACATAAATAATCGCAAACGTAGTCGCAAGTACAGCTAATCATTCATACGAGCAGTATGTATACTGTCGGACAGCACGAAGTAATTAGGCTCTCTCCTTACTCTGTTGAATTTCATCTACATTGATAAATAAAGAGAATTTGGAGTATAATCAGAAATAAATCTGTACTACGTTACCCCTTAAAAATTGTCAGTGTCCCACAAGAACTGAATGTGTCACTGTCGGTATGAATCGACTAAACGACCTTTTTCAGTCGACATAATAGTCGAGACTTTCACCACTGGGGTTGGTGTACCAGACAAAGAGGCTTGAACAAAGACTTGAAAACTTGAATGAAACTTCGCTGTGGCACGGTTCATTTGTTTTGACTGGATTTGATAGACTGGCTAATTAAGGTGGATAATCTTTATAGCCGTATAAAAGATTAGTTTCTCTAAACGAGCTTAAATTTATCTTCATAAGAATTGCTACTGCGCGAAACTCATTACTGTTAGATTAAATCTCTAATTGAATTCGCTTGCGAACGTTTACTTAGAACTAAGCGATACTGTGTTTCGGATAACATACTCGTATTAAACTGTAGGTATCAGTTGTTGTTTGTCCTAAAACAATATTCTTAATTCTACTTCCTACTTACATTATAAAAGCTAAAACTATTGTGGATTTTCGTTAGTCAATATTTAAAAACGCCTCCCCTCCGCGGGCAGAGGTGAAAGGTCAAGTGCCCCCCGTCTGCCACGCCCCCCCGCGATTTTTTTGATTTTTTTGCCGCGCGCTATTAAAAAATTAATAAAAAATAAAATTTGTATGAAAACTATATATAAAATTAATATCACTGTAATCCTACTGAATAAAGCTAACTGATATCCAACGCATATGTATTTTAATTAAAAAAAGTATCCCCTATCTAGGCTTAAAGTTGAGCATGCGATTATTTTTCACCATTTTTTACGAAAAAAATCATATTAAAAAATATAAAAAACATTTCATACATATTATTGTTTTTTTGGCTTTAAAAAACAACAATATACAGATATCCGAGAAAAAATAACATCATCCCATACATTGTTTAGATTAACAAGATCGTCATAAAGCACGTGCGGTTCAAGTGGCCCATTAAGACGGTCGTAAAAAAAAGGTCATGTTACAAAATGTGAACTTGATATTCTTTAAGTTGGAATGGCTTGTAACTTTTGTTTATGAATAGTATAATTTATGAGCTTCTGGTTTTGTAATGGTTTAGTCGATAAAAATGTGTTTTATTTATCTATTAGAGACCATAAAAAACCTCGTTTCGGGCTGATGATAATGATGATAGATAATTGAAAAAAATACGCGAAGTCAATTAGGACGTTATTGAGCAAAATGGGTTGCTTTATTTAAAAATCTGTATATGCATTCTTATTATTAATAACATAACAAATAAAAAACATGCAACATACATACCTGTTGTAATTGAAACTATGTTTCAAAATCGGCTGTAAATACCGACGGCGGACATCTGGCACGGCTTTTCGGACACTATTGTTCGTTCGACATGTATGCGTTTAGATTCATATTTGTGATTAATATACACATCACATACTTAATTTAACACTTGTATCGTATCACTGGATATATATCGGTCACATATTACTATTAATTTTGAAGTATATAATGAAACCTTATTTTGAAAAAAAAATCACAACATAAAAGTCACAAAAAAAACACTCAAATTTCGGCACAAAAAAGGTCCGTCGGCGTTCGGTTCGAAACAAATATTTCGATTTTTTTGATCACACAGACATGTATTTGACACTGTCACTAACTTTATTACTGGTTTTGCCACGTGTAAAACATAACAAAATATGTATTTAATCGAAATAAATACATAAAATCGGTATTTATAAATAGATGGCAAGAGCGGCCGCCATTACGTGTTTATAACCTTGACCGCGCGCGTCATTCTGATGCAATTTACACAGAAATTTATTTCGGAAGTATCAATTCTAACGTATCTGATTGGTAGTTTGTCATTTTGCCTGTCTATGAACGAGTTAGAGCAGAAAAAAATATTATGTCATAGTTAACTGGCGGGGAGTACAACAAGGAGAGGAATAACGATACGCTAGCGTATGGCATGCCAGCCAGCGCACAATGGCGGGAAATACGCTGGCGTATTTATTGCCTCCAAATTTCTATGAAATTTGGAAACTTGACAGCTTATACCTTGGATTAGCATAATTTATTATCTTTACTAGGCACCTTGTTATCTTGTGCAAAAGCAAATGAAGAAACGTAATGCAGCTAGTATTATAAGTGTATAGTATAAAAGCGAAATTATGTTATTCGATCACACAATAAGTGTTCCTTGGATTTTAATTAAACTTTACAGAAATATAGTTCGTATATATAACTATAGAACACAGTGTACTTTTATCCCGAAACGGTAAACATTTTCTGCAGAATAGTGACGCAACAAAGCTACACTGAAATTTTTTAGGCATTCTAAGTTATAAGCCGTATTGAAAATGTTCAGGTATTCTAAGTTATAGCCTACAAGTACTTATAACAATATTTTTTAAACTATCACGGTCATTCATTAAAACACTAATTTTATTAATAGGATATTTACCGTGGTTCGCGTTAATTTTGAGCTTCCGATATTGTGAGTGTGTTTTGTCGGGACTACCATCCGCAACATAGTGTATGTGACTGTGCCGAAATATCGGGAACTCAAAATTAACATGAACCACGGTAAATATCCCGTTAATAACAATAGTGATAACACTATCGGACTTACCGAAAAACGTTACTTAACTTTAAGCAATCCTTAACTTATTTTGTCGACTTCTCGGTGACACGTAATGACACTTGCGTGTTTCAATGTATATTTTACAATCTACGCTAACAATAAATCAATAAGCATTGTATAGAGGTGTTTCCCGAACAATATCAAACATAATAATCTCTGATGTATAAGCTCTACGAAAACCACCAACTAATTATGTTGCTTCAGCATAATCCACTTTAATGTAAGCAGGAATCAAGTTACAATAACCTCTCACAATATTACAGACATCTTTATAGCTAATGGGGTTGGAATAAGGTATTAGAATGCTTCGTTACTGATTTTTAGGGTACCGTACTAAGTGGAACTCTTATATGTTGTTCTCCTTGACGTATCCGTCAACGGCGAACCTTGTTAACTCTGATTATTTATTTATTTATTCAAAATGATTGTCATGCTTACAGCTGTAGGCCAAATCTCATGACAATCCATCAGTAGGTATCTAAAATAATAATAACATAACAAATTCAACACAACTAAAAATAAAATCAAATACTAATTAGAAAACTTATTACTAAACAATAAAAAGAATAATTAGATTAATGCATTAGAAATATAAAATGTCAGTCAATTAAATAACAATAATAAATTAAATAATCAAATATAACAAGAAAAATCACAAATAATTAGAAATAATTAACAAAAATAATAATAATTAAAATACAATATCCATACTTAAAAGTGAAATGGTCAACACACATACTAATAAACATATATATCTTCGCAATAAATATATCAAGGTTTGGTTGTTGAGCAAGCAAGGCATTGAGCAGAGCCTGGGCCGTGGGAGCGTACGCGTCGCCGGGGCCGCGAGCAGACGCCGCACGTGCCCGTGCCATTATGTCGTGCCGTGCCGTGCCATTATGTCGTGCCGTGTATAGCTGGCAAAGACAAATTTTGTCTTGAAGACCCTACTGCATGGCGCAGAGTGCAGTAGACCTTCAGCATAGTACGAGTATGTGTAAAATTTTGGACAGATTTATTTATAAGGAACTTGCGTCTAGGTTTTGCATGATTAGATTTTGGTTTTGTTTTTGTTGGTTTTGTGATCGCATCTGCATGTGTTTGTTTTTTTCTATCTGTCTATGTCACGAAAGTTTTATTGTGAAAGTATGTATCTGTGAATTACTACAAAATTTTATAGTAGAATTATGAAAAAATATAAATTTTTATGTCGTACACTCCATATGTTCTAAATCTATAAATTCATGATTAGCAATAATAGAACACAAAAACTTTCATTGAAAATTATTTTTTTTAAAACGAGGTAGTATGTAAAATATGAATTATGTAATGAATACTACCCTGCTACTGAAAGAACTAAGCTCGAATGTTCTCTTCGAGTTCAAACCACGAAAGAGAAGATCCGTAGACGAATGAAAGTCACCGATATAGCACAGCGGATTAGCAAGTTGAAGTGGCAGTGAGCAAATAGCATGCAGAGTCACCTGAGATTGCTAATATTCCTTTTCATTATTGTGTTATTGAACCCTACCACATACGTGTCACGAGCCGTCCTTAGCCAGTTATTTTATCTGATAACGAGTATTCGAGATTCCCGAGGTAAGAGCGCGCCCAATTTGCAGTAATGTAAAACGTTTTATGGTAAAAAGTGAAAAGTGAGGCTTATTTAGACTTTACTCGAATAAAATAGGCGCCTTTTGTGAAATACATTCGCGAGGTTTTCATGTGAAGAGCACTCTACTGAAACAGTCGGGCTTATTTTACTTAACTACGCAAAAAGAGGATTTTTATAGTCTGAATAGAATTTTGCAATCTGTTTATATTCGTGTTTTTTTTTTCTTCGAAACCACCAGTTCGTGATTTTTTTTTTCAAAAATCAGAAACCACCAGCTGAACCAGCTCCATATACTCAATAATTTATTTGTTACAAAGTTAAAAAGAGAATACATGATAGTCTTGAAGCCTCTGGTTCCCAAACTAGCTTAACACTGTATTTCGGGAACCAGATACGAGATATAATGATACTATACAAATATATTGATATTATTGATACCGACCGTATCGGTATTCTAATGTTGTCCATTGTCGCATCAGACTCCACGTGTTATTATTATGAAATTTAGTTAATTTATCATAATATGTGTAATTCTGACTTACCTGTAACGTGTATGTTATTTAATGCTAGTAAATATTCTTATTCTTATTCGTGTCAGAGGATATAACGTCGTCATCGTCTAAATTTGATATTAATCATATATAAGTTACGGCTAAAAACTTGAGTTTATTATCGAAGAGAGACTTAATGTGCATTTTCGATAAAAATTTCATCTTTAGACGTCTAAACTGCACAACGGCTAATGAAATCATTGAAATCAATTTGTTTATTTTTAACGGACTTCGAAAAGGAGGAGGTTCTATGTTCGATTGTATGTACATTTTGCCTGACTGCGTAAGAAGGAGGATTATGTTTTTAGCGTGAATTTATGGTTGATGGTATGTTTCTATATGTTTTCTTACAGCCTAAACGGCTTGACCGATTTTGATGAGCGAGATGACTTTAGATTTGTCGTCACTTCCCGATTGTCATAGGATATATATATTTATAATAATAATAATACATCTCGCAAAAATAAACCATTTTTTAATGCTCAATACAACGAAATACGAAATCGTAAGATAGACTAAAAAAACTACTTTTCTGCAGTCGGCTATTTTGTTTTTCTTTTAATATAGATATTTGTTTATGTATTTGCAGATTACTCCGTCATCCTTGAACCAATTTTTGTGTATCTCAAATAATTATAGAGAGAAAGCTCCCGAGGTAATCTCATTTATTTTGTCGACTTAATTATTTTTTTGAATAAATAAGCAATTACAAAAAAAGTATATAAATTTTCTATCAACTGGTACACATAATACAAGCTTTGCTTAGTTCAGGACTAAATATTGTGTGAAAATTTCCACCCACAATTTAAATTTCCATTTAGCCCTTAAATTATTGCTAGTTCATAAAAAATAAGGGTTGTAGATGCTTTATAGCTTGTTGCTCAATTAAGGCGCTAATTGAAAATGTGGATGAATCGAATATGATTCATTTTCAAAGTGGCCAACAGTTGTTACGGCGCTCGTTAGCGGAAATGATTTCCATTAATTTATCAAATTATGGATTTGGAAACACGCCGATATTCCAATTTCGCTGCTTGTCAACATATTAATTGCTTTTTGTTATGGTAACAATTTTACAAGCTTTGTTAATTACTGATAATAATTAAATAAATAGTAAATAAAGAACAGTCATCGAGGACTCCTATGACCAGCAGTGGACGATGATAAAATTATACTATGATAAGGTTTATTATAAATGTAATATAATGTAATTTAACGCACTTTTCTTTTGATCACTGACGTAGACGTCACTCCCGAAGGATGTCTCGTCTGATACCAGACGAGACGTCTTTCGGGAGTGACGTCTGCGCTGTATCTTTTGAAAAAGACCGCCGTATACGGTTGAAACTATAGTCGGAGAATTCGGCTCAAAAATAGACATGGAGTAACCGTTTGTTCAAAATAAAAATGTGTAACAACCACGTTAGTTTTCATAATAAAATGTAACGCAATGTAATGTGTAATGTAATACATATAAAAATGTCAAGCGAGGTCGCTAATGACCTTTGATGTTAAAAAGCGACCTAAAATAAATAAATAAAAAGAAACTGTCCTCGTGTCCTGTGTCAAAAATAATTATGTAATTATTTGTAACAAAAATAATTTTCGTAACTTTAACTATTTAAGGCCCAGAGTAGAGTGGCGCCGCTACGCTCTCACGTGACATATTATTTTAAGATATAAAATTGTTGAATATACTCTTGATAATTAGACAATAGACGTAAACTTTATTGTTATAAAAAACAAATCGAAAAACATACAAACAAAAAATTAAATATTACACAAAGTTTAATTATTCATGTTTAAGCTTCATCAGAACATTATTATCATTTATTAGCAATAGCTTATATTATTAAATGTTATACGTCCAAATTTGCACGTTTGTATTTTATTTTTACGTAAAATGGATCTACGATTGACCACCAACTCGCCTGATGTTAAGCGACGGTTTGGCCGAGGATGGAGCTCGTCGATCTAGAAGATATATATTCAATCTTGCCTTGATAAATCCAAGATTATTACTTTATTCATTGTTTTATTAAATAACACATAAAGATAATTATTGTAATATCTACTATGGATTCATTTCGACAAGTTGCCAAGCCCAAAGGCCCGTGTTAGTGGACTCATGTTAATATTCTCCTCGTTAAAACCTACTGAGTAAAACCCTACAACTCTAAACCCTAAAATCGACCGTAGTTGGAGCGAACGAGCGTCCTAACACTTTATTTCACTGTCAAACAAACCATTCACCCGTCAAAACAGTATCCAAGTGATCAGCTCAGTGAAGCTGTAGGTGAACACGTCACCTCGGGCGAACTCGACCCTACTTCCCCCATACTCCCATATTCCCAGCACTGCAGACGTGTAATACGTCCCGTGGGTGCGTCACTTCACTACGACGGCCCTCGTAGAATATTTGTGATCGAAAATTAGTTGCGCGCTCAGGGGACACCATGAAAAACGTGGAAAAAATTAATGGATGAATAACAGGGAAGTGATGTGATTGTACCTTTATGTGAAATTTATTGACTGAGCAAAGCGCATGTGTCTATGACGTACGAAATTAACAATGTGAAAACTATTTGACTATATGTGTTGTTTTTTTTAAGGTTTTACGGCGATTACTTATTAATTCAATACGCATTATTTCGGTTGTGTTTTTTGTAATTGTATACATTTTTGTTAGTGGAGTCTTAATCATAGTCAAAGTCAAGTAAAACATGTCACGTTCAAGTCACGTCTATTTAAAGTGATGCAGATTTTTCTGGAAGTTTCTGTGAAATTTGGTAGGTATTACCTATTGACCTATTATTTACCTATTGTATTATTTATTTACACATAGTAGAAAAAATATCTATAAAGTTAATTTTAATCCAAGTTAATTTTCATACATAAAAATCATTTTTGCATTAATAATGTCAAAAAAATATTTTTATGTATAAATAAATTGAAATTTTCGTCGAATATTTGTGATGCTGTTTTTTAGTTTTACAAACGACGATTTTTTTTATAGATTCATGCAATCATGTTATATCTTCAAAAATGTGGGTATGCGCCAGCGAGACAGACGATGGTCATACTACGAACTCAACATTTTCCCTTTTAGTCCACCACTAAAATAGATATCAACTAATAAATAAAGCCAGCTACAAAACCACACATAACAGAGCCCGCAACCTGATTAGATTATCCGGGGGACACTGCGGTCCTGTACAGATTAAAAGCTCTAACACGATGCTCATAACTCTAGCCTGTGTGAGCACTCGGCTAGCTCACACTCGGACAGCCCCACACAGATTTGCATAATGTAAAACGACTGAGCTTCACTCGTAATCTACGCCCACGTATATCTGAATTAATGGCTCGTAATGTTTCGAAAAAAGAGTAAACTTTCAATTTGATTGATTTATTGATTTAGTTTCTATCGATTTAGTCAGAAATCTAGGGAGTCATTCCTAATGTCATTAAATCACGGATAAAAAGCGATTTTGCTAAGTTTTTTCTTAATTATTTCGAATGTAAGTGGCGTAAAAATACATACATACCTACACAAAATCACGCCTATCCCTAACGGTTACGGGACAAGATCATTATAAGCCATTTTTGCGGATTTTTGACACCACATTAAAATAGACAAGTAACAAATAATTATAGTTTAAACAACTGAAAAACCTACTTCAAAATGCGCAACTTTGTTTTAACTACTGAACTGATTTTGATGAAATTTCTATGGGACCATCTGGGAAGTATATCCTTTCTAACATTTTTTTTTTTCAAATTGTTCCAAGCGTCTCCGTGTAATCAAGGAACATGCATAAAAATAAAGTAAAAACACATTTCAACGAATTGAGAATCTCCTCCTTTTTGGAAGTCAATTAAAAAAAGACAAATACTTTATATGGACAAAAACTTCAAAATAAACACACAAATTTACTTTGAACGTTGACTGATATTTTTTTTCCCCACATATGGTTAGGTTTTATTCATTAGAAGATCTATCACATGCACCAGTATGAGACCAAAGATGTGTATGAGCCAGTATGATGTAAAATATGGTGGCAAGATGTAATAAAGTGAAAAAAGTGTATTTTCATGTTGTCCTTATTGTCACGTTATCCAACCAAATGGAATAGACACATCACGTCTCCTTTCACCACTTCATTCTATTTAATGTCAACTCTCTATTCAAACCCTCACACACGTATCATCTTTCACAGTTCATCTACACTCAGTCACTACACTCACTAGGGTTGCTCTCACCCAATTTTACCGCTTACCGTAATTGACCGTTTACATTATTTGTTTTAACATTTATCTTTTATTCTTTATATCTTTTATCGATATTAAATTTCAAGAAGTTTTTAATTGGATCAAAAGATTTTTGAAGTTAATTTATATTCACATTTTTTTTATTAAAATTCAAATTGGAATAAGTAAGGGACACTGAATGTACATAGTAACCTGAAGAAAGAATAAAGTAATTTTAGCTCAAGATGGTCCATCCTTAAACACACCGTCGCTTATCGTACAGTCAAACATAAAGTTGGTAGTTCAAACATTTTATTTTATTATAAACGTAATACAATCACAAATACAGCTCTTGCTTATTGTTCATTACGGAGTAGCCTGAGCATAAAAAACCATAATAAGGTCAGTACCAAAAATAGCATCAGCCAGTTTTGGCGATTGCATTGGTGGCAAGTCGCGTTATGCGTTACACATACATTTGGTTTCTAATAGCAATGAATCAGTCCATCGCCAACAATGCCGTTTTGTTTAAACAATATAAAAATACAATCACTTTTGAAAACAAAACAATTCTAAATATAAATTCTCATTCTACCAAACTCTTAAGATCCAAATAGTTAAGATATAAATAAAAGCAAAATGTGTTTAAGACACCCTCCACCTCACGTTTGACACTTTCTAATATAAAGAACATCCACAATGATTGCGGTATCGATGACGTTATCAAGTTATACGACCAGGGGCCCCGTCTCGGAGGCCCCCGGGGGCCATTAGGCCGTTACAATGAAATAGTGCTGTTATCTCCACTACTGGGTGAATAAGCAAAACAAATAGCCGTTACTGGCTACCCCAGCCTCAGGCAACTCCTTGCAATAGTGAACGAAGAAGTAAGAACTTGTGGATGTCTGTAAAATAAGCATTGCACAGCTTAGACAATGAACGTTCAATTTAACCTAATAACCATGATTAGGTTTAGGATCTAGTGTTTTTTTGTAGTTCCTAGAGTAAACTAGTCATGGTTCTAAATCTAAATTAATCATGGTTCTTAGTCTTAATTAATCATGGTTCCTAGTCTAAAGTTATTGTGGTTCTTAGGGTAAATTAATCGTGGTTTCAAGTCTAAATTAATCATGATTCTTATTCTAAGCTTATCGTGGTTCCTTAGGGTAAGCTAATCGTAAATGCTAGTCTAAATTCATCATAGTTAGGAACTACGATTTCAGTCTAAGCTTATCATGATTCTGAGAGTTAGCTAATCGTGGTTCCTAGTCTAAACTTATCGTGGTTCTTAGGGTAAGCTAATCGTGGTTCCTAGTCTAAACTTATCGTGGTTCTTAGGGTAAGCTAATCGTGGTTCCTAGTCTAAACTTATCGTGGTTCTTAGGGTAAGCTAATCGTTGTTGCTAGTCTAAACTTATCGTGGTTCTTAGGGTAAGCTAGTCGTTGTTCCTAGACTAAACTTATCGTGGTTCCTAAGAACCACGATAAGTTTACCCTAAGGTAAGCTAATCGTTGTTGCTAGTCTAAATTAACCATGGAACCTAGTCTAAGCTTATTGTGGTTCAAAGGGTAAGTTAATCATGGTTCACAGTTTAAGTAATCGTAGATATGGTTCCAAGTATATACCTGCTTATACTAGCTCCTTTTCTAAATATCTTCGGACATGGTTCAATTTGAGCACAATATGCTTGTTCCGTGCAGCGGTGTCTAAGTTACAAATAGTCTTAATAATAGCCAATCTCCGGTAGGAGATGGCACCTCAAGAAGAAGAAATGCACATTCACGAGTGGCAATTTGATAATGGACAACTAGGAGTAACATTTTAAAGACTATCCGTTTCATTTCAGCACATTACGTTATAAGAGAGAGACAAGGAAATTAACGTAAAAAGAAAAAGAGTCTATTATAGTATATAAATGGTGTTAATTATTTTACTCCAATAAATAAACTTGCCAGCTCGTCTGGTATTTTAAACTGCCGTTGCGGTCTACGATGGAGTGCGCTTGCCTAGAAGAAACCTATTTACTTGCTATTTTAAGATAGGTATCTAGATTCTAATTATTCGAAAAGATTCATTCAGGAATTAATCGGCGATTTTCGCAGAAACACTAATTTATTCCAAAGGAATACGAATTCCAAATAGTATTGTTTTCACACACTAGCCCAAATAAACATTAAGAGCGTCGATTAGCGCAAAAACTGCCCTCTTTTAACCAAAGTGCTCGGTAAATAGTAATGGAACCATTATTTCACCAATCGGTCCGCTTCACTACTTGCCATTACTTTTTTCTGTAAATTAGCTCCTTTTTCTCTGAAATTCCTCAAATTGTCTGGAAAAATACAATCTTCATTTGAATTATTTAATTTCTCTGTATTTCTGTAATTGATTTCTCTATTTTGTTTTTCGATATGAAAGCGGTTTTTGTCCGGTAATTGGAAGTTAATTTGTTTGTTTTCGTTCATATTTTTGCTGTAATTTTGCTAGAATAATTTAGGTAATTTCAGTGATTATTCCAGATAAAAAGAAAAATATCCAAGGCAATAAACCTATACGGACACGTTACTAAGTAATTCGCCTAGGATTAGTATCTATACTAGTCTTAGTACTTACTTAGTACGTACTTACTACTAGTTTTAGTCTTATATAAATAAAGATAGAAAACGGATGGACTGAGAAGATAATTGTAGACATTATTAAGAATTAATTTTACCCTTCATAACTAAGGTATCATACTCGTATCTTTACCTATAAACTACTTATACAATAGTATCGTTGATTGGAATCATATCGTTTTTCGTAATTTAAGGGTTCCAAGTTAAAGTTGTTCGCAACGAGTATTATTAACAACTGTGATGTATTTTTGTGACGTATGTGAAAGTATTTTTTTCACACGTTTTTGAACTATGTACAAATTTGTTTATAAAAATTTCACATCTTCAATTATATCGAATATTTACAGATTTTACAAACGTGCAACACCTCTAGTTAGGTACTGTAGGGAACCTATAAAGGGTCCGGCTGATTAATTCCTTCAAGCGTGTGTTAAAGGTGGCGCCACCCATGTTTGATTGGTTTAAGCAAAAATGACTTTTCAGAACAACAAATTTTTAACAAATTTGTGAAATTTGTAGAGACTGTGTCAACTTTTACAAGATATCAAAGATACAGCCGCAGTCTTTATGAGGCCCTCTTAGCTAAAATATCAGCCTGCAGCGGCTCGTGTCAAAATAACTGCACATTTACGAATTTCCAAAAGCACTAATATTATTGTAGGTCTTTCTTTTAAATAAATATATATTTACAATTTTGCTTGAGTGTTTATGATGTGTTAAATTTAGTAAAATTACTCAAAACAACTGATCAAAGTGCTTTCAGGACCATTCGGATACTTATGTAATCCAAGTGGCACTTCTGGTGAATTACTTTGACGGCACTTCTGGTGAACTACTTTGACAGATGACTAGCCTCGCAGCTCATTGGTAGTTGGTCTGCCTGCTAAGCTGTAGGTCGTGGGTTTGATCCAAGGACAAACATTTGTGTGCTGAGCATGGGTGTTTGATCTGTTTCTGAGAGTTTCTATGTATTTTTCGTATGTATTTACAAAAAAAAAGTATATATGCATTCTATCAGTCACCTAGTTTCTTTAGCATAAGCTTTGTATAGTTTGGGCTATATTGTTGTGTGAATTTATTATTTTATATAGTTTAAAAAACTGAAATAACCAACTTTAAAATGACGCTTGACTTCAGTCGGGCGTCAGCATTAGTATTATATGTTACAAATCGCTCAAATAAACTGAACCTGAAATACAGAAGAAATTACTCGCTTTCTTCAAAATTCATGTTGTATAAAAGCTTACACAAGCGATTCCCCAACGGATTCCGGTTTACGCTTCTTTTATTACTGGTGTAAAGATTTTATTGGGTCTCCTTAAATGTGTCCAAAGACGAGACATTTCGGACATCTATTAACTTCTAAGATATATAATGATAGTAATAAGCCAAAATTGGCACAATTTCTGTAAAAATGTTAAATACCTAAGTAGGTAGGTACATACAGACATTTTTATACAGCGTCAATAAGCCCTAAATTAATAACTTCCAAGATTTAATATTAAAAACCTTAAAAAAAAAAAAAAGTTTTAAAAACTAAATAGCTGACAATATACGTATATACCTATTAAACATATACCTATTTTTGTAAATGATTATGATACACAGAAACACTCGGTTACAGAAAAAACTTTATCACATAAATGTTGGTTCTAGTAGGGATCGAACCACAACCTATAGCTTAGAAGGCAGACTTTCTACTAATAATATTGAGGTGTATGTACAACGCTGATGTATGTACATACAGCTCAATGACTAATCATTATTATAGTAAAAAAAAAACTGAAACATTTAACTATAAAATTCATTACTTGGGTGATACATATATTTTTTCAGTCATATTGTTTTAAAAAACCAAACTCTGGACCGATTTTGATGAAATTTCTATGGGAACAAAATTACTTTCAAATAAAAATAATTATCGGCTTATAAATAGTTGTTGTGTTCCTCTCTTTTTTTTTGAAGTGGGTTAAAATGCGGTTTAACTTTTTCTATTTTGTCCGCAAGCCGAGATAAAATCGTACCAAAATGTCACCCCTAAGTATCACTCATCCAAAACTCGTCAAAGCTATCTTGACGGCTAGCAAAAAGTGTTATCAACTTTCGCAGAACATTTTCCCGAAAATTTTCTTTCAAATGTAGTGAATAAGAGTGCGATGTCATAAAGATACGATCTCGGGTCTACGCCCTAGGCGCAACACAACCCCATCCAGCTGTCGTAAAAAATGTTCATAGACGTGGAAAAAATGATCGACGTCGCCACAAGAACACGCACAAGAAAAGCACCTAAATTATACCGTCTCTTTCATAAATATAATATAACTCACACAACGATTCATGGCCGCCCATGGCCCTAAGAGAAACATTGTTGTGCGTCTCCTATACAAAGGCGAAAACTGTTTTCTACCCTTAAATATTAAATGACTTCGATATTTTTTTATCTGATTGAAATTATAAATGGATATACCTCTACGGCAAGCTTTTTACAAATTTCGTTAATAAATTATAAGTTTAAATTTGGACAGGGAACGGTTCCAATCATAAAAAATAGAGATAATAAAACAGAAAACAGTTAAAAAATTAATACAATCAAAAATAATAAATACACCACTTGATATCTAAAAAATCAAATGCTTTGCTACATTAAGTGAGTACTATGACGCATCGCACGCAGTGGAGAAGGAAATTCCGACATTTTGAAGTCATTTCGACATACGTGAAGTACCTCATGTAACTTATAACACACGGCCGTATATACTACACAGCCACACCACACACATATGTATGCTTACGTGGCTGCCATTTTTTGTAAAAAATTTCGAAGCGAAACTCCATCCATCTTTTTTCTAGTCCACGTTCATCACACATTTATAACTTGTCGCCCAACGTGAAATACTTTCCCGCCTTTAACACTACCGTAGTAAACGGTAGTGGTCATACAAAATGTATACCAGACTTTACGGACGCAGCAAAAAAATTACGGCAAAAGGAAGAACAGTAAAATTACGACACGAGGAAGAATAGAAAAATTACGACAGGCATGAGATAGAGCATAACGAAAAACGATGAAAGTTTTATTTGAGACTTGGTGGTAGAAAAGGTTTCACGAGGACGTTACTTTTACACGTATACCTGAATGCTTTTGTGATGAAATCTGTAAAATTTTGTAGCGATCGAGTATTGTAGGTTGTAGCTTTTTAAAGGTTGCGGAGTTTATTCAGCCGCAATCTTCAAGACTACCGTAATGTTCAAGTACCTAAAAGAACCATCGAAATAATAAGTTGGGAATGAGAGTCGAATGAAGCAACTTTTATCAAGTCTTTAGACTTGGACCCGCATTATCCCGATCTGTACCTGGGAGCCTTTACCATTTTGGCTACGGAAGTGTCCACGTGGGATGGTGGGATGGGATAGTGGACCCTACCCCATCCCACCATCCCACGTGGACACCTCCGGAGTTCAAGTCCCGTCGGATGTGTGTAATTTTTGAACTGTCAATAAATTTGTAGATACTTCAGTGTATGTTCAAAACACTAAAAAATATCGAATATAAGCACTACCGAAGCAGGTAGGTATCATAAGTTGTTTGCGGTTCCTACTAGTCGGACCGTTGCCCGTTCAAGATCGCCTATCCCACGTCGATAGTGTAAGGATAAAGTAAATAACTGAAAAATTTCCTTGCATGTACTCGTAAATGCCCAATTAAAGGTCTGGCAAACTACATCACATGGATATTTCAATGTCTGTGTTTACAAGGACGTGTCTTATAATGTAAATATTACTAGCAGACTGACTACTATGAGAATTCTGAATTACAAAATAAAAGCTCTCATTATTAGTTTATATTGTAAAATAGAGAAATACAGCACTATGAAAGTGAAAATATATCTGTGTATTTGTTACCTTTCCCTAAACAGCTGCATCCATAACTTTTCACCGTTAACATGCGGGTGAAACGATGTGACACACCTAGTAATCTATAAAGATTTTTTTGCTACTAGCATTCCTAAATATTCCGTATAATAACCATACTTGAGAAATACGAGTAACACTAGCAATATTCGAATATTATTCGTCTCTAATATTCGTCATTCGAAACCATATTGGACAAATCTCGAGCTCGTCATCTGTTTATTGGCCCAAAAACTCAATAACGCTCGTAAAAACGTTCTCGAAGTTTCCAGAGTATTCGAAGAATTTCGATCAAACCTGGATTGTTTCAGCTTTAATTAAAGTTGAATAGTTGACGAACTTCTGCCTCGAGCTTACCTGTAACAATGGAGCTTCATTAAAATTATGTTAAGAGTTATTTGGTGTTATGAAGGATTTGAATTAGGACGATGGGAGAGGAAAATATTATACGTAAGTAGTTAGTTTTTTTACCTATTTGTTATATCGTTAACATACATACAATCACGCCTGTTTTCCTTGACGGGGTAGGCAGGACATCAAAGACTGATAAGGTCGTTTGACGCGACATTTGACCATGATTAGAGGGTTTTATGGAAAGCAGGGGTATTACAGGGTTAGAGAACGTTAAATCTAAGTATTTCAGCTTTTCAACCGACTGCGTAAGAGAGATAAATGTTTTCGTGTAGGTATGTATCTTTGTATGTATTTCTACATGACCAGCCTCGCAGCTCAGTTGGTGGTATGCCTGCCTTCTGAGTTTTAGGTCGTGGATTCGATCCCTAACCAGGACAAATATTTGTGTGATGAATATAGATGTTGTTTCTGCGTATGTGTGTTTCTATGTATCTTATGTATGTATTTACAAATTATTTTGAAATTGGTTGTTTCAGTCTTTTAACTGCTTTTAGTTTGTTTACATTATGAAATTTCTAAGGTACCAATCTGAAAGAATATTTTTTCAAAGAAAGGAAATAATTTTCCAAATCTGTTCATAAATGACGGAGTTATGAAGTAACAACCATTAAAAAAGAATTTCCTCTTTTTTAGAGTCGGTTAAAATATGCAGAAAGTACTCGTATATTTAAAAGTCGATTAAAGCAATTAGCAAATAGCACACCATTAGTACTTCAGAATTAAGCCCTAAGTCATAATCCATTAAATCTGTGTACAAACAGAAGTGTTTGAACAAAAACAATTTTACGCCTAGATATTCTGAAATGTGCTTTATTCCAGTGAACATGGTAAAAAAGCGACATGTGGGGGCAACAAAATGGCGGAACAATATTTTGCCTCGCGCTTTGTTAAGTTATTCGAATGTTTTTGTGAATTTCCACGAACCGTTATGTTTTCGTTTGGAAATGTAGTAGCTGTGATAAAGTTTAATTTTTGATCAAAACATTAGCCGAGATAAGTTCAAATCTGTAAAAGTGAAAGTTACTATCTCTCTCTGTTTCTCTCTCTCTCTATCATTGTTTATTCGTTTCATTTTTACAATCAAAGTGACCAACGAAAAAATTACCTACCGAGGTTATACAATTATGTAAAATATACGTGATAAATCCTTTAAATATCAAGTTTAATTTCAGCGGAAAAAAACTGGCCATAAATCAACGACAACAGCTAAATTAGTGGCTACTTTTTAAAATATACATTTACTTATACAGGTTCAACAAAGTACACGTTCGAACAAAAAAGCTCCAGTTCACGCACAGAGAACCGAGAAGGGAGGCTCACATGTTCAACATCTAATGTCATAACCTTATTCCATCATACTCCGGGAAGCGTGGTTCCGTCACAAAACATTTTACTTTGAGCTCGGGAGCGCTTGCAAATTAGTTTATAATACGAATTGCAGAGATACTGTCTACTTTAAGCCAGTGTATAAGCTTTAGAGGACCTAGTTTGACTACCACGAACATGACATGTCAATTATTTATTTATATGTTTCAGTTTTATAATTGACAGTATTATCAGACGTCTAGACGCTCGAATTTGGTACGGTTCTCCCGCAAGATAAACGAGAAAAGAAAAGATTATTACAATATGTTCTTCTTTCTTCTTGTTAGACAATTACAAAAATCTATACTAATAGCCGCGTACTGACTGAACGAGCAGCCTCGCGAGGCAGTCGCGCGAGGAAAATCCTCGGTCGGTCAGGACGTGCCTAATGTCATTTCTCTCGGGCGAGGCACGTCATGGCCGACCGAGGATTTGCCTCGCGCGACTGCCTCGCAAGGCTGTTCGCTCAGTCAGTACGCGGCTATTAAGAAGCTTTTTTTGAGCATCGGATGATTGAAGCTTTTTATATTATTATTATATTATGACATCTGATAACACTACTGTTTCGTCTCGGAATTTCGGAAGTTAAGGAGCTATTTTCGTCGACGTATGATCTGCAAGAGATTACTAGATTGTGGTTTGCGACCGTGTGGACAGAAATTTCGACGCGGTGTCCAACACAGCCAACACAGCTCACCCCTGTCGAGAGCCCTAAAGAGAGAAGAGAGAACTAAAGTCACCCCTAGTTTTTGACAGTGTAGCAGGCGTTTTAAAATCTGACAATGACTGCATTGACTGAATTTGACATACTTCATAGATCCCATCGTATTTGGTATCGACTTTTCAAAACTGTAATGGTATATTTTGTACATAAAAAACAGCTTATTCACATAAAACAGAAACCCAGGTACTGATTTTAGAAGTATTTTGTACAAGAACTCACTGTACAAAGCAACCTTTGCAAAGACAATGCTTGCAATATTACTCACTATGCAATGCCTGTTGGAAAAGAAAATGGTTTCTGTTTACAGAGGCGCTAACAAGACTTGTTAACTTTTGGAATGTTGCAAATTTTATGTTAAAGTAGTAGTAGTGTATTAAAAGTGGATATAATATATATGAAATAAAAATCAAGATAACATATTTTTAACTTTTTTTTGTCAAAACTTTATAGAAAATTATTATCCACAATGTCAATCTGTAAAAAACTTTCCACCGCCAGGAAACCGCAACTCGATTAAGGATTTTACGAATAATATGTGGACATTTCACACAACACCATCTAGCCCAAACTAAGCAAAGCTTGTACTATGGAACTAGATGGGTGATAGAATACATATATACTTTTTTTTTGTAAATATATACATATGATACATAGAAACACCCAGACACATAACAAACATCCATGCTCATCACACAAATGTTTGCCCTGGGTGGGGATTGAACCCACGACCTTTCAGTTCAGCAGGTAGACGTAAACACACTACCAACTGAGCCACAAGGCCAGTCAAAAATATTTTTATGGGGATTATTAAAAGACCGCTTTACATTAATTTGGCAAATATAATGCAAGAAATGAAATCAGAAGTTAAAACGGAAACGTTGACGATTTATATTAAGACCGTAGAAAACACATTTTCCGCAGGCGTTTCCAAGAATAAGATTTCAAACCACTTCGCAAGCTAATATTACCTGAAGAAGTTACCGCTAGTTGCCGTCCACAAAGGCTATTTGACTCCCGTTGTAAGGTGTTTTCATCTCTTTTCCTGGAAACTTATCTTCCCATCCCCCCTTTCTCCCCTCGTTATGATTGAGCGCCCGCGCGGGAACTGGCGGCTAAAGATTATAACTTTTGTAGAAAATGAAGTTACGTTGTATACGGACGATTATGGTCGGATATTTCTTTTCACTTGTGGAGTGAAAGGAATGACTTCTTAGAAATGGCGACTTGGTTTTTGATGAAATATGTAGTAGGTACATGATTTCTTATGGAATGAATTCCATAAGAAATCATGTACCTACATACATACTATCATATCTAAGAAATAAGAAAGTACCAGGCTAGATCATACGGATCCTAGAATTCAGAGTTTGGCCGTCACCATACAGTGAGAAAATGCTGCCAACATTAGGGGCACATTAGCGCCAAGCACGGTACAGGGCGGATCATTATAGATGGATAAGTAAATTCTTTATTGTTTATATCTTAGATAAGGACAAATTTGAGAGAAATTGCAAAAGAAACATTTTCCAGGCAACCTTAGGACGAAGATGTAATAACAAAAGAAATGGATTCCTACATTCAATTCATTTAAATGACGTGACGTGTTTATTTTTACAAGTACCTAATCGTTTAAAAAACAAAAAAAAAAACCGACTTCAAAATACGCTATTCGTTTACTTGGATGATATATTTTGACCAGTTATTTTGTTATAAAAAAGAACCGATTTTGAAATCGATAAGGATAGAAAATTAATTTCTTTTGTGGTTTTGAAAAAATCGCGATTTGCTGGCAATAATTTGTGCACAACATTCCTCTGGACAAACGCAATCAGCTTTATATTACGAGTGTTCTATCAAATAACAGGTCAATTATGGGTTAACACATCGCCGTCGAACATAAAAAATAAACTACTTATTTATATATTTTACCCATATTAGGTACTAACCATTTGCAGACACCACCCGTCTAAATAAATATTACCTAGTCTAGCGTGACAATCATAATAGTAACGTATCTAAACCGCTAAGCCTGAAATTTATGAGCACATAAATACCCCTTATTTTGAATTTTACTATCAATACAAATAAGCATCGTTGGTCCTCTGAAATAATGTTACAACGCTATATAAATTCGATAGAGCCTATCCCCAGCACATGTGATAAAGAACATTATACTTGCAACGTTGTCTTGTATTTTGTATGTGAAAATAACACAAAGCACCCGAGGCTTACGAAAACATCGGTTCGACAAATATCGAGTTTGTGCCCTCTATAAACTTGAATAACCCTTTACGCTCGAACGATATTACACTCTAACCGCCGGCAATAGGGTTCGTTATTAAAATGTCAACGATACATGATCGATTACAAATTGATTCATTGTGTACCTAATTACAGAAGCTGAAGGTAGGTTTTACTTTGATGGGGTGCTGTTCAGTGTAAATTGTGTCGTATTTCTTCTATGTTGGGGTTGTAGTTAGAGTGGGAGTTTGTTTGTTGGTGCGTAGGTGAGGCTTAAGCGCCCGTCGGGGGCTGGCTCCCTGTAGCGGCCCCGTAAGGTCAAATGCAAAGTTTACCTTTACCCTCTGAAGTGAACTTCTATTACGCAGTTTTATTGGCTTAAGATAAGAGATGTTTCATGGTAATTCTGTACACCAAATGAAGACCTCGTGATTGCGTTATAAACATGTTTGCGAAAGGTAATCACGTCTTAGTAATAAAGATGTTACGATGGCAACAGAAATTCAGATAAACTCCAATCTGAGAAAACTTTTTATTAATTCTTTAATTTAATGAAAAGTACACACGAAGACTAAAAATAAGAACAAATTAGATCTAACATTTGACATTTGAAGTAGATATTTATTAGGAAGTATCTTATTTTTCAGGGTCTCTGTACTACTGTCTGCTAATTATTACTTTTTTTTTATGAGCCCTGTTTGTACAAACTGTCCCACTGCTGGGCGCGGGCCATCTTCTCATTACGAGAAGGAGTAAGGCCATAGTCTACCACGCTGGCCAAGTGCGGATTGGCAGACTTCACACATCTTCAAGATCATTGAGAACTCTCAGACATGTAGGTTTCCTCACGATGTTTTCCTTCACCGTTTGAAGTTGGTTACAATAAACAATACGCACATAATTTCGAAAAGACAGAGGTCCTTGCCGCGGCATTCGAACCCAGGACCTGCGGATCGCAAGTCAGACGGTCTCCCGACTAGGCTGCCGGAAACTTACTAAATACATATATAAAATTATAAACTGTAAATCTCCTAAACTAAATCCCATCAAAAAAACTATACTGTAACCTGCGCCATATAACCTGAAACATAATCTGTTAACAAGGACGGTGACGGTAAAAGCTCAGATATACAAAATCTCATTAATCACCATTTCGAGCGTTTTTCGTACTCTCATATTTTTTTAGGTTATAGATAATAGCTTGTTTATAAAAACCAAAATATTGTGTAATTTCGTAAGGAAAATTTGACAACATTACTTAAATATTTAAGCAGGAGTCGTTTCTATTTTCCATTTTCTTAACACAATGATTGACAAAGTATATTTTCGCAGAAAAAAATAAGCATCAAAAGGCACATAATTCATTCTTTTTCCGTCGTGGTTGTCGGCACATTTATCTGTCCTACTAGGTCTGTATTGCGAAGAAGCAAGCTTTAAAATGGTCCTTCGACTTTACTTAATGTACTGTGATTTTTCTTTGTTCGGTCTGACATCGATGGATGTCAATTCATCGGGAAAACGAAGGAAATGGGAGAAATAGGGCTTTTTAATAAATAGGGCCTTTTATGGGAGAAATAGGGCTTTTTAATGTTTTCTGGGGCGCTGTGTGTCGGCCACAGTCACCACAGTATTAAGATCTTACGGGAGATCATTCTTTTTTGGGCAGAAAAGAATTTATGGTATCATTATTTCACATTGTGAAACATTTTTGACAGACCTCATGGCTTAGTGGTAGCCTGCCTCTTGAGCTGTAGGTCGTGGGTTCGATCTCCACCCAGGGCAAACATTTTATTTGTGTGACGAGCATGGGTGTTTGTTCTGTGTCTGGGTGTTTTTATGTATCTTAGGAATGTATTTACAAAAAAAAGTATATATGTAGTCTATCAATCATCTAGTTACCATAGTACATGCTTTGCTTAGTTTGGGCTAGATGGTGTTGTGTGAAATGTCCACCAATATATATATATTTAGGCATCTTTGCACTAGGGACAATAAGAATATTCATAATATTCAAAATAAATATTATTTCATTTGTTTAAAATATAATTTCACTGGTTTTGTTTTTATATTTTATCTACATATTAATATCAGATTTACGTTCATTTATTAAGTTACGTTTTGATTTTGTTTCTTTTTACCTTCTTTTAGTTTCCTATAGTTTACTTTTTAGATGGTGATAAGTGATAACCTTTTGTGTAAATTAGCTCAAAAATGTGGTTTAACACATTTCAGGGAAATTAGTCATTGTTTATCTAATAGTAATCTTTGGATAGTGCTGTGGGTGACATAGTTAATACATTTGTTGTTAAATTTTAAATTGTTAACTTTTACTATGTCACTGTTTATTGTCCCAAATAAAAAAATTGCATTACAATACTTTTGTATTCATAAACTTTTGCAATCTGATAATGGGCGCGAATATACAACTTACTAAAATTTAAAAACTATATCGTGTAAATAACAATAACGGTTGTTCAAAAATAATTTTCATTTTAGCAATACTAGTGGTCACGTTTAGGCCTATTCGATAGTTATAAATAATGTAGGCCCTCTACATTTACAACCTACGTTCATCGCACCCTACGCGTGACACTCGACTGAGCTCAGCGCGCGCGGTCACCCGTAAACTAGATGGTACTAGATGGCCTTTGTGAACTACCCGCATTTTTTCAAACTATCGCTCATTTCTCACAAACTGTGACACGGTGATCACATAATTACACTATAACCAATTATTTGTAAATAAACTGCTCTAATACATTACATAAAAGCCACATGAAAACGTGTCCCCCATACAGCCGCTTTCATTTTATTGATTGTCTATCTGTCTTGCTCGCGCATATTGACCTACTGTTGCTATGTACTGATCGATTGGCTCTTTGATCCGATTCAATGACTCTACATTTTATTCCTTTGAACGTTTTATTTGAAGCTTTGAACGATCTTACGATGCTTGACTTTATTGTTTTTAAGCTTAAAATTGATCTGTCGTTTAAATAGTAATTAGCCCTTATACTTGTAGTGATATTATGACTTGCAAAAGGAAAAGTACCACATCTTTGCTAATTATTCAACTGCCTAGCTACGTAGTGCTAGAATTATTATTTTTGGATTGGAAGGTAATATTTTCAGTAAAACTTCTGGGTACCTATAGCAATATTTTACATCTAATATCATGGAGTAACCAATCCACACGACGAATGGAAGACCCAATCTGGATTCATGCTCTAAGCTTGATCGAGATGAACATGAACAAGTGGTCTAGCGGGATGGATTTACTGCATTTTTGTAGTAGTTAGTTTAGTAGTAGTAGTTAGTGTAGTTACATAGTTTTAAAACCAGTTAGTTCGGGTATTTAACTAAATAGCTCTTGAAGTTTCAGCCACGTCGCAGTGGTTAGCAGTAATTTCAGAACACAGTCTAGTCATTTTTACGTGTAAAAAAAGAGAGAACTGTTTTAGGGTTTTACCCAAAAAACGGGACCCTATTACTGAGACTTCGCTGACTGTCCGTCCGTCCGTCCGTGCGTCCGTCTGTCACCAGGCGTCAGGCTGTATCTCATGAACCGTGATAGTTAGAGAGTTGAAATTTTTACAGATGATGTATTTCTGTTGCCGCTATAACAACAAATACTAAAAAACAGAATAAAATAAATATTTAATGGGAGCCCCCATGCAACAAACGTGATTTTTTGCTCGTTTTTGCTCGATATTGGTAACGGCAACAGGTAGACGCTTGAAATATTCACAGAATATTATTCACTTTAGAAATAAATAAGCGAATAAAAATAAAATTAATATTAAGGGGGGCTCCCATACAACAATCGTGTTTTTTTGCCGTTTTTATAGATAATAGTACGGAACCCTTCGTGCGCGAGTCCGACTCGCACCTAGCACACATAATGTCAAATAAAATTAAAATTTGTCATTTAAAAAATCATTGATAGAATAATAACACTTCTGCAATAACAATGCCTTCAACTTTTTTCTAAATAAATTACTATTCTGGTCTCTTATTGACTTAGGAATCTTATTGTAGATTTTAGGACCCATACATACGATGCTATTTTGCATCAGTGCTGTCTTTCCTTCATGTACGCGCCGTTTGTCTTGGTCGCGCCTATTTCTTACAGTAGTATCAGATAGTGTGGGGAATCGCTCCCGGTTTGTTTTTACAAAAAGGGCCGTTTCTAAAATGTATAAACACGGAAGTGTAAGAATTTTATACTTTAAAAAATAGGGCTTACAACTATCTCTTTTTTTGAGTTTAAACATTGAACGAATACAGCGTTTCTGCCTTTTAAAAATAATAATTTTATTTGTTGAATTTCCCCAAAAAATAATCCCGTACCTCAAAATTGATTCAACTAACCCATAGTAGGCTTTAAGTAAAGATTCTATATTTAGAGTACGAGCTAGTTTGGCGATGGCATATGTTTGGCTACTTATTCTTTTCGAAAGGTGCTCTATTTGTGATTTCCAATTCAATTTTCGGTCAATATATAATCCAAGAAATTTTGAGCTTTCTACTTCATTTATAATGTTATTGTCATATGCTACATTAATATTACCTTTGTTTGTTTCTCTTTGTCTAAAATGCATTATATTTGTTTTATTTAGGTTAATTTTTAAGTTATTGTTGTCAAGCCAAGATATAACTGAGGTCAAAGATTTAACAATATCGTTTTCATAAGAGTCAAGTGTTTTACATGCTACGGTGATAGTGCTATCATCTGCAAATAATGTCATAGGTTGAGATGTAGCATTAGGCAAGTCATTTATGTATGCTATGAATGAAAGTGGTCCCAGGACACTACCTTGTGGAACTCCGTACGCCACTTTGCGTTCATACGATCTATATATTTCTTCTGCTTTCGTGATAAGATTGACTCGACTGATTTCCGTGATTTGTATTCTATCTGCTAGGTAAGACTTTATCAAATCTAAAACGTTACCACGTATTCCATACGCTTCTAATTTACTAGCTAAGATTCTGTGATCTACGTAATCGAACGCCTGCGTCATATCACAGAATATGGCGCACACCGGAGTGCTAAAGAGCGAGTGCAAGAGGTAAAACAAAATATGTAGGTACAAGCAAAGAAATAAAAATTAACCCATTGAGCTGTAGTATGTTTCTTATAGTCAAAATCTCAAAATAAAAACAACTATTCACCTATTATTTAACTATTTTGTCTATTTTCTACAGGATTCATTTTGGGGAATGTGCGCAAGAGCTTCACGACCTAATTTCATCCTTCCCATTTCACTACAGGACTAGCAGAAAGTCGGCGAATTACCACCCATTTCTCGTTGAAATGCCAAAAAACCGTACTCAGCGATATCGATCCACATTCCTGTTGCGTACTGCACAAGAATGGAATTCTTTGCCGCCATCTCCGTTTCCTGAGACCTACAATCTCGAAATTTTCAAGGCTAGAGTGAATAGATATCTTCTAGATCGACGAGCTCCATCCTCGGCCACACCGTTGCTTAACATCAGGCGAGTTAGTGGTCAATCGTAGATCTATCTTGTATTAAAAAAAAAAGTTTGAGCGTCGCTATACATACATTTCAACAATAATAATATCTTACTACACATGTTTTATAATTTAGAGTTTTGTTCAATATATTTGTTATATAATGTTTCTTTTGTATGATGCTTATCTTTAGTTCCTAAATGTTTTGCTTCATTCATTGCCCATTGTCCTTCTAGTACCATAACAATTAGTTTCCTTTCATCACTCGTTTACTTTGTTATTCAATTTGTTTATGTAAAATTAGCTATGATAGTGTTTTGAGTTTCAGTCTATAAGACCCAAAACATTATAGCATTGGTCAGTAATTTATTAGATGTTTCACACTCTGTTGAAGTATATTTGATAAATAATTAATCCATGGTCAACGTTGCTGGTACATCATCGAACTATATTTCTTAACGATTACTGTATTAACCCTAAACTTTGTTGTGTACTGTTTGTTGATCTTAATAAACAATTAAAAAAAATATCTTTCAATATTATTCGAGAACGGAGACGAGACAGCTACGTCACTACTAATTGTTGAATAATCAAGCGAATCAAGTGAATATTTATAAAATTACATACTAAGCCGACAAGCGAATCAATTTGCTATTCGTTGTTGATTAAGGTCGTACGAGACGCATGCGGCGGTAACTTCAAATTGTAAAGTTTTTATTATTCTTGTAGGCAAGTCAGGTATCTATTGTTATTGATTATAATGTTTGCGATAATCTAAGGTTATTTTTTATATTATCCAGTCTTTTTTATTAATAATACATCGTGTTACGTATAAGTACTAACCTAGAAAACCAATTTTACTAATTCCAGCAACTTCTCGGGATATGTAAGTAAAGAGGCGCATTATTGATTCTTAAATTGGCATGATAATTTAAAATATAATCGTAGATTATCGCAAACAATGTGATCACTTACAATAATTACCCGAGCTAGCTACAAGGACAAAAAAATGTTGACTTCCCCGCCGCATTTCTACCGTTGGACCTTAAACGAACTTCAGGTAAGTTCGTTTAAGGGCCAACATGAAGTTCTCTAATTACACATAGTTTTAATTGTACAAAGTACGTCGTTCGAATTAGTAACAATCTCCAGGACGACGCCCTGAAATACACTACCTGAATCTTCATCTATTATTCCTAAGTACTCACAGACGGAAAGACTAAGCAGAGCGCCGTATTGGCGGACGAAGCTTGGACATTCATCCAGCCTTACGCTAGGTATAATTTATCTTCGGCTAGACCAGTGATTTATAGTCCAGGAGTCGGAAGCATAAATTATAGTCCAGCCTGATCGCGATCGTGACTGAAATAAGTCACACTTTTATACATATTTCATTAGGATTAGGACCCGTTTCAAGCTGGAAATAAGGACCCTTTTTGGGATAAACCCGGAGAATTGCTATTATCACTAACCCAAATATTATGTTAGGTACTTATGGTGCTAACAACGTAACAGAGTAAATAGGGCGGGGTACGTGCGCGCCATCTTTAGTGTTATTTTAATATTACGTTTTTTGGTAGGAAATACAGTAATTAGTTTTAATTTTGCATTTTTTGCATGTAAAGTGTTTCATTTTGTACGAGGACCTACTTCATTTTGTTTTTGCTTAGATATTTTCTGTTTAAAATTTTTGGTAAGTAATTTTTAGGGTTCCGTACCTCAAAAGAAAAAACGGAACCCTTATAGGATCACTTTGTTGTCCGTCTGTCTGTCTGTCCGTCTGTCAGGGTGTCAAGACCTTTATCTCTGGAACGCGTAAAGGTATCGTGTTGAAATTAAAACCATATACGCAGATCCATAGTCTCTTGCTGCAGAAAGAAAAATCAAATTTCTCAGTTTTCGTAAAATAGTTACAGCCGAATATGTCGTAAAAAACGCAAATTTCGACACTCACAAGGGAATCAAAACCTATGGAGTACTTCCCGTTGACCTAGAACTATGAAATTTGGCAAGAAGCATTGTGTACACAAAAAGGAAAAAATCCGAAAACAGGATATTTTTAATTAAATCACAAAAAATTGTGTCTTTATGCAAGTGATGAGGGTCCAAGTTTTAAAGTACTTTAACCGTATCATGTGGGGTATCTGGAAAGAACTTCATTAGCATAAGCTAAAACAGGTTTTTAAATATTTTTACGATGTATGTTTTTCGGTTTATGAAGGAAAATATAAAAAAATAATGATTTCCCCCTTTTATCTACTAGTTTGTACGGGTCCCTCGGTGGGCGAGTTTGACTCGCACTTGTCCGGTTTTATTATATTAGTATTTTACTGGCAAATTCGCAGTCCATTTTTAGTCATCATACCTAAAGAATATCAACAAAGACACTTTGTTAAATCTTCGCTGTCTGTATGTTCGTCGTCAGTCCAACTGTTAAGACTTTCAAATAGCTATATTTTAATCTGTATTAAAACTGTAATTGAATTTTTTATACAAAAGATCGCTCCTAGCGATAAGGCCGACAATTCGGAATTTTGCAATAAGAACCTATTATCACTCTGTTTTTACTGGTTTTTGTGTGGTTTATCATAGAGTATTA
Source organism: Lycia hirtaria (assembly GCA_947563715.1). Taxonomy (NCBI): domain Eukaryota; kingdom Metazoa; phylum Arthropoda; class Insecta; order Lepidoptera; family Geometridae; genus Lycia; species Lycia hirtaria. The sequence continues at coordinate 26,394,334 of OX387375.1, forward strand.
TCTATATAAATAAAATTATGTAGGGAATATCGACAAATAATAGTGAAAACAAAAATGTGGGGAAGATTCCGTTACATAACGTATATAAACGTATTTTTATGAGTTTAAATTAGAAAACATAAACAACCGACTTTAAAATACGCTATTTTGGTTTAAAAACCAAACTGAACCGATTTTACTGGACTGGAAACCGACTGGACTGTATTCACACGATGTACTATGACGAACCCGAGGACTAGCCTAGCCCGTCGATGCACCGATTGCTGGTTGGAGCCGAAGACTTGGAGACCTACTAGGCGGCAGTGGTGAAGTGATGACTTGGACAATAACGCGATTGTGTTCACCGGAGGAGCCGAGAGCCTTCTGAGTAGTGCTGGGCGTTTTTTACAATAACGGTAAGCTTAAAACCGTTATTGTAAAAAACGCCCAGCACTACTGAAGGCTCTCTGCTTCTCCGGTGAACACAATCGCGTTATCGTCCAAGTCATCACTTCACCACTGCCGCCAATCGCGTTATCGTCCAAGTCATCACTTCACCACTTACACTAAAGTCAACTCATTCATCCATCATCTGTCTTTCTTAGTATAGAATCACTATCATTTAAAAAATCACTCAGTCAGAAAATGATGCTTTCGTGTGAAATTCATTCGCTTTTAACATTAAATAAATTGGGAACGTGATAATACGTTCCCGATCCCGGTTCAGGGAATGCCTATCCTATATATGATTTATTTTAGCGCACTTTCCAGAGATATACGATAAGTTGGATGAATCGAGAAATTCCGAACTATGCTACGAATATCTATGTTTTGGAAGGTTTCTTTTATGGAAAGAGTTTTTGCAATATCACTTTCTCTATAGATATCTACAGAGAAAGTGAGATTGTAAAAATTGTGGTTTAGGTGGCATAAGCTACTTGCAAAATCATTTATTTGCTAGATATAATTGGCCAAGTCGGGAAATTCTGTTTTAATGCGTAGATCTATAGTGAAAACGATAATAGATATGATTTAAAATGGCATGTGTTAAACCTGAAATATAAATAAATAAATATTTGTGGACATTTCACACAACACCATCTAGCCCAAACTAAGCAAAGCTTGTACTATGGAACTAGATGGCTGATAGAATACATATAAACTTTTTTTGTAAATATATACATATAAATATAACAACAAATACTGAAAACAGGCTAAGTGTCAACCCGTCTCACGCTAAAGATTACAAATTTATAATTTTTTTGAACACCTGACTTAGCAATTGTTTTAAAAATATATGAAAATCCAAACAGGTATACCTACAGATGGACTCTTTTCTCTAGGTATCTGTAGATACTCTATCGTTTTGCTGAGCAACAAGTCCTGGTGTCAGAGTTTACCATTTACCCCGTATGAGAATACGGATGCCTCAGTGAGCGAATCTAATTCGTACTTTTTCCTCCCAATAGAGACCATAACCTAAAAATTATATTTGTATTGCCTTAAACTCAAAGATAATAATTTAGGTACGAGATATCACTTCTATAGATGAACCGCTTAACTGAGTCTGTTCCTGGGGTATGGTAGCGGTACGGGAGGGGTTATATTACGGTACATCAAATGACGCGTGACGTCAGCGTTGCTATTACATGTGAACCCTCCCGTGCCGCTCCCATGCCTCAGGAACAGACTCAGTCGGCTATAGAACCTGTCACAACTTCCGCCAAAGCATTAGAATATGCAAACAATGCGTTCATTGGGTATTCAAGCTCAAAGGGCTGACAAGTTCGGAGCTAGATTACATAACTTAGCGAAAGAAGCCGAACTCAGATTATGTAGATTGAAGCCGCGAAATGCGCCGAGGCACGTTAATTATGTATGTACTGGAGACTGCCTTGAACTCCTGTCTCTGTTTGTCAGAGCCTGACTTATCACAAAGTTTCTAAGGCGCTTTCCTTATCAGAACGCGAAATACTGAACTATTCAAGGAGGGCGATTTTACAATGGAAGGTGTCGTGCTTATGACACATTATCAAGTAGAAGTACCCCAAATTACCTGGATAAGATTAGCACAGGAAAGAAATGTTGTGTAGAGTTGGAGTGGAGTTGGTACAAGAAGAGAGGGCTATGCTCAGCAGTGGGCGATAACAGGCTGAAAATGATGATGATACCAAAGCACATAACAGCATTGACAACCGGGACTGACGTTTGCGCTGGTCCTTTCAAAAAACTTCCTGAATTTTATTGGGTATATGTATAGGATATAGGTATATAGAGGATATAGGCAAATTTGGGTATAGGTATAAAGAGATGTATAATTGAAGAGTTGTAATTCTAAAAGGTCCAAGTGCCAAAAAAAAACTTGAACAATATTATTTCAAAAATACGATCTATGTGCCATGCCTAATAATATGCAAATGAAAAAAAGTATATAAAAAAAGATTGCCACTTAGACCCTTTAGATTTACAACCCTTCAATTAGGTCGTTGAATTTCGCGGCAATTATAGAAGAAGCGGCCACGAAATGTCGAGGCTAATATTCATTGGTATCACACGAACTACCTTCACTTAGTTTATTTATCAAAGAATAATTTATGTGTGTGTGTGTGTTTTTAAAGTTCATATACACGCTAACCGCATAGATTGCTACCCACGAAACACTGGTTTGAAACTACATTTCTTACGCCCAGGCCATAATTTCTTATTCCAGTTTGTTTCGAGAAAACAACTGGTTGTACTTCTTGCCCCTAGTGTTTCTCCCGCGCTGCTTGTACAGTTGAGAGCTGCATTGCAATCATGCTAATTTAATGGTCTTGGAACCCCACGCATATCCCACGCACCATATTTGCAATTTGCAGATAGCAATTTCAAGCCTCGTTTAAGTAGAGTTTTCAATATACGAGTACTCTTGGATCAATTCGGATGATTATACAGACAAACTCGGACGTTTGTCTGTACGAGTCGGACAAACGTCAACCCGTTGTTGTCCGAACATTGTTGTTGTGACATGTACAACTATTTATGTGATATCAATATTTCACGAGTTTCGTCAGTTTCTGGATATATGTATTCAATAAAATCAACCGTTTTTCTAGTCTGAAATATTTACTACAATTTTATTATGAAAACTAACGTCGTTGTTACACATTTAACGGGGTTGTTGACGGCTCAATAATACACGTGAGTAACCCGTTTGTTAAGGACCTATTCTCCTCATCAGACATTTTGTGCAGACAATAACCAAAAAGCGAGGAGTTTTGGCGGGAACGTCATCGAAACATGTTGTTGCTTTATTTTATTTTCCTTAACTTGTGTTATTTTGAATATTAATGCAATAAAAATTGTGGTGTTTTATTCATTAAGTGTTCAATCAAGTACATGAGTGTGTGCAAATGAAATAAAGCAGTGAAACCTGTCATTTTACGTTGTCGACAAAACTCTATAGAAGCTTCTGGTAAAGTCGCCACCACTTTACTGAAGCAGGACTCGACTTATAAATTGACTGTATACCTGACTTAGATTGTGACTAGAACATTCACAACTTGTTTTATTCAAGAAACTTGAAAAAATCCTAATACTTGACACTGGCAAATACTTTAATGCGGGTCCAATACAAAAAAGAATAAGAACCAAAAAGCGATAAGAGAAAAAAAAATGCAATTTGCGTACAAAATGTCGGACAAACAAATAATTTGTGACGAATGAAATGGGCATTTTTTTTTTTAAATTAAGGCTAAGTGAATATGATACTTGTTCTCTGAAAATACACAAGAGTATAAAATTTTAATAGAGTATCGTCCGACCTCCTCTAAGCTGATCTCTGTAAGTAGTCATCAGAAGTAGTAGAATTCGTACCGAACCGTATATAGTGAAGACTCCGCTTTAGTATGAGATTGTGCTTGCATGTTTTTATGTGATGGTGTAAAATTTTATCTTACACATATTACGTTATGTAACGTCATCTCTTGCATTAAGCGATGATATGGAAGAAATGGGCGATAAAATAAATTACTTAATCTTCTATCGAGATCTACAGAAATAAAAAGGAAGGAAGGTAACGTTTGAACATTTTAAAGTTTCGCTTTAGATTAGAAAAGAAGATTAGAACATATATTTATTTAAATAAATTGGGGCTTACACGTGAAAATATTTTTTCTTAAATAACCTCGACTTTTTGGTTATGTTTTTTTGAGCTCGGAGTAAAATGGCGGTTTGTCCGTACAAGCAGACAGTAATTAAACCCTTACACATTTGTCATATCCCTATATGGCAAATGTATAAGAATTTCATTTCAATGATTTCATAATCATTTTGTTTAATTTCAATTAGTAATAATCGCGAAAACCTTTGAAAACATTATAAGGATTTCTCGTAACAACTACAGAACTCTAAAAAAAGGATCGTTGTTTGGCAATAAAAAGTTCTTATTTGGAAAGAAACATCTAACGCGTCGGATCAGGCCGGCTCTGCGCTCCACAAAAAAAAATGAGAAAGGTATATGATTTACTGTAAAAAATAATGATTTCACTGTTTTACTTCTTCCAAATCCGTTCAGCTGTTTTAGCGTGAAAGAATAACAAATATACTCGCAAACTTTTCCATTTATTGAAGTGAGAGGGTAGATGCTAACGCATACATACATAATATGTATACATAACTACCATAAAATATTTGACATATTTTTTTATCTCAATTTTTTTTTCCAGAATATTCCGAGCTCTAAAAACGAAAACTGTACAAATTTTCAGCGTATAAATTATGCCATGCATACCCATTACACCCCGAACATAGTTCGACGTCCGGCGATCTCTCTTTCAGGAAATAGCGCCGTAAAATATTAAATTTCAGCTAACCCTGGACAAACTGCAATTAAAATACCAGCTCATAATCCCGAGTAAAGCGGGATCAGACCGTTACCCGGATGAAGTCAAATAAACCAGTGCAAGTGACGTCCATTTCGGCGTGCTTTGACCGAAAGTTAATCTTCGTGGGGAAAACTCGGCTTTAGATTAGTTGTAGCTTAAACTTGTTTATCTGCGTCTCAATTTGAAAGCATGAGTCATTTTTGACAGATTTATGTACGTGCCTTTTCTATGTAAAAATCATTAACTTTTTCACTGCATTTCATTAAAAAGCAACAGTTTTATCACTAATATCGACACCGTTCTGCACCTTAAATACCGTTTCAACTCTACGAGATGCATTTAAATCGGGTTAAACGAATACAAATTACCAGTGCCTTTATCTAAACAACTATTTACTCCCTAGTCACTCGACTGATCTAAACGAAGCACTGTGGACCGGACCAGGCAAGCTTCGAGGTCGGGAAACGTAGACTAGATACTAGACTTCCCACGCCGCATTTGGAAATACTCGAAACTTATTTCAACCTTGCCTTTATGTTGGACCTCCATAGTTAATAGCCAAAGTTTTAACTAGGGACTGTTTTATAGTTCTGGAGGGTCGTATGTGCTATCTTGTAGGTTTGAGTGTTGTTTTTGGAGTTTATCATAAATATGGACCGCAAATACGCTACGTAGACAAAACAAGCAGTGTGGTGGAATATATGCGAAGACTGAATGAATCGTATAAGATATTTACACTCCTTTGGCGTATTAATAATTAATTGTACGTAGACAGTTATAAATTGGATGACAGTAAGCTCACACAAGTCTTGTAACAACTTGTAATAGTTCAATATGCAGTAGACCTCGCAAGTATACATTTTTGCCTCGTAGCGCACTTCCTCTTTTTAACCGATTTCACAATTTTGTCTTGATCTTGTCTTGAACCTCGTGACCGGTATTGATCATATTTAAACTTGTTTTTTTTTACGGGCAAGCAATACTAAAACATTTACGCCCTTACAGAAAAACATTACTTAAGCAACGCTTAACATATTTTGTCAACTTCTCGCTGACACGTAACACTCGCGTAAAGAAGACAGAGAATTGAAGGCGATGGTTAGAGTTAAGTAACGTTTTCGGTAAGGCCGTAAATAGGTACCTGGTACAGTAGGCGGTGTTTAGGTAAAATCATACTTTATGTGTGGGCTTACGATTTTATCCGTAGATCGTGTAGGCCGTGTCAGACAATATCCTATTCACAGCGAGTCCCTCCGGGCTGGATCTATCGCATTATTAGTGGTGTATGAATCGACGGCCTATTTTGATCCTATCTACTGTTACCGCAAGCACTGTGCGAGTACTTGTGATTTTAAGCGTTTTTTTTTTTTTTCCTTTATTTGTTCACAAAACAACCCTTGTAGTCAAAAGGTGGATTATTATGTCACGCAATCTTTTGCCAGAAAATTGCGCTTTTTCCATACAATAGGACCAGGCTGTTTTTACCCCTAAATATTATCCAATTTCGATCATTATTTTTATATGCCATTAATGATCTCTACGGTTTTTTTATTTACACTTTTAATTTTGAAACGACAGAACCATAACGAAATTAAAAAAAAACCGTAAAGGCATAGACATTTATGATTTTAATTAAATAAAAAAGAATCATCGAAATCGGTAATGTGTAGGGATAGAAAACTATTTGTATGGAAAATTGCGCGACAACAGTTCTCTTAAGTAATATTGTAGTGCAATAATATATATATATATATCTATACTTAAACACTTAGTATTGTGATGTGTATTAAGTAGAATAAGTCGTATTCATCATTATAAAGCACTTTTACAATGGGCACAGCAAAAAAAAAAGTGATAAAAATTATATTGTGTAACATAATATTAAATTCAATCGAGAACGCTTTGCTAAACTTTACTTTAAAAAACCATACCGAATATAATTCCAAAATTGAATAACCTCAATTTAATTTTGAACGTATGAAAACTACCAAAAGATAATAAGCACGAAAGGCATACTCCGTGAATTTAAACCTCCGAAACACCTAAAAACCTGCTGCATGCAAAAGAAAAAATCATAAAAATGCCGTTTCATTTTGTTGCAGCTTTGTGAAAAACCCGAGGAAAATTGGTCTTTTTAATAAACCTCTATCGTACTGCGTAGTTCCCGATTACCACACAGAGCTATATTATAGCCTAGAAAATAGAGATGCCATAAGTAGGTACTGTAGAAAAATATCGATAAATTTATATCAATAGAACTACCCAATCAAAATTATAGGTTTCATTTATTTTAAATTACTATTTATTTTTAATGCCTACACATTTTAAGTAGAATAAGAATATTCACGTAGAATATTATTTTTTGCGTTAAATAATAGTATAAATAATAATGTTCTCATGGAAGTGATATACATCAATCAATCAATCTTATAATTATGATTCTTAGACTCGGGATCGGCTTTTTAATGACATCACACCCCTGTGATCATACATAAAATAATTATAATTACTTTTAACTAGGGCAAGTGCCTTCATTAACTACAGCAAAACAATATACAAACTACACATACTTAACTAACTAAATTACACAAACAGCAAATCGATTGCCCCCATACCGATAAAGGTCTGAAGATAATCTAAATGCTCAATCCCACTACTAGTTGGCAGCGTACTCAGCATGCTAGCCGCATTGCCACGTAGAATGGCAAGGCTTTATAATTACTTGGTTATGTATAAGAAACAGTAACTATTGTAAAATAAATAGTTATCCAGCTCATCGTCCGCTAAGATTATAAATTATTATCAGCAACAACCACGTTTAAAACACGTTAGTCATGTTATTCAGTATTCTGTGCGTGGTCGACGACTCTCTTATCAAGTACTGCAACCTCTACCTCAAGAGGGGCGCCTGTAGGTGAACTCTAAGTGAATATAGACACTTATAATTTTGTCATAAGATAAGCTCTAAAGTTGTTAAAATGATAAATGTAAGCTCTTTATACATGTTTATGCGATAAAAGCTACTTAATTAATTAATTTAAGTAAGTTTAAGTCTAGTTGCGCTTAAAACTTTCAATAAAAGCAAGAGACGCAGACAATAAATAATAGTAAAAATAAATATATTTTAGTGTTTAATGTATCCTATTATATTATATATATTATTGATATCGTTAGCTGTTTTATCGACATCAAATTGTCACTAACTAAGCCATCCCTATCGAGCTCTCTTTGCTGATACTCCAAGAATTTCTCATTTGGCGTCGACACGACCCCGTGCACCTCAACGCTGAGAGAACAGAAAAAAGCCATTTTCGCACAACCACGAAAACTTTTCCTATTCTCTCCTACTTCCTTGCATTGTCTAATACAGAAATACATACACAAAGTTAGTTCTAGCCCTGATTGAATAAGTTACGGAGGGAAATTTATGCAGCCAACCCAAACACGAAATAATGGAAACCCCATCCATTTTAGCTGAAGGAGGAGCAAGAATTCGACCGCAGCATTCTATGAAGTCCATTCTAGAGGGTAAATGTCGGGCCTTCGGATCACGAATTCCTACTGAAAGGGTGCAAGGCAAATAATAATATGGGCCACAGGCACTGTTACTTCGCCGTACGTGACTTCGCATTGCGGGCTTTCCAATTTTCATATTATGTAAAAATATGTCACAATATTCTGTTCGGCGGATCGATCCAAATGTATAAGGTAATCTGAGTCTGATTGGAAATCCGATAACTTGGGAAACTAGTTAAGAGCTTGCATATTTAAGCGACGTAAAGTTTCAAACTTATTTGGCAAGACGCTAGACGTTTTATAATACGAAGTTTTAAAAATCTAGCAGACGGTGGAAGAAAAAACGCTAGAGTATGTTCAGAATTATGGTATTGACGGCGCTGCTGTCCTTATTTCATTATTTTGTTCGACTAGCAACGCAACCGAGAGGTCCGTTTCCATTTTTTGCCACGATAATGCTCTTTCCAAACATTATATACATTCATAACTTGAACAACAAATCAGTTCAAGTTCAATTCTGAAACGGTGGGTTCCACACAGAACCATGGGTTCTGTGACCATGTGAAAATTACCATAGTAATTTTTAGAACTTTCGAACTAGTCTGCAAAGTACTTATAATTAAATTTTCACATTTTTGCGCTCCCTGTGCTGCCCTGATTCGTGAGTGAATTACATATGTATGTATTTTTCACACCAAGCGTGAAACCCGCAAATTAAAGCGATCCAACGACTCGCACTCGTCCACAGTTTGCCAAGATTGATAGTGACAGGAGCGGCATTGAGCTGGATGCGCCGCTTCACTAGCGCCGCCGACGGTGACCATAAAATACTGCACTTTGCGGACGTTGATGATGACTGACAATGAGCTATCTATTCTGATAGAGCGTGACATGTCACATAAATATTTTGGAACATAAATGGAAGTGTTTATGACTGATATACGTTTTGCATTGAGATGATAAGTTTATTATTTTTATATGCCATATCTCAACCACAAGAAGTCTATGGATATAGGCCTCACAGATATATTTCCAACAAGACGAGAAGAGACTTGTATCCAGTGACTTCCTACCACTTGTATGAGCTTTTCTTTCTTCGCTGCAGCTGAGGCCGGTGCGTGTACAATTTTTTTACGATCGAGAAATTGACTAAGAGTATGACCATAACTCATAGATGTGACGCTGTGGTCTAAAATGGTGAATGCACATCCAATCTGGAAAGAATACTGGCTTTGCAGGAAATCTGCTGGACCTATAATATCTTACACTATTTCTATTACTCACGATATTTTGCGACACCGAAATATCAATCTTATACTTAGGATATGGACCCGTCTACGCGGCTGCCCTGACAAAACTCTTCACCAAAAATCTTCTTCTATCTCAAAAACATGTCCCTGAGTATTTTGGCCACATAAATATGTACGATTACGGGGAAGTCGACGGCAAATGTTCACGAAGTCGGGGCCGATCAGATTTGCACTGGACACTTCATTTTACAATGCGCTGTATACTGCCAGTAATAGGGGAAGCGTAATATCATTAAAAAAAATACTGGGAGTTGGAAATCACGAGCTTTAGTTAAGAGGAATATGACGAGGAGGAGGATGCCGCCGCCACGAAAATCCATCGCATTACCAACTGTGTGATCATCGCTTACAAAATCTAAGCAATCGGTAAAAACTACAAGACTATTTTCATGCCTATACTAAAACTGGTCTTTGATGAGATTAGTGTTTTATCTAAAAGATTTCATCGTATTTTTTGACAAAGATAAAATAATTTTACTATGGAAATTAACGTGGTTTTCACACATTTTTAAATAAAAACTACGGGTCACTGTTTTGAGCCGAAATATCCGACTATAGTTTCAACCGCATTCGGCGGTCTTTTTCAAAAGAGCAGCACACACGTCACTCTCGGTCGGTGACGCGCCTTGCACTGCGACGTGCCATAGTCGGATATTTCGGCTCAAAACAGACGTGAGTGACCCGTAGTTTTTATTTAAAAATAAAATAATTTATTGATACCACCGTTCCTTACTTTGCCCTATATGCCTAATTTTTTAACGATATGTAATTTTTTCACTGTCAGACGGCTAGTTTTTTTTTAACACGAATAAGACCGCGTTTGACCACCAACTCGCCTGTTGGTAAACGAAGATGTGGTCGGAGATGAAGTACGCAGACTTAGAAGATACCTAAAAGTAAGTACCTAAGTATCTCAAAAGAGCGACATCGTTACTTGATGAATATTCTGAAAAATCGAACGAGACGCCTTTATCACCTTCATCATCCGTACTTTTAAAATGTGGAATACCCTTCCCGAGTGAGCTTTCTCCGACAGTTAAAATCTGAGTATCTTTAAATGACGAGCTAGTCGGTTTATTTTAGGTAAGCGCGTTCCATTGTAGACCGCGTGTCGCTTTACGTCAGGCGAGTTGACGGTTAAACGCAAACCTGTTATAGTAAAAAAATCTAAACAGGTGAAGCTGCGAGTAAAAGCTACTGTTCAATAAATTTCATTTACAATAAATAACTCTACAGGTATTAAAAGTTACCTTTAAGATCTGTAGAACTATTGAGTTAAAGCTACTTAAAGCTTCCAATCAATAGTAAAATAAAGGTTCAGTAAAGTCGTAACTCCACGTACCTAAATACAAAATAAATACCTATTGAAACGTACAGCAATGACCATATTTCAATGCAGAAGCAAACCGATTCCGATGCTATGAAATTTTATGGGAAAAGTCTAGACTAAGGCAATAAATTGCCTACAGACGAACGAACTAAACTACCACTAGTTCATTTATCGTTCGATGCGAACTGATGTCGTATATTTCATTGTTTAATGTAGAAAATAAATGGCCAAGACAGTGTCAAGACACTCATGCGGTAGGTTTCCGTAACTACATAGATATGTTATAATCGAAAAGAAGATCACTTGGCGAGTTTTGTCCGTTTTGCAAAAACATCAATGACCTCTGTATTATAACGACTTAATTGTTTTACTTATCACTTTGTTAAAAAGTTGTAATCCCGGAGTATTCAAAATAGATTTCATTTAAAGTGTTTTACCACGATGTACTACTATGGTTAATCATGAACTTCTAGGTGTAATAGTTTAGAAATGCAGGGAAAGACTTAATGAGCCTTACCGAAAAACGTTACTTAACTTTAACCAACGTCTTAAATTCTCTGTCTTCTTTCCGCAAACGTATTTACGTTTTAGCGAGAAGTTGACAAATAATATTTTCACATTTGCCGGGATCACACTCACATCATCTGAGATGCGAAATATTTATGAAATTTTAAATATAAATATAACAAGTTTTATATTAAAATAACTATTCAACTAAGTATCGTTGAATAGTTCTTTTAGAATCGTATGGATGTCCCGTATCGTTATCGTATGGAGTACCATACGATTGGACGGACAAAAAAATCAGCCCTTCTTTATATGTGTGGAGTGACATCCTTATTTATCACTTTTTTGAAACTTTTACTTCGGAATTTTGTAGCGGCTTATTGAACACAATATACGTGCTAAATGTTTATGTATCATTAATAATCTCTGGGAAAAATGGCTTTGACTTATGTACAAACGAATGTGATGAATTTATAAGGATTTTTCTCCTCGTAATTAGTAGTTCCAAGTCAGTAATATTAATTAAGAATTCTCTGTTAAATAACTAGCAATTACCTATAAATGCATTAAATAAACATTTTTTATAGTTATTTCGAACACACGTAAAAAAACTCTCTCACTATTTACTATTTAGTGTAAATACCATTTTAAACTCTGAAAAACGCAGATACTCCCAAAACAGTGAAATCAAAAATACCTGCAGAAAAGAGGACCATGTGGACCAAAATAGAAGTGAAAGGGGAAACAGGGGAGAGAAGGTACGCGACGTGTCTGGACTTCGGACGTCGGGATTGCAAAATAAAAAGGTATTACACTGCGACAATTAAAAATACCTCCGTTCCGGGTTCATGGCCCAGAGAGATTATGTAGGTATTGCATATTTTGGCACTGCTCATTTTCGTATATAAAATGAATTATTTTTGTAAGATTGTGTTACCATTTCGTTTGGAAATTGTAAAAATTTCAATATCTTTTGGTGTTGTATTTAACAAATGGACCATCACAAAAATAATAAAGATAGATAGATAAAACATGTTTGTCACAGCTGATAAACACATTTTCTTCTCATACATAAACTTACGCCTATTTCCTCTAATTTTGCAAAGCATCAAAGACCCCCTAAAATAATAATAATAGAGTAATAACGAGCCTGATTGACGCCATGTTTTGCAGTTGTGGGAAGATACCATGACGGATAACATTCACTTAGAGTGACAGAGGATCAGCCTATTTTATACAAAAACACCAACTTATAAGTAGCTCAAGTCCCTAAACTGTCCTGTACTGTTAAAGTATGGCCTACAGAGAAGCAACTAGTACATTTTATGTTTTTATTTTCCTCACAATCCAGCACAGAAGATAGATTTATTTGAATATGGATGGAAACATTATTCGAAAGGTGAAATCATTTTTAGGGTTCCGTAGCCAAATGGCAAAAAATGGAACCCTTATGGATTCGTCATGTCTGTCTGTCCGTCCGTATGTCACAGCCACTTTTTTCCGAAACTATAAGAACTATATCAACTGTTGAAACTTGGTAAGTAGATGTATTCTGTGAACCACATTAAGATTTTCACACAAAAATAGAAAAAAAAAACAATAAGTGTTGGGGGTTCCCCATACTTAGAACTGAAACTCAAAAATATTTTTTGTATCTAACCCATACGTGTGGGGTATCTATGGATAGGTCTTCAAAATGATATTGAGGCTTCTTGCGAGAGACACTTCCAAAGTGGTACAATGTGTCCCCCCCCCCCCCCCCCCTGTAACTTCTAAAATAAGAGAATGATAAAACTGAAAAAAAAATATGATGTACATTACCATGCAAACTTTCACCGAAAGTAGTTTTTTTTTAATACGTCATAAATCGTAAACCGCAATTTACCTTTCATTCAATCAACTCTTGAGAGAACTTTTATATTATGTTACTTGCTGCTACGAAACCCTTCATGGGCGAGTCTGACTCGCACTTGGCCGCTTTTTTTATACTCCAGAAAATTAGTTACCTAATTTCAAACTAAAAACGATATAAAGAGAATAATAACAAGAAATTATTTAGTTTCTTCATATTTCTGAACGACAAATTCTTATTCAGGCATGCAAACGTAGGAAAAGGGTAGGCATACTAAGTAGGTACTCTCATTTACCGTGAAATTAGGCTCATACCAAAATTAGCCCACCGAGAAACAGGTACATTTCACTGTACATGCGGCGAATATGGCCGTATTTTGCGGTCAGACCGAAATAATATGGGTTAGAATATACAACGTAATCACAAACTTGATATGCTGAAGGGTTTCGAAGTTATAACAGGAACACGTACCCGAGCAGCGGTAAATGACCGCTGAAGGACGACCTTTACCTGTTATATTGTTTGCTAAAAAGACTCTTCACACTTAGTTATAATACTCAATAATCATATCTTTTTCGTGCTCACTCACTATAGGCCCTATAAGGAAGCTCAAGATTAAGCAACGAGCAAGGAGAGGACTATGCTCGGAGTCTCTCTGCAAGATCGGGTCGAGAATGAAGAGATCCGTAGACGTACGAATGTCACCGACATAGCACAGTGGATTGGCAAGTTGAAGTACCATGGAGCAGAGCATATAGTACGTAGAACTATAATGGCTGATGGGGCAGAAAAGTTCTCGGTTGAAGATCAAGTACTGGCAAACGCAGCGTAGGAAGACCAGCCACGAGATGGACAGATGACCTCATGCAAGTGGTATAGGAAGACGCTGGATGCAAGCCGCTTTCAACCGATATTTTTGTAAATCTATGTCTAGCAGTTGACTTCTTATGGCTGAGATGAAGAAACCATGCTTTTTGATCAAAATTGAAGGCATACAGATATAAGTATTGTAGCTTTAGACTTTGTAGAGTTAGCGGCTTGGCTCTTCAGATTCAGTCAGATCTCATCTGATGTATTTTTGTCAATGAAAGTGGCATGACAATGCGAGACATGGCAACCAATTTTACATGAAATGTTTTTGGTGAGATATATAATATCCAGAATGGATGAGAATTGCGAGGGACAGGGATAAGTGGAAATCTTTAGAGGAGGCCTATGTCGAAGGACAAACTGGGAAAAAAGTACCGATCCATAGTAATACTTAAGAATTAACTGTAATTGTAAACTCAGCAATAAAGGCTTATTCTATTTTATTTATTTATATAATATTTATTGTCAAGATTACTTACATATGTACAAATTTCTCATATGTATAACATATCCCTGCTTCGGAGTTCCACCCTTCACGAAAACGCCAAAAATTTCACCCGTACATTTTGTATAAAATTACATAGATCAAGCAGTATACGATAAAGTTACTTTAAATGCATCTGATGAGGTGTAGGACATTAAGGCGCGTCCACATTAGCCGACGGCGACGCCTTGCGCTAAGTTGCCGGAGATAAGCATCGCGCGCTAACGACTTAGACGCGGATGGGGTTTTATTGTGCACCGTCGGTGGTGCAGGACATAGGATGTAGCGAGTAATTAACGATAACTTGTGTTTTATCTATAAGTACAAAAATATGCTTATAAAATATATTTTGTTTACTTAAACATTTGTAATGGAGAGAAAGAAGATAATTTTATTACTACTATCTGCACGAGAATATCAATGATATCAAATTTTAATAATAATACATTTTGGACCCTTGTCTTAAATTATACAAGTAGTTTTTTTTAGGAAATGCAGTTATTTTGAAAAAAAAATTAAAAATGTTTTTAATGTAAGTAAATTA
This sequence comes from Lycia hirtaria, assembly GCA_947563715.1. Taxonomy (NCBI): domain Eukaryota; kingdom Metazoa; phylum Arthropoda; class Insecta; order Lepidoptera; family Geometridae; genus Lycia; species Lycia hirtaria. Next base: position 26,409,591 of record OX387375.1, read on the forward strand.
TTTAAATAAGATATTTTTAAAATCAATAACTTATAATGTGGTAATAACTAAGGTATAGCGAAAACTTTTTATGTCTGTGGGTAAAACAAACAACCAAATAAAAAAAAAAGCGAATATAAAACACTAAAGTAAATTTTTCATATCATATCTATCAACTAGTACTTAAAGAGGATTTCAGAGAGCGATCTTAGCTATTTCCATCAAAATCGGTTCAGCTTTTTAAATAAAAACTACGGGTCACTCACGTCTGTTTTGAGCCGAAATATCCGACTATAGTTTCAACCGCATTCGGCGGTCTTTTTCAAAGGAGCAGCACACACGTCACTCTCGGTCGGTGACGCGCCTAGCAGACAGACGTGAGTGACCCGTAGTTTTTATTTAAAAATGTGTGAAAACCACGTTAATTTCCATAGTAAAATCAGTTCAGCTGTTTTTTGTCGGGGGTTTCTGAGTTTTCTTAACTTAAACTAGATGTTAAGCACAAATAAAATAGGCATTTGAACATATTTATAGCCATTATAATATTTTTCTTGAACTACCGCTATCATCTTATACCTTAGCCCAATAGCTTTTATATCGAGAACGCGTTCAGTGATTTATGCCCTCGCCGTCTCGGTAATGAGGCTCGAATACATAAATACAGCGACTAATAACGACACCCTATAAACGAACACAACACTACCAGCTCGTTTATAAAGGATCTGTTCACATTTCGAGAAAAATCCTAATAGTCCTAAGATTCTTTTAGTGATAGAGACAGAGAGAGAGAGAGAGAGAGAGAGAGAGAGAGAGAGAGAGAGAGAGAGAGAGATTTTTTTATCAAAAACTCAATTATAATAAATTTTAGCCGGATCCGGCAAAGGTATTTGAATGATTATGAAATAATAAAAAAATGTTTGTCTGTAAAGTCGGTTTACGGACGATAGTTTAACGTGACAACGTCATAACAAAACTTTGAGCGTAACGGGACAATATGTCATCCTTTTTCGTGCGTGCAGCTGGCGTTCATCGATTTATTAGACGTTGTCACGTCAAAAAATAAGATGATACTCAAAAAGTTTTCGAAACAAATCTAATAATGGATATTAAAAACCCCGTGCATCTAAATTAGTCAATCCACTACATGGGGTAATATTCAAAGATACTTATATTTAAGACATTACCCTCCTTCTCGAGCAGTCGGATACAAAGAAAATGTGACGAAAGTATTATACGTAACGATATGTGCAGTAAAAAATATGTCTATCGATAACATGCACTCAAACAATTAATTGCAGATAAACTTTGTAAATATTAGAATAAAATCTGAAAAAAACTGAGCAACATCGATATAAGCCTAAAATACTTTTTGACGTTACAACGTCTAATAAATTGATGAACGCCGACTGCTCGAAAAAGTATGACGCATTAACCCGTTACGCTCATTGTCCCGTTACGTCATCATCATTTCATCAATGTTTTGTTATGACGTTGTCACGTTAAACTATCGTCCGTAAACCGACTTTACAGACAACCAATTTTTTGTTATATTAATAACATCTAAAATCGCAAAAAAATGATTTTTTTGTTCAAACTTTTTGAATGGTGTATTTCAGTGTGAATAGACCTTTAAACACTCGGCTATGGATATCGACAGATATCCATCGACTGCCTTGGATTTTATTGGTTAATTTTATGGTAGCCGCTATCTTTGGTTTGGGCTCCCTAATGATATGTTTGGAAGCAATGCCATGATAATAGACACTTATAATGTGTTATGTTGAGAAAATTCCAAATTAACTGATTTAGTGTTTGATAAAATTCGGTATACTTATATCAGAAGATTGCCTTGCACTTAGGTTCTTATTACTTTTTTACTAATTTTATCATATCACTCTTACTGGCGGTATATAAATTATTTGTCTCGTTCGTGTATTCCCGCATTTTTAAAGATAAACAATTAGTAAATAGACTTACTGGGTATATAAAAAAAAACTACCAATGAATTAAAAATAAAAAGTACCAGAATTAATTTTAACCTCCAACCTAAAAAACGGGTGTTACGTTACAAATCTGACATGTGTATAATATGTAAGTGTCTGTGTATTTGTGTTTCTGTCTGTGTCATCGTAGTACTCAAACGGATAGACCGATTTTGATCTAGTTGTTTGCTCGAAATAATTTTACCGAGAGTTTCATCAAAATCGATTCAATAATGTTTGTACCTATGTCAGAGGTTTTTAAGTTTACTAAACTTGCTTGTCTTATTTTGCTATCTATCTAGGTGTATTTAATAAGCATGTGTTAGTATCTATTTATTATATGTCTGGGTGAATTTATGTATCAAAAATTATGTATTTACAAAACAAAAAGTATACATGTATTCTATGATGGTTGATAGTTTCCTTTACATAGTACAAGCTTTATGTACTTAGTTTGGGCTAGATGGTGTTGTGTGAAATGTCCACCGCCAATAATTATTTATTTATTTTCGTAGTGTCAGATGAAACCAAGTCTTAGTCAGATTTACAAGTACTTAGATGTACCTATAAATCTGAATAAAAAGCTTAAAGTAATGTAATAAACTTTAAACTAAAAATGCTTATTCTTTTCTTGGTATGCTTGTATTATTTCTTATCGCCCCAAGTAATACACATGCTTAAAACAGCTTTTATGCTTTTTTGCTTCATAAAACGTCTGTCCGGAGCGCTTCGGGCAGATTCGTAAATATGCAGTCTCGTCTTGTACTGGATATTATAATTCTCGGTTTAAAATGAAAAACAGACACATATGGCGCTTTTTTATTACATTTTTATGAATTTAATTTTTCGCCAAGCTTTGAGCTAACACGCCGGGCGTTAATTCGATGGAGGATTCGTTTTGGTTTGTTCTCTTTTTGTTAGCAGACAGTGACATTAAAATATTTAAATCAGAGAGCTTGGAAAAGTGTCTGCACACTTATCATTTTTTTATTAATTTAAATATCTACATTTTTATTTCAACAGCTATATTGTAAAACTGTAAAAGTTTAACCTAGAGAGATTAGGGTGTAGATAGAATTAAGATAAAGTTATTATTTCTACAGATTAACATAGATAGACTTTTATATAACAGAAAAATAAACAAGCAGTAGGTTAAATTTTCCATTAATTTCTTATGCTCCGCTGTATCTTTTGTGGCATTTATAAGGCAATAAATTTCATTAGAAAAATGTATTACGTAAATTTTACATATTATTTTGAATGTGCTAATTAAGCCCTTCCATTTGATAATCAAAATGGTCCCTACCTAAATTTAAGGCCAATATTTTCTTCTCAGAATGTGCCATAATAATATGCGTGATATACATACTTACATACGAGTACATAATAATGTGCACTAAAAGTGAAAAAAATAGTGCCCGGCATTTCCAAACTATTAGAAATAAATCCATAGCGCATTTATATGCAAGTTGCAAAAACCGTTATGTGTTCGATTTTGAGTGTTTTACATACTGAAGTATCTACAAATTTATAGACAGTCCAAAAATTACACACATCCGACGGGGCTTGAACACATTGACATATCCCGATCTGTACTTGGGAGCCTTTATCATTTTAACATTTTGTTGAAAACTTGTAATATTGCTTTCTAGTATACTGTGGAACGATTTTTTTATAAGTTCAGTCAGTCGTTTTATTTTGTTTATGTTTTTTTCTTTTCTTTACATCATATTTGGTTTGGTTTTTATTTTCAAAATTTGCATGTATAGTAGTTTTATTATTATTATTTACTAGTTTATTAGTTTTACTATTAAAATGTACGAGAAGATCCGGCGGAGGGCCCTGGTATGCCATCACACAGCTTTAACCTAGTTTGGGTACGAAGGTTATCCTATGACAGGACCATAAAAGAGGATTACTTTCTAGATTATCATAGTGATTTATGTGATGTTTGTTACAGTTTAATAAAGTTATTTTATATTTTTATTTATTTTATTTTTTATATCATCAAAAATGTTGATATACGCGAGCGATACGAATACGGATGGTGGTCGAACTGACTGTTAAACCCTCTTGGCGATCAAGTTCAAGCTTGTGCAAGCCTAGCTTTTAATTTAGAGTCTCAAATCGTGCATTTCGAAGCTAAAAGGCGCACATCGGTCAGCTTGAAGCAGTTTGTCAGCGTTTAAGGTTTCATAAGTGAAAGGTCGCTATGAATATGCAAAGAGGGCACTCGCGGCGACTGAAGCTGCAACACTGAAGATAACGCGGGCGAGGCGCTCCTTCAGATAACTCAGGGGCGTGGTCCAAGTAAGGATTGATACCCCAATATCAATATTTAAATATAACAAGCAACAAGCATACATCTTATTTACTAGATCACTTATAGAGTAAACTGTAATAACTCTGGACCCGTCATTGAAGTTTAATTTTCTCATAAAAGTATTTGTATACACTAAAATATTACACTGCCAACGCCGTTAAAAAGCACATCCGTACATTTTACACATCTAGGATTCTTGTTGACTCCATTTCATTCCTACCATCCATGGACCAGTAACGAGCTATGGAGAGGGCTATGCTCGGAGTCACTCTACGAGATCGAATAAGGAATAAAGAGATACGTAGACGTACGATAGTCACCGATATAGCACAGAGGATTAGCAAGTTGAAGTGGCAGTGGGCAGGCCACATAGCACGTAGAACTGATGGCCGATGGGGCCGAAAGGTTCTCGAGTGGAGACCACGCACCGGCAAGCGCAGCGTAGGAAGACCAGCCACGAGATGGGCAGATGACCTCATACAAGTGGCAGGAAGACGCTGGATGCAAGCCGCTTCCAATCGGTCTTTTTGGAAATCCATAGGGGAGGCCTATGTCCAGCAGTGGACTTTTTATGGCTGAGATGATGATGATGGACTAGAAAAGTGTGGATTGTCCTTTCTCAGAAAATCGTAAAAACGAGGTTAATATTTTTCATATAAATGTGTTCTAAAGGTCCAAAACATTTGTCATGCGAGATTACTGTTCGAGACAAAATATTGTATGCTACATATAGTATTTAATAATTTACTTTCTTCTCTTCTTTAACCTAGACCTTCTTCCATCTACCCACTAATGTATTTTTAATCCTTGTATATACACATTTTTTTTAATCAGAACTATCATCGATTATTATTTTTCTAATTACGTCAACCGCTATTCCCTTATCTATTACACCACACCTCAAAAGTACTTTTCGCCGCTTCTAATGAATACAATCTTAATCACGCTGCCCTTTTCTTACTTAAATATTTAATTAGGACACTAGGTGCTGTTTTAACGACTTAATTGTGCAAAATATCGTATTTTGAAGCCATTTCGTGCTTCAGGAAAATGCTTAGCTTTATTTTCCGTGGAAATATTTGCACATTTCGTATGAAATGGCCAGGAAACTAAGTTTCGTGTTGCAGTGTTTTAACTTAATTACTAGTGCACCAGATGGTTGATTGCTAGTTTTAATATTTCTGAGTGGGCTTTGTTCAAAAGTATTTATAAAAGCTTGGTTGGATTTGGCCGATGCATGTGGAAAAATCAAGCCGACGCTATGTTTTATTGTTTTTTTGTTATTTTATTGCGTATTATTTTATTTTATTGTGTATTGTTACGTTAAACATGAAAAATGATGGCGTTTTATTTAGTAAATTTACAATCATATGCACGTGTATTTAATATCAGCAAAAGTTAATAAAAACTTTTTTTGACTGTGCGGGTAATTCGAGCTTCATTAATTTCAATTCATTAATTAGCGACAATGAAGCTCAAATTAGGGCGAATGAGTGAATTTCACGAGTCCAATATCCTCAATAGGAAAAAAGAAACAAAATAGCTCAGTTATATGTTTACAATGGAGTACAAACTTACTTGAGAACCATCTAAGTATGTAGATATGCTCACCACTGCCAACCATATTAGGTGAACTCTGGTCACTAAAACTGGTAAAAAAACTACCTAGAATCTAGTAAAAACTCGTTAGGAATAAGTGTCGAAACGAAACACGAAAAGCCGAATCGAGATATAAAGTCCATTAAAAATTCACCTCCAGGGATCGGGAACAAACTTTAACTCATAATCTTGATTCCCTAAAGAGCGACTTTAATTAAAAATTTCTGGTATAAGTTTGCAGAGGTAGAGTTGACGGTAGAGATGTGATCTATCGATAAATGATGGCTTGTCGATGACATCGATAATTTATTTGCTATTGATAGATGTAATATTCATTTTTAATGTTAGATTTGTTTTTGTATTAAAAATATTCTCGAAAGAAAGGAGTTAGTGGCTGTATAATGTGTAGATACCTCGTGTATCAAAAAGTTATAGACATATTTCCAGTGGATTTTAATGAATTAATTGATTTGTCAAAAAAAAAACTGAAACCTTCAACGTAAGCCTTGTTTCAGTTTATTTTTCAGTTCAGTTTACAGGTGCCTGAATAACATATTCATAAATATAATTAGAGCTGGTTAGAGAATACTAAACAAAAAACTATGTAATCATTTAATAATAAGATGTAAATATTTATAAAGCAGGTACCTCTAACGCTACTTTTCTAATAAAATATACAAAATCAGTAAGCGAATTTGGTACAATCGATGAATTTGTCGACCAACACAATACAAAAACAAAGTACAAAGTTGTTGAGAAAGTACAATCGAAACCCTCATTTTTCAGTCGGTTAAAATACTCACACACATACTGTTCCGTAATCTTTTGTAATGCCAAAAGCTTAAAAGCAAGGAGTTAAGACCGACTTTAGTGAGTTTAAAAATCAAGATATAATTTACAGTAGAAAAAGGGAGGCAGTATGTCAGGGCCACGACGCCCTCGAGATAAGCCGAGCGAAGTAGCGGCTTAATGACGACTTTGAGAACTGCGGGTAGTTCCAAGTGTGGAACTGCGTTTCAAACGGCGCGGCGCGAGCTAGGCGGCCGAGGGAAATTAAATATCCGTATATTTAACTTGGAGGAACTTTTGGTGTTGCGCAAATTTATTATACCTAAGTAGGTGTATGTGAACACCAACTTGCCTGATGATGAGCAACCCTTATGATAAGTACAGTACGGACAACAAAAGTCGTGTTTCGAGTTGTATCTTTTAATCGACTTCCAATAAGGAGATTGTTCTCGATTCGTCGGAATCTTTTTATTTGTTATGTATATTCCCCGATTACTCAAAGACACTGATTTGAAAAAATATTTTATTGTTTGAAAGGATATACTTCCCTGGTGGTCCCATAGAAATTTTATCAAAATCGGTTCAGCGTTTTGGTTTTATAACAAAATAACTGGAAAAATATGTCATCCAAGGAAACGAATTGCGTATTTTGAAGTCGATTGTTTTATTATGGAAGTACGGAAGAAGAACGCTAGGATTTATTTATTGTTCCTGTCTTTTTGAATAGCTTACCATATGAGGTTAAAAATACGACTAATAATACAAATTATATACGAATATACAAAAAATATTTTACAGTCGTTTAAAACATATTAACTAATATATTTTAAGCTATCTTAAATTTTTTAAGCCAATGTTAAAACATCATCCTGTATCAGTGCTGTTTACGCTAGCCAGCAAAACCGGTTGGGATGACGCAACTCGTATGCAACTTCATTTGACTTTTTTAAATATGTAGGTAGATTGATTTGTTATTGATTAGATGGTTATTGCAGTGAATGAGCACCTCCACAAACCATTTGTGGTTTTCAGGTGTTAAATATGTGTATTCTATTTTAAACTTTTTATTTATGATAAATAAATAATAATTTAGTTTTTAAAACGATTACTTGTTTTCAATTGTTATTCACAGTTTTGCTACTATATTTCGTTTTACAAAGTCATTTTATAAATTATACAGCACCTTAAAACATACCCGCAAAATAAACCTTTTATCTATCCACTTCACAACAAAACGTTTGAACTGAAACGGCGTCGGATTTGTCACGAAAAACACCATAAAACAATGGAACGTCGCAATACAAAACCTGAAACAGCGTAATATAATTCACCTTCAATTCCCATCCGACTCCGTTTTCCCATCCGTCTCCATTTTTCCATCCGTCTCCGTTTCTCCGCCGTAGGTGTAATAAACATATGCAAATGAACGTGAAACAAAATGTATGAAGAAAGCCTCCAGTCTAAAGGTTTATGTGAGTTTTCGAGGCACGCCCCGAACTTTTTACGTAATTTATTGTCTCCAATTATCTCGTGCGTCCTTCGTATAATATTCGCTTTTTTTTCGTTAAATGTAGAAAGACAAATGGTGAATTTTACCTTTAACACTTTTGAAGAGGTTTTTCGTGTTATGCCTGTTTGAAATTGGCGAAAAAAAATATTGATATGTATATTTTTATTTTTAAGCAAGCAGATGTATTAAAGAGAGTAATGTCATAGATTTTTTTTTCAAATTCAATGCAAAAGGGTTTAAAAATCATTTTTTTCATTGATAAAGTTTTTTTCTCTTCAACATACATCTATAGTGTTACCAAAAAAGCCCTAGACTATCGATGGCTTCAGTTTCATATAGCAATGAAATTTTGAAATCGTAAGTTTTGGGAAAATTGAAGATTTTTGTACGGCTCGGATAGCTAGCTTACAATATAAGGTAATAATAATATTTGTGCAATTTTTTTTACAAAGCGCATTTTTTTTGCAAAGCTTCAAACTAAGCAAACCCTGTAGAATGGTAACCAATTAATTAATATTAGAGTAAACTTGTTCAAGAATTTGAATCCACCAAACCCCTGTTGGTTTGGCAATTACTTTATTTCCAATTACAAAATAAAACTATATAATGTATTTCAATTCAAATCATCGTAAATGGAGTTCTTGATCTTGATCAAACATTTTTTTTTAAACAAACTTTTCATATTCCTCTCAGCAAATCCTCTTCTAGATACCCATATCATTGGGGTGTGTAAAAATAATAGGTCCGCCAATTTTGTGGTTTCGCCATACAGGATTATCATACAAACCAAATGTGTTTTCAAATATTTCATTGCAAGTTTTGACGCATACTATTATACTATTTTGCCAACGTTACAGTATAATTTATTTTTCATTTTGAGGTTCCGACCACACCGTTCAGGCGAGTTGGTGGTCAATTTTAGATCTATCGAGCATAAAAAAAGGTTAATACACAAATTAATATCAATATTAAGACCAACTAAAAAATAAAATAAAATCTAAACTACTAAATATGTTAAAATAAACACTAAAACTAATCTAAAAAACAATACCATTGTGCCCAAATGCTGACCGTATTGCCACGTTGCATAAATGTGGCTGCATTTTGGTTATGAGTTGCGTCGACCAATCGCGGAGCAAGCTCCTTGAAAATTGTCTTTGCTCCTGATCCTCACGGACCCAGAATTTACAAAAGGCTCAAATATAATAACCGCTAGGGTACAGTATATTTACGCCTTATGAGACCCTCTGCACATGCAGCTGCCGCACCAGCCTTGTTTATTAAATCATACAAACAAATTAAGTTAATATAAAGCTTATAAAAGTATACGCTAATGTAATTTTCTGGTCATAATTCCCAATCTATTTCATATTTATGGCATAAATAAAAGATGGCCAAGCTGACCGGCTACAGTCCTCCCAAGAACCGTCACAATAAAACTCCTGACTGATTGATTATACGAAACAAGTGGATCCAAACCTGGTGCCGCAACCCTAATCATGATTGATATGACGGCTGCTGAATGATTAAGTGGTCCTTTAACTTTACAATTAAAGAGGATTTAAATTCGGACTACGTAAATGAATTATTTTATTTATTTGGTACCAACATTATAAACATCAATACATTGTTATAAGTAACACATGAACATAAGTCAAATTAGAGCTAAATGCTAACATAATAATAGGCACCGACAACATGCAATTAGGAAACAAGCAAGGAATTAGGAATTATAAATTAAAATATTTCATGCTCATAGCTGACTGGCCTTGTGGCTCAGTTGGTAGTATGTCTGCCTGGTGTGCCGTAGATCGTGGGTTCGATCCCCACCCAGGGCAAACATTTGTGTGATGAGCATGGATGTTTGTTCTGTGTCTGGGTGTTTCTATGTATCATATGTATATATTTACAAAAAAAAAGTATATATGTATTCTATCAGCCATCTAGTTCCATAGTACAAGCCTTGCTTAGTTTGAGCTAGATGGTGTTGTGTAATGTCCACAAATATTATTATATTATTATTATTATAGCTTTCTGTTGTTATAGCCGTGTCGGACATGGCATATGCAACATGTATGCTTACAATACAATAGAGCATAAGTGGAACTTATAGCCGATGGGGCCGAAAAGTTCTAGAGTGGAGACCATGCATCGGTAAGCGCAGACCAACCACCAAGTGGACAGAAGACTTCATAAAAATTGCAGGCAGGAACTGGATACAACCCGCTATAAACCGGGCTTTTTGGAAAACCATGGCGAAGGCTATGTAAAGCAGTGGAATTCTTGTGACTGAAATGATAATAAATAATCAACTCCTATCAAACCTACCTAAAGGCACTATTACTGAGCCAGAGAGCCTTCTTTTTTAAACGTTTTGGGCCAACGTTTGTCCACATCTCTCCTGATGGAACGCTATGAAGTAGTCGAAAATGGAGGTCGCTTGCCCATGAGATGCTTACTCACCCTTGCTTTGATACCCAGGTTGTATTTACTACCGAAGGCATACTATGGCCTAACCCTTCTCACAATGAGAAGATGGCCCGTTTCCAGCAGTGGGACAGTTTGTACAAACAGAACTGATAAAAAAAAAAACGTTTTTATATGGGAGCCTCCTTAAATATGTATTTTATTCTGTTTTTTTTTTTTGTATTTGTTGTTATAGCGGCAACAGAAATACATCATCTGTGAAAATGTCAACTGTCTAACTATCACGGTTCATGAAATACAGCCTGGTGACAGACAGACGGACGGACAGACAGTTGGACAGCGGAGTCTTAATAATGGGGTCCCGTTTTTACCCTTTGGGTACGGAACCCTAAAAAGGAAACAAAAACAAACATATTCTTACCAATTAAGAGTTTTTCATAAACAGTGAATTAGGTTCCACACAACCTGAGCAAACGAAGCACCATAGTCACACGCACAAAGTATGACCCGTACCCAGAGAGGCAACTTACTCTGGAAACTTTACTCATGAACCGCTACAAACACTGTTTAAATCAGCGCTGAACAGTCTACACTCCTACAGTGCGACAACTTGCAAAGAACAAAGTTTACGAACGAACTGGAACGAACAGAGAATCAAATAGTAGGCGCCTTCCACGAAGGAGATGGAAAATGGACAAGCAACTCTGTATTACATGCATGGACATTTTGTTTTGACGTGATAACGTCTTATAAATCGAATCGCTGCTGCACGCACGTTCACGTGTATCAAAAGTTTCGTGTTCAACCTGAGCCGAGCGTACAAGCGAGAGCGCGGAACAAGCGATAGAGAGGCACGATCGGCCTAAGCGTTCGGCTTGTGACGCATCGTTATCACGTAAAATTATCGTCCGTAAACCGACTTTACAGACAACCATTTTTTTTTTTTTCTCGATATTATAAGTGTTGACGTAATTTTCGACATGGTTAGCATTTTGGAGTCAAATGAAGATGATTCCATTTTTAATCGACTTCAGAAAAACCATTGTACCTTTCATTTGCTATTTTTGAAGGTTATGATGATGATTATGCAGAAAAAAATACGGAAAGTACAAAAAGATGTTAAAGAACCATGGAAGAACTTTCTTTATGCACAATACTAGCAACTAGCTCATCACTACAAGGCATATGGCTGGCTTCACAGCTCAGTTCTTATTCATAGTATGTCTGCTTCTAAGTTGTAGGTTGTATGTTCGATACCCACGCAGGACAAACGTCTGTTGTGACAAGCACGGGTGTTTTTTTTTGTATCTGAATTATTTATATGACTCATAAGCATGTATTTATTGAAAAAAAGTATGTAAGTGCTGTATTACAAGATTTGCTTAGTTTGAGGCTAAATGGCGCTGTATGAAAATAAGCACCAATATCTATTACTCACATGTTTTATTCATTTTCGATTTCTATTTAAGGATACACAACTTTTCATAAACTATAGTTTTTTTTATTTATTTAACAAAATTAATCACCACAGACTCCGGGGTCCGTGCCTTTTATAAACTAATACATGCATTTTTAACAACTTACATATTATTTTAAGTTATATGAGGACGACAAAATTCAAATTTACACTTAACATATAAACTATAGTTAATAGTTATCACTCAAAACTATAACTTACACGTATTGCTTTATAAAATATTATGTCATCTCCATAAATCTGCTCCATAGCAAATACGCTCTCCTCCGCTCCGCTCCCCGAGAAATGCCGCAATGTAAACGGTTTTTGGAGATAATAAGGAACAGTTAAATGTGTTGCTTATTCGGGTTTATGGGTTTATTTGCCCTATTTCGCGAGGCTTAATGCTAGATACCAATTTGCTTGGTTAAATATTGACGCGCTCTCTTAACAGCATTAGCTCAGCTTAATCTTAAAAGTGATCACATATATTGCTATCGCGACATCAAAATAACAATGGTTATTTACTGTGTATAGTGGAGAAATATTGAGCGAGTTCAGTTTTGTTTGACATTTTTTTTGTGATTGGGTGTATAAATTAATATACTTTCATAACAGCTGTTACTCATCTTAGCACGTTTTAATAGGTGCAGGACAGTGATCCAAACAAAAAATATTATTTTAAAGGTTAATATTTCGTAAACGGATCCCTAAATTGAAAAATGGTTTAAATGGTTTTCGCGCATCCCCAATGTTTTTTGATTACCTATCTAACGATACCCCACACAATGCAGTACCTAAATGAGAAAGAATTATGAAAAGGGAGGAAAACAAAAAAAAAATCTACGACTTTTTCTGCATAACTGATGTGCATATCCATGCCTAATTACAGTTTTCCGCGGACAGACAGACAGACGAACATAGCGAAACGATAAGGGTTCCTTGTGTTCTATGGAACTCTAAAAACTGAAAATATCGACGACTAAAACTTTAAAACCAAACTACTAAACCGATTTTGAGAAAATTTATATGGGACCAATCTAAAAGAATGTCCTTTCAAACAAATAAAAGTAGGTAATTTAAAAAAATAAACCGACTTCAAACTGAAAAGAAAGAAATAACTCGAAGAATAACCAACTCTTTTTGGGGTCGGTGTCTGTATAGGACTTAGTTAATGATAGCTTAGGGCCTGACACTGACCTCAAAAATAGTTTTTCTTCGAGTTATTTCTTTCTTTTCAGTTTGAAGTCGGTTTAATTTTTTTAAATTACTTTTATCTATTGATTTTTATAATATAATTTACTCGTTTTGTTTGAAATTAAAAATTGTATTCACAGTAGGTACAAGACGACTTCTTAACCTAATTTTATTATATTTTATTTTATTTTTGATAACTTCCTTTTTTTGAAGTCGGTTAAAAATGGTCGGCAGAGCTCATCACCGCTCATGTCACTGAATATAAGGTGTAGACACTGCTCTGCAGTTGCGATGAACGAAGTGAGTGTTCAAAAATCCCATATCTTAAAAACTACTGCACCCATTTTGATAAAACTTACACTGACTCCTAAGTTGAAAAACACATTATTAAAAAAAAAAAATGTTATAATAGACTTCTAGTTTCTGCATAATGTGTGGACAAACATACATACATTTATGAAATTTGGCACACATGTTTAGAAGCTGGTATAGACTAACATATACAAAAATTGTGCAATTCTGACAATATTACAAACATACAGTCGAATTGATAACCTCCTTTTTTTTGAAGTCGGTTAAAAATAACTTATCAAATCGGTTATGCGGTAATAGACATAAACATATATAATGTTATGTCGGTAAAAATTATGCGCAAACGAAAGACTCATAAAGATTCATGTGGAAAGATATATTCTTTGCCTACCTAGACAGAGAGGCATAATTGTTTCTTCTTACCTTCAGTGTCATCGTGGAAGAATAGTTTCTATCTGCTATTAATAAAATTAGCAAACGGGGAGTCCTTGGAACGCCTGCCTGTCCGCTCTCTTACGCTTACATAAATTACACTGTTTTACACATAGAAGTTTTACATATCACGATTGTTCACTACGTTTAAATTAGAAATTACGGTTAGTACATGTCTTTACTACCGGATATATATCCTATATGTTTTAAAATTGAGCTCCCGTTTTTAGCGCAGATATTTTATGCTCCATGCTCAAGGGCAGACGACGATACGACTTGAGTCCGTAGTTCAACCATCGTCCGTCTCGCTCGCGCATACTCACATTTTTAAAGATATAAAATAGTGAATGAACTTCTATGAAAATAGTCGTTTGTAAAACTAAAAACAAAATCACAAATAATTCGACAACAATTTCAATTAGATCCAAGTTAATTTTCAAACATAAAAAACATTTTTAGAAATTTCAAAATATGATCTTTATGTATGAAAATTAACTTGGATCAAATTAAATTTTGTGTCGAATACTTTCGATGTTTTCTAGTTTTACAAACGATGTTTTTGGGGTTCCGTGCCTGATAAGGAAAAAACGGAACCCTTATAGGATCACTTTGTTGTCCGTCTATTCGTCTGTCTGTCTGTCCGTCTGTCCGGGTGTCAAGACCTTTATCTAGGGAACGCGTGAAAGTATCGAGTTGAAATTAAAACCATATACGCAGATCCATAGTCTCTTGCTGCAGAAAGAAAAATAAAATTTCTGTTTTCGTAAAAATAAGTTACAGCCGAATATGGCGTAAAAACGCACATTTCGACACTCACAAGGGAATCAAAATCTAACCTAACCTAACTTCCCGTTGACCGAGAACTATGAAATTTGGCAAGAAGCATTGTGCTAGAGTACACATATAGGAAAAAATCTGAAAACATTTTTATAACATTTTTCATTTTTAATTTAATCACAAAAAATAATGTCTTTATGCAAGGAATGAGGGTCCAAATTTTAAAGTGAATTGACCGTATCATGTGGGGTATCATATGAAAGAGCTTAATTAGCATAAGATAAAACAGGTTTTTAAATATTTTTCGGTTCATGAAGGAAAATTAAAAAAATGACTTCTCCCTTTTATCTACTAGTTTGTACGGAACCCTCGGTGGGCGGGTCTGCCTCGCACTTGTCCGGGTTTTTTTATAAGTTCATGCGGTCATTTTGTATCTGCATTGTAGTAACGCTGCGATGGCGCAGCGCCCGTGTGGCTGTCTATGCGTTAAAATATTTGCGTTGCGTCGACGCAACGCGCCGTGTGGACTGGCTGTTGTATGTGGTATTTTGAACATATTTTGACGTTAGGGCTTCGATTTTCGAAATACATAGATACCAGCAAGACCCTCAATGTACGTCGGAACTTACCTTCGAGTTAAAACTCCGTAGTTCGTCCATCGTCCGTCGCGCATACACACATTTTTAAGATACAAAATGACCGCATGAACTTATAAAAAACCATGATTATTATATATTATGATATATATTATTAGTATGTAAAACGACGCAGCGACAGCGCTACGTCGACGCAACGCCGACGCAACGCACCGTGTGGACCGGCTCTAATGCAGTAATACTGTGAATATTTTATTAGATTTGTTTTGAACTTATGAGTCAAAGAGCTTGATAACAATAATAGTCGTAACAAAAGACAAGAGGTAGTAAATTGTTTTATCTGCGCTTAGTTTTCCAACTACCCTCATTCTTCGCTATAATCGTAAACATGGTGCATGGAGCTGCGTGAAATACCTGGAGCGCTGTTTCAGAATCAGATCAAACAAATATTGGTAAATAGCCTATAAATAATAACATTAAGAAATAAATTATTTTTAAGAGAGAATAGCATCACTATAATCTTCCGCGAGCATTCAGTATAACGGAATATTATGTGGAATCCAGAAAAACCTACAGTTTTTTTATACTATATTGGTTTGCGCTTGACCGCCAACTCACCTGATGTTAAGCGATGTTGCGGTCAACGATGGAACGCGCTTACCCAGAAGAAACCGATTCACTCGCGATTTAAAAACACCCAGATTGTATCCATCGGGGAAAATCCACTCAGGAAGCGCATTCCACAATTTAGCGGTCCGTACGATAAATGTGGAATTAAAACGTTTCGTTCGGCCGTTTGGAATATCCACCATGAAACGATGACGCTTTCGTGTTTCTAAACGTCCGATAAAAAAGGGCTAGAGGGAATTAGATCATGCATATCAGATCAGATGATTATACGATCAAGGTACGATCTTCAAAGGACACACACGCGCGTCTGAACTCAGTTGCCGTCTTCAGTCGTTGCGAGATTTCTACATACATTGAAAATATTTTTCTCATAAATCGACAATACGGCTGAAAAATGTTCTAAAAATTTTCTATACGCAAAAAAGTAAACAAAACATAACTTATCTCCCTAAAGCTCATGACACAGCATTTGAATTAGACTAGCCTCTTAAAAGTTCGCCGAATCGTCCGTTACGTAGGTCATTATAAGGGCGACGGCCAAAGTTTTAATGAGAAGAAGCCCTACCATCTGAAGATAAGGCAGCACTCTGCCTTCGCAGAATAAGCTCTTTCGCCTTATTACGTAAGCATAAGGTTCAATTCAGCGGAGAATTGTAATCTTTAACTAATTGATTCTTGGAATATTACACGCATAAAATGTATGCGATGACGTCATCGACCGTTGTGCCGCGTAAATAGTTGGTTTTCTTCGAGTTATTTCTTTCTTTTCAGTTTGAAGTAGGTTTAATTTGTTTAAATTACTTTTATTTTGAAACTGATTTTCAGATAGACGCTCTAAAATCTTTGTCTTTTCGTCACTTTAGATACTTTTTTTACAGAAATTATTAGATTATCGCCCACTAAAAGTCTACATAATAAAAAAATTGTTGTCTGTGAAGTCGGTTTACGGACGATAGTTTAACGTGACAACGTCATAACAAAACATTGATGAATTGATGATAATGATGATGTAACGGGACACTGAGCGTAACGTAACGGGACAATGAGTCATACTTTTTCGTGCGTGCAGCCGGCGTTCATCGATTTATTAGACGTCACGTCAAAAATGCATGAACCTCATTATAAAAAGCGATTGGCATAAACGACAGTATGGTCCAAGATCTACCTAGCCCAACCTAGCCTAGAATAGAAACAGACTCTCAAAGAAGTCTGCCAGCACACCGTTCGGGTCACGGCTTGTAACAACTACTGAGTATTTATTATCTACGAGATTAACCATTGAGTACATAAAATTGACATTGAAAAAAGGAATTCAAAAGTTATTTCCAATTTCCCTAGCGCGTTACAAACCCAATAATTAACCCCATGATCCGGATAAGGACTAATCAGTCTATATCAAATACATATAGTTATCTTTTAACATCTTAAGGTTGTCTGGAAGAGATCGCTATTAGCGATAAGGCCGCCTTTTGTATCTTTCTAACGCCCTAATTATGTACCTAATGTTATTTTTATTATGGTGTCAATAAAGGGTTTTTGTATTGTATTGTATTGTATTGTATTGTATTGTATTGTATTGTATTGTATTGTATTGTATTGTATTGTATTGTATCAACAAATGTAATTTTGTAGAATTCTGTCCTATTTGACAGTCCCTTAGAGAGTCTTCATTTAACAAAGAAGGTGTCACGTAGTTCATTAAAATTTAAGGCGCCCTGATGGGTGTCTCATTCGACGTGCGACCCTGACTCTTATTTTGTATGCATTAGAACAGTCTGGAAAGACAAAGTGCTACTAGCCAACCATTGTCTAAATGCTTATCTCGAAGACTAAAGAAAAGCTATTCCGTAGATCAGTTAAGTTAGGTTAGTGCTATTTTCGTTTCAAGTTAATTATTGCCGTCGGGCTGTCGACAAATTGGTGTTGAATTACTTTTCTAACTCTCTAAATGTACATTTTGAAGGAATAGAAAGAGAAATATATCTATAATACTACTGAATATGTTATTCTTTTATTTTTTTATTTTAACAAAGCAAGAAACTTTGGAATCCCGATTATTCTTACCTTTTCACTAAGTTTTGCTTGTTCTCATACGATTTTATCAGTTTTTAAAAGAAGCAGTTCGCTACATAGTAGGTCTAATCTCATAACTCGCCTTACTTTACACTTATATTAAAAACCTTCATCCCAAATTTACCCAATTTCTTTATTGTTTGTTACAAAGAAAATTGGAATAAAAGACCAAGGACTGCATACCCACATTTTATTTTATACAAGGCAGTAAAGTGAAAAAGAGGTAGTAATATGAATAAACTTAATTTCATAACTAATATTTAACTTGTTTTTTACTTATTTGTTACATACTAAGTCAACTAAACAAATTCGAAATATACCTGTATTTTGGTCGCGTTTTCAGCACTGAATAAGTACTGTTATATCTCTAAATATAAACTATATCAAAGACAATTTCTATTACGAGCAATATAAGTTGACTGTATTGAATGTCCGCAGCTAAAAGCTGCTTTAGTTTTCGACTGAGAACCGTTAAAACAGCAATTTGGCTGTAAAACTGTGGTGCTGACTGCTAACTGGCTGCGCAAGTAGTGGTCCATATATCGCTCGGAATGAGCACTGCTCTTCTGTTTTATTCGAAATGGCTAGGATTTACAATGTGGCTGCATGCTAGTTGTAAAGTTAGCTTGTTACATTGAAAGCGGTTACATTTTTCTTTATTCTTTTAATCAAAAGAAACGTCACGTTTAAGGCGCTGCTGTTGGTTATAAATCTTTTATTTCGCACACGTATACTTACTTACATTTATGAAAATATAAGATTCCATCCATTCCAAGATTACAAGATGCCATCTAGCGAGCGTCTGACAATTTGATTGAACAATTTGAACATGGCGTATGTGTATTGTACCTATATTTTACTACTCAAAGTGCCTTTAAATCTACTGTTTCTTTCCAAAGCGACGTGTCATACGTTACATCTTGTTGGTTTAGACTATTCTCATTCCTGTGATCAAATTACGTAATTTTATACCTTTCCAGTCTTTACCAACCTACAATACTCTCACAAAAACACAGATCCAAATTACGACTTAGCTTAATTAACGTAAAATTTCAAAGTTTCAACATGAGCGGATTAAAAGCGTTGTGTAGGTTAAAGTCATAAATTCGTACGGCGAAGACGGGGAACAAGCCACGTAAGCCGAGAAAATATACAAGGATACGTTTAGTGTATATACAGGGTATATAGAGTATACAAGACGTGGGCAGTAAACTTGGCGAAATTTATGAGAAGTGAGGAAAACTCGTGCACAAATTAAGCACCTAACTTTCCAATTAGAGCATTTGTGGAGCTAGCGAAGTCTTAATAATTTCCATGGAACTTTATTAATGTTCGGAGCTGTTGAGGCGCCGGGGCAGATGCCCCGGCGCCTCAACAGCTCCGAACATAAGCCAGCTGATAAGGCGCCAGGGTAGATACCCTGGCGCCTTATCAGCTTCAAGCTTAAGATTTTGTGTTTGTTGTAGATAGATTTCATGACCAGAGTTAAGATTTACCGTCGAAGCTAAATTGTAACAAAAATACGGTAGCAAATTTAAAAAATAGAAAATATTCCTATATAAATATTAAAATAAATGAATAAAAGATACGCGAACCATACGACTAAATGTACACTTTTTAGTTTACCAAATCATCCTGCAATAACGATTATTACAGAAAACCATAGCAAAAAAAAAATTGGTATAATTACCATACTTATTTTTTTGCTAAATGGTCATGGTCTAAATGACGATGTGCCGCAATAGCGATTTAAATTGCTTCGATCGCGATTTGAAAAATATCATTAATTTGAGTTGAAATGCTTAATTGAACTGTATTTGTTTCAATAAGCGGAACAATTCAACAATTAACATATTTTTAGTTAAATGCTGGTGGCGTCATCACAGGTCTTCTTCTGCGATTGTTGTAACAGCCTTAGTTTCCATCCATGTCGTATAATGTCTAAATGTCTTATTCCAGAACATATCAAATATATTTATTTATCAACTGTAACTCAAATATTTAGAAACCGCAACGATATCTGACTCGGCTCAATTTCAAGTTAATATCGCCACAATCACACTTCACTCTATATTTTAAACTTGCTCCGTACACGTTTTCCACTCGAACAATCGTAGCTTTTCCGAACTCAATAACCAGGACAGGCACAATCGGGACTATCCCGGCGCAATCGGGACTATCCCGGCGCAATCGGGACTATCGTGCCGGGCGATTGTCCCGCATTTCGGCAACAAAACGAAATCGAACTAACGGATATCTTTGTCGGTGAAACTGCGAGGTGAAACAAAGTTCTGTCGGCTTTTGAAACTGGATGCGTTCGATTGGACAAGCTAAAGGAGGAAAATCTGTATGGTTTCTATGCGGGAACGGTATTAATTGCGGACTTTAGACAAATTGTGAGTGGAAGAGTGTGATGTCTACTATATCTTCTTTCTCAACTAAAGTTTATTTTTATTTTTTATATTGAACTACTACGACACTTATTTCAAGAATCATATATGATCACCAACGCTTCTTGTAGATTTGAATTATAACATATATACTGATATATTACATACACTCATGCCTATTTACCCCTACGAGGTAGGTATAGTGTCAAAGACTATGAGGACGTCTGACGCCACATTTGTTGATGATCTTGATGTTGTGATTGTATTAAAGATTTTTAACAAACTAATTTTAAGGAACTTCATACACCCATTTCATTCGTTATATATAATTATGAGATCAATGGATAATCAATGAGGCAATGCGACAGCATGCTGGGTACGCTGCGAACTGGTAGTGGGTTTGAGCATTTGGATTATCTTTAGACCTTTATCGGTCTGGGGTGATCGATGTGCTTTTTGTGTAGTAGTTTAGATAGTTGAGTCTGTATATTGTTGTGTTGTAGTTAACACAAAAAAAAATGATATCTTAATATTTCTACGTGATTCCTACAAATAAACGAATCACGTCAACATATGAAATAGAAATGACAACAATTTAAAAAAAAGTTTAGATAAACCAAATATGTCCTTCAGTCTAAGGTTTATAATAGCGTTTTCAATCGTTGGACTGAATTCTTTTTTTTTTGTAAATGTTTCGTCCCTACAGACATATTTCGCCAGGCGAGCGCTAGTTTCTCCGCTTTCAGTGCTTCATTTCATTGCAGTTCATTGTTTTAGAAAGCCCTTGAGAGCCATTTACGTGGGTAATTGGGAGCCTCGGAGCTTGTCCTGTAAGTCCACTCTGTGTAAGCGAATACTCGGACATCACTAATGGAATGCTTTGGACCTTTTAGCCTAGTATGTTCTACGCTTAATTCTGTTTTTCCCGGGTCACTTTTTTAATACCCTTTGAGGTTCCACATTTTTTGCTAGAGTATGTTGGTTATTACGTAGGATTTTTTATGCAATGGTACATTGTGTCAATGCTTTAAATAAGTGGATGTGTAACATTACGCCCATAAGAACAAAAATAAACAAACAACCGATTTCAAACCACGCAATTTGTTTACTTGGTTGATATATTTTTATTAATTATTTTGTTTTAAACACCAAACAACTGAACCAATTTCTATGAAATTTCAATGGGATTTCTGTGAGTATTTTATACAAACACAAACACATCACAAAATATTAAACATCACATTTAAACATTCACTCGTACAACGCGTTCAGGTGCATTTTGATAATGTTAACTTATTTTACACTTCACTTGGTTAAGAGAATTGACAGACGGATCTTTTCATTTCTAATTCAATCTTGAAGAGGGACTCTAAGCATAGATTATATTATGTGGCTGGTTAAGATATGCATTTTTATTTCTGGTAAACATATACATAATATCTATTCAAAAATTTGCTAGTTTTACCTTTCACATATGGTTGAATAACCAGTACTGTTTGCAAACAAAATCCCAAACCTTCGATGTAGCGGTAGTAAAACAAACACTGAACGATCGGACACACACAAACTGTTTTCGTAGGATCCAAAGCTAACAGACGGTCTAATGCAGTCACCTCTCTTTGTGATTTGTATCCGGATATTCTAGAGATACCCAGGTAGAGGTATCCCAGGGTTGCCAACTGTAAGGTATTTTCTCGAAAAGTGTGGGTTTTTTCAACCCCGTGAACAGAATTCAATTTGACATTTTATCAATTTATATTCTATACAACTTCTTGATTCGGTATGTTTTTAATTGCATTAAGTACGACCGAAAGCAAAAGCATCAAAGTCAATCAACGAAACGAACCGTATTTTTGCTTATTGATAATAACCTTATAATGGTGGCTGTAAAATACTGACTATAACATCTTCATATTTCGATTGCATATATATATATATATATATATATATATATATATATATATATATATATATATATATATATATATATATATATATATACTCCTTTCTCCCTCTCTCTCAGTCTCTTTCTATATCTATCTCTTTCTCATATCTGTCGTAGTGCTAATTCGACTTAGCGAAAATGTCGACGTAGCGTTTTTAATTTGGCAATCTCACTAGATGGCTAGTTCCCATTTGAAGGTATCTTGTTGCAACTTTGACCACAATGTCGCTTAATGTAATGTGAGCTATGGTGATTAGCCAATCATGTTTAAAAAAGTGGAGCAGTTGCTCGCTTACTTTAACAGAATAACTGAGGGCTAAATCTCTTACCTCGCCTTTGTCACCCTTTATACCCATAGCTCAATAAATAATAATAAATATTTGTGGACTTTTCACACAACACTCTCTAGCCTCAACTAAGCAAACCTTGTACTATGGAACTAGATGTCTGATAGAATACATATATACTTTTTTTGTTTGTAAATATATACATATGATACATAGAAACACCCAGACACAGAACAAACATCCATGCATCACACAAATGCAAGAAGCATGCAAAAGCGACATCGTTATATGGTTGATATACCGAAAACACGTACGAAACGCTTTGGCTCCACTTTCATTGTACGTACTGCCAAACTGTGGAATGCGCTTCCTGAATGGGTCTTACCGACTGGATATAATCTAGGTGGCATCAAATCGCGATTGAATAGGTTTCTTCTAGGCAAGCGCGCTCCATCGTAGACCGTAACTGTCACTTAACATCAGGTGAGTTGACGGTCAAGCGCAAGCCTATCTCCGAATAAAAAAAAAATTATTGCCCTGGGTGGGGATCGAACCCATGACCTACAGCTCGGCAAGCAGACATACTGCCAACTGAGCCACAAGGCCAGTCAATAAATCAATTCACCCTGCAATGTTCGGTACTTAACTCAGTAAGAGTTGGGTAGCAGCCCTGAAGGCCCCGTGTGGCGCGAGTAATGCGGTCGTCTGATGAGAACCGCCCCGTGAATACTGATGAACCTCAGCCGAGCACGGAAATTAATCAATGGACGATGCGCCTGTTGCATAATACACTCAAAGAAGATGAGCTAACACGTTGTCGACGGACCTCTATGCATGGGAACTTATAATTTCAACATTAAAGTACATTTTTGTAAATTGTTTCTACAAAAGGTTTTTTGGTGTTATTTTGACAAAGTATTAAAAACTATAAATATGGAAAGAAATAAAATGTTCACTTGCTTCAGACGGTCATTACGAATCGGAGTCAATTATTACATAAGGTATTTGTGGAGAACGTTTATTTATAGACCTTAAGAGCTATTCCGAAGGCGGCACTTAAATAATTAAAATGTTTAAAATAACTATATTCAAAAAACGAACGAAATTCCCGTACAATTTTAGTTCCTTTTTTTTTATTTTGCGAATTTAAGGATCTTGATTAGGTAGTTAAGCGGTGCCTTCAGAATAGACCACAGTATAGCTATAAGTAGAGAAAAATAATATGATCCGTAATGAAACTAACCAACGGAACAAACTAGAATAAAGATTATAGTAAAAAGGTTATATATTTCACATCTATTATGACGAGTGTTACTGACTATGCTCAGCCACAAGATGAACAGACGACCTCATACTAGTGGCAGGAAGACGCTGAAAGCAAGTCGTTTCCATCAGGTATTTTTGGAAATCCATGGGAGAGGTCTATGTCCAGCAGTGGGCTTCTTGTAATTGAGATGATAATGATGATCAACCATATTTCAGTTCAGAGACTCGATAATTTTTGGACTATCACAACCATCGATGAAAAATATACAACGTTTAATTAAACCTATGAATGCTTATAAAATTATTGATCTTATGAATAAAAGCTTTCATAGAACTTCATTTCCAATGACACTCCACATAATACTTCAAGTTTGTTTAGTAGTACCATTCATGGTACTAGCGATACATCAATATTTATGATGGTACTAATGATCCTAAATAATTGTCACTAGTACCATTAATGGTACTAAGGATACAAAGTTGTGTCAATGGTACAAATCAATGGTAATGATGGTACTACTGATCCTAAATAATTGTCACTAGTACCATCAATGGTATTAAGGATACAACGTTGTGTCAATTGTACCATCAATGGTACAAATCAATGGTACTACTGACAATAAGGCGAAATATGTACTTCAACCGTTACTTCTATGAACGTTTTTTTCTTTTAAACAAAATATGCCTATTCTCAAAATTGAGTCATTTTTGTGCCATAAAAAAATAAAACTACCACCATAACAAAACACTGGTTATAAAAAGGTTTACGCTCCGAAACGACTAAAATACGTCTTCGCGAATTCCGAAGGCTCCAAGAAAAAATATTACGACATTTTTCGATAAAAAGTAAGAAAAATAGTGGCAACATAATGGCGCTTAAGTCGAGTCTGATTTATATCCGGATCGCATCAGTCAGTAATATCCGGGTGCGAGAAGGAAAGCTGCTTCTAAAGGAAATGAAATAATTTTTCATTCCCCCCACCTGATTAATTTTGCGCACATGCGATGCCTACGACCCGGATGAAATTTTAATGAGTTCTTTATCTATCCCACTTCGGGTTTGGGTAAAGGGATGGATAAAGGAACTTGTAAATGTTAGATGTTGTTCACTTTATAAAAGGAAGAGAGGTGCGATTGGATCCGAATGAGGTACGAATGTCTGCCTACTCATTGATTAGAATAAATTGTGTAGGCGTATGGAAGCCTACGAAATTTGTAGAAAATTAGATCAGAATTAAGGCTCGTGTAAGAACTTCGTTAGTCAATATTTAAGTAAAACATATATGTACTTAATTGTTACATTAAAAAAATATTATAACCGTGTTATTTTTTATATTTAATTTTGGATCAAGTAAAATATCAACACCGAATGCTTTTTTTTAATGGTGTGAAAAACTTCATCATCATCATCATTTCAGCCATGCGAAATCCACTGCAGCTGTACATAGACCCGGGGGACCGTGGATTTCCAAAAAAGACCTGATGGAGCGTCTTCCTGTCACTTGTATGAGCTCATCTGACTATCTTATTAAACATATGAAAAAATGTTTTCAAGACAAGCAAAACTCCTCATCATCAGACAAACAGACGAGTATAAGTTTAAGTATACATATAACCGTGTGCACTAGCTCTTTTAGACTATTTTATTATTTTGGATGTGTATAATCTGTTGAGAAATAACAAAGTTATTAAAGATTTGTTTTTGTCTTGTTTTAATACGCGACCGTTTTGAGGTTATGGTCAGTGACGTCGGAACGTTCACGCACACTCACTCATGCTGCGTCAGGAAGGTATAGGTAGCTATTTTTAACCGACTTCCAAAAAAAGGAGGTTATAAATTTGACCTGTATGTCTGTAATATTGTCAGAATTGCACAATTTTTGTATATGTTAGTCTATACCAGCTTCTAAACATGTGTGCCAAATTTCATAAGTGTATGTATGTTTGTATGTTTGTCCACGTATTACGCAGAAACTAGAACTCGTATTTAAAAAAATATTTTTTATTGAATAAAGTATATTTCAGCTCAGGAGTCACTGTAAGTTTTATCAAAATCGGTTCAGTAGTTTTCAAGATATGGGCTTTTGAATACTCACTTCGTTCATCGCAACCGCAAGCAGTGTCTACACCTTATATTTCAATTGTTTGAAAGACAGTGACATGAGCGGTGATGAGCTTTGACGACCGTTTTTAACCGACTTTTAACCAACTTCAAAAAAGGAGGTTATCAATTCGATCTGCATTGTAAATACAATTTTTAATTTCAAACAAAACGAATAAATACTAAATAAAAATGAATAAATAAAAGTAATTAAAAAAAAATAAACCGACTTCAAACTGAAAAGAAAGAAATAACTCTAAGAAAATCAACTATTTTTCAGGTCGGTGTCAGGCTTTAAACTATCATCAACTAAATCCTATACAGACACCGACCTCAAAAACATTTGGTTTTCTTCGAGTTATTTCTTTCTTTTCAGTTTGAAGTCGGTTTAATTTTTTTAAATTACTTTTATTCACCTCATTTGCACATTGTTTTTGGGTACTTAAAACAATGAAATCGCTGTATCTTCGTCATTTCTCATGCAATTTTAATATTTTTTTTACAAAAATAATTCTATTATCATTCACTACAAATCAGCTTAAATGCAAATACAAATTTTATTCATAACTCCGTAGTTACAAGTCAAGGGTAAAAATAATCATAATAATGAACAATAAAATTTATGGCAAAAAAATGTGAAAAATACTTAATTTTGTGAATACAACCTGACATTCAATAATTATAATAAATATCACTATCAATTGCAAAAGATAAAAAAAATGCACGAATTCCATTGCATTGTCTCATAACTACCTACGATAAAAATCAGTATGATCCAATGGACTCACTACACATTGTCTCCAAGATTTTATATCCGTACTAACAAATACTGCGAGACATCTAAATATAAACTTCTAAAAATGTTCCATAGAAATCCACACTCTAAAAATCACAAAAAAACAATTCTTATTCCAGCAAATTCTAGCTCGTTTAGGTACACTGCCTATTCATCCTGAAAAAGAGACGGCGTCAGGGTCGCGCCTAAAAACACAAAAGAACACTAATAACAACAATTAATTAGCACTAAAATATGTTTTATATAAGCTCATAAATTCACAAGTTGTTATTCGAGTCAGCCAGAGCCTTAGCGACTTATTAAACAAGGTCACGCCTCACTTTTATAGGGACAATAAAAAGTAAAACAATGCGTACATCTCTGAGATGAGGTCTGGGGACCTACCACAATCTTGTACAGACACATTGCTAAAATTTACTCAACGCTCGCAACCATCTCTCTCGCACATCACTACATTTTTAAACATATAAAATCATTGGTTAGGAATATTAGAAAAATGAGAAGCAAATTTGTTTAACTATTTAGATAGGAGTATAGGAGTAATATTTTAAGAGATACGTAGACGTACAGGAGTCACCGGTATAGCACAGTTGAAGTGGCAGTGGGCAGGGCACATAGCACGCAGAACTGATGGCCGATGGGGCCGAAAGGTTCTCGAGTGGAGACCACGTACCGGCAAGCGCAGCGTAGGAAGACCAGCCACGAGATGGACAGATGACCTCATACAAGTGGCGGGAAGACGCTGGATGCAAGCCGCTTCCAATCGGTCTTTTTGGAAATCCATGGGGGAGGCCTATGTCCAGCAGTGGACTTCTTATGGCTGAGATGATGATGATGAATATTTTTAAAAAAGTTTTATAGATATAATTTTACTAGCGGCGGAGTAGTAAAAAACCGGACAAGTGCGAGTCACACTCGCCCACCGAGGTTTCCGTATAAACTAGGAGATAAAAGGGGGAAATCATTTTCTTCTATCTTCTTATTCGTCCTTCGTGTATTTTATTTTTCTTTTAATATATTATACTTAGGTTCTATCATTTTAAAGATTATAATAGTCTAGCACGTTTGAAATAAAGATCTAAAGTGAAATGCGAACACATATTGTAAGTAAACTAAAACGTGTTGAGATTTATCAGCAGTTAGAGGTAAGCCGGAACAGTGAAATTGGTTTACCGGTCCATTTATTTTTGGATCAATTGCTTCAACCCAATAAAATAATAAATAAACATTTCATTCTGCTGCAGTTGTTTATATATGTCACCGGAAGTGTAATGAATATTTAATTCTACGGATCAATAAATAAATTAGGTTGCTAGGTTTTTAAGAAGATGCGGAAATCCGGATACGAATTTCACACATACCAATTACCCCACCAGGATTTTGAATTACCCATCTAAGTATATAGAGATCTTAGAAAATATCTCTAGATACGCCAATGGGTGTAGACCAAACTTTCATTTAATTCGGCCCATGGTTTACAAGTACAATTAGTACAAATTACCCATAGAAAGATTTATTTTCATCCATACAAGCGTTTTCCTTCTCAAACTGACATTTCTTAGGCAATATTCAAGACGACAGCCATAAACAAGGGAGATGTTCATTATTCGGCTGAATACTGCATTGTGACGGGGTGTCCCGCGAGGCTCATTACCCCGAAATTAGGTTACATAAGTCCGAGGAAAAATAATGACGGGATTTACCGAGTGAATATTCAAACAAGATGGCGAAGTCCGCGCGAGCGCGCCGAACCGCGGGAATAATTAAAAATAATTATTATGCTGGGATTCGAGGAACCGGATAATTGATAAGTTATAAAAAACGGGGAAGGATAGCGTAGTGTGGTAGGGTAACTTAGGTAGTTAGATACGTGCAGCGTGTTGGGAAAATAATATTATACAAATGAAATTTTTAGTTGCGTCAAATATCTATGACTTGGACCAGAGATATTAGCTTGAAACGTAGTGCTTAGGTATTAATTCGCTTTTTTCAAGAGAGATTACGATATTATGATCAGGAGGTATCAAGAGCAACTTGCAGGTTGATTTCGTGCTTTTCACCATAATTTTGAACTGTTTAAAGAATTAATTTCACTATTGCTGCGAGTTTTATATTTTAAAACCTGAGGTAAAAATATATAAACAGAATCAATAGTAATCAATTAAAGTTTCACGAAGTTTTTAAAAATTTTGAATAACAGTATAAAATTAAGACTTAAAAAAACTTTCTCTCCACAAGAAAGCCGCGCGCTCCAAAAACTCTGTATCCACGGACCTGTCGTACAGGGTACGTATACAAGTATACATGCCAAAAGACAGTGCCAAGTTTGCTATCATTTGTCAAGTACAGAAGTTTGTGACAGGTTAAAAAATATGAACAGTACAGGTTAGATGTAATTTGTGATCTTACTTATTCGTAGAGACTTATAACTGTGTCAGCTTTACGTACCTGGAACAAAATAATTCATTAATTTTATTGTTAGTATACAAACGCTTATATAGAGAAAACAAAATCTAGTACAAGCTTTAATTTATCATCGTCACATGAGGCGACATGTTCCAATATCTACCTACCTATTTCATGTTTTCATAGGGCAAATATAATTTGTTATGAAATCATGGAATTTTAGGAACACTCCTAATTCCACCATCCCGATTTCACTACAGGACTAGCAGAAAATCGGCGAAGTACCCATTTCTCGTTGGAATGCCAAAACTGAGCGATATCGATCCACATTCTTGATGCGTACTGCATAGGAATGGAATTCTTTGCCGCCATCTCTGCTTCCTGAGACCTACTACAATCTTGAAATATACAAAGCTAAAGTGAATAGATATCTTCTAGATCGACGAACTCCATCTTCAGCCACACCGTCGCTTAACATCAGGCGAGTTGGTGGTCAATCGTAAATCTATCTTGCATGAAAACACTACTGTAGTATAAGACACGAACATGATGAAGGAGGAAACAACTATGTAAGTACATATATGTATGTATGTAGGTACATCTAAGCAGTGACTGTAATCAAACCACTAAAAATCAAGGTTTTAATTTAATGAGTCAAAAAATATAATAATATGTTTTAAAACTTGTTTTTAGGGAAGATTACACTTTGAACATAGCCTTACAGATAAAGCTAACCAGCACGTTTCGCCTCATGTTGTCTGTCGACACGTCTCTGTCAAACATTTCCACATCACATACAAAATGCATCACAAAGGCGCCAGCCCAGCGACGCCGCACCGGAGCAGAGTGCCCGAGATAACTTTGTACGGGCGTCACTAACAATGCACTAGACTAGAGGAACACGAAATAAATAGAACTAGGTACGTGAATTTGTTAAGACGTCATGTAAGGTAGGCAAAGAACGCTCTGTGTCCTTTTACCTAATTTGGCTTAGAAAATGTTTTGGTATATTTGATTAATTTATTTAATAGTATTTACTTTACTAGTACCTATGTAGTGAAAATAGATAAAAAAGGAATGATTAAATGGTTCGAGCTTGTGAAGAGAATGGATGAAGGAAGGTTGATGAATCAGATTTATATGGCGAGTAATCGAAGATGTTTTGGATAAAAGTCAGGGGGGTTAGTCAAATGGCATTCTAATTTGTGAACGCGAGTAGAATAAAATATTAATTAAAAAATATAATTAAAAACAAGCTTTTATTTAAATGCTCTAAAACGAAGAAAATAAATTTTCTAGTACTATCAGCCTTGTTTGTACAAACTGTCCCACTGCTGGGAACGGGCCATCTTCTCATTGTGAGAAGGGTTAGGCCATAGTCTGCCACGCTGGCCAAGTGCGGGTTGGCAGACTTCACACATCTTCAAGATCATTGAGAACTCTCAGACATGTAGGTTTCCTCACGATGTTTTCCTTCACCGTTTGAAGTTGGCGGCAATCAACAATACGCACATAACTTCGGAAAGACAGAGGTGCGTGCCGTGGGATTCGAACCCAGGACCTGCGGATCGCAAGTCAGACGGTCTCCCGACTAGGCTGCCGGAAACTTATTTTAAAAAACTTTTTTTGGAAAATAAATTTTATATTGATATAAATAAAAGGGTGTCGCGAGAACACAAACATACATTATTTTTTTTTTTCAAAAGACCAAACTAACTTTAATTCTAAAGCAAATGATAATAACGCGTCTAGGTCTTTTGTTGGAATTAAATATTACTTAGTAGATAGGTACGATGTTGTTTGAAATCTCGCGACAAGCTTTTATTTATATCAATATAAAATTTATTTTCTTCGTTTTAGAGCATTTAAATAAAAGCTTGTTTTTTTTAAAATAAATATTTTATTTAAAAAGAGTGCTTGTCAAGACTATTCAAATGAGTCCAAACTCGACGGTTTTATCTTGTTTAGTTTAGGAGTTCCTATGACCACCTTCCGACGCCATCTTGAGACCAGCTTCATGGTATATTATTGATATTATATTAGTGATATTATGGCATTGTCGCTGAAGTTACGTAAGTAAACCAAATTTCAACCTAATCTAACGACAGGAAGTGGTTCTAATTTAACTCGCAAGATTTGTCCCATACTAACAGGGCAAGTTAATATAAAGCTTGTAATAAAAAAATTAATGTACTCATATGAGATTGACATTAGCTAACGAAATGTCACGTGACGGCACATTACAGTAGAAATAGAACGTTTGCCACTTATCTAACCCTCCCAGGTCAGAAGTACGTCTGCCTCCTAGCTGTAGGTCGTGGGCTCGATTCCCATCCATGGCAAACATTTGTATGATTAACATGGATGTTTGTTCTTTGTCTGGGTGTTTCTATGTATCATATGTATTTACAAAAAAAAAGAGTATAAGTACATATATGTATTCTATCAGCCGTATGGTTCCCATAGTACAAGCTTTGCTTAGTTTGGGTCTAGATGATGTTGTGTGAAACTGTCCTCCAATATTTAAAGTGTCTTTTTTTTCATTATTTTTCCTAATTCCGTAGTCTTCTCCACCAATGTGTAGATTACCTGCTATGAAATACTTACGCTGTAAGAGAAAACGAAGACATGCTTTGCTTATTTCAAAGACAAAGACGGTGATTTCCGAGATCACACCTTCGAATAAAAGATACGGCAGTTGAAAGAAACAGTATTTTATTGGAGACGCTACCAATTTTCCAAGCGATATATTTTTAATGTACTTTTCAGAAGGTTTCAGAAGGTATAGCGCGAAATCCTTGAGCTGGACTGAATAAAATTTACTAAAGTAGGCCAACGAGGGCGCGTAATGTCAAACTTGCGTTCTACATATGGCAACACTGGAGGGCTGCCAGCGACTGAATGCGCACCCCCGCATAACCTTGCCAATTTGAATGCGACACGTTTAGTGGATCCCGGAGATTATTTTAAGCGTATTTTGCGGATTTTCACTCCAAAGCTGGTGTTATCATCTCTTGTAATTCGGACTTATCATTATGTTTTATACTGCTTTGTTTGAAATTTTCTTATCCTTTTTTATCGGACTTCTATCACCTTTTTTATCTTAACAGTCCCAAGCAGAAATTAAAACTAAGTAACAGGCCTAACAGTTTTATTACGTGTGTGTTATATCAGTTGACAATGTCAAAACACTCATTCATATATAACATATGTAGGTATGTACGTCACCATGAAATAAACCATGTGAACAATTCAAATTCACATTTGACTTTATTACAATTTATGGATTAATTGTAGTCCAGTCCAGCGAAACAGTTCGAATTCATCGCTTCCATTTAAATAACTTTGTGTTGTTAAATCACCCAAAGAAGAAAATTATTTTTCTTTTCAGTCCCGATTCGCGCAAACCGAATAAATCCTAAACACTTTAGTCCTGGCTGCGGAACGGGAGAAAATAAAACCTCTCAACTCGGTCTCGACGAGTTATATTCTCTCTGTAACAAAATCACGGAAATATAAAATCAAACCAATTTAAATAAAAATACGAAAGAGTTCGAATACATTTTTTTTTCTTATTGGCCGTCTTGGTTTCCGGTGGCTACCGGAAATGAGTTTTGCCGCCTTGGCCCTTCCTCCTCCCCTCCGTTAACCCTCCTCTTCCTTGAAACTTCCAGCTGGAGGACAAATGAAGCCACCTCATTAATAGCCTTTGGGAAAATTTATACGACCTCACTTTCCTAAGAAGTTATAATAACATTATGTTCAGTTATTTTGAATGAGAATTTATATTCTTGGTTTGTCGACCGCACTAATGAAATTCGAAAACAAGGCCAAGAAATAAACGAACTCGATGAAAACTAAAACAACAGCACTCAGATCCGTTTCATTACACTAAGAATAATACACATTTTCCATTTCAATTATTTCACTAAAACAGTAATACAGAAGCTTTTTCCCTAAATTAACTTTAGAAAATGGCCAGATTTCATTTCCCTCTCGACCCACGTCATAAACAAAGATAAACCGAATGACACTTAAAAACAAACAAATCATAATCTTAACTTTTTTTATAAGACGCAAGAAGATTAGGAAGCAAGTGAATGCTCTCGTGAAATCCAATTACGTATTCAAGGCACGGTCACCGTCGAGCTATAAATTTCTCCAAAACAATAATGGATGCGAAAGTCGTATCTCCGACCGGCATACTTTTACCGATAACAAAACCGCGCCTGCCTCATTCCCGACCTTATTCCTTTTACCATAACGCATTCCTATTCTCGGAATTCTCGTTATACAACGGCACACGCTACTTGGACGCGGATTACGTTCCTGTTTATCCCAAAAAATATGGCGCAGCCTGTATTTGGTAAACTTAAAACCTACCTTGGATTGCGGCCAGTGTAGTTTCGCCCGTTTGCCCAAATTAAGATAAAATTACCTTCGCTGATTTATTGCGATACGTAAACATGAATTCTGTCGCGGTTTTATTATTACGGTCATATACTAGTCTATTTATTTTCTCCTTAATCTTATTTTATTAGGTTTGTCAGCGATACGCGTGGAGGATGCTATTACTTGATTTTGTGTCAGGAAAATATTCGGATAACTGTATTATGTTTAGTAGCTTTCGATAAATGGATCACAAGTTATTCAAGCTTTATTGAACGTATTTATTAGATATGAATGAGATTATTACTTATTACGTATATAGGCACAAAAGATACAAAAAAAACAGTAAAAAATCAAATGACAAAATTATCCACACAATGTACCAGGAGCGCATAGAGCAACGGAGATGCGCCACATGGGAGACACAAAACGCTAGTGCGGAGTGAGGAGCTCTCGAGTCGCGTGCCGTCGAGGGCCGGCAGTGATTAGAGCGCGCTAACAAAGAGCAAAGGGCCCTTAACCCACATGCTCCGTTTCACAGCAGCGCCGGTGACACTCTCCACGACGCGCTGCAAGCCTGGTACCCGCTCATGGCTAATCTCTCTTATGCTTCCATTTTCTACAATTTCCCATTTCAAATTTTGACTTAAAAAAAATTAAAACTCATTTACCGTTATCAGAGGTCAACAGCACGCACAAAAACGACACAAAATTTCATCAATGAAAATCCCCGATCAAGATTCAACAATGCGGAACAATAAAATGAAAGGGGTGCGCATAATACAAAACGACGAGACATAAAACCGTAGCGCCCGACGATACATAAAACAACAGACAATGTAGCGAACCAGCGAGCACAAGAGAAACGAAGACGACGCAGCGCGTGCCGAAATATTTCAGTTTTATTTTACAAAACTAGAAGTACTTGCGGAGGCTTTACGGCGCCAGGGAGCAGCGATAAAACGGCGTTTAATAAAACTCGAAACTTGCGGAACCGTGAACATGAAACACGTTGACACTTTCAGATATTGATTCTCGCTGCTCATTTCTGCAGTGTGTCGTATTCTCAGCAGTAGAGTCTGCTAGCACCTGTATTGCCATCCTATGCTTTTTAACCGACTTCAAAAAAGGAGGAGATTATCAATTCGTAGCGTATATTTTTTTTTAATGTATGTACTCGAATTTCTCGCTCATTCTTGAACCAAATTTGTGTTTCGTGAATTGGCGTATAGAGAAAGCTCCCAAGTTGGTCCCTTAATTATTTTAGAAACATTGCTTTATTACCTTTTGAATAATTTCTAACAGTAAAAATATTTTCATTGGATTCCTGAGTGAGTGCGTCAGATTATAGAATCGCAGAGTTCCATTGTAACACTTTTTAATTTTAGCACACGGCTAATAGAAACCGTGAGTACAAAAGCAATGGCAAATAGAAGCCGTGTGTCCCTTTAGTAAAAAAAGAAACAAACTGACATATCGCTTGATCGATTGTCAGTGACAAACGACTGCGCTAGGGTCTATGAGAAAAAATGTATAAATTTTCCATGACGCAAATACGTTTCTATTTTTTAGCTTTCGAGAAAATAGACTAACGCTCCTTATTAGGAGCGAGATTGTGAGAAACGCGTAGTATAAAAGCTTACGCAATACCTTTCGAAGGTCTCTTTTTACCTTCTGACCCCGAACTGTTCGGGTTCCAGTATACGGCTAAGCTTCAGTATATACGGCAACGTCCAGGTTACAGCAACATTTCTTCGTGCCGTCTGCGCTAGACCTACCGACCACGTGTCGACTCTCTTCGCCGGCCACCCTCGCCGGACATCTTAGCTCCAGCCACGTGCCACGCACCTTGCGTCGGTCACCCTCGGCGGACAGCTGAACTGGAGCCACGCACCTGGCGACGGTCATCCTCAGCCACGTGCCTCGAGCCTTGCGTCGGCCTCCCTCGCCGGTCACTGTCTTCGGCGTCCACGTCGGACGAGCCCTCTGCCGCCACGTGCCGTCGACGACGCTTCACACGTCACTACTAAAGATAAGTCCTCTTCAAGGCACCACGAAATACCAACTAATTCCACGACCCTAAAATCTTCTGTAACGTCTCTTCTTTAATCATCAAATATAAATACTTAACCTCTTGCTCTTTTTGATTTCCACCGCCTCTGGGTAGCAAAATCACAGCGTTACACCATTGACATGTTTTTCTTTGCAAAAGTGTCAAATGTTGAGGTTTTCCGTATAAACATCTGCACATTTTCTAATCTGCGACGAGGAAGCTATTGACATTCAATGACAAATGTCATTCATGAAGAAAAAAAACAAGTGGGTGAAGAGGTCTCTTTAAAAAGTTTACAATCGTGAGGGATTTATTGCGCTTGAAAAGTAAAACCTACTTACTCGTCATCCAATGTGTATAAGGAGAAAATATAGCTACTTCAACGCTTGAGCACCTTGTTTAATTACTATCCTTACTTATATTACAAGTAAACGAAATAACGTACTTTGAAGTCGGTTGTTTCAGTTTTTTAAACTATAAAATTATTTATGTTGTTGTAGGTTTGCGCTTGACCGCCAACTCGCCTGATGTTAAGCGACGTAGCGGTGTTAGTCTACGAAGGAGCGCGCTTATCTAGAAAAATCCAATTCACTCACGATTTAAAGACACCTAGATTATATCTCTTTCTAGCAGTCCGAACGATGAAAGTCGGGTTTTTGGAACATCGATCATGAAACGGAGACTTTTTTCGTGTGTCTGTCTGTCCGATAGCAAAAACTTTTGATTTTACGCTCTTTGTAAAAATATCCATAAATATTTACGGTCCTATGTAAATAGGGCGAATTCTATGTGCTAAAAATTATAGTTCAAAAAGCTGAAACAATCGACTTCAAAATGCGTAAGTTTATTTTTAAACCCAAGTTATTGAACCGATATCTATTAATATAACTCTCTATCTATAGGACCAATATGAAAGTATATATTTTTCATAAACGGTTTTTAAATAACGGATTAATACGATGATTGTATTTTTTTTGTAATTGAAATTTAACTCATTTTAACAAAAAAAAAATGCAATGTTCGTATGTTCAGATAGGATCAATTCGTTAAAAGTTGTTTGATATAAATGCACTAAAAAACACCGATGATCTCGTACTTTTTTATTCCAAAAGAAACCCTAAAACTAGGGAGGAGGAAATAGGTAGGTGCAAGTTATATTCTCTTTAGGTAGGATAGGAGCACTGGCTGGCACATCGTCACAGACATAGCACATCGTCAAGCAATAAAAAACTATCTCGCTCGTTTGCGCCAAAACGGAACATGACGGAACCCGTGACGGAACTATGACATGTTGGCGATAAAAACGTTTAAAACGCCTCGCGGTAGCTTTAAGGAAATTTCATTGTAATTACGAAGGTGCTGGTACGCAAGTTTGCGCTCGTAATTTGTTCTCAAACTCGGTTAATGCTCCCCCTGACAAGATAAATTCATTAAATGTTACCTGTTCGTAGCGATCGAGCGAGAAACAAATCGAGCGCGTCGTTCATGTAATGACCTCATCATTGTGAGGTGTATTGCTCTTACACTGTTCACTTTGGCATATTGCGAAGGTTAAGTCTTTGTGAGTGAGTCGTCAGGTCGTATTACACCTGTATTTTTTTGATTCCAAGTTTATTAGATAAAAAGTGAAAAAAAATGGGATGACGTATTTTAATAAAAAATTCTCTGTATGTAATAACTCTAAAAACTACGCGCGCACGTAGGATGTCCATGTCCAGAGATTGGCTGGCCAACATTTTCATACACCAGTTATTTCAGTTTAGAAAAATCAAAAACCCGCGACCAAAAAAAACGGCTGAACCGATTTTGATGATACATAGCTATGAATACTCGATGAAATCTTTCAGACAAAAAAAAACTAGATCGAAATCCTTCCATCCGTTTGAGAGCTACGATGTCACAAACAGACACACAGATACACAGATGTATAGGATACACAGGTTAAACTTATATCACCCCTATGTTTTTGTCGGAGGTTAAAAACTAAACTAAGTACGCTTGAGTTGTATGCATTGGATAAACGACCACGACCATGCTATAGACGGTAAGTGTCATGCTACATGCGTAGCCTCTGCGGGTACTTACATCCTACGCAATAAGAGAATCGTGGCATTACTTTGGAGACATAGTAAAACAAAATAATTTGGTAAAATAAGTCAGCTGGAAGACTTGCATAAAAAAAAGAAAAAAACAACAAAACTTACAAACAGCGATGCGACAAAATTATCTCTAAAAGCGACTAAATTATGTACTAAAAACCTTCTTCGAGTAGCTGTCACTATAAATATAGGTCATGCGACAGTGGCTCCCCAGTGAACTCCGCAGTAAGCTGGCAGCATAAGTCTAAATGCGTGTAGTGGTCAGTGTACCCAGCGCGGCGGGAGCACGCATTAAAGTTTTACAATGCCATTAGGAGTCTCGACGGTGAACGAACGCACCGCCGCCTTCTAGTGCGCTATTCTCGAGCGATCGAGATCATCTGTCACCTTCACACAAATTATTTAACTTTACCTATAATTTGTCTTGGATTACTGGCAGACTGATAGACAAAGTGCAGTTAAAGATCCAGAGTTGCGTGGCACCGCTGTCTCACTCGCACCTTTTTTATAGATATGAAACTTTCAAATGTACCTACTTTGATAAATATATGTATTATATAATAAATTTAGCCTCATGAGAACCTTATTATATTACAATGTATAACCAATTACTGTTATTTTTATATTTGTTATTGTGACCAAAATAAATAGGTACGCAAATGTTAATGTAATATTTATTTTTATGAGCAATTGCCTTTATTAACTACAACAAAACAACATTCAAGCTACACATACTTATTAACTACATAAACTACTACATAAAAATCGATTACCCTAGACTGAAAAAGGTCTAAATACAGTCCAATTGCTCAAACTTACCCACTACCAGTAAACAGCGTACCTAGCATTCTGCATTGCCAGTTGCCACGTTGAATGGCAATGATTATGTGTTGGGCCAAATACTCACAAGAAGTTTATAACTATGTACATAATAGACTAGCGATTTGTCACTGTATCAGCGAGTGGCGAACGACTGATAGATCAAATAGCAGTTTTGAGGCCCTGGTTAACTAACATTAAAGGCAGAAGTAAAATAATTGTAAGTACGATAACTGTAAAAGAGCAGTAGGGACTAATTTAATCTCTATCAAGCCAGAATAGGATCCACAAACGCCAATCCTGAATACCAAGCAAGATTTTAATCTACAAAAATGCTGACTATTACTTTATTTTTCTAAGGAATCCAATATATATTTATGTTAACAAAATTCTTGTTTTTACTCCGTTTTTATGACTTTTCGTATATCGTAAAATTATTTAATTCCAAGTTAACATTATGAAATAAAATGACGCATATCTGTTATCCGTCTAACGTTCCTAACTGGTATAATTTTGAACGCAAATATGGCGATTATCATGTGGCATGGTGAAATTTTCAAGGTAGAGAGGTAAGAGCCGCTTACCATCAGACTAGTTAGCGATCAAATGTAGATCTAGTTTGGACGAAGAAAAAAAAACAGCCGCGAGACGCCTGGCAGATCTAATAAGTTATAATTATTAATCAACGAAAACACAACTTTCTCATTCCTTTGTTGAGCAATTAGGTTTAGTCAAATCGTCACCATTCCATTCCATTTCGGTCAGATGACCTCATACAAGTGGCGGGAAGACGCTGGATGCAAGCCGCTTCCAATCGGTCTTTTTGGAAATCCATGGGGGAGGCCTATGGCCAACAGTGGACTTCTTATGGCTGAGATGATGATGATGATGAAATCGTCACCGTTCGCAAATCTTTCACGAGTCGTCACATTCTCAAATCTTCACATTCTAATCCTAACTAATATTATGAAAGCGAAAGTAACCGTTCCGTCTGTCTGTACCTCTTGTCTGTTTGTTACATTTTCACAGCTAAATGACTGAAGCTATCATTAGGAAATATGGCACAAAGATTCTTTGCCGCATTTTATATTTGACCGCAACTTATTTTGCTGGTTCTGTATGAAAGAATGGATCTTTTGATGTCTGCTTTATATCTTCAATTGGATAATAACGAATACTTGACACCGGCGAATCAACAAAACTTGCGAAGCTACAATACTTCCCGGAGGAAAAGAAAAAATAAATAAAAACTCGGAGTGAAGAACATAAGGTCGTTCGGAAGTTTCATCATGGATCCTTATAAATATCTAATACACATTTCACAAAACCAGTGAAGCTAAAATAGAAAAAGCTCTTTGGGATAATTTATTAAATTAAGCAAAAACACTCTTTATAAAGAAATACACATTTCCGACCTAATTAGCAATATTTGCCCAATATTCGCTTTGATCTTCGATATTCGCTTCATTAACTTTCTTTCATCACATATTCGCATTATTTGAGACAGAATTGACGTGTTTTCGTCAAAGATTTTCCCTGTGAGCCATGGCTTATGATATACGTTTTATGATTCTGTACTTCAAACGAAAAAAAACTCTTATATGAACACTTTGTTGTCCGTCTGTCTGCTCTATATTTGTCTATCAAAACCTATATTTTCAAGAACGCGTGGAGGTATTAAGTTGAAATTAATATCAATAACTCAGGTATTGAAGCTTTAAATCAAGCTTTTTAATGCTATAAAAATTAACCCCAAAAAACGGCCATTGTTTTCTTATATTTTGCCACTTGCAAAAAAAAAATAACCTACATGGTACTTGGTGCAAGTAAATTAAAACCTACTTATCTACCCATAGACTTAAAATCACAAAATTGGGCAAAGAACTAGGTCTCAGGAACAAAGGTGGTCGCCCACTTTGAAAACAGTTAAATAAAAATAATAGTTTAATAAATAAAAATAATTTAAAAACCAAGTTGGTAAGCATACCTTGGTATTTTAAAATTGTTTTTAAAAACATAGTTCCTCTAAGAGTGTTGTAGAGTGAAAATGTGCGACGACACGTTTATTCAAACTCGCAACACTGTATAAGAGAAGATGTAAGTAAGAAGAAAGAAAGTAAGTGAGTAAGAAAGTCGGCGAAATTACCAACTATTTCTCGTTGAAATGCCATAAATCCGTACTCAGCTATATCGATCCACATTCCTGTTGCGTACTGCACAAGAATGGAATTCTTTGCCGCCATCTCTGTTTCCTGAGACCTACAATCTTGAAATTTTCAAGACTAGAGTGAATAGATATCTTCTAGATCGACGAGCTCCATCCTCGGCCACACCGTCGCTTAACATCAGGCGAGTTGGTGGTCAATCGTAGATCTATCTTGTATAAAAAAAAGTATTTTTTTTATGATGACCATCAGTGAAGGGGATGAAGTTTGACGGCCGATTGTGACTGCAGCTTTATGACATAGAATTAAGTACGGGTGGTTAATGCGGCAAACGACTCTAAGCGTATTGTTCTTTTGATAAAAATGTAGGTACTTACCGGTTTTGTGGCTTGAATTTGTGTGGTTAGGGGTTTATGCGGATGACTAAGGAGAATTATGTTTTATCCGACTGCGCAAGAAGGAGGGTTATGTTTTTTTGTGTATGTATGTGGTTATGGATGTACCTATGTATGTTTCTATATTACCTCCTATAGCCTAAACGACCAGACCGATTTGGTGTGCGAGATGTTGTTAAATTCATCTTTACTCCTTTAATGTCCTAGGGTATTTTTGTTAAATTGAAAATGAAAAAAAAAAATTAAAAATATATTTATTTACATAAAACATAATAAACTTAGTTACTATTCACTCCCAGTACATATTTTAATTACGTCTATGAAAGAATTTAAATTAAATCTAAAAACTTTGATTCCTGCACTAGGCATAGCCTGTGTCGCGAGAATCATATACGATTTCCAAAATCCAAGAAAGCCTCCAGTTGACATAGT
Source organism: Lycia hirtaria (assembly GCA_947563715.1). Taxonomy (NCBI): domain Eukaryota; kingdom Metazoa; phylum Arthropoda; class Insecta; order Lepidoptera; family Geometridae; genus Lycia; species Lycia hirtaria. Next base: position 26,451,216 of record OX387375.1, read on the forward strand.
TAATTATATTATATCCTATAGTTACTAATATATACCCCCTCTAACACATATATAAATATATGAAACTTAGGTTTTCGTCTATGATGACGCCTAAGTATTTTATAGTTTCAAGTTTCAAAGTTTTAATTAATAATATAGATAATATAACTAATATAACTAACTGGGCACCTTTCCACCAAGGTCGATGCAGGATGGGTTTCAATTGACGAAATTTAAAATTTTATTTTTTACATGCTTTTAAAATTGTTAGTTAAATAATTACACATAAATTTAAATTGTCTTGAGAGCTTCGGTCTGGCTGGAGTAGGGAAAGTAGGTAAATGCTTATTGTGTAATTTGGTACTATAAGTTTAGTTTAATTTTAATATAATTTATGTAGATTGTATATTAATTGTATTGTCGTATTTATTGTAGGGTGTATAAATATACATAATTATATTGTTCCTTTAAAAATAAATAATTAAATTAAAATAAAATTAATATATAACTAATTAATAATATAACTCTTACAATAAAATAAAACGTTTTTCGTATACTCCTATGAACATTTGTTGATCAAAATGCTAATTCGATTGTTATGAAATTTCATACAGAAATAACTCAAAATCAGGAGAAGGATATAGGCTAGATTTTATCATCATCATCACCGTGCAACATCACCATCGATTCTCCTCATAACATAGGTGAAATCGCGGGGCACGGCTAGTACTATATCTAACAGAAAAATATCATCAAAATCAGTTCACAAGCCGGCGTTCAAAAATAAGGTCTCTTTGAGCCTTTTTAAACGGTTTTATTTAGCTTGACCTGTTTATTTGTTTGTTTGGGTCAAATATAGTCACTGAAATTTTACCCCCTTGCAGTTGACGGATTAATCTGAAATTTGGTATACACCTTTAGTCCTAATGACAATGCAATTTAGTATATTCTGTATTATTGTAAATCCAAGATGGCCACCGCCACAAAATGGCGGTTTTCATATTTTAACACAACCCCACAATATGGGTATCAAATGAAAGGGATTTTCTAGTAAATTACAGTAAATACATTTCCTACATCATTATCTTTCTTTTCAATAATAAACGGTTTTATATATACTTAAAAAGTTTTTTATAAGTAAGTACTTGTTTTAAGTCTGTTAAAAACTAAAATATCTAAAATAGTTGGCGTAAAATAATTTAAGACTATTATATAGGAATTTATTTGTAATTCGACGATATAAATTAGATTTATACAATTATTATGACAATATCAATGTAATGAATGGAATTAAATCTAAAATATATATAATATATAAATAAATATATAAAATATCTAGTCGATTCAACGCAATAATGGTCCGGCAATGCTATTTCGCATCTGTGCACTCGCTGCTCCAGTACGGTGTCGAGCTCTGGGGACGCGCAGCCGACTGGGAGCGCGTTTTCAGGATGCAGAAAAGAGCCGTACGAGGCATAGTACGAGTGCCACAGGATACGTGCGCTACAGTATTTTCAGGCCATGGGTATACTCACCGTTCCGAGTCTCTTCTGCTTCCAGGCGGCCATGTATGCCAGAGACCATCCAGAGGAGTACTCGCGCATTGGAGGGGGGAGAATGGGAGATATATCGCGTCATGCGCACCGATTACGCGCCGTACCTTGCCGACTAGCAAAGACATGTAAATTGGTACATGCATGTGCACCTATTATCTCAAATCGATTATCAAAGGACGTACTGGATGCGTCCTCTAGTGCATTGTTTAAATACAAATTAAAACAGTGGCTTACCAAACAGGCGTTCTACAAATTCGAAGAAATGACAAAACTCAAGGAGACCTAGTTGTAAAATTGATTAATTGATTAACCTTTCTGTTATTGACATTGTTATTTTAATATTAACATGGTTGTTTTAATAATATTGTTGATATGGTTATTTTAATAATTTTATTGCATTTTAATTTATTTTATTACTATTATTTTGACATTTAAATTATTATTATTATCAATTTATATTATTTTTGTTAAAATTATTATTTATTGAATTAATTTTTGATGACAACGTGACGCGTATTTTTGGTGTATGTTATTTCATGAATTTACAAACGTACTGTGTACCTAATTATTTTATTGTGACGTGTATCAATAGATATCAATAAAGGAATATGAATATGAATATAAAAATCATAAATATATAAGTAGGTATTAGTGGATATTTCACACAACACCATCTAGCCCAAACTAAGCAAAACTTGTAATGTGAAAATAAGATAGCTGATAGAATACATATATACTCATTATTATTTTTTGTATATACATTCTTATGGATACATAGAAACACCCAGACACAGAACAAACATCCATGCTTATTACAGAAATTTTTGTCTTGTGTTCGGACCGAACCCACGACCTCCAACTTAGCAGGCAGACATACTACCACCTGAATTGCGAAACCAGTCAAAAGCATCTTCTTCCATCGTAACGCAAATTGTATTATTATGCTATAAAAAAATCCAGAAAACAAGTCTGAAACCTGAAACGTATTAGGTATTTCTCAATCAATCAATCAAAATCAATATACCAACGTGACCTAAATGCCACGATGTAACCTTACCTTAAGTTACAATAAACCAACATTGCCTATAGGCCCATATTCACGGTTAATAAATCCTGTGCTAGCTCTATTGTCTACGTCTAGATTAATCTAGATTCAGTCTCGTAACGCCTTATATCAAATGCTAACAGTTCTGATTTATCATCAAGATTTCTCCATTCATAGCCGTTATATATGAAGTTATGGCATTATACCAATCCATATAACTAAACTAGTTGGTACCTGTGACTTCGCACGCGTAAGAAAAATACGATAAATACGAAATAAAACTAGTAATCATTATTTACGTTATACCAAGTTTACATACTCTAATAAGCGGTCAAATGCTTGTCGTGCCACGCGCATGATAGGGTTCCGTAGTTACATATCATAATTTATGTGAACTTAAAATAAAGATTGTATGAACGTACATACGAGTTAACTTATGTTATTTTAAATTAAATTTGCACGAAATTTTAATTTCTTCTAAAATTACAGCTTTTAAGTGCTAATATTCTTTAAGCAAAGCCGTGGACGGACAGACAGACAGACGGACATGGTAAAAATATAAGGGTTCCTTATTGACTACGCACTACCAAACTATATTGATGAAATATAGTCCATTTCCGTTTCAAGATCCAAGATCGTTTCAACCGTTTGACCGTGAAAAGATAACAAACAGACAGAAAGGCAGTTACTTTTCTTATTAAGTAAGGGTGGTAACACGTATCGTTCGTATATAGCGCGAGAAATACGGCCGTCTCAGGAAACCTTCTTGGTATATTAACAAAGATCCCTAAGGATAATGTATGGTAATATATACGGGATATATCTGCCCTTGGAAGTAATTGCTACCTAACTTAGGTAGATTGCTCGACGTTACAGCTTGTAGGAAATGTAGCTTTTGCGCAGTCGTAAAACCAGTGTTTAAAATTTTAATACAGCGGGATTAATAAATCCACCAGCAATATTTCATAATTAACGGTTTTAGATATCCATGGCAAATTGTTGTATTTAAGTTTACATGTGGAATAAAAACTATAACATTTGAGTATTTGCAATTACAATTCAAACTACTCTAGAACAATACACATGTGTATTACATGCAACCAACGCGCTAACAAGGTTGATTGCAATTTGATTCAGCCGTGTAATATCCAAAACAATCGACTAAATGTACAAAGGGGTCAAGAGAAACCCGTGGGGTCTGGAGTAGATGAAATGGCTACATTACTGGCATCTGTTTTTTGTGGATATTATTGAGGGTAAAAAAATAGTAACTGAAAAAATCTGACTGCATTTAGCAGGTGGCTGAACAAAAAAATAATATAATTGTTGGTTAGAAAATTACGAACAGAAACAAAGTAGGAAGAATTTGTTTTGAAATTGAATTGGTAAATTTTGTTATGAACATAACATAAGACGGTAAAGGCAAGGAAAGGAGAGGACCGTAAAAACCAAAAATAGTGTTTAACCAAATAAAGGAGAAGGCAAATATCATATATCTGAATAATGAGAAAGTCTTAGCAGAAGATTGACAAGTACAGAAATTACTCCACACACAAGAACAATCCTTTCAAATACTAAACGGATAGCACAGTAACCCTAACAAAGAAACTAATCACCCTAAAATCGAAGTAACATGTCAGACCAACCAAAACAGTTGCCATAGGAAATTGGATCTTCATATGACATCAGTATAGACAGTCACCAGCAGGAAACGAACCATTGTGCCACTGACCACGGTCCGGTGCACACGCATTCAGGGGTGCCTGTTTGCCTTTGGCCGTGGAGAATCGATCGCGATTCAAAATGTGACATGTATTGTGCAAGCTACGCAAGAAAAATGCTTCTTTTGTTCAATTTAGTAGAAAATTGTGAATTCAATTACATTATAAAAAGACTTATTCCTGGTTATACAATCTTACTTAATCTTGTGACTTATCCCAAAATATGTTTTGAGTCTGGGTGTTTCTATGTATCTTATGTATATATTTAAAAAAAAAAAAAAGGATATATGTATTCTATGAGCCATCTAGTTCCATAGTACAAGCTTTGCTTAGTTAAGGCCAGATGGTGTTGTGAGAAATGTCCACAAATATTTATTATTTATTTATAAATGTTGGGATTACGTGGAAAGAGGGAATAACATAGACCAGTTTACAAAGGTCTAAGTTGGAAAATCCATCCATGTTATACTAGACGTTGACCTGACTAGTCAAGATTATGTCCTTGCGAATTCCTAAACGTCTGCATGGATGGATTTTCGCACATGGTCTAATTTTATCTACAGAAATGTAATTCTATTATTTTATTTGTGTCACTGGAGAATGTTGGTATAATAACATCAGCTCCGCTCTCCCACACTGCTGCGCGAATAACTTCACTATTTTGGACAATTGCGTTTTACTCGTGACAGATCCTATAGTTTGCTGCGATGCCATTCACTTATCATCCGATTTTGATAATATTTGCGACGTACTTATTCAACTCTATTCTAAATATTATGCCAATATGTATTTTTTTAAAATAAGAAGAATTAAAGAGGTAAAATGGAGAAGTCGTATAAGCAGAAAATATTACGTAAGTAATTAACTAAACAAGATTTTGTGTAAATCAATAATCATCTCAACTACAAGAATTATTCCACTGCAGGACATAGGCCTCCCCCTTGAATTTCTAAAAAGACGTGATAGAAGCGGCTTGCAACCAGCATCTTCCTGCCACTTCTATGAGTTCATCTGTCCATCTTGAGGCTGGTCTTCCTAGGCTGCGCTTGCCGATGCGTTATAAAAATGCGACGGTGTGGCCGAGGATGGAGCTCGTCGATCTAGAAGATATTTATTCACTCTAGCCTTGGAAATTCCAAAATTGTAGTTATACGTGCTATGTGCCCTACTCACTGCCATTACAGCTTGTTAATGCTATTTCGTACCGGCAAGCGCAGCGTAGGAAGACCAGCCACGAGATGGACAGATGACCTCATACAAGTGGCGGGAAGACGCTGGATGCAAGCCGCTTCCAATCGGTCTTTTTGGAAATCCATGGGGGAGGCCTATGTCCAGCAGTGGACTTCTTATGGCTGAGATGATGATGATGATGAATGCTATTTCAGTGACTTTCGTACATCACGAGTAATATAGTTTCCAAAATTGTAAAATCGTGGAAAAAGGGTAAACTAATTGATAGAAATAATATTGTATTTCTCTACACTCCTATATACCAGCTGTAGCAGCTCATGTTCAGTTCGACATGAATTTAATTAAGCCGTGTTCTGCGGCTGCTCAACAAACATTTCGCTTCCATTAACAACGCTTTGTTACTAATAACTAGAATTAATTACCAAATACGTGTCTTGTTTTAGCCGTTGAATTATCTAATGAAACTGAAGTTCTCAATATATTTCTATGCAGGTAGCTTAAGAGCTTCTTTCTTAAGAATTAGATATTTGATATTAGTAGGCAACGCTTCGTGCGGGCAGACTAGGTTATAGGCGAAGAAGTTGGTAGAACTGTAGGCAAAATTTCAATTTATTTTAGCTACCACGCTAGCCAACCGGGCATAAGAAATTACTATCTTGCCACCATTCTATGATTTTCGCGCCATGACAAAGTTCTCACTTTGCTAAAAACTCAAAATCAATGAACCACTACAAACAAAATATAGTAGTAAATTTCTCAATTAAACCTCCTTACGGAGTCGGGTAAAAAATTAAAAGTAGAGGTATTTTTTTTTTCAAATCCACTCCATCATAGATCTTAATTAAGACTAAGGTTTCATGCTTCTTCTCAAATGTAATAGGTGCGAGATATAGCCACACTGAGATTACAACTTTTTGAGATATAGCGATATATATGTATCTTATGTATGTATTTACAATATATATATATATATATATATATATATATATATATATAGTAACACTGCTATATATATATATATACATATATATATTCTATCAACCATCTAGTTTCCATAGTACATGCTTTGCTTAGTTTGGGCTAGATGGTGTTGTGTGAAATGTCCTCCATTTTTTTTTTATTTATTTATATTTATATATGATATTATGATAGAGAGGTTTATAGATATTTAGATAGATATAGAACTTTTAGCAGTGTTACAAACAATACTCGCCAAATTATCTTCTTTTGGAATATAATAACATCAGCTACAGAATTTTACTCTTCCGTATTGTATACCATTTTGAACTAGTGTTTCAATTAATGTCCATGTACACATCACTTGTTCAAATACAAAGCAGTCCCACGTAAAACCATAATTCAACTTAAACGTTTAAATCCAAAAATGTAAAAAAGAGCGAAAAGTCCAACAGCTACATCTTTCATTGTTAACAACAACAGCTGGCAACAAAGCTTCTGTTAACATTATTCTTCTGTTCCCCTCCAGCGGAAAATCTGCTTTTCTCCAGGCGAGATACAAATAATTTATCACTCAAAGAGCAATGAAGAAAAATATAAAGAGCCGGCTTAAATTCAACGAAGGAGTAAACCCCTGAATAATTCCATCCCGATGCCGTTGGTTACCTCAAAATTCATTTTTCACAGTCCTCAGGCTCGAATAAAATGACAAGATTAGTTTATTCGGTGAAAAACGTTTAGGATTTCACTGGAACGTCGCAGTATTAGTCTAATAAAAATAAGATTTGTGACAACATAAAAGACAACTAAGTATATTGTTATTTAAATGAATGTTCTGGGGTTTTGAAATACATTTGACACAATTTCATAATGATATTATAAAAGCTAATTTTGTTACCTTTACCGCTCAAACGGCTGAACCGATCGTTATGAAAATTAGTACAGAGATAGCTTTGGACCTGGAGACGGACATAAGCTACTTATCATCATCATAATCATCGCCGTTTTTCATAACTACGCGAGTGAAACCGCGGAACGCAGCTAGTCTCTAAATCGGGTATTATTGTTGATCTATGATTTTTAGTTATTTTCTTATCATAATTTCGAAGAATCCCCCCAGTTGCAAACACTGTGATCAGCTCCATACAAACGGATTTATTTTTACTAGACTATATGACTTCTGTACAGATTCTTAGTCGGAGTGGATTGGTGGCCTGCATTCTCAATTTGTTATGTAATCTTGGAAGTTAGACAGTGCGGGATTGTACATCGTTTGTCTAGAATGTAAGGAATCTGTACTAGTAGCTCTGCAAACAGAGGATATTTATAGTCTTTGAAAATGAAAATAAATGAAAATGGAGTTTTATTTACATAAACACAAACAAACATTACAACAGGAAAACATCAGTAACTAATATGTTAATCATGTCTATGGAAGAACAAAACAAACAAATTAAATCTTTGATTCCCGCACCAGGCTAGGCCTGTGTCGCGGGAACCAGATCCCTAGTCACTTAATAACTTTGGTAAAGATATAGTGCAAAAAGCTGCGCCTTCAACATTCAACATGGTAATACGTTCCTAGCAGACCACATTCAAGACGTATATGGGGAGCTCAAAGGTGGTATATGGATGTTTAGCTCGTGAAAACAACTGGAGCAGAAGGGCCTATTTGCCGCTCCACCGAGCTCTGCGCCCCTGATGTAGTTAGACTGTATGTGTAATACAATGTCGATATAATGAAGTTACAGTGGTCTTAAAGAAGGTTCGTCGGTTCATCGGTTCATTGTCTGAAACCTTCGGGGAGTTACTTGAACTAGCGATGGCCGCACGAGACCTGGGTTTTATTAGGGTTCCGTTGGAATACGAGGAAGCCTTGTAATAGCCTTGTAATACGTTGTGTCCGTCTGTAGTTTGATAAGTAAAGGTTTTCTGTGCATTGGTACACAACAAAGTTGTATAATTAACCAACTTTTAATTAATTTATTGCATATATTTTGTATAACTGTTTGGTCTCACCTGTGACCATAACAAGATAAAATATTAAGTCTTAAAATTGTATTAAATGTAGTTCTATTTTTACAAGCTTTATTTGTTAAAACGTTATTTGTTGTAAACGTTGTCTTATGAACGGCTTGGAAGCTAAATCAGAACCAATTCCCGATGTCCGATTGGGCCCAAATTTGGTGTACATATGTATATTCGGTGATAATACAATACGTACCATGGATCTGTTGATGAATTCGAGAGGTGGCCATAGAAACTTCTGGATTAAATAAGATAGGCCCATCAAGTGTGGATTCGATTGATGCGTCGTGAGGAGTGCTTTTGAACAAGCTTGTTTAAAAAAAACGAATTAATTTATCTCGTACCCTCCTTCGACTGTCGATTAAGAAAATTAAGATTTCATACATCTTTGCTTCTCAAACGTGCTATATTCGAGGTTAAACGTCAAGTTCAAAAAGACAGCCCCAAGCCCTCCTATGCATATACGTACAATTCTACGGGTCAACTGTATTGCAGCACTTGCAATAGAGTCTTTAAGACCAAGTTTGGCCTAGCGAGCCACATCAGGGCTCATGCTAGGAAACCATAGTCCGGGGTCGCTGTCATCGAAATCGATGAGGAGGACTATATATATATGCGAGGTACATACAACTTAATGTGAAAGATCGCTAAAGGGGAAAACATTGTCCCCCTCCCCCTGCATTTCAAGACTATTAAAGCTAGACACTTTAAAATAACCGTAATTAAAAATCATGACCATTGTGGTATTTTTACTTAGTAATTTTATCCACATTTTTAAACTATAATATTAACTACTGAACCCTACACTTATAAGTGTCTAGACTCGTCAATGACGATTTATATTTGACGTTATCGCTCTAAGGTTGTTCTATATTTGGAATGAGGCAATCTTCAAGGAAATCTTGATACTTCCAAGGTAAAGTTTTCTTATTAGCCTTGGTTTGAATGTAATAATTGTTCTTCGTCAAGAACAGTTAGATCAGCCCAAGGGCTGGTGCCCGTCTAAGTAACTTAGGAGATTTAATAAAACATCTCTGTAGTAAATTCACAAGGTCTGTCTGTGCGAATTTGGGGCACTATAATTATTACCTTTGTGAATAAAAACTACGGGTCACTCACGTCTGTTTTAAGCCGAAAAGAAAAGAAGAAAGAAAAAGAAAGAAGCAAAAAAAGAACAGAAATAAGAAATAAGAAAATGTTTTTTTTATTTAAAAATGTGTGAAAACCACATTAGTTTCTATAGTAAAATTACCTTTGTGAGTTTTTACCTATAGTATATTATAGTTTTTTAATCGACTGTGCAAGAAGGAGTGTAATGTTTTTGAGTATATGTATGTCTGTATGTCCGAATGTGTGTGTTTATGCTTCTTATGTACCACTAGCCTCAGCTGGATCAATTATGATGGGCAAGGTGGCGTTGGGTTCTCGTACGTTCTCGTACGTTTTTGGAATAATAATAACAGAAATATCGTATAAAATAAGATATACACTCCCGTGCAAAATGAGTTTCCATCGCGTGGACGTAAACTATAAAACAAAATTCACGAATATAGTGTCCTGGGTTGACCTATACTCATATACCAACAATGATTTGGATATAAAGACTCTGTCACCGCGCTTTGAATAAAAATATCTTTGTGTAAAATACTTTCGTACGTTATTATATACTGTATTCGTTTGCTTGTATAATCAATAAGGCATAAAAAAAACCATCTAGTGTGAAGTGTCCAACATTTTTTATTTATTTTTATAGAAGATAGATCTACGATTGACCACCAACTCGCCTGATGTTATGTGACGGTGTGGCCGAGGATGGAGCTCGTCGATCTAGAAGATATCTATTCACTCTAGCCTTGAAAATTCCAAGATTGTAGATCTCAGGAAACAGAGATGGCGGCAACGAATTCCATTCTTGTGCAGTACGCAACAGAAATGTGGATCGATATCGCTGAGTACGGATTTTTGGCATTTCAACGAGAAATGGGTGGTAATTCGCCGACTTTCTGCTAGTCCTGTAGTGAAATGGGGAGGGTGGAATTAGGTCGTGAAGCTCTTGTGCACATTCCCCGAAATGAATCCTGTAGAAAATAGACAGACATGCTACTTTACGGCGGTGCTCGAGACTAAGTAGCTTCTTAGCAGCTAGTTTATTGTCACCGATTAACCTCACAGCTCGCCGGTCCACTGATTCTAAAGCTTCCAGCTGATACTTGGCTGATCCATCAAAAAGGTGGCAGCAGTACTCCATACACGATCGGACCTGTGCTTGATATAGATGAAGCAGTTGTCCCGGTGAGAAGTATCGCCTAACCTTATTAATGATGCCAAGCTTTTTACTAGCCAGTTTAGCCTTAGATTCAAGGTAGCCCTTAAAGTTCATTGTTGGGGTTAACGTGAGTCCCAGCAGTTCAAGACGGTCTGCCAATGATATGGATACGTTTCGGAAAGTAGAAGACAAAAGAAACTCACTCTTTTTGGCGGAGAAAAGGCAGGCTTGAGTCTTGTTGGCGTTAAATTTGATGAGATTTTCGTCACCCCAGTCGGACACAGCTTCTAGAGCTTTATTCATACGCACAACCATATCTTCTATCAACGCCTCGATTTCCGCCTTTTTGGCTCTTGGAGCAGAAGTGTATCTTTCCACAACTGTGCTGTCATCTGCATACCCTAAGATACCAGGTATCAGCAGGTCATTAATATGCAGCAGGAAGAGAGTAGCGGAGAGTACAGACCCTTGAGGTACGCCGGCGTTTATTGCCATTTGATCGGACGAGCACCCGTCTACAACCACTCGGATCGATCGTTCTCTCAAGAAGTCTTTAATCCAAGAGCAGAAGGAGGCAGGTAGTCCATAAGATGGAAGCTTGTTAAGGAGACTGTCATGCCAAACCCTATCAAAAGCCTTAGAAATGTCGAGAGACACAGCCAAGGCCTCACCATTGATCTCGATGTTATTTTAATTTTAATTTAAAAAAACTATTGTTCTGTTAATAATTAAATCATAATCGTAACGCAATTATCTACCAATTATGTACAGCATACTTAAGCATAAAATGGGTATAAAACTGAAATAACCTGACTCAAAAACCAGCTCAACAGCTCCTGAGTAAAGTAGTTAGTACTCCTACTAAAAGTAGCCCCGACTAATAAGCCCTGGAGTTTTTATCCCCTATAAAAGGTAACAGTAGCCCTCAAGGTCGGTCGGGACGTAGCCCTCCCTTACAGTTAGTCCCAGACAGGTTGTAAAGCGTTCTACTTCGGTACTGGCTCTCGTTTACTTTAATTTATTACAGAAATAATATAAGGATTAAGTCTTAATCTTATCTAACAGTATAAAAACGAAACTACTGCTTCTTTGTCGCTAGTTCGTTACCTTTTCACGGCTAAACCTTATGAAATTGGGCAAAAAGAGTCTTTTGAATCTGGAAAAGGACATAGCTAAAATATATGTTCATCAACCTATAATTTGAATAGATGATTAAAGTCTGAAATTTATTTATCTTTTTCGTATTAAAAACTATTTGTGAACATAGAAAAAAACTTGATAGACTTACATAAATATTTATTGAATTTCTGCGAGATAGTGGGATTAATTCTGTTACTCGCTCACTAAAACGAAACAAAATTTTTAAAGAACTAAAATACTTAGGCGATTTCATTTTCCAACCGTGGGAGTAAGATAAAAAGTAACGAGTCTTAGCATTGTCAAATTTAGTTTATTTTAGTCAGTAGAATTGTCCTTAGTGTCTTGGTAATTACTAATATTTAATATTTTCACTTAAAATTTTGCTATTCTAAATTAATTTTCATTTTCACTGAGAGCGTTTGGGAGCTCTTATGTTTGCTTATTAAAACGTTAATTAAGTAAAGACGGTTGGAATGGAAATAAAATTATTTCTAATTAAATTTCGCGTTAGGTCAATGGATGCATTATTCAAATGAAATATTAATATACATTTTTTTAAAGCTTTAATAAAAAACTTAACGTTTATTTTATAACATAGCTATGCCATTTGTGTGTTTTTATGTGTGTTGCAAACTTAACAAGTAATTATTTACTGGTCTTACAACTAAGTTTGTATCACATCTAAATGCCCAACATTCGTACACAACGATAGAGGTCCATATTTTTGATGAGAACTGCACAGGAGTGGAACTTCCTGTCACCTTTTCTGTTTCCAAAGTACTATAATTTTGGAATTCTCTGGAAACTTTATAGTTACGCAACATTAGAACGTTGATTAATTAATTTCAATTGAATTTCAAAAGGACAATAGATTACTTTTCTAACGTTAAAGAAAACATATTTTAGTCTATTAAGTTTTATTTTAGCATAGAAAAACAACGTTATCACAACGAAAGCAAAATGTATACATACCGACATGTATAAAGGTAGAGTACAAGCTAGTATATTCTTAAGAGCTAGGCATCTCAGTGGGCTCTAGTTCTTTCTTCAACCCCTCCAAGGCCGCAGGTATTCTTGCCGAACAAAAGACTATACAATCTACATAGAACAACGAGGAAAGTTTCCAGAGAAGAAGCTTGAAGACATGGCCACGAAACGAGCGATTGATGGCAGCCGATATGAAACCCTCGTTTGGCTCTCGCTCGATATAAAAATTGAATTTGTCGGAGAGCTTCTGTCGTTTCACTTCATACAGCTTATAGAATCAAATTCGAATCTAGACTTCGCTTCTACCTGGAAAGTATTTTTGAACATCGTTTTGGAGACGATCCTAAAAGTAGATATAACTGAAGCATAGAGAACTTTAATAGTACTAAATATCTGAAGTCATCTCTTGAAGCATTTTGTATGGAATTGAATTAATACAGTCTTTACGTGAAAATAGTTATATATAGTTTAAAAAACTAAAACAAATTACGTCAAAATGCGCAATTTGGCTATAAAATATCAAACTACTGAATTGATTTTAAAGTAATTTTTAAAGTAGGTACATGAAATACATATTTAAATAAATAAATAAATAAATATTTGTGGACATTTCACACAACACCATCTAACCCAAACTAAGCAAAGCTTGTACTATGGAACTAGATGGCTGATAGAATACATATATACTTTTTTTTTTGTAAATATATACATATGATACATAGAAACACCCAGACACAGAACAAACATCCATGCTCATCACACAAATGTTTGCCCTGGGTGGGGATTGAACCCACGACCTTTCAGTTCAGCAGGTAGACGTAAACACACTACCAACTGAGCCACAAGGCCAGTCATATAAAAAAACCAAATCGATTTATAAATGACGGAGTTATGCTGTAACAAACGTAAAAAATACATACGAAACGATAACCTCCTCTATTTGCAGTCGGTTGAAAACAGCCTACTGACTCATACTAAAGAAAAACAGAGAAAACACACATGGCATTTAGGTCCATCAAATACATACATCATCAAATACACAGGAGAGCTCAGATTCTCGAGAATCAACACTATGTTTCAAACTGTCGACAATGTATTACAGCTTATTAAGCAGCTAATAGATTCTAAGCAATCCAATCCCTCCGGCATGTCAGATGCGAACTAGTGTATGCTTAGCTGAATCATAGTGGGAGCTCTAACTATTTTTTCGATAGAGAGATTATAATCTTTGAATATGAAGTAAAAGCATGGTTTATCTCAGTTCTCAGCACTTTCAAAAAAAATATCCTTCTTGTGGGCCTGGGTACAAGGGTAAGTTGGTATTTACAATTGAGTATTCTGCCAGATCCTGCTTTGAAAGCATACAAGCAATTAATAACATGTAATTTTGCAATTATAACAATAATAATATTTGTTAGTTATCAATTAATTATTAATGCACTGTAATAAGATTGTCAAAAGCTAATAAGGTATTATAATTATACATCATACATGTCATTTAGGTCTAACAACACAGCACAACCAGTTACTTGATATCACTTAAGTACTGCCTAATACATAATATTTTTTGCAATATTAATTCAAATTTAGGATGCAGAGACAATGAAAATAAGAAGTTATCATATAAGAAAGACATTTTTCAATAATTGTCATACATTAAATTTCTAGGAACATGAGGATATTTTAGATTTTTGAACAATACTATAATTTGTTACACATTTAAGTTTCTAAGAGTATGAGAATATTAAAATGTATCAGTTAGGAAAACACTAATGTTATAGTAACATTTTTCAAGTAATAGTAACTTTAAAACGATAAAACCATATCCTTAAGGTCTTTTAGTATCTTTGCCTTATATATCTTAGTGTTGCAGTTTCTAAGCACACGGAATGGTATTATTACTGTTCACAAGTCACGACAAGCGTCTAACAGCGTTGCCCGGTGTGTTGCGACTTAAGATGAGTCGGGCGATTACCTTACTTCAGGCTTTTCACGAACAGCCGGGGAAACCTATCTACGTATAATACTTCACTGGCTCTAACTTGACAATTTAGAATTCTAAACTCTTCAAATCGAGATGTGATCGAAATGTGGAAAGGCCACAATTTAAGGCCTGTGAATCTCACAGGCCTCATAGTGGCCTTTCCACATTTCGAATCGAACAGTTAGTTGACTTAGACTTCTAAAGAGTCCAGTTGTGAAGAAATTGAGTAATCTATGAAACTATAAAAGGACTAAAAACTACAAGCACTTCGCACCAATAGGGCTATATTGACAACTTATTGGATTTGGAATCGAGTCGAAAACTACATGTCCATCTCTGTCATTTTGATACAGTATGACAGAGATGAAGATATTTCCGACTCGATTCCGAATCCGATCCTTTTTAAATCTCGATACGAATGAAAAAGACAAGGCGTAAATGTAAATACAAGTAAGAAAATACCCGACTGTAGAAAAGAGCAAAACCTCTTTTCTGCAGTCGGGTATATTGTTTAACTTACAATTTCGTTACGCTTGATACGGTGTTGAGTGTACGTTTTTTTGTGACAAAGTATGCGTTAATTTGCTGTAAAATATTGTAAATGTGCCTTCTTTAGAATAATTTTAGTAAAATCACTTGTTTATTACGAAAAAGTATGTTGGAAGCTACGAAAACCGCATTTTTTCTTTTTGCGAGAGATGCATTACTATTTTGACAAATAAATATAGTGAAAACGAATCTAACAGCATTAAACCTCGCACATCAAAATCGGTCAAGTCATTTTGACTGTAGGTACTCATATAGAGACATACATATGCACATTCGAAAAACATAACCCTCTTTCTTACGTAGTCGGGATAAAAGAGCCCAGAGCTAGAAGTGTATCCCGCAAACTTTCGAAATGACAATACTGTTCGTATTATCAATTCGTACTACGTAACCTGGCATTACAGCTCAGTTGGTAGTATGCGTGCCTTCTAAGCTGCAGATCGTAGGTTCGATCCCCATCCTCAACAAATATTTGTGTGATGAACCGTCTGTGCGTGGTAATCTCTCCACCACTAACTTATAAGTACATCAGCATAGAAGGAAAGGATGACAATAAACACAACTTTCAAATTTAGAAAATGTTACAACTAAGTCGCCACCGCGTCGCTTATTTCGCGACCACAATCTCCGTACATAAAGGCTTAACGCCGCTGCACCCGTGGCGCCATCTTGCGACCGGATTAAATTTCAAAGAGGTTTCCCTAGGAAAGCTTACCTATTTCAAGATTCCTTAGATGTTAGTTTAATATTAAAACCTACTTTGGCAGAGAGAATTAGGGAGGGGGGAGGGGGAAATGAAATTCTTTGGTGAAATATTCGTCTTCATTTCGTGGATGTTTATTAGGTCTTTTTGGTGAGCTGTCTCTAGGTAATGTTTATTCTCTTTTGCTCGGTGAAATTACTTTTTATTCGCTGTCGTGAAGCAACTTGGTAAATTACTTTTTGTGATATTTATTGGAGTTGTTACTCATGTTACCCATTAGGTATTTTTAGTTGATGTAGGTATAGCGCCATGATCATAAACTATTGTTGTCCTTCAAAATAATACCTAAAGTCAAAAGAATTATATCAAAAACGATATCTTATTATTTTTTTATTTTTTTATCAGCTTTGTTTGTACAAACTGTCCCACTGCTGGGATCGGGCCATCTTCTCATTGTGAGAAGGGTTAGGCCATAGTCTGCCACGCTGGCCAAGTGCGGGTTGGCAGACTTCACACATCTTCAAGATCATTGAGAAAGGCGAACTCTCAGACATGTAGGTTTCCTCACGATGTTTTCCTTCACCGTTTGAAGTTGGCGGCAATCAAGAATACGCACATAACTTCGAAAAGACAGAGGTGGTGCGTGCCGTGGGATTCGAACCCAGGACCTGCGGATCGCAAGTCAGACGGTCTCCCGACTAGGCTGCCGGAAACTTCATCTTATGCTTTATTACTACCAAGCAAACAAACCAAAGTTTGGAATTTATGTTTTTTTTTTTTTTGTAGATCGAAGCAAGGGATAAAATAAAGAAAAGATGGAAATAGTAAACAATTAAGTTAAGAAAACTTAAAAATCCTCAACATAAAATAGACTGGCCCGGTTTTGAAGAAACATAGCTAAGACACTTTCAATCAAAGAGTATTTCAAACAAAACAAATTACGATACGTAAAAATATACACATGAAACTTATAACACTTCTCTATTTAAAAAAAATATTTCGACAAAAACACGACGATGATGAATGTAGCATAATGCGGATGTGCCGTTTAGAGAATATGATGACGTATTCTAGTATTAGCAATACGTCTCATTCTCAACACTCGTTCTCAAATGGTCACTTTTACAGGCAAAAACCAATAAACAGACATACGCTGTGCGACTGCTCTTTAGGTTACCGTACAAAAATTGAAAAATGCCAAAATCTCAACAACGATTGTGTAAATCAATTTTGCTAGAAATTTATATTTATTGTTGTATAACCAATCAGTCAAATAACAAAGCTAGAAAATCTTAGATTTATAAATGTTGTCACAATTTCACAATATACTATACTTCTCAATATATGTATATTTATTTGTATGTATGTATGTTTATTTGAAGTTGTCTTTCCTGTAAATAGTGCTGCAGTAAATCGATGGTATCGAATTCAACTTTGCTATATGAAGAACATATTTAAATTTAAATAATTAAATATTTAAGGTTGTCTGAAAATAATTATTAATAGTCAATGACATTCCCATTATCAAAGTTAATAGTTGAACAAAACTGAACCGACTCTTCCAAATATGCAATTAAATAATTAATAAACTTGGATGGTATATTTTTTCCAATTAGTTTGATAAGTCAAAAGTTTGGGCTTTAAGAAGCCCAAACTTTTTTTTATAAAATCCATGTGTCTAATGTCATGTAATGTGTGTAATGTGTGAAAGCATATCCTTTAAAATAAGAAAATAATTTTTCAAAACGGTTTATTAATAACGGCACTACGAGGTAAGAAACTTTAAAAAATACAAATGATTGGCCCTTTTTTGAAGTCAGCTAGGCAGGTCTTCAGGCACCTATTCAATTTCTTCAACCTTAATATCACTTCGCATCAGCTAAGATTACAAATGCAACTTTTGCTTACAAAAAAAATGAAAGATTTTTCATTCCCTTTATAGACTCACTACGGCCCTACCAAAATATAGTTGTTTATTTTTTAATACAAAACAAGGTTCTTTTAATAGAAACGCATATGTACGAGTACATTTCAGAGCGCAGAGCGCAGTGACTGCGACGGTACGTCCAATCAGGCTCACAATGGAACCAGTGAGCCGTGAGCCCATCCGAATAGACTACTGATATTGATCCTGACTGTACTCTACTATTACTATATTCTATATACGAAATTATTACTTAGGTACTTAGTTTGTTCTTGTACCGGTCAAGTGCGGGTCGGGTCACACGCGTGTAGGTCACTAATGGTTCCGTACACAAAAAGCATAATGATTTGGCAAAATATATGGAGTAATTTCTTGCGAATTTTAAAAGTTATAGAACATAGTTTTATTCGTTAAGTAGAGTAATAATAAGCAACTCGTCTAGACGACTAGTTAATTAAAAGTAACTTTATAATTGCTGTTACAAATGCTACTAGCATGTTAGGTACGCTTCTTACTAGACTTGATAACTTGGTTTATATTAAACAGCTTATATTAAACAGCTTATATTAAACAGCTTATATTATATTTATAATTATGTATTATGTAAATTACAATAATACTTTATGGATATTGCGAAAATAATCATAATAAATGATGGTTCTTGTCAATTCTGTACATATCATCCATTGTAGGGTCTACCTACGTCTATTATAGTCGACAATGGAAGCAGTGAAGCGAACACTCGGTGGAGCAGAATACTGAAAGGTATGCGACATTGATAAACTTTGGATTCAGGATATTAACTATACGACAATCGGACAATGATATCCAATCCAACTATGCAAGGATATACAACTATATGTATTATCCAATCTAATAGCCTTCAATAATAATAAGCGTACGGCTAGTGGAATAGTTTAGTTACTGAAAAAGCCGCGCCTTTCTCGTGGAAATGTCAAAAACCCGTACGCAACGATGATTTCAGCCCACATTCTTAATACATATGGTAAGTATGTACTGTAATAGTACATTGTTACCCTAGGGGTGAAAGTAACTTATTTAGTCCCGAGACGGGGTTTGGACCAATAGTTCGAGGGACTAAATAAGTCTTTAACCCGAGGTTTTAAACACTGTGCTTTTCATTACGAATACAAGGAAAGTAAAAATAAAAACACGAATTAGCTACAAAAAAAAGTGAGTAAATGAAAAAACAAATGATGATCGGACTGCTGCTTTCCCGCCTATTTTGTTTTTTTTTTTCTGTGGCCGGCAATATAATCACCAATATTTTTCATTTACATCATTAAAAATGGTAAATATTTTGTCCAAATCTATGTTATTTTAAAGTAATTGTTGAAACTAAATTATAATAGTTATTAAAAAAAATATTCTTTAATCTTCTTAATATTCTTTTATCTTATCTTTATGTTATTTCAATTTTACATCGCGCTGTAATTGAGTGGCTTTAAAGAAAGTTGGACCTGGCTCAATAGAAACGTGAAAATAGAACTAGTTTTTTTTTATTTGACAGCTGGCAGATGAAAGCGATTCTCCCTAGGGCTGAAAGTATTACTTTCAACCTGCTCCTCAGGCAACTTCAGACCTACTTTCAGAGTATGAATAATGAAAAAGATTTTTTCTCTGCCATTTATAGTTTCTTAAATTTAAAATCGTACAATTTACAAGGCGAAAATGGTTTATACGACTAAAGTGACGATTTCTTCTAAATATTTACGATCAGGTGTGATTGATGTTCAAACTTAGATATATTTTATACTGTTTCTACTCGCGACTTCGTATTCATATTCATAGAAAATCTTCGAACCCTAAGTAATAATAATTATTTATATTATACCTACATGTTCATTGTCAAAAAATACAAAATTACGGAAGCGAGTAGCTGCCGTATTCTGCCCCAACACAATTTCAGTTATTGTTGAATGATCTGTGGCGTCACAGTATATGTCATACAGTTATTAAATTGTGCGTTCTGGTGCGTACGATCATAACTTTACGTTATGATTACCAGTATTCACATTTTTACAATGAATTAAACCGGCCAAGTGCATGTCTGGCTACACGCAGTGTATGGTTCCAAGTAGTGCACATCACTATTATATTATGTACCTACTAAAATAGGGCTTCTTGTTTGATGCTGCGAGCATACGAGTTGACGGTTGAAGCCCTAGCCCTGTTCTAAGTCCGATTATTGGGATGTACAACTACGGAACCCTACACTAGGTATTGCCCGACGTACTTGGCCGGTTGTATATAGCATTAATTAGGACAAACAAACGATCATGATATGCCTATCATTACCTATGTAAAACTTAGGAACACCAACCATCTAATTCTCATAGTACAAACTTTCCTTAGTTTGGGACTAGATGGTGCGTATTTACAAAACTTATAAAACCACACCACAATAAGTGACAGAATTGAAAACTTCATCATGACGCGTTGACTGTATCTCTCTCGCTCCCTCGAGCCGACTTTGCCCGGACACGAGTTACATAACCGAGCGTTAGGGCTCAGTCTCATTCAATATACTCAAACAACAAAATAAAGTGCTGAGTGCGCCTAAAGAAGTTTTTAATTCTAAATTAATCCTTTGAAATTAAATGTTTATTTTTAAAGTCCAAAGTCCACAACCAGCATTACGTCAAACTGAAGTAATGGCGAGTTATTGTAAAGATGGCCATTAATCAAGTGGCGAGCGAGCTCTTATCTGTAATCACACCACATCCCAGCGAACAAAAGCCACTCCAAACCGTTTTTAGAACAATACCCACTGACTTTATAAAGCCCCTAAATCCTTTAAAAGAAGGGAAAACGGCAATAAAGCCGCCGCATTTGCGGCAACACTGATGGGGCTGCCAGAAAATACAACACAACTCCCCGAGATACAACAGACTGTTTTGTATTTTTTATTTTTTCAATCGTTCTAGCCAAGAATAAAGCCTTTAAAATACTTTTTCACTACTCTTGCTCTAAAAGTCCGTCATTGTAGCGTATATAGTAAAGCGGGGATAAAATAACATTTTAAGCTCTAGGGGATAAAGTTTTTTTTTTTTTTTAATTTTTATCTGTTACCAAAAAGCCTACATACACGAAACAGTCTTTATTCAAAAGTAGAATAATCTCTTTGGAATATATTTACATTCTCTTTGCAAGCAAATTGTACAGATAATTTTTAATAAAATAAACTTTGAATTATTGTATTGCATTATTTTATTTTCTCGCAATCGTAGTAAAAAGTATAGTGTAACACACGGCGCTAAAATCCCATTGTAACTCGGTTTCTATTTACTCCCTCTCTAAAGCTCGGGAGTAAAAATCTACTTCGTTACAATGGGTCATTTTAGCCCCTTGTATAACAATCTACTATTAATTATAAATGAATTTATATTACAAGCATTGAATACCTGAAGTCTTGAAAGTTAAATCTTTGCGGTACTTTTTTTATGTTCAAGTTTATATCTGCGGAAAAAATGTGTTGTTACTTAGGTAGGGTAGCCAGCTTTCAACTAACTTTGCAATTATTTTTTTATCATCGATAAGTAGTAACTAGTCATCGGACTGTATTACGTTACTGCGTATAACAGACTGAAAAATAAAATACCCAATAATCACGCTATTCCCTCAGGATGTTTTCTTTCAAGGGAAGATCCAATTGGGATTCGAATCTGTGCCTTCCATCTCCAGCAATCTACTGACTGAAATATCGACACTTCACGGAATAAAATTTTCGTAAATTAAACTTAATTCCTTTCGTAATTAAATTAAACCACGGACGCTGCAAAGTGTCCGAAACGTCAGGTCATAAAATTATGTAAAATATACGCGACAAATCCATTAAAATATATTTAATTTCAATGTATTCAGACGGCCCCATTAGTAAAGTAGTGTTTAGGTGTTTCATTTATACTTGTATTCGAACCTTTGAACTATATATTTAAGGAACTG
Organism: Lycia hirtaria; assembly: GCA_947563715.1. Classification (NCBI taxonomy): domain Eukaryota; kingdom Metazoa; phylum Arthropoda; class Insecta; order Lepidoptera; family Geometridae; genus Lycia; species Lycia hirtaria. The sequence continues at coordinate 26,473,212 of OX387375.1, forward strand.
ATTTCAATATATTTTAGCGATTTTACCGTTTTTAGTGTTTCGTAGTCAACAAGGAACCCTTATAGTTTCGCTTATGTCCGTCCGTCTGTTCGTCTATCCGCGGCTTAGCTAAAAACTATTGGTAATAGAAATCTGTAATTTTGTATCGATATAAGTATATAAATCTATAATATTTGCCACAAAATAGGTAAATATTTATCAAGCTGACAGTTAGAAAATAAAATCTTGAAAAATATAAAATTTTTAAGTACTTTCCACGTTAAGTGTGGAAGTTTTTTGGGGTATCGTCGGTAATTAAAAATGTGGTTGGATGTTTATTCTGTTTTGGTATTTCTATGTACCATAAGTACCTATGTGATAATATATACAATAAATGTTTGTCATTCTATCGTCTATTATTCCTATAGTAGTTTGGAGCTAGATGGCACTCTGTGAAATTGTCCACAAATATTTATTTACTTCTTGAAAACTGCTAAAATAAGCATATTTACTAGAACGATGCAATTGTGAAAATGGGGCACAACCCGCCTGTTCTTGGCATCTAAAGAGGTCTTATCGGGTTATTTGGCAGGCGACGCCGAATATTCCTGGTTGCATAATGTTATTGACCCGTTCGAAATGTTTGCTTGCTTTTCGTATTATTCGTTCGTGACGGTTCATATTTTTTCTTTAACCGATAAAGAAAAAGGAAGTAAAAAATAAAGATACTATAGAGGCAATATAAAGAGTTATAGAATAGAAGAAAGTGTGTTCTACAATAAAACCAGATTTTAAGAGATCATTCTCCAACAAATGTAATATATAAGCTTCATCCATCAGCTTTACGGGCTAGAAATTATACATATAATGGATACCCATTATATGTATAATTTCTAGCCCGTAAATAATATATGTATACACATATATGGCGAGAACGGAATGAAAATAACTGTCTTTAGGGCCAGCTGTTTAGATTCTACGATATCTGTCAGTAAGTAAAGGACATTTTATCATTACAGTCAATTACATCATTTTGTGACTGCACGGCCGAAATCGCGGGTTACACTAGTGTTTGCTTTTTTTTAAATTCAAACTTTTACTTTTTAAACTTTCGAATTATAATAAAATTTAAAAAAAGCAAATATTATATAAATGATTTAAATCAGATAAAAAAAATAATTAAATCGGTTAAATTTTAGGCGTTGAAAACAGTTATCTCCAGTACTCCAGCAGTTATTAGCTGCAGTACGAGTACATAGCCTGATATTTTATACGCAACATTTCCCGAAGGTTAGCACATCAAGAGAGCCGTTAGGCAACATACGTAAAATACCCCTCGGGGCAATATTGTATTCTGCACAAATCGGCGCAATCATCGGCCTCCATTACGCACTGCGGTAGAGGAACAAATCCCGCACTCAGGGCAACGAATATAGCTCCCACTTCTTGAAGTTTAAACTTATTTAGGCGTGCTGAACACATTCTTTTTTGGGTATAGAATGACACTGAACCGTCACGCTCGGGTATGTAACGCACGTTGGAGAAAAGTCGGAAAAGTCTCGACTATCGAACCTCGAGTCGACTAAGGGAGCGAGAGAGACACGTCGCCTTAATGACGTTTTCATTTTTGGCGTGTGGTTTTAAGCTCACATATTGTTTGTTATACGGAATAGATCTACGCATTAGTCACCTGACCTTAAGAAACGGCGTGGCCGAGGATGAAACACGTTGTAGATGATAGTTATTCATATTAAAATTATAAAACTGTAATCATGAGGAAACAAAAATCGACAGAATTCCTCTCCTGTGCATTACGACACTATCAAGAATATTATAAGAATAGGACATGATACTCTATTTTTTAATCGCTTGAAAGTCACATACAGATATGACTTTTTTTTCGAACGATATTCAAAAATTTGTTCGCTCACAATAATTCACATTACACGTTAACGCAACGAGTGATGGACTCAACCATTCAAATATAAATTCTATCAATAAAAAAAACTACTTACCAAAATTTTGTTGATATTACCCGGAAGCTAGACAAGTTTGCATAAGAATTATTTTTGAAGTCATTGAAAATTTGGGCTGATTGACTTCAACATTTTTCACATCCTACATGACTAGCAACTATAGCTGTTATAACCAGGGCTCTTTTGTGGGGGCACGTGGGGGCACGCAGTGCCCCCACAGGAAATTTCGAAAATATCGAAAAATTGCCATAAAAACGGATTAAAAAAAACTATTATGGTCACCATTACAAAAAAAAAAAAGGATTTATTTTAATAGGTCAAAATTATCCAAATACTAAATCTAATATATCTTTCCTATCTATCTTGACTTATAACTTTCGAGAATTAGCGTGCCCCAAAAAAGAAATGACAAAAATGCCCAGGGTACCTCCTTGGTACCTCCTCAAACGGACTCCTATTACTGAACAAAGTCCCAATACTATAAAATAAGACACAGTATATTTATAAGACACAAGGTACGTACAATTCTCAATTTCTGTACTTATGTCGATGACGTTAAAAGATCTAACAATCGTCCTTACACTTAATTTTCCCAAGCAAATCATTCCATTCCCCATTACTTCAAAGCTAACAAAGGAGTCTCCAGAGCAACTCGTGGTCAAGTGTCATTGAAACCCACGTCACGTCTGCATTGTACCACACCAGTGTAGAAAGCGAGCTTTAAGCTCATAAAGTGAGCTTAAAGCTTTGATTTCTCAGTGGCTTCGTATAATATTCATTTGATGCAGTAATAGCCCAGTGGAAATGTAATCGCGTAGACTTGAAGAAAGCCTGCAGAAGCACGTTCGACCTATATAGGTTTACTGGAGCTACATTGTGGAGACTTGAATAAGCGCTCGACATTTCTTGGCTGTGATTTGGCCGCACAAATGCTAGAATAAACAACGATTTGTTGAAATAATGGTGGTTAGTGAATGAGTTATTCTGCATTATTATATCACCGCATTATGCGTGATACTTAAATAAAATAGATAATTTTTATTTGAAATAATTTCCAGACATATTTTACTATTATTTCTTAAAATGTTACAGGCCAGAATTATGTTGCAGCCATACAATGGCGTAAAAATATTGCCTGTATAGCAGCATTTTCAGGTAAGCACATTTTCAAAACTATAAGTTAAAAGTTTAATAAATAATTTATCAAGGTTTATTTTTGCAATAATTACACAAATATCAGAAAACCATAGCCGGAGAGACATATATGACCACTCAAAAAAGTGGTGACTTTGAAAGACAAACTTCTAAGATCCAAAGCATTATCTGTGACAAAAATTTCAAAATAATTTTGTATAAAATAGCCAGTTTTTTATCTGCCTTGTGCAGTATAATATTTGTTATCACTTTTATTTGGTCTATGAATGATCTTGGATCCTTAGAAAATAAAATTTACGCCCCGCTATAATTCTTTTAAGTATCTTTTGTCTTGAGAATGGACCGTATTTTTTTTTTCACTTGCGACTGCACAGAACTCTCGTAGATTGTGCCTAGAATAGAATATTCCCCCTAGAATATTCCCTACCTTATGATATGATTTAGAATTAGGAACCGAATCAATGTGATTTTTGGCATTTAAATGACAAGCTCTTTGTAGAAAAATGATTAAATGTGGTGTTGCACTCTTCCAGTTAGCTAATAATAATTATAGTTTAAAAAACTGAAACAACCGACTTCAAAATACGCTATTTCGTTTACTTGGACGACATATTTTTATGATTCATATATTAATTGGCAAAGTAATCGGGTAACAAACAAAAAAAAAGACGTGTGGCACTCGGAGACTGCCGCGGTAAAGCTATTGCATAATAGCTTTACGCGCGGTGTGTTAGGTTATTTTCGTTACGGAATTTCTGGATTCGGTCTCCACGCTCAAGGCCCGCGATAGAAGCTATGCAATAGCTTAAAAACTTACAGTCGAAAGAATCTCCTTTTTGGAAGTCGTTTGAAAGGGTAAATTGGAATAAAAATCATGTATTTTGACAGCTATTGCTGCATTCCGTTAATACGATTAAAACATGACAACAAATCTTTTTTTATGCTAGAAATATCTAAAATTGACCACCAACTCGCCTGATGTTAAGAGTCGGTGTGGCCGAGGATGGACTCTAGCCGTGAAAATCTGCTTTCATCTCTGACTTTCTCTATCTCTGGCATGGTGTATTGCGTCACACTTTTCAGTGGGCAGATCCCAGAGTCTCTTAGATTGAATTCAGTTGCTTCAATATTGGTCTTATGTCATAAGTAAGCCGTTAGATAATATATGCGTCGCCAATACCACATTTCAAATGTTTTCTCGATGACTTAGAGAAAACCAGGGAAGACTAGTAACGGTGAGATGGATAGGTACAATAAGTTTCTTTGAGCTAAGAACACTGTCGGCCTTACCGAAAAACGTTACTTAACTTTAAGCAATGCTTAACGTATTTTGTCAACTCCTCGCTGACACATGATGACACTTGCGGAAAGAAGATAGAGAATTTGACGTTGGTTAATTAAAGATAAGTAACGTTTTCAGTTAAGTTTCCGGCAGCCTAGTGGTGAGACCGTCTGACTTGCGATCCGCAGGTCCTGGGTTCGAATCCCATGGCACGCACCTCTGTCTTTTTGAAGTTATGTGCGTATTGTTATTTGCCGCCAACTTCAAACGGTGAAGGAAAACATCGTGAGGAAACCTACATGTCTGAGAGTTCTCAATGATCTTTAAGATGTGTGAAGTCTGCCAACCCGCACCGCACCTCGAATCTAAACTGAAAACAAAACTAAGTACCAAGCTTGCATGTCCGAGATAATAGTCACAGCAGTTGTCATCAGTATATTACGTTTTTTTTCATACAACTGAGGGAAAACTGTTTCCTACTCATAAATATTATCTGATTTCGTTGATTGGTGTTTTTTTTTATATATGGTTGGAACCATTAATGACTTTACCTATAATAATAATAGCCTTTACCTATTTATTTTTCTTCAATTTTTTTATTTTTTTACTTCGAATTTATAACAAAAATTGAAAAGAGCAATCTGTAGGCATAGTCCTTTACTCTTTCAAATAGAAGAAAATTGTCATCAAAATCGGATAATATTTAGAGACAGGAGTCAGTTATCCTTTTGTATGGAGGAGTACGAGACAAGACAGCGTTTCTTTTAATATTATCGAACATGTCGCTTAACATCAGGCGAGTTCATGGTCAATCGTAGATCTATCTTACGTAAAAAAATGTGAAGTTAGCAATCCGTACTTGGTCAGCGTAAGCCAGCAAAGAAAAGATGCCGACGCCCAGCACTTCGACAGGGCCGTGTAGTACACCCTTTCTGTGTGACCCTGTTGTATTGACTCTTTCTAATGTAGCTAATGGATCGTGTCGTATCGTCACATTGAATTCAATTCCGTGTCTCGACGTGACTTGTATCGCGTGACGTCTCGAATATCCATAGGTCGATATCTTTATCCGTCTTACTTTTTTAACCGACTTCAAAAAGGAGGAGGTTGTCAATTTTTTTTGTCTTGTTACATACTTTTTTTCTCCGATGGCTATAGTATATGATTTTTAATTTAAAACACTTTGTTTTATTATCGAAATTTGGGATAATTGACAAAAAAAATGTATTTCAATCACCGATACAGACAGGTAAGTGGTATATGTAAGTATACATATAAATAGTTTCCTACTCATGTATTTGTCTGTGGCATACAAACTCCAAATGGGTAAACCGATTTAAATTAACTTATTTTTTATTCCAAAGTGTGATCGAGAGTATACTTAGCTACTACTTAGTCTTCTTAGCTATAATATAAAAAAAACTAGAAAATTATGAAATTCTAAGTCGATCAAAAATACATTAATCGAAGTACTGACGTCATTGAAGACTGTTTAGGATAATTTAATTTTCTACTTGTCCACTTTTTAATGGACTAATAAAATTGGTGTGAAATTATATCAAAACCCTTAATTTAATTGTATATTGCATTTACATAGGAAAGTAAGGTGAAAAAGAAAACTTTTCAACAAACCTACAGCTCTGCATTCAATGTAGAATTACATGAAAGTAATTTTAAATTTGTGCAAACTTAGTTTATTTAGACGTTGTTTCTTCAAAATAGTACCTATTTAAAACCTTTGAGTAGAACATTTCACGCGGACTGCCTTATGTTACGCAATCTCTATTCCATTCGAGTCACGGAAAAAACCGGAAAAAAACGGCCACGAAAAAACTTTTATGGCATCTCACCGGCGTTGTAAAACGGCGTCTTTTCAGCTACTATTCAACACCGCCGTGAAAACATTACTCGAACGTGTTCAATCGATTTTCGACTTACTGGCCTCGTGGCGCTGTCGGTAGTCTAAAAGCTAAAAATGACTCCAATAAGTGCTAAACTCACCTGTCCGGCGTGCAGGACGTCCAAAAATATGGTAAAAACACTAATAAAAAGCACGGCGCGCGACATTTTTGCGGCCGCGTTGCTTCGCAGAGTCGTACTGACGAGCGACGTTAACATGGGACGCCAGAAACCTGCGTACTAGAGCCGACTGTAGCCGTACCTAGCGTGCTCGCGTATAGATCGACCCTCTCGGGAGGGAACGGGACGGGTGCGTATAGCCGCGAGTCAGAGAGAGACAAAAGAGGGAGGATAACGCACGCGCACTACTGGAAACGCATCGCACAATGCGAACTCTATTGGAGGAACTGCGAATGCCGTCTTAGTCTGGCTTTGTCTGGGTTTCCCGATGATTATGCGTCATTTTTTTTATAGCCTGAAGTAATTGAGCCTTTTTGAGAATAAACAACTATTTTCATGAAAATTTTATGTGACATAGAGGAAAGATGGTTTAGGTTATGTTTCGCGCAACGTGTATTAAGATTGATTGATTTTGTGTCGGAGGTCAAGCAACGAGCCTGTTTATTGGTTGTTATAATAGCTGCAGCTATTGATTTTAATAGTTCAATGTCGAAATACGATTTAGCATATTTAAGTTATGTAATGTTTGTAAGAATGTCTTACAAAGTATATGCCTATTCGCTCATGTCAATTACTTTCAGTCTAAGCACGACACAGCTCTTCCAAGAAGATGTTACAATTGACTTTTTTGTTATTCACATCAGCTATCTTGATGTGAAAAACAAACAATCGACATCGTTCCATAGTGGATATTCCAAAAACTCAAACAAAACGCTAGCTCTTCTTTTATTGTGCGAATATACTTCCTAAGTGGAACTTTTCCGGACATATAATCAGTCGGTCAGATGTGCCGATACAATCGGTTTCTTCTAAGTAAGCATGCTTCATCGTGAACCGCTATATCAGATGAGGCAGTGGTCAAGCACGAGCCTAACTCTTATTAAATAATTATAGTTTAAAAACCTGAAAAAAACGACTTCAAAATTCGCAATTCATTTACTTGAATGACATATTTTCCAGTTGTTATAAAATCCAAAATACAGCACCGATTTTGATAAAATTTCTAAGGGACCACCTCTGAATGACCGGCCAAATAAAAAAGAATGATCAAATCAATTCATACTTAGCGAAGTAATTGCTGAACAAACATACAAAAAAAATACAGTCGAATTGAGAACCTCCTCCTTTTTGGAAGTCGGTTAAAATAAAGTTATGGGACGGTGTAAGCCCAGATGTTAATCACGCCTAGCTCGGAATGGGAAATGGCTCTCATTTGCGGCTGCAGAAATACGCCGTTTGATACTTGGCGATATATATATATATGCATACCCACATACATCCATACATATAGGCATACATACACCCGAAAAACAAACCTTTCTTCTTGCTCGATCGGGTAAAGAGTAAGTAGAATTCAAATTATTTGAAGAAAAAAAGAAAAGGAAAATTTCGTCTGCAAACTGTGGAGATGCCTAGTACCTACCAGGCAAGCATAAGGTCGAAAGATGCAAGATGTCCTGACTTCGCCGTTTTAAGGAGTGGGCAGAAATAAGGAAAATATTTAATACACAAAAGAGGAAATAGCTATGCTGATTTTGTACAAAGACAATGAACATTTTAAGAAGCTTTCTACATTATAAATGTTTTAATAAAAGTAATTTAAAAAAAAAATGACTTTAAAACAATCCATTTAATTGAAAAGGGAGAAATAACTGTTACTACTTTTGCTTCTTTAATATTAATTTTTGGAGTGATATAGATCTCCAAATTTTTGGATGAATGCGACATATTAATTTTATTTGAATGGAATTTCATGACTAAAACAATGATTAGATTGACGCCTTCTTTATCATATATCATATTATTAGGTATACGTAAAAACAAATACTGCTAAAATCAACTTTACCTTTTTGTTGTAGTCGGATAAAAGTAGACCAAATAAACTAAGCCCATACTAGTACAACAAATCAGTTTTTTCGCTAAAAATAATATTTGCCAGGCAACTATTCGATAGAACAGACATACAGTGGCACAGTTTCCATAAAGAATTTATATTTGTTAACTAATTGGTTATCGTTAAAAATGATGACTCATAACACCAAGTTGCATACAGGGTGTTAGTAAGCACGCACTCGCCATGATGGCGTGTAGCTCCCGCCTGGGAAACCTACACGTCATTCTTCGACCCTCTGACTCATCAGTTCTGTAGTAACTACGCTGTAGTCTGTGGCGGGAGGGGTGTTTTTGCTGCAGTCATTAGGAACGGATTCCTACTGTTGGGGCTAATGATTTTGATTCGGTGTTTGTTGGAAAAGTTGGTTAATTACCTTGGATTAGGTAAATGTTTGGTGTTTTTTATTGGTTTAGAAATTTGATGTAGGAACGGACTTAGATTTTTTTATTCTACATAGAAAAAAAAACTATCATAAAATTTTTGGGGTAAATTTTCCTTAAATTTACCTTAGGGGAAATTTTCCTTAAATTACCTTAGAGTAAATTTAAATTGCATAATTAAAATAAATGTATGTAGTTAAAAAATAGACATTGTCGTTGCGCGTGCAATGCCGTCGAAGAGCGGTTTGTAAATACCTACCGCGTAACAACAAAAGGTGCAAAATTGAGATATCGTGACTTCTTCCTGTAAAATTCTAAAAATGTAGATACGCGGTGTTTACGGGCTGCATTAATTTTATTTAAAAAAATAGGGTTTCGTTCTTCAACACAATAAAATATTCTAAATAAAAACAAACAGATTTGCCTTAAATTTTGAGACTCGTAAGTAAATAAACTCTACAAAATAGGTACCTAGTATTGGCCTAGAAACACGATTAATTATTAAATTTAATTTAGTAATCATTTTTAATTTTTAATAATAATTTAATTTAGATTAAATCTAGATTTTAAAATAATGTATTAAATTATTCTGACTTACGTATCATTATATTCTTAAACTTTATATTATTATGTTACACACAGAAAATGTTATTTATATATACATTTATTCATTTAGCTTTTATAGATAGATAGATAACTCTTTATTAAAAGACTACATTGTACAAACACATTAAAAAGACAATATTACTATGGCAAATCTTTCAATAGGCGACCTTATCGCTTAAAGCGATCTCTTCCAGGCAACCATGTACGGAGTAGGATAGGTGGCACTGATAGTGGCCTTTAAAACTAAAAACATAAAAAAAACATAAAAACTTGCGTATACAAAAGTGAAATACTACAGAAAAAACATATATATATATATAGTATTATATGCATACATATTTAATATGAAAAAGAAAGAAAAATAATTTATTTACGCATTTAAATAGTGTGCTTTCACAAGGGTTTTAAAAACATTTATAGAGGGAGCTCGCTTGATATTCACTGGCAACTCGTTCCACAGTCTGACTGCTGTTACTGTAAAAGAGGAGGCATAAAAATTTGTTTTGTGCCGAGGAATATCAAGGGTCAAATTCTCTGATGATTTAAGAAGACGGGAAAGAAAAGAACGACGAAAATGGAAAAGTTCCTGAAGATAGTGTGGCGAAGAAGGGATAAACAGAATATTATAAAGAAGAAAAAGTATGTGAGCATCCCGGCGACGGCGAATGGGTAACCACTTGATCTTAGCACGGAAGTGTGAAACATGATCATATTTACCTAATCCAAATATGAACCTTATACAGAAATTTTGGAGGCGCTCAAGTTTGTTCAATAATTCTTCAGTAAGATCCAGACGTTGGCGTAATCAAGGATAGGATGTAAGAGAGATTGTGCAAGCGCAACTTTAGTGGTAACCGGCAGAAAATTTCGCAATCTGCGCAGAGAACTCCCTGAAGCAAAAATTTTGCGGCTAGTTTCACCTATTTGCGGACCCCAAGACAAGCACCGGTCAAAAATTATACCTAGGTTCTTGACTGTGTCGCTATAAGGAATTACGATATATCTACATACCAAATTTATTAATTTCATCTGACAGTCGATTTTTTTTGACCTATTTAAAAAAATATCTCAATTAAGGATGCTCATTTAAAAGTCCATCTAGTATTAAAATAAATTACAGTTTAAAAACTAAAAAAACAGCTACAAATTATTGTGGTCAAAGTTCATTACAAGACTTTTCTAACAAATCCAAACACAGCTATGATACGATGTTCCATCATGAAGTTCTAGTCCATATCTTTCGGCTCCATCATCAGATCAGTTCGACAGTACTATATTATTGTATTGTCATCAGAACTACATACAGCTGCCAATTTTCATGACGCTACGATCCTTGGAAGATGGTTAAATTAGTATTTTAGATTTCTTTACATAGTTATGTTACATACAGGTCGACCTAATAAAAGCGTGTTAAAAATGTGTAATTTGTTTTAAAATAAAAAGTCTTACAAAATGTATACAAAATGATCTTTGGAGACGTACCTTTATAAGGTACGTCTCCAAAGATCAACGCCCTCCACATATTCATAATAAAATTGTTTTAAGTCAGACATTTTGCCCTTCGGTGTCTTGACTTTTTTCTTTTTCCATTTAGATACAAAAGTATTATTTGTAAGAGAATATTGGTAGGACCTAAATGTTATTTGATTTATACGTGTACCTTTGGAAAGGTTTCAATATACATTATGAAGATTTATCGAAAACATTTTAACCCTAGTCTAGACAAAGTCGAATAGTAAACTTTTGGCTTAGGCACACTTATTGTAATGCTTAAAACTTACTTTATTTTATGGTCTGGTTTTTAAGATGCGGCCTGATTTTTAAGAAACTGTTTATAAACTAGTCAACATCATCATCTCAGTCTTTATCGATCCACTGCTGGACATAGGCCTCCTTATCAAACCATTGTTTTCCAATATAAACCATTAGGTATAAATATTAAACCTTCCAATATAAACCATTAGGTATAAATATTAAATGACTCGCAAAGAATCAATAAGTCAATACAAAAAGTCTATAGCTTTTGGCAATGACATTCCCATCATGTGAACGTAAAGCTTAAAACAAAATTCACGTATATAATGTCCTGGATTGACCGATACTCATTATATTATGTACCAACTATGACGAATTTAAAGATTTTCTTGATTTCAATTCTATGTCGCCGTGCTAAAGTCTAATTTAGATTGAGAAGTCTCATATATTTGCCGCTTCGAATTATTTTGAAAATCGAAATTATTTTAATCGTGTAGGGGTCTAATTAGATTTCAGACGGTTTTGAGCACTGATGCTACATCCTGTTGATACTTTATCAAAGGCTTTTGGTAAACAAATTATTGAGATTCAAGCTCTGTTTTGTTAAACTATTGGCATTCGAGCGAGAAGATACACACTTGCAGATAAATTAGCTCGATTCACAAAGCGTTAGAAATTTAGTAGCGTAGTAAGAAAACCCGCCTTTGCTCGAGCGCTTTTTAATATTACGTAGAAACTGCGCGGAGCCCTTATAAATATGCCTTGTCTGTCGGTCGGTCTGTCCGTATGTCACAACTATTTTATTCTATCTGTTCACGAATATAGATAAAAAATCCGACAAATCGCTTCGAGAAAAGGTAGTACCGGCGGCACCCACTGGCTCACTGGGCAGAGGTATGGTCTATGACCCCAGCCCTAGGGCTCAATTTTTGATTCGCTCGAAAGTTATCGCATACGGATATAACTTTGTTTTGGACTAGGACGACATTCAAGAATTCGTTTGCTCTCTCTCTCTCTCTCTCTCTCTCATTCACATCACTCGCTAATGTAACGAATGATCTCAACCATTAGAATTTTAATTGTATTAACAAAAAGTTCTTCGAAAATATTGTTTGAAAATGTTCGTAAGTCAGGCAAATTCGCACGTGAATTCCTTTGAACGATTCAAAAATCGCATCCCTGTTCACGCGGGCTTGTGCTAACGCGGCGCTACTCGTTATTTATTCACTAAATTACAAACGTAAAGCGAGCTACACTTCATTTATTGTGATAGTAACTTATTAATTAATCTCTTGACTAGAAATAAAACGAAGACCTAGCTTTAATAGTTTATGTGACAAATATCGTCCGCGGCCTTAGCGGCTAACAAAATGTTAAAAAAATAAAACCCTAAGCTCAAAATGTTAATAGCCAATAAATTTCATTTCATTTCAATATTATAATTTGGCATGCATTGATTATTTTAGCTATAAAATTAGTACAAGTAAAAAGTATATACAAAACTATTGTATTGTATTCTTTAGAATATCACTCACGCAAAAAGTTCGTTGGAGGCTATGAAAAGTGCATTTTTATATTCTTGCGGGAGTTGTATTATCATTATTACAAAAAATATGTATACAACTAACTCCAACATCGGTCAAGCTGTTTAGGCTACAGGAAATAAAATAGAAACATACACCCACATACAATTCAGATGTACATACAATCGTATAATTTTTCTATTAAAAAACCGACTTCAAACGCAACTTACTAAATCCTTCACAATTGTAAACTTTTTAAAGAGACCTCTCTTCACTCGCTCTTTTTTTCTTTTGTCAAGAATGCGTTTTGTCATTGAATGTCAAATGCTCGTCCTCGAAGATTAGGAAATGTGTAGATGTTTATACAATAATCCTCAATATTTAACACTTTTGCAAAGAAAAACGTGTAGGTGGAACTCTGCGATTCTATAATCTGACGCACTTTACTCAGGAATACAATGAAATTATTTTCATTTTTAGAGATTATTCTAAAAGTAATAAAGCGATGTTTATAAAATATTTATGGGACCAACTTGGGAGCTTTCTCTATACACCAATTCAGGAAACAAAAATTGGTTCTCGAATGACGGAGTAATTCATGTACATACATAAAAAAAAACGCTACGAATTGATAACCCCCTCCATTTTCGAAGTCGGTTAAAAACATAACCCTGCTCATTTTGCAGTAAAAGTAGAACATGCGTAAACTGTCAAAATCTGGTAAAATATATTATTGTTACTAATACCTCAGAATACACAGTGAGGTTGACACCTGCTAATCAAGTAAAATAGCTTTTAATAACATTATCTTTACACTATCACAATCAAAGCGTTCCGATTGGAAGAACCTTTAGGGCTGGCAACATAAATCATTGAAATTAATTGAAGATGGATCAAACGGAGCATTTTGATTAAACCCTTGCGGATTCAATAATCCATCCAACGTCGCCTCTTGAGATATTTGGAGCTGGAACCCAATTGGCTCCTCAAAACACACCACCCGCGGAAGCTGAATTATTTCCTGTGGATGGAATAATCATCATCATCTTCTTAGCTACAAGAAGTCCACTCCTGGACATAGGCTTCTCCTATGGGTTTCCTAAAATACTAGTTTTGCTCGGTCTGCAATCAGCGTCTTCCTGTTACTTGTATGAGGTCGTCTGTTAACCTTGAGGCTGGCCTTCCCGTTTATTCCCAGTAGTACGGTTAATGGCGGCTGACCGTACTGTTGAGACATCTACATTCTACAAGTCTCAGTAGTACGGTTATTAACAGTTTAACTACCAACAACAAAATTTTATCGTGTTAGTAATGGCCCTTCTCACAATAATAAGATGGCCCACGCCCAGCAGTGGGACATTGTATACTATACATGCTTTTGAAACGTTCTACGCTGCGTGCTCAGATGCATGGTCTCCACTCGAGAATTTTCGCCCCCATCAGTCCTCAATTCTGTGTACTATGTGCCCTGATCACTGCCAATTTAATTTGCCATTTTTCTGTGGTATAAGAATGAGTTTCGTTCATCTACGGATTTCTTCATTCCTGATTTGATCTCGTAGAGAAACTCTCCGGCATAGCCCTCTCCATAATGCAATGCTAATGGATCAACTACTTATTGTATACATCAGAGCGTAGCACAGCTTAGGTTGAAGTAGTAATAAATAAGCCTTATTACTACTTCAACCTAAGCAGTGCTATATACTGTAATAATCTCAGGGATAGACTCATCCTACAGTGGATACCGCGTCATGACAAACGTATCACGAAGGAGTAACAATTTATATTTACAGCAGTAAAAAAGTACTAGAAGTTACTATTCACTTTCAGTCTACTTTCTAAAATAAAATTGAGTGCCGTCTTTGTGACACAATAGAAAATCATAAAATATTGTGCAATCATGATGAAAATTATGAAATTCTGCCCGTACCACAAAATTAAATTCTATCAAAACAATCCCTTTACATTTGTTTCCTTGGTGAGTTTAGACTCTAATAGGAATTCTCGTTGCCACCTTGAGCCCCGTGTCATCAGTCAGCATTTCAACTATTCTACTGTTAGTGAACTATTTTCATTCTGGATTTGATCGGCGTCAGCTTATCCAAACATACAACCTTTTTAGCCGACTCCTCAAGACGGAGAGTAAAGTTTCGTAAGTGTTGTTGTGTGTGCTAAATAAAAGAGTTTGACATACATATTTTGATGTGCTAGTTATCTTATTTTCTTGAGAGTTATTTTTGAAAACTGACATAGCTGTTTTTTTAACCTACTTAGTGACAAGACCATGTGAAGCTTCGCACTTGGCACCTGAACTAGACGAAAGGTTGAAAAGTGTGTGGCAATGAACTACGCTCGCTACTCTAAGATATTAGTTGTTAAACCTCGTTATTCCCGGAGATTTCGCGGTATGTATTTTGTTGTGTTCCATAAATTTTTGAAATCCATTTAGGGTATAAGTACCTACGTTATGAATACTTTTCCTAGAAACTTACGTTTATATTTTAACGTGGAAATAACCGAACGTTTGATATATATTTATATTTTAATATTTGATTATCTGTTTGTAAATGGATCTGTCTCCGGGGAGTCGTGTATCCACCTCTCGTCCCTCATCACGTCGAGGCTACAGGGGATGTACTCCCCAACTTAAAAATATTTTCACGCTTCATTGTTAACATGTGTTTGTCGTATTCTGCTATGAAAAGACGAAATTTTCTAAGCCTCATTTATTCTTAATATGTATATAATTGATACTTAATAACAATATTCTATCCATCCGTTGTATAACTGTTTTCGTAAGAATTTTGTACGGTCTTACTCCGATCGAGGCAAATAGTAGTCTATTCAGTTAAAGAACTAATGCGACATAGAGGTCTCTGCTGTACTTATTTCATTATTTCGCTCAATCGAGACCACAGTCTACATACTTCGAGACGTTAGTACTTCTTTTTTGTCACGATAGAACTACAAGTAAACGGACTCTAGTTAATAAGTCCCAATAATTCCTAAAGTGCTCTCGTCTATAAATCCCTTATAGTGACTAAAGTTAGCGCCTAGGCGTTATTAAGTACTAAAAATTTACGATTTCCCAACAACAAAACCAATAGTCTCTGAATTTACCATTCCCTTGAATCCTCCCGGTAACCTATCAATAATCCGAAGTGTATTTGTATGAATCTTACTTGCCCGAATCCTTTTAATAGAACACTGTGATAGAACTGTCTGATTCCAAAAGTTTTACTTAACACGGTGTCTGATTCCATAAGTTTGTTATCTATCTATATACCGTTGTTCGGGCAAATGAAACCGAATGCTAACAAATTCTTCCTGTTTTATTATATTCAGAAACATCATTATTTACAAAGGTTCGCTTATCAGATATATCAATGATTAGGTTAGGTTTATTAGATATCTGTTTACTATACACATAACATTTCTTGTTATAAAGATACGATTACCAATCGAGTTTTTGGGATTTTGATAAAATGTCTTATGAAAATAAAATCCTTTTTCGAGGAAATGATATTCGGTATTTCATAATTCAGATTATGGATCGGTAACCAATCCCCTCACTACTCTGCTGAATAGATAACTAGTTCAATAGCTTAAAAGGTCTAGTCTAGACTGGAGATGGCGTCGACCGATAAGCCCGTATTCTCTTTATGCCATTAAAACTATTAAAGGATTTCTTTGAATTCGCTATTTTAAGAGTTGGAACGCACGGAAGAACTTCTGCTGAAATTTGTATAATAAAGTAATGAATCTTTTCAGAAACAAACAACTTAATGCGATAAAAAGTGCTCACAGAGATCAAGAACATGAGCTCATACTCAACCATCATTGAAGCTAAAGTATGCAAGAGATATTTAAATTTTAATTATGTATAGCCATGTGCACTATAATTATAGACTTTTTATTCGTTTGAAAAAATATAATCTGTTTTAAAATAAAAAAGTTATTGAAGTTGTCTTATAACATGACCGCGATTATGTGTAGGTAAACATGCTATTTAAATATTTTGAAAATCTAGAAGCGCGACTTGTTTTCGCAAATCTTTCAGAACTTCAGTTAACTTGATCGACCCATGATTATGACTCATACGTCCAATATGCATTGTTGCGAAGATGTTCTGCTTTACTGACTCTTACTGGTTGACCTTTTTAAATTTCTGGCTATTCGAATAAAGTAATGAAGTGTTCTCTAATATGCTTATTGAAAAAGCCAACATAGACGCCAATTTGAAGTTAGAATATTTTTAAGCATCCTTTGTATGATTACAAGGTAGGGATACTTAAAAATATTCAAACTTCACTCCTCTACGACCAGCTGTTTTAGCTGTGCATAAATTTACATGTAATTCAGTTAGTCAGTCAGTGGTTTGAATTTTATCGATCGAGCGAACGTAGCTAACAAAAGTCTCTTCATCAACCGGAAAATTTTCTTTCATCTGTCCGGATGTTTGTTGGATATGTACAGATTGTACAGACATTACTAGTATTAAGTACATAATGCAATCTAAGCAGAATCCTGGAAAAATTCAAAAGAGGGCTTAGGGTAGTTTGAGGGTAGTTACAGTTTAACGGCCAAAATTAATCATATTTGAGGGAAACATGTACTCAATTGTAACAAAAATCACGTGAAAATATTATTGTATAGATTAGCAGACATAGTTCAATACGCTTTAAATTACCACTAAAACACACAATTTTACTTCCAGAGCATTCGCCTTCCACATAACGGTCCACAAAAAGGCTATTTGCACGGTCTGCAATGCCGGTGATGATGTACCCTACGACAGAATCAGAACTACCGTACTTTCTTCACGGAACTAGACAAATTTAATAGTATTATAGGGTTTATAGGGTTTTTTTTTATCAATGGGTACACTAATCTGTACTAGAAAAAAAAAGAGGCGAAAAAAGATGTTATACTCATCCTTACTTTTAATATGGGCACAACTCTGACTTTTTGACGGGCCTTGTGGCTCAGTTGGTAGTATGTCTGCTTGCTGAGCTGTAGGTCGTGGTTTCGATCCCCACCCAGGGCAAACATTTGTGTGACGAGCATGGATGTTTGTTCTGTGTCTAAGTATAATAAAATATACAGAGTTACTTATCACAATGACCTGATCTAAGCCGGAAGCTGGCCGTCATATTTTTGTCATTATGAACTACTATAGCTTCCACTAAAATTTCGCGTAAAAGTTTCATAGAAATAGTTCGTTGAGCTCGATAGAATGTATTGATGGACATTTTCTAAGCGCAATCTACTCCCAAACTAAGCAAGAATAGTTGATAAAATGCGTATATAATTTTATTATAATTGATAAAATAGGAGGATATTTTCACACAACACAGCACCATCTAGCCCCAAACTAAGCAAAGCTTGTAACCACAGAATTCGCCCTATTGCATAGGCTTGTAACTATGGGAACCAGATGGCTGATACAATACATTACACATACACTTTTTTAACCGACTTCGAAAAAAGGAGGTTATCAATTCGACCTGTATGTATGTAATATTGTCAGAATTGCACAAATTTTGTATATGTTAATCTATTCTATACCAGCTCCTAAACATGTGTGCCAAATTTCATAAGGGTATGTATATTTATATGTTTGTATATTTGTATGTTTGTCCACGCATATCTCAAAAAGTATAAGTCGGATAGTATTTTTTTTTTTTTGTTGGATTAAGTATTGTCCAACTTAAGGTCAGTGCAAGTTTCATCGAAATCGGTTCAGTAGTTTTTGGTATAGAGAGTTAAATGTGTATAACTCCTAGGAAAACGTGTAGTTGGCTTAACAGCGTAATAAAAAAAATACAAATAAAAATAATTTAAAAAAAATTTAACCGGCTTCAAAACAACCTAATTAACTGAAATGGGAGAAATGAAAAGGGAGAAATAAAACGAAATATTAAATCAAAACTGTGCGTCTACCTAAGTCGGTACGTACACCAAAATTTTTTTGAGGGCGGTGTCCTGTATAGGTCTTAGTTATTGATAGTTTAATGCCTGACACCGACCTCAAAAAATATATGGTGTACGTACCTCGAAGTAGGTACCTTGATTGTTTTGAAGTTAGTTTGATTTTTAAGGTTCCGTACCCACAGGGTAAAAACGGGACCCTATTACTAAGACTCCGCTGTTTGTCCATCCGTCCGTCTATCACCAGGCTGTATCTCATAAACCGTGATAATTAGACAGTTGAAATTTTCACAGATGGTGTATTTCTGTTGCCGCTATAACAACAAATACTAAAAAACAGAATACAATAAATATTCAAGGGGGCTCCCATACAACAAACGTGATTTTTTTCCTGCTCAATATTGATAACGGCAACAGGTAGACGCTTGAAATATTCACAGAATATTGAGTTATATTATTCACTTTAAAAATAAATAATTAAATTAAAATAAAATTAATATTTAAGGGGGCTCCCATACAACAAACGTGTTTTTTTTTATAGATAATGGTACGGAACCCTTCATGGGCGAGTCCGACTCGCACTTGGCCGGTTTTATTTTAATTACTTTTATATTATCACCGTTTTTCATCACTACGCGGATGACATCGCAGGGCATAGCTAGTACCATAAATGGTCAATGGATGCCTAAAATTTTCAAAAGACAATATAAATTACATAAAGAAAATACCTACTATAGATTTATTTATTTACAGAAAGAACATGTAAGAAAAAACTATCAAGAACTATAACTATACCTAGTTAAAATATGAAGAAGATTTTGTTGAAGCTGTATTACTGCCTTCTGGAAGCCGGCATCGTGTGAACCGGCGCCGTGACGTCATCCGTCGCATGCAAATATCTCGGATTCTCGAACATTCCAGACGCCCACCGACGCTCTGGAGATGCAGTAATGGCGGCGCGTCTCGCTCCGAGATGCGACTCGTATCTGTTCCAATTACTGCATGATCTTGCGGACGTGGGATCTGAGGGGACATTCGATATTCTTGTAATATTTTAATATCAAGTATCTTTATTAACTATACATAGGTATATAAGTATAGCTAACTAAAGCTAAACTACTACATATGCTGCTGCATTGCCACGTTGAATGGCAATGTTTATGCGTTGGGCCAGATAGGTACGCACCAGCATATTGGACAGTGGACACGCGTCGCAGAAATGCACTTATATAACTCAGTTTTGACCAAGATCTCAGTTCCATCACTTTTATTTGATGAAACTAGTGAACTAATAAACATATATACCTAATTGTATTTTAGTGGTTTAGGTATACAACTATTAATCTCTTATTCACTCAGCAACGAGAAACGGAACGTGATTTTATTCCAATAACGTAGTGTATTCGTACTTATTTGTGATCGATAATAGTAAACAAATAATATAAGGTTGATATCCAGAAACCGAAGGTTGATGTTTACTTTGCTTTCATTATCATCAGCCTACTTTTGCTTGCTTGCTAATACGCTGCGCTATGTCGATAACTCTAGTTCTCTGGTGAATTACTTCGTTTCGGATTCTACCCCTCAGAGAAACGCAGAGCATAGCTTTTTCCATAGCTCGCTGAGCAACTTTAAATTTTTGAACCATGCTAACTGTGAGTGTCCACGTTTCAGCACCGTATGTCATGACAGATAGGACGCACTGGTCGAAGACCTTCGTTTTGAGGCTTTGTGGGATGGATGACGAGAAGACTAGACGTAGTTTACCGAATGTTGCCAGACCAGTTGGATTCTTCTCTTGACTTCACACTCGAAATTGTTTTTACCTAATTCGAGCATCTGTCCTAGGTATACATACATTTGAACAACTTTGTTTTAACTACATCTAATTTGGCTATGTACTCAAATTGTATGTGCACATACAATTTGAAGTACATTGCTAAATTATCATCCCCCTCAAGGTAACGTTCGTAAAAAGCTTGGCTTAGCCAACAAGAAGCGTTCAATAAAATAATAAGCCAAAAGCTCGGCGCAGCGACCTAGAAACGCCGTGAGTCCAGCCAAAAACTTTAACTTACTGCCCAAAGTAACCAATAAGACATCTACTGGAGCTTATTCAGACTAAGGCATAAGGCCTAAGAGTTATTCGTTCAGAGTTCCGCTGTCAGCAGCGTCAATTCGAGAATGTCCCATGAATATCTAGATCGTTTATTTTTCATCAACATACTCGTAAGACTGCCGCTTGGCCACTAAATCACCTGATCTTCGTTGCGGTCGACGATGAAGCATGTTTACCTAAAGGGTACCAATTCACTCACAATTTAAAACTGTACATCCTTTAGTATATCCCAGTCAAGAAGCGAAGTCTAGATCTGTAATACGCACAATAAAAGTGAATTTAAAGCATTTGAATAGTTTCGCATTTAACCGACTGCGTAAAAAGGAGAGGAGGAGTGTATTTATGTTTGTATGTACATATGTGTGTATGTATGGATGTTTCTTTCTATATTACATCCTATAGCCTAAACGGCTTGACCGATTTTGATGTGCGAGGTATTGTTAGATTCGTCTTCACTCCCTGAGTGTCATAGTCTATATATATTGTCTATATTTATTCTGTATATATTTTGCAATAATACGACTAGCAAAAATAAAAAAACTTGCGCTTAGTCGTAACCTCCGTCGAACTTTTTCGTAATAAATAATTTTACTAGAATTATTATTTGACCTTTCTATTCGTCCAATAGTAATAGGGGGGGGGAAGATCATGCCATGCATTTCAAACCCCCACTCGAAATGAATACCATAAAACCGATAAACTATGGTTGGGGAATATAAATAAGTTAAAAGCTTGGAACATCTTCTAAGCTTTACAAATTAACTGAAGTAGGTTAATCTGAAAAAACCTTTAAATCGAAATAGGATTTCTCAGGTCTGCGGCAACATTCGTCAGACGAAAATGTAATAACACATTTATTACTGGAATTTATTCCCAGGCTGGATAATTTGATTATTCATACGGCATTGTCAGGGTGCGTGAGAATTTGAACGAGTAGGTACGGTTATAACTTGGATTGCGTTTTTTACTATTTATTATTTTTAAACAACCCAATTACCTCATTAAAATCAATTAAAACTTGAGGTCATATTTTCAAAAACGCTAAAAGTAATAAATGTAAATATGAAAGTAAGTACACATAAAAACAGCAATACATAGGATATACCTATGCTGGGCGCGGGCCATCTTCTCATTATGAGAAGGGTTAGGCCATAGTCTGCCACGCTGGCCAAGTGCGGGTTGGCAGACTTCACACATCTTCAAGATCATTGAGAACTCTCAGACATGTAGGTTTCCTCACGATGTTTTCCTTCACCATTAAATAATAAAACAATTAAATATATGTTATTATGTTTTTTATTGGGCAAGTGATTCGTTAATTATTAGCAATATACAAACTACACACTACTTAAATAACTAAACTAATAAACAATAACCCTTCTTCTTCCGCAGTCGGGTAAAAAGCAAATTAACGGCCTTACCGAAAAACGTTACTTAACTTCAAGCAATGTTTAACATATTTTGTCAACTTCTCGCTGACACGTAATGCCTCTTGCGGAAAGAAGACAGATAATTTAAGACGATGGTTAAAGTTAAGTAACGATTTTCGGTAAGGCCGAGATTGTCTAAATATACTCGAATTGCTCAAACTCACTACAATTTGGCAGTGTGCGCAGCATTTCCACGTTAACTGCCAATGCTTATGCATTGGGCCAGATAATAATTATAAAGAAAATATATACGCATACATCTATACGAATATAGAGTAATAATATAACTCTATAATTTGATGAGATTATTCAATTACTGCATAGCTTTCTACCTATACTCTACTAGTAACTACCGTAATCCAGACTCAATTTTATTTTTTAATTAAACCCCGTAAAGCAACAAATCCAGATAATTTTTAAACCAAGATGCTGAACAGCTATAATTCATCGTGCAAATACCAGCCAAAGGACTGAAAACTGCTGGAGAAATACACCTGTACTCGTTCATTATGAATCCTTCTTCCATTTGGATGCATAAGAAGTAAGTCTCACAAGTCCTGTCACGAGGGTTTGGGAATCTACCAGCTTCTGTGCACTCAAACTCTTCAGGTTCGCAGATGTATCCAAGCTCACAGAGTGTTGTGTTGGGATTGAAAGCTGTATTGTTAGGACAGCTGTATGATTTCTCCACGAAAGTGCCGTTTATGTTAGTACAGCTGATGTATTGTGAGCAATTGGATTTCACAGGGAAGTAACCTTCGGCTGAGCAAGATGTGTTGCCAGGACTTGTAGTCACATTTCCAGGGGATGACGTAGTTGTTAAATTCCCAGGAAAATCTGTGGTGCTCGTAATATTCCAAGGAATTACTGTGGTAGTTGTAACATTCGAAGGAAATTTTGTTGTTGTCCAGTTGCCATTATCCGGTGTGGTCCAGTTTCCATTATCAGGGAAAGAAGTGGTTCCATTGGTCACATCAGGTAATAGCGTAGTCCAGTTTCCATTATCAGGGAATGAAGTGGTCCCGTTAGTCATGTCTGGTAACGGAGTAGTTCCGTTACCATTATCGGAGGTAGTCCAGTTCCCGTTGTCAGGGAATGAAGTCGTCGCGTTAGTAATATCAGGGAACGGAGTAGTTCCGTTACCATTACCCGGGGTGGTCCAGTTCCCGTTGTCAGGGAATGAAGTTGTCGCGTTAGTAATGTCAGGTAACGGAGTAGTTCCGTTACCATTACCAGGAGTAGTCCAGTTCCCATTGTCAGGGAATGAAGTGGTCCCATTCGTCACGTTTGGGAATGGAGTAGTCCAGTTGCCACTATCTGGGGTAGTTCCGTTGGTAAAGTCAGGAAACGGCGTAGTACCATTGGTAGCAGAACCCAAAGTAGTCCAGTTTCCATTGTCAGGGAACGCAGTGGTTCCATTGGTCACGTCAGGGAACGGCGTAGTCCAATTTCCATTAACCTGGGTAGTCCAATTTCCATTGTCAGGGAACTTAGTGGTCCCAGTAGTCACGTCAGAGATCACAGTAGTCCAGTTGCCACCATACGGTGTAGTATTCGTCAGAAGGAATGGCACTGCATCTAATTCTTGCGATACTACGCAGAGAGCCTGCAAAACATAAAATGATCATGATGACCCCAGCATGATAGCTATACACTTATATTTGAACAATTAGAAAATTCATTTATTCTTAAATGCTTAATTCATCTATGCTTAAACGAAAAACTTTTTATAGTCTATTAAAATACAAGTCGTACTTACCAAAAAAAATATGATGTTCTTGTCCTCCATTTTCAGTTTGAGGTGACTTTAAAGAAAACAGGTTTATATACAAAATCAAAGTTGATGAATGTTATGTTATCTTAAGATAACTCGTTCGACCGATGTTGTCATCGGTCGGTGTTCACTACATGTTTATTGATAAGCCAAATAATGATTAATTTGGTACTTTCCTTATTCGTAATCATCATTTCCTCTATTATATTATTCCATACATTAGATTATATATATGTTATATTTAGCATTGAGAAGTTTATCAAGGTATCGTATGTCCATCTAACATCCACTTTGTGATAAGTTGTATAAATCTCGCTAACGTAATATTTATTATAATACACATTCCATTGGTATTTCCAAACGTCTAGAAAACAAGATAAACAGTATCAGAATCAGAATGTATTTTAATTAAGGAGTATTAGTGTCACAAATACCGTGTATTATGTGTCACAAATACCACGGTATTGGT
This sequence comes from Lycia hirtaria, assembly GCA_947563715.1. Classification (NCBI taxonomy): domain Eukaryota; kingdom Metazoa; phylum Arthropoda; class Insecta; order Lepidoptera; family Geometridae; genus Lycia; species Lycia hirtaria. The sequence continues at coordinate 26,497,564 of OX387375.1, forward strand.
AAGTCACTTTAGCAGAAATAATTGAGCATTTTATCGTAAAAAACTTCAAATCCAACAAGGAAATAGTTTAATTACAAGTGTATAGTTTATTTTTAAAAAAAACTAAACAACCGACTTCAGTTCACTTTGAACGAGCATCGTAAGAAGGAGGAAGTTCACAGGAGATTACGAAAAAGCGCATTTTTTTAATTTATGCAAGAGTTTTGTTATTATTTCTTTCTTTATTTCATTTCTTAGTTCTAAGTTTTTTACAATATAAATATACAATATACCTATTATAAAAAACTTAAATGGCGGTGGGGCTACGAAACCTCCTGACAATTCGTGTCGTATCCGTCATCACTGGCTTTATTATTATTATTACAAAAAACGCCTTATTATTTGGGAGTGAAGACAAATCTAACGTTATATCGCACATTAGAATCGGCCAAGCCGTTAAAGCTGTAGGAGGTAATATTTAAACCTACAAATATGCATACACTCGAAAAAATAATCATCCTTCTTGCGCAATCGGATAAAAAGGAACCAAACATAGTACAATGTAAAAGAACGAAGTTCGCAGTCTTCTTGGAATTGTGTAGCTGAAACTTAAATCTATTTTGTTCAGTTGTGCTCGTCCGGTCCTCTTGTTGTATTGATCACACATAATATGGTGTAACATGACCCCTGCAATGAATGTAAAGCAATTGCAATTCCTCAGATACCAATTTAGAGTGGAATATGTACAGTATATATACTTATACAGCCCTGAGACACAATGGAGTGACGACATACGGAAAGCAGCTGGCAGTGGTTGGAAACGGAAAGCTGAGGATCATGCTGAATGGCGTTCAATGGGAGAGGCCTATGGCCAGCAAACTAGGCTCATGATGATGATGTACAGTAGATATTTAAGATAGATCGTAGTCTGAAGAAACCTTTAAATCGAAATAAGATTTTTCGGGGTTGCGGCACCATTCGTCAGACGTAAATTTAATAACACATTTATTGCTGGAATGTATTCCCAGGCTGGATAATTTGATTATTCACACGGTATTGTCGGGGTGCGAAGGAATGGGAACGGGTAGGTATAGTAATAACTTGGATTGTGTTTATTCTATATTTTGACGGCATAACCCAATGACCTCATTAAATTCAGTCAGAACTTGAAGTCACGTGTGGGTTCGTTTAAAATACATGTTTATGGAGTGTTTGGGAACGTATCTATCAGCATACCTAGCCTGAATGGCTTGATAGATTATGATGGGTGAAGTGTATGTATTTTTAGATTTTTTTGTAATTTTATTTTTATTGTAAAATTTGTGACCGAAGCGAACAAAGTTAAGTCCATCGACTGGCATTTTTTTCTACTACTTTAAGTTTAAAAGAGCCTCTCAGTATTGGCTTCGGCTCCAATAACGCCCATCAAATAATTGGACTTAACGTTAGTATTTATTGAAATAAAGGATTATAATTTAATATAACTCTGGAAACAAGTATCTATATTAAAAGAAACACAAAACACCCGACTGCAGAAAAGCAGTTTTTACAGTCTCACTTATTACGATTTCGTTACGCTTAAACCCTATTGAGTTTATTTATTTACATACACAGGAAAAACGATCATTTGCATAGAAGTCCTCACTAGGATACCCCGTGTTGAGGACTGCTACAGTCCGCTCCCCACTATAAGCGGAGAAAAGCGTAATACATTTTATATTCTTACCATTTATGTAAATTACTAATAATCCTAAATATACTATAAAGATAAATAAGTTTATATACAAAATATACGTAGGAGTTATAATGTAAATATTATATACTCATATACTATTCTTTATGTAAAATAAGTGTTAAATGTATAGTTAAGTATAGTATTCAATTTATGATTATATGGATGTATATTATACATAAATCATATCCCAACTGTGAATATTTTATCTTCTAATTTTAAGAGGCCTAATTCCCTAATCCATGATTAAATTAGTTTTTTGAGTTTGTAGTCAGGCATCAATTCTCTAGCTTGCCGAAGTTCGTATTGTAGGTTATTGTAGATGATTGGTCCAATCCATGACATAAACGTGTGGCAAATACTGATTTTTCTGTCGTTAAAGCTCGATCTTACCAATATTTTACGACGTGCGCTATATTTTGTTACGTGTTTCTAAAATAGGTGTCCATTTTTTATACAGTGTAAAATGACCTTATAAGTGTATGTTTGCCTTAGATTTAGTACGCCTGATTAATGATAAATTGCTTCTGTATCATATGTACGGGGCTTCTTCATAACAATCTTATGTATGTTATTTTGATCTGGTTGTGCTATTGCTATTATTGTGTTTGCAGCTCCTCCCCAAGCTAGGATACCGTATGATAGTACACAATGTGCCATTGCAAAGTAAATGCTCCACAACAATTTACCTTGAACAATATTTCGAACTTCCCAGAAGAAATATGAAAGACTTCTCAGTCGCTGCCGTGTTTTAGCATTTGCTCCTTCCAATTCAGGTGTTGATCTACCAGAACTCCTAAATACTTGATAATAGACTTTACGCGTTCAAGGGAAAGGCAACTACATACAACATCTGTAGTAGCACATTCACTGTTCTGGTGCTATCAGTTGTAAGAGTGTACATTTTTTGTGAGAATGTATGCATAAAATCGCTGTAAAAGATTATAATATGCGTATTCTGTACAATAATTCTTGTAATAAAGGCGCTCCCTCACCGGGCGCATGCACGTGTAATGTAACGTTACATTGCATCGGTGAGGGAGGAAAACTGCGCATTGCAGCGCGCACCTTGCAACGTTACATTACATCGGTGAGGGAGGAAAACTGCGCATTGCAGCGCGCACCTTGCAACGTTACATTACATCGGTGAGGGAGGAAAACTGCGCATTAAAATGCGCACCTTGTAATGATACAATGAAATTGCAACACTATTAGTGTTTTATTACTAATTGCAAAAATGATAAAAAAAATCACATGAAAAAAACTTGGGACCCTTGTTTTTTTTCTAAATTTTGTTTTTTTTTAAGAAACACAAAATTTATAATTATTGTTATATTTTTAAGTCTTTCATTGACATAACGGTATAACGGAACCCTTATAGGATCACTTTGTTGTCTGTCTGTATGTCTGTCCGTCTGTCCGGGTGTCAAGACCTGTATCTCGGGAACGCGTTAAGGTATCAAGTTGAAATTAAAACCATTTACGCAGATCCATAGTCTCTTGCTGCAGAAAGAAAAATCAAATTTCTTAGTTTTCGTAAAAAAAAGTTACAGCCGAAAATGTCATAAAAACTCACATTTCGACACTCACAAGGGAATCAAAACCTATGGGGTTAAGGTACTTCCCGTTGACCTATAACTGTGAAATTTGGCAAGAAGCATTGTCATATAATACACATAAAGGGAAAAATCCGAAAACTCTACATTTTTTATTTAATCACAAAAAATAGGGTCTTTATGCAAGGAAGGAGGGTCTACATTTTTAAGTGCTTAAATCGTATCATGTGGGGTATCATATGAAAGAGCTTTATTAGCACAAGCTAAAACAGGTTTTTACATATTTTTACAATGTATATTTTTCGGTTTATGAAGGAAACTGATAACAAAATATATAATTTCTTATATATTCATCTACTAGTTTGTACGGAACCCTCGGTGGGCGAGTCTGACTCGCTTTTGTCCGATTTTATTTGGGATGTGTACTCTCAACTGCTGCTGATGCAGTTGGAAGGGTGAGAAATCGAATGGTCACTTTAAATAATAAAGTAGACTTGCAAGTGTGAGTAAGTGAAGTACGAGTCTACGACGATCAAACCAACCAACGGGAAACAGGGATTCCCCACGCGCAACCTCGACTGTTGAACGTTCCGAATTTTGGAAATATTTTCAACAATTTTTGTTCTACTAAACAAGAAAACTACAATAATTTTTAAAACTTAAAATTGTGCTTAATACAAACATTCATAATAAACTATACTTAAATATAACTGAGGGGTATTATATTTAAATATAATACCCCACACGTATGGGTTTCATAAAAAAAAAATATTTTTGAGTTTCAGTTATAAGTATGGGGAACCCCAAAAGTCAAATCTATTATGTTACATTACACGCGCATGCTCATCAGTCAGGGAGGTATTATTGTAACGTAATGCGCAAAAAAAATTTACATTTCACGTGCATGCGCGTCGGTCAGGGAGGTATATTGTAATGTAATGCGCAAAGTCAAATCTATAAATGTTACATTACACGAGCATGCGCTCGGTGAGGGATCACCTTTACGCAAAAGTTTTTTGGAGATTGCGAAAAATGCTTTATTTTGCGAGAGATATATTATTATTTTTAAATAAAAATTACGGGTCACTCACGTCTGTTTTGAGCCGAAATATCCGACTATAGTTTCAACTGCATTCGGCGGTCTTTTTCAAAGGAGCAACACACACGTCACTCTCGGTCGATTACGCGCCTTGCACTGCCAAAATTAAAATGTGTGAAAACCACGTTAATTTCCATAGTAAAATATATTATTATTATTACAAAAACATATATCCTGTGACACTCAGGAAGTGAAGATGAATCTAACGATATACGCACATCGAACGGTCAAACTCGCATAAACAACGGTCGTTATGAATCAGAGTTACCAGCTATAAATAAAATACCTAGTGTAGTTATTACGGTATTTTAGTAATATTATTGAAACTTAATAAAAAAATAGGCATCTTCAGAGCTTTCATATATGCCTGTTTTCTTAACGTGAAAGAACTATTCTGCGAAAAAATTTCAATTATTTTAGTACCAGCTTCCATACATTTGTTGAGCTCTCCTTTTCATACCAACACCAATTTCAGTCTTATCATTAACTACTAAATTTGTATTATCAGCAATCGAAATCCCATCTATATCCTTCCTTACAACTCTTTAACGTATATACCTAATAAAAAGTACTTCTCTGAGAATAGATCCTACATAGTTACACCAGTAAATACTATTAAAATAGAATAAATATAAGTAATTAAAAAAAACGACTCAAAACAATCTAATTAACTGAAAAGGGAGAAATAACACGAAAAAATTTAAACTTAAAACTGGGCGTCTACCTATGTAAGTAGGTACGTAAACCAATTACTTTTGGTGTTGGTGTCTGTATAGGACTTATATGATAGTTTAGGACCTGACACCAAACTCAAAAAATGGTTGGTGTACGTACTTACACCACTACTTAGGTAGACGCCCATTTTTCATATTTTTCATGTTATTTCTCCCTTTTCAGTTAATTAGATTGTTTTGAAGTCGGTTTAATTTTATTATATTAGGTACTTTTATTATCAAACGGCTTAACAGGTCAATATGAAATTTGGTACACATATAGCTGGGAACCTAGAGGCAAACATAGGCTACTTTTCACCATTATTTTATCCCGGAAAATGGGACAAATATTGTAAAAACTTCAGGCGCAGCTAGCGCACTTATTTTGCTCATATTTTGGCAGGGATTTCGACAGACCAAATATCGCAAACGTAGGAGGGTTTCCATGTTCACTATTCCCTGTATACTCCACAGCATACTAACTTCATTATGCTTGCAACCTAAATAATTTTACCTATAACTACATAGGTACCTAAAAGCGGGTAAGTATCCCCAAATAAAAGCTTGTCGAGCTATCCGCAAAGTTCTGGCTGTTTATTCAGGGGTTATTCTTATCTCTTATAGCGAAAAATATGCAAAGATAGCTTGCGCTTGTTTTATCTTGCTTTTTCTGCAATTAGGGGTAAGACAAAATAAAATAAAAATGAATAACCACTTCACTTTTTTAGGGTTCCGTACCTCAAACAAAAAAGCTGAACCCTTATAGGATCACTTTGTTGTCCGTCTGTCTATCCGTCTGTCCGGGTGTCAAGACCTTTATCTCGGGAATGCGTGAAGGTATCGAGTTGAAATTAAAACCATATACGCAAATCCATAGTATCTTGCTGCAGAAAGAAAAATAAAATTTCTCAGTTATCGTAAAAAAAAATATAGCTGAATATGTCGTAAAAAACGCACATTTCGACTCTCACAAGGGAATCAAAACCTATGGGGTACTTCCCGTTGACCTAGAACTATTAAATTTGGCAAGAAGCATTGTGTTAGAGTACATATATAGGAAAAAATCCGAAAACTGGAAATTTTTATTTAATCACAAAAAAATAGTGTCTCTGCAAGGAATGAGGGCCCAAATTTTAAAGTGAATTAACCGTATCATGTGGGGTATCATATGAAAGAGCTTTATTAGCATAAGCTTAAACAAGTTTTTAAATATTTTTACGATGTATATTTTTCGGTTTATGAAGGAAAATATAAAAAAAATTATTTCCCCCTTTTATGTAGTTTGTACGGAACCCTCGGTGGGCGAGTCTGACTCACACTTGTCTGGTTTATTTCGCACTCCTTTAACTAGAAAAAAAAGCAAGATAAGAACTAGCGCGAGCCACTTAGAACTAAGAGCTTACTCTCATTAGGACCGCTACAAGAGATGAGAGTAAGCTCTCAGGTGCCACAATCCCTCTATGGACCTCCATGCCTATTAGATGTTTAAAGAGGATCCTTGAGTAACTAAATTAGGTACTTTAGTGACTCTTTTTACCCGATTGCGGAAGAAGGAAGGTTATGTTTTTCGATTGTTTTTTATGTAGAAATAGGTTTGCGCTTGGCCGCCACTCACCTGATGTTAAGCGACGTTGCGGTCTACGATGGAGCGAGCTTACCTATAAGAAACCGATTCAATCGCGATTTAAAGACACCCAGATTATATCTATCGAGAAAGACCCACTCAGGAAGCGTATATATGTACTCGTATATAGGTATGTATGTTTCTATATTAGCTAAGGCCTCGCTGCGTGATCCCCACTACTTTCGCTAAGTTCTTTTAAAAACTTACATCGTAGATAGATAAATAAACTCTTTATTGTTTACACCTAAAAGTAAATACACAAATTACATTGTGAGAAAGGATCTGAAGGGATGTGCGCAGGGAGGGGCCACCGACGAAGGATGATACGGCGGGGCCCGATGGTCCCTGGTCCTTCTTTAGTGAGCCAGCCGTGGCATGCGGGATGATAGATCTAGATAATAAACTCTTTATTGTACACTATTAAACAAAAACACAAACAGAGAAACTTATAAAACTAGTGTGACAACCGGCGGCCTTATCGCTAAAGGCGATCTTTTCCAGGCAACCGTGGTATGGAGATCAATTCATAGAGTAAAGTAAAGCGGGTGTGCAATAGCAGAGACACTGGATATAGCTATAATATAATCATACCAAACAATCTAATAAAATTAAACACTAAATACTTAAATAAAAATAATAAATATACACTAATAAATATAATACAATAAATACAAATATTTCCAACATTTATAGAAAATCAGAAAAGTGCCTACATAAATAAGAGATCAGAAATAGTACCGAAGCAACGTATTTTAGGGTAAGGCCTTAGAAAGGTAAAATAAATTTACTTGATTTTTGCTTACATGTCGCCACAGATCGTAATGTGATGAACCCTTCTCCATTTTTGAAGTCAGTTAAAAATATGTAACGACCAGGGCCCTTTATTCTGTATGACCATCGGCCGCGCTCACGTACGTGACGTGCTTGCATTGACAATGAAAATTAGCCTTTAAGTTTAAGCAGTCAAGGTCTAATTTTCATTGTAGACGCACAACCTCAAATTCATGTTATACGGCCGATGGTCATACGGAATAAGGGCCCTGGTAACTTTTCACAGTAAAATCTATCCAAATTAGAATCCAACAGAATTAAGTACTATTAACCGTAAACCATTGAACAATGAGCTCCAACTCCCTTGAGGCCCCTAGGCGGCGGGGGTCACGTCGCAACTGCGCCGATATATCATAACAGTCGTTAATTTCGGAGTTTACGCGACATTTGGTAACGCCACCAGCCACCAAGGACCCCTTGTCAGTGTCGCAAACCCACACAATTCAGTGTATACTTCATTCAACGAATCGAGCTAATATGGCACCCTCTCTCTTGCACAATTGTATGAAAATGAAAAGGATGCAGCGCCGGCTTAAATTGTCAGGATTGGTCAGGGGGCGTGACTTATTGAAGAAAATGTAAGGCTGCGTTTATATTGCTGATCTAAATCGCTCACTTAAGGTAAAGTAATCATCTGAAAATAATAGTTACTTCAATATAATCTCTATATGAAAGAAAAATAAGCTAGTTCATTAAGCTAGTTATTTAAATTGTTCCTTTATATTTTATTGCTCATACATATTGCTACGAATATCCACTTAACACTTGGTGTCAAATTTACCTTTAACTAAGCTGTGTTCTGTTGTAATTGGATTTTAGGTTCACAATGTTTTACCAGTTGAGCTTATTGTATATTATATAGCCTATTATCTGTAACTGTCCTATTTCAATAAAATAAAATAAAATGTAATGTTTTGTCTTTCTTTTCTAATATAATATTATTATTCTCCAATGTTGTGTACAAAAGAATATGCTAAGTAGGGATCAGTCCAGTAAACAAGCCGGGTCAATGTAAAATCAAACACTGAGAAGACACTGAAATAAGCACCTCACCACACGTCCGCACCGCTCAAGAAACAGAATAGGACTGACATTTGCTCGCAACGTGTACGCGCCTTAAGTCCCTTATCTTCGACCAATGACGTTCAGCGCTTGATTTCCCTATTAGCTCGTTTCGTTGAATTAAGTATAGATCTACGGTGTTTAAGCTGTCTTAAAAATCGTAGATCCTCCTCAGGTCAGCCTGAACTAGAGCCAGGATGAGACAAAAAACTTTGCTTATTATAGATTTAGGTGACATGACGTTAGTATGTGCTTAATATTATGATGACATGTATTTTGTTTAATTTATTGTTTTTTGACATTTAATTTTCTATTATATTATTTTATTTGACATAATTAGACTTAATTGTATCGATTTTATTTTCTTTCTTTAATGTGTGTAAATATGGATTAATATCTGAAATAAATTATTTGAATTTGAAATTTGAATTATTTTCTTGTTTGTTTGTTTGTTTTTTGTCACAATAAAGTAGGTACTAAAGTACATATATGTATATTATCTTATTTCTTTATTACTTATAAGCGAGTAAGCGAACAAATATTTCTGCATCAACTAGCAAACTTTTCTTTCATACCTTAAAAATCATAATGTACTTTTCAACCAATTTTTTCGAAACTTGGCGATATAGGTTCTATCTTTTTTTTCCGGGATTTTTGATTAAAGTATTATTTCTCTCATAAATATAGTTGAACATGAACTGAAAACTGAAGCAACCGACTTCAAAATACGCAATTTCGTTTACTTATATGATTTTTTTCAGTTCAAAATCAAAGTACTGAACCGATTTTGATAAAAAATTATGGAACCACCTCTAAATTATTACCTACCAAACGCAAAAAGAATCATCAATATCAATTCATAATTGGCGAAGTAATCATGTAACAAACATAGGTACAGTCGAGAACCTTCTTCTTTTTGGAAATCGGTTATAAGTTTGCTTTGGGCACCATTTAAGTAGGTACCAATTCTGATAATATTTGCTAGAAACGTTTAATAAGTACTCACTTTTAAACAAAAATTTAAATGTAAGCAAAATCGGTTAAGAGGTAGTTATACAAGTTATGAAATCTCGGTTAAAAAAGAGAAAAAGTTTGCAATGAACCTATTTGCCGGTTGATTTAGACTAACATATTTTTGTTTGTTACAAAAACAACCACAACATATTTATTATAAAGACTTAAAAATATACAAAACTACAGTCGTTTTTTAACTGACTTCCAAAAAGAAGGAGGTTAACGATTCGGTCTGTATGTTTATTCACCGATTACTCAGCCAATTGTGCATTGATTTTGATCATTCTTTTTATATTTGGTAGGTCATACTTCATAAGTGGTCCCATATAAATTTTATCAAAATCGATGCAGTACTTTGATTTTCGTAACAAAATAACTAGTAAAATATCATCCAAGTGCCTGCTGAAAAGTGAACAGCAAGTCGCGTACACAATTATGTATTGTATTGCTTATTTTAAAGTCGGTTTTTTCAGTTTTTTAACCTATAATTATGACACAAACCGGTTCCAAATCAGCATTAGCTGATTTAATTAACCAGCGCTGGTCCTTCGTTGGGAAAGCGCTGATTTACCGTACCGGTTTTGATAATGTTTCGCAGAATCATTTGAAACTGAATCCTGAACGAGAATTTCAAATATTATTAGTAGACTTCGCAAGCACAGACTCTGTAACAAAGTATTGTTGCAAAAAGTTTATACTCATGAGCTGTAGTCGGTCAAAATATATACTTACTGTAGGTATATAAATATAACTCTCAATGGCTACAGTTTTCATCGAAAACATATAAAAACCAGAAAATATAAAAATGTATTTAGCATAAAAAAGTAAATAATTATTGTTGGCAGTTTAAAGTTTTTTTTAAGAACTAACATTCTCCAGCAACCAGCTGCACTGATCCCTTCAGCACGAAGAAACGGCACCAAGAAGCATAAACTCCACTTCCATTGGATCATCATCAACTTTAACTATGCATCATGATCATCATAGTTCACAGCTGGACATAAACCTCCCCTATGGATTTCCAAAAAGATCTGATGAAAGGTGCTTGCATCCAGCGTCTTTTGGCCACTTTTATGAGGAATTATGGTCAGCAGTGGACTTCTGAGATTGAGACGATGATGATGATGAATGCAAAGTTAAAGCTGTGAGGAACTTTGCGTTATATAACATTTATATTTTAAAACTTACATTTTATAATTATATTTGACATTTTAATATTTTATTTCATGTAAGTACATTTAATAGATAAGTGGGCAGTTATCTATTTCGTACCTACTACCTACATTTGAGCAAGCACGGTTTTAACCATCCGTGCTATATAGCTTTTTGGAAACAAGGACGGTGGCAAAGCATTCCATTTCCGAGTGGTTCGCATTAGGTGGAAGCAAAACGCTTAGTTCGAGCTGATGACAAATCTACCATAAAGGGATGGCATTGAAGCGTTTTCCAGCTTGCCCTGTTATGGAAAAGGGAAGGACGGATTAAGTCGTGTAGCCTGCACACACTCACAAAAATGCAACCTGTAAAAAATTGCTAGAGACGCCACCTTACGTCCATGCTCTAAACAAATACATATATCCAGCTGCCAGAGATTTTAAAAAAGTAGCCAACTGCAAACAACCAAAGTCCTAAGGCCTAATATTTTTCTCATACTCCATAATATTAACTTACCCCCCCCCCCCCCCCCCCTGGGCCATGGGCTGACGACACATATACCTACACCTTTTTAGACTCAGAGTCTATCAGCCCTACATAAACGAAGTGATGAAGTGACGTGTGACACCGTTACAAAACACAGTACTAAAATTATTAAAAGTGCAAAAGTGCAGGTGGCTCTTTATTCTCTCATTCTTATATTATATAGCCTGCCAAGGGTGAAAAAAATTGCGTAATCCTTGCATTTCTAAAACCATATATTATCAAAAACTTATAACTTTTCGAGATCCTATATCTCAAAAGCGTAGCGTTATAAAAAATATGTGAAGCACTTAAGTCGTTATAGTACAGAGGTCTTTGACTATTTTGCAAAACAAACAACACTTGGAAAATGGTTTTCTTTTAGATTACAGCATTTGCTACGGAACCCTACCATATACGTGTTTTTACACTGTTTTAGCCACTTATTTACCTACCTTAACATAAAAGTAAAAAAACGCGGTGAAATGAAAGTGATTTTTTAAATAAACTCTAAATATATTTTATAAATGTGCATGAACATTTTTGACTAAGTAATTATAAAAAGGACTGAGTACTAAAAAAATAAACGGTATGTTTTTAAACAGCTATAGATTTATTTTCAAAATTAATAAAATAAATAATTAATCAATATCACGAGTAATAACTCGTATTATCACATAATAGAATCAATATAATTTCCTAAGTTTTTACAATTTTATAAATCAGAAATAAAATAAAAAATCTTCACACATTTACACAATTTACATAAACTTATCGATATTATTACATTTCATCAAAAATTCAATATAAATGTGCTTACATTATTCAGTTTTTAATACAGAAAACCCATGACTTTAGCTTATTTATAAAAGTTTGAGCAATCTTTGTAAATTATGCTTATTTCAATCTTAAAATGAGCAAATTTTATACAAGTATCAATTACGTTATTACCCCCATGGACGCAAAGTCTGAAACAAAATTCACGAACAGTGTCCAGAGTTGACTGATACTCCTGATACCAAGAATCACGAACTCAGATTTTGATTTAACTGCGCTAAAGCCTAATTTAGGTCGAGAAGTTAAGACACACTTTATTACCGCTTCGAATTATTTTCAATTCAATTCAATTCAATTTATTTGACAACAATAAAAAGTACAAGGTAGTAAGTGTGAACCCATTGGCTCCGAACTAGTTATTACTGTGTTTCAGAGCCAATGGCCTCTCCCATAGTAAATTACATATTTATGTTATTTAATGCACTACATATGTTAAAGAGAAAGAAGAAAAAAATGTATTAACAAACAATAAACAATATCAAAGTTAAATAAAATATATATATAAATATATCTAAAAACAATAAAATATAGTTATTGAAGCTACACAAACAATTAAATTAAAAATACGCAATCTAACATAAGTATAAGGTGTCTAACATGTTCTCTATACCGTTATAATCAAATTTATTAAGCCAAATAAGTAAAATTTGTTTGTTTTGAAAATCAAAATTATTTTAATCATGTAATATAGTAAAGATAGCAATATTGATATTTCTATTTGAGTACTGTCGGTATCTAAACACAGTTCAGGAGGCTACCACAAGCGTTAAAGCAGTGCAGGATACTAACGTGACTATAACACATTTTTTTATTTAAACAAACAACCTGTTTGTTATTCACGTCTACTTTTGAACCGAGATCTCCGTCTAGTTTCCGTGGCGATTTCTTTTGTAGATATTTTGTTCCCGCCGTCGCCGTCATACCTCTAATAGTATGTATGTAGCCTTAGTGACAAAAAAATAAAACTTGTAAACTGATAACAAGACCAAATGATTTATTACAAATCAGAATATAATAAGAAGAATAAGAAAATATTCTTGTTCTTAGGAATATAATTTGTTTCGATTTTCTACTTCTTAAAATATAACTTAAACTCATCTTAGCCTACAAATAGCTTAAATTAAACGTAAAATTCTCATTATGATTTCCGCCACGAATGTTACATTCATGTACAAATACAATTTACATAATATATACTTTACAAAATATCTCAATACTTTATTTTTTCCTAATTTTGTTTTTTCAAACAATAATAATACTTTATGATAAAATACGTCAAACAAGTCATAGTCACTGCAGTCAGAGCCAAAGTCTAGTCAGTTTATTTGACTTTGACTATGACTACAGTCGCAAACATGCTACTCATAATATAAAATAATGGTCCTGTGCCATCGATATAGAATGCACTAGATTAACTTTAGCGTGATTACCGTATACGACAAAAGCAGCCAGAACAAAATCATAATCAACAGTCCAAGATGTAGTGCTACTTGAATTCTGAAAGTACTTTTTTTAACGCGAATAAGTCCGCGTTTGACCACCAACTCGCCTGTTTGAAAGCGACGGTGTGGCCGGAAATGAACCACGCAGACTTAATAAAATACCTATTCTCACTGACCTTGATGAGACCAACGTTGTAACTCTCAGGAAACAAACGGTGAATAAGCGCATTTTAGTTAAACAGTGTTTTGTTCCGTTTTCGCACGTGTCAGGTTCCCGTCTGACAGAAAGTGACAAGTACTTATTCAGTGAATAAGATTTTAACTTGCTTTTATAAGTAAGACGGTAACAGGCAAGCAATTAACTACTGACATTAATTTAGTGTGTTCGGACTGGACAGTCTATTCCCTCATAAAAGTGACAGCTTAATAATCAATTCGAAAAATCACGTACGATTGTCCTGCGAATGAATATGACATATGTGTATGTCAAATGGTTGCCGCGGATGTCACAAGTCAACTCGCAAATTCACTATTTTTAATTCCATGGCCACTCGCATACGCCTACTACAGCACCGAAACGGTGATAATTAAATAAGCACGAAAATAATTTGACACCCACCAGTACAAGGGTAACTTTACGTAAAAAAATATAGTTTCCTAAATCTCTTATTCTACAAAATTGGTCGAATGATTTATGGTATTTGGCCCTTTGTATAACTTACATAATATGTATAATATAAAATAATTATATGATATAATTTACGCTTCTAATACATTCCGCACATTTTGTTGGCTGGCACCGCTATATCTGGAAAAATAGAAAACATTGTTAAAAACTTCTTATCTGACTGGTACCTTACACAAGGAGTTTTTAATTATCTCGAAAAAGGAGGTTATCGTCCTTTGTGCTGTGAAATATTTTTGTTACAAAATTTCATCAGATTTTTAACAGTAGTTTGTCGTACAGAGAGTTGCGGCAGTTTCGAAAAGGAAATCTTTTTTACGGAAAACGGTGTGGACTTTGTCTTTACCTCTTTTTCTTTATTTACGACCTCTTTAATATAATTTTGAAAAAAAAAAAAACATTTTTCAATTTTGGGATACGTTTGCGAAATATTAAGCTTTGAAGTGATAATTTTTGTTAAGAGTCAAGTGTGGCTAATTTAAAATTGTGCATAATTTTAAAGCTTGCTTGAGCTTATGTAATATGAACATTGAATACTATTGGTTTGTGTTTCCAAAATAAATAAAATATGTAGAATTAAAATATCAAGAGGACCCATGTCATTTACGTTTTCCGTTTGTTTATTTTGTTTATTTTACATTGCATTACAATTACATACATAGCATAGGTACATACATAATCACCCTAATAGGGTATAGCAATCTAGTGCGGAGCGGAACGGTTTATTCTATTATGTGTTTGTCTTTAAAAAACTCTTCTATCGTATAATAGCCTTTTTTAATTAATATATTTTTTAGGGTTTGAGAAAAATTCTGTATATTTTCTATTTCTTTCAGCTGCGTTGGTAAATTATTATATATTTTGATAGCCATAGAATGAGGGCCGGAGCTGTGTATATATAGTTTGGAAGATGGCAATATCAAATTATGTTTATAGTTCGATCTCATTAGGCAATCTCTTTTATAAGCTAATTTTGGGAAATATTGAGGGTGTTTTTTTATGAATATGCAGTTTTCGAAGATATATAGAGAAATCAATGTCAGAATTTTGAATTTAATGAAATAAGAACGGTGAAAGTGTGGTATATTTATGTCAGGTAGTTTAATGTTAGCTATAATACGTAGACATTTTTTCTGTATTACAAATAAATCATTTGCGTCTACACTGTTCCCCCAAAGCATCACACCATATTTAATCCAGGCAAACGCGTATGAATAGTAAGCTGTAATAGCTGTATCCTGGTCTGTTGCTCGTCGTAGTTCTCTGAGGGCGTATACGAAGCTTGACAACTTAGCCTTCAGCTTTTTAATGTGATTTTTCCAGTTGACATGCATGTCAATATCGATGCCAAGTAATGTGGCAGTGTTAACGAACTCTAAATGATTATTATTAAATGAAAATTTTATGTCAAGAGGTTGTTTTTGATGGGGTCGAAATTGCATTATTGAAGTTTTTGATAAATTTATGTCAAGATTATGGTCCGTCATCCAATTATTTATGCGATTAAAAATGTCAGTTTATCATTTAAATTAATAATTTTATTACAAGATGTCAAGATAGATATATCGTCCGCGAAAAGTACACAAGAGTCGTCAATTTCTTTAGGTAGGTCATTGATATAGATTAAAAACAGTATGCATGCGACAACACTTCCTTGAGGAATTGATTGGTTAATTTGAAGCAGTTTTGATCGAGCTACGTTTATCAAACCGGTTTTGAACTTTTTAAACTCACCAATCATCCTGGGGTACGGCAAATTCAAGTTATTCATAATATTTATGAACTCTTCCAGTGATTTGGTCAGTCTAGGGTTATACTTCTTCTCCTCGGCCACCGTGGTCGCCGTGTGTCCCCTGTAGTCGTGCGCCGGATACAGCGTGTAGTGCTCGGGGAGAGTGAAGATCTTCCTGTGTACAGACTCGTACAGGGTCCTGGAGTCGCCTTCTTGGAAGTCGGTGCGCCCGCAGCCGCGGATCAACAGAGCATCCCCCGTGAATGCCATGTGCTGGAAGGAAGATAGAAGCATAATAGAAGAATAACAAAAAATAAGTCAATACCTTTCTATAGAGGATATTAACAGTATTACATAAAGACGCTCTTCCATACTGGACTGGGAGAAAAAGGAAAACATAGAATGTGCCAGCTGCTTCTCTTCCCGGGCATTCTGTAAAAGTCAGTTAAGGAACTGGAGGAAAATTGTTGTTTATGTGGGCGATGGGCTGCCCCTTAGCACTGCAGGCCAATATTACATCTTACCCTCCAATACCTCCTAACCCTCTAATACCCTTTCCCTCCCAACTTACCCTCTCACTACGGTCAAATGTGGCGTTAAATGGCCTCATGACCGCATGGCCTTTAATGCTCTGCCTACCCCGTAAGGGAAAATAGGCGTAACTGTATGTATGTACATAAAGATGGACATTCTCCACCTCCCACCAATCTCGGGTTCTCACCCGCTCTCCGCGCTCGCCCTGTCGTTTGTCAGACTTTGTGAGTCGAGACAAGCGTTGCGGGCTTCAAGCGTTCGAGTCCCGAGCGAGCGGCAATCAGACGACAACCATAACTTCATACATATGTGTGTGTTATATATGTACATACGTCAAATTGTGTATGTGTCACTGAATAGCGCGTCTTAGTATGGACGTGTGATAGAGGTAAGACTCTTTTGTAAGCAGCAAAGGACAGCAACAGAACTTTGAAACTTCAACATTTCAAAATCCTGTGTGGTTATACAATGCGCTAGTCACTTAGCGATGAATAAATTTTGATATTCGTGTCATACTTAATCGCTGGAAATAGGGAATGCAATTCAGCAAAATAATTTCAATCCTCGTATTTGCGGGATAGACTATTACCAATCCCGGGGGATCTGCGGGATCGGCTCGGGATCAATCAGTAACAGATGTGATGTGCTATTGCGGCGCCAGTTAGACGCTGCGTGTGCTGCACAGTAACCTTCAAACATCACCCTCGTAGCTGCGACGAACTGCTCAGGAGAGCCAGAACTTTATGGCAAAATCTCATTGTTTTAAATGTGTAGGTTAGATATGAATTAAAATCTCGGATAGATAGATGAAAATAATATAAATTTGTATAATTTCAATTAAATCATAAGTTAGTGCCAAATTTCAAAAGGCTGGAATAGAATTATGTACCCTCATAACTTCTATGACTATAAGGCTTATAAGCTCTGTTGTATCAATAGTTGAATTATAGCAGTAAAAAATGTATCAGATTACAGTACTGGCTAGCACACAAAACGAATTTTCTTTTTTTTGACAACTGTCATCTAGTTTCCTGTGGCCACGGACGCTGCAAAGTGTTCGTAATGTCAGGTCATAAAATTATGTAAAATATACGCAATAAATTCATTAAAATTTGTTTTATTTCAATTTTATCCAGAAAATTTTCATTAGAATCCTCTGATCAAGACAAAGGTCAAATACCGATCCGTCCGGGTAGATTCTGACTTCGCTTACGATTGAAAAAAACTGGAACCTAAGAACGTATTTACAAAAAAAAGCATATAATTAGTATTTTATCAGCCATCTTGATTCCATAGCTTTGATTAGTTTGGGCTAGATGGTGTTGTGTGAAATGTCCACCAATATTTATTATTCATTTATTTATTCCTCAATTCCACAAACCTCTGGGGATTCCGCTCAATTTACGAATGAGATAAGTCTCTAAAATAAAGTGCGAGATCCCGATTTTGCAATCCTTATTTTGAAAAATAGCTGTCCAATCTAGAATACCGTAATGTTTGCATAATACTGCTTGGCGATTGAATTACTCTAAGATGCGGTACTTCCCCAGGTTGATTATCCTAAACCATTATAAGATTACAAGTTCTAGAGCACATACACTTTTGTGTACACATAATACAAAACACAAAACCTCTATACTCGTACACCTAAGAAGACAATTTTATTACAAACAATATGAATCCATATTCCTTATTCAATAAGTTCACAAGTGACATCAGTCTGATATCAACGATACAACGACAAGCCTTACAACGATACACGCGGCAAGCCACACTTGAATGCAAGCGATAAGACACTAGGTATATCAATGCAATCGAACGATAACAGGAGATTATCTACTCGTATGTTATTAATTTTAAGATTGACATTCACCTTAACAACATTACATACTTCGTAACAAAACAAGTGTATTGTAAAATGTCGATTATATTATAGGATCATTTAGGTGTTTGTCGTCTGTAAAAACAGAGTGCATTGTACCATATAACAGAATATATTTATTTTTACTTCGCCACATAGAAAAACTTTTTTTTTCTACCCCTACGCAATTCTCATATTTTGATTGTTTCATAAACTGAGCAGTTTTCCAACGATTACGCAAAATTCTCAAATTGTAATTAAACCAAACCCAACGCATGCTATGAAAGCATGTGGAAGGGCTGATTTTGAGATGTGCCCGTGTTGGGACTTGCTTATTTGGGAAGTGTCGAAGTGCTAATTTTGAGACGGTGCACATTTTTTGGGAAGAGGTCGTTTGGGAAGTACCCGTTTTGGGAAGTGGTCATCTTTGGATGTGCCAGTTTTCAAACTTAATTTAGTTTGGGAAGTGTTTTAGTGCTAATTTTGAGACGGTGGTCAATTTTTTGGAAGTGTTCATTTGGGAAAAACTCATTTTAGGAAATGCTCATTTTGAAGGGTGCTCAATTTTGACATTGAAGAAACTCACCTGTTCATCCAGCACGTATGTGAAGCAGCCATTAGTATGTCCCGGTGTGGATAAACATTTGAGCCGGTACTTCCCAAAAGCGATTTCCTCTCCATCGTTCACATGTACGTCCGCCTTAGCGCCGGACGGTGCGCCGATCACGCTTTTAACGCCATTTATCAGGGTCTTTAACTTGCCCGTGCCGGTGATATGGTCTGCGTGCGCATGAGTGTTCACTGGAATCGATACATTTATTATGAAGCAGTAGATTTTTTTAACACATAGCTCAGCGGATTCGCAAGTAGCAGGAGACACATAGCACGCAGAACTGATGGCCGATGGGGCAGAAAAGTTCTCTGATGGAGACCACGCATCCGCAAGCGGATCCAACAACCAACGAACAAGATAGATAGGCGTCATTATACAAGTATCAAGAAGGCAAGGAAATCTTTTAGAAATCCATCGAGAAGACCTATGACCAGCAGTGGATTTCTTTACCCTGATACAATGATGATGATAAGAAATGTTTGAAAATGGTAACAAAAAAATTGAATTTGTTTACAACATTTTGTTTAGAGACGAGTGTTATTGGATTAGTAAGTTGTAAATATTGACTATAATTTCAATCACATATGAGTGACCTTCAAGGCCGTAGGCAGGGGGGGGGGGTTGGGGTCCAACTCCCCCGAAATATCCCGGCCATTATCAAAAATCCTTCCGCCCGCGCACCCCCCTCCCTCCTATGAGAGCTAACCAGGGGGGGTTAAAAATTAATTCCTGGCTACGGCCTTGGTGACCTTTCTCTAGGTGAATGCGCGTGTGCGATAACACCTCACTTTATAGCAGATAACGCTATTCGGTATTTCTGATTCAACAACGCGAGTAACACCTGCAAACATTTTTGCAAATGTAATTATTTTGATAAGGACGTGTTTCTATGTAACGCGTGTAGATTTTTACCACAAATCCGTTATTGACCGAGCGAGCAAAGCGTCTCTGTATCAACTGGCCAAATTTTCTTTCGTCTGTCAGTTTGTTTGTGAGTTTGTTTGTATATTTGTGAGTTAATTCGTACTCGCTGAAACTTGGCGTATAGGTTTTATGGATTAATTAATTTTATTTATCATCGGCGATTTTTGAAATGAGGGGTGGTCCCCATAAAAAGGGAAAGAGAAGTTTATTGCGGCGCTAATTACCAACCAATTTTAATGATATTTGGTAGGTAGACAAAGTACACAATTATTAAAACTTGTGGTAAAAATGAACAGAATTAGTCAAGTGGTTGTCGAGATATAACAACCAACATGACGTGCTTGATGCATTTTAGCACTGATTTTACGTATTCCCCATTTATAAAATTATTATTTATAAGAATGTACATTGATTTTTAAATCGCGAGGTATAAGCTCTTGCGCGAGGTCTACTGTTCGTAGAACTACTAGTTGTAGTTATGTTTTTTTAACTATGTATGGTGCCGCGAACTTTTTTGTAGGTTTTTTTTATACCTATATAATGATGTAAACCAAGTGAAGCCCAATCTGCGTCTAAAAACATTATAATAAATACATAAATTGACATTATCTCGCACCATGTGTTCTATAACACAATAACACTATAACAAGGAAACAGCATTTTTGAATAGTTACATAAATCAACATTAATTTGACTTTTGTCTCGTCCTTCTACAGTTGAGAGAGCAAGGCAAAAGTCAAAATAATATAAGATTGCTATTACAATAGTGGTAGCTCCCCCAAGTGAAGTCCGATCTGGGAGGTCACCACATTCGTAATTGCAACCTTATTTCAATATTACTTTGACCTTTGTCTTGCTCTCTCTTCTGCAGAAAGAGCGAGACAAAGTATTATTAAAATAAGACTGCTTGAACGCTTGTGGTACGATCCCTGAGTGATGTAATCAGCGCCACGCTTGGCATACTCTATCACGGGGTCGATGAATACAGCTTGTTAACCGACTACCAAAAAGAAGGAGGTTATCAATTCATTCTGTATGTTTTTTTTATATGTTTGTTCATCGATTACTCAGCCAATTTTGCATTAATTTTGATGACTCTTTTTGTATTTGGTAGGTCAAACTTCAGAGGTGGTCCCATATAAATTTTATCAAAATCGATGCAGTACTCTGGATTTATAATAAAATAACTGGTAGAATAACATCCAAGGTGCCTGTAGATATGTGAACAGCAAGTCGCGTACATATGTATTGTATTGCGTATATTGAAGTCGATTTTTCAGTTTTTTAAACTATAATTCGACATCGCGTGCGCCATGAGGTACGTAATACGTGACTTAATATGTCATACAGCCGAAGACTGAATTTCGTATACTCATTACTTACTAGCATAAACCAAGCTGAACCCGAGCTGGTCTAGGAGCGCGGCGTCCCGCTCCGCGTGTTCTATCACGGGGTCAATAAGCACGGCTTGCGTCGACCTCGTGTCCGCTAGTAAGTACGTATACGTACTGCTCACGTTGTCGTATAGCTGGAATTGGAAACGATATATAGCGCCGATCAGCTTCCGTACGTATCGAATTAAAAGAACAATGGGACATTTAACTGTGTCTCATTTAAAACATTAACGGAGTTCGTGCCAATTCGGCCACAAATATAATATCTACTGTGTCTTAAATTTATATAGCTATAGTTTATCAAAACTATATCTAATTATTGGGTAATTCTAAATTTGATTGTAAAATCGTAATTCTGTAATGAGCCCTAAGCTCGAAAACAATTAAGACCTATGGTTCCTGCGGTGTAGGTACTAGGATACACTTACACAAGTCGCTTGTAGCGTTTATTGTACGATATGTAAATTGTATTATTTAAATAAAGAAACTTTGAAATTGAATTGAATGGAATTCGTGCATATTTTTCATTAATAAGCAGATTGTAGTAGATGTACTGATTGATAATCCAAGCATTTCTGTGAAAAAAATATTATAATTGGATGAAAAATGACGAAGATACAGCGATATCAATGTACCAAAAACGAAAAAAAAGAGACGGCAATCATGTAGTTTGGACGTAATCATCCTCTCGCTTGCTCTCCTGTGTAGGTACTGTTAATAATATATTCTGTGCTTCTACACGCATACCATAAATACTTGCGTCATGAAGGATGTACTGTCATGTTCAGACATCACTCACCATAACCGCAAAGCGGTCTTTTAAAACAAAATAAAACTTCAAGAACTTGGTTTTTCCTTAACGGATTACACTCTTCCATAAGAACAAAACAGTCAAAAAATCCTAGTGCACACGTCTATATACTTAGAATTCAAATATAATGCCTCATTGATACCACTGCCAATTAAATATACAACTCTTACCTGTCTAAAAAAGAAATTGTTATTTTTATCCATGGCGGAGTACCACCTCGGTTGGCTGGCAGAGCTGAGTTTACACGCCGTCGCTCCGGCTACCTTCCACCTGCCTACTATCCTCTGCAGCATCCTGTGCGTTAATATACAGTAATATAATACTACTAATTACCACTGTACCTACATCTCGCAAGCACATGAATACATCACGCAATAATTATAGTTTAAATTAACAAAAAAACACGTTCAATCTTATCAAATTATGGTATTGTCATCGGTCCTCGATAAGTCTACAAAGTTTGAATAAAATCTGGGCCTCGAGGCTGCTAAGTGAACATCACTCGCTCGCCACTCGAATTGCTAGTCTGTTACTATATAAATAGACTAACAATTTGTCAAAATTTTCTTTGAATCGTATCAGCGAGCGGCGAGCGAGTGATGTACACTTAGCAGCCTCGAGGCCCTGACCGTTTGAAGAGTGTCAAAATCATGTTCAAAGTTTCCGTTACATACTAACATACGTATGAAGCTAATAAAAGCGTGTAAACTGAAGCAACTGAAGCAACTGTTCAAAATACGCTTACGTTTACTTACATTTATCCAGTTATTTTGTTATAAAAAAACAAAGTGCTGAACTGATTTTGATAAAATTTATATGGAACTACCTCTGAACTATTACCTACCAAACGAAAAGAAGAATCA
Source organism: Lycia hirtaria (assembly GCA_947563715.1). Classification (NCBI taxonomy): domain Eukaryota; kingdom Metazoa; phylum Arthropoda; class Insecta; order Lepidoptera; family Geometridae; genus Lycia; species Lycia hirtaria. The sequence goes on from OX387375.1 coordinate 26,520,547, forward strand.
TGAAAATCAAGTCATAATTGGCTGAGTAATTACGTAACAGACTTACAACAAGTATTTATATTAAAAGGAAAACAAAATACCCGACTGCAGAAAAACAGTTTTTGCAGTCTTAACTTATGACATCATTACATTTGATATGTTGTCGAGTGTATGTTTTTTCTAAGAAAGTTTGCGTAAAATCGCTGTAAATGATTATAAATGCGCATTCTTTAGAATAATTCTAGTAAAATCATTTGTTTATTACAAAATACTTCGTTGAAGGTTACGAAAAACGCATTTATTTTTATTTTTGCAAGAGATGTATTATGTATTATTACCAAAAAAATATAGCCTATGACACTCTAGAAGCGAAGATGAATCTGTCATATAGAAACATACATACATACCCACATACATACATACTTACAAACATACATACACTCGAAAAACATTACCCTCCTTCTTACACAATCGGGTAAAAAGAACATACATTCGAATTGAGAACCTCCTTCCTTTTGGAAGTGCAAGTCTATTTAAAATAAAAATTATTTAATAACTACACTAACTGCGTTCCGCTCTTCCCCACATAAAATATAACACTGCGAAATCTCATGAAATACGATCACTGCACCTATTAAAAAATTACTGTACCCTTAGTACAAGTTTTTATGAAGAAACGCGGCGATGAAAGTTTTTGTAAGCCTCCATACATTTTTTACGTTTCTCTTCGTAATCTGTAGAGGGTCTTGTACTTCTTGGATCTTCGAGGATCTTGTACTAAGGGTGCAGTCGTTTTTATAGGTGTAGTTCTCATTAAAACTAAAAAGTGCTTGACGAAAGTAGCGGAGACATTTGTGCGGGGCCGGGGGGGGCAACTGATTTTTATACACTCCGCGACGTACCACTCCCCCCTCTCCCTTTTTGCGCACACAAGGCATAGAACAAAAAAGAACATCAGTACTTTTTACTTGTACTTTAATAGTAATCAGTACTTTAAAGAATATATAACACTTTTACAATAGTAGTATTAAATAAATAGTGACAACTACCTCGCGTTGCGACTTATCGATGAATGATTTGCACAATCTCAGATACCAGGGAGGTATCCATTTCTGTGGGAGGTATCGTTTTGTTATTTATGTAGATAAAATATAAGTAGCTAATCACAATAAAATAGGTGCAATATGTGCATAGCTGTACTTGCACACGAGATTATCGCGTTTACTGTGTGCAGTTTCATGTATAACTACTTGGTACAATTAGGTACATACATCCTTTTTTCTATATAATATATATGATTGAAAAAAATCTACTTCAAAATACGTAATTCCAAAAACCAAAGTACTGAACCGATTATGATAAAATTTAAATGAGACCACCTCTAAGGAATTAATTACAAACCAAACAAAAAATAATCATTTATTCATAATTGACGAAGTAATCCCGTAATAAACATACAAAAAAAATAGTTGAATTGAGAACCTCCTTGTTTTTGGAAATCGGTTAAAAAGCAAAAGTAACTCTGAGTGTTTGTTACCTTTTCATGGCCAAACATATACTTTAAGTATTGTAGTCATAATTAAACCTTAAAAGCAGAATGTACCCTAATGTTTTTTTTTTTTTTTTCAATTTTAGAAGTCACAAGATTCGATAAGGCAACTCTTTAGAACTTTGATGAACCATTTTTCGGCAAAGCATACCCCTGGCAAAAAACCGACGTAGTGCCCCTTGCACTTCGCCAAATGTAGATCGTGCTACAGCTCTACGAAATTGCTACGCGCTACGCGGACGTCAAAGCCATTCGTATGAAAATTACATTCTGGTAATAAAAAATTGTTTTTTTTTAATAAATATAAAATTAAATTAAATATTTGTGGACATTTCACACAACACCATCTAGCCCAAACTAAGCAAAGCTTGTACTATGGAACTAGATGGCTGATAGAATACATATATACTTTTTTTTTTTTTTAAATATATACATATGATACATAGAAACACCCAGACACAGAACAAACATCCATGCTCATCACACAAATGTTTGCCCTGGGTGGGGATCGAACCCACGACCTTTCAGTTCAGCAGGTAGATGTAAACACACTACCAACTGAGCCACAAGGCCAACACATATAATAAGTATTTAATTCTTTAATATGTAGTTCTTAGCTAAAGCCACCCTTAAAATACAAATTGAATTTTTGTATAATTGAGATCTGTACTATAACTATAAATCATAGGGAATCATATTTATGAATTCAATATTCATATTAAGAAGTTAGAAATTAGAATGTTTTAAAGATTTAGGAAAGACACACGTCATGGACTGCATGACAGGATTTTTATAGGACTAAATCCGTACACGGCGTGAATATATTGACAAGTCGAAAATGCATACTTTTCAGGGCAGCCATTTTTAAGTTTACATATTATTGGTAAATCTATTTTATTATCTTTTTATATAATTTTTATATGTATCTAAGTAATTTAATCGGAATTTTCAGATAATGTAAGTATAACAATAAATTAACGTTTTAATCATCAAAAAAAATGACATATCAAGTTGTTCACCGACGACTTGTCAATTTATTCACCTAAGCAATTTATTGAAATTCGAGAAAAGTAATATGATTGTTGACATAAGAAATATAAAAATATTACATAAATATGTAATAGCTAGTTCTCTCATAATTATTTGAATTGATCAATCTCAAACTAAAACACAAAACTTGTACTTAATTATATTTTTTAATAATTAAAATAAACTGAAATTATTCTACTTCTGAAATTATTATTCTATTATTTTTCTCCAGTTCACTGTTCTTCTTTATTTCCCTCTAAATCAGGGTCTACGGTATCTAAGTCGGGGTCATTGTTTGGTTTGTCATTGTCAGTCTTTATGTTTAAAAAAAAAATCGTGAAATGTTGTGTCTATTAAAGGTAAATCCATCAAATCCTACTTTTTTTCTCTACTTATTGGCAAGGTCTCTATGGAGACACCTTCTACCTTTGTCGTTGGACGTTGTCTATATTGTATTTGCCCCTTTTCTTGAAGTTGATTACCTTAAAAGGGCTTTCACTGCTAAGATCTGTCTTGAAACGTATTTTTCCAATAGGTTTTTTGTATTGCAGTCATTGTACAGGTTTCCATGAGAATTTGTCTCCGGAACAGTCTTTTTTTAGGGTTCCGTACCTCAAAAGGAAAAAAGCAGAACCCTTATAGGATCACTTTGTTGTCCATCTGTCTGTCCGTCTGTCCGGGTGTCAAGACTCAACTCGGGTGTTATCTCGGGAACGCGTAAAGGTATCGTGTTTAAATTAAAACTATATACGCAGATCCATAGTATCTTGCTGCAGAAAGAAAAATAATATTTCTCAGTTTTCGTAAAAAAAAAGTTACAGCCGAATATGTCGTAAAAAATGCACATTTCGACATTCACAAGGGAATCAAAACCTGCGGGGTACTTCCCGTTGACCTAGAACTATGAAATTTGGCAAGAAGCATTGTACACATATAGGAAAAAATCCGAAAAGTGGACATTTTTAATTTAATCACAAAAAATAGTGCGAGCAAGTGCAAGGAATGAGGGTACAAATTTTAAAGTGAATTAACCGTATCATGTGGGGTATCATATGAAAGAACTTAATTTTAACGTATGCTACGTTAAAACAGCTTTTTAAATATTTTTACGACGTATATTTTTCGGCTTATGAAGGAAAATATAAAAAAAATATATGATTTCCCCCTTTGATCTACAAGTTTGTACGGAACCCTCGGTGGACGAGTCTGACTCGCACTTGTCCCGTTTTTTTAATAGTGAATGGCCCTTTTTTCGAATTAATTCTATAAAATTTAGGAAATTTTCGAGCTTTGTACTTGAACTGTATACTTGGGCAAATTACTGTTTTTTGCCGTAATTCTTTTAAAAATCGGCATCTTTTTGCTGCCATTCTTACGCAATAATACAATTATTATTCAATACAATCATGCACGACGTGCCAAACCAAATCAAAATTATGGGTCAAGGACATCGCTGTAAGTGAGGCGGAAGTGTTATAAAATCTCACTCATAGAAAAAAATGGTGCGATTTGATTGATTAAAAGGAGATAATGGCAAAACTATAGCTATCATTGACTTAATTATCGCTTTTTCTCATTAGACAAGCAACGGTCAGTTTTGCGCCTTATAGATACATTTACTTGTCACTGCACTTTCGTGCCGGTAATAACTTGACAACTGGACATGTATAGTCGGGAACACAATTATGGGTAATGTGAATAATTGACCATCTAAAGCTACTCTGTTACTTCATTTGATTATGTGGCGTAAATAACTTAACGTGTTGAGTTATTTAAATAAATTACATTAATATATTTAGATAACTCTAAACGTCATAACGTTCTCGTTGGAAACAGAGTTGTTTAATAATTCACAAGTGCGATATCCCAAAAATAAGTGAGAGAATCGAGTTACTCATTAATTCCCCATATAAAGCAAGTAATCTGGACGACAATTTTGCTATATTTTAAAATTTGATATTAGTCGACTTGTCAATGTATTCACGCCGTGTACGGAAATAACCTTGAATAAGTTCAGCCAAAGTCACTATGTTATTACATTTTAAACTAACTTTATCTTTACTGATTTCTCTTTTGATAACCCAATTACCTATTCAGAAATGTAGTTCACCTTTTAATCATTGAGAATGTAAGTTTAGTTATATACTTACCAGTTAAATCACACACAATAGGAAAATATATTTAAAAAAAATTATGTAAAAATATAGTTTTTTTATTATAATATAAGATTCGTTAATAAATTAATATATCAGTTTAACCGATTCATTACGGCAGCCTATATTTTACATACTTACATCTGCTAACAAATATTTTGTGGTGCACTAGTCTGAACTTTATAAAATATCATTGAATTTAAAAACGAACACCACAGACATGATTTTTAGTGATAACTAATAATATGGAATTAACTTAGGTTTAGACTTCATCATCCACAGCCTTTTCTATCCCACTGCTGGGTATAGGCCTCTTTCTTATCATGCAATCTGCCTCGGTCCTATGCCAATCAAGTCCAAAGAAGGTTTAGACTTAAGACCTCTTAAAATACAATTCAAGTTTTTCCAAATCGCATAAGACACAACTGTAGTGTCACCTGATATAGAATAAAGATTGCTTTGACAGACCCGTCGTGCCTTCCGCACTGAATCGGTTAATGTTACCAATTTATTTTAGATAATTACATATATACTAATTCATTTATGAAGTGAAATATGCAAATACATGCTGTGCAAACCCTACCCGTTAATCTCCTTGGCCAGGATAAGGGCAAAGAGAATGTGAATTTGTGAAGTGAAAACTTCCGATCTCTACTTACTACTTGTCTTATTCCTATCTTGTTTTATGAAAGATACAACACAGTCACCACAACACAGTTACAAGTTCTGGTTAAATTTACTTATTAAATAACCACTTTACTTGAGTATGCCTGCTTATATACTGATTCAATGGCTGACTATTATTACACCATACCATAAATAATACATATTATAGCTTATTGTTTGAATAAAGTGAATAAAGAAAGATACATGATAAGATATTATGAATATGATCGAGGGAATGGTATTGTTAAAACAAAATCTGACCAAACAGTAATTATACATACTGACTATTAAGTATTCTCTGTATTACTCATGTTCTTTTAAGCAACTGAATAATGAGATGAACCAGTTGCTCATCTGAAGTTAAGCTTTATGCTTGTTTATAATAGTGTGAACCAGAACTTAGTAACTAAACATGCAATTGTCTGTATTGTGATTAATAGTATGTATATAAATATTAATATTATTACTAAGTTTCTCTCCTCTGCTTAGAAGGCAATCCTTGCAACTTTATGTATTTATTGTTTAAAATTTAAATCTTGGGTAATGTCATTAATCGGCTACGATATAGGTTTTATTTTTAAACTGTAGTCTAAATCTAGCAGGCACAGCCTCAACAACGTACTTACCATAAATTATAATTTAAAAAAAAATATATTAATTAATTAAATAAAGAAAATTCTATAACAGAGATCTACGAAACATGCAGTGAGAGTAGACGAACCCGAAATATTGTAGTATATAGTGTAGTAACTTATTAATATAAAAAAAAATGATGAAAAAAAAAAATATATCATTTGTTTTATTGTAAATCCCTAAATACTAACACTATTAAATAAGGGTTAAGCGAGTCTGCTCACCTCAATTTTGCACGATCCTCTTAAAAATAATGTGACATAGATCTTGTTCTAAAAAGTAATTGGAAAAATACCATAAAATAGAATTTAAAGTTCGCTAGCACTCACTTGTAATAATAATAATAATGTTACACAATTTATTTCGTTACTGATTAGTCTTTACCCTGTGTAATCACCTAGCAAGGTAAATAATCATCAAAGATAATTAATCACCAGACAAAGTTGTTCACATTTTCAAAATATTTACAATTTACTTGCAATGTTTTGACAGCTATGTCACGTGTCAGCTAGTTGCTAGTGTCAGTGTCAGTTCAGTCACAAAAATTGCGTTCCGAATATCGCTAATAGATTACGCCATCTGCTCATACGCTAATCGCGTGCAAAACCTTAGTCACCGACAAACCCAGCGTTTTTTGGCGGGAACGTCTTAGTAACGTGTAGTTGCTGTTTTATTTTCATAAACTTGTGTTATTTTGAACATTAATGCTATAAAAATTGTGGTGTCTTATTAATTAAGTGTTCGATAAAGTGCGTGAGTGTGGGCAAGTGAAATAAACGTGTGATTTTACGTTGTCGGCAAAACTCCATAGAAGCTTCTAGTAAAGTCGCCACCACTTTACTGAAGCAGGACTCGACTTATAAATTGACTGTATACGTGACTTAGATTGTGACTAGAACATTTACAGCTTGTTTTATTCAAGAAACTTGAAAAAAGACGTGTGGCACTCGGAGACTGCCGCGGTAAAGCTATTGCATAGCATTTTTTATCAACTTATGTAATTATAATTATTTATTTATTTTATTTAAGCAGTATTCCTAACACCCCCCACTCCGACCGGCACAGCGGTGATACTTTTTATTTTTTAGTTTTGCCATCTATCGATGAATAGCAAAACATTTAATAACTTTTTGAAATATCACGCTTGTCTCTTTAGTTCTGCAAATCGCCTCTAGGTGGCATTGGTTGTATCGGCGTTACTGCGTTAGGTTATTTTCGTTACGGAATTTCTGGATTCGGTCTCCACGCTCAAGGCCCGCGATAGAAGCTATGCAATAGCTTAAAAATCCTAATACTTGACACTGGCAAATGCATTAATGCGGGTCCAATACAAAAAAGCAGAAGAGAAGACATACCCAGCCCAGAGAATACTACGCAAGTTGGAATACAGTGTGCAAGGCGCTCACTGATCTAATCTAAACATTATCGAACTGATCAGAAGAGAAACAGCTGGTACATTCTGTTATTCTTTTTCTCACAATCCAACATGGAAGAGCATTTCATCTTAAAAAAATAATAGAAACAAAGAATTCAATGTAAACTAGAACAGAAAATTCAAACAATAAAACGATCGTCAAGCCGCATCGCTGTGCATCGCCGCACACATCACTGTCTAGCAGATAGCTACAGGGTGTATATACTGCTCTGCAATTAACAAAGTGAGGGTTCAAAACATGACATCTAGTACGTTGGTACATAATATAGATCGTTGAATAGAAACGATTAATTTGGCAATATAATATATTTAGATATTTTTTTTATAAATAATATGAATAATTTAACAAAATTAAAAACATTATCACAACATAAAAACATTACAATTTTCATGTTTGCAATGATCAACAAATATCTATATTAAAAGAAAAACAAAATACCAGACTGCAGAAAAGCGATTTTTGCAGTATTACTTACGATTTTGATACGCTGTTAAATGTACTTTTCTTGTGAGAATATAAGTGTAAAATCGCTGTAAAAATGTGCATTCTTTAGAATAATTCTAGTATCACTCATTACGAAAAAAATCGTTTTAGGTTACGTAAAAGCGCATTTTTATAATTTTTTGCAAGAGTCGTGTTATTATTATTACAAAAAATATGACACTCAGGAAGTGAAGACGAATATAACGACACCTCGCACATCAAAATCGGTCAAGTCGATTAGTTTGTAGGAAGTAATTTATATAGAAACATATATACATACCCACATACATACAAATATACATACACTCGAAAAACATAGCCCTCTTTCATACGCAGTCGGGTAAAAAGAATAACTTATTTTCTAGTTTTTTTACAATTTTATATGAATAAACAATTATTACTGATTTCGTTTATACAAAACCCTTGCCTTATCACTTATTTACTAAAGTTTATTGTCCTTACAGACAATTACATTGGACTTATATTATTGTATTAATGGGGTACCTATTTAATATATTTTTAGGTATCTATTTATTTTATCGCTTTTATATAATGATATAATGATAATGATATTTAATATCGATAAATTCGTGAAAATGGCGATATTGAGCCAGTAGTTGGCCTAGTTTGAGACATAGATACAGAACATATAATAGTACTACGTACATAGACGGAAGGCGCTTTATATAGTGTCTATAAAATATATTAGATACAAACGCATATTCTGTCGTTTTATCTGTGACCTAAATTTTTTTTTGACTTGCTAATTATGCAAAATGCGAGTCCTCAGCATCAATTCGAAGTACATTTTAAATGGCTGCCACAGATGGCGCTATTTAAGCGAAGACACATTTGTCTAGGATAAAAGAATACTTAATAGTGCTATAACAGCGCGCTAAAATGGTGATAATCAAATAAGTAGTAATATAACTTGATATATTCCGTTTCAATATAGACGTGACACGGGCATCAAGAATGACAACGCCACATCGCGTCTAAAATAATAGTTTCCTTAAATCTCTAATTCAATGATAAGTTTTCTTAGATCTCTAAGGGAATAGCACATTAGGACGGGCCGCAGCGCAGCGCAAAATGCTTACCTAGGACATTAGTGACGGGCCGGGTCGCAGTGCATTGACGGATTTTGAGTACAGTGTACTGCCAGAATTTGCGTGCAACTGTACGTTATGGATAGCTCTGACGAAAAACTTTCATTTTTTGCCTGCTGTTAGAAGAAGAAGTTAATGAACAGCATAGACAAGAAGTTCTTCAAAAAAGAAAACGTAAAATATGGACGGGGCGCAGCGGGGCGGGGCGGGCCGCATCGCACGGACGCATATCCACCTCGCAATAATGCGAGCCGCTGCGGCCCGACACAGTGTGCGACATTTCATACAAATTGTATTCAAGCGATTTGAGCGGATTTTTGCGCTTCGCCCCGACATAATGTGCTCGAACCTTAATTCTACAAATCAGTTTTGTTATTGTGCACTTTGTTAACTTGTACTTATTCATGGTATAATTTACGCTATATCCTGGTAAATTCCGCACACTTTGTTAGCTGGCAACGCTTTATCTGAAACAAAATAAATGTTGTTAAAGATGTTTTTAAAACAGACATTTTTTTTGGATATACATGGGGTTTTTTCTCTATGACCATTAGCCATGTGACACAGGGATTAACATTAAAAATTACGCTTTAATTAACACTTATAACGCCTAATTTGCGTGCTAGTTATATTGTACTTCTTTAATCCCTGACCAAAAAGAGGGGTGTTACAAGTTTGATGTGTGTATCTACCATGATACACACATCAAACTTGTAACAAACAGACAGATAAACAAATGCACAGGTATACGACTTGGCCAAGTCGTATACCTGTGCATTTGTTTATCTGTCTGTTTGTCTGAGTCTTCGTACGAGTAGTTCTCAAAATGAACCGGCTGTGTTTAGTAATTTCTGTCTTCATACGGACGAATAGGTCTGTACCTAACATTATTATTTTATTTTTGAACAAACATGTATGTTTTAATATATAGTTATAGTTTTATAATTGTCTGTTTACTTGTTTTGTTTATTCTTAGTTTATGGTTTACAAATAATCCAGTATATATGTGCTCCTAATTATACACAGCTCTCTGTTGAAAGTCTCGAACTAGGATACGTTTAGCATGTAAAATCTCAACTACATCCAAAATATAAACGAAAAGAACCCTATAGGAAATTCCCACAGGGTATAAACAGAGAATAAACCAAAGCCAATATGCATAATGTCTGCTTTAAATATTCAGACTCACCAATCATCTTAGGGTACGGCAAATTCAAATTATTCATAAGCTGTATAAAGTCTTCTAGTGATTTCGTAAATCTAGGGTTATACTTCTTCTCCTCGGCCACCGTGGTCGCCGTGTGTCCCCTGTAGTCGTGCGCCGGATACAGCGTGTAGTGCTCGGGGAGAGTGAAGATCTTCCTGTGTACAGACTCGTACAGGGTCCTGGAGTCGCCTTCTTGGAAGTCGGTGCGCCCGCAGCCGCGGATCAACAGAGCATCCCCCGTGAATGCCATGTGCTGGAACAAACATGACCGAATTTTAGAGATATTAGAATAGAATACTGGCTTATTTTTCATTTGAGAACAATATGCTTAATTTGAAATTATACAAACTTGGGCGAAGAAGCTAATTCTAAGGAGTGGGGGCGTTACGACCTGCTCTGACGTCCCGCTTGGGGTGTATTATGCATTTCCCCTGCCAACCTACTCAAACCAGCCTAGCTCCTTAAAATAACGGAGCACAGCCTTGAGCCGCTGGCATATTTGTTCCACCCCTGTTGCGTCAGGTGTTGCGTTGCAGAGCTGATTTTTATTTTGAGATTTTCCAGGAACCCCAATGTTGATCTAACCTGTAGCCCTACAATGCAATAACACATGTTCTACAGGCTCATTTTGGGCGTGGCTCTGGTAACAGTTACATTTTAGAAGCCCTCAAATGCAATACAAATACAAAGCCAGGCCTCCGTATAAAGTGATCATTCAAATCATCATCATCTCAGCCACAAGAAATCCACTGCTGGACATCGGCCTCCCCCATGGATTTCCAGAAAGACCGGTTGGAAGAGACCTGCATCCTTCATTCAAATGCCTCAGAATAAAACGTAAGACAAAGAAATTTTAAATTTTACACTTTCGCTAACTCAAATATATAAGCCGCCTTATTCAAATATCTTTAATTTCATATGTACCTATGTATAAAGAACTTTATCACAAACAATATCGTTATTTAGTATAAAAATGGCGTCATTCTTTGAGAGTTGATTACCTTGTATGTTGTCATAAGATAAACACCCCCTCCCCCCTTCAAACAATAAGATACAAATTAGGTACCGTTGTAATAGAACGATAATTTTATCAATTACATATTAACCTTGAACTTAAACTCTATTGGTGGGTGTTCGTGTGACATTATTTTAAAACAGTAGTCGATAAGTAGTTATAGTCTGTTCATTTAAAGAACTAATGCGGCATTGAGGGCGCTGCTGTCCTTATTTCATTAATTTGTTAAATCGAAACGTTAGTTCCCATTTTTGCCGTCAAAGTTCTTTCGAAACAGACTATTTAACATTGTCAAAATTAGCTAAACAGTATTTTAAGCAACAGGGGATACAAAATTTGTAATAATTTTAATGTTTCTTGAGGTGCCTTACGTCCAGACAAAAATTAATCACTTTGTTGTCCGTCTGTCCGTCTATCATGGTCCTTTTACTTAGAAATGCGTGGAGGTGTGAAAGTGAAGTTGAAATTAACGTCAAATACAAACATAAAAAAGCTAACCACAAATAGATCCATTCCACAAAAACAAAATTCAAATACCTTCAAAAATAAGAAAGTTACAAGCATTTAAATTTCATGTTAGACAGAGAGCACACGAATGATGAGCGAATGATGACGTCATGGTTCAAGTTCGCCAAACAAATTTAATGCAGATTATTGTTTCGCAAGAGAGAGAGAACATTAAATGTTTATATCTCGGTTTAAATATATTGACCAAATGAAATATTTTTTTGTACATATGTATATTACATTTTAGTATGTTATCAATTAAAACTATCATTCCTATGAAATAAATTCATGCACATTCCTTAATTCTCTATGAAGTGGATGAGGCCTCACCTGTTCATCCAGCACGTATGTGAAGCAGCCTGTAGTATGTCCCGGTGTGGATAAACACTTGAGACGGAACTTCCCGAAAGCGATTTCCTCTCCATCGTTCACATGCACGTCCGCCTTAGCGCCGGACGGGGCGCCGATCACGCTTTTGACGCCTTTTATCAAACTTTTCAACTTGCCCGTTCCGGTGACATGATCTGCATGCATATGCGTGTTCACTGAAAACAATGAATGTTTTCTTCGATATTTTTGAGTGCTTTATACACCGATCTGTACAAGGGAAGTACCGATCGGGATATCCAAAGTCCGGTCGGATGTTTGTAATTAATTTTTGAACTTTCTATAAATTTGTATTAATTATTAAACTGTTTAACGGCTCTGGAATAAATATGCCAAATTGCCAAAAAAATACCACTCACAAATATCAAATATTTACAGACTTGCGACATCTCTCGTCAGTCCATGGAACCTGAAAGGTTCCGGCAGAGTATTTGCACGCTTGATGCGTATGTTACAGGTGGCGCCACCAACGCTTGATTGGTTTAAGCAAAACAAAACTGTTCGAAAGTTTCGACTACAGTTTTGGCGGGAACGTCTTAGTAACGTGTTGTTGCTTTGTTTTATTATCCTAAACTTGTGTTATTTTGAACATTAATGCTATAAAAATGGTGGTGTTTTATTCATTAAGTGTTCGATAAAGTGCGTGAGTGTGGGCAAGTGAAATAAAGCAGTGAAACGTGTGATTTTAAGTTGTCGGCAAAACTCCATAAAAGCTTCTAGTAAAGTCGCCACCACTTTACTGAAGCAGGACTCGGCTTATAAATTGACTGTATACGTGACTTACATTGTAACTAGAACATTTACAATGTAGTAGGGCATAAGCATAATATACATTGTAAGACACTAGATTGTAATGAGTTAGTAATAAACTGCACTTCGATTGCTACACACGTGTATCATTGGATCACCCCCCACCTCACCACACCTCATGGCGACCCTGCCATGCGCAGGTGCCGCGTCGTGGTCGAGTTACGAATAAAAAACTGCAAAGGATTGCAAAATTCCAATAAAATGGCTTTTGTCATTTAGAAGCTACGTTTTACATCAACGCACGTTTCGGACTTACAATTATAAGCAAAAGAAAAGGATGTGTCGTTCATCGGTAGAAAAGGAAGATATATTTATAAGCCAAAACGCAGCTGCTGGAGACAATTTGGCCACATTAAAAGACATCGGAGGACATATCGATCGCTTGAACATAGTTGTGTTTGTGATGCTGACCTTAATCGGGATAGTTTTTGTTTACTTCGCCATCCGGATGTATAGAAAATGCCACCAGCAATTAATTCAACAAGAAATAAGGATGACCACATTGAGTCGCCTTAGAGATTCGATTCGAGGACGTCATACTGGTGACACCAACATCGAAAATTAAATAGAAGACACAATTACACTGGATATTTGGAGTATTGCAGGCAGCCGGGAGAGTTCGAGTCGGAAGTATAAGATGTATTGCAGGCAGCCGGGAGAGTTCGAGTCGGAAGTATAAAATGTATTGCAGGCAGCCGGGAGAGTTCGAGTCGGAAGAATAAGGAGTATTGCAGGCAGCCGGGAGAGAAGGATTTCAGAAATATCAAGGAAGCCAAGACAACCAGTGTAAAGGTCTGATAATAATATATAGGTATGTCTTTTAATTGTTATGGAACAGTTAGAATTATTTTATAAATGTTTATTGGATATAAGAACATACTTAGTAAAAATAGGCCCAAGTAGACGTCAAGGGTATATTTTAGAAAATAAGATTTTAGAAGCAAATAATGTAATAAGAAAATATGAAAACTTATTATTATCAATAGAAACGAATATAAGTAAATCAGAGAAACCAGGAGATATCGAATTAATATTAAAATTTAAAAATAATATAGATAAGTTGTATAATGAAATTATAAAATTCTCGACTAGTATTGTGGAAACCGAAACCATGGACAAGTTTGATTTTAAAACGGCGGCCAGCCTTGTGCCCATTATGGACGGTACCAATGACTCTGTAGAAAAGGTAATTGACGGTATAGAAATGTACAGTACTTTCTTAAACAATGATTCAAAAGCACATTTAATCACATATGTACTGAAAACTAGACTAACGAAAGGTGCTAAACTGAAACTAAAGCCATCTTATGCCTCTTGTGAAGCTTTAGTTAGCGACATGAGACAGTATTTGTTGCCAAAATTATCATCAACTTCATTATTGACTCAGTTAAATAATATATCGCAAAATGAAATGACTGATTCGCAATACGCAGACAAAATCGAAGATCTTTTTGTCAATCTGACTATTTCACAAGCAAATTCAGATGCAGCAGCATGTGAAATTCTAAGACCTATAAATGAACAGTTAGCAATTAAAAAATTTGCTGACGGATTGCGAAATAGGCGCTTAAGTACGATTATAGCAGCCAGAAATTACTCGAATTTCAAAGACGCGGTGCGTGCGGCGGCAGATGAAGAACTAGCAAGCCCATCAAATTCCAACACGATTTTCAATGCACGAGGTAAGTGTAGAAATACGTTTAATAGATATTCAAACAGGAGCCGGGGCGGTAACAATCAGCGAGGTGGTAGCAGTCAGGGAGGACGTGGAAGTTACCAACACCCAAGCCGAGGCCATCGGTATCAGCGAGGACAACATTATGGAAATAGGTATAACAATAACACGAGAAATTTTACACGATCGAGTCGAGGAACTTTTAGTAGGCCCCCTCAACGATCAATATTTACAGCGGAAACGTCACTACCAACAGAGCCAGAAGAAGAAACTGCTGAAAATCTAAATCAGTTTTTTCGTGGCTAAAAACTATGTATTAACTTGCAACGATAACGTAAAATACATTTATTTAGATTTAGCTAATAAGAAACGTTCTTGGTTAGTTGATAGCGGTGCATCCCTATCTGCTATCAGTACAAAAGCGTTATCAGAACGTATTCCCGTACACAGAGACCCTATCGTCATAAATGGGATAGGAGGAAAAACTTACTCTGAAGGATTTGTTTATCTTACATTACAAGCCCAAGACGGTATAACATACGTACACAAATTTTATCTATTCGAAAAGTTACCCTGTAAATCAGATGGTATAATAGGATTAGACTTTCTAAGCAATTATAATGCAATTATTGATTTAGAAAAAAATAATTTGACCTTAACAAATGAAAAACAAAGTACTTTGACTTTGTTTACGTCACCAAAATTATGTACAGAATTTTTAACTATACCAGCACGATGTGAAACAATTCATTACATACAAATTGATTTGAAATCAGGAATTAACGATGACTATGTGATTGTGCCGAAAGAGTTGAAAGAAGGTTTATTCATAGCAAGCATAATAGTAAAACCGAAAAATAATATTATACCCATACGATTATTAAATACAAGCGAGGATAATATTACAATATCAGTTTTTCAACCAGAATTATTACCGTTGAAGAATTATAATATGTGCTTATTTAGCAATTGCGAATCAAATGCAAACCGTGTGAAATCACTGTTGCAATCTTTGAAACTTGATCATTTGCACTCAAGTGACCGACAAACAATTGAGTCAATATGTTCGAAATATAGTGACATATTTTACCTGCCTGGTGATAAGCTAACGACGACAAATATAAGCGAACAAAATATTACTTTGAAGCATGGGGTAAGCCCGGTTTACACTAAGCCATATAGACTACCGCATAGTTTGAAATCGGAAATAGACAGCCAAATTAAACAAATGTTAAGTGATGATGTCATAGAACCCGTAGCAAGCGATTGGTCGAGTCCAATATTACTCGTACCTAAAAAGACTGATAATTTGAATAATCAAAAATGGAGATTAGTTGTGGACTATCGGAAATTAAATGATATTATACAGGATGATAAATTTCCATTGCCAAATATTACAGACATATTAGATTCGCTTTCAGGATGTGTCTACTTTTCCCATCTTGACCTTACCCAAGCATATTATCAGGTGAACTTGAAACCTGACTCCCGAAAGATAACATCATTTACAACTCATACTGGACAATATCAGATGAAACGCATGCCAATGGGACTTAAAACCAGTCCAAGTAGTTTTGCCAGGGTTATGTCGATTGCCATGTCAGGGTTGACTCCAGAAAAATGCTATATTTATTTGGATGAAATTGTAACTTTTGGTCGAAATTTGGAAACACACAATAAAAACTTGATTAATATTTTTGAACGATTGCGTAAAGTTAACCTTAAACTTAACCCAACAAAATGTCAGTTTTTGAAAACAAAATTATTATTTTTGGGTCATACTATAACAGCAAAAGGTATTTTACCCGATCCAGAAAAAATAAAAGTTATAGAAAAATACCCACAGCCCAAAAATGCAGACGAAGTTCGTCGCTTTGTCGCTATGTGTAATTTCTATAGAAAATTTATTCGAAATTTTGCCGAAATTACGAACCCATTAAATAAATTATGTCGAAAAAATGTAAAATTTGATTGGTGCCAACAATGTGAAGACTCTTTTGAAATTCTGAAAAATAAATTAACTTCACCACCAATTTTACAATACCCAGATTTTACTGATGAATTTGTACTACAATGTGACGCATCAGGAACTGCCCTTGGTGTTATACTATGTAACAAGGATATGCGTCCTGTAGCTTACGCTAGCAGACCCTTAAATAAGGCAGAATTAAATTACCCAACGATTCAAAAAGAATTAGCAGCGATAGTTTGGGGAGTAAAATATTTTCGACCATATCTTTTTGGTAGAAGTTTCACTATAATGAGTGACCACAAACCATTAATTTATTTATTTGGTATGAAAGACCCATCTAGCAGACTTTTAAAATTTCGATTAGCTTTAGAGGAATATCATTACAAAATAGAGTATGTTAAAGGAAAAGATAATGTAGTAGCAGACGCGCTTTCGAGAGTGTGCATCACGTCAGACGATTTAAAAAGTATGAATGAAAAAATAATGGCTGTGACTACACGAGCTCAAGCTAAAAAGATGAAGGAAAAAGAGGAGAATGATAGGAAACGAGAAGAAGTGAGAGGTGAAGATAGTATCTCAAATAATGACACTGACAATTGGCTTGATCAACCAAGAGTTGTGGAAATACTTAGGATACCAAACAGTGCGATTGAGATGTGTTTACTGAAAGGAGAAGAAATAAAGAAGTTGAGAGAAAATAAATGTATAGATGTTGAATCTGAATGTTTCGCATTTATAGCTAAGTCAAATAAGTTAAACATTAACCTCGATTATAAAACACATTACACGCGAGACGTTTTTGTGAAAAAATTGAGTAGTTTTTGTGAAAAAATAAACGTGAAAGAAATATGTATAATAAAAAGAGACGACAACGCGTTGTTCATTAAAAGTCTCGTTGATGAAATAAATAAAACGAAAACGTGGTCCGGACCGCGCATTTGTATACTTAGAGGAGTAAAAAGAATAGACAATGACGAAGAAAAGAATTATATTCTAAATGACTATCATCTACTACCAACTAGTGGACATGCTGGGGTACGTAGAATGATAAATAATATAAGACGCAGATTCTACTGGCCAGGAATCGAAAATGACGTCAAAAAGTTCGTTCGACATTGCGAAAAATGTCAAAAAATGAAATATTCACGAAATGTTATTGAGCCTATGGTTATTACGTCTACAGCAACTGCAGCTATGCAAAAAGTTTTTCTTGACGTAATAGGCCCTTTAGACCAGGACTTAGAAGATAATAAATATATCTTAACAATTCAATGCGAACTAAGTAAGTTCATCGAGGCTTATCCTCTTAGAAATAAGGAAACGGTAAGTATAGCTAAGGCTTTTGTTAATAATTTTATTTTAAGATACGGAATTCCAAAGGAAATAGCTACGGACAGAGGAACAGAATTTATGTCAACAACTATGTCAGAGGTATGTACTTTATTAAACATCGATAAATTAAACTCTACTGCATACCATCATGAAAGTATTGGATCACTAGAAAATTCGCACAAGCATTTAGGTGCATTTTTAAGAATACAATGCGATAATCATCCTGACACCTGGAGCCACTGGTTACCATTTTGGTGTTTTGCATATAATAACACAGTGCACACTAGTACTAAATATGCGCCATACGAGTTAGTTTTCGGAAAAAATTGTGAAATTCCAAGTAGGATATGTAGTGTAGTAGAACCTTTATATAATAGTGATAATTATAGTTTAGAACTTAAATACCGATTACAAATGGCTCATAGCGATGCTTATAGAAACTTGATACACTCAAAGCAGATAAGAAAAGTACATTATGACAAGAATGTGAATAAAGTGAAATATGAACCGAATGACATGTTACTTGTAAAGAATGAAACAGGCGGCAAATTGCAAAGTTTATATAATGGACCTCATTTAGTTATTGAAGATCAAGAACCAAATGTAAAAATTATGAAAGGAAACAAAATAGAAATTGTCCATAAAAATAGAACAAAACCATTTGTAAGAGAATAATATGTAAGTAGTATAAACTATATTTAAGAGGAAAAAAAAAATACTTATTTTCATTATTTTTTTTTCTCTTTGTAGCCCGTAGATGTAGTAGGGCATAAGCATAATATACATTGTAAGACACTAGATTGTAATGAGTTAGTAATAAACTGCACTTCGATTGCTACACACGTGTATCATTGGATCACCCCCCACCTCACCACACCTCAACAACTTGTTTTATTCAAGAAACTTGGAAATCCTAATACTTGACACTGGCAAATGCTTTAATGCGGGTCCAATACAAAAAAGAAGTTTCGACTACGTGACACCTCCGTGGCCAAAATGGTAAAGGCCCCTAAGTACAGATCGATCGAGATGTACGGGTTCAAGTGCCGTGGGATGTGTGTAACTTTTGAACTATCTATAAATTTGAATGAATATTTTGCACAAATTTGATCCTATTACAAATTTACCCGATGCAATCGGGAGTTTTCTTAACAAAGACAAGTTTACAAACTAAGAAAAAATAGTATGTGAGAGTATAAAAGAATAAAACGTGAAAAAATAAAAATAGGCGCGAATATTTCAAAAAAGGATGGTGCGCTACAACTGCAATTTCGACTTCATGAACACAGACTTATTGCAACAAATATTGATTATTGTTTGCAGAATAAGTCTTCTGATCCTGTACTTTAAGAAGTAGTAAGATGTATACTTACTAGCATAAACCAAGTTGAACCCGAGCTGGTCTAGGAGCGCGGCGTCCCGCTCCGCGTGGTCTATCACGGGGTCAATAAGCACGGCTTGGGTCGACCTCGTGTCCGCTAGTAAGTACGTATACGTACTGCTCACGTTGTCGAATAGCTGGAATTGAAAACGATATTTGTGTTATCGGAGACTACTCTTTGTATATGTATAATAGCGAAATTACATATTTTTTTAAATAACTGGTTAAGTGAGGAATCTTAATATTATAAAAGCGAAAATAACTCTGTCTTTTTTAACACAGCAAAGATTATGGTCATAATAATGTTGAAATGTTAACGTCGAAATTATCAATGATACACGTTACCACAAGAGCACCAGCCGTACTAAAAATATTTCAAGCAATCATATTAATATTATACTTTGACTTTTGTCTCGCACTTTACAGTTAATAGAGCAAGACAAAGGTAAAGTAATTATTCGGTATTTTTGAAGTATTTTTCTACACTTAACTCATCTTTAAAGTACAGTTTAAAAATACTGCACCCGATGGGACTTGAATACGCATATCCCAATCTGTACTTGGGATCTACCATTTTGGACACAGGTGCATCTCGTAGGATGGTCGAAACTTTCGAACTGCCTGTTTCCTTAACCCAATCAAGTGTTTGGTGGCGCCATCTGTAACACAAGGTAAAGTAATATTGAAATAAGATTGCTATTAAGATCGTGGTAGCCCCCTCAGATGGGCTAACAACAAACTTATAGCAATATTATTTCAATATTATTTGACCTTTGTGTATTTGTTTTGCTCTCTCAACTATAGAAAGGGTGAAACAAAAGTCAAAGTAATGTTGAAATAAGACTGCTTGAACGCTTGTGGTACTGCTCCAGGACTGTGATTACATACAGTTTGTTTGTACAGTCTTGATCAATTTAGTCGACATAAACAGCTAGTCGAGACTTGTACTTCTGCACTATAAAGTACTAGCTGGGCCGCTGGGCCCCACGCTGTCACTTATGTAGCACAATCTTGTATAGCTTATGTAATAATCGGCCAAGTGCGAGTCGGACTCGCGCACGAAGGGTTCCGTACTATCATCTATAATACTACAAAATTTATTTCTGTTTATAAAATAACGAGAAATCAACGAAATTCCAAGTAGTAAATTGCAAACTTATAGGTAGGTTTTCGATACACATCCGGGCACATGACGACGCTCGCGCGAATACGCGCGGTTATGGCTCGCTCTGTGATGTTACCTCCCCCGCTACCCGCGCGGCCGTTGCTTAGCAACCGCCTCGCGCTCGCGCCACCACCACACCGCGGCGCGGCGCTCGCACCGCGTTTAGATGCACGGATTATTTACATTTTGTGAGTTTTTATGTACTAGATTAGGTATTTATTTTTATAGTTAATATATTTCTAAATATTTACTTACAAATATTCAAGTTTCTACCTGTAATTTTTTTTATTATTTTTTATTTATTTTTATCAGCCCTGTTTATACAAACTGTCCCACTGCTGGGAACGGGCCATCTTCTCATTGTGAGAAGGGTTAGGCCATAGTCTGCCACGCTGGCCAAGTGCGGGTTGGCAGACTTCACACATCTTCAAGATCATTGAGAACTCTCAGACATGTAGGTTTCCTCACGATGTTTTCCTTCACCGTTTGAAGTTGGCGGCAATCAACAATACGCACATAACTTCGAAAAGACAGAGGTGCGTGCCGTGGGATTCGAACCCAGGACCTGCGGATCGCAAGTCAGACGGTCTCACCACTAGGCTGCCGGAAACTTACTGTTAACCTGTTAATTAAGATCGAGTAAAAATTGCTTAAAAATTACGTTTGTTGTATGGGAGCCCCCCTTTAATATTTACTTTATTGTTATTTAATTATTTATTTTGAAAGGTAATATACAAGTTAATATTCTGTGAAAATTTGAAG
Source organism: Lycia hirtaria (assembly GCA_947563715.1). Lineage (NCBI taxonomy): Eukaryota > Metazoa > Arthropoda > Insecta > Lepidoptera > Geometridae > Lycia > Lycia hirtaria. The sequence continues at coordinate 26,541,797 of OX387375.1, forward strand.
CGTCTACCTGTTACCGTTTTTAATATTGAGCAAAAAAATACGAAAAAAACATGTTTATTGTATGGGGACCCCCCTTAATATTTTTTTTTTTTTTAATTTTTAGTATTTGTTGTTATAGCGGCAACGGAAATACATCATTTGTGAAAATTTCAGCTTTCTAGCTATCACGGTTTATGAGATACAGCCTGGAGACAGACAGACAGACAGACAGACAGCGAAGTCTTAGTAATAGGGTCCCGTTTTTACCCTTTGGGTACGGAACCCTAAAAAACGATGATTATGATAAAATATAGCATATGTCCTAGTTTTTCTCCAGGTCCTAAAGAATCTATGTGCCAAATTTCATAGCTGTTTGAGGCTGAAACAATTGTTATGAAATTTGGCAATTGACATTTGGAACTTTGGTTTGTTACCTCTTACGGAAGAGGTAACAAATGGAGAGACAGACAACAGACGGAGTTACTATCGCTTTTATAATATTAGTTAGGATTCTGTGACATGAGCTAGAGTTTATAAACAAGGCGATAACACATTAATTAATAACACTAACAACCAAAGAAAAACTCACCTGTCTAAAAAAGAAACTGTTATCTATATCCATGGCGGAGTACCACCTCAGTTGGCTAGCAGAGCTGAGTTTACACACCGTCGCTCCGGCCACCTTCCACCTGCCTACTATCCTCTGCAGCATCCTGTGCGTTAATATATACCTAGGTTTATATGCACTTATTAGCATGGGCGTATATAAGGGGGGGGTCCAGGGGTTCCGGACCCCCCCCATGGCATTGGCCGAAAAAAAAATTAAGTGCTATCATAATGCCGGATTATCGCGGATGGCACGGATGTTACAAAATATACATAAACACCTGATGCGCGGTTGTCATAACGACAGTTTTGCTAGAGATGCAGTGTGACCTTAGTCCATCCTTCGCCCGCGCATACTACAAACGCGCAAACAAATCGAAACTATATATTTTTACTTGACTGCATAAGAAGGAGGGTAATGTTTTTCGAGTGTATGTACGAGTATGTTTGTATGATTCTATATGACAGCCTACAGCCTGAACGGCTTGTCCGATTTTGATGTGCGAGGTGTCATTAGATTTGTCTTCGCTTCCCAGGATTTGGCTTCGCTTCGAATGTCACAGGCTATAATTTTTGTAATAATAATAATATTACATCTCTTGCAAAAATTAAAAAAGTTTTTTCGTAACCTCTAACGAATTATTTCGTAATAAACAAGTGTTTTTTTTTTTATTCTACAGAATGCGCATTTGTAATCTTTTACAGTGATTTTACGCATTTTTATTCTTACAAAAAACAGCTTACAACTTACAAAATTTTGAAGCATTAATATGCTTCAAAATTTTTCGCAGCAAATTAAGTATGTTTTTGAAGCATTAATATGCTTCAAAATTTTTCGCGCTCGCTTCGCTCGCGCATGGCCACATTTTGAAGATATGAAATTACTGAATAAACTCATAAAAAAACGTCCTTCGTAAAACTAGAAAATAATATCGTTAAATATCAGGCGAGTTGGCAATCAGTCGTAGATCTATCTTAAGTAAACAAAAACACAAATATTCCACAAAAATTTCAATTCGATCCAAGCAAATTTTATATTATAAAAAATATTTTTTACGTAAATAAAATCGAACAACTTTTAACATGCTGTGCTAATACAAGCAAATACTTGACCAAATAATAATCACTAACCAAAAATTATTTTCCACTTGCAAGGGAGTACCGCGTAACACATTAATATACTTGTTTGGTTCATCTGGGCCACAAACACCTAGGCTCACTAACACGATCAATGAATCAAATCACTTCCAAGATTTCATTTTAAAAACCTTAAAAAATTTCGCGCTCGCTTCGCTCGCGCTTTATTACTATTTTACCATAGAAGGACTGTGGGCTCACTAATACGAGAAATAAATCATGTTACTATAAAAACACTACAACAATTTTCGCGCTCGCTTCGCTCGCGCATACTTATTACCAATGATTTGTTTACTTGAGTCATGCAAATGTTGAGCGCTCTTTAAACTAATTAAAACGGGTGAAATCATATATAGTATAATATGTATTAATAATGTTCCGACGTTACTTATACACTTTATTTACAGTTATACGTTTGTCCGTAGCTTAATTTTCGTGTATTTTAATGTTTTTAAACTAAGATTGACATTTAGAAACCAGTACTCGTCTGCGTATAGTCTGCGCAAATAAAGAGGCAATTAGTAGTAAACTTTTGTACCCGTGGACCCCCCCCATGAGAAAGTTATAGCTACGCCCATGCTTATTAGTATTGGTTACACCACTACACCTACGTCTTGCACGCACATGTATACAAACAAAACAAGTAGGTATCCATGTTACAAGAAAAACAAAGTACCCGACTGCAGATAAGCAGTTTTTGCAGTCAAACTTACGATTTCGTTACTGCTTGATATATATGCTGTTAACTGCTTACGCTTGATATAAACTGCTTAATCATCGCAAGTTGGTTCTCAAGAAACAAATTTAGAGGTATCAAAGAAAATTAGTACTTACTCTCAGAGTGTTAGTAGGTAGCTGCCTAAATGCGTTGTTTTATAAAGTTTCGATTAAAAGCGTTACAGAGTGTCTATCACCTATTTTACCACGATCCACGATCCTCTTCTTTGAAAAGGATTATCTTCTTTAGAAAAAAATGTTTTAGCTAAGAAAGAAGCCACAAATCAAAACCAGCTGATCCAGATCAAAGAGAATAGAATAATAGGTGATAAATATGTAAATAGGATAATAAAATATGTATAGGAGAATAAATATGTAAAGAGAAAATATAAACCCTTCAACATGACAGCTGACAGCTTGACACACATCAATGGATGACACGAATAACCTCAACTTTTGTTTTTGAGAGTAGGGATGGGTTATACTTGCAAAATCTCATACCAGGGCTTCCAAGTGCGCCCACATAAAAATACCAGCGCCAAAAATCAGGGCTTAAAACCCTTAAAAGTATTTTTTCGTTAAAGAAAATGTATTTGTATTTTAACTAAGATAAGGTGCACAATTGCGTAACAAGTTTTTCTACTAAAATACTTGCATAGGATATTGATCATTCTATACGTTATAATAAGAAGTATAATGGAATTCACGAAATTCAAAACGTTCCAAACGACACCAAACATGACTGAGCGAGCGCGATATATATTGCTTGCCTACTTCGTTCCGTATATTTGACAATGACACCCGAGTGAAGCGCCAAAAACCAGGGCTTAAAATCCTTGTAAGTATTTTTTTCGTTAAAGAAAATTGATTTAAGTAATAATAAGGTGCAAAATTGTGTAGCGAGTTTTTCAACTAAAATACTTGCATAGGAAATTGTTCATTGTAAATGGTTCTATAAGAAGCATATTAGCATTCGCGAAATCCAGTAAAGTAAATACTTTTATTTAAGACTTTTTCTCCTTGCAAGTATTTCGGGGTGGCACTCGGTCGGCATACTTGCAAGCAAATACTGATGTAAAAATCTGATCGCGTAAATACGCACCATCCCTATTTGAGAGTTTTGGCGCATAAAGTAACTTATATGTTTTGGCGGGAACGTCTTAGTAATGTGTTGTTGCTTTGTTTTATTTTCCTAAACTTGTGTTATTTTTAACATTAATGCTATAAAAATGGTGTTGTTTTATTCATTAAGTGTTCGATAAAGTGCGTGAGTGTGGGCAAGTGAAATAAAGCAATAAAACGAGTGATTTTACGTTGTCGGCAAAACTCCATAGAAGCTTCTAGTAAAGTCGCTACCACTTTACTGAAGCAGGACTCGACTTATAAATTGACTGTATACGTGACTTAGATTGTGACTAGAACATTTACAACTTGTTTTATTCAAGAAACTTGAAAAATTCTTAATACTTGACACTGGCAAATGCTTTAATGCGGGTTCAATACAAAAAAGAAGAAGAAGAACTTTTGTTTTGAATTCGCATTTCGCTCGCTTTGCCTGGCCAAACAAAAATAAATAAAACATTTTTTCTGTAATTTCTGTTTTAAACAACAGGCTTCTGTTAACTCCGTTCATAGTAATTTATTAACTATGCCATTCGGTAATAATGCTGCGTGAGTTACAGCCAGTATTTGTAATAAAATAATGTTATAGTAATCGTAATCATGAGGCGACGCGACGAAAAGTTTCCTGACAATGGATTTGAAGCTTGGGGCGGCTATATGCAAGCTAAAATATCAAAGCTAGAGGAGCAATTCGATGCGAGATCTGAAAACGAAAAAGCTTTGTCGAATATTTTCAGTGGAGTAAGTATTTATGTGAATGGATTTACAGACCCTTCTGCTGACGAACTTAAAACTCTTATGCCACAGCATGGTGGAGTATATCACACTTATCAACGAAGCGAAGATTTTATTATTGCTTCTAACTTGCCTGACACTAAAGTTAAGAATATGTCACTTGGAAGAGTTGTGAGACCAGAGTGGATAAAAGACAGTATTGCTGCCAATCGCTTATTGAACTATGGAGATTATTTGCTGTATAAAAATTCAAGAACACAAAAGCAGTTAGACTTTGGCAAGGTTATGAAAACTGTCATTCTAGATATGCCCATTATAACTTCAGAACATTCCGAAGACCATAAAGTTAGTTCAGAAGATAGAAACACTTCTGAAATAGTCAAACAAGATCTATCTCACATAGAACTTTTAAAAGTCAATGTGAACAATTCCTGTACTGATAGTGCATCCACTGAAACAAATAAAACATGTTTAACTATTCAGCACAGCACTAAAACTGCAGCTGATCCCAATTTCATCTCAGAATTTTACAATAACTCTCGATTGCACCACATATCCCAGCTAGGGGCCTGTTTTAAGCAATATGTCAATGATTTGAGGGAAACTAGAAACTCCATATTCCCTGCTAGACAGCAGCTCAAAGCAGTTATAAATTCCTTACTGAACAAAACTGATATCCTTTCTCAAATTAGATTTGAAAAGGGCAAAACCATTATGCACATTGATATGGATTGTTTTTTTGTGTCAGTTGGTTTACGTAATAGATCTGAACTTCGTGGGAAACCTGTAGCAGTGACACATTCAAAAGGAGGACAACCTAGGCCTAAAAGACCTGGAGTAGACAGAAATGCAGAATTTAACTTATATAGACAGAAACAGGCACAGAAATTAGGGAAAGCAACCGGAACACTTGAAGAAGATATTAAATTTGAAAGTAGAGTTGATAACATAACAGATGAAGATGATAAATATGGTTCTATGAGTGAGATTGCCTCTTGTTCATATGAGGCAAGAGCGAAAGGAGTGGGGAATGGTATGTTTATGGGAGCAGCTCTAAAACTGTGCCCCGATTTACAAACTATTCCCTATGATTTTGAAGGTTATAAAGAAGTTGCATACACTTTATACAATACAATAGCACAATACACTTTGGATATAGAAGCTGTCTCTTGTGATGAAATGTATGTTGATTGCACAGAGCTTTTGAGAGACATGGATGTGACTGTGCAAGATTTTGCATTATCATTGAGAAATGAGATCAAATCTAAGACAGGTTGCCCATGTTCTGCAGGATTTGGTGGTAATCGTCTACAGGCTCGATTGGCTACAAAGCGTGCTAAGCCTGATGGCCAGTTTTTCCTCTCTGAAGATCTAGTGGAAGACTTCATGTATGATATAAATCTGAGTGATTTGCCTGGAGTAGGAAGACAGATTTCTCAGAAATTGGAATCACTTGGTCACACTACCTGTGGCTCTCTACAGCAAATGTCATTGGCATCATTAAAATGTCAATTAGGAGTCAAAACTGGGATACAACTCTTTGATCAATGCAGAGGAAGAGATCCTAACCCTTTGACATTTCATACAATCAGAAAGTCGGTTTCAGCAGAAGTTAACTATGGTATAAGATTCGAGAATATAGAACAATGCTATGAATTTTTAAAACAGCTTTCTGCAGAGGTTCATTCGAGAATGTTACAATTCAAAGTGATGGGTAAATGTATAACTTTGAAACTGATGGTTCGAGCTGAAGAGGCTCCTGTCGAGACAGCAAAGTTTATGGGCCATGGATTCTGTAATGTTATCAATAAATCTAACACCCTCACCAATGCCACTAATGATGTAGAAACAATAACAAGGGAAGCTATATCCATTTGCAAAAAGCTTAGTATAGACCCCAAAGAAATGAGGGGTGTTGGTATTCAGATGACTAAGCTAGAATCAACCATCAATAAACCAATAGCAGGTGCAATTAGTAAATTTTTATGTAACAGTTCTACAAAACCTACAAACAAAAATGAAATACTACCATCAAAACTACTTCTAGAAAAGGAAACAATAACAGTCATAGAAAATAATGACCTGAAAACTCCCAATCAATCTCCAAAAAAAGAAAAACGAGCATTACCTAAGAAATCTCCAATATTAAAAGTGAGGTCACCTATGAAAAGGAGAGGCAGACCTCCAAAGAGTTTGAAACCCCAAATATTGTCAAATAACTTATTAACCAAATTTATCCATGGTCAAGCAAAGGACACGCCTTTCAAAGATCCAATGGTGAAACCTGATGTTAGTAAAGATATTGACATAAAAATAAAGAAACAGATGAAAAAGGAGACAAATATTGTTCAAGAGCAGCCAGTCCAAAGAGGTCTGATTGGACTTCCATGGAAAGAAGTGAGAGAGCTGTTGAGAGCATGGTTAGACAGTGGACAGACGCCTTTACCGTGCGACGTCTATCTGATCTCGGAATATATGAGAGAAATGATTATAAATAAACATTTAGAAAAGCTGTATATTTTGTTAAATTTTCTTAAAAGGCGAACACATGAAATTGGTAACAAAGAATGGATTGAAGTGTTCACTCATGTTTTAGAAGAAGTACAAAATGCTATGATAGCTGTTTATGGGAAAAGACTGCATTTGTAATTTAAAATAACGTTCCGATGTCGCGGCCAATGCGACTATCGCACGCAGCCATAATGAACATATGAAATGAATGAGTATCATTTTGTAAACGCAGATGGAAGCATATAACTTGCCTCTGTTACAAAGAAAACGATAAGTCGCTGATCGCGTGCGACTTCTGGCGCATAGGTAGCCTTTGGAACGTCAATTATCTAAAAATTAAAAAATAAATCAAACGAATTTTTTTAATTAGTTACTGTTTTATTCAAATATGAGATATTTCATTGTGTTAATACTACATTTATTTTACTATACCTAAATCTTGATACTATCAATGAAATTGATCAAGGTAGTTTGATACACTGATGTAACAATTCACTTTGATCTTTGTATAGATTTGTAAAAATATTTCTAATGCATATTTAGCTTGTTTGGCAACTTTTTAGTAATAAAAAAAAACAGTAATCTACCAATGATAATAAAAAAAATTGGCACCTTCATTATGTGCCTTAAATGATTGCAAGAGTCAAGCATAATTAAGGCTAAAAAATGGCATAAAATGCTGAGTCTACCAGTAAGGTGATCAATAACACTTGATTTTTAAGATTAGATTCCATATTTATAAATAAGCATAAGCAAAGAACAATATTGGAATACAATACCATAGAAGAAAGGTAATATGTATGATTTTACAATGTATTTATGTTGTAAAATGTATTTACAATTAAGTATTAATTTGTTAATAGTACATTTACACCAAGATTTTGAATTCATAGCATTATTATGTTAATAGCACTTCCCACATTGTATTTCATCTCATAATCTATATAATTTATTATCACAGGTGAATATTGCTAATAATCCGAATATTTATAATAGGTTTTTAGGATTTTTTTAAACCAAAACACAAGTTAATATTGTAAAGTGAAAGGGAAATTTTGGCATCCCTAAAGTTTTGAAACATTTCCTATTGCCATTTTTGCATTTAAATTATATTTTTCGACAAAATAAATACATTTTCCACAGAACCAACTCAGTTTGGGTCAAAACTTAAAACTAAATGCTTTGTGACAACCATTGTTACCCATTCACAAATTATTATGATACTAGTTAATATTGACAAAACAAAAGAAACTATAGCCATACAAAAATAAAATCTCACTTCATATTTTACATTGTTAGTATGTATGGACATTACAAAAAGCGTTTCAGCAAGTATACCATGGATTGAACCGCATTGCACTGTAAGTAGAGGGTAGTTCACAAAAATACATTTTCATATTTAAGTGTGGCCAACATTCCATGAAATGATAACTGATGTGTCTACAGGCAGATGCAAGTTGGTCGCACTATAACTATATTGATTGATTTATAGTAGCAGTCCCGCTTTGGGCGCGTTCTGAACAAATACTTCTCTTGTTCGTCTATGATAAATACAGGCAAAAACACAGATTCCAACTTATTACATAAATTCAACCATTTACTTTACTCCAATCAATTACATTAACGTATGTAATGGGGTAGGTAAAGTTTTTTTTTTTTTTTACATATTTTGTATTTATTTGAAACTATTTTAAGAAGTTTTTTTTTGTGTTCTGTTCATGGTTGCCAGTTCGATTTTCGTAGTATTAAGTAGGTATTCAATCGATTTAGTTACAAATAATATGTTGGATTCAAAACCCATAGAAGTTCCAAACCCAAATCAAATAACGTCGCAATGTGATATGGGTAATGTAATATTATTTCCCAATAGCATAAATGTCTTACTTTAGAAGTAAGTCGTTAAATCCCTGGAATATAATATTCTAAAGCTTAAACCGTCATTACATGACATAATTAATGGACCATTATCGAGCAGGTGATGTGAAAATTACTTTACATACCCCATTCAACCAATTACATTACTTCAACTCAACCGATTACATGAATTCAACCGTTTACATTACGCCAATTTAACACATTCAATCTACGCCTTCATCCGGATGTACCCTCACGCGCTTGCAGTGACTGATCCGTTCGAGTTGGTCGATATAGAGTGCTTCATCTTCGAGTCTATGATGATTTCATCCCCGGATCTGATGTTATACGAATACAGCTGTTTCGTCGGATACTTCATTTCTTCCGGTCCCTGGAAAGGCTCCAATTGAACATTTTTGTTAATTTAAAGAAATGATCGGTTAGATATGTTTATGTTATGTTAGTGATAACGTGAACCTTTTAAATGTTGGAGTAGAGAGAGTTGAAGGCGCTGCTTTCCTTATTTCATTATTTTGTTCAATAGGGAATATGATATGCATGAATTTTATTTCATATGAATAATAGTTTTAATTGATAACACACTAAAATGTAATACATGTACTAAAAAAATATTTCAATCGGTCAGTAAACTTCCGAGGTATAAACATTTACTTTACTTATAAAACGCATGTTATAATCTTATTCACTGAATAAGGACTTGTCACTTTCTGTCAGACAGGAACTGTCACGCGCGAAAACGGAACAAAACACTCTTTAACTAAAATGCGCTTATTCAGCGTTTATAAGCGGTAAGCGGCGGTAAATTTTTTGGAGAGGGATGCTCTGCCCCTCTCTAGCGAAACAATATTTTGTATTGAATTTGTACGCCGAACACGAACCATGACGTCATTTTTCGTCATCGTGTGCTCTCTGTCTAACATAAAATTAAAATGCATAAAACTTTCTTATATTGTAATTTTGTGTTTTTGGAATGAATCTATTTGTGGTTAACTTTTTTATGGCTAAATAAAAATAAATCCTGCATATCCCTACTGAGACGTTAGAATTACTGTTACCCCATCTAGTGGGAAAAGGGCAAAACAATGATGACGAGACGTTCCCAATTTTGCCTCGTTATTTCTCCATCCAAACACAAATAATTTAATCGAGTACCTAAGTATTGAGTTACTCTTTGTTAGCACCAAAGGTACCTATTATCTCCTTAGTTACTTTGTTACCAAAGACACAGTTAAAAAAAAAGATAACAAAAGACCAGGATTTTTTTCTAGATAATAAAGTCTGAAAACTGAGTTGATACTCCAGGTTAACACTTATCTCTTTATCAATTTTCGTAATGATCGGTTCAGCCGTTTGATCGTGATAAGGTAACAAGCAAACAGAGACTATCTACATCTCAGCTATGAGAAGTTCGCTGTTGGACATAGGCCTCCCCCATGGATTTCCAAAAATACCGATTGGAAGCGGCTTGCATCCAGCGTCTTTCCGAGTTACTTTCGCTTTTATAATATTACTAGCTGCGCCCCGCGGTTTCACCCGCGTCCAACAGGGACTGTCAAACTTATCGGGATAAAAAGTATGCTAGATCCTTCTACATAGTATAAGTAGTAATCCTGCCAAATTTCGTCCAAATTGATCCAGTAGTTTCGGCGTCCATCGGACATACCGTACAGACAGATAGACAGACAGATTTTTTTTGCTGTTTTGACTTCTGTATCAATAGCATAGCATCTTCCAATCAAAAATTTTCAAAAATATCTAATGTAGGTACAGATTTTGACCCGTTACAGTCTTATTATATGTATAGATCAGGTAGAATGGTGGATAGATAACGATAACTCATTTTAAGGCCCCGATTCAGAGTTATTTAGATGTCAGACTACTCCAGGGAAATCAGGATTTATTTACAGATTCGAATGATACTCACCTGCGAATCTCTAAGCTCTTGGTCGACGTAGAAAAGTCTCATCTTGGCGGCCGGGAATCCAGCCAACCTCTCAAGTCGCGTCTTCAGGTCCGATACGGTTCTGGAGAAATGATAAGCGGATATGTAAGAAGTTTACGATTTTAATAAAGAAAATAGAAAAATGTACGAATTAAAAAAAACTAAAATACGGCCGCAAGTTTTCAAGTGCCGTCAAAAATCCGATATGGTTAGGTATATCAAGAAGAAGTCCACTGCTGGACAGCCCTCCCACATGGATTTCCAAAAAGAATAGTTGGCAGCGGCGGCCTACATCCAGCGTCTTCCCGCCACTTGTATAAAGTCATCTGTCCACCTTGTGGCTGGTCTTCCTACGCTGCGCTTGCCGGTACGTGGTCTCCACTCCAGAAATTTTCGACCCCATCGGCCATCAGTTCTAGTTGGCACTTCAACTTGGTAATCCGCTGTGCTATGTCGATGAATTGAGTACGTCTACGGATTTCCTCGTTTCTGATACGATCTCGTTGAGACCCCGAGCATAGCCCTCTCCATATCTCGATGCGTGACTTTGAGCTTCATTACAAGGCCCATTGTAAGTGACCACGTTTCAGTACCATATGTATTTCAATAAAGCGTCTTTATGCATACTTCTTTGTAAAACTGTACACTCAACATCATAGCAAGCGTTATCGCTCTCGCTCTTATGGAATCGGGCATTTTTTTTTCGAAAATAGGTTGCGCTTGACCGTCAACTCACCTGGTGTTAAGCGACAGTTACGGTCTACGATGGAGCGCGCTTGCCTAGAAGAAACCTATTCACTCGCGATTTGAAGACACCTAGATTATATTCAGTCGGAAAGACCCATTCAGGAAGCGCATTCCACAGTTTGGCGGTACGTACAATGAAAGTGGAGCCAAAGCGTTTCGTACGTACATTTATTTTAACATAGACATGCGGTTGACTGCACCAATAATTTTAATGGAAACATTCAATTTTTACCCAGAACACGGTAATATTTGCACACCTCTGACAAACTAGAAGGACTAGAAGAAACTCCATCTTTCTTTCTTTGTAGATCTGTGTTGCACACCCGCCTGTCGAACATTACCTGTAAACATCAACGGTTCTGACTTCGCTGGTCTCGCCGCAGGTGAAGGTGATTTGAACGCGTTTCTCCGGCCTCAGATTCACAGACACCAGAGGGTCGAGTTTCCCGTGCACATTCACCAGCTCCCAATACCTGGAAATGTATAGGAACATAAAGTTAAGTTTACTCAAAAACAGAGGTCCTATTATTCAACATTACACGAATTGGCAACCGATATATGTTTCAAACAGATGTTGAGTTAAAATATGATAATTTATTCAATCAATAACACTTTATCGACACCATAATAATAATAACAAAATAAACACATAAGAACATAGCACTAAATACGGTCTTATCGCTAAAAGCGATCTCTTCCAGACAACCTTGGGTTGTATGAAAAATTCACTAAAATAGTAAGCGGTGGTGTTGATAATAATTATGAGTAGGGGAGGGGGGGCACAATGATACAAGGGGCACATAGATACACGAGCATTATTTCATAATCGATTAAATGTATTCGAGTGGTCACATCTATAAAATGTGCCTTAAAACTTGTGAACGCAGCCATTGCAATCGCGCCAACAGCCAGTCAGCCGGTGGCATTTGACAGGTGTGAACATGTTTCGTGTCCGGCCAACTAAAAATATACGTTAATTGTAAAAGTGATTCTGGGATCTACTGTGCCTACTTATGAACATCTAAACATACCAAAGGTAAGTTAGGGAATTAAATGTTAAGGCATACATGCATATTTTGTAATAAATAAGTTAGTGCCTTCATTGAAATTTGCTTTTTGATAAATGTCTTTTGGGGTACTTTGATACAACAAAGTACGGGGCACAATTATACGTATCAATGTGCCCCGTTACTATATGAAAGTGCCCCGATATAATTTGTAAAATACACTTTAGTGTTAAAACTGTAATATTCTTTTGTTGTTTATAGAAAATGGTCCGAACATATAAGCCAAAGACCGAAAGACGTGGGATAGATGAAGAAAAAATCCAGGCTGCCATATCTGAAGTTACTTCGAAGGTATTGTCTATCCGGAAAGCAGCTGACAAATATGGCCTTAAACCTGGAACTCTGCAGCATCGTGTTGAAAAGTTTCGAAAAGCCTATGAGGAAAGTCAAGCGTCACCTTTTAATCCATATGGGTCAAAGTATACTGTTGCTCAGGTATTTACAGCACAGCAAGAGAAAGTCTTTACTGAATATTTGCTGACTTGCAGCAAGATGCATTATGGGTTATCCCTGCAGCAACTTTTGGATTTGGCTTATGAGTACGCAAAATACTTGGGATGCAAATATCCAGTATCATGGGAAAAAAATAAAAAAGCCGGAAAAGACTGGGCAGAAGGATTTAGAAAAAGAAATCAGGAGCTCAGCTTAAGGAAACCTGAAAACACCAGTGCAGCTAGGAGTTTTGCATTCAATAAAACTGCAGTGGGTGAGTTTTTTGACAACTATGAGCGTGTAATGATAAGCTATAAATTTACACCTGACCGTATATTAAATTTGGACGAAACAGGCATTAATACAGTCTTACCAACGCCTAAAGTTTTGGCTGAAAAGACACAGAGGCAAGTTGGACAAATAGTGTCAGCTGAACGTGGAGAACTAGTGACATTTTGTGGAATAGTGACAGCAACAGGAGTTGCTCTTCCCCCTGTTTATGTCTTTCCGCGTGTTCATTTTAAGGACCCATTTTTAAATGGTGCACCAGAAGGCAGTCTTGGTTTGGCAAACAGGAGCGGCTGGATGACAGCTGAATTACACATTAAAGTTCTTGAACATATTCGACGCCATACCTCTTGCACTAAAGATAACCCAATTTTAATTATTTGTGACAACCACGAGTCACATATCTCTATAGAAGCTGTCAACTATTGTCGAGACAACGGAATAATATATCTTACTTTGCCACCACACACATCACACAAGTTACAACCGTTAGATGTGAGCGTTTTCGGTCCATTTAAAGGCAAACTGAAAGTAGCCTTTAATGATTGGCACATTCGGAATATTGGAAAGACTCTATCTATATATAATATAGCTGAACTTTCAAAATCTGCCTTCTTAGAATCTTTTACACCCAGAAATATTACAAGCGGCTTTTCTAAACCAGGAATTTGGCCATTCAACAGACTTGCATTTGGAGACGATGATTTTGCACCTATAGAAATTTTCACTGGTGCTTTCCGAGGAGAAAACAATGAAAATAGCCAGGAAGAAGAGAGACAGGGAACAGATTTTGTGGAGTTGGAAAGAAGTCAAAATGATGAAGTTATTAATGAAAGTTGTGACAGAGATAAGACTCAAGCAGAAGACCCGTTGGACATTCAACTGAATATTGCTGTATCCACGAATATCAACGTTTCATCGATTTCAAATGCTGGTCCATCAGGTCTTCAGGCTAATAATGTCATAATGTCTCCTGCAGCAGTACGACCATATCCGAAAAAGACGTTCATCGAAAATAAATCTAAAAAAGGAAGAGAAAAAGGAAAATCCAGGGTTTTTACTGACACGCCAGAAAAAAATCGGCTACAATCGTTACATGAAGAAAAGGAAAGAAAACGACAAGTTAAAGTAATGCAACAGAAAGCAAAGGAAATGAAGACAGCCATGAATTTATTAGGACTTACAGAACCTAAGAAACCTAAAAAAAAAAACTGTTCTCGTTCGAAGTCAATATCAGAATATGATGGCAGTGAAAACGAATCTTTGAAATTAACTGATAACGACGATGATGTCGAATCTGATTTAGGAGGAGGAGAAGACATTGATATTCCGAACCCTGAAAATATAACTATTGGGGATTTCCTTCTTATAAAATTTGAAAAAAAGAAATCCGTTATTCATTATGTGGCCAAAGTCGTTTCTAAATACAATTTGACTGATTACCAAGTGTCTTTTCTCAGAAAAAATCCAAGGTCCTTTGTGTTTGTTTTTCCAGACGTAGAAGATAAAGCAAGTGTTGATTTTAGAGATGTTGTTTTACACTTGCCTAAACCAAATTTTTCGAAAGGCACTGCTCGAACATCATCTATGTATTCATTTTCAGTTGATTTAAGTGCATATAATGTGCAATAAAGTTGCTTGGGCAGCATAAAAATTGTTTTTAATAACATTAAGTTTGCTAGTTTTGATAACCTTAGTGATTTGTATAATTGTTCCTTATTACGTGAGGTTAACGGACGGATAATATCCTATTTTGAAAATGAAGGTATTGTAATACCATAAGTAAAAAGTCTTGTTAAGCAAAAAGTATTTTCTTATGATAAAAATGTAAGACTGATTACGATCTCAAGAAGACAATAAAAGTATAATTCTATAATCTAATGAAAGTGTTATCATTAAAATTAATTTTACCCAATTTGACACTCCGTATAAAAGTGCCCCAAGTGGTGTATCCAAGTGCCCCGTTGATGGGGCAGAATGATTCAAAGTCAATTTTTCACAAAATAAGTAATTGTGCATTTGATCCCTAATTTAAACAGTTTTATCAGTTAAAATTATTATGTTTATTTATCTAGCTCTACTCTGAGTTCAAAATATATTAAAAATATTGTTTTGTGTCATAAGACATTTGATTTTGAATTTTCCTGCATCAATCTGCCCCACTTCCCCTAAATAGACTAAATATAATACAAAAAATATTTTATATAATGTATACTTGTATAATTATGAAAATAAACTACATAAAAATAAAATACAAATAGTTCAGTAGGCTGTGCGATAAACTTTCGTGCCGGTGAAATCGGATTCGAATCCCAACTTGAGCTTGAGAGTTTTGAGGAAACTATATGGTGGTAGGATACTTTCTATTGCTCAATAACTATTTAGTTTACTTATTAGATTTTCAACTTGAGGATTACTATTATCAACCTGTGATAATCTGTCGCTAAGCACCTAACGGTGTGTTTTGGTACTCTCATTTGAGAGCCAGTTGTGCTTATGTGCCTAAAAAGTAAAGGCTAAATAGTGAATACAATTCCTTTCACCTTTGTACCCTTTTATGTACAACCCAGTCCGCCGGTTATTACTTTGATATTGAATTTCCTCGACCTTATAACACTTCAATTCACCTACAAATTGGTACCATTATCATATTCATATAGTCATTCGGGTCAGTTCGATGATTGCAGATTCCACGCCTACGCACCTCCATATTGAAGAAACCTTCACTTGACACTGAAGGATAGTGGGAAACTGTCAAATATGTCACCCGTCAAATGAGAAACTTAACTGAATTTTCTTCATACGAAATGATCTACGTTCACTTGCACGTGGGATAAGACGGCCAGCCGCCAGCCACAAGGTGTACAGACGACCTCATACGAGTAGGTACGAATGCCAGGATGACGCTGGATGTAAAGTCCGTGTCACCACTATTTTTCCGATGGCGTAATTTCGGAACTAAATTTTACAGGTCGACCATTGCCCGCCGGACTGAATTGTATGAATGGCCGGATTGCGATTGAAGCGCAGCTTCTATCTAACTGAAATAGTGACGCGGACTTTGGGCCGCGTGTCAACCGTATTTAAAAAAAAATCATGGATGAGGCCTATATCCGAAAGTGGCCCGCTTGTGGCTGCAATGATAATGAGATCTACGTTTAAAGATGTAAAATATGTCGGGTGTACAAGGTGGAAACTGGAGATGTTAATCTCTGCCTACCCCGACGGGAACAGACGTGACAGTATGTACTTAATACGTTTGATGACCAACTCATCTGCTGACAACTAATAGTATGGAATACGTGGATATAGAAGAAATATATTTTAAATCCAAGTTTATTTCCAAGCAAGTAGGAACCTCCAAAAAGTTCCTTACCCTGTCGTGGTGGTCCGACTCTAGGGTCTTCATCTCTAAATCTCGTAGTTCTCTAGTATCTGGATGAAAGCTTTCGGCAGCGGCTCGGCTTCTACCTATCTACCGGTACCACCCCGCCTTCATTCAGCGTCTTTATGTGAAGCAACCTAACCTACCTAAGGCGTCGCCAGCCGGGGGGGGGGGGGGGGGGGGCAAGTTAATTTAAGTTAAGTTATTATGGAGGATGAGAAAAATATCAATTGACAGGTACAATTGCACAGCCTTAGGACTTTGGTTGTTTTGCAGTTGGCAACATTTTTGTTGCCAACTGCAAATTTTCAATCTGCCCCCCCTTGGCGACGTCCTTGTAACCTACACTACACACCATGTAAACAAGAACAACAAACGCTTCCTCACCTATCAGGGCGGTCCGACTCCGGTTTCTCCATATAGTATCTGATGAACGCTCGCTCGGCTGCGTCTCGCTCTTCTACCGGCACCGCACCGCCACCGTTCAGGGTCCGTATCTGAGGCAGTCTGGCGACGAGCAGCAATCGCCTCTCGTGCTCTGTTGACTCGAATCTCTCCCATAGCGGCCAGCCCTGGAAAAGTAGAACAAGAAGTGTTAAATGCGATTGTGTTTGTATAGTTTATACGAAACCGCTATATCGTGTCTTAGGTATGTGAGCAGCACGGCTGCCCCATGTCAAGACCTAGTGGGGGGCATTTTGTTTTACAAAATAAAACGATTTTTATAAAATATGTGTCTTATACTTTTTACTCTTTTTACGTGAAGGGAACTAAAGTTTTAAAATGGGACAGCCAAGCAGGGCAGAAGACTCGTTGGCTTTTGAAACACCTATATAATTTTTTTATTTTTTTTATTAGCATCGTATATGTATTGTTTCTGTTGTCCGTTAGAAAAAAATATATGTGAAATATCCCGATATTTCAGTTGTATCACTCGCGAGGCGCAGGCGCACTGAGGACACCGCATAATCAGGACCTATTCCGAATCTGACAAATTGTGAATAGCCCTACGGATCGGTGAAACCGCTTCAACTGCAAGAGGTAAAAGCATACATAAACCCTAAAAACATTACCCTCCTTCTTAAGCAGTCAAGTAATAATACTCAGGTACCTACGTACAACTACTAGTTAAAGATATAAATACGTGATGATTCCAAGTTCGTGTCTCGTGCCGTACAAGGAAACCTGATCAGCCCGGAACCTTGAGATCAGCAAAAACCTATTCAATTAATATCTAGTTTTTGTTTTGTATCGATGATCCTTTATTGTATCGCCGAGTCGTGGGATCGTGACGGAATTTCATTTATTTCTGCACCCCTTGAGGTAGACAGAAAAGGGAAAACCACTTGTCTACTTTAAGGTTTTCACAAATACTTATTTTTCAACCTTTTTTTATCGTAAAAGCTTGAAAAAAGGGGCAATTCGGCACATTCTCAACGCCTGATCCTTGATGGATAGTGTGAGTTGTTTAGAAGCCTCATTGAAACATACGCAATATTATAAGATTATAATCAAAACCCTTCCTATTCGATTTGCAGTAAACGGTTAAAAATTAAATCTTATGCGTCAGACAATAGAACTTGTTGTGCAACAACCTGTCGAGTTCTTTGTCCAAAGCACAGTTTATCAGAGGTCCAAAGCTGCAAAATGAGAAAACTCGAGCGTTCAACCTTACGAACTGGTTTTACCTAAAAGGACATGCAGTTTTTTTTTTAGGGTATGCTGTTATTCGATTCTAAGAAAAATTAAGGTCCTACAAAGAAAGATCCCATCTAAAACATAATATGTACAAAAAACCCAAGTCTCGCAACGCAGCTCTTCTACCACAAAAAAGTTGTGAGATCTATGTAAAACCAAGTCGGTTTATTAATTTGTTACTATCTATGGGCTATGGGAGTATTAAATAAGTAAGAAATCGTGACCTAAGTTAACTAATAACTTTTGTAGTAACCATATCGATATTAGACATCTCAATTTCTTTAATTAATAATTAGAATGGCTTGGCCATCGCACGACAACACAATCACATAAGCATTGATCTGTTGTTTGAAATAGTCCTAATTATACATAGGACTTGGGAGCCAAATTTATGCATATAATACTCGTATTGGGTTGATTTTGTTGTATGTAGATTCTATAATCATGTGCGATTAAGAGAGAGTTCACAATCGCCTGGTCTCCCAGGTAACTTCAAAATATGACTCACTAGACGGCACTAGATACCCAACGGTCCATATAAAATTAAAACTTTTCGAACGTTTTCCGTTCCAATCCGCCACCGTTCTGTTCTGCATCATTAACATATCGCAACCAATTCGTTTTATACACACGGATATGGGTCAGTGAACTGCAATATTTGACACCTACGTTTAATCAGTCGCTTTCGTTCTTAGAAAGATTGAACGAAAGTGAGTAGGTGCAATTCAAATATCGAAAGGATGCCGAGTTTTAGAAATTTATTATTTTGTTATACCTAAACATTAAAAATTACCGTCTCTTACTCTTCTAATATTCCCTACTCAATGATTTTATGTTTAAAAATGTGATGCGTGAGAGAGATAGCTGCAAGCTTTAAGAACCTTTTTTTTTTATCAGCCCTGTTTGTACAAACTGAAAGATATAGGTACATATAATTTATTATATGTATATGTTTCAGTTTGTCACGGTGTCTGTGGAGATAAAAATTAAATAATAAAAAAAAACATTTAGAAGGTCAAGTAAAATAAAATTTACTGACCATAACATTTTCGTCACCAAATCTAATGACATTCTCAGTAAATAAAAACAGCAGGTATACAGACACCAGGCAAGTACCATATTAATGTGGCAGATAATTATCATTATTATTTTCATATCCACTTGTTTAAATAAACCAAAGATCACGTACAAGCCTTTATCCACAAAGACCATGACGCAGACAGAACCCGTGCAGTTGCGTCAGTTTTATACCTAAAGTAATACCTATTTATGTTTATTACATAGAGATTTGTGCAGTAGATACATGCATTTATATTAGATATGTGTTTACAAACAAAGAAGTAGGAAATGACTTTAATGAGGAAACGTAGATCCTTGAAATATCTAACAAAGAATCCCCCAGTAAGCGAGAATAATTAATTATTATGCTGCAGTAGAGAAAACTTGGTGTTTAAAGTAGAAATATGAATAAAGATGTATTTCAACGCACACAAAGCAAAGAAAAACATGAAAATTCGCGTAAAAAATATCGCCCACCATCTCTTAGTAAATACAAGTACCTATGATTAATAAATAAGAAATTACATTAAATTAACTGTAATCTATCTGCTTGATTCAAGTATTATTGATCAGAGTAAGCATTAGAAATTAGAAATTATATTGACGCTTTTTGATATGCTGTAAGGGGCCATTCATTTATTACGTAAGACGATTTAGGGGGGGGGGGGGGTCGACCATGTCTTATCGTCGGACCATGTCCATGTCGGTTTATTCTTATTTTTTCTTATACAGGGGGAGGAGGTCAAAAACTAGCAAAAATAGTCTTACGTAATAAATGAATGGCCCCTAATAGGTTTGCGCTTGACCGCCAACACACCTGCGGTCTACGATGGAGCGCGCTTATCAAGAAGAAACCAATTCACTCGCGATTTATAGATATATATATATCGAGTACGACCCACTCAGGAAGCTTATTCCACAATTTAGCAGTCCGCACGATGAAAATGGAATTAAAACTTGCATAAGGTTCCTTCTTTTTTAAAAGACTTCCAAAATAGAGGAGGTTCTCATTTCAATTTCGTTCAATTCAAGATTCGAACGAAACATTTTAGCTCTACTTTTATTGTACATGCCGCTAAGATGTGGAATACGCTTCTTGAATGGGTCTTTCCGGAGGGATATATATACATACATAATTACATATATGATCTGAGTGTCTTCGAATCGCAAGTGAATAGGTGCCTTCAAGGTCAAGCGCAAGACTATTATTGAGTAAAATAATTATTTTAATCATGTGTATTTATTTATTTAGTTAATTTTTTTTTTCTATGTTGGTACCGCGATTATTTCGCCAATTATCAATGGAATTTGATGATTATTTTACGTCTACCATACTTTAGAGGTAGACCCATATCATGTTAATCAAAATCGATTCAGTAGTTTAGTTTCATAACAAAATAACTGGATAAATATGTCATCCAAGTAAACGAAATTGTATATTTTGAACACAGAATTCGCCCTATTTACAGTAAGTCTTTGATTTTGAAGTCGGTTGTTGCAGTTTTTTAAACTATAATTGAAGGGTTGTAAGTCTAAAGGGTCTAAGTGCCATTTTTTTTTCTATTTGTATATTATTAGGCTTGGCACATAGATCGTATTTTTGTAATAATATTGTTTTTTTTTTATTGGCACTTGGACCCTTTAGAATTACAATGCTTAAATTATTTTTATACAAAGTACAGGAGATGGTAACATCAGTGACGTTGCAGTCTAAATGCAATTAGCATGTCCTACTTACGCAAATCCACGATTAAATGCTTATACTTTTATTCAATTGTTTAAAAACAATCTTACCCTAATAGAATTGATGTAGAATTCTGTGCTATCAGTGAGTGTGTATCTAACTAAGTATAGTTGTTTCATTTGATCAGATATTATTAAAATGATAAATAAATTAGAGTGACATGTGTCAAAGTGATAGATAAAATAGAGTTGTCAAATTGTGTCACAAGTTATAAAAAAAACCGGACAAGTGAGAGTCAGACTCGCCCACCGAGGGTTCCGTACAAACTAGTAGATAAAAGGGGGGAAATTTTATATATTTTTATGTTTCCCTTCTGTTGAAACAATTTCTAAATAAATTGATACAAAATATATACAGCAATAAAAGATAAAATAGGTACTAATAATGTCGGTAAACTAAAACTACCGCATTTCGTGTTCGTCGGTAAATGTACGCTTTCAATGCATTGCAAGGGAGGAAACGGGAGTCGAATATTGGACAATAGCAAAGAATTCGGAAATATAGGCATGGATGATGATTGATATGTTGTTGAGTGCACGTTTCTACGAGAAAGCATACGTAGAACCGCTCTGTTATTGTTTTGAAAAAAATAATTGTAAAATCACTTATTTGTGACAGTGTTCCGTTTTTTCCATTTGAGGTACGGAACCCTAAAAATGCAGTCGGGGATCCAACCCTCAAAAAGGATTTTGATCACCTTGGCCACCCGTAAATTGGCGAATTTAATACCTTAACTACGAATGACTAAGAAGACGAGCTACGCCCATGGTATCAACCCAATAGCTATAAGTTTGTAGAAAAGCGGCAAATGCGTTTACACGTGGGGGCCGCCTTTTAGCTGACCCAAAAGCACGGAAAGCCGTAAAGGTAATGTATTCATAGGTCACGAGTCGGCGACACTCGGGGCCTTTCAAGATAATATGACGGACGAGCGGTACTTTTACCGGCTATTTCATGACCACTTTGTCACAAAAAATATACCTACCTAGTTGAAGAATATGGACTAAAATCGTCACATTCACTTTAAAATTTGGACCCTCATTCCTTGCATAAAGACATTATTATTTTGTGATTAAATTAAAAATGTCCGGTTTTCGAATTTTTTCCTTTAAGTGTATTGTGTACTCTAACACAATGCTTCTTGACAAATTTCATAGTTCTAGGTCAACGGGAAGTACCCCATAGGTTTTGATTCCCTTGGGAGTGTCGAAATGTGCATTTTTTACGACATATTCGGCTGTAACTTTTTTTACGAAAACTTAAAATGTTTATTTTTCTTTCTGCAGCAAGGCACTATGGATCTGTGTATATGGTTTTAATTTCAACACGATACCTTCTCGCGTTCCCGAGATAAAGGTCTTGACACCCGGACGGACGGACAGACAGACAGACGGACAACAAAGTGATTGAAAGTGATTTGAAGTGTGAGTGAGTGTGGTGTGAGTGTTTTGAGTGAGTGGTTCTTTCGTGATAGAGTTTGTGTTTCTTGAGGGTTTCGTTTTTTCTATTAGAGTACGGAACCCTAAAAACACATCTAATTTCGTCTGATTGTCGGAGAAAGCCTTAAGAACAGCCAGCAACAGCTAAAATTCAAAAACATCTCGTTCCTACAAAGGCGTCGCATGCAAATGAGCTACGACGTTGTGCAGACTGCAGACCATTGTGCACGGGGCTTTTATGACACGTGCAAGTTTTAGCCTCTTCAGACGTTATTTTAACTCACGCCGCAAAAAGAGGGGTGTTATAAGTTTGACTTGTGTTGTATGTCTGCCTGTGGAATCGTTGCTTTAGCAAAATAAAATACACTTATGTTCTCGCGAAAAACGTACATTCTACATCGTATCAAGCGTAAGAGTTAAGTTAACGCAAATGTTATTCGTTTAATAATGTTCTCATCAAAGGTTCTCAAGTATTAAACAGCAAAAGAACACGAGGTTAATCAAGCAGGAATGATAGTAAAACAAAACTACATATCTAATCAAAAGGCATACAAAGCAAAAGGCAGTGCCTCAATATAATATTTGTTCCTCATGATTGTGTTATAGTAAAGAATGTTTATGTTAATTCATGGGAATCGAGCCATGTACGTATCTACATGCAATTCCATTTGTCTGTACGTTTGTATTCGAACTAATAATGCATGAGGAGGGGAGTTTCTGGGTCACCCGCCGTGTCCTGTGTTTCCGGTGTAAATTTATTATGAACCCTTGTGTTTTATGGTTCAATAGACCAGGAAGAATGAAATATAACCTATGTACGTCAGAGATAGATAACTTTTGGTCATGATTTACAGTAGTAGCTAATGTTGGTTCGCGTAACGGTTTATCTAAGTTTATACAAGATAGATCTACGATTGACCACCAACTCGCCTGGTGTTAAGCGACGGTGTGGCCGAGGATGGAGCTCGTCGATCTAGAAGATATATATTCTCTCTAGCCTTGAAAATTCCAAGATTGTAGGTCTCAGGAAACAGAGATGGCAAGTTAAGTTAGTCATAGCGGGGAGCATGCTACTCTCTCCAATATAATCTCCGCAACGCGAACAGACTCGCGACCGTAAATACGAGACTCATGCGTTCGAGGAAACTCACTCACGTGCTGGGGGTGAAAAGTTATAATTGTTTGCCGGAGGAAATCACCAGTATTGGGAGCGATAACCTTTTTAAATTAAAATTAAAAAACTGGCTCGTTCAAAAATCATTTTATACGCTTGACGAGTTTTATACGAAACCAATATAATATTGTTGACATAAGACGCTTACTTAGTATACTCATTTATTATTTGACATTACTGATTATTATCAAATTGCAATTGACAGTCGATGACATTTTATTTTATAATTTTCAAATAATTATTTGAATTTATTTATTTATACGATTTTTAGAATTTTGTCTTACAAAATATATTTTAATTTTTGTTGATTATCTATTGAACTGTTACTACATGATGTGTAGTGTTACCAACGAAATGGAAATTATGACGTATAATTGTACAAATTATCAATAAAAATGTTTATCTGTTTATCTGTTTATCAAAGTCTCTAAGGAATACGGAATATGGAATCTTGAATGCATAACCAAATTCTACAAAAAATATAGGTAATATTACTCTTTATTCTTAATAGTGACAAAACTCTAGGAAAATAACATAATATTTAATTCGAAAAAGGTAAAAATATTCTATGTATAAAGTATTTACCGTGGAATTTCGCGTAAAGAAAAAAACACGATTCATCGAGATAAATTATAATAATAGATCAATGGATTACCACGACTTTTTATTGGTTTGAGCTTGACCACCACTCACCTGAAAATCCTGAAATGTCGAACGACAATTGGAGTCTACAGCGCTTGCCTAGGAGAAACCTATTAACGCGCGATTTAAAGACACCCAGAGGGAGGTACCCAAGGAGACATCGGAAAAAGCTATATTCCATGTACATTTTTGCTTACGAAAGGATAATGAACTAAATCCTAAATCCTTTAGGCATTTTTTTTAAGTGACGACACTACAAAGATTAGTCTGACAATGAAGGGATCATATTTATAAACTGTGTTGAGACCGAGTAATCAATCAGGATCCACAAAATAAGCTCAAAGTGAATCAGATGCGGTGTCAAAGTACTCATTTAACAAGTCACCCGAGCCGAGACACAAAGTGTGTGGGACGAAGATATAACAAACATCGATCGTTGGTCTCCCGATTTGACAAACGATTCAAAGGAATTAGGAATACAAAAAAAATATATAAAACTCAGGAATGGAGTGGAACTGTATGCCGCCTTTCCTGCTTCCTAAGAATATCTTGGTGTATTGTATTAGATTTTTTTAATTTAACTCTTCGTCTAGAATCTAGACGAAGCCTAGATTCTAGACGAAGACTTAGCCGAGGATGGAGCTCGTCGATCTAGAGTCTAGATCGACGAGCTCCATCCTCGGCTACACCGTCGCTTACTATCAAACAAATGTAATTAAAAATTACGTACGGTGGTTTATTATTATTACAGAAAAAAGAACTAAACTGTAATCTAAACGGATAACCTGTAATGTATAGTTTTGTATACGATTTTTTTACCGACTTCCAAAACGAAGGAATTTCTCAATTCGACTGTATTTTTATTTTTTTGTTATGTGATTACTAGGCCAATTATGACTTGATTTTGATGATTATATATTTTGGTAGGTGAAAGTTCAGAGGTGGTCCCATTTAAATTCAACAAAATCGGTTCAGTGCTATGGTTTTTATAACAAAATAACTGGGAAAATGTCATCCAAGTAAACGAAATTGCGTATTTTAAAGTAGGTTGCTTCAGTTTTTTAAACTATAATTATTTATACTTGATATAAATTTGAAATTAATTCACGATGGTTATTTATTGAATTGGTTAGGAACTACCTACTTTGGTTTAGACGTAACGGAGTCCAAAGCACTCGATTTGTCAGAAACGACGCAGAAAATATGCGTGGGAGTTACCACACTGCGGTCAGAAAACATCAACGTTTGTTCCTTTTACCAGTATGAATCATTGATACTACACAAAGATAAGTAATATTCCAATATCGAAATCTTTGTCTAATCTTCACCCAACATACACAGGTAATAAAGATAACAAATTAAGAAAACTTTAAAACTTGATTTAACAGAACACTTCCCTATCAAATCCTCTTTCAAACAAAACAAGTATACATACCTATTTTAAAAGAAAAACAAAATACCCGACTGCAGCAGAGCGATTTTTTCCTCGACTGCGGCGTAAGGAGGAGGGAAGACAAATCTAACGACACCTCACCCGTCAAAATCGGTCCAGCCGTTTAGGCTATACGCGATCATATAAAAACATATAGATACACTCGAAAAACATAACCCTCCTTCTTGCGCATTCGGGTAAAAATCGTTCTTCTGCAGTCGGGTATTTTGTATCTCTTTTAAATATATATACATTTATAGATTAAGATCGGTCCATCTGTTTGAGAGCTACGACGCCACAGCCGTAAACACAGATGCACACGTGAAACTTATTGTAACACCACTCTTTTTGCATCCATGGTTAAAAACAAACGATCCTAAATTTATAAATGTTTTCATTTGCCATAATAATAAATAAAACCGGCCAAGTGCGAGTCGGACTCGCGTACGAAGGGTTCCGTACCATTATCTATAAAAACGGAAAAAAATCACGTTTGTTGTATGGGAGCCCCCCTTAAATATTAATTTTAATTTAATTATTTATTTTTAAAGTTAATAATATGACTCAATATTCAGTGAATATTTCAAGCGTCTACCTGTTGCCGTTATCAATATCGAGCAATAGCGAGCAAAATAAATCCGGACAAGTGCGAGTCAGACTCGCCCACCGAGGGTTCCGTACAAACTAAATAAAAGGGGGAAATCATATTTTTTTTTTATATTTTCCTTCATAAGCCGAAAAATATACATCGTAAAAATATTTAACACATTCCTTGCTCACCACTCGGATCCGAGTAGAAGCTATAGTAGCGGCGCCTCCCACTCGGATCCGAGCGAGCGAACGTTTGAGGCAGCCCTCATTCCTTCCATAGAGACCCTAAAAATCACGTTTGTTGTATGAGAGTCCCCTTAAATATTTATTTTATTCTGTTTTTAGGGTTCCGTACCTCAAAAGGAAACAACGGAACCCTTATAAGATCACTTTGTTGTGCGTCTGTCCGGGTGTCAAGACCTTTATCTCGGGAACGCGTGAAGGTATCGTGTTGAAATTAAAACCGTATACGCAGATTCATAGTATCTTGCTGCAGAAAGAAAAATAAAATGTCTCAGTTTTCGTAAAAAAAAAAAACAGCCGAATATGTCGTAAAAAAACGCATGTTTCGACACTCACAAAGGAATCAAACCCTATGGGGTACTTCCCGTTGACCTAGAATTATGAAACATTTGGCAAGAAGCATTGTGTTATACTCGTAGTACACCTATAGGAAAAAATCCGAAAACTGGACATATTTAATTTAATCAAAAAAATTGGGTCTTTAAACAAAGTAGGAGGGTCCAAATTTTAAAGTGCTTTAACCGTATCATGTGGGGTAGCATATGAAAGAGCTTAATTAGCACAAGCTAAAACAGGTTTTTAAATATTTTTATGGTGTATATTTTTCGATTTATGAAGGAAAATATATAATTTCCCCCATTTATTTACAGTACTTACAGTACGTACTTACTACTAGTTTGTACAGAACCCTCGGTGGGCGAATCCAACTCGCACTTGTCCGGTTTTTTAGTATTTGCAACAGAAATACATCATCTGTGAAAATTTCAACTGTCTAACTATCACAGTTCATGAGATACAGCCTGGTGACAGACGGAAGGACGGACAGACAGCGGAGTCTCAATAATAGGGTCCCGTTTTTACCCTTTGGGTACGGAACGCTAAAAATGAGTGTGCAAATTGTTGGCTCAGTAAACATGTGATCATCAGTCGTTAAACAGGAAAATGTATGTTTGATTTAAAAACGTATCTGGTCATCATGGCCAGACAAACATACAAACATGTAGGTAATGTTAAAATTAACTACATTATCAAATACTAACTTGTTTTTTTTTTACTTACAAATAAGTATCTATATTTAAAAAAAAAAACCCGACTGCAGAAAAGTAGTTTTGTAGTCTAACTTACGATTTCGTTACGCTTGATACGCTGTTGAGTGTACGTTTTTTTGTGAGAAAGTATGATTAAGATCGCTGCAAAAGATTATAAATGCGCATTCTTTAGAATCATCCTACATCACTTGTTTATTACGAAATAGTTCGTTGGCGGTTACCAAAACCCCATTATTTTTTTATTTTTGCAAGTGATGTAAGTAATATTATTATTACAAAAAAATATAGCCTATGACACTTTGAAAGCGAAGACGAATCTAATGACATCTCGCACATCAAAATCGATCAATCCGTTCAGGCTGTAGGCTGTCATATAGAAACATATATAGATACCCTTATACATACATACATACTTACTTTCAAACATACATACACTCGAAAAACATAACCCTCCTTCTTACGCAGTCGGGTAAAAAAGGTGGCGATTTGGTAATGGTAAGTGTTAGGTATAGGTTTTAGTTGCGGAGGGAGGGGGGAAGGGGAAGGGGGCTGGTAAAAAAAAATCAGTCGCGGATCCAACCCACAAAAACACCCATGTTTGGAAGTGATGCATCTTCATAGAGGAGCGAACAAAGAAGAGAGACTTGAATCTTCTTTGTCCAATACCAAGAAAACTACAAGATAATGCAAATCAATTTGAACAGAAATCAACAGCAACTCATAAAATATTTACTTCAGAATACATAAGCTTAGTAATAACTACGAAAGTGAAGCACTTAAGATGTGCAATTCCCTCCACAAACATTTCGCAATATTCCTGATTGCTTTCAAACCGACGACCTTTCCGACGTGAATGGATGTAAAATGGAGTTCAGACAGAGAAGTCTAGACGTTCAGACCACAACGAGTATGAAGTTATCTGTATACCTACGTATCGGGAATGCAGACTATGCGTGCTATAATTTTTATTAAAATGTCTAGGCCGCCTTTCACTCTTATGAAGTTGTAAATGTTACCAACATAACGTTTGCATGATTATTTTGATGATATTGAATAAATTCTTGGTCTAGAATTATACTAGTCTATAATTCAAATTTTCCTGTATATATATATGTAGAGGTTAAAATTAATTTATCATCATCTCAGATCTCAGCCATAAAAAGTTCTCTGCTGGACATAGGCCTCCCCCAAGGATTAATAATCTATGTTGTGATATATTTAGTTCAACCATCATCATTATTGTCAGTTCAGCGACAAGAAGTCCACTGCTGGACATGGGCCTCCCCTATGGATTTCCAAAAAGACCGATTGAAAGCGACTTGCATCCAGCGTCTTCCTTTAACTTGTATAAGGTCTTCTGTTCGCCTTGTGGCTGGTCTTCCTACGCTGCGCTTACTGGTGCGTGGTCTCCACTCAAGAACTTTTCGGCCATCGGGCATCAGTTAGTTATAGTATTAGTTTGACGGTTTGATCGTAACAAGGCAAATAGACAGGCAGAGAGAAGCAGTAACTGTTTGCTGCACCTACACTCATTTTATGTACAAATCAATGCAATCCGATTATATTATCAGCATCAAG
The DNA here is from genome assembly GCA_947563715.1 of Lycia hirtaria. Lineage (NCBI taxonomy): Eukaryota > Metazoa > Arthropoda > Insecta > Lepidoptera > Geometridae > Lycia > Lycia hirtaria. The sequence continues at coordinate 26,570,989 of OX387375.1, forward strand.
GTTTTGAAAAGGCATTCGCAAATCGTATAGGGGACTGACAGTATCAGAACATCCGCCAGTAGGTACCGACTACCGATGCATCATCAAGGCCGCCCAATCCAGCTGCGATGCTAACGACCTGCACTGGATCAATTCACTCGCTGCAGTGACTCATCACATGGGAACCTTTTCAATTCAGTACAAGTTTATGTCCTGCTTTAATACCTTTAGTTTTACATCGTTTCTGAATAATTTTATGCTTGCCTTTAAATTATGTTCTGTTTTGATGCGCAATAATGTGAGAAGAATAATCGATTTTCAAATTTCCGTGGCAAAATATGAAGAACAGCTTCTTACTTTACACACTTTTCTTGACTTCAGATATCACTTTTTTACACTTCCGCACTAAAGGTGCCTATTCGTGATGCAACGATGTCTGTTTGTCTACCTGACTGTCCTACAACTCAAACAGCTTTATCTTTTGAACGGTAATATTCTCGAAATTGGCAAGATTGTAGTAGGGCTTACTTTGAAATACTAAAATCTGGTCAAGTGCGAGACAAGCTTGCGATAATAATTTTTGAAAAAAAAAAGGGAAATTATAGTGAGAGATAAAATCTTGTTGATTCCACAAAAAAAAAAAAAACTAAAAATGACAAGTGAATACTTCTCAGTTGGTGTAATAAGACATAAACGATAGTGTAATAGTACATTATGATACAAGTGTGCTAAGTTGGTCATTACAGTCGAGGCGTAATAGAGCCGAGGCTTCCGTACTCCTATGAGTACGGAAGCCTCGGTGCCGAGTGAAACTCGTATAGGTACCTACTTTGCCGGATTTACTTCATCGATGTAACCTACATCCTAGTTTAATTTATTTCATGAAACCGATGATGTGTAGATGCTATTTAGACCAAAGAAAAACATAATTCGAAACCAAAATGTGTAAGGAAGTAAAGACGACATTTATAACGACACTTCACGTTAAGTATGCCTTGGCCTACTTAACCTACTACTTAGATGGGAGAAGTGACTGGGCTTGCCCAGTCGGACTGATTGAGCTTGGATTGAAGCTACAGACAGTGTTCAACATAAAAACATACATAATTATACTGAAAAAACTTTACCAACCTTTCTTCGACATGTGAAATATACTGGCTTCCCTATATTTTATCATGTATTGCATCATTATTATTCTATCTTCAGTTAGGTATTTCTGAAAATATCTTTATCCATATTAGCTCTTACCTTATATAATGCGTTATAATCCGTATTTAAAGTTACACTTTTTACTGTAAAATCATTTACAAAACTTATATTATGGGTACTTACATAAAGTCATTTATGAAAATGACGAAATCATTATTTTTAGGCGTAAGCCGTAACGAGTAAACGTAAAGTCGCGTAAATTAAAACAAACTATAATTACCTAGCATTTGGACACACTTTCACATTCACTACGTGACGGTCACTCATTAGCCACAGGAATATAAACTTAGAAACGACGTCATATGAACTATAATAGAACAATATGTCACATAAACTGACATACTAAAAAGGACTTAGCGTTGTACCTCAAAGTGAACAAAGAACTAGAAACAAAAGAGTATCGTTTACTCATCTCTACAAAGAGGTTGTTATTGAAAACTTTATCGTTTTAAATAGCAACCTTTTTCGTTCTACATTTTGATAGAGCGATGAATCAAACTCGGATTCCAAGGTTGAAGAACGTACGTTCCTGTTTAATCTCATATCAAAGCGAGGTTGTGATGAAATTACCGCAACTCTGTCCAGAGGCAAGCATTCTCCGATACATTAACGTCATTGCACAACCGGCGTCATGTAGGACAGCACTAAATCGGGAAGACCTTCACCCGCATTATGTACGAGTTCCCCAGGGAGTACGATCCGGCCGAAATGAAGACACCGGCCGACTAAGAATATTCTTAAGATTCTGCTGTGTTGCAAACTGGTGGGGTAGCATAAAAGTGTGACACGGTTGCTAATTGGCGCCGTTAATTCAAAGATTGAGTAACAGCGTAACCGTTGACTAGATGTGAACATCAGCAACTCCAAGACTATGCGGATAGAATCTGGTAACCTCGATTAAGTGCTAGCAGAAACTACTAATAGCATCAGTTGTTTCCGGCCATGTGCGCCATAGCGGCATCTTCGAGGCCATTCACAAAGGTGTTTAGGATTCAGAGAATTTCAGTATCTGACTTACTTGAACACGTAAACTCTTGAGTGCAGGAAACTGTGCGATCCGGTCCACTTCGTCCCATGTGGCAAGCCCCGTATTATTCAGGTTCAGGAAGCGTAAACGTCTGAAAAAAACAGAATAACATGTTAAAAAAACTATAGGAAATTGTGTACAGCAATCAAAGCGAAAATTTAATAAAGGCCGTTCGAACAAAAACTTTTGATTAAAGTTACGCAAACCCATAACAACGGGGCACGACTTCGAGGTTCAGTGGGTCAATGGCAGTAGACACATTAAACCAGTCGCTGCTAAACGATACTGATAGCGACTATCAACTAAATGACTTATTAGTGTTCCGTATACGTAATATGTATTGTACTCACTTGAATGCGTCATGGCTTTTCCGATTCCCGTTATTATCCCCGCATTTCTCGCACGGATCTGGTTCTAGAGTGGTCACAGGACAGTCGTTGACCAGTAAAGTTTCTAAGTTAGGGAAGGCGTAACCCAGTTTCGATATCTCTTTCCAGCTGCTCACATGGTTTCCGGAGAAGTGGAGTTTTTTCAGCTGCTCGTGAACAGGTTCAGTATTATCGGGGATGTTCAGTCGCGAGCATGCTTCACATCCGTCTTTTTCACCCACCTCCTGCCCGCTAAAATCTACGTAAGAATACTCATTGAGGCTCAAATGCAGCTCTTCTAGAGCTGGTAGAGCCTTGAGTAGTGCGTGGACGTTCGGCCACCCGATGTACGTAGAGTTCAAGATTAAATGGCTGAGACTATCCAGTTTTGGTTGGAGTGCTTGGGCAGCTTGGATTTGCGCTGAGAGGCGATTGAAACTCAGGTTGAGAAATCTCACATGCGGCGTTTGTTCCAATATCGCGAAGACCTACAAAGGAAGGTTGGCATTATATAGGACATTGTCAGCAGCTGTTAGGCCTGTTAAAGATAACTCCGTCCAATCAAGGAGACCTCACGTAAAGCGGAAAACTACAGACTAATTGCTGCTAGTTCGTGTAAACACTAGAAAGGCACGTTTAGTTGCAACAATTTTGTTGTCAAAGATAAAACTTCCGTTTACATAAACTTATAGTCACGGCGCAAATTATGGGATTTAACATCACAGATTCGTTCATAGCTATAATGTTTACATCAAAATCTATCGACATTTACTGACGCTGGTCTACTGTGAAATAAGCAGGCCTATTTAGGCCTAGTTATTTTTTTAAGCGCCGCGAAAAAAAATCTACTCTCTTTGTCGAATGAAAATGAGATAGATCTCCTGAATCGTCACGTTGCGGTCACGTTCTCGCACAACAAAAAGATTAAGAGAAAATATCGTCGCGGCTCGCATCCTAGGCCTGCAGAAGTTTTGAAGTTTCTCCTCTCTTAAATGTATCATAGATCAAAGAACTAGTAGGTAATCCCAGGAACCCTTACCTCCTGCCATTCTGCAAGCTTATTATTGGCGATATCCAGCTCCACTACATCGGCACATTTATCTGCTAAGGCACAGGCGTCTCCTGCGCAGTCTATATCACAGTCGTTCAGGACCAGAAGAGTTGGGACGCTGAGCCTTGGAGAGCGTTTTGGTACAAATATGGCGACAGGTATATCGTCTATTGGGGGGTTCACCTCGCCTTTAGCGCCGTATTTTCGCTCAAGGGCTTCCAGAAGCGACGGCATTTTGAACCTGAAAAAAAACCTAATTAGTCGCGAAAAGTTACATGTCAACTTCCATAGGAAAATTTTGGAACCCCTTTACATCCACAAACAGAAATAGGAAAAGATAAAGATAATTTATTTGCATATAACACGAGAATTTTATACAACAAGTGCATAAAAGATGTTACCCTAAATTTAGTCGCAAAATTTGGTCAAAGAGAAAAATACATTTTTATCTTACTAGCTCGTAAAGTTAGGTTTCCAACGCTAATATTGGCGTGGAAAAGTTCATTTTGCTCCCTAGCGTGGAAAGTAATTTCAAAATTCGAGCACGACGGAGCACTTCATTTTCAATACAAAATATTTCCAACCTCTTTGTATAATACAAAATGAAGAAAAATAGTTCGATTAAAGAAACATTAAATATTATATTAAAATAACTTAAGACATTTTGTATATTTACGGAAAATGTAAATAAAAATTTGCATAAATGCCAAGCACATTTTTCTACTCTAGAAAATAGGTGAACTTAAAAATTTCCTCGCTACGTTAAGATGAAAATTTTTGTATTGCACTAGGCTGGAAAGTTGTATTTTACCGTCGAGTGTCTGACAGTTGAATCCAGAGCAAGCGAAGGATTCTAGGTTTGAACCACGACCGCAGCGAGTGGTTCTAGTGTAGAATCCTGAGCGTAGCGATGAATTCAACTGTCAGACACTCGACGGTAAAATACAACTTTCCAGCCTAGTACAATAAATAACTATTCTTTTGTCATTTGAAGAATATTGCCAGTTAACGACTACATAATGGATAATTAGTAGCTATTTAACGGTTTCGTGAGGGTTTTGTCCATTAGGAATAAGATCTATAGATAGACTGATAATAATTAATCATATATAAACAAGCAAGTTTGATATGCTTTTTATTAGACTGAGCCGGGCCGTCCCAACTTCCATGGCACAAGCGTCATTCTGTTAGGTCTTTTGCCATCGCCATGCGCAAGGCCGCTCGTGGCAAATGCGTCGACGTCGGATTATAATTATAAATATCATCCGACGCCTGAACGACAATTATTTATCGTTCAGGCTCACGTGACAACCAAATGTACCAGAGTTCCTCCAGCGGGAGAGACCATGGTGGTCGAGCTGATCAACTATTTATTAGATAACGAAAGTATTTTAGCGCATGATTGTAAGCGTGTTCTTTTTCGTGGGAAATTATGTGTAGTGTTGCTGCACAATGCGATTTACCGAAGTATACGCAGCATAACATTAACCTTACACAATAATTAAATGCAAACAGCTGAATCGTAAATTAATTAATCGGCTAATAGCAATACTAATGACGGTGTTTCCTGCTCCAGCGACCGTGTGCGCGCGCAAGCAACGAGTAAAATGGCGGTAACACTACACCTGGCAATTCACTCGACCGGAATAATGTACACAAGGCTATATAGATTTTTAGGCTTCAGTTTTTAGAGTTCTGTAGTAACTACGAGAAACCCTTACAAATTAGCCATGTCCGTCTTTTGATTTTGTTATTAGGGTTCCGTACCTCACAAGGAAAAAAACGGAACCCTTATAGGATCACTTTGTTGTCCGTCTGTCCGTCTGTCCGGGTGTCAAGACCTTTATCTCGGGAATGCGTGTAGGTATCGAGTTGAAATTAAAACCATATATGCAAATCCATAGTATCTTGCTGCAGAAAGAAAAATAAAATTTCTGTTTTCGTAAAAAAAAGTTATAGCCGAATATGTCGTAAAAAACGCACATTTCGACATTCCCAAGGGAATCAAAACCTATGGGGTACTTCCCGTTGACCTAGAACTATGAAATTTGGCAAGAAGCATTGTGTTAGAGTACACTTATAGGAAAAAATCCGAAAACTGGACATTTTTAATTTAATGACAAAAAAATAGTGTCTCTATGCAAGGAATGAGGGCCCAAATTTTAAAGTGAATTAACCGTATCATTTGGGGTATCATATGAAAGAGCCTCATTAGCATAAGCTAAAATAGGTTTTTAACACATTCTTCGCCCCCTGCAGACCCTTCACTTCAGCAGGGAACCAAAACTTTTTAGGCGAATTTTGATTAAGCACAGAGTGGCCGCGCAAAGCAACGTTGACTGCCTCAAACGCCGGCGGTTTACTGACTACTTCCCACTCGGATCCGAGTGGTGAGCAAGGAATGTGTTAAATATTTTTACGATGTATATTTTTCGGTTTATGAAGGAAAATATAAAAAAAAATGATTTCCCCCTTTTATTTAGTTTGTACGGAACCCTCGGTTTATGGATAATGGTACGGAACCCTTCGTGCGTGAGTCCTACTCGCACTTGACCGGTTTTTATTATTTATTCATTATATTAGAAAACTTGAGTCGAGGATCTAAATTGAGAAACACGTTGATTTCCTTCTTCGATGGGGTAACAGTTGTTCAGAAACTGTTGCCTTGCTGTTAATTACATTGCAACATGTTAGTTTCCTAGGTACCTACAGTAGGTACGAAACTTAGTGTCTCAACACTAAAGTAAAATAAATTATAGTTCTAACATCGGTACTGACCGCTTACTGCTGAGAATTACTCTCAGGAAACAGAAAGCGGTCAGTACCGAGCTTGGAATTTTCCAGGCTAGAGTGAATAGATATCTTCTAGGTCGACAAGCTCCATCCTCGGCCAGACCGTCGCGAGTTTAAATAAAAGTGAGAAATTACGCTTCTTTCTATAAGTTCGCATTCGCTTTGACTTTTTTTTGTACGAGATGTGCATAATGGTAAGCAACGATATGACTGATGTTGGAATACATCGATCGAGAAAAATACTCTAACACATTGAGCTGTATGTACTTACGTACCAGAGGAGCTATCTGAAGCAAAATTATTCTCAATTTTTTTGGTAAAGTAAACAAAACAGCGTTACAATGCTGGAATAATAATTGCATCGTTTATCTATGATTATACGATGCGATTTATACTTGCACCGCTGCAAGTCAAACAAGCTGTTTAGGCTGTAGTAAGCCTAGTAATATAGAAACATAACATACGAGCAGCAAAAAAGCAGACGGCTCACCTGATGATTAGCGATAACCGTCGCTTATGGACAATCGCAATATCTGTGGCGTCGCTGTTGCTTTGCTAGCCCGGAGAGGCAATTTTGTAGACACCCTTTTTTAAACGCTCTTTATTGAATCTAGGCCTTCCCAAGTTAATTCTCTACGTAAATTAGTTTTATATAATACCCTCTTAGAGTTACTTAGAACCAGAATCATAAGACAAGACTGGAATACATTAAAACGCCTTCTAATCCCAATATGCTATAATCACGCACGACGCATGCCATTTATGATAGATCGTATCGCACGTTACTCTAAGTGCATGTATAATAATAGCAACCTTGGATTTGACGTTTATATGAAGGGACGTAAAATCTTTTTTTTAACACGCTTTTATTAGCTTCACCAATGGCTTCACCTTGTTTGTTTGTTTGTAACCGACTCCTTTGGATTTGATTTTGACCCACTTCAAACGGTCAGATTTCATTCAAACTTTGTAGACTTATCGAGGACCGGTGACAATACAATGATTTGAAGCATGCGAAGAGTTTTTTTAGTTTTTTTTTTTAACTATCATTAGGTATTTTATTTGGAGATACTATGCAGTAGTTTATTTACTTATGCATGAGGATCGCCAGTCAATATAAAGTAGAGCGTGCTTGCTTAGAAGAAATAGATTCGCTAGGAATTAAAAACCCCATATTATAATATTTAAGTATATTATAATAACATTAATTAAGTAAATGTCTATTTTAAAACATTTAAAAAGAATCAGATGGAAATTTTGGTAAACGTTTCATTTAATTTTGCACGAGAAAAAATGTATACTTAATATCTACAACGTGAAACGTACCTAACTTTCTTGATCGGATTTTCTGTGAAATTTCGATTTTAATTTATCGTATTTATAATTTTCTTTAATTTCATCAAAACGTTGAATATCATACCTTGTATAATTTTTACATCATCATAGAATTCATGAATTCAAAAACTATTAATAAATAAGAATGTAACACAAGATTACAATACATAGGTACTTTTCTACTTTAGACTGTTGCTTCGTTTTTTAGGGTTCCGTGCCTCAAAAGAAAAAACGGAACCCATACAGGATCACTTTGTTGTCCGTCTGTCCGGGTGTCAAGACCTTTATCTCGAGAACGCGTGAAGGTATCGAGTTGAAATTAAAACTGTATACGCAGATCTATAGTCTCTTGCTGCAAAAAGAAAAATAAAATTTCTCAGTTTTCGTAAAAAAAAGTTACAGCCGAATATATCGTAAAAAACGCACATTTCGAATCAAAACCTATGGGGTACTTCCCGACCTTCCCGTTAACCTAGAACTATGAAATTTGGCAAGAAGCATTGTGTTAGAGTACACATATAGGAAAAAATCCGAAAACTGGACATTTTTAATTTAATCACCAAAAAAATGTGTCTTTATGCAAGGAATGAGGGCCCAAATTTTATTTTTATTTTTTAATGAAATTGTGATTTAATTAAAAGTGAATTAACCGTATCATGTGGGGTATCATAATGAAAGAGCTTCATTAGCATAAGCTAAAACAGGTTTTTAAATATTTTTACGATGTATACTTTTCGGTTTATGAAGGATAATATAAAAAAAATATATGATTTCTCTCCTTTATCTACTACTTTGTACGGAACCCTAGGTGGGCGAGTCTGACTCGCACTTGTCCGTTTTTTTTACTATGGAAACTAACGTGGTTTATAAAAACCACGGCGCTTACCACACGTCACCGACCGAGAGTGACATTTGCACTGCTCCTTTGAAAAAGACCGCCGAATGCGGTTGAAACTACAGTCGGATTTTTCGGCTCAAAACAGACGTGAGTGACCCGTACTTTTTATTTTAAAATGTTTTTTTACTGTACTTTATTATAAACACTAACATATTTAGGGCAGCTATTTAGGCAATTCTAGTATAGAACAGCAATTTAGGCTAGCCTAGGGAATTATTAGCCAAAATGGTATTTAGATCATAAAGTCAAGGCTTCGCTGACATTAGGAATATTTCCTTTACTATGGTTTGCGCCGTTTTGCAAGCTTATTTACTTAGATTATCGTGTAATCCTATGGAATCATATTTTGCTTTGTTTCCCATTGTACCAATTTTGTTTAGTTTTGGGCCATATGAAAAACCGGTCAAAATGTGCAATTTTGTTTTAAAAATCAAACTACTGAACCTGATGCCACCTGGGTAGTATACCTTTTCAAACAAAAAAATAATTTTCCATCGGTCCAGGAGTCTTCGAATAATCGGAGAACATACCTACATAAAACTCTTTCTTTTATTATGTATTGAGAACGAAATGAAAACTTCCTCCTTTTTGGAAGCTGGTTACTGAAAATGTAAAAAAAAATCACAGTCTGAGTGAAGTCTAAGATCACCGACGATAAAATAAACATTTATTTAACACAATGCCAAAATGATGAATGTGAAAAAAATATGTAAAAAGAAAACCAACAATGATAAGAAAACCATAGAGCATATTTACTTCTATGGTGAAACCAATAAAACTCTAGCACCATCTATATCTGCATGCACGACAGATAACCTGACCCAGATTTGAAATAGCGCGTATAATGTTATTGCAAGTGCTGCCACCATTGGCCAACGTGTGATATCCATTCCATTGCGTAAAGCTAAAGAGTCATCATCAGGCATAATCGCTTGCATGTGTAATCCTATACAGGTAAACATTTTGCAGTTCGATAAAATGTCTAAATCTCTGCTAATGAAAGATTCTATGACCAGTGGTGAGCATTTGTAGGTTAATATTGTGGCTAAATCAATGAGAATGCAAGACGCTAAAGGCATTAAAAAGATAAGTCTGGGGAACGCCTTGTCTACTTGACAAGGTTTAACATTTTATAATAGGATTACTTAGATAAATTATAATCAATATTTATTTTTTTATAGACATGACAAGACAAATAACACATCGTAAAATAGTAATATATGAATTGTGTACGAACTATTGGCATAGTTATATTTACGCGTTTGCCAGTACACGAGGCGCGAGCAAAAAGCCTTGGATCGTGGAAAATTTATTACGATAAGTAGGTTTGGTAGACGTTATAGATGAAGTTATTACTCTATTTGCTAAAGACGCCCGTACTTATCTAGCCATGATCTTTGAATTAATTGTATTATACATAGACAGATGTTCACATTTATTTTCTGCTTCATTTAAAATTCAGACAGTATAATCATGAGATCTATTCCAATTCAAGGTATTAAATCATAAACCTAAATTCTGCTCCAATTGGTGTCTGACATAAGTAAGATTATACATCTTCAGTCATTGGAAACCGCAATTTCACTGCAGTTTATCAATGTTTCGTATATGCCAAGAATAATTAGTGGTTATTTGAGTAATATTTAGGTACGCGTAACGATATTACTAAGACTGCTCTGAAAGCGAAACCAAAAGTTAAAACAAGGTCAAAATCCGTAACAAATTTAATAACGCTCCGAATAAATGCAATCGGTTGTTTTATAAATATTAATACATTAATTGATTCGTTATTTGTGATAAGAATGATTATTGTTTTCGTCTGAGACGAATCAAATGAAGTAAATCAAGGACGGAACTTATCGATTTTCTATTACAATTTTTATAATGATATGCGTACTCAGAAAGTCAAGAACAAAGAGACCATAAATACGAATGGTGTCAGTAATGAAATTAAACGCAGTTAGACCTTCAAATGTATCTTCAAATGTAATGAGAATTAGTACCTTCATAATAATGGATCAATGATCAAACCGGTGACTCAGAAAAAGCATGGTTGAGATTAACAAAGCAGCAATCGAACATCAATAAGCTTTATGTACAACATATCTTAACATTAGAGGTATAGGAAGTTTTGGAACAAAATAAACTTTGGCATGACTGAACTTCATACAAAAACTCTAGTATTGACAGCAAAAAGTTGGCATGAAATTATTTTTAAGTACAGAGACTTTTTATAATTATGAATTATATTCAACCCGTCATAAAAATGATAGTATTCCGTGCAAGGCAGTATTACTCAAGCCAGTTTCACAAGAAAAAAAACCGGAAAAGTGCGAGTCAGACTCACCCACCGAGGGTTCCGAACAAACTAATAGATAAAAGGGGGAAATCATTTTTTTTTATATATTTTCCTTCATAAACCAAAAAATATACATCGTAAAAATATTTAAAAACCTGTTTTAGCTTATGCTACTGAAGCTCTTTCATATTATTATGATACCCCACATGATATGGTTGATTCACTTAAAATTTAATTAAAAAATAAAATTGAAATTTGGACCTTCATTCCTTGCATAATGACACAATTTTTTTGTGATTAAATTAAAAATGTCCAGTTTTCGGATTTTTCCCTATATACACATATAACACAATGCCACACAATATATAATCTTGGCAAATTTCATTATTCTAGGTCAACGGGAAGTACCCCATAGGTTTTGATTCCCTTGTGAGTGTCGAAATGTGCGTTTCTTACGATATATTCGGCTGTAACTTTTGTTTACGAAAACTTAGAAACTTTATTTTTCTTTCTGCAGCAAGATACTATGGATCTGCGTATATGGTTTAATTTCAACTCGATACCTTCACGCGTTCCCGAGATAAAGGTCTTGACACCCGACTGACGGACAGACAGACAGACGGACAACAAAGTGATTAGCGTGTAGCCATTGGTTATAAATAAATGAGAATATGAGAATATGTGATCCTATAAGGGTTTAGTTTTTTCCTATTGAGGTACGGAACCCTAAAAAAGATATATTATCACGCAAAGCAAAGACATCAGGCCGTTAGACGCCACATTTGACTGTGATTAGAGGGTTAGATGGAAGGGAGAGGGAATTAGAAGGTTAGAGAGGAAGGGGTAGGGGTTATAAAGAGAAATATGAAATATTGGTTTGCAGTGATAGGTGGTCAACCCATCACCTACAGAAACGCCAATTTCCCTCAAGTCTCAGCTAACTTTTACAGTATGTCCGGGAAGAGATGCAGCTGTTAGGTACATTCTTTGTGTTTCTTCTTCTCCCAGTCCAGCATGGAAGAGATAATAACATAGTTTGAATATAAAATAGCTATGATTGCTAATAAAATAGATGGGAAATAAAATAGCTGGGTCATGAACATAGCAAGGTCATTTATTATCTAAGTCCCCGCCCTGTCGCGACAGCTGAGGGCGGCGAACCAGACCACAAAGACCAGACCCAGACGGTCTGACTGCACTCTAGCTAATGTGCAAGGAAGTCCCACCTACACCGTCTGGAATGGTAAATTGCCCTTCGAGATTTACCACCACTTACAGAAAGTTGTTCCAAAGGTATTATGGCGCGTCTGCATGGAAATGTAATTTCCCTACAGACTAGCTATATTTAAAAGTTATTCGTGTATGTATATGTTACGGCTAAAGGTGGGTGTGAACATAAACTTAAGATTAGCCGGCTAAGCCTAGGTTTATCTTCGAGGAGGTGTTAATGTTAGTTTCTTCTATCTTTAGCCGGCTAAACTTAAGTGTAACTGCAGGCCCTTGGCTAAAAATGTAGAAGGAAATTTTAGCAGTAAAAATCTCTGTAAATAATATATTAGTGGCCCAAAAAGTAGGTTAGGTTAGAATATTAAAAACACATCGCGCGAGCCGAGCGAGCGTAGCGAGCGTGCCGCGGCAGCGGCCGGCGAAGCGCAAAAGCCCTCCGCCGGCCCGGCGCGTCCATCGAATACATTTTTAGCCGTTTCGTTTCGGTTAATGTGCACATTAACCGAAACGAAACGGCTAAAAATGTAATATCACGACGCAAACTAACATGATATCGAACTTTAGCTGCTTCTCGAAGATAAACCTAGGTTTAGCCGGCTAATCTTAAGTTTATGTTCTCACCCACCTTTAGTCGTAACATATACACTGGGTTAGACTTACGTACGAGATTATTAAACTTGCTAAAATTGCTTTTATTGTTAGAAAAGCAAACTTCAGATTTAAATATGGCAGCATTAATGTTTTGCCTGAAAAGTCTAAAAGACAGAAATTAAATGGAATCCATTTTTTAAACGGTTTTCTTTAACTTGACCTGTTTGTTTATTTATTTGTTTGTTTGGGTCAAATTAGTAATTGAAATTTTACCCCCTTGCAGTTGACGGATCAATCTGAAATTTGGTATACACCTTTAGTCCTGATGACAATAAAATTTAGTATATTCTGTATTATTATAAATCCAAGATGGCCGCTGCCACAAAATGGCGGATTTTATATTTTAACACAGCCCCCACAATATGGGTATCAAATGAAAGGGCTTTTCTATTTAAATACAGTAAATACATTACCTACATCATTATCTTTCTTTTCAATAAAACCGTTTAACTTAAAAAGTTTTTTTAAATAAGTACTTGTTTAAAAATAACCTTTATGTTCACCATTTTTGTCTATCAAAATAAGACCTATGAGCAAAATTTTGCTCTAGATTCATAACCAGAACCAGACAAAACGAAAACATTTACGTTATCTCTAAAGATAATCGCGATAATGACTAACCTTTACTAACACATTATTATATACTATTGTCCTTCAAGTCATGCAAAAAACCTGTTTAAATCCATACAACAACAGCGATAACACTACGCAAACGGACTACGTAGTACGTACTGCGCAATTTAAGATTAGGTAAGTTGTAAAATTACCCATCATGAAATAGCTCATTTTATTGACTGTACAATTCCACAATTACGTATAAATCCGGCCAGTTAGATTATTAGTTCAATATACCTACTTTCATGTCAAAATAGAGTTACCTAGTCGATCAATGTGATTTTTACATTGAGAAAATTTGTGGAGGCTTATTGTTACTTCTGAAGGATAAATAATACATAATATTATCGATAATCATGGCTGCTGCTAATTTTGAAGTCTTTGTCTTCCCAGTTTCATATATATTACTTATATTAATTTTATATATATATATACCAACTATATCCTTTAAATATAAACTTTAAATTTCGTGTCTTTTATACATATACATGTGCTATGACAATATCTGGATTCCAGGAATTTGTTTGTTTACATTTTATATTTTATACTATTCCACGATCTCGTGGAATACTCAATAATGTTGATGTTTGATGAAGTAACAGGGTTCTTGAAGGTCAATTGTTGACAAAACACGCTGGGAGCGACAAACGTGGGCTGGCCACGTGCTGCGACATAGTATACATACCTACTATACTATATAGCAGTACATACCTACCTATATTTTATAGCAGCCTCATGAATTGAATATGTTATGTCCAGCTGCTTGGTGACTATTTGACCTTTTACGATTTGTTTGCAAACATTATTTCTATTGTCTAAGCCTACGCACTTTTGGTTTGCAATAGGTACGTACAACTATACACATTTTATAATACGTACATTTATATTTTGCATGCGTTTGTTCCAAGGTATGATGATGTATGATGGCACAGAATTCGCCCTATTACTTAAGATATGATGGTATGAAATCTCAGATCAGGTACCTACTTCATAATACAGATATCAAAGATTAAAAGGGATATAGGTACAGACTTTATATTTAATTCGTTTAAGTTTTAATGAGCGCGAACAGATTTGGCTTTATCTATCGGTCAATTCTGAGTATCCGGCTCGAAGGAAAAATCTCTGTTGGCAGGGCCGTAGCCAGGAATTAATTTCGGGGGGGGTTCAGCAATGGACATGGGCATAGCTTATAGCCATCTCATAGCGGGGTGGGGGAGGGGGGGGAAGGGAGTCTGCGGCCATGTTGTCAAAGTTTTCGTATTTATGAACTCACAGTACTTCTATGTCAAAATAGTAATAAATGCGCGAGCGCGAATTTTAGTGGTGTTTTTATAGTAATATGCTTTAGTTCTCGTATAGTGAACTCATAGTACTTCCATGTGAAAATAATATAACAATATTAATGCGCGAGCGAAGTGAGCGTTGAAATTTTTAGTAGTGTTTTATAGTAATATGCTAAATTTCTCGTATTTGTGAACTCACAGCACTTCTATGTCAAAATAGTAATAGTGCGCGAGCGCGAAAATTTTAGTCGTGTTTTTATAGTAATATGCTTTATTTCTCGTATTAATGAACCCACAGTTCTTCCATGTCAAAATAAAATATAATAAGGTTTTTAATATTAAATCATGGAAGTGATTTGATTCATTGATCGTGTTAGCGAGTCCTAGATTTTCGTGGACCAGATGAATCAAACAAGTAACTGTGTTAAAAGGAAATACCCGACTGGAAAGAGCGACTTTAACGCTATCAAAAATTATAAAAAATAAAACTATTAGTATGCATTGATTGCCAATTTAATAATCCTAAATATAAATATATGACTTTATAGAAAATTACAAACATACCTACAAACACGCGCAAAAATTTTTGGTTACTGACTATTTTTAATGAATTATTTGCTCGTATTAGAAAGTTCACGGCACTTGAATGATCAATATGAAACAATCATGCGCGAGCGAAGGGAGCGCGAAACTTTTTGAAGCATTTTATAAAATCATTGAAGCCTGGAAGAATTTTTATAATGGCCAGGATTTCGGGGGGGGGGGGGGGGGGTTTGGATCCCCAACCCCCCCCCCCCCCCCTTGCCTACGGCCATGTCTGTTGGTTAATCTAGGAAGCTTTAACTTGACGGACGAAAAGTACTTTAAAGAGAAAAATAATAATAAAGCCTTTTAAAATAGTAAAACTGTTAATGGAGTAGAGGAGGCACGTCTAATTTTAATGAAGTTAATTTCGCACGACCGACGCCGCGGCGGCTCGCCATCGCAAGGACAACTCACTATTTCTGAACACTGTGTTGTAATTCACAACAGTTTCGAAGTTCCAACCTAAATTCTATGGAAATTTTGATCGAAACGAGGTTTCGTTCGAAAGGAGGTCAAAATAGTTTTCAAGATACGACACTCTTTAACTTTAGATAAAACGCTGTACAAAAACCTCCCACTCTTCTTTGTTAATTTTATTTCTTCTTCTTTTAATTAGGATTTTTTTAAGAATCCTAAAACCTATGTTTATTAACAAAGTTTATATAAGTATATGATTAATTAATTAATATTTTAATCTAAAAAGAATACAGCATTTATGATTAGGTACTTCTTAATAAGCTTGAGTGACCGTCTTATAAGATTATATAGTTACATCAACCAACATATCAATATCCAACCTGTTTCTCCATTTGATAAGACAAAATACACTGGGATATAAAACATTTTATTGTCTATTTTTACAACCAACCCTGACCTATCACGGAAGTAGAGATGAGATGCCAAAACAACTGTCTTTACGAACTCTACCGAAATTAGGTTACGGTCAAAATCGATAACAGATAGAAGGCTATACTAACGATAACAGAAGTTATTCTATCTATAAAATAACTAAGTACCTACCTATGCTTTATCAACTGTATACACGTGTTTTACCTAGTGACTATTTATTGGTAAGTATGACCAAGTTGGTTACCGAAATGTTTTTTTTAACAAGATAGGTACATATTCTGTAATGAGAATCACGCTGGTTGGGTTATACGGTTAAAGGCACAAACAAACAAAAAACGTATTTGCAAGGTATTTGCGGTTATTTCATTCGTAGAGATTTGTTCAAATATTAATTGTTTATTCGAAAACGTTTTTGTATTTGACAATATTTATTACTAATAATAACTACAATAAATCTTAGAATGAATTTTATGAATGAATGTAGGTATGTAGGTACTAAAATATTAATTGTTTTTATTTGTTAAAACAGTTAATTATTATAAACAGTCAACTAAATGTAATCTTAAAATAAGTAACTAAGATTTTCAAATTAGTATTATTAGTATTAGGATTTAAATTAGTCTCAAAAAAATTGTGAACAAATGTTGCGAAAGCTTGAAGTGCGTGTTACTAAAACGCTAATAAAAATTGTTAGAGAAGAATAGTAGAGCTAAGTACATTATGGTGAAAATGTATAACTATTTACATTTACCTATCTACTGTAAATAAACAGCTAATAAAATAGGAAACAATTAATTACTGACCTCTTGTTAGTAAATCCAGAATTTCTAAACAAAGAGTTCCGATCAGAAGTTCGGTTCGTACAAAAATTTATCACATCCACAAAGAGTTTCACAGATCAACTTTATTTCTATTTTTTTAATCAGCTGTTTACATGACTAATTCAGAAGCGCATGCACGGATCTCGTTCGATCCTCGGAACGCACTGCAAAGAAACGATGACAACTGTTTACATCAATAAGCTGCACAGCCGCAGCAGCGTTTGAACACACACTGAAAAACATCCACTCAAATCCACTGTAAACATAGGCCACGGCAAAATATCGACTGGACTGGATTGGTGGTGGGCATGAACGAGGGCAATGACGTTTTTCTGCTAGAGTGAGACGGATATATTGTACTAGCAGTTACAAAATGAGATAACAATAAAACAAACTCGGCACCTTGCACACATGCTCGCCCGCCCTGTTTCACACACACCAGAGCACACACTTACAAGCAGTCAAGTAAGGAAAGGGAAGCACGCAGGCCTTTGTACAGTACTCCACTGACAAAGAATATAAAATAAATAATAATGAGATGGCGATTATAGGTACGCAGTGCTTCTACGACTGGTTTAAAAAAGATACTCACTCTTTGACCACTAGGTTTAAAATGAAATGTGTTGTCATGTTGTAAAAAATCGAGGAAAAATAAAATATGGCAAATTCTTAGCACATAACGGTAGAATATGTATATTATTCTTGATTGAAATTAAGGTCGTACCTTATCTATATGCATTTATTTTTGCAGATTTATGTTTGATCTTGAACCTAACCTACATTTTAAAAATTTCAATTTCAAAAATATAAAAATGATTGACACCAAAATCTAATCCAAAATGACATGACAGCAACGCCACATTTACTCAAGGAGGTAAAACATGTGTTATGGAAGTTTGTACTATTATAAATTTTCTACTCGTGAACTACAAAAATCTCATTTTAATTGATTATGAATTCTCAGATGCCAAATTGCTAACGCAAATTCCAAATGGAGGTGGCGTCGTTACAGATTGCGTTTTAAAAGTGGCAATTGGATACAAGTTTTTTTTAGCATTTCCTTCGCTTTTATCGTTTATCTTATTATAATTTATTAGGGTCTTAGTCAAAGTCAAGTTAAAAAGTCATGGTCTAGTCATCGTCACGGTTCAGCAAAATGGTGACTTTATTGAAAGCTTCTATGGAGTTTTGCTGACAATTGACTAATAAAGAACTGGTAAATATTCTCGCTAAAGCCATTGAGGTTGCGTTCGTAAGCAGATAATATTTACCGGGTAAAATTTATCGGATAAATATGTGGTTTTAGAACGGGGTTATTTAGGGTAATAAACACTCTGAGAGTATTCTGTTTACGAACGCTAAAATTTATCTCGCTATGCTGACGCCTTCGAGATTAATCTCGATTGTGATCTCTATTATTATGAATGTTTCGAGTGTGACAGAGACCAACATAATCTATGTTCGTTGTTTGAGAATCAGGCTTGGTAAAATTTTTCCTGTCATGTTTGACATTATTTAACTTCGGTTTCTTCTTCTTCTTTTTTGTATTGGACCCGCATTAAAGCATTTGCCAGTGTCAAGTATTAGGATTTTTCAAGTTTCTTGAATAAAACAAGTTGTAAATGTTCTAGTCACAATCTAAGTCACGTATACAGTCAATTTATAAGTCGAGTCCTGCTTTAGTAAAGTGGTGGCGACTTTACTAGAAGCTTCTATGGAGTTTTGCCGACAACGAAAAATCACACGTTTTACTGCTTTATTTCACTTGCCCACACTCACGTACCTTATCGAACACTTAATGAATAAAACACCACCATTTTTATAGCATTAATGTTAAAAATAACAAAAGTTTAAGAAAATAAAACAAAGCAACAACACGTTACTTAGACGTTCCCGCCAAAACTCAACTTCGGTTTGTTAGTTTCATTATTCTTGATTTATTGACGTAGTATCCCCATACTATTTTAAGAATAGTAAATTAGATTAAATACAAAATGTTATGGATGTGTATGTAATAATATACATCTTGGGATGTGGGTGGGGTGGGGTGCGGTGCAGGCCATAATGTTTTTGGAATATTCAATTTGAAACAAAACTCTTTGTACACAAATAAGTTTTTAATTATCAATACTACTTTTCTATTAAGTACGTAATACATACTTTTACAAAAATTAAGAGAAATATTTTATTTATACAAGAGCTCTTCCGTATACAAAATGAAGAAAACTGTTTTCTACCCCTATTTATCCATTTACAATAAATCTTTACATTTATCTGTTTGGAATTACTTAAAGCTATACTTCTATGATTTGCTTTTTGTAAAATGAATGAATGTTCCTCTATCTGCTCAAAAATTATTACCCTCCAGTCTTACATATCATAAAGTTACAAAATTAAGATGGGACCATTTGTCTAGAGAATCGACAGCAAATAATTGATGAATTGCAAGAGATGTTATAATTTGTCGATTAATAGCTCCATTAATCTTTCTTAAGTATCATTGCTTTTCTTCAAAAGCCTAATTAATTCTTCATAGCGCTGCGCTCTCGCATCTTCTCATTGGCGGCCTTCATACCAAAATTCCTCTGCCTCCCAGCGCCCTACAACCCTCTCCATCCTCGTCTGTCTTCTTACACCTCGGCGTGCTGCAAAAATAATTATAAATTTGTAAGTTGATTAAATAGAATAATAGAATATAATCTTATTTAAATTTAACCTAGCTTGAAGTAGCTGTCGTTTTATACTGTCTAAATTTAGAACAGAGAACGCAGATCTGGTAATGGATCTGCTACATCAGCATCATCTCAGCCAAAAGAAGTCTACTGCGAGACATAAGCATTCCCCATAGATTTCCAAAGACTTGTGGAAGTGGCTTGCATACATCTTCCTAGCACTTGTATGAGGTTGACTGTCCACTATGTGGCTGTGTAGTCTCCATATAAGATAGGTACATATTTCATCATAGTCATCACCGTTTTTCACCAGTATTAGGAAGAAAAACGGTAAAGTTTAATGGGATTCACATAGCTATATAATGACTAAATATTACCAATTTACATATAATTATAGCTACCTATTTTAACACACTTACACGCCTAATGTTGATTTGGACGCAAATAATTAATGGGTAGTAGGAATAGTGAGACAATCGAATACATGTGAAAACACTGGCTAGCTTATCATACATAATTCACAGAACCTCACTTACACATTCACAAAACTTTATGAAAACATTGATAATTAGTGGATTTTACTTAAAGGAATGGTTACAATACCGAATTTAAAGTCTTTGGGGTCAAAAATATAGTATTACACACCATAATCTTTCGCCGTAATATAAATAGTAAAACGAAGTGGTTTTCTTCACACTTACCATAAATTTGACTAGAGAAACGCTTTTATCACGAAATTTCTGTACTCAGAGTAGCAAAAATCATGGAATTCCTGGATTTTTTGATAGAGGCGGCCATTTTTTTATTATTAACGTATTCAAGTTCGCGTTCTCTCAAAGTATTTTGACAGCCGGGTGAATTTTCTCCCTGATTTTTGTCGAGTTAAATATTTACTCCTGTCAGAGTAATTATTACCCTATCTGTGCCGTTCGTAAACGTCGGAGAAAATTCTCCTGAGAGGTTTCCGAACGGCCTGGAGTAAATTTTGACATTTCTCGAGTAATATTTACCCGTTTACGAACGCAACCTGAGATAGATACGCTAAAACATATTATTTAAAGCGATGATTTTCGGGCAATAAACCTGTTTCCATGGCTACGAATAAATAAAAAAATAATGCGACTACATGTTTTTGGCGGAAATGTTATAATATCAAATATAAAACATGTCAGAAGTTTTGGCGGGAACGTCCTTGAGACATGTCGTTGCTCTGTTTAATTTTCTTAAACTTATATTATTTTGAATATTAATGCGATAAAAATGGTGGTGTTTTATTAATTAATTATTCGATCAAGTGCGTGAGTGTAGAGAAATGAAAAAAAGCAGTAAATCGTGTAATTTAACGTTGTCGGCAAAACTCCATAGAAACTTCTAGTAAAGTCGCCATCACTTTACTGAGATTTATAATGAGATACCATACATAGACAAGGCAGTATAGCCAAACGGTCTTAGCCTGCCCGTAGTGCAAATTAAACAAAAAAAAATATTAATCGATGACGATAAACTAGCTGCCAAGAACCTACTTAGTCTCGAGCACCGCCGTAAAGTAGCATGTCTGTCTATTTTCTACAGGATTCATTTCGAGGAATGTGCGCAAGAACTTCACGACCTAATTCCACCCTCCCCATTTCACTACAGGACTAGCAGAAAATCGGCGAATTACCACCCATTTCTCGTTGAAATGACAAAAATCCGTACTCAGCGATATCGATCCACATTCCTGTTGCGTACTGCACAAGAATGGAATTCTTTGCCGCCATCTCTGTTTCCTGAGACCTACAATCTTGGATTTTTAAAGGCTAGAGTGAATAGATATCTTCTAGATCGACGAGCTCCATCCTCGGCCACACCATCGCTTAACATCAGGCGAGTTGGTGGTCAATCTTAGATCTAGGGTCAATGTGCTAGTTTTCGTCCAGTTAGTGGAGTTGTCAAGTTCGGAAAACAATATAAAATATTTAGACTATGCAATTTGTATAAGAAATTATTGCAATATACTCGTCATATACTCTATTTTGATAAAATGTATTTTTTGTGGTTGTAAGTTTACTGGTTTTTTTAATAATTCATAAAATGCTCAAAATTGCTGTTTTGACTAGTTTTCGTCCACAAAATTCAGTTCTTGTCCACCTATTAGCTAGTTTTCGACCACTCACTTGGAAACTTTGGAATTCAATAGGAAAATATATACTTAGGTACATTTAAAGAAAGTCAGTGATTAACATTTATTATCTTACATTTTAAACATCTGTAATTATTGAAACATCTCTAATACCTTCAATCTTCAATATTTTTTTTACTGAAACTATAAAATTTAGGAAAATGAGATCGTATTTTACTTAATGTACACTATATTTTTACTTTAATTATGAGTGTATCTATTACAGTAATTAGTTCTTTTATAGTTAAGTTCTTCTATAGGTATATTTAAAAAAAATATGATCTTATTTTCCTTAATATCCTTAATATACACTATATTCATAGATTAATACTTTTATAGTATCACTGGGTAACACTGATTCTTCTGTAACATTGACTCTGTCTTTATTTATTACCTTCTGCAAAGCAAAAACAATTTCATATTAGTATATTTTTAATTTTCATGAAATTTCTGCTATAAACCAAATACCGGTCGTAAACTGACATGTTCCCCTAAGCAGTTTTAGTTTCCGACCACATGATTTTCTAATGCGTATTTTATTACGTAATAAAAAAAAAGTGGACGAGAACTGGTAATTAAATAGTATCCGCACATAAGGTTCAAATTTCTAAATTTCATTTACTTGATTTTCACACATTATTAAATAGCGGAAACAACCTTATTGGACGGAGCCAAGCTAGTCTCCGACCACGCGGTCGAAAACTAAATGTTCTAAGAAAATGGTATTTCAGTTCTTGACCACTTAATTTTGTTTCTTTAATAGTGACATTCAAAATAAAAACGATGTTCCCCACATTCTACAGATCATAAACAAGGTCTACAAACAGTAAAAAAACCCAAAATATTAAAAAATCAATAAAATACTTACTGTGAAAGTCGCGGTGTGCCACTATTTGTTTTGTAATATTCACTTATCCACACTGGGTCAATACCAACCGCCAACTGTTGTTTTTTTTTACGAGTTACACATACACATTAGGCTTTGTGTGCTTGTGTGTATATGTGGTTAAGTCTTCGGTCTTGCAAAGAATTTTTTTTTTTTGTTCTAAGATTGTCAGTATTGCTATTTTTAAACAATTTGTAAGAACGATCCGTCCGATGGACGAGATCTGGCTGTGGTCGGCGAACTGGCACATTGACCCTATCTTGTATAAAACAAATTTGGTTGTCTGTAAAGTCGGTTTACGGACGATAGTTTAACGTGACAACATACGTCCGCGCGCGAGCTCCGAGGAATTATAATTGAAGCGACGCGGAGTCGCGGTCGAGGGCGGCGCACACCCGCCCGCTTCCTCAGCCACCGTAAGCGCGCGCGCGCTTTACGATACAAGGAGCGTAACGTAACGGGACAATGAGTCATACTTTTTCGTGCATGCAGCCAGCGTTCATCGATTTATTAGACGTTGTCACGTAAAAAAAAAAAATATGTCGGAGACTCTCCGGGACGGTGGCATGCCGACAAATATCAACCGTACCATCCTTCATGATATAGTTAAGTATTTCCGTTAATTGTTCGTCTTGATAACTTCTGCAGTTGCACAGGCAAACCCTTCCGTTTCCCCGAAGAGGTCACCGAAGTGCAGACAGTTCACCGACGCAGGAAACTCTACATCGGGTCCTGATAACACGCTGTAGAACCGCCCGTGCAACTCCTTGCTCTTCCATACGTCCCTGCGGTCTTCGATGCTGTGCACCTTTGGTTTGCGCCAGTTTTTTTTTGCCAAGGAGAGAGGCGTCAGGCCCTTATCAACTACCACATCACAATGCATATCACACTCGTTGTTTGAAATAATCCTTGCTCCTTAATTGCACACCTCACGGTTGTGGAGGTTCTAATATAGTAAACTTTTTAAATGCCATTTAAAAAGTTTGCAACTAATAAAATAACTTGCTTGCTTTTTTATTAAATAAGCTTCAAAAATAAGGGTGTTATTAAAACTAAAAACGGGCAGCTGCTTTAAGGTAGCAAATAAACTCTAATAGTCAGTTGAAATATTAGGCGAGGAGCTATAAATAATGACTTGGCGACTAATAATGTTAGCAGGGTGGCATAGATAATATTACCAACTATTTACGGTCCATCTAAAAACCCACTTTCGGGCTCTGATTTGCGGGTAGCTCTAAATGTTAAAACGAGTACAATAATAAAGGAATAAGGGTTCATTATTATTATTTTTTTGTCATAATTTAATGAAAACGGCGGAAGGCGCGATGATTAGGTTGGGTTTTTAATTGTTTTATTTTAATTGTGTCACTGCTTGTAACTTTAATACGTATAACTACTGTCTTCTATGATTTTTTAAAACAAATAAAAATAATTACCCCTTCTCATGTTTTTAATCTATTTAGAAAAAAACAGATTCTGAGTCAAAAAAAAAGAAGCCACAAATATTTTTCCTGCATGTAATTTTAGAGTTTATTTAAAGCCTTCTATAAGTCGCACAATATATGTACTTAGGTATAATATTAGCTGGTTTATATTTTTCATACAAACAATTTTAAATAGTATCTGATTTGTATTATGAATGCCCATTTCCTATTTTTTATCCACATCAAGTTTCCGCTTAGATACGTTACCAAAAGAAAAACTCGATGCTAGTTTATATTAAAACGGATCTTATAACTGATATATTAATATGCTACTTTTTACTTATTACGATACTCCTTATTAGCTGCCAACACAGTATATATGGTACCCACTCATATTTTTTTTAAAACCCATATTCGTTTTACTTAGTCGCCGCGTTAAATACATGCGTTTATTAAATGTATTTATAAAGTGAACACTTAGTACAATAAGGGTATAGTAAATAGTAAAGTCTAAAGCAGATGGAAATGGAACTCAGTTCGATCTCTCAGACTCTCAGTAGGGGGTTGCCCCTAAACCACAAAATTTTATAGCATAACGTAGTTAAGCCAAGAATGAAAAAAAAGAGATAAATAGTTTACTTACATTATAATTATGACCATTATTAAAGTTATCTTAACTTATACAGGTGACAGTCTTTGCAATTAACATTTAGATATCTTTTATACCTAGATTTTTTTATTTCTTATTAGAATGGACCATTCAAGCAATTATATCTTTGCCACTGTCTATAATAATTTCTCAAGTATTCCTTTTGTGATTGTTTCTGGACTTTCTTAGGTTTACGTTTATTTTTACCCAATTTAGGCTTGGGATTTCTATCCGTATTTAATTCTTTAGGCACATCTAAACTGAACAGTTGTCTCAAAAATCCATCGCGCGGTTTTTCATAATACGCTTTCAAACCAAGTTCAATAAGAGCTTGAATCTTATTGAATAGTTTTGGGAACACTGCCACTGAACAGTTTCTGCTGTGTTCAAATGGATCTTGTATACATACAGCTTTGTCTAGCTGGATGACGCTACAACGCTTTCTCCGAATATTGTCTTTATACAAATTGTATACATTTGGTATTCTATATAAATCTCCTAACTGTTCTTTCTTCACAGGGCGTCCCAAATATGGTGATATCACATATTGTGTGTAGTCAAAATTTTTGTAGTAATTAAAAAAACCACCCAACAACTCATACAACGACTGACCATTGTCGGATACATAGATGAAATTATCATTGAACCCGGTGTTCCAACCATCTACCCAATCTTTTGGTGTGTTCCGCTGTAACTCCTCTACTGAGGGCAGGATAGACTTTACTTGCAAGTAGAATATCACCATCATGGTTAAACCATAATTCGGCATGAGATTTGTCCCTGTAAACTTATACACTTTCGACCAATATTTGATTATTATTGCTAATGGCAAGGCTCTCGGATCCAGACTCAGTAAGAAGGCCATTAATTGACTATTTTTAACACCGCTTATACTGCTGAAATTTATATCGCAGTTAAATCCTGTAGGTACATGAACAAACTTTAATATTGGTACTCGGGCTGTAGTGATTGCGAATGTCTGTGCAAATCTTGACCTATCTTTATTGAGCACATTCTTGGCGAATTTAACAGGGCACTCTACTCGTACTGAGCATGGAATTGGTACCGCAATATAGCAATCTACATCACTAGTTCTGATTCCGAGACCGGTGACAACTGAGCCAAATGGATGGACTCTGGTACCTGAAAATGAGACAGAATAATAATAATTATCACTAAGAAAATTCGCATAGTTTTCATTTGATGGAACAGTAATTTGCACTGATAATGTTGTGTGACACCCGTTTCTTAAGAAATTATCCCTAAAAATCATAAATAAATTCTAATTTTAGAGCATATGGGCATGGGAATGAGAAACCAAATCATTACATTTTAATATATTTTAGTCTTTGATGCAGCTTTGTTACAATGCTATCAATTAAGTTTACTTTTACAATTTCAAACATTGAGTTATATTTATCATAGTTACTGTATTACCTTATTTTAAGCATTATAGTATTAACTCAAACTTATGCAGTCTATAAACGCAATATGGCCCACTGGCTCAAGTATTTCTAACACCTAGCAACATGCAAGTTGGGATACTTAATAATAAAAATGAATAGAGTTCTCCATTATCAATCCATATTATCATTTCTAAATGTCATCATCTGCCAAGATTTACTACCTACTTTATTTTTTATTTTATTTCATCATCATCATCATCATCTCAGCCATAAGAAATCCACTGCTGGACATAGGCCTCCTCCATTGATTTCCAAAAAGACCGATTGGAAGCGGCTTGCATCCAGCGTCTTCCCGCCACTTGTATGAGATCATCTGTCCATCTAGTGGCTGCTCTTCCTACGCTGCGCTTGCCGGTACGTGGTCTCCACTCGAGAACCTTTCGGCCCCATCGGCCATCAGTTCTACGTGCTATGTGTCCTGCCCACTGCCACTTCAACTTGCTAATCCGCTGTGCTATATCGGTGACTTTTGTACGTCTACGTATATCTTCATTTCTGATTCGATCTCGTAGAGAGACTCCGAGCATAGCTCTCTCCATAGCATAGCTCTTTATTTTATTTACAATTTTTTAATTATTAACTTTGTCTGGATAGGGCAGGCCTTATTTCGCCCATATTATGATACTGAGAAAATAGAGCACTGAATAAGACGGTATAGCTTCATATTCTTTTAAAATGGAGTACCAAGTAAAGTTGGGATGTCATTATGTTAATCATAATATACAAAAAGAATTTTTTATATATATTATTATGCTTTAATTTATTCCTCACAAACAATAACCTTTAATTCCACATTTATCATACATACTGCAAACATGTAAAATATGCTTCCTAAATAGATCTTTCCCAAAAGATACAATCTAGATTTCTTTAAATTATGAATGAAACAATATCATCAGGTGTTGACGATCAAGAGCAAGTTTTATGAATAAAAAAAATAAGTAAAGCAAAGTTCAAATAGTGGGTTATTTTAATATACCTGGCCAGTAATCACTCAGTGCATGTCTTAGATCATCTAGCAAACATTGTAGGTTCTCCACTTCCATCCGAGTCAAACGGACATGGCATAACAACTCCTCCACTTGTTTATTGAAATCTCCTTCAAAGGGGATTTGGCTGGCATCCAGGATGTCATCTG
Organism: Lycia hirtaria; assembly: GCA_947563715.1. Lineage (NCBI taxonomy): Eukaryota > Metazoa > Arthropoda > Insecta > Lepidoptera > Geometridae > Lycia > Lycia hirtaria. The sequence goes on from OX387375.1 coordinate 26,598,378, forward strand.
AAAGTTTGGGAACATAGGCACACATAAAAGTTTAGCGATGATATTTGCTTATATTATTAACTTTCCTTCAATGACATATTTTGTATTTGCACTACTGTTAATTATTTCATGATAAGAATTAACCTAATATTTCGTATTTAAAATTCTCCATATTGTAGGACCACAAATAATTCCCACAAAATCTGAGGTCCAATTTATACAAAGCGGAAATAGGTAATTCCTTACTACTGGCTGCTATAATATATTTTCTAAGCCTATAAAACCTGCTAGCTGCACCCATAGATTACAATGTAATCGTTCTATGGCTGAGTAATAGTGTTCTTTGCTATGGCTGCTACTAATGGTATATAGGTACGTAGTTACAGCCTTTTAATACTATATTCTTATTCTGGAAATCTGTGCGTAGTTATTGTAATCTCTTTGTTAATGGTTTCATTAGATCAGAATGGTGAAGAATTCGGAAATATTTATGATTTACTCTTATTTACTTTTACGCAAAAAATAAAAAATACATTTCCAAAAGTAGTTTTCGTCGTTTTTAAAAAAAAACAACAATCTCTAAAACCATCAATAAAACAACACAAAATTATAAGGTAACGTTTGATAATATTTTACCTTGTGTTGACCCCATGCTTATCTAAAATATTATGTCCACAAAATAATAAGGGAGCACTACGATATGGCCTGTTATCTATGACCATAACACCACTTCTGACTTCTGGGTACGCCATTAAATTTGTTGAATCATATTTTAAATTAAGAAATTTTAGACATAGAAGAATACAAAACCGGACAAGTGCGAGTCAGATTCGCCCAACAATGGTTCAGTACAAACTAGTATATAAAAAGGTTTTTTTTTTAAATATTTTCCTTCATACAATAACGAAAAACATACTCCGTAAAAATATTTGATAAAAGTAATTTAAAAATAAATAAACCGACTTCAAAACAATATAATTAACTGAAATGGGAAAAATAACACGAAAAAAATTTAAACTGGGCGTCTACCTAATTAGAACGTGCACCAACCAACTATTTTTGAGGTCGGTGTCAGGCCCTAACCTATCATCAACTAAGTCCTCAAAATACAACAAAAATAAAAACCATCAAAAATAGTTGGTTTACGTACCTACTTAGGTAGATGCCTAGTTTTAATTTTTTCGTGTTATTTCGCCATTTTCAGTTAGAGTGTTTTGAAGTCGATTTAATTTTAAAAAATTACATTTATTTCTTCATTTTTAATAGTATTTACTGATTTTGTTTGAAACTAAAAATTGTATTCACGAAACTTCACTGGATAAGCTCGTTTAATTTTCAAACACACTTCACTAGTATTGTAACGCCTAATTTATCCGTTATATAGTATGCCAGATCCTTTTACATAGTACGAGTGATAAACCTATCGAATTTCGTTTACATCCGCCTAGTTAGTAGTTTGTACAGCGTCGTTGAAACGCTCATATTTTAAAATTAAAAAAGTCCATGTATTGAAAACTACTAAACCCATTTTAATAAAACTTACAGTGACTCTAAGTTGAGAGATAATTTATTGAATAAAAAAATATTTTTTGGATAGAAACTGAGAAGTTTTATTTTTCTCTCTGCAGCAAGAGACTATGGCTCTGCGTATAGGGTTTTAATTTCAACTCGATACCTTTACGCGTTCACGAGATACAGGTCATGACAGACAGACAACAAAGTGATCCTATAAGGGTTCCGTTTTTCCTTTTGAGGTACGGAACCCAAAAATATCAGGACATGACCAACCAAAGAACCACATATTTACAATTTGTGAAAGAAAGAATCTGTATTGACTTGGTTGTTGTTTTTATTTTAAATTGGATTTGGACCCGCTTAGAGCATTTGCCAGTGTCAAGTATGAAATATTTCTTCAAGTTTCTTGTATAAAACAAGTTATAAATGTTCTAGTCACATAAACAGTCATTTTTAAATTCGAGACATGCTTTAAATAAAGTGATGGCGACTTTACTGAAAGCTTCTATGGAGTTTTGCCGACAACGTAAAAAGACACGTTTCACTGCTTTATTTCACTTGCCCACACTCACGCACTTAATAAATAAAACACCACCATTATTATCACATTAATATTCGAAATAACACAAGTTGCGGAAAATAAAATAGAGCAACATGTCTCAAGGACGTTCCCGCCAAAACTCCGGTTGCTGTTTTTTTTTCCTTGATTTTGGCATCATGCTTCCACATTTGCTATTTATCGAGTTTATGGTTGTTGATTTTTACTTTTTTATTGGATTTGGACCCGCTTAAAGCATTTGCTAGTGTCAAGTATTAAGATTTCTTCAAGTTTCTTGAACAAAACAAGTTATAAAATAATGTTCTAGTCAGAATTTAAGTCACGTACAATCATTTTCAAATTCAAGTTGTGCTTTATTAAAGTGGTGGCGATTTTACAGGAAACTAACTGTGGAGTTTTGCCAACAACGTGAAAAGACACGTTTCGTCGCTTTATTTCACTTGCTCATAATCACGCATTTGATCAAACACATACTAAACTAAATAAAATGCCACCATTTTTATAGCATTAAGTTTTTTTAGCGTCTCTGGATTCTGAGTCCTTTGAGCCATAAGTATTTAAGCTATAACTACCCTAAAATCTACAAAATTTTGCAAAAAGATCAGAAAAAGCAAATAAATAAATATTGTTGACATAATCACCATCTTGACCAGTTTTGTTTCTTTTTCGTGTTATTTCTCCCGATTGTTTTGAAGTCGGACTTGAGTTTTGGCGGGAACGTCTTAGTAACGTGTTGTTGCTTTGTTTTATTTTCCTAAACTTGTGATATTTTGAACATTAATGCTATAAAAATGGTGGTGTTTTATTTATTAAGTGTTCGATCAAGTGCGTGAGTGTGGGCACGTGAAATAAAGCAGTAAAACGTGTGATTTTACGTTGTCGGCAAAACTCCATAGAAGCTTCTAGTAAAGTCGCCACCACTTTACTGAAACAGGACTCGACTTATAAATTGACTGTATACGTGACTTAGATTGTGACTAGAACATTTACAACTTGTTTTATTCAAGAAACTTGAAAAAATCCTAATACTTGACACTGGCAAATGCTTTAATGCGGGTCCAATACAAAAAAAGAAGAAGAAGTCGGACTTTTTTAAAATTACTTTTTAAATAAATAAACGTCACAGAAGTTTTTTTTAATATTCAACACGGCTGTACTTGTCAAATCGTACATGAGCGGTTTTTTATTTTAATTTCGAGTTCTTTGTTATTTCAAAGCTGTTTTTAATATGAATATAATTTAGTTTTATTTATTTTAGTCGTTTTCTTTCGAAAAATCAACGAATAGTACTAATATTTAGAAAAAAATTACAAATCCCAATTCCCGGGAACGCAAAAAACCCAAGATTCCCAGAACCCTAAAACTGTGAGAACTAGAGAGTAAAATAATCGGCCAAGTGCGAGTCGGACTCGCGCACGAAGGGTTCCGTACTATCATCTATAATACTACAAAGTTTAGTTCTGTTTATAAAATAACGAGAAATCAACGAAATTCCAAGTAGTAAATTGCAAACTTATAGGTAGGTTTTCGATACACATCCGGGCAGCATGACGACGCTCTCGCGAATACGCGCTTCAGTTCTATGGCTCGCTCCGTGATGTTACCTCCCCCGCTACCCGCGCGGCCGTTGCTTAGCAACCGCCTCGCGCTCGCGCCACCACCACACCGCGGCGCGGCGCTCGCACCGCGTTTAGATGCACGGATTATTTTCATTTTGTGAGTTTTTATGTATTAGATTAGGTATTTATTTTTATAGTTAATATATTTCTAAATATTTACTTACAAATATTCAAGTTTCTACCTGTTAATTAAGATCGAGTAAAAATTGCTTAAAAATTACGTTTGTTGTATGGGAGCCCCCCTTTAATATTTATTTAATTATTTATTTTGAAAGGTAATATACAAGTAAATATTCTGTGAAAATTTGAAGCGTCTACCTGTTACCGTTTTTAATATTGAGCAATAAAATACGAAAAAACACGTTTATTGTATGGGGAACCCCCTTAATTTTTTTTTTAATTTTTAGTATTTGTTGTTATAGCGGTAACGGAAATACATCATTTGTGAAAATTTCAGCATTCTAGCTATCACGGTTTATGAGATACAGCCTGGAGACAGACAGACAGACGACAGACGACAGACAGACAGACAGACAGACAGACAGACAGACAGACAGACAGACAGACAGCGAAGTCTTAGTAATAGGGTCCCGTTTTTACCCTTTGGGTACGGAACCCTAAAAAGAGTAGTTTTAATATACGAAAAAGAGCAACTTCGTGACTTCTAATCTAACCTTTTGAGGTACGGAACACAATGATCGAAATCGAATAATATTTGGGGGTAGAAAACAGTTTTTGACTGTTATATGAAAAACGCGTAATTTGAGAGAATGGTGAAAATGTTATTGTTTACTGGCAAAAGATCTTGTTACAACGTTAGCGATGTTAGAGATAACCACAGACATAGTAGATGGAGCATGCAACTTCATTTATATGAAAACCTTGCACGCAAGGTTTAGGCTAGTCGGTACCAAAAATGTGGCACGCCACATTTTTGGTACCGACTGTAACGTTACATAAACGATTTTGTGACGGAAATGGAATATTCCATCCGGGCGCAATCGATTCAAGCCAATGCATCCGTGCGCTTATACGCTAGTAACTAGTGGACAAAATATCGAATCGGAAGTATATATACATGGAACAAAATACTCTATATATATCACCTGAAATTAAATAAATCTTGATCGTCAACTGCGATTTTTTATCGTACTTGACACGCTAGGTACATACACTTGGGGTATCTATAGAAGTCTATGGAGATAACACACTTAAATTATTATTTACGAGATATTTACGTCTGGTGATGTACCGTTAAGTAACGAATGAATTGCTACGGCGCGTTTAGTTTGAATAAAGTGTACAATGGTGCGTGTAAAGTATTATCATGAAATACAATAAAATATGCATACCACATAATACCATACATTCAAACAATTATAATGTGACAACCGTAGCCTCTGTTTTGTGACGCATGCACAATCATCGCTGGAGTTCCTCTGAGGTGTCTGAGAGCCCTTCAGTAGTATGACAAAAATAAGTATATATAGTTTGTTTATTTTTTTATAGAGATAGAGATAGTAGAGCTGTATAGAATCTATATTTAAAGAGAAACAATATACTTACCCGACTGCAGAAAAGTAGTTTTTGCGGTCTAACTTATGATTTCGTTAGGCGGCGGTCGCTTTGACCTGCCGCCCGCGGCGTGCGGCGGCCCGTCGCCCGCAGCTATCACGCTCAAACAGCTGAACCGCCTCGGCAGCGACCGCTGCCGAACATTCCCGAACATAGCATATAGACGCTGCGGGCGACGGGCGCCGCCGGCGCCGCACGCCGCGGGCGGCGGGTCAAAGCGACCGCCGCCTTACGCTTGTGACACGCTGAGTATACTTTTTTTGTAAAAAAAGTAGGCGTAAAATCGCTGTAAGTACAAGATTATAAATGCATTCATTAGAATAATTGTAGTAAAATCACTTGTCTATTACAAAAAAGTTCCTTGGAGGTTTTGCGAGAGAATGACACTCAGAAAGTGAAGACCACTCCTAATGACACCTCGCACTCGACGATCATAATAGAAACTACGTACATACAAACATACATACATATATACTCGAAAAATATAACCCCCCTTTTTGCAGTCGGATAAAAAAACAAATACCCGACTGCAGAAGAACGATTTTTGCAATCTAACTTACGATTTCGTCCTTCCGGCCACTTTCGAAACCGGTGTTAACTGGTGTTATTTTTCTTTTTAGGAAACCCGGTTTCCAATACTGTCAATGTGAGTAACTTTGACTTTGCGTTAAACTTTGGACATAGCCTGGTTTAAAGATTCTTGATTTTTTTACGAAAAGATGAGTACTTAAATTGATTGATAAATGCGTGAGTTAATAGTCGCCAAACATTATACTTAGTCTGGCCATAAATACTGTTACAGTTAAAAATAAGAAAGATATTACATTTGAATTTGGAATCTGTCATTTTTATACGATTGTTCATTGAGTTTTCTAATTTTGGCGCCAATACATTGTACAATATTTTGCGATATTAAAATGGAGTGGGGTGATAAAGAGAACCGAATCGCTGTGGCTCCATACCAACTTTGTGTAATGCAATCATTACACAAAGTTGGTATGGAGCCAAATGCAATTTTTAAAACTCTCCATACGTTTGGTATTAGTCAAATGTTTGTGTACCGGGCTATTAATAGGTACAATGAGACCTCCTCTGTTTGTGACAGAAAAAGATCTGGCCGTCCACGTAGTGTTCGTACGAAAAAGGTGGTCAAAGCAGTAAGGGAAAGAATTCGAAGAAATCCTGTCCGAAAGCAAAAGATTTTATCTCGGGAGATGAAGATAGCACCCAGAACCATGTCGCGTATTTTAAAAGATGACTTAGGACTTGCAGCCTATAAGAGACGCACTGGTCATTTTTTAACTGATAATTTAAAAAAGAATAGGGTGGTAAAATCGAAACAACTACTGAAGCGGTACGCAAAGGGAGGTCACAGAAAAAATTTGTTTACGGATGAGAAAATCTTTACAATTGAGCAACATTTTAACAAACAAAATGACCGTATTTATGCTCAAAGCTCTAAGGAAGCTTCCCAATTAGTCGACAGAGTGCAACGTGGGCATTATCCGACTTCAGTGATGGTTTGGTGGGGTGTTAGCTATGAAGGAGTGACTGAGTCATATTTTTGTGAAAAAGGTATCAAAACATCGGCACAAGTGTATCAAAATACCATTCTTGAGAAGGTAGTTAAGCCCCTTAACAACACCATGTTCAATAACCAAGTATGGTCCTTCCAACAAGACTCGGCGCCAGGTCATAAAGCTCGGTCCACGCAGTCTTGGTTGGAAGTGAACGTTTCGAACTTCATCAGAGCTGAAGACTGGCCGTCGTCTAGTCCTGATCTTAATCCGCTGGATTATGATTTATGGTCAGTTTTAGAGAGTATGGCTTGCTCTAAACGCCATGATAATTTGGAGTCCCTAAAACAATCCATACGATTGGCAGTGAAGAATTTTCCCATGGAAAGAGTGCGTGCTTCTATTGATAACTGGCCTCAACGTTTAAAGGACTGTATTGCAGCCAATGGAGACCACTTCGAATAAGCTTTTATATTTTAAATTGTTTTATATTTATGTATTAAACTAACACACTGTAAAAGTAATAAATATTATTTGCAATAAAAAAAAAAATTTTTCTTCGTGACAATATTTATGGCAAGACTAGGTAAATGTTAATTTATGCATAAAGTTGACAAATGTGATGGAAGTTTTAAAAGTTTTCCACCATTTTCTAAACACAAGAATTTATGACTGAAAAATGCATGTCCAAGTTTTCGGATTTAATTATACAAAACTTGTTTAAATCCCATGAGTTTTATTTAATATCGATAAAACATTGATCTATCTTACCGCTTTTAACAATATTTCTTGGTCTTATTTAGTTTTACTACGTAAAAATATTGTAAACAAAAAAGTCAATGTATTTTCTTTAATTGTGGGTTAACTTGACAATGGAGTTTCAGTTAATTATACACCTAAAAATGCATTAATAATGTGAACTATTTCACTTCTATGTCTGATAGAGATGTTTTAGGCAATATAATGTGGTCGAAGATGGTAAGCATACATAACACGGAAAAAGAACTGGCTCTCATGTAGGTGGTTGATAGTCATGGCAAAAATAGGTGTTTGACGATAGCTTTTCCACGTCTTGAGACTATGACTCTCAAGTGGAAAAGCTATTGTCAAGCACCTAGGCTGCAAAACTAATACTCAAACACCATAATTCAGTTTCCTAATGATATTTTTTCTACACGGAAGATTAGCTCGCAGTTTCTTTTTCAAAAGGTGATAAAAGTTGAATGCACAACCAACTGCGTTGGCATTGCTTCACTTTAGCACTTTCTACATTTCTAGGGCCTCGTTCATCATCATCATCATCTCAGCCATAAGAAGTCCACTGCTGGACATAGGCCTCCCCCATGGATTTCCAAAAAGACCGATTGGAAGCGGCTTGCATCCAGCGTCTTCCCGCCACTTGTATGAGGTCATCTGTCCATCTCGTGGCTGGTCTTCCTACGCTGCGCTTGCCGGTACGTGGTCTCCACTCGAGAACCTTTCGGCCCCATCGGCCATCAGTTCTACGTGCTATGTGCCCTGCCCACTGCCACTTCAACTTGCTTGTTAGGGCCTCGTTATCAAGTGCTAAAATAAATTTTACTAATTTATCGACGTAATTAAAATATATCTTGAAAACACTTTCTATGGGAATAGAGTAATTACAAGGGAGGTACCCTTGTAATTCCTCTACACGTAAAGTAGGGATGATTTTTTTGTCATATACCCCTTGGTGTTTGCTGTAATTAGATACTTTAGGTAATTCAAAAATATATTATTCAATTTAGTATTCCATATTTGTCTTCGTCTCTTTTGCAAAATATTAGGCTTTAAAATGATATTTTTTGTTAGGTTCAAGTGTCTCTCCCCCTCTACCAGCTAAATGGTTCTTGTCGAATAGGTATGCTGAAAAAAATCCAGCAATTCATTTCCCTAACGAAATTGTAAGGAAAAAATATCACAAGTAAGTAGGTTTTACAAGTTAACGAGTAATAGTCAATCAACTTTGCTTAACTCGAATATTCTTCGTATCAAACAACCCTATTTTAAGTTCGGATAATATTGATATAGGTACTTAGACATAAATTGTGATATGGAACTAGGAAACCTTGCGCGTGGCCCGATATGCACATGACCGATTTTTTTTAATTGTTTTTAGTTAGTACATACCCGAAAACTAGTCTTCTAAAATCCAAACAAAAGAGAACTCAAGAAACATAAAGAAAATAATAGGTATGCAGTTCATGGAATGGGGTGAATCTTTTTTAAATTAGATGTTACTCACTATTAATCTTAGAACTTATATTTGATAATGAAGTCATTCAACACTCAAATGATTGTAGAATTTTTGGCTTTATTTGATTTTTAAGAAATTATGTCATTAGTAAAAAAAAATTAATTAAACTATTTTATTTTTTCCGCTCGTTTTAGTTCAAAGTTTTTAAATGACATTTCCCATGAAAATAAACATGATTGAATATGACAAATTGATTTAATTTGATAGATCTATGTTTTTTACATCAAAAAATTAAAATAAATCCAACCTAAATTACGTAAATCACCGTTTATGAAGATTTTCCGCTATCGAAATGAACGGGAGTCAATTTTACCCACATTCGCGTTTAACTTTGACAAGCCATTTAATTTAAACGCGATTTTCTTATATATTTTCTATACTATTGGACTTTTTTACTTTAAAATTGACCATGAAAGAATACGCTTAAATAAGTAAAATACTATTAGACTCATACCTACATTAATACTCTGATATCGTCAAAAATATGAAAAAGTGTGTAAAGTTACCCACGCTGACAGTAACGAAAAATAATTATGTTTTCGAAGCGAATTTGGGCTCATTTGTTTAGTCTTGGTGAGTGGTGGTGGTGCTTTGGTGTTACCTGGTGCTACATGATATATAGGTAATATAGGGTCTGATTATGGAGTCGGAGGTTGTTTGTGCCATTTACGCTATTTTGATAATAAGTAAGTAGGTAGGTACTTGGTTTTAAATCTAAACAAGAATTTCAAATATGAGCAAAATCGGTCATTCATTCGGTGTGGTTTTCAAGGTAAATGCTCCCAGAATTATGCCAATTTTTGTGCCGGAATTATCATAGTATTAAAAAAAAAGTTAAATCGGCATCGGAATTATCATAGTATGTATTAAAAAAAAGGTATATTGGCATTATGTATTGAAACGATCGAGCAAAGTAATATTATGATAAACATGTTATCGTGTTTGGACCAAGGGAATAACTTAAGCAAAGACGTATCTTTAATACATATTTTATTGTATTTTGAATTACAAAGTTGATACCTAGTAAATGAGGCAAAATTGGGATAATTAATACCTGTTTACACCTGGTTAATTTCACTAGAAGTATATAATATGTATAGGTATTATTAAGTATTAAGGTGGAGATCAACGCGCGCAGCTATCTCTCTTTCTCTCTCTCGCTTCACAATATTTTTAAGCATATAACATTATTGGTTAGGGATATTAGAAAAGTGAGAAATGAAAAATGAAAGAATTGAATGGATTATTCATTTAGCTAGGAGAAATTAAAAAAAAAGTTTTGTTGAGAGATATGTTTCATTACTTCGTCGCCAGTACTATATAGCGACGGAGTAATGAAAAAACATTGATTTTCCTACAAAGAAAAACTTTTTTTTACATATTTCTCCTATCAAAATAAAGAAATTAATTTCTCACTTTTCTATTAAACTCAATGATTTTATATGTTTAAAACTGTTGGGATGTGCGAGAGAGATAGCTGCGCGCGTTGACTGATTATATATTTTTTAGTACATATATTAATATTATGTTCGTATATGGTTTACACAGAAGTAAGCAGTCGGTAAGAATATTCTATCTTCTTTTTATTACTGCACTTAATTCAAATCTTCTTCTAGGACTTCGCCCTGATTTATTCCATAATAAATTTTATTATTACTGACATATGCCCAAGGCATTCTGTTAGCACTGAAATATACTCCGACATCTCCGTCCTTAGACACTGCTATAGCACCAGCAATGTTTTTCAATCGAGCGGTCATCGCTGAAAATAGTTAAAATATTTGATTTACCTACCGGAAAAAACTCACGACAACAGACATCGCTCTTTTGACCGATTAATATATCGGTCAAAATCGGTCTGATGAACACTCACGGAAGTTTGAGTACAGTTAATATTGCAGAAAAGCAGTTTTTGCAGTCTAACCAACAATTTAGTTACTTACCTACACTTGATACGCTGTTGAGTGAACCTACGTTTCTTTGTGAGAAAGTAAGCGTAAAATCGTAAAAGATTATAAATGTGTATTCTGTAGAATAATTCCAGTAAAATCGCTTGTTTATTACGAAAAATTTCGTTGGAGGTTACAAAAAAACGTTATTGTTACAAAAAAATTTGCTATTACATTTAGGGAGTAAAAATGAATCTAACTACACCTCGCCCATCAAGATCTGTCAAGCCATTTAGGCTGTAGGCGATCATATAGAAACATACGAGTACACTACACACCACCCACATACATATGTACATACATACATAACCCTCCTTCTTACGCAGTAGGGTAAAAAAAGTACCATTGACAGCATCCTTTGTAGCGGTACTCGCAGCGACTCCTCCTTCCATCAGCTTTATGATGGTGTGAGCCAAACAAAATTTGAGAATAGATTCTCCATGCCCTGAAAAAAGTACAATCAAATTATTTCTACCGTTATTTTAATTAATCAACGTAAATAAACAAATATTAAAATGGGTCAAGTGTGAGACAAACTTGCGTGAATGTTATTAGGTGTAAAGCTCATTTTGTTGATCAATTGGCCTTGGTGTCAGTGTTCATGTTCGTGTCATGCATAGGAGTACGGAATCCTCGGTGTGCGAGTGAAACTCGTATTTTGTAGAATTTATTTCATATTACCTGTGGCTGAAACACCACCAACAAGGTCGTCAGCGTAAGTTCCGCAGCCGATTTGGAAGGTGTCGCTCACACGGCCCACTGCTTTGCCACTCAGGCCTCCAGTGCTCGTAGCTACTGCGACATGACCTTCGGAATCAACAGCGACCGCGCCGACGGTCCCAACTCCACCCTGTTTAATTACATATTTAGATAAGCCCGCTGATCTGCCGTGGTATAACTAAAATGCCGTTATCCCATAACTGGTCAATTTTGACTTTTTGATGCTATAAGAAAAAAATCTCAGTCGATCTGTATAGGTATGCGATATTATTGTAACTTGAATAGTTTTGGAAATAATAACATTTTAGTCAATGCCTCATAAGGTTTTCGCAGCATCGATGATAAACTAAAATGCATAAAACGTTTTTCTATCAAATTAAATTATATTGACAACATGACAGGAGATCCATTCGAAAGTAATTAAATTTATCTATATTTTGGTACCTTTAAGTTAAACTTTTTACCACGTTTGTCGCGTTTTTCTCAAATCGGATTAACTTTTTTTTTTCCGCCTTTTACTCAAAACAAGGTTTTGGTAGATAACGGCATTATAGATATATCCCGGCAGTGTTGTGAGTCGTCAAGTGTACTATGTCGCATGTGTTTTCCTTGATCGGAGGCCTAAGATGCGAGCCGCTACAACACTTTCTCTAACTACTTTTTTGTTGTCAAAACGAGATAGAATTTAGCCTTCGTTTTCGTAGCTTTTTGTATGTTTGTTTTTCGAGTGTATGTATGTTTGTATATATGTACCTATATATGTATGTATGTGGGCATGTATGTTTCTATATGATCGCCTACAGCCTAAGCGGATCGACCGATTTTGATGTGTGAAGTGTTGTTAGATTCGTCTTCACTTCCTGAGTGTCATATTATATTTACACGGCTATATTTTTTGTAATAATTATAAAACATCTCTCGCAAAAATAAATAATGTGTTTTTTCGTAACCTCCAACGAACTTTTTCGTAATAAACAAGTGATGTTAAATGAAAAATCTCTACTAGGATAGTGATTCTGAAACGATTTACTTCATATTTGAGGCCCGTATCAGTTGTTCCGAATTTCCCGTGCTTCAAGAAACTATTCAAGGCATCTCTTGAATTCTGAGTTATCAGTGATTCTTCAGGCACTGGCTGAAATCCCTGGAAATATAATTAAATGTATTTTTCTTTTTCCTACCTGAGGATCTTTGTCCAGTATCAGACTAGACGTCCTGGAGGAGTGCCGTCTGCGCTGCTCTTTTTGATAAAGTCCGCCTTAATGTAGTTGAAACTATAGCCGGAGATATCGACTCCGAAATAGACACGAATAAGTCGAGTAACCCATAATTTTCATATCAAAATTGACCTCCGTTGTACGCAGATATAATTCGAATTCTGTATCTCAAGATTGATCTCAAGTGGAACAAGCGGTTTCGTTGAAAGATTTTTTAATCATCATCCACAGCCTTCTCTATCCCACTCCTGGGTATAGACATTTTCTCTCTTGTCTTACCATTTTCCTCGGTCTTGTGCCAACCGAGTCCAGATGTTTTAATAGTTCAAGGTAACCACGAAAGTAGTTTCGATATCGACTGCACGTGTAAGAAAAATATTTCATGTAAGTAATTGAATTTGGTTACTCAACTAAACTACGCAATTCAAGATGATGAAATGTTTATGGGGCCACCTTTGAGGTATTTGAATTCTAATAAAAAAAATATCATAGAAATACATAGATACATTAACCAGCGAAAATATCGGGAAACACACAAAAAGGACCTACAAATTGGGAGCCTCTTTTTAAAACTCTTAAAATTATAATAAGATTTATACATAATATAAAATTAGTTTTGAATATCTTTGCATATTAGCGTCGCTCACTAGAGACACGCGGTTAAAAAACTGAAGCAACCGACTTCTCATGGATGCCATTGTCAGAACTGGACCAAAATCGGTTCACCCAGTCGAAAGTTATGAGGTAACAAATAAAAAAAAATACAGTCGAATTGATAACATCCTCCTTTTGGAACTCGGTTGAAAATACCGTCAAATGCGGTTAAAACTATAGTCGGAGATTTTGGTTCAAAATAGAATAAGTACTTCACATACCTTTTCTACAGCAAACGCTTTAGCACCCTCCGAAGCTAACAAGCAGTGTGGAGAATCCGTAAGCACTTTACGCGCTATACTGATAGGATGTAGGAAGTCTTTTACCAAACCCACTGCGCCAACGTTTAGATCTGCTCCTTGCATGATACTTGCTTCCATCTCGACCCCACCTTTCAGGTTTAGTACTGAACCATATCCTGAAAGATGTTCCTTTTTATCCGTCTGCGCAAGAAAGAAGGTATAGATACATAGGTATAGGTAGGTGTTTTCGAGTGTTTGTATGATTGTACTTAGGTAGTGATTTACATTTATTACATTGTACTGTACAGCCTAAACGACTTGACCATTTTTGATACGCATCATTAGATGGTTAGATTTGTGTTTACTTTCCGAATGTCACAAGTCTAAGTACTTTTTTGAATAATAATGATATGAATAAATAAATAAATAAAACGGATAATTTTAGGGGTAGAAAACAGTTTTCTTCTTTTATATAATAAACGTGTAATTTACTGGCAAAAGATCGCGCGACCACATTTCTCATAAGTCCTTGCCCAGAAGGGGCGAATTCGTCGCGATTCTCTCGTGCGTATCATGCGCGACCGTTGCGTCCAGAAAGAGGGTACCAAAGCGCGAGCATTTGGGGACGAAGCTCTGGAGCTCGCGCGTTAACTGAACGCAACTTAACGCAAGGCGTCCCTCCCTAGTATCTCGAATCAAGCGCGAGTCGAGAGTCTGGCGTAGTGCACGCGATTTACGCGCGTATTTTGAATTCGCGCGATGCTTGTGGACGCGATGTAAGGATTCGCTCAACGCGCGCAGCTATCTCTCTCGCGCATCTCAACCTTTTTAAACATATAAAATCATTGAATAGGGATATGAGAAAAGTGAGAGCTAAATTTGTTTATTTATATAGGAGAAATATTTAAAAACAAGTTTTTCTTCGATATCTTTTAAATTGGCTGAGGAATAACAAAATATATGTTTTTTTTTCTAATTCCGTCGCCAGTCTATATGATATCTGATTAAAACTTTTTGACGTGAAATAAATCGATGAACGCTGGCTGCACGCACGAAAAAGTATGACTCATTGTCCCGTTACGCTATTGTCCCATTTACATCATCATCATCATTGTTTTGTTAAGACGTTGTGACGTTAAACTATCGTCCGTAAACCGACTTTACAGACAACCAATTTTTTTTTTAATGTTTCTCCTCTCCTCTCTAAATAAACAAAAGCTCTCACTTTTCTAATATCCCTATTTCATAATTTTATAATATGTTTAAAAAGGTTGTGATGCGCGAGAGAGATAGCTGCGCGCTTTAATCTTAACCTTAAGTAACACACAATACAAGTGATTATATATGTACTATATACTAAAACTTAGATGCTGGAAGCAGGCCGCTTCCAACCGGTATTTTTGAAAATCCATGAGTGAGGCTATGTCCAGCAGTAGACTTCTTGTGGCTGAGATGATGATGATGAAAACTTCAGTTTGGAGTGGATTTCTAGTGGCTGAGGTGATGATGATAATGTGTTAGTTCAGCCAACGAAGCGTTTACCTTCGATCAGTTTTAGGATTGTTACGAGTCCATTCTTCAGGATACACGAAAAAGTGTCACCGTTTCAATGTGGATATTCCAAAAACCCGAACGAAACGCTTTAATTCCACTTTCATCGTGCGGACTGCAAGATTGTGTAATACGCTTCTTAAGTGTGTCTTTCCCGATAGATATAATCTGGGTGTTTTTAAATCGCGAGTAAATTGGTTTCTTCTAGGTAAGCGCGCTCCATCGTAGACCGCAACTTCGCTTAACATCAGGCGCGCTGGCGGTCAAGCGCAATCCTATTTATAGGTACATAAAAAAACTCATGCACTTCTGGAGTCGGTCGGCGCCGTACTGACGGAAGTCACAGTTGTATTCCCTATTCTCAATGAGGCAAGAAATGTGGTTACGCACCAGCATTGAAATGTTCATCGTTTTCCATGTAATTAACAGCGGCTTCTACAGCATCTAGAGCATTGTCGGTCCGCAGTAACTGTTGGTAGCCAGCTCTTACTGCTGTCCTGACGCCAGCTCGTCTGCCTTGAACACAGCTATCTGGGAGATCCCCGGCGCCACCGTGGACTATTATCATTGGTCGCATATTCGATCCTTGTTGAAACTGCAAGAACAGCCCAGATTCGGAATCTATATCTCCGTCTCTGTCATTTCCATAGAGAATGGCCGAGACGGAGATATAGATTCCGAATCCCAATGAGTTCTGAATACGGGGGCTGGTAGGTACATTAACACTTAACAAACAAAAAAAGGATTAAAAATACCTGAATGCAGAAAAGCGGTTTTTGCAGTCTAACTTATGATTTTGTTACGCTTGATACTCCGTTGTGTATTTTTTTTTGTGAGAAAGTAGACACTTGACTCTAACAAAAATTATCACTTACAGCAATATAATACAATATCTCGCCAACAGATCCTTAAATTGAAAAATGGTTTTCGCACACCCCCAATGTTTTTTTTTATCATCTACTCCATACGATGGGGTAAATGAGAAAATAATAATTCATCCCCACTTAACGTGTAGGTCCGGGAGGTAGGTACTTCAAAAATAATACTACGACTTTTTCGGCATAACTAATATGTATATCCATGCCAAATTACAGCTCTATAGTACTAATAGTATTTGAGCAAAGCCGCGGACAGACAAACGAACATAGCGAAACTATAAGGGTTCCTCGTTTACTATACGGAACCCTAAAAACGTACACTCAATAGGGCATTAAGCGTAACAAAATCGTACGTTAGACTGCATAAATAGCTCTTCTACAGTCGGGCATTTAGTTTTTCTTTTAATAAATGAAAACAGGTTGTGACACATTGAAAACAACGTTAGTTTTCATAGTAAAACGATGAATTGCATCTAATAGTAGACATTCATAAATGGCTTATTTGTATTTGTGCAATAATAAAAAACTCTTTTAAAAATATTTTAGTACTACTTACAAAAAGCACAAAACAAAATCAGCAATGATGACTTTCGACGACGTGCTAACTTTGTGACTTTACAAGCTTCACTACGCTACTTTTTTTGTAGAACTATCATGGTTAAGCTAGAAGAATTATCTTCATATATTATGACGAATCTGAGTCTAGGTTAAGAAAAACTTTTACCGCATACTTGACCATACAGAAGGACAATTATTTGAGTTTAAACAACTGCAAAAACTCGGCAACACCCATTAGTTCTATAGAACTGTCATAACTGACTTCGAATGCGCAATTTTATTTTAAAAACCAAACTAAAGTAGGTAAATAAGTTCGTATAGACTGAGTTGCGAACCCTAGTGTCAGAGTTATTAAGCCGCCGAAAGGCCTCTGACCTGGCTTGACAATTGCTGTTTTTTAAGAACAAACAACCGGGACCTACAATTTAACACCAAACTAGAGAACCAATTTTAATGTAATTTCTATAGAAATAAAAAAAAAAATTGCTAAAAAATAATAATATTGAAAAATATTTTGCTTTACTTTATGATAGATCCTTCATAAAGTAAAGCAAAATATTTTTTAAATCGGTTTATAAATGACGGCGTTATGCGGTAAAAAACATAAAAGAAAAACAAAAAAAAAACAGACGAATTGTTAACCTCCTTCTTCTTGAAGTCGGTAAAAACAGAAACAATCTACTTCAAAATAGGTAATTTCGCTTACTTGAATGACATATTTTTTTTCCAATTATTTTAACAGACCGACATGGCGAAACTATAAGAGTTCCTTATTGTTTACTCCGGAAACCAAACTACCAAAATCGGTTCATAAACGAAGGAGTTATGCGGTAACAAATATAAAAAATATAACCGAATCATGTACCTCCGCCCTTTTAAAGTCGGTTAAAAACTGGTATCTACACTTACTCCTATATATTATCAAGTAGCAAGTTGAAGCGGCAGTGGGTAGGGTGGGTAAGCAAATAACACGTAGAACTGATGGCCGATGGGATTAAAAAGTTTTCGATTGTAGACCACGCACCGGCAAGCGCAGCGTAGGAAGACCAGCCACGAGATGGACAGATGACCTTATATAAGTAGCAGAATCCAAGCAGCTTCGATAATTATAACGATGACACTATACATATTATATACCATACAAATACAATACAATACAAATTCGTACCCAATCCATTCGATATACAAATCAAATCATAGAGCCGTGCGACGTGCCACCCATAGTGACAATAACCGTAGCATCAATGACATTCCGATCATGCGTAGCATATTTACTAGGATAGGCGTACGCCGCGCCCGCCAGTACTGTTGCTTACAGAACGCTGTAATACCATGTTTTGTATGAAATTGTATGTAGTCCTACATAAATGGGGGCCGCAAGTGTCCAAGCACTTCTTTTTTCTACCATCTGTGGAGATTATTATTTATTTGATTATAGGCTAGCAGCAGAAGCTGTGCTGTGCCTGTATCCCACAATGCTGTTTTGTGCGTGTCTTTAAGGATATTTTTTTCTTTCTCTATCCATCCATCCGGTTTATTTTTTAAACGAGTCCAACCTGTCGTTGTTTGTCTTAGTGCTTGTTTGCCTATCTACCATTGGTAAAATTTCACAGTTGAAGAGTTTAATGCATTTTTTTTCAAAAAGCTATATTTATAAAAATTATAGCAACAATAAATTGTAAATATTATAAATTACAATATTTATAAAAAAAATACTTTAAAGCCTTAAAAAAGGCTTGAAAGTATTTTTTTATACATGAGTATTTATAATTCATGTATGGAAAAAGACTTTCAATTATTACAAATTAATAGCTCAAAAAAAAAAAAAACATTAAACTCTTATCCTATGAAATTTTACCAATGGTAGATAGATAGATAGGGCAAACCAAACAAGCACTGAGGCAACGCTGTGTTATGTAAAAATTAGAAATATTTCTGTTATCTCCAATATAGTATAGTATATACTGTTATCTCCAATAACGGAGATACCGGTTATTCTGATAATTTACTATTAGATCTATCAGAATAACCGAAAAACCGGTTATTCAGAAAGAGTTGTTATTTTGACTTAGTAGTGTTGACCTGGGTGTGCGATATATAGGTACATTTTGAAAATAACAAAAACTGAAACAACCTACTTCAAAATGCACAAATTTGTTTTAAATAACAAACTTCTGAAACGATTTTAATGAATTTTCTATGGGACCAATCTGAAAGTACATCCTTCGAAATAAAAAATATGTTTTCAAATTGGTTTACAAATGACGGAGTTACACAATTACAAACATGCTGTCGAATTGAGAACCTTGTCCTTTATGAAAGCAAAAAGTTATAAAAAAGTGTACTTCTAAATTTAAACACTTAAAAAATTACACACACATAAATTGCGACACGAACCCGCATTTCTCGATTTTATCTCGTAAGCATACTTGTTTTTTCTCAAATCATGAAATTTGGATTCACGAGTTTTACGTTTGTAAAGGATCAATATGTTTTGGTCAGTCTCTATAGTAGGTACTGCGTAGAGAACTCGCGCCTCTCACCAGGGCCATACCACAAGCGTTTAAGCAATCTTATTTCAATATTACTTTGACTTTTGTCTCGCTCTTTCTACACAAGTAAGAGCAAGACAGGTCAAAGTAATATTGAAATAAGGTTGCTATTATGATAGTGTTAACACCCCAGTTCAAGACTGTGGTTAGCATAGCTTCATCATCTCAGCCACAAGAAATCCACTGCTGGACATAGGCCTCGCCCATGTATTTCCAAAACGAACGATTGGAAGTGGCTTGCATCCAGCGTCTTCCTACGCTGCGCTTGCCGGTACGTGGTCTCCACTCGGCCCCATCGGCCATCAGTTCTACGTGCTATGTGCCCTGCCCACTGCCACTCGACTAGCTTCACAGCTGTTACAATAGTACATTTGTATACTTTCTAAACTGTAGATTGCGGGTTCAATTCCCACCCAAGGCAAATATATTTTATGTAATTTGTGTAAGGAGCATGGATACTTGTCCTGTATCTGGTATTTCGGGGGTTTACAAAATATTATTTTATACGCTATCATTTGGTAGTTTGCGGTTAGATGGCTCTGTGATTTTTTGTTCGACCTTATCATCGAGCAGAAAGCAATAAAACGCAATATTAACTACAAAAAATAAATGTTATTGATTGACGTCACTTAAAATAAAAAATACATTGTATTTCCTAACTCCCTTTCCAACATTTTTCTGTTATAAAATACCCATGGGAGAGATTAAAGTAATTTCGCAAATCGCAAAAAACGTGTACCATTTTACTTTCAATCACTTAATTATTAATGAATAGTCATCTATATTAAATTACAATTTATAAAAAAAAGAGGTTCATTGTTCAGACAGACAATTTTTCTCTCGCAAGGAGGCGAGATTACATGTCACGTAAATAATACTAAAGTAAATAGCCTGCGCAGACGACGAAATGGTCAATGTTTCTTCACCAGACACAAGATCTAATACTTAAGATTAGAGAAAAATGCAGGAAACTAGCTGACTTTCGCAAAGGATACGAATTCGCATTTAACTTAAACTAAAAAAAGTGATTACTATATTTTTGTTTTATAGACTGATAACAGATAATCTGTTTAAATAACCAAATATTGCGGTAAAAAATGGGAACTAACGATGATATTTAACAAAATAATGAAATAAGGACACCAGCGCCCTCATCTCAATGCCGCATTAGTTATCTAAATGAGCAGACCTATCAAAATATATTTTTTGCTGGGTAGTTTTTGTTTGTAGGTAAATAAGTTTTGCTTCTTTTGACCAACATAGATGGCGTAGTATATTGTAATATATGTGACGTCCCTAGATACCTAAAAAAGTTATTATGCGTTTGTCATTATTAATTTTAACAGATTACAAGCGCCATTCAATAATCTTTTTACACATTTTTTTATTGTGAGAAGGGGTTCATTGTGAAGATGGCCCGCGCTTAGCAGTGGGACAGTTTGTACAAACAAGGAGGATAAAAAAAACATTTTTTAATTTTTATTTTGCCCTAGTTTGAGCTAAATGCGATATCTTCCCGTATCCTTTCATATCTCTTTAACTTTCTAGCTTTGTGCGTTTGCTTATGTAAAAATTATACATTTCCATTTTAAATTTTAAATACGACAACAGGCCTAAAATGCGCCTGACAACATTTTCACTTGTCTTAAGACAAAGCAGAGACATACATCGTCTCGTCTCTCATAGCGTTGTTTCGTTCTCGCACAGCAAGAATAGATTTTTTTGTCTCGGTGCGCATGTTAAGCATGCTGTCCTATAATGAGAGTTGGCTTTCAAAAATAAGGCTGCCGGAACAGTCCGATAAACCTAGTGGCAATAGCCGTTTCCTATAAAGAGCGAGCACCGAATTTTTATTGCAACGAATATCTTCGCCTTTTGTACAATTTTGAGTCCGTCGTTTCGAGGCAGGCGCACACTTGACTTGTCGTCCGCGCGGGCTATAATAGACGGTACAAGTAGAAGACCAAAACGATTCATCAGCGAGGCTCTTTCTTGGAACTGTCAGAGCTGTCAGTGTCAGTATCGAGCGAGACAGCGTTCAACTCTCTAGTGATATCAGTAGGATCCAGCACCAGGCGAGGCGGTGACGGCGGCCGAGCGGGTTCCCTCTCGAATTTGATCGTACACTCCACTTTCACATCTTTTTTCTCTTCGGCATTCGATTGCGTGTCTTCCTTCGCATTCGTAAGGTGTGGCGTCAACAGCACCCTGAACCAATCGTATATGATCGTATGAAGGAAGTTAACGAACTGCCTAAAAGAGTCGATGTCCCCCTCGGTCATTTTGAAGCTGAGGCTGCAGTTCCTAGGCTCGTCGCGGAACCACAAATCGATTTCGAGCTGTAGCGGCGTCGGAAGTTTCCCAGCGCTGAAGATCTCTTCCGCGATCGCCGAGTGATGCGCGATCAGCCGATCCGGCGTTTCGCAGTGCATCGTTTGTAAGCGGATCGGTTTCCTCCGGCGCCACACAGGCTTGTCGATAGTCGTCGAATACCTTTCCCTCTCCACTTTACGTCGGCCGCGTTCCTTCTTCTCATCGTTTTCGCCCCGCTGCAGATGCAACTTAAGCATTTTCTTGAATATCACATCGAGAATGATGTCCCGGACGACGGCGCGCCAATTCTCGTCCACGATCTGACCCCGTACGCGAGGAATCAACGTCACGTTGGTGGTCGGCGACATTTTGTCGTTCCTCAATTTCGGTTTAGTCAGCAGGATGGTGCGTATAAAATTCCGGTAACCGTTGGGCCGGTCCGCGGTGTAAGTGTCCGCGGCGAGTTTTATGTACGCTCTGATTTCAGCGGACAGTTTCGGACAGACAGAGGATGCGACGTTGTGACTCTGCTCGAAGGGGTCTTGAACGCAGAACGCGGTCGAGGATCGAATCGGGCTGGCGAGATTATCACGAACGTTGCCTACGTAGCGAGAGAACTCTAAAGGCAGCGTGTGGGGATTTTCGAACGCGGCTTTCGGGACGGGAACACCGAGATACGGGCACACGACCAGCTTCTCAAAGTCGTAACCCGAATAAAATTCGAAGAAGCCTCCTAACAGCTCCGGTATAGAGGCCGGGTTGGGCGTTCCGGGCAGCTTCCGAGAGGAAAAGCCAGCGTTCCAGTGGTCAACGATGTACCTGGTGGCCGGGTCTCGCTGCAGCCTCTCCACCGCCGGCACTAGTCCCACCGCAGGCTGTTGCAAATAAAATATCACCATCATTGTTAGGGCGTAGTTTGTCAATTTCCCCGTTCCGGACAGCTCGTGTACTTTCGCCCAGTATTTGATCAACACGGCGATGGGTGCCGAGCGCTCGTCGTGTTCTAAAAGTAGTTTGATCAGTTTAGAGTTCTGTGCTCCTAGGGGTGTTTTCGCGCTGACGTCGCAGTGGAACCCTGAGGGCACATGTCGGAATTTCACTATAGGTGTGTTCGCTCGAGGGATGGCGAGTAAATGCGTGAAGACATTAGGGTATTGTTGCAGTAGTCGGCGCGCACGAGTCACGAAGGTCGCGGCGCCGCCGCCGGCCGCGCTCCGGGCGCGGTGCTCTTCAGGCAGCTCCACGTAGCAGTCGGCGTCGGATGACTTGATGCCGAGCCCGGTGGGTATTGATCCGAATGGTATCGCCACGCAACCTGATCAAGGGAATCATGTTACATCACATTGTCAAGGGCTTACTTGGAACTGCAAAATGGTGATTAGAAATTCGATAGGACGATTTATTCACAATTTCAACGATACTCCACACGATGAGGTGTGAAATGAAATTAATGAAAGGTAAATTGAAAAATAAGTACTTAAAAAATCTTTTAAAGTTAACGGTTTTATTGAAAAGAAAGATGTAGTAATGTATGTATTTACTGTATTCTACTAGCTAAAAGCCCTTTTATTTGATATGGGTATTGTGGGAGGTATGAAAAAATATAAAATCCGTCATTTTGTGGGGGCGACCATATTGAATTTTGAATGACCCTAAATATATTTCATTGTATTGTCATCTACGGCCTTACCGAAAAACGTTACTTAACTTAAGCCATCGTCTTAAATTATCTGTCTTCTTCCCGCAAGTGTCATTACATGTCAGCGAATAGTTGACAAAATACGTTAAGCAACGTTTTTCGGTAAGGCCACTAAACTAAAGGCGTGTACCAAATATCAGATCAATCTTTCGACGTGAAGGGGGTCAAATTTAGTCATCTAAAAAAATAAACAACAACAAACAAGGCAAGCTTTCACTTTTTGAAATTATTTATGGCATTTTGCAATTGTTTATTTTACACATCTACCTGCCAAATTTCGTTTACGTAGCGCTTTGTCAGCAAAGCATGGATGTTTGACAGCAAAGCGCTACGTAAACGAAAGGCAGGTAGATGTGTATGTGTAATCTGTATGTGTAAGACTACAGTCTTCGAGTAAAAAGACTATGACTTACAAACAGACAGAGACAGACAAAGGGACATGGCGAATGTATTGAGGTACTTCGTAGTTACTACAGAACCCTAAAACTATGAACCCAACAGACTGTAGTGACTTTTTTACTTTTTAGCCGACTGTCTAAGATGGAGGAGGATTGTTTTTCGAGTGTATGTATGTGGGTATGTTTTTATTTTTACGCATCTATGATTGACCATCAATTCACTTGATGTATGTACATATTGTGCATATGTATGAGTATCTTTCTATACGATCACCTACTGCCTGATGGCTTGACCGATTTTGATATGTACACTCAACAGCGTGTTAAGTGTAACGAAATCGTAAGTTAGACTGCAAAAAATGGGTTTCCGCAATCAGGCATTTTGTTTTTCTCTTAATATAGATAGATACTTGTCTTTCGGTATTTTTCAGCAGTACGATAAATCAAGCAAGTGGCGGGAATACATTGGATGGAAGCCGCTTCCAATCGGTCTTTCTGGAAGTCCATGGGGGAAGCCTATGGCCAGCAGTGGACTTCTTATGGCTGAGATGATGATGACTGTAAATCCAAGTGCATCTCACCTGGCCACTCCTGCTGTAGCACCATTTCCAGATCCCCGTACAGGTTGATGACGGCCTGCGCCTGCTCGCGAGTCAGCCGGATAGCATTCTGAATGTTCTCGAGCTGCTGGAAGAAATCGCCCGTCAGGTCGATCTCTTTCGGCATCGTTATGTCTGGACCTGGAACATACAATTTTCTTATTACAAATTAGCTACAACCATTTTACTCATCATCACCAGGCCGCATGGCTCAGTTGTAGTATGTCTACCTTCTGAGCAATATGTCGTGTGTTCGATCCCTATTTAAGGAACACGTTTCTGCTGCGCATGGGTGTTTTTTCTGTCTGGGTGTTTACATGTATCATATGAATGTATTTACAAAAGAAGTATTTATGTATTCTATACAATGACTTTCTATCACGTAGACGTAAAGTCTAAAACGAAATTCAGGAATAAAGTGTCCTGGGTTGACTGATACTCATATACCAAAAATGACGAATTTAAAGTAATGACTCTGTCGCCGCGCTAAAGCTTAAATTAGATTAAAGAACTCTATTTTCCTGCTTCGAATTATTTTAAAACACGAAATTATTTTCATCATGTAATGGGTATAATTAGATTTCAGACGTTTTTGAGGACTGACGCTACATCCCGTTGATACTTAATCAAAGATTCTATATTATTTAATTAACCGGAAATAACTCACAATATTATAATTCAAAAGAGTGATGTCTTGCGATCAGTTTCGGGACTGTCAGAGTCCCATTCTCAGGGTACACATGCACCTCAGGAGTCGGTCGATGACTTACCCGACAGTCCCGAAACTGGTTGGATGACATCGCTTGTTTGACCGATTAATATCGTGAGTTTTTTCCGGTTAATCAAATAATACAAATGAATACTCACGGAAGTTTTAGTACCGTATATGTATTCTATCAGCCATCTGGTTTCCATAGTACAAGATTTGCTTAGTTTGTGGCTAGATGGTGTTGTGTGAAAATCATCATTTCCTTGCCCTTATCCCACTAGGTGGGACCGGCACAGCATGTTTCTTTTCGCCACTTCACTCTATCAGCCGTCATTTCCACATTCACACCCCTTACCATCATATTTAGGGCCCTTTTGCATACATATCCCCTAATATTTATCAGCTCAGTCATAAGAAGTCCACTACTGGACATAGGCCTCCCCCATGGTTTTACAAAAAGAGCTGTTTGAAGTGGCTTGCATCCAGTGTCAATTAAATGACAATTATTGTTTGGGATTTAAGATCCAGGATTTATTAATTAGTCAATCAGAAATTGTTAATAATCGGGCAGAATAAAAAAAAATACTAGCGAATGAGGATGAGATATTGCAGTACTAAAATGAGCAGTATTGAATTTTGATTACGAAAATAGACCGAATTAAAACCAAAAAATGGGGATTAGAAATACTGATCACTATCAATCAATTAGCCTTCATTTACTGATTTCGTTGTTACAAATATAAATAACATTTTTTTAAACTTTGATTCAGCCTGCCTGACCGGCATAGGCCTCCTCTAAAGACATCCATCTAGCCCTATCCTGTGCAGTTATTTTCCAACTAGATCCCACCGTCTTCCGTAGGTCATCCTCCCATCATAGGTTCGTCAGTCCAAACTGATCACTATATCCAACATAAAAAGTCATGTTTTATTTTTTATTATTAAATGGGCCAACACACCTGATAGAAAGCGACGATTAACCCTTTACTTATCTAATGGAATTCTGGAATAGAACACTCTATAGCTCTAAAGAGCTCACATTCAAATTCAAAATTATGGCTTGTATAGAATTGTTATTAGAGTGTGCAATTATTGCTTCAACATCCTCATCTCAGCCACAAAAAGTCCATTGCTGGACATAGTCCTCCCCATGAATTTCCAAAATGATCGGTTGGAAGCGGCTTACTTCCAGCGTCTTCCTGCCACTTGTATGATGTCGTCTGTCCACATTGTGGCTGATCTTCCTACGCTGCGCTTGCCGGTGCGTGGTCTCCACTCGAGAACCTTTCGGCCCTATCGGCCATCAGTTCTACGTATTATGTGCCCTGCCCACTGCCATTTCATCTTGTTTATCAAACTATAAAAAAGTTGACTCACCTTCCTTCTGTGTAGCTATAACTTTTTTAAACGCTTTGTACAAATCGTCCACATGTTTAGGGTTGGTGTACGGTTTAATCTCTATGAATTCTCCGTATATGTTTATTTCATTTGTGGCCTTCATCGCGAATTTAGCCTCCTTCTCGGTTTCAAATTTCACCACGGCGAGTCTGTTCCGACAGCTGTCAACGATACATTTGCCGAATCTAGACATGACGCGAATTATGTCTTGAGCTTGAGTGTAAGCGGGGAAACCTGAAATTAAATTCAACATGTTAGATTCGTATGGATTATAAGGGAAGAGAGAGAGAGAGTGAGTGTGTGCGTGTGTGTGTGTGAGTGAGAGAAAGAACCCTTTTGAGAAAAGGACTGGAATGGGTAAAGATATAGTGCATTTGTGCTTGAAAGATATTTAGTTTTATTTATGATTGTAATGGTTTCAAACAATCATAAGCATATCACAAAATAAAGCTTCATTAGTGTGTGACCAAGTTTGCTTCCTCATGAGTGACAAATAGTGAAAATAGGCTAGTTGCCTAAATTTGAAAACTTGTTTAATTATATACTTTAATATCTATTTTATCCCAAAAAACTATATTTTAAAGAAAAAGTAATATTTACATTACGTATTTTGTATTTTAAAAAAAGTTTAAGTTTTTTGAGAAATAGACTGTTTTTTTTTCTTATCTACGTCTCTTCATTTATAATTCGAAACTATAAACCAAGCAATTTGTTATTAGTGGCAACAAGCCTATTTTGTGAAACTAACAAATTTTACTCACTGCCAACTTGGGCAAGTTCTTATATTACGAGCCTTAACAATGATTTATTTTTATGTTGTAGGTATTATGTTTAAGGAGGGATATGTTTATATTACCTCCTACAGCCTAAACGGCTAGACCGATTTTCATGTGCGAGGTGTCATTAGACACCTCGCACATCGTCGTCATCGTTAGGTGTCGTCATCTTCACTTCCTGAGTGTCAAGGCTTTATTTTTTGGTAATAATAAAATAAGTAATTTTACTAGAAATATTCTAAGAATATGCATTTATAATCTTTTACAGCGATTTTATGGATACTTTCTTATAAAAAACGTATACTCAACAGCATAACAAGCATAACGAAATAGTAAGTTAGACTGCAAAACCGCTTTTCTGTAGTCGGATATTTTGTTTTCTGTTAATATGGATACTTGTTATTATTTTCAATTGACCGGATGTTGTTGGTAAAATGACTAACATAACATGGAACATGGTAAAAAATTTCAAGGCACGATTTCAAAAAGTTGTTGAGAAAATAAGAGTTAGATGTATGAAAAACGTATATTCTTGCCACTCACCTGATACTAGAACTCTTGTTTTAGGGTCTATTTCTTCAACATCATCTTCATTGGCCTTAGGTTGACGCCAATTACGATTGGATCCACCCGCACTGAATTGTGTTTTATGCGACCCCCGAATTCGAATAGGTTGCGAAGTTTGAGGGCCGTTACGCCCCCTGAAATCCCTGAATGTCTGCGCTACTCGAGACGAATTCTGTTTCACAGGACTGCCTTTCGCATTATGCCCCGTATTCCTTTTTTCTGGTAACGAGTTTTGAGGTTTTACAACCGGATTCGCTAAAACTTCAGGAGTAGGATTTTGTACTGAATTTTCTGTTTCTGGTTCTGATTTAGCTGTAGGATTCTGTCGCTTCGCAACTAGAACAGACCGTTTAGGAGGTGAGAGTGTCGATGTAGAATTCTGCAGAGTCGTGTTGTAGAAAGTATATCCTGGAAATGATTGACTTTTAGAAATAGCTCCAAATTGACTGGTTGACGCTTTTCTGATGTCATTTGTACTAGATGTTTGTTCTAGGCTCGTAGACGCTTGTGGACTTGTGACGGTTTGTTTTGATTGAAATGGGGTTTTATCTGGCAAGGGATTTTGGAGCTTTGGAGTGTCTTGAATCGGATTAGGCAAAGAGTTCATTCTTTGCAAGGATGGAAAAGGGGCAGGTAAAGATATTTGAGGTGACATTGGTGTGGTTACAAATGGGACTGCCATTGGATTTTTAACCACTGGAGTGACGAGCAGTGGCCGCTGTTGGTTGATTATAGGACCCGGTAAAGACGTTTGCGGCGACATAGGAGTAGTCACAAATGCGACAGGCATTGGGTTTTGGGTCGCTGTAGTAGTGAGGAGTGGTGGTCGTTGGTTGGCTACGTTCTGTACAGTGTTGTTAGTTCCCATCTGGTTCGATCGCTGCACAGTTTCGAACGCCATCATCAAGAAGTTTTGGACTGCCGGCAATGTATGCTGGGGTACTGACGGCGCCGCCACATTCTGCCAGGTTCCTTGCGGTGTCACTATTCTGTTATTGCCTGTTGCCTGTTGCGGAATGTATTTATTTAAAGGTATTTCTGTGGAGTTTTGAGCAAAAGGAACGCTAACGGCGTCTTGTGCAACTTCGATATTTCTTGTCTGCATTGGTAGAGCGCTTGATTTTACAGTAGTGACTTCTGTTAGTTCTATGGGCTTGGGGCTATGATTGATAATTGTAGCCTTCTGTAAAATTTCAGCTATATGTAAAGGCTGTGAAGCCGCTATAGCTTTGTCTAAAGAATTCTGTGCAGCTGCCACAATGTTTGAGCGAGCAATAACTGCGTTATGTTCTGTGTCAGCTGTAACGTCGGTAGACGTTGCTGCTACAGCTCTCTGTAGCGACTCTTGCGTAACTGCTATGATCTCTCTGGGAGGCGGTTGAGAAGCTGTGTTTTTGTTCAGTGTTTCCTGAGCTGATAAGGCGTTGGACTGAGCCGGAGGTACGGGAGAGGCCACTGTTGCCTCCATAACTTAAGAGTGTAACAGCTCACCTGAAAATCACCACCATATAATGCACAATTATTATGAACACCAATCACATAAAACAAGAAAAATCAACACAACTCAATTTGATGAAATAACAATATGTACTGGAGTCAGATAAGTAGAAAGCATGTCTTAAAGACCATCTAATTATTTATACATTATGATTAGTAATGTTTGATGATTAAATAATGATATTAATGATTGCTATTAAAAGCAAAAATGTCTCATATAATAAGAGAAATGCATGTATTTTTAAATTATACATGAGTAATCAAGTTTTAATTTTTCAGTAAAGAAACCTTTTATTTCAAATTATTTATAATTAACTACTTACACTTATTTAGAAGTAACTACTTACAGGATGGTAAAATCATATAAAACTATTTTGACATTCATTGTATGGCATAAGCCATTAGGGAATGTAAATATTTACTGAGTCAGATTTTGTTAGGGGATTCCCAGGTCATGAATATCTAACTACAATATGTGTCAGAAACCACAGACGGTATCACATATAATTCATTACATGCACTGTGAGCTCTACTATTGGGTATTCTGTGCCATAACTCATAGTCTAAGTAATTGACTGCTGTCGCTGTCTGCACTTATAATTTATCAATAACAAATAAGATACATTTTCTTAACTTTTTGACTTACAAACAGAAATAATACTTATTTATTCAGTTGTATCAAATTCAATAAACACATAGCGAATGCTATGTCATTAACTTATCAATAGGTTAATGTTGAGACATTCTGTAAGTTGATATTATGCAAATGAACATGATAAATTGATGACTAAGGCGTTAGTGAAATGTTTATATTATTACTATATTAAATAGATTATATATTTAATATAATTTTGAATTGATGATAAAAAGAACAGAAAAGGATAAGGAGATAAAAAATGTACGAATGTAACGTTATGCATATATACATGTAAGTACATGCGTCACAACAAAAATTAAATTACAATATTAATTTCTGAATATTTATTAATGCGCTATCAATATTTTTAAGGTTCCGTACCTCAAAAGGGAAAAAATGGAACCCATATAGGATTTTGTTGACACTTTGTTGTCGTCTGTCCGTCCGTCCGTCCGTCTGTCTAGATCTAGACCTGTATCTCGGGAACGCGTGAAGGTTCAACTTAATTGAACTTAAAACCATATATCTCTTGCTGCAGAGAGAAAAATCAAATTTCTCAGTTTTCATAAAAAAAATGTTACAGCCGAATATGTCGCATAAAATTTCGACACTCACAGGGGAACCAGAACCTATGGGGTTCCTGTTGACCTATAACTGTGAAATTAGGCAAGAAGCATCAATATATTGTACACATAAAGGAAAAGATCCCAAATCCTGAATTGTACCTTTTTAATTTAATCACAAAAAATAGGGTCTTTATGCAAGGAAGGAGGGTCCAAATTTTAAAGTGAATTAACCGTATCATGTGGGGTATCATATGAACGATCTTCATTAGCACGGGCTAAAACAGGGTTTTAAATATTTTTACAATGTATATTTTTTGGTTTATGAAGGAAAATATAAAAAATATATAATTTCCCCCTTTTACGGAACCCTCGGTGGGCGAGTCTGACTCGCACTTGTCCGTTTTTTTTATGTATTAAGGGGTTTAAGAGATGATCGTAAGTAAGTATAAGCAAGAATTTATGCATAAAGTCTCCTTTGTTATAAACGAAGGAGAATTCATACATAAATTCTCCTTTGCTAAACTACACTGCTTTTTTCTTAAATTTCACCATCCAAAACTTCAATAGGGAAGTATTGGAAGTTTTGGGAAGTGATGGAATGGCTTAACTTTAAACTGCATATTAAAATGCTTAGGTGCTAATGTAACCAAGCTGTATGATTGTGAAAGAACTAAAAAATAGTTAGGGCATAGCTTTTGTTTTTTTAATACTGCGAATTTAACTAATTATACTGGTTAGACACAATCATTGTGATTAGCATTGTGTTTGAGAATGTTAACTTTAGAACTGTTTTTCATTAGTGTGTGCATTGGCAGTACTTGCGCACACTAATGAAAGGATACATCAATACTTTTAGTAGTAATAGGCAAGAATTGCAGTAATGATTAAAAATATCTTCATAGTAACATACCAGAGCTGGCTATGACAACTTTTAAAAAGTAGTTTGGTTCTAAATATCCTTTTTCATTGCCGCTTGTAAGTATAACCCCATTTTCTGACTCATAGAACCTTATACCATCAGAAAGAGCTTTTGCTAAGTCTATATAGATTAGGATTTGTGCGTTATGTCTCAGACCACTAATAATGTTCTTGTCAGCAAAAATTCCTTTGGCAAAATGGATGTGTTGCCGCTTCATACGACACAGGCCTTGTGTTTTAATCTGCGGCCAGCATTTTAGGTATGTCCCATGAATAATTGTATTGTATTTGGGCTGAAAGTGTAGATAATAAAATATAAATACATACTACATAATACAAATATATAGATTGATGCGTCACACAGGAAAATAGGCACAAACTGAGTTTTAGTTTGCAGTTGAAAATGATTAATAAAATTTTGCACAGGGCACATAGTACATAATATATAGGTATTACACATAAAAAAACTACAAAATAATAAAAATATATATTTTTAATTTTAAATTTCTGATTGGGTATAATAGATACCCATCAATAACAAGAATCTATAAAACATATGAGTAATAAATAGGTGTGATCGTTAATTTATACCTCTAAATAGATAAAAATATTGTATGGGCGTCTTTAACTCGGGATTATATAAATTTCTTCTGAGCAAAAAAAGTGTATATGTATGACAAATATGTTATAGATGGCAGCATCAAATAGAAAGCTGGCAGTCAAGAACAAGCCTGGCCATAAATAAAGAAAAAAATCTTATATTTTTAAATATCAATGTTAGATGTCAAAAATTAAACATGGTTAGTACCTCCAATATAGGTATCAAATCTACAGTAGATATTTCACTAATCGTATGCCCCTGGTTCGCCTTAATCTCCAGTGAAAGAGTGTCAGGGTTGGATCTCAGTTTGAACCGTTGCTTATCATTATTTTTTACTACTCTCTCTATATCAGGCAATGTGTATTTACCTTTGAATGTCTTATAGTTCAATAATTTTGTAACTTCTATGTATCCTTCTGAGCTGAAAAATTGTTGTAAAAATTGAGGCAGTGATCCCACCTTTTGTTGAAGAATTATCTTGCACCAGTCAAAAAAATCTTTGTGTCCCCACTAAAGAGTTATTCAGAAAATTATCCTGATCTGATGATGAATTTAGACACCAACTTAGAGTTAGAACAATGCAGCCAGTGGATACACCAGGTTCATAAGTTATTTTAGTTTATTAATAATTGAAATTAGACTAATCTTATTGCAAATATTTTATGTAAATGGAAGACCTAACATTTCGAACACGCGAATTTTTTGTCTTGGTCGCGTCTGTTTCTTACAGTAGTATCAGATAGTGTGGGGAATCGCTCCCGGTTTGTTTTTACAAAAAGGGCCGTTTCTAAAATGTATAAACACTGAAGTGTAAGAATTTTACACTTTAAAAATAGGGCTTACAACTATCTCTTTTTTTGAAATTTTCTCTTTTTAAACATTGAATGAATACAGCGTTTCTGCCTTTTAAAAATAATAATTTTATGTGTTGAATTTCCCCAAAAAATAATCCCGTACCTCAAAATTGATTCAACTAACCCTTATTAGGCTTATTCTTATTCGAGATGGGGGCGATTAGTCCTGCACTGACGTCCCGCTTGGGGTGCATTGTGCATTTCCCCCCACCGGCAAACTGCTTTTCTACTATAGTAGGCTTTAAGTAAAGATTCTATTTAGAGTACGAGCTAGTTTGCTGATGGCATATGTTTGGCTACTTATTCTTTTCGAAAGGTGCTCTATTTGTGATTTCCAATTCAATTTTCGGTCAATATATCATCCAAGAAATTTTGAGCTTTCTATTTCATTTATAATGTTATTGTCATATTAATACTACATTTGTCACATAATGTCACATAATGCTACATTAATATTACATTTGTTTGTTCCTCTTGGTCTAAAATAAATAAATAATATTTGTTTTATTTAGGTTAATTTTTAAGTTATTGTTGTCAAGTCAAGATATAACTGAGGTCAAAGATTTAACAATATCGTTTTACGTTTAACTTTTGGAAACTTGGGAAACAAATGCAGGCCTGTCCATTTTTAAGTATTCTTACCTAGTTTTCAGTACATATTTTATTTCTACTGATAAGTAGACAAAACTGAGGAAAAACGATTTTCAAGATTTTCATGTTAGCATCATAATAATCATATCATTTATTGCATATTGT
The DNA here is from genome assembly GCA_947563715.1 of Lycia hirtaria. Classification (NCBI taxonomy): domain Eukaryota; kingdom Metazoa; phylum Arthropoda; class Insecta; order Lepidoptera; family Geometridae; genus Lycia; species Lycia hirtaria. Next base: position 26,632,026 of record OX387375.1, read on the forward strand.
ACAAACCAAATAGATATTATCTAGATGTCTTCTATAATAATCACGAGTGAATAGGTTTCTTCTAGGCAAGCACACTCCATGATAGACCATAATTGTTGCTTAACACCAGACAAGTTGACGGTCAAGCGTAGGCCTATTTATGAATAAAAAAAAAGCAGACTGAGAGGATAAGGCCTAATCTTTACCTTAACTTGATATTTATTTAACTTGCTAATCAAGGTAATAAATCAGTCAATTAATTGTATGTCAGTACATGTCCCATAAATGAGAGCTAGTATTGCACCTCTTAATTGGTTTTGGAGCTCCATGGCTGAACATTATATTAAGTTACATAGAAAGGAAACAACAGAGCTCTGCCTTAGATGTTAAAAATAAATTTTGCAAAACAATTTGAACACAGGTTTTGAAATATGACAATGCCTGAAGAAAAGAAAATGCAGACCTGATTGGCAGACTATGCCAATCAGGTCTGCATTTTCTGACACAATATTTATTATGTAAGTGAAAATTATTGTTATTTTATTTTTATGCACCATAAGTTTATTTTAATTTTATTTTTAAGTTGTAAATATTTATAACTAATTGTATATTACTTGATGTGTAAATAAACGATTTTTTATAGTGAAAATAAAAATATATTTATTTAAATAAATATAATTACTATTCACTATCAGTACATCGTTTTTATTACTATGAAAGATTTTAATTAGTGCAATTGTTAATTATATGTAATTGATTTGTGGTCGTTTAATAAGGACACTATACCAAACTGAAAGTGTGATTGTAAATATCCAGACAAAACACCACGTGTAATAAAAACTAATGTTTGCTGACTCGTCTTCCAACAAAGTTTTTATACAACCAAATAGCTATAAATTTGTGTGTGTTACGTATCCAAACAACAACATATGCCAACAATAGATATACAAAATGTCTCACATTATGACCTTTACCTACCTCAATTGAAAGCCTTCTTGAACCGCTCCGTGTCTCAGGAGCCAAGACAAAGATTTGCTTAGTTGGATGTCTTTATTATTCCTGTGAAAAAACACAATACAACAAATTTTTACACTCGTTAATAGGTATACTGTAACGAACGTATCTAGCGACCGACTTACATCTAGTAGGTTGAAACTAAACTTTTGGCAGAAATCACGCGGCGTAATTCAAAATTTAGGATTACGGTACTTGTGAAAACATTATTACTGCATACATCTGCTGTTTAATTCATTATTTTTTGAGAAATAATTAAAATCAACTCAATCTCCCCTTGACCTTTGCCAAAAAACAGAAAATAATTTAGGACACAATAATGTATAACTTTAACTATGATAATTAATGACGTTCGTAATTCAAGGCGACATCGGTTAGTTTTAGGGATAATTTTTACCCTACTGCATAAGAAGGAGGGTTATATTTTTCGAGTGTATGTATGTTTCAATATGACATCCTTCATCCTACAGACTGCAAAAACAGCTTTGCTGCAGTTGGGTATTTTGTTTTTCTTACTTCTTGTTTTTATTGCATGTCAATTAGTGATTTGTTTAGATTGTAGTAATTTTGTTAGGAAAGTCTAAGAATAAAGTTATTTGTAAACAAGATTTTTTGTTAGCAAGCTAAAACATTATTACTGTCTCAATTCAGCTAAGTCCGGAAAGTCCAGATCTACACTGTACATTATAACACTAATTGGCTCAAAATAAAATTCAGCAAATAAGTACGAGTCACCGATCAAATATCCTTTTTTTTTATAGATTAGTGCACATTTCACACAACACCCTCTAGCCCATACTAAACAAAGCTTGTACTATGTATGCAACTAGATGATCGATAGAATACATACGTAATTATACTTTATACGTAATTATACATATACTTTACATACGTAATTCAAGTACAATGTTGTAAATACATATGGATAATCACTGCGGTTCTGACAACCTAGAGTTTTCTATTAAAATCGACATCTATACTTGCATCGCTCAAATACATACATTCATTTGCGGCGCCCAAACAGGGCCTTGTTCTTAGTTTGTAAGCTATTTCTAAGTGCAATAAATAAATAAATTTGGGATTTGATAATCCATTAAATCAGACCGTATAATTATAATAGTTAAAACAAAACTCAATACATGTAACTTAAAGAAAACTATAACAAAGAAGATTCATAAATATACAGAATTAAAAGTAGAAATAATCAGAATATGGAATATAAGTCAGATATTAATACCATTAAATCATAACTTACTTCAAGTTTAATGTATCACGTGCTACATTTAAAATAAAATATACGATTACGATGCGAATACTGTCCTAATTGTAATAGCAATTTAAAATTGTATTCACTGATAAAGGACTTTTAAAGGAATTTGTATGTACATATGTTGTATGTAATGCAATAAAAATAAACAAACAATAAATTTGTCACTTTCTGTTATGTGCGAAAATGAACAAAACACTGTATAGTTAATATACGTTTGATAACCATAGTTTTGATGACTCAAAACATCACAATAAATCTCTAATCTAACACGTTATATGAAGTTCATAACGTGTTAGATTAGAGACTAGATTAGAGTCCCATTTCAAGCGAAATACTAAATCGATGGGTCACGGATTATCCTGATACATATTATCGTGTCAAATAACAATGTAATAACAATAACTTTGAGTTGTTTGCGGGAACGTTATGGAAACATGTTGTCGTTTTATTTTATTTTACATATCTAGTGTTATTTTGATATGAATGCTGTAAACATGGTGGTGTTTAATTCATTAATTGTTTACTCAAGTGCGTGAGTGTGGGTAAGTGAAATAAAGTGGCACAACGTGTCTTTTCACGTTGTTGGTAAAACTTCATAGAAGCTTTTAGTAAAGTCGCCACTACTTTACTGAAGCACGACTTGAATTTGAAAATGACGGCATATGTGACTGAGATTGTGAGTGACTAGAACATTTATGACTTGTTTTATTTAAAAAATTTGAATAAATCTTAGTACTTGACACTGGCAAATGCTATAAGCGGGTTCAATTTTTTTTTTTAATCTGGCCTTACCCCTTTTTTTTATTGGAATTGGACCCGGTTAGAGCATATGCCAGTGTCATATATTAAGATTTTTTCACGTTTCTTGAATATAACAAGTTATAAATGATCTAGTCATCTATACAGTCATTTTAAAATTCGAGTCATGCTTCAGTAAAGTGATGGCGTCTTTATTGAAAGCTTCTATGGATTTTTCCAATAACGTAACAAGACACGTTTCGCCGCTTTATTTCACTTATCCACGATGCATTTCAGCGCTCTATTTAATTTGCACTCACTCACTTACTTAGTCAAACACTTACGGTCTTACCGAAAAACGTTACTTAACTTTAACCATCGTCTTAAATTCTCTGTCTTCTTTCCGCAAACGTTATTACGTGTCAGGGAGAAGTTGACAAAATATGTTAAGCAATGTTTAAAGTTAAGTAACGTTTTCCGGTAAGGCCGTTAATGAATAAAACATAATTTTTATAGCATTAAAATTCAATATAACACAATTTTTAGAAAAGAAAATAAAAACGACAACATGTTCCCATGATATTCCCGCCAAAACTTAGAAAATCTTTAAGGTTTTGCCGGGAACATTATCCTTTTATTTTATTTTCCTTGTGTTATTTTGAATTTTAATGCTTTACAAATGGTGGTGTTTTTTTCTTACATGTTTGATCAAGTGTGTGAGTGAGGGCAAATGAAATAGAGCGAAATGCATCGTTTCACATTGTCAGCAAAACTCCATAGAAGTTAACAATAAAAAAGTCTCCACCACTTTACTGAAACGTAATGAGAACTTGACCATGCCTGTTTTTACTTTACTTTGACTTTGACTATGACTCTGTTAACGAAAATAGAGAATAAAAGAATAATGAAGAACAGAACAGCAAAAGACGATGGCTGTATGTGCAGTATGTGCTACGTTCCCTTTTCCTTTTCATATAGGGAAAAAAACATAGTCCTACTCTGGCTGGGGGAAAAAACACAACCAAAAAAAAACTATGCCATGGAGAGGACCGAGAGGAATCCAAAGTAAAGGTTCATTCTTTTTTTATTTTATTTGATTTGGACATGCATTTGCCAGTATCAAGTATTAAGATTTATTCAAGTTTCTTTAGGTTTCTCGGTTTTCTCGGATGGACAGCGTTCGGGAAACTCAAAAGCGTCTTCTGGTCTAATATACCCCAGTCCCTCAAGCCGAAAGTTTACAATCAGTGTGTGCTACCAGTGATGACATATGGCACCGAAACGTGGTCACTTACTATGGGCCTTCTAAGGAAGCTCAAAATCACACAGCGGGCTAAGGAGAGGGCTATGCTCAGGGTCTCTTTACGAGATCATATTAGAAACGAAGAGATCCGTAGACGTACAAAAGTCACCGACATAGCACAGCGGATAAGCAAGTTGAAGTGGCAGTGGGCAGGGCACATAGCACGTAGAACTGACGGCTGATGGGGCCGAAAAGTTCTGGAATGGAGACCACGAACCGGCAAGCGTAACGTAGGAAGACCAGCCAGCCACAAGGTGGACAGAAGATATCATACAACTGGCAGAAAGATGCTGGATGCAAGCCGCTTCCAACCGGTCTTTCTGGAACCGGTCCAAGTGGAACGGGTCCAACCGGTCTTCTTTACTCTTTCTCTTCCACGGTTGCTATAATCACATTATGCTATTTCACTGTGGAGTGAAAAAGAAAACAATGTGACGGTCTTGGGTATAAATCAGATACTATGTCACGTCCTTTTATTCGGTCGGTTAAAAAGACCGTAACACAATTCATCATTATCAAATCTATTTATTTGCGTAGATAACAGATGTAGTAATGACAGCGTATCTAGCGTTTTAAATGCTCCTTGTCCCCGTACTACCCACCCAGTTTTTTCTAATATTCGTAGATTCAAAACTGAACCGTAAAGCTAAGAACAAAAAGTATAGAATACAAGATCAAATTATACCTTATGATTCTTCTTCTTTTTTGTATTGGACCCCGCGATTAGCGATTTGCCAGTGTCAAGTATTGAAATATTTTCAAGTTTCTTGAATAATACAAGTTATATAGTGTTCTAGTCACAGTCTCAGTACGTAAACAGTTATTTTCAAATTTAAGTCTTGCCACAGTAAAGTGATGGTGACTTTACTAGAAGCTTCTATGGAGTTTTGCCGACAACGTAAAATCACACGTTTCACTGCTTTAGTTCACTTGCCCACACTCATGCACTTGATTGAACACTTAATGAATAAAACACCACCATTTTTATAGCATAATGTTCAAAATAACACAAGTTTAGGAAAATAAAACAAAGCAACAACATGTTACTAAGACGTTCCCGCCAAAACTCTACCTTATGATTATGAATGACACACTTTTTGCACAGAAAATCAATGATGTGTGTGACCATAGACAATGAGGCAGAGACTTTGGTCAGCTGACTTCATTTTTATCATTGGTCTTGTGATAAGTTGTGAATCTCCGCCATTCTCGGTTCGTCTTTTCCACCTTTCTCGACCTGTGAGTTGAATTTTTCTATTAGAAATACAAATTAGAATTACTGTTTGGTTGGGGTTTTTTGGTGCTTGTGTTGTTCGTTGTGGATATTAGTTTAATTGGCCCTAGTTTTGGTAAGATTGTTCATGATTCTGCCATAGTCAAATTTTATTGATGCCATGTAATGTCACTCAATAATTTGGATAATTATCCGGCGTATTTTTAATAGCAGTTAATTTACATAAAGTTACTGTGAAGGTTCTCATTTGATTTTAAAGCACGTATCTCATTGATATATAGGTTCGTAACAGTAGGCATCGATGATAGTACCCACCCATTTATCATGTGACTACGAAAAATTATTTCTAATTGGCCTGGATGTAGAAATTACTTCTTATTAGATTTCGTAGCACTTTACATAAAACTTTCCTAATTTTCTATTACGATTATTATCTACATATGTAACACATAGAAAAACACCAGGAAACTAATCTGTCAAAGCTGTAATTAGTTGATCAAAAGATTCCTCTTACTCCTCGAAAATACCTTGTCAGTGCACATAAACTGTTTTCTTCAAAAACTACAGCTATTAATTCTAAAATGACTAATTGATAACTATAATAATATCTAAGATTTTCACATCAACATGAACATACTAAGAAAACCAAGATTGACTGATAGGTTCTGTTCTATTCCATTTGTGTTTGCCGTCTATTGGTGTCTATTTTGTAAATCATCATTTAGGGTTTTATGTTTCATTTGTCATGAATTTGTCTCATGTCCATTGTTTGGTCATTCATTGGGGTCTGTCTTGTATTTCTGTAGATCTTAAAGATTGTGTACCTATGATTGGGACCGATACCAAACTGGGTTACCTTCAATTTTGTATTTACCCTACTTAAGACGGTGAGAATGTTGAGTCTCAAGAAGTACTAAATTGGAACTGACCATTATATACCTAAAATTGTGAAGTTTAACACAATAGTGCTTTTTTCAAGGGCTTACAGTATGTATTTTTTTTCTGCTTTTGGAAACATAATATGTGTTGGCAATCATAAATAATATATATTGTCTCGATAGATATTATATATAAAATTATTGGGATATTTTGTTACTTTACAAAATAAACTCATTTATGTTAAAATTCTTAGTGATCATAGATCAATGGATCACGTGATTAGGTCAATCATACATTATTTTACCTATCAAGAACTAAACTAGTGACTTCCCATTTTACTATAATATTAGTAGTTTTTTGAAAAACTGCATGTGAGAGAATATCAATAATAATCTATATTTTTCAGTGTATTTATAACAAAAGTATATTATTCCTTGTGGTTTAGTTTTTAATTTTTACTTAGTGTTAATAATTTTATTGGACTATTGTTGTACTATTTATGTTTTTTTCAGATGTGTTTTTTGTCATATACTCCAAAAACCAGATTATGTTAAAACTGCATGATTTTTTTATTTGTTTCTATCAGGTGTTACTTTGTCTTAACATCCTGGTTGTTATAAACCACATTTTACTGTCAGGTATTTTAATTTATTTTTTCTGCGAATAGTTCTTGATTTTTTAATGATAGTTTATGAAAAAATTGTGCTTATATTCATTAAAAAAATGGTTCTTATGTAACAGCTCTTCAATATTTTATGTAGAAGAAAAATAGTGATAACTCAAAAAAATAACTGGAAATTTCTCCTTCAAGATATTTGACTATGATTGATAGTGATTTATCAGTGATAGTGCCAGTTGCCAGTCAGCTGATCTAACAGTCCTTGGCATAAGAAATATTATAAAACTGTAATATTATACTGATATTTTTGCTTCCATTGATCTGTTATATAATCATAGTTCTTTGAATTACTTAAAATTATTCTGAAATTAAGTTATATTTATTATACGAGTGTATTACAGACATTTTGATTTTAAGTGATATCTATTTTATACTACTGAATTTTTAAGTTTTTGTGACTAACATTGAGAATTTTACATACATACAACCATTTGTAACAATAAATCTGCAAAGGTCGCAGTAATTCTCTGGGGCTCAAGTCTGTTTGGCCCCCTCAGTATTAAATAAAGAAAACCATACAACCACACCATTTTCAGTTGGGATATACAATTCTGCTTATCCCAACTGAAAATCTTCCATTTGCTACAATCCTGGTAAATGCTGGTGAATCTTTAGCTTCTTTTTCTTTGGTATTTTTTTAGATTCTACATTGGATTATTTTCCATTCTATTCCACATAAAATATAGACCCTAAAAATTATACAAGTAATTTCAAATTCAAATATAGATAAAAATTTGGTTTCACACAGAATCTTCCGGCATGATAATTTAGTAATAAACTGGTCAATTGCAACATACATTTAGGGTCATTATTGGGTCTTATTGTAGGGTTCTTTTCTATATTTGACACAATGAGAAAACTCACTTGTTTGATGCTGTGTACAGATTGATTTCACATTTTTAATTTGTATGAAATTTTTATTTCTACTTTGAATACATTTTATTAGTTGGTCCACTATAACTCATGCATGACCTTTAAAATCCTACAGACTTAGCTGTGATAGTGTGTGTGAGTAGTAGTTATTTTACCTTGTCGATATGGGTATACTATTGTTAATATGTATACCCATACCAAATTACAGCTTTCTAGTACTGAAAGTCTGAGCTAAGTTGCAGACGCACATATGGACAAGGCAAAATTATAAGAGTCATTTGTTTACTATGGAACCCTAAAGCTTAAAGCTTGCCAGATGAATTTGCATCAAATTATTAATTACTTAATGTTATAATTTTATCTCTATGTCAGTCAAACCTTTTCTATTGTATGTTAAACTGTTTCAAACATATTCTCTTTTATCTTATGCTAATATTACTTCATGTTTTTGTTCCAGAGCAAAGAATATAATAATTCAAAATGTCAAAGGGGGGGTTAAAGACAATCGCCAGTGAGGAGAGGGAGGGGAAATTCGGATATGTCTTCGCCGTATCCGGCCCCGGTGAGTTTTTTTGCTACTTACGGATTTCGCTTTGCATACTAATATTAGGCAGTGTTAAGTTACAGAAGAAATTAATAATATTACACAGAATTTTCAATAATATAATTTTCAGTATGTTTTTTAATTGATAAGTCAAGATTGCTGAGCATAATCCTTCAAAATAGTCCTCTAGCTAGCAGAATATGTTCATTTTATAGAGATACAGGTAATTATAACCAATTAGTGTTGGCTGCACAAAATACTATTTTTTTATCATGGTATACTCCGAGTTTTGGTTTCATGGCATCAGGCCTTGACTAGAACGACTGCACGGTGTGTACTGCGGTCGCAAACGCGCAGGAACGCCCGCCTATAAATAAATACAGTGCTTCGCGAGTTGTAGCGTTTTGGCTTTTCCGGATAAAGCGGATGTTAGAATTTTACTATGGAAGAAAACAGTTTCATTGGCCCATAATTTTTGATGAGGTCTTAAGTTATTCTTCACAATAGACTGCCTAAAGCTTCTCATACTTAATAGGATGACAGATGTATGTATATGTATAGTAATGTAATTGTTTGTCCATCAGTCGTAACTGCAGAGAAGATGTCCGGTTCGGCTATGTACGAGCTGGTACGTGTCGGTTACAATGAGCTGGTCGGAGAGATTATTCGTCTTGAAGGTGACATGGCCACCATTCAGGTGAGATAAGCTTCTTGAATTTTTACTTGAATTATAACTCTTTATTAAACAAACAACTTTGTAAACAATTTACAATCATGGGTCTAATGAAGCCAAAATTATGGTTGATGATGTAGCTAGCAAATGAAAAGTTGTGCATTTTGTAGGTACATACTAGTTAACATCACAAGTTTAGGGTCATTTTGTTTGTCCTGGACTTAAATTCCAAGGTATGCACCTCTGTCTTTTTAGTCATGTCAGGCAGACAGCTTTTAATGGCGATAAGGAAAATATACCCGCATTTCTGAGAATTCTTAACGCAGACTTAGAAGATACCTATTCACTCTGACCTTGAAAAGACTAATGAAATATAGTGATGTATCCACAAATATTTATTTATTTATTTAGATTGTTCCACTTTTTGGCTGTTTGAATTAGAAACATAGTGGTGTCTGCCTTAGTGAACTAATATGAGTCACCTTCTCATAATGAGAAGATGACTCATGCCCAGTGGCATCAGCAATAGTAAAAAAATTTAACTAATCCATGTCCATATCTGTAATCAAATCTTGGATCTGATACCCAGGAAGTGAATACTGAAACTCTTCAATGGCTGCTAGTGAAGTTAAAGTTTAGGTTCACATGCTTTGATTTAACATGTTGCATGTCTATGTTTGCTTACAGCCGATGTCCAGGGCCTGATGATGAAGCTTGGAGTATTATAAATTGTTGACAAACTATCACCTTTCCTGTTTTTGCAATAAAATCTTATTGTTCACTGCAGGTATATGAAGAAACATCGGGTGTGACTGTTGGTGATCCTGTACTCCGCACTGGCAAGCCTCTCTCTGTGGAGCTCGGACCTGGTATCCTTGGCTCCATCTTTGACGGTATCCAGCGTCCTCTGAAGGACATCCACGAGCTAACGCAATCCATCTACATCCCCAAAGGTGTTAACACCCCCGCCCTTGGGAGAGACATTGAATGGGAGTTCAACCCGTTGAATGTTAAGGTAAGGTACTTTTCTTTGTTTTGTTCAGGGAATATTGGATGATGTTCAGTCGATATGTAACATGGTTTATGAGTTTAGCACAGTACCTTCCACATCTGTCTTTCACATCTGTAATTTTTTTATCCAACTGCTTAAGAAAGAGATATACATAGTTTTATTTTTTACAAAACAAGTATAATAAATAAAAATGAAAAAAATGACAAAAACAACAAAATTAATTTTACCCGTCGTTAAATACATTTAAAAAAAATCTCATTGTACATCCCTTGCTAAAAAAAAGGAACAAGTTTTTAGCTGACAATCCCCAATCTGACTGGCCTTGTGGCTCAGTTGGTAGTGTGTCTACCTGCTGTGCTGTAGGTTGTGGGTTCGATCCCCACCCAGGACAAACATTTGTGTGATGAGCATGGATGTATGTTCTGTGTCTGGATGTTTCTATGTATCATATGTATATACAGTGGATTTCATTTATTACGACCTTGGTTGTAGCGACCATTTACCTATAGCGACGTTAAATCTAAGTCCCTTGAATTTAAAGCATACTTTAGTACAAAATTCATGTGGCTATAGCGACTTTGGATGTAACGCCGAGTTCGGGTGTAGCGACTGTTTTTAATGAATCATTTGTAACAAATTCCTAGAAATCCCATGCAGATATTGCGACCGGAGTCGGCCGCCAAAGACACAAAGATTTTTTTCTTTCACAAACATTTCTTATCTTTTGTTTACATCCATTGCACACAGATGGTCAGCAAGTGTGGAGACCTTTACCTTTTGTTTATAGATATCAACTAAGTAGGTAGGGGAAGCGTGTACGTTTCGGAGCTTTTATGGTTCAGTTACAAAGTGATATTCTGAGTAGCAATATAGTATTTCAATAATAAATGAATATAAACTACACATGTGTACGTGTCTGTATCTCTTTACCTTTGCCTGTAACGACTTCCGGATATAACGACGAAAATAGAGTGGTCCCTTCATTGTCGTTATACCCGAAATCCACTGTATTTACAACAAAAAAAGTATATATGTATTCTATCAGCCATCTAGTTCCATAGTACAAGCTTTGCTTAGTTTGGGCTAGAATCAGATGGTGTTGTGTGAAATGTTCACCAATATTTATTTGTTATTATTTATTCAATCTTGGAATTTTCAAGGGAGTTTGTGTTCAAACATACATAGATAACTTATTTTACATAAAAGCTACAAACGGCCTTATCACTAAAAACGATTCATCATCATCTAGGCAACCTTCATAACGACTAACCACATTGAATGTTTTAGGTCGGCTCCCACATCACCGGCGGAGACCTATACGGTATCGTACACGAGAATACCCTGGTAAAGCACAAGATGATCGTCCCTCCACGCGCTAAGGGTACCGTCACATACATCGCTCCTTCCGGCAATTACAAAGTCACTGTGAGTATACATTTACCCTGGGCTATATGTAACCTGAATGTAACTGGAAATATTTACACCTTAAGACACCTAGTAGCAAGGGTATTCCATTATTAAATGGAAGTGAAGAAAACTTTAAAATAAATAATATTATTTACGTTAATTTCCCCAGGACATCGTGCTGGAGACGGAATTCGATGGCGAGAGGAACAAATACTCAATGTTGCAAGTGTGGCCGGTGCGACAGCCGAGACCGGTCGCGGAGAAGCTCCCTGCCAACCACCCGCTGCTCACCGGGCAGAGAGTGCTCGACTCGCTCTTCCCGTTAGTACTTCATCATCGTCATCATCACCACCTACCACATTTTTTTTTTTTTTTTTTTAAATGCATTCATACCCCAAACACACGAATCACACGTACGGCTTATTCATATTTTTTTATTATGTTTGCGTAGTTATCAGTAATGGATCGCGCCTCGCGGTGTCACCCGCGTAGTGTAGAAAAACGGTGATGATGATAAAATATAGCATATGTCCTTCTCCAGGTCCTAAAGAATCTCTGTGCCAAATTTCATAATTGGTTCAGCCATTTAGCCGTGAAGAGGTAACAAACAGATAAACAGAGTAACTTTCGCTTTTATGATATAAGTTAGGACAATGCAAATTTGTAGTGATTGATAATCCAATCGTTTCTGTGAAAAATATGTTATATTTGGAGTAAAAATTACACGTTTCTACCTACGGTATGCAAGCCACAAAACAACGGCTGTATCCAAGTCCATGTTTATAACTGGCAGGGAAGTCTCAAATTCCTCCCTGGGTAGCAACGCGTGTAAAACGCGGTATCTGGACGCAATATAAATTGAAACGTGCGAGTCGACTCGCGCGTAAAACGAGTCATCTGGACAGGCTCTGAGAGATACGGCGATTTCAGTGTGCCATACGCAAAAACGTTGCGCGAATTGGTGAAAAGAGACGACAATCGTAATATTTATATTTTGCAGTGACATTCACTACGTTACTCAATCTTTTGTACATGCTGTTAAGGTATACTGTGTTCAGCTTACACACTTGTGCATGTGTGAGTAAGTGTGCTGTCACGTTCCGACGTCACTCTGTCGTTAATCGCGAAATGGTCGCGTTTTAAACGAGTCAAAAAAAAACTTCAATAAGTTATTTAAGTGTTTTCTGTTATTTCTCTCCTTAACGGATTGTACTCCTCTATATTCTCTCTATGTCATATTGCACATAGCTATATACTTAGAATTTAAATATAAATAATAATAAATATTTGGGGACATTTCACACAACACCATCTAACCCAAACTAAGCAATAAGCTTGTACTATGGAACTAGATGGTTGATAGAATACATATATACTTTGTTTGTAAATACATACATAAGATACATAGAAACACCCAGACACAGAACAAACATCCATGCTCATCACACAAATGTTTGCCCTGGGTGGGGATCGAACCCACGACCTACAGCTTAGTAGGTAGACATACTACCAACTGAGCCACAAGGCCAGTCGCTTATAACTTGCGTGCATGCGGCTCATTGTGTATTTTGGTACACAGTTGTGTTCAGGGCGGTACCACCGCCATCCCCGGAGCTTTCGGTTGCGGCAAGACTGTCATCTCGCAGGCGCTGTCCAAGTATTCCAACTCTGACGTCATCATCTACGTCGGGTGCGGAGAGCGTGGTATGTGTTACATAATTTACAATTTAGTTACCGGTATCGCAGCATGTCAAAATTTGAGAAATGGGCATTCTGCACTTAAATAGATTTTTGACTGTCTATTATAATAAATATATTTTTTACCTGATTACTGAAGTAGGGTAATGTCTGTGTAGTATAAAATGTATATAATTTTTTGGCACACTACATCCCACAGATTCATCTCCGTTGTAGGAGTTTCATGTAGGGTTATTTATGGTTCATTCTCAGTCGGATTGTATTATATTACACAATGTCATATATAAAATCTCATAACAGTAATGAACTTATTAACGGATTTATCGCGTAGATTTTACATATTTTTAAGACCAGACCTTTCGAGCACTTATGAATTTGAAACTTTAATTTTTGAGCTTTAATAATAAACTTCTCCCAGGTAACGAGATGTCTGAAGTACTGCGGGACTTCCCCGAGCTGACTGTGGAGATCGAGGGCGTAACGGAGTCCATCATGAAGCGTACCGCGCTCGTCGCCAACACCTCCAACATGCCTGTCGCCGCGCGAGAGGCCTCCATCTACACCGGTCAGTACACATACATACACACACCCTACCTGGCATTTCTTTCTGATCTCTACCGTGGGCCGAATAACACGTTCTAGAGTGTCCGTAGTTCGACCATCGTCCGTCTAGCTCGCGCATACTCACATTTTTGAAGATATAAAATGACAGAATGACCTTATAAAAAAATCGTCGTTTGTAAAACTAGAAAACAACACAAATATTTGACAAAAAAATCAATTTGTTCAGTTCAGCACCCTTATTCAGATTACATTCGATTCGATTCGATCTTCGATATGGAGAGAGATCTCGAAGGATTTCACACGGTTTGCGGAATTAGCGATTCAGGTTTCTCGAATATCGAATAATTTTGACATTTCCATTCCATAAGGTATCAGCTGATCATCCCACACGGTTCCATTGATTGAAAGCGGCATGTGATATGTCGATTATCAATCGATTAATCGGAAATTGTTTTTCTGACTTGGAAAAACCGATTTTTAGATTTATCTCATGCTGCATGTCATTTTCGTGAAAGTGTAATTTTCGTTACGTTATTGTATTTTTACTACTGTAGTACCTACTTTTAAGACAGCACAGTTATTTATGTTTGATGTAATTTACATAATATATATAATAGTACACCTACTAAAATCAATTCTAATTTAATATTATTTATGTCATATTGATTCACTATCTAATATTTGCACTTGAGAAATGATCGAATGTAATGGAAAATTGTAATTAATTTCTAAGACCTTATTTACCTACATTCTTGCAAATAAATTTCATTTCATAAGTAAATTCAAACCAAAATTTATTCATTTGTTTGCCAAATGAGCAACGTAAAGACTAACATGAAACCACACACTTCTCTCCCACGCTCCTCTCTCTGTGTGGTAGTTGTTTTAAACAAGCACTAAAGTGACGTAATGTTACACAATTCAAATAATAAAACTTAGTATTTGCTATGATGATGTAAGATAATTAATATGATTTGGATAACAGTGAACGTCCACCGGACAAAGGAATACGAGAGACAGTGTAGGTCGAAAGCGAGAAGGAGGAATGACACCGGATGCTCCTCTAGTAACAATAAAAAAAAATATCATTATTTTATAAGCTATCACTGCTATCACAGAACATTAAATTTCTTTATCTATGGAGTCGATAGATCGGTGTAGCATTTATAATATTGTCAACAAAAAAAACATACAGTTGAATTATGAACCTCATTCTTTTTGAAATCGGTTAGAAATATAAATGTGTGCTACTTCAGCCTCAGCAAAATATAAAGAACTTTCTTTACTAGCTCGCATTATTGACTGATCCCTATTTGAGCTGTAAAAAAATACGATTTTCTTACTTTTATTTGAAAATGAAAATTTTGAAACACAAAAGAATCGTACTTTAATCGATTTTTTTAAACAGTTAATCGAAATCTTTAGCGGTATCAAGTCACTAAAAAAAGTTTGTAAATTTAACAGTAGCAGCCGTCAAATTTTTTTTTCTTTTATTGGCCACGATTGGCTCATTTGCCAAAATAATATGTTAAAAGTTTCATGAAAAATACAAATAATATAAGTTTTAGTCACAATCTCAAGTTACTTGGTAAGCCAAGTAACTTGAATCTAAGGATCATAACGAGATACTCGGTTGATAGTGAATAAAGTTCATGTCATGACTTGGTTATTTTACTAGGAGCTGTTAAGGACTTTGTAAGTTACAACGTGAAGAAGTATGTTTCATCACTCTCATTTCAAACTCGTGCACGTAAACGAACACTAATAGATTAAAAAAACATCATCTTTACAAAATCTTTATGTGAAATAACACAAGTTTAGAATAATAAAAGAAAACTGTGACATTTTTTAATTAAGTTCCCGCGAAAAACCTACCGAATCGAATGGATAAC
Organism: Lycia hirtaria; assembly: GCA_947563715.1. Taxonomy (NCBI): domain Eukaryota; kingdom Metazoa; phylum Arthropoda; class Insecta; order Lepidoptera; family Geometridae; genus Lycia; species Lycia hirtaria. Next base: position 26,647,785 of record OX387375.1, read on the forward strand.
CTTCGATAACCCTATTCACAAATTCGAATGGCACCAGTCGGTACCAAATCGGTAATGACCTCGTGTTACCGATAGGATAACATAGACAAGCTAGTTTTCAGAGTCAGTTTCATGTTTTTAGATAGGTGATTCGCGATAGAAGTAAAAAAATGGTTAATTATGACCAGCGACTGACAAAATATGTAATTTATTGCATAATATACATATAACTTGATCCATCATATTAATTATGGCATATAATTCTTTGGTAAATTTGTAGCTTCAATAAGTGAAGCATGCTTCGAAAATATCTTGTTGGTTGTGTGTGTGCATGTGTGTGTGCGATTTCAAAGTTCTTCTATTTTCTACCTGTACTCGTGCATTTAATGTATTTGCCATTTATTAGTAACAAGTATAAAATATTTAATATATTTTGAGCGCCATGCGTGTAATCTGACTAAGCTCTCCAACTATAAAATATTACATTTTGAAACTTTGGAAATCATAATTAGGGGAATTTTAAAACCCGTAAAATCGGTACATTTGACTATTAGGTGAATATATTATGTCAAATTATGGAAAATGGTAATTGAAAATATCAAAAAAGTGCTCTTATATTATTAAAATGTATTAGTAAAATGTATTCGATATCGCTCCCGACAGGTTTATCCTGTCGGGAGCGATATCGAATTAGCCATCGAATTTATATGTCAAACTCCTTCGGATTCGAGTTTGTGAATCGGTCTACCCGAATCCCGGCGGATCCAGTTGAGGATGAGTGGAGATTGTCTTTGGTTTCTCGAGATTTCTATACTAAAAATGGGACCGACGGGCATAAATTCGAATTCGTGAATACCCATTGGAGTCGAATGGAGCTTTATTCGGTAGCTGGCTCATTACCGACAAAATTGACAAATCGACAACCGATTAGAACTAGAATACAGGTGCAGTTCAATTCAATTGTTGTGTGCCATCAGGTATCACCCTCTCGGAGTACTTCCGTGACATGGGTTACAACGTGTCCATGATGGCTGACTCCACCTCCCGTTGGGCCGAGGCGCTCCGTGAGATCTCTGGTCGTCTGGCCGAGATGCCTGCCGACTCCGGCTACCCCGCCTACCTCGGAGCCCGTCTGGCCTCCTTCTACGAGCGCGCTGGACGTGTCAAGTGTCTCGGAAACCCGGACAGGGAAGGTGAGACACCAGAGTTGTATCATAATTTATACAATAGGGAATATGCATGAGTTTTATTTCATAGGTATGATAGTTTTAATAGATATCATACTAAAATATAATACATGTACTTAAAGAAATATTTCGATCGGGTAATCAAACTTCCGAGATATAAACATTTAAAGTTTTAGAGGAGGGATGTTCTGTCCCTCTCTCGCGTAACAACGGTTTGTATTGAATTTGCACGGCGAATATGATGCGCGAAGTCTTCTAACACGATCGTGTGCCTTTTAACATGAAATTAAAATGCTTGTAACTTTTTATTTTTGAATATATTTTAATTTTATTATTGTGGAATAGATTATATTAAGCTGGTTTCTTGACCAACCAAAAAATAAATCATGCATATTCCCTATTACTAAATATTTTCATAGTGTTTTCTTATTATAATTAATTACATAGATTTCGATATAATTGGCTTAATTCATCATAACTGCGATGAGAAGTCCACTGCTGAACATACGCCTTCTCCATCGATTTCCAAAAAGACCTGGTGGAAGGGGCTTGCTTCTATTGTCTTCCTGTAACATTGAGGACTTCTGCCCATCTTGTGGCTGGTCTTCCTATGCTGCGCTTCCGTGGTCCCCATTCCTTAGACAAGAGCAAAGTTCTCAAAATGTTGAATGAGTAGTGTGAAATATTCTTTTCCTAAATTGAGTTGTGGGTACATATGACGGTGACATATCACGTAGAGAGTGTTTTGCTAACATAGTGTAACAACTAATGTTTCCTTCTTCCCCCCCCCCCAGGTTCCGTGTCCATCGTAGGTGCCGTATCACCTCCCGGTGGTGACTTCTCCGACCCCGTAACCGCTGCCACCCTGGGTATCGTGCAAGTGTTCTGGGGTCTCGACAAGAAACTCGCCCAGAGGAAGCACTTCCCCTCCATCAACTGGCTTATCTCATACAGGTGAGTCGGGATTCTTATACAAGCTGATGGTACACTTAAAGACTAAAAAACAGGTGATTGAAACAAATATGACACCAGTAAGAGATACCGGATGCTAAGGTGGGCATGAAACTATACATAGTCTATAAAACAACGAAATACTTATATATAATATAATTTTTTACTGTTAGCTCATTGCGGCTTCTCTGACTGGCCTAACTACGTACGCACTTCCGGCTAGATCTACCCACTACAATAACTAGTGATTGGCTACTCTGGCACTAGATAATGCAGGCTTACTATGGGCGAGACTTTTAATGTGAAAAAACAGAAAATATTATCTATGGCCTTAATTATTGTAATGCCTATCTTCTGTGACAAAGGTCGTTAACTAAACGGTAACTATTTTGTGTTGCAGCAAGTACATGCGTGCGCTGGATGACTTCTATGAAAAGAACTACCCCGAGTTCGTACCCCTCAGGACTAAGGTATCAATTTTATAACCTAAAAAGCATGACTAAAAATGGCTGAACTTACATTTATGAACATGAGCTAAGAACATTCTAGATCAAGTCAGTTTTCAAATAAAATAAAATATCTAAATTATTTCATTCGAGGTACAAAGCCACACTGATATGTTTAGCTTATGATAGCTTATAGAATCTATATACTTTCCAGATTTTGAGACAGAAGTGAGAATTAAGAAGCTACTCCTTTGTATACTCTTTTTAACCTTTATGCTTAACCTTGACGGTCCACACAGATTATATATTTTACAACGATACATTTTAATATTTTAGGTCAAGGAGATCCTGCAAGAAGAAGAAGATCTCTCTGAAATCGTACAGTTGGTCGGTAAGGCTTCCCTCGCTGAGACCGACAAGATCACACTCGAGGTCGCCAAGCTGCTTAAAGACGATTTCCTGCAACAGAACAGGTCAGTATATTTGTAATACTAAGCAGTAAAGATGAGTTTTAAAAATTCACAAGAGATTGACTTTTACGCGTATGGACGGTCATTGCCCTTATCAGCTGATCCGAACATTTCATACTAAGTTACTTTTAGAATAATAATAATAATAAGTTTATTAACAAAAGATACAGGTTTCTGAAGTTTATAGCTAAGTGATCTTTCAATTCTGGAATTGAATTTTCAATTCTAGAGTGAATAGATATCTTCTAGATCGACGAGTTCCATCCTCGGCCACACCGTCGCTTAACATCAGGCGAGTTAGTGGTCAATCGTAGATCTATCTTGTATAAAAAAAAGGTGCTTAACATTGACCTTCTTGGCTGTTACAAACAGAAGCGAAGGTTGGATCTTTATTTAGCGCGAAGCGAAGGTCTTGTACTAATACCAATACAGAACTAAAATAATAATTGACCTTATTAGCAATTTAATATAATAATTATAACACTTAATACAAATTTATAAAAATCTGCTTATTTATGTATGTTCATTGACTTTTACGTTGTTACGAATTATGAGGTTAAACTTTTGAAGACGAAGGATTTTTTACAACCTAGCTAAGCCTAGACCTATAGCGAAGGACTAGTTTGTACTTGAATCAACGGCAATTAACATTACTAGGTTTTATAAACACATATTAGAAGCTAGACTTAAAGAAATGGGTATCGACGGTCACTGACGTTGTCAGCTGTTGCGAACATTTAGACACAAAATCCTTGGCGCAAGAAAAGTTTGTTCTGGTATCTAAAGTCATTGAAATTATCAGCTGATTTAAGAGTTACAGGTGGTCAAACGTTTAACGAAGACATTTTTTTTACCCGACTGAGTAAGGAGGGTTATGTTTGTATGTATATATGTGTGTATGTATGTTTCTATATGACAGCCTACAGTGTAAACGGCTTGACCGTTTTTGATATGCGAGGTGTCGTTAGATTTGTCTTCACTTCCTGAGTGTCATAGGCTATATTTTTATATTTTTTGTAATAATAATGAAAAATAACGTACAAAAATAAAATAATGCGTTTTTTCTAAGCTTAAGCTCCGACGAACTATTTCGTAATAAATAAGTGACTTTACTAGAATTATTCTAAAGAATTCGAATTAATAATCTTTTACAGAGATTCTACGCATATTTTCTTACAAAAAAAAAAACATACACTCATCAGCGTATCAAGCGTAACGAAATCGTAAGTTAGACTTCAAAAACTTTCTTTTCTGCAGTCGGGTATTTTGTTTTTATTTTAATATTTATATATACTTGTTTTAAGTTCATATTGTATGCTCTTCGTTGCAGCTACTCGAACTACGACCGTTTCTGTCCGTTCTACAAGACGGTGGGCATGCTGAAGAACATAATCTCGTTCTACGACATGTCGCGGCACGCCGTCGAGTCGACCGCGCAGTCCGACAACAAGGTCACGTGGAACGTGATCCGTGACGCCATGGGCAACGTCCTCTACCAGCTCTCCTCCATGAAATTCAAGGTACGTGCTGGAAGGAATTTTCCCCGTTAGTCTTCATCATCATCTATTACAATGAGCGTATTTACAATGAGGTCCATATGACCCTGGTTGATATCAACAATAGGCTAGTTGCCACTAATAACAAATTGCTTGGTTTATAGTTTCTAATTATAAATGAAGAGATGCAGATAAGAAAAAAAACAGTCTATTTCTCATAAAAGTTAAAGATTATTAATATTTTTAGAAAACAAATTCGTAAAAAATAGGCATTAAGTCACATGATAGCGAACACCAATCAGAAAGTGTTACGTCACGTCACGCAATTTGTTGTTGACGTTTTCCTACAACAGAGCAGGTTACTATGGTTATTCCGTATTGTTTTGACACTTGACACAGATATAAACAGTTTGATTTCGCATGGATTTCGCACACTGTGACGTCATTCAAGACGCCATGACACTATTCATCGTTTTCAAGGGAAATCTAAATTGTTTTTTTTTTATACAAAATCCGTAATGTCTTGCCATGCTTCTATGCGACGCCTTTTAGTACGTGGTGTCTACTCTTAAATCTTTCGGTATGTTCGGTCATCTTCAAAGAGATGTGTACTGCACCGTCCCGTGTTGAGTTTTTTTTTCTATTATAAATGAGTTTCCTCTCCTTTCTGTGTAATCCTCTAACCACGGTCAAATGTGGCGTGAAACGGCCTCATGGTCTCTGATCTTCTGTCTACCCCGTAAGGCAAAATAGGCATGATTTTATGTATGTATCTATGTATAAATTAGTGCTTTATTTGTTTCTATTTTTAAAGATTTAATAATATTTTTTCCTTTGTCAGAATATGTTCTTATATTGTTTATCTCTCCCCAGGACCCCGTGAAAGACGGCGAGGCTAAGATCAAGGCAGACTTTGACCAGTTATTGGAAGACATGGCAGCAGCCTTCCGCAACCTCGAGGACTAAAGTCTACTAGCGCACTAGGACGTAGGTTATGGCACTGTGCGGAACGAGAAACGTCACAAAAATTACATTATACCTCAGTAACATAATTAAATGTGGAAAATAGTCTGTTAGTTTCTTTAAAACTTTCTTATATCTGCTACGATTTATTTTTTACATATTCAGTATAATTATGTTTTAGAAGCATAATTTACTGTTACAGTGAAATAAATTGAAGTCTGTTTCTTTTCATGTCTTGTAATGTAAACAACATTGGCGCACAACCGACCAATGAGAGCCCGTGATTTAAAAAATATGATCTGTCATTGGTCGGCATTTTGAAACGACTTTGACTTTAGTAAAGATTTCGTAGCGATTGCGGTTTTAAGAAAAAACAGTCTGTGTGACTATATGTGTAAAGTAAATTATTGTATGTTATATTTTGAGAATGATATTTCATAGTTTCTAAGCGTGTCCGCCAGTGCACTAACTAATTGTTATTATAGACGTTAAATGTGTCGAGTAGTGTGAATAGGGCTAATTATGTTACTCGTGTTTTAAAATAATGAAAAAAAAAAACATCAAATTCGTGATTCCATTTGTTATTCGATTTCTGGTTTAGAAACATCGCGCGTTAAAACTACGAAATCGAACCCCCAATGTATATAATTTTCAGTCTACAGGGTGTTACAGAAATGTGTTGTGATATTTAAAGCAAGCTGTTGTTTTCTGACTGATTGAGTGTCAACAACTTGCTATGGAACCAATCATCTGCGGGACTGCCAGTGTTGTAGTTCTATATAGGCGACGGTTATCGCTTACCAGCAAGCAATCATTTATTTATTTTTATTCCATCAAGCAATAAAGCAATCGTTTACCTATTTATTGATCTTTCTTTAAAAATGTAATTTAGGAAAAAACCTGTTACATTCGGATGTTTTTTGCGATTTCAGGATTGTTGCCATAGTGAAAATGTTTACTTAGCTGGTATAGTGACACTCTTAAATACGACTGCACTCTTCCGTAACACCCTGTATAAGCTGTCGTGGTTCTAACGCGCGATCCATGTTAGTTGTTATTTATATTTTAAATTAAAATATACTCTATTTATATACACTAACAGTTTATATATTCGCCGGTCGTGTATCGAGTACCCTCTTGCATTCCACGTTAATATTAGAGTACTTATTCAAGTGTACAATAAATACATTGGAAAATCATGCTTTTTACGCTTTGTTTCTGTCTCGATGCAATAACAATGAATTAAAACGATATAATTTAAGAATTCAGTATTATATTTGCAGCGCAAAGTGCACATACAAATCGGTTAGGAACTAAGTTTTGTGTGTACAAAATATTGATACGCGATACGTTATATACTTGCTGTTTGAACTTCTGTGACGTGAGAGAAGAGGAGAGATATTATGAATAAATAATATTTAAACGAAATTTTGTATTATTTACTAGTCTGTTAGAGAGTCGGATAGAGAGTTAATGTGGTTTTGAGGGCGCTGCTGTCCTAATTTAATTATTTTGTTCAATCGAGACATTAGTTTCCATTTTTTTCAACGATAGTTCTATATTCAAACATACCTTATATTAACTTTTTTTTTACGTAGGTATATTTCATGCTTTTATTCGAATCCGAACTATTTTAAGAAACTTAAGTATTTCGTCTTAAACGTTTATTACACTACCCAATTTCTTGGACTCTGTCTATCGGGTCCCTGTCTCTTATTACACCACATCCCATACAGTCAGGTTCTCACGCTCCTTCCTCCCGCGAACAAGCAAAATGTGGAATGTCCTTCCTCGGAAGGTTTTCCCGGCGAGCTTCAACAAAGAGCGTTTTAAAAAGGGTGCCTCAAAGCACCTTTCCGGGCTAGCAAAGCAACAGTAATGTCACTGATGTTGAAGTTGTCCATAGGCGACGGTTATCGCCTACCATCAGACGAGCCGTCTGCATTTATGCAGCACCATTTTATAAAAATAAAAAAACGACCATGTTACTGCCGCAAAGCGGAATATGATATGTACTGCCACAGAGCACGAGAAATCCAATGGCTTTTACGTCTCTGAGACAACGATTTATATGTACTAACGTACTAAATTCTTTTATATTTCCACATATTTTTGGCAATAAATAGTGGACATGGTGTGAAACACCATATTGAACGCAGAGAAAAATTCTTGAACTTGAATCTATGTTTAAGTTAAGGCATATATTACACCAGCACCACGCATCCGGAAGGCATAAATAGTTCCGTTTGTTGTCATGGCAAAGCTTTCGAAGCCCCAAAAATCACTCTAGCTCTTACAACAGAAACAGAAAAGCAACATATGTAGCGAAGGAGTAAGGATCAAATATGCAAATATTGAAATAAATTCATATAATTTGAAAATTGTTTTATATTCATGTTTATTTATTAGCATTCCACAAGTTTCAATTAGGTGAGAGGAAATTATTATAAGTAACATTGTGGACCCCGTCGACTTTCTACTCTTCCTATTTCGATGTTTTTTACCCGACTGCGTAAGAAGGAGGGTTATGTTTTTCGAGTGTATGTATGTATGTATGTATATTTCTTTGACACGCCCTAGAGCCTAAACGGCTTGACCGATTTTGATGTGAGTGGTGTCAATAGATTCGTCTTAGTTGTGAGAGTGACACTGAGTATATCAAAATAAAATAAAAAATCATAAGTTAGGCTGCAAAAACCTCTTTTCTGCAGTCGGGTATTTTGTTTTTCTTTTAACATTGATACTTGTTGTATGGTGTATTCTCAGAGGGTGTATTATTAAGCATGTTTTGTGGTATTATTGGATTGGAACTGTAAATGGCCAGGCTTCTGAAGAGTCTGCTTTTACAAACATTTAGCCTTTTAACCTCCAATCTGTATAGAAATTATGACGCTAAACATAGACACAGCCAATTATGATTTCCTTCATGGTTTCAGTTGTTTCTCTATCAAATATCATGAGCCATTTAGTCACGAAAGGGTAACAAACAAAGTTACACTCGCTTTTGTTCGGGCGCTTCCTGTGCCATGTATATTTTTTCAGTTCTTACCCAACTGCGGAAGAAAGAGAGTTGTTTTTCCAGTGAGTGTATGTTCGTGGGTATGTATGTAAGTTTCTATATGAGCCCTTACAGCATAAACGGCTGATCGATTTTGATGTGTGAGGTGTATTTGATTCGTCTTCACTCCTTGAGTGTCATAGGCTATATTTTCTTGTAATAATAACATTACAACTCTTGCAAAAATAAAAAAATAGCTTTTTCGTAACATCCAACAAACTTTGTTGTGAAAAATAAGTGATTTTAGTAGTAGAATGACAATTTTAAAACTTTTACAGCGAATTTGCGCATACTTTCTCACAACTGCTTTACTGCAGTCGGGTATTTAGTTTTTCTTTTATATATATATATACTTATTCTAAAATATGCATATTAGAACTTTTTAATCATATGAAATTACTCTAGAGATTAAGAAGAATTTTACTATTCAAAAGTTTAACGAATTGTCATCACTCCCATGACAGACAGCAGAATCGGAGATTATGATCATAGAGTAACTTATCATAAAATTTTCTTTGACTTGGACAGACTAGATTTTCACGTTTTAGTGTGCATATTTTATTTTAGGTCGTTATTTAGCATAAAAGCAGGATGCCGACGTACAAGCTGAGAGGCAAGCACGATGAGCCTGCGATGAGCGACCTTACGATCCTCGTCAGCGTCGAGGATCTTATTAACATAGCCATGGGTCCTGCGGAAGTAAGAAATAATATATACTTAAATAAGTAGGTGCAAGAAAGTAGGTACATTCCCCTAGCCGGTAGTCGAACCTGACAAAATTCTCAGCCAGAACATTTTATAAGAAGCTGTCCATACTTCTCCTACACTGATAACAGCTTTATTATAAAATACTCTATTTTATAATAAAGCTGTTATTATTTTATTATAAAATACACTCACCGCGGTAGGACACAGGGTATCCTACCGCGATGACTAGTGACTTAAATGAGAACATAACTTATTCTTATGTATAACTTCACGATATGCGATCTAAGTTCAAAATGTTATAAACGAAATTTTAAGTTTACATCATGTAAATTACTTTATTTGGCTCAAATAAATTATTAAATTAAATAAATAATTAAAAAAACACATGGAATATGGAACTCTGCCACTAGAATAGAGCGCCTTATATTAAAATCAGCCTTGTTTGTATAAACTGTCCCACGGCTGGGCGCGGGCCATCTTCTCATTGTGAGAAGGGTAAGGCCTTAGTCTACTACACTGGCCAAGTGCGGGTTTGTAGACTTTACACATCATCAAGAACGTTAAGAATTTTCAGACATGTAGGTTCCCTCACGATGATTTCCTTCACCGTTTGAAGTTGGCGACAATCAACAATACGTACCTACATAACTTCGAAAAGATAGAGGTGCGTGCCGCGGGATTCGAACCCAGGACTTATGGATCGGAAGTCAGACGGTCTCCCGATTGGGTTGATTTTTTTGCAACTCCACTTCCTCGTGTGGGGTATCAATGCACCTATCTCTCTCACGCATCACAACAATTTTCAACTTATACAAGTATCTATATTAAAAGAAAAACAAAATACCCGACTGCAGAAAAGCAGTTTTTGCAGTATAACTTATGATTTCGTTACGCTGTTAAGTGTAAGTTTTTTGTGAGAAAGTACGTGTAAAATCGCTGTAAAAGATTATTAATGCGCATTCTTTAGAAAAATATTTGTAGTAAAATCACCTGTTTTTTACGAAACAAGTTCGTTGGAGGCTACGAAAAAACGCATTTTCTTATTTTTGCGAGAGATGTAATATTATTATAAAATAACCTCCTCCTTTTTCGAAGTCGGTTAAAAATATAGTTAATGATACTCAAGGAGTGAAGACAAATCTAATGACATCTCGCACATCAAAATTGATCAAGCCGTTTAGGCTGTAGGCGATTTTAAAGAAACATACATACATACAAACATACATACACTCAAAAAACATAACTTCTGACGCAGTCGGGTAAAAATCATTGAGTAGGGATATTAGAAAAGTGAGAAATTAATTTGTTTATTTATATAGGAGAAACAAATTTTTCTTTAATATATTTTAAATTGGTTGAGGAGTAGGAAAATATAGGTTTTTCACTACTCCGTCGCTAGTATAAGTGATATCTGAATAAAACTTTTTACACGAAAATGTACACGTGTCTGAAAGTGCTAGCTTGTAATTTATATTGATCTATGTAATGAGTTAAACTAGCATAAACTTACTGTTTTCTCTGTTATAGGGAAACACTATTAATTTCAAGATGATACAAACTATACTGCATATCTTAGCACGTCAGATGCGTTTGTTAGAGACTAAAGTCGACATCAAAATTGCTGATCTACCAGAAACAAAAAAGAAAAAGAAACGGAAGGCTAGCCGGCTAACACCTTCCGAGTCGTCCTCTTCCGAGACGATAAGTGAACCTACGGAAGACGTCGATGACGAGAAATCTGGTAGGAAAAAATCCAAAAAATCTATTGCCAAAGAAAAGAAAGATAAAACTTCCAAAGAAGATGTCAACCAGAAAATACAGAAAAGGGCTAAAAAAAATAAAGAAAATGAGGACAAACTTTTGGAGAAAATGTCCCCCGAAGAAAAGGAAACGTATAATAAACAAAAAGAGGTGGAAGAACAATTAATGAAAAAGATGTCACCCAATGAAAAAGCAAATTTTCTTAAACAGAAGGACAAAGAACTGATTGAATTGCAACAAATGTCGCCCAAGGAAAAAGCAAAAAAACTAAAAGAGAAAGAAAAAGAACTAAATGATTTAAAAGGCATGTCATCAGGAGATAGAGAGAAATATTTTGAGAAAAAGGCGGAAGAAAAGTCAGCAAAAGAAAAAGAACAGGAAAAAGGGGAATCCAAATCACAAAAAGAAAAGGAAGACAAAATTGTAGAAAAGATGTCACCAAAAGAAAAAGAATTATACCTCAAGCAAAAAGAAAGGGAAGAAAAAGCTCTTGAAAATATGTCACCAGAAGAAAAAGAGTTATATCGCGCACAGAAAGCCAGGGAAAACCAAGCTTTAGAGAAAATGTCGCCAAAAGAAAGGGAGAAATATTTTGAAGAAAAAGAAAAGGAGAGCAAGGCTTTAGAAAAAATGGCACCAAAAGACAGACTAAAATATTTACAAGAAAAGAATCAGGTAAAACTTTCCCGCGAATAAAGTACCTTGGTGAATAAATAAAGTAATATTAAAAAGTAAATACGAAAGAAAGAAGTAAGTACTTAGCAAATATTTATTCCTTTTTTGCAGTCAACAAAAGCTACTGGTTCTGGTGTGAGCATTACAGTCACAGGTACCTACTTAGATATATTATATAAATAAAACTTGTTTTTTTACATGCCCAAAAATGTAAACATGGTGGATGAGCGACCAATGACAGCTTTTATTTCGGAAATAACTTGTGGTTGGTAATTACACGCCATATTGACAGGCCTCATGGCTCAGTGGTAGTACGACTACTTTCTGAGCTGTAGGTTGTGGGTTTGATCCCCACCCAGGGCAAACATTTGTGTGATGAGCATGGATGTTTGTTCTGTGTCTGGGTGTTTCTATGTATCTTAAGTATATATAAAAAAAGTATACCTATATATGTATTCTATCAGCCATCAAGTTTCCATAGTACAAGAGTTGGGCTAGATAGAGTGTTGTGTGAAATGTCCACCAATATTTAATTTAATATTTGTATATGATTTTGAACTAGTAAAAAAGAATACATTCAATTGAAGTGATATTGACATCATCATTTTAATTGTTTTACAGAGGTTGAACGGCAAAACGAGAAGATTTTAGTTGGTAAGTATATATTTTTATATATAACTATACTATTCGTATAATTTACTATGCATTACGATAAATTAAATTATTGTTTTTTGTATGTTGCAGTGGAGAAAGGTCCCACTACGCGTCGGGGTATGTTTAAAACCACTATTTATGTGTTCTTAAATGACATTTAAGTTCCACTACCCTGCAGAATCTTTACGAACATCACTTTATACTTAAAGAGAAGGTAGTGAAAAAATATGGCAAAGTACGAGTTTCACTCGCACACCGAGGCTTCCGTACTCCTATGCATGACATAATACATGAACATGAATAGTGACAACGGGGCTAATTACTCAATAAAATGTGCTTTATACAGTGCCGTAAATAGGGCGGTGCCAGCGGTGCCCAGGGCGTAGACTTCGGGGGGCGCAAGAATGGCCAGACCAGCCAGGACTATTATTTTTTCGCTTTGCTCCTGATAGGTTCCCGCTGCGCCCCTAGTGCCCATGACAGCCATACCCCCCCTCCCCTCCCCGTTATCATTCCTTGACCTATAAAGGGCGCAGTTATAGTTATAGAAGCTCGCACAGGGCGCAGAAAAGGCTATTTATGGCACTGGCTTTATATCTAAGAATATTACTAACTTTACATATTTCTATTGTAAGAATAGCCCGAAATACTTGGATTTTGAATTAAGTACCTAGGTACCTAATTGTTACGGATCTAAGTTTTTTTATCCAAAGTTAGTTTAAACGGTAGTGACCGTTTACTCTATTTTAAGTTTACTTCACATTCACATGACACCAACTACTGCCATCGAAAAGTTCAATTCTCATTTTTCGCTTCTTTTTTTGGGGAATCAACATGGAGATTTTATTATCTGCTCAATTTGGTGGTCTGTTCAATGTGGTGTTGTAGAAAAGGAGTATCCGACAAAAAATATAACATGTACAAAACCCAAGTCTCGCAACGCAGATCTTCTAACGTAAAAGGTTATGAGATGTAATGTAAAACCTATGGAAACATTTATCCAACAAATTTGTCGTAAGTTGTTACCTATTTAGTTAAATAACAATTTTATTAATCGTATCAATTTAAGATATATGTAGCTTTTATAGATAGTTTTTTTTGCAACCGATCAAATAATAAGTAACAAATTCTTTTCACTAATCTCTGAATCTTCAGACATCACTTCATGTTAAAATCTGGTTACCAATCTCACAGCGTCGAAAACTGGCGTGGGTGCCATCGACGTGGTGACCAAGTCTCAGTTCAACCTACTCCAGGCTGAAGTAGAGCGACTGAAGAACGTAGCTGCCCCTGTGCCCATGCCAGCCTTACCTGACAACAAGAAGCTGAAGGCTGATCTCGTGAAGGGAAGCGCTTCGCTCACTGACACTATGCAGGCTATGCAGGTCAGGCGAAATAATAGTTCGGGAGCGCACTGCGAAAAGCATACCTCATGCTAATTTCTCATTTTTTTCAACTAATAAATTAGGCCGATCTCAAAACGCTCCATGATATGAGGCAACCTAGTATTGTTCCACCTACTGTACCCATATGCGCAATAAAGACATTATGAATTGTGAATTATTTTTGTGTACACCTCGATGTACTCTAACTAATGTGTCAGGTTGTGAGCTGGTAGTCGATGAGGTAAAAAATAAAAATAAAAATCATCTGGAAAATTGGCTCCCACAAGAAACGCTCCAGTTGTTCAGGCAACCGTATATATTCAGGTAGCCCATCCATAACGTAAGCACCAGAAATGGGTGTCATCCTAGTAGCTGATAAGGTATGCTTTTTGCAAAGCGCTCCCGTACTATGGTGATACTAGGTTAACTAGGTTAATGTTATAAATTTTCTAGGGTAGGAAATATGAACTTACTTAATCGTAAAGTGGGCAAAAAAAATAAAATTTATTATACTAATTAAAATTTATAAAATCACTAAATTAAAAAGAAAATGTGTGAGAAACTTGTTCGTTTTTAGGACTACGTAGTTAACAAGGACTCCTTGTAGTTTCGCCATGTCCGTCTGTCTGTCTGCCCGCGGTTTTGCTCAAAGATTAGTTTTTTTTCTAAAAATGATGAAAACAACGAAATGATCCACCTAGAGTCTGTTTGTATATAGAAATCTTGTTGCATAAAATGGAAACTAACGTCTCGAAGGAACAAAATAATGAGATAAGGACAGCAGCACCCTCAATGCGACATTCGAATTCATCTCTCTAATCTATGACTACATCTATTACTTCTATGGCACCTGTTACCTTGAGGTAATATTGCAGGTCTCGGCACGAGTGGAAGCGGCTGAGAAAGGTCTGATGCGTATGGCCGGCCTCCTCGCCCAGCTTGCAGCCTCCGGAGTTTTACCAGAATCCTTCGCAGGGAAGCTGGAGGAAGCCAAAGCTGACTTGGAAGCGTTGAAGTCCAATTTAACAGGAGAGGTAATAAAACTGTAGCGTTCCATTTTCTATTGTCACTTTATTGTCTGTGGGTAATCCTTTATAACAAAATGAAAAGCATATTCACGTCTCACGAATCTTGGAATTTTGAAAGCTAGAGTGAATAGGTATCTTCTAGATCAACGAGCTATTCTCGGTATTTACTTTGCCCGTACGTAACTATTCAACCAGATCTTTAAATTAAAATAAACCAACTTCTAAATTATTGACGTAGGTACCTATTAGAAAATTTGAAAACGTATGCGATGACCAGATGATGGAACCAGGAGGTCGATAGAGGAACTTTTTAATGGCTTCTAGTGAGATCCTTCGAGTTTGGGCTGATTTCGTTTTAACGATTGCACAATTATGTCACTATTAGTGGCGTAGGCTTGTATATGCATCCTGAAGATGGAGAAGAATCCTGAGGAATTCTTCAATGATTACTAGAAAAACACATTTTTTAACATGATCGCTGGTTAGTAGGATAGTTTAGGCAACTGAACTATCTTGTCTTAAAGTTTGTGGGCCACCGCAAGTCCGTGGCCATCGCCTCCTTTAAGGAGGACCGTCCGGACTCGTACGGCCCGTCAGGGTCAAGGATGTCAAGCAAGACAGACGTGGCGCGTGCTTCCATAGCGATGTCGATATATTCGCGTCGCTCCCGGACCTCGTCGGCAGCCGGACGACCCATCGCAGTCACTAGGAATGAGATGGAGTGAGTCATATACATATATACCATTTTCATACGTAAAAAAGAGTCTCGTTCACACCTTTGCCTTTTACAAGGTAGGCAGTGGATTAAAGACCATGACATTGAGGCCGTTTGATGACAAATTTGAAGGCGCTTAATGATAGACAATATATTTGGCTTGCTGCGATTGCGACCTCATTGCCTACATGTATGCCAATTTTCCTGAAATCTCAACTGACTTTTATAGTATGGCCGGGAAGAGAAGCAGCTGATATATTTTGTTTTTCTTTGCCCCGTTCGAGAGGTTTTCATACTATTCATAATAATAATCTTCAAAACGTTACCTGATTGGAATGTAAGTAAAGTTTCACTATCGTCTAGAAATCAAGTGGATATGGTATCGTACTTTTTGACTTCTTGTTTCACATCTCCACGAGTATCCTCACCTCAGGCGTGTTTTCAAGAGTAATAAGGGATACGCATAATATCGATCTTTCGTGTTTTCTATTATAGCTTTTGCAATGAGAAATTCTGTTTCTTCTTTGTCGCCTGATTATGTTTTATGTTTTGTTTATACCAAAAGCGACGCTATCCAGTCGCTGAGAGAAGACATGACGAAGAACATGCAAAACATGACGTACCATGCTGCGTCTTCTGCTGAAACTGCCGCCGGAACAGCTAGAGGAATCGGTAAGTCGTTGTCATAGAAACATAACCAAGCTTTTTCAAAAAGGATATCGATGACTGGTTAAGGTCTGCATGATATGTATGTACCCTGCTCACTGTCATTTAAGTTACTAATTCGCTGTGATATGATACGAAACTCTAAAGTGCACTTTAGGGTTTATAACCTTCAACAGACTCTTTCGTATCAAATAAGTAATTTTGTATACTCTAAGGCAATGCTCATTTAAATACATTTTACATCGGCTTTGCTCATTCACTATTTCACAAAAAAGTACACTCAACATCAGTGAAAGTTTATTGACAAAATCCCTTTTATGCAGTAGGATATTTTGTTTTTAATCACATTCAAACGGAGATCTAGAGACATTCCATATCACTAAAGCAGGTCATCCACGGGAGACTAGTCCCACGTAACTCTGACAAACTTCCAATTCATCTTCATCATCAACTCAGCCACAGGAAGGCCACTGCTGGACTTAGGCATCGTCTCACACCATTTATGTTTTCGGAAGCGGTCTGCATCTAGCGTCTTCCTGCTGAGTTATGCTTGAAGTCTCTCGAAAGAAGATAGAAGAGATCCGTAGACGTATAGTGTGTGTGCATATAAAAACATACATTTTCGTATGTGTAACTAAATAGTGAGGGTTTGTATGGAGTGTCCGTGTGGTAAAATATATAATTTTGTTTTAGCGGAAAAAATGGAATTTGCCATGAAGATAAACAGCCGCATCTCCGACCTATGGGCACTCACGTCTGACTACGCGGAGCAACTGAGCGGCTTTGACGCTGGCCTCACCACGCAGGTAAGATCATCACGATCATCATTCATCATCATTTTAGCCACAGGAAGTCCTCTGCTGGAGGCCTCTTCTATGGATTTCGAAAAGATCAGCTGGAAGCCACTTGCATTCAGCGTCTTCCTGTCACTGTATGAGATCTTCTGTCCTCCTTGTAGCTGGTCTTCCTATGCTGCGTACTTAGAATATAGAAAAATTCTGTATTCTGAGGCTGCGTAGTCTCCACTCGAGAACTTTTTAGCCCCAACAGCTATCAGTTCTACATGCTATGTGCCTTGTTCACTGCCACTTAACTAGGTAATCCGCTGTGGTATGTCGTGAATTTCTTACGTTTACGTTGCTTATGTGTATATGTATATAAAATTATCCGATACAATGATTGTTTTTTATGTTTCGAGCCATAAATATAGCTAGGCTTGTCCTTTGTTGACATTTTCAAATTTGATATCTCCGGGTGTCGCGGCGCATTGAGTGAAATTTCAGTCTGGAACCAAAGTGTGGTAGTGGTAATTAGGATAAACTGTTAAACTCATACACACTGATATCTTGAGTTTTTACGATTTTTACGTGTGTAGTCTCACCTGTCATCAATGTCACCATGGACGCTCGAATAACTTGTGTTGACTATGTTTGAATAAATTGAACGTATTATGATAAGTACATGGACGACCGAGCTCCACTCGGATTTTTTATGACTGAAAATACGAGCAAACCCGGGTTCATCAAAAATTAAACCTAGCTAGATCGATTTATCGTCCCCTAATCCACCTACAAACTAAATTTAATTAAAATATACAAGAATTGCTCATTTTAAAGGTATTAGATATATGTATATGATAAAAACTTCAGAATAAGTTTTGAAGACAGAAGTTTGCAGAAAGATATCTTTTGTGTATTAATAGAAAAAAACAGCATTTAAAAAATATGATGTAACGTTTGTAACGCACCTGTCAAAGAGAGTTTTATACCAGTGCCAATTATAGGCAATTTTCAAATATGATAATATTTTTTTAAAAGCCCTCGTTGATGTAACAGATGCAAAGCTTCCAAGAGCAGATGATGCAGATGCGCGATGAGCTGAAGGGCGGGTTGCAAGTGCTTGACACGGCGAACAACAACGCGGAGACTGCAGGTTTGGCTACTTTTGAAGGTTCTTAAAAGAGTTCCGGGGGTCACGGCATCGCGGACGATGAAACTAACGCGCGCTACTATAAAAACAAGTGAATGTACATATAACACACGTAATACCGGGACACTCCATACAATGGTGCGCTAATCTGTCACACATGCGCAAGTTGACGTTGCGTCGGTGTATAACACACACAGATGTATTAAATTATGGTTGTCTACCTGGTTGCCGCTCGCTCGTGTTATAAATTGGGAAGCTCGCAACGCGTCTCTCGACTGACAACTGCGTCGCTAAGTTCCAGCAAACGACAGGGCGAGCGCGGGGAGCGGGTAAGGAATCCGGGACTGGCGGGGGGCGGAGTGTCCGCTCTATATGTAATACTATTATTGATATAGTCCAGTAAAAATAAGATTTGTTACAATATAAAAGATAACTAAGAAAATTGTTATTTGAATTAAAGTATTAGTGTTTTGAAATAAATTGAGAACCAAAAAGAGAGTGTTATAAGTTTGACGTATGTATCTGTGTATCTGACGATATAGTTTATTTTGCTTGATATAAGATTTCATCGAGCGTTCTTAGCTGTTGTGTTTGTTTCATGTTTTTAGTGTTTAATGTTTTATCAAAATAATTTCAGGCGTTTTTTTTGTCGAGATTTTTGACGTTTCTAAGCTTATACTTGTTTTTGTGATGTACGGAACCCTAAAAATCCATTACAATCCATTTTACAGCTATATTGGAGCTGACCGACCGCTATTTGGACCTGCATTCGGAGATAGACGAGGGCTTCGTAGAACATCAACGCCTCATCGCCTACCAGTCACAACTTAGGGACGAGCTGCGAGTGAGGATATATCTACTTTGTTACTGATCACCACCTGAAAGAACCCTCCAAATTGAAGGGATTTTAAAATCATGGAGGAATTTTGGGGAATGGTTTCTAGTGGGATTTATGGGGGTAAAAATGTGATTTTGTAGTAGTCTCATCTACTAAAAATTTGTTGGGTGTTAAAATTTTGGGTACCTAACATTTGAGGGAAATAGGTTTTTTAAGTGGAGGTTACCTTTTCAAAACCTGAATTTTTTGTAAGATTTGTGGGAACACGAGATAGACATTTGGCAACAATATGTAAACACTGTAGTCGATGTTAACTGTGTCAATGTTCAAGGCCTCAAGGCTGCTAAGTGAAGTTCGCCGCTCGCTGATACGATTCAAAGACAATTTTGGCAAATTGTTAGTCTATTTATATAGTAATAGACTAGAAATTCGTCAAAATTGTCGTTGAGAGATGTTCAAATAGCAGCCTTGAGCTGGTCGAGGCACAACCAGTCGAAATTTCTCAGTTTTCGTAAAAAAAAGTTACAGCCGAATATGTCGTAAAAACTCATATTTCGATACTCACAAGGGAATCAAAACCTATGGGATACTTCCCGTTGACTTAGAACTATGAAATTTGGCAAGAAGCATTGTGTTAGAGTACCTACACCTAAAGGAAAAAATCAGAAAACTGGAAATTTTTACGGAACCCTCGATGGGCGAGCCTGACTCGCTCTTGTCCGGTTTTATTTTAATGTAGAAATAGGTTTGCGCTGACCGCCAACTCGTCTGATGCTAAGCGACGTTGCGGTTATAATTTATTTATTTATTATACAAGTTATATAACACCAGTTGGTGATATTATGCGCGTACCTTCGAAAAGTTCGATGGGTTACGTAAAACGTTATGTTCTAGGGGCTGGTGATAGCTGTAGAAATGCTGAAAGAACAGAAAGCCGATCGTGACGAAGTGTGGGATGGACTGCGAGATAAGGTGATCAAAGGCCAGTTGTTCACCACATCATAGGTTGCGTTCGTAAACGTAGTCCGACGTCCACAGTGACGTCCACGTCGCAGCTTGCAAGATAGATGGACGAAAGTCGCCCTTGACATATTATTTGATTAAGATTATGAAATTTTATTGGAAAAGTAGCATAATAGTATTGGGGGCTATTCTTATTTTCCATGTAGCTATTTTCCATCAGAACATCACTCTAATTTATTATGGTTGAATGAAAATTCTTAATTTTGTCTTTATTTAGATAAGTTATTTAGCACGATTGAACTTAGAGACAGGAAGAGTCTTTTCTTCCTATTGTTCTTTCAATATTTTGTCCACAAATTGCTCGAATTAATTTATTTTGTGCTTTAAATGAAGACTATTGTCTTCATTTCAACGGAATTCGCTCAAAATAGCATGCCATATCTCAATATGGGCTTTACACAGGCATGATTGACAATGAAAAGAAAATTATATATAAGTACCTTAAAGTGTGTCTCGATACAGTTACAGACTTACAGTTTTCATATGGTATTAGTTGTTTTTAGTAAGTTGTTAGTTGTTAGGGCACACAAACTACTAAGCCGTCATTATAAATACATAATGTTTTCCTAAGAGAGAATTAGCTGTTCCATGCATATTGCCATAGGTCAACGCTATTTCAGAGTTCTGCCCAAAGAATAAGTGTATAAGTAATAATATGTTTGTGGTGTACATGCCTCATGTTTGACTTCTTGAATGTCTTCTTTAGGCTGACCTGATGAAGCTCGCCGGTCTTCTGACGGAGGATGGTTTCCGCTCGGAGAAAGAAGAGCTTGACGGCAGGCTCGAGCTCTGCTACGAGAAGTTCGACAGTCAGGAGGCCGTCTGGATGGTGAGTTCCTGTCTATGCTCACATACAGCGTTTTTGTAGTGCTTCTGTAGCGATGCAGGAGATAGATTTGCAGTCCAATATTTGACCTTGAGTTATTTTTGTAGTTTTAATAGAACTGTAAAGTTTGAATACGAGAAAAAATAAGCAAGGCTGCGTTATTTCAATCTACAAACATCTTTGCCGTGCATGACTGACTGACAAACGACGTATAGCTGCTAGTTTTAGAACACTTGAAGTTTGAAGAATACCTTCCTTATGAAGTGTAGATATCAATTGAAAAATAATTTCTTGAGTGCGGGTAATAACGTAGGATATGGCTACTTATAAATACATCTTATGAACAGCTGTTGTCCAATAGCATCTTGCTATTTAGGGTTCCGTACTCAATAGGAAAAAACGTAACCCTTATAGGATCACTTTGTTGTCCTTCTGTCCGTCTGTCCGTCCGTCCGGGTGTCAAGACCTTTATCTCGGGAACGCATGAAGATATTGAGTTGAAATTAAAACCATATACTCAGATCCATAGTATTTTGCTGCAGAAAGAAAAATAAATTTTCTAAGTTTTCGAAAAAAAAGTTACAGCCGAATATGTCGTAAAAAATGCACATTTCGACACTCACAGAGGAATCAAAACCTATTGGGTACTTCCCATTGACCTAGAACTCTGAAATTTGGCATGAAGCATTGTGTTAGAGTACACATATAGGAAAAAATCCGAAAACCGGACATTTTAAATTTAATCACAAAAAAATTGTGTCGTTATGCAAGGAATGAGGTTCGAAATTTTAAAGTGAATTAACCGTGTCTTTTGGGGTATCATATGAATGAGCTTAATTAACATTAATTAAAACAGGTTTTTAAATATTTTTACGATGTATATTTTTCGGTATAAGAAGGAAAATAAAAAAATGATTTCCCCCTTTTATTTACTAGTTTGTACGGAACCCTCGGTGGGCTCGCACTTGTCCAGTTTTTTTGAATCCATGTTTGCTATTGGATTGGATTAACAAGAGCTATTTTCGAATGGTTTGATGCCCAGGGCTTGTAAATTTTGAGGTATCTTGAATGCATGTCAGCATTTTAAAGGTTAGATGAGAAAGGAAGAGATTGTAGTAAATGGTACCAGAGCTAATGAAGTTCTTTCCCGCTTTGAACAGCGGTGGTGGTAGTGTTTGATGGGTAAAAGTGGCTGCTTCAATGACCACATTATAAAATAAAGTTCGATGTACTTCTGTGTTTTACTACCAACTATTCCTACAACATTTGTGATATCTGAATCAACTCCTTTTCTTTTAATCTAATAAAAAAGTTTTTTGAATCGGACAGTTAATTTTTGTGTAATAAAGTTTATTATACAAAAAAGTACTTTAGCATCTACGATTTTATAGAGAATTTTTTAAGTTCTTAAGATAATAAAATTGTCAAGAATAATAACATTCTACTTAGGTTTAATTTACTACAGTTCAGTAGTTTTAACCAGGTTTAATTATTATAATTATATCAGGGGTTCTCATTCATTCAGGCGTTTGCAATGAAGCTAGTTTCTAAGCTCACTAAAGCTCAGTATATCCAATTTAAACTGCTTTCATTAAAATGTTTTCTAAACGATACAGGGTGCGTTGAAAGATTTGACAGATGTGACTGCAGAAAAAGCGGAAATTATGCAACTACTGTCCATAAAGGATAATACTCAATCAGAGCTCAGAGTCATACAGGAGAGACTGGATACGTTGACTGTACAGCTAGGAGAACCGAAGGCAAGTACATCCAGTACATATCATAAGAAATTATTTTGGCAGTGTATCATTACTATGTTTATTCTGTACTGCTTTACGGTATCATTATATGGGGCAACTTTTTTCATATTAAGAATATGTCTGTTGTTAAAAAAGTATAATGTATATAGCCTGCAGTATGATTCACTCATGTAAACCAGTTTATTAATAGTTTCTGGTTTTTATTTCTTTGAGATGACTAAATTTGTTTGAAATAAGTCCACATTACATGAATTTTATAACAATTCACCCCTCCAATAGAGATAATCTAGTAGATCCAAAGACTCAAGGCTGTTTGGGTATTTAATTTGTTCCTGCTGTGTTGCAAGCAAAAATAAGTAAGGGACTTGAATATGAATTATACCAACTCTTTGTAGAAACTCTATACGCTCAACACTTTGTGGTATCCCTGAGCTAGAATTTCACTTTCAGGCGGCAATTTTGACCCGGTTGCTGTCCAAGGACAGTACATGTGGTGCGTGCAAAGTACCTGCGCTGATGGAAGCGACAGACAAGCGCGCCGGGAAGCCCTTCCAGATGCCTGCGCTCCGCCCCCCGCCTGATGGAGAGCCCTGCGGTCGCGAAAACAAGATTATCGTCGTCGAGGACGATGATACCAAGTCAGTTTCAGAAAGCTGCGATAAAACAATCAACTGCACCTGTATTCAGAATCATCGGACTTGGATTAGATGCGGAATTTAGATCTTGTTCATTATTAATTAATCATTATTTTAGTCATCATTATAATATTATATATATTATAATCATTATTTATAATATGAAGAACTTTTGCGTTGTAATTTAAATTTCAATAATCGAGAGGAAATCGTACATTTCACATTTCGAAAATTTCAAATCCGAATTATTATGAATACGATCGTTGATCTATCATTCCCGATCCAGATTACGTGAGTAACCCTATTATCTTGGATTTTCAGCATTCATAATTTATAGTTATATAACCAGCTGCGCCTCGCGGTTTCAACCGCATAGTAATGACAAGCGGTGATGATCATAATGATTATAAAATATGGTCTATTTTATGTTCTTTTTCAGATACTAAAGAATCTCTGTGTCAAATTTCATAACGATTGGTTAAGCTGTTTAGGCTTGGAAAGGTAACAAACAGAGAGACAGACAGACTGAGTTACATTCACTTTTATAATATTATTAGTGTACACCCCAAGCGGGACGTCAGTGCAGGTCTTATCACCCCCACTTCAAGTTAGAATTAGAATTTAGTGTAGATTAGTAAGGAGTAAGGATTCGTAGCTTAGATTTTAAGTTTAGAGTCAATCAGTTAGACCCAATCAACAAATTTAGCGTACAATCTAAATACCGGTTTATTGTACGAAGTTCGTGATGAGTTCCAGTCAATCATTACGGTTTCCAAGTTCTTTCTTACTTGCCTTGTCCTTGCTTGTATAGATTGTCTCTTGCTCAGGCCCCACATTTGCAAGCGCTGGGTGGGCGGGTCGCATACGCTGGTGCCGCGGTCAGAGCCGCGTGAGATGGTGCCCACACAACTTGCACCCGCACAGCCTGTCAAGAAGTATGTCGGGTACGGAGCCGACGGAAAGGTACGGCTAGAGAAGAGTATGGGAGAGAGCGGTATTGAAAGCCAGCCGAAATCAGCGGATGAGTGAATCGCTTACGCGGTACGCCGGTGTCGCGCTGAGAAATTGTGAGCCAACGGCAAATTAAGACAAGAGGGTGATATGCAAGAGATCGATGGACCAAGGAGAAGGACTGTTATACGCTATGGGGAGGGTCTAGGTTCAGAGAGAGAGAGACAGAGAGAGTGATGGAAAGAAGTATAATTGAAATTGATGGTGGTGTGGGTCGCTAAGCTGGCCGCTTGTGACCGAGCAATCGATCCAAAAGTAAACTTGCAGCCATTAGCCACTTATGATTCCCATCAAATAATAAAAATAATAATCGAAATAGAATTCTGATTAAGGCTAGAAATCATTTTTTGTATGGTCAAGTGCGTAGTAAAAAAATCTCTTAAACGGTAGACCTGTTAATTTGTTGTTGTCTGCAATAGGCGTACAACATGGAAATGGAGTTGGAGCCATGCATCGAGTGCAATAAGTTGTCTACTGATGAGACTGGCGCCGGAGATATGAGTAAGTAAACTAAACAAATAGCAGGCACACAGAACAAATAATGTTCTGTAAACAGGCACCTACATATATAACCTATATAAATAAATAAAAATACAAATGATAATGGAACTAGCATATTATTTCTCTGAATTGTTATGTTTTTATTTATTATCCGAATTATTATTGTATTATTATTAATTTATTTTATTTTTTGACCATTGACATTATTTTATTTTTTTGAACATTGATTTTGATATTGACTAATTTTTATTTTATTTTATGACGTGAATATGTTTATGATTTTATTATTGACTACTTATGTATATTGACATTATGAATGTTATATTTTAATTAAATAGTTATGATTTATTGTATGATTTTGTTATGCGATGTTATGTATGTTTTGTGAAATTTCTATGGGTGCAATTGGCCCGAAATAAATGAATTTTGAAATATGGAACTAGCAGTGACGCTGCAACGAATGCATATGATCTTTTGACTGGCCTTGTCGCTCAGTTAGTAGTATGTCTACCTGCTAAGCTGTAGGTCGTGGGTTCGATCCCCACCCAGGGCAAACATTTGTGTGATGGAGCATGGATGTTTGTTCTGTGTCTGGGTGTTTCTATGTATCATATGTATATATTTACAAAAAAAAAGTTTTGATGTATTCTATCAGCCATCTAGTTCCATAGTACAAGCTTTGTTAAGTTTGGGCTAGATGGTGTTGTGTGAAATGTCCCTAAACATTTATTTATTTATTATTTATTTGATCTTATCTCGTTTTGTGCATAGTCGCTCGTTGGTTGCTTTCACTATAATTATTTCAATATGGACACAAACAGCGATTTAGTGCCTTGCCTCAGCAATCTCAGCATTTGAATGGGACCTTGGCCTGTGAATTGGACCTTATGCCATCAATATGAACCCCTCGGCTTAAACGTAAGAAAAATGTCTGAGGTAAAGTCTGTCTGACACCTGACGAGCTTTTTTTTTGTTGCAGAAGTATGTGACTGTATCCCGCGGGGAGACAAATGTGACTGCTGGCCAGACGTAAGAGCGGGACAATCTTGACCATCGTGAGTGCAGTCTTGAGTAATGGTATCGCAAGGTGCAGCATTTGCTATATTTATTTGAATTATTTTATAGTAACTTTCATGAATTGTTTACTTGTTACATATTGTAGCCGTTGTTATTCATTAAATTATTCATTTTGTTTGTGGATTTTTTAAATAAATTATTTGATACAAGCTTCAGAATTCGACCACTAGCTGGTTGTGAAAAATTTGTCACGTTGATATGGGAGTTAGTTATGATTAGTATCATTCATAATTTTCTTGAAGTTTTTCTAGAAGTTTCCGGCAGCCTAGTCGGGAGACCGTCTGACTTGCGATCCGCAGGTCCTGGGTTCGAATACCGCGGCACTCACCTCTGTCTTTTCGAAGTTATGTGCGTATTGCTGATTGCCGCCTTCTTCAAACGGTGAAGGAAAACATCGTGAGGAAACCTACATATCTGAGAGTTCTCAATGATCTTGAAGATGTGTGAAGTCTGCCAACCCGCACTTGGCCAGCGTGGCAGACTATGGCCTAACCCTTCTCACAATGAGAAAAAAAAAACTTGACGGATGAAAACGACGCTCTCCGTGTCCAGTACAACAACGCTTTCAGGATGTTGGTAGGACTCCCCCGCTATTGTAATTGTAGTGCATCTGGCATGTTTGCGGAGGCGCTAGGAGGAGTAAAAAATATCGTTAATTTTAGGAAAGATTTATTAATTATAAAAATAAATAAATAATTTACAGTTGTCTTAAAGCATATGTACAACTTATAGCGTAGTAGGTATAATTTATATAAATAACATTAACATTAAATAGCATATAATATAAAATGCCAATACTGCAAAATATTTCAACAAGCTAAAAATGTTTATAATTTGTAGTTGATTGAATTAAAATTATGACGGTACAAGTAATATTATTTGGTAACAACAAATACAAATAACATAGGTTAGGGATGTAACATTATAAAAAGTAAAAAACAGTACGATTTAAAGAGAAATATTTATACAATAGGAGAGAAAACTGTTCTATTAAGTACATTTTAAATTACCCGATTCCGATAATTCTTGCAATTCCTATTAGTAAAAAAACTCGTAATCGGTTAATGTTTAAGGGTGGACATCCATTTTCTCATTTAAAGTAAAAATTTAAAATATTTGTAGCTGGAAAGCTAAATTTTTATATAGAATATTTTTTCTGAGAAGTAGATTAAATTCATATTAATTTATTTTTACTAATATAATTTAATGACATTATTACGAAAGATCAATCGGACAGAGAGGAACAATTTAGGAATTTATATTTTATGGCGAAACACGACAGTTTATTTACATTTGTCATAATTATGTCACATAATTTATTTGTATATATATGCTAATGCTACATTTATAGTTCTTGCAATTCACAAGAGCGTCCGTGCTTTTACCGAGCGAGGGAGGGATACATTCACATTATACATACACCTACAATAACAAAATACGAACTAAAACTGAAAAACTTTTTGACTTTGACGAACAGCTGCTGCGGCTCATAGAAGTTGTTACTGTCTGTTCTAGCCCCAAGGTTTCAGCTATTTGCCAACATAATGTAGTTTTTTTTATAAGTTTGAGTTTTATTCTCGTGCGTGAGGTCACCTGCCGGTCTAGGCAGAAGATCGAGCTGAGACCGGCTTATGATAAAAATGCATTCTTATTTTTATTATTATTTTATTTGAGTTATTTCTTGTTCGTCAGTGTATTTTTTGTCACAATTAAGCATATTTCTATGTCTATTTCGAACACAAAAACCACGCGCAATGGTGTCTTGCAATAACTATAATACATTTTAACTTGTAGCGTTTGCTAATTTTGACCAAATAAATAGTGACCCGTGAACCCCGAGCCTTAAAATAAATATAAAACTAGACTTAATTAAAATTATTCAATAATTTAAATAAATAATTTGTTAAATCACTTCAACATTTCGGTATGAAATGTCACATGATCGCTATTTCAAAATAACTTTATGAATTATCTTAAAATTTAAATGATATAGTATCAAAAAATAAAATACTTCATATTTTTAATTATACTTATTTGTATAGCTTAGTAAGTACGGCTTAATACGATAAATTGAATTAGTTAAAAAATTATGAAAATATGTGCCGAAAGGAAGTAGTCGTTGTAAAAAAAGTAGAACTCATAACAAATTTTACTCTGAGATCAACTGTGAAGAATAAAATATAAGCGTTCTAATTCTTTATACAGCATGTTTGGTTAGATGAATATGCTTTAGGACTCTATCAAATCGCAATTTTACGAAAATTCAACCTTATTAAAATCCAAATAAGAAAAAAAAATATTTTTAATCTCCTTTTTTTTTTATTTTTATCACGGCTGACCCGCCTTTATTCCGTCCATGGTTCCACTGATTAAGTTATACATAAACTTCTAGCTCTAAAAGATTAGTGGCTTTATCTTGATCGTGCTGACTATTTTTAGATGCACGTGTATGAACAACAATCCATGTAATCATAATAACAAAGTTATTGGTTGTATCACATAATATCGATGTCAGTTTTTTATAATTATTCAGTAATCCATTTATAGTATTGTTCTGGTATTTTTTTATTCGACGATAGGCGTGCGCTTGACCGACAACTCACCTGGTGTTAAGCGACAGTTACGGTCTACGATGGAGCGTGCTTAGTATATTTATATATATTTAGCAGTAAGCTCTATACTATCGTATCTTTGAATTACTTACAACTGTTCCCGAACATTCTGTAGATATTTCTTTATAACGTGGCGTTTTTTTTTTTTTTTTTTAAACGTGGCAAATCAAACAAATAGGTAAACTTACTTATAGTGTTCCAATAACATAAAATTTGAATTCAAATGAAATGTATGCCAAACGTACTTCACATTTCATCAGATTTCATGATTTTACAGTAACAAGCCGTACTTACTCTAACTTAATAAATTACCTCAGTATCGTACAACGATAAATAATATAACTTCAATATTTACGTGTTTGTGTGACACGTAATTATTAGTTTAAAAATGGTCTTTTCTGGAATTCAAGCAATGATTTTGCAGCTATACCCACGAGTAGGTACTATCGATTTATAATTCCCACTAAAACTGTCAAATTAGTCATATTTTAAATTTGTCTTTTTAAATCACTTCTAAAATTTTAAAGAGAGAAAAAGACAAAATTCCGTAAACTATTCCAATGTCACCATAGACTAATACATAACTCCAATATTTTATATTGTAATAAGGAGGAAACGTTTTCGATTTCAAGTCGCAAAACCATTACTGAAGCCACAATTCAATTATTTTATCACACTCTACTATCACGTCACCGAAACGAGCACTTGTTATAAAAACGATCGTTCACTACTCAAGATTGCTCATGGCAGCTCGAGATTGCTCATAACCACTCAAGATTGCTCATGGCAGGTCGAGATTGCTCACGATCGCTGATGACTCACTATTGCTTATTGACCGTTCACAGACCATGATCACTTAATCGATCATATTTATTTATCATAGATTAAGAAATCGATCGTGATCGTTTACGATCATGGTTGCTCATT
The DNA here is from genome assembly GCA_947563715.1 of Lycia hirtaria. Lineage (NCBI taxonomy): Eukaryota > Metazoa > Arthropoda > Insecta > Lepidoptera > Geometridae > Lycia > Lycia hirtaria. The sequence goes on from OX387375.1 coordinate 26,677,066, forward strand.
ATCGATCATTGTTACTCAAGATCGGTCAGTGCCTGTCGCAGTGGAACCGCGTGCAGTCATGATCTCTGCTGGCAGCCATGACGTCGCCGAGCTGGTGTGCCACCGACGACGCACTGTCATCGTTCCCTAGGGAGATCCTGAAAAAAAGAGAAAAGATAGATCAGAAAACTATTTAAAAATTTCTCCTTTTTTAAGATTTTCCAAGATTTTAGAATTTGATCAAATTATTTATTGGTCTCAGATCAAGTGATGGTGTTTCTAAAATATTGATCAATGTCTGAACTGTTATCAAATAAAATCGAATTTCAAAGAAAATACCCAAACACAAGTACTACGGAAAACTTAAGATTTTTTCTGAATAAATAATTAATTAACATTTTATCTAAATTCAATAAATGATTCGATAAAAGGATGAACAAGTATGTATATTAAAAGAAAAACAAATTACACGACTGCAAGAAAAGCTGTTTTTGCAGTTTAACTTTACGATTAACTTTTCGATAAGTTTAACTTCTAACGATTTCGTTACGCTTGATACGCTGTTGAGTGTACGTTTTTTGTGAGAGAGTATGCGTAAAATCACTGTAAAAGATTATAAATGCGCATTCTTTAGAATAACTCTAGTAAAATCACTTGTTTATTACGAAATAGTTCATTGGAGGTTACGAAAAATCGCATTTTTTTTGAAGAGATGTAGTTATTATAATTATTACAAAAAAGTATAGCCTATGACACTCTCTCTGAAAGCAAAGACAAATCTAATGAAACTTCGCACATCAAAATCGGTCTAGCCGTTTAGGCTGTAGGCTGTCATATACAAACTTACATACCCACATACATACATACTTACATGCATGCATACATACATATATACTTATACATACACTCGAAAAACGTAACCCTCCTTGTTACGCAGTCGGGTAATAATTGAATATAAAATAAAATTATAATGTTTTTAATTGTTAATTGAAAATTGAAAAAGTTTGCCAAAAGCTTTACGGAAAAGGATTTAAAAACGTCAAAAGTAAGTATTGAAACTACTTTAAAATTATCATCCTTTTATTTTAATGATTCATGCGTAATTAAAAATCTAAATAAAAATTAAGTGTTTATTTAAATTGACTTTGACCGTATATTGGGATGCGCTGCTAAAGAGTACAAACCTAGGTAGGTACTCAAACAATTTGCAATGAAACGAGATGGAATCTTCCGTGTTGCATTTTACTTTCAACACCGTCATTCGTCCCCGGAATTTTCCCCAGGTTCGTTCAAAAACCGGTATTACGTCGGAATGTTGCCGGTTTACTTTCACCGTTAAACATTGCATAATGTTGAGGTTACGAACGCACCTCCGTTTTTTGGCGGCAAGCTGTCTGACAACAGTGTGTTTTGTACGATTATGTAGCCAATCTTTGTAACCAATGGTCATTTTATTGGAGATTTATGATGATGAATCGTTATAAATTAACTTCTCTGGTGATAACAGTAAGGTTCACAATGTTTTGTCAAATTATTTCTATATCGAGATGAGAAGAGCTGCAAATTGCCGGTTAGTTCGCAGTTTTGAAAGGTGACAGATATTGATGATGGTATTACGTGGGAAAAGAGGTTTTATCGTTCCGGTAATGGTTATTGACCAATTACTAAAATGAGGATAACTATAATAGTCAATGTGAAGATCACCGTGAGAGATAAACGTGACCACATCTTCACACATCACTTCAACATCTTCTTTTTCGTTGACCTTTACGTGGTTTTGCCCTTAGGCGATAATATAAGGCGGTGCGGTTTCTAGACTTCAGTTTTTTTAGAATGACGAGTACGAATTTTGAACTTGAACAATTCACGGGTTACTCACATCGTCCTATGTAATAGGGCGAATTCTGTGCTCACATCTATTTTTGATGACGAGTACGAATTTTGAACTTGAACAATTCACGGGTTACTCACATCGTCCTATGTAATAGGGCGAATTCTGTGCTCACATCTATTTTTGATGACGAGTACGAATTTTGAACTTGAACAATTCACGGGCTACTCACATCTAATTTTGAATAGAAATCTCTGACTATAGTTCGACGTTTTGTGTAGTTTTTGATTGTAGTATCGTCTGCACTGCTCGTTTTGAAAAAGACCGCTGTATGTGCTCGAAACTATTGCCGGAAATTTTGACTCAAAAATAGACGTGAGTAATCATTTTAATACCTAGTATGAATTTGTTTCGTGCTTTTGTACTCCCCTCTCCTCTCGCGCCTATAGTTAAGTTCATAAACTATAAAAACATATAGTAAAAAATATTCGCCCACAAGTACATTATATTTACGGTGTAAGTTTGGAGTCGCATTTGTTATAGGAGATGTAACCAAGATGGAACTACTAATTTACAATATTCGGACTTATCCTTTATTAGTATTGGAAGTATTGCGTGTGGGTTTTATGTGTCAAAATATTAGACAAAGATGGCGGTTTTAGGGGTTATTTTTTATAATGTTGAATTAGTAGCTTAATTTGTTTGCAAGACCGTAAGACCTTCAAGAGACCGTAGAGCGTAGACGATGTATTTTGACTTGAAATCTCTACATTCCTAAGAAAAAAAAACTAAACAATCCAACTCGATGTTTAAGAACTAAAAACATTTATATGGCATTTTTTTCAGCTATCTTTATATAAGGAATTTAACAATACATCCAATTGGCAAGGCGTTTACTGTATAAACGTTCCTACAATAAACACACAAACAAACTTTTATTTGAAAAACTGCCTATCTTGGTAGTCTTGTAAAAATTCCTGCGTATTTTTTCAAGACTGCTCAAGCCCGCTATGTCTGAATGCACCTTTACGCCCGATATGAAACTCACGTGATTGATACAACTAGGGTTGCCACCCGTACTTTATAATAAAGTATTGTACGTTATTTCAGGTAATTGTACTCTATACTTTACGAGAACAATAAAGTACACGAAAATACTTTATTTCGCATGATTTGAATTCTTTGCGATTTTAAAAAGTTTTGTCGTATTTTTTCGGTTCGCAAACGTTTCGAAACTGCAAAAAGCAACAAAAATATGTTTTAAACATAATAATAAAAAATGGAATGTACTATGTACATTATTTTAATACTATGTACTTTTTTTTCATACCTATAATAACCAATGTACTTTAACTGCAAGAAAAAAGGTGGCAACCCTAGATACAACTCCTTTTATTTCCGAAGTTGTTAATGATATAAGAGCATTATAAGCGCCATTTAGGACAGCCTGTGTCTTGTATCTTTAGCTTACCAACGGTGACCCGGATTTAGCCTCTGCTTTTTTCGATGAAATGCGTGCTATTTTTTAACTTTTTTGCTGGTTTATTGGTCTGTGAGTCAGTTAGTTGGTCGGCTGTGAAATGAGGTTATTACGGATGATTGTTTTGCGACCGATCCTCATTATTAGATTTAGTTTTTAGGGTTCCGTACGCTAAGGTGTGTTATCTTATTATTAAGCCTATGCTGCCAGTCGGTTTATCTTTATGTCCTACCTACAGAATTCGGCACCCTAATAAATAGGACTTTCCTTTAAACGATTGTATCTTTTAAAACGTACCTAATAGATAAAAGTTTGGGTTTAAAAAAAATATTTCTCAAGAAGTTAAAATAATTAAAATCTCGCTTATATTATTATGACGACTAACGTCGCTATTATGTTGCTAGTCGAAAATAATTATATAAGGACAGTAGCGCCCTCTTTGCCACATTATTTCTTTTTCAGAACAGACTCTGTTTGCCGAGTGATTGCTTGCTGGTATCACTGTTTACCTTGCGTGGGTGTACGGAAGCCTCGGTGTTATAGTCGGACTCGTACTTTGCCGGTTTTTATATTTGTACGTTCGCGTCGGTAAAAAAATTATGACTGTATGCGAATAGGAATTGGGTATTGTAAGATTTTATTGAATTATCTGATTTTTTTTATTTGACTGTCGGAGTAGGTTGATGTTTTTCGAGCACATATAGGTATATGTCAACTTCTTGGCCCGGTCTGTAGCCTAAAACGTTTGACGGATTTCGATATATTATGTTATCTTTAATAATAGTACTACGTAATATATTGGTCATTCACATTCTGGTATTATGGTTTTTCTTCATCATCTTTATAATTATCTCAGCTAGAAGAAATCCACTGATGTACACATGATGGATCGCTGGTGCTGGTGGTGGCTGCCTCATGGATTTATAAAAATACAGCCATTGGAAGTGAACGCATCCAGCGTCTTCCTGCTTCTTGTATGAGGTTATCTCTACATCTTGTGGACATGTATTAGATATACATTTCACAATTAGAAAGAAGGTACCTAAAGAAGGATCTGATATTATTTAAGTTTCAAGATAAGTTTACGTTTCTTTGTATACAGTGCGTCGAAATTTGTCCACGGGCCCGACGGGGTTGGTCCCCTGGGACCCTGCTCATTTCGGCGCTAACTACGCCCCACCATCTCGGACTGGCGATGGCGGCGGAAACACCGCCCGCGCCATCTGGGGGCAACGCTTTACGGACAGCAGACTCCCCCGAGTCTGTCGCCCACGGCCCGGTTGCGGAGGTTGGAGGCTGTTGAACAGCCTCCTACGGCGCCCGGGTCTCCGGCGGCGCATGGGGAGATCGGAGATGATCTATCGTTTGCGCTCCGCCGCTTCCTTTTGGAGGCTAACTTGCTCACAGAAGGAAACTGCCGCCGTCTATTTTTCCTCAGCGTTGCTTCAAGAAATGCAGGGAGAGACAAAACTAGAGTTCAGTCCTAACTTAACGTAACAACCAATCTATAAACGTCTCGTAACTAGAGTTCTTACTTCTTTCGTTCTTTTAATCTGGTCGTAACACGTAAAATACAGTGATGAGAGTGATCTATGCTGTCACCATAACTGAAGTTCAGCCCTAAATGATCCTAACACCCAACATAGAGACGTCAGCGATTTATATCACCGTAATTAATGAAGTAATTAAGTATATTACTGTATTACTTTAAGGTGTGTACAATAAGGAGTTTAATTATATATCTATTTAATTAGAATTCGCTCTTTACTCATCGTAACGCCCAAATTAGATCGACATCAGCGATCTTTGTCACTGTTTGGGTTCAATCTGAATTAGTCCTAAAACGTAACCTACACATATAGACGTCAGCTACCCATGTCCCAACAACTAGATTGATACTTATTCTAATTATGTAGATGTATGTAGATTGCCATCAACAACGTATACCTAATCACCATAACTAGAGTTCAATCCTAACTGGCCGTAGCCTGTAAACTACGTGGAACGTGGACAACAGCGACCCATATCCGTAAAATTGGATTTTAATTGTCATCATCATCATCATATCAGCCACAAGAAGTCCACTGCTGGATATAGGCCTCCCCCATGGATTTCCAAATAGACCGATTGGAAGTGGCTTGCATCCAGCATCTTTCTGCCACTTGTATGATATCTTCTGTCCACCTTGTGGCTGGTCTTTCTACGCTGCGCTTGCCGGTTCGTGGTCTCCATTTGAGAACTTTTCGGGCCCATCGGCTGTCAGTTCTAGTTGTAACTAATAGATCTATATAACTATACATAATTATAACTAGTAGATCGTAATACGTAACCTGCATCGACGACAGCGACCCATATAACCGTAATTGAAGTTCAATCCTAACTGACCGTAACACATAACTACATTGACGTCAGCGACCCATATCACCATAACCGCAGTTCAATCCTAACTGACCGTAACATGTAACCTGCTTGATTAAGTCACTACAATGCCTCAACCTGCCGCGTTTACCGCATAATGTTGTATACTGGTCACATTAGCGATTACGTACGTAAACACTTTCACTGTCGTCGGTTCGGCCGTCGCGTAACCGGCCGTGCACCGAATACGTACTTACCCGCGCTGTGACCGCCTTACTAATCCACCGTACGAACGCAGTATACGTGTTAACAGTGAATCAAGTTTAATAAAGACAGAACTTGTTTTAATTTTGATGTAAATATAATTTAATATTTTACTACAAATAGGAAAAAATATGGTGGGGGTCAATTATCAATTTTCATTTGTATCTAATTTAATTTCTATCTGGTATTCTTTACTGTAGTATTATATATTATAGAGCTTTAATTAGCATGATATTATGAAATGTAATGAAATTAATCTACAAAAAAAAGGGTACAAGCATGATCTTAAAGCGAATTCAGTCCGGCCTATTTTGCAATTTGTTGGCAAAAATATTATTCTGCGACTTCTGGAAATTCGCAACAAAAATAAATCTTTAGCATTGCTGGAAATGTAATAAAATTGCTTTTAGTACAGAACAATAAATTTTGGAATTTCAGAAGTTCCAGGAGACTATTTTGATTATTAATATACATTATCTGCTAAATAATGCTAAATATTAATATGTAATCCTGTATATCGTCGATGTCAATGCTGTTAAACAATATTATTCCATTTGCTTAATTCAAAAGCACTAATATTCAGACTGGTATTCAGAGCTCTAAACAAATGAGCCTTAAGTATTGGCTAAAACTGACTGGTTTTTTACTGGTAAATGAATTTAATTTCTTGGATTCAAAATAGATGGCACTGTAATTTGATGAAATTTATTTGTCTAATTGAAACGTCATTGCCATACATTTCTAACGTGATTTTTTTAATTTGTTCAAAAACTGCGTCAGTGGCGTTTCCATTTACCAATATACTTTGAGTTTTTTAAAATATTTTATGGGTTACTCATGTTTATTTGAGTCGAAATCAAATTTTGAGTTAATTAAAAAACCTGAAAAACAACGGTAAAATAATTGTGATTAACTCGTAAGATATTTTAAGGATGTGTAAAAACCACGTCAGTTTTAATAATACTTTGAGTTCGACACAATTTTTTACAAATAACAGCACAATTGTAATTAAAGAATAAATATGTGTAGCTAAGCTACTGCTACTATTCTCTACTGTGTAAGTGTTCAAATGAAAATGCATGTCGCATGAAATCGGACTGGCCAGGAATCTGTTTTATATGTTTTTGATGACACTATGCGTAGTAAAATGGTTTTGAAAGCGTTAATAGCGCTGTTTGGTGAGATTGTGGCATTTTGATTGCGTATCGGGCGCTTTTTAGGATGTTTAAAGCACCGAAAACATCGTACGTAGTCTACGCCTTATTCCGATGCTAAACGTGTTTTGGAACTATTTTGAACCGTAGCTTTTAGATACACGTTTGGTAATTTACGGTTCTTTTATAGATGAAGAGGAATAAAAGTTCAATTCGCTTGTTTTATTGTGTGAACAGCTATAGCTGATAAATAGGTTGGGTAAGTATCTTTAGGCAGATATCGAAATACTATCTCCGTTTTGTCTAAAATAGATTAAAATATTTATCTAAGTAAAAAAAAAAAAATATTGAAATTGGTTGCAATCGATAACATTTTCCTTAATTCAAATCCAAATAGGTTATGCTTAAAATTAATTACTATATAGTTAAACTAAAATTGATTAAAAACTATGATATGATAATAAACGTTTTATGTAGGAATAAAAAAAATAGGTAAGTAGATACCAATATCTACTTACATCTGAATAAATAATTATAGTTAAAAATAATGAAACAATCGACTTCACAATTCGCAATCTCTATAAAATCAAATTTAGTTGGGATATTTTTTTCACTTATTTTGTTTTGAAAATCAAAAGTACTGAACCGATTTTGATAAAATATATATGGGACTAACTCTGAAGTACGGACCTATCAAACAAAAAATAATCATGAAAATAAATTCATAATTAGAATAAATAAATATCGAAATAATCGCGTAACATACATACAAAAAAAATACAGACGAATTGAGAAATTTGAGAACCTCCTCCTTTTTGATGTCGGTTAAACAACTACCATTTTTGGACAGTCAGAGAAAAAGTGCTTCCTATTTTCACTTCTTATAAAGTATACTAATGAGTAATATGATACAAATGTGATACTGATTTAAACACATATCCACTTGAAATGCTAAGTGGTTTTTCTTGTCAATATTCAGCGATACGCCCGGTTTTAACAGAAAAAACATTAAACGGCCAAGTGCGTGTCGGGCCTCACGCTTTTTAGGGTTTCGTAGTTTTTTCCGCCATAATATTATGTGTTCTTAGAAGTAAGTAAGCATATTTTATAAGTTGGTAGATTATTGCTCCAACCAACCAAGCCTATAGTTTTCCTTTTAACTAAATACACTAGTGTCGTAAATTTTTTCAAATATAATTCTTCCAAAAATAAATATTTAACTGGTAACGTCACAAATAGATAGATCCCTGGATCGAAAAGTACTTTTTGTTAACCCGCAATATTTTTAAACGACTCATATAAATTATATATTTAACGAAACTTCACACCATAGGATATATAAAAAAATAAAGTGGACCCGAGCTTTTTAGTAGGTACCAGTTAGGGAATCAAAGTCTTTACTTTTTTTTTTTTTTTTTTATAAAGAAATAGGTTTGCGCTTGACCGCCAACTCGCCTGATGTTAAGCGACGTTGCGACGTTGCGTTTTTGTGATGAAATGGGCCAACGTTTGACCACAACTCACCCTATGAAAAGCGATAAAGTGGGTTAAGATGGAGCATGCGCTTGCCCATGACATGCTTATTCATTATTGCCTTCAAGATACTTAGGTTGTATTTATTAGGGAATACCGAGGCTGGAGCCATGTATGCAAGAGGGCCCTAAATATGATAAGCGGTAGAACCGGGAGAGGGAGACCTAAGATAGTGTGGAAGGACTGTGTGGAAGATGATATGCGTGCGAAAATTGTGAGTGTAGAAATGACATCTGCCAGAGTGAAGTGGCGAAAAGAAACGTGCTGTGCTGAGCCCACCTAGTGGAATAAGGGCAAGACAATGATGAATACCGATGCTGGAAGTGCGTTACACTCTTTACCAGTTCTTCAAACGAGTACCGATATCGCTTATTGCGTAATTTTTTCAATTTTACAATTAATAAGGAAAAGACGTTTGCTTCGATGGCGGAAATCAGATGACGAGATCAGCTCATATAGATAGTTCCCGTGCACATTCTCCAAAGTGGAGGCGGTTGAAAACCATTTTGGTTGACCAATGGCTTCTTATGGCTTCGTAGACAGGATCTACGGTTCCCTATTCACGACGGAACCCCAACAACTAAAAAATCACTTGGCGTGTTAGTAAAAACTTTCATAAGTGATGTTTCCTGCCTTTTTGTTTTACAACGTAGTTATTTAACGATTGTACAAATATACGTAGGTGTTAAAGTAACTGTAATTAGTGGTAACTCTATATACCTATATATAATCTATGGAAAGTTGAAATGTTTGTTTCGGCGAAAGTTTTAGGAGACGAAGTAAATTTAATTTGTTTAATTGCTGGGTGGGTGCCTATTACAAAACGCCATAACGAGTAATTATTACATGTATTTTGTAAAAGTCGTAAATACACTGAATTACTTAATAAGCGTATGGGTTTTAAAGATATTATTTTTATTAGTTGCCCATGGTTACCTGTAAAAGATCGCTTTTAGCGGTAAGGCCGTCTTTGTTGCACTAGTTTTATTTTATTTATTGTTGTCCCCTATTATTGTTAATTTTAAGGTGTGTAGGTACAATAAAGAGTTTATCTATCTATCTGTAGGTATTACGACACAATAACTATACCTATACATGAAAATAACTTTGGCAAGTTTTAGGGTTCGAGCCGTCCTCGAACCTAATGCAGTCTGGTATTTTCTTTTAAGGGTTCCGTAGTCAACTACGAACTCTTTAGTTTCCTTCTGTCTGTCCGTATGTCCGCGGCGTAGATCAAAGACTATATGCACTAGAAAGTTGTAATTTAGTATGGATGGGTAATTGGGTATACATATTATTTATTACGCCGACAAAACGGTAGAATAAAATATTGAAAATAATAATTTTGGGTTACTTCCCTACACGTATACTTGGGATCAATAATTTTGGGTTACTTCCCTACACGTATACTTGGGATCAATATTTTTTTCTGAGATAACCCATCATGTGGGGTATCCTTTGATATGTAATCAAAAACATAGGGGGTGTGGAAAAATCATTTTGCAAATTAAGGGATTCTTTGCAAAATTTTAAGCTTTGAAGTGATAACTTATGTTAGTTTAAGGTTCCGTTGAACATCATAACTACGGAATCCTACTTTGCGCGTGGCACGACATGCACTTGGCCGGTTATTCTTTTGTAGTATAATATCTACATCATCTGGTTGATAATTAGGAGGTTAAATTTAAATATTTACTCTGAGAAAAACATATATATCAATTCACATTATTAAGCAATTTACTAGGTAGGTACCTAAGTACCTAAGTATTTTGTAAATCACTATTATTATTAATAGTGCATTAATGAATGACCGTGATAGCTTAAAAAAGTGTTATATTTTGTAAATAGTGTGACGTTACATAAAAGAAACCATGGATTATCAAAGTGAAGCCTACTTTACACTTCAAAGTCTCATTTCAATTGATTTGATTGATTTTCGAACTGTTGGAGACTCTTCAGTGAGTGCTGGTTTAAAAGATTACAAGTGGAAAGTAGAACTAAATGGTGATCGATTATAGTGATAATCACTGTCACTGTGACATTTGACTCACTAATCAACGGAAACTAAAGGAAGCTGTCAAAATAATCCATCGCGTAGGTACCTATTAAATTAGTTTATGAATGAGACCTCGGTTTAGTAAATTTTGTTATGATTCTATTTATAAATAGTAAGTCAAAAAAGTATTTGTTTATTAACCTCCGAACTAAAAAGAGGAGTGTTATATGTTTGACTTATATATCTCTGTCTATTTGTGGCATCGTAGCTCTCAAATAGATGGACCGATTCTGATTTAGTTTTTTGTTAGAAAAGAAGATTTGACCGAGAGTAGTCTTAGCTGTGAAACCAACACAGTACAAAATGAGTTGAGCCGTTTCATTTTGTCGGGAGGTTTTTAAGTTTTCTTGTGGTTATATTGTTACAAGGGATGTGTAAAAAAAAAGGAACTAGCGAGCCAAGTCGGTTCAATTCGATTAATATTATAAATTAGGCAATATTTTTGACCTTAAATTATTATAGTTTAAAAAATGTAAACAATTTTAAAATACTTTCGTTTATTTGGATTACATTTTTCCAATTATTTTGTTTTAAAAACGTTTAACCAATTTTGATGATTATTAGATTGATCGACTGACCACCAACTTGCAATGAAATAAAAAATTAAAACCGTCATATTTATTCTCCGCCAACTGTGCCTGTATGAAATGAAATTTACGTCTCATAAGCATAAATAAATGTGGTGAGAAACGCTACGATAGATGAGATAGTTCCATAAATCTGCGTTTGTTTTGGCACTCCGCCAATGAAAGTGAAAGAAGATCGTTGAACTTGAGACGGCGTGCCTATTACGCCTAACCCTAGATTTCTATGCTGGTACAAAAAGTGGCATTACCTTATCGCGAGTACCTACAGCCAACAAACTCACTGACTGATATCTAACCGGTCCGTGGTGTATGGACTCTGGCTGACTGTTGACCCCTAGAAAGCGAGATTACTTCACACTAACATTACTAGTAGGGGTGACACTTGCGTGGAAAAATGACACTTCAAAATATGCTAGAAAATGCCAGTTACATTACAAAACTTATGAGTTTCTTCACAACTTTCGTGTCAAACTGGTTGGTAATTTTTTTTTTTTAATTTAGAATAGCTCTACGTTTGTCCACCAGCACGCCTTATGGAAAGCGATACTGTGGCCGAAGATGAAGCACGTAGACCTAGAAGATACTTATAATAGTTTAGTGATACTCAATATAAAATTGTATTTTTGTACTCATCCAAATTTACTTTAGATTAAATTACATTACTTAGGATTCTGTCTAGCGCCCTAATGAAAACTGCCGTAGAGCCGAGCATTATTTAAAAAGTAAGTGACACGTGGCGTAGCTAAAACCAGAGCAGCTAACAAGGGGTCTTAGTATTAGATGTGTCTACTTTAATAGATAAATAATAATAATAAATACATATTTGGGGACATTTCACACAACACCATCTAGCCCAAACTAAGCAAAGCTTGTACTATAGAACTAGATGACTGACAGAATACATATATACTTTTTTTGTTGTAAATATATACATATGATACATAGAAACACCCAGACACAGAAGAAACATCCATGCAGATGCACTGTATGCACTTTAACTTAAAATCGCAATCTTTCTGATAACTCCACTTTTGTTTTCAGGTGTCTATTCTTTTATTGACAACCTTAACTTTACTAGTTTAACTTACGCGAGACTCTGGTTCCGTAACTTCAAATAACTTAGTGCTTAAGTGATATAACAGGAAGTACTTGAGTGTGAGTCAAGCTAAAGTTAAGTGCGTTTGAAAGCTAAGGTCTGTTGTTTATATTCGAGTTTCTGAGATGACAATAGAGTGTTAGTTTAACAGAAGGTGCAGTAAAAATCTGGCGAAAGAAAGCTTAGAATAGACAGTTTTATAATACGTATGCGTGTATATCTAAACCTAGGTATTTTATTCAAAAGTTTGAACTATTTATAAAGGGATTTCAATATTTTTGTGAGTTATATTTAATATTAAGTCTAATGTATTAAAATAGTTCAAAGTTTATGTCCTTACATGAAATAAAAACACAAAAGCTTACTTTGTATACCCCATCCATTAATAGGAACATAACTATCGTTATAAAGTTAAATATACCTAATAATTGAAATAAATAAGTTTTTGGATCTGGTTATACAAAATGTCTCATAAAGTTTCAATAATACGAAACACTCTGGATCACACACCACGATCTGGACACGATGGATTACGATATACTCTTAAAGTGATGTTTTTTTTTATTATGGGACCATACCTGAAACCTCTGGAAAATAAACACCTTTTGTTGATCCCGAACAAAATGTATGGAACAAACGATTTTTTCATGATTTCAGACAAACTAGGAATGGTCCCACACTTGAAGCTGTTCTTTTAAACCTTTTATGTACCCAACAAAGACACATTGTACTGCTTTCTGTGACACTTTCTCCGTATGTAAGTACGAAGGACGCAGGTTTACTTATAGATAGTAAGTAAACATACATTTATTTATTTAATAGGTATCTAATAAACTCTAACATAAAATAGTTTCAATGTAGACAAGAATAAGATAAATAAATAAAAAAAACCTAATAAATAAATATATTGACGGATATTTCACAGAACACCCTAGAGCTCAAAATGCAAAGCTGTAGTATGGGAATTAGATGGCTGATAGAATACACATACACTTTTTTTTTGTAAATACATACTTATGAACCCAGACACAGAACAAACATCCATGATCAACACACAAATGTTTGTCCTGGGTAATAAAGCTAATAAAAGCTTCTGACGACCTTAACTCTAGGAAACCAAAAAATAAATTTTAAGCAACATTTAGCCCGAGTTTTTGTAGTTTTTAAGTCTTGTTTCAACCTATATATTTTATTTACTTGTAAAATGTATGTTTGTAACACCCTATAACAGGGTATGTGCCTAGCTTATTTAAGTTTGCTCTGTACACACTGCAATAATAAATAAATAAACTCCTCGTTTTTAAGACGGTTAAGATGTTACTGCCTGTGATAATCTGTGAATATTTACATGTTTTATAACTGTATTAACACTATTCAAACCTTTATCAGCCATTAACGCCTACAAATGTTGACTAAACAAAGATCTAACTGCTCAAGGATCTGGTTGCGAAACAATACAGCAATTTACGAATATGTCAAATGTCACACATCGGCAAAGGTCTGGGAATTAATAACGATTGTCTAATGTGAACGAAAAAAAATACAGAGATACAACCCTCAGAAATTCAAAACTATTTACACTTCACCACATGAACTGTGAAGCCAAAGCGGTGTGCGAACGCAAGTGACGTTGAATTTTCTATGTATTTTTTATTAATTTTGATTGGAAGGAAGTAAGTAAATCAATGTTAATAAATACAAGAAAAACAATTAAGATAAAGTTTGTATCGTGGTTTATACCTAAATGATACAAACGATATTTTTTTGTGTTGTAGCTGTCTATAGAAAAGAATCACAAATATTGTTTAGAAATCTTGCTAATCGATATGTTGGTATTAGTGACACAAACAGTCTATGTTTCCATATGTATTGTAAAAAACAACAATGGTGGAAGGTCGACCAATGAGAGCACGTAATTTTGAAAACCTTATTTTCAATTAATTTTATATCTCGACAGGCACAGACTTTATATTCGATCACTGGAAATCAAAATACTCGTTAGTCTCGAAGTTCATCCTCTGTAAAGTGTAATTCTCAGTGCTCTATTCTAATAGCACTACCTTCCTCATCTCGACCCTTGACTCCACGGATACCTACGAGGTCACGACTTGGTTAACATTTAACTCATTGTTTGTTAAAGGGTGAGATCTGGAGATATGACAACATGATCTATGGGAGCATGACTCCTGCTCTATGGCTTAATATTACGGAAGAGTATGCAATTTTATTATGATAGTTGTGTTTGAATCTATAATTGATAAATATAATAATATAATCATATTAAGCAGATATTTTTAAAATTATTCACAATTCAGTGATATTTCCAATAAACAGCTGATTTATGTCACGGTTTTGAGGTTGTGTCCCAAAAAGTGGTTCATAATGGCTAGTACAAGTATTTCCTATATTGTGTTTATCGTTGATTGTCACGCCCCGTATTTTAATTGTTCTCTTCACTGTTCAATATTCATTTATTTCATAAATGCAAATAGCAATAAGAATATGAGTACCTACTTATAACCCTTGTACTATAACAGATGAGACCTAATACTTAGATTTGTACATGGCTACCTTATCAATCTATACACTTGAAGCAGTGATTGCCTTGCCCTCAAGTTGGTCTAAGTGCCCTATAAAGATCTCATATAATATGATATATTTTGTTTGATCCTTTACTTGCTGTTATTGTTGAATGAGTGTCTAATGATTTGTTCAAATTTTCTTGAATGATAGATTAGAAAAATACTTACATTTTAAGAAGAGATTCCATCTTCTTCTCCATAGCGAAGATGGAGTCCGACGACTGTGACGTCAGCACTTTGCAGAAAGTGAACTTAGCACACTGAGAGTCCCTCCAGTCTGTTTGTTTCATCAGATCGATGGCTGCTGAAGTTAAAGAAGACGATCCTGTATGACCGTCCAGATGCTGGAGATCTTCAGGCATATCCTCGTTTAAAGAGCGTTTCACTAGTTGTTTTCTCTTTACCCTTTTTAAAGCCTTACCCTGATATGGCTCTTGGAAGAAGCTCAGAACATCACGCTTGGCACGACTGCCTTCGCTGCCTTCCGGAGACATCACCACGTAGACATTCTCGCTTGGCATTTTATAATTATCATCATATACTTTTTGGTTTCCGATGATTTGGCTGTCAATATCGTAAGGGTTAACGGCGAAGGACCGCTTGTGTTCTTTCTCAATTTCGTCTTGTATGTCTTCTTCGGAAAATCCTGCGCTACGCATTAAGTTAACATCGAGGAGTCTGCCCATAGCGACCGCACCAAGACCTAAAGCAGCACCACCAGCCATAAGACCGATTGCAGGTAACATAGCAGGGCCAGCCCCGGCGGCCACGGCGGCCACTCCAATCTTGTCTTGAGCATATCTCTGAGACTGTTGAAGTGAGTTAGGGTGATAAAGTCCAAGATTGCTCGAGATCTTCTGAGTTGCTTCTACAATAGGGTCAAATACGGGCTGTGTAAGACGAGCTATTGGTTCAGTAATGGGCCTGGCTAGTGATTGAACCGTTTGCGTTGCGCTGTTAATAGTATCTTTCATCGAGTTTGTAAATCTTTGCCAGAGAGACGGTTCAGGCGTTCGCTTTATGTAAGTGTAGCTGTTGTAAGGGTATCTCTGGTTCTGTTGAGGGTTGTAGCTGTTCTCATAGTAATTGAACTTGTTGTACTCGTCTTCATAATATCTGTTTGAGTTGACGTTGGGACCGGAACGCTGTTGATTGTATCCATTGATGGGCTCCATTGGGTAAGGGTGAGCGCTTTTTGGGACGTTAGTATAGTATTTTACTTTTCGTTCCGGAGTATTTTCCACATTATCTCTAGTTGCTTTCGCTGGTTGGATTCCTAAATCAGGGTGAGCGTACTGAAGAATAGGGTTCCTAACACTTTCATCGAATGACGGTTTCGTGTTCTTAGACGAGTACATCGCCGAATTAGGGAAGTTTACTTCTCCAGGGTGCAGTAACATACGTCTTTGAATATGACTCTCAGCATAATCCATATCTCCGTTGTTGTTGTGTGATCGCGAGCTTCTTCCGCTGAAGTAATCCCGCTTCAATTCTTGGTCGTTAATTTGCTTGATGTATTCGATTAATTTCGAGTTGGCTACTTTCGAGTTGTCCGCTTTGGTAAAGGGACCGTAGCCAGATTTTAGGTAATAATGATCTTTCTTCTGTTTGTACGCGTATACAGGGTTGTCACTTGTCATGTACGGACCGATGCTGTCAGAAGGTTCGAACTTTATGACATTGTCAAATTTGGTAAATGGACCATCTTTGGGTTCAAAGTTATCATCCTTGGTGAACGGTCCGAAGCTTTGAGGATCTGCAGTGGCTGGATCAGGGTACACGTCTGCTTCAGGTATTGCTTTTGGAGGCGTGTAGCCTTTAGGGTAGGGCAACAGTTCTCCATTGACTACTCTGGCGTTACGCCATGTTTTCTTATCTGACTCATCATCAGGTACTCTTATACCGTGAATTTCTGGGACACCATCATCGCTGACTTCAAAGATAGATCTACCACGTTTATTATATTTGTCAAGAGCTTTTTTCACATACATCGGTTCAGAACTGATCATTACTGGGTCAGGGACTGGAAATGATTTTGCTTCTCCTTCTGACACTTTTGTGCTAACGACTTCAATATACACTGGGTTTCTATCATTTTTGATAACTGGGTTATGAGGATCGAACCTATAATTTTTGATTGGGCCTCCGTAGTTTGAAAAACTTGAAGAGGTGATGTAAACTCTTTTATTTTCGATCTTCTTTTCGTTGTCGTAAGTCGGATAGTAGCTTGAGGTTTCTGGGTCATCTGTTTCCGGTTTTTTACCATCTTCTTGTATATGAGACTCTGGGTAGACAGACACGGGTGACCAATTTCCGTATTCAGCTTTAACATCAGTTATATCTCCAGCGTTTTGGTTCCGGTTCATGTAATAGTCGTAGCCGGCCAAATCACTGTTCACCGTCCCCATGAAATTTAACTTTCTCTGATCTCGGCTTTCGGTTTTATTATTCCCATCAGTTACATTAGTTAATCTGATGGCATCAGTTGTTGGAGTAGGAGTTGTGCTACTCATTGTCGTAGTTTTTCCGTCCTTTTTCTTGACTATTAATTGCGTAACATGACCAGACTTGGATCGAACATTCAAGGTTTGCGTATCATGTGGATTGAGACTTCTTGATACTTTGAGTTCTGTCCTAGTGGTTTTGGAGGGGAGGATAGTGGTGCGAATGGCTTTAGTGGTTGTGGTGTTATTTTGCTCCTCGGCGGCGATCACACACGCCAGCCAGAAGATGGCTCCCGCACGTAGCACGGGATGCATCTGAAACAAGCAGATCACCATTAGAACTCCAAATATGCCTATTTTTTTGGTGATCGAGAAACCTACCAAGGGTCGTGATGCGATGCAAAATGACATTTTCAAGTCATATATTCAAATTTTGATTTTGAATAATGTTCTAGAAAGTTTTTTACGTATATGACTGCGATTTTACTTTGATAACATAATATTGAAAACGCTCAAAAAGTGACGGGAAGCATCTTTAATAAAGGAAGCATAGAAGCATGGAGGAAGCCAAGCAAGGAGCATAGCATCCAAGCATAGGAGATAAGAGTACAAGATCTAAATTAACAGTACAGTACGGTGTCGTCAGACTCCTGAGGTGCATGTGTACCCTGAGGATGGAACTCCTACATTCCCGAAACCGGATGGAAGACATCGATCTTTTGACCGATTAATATCGTTAGTTTTTTTCGGTTCATTAAATAATATAAGATCGAAATTACTTGATGTTACCAAGATTTTATCTAATTCTATTTTAATTATTTTTATTCTATTTTTCTATTATTCTTTTTTAATTTTATCTGAGACCTACAATCTTGGAATTTTCAAGGCTAGAGTGACTAGATATCTTCTAGATCGACGAGCTCCATCCTCGGCTTCTTTGAGTTTATTGACTTGGTACTCTGAGTACTTACCCGAACGGTATATTTTACTTTGTATGACATAATTATTTTTTTGTATTGACATGCTAGGCGTATTGCCCATTTGACATTTTTGTATTGATATTTTAAATGATATTGTATTTATATAATGAATATTTTGTAATCCTCAGACATTTGTTTAAGACATTGTTTAAGAATAATTTTTGAATATTGTGAGATAATTGTAATTGGTCCTTTTCCGTTTTTATCTCAATAAACGAATTTATCATTTATCATTTATCGGCCACACCGTTGCTTAACATCAGGCGAGTTGGTGGTCAATCGTAGATCTATCTTCTAAAAAAAACAAAAATATATTTATATCTGAACCTTGCTGCTATATAGCAGGAACTGCTATTTTTTTCCAGCATAAATAATATCTTATTTATATTAATTTTCAGTCAGTCAGTCCTAGTCGACGATCGAAGCATACAGCTTCAAACGTGACGTTTTCTTCCAGAGAAACAGAATATTGTTACCAGCAGCCATTGAATCCACCTGAGCCTTCATAACGGCTGAGATCATGATGAGACATTGGTTGCTCAGCATGTCCTTATTTTAAAGAAAGCGAAGCGTTAGTGTCATGATTTTTTGCGTATGTTGCGTCTCCATGAGCATAAAATAACATTCTGGGTACGTGATCAAAAATAAACAAATTAATAAAATCATACTATCAGCCCAGATGGTCAGTTGCTTCGATATAAATTGAGATAACGACTTACTATAGAGATAATACCCATGCTTTAGTATGCAATCCGGCGTCACACAAATTGCATGGTAATCCCATATAATGACGGAGAGATCAGTGGGTTACTAAACTGTTGATTGGTGGTGAAAGTGGAAAACTTATATGGTGACGATAGATGAAATAGTGAATGTTCATTATCTTCACTAACTTCACTAACAATTTGCTTCCGAATATTTGAATTAATGTTATAATAAAATGAAAGGGTTTCTTTATTTTTTAACCGTCTTCCAAGAAGGAGGAGATTCTCAATTCGACTTTCCGTTTTCTTGTATATTTGTTTAGCGATTACTTCGCGAATTGATTTCGATAATTCTTTTTTGACGTGACAACGTCCAATAAATCGACGAACGCCGGCTGCATGCACGAAAAAGTATGACTCATTGTCCCGTTACGTTACGCTCCTTGTTCCGTTACAACCGCGCGCGGTGGCTGAGGAAGCGGGCGGGTGTGCGCCGCGCCGCGCCCGACTGTCGCTTCAATTATCATTCCTCGGAGCTCGCGCGCGGCATAGCTTAATGACAACGCATGTTGTCACGTTAAGCTATCGTCCGTAAACCGACTTTACAGACTTCCAATTTTTTTGTTTGGTAGGTAGGTAGGTACTTTCAGAGGTGGTCCCATATAAATGTTATTAGAATCAGTTTAGTTCTTTGTTTTTTATAACTGGAAAATATGTCATCCAAGTAAACCCATTGTGTATTTTGAAGGCAGATTTTTTAGTTTTTAAACTATAACTGCATAGTTCCTATGTTGTGTTCCTATGTATTTCAAGTACACCACAGGCACGCAAGAAGCTAGTGAATCTAGTGTCATACGAGTAAACAAAAAAGTGGTTGATCAAAGTTTCGTCATGGCATGCGCCTAAAATAGGGTTTATCTTAACTAAATATAAGAACTCTAGCTTGTCGGATTTTTTATATGTGATTTATTAGCATCAGTATCATCAGATTTGGATACTAGTCGGAATCTACATCTTTCTCTCTACCATTTTCATAAAGTAAGATCGAGTGGCCAGCCTTAGTGTCAGAGCTACTAAGCCACCGGAAGCCGTCCGAACTGGTTTGACAATTGTTTTTTTGATAACAAACAGCGGGACCTACAATTTAACATGCCATCCGACCCACAGTTCACGCTCAGAAAGAAATGCCACTCACGGTTACCCATCTGAGGACTGACCGGACCGTCCGTTGCTTAACAATTAATTAATTTTCATTCTGAATGAGAGAGAGGAAGGAGCAATTTCTAAATATTATCCAACGGATTTCAAACACCAGTGCAGGAAGTGCTAGTGCCAATTATTCGGTTCTATCATAAGACCAGCTAGATGATTGGTCTATTATGGAAGTTATGGACAAGAGTGATACGCGAATAGCTCGTTTTATCTCTTAGATTCAAAAAAAAAACTGGACAAGTGCGAGTCAGACTCTCCCACCGAGGGTTCCGTACAATCTAGTAGATAAAAGGGGGAAATCATATTTTTTTTTATATTTTCCTTCATAAACCGAAAAATATATATCGTAAAAATATTTAAAAACCTGTTTTAGCTTATGCTCATGAAGCTCTTTCATATAATACCCCACATGATACGGTTAATTCACTTTAAAATTTGGACCCTCATTCCTTGCATAAAGACACATTTTTTTTGTGATTAAATTAAAAATGACCAGTTTTCGGATTTTTTCCTATATGTGTACTCTAACACAATGCTTCTTGCCAAATTTCAAAGTTCTAGGTCAACGGGAAATACCCCATAGGTTTTGATTCCCTTGTGAGTGTTGAAATGTGCGTTTTTTACGACATATTCGGCTGTAACTTTTTTTTACGAAAACTGAGAAATTTTATTTTTCTTTCTGCAGCAAGATAGATCTGCGTATATGGTTTTAATTTCAACTCGATACCTTCACGCGTTCCTGAGATAAAGGTCTTGACACCCGGACGGACGGACAGACGGACAACAAAGTGATCCTATAAGGGTTCCGTTTTCCTTTTGAGGTACGGAACCCTAAAAATGTACTTGTAATCCGGCGCCAATCCTGTCTTTACATAAACATGGTTAATTGTAACAGTTCTGGGTATCGTTCAATAAGGCCGATGTAATTGTCCGCCATTAGATGGAGGAAGCGGCATGGCACGCGAAAGCAGATAATCGGTGATTATTGGAGTTACTGTTTATAGCCAAAGGAAACGCGACTTCAATTACATAGGTACCCTATTAGTTTTAGGGTTTTGTAGATTTGCTGCTAACTTTCTATAGGTAGATAGATAAACTTTTTATTGTACGCCTTAAAATTAATTACATCATCATCATAATAGACTGGCCCTGTTAGTCTAGTAAAAATAAATCCGTTTGTATGGAGCACATCACAGTATTTGCAACTGGGGGGATTCTTTGAAATTATGATAGGAAAATAGCTAAAAATCATAGAACAACAATAATCCCCGATTTATAGACTAGCTGCGTTTCGTGGTTTCACACACGTAGTTATGAAAAACGGTGATGATTATGATGATGACAAGTAGCTTATGTCCGTCTCCAGGTCCCAAGCTATCTCTATACTAATTTTCATAACGATCAGTTCAACCGTTTGAGCGTGTAAAGGTAACAAAATTAGCTTTTATAATATCATTATGAAATTGTGCCATATGTATTTCAAAACACCAGTACATTAATTTAAATAACAATATACTTAGTTGTCTTTTATGTTGTCACAAATCTTATTTTTACTAGACTATGTGGCTCAGTTGCTAGTATGTCAGCCTGCTGAGCAAGCATTTGTGTGATGAGTATTGATGTCTGTTCTGTGTCTGGGTGTTTCTATGTGTCATATGTAGGTATCGTATTTACAAAAAAAAAAATTGTCTGTCAAGTCGGTTTACGGACGATAGTTTAACGTGACAACGTCATAACAAAACATTGATGAAATGATGATGATGATGATGTAACGGGACAATGAGCGTAACGCGGAACGGGAGTGTCATACTTTGACATACTCAATGAGTCATAATTTTTCGTGCGTGCAGCCGGCGTTCATCGATTTATTAGACGTTGTCACGTCAAAAAAAAAAATGTATTCGATCGATGTATGTAATCGAATCGGGGTTTAGACAAGTGACTTTCAATTTCATGAACGCCAGTAGAATAGAAAAGTAAATGTATGGGATTGACATTAATTAACGAAATGTCACGTGACGGCGCGTCATATTTTCTTAAATTTCAAAGTTTAGATAGGCGTGGTTTTTGGCGGGAACGTCTTAGTAACGTGTTGTTGCTTTGTTTTATTTTCCTAAACTTGTGTTATTTTGAACATTAATGCTATACAAATGGTGGTGTTTTATTCATTAAGTGTTCGATAAAGTGCGTAAGTGTGGGCAAGTGAAATAAAGTAGTAAAACGTGTGATTTTCCGTTGTCGGCAAAACTCCATAGAAGCTTCTAGTAAAGTCGCCACCACTTTACCACAAAAAAGAAGAAGAAGAAGTTTAAGCGTTTGTAGAAATAGAAACCATTGCCACTTGTCTAAGCCTTGTATATTTCGGATCGAACCAGTCCCCTTAGACTCTAAGGGGACTGGTTCGATCAGAGATATACACAGTATCGTCCACCCATCTTGCAGCTAGACGATAGGATAGGACAATCATCTAAACAATAAGTGTAGAAACGGGAAGCCTTATTTCCATGACCTCTGCTAAGCATCCATAGGATGAGGACTGGGGAGAGAAAAAAATATAGATTTTTTTAAAATGTTTATTTGTGATATGTATTTTTTACCCTCCTCATTTAACAGGACTAGCAGAAAG
This sequence comes from Lycia hirtaria, assembly GCA_947563715.1. NCBI lineage: Eukaryota > Metazoa > Arthropoda > Insecta > Lepidoptera > Geometridae > Lycia > Lycia hirtaria. Next base: position 26,699,952 of record OX387375.1, read on the forward strand.
TCTGCGAATTACCACCCATTTCTCGTTGAAATGCCAAAAACCCGTATTCAGCTATATTGGTCAACGTTCTTGATGCGTTTGCGACACAGGAATAGGATTCTTTGCCGCCATCTCTGTTTCCTGAGAACTGCAACCTTGGAAGAAATTTTCAAGGCTAGTGTGAATAGATATTTTCTAGATGGTTGAACTCCATCCTCGGCCACACCGTACATCAGGCGAGTCGGTTGTCAATTTTACTTTAAAAAAATGTGTTTTTTATTTAGTTTTAAGGTGTATTTAGTAGAAGTAGGTATGTATATTAGTTGTTTTAGTAAAAAAAAAAAAACTATCCTTAAAAAAAAACATATGTTTTTCTACTCTTAATTACTTACTCTTATTTATTTGTTATGTTTTGTTATTTATATGTTTTTTAAAAGTGGTTATTATGTATTTACGCAGCTTGGTCGCGGCACGTTGTCGACGCGATAGTGAAAATGTTGGTGAATATTGCGGGAAAACGACACGGACAGAAAGAAAGCGTCCGATGGAGTGTAGCTATTGGAAAACAACGAGAAAGTCACTTCAAAACGACATCATCATGTCGAAGGATTTTTTTAAGCCCCGACCCAAAAGAGGGGTGTTATAAGTTTGACGTGTGTCGTTATATATATTTGTGGACATTTCACACAACACCATCTAGCCCAAACTAAGCAAAGCTTGTACTATGGAACTATATTTAAATTATTATTATTTTTATATTTCATTTATTTATTTACATTCTTAATTTTAATTTTTTTACAACACAAATATAAACTTATAAAAAAGAAACATAAATATTGTAAAAAACTTAAAACTAGGGTGCCGCCGGCAGCGTGGCGGGGCCCAAACTGCCGGTGGTGTGGGCTACAGAGAGAGGAACCTCCTGACAATACGTGCCGTGTCCAGGATGACTGCCTTCTGCCTTCTTATTTTTATATTATTATTTATATTAAACATATATACTTTTTTGTTATAAATATATACATATGATACATAGAAACACCCAGACAGAGAACAAACATCCATGCTCATCACACAAATGTTTACCCTGGGTGGGGATCGAACCCACGACCTTTCAGTTCAGCAGGTAGACGTATACATACCACCAACTGAGCCACAAGGCCAGTCAAACAGCTGTTAAACAGATGGACCAATTTAGATCTAGTTTTTTTTTTGTTTGAAAGAGGATTTCATCGAGTGTTCTTAACTATGTTTATCCAAAATCGGTTCAGCCGTTTTTATTTGGCGAGGCTTTATGAGTTTTCTAAGCATATACTTGTATGCAATGTATCTAAAGGTCAGAAAGTAGTCTTTGATCATCATCATCTCAGCTACAGCAATGGATTTCTTGTGAAAGAGTGTTCGATGATGAAAAACGATTTCAATTGATTCTTGATGCGTACTGTGCAGGAGTGAAATCCTTTCCGCCTTCTCGGTTCCAAAGCCACTCAAGAAATAAAGAATCGAGATTGGAAAATTATAGAACAGTCTAGAATACTCGGGCAAAATTAACAGTATACCTTTTAGTAACTGCGAAGGTAATTTTATTTCCATTCATTTTCATGTGATGTATTCCAATTTATCCTTTTTTTAGCTAAAATATACCAAAAAAAAAACACGTGATTAATGGACGGACCGTTGTTTATTTTCTACAACTCCATTGGAAAGGCACCAAGCACCAACGATAAATTTTGCATGCAAAACCTTCAACCTAACCTAAATTTTTCAGAAATGTTAATGAAAACTTATGTAATTTCCTTCAACAAACATGTGTGTAAACAAGGCTGTTGCACCAACCTCGCACTTCTATTTAACAATTACCTACACTCTACTTCCTACGAGCATCAACATCTAAAACAAACCCTATTCCATCGACTCAAGGTGCAAATTTCAAATATTTACATCAGGCACATCTGTAAATCTATAGCTTCTCAATGACAGCCTATTGAAAGTGAGTAGGTATTTAGTATTGTTGTGTTAACAATAGTTGTGCTAATATTTGGGGTTGAACAACTTTGGTTGCTTTTAGTGTTATGTCACATGACATTATGTATCTTTGTGTAATATGTTTAGTAATACATGTTGTTGTCTATATTGTTCATAAAACAAACCGTGCGATATTGTTTTAACCGCCGACCAAAAAGAAGGGATAAGTTGACGTGCATATCTATGTATTTGTCGCGAGTAGACTCCTACACGTACCGGCAAGCGTAGCGTAGGAAGACCAGCCACGAGATGGACAAATGACTTCATACAAGTGGCGGAAAGACACTGGATGGAAGCCGCTTCCAATCGGTATTTTTGGAAATCCATGGGGGAGGCCTATGTCCAGCAGTGGAATTCTTATGGCTGAGATGATGATGATGATGATGATGAGACCCCTACAAAATAAGTGGCCAAGACCGTGTTGAGACACGCATCTAGTTGAATCCCGTAGTTCATGCTGTAATTTAAAAGAAAACTACTTGGCGTATATTTTTTTGTTTAAACTACTTTGCAAAAAAGTCAATGCCCTCAGTACTACTCAGTATTAATTGATTAACCTTTCTGTTATTGACATTGTTATTTTAATATTAACATGGTTGTTTTAATAATATTGTTGACATGGTTATTTTAATAATTTTATTGTATTTTATATTATTTTATTACTGTTATTTTGACATTTAAATTATTATTATTATCAATTTATATTTAATTTGTAAAAATTATTATTTATTGAATTAATTTTGATGACAACCTGACGCGTATTTTTTGGTGTATGTTATTTCATGAATTTACAAATGTACTGTGTACCTAATTATATTATTGGGACGTGTATCAATAGATATCAATAAAGGAATATGAATATGAATACTATAATAATTTAAGTGTTTTATATAATATGTATATCGCTATATCTCGAAAAGTTGTAAAAAAGTTGTAATCACGGAGTGATAATAAAGTAAGTAATATGGTCTACTATTATAGTTATTCATGAATTTTTAGGTCCAATAGCTTCGAAATGCAGAGAAACACACACACACATAAACACAATTTTTTTCACTTTTGGCGGGCTATATCTCACACACATCTCATCTGAGACAAATATGATATATCGAACCTTAGCCTTATTTTTAGTTAAGAGACCTATATAACGACTTCACGGCAGATTTCCTATACACCCTAAGGTTGTCTGGAAGAAATCGCTCTATGCGATAAGGTCGCCGTTGTTTTTTCAATTATTATTATCTATATTTAAGTTACTCTGTATAATAATAATAAAAAATAAATATTTGTGGACATTTATGGATGTATGGATGTACAATAAAGTTATTCTATTCTACTTAATTTTTTTTTGACAATTTTACTACGGTATTTTGTAGCGGTTTGCATGCCGAATTTCGTTTATGTATGGCTGTCTTCGAGTAAAATGACTGTAACATATGGACAGACAGACAGACGGACATGGCGAAATTATAAGAGTTCCTTGTAGTTACTACGGAACTCTAAAAAGTCTAGTAAAATTAACATGTACGTACAACAACTTGACTACAATAAACCTCGTACAAACAGTTCAACTGTACGATTGAGCAGCTTGCGTGTCGCTATTGTAGGTAACATTGTAATTTCTCTTCTGTAACTGGAGCGTTCAGTGAAATTGTAGACGTGGGTTAATGCTGAATGGATTTAAACATTGGATAAAATGCGTGGCGCTTCCTGCGGTTGAAACTTTGTTTGTATTTGAACATTATGAAATTGGAATCATTTTAATTGCTATAGGTATTGATCTCATTATTATATGGCTAGGTAAACAATCGTTTACACATAAAAACAGCTATTTAACAGACTTCTAAAAAGAAGGGGTTCTCAATTCGACTGTAATTGATTTTTATGATTCTTTTTTGTTTGGTAGGTCTTACTTCAGAGGTCACATATAAATTTAGTCAAAATCGGTACTTTGGGTTTTATAACAAAATAACTGAAAAAGTATGTCATCCAAATGAACGAATTGCGTATTTTGAAGTCGGTTTCTTCAACTATAATAATTATTCCGTAGTAACTACGAGGTACCATTATGATATGCCCGTCTGTCTGTTTGTTCTTATGTCGCATTTTTTTTTATCGATAGTCCAGTCATTTTACCATAAGTGTTGTGGTCCAAAATGGCAAGCTCACCTAGCCTGTGTGGTAATGCACTGCGTTCGTCCCTCTGTGGTGAGTATTAGGCATTGAATAATGAATAATGTGGAGAATGATATAACTGTGCTCTTCGTGTAGCCCCTTAAGGATTCCCTCAACGCACGCAGCTATCTCTCTCGCGCATCAGTAGTGTGAAATGTCCACCAATATATATATATTTATGTCCACCAATTAGACAAGTGAGAATTTGTTTATTTAGTTAGGAGAAATATTAAAAAAACGTTTCTTCAATATCTTTTAAATTGGTTGAGGATTTGAAAATATATGTTATTTCACTATTCCGTCGCCAGTAAATAAGATATCTGATTAAAACTTTTTTTAAATGTTTCTCCTTATTCAAATAAACAAATTCGCCTCTCAATTTTCTAATATCCCTACTCAATTATTTTATATGTTTAAAAATATTGTGATGCGGAGAGAGATAGTTGCGCGCTTTAATCTCCACCTTAAGTTACAATCTCATTACCAAAGTTATTTATTTCTTTCATATCATAAAAGTCTATTGTAATAGCTCATCGGGTAGAATAACAAATCCTTTTGTCCGATAGTAACTGTTATTTTCAGTTTTTAATTATTTCGTTCACCCTTTCACTCGGCCGATAAAAACGGCAACGTTATTTACGTATTTTACGGCAACTGTATACAAGTTCTTAATGCCGATTCTTTTGTCAATTAATATTATACTGACGACATTAAGGCCTTGTCTACATGCCCGATTAGTTTAATTGTAATAGTTATGGATAATTACATAGTTGAGTTTTGGCGGGAACGTCATCGAAACATGTTGTTGCTTTGTTTTATTTTCTTAAACTTGTGTTATTTTGAATATTAATGCGATAAAAATGGTGGTGTTTTATTCATTAAGTGTTCGATCAAGTACATGAGTGTGGGCCAATGAAATGAAGCAGTGAAACGTGTCATTTTACGTTGTCGACAAAACTCCATAGCAGCTTCTAGTAATGTCGCCAACACTTTACTGAAGCAGGACTTTGAAAATAACTGTATACGCGACTTGGATTGTGACTAGAACATTTTTACAACTTGTTTTATTCAAGGAACTTGAAAAAATCTTAATACTTGACACTGGCAAATGCTTTAAGCGGGTCCAATACAAAAAAGAAGAAGAATTACATAGTTAAGTCAAAGGTTTCCAACATTGAATGAACCTCCCATATAATTATCGTGTAATAGAGATGTAACATCGGTTAAGTATTATCTATACCTGCAGGCATTGTAATTCTTTTCTCTTTCACACAACGTTTTCCTCTTTGCAGGGAAATCTGATTGTTTTCTTTTAGAAACGTGGCCTATATTGTATAATTAAGTATTTTCTGCTGTCTTTGACCTGATTGTAGTTTTACAAGGTGGATAATTGACATTGTTATTGTTACCTTTATGTACCTATCGTTGATACATAGTAAGTTACTATAATTTTATGGTTTAGTATAATTATTACATCAGAAATGATCGAATATAATGGAAAATTGTAGTTAATTTCTAAGACCTTGTTTACCTACATTCTTGCAAATAAATTTCAAATTATAAATTATTATTCAACGTTCTATTGATTTATTTCTAAGCTAGAAGCTAGATACAAGTCTGAATTGAACAATTGTTTTTTTAAAATTTGATACATAGATAGATAGATAAACTCTTTATAGTACACACCTTAGAACTTAAAATCGAGAGAAATTATTTAAAAACTAGTGTAACAACTGGCAGCCATATCGCTAATTGTTTTATTTTTGGCATTGATAAAATCAGTGATACCGCAACTGCATTGATGACTTGCTGCGCTTAATCGCGGTATCAAAGCTGCGTATTTTAACAAATTTTCTAAAACAGTTGTTAAAATTTGCTGCATCGAAGCTACTTCAATGAGATTTTATCTATAGAGAGGTATATTCATTGAATATAAAGTAAAAGAATGGCAACAGTTTTCAGCACTTACTAGGATAAAACTACATCCTTTTAGTATCTTGGTCTTATATTTCTTGCTGTTGCTTTCTCTAAACATACATAATGTCTACGGTCACGACATGCGTCTAGCAGCGTTGCCCGACGTGTCGTGACTGAAAACGACTCAGGCGATTACCTTACTTGAGGCTTACCACGCAGAGTCGAGGAAAACCTATCTACATATATAACATCATTGAGCTTCTTTGCATTTTAATGACTTCATGCGTTCAATCCTTGTATGGAAGTCACAAGAGCGATTGCATTGATGCCAATCGCTCAATATAAAAGTTTAAGTTTATTTAAAGAAGCATGCATGTGTGCGCGTTTTACATACATAATTTCTATACTTACATCAAAATTGGTAATTAGCTACGTAATTTATCTAGATTTATATATATATATATATATATATATATATATTTTTAAGTATTTTAACAGTAAATTTTCCTAATAATATAAGATACTTCTTTTTGATATCTTTCTGTAATTTTGTTATCAGGTGGTTTTTAATAAAGTGTTATCAATCTACCTACACTTAAAATAACATACATACACACCAAAATCATTGTCCACTTTATTGTACAGTCGGGTATAAGCTATTTCTCTGCAGCTAGGATGTGATGCAGTATACGGTTCATACCCAACCCCGATGCCAATCAGGACGGTTACGGCTCTCATCCCAGAGATTTCACTTTCGTTTGGTCGCGCCGTCCGCCGTGCGCCGGCGCAAGTGTTGCGATACAACAGTACATCACCTTCACGTAAGATTATTATAAAAGAACAGCTTTTCAGTAAATTAATTGTATGTTTTTAATTTTAGCTCAACTTCGGAGTAATAAGTTTAAATTTAAAAAAAGCAATATTACATGACCAATATTTTGTTCGCTCCAATAAAATAAAATAATCATCGAAGTTGGACTGTAAGAATATCTTTATCTATATATATTTGTATGCGTAGATAAAGATATTTTTCTACGTTTTTTTGAAAAGTATGCACACTTCCGTGCCTGAACTAAACAGAAGCATTATATTTGCAAATAAGAATACCCCCACAACTGCATAGTTATCCCACCTGTCACCCACTGGTTAGTATCAGGAGTCTGTGTTGCTATAGGTATCTCTTTATCTCCCCATCTCACGGTAATTACCCTTCCATAACGAACCGCCCGCAATTACCCGATGGCTGATAGTGTTTTGTTTGAATTGTGTGAATGTCTAAAGAGGTTACACGTTATTTGATTAGAAAACAGCTGTGATTGTAATCTTTACGTTTTAGAGGGCAACACTAATTAATTTGTTTGTTAATTTATTTGAAAGTTAAAAGTTAAGTGTTATTTCTTGTGAATAATTCAAAATTAAATAATTTAATAATTTCAAAATGACAATCTGATTACGAACATACATTTCTGAAAAAAAAAACGTAGGTAGTTGGAACAGGTTAAAAATAATTTATTTGTATTATATTTGTAAACAAAAAAAAAATGCCTAACAATATTCACTGAACTATTTTTGGGTTTATTTAAATAACTAAATAAACGCTCCAGCGCGTTGATGTCTTTTGTATGAAGAATAAAGTTACATAAAAAAATGTTTTTTTTTATCTGGATAGATAAAAAAACAATAAACTATATTTATTTAAATATAGCTTGTGGAATAGATTGGTTGCCTTTAACCTATTTATTATTAAATAAAAAATAAAACGTCGTAACATACGCATTAACGTAGCTGAATATAATTATAGTTTAAATAAACTGAAACTACCGACTGCTCATGGATGCCATTGTCAAAACTGGACCAAATTGAAATGGTACAACACGGGAAGCAACAACAACAACTTTCAAATAAAAAAAAAAAACATCAAAATCGGTTCACTCAGTCAAAAGTTATGAGGTAACAACCATAAAAAAATACAGTCGAATTGATAACCTCCTTCTTTTTTGAAGTCGGTTGAAAAATAGCTTTACTTAATAATTTTTCTCCCAGATACGGTATCGAAATACTCCAAATCAGATTCTAACCCCATACACACTCGCAAACAAGCCCGAACCAAAAACGGAAGTATTATGGTGATCGGCGTTTAACAGTTATACAGTGGATCAAAGTTACGCAATGTGCGGAAACCGATACAAAATAAGAAAGCATTGCATTCCGATATAATTACAAAATCGGAATCGGCAAGCCAGCGGCGAAAGCGTCGGCGTCGTGTTACGATGGACGCTGCAAGCCGAAGATAGTAGAAGATGTCATCGGAGATAGCCGGAGTTTGCCTAAAGCGGGTGAAATTACGCGGAAAGTGCTAAGAAATTACAAGAAAAGTACTCTGAAACAGACTTATTTATACTACTCGATTTCTCAGGCCCTAACCGAGGCCGTATTATAGTATTAGAAAGATGGAATTTGGCATGAATATGCATATTTATTAGTTATACCGAAAAAGTAATGGAAAAAATTGAAAATAAATTTTTTGGGTGCCTCCCGTACATACTTATACATATCCCGTACGGGAGACACCTCAAAATTTTTTTTTGAGGAAAGTTGGGATAAAATATTTTTTCAATTATTGATTCTAGCAAAATACTCGTAATGATTAATTACGCATAACATACAAAAAAAGATGCATAACATTTAATTAATCATGTTTAAATATTATTATACAGAATACATATTTAAAAATGTATAATAGTAACTAAAACAAATTAGCAATATCCGAAAGCAGGCGAAACTATCCGATGTTTCACGGAGATTGGCGACGTTTGACAGGTGCGCCCGATAACGCTATCGACTCGTGATGCCCCAGTTAGGACAACAATACTGCTTTTGTTGTACTTCTTACGCAATCAACAGCAACACAAAAGTTTTTCACGACCCGTGTCTATTTTGTCAAGATGTGGGGTACAAACGACAAAACAAACATTCTTATTTTATCTCTATATTGTGTAATGTTTTTTTATTTAGCGCTACTGTGTTTCGGATGAGAAACAAACAGAAATTAAAAGTGCAAATATTTAGACGAATCCGATCTTTTCACTAATCATTGCTTGCACAGATATATCATTGTTATTTCATGCGAAGGTAAATAAGATCGGTTAAATCCGGATTTGACTATTGAAACTGAAAAAAAAACACAGTAAATCTATTTAACAAAACAATGTCAAAACTATTTATTTCGTAGTCGCGGTAATAGCGCCGCAAAAGAAAGAGGTTTTGACAGTGGATAACATTATATTAAAAATCATATAATAACAAAATTATAAAAAGGTTTTAATTAGCAGCATTTAGAGAGATATCTTCCAGGTAGCTATGCACGGATAGTAATGAACTAGATCCCGACGATTCTGTAGATGCCTAGAATGTTAGGTAAGTGAATAAAAACGATAGTTACATAATAAAACCGGACAAATGCGAGTCAGACTCGCCCACCGAGGGTTCCGTACAAACTAGTAGAGGGAAATCATATTTTTTTTTATATTTTCCTTCATAAACCGAAAAATTTACATCGTAAAAATATTAAAATCCTGTTTAGCTTATGCTAATGAAGCTCTTTCTTATGATACCCCACATGATACGGTTAATTCACTGTAAATTTTGGACCCTCATGCCTTGCATAAAGACACTATTTTTTGTGATCGACAAATGTCCAGTTTTCGGATTTTTTCCTATATGTGTACTCTAACACAATGCTTATTGCCAAATTTCAAAGTTCTTGGTCAACGGGAAGTACCCCATAGGTTTTGATTCCCTTGTGAGTGTCGAAATGTGCGTTTTTTACGACATATTCGGCTGTAACTTTTTTTTTACGAAAACTGAGAAATTTTATTTTTCTTTCTGCAGCAAGATACTATGGATTTGCGTATATGGTTTTAATTTCAACTCGATACCTTCACGCGTTCCCGGGATAAAGAGTTGTATTATTATCACAAAAATGTAACATGAAAATATATAGGGCGTAAAGAGGAATATAACGAACTGAGTAAGCTTTTTTTTCAATCGATAATAGGCTTGCGCTTGACCGCTGACTGACTTGCCTGATGTCTGTAGCGGCATACGATAGAGCGCGTTTGCCTAGATAGTACCAATTCACTTGCAATTTGAAGACATCCAGATTAGAGCTTTTCGGAAATACTCATTATGGAAGTGTGTTCCACATTTTGGCAGTATGCACAATAAAAGGGGAGGTAAAGCGTTTTGTTTGAGTTTTTGAAATATCCACCATAAAACGAAGTCGCCTTTTCGTGATACTTGCCGTCCGACAGAAAAAAGGGAGGGGAATAAGATCATGCTACATCTAAGCCGATCAAGCTGATTAGGCTGTAAAAGTTAATTTCAACAAATGCGGCAGAGTGTTGGGTACGCTGCCAACTGGTAGTGGGCTTGAGCATTTGGATTGTCTTTAGACCTTTATCGGTCTGGGGTAATCGATATGCTTTTTGTGTAGTAGTTTAGTTAGTTGAGTCTGTATATTGTTTTGCTGTAGTTAATAAAGACACATTTTATTGTAATTTATTAGAAAACAAACACTTACGTGTGTAATATGCATAAAGTAAGCGTATTTCTAAAACCAGTTTAACAAGATCCGTGATGTAACAATATTTGCACGGAACTGGAAGTTTCATAATCGAAAGATTTTTCTAATTATAATGTAGGTTAGAACTCGCCGCCAGGAATTTGTTATTTCATATATAATAAGGTTTTAATGATAAAATTATGCATGTCGTTTTGATGGACGGCCGTTATGCCCTTTAATAAATTATCATTAAATTTAGTAACTTTAGAATAAAGTTAAAGTAGTTAAAACTAAGTAGTATAAATTTAGATATATTTAGAATAAAGTTAAAATGGTCTAAGCTAAGTAGTATAAATCTCTATATATATAAGTATATAAAAATCAATTGCTGTTCATTTGTCTCGCTAAAACTCAAGAACAGCTGGGCCGATTTAGCTGATTTTGGTTTTGAAATGTTTGTCGTAGTCCAGGGAAGGTTTAAACGTTGAGAAAATATCGGGTCCAATCATTGATAGGTGATACGAAGTACGCCGGGTCATCTAGTTTAGAATAAAGTTAAGTTATCGAAGAAGAAAGGAAGTCATTAATGAGCACGAGTTAAGTGCGTTATAAGTAAGGTAAGTGATATAACAATAAAATTTAAATGCAGTAATAATATGGCTATAAAATTATAATTGCAGACAATGACGTTCTTTATCGTTGATCGCAGAGGTATGTTTTATTGTTAAAATATTACTGGCTGACTATACATAGGTGGCCATATTATTATATCTGTCACGTGGTTAACGGGGGTGTTTATTTGTATATACCACAGTGCATAGTAGCGATTTCCGACAGTACATTTTGCATTTTCTTGTTCAACTTGGGCAAACTGTTTTCTACCCAAATATTAACGGATTAAGATAATTCCTTTTTGGTTGGTTGAAACAATTAATAGCTAAACACATTTGTTTTGTTTGTTTCAAATTGTTAACTTTTCGTTTTTTAATTTCGGAATTTTAACGAAATTCAAACACGCCGTAGTGTAGATACATTTTGAACAATCTGTGTTTTTTTTTTAGATAAAGTGATATTTAGATGTTTATGCAAAGTGGTCTTACAAAAGTTAAACGTTTTATTACACCACCCGATTTATCGTGCCCTGTCGGCAGGGACAGGGTGGTGTAATATAAAACAGGGTCTCGATCTCCATAATTCCTAGACCGATAGACAGGGCCCAAGAAATCGAGTAGTGTAATAAGTCTCAAAGTGCGTTATCTCTCTCGTACGTTACATCACAACATTTTTAAACATATAAATTCACTGAGCCCCACTCAATATCCCCATATTATAAGAGTAAGAGATAGTTTTGTTTATTTAGACAGGTGAAATATTTAAAAAAAAGTTTTTCTTCGAAATCTTTTAAAATGGCTATTTGTTACGTGTATTTGTATCTCCTCGATACAAATACACGTATGTGTATTCAAAATTCCGTCGCCAATATAAATGATATGTGACAAAAACTTTTTGAAATATTCCTCTTAGATAAATAAAACAATAATCAGGTCTATATCTATGTGGTCTATGTGGCTGTGGTAAAGTCGCAGTTAATGAACCAAAATTTGTATAATTCTGCACAAAAATTCAACCAATATTCATCACTTAAAAATCCCTTAACTCTGACAAGGCTAAATTTATATTTATCCGTATTGTATCTTGAATTAAACATGTGGATTCACCTTCTAGTACAATTTATTTGGGGCACATACGATTGCATGTCCAAAACGTGAGGTCCTTGATAACAAAAGTCGCCTCAAACAAAAACCTTACCTCACGAAATGGATTCGGCGAACCAAATAAAGTCACAGGGCCTATAACTTATGATCTTTTCTTTATTGCACATAATTATGCTTGTTACCAAAATTGGTGTGATTAAAGTATGACAGCTGTCAGTGAGTAAATATTAGAACGTGTTAAAATATAATCTCTTCAAAAGGTAAAGTATAGTAAATTAGTCGTAGTAAGACACTTTTGACATCCACCTGGAGTACCTTTGCCAGTTACTAATTCGTAAAGCAGTAGTGTGCTAGCGTCGTTGTATCACAGGTTAAATGCTGTTTCAAGCGTTTCAGGGCATGATGATATTACTTCTATTTTACGTACAGCAAAATTTCAAAGTCGTATAATTTAGAAGAAGTGGCTCGGGCTAGCAAGATTTATACTAAACAAAGGTGAGTAGATGTCAAATGAATATAAAGCCTTTAAATACAAATATATATTAGTATCGATGAACTCATTCTTTTAAAGCCGATTAATAACCAAAATATAGGATAATTATTGATTAAATAACACTATTGCTCTGATTTATTTAATCTTGCATGTCAAAAACTATTACGCTAAAAGTGTGTTATTTCAATTGCATGCTGAAAAAGCTCTTATAAATTGCTTCTTTAAGATTTACTACCGTATAGCGTGCATTCGTCATACCGTTTTAGTTTTTGCATCTTATTGTGTTATGGCCCACTTTGATTGGGTTATGTAACTCAGTTCACATGGGAACTCTCGTTCACTCTACACTTGCACAATTCCGAATTGGCACAATACGTGCATGTAAATACAATTAAACGATTAGAAACGCTGTTTGTATGAAGATTATGCCGGTTTTACTTTGAGCTCGTTTTTACTAAAGTTGGATTACAGAGTTTTCGAGAATGGTGTTGTACTCAGTGTGGGCAGGTGTCGGTGTCCTGTCCACCAGTGGGAGACACGGAAGTGGAGGACAACGGAAATGATCGGGTTTTTACCCCAACTGCCCAAGAAGGTTATGTTTTTAAAGTGTTTCTATGTATGATATATGTATGAATGTATTTAAGAGTGTATGTGGGTATGTATGTTTCTATATTACTTCCTACACCCCAAATAGCTTGAACGATTTTGTGTGTGTTATTAGTTTCGTCTTGACTTACCGACTGTCATAGCTTATTTTTTTTTTATAATAATAAAATAATACAAATCTTGCAAAAATAAAAATTGTGTTTTTCGTAATCACGAAATTTTTTTCATATAAAATAATTAGTTTTACAATAATTCCTTTACAGAATGCTTAAGTAAATATGTTTTACATTGACTACGCGCTTACTTTTTCAACCGACTTCAAAAAGGAGGAGGTTCTCTATTCTTTAAATGTTTTTCACCTCAGAACTTTCGACTGGGTGAACCGATTTCGATGATTCTTTTTTATTTGAAAGCTGGTGCTTTCCGTGTGATCCCATTTCAATTGGTCCAGTTCTGACAATAGCATCCATGAGAAGTCGGTTGCTTCAGTTTTTTAAACTAAAATCATCGCGAATATCGCCAATAAGATCACACCCATAACTAATGTACCTATAATTTAAAAGCGAGAAACGTAAAAACTCGCTAAATTATGCATGCAGGTTTCATTGGGTCATTCTGCATGCTGCAATCGCCCCTATTGTACTTAGCATGCCTTGTGAATATGATCAGTAAACCTGTCATTGCGCATGTGAGTTGAATAGAAATATATACTAACGATTAGGTCAATGTGAAAAGTATCGAATAATACGGGCGAAATTATCGTCTATATTAAGCAAGTATCTTTAGATTTAAAAACAAAAACAAAATACGCGACTGTATAAGAGTCACAGTCACACAGTATCACAGTTATAAGTTAATATGATGTTTTTTTTTTTTATTCATATTTATTATTGGGACTTTTATTATTTAAACATGACAGTCTCATTGTATATTCTTAATCTATTGATCACTTGAGATGACTTACACAGCCAAACAGCTCTTTAGCTGCATCAGAAATAGGATCCGCTAACTCTGACGCAGCTAGAGAGCTGTTAAGTGTATGTTTTCGCGAGAAATAATGGGCAGAGCCGCAAAATTAGGATATTTTTTATAAGATCAAAATTATTGGGTAAGTACGAAAATGTTCGTTGGAGGTTACGAATCGGTCATGCCGTGTACGTGTACGCGGTACTTGCATATTAGATATTACAGAAACATTCATACTCATATACCCACATACATACAAACGTAAATTACACACAACACACCAAAAATACTACTATCATTCTTGTGCGTCGTTTAAAAATTACCTACGATTTTGGTTTTATATGTGTCGGTGCGTGTTAGTTTGTTTTTTTAGTCTTTTACCAATTCACACCCCCCTTACCCCCTAGTTTAAGCCTAACACGATTAATGGATGATCCCTTAGCGCGCTTTGGGACCGCTCCTGCGAAGTCGGTGTTACTAATTAATCTACTAAATTACTGGCATTACTGTACTAGGCTTTAGTTGTATGTACTTACGTTTATAGTCCATTGACCTACTCGACTTGTTACGCAAACGTTTGACAAAACGACAATGGTAATAACAGACGTTTAGTCATTAAGTTTATTTTAAGCTGCGTACTTAGTCATAGAAAGAGAAATTGACCTTCTTTCTATCTCTCAGTTTCATAAACCTACTGTGTAAAAAAATATACGCGTCGACTTGAGAACCTCCTGCGTGTTTTCGTCGGTTAAAAAGGAGTGTAATACTCTTAATATTCTACATAGGTCTACTTTTTAATTAGTGTTTTAGTATAGTTGTGTAAGTAATAAAGAGTTTATCTATCTACTTGTATGAAGTTGTATGTATGTGAGTGTTTCTTTTGATCTCCTAAGCAACTGTCCCGATTTTGACAAATGAAGAGCCAATCGACGTGTTTTTACATTTTACATGTTATTTATTATCGTCGTACGCATGACTTACTGTCCTATCTCATTTCAGACATTTGTTCAGGACATACGTTTTTCGGTTCTGAGATTAGATTGTATTTTTGTCAAAAATATAAAAAAAAATATGTTTTGCATACCTTATGATATTAGCTATCATAGAGATTACTTTTAATTTAAGTTTACATTGATGCTTTTAATGTATTTGCATTATACAAACCTATTTTTATTATTAAAAAAAATAATGAGATAGGACAGTTAGTCATGCGAGCGACGATATATGTGGCGAGCGGCGATGTTTTAGTTTAAAAGGCCACTATCAGTGCCACCTATCCTACTCCGTGCATGGTTGCCTGGAAGAGATCACTTTATGCGATAAGGCCGCCTATTGAAAGATTAGTCATAGTGATATTGTGATTTTTCAATATGTTTGTACAATGTGGTCTTTTAATAAAGAGTTATCTATCTATCTATGTATATCATCACAGTAATTTAAATAATATATTATGTGTGACGTGAAAAGTCAGGTCCTGAAATTATGTAAAATATACGCGATAAATCCGTTAAAATGTGTTTCTTTTAAATGAGTCACGATCGCGAAAAACTTAGAAAACACGAGGAGAGTATTCTTCGTTATGTTTCATCAAAATCGGTTCAGCCTTTTTTGTCGGGGGTTTTTGAGATTTACTTTTAGTTTTACTTGTTTATGTTTGGGTGTGTGTGTGTGTATTTTGTGTGTGTGTTTTTGTGTGTATTTTAAAATTAATTATCACAATTAAATAAATAAATGATAAATATTTGTGGACATTTCACACAACACCATCTAGCCCAAACTAAGCAAAGCTTGTACTATGGAACCAGATGGCTGATAGAATACATAATTACTTTTTTTTTGTAAATATATACATATGATACATAGAAACACCCAGACACAGAACAAACATCCATGCTCATCACACAAATGTTTGCCCTGGGTGGGGATTGAACTCACGACCTTTCAGTTCAGCAGGTAGACGTAAACACACTACCAACTGAGCCACAAGGCCAGTCGAATTGTATTTATCAGAATTCTTTAATAGGTATCAAGCGGGAGAAACCGCAGGGTGCAGCTAGTTATGTATATTTTCTAATGTACTTAAGAACGTAATAAATACAAACTTTTATTATGTACCAATAATATTGAGGGAAAAGATGTAAAGCAGTTAAAGAAAAAACTGGAAGTTTTAATTTTTCTACCTATTGCTTTTTAATGTCAATGAGAGAGCTGAGATTAGCATTAATGGCAAGCGCTGTATTTTTTTTTAACTTAGTAACTTAACATTTTTTATATTATGAAATTTAGTAACCATCAGGCATGTGACCTGCTTGATGCATGCAGCGGGAATACGAACAGTTTTTTGTCGTAAAAAAGTAAGTAAGTTTTTTTTTTGTCGTTGTAGTCAAGTTATATATCTTTTATTCGTTGGATTCGTTAGATCATTATGTTTACTATAAGTTTTGATTCTTTATAGTATCTGGTCATTTTATTTACTTATATAATACATTGTGTTAATCTATAAATAAAATAAAATAAAAGTACTATAAGGAAAATTACATATATTCATTAACACAAGATATTTTAAAACGCCGCGTCCAGTGGATTCTAACGAGTGTAATTCGTGTTACATAAGTCAACCTTAATTATACTATGGAAATTAACGTGGTTTTCACACATTTTTAAATAAAAACTACGGGTCACTCACGTCTGTAAAAAAGACCGCCGAATGCGGTTGAAACTATTGTCGGATATTTCGGCTCAAAACAGACGTGAGTGACCCGTAGTTTTTAACCTTAATTATTTTGACTATTTCAAGTAATTTCTCGGGATATGCAAGCGAGACGCATTAATGGTAGTTAAATTTACGTGATATTATAAAAAAAAAAAAAATATGTGGCAAATATTGTGATAACTAAAAAAGTTACTACAAGGACCGAATTTAAAATATGTATTTCCCGCCCCATATCACGTTTTAACTATTAGCGTCATGCTTGTCTATGCCTCTACAATAGTTTAATGTTACATGGTATTAATAAAGCGTAGAGGTAGTTTATAATTAATCAAATTTGTAAATACTTCAGGGTGTAAGACACTCAAAAATATCGAATACAACAGGCAATAACAAATAACATACGAACTGGTGGTGAGATGTGGACTAACCCGCCTTGGGTATTCAATACAACAAAGATTTGAGTTTGACCCACAGTTTTGACCATTCAATTCACCTGACGGAACGGTATGGAGGAGCATCACGTCGATCTAGAAGATATCTATTCACTCTAGTCTTGAACATACAAATTCAAATTGCAACCAACTCTCAGCAAACAGGGAAGACCAGGGCCTCAAGGCTGCTATTTGAACATCAATCGCTCGTCACTCGCTGATACGATTCAACGACAATTTTGACGAATTGCTAGTCTATTACTATATAAATAGACTAACAATTTGTCAAAATTGTCTTAGAATCGTATCAGCGAGCGATGAACGAGTTATGTTCACTTAGCAGCCTTGAGGCCCTGAGAAGGCAGAGAATTCCTTTCTTATAGATGCATTAATGGTGGACCAAAATTGTTTACTACAGATGTTTGCTATTTCAGGAGAACTAAATGGCAAAGTGCCGACTTTCTACTTTAAATCATTTAATAATATTGTTATGTAAATGTCTGACCGATCACAAAAGTTATTTATTTAGCTACTTATTTTAAGCTCTCTTATGTACTTATCTGCTTCCGGTACTTTCTAATTATGCAGATAGGGGTTTCTACCACATTTAGCACATCTAGTAATTTATTTGTACTTAAATATATAAATCTTCATATTATTTACCCGATTATCAAAAGAAGAGATGTTTTTGGAGACGTGTGTTTGACCT
Source organism: Lycia hirtaria (assembly GCA_947563715.1). Lineage (NCBI taxonomy): Eukaryota > Metazoa > Arthropoda > Insecta > Lepidoptera > Geometridae > Lycia > Lycia hirtaria. The sequence continues at coordinate 26,718,245 of OX387375.1, forward strand.
ACTCGTATTTTTATATCTTTCTTCTTGTGGCAAATGGCTTAACGGAGTTTGAAATACTGTTTTTTTTTGTTAATTTAGAATAGATACAGAAAAAGCAAAAGCAAATCTTACAATTTGTAATTTGTTTAATGTTTTTAACCCACGACGCAAAAACGAAGGGGTGTTATAAGTATGACGTGTCTGTGTGTGTCTGTCATCGTATCTCCCGAACGGATGAATCGATTTTGTTTTTTTTTTTGTTTGAAAGGTGAATTAGTCAGTAGTGCTTTTAGCTATGTTTTATCAAAATCGGTTCAGCCATTTTTTTGTCGGGGGTTTCTAAACTTATACTTGTTTGTTAAGTAATATTTGTCTTAGTTTATTTTCCCCTCTCACCTTAGATGATGTCTGTTAAGCTTAATTGAATAATTTACTTATAAAAAAAAAAAAAAAACTATTACTATTTAGGAAAATATAATAAAAGTCAGTATAATAATTATTACTATCATCATCATCATCTCAGCCATAAGAAGTCCACTGCTGGACATAGGCCTCCCCCCATGGATTTCCAAAAAGACCGATTGGAAGCGGCTTGCATCCAGCGTCTTCCCGCCACTTGTATGAGGTCATCTGTCCATCTCGTGGCTGGTCTTCCTACGCTGCCATTATTACTATACATAGTATTTATATGTAACTGACCAGCCAGTTCCGTTAGTTTTTTCTATACTTATTCTAATTAGTATTCCTAATTCCTAAATTCAAATTATTAATAATACCAATACTTCTTTTATTGACAACTCCGATAACTTCTCATTTCCTTACTTAAAGCTAATTGAATGTATTGCGCAACGAGCTACCACTCACCGTTCGATATGTCCCGCGTATAGAAAGTGAAACTGGCAACATCAGCGCAGGCGCATGCCCTCACTTTCCTGCACTCTCACTACTAGTCTCTTAAATAATAAACAAGAATCCTTGTCACAATTTTAAACACAGAATTCGCGGTTTGATATTTTTCAAAATTCGAACGCGATTCGTATTGCTGCGGCGGTTGTGCGATCTCGGTGCGTCAAGTGCGACTGCGCGCGCGTCGGCGGGTGGTGAGAGTTGCAGGTGGTTGTGTAACGTTTGACGACGCCGCCCGCGCCGGCGGCGGTGCTTTGTGCTGTGGGGGGAACAAGGATTTTGGCTTGCATCTGTGGTGTTCGCATTCTGTTTTGTGTGTTTGTTGACCTCATTTTTTATGGTAGAGAAGAATGTTATGAATAGAAGTTAAGAATGTGTATAAGAATGTTAGGTATTTGATCACAGTTGACCCGATTTTGAGTGATGGTAATATTGGTAATGCCGAAATTGGTAAGTATTAATCTGGAATTAAATCTGGCTTTTTGGCGAGTCTTTAATTTTCAAGTGGATTGCTAGCACTTGGCCACTTGGTTTGCCTGCTAGTGAATCAATTTTCTTAGTTAGGTTACATTAAGAAAATTAAATATTCAATATAAGTATATGTATATCAGGAGGAAAAGTATGCGCGAAGTCGATGTAAAATATATTTAATTGAGCATTTTTTTAGAAAGATTCCTGTAAATCCTGTAAAACCACTGATTTGATACGCAAATGTCTGTTAAAGGTAACTAAAAACTAAGTAAGTACATTTTTTATTTATTTTTACAAGAGTTGTACATTATTAATAATCCTAATACCTATTATAAATGTAATAAGTTCGTATAGACTGAGTGGCTAGCCCTATTGTCAGAGTTATTAAGCCGCCGAAAGGCCACTGACCGATTGTTGTTTTTTAAAAACAAACAACCAGGACCTACAATTTAACGTGTAATCCGACCTACGGTAGCGCTCAGGAAGAAATGCCACTCACGGTCACCCATCCGAAGACTGACGAGTCCGTCCGTTGCTTGACATTAGTGATCGTTCGAGAACACCTTGTCAAGCTAGGCCTCGAGCGCTAATATTATAAAAGCGAAGTTTGCTACATTTTCACGGCTAAGCCGATCGTTATAAAATGTAGTACAGATATAGCTGAGACCTGAACTATGAAGTCAAACATAGGGTATTTTTTATCAGCATAGGTAACGTAGTTTTATGAATCTACATTTTTTAGGTATTTTCCTATCATAATGCTAAAGACTCCCCCAAATTGCATTTAATGTATTCTATCTCCATACAAACGAATTTATTTTGACTAGACCACCTAGACTATGCGTCTAGTTCAAGCATACACGTACCGACGCAGAAATGACCCAACTAGTCGCTAGATATCGCAGCAGGATGAGGCCATTACTCGAGAAAAGCACGAGAGCCGCGCGGGCGCCGGACGTACCTACCAAGAGTAATAAGACGAGAGCCGCGCGGGCGCCGGACGTACCTACCTGGAGTAATCAGCACCACCCATACGCTCTTGGGAGGGTATTATCACCATCGCTGCTATGAATCGAGTACCGTACATTGGCGGTGTATGAACGTTGTTTGATAATTATTAACGTAATCTGAAATAAATTATGATTATAATAAAAAGTTGAAAAACAAAATCACGAATATACACTATACTCGTGAATTTTGTTTTACCTGGGTTGACCGATATTCATATACCAACTATGACGGTCTTAAATATTTTGTTACCAGTCAAAAATACCCTCGCAAGATGGTATGGCTGACTGGCTTCATAGTTCAGTTGGTTATATATATATATACGAGTATGTATTTGATCATCCATCTAGTTCTCATAGTACAAGCTTTGCTTAGTTTGGGCTATGGTTTTGTGTGAAATGTAAATCCATAGATATCTAGAAGTCTACGATGTAATCATTGTTTCAGCGCTGCAGCGCTGTAGCGAACTTTTGTACACATTTGTTATAGTAGACGAAAAATATTGTTTGAGATAGCGACTCCATTAGCTCGATGGTATTAAATCATTAATATCAATTTCACAAGAAATAAGACACTTGTCACCTGTAACCATGGATCTGTAGTGTCCGAATATGTCGCAAAAATTTACATTTCGACACTCGCAAGGGAATCAAAACCTATGGGGTACTTCCCGTTGACCCAGAACAATGAAATTTGGCAAGAAGCATTGTGTTAGAGTACATATAGGAAAAAATCCGAAAACTGGACATTTTTAATTTAATCACAAAAAATAGTGTCTTGCAAGGAATGAAATCCAAATCTGCAAAATGTTTGTGATAAACCATTATAAAAGTTGATTAATTTCAGTATTCCTAACCGACTTTTACCCGAATTTTAAGAAGTAGTTTCTCAATTCAACTGTGTTTTTTGTATGTTTGTTCAGCGATTACTTCACCAATTATGAATTGATTTTGATGATTCTTTTTTGTATTGGCAAGTGGTGCCACATAATTTTTACCAAAATCGGTTCAGTACTTTGGTTTTTATGACAAAATCACTGGAAAACAACCAAGTAAACGAATTGTCTAGTTTGAAGTCGTTCAGTTTTTAAACTGAACGACTTCAAACTAGACAATTGATTGACTGCTTGATTTCAATGTGTAACAATTGCGAAAACCTTTAAAAGTTGATTCATTTCAATAAGTATTTATATATATGTTACTGTAAAAGCCCGAACTCTGGTAAATCTTAGGTTTTACCAGTAAATCTTAAGATTTACCGAAAGTAGTTGGTAAATGTAAGTATTAATAAAAAGAGGAACCATTTTCGGACTTATACCATTAGAAACTGGTACATGCTAGGTTAGGATAGGTTTATTTATTTATTTATTGGACTTATACATATCTTACAAACTAAGGTTTGGTGGAATGCACGTAATTCGGACTTTTACCATAACAAGTTGATAAAGCTTGGGTTTTACCGGTAAATCTTAGGATTTACCGTAGTTCGGGCTTTTACAGTAACATATATATTTTTACATTTTGGAGCTTTTAACATAACTATACATAAAAGGAAAACCTACAACCAGCGTCGCGTCTGCGAACCCGCGAGACGACATCTGTGACATTCACGGCAACCATGTGAAATGTACAACAAATTAGTTTCCGGAACACTCGCACGTGGCGTTTCAAATTGGTATGTCAATAAGCTGTCATTTGTTTAGAAAAAACTTGTCCAGTCTCAACAAAAAGAAATTGAGGTCAGTGATCTTGCATTCCGACATTTCCTTAGAAACCGCATTATTTACAACAACAAAATAACTTTGTCGTTATTATTGTTTATTACGAAATGCAACAACTTCTATTTATTTTAAGATACGGTGTATGCACCGCATCTTCTTGTCAGGCACGTCAAATATACGTTTAGAAGACGTTTCGAAGAAAGGTCAGGTTATATTAATGAAAGTGGATGAAGCGGAAGACGTCTGGATCGTAGCAAGTAGAAAAATAATATAGAGTTTATTCTAACGGGGAAATGCGAGATTGCACGTATTTGTATATAGAGGCTAGGCATCATATATCGCAACATCAGTCGAGGTGTTGCGATCTATGATGCCTAGCCTATTTGGAATTCCCCAGATCAGGTATATGCTTTCGGAAAGGCCAATACAGGAAGCGTTTTTTTTCACATTTTGGCGGGACGTACAATAAAAGTGGAGCTAAAGCGTTTAGTTCGAGTTTTTGGAAGTTCGCTTTTTCGTGGTTTTGCCGTCGGATAGATCACGGGTTAGGGGGTTGGGGGTTAGGTGTAAAGGGGGTAGTTGGGTTAAGGTTGGGTGGTAAGCTGGTGGTGATTAGTTAGTGTTAGGTGGGTTGTCAAATTAATAAAATTTCACTCCCAACACAGATTTATAAAACCTGTTGCCTCTACTAAAACCTCTCTCTACCCTGCGCGTAGCCCGACACGCACTTGGCCAACTATTACGTCTTCTAAACTTGTAGCGGGGTCAAACGAGGTCTAGCAGGGCAACGTCTGCCGGGCTGAACTAGTAGGTAAGTAATCAAATAGTCCGTGTTACCACACAGCGCGATGCCGTCGTCCGTCCCTCGGATGACACAACCGGTGTCATCTCGTAGCTTTCTCCGCACACACTTCACTGTTTTTGTTTGTAATTACACACTCTCTGTTGCTTCACTCTATCTAGTTTTATTGTACCTTTTTTCGAATGTAAAGTTTTACTTGACATGCAGTTGTCTGTGGTTTCAATTGCGTTACCTACGGAAAAGAACGATGTTTTTTTTAAGTATATAATTTTACTATGCAAAAATATCGTAAAACATTTTATTACAATAAATAATGCATTAATTTTTATTGAATTATTACTAGGTAATGACCGACCAAAGTTTCAGTTTGAAACCAAATAATCGTTTTTAAAAAAACGACTTTATAATCCTCATTTCTTTTACTTGGATGGTATATTTTTCCAGTTATTTTTTTTGTTATGAAAACCCAAATAATGAACCAATTCCATTTTATCAAAATTTCTATGGGACCACCTGCGAAGTATGCCTTTTTAAACAAAAAATATTTTTTCAAATCGGTCCAGGTGTCTTCGAGTACCTAATCGGGGAACATAAAAATTGAAAAGATTCTGACGAATTAAGAACCTCCTCATTTTTGGAAGTCGGTTAAAAAGCAAATTAAGTAAATCTGTCTGCCTATTTCTTTTCTTATTCGTTGTATCTTTTCACGATCCAATGACTGAACTGGTCGTTATGAAATTTGGTGTAGAGATAGATGAGAGCTGAGAACATTTATACGGACCTAAATTATATTTTATTATCATTAACATCATTGTTTTTGACACACGGGTGAAACCGCCGAGCGCAGCTGGTTCATTTTAAAATTATCTTGGTATAATTCACATTAAAAAGATTTAACTTATTAAAATGTTATAATAAATTCCATATTCCGTTCTAATAAAACTATAACAAAAGCCTTTTAAAGGTCAAAACAAACATTTTGTCATAAAGAAAATTCTTTATAGTGGTGTTAAGTACTTTGATGTTAGTGTTGAATTTTGACGTATTTTATTGTTATATATGCTTTTAGATTGTTTCAAAGTTTATAGGCACGTGAATGAGAGAAGAAATTTAATTAAAAATAATGATTTACATCTTGGTACACGTTTATTTCATTACAACAAATTAATACTTGATGCTTTTATCAAAAGATTTCGGAAATAAATATTGTAAGTGACGCTCAGAAACAAAATAAATATAGTAGTGCACGTTTATCACATTATTTTTTTGTGATTAAGTGCAAATTAATATATTTCGGGCTTTTTCTTTATTTGTATCGTGACACTACGTCAAAAGGAAGTGCCCTCTAGGTTTTCAGTGTCAAATTATAAGACATAACAAGTATAACTTTAGAAAATATAAAACCACCGACAAAACAAAACGACTGATCCAATTTTGATGAAACATAGCTAAAAACTCTGCATTTAATCTTCTTTCAAATAAAAGAAAACTATAGCTATAAAAATCGGTCCATCCGTTTGAGAGCTACGATAACACAGACAGATACACACGTCAAACTATATATTATAACACCCCTCTTTTTGGTTCTGGGGTTAAATATCGGATGTTTTTAGGGTTTATATTATACTGGTGTAGTGAGAAAAAGCGGTAATGATGATGATGATGATAAAATATAACTTATGTCCTTAAAAATCACTGTGCCGGTCGTAAACAGGTAACAATCAGACATGCAGCCAGAGTTACTTTCATAGTAATTTACAGAGTTAGTTTAATAGTAAGGGTTGCATGACATTTTTGAGCTTGATTTTTCGCAGACCTTCGTTTTTAACTTAAAATAAACAATGAAATAAAACAATAGAGAAAACTGATAAACGTATCGTGTTATGTGTTTTTTCCTGATCATTATAAAGCATGTAACTCAACATGGATATCTTAGGTAACCGATCACGAATGTGTGTCAGACAAACAAACTTTCCAATACGAAGCCACTTCATGAATGAAGCGGGTAACGCCCCGCAAGGTCGCACCGTTGGGCCTCATTTCTTCCTAACATGTGAATCCGTGTCAAGTGAAATATAAATTCCGCCCTCTATTTACATGCCAGCCTTTTTAAAATATTTCTGTGGATAGATATATTAAGCACTTCCACTTTTATAGGATGGTAGGTGACAGCATTTATAGGGTTCCGTACCTCAAGAGGATAAAACGGAACCCTTATAGTATCACTTTGTTGTCCGTCCGTCCGTCTGTCAAGAAATTAAAACCATATACGCAGATCCATAGTCTCTTGCTGCAGAAAGAAAAATCAAACTTCTAAGTTTTCATTAAAAAAAGTTACAGCCGAATATGTTCGAAAAACGCATATTTCGACACTTGCAAGAGAATTAAAACCTATGGGGTACTTCCCGTTGAGCTATAAATGTTAAATTTGGCAAGAAGCATTGTGTTAGAGTACATATAAGGGAAAATCCGAAAAATATACATTTTTAATCTAATCACAAAAATAGGGTCTTTATGCAAGTAATGAGGGTCCAAATTTTAAAGTGCTTTAACCGTATCGTTTGGGGTATTATATGAAAGAGCTTTATTAGCATAAGCTAAAACAGGTTTTTAAATGTTTTTACGATGTACATATATTGTTCGGTTTATGAAGGAAAATATAAAAAAATATATAATTTCCTTCTTTTATCTAGTTTTTTTTTTTTTTTTTTTTTTTTTATAGAAGATTGATCTACGATTGACCAACATCTATGGAGAGAGCTATGCTCGGAGTCTCTCTACGAGATCGAATCAGAAATGAAGAGATACGTAGACGTACAGAAGTCACCGATATAGCACAGCGGATTAGCAAGTTGAAGTGGCAGTGGGCAGGACACATAGCACGTAGAACTGATGGCCGATGGGGCTGAAAGGTTCTCGAGTGGAGACCACGTACCGGCAAGCGCAGCGTAGGAAGACCAGCCACGAGATGGACAGATGATCTCATACAAGTGGCGGGAAGACGCTGGATGCAAGCCGCTTCCAATCGGTCTTTTTGGAAATCCATGGAGGAGGCCTATATCCAGCCGTGGACTTCTTATGGCTGAGATGATGATGATGATGACCACCATCTCGCCTGATGTTAAATAGCAGATTTTAAAGATGCGTTCAAATTGCAGTAATCATCCAATTAATCAAAACGACCTGTCTAATAAATCACCGCGGCCGCCTCTGACACACATTTTATCCGTCAAATATTTTTAGAATGTCCGTTTAGCATAAATTCGTCATCATTTATCCTAATTTAATTAATTCATCATATTAAGAAAACAGCCGAAAGTGGAGCGTGTAAGATCCTCGCACTTTCGTTTTTTAATTAAATTAATAATACATTTTCACTTTTCATTGTCAATCTTAATATTATAAAAGCGAAAGTAACAGTCTTTGTGTATGTCTGTTTAAAACCTTTTAACGACCAATTACCGCTATGGAAAAAGTATACATTTTCAGGATAAAAACATATTTTTTTAGTAAAAAAAAAACAGAAAATTCATGCAATTTTGTGTGTTTTGTGTGAACCCCAATGTAAGCTGTGCAAACAATAGTAAGGTAAAATCGCGTTGGAATTAAATTTATTCGTTACAGCTTATTATGTTTGTGCCTTTTGGACAGTTGTTATATTATTTTCCTCACGTACGTTTTTAGGGTTCCGTACCCAAAGGGTAAAACGGGACCCTATTAATAAGACTCCGCTGTCTGTCTGTCCGTCCGTCCGTCCGTCTATCTCATGAACCGTGATAGTTAGACGAAATTTTCACAGATGATGTATTTCTGTTGCCGCTATAACAACAAATACTAAAAAACAGAATAAAATAAATGTTTAAGATGGCTCCCACACAAAAATCGTGATTTTTTGCTCGATATTGATAACGGCAACAGGAAGACGCTTGAAATATTCACAGAATATTGAGTTATTATTCACTTTAAAAATAAATAATTAAATTTAAATAAAATTAATGTTTAAGGGGGGCTCCCATACAACATATGTACATGATTTTTTTGCCGTTTTTATAGATAATGGTACGGAACCCTTCGTGCACGAGTCCGACTCGCACTTTGCCGGATTTTTTAATAAACTGACAGTTTCATTGTCGATTTCATTTTAAATTATAAGTTGTAATAAAATATGTTGCATGTCATGGTGTCTGTGTCATTGTGTAATATTTAATTAGAAGTCTTCGGTGAGGACCAATCATTTCGGATAATGCGTAGTGACAAACGGACTTTCAAATTTGTAATGTGGTGCATACCAACACGGGTAATACGAATGTTAATATGTTGTTTTAAGCATATCCAAAACACGTTGTATGTAAATAAATAAATATTGTAATTTCCCAGAAATATGATGTTGTGATGTTCGCTATTATTATTATTATTTCCTGTTAAATCCACAGCGAATTTATCAGAAAATAATATGAATAGTGAAAATTTGAAAAAAAAGTTCAAATCCAGAGATCGGTAATAATTGTGTTGTTTTCAACATTTTTCCTTGGCGTTGTTTTCTACAGTAAAAATGGTAATAGTAAATTATCTCTAAATTAGCGTGATTATTGGTTGAAGTGACTGCTTGGAGTGGAAATTTACTCAAGTTTTGAACACTTTCAACTGATTGCGATTTATTCGTCTATATGCTTTTTTACTCAGTCGGTTCTCATTCGTGATTGTGGAATTATTTGCCGTGTGTACGTGCTTACGTTTTGTGTGTGTATGAAACAGAATTAACTTAGTAATCAGAATCAAATTTATATTATGTGGTGATTCCGAGTTTTTTTGATCTGTCATGGGTGTTGTATCGTTTCAATATTGTTTCATACTTTTTTTTTCATTTATTAGCCATGATAATTTATATGAAATTATTAAATAAATACTTTTTCATAAGTATAAAATGCAATTAATGTGGGTACGATTGTTTCAATTTTCTAATACTACATATTCTTGCGTATACCTACAGTTTATTTACTCTAGATATACTATTAATAAATAACGAAAAATGTACATTATATGGTCTTTGTTGCTGTATGTATTTACTTACGGGCAACACTTTCACGTCGCCACGCAGTCCCGTTTATTTGCTTAGGTGTGTCCTCTCTTATACTATTGCGGATATCCGATTCATATTTGCAAGTCGGTTAAGTAAATACCTAAATAGCCGGAGATTGTAACACGCGTTTATTGGTATAAGAATATTAAGTTTAACTATACGTACATATTATACAGCATCTATACGGTAATTAGGTAACATAATAGTCGAGTAGCGAGAGAATAAACACCGTTTGTTACGTATAGAGAATGGCGCATGTAAAAAATGCACTATTTTATATTTTTATTAAGTAACTGATTTCAAAATTTATACGACAGGGGCAGTGTTCATGATTTTAAAATTGATTTTCAAAGTTTTGTAGTTCGGTTGTTTGTCAGTTTCCGCAATTTAGGATAATGTGTTCCGACTCCTTGATTTCTGGTTCAAAGAAAAATAACCTCCTTTTTTTAAGTCGGTTCAAAATAGTAGTGATCTTGAACAGTTTCTAGTTAAGCCCTGGTTCTAAAGATAAAGATAAGATAAAGATAAAGATAATTTATTTGCATACAACACGAGAATTTCTAGTTAAACAAGCCCAAATACGGGTTTGTTCTTTAACTATTTATAGCGCTAATCGTAATGCATGTTTGTTAATTTTATAAAACTGTAAGTAAATCCATATTGGTGGTAATTTTCACACAATACTATTTAGTCTCAATCTAAGCAAATCTTGTACTATGGGAACCAGATGTCTGATAGAATATTTCTAAACTTTATTTGTAAATAAAAATGTATGATATACATGGGACCACCCAGACACAAAACAAACATCCATGTGCATCGCACAAATGTTTATTCTGGGTGGGATTCGAACCCAAGAAATTAAAATATGATTCTAAATGTATCAAACGCAAAATTATCAAAGCGCGTTGATGTCTTTTATAGAACCACACAAAGTGGCACATCTCGTAACCTACATTTGCCAATGAATCATCGTAAAATTATTTTGACTACGTTTATAATATGTAGTTAATTAGACTGTAGAAGGCATTTACGGAACGTCCGTCCAGCCTTTCATGTGTAATGGAAATATATCTAGCTACGTTCCATGGGTTTGCTTGATATTTATCGGTAATTCTATTTTTCAAACGCCACGCCATAAAACAAGTATAAGTTTAGAAAACTCAAAAACTCCCGGCCAAAAAATGGCTAAAACATTTTTGATGAAACTTAAGTAAGAACACGCTTGATGAACGATGAAATCTTCTTTAAAAAAAAAAACTAGATCGAAATAAGCCAATTTTTTCAGCCGTTTAGCTGTGAAATAGTAAAAACATTCATTTTCAAAAAAAAACAAAAAAATAAAAGTTATACTAGCTACGCCTCGCGGTATCACCCCAGTAGTGATTAAAATAGTGATGATGATGATAAAATATAGTCTAAGTTCTCCAAATCTTTTCAGCCGCTTAATCGTGAAAATGTAACAAACACAAAGAGACAGACAGACAGAATTACTTACGCTTTTGTAATGTTGGTAAGAAGGAAGTAAGGATTAGGATGGATTAGGTACTTTGAATTACGAGCATTTAGAAAGAGAGAGATTCTAAATAAAAAGCAAGTATTTATAAACAAAATATAAAAAATATCGTTTATTATAGTTCTGCTAGTAGTTCAATTATCTTCTAATCAACGAGATTTTATCTAAAGAGAGGTTATACTTTTTAAAACATGGCAAACCTCAGTTCTTAGTACTTTCGAGGATAAGACACGTCCTTCAGGCTTTGGTATCTTGGCCTTATATATTTTGGTGCAGCACTTTCTATACACACAGAATAGCATTGTCACTGTTCACAAGTCACGACACAAAGCGTTTTACGCCCGACGTGTCGTGACTGAAGACGAGTCCGGCAATTGTCTTACTTGAGGCTTACCACGCAGAGCCGGGGAAAACCTATCTACGTTTGATTGCGTAATTTCATCATTGCTTGTAATAGTAAATGTTATTCTAAGTGTAATGTCGATTTTGCGTCGACCTTCTGTACTGCAACAACCACCGAAGAGTTTTAGCGAGGGCGTCTGTGTCTTCACAGTGGATCTTGTAACATTGCTTGCCTCGACGAGCTGGCGTTCTGAAAAAAATGTAGCAATGATAGGTAAGCAGATTGTGCGCTTTTTATCTGAAAGTATTTCAATATAAATATATATATAGTTAAAAAAACTGAAAAAACCGACTTTAAAATACGCAATTTGTTTACTTGGTGTAACATCTTTAGAGGATGTACTACATTTATGTGTTACATATTTACGATAACACGGTTAGGTCGCAAGTGTTGGATTTATATGATTTAAAGCGCGCCTACGCCACTTGCTGTTCACTTTTCTACAGGTGCTTGGATGATATTATACCACTTATTTTATTAGAAAAACCAAAGTACTGAACCGATTTCGGTAAAATTTTCATGGGACCACCTCTGAAATGCTTGTGTGTGTGTAGGTACAAGTGTGGGAATGTTTTTTTAAAATTTTTAAATTAATTGACACAATCGTACTTATTATCAGATTTATAGTTGTTGTCTGAATGTAGCTCGCACAGCAGCCGTCGGCGGCATCGCTCGTTGATGGTGGGCAAATCTGACACTTCAGGGTCGGAGCGGCGAAAGATGTTCGACGGATAACTGGAATTAATATTATACACATTATTTTTATCGACTGTATGAGTGAGCGAAGTGAGTCCATAACACGATGTATGAAATCAACAAGTGAAAGATTATTTGATTGATTTTTATGGGTGGGTGTCTATCGTCGTCAATTTGTATCAGCGCCAACTTCACATGAAATAACCGATTTCAAAATACGCAATTACCCTGCTTCAAATACGAGTATTAACCAAATCGGTTTGTAAACGACGGAGTTAAGAGGTAACAAACATTTAAAATAATTATAGTTTAAAAAACTGACAAAACCAACTTCAAAATACGCAATTTATTTACTTCGTGTTAAATATTTATAGGACGTACTGGTGTCAATCAAACTCTAAATTCTAGTAAATGTTTGTATCGTTGAAAATTATAAAATATTACATTTAAGTGTTCGGTAACACGGTTAGGTCGCAAATGTTGAATTTAAATAATTTAAGGTAGGCCTACGCGACTTGCTGTTCACTTTTTTACATGCAATCGATGATATTTACCAAATACAAAAATAATCATCAAAATAAATGCACAATTTGGTAGAGTAATCGGTGAACAAACAACCGAACCGGTTTGACTGAATTGTTAACCTCCTTCTTTTTGGAAGTCGATTAATAAATAAACCGGTTTATACGAAGCAGATCGCATTAAATATAATTTGGGGGATTCTTTGGAGTTATCATAAATAAATAAGTACCTAAATAAATCCGGCAAAGTACGAGTTTTACTCGCACTTCGAGGCTTCCGTACTCAAGCGACATAAACACAGACATCAGCAAAATGTAACTAACGAAACGTCAACTAGTTATTTTCGGTAACATTTTTGTGGGACCAACAAGGATGTCGCATTTTTCATTATTTAGAAAAATATGTGCGCAAGTTAGTCTTGGTCTTGATTTATTGATTATTGATTTAATCAAACCATTTCATGAAATAATTATAGTTTAAAAAATTGAAGCAACCGACTTCTCATGGATGCCATTGTCAGAACTGGACCAATTGAATTGATTAAAATGGGACGCATGGACCAAACGGGAAGCACCAGCTATCAAATTAAAAAAATAATCATCTAAATCGATTCACCCAGTCGCAAGTTATGAGGTAACAAACATTTAAAAAAATCGAAAAAAAAATACAGTCGTATTGATAACCTCCTCCTTTTTGGAAGTCGGTTGATAAATAGTCAACTGTTTATTATTTCATGAAATGTAACCTTTTCAAGAAATTGTTGACAAATACATGAAATACAGATATATATATATATATATATTTTTATAAAACATATTTAAACATGACATATAACTATCATCATATTCTTATGAAAAGTAAGTCTACGCCTACACAAAAATCTAACGAGAAATAAAAGTCAGTAACTTCACAAAGTCACTTCGCAAATTGCAAGAGAAATTTGTCTAATAAAGTAAGTATATTTTATGAATGAAAATAGCATAGCGATGATGACGATCATGTTTTTGTAATATCATCACTTTCCAGTTAGAATATTAAAATATCAAACGGTCATGTTATATAATGTATGAATTATAATATAATTATGGTAATAGTTACTACTTTAGGAAAAAAACACGAATATTTATGTTTATTGATATGTTTTATTAAGGATATGGCAGGTGCTATTTATAAATAATGAAATGATTGATTGTAATTAATTTCGTGATACAGGCTTAGCCTAGTGCGGAAACCACCATCTAATTCTAATTCTAATTTGATGTGGGGGCGATAAGACCTGCACCGACGTCCCGCTTGGGGTGTATTGTGCATTTCATCACCACCATCAATTCTTATGTAAATTATGTAATTTTTTTTTATTTTTTTTCAATTTACATTTTTATTAATTTTATAATTTTTTTTTAATTGTGAACGAAACAATTTTTTTTTTATTTATTGGAATATTCAACGGTAACGCTGCGCACGTGATGGGGACTTGCAGCTTTACATTAACATTGGTTAAGAATTAGACTATTTGTTTTATTTTATTATATTATGTTAATATATTTAGTACGTGTTGGAATGTTGTATTCCTTTTGTTCTACTATTTTTTTTTGTTCTATATCATACTGTGGTATACGATGAAGCACGATTACCTCTAAAACGAAACGAAGGTATCTTAGTAATTCCGTGACTGAATTAGAATTACTTTTTACTTTACATCGCTAAAGTATGAAAGCCAGACTAAATGGATGGTATTATGACTAATGATTAATTACAATTTCTCCTTAAAAACCCGTTCAATTAGGTATGTTCGACGTATCGCAGTTTTTCACGAGTACACCTCCCGCCGGAATTAATTGCCGCTGTCAATATAGCTTGATTTATTTTTACTACTTTATTATTACTCGAAACGCAGCTTGACTATGCAGAGTTAGTTGTTTTTACTTACTATACTTTTAATTTTTACATTTAATTTTTTTACACTTTTGGTGATATTGATTTGTTTTAAAGCGTGTTAAGTCTAGAAACAATGTTTTCCTTCTAATGAGAATCTACGGATACAAAGTTAAGAGACATTTATCCCTTTTAACAGTATTTTTTATTAGAGAAACAGAAAGCTGCCTAAAAATGTTCCTATTAAATAATGCTCATAGCGGTTATTAATTGCGGCGTGAGCTTTATTGGAAATCACCGAGCGGATTATCACGCAATGCAAATGCGTGAGTTGACTTTTACTTCATATCCGCAGTAGCGGTGCGTCGCATTATGAGTAGTATGCAGGCGATGCAATGCAATGCAATGTGAGCCAGAATAATGGGTCCAATTACAGTCTCTAGCAGAGGAAGACGCGTGACGCAAGCATAAAGTTGGATCCATCCAAGGAAGTTGGATCACAATGGAAGGAGCCATAAACTTTGCTAGTTCGCTATTCATCTGTATAGAATGTGTCCGTTTCATTCTTACTTTCCGGTCATACAGTACGTCAAGTTACATGAAGAATAAAAGTAATTAAAAAAAATTAAGCCGACTTCAAAACAATGTAATTAGCTGAAAAGGAAGAAATAGTACGAAAAAAAAACTGGGCGTCTACCTAAGTAGCTACGTACACCAACAAATTTTTGAGGTCGGTGTCAGGCCCTAAAGTATCACCAATTATATAAGTCCTATACATAATCCAATAATCCACGTTTGTGACGTTTCTTTTATTCGTTACAAACGTGGATTATTGGACTATGACTAATGTATGGTGTACGAATTAAAAAATTCGTCACCCCATACGTTTTACGACAAAATTACGACAAAATTTAATTTTGATTAGAGTAAAAAATATTCTAAAATAATATGACATAAAAGTGATTTTTATGCATGAAAATTAATTTCGATCAAAATGAATTTTTTGTCGAAAATTGTTATTATTCTATGTTTGGTGTGGTGAATTTTCTTTTAATCTTATTCATACATTTTATATCTTCAAAAATGTTAGTATGCGCAAGCGCGATAGTATTTCAAAATACAGACTCTTGAACTATCTCACATTTAAAATAAGGGCTATGATGATGAATACTAACGTGTGTCCCTGGATGCCAGGTCCTGAGTTTTCGATGGTGATGAGGCTAGGAGTGAGCGCTGAGATGATCAGACCCACCGGGAGGAAAGCAGTCACCAGGCGGATGAACTGCTCCCACGGGTTCGCACTGGAATGGATCGAGATAAATATATAAATATAACCCCACATATTCACATAACCCCATCTTTCCCCAAGTGGCACTATAGGAACCAAATAGCTTATAGAATTTTTACACATTTTTTTGTAAATACTTACACACTTATGATATATATAAACAACTAAACACCATTTCCAAATTGAATTAACTAATAAAACACACAAGTTTAATGCTATTCGATAAACATCGATCTTGATAATCGATCGACCCCGATAATGGGTACTTCAATCCAACTTCCATCTTCCCAAACTAGTTCTTATTCGATTTACATATAATCGATTTAGGCACATTATGATCATAATCGATATTACTCGAAATGAATAATGGGTACTGTGCTTACATACTTAAAATCGATTTCACCGTTAAATTAACCATCGGTTATGTTTTGACAAGTGGTTAAAACGGCCACAAACATATTAATATCTTTTTAACCGACTTCTAAAAAGCCTCCTTGGTTATAAATTCGACTGTATCTTTTCAACCGACTTCCAAATTTATTTATTTTTTATGTTTGTTACCTTATAACTTTCGACTGGGCGAACCGATTTTGATGATTCTTTTTTTATTTGAAAGCTGGTGCTTCCCGTGTGGCCCCATTTCAATTTGGTCCAGTTTTGACAATGGCATCCACGAGAAGTCGGTTGCTTCAGTTTTTTAAGCTATAATTATTATCCAATTGTTTTTACTTGATCATGACCACTAATTCGCCTGATGTGAAATGATCATTGCGGTGAATGATGGAGTGCACTTGCCCAGAACATACTTGAAATTTAAAAACACCCAGATTATTATTATTATATCTATTCGGAAAGACACATTCGGGAAGCGTATGAATGATACTTGATGGAACAACAGCTCGGTACCTTATAAAACAATCACAATCAAATCCTCTTTCAAACAAAAAAAAACTAGGCCAAAATCGATCAATCCGTTTGGGAGCTACAATGTCACAGACAGACACACAAATACACACATCAATTTTCAAAACCAATCAAATCTTGAATTATCAAATGAAATACCAACTCATCTTCGCTTTGGATCCTATACAGTCGGTTACAACCAACCCCTGGTTAACAACGAAACCGGCCCTCAATTCTCATGTCCGGTTGGCAGTGAAAGGACTCAGCGGCGAGCGTCGCCTCGTCTTGTTATTACTGGTGTTATTTTCCACGTTGCCATGTTTTATTTAATTATACATCACACGTTGACTGAGTAATGCGTAATGTGACGATTTTTGCAAAGAATATACAGATTGCGTAAGATATTGGCACATAAGAATAATGTTGCGAGCGCCAAAAATGCTGGTATCATGATGGCTTGATAACATGTATGACATGTTAAGGTGGAGAGTGGCTGTTACATCGAAATGTAACGTAACATTCGCGGCGAGCATTACGCCTACGGCATTGCTGACAGACCGGTAAAATGGTTCGTTTTAAACTTTAGAAAATAAGTACTCAACTGTTTTGTTTGTTGTAGTCAAAATATTGCAAAACGAATATTGAGTTTGACGAAAGTAAAATTGAATATTATTTACATTTTTCAACAACAAAATATAGAGAATTCTATTCTTTCGTATCCCAGTCTAGCCATAAAAATGCGCGCGGTCAAATCCGGACTATATCTCGATGCATGTGCTCGCAATGAACTTGTAAGCTGCTGCCTTCTTTCATCACATTCATCACTCTGGGCTTCAATAACCGCTGTGATTGGTTGATTCAATAAAGTTCACCAATGCTTACTGGCTGCTTGTTGTCTGTCATGGTACCATTCCCAGTGTCATGAAAATAGGTATAAGGCAGCTGCATTGATTTAATTTGAGCTGTTCCGTAACACTCAAAGGTGCTCGTAAAAAAACGATGGGGTTAAACACTTGAACACATCGAGTAGCTCGTCTCGACGTACAGCCTTGTCAAACGTTCAATAAGAGAATGTTATATTATTATAGCAAATATACCGGTCAACACTCGAAAGCGATTCACTCGAAAACGGACAATCGAGAGCAATACGCGAAGCCAGCGGCTCGCGGCTCGCATCGCATTGTAACGTGATACGTTACGTATTACCACTCATTGAAATGCCAAAAATCCGTACACAGTATTATCGATCCACATTCTTGATGCGTACTGCACGGGAATAGAATTCTTTGCCGCCATCTCTGTTTTCTGATACCTACAATCTTAGAATTTTCAAGGCTAGAGTGAATATATATCTTCTAGATCGACGAGCTCCATCCTCGGCCACCAACAGGCGAGTTGGTGGTCAACCGTAGATCTATCTTGCATTAAAAAAAATACGATGAAATATATATATATATATATGTATATATACGATCAGTCGCTATCTTTAGACGAACTCGTCAAGATTCTGTAGAAACCTACAACCTGATAGGATGATAATTATGGCGATGATTCACAAAATTCCCACATTTCACATTCACATTTAAATAATTGCTTGATTAGCTGGTACATATGAATATACGAATCGTGACTGCTCATTTCTACATACATTTCGTGTATTCAAAAAATAGAGTTTATTGGTCGATATTTGGCAGAAACAATATCTATAAGGCATCAGCATTAGATCTCTCAAGCAAAGACTTTTAATTATACAAAGTTTGTACTCGCGAGAGATGTCATAAAAGGACTCTATATTTAATAGAACTGTTAAATGCAGAATGCTCTCCCCGTTTCTGTCTTATCTCAAGGGCGTCGCCCAGGGGGGGCAGAGGGGGCAGCTGCCCCCCCCTAGAGATTTAAAAAATGTAGCCAACTGCAAAGCAATAAAGTCCTAAGGCCGTGTAATTGTGCCTGTACCTACAATTCATATTTTTATCATCCTCGATAATATTAACTTGCCCCCCTCTGGGCCATGGGCTGGCGACGCCCTTGTCTTCTCTAGTAAATAAAACCTGAGCCTTTTTATTAAGAGTTAATAGACGGTTAACAGGCACGGTGTCTGGTGTTAACAGGCAAGCGTGCTTTATCATAGACCACATCATCGCTTTCCATCGGTGAGTTTGTTTGTTTAAAAATAGACTTACACTTGAACAGCAATTTTTCTTTGTGTTAAGCGATAGTTGCGGTCTACGATGGAGTGCACTTGCCTACAAGGAATCTATTTACTCGTGATTTGAAGACACCCATATTATATCTAAAGTTGTGACCAAATAATACGGACCAATTTAAGTACTCACCGTTTTTTAACAGCAACTGTATCACCATCTTTTCCATCTTCAGCAAAGCCAAGTCCAAAATCATCATCACCTTTCCCTGGTTTAACTCTGAACGGCTCGTCATGATTATTTTCTGGCTTCTCTCTGAATGGGTCTTCGTATTTGTAAAAACCTCCCGCTGGAACCTTCACCGGTATTTCCACGGTGGGTTTGGACTCCAAGCTGTCTGATCTTTCTCTCCAGGGATCTTTAAGTCTAGGCAGAATAGGGCTTGCGAATTTGTATGGATACTGCTTGTGGGCTTCGAAAAATTGTTTTGGCGTCTTTGTAAAGGTAGAACGGAATTCTTCTTTGCTTGAGCTGGTAGAAAGAAGCATCATTTTCTTTGTTTATACTGAAGGTTGAACTTTAAACGTTATTTAAGTACTAGGATTGTAATCTGTATGAACTGGTCAGTAAACATTATGGTCTGCCAATCAAGCTACGGTCAATATCAACGGCCCTAAAATACCCCCGCCTTACTCATTTGTAGGTCAAAGGGTCACATAATAATACATAGTACAGATACAATGTCACTTTGCAAATACATTTAGAGAGCAAGTCAGTTTGCCCACTTTATTATAGGGCTGAGCTGTAGGCTACTACCGGGATCCATAGGTGGCGGATCATGGATCAGCGGTGAGATATCATCGCTAGCTGCTTCGGCAGTCCCCGACCACACAGCAACCTTAAGCTGTCTTGGGCTCATAGACGTGAACGTCTTTACAAGGCCAAGTCAGAACAATCGGCATTAGTGCAGGATGTCGATTTAGGGCGGCGGCGGATGAGTACCTTGCGTACCAACGGCGGCGCCCACCGACCTAGTCAGATGGTCACTGCATACCTACCAACTCGCACTGGACAAGCACGGTGGGTTATTTGTCCAAACCCCTACCCTTATGACAGACACAAAAAGGAACCGGCCTCTAGTGCCCGGCGATGCCAGTGAAAGCTCAGCCGATGACAGTAGGCAGGGAATTCCTGGTGTCACGAGGCCAGATAATCTCCGGGCGGCGGTAGCTCTTAACTGTCAAGCGACTAAGACCATTAGAACAAAGGACTTTGATAAACTTAACTTATATACCTTCAACGTTCAAACTCTCAGCACTGAAGAAAGATTGGTTGAACTAGAAAATGCTCTTGAATACTTAAAATGGGACATAATAGGGTTAGCTGAAATAAGAAGAAAAGGAGAAGAGACATTCGAAAGAGAGAACAGTATATTCTTTTACGTTGGAAATGGAAGTCAGTGTGGCGTAGGTTTTATGGTAGCCAAACGTTGGAAAAATAACATTCTAGAATTCGTGTCTTATTCCGAAAGGGTGGCTCTGCTTAAATTTCGCGTTTCAGAGAAGAAAATCATAACCATTGTTCAAGTCTACGCTCCTACTTCATCTCACCCCGATGAGGAAGTTGAAGACTTTTACAACCTTGTAAACAAAGCCTGCGATGAACATAGAGGAACCTGGACTCTCGTAATGGGGGACTATAACGCAAAAATTGGTAGAAGGCAAGAACAAGACAATCATAATATAATAGGACCACACGGGCTAGGCACTAGAAATGATCGAGGCACACGCTTGCTTGGATTCGCATTTGGCCAAAACTTTCACGTAAGCAACACCTATTTCTTTAAAAAATCTCATCGAAGGTGGACATGGCAGTCACCAGACCATAAAACCAAAAACGAAATCGAATTTTGTCTTTCTTCAAACATGAACATTATTTCAAACGTAGAAACAGTAAACAAAATAAAATTCAGTTCAGATCATCGCCCATTACGTATTAAAATCAAGATAAATACAAAAATACAGAGACATTTAATGATTCGAAGAACTATGAAACATATTGACAAACCAACATTAATAGCTCATAAAGACCAGTTCGTCATGGAATTAAAAAATAGTTTTAGTATCTTAAACAACACTGACTCACAAGACATAAACATTCAATATGATAATATCAAAAAATGTATACAAAAAGCAACCGAAAAAATTAAGTCAACTAAAAGCAGAGTCTCTAAACTAAGTAACCATAGTAAAAAACTTATTGAAGAGAGACAGAAATTGAGATATTACACAAAAGAACACACATTGAAAGACAGGGAAGTTAAGCGTAGTATCCGGAAAGACATAAGAGAACATAACAATAAATTGATAAAAGCCGCATTAGAAAATTCTACATCATTGAAAAGAGCCAAACAATGTATGGAGAAAGGTCGATGTACAATCATATGCTTAAAAGATGAAAATGGTGTAAAACAAGGTGATAGGGACAAAATAATCAATATTTGCACTAATTTCTATAGAACCCTTTATGACCATTATCAAGTTTCGAATCAAACAAATACCACATACCTGTACTTAGACAATATATCACCTTTCACCGGCTACGAAGTACACCTAGCATTGAAAAGTATGAAATTCAACAGATCACCAGGAGAGGATGGAATCACCACAGAATATCTTCGATACGGCGAAGAAATCCTTCTCCCACATATCACAAACCTGTTTAACGAAATTTTAAAAACAGGAGTTATTCCCAAACAATTCTGTCACTCCAATATTATTCTTTTACATAAAAAAGGTGATAAAACCGATCTCGGAAATTATCGTCCCATCAGTCTCGTTTCCCATTTATATAAAGCTTTCATTAAAGTAGTAGAAAATAGAATAGCTGGCAAGCTTGACAAGCACCAATCCCCTGAACAAGCAGGATTCCGCCGTGGCCTCTCGACTACCGATAATCTCCAAGCCATAAACCAAATAATAGAAAAGCACATAGAATGGGACTTACCATTATACATAGCGTTCATTGATTATTCTAAAGCATTCGACAGCCTCACACACAACTCTATATTTGATGCACTTAAAAACCAGGAAATAGATCACACATATATACAACTATTACAAAACATTTATCAAAATAGCACAGCATCAGTTAAACTTAACACCACAGGACCATCTTTCCCAGTTAATAGAGGAGTAAAACAAGGCGATCCGTTATCACCTAAGCTGTTCACTGCCACTCTGGAGGAAATCTTTAAAAAATTAGCAGCTGGATGGACGAATAAAGGCATTTGCGTCGGAGAGAACAAACTGACAAATCTCCGATTCGCCGATGATATTGTCTTATTCTCTTCATCCGCTTCCGAGCTACGTTCTATGCTCGAAGACCTGAGCAAAGCAAGCCTCGAGGTTGGACTTCGAATGAACATGTCAAAGACCAAACTAATGACCAACAGCACCAAACGAAGAACCTGTGTCGAGGGTGTGGAGATTGCATATGTCGATGAGTATATATATTTGGGCCAAACTGTCTCTTTCCAGGCGAGACAAGAAACTGAGGTTGCTAGACGCACAGAAAACGCCTGGAGGAGCTTTTGGTCCATGAAAGATCTACTCAAAGGGAGTCTCCCTCTTTCCTTGAAAAGAAAACTCATGGATATGTGCATTCTCCCCATCCTCACATATGGTTCACAAACTTGGTCTTTGACGCGTAAACAGAAGTTCAAACTCGGGGTTTGTCAACGAGCTATGGAACGAAGTATACTCGGTGTGAAATTATCCGATCGTATCCGTCACACAATATTGCGCTCCAAAACCAAAATCATGGACGTATCTCGGAAAGCTGGTATGCTAAAGTGGGACTGGGCCGGACATGTGCACCGCATGCCAGATGAACTTTGGGCAAAAATAACTACCAACTGGGTCCCACACCACACACGACATCCCGGACGGCCTAGGAAAAGATGGCGGACAGAACTGGACACCCACGATTTAGAATGGACGACTGCAGCCCAGGATCGGATAAAGTGGAAGGAGGGTAGGGAGGCCTTTGCCCTGCAGTGGGACAGCATGTAGGCTTATAATAATAATAATAAATATTAATTATTAACCTACAAACACAGAGTGCATCTTGTTCTATCATGTAGTTCTTATCTCTTCTGGCACGCGATTAAGTGCCTACTAAAGTTGAAATGAAAAACATTTTAACGGATTTATTGCGTATATATTTTATTGCGTTGATCGAACCGGCAAGTTATAATGTACTTACTTGAGGCATTATACATAAACTGCAAAGTGCATCTGGATTCTGCCCCGCAAAGTTAACATTTTTAGAGCAAGAAATATAGATTAGCATCTATTATATTCAGTTTGATTTTAACTAGGTAATTACAAACCAGTAATCAGCTGGTTAGGTATCGTTCCCTCGCGATAATTTACTGTACAAGCAGTTTGACGTATGGCTGTGTATTGAACTAGCACCGGGCTAAGGAGCTAATTGTTCTGTTAGCAATCATAAATTACATCAAAACATTATACTTACTTTTGTACCCGACTGCGTAAGGAAGGTTATGTTTTTCGAGTGTATGTATGTTTGTATGTGGGTATGTATGCATGTTTATATATGATCGCATACAACCTAAGCGGCTTGACCGATTTTGATGTGCGAGGTGTCATTAGATTATTTTTCACTCTCTGAGTAATTATTAATTCAATTAATTAAAAAAATAATTGAAATTCTTTTAATTACAATAGGTATAAATCTATGATTAAGCTCCACAAATTTCTGAACATTGACCTTAGTGCATAAATGTTTTTTTTTGTAATAGTAATTATTAGATGTATTCATCTCTCGCAAAAATAAAAATAAAAGTTTTTTCGTAACCTCCGACGAACTTGCAGGTGAGTTGGTTTCAAACGTATATATTTATTTGGTATAAATGTTTATGTATAAATGTAAATTTGGTATAATAATTCGTACCAAACTGAAAATGAATCCTATTTTGTTTGTCCTCAATAAAACACTATAATATACGTTTTTAACAGCTATAAGAGCTTTCATTCAAAAACTTGTCCAATTCATTGAGATTCGTATTCCATTGTAACTTTCAAGTTACGACTTACCTCACAAAACCTGATGTCGGTTTCTTTACTGGCGTGAAAGATTCGAAACTGGCTCTTGTCGGTGTCACTTCAAAATTGTCTTCATCGAAAAAGTTACTTATATGTGGACTGGGTTTGAATTCCTTTGTATCATTATTTTTAACAGCCACCTCTTCAGTTACATCAGTTACATTTTCTTTTTCAAGTTTATCATTGTCATCGATATCAGAATTTGAAAATGCAGCGTCTATTTTCCACACTGTCGCATCTAATTTTGATATATCTTCTTTGGAATATGTATTATTTGATTCAACAATATCTTTATCAATTATCTGATCCTCGTGTTCACTTTTATCTGTATTAATTTTATCTTTATTATTAGGTATGTTCGTTGTTTTGTTGAGGTTAATATGATTGTTTGAGACAGGATAGAGAGTTGTGACATTTTGAAATTCTTCTGGTCCAATGTCTTCTGTGCTTTCGTAGACTTTGTGAGCTGATACTGCTGCGATGAGGAATGTCCATAATATTATCTGGTAGACAGGAAAAATATATTAATTCTATGTTATTACAGAAAATGTATAATTTATTAAAATCAGACACTGTTAATCTTCAAGGCCTAGTCAGAGTTAGATATCTGGTCTATTTCCGCTTCTATTTCTTCATGTTGGTACACTTATCTACATTAAAATTTATTGCTCCTCCTTTTCACGAGGCATCCTCAGGACTTGTTGACTATTCTGGGGCCATAACTCAACAAACTCTGAAGATGTCTATGATTGAGTATATCAGCTGAAGAGTTTGAAACGGAAATACTCTAGATGAGCATTTCTCAATGTATGGGAGGTGACCGTGTGGGTCACACGTAGGTCACGTGGGTTGTGGTAGATTACGAGCGAATCTAGGGACCCTGAAAAATACTATAAGAATGGTTCGGCAAAAAGAAAGGCCAAGAACTTAATTTGAATTTATAATGATTAAAAATAGGAAACTTGTATTGTATGAAAGTATTGATATTTTTGATTGGAAAAGTCATTCTTAGTTAATAGAACTTCATTCATATATTATGCCCTTTTTTCATGAAAACAAAAGGTGAGTCCCGGATACGAAAGTTTTTATATGCCATGGTTCAGTGAACTTTGAAAACCACTGCAATATATATGTACATATATATATATAAGTCAGATTACGTATAGGGGGAATATATATTAGCAATGTATAATGAATCTGTACGGGTAAAATATATACATAGATTTCGTCACTAATGTCCATATCTTGATCATACCAGTTTTTAGGTGTTATCAGGCTAGTTGCTGTTCTTACGTCGGCTTATATATGTAGCAGTACCGTATTCCATATCAGGAATTGGTTTTGGTTTTTATGCAATTAAATAGATTTTATTTGACTCCATATTACGTGTGGCCTTTACTCTTACATATTAATGGTTTTCCTCATTTCTCTCAACTAATTGACCTGTCGAGAGATAATATCGATATTGAGGTGTTGAATACTTACACTTTCAAACACATAAAGTTAAATAATGATCGGCTGATTAGCTTATTACTGCTGTGTCAGTAATGACTACTTATTAAATTCAATATTGACTAACGCTACTTCGCAATACGACACCGTTTTCACATTTGTAATTGTAATTATCTCCTCTATAAAATGATGTGAAAATGTCCGTACCCAAAAACTAATTGCTTTTAATACATGTAAGTCTGTTGAGCCGAATGTTTTATTTTAATTATTTTTAAACTATTTTTCAGTTATTGCTGCTGTTATTGATTAGCTGTGTCATGCGGTTTCACCCGCGCTGTTTGATGATAATAAAATATAGCCAAAGTACTTCGAGGGCTTTAAAATAATGCGGCAAAGATCTGAAGTGTCTGTTAAAGTCGTACATATGTAGGTAGGTATATTGCTGAGTGAGCCAGGCCTAACCTTTCAACCGAGTCTGTTGGAATACAATTAGGAGCTTGTCCTCAGATTTCGTCATGTCAAATCCATAAATTATAGAAAAAAGTTAGGTGACAGCAAAGTGGACAGACAATCCCATACGAGGTGGCAAGAATACAGAGGATGCAACCGCTTCGAACCGGTCTTTTTGGGAATCCGGGGAGGCTTATGTCCAACAGTGGACTTCTTGTAGTTGAGATAATGATGAATCGGCTGAGTTGGAGGTTTGTCCGTGTTACGTGGGACTGCTCTCCCCTGTGTGTGTGTGTGCTCTCCCCTACTTTTAGTAAGCCATTCCCACAGGGGAATGGAATGGAAGGGTTTAGTTGAGGGCTCTGGTATCTTATATACGTCTCGTGTCGTATGATGAAATCCATCAAAATCAGATCAGTAATTACATGAGGCCACAAAATCCCACAACTTTCGTACTAACCGGTATGAGTCAAACAAAGCGGCGTCCGATTAGATCGGGACCGCCTAATCAGAGATCATCTTAAAGGCTCGACGACACAGGGCTAGTTTACAAGCTACAAGCCAGCGAGTTCGCCAGTGCTAACCAGTGCTAAACTCGCTCCGTGTCATTGAACTTTTTTACAATCTGCTTTTGAGTAAAAAGCTGCTTGTCAAATAGAAAACCGGGTAATTTACTCGCCACTCGCTGTCGAGTTGGCCTGTAAGCTAGTTAACTAGCTGTGTGTCATAATTGCTGCTAGTTGCTAGTGAACTAGTTGTTGTTGTTTTCATTGTATTCCTGAGTGAAGTGCGTCAGATTATAGAATCGCAGAGTTCCACCGACACGTTTTTCTTTGCAAAAGTGTGAAATGATAAGGATTATCGTGTAAACATCTGCATTTTTTCTAATCTTCGAAGTAGAAGCATCTGACATTCAATGACAAATCTCATTCTTGACAAAAACGAGCTGGTGAAGAGAGGTTTTTGTAAAAAGTTTAGCAACCGTGAAGGATTTAGTAAAAATAAAACCTTCTTACTCCTCATCCAATAAGTATAAAAAATAATCGAAAAAACAAAACGTGGTTCCAACTCGCTAGCTAGTTCGCTTACTCGCTCACTTGCTAGCTTTTAAACTCGCCGACTAGCAGCTCGTAAACTAGCCCTGTGTCATCGAGCCTTTAGACACAAGATGACACGTGATAACCTGAACAGTGTCGGCAGTGTCCGCGCGGTCAGTGACATACTGTTTCAGTGAAAGTGATCCGTTCTCCGTTACGTAACGGCGATGTAACGATGGACTCAGGGTCGTTTCCATATAGGACGTGGAGCTTAGCAGGTGCTTCTTTACTTACCTATCAAGAAAGCCGTAATCAACGAAATTTCAGTCTTTTTTTACACGCTTTTATTAGCTTCTTAAGTATGTAACGGAAACTTTGAACATGATTTTGACCCACTTCATACGGTCAGATTTCATTCAAACTTTGTATACTTATCGAGGACCGATGACAATACAGTAATTTGATAAGATTGAGCGTATTTTTTATTTATTTTGTAAACTATTATATTTTATTATTGCTGAGCAAAGGCTTCATCAGCACACTATTTTCAAACTTATAAATTCATCCGTTGGTATAGATAGGACGTGGTTGATTGAGCACGTTTTAAAATAAATTATTTCTTCTAAGCCAGAAAATTCCATGATTGTAGTTCTCAAGGAATAGGGAAGGCAGTAAGATGTCTAATT
Organism: Lycia hirtaria; assembly: GCA_947563715.1. Taxonomy (NCBI): domain Eukaryota; kingdom Metazoa; phylum Arthropoda; class Insecta; order Lepidoptera; family Geometridae; genus Lycia; species Lycia hirtaria. The sequence goes on from OX387375.1 coordinate 26,746,312, forward strand.
CTTATGTAGAGCGAACTCGTTACATACGTAGACAAATGGTTAAATGCTTGCCGTGCCACGTGCACAGTAGAGTTCTGAAGTTGCACATCATAAATTATGCGAAATTAAAACAGGGTCGTCTTTCATGCTATGAACATACGAGTTAACTTAATTTATGATAGTTTAATTAAATTAAATTTGCACAAAATTTACATTATCTTACATCTCATTTTTAAATAGATCGAGTATTACTCGTTAACTTATAAAGTCTATTTAGCCGTGATACTTTTGCCTCTCTTACATTACATTATGATTACTTTCAAAATTATTTTTTCAACACCAGTTGTTCAATCTTCTCTCTTCAGTATGTCCGCTCAATGTGAAAATAACATCCAACACGATTTTAGATCTCTTCGAATGCTTACCGTAGATAAAATAGAGACTTTAGAGTCAGAGCTTCGACCCTTGCCCTTTGATTCTAGCCCTCCACGCGCAACTTTCCCAACATGTCTCAATCGTAAAGCACCACCACCTATCTCTTTACTTTAGGGTCTAATGACAATAAGTTATCAAGTTAAAGGTAAACGTTAGGAGACAATGAAATTATTTATTATTCGTTTATATTAGGGGTGTCTGGTGTCGTCGAATCGTCTCACCGCCAATGTATTATTGACCGAGCGAGCGAAGCGAGTGAAGCCTAGGGTTTCTACGTCAACTGGCCAAATTTTCTTTCATCTGTCAGTTTGTTTGTGAGTTTGTATATTCGTACTCGCCTACAGGGCGTAATTTTAAACCAATTTTGATGAAACTTGGCGTATAGGTTTTATGGGTTATGTTTTTTTGTCGTCAGCGATTTTTATAGGAGGGGTGGTTCTCATAAAAAGGGGGGAAGTTTATTGCAGCGCTAATTACCAACCGATTTTAATAATATTTGGTAGTTAGATAATGTACACAATTATTACAACTTGACGTAAAAATAAACAGAATTGGTCAAGTGGTTGTCGAGATATGACAACCAACTTGAGATTGCGTGTAACAGTGAAAGCGCGTAGATGTGCTTGATGCATTTTAGCGCTGAATAATTTTCCTGAATTTACGTTTTCTACATTTATAAAGTTAGTTAAAATGTAGGTATTATGTACAGATGACCCAAGGTGAGCTGCAAATAAGCTCTCTCGCGAGGTCTACTGTTCGTAGAATTACTAGTTTATTATTCGTTTATTTGGGCGAGTGTCCGGTGTCGTCGAATCGTCTCACCGCCAATGCATTATTACTAGAATAATGCATTGAACTACTTGTGCGTGAGGTTTGGTTATTCGCATAGTAATTTGTAACAAGTAAAAAAAATATACAAAGAAAACTATATCTGAACCACGGTAAATATCCCGTTAATAATAAAAAAGTTATATTGAATTATCCGGTATAGTAATACACCTCTTTCATTCATTTATTTCTCATTGAAATGCCAAAAATCCGTACACAGCGATATCGATCCACGTTCTTGATGCGTACCTACTGCACAGGAATGGAATTATTAGCTGCCACCTCTATTTCCTGTGAGCTAAAATCTTGGGGCAAGGCTAGGCAACATCAGGCGAGTTGGTGGTCATTCGTAGATCTATCTGGCGTAAAAAAAATGCATTTTTCATCCTATGCTATCAGCTTAAATCATTTTTATACCTGGTAAAGAGAAATTTCACCGGGATATTATTTGCTCCCTGAGCAAATTTTTGTTAGCACGTTATTGATTAGCGGCGATACATAAATCTAGGAAAAAATGACACCCACTTCTCCTGGAAATGTGTTCAAAACGCCCCACCTCTATTCTCCGGTTCTGTGAAATAATATGTCATTATTCATTATCGTATTTACGATAATTCTAGTAATGCTTCATGGAATTTGTGAATTACACAATAATTTGTAATTATACAATTATAACTTCTCCTATAATGACATCAATTACGTTATATTGCGATATTTTTACACGGAATGTGCCAAACTTCAAGGTTCCTTCATAAAGAAGCTTAACATGTTTACTGATAATACAAGTATGTTATTATTGCATGTTACGTTCGAATTAATCTATATTACAATACTATCACGGCACTCCTTAGTCTTTATAATTAAGACATTATATGCATGTTATCAAAAATTCATTTGTGATATCATATAATACGTAAGTCACGATTGCAAGCAGGTTTTGGTTGTGTGCGAGTATTGTTTATCTATGATTGCGTGGCGCCCGCTCGCTACGTTAGGCACACACACTAATGCAATGTGCTTATACAATAATGCTACACGTGGTTCGCACGCGCTCTTAAATTGCAACGTCTAGCTTTGCACTATCCGTTCGGGGAAGTACCTTTTTACTAGTTACCACCTGCCAAGCTTTATAGCTTGACCACCGTAACGTCGACCCTGGTCGACCTGTAAAGGTCGAACTGTGAAGATATGTAAAATCGTGTTTAATGTTATTTTCACATTGAGCGGACAGACTGAAGAATGAAGATTGAAAAAGTCACTCGTTATTTTGACATGTCTCTAAAGTGTTTAGCTTGAAAAATGGAAATTTACTTAGGGCCTTACTTCGCTTACGCGGTCATTACCCGATTAAGCATAAAAAATAAGTTCAAAAACTGTAACTCGACTACTGAAAAATCACATTCTAAATAAGGATAAAACAAGAAAATGTAATCAATATTTTATTGTATTTTTTTACAAATTCTGGTGTTCTGAGGATACCCGTGGTCGTATGCCACATACTGTAATAAAATAATACATTCTGCAATGTAACATACGGTAAAAATTGAGGGTTATGTTTTTGATCGGTATGTGTGTATGTATGTATGAAATATAAAAAAAAAACCTTGTGACTAATAATTATTGCCTATAAACTATTATATAGCTATTATAACTAAAATAACTACATGATTCTGAGACTCACCATGTTCTTCCAATTTGCCCAACACTTACTACGGTCTGCCGCGCCCCCGCGTCATATTTATAAAGTCTTATAAACTCTTTGTTACGGTGAAAACAACAATTTGCCGCCACCTCGGTCGTGCGCTTTTCGTATTGTTTGTTGGTTAATTGCTTCCATGTCATACGCAATGGGGTTAGCTAACTTTGGACTAACATGCCTTATATTCCTCGGCATCAGCCTACTTTACTATATTCACTGCTAGATTATAGGCTTATCCTTGCAAGCTATTCAGTCCGATCTTCGGCTTTTAGTTTCCAATGAGCCTTATATTCATCGGCATCAGCCTACTTTCCTGTATTCACTGCTAGATTATAGGTTTATCCTATTGCAAGCTACTCAGTCCGATCTTTGGCTTTTAGTTTCCAATCATTAGTTACTGATTGCCCTATGTATGTACCTTTATCACTAATAATTTAGTATCTTAAAATTTATCGTGACGTAGCCGCTGCTAGACGTGTCTCTTTAAATCGATTATCAGTTTTATGACAGATACGGCCACTTCAGTGAATACGCTCTGCTATGTCGGTGACTCAGATTCTCTGGTGAACTTTTTTGTTTCAGATATCTATATTAACCAGCAAACAGTTGTTCTCTTTCAATTGTTTCTTGTTTCTAATTGCTAAGCTACGTAGGGGCAAGATGTCTAAGCAAAACCAAGGAAATAAAATATTTCCTTGCTTTGCTTAGATATCTTGCCAGGGCGTCTGGCAAGTCTGACTAACCCAAAGGTCAAAGATAGATTGCTTTCAGAAAAGGCAGAAGACTAATGCAGGTAAAGCCCCAGTTTCTGTAGCGCAATTATATTGTACTCCTGATTTTGGCGCTTTAGAGTTTTAAAATATCATATGATATGAAGGCGATTCCATGAAAAATTGTTTCAGAATTTGAATAAAAGATATATTTTTGTGTTACTATTAATTGGCATGACGAATAGAACGTGTCTTATTTCCTCTTCTCGTGTTTTCTTATCATGGGCGTCCCCACCCCACCTAAGTATGGAGTAATATGGAGATCTTAGGGGCCAGGCATACCTTAGAATGTATCTCTGGATACGCCAATGTTTCCTATAGGCAAATACAAAATTTGTACCTTTAAACTAGTACCGAAACTATTCCTCTATATATTTGTAAGTAATTTGAAATTTACTGAAATACCACATAATATAAAATTGTGCTGCAGGACCTGGGTCTTTCCATATCAGCATGGGTATCTAATACCAGTTATTTAAGAGATGACTTAGGGCGTTTGCCTCTTACGTAGTGACAGTTCAAGTCAGCCGAGGTAAATGTGTCTTCTGGTTGGAAATTTTGCTCCAGAAAAAGCAAGGTAAATAAAAAAATAGCTTCTTTAAAAAATATAATACTATATTATCCTTATGCTTCTTACATAGTACGTTAATTCGAGATCATTTTCCCAAAATAATTACAGAATCTAGCAGTCACCAATTTTGGTAGGCTAACTTAATGTAATGAGTAAGGGAGACCAAGTCAGGTTTCCCCCGGTTAAGGAATAATTTATGCTTCTATAACCATAAGATTTCATCTAATTTGGTCTAGTGGAAAGCCCTGGTCTTTTAAGGTATGTAGTAGTTTGGCAACACTCGATGTCTCGTGAGGCGCCTGGCGGAGGCTGCACGGGCTTCGATTACAATTTGCTGTCTTCTGCTGTTCACCACAGATGAGAAGTAGTACAACATTACTGAAACAAAATAATTAGAATAAGTTAGTTTATTAAAGCTCTCTAGGTCGTAAATCGTCCGTCGTCCTCGCGCATATGTTGATATTCTATAATTATAGTTAAAAAAACTGAAAAAACCGACTTCAAAATACCCAATACAATACATATATACGCGACTTGCTGTTCACTTTTCTACAGGCACTAGGATGATATTTTCCCAGTTATTTTGAACCCAAAGTACTGCATCGATTTTGATAAAATTTATATGGAACCCCGAACCACCTCTGAAGTATGACCTACCAAATACAAAAAGAATCATGAAAATCAATGCACAATTGGCTGAGTAATCGGTAAACAAACATACAAAAAAAATGCCATCTTGACGCTATTTAAGCGAAAATACTTACTCTAAATATTCAAGTCAGCTTCAACAGCTGCTGCAATCTAGCTATTTCAAGATGAACTTCCGCAAAATGACGCCTTATCGCTATTCTGCCCCATAGAGCAACGCTATTTAAATAACATTTAAAGGAGAGAGGAGTCCGCGCCATTACTGAAGTCCGGTGGTGAAATTTTGGAACGAAATTTGACAGGCCCACCATAGCCCGCCGAAATACGGAATACTGTAATAGTATTTATGGAATGAAATGCCGTGTCCATTAGACTTGAGTGGTGACGCAGACTCAATCAAAACTCACATGCGTAGATAAAGTAGACGGATATGATGGTGCTGATCTCCGCCGTGGTGTCAGGATTCTCGTTGTAGTTGAGGAGCACCAGCCCGACCACGGCCAGCGCCATCAGGCAGAGGGACTTGACCCAAGTGAACGCTACCCACGGCAATGTCAATCTTGGAGATCGCTGGAAGCAGGTATGGGAAATTTTAGGTAAATTATCTTCATAATTTTTAACTATTTTTGGTAGGCGATACAATAGGTGTGATACTTATTTTAACGGTTCCAATAAATTTCAAAAAACTCTTTTAGTGCGCTTCATTTATTTTCTTTTAGGGTTCCGTAGTCAACTACGAACCCTTATGGTTTCACCATGTCCGTCCGCTTCTTGGTCTGCCCGCGGCTTAGCTCAAAGTGTATTCGTACTGGAAAATCGTAATTTCAAATGGTAGGGTAGGTAATACCTCAGAGGTGGTCCCATATAAATTTTAGCGAAATTAGTTCAGTACTTTGGTTTTTATAACAAAATAACTGAAAAAATGTCATCCAAGTAAACAAATTGCGTATTTTGAAGTCGGGGTTTTCAGTTTTCAACCGACTTCAAAAAAGGAGGAGGTTCTCAATTCGACTGTTTTTTTTTAAAGTTTTTTACATCATAACTTTCGACTGTGTAAGCCGATTTTGATGTTTCTTTTTTTATTTGTCTCATTTCAATCTGGTCCAGTTCTGACTATGGCATCCATGAGAAGTCGGTTGCTTCAGTTTCTTTGCAAGACTCAATTAGTGATTGATTGAGTGACTCTTGCACGCTTTATATTTGTTACAATAACATATGACTCATGGGAACCAGGCGCAAATGCATTATGTATAAATTAATTCTCTAATTTAAATTAACGCTATCAGTAATTAATATCCAAAATTAATAGAATTTTCGTCATAGTTATCCTATTTTGGAGTTTTACGTTTCACTCTAATTATGTAGGTACTCGTATATTACGATATGAGATATGGAAACAAGGAAGCCGCAAATGCCGGCAAATGCCGGTCATTTGCTTTATAATTGGATAATCATGGCTGAAAATTGCGGCGCGCAGCTATCTCTGTCGCGCATCAGATTTAAAAAAATAAAAAAATATCAGCCCTGTTTTTAAACGGTTTTCTTTAGCTTGACCTATTTGTTTGTTTGGGTCAAATTTAGTAATTGAAATTTTACCCCCTTGCAGTTGACGGATCGATCTGAAATTTGGTATACACCTTTATTCAGTAGTTAAAAAGGCGGCTCAACAACTAGGCTTCATCAGAAGGAATTCTAAAAGTTTTAAACACCACACAAAGATTTTACTGTACAATTCTTTAGTTCGTAGCATTCTAGAGTTCTCTAGCGTTGTATGGAACCCATTTTATGCGGTGCACTCTCAACGCATTGAAAGCATTCAACGAGGTTTCACCAGATCTCTGGCATTTTCATGTCCAGGGATTTCACACAGAAGTCCGTATTCCAATCGATTGTCTTTCTTTAAAATAAATAATCTGCGCAATAGGAGGAAAATCCGAGACCTCTCTTTTCTTTACAAAGTTGTTCACAGCCTTATTGACTGTCCCTCAATTTTGATGCAGTTTTCCCTATCAGTACCATGTCACTACCCGCGTCACAGAATCTCAAAGATTCTCCATGTTAAATACTCTAAAACTAACTTATCATATAATTCTCCTCTACCAAGACTATGTCGTACATACAATGAAATTAATGTTTTGCTAAACGATCTCGATATATTTCACGACAAATTTAACGCATTCAAGTTTAAGTTATTACTTTTTTTTACTGAACGCAATAGATTATAATATCACTGTTATATTATTTTCTAAGTTTTAGTTTAAATTAATATAGTTTTAAAATATAGTTTTAGCTGTTAAAGGTATACATATCAAAACCTTTATTAGAGATTACCTACTAAGTCAATGTAATATGTATACTGTTGGTGTTTCTAAAATAAATAAATAAATAAATAAATAAATAAATAGTCCTGATGACAATACAATTTAGTATATTCTGTATTATTGTAAAGCCAAGATGGCTGCCGCCACAAAATGGCGGATTTCATATTTTTAACACAACCCCCACAATATGGGTATCAAATGAAAGGGCTTTTCTAGTAAATACATTACCTACATCATTATCTTTCTTTTGTATAAAACCGTTTAACTTAAAAAGTTTTTTTTTAAGTAAGTACTTGTTTTAAACATAAAATCACTGAATAGGGTTATTAGAAAAGTGAGAGACAGAATTTGTTATTTACAAGTTGTCTGCAAAGCTGTTTTACTTTGAATAGACTTACGTTTGGCTTTGTCTCACTACATTAAAAACTAAGTCTAAGATGGAGCACGCTCTTGCTTGATAATTAGTATGTGTGGGGGTAAATCTCTAAAACTTGCTTTAATTTGTTTGTTAGTTAGTATGTGTGGGGGCAAATCTTCGAACAGAGTTCCTTACTGAAAACGCTCCACATATGAGCAGCAATCCGCACACAATCTGCACCAGCCCCGCTGCCCCCATACACACGTAGAACGCCCAGCGCCCGGGGGGTAACTTCGGATCTATAGATGCTGCGGTACCGTATACCAACGTTACGACCGCTGCAACTATCTGAAACAGAACCATAATAATTAAAATTAATAATTATTTAGTTTATTGTGAATAAATGATTTTTTGACAAAAAAAACTACCATATGGCCAAAATTTTTATGATTTATTGCGTATATTTCACATAATTAAATAAATGTAAATCCGTTAAATTTGTAGTTGTTTCATTTCAATGAGTAATAATCGCGAAAACCTTACTCATAGTCATAGTCATATTCATGTATTTCCATTGGAACACATAGGAGCACTTGGACTTAGAAAACATTACGTGAAAAACTGTAACATTTTCGGACTTTTTCAGTTTTTACAGTTTAATTTAAAAAATATGGGTTTTTTTTGGATATGGTTGCTTTAACCGTTTTTAAAGTATATTAAATTTCAAACAATTTAATGTCATCCACAGCTCTGTATGTCTAATAGATTTTGAGATATGAGAATTAAAAAAAATGTTATTTTTTTTTAATATTGCAATTTTGAGTACTGCACATGTTTTCAGCCAAATATCGACATAACCACCCGTGTAAAGCGAAAAGTTGTAAGAAATCAGTTTTAACGCATTTAATTGCACTTCATTTAAGCGCAAAACGGAGTCCTTATAGTTTGAATTGTACTATTGACAAAAAATTAATATAACTTGTAAAAATATAAAATTCAAATTCAGTGCTTTAGTTTTATAGGCCTAAACTAATATGAAACTCGTCATTAGGTGAAAAAAAAGAAGAAATAAACGATTATTAAGGCTATTGACAATTATGGACTTACACAAAACTATTAAAATTTTGCAGAAAAATTTTTTTTTTGAGAGTTCGATGATCATCATGTTGAGACAACTCATGTTTACATAGTCTTTGTCTTCATCTTCACTATCGGATTCGTTGCTGCTGAAGCTGGAAATAAACTTTTTGTGGTTCTAAATGGAGGAGTCACCGATACTCTATACGTCGTTTACTTTACATACATACGAAATCTTCATGTAATCAGCTGCCAACTCTAAGCCAGTCTGCCAACTCTAAGCCAGTCTGTCAACTCTACGCCAGTCTGCCAACTCTAAGCCAGTCTGCCAACTCTAAGCCAGTCTGCCAACTCTAAGCCAGTCTGCCAACTCTAAGCCAGTCTGCCAACTCTAAGCCAGTCTGCTAATTCTAAGCCAGTCTGCCCCTAGCTGAAAAGGCTGCAGTTCAGAATGCATATCAAACATACCACTAGGTTCAAGAATGGTTTAGGGTACTCAAAGAACAACGTGTCGTGCCATGCGCAAAGTAGAGTTCCGTAGTGGCGCATCGCATAATTTATGGGAAATTAAAATGGGGATACTATAAACATATGAGTTAACTTATGTCAGTTTAAATGAAGTTTGCTCGATTTTTTTTATTGTTCGACTGTTACTTGTTAACTCGTAAAGCCTACTTACCTTCACCTTAATTTCACCATATGCTACTAGCATTAATTTTAAAATCAAGCGTTTACCCGGTATAGGACTTTAACAAAAATGATCACTTCAAAGCATAAAGTTTCGCAAACGGATCCCTAAATTGAAAAATGGTTTTGGCAAACTCCAAACAATGTTTTTTGATTACCTATCCAACGACACCCCACACGATGGGGTTTATGAGAAAAAATAATTCATCCCTACTTTTTACGAGTATGGGCGGAACTCCAAAAAAAAATAGAGTCATTTATACTAGGTCATTGAACCATAATCGAATGATAAATGCATGGTCCTTGTCAAGATGTAATTAAGATGATTTAGATAGTTAATTTTCAAAAACAGGGCTTTCCCCAATTAATTATGAAAATGTAATCATGTCATTATTCTAGATTTTTTGATAATAATTTGGGAAATACAGACTCACTTGTAAACACTTCAGGTATAAAATTTTCTAGGAATTGATGTCGTATCTTTGTTAATAAATTCTATGATAATAATCAATTACATTTGAAAGTAGTTTCAACAGTTTAGCTTATTGATTCAGGTTTTATAGCATTATTAATTATTTTTCAATGCGATTGTGACGTGTAACGCTGTGACTTCATAATCTCTCCTTTAATTATTTTTTTATGGGCAAGTGCCTTTATTAACTACAACACAACAATATATAGACTCAACTAACTAAACTACTACACAAAAAGCACATCGATTACCCCAGACCGATAAAGGTCTAAAGATAATCCAAATGCTCAAACCCACTACCAGTTGGCAGCGTACCCAGCATGCTAACCGCATTGCCACGTTGAATGGCAATGCTTATGCGTTGGGCCAGATACGCGCCAGCATTTTGGTCACGCGTCGCATCGATCAGGCGCTCAGATATTTTTTTGAAATGAGATAGTACCTTTAATAGTTCTTTATACATAAATAATTATTGAAATCTGTGTATAGAGACGTGTGTATTTGTATGTATCTGTGGCATATAGCTCTCATACAGCTGCAGTGTTTATCACCGAAGACGATAACAACCTTAACTGGTTTCTGTCTGTTCAGACAGCACTGGATGACGCGGGTTCCTGGGTATTGTTTCATGACACCTTGTTACCTACATAAGGTTCTTGGACTAGGGCGACTGAAACCCCCTCTTCTCTCACGATATTCAGAAGTTCTGCTGTTGCTTTCTGGGAGTGTTGCAGGTTTGCTTGGATGAAACAGAGACTTCTTCTGCTCTCTGGGGGATTGAGTTTCCTCCTTCCTCATGAGTCTTCCTCTTCCTCAACTACTGAAAGTATTATGAGCGAGTTCCTTACTCGAGCTGTTGCGATGCGCGGCTACACAGTTCTTACATTGCGGTGGCATATATTTTTTTCTGGCCTTGCACTGTGTCCAGGAGTGTTCTTTCCGAAATGGCAACAGAATTCGTCCTTTTTCCGGCAGATTGTTTTTGTGTGGCTAAAGTGGAGGCATTTGGTGCACTGCACCAGGAGCGAGTGCTCAGACACTGATGTAGACAGTTACTTCCGCTTTTATAGTGTCAGTTAGAATTATCATCATCATCTCAGATTGATACTTCCCAGGTGGTCCCATAGAAATTTAATTAAAATCGGTTCAGTAGTTTCAATAAAAAATGCGAATTTTGAAGTCGGGTTTTCAGTTTTTTAAACTATAATTACTTGTATAAAGGCTAATCAGGAGGCAATAACTGATTCGAAAGGAAAATCTTTACTAAACATTGATTTTTTCAACTTACGGTACAAAAGATTGCGATGATTTTTGTCCCAACATTCAGTGTGAAGCAACAACAGCAATTATTCACCGACAAACACATAGTTATTTAAAATATAATAGTCTTTCTATAAATTAATGTATTAATATTATCTGTCAAGATAACGATTAACCCGTGCTTATAGTGGGGCGTACAAATCAACACTGATTAGACTTGGCGCCTTTATTTAAATACTTATCGATAGTTTCAAGTAAATAGATAAGCTACACAGTAATGTTCAGTTAATAATTCAACTTTTATTGAAAATAAAACTTCTTTAGCCGCGCTTAGCACTAATGAGAGTGAGCCGTTACGCTCGGCTGCAGAGAGATGCAGCTATTTCGAGTTTTCACATAATTTTTTTAACCCCCGACTCAAAAACGACGTGACGGGGTGTTATAAGATTGACGTGTCTGTGTGTGTCTGTCTGTGGCATCGTAGCTCTCAAAGGGATGAACAGATTTCGATTTTGTTTTTTGTTTTTCGATTTTGTTCCGTACCTCAAAAGGAAAAAACGGAACCCTTATAGGATCACTTTGTTGTCCGTCTGTCTGTCTGTCTGTCCGTTTGTCCGTCTGTCCGGGTGTTAAGACCTTTATCTCGGGAACGCGTGAAGGTATCGAGTTGAAATTAAAACCATATATCCATAGTCTCATGCTGCAGAAAGAAAAATCTAATTTCTCAGTATTCGTAAAAAAAGTTACAGCCGAATATGTCGTAAAAAACGCACATTTAGACACTCACAAGGGAATCAAAACCTATGGGGTACTCATCCCGTTGACCTATAACTATGAAATTTGGCAAGAAGCATTGTGTTAGAGTACATAGGAGTACATTGTGTTAGAGTATATAGGAAAAATTCCGAAAACTGAATATTTTTTATTTAATTACAAAAAAAAATAGTCTTTATGCAAGGAATGAGGGCCCAAATTTTAAAGTTTAAACAGGTTTTTAAATATTTTTACGATTTATATTTTTCGGTTTATGAAGGAAAATATAAAAATATATGATTTTATTTAGTTTGTACGGAACCCTCGGTGGGCGAGTCTGACTCGCACTTGTCCGGTTTTATTTTTTGTTTGAAATGTGAATTAGTCGGGAGTGTTCTTAGCTATGTTTCATCGAAATCGGTTCAGCCGTTTTTTTTGTCAGGAGTTTTTGAGTTTCGAGAAATAAACATTAAAGTTTTAGGGGAGGGATGCTCTGTCACTCTCTCTTTCTCTTAACAACAGTTTATATTGAATTTGTACGGCGAACTTGAACTATGACGTCATCATTCGCTATCGTATGCTCTCTGTCTAACATGAAATTAAAATGCTTGTAACTTTCTTATTTTTGAAGGTATTTTAATTTTGTTTTTGAGGAATGGATCTATTTGTGATTAGCTTTTTTATGACCAAATAAAAATAAATCATGCATATTCCCACCACGGTATATCGCGTATTACGAGGGTGCAACTAGTTATTGCATTTATATATTAGTGATGTACTTATCAATAATTTTATTGAATTAGGTATTAAATATGTATGATTTATTTGATAGTAGTATAACTTTACATACTTGACTACTTAAGTAATCGCCGTCGTTATTGGAAAAATATCTTTTTGATACAATGTGATTTCGTACTTACAAAGCCTGTTGACATTGTTACGAGGTTCTTTACCATTTTTTACCGACTTCCAAAAAGAAGGAGGTTCTCATTTCGACTGTATGTTGTTTTTTTTAATATGTTTGTTTCGCGATTACTCCGTCAGTAATGAATTGATACGCCAAAAAAAACCTCGCTACGTTTGTATATTATAAATGATAATTGGTTATGCATTCCGGGCAAAATATATTTAAAACATCTAAATTTTAACTCATTGTAGCGCGTTTAGTGAAGGAAGGTAGGACAAAATGAAGTAAGGTTATGGGTTATTAATTCCAAACCGACATCGACAATAAAAAAAAAAAAAAAATTATTAGTGTTTAAGTAAGGTACAAATTATATGAGTTCCACTGACTCCGAACTAGTTATAAACTGTATTTCGGACGTCAGTGGCTTCTTCCTAATAATGTATCTTATAGACATGAGAATGATTATTTTTGAAACAATACCAATAAATCCACCATCCTGGACAGCGGACTCCTCCCTTTTGAAAGTTTCTACGCCCGCCTAATCATCAATCCGTGAATACTATCTACTATTAGCTTTTCAAAAATTTCATCCCAACCTATCCATCCGTAACAAGCTGTCAGTTTCACATTCAAACTTATTTATTCTTCGCAAAATATGCCGTAAGATTATATAAATAACACTCCGATTAGATCATCAATATTGACCTGGATCTAAATTTAAATTGATATAGGATATTAAAAAAAAAATAATGTAAGTACAATGACGACAAACTTTAATACAGGTAGGTATCCATAGTAAATATTTGTGATAAGACTAGATACCCTTCAGATACGAGTAAAAACAGACAAGAATGTTGATGGCTGTAAGTAACTAGTAGATAATGAAATTGACCGATTAATAAAATTGCAAATAGAGGAATAGTACTTATGGGTAGTAAAATCTAGACTCTGGATAGAGAATGAATGCGGTATTGAAGGCGCTACTGTCCTTATTTCATTATTACTGTTCAATCGAGACGTTAGTTTCCATTTTTCAACCGACTTCAATAAAAGAGGAAGTTTTCAATTCGACTGTATTTTTTTAATTTTTTTTTTATGTTTGTTACCTCAGAACTTTCGACTGGATGAACCGATTTTGATGATTCTTTTTTATTTGAAAGGTGGTCCTTCCCGTGTGGTCCCATTTCAATTTGGTCCAGTTCTGACAATGGCATCCACGAGAAGTCGGTTGCTTCAGTTTTTTAAACTCAGTCACTTAACATCAGGCGAGTTGGTGGTCAATCGTAGATCTCTATCTCCTATTAAAAAAAAAAAAAAAAATTATTAACACGACAGTTCTTACAGCAGAACGCCCTCAATGCCACATTCTCTAACTAACTCTTTAGTATAACATAAACTAGGCGTTATTGTTTGGATGCGATATAGTTTTTACTAGAGGTTACATATGGCATATGTGGCAATGCGTCAGCATGCTGGGTACGCTGCCAACTGGTAGGGGGTTTGAGCATTTGGATTGTTTTAGACCTTTATCGGTCTGGGGTAATCGATTTGCTTTTTGTGTAGTAGTTTAGTTAGTTAAGTATGTGTAGTCTGTATATTATTTTGTTGTATTTAATAAAGGCGATTTTATTTACATTAATATCACAGAATAAAGAATTCTACTCTTTAGATTTAGACTGTGCTAATTGTTATATGTGTGTATGTTACATTACGAATGTGACATTTTGAGAATGTGACGTATTGCGAATGCAACGTTTTATGACATTTCGCGAATGTGAGGCGAGTTGATAATGTGACATATTGCGACCAAACCCCTTTTTTTTTACGTGGAGAAATGCCTTCGCATACCGCACTGCCACGGGGAGACAGTGCGGTTAATGTGGGACTTGAACCCACTAAAACTCCACGGTGTCCTTGGCTGCGCTCAGGGCGGGTCATGTGTACCGTTTCCAATTCCATCCATGACCCGCCGCAGCCGTCCGTTTCCGGACTCTCCTCGGGGGGTAACGGGTGTAAACACCCCCCCCCCCATGTCGCGACGCGTCATGACACAGAGATGCGTCGCGATCTCCTCCTCTGGGACCACATCGGAAGGGGCGCAAGACGACCCCGTGTCTTACGCCCGTGGTCCCTGCCATGCCATGGTCCAAACATCTGACCCACCGTCAGATGTTTGGCCCCACCGCCTACCAAAACGGTCGCAGGGGATAGGGTGAGCACCGCACCTTATCAGTGACACACCCCTTCCCCTGCGACCCCACCGCGTCCGCCATCTAACGGTGGCGGCCCCGTCGGAGTCGTGGAGGATAAGGAAAGCACCGCACCTTATCAGTGACGATCCTCTTCCGCCACGACTCCTCACCTTCAGCCGCGATGTGCGCCCATACGACATCGCGGCCCGCCTCAGTTGCGGTGTCGCCCATACAACACCGCAACCTACTGTGGCCGCTTCCCGTTGGGTCCAGGGGGGGAACCCAGGAAGCAGCCCCCCCACGATGGCCACTTCCCGTTGGGCTTTGGAGGCGAAAAGCCCGGGAAGCGCCCCCCCCCCCCCCCCCCCCCCTCGTCGGTCGTTTAGCCGCTGCTGCCAGGCTCAGCAAGCGTTGCCCGGGGTGCACCACTAGGAGGCGACCGACACCACACCACACCTCTGCGACCAAACCCCTCCCCCATCTGCCAGATTAGAAATGTGTTGCACTGCAGACCCACGTCGCTTCCATGTTATCAGTTATCAAGGATACTGAGTAAGACTACCAGAGATCGGACCACCACCATCACCATAGAATAGTAGCCTAAATTAGCTACGCGTGTTTGCATTGTAGTTCCTAAATAATAAATAAGTAGGTACTCCCGAAATGTAACTGCCCATAGTTAAATAGGGAGTTCGGTTCATTTCGGTGTGTACTAGGTAGGTCAGTGCAAGGCGCGTAACCAACCGACTCGGTCGGATTAGTTTACAAAACATCTATTTTTATAAGCCATAATAAACCTTCATTCTCCTGACGCATGGAATTAAATTGCACGCCGACATCAGAATTAAAAATAGATAAGAAAATCCACCGAACGGCAGATCGCTTATCAATTTAACAAAGCATAAATGGAAATTATCATTATCAGCAGTGATAAAAATCCCTCTCATGTGTGCGAACGTACAATGTGATCTCATCGAATTTAATATTTGTGTAATCTAGTCACTAAATAAACAATTTGTAAGTTTCTATAGAAATAGAGAAAATGGGTGTGCCGATGGTTAATAGCTGTTGTTTCTGTGCTAGTCTTCACACTGGGACGTTGATTATTGGATATTTGTACTCGGTATGTACATATATTTGCCATTTAAAATTGCAAGGTCTCTTCTGTTTGTTTTCACAGCCTTGTCATTTACAATAAAGTTGATTACAAACTTGAAAAATTTGTTACAAGTGACAATACAGCTGTAAAAGGAAAATAGATATTGTTAAGTACTTGAAACCAATTGTATTCGCGTCATAATAAATACTGCGCTACAAGGGCGTCGCCAGCCCATGGCCCAGGCAAGGCAAGGCCATGGCAAGTTAATATTATGGAGGATGAGAAAAATATGAATTGTAGGCACGGCCTTAGGACTTTGATTGCTTTGCAGTTGGCTACATTTTTTTAATCTCTAGGGGGGGGGGGGGGGGGCAGCTGCCCCCTCTTGCCCTCCCTTGGCGATGCCCTTGCGCAGTTAAGAATAGACCTATTATTTTGTTTGTTAATAATTTAGTGATAAACGCCTGAATTAGTTCATACAGCTGCATCACATACAACTGCACAATCATGAGACAATTTTTATTCCACGTAATTTAATAATAGTTAATTACCACAGAATAGTTTTTTAAAACATAAATCATTTATAATTTATTCGTCTGTATTTTTTTCATTTCCGCCTGTAAGGGGCAGTGGTACCGAAACCTAGACGGCTTGACTAATTTTGATTGTGTGCTAGATTTTTGCCATAAGCTATATTTTTATTGACAGGATAGTTTTATTATAGGTGTAACTTTAAACACACGTAAAAATATTATAAGTGCATGAAATAAATATAGGTATATGTTTATCTATAAGTACCTACCTGTATGTAATAAAATTGTTTGTCTTGAATGACCGGACAACGCACATTAACGACAATCGATGTTGATTGTAAAGAAATAAATGGATTGTTATCGGTTTCAGTTTTGGGCCCTCCTAGAGCTGGCTGGGTATAGCCTCCTGGTGACTCTTGTGCCTCTTGGAAAGGAAGGGAATGTCTCCACACACAAGTATGCGTTATTCATTACCGCAGCTGTGGTCAGCGGGACGCATCTTCTGTGTTCGGTGTTGCTGGTCGTCGCTGCTTATAAGGTAGATTTGAATGATTTCTGAACTGCAGTCTAATCGGCTAACTGACTCTGAAAATGAACTTCACGACACCCAGACCACATAAAGCTAATGATCATTGATGAACTCCACTGGCGAAGTGCACCAGATCACAACTGGTATTCAGTGACGATTTTAAGGTCGATGACAACGAAGTTCGTTGCATGAGACTGTTAGCTTATATAAGGTCGCAGAGTTTCAACCCCCGGCCGAAAATGTTATATGTTTGACTTGTGTATCTGTGTGTATGTCTGTGGCATCGTAGCTCTAAAACGGATGGGCCGATGTTGATCTTGTTTTTGTTTGTTTGAAAGAGCATTTTATCGTGAGAGTTCTTAGCTATGTTTTATCACAATCGGTTCTGACGTTTTTTTTGTCGGGGCTTTTTGAGTTTTCTAAACTTAAACTTGTTCTTAATTCTGCTAGCCTTGAATTTATTTTACGCTGATGGGTATCTCCGGTATATGATAGGTATCTTGCATTAGCAGGAATAATAATTTATTTTATACGTAAGTACATACACATTATGACGGAGAATATGGACCAAAGAAAATATTATAATAATTTATAGTACAGCTATTGAATTCTTTGCCCAGTGTAACAATTTTTATGGCAGATTTCTGTCATTCGACATTTTTGCGTAAAATCTCGTTATGGTAGGTTGGTAAAGATTCTAAATTATAAACTTTGTTGGAATTGCAGAAATTCCCCTCTCTAACGCTACCCTGGACGATAGTGACGGGAATCTTGACTGCTATCTTCTTCATCATGTGCCTGACCGGCATCAGCCTCATCATGCAGGACACGGGAGAAACACTCGTGGTGGAGTGCATCGTCATTTGCGTTCATTTAGTCAGAGCCTGTGAGTATAACAAAGAGTACTATGGAGTATAATGACATAGCACTTAAGTAATAGCCGCTAGGCGCCAAAGATAGAGATGGTGATGATCTTCGTAAGTCCCAAAGAGGATGTAATATGCAACGCTAAGACCCACGTTTTGTAATGACATAGCACACAATAGCTGCTAGCTCGAACTCCAAAGATAGAGATGGTGACAATCTTCGTAAGTCCTAAAGAATAGTAATACGCATAGTAAGTTTTGTCGAAATCCATCTGTGATCTAATTCCAGTCAATAGACACGATGTTGACATACTCAAATGGCACAGATTGGCAAAAATATATTTAGATATAGAAATCGGTGGTAAATGCGCTTTTTTGTGATTTGTATTTTGTACTTTAATTTCGCCTTTAATATAATTACCTAGCAAATATATAATTACCTATAGTAAGTATCTAATTATAACAAGTATCTAGGTATATTACTTAAAAAGAACTTTTTAAGTTAAACGTTTTTATTGAAAAGATCGGTAATTATGTAGGTAATGTATTATATTACTGTATTTTACTAGAAAAGCCCTTTCATTTGATACCCATATTGTGGCGGTTGTGTTAAAATATGAAATCTGCCATTTTGTGGCGGCAGCCATCTTAGATTTACAATAATACAGAATATACTAAATTGTATTGTCATCAGGACTAAAGATGTGTACCAAATTTTAGATCGATCCGTCAACTGCAAGGGGGTAAAGTTTCAATTACTAAATTTAACCCAAACAAACAAATACTTACACAAACAGGTCAAGTTAAAGAAAACCGTTTAAAAAAGTGATACCGTATTCTTCTGTGATAGTAATTCCCTTCTCCCTCGCGCATAAAATAAAAAATATATATATCTTGGAATTTCTAAGGCTATATCTTCTAGATCTATGTGTTTCATCCTTGGCCCACATCATTGCTTACTATCAGGCAGTTGATGAGCAAACGTAGATCTATTTAGTATAAAAAACATTCTAAAACACATTTTAATTCAAACAAGCTTACCGTCAAAAATTATTTTTTTTAAGTTTTGATTTTGCAGTATGCAAGTTTAAGAAATTTTTATTGAAAATAATTATTGAAAATGTAGGTATGTGCGAGTGAGACAGAGGATTTACTACCGACTGCGCATTAAATGATCCTCTCCTTTTCCAGGCATCTCAGTATACTGTATCGTGGTGGTCCACAGTCGTCACAAGCAGATCATGTATGAAGAATACGAATCACAGTTCCAGCACTCAGCGAGGCTGTACCAGCCGGTCAGAACGGCAGACCAAAAGTTATAGGACTTGACAAGCTTGTGAAAGTATAACAAGCTTGTCAAAAGTTTAGAGTGCTTGTCAAATATAGTGGGGACATTCAAGCAGCGGATTAGCAAGAAGTGGCAGTGGGCACGGCATATATCACGTAGAACTGATGGCCGACGGGACCGAAAAGTTCTCGAGTGGAGGCCACGCACCGGCAAGCGCAGTGAGGAAGACCAGCAACGAGAAGGAGATGACCTTATACAAGTGTCGGGAAGACGCTGGATGCAAGCCACTTCCAATCGGTCTTTTAGGAAATCCATCGGGGAAGCTTATGTCCAGCAGTGGACTTCTTATGGCTGAGATGATGATGATGATGATGATTCAAGCAGCGGAGCAAAAGTCAGCAAATGATGAGGCCGCGACGCATCACGCATGGCTATGTTTCAAAGTCGATTCGGCATTGACAAATTTTTAGGCGATATTTTACATAACATTAAAACATAAATTACTTAATTTCCAAGCGATGAAATGAAGTCAGAACATGATTGAGTAATCTTGTTCAAGTTTTAACCAACTGCGCAAGAAGAAGGATAAGTTTTTTTGTGGATATACCTAGCTACTAAGATAAGCTTTTTATGAGTAGCTTTCGTGTGAAAGAAATTCAACTTCCTTAATTCGGCTAATCAAAGCTATGATTTCTAGACGAAAACGAGATTGTGCCTATCGAAGAAAACATGAAATTTAAATGTTTGTTAAAAAAAAACCTAATTAAAACATAATAACTTGCCTACTTCCTTTCTACTACTACTAATACAAAAAGTACAGGTTGTTATAGTGAAATAGGTATCTGAAAAATGTTAAAACATGTTTTTATTTTGAAAATAAATTGTCCTATATTATTTTGAATCTATTTTCTATAAACTAAATACCAAAAATTTAATAAAACAAAATTCTCAATAACAATCAAGGGTGTCGCCAAGGGGGGGCAGCAAATGTAGCCAACTGCAAAGCAACCAAAGCCCTAAGGCCGTGCAATTGTACCTGTACCTACAATTCAAATTTTTCTCATCCTCCATAATATTAACTTGTAACATATTATTCACCGTGACTTCTTTTGTTTGAAAATGACTAGGACTTTATTAATGATAATAAGAGAATAGAAGGAAAAAAATGGCATAAAAGACTAGTATCCGATTGCCGTTAAACCTTTTAAAACAAACAACATTTCCGTTCGGTCAATAGTGATGCCAACATAGCTACTTTATTGCTAGATCTGGCTAGTTTTAGACCCTCGTCAGATACAATAATTTTTGAAAAGTTGGAGCGACGTTTTCTAGCTTTTCAACACGATGACACATTTATAATCTATATCAAACCAGTTTAATAGTTTGTGTGTGGAGATGAAGATGAAGATGTGGAGCTGGCAAAAACAATAGAGTCCGTTTTTATATTCT
Source organism: Lycia hirtaria (assembly GCA_947563715.1). Lineage (NCBI taxonomy): Eukaryota > Metazoa > Arthropoda > Insecta > Lepidoptera > Geometridae > Lycia > Lycia hirtaria. The sequence goes on from OX387375.1 coordinate 26,767,033, forward strand.
ATTTATAGAGGTTGCACTTTATTGGTCACAGAAAAATTTTAGGATTTAGGGCGAGTACATATTGTAGGAAGACCAGCCACGAGATGGGCAGATGATCTCATACAAGTGGCGGGAAGACGCTGGATGCATGCCGCTTCCAATCGGTCTTTTTGGAAATCCATGGAGGAGGCCTATGTCCAGCAGTGAACTTCTTATAGCTGAGATGATGATGATGACATATTGCGAGTCACAGCATGAACGCGTATTTTATAATGAGGGTTTTTTCTAGTATAAAATCCTTACTTCTTACGTAGTTCAGTAGGTGGCGCGTCAATCGTTTCATCTGTCAAGTTGAACAACATTATGTTGTCAGATGAACAAATCGAAGATAATATGAACGTATATACGTATCTTAAAATGATAAAAACTCCAGAATACTTTTTACGTACCTTTACATCTGTAGTAACATATATTATTATATATTTTATCATGTATTAATAGAAAAAAATACATGTTAATTATGTAATGTTCCATCATCAGCTCTCTATTAAAAGGTTCAATTACTAATCATCAACTGACAGTCAAATAGAACCTTAGGAAGTCTTAATTAAGATACTTATTTTCAAGGCTAGAGTGAATAGATTTCTTCTAGATCGACGAGCTCCATCCTCGGCCACACCGTCGCTTAACATCAGGCGAGTTGGTGGTCAATCGTAGATCTATAGTGTACTAAAAAAAAAAAAAAAACAATATATCACTTTTATAAGTATGACAAACATTATAATTTTAATTATTCGTCCTTACCGAAAAACGTTACTTAACTTTAACCATCTTCTTAAATTCTCTGTCTTCTTTCCGCAAAGTGTCATTACGTGTCAGCGAGAAGTTGTCAAAATATGTTAAGCATTGCTTAAAGTTAAGTAACGTTTTTCAGTAAGGCCGTATATTATGTTTCGTTTTACTTTTCACCCCTAGCTACTTCTACATAAGTCAATACAGTCATGACATTACAGTTGGTAACATTGTCAGTCGAATGTGATTTAATCGACTAAAGGACTTGTTTCCATGGTCATGAATAAAATAAAAAAAGTTATTAATTGAATGAAAGTCAATTTTAAGATTTTAACGCTAAAATGAAAAATGTTTTTCTCAAAATTAAACATAAATCAATGTATAGTGTCTTGTCTAATCGTGTGGAAATTAATTCGCATTAAATAGAAGAATGATTCGAAACAATGAGTTCGCCGTCTGCTGTTGTATGCCGTGAGATATTCGACGAAAACAGTCAACCGTCTGCAGAAGGTATTTATTTATTATTTAACAAGCTAATAAATTAACTGCTGCTTTAAACTGCTGGATAATTGTTTCTCCAATAAATTTTATATCTTTAGTTCTGTTTATACTATAATTTTTTTGCGATACTAACATTGCAATACTTTGATTCTCCCTGCGATTATTCCGACGATTTTCCGAATTTAAACATAAAAAACCGGACAAGTGCGAGTCAGACTCGCCCACCGAGGGTTCCTAATAGATAAAAGGAAAATATATTTTTTATATTTTCCTTCATAAACCGAAAAATATACATCGTAAAAATATTTAAAAACCTCTTACCCCACAAGATACGGTTAATTCACTTTAAAATTTGGACCTTCATTCCTTGTATAAAGACACAATTTTTTTTTGATTAAATTAAAAATGTCCAGTTTTGGATTTTTTCCTATATGTGTACTATAACTAGGGTTGCCAACCGTACTATATTATATAGTATATATTTCAGTTTGGCGTACTATATACTGTTGAATTAATATATAGTATGCAAAAATACTATATTTCAGTGGTCAAGCTGCTTGCACGTTTTAAAGGCAAAACATCAAACAATTCCAATGGGCTTAGCTCCCGTTACCTTTTCTGAAAAGGTTAAATTAACCAAAAACATGTTAGTTTGTTTTGAATTAACATGCTATTCTTTTCACCGAGTATCTTTGTTTTGAGATACATAAAATACATTACTATTTAACTTTCATTTCATACACATTTTGGTTCTTGTTTTTGAGAAGTTACAAATTATCTATATTTAAAAGAAAAATAAAATACCCGACTGCAGAAATGCAGTTTTTGCAGTTTATCAGTCAGTCTTACAATTTCTAAATCGTAAGACTGACTGATAGAATAAATAATTCCATGAAATACTTTTTTTTTTATGTGTACTAAAATTTTTTAGTTTTGAAAAATACAATATTTCACTGAAAAAATTTTGCAACTCTAACTAAAACACAATGTTTCTTGCCAAATTTGATAGTTTTAGGCAAAGGGTAGTAACCCCATAGGTTCTGTTTCCCTTGTGAGTGTCAAAATGTGAGTTTTTTACGACATATTCGGCTGTAACTTTTTTTTTACGAAACAGAAATTTTATTGTTCTTTATGCAGCAATAGATTATGGATCTGCTGATGATATATGGTAAAAATTTCAACTTGATACCTTCACGCGTTTCCGAGACAAAGGTCTTGATACCCGGACGAACAGACAGATGGACAGACTGACAACAAAGTGATCCTATAAGGATTCCGTTTTTTCCTTTTGAGGTACGGAACCCTAAAAAAGTATTCCTATGTTGTTTGTTCAATAAATTATTATTTAGCTATTATTTATTTAAGTCTAGTTGCTTATATTTAATGAAGGTACTTCACAGCTTTGTGGAGCTGCAGACTGATCTGCTCTACTTTTTTATTACAGAAATCTCCGATTATGCCCAACAGCTGGGGATTGATCCAGAAAGTGAGAGCCACCTCTTGCCACTCGCTAGAGATGGTCTCATGCAACCACTGCCTGCTCCATGGAAAGCTTAGTAAGTGACTATAATTGTCTACTAGATTTAAAAAATGTAATCCGTGACTGTCTAGAAATAAAGGAAAATTAATTAAGAGTCTGTAGTTCTACTATCGTCCATCTTGCTTGTGCATACAAACATATTTGTAGATATAAATTACCAAATAAATTTATAAAAAAAATCATCCCACAGAACATTAGACAGCAACATCACAAGTTTTTGACAAAACTCTCATTTTGATCCAAGTTAATTTTTGTAAATAAAAACCATTTTTGCATGAATAATTTTAATTATGAAAATTAAATTGGACCATACCATGTATATTTAATTACGAGATATGTACATAAATTTGTTAGAAATCATAAATTTTTTTTCCAAAACATTTATAAAAACACATTATATTAACCTTGAGCACGAATACAAATTAGTTTGATTGGCTTCTAGACTCACACTGCATTCCTTTAGTCCACTTGTAATGGCTATCAAAGTATATAATAAACTACCAAACTCAATAACAAATGAATCAAGATGTATAAACATAACATAAAATTTTACAGTTTCAAGTTAAAAAATAATCTTCAAGAATTTTAATTCTATAATATTCTTAAACTATGTAGTCAAAATTACGGGAGCTTCCGGAGGATGGTGTTTTACTTAAAATTTATGATTAAATAAAAACCGAAATATAGGTCTTCTCAGAAGGACATGAGCTTATTTAATGAGTGGAATGTTACACTACATTACTTAAAATAACAAAGGGTGGGGGCGACGGCCGGTGCACCACTTGAGTGTTGTGTTATAAAAAATACAGGCCATAGGAGTGCGACTTGCTACAGCTGATAACACAAATATCTATATTATATTTTAAGAAAAACACTTTTACCCAAACCTGCTCAATCAATCAGCGCTTTGATTTGGCCTGGTCATGAGCCTAATGCCTTATAAGCTACCTAGAATACCTCAGCTATCTTTGATGCCCTATTTTATTTAATTGTAGTTTTGATGAGAAGCTTCAAACACACTATTATTATAATGAAGACACAAAGAAGACACAATGGGAGCATCCTCTAGATCATGTGTACCGAGAGCTTGTGAAGAAAGCCAGGGATGCCTCCATGCAGGATGACACTTGTGCCTCAGTTCAGGTAATTAGATAATTTTTACTGTTTATGGCCTCATACCACAAACATGTAAATTCCATATACTTTATGACACATATTCTTGTTAATAAAACCTTAGGGAGCGATCAATATCAATCAATAGGAACCTGACGGGCAAATATTCATCCAGACTAACAAATCTCAGGATAAGAACCATTTATTTTAAGAAAAATAAAATCACTTAAAACTGTTCTGTTTGTACTAAATGAAGTCCAAACATCACCTAAAAAGAAAAAAATACTATATTTGTATGTTTGTCCATGCATATCTCAAAATTATAAGTCGGATTGCAAAAATATTAGGTATTTATAGGTGGATTAGATATAGTCCAATTTAGGAATCAGTACAAGTTTTATCCAAATCGGTTCAGTACTTTTACAAGATATAGACTATTTTTATGGAATGGAACTATTTGTGGTCAGCCTTTTTATGACCAAATAAAAATAAATCATGGATATTATTGTGATCTTATTATTCTCTTTTACTCAATGTTTTCGTCAACTTTATCTCATATAGCAGTCCATTTTATGTGTACATAAAACAACTAAGTGTATAGGTGTGACTTTATTGACTCCTTGCTATCTGCTAATTTGTGTCAGTATTGTCACATAAAAGTACCTAATATGGAACATGACACACCTATGTTTGTTTCATTAAACTGTAACTACCTAGTAACAAATTGTCTGTTTTGTTTCTCTGTAGAGACTTAAGTGATCGTGTTTGTTAATATTTATTTACTAGCTGTTACCCAGAACTGCTACACATAACGTTTACTAGCTGTTACACATAATCCGCCTTTGTAATGCTCAGGCCCCTTTCAAGCAGAGTTACCGCCCAGCTACTGATCCTTCCCCGTTTCGCCTTACGCTTACGATACTTCCGCCTTGCGCCTGCCCCATTTCCTCTATATAGTTATCTAATTGTTCTATTGATAGTTATTTTATCAACTCTATAGTTCCCATAGTACTATGCGTAGTTTGAAATTTGATAGCGCTATGTGGAAATGTTCTACAATATTTATTATTTATGAAACATGAGATTACGTTATGAAATTGGTTAAAGAAAAAAAAAACGATGCAAAGTAGCCTACACTCAAAAGGCATATGAGATACTCGTAAATACACGCGAAAAACATGACCCTACAAAAAAAAAACAAGCATTGCTTTAACAGTTCGGTCAATTCTATATTTTACTTAGATTGTAGAACTTAAAATGAAATTCTCCATCTTGAATCATAGCTTGTTATTTTTATGAATCTGCTATCACCAATTTTATATGATTCGTCGCGTCGTTTTAGGGCTGGAGTACACTAAGCGCGCATTATGTGTTTATTTGTACTTCAATCACTTTTTAAAACAACACAATAATTCGTACAAATTATACATAATGTAGCAGATATTATGGAGGTCGCAAAATACCTTGTACGTCAAATATCGTTACGTAAATTAAAATAATCTTTGTAATCTTCCCAAAACAATTTGTATTTAACATTAGTCTGTTTATCTGATAGGTACCGGTCCCCGGTGGCTGTGGAACTGAAAACTAAATTTATAAAAATCTTTTTTTTTCACTAGCATGAAATTATAACTACCATTTGCCATCTATGAAAGTATTTTTGAGTTACCAATAGTAAAAAAAAAATATCTAAAATTAAATCCTCCGAAATATGTTTGTTTTGTTCGCATGGTTCTGTGTGAACCTGCCTTTATCAGCTCCATAGCGATGCGGCATAGCGTGACTTCTCCCCTACAACCATCAAAAGCACTGTTTAACATAATCACAGTGTAGTAAGCAATACAGCAGGTAATCGTTTGTAAGCGTATTTTCGCTCTAAACGTAATGCGCAAAATTGATGTTGAAAATTAGACTAATATAAAGATCTTAAAAAATATTTTTTAAAGGCCAACCCCTACTTTTTACATGGTCACGAGAACCCTAACTATTAATAGGCATTATACAAGCGAAATTAACTTCAATGTTTGTCAGTTTATCTATATCTGTTTGTTACTTTCTCACTACAAAACGGCTGAACCGATCGTTGTGTCGTAAAGAGATAGATGAGAATGCGAAGACTAACGTAAACTACATTCCATCATAATTATCATCACAGTTTTTTAATCCAGTAGGTAGAGAATATAATATTTAAAGCGCGCTAAACTGCTCCCTTCTCACTCCTCGTACCTCGCCTGTCAGTAGTTTCGTTAGTTGAACTACTGTATGAATTAGTAGACTGTGCTATAGCTATGTTTAAAATGTTATGTCAAAAATCGTATACCCCTGATAAGATCAAAGGTCAATGACATAATTAGATTCCTGTATTACACTGAAATATATTTTATGTTTAGTATTTATTTGTTGTGTTGTTCATGACGAATTTAATGCTTTAATTAATTGTATATTGTTCAAACGGTGAAGGAAAACATCGTGAGGAAACCTACATGTCTGAGAGTTCTCAATGATCTTGAAGACGTGTGAAGTCTGCCAACCCGCACTTGGCCAGCGTGGCAGACTATGGCTTAACCCTTCTCACAATGAGAAGATGGCCCGTTCTCAGCAGTGGGACAACAGGGCTGATAAAAAAAAAATGTTGTATCGTTATATTTGCATTATATTATAAATGAAATTCCTCTAATATCTAGTATATTGTTTACACTAGCAAAACTTTGGGGTAGGCAGAGACCATTAGTCCAGTAAAAATAAATATTTCTGATAACATAGAATACAACTAAGAAAATTATTATTTAAATTAAAGTACTGCAAGTTGAAGTGGCAGTGGGCAGGGCATATAGCATGTAGAACTGATGGCCGATAGGACCGAAAGTTCTCGAGTGGAGACCATGCACCGGCAAGCCGCGTAGGAAGACCGGCTACTATATGAATGACCTCATAGAAGTGGCGGGAAAACGCTGGATGCAAGCCGCTTCCAATCAGTCTTTAGAAATCCACGGGGGAAACCTATGTCCAGCAGGGGACTTCTTATGGCTGAGATGATGATGATGATGACTGCTCTTTTGAAATACATTTGTCACAATTTCATAATAACCCTAAGTAATAAATAAAATAAATAAATATTGGTGGACATTTCACACAACACCATCTAGCCAAACTAAGCAAAGCTTGTGCTATGCAAACTAGATGGTTGATATTATAGATATATACTTCTTTTTGTAAGTACATATTTATGATACATATAAACACCTATTACAATACAAAACATTAATAATGTTATAAAAGCAAAGTTTGTTAACTTGCCATGATCAAACAGCAAAGAATCCTCTTGGTTGCATTTAATCTGATTCGTTTTTTATAAACGGATTTATTTCTAGACTAATAATATATATTTATCCTTCCACTTGCTACGGTCCTGATATACGTATGCTTTGTAGCGTCCATTTGAATCATTATATAATACAGCTCAATTTTTTTTATACAAGATAGATCAACGATTGACCACCAACTCAATTTATGATGATTTTGGGCTTTATCAAACATTTGGCATGTAAGTTTTTGAATATTTGTAATTTTTATACTTTATAATGCCACTGTCCACAGCTAAGACAGACAAATTAAAGGAACTACTGCCCACACCTAAATAAATAAAAAGAGAAAAAAAAAATGTTTAAAAATAAGCAGGCATTCTCTTAATACATAGATCAATGCCACAGTGATAAATGACGAAAGTAAAAATTACTTTTTAACGAATAGTCATACATATTATGATCTAGAAAGTTTGCAAAATAAAGGTCTCTAAATTCAATAAACCCAAACGTAAAAACTAAACATTTTTGATTGATGTTCACAAATGTGGGTAGGTGAACCGTAATTAAATGCAACAATTCCAATTGTTATTTTCGTCGATCTACATACTTGCACATTAATATAATAGACAAATGTGGTATTAACATAGTTTTTTAAGCAAGTACTCACATTCATTTCTCGGATTCGATCGTCGATCCAAAACGGCGTTCCGATCGCCGTACTATCCTTCCTGTCTCCTCTTCCGTGCGTTTTACGCTTCCTTATATTTAAGACATTCACCAAATGCACTTTGATAATACACCACAAAAAACTCTTAACTAGGTAAAAATACTTTAAGAATATTAAAATATGTACTTTGAAAATGTATGTGCCCGAACAATGGAGAGCGAATCAAAGAGTATGTACCTACTATGAGCGAATGAAGAACACACGCACGGCCGGCGCGGGCGGCAGACGGCGCCACTCGCCACCGGATATTTATTACACTATTAGATTTTGTCTTTTTAAAGGTTTTAGCTCTAAAAGTGTTTAGTGCCCAGTACAATAAAGAGTGGGTTACCTGGTGAATATAAAATCTAATGCAGCGACGAAGTACAATGGATACGAATACAAAGTATTTTTAGTGAACGTGCCGATAGATGGCGTTGGTTTTCCTAGTCATGTAAATTTTTTTTTCTGCAGATGGCATACAGTTTAAATCAATGAACTTAAAGTTACACACATTTTCTCTTTCCAGGAACTTCTAACATCAGAAGAGAACACAAAACATCTCGAGCGTGTCGAAACAAAGGCGGAAAGCGACGAAGAATTCAGTACCGACAGCGAAAACCACCAATCAGATGTCAAAGACAACATTTCGACCACCTTAGTGGGACCTAGGAGGCTTACTCCTTTAGGGCGCCCTCCGATATCACCAATGACCAGGTTTGACAAGAAGCTGGGTGATCTGCGAATATCGCCTCTAAGGCGTAGCGCTGAAAGTCCAAGCTCCCCGAAACCTGTGTTGATAAGAAACACCTCGGACAGAGATTTGCTGAGCCGTCCGTCGTTTGAGAGACCGACGGTGCTGTTCAAGCAGCTCTCTGAGATCATTGACCTTAAGATGCCTGTGTTGGCTCCTGAGGAGGAGAATTTTAGTCCGTTGCTGTCTGCCACGAAGGTTGATAAAGGATTGCCGTTGACAGGTACGGGAGTATTAGGTACTCTATTTATGGTTGTAATATTGTTAACCTCCTTCATTTTGAAGTTGGTTCATCAAAAAAAAAATGTACTAAGTTTATTTGAGCATAAGAAAAATACAAACCATGTGAAGGAAATAGCAATTAATAAATAAATAAGTATTGGAGGACATTTCACACAACGCCATCTAGCCCAAACTAAGCAAAGCTTGTACTATGGAAACTAGATGGTTGATAGAATACATACATATATACTTTTTTTCGTAAATACTTACATATTTATGATACATAGAAACACCCAGACACAGAATAAACATCCATGCTCATCACACAAATGTTTGCCCTGGGTGGGGATCGAACCCACGACCTCATGTGGTAGTACGACTGCTCAGGAACCAGTCGTACTGCCACATGACATTACGTGAGGCATGGGTGAGGTGTATGGGTCTTAAATACATAATATGTACAACTTACATAATTTTTTGAAGTAAAAACTTCTGTAGCGCGCTGAGCACTTTATTTTGCATGTATCGAATGAAATAGCCGTCATGCTCGGCTATGTAACGGTCGTTCGGGTAAAGTCGACTCGAGCTGACTAAGGAAGCGAGATGTCGTGTGGTCTTAAGCATTGTATATTTTTTATGTTCGTTACCGCACGTTCGTTAGCTTCGATATTTATATTTTTGTTTGTTTTTTTATTTTGTTTGAAAGGAAATACTCCTTTCAAACAAAATAAAAAAACAACGAATCAATCAGTTGTAGTATTAGTTTATTGTAGATATTTAATTTAATTTATGTTATAGGATGTACTAGCTATACAATTACAATACATAAGTATAATACAAGTATTATACTTATGTATTGTAATTGTATAGCTTTTTTTCGTAGGCCCATTTAATTGTCGTAGACCAATGAGTATGAGTTTTGCAAAATTACTTAATTGTATTTTTTTAATATAGTTATATTATTGTATAGTTATATATATTTTTACACATATTTACATATATATATATTTATTTCTCTTTCATTCTCTTTGTTAATCACCCCACCATCTATTTATTATTATCATTTCTCCTTCCCAAGGTTGCCTGGAAGAGATCGCTATTAGCGATTAGTTGTTTCACTAGCATTTACGCCCTTTTCACTATGTAATTTGTGTTTTAGTTAAGGTGTAAACAATAAAGAGTTTATCTATCTATCTCTCTATCTATCAATTCAAATTTCAGATTGGTCTCATAGAAGTTTCATCAAAATCGGTTCTGTTCAAATCAGTTCGCGTTTATACTGTGCATTAATTGGCAACCGTCTGATGTTAAACTCGCTTGTACGCGATATATTTTCTAGATATAAACTGGTCCTTAAGGCCGGATGGAGTGCGCTTGTCTAAAAGAAACCGACAAAATATTTGAATCGATTTTTCTAGGGTATCCTATCTCGAGGAGAATCCTTACAAGCTTAGTTTTAATGTATCTTACATCTAATTCAATAGGTAAAGGCAGCATGTTCCTCAAGCTATCTAAGTCGGACCTGCCCAGCCCAGACACGGACAAGTCTCATCCCCTCGAATCCATGACCAAGAGCGACCCTCCGAAAGGCATACTCCGGGAGAAGGTGTCGGATCCCTTCCACAGGAAGACCGAGGCTGTGCTGTTTGGGAGACCGAAGACTGCCAGCTTCGAAGATGATAGGAAAAGTGTCAGGTGGGTTCTAATAACACAATGCTTGATTATGCAATCTTTACAAGCTTTATTTAGTTTTACTTATCGTTGTCTGTTTGTCTGTAATTCAATCTTGTAAGTTTTTTTAACTTTCATGGTTCCGATTGAACTGAAATTTGCAAGAACGTGCGAATCGGATGTCCGTGAATTATTATTATAGCATGCAGTTGATCTGATGGTGTAATTGAAATGTATGGACTGGAACTTCGTGATCAAAACATGAAAAGAGGAAATATTTACTCAATTATCCGTACCGAGTATCTCAACCATGGTCCGCAAGCAATGGTTATAAAAATATTTAACAACCGATACCCGACAATACCCGAAGACCTAAATAGTGATGAAAATGATCGTAGCTTTACAAACAAACTAAAAACAATATTAATTGAAATAAAATTATTATACAGTGGACAAGACAGAGTGTAGTGCACAAGAATGGAATCCTTTGCCGCCATTTCTGTTGCCTGAGACCTATAATCTTGGAATTTTCAAGGCTAGAGTGAATAGATATCTTCTAGATCGACAAGCTCCATCCTCGGCCACACCGTCGCTTAACATCAGGCGAGTTGGTGGTCAATCGTAGATCTATCTTCTATAAAAAAAATAAAAAAAACAGTGGACGAGTTTTTACACGAAATAAATATAGGACAGATCGGGCCGCTCCATAGAGACATATGTATCTTATTTCTACCAATGTTCATAACATAATAGTGCAATAAACGATATGAGTTTGAGTCCTGACTAAGAATAATTGTAAAAAAAGCAAAGCTGGGTTCCTTCTGGGCAGGCGTGATCAGTCTATCGTGGAATACAACAGTCGCTTAACACCAGGTGAGTTAGCGGTCAAGCACGGGCCTATTTTCGAATAAAAAATTATGTAAAAATTACCATTTTGCCTGTTTCCAGGTTCAAACTAGAAAATCTTCCAGAGCCGACAATAAGCCCCGGATCCAACAGTTCATCAGAGCAGAACGACAACCAAAGCTCTATCATCAGCGCGCCCGTACCATCACCGCCTATTGCTTCATCACAGGTTATTATATTAATAACTCATATCATTTTAATTATTAATCTGGTTTTTTAAAGGACTGGAAGAAATCTGTTTTGGTAAAAATTGTTAAACTCGCGCCAGATCGTCAGATCGTAAGACGGACAGTCAGAAACTTATTCTAACGTTCTGCATTTAAAGTTCAGTATAGTATGTACATGTTTGTCCTTCTAGCATGACGTCATTATTTTAGTCAGAAACCTATTCTAACGTTCTGCATTTAAAGTTCATTATTGTATGTACAAGTTTGTTCTTGTATCATGACGTCATTTCGTTGCGCTGAATGCTTATTTTCGACACATGCACGTAAGACTCGTTAGCTCAATAGGTTAGAGCACTGATATAAATTTCAATTTGTCAATCGAAGGGCGGAGGTTCAAATCCTTCACGAGTCAGTCTTTTTGCTATTTTATTTTTTAGTTTTCACTTCTGCCGGCACTCCCGGAGTGCAACCCGTTGTTTTTTTTTCTTTATAATCCTTATCCATGGGGTTCCTAATGTTTGGTTCTGCTTGATGGCATTCTAAGAAATGCAATATTTCTTGCGAAGTCCAGTTACACATTTTTTTAAGCAACACCGTATCAAAGACACACAAACATGTGGATGCATCGCAAGCGCTTGGCGCAAACTTCTTTTAATTTGGACATCAAAAACCGACAGAGCTCAGGTCGGTGACAACCCAAGCCAAACGCTTGGCAAATCTAGCAAACGCACTATCTATACGTTTGCATTTGTGATAGCTTGCCGAGGTTTGGCAAGCGTGTGGACCCCGCATTACTTTATCGCTATACCTCCAAAAGTTTTAAAAGTTCTATGGCAAAATTATAAGGGTTCCTCATAGTTACTACGGAACCTTAATTAGGCGCAGGAAGCTCCCTACTCTTTCGCGTTCCAGAACAAAATAAATTTTGCTCTCCCTTCAGGTGATGACGTCACCGCCGCACGTGGTGACGTCACTGGGCGCGTCGCCAATGACGTCAGTACCGTTGAGCGGTATCGTGCTGTCACCGCTGACGTCACGACCGCCGCTGCCGCCGCGACACGACACTCCGAGAGATTCAATCGGTATATACGAGTATCTCCTCAAAATATCTGCAAATCGTCACCTCAGTGCTTGTTCGAGCTATCTACCATTGGTAAATTTTTTGTTACAATTTACCAATATTTAAAATATTGTTACTCATGAGGTACTCATGTATAAAAAAAGCTTTCAAGCCTTAAAAATAGCTTTTTAAAAAAAATAGAGCAAAAACTCTTCTGTATTTTTTTTGCAATGGTTGATAGCTCAAACAAGCATTGAGGCGACGAAATAGTACAAATATTTCTTACATGCATTGCTAGATTTGGAGAGGGAAAAATTGTGGCACTGCCAGATCTTTCAATCTTTAAAAAGACAGTTGCATAACTTTCTGTAGGGCAAGTCATGTCCACACTACGAGAGCACTTTGTCCCAACTAAGAAAAAAAAAACTCTGTCTATGGTCTCAACGTCAAGTTACTACAACGTAAAATGTGGACTCGCAGTATATGCCATATTAGTCGAGAATTGCGAGTTCATCCATGTGTAAAAATCGTAAAATCATTTTACGATTGACTTTTAGACTTTTTGTTTACAGACGTTGACAATGACGAGAGTTAGTTCGTTTTTATAAATACGATATATAACAATCTACATACTTAACATTTTTATACATTCTACACCACTAGAATCCGACAGCCACACGTCTCACTCCCGCGCGTCGCCGCGCCGTCGTGTCCTGCGGCCGCCTGCTGCGGACTACATCAAGCCAGACCTCTTCCAGAAGAACTTCCAGAAGATTTCCGACCTGGTCCGTCCCGGGGAGCTGGAACCCGCCGGCACGCATCTAGAAGAACCTGCTGTGGAGAAGGAAATGAGACCCAGGTATGTTCTGGACTACGTCGAGCCAGACCTCTTTCATAAGACCACCGACCTGATCCGCCCCAGGGTGTTGGAACCAGGCGACATATTGTAAAATCAGCCATGTTTGAAATTTTACCCAGGTAACGTCTGAAAATCTGTCGTCAAGGAAATGTTAATGTAGAGAGATTTTAATCTAAAATACACTCGCTAATACAAAGTAGAAAGAGATAGCTGGATAGCTTTCAGATGTCCGAAAGAAAGAACGAGAGAGAAAGTATTGTAGGTATAGATGGGCGTGTAGTTAAAAATATAAGTGTCCAATTCGTTTAAGATAACGCAGTTACGCTACTTTATTTGTTTTAGATCACCGATGATACCGCAGAAGAGCAAAATCTCTATCAACCTTATGGAAAGTATCGAATCTGAAGCATCCCTAGACTCACCCGACAGAGAATTTGCAAATTTAGATTTAGATTTTGATGATTCTAACGAAATACATAAAGAAAAACCAAGCGAATCTGAACCTAAACACTCTGACAATAAAGAAAATATCAGAGATGAGATGCAGGATGTAGAAGATAATTCAAGAGCAACAGAACGTAGCGACAGCAAATCACATCGAGAAACGATCCCAATACCTCAAATAAAAGTTCCTATCTTAGATCTGCCAAAACATTCCGATACGGAAAACTCCAAATCTTTAGAAGAATCTAAACTTTCTAAATCTAGCATAGACATCCCAAAATCGCCCTTAATAAAGACATCGCCAACGCCTAGCTTAGGATCCGAACGATCACCTAGATTAGACTTTAATAAGACTTGGAGTCCTCTATCTACGTTTAAACCTTTAAACAAAGCTGTGATAGCTCCTCAAATAAAAACTTCGGAATCAAATTCAAATATTTCAAGAAGTTTAACGAGTCCAAGACTCGACGGAGTTATTTTATCGCAAGGGAAATCAAGTTCGGACAATGTTGTAGTTGTATATCAATTTGAGTCTCAAGGCGATCATAAACCTATAAAATCTCCTTTAATTCCCGACATGGCGAGAGATATGATGGAAAGGAATAAAGCAGACGAGAGGAGAAGGTTAGAGTTGTCGCTGCAGAAAGAGTTGGAGAGTATAAGGGTTGAGTGGAGTGCGAAAGAGAGGAAGATGAGGGCAGAGTTGCAGGAAGAGTTGAGAGAGACTGAAGAAAAATTTCTGATGGATAAGAAGTCTAGGTTAAAGGAACAGGCGGAGAGAAATAAAAGGGAAATGGAGGAGGTAAGCGTGTTTTTAAACTACAAAATATTTGGAGTCACTCTGGGGCAGAACCACTATAAAATTCCTTTGCAGATATTAATGTAGGTATACATAATTGTATATTTTTGTACAATAAAAATAAAAATGTGTGATATTTACTTTTGATTTGTCCCAAAGAGGTTCGATGACGTATTTTATATTTATTTCAGCATTTCACAACATTTCATAGGTCTCTCTTTTGTGTTTGAAATATAGAGAATAGATTTTAGTTTTCGTTGTTACATTCCATTCCTTACCATTTTTTACGTTGCCCTATAAAGTTTTCTAAGATAAACTCTATTACTTGCCAATTAGAATACTAAAGACAAACTTGTTGATTCGACTAATAGGATCAAGGAAATTTCAGACAATATTATCAGATCAACAATAATCATGTTATAACATTATAGATATCATATTGTCGTTACAGGCATTACAAGATGCGGAAAGAAACCACAGACAGTCTCTCCAATCAGCGTTATCAGAGTTAGACGAAAAACACCACAGAGATGTAGAAGCAGCCCAGAAACAACACGCCGACGATATTGCTCGGTTGAAGAACGAATACAGAGTGAAATTGGCGGAGCAGCAACGACAACTCGAAATAGGTATCGAAGACCACTATTCTATAGTAATATTAGTTTTTAAATAAATTTTACATACTCATAAAACATACTTTTATTACATCAAAATATGTAATACAAATACACATACTGCTACCGTACCATGGAAGGTAAATAAATCGTTTTTACCCGATTGTGAAAGAAGGAGGTTTATGTTTTTCGAATGTAAGTGGGTATGTATGTATGTGTGTTTCTATATGATAGGCGATCATACATACATATAGCCGTTTACGGCTTGACCGATTTTCATGTGCGAGATGTCGTTAGATTTGTAATAATAATAATAATACGACTGTCGCAAAAATAAAATAATGGGGGTTTCCGTAACCTCCACGAACTAAAAAACGAACTTTTTCGTAATAAACAAGTGGTTTTACTAGAATTAATCAAAAGAATGCGCTCTTTTACAGCGGTTTTATACATACATACTTTCAGAGAAAAACCTACACTCAACAGCATATCAAGCATAACGAAATCGTAACTTTTTTTATGTAGTCGGGCATTTTGTTTTTCTTTTAATATAAATACTTCTTGTCTACGTTGCTAGTTGTCAATTTAATTACATACTTTATTTCCTCTGACAGGCGGATAAAACGGTGGAAAGACTTTGTCTACATACACATGCTAACCCTGCTGCTGAAGTGCTTTTGTCATATGTAGATTAGTAACTCATATAATCCAGTTATATAACTACAACATATTATTTAGGCTACATTAGTTGTCTTATTGCTTGTTTGTAGAGAATGAACGCGCGTTGTCAGAGTTACAAGAACAGTTAGAAGCGAGTCTGAGTCGGACGCGAGCTAGGATGTCAGAAGAGAATAGAGCTACGATCGAATCGCTTAGAGAAGAGCACGCGACCAGGGTGGCTGACCTGAGGCATGATTACAGAGCTGAGGTAAAGTATAGAGACTAAAGCATCAAAGCTATAGTCCGGTCATGGAACAGGAAGAATTTCGTACATTTACCTGTTATTACCGGGCGGTTATGGAATCTGGGATTGCGACGGTAATATTATATTTACGCGTGAGCAACAGAGACGTAATAACAGGTTTAATGTACGAGATTATTCCTGCTCTGCGATCAGAATAAAAATCGGTTAGAAAGCGAGTTTGAGTCGCTGGCTAGCCAGTATCGTGGAAGAGAATAGAGCCACGAGAAAGTTGCAGACAGGAGCATGCGATCCGATATCGTAGACCGCAAAAGTCGCTCCACATCAGGCGAGTTAGCGGTTAATGGTAGATTTCTAGAATGTATATAAAAGCTGTAAACTATATGGTTTGTAATAATAGGGAATATGCATGAATTTTATTTCATAGGAACAATAGTTTTAATTGATAACTTGATAAAATGTAATATATATACTACGAAAATCATTTCAATCGGTCAATAAACATCCGAGATATATACATTTAAAGTTTAAGGGGAAGGATGCTCTGTCCCACTCTTGCAAACAACAGTTTTGTATTTGTAGGGGAACATGAACCATGACACCTTCATTCGCTATCGTGTGCTCTCTGTTTAACATGAAATTAGAATGCTTGTAACTTTCTTATTTTTGAAGGTATTTTAATTTTGTTTTTGTGGAATGGATCTATTCGTGGTTAGCTTTTTATGACCAAATAAAAATAAATCTTGCATATTCCTTATAATGACGACAACCTACTGAGCTGTGGGTTTATATCCGTTGTAGGTGGAACACCTCCGGATGCAGCATCTGTGCCACCTGGAAGAGCTCCGTTCGAGGTTGGCGCACGAGCGCACCGCGGCGCGACACGAACCGCGTGCATTGCACGAGAAGTACCGATGCTTAAAGGAGAAACATGCGAGACTCAAGCACGATGTCAAGGTAAACCAGTTTTTTTTTTTTTTTCATTTTATGTTTTAACTTAACAAAATAATAAAACAAAAAATTCTGTCCGCCACAAACCGGTTCCAGCTCAGCATACTGCTGGCTGCTGATGAATAAATATATATTGTTTTTATATAAGATCGCTATTATTAAAATCCTTAAAAAAATTTTTTTTTATTAAATTGGAATTTATAGGAAGACCAGCCGCGAGATGGACAGAATATGACCTATACAAGTGACGGGAAGACTGTGGGTGCAAGCCGCTTCCAATCGGTCTTTTTGGGAATCCATGGGGAGGCCTATGTCCAGCAGTGGACTTCTTATAGCTGAGATGGTGATAATGATTATGATGCAATTTATTTACAAAAAGTCGAATAGCCTTGTTTGAAATTTTACAAAAAAAAAACATCTATGGACAGGGCCAACCAACCAGTCAAAGAGATCTTTACACATTTGGTTTTTTTGTACGGTTTCTTGCTTTTTAAGTTAGTTGTAACTGTTGTTGTAGAGATCGCGCAAAATTTTGCGAAAATATAAAAAATATTTGACCTTCAGTCGACCTCTAAAATGTAGTAAAATAAAATGTAGTTTAGTTAGTAAAAAAAGATGAAACTGACAGCATTGGCATTGACAAGAGAGACAATATCTCTATGACAAATTACCAAAATAAATAAACAAAGAAAATAATTATTTAGTGTGTTTGGTGCTCTGCTACTCTATTCATTTGTATTAAATTAATTCTGTTCATTATCTTTACGACGACCTTGCTTTCCTACCGTTTTGATTGATACTGCATTTACGTTGACCACTGCTTTGTTATAAGGAACTGTCTGGAAAATCACAACAAAATTAAAACCTATGTTGTTTCCGTATTGTTGGTTAGCACCTTCGTTGCTAGTGCGAGTTACAATTATCGGGTCATACCTTTATGTTACTATTGTTGTTATTTTGGGAATTTCTTATCGACACCATTTGCACAGAGTAGTAGGTATTAGTTGCGTTTTATTCACTAATTTATGATTAATTTCAGATGTCAATAGAACGGCGCAACAAGCGACGGGAAATGAGCATGACAACGGGCTCAGAGACGGAAAAATCAAACTCGCATAAAGTGAATCCATCCTTAGAAAGGTATCATTCTAGATTTTGTTAAATGAATCATCATCATTATAATTTTCACCCTCTTATCGGTAATTGCGCACAGAGCTCTCTTCTTGTACGCCACTCATTTCGGTACTGTCCCCTTGTACCCAGATTCGATTTTGCTTTCATTTCGGTACTGTCCGATCTTACCCTGTTCGGATTTGCTTTCATTTCGGTACCGTCCGATCTTACCCAGGTTCGAATTTGCTTTCATTTCGGTACTGTCCGATCTTACCCAGATTCGATTTTGCTTTCATTTCGGTATTGTCCGATCTTACCCTGTTCGATTTTGCTTTCATTTCGGTACTGTCCGATCTTACCCAGGTTCGAATTGGCTTTCATTTTGGTACTGTCCGATCTTACCCTGTTCGGATTTGCTTTCATTTCGGTACCGTCCGATCTTACCCAGGTTCGAATTTGCTTTCATTTCGGTACTGTCCGATCTTACCCTGTTCGAATTTGCTTTCATTTCGGTACTGTCCATTCTTACCCAGATTCGAATTTGCTTTCAATTCGGTACTATCCGATCTTACCCAGATTCGATTGTGCTTTCATTTTGGTACTGCCAAATCTCTTACCCAGGTACGATCTTGATTTCATTTCGGTGCTGTGAGATCTTACCCAAGTTCGATCTTGTTATTATTTCAAAGTTGTTTATTTTTACCATACTGCCTGAAGTCGCTGCAGCAGCTTGAATTGTTTTTTAGCTTTCCAGTGACAGTGTACAACTTTGTTCCATAAATTCTATTAAACCGACCACAAAAAAAGGAGTGCATGTGAATTCTTGACTTAATATATTTGTATTTAATTACAGGTGCAAAGAAGTGAATGAGACATCAGTTAGCGCAGTTATTGAACCAGAGCCTCGAGTGAAATCTAATCCCACATCAAAGGTTTATAAAGTAATATTTTTTCTATATAAGGTACTAGGTGTTTCTTCCAGTTTCACTCGGCTTACCAAGAAGAAAAGATAAATTTACAGTTCCTGACTGTAAATGTATCTTTCAAAATCCATTTTTTTTTCAGAAATATCAATTTTGCAACTCGACCAAGCTAAGTTTGCACCTCACGTCGATTACGTCACAGTTCATACTGACGCTTAGGTACGGTCTGCAAAAAAGCATTCGCTATGACTTTAAAAAAGTAAACAAATGATTGTTAGATTTTTTTTTGCATTTATTGTTTTTAATATTATATTATACATAGATACATTAAAATATACACAAAAAAATTGGATAACTATAATTAAGTATGAAGATGCCCGACATTCACACACGCTTTCTCTCACTCTCACTCATGGTCATATTTTCTACAAATGCCAATGCGCGAAGCTATTCTTGAATTGAACAGTTAAAAAAATTAAAATTCAACGGATAGGGAGTCGAAAAGTCGTATGACGCGTGTCGGTGACGACAAAGATGCTAACCGTACTGACGCGACAGGGCGATCGCGGGAAGGTGAGCGGGGAAGCGGGCGGGGCGTCGCATTCCAGCGAGGTGCAAACTTAGCTTGGTGGAGTTGTAGTTACATAAAATAAAACTTGCACCGTATTAGCAATGTGTTGCCGATCACAATTTCTTCTATATTTAACTACAAGTGTTATATTTTTACCCAGAGCAATGACAATGAAACTTCGTATTCGGAGAGCAACGCGCACAAATCCATAGATAACAACAACGACGAGTGGAAACTCAGGAGATTGGATATCGTAAGTTTTATTTGAATAAGGAAGCAGAAGGAAACCCCCCTGAATGCGGATAGTTGATTCTATATAATATGAAATCAATTCTCCGTATTGTGGGGTTTCTCACCCGGTCCCTGCGCTCGACCTATCGTTTGAAGGAGTTTGCCTGTATGGCACATTCATTTATTAATCGAGGCAAGCGTTGCGGGCTTCAAGCGTTCGAATTCTAATTGACGTCACCAGCGAGCGGCAATCAGACAATAACTATAAATTGTACATGTGTGCGTGTTATACACACGTCAACTTGTGCATGTGTCACTGATTAGCTCGCATTATATCCATATACGATTGATATAATCTAGGTGTCTTTAAATCGGGAGTGAATTGGTTTCTTCTAGGTAAGAGCGCTCCATCGTAGACCGCAACGTCGCTTAACAACAGGTGAGTTGGCGGTCAAGCGCAATCCTATTACAACATAAAAATACATGCCACCATTCACAGCTTCGACACCTGTGACCAATCACATTGTATATTTGTTTGTAAGTAATATGTCATATGTTTTATTTTCAGACGCTGGCCACACCGGAAGCGTCCCAAGGTTCGTCTGCGAAGCAGCGTCCGCACCGGCGCGGGAACGTCGCTTTCAGAGAACCGATCACCAGGCGCAAACGTGACGACGACAAAAATACAGGTATTGTTATAGGGCTTAATAATGGCCTATATGGATGCACTGCGAACATGTAATATTGTTGTTGGGATTCTTTACGTTCAGAATTGTCGCAAGTATATTCGTATTATTGAATAAGTTAAAATGTGTGAGTGAGATGGTGAGTTTCTTTCCTATTACATACGATCCTAAACCTATACCGTTAGGATAGGCAGAGATATTTCGACCTGTTACGATCCTGACACGCGTCTTTCTCTTCGTCTTTACTTATTTGTGTTTCGTATAGACGTAGAAATATTGTTTTGTTACTTGCGACAAAAACGACCACAACATATAACACATAACAAATAAACACAAACTATAGTCGTTTTTGTCACAAACCGGTTCTCAACTCTTCAGTTCTCCAACTCAGCATTAGTTGGTTAAATTAGCTAGCTAATTAATTAGGTCTTCCGTTGGGAAAAATTATTCTGACTGTTGCGATAGAATGCACTGTCCGCTGTTACTGTCACTCAAAAACCGAAATCTACCACAATTCTACGAAAATTTTTAACGTCAGTTTCAAAGTTTTTTTAGACTTTAAATTCTACCTACCCAAATGTGGCAAATGTGCTGAAAATAATTTTATACGCTTGTTGATGGTAGGTTCTTCGAAGTAGCATTTAGCACTACCTTTATTATAATAAAGAAATTATAATTATAAAATAGGGTATTATATTCATTATAATGAATTGTATGTTTTAATTGAAGGTACAACCACAGACTGCCAAGATTCCTCCGACGCCACAACGGCTGACGAGAAACCAAAGGAATCTATTAATGGTAAGTAGTTTTGGCGTAATGATGGTTCAATTGAGTAGTGCGATGGCCTTTGTAAGTTTGAATAATAATCGGCCAAGTACGTCTTTCCTCGTACACTTAGGTTTCCGTACCCCTCTTGCCCTCACGCCTACTCAAGTTTACAAACATCGAAAACATATAGCATATGGCTCTACCTAAAAATAAACTTAACTTTTAAGTTTAAACTACTGAACCGATTTTAAAATAAAAAAGTAAAAAGAAAGTAAAGTAAAAATCATGCAACATAACTACTAATGATTAATCTTTGGACTCATTCCAGTACTTGTTCTGTATGATCTTGCTTTTTGTAAAATTTTGTGATTTTAGATCAATGAGAAGTGTACTGTAGGTTTTATTTATTTGTTAATGGCAAAAAATTGCCATTTATTTATTTATTTTCCTACAGCTTAAATGGACCGCTATATTATGTAACTGCGACAACAGCATTATGCTCGCTCTATTGACATTAAATATGTCTTTGAAGTTGTACTTTTGCATTTTAATAAATTGTGTTAATAAAGGCACTTCACCGTACATTTTTAAGACCTTATTTTCACATTTGTTTTAGGGCACGGTCGTCGGCGTTGTTTTACAAGATTAAAATCTGCGTCGACATCGCGCCTCAATTATTCACCCAAGTGAGTGCTATCACCTTCTATACAGAAAATCCAACATGAGAGTTAATACATTGCATATACATAAGTTTACATGAAATACATTTATCAATACTCGGAAAGTACGTTTGAAGTTACCTACATACAGGGATGAATACAGTACTTTTCGTTCTTGGGAAACGATTTTCCCTTCTGTCAAATTATTAAAAACACATTCTGTTTTGACATCTTCAATAGTAAAAAAATACTGGCTGATAAATTGCCACAGAAAAAGAAACGTAAAAAGATGGAAAAGCAGCAATTTGTTCTTCGATATTCAGTTGTTTTGTCGAATTATTTACTTATAATACTTATATAACACGTGAGACGCTATACAAAAGGCGCGTTGTTTAGTATACATACATAAGTTGACGTCTGTATATGACATGTATGAAATTATGATTGTCGTCTGATTGCTGCGTTCTCATAATGTCAGTAAAAATTTGAACGCTTGAAGCCCGCAACGCTTGTCTCGACTGACAAATGAAAGTGCCGTGCCGCCAAACTGCGACAAACGACAGGGCGAGCGCAGGGAGCGGGTGAGGAACCCGAAATTGGCGGGAAGCTGAGAGTGTTCGTTTTGTATGTAATACTATTAATGTCTTCTGTGGCATAACATAGATTTGTATAAAATGAGTTCATCAGATACTGATATGGATAGTGTTACCTAATCGAGTTTTTATACTTTCCTTATATTCGAAATGAAAAACAGTGCTTACCTTGGGTGAACGGCCATGAATAGGCACTCCACAAGCCGTCTCGTGCCTAAATAAGTTCCTTTCGACCCTTGTGTAACAATTTACTATTTATTGTATTGGTGATTAGAACCTTATCTTTAATTGTCGCAGACGAGGCGAAGGTTGGTCGAGTCCGTTAGAGTCATTACGTCAGCAGCTCCGCAAGTTGGACGATTTGGAAGACCAGTTCCCGGACCTGGCCTGCCAGCCGGCGTACAGCCTGCGGTATCCCTTCACTGAGATAGGTAACGCCGCACGGAACATAAAGTTTTGTTTACAGATTAAGAATCGAATTGCGGTAGTTTTTGATACCTACTCGCACATGCTTTGTTTGTTTTGATTGAATTCTTGATGGGCGTAAATCTTATTTAGAATATAAAACAAGTCCTAAATGTTCTAGTGACAATCTAAGTCACATATACAGTCATTTTCAAATTCGAGTCGTGCTTCAGTAAAGTGGCGACGACTTTACTGGAAGGTTTTATGGAGTTTTGCCGACAACATGAAAATACACGTTTCGCCGCTTTATTTCAGCCCACGTGAGTGTGGGCAACACTTGGGGCAGCACTTGATCAAATACCAGCATTTTATAACATTATAAAAGTAAGTTCAAAACAATCTAAGTAAACCGACTTCAAAACAATCTAATTAACCGAAAAGGGAGAAATAATACGAAAGATTAAATCAAAATTGAGCGTCTACCTAAGTAGGTATAATAGGATTTAGTGATAGTTTAGGGCCTGACACCGACCTCAAAAAATAGTTGGCTGCGAACACCAACTATTTTTTGAGGTCGGTGTTTCAAAACAGGTTGTTTTCAGGCGGCGTCTCGACCGCGGACACGCCAGAGCTCGAGTTCGTACGTCACCGCGCGCTGATAGAGCGAGAGGGCATGCGACGCGCGCGCGCCGTGCTCAAGCGACGTCGCGCCGCGCTCAAAGAGACCAGGGCTGAGCTCTCGCCGCATAGAGCTCCATCGGTAACACTTGCTTTTATAGAATGCCACTTTGAGTATCAACGGGATATAGCGTCAGTCCTCAAAAACGTCCGAGCTCAATGAGATCTAATTAGACCGCTTTACACGATTAAAATAATTCGAAGCGTCAAAATAGACGTCTCTAGGCTTCTCAATCTTAATTAGGCTTTAGCACGGCGACATAGAGTCTTTATATCAAACTCTTTAAGTTCGTCATTGTTGGTATATGAGTATCGGTCAACCCTGGACACTATATTCGAGAATTTTGTTTTAGACTTCACGTCCACGTGATGGAAACTCATTGGATTGCTATAAAATATTTAAGTTTCGATGTACTAAAACCTATGTATACTATGTATGATCATCCCAAACTAATGTCCCTAAGTATGCTGTGTGATCAGCGAGCTTAAGATTATTGTTATGGCACCGACAAGCTCAAATTAGCACAGGGTCTCTGTAAGCAGATTTCTGAATTCAGAAACTAATTTGAGGTCCTGAATTTTATTTTGCTGTGCTCTTTTCCAGACAAGAGATATATAAATATACTTTTCTTATCATAAAGGATGTAACGACTCATATAGCTCATTCAAAGGTTTATTTAATTCATTCATTCGAAGGTTTATTCAATTCGAGCGTAAACTTACCCAGGAGGAGCGCGAGGCCACGGAGCTTGAAGTGGCGTTACACAGGGCGCGCGCGTTACTCGGAGAGAAGGAAATTAGGCTGAGACACATTGAGCGTGCGTTGCGGCTGTTGGCGCCGCACTGCACCGCGCCGCCGCCCGCGGTCTGTGCCCGTCTTTGTCATCAATATTTGTTTCTTAAATTTTTTACATTGTCTTCATTTTCGTAAACTTTTGTTTTCGTATAACCTATGCCAAAGTTTTTTTTTTATAATACTTTTTTCAAATGTTTGCTATTATTTTGCTCCACTTTTTAGTAGTTTTTAATCAGCTACTGTATTTATTTTGCCGTTTTTGGTTTAGTCACATCTTGTTATCTTGTGTTTTCGTTAGATTAAGGGATTCTTGCTTATATTTTCGAAAGGCATATTGTTCTTTGTCACAAGTTTTACTTTTTCTTATAGTCTTCTTGTATTGTAGTGGTTTTATTGTTTCAATCTTAATTTGATGGTTTCTATTATAGTTTTGCTTCCGACTCGAGCCGATTCGATTTTTTCGGCTTTGTCATCATTTCTGAAAATATTTTTCACTTCGTTGTCGTCTTCTTTGTTTTTCTAGTTTCCTAGTATTTCTTGTGTTATCATCGATGTAGAGTATACTATAGCTCGACCGCCGTAAAGTCGACCCTCTTGATGGTACGCGGCCATGCGGGACGCGGGGCGGCGGGTGTGCCTGTGTACGGGTACATTGTCACCGCAGCGAGATATCTCAAGATAAATTTTCGTGTTGTTATTTAGGAGATAATATGATTACAGTTATTACGAGTGTAGCAAATAATAGACTTTGATTCTACAATTATTTTTATTTAATATGATTAATATTGTAAATGTCATTCTTCATCGGTATCATTTTTTTTAAATAATATTTAGACGCGACGAAAATACTTTACAAGTTTTTTTTTAAACAAGTACAGTTACAAGTATTATTACTAGCATAATATAGAAAATGAAATAAATAATAATCACCGGACGAAGCCGCCGATTTCAGTTTGTTCCTTTGAAAACAATTCGCTACATTTAATATCATTATCTTTGCTTGACTTTATAACTTTTTATTACGCAGACTCGGTAATTTCATATTAATTTGTTGTTGGATGCGAAGACGTGAAATAATCTCGTATGTAGCGGGCACAAGGCTACAACCGCGCGAACTCTAACTACCAAAATGTCATCCGATGTCAGCAGCCGACATTCGATGACTGATTGGTCGAGCGCACCCCGCCCCCGCGTCCCGCATACCATCAGGAGGGTCGACTTTACGGCGGTCGAGCTCTAGAGCTCTGGTTCAGTGCAAAATGAAAAATTTCCCGAAACATGATCTTCCGATATTATAGTGCTGCGATAATTATTTATGTAGTTGCTGAAGCATTATAAACATCTTAGCTTACAAGGATTGGTTAGATTTGAGCCAAACTCAATCGAAATAATAGTAGGAACCCATTAATATTTTTTTGTAATATGTTTCTGATAGGTTTTGTGGACAATCTAGTATATTCTACATCGATGATGAATAATTATATATTTTTTTTGAAGTTAATAATTTTATTTTATTTGTAATTTTATTACAATATTCCTTATTTAAAGCTAGTGTCCTACAGGAAGCGACGACAAGTGAAGCGTCATCGGGCAGCGAAGCCGCTCAGGAAGCGGAAGCGGGCGGCGCCGTGCTTCGCTCGCTTCGGGCGCTGCACGCTGACGTTAGAGACATCTGGCGCGCTCTCGACGCTAGGCGAGGACAGCATGGTATGTTGTGACATTAGGTAGGAGCGAAGCGAAGCTTCATTGTGTAGCGACGCTGCTCAAGAAACTGAAGTGTGTAGACGAAAAGTCTACATTCAGTTACTTTTTACTTCTAGTTTGAAAGTGTCGCTATGTCTGTATAAGGTTACTTCTGAACCATCCAGTGAAATGCCGCATTCTATGTTTAATTTTTAATGATTATTTTTCAGCCTCACCAGAAACAAGCTCTTGCATTGCGGCGTCGACTTCGCAAACGCGATTGACTTTGTCAGCGGTAAGTTATACAATGTTTTTATTTATAAAAAACTGATATAGTGCTTGTTTAGTATAAAAACTGAAGTAGGTTCTGGAAATATAATTGACTAAGTGAGCGAAACGAACGAAAGTCTCTGCATTAACTAGCAAGAATATTGTTGTTCTGTTAGGATGTTTGTACTCGCGTACAGGTCGTATTTTTGAACCAATCTTGATGAAATTTGGCAAACAGATTCCTCAATTTTATAGAATTTTTCGCCGTTGAGAATTTTTGATATAAAGTGGGATATTTCTCCCAAAAATATGACACCACAGCAAACATTCCCCATGTTTGCTGTGGTGTCATATACAGACAGATTTTAATAGAATTTGCAAAAAATCTTTGATACTTAATTCTAAATAAGTATTTTAAATATGAGCAAAATCGGTCAAGAAATTTTTGCTACGAGGCCATTTGCCGGCCGATTTTGATATTATTTGGCAACACCATTCAACACGGAATTTTAAACAAGAATTTGGGGCAAGTATGTATTTCACACAGCCTAAACTTCTATTATACTGTATAGATAGAGGAATGCCTTTCATTCGAGAATCTGCCACAAATTTAATTAAGGTTTTGCTGTTTCCCTATTTTCTTTTTCATACTTTCAGCCAGATCCAGTAATACAAGAGAACTCCGACGGCGGTGTCTCGGAGCGTGCGAGGGGACTGCGGGCGTGGTTGCAAACTGCACCCTAACGTCACAAACATAGGCCTTAATATCCCTTAACTTATACAATTATTTTGCCTTATTATACCTTATCGATGTTTGAGTGATTGTTGGAATGTCCTTTTAGGGAAGTTTGGGGGTTAAGAACGTGTCGAGTTTTATGCATTTTTACCATTTTCGTTTCTATTTAAATTTGAGTATTTTTTATATTTTTTTTGTATCTTTGAACGGCTACTAAGACGCGAATTTTAACGACGAATTTAGCGTCATATCTCATTCTGAAAATTATTATCAATATACTCTGTCATTATGTGTAATTTTGAATCGGGGTACTACTTTGAATGGGCCCTTAAGATACATCTCGTTGAGTAAAATTATATATTTTAGTATAATTCGTCTTATACAATATACATTATTGTAATATGAACTCATAAATAATAATAATAACACTCGGAGAAAAGAAAACACCCTCATTTTGGGTATTTGGGTAAAATGTGACGACAATTTCTCTGCTGCTGATTGGTGTTGCGATAATTTGGGATAATATTTTTCTGGTGTATATAAATCGACACGTTGTTAACTGCAACGCGTGAAATGGTTGTAATTCGAAGTTGTTGTGAAGAAAACAAAGTTATTGTTGCACGTAATTACATCGTGATCCCTCCATTTATCTTTTGTATGGCCCTTCAGATGTACCACGCCAATTCTTGTGAAAAAAAGCGAGAAAGTTTATACCTGTCTCCCTGTAGGTGTTTTGAGTTGAAGGTTCTTTCTAAAAACTTTTATTTTATCCTATAAGGTGTGTTTCAATGAAAAAAGAGATTAGATTTAAGTTTTATAGCTCGATTTTCTTAGTAAAAACAGACAGTTCGCTAGCGGTAAAAATGTGTGAGTGAAAAGGTTAAATATAAAACATAACATTGTTAGCGAGGGACAAGAGAAAGAGATCTTGAGGCGTAAACTTTACGCCTCACAGAGCTTGAGCATAATGTTGTGTCCGATTCTGTTAACCATTCAATAAAAGTGAAACTAAATTAACAAGACTAAAACATATGCCGTCCCTTTCTAAATACATGAGTAAGAAAAAGTAGGCACGAGTTTCGGTCCAACCAAATAAAAATTTAGTTTTATGGAGTGTGTGATAGAATTGGCTTTTTTATTATGTGTTGCGATAGAGATCGAGCTATACAATTTCTACTGATCTTTTTTTTAACGAATCTAAAGGGCAGCAAATATCATGGTCTAATTAAAAGGTTTTAAATCTTAATTATATTTCAATACTGAAATCGGCCATAAAATGTATACAATAATGTATTGAGACTTGATCTTTGAATGTGTTTGTCATAAATAATTATTATTCTTATCAAAGTGAATTTGTGAGATCATAATGTAGTTTAGATACTTTTTTTTCAAAAAATTTAAGGCGTTGTTCTTGGGTGGAGCTGAATTTGATCTAATGTTCAACAGAATATAAAGGTTGGTCTACTTACACACTCATTTGGTCAATAGATACTGCCTCTAAATACGACTAAATAAAATTAAATAAATAAAATAAAAGCAAACCGTAGAAGCGTAGCTATGATTCGAATCTGATAAAAAATATTATCAAAATCAAAATCGGGTTGTGTTTAGAGGTAGAAAACAGTGTTTTTATATCTGTATGGAAGCGTTTCTGTTAATACTTTTAGTGAAATCAGTATATTGACATCCACTGTAAAACGCTAAGCTCTGAAATTTACCTGATATTTGTTTGGTAGTCTAAAAATCCATTTTCTACTCCACCCATGAACGATTTTGTCAAATTACTATATGCGTGTAATTAGCCAAATAACGAATGTAGTTAGTTACTTCTAGTCAAATATTATCAACTAATAGTCGATGTTCGTATAGAATGAAGCTAGGTTCGACTTATAACGTCATTCTCGTATAGAAATTCTTTCGGACACCGATCGGAAATGTTTCCAATCAAATACTTAATGGATTGAAAATGAAGATTATCGTAATATTGATTATATTCGCTTTCATTCCATTATAGGTTGGACGTGGAGTTGGCGCTTACGACATTTTCACCCATTGTATGTAAAAAGTCTTGGAAATGGCGTAAGGTGCAATTGTACATTTTTGATCGATGTAATTTTTTTCTATCCTCAAATCTGTGAAATCTAGTAGTAACATAAAGAAATCATGTCAGTCGAGTCAAGCGTTGCGGGCTTTAAGCTTTTGAATTCCAATGAATGTCACTAGCGAGCGGTAATCAGACGACAACCATACTTAAATACATGTATGTGTGTTGTATACAGACGTCAATTTGTGTATTATCACTTAAGCGCTTAGCTATTAGCGATTAGCGCGCCATTGTATGGGGTGTCCGACGTTTGGATGAGGTCCTGAACTCTACTATTATAGTTGCCATTTTATTTATTTGTTCATTCATTCCACCTACACTGTATAATATATAAAAATCTTATCAAGAAAGTAGAGCTTAATGTCAGAATTATTACAGATGAAGTCAGAATACATTAATATTGAGCGGAAAAGAAAAATAGTCATTTAAAAATATGGCATTAAATTACATGTCCATCGAATATGTCTAAATAAAAAGTAAATTTATGTCCAATTAATAAAATAAAATATAGTAATCAATAAATCATTAACGTCACAAGAAAAATACTGATACATAATATTTACTTGTGTTTAGAGAGTCGGAAATCTCAGACTTCCTGATACTATTAATATTGTCACCAAATATGTCAATATCGCTTGCCCTAGACGTAGCATTATACTGACGCACCATTCTCGCCATTGGTACATTGAAACCCAGGTTCGAGCTCGGATTTTACGGATTTAAGGGTAGATTAAATACATACACGTGTAATTTTTTTATCTCAATCGCACAAGATACATTCCAGGCCAAGTGAGAACTAATTAGTGTTTTTATATTATGTGAATGTGTGTAGCTAACTTTTTGTCTTCGAAACGTAGATTTGTAGGTTTTCTTTTCTACTTTCTAACATATAATCGCTTTTATTGATAATGTTTTTTTTTATTGAATGAAATCGTAAATCAAATTGATTTGTTTTAAAAATAATAGGCTAAACTATGAATTTGATTTCTTAGCGATGACCGATTGTGATTCTGATAGTGATCGCATTAAATAATATAATCGGAATCATCGGTAAGTAATTAGCCAGTTTGGTTATTGATTTCTTGAGTTACTTTTCATTTAAGGCAGAAAAGTTTAAAGATTGCAAACCGCGCCTAATTTTTACTTAATTACTGCTAAGCAGTGTCCATCGCCGGACGGAAGGCCAAGAATTTTTGACAATGTATATTTTATACTTATCCAATCGAATTAAGGTTTAAATTTCAATAGATGCGATGCGTCCCCCGACATGTACATCTCCCAACATCCCCCGGCATGCGTCGAATCGACCGCTCTGTGCGTTGTAAACATACAAGCCGACCATCGTCCGTCTCGCTCGCGGGTATGCGCGACATTTTTGAAGATATAAAATGACCGAATGAACTCATAAAAAAAATCGCCGTTTGTAAAACTAGACAATGACATCACAAATATTCGACAAAAATTTCAATTTGTAGCAAGTAAATCATATAAAAATAATTATTGCGTTTATAATTTCAAAAAATAATTTTTATGTATGAAAATTAACTTGGATCGAATTGAAATTTTTGACCAATATTTGTGATGTTGTTTTCTAGTTTTACAAGGATGATTTTTTTATAATTTCATGCAGTCATTTCATATCTTCAAAAATATGGGTGCGCGAGCGAGACGGACGATGGTCGGACTACGGACTCTTAATTCGATTGGATAAGTATACAAAATACATTATAAAATAAAAATGCAGGTGCATTGCCGCAGGTGCATTAGCGGCAGGGCAGGTACCGCCCGCCAGTGTGTGATGGACTACGAATAATTACTTTTACTTTAATGATTAGGAAGGTGACAAACGCCGTAAAAATATTTTTCTTAAGTATATTTTTTTTGCCCTAATATAGTTTTTAATTTTGCACAAATTTTATTGTAACATATACAGTACATACAGTAATATAATTTCTATTGAATTTATATAATCATGACTTGGCCTCCATTGTAACCATTGTATTTCTAGTTAAGTGTTAATATTATATCTTCCTCGCTAGGCGGGCAGACTGAAGGTAACATGATCTGGTTGTAAGTTCTCTCAGTTATACTATAATTATCTATTCATTTTCAACCGACTTCAAAAACGGAGGAGGTTCTCAATTCGACTGTATTTTTTATAATGTTTGTTACCTCAGAACTTTTGACTGGGTGAACCGATTTTGATGATTCTTTATTGTTTGAAAGCTGGCGCTTTCCGTGTCGTCCCATTTCAATTTGGTCCAGTTCTGACAATGGCATCCATGAGAAGTCGGTTTCCTTAGTTTTTAAACTATAATTATTACACATATATATTTACCTTGTCACAAGTATAAGTTTAGAAAACTCAAAAACTCCCGACAAGTAGAAACGGTTGAACAGATTTTGATAAAACATTAAAAAAAACTAAATCAAAATCGGTCACCCGTTTGAGAGCTACGATGCCACAGACACATACAGATACACACGTCAAACTTCTAACACCCTTCTGTTGATTCGGGGGTTAAAAACGGAACTATTTAGTTTGATTTGTTCCTATAGAACTCTTTATTTTCTATCGCCGTATAAACGTAACGTGGTCGCGTTAACTCCAAGGAATCTACGTGGAATCATTTCATGCAAAATCCGCGAAGTAACTCGACAAGTTACGAGTTTAGGCTATCATTGAAAGTAAAGTGTTAAATGATAAATATGTACTCAGTATATTATTTCTTTAGATTTATCGATGACTCAGACTAGACAATTAATCAGACGGAACGCATAGAATTCGCAAGTGAAGCTAGCTTATAATCAGTTTATTTCAACTGCAACAAAATTTGATTTAGACATACGTGAAAACAGACCAATTAATATAATTAACAATTATATCAGGAATATACTTCTTGATATAAAATTGTTAATTATTAATTGATGTGTTATATCGGAATCTAAGTCTATTTAGTGCCTAAAATAAAATATTTAAAGCTAAATACGATTTGGTATTATTTGTAAAACTTTTAACTTCTACAAAAGATACGTATTCTTTAGAATTCTGCATTCCATCTGTATTTTTCTCTAGTCTGCGATTATTGAACTGCAATTTTTTTTTGTGAATGAAGCTTTTAATTATAAAATGATATAATTTTAGCATAACTGACAGAATATTGACGGCGCTGTGATAGTAAGGTTAGAAAATTATGAAATCATGATACGCCAACTCATTCCTCATAATGCATTTATTTACATTTAAAAATAGAACATTAATAAGTACAGTAATAACGTTAAGATCTACTCGAAAATTTCACATATATTTCATTACTAACTTATGGGCACTAACAATATAACAATATAAATTAGTTCGACAGGGCGGATCCTTTTAAAATTAGATTTTATAGTGTAAATTCTAATGTAGTTCGTGCCAACGCGTAAAAATACACTGCAAATTGAACGTAAAAATTTCGGCTGTAAAGTCTTAATTTTAAAATGGGTTATTGCCCTAATTGGATGAATTATATATAGTGTTATGGATTAAGCGGCTGATGGAAACATTTTTTTTTTCATAATCCAGTACGGTAGCTAGCCATACGTCATTTTGTTTAACGACTGGACAAGTAAGAATGCGCTTGAAGGTGATTTTTTGAACGCATAATTTTTGGCAGTACAATCCCCGTTTTTTCATACATCAGGAAAAAAGTGTTTTGTACATCTTACCTATCTGATGTCAATGATTTTTTAATGATGATGTAATCACTGGTTAGGTTTATTAATTGATTTTTCTTGAAAATACATAGATTTCGTTATAATTATATTTAAAAAGCTACAAGGCCATTTATAGAATAATTACATAAAAATCACTAAATCAAATTAATCAGTTTTTTACTTTTGTATGGTATGGACAAATACCCTGTAAATTTCTGTAATTTTCAAGTTATCCTCTTGATCATTTAAATTAGTTGTGATTAAGATCATATTGTATTTAGCTTAGCATATCTATTCTACACACCTAGTCACATAAAGTATTTAAAATTATCAGTACCTAAAGGTGCTACTTATTATTTTACAACTTATTTCTTTACTTAGACAATAACGTCCAATAAAATTTATTTACAATTTTTATAAATACCAAAATACTTATTTAAAACGCACTTTTTACATATTGGAAAGATTTAAGTCACTTATGTCCATAAATAATATCTTCATTGTATATTTATTATTATGTAAAAACAATAAATTTAAAAGGTTATATGTTTAATGAAATTGTAAGAAATTCCATAAAATACGTAGAAATCCAAGAAACTACGTAATGTTATTCTAATAAGTGTTAAACCTACATTGGATCGATTTTTTTTGATAAATCGATAGTTGGTGAGACTGATTCAGCGAAATCAAAATGGAGACGAAGGGTTATTATGAAAACTTGATCCGTATCGCAAGACTGTTGCCGTCTCGTGCGCATAATTTATTCGCGCTGTAAGCGTGGACGACCGCAATAGTCTAGCAATTTCATTCATATCTAAGCCAGCAGAATATAGTGAAAAGGCGACAAGTAATCAGTTACCTCAAATGCAGTTCATGATTGTGACATTAATAGCGTTCTATCTTGCTCTTACATATAGTTCGAATACTGTACTGTGAGTAGGACAGTACGGATTACTATGGAAAATGACCATGATTAAACCTCTTGCTTTTTTTTATTATCACCGCCACTGATAGGTAGGCAAAATTCAAAGTGTTACACAAGGAATAGACATTCGTAACGAAGCAAGATGACTATCTATGATATACCGGATTGCAAGACTATTTTCCGTCTCGCACGCATGACTTAGGTACTCACGCTGTGCGTAAGTTCCTGAGATAAACAGTGTAAATGCGATCCGGTTCAAATTTCCATAATAAGCCTGCATATTTAAATTGGACATTATAGCTTATAACGTCTGTAGGCCGTAAATAAAGATAAATGAGTTTATCGTATTTGAAGACTGCTGCTCATAGGTATGTTTGGAAATATTTTGTACTGTCGTTATATCAATAAATTGATCCAACGTAATTTACCTTTAAAATGTAATAGTCGTTCACAACGATGCCCTGCCAGAATAAAATGTCTATCAAATAAATATTTCTTTTATTCAAAAGCTGTCCTCTAGAGTCTAGATATAGAAGTATCTTGGCAAAAAATTGCAATCAACGTCTTGATTCTGATGCTAGTCGAACAAAATACAGAAATATAAACAATAATCAAATTATAATGCCACATTAATTATCTTTCAGAACAGACTATAAAAATATCACTAACAAGCATATATTTATATTGTATGTCTTTTGTTGCTCATTCTAGTTGAGGAAGCAAGACAAAGCTAAACATAATTTTAACACTTGCTGCTGAGGTACAGGTCAATGTTACACTTGCTAGCCGCTCAACTGCGATTGGAACATTGTGTTCCCGCCACATAAAATATGGCGTGACGTAACAACTGTCAGTCATCTGTGAGACGGTGGCAGGGAAAATACTCGCGTCGAACTTATCTCAGTGCTTTATATTATAATACTCTTCTGTGTGCTCTGACCGTTGTATACAAGTACTCTCTAATATTATTGCTCTGTGATTATATTCTAATTCGTTGGTTGAAGTTCCGCCCGCGCGCTTAAAATATTACAAGAGGGTAGTATTCTGCTCATTGTGAACAATTTATGGTACTGTTATATTCAGTAGAAAAGTGCACCGAAAAACTAAGTGAAAGTGTGTCTGGATTTTGACATCAGCTCCATCATCCACGACCATCATCATCATTGAGCTCATCATCGGACGGATTATATATCCGCCTTAGGATATCACCCAAGTAAGTTCGCCTCCTTTTCATTTTCCCCTTATTCCCCACAGTTTTCTGCCCCATTCATTTCAGCCCTCGTCGTGATCGGCCTGACTGCCCACAATTTTTGGGCTCTGGCCAGCACAGCTTGCTTTATTCAATCGAAATCTCACATGTTTTCGGCTTGACAGAGCGAGTTGTCACGTCAAGTATTTCTAGTGTTAAATAATTTATGATGCAACCGGTCACAACACTATTTTTCTAGATATAAAATTAGTAAAAGTAGGTAATTTGAAAAGCAAAAAAAAATATGAAGATGTGCTAACATTCAATAATTGTATACTTAAAAAAAGTTGTGTGCGAACGAGACAGCTGCAATCTATTAATGTTTGGTAAGAGAACATCGTGGCAAAAATGGGAACTGACGTCTATCGTGTTGCTAGTCAACCAAAATAATGAAACAAGGACATCAGCGCCCTCAATGACATATTAGTTCTATTCCTGAACAGAGTCTAGACTGCTCTCCGCTTTTTTTTTCATGTACCCACTAAGAAGCCACTTTTTGCAGCGTAGTGTTATTTATGTTGCACATATATTTGTTTTTCTTAGTCTTTTAACACATAATTTTATAACAGGTCTAAATTATTTAATCCATCATCTTGTTAATGCCAATATTATTAGAAGGCATATTGTATTTACTACAGTTGCTCCTGAAATGAAATAAAAAAACGTGTTTTAATTTATTTTAGGGTAAAAAAGAAAAAAAATAGATGAAGGAAGATATTTATTTTAAGCGATCACAAAATAAGAGATGTTGATGGATTTAGAGAGAAGATAGAAGAATTAAGTTTTTCAGCCGTTGTACAGAATATATTGCATGTCCATTCACCAAGTAGCGCTTTTCGTAAATGCTTAGCTTAGCCTGAATAAAATAAAAAATGAGCAATTTTAGTCTAAAAAAAAACTTGTCACGATTCACTAATATGACGATGTTCAAAAAAGGGGCCCAATCAAAGACAGGATAAATAATTATGTCTGTATGCTCAAACACGCTAAACAATTCCATCATTTGTTATTTAGAAGTCCTAATGTTTATTTTTCTACACCATGCAATATAGAAAAATAAAGAACGCGCAAAGCGACTTTAACGATTGTCTTAAAAGAGCAAAGTGAAAACAATTTGTGCACAATTCATAAAATTTGTGCCTTTCGTGTAAGTCAGGACCCCTTACCTCTCAGGTCCGCGGCCGCACTATGATGGGCAGATAGCCCCTTCAACACCTGTCCTGCCTTAACAATCTCTGGAGTGCAAATGGCGTAAGAGATACCGTCTGGCGTGTACGAGAGCGAAGCCCAGACGTGGTATAGCTTGCTGGTGAAATTCCACGAACTACTGGAGAAGTCTGCGGGAATCTGGGAGAGAAAAGAAAGAAGTAGGTATGTACTTATTTTGTAAGAAAAATAAATTGTACAGCGGCAGTGAATATGCTTCTAATATACACTCACAGATGATGCAGCTATAGAAGGAATACCATATCAGTTTAACTGTGTAACTAATAGAACTATATTGGATACTATGCTAAACAGGTCTTATTTGCTTGTCATCATCATCTCAGCCATAAGAAATCCACTTCTGGACAAAGGCCTCCTACCATGAATTTCCAAAAAGACCCATCCAGCGTCTTCCTGTCACTTGTTTAAGGTCTTGGGTTGTATTCGTTTGTAAGGGATAAAAATGGACATTGGGATGGTTCCTCACGAAGTAAATTAATGGTTAGTAACGGATATTAAATTTTGCACATAGTAGGTCCGATTTTATTAGTTTTTGTACTTACTGGTAAAAATAAAATACTTATCCGAATATGCGAACGTCGTCAAAAATACTATTACAAGTTTTTTTTCTTAACTACTTCGTTACGTTGCCTCAAGTTTCAACCGTAATAAATATTAAAATGTGATTTTTTCAATTTGGTATCCATTTACTTATTTATATAATTATTATTCGTGGTTTTCATAATTTTAGTTTAAAAATCTGAAAAAACCCGACTTCAAAATACGCAATTCGCTTGGATGATATATTTGTCCAGTTATTTTGTTATAACGGCCAAAGTAGAACCGATTTTCATAAAATTTACATAGGACCAGCTCTGAAGTGTGACCTACCGAAAATGAACAAACGAAAAATAAAACCGGCCAAGTGCGAGTCGGACTCACGCACGAAAGGTTCCGTACTATTATTTATGAAAACGGCAAAAAAATCATGTCTGTTGTATGGGAGCCCCTCTTAAATATCAATTTTATTTTATTTTTATTATTTATTTTTAAAGTGAATAATATAACTCAATATTCTGTGAATATTTCAAGCGTCTACCTGTTGCCGTTATCAAAAAAAAAAAAGTTTAAAAAATCACGTTTGTTGTAAGGGAGCCCCCTCAAATATTTATTTTGTTCTGTTTTTTAGTATTTGTTGTTATATATTGCGGCAACAGAAATACATCATCTGTGAAAATTTCAACTCTATAACTATCATGGTTCATGAGATAGAGCCTGGTGACAGACGGACGGACCGACGGACAGACAGCGAAGTAATAAGGTCCCGTTTTACCCTTTGGGTACGGAACCCTAAAAACATGCTGCCGATTTGAAAACCTTCTTCTTTTTGGAAATCAGTTTAAACAAAAAATATTCTGAACATTTAATTACTTATAGGTATAGTTTTTATGAAGCTGAAGTTCGTATATCAAAAATATATCCTATCCAATAAAAGTTAGTTTTACGCGAGCGTGAGAATTATCAATAGGTAGGCGCCTATCTCGGGGCCTCAAGGGTTTCTACGCAAAATAATGAGCATATCAATCCTCTAGTCCTCTATCGTACCCATATATAATCTAATTGGATGATCCATCAGAAGGTTTCCCCGATAAGTCGAGTTTTCCGAGAACTTTTCTTGGGAACTTATTTGGTTTCAGACATAATGTAACATTCAACAGTTAAGCAAACGTAATTCTAAGTTCAAGTTTTAAAGCTAATGAAGTAGGTACCTATGGTTCTATTAAACTTTATAATATAATAACGATAAGAAAACTTACCACACGCGTTCAAGCGTAGGTACATATGTATTGTCAATATTAGGTACTTTAACTTTTGTCTCGCTCTTTTTTAGTTCACAGAGCAAGACAAAGGTCAAGGTGTTATTTAACTATGCTATTATGAAAGTGGTGACTAGAGATTGCAACCCGGTATGTTTCTCAACCCTACCGGGCCCGGCGGGCCCGACGGCGACGACGAATGATTGTTGGGACCCGGATTGGCGGGTTGATGTGTTAGTGATGAAACCGTTAAAGTATTTTATGAAAATTTGGTATATAAGAATGGAAAAGGACAATGATTCAAGGTTACGAATTAATATTTATTTCAAACTAGCAAATCGACAATAATCAGTCTCACTCAAAGTCTCAAAATCTCTGATTTAATACAGAATTGATTATGTACGGAATAGTAACATTAGTATTAGTAATTATTATTTTTTATAAGTTTAAGCAAGCAGGTCTTTCTACTCTAGCTACTCGATATAGTGTCCATTTTAAACATAGTATTAGTATAAGAAACTAATAAAGCTTAAAGCACTAAACTTGTCATAACAACTTAGATTAGATAGATAGATAAACTTTGGTAGCTTTGGTATTTGGTAATATTTGGTATAAACAAAACAAATTCTTATTGGCGCGTCAGAATGGCAATGTGGCAGCTCGCAGCGGTTGTCATGTGAATTTTCTATGATTTCGCGCTCCCTCCCGCGCCGCGGTTTTCATACCTACCGGGCCGGGGCCGGCTGGGCTAAACCCGGACGGGCCCGGTTTGCAATCTCTAGTGGTGACCCTCCTAGTTGGGTTAAAACTAAAGATATTTAATGATGAGCAGAGTTTATATATTTATTTACTTTATAAGAAATTTACCTACGCTTAATCGGTTGATGGTAAGCCATGATGTGGCTGAGTATAGAGTATGGTTAATCTTTCCTCTATTTCTTGGAGCGCCTCATCATGAAATGCAGAGACCCCTCCCGATCAGGTCTCACTCACTCACTCACTCATTTATTTATTTCGTCTTTAGTACATTACAAATGTCTATATAAATATCACATTATTATTTGAAAATACATATCTTAATGATTGTTGTCTGGTGCCATAACAAGCTACAAGATCCCAAACAGGGAAATTTCTGTCTAACCCCCAGGGTGCAACAGGAGGTGACTGGCTCCACACACCAGCAGGCTTATACAAGTGGAAACCACTTCTATTTCTACAAATACGCTTTGAAATTATAAGAAATTGTGACGTGCCGTCACGTGACATTTCGCTAGCTAATGTCAATCCCATAAATTTACTTTTATAGTTCTACTGGCGTTCACGAAATTAGAATGCCACTTGTCTGACCCCCAGGTATATTACCTTTTGATCGCCAATGGTCCATACCAAGTTAGGAGCTGGCACTCCCGCAGAAGTACAATTCACAGTCACTCTTCCTGAATTTTGATCGTTTTCAGTTATTTTCTCTACCACTGCGTCGCTCGGGGGAACTGAAAAAGTAAAATCGTATTTAAATATTTTCTTAAGTAGGTAAATAGAGTGAAAACTGGTTCACCACACTGCATGGTTGTATAAAATATTTGAACAAGCTAACAAGCCCGCCGGGCGCTATAAGGTGGCTTAAACTGCTTAAGCTCTACATAAATGCCGTAAGCCAGCCATTAAACAGATTCCTTGTGCTACTTGGGTAGTTACACACCCGTATCCTTTATATAACAATAATTACTGTTAATCGTGAGTTTAGTACTTGACTGACGGACTACCCCAAAATCTTTAAATGGATCTTTAGAATTACGCTACACTCACTTCTAATACAACCAGAATGTAAATTTCTTTCAGCTTTCGACAATGTTTATTGACCTTATCCTCAACACCAGGAATCCTTATTCTTTTAGCTATAGTGCTGCAACACCAAATTGTACCCCCAAATATGTTACCATGAGTTTTCTGTATCCCTCCCACTGTGAAACCAAACTTAAAGACGAATTCACGTGAAAAAGACTTGGTCGAACGATTTCCATGCAAAAGTATTTTTACCAAATACCTATGGTCGTAAAGAGTGTACCTAATTTTACAATGAAATGGTTGCGGTTAGATTTAATATCGGTTTTTATAGACGTGAAATCACATTTGTTGAAGGAAAAAGTTGAGATTAATAGCAAAAATTTCAATTATAAATATATATTAATGAATAATTTTCGAAAACAAAAATTATTTGATTAAAACTAGTCATTAATCTTCTGTTGTCTTCAACAAAAGTGATTTCTCGTCAATAAAAATCGATTTAACGCTAACCACAATCATTTAATTAGAAAATTTTACTAATTACGAACATGTTTGTAGTAACAAAAATTGGACAAAAGCGACTGTTGTTGTTTGTTTTTGTTTATTTTTGTGGTTGTCTTTGTCACAAATAAAAATATGTCTATTTGATAAAATTACTTTTTATGGAAATAGTAGGTACCACCTTAGGTATAGTTACTCGTACCTAAAGCTTGAATATCTATAGTTTTTATCTCGGATATAAACATAGGTCTCTCGCCAGACGCTTCGCAGCTGTAGCTGGAGTCTTCTTTGACAGGCTGCAACACTTCCAAACTCATGACACAGGTGCCAGTAACGCCCTTCGTGTCTGCCTCGGAACAGTGTGCCTCCAGCTCCATTGTTGGTAGTCTTATGAGGGCACTGCGTTTTGGACCGTCTCTCTGGAAATAAATATAATTATGTCACATTTTGTTAGTCATGTAGTCACGAATAAGAAGTGTTGGCCTTACGCAATCAATTTTGGGGGAAAGGAAAAACTACTTGACGACGTTCTAGGTATTTTTAGGGTTCCGTACCTCAAAAGGAAAAAAAGGAACCCTTATAGAATCACTTTGTTCTCCGGCTGTCCGTCTGTCAATACCTTCTATCTCGGGAACGCGTGAAGGTAAGTATCGAGTTGAACTTAAAACCATATACGCAGATCCATAGTATCTTGCTGCAAAGAGAAAAATCAAACTTCTCAGTTTTCATAAAAAAAAGTTACATCTGAATATATCGCAAAAACGCATTATACGACACTCGCAAGGGAATCAATACCTATGGGGTACTTCCCGTTGACCTATAACTGTGAAATTTGGCAAAAAACATTGTCATAAGGACACATAAAAGACAAAGTAAGTACACATAAATGAAAAAATCCGAAAACTGTACATTTTTTACTAAATCACAAAAACAGGGTCTTTATGCAAAGAAGGAGGGTCCAATTTTTTTCCTACAACTTCCACAATTTCTCCCTTTTATCTACTTTGTACGCAATTTATCTAGTTTGTACGGAACCCTTAGTGGGCGAGTCTGACTCGCACTTGTCCGGTTTTTTATATTTCAGGATCCATTGTTTCGAAAAAAATTACCTTTGTCAACTTTTAACACCTATTCTATAATAAATAAAAGATGTTATTTATAACCTAAATAGAAATCCTTCATCAAAAGGACTAGGCGTGATTTTAATGACACAGTGCTTGCCACCAAAAAACTTCGAAAAGGGATTAAAAATATAAAATACAAAAATTGCAAAAATATTGAAATAAATTTCATAAAATAATTAGAAGTTACAAATGAAGGTATAAAATAAATACAGATTAATTAATTACGTACCTAAATATGTTAGAGTGAATCGCCTAGATATCCGCCGATAAGCCGCTTATGTTGTCATACTAGTTTTTAACCCCCGACCCAAAAAGAGGGCTGTTATAAGTTTGACGTTGTTATCTGTGTGTCTGTCAGTGGCTCTCAAACGGACGGACCAATTTGGATCTATTTTTTATTTTAAAGAGGATTTTGTCGAGAGTATGAGCTACATGTCATCAAAATCGGTTCAGTCGTTTTTTGTCGGGGTTTTTTGAGTTTTCTAAACTTATGTAAGATTTTCCGTAATTGTTGTATTGATTCTTATGGTTTACTAACAATAAAGAATTGATTTATATATATGTAAATGTGTCTAAAGTAGTCAAAAAAAAGTTAACTAATGTTATTTTGTAAACAATCTAGGTTTTTATTTTAAGGTCCCGTCCAGACAAATTTTGTTACTGTGCTTGCTTTTAATTTACAAAACGCTGTTTTTAATTTACAAAACACAGTTTTGCTAGATTTAAACCAAACACTCCCACAGGTTGGATCAACATTTATGTTATTTTTTGTCGTTAATTTCATTACTTGTTTGTACTCTCATAGTTCTTAATAGGTTTTTTGGTCATTTTGTAAGGTACAAAGGGCACTCAATCGACCTTTCTAAACAAAATTTTAATTGTTCGTGTCCATTTAGGCCGGAAGGCGGAAGGTCCGGATAATGAATAGGCATGCATTACGAGGGTCATTGTAGCTACTCGCTGTTATTGTTGTGATGAGCTCCTCCAAAACAAGCTGATGATCTTTGGCCTTGTTTTAGGCAAAATGAGGGTAATCAGCCAATTAAAATGTTTATTTAGCTGCTTCATTTCTGTTTATTATGAATTCTTGAAAATGGAATATTCTATGTAAAATAAAGTACCTACCTAATAT
Organism: Lycia hirtaria; assembly: GCA_947563715.1. Lineage (NCBI taxonomy): Eukaryota > Metazoa > Arthropoda > Insecta > Lepidoptera > Geometridae > Lycia > Lycia hirtaria. The sequence goes on from OX387375.1 coordinate 26,809,992, forward strand.
TTTGTGGGTCAGGTATCCTATTTTTTTCGTATTAAGCCGTAAAAATCTCGTTGTACTCATAATAATAAAAATAACCTTTTTTATAAGGGTAAAAGGATTCTAAGTTACGAAAGAAATTCACATAATAAAGTTTTTTGCTATCTGAAAAAATGCATAGAACAGTTTCGATCGATGCGAACAACGAAGCTACTTAGATTTTTCTTCATCGTAGACCGTAACAGGTGAGTTGAAGGTCAAGCGCAATCCTATTTTCGGGTTAAAAAAAATGTGTGCTCAAAGCACGCAGCTATCTCTCTCATACATCAAATTTTTGAATATATAAAATAAATTAGTGGAGATATTATTAACATAATGTGAAAGCATGAAAATAGAGCTAAGATACCCTAATCTTTTAAAGTACCTACCTTATGTTAAATAACTCTGTATGTTTATCAAAAAAAAAAAAAAAATATAAAAGTGAGATACAATTTTGTTCATTTCGATAGGAGAAATGTTTAAAAAAATGTTCACATTTTTTAATTTTGCTGATGAGTTCCAAAACATATGTTTCTTCAAAACTACAACGCCAATATAAATTATATCTAAATGCAGAGATGTATTATGCATAGGCCTATTATATCAACTTATGTCCGATTTCTTTAAATATTTCTCCTAATTAAATAAATAATGTTATCTCGCACCTTTATAATATCCCAATTCAGTGATTTTTTATGTCTAAAAATTTTGTGATGCGCGAGAGAGATAGTTGTGAGCTTTAAGCACATCCTTAACCCCCGTTTACACTCGGTTCTTTTGGACAGAGAAGTTGACATCGCGAGGATATACTTAAACAGATTTTTCGCGCATCGCAGATTAGTTACTCGCGTCGATACTGCCGCAGATATATAGGGTAATAATTATTACCGGCAAGGCAAGAGCAGGGACAAGGGTTGAGTGTAAATGGGGGGGTTAGATTGGTCTCCAATTTCTCACCTCTGGTCTATAGATCATGAACTGTTGGTCTGACTTGTAGAGTCTGACAGATTGCAGAGAATCGTTGGCGTAGAGCTTCCAGGTGCAAACTATCTCCCAGCCGAAGTTGGGCTTCCATTCGCTCGTGAGCTCCACCATTGACGTCTTAGCTACAACTGTACCTGTAAATAAAGAAAATAATGTTATGGTGGACACTTTGGGCCTTACCGAAAATCGTTACTTAACTTTAACCAACCTGACCACACGGGAAGTACCAGCTTTCAAATAAAAAAAGAATCATCAAATTCGGTTCACCCAGTCGAAAGTTATGAGGTAACAAACATTAAAACAGTCGAATTGAGAACCTCCTCATTTTTTGAAGTCGGTTGATAAGCAACGACGAAGCCGTTTTGTTCAATAGTATTCTGCCCACCCTATTCTACAAATACTTAGTCACGTTATACGGACATCGCGTACTTTCAAAATATTTACCTGCGCGAGTATATTAAACAATTAATTAGCTAAATGGCTGACCACTGCTTACAGTCGTGTGTCACGCGTGTAGGGTCCGCATCATAAATATTTAATTGAATGAGACTGTCTAGGTGTCTTTAGCAGGTTGTTAGTTTAGATGACGGAAAGTCGTGTTGTACTTGGAGGTTTCAGTTTTTTTTGTTGAGAAGTCAGGAGTTATATAAGCATTGAGCTTTTTTTAATTCATCATTGTACTCACAATTCTATTCTATTTTCAATTCATATTCATATTCATATCATTTATTGCGTCATATTTAGGTACATGCAGGTCTTATAATAACACATGTTTATTTAGGGAATACATATGGCCATAAAGGGGCATGGCAACACTTGAGTCGGAACGTTCTATTTTAATTTTAATTTCGTCAAAGTTATCCTTAAAAAATTCGTCAAGATTATAATAACTGTTAGCTTCTAGGAGATCTTTCAAATTCAAAATAAAGCTTTCATCTGTGTCTATATCTTTTAAGCAATTCCGTTGCTTGTTATATATTTTTACTGCCATAGAATTAGGGCTAGAACTATGCATTGCTAGATTTGACCTTGGTATTACTAATTTATGTTTATGTTGGGGTCTAATTTTACGCGGTCCGTCTGCTACTTTTTTAAATAAATCTGGATATTTCCTAACGAATTTACATAATTCCAATATATATAGATGTCACTGTTAAAATTTTGAATTTAATGAAGTATGGCTTATGAAAGTGAGGTAATGTGTTGTCAGGTGATTTTATGTTGCCAAGGATACGTATGCATTTTTTCTGGGCAATAAAGAGTTGATCTGCATCCACAGAGTTGCCCCACAGTAATATGCCGTACCGCAGCCACGACGAGGTGTAGGCATGGTAAGCAGATATAGCTGTGTTTAGGTCCGTGGCGCGTCTCAACTCATTTAGACCGTAAGAGAAGCTAGATAACTTAGCCTTGATTTTTTTGATATGCTTTTTCCAATTTAAATGTGTATCCAATTTTAAGCCGAGTAGAGTAGCCGAGTCAACGCATTATAAATTAATATCATTATAGTAAAAAATAATGTCAAGAGGGGGTTTTTGATGAGGTCTAAATTGCAATATTTTAGTCTTTTTAAAATTTAAGTCAAGATTATGATCAGTCATCCAGTCGATTATATTATTAAAAATGTCAGTTAAATTATAATTTAGATTAAGACTATTTTTACAAGATGTCAAGATTGATATGTCATCCGCGAAAAGAACGCAAGAGTCGTTAATTATTTTAGGGAGGTCATTTATATAAAATAGAAATAGAATACACCGACAACGCTTCCTTGGGGGATTGAATTGTTAATTTTAATAGGGGTCAATCTAACTATTTCTATTGTTTTGGCGTCATAGTTAAAGTTTTCTATTTCTACATACTGTAATCGGTTGCTTAGATATGATTTGAACCAATCATAAGTAATTCCTCGTATTCCCATGTCAAGTAATTTGTTTAATAATATGTCGTATTGAACTTTGTCATATGCTTTAGTCATATCAAGTAAAATACCAACTGCGTATTTTCTACTATCAATTATGTCTAAAATTTCCTGTACGTACTTATAAACAGCCAAAATTGTTGATCTATTTTTGCGAAAGCCATATTGCGAATCATCAAATATTCCGAATTTTTCGCAAAAAGAGTTCAGGCGTCTTTGCATTATCTTTTCAAATACTTTTGAAGACGTTGGCAAAAGCGCGATGGGTCTATAGTTATTAGGATCGAGCTTAGATGACTTTTTATGAATATGTTTAATTAATGATGATATAATATATTATTGATAGATACACAGATGTCCGATTCATGTTCAATGATTACGATTACATATTTAGGGATTTAGACTAAGAGAGGGCCGTATGTTTACCCACCTCATCGGGTAACAAGATGTGAGCTATCTAGGATGACACACATTAGTAAGGTGTTTCTAAATGTACATGGTTGCTTAGGCTAAACCTGGAGCGTTTTGTACAATTAGCAAAACTGTGGCCATTTTTTAGGGTGTCCACCACCATTGAGTAACAAGTAGTACATTCGAAAGTGCTTATTAAATATATTTTGGTCGGAGAACTGTGACTGTGATGTACTAAGAAAAAAAATATGTGTTTTTTCGATTCTTCAGCGGTTAACCTACAAAAACAAAAACTATGGTTATAAGTGTACTAAAATGTAGGATATATGCCCTCACAAAAATGTAGGATATATGCCCTCCCTACACCCGTATGCCATGCTCAGATTATTCAAATGCAATATGACGAACGGGGCGCATTTAGAACACGCGACGCGGTCAATTAACTGAATAAATGGACTTGTTTTGTTTAATTTCTACAAAAAACTGGCCTTGTGCTATGCTTGGAATCAAATTAATACCTGTGCATTTTTCTTCAATCGATTTTTTTACTGTTATCAGCCTCTTACTATGTTTGGCTTTACTAGGCTTTAAAGCATGCCAAAGAATTAGACATACACACATACAAACACTCGAAAAACATAACCCTCATTCGGCAGTCAGTTAAAAATAAGCAAACCAGTTCAGTTTCAATGAAGCGCCTAGTAATACAGTCTTATTAGATGCCCCAGTGACAGATTTTTATCCTAAAACTAATTCTATTATATTGTTAATAAAGTTAGTGACCATAAAGATGGCCGTATAAAGATCATCAAGCAAGAACAAAACGATCGCTACTTTGTGGTAGAGTAGTAAACTTTTACAACGTCTCTAGAGCTAGAGTAGCCATCATCTGGAGGAAGCTAATCCCGGATCGGGTATAAGAGGCACGCATAATACGCCGATATACTTACGTACCGAGAAGGGGTAATGCGAATGTAAAAACTGAAAGATAAGGGTATCGAATAGGTTTATACTATTTAGATGAGTACTTGTTCTTAAATAAACTTGGACTAACATAATAAAAACAGAATAAAATATTTTTTGCGCAATTTCACGCATAATGAGATAGTCTAGCCAAATGTCTCATCAATTTTTATAGGTAATATATCATCCTCATAGATTGTTTGAGCATTTTTACTGGTATAGTAGATGTCAAGATAGAGCTCATTTGTTTTGATATTATACGTATAGTCATCATATGATATGTTGAGGATTTGCTGACAGAGCTTAATACTTAATATACATGGATATTTAATAGGTATTTAAAAAAATAGGAGTGAGTCTCTCCTATTTTTTAAATCGCAGTACTTAAATGTTAAAATATTATTATTTTTGAAAATCAAGCCTGTCTCAGGTTGCCCGCCGAACAACAAACAAGTATCTGTATTAAAAAAAACTTTTTAAAAACAAGCTTTTATTATGTTCTTGTTAATAATAAAGTACTCGCCAAGACGAATCAAACGAGCCGAAACTCGATGGGGTTGTGTCGTTTCATTACAGAGTTCATGACCACCTTCCAGCTCCATCATCAGACCCTGGTTACCACTGAACGACAAACTACACGTCAAGACTCATTCAAATGAGCCCAAACTCGATGAGGTTGTATCGTTTCATTGCGAAGAGAAGTTCCTTTGGCCACCTTCCAGATCTATCATCAGATCAGCACCATGTCATCATAATATTGCATTGTCACGCGATTTATACATGTATGCAAAATTTCAGCTCAATCGGTAACTGGGAAGTGGATCAAATTTAATTTACAAGATTTGATGACAAACATCGGACAGGTGAGACTAAATAAAACCTTGTAAAAAGAGCGTTTAAAAAGGATATGTACTTCTCCGGGCTACCAAAGCCACAGCGACGCCATTGTTGTTGCATTTGTCCGTAGGCAATGGTTATCGCTTATCAGGGGAGGGGTTGCTGCATTATTTATGTTTATTTAAAAACACCAAAAAGTTCAATAGGCATACGTTGTACTACAAATATTTTAAAGTGCTAGATGGCGCGTGAAACTCTGCCATATCACTAACCCTCATATAGCACACGAAAAATCTAAACACACTTTAGAATAATTACTTATATTCAAAAAATTAAACAGCCGACTTCATAATTACATTAAAAAAAAAAACGAAAAACCGATTTCAAAAATTCGCTTTTCTGAACCAATTTTAATTAAATTTCTATGGGACTAATCGGAAATTATATCCTTTCAAACAAAACCATTTTTTTTCAAATCGTTTCATAAATGACAGAATTATGCGGTAACAAATTGAAAAAAAAAAAACAGACGAATTGTTAACCTCCTTCTTTTTCAAGTTGGTAAAAATACGCAACTTCGTTTACTTCGATGACATAATATTTGCAGTTATTTTGTTTTGAAAACCAAACTACTAAACTAATTTTGATGAAAATACGAAACCACCTCAGAAATATGAACAACGAACCAAATGAAGAATTATCAAAATCAATTCATAATTAACGTATATCGTTAATTATGCGTAACAAACAATAACAAAAAATGTAATCGAATTGATAACCTTCTCCTTTTTGAAGTCTGATAGAAACAGTTTAAAAAACTAAAAAAAACACGCTACAAAATATTGTGGTCAAAGTTCATTACAAGACTTTTCTAACAAATCCAAACACAGCTATTATACGATGTTCCATCATGAAGTTCTAGTTCATATCTTCCGGCTCCATCATCAGATCAGTTCGACAGTACCATATTATTGTATTGTCATCAGAACTACATAGAGCTGCCAATTTTCATGACGCTACTATCCTTGAAAGATGGTTAAATTAGTTACATTAGATTTCGTTACATACAGGTTGACCTAATAAAAGCGTGTTAATATAAAGCCTTGTAATTCTTCTTCTCATATTTTATAGAAAAATTCTCGTTGTCTTTTGACAAATTAAGAGGATTCTGAATTACTCCTAGGACTCCTAGGACAGATACATTTGAACATAATTTTAAAATGAAAGGCTTTTCCCCTACAAGTAGACTATCACATTGAAAATGTGTCAGCTAGGCCTAAAACTGCCACGTGCTTACTTACGCACATATTGAAACAATATGCTGCCACGTGTCTTTACCTAAGTACATTTGAAACAATATTTATAAAATACACTTCTATTTCTCTTTCACTAAGCTCGTTTATAATAAAAATAATACTGGCGTGTTGATACCAGCAGAGTTTACTCAACAATTCAGCTTGTTATGCTTTCATTTTTTTAAATTAGACAAATTACCAACCGTAGGGGAAGCGTAGTCGCCCTCATTATGGTGTGGGTATACATATCTTTACTACGCCGAGTCTTGCTTGCTTTTATAAAATATTGTAATACTTTTTTTAAAAGACTTCTAAAGTAAGAGGTTTTTAAATCGATTGTTTTTTAGTTTGTTATGCATTTTGTATAAGTACTGATACATGTGAAAAGAGGATGAAATGTTTTTTTTTCACTGCATTCCTGCTTCAAAAGACGGGAGCAAAAAAGTTAAGTAAGAATAGACAGATATGTAGAACATTCAAGAGCTTCTAGCGCAAAGGTCTATTTGCATGTTTTTTTCAGAGTGGATTTATATTTACGAAGTATCGCTTTTGAGTTCTCCTTTATATCTATCGACGTCCATCAGTTTGCGTGTTTTTCGCTGCCAATAGGATGAAATAGCTGGTACACATTCTCCTCAGATCTATCATACTCTATCCCCACCATGACCTATAGGTTAAATACGTCCCATCAGTGACTTACTACACGAAACGAACAGTGCGCTCCGCTTAGTCTTAGGCTTAATTCGCTCAATTGGACCGTCGTGCCTCTTAATGCTGTAATGTGCCACATTTGGGACAATGAGGAAGACGATGTTAAGACTGGACACTTTTTACGGCAAACAAATCGGATCTCTCTTGACTTTATTCCAAAGAAGTATCCATGTTAAAAGAAAAACGAAATTTCCGACTGCATAAAAGCGACATAAGCGTAAGTTGCACATTGCTAATATTATGGCATTGAGTATACAAATGTTTTTCGAAACTGTAGGTAGACTTACACAAAACAACTGTATAATTAATTTTAATACACATCTTTGTTTTTTTTTTTTTGTAAAATCACTTTTGTTATGAAATGAACAATGCTCCATCTTTGACCACATGATGTCAAAACATACATTAAGATAATGTTATCTTAAGGATTCGTTTAACGCGCGCAGTTATCTCTTTCTCTAATATAAGAAAAGTGAAAAACGAATTGTTTATTTTGATAGGAGAAATATTAAAAAAGTTTTTCTTTTAAATCTTTTTAATTGGCTGTGGAGTTGGAAAATATAAATGTTTTTTTTTCACTACTCCGTCGCCAGTTTAAGTGATATCTGAATAAACCTTTTTTAACATTTCTCTTAACTAAATAAACAAATTCATTTCTCACTTTTCTAATATCCCTAACCAATGATTTTATATAATGTTTTCTATGGTTATCAAAGTTATGTAAAATATACGTGATAAATCCGATAAAAAAATAAATCAATAAATGATTTGTTAAGTTTAATATATGGTTGTGATGCGCGAGAGAGATAGCGGCACGCGTTAATCGCCACCTTAACCTTTGCGAAGCAATAAAAATATAAATTAGCGTTATTTTGCTCGTATCACTAACGGTTAAATTCACGCTGATAACATTGAAACGGTTAAAGCGTCATAAAATGAATATGTCGTACGCCATATGAGTCTGTAATTGATTTTAATTGAGGACGATTAAACGACAAGTGCTGCGATGAGAAAAAGTGTGCATCTTACCCTCGCCTTGCAGGACTCAAGTAGCGAGTATTTGCATTGCAGGGTGAAGGGTCGTTCTATTTTTAACTGAATTTCGCATCTTTCTCGCCAGCCAGTGTCATCAATTCGAAAATCGAAATACTCAACAACGTGTTTGAGATCCAAAATGTGTGAGCGATTGGCGGTCGAACTTTTATGTTTCGATTTAGTTAAGAAATAGTTTTCTTTAAAAGCAAGTTTACGTTTTTTTCTATAAATAGTCACTTAGGGGGCACCGAATTTAAAGACAGGCACATGAGGTTAATGCCAAAGAGATTAGGGTGTGAAAAAGAAAAAAAAAACTATGTCTATAGCTATAATATATCTTCGTAACTTACATACTTACCTACATATACTAAAGTAGAAAAAGCTTTTGGACAAAGGATAAGCAGATTTTTAGGCTTCTGTATTAAGGGTTTGGGAGCCTATTCGTGAGCCTACGTTGTTTGTATGTCTGTCTGTTCATAAACTTAAAATATAGTAAACAGTTAGTGTTAAAATCTCTATGGATAAACAAAAAAGGTTTGTAATACTTACTTATTTGAACTTGATATTGTATGTCAACCTTAAATTTAAGGCTATTCCTTCCGTAGAAAATATGTGAAGTTACAAATATTTTTAGATTTTATTTTAATTTTTAGATTCTAAGTCATTTTATTGAGTAATAAGCCCTGTTGTCAGTATTCATGTTCATGTATTGTGTCATACATAGGAGTACGGAAGCCTCGGTGTGCAAGTGAAACCCGTACTTAGCCGGATTTGTTTTGGAATAAGGAGCTTCTTAATTCGACTATGTTTTTTTTGTGTATACGGATATTTACGCCAGCGAAGTTATTTTAATTTGTGTTTTTTTTAATATACATTAATATATACCTACTTTAACTAGCAGTGCCTCACGGTTCCAACTGCCCACCCGTGTAGTGTTGAAAACTGGTGATGATTCATGATTTTCTTTCATACAAACCTTGTCTTGATAATCATGAATGTAAAAAAAACGGTTAAACAGTTTTTTAGTTTTAGTGAGACTACCGAACAGCAATTGATTTTTATGATAGAGAGAAAAGAAGAAGGTTATATTTATATACTAGTAAGGTTATATAATCAATTACATACATACGCAGGCACATTAATATTAAATTAATTACTAACAATATATAAATTAGGCATATTCATTATTTTACAACAACATTATTTTCGATACAAGTGGCGGGAAGACGCTTGATGCAAGCCGCTTCCAATCGGTCTTTTTGGAAATCCATGGGGAGGCCTATGTCCAGCAGTGGACTTCTTATGGCTGAGATGATGGTGATGATATTCATTATTTTAGCGGTTAAAGTGTGAGTTTGTTGTTCAACCAGCACGATGTACCTAAGTTAAAATCCTAGCAATGAGCATGAGTTTTAGTAAAAACATCGGTAAAGGAAAACTTCGTGAGGAAACCATAGCATGGTGGAAGGGTGGTTTTTTCCGTTTACGCAACAAGAAAGGGTTATGTTTTTTACGTGTATGTATGTACATATATATTGGTGAACATTTCCACACAACGACTTCTAGCCCCAAACTATGATTAACTAGATAATGTATGTCTCTATAAGATTTTTATAGTATTTTCTTTCAAGTTTTACTCTGAATTAGATTTATTTTACTATAGTAAAAACTGCAGCATACCTACAAGGTAGGCTTTATGTCAATGTCACCTAACAGTTCCTCTATCGCTTAAAAAATATTTCATTAAAATTCTTCTCTTCTCCATTTATTAAAAAAATATTTGGCATAAAAAAAAACATGTACCTACTTCATTGAATTTTCGGCTGCAAAATTAAAACAATAAACTCACCAAACAAAAGACATAGAGCTGCCACTGTAACTTGAGCTCCCATTGTTGGTAGAAAGAGTGTATTCACAGTTTTTGTAAACTAACACTGTAAGTGCGCATGAGTGTAGAACCGGGACGCTACTGCATTAACTCTGCGTATGCGGCGCGGCGGCGGCGGTCAAACGAACAAGCGGGTATAGTATCTACGATTGAACGGGGTGCAATATTTTGTAAGAGATTGAATGCGTACTAATAATATAAGCTTTAAGTATTTTTTAACCCCCGATCCAAAAAGAGGGGTGCTAGTAGGTATAAGTTTGACTTGTATATCTGTCCATCTGTGTATGTCTGTGGCATTGTAGCTTTCAAATAGGTGGAGTGATATTGATTTTTTTGTTTGAAAAAGAATTTCATCGGGCCGATATTTTCGGGGTTTAGTTTTCTAAACTTGTACTTGTTAACATTATTATATTATTTTCCTTTTGTTTATTGAACTGCACATCTTGTTTTATTATTTCAATCTTTTAAATTCGCTCCGTCTTAAGATACTTGGAAGAGATAGTTTTTAGCAACATAACCGCCAATTATTGTACTACCTTTCACTTTAATGTTATTACAGAACAACAGCTGAGTTGACGATCAAGCGCAAGTCTATTTTCGAATAACTTCTCCTTCTTTTTGGAAGTCGGTTAAAAAGAGGAACAATGTTTGCCTTGCTACCTATCTTTGCCATCAGACGCGTCAGCATATTTACCATCAAGCGATTTGGTGGTTAATTGTACATAAATCTTTTTTCCATAAAAAATCTTACTGATTCACGAACTTGTTGGACATCCGTCGCACACTGTTAAGTCGAGTGTTCTGTAATCAAGAAGTACTAGCCATTGATTTAGGTTTTAATAGATTTTATTCACGCCTAACAGAAACGTTTAGCGCATTGTGATTTAGTTGGGTACAGGGTGACTCGCGCATTACTAGTAGGTACTACTTTGTTTCGTCAAACAATCATACATGTTGTTATTTTGGAGAATATAAGGAAGATTATTATTTTTGTACCTACCGATTGTCATTATTTCATATTTTTTAACAATAACGATACAACTCTGAATCAGCTGAAACCTTTACGTGCATGGACTTATGTTGCTGACTTATTAACTGTGGTACAAGTACGAGGTGAGCCGCAGATCGCAGCTGCAGGCGACAGTGCTGTCTGCAGCCACAGTCGACTGCAGACCGTCCATTCCTCGGTAATTGGCCTCACTCGTTTTCGTATCTTCACTTGAGACAGAGAGAACGAGATCCGTGTGAGCCAACGAGCGTGCAACGTACAGCGGCTTCAGGCTATAAGGTCGTTCTACACGGATCTCATCATAGAAATTCATGCTGTAGTTTGCAATTTGCAGTTCGTCTCGGACATGTACCTCGCTTACCGCACGCTTTCATATAAAACGAGATAACTTATGACCTCATACAAGTGGCCGGAAGGCGCTGGATGCAAGCCGATTCCAAATACTTCCAATCGTCTGTTTGGAACTCCATGGGGGAGGCCTACGTCCAACATTGAACTTCTTATGGCTGAAATGATGATGATTATGATGAGATGACTCTTTCCTATCCTGAACATTATCTAACTTTTTGATTCTTACATGTAAAGCCATTTTAAATTATATTTAAATGAGAAAATTATTTGAAATAATTCACGCAAAATCATTTACCTATATTTATCAAAAAAAGTTTGTTGGAAGTCACAAAAAACAATTTTTTATTTTTGCAAAACTTGTACACTTAATTGGTTAATTAACTAGGAAAGTAAACGAATCTAACGACACGCGAACACACACGCCCCCACACACCAGCTGTTTAGGCTGCCAAAGGTAATAATGAAACATTTATACTTACACCCGAAAAACCTAACCCTCCTCCTTGTGCGGCCGGGTAAAATGTATTCACTAAAATAAAGATTAAAATCGCCAAAAAATAAATCCCAAGCGAATCAATGAAAACATAATAAATCACGTCGGAACGCATGTTTTGTCCACATCCATATTTAACTCGCGTAAATGGGGGATTACAAAAGACCGTTCAGCGTTTTCCAGACTTCACTCGAACATTCGGGAACCGCGGTCAGTTCCGGTATTAAATTATAATCGGTATTAAATTTCCCGTAACACCGGCTTACGGATTAGGGAGGGCTTGCCCGTTACGGGAAGCGAGTTGGAAAAAGTTGCCTTTCGGCAAATTCGTCCGTCAATCTGAGGCCTTGACAAAAATAAGCTCGTATGTCTTTTCAGAGGTTCTCTAGACACAGATTTGTAAGATTCGCATTATTAATGAAATGTACCTAGCTAACAAGCCATAGGCCTCCCCTATGCATTACAAAAAGATCGATTGGAAGCGGCTTGGATCCAGCATCTTCCCACCACTTGTATAAGGTCATCTGTCCATCTCGTAGCTGGTCTACCTACGCTGCTCTGCCGGTGCGTGGTCTCCACTCGAGAAATTTCGGCCCCATATAATATATATGTACGTACAATTGTACATATTCAAAAATCTATTAAACTTTTAACATGAAATATATATATATTCATATTCATATTATCTTTATTTGCGTATATGGGTAGGATACATTGATGGAATACAATAATATTATAATTTAGAACGCCATATCCCGCCTTACGGCATGTAAAAATTTGTCAAATAACAATTTGAATTTTAACTATATCAATAATGCGACTTACATGTTTCCATGTGTACATGTTACATGTTGTTGTATAAGATTGATCATCAATTTAATTGGTGATAAGTGAGTTAGGGACAACTTATTTTAAGGATAATTAATTATAGTTTAAAAAACTGAAAAAACCGACTTCAAAATACGCAATAGAACACATACGCTACTTGCTGTTCACTTTTCTACAAACACTTGGATGATATTTTACCAGTTATTTTGTTACAATAACCATAGTACTGCATAGATTCTTATAAAATTTATATGGTGGTCCCTCTGGAGTATGACCTACTAAATACAAAAATAATCATCAAAATCAATGCACAATTAGCTGAGAAATCGGTGAACAAACATAAAAAAAAAAAAAAAAAAACATACACACCGAATTGATAACCTCCTTCTTTTTCGGTCGGTCGGTTAAAAATCTATTAATCATTTCACGTAGTACACCTTCCCTACTTTCGGTGTTTACTGAAACATGTTATGTAAAATAATATCAGTCAAATGTCGTCTGTGAAAATGTGATATTGAGTTTTCACTGCGTGTTGACATAATATAAGAATATACCTATCTACTTCTGATAGTTAACGTTAAGTTCAAAACGACTATCGGAATTTTTATTCAAGTACTAGCTTAGCCCCGCGGTTCCACTCGCGTGGTGATCGATTACGTTGTTATTGTTTACTGTATCCGACAGGAACTGTCAAATTTTCCGGGATTTAAAGCATGCCAGATTCTTCTATATAGTTGTAGTAATCCTGCCATTTCATCCAAATCCCTCCAGTAGTTTCGGCGTCTATCGGACTCACCGTACAGACAGACAGACAAAAATTTTGAAAATTGCTGTTTTGGTTTCTGTATCGATAGTAATGCATCCTTCAATCAAAATGTTTCAAATATACATATTTAGTGTACCGATTTTGATCCGTTACAGTCTTATTATATATGTATATGTATTTTTAGATATAGATGGATAGATTTACAATAACTTCTTTGTAAATCATATTTAATACAACACCGACGAGTCATTGCGACTATTGCGACCAATGATAATTTCTTAGTTATTTTTTAAGATTTTTGAAAAATGTGTTATAGCCGAATTTCTATTACGTAGTGCATAATTAAAGACACATTTTCCAAATAAATTGCAGGTTTATTCAGGCTTTGTTATTCAGTGCTGGCAGCATAGTGGGTATACCCAGCATAGCCTAAGAGGTAATAGGATTGGGGATTGGGATTAACTTCTTTAATTACATTTTCTACAGAAATTGAGGCCCAATAAAATATATAATATTATCTAAAGTCTAAGAATAAGTAAGTAATAAAGTTAGTAAGTAAGTAAGTAATATTATCTAAAGTCTAAGTATAAGATTTAAGTACAGAAAAATTACGTTTAACTAAAAATTACGATTTAAATCGCCAAAACACTTAAAATATTATCCCAATTAGAAAAAAAAACTAAAACTCAGTAAAATTTGTAAGCGATGCCGAAACTTGAGTAAGTAAACTTTTTAAATGCTGTGATTTAAAATTCTAAGTCTTATAAGAGTGGCAAGTATTCCCAAGTTATATTTAAGACTCGAAAAAGTTGTTAGATACGTAAAGTTTTAAGAGTCTGATCATTTCAGCTTAAATTATTGTTTTTTCTTTTTTTAATGGTAGGTAACAGGCGATTTGTCAGTTGTACAAAATTAGGAATAAGTACAGTTTTTATTTTGTCGTTTGTTTATTTTATACGATATTTTATATTTTATTTTGAGTAAGAAAGGTGAAACAATATAATGAACAATAAAATAAAATATTGTGATCCCATATACGCTGCCACCTACAAATGTATCGGAAGCCCATCGAACAAACTTTTTATCGAACTACATGGTATTAATATAAGTGAGAAAAAATGATTTTATTGACAAAATAATTCTAATCATCAAATCACATTTGAATTAACTGGAGTTGTGGTACTTTCTCAGGTGGACTCTGTAAAAATTCCTACAAGTAAGTAAATAATTTTGACTTATATACCTATATATATAGGGTATTTTTTTATCAGCCCTGTTTGTACAAACTGTCCCACTGCTGGGCGCGGGCCGTCTTCTCATTGTGAGAAGGGTAAGACCATAGTCTGCCACGCTGGCCAAGTGCGGGTTGGCAGACTTCACCAATCTTTAAAATCATTGAGAACTCTCAGACATGTAGATTTCCTCACGATGTTTTCCTTCACCGTTTGAAGTTGGCGGCAATCAACAATACGCACATAACTTCGAAAAGACAGTGCGTGCCGCGGGATTTGAACCCAGGACCTGCGGATCGCAAGTCAGACGGTCTCCCGACTAGGCTACCGGAAACTTCTTGACTTGAGTTATATACGAAATGGAAAACCATACTAACCTACAAAAACACAATGACTTTTCCCATAAATCTTGAAAACTGGCGGAGATCTGTAGCATGCACGGCGACGCATGAAATTCGCGTTACCGGCGTATAACGACACTATCAAAATCAAAGGACGCTACAAAACGTAAAAAGCTTGGCGAGCCGATGTGGAAAATTACAAATGTTAGGACTAGCGCGCACTTGCGACTAAATAATATGGCGATTTGTTCATGGAAAAAATCATCTTATCTAATACTATAAAAGCGAAAACGACTCCGTCTCTCAATTTTTCTGTCTGTTAGTTAACTTTCCACGGATCATTATGTAATTTGGCACAGAGATAGTTTAAAACCTGTAAAAGGACACAAACAATATTTTATTATTTTCTTTAAAGCATAGACAAATAGTTCTGTATTGGTAAATGTTCAAAGTATACATTACTAGAAAGTGAAGTCTTCGTGAAGTTGGTATCTAAACCGCTCATCATTGTGATTTATATACTTTTAACTGACTGAAAGGGAGACTTTTAAGGTGGTCCGATTTAGGAATGAAGCATTTATATGTTTGGAAGAATTCGTATGCATAAGATCATTGGCGTCACCAGGAGACAGTGAGGTTATATGTAACTCTATCTTATTAAAACTAAACGATTTCCCACATTGACTGATTGTGGTGGAAACAAAGGAATTCCATTTGAAATCCTATGTCCAGCAGTGAACTTCTTGTCGTTGAAATGACGATGATGATGATGATTGCAGACATTTAAACACAACTCATCGCAACCATCACTTCGGCGATCAAACCAACAAATGGGTATCAGAGAGATACTTGAGATCCTTTAAGACGTAAAACGTCTGGTGAGTGCTTCCACGGCCGCCACTTTGTCGTACTCTTCTTCTTCTACAGCTTAATTGCATCCCTGTAGAGGCCGTAAAACTAGACAGAGAGAGAGGCATAACGGTATAGGCGTTCGTCTACAGCCGTGACCCTTGTTCCATCTTGTTGACGCCACTTATACAATATCACAACTCGTTTGAATTGTTCTTTGTTTCAACAACAACCTAATCTGTAGCCGCTAATGTCCAACATAAAGTCCAGGGAAGTAGCGTTTCTCGGATCCGCCATCTGAGCCACAACCGAAATAGCCTTTGTATTTCTCTTTATTTCACTGAAGTGACCCAAGAGATCTAATCCGGTAACTGACCTAACACCAGTTTAGTATTGAGCGACCACAGCATTGGTGTGTAATTGCGCTGACAGGAATTGTGATCCAAGAATGTGATTTTGGCGTCTGTGTGAAGATCTCTCAATCAATAATTTATTACCATGATGCAAAATACTGTAGCATAGAGTAACTTATATATACGGATACTGTAGTATCCCCTGCGACAGGTCGCAAGCACACAACAAGATACATACGAGGCTAGAGTGGGTGGAGGCTTTGTCGCGCGCCAGCGAAGCTCAAACGGCGCACGGTCGAGCGGACGCCATCCAATAGATATTTCACCCTTGGGCTTGTCACACGCATCTCACAACCTCTCACGTAGAATTTCATTATCTTCCAATAAAACATTTTTCAGATATCACGAAAGAATAACATCGCTTACACAAAGTAGATTATTGCGAGCGATTTTTATAACATTGTGGTCGTTTAAGGAAGGATTATTTAATAACGGATAAAATTTTGCATGACGAACGTAATCGAAATAGAGGCTTTTCTATATTTTTGAATGATTAATACACTGAAGTATCTACACATATATAGACAGTTAAAAAATTACACACATCCGACGGGACTTGAACCCGCATTATCCTGATCTGTATCTGAGAGCCTTTACCTTTTTGGCCACGGAGGTGTCACGTGGTGTCAATTGTCTATAAATTTGTAGCTATTTCAGTCAATAAATTTGTAGATACCTCTGAGGCATACCAAAAAAAACGTGAATCATCAAATACAATTCATAATTCGCGGAGTAATTGCTGTTTAAAAAGAAAACACATACAGTTGAATTGAGAACCTCCTTCTTTTTGGAAGTCGGTTAAAAATTTAGCTCCACAGATACCGGACGACATGCCTTTTATAAACTAATAATATCTAATTTTTTTTTGTGACTAACCAGCAAACATTAAACATCCTTTACAAATTTTCGCGTTAACGGTATCACTAAGTCACTAAGATATTTACGTATAAATAACAGTAAAGTACATTACACAAGATGTTTCAATATATTATGCACATGCTATCCCGTAATGCTTGCAGGCTAAAGAGTAGAGAATGAAAAAGTTATTAGAACATCAAAGCGCAGAGACTTGCGGCTGGGGAGCTAATCTCCGTCAGAGATATTCACTCGCCCGCTCACATACTGGAATAGACAATCTATTTTTTAACTATTATATTTAAAAAAAACAACTTCAAACTGCGCAATTCGTTTACTTGGATGATATTTTGTTATAAAAACCAAAGTACCGATTTTAGATAAAATTTATATGGGATATATATTAATGTTTTTTAAGGTTTTAACTAAGGTTTAATATACGCGATAAATCCGTTAAAATTTGTTTCATTTCTCTGAGGTATAACTTATCTAACAAAAAAAAAAAAAAACATAAAATGCAATTCATAATTGGCGAAGTAATTGCTGAACAAACGTAAAAAAAATTACAATTCAAAGCTATATGTGTTTGCAGAGTGACTCCTCTGTACCTGTAATATTTAGTTTTTGTTCTTTACGTCGCTTTACAACGGGTAAGTTACTACTAGGGTACTAGGGGAGATGGGGGGAATGGGAACCACTTAAGATTAATAGTCTAGTAAAAATAAGATTTGTGACAACATAAAAGACACCTAAGAATATTGTTCTTGTGTCTTGTGTCAAATGTATTTCAAACTACCAGTACATAAATTTAAGAATGTACTGGTATTTTGAAATATATTTGACACAATTTCATAATGATATTATAAAATCGAAGTTTGATACCTGTATGTAAATGCATAGCATGTAAATGCTCAAATGGCTGAACCGATCGTTATGAAATCTAGTATAGATATAGCTGTGGACCTGGAGATGGACATTAGGTACTAATAATCATCATAATCATCACCGTTTTTATAACCATGCGGGTGAAACCGCGGAACGCTAGATTATAAATCGGGGATTATTGTGAATCTATGTTTTTAGGTATCTTTCTATTATAATTTCAAAGAATCCCTCAAAGTGCATTTCATGTGATCAGCTTCATACAAACGGACTTATTTTTACTATACTATAAGTCTAATAGCTTTTGTCTTAGCGAAAAATTTATTATATTTTTTGGTATCTAAACAACACACTATCACTAAGTTCTCATCACCAAGTATCAAATCAAAACACATCTTTGGACATTATCGTCATTAAAAAACAACTTGGTTTTGGTAAATAAAATATATTTTATCTTATTTATTTATATATTGAGAGGGTAATGGGAACCCGCTATTACCCACTGGCTCTCATTCCCTCCATTTCCCCTACTATTCATCGGAAGGCAGCACCTGTATGAATTGATTTATGCTTTATTGCGTCGTAACAAGTCTTCCAGTTTTCTGTACCTAATACTATAATATATTCTGTGCTTTCCGTCACTTATCTAGAGTAACGGGTTAACCGCTGGTCTCGGAACGCTACCTTAACGGCTAATCCTACGTTCTACTAGAAATAAGTCTTGTACGTACAAATAGTTTCGAGTCCAAACAAGGATTCTTGACCTTTCGATCCAAGTATTCGCAAATCATCTGAATATTTGCGTGGACAGAATGTGCGACCTTTGTTTCGTTACCTTTGAATTGACTGATTGAAGGGTGCCTACGTACGGTCCCTAGCACTTGCTGGGGATTGTCCCTTTGAAGATGCGTGAGATAGGTGATATTATGTGCCTACGGATAAAATTATACTTATTGGTCAACATCAAAGATGTGGTTGATTATTTGAGTGTGGTAGTCAGTTTCTGAAAGAGATAAAAGTAAATCTATTTATATTCGACTAAGCATATTTTTTTCTCATCATCATATTTCTCTGATATATATTCTATTTCACAGACTATTTTGACATCCTAAATATAACATTTTTTTAAACTACGAGTATCACGGTCATTAATTAAAGCACTATTATTATTAACGGGATATTATCCTGAGTATATCTTCAACGATAAACTATACATGTTTACATCCAACCGGTGTTACTGGAAATTCATGTGGAGGCTTATGTCCAGCAGTGGACATAAGCTGTGACTGAGATAATGATGGTGAATAATTGCAAAATAGCGTTGCTAGTGAAAAGGTTTGCTGATTATATATACTCAGTGTTATGCTATGTAGCGTGCTAAATTACACATACTTATATTTTTTCAAAAACAGCACCCTTCTTCAGCAGGCAGATCAAAAAGTAAGAGACTTAAGGGGAAAACACAAAATAAAAATACACCCTTACTTTAAAAAAATTAAAAATCCCAAACACATTCCAGAGCAAGACACGTCTTTGCCCGCTTTTATACGTCCCACAAAGATTTTTCAATCGACATCGGATTTCCTTGGACTTTCGAGCATACGGAATCCATTTTGCCTTTGCCGCAGTGCTCGGGAGGAAATCTGAAAGCCCATGATGCTGCAAGTTATCGTCTGTCAATCGACTGGAATTGAATTTTTATGAGCGAAGATATGCCGCTCTTGCTCGATAGGTACTTGTCTTTAGCCTAAGTCGCAGAACATAATAATAATACTATATGAGTGCCTAAATGCTGGAAGACGCTGGATGCAAGCCGCTTCCAATCGGTCTTTTTGGAAATCCATTGGGGAGGCCTATGTCCAGCAGTGGACTTCTTATGGCTGAGATGATGATGATGATCCGCGTTGCCACCACTTTTTTTTGATAACAACTATCTTAAAAAATTCAAAGCTAGAGTGTTTAGGCATATATTTTCTATAGATATCGATTATTAATACAAACTAACAGAAACATTATAATTAAATATTACAGCCACCTTACTTGGTTATAATAACAAATAATCTCCTTTTTTAAGTCGATAAAAAAAAACAATTTCAAATTTGAATTCCCCGCCGTATACCTATGTACGTATTGTACAACCTTAAGTACGGATGCTTAGCATTTCAGTGACAAATGGGTTGTAGTGCATTTGCCCATTTTCTTCCAGTCCTGTGGTGAAATGAGGAGGATGAAATAAGGTCGTGAATTATTTGTTGATCGCGGGATGTAGCTACTTACGTATATTATTATATTATCATTTAAAATACTCGCCCCTTAACTTGCCAAGAGAGTGACGTGTGGAAGCGCCCCCCGAGCCCGTAACATTTAATTTCATAAGTAAGTAGATATGAACGTTGTCCATCAATCATTCATCGTTCGCCTCGGGAATCCGTAAGCGAGATATTTTATACTCACAGCTATTTCTTTAAGCCAGTGATGCTTAAACTTTTGCTGAGGTATCGAATCACCACTATATTATTTTGATGATTTTTTAAGGACTACTTGTCAACATTTATTGCTATCTTACAAGCAATAAATTTAATGCTGACATACTTTGTAATTCAATGAACGCATCTTTTGATTTGACAGCTAGTATTAATTGTGTGTGAACGCAACCATAAGTTAAGTATAAGTATAACCTTTCTTCACTTTGCCTGTATCTTTGGCTACTCATGTTTATAATTCTGTAAATCTTTGAAGTACATGTAACGCCTCGCAAAATGTTGATAGTAAAGAAATACAAGCGTAAAAGTCTAGTGACAATCTTGTTTTACTTCTGCGCACCTGCTCTTCTGAAGGATTGCCTTACAGTACTTCTGTTCACCATTTTTCGATTATACGATTAGAGTCTGTTTAAATATGGAACTATCGTGGCTAAACACGGGTACCAACGTCTGAAATCTGAAAGAATATACTACTACTATAGTATTCTGTGGCCTGGACTGAACAACATAATGAAATGAGGACAGCAGCGTCCTCAATGCCATATAAGTTACCTAGCTGTACAGGTTCTACTTTGTTGCTAGTCAATGAGTTTTTCTTTAGATCAGCTTTTTGTTTCGTGAATTTTCAAACATAGAACAAAAGGTTCTTGTTATAATATTCAAAATACCTCTTAAATACAAGAACTATAAATACAACTACTTTCCTCGTGGGTACGAGGAAACACAATATCTGAACCACTCTTTAGAGAGTAGTGTTTTCTTTGTTCTGTCCGTACATTTATTTTCACAAATTTTTCTTGAAATTGGCACAGAATGATTACTTTCGTTTCTAGAGTTACGAGTATTTTGCTAAGTTTTACTATCGAATACATGAATGCATGCGTAATGTAGGTACACAGAAATATGGATATATTTCTTACGTCAGACGAGCTATACTTATTCAGTAAGCAAAACCAACGCATTGTTCAAAATGTTTCCCAATTAAAAGTAGTTTTATCTTTTCGAAGTACTTTGTGAACGCTTAGCTGCTTGCGACGTGTCAATTGCAAAACCTCTGAAAAACTTTGAGCATCACAGCTTAAAGCGCTTAAGGTCCAACTGAGAGGCTTTGGATATGTAAATCTGTGTTCATTAAACCTAACGAACATCCAGTTGCTGAGTTGAGGCGGATTACGACTCTCGTTTCAGTTCTAAAGTTTTTTTTTTTCGACGGACGTACGGCTAATGAATCCGTTTCGTTTGGTTTTCAAAGTTTGTTTACAGTTTTATTCGCTTAGACCTAAATTCTTATATATCTGAAACGATAGCTCAGTTGGTTGGGCGATGAACTTCGAAATGTCGCCGTGGGGTCGAATCCCTACAATGAGCATGAGTTTTCGCCGAAGGAAAACATCGTGAGAGCATAGTAAGGTGGTAACCATTTTCTATACTCATTTGAGGCAGTTCTAATTCTAAGATAGCTGTGCTAATCATCAATTATGACATTGATTAATTCCTTATTTTAACCCCGAATAAACTTAAATGCCTGTCAACAATATTCTGTTTAAGTAATACAAAATGAAATCGATTTTTACAAAAGTTGCTTTAGGGTTCCTTAGTTCCATATAAGGCCCATAGTAAGTAACAACGTTTTAGTGCCATATTATGTCATCACTGGTAGCACACACTGGTCGTAAACTTTCGACTTGAGAGACTAAGGTATATTGGACGAGAAGACGCTTTTTATTCGCAAATAAAGATGAAATATAAATAGAATCTGTTCGAAAAGTGAACTAATGTGGCATTAGGGCGTTGCTGTCCTTATTTCATTATTTTGTTCAACTATTTAGCTACACAATCGAGACGTCTGTTATCCATTTTTTGCCACGATAGTCCAAATACTTCAAAGATCTAAAAAGCTTTGACGAAAATCTCTTCCGAACGAATGCCCACAGTTAATCCGCCCGAAGCCTGGCAAAAAAATAATTAAGAAAGCAATTACTGAGACACTCAAATATGCAATTTATCCCCATTAAAATAATGTCGGCACCATTAATCAAGTTATACTCCATTAGTGCTGGAATCACTTTATGAAGGTTTTAATTTTATAGTTCTTTGAGGGATTTTAACTTGTTACTGGGTAAGTGGCATTGCGGAGGAGAGTTTTTTGTTGAAGCATACAACGATATGAAATGGTGTTATTAAGTGCTTATGTTTTTAATATTCGTGTTGGACTTGCACTTGACTGCGATCTCCCCTTAATATTAAAAGAAACGAGTCGCGTGCTTTTCCATAGATACAAAATGGAAAAAAAAAATTCTACCCCAAAAATATCAAATTTCAATGATTTCTTGGTGTGTTTCCAGCTGTATATTTCTTTATAACGCAATTTATTCTGTGTTTCAAAGGCACCCATGTTATATCTTTCTGTAAACAACCACTTAGAAAGCGTATTTGCAATACGATGATATCCAGATATCCCAGAAAAGTCAGACAGAAACGAAAATATTTAACTATCAATAAAATCAAAAAGATATACTTAGATAAGAAGTTAGTTTTGCCTAGTAACTAGTCCTCCTAGTTTCTAGTGACTAGGAAACCTCTGTGTGCGACTGAATTTCGTATCATTTTCCTGTTTTATTAAAAAGAAATTTTGCAGCGCGGTAAAAGGACGTATTTAGTAGTATTCTTTTTTAGGATTCCCTAGTAAACCCTTAAAGTTTCGCCATGTCCGTCTGTCTATGTGTCCGCGGCTTTGCTGAAAGACTAATAGACCTGGAAAGCTGTTGTTTGGCATCTATATTATACATATTATTACCGTCGAAAAGTTAAAGAAAAATATTTTTGGTGTTTGGAGTACCACTCATACACATAAAGTGGCGATAAAATTAAATTATGAATAACTTAGAGAAGTTAGAAATGCAAATTGTGCAAATTTCAATTATAAACTAACATATAATTTAACCATGGAAACTAACGTGGTTTTCACACATTTTAAATAAAAACTACGGGTAACTCACGTCTATTTTAATTCGAAAAATCCGACTATAGTTTCAACCGCATTCGGCGGTGTTTTTCAAAGGAGCAGCGCAAACGTCACTCACGGTCGGAGAAGCGCCTCGCGGTCGTGACGATTTTTAAAACGAACATATAAGTTAACTCGTATGTATGTATGAATATTATCAAACTAAATACCCAGTTTTAGGTTCACATAATTTGTCATGTGCAACTATGGAACCCTGCTTCACACTGGCCAAGTGCTTGTCGTGGCCCGACAAGCACTTGGCCAGTTATAAGTCAATAGCTTGTAGCTATTTCCAGCTAATACCATACACTTCCTGTAATAATAACGTATAAACTAACCTATTATTTTTGTCCAATCATTCATGTCACCAACGAAATACCAACAAAACCATTGAATATGTATTGCACGAGTAGGAAATACAATATGTATTACAGACCGTCAGTTTTCTGATTCCAACCATGTAGCGCTATTGTGGTCTATCACAAAGAGAAACGTTGACAACTTTATTACATTTTGCATAGCTGGGCCCGTTATGCTGCGCCAAAATAGACACAATGGGCCTTTTTGACAAAATAATAAATATAGACTAAGAGCGGGCCGTAAGTTTACCCACCTCGTCGAGTAACAAGAAGTGAACTATCTAGGATGACGCATATTAGTATGGTGTCTATGTACAGGGTTGGTACTAGGCTAATAATGGAGCGCTTTGTACGGTTATCAAAAACAAGACTATTTTTTGTGTTCATCTATAAGTGGCTATCTAGAAGTGCTAAAATCAATATGGTTGCATATGTCTCATCTTATTACTTCATGACGTGATTGGCATAATTTTTGGTACCCTAAAATTAGACAGTCATGAAAGCTCCAGGGTTAGGTGAGGCAACCATATCGATTTTGGCACTTATCGATAGGCACTTTTGAATGTAGTACTTGGTACTCGATGGTGGTGGACACTTTAAAAAATAGTCACATTTTTTCTAAGTGTACAAAACGCTCCAGGCTTAGCATAGGCAACCCTGTACACTTAAAAACACTTTACTGATAGCGTCATCCTAGATAACTCACATTTTGTTACTCAATGAGGTGGATAAACATACGGCCCGCTCTTAGTCTAATAATTGCTCTTTCTGTGCATGCAAAACTAAAAATTGTGGACAGATTTTTTCGTATCAAATGTAATTGGTTTTACAACAATTACATTTGCTATAATACAACGGCTATGCGCATACTTTTTTGTGAAAATGTAACTCAACATCATATCAAGCGCAACATCTTTGCCAGTATCTTTGGTCATACTAATGCAAATCGCTCTTATTCAGTAGGGTTATTTTATTTTTCTTCTAGTATGGATACATATACATAAAATCATGCCTGCTATCCCTTATCTCATTAAAGATCAAAGGCTGTTTAATGCTTGATGCCACATTTGGCTGTGATTAGAGGGTTAGATGGAGGGAAGAGGGTATTAAAGGGTTACGTTACAAGGGATATATGACCGTAGGATGTAATGTTGCATTGCAGTGAAAAACGGTCAGTCCATCGCCTACATGAATGCCAATTTATTTCCTCAAGGTCCTTGAACTAACTTTTACATTACCCGAAGAAAAAGAAGAAGAAGAAAAAGAAACAGCTGGTACATTTTATGTTTTTCATTTTCTTCCAGTCCAGCTTGGAAGATTAATTGATTCAGATACTTCTACACAAATACTGGATAAAATTCGACGAAAAACCACCAAAACCAAAATACACTTGCTAAAATCCCTCTCCTCTCTCTACTTCACGGCTACCGCCGCTCATTGAAGATTCAGAGCAAGCCAACTGTCGCGAAACCTTTAAATCGGAAGGTGTCCCGATTAACATTCGTTCGAATTAATTCTGTCCGCTTAGACTCCAGTATTTTCTGTTAAAATTTAAATTTACTCCTGGTTCGTACCACGCGCGGCTAGGGATGGAAAGTTCGCTGGAACTTCTGGAGCGAGACTTGTCTGTTACCATGCGTGGGGCGTTAATATTAATTAAGTTTAAGATGATAATAAAAGTTATTCATTTGCAATACTTGAGCAGTACTTTGGTTCTTGAATCCATTTTTACATGATTGATGTAGTTAATTATAACATAAGGGGGCGAGTAAAACTGATGGCAGATAAACAATAGACAATATATTTTATTATGTCAAAAATTTCTTATACAATATTTACATAGTTAGGGCTGATTTCACCAGTGAATATAAACGCGATCAGATACACATAAACTCAGTTCACGCATTTAACCGAGTTCAAACCTTCATTTTGCATTTCACCACTGCAAACTGAACGCGTTCACAGTTAAAACGAGTTTAAATTCTGAACGCCCAATTTTCGGCGTTTAACTATTGAACTCGTTTAAACTAGACAAACTGTCACTATCATTATTTTGTTTGTTGTTTGGTTTGGAAGTCGTGTTATCGGTTGAAAGGTCAAGTATTTAGTTTTGAATTTCCACTAATTGAAGTTGCAACTCCTTTTCGCTATTGGTAAAGGTACCACCATTACCATACCACCCACCGGTAGGTACCTTCTCTCTTTCTTTTTAAGGTCGTGATCATAGTTTTGGTCGACATAACCACGAAATTCTCGAGGAATGATAAAAAGCAAGTTCGAAGAAAATAACTGATGAATTTAAAATACCACGAAACTCACTCATCATTTCGCGCACAAAGCGCGAAATTTTGAGGAAATGTCAACAACTATACTTGACAGTTTGACAATGACAATACAATCTGACATGACAGCGCCGCGACAAAGTTTACGTTCATTGAACGTAATGTTATAAAAACTCGGTTTTGTTGAACGCGATCACATGAACCACTTTGTGAGGTGGTGAAATCAGCTACACGTAAACCAAGATCAACATCGACAATTGATCCCGTTTTAGTTGAACTTAGTTCAATAAAACGCGTTTTGCATTATACCTAAATGGTGAAATCGGCCCTTAAATATTTAGTTAAACTAAGTTTTAGTAACAAACCAGTTCCAGATCAGAATGGTGCCGGTTCGAAACCGCGCTGGTCTTTCGCTGGGACTGGCAAGAGAGGGCCGAAAAGTTTTCGATTGGAGACCACCACAGATCGGCAAGCGCAGCGTAGTAAAAACAGCGACAACTTCATAGAAGTGGCAGGAAAACGCTAGTTACTAGCAGATTCCAATCCAATGACGGTTCCACACAGAAGAAGACGTATGAAGTTCAAAGTCGGATCCACCATACTGAGTCACTTGGACTCAGCGGGATACACACACATTTAGTCGCACTTCGACCATTGTCGTGTATGCTCGCGTAAGCGGTGTGTCACAATGTGGCTTACCACTCATTTCTCGTCGAAATGCCAAACACCTGTACTCAACGATATCGGTCCAGGTTCTTGATGCGTACTGCACAGGAATGGAATTCTTCGCCGCCACCTCTATTTCCTGAGAACTACAATCTTGGAATTTTCAAGGCTAGAGTAAATAGATATCTAATCGACGAGCACCATCCTCGGCCACACCGTCGCTTAACATCAGGCGAGTTGGTGGTCAATCGTAAATTTATCTCGTGTAAAAAAAAAACTAAACATACATGCACAAAAATTAATGATGACTTTGTAGACCATTTTAAACGTTATCACTAGCGACCAGTGGAAACCAGTTACCAGTGGACTAGTTAGAAATATTCCATAGGCACTAGACTGTGAAACAAGGTCTCATCCCTAGGCGAGCCGGCTGCGCCCCAATGTCCCCGTTCGATTGTCAAAGACTTGCCGGTAAGCTCCTTACGCGAATAAGAAGATTTAGAACTAGATCCTTCGCAAAGAGCCCAGAACTTTGTACTTTTACAAATATTAAAGTATTTTCGTAGAGTGTACGGGTAGTAAAGTATTTCTATATGACCTATGGAAAGTTCTTTCTATGTGTGTACAAGCACACGTAGACATTATAATTTTTAAGTAGGTATAGTAGGTCTGTATGAGTGTCATTTCTGGTATTTTTACCCGACTGCGTAAGAAGGAGGTTATGTTTTTCAAGTGTATGTATGTTTGTATGTATGTGGTTATGTATGTGGTTATGTATGTACGTATCTTTCTATATGATCGCGTACAGCCTAAACGGCTTGACCAATTTTTAAGTCCGAGGTGTCGTTAGATTCGTCTTCACTTCCCGAGTGTCATAAGCTATATTTTTTTGTAATAATAATAATACATCTCTCACTAAAATAAAAAGTGTTTTTTCGTAACCTCCAACGAACTTTTTCGCAATAAACGAGTGATTTTTTAGAATTCTTTTGAATAATACGGATTTATAAACTTTAACAACGATTTTACGCATTTTTCTCACAAAAAAGGTACACTCAACAGCGTATCAAGTGTAACGAAATCGAAATTGTAATCGACTGCAAAAACTGCTTTTCTTCAGTCGGGTATTTTGTTTTTCTTTTATATAGATACTTGCTCCGTATTATTCTTCCTGGTGACCCGTGATATCTTGCCGGAAGCTTACACGTAACCTGTTACCATATAAAAAAATATTACTGAAATAGATTAAATAGATGAAAAATTAAATTATATATTTAGGAGTAGAAAGCAGCTTTCTCCTGTTGTATGAAAAACGCTTATCTTTTTTTTAAATATGTTATAGATCTACGATTGACCACCAACTCGCCTGATGTTATAAGCAACGGTGTGGCCGAGGATGGAGCTCGTCGATCTAGAAGATATCTATTCACTCTAGCCTTGAAAATTCCAAGATTGTAGGTCTCAGGAAACAGAGATGGCGGCAACGAATTCCATTTTTGTGCAGTACGCAACAGGAATGTGGATCGATATCGCTGAGTACGGATTTTTGTCATTTCAACGATAAATGGGTGGTAATTCGCCGACTTTCTGCTAGTCCTGTAGTGAAATGGGCTTAACAAAATTATACAATTATAACACAGTTATAAATTAAAATCTGTCATACTGTTAAGTTTACAACAGGTACATATAATATAGATAGAGGTCTAGAGTTTAGGTATATATAATATACTTATACATGTCATAATACCCTTTAAACATTTTACTCTCCTACTGTCCAGTCTGGTTAAAACATATTTCACTGTTTAAACCAAAAGAAAATTTATGCTAAAACACGTACTAAATCACTAAAGCTCTTCAGTATTCAAACAGCTGAATAAGTGAATGTAATTATTGCCATTTACTTGATAATGGAACGACAAGAAGGGTTCAACCTCTCGGGGACAATTTCATACCGGACTGATAGCGGTGACAAAACTGATTTTACTGATTTGACACCGTCCAGTTAAATTCTGTGGGAGTTAAATTTTGTGTATATTTGGCTAGGTGTGTTAGAGAACGACTATGAGTAACAAATTTTTCGGGTAACAACTTTTGCTGTGGGTACTTATTTGCACTATTTGCGTGCTGGGTATGCTGTTAACTGGTAGTGGATCTTTTTTAGATATTCACGGGTAATAAGTACAGAGTAAATTAGCATCGATTTATCTCTGATATTTATAATGTGTACACGACAAATCAATACAATACGCTAGTGCTAATACAATAGTGCTAGAGATACATTGATACCAACTCGCTCACTTTGTATTAATCGACAGTATCCGTTACTACATAGGTAAATACATAATTTTGTCTTTCTCTTGCATAGTTAAAAAAAACGTAAGTAGTTAAAATACATATATTAGTTTATAAAAGGCACGGACCCCGGAGTCTGTGGAGGTTAATTTTATCAAATAATAAAAAACACACAGACCGAATTGATAACCTCCTTCTTTTTGGAAGTCGGTTAAAAAGAAAGTATCCATACTGGCTGTATGAATCAACTTATCGCCCGTATAATAAAAGGCCTGACTTGCAGCCCAAAGCCCAGATTCCGTATGACCATCGGCCGCGTTACGTGAAATTGACGTGGGTGTGTGACAATGAAAATGAGACTTTAGAGATTAAACTTAAAGTGTAGGTAATTTTCATAGTCAACGCACCCACGTCAAGGAATAAGGGCCCTGGAGGGGCTGGTTTTCCTATGCTGCACTTTACGGTGCGTGGAAACGGTTAATAACAAGAAAACAACTATATTTCGAAATTATTGAATATTGAATATCGACTGGCTTTGTGGCTCAGTTGGTAGTATGTTTACGTCTACCTGCTGAACTGAAAGATCGTGGGTTCAATCCCCACCCAGGGCAAACATTTGTGTGATGAGCATGGATGTTTGTTCTGTGTCTGGGTGTTTCTATGTATCATATGTATATATTTACAAAAAAAAAGTATATATGTATTCTATCAGCCATCTAGTTCCATAGTACAAGCTTTGCTTAGTTTGGGCTAGATGGTGTTGTGTGAAATGTCCACAAATATTTATTTATTTATTTATACCTACATTAATCAGATTATTACATCGACACACTGTGATAATGCGTAAACGATATAGACCTGTATTCCCAGAGGTCCTTATATTTACCTCTATGAGTCATGCCATCCCCGTGTCTTATCATGTAAACCTTTATTGTTTACATGATAAGACACGCAAAGAAACAGGCTTTATTTTTCATATTAAAAATGTTTGTCTTTATTTGACAAACATTACTACGCACCTACGCAGCCTCTGTAAGTAGTACCTAATTGTTTTTATACGTTGTTGATTTAGGACGTATAGATATGAAAAAAGGCTAGACTAGACCGTAATATTATTTCAGGTCTCAAAAAAAAATGTTTTTGGTAACATCACTGAAATTCTATCCATTCGAAAGTCAACTACTCTGTTATTTTAACTACATTTTCTTGTATATTACGAGTCGGTACCTACGTTATAGATTACTAGATTTTTCTCGCGTATTCGCCTATTATATCTTTTTTCAGAATCTTGAATATCTCTTTAATATTAAAAAATACTTAATATATATGTAAAAAAACATAGATAGATAGATAGATAAACTCTTTATTGCTTACACCTTAACTAAAACACAAATTACATAGTGAAAAGGGCTTAAATGCTAGTGAAACAACAGGCGGCCTTATCGCTAATAGCGATCTCTTCCAGGCAACCTTGGGATGGAGAAATGATAATAATAAATAGATGGTGGGGTAATTAACAATGAGAGAGAAAAAAATTTATACAACTATACAATTACAATAGGTACATAAGTTACATCCTAATACATAAATTAAATTAAATATCTATTATAAACTAATATTTATACATATATATATATTTAAATACTTATTATATTTAATAAAATAAAAATAAACAATGAAAATCGTAATGAAAAACAGAATCAGTGAAGTGGTAACTGCGTCAGATAAAATTTCTCCACTTGTGCTTTAAAGACAGCGAGTGATGGAGCTTGTCTCGTCTTGCATCTCGTTCTATCGTAAAGCTCTTCTCTTCTGGTGCGAGGTAAATCACTGAAGTATCCGGTCGAGCGAGCAGGTTGTACATATGTACTGGTAGCATTATACCTAAAATACAGAAAGAATCATAAAATGGACAGACAACCTTATACATGTGGCAGGAAGATCCTGGATCAAGGCCGCTTCCAAATGGTCTTTTTGGAACTCCATGGGGGGGGGAAGCCTATGTCCAGCAGTGGACTTCTTGTTGCTAAGATGATGATAATGGGATCTTGCCTGGCCTATCTACGCTAAATTTAATTTTTGTTTGGACGTAAAAAGGTACAAAGATTTTTTAATTTATATTTTAAGTTTAGTTTAGTTTATTCTTTTTAATATTTTCTTTTGAATATTTTTCTTACTAATTGGTTCAAAAGGCGGTTAAACTAAAATACATAATTAGCATACCCAATGTTTATACGTAGATAAGTTTTCCCGGCTGCACGTGGAAAGCCTCAAGTAAGGTAATTGCCTGACTTGTCTTCAGTCGCGACACGTCGAGCAACGCTGTTAGACGCGTATCGTGACTTAACCTCTATATATAATTTTTTATTGACCATACCATAGACCTTGCCATACTTATATGCCGTAGGTATGAAATAATTCATAATAATTACTCTCTTTTTCACGAAATTGTGTTCTTCTTCTTTTTTGGATTGGACCCGCATTAAAGCATTTGCCAGTGTCAAGTATTAGGATTTTTTAGTAAGTTGTAAGTTGTAAATGTTCTAGTCACAATCTAAGTCACGTATACAGTCAATTTATAAGTCGAGTCCTGCTTCAGTAAAGTGGTGGCGACTTTACTAGAAGCTTCTATGGAGTTTTGTCGACAACGTAAAATCACACGTTTTACTGCTTTATTTCACTTGCCCACACTCACGCACTTTATCGAACACTTAATGAATAAAACACCACCATTTTTATAGCATTAATGTTCAAAATAACACAAGTTTAGGAAAATAAAACAAAGCAACAACACGTTAACGTTCCCGCCAAAACTCAAATTGTGTTAACTGTATACAACATTGATAAAGCTTACATTTTTTTTTTATTTTATAAAACTGACATACATTTCATTTGTACTACCACGACTACGAACTCGACGTATTAAATTCCGAGAAAATATTGCTTGTATTATTTATAGTACTACTAGAAATACCTAGAAATACAAATAATAAAACTAGTACCTACACCAACACACAAACCTGCCAAGAAATACAAGGTTGTATAGTTTGTTCTAGCAGTTGTACTACTCAGTATTACTATTGATATGGGGCACCATGTTCTCTACTATAGGATAAAATATTGATTTTTTAAGATTAATTTATACTTTTTTGCGCTTAAAAATAAATATAGAAGCGAATGAATGGAGCCTTAGGTTCTGATAAAAACGGGGATGAAACGAACAAAAGTAAAAGCGAGCTTAATTTTCCGGTTAGAGGCCCGGCCCTTTGGACAGAGAAAAAAAATGCTTCTATTTTGCTTTCACACTTTGTCGCCATACCTCTTTGACCGTCAACACTGATTCTTTTGGCTCAAAAAGATTTTTCTAAGATTAAGTTCCTTTTATCTTTTGTGAATGCGACGAAATAGCTTTTCGGCCTCTTCAACTATTTTTTTTTTCATTTTGTGAAAGCTCTCCGGTCATTATTTTTGTTATGTGTTTTTCTAATTCGGGACAGATGGAATAATGATTAGATTAGATAAGGAAAACCGAAACTGAAACAGTGATAAACTAGAATAATGTTTTTTTATGATTAAAATTATGAATGCAAACTTTTATTTTTCCGCATATTTTAAAGGGCTTATATGAACAGAGCTCACTATTTTAGCCCTTGCGTTACATAATAATTATACCTAACTTGTTTGATTGAAATTTTAGAATCCCTATTAAAGTAATTAAAATATTGGCTTATGCAAAATTTATAGTAAACAAATCTGTAACTTATTATAGGAATAAAAAAATAAGGTTTTATTCTACCACTTTATCAGCTTAATTAAATAATGTGTGCCATAATATATTATTTATTAGCAAAATTAAACTTTGGACAAAAAAAAACCTTTTTATGCAGATGAATTTTCTTACTCAAAAATCCATTACGGTGTAAAAAACTATTAAAAAAAATCCGCATCATTTGTTTTTCTATAAGACCTCCTTTTCTATGTGACACGCGTGCAATGTCATTATCAGGATTCCTTACTCATATGCTTTTCGAGAATTGAATGTCTTAAAAATGTAGCACCAGCAAAATAGCTTAATCGCTATAGGCCTTTAAAAACAAAATAAAGTCTTCTAACAGGGCGATTCTAACATTATTAGGGTAAGCCAGCACACGGTAGCCAGGGCGGGCGTGTCGTAATTTTAAAACACGGCCGGCGAAGGGCAAGTTTCGTTATTAGGACCGCGGGCGCGTGATAAACATTACAAGCTAACTTCTCATTACCTGCCTCTACTTACCGGGGAACCTGCAGTTGGCCTTAACTTGAGGCCCGCAGTGTTTATTTTGGTTACGTTGATTATTTGAATTTAGTTTTGATTGTTTCGCTATTTTTAACACAGAATATATAATAATACTACGTACAAGATTAAAATTTTAATTTATAACTTTATAACCGACTTCAAAAAATAAATAGGTTATAAGTTGTAATACAATAACATCCCCAGCAACCGACAGTACGGATGTCGCTGAAATAGGTCGACTGGAGATCTTCTCGAAATTGCTACTCGCATTCTGAGCAAAGCTATCAAGAAAGACGGTGAGATCAATCAAGAAGCCGGCAGTTAGCAATTTATGAAAGTGTGGATAAACTGTGTGAAAGATGATGTGTATAAAAGGTGTGAATATTGAGATGACTGCTGATAGTGAAGTAGTGAAAAAAAAATTTTTTGTGCTGCCCCAATTAATAGGATAAAAGCAAGACGATGATGATGATGAGATCAAATTTTAATGCAATAAATATAAAATCCTTCTAAATAATTCATGCAGCCCTCGTAGAATAACGGTTTGCCCCCACTGTTCTATACCTACTGTACTTACACTTTAGAACATTAAACAAGTTCCGGAGCTCACGAGATAAACTGGGATGGTAACTTTTTGATCTCGAAAATTAATTTTGTGATGAGAAAGATGTAGAAGCTTTCGTGCGATTCAAATGGGAGCTTTCAACTCCGTGAAAAGAAACTTGAATGAACAGCTAAAGGAAAAAATAAAGTCTTCGAGCCTTGATGTTGACAATAAAAGTAGATTAGGACATACTTTAGAAGTGAATGCGGAATATAAAATTTATTTTTGTTGGTTTTTCAATTGAAATAGTAAAATAACGTTAAGGAATGTCAATAGCGAAAATATATGCTGTTAATAAAGTAATAATTAATCCGACTACACCAGAAGAGGAGTAATGTTTTTCGGGTGTATAATAATATGAATGTAAATATTTATTTATGTTAGGTGCCTCTTATATCCTAAACGGTTTGACCGGTTTTGCAACGAAGTCATTAGGTTCGTCTTTAACTAAATAATTGATAATATACTAAAATGTAAAACATACTAAAAAAATATTTCAATCGATCAATTAACTTCCGAGATATAAGCATTAAATGCTTTATGGGAGTTTTATGGGAGAGATGCTCTGTCCCTCTCTTGCAAAACAACAGTTTGTATTGAATTTGTACGGCGAACTTGTACCATGACGTCATCATTCGCTATTGTGTGCTCTCTGTCTAACATGAAATTAAAATGCTTGTCACTTTCTTGTTTTTGAAGGTATTTCAATTTTGCTTTTGTGGAATAGATCTATTTGTGGTTAGCTTTTTATGGCTAAATAAAAATAAATCATGCATATTCCCTATTATTTCAAATAATTAAGTGGGACAGTTTGTACAAAACAGGGCTGATGAAAAAAAAAACATATTATTAATCAAGACTTAATTTGGGCACAAAGAACTCTTTTTGGAGCTGAATGGCGCATTGTGAGAGTGTCAACATATAGTCTAGTAAAAATAAGATTTGTGACAACATAAAAGACACCCAAGTACATTGTTAATTAAATGAATGTACTGGTGTTTTGAAATACATTTAACACAATTTCATAATGATATTATAAAAGCTAATTTTGTTACCTTTACACGCTCAGACGGCTGAACCGATCGTTATGAAAATTAGTCTATAGATAGCTTTTGACCTGGAGACGGACATAAGTTACTTTTCATCATCATAATCATTACCGTTTTTCATAACTACGCGAGTGAAACCGCGGAACGCAGCTAGTCTATAAATCGGGGATTATTGTTGTTCTATGATTTTTAGTTATTTTCCTATCATTATTTCAAAGAATCCCCCCAGTTGCAAATACTGCGATCTGCTCCATACAAACGGATTTATTTTTACTAGACTAATAGGTTATGCTTATGAGTTAATGAGTCACGCAACAATAACCAATCGATAACCCTTAAACTTTTACCCTTATTTTCCTCACAATGTTTTCTTAAGTGAGCTACCGCTTCTAGCGCAAGTTGATTCCGTGTCGGAAAGTGTGGATATTTCCTAAAGCTAGGTGAGCAAAAAATGGCGGCCTCTTGAGCCATTCGTGTCAATGAGGCATTAGAGTTAACACGTATAAGACCTTATTCTGCTGGGCAAAAACATTAAATGAAAATGTTTCTATGGACGAGGAGGCGTGCTGTAATAAATTGTTTAGTGTGGAATGCACCTGAGCGAGTACGGTGAATGCAGAGTTGAATCAATAAAATTAGAAGTTAGAAGAAATTGTAAATAATTAAGCGCAATCCATTATCTTGGATACTATATTTAAACAGTAAAAAAAACCTCCACTAAATTAGCCATGTTTGTACAAACTGTCCCACTGCTGGGCGCGGGCCATCTTCTGATTGTGAGAAAGAAATCGCTGAACAAACACATAAAAAAGAAGAAAAAAAACATACACTCGAATTAAGAACCTCCTCTTTAAAAGTCAGTTAAAAATGGTTGGATGTTTACCGATACAAAAGTAACGTATTAAATATTTGCGCTCCGCGATTTCACCTTCTTTCCTGTGTGTAGGTACAGGAATCGTTTATTTTTTTAGGTATAAAATAGCTTACATTTTATTCCAAAGTATATGTAAGGTATCAACATGTAAAATTTCATTTAAAGCCATTCATCCCAGTGACAAATACATCAACTTTCGCATAATATAATTAGTGAGCACGGGCGTAGCCAGGTTGTAGTTTCGTAGGGGTTTTATGAAAATAAAACAACAAAAATGCATTCGCGGATCCAACCCTTAAAAAAAGTTTTGGTCAGGGCCACCCGAAAATCGGCGAAGTGCGAGTCGCACGACACTCTCCGGTTTTTATTGTTCCTATGTAAGCTTATGTATATGGTAATAATAATGTGCAAATGTGTCGCGAGCATGAAATTATATGCGAACGTAGCGAGCGCGAGTTTTTTAGATATTTAATTGAACTGAGATTATTCTTGTATGAACTTACTACATTGTGTGTCTACTAACAGCAATGCGCAAACACAATAAAAGATGAATTATGTCCGAGCGAAGCGAGCGAGAAAATCTCTAGTAATTTATCTAAACTGAGATTATTCCTATATGTATAATGGACATTGTAAACTTGTAACAACAATGCAAAAGGAACCTCAACCATCCCTACGCCCTATAGCTAACAGAATATGACTGTTAAATATATAACAGACGAACAATCATGTGTCATACACGTTTTAATTTAATATGGATACCACTGATTTTTATAACGTTTCTCACAAGAGCGCAGTTTTTTGCTCTGCAGTCCCTCTACTCGCGCAGGTAACATTTTTACGAGTACACATTTACCGAGAGAAATCGTTGATGGCGCATAAAGTTTTCATACGAGCGAAGATTTTTATTGTTTAGTACATTGAGAAAGAGAAATATATACTACCTACTTTATAGGCTTAGTATGATATTTAATTCCGCTCGTTTCTCGTGGAGCGAGACGTCTGACTTGATATTTAGTGGATTTAGGGATTTCAAATATAATGGTTTTGTTGCCGTCTCTATTCTTTTATTGTGCAAGTTGGGGCATATTGAAGCGATGATTTTGCAAACGGTTGAAGATTTATAAATAGCATAAAGTCCTTTTATGATATCGAATTTTTACGATATCTAAAGTAGGGTCTACAGAACAAAATGTCTAGTCAGTCTCAGGATCTATGAAGGGTCTATTAACATGTATGTTAGTCAAGGATAATAAATATTCTTAGTTTTATTCTTATTCTTATTTTTGACTGATCGGCAAGATACTTTATCAAAGTAGGGGTAGGAAACAGTTTTCTAGGTGTTGATTCTCGTGTGTACTAGTATTTGAAAGTTCAACGATTTCTTCAAGTAAGATCAGTTAAACTTTTAATATACACATAATGTAAATTACAGGTCATTAAAAATAATGTTAAAATTGTTACGTGACTTCAAACAGTTTAACGACTTCCTACAAAACCATGTAAAGTGAGTTTGCTTGTTTAATAAAACGAATAAGTGGGCTCTTGTGTAATAATAATAATTATTATGAGATTTTTGATAAGAAACACCATTGTATGGTTGTATGGAGTTTTCCTGGCTCACCTCACAAAGTATTGTTGTTTAGTTTTGTATGGCGAGAGAAATTTTATTTGAGCGTTTTATGCCTCTGCTAATTCTAATCTCATATAGATAGATATATATAACTCTTCATTGACACAACATTAAAATTAACAAAAGCAAGTACAAAAAGGAAATAATTTTACACTAGTGTAACAACGGGCGGCCTTATTGCTAAAAGAGATTCTTTTCCAGGCAACCAAAGAATGGAGTGAAATTCGGAAAGAAATTAGACGGGGCGTGCAAAAGATGAGAAAGTAATATAATACTAAAAACTATAGATATGGCTAACAAACAAACAACAACAACAACAAGCGAAGGCCACACATTCCATAACTGAACCGCCTGGAACGCAAATGACTACGCATAACATAAAAATGACAAATCTACGCGAGCTTAAAAAAATGACATTTCAAGACTTATGACTCGGTGCGAGTTTGTATAAAAGGCAATTATAAAAAGGTTATTTTATTAAATAGACAATTCTTAACGGCCACTTCTATACCGAAGAAGATTTGCTCCGAGTTTGAATCCAAACCTGCAAAGTGGAAATTTCATTTTCTCTCACTGTATCACTCACCGTAGCTTTAGGTTATCGGTAACGCATATAATTACTTAAAATATTAGCACAATCTAAAGAAGTGTTCCTTATAATTATTGTGCTATTACATTAGATAGTCAGCCTCTTTACTATTTTATTTTATTTTTAATAATATTATTAGTAGTGTGTAACGTTCGTAGCAGTGTAGCTACGAGTAGTGCTACGACCGTAGCATTGCTAAAAAATCTCTACTAGTGCTAAATTGTAATTCCGGTATAGACTAATGCAGCCTCGATTAGCTTTATAAATATTGACTACCACTCGAGAAAATTTACTAAAACTTCATCATTATCATCATCATGTCAACTACATGACATCCAAGAGCTATGGCCTCAAAATTTTCCAAATAGATGCAACCAAGAAGTATCTATATTAAAAGAAAAACAAAATACCAGAATGCAGAAAATCAGTTTTTGCAGTCTAAGTTACGATTTCGTTACGCTTGATACGCTGTTAAATGTACGTTTTTGTGAGAAAGAATGCGTAAAATATTTTATCATTGTAAACGATTATAAATACGCATTTTTTAGAATAATTGTATTAATGTTAATCGATTTATCAACCTTAACTAGTTGGATAAAACAATATAATGATGAAAATTGTGAAGGTTAATAGTCTAGGCATGTTATCCGTAGATGATATTTGGTACTAGGGCTGTCTGTATACTTTTTTTATCAGCGTTGCTGGCGCAGGTAATTTCACGCCATTTCAGGTAGTTTTGTCCTTCGGCAAATAATTCCTGTTATATATGGCAGCGTATAATTTTGGATGATTTTGCATCAATCACTTCTAATGGTTGAAATAAAACCAACAAATCTAAAATTTTGTAAAATTTTATGGTGAAGTAGAGGTAGCTTTTTATTTACGCATCACCGTAACGATTTTTAATATGCGCATGATTCAAAATTTACAGTAAAAATGTCCTTTTTAGCCCCCGAACGAAAAAGAGGTGTGTTATATTTGTATTCTAAGCTGTGATAAGCGTAATAAGTTACTCTCAATTGCGGAGGACACGTGGGGCAGCGTTAAAAACTTCTGCCACTATCTTCAGCCTCATGGAAATATAAACTCACTCTTCACGGGTATAGAGTTAAAAGTAGCAGATTTTACAATGAAAGATGTTTGCATAGTAATAATAGGAGAAGACGATTTTAAAACGACAAACAACTATTTTGACTTGGTCGTTATGATTAGAGAGACTTTACAGAAAGTCAATAATACAAATACAGTAATATGTCTACCTACATACAAGTACGGACAAATGACGGAACTATATAATCGACGAGTAGAAAACTTCAACAATCTTTTATATCTCGACGCATTAACACATAACTACGCATATATATTTGACTCGAACAGGAAACTTAAATACGATCATACTATGTTCTCTAGGAATTCTGGTACAATCAACAAGCTTGGTATGCAGATAAATTTCAAGACATTAAAAAACTATTTCACTGGAATATTAAAAAACAACGGAAATAATAATAATCAGGATGTTATCGAACCACTCAATAATAATATAAACAATTCCTCATTTTTTCGTGAATAATTACCTTCATATTCAACATCAAAATATTGCGGGTCTCATCAACAAGACAGACAGACTAGTAATTGCCCTGGATCAACTAGCAGAAAAGAGTATTATTTCAGATGTGTTGTGCATAACGGAGCATAATATAATGGCTGGTTTCGAGCAACATGTTTATGTTCCTAATTATACACTAGCTGCATCTTTCTGCAGAGACAGTACAAATAAAGGTGGTTCGTGTATCTTAGTGAGGAATGGACATGAATGGAGAGAGGTTCCGGAATTAAAAAAAAAATCACTGACCAGTGTATTTGAGTGTTGTGCCGTAGAATTGATTAGACATAAATTATTGATAATATGTTTATACAGAGTACCTAAAACATCAAATTTAAAAACTTTCTTATGTAAACTGGATAAAATATTGAGCACGACGAGTAACAAAAAATATGAACAAATCGTCATTGCTGGTGATTTTAACATTAATATATTAAAAGCATCTAATTTGACATCAGACTTCGAATCAATTCTAGGAAACCATAATTTTAAATTGGCGGTGAAACAACCGACTCGCTTTGCAAGCCAAACATGTATCGATAATATGGCATATAACTGTAAAAAGATTTGTAATACGGAAGTGCACGAATTAGATTTATCTGATCACAGTGCTTTAGTAATGAAGTTCCCAGTCCATAAAAACGCGCTACTTAAATTCTGGAGGAAAAAGCAGCGTGATTATTCTGTTGAAAATATTAATAAATTTAAAATGTGTCTTAGTAATGTTTTATTCCAAGAACTATACAGCTTTTCTGA
Organism: Lycia hirtaria; assembly: GCA_947563715.1. Taxonomy (NCBI): domain Eukaryota; kingdom Metazoa; phylum Arthropoda; class Insecta; order Lepidoptera; family Geometridae; genus Lycia; species Lycia hirtaria. Next base: position 26,850,541 of record OX387375.1, read on the forward strand.
CGCAAATCTTGCATATGATTACTTTTTTTCAAACTTCAAACTATACTATAATTTGTGCTTTCCATATAAAACAGTTATTATTAGAGTTAATAAATCCATAAAGTGGTTATCACGTGGCATAAAAATTTGTAGCAAAAACAAAAGAAATTTACTTTGGAAATATAGACTGAATCCTACAAAAACTAATAAAAGTATCTTCCTTAATTACTCAAAACGTCTTAGAAAGATCATTGTTCTAACTAAACGGGCACAAAATAACTTTAAGATAAATTCATCTCATAACAAGTCAAAAACTGCATGGCAAATCATAAATAGTACCAAATTAAATTTACCTAAAGAAGCCATAACAAAAATTGAACAAGATAATGAAGATATAACGGATCCGATAGCTATAGCCAACGCATTTAATAATTTTTTCATAGATAAAATAAAACCGGTCCCTGAGTCAGGATATAAAGTGACTGCTAATATTAATCATAGCAAAGATTCTATGTTCATGGCACCAAGCACGCCACAAGAAATAAGCAAAATAATACAAAACCTTAAAAACACTAAAAGTGTTGGTGATGACGAAATCTCAACTTTCATAATAAAATCAGTAAGTGAGTATGTATGTACCCCTCTAAGCTATATTATTAATTTGTGTATATCCACAGGCACATTTCCGAGTTCTCTGAAAACGACCATTATTAAACCTTTATTTAAAAAAGACAATAGAGAGAAAATGGAATGCTATAGGCCCATTGCACTTATATCGATATTTTCAAAAATTTTCGAGAAGTATGTTTATAATGAGTTAAATGATTATTTAGAGAAAAATAATATTCTATGCAATGAACAAAAGGGTTTCAGAAAAAATAGAAGTATTAATATGGCCATATACGATTTCATTAAAAACGTCTTAATATGTATGGATAAAAGCACTCCGGTGTGCGCCATATTCTGTGATATGACGCAGGCGTTCGATTACGTAGATCACAGAATCTTAGCTAGTAAATTAGAAGCGTATGGAATACGTGGCAACGTTTTAGATTTGATAGAGTCTTACCTAGCAGATAGAATACAAATCACGGAAATTAGTCGAGTCAATCTTAACACGAAAGCAGAAGAAATATATAGATCGTATGAACGCAAAGTGGCGTACGGAGTTCCACAAGGTAGTGTCCTGGGACCACTTTCATTCATAGCATACATAAATGACTTGCCTAATGCTACATCTCAACCTATGACATTATTTGCAGATGATAGCACTATCACCGTAGCATGTAAAACACTTGACTCTTATGAAAACGATATTGTTAAATCTTTGACCTCAGTTATATCTTGGCTTGACAACAATAACTTAAAAATTAACCTAAATAAAACAAATATAATGCATTTTAGACAAAGAGAAACAAACAAAGGTAATATTAATGTAGCATATGACAATAACATTATAAATGAAGTAGAAAGCTCAAAATTTCTTGGATTATATATTGACCGAAAATTGAATTGGAAATCACAAATAGAGCACCTTTCGAAAAGAATAAGTAGCCAAACATATGCCATCGCCAAACTAGCTCGTACTCTAAATATAGAATCTTTACTTAAAGCCTACTATGGGTTAGTTGAATCAATTTTGAGGTACGGGATTATTTTTTGGGGAAATTCAACAGATAAAATTATTATTTTTAAAAGGCAGAAACGCTGTATTCGTTCAATGTTTAAACTCAAAAAAAGAGATAGTTGTAAGCCCTATTTTTTAAAGTATAAAATTCTTACACTTCCGTGTTTATACATTTTAGAAACGGCCCTTTTTGTAAAAACAAACCGGGAGCGATTCCCCACACTATCTGATACTACTGTAAGAAATAGGCGCGACCAAGACAAACGGCGCGTACATGAAGGAAAGACAGCACTGATGCAAAATAGCATCGTATGTATGGGTCCTAAAATCTACAATAAGATTCCTAAGTCAATAAGAGACCAGAATAGTAATTTATTTAGAAAAAAGTTGAAGGCATTGTTATTGCAGAAGTGTTATTATTCTATCAATGATTTTTTAAATGACAAATTTAAATTTTATTTGACATTATGTGTATCTTTTATTGCTTCTGCTTTGTCATATTTTATATATTTTTGGTTTGTGTATTAATCTAATAACAAATAATAATAATTATTATTTTTTTAATTTTTCGCATGTGCATGATGCTGTCTACCTGACATTTGTACGCCTAATCGGCACAACATGATTTTAAGCGACTAAATTTAGTGTAACATCTTTTATGCACTTGTTGTATAAAATTCTCGTGTTGTATGCAAATAAATTATCTTTATCTTTATCTTTATCTTTATAAGGTTGAAGTGTGTGTCTGTCTATATCTGTGTACCTGTCTATGGCATCGTACCTCTCAAACGGATGGACCGATTTAAATCTATATTTTTGTTGGCAAGAGGACTTAATCGAGAGTTTTCTTAGCTTTGTTTTATTAAAATCGGTTCAGCCGTTTTTTGTTGTTGAGAGTTTTAGAGTTTTCTCAACTTATATTTTTAATGTTAAGCATTAAAGCTATGTTACCAGTAGGCGTCTAACACATATCGTGGGAAAGCACCATAACGCATCAATTTTATCGAAATTTTACGAGTAATGCAGGTTTACTGGACGCAGTAAAATATGAAATTATGGTCAGCAACGCATCGGTAGTAAAATGCGGAGTGCATGAGTGCAGTTTCTTGAAGTAGCAATGATTGAATATGAAAAAATAAAATAAATAAAACTATAAACAAGTTATAAATACATATCAAAACATCATATATTTTTCAGCTTAAATGTCTTTTAAAACTGATACCCGTTTTACCTTCGAAGTCTTTAAGCAGATACTTTTGCATCTTCAGAACTCTGATGTTGACTCTACTGGAAGGTTCCGAAGATATCTCATGAAGAGATGAAGCACGGTTTGTATACATGTATACTATCTTGAAGACTAAAAAGCAGACAAGCTGGTCGCTAAGCGAATGTATCCTAACAATGAGATTGAGCGTTTCATGAATGAAAAAATCGTAAGAAACTTTAGCGTTTTTTCAATAATAGGTTTGCGCTTGACCGCCAACTCTTAGACCTGAGACGTAATAAGGAACATAACAAGTGTTCGACTTAAATTTAATTTTTCTTGAAAAATTTGTGGCCTATAGCATCTTAACTTCCAGCTGACCTCGAAATTATATATAAAAATGTAAAACATAGTCAATTAGGTACAAACATATTTTTAACTTAACAAGTTCCAACCTTCGCATAGTAAAATATGTTAAAAGGGCTTAAAAGGTGTAGCATCCATTACGGTTAAGATAATTATAGCCTATTTTAATCTTAAGTGGGTGTAGAAGCAAACATTAACAGGTGTTTTGTAACACCAAAGGGCTAATAACAAAGACCCTTTAGAGTAATGTTTAAAAAGGTTTATCCCATATTTTACTTGCAAATTTACGAAAAAGTTCTCTGAAATTTTTAAATAACCGTTTTTTTAAATTTCTGCTTAAATGACACGGGCCTGATCCTTCATAATTTGTTGTGTTAATCTTTTAATTTATTCTCACACCTAAAAGTTGTCTTTTCGTACATAATTGTTAACTGAAATTTTGATAAAGTCATGTTATGACGTTATATTAAATTGAGGCTTACTTTTGTGTCATTAAAGTACAACTTGTTTATGTATTTTGTGACGTTAATGAATTTGGGTTACAAGCGTTGTGGCTAAATATAAATATAATTAGATAGCAAGCGTGATTCAATTCCTTTAAGAGAGAATCGTTGTCGCGCAATCTTTTGCTAGTAAATTCCGCGTTTTTCATACAACAGAAGAAAACTGTTTTCTGGTGGTTTATTGGATGGTTATCATTAAAGGATATGCCACTACAGTTTGTTTTTTGTTAATTTCATTATAATTCCGAAGTTGAAAAAATAAAATTTCCATTTAGAAAATGGCTATGCAAAGTCTGCTTTTCCAAAAATGAGACTTATTTATAAGTTAGTATGCGCTATACCTATGTCCTGCTTACTACCATTTCGACTTGCTAATCCGCTTTGTTATGTTGGTGATTTCGTCATTTCTGATTCAATCTCACAGTGTGACTTCGAGCATAGCCCTCTCCATATGCTCGTGTGTAACACATGGTATCTAAAATCGAACACAAAAATGATCTTAAAGACAATAGACAATGTTTTTATTGTGACAAACATTTTTAAATATTTCATCATCATCATCATCTCAGCTAGAAGAAGTCCACTGCTGGACATAGGCCTCCCCCATAGATTTCCATAAAGACCGATTGGAAGAAGGCATATTTATATAATTTAAATTTAAAGACTTAAACTAGTATCTTAGTACTTTCCATCACAAAGCTTAAGTTTCTACATATTATTCTGTGCCGAACCTAGGTTTTGTTTGAGACATCGCCTTAACTTGCAATATTTGATTACAGGAAGCTATCTGTCCTGGTGTCTGTACACCAGGACAGATCAAACTAAATAAAAACTTTTAAAATACAAAAACAAAAACTGACTAAGCATCTAAATATTGCCAGTAAATATCTCGTATAAACAAACCCGCATTTTCTTTTCAGGCTAATATGAAATAGTTCGCTAACAATCTCCGCTCAGTGTTTTTAGAAATAGGGGACTGTAAAATAAACCATTATACAATTACGCGGTAAGTATGTTTGCAAGTAAAAACTGCGTTATGTTATTCAAATAAGGTTTCTTTATGTTTTCGAGCGTGAAAAATATACGAGACGCGCTCATTTACGGCTGCAAATAAATAAATAAATATTGGTGGACATTTCACACAACACCATCTAGTCCAAACTAAGCAAAGCTTGTACTATGGAAACTAGATGGTTGATAGAATACATTTTTTTTTGTTGTAAATACTTACTTATGAAATATAGAAACACCCAGACACAGAACAAACATCCATGTTCGTTACACAAATGTTTGCCCTGGGTGGGGATCAAACCCACGCCCTACAGCTCTCGAAGCAGTCGTACTATCACTGAGCTATGTGGCCTGTCAAAATATAGCGAAGACATGGACAACAATAGCAAGAACTCTGAACGCTCCAGGTTCAGAGTTCTTGCTATTGTTTTTTGCAATCTACTTCTATGTATAATATACATAGGTATGTTTTATAAAACTTAACGGGATCAAAATCTGTGTCTTTTCTTTATGGTTTTGATTTATTTTGTTACTGAAGCAGTTTTTCCGAAGTGTAATTTAAACGTTTCGTAGTATATTATGTGCTTAAGTTTTAGGTTTTTAGATTTTCCGTATTCTATTAATTACAAATTTTTTCAAGTTTTTTTTTAATTTGAGGCTTCAAAAGATTCAGATTGAGAAGCGATTTCGGATCAAGATAACATTTCTTATGTTTTTACCCGACTGCGAAAGAAGGAGGGTTATGTTTTTAAAATTTATTTCAGTTACGTTTATGAACATTCTTTTAAGTTTTCTCTTTAATCTGACGTATTATTTTATTATTCATCATCATCATCATCTCAGCCATAAAAAGTCCACTGCTGGACATAGGCCTACATTCAGCGTCTTCCTGCCACTTGACCACTTTCCGCTATCCACTTGCGTCGTCCTTAATTTTGAATATTGTAAAAATATTGTATGTAACACGCAGTCTGTTTTGAATTGTTTCGAAACATTTATTGCGCAAGCATTTAGTAGAAAGTTTTTAGCAATACAAACCCAAACTTTACAGTTTTATACAATACGCCTTTTGTTAACCAAACAAAAATTACCCAAAAAAATGTTCAGCGCGCGTGTGTAGGCTGTATACATTTCTTATACAACAAACATAACGATGTAGGTTCCCGTAAACTAATATTTACAGATACTTTTGCTTCTCATCCCTCCCACGGGAAATAGTGTCGAATATGAAACTGCCTTTGTTTGCAGACGTTACCTACACGTTTACATTACCCGCCCGGAAATAATGCACATCTGAGACATTGACTGCGAATCGCGAGCTAAGAGGTTCCTTTTAAGTAAGCGCGCTCTATTCTACTAGCTCGCTTAACATCAGGTGAGTTAGCGGTCAAGCGCAAGGCAATTTAGGAATAATTATTATAGTTTAAAAAACTGAAAAAACCGACTTCAAAATATATACGCAATACAACACATATAGTTCCCGTCACGTAAAAAGAACGCTGATTTGTTCGTAAGCGCGAATAAACTAGCGTTCTTTTTACATGACCGGAACTATACGAGCCTTGCTGTTCACTTTTCTACAGGCACTTGGATGATATTTTACCAGTTATTTTGTTACAAAAACCAAAGCTCTGCATTGATTTTCTTTGGAACAAAATTAAAGACGCTCCGGGAGCATCTCTGTTGATGACGGCTAAATGCTCGTTGGCACCCTCTGAGTCAATATATTTTGGCTAGAATAACAGTTATATAACTACACTACGCAAAAGCAACGGTTACTAAGTCGGCTACAACTATTCGGAATCGAGCTGGCCGAAAAAAAAACAAAATACCAAAATGCAAAATAAGGCTAACTCAGTGCCTAAAAAGAAATACAACCAAACATATTAAAATCGACTAAACGTCGGACACAGCTTAGGCCATGTACAAACAAATAAAAAACATTATCAAACTTTACTATATTTTTAAGCAATCGTTAAAAACATCTTACCGGAGTACAAAGTGTAACTGTGCAATGTTTCTCGGCATGCATTGCACAGTGTTCTGTTTGCCGTCAGAATAGCGCAGCGGGCGTAATCAAAAGCTGCCTCCGCTGGTCTCTTTTGGTCTCTATTTTTGGATTTCTCGCACGAACCGCTGTATGATCTACGGTAGGTAACTAGTTTATTCCTATCTAGCGTCCTGAATGTATTCATGAGAATGTAGGCTCAGTTACTGAGAGTTCGTCCTCCTACCTATTTGAATAGAAAACAAGTAAATAAGGTTTTAGAGTAACGTTTGTCGCTGGTACCTTCTTGTTTATTTTATTATTCAAAATATTTTATGTAATAGGTAATGTTGGGTTTTATTTGGCGAATTGGGCTGCTTACTTGTTGGAATACTGAGTGAAATAAGTACTGCTAAAAGATAAAAAAACGGCACTTTCTGATACACGAAAGAAACGATTTTATTCCATTTTTACCCGACTGCGTAAGAAGGAGGGTTATGTTTTTCGAGTGTATGTATGTATATTTCTTTGACACGCTTTAGAGCCTAAACGGCTTGACCGATTTTGATGTGAGTGGTGTCAATAGATTCGTCTTAGTTGTGAGAGTGACACTGAGTACATCAAAATTAAAAAAAATCATAAGTTAGGCTGCAAAAACCTCTTTTCTGCAGTCGGGTATTGTGTTTTTCTTTTAACATTGATACTTGTTATTTTTAGTAAGTACTGCTAAAATATGTATGAGAAACGATTCCTGAGTGGGTCTTTATTTATAAACTTAATCCCACACTGCTGGAGGCGTCTGTGTATTTATATCGGCAGTGGTGGATTCAGGATTGTGGTTTGGGAGGGGTTTGACCATGGTGAGGGTAGGTTTTATCAATCCCCAATCGTATCGTAGTATATATCTATAGATATGGAATATATACATAGATATATATAGTAGTATATATGTATATATATCGTAGTAGTTGTAATACAGTTATCGGGAGTCTATTGTAGTATAAAACATGCTAAAAAATGTATTAGAATACCTATTATCAAATTAAATTTAAGATTTGTCATGGGAGAATTCAGATGATTTTCTGTTAAGCCCCTTGCCCCCCCCCCCCCCCCCTGGATCCGCTACTGTATATCGCTAGTGATTTTATTAAGGCCCGGCTAGTCCGCAAAAGCAGTAAAACAAAGCTTTTTGAAAATTTACAAAAAATACTTGTATTATTAGTTCAAGCTCAAATTTTTTGTATGTAAAATTTTGATCTGTTGGCTAGGTTTCGCTAGAAACAAAAACACGATTGCTGAAAAAAATCTCGATAGCTTTATTTTTTGAAAAATATGCCATTTTATTTATTTTTCCCATTTATCTCTAAAGTGTTTAAAGCCATCAAAACCAAATTTACCATGTTAAGTAGCTATTACATTTTTTTAGTGTTCTCCAGAATTACATTTTTGATACGTTTAGTGCATTATTTTACAGTAATTTATTTTACAATAAGTTTGCTCGCGAGCAACTGTCCCGCCACCTTGCTTCAGCTGTTCACCCGCGCCAGTCTGTCGGTGACCACTGTCAGATGTGATTGCATCGCGCGCCAAATAAAACAAATTACTATGGGAAATCATAGAACAAAGAAACCAAAAAATAAACGAACGCGTAAGCGCAAAATTTTGGCTCATATAGAAATGATGCGATCCCGAAAAAGGTAAATACCCAGTTGCAAGTTATTATTTCCTAGAAATATACATGTAAGTATTTATATAGATCACTCGCACTCGCAGTTCATAAACCTATGAGTTCTATTCATACTCGTATAAAGAAAATGTACTTACTCTTACCTGATGTTCAAATATTTCAGTTATGAAAGATGTGTGAAGTCTGCTAACCCGCATTTGGCCAGCGTGGTAGATTATGGCCTTACCCTTCTTATAATGAGAAGATGGCCCGCGCCCAGCAGTGGGACAGTTTGTACAAACAGGGCTCATAAAAAATAAATGTATAAATAAACATACATACACATGCTAGCTGCATCCCGCGGTTTCACCCGCGTAGTGATGAAAAATGGTGATAATAATATATATATATATTCTGTCTTTCTCCAGGTCCTAAAGAATTTCTGTTCCAAATTTCATAATTATTGGTTCAGCCGTTTAGCCGTTTAGGTAACAAACAGACAGAGAGACAGACGACAGACAATTTCGCTTTTATAATCTTATATGATTCATACATTTGAAAAACATAACCCACCTTTTTGCACAGTCCGGTAAAAATACACCGCGGTCGCGGCAGGCGGCATATGGCGCGGCATCTTTGAACGCGTCACAGACTTTGAGAGTACCTATATAGGTATACCGCCGTCTGTCGCGCGCCGCCCGCGCCGCGCGTAGGTAGGTAATTTTTACCCGATTGCGTAAGGAGGGTAGTTTATCGAGTATATGTATGTTTGTATTTATGTATGTAAGGGTGTATGTGGGTGTATATCTATGTATGCACTATGCATATTTTTAGATTACCTCCTACAGCCTAAACAGCTTGACCGATTTTGATGTGCTAGGTGTCGTTAGATTCGTCTTTACTCCCTGAATATCATATGCTATATTATATTTTTTGTAACGCATTTTTTGTACTCTTGCAAAAATAAAATAAAATGTTTTTTCATAACCTAGAACTTCTTCGTGATAAATAAGAAATAAGTAATTTTACTGGAATAAAAAATACACACTTAAACTTTTTACAGCGATTTTACGTATACATATATTACGTATTTGAGTATAAAATATTTTAGATAGGTAGTTTCATAACATTTATATTTTCACCACAAATACAGGGTGTTAGGTTAGGTTAGGTTAGTTAGGTACATTTATCAGTGATCGACCTTGTTAGCATTATTCTTGTATATTGCAGATCAAAGAAGCATCTTGAAGTAATCAACGAGTCTTTGATAACATTAGAGCCAGTTGATTTGAATACTTCTAGGATTGAGCGAGCACTACAACCTTATTTATTTAACAAAAAATGAGGTTTATGCACATATATTTTTGTAACTGCAAATTTGTATGAATTGGTAGGTAGACCAGCAATTTATGTGAAAACCTCACGCAAAAAAGTAAAATAAATTATAATGCACCTGTTTGTATAATTAAAATATATTTTATGTGCATTAGCCTCGTTGTAATGATAAAATGTGTGGTTGCTACAACGTTTACTTTGATATTACAGAACGACCGTCAATGAAAACTCGCATAATCTGTCCCGTACTCCACCATGTGAGAGTAATAACATCGACATGTGAGTTGTGATATAGTTGTGAGAATAGAACATAAAAATAAAACAGGCACGAATACTGCAACCAAAGAAGATGAAATATGCTACAACTGAAAGATCTGTTAATTTTTTGATATTGTACTACGGTTGTTTTTTATATTTTTATTATGGGAAACTTTAGCTTGACCACCGATCCCGCTAGTTTTGAACGACGTTTACGGTCTACGATGGAGCGCATTTGCTTAGAAAAACTCTATTTTAATTGCGATTGCGACGTTCTGTTACATAATGTAGGTATAATAATGTGAATCAAAGAAAATCCGTTCAGGTAGCGTATGCTGAAATTTTTCAAGGCTGTTCTACTGTTTCTGCTGTTCTGCTGTTCTACGTTAAAAATAACAACAAAGCGCTCTGTTTTGTTAAATAATGTAGATTCAAACCCATTTCTTTCTATAATCACGCATTAGGTGTAAAAAGTAGAGTATGCACTTCGGGGATAAAGGTGTTTTTGTCTTGGGCGAGCTTGAATCCCTCGTTACACTCCGGATTCTAAATTTGTAACTCTGTAAATATGTAAATCTGTAAATATGTAAATCTGTAAATCTGCAAATCTGTAAATCTGTTAATCAATAAACAAACAAAATAGACAACTTATTATTTATATTATTTGTAGTAAACTCTCTCAGGATCTTTTTAAAACCTACAATAATTGTAAGTTATTTTGTTATAAAAATCCAAAGTACTAAAATCACTCAATCTGAAATCACTTACCAAAGAAAAAATAATCTTCAAAATCGATTCACAATTAGTGGAGTAATCGGTGAACAAACATACAAAAAACATAGTCAAATTGAAAACCTCCTTCTTTTTGGAAGTCGGTTAACTAATGGTATTGCAATATAATTATAAAATTAACCTTGTTGTGTCTGCTTGTGTTTATTACCTAACATCCTGTATAGACCTTTACATTATTGTCAAAGATATATACGTGATATATGTAATTCTAACCAATATTTATGAAATTTGGACAGGAGATTCTGCAAGACCTGGAGAAGGACAAAGGCTATATTTTATCATAATCATCATCGTTTTTCATCACTACGCAGGTTACACCGCAGGAGCATAGCTATTATTTTATAAATGTGATAATTTAGTGTTTTATGTGAGTTAGTGAGTTGGTTGTTGAATGGAGATAGATATACCCACATAATATGACATACTTAGGATTTTATCCCGGAAAATGAACGAGTACGAGTAGTAAATTATTATTTCATAGATTTTCAAGAAATAAGATTATAGATTGATATCAGTATATCACAACTTACTTGCCACTACAATGTAATGAAGGTGTGGCTCAGACGAGTCGCGCGCCGCGCGGCGCAGCGCGCGGCGGATCGGTATCGCACTAAACGTACGCCACGTTTTGTGCGGACATCGCGCTCTCATAAAACGCGGAACTATGCCGTATACTGAGGTAGCGTAAAATACCTAAATTTCTGGACAAGCCTCGCCTTAAGTATGTATTTATAGGTACACCATCGTAGACCGTAACTTGCCTGGTTGATATCCAAGCGTAGGTAAAGTTTTGATTGAAACAAATAAAATATGAGAAATATTGCGAAATTAATATATTCAAATTGTGATACTTATTCCGTAACGTCTTATTTAGTTGTTTCCATGGCAATAACATCTAAAATCATTCCTGAATAAAAAAAGCGTTTGCACACACCTGAGAGCGTTCATATTGATGAATTCACGAGCGTTTTGTTTGATATATGGCACAGTAACTGCTGGACATCGTTATTCTCCACGTAGCCCATGACATCCGCGTTTTTTTATTTTTTTACGACTGACCACCAACTCGCCTGATGTTAAGCAACGTTGTGGCCGAGGATGGAGCTCGTCGATCTAGAAGATATCTATTCACTCTAGCCCTGAAAATTCCAAGATTGTAGGTCTCAGGAAACAGAGATGGTGGCAAAGAATTCCATTCCTGTGCAGTACGAATTAAGAACGTGGATCTTGTAATCCACAATTTATAGCGAATAAATAACTTTGAACTTTGAATCGATATCGTTGAGTACGGATTTTTGGCATTTCAACGAGAAATGGGCGGTAATTCGCAGACGTAAGACACCTCTCTATGCAAAAAATAAAAAAATGCAACGTGCCATTGACATGATGTTGCACAAGCTGTGCGCCTTTCCGTAAACAAAGAAAATGTCCAACGCACTGTTCCACGCACCTCTCTCGCGATCTCTTGAACGAGCTTTAAAGAATCCTTGAAACATACCTTATTAAAATAAAAGTAGATGAAAATTAAGCATAATTTTGAGTCGTCTCTGAAGACTTGAAAACGGCCGTCTTACGCCTGCGTACATTACGCGTAGCCTCTCTCTGTGTATTTACCAGAATTATTAGTTATTTAAACACCACTTTCTAAGTTCTTGAATTTTACTTAGTTAAATAAAGATCCATTCTAGGGTAAAATACGCTACGGACTTTGGATTAGAAAATGTACAGAGTTACGTTCAAGTTACACAAGTATAAGTTTAGAAAACTCAAAAACTACGACAAAAAAACGGCTAAACCGATTATGATGAAACATAGCTATGAACACTCTCGATGAAATTCTCTTTCAAACAAAAAATCTATATCAAAATAGGTCCATCGGTTTGAGAGTTTCAATGCCACAGACAGACACACAGACATACAGACACACAATCAAACTTATAACCCCTTTTTTAGGGTTCCGTACCTTAATAGGAAAAAACGGAACCCTTATAGGATCACTTTGTCTGTCTGTCCGTCTGTACGTCCGTCAGGTGTCAAGACCTTTATCTCGGGGACGCGTGAAGGTATCGAGTTGAAACGCAGATCCATAGTATCTTGCTGCAGAAAGAAAAATACAGTTTCTAAGTTTTCGTAAAAAAAAGTTACAGCCGAATACTCGTATATCGTAAAAAACGCACATTTCGACACTCACAAGGGAATCAAAACCTATGGGGTACTTACTTCCCGTTGACCTAGAACAATGAAATTTGGCAAGAAGCATTGTGTTACACATATAGGAAAAAATCTATAACTTTTTCTATCGGACTGCAAGAAGCACGCAAAAGCGACATCTTTACATGGTTGATATTCCGAAAACACGTACGAAACGCTTTGACTCCACTTTCATTGTGCGTACCGCCAAACTGTGGAATGCGCTTCCTGCATGGGTCTTTCCGACTAGATATAATAATTTAAGTGTCTTCAAATCGCGAGTGAATAGGTTTCTTCTAGGCAAGCGTGCTCCATCGTAGACCGTAACTGTCGCTTAACACCAGGTGAGTTGACGGTCAAGCGCAAGCCTATTTTTGAATAAACAAAAATGTCAATAGTAAGCCCACATTTTATATTTTTGATGTACTTTTATCACCGCCAAATGTGGCGTCAAACGGTTCAAATTCCAAGGTCTTTGATTCTGTACTTTTACCCCGTAAGGTAAAATAAGCGTTACTTTTCGTGTGTGTATTACACAAGACATTTTTGTCTCGGTTGTCTAAAATATTGTGACTCTGTAGTTTTTTTAAGTTAAATGGCTCCGTAGCAAAAGCTCGTAATCGCCAAAAAAAGTTGATCTAACTCAATATTTTACCGCCGGCTCTATTATTAAAGCTTTCGAGATAAAAGTGCTCAATATCCGATACCAATTTCCCTTAATAGTCCTTTCGGCAATTATAACCGGATAAAGCTGGAAAGAATTGGAATATTGTACTCAGTTATTGCTTTGATGAGGCGGTTTTTTAAGCTGATTTTTTGGTATTAATAGCAGCATTTTTTCTATAATCTAGTTTTATGTTACTGAGAAGGGTAGATTGGACTAAATTTATTTTTATTGCTTTTTTTTTCGTTAATTTTAATTTGGTTTAGGTAGACTGAAAAATTGTTTGCTAGAGGGTTTTTAAAGTAGGTATTGGCAACGAGATTATTTTACTTACCTTGCCAAATAAAAGCTTAATTGGTTTTTGTTTTTAATGAAGTATTAATGATTTATATGTACTAACTTACTAGATGTCATGTTCTAAACACACACTTTCTTCATCACAACGGCAGAGCAGTGTCTACACCTTGTTCAGTTGCCTGTTAGGCAGTGACGTCAGCGGTGATGCGATAGATAAAAACATTTTACAAAAAAATTAAACCTCCGAAAAAACTAAAAAGCATAAAATAATTGACCTTTTTCATTTAACTTTAATAACTAAGTCCTTAAAGTAATGTAAGTATACCTAAGAAATTTGGAGTCGGCGCCAAACAAGCATATTAATTAATTACTTAAAGTGTGATGCGTTGCGTTGCGAGTGGTCGTGCGGAGAGCGCATTTTTGGAATGTCAATGTTTATTGCTGGAGATTTCACGTTGCATTGTTAATTTGATTTGGTTATTTTTTTAAATTTAAGGTAATTTTTGGCACCGACTCAAAATTACTAAGGTATACTTATATTAAGTACTTTAAGTACTTAGTTATTAAAGTTAAATAAAAAGGTCAATTATTTTATGCTTTTTAGTTTTTTCGGGGGTTTAATTTTTTTGTAAAAAGATTTTATTTTATTTATTTTTTGTGGTTTTAATTTACTAATTACTAAATGCTTAATTTTTGATTATTTTTAAAATAGCTACCTACCTTATAATACACAACTCAGCATTAAAATTTGCGAGTGAACAATAAATCACCCCTATTTTCCCACCCTTAGGGTAGGATTTCTTTTTTCAAATTTATATGGGACAAATTTAGAGGTATTATCCATTAAAAAAATAATTATCAAAATCGGACTGCTGTGTAAAAAGTTATGCGTGGTCATACATTACAATCAGTGAGTGAACAATCAATTATTCCCTGTTTTCCTACCCTTAGGGTTGGATTTTTTTCCAAATTTATATGGGACCAAATTAGGTGTATATCTTCTCCAATAAAAAAATAATTATCAAAATCGGACTACTCTGTAAAAAGTTATGCGTGATCATACATAATATAAATACATATATATATATATATATATATATATATATAATACGTGTCGACTTGGGAACCTCCTCCGTTTTTTCGTCGGTTAAAAATAAATAAAATATGAAGAAATAGTTACCTCTACGTGAATTTGTAAGCCGTGTTGTCAAGTAACATAACTAATCAGTAATTTAATTGAATAATTATTGTAGTTTTTGTTGAAGACAACATCATTTCGACAACCATGTCTAGGTCATGGGAAAGTTATACCGTCCTTGTCAAATATGTCAAAACTTTACCCAAATGAATTCACTTCCAGCGGCTTTTCCCAGCACCTTGACAAATAACTGGCCACAATGCTATATTGAATACGGTTAGCGTGTGAAACTGTGGGAAATGCCTGTAACGTCTCTAATGTCGGCAGATCACGACATATTGGAACAAAACTACTATTAGGGTTGTTATCCATGACCTATGTCCGGAAATAGTAATATCTTCAAAATACGTCTTATTTCATCTTATTAAATGATACAACGTCATAAACGAGGGAGCGCAGGTGAGGCAGGAAAGTAACATAATCGAGTAGGGAGAGGGTGGGAGAGGGACAGAAGCGGAATAGGAGCGGAGTGGGTGCGATACAGTTACGGCATACGAGCGTGACTGGAGCGAACTTTTTTGCGCGTACAAAGTCTTAAGCATAGTTCTGTTATGCTTGTGACTAAAACAAGACGTACCTAACCATTTTCTATGACAAAAAAATTATAATTTATGAATTTATATTATAAGTTATATAATTTTATTAAAAGTAGGCACTTACTAATCAAATTCATTAAACGTCTTTGACTATATTTTCAAGTGGAAATTATATGAAGTTTTCCACCAATTTTCTTTTTCATAATTGCTAGAATTCCTAATCACCCTAAGGTTGCCGTGAAGAAATCGCTCTATGCTATAAGAACCTTGTACTATCATGAATGTTTGTTACCAATCTATAATTTACTCTGTACAATAAAGTTATGTTCTATTCTAGTTTTGGTGAACGCTATCCTAAAATTACCTGTAATCTATTTTATGACCTAACCTTCACAGGACAAAATCAAATCATGGAAACCCAGCTTAAAGGCTAAATAAACCCTTGACCTTTAGTTTTACGATACTGTTAATGAGAATTCTTTACGACTACTGTTGTAATTTTGGTTGCCTTTTGATCGTTTAATTAATGTAATATGTTACATATATTACGATTTTAGTACCTAATTAGCTAACTAGGAGGAGGAAAAACCGACCATTCATTAAGTTTACATAAAGAAAAACTGCGGTATTAATAGGAAATACTTATGAATATAATTTCATAGGAATATGCAGTAGAATCCGTTTATTATGACTCCGCCTATATTGACCAACCGCCTAATATGACGTGATTACACAACGAAGTTTGGTTTTCATATAAAATTCTTTATAACAAAGTCGGATATAATGACTTCGCTAACAGTGATATGTCGCTTATTATGACCCATTTTTAACACGCTTTTATTAGGTCGACCTGTACGTAATGAAATCTAAGGTAACTAATTTAACCATCTTCCAAGGATCGTAGCGTCATGAAAATTGGCAGCTGTATGTAGTTCTGATGGCAATACAATATGGTACTGTCGAACTGATCTGATGATGGAGCCGGAAGATATGAACTAGAACTTCATGATGGAACATCGTATCATAGCTGTGTTTGGATTTGTTAGAAAAGTCTTGTAATGAACTTTGACCACGATTAGGTTTATGACAATACAATAATTTGGAGCGTGTTTTTTTAGTTTTTTAAACTGTCATTTATTAATAAATGATGTCCGGTTATAATGAACGACATGATTCTTTACACCTTCGGCAATGTTCGATTTGACGCCCGACGACGTTCGGCACGTGGTTTGTTTTTCTTTTGAATCTCAGTGAGTAATTGATAGTTAAAGGTCACCCATCGTTTCTTAGTGATATGTGAAAAAAATGTCGTCTCAACGTCGTAAAGCATTTACGATTGAAGAGAAAGGTGCAATAATATGCAGATTAGAAAATGGAGAATCAAAAATCAATTAAATTAATAATAGTTACCTAAAATACAGCAGGTTGTTTATTTTCTCAAAATGCTTTCTTTGTATGACGTCCGCTTAGTATGACGTGTTTGTCATTTCCCTTCGATGTCATTATAAACGGATTCCACTGTAGTTTTCACTGATAACATACTAAAATGTAATATATACCTATACTACAAAATTTTCAATCAGTTAATAAACTTGTGAAAAATCCTAAAAGTACCTACATAAATCCTGTAGTCCTGTAAAGAAGTAAGCAGTCTGATTAATGCATATTAATCCTGTCTACATATCGGTATCTAAAAATCTTTTACTTATCATCATGGGTATATAGGTAGAAGATAACTATAATCTTAGATACAGAAATATATAGATTATAGACATTCAACGTATGAAAATTATTAGTTATTACGCATTAACCTAGCCGGGTAACAAGTTACCAGTTTTATATAAATCTGCTTACTTTATTTACTTAAAGCAAAACACATATAAATGTATATAAAACATTATCATTATCAACCGTTAGCTAACAACAGTTTACTGCTGAGTCTTCTCTTTAACGCGCAATCTTTTCTGATCTTGTGCCGTTGACATCCACTGTCAGAATATACTCTTTGGGCCTTACCGGAAAACGTTTCTTAACTTTAACCATCGTCTTAAATTCTCTGTTTTCTTTCCGCAAGTGTCATTACGTGTCAGCGAAAAGTTGACAAAATATGTTAAGCAATGCGTAAAGTTAAGTAACATTTTTCGGTAAGGCCGTTTATTTTGATGATTTTTTACCGGACTGCGCCAGAGCGATCTTGATGTGCGAGGCGTCGTTAAATTCGTTTTTTCTTCTTGAGTGTCAGCTACATTTACTAAATATTAATATTAATTAAACTTTCGTAATTGCTTGTTCGTAACCTCCAACGGTATTTTTCGTGTCTAATAGTGGATTTTACTAGTATTGTTAAAAAGTTCGGTCAGTCAGTTCGGTTTTACGCATACTTTTTCGTAAAAAGTATTTTTTATTCGACGATAGGTTTGCGCTTGACCGTCAACTCCCCTGGTAAACCGGAATCATATCGCAGCGTAATACAAGCATGCATTATGGGATCGTTCTTAAGCAACAGGGTATTTTGTTTTTCTTCTGACATAGAACCTTGTGTTACTAAGTCTTAAAAATAAAACGTTACAAGACAAATTTCACAATATTGTTCAGCAAAAATAAAAATTACTTTACGATTTCATAAAGATCCGATAAAACAGGAAAACGTACGCAACAAGGGAAAACTCCGTTAAAGAGAACGAGGAGATTTACTTACAAACAAACATACAAGTGAAGTTGTATAAAAGCTTGTTGAAACTTGAGCTTTCCTCGCAAACTTCGAAAGGTCATTTATGTTAACGGAACAAATGTGAGAAGGAATTACTTCGATATTACTTGAGCGTTTTAGGTATTTACGTAGTTACTAAATAATGATAAAGTACCTGGGCGACCGTGCTCCACTCGGGTTTTTTATGACTGAAACCTAGCAAGATCGATTTATCGTCTCCTAATCTACCTGTTATATCTAATCTGCGGTGTTGGAGCCACATATAGCTTTGTGCCTATAGCGATGGAGATGCTGGGCAGTTGAGATGCAGATGCTAATAGTTTGGTGCGTGAGTTACAGGAACGTATAAAAAAAAAACAATACAAATACATTTATTTCCAAAAAAACATTTGTAACTAGCCTCTAACTTTAGCCCTTAAAAACAAACACATACACAAACTTACAAACACATACATACACATTTAATAACACGAATGTGATTAAGATGATCACGAGTACCAAGGAGCAGCTATAAACTATAACCGCCACTCATTTTTTGCAGGTTGACCCCGCCTCACGCTATGGCCATAAAATTCCCCATAGCATTTTTCTTTTCACAGAAATAAATGTAGCAGTGGCCATGTGCATACATTATGATACAAATCTACTTCCCTGACAAATGTGGGGAATATATCAAAAACGCGCCATTGGAGGCATTTTCACGCTATGCTGAAATCTGAAACAATGGATAATGATTTTGGTTGTTTTCGTCGTTTTGTAACTTCTTTTGTTTTGAAATTTTTATCACTGCCACAGAATACATTAGTAGTGCCTATATAAGTCATGGCTTCAAAGCTACTTTCCATAGGTATTAAGTCTGTTTGGATAAAAAACTATTGTAGTATTGAGTGCGCTGCAGTCCTTTTTTCATTATTTTATTAGGTACATAATGATACATATACATTTGCTTTTTATGTAGTCCTGAGTGTATTTGTTATTTCGTACTGAAAATCATCGCTGCTGAGAATTCAGCAGCATTATAGCTAAGCAATAACCTTTTTTGTCGCACTGGACACTATTTTAATTTTTGTTTGTGCTTAAACCTATTTGTAGTCCTTAGTTAAGTATATGTAGTTTGTATATTGTTTTATTGTAGTTAATAAACTCATGGTAAAAGATTATTTCAGAGGTAGTCCCATGAAAATTTCGACTACTTTGATTGTGAATATCAGTTACACAGCTTACATATGCAAATCAATATATTATAAGAATTCTTGTTGAAGCTACAAATATCAATCGTTTCGACGCATTCTATCAGAATTGCAAATGACCAGTCACGCGAATGACCATAAAATTTGAAACTATAGATAAACCGCTTACTGAGCCTGAGGTATGGGAGCGGCACGGGAGGGTTCACATGTAATAGCAACGCTGACGTCACGCGTCATTTGATGTACCGAAATATTACCCCTCCCGTACTGCTCCCATACCCCAGTAACAAACTCAGTTAAGCGGTTCGGCTATAAATCCTGTGTTGTACTCTCTACGCAAACGACCACATAATATAAATAATACATAATATATTTAGCTTTTTTTTAATATTATACTCACGAAATATTGAACTATAGTTAATATAATTATTAATTAATAAATAATATAATTATACAATTTGTAACATATACACATTATTATTGAAATTGATGACGAGAATAATGTAATTAATAGTAATTATTAATATACAAACTTGACATCACTTAAGAAATATTTGACGTGTAACTAAGGAAAAATGTATGTAAATGTATATCTACTATCTACATTTACATCTCGTTCCGCACTAAGAGACAATATTTCAAAGCGAAATTGGATAGAAAACAAAATATTACTTTCGTTTGAAGATTGATTGAATTCGGTTGAAAGGGGAGACTGCATACGTTTGAGTCCATCTTCCTTTATACGTTGATCCACTTTGGAGGGAGGTGACTAGAAAACATATTTCTAAGGTGAACGTGAAATACAGTAAATTTATAAAATCGTACGAAGAGAAATTTAACGATTGTAGAAATAAATCTTTCTTTAAATTAAATCTGCCTTATTCGTATAAGCTAATCCACTGTTGGGTACGGGCAATCTTCTCATTGTGGGTATGGTCTTCCACGCTGGCCAAGTGCGGGTTGGCAGATTTCACAAATCTTCAAGAACGTTAAAAAAAACAGACATATAGATTCTTCACGATGCTTTCTTTACTGTTTGGTGACGGCAGTTAATAAAACGCACAAAACTTCGAAAAGATGAGATTTGAACTCGAGATGGGCGGATCGCAATTTAAAATATCTTTAACACTTTTTTTAAACTATCCCGGTCATTAATTAAAGTACTATTATTATTAACGGGATAACGCGAACCACGGTAAATGTCCCGTTAATAATAATAGTGCTTTAAAATATCTACTTCAAAATCTTCAATAAATCCGGAAAAGTATGAATTTCACCGAGATTTTCGTACTTCTATGCATGACACAATACATGAACATGAACACTGACACCAGGGCTAATTACACAATAAAATGTGCTTTATATCTAAAAATATTTGTAATTTCACATATTTTCAATCCCCGACCCAAAAATAGTGTTATCATTTTGATTTGTGTATCTGTCTGTCTGTGACATTGTAGCTCTCAAACAGATGGACCGATTTTGATCTAGTTTTTTTTTGTTTCAAATTCAAATAAAAAAGTTTGAAAAAGGATTTCATCCAGCTATGCATTATCAAAATCCGGTCTAACCGTTTAAGAGCCACGATGGCACACACCGACTCACAGATATCCAGATACACAGATGTATTTGTGTATCTATGTGTCTGTCACGTCAAACTTATAGCACCCTCTTTTTCTATTACGTTGGTGGAATTACATGCAGAGGCTGCATGCACAAAAAGTTTTTTTTTAGATTTAAGCAGGGCTTAGTTATTGGTTTAAAATTAAACCTGGCACTCGTGTGGAATCTATTAGCAGTTAAGAGAATGTTGGGAAGGTTCAGTATGGGAACCGTTCTGCTATCTTTAGCAGAGTGACCATGATTGTGCATTCCAACGGCTTTCTAACTTTAAATTTTGTAGCAAATAGAATATATATTTTTTTACAAATTTCCATCAATTTCGCTGGCTCAGTTTCAATTTCGCAGCCTTGTTGAATAGATGATAGAAGATTGGATAACTGAAAAATCCTGTAAACATTTCACGAGAGATGACCAGTAGGGTGATTTCTACACAGCTGAAGAAACTGGTGATTGTACAGAACTATATACAAGTATAAGTTTAGAAAACTGAAAAAATTGTGATTGTACAGAACTATATACAAGTATAAATTTAGAAAACTGATAAACCCCCGACAACAAAAAAACGTTTTGGATGATACAGTTAAGAACACTCTTAAAAAAATCCTCTTTCAAAAAAAAAAAAAATAGATCAAAATCGGTCTGTCCGTTTGAGAGCTACGATGCCACAGACTAACACACAGATACATATGTACATATACATATGCTCCTTTTTAGTCGGGGGTTATAAAGGATTTGCTAAAGCTTCAACTCATCTCATGATGTCTCATCTCGTGGTGTTAAGATACTGCGCAAAATAAAGAAGTCGTTGCCTCAGCGCGTGTTTGCTTTATCTACCATTAGTAAAATTGCACAGGAGAAAAGTTTAATGCTCTATTTTCATGAAAGAGTTATATTTTTAAGACTTTCAAGCCTTATAATATGTTTGGTCTACAATAAAGATATATTTATTTATTATTTTATTTACAAATATAGAGCATTAAACTCTTCTCCTGTGAAATTTTACCAATGGTAGATAGGGTAAACAAGCTCTAAGGCAACAAAGTGGTATTTTTAAGTGTAAGTCGTTCTCTAGAATTTACGTAGTTTGGTAGATTTAAATTCTAGAATCTCATTATTCAATCGTATACATTGAATGCCGTAGAGGAGAACTTTATTACTTTTAAACGACAGAAAGGATTACTTCCTCTCTAAGTATTGTCACCGTGAGAAAAAGTAAATATATTACAAAAATCTGTCTGTTGCAAGCACAAGCCTATTACTTAATTAAGAAAAATCTCAAATATGAAAGAGAAAGATTGACGAATCTAGTAGTAATAACTTATGTTTTTCGATCAAATAGTAGGTACCTAATATTAACTATTTTGGATTAATAATAATAAATTGTTTTAAGAACACTTTGGTTCATATTATAAACTTTAATGTTTTCTATTACTCATTGAAATTGAAATAGTTAATTTTTAGTCATTAAAAAGAGGTTAGAATTTGTAGACTTGCCTATTTATTATTCAATCATACGAAAATAACTTCAACTGATTTTCTGTAAATAGGTACTCAAAAACATTAAATCATTTAGGTAGGTATCCTTCTTCCAATTTTCCACGTTATACCAACTTACATAAAACATTCTTTTGCTTGCTATTAAAACAGGAAAACAGTCGGTATAATAAGTAAAAAATAAAGAAAAAGCATGAAAGCGATGTTCCCCTACTGGTTTCAAGATAAGCGTTATTTAATGAAGATTTATCTAGTAGAGTGCAGCCGGGATTTACTTCAGCAATGAATATTCCCTCGGATGTATCTGCTAGATATATTGACAGTTTATTTAAATTATGTATCGTAACTTTTAGCCGTTTGTTAAAATTGTTGGAAACGTTTTGATTGGATGATAAGATAGAGTTATTGCAAAATTATATTCAGTTGTTCGAAAGATTAGAATTGCCATTCATCGTGGCAATACCACAGAATATTTAACAGTACAGTCAACGTGGGTAACTTTGAATGCTTGTCAAATTTGTATATAGCCGAATGTTCTATTTTTTTTCTCCAAAAGACTTCAATCTGCGCATTTTTTTAGAGAACTCTAAAACCCCCGACAAAAAAATCGTCTGAACCGATTTTGATGAAACAGCTAAGAACACTCTCGATTAAGTCCTCTTTCACAACTAATACAATATTGAACAGATTTTGATAAAATTAATATGAGACCACCTCTGAGATATTACCTACAAAACAAAAAAGCATCCTGTCAAATTGAGAACCTCTTTCTTTTTGGAAGTCGGTTAAAAAACATAATAGTATTGAGAACCTCCTCCTTTTGAAAATTGGAGCAAAATCGTATATAGAGATATGGATTTTTAGCATTTCAATGTGAAACGGGTGTACACTATGCTTATCCGAGATTCATTATTATACTGTAAGTGTCCATGCTGCCCAAACGGACCTATGTAATTACCATAATATTCATTTGTATTTATTTGAATTTTGAATATTCGTCGATATCTGTACTAAAAATACATTCTACCCACTTATTTACAAAACAGATTACATCGAAACTTGGAGTATTAATTATTTATAATAGTAGTCAGCTGGTAATTAGTGTAATCCGCTTCCGAGACCGTGTTCACGTCAATCTTGTCACGCTGAAAATAGGCTCTATTGTAGTCGTAGGCGACCGACCGCATAAATATAGTCAGGGGGATAGCGGATGTTTTTATTATTCATTAATTTTTAAAGCTAACGGACATAATTATGTTGTCACTGATGGTAACCTATCTATAATCCGAAATTTATTTGTTTGATTATTTGAAAAACATATTTAAAAAAAATTGAAATGGAAATGATATTGAAATTCTGTTTTAGTTAGGTAACCATTACTGACATAATTATGTTGTTACTAACATGGTTACGCTGTAGTATTTTACTTTTGAAACTTTTAATAAATAAAAATTTGTTAACTTTGTTAAAGTAGTGAGTTTGAGAGCCGATATTGCGCCATCTAGCGTGCATGTATTGAAATATATACTATTATATATAGCATAGCTATATATAATAGTATATTCGAAATTACTCACAGCAAATACAATCCTCTCTGTAATTTTGTTGTAGATAAAGCTAAAACCTTGAATCTTCATTTTTATCAGTCGTCTAAGCTTTGTCACAAAAATATTAATGCACAGTGTACACCGCCTAGTACAAAAATAGCATTTGTTTTAACTCGTGGTTTCTTGCGGTATCGTATACACTTAACCTTTTTATCCATTTGTATGGAATAGATAAAATTTAGTGCTATTAAAGGAATTCTTAGGAATTAGGAAAATAGACCTAGACGTAGACTTTACTTCACAGCTATCTATGTATTAAATTTCAAAACGATCGGTTCAGCCGTTTGATGGTGAAAATGCAATCAACTTCGCTTTTATAATTTTAGATAGGATTATGATGAAATTGTGACAAATGTATATGATCCACACAAAAACTTTATTTTTAGTAGTATTATATGTAGTCACTAATGTTACTTTTACTGGACTATATGACTTGAAATTTTGAGTAATTATACCAGGTAGTGTCTCCTAGTCTATAAATGAAGCCGAAATAACGTGATTTTCGGTGAAGCGCCAGCTCGACTAATTGCGAGATTGAAGGGAAATGTATTTCGGTATATTTAACGCGTTCACACTGTTCTACAGCCTATACAAGGTACTGTTGCTTTCATGTGGCATTACCCAGACTCTGATTTCTGTGGAGACAGAATAAGCTTATTAACACACTAATTCATAATTAACTAGGTGGAGGCTTTGATTGAAAATAGACTCTTAAGGCTAGAGATTAGAGTTCGTTTATGGTGTTGGGGTAATTTTTATGATTTCAGAATAACATATTTTTTTAAATTTTATTTTTAGCTCCACAGACACCAGGATCCGTGACCTTTGAAAGAATCAGAATTAATTTAGAATAACACTAAGTACAAATAGGTGTGTGACGTTTTTTTTTTTGCAATTTTATACAAAATTTAAACTGTTACTGTTAAATAACTCATTAATGTATTTATAATATTTGTTATATGTTAAAAAGTGCCAATTCACTTAATATTAAGAGACGCTACGGACGACGATGGGGCACGCTTGCCTAGAAGAAACCAAAGTGTGAAAAACAGCCAAATTCTCAATTATCTTCTGTTCCCATTCGGGAAGCATATTCTATATTTTCGTAAATCCAACCATCTGGGGCTTTAAATAAGAAAACATTTAAATAAATAAAAAAATATTTGTGGACATTTCACACAACACCATCTAGCGCAAACTAAGCAAAGCTTAGATGGTTGATTTAGAACATATATACTTTATTTTGTTTTTGTAAGTACATACTTATGATACATAGAAACACCCAGATACAGAACAAACATCCATGCTCATCACACAAATGTTTGCTCTGGGTGGGGATCGAACCCACGACCTACAGCTCAGGAGGCAGTCGTACTACTACTGAGCCATGAGGCCTGTTAATTTCTATCGATTTTCATAATTAATTAAAACCAACAACTAACACTGATGTACTTTACTATTTAAGCCACAACAAAAGTCACGTATCAACCACTAGTTAATATAAAAATAAACTACAAAGAACTATGCCGCTTTAAATAAACTCTCAAAATACACGTATCTTTTCTAGATTCCCAACAGTTATGATTACTACAAGGTTCCTTCTCGGCTCTTTATTAATCTTACTAGACAGGTTGCTCAGCACTTGTCTACCCTCGTCAAATTGAGTTTGAAATGAAATTCGGAACAAAAATTATTGGTGTTCATAATTTGTGTCACTAATAATTTATAATTAGCTTTGTTGATTTTGTTTAACATGACATGGGGAAATAATTATCTAGATAATTAATAAACTTTTAATGCAATGAAACAAATTTTAACGGATTTATTGCGTATATTTAATTTTATTGGAACTCGATTTTAATTATGGGTAAACTAAACATCCACCTTCAAAATAAAATTATTGATACCGTTATTAAGTAACTTTCTTAATTCAATTTGACGTGTACTTTTGACACTCACTTTCTTTTATTGCCTCTTAACTCCGTCACTTAGAAAAAGGTTTGAAAAAAAAAACTTATATTAATTATGACAGTTGACTTACGATATTGAATCTGGAAATCTGTAATTAGCTTGTGTCTATAATTACAAGTAGATATAGTAGATACCTGTTATAAGAGAAGCCCTGTTTGTACAAACTGTCCCACTGGGAACGGGCCATCTTCTCATTGTGAGAAGGTTTAGGCCATAGTTTGCCACGCTGGCCAAGTGCGGGTTGGCAGACTTCACACATCTTCAAGATCATTGAGAACTCTCAGACATGTAGGTTTCCTCACGATGTTTTCCTTCACCGTTTGAAGTTGGCGGCAATCAACAATACGCACATAACTTCGAAAAGACAGAGGTGCGTGCCGTGGGATTCGAACCCAGGACCTGCGGATCGCAAGTCAGACGGTCTCACCACTAGGCTGCCGGAAACTTTTTTATATAACAATTAACAATTGTTAAAACAATTGTTAAAATGTATAACAATTGTTATGAATTAATTATGATTATTCTTCTAGAACAGTCTTAGTTTTGAGATCAAATCTGTTCTAATGATAATGATGATTAAATCAATAGAATTGTTCTTGTTTCAAAATACCGTCTATTGGAAAGCTCTACGAGTCTCTACTAGACGTTGACAGAGTAAAAATATAATTGGCAGGGAAGGCCCCTTTATCCGGCTGTCTTTTTTTGCCTCCGTCAACGGAAGGTTCCAATAAATAAAACGAATGGCAATGGTAAAATGCTATCACATGCACCTGTCGATTTTTCAACGGCGCGCGGTAACGCGCTGTGGAGAGTGCTTTTTGATTGGCAAGTGTTAGCAATTTCTGTCAAATAAAATTTGAATTATTTGCGGCCAATTTGAAGATTATGCTGGACGAGCATTTTGAAATTTTGGTATATATCCTTTGAAATTTTGATATATATCCTTTGGTATCCTTTGGGAGTAATTTATTGAAATATATTTTCAAAATTCATTAATTTATTCCTTGCAAAAAACAGGATGAACAATAAATTGTGATTTTAAATCCTAATATATAAGTATCTCTGTTTTTGCTAAAATAGCAATGTATAATGAATAATAATCTTAAAATTAATTTCATTTGTAAAAAAAAAAAAACATAATGTACATTAATTAATTTTCAATTATGACAGTCATGAACATTTTTATACTTTATCATCAGCGCTGCAGCTACTTCGCCCAATGTTCTATTTATTTTTTTTCCTTGAGTTTGCTAGTTTATATGTATGAATTTGTCCTGTACATACATGTTTGTAAATAAACACAAAATGTAAATGTACTAAAAATATGTGTACAAGCAAGTGTTATGAAACTCGCATTAATACATTGGGTAGATAGACCGGTACAAGTTTTTGCATTGGACCAAGACAGTGAAGATAGTCTGATTGTGTCCATTTGAGGCACACTGGGAGTCGTAACAAGATTGCAACAGCACAAATGTAAGTACTCGGATAAAAGTGTCATTTCCCAGGTTTTATTTTACTTGTAAATTAGTCTATGGGGGACTGTTGAACATTTTAGAAAAAAACACTGTATTTAAATAATACTGCTGCCATATTTCCGAGCATAACTTATACTAGATATGTTTGCAATTTCACCGGCGTAGTGATGAAAAACGGTGATGATGCCAAAAAAAATGTAGCTTATGTCTGTCTCCAGGTATTCAGCTATATTTGTATCAAATTTTAGAACAATCAATTATCAGTTTGGTCGTGAAAAGGTAATAAACAGACAGACAGAGTTGCTTTCCTTTTATAATATTATAGGATTAGAATACGATACTAGTTAGGATTTATTAGAATCCAATATCTGAGAGTGACAAGTGCATTGCATTACCACACAGGTTTCTGAAGTGTTAGAAGCAAAGTTTTGGTTTCCATTTTGGACTGTGCTATGCTTGTCTTCTTAGTATTTTGATGAAACTGTGTGCTATGTATTTGTATAAATAGTCGCTGTAGTTTATATTAAAGTATAACAGAAACTGGCTCTCAAGTTACCAGTACCCCTATTCTCAATCATTCAGATTCGGAATCTGGTTTGACACTTTAATTCCATTTCCGTCATTCTCAATGGAAATTACAGAGACAAGTTGTGAATGAATAGCCCTACGAAACACACAGATCATAGTAATGAGAATAAATACTAAAAAAGGTGTAAAATATGCACTAAAATATCCATGATACAAATATACATAGCATAGTAATAAAGTTGGTACATCGAGAGTGTTGCTGACATAGAAAACCACGTTCCACAAAAATATTATCCAGAATAATTGGGTTAAATACAGGTTTTTGAAAACAAAAAATAACCCTAACACGAATATTTTCGTTCTTGAAAACAACAATAAAATCAATTGATATGTTTAATTTATGTGATTTAATTTTGTCTAATAATTTAATTTAATTTTGTTTCGTTGCCAGAATTGGCAACACCAAAAGGGTGTCCAACTTTTATTATTATGCCAGGTTTGCCTGAGTCATGAAAATATGAAAGCGTTTTTCACACAAACTTATCGTTGAAAGCAGATAGGGTGTAATGCGACGATATCGGTAGAGTGTCAAATCGGGTTCGGAGCGTTTCGTACCCAATCTACTGGCCCTCTCAAAAAGAAAATCAAGTTTCAACGCTCGACCAGCCCCACTTGACCCTAGTCTTGACACGCGAATATCACATTTGTACTGAAAATTATTGGGGCGTATAAATTCGAGGGGTGACTTTACATTGGCGTTGTATGACACATACTGATCACGGATTATGGTATATTATAATTTGACAGGTTGATATCGTGGGTTGAGCGGGGTAGGTGCTATAAATAGGGTTAAATAGTGACTTTGTTATTTTTTGATGTCACGGCGTGCGTGACAGGGCTTGGATAACAATTGTATTTTTGGTAGGGGGTGGTTGTAAAAATGTGAATGGATGTTAGTGTTTCGAATTTTATCTGTATATTGAACTGTGTACCTAGTAATGTTATATAATATTTATTTGTTCCGAGCATACAAAAAAAAAGGAAAAAAGGAAAGGAAAGGAAGGAAGGAAGAAAGAATGTATTGTGTTGTCGTCGGAAAATCATGCTGATTGGAGGCAGTTGTTTCAGTTTTTTTTTAATTATAAATTTGTATATCTTACCAAGATATACAAATTTATAATTGAAAAAAAAATAATTATATAAATATTTAGGTTTTGGAAATAATATATAGATATAACTAGTAGAACGTTACGATAACTCCAAATGACGGATTAAACCACGTCTATGGATCTGTCCTTTTCGAAGCTATTTAAATTAACTTTGTGCGCTGCAGATTTTCGTCAGTATTTGCTCGCTTAATTCCGTTTTTATTTAATTTCAACTAGTAGCAAAACTAACTTTATGATGGTGACATGATGACAGCTCTTGGCAGACAATTATTAGTTTCAAGAAATCTTCAAAAAGTAGTTAAAATTTTAGCAACAGTTCGGTCATGACATAGAAAGTCATATCTAAAAATAATAACTCTACGGGTCACACTTAACGCAACAATCTGCTTGTGTTTCTGAGACTTAAAAAATAAAAATAATGAATAAAGAATCAAAAGTAAATAATTGAAAAAAGTTTCCACAACCAATTAAATGAAACGTCAGCTTCCATTGTATTCTAGTTCGCTAAGTACCCGCGCACTCATTTCATGCGATCTCTGGAATCTTTAGTCTTCACAGTGAGCAGAAAAAATCTATTTTCCACAACAATATCTGTCTCTTTTTTATAAGGAAACGGTTTGTCTGCTGCGCCTTCATTATTTTGCAGCGGAACTGAGACGGATTAAAGATGTCTGCTCACGACAAGACACAATGACGGGAAGGTTTATCACATATCATGCATTAATATACTTATATAGAAAATGTTATAAGCCTAGTGATAATGTGTATATGAATAATGTCTAATTAATTATTTGTCCATAACATATATACCAGTAACTTAATACTATACGTAAAATTGACATCTTAACTTATTATTCCAAAATAAAAAATTGCAAGGCGATGAAAATTGTAAAATTAGACATTGGAAAAAAACTGTTACTTATAATATAATTATGAATCATTATAGTCTAGTATATAAGAATGAACCAACTACCAAGACCCGGGTTCGTGACACCCAGTTTGGTGGTTGGTGCTAGTACGAAAATTTGTATTATCTTACGTGAATAAATTATTTTGTATTTTTGTATTTATATATTATCTGTTAAAGAATTTTAGCGGCAATCTCTCTATTCAATATTGAGACATTCATTATTATGTACATTTTTAATGGTAGTAATCTTAGTAAAGAGCTCCAGTAAAAAAATTCTTTAGTAAAATTATCGGTTATAATTTGGTTATGATATATTTATATTATTTACATACAACACAACAATATACAAACTCAACTAACTAAACACCTACACAAAAAGCACATCGATCACCCCAGACCGATAAAGGTCTAAAGATAATCGAAATGCTCAAACCCACTACCAGTTGGCAGCGTACCCAGCATGCTGCCCGCATTGCCACGTTGAATGGCAATGCTTATGCGTTGGGCCAGATACGCGCCAGCATTTTGATCACGCGTCGCATCGATCAGGCGCTCAGATAAATTTTATACATACTTGTCATGGTTTCCACCTGATGTTATTCAGATCAGCCTGTTAAAATAATTTGTATTATCATCCGATTCACACATGCATGCAAAATTTCAAATCAAATGCAAACAGGGTTTGGGTCAAATTAAACTTGTAAGATTTGATTTTATAGACATAATACTGGAATAGGTGAACCGAAAAAAAACTTGTAAAATGTATGTAAGTATGTCTATTGGATATATGATACGAGTACATCTCAGAAATGTCAAAAAATTTTGTGAAATGAAATTTGAAATGAAATAAAATAAAATTTATTTGCAAGAATGTAGGTTTGATGAATATGTGCATCAATTTTTAAACTGTGACTATGGACGCATATGACTTTATATTGAAATCCTATCATAACTATTTCTTTGGTCCGCTTATATACAATTTAAGTTTAGCTGGTAATAGCAGATACTGTATCTATTTTATTTTCATTAGTGATAATTTGTAAAAGTAACATTTTGCGACAGAGAACCTTCCGTACCTTGAATACACTCCCTTATAAAGATTGCTGGAAGAATAACGGTGCACCGCCAGAAATGCCAGACGCAAACGTCTTTCGTTTGGATTCCGAATAACAAAGATCAAATATGGAAGTAAGAGATATTATGTCGATATAGAATAGTAGGAACACTATTGTTTTGATCATTTTCAGTTGAGAAAATAGCGAGTTCATTTATGAAGAGATTTAGAAGAGAAGTGGTGGTGAGTGTGAGTTTTTCAGTATAATCTAATACTTTATGATATTGATCATAAAAGTAGCTTATGTCCATATCCAGCTTTACAACAAAAGATAACCTTTAGTTAAAAATGCTGCTACGATAAAGCTAGTTAACTCGTGTGTCGAATTATTTTATTTAATGACGATAAGCTCTCTGTGTATTTTTTTGAGTCTGTGTAGATAGGTATCGTGGCAAAAAATAAACTAACTTCTCGAATAGTATAAAAAACTGAAAAAAACCTACTTCAAAATACGCAATTCGTTTACTTGGATGACATTTTCCAGGTATTTTGTTATAAAAACCAAAGTACTAAACCGATTTTGATAAAGGTATTACCTACCAAACAAAACAAAAGAAACATCAAAAACAATACATAATTGGCGGAGTAATAGCTGATTAAACATACAAAATAAATACAGTCGAATTGAGAACCTCCTTCTTTTTGGAAGTCGGTTAAACATTAAATAGGTCAATAACAACGCCGTGGTTCTCCAAACAATTCATAAATAAGGACAGCGACGTCAATGCCATATTAGTTCTCTATCTGAGCAAACTATACCGTAAAACCAAACCACTTCTACCAAACTAACAAAAAAAAAACTTTAATGATTAGGCATATAATATATTTTTTAAGTCACCGACATAGCACAGCGGAGTAGCAAGTTGAAGTGATAATGGGCAGGGCACATAGCAGGTAGAACTGACGCCGATGGGGCTGAAAAGTTCTCGAATGGAGACCATGAACCGTCAAGCGCAGCGTAGGAAGACCAGCCGCAAGGTGGACAGAAGATATCATACAAGTGGCAGAAAGATGCTGGATGCAGGCCGCTTCCAACCGGTCCTTCTGGAAATCCATGGGGGAGGCCTATGTCCAGCAGTGGACGTCTTGTGGCTGAGATGATGATGATGATGATAATATACATTAAAATAAAACATACTTTTCCTATTTGTAAACGGAATTCAACGTTTCCACGTGTAACATCGTTAACTTTGATTAATGGCTGTCGAACATTTTATTAACAATAGTGAGAACCTATCCATCCGTCCTTTCAGTCCAAGGACAGATTAGCCGAACAAATATGTAGATAAAAGTGTACAAATGGGGCTATTTCTTACAGCGGTAGTTTTGTGCGTTTTTTACGCTACTAACATTAACGTTAGATAAACTTTTTATTTTATATAATAATTATTATAGCACTATTATTATTAACGGGATATTTACCGTGGTTCGCGTTAATTTTGAGCTCCCGATATTTCGGCACAGTTACATGCACCATGTTCACGGGCGACTGAACATGGTGCATGTAACTGTGCCGAAATATCGGGAGCTCAAAATTAACGCGAACCACGGTAAATATCCCGTTAATAATAATGATCGTGATAGTTTAAAAACTTATAATTATACTTCAGAGGTAGTCCCATATAATTGTTATCAAAATCGATGCAGTACTGCAGTTTTTATAATAAAATAACTGGTAAAATATAATCCTATAGCCTGTAGAAAAGTGAGAAATCGCGTTTGAACGCATTGTATTGATAGCGTATTTTGAAGAAGTTTTTTTTTCAGTTTTATAAACTATAATTATTTCTCAGACCACATGTATTGTAACACAGCTGACAATAAAAGTAAGTATTGTATTTATAACTTTTTGGAAATCCTTGGGTAAGATCTCTGTCCAATAGTGGACTTCTTGTAGCTGGGATGCTGATTATGTTGAAGGAAACAAAAAAGTGTCTTCATGCAAGGAATGAGGGTCCAAATTTTAAAGTTCTTTAACCGTATCATGTGGGGTATCATATGAAAGAGCTTTATTAGCATAAGCTAAAACAGGATTTGAAATATTTTTACGATGTATATTTTTTTGTTTATTAAGGTAAATATAAAAAAAAAATGATTTCCCCCTCTTATCTACTAGTTTGTACGGAACCCTCGGTGGTCGAGTCTGACTCGCACTTGTCCGGTTTTATTGTAGTACAACATGGGTTGCCGGTAAAATAAATCAGTTGTTATTAATCGCCTCTACAAATGGTTTCTAACCATGACTTGCGTTACAAGTGGTAGTGAACAACTTGTTCTGTTGTAGGTATATTTAATGTAATTTACTAAATTCACTCCTTTAATATTCTATTAGTTCTGTAAATACATTGTTTTCTAGACAATACAAATAAGTAATGATAAAATAATATCAAATATAAACAAAGAAAGCAATATCTTTTTATTTTGAATTGAATATAAGTACGAGTATTTCGATGATACATTACAAATATTTGTGAGAAAGGCTATAAATCTAAACATCGCCTTCTCAGAAATCCGTTATATTTTTTATTTGATAGAGTAACAATACGGTCAAGACGAAATCCCGTTGCTGAGTGCTACGTTTCAGAGCCACACAGAATTTCAAACCTCGACAGTTATTATGTAAGTTCATATAGATTGAGTGGCCTGCCCTAGTGTCAGCCTGGATTGTTACTAACCCGAGAGTTAATGAAATAAACTTGTCATATTGTCTTGTAGTTTTATTATTAGCTCTGAAGAAAGAAAATTTAGAAACTTTGCCTGTCTTTGATTATTTTTTGGGAAAAATTATATAATAGTACATTATGATACAAGTGTGCTAAGTTGGTCATTACAGTCGAGGCGGAATTGCAGCCCGAGCCGAGGGCGAGGGCGTAATAGAGCCGAGAGTGTAATGACCATAATGCACACGCGTTTCATACGACGTTTTTCAACACACTTGCGAGGAAAAAAACACCGGTTTATAACTGAAATATTTAATTTAAGTAAAAATATCAACATGTGTAATCTTCGAGTATTCTATCCGTTAACGTCTCCAAAACTATATTCATTATTTTTGGATTGATTATACTGCAGTCGGGAATTCAATAGCAGAGGTGGTGGTTGGCCCAATTTACAAAAAAAAACTATTCAATACTAACTTATGTTCGAGTAAATATTAAGATCGGAGATCGTAAATACTTGACTGTAGGCTTGTATCACTTACAATTCTCACTGTAGTACCTACCTAGTACTAGTTCTTAGTGTACGAACGATCTCACGATAATACCATCTTGCGGTTTCCGATTACGCAAAAGCTCCGGAAAACCGGAGACGATTCGAAATCTTCATACGGAACAGTATTAGACTTGAGCTTAATTAGTACTTATTATTATTATTATTATCTGTGCCTTGCGTAGATAAAAGAAACGGTGATATTTAAACGTAGCCTATACCTTGTGGCCTTGTGGATCAGTTGGTAGTGTGTTTACGTCTACCTGCTGAACTGAAAGGTCGTGGGTTCGATCCCCACCCAGGGCAAACATTTGTGTGATGAGCATGGATGTTTGTTTTGTGTCTGGGTGTTTCTATGTATCATATGTATATATTTACAAAAAAAAAGTATATATGTATTCTAAAAGCCATCTAGTTCCTTATTACAAGCTTTGCTTAGTTTGGGCTAGATGGTGTTGTGTGAAATGTCCACAAATATTAATTAATTTATTTATTTATTTACCTATTTCCAGGATTTATAGTATCCTAATACTAACAACCGAACTATTACTACACTATACTATTATATGAGTAAAAATAACTCTATCTTCCTCTTTCCCTCTGTCTGTTTATTACCCTTTAAATCGTTGTTGCGATCAAACGGATGAACTGATCGTTATGAAATTTGATACAAATACAGATATGAACCCGAAGAAGAATATACCTACTCTTTTCATTTTATCCTTATCACTATGTGGCAACCCGCGGAGCGTTGCTATTTAGTTTTAGGATTAGGATATCATATAGAAATAAATCTACAAGTGTAATAATGTAAGTTGACTATGCGTTATTTTATCGCTTGATATGTTGTATAAAAATAAATATTTATACATACTCAAATTACTCCTAATTGATATTATAAAGTATGAACAAAGTATAAAGTATGGTCCTTTACAATATAAGAGCGATTCACTCGTCTTATGACTCAGTTGTTAGCAAGTATATGTTTAGAAAACTCGAAAACCCCCTACCAAAAATACCGCCTGAATCGATTTCAATGAAACAGCGAAGAACACGCTCGAAGAAATCACCTTTAAAAAAACTAGATGAAACTCGGTTCATCCATTTGTGAGCTATGATGCCACAGACAGAAACACAGATATACAGATACACACGTCAAACTTATAACACCCCTTTTTTGGGTCGGGGGTTAAAAAAATACGGTAACATGCTCAAGAAGAATTATACGCATAATTTTATGACTTAGACCAGCTACACGTACACTGCGAAGGCCGGAGCGGACACACCCCGGCGGCAGCGTTTCCGCGGTGCAAATTGATTGGAAATTTTCATTTTCAGCAATTTGTTTCAATTTCAAAATGTTATTGGGACTCCGCTACCGGAATTTTCAAATTTAGGCCTTTTTCCTCTCATTGGCTATTAGATATTGCTATTCATATTCGTTTATTGAGATAAAAACGGAAAAAGCCCAATTACAATTATGTCACATGCTCATTGCTATGTAGCAGAAAAATCAGTAAAACGTAGTTCTCCTTTTTTCTCCTATTGTACTCACGTGGCTTAAGTAATTATTAGAAATTTTTAAGCGACAGCGTTATTTTTAAAATCTAGCAAGTCTTATTCAAAGTAGTCACAATCCCAGTCAAGTAAACTAAGCGGCATTCAAGCTCACGTCACAGTAAAGTACCAGTGATTTATCTTCTATTTTTTTTTTCTTCTAATAACTAGAAAATAGGTTTCATCGCTTTATTTTATTTGCATATACTTACTTGTGCACGTAATCAATTGTAACAAAATCACCTATTTTGCACTATTAAGATTAGTTGAAAAATCTAAGAAAGTTTTGTAAACTATAAAATAGTGACATAATATTTCCACGTTGCAAACAGGAATAGCTAGCAGAAGAGAAGTAGCAAATGAATGGGACCGCCACTACAGTGAATTATTTGGGATATTCACCATTTCGTCACAGATATACAATAAAAAAAGTAAGTTCGTATAGACTTAGTGACCAGCCCTAGTGTCAGAGTTATTAAGCCGCCGAAAGGCCTATGACCTGGCTTGACGATCGACACATAACCGGGACCTACAAGTTAACGTTTAACCCACGCGTGGGCAGATGACACATTAAATTGTAGGCACGGTAGCATTCAGAAAGAATTTCCACTCACGGTTACCCATCCGAAGTCTGACCGCTCCGTCCGTTGCTTGAGATTAGTGATCGTTCCAGAACACCTAGTCCAAGCTACGCCAGGAGTGCTACAGATATATACAATAATGTAATTAAAATTACCTACTTTTAATTCGAAAATAAGCCTGCGCTTGACCATCAACCGGTTACGGTCAACAATGGAGCGCGCTTGCCCAGAAGAAACCTATTCACTCGCGATTTGAAGATTATTTTAATTTACCTAGTTGAGCACATATAATTTTAGGATGCGATACAGTTTATTAATATGCACTTGTAATATGTACTTTCCTTATTGCACTTCTGTCCTATATGTTATTGAATAAAGAAGAATAAAATAAAAAAAACAGAGATCTAATAATAAAATCCATACCTAACGGTGATTAAATTATATCCAGGTTTGCGCCCTCTTTTATTCTCAAATAAATAATTATACCCTCCTCTTTCATATGACGACGCATCAAATAAACTAATATCCTTAATTATTAGAAGCAGTCACCGCGGCCGAAAACGGCCTGGAAATCATCATCATATTTTATATAATAAGTATAGTTCAAAAACTGAAAAAAAACGACTTCAAAATTTCAAAATACGCAATACAATACATATGCGAGTTTCTGGTCACATTTCTACAGGCTATTAAATAAATAACTGAAACAAAAATTATTACACTTGGCTATTAAATTATATTTTTCGTGTTATTTTGTTATAAAAACCAAAGTACTGCATCGATTTTGATAACAACGTATAATAAACAATATGTAGTAATACAATATGGGACTACTTCTGAAGTATGACCTGCCAAATACAAAAAGAATCTTCAAAATAAGTGCACAATAGGCTGAGTAATCGGTGAACAAATATATAAAAAAACATACAGACCGAATTGATAACCTCCTTCTTTTTGGAAGTCGGTTAAAAATATTGTTAAAACCAGATAATATTTTAGAAATAGAAACAAATTTATCTTGAATGTGTGAGGAGCGATGTGCTATAATTCTGTATTCAACGTCCTATATCTGAAAAGTTGCAAACATTGTTTTGTCACAAAATATCTGTAAAGAATTCTTAACCTATTTCACAAAAAATATAGTTTGAAAACGAATGGAAACGAGAAAACGGTCCAAGTAACATGCTAATACAGCACGTAAAGGCAATATGTGGGAATGGTGGCCTAACAAAACAGAAATATTGGCACACGTAGGGGGCGCTACTTGACCAAATTACGCAGGCCTTGGGCTCACACATTTTATACGCATTAGCGCGGCTGCTTGATTGATTCGGGTCATTTTTTATGGCATTTCTTTTGCTTTATGGTATTTTTTGGGATATTTCAAGTGCCTACTTCACGTGAAAGCATTTTCGTACATGTTCGGCGTGAAACTAAATTGAAGTAAGCGTTCGTACCTACATTTACCAGTGATCTTTTGGAGTAAAGTTACATGCCTGGCAATGCTTATAACTTTTTTACTCGACTGCCTAAAAAGGAAGATAATGTTTTTCGGGTGTGTGTAAGTAAGTATATACGTGTCTAAGTATTTATGTTTTGTAGTCGACAGGTTAGGGAATATTTCCACGGACGCGGAGCGGAGCGGAAAGCGAATTGACTGACCACAATGAAAAATCGAAAATTTTAAATTTTTCTCCACTCTGCTTCTGGGAAACGCAACTTAAGATTAGCCACAGTTCTCTGTTTCATGAGAACTATGATCTTGGAATTTTCTCCACTCGAGAACTTTTTGACTCCACCGGCCGTCAGTTCTATGTTCTATGTGCCCTGCCCACTGCCACTTCAACTTGCTCATCCGCTGCGCTATGTTGGTGACTTTCGTACATCTGCAAATCTCTTCGTTTCTGATACGGTTTCGCAGGGAGACATTATGGACATTAATTCGGTGTAAATAATTACAATATAAATGATCCCCGCGCTTAATAATGAGGCAATGAGCGTCAGTGCATATGAAGCGGGCAAGTGAGTGTTGTGCAGCCGCAGTCCGTGACGTCACAAATTAAAACGCCACCAATACGTTTGTCGCGTTTAATTAAAATCATTATTTTCAAAATGAGTTCACACCGGGTAATTGCTTCGCAAGCTATGGGTAGGGTGGCCATGAGCAACGTTGAAATTGGGAATATATTAACTTTTTTTGTGACTTGACTTGATTTGACAGGTCTGTTTTATGAATCAACAATCGCTTATTTAGGACCCAAGTAAAAGTGACACATGTTATTAGTGTTATTTTAGCTTAGATGGAGTGGCTTCATTCTTGGTTCGCGATCTCAACAAAAGTGTGTGCTGATGGCACACACAAGATTTATTTTAAGTACAACATCGTTGTACTTAAAACCATCCTAAGGTTGCCTGGAAGAGATCGCTATTAGCGATAAGGCCACTAGTTGTTACACTAGTTTTTAATTAATTTCTTTTGATTGTAAATTTTATGGTGTGTAAAATAAAGAGTTTATATAACTATCTATCTACTTAAAAAAAAAAACCTTTCGGTTATTATGTTGAAATACTCTGCAAATTTCAAACGATGCAACTAAATCTGAAGTCTGTTGTCGCGAAACCTGGACAGTCTGCACAAAATCCGAATTCATGGGGAGTTTAGCCATAGTATAAATTGAATATTCCAACTCGCACCGATGAAATACGGAAACCGGACTAGTTTCAGCACAAAGGACTTAATTTTAAACAATAGAAATTATATTTCAGCTGATTGTGAGACTGTTTTATTGGGAACGTGGTTTCATCGATTTACAAATTAGTATAATGTTCAGATATTGTAGTAGAATTAGGTTAATTTAGATTTTTTTTATTAAAACTTACCTGCGTAGAAATGCCATATGTCAAATAAACGTTGAAATAAATGAAAAAATCAAAAAGTACAATATATTTTTTAGGGTTCCGTAGTTAACTAAGAACCCTTATAGTTTCGCTATGTCCAAAGACCGTCCGTCTGTCCGTCTATTTGCGGCATACTTAGCTCAAAGACTTAGTAGGTACCTACTAGAAAGTTGTAATTTAGTATAGGTAAGTTGTTGTAATTTAGTATAATTATTACGCCAAGAAAATGGTAGAATACAATCTTAAAAAAAATAGGGTGTCGGAAATTCATCACATGGTATCGGGATCGACGAATGTATCTATTATATTATGTTACGAATATAAAGCTGGGTACTCACTTAGCAGTGTAGCATGTAATGTATCAGATACGGTATCAAGTGAGTACGTAGGCACGAGCCCGCTGCGAGCCGCTCGCGCGTGGAGCGCTGTAAGCTCGCAGTGACCCGCCGACTGGCCGAGTGGCGGTATCACTGCGAACACAAAGGCGGCTCGCAGGATCCGGCAGCTCGTAGTAGCTCGCGGTGGACCGTGGACGAGCCGTACCCACTTGCAGGTTGATACAGTATCTGATACGTTACATGCAACACTGCTAAGTGAGTATCCAGCTTTAGCTCCTCTTAAAACAGATTGACCGAGTTTGACGTGCGACGTTTTATTAAACGAGGGGTGTTGGTTGTCAAACGTAGATCTATTTATTATAAATAAAAAAACCTACGATAAATAATACAATCGTTCCTATGCAGTCGGGCATTTTGTTTTTCTTTTAATATAGATACTTACTTGTTCAACAGATTATTTTAAAGAATTTAAATTAATTTATAACGTGTTTTCTCATACTTTTCCTTGAAAATTTACACTCAAAATCGTGCCAGCCGGGGCTGCCCATTTGGCCCCCTAATGAACGAATAAAAAAAACTCAAAATCGTACTCGTAACGATGTTGAGTGCACTACAAAAATTGGTTGTTATAGGTATTAGTTTTCTAGATAATGAAATGCTACAGATATTCTAAAGAAATATCCGGAACTCCAGCAGGAAGCTTTGTGCCATGCACGATCCAGAAATGCAATCACTCTAAATCCTTGGAATATGCAATTATGGCTGGAAAGTAGCTAAACGTTCTACAGAATCTTGAATAAAATTCGTTTGAACATATTGTACAATCTTTTATCCGACTGCGCAAGATGGAGTAGCTATATGTATGTCCGTGTGAATGACTGTGGTTATGTATGTGTATATGTTTCTAAACTATCTCCTATATCCAGTTTAACTGATTATGAAGTGCTTAGCGTCGCTGATTTACATATACCTATATATAATTGCAGAGTGACTTTTTTTTGACGTGATAACATCTTACATATCGATGAACGCCGGCTGCACGCACGAAAAAGCATGACTTACTGTCACGTTCCGTCTGAGCCGAGCGTGCAAGCGAGAGCGCGGAACAAGCGATAGAGACGCACGATCAGCCTAAGCGTTCGGCTTGTGACGCATCTATCATGACGTTATCACGTAAAATTATCGTCCGTAAACCGACTTTACAGACAACCATTTTTTTTTTATTATAAAATGACCCAGGCCACAGAGTACCTAATGATATTTAGAGAGGTAAAATTCTATTCTCAGTTGAAGCTAAAAATATAAAATATTTTAATTACCATCGCTCTCTTTGATATGATGTTTCAAGTTCAGAAGATGTTAACCATGTCACGGTTTAGAAAGTGAAATTACGCCAAATTTTGTTACACGTCTAGCGACAAACAAAATTCATCCCCACTTTACGTGAAATGTATCTATAAAAAACCAAAATTTTAATCACTTTTCCGGTATGTTACCCTTGGCCAACAAAATTACTGCTTTCTAATATACTAAGAGTAAGAACAGACAGACGGACAGACATGCCGAAACTTTATGGGTTCTTTATAGCTATGAAAGCCCATAAGGACTGCAAGTTGGCTCCCAACTTGGATAAATATCTTATAAAATGTAAGCCGAAGTAAGTACAGGTACTTGTCAGATATTTCGTTTGTAAGGCCTTGACAAAGTACATAAGGAAAATGCTTACTGCAAGGCTTGTTACCCACTGATCCCTCGGGCTGTGTAATAAATAAATACACAACAATACATTCCAGACGAAATAATTTCAGCGTATTTGTAACAAACATATGTATAGAACTGCGTAAAATATTTGAGAAAATTCCGGATGTCCGTAATCCTCGACTCTTCTCGACGTCTGTGTGTCTTTACAGCGTCTGTGTTCTATTAATTATATTAAGCATAATATGTGTTATTTTGGTAGGTAATATCCATGAAATTCATCATCGTATTAGCCAAAAGAAGTCCACTGCTGGACATAGGGCTCTCCCATGGATTTCCAAAAAGATCTGATTTAAAAGGCTTGCATAGAGCTCTTCCTGCCACTTGTATAATAAGGTCGTCTGTCCACTTTGTGGTTGGACTTCCTTCGCTGCGTTTGCCGGTGCGTGGTCTCCACTCGAAAACTTTTCGACCCCATCGGCCATCAGTTCTACATGGAATATTGCGTGTGGATATTTGAATTAAAACACGTATTGTTGTTTTCCCCGGCTATACGTCTCAAACTTCAAGTAAGGTAATCGCCGGACTTGTCTTCAGTTGCGACACGTCGGGCAAGTGCCGGTTGTTAGACGCGTATCGTGACTCGTGAACAATGACAATGCCATCCTGAGTGTTTGAAAAGTGCAACACCAAGTTATGTACGGCCAAAATACTAAAAGACCTTACGGAAAATGCTGCAAAGTGAGATTTGCCATACGTTTAATTCATATTCAATATGTATATATATAAAAGTTAAAATAAATAAAATCTCATTGTACACAAGGTATATTTTAAAACGATATTACTTTTACCGTTTTAAGCGGCAAATAATTATTGCTTGCGGACCGCGAAAGGTCGACCCTCGGACCCCCAAATATTGTATTGACAATACATTACATAGTATAAATTACATACATATAATACATGTAATAACAAGTATAAACTAATACGTAGATAAGGTATACTATACCTTTATAATATTTTTAAGCCACAAGTCTATCTTAGTACTTATTCTATTTTAAGTTGCTTGGTTATTTTTTTAAGCCTGTGATTATTTTCGAATGTCATATTTCTTCTTTCGCTTTTGTTCTCGGTGAATATTTACCATTTTGCTATAGAACGATAAATTCCACCCCAGGTGTTTCTAACTTTATTGCTTACTAACGATTTCATTTATTAAGATGTACGGAACCCAGGGAAATAAATCGGAATTACTTTCGCAAAGGAGACAGGATTAAAATGATATCTGTTTGTGCGATTTATGAGGCCAAGTTGTATTTGTAGGCGGTTCCATACACGTGTAGGCGTTTCTACAGCTAAATACAGTTTACAGGATGAAATTGTGAGAAATCGCGTTTTAATCATTAGCCAAGCTGAAGAGCTCGATCTTGAATGAAGAACATTATATTAAATGAAAAACATATAAATAAACTAGCTGCGCCCAGTGGCGTCTACCACGTAGTTATAAAAAGCGTTGATGATGATGGTGATGATAAAATATAGCCTAAGTCCTTCTCCAGGCTTAAAATAATATCTATGCCACATTTTATAATTATTTGTTCAGCCGTGAAGCATTGACGACAGTAGTTGTTGACAGTAGTTGGTTTGTAGGTAGATTAGGGGACGATAATTCGATCTTGCTAGGTTTTATTTTCAGTGAACCCCGGTTTGCTCGTATTTTCAGTCATAAAAAATCCGAGTGGAGCTTGGTCGCCCAGTTACTTTATAATAATTAGGATACTCGATTGCATAAGAACGATTTTTGTAGTGTAATTGAGTGTACATACATTTTCGTAAGAAAGCACACGCAGAACTATACAATATATAGTTAATCTCTATAAATTTTTCTTATATTTAGCTC
The DNA here is from genome assembly GCA_947563715.1 of Lycia hirtaria. Taxonomy (NCBI): domain Eukaryota; kingdom Metazoa; phylum Arthropoda; class Insecta; order Lepidoptera; family Geometridae; genus Lycia; species Lycia hirtaria. The sequence goes on from OX387375.1 coordinate 26,894,130, forward strand.
CACAGACTCCAGGGTCCGTGGCCTTTGTCATAATTACAAACTATTGTTTACTAATTATCGTTACGGGAAAATTATTTTGTTTTAATTTAAGTACTTATTACTATGTTGTGTGTATATACAAGCAAACCAGCGACCCACACGCAGCACCCCATCACGAGTATGACGCATGTGCCAACCATCACCCTCCCTCAATCATATGCTAGGGAAGAGGGCGTCACACGTCTGCCACACGACGCCACAAGCAGCACCCGATCACGAGTATGACGCATGTGTCAGCTATCGCCCTCCTCAACCATATGCTAGGGAAGAGTATCAGTACAGTATCGGCGTTACTGCGTTAGGTTATTTTCGTTACGGAATTTCTGGATTCGGTCTCCACGCTCAAGGCCCGCGATAGAAGCTATGCAATAGCTTAAAAAAAACTTATATTACAAGTTTCATTCAGTTTCACTAGTCCCCGTGTCTGTCTGTATTCCAACTCTGTAAGTTGACTTGACTCATTTCCCGATTCCCGAAAGAGCTGAAATGTTGTAGGCATTATGTATTGATGATGCTGTATAATTTATGAGGTGAAACTGATTTGATGATGGCAAAAGAATGTAGAGACTGCAATTTCCTGATAGAAAGTTCTAAGATGAAACTGAGCTTAGACAAGTTAACTTATTTTGACCACCTTCTATTACAGATGATACAAGAGATTGAAAATAAATAAAAAAAGTCTGGAGCAAAGAAATGGAAAAAATATATATGTATTTTAACAACCATCTAGTTTCCATAGTTTTTTTTTTACACGAATAAGTAATAATAATAATAATAAGTTTGACCACCAACTCGCCTGTTGGAAAGCGAAAATGTGGTCGAAGATGAAGCACGCAGTATTAGAAGATACCTATTCACTCTGACCTTGAAAAGACCAATGTTGTAATTCTCAGGGAACAAAGAAGCCGGCAATTAGTATAGTACAAGCTTTGCTTAGTTTGGGCTAGATGGTGTTGTGTGAAATGTCCACCAAATGTCCACTAATAGTCACCCGGTACATAACAGTTGTGAGGTGTATTTTTGTGAGGATGCATGGGATCGAATCACAACAAGGATTAGGGTACTTTTTAGAGCCTGGTTTGGTTACTACAATCCTGAAGATGAAATGTATTGCTAAACACCTTACGGTGTGTTACGGTAGCCTCATTTAATTCAGCCATTCTCTATTTACCAGGGCCGCATGTTTTCCGCGACCAAATATAGACCAGAAATAACAATATTTTAATTCTGCACAGTTTATGTACCAAGAAGTTTTAAAATTTAATACTTTTATGTTATGAAGTTTTGAAAATGTAATACTTTTATGTACTAAAATCACAATCATGATAGGTATTTGTCATAAATTATTATAGTTTTAGGGACTGAACTGAAAAAGACGTGTGGCACTCGGAGACTGCCGCTGTAAAGCTATTGCATAATAGCTTGACGCGCGGTGTGTTAGGTTATTTTCGTTACGGAATTTCTGGATTCGGTCTCCACGCTCAAGGCCCGCGATAGAAGCTATGCAATAGCTTAAAACTTCTTCGTCTTAGCTTAGAAGCACATGATTTTACTTTCTTTGTTGAAATCTATCTGTAACAGGATCAAATTGACTGTCTTATAATTATAATAAGGTATAATAGTTATTTGTTATACAAGAGTGCAAAGTTGCTTTTTAACCGCGTGCTTAATTTTGATGACCGAGCAAGCGAAGGATAAAAAAATTAGACTCGTGAGCGTTAGCGAGGGAATCAAAAGAGCAAGAGATGAAAAATCTTTGCACTCGAGTGCAACACGTAACTTTTCATCCCAGCTCAGCGAGGAAATGACTAAATGCAAAAAAAAAAAACATTTACAATCACAAGATACTTTTATTTCAGTTTAAGTATTAGCATTATGACTACTACATTATGATAGGTAAGTATTACAGAATAATCTTGAAATTATAACAAATAACACTTAGGTATAATGGTTGATGACCAGATGAGGCTCTTTTTAAAAATGCCACTAATTTTAGGTGTCGATATGTATGTATTTTTTCATTTTTATTGTTGCCTTTAGCATTGAATACGTACTCCATAGAGTGCTTGATTTCTTGGTCTCGGATAATTCAATAAAATATGCCAGCAAAACGTTTTTGGAGAAAGTTTTGGCTCCTTTAGCTAGTCGCCACGTGTTAAACATATCGTACTGTTTTAAATACTTCTCGCGTGATTGTTGAGGGAGAAAGCTCATTTGCGCATTATTAACAGTTTTAGTCAATTCTGTTGGCGTCAAATAAACTTCTTCGTTGCTAGAATCACTCTTTTTAGGTTTTTCACTTGTTTTCCAATTTCTTGTTTTTAACCTAAGATTTTTACAATATGTCGTGAAAAGGAAATGGCGCGCGCAATGCAAATTAAAAATAATCGGTCAAGTGCGAGTCGGACTCGCGCACGAAGGGTTCCGTACTATCATCTATAATACTACAAAGTTTAGTTCTGTTTATAAAATAACAAGAAATCAACGAAATTCCAAGTAGTAAATTGCAAACTTATAGGTAGGTTTTCGATACACATCCGGGCAGCATGACGACGCTCGCGCGAATACGCGCGGTTATGGCTCGCTCCGTGATGTTACCTCCCCCGCTACCCCGCTAAACCGGCGCTCGCACCGCGTTTAGATGCACGGATTATTTTCATTTTGTGAGTTTTTATGTATTAGATTAGGTATTTATTTTTATAGTTAATATATTTCTAAATATTTACTTACAAATATTCAAGTTTCTACCTTTTAATTGAGATCGAGTAAAAATTGCTTAAAAATTACGTTTGTTGTATGGGAGCCCCCCTTTAATATTTACTTTATTGTTATTTAATTATTAATTTTGAAAGGTAATATACAAGTAAATATTCTTTGAAAATTTGAAGCGTCTACCTGTTACCGTTTTTAATATTGAGCAAAAAAATACGAAAAAAACACGTTTATTGTATGGGGACCCCCCTTAATAATTAATTTTTTTTAATTTTTAGTATTTGTTGTTATAGCGGCAACGGAAATACATCATTTGTGAAAATTTCAGCTTTCTAGCTATCACGGTTTATGAGATACAGCCTGGAGACAGACAGACAGACAGACAGACAGACAGACAGACAGACAGACAGACAGCGAAGTCTTAGTAATAGGGTCCCGTTTTTACCCTTTGGGTACGGAACCCTAAAAAAGTACACCAAGAAGGTTCCGAGTCTGAATTTTTAACAAATTAAAAAAGATTGTATGATAAATTCGGCACCATGGAGGTAGAAGTAAATAGGTTTAATGATGTTTTGAATTCACAAACTCAGTCCACACGATGTTCTAAATTTGAATTTACTTTATCCTCTAGAGGATAAAAACGGCTTTTGCACTCAGATATCGAAGAGCAAAAGTACTCTTTCCGAGATGGGGGGATGAAAATATAATTCCGTAGAAAATGTTCTACATAGAACATTTTTCGTTTAATGAAATCATAAATCCACCCCATCATGTGCTAATCTTAATTACTAAGTCAACGACCTTAAGCCGTATCTAGTTGCCGTATATACTTCCTTTAACTTCTGTTCGCAAAGCTCAGTCCGGCCCATGCTTTCGTAGAGGGCAGACGTGTCTAAAGCAGGTACGCGCTACGAAAGCTACGAACCACTTTGTGTCGCGCGAGTTACTACGAAAGTTGTTTCGCGGGGTTTTGTGTGAAAAAATTGGAGCGGGATTTTTTTAATTGGTACGTAACTGTTTTTTTTTACAGTTTATTTATTTGACAGATTTATAGATAGAATATGAATTAGATTTACTAATGGATATTATTATGATGAATTGTTCACAACCATTTCCAAATTGATTTATTTATCATTGACGTATTTAGGCTGAATGATTGATGTGTTGTTATTATAATAGATTGGTGGTTCATTTTAACATTTTCACGTATTTCTGTAATCATAGATATGATTTTAATCATAAGAAAAGGTAATATAATTAAACGGCTATTGTGAAAGTAATCTTAATTCATGGACTGTTTCAAATATTAACTAAAATTGAGTTTGTTTTGCAGAGAATTGACTGAATAAAAAAATTTGAATTATAATATTATATAAAGAATATAATGGTAGGACAGGATCACTTACGCGTTTGGCATTTTGGCGTTTATATAACATGCACATGTTTTCCCTATTTTTATTTTATAAAACAAACAGGCAGACGGCTCGCCTGATGGTTAGCGATAACCGTCGCCTATACAACTGCAACATTAGCGTTTTTGTTGCTTTGCTAGCCCGGATAGGTGATTGTAGACACCTTCAATTTTCCTATACATATACAATAGTTTAAGATTACTGGTTCACTGATCTAATACAGATTCAAATCGCAATACGCACTATTTTGTGCGTATTGTTAATTGCGTACCTACAAACGGTGAAAGGAAATTTGTATATCTGGCAGTTTTTAACGTTCTCAAAGATCTGCCAACCTGTTTTCCGAAAGTTAGTCAATAATGTTACCCTTGTCATAAAGAGGAATAGCGCCTAAAAGTGGGACAGTTCAGGGAGGCAGGCATTACTTGTTATTATTGTTTGGTGCGTCGCGTTATAATTCTAATTACCACACCAATATACAGGCGTAAGTGTGTGTGTATGTTTGTTACTTCCTCACTCTCAAACGGCTAAACCGATTTTGATGAAATTTGATATGGAGGTATTCGGATACCTCCATATCAAATTTCATCAAAACCCTGGATTAAGATATATGCTACTTATTATTCCGAAAAATTATATCTCCTTGAATCAGGGCGGAGCTAGATAAAAATGTATGTAGGGTTTTTTTACCGTAAATTAGTCCATGTTTCGGCTGTCGGAATTGATGATGTGTTCGATGATGAAGCACGCAGACTTAGAAGATTCGTACTGATCTACAACTTTACCAGCAATTCTCCGTAAATATACCAACAAATAGGTAAATATAACAACAACAGACTTATTTAATTCAGCAAATAGTAGTGTGCAAGTATTGCCTTGATTAAAATATATTACTTCTATTGCAAATTACTAGATTTTACTATGGAAATTAACGTGGTTTTCGTGGTTTTTCCTTTGAAAAAGACCGCCGAATGCGGTTGAAACTAAAGTCGGATATTTCGGCTCAAAACAGACGTGAGTGACCCGTAGTTTTTATTCAAATTAATAGACTTTACCCGTCTGGGTTACCAACTACGTTAAAAAATACTTTTATGTAATGATGATAGGTATATTTATGGGTATGTAATATATAATTATATATATATATATATTATGTGTGTAAGTATATTAATTTGTAAAAAATGTTTACTAATCATTCTTATTTAGTTGATCTTTTATTCTTAGGCCACTGTTTTCTAACATACAATTCCTGTCCTTGCATGGTTGCCTGGAAGAGATCGCTCTAAGCGATAAGGCCGCCAATTAAAAACCTAGCCCTAAGTAATTAATGTTATCATGTGGTTTTTAATAAAGTGTTATCTATCTATCTATCAATGATCGCTAAATTTTGTCTACATCCTTCAGGATTATCTTTACTAAATTGGATCACGGCTCATGCAGCCGTTTAGTTGTAACAAGGCGACAAAGAAACACAGATAAAGACGGGAACGAAGTAATTTTAGAGTTTTTATTATTAGTTATATTAATCGTCGTTTACTAACTGCAGAGTGGTGATTTATTTATTATTAGTAATAATAATTTGTAATAATATTAATTTAATTTTTTTAATAATAATTTTTAATTATTATTACTTTTATTTTTATTTTTTTTATTATTAGTAATAATAATCGTCGTTTACCAACTGCAGAGTGGTGTTTTTTTTTTCAACTTACTTCGAAGAAGGCGGAAGTTCTATGAGACCAAGTAGGCATCCTTTTAATGGATAGTTACAGGTGTGATGCATTAGCCTGTAGGCTAGATCTTTTTGTGTATGAATACGATTTGTAAAAAATGGTACAGTTCTATATGGCAACAGTTCTATGGAACTAACGAAAATTACCATGTATTATTAGTTCTATAGATCAAATGAGAGAGATTTCGTTTTAATAGTTCTACCATAGAACTAAAGGGATAAAAAAAAATCAACAGTTCTATGACGTCACAGTTCTATAGAACTAATGGGAGTTACTGCCAAGTTGCTGGGATCGACTCATCACGTTCTTGTTTCTCTATGTTTGGATGTATTTTTAACGTTCTTTACCTTGTAACTCCGTCATTTTACAACCGATTTAAATTATTTTTTTATTTCAAAGGAGGTCCCATAGAAATTTAATCAAAATCGATTTATAGTTTGGTTTTTAAATCAAAACGGCTGAATCAATAGTGATTACATTTTCTACACAGATAGTTGAAAACCAGGAAATCTGCATATACTAAATTTAATAAACATTAAAATCATCGTTCTTCAGTACGCGGAAAAAAACCACGGGGCACTGCTAGTAAAATATAACATGGTACTTTTGAGAAATCTATATTCAACTCTTTTTTTTTTATAACGATAATAATAGGATTTTCGTAACCTCAAACGAACTATTTCGTAATTAGCAAGTGATTTTGATAGAATTATTCTAAAGAATACGCATTTATAATTTATTACAGCGATTTTACGCATACTTTCTCACAAAAAACGTACACTCAACAGCGTATCCAGCATAACGAAACCGAAAGTTAGACTGCAAAATCTGTTTCTGTAGTCGGGTATATTGATTTTCTTTTATTATACTTGTTACTCGTTATGATATCGACGTAGAGCTCGGATTATTAATGTTGGGTAAGATTGGACTTACAATAAGAATAGGAAAATAGGACAGTATTTTATTCGTGCTTGGTGTAAAGGGACTCCTAGTTATTATTGTTCCCGATTCCCTCGATAGAGGGAGGCACGGATGGATGGTACCTACTTACGATAGTAGATAACATACTATATTTTATACAACTGGTGTATTACAGTTCGAAATAGGTATATGTTAAAGGAAACGTACTTCCTAAATGTATTATCAAATATTAATTGTTTTAACCAGTTTTTTTGTATGCCTGTATGTGTGTTACGCGATAACTCTGACAATTATTAATTGTTTCTGATGATTCTTTGTTGTTTGGTGGGTATATAATAAATCAGAGGTGGTCCCATATCAATTTTATCAAAATCGGTTCAGTAATTTTTATGTGTGTGTGATTTGAGACATCTTTATCACATAAACGGCACGAAGAAAATAATTATAGTTTAAAAAACTGAAAAAAACCCACAAAATACAAATACATAGGTACGCCACTTGGCTGTTCACTTTTCTACAGGCACTTGGATGATATTTTATAAAATAAATATAAATTTAAATTTATATTTATTTTATAATAAATAACTGGTAAAATATAAATTTTACCAGTTATTTTGTTATAAAAACCAAAGTACTGCATCTACCTCCAATCTATATGAATGTATAATAGTATTGTGTACTCTGGTGTCCTTGGCTCCACAATACGGGCCTTTGAGCCTAGTGTGGAACCGCAGATTAGAATATTTCAACGAATATTTTGTACTCGTAGTTATGTTTATTGCTTTTTCTGTACTGTTTGTAATATTCTATTCACTGTATTGTTGTCGTTTCTGTATTATTAAATTATTATTATTATGATTTTGGTAAAATTTATATGGAACCACCTCTGAAGTATGACCTACCAAATAAAAAAAGAATCATCAGAATCAATGCGCAATTGGCTATCTGTGAACAAACATACAAAAGAAACAAACAAACTGAAAAAGAACACGAAACATCAACGCAGCTGTCATTGTCATATCGTGCGTGCAACTGATAGACACTCGCAGTTTTCACAAATTAAAATAACAGCTTTTTAAAACTATTAAAGAGCGTTAGGATTTAAGTTTTATTCATGTTAACTCGAATCAACAAGAGTACTACTGACAACCGTACTAAAACTAAGTATATATAACATATTATGTAATGGCTGTGACACATGGATAGATAAATACGATCAGGGTCACAAGGTCCATACATTATCAAAATTAGAAAAGTTCTTCGAAGCATTATGGAACTTAGATATATATAGAGTCAATATCATTAAATCTTTTCAACATCAGAATTTGAAAGCACTGAAAATGAAACTTTTTCGCTGTTAATTGATCGCCCAAAGTAGCGTGCCTAATTAGAAAACGGCGAGAATAGATCGAAGGTACAAAGCGACCTCAATTGCTGCCAGTGAAATATTTTAACAGTTCCGAATTACGCAGGCGACGATTTGTTCTTAGAGAATAATTGCTAAGCTTTATTATTATGGCTAAGCATAATTAACCAGGCTTAAGCCGCGATGCCTAGCTACATATATCCCGTGTGATTTCAGAAACGCCGTAAATTAATCGGCAAACTAAATAGTATAACAAACTAAGCCCCGTCTGTCCTACATGTTGAAAATTTTACGTTATTTATCAGTTTGTATCATATAGTAAAGAAAACTTGTTTTTTTTTATCATCCCTGTTTGTAGAAACTGTTCCACTGCTGGGTGCAGGCCATCTTCTCATTGTGAGAAGGGTAAGGCCATAGCCATTATATTTGCTACTTTCTATTAATATGATACAGTTGGGTTATATCTTTTCTTGTACTCTCATTTATTTGTTTGCGTTTAACTGCTAATTCGCCTGATATTAACTGACTGTAAGTTGCTGTCTACGATAGAGTGCGTTTGGCTAGAAGGGCTATTCACTTAAAATTTGAAAACTTCGAGACCTATTCCTATTCGATTCGATAACCTATTCGGAATGACCCATTTGGGAAGTCTATTCGATAAATCACAAGCAAAGCTAATATTTCTATTATTTTATATAGCTAATTATTCTAATAATATATAATCTATTATTATTTATCTATTATATAGGCTAAATTCCTGAGTGAAACACAATTTTTCTCACCTTGAATAGATATAGCTATAAACATCCATGAATCAAACTATTTACTATCGTTGCATAAAGGTGTAGTACAAAGAGATTGGATAGTTTTATGCAAAGGCATAACTTTGTCATGTTTGAATTTTGAATTCATTTTCCGCCCTAGGCGATAAAAAGTGGTTCACCACACAGTGTTCTGATCAGGAAAGTGAACTTTGCGAGCTATTGAGGTGAAACATATAGTTATTTTTATCAAATTCTTGCCTCAGTGCTTGTTTGAGCTACTACCATTGGTAAAATTTTACAGTTGAAGAGTTTTTTTTTTGCAATTTTTAAGGCTTGAAAGTCTTTTTTATACATGAATATATGTAAACCATGTATAAAAAAACTTTAAATCCTTACAAATATAGCGTTTTCATAAAAATTAAGCAGAAAACTCTTCTCCTGCGAAATTTTACTAATGGTAGATAGCTCAAACGAGCACTGAGGTGACGAAATGGAAGTATACTCGTACAACCGACAGCACTTACAAATATCACGTAGTTATATTAAAAAAAACTTACTAATATAAATTCTATGCACAATATGTATACATTTTTACTTACAGTCGTGCATATGTAAAAAAAATATATTTTCATAACTTTTTAATTATAATTCGTTGAAGAACTTCAACGCGGTTTCTCACAGGCACAATATGCCAGGCTCTTTCACCAATTCTCACTTAATATTAAACGCTGGTGATTACACTAAAATAGAACAAAGCTCTCAAACAAGGCTGCTGGGTATAAACCATTAGATACTTGGTAGCAAATTATCAACTTCGAAATTTGAGCTAGTTACTTAGCTACCACTGGAAAGTAATATTTATTTACGTTTTATTTATTTTAACTCGTTAGTATTAACGACATTTCCGAATCTGTTATATTTTACATCATTACCTGATGCTTCAAACACTTTGAGAGACTAGATGATAAAGCTTTAGCAAGGTGGTCTTAACAAATTATACTCGCTAAGTAATCTTCTTTTAGATTATAATATTACATACGGAACCCTACTATATGCGTGTCTCGACTCGGTCTTGGCCACTTATTTCTGAATAATATTTTGTTCATAATCTTTGCAAAATGAGTGATTTTATAAGAATTAGGCAGGACATATAAAAATCTGAAACAGAAAGTTTCACAGTCAAAGTCACTAGCAATTCCCCTAAACATAGTTTTCTCTCAACTATTCTAATAGGCTGAACCCACGATCAAGTTTCAAGGTACGCGTCAGAGCAGCTAATTAACGCTAGTAGGCATAAGTCTCGCGTTGCTAAATAATTAATATTTCAGGGTATTATGTACCTTATTAATTACAACAGGCATATAATTTGATACGTTATTATTGTTGACTAATGACATGTTGCGTACGAATCTATTATTATCTTTTTGTTTGTCACACTTTTTGGTTAGAAGGTAAGTGTATAATTATGTTGTAAAGATTTTTATAAAAAAAATATTATGTAAAGAAAAATAATAATAATTATGTACCTATATAAATATTAAATATATATATTTATTCCATATGTATATACTTATTTACAAAAAAAGTATCTAAGTATTCTATCAGCCATCTAGTTCCATAGTAAAAGCTTTGCTTAGTTTGGGCTAGATGGTGTTGTGTGAAATGTCCCTAAATATTAATTTTTATTTCATGTATTTATTTAGTGGGTTTGCACTTGACCGACAATTTACCTGATGTTAAACGTCGTGCGACTTACCATGGATTGCGCTATTCCATCTTAGTCGGTAGACTTAAAAAAGGTGGAGGTTCTCAATTCGTTTGTGTTTTTAATGTATGTTGCCTCATAACTCCGTCATTTACAAACCGATTTAAATGTTATTCAAAATAAATATACTTTTAGATTGATCCCTCACAATTTGTATCAAAATAAGTGAACCTATTTTCGTCGTTTTTTGACGTGATAACGTCTTATAAATCGATGAACGCCGGCTGCACGCTCGAAAAAGCATGACTCATTGTCACGTTCCGCCTGAGCCGAGCGTGCAAGCGAGAGCGCGGAACAAGCGATAGAGAGGCACAGTCGGCCTAAGCGTTCGGCTTGTGACGCATCTATCATGACGTTTTCACGTAAAATTATCGTACGTAAACCGACTTTACTGACAACAATTTTTTTAGGTCGTTTGGTTTTAAAACAAAGTAATTCGAAAAAATGTATCAACCAAGAAAGCGAAATTGGTTATTTAGAAGTCGGTTGTTTCAGTTATTTAAAACCATAATAGTTATCGTTTTATCATTAATTATTGTATTTTTGTTTGTTTTATTCTTCTTTTATTTTGTGACCCTGTGATTATTATTTCATTATTATTCTATATGCTTATATGGTATAATAACGAATATGCCTTCTGTATATCAACAAATAAATATGAGTATTATTTTAAACCACCCTTTTCCTGGTTTTGATAGTTTAGGTAAACACTGAACATGACACTTACGAACTAGGTGGGTTGCGCTTGATACATAAGCCGTCTACACAAAGGCAGTAATTACTGGTTCCCAGTCCGACACCTGTAGTGGTAACCACAATCATTCAACTGTCCGGTACAAATCACTGTCAGATATAAACCCACCTACACGGTACGAACAAAATGGTCAATCGTAGAAATGTCAAACAGATATACGGAAATGAATGGCTCCTTTGTTTTTATTTAATTTTTTATTTATTTATCTAGTGTATCATCATCATTATCTTAGCCATAAGAAATCAACTGCTGGACATAGGCCTCCTGTATGCAAGCCGCTTCCAATCGGTCTATTTGAAAATCCATGGGAGACCGTGGATTTCCAAAAAGACCCGCCACTTGTATGAGGTCATCTGTTACGTACTACGGTAATTCTTATTATATTCGTAGCTACACAACTTTATGAGTATCCGTCTGTATAATTTCAGAGCAAGCGCAATAATCCACCTCCTTTACCTCGTTTCATCCCAGGATTTCCATGCGATCGCACAAAAGCCGTCAACTCGTGACTCCTACTACGTTCCGAAACTGTGCCGAAGTGCGGCCAAGTTAGTGAACAAAGCCTGACATTTTGTAGTCGTTGCGACCTTTTCCTGTTTATCTAATCAAAACTGCCTAAGTTGCCCCTCAGGGCCTTCAAAATACCCTCTACCTCTTCGTATTATCAACAGTGTTGCCCTTCAAACTTTGTGTTTTTGTGCAAAATATTGCAGATATCGGATCGATTCCCTTGACCTATTATTCAAACGCGTATAAGAATAAGAGACACAAAGTGGAGTACTTACCGTCAATTTATTGAATTTGTGTTTTCTCTCTCACCTACAGAAATATAAAGGGTTGTAAGCTTGGCTGTTTGTAATAAAAACTCATACGATTTTTTATCGGACGTAGGTACTTATAGAATATAATCTTTCTACTTTCTGTACCTACCTATATACAATAAAGGTAAGTGTTGAAGTGTTTCAGTGGGTCTATATACAACGTACAGGCATAAATAATTCTCACCTTACTAGCCGTCAGTATTCATACTATCCGTATGAATCATATAGAATTACGGTTCACATTGTGTTAATAAATTAGTAGAGATTTTTAACATTTATTACCTCATAGCTACGTCATTTATAAGCCGATTTTGAAAACTATTTATTTTTAGTTGATAGCATATACTTTCATTCATTCATCATCGATTTCATCAAAGGCGATTGAGTAGTTTGATTTTTAAAACGAAATAACTGAAAAAAGTTATTCAAGTAAGCGACATTGGGTTTTTTGAGTCGGTTCCGTATTTTCAAGTGTTTTAAACCATTATACTATGGGATAAGTTAGCAAAAACGAACTAACGAAATTAGTTCATGATATTATTATATTGTAAAATATTTAAAAAAAACGAATGAAACGCTTTAATTCCACTGACTGTTATTGTGGAATACTTTCCTGAGTGGGAAGCATGATACATCGTGGACGGCAACTTAAAATAAGGTGAGTTGGCGGTTATAGCGCAAGTCCGACATATTTAAATATGTTTAGGAGAGATTAAACCTACCATCAACTTATAATAATAGCCCGCTATTGGTCATAGGTTCTATTTGATATGTCATGCAGTCCATGCACATAACCAAACGTCTCCATTCATATCATAAAGTTTGTGATGTCGTCAGACCATCTTGTTCATATATGAACATACACTGTTTAAATTATAGCCTTTCTTTTATCCGACTGCGCAAGAAAGAGGATTATATTTTTCAAGTATATAAATGTATGTCTCTATATTAGCCCATATAGTCTAAGCGGCTTGACATATTTTGATGCGCGAAGTATCGTTAGATTCTTTTTCACCCCCTGAGTGTCGTAGGCGACATTTTGTTGTAATATCTAAAAATTATAAAACTCTTTGAATTTTGTCACTAATTGTAAAATATTTAAATTGTAATTACATATGTACATAAATAAAATTAAACTAAAATAACCTATAAAAGTTAAATAATAAAGATATACAACTTAAATTTATAAAAGAGCTAAAAACAAACTAAATTTGACTAAAACTCTTGCAAATTTTTTAAATTGGTCTTTGACGTAACCACCAATGAACTTTTTTGCAATACCTAAATAAATACGAGATTTTACTAGAATTAATTTAAAGAAAGCGCATTTTTAACCTTTTATAGTGACTGCAAGGACGCTGGATGCAAGCCGCTTCCAATCGGTCTTTTCGGAAATCCAGGTCCCCCATCGATATGGCTTATATCCAGTAGTGGATTTCTTATGGCTGAGATGATGATGATGATAGTGAGTACGCATACTTTCTCACAAAAACGTACGCTCAACAGGTTAACGAAATCGTAAGTTACACTGCAAAAATCACTCTGCCGCAGTCTGTACTTTGTTTTCTTTTAATAAATGTACTTGTCTTTTAACATAATATACTTGTTCCCTAGTGATGTAAATATAGGTAGGTAGGTATGTATACTATAGTTTTTTTATAACGAATTTCACGACATAAGGCAGATAATATTAAATATATTCCAACACTAACGTCTTTGAAGCTTTGAAGGTATAATATAAGGCGCCGACGACAGGAGGTAGGTAGACGGTACCTTGTAATGGTTTCGCTGGCATTACATTTCTAATGGGTACAGATAAACGTTTTCTTTACTTCGTTGAACGCTATAAAAACTGAACTTTTTGAGTTCAAACTAAAATGTTTCAACGAAATACGTTATTTCAGTACGTACTAGAAAATTAGTATCTGACATGTTTATAAATATAACTAGTAGTTCTGCGAACAGTAGACGTCGCGAGAGAGCTTATTTGCAGCTCACCTTGGGTCATCTGTACATTTTTTTTATACATTATAGATCTAAGATTGACCACCAACTCGCCTGATGTTAAGCGACGGTGTGGCCGAGGAAGGAGCTCGTCGATCTAGAAGATATCTGTTCACTCTAGCCTTGAAAATTCCAAGATTGTAGGTCTCAGGAAACAGAGATCGCGGCAACGAATTCCATTCTAGTGAATACGCAACAGGAATGTGGATCGATATTGCTGAGTACGGATTTTTAGCATTTCAACGAGAAATGGGTGGTAATTCACCGACTTTCTGCTAGTCCTGTAGTGAATGGAATCAATACCTACATAAAGTTGGCTTAGGAAGCCGTATTAAAAACGAAAGAAAATTTGTCCGACTGATGCAGAGACGCTTCGTTCGCTCCATCATCAAATAATTTTATAAATGGAGAAAACGTAAAATCAAGAAAATTATTCAGCGCTAAAATGTATCAAACACATCCACGCGCCCAAGCACACACGCAATCTCAAATTGGTTGTGATATCTCGACAACCGCTTGACCAACTCTGTTTATTTTTACGTCAAGTTTTAATAATGATATACTTAATCTATCTACCAAATATCATTAAAATCGGTTGGTAATTAGCGCCGCAATAAACTTCCCCCTTTTTAAGGCAACCCTTCTTATCAAAAATCGCCGACGAAAAAAAATTAAATAATTTATAAAACCTACACGCCAAGTTTCATCAAAATTGGTTCAAAATTACGCCTTGTACGCGAGTACGAACTTACAAACTCACAAACAAACTGACAGACGAAAGAAAATTTGGCCAGTTGATGCAAAGACGCTTCGCTCGCTCGGTCAATAAAGACAAACTTTATTGTACACCTCAAAATTTAAAATAAAGTACAATAGAAAATAAAATAAAACTAGTGTAACGACGACGGCCTTATCGTAAAGCGATCACTTCCAGGCAACCACGGAGGTAAATAAAAACCAACCTTAAAAACATACACATAGATGATCTGTGCCATTCAAAATATAATTTGTGTGACTTTATATTTATATAATTTCATAGACTTACATTTTTTTACAATAAAAATATAAATAAAACGTAAATATTTATATAAAACGTATATATTAATTTTTATTATTCATACCATTGTAAAAAAGTCAATTCGTAATAAATCATTTTATAAAACGACATTAGAATATTCAAAACCTATTTTTCGTCAAAAAATATCATGTAACTTTTATTTTTCATATCGTCAGAACTATACTACTGGGAATAACCAGATTTCAATATTAAGAACTTACTCAAAACTTTATGTTGGAAAATAATGTCTAGAAAATGTAATGTTAAATCTACCATTCACTTCGGAAAGTACTGTCTCAAACGGAAACCGACATCGTTGGATAGTTGAAATGAAAAGATTCGAAAATAATAATATAACTTACGCAGTTAGATAAACTCTTTATTAGTTACACCTTAACTAAATGACAAATTGATAAGAACGAGCTTTTATGTTTGTGGAAAAACAGACGACCTTATTGCTAGAAGCGATTTTTTTTCAGGCAACCTTTTGATGAAGATGTGACAAGCATAAATATGTATAGCGGGGTATCCAAAAAAGAAAAGAGAACTAAAATGCAGTTTTCATTTCAACATTTTAAAAAAGTAGATCAAAACCGGTCCATACTTTTGAGAGCTACGATGCCACAGACAGACACACAGATATACAGTTATCTACATACGTCAAACTTATTCCTTCCTTTCACCTTCCTTTTTGGGACGGGAGTTACTCGTATAAGGTGATGACAGTAACATTTAGCCTATTTAGTACTGCATTTTTAGGAAGAACCATTCTGCAGTTTAAGAGCTTAACGTATATACACACAAATACACAGATATACACGTTAAACTTATAATACCCCTTTATTTGTGTCAGGAATTAAAAATGGGAGAATTTTATTTCAAGTATTAGAATTTGATTGTATTATGATATTATTTGTCTATGAAACTATGTTAAATAGATAGATGTTAAACATATTTAAGAGAAAAAATCAGCTAGTTTCTACCTTAAAAGGTTTATAGACATTATTAATACTTAACATTTCGAAAAAGTGAATTGATTGTATTGTCATATTGTCAAATCACATTATTTTTATTTTCTGACTGTCCAGGCCCTGTGGTCTAGACAGTGCCTAAACAGTGTGACCTAGGAAATAAAAATAAAATCGTCTAATTCTTTAGTTGTCGTTTAGGTAGAAAGTAATATACTCATAATAGTACAAACTTGTATATTATAACTGAACATATTGCCATCCTCTTGAAGCAGTCGTCGGATTTCTAGTTATTTGTATAACTTTATCCCTTGTTTTAGTTTTATCTAGCCTAGGTACTCTCACTAGATATTCCATATTTTCTAGATAAACATTTACTTCTACGAAATTAGTCTGAAGGCTCAACGAGTAGTTTTCTGATAATATAGTTATTAAATTTTATCCTAAATGTAATATATTTTCCATAACGCAGGCAGATCATTATTAAACTCGCAAATTTTCGCTAGAATTCAACAAAATGACTGTAATAAATATGTAATGGCAAGGGGATATTTTTAACCGACTTCCTAAAAGGAGGTCCTCAATTCGATTGTATTTTTTAGTTTGTTACGGTAACCGCACTATAAAAATAGTGACGGAGGTCTTACTATAAAAATAATCTTTTTTTAACCTACGACTCAAAAAGAGGGGTGTTATAAGTTTGACGTGTCTATCTGTGTGTTTGAGTGTCTGTCATTGCATCATACCTCTTAAACAGATGGATCGATTTTGATCTATGTTTATGCTTGAAAGAGAATTTGATCGGGGGTGTTCTTAGGTATGTTTCATCAAAATCGGTTCAAACGTTTTTTGTCGAGGATTTTGAGTTTACATAACAAATTATTGTTATGAAGTTGGTTGTTTCAGTTTTTAAACTGTAATTAACTTAACATAAAATTTCTACGGAACCCTAAAAAGTGGTTTTTAAGAATGTCGTGGAGAGCGCAGCCTGCTATCTCGTGGTATCGCGCATTTTCTCCTGCAAGAGAAAAAATACAGTTTTATCCCTTTTTTCTAACTGAACTTAGATTTAACCTTGGAGTTATAATAGCGCTGAAGAATTCTATATGGACAAATTCGAAGTACCTTGTGTACACAATTTTAACTAATAATTATTTGCTTTTTTTTATAGTTAACCAAAGATTAAAAGCATCTGACTTGTAAATGACATATATTTATCAATAAATTATTTGTATTTATATTTTGTATTTGTATATTAGAATATTCGTACACACCTGAACCAATATGCCATCCATGTAAACGAAACAACCGACTTCAAATACATAGTGTATTTAATTTTGAAGTCGGTTGTTTCAGTTTTTTTATATATTTTGTAAGCTTTTTCTACACGTATAATATTTTTATCGTGCGTTTAAAACGTCGATGGTCAAGCGCAAGCCTGTTTTCGAATTAAAAAAAAATAACATTATGTCGTTATGTCACAAAGATTCTATTCCCTTAAACAAAGATCTTGTATACCTACTTATAGGTGAAAATGCTCTTTACCTAATTATTTTGACGCAACATCCCAGTAAACTTAGGTAAGGGTGATCACAAAACAGGTCGTATTTCTGGTAAAGCCCAGTGCTGTACAGTGAATTGACCTGACCTCGTCCAACGCTCGCTTGATTACGACCGGTATAACAAAGTTTCAGATTTCAACACACAAGCATTTGATGCATCATATGAATGACACAGGCAGTTTACTAAACAGGGCATGTTACAGTAATACTGCATAAACTGTAATGAACACCAAAGGACAGTTCAGTGTGCAAAAAAGCAGCAATTCAACAGGCCTCATGGCTCAGTGGTAATACTATTTCTGAGTTGTAGGTCGTGGGTTCGATCCCCGCCCAGGGCAAACATTTGTGTGATGAGCACAGAAGCTTGTTCTGTGTTTGTATGTTGGGTGTTTCTATGTAAAACACCCAGACACAGAACAAGCATCATTAGACACAGACACAGAACAAGCATCATTAGACACAGACACAGAACAAGCATGTGTTTAGATACTTACAGAAATCAAATTTGTTATTAGGGTGAATTTTTTTTCTACTCTACTCTACAAGAAGGAGGAGGTTCTCAATTTGTCGGATTTTTTAAAGTATGTTCCCCGATTATTCGAAAACGCCTTGACCGATTCGAAAAATTATTTTTTTGTGCAAAAGGGTCTCTTCCCAGGCGGTCTCATATAAATTTTATTGAAATCGGTTCAGTATTTTGGGTTTTTATAACAAAATAACTAGAAAAACATGCCATCCAAGTAAACGAATTGCGTATTTTGAAGTCGGTTTTTTACTCGACTGCGTAAGAAAGTGGATTATGTTTTTCGAGTATATGTATGTACGTATGTATGAATGTAGTTGTATGTATGTATGCATGTTTCTATATGACAGCCTATAGCCTATACGGCTTGACCGATTTTGATGTGCGGGGTCGTTAGGTTCGTTTTCACTTCCCTATTGCCATAGGCTATATTTTTTTGTAATAATAATAATACATCTCTTGCAAAAATAAAAATGCGTTTTTCGTACCTCAAACGAGTAATAACTCGTAATAAACAAGTGATTTTACTATAATTATTCTAAAGAATGAGCATTTATAATCTTTTACAGCGATTTTACGCATAATTTCTCACAAAAAAAAACGTACACTCAACAGCGTATCAAGCGTAAAGAAATTGTAAGTTAGACTGCAAAAACTGCTTTTCTGTAGTCGGGTAGTTCGTTTTTCTTTTAATATAGATACATGTTAGTTTTGTAAACGATTATTTGCTCGGGTTATTAGCGTCGCTATGATAAAGTTTTCACTTCGTTATATGGTTTTAAGCACAATTTTTTTTTCCAATGTCCACGTGGAACTTTTTATTTGTAGCAAAATCATATTTACTTGAGCTTCTTTCCCGTAAGCTTATTATTCGTAGAAAAGTTAGGCAGATTAAGAAAATGAATACACAATATTATGTCTGTTGAAATGAAATTCGTAAGTAAGTAGGTAATGAAGTTTGTTTTCTTTGTACACAGAGCTGAAAAAATAAGCATTATTTTTTTCATTTAAATTTTGTAGGAAGAACTGAGTGAGACAGAAAATATACACCAGTACCACAGAATATTTAATAGTAAAGGCTTAGAAGAAACTCACACTCCGCAAACACGTTTAATTACTTAGTCTGGCCATAAATACTGTTACAGTTAAAAATAGGAAAGATATTACATTTGAATTTGGAATCTGTCATTTTTATACGATTGTTCATTAAGTTTTATAATTTTGGCGCCAATACATTGTACAATATTTTGCGATATTAAAATGAAGTGGGGTGATAAAGAGAACCGAATCGCTGTGATTGCATTACACAAAGTTGGTATGGAGCCAAATGCAATTTTTAAAACTCTCCATACGCTTGGTATTAGTCAAATGTTTGTGTACCGGGCTATTAATAGGTACAATGAGACCTCCTTTGTTTGTGACAGAAAAGATCTGGCCGTCCACGTAGTGTTCGTACGAAAAAGGTGGTCAAAGCAGTAAGGGAAAGAATTCGAAGAAATCCTGTCCGAAAGCAAAAGATTTTATCTCGGGAGATGAAGATAGCACCCAGAACCATGTCGCGTATTTTAAAAGATGACTTAGGACTTGCAGCCTATAAGAGACGCAATGGTCATTTTTTAACTAATAATTTAAAAAAGAATAGGGTGGTAAAATCGAAACAACTACTGAAGCGGTACGCAAAGGGAGGTCACAAAAAATTTTGTTTACGGATGAGAAAATCTTTACAATTGAGCAACATTTTAACAAACAAAATGACCGTATTTATGCTCAAAGCTCTAAGGAAGCTTCCCAATTAGTCGACAGAGTGCAACGTGGGCATTATCCGACTTCAGTGATGGTTTGGTGGGGTGTTAGCTATGAAGGAGTGACTGAGCCATATTTTTGTGAAAAAGGTATCAAAACATCGGCACAAGTGTATCAAAATACCATTCTTGAGAAGGTAGTTAAGCCCCTTAACAACACCATGTTCAATAACCAAGTATGGTCCTTCCAACAAGACTCGGCGCCAGGTCATAAAGCTCGGTCCACGCAGTCTTGGTTGGAAGTGAACGTTTCGGACTTCATCAGAGCTGAAGACTGGCCGTCGTCTAGTCCTGATCTTAATCCGCTGGATTATGATTTATGGTCAGTTTTAGAGAGTATGGCTTGCTCTAAACGCCATGATAATTTGGAGTCCCTAAAACAATCCATACGATTGGCAGTGAAGAATTTTCCCATGGAAAGAGTGCGTGCTTCTATTGATAACTGGCCTCAACGTTTAAAGGACTGTATTGCAGCCAATAGAGACCACTTCGAATAAGCTTTTATATTTGAAATTGTTTTATATTTATGTATTAAACTAACACACTGTAAAAGTAATAAATATTATTTGCAATAAAAAATAAATTTTTTCTTCGTGACAATATTTATGGCAAGACTAGATATATAGCGACTTAGCTACCACTTGATACAAATCACTTTACACTGGCGCTAAGTGCTTACTTTCATACCATCCAACATACTATAAGATCCCTCTGTGCCTGTGCAAGCTGACTTGCGCTTTATTGCGTCGTAGCAAGAGTTTAAAAGCATTCGTGTAGGTAGTATTCTTTATCTCTACCGTTTTTTTTTTTTAAGTTTTGTTCAACTTAGGTATATACTTAGGTATAGTATGTAATATTTTAGTTAAGTAGGCTATTAATATAATATATTAATTGGATTAGATAACTTAATTAATATAATAGTCTTCTTGCCTAAAACACAGGTTTACCTAGTTCAGGCTAGCTTAATAAGTTTACCTATGTAATATAGATCTTTTTTGTAGTTGGATATCTTAAGTTTTGAATAAATTATTTATTTATTTGTTATTATTTATTTAAATAAAGTATAAGTTGTATGTATAATGCTAATTATTTGTGGAATGTGAAAACGCTACCTATGGACAGTCATTTTGTACGTTAGGAGATTTATATACATACAATAAGTCATTCCTATTTTGATAGTAATTTCAAAAAACACGGACAAAACGTATTCCAGTTTTTTTCTAAAGAATGCGCATTTATAACCCCAGCAACTTTGCGCATACTTTTTCACAAATAGCGTAGGACTCAACAGCGTATCAAGCGTAATGAAATCGTTAGACTTCAAAACTCGCTCTTCTACAGTTGGGTATTTTATTTTTCGTTTAATGTGGGTAATTGTTATTCCTTGAACTTAATATTCCAGCTTCTTTATGTCGTTTCAAACCTACTATAACATTATATCACTTAGGGGCTTCCCCAAGGATTATAACACCGAAAACTTTTATAAAATGAAAGTTCCACGTAATTTCTTTAGAGCTGCCAATATTCACCCTTCTCCGCAAACTGTATAAGTAAGTTACGAAGCGTGAGAGTAACTTATAAAGTTTATATATACGTTGATATTATAATTGTTTGACAGTGGATGGAGGTTGGACTTTTGTGGAGTGGTTTATGTGATTTTGGAAAGGGATAGTTTGCTTAGGGTGAGTTGAACATTTATTTATTAGTATTTCAGGAAAAAAATCGCCAAGTGTGTGTCAGCTTCCTGGGGACTACAATCTTGGCATTTTAAGGGCTAGAGTGAGTAAATATCTTATAGATCGATGTGATCGATGTACTCCGTTCTCCGCTGGTAAGTTAGTGGTCAAAAGTAGATCTTCATTTTTAATCGACTTACTAAACTACTCAAGTAGTGGTAGTTATCAACTCGTTATTCCGTTATCTAAAAACCGATTTCAAAAATATTATTTATACTTGCACATGCATCAGAAAGCCGGAAACTTAGCTGGACAGTAGTCAAACTGGCAGGGCAGATAAGTAAATTATACAAGTCAACATTTTATAGTAATGAATAGATAAGGACGCATACAATCTCATGTTATTATTTATTCATTTAATTATCATCGTTTATCACCAATTACACTGATTCAATATATTAGTTTTGATACGACACACATATACGCACCCTCCTACTCCAATACCCAACACACATATCATCACCACCTCAGCCATAAGAAGTCCACTGCTGGATATAGGCCTCCCCCATGGACTTCCATAAAAGACAGATTGGAAGCGGCTTGAATCCAGCGTCTTCCAGCCACTTGTATAAGGTCATCTGTCCATCTCGTGGCTAGTCTTCTTGCGCTGCGCTTGTCGGTTCGTGGTCTCCACTCGTGGAAATTTTACGTATTTTATTTTATGCACGTAGAAATCAGTTCTACGTGCTATGTGCACTGCCCACTGCCACTTCAACTTGCTAGTCCGCTGTGCTTTGGCGGTGATTTTTGTACGTCTATAGCATATCCCTCTCTATAACTAACACACACATTACACTACACTACTACACTTTAATCATGATATGTGTTAATCTAGCATAAAGTACTTAGTAATATGGAAACCGACATAAATATGGACAAACTAAAGGTAGGTCACATTTAACTGAAGATACTCTCAGTAAAATCTATTTATGAGGCAATGTAATAAAATATTAAAATTTTATGTACATGTATTAGAATAAATTGTAACTAAAATAACATTTCAAACACTTAAGCTCATTTTATTATAAAACTTTCAAAATATTAACATTAACATCAGAAACATTAGTTTTATCAAATTAAATTAGTAAATAGTTGAACAGCATTACCGTTAGCTCTAATGCAGCTTAGTAGCCACTTAGAGAGATTAAGTACTTTTAATGTCCCTTTTTAGATTCCAATTAAAATTTAGAACTCGAAAGTATTCGCCTGAGATATTTTATGTTTAAGACGTTCCTTTCTAAATATACGCGTACTACTTGCAGGTATATATAATGTACTAAGTATAAGTAAGTATAACTAATTATAAGTCTAGAAAACTCAAAAACGCTCGACAAAAAACCCGGCTGTACTGATTTTGATGAAACATAGCTAAGAGCACTTCATCAATCAATAAGAGTTGGTTTCTTCTAGGTAAGCGCGCTCCATCGTAGACCGCGACGTCGCTTAACATCAGGCGAGTTGGCGGTCAAGCGCGAACCTATTTCTACATAAAAAAAAGAGCAGATCATGTTTCAAACAAAAAAAACTAGATCAAAATCGGTCCATCGGTTTGAGAGCTATGGTGCCACGGACAGATATACAAGAACACGTATACACACGTCAAACTCATAAAACTCCTCTTTTAGGGTCGGGAGTTAAAAATAGATATCTATTAAAGTAAGAAAACAATGTGTCCACCACATTGTTTTCTTATAGTGAGTTCTACTCCCAAATTGAACAAAACTGTACTGTGGGAACCAAATAGCCGATAAAATACTTATTATTATTTTTTAAACACGTATCCACTTCATATGCATAGAAAAACCAAGACACAAAAAAACATGTTAATGTCATCATAGAAATGTATGCCTTGGGTTGGAATCGATCCAAAATCTACAGCTAGAAGGCTACGGATTGAAATGCGAGGAATTAATTTAAGTAAAAACACTAAAGTTAGGCTGGATCATAATTTTCACAGCAATTAAATAATAAAATACCTGTTCCCTTACTCGTTTACTGTACAAACGAGAAGTTTCAGAATCACCCGTACGAAAAATGGCGTTAATTGGAAAGCTAAACTTTTGGGAAACTGTGGAGCGGCTGGCTTTTGGAACTAGTTTTGTTATACGAAATCTATTTACGTAGGACCACCGACTTGTTCGATGTCACTCGAATCGATAGTGTCAATGGTTGT
This sequence comes from Lycia hirtaria, assembly GCA_947563715.1. Lineage (NCBI taxonomy): Eukaryota > Metazoa > Arthropoda > Insecta > Lepidoptera > Geometridae > Lycia > Lycia hirtaria. The sequence continues at coordinate 26,918,242 of OX387375.1, forward strand.
ATATTACTGTAGCTTTTCTAGGATTGTAACAGTAATCTAGTTTTCGGAAATCTAAGTTGTTTATTCATGTTTCATTGACATTTATCGCCCTATAAGTACCGTAATTTTTGGCGATTTTTTTTTTCAGTCCTGTTTGTACAAACTGTCCCACTGCTGGGCGCTGGCCATATTCTCATTGTAAGAAGGGCTAGGCCATGATTAAAAATTATTATTATTGTTATAGTCTAGCGTTATGTTATCGACTCTATTTTGAATTTCATTCCAACCTGTTAGATAGATAAATTCTATATTATAGACACCATAAAATTTACAATTAAGAGATATTAATTTAGAGCTAGTGTCGAGCAACTGCCGGCCTTATCGCTTATAGCAATGTCTTCCAGGAAACCTTAGGATGGAGAGGAACGAAAAGAAAGTAAAATGACGGAGAGTGCAGTAATAGGGGAGAAAAAATAATTATAAAAAATAAAATAAAATAATGGTGTAATATACTTGTACATATATATATATATATATATATATTCTTCTTTATTTATATATTATATGTTATCTATTGTGCAGCTTTAGCTTAAAAAGCAATAAACATGAAAATTTATATACATACTCTCTAGCTTCCGCATTTGTAATAATATGACTGTGAAGGGTGTGGAGTGTAATTTCCATAATAAAGAAATAAATTTTTCTCTTGCAAGAACAAGTAATGTCCTACATATGACAAAAAAGGACACGAGCGATATTGATGGTTATTCATTAGAATTCATGCATGCAGATTTATAGAATACTACGTTTTCACGAACGCACAAATTCTTTCACGTCATGGGTTCGTGCGTCCCCCATCTGGGTTCACGACCTATATCATTCCGAAGCTATACCATACGACCCCCAAATAATATCATAAAACGCTCGTAAACTCCAAACATTACTGCCAGCCAGTTTTTTGTGTCACCTGTCACACTTTACTACCTGTAAATAATCTTGTTTGCATATTTTGTGACCAACAAACTCCACCATAAAGTTTTTATTAGCCGTATGTTTAATTAAATGTATAGAAACTGTTTTTTTTTATTTATAAGTTCGTGACAAATGTTAGTTTTAATTTATGCATAAAACGACTTCGTGGCACGACATATGGCGGGACTTGGGTTGTAAGTATGACTAAGAGTAGTTGGTAGTTTTTTTTATAAAATGGTAAATTGGGCTCGTAAATTTCAAAACAACGAAAACGGGCCGATGGTAAGCTTGAGATTAAATACCGTAGACTGTGGTGTGGTGATTATTTGGAGTGTTGCTGATTGTTTTGATTCAAATGAAGTTTAAAAAAATATTTTGTGTACTTCATATTAAATTAGTTTCTTAAGTATACATTTTTACAATATCTAAACACACTATAGTTTTATTTACACACACGTTTCGAACACGTCCGTAGACACCGGATAAAAGTCAGATTTTAAAATTAAGTAAATAGTTATTTGTGCAACAAGAGAGCAGTCGTTTTTTGCTGCGAGTGCTGATTTCGAATCCTGAGCACGCGAAGGATTCAATGATTGAATCACGAGCGTAGCGAGTTATTCTAAAGTTGAATCCTGAGTGTAGCGAGAGATTCAAAGGCACGAGATGCAAAAAACTTTGCTCTCGTGTAACACACATAACTTTTCACTTCAGCAGCGAGAACACTTTAGGAGATAATAAATATTCACAGGTTAAATATCAGTTTTATTTGCAGTAAATACTTATTTTCGTTTAAATACAACAATAAGTTAAAAATTCAATAAGTTACATTAAAATACATAATTATCTTTTTGCAAAATTTCTTTAGTTAGTACGAAATTCCGAACGTGTTTGTCTTCGAGGTCGAATTCAAAATCAGAACTTCGAAAGGGCTGGTTTTTGTCTCTCTCTCTTTTTAATGGCGGGAAAGAGATGTGAATGTTTCGAATTGTTTGATTCGCCCAAGGCTGAATAAGATATTCGCGGCTTTCTGAAACAAAAATTAAAAAGTTACTTTGTCTCACTCAGTGAGCAAAATCGCATTTTGCTCACTGATTTCAGGCAGCAAAACCTATATGTTTGAGCTACTGAAGTGAAAAAATAATTATGCGTTAATTCCGATTAAAGTTCTATCATTCAAATGTCTTATTACCAATGTTATTAAGAACTTAAGTTCATCACCAGCCACAGCCTTTATATTAATAAGTTGCCAGTTTACATTGAGCTACGAGTACATGTAGTACGTAAGTACATGTAGCTCAATACCAGTTTATCGTTTTTGACGAATATCTTTCGACAAATTAAACTACCAATAAAATGAAGACTGTTTTTTTATTCTTCAGAACATTAGTATCAAAGATGAACCCTCAATAGACATAAAATCGGGGTATCTTGAAATTGTGAATACCTAATAAAAGAAAATAAAAACAGCTATATATATTAATAATTTACTTACCGACTTAAAAAAAGAAGAGGTTTTTAATTCAACTGTATTTTTTGTAGGTATGTTACGCAATTACTTCGCCAATTATGAATTGATTTTGACGGTTCTTTTTTTGTTTTGTAGGTAAAAAATCGGATCAGTTCTTTGGTTAAAAAAACTGGAAATATATACAGTGCAAGTAAACAAAATTACGTATTTTTAAGTTGGTTGTTATAGTTTTTTAAACTTTAATTATTTTATGTTTATTAAATTTAAACAAAGATTTTGAATAACTGTGGTTGTTGTATGTATGTCAGTTTTTATAGCCAAGCAAAACGTATCTACTAAAAATCTTCACTTAAGAAAAAGCCTATCTATTAAAAAGCTCACTGAATAAATTACACATAGTAGTAAATTTACACATTTTTTTCTCGTAGCAATGCGTAGCGAACGTAGCTCGTAGCATCATGCTACGAGTTTTCTATCTTCGACGTAAACATAAATAATTTCAGCTTAAAGAAACTTATAGAACATTCATAAGACAATTTATGGAATAGAAATTTTTAGTATGGAGGCCGATCAATATCGACTCTGAACTCTGCACAAAATGATACAGATGCATAGATTTAATAATACAAGGATGGACTAGTGCAATGAAAATAACGGTCTGAATTTGTCAACTAAACTAAAATTTACAAATACTGGAACAGTAATTACAAACTTATGTCATGTTTTTGTTTAATATTTTTTTTTCATATTGTCATATAGAGTACAAAAACAATATGGAAACAATATATAAAATACCTACACATTAAATATATTAACATAATATAATAAAATAAAGTCTAATTCTTAACTAATGTTAATGTAATTTCTTTTCGTTTGTATGTTTTACTCCCATAATGGACAGGTAGAACATCCAAGACCGCATATTTTCAAACGTTTGATGGTTATTAGAGGGTTACCAGAAAAATGTTTTTTTATATATCCATCACCATCATCATCTCAGCTATAAGATTGGAGATAGGCTTCAGATGGATGGATGGATTTAAAAAAAGACCGATTTGCGCGCAATTTGCATCCAGCATCTTCCTGCCACTTGTATGAGAACCTCCGTCCACCTTGTGGCTGGTCTTTATGCGCTACGGTTGCTGGTTGTTTTCTGCACTCAAAAACTTTTCAGCCGCATCGGCCATCCATATATTATTTATATTAATTTAATTTACTGTAATTTGATATATTAAACTAGACGAAAAAAATAATACAATTGGCGATCAGTACCTCTGAGAACCTCATTATGTCCGTTCTTTCTGGCAATAGCATAATGATAATGATAAAAATCGTCGATTTTACAAAAAAAAATCTTTTTAAAAATTAACTAGACTCCAAATTGAATGTGATTCAATAAATTTAATACTCTTTCACTATAACGATATTAGAATTTTATGAATTGACGCCAGTTCGTTGTCAATTATATCGAAAGTCTATTATTCAGGGCAACTGTAATCAATTATTAATGAAATCGGGAATATCTATATTTCTTAGATTTATGAATATTACTTAATAAGATATAATAATATGATATTTTAGAGGTGATCAAAACTATGGTTATAAATCTTTCGCAACAAATGCGTCGTTTTTAAACTTCCAAAAATAAGGAAGTTCACAATTAGAATGTATGTTTTTTTGTATATTTGTTCAGCGATTAATTCGCCAATTATGAATACATTTAAAATATTATTTATTTCAGATATACATATTATCATATATATACATATAAGAGAGTACAAAAACAATATGGAAACAATATATAAAATACCTACACATAAACATTATGAATTGTTTTTGATGATTATTTTTAGTTTAGCAGGTACCAGGTAGGTAATACTTCAGAGGTACCATATCAAATTTTATCAAAATCAGTTAAAGTACTGACTTTTGTTTTCGTAATAACTGGAATAATGTCATCCTAGTAAGCGAATAGTGTATTTCGAAGGCGGTTTTTTTAGTTTTTTAAACTATAAATATTTCCACTATGCAAAAAATAGAGCTATGATTTTTAAAATATTACGCACATAATCGTATTTCAGAAAATAAATACGAGTATATTCAAATATTTTTCCTTTCATTCTCCTACATATATTCCATTTGCGATAAATTTGATGTCAATGAACGTGTCTTCATTACGTGTAATAATAATTATTATGTTGTATGACATGTTAGAAACTGTAATATAGCCAATTTTACATATTAGTTTCTTACTTCCAAAATATTTTCATATTAATAAATACAACTAATAATAACAATAAATTTGTGATGGTGTCTGCTTGAGGTGCTTCAAAATAATGCTGCGTACCGTCTTGTAATACTCAGAAGCTTTGAGTGATTCAAGTGCTTGGATTCCAGACATCATCGACATCAGCTCGCAAACGTTCGCCCGGCGACTCTAATTGATTTATGTGTGAGTGAATTATATAGACTTAAGAGTTCGTAGTTCGTCGCGAGCTAGACGGAGGATGGTCGTCCTCCGTCTAGCTCGCGCATAACTACATTTTAGAAGATATAAAATAATTGAATGAACTTATAAAAAAAATGTCATTTGTAAAACTAGAAAACAACATTCGACAAATATTCGACAAAAATTTCAATTTGATCCAAGTTAATTTTCATACATAAAAATCATTTTTGCATTAATAATTGTTAAAAATGATTTTTGATTATGGAAGAACTATTAACTAAGCCTGAAGTTTACGCAATCGATTTAAACCTCAAATTAATATTTATATAAATTTATATTAATTAAGTTTCCGGCAGCCTAGTCGGGAGACCGTCTGACTTGCGATCCGCAGGTCCTGGGTTCGAATCCCACGGCACGCACCTCAGTCTGTTCGAAGTTATGTGCGCATTGTTGATTGCCGGCAACTTCAAACGGCGAAGGAAAACATCGTGAGGAAACCTACATGTCTGAGAGTTCTCAATGATGTTGAAGATGTGTGAAGTCTGCCAACCCGCACTTAGCCAGCGTGGCAGACTATGGTCTAACCCTTCTCACAATGAGAAGATGGCCCGCGCCCAGCAGTGGGACAGTTTGTATAAACAGGGCTGATAAAAAAAAAATCGCCAGCTTCTGCAAGTTCATGTTAGATTAATGTGAATTTTAACACATCCATGTTTGTGGGTGTTTCACAACTTTGACACATATGATATAAAGAGCTGTTTATAGAATATTATTTATTTACCTACGCAACGTCACCAGAAGAGTGAATGAAAACATGAATGAATGTATGAATGAATGAACGATATTTATTGTCAAAAAGTCACACTCACAAAATTTTATAAATAGGTATAAAATATTATGATTGTTTCTGAATGAGTTTCTTACGACAATTATAATGATATTATAATAACATACTCTGAACAGAGCTGCATGTAATTAAATCATAAACAATTCACGCCGTAAATAATAACTATTACATTATTTTCGAGTCGATTTGACAGGCGACACGTTCTACTCATGAATATTCAGCGGTAATTACCCGCTGTCGCACGTTATAAGTCAAAGTTTTATGTTTATTTCAATGGGAGTGGGGTTCCCTGGCTGCCGGAGTGGAACCCATATGAATATGTTATGATTGTGCTAATTCATCTGCTGAAAATGTACAGAGAGAGAGAGAGATAACAAAGACGGTCCACATTCTAAATGCGTACTGAACTTTGTACCGTCTCTCCAGTTGCCCGCGAGACTTATCTTGAAAATTTCAAAAATAAGTGAGTGAGTGATTAGAGTGGTGATTCGCGTTTTTCATTTTCGGTTACACTGTCGATTACCATCAGTGATGATGGTCATATATTTTTTTCATATATTCAAAAAAGAAGTTCGTTGGATCTGACGACATTATAAAAATCATGATCTACACAAGATTGGTACAAGACCGAAATGAGTGAAGTACACGAATAAAGGCCTAATATTAGCAGGCTGAAAATGATGATGATAATAGAAAACAAGTGGCATTACTAATGTTGCAGTTTTATTAGACAGTTCTCGCTTCCCATTGAAACCTAACTGCTTTTTGTATAAAACTGACCATTAAAATATTTCAGATTTTTTAATATTTGTTTTCTTTTCCCTAATACACAAATTTTATTGTGACTAAAACATATAATAGAAAAAAAGACAACAACACTTAAATAGATTTTTTTTTCACAAACTGGTCCCAGCTTTGTGAATAATCAGCGCTGGTGGTAGTATGTCTGCCTTCTAAGCTGTAGGTCGTAGGTTCTGTCCCTAACCAGGACAAACATGTGATGAGCATGGCTGTTTGTTCTGTTTCTGGGCATTTCTATTTATCATAAGTCAGTAATTCCAAAAAAGTCTAGTGCCCATAGATAGATTTGCTTAGTTTGAGGATAGTTGGCATTGTGTGAAAATGTTAACCAACAATTGTTGTTTTTGTAGACTGTGTAGCCTTAGTCAGTACAAGCTAATATCGTTTATCTTGCATCCCTCAAACAACTGACAAATGTGGCGGAAAACGATCTCATAAGTTTAGTATTCTATTTCGTGAAGGAAAATAAGTGAGAGTTTATGTATGTAGTACCCCCCATTTGGCCGCTAATTTGCGTGATGAGAAGCGTCGATGTAGTCGTATTACATATACGACCACATCGTTATCCACACACTAATACCACATACCAGGGCTGCCAGATATAAAAAAGGGGTGATCGTACATCTGCTACAAAAAAGTCGTATATCAGGGAAAATTTTAACGAAAAAGTCGTACAGTCAATCGGGTTAACTTAAACCTTCAATAAAACCGGAAAATGATCCTTTTTAGAGGATTTTCCGAAAAAAATCTGCCAATTTTATAGCTTTGGCCAGGTATTAAAAAGTCGTATGATTTCGATCTAGCGATCGTACCTCGGCAAATGCCTCAAAAACTCGTATATTTACGATTTAAATCGTACATCTGGCAGCCCTGCCACACACTGATTTACGATATTTTGGGGTACTTATTTGATTTCTTCATAAAAAAGAGTACGTACTTACGATGTAATTCTTGTCAAACAAACAAGCCGTTAAATTGGTCTTGCTTGGCTATTCTAACCAGAAATGTGTAAAATAAACGTTTTTTTTCTCATTGTGTGTTTGTTTGATATTAATGTATCCTTTTATATTCGAAGTAATCTGACCCAATTTTATAGCCGTAAATCTATACGCAATAATATGAAGTAATTTAATTTATAATTCAGGTAATATAAGTGTAATATTTGACAGGCCTCATGGCTCAGTGGTAGTACGACTGCTTCCTGAGCTATAGGTCGTGGGTTCGGTCCCCACCCAGGGCAAACATTTGTGTGATGAGCATGGATGTTTGTTCTGTGTCTGGGTGTTTCTATGTATCATAAGTATGTATTTCCAAAAAAAGAAGTATATATGTATTCTATCAACCATCTAGTTTCCATAGTACAAGCTTTGCTTAGTTTGGGCTAGATGGCGTTGTGTGAAATGTCCTCCAATATTTATTATTATTATTATTTATTAATGAACTCATTGAACGATATTAAGTATCTGTACTGTAATAAAAGCGATGTTTTATTTGCCTTAAGACACGGAACCTATCTCTAAAATGACAGCTTCACTGCCACTTGTCGAGTTTTTGGTACCTGTCCCTTAGAGCCCCAGGGGAATATGGGTATTAGACTACTTTGTGGGGCGGCCTACGGCGAATGTACACGTTCGCATAAATATGTTATGTTAGGCAAATACACACGTGTCGTAGGTACGAGTAGTTTATGAACCACTTGGAAGACTTTCTGAATGCTGAATTTTTTGGGAGAACGTGCAAGGTACCTAAGGGAAGCTGCTTTTTTTTATTGTCGCATAATTTAATTAATTTTATTATAAGTAATAAATTTGTGGTGGGCTTTGTTTATAGATTGCAAATTACGATATTACAGATTGCGGCTTTTTTGCTATATTTGAGGTGTTGTAAAGAAGTATTTATTATGTTAATTTTGATTTTATTTGGAACAAGTACTTATGTATGCCTCACATACACATATCTACTGCATTTGTGCAATGCTTTTTGCGTAGTTTATTTTAAACGACTTTTTTATAAACCGACTTCAAAAAAAAACTAATATGAATTTAAATTTGAAAAAAGGAGGAAGTTGTCAATTCGTAGCGTATATAATTTTTTCATAACAGATTGTCCGTCCGTCTTTGCGGTCTACAATGGAGCGCGCTTACCTTAAAGATAATTACCTTGATTTTAAACAAATATAGAGTGAATCTATACAATTTGTCATAAAGATTACTATTTGTATCCCAATGATAGATTATTTAGTCTTAAAATATGACATCCTGTATCTTCTTCGTGTCATAAGGGCTGACTAAAAGAGGTTAGTGTTTTACAGATACATCTTAGTCTTGTATTAGATTTTTACCCTACGCAGAAAATTAAAGATATTTTTTTTAGTCCTTTATAAAATTTCCACAGTAACAAGATAATAAGGTATATAGAGTTTAGTTAGATGTCGGAGGATACCCTCCTCCGACTTCTGACTAAAGAGACCTTGCTCGAGATACTTAATTCAAGAGTCAATCCAGAGTTTGAGAATCGGAAATGTTTGATGAGGGAAGTCTTAAAAGATGAGATTGGCTTACAGACGCAAAGATTTTTATAATAATAGATTCAACATTATGAATTACAAAATTTTGTCGACCGATATGGTTTCAAATAATATTTTATTTTATGCAAGATACTTGCCTGATGTTAAGCGACGGTGTAGCCGAGTATGAAACAGAGATGGCGGTAAAGAATTCCATTCCTGTGCAGTACGCATCAAGAATGTGGGTCGAAATCGCTGTGTACGGATTTTTGGCATTTCAACGAGAAATGGGTAGTAATTCGTCGACTTTCTGCTAGATATATTTGATGGTAATATATATATATACATCTGAGTTCAATTTACTTAAGATTAGCTTAGCTTAAGATTTTCTTAGCAATTTTTCTTTTAAGCTGCTTTAATGCTAGTTAGAGGCACTAGGAGGTCTTATAATGCTCTGAGGAATGAAAATTCTGGAAAGCAGTTTTTTCTTTCGTCTGGTACCAGACGAGACGTCCTATTTGTTCAAAATAAAAATGTGTAACAACCACGTTAGTTTTCATAATTATTACTTATACCGTATTTTAAGATTCCGCTTTCTACGTGAATAGAGATTCAATTCGTTCGTCGAATCTTCCGTTTACAAATCGTTGTAGGGAAGTTACTATTGTTCCTGTTACAGCTGACCTCGAAGGAAGGATTGTTAGAGAATATTGTAACGTTTTTCGGAAACTTTGAATGATTGTTTCAATATAAAATACTAATTACGAGGAACGTTGAATTTTGAGATGTTTGAAGTAACTAACTGTAACTTTAATTTCTAGGATTGTGAAGGATGGATAAATGAAGGAGATTCTCAATTCGACTTTTTTTTTGTATGTTTGTTCAGCGATTACTCTGACAATTATGAATTGTTTTTGACGATTCTTGTTTGGAAGGTAATGCCTCAGAGGTGGTCCCATATAAATTTTATCAATATCGGTTTAGAACTTGGTTTAATTTTTATAACAAAATAACTGTTTTATAAAAAAATACAGTAAACGAATTGCGTTCTTTGTAGTCGGTTTTTTTTTCCAGTTTTTTAAACTATAATTATTTCGAGTTCATTTATAGGAATTTCGAAGATTTTTTTCGGGATATTAGGAATTATATAGGAATTACATATAGTAACAGAATTTATAGATTATTTTTTTCTATATAGATTTATTGGGTTAATTTCTCGGTCATTTTCAAATAAATTTATAAAAAGTATCAGTGTTCATGGAATAAGTGTATGGTGTCATCCGACCTGGTAGCAAAATGATGATATGAATAATGTTGAAAAATTCCCGACGACAATACGTTTTATAAAGTTGTAGATCCTGTATACCAAGTTCAAGATAATACAAATTGTGCGCGAGTATTAATAAGCGAATAAAGCGAAATTACTGGACTGAATCCGTAGAAAGAAAATTTTGTCATTTGATGCCTTTGTTCGCTTTGCTCGCTCAGTCAATTATCAGTGAAAATACATAAAAGATAAAAGAGTTAGGAACGTTTTTTTTTATGTCTAGCCATAACAAAGTTTCTGCAAAATCTGTGTTATAATGCCTACAATAAAATAAAAATAGTGAGAACATCAAATTACAGAACAATACAGTCTAGATAGCTAATTACGTTCTAAGTAGCAGTTATATCTGTATATGAGCAACAGACTATGTTATCTAAGTAATATCTCCGAGCCTTGATGTACACCAGGCGTTGGTAACACGGCCATAAGTTAGCAAGTTAGGAATTACGTGGAGGCAAGTCTCAATGTTGTTAGGGAACTGGGCCTGTAATTAGGTGGCAAGTTTTCCTATATTAATTCACTTACGGGCATAAATAAGGAAAAGCATGTTGTGAACGTTTTGTATAGTTTGTTTGTACCTGTGAGGGTTTATAGTATAAGTTGGCTTTTATTCGCTTATTAGCTTTTATTCTAGTTAATTATTTGTGTTATAAGCAGACGTTAGGACGTAAAACACATATGTAGACTGTGAAATGTGTCACCAAATTCGAAAATTGTGTTATTGCAAAATATTATAAGTATAGTATTCTGAAGCTCGGCTGGGTCATGTGTATCGCATGGACTCTTCTGGTCTTCCAAGGCAAATTATGCTTGGTGAGGTAGCAGAAGCAAAAAGGAGTATTGGTCAGCCTATAATATTGTAACGATGGTGATGATGATGGTGAAATTTCTAGAAGGAAATACTCCTCGACTATTTAAATTAAAGAATCTCGTCAACATTCTAGAAAGTTCGAAACAAATGACAAAAACAAAAGACGAGCGAAAAGACTATCGAAATTGAGCATTCTGGAAGAAACAAATGACGAACGAAATGACTATCGAAATTAAAGCTTCTAGAAGGTTCTGCGGGGTATATAAGGAGCTTCAGTCGCGGACAGAGGGCAGTTCAGATACAAGTAGCATACAGGAAAGAAGAAAAAGTTACAAGTGAAAGTGAAGTGTTGAAGTGAACAGTATAGTGAAGAGACGTTATAGTAGTAGTGTGTTGATCGGAACACGGACTCTGTGTTTGTAGCGCGTCGATTCTGTAATTATTGTCGGTGTTCGTGTTATAGACTGTGAGTGCTCTGTAGGAGATACCACGTGTCAGTGAATTAAACGGGCTTGAATAACATCGTTGTTTCCTTCCAATCCCTATACCCACTTGCCGTAACAATATGCTTCAATTTAAGGACTGCATCAAGCGTGATCTAGTCTTATTTAATATCGAGCACGGTAAATGGGAGAATATCGCGGAGGATAGGAACCAGTGCAGAAACCGTATCCGAGAAGGTTTACAGACTTAAAACAGAGTTTGGTTCGATAACTTCGCTGTAAAAATAGCGAGACGGCACGTCAGCAACACAATTTCATTCGCCGCAAAACACGACTGCTCACAGGTTGGACGATTATGCCGTTCACGTATCGGTTTATTCAGCCACCAGAAAAGGTGCCACCTCCCCCATGACACTGATTAAATAGTCAGCAATAGACGTAAAGGGCATCGATGATGACTCTGAAGATCATAGGGGGAGGGGTGGGAGTCGTGGTAATAGCTGACGTATTGAAAGAACAGCTACGAGCTACTGCGACGCGTGTAACGTTTGCAAATGACGATCGCGCTTATATTGTTTTCTTATTATTAAATGGCAACGTTTGGCCAAAACTCACCTGATGGATAACAAAAATATGGTTGTAGATAGAATCAGGTTGACTGACGAGGACATGATCGATGGTAAATAGGCATCTCATGATTGTCTTAAAGATACCCAGGTTATATTTACTAGGAAACACCGAGTCTGGCAGTGCGTTCCAAATTATTCATACAAAACAACAAATTGAAATACATGTATAACGGAATTCAATATCAACAGTGGCATATGTGCGTATTGTTGATTGCCGCCAACTTCAAAACGGTGAAGGAAAACATCGTGAGGAAACCTACATGTCTGAGAGTTCTCAATGATCTTGAAGATGTGTGAAGTCTGCCAACCCGCACTTGGCCAGCGTGGCAGACTATGGCCTAACCCTTCTCACAATGAGAAGATGGCCCGTTTCCAGCAGTGGGACAGTTTGTACAAACAGGGCTGATAAAAAAAAAAAAAAAAAAAAAGTGGCATAGTGGTGCTCATAATATGAGGTGTGTAAATAACATGAAACAGCAGCCAGTTCGTTTTTTTTAACTGTTTAATAAATTAAGCATAATACATATTTTATAGTACGATTAATATAAATGCCTCTAATAAAATGTTATAAAACGTAAACTTCGTCTAGACAAACCGACGTGTTTATGAGTCATTATGAAAACATTTGACATGACTGAACTCTGTTTTTTTTAAATTATTTATATAGTAAATAGAATTGTTTTTTACAACATTTTTAAAATCTTGTTCGTTTTGTTCAATTGCTATAAGCACTTAATGTTTAATAATATATTTTAACCTGAATGTATTATTTATTTTATTTTATTACTTTTGGGGAAATTTATAGCTAGGTTTACATTTTAGTTACTAAGTATAAACAAAAGAAGGCAAAAAACAAATTTCCACGAATATTCTAAAATATAAACAATGTGTTGACGTTACATAAAAAACGTCATAACGTCATTATGTAATAAGGTATCATCATCATCATCTCAGCCATAAGAAGTCCACTGCTGGACATAGGCCTCCCCCATGGATTCCCAAAAAGACCGATTGGAAGCGGCTTGCATCCAGCGTCTTCCCGCCACTTGTTTATATGTAATAAGGTATAATAAAAACAAAAGAATAAAAAGTAAAATTAATATTCGAACAGCATGTTGTCTAGAGAAAATACGTACGTTATAATGTAAATCTTCACACACACTTGAGATTTAAAGTAAATGAAGCATTAAGTGTGTATTAGTGCATGATAAAAGCCTAGCTTTGAACCTAACGACTGTCTAGCATTTAAGGACTAATATCTATAATTATTTCGACGACTACTTGTTAACTATAGAGATATTGAATGTGTTTGTTCTAATGATAATCTAGAAATAAACGATTTTGGTTAATAATAATTTAGAAAAGATCGTTATTGATATTTTTTGTCTGTCAAATTGACTGAATATTTACTAGACTTGATATTTATCTATACCTATGTCTAAGTATCATTAAGAGCCACCAGGCACCAATTAACTAGTTAAAATAACTAAATTGAAAAAATGAACGAAATGACCACTTGTCCTTCTATGATTATAGGTTTATAAAGTTTATAGCATTGAGTCACCAAAACCATTCTAACTATATACATCACTAGTTAGAATCGTTCATATATATAATACCTGGACGACCGCGCTCCACTCGGATTTTTTATGACTGAAAATACGAGCAAACCCGGGTTCACTAAAAATTAAACCTAGCAAGATCGATTTATCGTCCCCTAATTTACCTACAAACCAAATTTCATTAAAATAAAAAAATAAAAAGACGTGTGGCACTCGGAGACTGCCGCGGTAAAGCTATTGCATAGCATTTTTTATCAACTTATGTGATTATAATTATTTATTTATTTTATTTATGCAGTATTCCTAACACCCCCCACTGGCCGGCACAGCGGTGATACTTTTTTTAGTTTTGCCATCTATCGATGAAAAGCAGAACTTTTAATGACTTTTTGAAATATCACGCTTGTCTCTTTAGTTCTGCAAATCGCCTCTAGGTGGCATTGGTTGTATCGGCGTTACTGCGTTAGGTTATTTTCGTTACGGAATTTCTGGATTCGGTATCCACGCTCAAGGCCCGCGATAGAAGCTATGCAATAGTTTAAAAATACAAAATATTTTATTTTCAAAAGATTACAATGTTTACCATATGACTTAAAATTTAGAGATATTTACAATATTGTTATGGTAAAATATCCAGGTGCTTGTAAACCCCTGCACTAGGAGAACCTGTATCGCAGGGAATTCGTTGGAGAGATTCAGATTATATATATATATATATATATATATATATATATATACAAGAATTGCTCGTTTAAAGGTAGTAGATTAGATAGATTATAGTAGTGTTTAGCAGAAAACACAAAAAAAAACTTCAATGAGCAGGAAAATCGAAAATATTCATATAACTAACTTTAGTTACAAAGTTACAGAACAAAACTTACTGTTTTTTTAGTAAAACTATTGCTGGGTATCACCGGTTTTACAAAATAAGGTAACGGTAACGGTTTTAACGGTTTCTTATCTTCTGCGTACTGCACAACAATGGAATTCTTTGCCGCCATCTCTGTTTCCTGAGACCTACAATCTTAGAACTTTCAAGGCTAGAGTGATCTTCTAGATCGACGAGTTGCATCCTCGGCCACACCGTCGCTTAACATCAGGCGAGTTGGTGGTCAATCGTAGATCTATAATGTATAAAAAAAAGATCTGCTAATCGCTTGACTGTAAAGTTATGAGTATAAATAAATAAAAAATATACATATATATGACTTCTTCGTTAGATAAAAAGTGTTATGGTACTTACATTCTGATAAAATCCAACAAAGTGACGTATATTGTACCGATGTAGCAACATACCGTCTACGAGCGATCTACTACGTAACAGTGTAGCACTTCGTAGCAGTTAAGGTTGTTAACATCAAAGCTACGAAAACCCATATCGGTTAAGCACATTTGAATATGAAAATAGAAAATAGATATAAATTTGAATAAGTATACAGAAAGGAAATTGCGTACGGGGTTCCTGATGTAATACGTACACAGAATATATGTGAAATGTGAAAATAGATTATCAGCTTACTCGAGTAGGTACGTAGATTTTATTAAGAAGATTTTATTCGTTCTCTCAAGTTACGATGGTATAATTTGATTTTGAGAAGTGAATTAGATCTCACTGTTTCTCCGGAAAATAAAAACAAATAATGGAATATCAATATATTGTGTAGTAATTTAGTCGGGTTTTAGTATTTAGGGTGACGTTTAAAGGGTAGTGGCTTGAAGTATGCGTCAAGCACGCTTAGTCATACTGAGCATATGAAAATGTGTAGGTGGCGTAACTTGGGGTAGCGTCATTTTCAACCGACTTCAAAAAAGAAGGAAGTTCCCAATTCAACTGTATATTTTTTTATGTTTGTTATCTCAGAATTTTCGACTGAGTGAACCGATTTTGATTATTCTTTTTTATTTGAAAGCTGGCGCTTCCCGTGTGGTCCCATTTTTGGCCCAGTTCTGACAATGGCATCCATGAGAAGTCGGTTGCTTCAGTTTTTTATACTATAATTATTTTCATTAGAGTTTATTCAAATATGTAACACGTTTAATTTATTCAAAGTTCTCATCGAACAATAAAAACTTATCTCGGGCGGATATAAGTACAGCAAAAGCTGCTGACATTAGAATCGGCTCTTTTCCACCCCATTCCGAGGTCAGAACCCAACCGGGCCAATGAAAATCACCCCATTAGTACAGTCATTCACAAAACCCAATTTTCTATCTGCCGTCATCTGTTTAATTCCGCCATCTTTACCGGAACGGTACAGTCGCGAACGGAATACGCATTGTAATGTAAAATTTTGTCATAGAACAGCGTTTAATAGGTACTAATGACGGCGTTAAAGTTTAGTGTTATGTCTTCAAGTTTGGCAATGGTGGAGAATTGATATTGATGTCGGTGAATCGGTGGCGTGGCGTTTTGGCAGAGCGGTCGTCACACTGTGATTTACTAATTGAATGTTGGGATCGCGGTAGTGGTAAGTAAGTAAGTAAGTTCGTATAGACTGAGTGGCCAGCCCTATTGTCAGAGTTATTAAGCCTCCGAAAGGCCTCTGACTTGGCTTGACGATTGCTGAAAAACCGGGACCTACAATTTAACGTGTCATCCGACCCACGGTAGCGCTCAGAAAGAAATGCGGTCACCCATCCGAAGACTGACCGGTCCGTCCGTTGCTTAACATTGGTGATCGTTCGGGAACACCTAGTCAAGCTACGCCACGAGCGCCACAAGTAGTGGTACGTAGTGGTTATGTCGCTTTATTATATTTAAAGTTTTGAACTTTGTTTGTGTTGCTAAAATTGTACAGCTATATTTGAGATGTGGGTCTATCGACGTTATTTTTTTCTTATTTTTAATTCCTGTGAGATACAAATAGAGTTTGAAACAGGGAAACAATAATTTTGTATATTTAAAAACATAAAAAACACACACAAATGAATTGAGAATTTCCTTCTTTTTCAAGTCGGTTAAAAATGGTAATGAATTGTTTATCATGTGTTTAATTACTTGCATGATTGTATGTGATAAAGTGGCGCAGTGTGTCCCCTCGTGCTGGCCGATTATTTTTTTGTTTGTACGGTTACAGAACGACATCCTTTTGTGTCACTGGATCTTGTGAGCCTGAACAATCTAGAAGACAAGATAATTTAAAAATCAGTGTGAAGCTTTTTCCAAGATTCAAAATATTCTTTATTTGAAATTCGGCAGTAATAATTCAGTTATCTTTCAGTTATAATTTATAATACAAATACTGTGTTTTTGGCGGAAACGTCATAAAATATGTTATTGCTTTGTTTTATTTTCCTAAACTTGTGTTATTGTGTTTCATTCATTAAGTGTTTGATCAAGTGCGTGAGTAAAATAAACCGGCAAAACGTGTATTTTCAAGATGTCGGCAAATCTCCAGTAAAGTCGCTATACTTTACTGAAGTATGACTCGAACTTGAAAATTAATGTAATTAAAACTTATAAAACATTAAATTATTCAAGAAACTTGAAGAAATCTTAATCCTTGATATTGCATTAACAAACGCACAAATCGCGCGGGGTCCAGTATAAAGGAAAAAAATATAGCGCGCTGTCCCCACAACCACATAAAATACAGACTACAATCTTTAAACGGACTCTACGAACGCTTAAAAAGTAAAAACTATAGACAATTTAATTTCGCTGGAAACTAGATTTCTAATAAGACGGCCAGACTCCTTTTAGTCCTTTTTTCCGCTCGACGAAACATTTCCGACAAACACACACTAAAAGCAATCGAATCCGGGCAAGACTATTAAACAAAGGTCTGCCAAAGGTCGTCCCAAATCACATCTAAAGCTAATTTTGGGTAGATTCCAATCGTCGCGGGCTGTACGACACTTTTATGACGGTGTAACGTCTAGCCAGGATAGATTGACCCTGTTTTTGTCACCTCATATATTATTAAGGCACACGTGTCAAGATGCCCTTGGCATACGTAAGGTACAGCGAAATATGGATGAAGCAGACAACTGTAGAATTCAGCTCAGACTGTTCTTGTAATCAGGGTAAGTGGCCTTCTCTATGATTCGAGAACGACGAAGTAGCCTAAGCTATTTGTGCATTTGATATGACGCCTCGCTTAGGGTTCCGTGGTACTGGGACAACACAAAAGAGGACAAGGTTAAGGGTCTATAAGGGTTCTTACTGCGACGGATGGAGAATTTATACATTTCGCCTTTTTCGTCTGTCGCTACGTCCGTTTCTCCGCATTTTTCTGTTTTCATAAAATGAAACATAATATGTATATAAGGTACATAAGGTAGTCTATGAAGATTATTTAAATTTTATATATATGCTGTATTATGTAGTAAAATTATGAAAAAAGTTTAAAAAAATAAATTTGGTAAAAAAATAATGAAAGTTAGTTACTAGACTATTCTGAAATTTTTAATCAAAACTAGATAGATAAAGTGAATACTTTCTTGAGTTAAAATAAATGCAAAACCTTGTAACCTCGTAAGTCAAAAGTCATAGAGATTTTTAATCAACAGACTTACATAAAAAGATACAATATCGTAAATGCTAAAAAAAAACGGACAAGTGCGAGTCAGACTCGCCTACCGAGGGTTCCTTACAAACTAGTAGATAAAAGGGGGAAATTATATTTTTTTTATATTTTCCTTCATAAACCGCATATTACACATCATAAAAATAATTAAAAACCTGTTCTAGCTTGTGCTAATAAAGCTCTTTCATATGATACCCCACATGATACGGTTAATTCACTTTAAAATTTGGACCCTTACCAGTTGTTTGGAAATTACCAGTTTACGAATTTTTTCCTACATGTGTACTATAATAACACAATGCTTCTTGCCAAATTTCATAGTTCTAGGTCAACGGGAAGTACCCCATATGTTTTTATTCCCTTGTGAGTGTGTGAATGTGCGTTTTTTACGACATATTCGGCTGTAACTTTTTTTTTACGAAAACTGAGAAATTTGATTTTTCTTTCTGCAGCAAGAGACTATGGATCTGCGTATATGGTTTTAATTTCAAGACGATAATTTCTCGCGTTCCCGAAATACATGTCTTGACACCCGGACGGCCGGACAGACGGACAACAAAGTGATCCTATAAGGGTTCCGTTTTTTACTTTTGAGGCACGGAACCCTAAAAAGATGATATGCATGTGAAAATGTAGAAATAGCGTTTGACAGAGTGAAGTGGCGGAAAGAAACGTGCTGTGCCGACCCCACCTAGTGTGATAAGGGCAAGACAATGATAATGATGACCACTGAATATCACATTAAATATTTGTTTCGCGTTCATTGCATGCCCTGAGGTGCGATAGAAGTCTAAGAAATATCATTATCTATAGTGATTTCCCCAGACAATGCTGCCCTTGCTTGCTGAACCTAGTAATAAGAATCCATTAGCTCAGAATGTATAACCTGAAAATTATGATTTGAATTAGATTACGGTTTAGGTACGTTTTGTAAATCGCAGTAATAAGCCTGTGGTTGTTATTATAGTAGCTAGCATGGTAAAATTTAAATTATAATAAATACCTACTTATCGTATAATTTAGTATTTGTTTACACAAATTAACGATATGTATGTATAAAAAGTTCATTTGTATTCAGTAAGTAAGTTGTTGAAAGTAACCAAATTTTCGCCAAAATTCAGTTATGATCCAATGTTTTAAAATACATTTTATGCATGAAAATTAACTTGGATCAAATATTTTTTTAGGATGAAAACCTGCGGTTTTGCTTTCTAGTACCCACTAATCCACACATAAGAACAGTAATCGACACGGATTAATGTTCTTTTTTTAAGTTTAATCAGTCATTTTTATAATTTCAAAAATGTTAGTATGCGCGAGCGATATGGACAATTTCAAACTACAGCCTCTTAAATACTTATTTAAGTCACTACAGCTTATGACTAAGTCGATCATTTATCAATTATAAGTTTATGAAACACAAAAAAACCCCGACAAATAAAAATGGCTGAACCAATTTTGATGAAACATAGCTAACAACACTTTCGATGCAATCCTCTCTCAAACAAAAAAAAATATCAATATCGGACCATTCGTTTAAGAGCTACAATGCTACAGATACTACTGGCCTTGTGGCTCAGTTGGTAGTATGTCTACCTACTAAGCTGTAGGTCGTGGATTCGATCCCCAACCAGGGCAAACATTTGTGTGATGAGCATGGATGTTTGTTCTGTGTCTGGGTGTTTCTATGTATCTTATGTATGTATTTACAAAAAAAGTATACCTATATATGTATTCTATCAACCATCTAGTTCCATAGTACAAGCTTTGCTTAGTTCGGGCTAGATGGTGTTGTGTGAAATGTCGGGTACTTGGGCGTTTCGCACCGCAAGCGGTTCGAACCGTGGTCCGAATCACCCAAGAGATCTTTTTGAATAGGTCCTTTTGCACCGTGGTGCGAATCGACCAATAGCATTTTGCCCCATATATTTATTTACAGACCGACATACAGATACACACGTAAAACTTTTAACGCTCCTCTTTTTGGGTCGGGGGTTAAAAAAATGAAGTATGGTGGCGTCAGCTGGCGGGATAATTAACTGTATACATTATAATAAAGCGGGAAGAGGGAAGTCTGGTCACGCACACAGTCGCGGTGATATTTCACACGCTGTTATGTGTCGTGTTTGGGCT
Source organism: Lycia hirtaria (assembly GCA_947563715.1). Taxonomy (NCBI): domain Eukaryota; kingdom Metazoa; phylum Arthropoda; class Insecta; order Lepidoptera; family Geometridae; genus Lycia; species Lycia hirtaria. The sequence goes on from OX387375.1 coordinate 26,938,698, forward strand.
ATGTGACACTTTTATGGCATGTGGGTAAATAAAGTAAGATATCGAACCTCAAAATACTGTCTAGACACATTGTTTTATGAATGCAATGAAAAGTACTCACAATGACTGAAAAAATGATCTAATCATCTTTATATATAGGCCCATACCTACAGGCCTGGCGTGTTCCATTTTTTTTTCGATTCCTAATACCATTATTTATTCAATTGTTTTTAACTATATTTAATGTTTTTATACTCTTAGTTTCCGGCAGCCTAGTGGTGAGACCGTCTGACTTGCGATCTGCAGGTCCTGGGATCGAATCCCACGGCACGCACCTCTGTCTTTTCGAAGTTATGTGCGTATTGTTGATTGCCGCCAACTTCAAACGGTGAAGGAAAACATCGTGAGGAAACCTACATGTCTGAGAGTTCTCAATGATCTTGAAGATGTGTGAAGTCTGCCAATCCGCACTTGGCCAGCGTGGCAGACTATGGCCTAACCCTTCTCACACTGAGAAGATGGCCCGTTCCCAGCAGTGGGACAGTTTGTACAAACAGGGCTGATAAAAAAAAAAAAAACTTATTTTTTTTATTTTAGACTAGTATTTTTTTTAAAGCTATAAAACATTAATGCTTTCCTAAGAAGCCTACTCATTTATGTAAAAAAACTGTTTTTAACCTATAATAAGTAAGTACATGTCTTCTATGACCTTGATACAAGTCACCTTGGTACCATAAATATTATAATAGGTATGATTATCACCAGAAATTCTCTGTTATTATCTAAATTATCATTACTGTGCGTGGTAATAGTTATCGCGCAATAACCAGCATAGCTTTTAAGCTGTTATTTGATGCTAATTATATTTGTTACAGTTAGGTTTCGAAATACAATATGCTATTACGTAGATAGGAAGGGTTTAAAGAAGCTACAGGTGCATAAACTTATTAAAATTTCGATCATTTGACCTACGCCATTAGTTGGAGTATTTTTAATTTACGAAAACGAAAAACGCATTATTGATTTCGAATTTTTACAATTGAACTAAGTTCTGAGACCTTCAAAGAGAAAAAATTCAAAGATTTGCGCGCAGTACACATATTGATATGACCGCGAGGCTTACTGTATGCCATCACTGTAGTAATAGCTTAATACACTAAGAACACTTTTCTAGTACACTAAGAATTCTTAGTATACTGTAGTAGTGCTAGAATATAATTGAGTGAACGTGGTGTCTCGGTGAAATCCCCATGTGGCATAAATTAACTTTTAACCCCAAACAGAAACTTACGTAATTAACTGTCACAACATTTAACGTGCATGCACTTTTATAAACCACATATCACATTTGTCTTAATTAAAGTAGTGATGCACCATATTTTAGTGGTGTTTTATCCGGTCAATTTTCGTGTGGTTCCAGCCATTTTTATTAACCTACTTAAAAAGGCGGAGGTTCTCAATTTATTAACCGATTAAAAAAATATTTTATTTAAATGGCTATACATAAATTGGTCTCATAGATATTTTATAAAAGTTGGTTCAAAAAAATATTTTTAAATAAAATTGCGCATTTAGAGTCGGTTGTTTCAGTTTATTAAACTATATAACAGCAATCTTTTTATATATTTATCAATGAATAAACCCATCGGCAGGTCGCCTGATGTTCAGTGACGCACTGATCCACGATGGAGCGCGCTTAGCAAAAAGAAAAACATGCATTCACGGGTCAAAGACACTCAGGTTATTTTTATAGGTAAAAATCCACTCAGGTAGCGTATCAGGCACTTTAGAAGTTCATAATGTCATAAAAGTGAAACCAAAATGCTTCATTCTGATTTTTCTAACATCCACCATGAACCGATGACGTTATTTCGCGTTTCTAATCGTCACGTCATTGGATAAAAGAAAAAAAACCGGACAAAAGCGAGTCAGACTCGCCCACCGAGGGTTCCGTACAAACTAAATAAAAGGGGGAAATCATATATTTATTTTTATTTTTTCCTTCATAAACCGAAAAATATACATCGTTAAAATATTTAAAACCTGTTTTAGCTTAAAGCTAATGAAGTTCTTTCATATGATACTGTGGGGTATCATGATACGATTAATTCACTTTAAAATTTGGGCCCTCATTCCTTGCATAAAGACACAATTACTTTGTGATTAAATTAAAAATTACCAGTTTTCAGTTTTTTTTAACAAAATGCTTCTTGCCAAATTTCATAGTTCTAGGTCAACGGGAAGTAGGTTTTGATTCCCTTGTGAGTGTCGAAATGTGCGTTTATTACGACATATTCGGCTGTAACTTTTTTTTTACGAAAACTGAGAAATTTTATTTTTCTTTCTGCAGCAAGATACTATGGATCTGCGTATATGGTTTTAATTTCAACTCTATACCTTCACGCGTTCCCGTGATAAAGGTCTTGACACCCGGACAGACGGACAGACCGACAGACAGACGGACAACAAAGTGATACTATAAGGGTTCCGTTTTTTTCCTTTTGAGGTACGGAACCCTAAAAACAGGATAAAATAAATCTATAAATCATCACACCATCAAATTATCTCCCTAAAATACAACCAGACATAGTAAAAAAATATTTAAGCAATCATTAAGCACATCTTCAAGATCATTGAGAACTCTCAGACATGTAAGTTTCCTCACGATGTTTTCCTTCACCGTTTTGAAGTTGGCGGCAATCAACAATACGCACACTTCGAAAAGATAGAGGTACGTGCCGCGGGATTCGAACCCAGGACCTGCGGATCGCAAGTCAGACGGTCTCCCGACTAGGCTGCCGAAAACAGCCATTTGTGTTTATAGTTCCGGTCATAAACTTACGTAAAAATAAAAATCAATAATGTATGTAATGTTTATATGGGGTATTGTCGTTTTAATACTTCTATATAAACATAACTGTTTATTTTTATTATAAAAATATTTTTGTCGAACCATACTACCCTACCCTAATTTGCTAAAATTAACACATATTGTTCAAATCTATTTGAGTTGTAATATATTCCTATTTTTCTTAAAAGATTATATTGTTTTGCGTGTTTTACTACCATTATAAATGGAAATATTTATGTAGATCGATTAAAAGCTAAAAGCTTCAAACACTGCTTTTTATAATTAAAATTGCTGGAATGGTATTAGTACTTCAGCCTACAGTTCGGCAATATCCGCCTATCCGGCTAAATTAATATCCGGCCAGCTCTAACCACTAGTGGTAAATTAGTACTATCACGAGTAACGTACGTAAAATTAAGGGGAAGTTATCTACTACACCCATCAATCAAGCCTTAATTAATTACAAAACATGATTGATTTTGGCCTCACTTTAATTACTTGGATAACTTGACTTACCTTATATTAATTAGGTATGAATAGTGATTTTATCTTTGGTACATTATAGGATTATAGACGCTATTTCGAGTCGTAGCTATCTGACAAAATATTATATTCACCACGCAAATACTGTTAGTTTATGATTGCAAATAATTTTTTATATGAACTATGCAAAAAAATAATTACTAGCTGAACCCGTAGTTTGCGTTGTGTTGTGATGAAAAACGAAGATGATTATGATGATGAAAAATAGCTTATGTCCGTTTTCAGCTTCACAGCTCGCAGCCAAATTTTACAAGAATCGGTTCAGTCGTTTAGCTATGAAAAGATAAAGGTAACCTGTCTGGGTTACTGCGCTATTTTAATATTATTATTTAAGATATAGTTTGTGTGTTTGTGAGTATTTATTACGTATAAGTTTGTGAATATATACAATGTGTGTATATATTCACAAACTTATACGTAATAAATACTCACAAACACACGGGGGAGGTTCTATTCCAAGCCGTGGGGTACCGGCTTAGAATAGTACCTCCCCCTCTCTTCCCGTGGGTGCCGTAAGAACCGGCTAAGGGAAATACTACCAGAGATGGGCAGCAGCATCCTCTGCGGAAAACGCTACCCACTGCGCTCGCCAACCCGCATGCCAAGCGTGGCGAGTAATGGCAAAACCCCCTATGATGAGCAACGAAAAAACCAGGCCCCCAGTCCCCGGCAGCTCCGCTATTCCGGGCTACGGTAGCGGTCCCGGTCACGGCGGAGCAAGGGGTGCTAAGAATCTCCGGAAGAGATCCGGCTACCACCCCCTGCATAAGGAAGCTCAAGGTCACGCAACGAGCTATGGAGAGGGCTATGCTCGGAGTCTCTCTACGAGATCGAATCAGAAATGAAGAGATACGTAGACGTACAAAAGTCACCGATATAGCACAGCGGATTAGCAAGTTGAAGTGGCAGTGGGCAGGGCACGTAGAACTGATGGCCGATGGGGCCGAAAGATTCTCGAGTGGAGACCACGTACCGGCAAGCGCAGCGTAGGAAGACCAGCCACGAGATGGACAGACGACCTCATACAAGTGGCGGGAAGACGCTGGATGCAAGCCGCTTCCAATCGGTCTTTTTGGAAATCCATGGGGGAGGCCTATGTCCAACAGTGGACTTCTTATGGCTGAGATGATGATGATGATGACAATGTGTGTTCTTTATCCTTTCAACAAGAAAGAAAATGGTTACAGTTTGACACGTTGAAGTCTCTGTTTCTAAAAAAATATTACATCTGATAATAAATAAATAAAATAATAAATAAATAATATTTGTGGACATTTCACACAACACCATCTAGCCCAAACTAAGCAAAGCTTGTACTATGGAACTAGATGGCTGATAGAATACATACATACTTTTTTTTTGTAAATATATAAATTATGATACATAGAAACACCGAAACACCCAGACACAGAACAAACATCCATGCTCATCACACAAATGTTTGCCCTGGGTGGGGATCGAACCCACGACCTTTCAGTTCAGCAGGTAGACGTAGACACACTACCAACTGAGCCACAAGGCCAGTCAAGTAAAATATTCTTATAATATTAGTTGCATGTATTTGTTGTGTGTTATGTGAAAATGTTTTCCAATATTTTCTTCATTTATTTCATTGCGTCATTTATAAATCGATTAGAAAAAAAAAACGTTTAAAGTAAGTACATACATTTATATTGGTTTGGTTCCATAGAAATGGTTTAGTTTTTGAAACAAAATTGCGCATTTTTAATACGGGTTTTCAGTTTTTTTTAAAACATAATTAGTAAAATATTACTTGTTTGTTTTTCGCTCTAATCACTAACATTCGCGCAAAACGCCCCAAGCGATTGTTTTGCGGCCCCGGGATTAATTCAAAATAGAATATATATACATAATTATTCATAATCAGAAACATTAACCCAGACACAAAGCTAATCCTAAAACCGTCATAAAAACATTACATTAAAGCCCTAAACAGGGCTATAAGAAGAGGCAATTTGTTCTAAAACCAAGTCAGAATTACATGAATAATATACGAAACTGAATGTGTCTAAATTACCATTTTTGAATAAGTAAAGCATGATGCTCTTAATGGAGGAAAGAATGAGCTTGAGGGTGAACAGACGAAGTTAGCCGCGCGAAGGCTGTAATTTTGTATACAGTTTGTAAATATGTACAAAGTGGAAATTGTCGTGTGAAGCAATCAAAATACTGAGTGGTTAGTGGTTACTAACTGAAAATTTAGACTTCAGAGAGCGGATTTATACAAAATAATTCAAGTTGAACGAGTATTGTTGTTCTACATCGCGCATACATTTTTAGAAAAAACTGAATGTTTATTTAAAAAGATTAGGTATGTGATTTTTTTTTTGTATGCTTAGCCTCTTAAACTTCTTAACTCTGAAACTACTTATAGTAAAGTTTTCTTCCTTCTTGTCTCCTTTCAAGAAAGTACGAAACGCTTTGGCTCCCTTTCATTGTGCGTACTGCCAAACTGTGGAATGCGCTTCCTGAATGGGTCTTTCCGACTGGATATAATCTAGGTATCTTCAAATCGCGAGTGAATAGGTTTCTTCTAGGCAAGCGCGCTCCATCGTAGACCGTAACTGTCACTTAACATCAGGTGAGTTGACGGTCAAGCGCAAGCCTATCTTCGAATAAAAAAAATAAAAAAAAGTAAATATTTATAAATACATGTTTATAGAAACCCATTTTTATAGGATAAGTAACCAACAGTAGACTTAGATATTCCTTCATGGCAACCGATCGTCGTAATAAGTAGATCTTTTTCCTAGAATCTAGGTAGTGCCGTAAATAGCCTTTTCTTTGCCCTGTGCGAGCTCCTATAACTGCGCCCTTGTTTTTTTTGGATATTATAGGTACCCTAGCTAGAGCAATACTATGTATAGGCCTCCTTTATTCCATTCAGAGTGATAAAATAAAGCACAAGGACGATTTTGATGATACTGGCATGTAGGTACTTACGTGTTGTAATCGAGCATTAGGGGCGCAGCGGGAACTTATCAGGAGTAAACCGAAAAAATAATGTTCCTGCCTGGTCTGGCCATTCTTGCGACCCCCAGAGTCTACGCCCTGTGCCTGGGCACCGGTGGCACCGCCCTATTTACGGCACTGAATCTAGGAAAAAGATGTATTACGACGACCACCTCCGACCCACGAAAAGCAAAAATATTAGGTACCACAAACTTCATATCGATAGCAAGGAACCCGAAAACTGAAATCAATCTCGACATCCTACTTAACCCAAATCTAGCCCAATCTTTTAGCTGACGTACCAAATCAAAAGAAAGCGTTTTGCGCGTTTCATGCCATAATTCACTAGTCTATATTGTATCCGAAAAACATAAAGACGGTCCAAAACACGCGTAAGGAGCATCACAAACGGTGCGTGGCAGCCGGGATGTGCTCCGTGCCCCTCGAGACGGCCCGATATCAAGATTATTACCATCTGCCTTTATTTGTTCATACGTTTCGTGCTTTTGTGTACGGGGAGAAGGTATTTTTGGCAAACATCGGGTTGGGGTACCTTTAACTGTGCTCTTTGGTTTCATCGAAGTTTATGTGGGACTTATAAGCGTCATAGTTTTATTGTGGATATTACAAAGGCTCGAATGAAACGCTGTAATTTTCATTGTTTAGGTTGCTAAATTGTGATAGATACAATCTAATACATTTACAATACATAGGTACAACTTTTTTCTAAAGTTTAGGCTCAGTATTATTGGTGATAAAGAGGGAGGCAAATTTTTCACCTATTTTATTTAAAAAACTTTAAAATCATGTTTTTAAAAATAAATGCTCGTAAAAGAATTAACACACCGTAGAAGGAGCAGTCATAAGGTGGACAGACAATCTACCTAATCCGCAAGTGGTAGAAAAGCGCTGGACGCAAGCCGCTTCCAATCGGTCTTTTTTGATGTTTTTCCTTTCTCTAAGTAACGTATTAACTTAATATAGAAAACAGTTTCTTCCAGATTTTGTGAAAATAATCCCGAAACAACAAGAGCTAGTTTTACGATAAAACACTTATAAACGCTGAATAAGCGCATTTTATTTAAACAGTTTTGTTCCGTTTTCGCGCGTGACAGTTCCCGTCAAACAGAAAGTGTCAAGCCCATCAGTGTAAAAGAGTTTAACATTTGTTTATAAGTAAGATAGTAAAACTGTAAACTTTTCACTCACTAGCAATAGTAAGTGCTATTGCACGGTTTGCTAGGCGCTCAAATATTAATCAAGAAAGCGTTAAAATATTGATACATAATCTGACAGATCTTAACGCAATTTGAATCAAACTCATTGTCTATTGGTTTTATTTTAAAGAATGAAGAACTTACTCCTTTAGAATTATGAAACCTATTCACATAACTGGTCTAGCATGACAGAGTTTTATTCGTGCAATAGCATTATGTTATCTAACATTCAGGTAGCCTAGGTAGCAGACACAATAATGGATTGAGTACAAAACTAGTTAGGAATTAGTTTCCTCGCCTGATGTGAAATGGGGATTGTGTTTCTGTTTTATTTTTATCTACTTGTGATTTATACTTCGGCCTTTTGCGGTCGCACACGATGCCATATTTGTACCAATCATGGTTGAAAAGTATAGTTTTACAATGAAGTATTATATTAGTTTGTACTTTTTACATATTTAGGTATATGTAGCATAAGTATGTACACCACCGTCTTTATAATATTACTGTTAGTTTTGTCCATCCAAAGGTTGCCTGGAAGAAATCGCTTAAGGCGATAAGGCCGCCCCTTGTATTACTGCTTACTACTACTACTGTAACTGTGGTTAGCTTTATTATCAATGTATATTGGCGTTAAATCATAATTTTGCTGAAGAAAACAAGAGATTAACAAAAAAATAATATTCAAATCATCTTTTAATGAAACTTATGTGTAAATAAATACATAATTAATTATTATTTTTGTTACTAAGCTCATTTTTTTCTTCAAAAAATGTGACTTACTGTCAATAAAGACTGATATTATTGCTAACCTACGACTTTCTCGGTTTATAGGATACTTATCCATGCCAAATTATAGTATTCTAGTATTAATAGTATTTGAGCAAAGCCGTGGGCAGACAGACAGATGGACACGGTGAAAATATAAGGGACCCTTGTTTACTACGGAACTCTAAAAACTAAGCTACCTAAAATTATCTGAAACTTCTCATGTTCAGACAGACTTTCGTCTGTATTTTATAGCGAAACTATAAAAGTTTCTTGTTTAATACGGAACCCTAAGAAACTAAGCTTCCTACAAAATTATCTGAAACTTCTAATTTTCAGTAATCTAATAAGATTACTATCCATGGCAAGACGTTTTTCATATATTTTTTTAATGTAAGCGACGGTGTGGCCGAGGATGAAGCTCATCGATCTTAAAGATATCTATTTACTCTAGCCTAGAAAAATTCAAGGTTGTAGTTCTCTGGAAACAAAGATAGCGACAAAGAATTCCCTTCCACACATCAATCTTCCACACATGTCGCAATTCATTTTAGTTTTTTATATTTCATTAAAAAAGTCACATTTTTATTTTGTTCTTGAAAATATTTTGTAAAACGTCATTATAAAGCACAAAAATTGATATCAAATTGATGTTTATAGTCTGTTTGCAGTTAAACGAATTTGCGGTTAATATGACTCGCATCGAAAGCTTAACGGTCAGTTTACCGCTACGTCATAATGCCTCACGAGAGCTCGTGTGGAATAAAATTTTACAGCATTTGTATCTAACAGCTGCATTGGTATTCCCAGGCGCCTGCTTCCAGTGCTGGAAATAGATATTGGCGCTGATGTCTGGTTGTAGAATAGCAATCGTTTAGTACAGAAACTTGCAATTCGAAAAACTTATGGTAAAAAAAATAGGGGAAATGTAATTAAATATTAGTGGACATTTTACACAACACAAAAAATAATATGAAAAGTTATGGGTTACTCACGCCTATTTTTGAGTCGAAATTTCCACCTTTAGTTTTAACCGTCTTTTCCAAAAGGAGGTGTCACTCTCGAGGGACTGCTGCTGGCTAGTACCAGACTCAGTATCAGATGAGACGTCCTTCGGGAGGGACATCTACGCTGCTCCTTTTGAAAAAGACCACCGTATGCGGTTGTAATTATAGTCAGAGATTGATTTTGACTCAAAATAGATGTGAGTAATCCGTAATTTTCCATATAATAGTGTTAGTTTAGAAAACTCAAAAACCACGAAAAAAGGCTGAACCGATTTTGATTAAACATAGCTAAGAACACTTTCGACAAAAACCCCTTTCAAATAAATAAATAAAAACTAGTTCAAAATTGGTCCATCCGTTTGACAGCTGCGAGGCCACAGACACACACAGATACACACGTCAAACTTATAAAACCCTTTTGGTCAGGGTTTAAAAATGTGTAACAATCAAGTTAAGTAGTTTTCGTATAAAAGTTCATAAGAAGCAGTAGGTACAAGTAGGTACTTTTAATTTTGAAAATAAATAAATTGATCTACACATACTCCAGGGTCCGCGCCTTTTATATGCTAATACATTTTATTTTTTAACTAAGTAAACTTATTTTTTAAACTAGCATACAAGAGGAAGATGGATAATCATGTTAACACTTAAATAACATGCATGCGTGTGTACGCCGAGCAGTCCAGCTCCCGCAAGCAGCACCCGTTATGTAGGTACTTGAGATATCAAGCCACGTCGCAATTCACGCCAACCGACAACCGTGTCGGCAGTTAAAACCGATTTGTCAATTATAATCATACGATTTAAGCTCCCGCACCCAAATTGAAATTCGTGGAGCATTCACTAATGAAGCTATTGTAGTGCCGACGAATGGTTTTTCCCCGTGCAATTAACCAGGGAATCCCGGGGAATCTGGTGAGTGCGGTCAGCTTAAGCGACGGTCAACGAATTGATGGTTGGAAGTTGATTGAATCTATCGACGAGTACCTGTGGTTTTGAGGTCTGACACATGTGGTTGATTTAATTTAGTGGGACTATTTTTTTTTTCTAAAATAGGCTTGCGCTTGATTTTGAGTCATCTAGTTTATATCCGGAAAGTCTCATTCAGGAAACGCATTCTTCATTTTGGCGGTACGCACAATAAAAGTGGAACTAAAGCGTTTCAGTTGTTTCTTTGAAATAATTATCATAAAATGATATCGCTTTTTCGTGTTTCTTGTCGTCTGATAGAAAAAAGGGTTGGGGAATAAGATTATGCAGATCAGAACACACGCGCCAAATGTTGTTTTCGTTTCTAAATTTCGTTTTTTTTTTTCTGTTTTTAAAATCGGTCCATGCGTTCGAAAGCTACGATGTCAAAGACAGACACATAAGTACATAGATACACGGAGACACAGATGCACACGTCAAACTTAGAATGTTCCTCTTTTTGGGTAGAGGGTTAAAAACGGCAATGTTATTGAATACGGTCATGCTAAAATTAGAGACAAAGTTACTTTCTTTTTTATAATATTTTTTATGATGACGACTATTTAAAAAAAAAACATATCTTCCCTTACAAAAACAAATATTTCACGTAGAAACGAGAAAATTTTACAACGTAAAAATGTTAGAGCAACGTTTATGCAAAATGCTAGTTTTTGCTTACAATAATACCGCAGCGGCGAGTAAAATAACAAAGTTTACACCACACAGAATTTGTAGTACGTGTAGTACGTGTTATATATTATACGGCACCCAGTTTAGAACTGGGACATGACACGCGTTATGTTTCTATCTGAGAAATTCATCCGGCTCCTCGTATGCTTTGAATTTTTATAGAAAGATTCTCTCAGAGCTCGCAGCTACTCTCACTCGCGTCGCGCATCACAACATTTTTAAACATAAAGTCATTGAATATGAATATTATAAAAGTGAGAGACGGATTTGTTTATTAAGATAGGAAAAGTATTTTTTTTAAAAGATAGAAAAAGAAAAAAGAAAAAATTTTTTCTTCGATTATTTTTAAATTGGCAGAAGAGTAGGTAAATATATGTTTTTCCATTACTCCGTCGCGTCTAAATTTTAACTGAATAAAACTTTTTTTTAAATGTTTCTCCCATCTAAATAAACAAACTCGACCCTCATTTTTCTAATATGATTTTATATGTTTAAAAATGTGATGCGCGAGAGAGATAGCTGCGTACTTTAATCTCCACCTTAACAAGTATTTATATTAAAAGAAAAACAAAATACCTGACAGCTGAAAAGCAGTTTTTGCCGTGTAACTTATGATTTCGTTACGCTTGATACGCTGCACGTTTCATTGTGAGAAAGTATGCGTAAAATCACTGTAAAAGGTAATAAATCCACATTCTTCATAATAATATTCCAGTAAAATCAATTACTTATTGCGAAAAAGTTCGTTAGAAGTTTACACCTTTTTTTTTTAAGTTTCACAAATCAACAATATTGGTTCTCGACTAAAACAAAGTTATTTAAAATTATCCTGTAATTATTTCTATACATTTTTGTACAAAAAATGTCATACATCACATATAATTAAACAGTAGGTATTCTTAATTAAAATAAAGTAATTTTCTACATCAATGTTTAAAAACGCTAATCATACAGCACAAGCACATATCTGTCGAATTAAACGAGGTTTGTCTAAATTTTAAACCAAAGAGCAGTCTTCATGATTTCTAGGCCCAAAACTTCAATACCATTTTACCTAAAAAAACTGTTACGTAGTATTATTTACATAAGAATATATTAACTCTTATCGAATATTTACTATCAAAATAAAATGCCCAGTTTCCTCAAACCTGCTATCCTAAAAAGCCTCTGATCGACATTATCAACCGAAACCTACCCCAAAAAATATTAGCTTTATCGTTCTGAAATACTGCTCGCAATGATTCCGGATATCTCAGGGTCGTAAGTCGGCAGTAAGGCCCCTGGGGATCGAACTTGACGAATATGGAAAGGGACTTGCCATTTAGTAGTTCACATTGACGTGAATTGAAAATTCAATCCCAATAGTAAAAAAATAAATTAAAACAAGTTTAAAGAAAATCTTATTGGGCTTGAAGTAGTCATTTTATTCGTATTGTTCTCGGCATACCTTTTCATTCGATAATCATATTATAGGAGTGCTTAAAAACAATTAATCCGCTATTTTGAGTGGTATCATATTGGACTTGGAATGAAGTAATTTTTTTGTTTATATTTTTCTTAGCCCTTTCATTTGATACCTATAATTAATCACAAGAATGCAGTAAATTCGATAAAAAAAAACAATTTGATCCAAGTCAATTTTCATAAATAAAAATCATTTTTGCGTTAATAATTTCTAAACATGATTTTTATCGATGTATGAAAAATAACTTGGATCAAATTGATTTTTTTATCGAATATTAATGTGATGTTGTTTTCTAGTTTTACAAACTACGATTTTTTATAAGTTCGTGCAGTTTTACATCCAAAAACGTGGGTATTCGCGAGCGAGACGGACGATGGTCGGACTACGGACTCTTTAACTGTCAAATTTTAAGTCAACTGCAAATCACAGCACACACAAAATTGTCGTGTATTAAAAAAAATACACTATTGGATCTGTATGGAGCAAACATTAAGCAAACCTTCAAAATTGTTCAGAGTTTAAATAGAACTATTCATGTCGAAAGCATTGCGCCGAACATGGTTGGTATTCTGAATGTTAACTTACTGGTTACCTCCATGTTTAGTCTGTGCAGATTCGTTCTTATATTAGTACTTTAAAACGTATTAAAAAACTGAAGCAACCGACTTCTCATGGATGTCATTGTCAGAACTGGACCAAATTGAAATGGGACCACACGGGAAGCACCAGCTTTCAAATAAAAAATAATCATCAAAATCGGTTCACCCAGGCGAAAGTTATGAAGTAATAAACATAAAAAAAAATACAATCGAATTGATAACCTCCTCTTTTTTGGAAGTCGGTTGAAAAGCAGTGAAAATCAAGAAAAGATTATATTGTTTTCTTATCCAGTAGCATAATGGTCCAAGACCTAATGTTGATTGTAGTATATAATACAAGGTTGGGGATCAGAGAGCATGTACTGTATTGTTTTAATGATTGCCTAAGGCAGAGCCAGTTAACTATCTGCCTTTACGAGCCACTTGATGTTTTATTGTGTCTCTAACATCTGAAGAACAGTTACATTTTAGGATTTGTAAGGACTGAGTTATATATGCGTATTTGTGTTTGTCTTTGTGTTAAAATAGGTATTTTTAGGGTTCCGTACCTCAAAAGGAAAAAAACGGAACCCTTATAGGATCACTTTGTTGTCCGTCTGTCCGGGTGTCAAGACCTATATCTCAGGAACGCGTTAAGGTATCGAGTTGAAATTAAAACCATATACGCAGATCCATAGTCTCTTGCTGCAAAAAGAAAAATCAAATTTCTCAGTTTTAGTAAAAAAAAGTTACAGCCGAATATGTCGTAAAAAATACACATTTCAACACTCACAAGGGAATCAAAACCTATGGGGTACTTTCCGTTGACCTAGAACTATGAAATTTGGCAAGAAGTATTGTATTAAAGTACCCATATAGGAAAAAAACCAAAAACTGGTCATGTTTAATTAAATTTAAAAAAACGGGTCTTTATGCAAGGAAGGAAGGTCCAAATTTTAAATGGCTTTAACCGTATCATGTGGGGTATCTTATGAAAGAGCCTAATTAGGACAAGCTAAAACAGGTTTTTAAATATTTTTGCGATGTATATTTTTCGATTTATGAAGGTAAATATAAAAAAAAAATAGACATATTCCCCCTTTTATCTACTAGTTTGTACGGAACCCTCGGTGGGCGAGTCTGACCCGCTCTTGTCCGGTTTTATTAGGTATGTACCTACTCTTGAAAGATTGATCAAAAACCTTTAGAAGCTTGGAGTTGAGGGTAAACACATTGAGCTTTATGTACTTACGTACTAGAGGAGCTACGTTTTTAAATAATTTGCCTAAAACTCGATTACTTATAAATATAAATAAACAGGAATTTAAAAATGTATAGCCACTAAATTACTAGAAGAGTTTGTGAAGTTGATTTAGATAAACAAACTAGGAATAGTATAACCTAAAACTCCGAATGTTGTATGTTGTTGTTGTTATGTGTAATGTTGTTGAATGTACTCGTATATTCTAACAGAGAACTTGCAATCTTGCAATAAACTATTATATAGTTTGGCAGAAAATTTAATGTGTATCAAGTACTTTTTTCTGGAATAAATGATTTATTTATTTATGGGACTGGGCCGGTCATGTTGACCGCATGCCGGAAGAGCTTTGGGCCAAGAAAACCACCAAGTGGAGTCCCAGCGTGGTGCGGCCACTCGGCAGGCCCCGCAAGAGGTGGCGGGACGAACTTGACACCTTCGACAAAAACTGGTTCACCAACGCACAAAATCGCCAGCAATGGAAAAATGAAGGGGAGGCCTTTGCCCAGCAGTGGGACACTTCAGGCTAAAAACAAACAAACAAATTATTTATTTATTATTATTTTTATTTATTTATCTGAAGCAAAATTATTGTCACATTTATTTAGTAAAGTAAACAAAACAGCGTTACAGCGTTGGAATAATAATAACATCGTTTATCTACGATTACACTATACGAATGATACTTGCAACGCAGAATTTCAACTTAAAGTGTGTTTTCTCGCCAGCAAAACGTCGAAAGCACTCACTTCACTAGTAAGCCACTGAGTGAGGTGCGGCGCTCTCACCGCAGTTGAATGTAACAGAGTAGCTATAAACTTTATCGGTCTGGGGTAATCGATTTGCTTTTTGTGCGGTAGTTTAGTTAGGTATCTGTGGTTTGTATGTTGTTTTGTTGTAGTTAATAAATACATTTGGATATAGACTATATTTCATCATCATCATCAATGTTTTTCCCCAATATGTGAATAAAATTACAGGTTGGGGCAAAGCTAGGTCATAAATAAATGTATATAGTTGAGCGCAAGACAAAAGATATTCTGCTTTTTTTTTATCAGCCCTGTTTGTACAAACTGTCCCACTGCTGGGAACGGGCCATCTTCTCATTGTGAGAAGGGTTTAGCCATAGTCTGCCACGCTGGCCAAGTGCGGGTTGGCAGACTTCACACATCTTCAAGATCATTGAGAACTCTCATACATGTAGGTTTCCTCTCGATGTTTTCCTTCACCGTTTGAAGTTGGCGACAATCAACAATACGCACATAACTTCGAAAAAACAGAGGTGCGTGCCGCGGGATTCGAACCCAGGACCTGCGGATCGCAAGTCAGACAGTCTCACCACTAGGCTGCCGGAAACTTCTGCTTTTAATATTCTGCTTTAAATGTAGAAAACATAGCGAGGATTGTAGAAGACATGCACGAGTGAAACCTTTTGATCACAACCCGCTGCAGTACCGGCGCGGCGCGATGCCAACAGCTCTGTCTCGGTTCAATGAGCAAAAGCAAGGTTCAGTTTGGTAATTATTGAAAAGTCTGTTATTCTTTTACCGACTTCCAAAGCGGAGGAGGTTCTCAATTCGATTGTGTTTTTTGTATGCCTGTTCACCGATTAATCCGCCAATTATGAATTGTTTTTGATCATTCCTTTTTAGGGTTCCGTACCCAAGGGGTAAAAACGGGACCCTATTACAAGACTTCGCTGTCTGTCCGTCCGTATGTCACCAGGCTGTATCTTATGAACCGTGATAGTTAGACAGTTGAAATTTTCAAAGATGATGTATTTCTGTTGCCGCTATAACAAAAAATACTAAAAAGCAGAATAAAATAAATAAATTTTGGACGTATTCAACTGCAAACATAAAAGTTTTTTATAATGCCACAGTACCTATACACTGTTGGTACATAATTTTAGGACATTGGAAAATTGTCATTGTCATCACACAAATGTGTACCTATTCTGTGCAAAAACCAAATCAACAACCTACAGCTTAGGAGGCAGAAGTACTTCTCTATATAGTTGTGATGCTATTTTTTTTATATATATTCCAATTTCATGCAGAGAGACGGAAAACAAAGCGATTTTATAATTGTTCTTCTAAGATAGGGAACCCTAAAACAATCGGATAAGCAGAAAATACAAAAGATAATCCAAAATGAATGCTGAGTTGGGGACGGATTGTGCTAGAAACTTATTTGTTGTGTTGTTTCTTTGTATGTTATTTTATGTTTTTTGTCATATAAAATTATATTTCTATGCCTATGTGTCCATAAATTATATGACCTAAGCCACTACCAGTTTATAGAGTATTTACTCCCGTTTTTATGGCAATTAGATTAAAATTAAACCCATTTAGCGCATATTTTGCTTGCACCGAATAATAAGCATTTCGTCTCAAAGAAAAATGGTGTCTCTTTTTTCCCCGTAATTTTCGAACTCCACGAAGATAAGACCCATCTTCATAAGGGGCTTACTGTTCATTTCTTAGATCTGTCTCTTGGAATAATAAACTCCTCGTGCTCCTATGTATTATCTAATAGGGTGAATTCTCTTCCAGTAAATTATGATTTTCGTTGAGCCCCCTTTTAAATGACACAGGTATCTTATTTGTTTTTGTTTAGAAAAGAATAATGTATCTTGAACTACACTAATACTAATTGGTTAGTTACAATCCAAAACTATTCCTTTTCCAATCTGTTGTTTATTGCGAATATAAAGGTATATTTACATAATGTCAGGAAATGTAAAATTCCTCCGCAATCAACTGATGAGATGTGCGACTGGGGAAACAGTCTATTAAGTGGAAAAATAAAAAAAAACATCGACATCAGGGCACATATAATGCAGAACTATCGATCGATGGGACAGAAAAGTACTTGAGTGATGACCATGCACCGGAAAGTATGACATAGGACGACCAACCACAAGGCGGACAGTCGACTTCATGCAAGTGGCAGGAAGACGCTGGTTGCAGGCCAGGTTTCGCCAGTAACTTTTTAGATTACGGGATGTCTATGTTCAACAGAGGACTTCTTGTGACTTAGATGATGATGATAAACATCAAGATCAAAAGGTCTAAACTTTGACTGAACTGCAAATGCCTGCGAAGGGTCCTTAACTAAAAATGTGACTTTGAAGCGTTGGTATAAAATTGTTAGCATCAATGTTTTATAATTGATGCTAACAATTTTATATATTCAGTATATTAAATTCTCCCCATTTACATTGCTGGCCTTTACTACATACAATATAAGCTATAAGCTATCTCGTTACATTCTCTTTGTGCTACATTGTTATCAATCCATTCGGGCCGAAACTTTGAGTGACTGTTGCTGGTCCTCGCGCATTACACCAACTCTGCTGCAACAACCGGAAACTACTACTGATGAAGATTAGATTTTATTTATGGATGATAAATCTACGATTGACCACCAACTTGCTTGATGTTAAGCGACGGCGTGCCCGAAGAAGGAGCTACAACAACAGATTACAAACAAACTGTTGTTATTACAATTTTATCGTTAGATATAAATATAATGAATTTACACTATTTTGGGGAAGAACATTAAAGAACTCTCAAAACAGTTTATATTATTGTACACGATAGGCATTATATCGTCGTTGCAAATCTAAAATCTTCTATGTGATATTTTTATAAATTTTTTCATAGTATTTTAGAGAGGTTATCGAATCCACAAACTCCCGTGTGATTGTACCTATTAATATTACCTACACACATGTGATAACAGGTGACAACGACGATATGAAATATACGAAAGTACCTACTACTTATTTTATTGGTTTAGCGATAACAATCAATTTCAAATAACAATAAAGCTGCATTATAATATTTTATAGATAGCGATACCGAAGACGTTACTACAATTTTTTTTTATTTCCTCAAGTAATAATGATGAATAAGAATGCAATTTAAAGGAAAAGAGTCACAACAGATACGCAAGTATTGCAGTGATGATAAGGTTCACGGTCTCCCATGTCGAATAGAAAATAAATGCAATTAGTCATCGCGTCACCGAGTCTGAAATCAAAACTTGTATCGAAATCGTGATGTTGTTTTAGTGTAATGCGCTACAACCTTTATTTTAACTTGTTTATCGCTCGAACCTTTATAAGCTGTACTCTGTACTCATAAATTATTCTTCTGTTCACTACAATACCACGATGCTATTAAACAATAAGTCAACTTTAAAATGAACAAGAGAAGGTTTAAAGTGGCTTGTTTATATAAAGATACAAGAGCAGTGTCCGTGGTTGTATAAAATATATTAGGCGATGATCCCTCGAGCTGGCAGGTTACACAGTCTGTTAGTCAAAAGGATATTCACACCTACCCGGGCATGCACTATGCACCGACTTAATTACTCGTTGAAATAGAATTATTGGAGCTAGATGTGGCAATGAAAAGTGATATAGTTTATTAGTGAGCTAGTTTTTTCTATATTTTCTCGTATTATTTCTCTCTATGATCTATATAAACGGTCAAGCGCAAACGTATCAGGCGAGTTGCTGCTTAAATGTAGATCTACTCATAAAAACAAGTTTTCTACGAATAATTACAAAGAATAAATAAAAATGAATTGACTTTATTAGACTACATTTGAAATTTAAATTATAACTGTTTATTGTTTGGAATTATTGGAGTTCCATGGAAAAAGTAACATCTAAATTGCATGAATAATAACACAAAAAAGAATAATTTTTAACTCTTACCGTTTTGAGATTGTCACAGTTGTTTACGGATCATTAGCGTAAATTTTCAGTTGGCTTTTTTTAAAGATATTGTGTGATTATTAAAGTGAATATTTGAGTTATGTTCTGAGTAAAGTTGTCCCACTTTAAACTTAACTTGTCTTAATTTTTTGTAAGATTAAGTTAAGCAAGATACTATAAAACTATAGCTATATGTATAAAATGGCGTTTTAATCACTAATTCATTAATCATTAACTGATCTGGGGCCGGATTGTGAAAAAAACATTATTTTGTTACCTATTTTGTGTGTATGATTTTTTATTTTCTGCTGTATGTTTTTGTACACACACTTAATATGTCTATGTCTAATTGTTCCTTTTCTTTCATTAGTAAAATATCTATCTAGAAGCTCTGTATCTTCGTTGTCTATGTTAATTATCTGGGGACACATAAACAAGTCTGCTAGGTTTTGTCGCGGTTCAGTTGACCATAAACAAGCAAGCAATTTTGGTCTCTAACCCCATATTGTAGTTTACGTGGAATACAGTACACTAAGTAATGCTGCTGTGCAAGAACTGCAAGGCTTCAAGTTGCTTAATTCATGACAATATATTTTAGTTCTTTACTTAGTACCAACTTTACATAGTTGGCGAAGTGAACGAAGGTCTCTGCATCTATTTGCAAAGTTTTCTTTCGTCTGACCGGATGTCAAAATCTAAAATTGAATTGCTAAAAATCCGTACTCAGCGATATCGGTCTACGTTATTTAATGCGTACTGCACAGGAATAGAATTCTTTGCCGACATCTCTGTTTCCTGAGAACTACAATCTTGGAATTTTCAAGGTTAGAGTGAATAGATATCTTCTATATATCGATAGATCGACCAGCTCCATCCTCAGCCACACCGTCGCTTAACATCATGTGAGTTGGTTAATAGTAAATCTATCATGCGTAAAAAAAAATAGTATTCGCGTACAGGTCATGTTTTTAAACCAATTTTTCACGAAACTTTGTAATAATAATAATGATGAATCTGTTCAATTATATTATGTTTAATTTTAATTTTATATTAAAGACTATCCATTCTATACAGTTTTATTTTAATTTATACTTTAATATCTATTGAGTTTTATTTGAAGAAATCTTACATAATAGTAATTTTGTAAATAGCAAAATTAAGTTCATTAAAGCTCTATTTAGCTCCTTGTTAGGTTGTATATTCTCTAACGAGTACTTTTTTATGTTTCTTAATAAGGCTGTCTGAAAAACTACGCTTTTGTCAGATTACTTTCATTAATTAGTTTTTAACTTTGTTTTTTCTACCGTTTAATATTAAATAGGTAAATTTATCCGTATTTTCTCCGAAGTTGTGTTTGGTAGAAGCCATATGTTAAAGAAACCAATATCTGTCAAGAACTTTGTTTTTAGGGTTCCGTGGTAACTATGAGGGATGTAGTAAGAGTTATTCTGAAGGCACCACATACCTAATTAAAATAACTAGATTCAAAAAACGAACGAAATTCTCATACAAATTTCGTTCTTTTATTTGAATTAAGTGAGTTAAAAAAAAAATATAGTTTAGTGGTGCCTTCACAATTGACCATAATACCATCCTCTAAAAAAACACAAGCCATCAGGTATAATTTCTATAACATACTAAGCGGCTAAATGTAATTTTCATCTTACTAGCTCGTAAAGTTACGTTTCCAAGGCTAATATTGGCGTGGAAAAGTTCATTTTGCTCCCTAGGGTGGAAAGTAATTTCAAAATTCGAACACGACGGAGCTCTACATTTTCAATAAAAAATATTTCCAACCTCTATTACCTTCATAAAATGAGGAAAAATAGTTCGATTCAAGGAGTTTGCTATCTTAGCTTAAAGGAACACTAAATATTATATTAAAATAACTTTTGTATATTTACGTAAAATGTAAATAAAAATGTACAATTTACTTTCTCTTAGCAGTGTTTTGAATTTTTAGAACCATTTACACGAAAAAGGTTTGGATGAGTAAAGAAGAATGCGACCTATGCGAATTGTGTCAAGAGCCTAATAGAAGAAAAAAAATAGAGTAAATAAAACTTTGTTGTAATTTTGTTGTAATAATGTTCAAAATTAATGAAATGTGTACATGTTAGTGAACTCACGTGATTATAATGTAACTTTAGGACCAGTAAAGTTGCATAATTAAATGCCAAGCAGATTTTTCTACTCGAGAAAATAGGTGAACTAAAAAATATCCTCGCTGCGTTAAGATGAAAATTTTTGTATTGCACTCGGCTGTAAAGTTATTTTATCTCGTGTCTACACTAGAACCACTCGCTGCGCTCGTTATTCAAACCTAGAACCTTCGCTTGCTCTGGATTCAACTGTCAGACACTCAACGACGGTAAAATACAACTTTCCAGCCTAGTACAATAAATAACTATTAATGCCTTTTATTTTTTTATATTTTTGCCATTTGGTTAAAAGAACGCCTCCTAACTCATGCTTTAAGTTTACATTTTGCAGCGTGTGATAAACGACAATGCTACATACTCCACTGGCTATCTTCTAATTAGCATTTTATGAAATGTTACTGGTTTGCGGTAGAATGCATTATAAGCTCTTTGTTTATTTTTAAAATCTACACAGAGATTTTCTGCTATATATCATCTTTATTTTTGCTTTTTGGGAATATACGAATATCCCGGTTTTCGGATTTTCCATATGCAGGTAATAAAATTATATTTATTTTATTTATTACAATTGCAAGTATAAGTTTTGAAAACTCAAAAAACCCGACAAAATAGAACGGCTGATCCGATTTTGATGAAATATAACTAAGAACATTCTTTATGAATTTCTCTTTCCAATAAAAAAAAAAACAGAACAAAATGGGCTTGAGATCTACGAAGCCACAGACAGACACACATAATACACATATACACACGTCAAATTTATAATACCCCTGTTTTTGAGTAGGGGGTTAAAAGAACAAGTCTTGTAAATAATTATCAATAAACATTATTAGCAATAATTAATTTGGTATATAACCTTGATAAATTTTAAAACAAACGATATTGAAATGGCAAAGTCCTTGTTTTCATATTGATATCAAACG
This sequence comes from Lycia hirtaria, assembly GCA_947563715.1. NCBI lineage: Eukaryota > Metazoa > Arthropoda > Insecta > Lepidoptera > Geometridae > Lycia > Lycia hirtaria. The sequence continues at coordinate 26,960,813 of OX387375.1, forward strand.
TAAAAGTACGCGGACGCAGAATGATCGCTGTTATAATAAAGCGCTGTGGGTTGTAAATCCTCTGTCTCGCTCACGCATAGGTACTTAGATTTTTCAGGATATAAAATGACTTACGAAACTATAATATATTTACGAAAGATCGGGAATACATAAAACTAGCATCATAAACCTGCAATAAATATTTCATTTTGATATACTAATTGTTAAACATGCAAAATTAACTATGGTACTGAAAATATTAAATAATTAATAATATTAAATAAAAATTTTAATATATAATAATTATGGTATTTATTAATATTAATATTCATAAATATCACTGCACTTTCTACGTCAGTAATATATAATTTAATAATTATATATTTTAATAATATTTAATTATATTTGTGGACATTTCACACAACACCATCTAGCCCAAATTAAGCAAAGCTTGTACTATGGAACTAGATGGCGGATAGAATACATATATACTTTTTTTTTGTAAATATATACATAAGATACATAGAAACACCCAGACACAGAACAAACATATGGATGTATGATGAGTATGGACTCATCACACAAATGTTTGCCCTGGGTGGGGATTGAACCTACGACCTACAGGCTCAGCAGGCACACATACTATCAACTGAGCCACAAGGCTAATCATGTTGTCACAAATGTTTGTAATGCTAGTTATTTGTATAGAAGATTTTCAATAAATCAATTGTAAAAAAAAATTAAACAAGCCTTTAAAAAAGTACTCCTTAAGATCAAGATCAATAATCAATCAAGCTCAAACTCGATCGGTTTATCTTGTTTAGTTCAAATTTGGAATGAGCTTCTTGAATGAGTCTTTCCGAATAGATTATAATCTAGGTGTATTCAAATCGCGAGTGAATGGGTTTCTTCTAGGCAAGCGCGCTCCATCGTAGACCGTAACTGTCGCCTAACACCAGGCGAGTTGATGGACAAGCGCAGGCCTATTTTTGAATTAAAAAAAGTTTCTATAGCCGTCTTCCGGCTTCATCATCAGAACAGCTCCATGGTATCATAATATAGTATTGTCACCAAAAATACATATTTACACCAAATTTGAGCTCAATTGGACATCGGGGAGTGGTTCTATTTAGTTTCCAAGATTCGTGTCAAAAACACATACATAGGTACATGCATACAAACATTGCAACTTTACATAAACATGTTATGCTTGTACATAAAAGTAATTTAAAAAAAACGACATCAAAACAATCTAATTAAATGAAAAGGGAGAAATAATACGAAAAAATCAAAACTGAGCGTCTACCTAAGTATGTACGTAAACCAACTATTTTTGAGGTCGGTGTCTGTATAGGACATAGATAGATAGTTTAGGACTTAGAATAGCTTAGGGCATGACACCGACCTCAAAAAATAGTTGGGTATACGTACATACCTAGGCAGATGCTCAGTTTTTCTCCATTTTCAGTTAATTCGATTGTTTTGAAGTCGGTTTAGTTTTTTTAAATTACTTTTATTTATATATGTTTTATAGTATTTACTCGTTTTGTTTGAAACTAAAAATTGTATTCACAAAACTTCACTGGGTAAGTTCGTTTAAGTTTCAAACACACTTCACTACTATAGTAACGTATAATTTTTACGTTATAACGTATGCCAGATCATTCTACACAATAAGAGTGATAAACCTACCGAATTTCGTACAAATTCGTCTAGTAGTTTGTATAGCGTCGTTGAAACGATCATATTTTAAATTTTTAAAAAGTCTATATATAGAAAACTACTAAACCGCTTTTGATAAAACTTACAGTGACTCATAAATTTAGAAATACTTAATTCAATAAAAAAAGATTTTCTGCAATACGACTTCTAGTTTCTGAGTAATACGTGGACAAACATACAAATATACAGACATACAAACATACATACACATATCAAATTTGGCACACATGTCTAGAAGCTGGTATACACAATCATGACTATATACACAAAACTGTGCAATTCTGACAATATTACATAGATACAGTTCGAATTGATAACCTCCTTTTTTTGAAGTCTGTTAAAAATGCTATGCGCGGACAAGGACCAGTGGACGAGATATCAACAGCGCCTTAATGTAAAAGTAAAGATTTTTCTGACCGGGTCTCAAGTCTATCCAATTCAATAACGTTGAGATGTGCAATCATACCCCAACTAAGAAATAATTACCAAGCATTTAAAAACGGATTCTCTTATTAACAGAGTCTGATATCAAAGGTCTTAATTAGAGTTTAATTGAGTTTTATTTATACAGGATGCAGGCGAGACAAAAGGAGTAATAAAAGAAAATTAAAACTATCAACGTACGATTGGACGCCTCTATTCGACTAATTGTTGAGTACGGGCGAAGATTATGGTGAATTCGTGTATTATAATAGATGGTAATTTAAAGGGTTGACATTTTTAAAACATAATTAAGAAGCTGTCGTGATAGTAAAAACGTAAATGCAAATAAGTTACGTAAAAAAGTCTTATGAGAAAAATATATTCAGTAATAATACATACATACCTAATGGGTAAATGAGCGTAGGTTGTCAAGATGAGAGATTGAAGCTGTAAGAAATAGGATTTCTTCGTGAGTGTTCTTAGTTATGACTCATCAAAATCGGTTCAGCCATTTTTGTTTATTTTGCTAAGCTTATGCTTGTTAAGAAAACATAGTAATCGCCTGTTGAAAAGATCCTTTCATAAAAGTATACTTATACCGTAGTGCAGTGCACTTATAAGTGTATTTATTTGTGTCAGGCTCAGAGATTATACGATTTTATTGTAGCAGTTACACGCTGGTTGGACGAGCGCCAAATTGAATGTATAGCTGGTATTTTCAACTGTTTACTTACTACTGAATTTGTATATAAGATTTTTAACAAAGCAAACACAAGGGTCGCTACTTTGTTTTATTTTAAACTAGATGACCCGGCGTACTTCGTATCACCTCTCAATGAGTGGACCCGATATTTTCTCAACGTTTAAACCTTCCCTGGACTACGACAAACATTTCAAAACCAAAATCAGCTAAATCGGCCCAGCTGTTCTCGAGTTTTAGCGAGACAAACGAACAGCAATTGATTTTTATATGTATAAATGATAAGTATGTTTCTCCGTATTGTGAGTACTAGACTTGAGAGAACACCAACGGTCATACGTCATTGTAAGTACAATGGTACTCATTGGGGTTGAAAAATTCTTGAGTGGAGATCACGTATCGACAAGCGTAGCGTAGGAAGACCAGCCACGAGGTGGACAAAGGATCTAATACAAGTGGCAGCAAGATGCTGGATACAAGCCGCTTCCAATCGGTCTTTTTGGAAACCAATGGCCTATGTACTTTAGTGGAATTCTTGTGGCTGAGATGATGATGATGAATATGACATGCATCATTTTCAAATAGTTCAATGTTTTCTTGCAAGACTGAAATCAAGTCTTCATTTTATCACAGAGAATAACGCTTGAGCTCGGAACAATATGGCAGTCCTTTTGTAAAATAATGAGTAACATCTCCTTCGCACAAGCGCTACATGCACGCTTAAAAATAGTCCTATAATAATAAGATTTGTGATAAAATAAAACGGAACTAAGGAAATTGTTATTTAAATGAAAGTACCTAGTGGTGTTTTGAAATACATTCGTACCAACTAGATCTTAGACAGGAGAATCCCACCAAAAACATTTCATGTAAAATTGGTTGCCATGTGTCGCATTGTCATGCCACTTTCACTGACAAAAAGATATCAGATGAGATCTGACTGAATCTGAAGAGCCAAGCCGCTAACTCTACAAAATCTAAGGCTACAATACTTATCTCTGTAAGCCTTTAATCTTGGTAAAAAAGCATGGCTTGGCCGTTTTCCGACGGTCAGTTACAAACATATGTCGCATAACATGTCGTACATGGACAAGGAAGAAAAATAAACTAAAAGTTCTGCTCTTGAATGTTGTATAATTGGAATAGTAATGTAATAGTTCCATGAAAGAGAAACGACCAAGCCATGCTTTTTGACCAAGATTTAAGGTTTACAGAGATAAGTATTGTAGCCTTAGATTTTGTAGAGTTAGCGGCTTGGCTCTTCAGATTCAGTCAGATCTCATCTGATATCTTTTTGTCAGTGAAAGTGGCATGACAATGCGACACATGGCAACCAATTTTACATGAAATGTTTTTGGTGGGATTTAATTTCTTTTTGTAAGAGACCCTGTAATTTCTGCAACGTTTTGTTTTAACGGAATGTATTTCCCTGTGCATCTGTTATCATTTCTTTAGCAGTACACTCTCTGTCATAGCCTGTTTTTCTTGTTGACTTATTACTTAAAATAGATGATAGCTGCTGTAACCTTCAATTCTGATGTGGCGCCATACTATAGCGCGTGAATAAGAGTCGGTTTCCAGATACACTCTTCAGCACAAGTATAAAGTTGCAAATCGTCCCAATATTCTACAACATAACGAATAATAGCACACCTTAACTTGCAACGCCACATCAAATACGGTCTTCTATAGATTGAGTAAATGTCAATGAATGGAAAAGGCATGAACTATTTCCAGGCATACTATGAACTGTAGTATAGACGATAGGGCCCTAGCCCTTCTCCCAAAGAAATTGTTTCGTTACTCATATTGTTCGTCTTATTTCCTTTTTATATGAATACTAAACCAACTTTAGATTTATTCTTGTATCCAGACTATTATTCAATAACTTAAATTCTTAACCTATAACGTAATACCCCTTCTCTAACAAGATCGGTCCCGAATCAAATCTTCTAAATAAGCTCTCGGTTGAAAGTATTATAATTTTCTGTGTAAATAAGTCCCTAAGCCTAAGTAAGTACTACCTAAAACAAACCAAGTCATCAATTAAAGTCCAAATAGGGAAGGTGCGTATTTACGCAACCAGGTTTTTACACCAGGTATTTGCTTGCAAGTATGGCGACCAGGTGCCGCCCGAAACACTTGCAAGGAGAAAAAGTATTTACTTTACGGGATTTCGCGAATGCTATTATGCTTCTTATTGTAACATGTACAATGAACATTTTCCTATGCAAGTATTTTAGTTGAAAAACTCGCTACGCAATTGTGCACCTTATTATAACTTAAATACAAATCAATTTTCTTTAACGAAAAAAATACTTTCAAGGGTTTTGACCCTGGTTTTTGGCGCTTCACTCGGGTGTCATCGTCAAATACACGGAACGAAGTAGGCAAGCAATATATATCGCGCTCGCTCAGTCATGTTTGGTGTCGTTTGGAACGTTTTGAATTTCGTGAATGCCATTATGCTTCTTATTATAACATATATAATGAACAATATCCTATTAAAGTATTTTAGTAGAAAAACTTGTTACGCAATTGTGCACCTTATCTTAGTTAAAATACAAATCAATTTTCTTTAATGAAAAAAATACTTTGAAGGGTTTTGAGCCCTGGTTTTTGGCGCTGGTATTTTTATGTGGGCGCACTTGGAAGCCCTGTTAGGAGATTTTGCAAGTATAACCCATCCCTAAGTCCAAAACCGTTATCATAAACGAGAACCAAATCAGAACGAACGAATACACAACACAGACCAACCATAAATACGGAATACATAGGTGCCTCAGAGTGTCGACTTCCTCGCGACAGAGCGCGAGAAATGATACCGTGTGCTAACTTGAGGCGCACGCCATCTAGTATCGCCTTTTGAAACTAATTAGACAAACGATCCTCACTGAGTGGTAAAATTGTCGTATTTTAGATGTGAATCATATCTAAAGTACAAAAGCTAAATAAATGAAACTTTGTATGTTTTATAAATGTACTGTCTACTTTTTATCCTGAAAATTTGGGCTCTCTAGTATTATCCATATCGAAGTTATGTTGTGTTACAGAAATATAGACACACACACAAGATCACGCTTTAAAAGGGTTGGAGGGTGAAAAATACAAATATCGTAATTTTTCTGTTGTTTATGTATCAATCGTAGTTTGCATACCAAATTTCAGCTTTCTGAAACTTCAGGAAGTACCCTATCTTTTTGATTACACTCAGGGGGTGTGCTCCCACAAATAAAGGGTTGGAGGGTGAAAAGTAATAATATCTTAATTTTTTCGTGGTTCATATGTAAATATTAGCTTACACACCAAATTTCAGCTTTCTAAGACTTCAGGAAGTACCTTATATTAATTATTGATGAGAATAACGTAATAGCCCCCAAATAAGGGTAGAGGGTGAAAAATACAAATATCATAATTTTTCTGTTGTTTATGTACCAATCGTAGTTTGCATACCAAATTTCAGCTTTCTACTACTTCAGGAAGTACCCTGGAATATTGATGACGAGAACGGGATAACCCCAAATAACCCCAAATAGAGGTTGGAGGGTGAAAGTTACAAATATCTTAATTTTTCTGTTGTTTGTGTGCAAATTGTAGCCTACATACCAAATTTCAGCTTTCTAAGACTTCAGCAAGTACTTTATCTTTTTTATGATCATCAATTAATTTGTGCCAAATCGGCGTATTTTAGGTATTAATAAAATCGAAAGTATAAAAGCTAGATACATGAAACTTTTAATATTTTATTAGACCGTGGACCACACTTGATCCTGAAAATTTGAACCCTCTAGTGTTATCGAGGCCGAAGCTATGAGGGTCTAAAAATCCGACGAATGTGTTCGAGAAAAGATAGTCCCGGCCGTACCCGCTGGCTCACATGGCGGGTGCACGGCCGTGCCCCCAGATATGAGATATTTCAGCTCTAAGAATAAATAAAAAGTTATAAAAAAATAAGCATCCTTTTTTCGGATCCAGTACTTATGTCGCTTGTGAAAATAGACATAATTAAATTAAATGGACAAATGTATATACTAAAACCTACTTTTTGGGGATACATTTTAATTTGTTAATTTAGAAGCATTCTAAAATAAAGATCACAGAGAATAGGAAACTGTTACTATCTATATAATTTTATTAATTGCCACACAACACAGTTATTAAATGTTAGTCGTTTACAATGAAATTTAAATATTCATAGCTAAGTGTTTTACTTCACGGAAATTCATAAAACTGAAAATACTCATGAATAATTACTGTTAATTACTGCCCAAAGCTTTTGAAGGACAACGAACAATAATAGCAGTTTATTATTTTAGGCAGACGTACCGATGCCTATCTTAACAAAGTTTGTTCTAACTCGACTATATTTTCACTCTGCGAAGTCTAAGCGTTTATACACTGACTTTTCCTTACTTTTGTTTCCAAATGACCGAGGAGCCAATTACGCGCCTCTGTAACGGCACCTCATGACAATACAATCTAATCAACAACTTTGCTAATGTACGAACTGACAAAACAAAAGAACTCACCAAACGTCCTCTCCTTTGTTGCAGATAAAACTCGGGCCGATGTGAAGCGAGATGGACCTTAAGTACTTGATCCTAATGATCGCCTTCGCAACCGTCGAAATAAACGTTACCGAAAGCAGACAAAACGACAAGAGAAGATGGAAGAACGACAAAAGCATGTACTCCCACTATGTTAACATCTGCGATATACAAGACAGAGGGTCCAAAGTTCACTGTTACTGCGAAAGCATTAAAATTAAGACCGCTACCAAAGCAGACTGCTGGGTATTCAACGGTGGTATAGCCGAAGATGATCCATTCTGGTCCAATTTCTATTCTCAGCCGAAAATCGAAAAGCTCACTTTTAACGTCAGAGCCGATGGAGGGCTGACGTTCATCCCCGCTAAAGTTATTGTACGTCTCGAACGCCTCCAATACCTCAACATACAATACGCCAACATATACAGCATAGGTTCCTTCGCATTCACGAATTCGTCGACGCTCCGCGAAATAACATTACCGAAGAACAAAATAGCGAAACTTGAGAAAATGTCGTTTGCTCATCTGATAATGCTGTCAAACGTCAGCTTAGTCGAAAATCAGATATCCGAATTGAAACGGGACGTATTCTACGTCCTACCCAATTTGCAAAGGTTATACCTGTCGAAGAACAATTTGGGCGTGTTGCACGACGGATGCTTCAAGCATTTGAACAACCTCATTAAACTGGATCTCGACAATAATTTGCTGACTGTCGTCATTAGAGAGAACTTCCAGGGGCTGTCTAATCTGATAACGCTTGATATGAGAAACAATAAATTAACAATGATAGGAGACTTGGCGTTTGCGGAACTTTGGAGTCTGCAGGAACTTTACCTGGACGGAAACGAAATAGAATTTATATCGGAGCGGGGTTTCGGCGGATTGGCTCAGCTGCGGAAACTTTCTTTGTCAGATAATAAGTTGGGGACATTAGACGACGGCGTGTTGGATGATATTCAGAAGTTGAACGTTCTGGATCTGAGGAATAACAACTTGGAAACGCTCAAGCAGGAGGCGGTCCATAATGTTTTGGAAAACATGAAGTCAAATTACGCCTTAATCTCTCTCGACGGTGAGTTGTTTGTAACTTTGTTTTGTGATTTATCTTTGTTTGCTCAGCTTTGGCATTCTTTATTAATTCGTGATGGTTCGTAACTTTTTACGTCTGCGCTAGAAACAAGTTAGCTCGATCGATGGGTATCTGATTATTTATATACCATCTGATTAGTGAGTCTGTTGGTACTGTTTGAATTCAGTTTCCGAGGCTTGAGTTGGTTCTATCTATTTTGATTAGCTCTTGTGTAGTTTGTTGTGCGGCTCAAACACATCGCACCCGTGGGACCGGGGGTGTGAACAGTCGACAGGAATACAATTCTGTTATTTGGAGCTTTGTTAACAACGCTATGGTGCAGAATTTGTAATATTAGACAAAGAAAAGAATAAGAAACAAAACATTGGTATCAATTATGAAGGCGCTTCTAACCTAACTAATATTCTTTGTTATCTAAATTCAAGAAACGGACAATATAACATTTTTCGTTATCTTATTGAATTTAGTAATTTTAAGAATTTTAATTACTTTAATGGTACCTTCAGAATTGTACCCAACTCTTGTGGCTGGGATAATGATGATAAAAAATTAATTATACAGTAACCTGTATAATTTATTTTAATTACCATCTCAGCCACAAGAAACCCACTGCTGGACATAGGCTTCCCTCATGGATTTCCTAAATTATTTTGTTTTTATTCATTAACACAAATCGTCACAATCGTCACAAATTTTAGGAAAAACATTTTTGTGCACTTTCGTGGCGATTATTTATATATTAACGTTTTTTTTATGTATACACTATAGATCTTCGATTGACCACCAACTCGCCAGATGTTAAGCGACTGTGTGGCCGAGGATGGAGCTCGTCGATCTAGAAGATGGGTAGGTATTTAGATATATTGTAGCAATTCTGGTAACATAATTTGGATATGATAGATAATTACCGATAAATAATTTGAGCGTTATTATTAAGTATTTATTTTTAAATTTCAACTTTCTGGATAAATTTGAATGCTATTCTGTATTGTAGGTACCTAAACAGTTTTTTTTTATTAATACAGGCACATAACCTTTAATAGATAGTGCTCAAGGCATAATAATTATTCATTAAATCATAAGCTTGATCCACAGCTGTCTGTTTTAGTTGCGTCTAAAACAATCCCAGGTCGATTTTTTTAAATAAAAGATCTCTTTATAAGCTGTGCTGGCAAAATAAACTATTGCATAATTTTGATATAAAAAAAATTGAATCTTTTTTTTGGAATTTTTTGAAATTTGGAATTTGGAATTTTCAAGGCTAGAGTGAATAGATATCTTCTAGATCGACGAGCTCCATCCTCGGCCACACCGTGTCACTTAACAACAGGCGAGTTGGTGGTCAATCGCAGATCTATTTTGCATTAAAAAAAACTCTATTATTCTGACTAACGTATCCGGCCAATTAATTACCCAAACAAATCCTCCCAACCGCTGCAAAAAGTAATCCAATCCATCCATCTGTGCGAAGTTAATTATCATTTCCTCCCTGATCCGACTTTTTTCATTTCCCCAATTTGTTCCGATTCGGGTAATTTACCCCAATGTTCGCAGTCCATAAGATATTGCCATTAAACGGCTGATTTACCATTAAATCTATGGCCGTTGAACAGATGGAATTGATTGCCAATATCACGTTAATTTTGTGATTTATGTATCGACGAGCATTGAGCAGACAATCATTCAAAGATGCTCCAAAATAACAAAATATGGGTATGATTTTAAGATTCTGTGTTAGCAAGTGATAAGCCGTTTAAGTTTTAAGCAAAATGTCGTAGGTTATAATTCTAAGCAACTTATTTTTATTCAATTGCGCAAGATTACCCTCTTTTCTGCGCAATTGAATAAAAATAAGCTGTTTTTCGGGTATTTGTATATATGTTTGTATTTGGGTATCTAAGTATCATCCTATAGCCTAAACGTCGTGACCAATTTTGATGAAATTAATATAGAAAAAGAAAACAAATCTATTCAATAAATTAAAAAAATGGTACAACCGTTTTAAAGTGATGCGGTTAGAAAAGAACATCGTCTAATTATTTTTGTGGATATAATTTGTGTAATTCTGGTTTCTTGTACATAAACATCAATTATTCGTTAAAAAAAGTTCGTTAGTCTAGCTAAAACTCAAAATCAGCTTGTACGATTACATTTTTTTGTTCATAATTATTTTCAGGACAAAGTTTGTATGAAAGAAAAACATCATTGCCATCACCGTTTTTCATCACTACGCGGATACGCGGGTGAAACCGCGGAGCACAGCTAGTATTAAAAATGTAATTTGCCGGTACTTATATTAAAATATTATTTATAAAAAAGTCCTAGATTCCCTTTGAACAAAGTTGGCAAAACAAAAAATATAAAAAGGTTTTATCATTCATAAAAACCATTATTTTCCTAGCTCAGCAGTTCTCCTAAATAAAAACAAAGCCGCCAAGTATAAATCTCGTTCATTCTCCAGCTCTGCAGTATAAACCTCCGCGGCTACCACACAAATATCCGTGACCTTCATAACTTGGAACTTAGACCCCAGGATGCTCCGGTTCCTCAGATTTGCAGTTAAATAAACAATGAGAGAACCAACACCGGACATGAATATTAGTTAACGCGGCGTACTATGAATCAGGCCTTTCCTAGTTTTGGGTAACAGTGGAAGCAGTATGGGCTTGCCTAATGCACAGAAGACATTAATAGTATCACAGATAGAATGGACACTCTCCGCCTCCCGCCAATCTCGGGTTCCTCACCCGCTCCCCGCACTCGCCCTGTTGTTTGCCGGAGTTTTGGCGCGATCTACCTACTTAAAAAAAACCGGACAAGTGCGAGTCAGACTCGCCCACCGAGGGTTCCGTACAAACTAAATAAAAGGGGGAAATCATATTTTTTTTTTATATTTTCCTTCATAAGCCGAAGAATATTTACGATGTGTAAAAATATTTAACACATTCCTTGCTCACCACTCGGATCCGAGTAGGGGCTATAGTAGCGGCGCCTCCCACTTGAATCCGAGCGAGAAAACGTTTGAGGCAGCCCTCATTTCTTGCATAGAGACACTATTTTTTGTGATAAAAAAAAATCAGTTTTCGGATTTTTTCCTAACACAATGCTTCTTGCCAAATTTCAGAGTTCTAGGTCAACGGGAAGTACCCCGTAGGTTTTGATTCCTTTGTGAGTGTCGAAAAGTGCGTTTTTACGACATATTCGGCTGTAACTTTTTTTACGAAAACTGAAAAAAAAATATTTTTCTTTCTGCAGCAAGATACTATGGATCTGCGTATGTGGTTTTAATTTCAACTCGTAAACTCAACCTTTACGCGTTCCCGAGATAAAGGTCTTGACACCCGGACGGACGGACAGACAGACAGACAACAAAGTGATCCTATAAGGGTTCCGTTTTTTTTCTTTTAAGGTACGTAACCCTAAAAACGCTACGAATTGATAACCTCCTCTTTTTTCGAAGTCGGTTAAAGTAGTTTATTTTGTCTGAAAAAAAAAAAGTCTCAATAAATGTGTTACTGCTAAATAAACAACCGGAAAAAAATCGCGATATTAATCGATAACATGCTTAATCGTTCTTTTGACCGATTAATAATGAGAGTTTTTTTCGGTTAAATAATATAAATGAATACTCAAAGAAGTTTTAGCACAGTGAATTGTGTTACTGTTTATATCAGTATAACGTTATTATACTGTGACATTTTAATGGACTGTATATTTTGTTGAGAGATGCTTCATTTTGCGCAAAACTATTGTTATCTTGCGTGTTTTGATTTACAGTTCTTTGTAGCGGTTAATTCGGTTGGATTTGTATACGGGAAGCGGGTTTTAACGTAAATCTTTAATACTTTCCATCTAATTTATTAGGATAACTCTTGTCGCGTTATTGTTAGCACAAAGATATTGTAAATGCTATTTAGGTTTATTATTTGAACTAGTAATTTTCAGATTGTAAAAAGATAACAAAAAACACTTTATCTTGCTATAGATTTCAGATTCGAACCCCAACAGAGAACTTATGCTTTCGTTTCACAAAATATTGTGAGAAAACCAAAGCATTGAAGGTCTGACTGGTCCAAAGTTAAAAGTGCATGCTACTGGGATAATGCATCTAATAATGTGTCCTGGTCTCCTGGTAGCCTTAATTAAGAAACCGTTCATATCCCAGACTTAATGTACTTAACTTCGGGTGAATAATGATAAAATACCAAAGCTGGCCACTATATTTTGTCTAAAAAAATATATTTGTATTCCATCTTAATATTTCTTTATTTTGTTCACAGGTAACAAACTAACCTGCGACTGCCGCATCTCTTGGCTCCAAAAACTTCGCAACGAAACACGCAGCAAGCGCCTCAAATACTCCATCAGTCGCCTTAACTGCATTATGGACACTAAACTCAAATCAAACTTAGGCACCTTAAAAATTGAAAAAGTCACCGACCGACAACCCAAAACCAGCTATCCTTTGAAAAAAGATGATTATGAAGACGATGATGAAATAATAGACGACAAGACGTATGATGAAATGCAGGACCAGGAAAATGAAGATGTAAAAGTAGAGTACAGGAGAAAGTTGGTTGAGATTCCTTCAGAAATGCTGCCTTGCCCAAACAGGCTTATTTCTGAAGCATCTTATTCTCCTCCTACTCAAGATGAAGTTAAATATTACCAAGCGTCTTCTAGTAGAATACATTCTTCAAAGTGGTTGATTGTGATTATTCTTTTGAAATTCTTGTAGCGGATGGAATTTTAAACCGTGTAAATATTTGAGACAGTTTTGAAACCACAATTAGAATAGTTGAGTGACTTTTAGAATATTCTCTATTATAATTAATTTTAATAAGTAAGATTGTCACTAATTCGTGAATAATTTTTTATATTACCTATTTAGGTATCTTTATATAAGATTAGGTTTAGATCTTAGGTGATATTCGGCCTTGTACATATATATCTTTTTCGCGGCACAAAACTAAAACGCATAAATATTTAATAGTGTATTTTTCTAATAATGCAGTTGAATGAAAATTATAATAATAGTTCTTCATTAGCAGCTTCTTTACTAATTACACTTACTTGTCTGCTGTGGCCAATATACAACTTACTTTACATATCTTAGGATGAAGATTGCCTGTCTTTCGTCGTAATCAAAGTTAGCCACAAACGGGATACTGATTGGCTATTTGATTGACAGTTTTTAATGATAACCAATTGCGGCAAAAGCGGCAAGGCAAATTATGTTTGCATCAAAAGTCGTTCAGTTTCCACCGTTATCAAAATATGCACCATCACTTTATTAATTCCGTATAAAATATAGTTTATCATCTAAGGTAAAAATTATTTCTTAAAAACCTCTAAAATTATGATTATGGTTAACTTTGATTAAGCAGTCGAGATGGTTTCTGTCGGCGCCGTGCTCAATTTTTGTGGTTCACATGAAGGTTACATGTGTCTTAATTATCCAATTAAAATTAAGATTAATACTTATGTTTTAAGGTTTTTCTTAAGGGCTTATACAAATATACCATCTGCTGGTGCGTTATCACATTTTCAAAGGTAAAATTTCAAATTTGTGCAAAACATACTTATAAAGTTAATACAAAACTTGCTAAAATGTGGCAATTAGTAAACGTGATAGCGCACCTCATTCACATACGCCCTTCAAACATAACTGCACATTCAAACCAATTTAAATCTCACTAATAGTAAACACTTTTAATTAAACTCGACCAACTTTGTAAAGAGCTAAATGATCTCCATAAAATCGATTAACCAAACGCTATTGCGAACTTTGATAGTTTGCAGAACAATTATAAGTTCATCTTTGTTCCAATCGAGTGAAGTTTCATTAACTAACCAGATTCACAGATATTTATAAGTAGACGAGGAAGGATATTGTTTCAAAATTGTCATAGAATCAGCTCCCAATTTGATAAGCTTTTAACATTAGATCTGGTTATCTGTAATCCGAATTGAGAAAAACTGAATATCATTTCTCCAAAACGAATTTTTTCATAAGACACTTAGTCAAAATCCCAAAAGCTCATTTGACAACTGATAACCGAATCATTGTAACACGAAAGTTTATGTGTATAATAATAAATTACAGTTTAAAAAATTAAAAAACACGCTACAAATTATTGTGGTTAAAGTTCATTACAAGACTTTTCTAACAAATCCAAAAACAGCTATGATACGATGTTCCATCATGAAGTTCTAGTTCATATCTTCCGGCACCATCATCAGATCAGTTCGACAGTACCATATTATTGTATTGTCATCAGAACTACATACAGCTGCCAATTTTCTTGACGCTATGATCCTTGGAAGATGGCTAAATTAGTTATCTTAGATTTCATTACATAGTTAGTTACATACAGGTCGACCTAATAAAAGCGTGTTAAAAAGGAACCTAACCTAATAATTGATGTATCTGATAACCGAACCTTTGTATATAACCTGAACCTTTATTTACAAAAGTAAAATAGAAATAATACAGAAACCTATATGTTCGGGCAAATTTAACTGATTAACAAACCTTATGGAAACTCGTGTCTAGTAAAACATTTGCGGCCTTACCGAAAAACGTTACTTAACTTTAAGCATTGCTTAACATATTTTGTCAACTTCTCACCGACACGTAATGCCACTGGCGGAAAGAAGACAGATAATTTAATTAACATGATGGTTAAAGTTAAGCAATGTTTTTCGGTAAGGCCATTGGAATCAGGCTGTTCTATGAAACGGATTCAGGCAAGTAAGATTCAAATAAATGTATTTCAGATTATAATATAGGCTACGTTGTTATTTTCTGGAAAGTTGCATTCGAAACGGAATAATAAATAACAAGTCTATGCTTAGAAAACTCAAAAGCCCCCGACAAAAAACGTCTAAACCGTGTTTTTTTTTATTTTTATTTTTTGATTTTGATGAAACATAGCCAAGAATACTACCGACTAAATTCACCTTTCAAACAAGAAAAAAAAACAAAATCAAAATCGACAGACACACACACAGACGCTACGACATTCCTTCCCGGAGCACAATATACAGAATGTATTGTAATGATCATATCTCCTTCTTCACAAATTTATTATAAGTGTTGGGATGTTTGTATATAAAGCGACGTATGCTCAAAATATATTTACGAGCATAGTTTTAACTTCCAACCCAAAAAGTGTTGGTGTTGGGTGTTATAAGTGTATCTGTTTACCTGTGTGTTTGACTGATGGATGGACCGATTTTGATCTAGTTTTTTTATGTTTGAAAATATATTTGATCGAGACTGTTATGTGCTATGTTAAATCAAAATCGGTTCAGGCTTTTTGGTCGGAGGTTTTTGAGTTTTCTAGACTTATACTTCAACATGTTAAGTACCAAAATTTCATCATAAATGTAGGAAAATAAACTTCACTTTACTTTTACACTAGAAGTTCTATTGGGTAGCAAAAATTGCGTATAAATAACATTGACTATGACAAGGGCAGCAATAAAAATTCGCGAAAAAAAACAACACCTAATGCATAATAATTTTTTTACTGATAAAATGTGAGAAATGGGATTAGTTTCTTTTTTGCTATACATGACGAGCCTATACAAATACCCTTCTTTCAGTATAGTACACAGTAAGTACCACAATAATTAGATATCGGTTTATTCTAGGTAGGTGCGGTAACAAAGATGGTCAGAGATGGCGGTAATGTACAAACCTATTTTGATTAATATAGCTTATCCCATCGCTTTATGCACGAACGACTTTAGAATACTAACGTTAGGCATACTTTACGTAACATTTATTGAAAATTCATTTGTAAATAAATTTATCATAAATAAGTACCTATGTATAATCTTCTTTTCTAATACTAACTTTTTTTTCTTCATTGCGAATTTAAGGCCGTATATACTCGTCAAAGCCTTATTAAAGTGAGACGGCAAAAACGAACTTTAAGTTCCGAACTTTAAGTAGATGAACAAAATATAGATTTTGTTCATCTACTTAAAGTTCGGATTTCTTAGCCGTTGCAATTATGTAAATTACCTTGTAAGCATAATTGCAACGTTTGCTGTGTGAATAACCCTGAATCGCGATAATATTAACTGCTCCATGTAATATTAATAATTATAATTTAAAAAACTTAAAAAAACGAGTTTAAAATACGCAATTCGTTTACTTGGACGATATTTTTTCCTTTATTTTGTTGTAAAAACCAAAGTACAAAACCGATTTTGATAAAAAAATATGGAACCACCTGTGAAGTGTTACCTTACAAACATACATAAATATCATAAACAATTCATAATCAGCCGAGTAATTGAACAAATGAACAAAAATAATCGGCCAAGTGCGAGTCGGACTCGCGCACGAAGGGTTCCGTACTATCATCTATAATACTACAAAGTTTAGTTCTGTTTATAAAATAACGAGAAATCAACGAAATTCCATGTAGTAAATTGCAAACTTATAGGTAGGTTTTCGATACACATCCGGGCAGCATAACGACGCTCGCGCGAATACGCGCGGCTATGGCTCGCTCCGTGATGTTACCTCCCCCGCTACCCGCCAACGGCCTCGCGCTTGCGCCACCACCACACCGCGGCACGGCGCTCGCACCGCGCTTAGATGCACGGATTATTTTCATTTTGTGAGTTTTTATGTATTAGATTAGGTATTTATTTTTATAGTTAATATATTTCTAAATATTTACTTACAAATATTCAAGTTTCTACCTGTTAATTAAGATCGAGTAAAAATTGCTTAAAAATTACGTTTGTTGTATGGGAGCCCCCCTTTAATATTTACTTTATTGTTATTTAATTATTTATTTTGAAAGGTAATATACAAGTAAATATTCTGTGAAAATTTGAAGCGTCTACCTGTTACCGTTTTTAATATTGAGCAAAAAAATACGGAAAAAACACGTATATTTTATGGGGACCCCCCTTAATATTTTATATTTTTTAAGTTTTAGTATTTGTTGTTATAGCGGCAACGGAAATACATCATTTGTGAAAATTTCAGCTTTCTAGCTATCACGGTTTATGAGATACAGCCTGGAGACAGACAGACAGACAGACAGACAGACAGACAGACAGACAGACAGACAGACAGACAGACAGACAGACAGACAGACAGACAGCGAAGTCTTAGTAATAGGGTCCCGTTTTTACCCTTTGGGTACGGAACCCTAAAAAGCAGTCGAATTGAGAACCTCTTTCTTTTTGGAAGTCGATTAAAAAGTTCATTGACCTCCGACAAAAATGTACGAAACAAGTTTTTAGTAGAAGTCGTCCGTGATTACGAGCTGCAACGGAATGAGTTAAAAGAGATAAGAGCTACACGATAGAACGAGATGCACTCTGTAAGTATATGTAGGTATAAGAGGCACTTGGCGTTTGTGCTAGATTACTTGCACTACATTGTAGTACCTTAACTCGCGGCAAAGTAGTTCCTAATAGACTAAAAGCGGGCCGTATGTTTACCCATCTCATCGGGTAACAAGATGTGAGGTATCTAGGATGACGCACATTAGTACACAGTAAGTGTCTCTAAATGTACAGGCAAAACGCTCCAGGCTTAGCTTAGACAAGTTTGTACAATTAGCAAAAATGTGACTATTTTTTGGAGTGTCCACTACCATCGACTAACAAGTATTACATTCGAAAGTGCCTATCAAGAAGTGTCAAAATAAATATTGCTTCGCCTACCCTGGAGTTTTCATGACTCAGTCTAATTTTACGGTGCCAAAAATAATACCAATCATGTCATCAAGGAACAAGATGAGAATTATGCAACCATATTGATTTTGACACTTCTAGATAGGCACTTTCGAATGTACTACTTGTAACTCGATGACGGTGGACACCCCAAATAAAACCAGCCAAGTGCGAGTCGGACTCGCGCTCGAAAGGTTTCGGTCCATTATCAAAAACGCCAAAAAAAATCATGTCTGTTGTATGGGAAAACATATTAATTTTAATTTAATTATTTAATTTTAAAGTAAATAATATAACTCAATATTTAGTGAATATTTCAAGCGTCTATCAATATCGACCCTGTTGCCGTTATCAATATCGACCAAAAACGAGCAAAAAATCACGTTTTTTGTATGGGAGCCCCCTTAAATATTTATTCTATTCTGTTTTTTAGTATTTGTTGTTATAGCGGCAACAGAAATACATCATCAGTGAAAATTTCAACTCTCTAACTATCACGGTTCATGAGATACAGCCTGGTGACAGACGGACGGACGGACAGACAGCGAAGTCTCAGTAATAGGGTCCCGTTTTACCCTTTGGGTACGGAACCCAAAAAATTGTCACATTTTTGCTAATTGTACAAAACGCTCCAGGTTTAGCCTAGGTATATGTACATTTAGTGACATCTTAACCCTGTACATTTAGAGACATCTTACTAATGTGCTTCATCCTAGATAGCTCACATCTAGTTACCCGATGAGGTGGGTAAACATACGGCCCGCTCTTAGTCTATAACTATTATTAGTGCATATAGGTACTGTATAAAAGTTACTCATTTCCGGGCAGTCGATTAAACAAATACAACACATCAATCGGATGTACACGTAAATAGGGCCACGAATTTTGTGACACCAATCATTTTCGTAAATAAAAATAAATCTGGGAATATATTTCGTTAAGAGGTTTCTTAAAGCCTTACTTTATCTAACAAATTCAGAGGTATTTTTGTGTCATTTCAATTGAAATGGAATTGAATTGGAATTGAAGTCGCAGGCTTAGAATATCACACCTAGAGATTTATTTGAATTGCGAATGTCAAGTCAGTTGTATACATAGTTATTAAGTTTTGTTGAGAAAATTGTTAAATAGATGACACAGTCGTGTAATCTACTATTTACCTTACTGTACAAGAATGTTTTTTTATTGGGTGTATGTATATAGATATATATATATATGTTTGTTTGTGTGTGTGTATATATTTATGTTTCTTCGTTACTTTCCGGGGCCTAAGCGGTTTGACTGATTATGATGTTAGAGGTATAATATCGTTATAAATTCATCTTTTTTTTTTTTTTTTTTAAAGTTAAGTAGTCTTTGGTTATTTATGATAAGAAAATTGTCATTTGGTTTATTTTAATTGTGTGAGTTGCTTCCGCTTGCCACTACGAAGGCTTTATGACGCAGATGTGACTTTCCAACCGACTTCAAATAAATGGCCAAGTGCGTGTCGTGCCACGCGCAAGTTAGGGTACCGTAGTTACATATCATAATTTATGTGATTTTAAAAAAGGGTCTCTTGTTTGATACTATGAACATATGAGTTGTCTTTCTATGTTAATTTAAATGAAATATAATTTTTTGACTTGTCCAAGTAATCATTTTAATGTGATGGACTGTGACTCGATAACTTGTAAAGCCTACTTAGCCTTGATAGTCTTTCTTTTAATTTCATCATATATTCTACTAGCATGAATTTTTACATATCTCCAAAGTCAACCCTTAGCCGGTAGAAGGGGGAGGGGTCACGTGACTCATACAAGAATTATCAATGCAAAGCTTAACATTTCGCAAACGGATCCCTTTAATGAAAAATAATTATCGCAGGTTCACAATGTTTTTGATTACCTATCCAACAATATCCCATACGATGGGGTAGAATGAGAAAAAAAAAAACATCAAAAAGGAGGTACGTGCTTTTGGTTTATTTCACTGAGATTCAATGATTTCTATTTTTAAATACTGTATTAGTGACTGAGAGTACAATTTCATCTTTGTTTGTATTCTCTTTGATCTTTATGTTAGGTATTTTATGTTATTACTATTTTTGCATGCCGTAAGGTCGGATATCACATTAACTGCCAGAATAATAATGACAAAAATCACAAAAAAAAAGAATTGTGCCAATTGATGTTATGGGTCTAGATATACATAGTATTAAATTTTGGGGTCAATCGGAGGCAGGGTTCCGTAGAAAATTTAAAAAAACTTCACGAGGTCACCGGTACCCTACATGGCGCACAGAAGTAATTATGTTGATTTCCGTTACCAAGGCGCCGTGCGGTCATCTCTCCGGGCACCCGCGCACCTCAGTCGCGTACGCGCCCTACCACGGAACGGACGTTACGTTATCTCATTTTGCGATTACCACTTTCTTTTGTCGTACGTACTTAGTAAACAATGTCCGAGTTAGATATAAACTCTGAGGACTTATTTTTTACCCAGGATAATTTATATGAAATTGATTTATTGGAAAAGTCATTGTTGAATAATGTAGATACGTTTTGTGATAATGTACACGATTTAGAGGAAGATTTGTGTACGGAGAGTGGGGATGAGAATATCCATCCCCCAAAAAATCGAAGGCGTCTTTACATAAGAAGCGATTCGGAAAGTGAATGTGATTCGGTGGAAAATTTTGTCACTCAAAATGTGACTCTTATGTCGTCAAGTAGGCCACAAAAATGGAGAGAACCAAGAGGACTCCAACCATCAGTGATTGCATTTACGGAGCCAACAGGTATTTATAATGATATTAAAATAATAATAATTCATTTATGTGCTATAAGTTTGTGTTTTATTCATTAACCGACTTAAAAAAGAAGGAGGTTCTCAATTCATCTGTATGTTTTCTATGGTTAATGCTCAATAGTCAAGAATATTTTTACTCTTTTTAAATAGTCTACTGCCTATTTATGTCCTTTAATAACCAAAGTACGGATTTGTTCTAGGTATCAAGAAACCGTATGATATTAAACTACGAAATGCAGACCCAGGAGCCTATTTTTCATTATTAGTCTCAGACGAAATTTTTGAGGAAATAGCTGTGCAAACGAACTTGTATGCTGAGCGACGCGAAAGCTCAAAGCCGTCATCGCGTTTGAATAGTTGGAAGCCAACAAACAAAAATGAAGTCAAGGCTCTTTTTGGACTTATTATGTACATGGGACTAATCAAACTCCCAAAAATAAGTTTATATTGGAGCACAGACAGAGTTTTCAAACAAACTTTTGCGCCTAAAAACGTTGTAATGTCACTCTGTAAAGATATACTTGATTTGGGGCACACCGTAGCTACGGATAATTGGTATACGAGTTTAGATTTAGCCAATGAACTTCTAGATAGGTATACTCATTTAGTAGGCACACTGAGAAAAAATAGAAAGGGCCTGCCCAAACAAGTTATTGATGCAAAACTCAAACCAGGCGAATCTGTAGCAATGGAAAACGAACGCGGTATAACAGTGTTGCACTGGAAGGATAAACGAAGTGTATTCATGCTCTCCACTAAACACTCAAAAGGATTTGCTAGTGTGCATAAAAAAGGAAAAGTGATTCGAAAACCGAAGATGGTTATAGCATATAATAAAGCAAAAGGTTCTGTAGACATGAGCGATCAGATGAGCGCGTATTCATCACCATTAAGAAAAACCATAAAATGGTATAAGAAATTAGGCATCGAATTAATTTTAAATACAGCTGTAGTAAACGCCTGGATCATGTTTTGCCAAAATACAACTCAACAAGGAATTGTAGAATTCCGACGTCAATTAGTGGAATATCTAGTTGACTCTGGTAAAAACGAAACCGAAAATGAATCTACTTCTAAGAGACCTAAAAGACTGAAACATACATTAAAAGCAAAGGAAGGCAAAGTAAGGCAATCCAGGCGCTTCTGTGTAGAATGCTACAAAACCAGTGTCACGACGTTTGGATCAAGACTTGCTAAAAACAAGGCCAAAAAAGTGGCAACCTATTGTCCTGAATGTCCTGGACTACCCCATTATTGTCTTCAATGTTTTAATAAGTGCCATCGGTATTTGTAATTTTGAGAATGTGAACTTCATTTTCAGATAATATATTGTTTCCTTGCTTCTTTTGTTTTTTTTTTCAGATCAGTGGGCAATTTTATACTAAAAGGCAATAAAGTTTAATTTTACTACTCGTTTTATTATTCTTCCCATTCCATTTATATATGTTTCATTTATAAATGTAACGTTTGGATTTTAAAAAAATGTTATGTTCTGGGATTTTTAACGTTATTGAAGGTTTATCTTCAATAATTCAAAATATTTTTACGTTACATAGAAACCATGCAAAAGTATTACTCCTGAGCGCCATTCCGGTCACTTACTAATAAGAAATCTATAGAAAACGAGTCCTACGGCGCGTAAATCAACTCTGGAAACAGGTTTACCGTGAGGTCACCGGTGTCCTACGTGGCGCCTTAATACAAGACCGCCTCCGGTCACCGGTGCCCTACATGGCAGTCAATGTGATATGGAGTTCTGTTATTTATACGACATTTCCACTGTTTTTTTGTACACCCATATGCGCAAATAAACATACCTGTTATGAATTATGAAAAAAAAAAAACTACAAATTTTGCGGCATTATTAATATGCATATCAAATTACAGTTTTCTAGTACCTAATTATAGTTTTTGAGCAAAACCGCGGACGGACAGACAGACAGACGGATATGGCGAAACTATAAGGGTGAGAGTATTCAGTTCGGTATTTTAAATGTATGTTACCTCATAACTCCGTCATTTATAAACCGATTTGTAAAATACTTTCTTTTATTTGAAAGTATAGGTACGCTTTCAAGTTAGTCCCATAGAAATTTGATCAAAATCAGTTCAGTAGTTTGGCTTATAAAACAAAATAAGTGGAAAAATATAAAACACAGATAAACGATATTGCGTATTTTGATTTTTTTAAATTATAATTATGATACTATTGTATTTATGTTCAAGTGAAATGAAATCTGAACTTTAATACCTAGTTAATAAGGTTTTAATTCGTTTCAAGACTGTATTTGTAGTTTTAAGTTTAAAGTGAAATCTTAGAGACAACAGTGATTTACATACCAAAGATTGTTTGAAAGCACAAGATATTTATTGTTCAGATTGTCTAAACTTGGTTTTCTTCGATAACACAGTGTAAATAAACACAATAAATTATACCACAGTATTTTAATGCAAGCAGTAAGTGAACTTCTGTTATGTCATTTATTTTCTATATTAGAAACAAAATGAAATATTAAATTACAAACCATGGCGTCATTGAATTGAAAATCAAAAAACTCGACAGGTTTTGAGTGATACTAAATTTTAGTTTTAAAAGTATATAAGTATGAAATATTAAAAAAAGGGGGGGCAGCTGCCCCCTCTTGCCCCCTCTTGCCCCCTATTGCCCCCTCTTGCCCCCTCTTGCCCCCCCTTGGCGACGCCCTTGTATGCTACCAATAATTATGCTCCATGTGTAAGTTTCGGGAAGGTTGCTAAATCTATGCTAAATATTTACACAATAAAACCTATAAAAGTGGTAATAAAGGAGCTAATAAAATTCTGTTGAGCCGATTGTTGAGCCCTGTTAACATTTAAGTTGTCAGGATTAAAAAGCTCTTAATGTATAATAAAATTCCGGACACAGGCCATGCGCCACAAAACGCCACGCATACAATTGTAAACTTGACCTTAAACTTGACTACACAAAAGCGCTGCCGGCGTATTGTAGCTTTAACAGGCGGCCCATGTGTCATTATTTCCTCATAAGTTGACTTACTGCTCCTTTTTGTACATTGTGATTATACTGTCTATTCTAATCGGAGTGTGAAACAATAAATTGATACTTTTCCAGCGCTTGTTTTATTCGAAGCCATAAATCGTGGAGCTTGTCTACCGACAGGCCGAACGTTCGTTGGGATTCAAATTGAAATACAACAAATAGATAGGGTTTGTTTCACCGGATGTTGGTTTTCAGTGATAAAACGACTGAATTTGATTTGGAAGTAGAGAAAATGTTTTTTGTACGATAATCTAAATGGTATTTTATTGGAGCGGAATGAGTACCTAATAATATTCAAGCAATAATGAATAATAATATTCAAACAATATTGTTTATTTTTAAATAAAATTACAGTTTAGGCAAGTACTCATGTTTATTTTGAGCGGATATCTTACATTATAGTTTCAATGGCATTCGGTGGTATTTTTCATAAAAGAGCTTCATCATCCTTGTTTCTTGAAAACTATAACTATAAATTTTCTGGATAAGCACCTCCATCGTGGACCGGGACGCCATTTGACGCCGGAGCGTCCCGTTCATTTTGTAGTAATTAGTAAACCGGCGTTAGAGGCAGTCAACGTTGCTTTGCGCGGCCACTCTGTACTTAATCAAAATTCGCCTAAAAAGTTTTGGTTCCCAGCTGAAGAGAAGGGTCTGCAGGGGGCGAAAAATGTGTTAAAACCTGTTTTAGATTATGCTAATGAGGCTCTTTCATATGATACCCCACATGATACGGTTAATTCACTTTAAAATTTGGGCCCTCATTCCTTGCATAGAGACACTATTTTTTGTGATTAAATTAAAAATGACCAGTTTTCGGTTTTCTTCCTATATGTGTACTCTAACACAATGATTCTTGCCAAATTTCATAGTTCTAGGTCAACGGGAAGTACCCCATAGGTTTTGATTCCCTTGTGAGTGTCGAAATGTGCGGTTTTTACGACATATTCGGCTATACCTTTTTTTTACGAAAACAGAAATTTTATTTTTCATTCTGCAGCAAGATACTATAGATTTGCATATATTTATGGTTTTAATTTCAACTCGATACCTTCACGCGTTCCCGAGATAAAGGTCTTGACACCCGGACAGACGGACAGACAGACAGACAGACGGACAGACGGACAACAAAGTGATCCTATAAGGGTTCCGTTTTTTTCTTTTGAGGTACGGAACCCTAAAAAGGCTAGGTATTTAAGAGGCCGTAATTCGACCATCATCTGTCTCACGCGAGTGAGACGGACGATGGTCGAACTACGGACTCTTTATCACATGACTCATATTCTACTTACTAATACTATTTTAAAAACCCCGACCTAAAAAGAAGTGTGCTATAAGTTTGACGTGTGTATCTGTGTGTCTGTCTAAATGTATTTTATAAGTACATTCAGTCATTTTATATCTTCAAAAATGTGGATATGCACGAGCGAGACGGACGATGGTCGGACTACGTATTCTTAAACGTCAAATTTTCTAGCTGGGGATTTTATTTCGATCGAAATAGCAGATATCATCATCATCATCTCAGCCACAATAAGTCCACTGCTGGATATAGGCCTCCCCCATGGATTTCCAGAAAGTCCGGTTGGAAGCAGCCTGTATCCAGTCTTCCTGCCACTTGTATGACATATTTTATCCACCTTGTAGCTGGTCTTCCTACACTGCGCTTGCCGGCGATAACAAATATAAAAATAAATATTAGGTACCTACCTATCGTTAATACATTCTCATGGTGTTATTATAAGGCTAAAATATAAATATTTCTCAGAAGGATTTTACCTAAGTAATTAATTTTATACCTATCTAGAAAAAAAAGTATCGCATGCGTGTGAGAGAGCTGCGCCACCCAATTCTAAGCCTTAAGACTGAAACTGTATAGTATAAGTACAGGCCTATAACTGAATAAAAACAACCTACATATACAATTATTGTGTTAAATATACACAGACATTCTCTCTAAATTAGCTTACCATAAAACAGTTTTTTTCAAAGGAAGTCTGGCACACTGCCTTCCGTTTATTCTTATCTGAGAACGATAAAAAATAAAAGGAACGAGGTAAAAAGAAAGGATTTTCCGAGCAGAATACATGATTACAAATCTCCACAAAATGGACCATCGCATCGGTGAGTAGGAATAATTTTCTCTTTTATCGGAGAGGGTAATTTTAAGGCAACCTTAAGCCTTTTAGCCTTATCAGATCGTCGTATCAGTTACCTATGGGAATTTAATGAAAGTAGAACATATTTTTGGAGAGGAAAAGATATACTCTTTCTTTGTAGTCAAGTAAAAATATTTATTAAAATACATATTTTTGGTAAGAAGGATTGCTATAAAAATGACTGCCAAAACACCGTAGAACAGGAAGGTAATGGACCTTCCTATTCTACGGTGTTTTGCCATTTCAATTGTCCATGAAAAAGGAAAAAAACTGATTTCTAAATATAACACGATTTAGGTTTTAGGTTTTTTTTTGGGAGGAAAAGTTTATGTTTGGGCTCGACATGTTTTTTAAATTTCGTTTTCACTTCGAGAAATATTACAAAAAAATCAGGCGCCATTCATGGATCCTATAACATGAAAAAAAAAACATAGAAATTAAATAACTGATACTGTGTGTATGTCTGAGAGTTCTCAATCATCTTGAAGATGTGTGAAGTCTGCCAACCCACACTTGGCCAGCGTGGCAGACTATGGCCTAACCCTTCTCACAATGAGAAGATGGCCCGTTCCCATCAGTGGGACAGTTTGTACAAACAGGGTAGATAAAAAAAATAAAAAATATAAAAACTGATAACGGATAAGAATCAATAGTAGAATATAATTCTTGTCTATGTTTAACCCCCGATCCAAAAAGAGGGGTGTTATAAGTTTGATGTGTGTATCTGTGTGTATGTCTGTGGCATCGTAACCCTCAAACGGATGTACCAATTTAGATCTAGTTTTATTTTAAAGAAGTTTTCATCGAGTTTGTGTTCTTAGCTCTGTTTCATCAAAATCAGTTCAGCCGTTTTTTTTATCGGGTGTTATTAATCCCCAGTCAATAAGTTTTCTAAATGTACAATCCTATACTTGTGTATTCAGGAACCCCTTAAAGTTTTACTCATCAGCGAGTAGAACAATGTTTGACAACGTTGATAACGAAAAATATTTCTGAAGAATCAAAAGTCCAAAACAGTCTGTTTCTTAAATCTTTCCAACATGACATGTTTTGGTACAATTTTTTTATTAACCTCTACTGTCCCACTCCTTGGCAAAGATCTCTCGCATTTCCTTCCATGAATCGCGGTCCATCGCTGCCTCCTGCCAATCTTCCCGAAATGCATCAAGATCGTCACGTTTTTTAGGCTTTCCAGCGTAACGTCTTCCATCGGGAACCCACTGTGTGACGATCCTGGCCCATCGATCAGGATGCATCCTTGCCCCGTGGCCCGCCCAATCCAATTTCAATTTGGCAGTTTTCTGGCCGACATCGATTATACCAGCCATGGAACGCAGTACTGTGCTACGAACTCTATCCGTCCTCTTGATACCCAGTATGCTGCATTCCATTGCTCGTTGGCATATACCAAGTTTGTACTTTTGTGAATCGGTCAGGGACTAGGTCTGTGCACCCTATATGAAAACAAAAAAAAAATAAACAATGCTATGAACAATTAAATCCGTGTTCAAAAAAGAGCTATACTGCTATTTCAAATTATATTTTGAATACAGTTAAACATTAGATATAAAAAAAACTCAACAATGCATCATCAGATGAAGTGTTAGCAAGCATCCTTCAGCCAAGTCAACTTATTCTAAAGCCTGTCTCTGCAAATGCAATTTTTTCCAACAACGTTTTAAATATTTACTAGTACCAGCAGCTGCCCATTTTCATTATGCGCTGAGTAATAAAATAAGACAACAAAATAGCGGGCGAAGCCTGAGGCTGTTGCTAAATGTATAGTGGGCAAACTAACTACTTTGTACTTACTTAAGGAGCTGTAGAGTTGGGGGGCGTTTCTTAAATGTGAAGCGAATGTCGGAACTGAACAAAAGAAGGCTGTGATTATTATAATTTAAAGAGTTAAAGGGACGTATGAGTTTATACTACAGGATTCATTTCGGGGAATGTGCGCAAGAGCTTCACGACCTAATTCCACCCTCCCCATTTCACTACAGGACTAGCAGAAACTCGGCGAATTACCACCCGTTTCTCGTTGAAATGCCAAAAATCCGTACTCTGCGATATCGATCCACATTATTGTTGCGTACTGTACAAGAATGGAATTCTTTGCCACCATCTCTGTTTCCTGAAACCTACAGTCTTGGAAGTTTCAAGGCTAGAGTGAATAGATATCTTCTAGATCGACGAGCTCCATCCTCGGCCACACCATCGCTTAACATCAGGCGAGTTGGTGGTCAATCGTAGATCTATCTCGTTTAAAAAAAACACACGACTGTGATATCGGAAATGATTAAAGTGCAGCTTTCTAAATATGTTTTTATGAACGTATAATATACCATGGTGGGAACTCTGGAGTCAGATGTATGCTATATTCAACACCATTACCATGTATGACCAGTAGATCACATTTCGTCATAATCAAGATAATTCCTGAAAGGTAATTAATTACATTAGGTACCATTGAGATTTTACTTACAGAGAGGTTATTGAATATGAAGTAAACGCATGGCGAATCTCAGTTCTCAGCACTTTCGAGGATAAGACCACATCCTTAAGGTTTTTTGGTATCTTGGCCTTATATATCTTGGTAATGTACACGCATTAACAGTGTTTCCCGACGTGTCACGTCTAAAGCTGAGTCGGGCGATTACCTTACTTGAAGCTTGCCACGCAGAACCGGGGAAATCTTATTTACGTAAATACATAATTGTTAGGTACTGATTTTTGTCATCACCAACATGCTGCTTGATCATACTACCTTACTATAATCATCATATGGCTTAATTTCCACATCATATCTGGACACTCTAGGATACAAACAGACGGTAGGCAATTAATATTTAAGTAAATCAAAGTTTCAGCTTAATTTTCAGACCCTAAAACTTACCTAATTTTACTACTGTGCTTAAACTAGTTAATTATTTTTCCATGTTTATCTAAACAGCTGCTAGGTTAATTTATTCAGAGTAATAAGAGGACAAGTTTAATTAACGGGCAGCACGGGCTACAGACACTTAATATATTTAATCTGAGGTCAAATAGAAAGCCCTTAATTAATTGAGTAACAGGCTATAAAGTAATTGAAATTCTACGTTGTTTTCTAGTGAAAGGGTTCTTTAAGGTAAACAAAAACCTTTCACGGAAAGAGCACTATTGTGTTTCTTGGATTAAAATACTGTTTCTACCTTGACATTTCTAAGGCCGATGTACTTTGCTAAGCTGTGGGACTTAGCAGGCTGAAACAAACAACAGACTACAAGGATCAAAAGTGGTATATGTCACTTTAGTTTGACTGTGAATATGATTTTATTGATGTTAAATTAATACTAAAATGTTAAATATCCACGGATATAAATATCCACGGCTTCTACGTTTACCTGTGTATCTGCAAAATCCTAATTTTTCAGGAGAGCTGTTTAAAGTTTTAAAAATCTTTAAATCGTGATATCTTTTTCTTTATAAGGATTATAGTGATGAAACTTAGCAAAATGGTTTACACTAAGATTTTAATTATATAAAAGACTTTGCCTTCTAACGTTTGTCAGTTTTAGTAATAAACGATGTAACTGGCACATACTTTTCTCATTATTTAAACTTTTCCAACGTAAAACTTTATAAGCACTATTTATACCCTACGTTGAAACAAATATACCATATGACACTCAGGGAGTGAAGACAAATCTAACGTCACATCAAAATCGGTCAAGCCGCTTAGGCTGTAGGGGCTCATATAGAAACATACATACCCAGATACATACATACACTCAAAAAACATAACCCTCTCACTGGCGCAGTCGGGTATTAAGTTCGAAAATATGACATTTGTCACTTTGGTGCCTTTCTGTCTGCACATTTGATGACAATACATGTAATGTCATTTCAAATGGCATATTCTATACTATTCTGTATGATTTTTAGACTTGAACCCTTACGAAATTGTGCACTATACTTATCATTTTGTTCTGAAATATTAGCATCATATTTTGAGGTAAAGAATTAATAACAATTTATTAACTTTCATCCGGGCTAATTTATTACGCTGAGATTTTTGGTTGAAGAGGATATAATTATAATTTCAGATGAGTCGTGATTTTCCAGAGAGCTTGCTTATTAAATTCATATTTTTGTCGAAAAACTGGGCTTGAATTAGTAAATTGGATAAAGGTGAAAGATTTTTAGCAGACAAGAGAAACCCGTGATTATTTAGTTTTTATCAGATTATCCGTTGAGTAAAAAAAATTGTTGTAGCATCTGTATTATTAGAACTGTCCATTTATTTTCATGAGGTTGCATTTTAAATAGTCAGATTTTCATATTGTCATCCTTTTGAATAATCTGTTTTGTTACAGTCATATCCATTTATGTTGAATTAAAGCGCAGCTATGAGCTATGTAAAAATTTAATGCAATTGATTAAGCGTCCTCAAGTGTATTTGATAATACTTAAACCTCTTTTGTGAAATGGAACGACAATAACCTGCACTTTGTTTGTTTATTTTCGTCTCAGTCCAACATAGAAAGTCTAAAGTAATAATAGACAACTCCCCGTTTTATCTCTTACAAATGCCGAAGCAGAATAAAGAAAACATCTACAAAATATATTCAACAAAAAGTTTTCCTGGCACGCCGCACGAAACTACCGGTACTCGTACTCGTGCATACGAACATTCATTTCGTACCATTTTCGTACAGAGTCCGCATCGCGGCAGGTTTTAATCCTCTTACACATTCGTTCAGGAATTCGGCAGCCCTCGTAACGATGATATATCGCGCTGTGTTTTGGAAAATAACTTTACTTTCTGTTACGTTTAAAGTAAAGGCGTGGTTCGTTTGTGAGCGATTCTTATTCTTATTCGAGATGGGGGCGATAAGTCCTGCACTGACGTCTCGCCTGGGGTATATTGTCCATTTCCCCCCGCCAGCATCTAACCAAGCCAACCTAGCTCCTTTATATAACGTAGCGAGGCCTTGAGGTGCTGACGTAATAGTGTCTATTACGTTTGTGAGCGATAATTTGTCTGGATGTTTTCGAAGTGTAGGTTTAGTTTATTGTCCGCAATGTTTTATACGTAGATAGATTTTCCCTAGCTCTTCGTGGCAAGCCTCAAGTAAGGTAATTGTCCGACTCGTCTTCAGTCGCGATACGTCTGGCAACTCTGTTAGACGCTGTGTCGTGACTTGTGGACAGTGAAATACACATAATGTGTAGCGATCAGTATCGCTACTGTTATTTAAAAATCTTCTTATAGTATCCTTCATGCATTCCAATGTAAGGTTTCACAGTTTTCCAATGACGATTCCGCGAAGCAACACAACTACGTAGAATTCTGAGAACAATAACACTTATTTATAACGTCACAATATTCACTGTTCTTAGTTTGCTCTTTCTTTTCAATATAATTGTTACCTGCTTGAGTTTATATCCTGTTTTTAGTAATTTTGTTTATTGAATTCCGAGGTCGATTTGTTATTTTCTGGCGTCGAGAGTAGATCGGGGATTTGGCGGATGTCACTGACAGCCACGTTTCGCAAGACATCGACTGTTCTAATTGCAAACCATAAAGGCTAAGTGTCGTACCGCAAAATACTATCTGCTCTCCAAGCGAATCTATTCGATGTTTTTAATCGTCTTTGTTTTTCATATTTCATTTTAAGAAAGCATTTCAGCAGTGTTTTCCTTTATGCTAGTTTAGCATTTGTTTTATAATGTCAAACAAATTGGTTTCGGACACTATTCTTAAGTATTTTTTATTTTGTAAACTTATTCAAAAGAAAACTTAATCGATTACCGCATCGACTGAATGATTGAAAACGAATCATTTTTTTACTCGACGGAGGGACATCCCACCACTATTGAGATGAGTGGACAGGAGCCGAAATGGAGATTTGGAATATGGCTTACACTTCCGGACATCGGCTGAAGAACACCTCTTTCTACTGAAGATCGAAAAAAGGACGCTTCGAGGAACGCAGGCGTGATCTCGCCCGAGGAGGGCTGAGCGACATCCACAACCTAGTTTCTGAGACGACCTTTGGAGAACCTGAGGAGGCGTGATGAGACATCCCGTTGTCTAGGTGGTATTTTTATTCCCGAGGATCACCGTCATGGAGCATCCTTCTTGACGATCAGCCCGCCATTAGCCTGCTGTTCAGGACGTCGTGGAGCGCCCAGCGCCCGACGTCGTTTCCACGTGCGTGTCCATTGACCGCATGCTCACTCTATCTGCGAGGAGCTTACCATCGGTGCGTGCTTTGACCCGCCGATTTATCGTCACCGTCAAAAGTGAATCCACGTGAGTAAAGCGATCGATCGATTTTTATTTGCGTAAAATGGCCATTAGTGTAATATCTGTGCGCGTTCGGAACCTTTCGTATCCACGCTTACAACGTTCTTGAAGAACTTTAAACCGTATTTTTGTAACTAGAATTTTTGTAACCTACATTCAACCTATATCATGATTTTTGCTAAATATAACCTTCATTATTAACTTCAAAACTTTTGTTTCTTTTGTGAGCTAAAACCCATATGTAAGCCGGCCGAACAGCAAGAGGACCCTTGAACTAAATGTTCAATGGCTCTCCGCTGAACCCTATCTAGGTAACCTTTTTTATCTACTTAACTAATTAATTCTTTTTTTTACTTTTTGTAGCAGTGCGGAGAAAATCTATTTTTCACCCTCACTTTTTCCTCTTTCGAGGAAGAAGTTTTTTTTTTATTTTTTTTTTTGCACGCTACCAATGGTAATCATTTGTGTTTAAAAAGTGCAACACTAAGATATACAAGGTCAAGATACTGAAAGCCTTAAGGATATGTGTTATCCTCGAAAGTGCCGAGAACTGAGATTTTCCACACTTTCACTTCACATTCAATGAGTATAAACCTCTCTATATATAAAATCTCATTGAATGTCATTTTATACTTTTGTTTTTCCCCAAAATAACGCAAGTAAATAGCTAGAGAAAAAATTATTTACGTAGTATAGAAACCTTAGGGTTAGCCGTTTTGAGTTATTATTCGCTTTCAGTAGAACCACACCCTTGGCGAACACCCGTAATAGAGCCTGTAATTGATGAAAATCGTAATGAGAAACAATCCGGGTGTATTCAATTTTCGTTCAAATGTTTGGCGCAATAACTCTTATTTCAGTATCCCAGGAACGAAAAAAGTTACCGGTTTGCGGTGACGATAAATCTAAAACCGGTACCCTGCCACCGGTCCCATACCGTTGTTTCACGAGTTTCGCGGAAATCGAAATTCTGTTAGAAATTACTCGTAGTAAATCAAAACAGGATGAACTTTGTGATCCTACCTGATCGTTACCTACGTCACAGTGTATGACGTTGGCTAACTTCGCACAAGCGCGCCCCGAGTCCGCTTCAAAAGCTGGGTACTCACTTAGCAGTGCTGCATGTAACGTATCAGATACTGTATCAACCTGCAAGTGGGTACGGCTCGTCCACGGTCCACTGCGTATCTAACTCGCCGTCCACGAGCACACTGCGAGCCGCCTTTGTGTTCGCAGTGATACCGCCACTCGGCGGGTCACTGCGAGCTTACAGCGCTCCACGCGCGAGCGGCTTGCAGCGGGCTCGTGCCTACGTACTCACTTGATACCGTATCTGATACATTACATGCTACACTGCTAAGTGAGTACCCAGCTTACGAATTGTGTTGAGGAGTTACGGAAACTTGCAAGTTTGCAAGCGTTATTCGAAAGGAACATAACTTGTTTATGCGGGTTATGATGAAACTATTTCATACTTAATAATAATAACTACTAGCCTAGTGGTTCAGTTGGTAGTATGTCTACCTGCTAAGCTGTAGGTCGTGGGTTCAATCCCCACCCAGGGCACACATTTGTGTGATAAGCATGGATGTTTGTTCTGTGTCTGGTTGTTTCTATGTATCATAAGTATATATTTACAAAAAAAAAATGGTACATATGTATTCTATCAGCCATCTAGTTCCATAGTACAAGCTTTGCTTAGTTTGGGCTAGATGATGTTGTGTGAAATGTCCACAAAAAAAAGGCTTTTAATGCGCGGAATAGCCAATACCAACTGTGTAGACAGACATACGACCACAGTTTACCTGTTAAATCAAATATCCTGTTTTACAAAAAAATAATCAATCATTTAAAATAACTACGATTATATCAGCTCAAACAAAGCGATTCACTTCCGCCTTTCCAATGCAAACTGCTCTGAAATGGAATGCCGTACCTTTATCCTTGTTCTTGAAAGATTTGTATATTCAAGTCTAGAAGTAAATAAATTCCTACTGGATCAACGTGCTTCACCTTCGACCACACAGTCATTTTCCATCAGGCGAGCTGGTGGTCAAACCTAGAGCTATTTTATATAAAAATATACTACTGCTTTAATTTGAACTGTGTCCACACGATTGTTCGTCCTTTCCGTCCAAAGTAGACGTTTCGAGAACAATTCAACTCAAAGTCCCAAATGATGTAACACCTACTCGCTGTTTACGGTTTTTGAATGTAAAATGACAATTCAAATGTTTGCTTCGGTGAGTGGGCCCAAGGTTGCGGAGGAGGTTTATTTCTGTACGTATTCGAGACTATTACACAAGTTTTAATCGTTTCTGTCACGTGAAACGCTAGAAAATCATTTACGTTTGTGAACCATTTGAGCGGAGTTAAATACTTTTTGTTTTTTGTGGAATACAATTATAGTTTCAATTGAAAGTAATTGAATCTACAAAAACCTAGTATGCTGTTGAGTTTTATTTCATGTTCTTATTAATATTTTAGATTTTTTAGTATTATATTATTGGTGTTGTGTGTAATAATGGTAGAATTGGCAGAATCAGATACCTGTGAATATTTTTAAATGAAAATTACAGGTTACTCATGTTTAAATTTAGAAGACCAAATTTCAACTACAGTTTCGAAAACCTTAATAGTATTACGTTTCGCCCGCGTCAAGGAGTAATTACTCGTTAGATAGCAAAACACTGGCAAAAAATTATACAAATGCAGAAAATAAATATGAGTTAACATATAATGTTATTAATATTATCTTTTTATTTTTACTTGACCATATTTCGGACATTTGGAGATATTTTATTTGAAAATTTGTGTAATAATTATTATACTCTACTCTACATATGGTCACCCATCTAAGTGCTGGTATCTAAGAAACCAATGAGTTTTATTTTAGTAATGAATAAATGAAGAATAAACTCCCTGCTAAATCTCACACAGGAGCTATATCTACATTTCTAGATATACAATAATTTCACACAAATAATATTGTTAACAAACGTAAAATATAAATTGAAATTATTGACTTTTCACTTTAAAATGCTATTCAGGCGACAAAATAAAAATTAAAATACAAACTTACATAAAATAAGTACTCTTCAAAACATTATCCTACTCCTACCCAGTAGGGCACAATTAAAGTAAAATTCCGTCACAATTATTTTCTCCCCCTTTCCTTTCTAATAAATCTATATAACAATACTAACAGAGGGCACAATACTAATAAATACCCTAAGCTCAATAGCCCTATTAGTTTAATTAGTCTAATATTAAAGCACGTTCACACCCGACGCCTGCTTTGTTCCTAAGCTGTCGCTGATTGC
Source organism: Lycia hirtaria (assembly GCA_947563715.1). Taxonomy (NCBI): domain Eukaryota; kingdom Metazoa; phylum Arthropoda; class Insecta; order Lepidoptera; family Geometridae; genus Lycia; species Lycia hirtaria. The sequence continues at coordinate 26,996,592 of OX387375.1, forward strand.
GAATCAGCAGTTATTATTTATGGAAGATCATTAGTAACCCCCTAAAGGGGCTAAATTGCATAAAAGGGGCGACAAAGCCCAGGAATCTCAATACAATTCGCCCCTTTATTGCACACGATAAGAAAAGTGACGTTACTGATACATGGTTTGAAATTGTTTAAATTACTCTTGGTATTTAGTTGTATCCAAGATTTTCCCCCTTTTCTACTGCTAGGTAAACGCTTGCGGGGAAATAGCTGGCCACATTTATTCCGTAATGTCGTTGATTTTGAAAATTGTTAGGTTTGTCTATCAGGAATGGCAACACAGTTCTGCTTATTTTTTATTGTGAGTCTGATTCCAACCTAGGACAGATGGACAAATATTTTTGTGATGAACATGTATGTTTGTTCTGAATTTGATTATTCTTATTCATAGTAAGTGTGTATCTATATTAAAGAAAAAACAAAATACCCTAGGTACTACAGAAAAGCAGTATTTGCAGTCTAACTTACGATTTCGTTACGCTTGAATTGATACGCTGTTGAATTTACATTTTTTGTGAGAATGTATGCGTAAAATCGCTGTTAAAAATGATAAATACACATTTCTTAGAATAATTCTAATAAAATCACTTGTTTGTTACAAAAAAGTTTGTTGGAAGTTACGAAAAACTTTTGTTATTTTGCGTGAGATGTATTATTATTATTACAAAAATATAGCATAAAACACTCAAAAAGTAAAGACGAATCTAACGACACTTCACACATTAAATTCGGTCAAGCCGTTTAGGCTGTAGGCTATCATATAGAAACATATATACATACATACGTATTCTGTGTATTTTTGGATAAATATTATAATATCCTATATTTTGTTAATTAAAGCTACTTCCATGTCTAAGTCCATATAAATCCGTTCAGCCCCTATGGGTGTGAAAAAATAACATACACACATACCAACAGACACGCACAAACTTTCGCATTTATTGTATTATTAGTGATGAGATAAAATGAGATTTATATATTAAATGTCCACAAACATTATTATTATATTATCCACTTATCTATACGTATGCTGTAAATGATTAGTTGATATTTTATATTTTTTCAGTGTCAAGATACTTATACATATACTATTGAGATATTCTGTGCTTATAATTAGCTAGTTTCAGTTATAAATTAATGTTACAAAGAAATAAAAAGATTTCTAAGCTCTAATACCCTAAAATAATGGAACAGTATTTCAAAAGCTTTTAAACCATTTAAAACCATTAAAATATCACACAAATCAAAACTCTCCCTGAAACACGTGATCATAAGTCTCGAGTTAAATTGTGCAAAACGTGTTTTAAAATATACGAGTATGATGTACATTTTACTAACAATAAAACATGAAGTTTGTAAGTATGTGTGTTGGTAGGCTTACGAAGTCTGGAGTAAGTTCTGTAACTACCGAACTGGTTTCCAAGCTTTCACTATTGAATAGCTGAACTCTTGATATGGGTAAGGACATTTCGATCATGAAATATTATGTGAAATTTTCATACAAAAGTTTCAGGTAGATTGAAATGTAGAATGAAACTAAAGTTTAAGGTGGTACGATTTCTATACAAAGGTATTTTTATCAATTATGGTTGAAAATGTCCGTAGCAAATCCGGTGTCGAACATGTATGGTTGATGTTGTTCGAAGAATTACAGAACTCAAGTGAAGGTGGGCAGGACATATTTAAAGACAAACAGATGGCCGGTGGACGAAGGCTGTCACAGCATGGTGGCTCAGAGGAGCGACTAGACCAGTAGGCAGACCACCAGCCAGATGGAGAGACGATATCGTCAAGTCAGAGGGCAAGAGCTGGATGAGATTAGTCCAGGATCGGAAAAATGGTGGGATAAAGAAAAGGCCCATATCGAGCAGTGGATCGACGAAGGCTGAAATGATGATGATGATGGTCGAAAAGAGTTTTACAATGAGGTAATTGTGGTCAGTTTTAATATCGCTCTCTATGGACGTTCAATCATTTTTGTTTTGAAGAAAACAGAAAATTAATAGCAATTTTTTATGAAAATTATGGATAAATATATTTTTAACTGACATTGTTGCTATTAATTTAAACGAGATCGACGCAAAAACGGTCAAATTTATCGGTTAAACTTTACATATAACTTAGTGAGGTAAAAAATAAAGATGCATTAAATTTACCTGTTCAGATACCTGTTCCGTAAAAAAATGAAGATCCATTAAGTTTAAGTTAAATTGAGTTTCATACTAGAGAAATCGTGTGAACCCGAAGGTTGCGGCTAGTTTATAGTAATACCACATAAAAATATATCTCACGGCCTGGTCTGCTCATTAGAGAATTTCTTTGACAAGAGCTTGTAATAGTAGAATTATTCTAGTCACATGATGTTCATGAAATTCTCTCTGGGCTATCTAACGATTTGAAATTGGATATCGCTCTTATTGGAAAAGATAGAAAAAAATACAAGTCTACAATTTGTGAATTTGACAAGGTGCCTTTTCACAAATGGAGAAGTTTTACTTTTTTAGAGTGAATAGATATCTTCTAGATCGACGAGCTCCATCCTCGGCCACATCTTAGGCGAGTTGGTGTTCAGTCGTAGATCTAACATAAAAATAATATGTAGTTTATTTCAATCTTTATAGTTTATTAAATCTTTGGATTAGGCAGTTGTTTTTTAACCGACGAAAAAACGGAGGAGGTTCTCAAGTCGACGTACGAAGTATGATCACGCATAACTTTTTACAGAGTAGTGCGATTTAGATAATTCTTTTTTACTGGATAGGGACTCAGTTATTAAAGTTAAATAAAATAGGTTTATTATTTTATGCTTTTCAGTTTTTTCGGAGGTTAAATTTTTTTGTAAAAAGTTTTTATATTTTCATCGCTTAATTTTTAACCGAGTTCCAAAAAGGAGGTTCTCAATTTGACTGTATGTTTGTTCTGCGATTACTACACCAATTGTTTTTGATGTTTATTTTTTGATAATACCTCAGAGGTGCTCCAATGCAAATTTTATATAAATCGGTTCAGTACTTTGGTTATTATTACAAAATAACTGAAAATATATGACCCAAGTAATCGAATTGCGTATTTTGAAGTCGGTGTCATCAGTTTTTCAAAGTATAATTATTTCAGCTTTTATAAACTATAATTATTTAATAATTACTTGTATTACTACTGCAAAGGGTAAAATATAATCATAATTTAGACTGTTTAGATGGTTCGAACGTAAAAATTATATTCATTCTATGATAGGTTACTTACAGATTTTTCTGTATTTTACATATTACTGTTATGTCAAATAAATTGATTTAATTTGAAAGGTACCACAAATGAGGTGCCAATAAACACGTCTATACTGGCTGTGTATCCATAAGGTAAATGAAATTAAAAAAAAACAACATGGTGTGTATAACATAAACATTAATTACATCCTATTTGGTATTCAACCAAATTCAAAATGAGCTTGCATCCTAAATAAATGGTACATCTAATTTTTATTGAGATGGTTATATCAAAAATAATTTTAATAAATAAATAAATATAATATAGCTATAATTAAATTTATAGCGATACAATTTTAGGACAGAAAATTAACCACTAATAAAATAACCACGCGTATTCTCAAAAATAAATAATAATTTATAGCAATAAAATTTCAGGACAGAAAATTAACCCCTAATAAATAAGCACGTGTAGGTATTTTTTTAAATAAACAATAAGGTGTCCGATATTTAGTGTACCTGTGAGTGTCAGAAGTACCAAGAGCATCACTAGAAATTGTTTAGTTAAAATTTTGTTTCCAATAAGTTAGTTATATAATAAAGTCATACCCGCAAATGACTCCCGTTTTTTTTTGACGAGGGGAAAATCTTCTAATGATACCCGGCCTATTCCACCAGTGTTTTAGAACACCACTGGTATAATTAGTTGGGTCTTATCGTCCAGAAGAGATACTCCCTACACGCTAGCCTAGTGCACTTTGAAAAATTACTCGTGCGAGGGCAGAATTTCTCACTAACGGCCTTAGCGAAAAACGTTACTTAGTAACTTTGATAAACGTCTCAAATCCTCTGTCTTCTTTCCGCAAGTGTCATTACGTGTCAGCGAAAAGTAGACAAAATTTATGTTGAGCATTGATAAAATTTTAGTGACGTTTTTCGGTAAGACCCTATTATACTAAATTACTATCATAATACGAACCAGACTTTTAATAAACTTGTAAGCTTGTAAGACCACTGTTAAAGACCCCAACGTTCATAAAATTTGCCCCAATATTAAGAACACGAAATATTTCGAAGGTATTTCTAACTATTTCTGCGAAACAGGCTGCAAGCGACGTGCATCGAATATTGAGCAGGAAAATGTTTAGTGAGATAGTGATTGAAGATTTTTGTTACGTTAAGATAGAAATGAAATAGTGACACTCTTTAATATCAGAGTGTCACTATTTAATTTCCATTCATATTATAGATATTTTATGTATGTATGACAATGACAAACTTAACTTGTATATATTTTTTTTTCTATTTTAATTTATGTTATTACCATTTTGTCTCAGATTTAAAAAAAGAGATAAAAACTATATACCGTGAATCATGCTAAAGTAAAAAGAACTATGTAAGCTATTGTAAGTCTTGATGTGAAATATGAAATCGGAAACAAGTTCTGCAATGATATTAAAAATGTATATCACGAAAAACTTCACAAAATTAAAGCATAGCGCACATAGAATCAAAGATGAATGACACTTCTTATCAGGTTTTGAAATCTATAGGCGACGTTTATGTCTAGCAGTGGACATAGAATATGTCCCGTTTAAATTCGGACAGTGAAGCGAACTGATTTCTGATTTCGATTCTATCAATATCACGCAAGCGGTTTAACAACTTTTACATTATTCAAAACGTTTTTTGACGCAATCATTCAGTCAAATATTTAGATTGTTGGACTTATATCTTATACTTTGCAGATATCTAAATACATCTATGTCACATTGCATTAAACATATTTAGTAATGTAAAACTTCCGGCGATCTTCGACTAAGAGAAAAATGTGTATGTTTAAAGGAAGCCGCGTCCCCGACAGGACGATTTGTTTAGCTACGTATTGAGATATGTGGCTAGCATACTGTGGGAATAGGAGATTTTGCTTAAGTGAAAAACTATAATATGGAAAATTTCATAGAAAATACCTAGTACTAACTTATTCTACTACCCGTTTGGTGCAAAAAAAAAATATATCAAAATGAGAAATATTACTTAAAATCTAAAAAATATCTGATTCAATTATTATTTGTTTATCTATTTGGAATCATATTAAAGCTAGACTTGTAAATCATAGACTTTTTTCCAATTTCTTATTTCGCTAACTGTTAAAGTACCATGGCTAATTGAGTGAATCTGGTAGCTATAGCTTTATAAACTCGTTCAGGGACTAAGCGGTTCACATTACGCTTTATCTACAATTGTCGACAAAACAAAAACCACAAATGCCTATCTATGTATGTTCAAATTGTTGAAATTGGATGTCAACGGCAGTATCTTTGAACCGAAATAAAAATTTCAATCAAATCAAAAACTGACTGGCCTTGTGGCTCAGTTGGTAGTATGTCTACCTCCTAAGCTGTAGGTCGTGGGTTCGATTCTCACCCAGGGCAAACATTTGTGTGATGAGCATGGATGTTTGTTCTGTATCTGGCTGTTTCTATGTATAATTGTTTATATTTACAAAAAAAGGATGTATATATTATGTATTCTATCAGCCACCTAGTTCCATAGTACAAGCTTTGCTTAGTTTGGGCTAGATGGTGTTGTGTGAAATGTCCCCATATATTTATATAAAAAAAACTTTCACTTATGTACTTATTCCTAGTCAAAAATTAAAATAATAATAATTAAAATAATTTATATTTCTTGAAATGGTAGGCTCAAAATAAAATAAGGATGACATGTTCCAAGTGCCAACTTTTGGAAGAATAAAAGTTGGCAGTCACGGGACGCCCGAGAAATGTTATATAAAAGGTAAAATTGTCAGAAATACATACACAAATGTACATACATACAACCATGCCTATTTTGACGCGACATTTGACATCTGCGGTGGAATGAACCTGAACCATGAAAGGAAACAAGGTAAGGAATAAACTGATTTCCACGGAATATAGAAAAAAATACCTGATGGTGGTTTCTCTTGTATTGTTTAGTACAAACTAAACACATTTTACTTTTATTTAATACGTCAGCATTGTCAAGTAAAACACACTACAGTATTTAGATAATAAATTATGGAACTACTTAGTTCCGGCAAATTATCTTCGCGCTCAAGAAGGGTGGGCGCCAGATGGTAGTCACATTAGCTACAATATTGAGAACAAATCCTGAATGCAGCCGCCCCCTTGCAATGAGTTTCTTAATTAAAATTTGAATGAGAATAGCGAAATAGAATTTAAAAAATAAGACGGTTGAATATTGCTTGCAGTCAAAGTATTGGAAATATAAAACGAAAAGTAAGTTTACGCTTCTTTGTAATTAAATAACAATGTGAAATACATTTTGTTAAGGGTTTTCTTGATATAATATACTGGGTGTCTTCAAATTGCGTGAGACTAGTTCCCTCCTAGGCTCTTAGGTAGGCGCACTCCATCGTAAATGGGAATAGTGGTCAAGCGCAAGCCTATTTTTAATCGACTTCCAAAAAGAAGGAGGTTCTCAATTCAATTACATGTTTTTTTTTGTATGTTTCCTTAGCGATTACTTCGCCAATTATTAAGGACTCAGTACAGATATAGTGAAGAACGTTCCCATTCCCAATTTTTTTAGTTGAAAAAAAAACAGACATCTACAGACGGATTTACAGATAGAGAGACAGCGGATTACTAATACCTAGAGTCCCGATGTGCTTTATGTACTTTACCCCAAAAAGCATAATGTAAAAGCACAGTTAGAGTTGTGTCAATGGTACAAATCAATGGTAATGATGGTACTACTGATCCCAAATAATTGTCACTAGTACAATTAATGGTACTAAGGATACAACGTTGTGTCAATTGTACCATCAATGGTACAAATCAATGGTACTACTGACAATAAGGCAGTTGTGACAATGGTACAAATCAATGGTAATGATGGTACTACTGATCCTAAATAATTGTCACTAGTACCATTAATGGTACTAAGGATACAACATTGTGTCAATTGTGCCATCAATGGTACAAATCAATGGTACTACTGACAATAAGGCAATATTTTGACTGGCCTTGTGGCTCAGTCGGCAGTGTGTCTACGTCTACCTGCTGAACTGAAATGACGTGGGTTCGATCCCCACCCAGGGCAAACATTTGTGTGATAAGCATGCATGTTTGTTCTGTGTCTGGGTGTTTCTATGTATCATATGTATATATAAAAAAAAGTATTTAAGTATTCTATCAGCCATCTAGTTCCATAGTACAAGCTTTGCTTAGTTTGGGCTAGATGGTGTTGTGTGACATGTCCACAAATATTTATTATTTATATAGAAAACTGAGTACCCCACCACCCACTCTGAGTAAGCTCATAATATCACTCACACACATAACTCACGGTATAATTACAGAAATACACAACCACATAATTAATCAGAGTGTGAGCTGGAGTTCTAGAACTAGACTCATTAGGCAGAAACTAGTTCATTAATAAACCTTAATTAGTTGCCAAAGTACGCTTTAAACTTGCTCATAAAATGTTACAACAATCGCAATGAAAATAATTACAGGGTGTTCGGTTAGATAACAGATGCAATTCAGTTATGTTATTAATACTTTCGTAATTTAATACTAATTAAATACTTAATGTAATTTTATACTTTCGTAATACAAAAAAGAAAGAAATTGTAAAGTTTAATAATTATATGAAGACTAAATCAAAGGTTGTCGGTTGGTTCGAATACTTTGAATTTGATCGTAATGAAATATGGATGTATGCCTAAATGCGCACCCAAAATCAGTAAAGTCACTCATCGTCAAGACATCTTATAGCAGACTGTTTCTATCAATGAATTCAAGAAATCAAGAAATGTCTCATTATTCTTTGCCTATTCTATCTCTTCTTCAATTTCTTTTTCTATTCTATTCAAAGTTCAATTTAACCTTTGGTCGGATTATAATGTAAGTTGATATGTTAATTTTATTACAAACAGTTGACACAGTCACACTGATAAGAGTTAACCGAAGTTTATACAATGCGAGTATTGGAATCTACTGTTGAAAAATTAACTGTTCACTGATAGGGTCAACCCAGTCAAATATTAAGATCATGTTTTTTTATAAATTGGATACCAGCTCTTAATCAGTACTGGACAGTATTCCACAGTATGTTTTGTGTATCCAAACACCCAGTACAATTACAAAAGATAAATTAATGACCACCTACATGGTGCTAATAATAATACAACCTTGTTAATTTTGCCTACGTGTGATATGCCCTTTGCGAGTAATATAATCGTGTTAAACAACGTGTGGGATGTAAAATACCTTACATAGCTAAATATACTAGCTGACAAGGTCTGCGAATAAAATTTCATGGTTATTTTGAGGCTGGTTATGCGCCATTCCATGCAAGAAACAAAAAAAAAATTGTAAGTACCAAATCACCCAACAGTGTGAAACGTTTAATAACTGTACTTATGCCTTTAATAATAAAGGTCCACATAGACAAGTATAAGTTTAGCAAAATCAAAACCCCCGACAAAAAAAAACAAATGAACCGATTTGAAAGAAATATAACTACGAAAACTGTCGATTAAATTCTCCTTCTAATAAATTAAAACTAGGTCAAAATCGGTCCATCCGTTTGAGAGCTACGATGCCACAGACAAACATACAGATGTACAGAAACACACCTGGAACTTATAACACCTATTTTTTTATATCGGCGGTAAAAATGAATATGGTTTCATTCAGAACTTGTTTTAAAAAAAAAAATGTATTTCTTAATTGTGTACACTCATAGGGCCTTACCGAAAAACGCTACTTAACTTTAACCATCGTCTTAAATTCTCTATCTTCTTTCCGCAAGTGTCATTTCGTGCCAGCGAGATGTTGACAAAATATGTTAAGCAATGCTTAAAGTTAAGTAACGTTTTTCGGTAAGGCTGATTCCTAAATTTGTCACCTTAATTTAGCTTAATTAGCACCTACATATACAACAATTTCGTGTCTTATCTGTGACTGTCATTGAACAAAATTTTTACCTACTACTTATTCTTCCTGTTTATGAGAAATCATAAACATCATCATCAGCTCAGAAGTCCACAAATGGTCGAAGGCGTCCCACAAAAAAAAACCTAAAAATACCGTTTGGAAGCAATTTACATCCAGCGTCTTCCTGCCACTTGTACACACACTGTATGTTGTACTGCAACTACGAGGGCGCCTGCGTTCATCTTCGGCTCTTTGAGTAATACAGCTCATCTTCCTACGCAGTACATCCTATGTAGGTAGTAAGTAATACAGTATTTTACTAGTGTTTCTATACAAAATAAACAAAAACCTAATGTTTTCTAAGGATTTCACGATTGTTACTTATTGAAATGAAACAAAACCGACGCTGCAAAATGTTCGAAACGTCAGGTCATAAAATTATGTAAAATATACGCGATAAGCCCGTTAAAATTTGTATCATTTCAATGAAACAAAAACTTCCCTGTAATCAATAACAATTCCGTTGTTAACGATATATCGCAATTTGAAATAAATGGCAGAGGACTAGTTCTTTCTCCTTTTATCCTAACCAAATTATCGCTCCCCATCCTTGTCTTTCTCACGTATCGCACCACTCGAGATGAGTCTGTTTCGTTGACCAAATGGCGGTCATGTGATCTCCCTTTAAATAATTAAAAACTATTGTTCTTCCTGTGATTTTGTGTAAAAATATTATAGACATATGTGCAGAACTGTCCAATCTTCTAAGTGCGATATAAGAAGTGATCTCCTGGATCTTCCTGTGTGAGCAGCAGCGAAAAACGTGAGTCCTTTCATGTGCCTTCCTTACCTTTAGATCTTTTTCCATTACATTAGGTTCTAAATTCAAAATACGATACCAGCGCGCATATATCCGTTTTACCACAATATGAACTCTCACGTCAAATAATATCCGTCATTCATTCCTAGTTTTATTTCGTCCTTTAATCCCTGAGGTGATTCGGAGGTAAGATAAGTCGCATTCTACATTTTTCTCCGATATTTCTATTACAAATCTCGTTTCGGATTTTAGTACAGATATTATACAAGCCGATAGCGATGAACAGCAGGAGGAAAATTAAGCCGGTGGGCGTCCGAGATAAGAACCTACGTACAGTCAGCATGACAATCGTTTTGTGTGTAATTTTAGATTTAACAGACCTGAAATGGTAAAGTGCGTGAGGCGCTGCGCTTTGTAGGTTTCTGTATTTTTTCAAAATTAAACTTTAGCTCCACAGTTACCAGGGTCCGTGACCTTTGGTAGAACTAGAAACTATTGTTAACCACATATCGTAACGGGAAGAATATTTTAATTTACTTAAGTATCTTATTATGTTGTGTGTATACCACGAGCAGACCAGCGACCTGCAAGTAGTACACGATTATGACGCATGTGCCAGTCATTGCCCAATGCCCTCCTCAACCATATGTTAGGGAAGAGAGCGCCCTGTATTTGTCCGTCACAATACGCGGACTTCGTAGGCTTTTACTGTCATACTAAGCACAAAATATGCCACACTTTCCTGTCTACAATTCCACGGATCTCTGAGAATGGTTTTCACGCACCTACAATATTTTTGCATGACTTATCCAACGTCGATCATGGGCGAAAAAAAAAAAATTTCTTATTCTAAAACGTTTTCAAGATTTTATTTTACGGCCTTTTTGACGTGAATAATATGTATATTAAACTAACTAGGCATAGATTGAAATACTAAAACAAACATTGAGCTGTGTCTATACTTTTATACCTATTTGCCATTAAACGTATTTATTACTTAAGTATATACTTACTCGTACATAAAGCCCTTTATTTTTAACCAACTTTCAAATAGGAAAAGGAGTTTTACAATTCGATGTTTTTTGCGTGTTTATTCTGCGATTACTTCGCCAATTATAAATTGATTTTAATGATTCTTCTTGTTCGGTAGATTATACTTCAAAGGCAGTCCCATTTAAATTCTAACAAAATCGGTCCAAAATTTTGGCTTTTATAACAAAATAACTGGAAAAATATGTCATCCTAGTAAACGGATTGCGTATTTTGAAGCAGGTTTTTTTTCAGTGTTAAACTATAACTTTTATGATAAACACTGCACATTTTTCTCCAAATATAATAAACAAACAATGTAAGGTACACGTTAAGCCACTGGACAAAAACGCTTGAAATTTTGAGAGTATCTCTTTTGTGTATAATATCCACTAAGAATGGATTCCGCGATCGCAAACCAAATTCATTTTAGATTTGGCGACTTCGAATCCGTAATGCAGATATCCGGTAGACGGACGAAAATCGTCGACATACCACAGTGAATAAACAAGTTGAAGTGGCAGTAGGCAGGGTACATAGCACGTAGAACTGATGGACGATAGGACCGAAAAGTTCTCGAGTGGAGACTATACACCGGTAACTGCAGGGCTAATCCAAGGTCGGGAGGCCTATATCCAGCAGTATACTTCTTGAGGCTGCGATGATGATGATGATAATGGTTTTGGATTTTCTTTGACGTCATAATATATTGTAGTCAATGATAACATTTAATGTTTTAGAAGATTTACAGGAACACATTAGTAGGTATACGCAAGCACGCTATTATAATCAGCAATCCATTTTTCGCAAAGTCGGTTAAAAAAGTAAACCCCAGTTATCGTTCGGACGGTACACCTGAACTTCTTTAGAATATAGCGTAATCGAAGCCAGCATTACATTAACGTGGAATGGGATTCGCCTTATTGGATTTCCGAATGTAATGACGATTTTATAAAATGATCCGGTTTATTTCATTAGAATTGATCCTGGGGACAAGTGCGTATGTCGAGTTTTCATAACCAACGATTGATGCCGTGTACGATTTCTGTGAGATTGTAATGGAGTTGGTTTTATTTTGTTGTAGTAATATTAATTATCATACATTAGTTTTGATAATATGGATTATTACTCTTCTTCTTCTTTTTTTATTGGACCCGCATTAAAGCATTTGCCAGTGTCAAGTATTAGGTTTTTTTTCAAGTTTCTTGAATAAAACAAGTTGTAAATGTTCTAGTCACGTATACATTCAATTTATAAGTCGAGTCCTGCTTCAGTAAAGTGGTGGCGACTTTACTAGAAGCTTCTATGGAATTTTGCCGACAACGTAAAATCACACGTTTCACTGCTTTATTTCGCTTGCCCACACTCACGCACTTTATCGAACACTTAATGAATAAAACACCACCATTTTTATAGCATTAATGTTCAAAATAACACAAGTTTAGGAAAATAAAACAAAGCAACAACACGTTAATAAGACGTACCCGCCAAAACTCCCTATTACTCTTCTTCTTCTTCTACTTTTTGTATTGAACCTACGCGATTAGCGATTTGCCAGTGTCAAGTATCGAGTTATCTTAATGTTTCTTGAATAATACAAGTTATATAGTGTTCTAGTCACGTAAACAGTCATTTTCAACTTTGAGTCTAGTCTCAGTAAAGTGTTGGTGACTTTACTAGAATCTTCTATGGAGTTTTTCTGACAACGTAAAATTACACGTTTCACTGCTTTACTTCACTTGCTCACACTCACGCACTTGATTGAACATTTAATGAATAAAACACTACCATTTTTATCGCATTAATATTCAAAATAACCCAAGTTTAGGAAAATGAAACAGAGCAACAACATGTTTCTAATGCGTAATGCGTAGTTTTTCTCTTCTTTTTTAGGTACTTACTTTAACAGTCAAAGTATGAAATTCTTATCTAGAGAGATTTTAATAGAGTTAAAAAAAAAAAACAGGCAAATAACATTAATTTGATATTTCAAAATTTGGATTAAAAATAGATAATCTATTTCTGTCATTTTTCTTTCCTTTTAAGCTCTACTAATAGATCGCAGTGGCACAAACGGATTAAAAACGATTTTGATTAAACCAAACTAACTTACTATTAAAAAGTTGCGCTTGACTCACGATACGTCTAAACGCCACCGGTTGAAAGCACGTGAGTTCGCACGCCAAGCCACAATTAGCCCGGACACACGCCCGCTCTATTTAATTATTATGCTAAACAATAAGCCCAGTATTATTCACAATTATTCACATTATAAAATACTTGTAATGTTATTCCAAAAGTTCATAGAAATCACTAACTTTGACAGATGTTATTAGAATTACATGCACACATTTCATATTTACTTTTTTTGCGAAGGTTTTTGACTGAACGCGCTTGCCTAAACCTGTTCACTCGCGATTTGAAGACACCTATATAGATTATATATGAGATATAAAATATGTAATAGAATATTAGAGGAAATAATAGGTACAGACAGGTTTACAGTGATTTAACGCATACTTTCACACAAAAACGTGCACTCAACAGCGTATCAAGCGTAACGAAATCGTAAGTTAGACTGCAAAAACCGCTTTTCTGCAGCCGGATATTTTGTTTTTTTCCTTTAATATAGATATTTGTTTGTTGTCGTAAACTGAGCTGTGAGGTCATTCAAATTATTTATTAAGACTAACATAATTGTAGCTTAACTTGGTGACGTAGATCTTAATTTTGTATTTATCTACCACTAACAGTATCAGCACAGAACTTGCTGTTTGTTCAGAAAAGCTCTCTAAAACTAAGCAAATACACAGAAATGCACTCAATGCATTGCCAAAATGCTTGGATACTTTGCTTTTGAATAGTATGTAGGTATTAATAGTATGGGGGAGGCCTATGTCCAGCAGTAGACTTCTTGTGGCTGAGATGATGATGATGATGATTAATAGTATACATATATATTTAAAATGGTTTATGTTAAGCAATGACGTTCCCATCACGATGTTAATAGTAAAAGAGAGAAAGAATGAATTTTAGGGTTCCATACCTCAAAAAGAAAAAACGGAACCCTTATAGGATCATATAGATCACAGGATATTTTGTTGTCCGAATAAAATAGAATAGAATGCTTTATTGGCCTTATAACTTATCAGCTATACTAGGCAAGTCAATTACAATTTAGTTATCATCCGAAATATACAAATACAATTATAAATAGGTAGCTAATAGAGACGAATGATGAGTCCATTAAAAATAATATTACATACAATTAAGGAACGCATTTCTCCGTTATACAATAAATAATGTCATTAAATATAAAATGGGATTAAAATCTCGGCATGTACCTATATTGAATTAATACCTTATATCAGATATAAAATAACAATTAACTGTATTTGTTCTCATATTTAAATATATTATTTCAACAATAATAGATATATGATATATGACCGTATATATGATGTATATCCGTCTGTCCGTCTGTCCGTATGTCCGTCCGTCCTGGTGTCAAGACCTGTATCTCGGGAACGCGTGAAGGTATCGTGTTGAAATAAAATCATATACGCAGAACTATAGTCTCTTGCTGCAGAAAGAAAAATCGAATTTCTCAGTTTTCGTAAAAAAAAAGTTACAGCCGAATATGTCATAAAAACGCCACAACATTTCGACATTCACAAGGGGATCAAAACCTATGGGGTACTTCCCGTTGACCTAGAACTTTGAAATTTGGCAAGAAGCATTGTGTTAGAGTACACATATAGGAAAAAATCTGAAAACTGCACATTTTTCATTTAATCACAAAAAAATAGTGTCTTTATGCAAGGGATGAGGGTCCAAATTTTAAAGTTCTTTAACCGTAACATGTGGGGTATCATAATTATGAAAGAGCTTCATTAGCATACGCTAAAACAGGTTTTTAAATATTTTTACGATGTATAATTTTCAGTTTATGAAGGAAAATATAAAAAAATATATATGATTTCCTCCATTTCTATTTCATTTTCTCATTCTCATTCATATTAGTTCGTGAACCCTCGGTGGGCGAGTCTGATTCGCACTTGTCCGGTTTTATTTTCGATATATTTTGTTAATAATAATCTATTAGATAAGGTCTAGGTTAAGTAAAATGTCACAAGTGAAAGTCAGTTGATCAATAGAACTCAATGCATTCCTTATCTGTAATAAAATACAAATACCTAAATAAGATTAACCCATTTTAGGCCCTCGACGAAAAAATAAAGGTTTAAAATCATTAAAGCCAATGTAAAGTGTGTGTTTTTATAGATTAAGTCATTACTGAAATTTGAATTTTGAAATTTAAAAACCCCTGACAAAAAAAACGGCTGTAGAAATTCCGTTGCAACTAACTAAATATATATATTTTTTTGAAATCTTTCAAACAAAGAAAATTGAAATATAGATCAATTTAGGTTCATTCGTTTAGGAGCTTCATATGATGCCAGAAACATACTCACAAATTCACACGCTAGAGCTATAGAAAACATCGTTTTGTGTCGAAGGTTAAATAAAATTAATAGTAGCCTAGATACTAGGAAAACTCCTAAAACTTAAAAGCGTCTAAACTAGGTCAGAAGACCGAGTTTATGATGCAAACTAAGAGGAAAACATGTATCGAGCTTTGAAAGTGATAATTATATTGGAGCAAGCTTAATACTTTTTGCTTCTACGTCACAATCCTGCAACCTTGTTCCGTAATGTACGTATCGCTAATTATTAAAGTTATTTTATGAAAATTTAATAATAAAATAATACAAATAGTTCTTTTTATTGCCATGCTATGACGAATTTCTTTAACGTGAACGCATGTAGACATCCCCATTTCGAACAACGAACATATTTAAAAATTCATCGCACGCGACTCCAACACATGCGAGTAAATTCCTCCCATCAATTATTGAAACAAGTACAAAAACCTTCTTTACATCAACGACTGAGTAGCTAATAGACATAACACTCCTTATGTCAAGAGCACAAGACGCATACCATTACAGCGCAGTACGTCAGTTTAAATGACACCACATTTTCCAGTCCAGAGCAGGGTGTTTCAGTTTTTTTTCTTTTTTTCTGACTGTACTTGCTAACTTAACATTTTTGTAGGTACTCCAAAAGGCGTCAAAGTGAGTGATATAATATTTACTTTCATAATCCTTGACTTATGCCACTATTTTCATATTATTATTTTGACTTGGTGCAGAGTCGGCTCGGAACGTGTTAGCTGCCTCACTTGCACACGAGATCTTTTAAAAAAATTACAGAATTATTGAATGTAAATTAAAAAAAAAAAAACTTGAACCTTTTGAGAAGGCTATTCCAAAATATTTATGTTTATAGCTATTTTTATATCTATTTTATTTTAACCGAAATAAATATCCAAATGTCAGAAAATAACGTGTTTGTTATCAAAATAAACGATGTTGTACTTATTTACTAATGCTACTTTTATATGCCTGGCATTCGGAAATTTATCAAAAGTATATTCAGTAATTTAATACACCGAAGAAAAAAATAGGTGTGCGAGCAAGACAACTGCGTCAACCGATTCAGCAGTCCAGCACCAAGTTAATAATAAATAATATTAATGTCACAAAATGACGCAATCTAGAATTTTGTAACGATACCATTCACTTTGATGCTTCAAAGTAAATATAGGAGTATATGTAATAATTAAACCAATGTACTGACTGAAAGCGACTACGCAAGGTTTCAATAAGATGAAAAGTAGACCCAAATATAGCTTCTAATGCCGCAAAACACGTAAACTTATTGTGTTAACTTTAAATGGTGCCGTTCCAAGTAATTTCACTAATTGTTGTAATTTATAACAGAGTTTCTTCGGCAAATGTTTATGTTGTAATTGTACACGTACCTGTAATGGCTACTATTAAAGAGATGTACTGAGCGTGTAAGTGCTTTAGTAATTTTATAAGACACCGTGCTCTCACGGTATTTCCTTCTACTCATTAGGCTTATAGCACACGAAGCGCCTTTAGCGGCCAAATTCACAGAAAGTTAGCGTCGTATTGATCAGTTTTTTTTTTAATTCGAGACCTTTGATACAAGTCCTATAGTCTGATCAGTTTTAGAGTTCTGAGTGTGACCATGTACTTAAACTGTGTTCTACGATTAATTTGATTGGTAGATTTAATTCTAGAATATTCGCTATGGAAAGTTTTATTGTAGACTTTTTTCAGAAGTAATTACAAAAAGTTATTTTTAATTTCTTATTTCCGTCTCATAATTAACAGCTATATAAGTTATTACAAAATTGGGCAGGCATTTGAAGTTCAAATTTGTTCGTGGAACTTTAAACGGATAACTCTGACTTTAGCCCAAAAAAAGAAATATCAGTAATTACCATTGAGTAAGTTCAATTGGTCGGCAATCATAGTAATAAAAAATTAAATAGTTTACGCTCGAAGTACATTAAGTAGGCCAAGATGACACTTCGAGGCACGGTCATGAATTATTAAAAATTTAGGATAATTCCTAATTCCTCCGGTTGTTAAATATATAGTTGGCGAAAAACGTCATAAACAAATTGTTGTAGGTAAAACTGTTACGGAAACGCTAAGATGAAAGTTGCTCTGTGTGTTCAGAGCCTTAATATAAAATGAGGCTGACGTATCGTTGTAATTTTTAATTTATAAGATGAAAGCTTTCTACTTTTGTTGTACTAGAAAATATTGTCTCAAAGACTTTGTCATGATTTTTGCTTTTACTGGGTGGCATTTTAAGCTAAGAGCTAAGTTTAAGTCATTTCATTGCAACTTGCAATACTATCATCCTGGCTGCACCATTATATCATATTAATATACCATGTTTGGCTATCAAAATTGGATCTACCTACACTCAAAATATCATGTATATGCTTCTAGCAGTTAAAAAGTTAGCCTGTATGCATACTTACATAATATAAGGTATACATAAAATGATTAATACGTAACGGGCTTAACGAAAAACGTTACTTAATTTTAAGCATTGCTTAACATATTTTGTTAACTTCTTGCTGACATGTAATAACACCGGAAAGAAGTGTTATTACGTGTCAGAAGAAGAAATGTAAGACGGTGGTTAAAGTTAAGTAACGTTTTTCGGTAAGGCCATAAATGTTTTTATCAAACATTCGAATATAAATTGAATAGTGACTGATGCTTAAATCTGATCGCATGACATGTATTCCCCGAACATGGTTTGTAGTATTTTGAATGTTTTCGCTGTGACGTCACAACCAGCAATTTTGAATCTTTGCTCCGGACAAATTGGATCGTAGGTATGTTAGGACCTTAACAGACTATATCCAATTTGTACGGCACGAACAATGCAATCGTCTGTTATCACTATATAGCCGTTGTTACCCGTTTATATCGACCAATATTCACCATTACCATTAGGCCACTCTAGTCCATTGTTGAATATAGACCGCTTCCATCGAACACTCAGCCTGATCTTTAGCTTTCCGTTTTCAGCCACTGCCAACCGCTTTCCCTATATCGTAACTTCGTATCTCAGGGCGTCCTATACTACGTAGTAAACGAACAATGTTAAACTTTTGCTAAACAGACTTCTTGTGCAGGGTATTAAGAGTCCGTAGTCCGATCGTCCGTCTCGCTCGCGCATACCCACATTTTTGAAGATATAAAATGACGAATGAACTTCGTTTGTTCTGTTTTACAGTTTTACAAAATCGTCGTTTGTAAAACTAGATAACAACATCACACATATATTCGACAATAATTTAAATTTGATTCAAGTCAATTTTCATACATACAAATAATTTTTGCATTAATAATTTCTAAAATGTTTCTTATGAAAATTAACTTGGATCAAATTAAACATTTTGTCGACTATTTTTGATATTGTTTTCTAGGTTTACTTACAACGTACTTACGACGTGGATATTCGCGATCGAACGGGCGAGTGTCGGACTACGGACTCTTAAGACAAAGGTAAGGTATTGATTTTAAAAGCCGCTGACTAATTATTAGTTTCTTATTTGTGTCTATTTCTGCTTTGTGTAAGTCGAATGTATATCAGAGACTAAAGTCAAATAAAAAAATCCAATACTAAAGACATGTCTACAAAATTACAGCGCTTTGGATGAAAATCGAAAAAATCACTTTTTTTTTTTTTTTTTTTTTTTTCTAATTAAATACATCCACTTAGTTTGCCTAACCTTAAGTCAGACACCCTGTATAACTTAATCATTCAACAGTAAAATGTTGAATTCCTGAGATAGCAAGTTTCGCAATAAAGATGCTCCCAAGAAACCCGAGATGATTTGTCAAAACTTTGTTACTTAGACGCTTCTACTAAACAAGAAAACAAAGTTTAGCTAATCTGAAACCTAGATCAGATAAAGTAACTTTAGAAGCTTTGTTTTCGTCGAAAGTGTTTTCTTTTATTTTACCACAAGGACTGTAGGTAGCATTTTTAACTTTTTTTATTTTATTTTAACAATTTCTATTTTTACTCGTACTGCTCAGTATTGCAATATTTTTGTGTCAGAAAGGTAGTGTAAATAAGTATGTATTTCGGTGTTTTTATGGCAAATATCAACCTCTTCCAAATGTAACTTTAATTTGACTAGGTCTTTATTGATGTTATATAATAGTTATTACTTGAAAATTGAATAATTATAGTTTAAAAAACTGATTTCAAAATACGTAATTCGATTACTTATTTCAGTTATTTTGTTATAAAAAAAGTACTGAAACGTTTTTGATAAAGTTTATATGAGTCTAAGGTATTAAATACCAAAAAAATAATTATCAAAAACAATTCATAATTGGAGGTGTAATGCGTAACAAAAATACAAAAAAAAAAGTACAGTCGTATTGCGAGAATCCTTCACTAGTTGTAATTTTTTTCTTTTAATTTAATCTATCATCTATCTATTTTTTTCGAAGTCGGTTAAAAATAGGTCTTAAAGTCATATGGCTTCCAAATATTATAATTAATAGGCAGGTCGACGACACCCCAAAGATACCGATACCTAAGTATATATTTTATATTAGGTAGCTGCTATTATCGTCAGTTTTAATTATTTGAATTAATAACAATATTCATCATCATCATCATCATCATCTCAGCCATAAGAAGTCCACTGCTGGACATAGGCCTCCCCCATGGATTTCCAAAAAGACCGATTGACAATATTCATGAAAGTCGTGAAATCAAAATAAAATTGTATTTAAAAAGAATTTAAAAATTATTATTTTTTCAGAAAACCTCTCATTTTAATTATTAACTAGCTACCACGATAGACCGTCACTACAATCTTTCCAAATCCCTCTAATACTTTCCATTCACACCCGAAGATTTGCCTTGTAACAAAAATGAAATGTTTTATTCATACACTAAAATTTTTAGTCACCATAATAAAAAGTGTGATTTATTACCGAGGGTGTGGTGACGTCATGGCGTGTCATAGAGGCTTATGGTAATGTACTTCGGTTTTAAGTTTCACGGTATACCTTTAATTACTGTGGGGTTCGATAAAGAAATGGTGTCGTGGTATTTTTTGTATAATAAGTTTAGGAAACTCAAAAACCCGCGACAAAAAAAATATGGCTGAACCGATTTTGGTGAAACGTAGCTAAGAACACTCTTGATGAAATCTTCTTTCAAAAAAAAAAAAAAAAAAAAAATAGATCAAAATCGGTTCAACTGTTTAAGAACTACAGATATACAGATACACACGTCAAACTTTCAACATCCTTCTTTTTAGTTTGGGGGGTTAAAAAGGCATGTAAAGTATAATATTTATTAATCTTATACTTTATTATACTTTCTTTTTGTTCCTCTCTATCCTAAGGTTGCCTGGAAGAGATCGCTATTAGCGATAAGGCCGCCAGTTGTTACACTAGTTTTTAATTAATTTCTTATGATTGTAAATGTTACGGTGTGTACAATAAAGAGTTTATCTATCTATCTAATATTTATTAATCGACTTCAATCTGAACATACTCTTCAAGAAAGAGTTTTTGAAGTGATAACTTCTTATGGGAGGGTAAACCGCTTCGTTACGTAACGCGTTACGGCGCCAGTCTCTCTGGCTAGATTAGTTTAAGTTATCACTTCTTTCGGGCGTCCCGAGACGCACACGTTTTATTTTTTCTACATCACGAAGATAATGTGTATTTGTTTCTATCACCTCAAATAGTCTAACTACAAGCCGCTTCTTGTGTGTGGACTTCTTGTGGCTGCACCAGATGATATTTTCAAGGTATTAAGTACATAAATTTAAATAAATACCGAAATTAACGTCAGATACGAGTTAACATACGACTATGTAAGCGATGTACAAACGCAAAGCACGTTAAAGTGATTCCACAACCAAGAGAGCTTAGGAAACTGTGTTCTCAAATTAGATCCAGGTTCAACTTTAGGCAGTTTGCAAAACAAAACGTTTGTAGTTCAGGCTTAATGCATTACCCAATTAGTAACGTGCACGCCGTGCCTGTTATGTATAATATGAGGCTGGCGTATAGGGGGAGGGAGGGGGGAGGTATTATAAATTAGTTACCGTCACTTATTATTGTAAGCTTAAACGTAAATACTTGAACTGAGGAGATATGGTAAATCAGTTAGACGTGGGAAGATGTCCGCTTGGACTTGACAATGTCACTGGCTGTCAAATCGTGAGTGGCATTAACTGTGAAGTTGTTTTGAAATATAACTGTCAATACCTTACGTTGTTTGGTGCCTTAGCTTGGGTTTTTTTTATTTGAAACTTAGGGGGCCAAATGGGCTTTGACATTCCCAGCTAGCTACTGTGACCTTTTCAGATCTATTGTGATATCACCTGCTTAAAAGCTTGGGTCAAGATGTATGTATATGCTGTATGTATGTTTATCCACTATATTCACCAGATATGATATCCAAAAAATGTTTTCTATTGTATATTTTTAAATGTAATCTAAAATAAATACATATAAAATAATAATAGGTATAGGTAGATTCTCCTGATCACATTTACTTAACGAAAACCGTCGCCCGTAAATAATTTTATTTCTTTAACGAAAACATGAACAAAATATTATATGTCTCGCATATTACGACACAATTCATAAAGTCAAAGCACATCAGCCTCTTACACCCCAGCGACTTGTTCATTGGCCACGTCAATATCATCCAGAAAAGCACAAAAGCATTTTCACGAAACAATCATTTTTTCCATCCCACTTAAAATATAGAAAACATATTTTCCACTAGGTGGGCATATTTGTATAGAGAATACGTTAAACACTAAGTATCAGTGAGCGAGGCATATCGTTTGTGAAGGCTTTTGCGCTGCGCCGATGGCTCGGAAAAATAGGTTAAGCGTGAATTCTTTTTTGTGCAGAGGATTTCGTAGGGGTTCAGAACGTGGATAGACGGCGTCGTAAAAATGTGCTATCATTGGAGGAATGAACTGCATTACACGTTTACTGGCTGTGTAGGTGTTGGTCCAAGAGTCTAGGGCAGCCTGATGTTACTTGTTTTGTGACGAACGAAATGTGTCCAACTAAATATGATTTGCCCCTAAAAAGTTATCTAGCTGATTACACTATTTGTAAGTATAAAGTAAATATAAAAACCAAGCAGAAACTATGTAAACTTAGGTCATTTCCTTCCTCATTTTTAAGCATCTGGCAGAAATTAGCGCTGACGCGTCAGCGCTAATTTTAATTAGTCATGACGGTAAGTGAAACTGAACAATAATATGAAATGATATTGTATACAAAATACATAAATATCAGTCATCAGAATATAGTTAGCTTTTTTTACATCTTTAACGGCTTACATCTGTAAATTGGCCGTCGGCACAAGTTAGCGAGTATCAAACTTTCAGAATCTAAAGTAATGTTCAGTACGACACATTGCGTTCGTCACAAAATAAGTAACGTCAGGTGGCCCTGGGCTCTCGGCATATATGGGTTTAGCATTTTTGCGCTTTTGCGTTTGTGCTGTTTTCTGTGAGTGAGCATCAAATATGGTAAAGAAAAAACAACGTTGCGGATGATCCTTTACGTAATTATATAATTTATAAGAAACTGAGTAGTAAATAAGCTACTCAGTTTCTTATAAATTAAATAATTACGCTCCGTTGTATTACAAGAAACACCTACAAATTTGCCAGGTCCGTCTGAATATTTGTTGGAAAGTTAAGAATATTTGTAATTAAAATAAATAAAATACATAAAATTAAATTTAACAAACCGCTGTTTTGTAAACCGCTACAAATTGTAATATTGTTAAGAATTTATAGTTGGTACCTACAAAAAGTCACTAAAGAAACGTAGTTTACTTATCACAATACTCGCTGAGAGGTTGCTGTCTTCTTTTTACCCGACTGCATAAGAAGGAGGGTTAAATGTTTTTTTGATTGTATGTATGTTTGTAGGTATCTATGTATATAACTCGGGTGTACTCGTATGTAAGTATGTATGTTTCTATATGAGCACCAACAGCCCAACGATTTGAACGATTTTGATGTACAATCTCGTTAGTTCGTCTTCAAATTTTTCGCAAAAATTAATTTTTTTTTTGTACTTACCTCTAACGATATTTTTCGTAATATATAGGTGATTTTACTAGCATTATTGTAAAAAGAGCGCATTTATAACTTTTAAAAGCAACTTTGCGCATACTTTCTCACATATAACGAACACTCAGCAGCAGTTGTAATGTTATCGTAATTTAGACTGAAAAAATTGTTCTTATGCAGTCGGATGTTTTGTTTTTCTTTTAATATGGATACATGTTGATAGAAGCATCGGCTACGGAACCCATACTATATATATGTGATTCGATACGGTCATGGCTATTTATTTATGGTCGATAGGTCGATAAGATGGTGGTAATACATTCCATTTCCTAGCGGTCTACATCAGGAGGGTGAAAGTGAGAGGTTTAGTATAAGCCGATAGGTCTACCCTGATAGGATCGTTGATGGTACCCGCCGTGCGTTTATCGACTTGTTGTGATGAATTAGGAAAAAAATATTATATACATGATAGTTTAAAAAACTGAAATAACAATTTTGTTTACTGCGATTACATATTTTTCTAGTTATTTTGTTTCATATGTCAAACTACAGAACCGAATTTGATGAAGTTTCTTTTAGACCAATCTGAAAGTATATCTTTTACACAATATCTATCGTGTGTCTGAACAAGACCTTTGTGTATTACTTATTATATTAATGCTAAGTTATTTCTACATTTTATTACCAGCACTGTTGTGTGTGTGTATTTTAATGTCGAAAAATAAAAGTTTTCTTTTCTTCTTTCTTCATAGATTGATTTTATCATGGAATGTATCGTCAGATCTTAGTGAAATATAATAATACTAATATTAATATATGACCATCCTTGAAGTACTTATTTTTTGGTTACATAAATCATTAAAATCAGTTTAAAATTGGAAAAAATATCGGAATACTTACAAAAAATGCAGTAGAATCAAACACCTCCTTTTTTAAAGTCGGTTATTGGCAATAATTTCGAGCTAGAGCATTAGAATCAAACAAAGAAATAAATGAAACCATCAATGAATGAGATCCATCATCATTTGTTTAGCCACAAGAAGTACACTGCTAGACATTGACCTCTCCAATGGATTTCCAAAAATACTACTTGGAAACGACCTGCATTCAGCGTTTCCCGTCATTTGTAATGAAAATAATGATGAAACTCAATTTTTTATCAAAATAAAATTATGATAAATCGCTTCTCACCTTTATTCACAAGAGGTTTCTTAGGAGCGGTACCCTAAAAACGATCTCCTTCGATACTAATTCAATTTTCTACTCGAGTGCGTGCAGTTAACGACGAGTTTCTCATTTACCGTGCTCGATATCTTTTTAGAAGAAAAGCCTATTTATTGCGTCGTGTTGCTCAACAAGTGTACAGGGACTTTAAATAAAGTACAAGTCACCGGTGAGCTTATGTAAATGAAATGAATCTTATTTCACGTTTTCCTGAAACGGTCTGTTTTTTGGGTTGATTCTGAATCTTTGTTTAGGGTTCTTGCAATCTAGGCAAATATCAGGGGAAGAGTGAATGAGGTATCTTTTGGGTAAGCGTTGAGTACATCCTTGAGGTAAGTTCAAACGTTTAACTTTTACTGTCGGCGTAGGACTCGGACATGGTATCCGGGCCCCTATCACCATCCGGCTCGAAGGATGGTGTTATAGCTATAAGGGACCGCTGTTTAGGTTTTGCCTAAATATTAAAGTTTCCTATATATCAGCGTTTACTAGGAGTGCGCTAAAAGATAAACGGATGAGTCAAAATTGAATTTTGTTTGTTGTCGAGACTCCTTACATACTAATTTGTCGTAAGTATAATTAGTTTATGTCTTCGGAAATAAAGTAACGCGAGAGTAGTAGATAGAACTTGATCGACAAAATCCACAACAATTCACGAGCAAAGCAAGTGAAAATATTGAAAGCAATTTTATTTATAAAGTTCACCTACACTGTGTACATCTATACATTGACAATAAAAAATCATACAAATGAAATACAGCTTAATGACACAATAATTACAGATGAAGTCAGCGTGCATTAATAATAAGCAAAAAATTAAAATAGGCATTAAAAATTAAAAATATGCCATTAAAACACATGTCAAATGAATTAAAAATAATAATAACAAGCTATTGAATTATAACGAAGGTTATGTCGAACGCCCATGTAGTGCCCACCCCAATATCTGTGGGTAACTCCACTCTTGAAGTTGTTGACGAATATGTCTACCTAGGACAAACGGTCCGATTAGGCAGGTCCAACTTTGCGAGAGAGGTCAATCGTCGTATCCAACTCGGCTGGGCAGCGTTCGGGAAACTTAAAAGCGTCTTCTCGTCCAATATACCCCAGTCCCTCAAGTCGAAAGTTTACGACCAGTGTGTGTTACCAGTGATGACTTACGGCACTGAGACGTGGTCCCTAACTATGGGTCTTATAAGGAAGCTCAAGGTCACGCAACGAGCTATGGAGAGGGCTATGCTCGGAGTCACTCTACGAGATCGAATAAGGAATAAAGAGATACGTAGACGTACGAAAGTCACCGATATAGCACAGAGGATTAGCAAGTTGAAGTGGCAGTGGGCAGGCCACATAGCACGTAGCCGATGGGGCCGAAAGGTTCTCGAGTGGAGACCACGCACCGGCAAGCGCAGCGTAGGAAGACCAGCCACGAGATGGGCAGATGACCTCATACAAGTGGTAGGAAGACGCTGGATGCAAGCCGCTTCCAATCGGTCTTTTTGGAAATCCATAGGGGAGGCCTATGTCCAGCAGTGGACTTCTTATGGCTGAGATGATGATGATGATGATGATTGAATTATATGTCCATAAAATAAGTGAAAATAAATAGTAAATGTATGTCAAATTAATAAAATTAAATATCCTATCAATAAATCATTAACGTCAGATAATGGTTAGATTTATTTAAATTATTTATTTATTGAATATAGTACGTATGTATTGCTATAAATTATCGCAAACGTATTCATTATTTCATAAGCTCATACGCTTATAGTTTATTAGTTAGCAGTGTGATGAGTTACATATATAATAATTATTTAATTATATTTTTGTATCAATCTTAATGTTTTACGAAAACAGTTCAAAAATTTTCATCATTCGATGATAACAATTAAAAATACTAGTTATATAAATAAAGGTTTTTTGGAAAAAAAAACTTTTAGCGACAAATACTTCTCGTATATTACTTGTACTACCTGATATTTTTATTTTGGTCTGAAATTGGTAGAAAATACATAGTATGTAGTAATTCTACGAAATATCGTTTCGAATAATTTTGGGATAGCTCTGTCAGCAGAATTACATGCCAATTAAGCCCATAACAATTCAAAAACGAACTAAAATAAAACTGCCTTTGAACGTTCACTGGCTGTTTGTGAAGTTATCTTTTTTCGAGATACGTCCAGAGCAAATATGAACGGCACTCCAACTTCGCTCGTTTTGCAAGTACTTACCTACTGTGTAACCTTTCATCTAAATATTAGCATTTTTCTGCAGAACGTTGCGTTGTTTTTAGGCTTGCATACTAAGGCCACGGGACTCAATTCGTGAGGCTACGGTGTCTCTCTGTCTGTTCTACACTTAAACGGCTGTATCTTTTGAACGGTAATAGATAAATCAATCTCTAATTTAACAAGATTGTAGGGTTTATCAATATAAACAATACAATCTTGGTAATTCGGAGATCTATTTAGATACTATATACTAGTTAGATTAGATTTAGATACCGTCAACTGTGGCATCTTTACCTTTACCGGTAAATTTTACCTAAGCATACATCGTATTAGTTTTTGGTGAATATATTTTTATCTGTGGCAGATAGGGCAAATTTTGACATATTAGTAGATTTTGTTTGAAATGATGGTATCCCAAAAAGTGTTTCATGCTGACAACATCGCTAGTTGTCAAAACAGAAATACGTTTATTTTCATGTGGTCAATTGTGCACTCGGCGTTGTTGGATACAAATTGGATTTATAGAATAAATATATAACGAAAAATAAAATACACGACACGTTATATTAATATAACGAAAAACCCGACTAATACTGTCGTGTATTTTATTTTTCGTTATATATTTATTCTTGTTAATTGTCCTTTCGTAAGTACTTATGTTAAAAGTTTCCAGCAGCTCAGTCGGGAGACCGTCTGACTTGCGATCCACAGATTCTGGGTTCGAATCGAATCCCACGCACTTCTGTCTTTTCGAAGTTATGTGCGAATTGTTGATTGCCGCCAACTTCAAACGGCGAAGGAAAACATCGTGAGGAAACATAATATACATGTCTGAAAGTACTTAATGATCTTGAAGATGTGTGAAGTCTGCCAACCCGCACTTGACCAGCGTGGTAGACTATGGCCTATCCCTTCTCACAAAGTGATAGTTTGTACAAACAGTTGACAAGCAACAGACTGTTTGTTCTAACCTTTTTTTAGTATGTATTTTATTATTTGTTATTGAGAGTGTTTTGTTGTGTGTACCTAATGTGTATATAAATAAATAAATAACCAGGGCTGATAATAAAAGTACTCATGTAAGTAAGATGAATAAGATTTCATAGCAGATTTCAAATAAACATAGCTTCCTCAATAGGCAGGTACTAGATGTTTTATTGACTCAATGTAAATCCGTTTTTCAACCCTTTTCAAGAAACATACGAAAATTGTTTTAACCCATTTCTTTTACCCTCAATTTTATTTATCGTAAAGAAAAATTCTGATTTCCGTAAGAGGGGTGAGTTCATATGAAAATAGAGTCACGTTTACATACGTACAGATAGTATTTGAAATTTGGCTTATCGGTAGATAGCACACGTCAAGCGCGCACGGCTGCTAGTGCGTATCATGTGTGAAATACCCCTTATAGCTGCATTTACAACGTCTTGCGTAGAGAAAGATTTTTGAGAGAACAAAGTTAATGTCTCTGTTCCAGAACTGACCGTTTGCCGCAAAGGATCAGTTCGGGTGATTTACTAATAAATAAAATTACAGATTCTACCACTAAATAATAAATAAATGATCCATTTCATTTTTTCTTTTGTGCTTTTGTAATATTTGACTATAACTACTTCACTAAACTAGTATAAGTTAGGCAATTTAAACATCAAATAAACATTAACATTGATGACAAAATAAAACATTACAACCTTTTCTTTTCTTGTGTATAAGCACTAGAAAAGATAATAATTGCACACTTGTGACAGCAAGCAGTAGACTTCATTCACAAACTTCCTGATCAAATTAAGATTCCATCCATATCTAAGTACCTACTTTAAAAAAGCGCATTATTACAATCTTATGACAGACTCAATCATAAACGTAAACTAAAAAAAAAAAACTTTGAGTCATTTCCGCAAATCATGTTATGAGACACTTACTCCAGAGTCCTGAAAAAAGACCAGAATTCCATTAGAGTACAATCGTTTTGTTTCAAGTACAAGGGAAGTTTCCTCATAACGTTCAGCCCTGGCTACTTGAACCCGGAACACACAAATGAAAGTATTAATTACTTCCTCAAAGGAAGGGATCCTTTCTAAAAAGATTTCTTTGGAGATCGTGTCGACGAAAACAGATGGACTCGCCTAATATTGATAAGCTATACATTGTACACATTTACTTTGCTGCATTTTTTAATTCTTTGTTCTGTTGATCAGAAATGTAAGTACCCAGATATACTTTCGTAGGTACTTTTTTTAACCCCAGACACAAAAACGACGAGGTGTTATAAGTTTCACGTGTCTGTGTGTGTGTGTGTGTCTGTCTGTGGCATCGTAGTTCCCGAACGGATGAACCGATTTTGTTTTTTTTTTTTGTTTGGAAGGTGAATTAGTTGGGAGTGTTCTTAGCTATGTTTTATCAAAATCGGTTCAGCCGTTTTTTTCCGAGGTATTTGAGTTTTCTAAACTTATATTTGTTTTATTAGTTTTTATCGAAAAATAAATAAATCTAGATAGGCATCTAAAGAAATCAAGCTGGTATTCTGTAAAAAAACTGTTACATGTATTTTGGTGCTGTATAGGTATTAATAATAACAATAAAATGAATATGCATTACAAATTACATTGCTATCGTTATTTAAAAAAAAAAAGTTAACTTCCCCCCCCCCCTCTCCCCCCTCCCCCCCCCCCCCTGGGCCGTGGGCTGGCGACGCCCTTGTGAACACTGCCACTTCAACTTGCCAATCCGCTGTGCAATGTTCTCTCTTAGTTTCTGATACGATCTCGCAGAGAGACCACGAGCACAGCCTCTCCATAGCCCGTTGTTTTCTTGTACATTATTCATTTTATACCTAAGTTACATAACAGTGTAACTGCAGCCAAATCAGGAGCGTTGTCGGGACACGATCCACGCACGTACGCCTTGAAAAATGTCCCGACCTTTTTCAAAGCCCGCTTCCAGCGCCTTCCTAGCAGAATACGGCTGACGCAGAACACATATTGATTGTGAACTATTGCCTCTAGAATAAAAACCTTTACTAATATTATGAGCGAGTGTGGATATTTTTTGTTATGGTACATTTTCCATAAAAAAAAGAAAAAAACTGACACTATAACTTAAAATGTTGTATTCAAAATAACTGTCAATACAAGCTTATACTTAACTTTCATATCTTGTAACTATACCGTCCAATGTTGCGTCAAATGTCCTAAATGGCATAGTTTTTAATTCTCTACTTACATTGTAAGGCTATACATTTTATTTTAAAGAAAATTTTACCTCCAAAGTTTTAAAAGTTGAATATATTCAGTTACATATTTTAGGTACAGGTAAATTTATATATACACGAATCTAATAAGTCTCTGTTACAATAATAAGTATAAAAAATGTCATGATCGATGGGTAGACAAATTTATTATTTTCTCTTTCTATTAAGTAACGAAAATATATGAAACATTTGTGCTTTTATTTACACATAAGGTTGCCTGGATGAGATTGCTATTAGCGAAAAGGCCACCAGTTGTTACACAAGTTCTTAATTATTTTTCTTGATTATAAATTTATGGTGATATAGACTTAGACATATTTATATACGACACAAAAAAAACTACAACATATAAACACATAAAAATATACAAAACTACTGGTTAAATTAACCAGTGCTGGTTTTCCATTGGGACCAACAGGCGACGGTGGGACTGGTTGGTGTGCTCAATAAAGAGTTGTTTCTCATATTCTCATTTATGTATAACCTATGACCACACGTCACAATAATCGTTTAATACAATATTCACACTATGAAAATGCAGATCTAGCGACACAAGTTCATTTCAGTTACATTAGTCTATCTAACAAACAAACATCCACCTATCGCGTATATACGCTAAAGGTAGATGGCTATACCTATAGTTTTAAAATGTCTCTTGCTAAGTGCTAAGTGCTAAAACATGCAGCAAATCAAGGCAATCAATCAAGGCTAGAGTGAATAGATATCTTCTAGATCGACGAGCTCCATCCTCAGCCACACCGTCGCTTAACATCATGCGAGTTTGGTCAATGGTCAATCGTAGATCTATAGTGTATAAAAAAATATAAAAAATTGACGTCGTCGAACACTCGATGCGACATCGCTGACAAGCCTATCTAGCCAGCAACATACATACTGCTAACTAGACCTGTTTGCTGCATTCATGGTTCATGTCGATGATTTTTTTTCTTGTTTTTTGTTTTTGTTTGCTACAACAAAGAACGATAATTTCAGGTTATGCAGGTGGTCTCAACTCTGTGTGCCTCAAACACTACTTACAAAAAAGAAAAGAAAATAAGAATCAAGAAAAAATTACAGTAAGTAACAATATAAACGTTAAAGCTACCTATTTATAATTCACGCGGAGCATATTTTAAAACTGTCTATCCAGCAATTCTGTTTAATTATTTCTAGGCGAGATTTATGTGCCGGTAAGTGTCAACGTCAATATACTGGTAGACGGCGCGGAAAATAACTTGCAATTTATTCCGGAGCCAACTAGGCGCCGTATTCTGTGAGGCGATAAATATTCTATTGATAAAATATTCAATAAGTAAAACTGGTTTAGTTTATTACCAGTACCCGAACCTTTGTTTGAAGAAATCAAAACATCACAAAATTTTAATGCCAAATTTTTGGGATAAATTACCTATGTGTTATATTCATAATTATTTATTTTGATATAGTTTCTATTGCATCCTGTGTGTGTATTGTGTCCTGTGTCCTGTGTCTGTGTATCATTCGTAACTAAATAATAGGTACTTTTAAAATATTGACTGGCCTTGTGGCTCAGTTGGTAGTGTGAATACGTCTACCTGCTGAACTGAAAGGTCGTGGGTTCAATCCCCACGCAGGTCAGAACATTTGTGTGATGAGCATGGATGTTTGTTCTGTGTCTGGGTGTTTCTATGTATCATATGTATATATTTACAAAAAAAAGTATATATGTATTCTATCAGCCATCTAGTTCCATAGTACAAGCTTTGCTTAGTTTGGGCTAGATGGTGTTGTGTGAAATGTCCAAAAATATTAAATATTTATTTATTTATTTTATTTAAATAATTTAAAATCTTTGACATTTCACATTGGCTGATAAAATTCCATTATCAATAAAAAAATGTCTAAATAGAATATTATGGCATAATTTTGAAAATTCAGTATAAGATTGTCATAATCAGTTAGTTTGGAGCCGTAAAAGCAGTCTAAAGTGTTTTTTGTAAAAGAAACAGAAAAAAATAGTTTGAACCATTGTGTAAATTAATCATAAATAAGTAAACATCACGTAATTATTAGACTAAGTTTTTGCTGTAATACATTTTAATCTAGTATCTATTGTCTAAACTTCCTATTTTACCTACGAAAATGTTGTTTCACCAATTAAGAAAAAGTATTACCAATTATTTAATGACATGTCAGCAAACACATTTGTGAGTTTTAATGTCTTCATTTCAGTTGAAGGTATTCTTGTCTTGCTTTGTTAAGCTGTAGTCGAATTTCCATCTTTAAGAAACTTAAACTGAAGTTTTAGCTGTAAGAAAGTTGATTTTATTACTTAACTTCATCACTGCTTCGGTTACAAATTGTATTTGGACCTTCAACATAGTTTAGATCGTGCCGCAAAAAAGACATTTGTCTAAAATTTAGTGTCTTTGAATAAAATAATGGACTTTTTAAACTATTTGCACAGAAACGGAACCCAATTATCTTTTCAAAAAGTCCGCAGAGCTAATTTGGTTGAAAAAAAAAAGAGAAAACTATGTCGGCACACTTTATGGTAATTTGTTCTTCGGCCTTGAACTTTTAATTGCTAATACTACCTCAGCTACAAAGTAAATACAGTGTAGCTGGAGTAGAAACATTTTTAAATTGTAAAATAAGGTAAGTTGAGATGTAGTTACCTATTTTTTACCTGACAGTCAAGTCCATTACACGAATCTCTTCGTGTAAAGATAGTCCCGGCCGTACGTACCCGCTCGCTTACATGGCGGGGGCACGGCCGTGCCCCCAGATATTATAATTAAAAACTAGCTGCTCTTCGCGGCTTCACCTACGCGATGATGAAGAACAGTGATGATGATGATGATAAAATGTAGTATATGTCTATCTCCAGATTCTCAATTATGTATCAAATTTGATAACATTCTGTTCGGTCGTTTAGCCAAACAACAAACAGACAGTCACTTTCTACTTTTGTATTATTACTAGGTACGCTCCGCGGTGTCACCCACGTAGTTATGAAAAACGGTGATGATGATGATAATAAATAGCCTATGTCCTTCTCCAGGGCCTAAAGAATTTCTATGCCAAATTTCAGTGCCAATGCCAATCCCTCTGTAGCGTAAACAGTTTGCTAGATTTTGATTAAAAGAAACATTTATTACGATGTTTTCAGTCTTTAAAACAGAATGAAAAGCTTGACTATTATGTTTATTTAAAATTTCATTAAAACTTCGAAGTCAAAATAAAAAAAAAACACACACACACAAATTTCCCTTTTTTCACGTGTCCCGTTTTACTCTTTACCCGTTTTAAAACCAAGAAACAAGGTTTTACAATAACGCACAAGGTCAAATCTAGAATAATGCCGTGGCTACAGCTTATAAATCGGTCAATAAGAAAAAATATAATTTATATTTTTCAACTTCTGTAGTTGACAACTTTGCTGGCGAAAATCATAAAGATTCTTTTTTATAACAAAAGTTTATCTTTAATATTACGCAAACTAAGCTACTAGTACCGTTTAATATTTTCATCACGCTTTTGCAAAAATTTATTAAAAGTTTCCCTCGCGCATCACTCAAAAACATCAGCATTTTAGTCTCATTATGACTTTTCGCTATTATAGTCTCTTTATTTACTCTTCAATATTGAAATGTAAAGCTTGCAATTCTTTTGTAACAATAATTTAACAAAAAATTGAAGTGTTAAGGCTTTGTTGAGCCTCACTCAGCATGTTTATGCAGTTCTAAAATAGATATTAAAGAATGTTCAACATATTAAACATTAGGGGCTTTACCGAAAAACGTTACTTAATTTTAACCAACGTTTTAAATAAAAACTACGGGTCACTCACGTCTGTTTTAAGCCGAAAATCCGACCGAGAGTGACGTTTGCACTGCCCCTTTGAAAAAAGACCGCCAAATACGGTTGAAACTATAGCCGGATTTTTCGGCTTAAAACATCCGTGAGTGACCCGTAGTAATTTAACCGACGTCTTAAATTCTCTGTCTCCGTTCCGCATGTTAGCGAGAAGTTGACAAAACGTGTTAAGCATTGCTTAAAGAACCTAACGTTTTTCGGTAAGGCGGAGAAATTAAACATTATTTTGTTATCTATTTTGTTTGTAAGTATGATTTTTATTGCAATAAATTTATGTTTATGTCTATGAATTTTTTAGAACAAAATTATAGGTATTCTATTTCAAACAAAAAACAGATCAAAATCAGTCCATTCGTTTGAGAGCTATGGTGCCACAGACAGACACACAGATATACAGATACACTAATACACACATAAACTTAGATCACCCCTCTTTTTGGGTCGGGGGTAAAAATGGGATATATATTTATTTAAAACGTTTGTCATTGCAAAATGATGAAATGTATCAAATTTTAGAATTGTATTATGCCAAATGACAAAACACTTGTTCAGCTCAGTATCACGTGAACGATTTGTTGGTCTTGCTATTCACTTATGGAATAACGGACTAGGACTAGGACTTACAAATAAAGACTGACTTACATACTTATGACTAGACATTTTCTACACCAAAGAGGCAGGTTAATGTTTGCTTAACCAAATAATACGCAGTTTCTTTTACTTGGACATACTTGGACTTTGGATGTAATTTCTATGGAAATAATCTGTAAGTAAAAGTGTATACTTTTGCAAATGAAAAAAGCATTTTCTAAATGTTTAAGTCGTGAGGTAACAAATATTTGAAAAAAATACAAGAGTGTTGATACCCTCCTTTTTTTTTTTGACGTCGGTTAAAAATGTTCGGTCCTTTCAGTATTTATATAATTAGACTACATGATTGTCCACCCATTCTTAGATTTATTATAGCTATAAGTACACTTTGGAGCACCATGAAGCTAATCTGATGATGGAGTCGAAAAGTTGGCACCATCTCCCTGATGAAATCTAAAAAATCTGAAAATACTAAACTCCCTATAGTATATAATAAGCATTTTATAATACCTATTTAAAGTAGGTACTTATATGAAATAATGAGATTTGCTAAGGAAGTCGAAAAATAGACATGGGAGCTTCCGAAATTTCATTAAGTTAGAGCCCAATTTAATTAATAATAATAATAATAATAATAATAACATCTTAAGAGGCTCTCGCTTGATGGTTGGATCAAGGGTCGGATTCAGAAGGCGGTCGTCCTGGACACGGCACGAATTGTCAGGAGGTTTCTGAGTCTGTAGCCCCTACCGCCAGCAGCTTAGGCCCTGCCCCGCTGTTGGCGGCATTCTAGGTTTAAGTTTTTATAATGTTTTTATTGTTTTTTATATAAATATTGTAAAAACTTAGGCTTAAGATTAATAAATAAATATGTGGATAATAATACCTTTATTGACCAAAAAACTTAAATCATAACATTTTAAATATATTTTATACATTAGATACAAATAAATTGGACTTACATAAGAATGTTATCTATAGAACTGTCTGACACCTATACTAGTAATTAAACTGTGCAACAGGTGCCAGAGCCTTCCGTAGGTAATGACTATGAGAGAACATTTGGTTTACATGGAGCAAATAATTATATTAAGTTTCAGAAAAAATATTTAATCTATAATCGACACATTAGGTTCCATATTACCATATATTACTTTACACATAAATATCTAACGAAATGACACGTTTATATAAAATGATATAAAATAAAAAATTGCAAAAATAGTAAACAAAATAGAACTATATAAGTCGACTTAAAAATCGTTCTGTATTATCATAAGATAGCGTTTTTAAAAAATCTGTAACTGCCATTTTAACTTTATATGTTGGAAGGGAGTAAATATTTATCTCTTTATTTATTTTATTATATAGAAAGTTAGAAAAGCTTTCATAATGTCTCGTTGCTAGCCCCGTACGACACACCACATTAGAACAGATTCTAGATCTTCTACGTGGAATATCTTCTTCAGAGTTATAACATAGATGTCTGTGTTTCCTAATAACAGTGTTAAGCACAAAGAGCTGTCTTACCGATAAGACACCAGCTTCCTTATACAACGTAAATGTAGGAAATCGTATAGTTTTTTTGAGCATGACTTTCAAAATTGCTCGTTGCGCTCGTTCAAGAGGCAGCAAATAAGAAGAATAGGATCCACCCCAGACGGTTGAACAATAAGAAAGTACTGATTGGGCAAGCGAAAAGTAAACAATTTTAAGAGTACTTTTATCTGCCGAAGATCGAAGATGCTTAAAAATATATATTAATCGTCTGGTTCTGGTTATTAAGTTATCTATTTGCCATTTCCAAGACAAGGTGGAATCTATAAACACTCCTAAATATTTGATAATGTTAGTCCTACTTAGAGGGTTACAGTCACAGATGCCACTTAATTGTGGCCGACACACATGAGCAGTGATATTAAAAGAACTGGAGTCTGGTTGAGTTCGTGCATTTGACGAAAAAGTTATGTATTTTGTTTTTAATGTATTTAGTGTGAGGAGATTAGAGGATAACCAGGACATTACAATACTTAATGCTTGTTCTGCGTGAAGCGAGACCTCGTACCAGGTTTTTCCACTTATTATTAAGGCTGTGTCATCAGCGTATGTAAAAATATCACAAAATGGAATTTTTAGCATACATAGTTGATTTATGTACAAAATGAAGAGGATGGGACCTAATATGCTCCCCTGAGGGACACCGTAATTGAGAGGCCTATCATCACTTATAAAGTCATCGATCCTAACACATTGTGTTCGGTCTGAGAGGTAGCTCTGAAAAATTTCCAGGGCAAGACCTCGAATACCCAGCTTTTCCAACTTCAAGAGCAGGGTCGGTACAGAGACAGTGTCAAATGCTTTTGAAAAATCAAGAAAAATACCTGCGGTTTTATGTTTCGATTCTAGATGGTGAATAATAGTATTGGTAAGGCCTAGAACGCAGTCTTCAGTAGATAATCCTTTACGGAAACCAAATTGATTTTTAGCTAATATATTATGTTTGTTTAGATGTTTTTGAAGTCTGATATTTAGTAGTTTTTCTAAGATTTTGGAGAGAGAGCTTAAAATTGAAATCGGTCTATAATTATTGACACTGTCTCTGTCACCGCCCTTGAAGACTGGAAGCACTAAGGCTTTCTTTAAAGATTTAGGAAAAATTCCTTTGTTAATGCACAAATTAAATATATAAGTTAATGGTGGCACAATAATATTTCTAGAATCTATAAGTAAACTAGAGGGAATTCCATCCCATCCAATTGCACAGTCTCTACGTAGCCCCAGGACAAGGCGTTCTACTTCGGCTTAATTATTCTCCGTGAGCAATATTAATTTCATTTGTAAAAGTTTGCATTAGAAAATATGTTTCTTTTTAGTTCCGAGTTTGTTTCTAAGCCTGTTCCCATAGAAAATCAAATTTACCCCGGTGCAACAACGTATAATCTATGCTATGTGAAAGTACACCAACACATTGTACAACGTACAAAGTATACCAGTATCGTGCATAAAATTTAGTTTCCTATACTTTTATGATCGGGAAAATTGTCAAGCACTTAAGGGGCTTTACTGCCTAGACTTTAATGTGCGTTTATACCTGACGACACTAAAAATAAGTGCTTTTTCATACGAAATTTACAACTAAAACCTAAATAAATGAATATGAACATTTTTTAATAAAAAAAAAACATTGCATTTTGTTACGTGTTATAAAAATTCACAAAAATGGTTGTCTGTAAAGTCGGATTATGGACGATAATTTTACGTGAAAACGACGCGTCACAAGCCGAACGCTTAGGCCGATCGTGCCTCTCTATCGCTTGTTTCGCACTCTCACTTGCACGCTCGGCTCAGGCGGAACGTAACACTTTTTCCTGCGTGCAGCCGGCGTTCATCGATTTATTAGGCGTTCTCACGTCAAAAAAAAAAACTTAACATAGATCCACGGTTGACCACCAACACGGTTGAAAATTTCAAGATTGTAGTTCTCAGGAAACAGAGAAGGAACTTGATTGAGCGCAATATAACGGGTTTTTTCTTATGACATTTCAGAGTGATAAGCGCAATGTATTACCAAATATGTTTATGAAGTGTTGAAGTCAAAAGTTCCGAATGATGTCGTGGGCTATTGTTATTGGGCAAGCGTGACGTTTGAAGCTTAGTTCGCGTTCCGATCAAGCATACATAGTTCATCGGTAGACTTTAGACAGACTCTCTGTAAATGCGAGATTCGACGTGAACGTCAAATCAAGCAAAGTTCTCCGTTCTATTAACATATTATATGATATATCGTAAATTGAATATTTGCAACGCCCTATAATGGGGTATGTACCTAGCTTATTTATTGTTTGCTCTGTACACATTGCAATACTTAATAAATAAATAAATTGCCCCACTAGTGTACAGTGTACACATCCTTGCGTATGATCACAATGAATGCGTATGCTGAGCGGCTAACTAAAGAAAAGAAAGAAAGAAAATGTTTTATTTTTTTACACCATAAACTACATCGGGAACAAAACTAAATTTTACAACACAAGAAAGAACACATGTAGAAAGTAGCAACAGAAAAACATGATAAAAACAACGGGTTGCACTCCGGGAGTGCCTACAGAAGTGAAAACTAAAAAATAAAATAGCAAAAAGACTGACTCGTGAAGGATTTGAACCTCTGCCCTCCGATTGACAAATTGATATTTATATCAGTGCTCTCACCTATTGAGCTAACGATTCTTACGTGCATGTGACGAAAATAAGCATTCGGCGCGACGAAATGACGTCATGCTAGAAGGACAACCTTTTACATACAATAATAAACTTTAAGTTTCCGGCAGCCCAGTGGTGAGACCGTCTGACTTGCGATCCGCAGGTCCTGGGTTCGAATCCCACGACACGCACCTCTGTTTTTTCGAAGTTATGTGCGAAGTTATTGTTGATTGCCGCCAACTTCAAACGGTGAAGGAAAACATCGTGAGGAAACCTACATGTCTGAGAGTTCTCAATGATCTTGAAGATGTGTGAAGTCTGCCAACCCGTACTTGGCCAGCGTGGCAGACTATGGCCTAAACCTTCTCACAATGAGAAAATGACCCGTTCCCAGCAGTGGGACAGTTTATACAAACAGGGCTGATAAAAAAAATTAACTTTAAATACAGAACGTTAGAATAGGTTTCTTGACTGTCCGTCTTACGATCTGACGATCTGACGTGAGTTTAACGTTTTTACCCATCCCAAAAATGCACAACGCCGCTAAAAAAGTTTTAACTTAAAAATTACTGTGCCTAAAAAAATATACAGTTGTCGCTGTAGTATCTGTTGTATCAATAAAGGTAAGTGCTCAGCGAGAATGCTGCCAATACCTTTCAGATCTTCGAATAAATAACCTTGATAATCGATAGAATATGTCGGCAGATAGTAAAGGGTTAGTGACTTCGTCGCTATGGTATGCCTATTTGAATTCCAGCGTCGTATATTCGTAGCATAGCTACGATTCGTAGCGCAATATCTAAACGTCTACGATTGCTATTTCCTAAGACAAGTCTTGTCGTTACATTTAACTCTGAATATAAAATGGTAAGTTTGAACACTTTTTTCGTCATAAAACGCCGTTTGAGTTAAATTTACCGCGCTCGTCTGCCACTAGACTGGATCAAACTTTGAGTAACTCCGAACTATAGTTTAAGCCGCGCTTAAGCGGTTGATTAACGAGCCGATTAAGCAGAAAGTTTCCGAGTTTCTACGAGCTATCAGCACTCGAATCACTGTTGGGTTGGATTTACTTTTTAATCAGGTGTTTAATTACGTGAGCCTTACTGAAATCGATTTCAAATGATTGGATTACTCTCAGAACACATTTGTAGAAAACTGACTATTTTTTTGTTAGAATTTTCGCTTAGCAGCTGTTTTTTATACGACAGAGTTTTGTAATAACATTAGATTTATTAGCAAGATGTTTTGAATTCAATATCCGGATTGGTAAGTAGTTTAAATGGAGAATTTAAAGAGAATTTAAGTACACGTTCAGGGTCTAATTGCTCGGATATAATATGTATAATTGCTTATGTTTTTGCAAGAGTTCCATACAAGGAAGTTTTAACACAATGGAAGGAGCCATTAGCTTTGCCTATACGCTACTCAGAAGTGCACTACTAAATTATTTTGCTAAAATTTAAAAAAATCAGGCAGATGCGCCTTTTTCTCCTGATTCCGAATTATAATATGTTTACTAAAACTAATAGATAAATAATAAATAATTTTACAGCTGAGTGATTAGAGATTATTTAAAATATCCTGCAACATAGCTTATGAATAGTTCAAACAACCTCCAGTTTCAGGCAAATTGCCTAAAACGCTGTCACATTGCCTCGCTGAATGGCAATCCTTATTTTTTGTCCAAAGTAAAGACCAGCATTCTGGGCATATGTTATAACTCAATTATGGAAAAAAATAATCTTGTGCCGTTTTTGCTTCTGGCGGCAGTACGTATATCATACTTAGTGCAACTTTCATTACAATACAGAAATAATGATCTGGCAGTACTGGGGCTCAATTCAGTTATTCAAGACCGCTCCATAGCCGAACCATTTGTGGAGCGATTCCCGTCGGCCGCCATAGTTTTTTTCATTCAGTCACTTTTATGTCATACTGATGAAACGTAACACTCGCTCGCTCGTTACTAAATCAAAAAATGATAGCAGCCGACAGGAAATGCTTCGCAAAAGGTTCAGTTACGGATCGGTTTTGAATAACTGAATTGCCCCTGTTGGCGAGCGAACGGTGTTTACAGCCTATTAATAATAATAATAAGTTGTAATAAGGTGGTGGTTAATAAGTTGTAGTATTTGAGCAAATCTTGGCGTCGTGTTGCCTTTGTTCAAAGTATGACATGTGCATGGCTTTCTCGAGGTCTCAGGGTTGTTATTTTAGAGTCATTTGTCAAGTAGAACAAAATCACAGTAGGACAACTAGGAAATTTATAGTTTGGTAAATGTCCAGTATCATATATTTAACTCTGT
This sequence comes from Lycia hirtaria, assembly GCA_947563715.1. Lineage (NCBI taxonomy): Eukaryota > Metazoa > Arthropoda > Insecta > Lepidoptera > Geometridae > Lycia > Lycia hirtaria. Next base: position 27,037,840 of record OX387375.1, read on the forward strand.
GAATTTATTACTTCCGCGCTGTCAGTAGTAATTTACAAATTGTAAAGACAATGTCTGTCCGTACAAAGGGTGGTAAAACCCATTGTAGCTCGTTGTCTTAGGACGCGCCACGTGCAGCCGGTTTTTTGTGATATAACCCTGGGTCTGTTGCGAAGAGAAAGCCAGAGCCATGTTAATTAATATGTTAGGTATATTCATAATGATTGTCGGAGATAGAACATAATTATTGTATAGTATGTTTATATCGTCCGAGTAGCGAGGTAGATCCTTATGTATAAGGCTAGATGCTACGTAATAAAGAGCTAGGTAAGGTGTGTACGCATGTTACGGTATACACATAGACTAGGTAGACAAGTCTTATTAGGACTTACTAGTTTTAGAGTAAGTTCTAGATAAGTGTTCGTAAGTGATAAGGTGCGTATAAGGTGATCATGTTCATTATTATGTGTAAGAAATCATTGGCCATTTCCACGCCGTGCTGCCATCTGTGGGGGTACGTTGGAGGCGGTAATGATTTGCTTATAAGGCCCCAGTCCGGGTTGGCCAAAGTAGTCGCCGATACATGTCCGCGCTATACGCACGCCATCAATATCTTCGTTAGTGTATTTAGAATAAGTAATTAACTTCCGTGTTTGTGTAAGTTAGGTGAATAAATGACCTTTAATAGTGTTAGTAAGTGTTTCTCTGAGTTCGAACTTTAGCTTGCTCCGATACCAACAGAACCCGTCGCGCCTGCATACGTACATGCCGCTGTCGTGGAGCGATAGTTTCTTTCTTTCTTTCTTTCTTCTTCTACAATATTCTTCGAGCCGGATCTCGGAGTGAAGTGAAGTGTCAGGAACATTAGTGAGAGAAATACCTACTGGACTGAAACAGCTAGTGGCCGTCTGCAGTGTATGTGAACATTGACGTCAAGGGCAAGCCAGCTATTATGGATCCGATTCCGATGGGCAATCCCGAGTGGGTTTCGGATGACGAGCGGGTGATGCGGACCGGAAGTCAAGATATCTCATGTCACGTGTCTTCAAGAAGCAGCGATAAGGACTGCCTACGAGAACGTGTTAGGTATGAGGTCATACGTGATGCTGAAAAGAAGGCCGCTGAGAGACAGCTGCGAAGTGAAAGGTTATCCGAGAAAATAGCACTTTTAATTGCACAAGCGGAACAGGAACGGCTTCAGACGGAAAGAGATTATGAGCAACAACTTGCTCAGGTACGACAAGAAGCCGTCAACCAGCAACGACAACTAGAACAAAGACTGTTGCAAAAGAAACTAGAAATGGAAGCTGCACTAGCGAGAGACGATTACCGAAGAAGAATAACACTGACTGGACAGAAGAGGATGAATACGACGCTTAAGCGTGCATCTTATATAGAATCTGTGTCTTGTTATCAGAACCAAGAGTCAGTGTTATGCAAATCGACAGTGTGTTGCGAGAGGTCCGCACCTGGCGTCGCGGTTAAACAAAAAACTGCGCACGCGTATCAAAGGTTGAACGGGCCGGCGGCGCTTGTATCAAAACACGTGACGCAAGCGCCCGGACGTGTACCTGCGGCTGCCATGCGTCATTTCGAAGAAAGGGACGCAAGACTGGACCCATTCATGCGGGCGAACATCGCTGCGGCAGAGGGAAACAATGGACGCCTCCGTTCCAAGAACTGCAGCGAGCGGAGGGAAGCCACACCGCTACTGTTGGGACCAGCCAACTGGGAGCGAGACACCAGCCGAGACGACCGTTGTGGGAAATTCGGTAAGCCAATTGTTTCTATGACCGATGTTGATATTATAACCTACGGGTCTATGGGTCACGAGTATGACGTGGGAAAGTTAGAAAGCCACGTGGTGAATTCCCTTTCTGATAAGCGAGTTAGTGGTATCACCAATGATACACGTGACATCTGCGTGATTAGTGACGCAGACATCGAGAGCGACATCAGTTGGCCTGACGCGGTCGGACGTCGACATAAGGTGAGCTGCCCAGATATACAGGTTAAGACTAAGCCACCAGACGGAGCCATCGAGTCTACGAGAAAGAGCAATTGGACGATGACAGCGCTCTCTGATCAGCGAGTGAGTGGTGTCATCGAGGAAGCTCAGGAAATCTGTGTGAGCACTACCACAGAGTTCGAGACCTACGTCAGTTGGCGAAATACACCTGAAAATCACGGTAAAAAGGTAAGTACCCTCTCTGATAAGCGAGTGAGTGGTATAACCGAGAATGGTCGTGATAATATCTGTGCGATCAGTGGCACAGATATCAACAGCAACGGCTATCAATCTAGCACAGCTGGACAACAGGGTTCAAAGGTGAGTATCCTCTCTGATGAGCGAGTGAGGAGTATCATAGAAAGCGACCGTGAAATCTGCGTGATAAGCGACGCAGATATTGAAAGCGACATCAAATTGCCCAACGCGGTTGGACATCAATTTGAGGTGAGTTGCTTATGTAAGCAACCTAAAACGGAACCGCCGGACAGACACAGCTACAAACGACTTACAAAGGGTAACAAGAAACATACCGCTCTTGATAAAGGTAAATATCCAATTGGAATTTATTTGGACAAGGTGCTGTGGTCTGCGGATATAGACATCGCGACAAGGTCGAGTCTTGCTCCGGGCAACGAGTTCATTCTACGGGGCTGCAATGGTATCGGCGCGCTGGTCGATACAACGGTACAGTACCCGGTAAGTAATAAACTCGATAAAATATCGAGTAAAATCGCATTAAAGGATAAGGCAGGCACACCAATTGGGAGTGTGCATCGCAACTCAATCCGTAAGCGCAAGCTACAAGAGAGCATGGCGGAGATGACCGATCGGGTTGCTCTACAGTTAGGTAAGCAACAAAAAAGGACATCTTCGGAACCGGTAAGGCAAGGTATAGGCAAGGTAGGCAGAGATTGTCTTACAAACAATCTTGCTATACACGTGCCTCAAGACGGAGTGACAATGCTGCATGATCGACTCGCTTTACACGTAAGTAAGACTTCAATAAGAACGTCTTCAGAAAGGGTGCAGTCGCGTATAGACAATGATCGTCTTACAAACGATCCCGCTATCCGCGAGCTGCAACAAGTAACGACGGAGATTGCAGAGCCGGTCATTAGTCAGAACGGTAAAAGTATAACAGGACCTTCTATAGAAAAGATACAATGGAGTCTAGGTAGAGACCGTTTTGCGCACGATCTCGTTATTAAGCGGCTTCAACGAGACATCGCGATAGGAAGGGCATGTTTCGCAGGTATCGACGAGTTTATGAGGGTACACAGCATCGACAACAATAGCTGTAAGCTTAATAACGGTATGGACTTTTACTGGGTTGAAAGGGAAAACACTATTGTGAGTCAGATATTTTTAGAATTCCCCGTAGTAAATTCGCTTTCAGTGACTGACACTTGGTCAGTTCACAATGGAATGGGCTCAGATAGATTCACGCTAGGTTTAATTAATTCTGTGCAGAGGTCAACTAGAAACGGCTGGCGCCGAGTTTCATCAGCGGAAACTCCGGCTGGTAATGCGACCAGTTTAAACTGGCCCAGCAGTTGTAGAGAATGGTTATCTGGCTCCTTTCTTCTTTGTTATCCGCAGAAATGGAGGAAGGCGTGCAACTACACCAAGGTGGCTACAGAGGAACTGAATCAAGTCCAGCGAGCACCTAAAACGTGTACACTTGGCCCGCCTGATCAAGATAAGCCATACTGCTCTACAATGCAGTGCACCTTGACGCCGCCGCCGCCGCAGTCGAGCAACGATGAAAAAAGGGACGTTAAGAAGACAGATTGCATTCCAATGCCTATTACCTTGGACACGGGCGCGATCGGAAGTGCGCCGCGTAGGATGGTATATGACGTCATCGACGTAACCGAAGGAGAGGCTGAGCACAATGAACGAGTCTGCGCTTCGAGTGTAGCTACCCCACTGCTACGAAAGGAGTCTCACCGATTTATCGACTCTCTACGAGTACGCGCATCTACCGTGTTCGATGCGTGCTGCGACAATTTGACGCACGATCGCGAAGAGGACACACGCTACGATAAAGATGGTCTGTTGAAAAGTGAGCAGACTAAGAGCTTTGAGCATGACCTACGAAGTCTACGAGAGGTCATGGCTACATCAGAGAACTACGTGCTACATCCTTGCATGTCATCACGCGACAGCAACGAGCTACGACACGGGAGGAAGTTACGAGCCTCCGGAGCTACGTTCACGTCCGATGAGCATCAACGACGAGAAGAGCTACGAGTTCCTGGACCCGTGCTTGACAACGTCAAGCGACAGAAAAAAGAGCCACAAGCCGACGATGGAGTGATCGGCAGCGAGAGGCATCCTACACCTACGGATGGCCATTACTCGCAAACGGGGAAATCCACACACCCGTTCGCTACAGCAACCCCATGGTACAAACGGGGTGATGCTGAATTCAGTGGCAAAGAAAAGTTTTGGCCGACATGCTTATGTTCGACGGACGTCACCAGTGACAGCGATGAGCTTGTGCCAACACCGTTCCTGGACCACTACGTCAGAGAGCACTACGTACGCACGCCGGGGGACTGTTGACAGCGACGCGCACCGCCAGAAGAAGTCCGATGTTCTGCACTACGTGGTCTGCAGGTGCTGGACGAGAGAGCGTCGCGTGACTCTGCAACGACGAACAAGTGAACCCGAGGCAGCAAAATGTGCGAGTGACATTGGACAATGTGAAACTGACTGTAGTGATTATGTGAACCGAGTGTAGATTAAGTATATATCGTAATTGTAGTGATAATTATGTAGGTATACTTAGTTACCAAGCGGTGTACCACGGATGATTCCGTGCAGGCAATGTATCGGTAGTCATGTACTGTAGATAAGAGGGCAGGTAAACATTGTTGAGCTTCCAAGTCATAGTGGTGTAATCGGTTGAACCCTTTTACAGGAGGGAAAGATGTTGGCGAGCGAACGGTGTTTACAGCCTATTAATAATAATAATAAGTTGTAATAAGGTGGTGGTTAATAAGTTGTAGTATTTGAGCAAATCTTGGCGTCGTGTTGCCTTTGTTCAAAGTATGACATGTGCATGGCTTTCTCGAGGTCTCAGGGTTGTTATTTTAGAGTCATTTGTCAAGTAGAACAAAATCACAGTAGGACAACTAGGAAATTTATAGTTTGGTAAATGTCCAGTATCATATATTTAACTCTGTGAATTTATTACTTCCGCGCTGTCAGTAGTAATTTACAAATTGTAAAGACAATGTCTGTCCGTACAAAGGGTGGTAAAACCCATTGTAGCTCGTTGTCTTAGGACGCGCCACGTGCAGCCGGTTTTTTGTGATATAACCCTGGGTCTGTTGCGAAGAGAAAGCCAGAGCCATGTTAATTAATATGTTAGGTATATTCATAATGATTGTCGGAGATAGAACATAATTATTGTATAGTATGTTTATATCGTCCGAGTAGCGAGGTAGATCCTTATGTATAAGGCTAGATGCTACGTAATAAAGAGCTAGGTAAGGTGTGTACGCATGTTACGGTATACACATAGACTAGGTAGACAAGTCTTATTAGGACTTACTAGTTTTAGAGTAAGTTCTAGATAAGTGTTCGTAAGTGATAAGGTGCGTATAAGGTGATCATGTTCATTATTATGTGTAAGAAATCATTGGCCATTTCCACGCCGTGCTGCCATCTGTGGGGGTACGTTGGAGGCGGTAATGATTTGCTTATAAGGCCCCAGTCCGGGTTGGCCAAAGTAGTCGCCGATACATGTCCGCGCTATACGCACGCCATCAATATCTTCGTTAGTGTATTTAGAATAAGTAATTAACTTCCGTGTTTGTGTAAGTTAGGTGAATAAATGACCTTTAATAGTGTTAGTAAGTGTTTCTCTGAGTTCGAACTTTAGCTTGCTCCGATACCAACAGAACCCGTCGCGCCTGCATACGTACATGCCGCTGTCGTGGAGCGATAGTTTCTTTCTTTCTTTCTTTCTTCTTCTACAATAGCCCCCCTGGTCTAATAATAGCGTCGGAAAGTTTTTGATCCGACGTAGTAATATTAATTTGCTTAAAAAAAAGTTTGCAAGAATATACTTCCCATGTGATTCCACAGAAATTTTATCAAAATCGGTTCAGTATTTTGGTTTTCTAATAAAATAACTGAAAAAGAATGTCATCCAAGTAAACCAATTGCGTATTTAGAAGTCGGTTTTTTTCATTTTTTTAACTATAATTATCCTGTCATAATTCCAAAGAATCCCCCAAATTGCATTTAATATGATCTGCTCCGTACAAAAGGATTTATTTTTACTACACGAAGATAAGAACTGCGAAATGTGCAAATGCTAGAATTCAATCAAAACAAATAAATCGTTTGAAGTTTAACTAATAAATTATAAGTATTAGTTGTATTGTTGTCGGAGTGTTGCGTTGTTGTGATTTCACTGGAAATTAATAGCGCTTCGAGTGGAAGTTTCAACTTCGATTAGAACTCTCGAACTCTTGCCTAGATGGAGTTTCAGCGTAAGTGTGGAGGTATAAGCGGTATTGCCTCTACTATACAGCATTCAGCTGCACTTCGTATGTATACAATTTTATATAACATACGAACTATAATTATTAGTTTTAATTAAACAAGCAAACGAAGCGTGCGACTTTAATGTCAAGTATGAAATCTTCAAGTGAATAATGTTGGTTGTTTATGTGGGTTTTTATGCGTCTGAATTTTGCACGCTCTGTAGCAAGCATTCATGCAAGTATAAGATTAGAAATCTTAAGAACCCCCGACTAAAAAACGACAGGACCGATTTTTATGAAATATAAGCTAAGCTAAGAACACTCTAAATGAAATCTTCTTTCAAACAAAAAAAAAACTAAATCAAAATCAGTCCATCCGTTTGAGAGCTACGATGCCACAAACAGACACATAGATACACAGATATATACCTACATACATACACAGATACATAGATATACAGATAGCTAAACAGATACACACTTCAAACCTATAACACCCATCTTTTGGGTCGGGGGCTTAAAATGACGATGAATGATAACCAGACATAACGTACTATTAATTTCTGCTGTGATGAATATAAGTATCCGCCAATAAAGACCGGTATTAAAATTAACCACAATGACTTCATGGTAAAACTATATTTCTGCCATAATTGGTTAAAATACTTTTGTACGGAATACGTGCCATCTTAAGTTAATCATTTTGATTCCATAAATTTTACTTCCCATGTGAACAGTTGCATGATTTAGTATCTACGCATATAGGATGCTTATGAATTAAATTTCACTCCGTATATCTAGACACGCGGTAGCGTGTCAAGCCAAGTTCAAGCTAACAGAACTGGCGAGCAGCACCGCAGCACCGTGTGTAATATTTCTCGAACCATTTGGAGCCACTTTTGACCCCTCATAACTCAAAAACTATTTCACATAAACTTCTCAAATTTGGCTCATATATTGAGAGAAGAGAGAGATATTGGGAGAGTATATGAGAACTAGCCAAGTCAGACCTTAGGCTACAATATATTATCCCAAGTTATAAGAAGAAATTATATTTTATGTTGTTTCAGGACTGACCATTGAACTTGGTACCCAATTAGAACCCACTTCTTTTGTCGTTAAAGTCAACAACCAAGGCATATATCATAATATTGAACTTGGCTCGTACTTCACATTTATGTTTTTGATGGGTTAGGTATATATAAGGTCGTCTGTCCACTGTCTGACTAGTCCTACCCCGTGTTTATCGGTGCCTGATCACCACTCGAAAACTTTTAGTCTCCATCAGCTTTCCCATTATACATTCATGTTAGCTGCCCTGCCCACTGCCGCTTCTATCACTCCACTCTTCTATTCACCAAGTCTATCACTAATCAAAGTAAAAGCACAGAAAATAATTATAATATTATGGTAAAGGTATGACTAGATGGGCAGATGACCTCGGGTGGCAGGAAGACGCTGGATGCAGGCCGCGGTCTTTTTGGAAATCCATAGGGGAGGCCTATGTCCAGCAGTGGACTTTTATGGCTGAAATGATGATGATGATGATGATGAAAGGTATGATCAACGTCGGCGCTTATTCCGTACAAGCGATTCCAATAAAAGCAAGGTCACGCAGTAGACTAGTTAACATCGAGCTAACAAAGCGAGGAACATTAATCCGATTCCTTTCTACCGCACAGGTATCGGGTACGCGTTTAGTGATGCCCTGATCGCGATCGGGGGCTGGCCACACTGTAAGCGGGTAAAAGGAATTGGGAATAAAAAAAAAATTAAGTATCTTTAATATATGTATAAGTTTAGAAAACTCAAAAATCCCTGGTAAAGGAAACGGCTAAGCTGATTTTGATGAAACATAGCTAAAATCTCTCTAGAGGAAATGTTCTTTCAAAAAATAAAACCGGCCAAGTGCGAGTCGGACTCGCGCACAAAGGGTTCCGTACTATTACCTATAAAAACGGCAAAAACATCATGTTTGTTGTATGGGAGCCCTTAAATATTAATTTTATTTTAATTTAACTATTTATTTTTAAAGTGAATAATATCACTCAATATTTCAAGCGCCTACCTGTTGCCGTTATCAATATTGAGCAAAAACGAGCAAAAAAATCATATCTGTTGTATGGGAGCCCCCTTAAATAGTTATTTTATTCTATTTTTTTGTATTTGTTGTTATAGCGGCAACAGAAATACATCATTTGTGAAAATTTTAACTTTGTAACTATCACGGTTCATGAGATACATACAGCCTGGTTACAGACGTTTTTACCCTTTGGGTACGGAACCCTAAAAACTAGATCAAAATCGGTCCATGCGCTTGAGAGCTACGATGCTACAGACAGAAACACAGATACACACGTCAAACTTATTACACCCTTTTTTTAGGTAGGGGTTAAAAAGAAAAACAAAATACTCGTACTCAACTGCAGGTGAGCAACGGCTGTAGTCTTATGCGCTTGATACGCTGTTTAGTCTATGTTTTTTTGTGAGAAAGTACCTATACGAAAAGTCATTAAAAGATTGTAAATGTGCATTCATTATATAGATTAAACTTGTAAAAATATTTATTTATTACAAAAATGTTTGTAGAAGGTTATGAAAGAGTGTAATTTTTAATTTCTTGCTAGAGTTGTATAATTATTAATACAAAAATGTAGCCTAACATTAAGAGAAATTTAAATGCATCTCGCATATTAAAATCGGTCAATTCGTTTAGGCTGTAGGAAGTTATTATCACCTACAGCCTAATTATTATACCTAGAAACATGTAAGTGATGATTATATTGAAATATCTTTCAAATATTTTGAAGTGATAACTTCTTATAGGAGGGTAAACCGCTTCCCGAGACGCACACGTTTTTTTTATTAAGGGTGGGCTCAAAGCGCGCAGCTATCTCTCTCACGCATCACATCATTTCTAAGCCTAAAAAATCACTGAGTAATATTTAAAAATTAAAAATAGAAGACAGATTTGCTTATTGAAAAAAGCTATGTTAATATATCAACATTTATATTGGCAACGGAGTTTTGGAAAAACAGAAATTTTTTGAACTATCAAATTAAAAGATATCAAAGGAAAACTTTTTTGAAACATTTCTCGCATCTAAATAAATAAAATTGTTTCTCACTTTTCTATTATCCCCACTCACTGTTTTTTATTTTTTTATTCGAAAATAGGCTTGCGCTTGACCGTCAACTCACCTGGTTTTAAGCGACAGTTACGGTCTACGATGGAGCGCGCTTGCCAGAAGAAACCTATGTTATTTTATATGTTGTGATGCGCGAGAGAGATAGTTGGGCATTTTGAGCCCAACCTTAATCATTTCCGTCCAAATTACTCGCTCACACTGGCACCACTAAATACCCCGTTGATTAATTAAAGGCTTTATTGTTAACACAGCCCGGCGGCCGCAACAGAGCGTGCAGTGCGTGCCGATTTGTAACCTGTCGGGGCGATCTACTCTCCTACATTTGGACACTTTCGACGTATCGATTCGACACTGATTGGAAAAAATGGGTGGAGGGGGTTGGTTGAATGGGTTGAACCCGATTGGCACTATTTCGATAGCTTGTGCTCGTTAATTTAGCATTGCAGAGTGTACTGTTGTATATTCTGTGGCAGTGACGAGTTTTTATATATCAAGTAAATGTTATAGTTTAGTTTAGTTAAAGTTGTTACTAAGTAAAATCGGTGAATATCAACCCCTAAATATTCACCGATTTTACTTAGTAACAACTTTTAAAGGGTTTATCATCATGCATATTTTGTGGAAGTGATTCTTGCCTGATTGCTTTTTTAGCTGGTTGATTGCGTATATTTTACACAGGTAGTCATGACCGACCATAGAGTGCTACATAGAATACAGTGTTTGATAAAATTGGATTTTGAAAGTGTGTATACGCTAATTTATATGCGATAAATTTGAGTTAGATGAGTTAAACTTTTTTTTTTAATACCTTTTTTTACATTCAAAAGTATTACTTTCTATTTCTAAACCTACATGGGCAAGCAACGCGAGCGTGAAAGTTTTCGTTTATTCCCAGTAGTAAGGTTGCCAGTCCGGTTGATTGAACTACTGAGACTTAATTCCCAGTAGTTCAATTTGGTATTTTCGTACAAAAACTATAGGATTATTAAGTGAGACTTGAAAAATAAAAGGGGCCACCAGGATCCCCTCTATGCGTCACGGTGTATAGACTAGATATAGAACTATTCTATTTATTATTTTACTTTACTAATATTACAGTGCAAAATTTTGTGAAGTAGTTCGTGTGTCTGAATCTTGAGCAGAAAAAAGTAACTGAAATTCTGAAAACTGAATAAAAATTTCTTGTGAAAACTAGCTGAAACTGCTTCGCGCATCTAGCATAATAAATTTAAAGCATGAATTGGAACCGATGAAACCTTGCGGTAATATTATTATGCACTCTGCTATTACGCAAATGACTATCAATTATCTGTAATTTCATATTACATAATGTAGGAAAAAATAAAAAATATTGAATTGTACGATGTACCTGCAAAAAATAATGATAGCATATTTGCATCGTAATGGTATAGAATAAAAACTTCTTTGTGCGTTTTTCAGAATACTCATTTCTATGTCAAAGACGGTTTAGCGAAATATTTTGAATTTTTGCAGATGTTTTGTTTACTTTGAATTCTGAGTAATGGCCAATTTTTTCTTAAATAAAACCCATTTGTATATTTTTGACAACAAGTTTTATTGTTTATTTACTTTTTTGTATACTGTATTGTCACGCTCACTAAAACTTAAACTAAATAAATAAAACGAATTTAGTTTTTAAATTAAGATAGAATTTATTTAATTACTAGCCAAAGGTCAACATGTTGAATAGAAAGTTTGATCTCTTCATTCGATCTCGCAGAGACCCTGAGCGTAGTCGTCTCCATAGCTCGTTGCATGATTTAGAGCTTCTTTATAAGGCCCCTGGTGAGTGGCCACTTTTCCGTGGTATATTTTATCACTGGTAATACATTAATTATAAATATACCTACTTACTTACACATATATATTTTAAAACAGTCCTTCCTTCTTAAGAACTCGGTTAAAATTGTAGCGAGAACGAGATAGCCACAGGGATGTAACAGTTCCTCAAACTTTAATTCTACCTCACTCTGCTTTACCCTTTCAACTTACTCGAAATAAAATTATCTTAACCCTCAAATGTAGATTAGATAAACTTCCCTCTACTTACAAACTAACTTAAACAATTACAAAACACTAGATGATACACATCTGAACACAGTTCAGCCGTTAACCCTTCCCCGTATCGCGGGTCTCGCAGACCCGAGTACAGGGCGCAGTTAGGGGTCTCCGAGACCCCACTTGGAAACTTGCGCGATTTGTAGGAGAATTAGCTGAATTTAATACGCCTGTGTCGACCCCGTCATATGTGACTTGGTGTTTCATTTTGGTGACAATCAATTTTGTCGTTTTGGATACTGTATTAAGATTTTATTTTAACAAGCGAGATCCGGAAGTTGCTCGAGTCGACTGTTTATTTTATTTATTTTTAAATGATTAAAATTACGACTACTTCTAACAAAATATCTAGTTTAGTTGTTCAAATAAGATTTATTTTTTTGTTATATTTTGTACTTCAAGTTGTATGATCTGTGCCTCAGGGATGATGTAATTTTTTTCTTTATCATGTTTTCAGTCACAGATATAAATAATACAGACCCACAAAGCGTAGCAGTGACATAAGCAATTCAAATATGCATAACACGAGTAGTAAATCACGTCAAAGCCTTGAATGTTCAGTACCCCATAGCGACCAATTTTTTTTAATGCAACACGGTAATGTGCCTACCTCCCCTCCACCCCATGCTCCTCGCAGACTCGTTTACAGTTGTTATTTACTATTGGGATGAGTACGTAGAAACATACATTGAATTAATTCTTGAGATACTCAGTCATAATAATATCTCAAAAGGTTAGAGCTTGTTTAGTGTTAAAAAAAATATTTATGTACGAGTTTCACTCGCACACCGAGGCTTCCGTTCTCCTGTGCACATAATACATGAACATGAATACTGACACCAGGTCTGATTATTCAACAAAATGTACTTTAATAAGAATATTTTGTAACTTCACATAATATTTTCTTCAGTAGGAATAGCCTGGAATGCTAGCCGTACACATACAATATCAAGTTCGAATAAGTAAGTGTTACAGACCAATTTTCTTTGTCCAAAGAGATTTTAACACTACCGTTTACTCTATTTTAAGTTTCACATAACATCAGATGTCAATAGAAACTTCACTTGTCATTTTTCGTATGACAATACGAATTGAATTCGCATGGATTTCAAATAAGAAAATAAAATTTAATAATAATTACAAAATTAGCTCTTGTTAGTTGGTTAGATCAAGAGTCAGATACAAAAGGCAGTCATCTTAGACACGGCACGTATTTTCAGGATGTTCCTTAGTCTGTAGCTGTCCTATCACGGGCAGTTTGAGCCCTGCACCGCTCCCGGTAGTACCCTAGGTTTATGTTTTTTTTAAATATTTATGTTTTAAAAATTTTATTGTTGAAAATTTACGCGTAAGACATTATATAAATAAATGGAATAATCTTATTTATAAGCTACATTTTGTATTACAAAGATCCATTAAGTCTATGTTTCGCAAGGAAACATGGTCACCCTTGTAAGCCCAGGCTTATACATCGTTAACATGTGCAAGAGCAAGAGGGTAATCGTGTTCTTAGTTCTGACCTTTGATTTAATAACTTTATGTTGCGAAACTTGGAATTGTATTAATTAAATGTTTCCCTTATTAGTTAGCCTTTCTGACGAACCTTGTTCAGCTTGTTTTAGACTTGAACAAGTCTGACCTAGTATGTAACTTTAAGTAATACAAACTGTGTTTCATTGCTTTGCTCGCGTTTTGATAATAATTATAGCCTAAAAACTGAAAAATCGACTTCAAAATACGCAATACAGTACATAATATACGCGACTAGCTGTGCTACCCCATATGATATTTATAGCTAAATCACAGTTTTTTTTTGTGATAAAATAAAAAAAATACAGTTTTCGGATGTTTTCCTTTATGTGTAATAAATGACAATGCTTCTTGCCAAATTTCACATTATAGTCAACGGGAAGTACCCTATTGGTTTTGATTCCCTCGCGAGTGTCGAAAATATGCGTTTTTTGCGACATATTCGGCTGTAACTTTTTTTTGTGAAACCTGAGAAGTTTTATTTTTCTGTCTGCAGTAAGAGACTATGGATCTACGTATTATGGTTTTAATTTAAATTCGATACCTTCACGCGTTCCCGAGATTCAGGTCTTGACTGACGGACAACAAAGTAATCATAGAAGGGTTCCGTTTTTTTCCTTTTGAGGCAAGGAACCCTAAACAGAACCGTAAATACAATTGTGTTTACGATTGTAAGAACAACTAATAATAACGAACCTAACAATTCCGCTTCTATTTTCCAAAAATAAACTTCCTCTTTCATTAATTTCTCAGTAAATTCCCTCACAATTTCTAATTCCTCAAATGTATTCAGAAACAGTATTTTCATTGTTTAAATGAGTTTTCACATAAATTAACTTAAATTAAATCTAATTAAATTTTGAACTCGTTGGCTTATTTTTAATCAATTTCAAAGTTAGACTAAAATCACTAAATTAACACTAGAATAATTTTAACTAAGTACTTCTACAAATAACACCTTAGGCTCAGAAATTTAAGTGACAACACTAGTTTTTACCGACTTCAATAATTGAAGAGGTTCTCAATTCGGTTCCTTTATTTATTTTATGTTTCTTCGCATTTATAAACCGATTAGGTTTTTTATGGATATACTTTTAAATTGGTTCCATCATTTATTTGGTTTATCCAAATAAGAACGAGTCGACCAACCGTCTCTTAACTTTAAATTTATATATAAATATGGGTCGAGCGTTCTGTCGTAGTTTGCGATTTCGCTGAGTTGGCCATCAAGGCTTGCATGTATAAATAAAACTCCATAATCTAATAATCATAATTATCAATGTCAAAACTAAACTACCAATTAAACTCCCATGTTTAATATTAAAAACGTGCTAAAATTGCGTGCTTTATAATGCATCGTAGCTCCGTGTTGCATTAATCAGTCTGCATTGCCTGTAGCCAGTAAAAGGCGGTAAAAACCGGTAAGAGCTGGTAATGTCACACTTTACCGGTAAAAACCGATAATTTTGCGCTGGACGCGGGAAATATTGCGCTAATTTTCCTTTGCAAGTCAAATTATTGTATATGAGGTACTGGTATGCCTTACGTGGTGTTTTAAGTTTTTCACGGGAATTTAAAATGCTGATAGTTTTAGAGTTTATTCACTCGATGAAAAGCAAAAAAAAATACATAAATGTTGGTGGACATTTCACAAAAATCCATCTAGTCCAAACTAAGTAAAGCTTGTACTATGAAAACTAGACAGCTGATAGAATACATATACATACTTTTTTTTAAATATCATACTTTTTTTTAAATATATACTTATGGTACATAGAAACAGACACAGAACAAACATCCATGCCGATCACACAAATGTTTATCCTGGGTGGAGATCGAACCCACGACATACAGCTTAGCAGGCAGTCATACTACCAACTAAGCTACGATGCCAGTCAAGTTTTAAATACAAAACTTTACTTATAGGCTAACTCAGGTGTTTATCTGTCTAATACGTAGTGAATTATGACTTTGACTGGTCTTGTAGCTCAGTTGGTAGTGTGTTTACGTCTACCTGCTGAACTGAAAGGTCGTGGGTTCAATCCCCACCCAGGGCAAACATTTGTGTGATAAGCATGGATGTTTGTTCTGTGTCTGGGTGTTTCTATGTATCATATGTATATATTTACAACAAAAAAAAGTATATATGTATTCTATCAGCCATCTAGTTCCATAGTACAAGCTTTGCTTAGTTTGGGCTAGATGGTGTTGTGTGAAATGTCCACAAATATTTATTATTTATTTATTATTATTATTATTGTCTAATACTAAACGTTAAAGTAGATACATATTTTTGTGGGTTTCCTTCATATTCCGAGGCTCCCGTACTCCTGTATGAACGGAAGTATTTTACCGTCGAATCGTTCCAGCACCATCAAGCGAGTCTGCTTCATCACAGAGCAATTAACAAAACATTGTTTCTTTTAAACAGTTCCGTAAACCACTATATCACGTCGTACAATAACTGGGCAGTGTTTGCCCCGTGCCTGTAAGATTGATGTATGCGACGGTGGCGCCCTCAATAACTGAACTGATGAACGGATGTTCGTTGCTATTTCATAAATCAGGCGCAACTAGGCGGACACCCTAGGCACTACAGTGCATACGGTGTACACACTTGCTACCGTATTTACAGTTACAGTACGTTGTTATTGTATTTTTACCCGACTGCGTAAGAAAGAGCGTATTTTATGGTATGTTTTTCGAGCATATGTATATATGTTTCTTTATGATCGCCTAAACGGCTTGTCCGATTTTGATGTTCCAGGTGTCGTTAGATTTGTCTTCACTTCCAGAGTGTCATAGGTGAAAATAAAAATGCGTTTTTTTTTTCGTAACCTACAACGAACTTTTTCATAATAAGCAAGTGGTTTTACTAGATTCATTCTAAATGACACGCATTTAAACTCTTTTGCAGCTATTTTACATATTTTCTCACAAAAAACGTACACTCAACAGAATATCAATCGTAACAAAATCATAAGTTAGACTGTAAAAATTGGTTTTCTGCAGTCGGGTATTTTGTTTTTCTTTTAACAAAGATACTTGTTAATTGAACGAAATTTTAAACGGGCGTAGTTTTTATCTTAGAACAGCTTATATGAACCAATTTTGATGAAACTTAGCGTATAGGTTCTATGTTTTTTTTTATCGTGGGCGATTTTTCATAGAAGGGGTGGTTCCCATAAAAAGGGGGGAAGTTTATTCCGGTGCTAGTTACCAACCGATTTTAATGATATTTGGTAGGTAGATTAAGTACACAATTATTACAAGTTAACGTAAAAATAAACAGAATTGGTCAAGTGGTTGTCGAGATATGACAACCAACTTGAGATTGCGTGTAACAGTGAGGGCGCGTGGATGTGCCTGATGCATTTTAGCGCTGAATAATTTTCTTGATTTTACGTTTTCTCCATTTATAAAATTATTTGATGATGGAGCGAGCGAAGAGTCTCTGCATCAATTGGCCAAAATTCTTTCGTTTTGAATACGGCTTCCTAAGCCAACTTTATGTAGGTATTATGTACAGATGACCCAAGGTGAGCTGCAAATAGCCCTTGCGAGGTCTACTGTTCGTAGAACTACTAGTAATATAAAGATTATATTAGTCTACGCCCATCTCCAGATTCTCAATTATCGCTGTACCAAATTTCATAACAATTGGTGCATCCGTTTTGTGTGAAATGGTAATAAATAAGCAACAGGGACAGAGTTACTTTTGTATATTATAATATTAGCGTATGTGTGACATTTTTTCAGAATTACATTCGGCTTGTTACTAAATTAGCACTAAAAGTAACGTGCAATAATCTTCCCTGGTTTATGGAATCCAAGCCGTACGTTAGAATTTCCAAAATTTATGTACTGTTTCATAATCAAGAACGAAGCTGTCTTGCTTCCCATCGCAATATGAGTAAGCGAGCATCACTGAAAGCGCTTTAAGCGATGTTTTGTTGATATAGCCTGTGATGGATTTAGCAATTTAACAGATTTAGAATGTGTCTAAATCTGCAATAAATATCTGCTAAAAATAACTCTTCTCTCACATTGAGCTGTATGTACTTACATACGTCGTACCATAGGAGCTATGTGAAGCAAAAATTACTGTCAAATTATTTGGTAAGGTATACAAAACTGTTACAGCGCTGGAATAATAATTACATTGTTGATCTACGATTACACGATACGACTGATACTTGCAACGCAGAATTGCATCTAGGGTGTGTTTTCTCGCCAGCAAAACGTCGAAAGCACTCACTTCACTAGTAAGCCACTGAGTCAGGTGCGGCGCTCTCGCCGCAGTTGAATGTAACAAAGTAGCTATGAGTGGTGTTTGATCTCGTACGTAATTAGGTATATACAGCTCAATGTTCTCTCATAAAAAAATAAGAATAGTCAATGTACTTTATTACTAATAGTATATGTGAAAGATGTTTACAACTTCACTCTGAAGTTCAAAGACTCTTCAAAAACTTGGAATTGTTATAACATAACTATTATAGTATAAAAACTGAAACAAACGAATTCAAAATTACACAAGTTTTTCTGATATTTTATTTCAAAAACCAAACTACACAACCGATTTTCATGAAACTATGGGACCAATGATTCATTCATCAGATGGATCGATACGATGAAATTATTTGGTATCGGCACAAGTCACGACACGCGTCTAACAACGTTTCTCGACGTGTCACGACTGTAGACGAGTCGGGCAATTACCTTACTTGAGGCTTACCATGCAGATTTGAGGAAAACATATCTACATATAATATATTATTGCTGACCGCCATCGTGATCATCACAGCCACAAAAAGTCCACTGCTGGACATAGCTAGGCCTCCCAATGGAGTTCCAAATGGACCGATTAGAAGCGGCTTGCATTCAGCGTCTTTCCGGTACTTGTCTTGATCTTGACTGTCAGCTACCTAAAAGAAACCTGTTCACAAAAATATACAGCTGAAGCTATTAAGCATGTTAACAATATAGCTGATCCTCTGGAACAGCAGGTTATAAAAAAATAAAACGATTAGAAAACAGCGCTTCCAAAACCCATCTAGGTGTTAACAAAGAACATTGTCTTAGTTCCGACACCTTACGAGGCGAAACTCCATTTAAAGTAGGAGCGCGAACCTTTCAAAGAGGCTTTCAAAAACTTCTAACCCCAATCAACCTGACCAACGTACAACCACTTACTGGTACTTTACAGAACCCAACGTTACCTGCTACGTAACAAGGTACGCTAGTGATTGGGTATAGCTATAGTGGGGTGTGATATCGATTTTTAAGGAAAACATAAATGACAAAGCGTCGGAGCCCTTTATTTGACTCTACCAGCTAAAACTTGCACTAGCATTTTAATGACATTTCTTCCAACCCCACCCCATCGTGTGGGGTGTCATTGAATACTTCGTTTTAGTGCATTTAAATAAAAGCTTGTTTTTAAATATATTTTTTTTTAATTAATATTTTATTTAGACCATAATTATCTTTATGTATGTTTGACCATTAACTCGCCTAATGGTAAGCGACGGTGTGGCCATTGATAAAGCACATAGATCTAAAAGATATCTAATCACTCTAGCCTTGAAAATTCTAAGATTGCAGTTCTCAGGAAACAGAGAGTTCTACTCCTGTGCACTATGCATAAAAAATGTGGACCTAATTAGTTAATACGAATTACGGGCATTTCAATAAGAAATGGGTGGTAATGTGCCGACATTCCGCTTGTTCTGTAGTGCAATAGGAAAAAAGGAATAAGATCGTGAAGCTCATTCTAGTTCCAAAGCTCATTTATACAATTTTACTGTGGAAATTAACGTGGTTTTCACACATTTTTAAATAAAAACTACGTGTCACTCACGTCTGTTTTGAGCCAAAATATCCGACTATAGTTTCAACCGCATTCGGCGGTCTTTTTCAAAGGAGCAGCACACACTCTTGGTCGGTGACGCGCCTTGCACTGCGACGTGCCGCTCGTGCCGCACGTGATGTCGTCACGTCGTGATGTCTCATTTATACAGACAAATTTTCCATAAATGGAACTTACGTAACATCCAATTTTGTATCACAATCCGTCAAGAAAATTATATAATTACACCTATATACATTTCATATCAGCACGTAATTTCATGTAAAATGAAACCCTATAAATATCAACAAGGATAAATTACAGCTAAAAATAAACACGTGAAAACGAAAAATACTCCCGAATACGTAGGTACGAGAATAATATTCTCAAAGCCTTGTGAAACTGAGACACAACTCTGACCTTTACCACTTAACGTAATTTTTGTGGACTGAAAATAAAATAAATATATGTAGTAAACAGTATCATTTCATTTTAATGTTTGAAATATTTTTATTCCTATTATATGCGTATTTTACACTTCTAGTGTAAAATTAAAGAAGATAAAACCAGCCAACGCAGTATTGAACCAAACCTTGAAATCGTTAAAAGAAAGTAATGTACATATATAGTTCAGATTTCCGAAGTTCACGGATTAAGCTCAGTAGCTTAAATTGATAACTACAGAATTGACAGAGAGGATTGCGTGTGCGAATCCCGCCAGATGTTGAATTTTGAATCGTTTGTAGTAAGTAAATGGGGATTCATATTCCTCATGGATGAGAGTCGTGACCTATATCTTCCAGAATTTTTTCTTCGAGGATGTTACTCCATCTTCTGTGCTGTTCGTGGACCGGCTCTTAGGCCAGTCCACACGGCACGTTGCGTCGACGTATGGCTGTCGCTGCGTCGTTTTACATACTAATAATCATTGTGTACACACGGCGCGTTGCGTCGACGCAACGCTCATACGACTGAACTGCAGCCCCGAGACGAAGCGGGCGGGGTGTACTCATTGCGACGCCGGAACGGTAGCGCTCTGTTGTTTGTGCGTTGATAGGGAGGGATGACATACGCAAGCTCATTTCATTTTTTCAGTCGTGACGTTCCGGCGTCGCCGCTGCGACGACGGAACGTCACGACTGCGTTGTAGTAACGCTGCGATCGCGCAGCGCCCGTGTGGCCGTCTATGCGTTAAAATATTTGCGTTGCGACGACGCAACGCGCCGTGTAGACTGGCTGTAACACTGACAACATGCAGCGCGTCGTAAACAAAGTTGTCAAGTGTGATGCAAATATGATCGGGTCAACGTATCGGGCTGCGAACTCGTAAGCGTTTGCTGTCGACTTTCCCCGTAACCATAATTTTTGCAGTATATTGCCTTCTTTCCTTGCTATATTGTAAAAATACTCAAGGACACATTTGAGACCGATGGTAAGCATTTTATCATTTTGATCTTGAGTTGCTTGAGTATAGATAAGTTGGTTCGATATGCTTCCATGGTATTTTGAGTATTCTTCTCAGCACCACATTTCGAAGGCAATTATGGGTTACGATCAGCTGCTTTAATTCAATTCTCATCTCCATAAAGATAAATATAAAAAACAAGGGTACGAACTAGTTTCACCTTTATCCTGAGTTTATTCTCAGTTTCACGCCCATGTTTTTCCATACTTTCTCGAGCTAGGATACGTTACTTATGGCTATTGCGATCTTCTTTTTCTTTCGTTTGTCTTTATTGTGAATGCTGGAACCCAGATAATTATATGAAGTCGTCAACTGTCTACAGATTTAGCATTCTAGTGAGACTCAACACAACAACCTGGCACTTGTAGTGGTAGATGAAAGAAATTAATATTATATTAGGTTTTTTCTTTTCTCTTATCTTAGGTTTCACCTAACAGATGACAAATTACGAAAACATTTAGGTTTTAAATTTGGATAAATTATGCGAGAAACATTACCGGTCGTCCGGAGGTCGTGTCTCTAACAAATCGTATTACTTACGACGTCATTTTGATAAAACTGTCGCCTTAAAATTACCAATCTCACTCGTATTTCATCGACATCTAAAAGTTTACGACCAATTTTCCCAGCCATCTGCGCCCATAGAAAATTATCGATAAATTCCCAACACTAGCAAACTTATCGATGAGCTCCTCATCGTTACTGAAACAAGTCTAACAATTATAAGTCTGAGATTTCGCGCCTCGACCTTAAGGTGTTTTACTGCTCACCCTTAAGTTCTTTCACCATAACCTTTCTGCGCATTGAAAGGATTATGGCCTCTATTACAATAGTGTAAGGTTGAGAATAGGTTTAATTGGCGGTAGTCCAGGGTTGCCCGGATAAATATCCTTTTCCGGTTGGTTCTTTATCGTGTCCGGGAAAGTTCCGGTACTGATGTAAAAATAATTGTACGGATCCCTCTTTTTATGGTCCGAACGGATAACGGCACTGGATTTAGGTTTTTTACGCTTATGTACGAAACAGTTACGGCGAGCTTATTTGAGTAAAAACTGTGGAAGCTCTCAGATATTTTCGGGATTAAAAAGTATCCTTTTTGGGGATGATATTTTTAACCCGTTAATCATTTGAACTCGCATTTATAACATTTTAACACATCCCACTCGATGTGTATTCTAAGATCTAAGCACATCTAGAGTCCTAGCCAAGAATAGAAAAGCCGGGATTATTTTCCTAAATAAGTCTGAGTCACTGTTGAATGGGAGTAATAAAACAACAGATACAAACAGAAAATTAATAAAAAATACAAAAGAGTAGATTTAAACTTCATAGTAAAAGTGACTAATCCGTAATTTTGATCCCATGGACGAAAGAACTGAGCGAAAGAATGCTGCTGCTGCTCAATCGCTATTTATCGGCATATTTTGATATTTTTGGCAGAAACTTTCGATGCTCAATTTTATAATCTAGGTACTCAATTTGGAATATGACCCAAATCGGTTAAAAAGTTGCAAAGATAAAAAATGCTCACAAAGAAAGAAAAGTGCCACTGTTCGGAGTACCATTATTTTTTCTCTCTTCAATATAAAAGCTGCCATAAGTGGGCAAACAACTAAAACCAGTAACTAATCCAATTCGCAGTCGCAAAATAAATACGGTTTTCCCATTATGATGCGGCTCTGTTACCTGAGAGTTCGCTAAACTACGATGCGACTGCAAAATATCATATAATTATGTTTAGCACGCTAGCTCTGTCCGGCAGTTTCACTCGAGTAGTGATGATAATGGTCGTAACACGTAGCTTAGGCCCGTTTACAAGTTCTCCTGTCACTAATTTTATAACAATCATAATCGGTTCAGCCGTTTCATAGTGTGAAAAATGTATAAAAGTAACAAACAGATATGGTATTTTAACAATGTGTATAGCAAATTAAAAAAAAAAGTTAACTTAAACAGAGAGACAAAATTACTTCTCTGGTTATATAATATTAGGATACACTCTATGTCAGGGATGCAATAGATAGTCAAGATGTTTGATTCATTAATACCTTCTTGGGAATCGGGATCTGGCTATCTCTTTATGCTTGCTATAGTATGTCGGATCTTCTAACATATAGGTAATTCATTACTCAAACATCGCGACATTCGCGACGATCTTGACGATTCCAGGAATATAGGCAGGAGGAATGAAATGGGGGTTGTGGAGTGAAATGGGGGAGAATTTCGTCCAGGAGTGTGACAGTAAAGTTTAATAAAAAAAATCAAACATCTACCCAGCTGGGAATCAAACCCGGGACCTCCTAAAGCAGAACCGAAAAGTTTATCAAAATGCTTAGCTTTATCTGAACAGCCAGTATAGTGCACCATAGTCAAGAGGTCCGTTTGTATCAAAGAGAGAGCATAGAGCGAGTTTGTTCGCGTTAACAAGCTGCGTTAGATCGGACGTGATTCCGCGCACGCCAACTGATTTATTTGTTTCGCGCGGACTTCACCTTCGCGACGACGATTTCATATAATTAAGACAACCCAACATTTTTGAAGCGAAAACTTCTTTAGGCACTTAATTTTATAAGTATTGAGTGAGATTGAGCCGTCACGGGAAGGCACGTTCGGGCAATGTCGGCTCGAGTCGACTAAGGGAGCGAGAGAGATTTATGTTGATGAAGTTTTCACTTTTGTCGTGTAGTCTTAAGTACACCAGTTTTTTAAAATGCTATTGAGAGACGATACAAGCATTCGCTCCCTGAGGGTATTTCAGATTTGCCCATGATAGTTTTTTTTTTTCATGGACACTCTTCCACTTGACGATAATTGGCAATAGATTACGAACGAAATGTAGGCTTACAAATTTTAATACGCAATACAATGCCATTAAACATTTAATACACTGCGCTTTATTTAAAAAAAAATACTATGCTCGAGATTTTTACTTGTTTGGTGGCTTAAAAAACTATGATAGTTTTTTGGACATACTACCTACTTACTTACTATTTAAAAAAAATAACAAAGCAGTGACTTTTCTACGTTTATTAAAAAAATAATTAAGCTAAGACCATTTGTTTTTTGATATTTCCGACTTGATTTGATTATTCTGACTACAGTGCATCATTAGTGATTAGAGTATTTTATACCAATGCAATAGCTGATAGTGTTTGTTATGCGAGGTGTTCATAAAATTGTAAGTCGTTGGTGAAACCCTTTCTTATATTGCTCAATGCTCACCTTTCTTTTTTACGGGCAAGTTAAACGCCTTTGTTAAATTGAGAGAAGTTTTGTAAAAGGGTGTTTTTAGTATTGTACCGATTAGCGTTCTGAGATTGAAACGATATCGTAAAACGTTTTATTTTTATGGGTTACTGGTAATCGTTTTACTCGTTTACTTCGATTTTGAAAGGGTTAATGTCAGGAGAAAACTATGAAACTGTTCATAGTTAAGATCGCTAAGGCAAGATATGAAAAACTTAGTTATATATACGTATACAACTTATTTAAAATAACACTAAGTAGTTAGCGGTCAAACGTAAACTTATTAAATGAATAAATTAAATATGTAAATTATATAAAAATATAAAATATAGAAAAGTATTAAATTTTTTAATTAAATAAATAAATAAAAAAAAAAATGTGGACATTTCACACAACACCATCTAGCCCAAACTAAGCAAAGCTTGTATTATGGAACTAGATGGCTGATAGAATACATGTATACTTTTTTTTTTGTAAATTTATACATATCATACATAGAAACACCCAGACACAGAACAAACATCCATGCTCATCACACAAATGTTTGCCCTGGGTGGGGATTGAACCTACGACCTTTCAGTTCAGCAGGTAGACGTAAACACATTACCAACTGAGCCACAAGGCCAGTCAAAAAATTCTGACTAAGACTTAAAATATATCTCAAATTTAGTTGACTGCTTAGTGGGAATCGTATATTAAGTAAGTACCTATCTATAGGTAGTAAATATATTATAACATAGTACGATTTTCATTATTGTTGTTGTTAGCCTGTAGTGTCCCACTGCTGGGCAAAGGCCTCCCCCCGACATTTCTACCGTGATATATCTATAATGCCGTTAACTACCAAAACCTTGTTTTGAGTAAAGCGCGAAAAACGTGGTAAAAACTTTAATCCAATGTAACTTATTAATGACAACACCTATTTGAGACTTAAAGGTACCAAAATATAGATCAATTTAATTAATTTTGAATGGATCTCCTGCCATGTTGACAATATAATTTCATTTGATAGAAAAACGTTTTAGCTTATCATCGATATTGCCAAAATCTTATGAGGCACTGACTAAAATACCGTTGCGTATGGCGTAGCGGCATTTTAGTGTTTCTATTTTGTAAAAAATATTGGCTGTTAAAACTCTCAAAAATAAATGAACGTAAGATTTACTAAAATGTCGTTATATAACATTATTTTATCTTAACATTAGATAGTTATGGAACTTACCCATGTTAAACTAAATAAATAATAAACATTTGACCATATGTGGGTTAACGGCATTTTATTATTTTTATTTTTTTAGTTATACCACGGTAGATTTCCAGTCTTGTCGGTTTTGTGCATTAATGTGCCAGTTTTTAACAAAGGTGTAAATTTCGCCTTGCCATCTCTTAGGGGGCCTGCCGAGTGGCTGCGCTGAGTTGGGACGTTGGGAGTTCCAAGATTAAACCCTTTGATTTTGACATACAAGCTTAAAGCTTGTAAAATGGGTCGAATAGACGTTAATGAATAAGATGACTAGAAAGGAACAAGGAACATTACAAACGTTAAACAAAAAATTATCACGAGAGCGTCTTGTCTTGTCATTTAGTTATATTAAAAAAAAAAACTTCCTTCTATTTACTACGTCGGATAAAAAGCGGCGCACCTGTAACTACTCTGACCACAAATCGCACAAAATCCACGAGATAAGCTACTTTAGCAAATCTTTTTGATCCTGCGTCCGGGGACATATTCAACGAAACGTGTACCGACGTCTGCGGAAATAAAGATGTGGTCAGCACAATGATTGTTTATCCTTCATAAATATAGGGGGTCGTGTTGCAAGGGAGATTACCCGACTGCGTGAAAAAGAGGCGGATATAAACACGTGGATAATAGTATAGATATAAAGATCTGGTACCTTAAATACCTGCAGTAAAAGTAATGATTTGAACACAGCTGGTAGTATATTTGGAGTCTAGTATAAAGTTCCGGCAATAGTTTTAATTCATTAAACAGCAGTGTATATAGTTTATATTGTGTTAGGTTAGGTTAGGTCAGTTATAATATATTTTTTAGGCACTGAAACGTGATTTCTGACCATGGCCCTTGTAAGGAGTCTCTGAGTGATCGAATCAAAAAATCAGCAAGTTGAAGAAGCAAAGGGTAAGGCACATAGCACGCAGAACTTATGGCTGACGGGGCCGAAAAGTTCTCGAGTAAAGACCACGCACTGGCAAGCGCAGCGTAGGGAGACCAGCCACATGGTGGACAGACGACATCATACAAATAGCAGGGAAACGCTGGATACTGCTTCCATGAGGTCTTTTTATTTTTTAATTTATTTTATGTATTATATTTATAAATATAAATAGATCGATAAATGAATAACGCCATAAATTAGGTACGTAGTGATAATAGGTAATTGATTCGTCGGTTCCAGCGGAAGACCAGCGCCGGCTGTTCGCAGCCAGCAGTATGCTGAGCTGGAACCGATTTGTGGCGGACACAGTTTTTCTTATATTGTTATTTTTGTTATATTGTATGTATTATTGATGTTGTGTCTTTCACAAATAAATTTATGTCTATGTCTATGTCTATTTAGATTTAGAAATCCATAGTCCTGCGATAATAATAGTTTATTCAACATTTATGAAGATAGTCCTTTTCTCTGGAATAATTTCCGTGTTTGTTGGTCCTCTGCTAAGTTTATTTATAATCAGTTCTTTTGTTGAACCCCAAGATTTTACGCGCGTAGTGGTCAAAATGCAGTCTACGTTAGTCTCCAGGTTTTCATTTTTTCAGGCCATTTTTTACCAAATTTCACAGTTATCGTTTCAGACATTAGGTCGTTAAATGTAAAAAAAATTGATGGGAATAAAAAGCGACAATACAGAACGACTTTTACATATGTAATATTAGTTAAATCTAAGCATGATCATACCAGTCGAGAAGAATCCTAAGATTCCTAATATTGTTTATAAAACATTCAACCCAATAATATTATAAAGTCAACATAGATAAAGGCTTGTTACATAACTAGGTAACTTATAAATAAGTTACCTACCACTAGCTATTACGTGGGTGGTATAAAATCGAATTGTTTTGTTCGATAGTTTCTGTTGTTCCGAAGTTATCGTCCTACGCCAGAACGAGTCGTCTACTTCAAAACAGCAATAAACCAATAAGGCCCTCTACACGTCACCCAAGATATTTAATCTTGGCGTCTACGAATCAATCAGACCGTTCCATAAATAAACCCGTTCTTAGGGTGCGTTTCCACGTGATGTTAAGCAGTGGACAAAGATAAAACAGAATTATTATTCAAATAATTGAGCAGTCCAATCACTGAATGAGCGGTAAAAATGATGGAAAGTTATCTATGTATATAGGTATATGCAATAATTTCTTCAGAGATTAGGTTATGTTTTTTTTTTTATACAAATTTATAGATAATTTTTACCGCTCATTAAATTATTTTCCTGCTCAATTATATATTAACTGATTCATTTCATTATTTTTTATTACTCATTTTTGTTTACTTTACTGCTTAGTTTTAACTGCTGAACTAGTTATTAAACTTGCCATTTATAATTTTTAACTTACCAAAACTGCTATTTACAACTGCCTCTTTAAATCAGTGCCTTTATAAAAGTACTTTAACTTGATATCAAAAATGGACTAAAAATTGCAGTGGACTTCACATTTTTGCAAATAGCTATATCTAAATCATACAAGAAACAGGAAAAAAACAGCTGAATAGGTAAATCATGTTTTTTTAGGGTTCCGTATCCAAAGGGTAAAACGGTACCCTATTACTAAGACTCCGCTGTCTGTCTGTCATTCCGTCTGTCACCAGACTGTATCTTATGAACCGTGATAGTTACACAGTTAAAATTTTCACTGATGATGTATCTCTCGCTGGTCTCGCTATAACAAAAAATACTAAAATACAGAATAGAATAAATATTTAAGGGGGCTCCCTTACAACAAACGTGTTTTTTTTCTCGTTTTTGCTCGATATTGATACAGGTAAACGCTTGAAATATTCACAGAATATTGAGTTATATTGTTCACTTTAAAAATAAATAATTAAATTATAATAAAACTAATATTTAAGGTACTCCCATACAACAAACGTATTTTTTTCCGTTTTTATAGATAATGGTACGGAATCTTTCGTGCGCGAGTCCAACCTGCACTTGGCCGGTGTTTTTATTATAAGTGATATAATTTTAGCAATAAAAACTCTTGAGTTGTTAACACTGACTGCTGTAGACAAATAAAATGTTATGTGCGCCACATAAACGTTGCGCTTGACGTCAAACAATGTTCTAGGCGTCTCCGTAAGACACCTAAAATACGTTTCACAACACATTGTCGTGAGATTATTATGTCTTCTAATGAAAATGGGACTTAAGGCGATACATCGCACGATGTTCACGGGCGAACTAGGTAAATGATTGAGAGTGATAGAACTATGCGATAGCAACGTAAATAGATAGAGAGAGGAAACATGCAACCTGCTCGAAAAAAATAACGTATGCGCCATACTAAATAAAAAAATAATTAAAAATTCAATTTTATGTGTCTTTAAAAACTGATCTCTAATTAATGTTTAATAAGATATTATCTACATTCTCCATTATTTTAATGTGACAGAAAGTACATGACTATAAAATAGAATTCATAAAATGTTATTTTTAGAGGTAAGTTATGATTTGTTTTCTATCGAGGAAAGTTACTTGTTTTATGTTTCTGTCTTCGTATTAATGGAGGTAATATAGTCAAAAAACACATAAAAAAAAGTTAATTATTCAAGCAAAGTATTTTTAAAATAAAATTAACATAAAAAAATTGTTTAATTACCAGGTAGCATCTTAAGGCTATACCATACACTGACTGGAACCTACAAAACTGAATTTGTATTTGGATTATACTAAGAACTGATACAAATAAAGATGACATACTCCACACACGTACTTACATCGTACTTTCATAGTGCGGACTGCAAGATTGTGGAATACGCTTCCTGAGTTTTTCCCGGTTAAAATAATCTGGGTGTCTTTAAATCGTTAGTGAATTAGTTTTTTCTAGGTAAGTGTGCTCCATCGTAGACTGCAACGTCGCTTAACATCAGGTGAGTTGGCGGTCAAGCGCAAACCTATTTCTACATTAAAAAAAAAACTGTACTGAGATAAAATGGTGGGATCATATTTTTAGTCAACTGCCAAAAAGAGGAAGGTTCTCAATTCGATTGTATGTTGAAATGAAACAAATTTTAACGAATTTATCGCATTTAATCGCGAATACCTTAGAAAACATTATCGACTGTATGTTTTCCCGTATGTTTGTTCGGCGATTACTTCGCCAATTATAAATTGATTTTGATGATTATTTTTTGTTTGGTAGGTGGCTTCAGAAGTGGTCCCATATAAATTTTATCGATTGTTCAGTACTTTAGTTTTTATAAAAAAAAATTGGTTGTCTGTAAAGTCGGTTTACGGACGATATTTTAACGTGATAACATACGTCCGCGCGCGAGCACCGAGGAATGATAATTGAAGCGACTCGCCACGGTCGGCCCGCTTCCTCAGCCGCCGTAAGCGCACGCGCGCGTAATGGGACAATGAGTCATACTTTTTCGTGCATGCAGCCGCTGTTCATCGATTTGTTAGACGTTGTCACGTCAAAAGTTACTGGAAAAATAAGACATCCAAGTAAACGAATAACGTATTTCGAAGTCGGTTTTTTTCAGTTATTTAAACTATAATTATCAAAACTGTTGATGAACAAAAAGGGAGGTTGGAAAGGAAGTAATTTTTAAACTATAATTATTATCAACAATGTTGGTTAACAAAAAAGAGGTTCGAAAGGAAGTAATCATAGGTTAAAGCCTTAACATGCAGCCACCGCTCCACACATTCTTGCTACTAACGTCCTCGCACATCTGTGGTATGGAGCCGTGCCTTTACAATGTCGGGAATCTGAAGCAGTAAAAAGTCCCAAAAAGTCCAACTCCGAGCTTGTAGCACAATTTATATCCGTAAGTTTGTAACGTCCGGACGTTATCGGGTAATTTAAACGTTAAAACCTCTAGTGGTCCCATTTTATGTTTCGAAATTGCAGTGTACTTGTGGACCTGATTGCTTTGTACATTTAATAAATTTTAACATGGATAGTATAAGTAGTTTGAACTAGAGAACTTATATCATCGAGGGCACTGCTGTCCTTATTTCATTATTTTGATCAGTCGGGACCACAGAATACCATATTAGTATATACTTCAAGATGTTAGTTCCTTTTTTTGCCACGGTACAAACTAAAAATAAACAGACTCTAGTCTAGGTACCTTTCAGGTGATATTTATATTCACATAAGCAGTTTCGATGTTATGTTGAATCACGAATTTGTTTATACTTACAAATGTTTAACCTTGATAATATATGCTACGCCCCAATTAACGGGGTACATATGTGTAATTTAGTTGTTGTTTAGAAATAAGCACCAATGTACATGTATTTATAAGTACCTATATGCATAAATAAATAAATAAATAATAAAACTGAGTTTCCGGCAGCCTAGTGGTGAGACCGTCTGACTTGCGATCCGCAGGTCCTGGGTTCGAATCCCACGGCACGCACCTCTGTCTTTTCGAAGTTATGTGCGTATTGTTGATTGCCGCCACCTTCTAACGGTGAAGGAAAACATCGTGAGGAAACCAACATGTCTGAGAGTTCTCAATGATCTTGAAGATGTGTGAAGTCTGCCAACCCGCACTTGGCCAGCGTGGCAGACTATGGCCTAACCCTTCTCACAATGAGAAGATGGCCCGTTCCCAGCAGTGGGACAGTTTGTACAAACAGGGCTAATAAAATAATCGGCCAAGTGCGAGTCGGACTCGCGCACGAAGGGTTCCGTACTTATCATCTATAATACTACAAAGTTTAGTTCTGTTTATAAAATAACGAGAAATCAACGAAATTCCAAGTAGTAAATTGCAAACTTATAGGTATTCGACACACATCCGGGCAGCATGACGACGCTCGCGCAAATACGCGCGGTTATGGCTCGCTCCGTGATGTCACCTCCCCCGCTACCCGCGCGGCCGTGGCTTAGCAACCGCCTCGCTCTCGCGCCACCACCACACCGCGACGCGGCGCTCGCACCGCGTTTAGATGCACGGATTATTTTCATTTTGTGAGTTTTTATGTATAAGATTAGGTATTTATTTTTATAGTTAATATATTTCTAAATATTTACTTACAAATATTCAAGTTTCTACCTGTTAATTAAGATCGAGTAAAAATTGCTTAAAAATTACGTTTGTTGTATGGGAGCCCCCCTTTAATATTTACTTTATTGTTATTTAATTATTTATTTTGAAAGGTAATATACAAGTAAATATTCTGTGAAAATTTGAAGCGTCTACCTGTTACCGTTTTTAATATTGAGCAAAAAAATACGAAAAAAACACGTTTATTGTATGGGGACCCCCCTTAATATTTTTTTTTAATTTTTAGTATTTGTTGTTATAGCGGCAACGGAAATACATCATTTGTGAAAATTTCAGCTTTCTAGCTATCACGGTTTATGAGATACAGCCAGGAGACAGACAGACAGACAGACAGATAGACAGACAGACAGACAGACAGCGAAGTCTTAGTAATAGGGTCCCGTTTTTACCCTTTGGGTACGGAACCCTAAAAAAGAACTGATTTTTAGCTCTAATAATTAAATACAGTTAAAAAAACTGAAATAACGGACTTCAAATACGCAATTTCATTCCGTTTAGCTGGAAGCTATTTCTCCAGATATTTTATTTTAGAAACCAAACTACTAACACCGATTTGACGAAATTTCTATCGCACCAAACTGAACCTATAAAATAAAATACAAAACAAATCTATAAAAAAAAAACCGGCCAAGTGTGAGTCGGACTCGCGCACGAAGGGTTCCGTACCATTATCTATAAAAATGGCAAAAAAATCATGTTTGTTGTATGGGAGCCCCCGTTAAATATTAGTTTTATTTTAATTTAATTATATATTTTTAAAGTAAATAATATAAGTATAACTCAATATTCTGTGAATATTTCAAGCGTCTATCTGTTGCCGTTATCAATATCGAGCAAAAACTACCCAAAATCACGTTCGTTGTATGAGAGTCCCCTTAAATATTTATTTTATTCCGTTTTTAGGGTTCCGTACCTCAAAAGGAAAAAAACGGAACCCTTATAGGATAACTTTGTTGTCCGTCTGTCCGTCTGTCCGTCTGTCCGGGTGTCAAGACCTTTATCTCGGGAACGCGTGAAGGTATCGAGTTGAAATTAAAACCATATACGCAGTTCCATCTTGCTGCAGAAAGAAAAATAAAATTTCTCAGTTTTTGTAAAAAAAAGTTACAGCCTAATATGTCGTAAAAATGCACATTTCGACACTCTTAGAGGAATCAAAACCTATGGGGTACTTCCCGTTGATCTAGAACTCTGAAATTTGGCAAGAAGCATTGTGTTAGAGTACACATATAGGAAATAATCCGAAAACTGGACATTTTTAATTTAATCACAAAAAAATATAGTGTCGTTATGCAATGAATGAGGGTCGAAATTTTAAAGTGAATTAACCGTATCATGTGGGGTATCATATTGAAAGAGCTTAATTAGCATAAATTTTTAACAAAACAGGTTTTTAAATATTTTTACGATGTATATGTTTCGGTATAAAAAGGAAAATAAAAAAATATATGATTTCCCCCTTTTATTTACTAGTTTGTACGGAACCCTCGGTGGGCGAGTCTGACTCGCACTTGTCCGGTTTTATTTAGTATTTGTTGTTATAGCGGCAACAGAAATACATCATATGTGAAAATTTCAACCGTATAACTATACCGGTTCATGAGACACAGCCTGGTGACAGACGAACGGAAGGACAGACAGGTAATAGGGTCCCGTTTTTACCCCTTGGGTACGGAACCCTAAAATTGAGGTAGAAGTCCCTGCAAACTTTTACATATTTAGCTATAGAAAACAGTTTTCTACTATAAATAGTATAGCAAAAATGCGTGACATAGCGAGCGGCCTATTTTTAAATAAAATATGCGTGATATAGCGAGCGGCCTATTTTTAAATAAAATATGCGTGATATAGCGAGCGGCCTATTTTTAAATAAAATATGCGTGATATAGCGAGCGGCATATATATATATAGCAAAAATGCGTTATATAGCGAGCGGAACGTTAATCTCAAATACAAAATCACTCCTATGACCACGTCATGCTATATTACTTTCATCGCAAAATATTACATCTAAAACATAAATAACCATCAATCTTTTCTCTCTCCCGAAAAAACCGTTTAGCCCCGCGATATAAGCATGAATGTGTGAAAATTAATAAATCCTATCCCTAAAGCATTGTGGGAAAAACTGCCCGACTGGACCGCCTATGATAAATGTTTTTGGACTTTAACGAACAATAGGCCTTCGCTTTCTACTTTTGATTAATGAAACTTTTAAAATCGGACCCGGATATGGAGCAATAAAAAAAATATGTCCGTGACAGGTCGTTCTCTTTCATACGATGTACCTACTACGCACTTGCGATGTAATAATAGCGTACCTGATGGTTGATAATACAAATAAGTTTATTTGTCACAACAGAATTGGTAAAGATTACTTGTGAATAATATAATCCAATTTGAAATTAGGTATTAGTATATTTCAGTAGGTTGCACAAGGGAATTTTAAATAGAGAGTAAATTTCAATCTCAAACATGATTTTGAGTTATTTTTCAAAAAAAAATTAAAAAAAAAAAACTTGCGCTTGAACATCAACTCGCCTGGTGAGGAATCCCGCAGCACACACCTCCGTCTTTTAGAAGTTATGTGCATATTGTTGATTGCCACCAACTTCAAACGGTGAAGGAAAACATCGTGAGGAAACCTACATGTCTGAGAGTTCTCAATGATCTTGAAGATGTGTGAAGTCTGCCAACCCGCACTTGGCCAGCGCGGCAGACTATGGCCTTACCCTTCTCACAATGTTTGTACAAATAAGGCTGTTTTTTTTTTATTATAGCGTTGTTAAAGACCATTATCAGAAGTGGTACTAAAAAGAGCATACCTCAAATATTGCCAAATTACTTAATTACAATTAATAAATTCGCGCACCGTATACGTATGCCATGCGCGAGGCACTATTATGAAGTGTAGAACAGTTACTTGTGATCCCTGCTCCAACAGTGTTGTACGCTATGACGTCATTCATAGACAACAGCAACGCTCTTCTCAGCTTCTATCCAACAATAGAAATACACATAGACCCGTAACCGTCTCTTCCTTGCTCAGCTTCATAAAAACCGCTATCTAGACTTCGGTGGATTGCAAAAACGTACCTATTTGTTGCCCCAACTAATGGCGCTAGGATAAACACAACATCCCAGGGTTTTACTAAATAAATCCCAATATGGCCACAACTCCTACATTAAAGGCATTAGAACTATTTTTTCCAACCACATCCAAGAACCTAAAGCTACAAACTCGCCATTGTTTGAGTTAGTTATTATCAAAAGCGTGAAAATAAACTAAGTTTCCAATGAAAGCGTGGGCCGATATAACAACATGCAAATTGTGAGCGTGGGTATTTATTTATTCTACTTAATCAAAGAATTAATACTTACAAGTTCCAGGATGGTCTATTTTCGATATTGCAAACAAAGCTTTATTTTGTAGTCCGCCAAAAGTCACGCCAATTACTATTGGTGGTTCAAACTTTAAATACTTTAGTGACAAGTCCTTCAATAATGAAATTGTAGCGCCTGCTCTTAAAAAGCAATCTTACCTATCGCTAAAGTTATTGCTGGTAAATCTTTTGAATTTAAAGATTTGAACGAAGATATTAATAGTATTTTTGGACCATTTTTGAAACATTAAATTTAAATCGTTACTAGAAAAATAATGTTTGCGCACTACTGCCTGGCTTTAAAAACGTGGTGCATTCCCAGGCTTTCTTTGCAAAACATTGATATAAAGGTGCGTCCACACAAGTTCATTTTACATAAGCAATAAATCAAACTGATTTGATTACTCTAATAAAACACGCACGCTAGAATTGTTTTCTACACGCTAATTCTACCATAGGTCTAATTGGCACCGAGCGTGCGGTTTAACTCTAACATAGTATTTGAATGCTAATATGGCTGGTTTGTGCGGGTAGTTTGATTTAATTGGTCATTAGAAATAAACTGCTTTATAACTCACATATACTTAGCTAGAGTATGAGTAGTGTTGCATAAAGAAGTAAGTAGCGTTTTAACATTTATAATCAATCAAAACTTTAATATTATATTTGTATGGTCTTACCGGAAAACGTTAATAGACTAACTACATTCTAAGATGGCTCCAAAAGATTTTTAATGCAGTCTTATGCGGACACTTATGCTCAGCATATTATGCGGAGCGGACGTGTAGGTACAATGCAGTACAATTTCAGTACGACCTCAACAACTGTAATACGTAAGGATCACATTTAGGAATGTAAAATTTCACATATTGTGTCAACTTCTCGCTGACACGTAATGACACTTGCGGAATGAAGACAGAGAATTTGAGACGTTGATCAAAGTATCGTTTTTCGGTGAGACTTTAATTAATTGTTTAATTAATTAATTGGTAATTGTAATATTTCACAATTATAGTTGATCAATTGTTAGTTGTTATGTACGATTAACAAATAATCAATTGTTAATTTTTAATTGTTCTCACAATTAAAATTTGCCCAACACTGACATACACACATTTTGATAGATTTTTGTCTTCAACTGTGAACGGAATATTGAGTGAACTATCATTCGTAGGTGCAATCTAAAGTAATTAAACTATATCTCTCTTTTTACTCTCTCTCTCTCCAAGTACAATGTAAATAAATATGTAGTGGCATCGGTTTGGTAGTTTTAAACAACTAGTTGCGCTCGATTCTCGCTATCCTGCAGGAATCTTCAATTTTTCGGGGATAAAACCCCGTGTTGTTCTAGAATACAAACTACCTCTATACCTTTAATGTAAGTTGTTTCAGCTATTCTTGAGTTATAAATAGTCTAACTAAACCGATTTTGTTTCATATGTTACGCGGTTTCACTCAATAACTTCCAGGAAGATAAAGTGTGGCCTGTGTTATTCTAGGGTATAAGCTACTTCTAAGCCAAATTTGACGAGTGGAATAGAATAGCAATGGATTTTGAAGCGAGCCTCCACCTGAAATGGTGACCACGATGACTCTGCCAAGAGTGATAACTAAGAAGAAGAAGAGATACCAACTTTCATATAAATTGATCTAGCTATCCTAGAGTTATAAATAGTGTAACTGATCTTATTTTTCATAATAGATAAATATACACTAAATCTCACCACGTAGTGGAGAGTTGTTTGGTACGTGGTTTGACGTGATTCTTGTTTTTAGGGTTCCGTACCTCAAAAGAGAAAAACGGAACCCTTATAGGATCACTTTGTTGTCCGTCTGTCCGTCCGTCCGTGTGTCAAGACATTTATCTCGGGAACGCGTGAAGGTATCGTGTTGAAATTAAAACCATATACGCAGGTCGCAGATCCATAGTCTCTTGCTGCAGAAAGAAAAATCAAATTTCTCAGTTTTGGTAAAAAAAGTAACAGCTGAATATGTCGTAAAAAACGCTCATTTTCACGCTCATCTCAACACTCACAAGGGAATCAAAACCTATACCTACTTCCCGTTTACCTAGAACTTTGAAATTTGGCAAGAAGCATTGTGTTAGAGTAATAACACATATAGGAAAAACCGGACAAGTGCGAGTCAGACTCGCCCACCGAGGGTTCCGTACAAACTAGTAGATAAAAGGGGGAAATCATATATTTTTTATATTTTCCTTCATAAACCGAAAAATATACATCGTAAAAATACTTAAAACCCTGTTTTAGCTTATGGTAAATCTCTTTCATATGATACCCCCGATGATACGGTTAAAGATCTTTAAAATTTGGACCCTCATTCCTTGCCTGAAGATTAAGACACATTTTTTTGTGATTAAATTTAAAATGTCCAGTTTTCGGATTTTTTCCTATATGTGTACTCTAACACAATGCTTCTCGCCAAATTTCATAGTTCTAGGTCAACGGGAAGTGCCCCATAGGTTTTGATTCCCCTGTGAGTGTCGAAATGTGCATTTTTACGACATATTCGGCTGTAACTTTTTTTTAACAAAAACTGAAATTTTTTATTTTTCTTTCTGCAGCAAGATACTATGGATCTGCGTATATGGTTTTAATTTCAACTCGATACCTTCACGCGTTCCCGAGATAAAGGTCTTGACACCCGGACGGACGGACAGACGGACAACAAAGTGATCCTATAAGGGTTCCGTTTTTTCCTTTTCAGGTACGGAACCCTAAAAATTCCGAAAACTGGAAATGTTTAATTTAATCACAAAAATAGTGAATTAACCGTATCATGTGGAGTAGCATATAAAAGAGCTTCATTAGCATAAGCTAAAAAAGGTTTTTTAAATATATTACGATGTATATTTTTTGGTTTATGAAGGAAAATATAAAAAAAAAAAAAATGATTTCCCCCTTTTAACTACTAGCTTGTACGGAACCCTCGGTGGGCGAGTCTGACTCGTACTTGTCCGGCTTTTTTTAAATAAATAAACATTTGTGGACATTTCACACAACACCATCTAGCCCAAACTAAGCAAAGCTTATACTATGACACTAGATGGCTGATAGAATACATACATACTTTTTTTCTTTCTAGGTACATACCCACTAAGAAAGAACTGCGCGTAAGACCGTATTATGCAACTAGTTAATCAGAGAATTATTCGTATTCTTGTTTAGTATAAACCTGATTTTCCCGTATTTTTCCGTCCCTAAACACACGCCAGCGCGAGTGGGGTCGCATTTTGTGTAACGTTTCAGCGACGGAAACGATTCGTTATGTCGAACTATGTTGCCCGTGTTAGGGGAGACTCATATTGACAGTTTCATGATAATTATTTATCAAGATTATTATAAATTATCAGGATTATTGTTTTTATTGGGTTACCTGTTACGCCTCTCAGGTAATAAATATATTGCACAATACTGCATGTGATATCACACAAAAACGTACATTCAATATTTGACAAAAGTTTGCACCTCGAAATTGTTCATATATTCATTCAAAATTAGGGTGTATAATTGACCACAACGAAATATATTTTTTTCCCG
Source organism: Lycia hirtaria (assembly GCA_947563715.1). Classification (NCBI taxonomy): domain Eukaryota; kingdom Metazoa; phylum Arthropoda; class Insecta; order Lepidoptera; family Geometridae; genus Lycia; species Lycia hirtaria. The sequence continues at coordinate 27,075,869 of OX387375.1, forward strand.
TGTAAGCAATGTTGCTGTTTAATATATTTTAATCGTAATATAAAGATACTCAGATTTTTCTGTTTCATGAAATAGATCTATAGATGAATAGATTGACCACCAACTCAACTGATAGTAAGCGACGGTGTGGCTGAAAATAGATCAGAAAGATCACGGAATACGCTTCCTGATCTGTCTTTCCCAATAGATGTAATCTGGATGTCTTTAAATCGCGAGTGAATTAGTTTCTTCTAGGTAAGTACGCTCCATCGTAGACCGCAACGTCGCTTAACATCAGGCGAGTTGGCGGTCAAGCGCAAACCTATTTCTTAATAAAAAAATATTGGTTATCTGTAAAGTCGCTATACGGACGATAATTTAACGTGACAACGTCATAACAAAACATTGATGAAATGATGATGATGATGTAACGGGACAATGAGCGTAACGTAACGGGACAATGAGTCATACTTTTTCGTGCGTGCAGCCGCCCCGTTCATCGATTTATTAGACGTTGTCACGTCAATAAACCACCTCAACAAACATAATTTATACTAGCTGCGCCCTACGGCGTCACGTCTAGTGATAAAAAACAGTGATGATAAAATATAGCCTAATTGTCCTTCTACAGGTCATAAAAAATCTCTGTGCCAAATTTTGTAACGATTGGTTCAGCCGTTTACCAGTGAAGAGGTAAAAAGCAGACAGAGAGACAGAAGAAAGACAGGTTATATAATATTAGTTTAGGAAGTTCAAATATGTAGGTATTAGCTGTAGAAGTAGAACTTCTTTCGAGTTTTTTAATATTATCATGATGGTGTCGGTAAAATCAGATACACGCTCGCCAAATTTGATTCGATAAAAAAAACAACTCCCTGGTGATGATCGAAACTTTGTAGTTTTATTTTAATAATCTTAACTGAAAGTTATTATTTGACTTCCTGTATTGTTTTATTACGTAATACGGTTTTCAATAGTAAGTAATATAAATCTTGCTAAATATGCGCCTTTCCTTAACAAACCCACGTTGTTCATATTCTGGGTCACAAGTACGTAGATCGCTCTGATTGCATTTAATTTGTACCCCATTGTTATTATAATTTCTTTACATTAAGCCGTAAAACGGAGAAAATAACACTTATTATGATGTGTCAGGTACTTAATTCTTGGAAAGTGTTTGTATTAGTTTTGTGTGTGTGTGTGTGTGTGTTTTTATTTATTATGAAAGGTCAAGGTAGTGTTTATCATGTACCTTTACATTTTTAGGGTTCCGTACCTCAAAAGAAAAAAAAACGGAACCCTTATAGGATGACTTTGTTGTCCGTCTGTTCGTCTGTCAAGGTCTGTATCTCGGGAACGCATGAAGGTATCGAGTTGAAATTAAAACCATATACGCAGATACATAGTCTCTTTCTTGCTGCTGAGAGAAAAATCAAACTTTTCAGTTTTCATAAAAAAAGTTACAGCCGAATATGTAGCAAAAAACGCATATTTCGACACTCGCAAAGGAATCAGAACCTATAGAGTACTTCCCGTTGACCTATAACTGTGAATTTTGACAAGAAACATTGTCGTAGAGTACACATAAAGGAAACAGTCCGAAAACTGTACATTTTTAATTTAATCACAAAAAAGTGGGTCTTTAACCGTATCATGTGGGGTATCACATGAAAGAGCTTCATTAGAACAAGCTAAAACAGGTTTTTAAATTTTCGGTTTATGTAGAAAAATATAAAAAATATATAATTTATCCCTTTTATCTACTAGTTTGTACGAAACCCTCGGTAGGCGAGTCTGACTCGCACTTGTTCGGTTTTTATGAAACGATATTGCTTTTTTTTGCTTCAATTAAAAAAAATCAAAGCAATATTATCAGTAATACAAAATACATGTAAAGACTGTAAACGTGGCAAATTACTGTAGTTGAATAGATGGATGTATGTAAGCACAGAATTCGTTGCCCTGTTTACGCAAGTCTTTGTAGGTATGTAAGTATACAACTCATACATAGAAGTGGCGCTCGTGGCGCAGCTTGACTAAGTGTTCCCGAACGATCACCAATGTTAAGCAACGGACGGACCAGTCTGTCTTCGGATGGGTGACCGTGAGTGGCATTTCTTTTTGAGCGCTACCGTGGGTCGGATGACACGTTAAATTGTAGCTCCCGGTTGTTCAGCAATCGTCAAGCTAAGTCGTTAGCTAAGCTAAGGCCTTTGGGCGGCTTAACAACTCTGACAATAGGACTGGTCACTCAGTCTTACTTACTTTTTTATACATAGAAGTAAATTAATTTTAATCATCATCGATAAATGAGTCTGTGTTTAAGTATACTATACACAGACACATTTACACACTCACACAGGCACATTTAAGGCTGTCAAGAAAGCGGTAATGTGTGGACATGACGGTATGAAAAAAATGACGTTTCACACATAAAAAAAACAACCTTTCTAAAATTGGCGGATTTTTTGACTTTCTCCGTATTTCTATAAATTTAGTTGACGTAAACGTCCAGTCATTAAAAGTATTACGAACAATAACTGGCAAAGACTGGCGTGAATACAAAATATCCCAAAGAAGGAAAGGTAAAGCAATTTACCGTCAAAGTATAATTTATGACGATTTTTTTATGGACCCATAAAAGTACGCGGCGGATGGATACCTAAGTCGGTTTTAATAAAAATATTAAGTGAAAATTTTATTTTCGTCTGCTTATTACTTTGTGTTGAAATTTGAGCAAAAGCATATTATTAAAATTCTACGTTGTTTTTTCTAGTCGTGTTTGGGAATTTTGCGTTTTGGAATTAAATTTTGTTTGTTGTGAAAAATGAAATGTAAAGATACATTATACATTTAAAACCTGTGTATAAAGACAGAAAGAATGAGAATGACATAGTGAAAAGAAAAAGAGGGAAAGCATTGTGCAGAGATAAATGATAAAAGGCGTGTAGTTGTGGAAAATCATTATTAGGGACTGAAAATTATGGGTTTTTCTTTAAGGTAAAGTTTTTTATGATTTCGTCGTTATTTTTTTTGTCATATCAGGTCAGGTCAGGTTTTTTGAGTCACTACTCAAACTTTTTACTTTCGAATTTTGAATCTACGGTTTAAAAAACTTACTACATAAGAAAAAAATTAACATTAATTCATTGATCTTAATTCATTTTGAAGGTAACTTTCTACAATAATTCATAATCACCCAAGGTAAAGTTTCCGGCAGCCTAGTCGGGAGACCGTCTGACTTGCGATCCGCAGGTCCTGGGTTCGAATCCGGTTCGTTCCCACGGCACGCACCTCTGTATTTTCGAAGTTATGTGCGTATTGTTGATTGCCAGCAACTTTCAAACGAAAACATCGTGAGGAAACCTACATGTCTGAGAGTTCTGATCTAATGATCTTGATGAAGTGTGAAATCTGCCAACCCGCACTTGGCCAGCGTGGCAGACTATGGCCTAACCCTTCTCACAATGAGAAGATGGCCCACGCCCAGCAGTGGGACAGTCTGTATAAACAGGGCTGATAAAATTTTTGTTGTTCTGTTCTTTGCCATGTTACTTTATTAAAGTACTTGACTTAACTTCATTCATAAGATGAATGCTTTCATCATATGAATGTATGTAGAAAAATAATCCTGTAAAATATCACGCAAAAGCGCATTGTTATGCGCTTTTGCGGCCAGGTTATAAATCTATGACGTAATGTCATTGTCAAAAAAGCACGTCAATATAAATAAATTTCACTTGATGTCAAAACCAAATTCATAATTTATGACAATACAGAGTATATAATAAACATAGATACCAAAGCTGAATAAATAGATTAGTTTAACCTACTTTTTGAGTAAAACTTGTTTTTTTTTCATCATCATTCTGCTGTAATTCAGATAAGTGTTTTCAATAGTATTTATTTCGAACCTCCACTAATATTTTCTACCAGTTTACCAACAACATACGTTTATCCATATTTTTAGTAACATTATTCAAGTGAACTCAAACATACAACATTAACGTCGCTTAACATCAGGCGAGTTGGTGGTCAATCGTAGATCTATAGTGTATAAAAAAAAAAAAAAAAAAAAAACAACATTACACAAGTTTCAGTAACAAGCTCTAGCCGTTTTATTACGTTCGGAAACTCCAACAAAATTCATCGTTATAAAATTCATCAAACTGCAAGTGGTTTCTCTCCAATACATTTGTCGCAGAGAATTTATTAAAAATGACATTTTACAACATTCCCAAGCGATATGGTACTATGTAATATAATTTTAATTATTTTGTGCCTGCTTGTACTGTAAGGTATTACGTATTTAATCAAACTACATAGTCTTCTCTGCTCGAATTTACCCACTCACCCAAAAAGGGAACTGTTTTATTCCTCACTGCGGTCCGAATCAACCTATTCCAAAATTCTATTGGTTGATTCGCACCGCGGTGCAAAAGGACCTATTTAAAAAGAGCTCTTGGGTGATTCGGACCGCTTGCGGTGCGAAACGCTTAGTGTAACGCTTAGTAACGCTTAGTGCGAAGTACCCCTGTCTACCGGCCTATTTTAAGTATAATAATATTTGGCAGATACATTCGGTACTCAATTCTTGATGAGAATTTGGAATATAGGCATAGAAGACATTAATAGTGCAACATACTAAACAGATACTCTCCGTCACCCGCCAATCTCGGGTTCCTCACACCTCCCCGCGCTCGCCCTGTTGTTTGCCGGAATTTGTGCGTAATTATTAGTCAAGACTAGCATTGCGAGCTTCAAGCGTTCCAATTCTAATTGACGTTATCTGCGAGTGGCAATTAGATGACAACGGTATCTTTATACATGTGTGAGTGAAATATATACACGTCAACTTGCGTATGTGTCAACGATTAGCGCACCGTTGTATGGAGTGTTCGACGAGTGCTACAGGAAAGCACGTTGTCAGGGTCGTGAAATATCTGTTTCTTACGAATTACTATAATAACAAGATTTATCTTAGAAAATCGAAATACCTACAAGTTGATATTGCGTTTTTTTTGAGTAAAGTATGCACATATTGAATAAAATTATAGAAAAAAAATATACTTACGAGGACATAATTTTTTGCCATTTAAACAAATTCCCATTTTAATATTACCCTGTGACACACACACTGCATTATTCTGTGTATATATATTCCTAAAGTATTTTTAGACTTGCATGACGAAAATTTTGCTAGAATTTTCGTACAAACTTTCAAAGCAAAATCAATTTTAAGGAAACAGGCTAAGGTTTACTTTTCAGGTTTCAGTGGCTGATCAAGGCGACGCAACGTTCGCGCTGCACACCTTATTCAAAAAGCATTATAAGCGATACGTTAATGATAGAGCTCTGAAACTGGACTTATTGGGCGGTCTTTTGTAAAAGGAAAATACTGAGGAAATTATTAAGAGTCAGAGATTTACGGCCTTACCGAAAAACGTTACTTAACTTTAATTAATGCTTAACATATTTTGTCAACTTCTCGCTGACACGTAATGACACTTGCGGAAAGAAGACAGATAACTTAAGATGTTGGTTAAAGTTAATTAACGTTTTTCGGTAAGGCCCTTATAATCATTATTATAGTTTAAAAACTTAAACAACCGAATTCAAAAAGCGCAATTTGTGTGTTAATAATTATTGTTTATAAAACTGAAAAATAAACGACTTCAAAATACGTAATTCGTGTTTTGGAGGCCATTTTTCAGTTATTTTGTTATAAAACCAAAGTGCTGAACAGATTTTGATATATTGGACCAACTCTCAACTACCTAACAAAAACCATTCATAATTGGCATAAAATATACTTTCAAACAAACAATTAATAAAATTTAAAAAAAGGCTATACCAATTTTGATAGAACATTGCTAAGAAAACTCTCGATAAAATCTGCTTAAAAACTATCAAAACCAAATCAAAATCGGTCCATCCGTTAAAGAGCTATGATGCCACATACAGATACACAGATATACAGAATTAAAGATATACAAATACACAAGTAGACACGTCAAACCCATATTTTTGGGTCAGGTTAAAAATACAACCGAATAAAAGACATCATCCTTTTTAAAGTTGGTTAAAACTAGTTTCCTTTTAGGCTATCCTGATAGTCAAACATCGACACATTAATGAAAATACATTCTTGCTGAGCACTTTGACAATGTGCGGAATTGCATTTGGCTTGCAGGTTAGTTTAATTAATTTAGTCAACGCAATAAATATTAATACTTAATAATAAATAAAATTAAATAAATATATCTTTAATAGATACCAAATAAATTATAGTTTAAGAATACACGCTTAAACTTTTTAACACGCTTTTATTAGGTCGACCTGTATGTAAGTAACTATGTAATGAAATCTAAGGTAACTAATTTAACCATCTTCCAAGGATCGTAGCGTCATGAAAATTGGCAGCTGTATGTAGTTCTGATGACAATACAATAATATGCTAAGTACTGTCGAACTGATCTGATGATGGAGCCGGAAGATATGAACTAGAACTTCATGATGGAACATCGTATCATAGCTGTGTTTGGATTTGTTAGAAAAGTCTTGTAATGAACTTTGACCACAATAATTTGTAGCGTGTTTTTTTAGTTTTTAAACTGTTATTTATTTTACAAGTAGGAGTAAATTATAAGTACCTTTCAAATTCTAATCAATGAACAAAGAAAGCTTAGGTACAAAGGCGGCCCTATTGCCTTTAATGATTTCTTCCAGGCAATCTGTTGATAGACAAGAACCGGGAGGCGAGAAAAAACGTATGAGATTGGCAGTATTTCTATTTGGACATTTTCTTACATGATTGTGTAAAAGAAAAGGTTTTTTTTCTATCTAAACCTCGAAGTTCAGAGTAAACAAAGAACTTTAACAATTGAATAAAGACATGTCAGGTCAAGTTTTTATATTTTATCGATAAAATTTCGTGAAGCCCGAAATTAATCAACTAAAAAAAATCTAGTGACCCGAAAACATTGTTCTGGGCTATTTTTCTGCTCGTCAGCTTTGAAGTTTCTTTTTTCCACAGCAAAAATATAAAACGTGTAGGTGATTAGTTCCAGCAAAATTTATTAGAGGAAAGTTTGGAGGCTTTAGGACACGTGTATGAATATTTAATAGAACCAACAAATATCTATATTAAAAGAAAAACAAAATACCCGACTGCAGAGTAGCAGTTTTTGCAGTCTAACTTACGATTTGGTTTGTTATTCGAAAATAGGCTTGCGCTTGACCGTCAACTCACCTGGTGTTAAGCGATAGTAACGGTCTACGATGGAGCGCGCTCGCCTAGAAGAAACCCATTCACTCGCGATTTAAAGACACCTACACACATTGGTCATTGGTCATTGACATTGGTAATTTCAAGGTCAGAGTGAATAGGTCTTCTAAGTCTGCGTGCTTCATCTCCTACCATATCTTCGCTTTCCAACAAGCGAGTTGGTGGCCAAACGCGGACTGATTCGTGTTAAAAAAAAACCTACATTATATCCAGTCTGAAAGACCCATTGAGGAAGCGCATTCCACAGTTTGGCGGTACGCACTATGAAAGTGGAGCCAATCGTTAATCTTGATACGCTGTTGAATGTAAATTTATATGAGAAAATGTTTCTAAAATCACTGTAAAGTATTATAAATACTCATTCTTCTGAATAACTTTTGTAAAATATTATTGCAAAAAAGTTCGTTGGAGGTTACGAAAAAACACACTTTATTTTTATTTTTGCTAGTTATATATTAATATTATTACAATAAATTTAGCTTAAGACTCTCAGGTAGTGAAGACAAATCTTCGCGCACATCAAAATCGGTCAAGCCGTTCAAATTTGCCTTCAATCGTAGATCTATTTTGCATAAAAATAATTAAAAAGTATTAGAGACTGAATATTGCAAATGCGAGTGTCATACCAGCATAATACTAAAAAGCGCTCAACTACAAACTCTAGTGCATGGAAGGCACGTGTAAACAACCGCCATAACGCCTTGCAAAAGGCGCGCGTATCCCGAAAGAGCTAGTGTTCTGCCAGCGATAAAGTTTCAAACATTTTTAGCACTTTCACCGTGCGTTCATTACCTCTAAAAATAATATTATGCCATTCTTTGTACGCTCGGTTACACGTAGACTGAACTCGTTTTATGCTCTTTTAGGCTGAGAACAAACGAGCACATTTTTTGAGTTGTGAGTCGTGTAAAATGAGTCGCGTTATTTACACTGTATTTGGTTATATACCAAAGTCCGGTTTGTGGTACATGACAACGCAATATCAACCGAATTGCGTTCGGAGTGAGGGAGGGGAGCAAAATAAGCGATAATTTCAATATTGAGTGGAGTTTTTTTGTTTTTTACCAGACTGCGTAAAAAGGAAGGTTATATTTTTTCGAGTGTATGTATGTTTCTATGTATGTTTGTATGTATGTGTGTTTCTATAGGATCGCTTACAGTTTAATCAGCTTGACCGATTTTGATGTGCTAGGTGTCGATAGATTCGTCTTCACTTCCAAAGTATCATAGGCTATATTTTTTTGTAATAATAATAATACATTTCTCGCAAAAAGAAAAAAAAAGTGCTTTTTTTCGTAATCTCCAACGAGCTTTTTCGTAATAAACAAGTGGTTTTACTAGAATTATTCTAAAGACTGTCCATGTATAATATTATACAGTGATTTATGCATACTTTCTCAACAAAAAAACGTACATTCAACAGCATATCAAGCGTAACAAAATGGTAAGTTAGACTACAAAAACTGTTTTTCTACAGCCTGATATTTTTTTAAAGTTTTTTTGACGTAAATACTTGTATAACATTGTTTTCTGAAAATTCTGCTAAAATACACAATATTTGTAATAAATCTATTGCACGCATGACACAAACACTCCGTACAATCGTTGAATAATAACAGAAAAAAAATCATAATCCAGCAGATTTTCTGTTGAACGGGAAATTGCGCGACCCATTCTACACGACTCACATTAAAAAAATACACTCATTTGACCTCGGCCTTATAATACAACACTGGCACTCAACAAAAAGATAGCAAAAACTGCATCCATTGTGAAACACCTAATACACAGAGTGTCTCTGAATTTGTGTTTGCCTTAAAACTTTGAGTGCAACGCTCCTTTAAATGGATATTGTATCGAAATACTTCGAATATAAATTGCATCTTAGTCCAGGATTTAAGCGAAACGTCTGTTGGAAGCAGCTAAAACAGTCGTCACGTTCTGAAAAAGTATTTAAGCTATTTGTATGCAGAATACTTCGGGTGTTTGTAGACTAAAATCTTTTTAGTGCCGTTTGATCGATTTGTTTCGTCTAGCTCATCGCTTACTTGTCTTATCGCTATCAAAGTTATTAAGACAACAAACTATCACATTTCTTTTTTTAACGCAAGATAGATCTACGATTGGCCACCTATTCGATGTAAAGCGATGGGGTGGCCGAGGATGGAGCTCGTCGATCTAGAAAATTTTGACTTTAGCCTTGAAAATTCCAAAATTGTAGTTCTCAGGAAACAGAGATGGCGGCAAAGAATTCCATTCCTGTGCAGTACGCATTAACAAGATCGTGGACTGATATCGCTGAGTACGGATTCAACTGTTCTACTCATTGGGATTTTCTCTGGATTTTAAACAAAGTATTGACTAAGATGCTGGGTTGAAACTAGCACCTGAGCTGGAGCCAGGTTATGACAAAAGCGGTTATTTTATTTTATTAATTTATTTGCCATGATTTTATTGCAATGCGGTTGAAACTATCGTCGGATATTTTGATTAGATAACAGACGTTAGTGACTTGTAGTTCTTATTTAAAAATATATCTATGCCTGAGAAAGATTTTCTCAGTCGTGGGTAAAGCCACTGCATGCAAGTAGTATACTATTATAATACAGATAAGATACTTATATAGATGAAGACTCGACATTTCTAAGTAACCAATCGATAAAGCCAAATTATGCCCTCCAGCCTTGCTCCTGACAGATATAACCGCTCCCGCCGCAGCAAATGCAATGTCGCAGGGAAATAAGGTATCAATTTCTAGGTACATCTGATATCGATAGCTTTGTGGACAATATTGTATTATGTGGCGAATTGAGGCTTGAGAAACGTTTTATTAAATATCTGGCATATATTAATTAATATAGGCAGTCTTTTGGGAACAGTCTTCTCTATTCCACAAATGGTGCACTAAGTACCTCTTTCTTATTATGCAATCAGATGGCGTCAGTCCTGTGCCGTGCGTCGTCTCATCATCATCACCATCTCAGCCATAAGAAGTCCACTGCTGGACATAGGCCTCCTCCATGGATTTCCAAAAAGACCGATTGGAAGCGGCTTGCATCCAGCGTCTTCCCGCCACTTGTATGAGATCATCTGTCCATCTCGTGGCTGGACAGATGATCTCACGTGATGGTGCGTCGTCTGCACGTTTAAAATACGCCTTATGTGCTAGGGGCCTTAAACTAACGACTCAAACAGACAACTCTTTGTTCATTAAACTGGTAAATAAATGATATTTATCTGTCCAGCAAATAAATAGCTGAAACAGCGAAACGAAACTTTGCGTTTTCATTGTGTACAAGAATTTCACGGTTAGTTAGATCATTCGTGTTATCGCGAATTGTGGTTGAAGAGTTCCAGCTAAGTAAAAGTTTTGTTTGATCTACTGCTGGCAACTCCGATTGTACCTTTAGGGCTGGCAACACTCAGCGATTATTGCCAAAGTTAATGTTTGCTATTTATTTACCGGGAGTTTACAACTGGGTTAATGTATAATTGGACGTAATGGACAGAAATTTCTGGAACAAGGCCTTTTTAAGAATTTGTAGAAGAACTGTATAAGTGTAGATTCATCGTGTCGACTAATATCAAAATTGTTCAACTTTATTAAAGACAGTAAAGCTTAATAATTAGGAAAAATATTTATTTGTACAAAATTGTTGGTCTTTGTCTTAATAGGTATAGGTACTTTTATTTTGGTAAGTAATCTTCCTACGCCCTACTTTTTGGTGCAATGTTTCCAGCTATATTTCCGTGCATATCTCAGCATAAAGATCATGTCATGGTCCATTGTCGCTTAGAGTTTTATTTGCGTTTTGTGTAGAGATCTCTATTAGCGATAAGGATTTCAGTTGTTATTAGGCTAGTAATGATGAAAGAGGGTATCAATGAAAGACATTATTTGTCGGTTTATATAAAATAATCATATATTACCGATATTATTTAAATAGCAGGAGAGATGTGAGCGCTCTCTGCTGGCTCGGGGAAACACCATAGGGCAGCTAACTAGCTCTGGAATTTTTAGCTAAGCCCACGAAACTATCACTGTAGAGACAAAGAGCTCCTTATTATTAGACATAAACAAAACGTACGAAAGAGAAGGCGTCACATAGTCACACATGTCAGGGTGAGACAGATTGATTTTTGCTACATATATAAAATATTGCAACACGCCCACAAAATTTTATGCCATTTTTACTAAAAAGTTTTCGAAAATTATTTACACTTAAAATAACACTTCACAACATCCTACTAGAGAAGCCGAGCTGACTGATGACGACGTCGAAGATCGAGCGAAGTGGACAAGCAAAAGCAGGAAGGCTGACCCCACCACCATGTGGGACGAATAGCATGGAAAAGAGAGAGAGACAACATCCTACTCTGTCTGGGAGTACATTCAAGATGGACCAAGTCCAACATTCGTTGCGCAGGGTTAGGGAAAACCCAGTAAAACCTAATCAGACCAATTCATCGTCAAATTCAAATTAATTTTAGTATCAATTCACAATAAGTAAATTACGTCGACTATTATAAGTATAATAATTCTATTTCATATGTTACATTTCCTATCACAATAGTTCGCCATTAATAAATCCATATCAATTAAATATAACTGACGCTATGCTTATACACATAGTTACATGAATCAAATCGATCGTTTTTTTTTGTTATCGCTTATACCTTTAATAACTAATACTTATAGGAACTTATATACATATAGATCCTCCATTCCAAAACTTAACGCCCCTCCAATGCAATACGCGCACATGTAAATTTTGTGCACAGATACAATATACACACATCCCGACAATCTCAATTATCTCATTGGTTCTCCAGTTGCCGGCTATAGACTTGAGTAGGAAAGGATTGGAATAAATATTTCCTGACACACATTGAAATAATTTCTTTTGGTGGAGGGGCGTTCAGTTTTGAAATGGTTCTACTCTGCCCACAAACATACATACACCCAAAAACATATACCTTCTTGCGCAGTTAGGTAAATAAATAACATGTAAAAGTGACGGCCCTTACTTTTGGTCCTTGGCTGTGAGTAAACTTGGAAGTTAGTTGTGAGAAACTTACGGTCGTCCATCACTCAGTTTTAACGCGATACTTTTATATTCTTTACTTGGTTTGTGATCTTGTTTATATTTAAGATCATTAATCTATTGCTACTGATATAGCTTTTACCCGACAGCGCAAGATGGAGAGGTACTTTTTTGCAGTGTATGGATATGCATACCCACACAACCTCAACGGCTGGACCGAATTTAATGCGAGGTGTCGTTAGATTCGTCTTTACTTTCTGAGTGTAATTTTTTTTTTTATTCAATTTATTTTATTGCGCATATGGGTAACATAGCACAGTTGGAAAATTAATACAATAGAACGCAATTAGGAGGAATCATCCAATAAAAAATTGTATTAAAGACTAGATTAATAATATTTGGTTTAATAATTCAAAGCCATTGACAGTGGACAAGATATTAGGACTTGTAGATATGTTTATACCCATAAATTACAATATTTAAATATCTGACGTCACTAATCCTTCACAAAAAACACTTTTGAAACCAGGCACTCGACGTCCGTAATAAAGTCTGTAACACACTGCCAGCTACATAGCTCAATGTTTCTTCTGAAAACAGAGGAACGACGACGCCATTTGTTCTCGAAATAGGAAGTAAAGTTGTTTTCTCGCTACTCTTTTGAGCGCGCGCTTGAAAAACTTTTCTTTTACTTTTACGACGATGCATCAAGAACTTTAGCTGTTTCTGGTGTGGATACAGCCTTAATAGTGTTTTGTGAATCTTTTTATTATGAAGTGGGTTGTTGAACTTGTGAACTAAAGGCCTTTGTATTTTCTATTTACATTTATAATTTGTACAGGTTTATAGGTTAGCTTGCTCTGGTTTAAACAGAAGCTAGGTTAATGTACACTTAATTATAAACAGCGTTTACAAATCCCTGATATCGCAAAATAAAATCAGGTCTACTATATAAAAAGTTTGTTGACCTTTCTTCATAAAGTATATAATAATACCTATAACCGAGCAATTCTTGAATATATATATACATATATAATCTGAATCTCGGAAACGGCTCCAAACGATTTTAATGAAATTTGGTTTGTAGGTAGATTAGGGGACGATAAATAAATGAATAAATAAATAAATCTTGCTAGGTTAGTGAAACCGTTGCCCAGGCACTTTTTTAACACGCTTTTATGAGGTCGACCTGTATGTAACTAACTATGTAATGAAATCTAAGGTAACTAATTTAACCATCATCCAAGGATCGTAGCGTCATGAAATTGGCAGCTGTATGTAGTTCTGATGAAAATACAATAATATGGTACTGTCGAACTGATCTGATGATGGAGCTGGAAGATATGAACTAGAACTTCACGATGGAACACCGTATCATAGCTGTGTTTGGATTTGTTAGAAAAGTCTTGTAATGAACTTTGACCACAATAATTAGTAGCGTGTTTTTTAGTTTTTTAAACTGTAATTTATTTATAAAATGAATAGATGAATAGAATTTGTTAAGCTAACTAATGTGATCATGAGGGCGCTGCTGTCCTTATTTCATAATTTTGTTCAGCTGAGACCACAGAATATACCTAGTCTTGCCATAAATATTGTCACGAAGAAAAAAATTATTTTTTTATTGCAAATAATATTTATTACTTTTACAGTGTGTTAGTTTAATACATAAATATAAAACAATTTAAAATATAAAAGCTTATTCGAAGTGGTCTCCATTGGCTGCAATACAGTCCTTTAAAGGTTGAGACCAGTTATCAATAGAAGCACGCACTCTTCCCATGGGAAAATTCTTCACTGCCAATCGTATGGATTGTTTTAGGGACTCCAAATTATCATGGCGTTTAGAGCAAGCCATACTCTCTAAAACTGACCATAAATCATAATCCAGCGGATGAAGATCAGGACTAGGCGACGGCCAGTCTTCAGCTCTGATGAAGTCCGAAACGTTGACTTCCAACCAAGACTGCGTGGACCGAGCTTTATGACCTGGCACCGAGTCTTGTTGGAAGGACCATACTTGGTTATTGAACATGGTGTTGTTAAGGGGCTTAACTACCTTCTCAAGAATGGTATTTTGATACACTTGTGCCGATGTTTTGATACCTTTTTCACAAAAATATGGCTCAGTCACTCCTTCATAGCTAACACCCCACCAAACCATCACTGAAGTCGGATAATGCCCACGTTGCACTCTGTCGACTAATTGGGAAGCTTTCCTAAAGCTTTGAGCATAAATACGGTCATTTTGTTTGTTAAAATGTTGCTCAATTGTAAAGATTTTCTCATCGGTAAACAAAATTTTTCTGTGACCTCCCTTTGCGTACCGCTTCAGTAGTTGTTTCGATTTTACCACCCTATTCTTTTTTAAATTATCAGTTAAAAAATGACCAGTGCGTCTCAACAGGCTGCAAGTCCTAAGTCATCTTTTAAAATACGCGACATGGTTCTGGGTGCTATCTTCATCTCCCGAGATAAAATCTTTTGCTTTCGGACAGGATTTCTTCGAATTCTTTCCCTTACTGCTTTGACCACCTTTTTCGTACGAACACTACGTGGACGGCCAGATCTTTTTCTGTCACAAACAGAGGAGGTCTCATTGTACCTATTAATAGCCCGGTACACAAACATTTGACTAATACCAAGCGTATGGAGAGTTTTAAAAATTGCATTTGGCTCCATACCAACTTTGTGTAATGCAATCACAGCGATTCGGTTCTCTTTATCACCCCACTCCATTTTAATATCGCAAAATATTGTACAATGTATTGGCGCCAAAATTAGAAAACTCAATGAACAATTGTATAAAAATGACAGATTCCAAATTCAAATGTAATATCTTTCTTATTTTTAACTGTAACAGTATTTATGGCCAGACTAAGTATAATATGTAGTAGTAAATGCTTCGACACGTTAGTTTCTGTGTTTTCCGCGATAGCTATCTAAACAGAATCTACTGATTGCTTAGGCATACAAAACAAAAATAATTAAAACATAATGTGTGGTAGCAGTGTTTGTTGTAGTTAATAATTATGGATGGCGAATTTCACACAGCGCCACCGAAAGAAAATTTTACTCTAACAAAAGGTGCCATCAAGCTCCAAACTTATTAAAATGTACGAGTACAAAGCTTGTCATCACAATCCACTGCTGGACATAACCCTCTTCAATGGATTTCCAAAAGACCGGTTGGAAGCGGTCTGTATCCAATCATCCTGTCACTTATTCTGCCTGCGTGGTCTTCTGTCCACCTAAAAATAATTATAAATTTTTAAATTATAAATTTAAATACAAGTAGAAAAGCACAGATTGTCACTACTTAATTACAAATAATATAGTTATTTATAAAACATTAAATGAATACGGTAGTTACTATAATCAAAATAACACCAAAACAATTTTGCTTTCTGTAAACATGAAATCGAGAATCCTGATAAATGAATGGAAAATTCCGAGAGTAGACTAGAGAAGAAATAAAGAGGCCGTAATTATCTACCTTGCTAGACTTGTTATAATTATTTCTCAGTCCCATTGGTCTGTGTTCAACCGGTGGGTACCTAATATGTATATCATGGCTATAATTATGAATAGCTCGAAGTAGACACCAGTGTCTGTTGGATTAAAAATGTTTTTTTTTCTAATTTCATTTTAAAAAAAAATTTTTTATCCTTATTTGTGGAGGGAAATGGGGGAGACCTTTGCCCAGCAGTGGGACAGCATAGGGTAAAAAAAATAATTGTTTATCCTTCCCATTGACCTGTGTTCGACTGGTGGGTACCGGTGGGTAGTGGTTATTTTTTAAATGAATTAGAAAAAAAACATCCAAAACCCTCCTTACGCAGTCGGGTAAAAAGAACGCTGGTTTGCACGTAAGCGCGAACAATGCAGCGTTATTCTTATGTGACGGGAACTAAACGTACTTATGTCAAATACAATTTCGTGACAATCACACGTGGCGTTTCAAGTTTTCATTCGTTGTCATATCCATAACAATGTAGGTCAGTGTTTTTACCACAATCAAAATCTACAATCTTCTAATTACACAACAAGCTAGTTTATGATATAATATTAAAATGATTTTACGCGCAGTTTCAGTTTCACGACCGTCCGAAGCTCGGATATTTTGCATAAAGACACCCACTCGATCCTTTGTTGAATATAATACGGGAAGTTATCCTCATAATAACTTTATACATCCAGTACTGTTAATTAGACTAAGTTAATAGAGATGACACTTTCCGGACAAACATTTAAAATAGCCGGATATTTTAATACATTTTATTTTGTGTGTTAAGAAAGACGTTGTTGTTCTATATTTTGCCAGAAAATTTTCATACAATAGGAGAAAACTTTTTACTCGTAAATATTGATTTTTTTCTTTTTTATATATAGGTACTTTTGTTAATGGTTTGCTTTTTTTTTAATTTAAACTTAAAATTTTTTAATTTCAGAATTATAAAGATATTTGAAAAAAGAAAACCGTAGAAGATTGTGATTCAAATTAGACAAAAATAATCATCAGTTTCAATCAACAGTTTTCCCGCGTACCTGAAGAAAAGCGGCGATGATGATGACGATTTTCTTTCGTACAAACTTTATCTTGATAATCAAAAACGTAACAAATAAAACAGCCAAATCGGTTATTCCGTTCCGAAGTTGTGTGTGGGAAGGAATTTCGTTCATCCCACCATATCCGCATATGCCTACCGAGTGCTTTGACGATTTTTTTTACTCACTATGTGCGATATTGGCTTGTTGGTTGGCTTGGCTGATCTTGACGGTTCAGCAAACTTCTATTTTAGTTTGACAGCTTTTTAATCAACATCTAGGTACCTATAATGTAAAAGAAACCGACAATTACCAAAATGTTATGTTAAATCAAAGCTCAAATTAATTATATCTAGCCGCTTTTGAATTCGGAAAATATTTAAATCCTTTCCAAGCCGTTTAATTATGCTGTGCTCTTTACGATTACGATTTGGTAAACTTCATAGGCATAAGCACAAGATATAACACTTTATTTAAGTTTGTAAAAATTTCAGCATTATTAATAATCGGCCAAGTGCGAGTCGGACTCGCGCACGAAGGGTTCCGTACTATCATCTATAATACTACAAAGTTTAGTTCTGTTTATAAAATAACGAGAAATCAACGAAATTCCAAGTAGTAAATTGCAAACTTATAGGTAGGTTTTAGATACACATCCGGGCAGCATAACGACGCTCGCGCGAATACGCGCGGCTATGGCTCGCTCCGTGATGTTACCTCCCCCGCTACCCGCGCGGCCATTGCTTAGCAATCGCCCCGCGCTCGCGCCACCACCACACCGCGGCGCGGCGCTCGCACCGCGTTTAGATGCACGGATTATTTTCATTTTGTGAGTTTTTATGTATTAGATTAGGTATTTATTTTTATAGTTAATATATTTCTAAATATTTACTTACAAATATTCAAGTTTCTACCTGTTATTAAGATCGAGTAAAAATTGCTTAAAAATTTCGTTTGTTGTATGGGAGCCCCCCTTTAATATTTACTTTATTGTTATTTAAGTATTTATTTTGAAAGGTAATATACAAGTAAAATATTCTGTGAAAATTTGAAGCGTCTTCCTGTTACTGTTTTTAATATTGAGCAAAAAAATACGAAAAAAACACGTTTATTGTATGGGGACCCCCCTTAATATTATTTATTTTTTAATTTTTAGTATTTGTTGTTATAGCGGCAACGGAAATACATCATTTGTGAAAATTTCAGCTTTCTAGCTATCACGGTTTATGAGATACAACCTGGAGACAGACAGACAGACAGACAGACAGACAGAAAGACAGACAGCGAAGTCTTAGTAATAGGGTCCCGTTTTTACCCTTTGGGTACGGAACCCTAACAAAAAGTAACATAACTAAAGTTATTTTATAACGTTCATCTATTTAAATAACCATAAATTATCACAATCTCTGGTGAATATTCTAGAATCCGGCTAAAATTATGCATCTCGTTTCAATTTAATAGAAACGGCTAATCCCGTAGTCGGTGAGTCGCTTGTTTGCGGTCGCAGAGGCCTTTAGGCTCATGTTAGACTTGAGTATCCTAGCGGACAAAGTGCTGGTGACATACTGTATTTACGTTTGGAAAGTTAGTTCGGGAAATAACTCGTCGTCAGTAAGTGAAGTAAGTAAGTGTACGCCTTTGTCTAAACTGGTTACTAAGGATAGTGGGCATAGTAAGTGGAAATTAAAGTTTCTCCACACGATTGTAGAAGTAACTTCATTACAATTGTATGTAAAAATAATAATAATGTTTTGAAATGTTTCAATGAATTAACTTCTTTTCATTGTTTATGAACTGGCTCAGACACAGCGCCGTCGCCTTATATCGGTACTGGCGCGGTGTGTTTACATTGTCACACGGCGATCATTCCGAGATAAATACATAGGACGGCAATAATTCAGCATGGGGTTTCAATGCACGGCAAGGCCTGTCACAGTTTTCCCATGACGTAGTAGATTTGCGGCGTGGCATGAACCCTCATGGTTCATAGATGGTTCGAACTAAACAACTTTAATTGCGATAAAACTAAAGACACCTAAATAAGTAACTGTATCGAACAATCTATTGAAATTGAAACAACATAAGAGCTATAAACGCGAAGAACCTTAACTTAGTGGACAGTTACTAAACCATTTTCAACTTCTAGGATTCAACATCCCGCGATATATCGGGATGTCATTTTAACGGCAACCTATTCAAAATAAGAACAAGAACAAACTTCTTCTTCTTCCCGTTTTCCCCATTTTTAATTGGGGTCGGCTCTCCTAGTCCTCTTTCGGCAGAGACTACGTTTCTGGGTCGTCTGTGGGTCAACGTCGTTGTTAGCATGGTCTTTTTTGACAACATACATCCGTTAATGGGGGTCTGCCACGGCTTTTCGGTTACAAGAACAAGAACAAACGGTTCGACAAAACTTCTCCTCGTGTATCCCAACCTCGTTTGAACACTAACACTCACCGGATTAAGGAACCAACCGCCCATTTGTCACTCAAGGGGTAAAGGAGACCCATTGTCTCCGAGACACCGAAATCAGCGGGTTATAACTGAAAACTACATCCTTTAATGTCCAATTGGATCCTTCGTATTGTTAGACGTTTCCTGTTATCTAATGTACCTAGAGCTTCCTCTACTCATTGTCTCCTTTGTAATCGTAGATTTATATGGGTAAGGGACAAAATGCATTACTGTATTGTTTCAGATGAATGATAGTACATTAATTAGGGAAAGGTTAAATTATAGAAGCTTTTGGAAGATGGCTTTGAGATGGAGATTGACAAAGTGAGACTGGAATGAGGGATTGTGTCTTGGTTTTAGCGAGTAGTAGTAGCTGGTAGATTGAAGAAAAATAGAGCGTAAACTGATTTCGAGTAAATACAACTTTTACTCGCACACCGAGGCTTCCGTACTTCTATGCATGACACGATACATGAACATAACACTGACACCAGGGCTAATTACTCAACAAATGCTTTATATCTAAGAATATTTGTAACTTCACATATTTTCTACGGTAAGAATACCATAGGAGTTTCAAATGATTACCTAAGTCCTATTACCTATTTTCTTTATCCAGAGAGATTATTATTTTTTACTTTATTTTAAGCCTATGTCACATAGCATCAACGGTAATCGAAACGTCGCTTGTCATTTTTTCTTTCTCTTTTCGTAGAATCAACAAAGAGGTGCAACTCACACAACAATTTCCCATTTTTCAAAAATTATTTACGCAAGTGTGTTTTGCTCTTGACCACTTTTTAGTATTTATAGATTTGCATTAAAGTAAACCCTACAATTTTACCAATTACAGATTTGTATCTATTATGTACCGTTCAAAATATACAGCAGAGCTGTTTAACTATAGGACAGACAGACAGACAGACAGACACCGTCATCTCACGTTTAGGCTCCCACACTCCTAGTACGGAAGCCTAGTAGTATAAAATAAATACCTTAAAATACGGCACATACCACATTGTACACAACTTCATTTTCTTTCAGTTTCTTTGTAAAATACCTCAGCAATCTATCGTTATTAACACGCTTTTATTAGGTCGACCTGTATGTAATGAAATCTAAATAACAAATTTAACCATCTTCCAAGGATCGTGGCGTCATGAAAATTGGCAGCTATATGTAGTTCTGATGACAATACAATAATAATATGGTACTGTCGAACTGATCTGATGATGGAGCCGGAAGATATGAACTAGAACTTCATGATGGAACATCGTATCATAGCTGTGTTTGGATTTGTTAGATAAGTCTTGTAATGAACTTTGACCACACACACACACACACTACCACCCATATATTGTGGATTTACCCAATATTCGTACTAAATTCTACGTTTCTTATCGGTACAGCGAAAGAGTGGAACAAATTGCCGGCTTCTTTGTTCCCTGAGAATTACAACATTGGTCTTTTCGAGGTCAGAGTGAATAGGTATCTTCTAAGTCTGCGTGCTTCATCTTCGACCACATCTTCGCTTTCCAACAAGCGAGTTGGCGGTCAAACGCGGACTTATTCGAGTTAAAAAAAAAAAAAAAAAAACTATAATTTGTAGCGTGTTTTTCGGGGCTGTATTGAGATCTTATCGATATTGCATCACCAAATCAAAGGCGGACGGCTTATTGTATGCGAGTGGCATTACGTACTTGTTTGTAGTATTTCATGGTTCTCTCTACATAATTATTGTTTTTTTTTTCGTTTTGGGTGTAAATATGCAGTTTAATCAATTACATACAGATCGCAAACCCAGCCCACGTCTACAAAAATAAATCATAATGGAGATTTTACTATGGAAATTAACGTGGTTTTCGGATATTTCGGCTCAAAACAGACGTGAGTGACCCGTAGTTTTCATTTAAAAACATAATGGAGATCATCTATTTTACTGTTCTTGAATAAATTAATAAATATTGGTGAACATTTCATACAACACCATCTAACCTAAGCTAACCAAATCTTGTACTATTGAACTACATGGCTGATAGAATATATAAGAAACTTTTTTTCTGTAAAATATATACCTACTTAAGATACTTACATAGAAACACTCAGACACGAAATTGTATTACACACGGGAGAGAGTATTTCGTATTATTGGTACTTATAACTAGTGTTTTTAAGCTTTCCCTTATAGTAAATTCAGTACACTTTCGTAACAAGAAAAATATAGTTATTACTTGCTCTCAAAAATACATACAACCTAAGATCATGCTCACAGTTTCATGTGTAACCTGAGGCTGGTCCTACATATCATAGTACCACCTCCGTTGATAGCAACATGCTATTTCTAATTCATATCGAAGTGAAGCGAATACTCAAATATGTACGAAACCTGCAGCTAGCAGGCACAAGGTTTACAGATCGACCAACGTACACTTGCGGTCAGGCTACGGCGCAGTCATCGCAATTTTAACACAAAACTAGGTAAATAATTAAGAATATTTAGTTTTCGTATTTGGTCAAGTGAACAGATAATTTTGTAGCAATGAATTTAAGTTACCGGTAGCCATAAATTCATATTTACGACGCCTAATGCATACTCGTTGGGTCAATGGGAACTGCATCTAGTACGATGGTATCTTTTATATTGCGATGGATCCGCTTGCATTTCGTTTTTATTCCACGCGACCACGTTACGTTCATTTGTTTTTTTTTATGCTTTTATGGATTTGCAAACGTTTATTTTGCTGTATTGATAATTGGAATATGTTAGTGGATATAACAAACCTGTATTACTATTTATTGTTTTAAGTGTCAATTTCAATTCACTATGTATCTAGTGCACTATCGCAATAGGATAATCATGTAAGGATAGTGCATGAATTAAATAAATAAATACAATTGTGTAGCATTAATTTATAGTTAAAAAAACTGAAACAACCGGCTTCAAAGTACGCTACTTCGTTACTTGTAATATTAGAAAGGATTAGGATACATAAAGTTCATACACGTATCATCATGCTCAGTCGGGTAATAATTAAACAAAACGCTCAATCGTCGAAGTAACTTTATTTTCACCTTATACACATTGGATGAGGAGTAAGAAGGTTTTACTTTCACTAAATCCTTCACGGTTGTAAACTTTTTAAAGAAACCTCTCTTCACCCGCTCGTTTATATTTGTCAATAATGAGATTTGTCATTGAAAGTCAAATCCTTGAAAAAAGATCTAAGAATAATCCAAATGCTATACCCACTACCGGTTGCCAACGTAAGCAACTCGAACTGTCATGTTGAATGGAAAAACTGCTATTTGGTCACATGTGCGTTATTCAGAAGCTAAAACTTGAGCTCCATGCCGAAATATTTCAAAATACTTAAAATATTACGAGGACATTAAAGCACGTAGCTGTAAGCGGAAACTTTCGAAAAGAAAGTTGTGTAAACCAGTTAACACACCCAATGAAGTTTGCAAAGAATAGACACAACTTTAGACAGTGTTTCTAAAAAGTTGCAGAAACCACTACGCGACGAAGATGCGAAAAGTTGTAGCTGTCGCAATTTAGAACCTCTTTTACTAACACTTGCGGTTTTTAACCGACTTCAAAATGAAGGAAGTTTTCAATTTGTGTTTTTTTTTACCACTCGGTAAAAATATATGAAGTTCCTTAATGTATACACAGATTTAAACATTTATATGGTTTCGTACCTTAAAAGGAAAAAAACGGAACCCTTACAGGATCGCTTTGTTGTCTGATTGTCTGTCTGTCAATTTTCAAGTCGATGGGTTTATCTTGTTTAGTATAGAAGTTCCTATAACAACTTTACGACTCCATCATAAGATCAGCTCCATAGTACCATAGCGCTAATGATTGCCGAGCCAAAACAAACTAGTCCAAACTTGATGGGTATATCTTGTCCAGCTTTGGAGACCAATGGCCACATTCCGACTTCTTTGAGTCCCGCTCCATGGTACCATAAAATTGCATTGTCATCGAAGATATGCAAGTGTACCAAATTTGAGTTCAATCAAATATCAGTAGATGGGTTTTAGTTTCCAAGATTTGACCCATACCTACAGATAGACAGACAGACAGACAGAAACGGGAAGCTAATACAAAACTTGTTAAAATACGGTAAAATTCAATTCTAAAATCTAAGCACACCCCTGTGAAATCTATCCCTACTCCGCAGATTTTCTATTACAATTTTCCAAGCGAATTTTCCATGTTTTTCTTTTTAACAACTGCATGACGTTTGTTTTTTGCGTCTGGCAACAACGGCAACCTAGCCTCCGTAGCAAAGACCAAGCACACAATGTTAGTGTCATTGTACTGGTTTCGAAATAAAATGCTCTCTTTACTGCATGCTCTTCCTTGGCAAACTTTCGAAATAATAAAGTTGCTAGTAAAATGTTTGAATGTTGATATTTGCTTACGCTTTTTAAGTTTACGTCTGCAATGATGTTTTTGAAATTATTGTTTTTTCTCAAAGAAAAAAATTACGTATCTTTGATGTAACTAAAACTACAGAGTATTGAAGTGTGAAATGCAGTTTCAGTCTCCGTGTTCCGTAGTAAATTCAACTTGTATATCATCAAGATACGACATCTCAAAATAAGACAAGACAGATAAATATAAAAAAATATATAGGTAAGACATCTCAAGAACGATATGCTCCATTTTTAACATCATCGTCGCTTGCCATCAAGTGGTTTGTGGTCAAACGGTGGACAGCTTAAAAAACTGAGAAAATCGATTGAAATATACTGTTTTACTATTATACGGCATGTACTATTTTCTTACGTTTCTGTGAAGCTCAAAAGTAAGATAATATTATACGTTTATAGTTTCGTCAGAAAATAAATTGCAAAATATCAATTGCAAAAACATTTCCTTTCGTAGTAACGCAATAAAGAAACAGGACAGTAAACAAAATAGAAACATGCAAATCAAAAATAAACCAAAGGTTATAAAAACAAAAGTTCCATGAAAATGTAAACCAAACTTCCGTGAAACGTGAATAGTGACTGGTTTTGGAAGCCACTGGCAAATTGTTTACAATAGTTTTGTTTTATGTTAGTTTAGCGTACATATTTTTATAGGTCAAAGCTGAACATAGTTCTAACGTAATAGCAATTATATATAAATAAATATTATTATTATAAATATAATAGCAATTATACATAGTTACATTAATGAATTCATAACCACGACTTTCAGATTTAAAGTATATAGAAAGGCAGAAATAATTTCAGTAGCTAATTGGTTGACTTTTAGACACTCTATACAAAGGCGCGCTATTCAGTGACACATACCCACGTAAGTTGATGTCTGTATTTAATACACACACATGTATAAAAATATGTTCGGCTGCATCGTCGCCGCTCTTTCATGACGTCAGTTAAAATATAAATGCTTGTAACCCCCAACATTTGTCTCGACTGAAAAAAATATTCTCCGTGCCGCCAAAGTCCTGCAAACAACAAGGCGAGCGCGGGGAGCGCGTGAGGAATCCGAGTTTGGCGAGACGTGGAGGATCCGTTCTGTATGATATAAAAAAAATAGACTTAAAACACTATTATTATTAACGGGATATTTACCGTGTTGGGAGCTCAAAATTAACGCGAACCACGGTAAATATCCCGTTAATAATAATAGTATTTTAATGAATGACCGTGATAGTTTACAAAATTACACTTAACTTAAAACGTAATTTAAGATTACGCGAAGTAAATCCGCAAACTAAACAAATATACTGATTATTGAAAATTTACACTTATGAAAAGAACATGCTTGATTAAAATTCCTTCAAACAAACAAATGAGTCCTACGATTCCACAGACAGACATATAACTACACATACACTACACACACGTCAAATTTATAAAATCCCTCTTTGAGTTGGGGGTAAAAAAACTTCTACGATCGACACTAGTATCGTACTAAGAATAATTATATTTTCGTTCGAAAATAGATACGTAGACAGCCGAAGCGAAAAAATGGCGAAAAATGAAGGTGCAAAAACGTGGCCAATATGAGACTGAAATGTTTTTTTTCTACGTAAACCATTTTGTGAGTATCTCCTACGAATCTGTAACAAAATAACTCATTGGAGAAAATATACATGCACTCATCGGCAACCGACCCCAATCCGATGTTGATACAAATCGGCCCCGGGGCTAGAAAACGGCGCAGTTCAATAAAATTATATTTTCAACGAACATTTAAACTTTTTTACTTTACGCCCTCACCAGTTTAACTTCAGTAGTATACTAAGTGACAAGACGAGAAAGACGCTTACCTGAAGTTAGCCTGTGTGGCAATGCATTGTAATGCTTCACATATCATGTTATTTATAATTATGTCAAAAAAAAATAGATGTCAGATTTGTAATAATCTCGTTGGAACGAAGAGGACCGATGCCATATTCCATAGTACAAGCTTTGCTTAGTTGGGGCTAGATGGTGTGCGAAATTTCCGTCGATATTTAATATACGACTGGCCTTGTGGCTCAGTTGGTAGTGTGTCTACGTCTACCTGCTGAACTAAAAGGTCGTGGGTTCGATCCCCAACCAGGGCAAACATTTGTGTGATGAGCATGGATGTTTGTTCTGTGTCTGGGTGTTTCTATGTATCATATGTATATATTTACAAAAAAAGTACCTATATATACCTATATGTATTCTATCAGCCATCTAGTTACATAGTACAAGCTTTGTTTAGTTTGGGCTAGATGGTTGTGTGTGAAATGTCCACAAATATTTATTTATTATTTATTTATTTACATATTTACCAGCGTTTGACTACCAATTTGTCTGATACTCGTAGTAAGCAATTGACAATATGACCGAGAATGCATACCGTCGATCTAGAAAAATAGCTTTGATTATTTTTATACTTATACCACTTTAAATATATTCACATATTTTTTTAAGGATAAGTACTAGATAACATACAGATTCTTGTCTATTTAGAATCGGTCAGACAAAGGATAGTAATTCTAAAAGCAGCTAGTTTCTACTCGCACAGTGATTGGCCATTCCGTCGCGCCCAGCGAGCCGTGCCCGCCAGAAAATTAGGTAAGCCTTTAGAAAAGATTGCTTTTACCGAAGGAATTTTCAGGAAAATATCTTCTTTGATTAAGTGGAGTGAAGTGCAATTTATGGAGGAATAATGAATGTGGAAAATTCAGCTTTAACGACATCTCTATAAAGCAATACGTGATGCTGTACCGACTAGACAACTTATCAATTCTTATAGTATTTCAGATTATTTTTTACTAGTTAGTTCGTATAGACTGAGTGGCTAGCTCTAGTGTCAGAGTTATTAAGCCGCCGAAAGGCCTCTGACCTGGCTTGACGATTGCTGTTTTTTTAAGAACAAGCAACCGGGACGTACAATTTAACGTGTCATCCGACCCACGGTAGCGCTCAAAAAGAAATGCCACTGACGGTCACCCATCCGAAGACTGACCGGTCCGTCTGTTGCTTGACATTGGTGATCGTTCGAGAACACCTAGTCAAGCTATGCTACGAGCGCTACGCTAGCAATTTTTTCATCATCATCATCATCTCAGCCACAAGAAGTCCACTGCTGGACATAGGCCTCCCTCATAGATTTCCAGAAAGACCGGTTGGAAGCGACTTGCATCTAGCGTCTTCCTGCCACTTGTATGATAATCTTCTGTCCACCTTGTGGCTGGTCTTCCTACGCTGCGCTTGCCGGTTCGTGGTCTCCATTCGAGAACTTTTCGGCCCCGGCTTCGGCTATTTTTTACTATAATGATATTAACGATATATCGGTAACGAAATTGCAATCCCGTGGCGGAGGACTCAGATTCAAATCCCAGCATTGAGATGATAGTTTTTCAAGCACGTCTTTCTTTTACAGATTTGTAGACAATTCAAAAACTTCCCACATCCGACGGAACTTGAATTCACACCATCCCAACAAGGTTTTAACGAAATACAAGCTTAACTTTGTAGTTCAAAACAATGTTCGCCCATACTTTTTCATACTAACATCACAGACTAACATGTAAAACTTCTTTTCGAATTTCATCATTCTAGGTAAATTGGAAGAACTCCGTGTTTTGATTTGCTTATCCAAGTCTAAGAAGTGTAAGTGTTCAATTCCAAACGAACTTCCCAGCTCTATAACAGAATAGTAACCCTTAAAATTACACTTGGCATACATAAAATTAGCTTCCAATCTACCTGCGACCCTGTTTGATATCTTCATGCAAAGCTCAGACCTCAAAGGTTTGTGTGTTTAGGACCCTGGAGCCCAGGTCGTGTTATCTTTGCCAAGATTATTTACAATTGTAAGTGTGGAGGATATTCACTTGAGAGAGATACGAATACACATTATACGTATATGTTAGTGAGAATAAAAAATCAAATAAATAAATATTTGTGGACATTTCACACAACACCATCTAGCCCAAACTAAGCAAAGCTTGTACTATGGAACTAGATGGCTGATAGAATACATATATACTTTTTTTTCGTAAATATATACTTAGGATACATAGAAACACCCAGACACCCAGACAGAAACATCCATGCTCATCACACAAATGTTTGCCCTGGGTGGGGATCGAACCCACGACCTTTCAGTTCAGCAGGTAGACGTAGACACACTACCAATTGAGCCACAAGGCCAGTCTAAACCTAGAATGAAAAATGAATGAATGTGAATGTGTGAAACCTAGGAAATCTGTAATGTTCCTAGGTATTTCATACAGTTCCAGTCCGCTTGTTGCAATCATGCATTCTTGCATTCATAAGAAAATTAATCTTAAATCTAAACATTATCCGTTTCAGTGATTTTTTTATTTGTTTGAAATCATATAGGGCTAGATTTGTACATACACAGTGACTTTTAATTTTTTTCTTAACTAGGTGCCACGGCACGGTTCTTTGAGTGCAATTGACTGGTAACTATATATACCAGTGGTACACCTCCCATGGTTAAATAACGTATTAATTATTGTATTAATTGTGAAAGAAATCTATTAATTACTTTTATAGATAAAAAAAATTAATGTCCTAGGAAATGTAAGTGCCTATTTCCAAGGAAATATGCAATTCCTAAATAGTAGTAGGAAAAGTATGAAAATTATAAATATTCTAAATAGTAGATTTAGAAAATTATAAATATTATAAATATTCTAAATGGTAGTATTTTAAAAAAAAAAGTTTTTAATGTCCTTCCTTCACATGCAGTGCCATTAACGGTATAACTATAAAA
This sequence comes from Lycia hirtaria, assembly GCA_947563715.1. Lineage (NCBI taxonomy): Eukaryota > Metazoa > Arthropoda > Insecta > Lepidoptera > Geometridae > Lycia > Lycia hirtaria. Next base: position 27,104,430 of record OX387375.1, read on the forward strand.
TTAGGTTACTTAATTTATTAAGAGATTTGCCTCAATTTCTTGGGCAGGATTTCCGCGTTGGATTTGATGTTTAAGAAATTTGTAAATATCATCATCATCATCTCAGCCACAAGAAGTTCACTCCTGGACATATACCTCCCCCATGGATTTCCAAAATGACAGGTTGGAAACGGCCTGCACTTGTATGAAGTTGTAAATATAGGTACTTAGTAATGTGTGTTTTTTTTTTTTTTTTTTTTGATGATTTCTGTGTCATGGCAATCTGTTTTCCAACAATAAGCCACTTCTTTGTTTGATTTCTCAGTTTATGTTTTCCTCAAGAGCCATACTTGTATGAAAATTGTTTTCACACGACTCTCTTGATGTCAAGTGGTAAATCTTTTATGTAGGCTCGGTATGTCACTTCTTTTTAGTCGGATATGCTGAAGTGCGTCTTCTCCACTCAGAGCTTGTGCTAGTTTGTTTACATGGACTGACAGTTTCGCCTGATATTTCAGGCTGTTTTGAGCTATTTCCTGTCGAACTGTTTTTAGGCCGAGGTCGAGGTATATGTATTTATTACTTATACAATGAGGGATGCCAAACATTGTTCTCAGAGCTTTGGTCTGGAATCTCTCCAGGATATCTATATTACTGTTGCTGGCCGTTCCCCACAGTTGTATTCCGTAAGTCCAGATTGGTTTTATGGTAGTTTTGTACACAAGCATCTTGCTGTTAGGATTTAGTTGTGATTGGCGTGCCAATAACCAGTTCAGTGACCGCAGTTTTCCATCTAGTTGTTTGCGCGTATGAAGTTGTAAATATAGGTACTTAGTAATGTGTGTAATAAAATTTATTTAATTAATTTTTTAAGAAATGTAGAAACACTTTTCCCAGGATTTTTTAATAATAACGTATTCAATACATTTCCGGTACCATACATATATACCGAGTATGTTGAAACAATCCAGTGGAACTCAGGTAGTTTGTTTAAACTTAGGTTAGGTGAAAAATCTTGAGTTTCGCTTGTCTGAAAAGTTATATGTGGCTCCGGCCTTCTTCAACCTATTTTTAGGCTCAGGAAAGATAAAGATCTACTCTCATTGTGGAGAGCTCCAAGAGAGTGTTTTAATTTTAACATAGACAGTCTTGCGCGACCGCAAACTGATATTGAGCGACGCTGCTGCTCACGATGGAGAGTATTTATAACCGACTTCAAAATAGGAGGAGGTTCTCAATTAGATTGTTTTTTTAAATATTTGTTACGCGATTACTTTGTCAGTTATTAGCCACCTATTGTTGGACTAGCTTATTTTAAATCCTGTGTACAATAAAGAGTTTATCTATTTATCTATCAGTTATGAATTAATTTTGATGATTCTTATTTTGTTTGGTAGGTCATATTTAATAGGTTCCGTAAATTTTTTTCAAACTCGGTTCGGTGCTTTGGATTTTAAACTAATATAACTAGAAATAAATTTGTTATCCAAGTAGACGAAATGGCGTATTTTGGAGTTAGTTGTTCTAGTTATTAAACTATAATTAAAAAAAAAACACTTTTCTTTCTTATTTCTTCGCAAAATAAAACTGCAGCTCTGAATTCAGCTTCTAAGTCGAATCTATATAGAAAATAAAGCTGCAGTTTTATTTAGGAGCGAGTATCTAGAGATATTCTCTGCAAAATAAAACTTTCAAGCTCGTGTTTACAATGAATAATTATGTATGATTGTAAATTGATAAAAAAAAAAAAGAGACAAAAAATAGCCAGGTGATCTAGTGTTATATCAAATTTAATGTGACCTGATTACTAAAATTTTGTTTGGCCTCTTCTACAAAATTTATTTGCAACCTCCTTTGTTAACTTCCAAAAGTGTACCAAAATCGATACACTTTGTGGTGACTTTCTAGGGTTTAGACTAAGACTAGATAAGGAAAACGTGTGTTAGCAATGATGTATTATACGTAGATAGGTTTACCCCGGCTCTGCGTGGAAAGTCTCATGTAAGGTAATCGCCCGATTCATCGTCAGCTGTGACACGTCGGGCAACGGTCAGACGTGTCTTGTGATTTGTGAACAGTGACAATGCCAGCCTGTGTGCTTAGAAAGTGTAAGACTAAGATATATAGGTAAGTACGGTAAAAATACTAAAATACCTTAACGTGTGTCTTATTCTCGAAAGTGCTGAGAACCAAATTTTGTCAAATCAAATCGTTTATTTGCAAGAATACAAGTACATATACTTCTTAATTTTAATTTCATTGACACATTGTATTTAGTCTGCAGGCAGACAGACGTGCATATGTTTAAAATCTGCTTATAAATTTATTTTAAAATATTTATAATCCTACTTGAATTCTATATATTCCTTAACTCTATAAAAACAATATAAATATCATACGTCTTACGTCAATACATGTTTTTACGTCATATTCAATGTGTAGGTATAACCTTTCTATAGATAAAATCTCATTGCTTGTAAGTAGTTTCTATGTTAGGTATTCTATAAATATATTATTTACATAAAGAAATATTAAGGCTATACACAGCTTCAAACGCAGCGAATAAGCGGGCGCTCATTACACCGAATCGATCGTATCGAACGCAGTGCCCGCCCATAGCCCGAGTCGAACATAGGAACAATGAATTTATTGGTAAAGTTTTAGTGCAAGAGCGGACGCCGCGGCCGCATTCACACCGAGCCGAGTGAGCAATTAGCAAACGATTCGAAACTGTGTTCTCAAATTCAATTTCAAAATATTTTATTTAAAGACTCATGGTCCATTGTTTTAGTAACAATTTATAAGCGCTCAAAAACTACAGTTAGTGCTTATCCTACTTACATTACGATAAATGTTAAAATACTTTCAGTGAGTCACTCAATGCGTCATGTACTTGCGAGGCATTCCGGGGGGAATCCTTGTCCGCGTGAAATGCCTCAGTACAGGCGCATTAAGACCTGACACAATTTTTAATTTACTTTTGTAAATGAAATTATTCTATAACACAGTGATTTAAGCCCATGAGTAAATATTATCTCATCATATTTACTGATAGGCTAAGTTTCTGATTTTCTTGAGTTCCTTATAAATTCTTAATTGTGTGCCTTTTCACAAATAAATCAATATGTAATTAATTGTAGGTATCTAAGAAGACAAATATTTATTTTATTAATTTATTTGTTTGGTATAAATTATGTATTATTGTAAGTAAATTTATATGAATCAAAAGGTTAAAACGATTCCAGCATAATGTCGGACGAATGGCTGTTTATTAAATGTGTTATTGATAGCTTAATTGAAACAAGTATACGCTTAGAAACCTCAAAACCCCTGACTTAAACAAAATGACTGAACCGATTTTGATGAAAGATAGCAAAGAAAACTCTTGGCACTCTCGCCAAAATCATTTTTCAAACAAATAAACATGATCATAATCGATCCATCCGTGCGAGAGCTGCGATGCCACAGACAGACACACAGATACACATACACGGATGAAATCTCGGGCACAGATTATCTGATAGAAAGTAATAGTACACAGAAAGTCTATGTAAATAAATGTAAGTTGTTTCATTTGAATTAAGGTGATGTGATGTTGTTAATAAATAGTAGATATTAAGTAAGCAATATATATAGGTATATATATATATATATATACATATATATATATATATATATTGCTTACTCACTTGCTTGTATATTATAATATACATCCGTATCTCACACCGCTCTGAACATCGGCAGTAATTATACCCTAGTATTGTCTGTTTAAGCATTGTTGGATATTTACCAAATGATAATAAAAATTGATGGGCTCGGCCGAGGCTACGATTTGGAGTTTGGTTGAGATAATTTTGGCATTGATTGTAGCTGTTTGTGTATTAATTGCTTCAAATGCTACGAACTAAGCTTGTTCAGAACGTACTATCTGTAGCATTTCTGTGCGGTTAAGATTTGATCCTATCCTATCTTACATATTATATTAAATACATTTGCATTTATTCAGTATAATAGGTATCTAATTATATATATATATATTTTAAGGAACTTTGTCGTTGCCGACTATGTCGTTCCGATGAGTCAATATAAATACATGCCTTACCACTAATACAATATTTTTATACAATAAATAATACGTTTGTGAGGCGCCTAGCACATAAGAGCAACAATGTTACTGCTATGTACCAGGCGCCCCACCCACACATCATGGTATGAGTAACTTATATAGTAGTTTGGCTCTCTCCGATGATGGAGAGGCCAAAATACCATTACATTCACCCACTCTCAATGGGTCAATTCTGACAGCTCTTCGACAGGTCTCATTCCGCACACACTCCATCAAGATATGGTAGGTATCCTCTACGACTCCACATTCCAGACAATTGGGTGATAAAGGATTAGGAATGCAAAACTCCTTGATGGGACGTGTCCGGAACGTAATCTGAGAGCAGAAACCATGTCACTTCTATTTAGGTTCGCATTATCAATTACCAAGGTTTTCTCGGTGGGTGCAGTTCAATAGTTTTATATCATATCCCCTTCTCCTTGAAACGCTGGTCAAAATATTCACTCCATATTCAATAGCATCGTTTTCTAACTAAATAAAGACAGTCTGTATATAGGTAGTATGGAGGAATATCAATCCGTACTCCTATACCATATCCCCTTCTCCTTGGAACGCTGGTCAAAATATTCACTCCATATCCAATAGCATCGTTTTCTAACTAAATAAAGACAGTCTGTAAAGCATGGAGGAATATCAATCAGTACCTACTCCTTCATTGCAGACTTGTTTAGCTAAAATATCAACCTTTTCGTTATCTCCAACGTTGCAGTGAGAAGGTATCCATGGTAATATAATAGACTTAGAATCGAACTTTAATTCTAAAATAAGTTCAAGAACAGAGAAGGCTGTCGTTGTTCCTCGGATAGCTGAGGTACAGCGAGCCAAATGTTGAATGTTGAAGGGAAGCTTCTGGAATCTGTAAAAAAGACGAATTTATTGTATTTAATGGTTTTAATGTATGCTAAGGCTTCACATATAGCTAGAAGTTCTATGTTCATAATTCAGATATTATTATTAATTTTGTATTTCATGGCTGTTCCTAATTCTGTATCTAAAAATGCAGTTCTCATCACCACTCCATCCTTTGAACCGTCTGTATATAACTTATAATGATGATTATAACGTAGGCTTATATATTCTTCACTTTTTTTTTTACATCAGAGGGGTTGTATAATCGTTAGCTATTTCAATATTATCTATATTCGTAATTATAACTGAATTTAGATCTATATTGCCTACCCATCTGTTTAAAGCAAACATATCCAAGTTTTGGCTAAAGTGAATGCGGAGATCACGGAAATACTCGTATGCATCAAGTAACAACGGTACTCCCTTACAACGCCAGTAGCTATTATTTTTATATTGGAATAAGCACTCCAGTATGCTTATAGTAACATTATTTAATGATTTACATTTCATCCAAAATTTTCCACCTAAGTATGTTCTCCGAACACGCAATGGAGGGAGGCAGAGCTCATTCTCCATCACGTGGATTGGAGTTGTTTTAATAAAACCACCTATGACTCTCAAACACTGATTTTGAATTTTGTTTAATTTATTTAAGTTTTAATTGAATTTTTAGTAAACATTTTTGTTATTTAATGATTAGTCACAATTTTTTTAATTTTTTTTAATAAATAACCGCGCTTTTGGGCTTAAATTCTAGGTATTGAAATATCAAGTAGTAACTTTAAAATAAAAACTAAATGTCAAAAAGCAAAATGTACTATAACGAACAAAAAATAATAATTATAGTCTCTCAACACCTTGCACATTAAAATCAGTCAAGCCGAGTAGCCTACACAAACATAAATCAATATCTACTAACATACATACATATTACATGCTTACCTTCACCTGAAAAACATTACCCTTTTTCGTCGACAACTGGGTAAATAATAAATAAAGTTCTTAGACAAAACGGTGTAAATGTAGCCAAGAATACTTAAGACCTAGCCTGCAGGTGGTACTTTACGAAGTATTTAACAACTTTGTTAGTGTAATGCACCCCATAAATTGGTATTAACTGTCCTATGAAGATAGATATTCAATGATAAACCCACCTTTTATTTCCTCTGTTCATGGTCTAAAATTCTCTTTTTAACCGACTTTAAAAAAGAAGGAGTTTCTCAATTCGACTGTATGTTTTTTTTTTTAGTTTTTTGACCGATTACATCGCCAATTGTGAATAGATATTGATGATTCTTTTTGTTGTTGTAGGTAGGTTAGAGGTAGTCCCATATAAATGTTATTAAAATCAGTTCAGTACTTTGGTTTATACAACAAAATAACTGAAAAAATGTCATTGCGTATTTTGAAGTCGTTTTTTTTGCAGTTTTTTATTATAAATCTTTATGTTACGTGCTCTTTCGCATAGCGAAAATGTCGCACTAGTATTTCTAACTTCACAACATACTTAATTAAATAAAATCGGTTATGCCAACCAAACCAATTTTTCAGTTTTGTAAGTTCTGCGAACAAACTTTTTTAGACCTTATATTTTTGTCGGGGTTTTATCATCGGCTCATAATTTTGCACTGCTATTGATAAAATAAGATATCGAATTGGTTAAAATTATATGATTTTTAATTTAGGAATAAGTATTCGACGTAAATTCTTTTTCAGTGTTGTACTACATGTGTATTTACCTACCCTACAACGGTCAAACGAATCAAGTATCACAAAAAGTTTAATATAAACTTCCGTGGTCCGGTCACAGTACTATGGAAAAAATTTTTTTTCCGTGACCGGACAATTGACCGGACAACCAAACCGGGCTACGGGCAAGAAGCGGTAATTTTACAATAATTATTATGTGAAAAACATACTTAAACATTTCACGAAAACTCACTCTTTCAGTTGTACAGTCTGAATACGTTTTAAAAACTTCCATCTAATAATAAATTCTCTTAAAAACTCTATTTTTATATACGTAATAACCACTGTTTTTCGTCAGTGTCTCTAGGAAATTGCAAAAAATTATAATACTAACCTGCAGAAGTGTACTCAGGATTGAAATAGGGCCCTTTATATTTGTATGTACGTACATATTTTTGTAGCAAATATGAGACTTAGAAAGTCTGATTATTTTTTATCAAAAGGTACATTTTTTACTACATGTAAATGACAATATGGTGGAAAAATTAAAAGCATGCATTAGCCTGAAATTAAATTGGTTCTTAACGGTTTTAATTAGGCAAAAACAGCCATAATACAAGCGAAAGCACTATGTTTTGCTCGCTATTTTGATCTTTATTGACCACTTAAGTATATTGTTGAGATTTGTGAGTTACATTAAGTTCATTTGCAAATTATTTTAATTTTATCATCATTTTATCTAAGCAAATACCTATAATATAAAAGAAAAAACAATCGATCTTACTAATACGATCATTTTCAATACTGCAAAGTTTAGTTACGAGTTCTAATTCATTGTCAGTCAACATTATCTCTGGATTTTTGTTCAACAACAGTTTGGCCCAATTTTGCCTGCCTGTTTCCGGCCCTGTATACACTTTGAAACACAGAGTTGTGACACTTTAAAATTGCATTTTTAAGCTGAGCTTAGTGCACTGGTGCATTAGGCGAGAAAAACGTCAGCTGTATCTTCAGCACTATAGAAACGAATGTTTTTAACCCCTGACGAAAAAGAGGGGTGTTATGAATTTGACGTGTGTATATTTGTGTGTCTGTCTGGTATCATCGTAGCTCTCAAAGAATAAATCGGTTGCAATCTAGTTTTTTTTTGTTTGAATGAGGACTTCGTCGAGAGTGTCCTTAGTCATCAAAAAGAGATCTGATCAGTAGTACACATGCTTTTATTGTATTTTATTTTAAATATTTTTCTGAAAAAAGTGTGTCAAACTAGATTAGTTTCCTTTTTTCAGAAACATAATAATATGTCAATGACAATGACTGTAAAAAAACACTTGGATTGCATTTACCTATAGGAACTTAATTTACAGTCGACTAGCAGTGTCGATTGCGGCTCTTGAAACTTTACCTTAACTGTCACAGTTGCTCTTAATATGCAGTTACGTAACTCAATTTAAAACCATCTAACGTAACGTTTATTTAAATTTTTAGTTAAACTTATAAATTATGAACTAATTAACTAAAAATTGACGATCAATCTCTTTGACCTGGTTTACTTGGTTATATTATTATGCTACCAAATTCAACCCCGTTTTTAAACAAATATAAATATTAAAACTAGGGTGTCCTGAATATACATAGGGTGTGTACAGGGTGTGATTTTAACATTAAATACGGCTTCTATCCTTACGGCAATAACAAATTTAAAAATTAAATTATATTAATATTGCATTTTTCTCAATGTTACATATTATTCCAAAAAAAAACTTACACTTTTTCAGTTTTAGTTTCTTAAACTATAATAACTGTTTTGGGAAAACTTTGACTGACGTGTGTGCATGAACCTTTAAACTAGGGGGCTGCTAGAGGCAGGGCCCAAGATTGGAGGTAAGAGCGCTTACTACAGTAGTTTTTCGTAAATATAAAATCAATCATTTTTTATAATTAAAACTGGGTTCACTGACCCAGTGAACGCCGTTTACGTAGCCTTTTAAGTGCAAATTTCACAAGCGGAATTGACCATGAAACTGAAACAGTGTTATGATTTCACACTACTTCGTGAATATTGAATAATTTGTACAGGTGTGATATTTTCCCAAGTTAAAACTGCAAAAGCGAAATATTAATTAATAAATGTCATACTTTTATAACATCCTGTACAACAATATATTTATTACGGCAGCTTTTATATTTCTATTACACCGCTAGCCTGCAAAGTGGGTGAACACACACCGCCAGTTTATGGCTCGAATCACGAACGTTTTGTTTTGTTTCGGGAACTTTACGAGCTCTAGTTTCTGAGTTGTTGCGTATTTCTTACTTACACAAGCTTACATAACTATGTATACAAAATGCGGTTTTTAATAAAAATTTATACCGTACCGTACTAGAAAACGCATGTGTGAAAGCTTCTCCATGAATCCTCCAAAATTCTCCATCCAAAATTAATATTTTAAAAGCGAAAGTAATTCTGTGTGTTTCTTACTTTTTCATGACCAAACGGCTAAGCCGATTATTGTGAAATTTGATTCAGGATAGCTGAAAACCTGGTGACGGATATAGGCTAAATTTTATTGTCACCATCGTTGCACGATGCCTGATTCCGCCAATCTATTTTAGCTACATTCGAATGCCCCAAACATTGTATTATTGGCATCTCTCTATATAATAACTGTCACTTAAGATAAGAGTCTGTAAATCAATGTCATTTACCAATGAATCAAATTATTGTTAGAAAAATATTCAATATAATTTATCAAACGTGCTTGTATCTACAAAACTTTTTCCATCTATAACAACTCAGACATTTGATTTATGGTCCTCATTATTTGAGATATGTTAGCCTGATAATAGCCTAAACAAATAACTACAATATCCATCACTCTACATCCTCACACAAATCGATTTAGAAATTATTTATTTATTCGTTTGTGACACAATAAACCGATTTTAATTGTCGTATGATTGTTATCAATTCTATATTCATCCATCAGTCGTCGAAATGACGGTATTCGGTTAACGGCTAACGTAATAAAAGCTTGAGGTCGTGTTATTGTGGAAATAATGTAAAATAATAACAAAAAATACGGCTTTTATTAAATTAATCGTTTAAGTTTCATTTAACATGTCAAATTCAAAAATGTTTAATTATGCTTCTGTATAATAACCATCTCCATTTATATAGTTACTTTGTTCGAGAGTGTGCTGATTGAAGTTAGTTCTTACAACTTTTAATCCATAAAAAATATTTGAAATAAAAAAAAAACTAGACATGTCTTTTCCTAGAAAATTTTATTATTATGCCAAGACATTAAAACGTGTAGCAAAGTGCTACGATTATTGTAGCACTCTCTACGTTTCCCTACTAATAGCTACGACACTGCTACTCGTAGCACAATAAAACCGTTTCCTTGAGTTAATCGACTACCCGCCGTAATCTTTAAAACGGCCGTTAAAACGTTCAAAATTTAAATTTTAATCGCAATCATGGCACGACCCGTGTATTATCAAATAAATTAAATTAACCCTTAAAGCGGGAAATTACACGTAGCAATTAGGTAGCAACGGTCCGGCAATTTAAGGTTAGAAGTAAAATAACATGACATTCCGTCGCGGGCTTGGGGCCGCACAAATTCTCATCTGCGGACCTTTTTTTCAGAGATTTTAATTATTCTGTATGCCTGCGAGAGAACAAAAGAATTTAGAATTTAGAAGGTGATGTGGAAAAAATAAAATGTTTGTGCCGAAAATGGCGAGCAAAGAAAGAATTCGCGATATGAGTTTGTAGTGCTTGTTTTGAAGCTCTGCGTTCTCACTGATCTCATGGTTGTTATCAAATTATGTCCATGCCTAGTTTAGGACTGCGGGCAGTTGCAAGTGTCTGTAGAGGTTATTATAGTGAGTCAAAATAGTGACATCATGTACATATGCATATCCACATTATTATTTTCGAACAGTGTGGACATTTTAATGTTTTGACAAAAAATAAATAAATCTATGATATCTATAAGGTAAATGTGCGGCAAATCAGTTATTCGAACACTCGTACAGATAAGATAAAAAAAGATAAAACAGACCCGAAAAATTACTTCTGCGTACAAAAGATCAAAGCGCTGATCATTCTTAACGGACCTATATGCAACTTTCTAAGTTGGTGTCATGATGTGCAATTATTTGTATGGAAATTTCTATCCAGTCCTAGAAATAATTATAATTTAAAAAACTGAAGCAACCGACTTCTCATGAAAGCCATTGTCAGAACTGGACCAAAATGGGATCACACGAGAAGCACCAGCTTTCAAATAAAAAAAGAATCATCAAAATCGGTTCACCCACTCGGAAGTTATGAGGTAACAAATATAAAAAAAACCTCCTCCTTTTTGGAAGTCGATTGAAAATCATCGAGATCAGTGATTTCACTACAATTATCATAAAAGTGTAAAGAAATTGTTTTAGTATGCACAAATACATAGCAATTTTATAATCTCAAACTACACTATCATATAACAAGTTATTTTTTTTTTCAAAGTGAAAGTAACAGATAAATACATGAAATAAATAATAGAAATAAGAACGGAATGCCAAATATACAGCAAAAACTGCTTTTCTGCAGTCGGGTATTTTGTTTTTCTTTTAACATAGATACTCGATTGCTTTAATCTTGTTATATAGCTTAAAACTTTAAGTTACATCTTGCGAGATTTTGAGATTTTATTGCAGGGTCATTGTATTCCTTTTTGACCCCCGACCCAAAAAGAGGCTTGTTTTAAGTTTGACATCTGTAACTGTGTGCCTATCTGTGGCTAGAGATCTGTAGAGTTCGCGTGATGTCACGCTAGTGTGTGTACACATTTTCGCATCACTCCGTTTCAAATAACCAAAAAATAGTTTAATGTGCAAATACTGAAGAATAAATCATACCAGTGCAAATATCACAGTCCCGAGAATAAGGTACGACAGATACACTAGCACTACTTAGAATATTTTGAGAAATACAAAGCATTTAAGTTTCCGTATTTTATACAAAATTTAACCGTTAAAAACAGCTGTGCCGGGAGACTCGCGCGCATGACTCACCAACGGCTACTGTGAGCCTTGGATAGCCGTCTCTTTCGCGCGACCCATTGCACCGCTGTCTTTCCTGCTTGCACAGTCGCTTTTGTTTAACGTTAACCAGCGCTTGATTGAGTCACTTGTGCAACAGGTATGGATAAATACTTGCACGTTAAACGGCCCGAGAATAAAGACAATATCACTTGCGCGGCATGTAAACAAGCGATAATTTCAAAAAATTGTATGATATGTTCTGAATGCAAAGAAACATATCATCCTATATGTGTTAATGCGGTCTCCTCGGATGCCTCAAATGCTACAGAATGGAAATGTCCAACGTGTCGAGCTAGCGAACCTAAGTCTGGTAACTTAAATACACCTGCACTAGTAACCGACCGCCTCGAGAGCCCGACTACCAATACTCCGGGAGGGCGAGCGCATAAAAGACCGGCCCTCCGATCGCCGGACTTGACAGGAGAAGGGGGAGAGCACACTTTGCAAGGTATTGCGTCAGAGCTGCGTTACTTAAGGCTCGATATGGCTGAAATAAAATCTTGCCTTAAGTTACTTACGGAAAGCATCACCACGTGCAATAATAGGATGGATAGCTTGGAATCGAGAATTCATCTACTGGAAGAAAAAGACACCATTATTTCTTCACTTAAGGAAGAAGTTCTGCAGTTACAAGAGCAAATTAACTATCAGACTCAGACTACCCTTAACAAAGAATTGGAAATAATAGGTGTTAACGAATCTTTGAACGAAAATCTTGAGCATATCGCGATGGTAGCAGCCACTAAAATAGGAGTAAATCTACCTGAAAGCGAGATAGATTGCGTGAATAGGGCTGGCCCAAATAACGTGAGGAACAACGGCAAGGATAACATTCCCCGTCCGATTATTGTCAAGCTGATAAGGAAGACTAAACGAGATGAATTGGTAAAAGCTGCAAAAGCCCGCCGACACTCCTTTACAACAGCCGACTTAGACCTTCCAGGCCCATCACGTAAAATATATATAAACGAGCATCTTTCCAAGCATAACAGACTGTTATTTCGGGAAGCGAGGGTGCGAGCGAAAGACTCAGGATATCGATTTTGTTGGGTCAGAAACGGAAGGGTCCATTTACGTAAAGAAGAAGGAAAACCGGCCATTTCGATTATCAGTTACTCAGACCTGGACCGTTGTCTACCTCCTCGTACCAGTGAAGACCAAATCCCAGTCCCAACTGTCACAAACTAGATTCTATAGAACCTACCAATTTTATTCTCATAATTCTATATATATCTTCGTAACAAACTTGTTCTCAGACTTAAATGTTATTATTTTATATTTAAATTGTATGGCACATGGCAATAAAAATAATTTCTTATTTGTTTTAGTTGAAATTAGATATTTTATTAATAATTTATTTCATGTAATGATTTTAAATGGTAAAACTTTTCCACCATCACTGCTGTGCCTAGGTAGCTGTTTAATCAAAATAAAATATCGTAGAAAGGCTCTTCATACACACATACACACATTCACCTCTGTACCTGTGGATAGAATTTCGTGTACACATAAATATGCCCGTGAGCACAAGTCTGTGAGCACGAAAGTGCAAATGGGTAGCAGTGTGCATATTATGAACTCGCATACAATTTCAACTACACATATACATGATTACTCACACTCACCTACACCAACATTCCCTCATATTACACAACATTCTCATGACCCTGTATGCTATCTAACGGCTGGAATATTTGACTTCTTAAATATCAACCTCGAAACTGCTTTTTTAGGCGAAAGTCGAACTAAACTGTATATTTCATGAACACTCAATGGTGCGTCACTTTACAATATAAGAATCACGCTAATTAATCCTAATTTATCGAATTTCGATAATGGGTAATTTGGACCTATACGACGATTTGGAAAAATCTTTAAAGATAGAGTGTCGCACTATTGACCAGCCAGAGTTATGCGATGAGCTTATTATGCCGTACAGTTTCAGGGTTCTATCGTTTAATATTAGAAGCCTTACCCAAAATTTCTTAAAATTGCAACCAACCTTAAAACGCTTTAAAGGGGACTTTGATGCTCTAGTATTTTCTGAATGTTGGCTACAGGAATATTCGCATATTCCATTACTACCTGGATATACTGCTTTTTGCACAAAAAAAATAATAAACAAAAGTGGTGGAGTTGTTATTTATATAAAAGATATTTGGTCAGCTTCTTTAGAGGAGCCAGCCTGTGAAGATGCAAACTGTCTAATTGTAACTGTTGCTAATCAACTGAAAATCATTGGAATATATAGATCTCCTGCGGTGAAAGACTTAAATAGGTTTAATAACTCTCTCGAAAATATATTACACTCTACTAAAGATCATGCAAACGTTTTGGTCACCGGTGACATTAATATAAACCTACTAGATCCTCAGCCAAGCAGTGATAATGATGAATATCAGGCAATCATGGCAGAACAGAAATTCCTTCCAGCCATTAGCGATGTAACTCGAAGACAGTCAATGACATGTCTTGATCATGCTTTCATAAAAACTAAAAATAAAGCTATAGGTGTCATATGCAAGTCTTCGATAACAGACCACGATATGATTATCGTAGGACTAGCAGGAGACATGAAAAAAGAGAAAGAAAAAAAGAGAGTCGTGACTAAGACTATGTATCATGATGTCTCCGCTGAAATTAAAAATGTTAATTGGCAACATGTTTTAAGCAAGGACAATGTTAACGATGCAACCCTTGTTCTCAGCGAAACAATATCAGAATGTATACGTAAACATACAAAACAATATAAAATCAGCCGAACTAAACTCAACCTTAAACCATGGATCACTCCTGGGCTGATAAGGTGTATGCGTCACCGTGATAATTTACATCTAAAACATAGGCGTGACCCACTAAACGAAGCTCTTAAAACAACGTATAACCGTTACAAAAATTTTTTCAACAATTTGCTGCGTAAATTAAAAGCCGAATACGACAACGAACAACTATCGAAACACAAGGGCGATCCAAAAAAACTTTGGAAGACCATTAAAAATGTTTGCGATATTCCGTGTAATAAGAACTGTGCTCAAGAGCTTTTGAATGGAACTACAGATCCTGATAAAGTTTTAAATGACTGTAACAAACATTTTGCCAGTGTGGGAGCTAACTTGGCCTCACATATCCTACTTAAGTCAAACACCACGCAAGACGCTCTGTGCCAACAGGTCGTTTCAAGTAACTGTTGCACAAACTCCTTATTCTTAGTTCCTACGGATGAGTATGAAATAAGCAGTATTATCCAAGACCTCAAACCTGATAGTGCACCAGGGAATGACTCTATTACACCTCTAATACTGAAATATGCTAGGCCTGCGCTTCTGGTACCATTAACCTATATATGTAACCTTAGCATGTCTTCCGGAGTGTTCCCAGATTGTTGGAAGACTGCTGTTATTATTCCTGTATACAAAAGTGGAGACAAATCGTGTCCAGACAACTATAGACCTATCTCATTGCTTAGCATAGTTTCTAAAATCTTGGAAAAGCTGGTTAATAAAAGACTCGTGGACTATCTCGAAAAATATGACCTCCTCGACGGGAGGCAATTCGGTTTCAGGCGAGGTATGTCGACAGAACATGCCGTACAAATGTTAACAGGGACTGTGGCGTCTCATTTGGACAACGGGCGAAAATGCATAGGTGTTTTCCTCGACCTTGCCAAGGCGTTCGATACTGTTTCTACACCCATCCTGCTAAGGAAGCTCGAACGCCTTGGTATCAGAGGAATTGCGCTTAGCTGGTTTACTAGCTATCTATCCAACCGAAGGCAATGCACCAAAA
Organism: Lycia hirtaria; assembly: GCA_947563715.1. Classification (NCBI taxonomy): domain Eukaryota; kingdom Metazoa; phylum Arthropoda; class Insecta; order Lepidoptera; family Geometridae; genus Lycia; species Lycia hirtaria. The sequence continues at coordinate 27,119,962 of OX387375.1, forward strand.
TAGGAGATCAAAAAAGCTGTGAATTGCACATTGCCTTCGGGGTGCCACAAGGAAGTATCCTAGCGCCTACCTTATTCGTTGTCTACATGGACGCCATATTAAGACTCGACATACCGAAAGCTGAGCTGATTTGTTACGCCGATGACACCGTGGCGATTTTCCATGGGAAGGATTGGAGATCAACAGTTAACGAAGCAGAAAATGGGATGACAGCTTTGTCCCGGTGGCTTGATGCGAATCTCCTAACTTTAAATATTAATAAAACTAATTTCATTGCATTCAACATTACACAGGCCACCGGTACAGATCTGGCCAAATTGCAAATCCATGATGTTAATTGCGAGATGTCTAGTAGATCACATGGAGTCATTCCCTACTGCTCATGTAAATCGATTGCCCGAGTTGCATGCACAAAATATTTAGGTGTTATGGTCGACCAACACTTGTCATTTAAAGATCACATAACATATGTATCAAAGAAAGCCCGCAAATTGATCTACATAATGAAAATCGTCAGAGCAGCCTCTAACAATGAAGTGAAAATGTTGGTATACAAAGCACTGTGCCAGTCTCTTTTCCAGTATTGTGTAGGAATTTGGGGAGGTTCAACTAAATCACATATGCTGCAGGTCGAACGCGCTCAAAGGGCAGTTCTTAAGGTTTTAATGGGCAAACCGCGACGGTACCCCACAGATAACCTTTATAAAGACACGTCTGTGTTAACTGTCCGACAGCTCTTTATTTTACGTGCCTTCGAAAAGAGTCACCACCTATCAGCTCAATACGATCAACCTAGACGCAAACGCCCTCGGGACCAGCTGCTTCCCAAAATTAAAACTATATTTGCCTCACGGCTTCCGAAGTATGTTCATACGTTTACATATAATTCAGTTTGCAGGCATGTTGACATTGCAAATAACTCCTTTTTCGAAGCAAAGCATAAAGTAAGAAAATGGCTTCTATCACTTACATATGCTCAATCAGAAAAGTTGGTCACATTCAGTGAGATGAGAGTCAAAGACGTTTTTCCGGCAAGTTAACTATCCAAGCTTGGCCAGCCACAACACACAGACCCACCCCATCCTCCTATACACACATATACCCTCACACCCACACATACATATTCACACCCACTCATACATATTCAAACCAACACATACACACTGCCTGCAGCTATGCCATGGAGGAAAAGATAAACATTAATAGTGTCACTTTAATATGTCTTAGTTATTTCGTAAATTTTTCTTTTTTAAATTAATTATTTATTTACTTGGTTTTGTGTTTATTGTTATTATTATTTTATTACTTGAATTTGAATATGGCACAATTTTTGATTGATATTACTAATCCCTGTCTACTAATAATTTTGAAATACTATGAAGTTAAACATAACTATAATTGTGATAATTGATAATACATTTAACAAAATTACTGTAGAAAATGTGTACAAATGTCAGCGCTCTAATAATAAATATAGGAAAACTCAAGGGATGCCCAAGATACAGGCTTTGCCTAGTTTGGGGTCCGTAGGAACCTCTACTATATGCTGATCTGAATTTAAATAATAAGGTTACTGTAAATTTTGGATATGTAAAATAATATTTAGAAATAAATGAATTTATTATTATTTATTAAATACATGAAATAAATAATAGAAATAAGAACGGAATGCCAAATATACAGCAAAAACTGCTTTTCTGCAGTCGGGTATTTTGTTTTTCTTTTAACATAGATACTCGATTGCTTTAATCTTGTTATATAGCTTAAAACTTTAAGTTACATCTTGCGAGATTTTGAGATTTTATTGCAGGGTCATTGTATTCCTTTTTGACCCCCGACCCAAAAAGAGGCTTGTTTTAAGTTTGACATCTGTAACTGTGTGCCTATCTGTGGCATCGTAGCTATCGTAGCTCATAAACGGATAGATTGATTTTGATGTAGTTTTTTTTTATTTCAAAGAAGATTTTGTCGAGAGTGTTCTTAGGTAAATTTCATTAAAATCGGTCAGGCGTTTTCTCTGTCGGGGGCTTTGAGTTTTATAAGCTTGTACCTTGTTTATTTATTTTCTAAGTTATGTCAATGTGCTACAGGTCCGTAAGTAAAAGTGTTATACGTAGTTGTGGGTAATTAATTAAATATATATTAATATTAAAAAGGTTATGACGACAAAAACGATTCCGAACTCGACATATCCGTTATTATAATTGTAGTTTTAATATCCACTTTTTGGTTTCTTTATCAGATTCTCGTCGTCGAATGCTACTAACATAAATTGCTTATAGTTATTTAAAATAAACTACACCTTGATGTGTCTATTTATTAATGACATCGGATATTTTCAGGGCTGCTTTTTTACCGGCATTATCAGACTTTATTATCAGTTTGTGGTGCTAGTTATCTGCATTAGCATTAAAATAACATAGTTATGCCAAATTTCAAGATATTCATATAAGTGAATATTCACAAAAATGATTACAAGTTCCAAACATTTCTTTTTAACTTATATTTAGAGTCCAAGTTTCAGGCTATAGTTTCAACCCCATTCGGCGTCTATTTTTGAAAGAGAAGCAGATGGCACTCCTAGTTGGTGGTCGCTTCACTGCACGGAGCACGTTTTTCATCATTTTATATTTAGTACCTGGGAGATCGAGCTCCATTCGTATGTTTTATGACTGAAAATACTAGCAAACCCGGGTTCACTAACCTAGCAAAATCGATTTATCGTCCCCTAATCTACCTACAAACCAAATTTCAATAAAATCGTTGGAGCCGATTCCGAGATAAATAATGTTATTTTCCATAGCAAGAAATATAAGAATTATTAAATGATTCTTCAAACAAACAACCACAATCAGATCTAAAAGACGCTGCAAAATATTATAAAGTTGCCGATTAATTCGCCTCTAGTAGCAGTAACGTGACAGTAATACGTACTCTACAAAACTTAGTAAATAATTCAAAGACATCTAAAAAAGTGCAAATATTTAGATATTAAATATTTAGATGTTTTTAGAAACATGCACACTTTCAATACAAATATTTACGTCTCCCTTGCTCTTATGCAAATTGAGTTGAGTGCACGAGAGACGTAAGTAGCTACATAAATATTTCAACCCTCCGAAGCATTTTCCGAACATGTAAAAGACACGTGTAGTGAGACGTGACACTGCACTAACAAGCTTATTGGGAAAGGTAAAATGATAAAACGGATAAAGGCAAATAGAAGCGAAAATACTTTTATTGAATTTAAAAATTTTGAGCAGCGAAAATTTTAACTTACTAAGTATTTCTTTTGTTTTGGAACCTACGTAGTGTTACAAGAATTACTGTATTTCAGTTTAAAAACAAATTATTTCAAAGAAATTTTCGGTTATTGCGATTAGTTAGATTTTAGTTCAATAATCTTAAACTGAGTAGCACAGTGCATTGCCACACAAAGTTTTTAAAAGTCTAAAGTTCTGGGTATAGATTCGTTAATATAATTATGTAAATGTGAAGATTCAAAATTCATTTTATTTTTTAAATACAATGAACAACTTTTTTGCCTTATGGTTCACAATAAAATCCGAAGTGTCGAAAAAAAAGAACCGTTTTTGTTTGAAAAATCCAACACAAATAACGTAATAAAATCTGTCTCAAGTGTCATGCTTAGAATGTAACAGATAGGCTCGCTAATCATTTAAAATACAGCCTTATTATATTTTTATCTTAGAGTCGACACGACAAGAAAACGCCATTTTCCTGTCATAAGACGGTCTCAGCATAATTAGGTCAGTCTCCCAGAAAATTATCAAGAAAAAAGTAATTGTCGCACAAAATTAAGCGGACACGAGTGAAGGACGTTCGGATTGCCTAAACCGAACCCTACGAGGGTCGGGTACGGACCCAATTAATTCGTCAGCGAGGACATACTCAAGGATGAAATAATAGGGCCCTAAAACTATAATCGATCTATTTCTAAACAACTAATGATAATGTTGAGACACCATTGTTGAAAATATTTCATCATAATTATAATCACAGTATAAATATATATTTTTAATATAAAATTGGTGTTTGTGAATATGTTCATTCGTTACTTTTTTATGCTAAAACACTAAACTGATACGAGTGTTAAGAATTCATGATATCTAGGTATACTAACTAACTAAAGCTTCTTTAAAACTATTTAAAAATGTTACTTTGTTGCGTTACAAGTCCACTGGCCCTGAATTGATACATGCTATATGAATCCTAATAAATTTCTATATGATAACAAATCAAATCAGTTTATAAATTAACACATTAAATGATTTTCTATTCAGCATAACATACATATACCCCAGTATCCTCCTAAGTACGTCCACGGCATGTCTTCTCACAGTGCCGTGTAAGTTTTTCGCCTCGATCGGCCTGTTCAACGAAATTTAATCCTTACTGGCAACCACGTGTGATCGTAATGGTTTAAAGAGTGCGTATTAAGGGCGCTTCCTCCATATTAACCTGTAATTTTGAGAATTTTGCACAAATATATTCGATTAGGATTGGATTATCTAAAACTTTTTCCTAGAACAATAAACCGAGATTATCTTTACATCATGGTGACAATTTTCTGGCCGTTTTTGACCACGGCCACTCTCAAAATATTAGATTAGGTAATGGGTGCGTCCTCACATGGCTGATATACCCAATTTTAGCAGTAAAAGTCCGAGGACAGTTGCTACATGCGAAGATGATTTTACGCCACCTTAACAAATTTTACGCATCTCTTGATATTTCACAGTAACAGTGATAACATCTTAAGTCTTTTGAAAATCAGCTGGCAGCGAATGACATAAGATCGGTCATTGTTTTTTTTTTATCAGCCCTGTTTTGTACAAACTGTCCCACTGCTGGGAACGGGCCATCTTCTCATTGTGAGAAGGGTTAGGCCATAGTCTGCCGCGCTGGCCAAGTGCGGGTAGGCAGACTTCACACATCTTCAAGATCATTGAGAACTCTCAGACATGTAGGTTTCCTCAAGATTTTTCCTTCACCGTTTGAAGTTGGCGGCAATCAACAATACGCACATAACTTCGAAAAGACAGAGGTGCGTGCCGTGGGATTCGAACCCAGGACCTGCGGATCGCAAGTCAGACGGTCTCTCGACTAGGCTGCGGGAAACTATCGGTCATGTTGTTCAGTGGAATATGGCTATGACTTGCTAAACAGTGGACGTTTGTCGGTTGAAACTAAGAAACAGAATTAGTAGATGTTTGTCGGTTGAAAATAAGAAACAGAATTAGTAGACGTTTGTCGGTTGAAAAGGAGATGCAGAATCGCAGTGAGCGTTTATCGGCCAAAATGCCATTTATAAGTGTCTGAGGTATGATTGGCCCCTAGGATTTGTTTGCTTACAAATAATATTGAAAGAGTTCCCTAAATATTATATATAATAAAATCATCAAGCGTCAGAAAATAAGTAATTTAAGTACTTAATTTTCTTGACCACTTCAGAAGTCACCGCAGATGGAAAGTGTCTGGCAATATTGGCTATTAATTTCTAATGATATCGTATAGGTATAATCACATAACATTATATTTAACATATAATAAATACATTATCAGCTGCCAGTAAAGTTATCTACGTTTATTTTCGCCTTTAGAAGCTAATTTTTGTAAATAGGCTGTCGGCATAAGTTAGTTAGTAAGTTAGTACCTACCCTTGGAGTCTATAGGTACAAATACCTTTCAGTACGACACATTTCGTTCGTCACTAAATAAGTAAGGTCTGGCGGTCTTGGACTCTTGGACCAAAAGACAGATACAGAAGTCTTAGTATCTATAAATCTAGGATACTATCAAATGCTGATAAATTTAGCCTCTAAAAAGCTTGAAACACTTATTCCTACGCATCCGCTTTATGAAAACTGACAGGAAATTGAAATGGGCGTGCCTGCATATTGGCGGACGGAGCCGGCGGCGATCGCTGATTCGGAGGATGTTGGTTCGGCGCACGTACATGGCGTTTAGCTATTTTATCCGACTTCAAAAAAGGAGGTTCTATTCGGTGTGTTTTTAATGTTTGGTGCCTTATAACTACATAACTGCGTTATTTATTTACAAATAGGTTGGAACATTATATTTTATCCGATTGGGCAAGAAGGAGGATTATGTTTTTCGAATATATGTATGTATATACGTATGTATGTATGTATGTATATATACATATGTTATACAATTACTTTATTATAAAACTATACTCTTTTTGACCATAATTGGTAAAAATACTTTTGTATGGAAATCGAACCACTTTGAACACTGTAAATTGAGCCCCAAACTCACAAAATATGTCACAGTTACTTATGCTGCCTTAATATTAGCGAAACCATTTAAAATAACTTTTATGAAATATTCATAGTGACTGTCATAAAGGGCTTGAAAATAAATATCTCGAAACAGGGCATTTCTCATGATCTCGATTAAGAGGATCTTTTATCGCGCTATTATTCAATTAATATAAGAAATTGATTTCTACCCGAAAACCGATTTCAAATATTTTTTTATGTGATCGTCAGTCTTATTACAGCAATCTTCCTTCTTCCTTCTACCGTTCCCCCGAAGGTCTGCTCACCCAGTTTCAACAAAGAGCAATTTAAAATAATCATAGTTAAAAACTGAAACAACCGACTTCAAAATACGTAACTTTGTTTTAAACATTAAACTTCTGAACTGGGTTTCTTTGACAAAAAAAAAAGAATCATCAAATCAATTCGTAATTGACGAAATAACCGTAAGTAACAAACATAAAAAATAATTACAGTTTAAAAAACACAAATTATTGTGGTCAAAGTTCATTACAAGACTTTTCTAACAAATCCAAACACAGCTATGATACGATGTTCCATCATGAAGTTCTGGTTCATATCTTCCGGCTGCATCATCAGATCAGTTCGACAGTACCATATTATTGTATTGTCATCAGAACTACATACAGCTGCCTATTTTGATGACGCTACGATCCTTGGAAGATGGTTAAATTAGTTACCTTAGATTTCATTACATAGTTAGTTACATACTCGTACAGGTCGACCTAATAAAAGCGTGTTAAAAACATATAGCCAACGACGGCTATTGTACTGGCAACTCGTTTTCTCTTCTTCTTGTATTTCTTAAAAATGATGAGAAAATTGACAGTTTGGACGATAGATGCGCGATGCGATGCAGTACTTGCGCGCCCAACGGATCTCTTAAGCAAAAATCGTGGGTAAATCGAAATGGACATGCCCGGAATATATTTATTTCCTATCTGTGGCGAGGCGGGATCTCAGTGATTTGTCAGGTCGATACTCGCTATCTAAACCGCGTAAAATGTAGATACTGGTCGTTTTACGTCCAATATATTCCACGTAAGGATTTCTTGATGAAAAGTTGCGGACAGGTGGCGAAAATAGTGAGTGTTATGCGTATTTTAACCCGTCATGCGGTATATCCGAGATGTGCATTTTCACGAACTGTCGGACGCATATTTCGAAAATAGTAAAAAGAGGCGATTGAGAAAACTTTTTACGTGGTTATTTTTTTTATATATTTATTTAAGCCTTGATGCAAAACGATGAATGTTTAATATGTTTGATGTGTGTATTTGTCTGTCGCTCTATGGCATTTTAGTTTTTAAACGAATGACATTTGGTCTAGATTTTTTTCAATAAGTTTTTGATTGAGTATTCTTACCTGTGTTAAAGACAAAAATTATTAAAAAATAAATTAAATTAACTTATATCAGATTTTTTTATTGTTTAACTTACATGTTATTTTGAATATCTACTTAAATTATAAATATAACCCTCCTTCGGCACTCGGGAAAAAGAAGAATAAGTTTCCGGCATAGTATTTAGTAGTACGGCACTGAAACGTGGTCCCTAACTATGGGCCTTATAAGGAAGTTCAAGGTTACGCAACGAGCTATGGAGAGGGCTATGCTCGGAGTCTCTCTACGAGATCGAATCAGAAATGAAGAGATACGTAGATGTACAAAAGTCACCGACATAGCACAGCGGATTAGCAAGTTGAAGTGGCAGTGGGCAGGGCACATAGCACGTAGAACTGATGGCCGATGGGGCCGAAAGGTTCTCGAGTAGAGACCACGTACTGGCAAGCGCAGCGTAGGAAGACCAGCCACGAGATGGACAGATAACCTCATACAAGTGGCGGGAAGACGCTGGATGCAAGCCGCTTCCAATCGGTCGTTTTGAAAATCCATGGGGCAGGCCTATGTCCAGCAGTGGACTTCTTATGGCTGAGATGAGGTTGATGATAGTATTTAGAAGACCGTCTGATTTGTGATCAGTTTTTAGGTCCAAATTCCGAAGCCTCTGTCATTTCGAAATTATGTGCATTTTGTTTATTATTGCTACCATCGTTAATGGGGTAATGAAAAACATCGACACATGGAACTTTAAGTTTCTATAATTTTTGAAGATATGTGGAGTCTGCCAATCCGCACTTGGTCAATAGCCTTAATTTTAATGGAGTTGCCAGTACAATTGCCTTACCTTATTGACAATAACAATATCTGCTTCACCCAGCAGTGGGACAGTTTATACAAACAAAAACTGAAATGATTCAAGGATACGTGTCCATAATTGAATCATAATTATCAAATTAGTTATGATAAATTTAGCCTCTAAATCTAACCTAACCTAACTCACGCGATGTCAAACAAAACTAACAAAAAGTTGCCATTTTCGTTTACCTAATATTACAATTGACTTCCTTATTTTATATCAATGAGGTTTTATTTATTTTGGGATCTTAGTATTCTGACAAATATCAATAACTTCATGCCTATTTTCGCCCTTGGAGACAACAACTTAAAGTTCCAAGTGGCACCTCTATTTTCCTACCTATTGTTTTTTCCACTGAATAAATCATGGCGCCGCTCTTCTGAAGGAAGTGTAATGTACTGAAATATTCAACAATTCTACGGAACAATGGCTCCATATAAAACCGGCGACAGGTTATATAGAGCTGTCAATTTCCAATAGGACTGGTATTAGGCTAAGGCCGCACTATGGTTAAACCGCAGCGGTTTTTAACCGCGTGAGTTTATGAAACAGGAAAACGAATACAAGCGGCCGCACTTGCGGTTTTTTCCCGCGTCTGATTTAGTAGCGTCTCGAGCGGTTTCGCGGTCTATAGCGGTTACCGCTCGCGGGAAAAAACCGTAGTGCGGCCTAGGCCTTACTCCGAGTTTTTAGGGTTCCGTAGCCAAATGGCAAAAAACGGAACCCTTATGAATTCGTCATGTCTGTCTGTCCGTCCGTATGTCACAGCCACTTTTTTTAATTTTATCATGAGACTTGTTTATTTCTGTTCCGGATATGAAACTGTATCTAATCATCATCATTTATAGATTGATATCGTGTGCATAAGTCCTTCTTTTATGCTCCACTTATACCAGTCTGTGTCTATATTATTCCGGTTTATATTATATAACGTCAATCCAATAAGAATAAAGTGCGTATTCTAACTTACAAAAAATCAGCTGTTTCGAAAACAGCTTTTGGTTGAAGCAAAAGTACCTGCGGTAAACTTTCTGGAACAGATTTTGCGATTTAACAGCTGTATAAGTTTAGAAAACTCAAAAACCCCCGACGAAAAAACGGCTCAACCGATTTTGACGAAACAAGCTACGATAAGAGTACTCCCAACTAATTAACCTTTCAAATAAAAAAAATAAAAATCGGTTCATCCGTTCGGGAGCTACGATGCCACAGACACACGTACATACACGTCAAACTTATAACATCCTGTCGTTTTTGTGTCTGGGATTAAAAATACATAAACTACATCCACCTGGTATGGTGACCCATCCAAGAATGAAGCGCTTTCAATTATTTATTAGACGTTTACATTTTAGAAGCAGAAAAGAAGGTTTTTGGAATATGAAAGTTGTGTGAAATAAAAACACCTTTTTGACAGTGCAGCCAAGTAAGCTGGAACTTTAAGAGTTGGTTGACAAGCAAGCTGGTATTAATCGGTGTCGATAAACTGCTTGCCATGAAGCTACTTAATCTCGAGCACTTGCGTAATGTATAATGTTTGTCTATATTTTATAGGATGTAGACTCAATGCTATCACTAGCGCTTCTACTGGCTTTGACAGGCCTTGCAACTCAATTGGTAGTAAGTATATATGCCTGTTATGCCGTAGGTCGTGGGTTCGATTTCCACTCAGGACAAATATTTTGTGTGATTAGCATGGATGTTTGTTCTATCTGGGTGTTACTGTGTATTATAAGTATGTATTTACAAAAATGTAGTTCCCATATCACAAGCTTTGCTATGTGGAATTTCCACTAATATTCATTGAATTTACTATCGGTATCTGAAATTATTTTATATCAACATTCCGGTTCACCTTAAAAAAAACTAAGCAAAAAGTTCTTATGCCTATCATAAACCTAGACATAAAATAAACAAAATGAAAAATGTCAATACGAAGCACCGGGAGCTTGTCGCATTGCGTGTCCGTATTCCCTGGGGCTTCTCTGACGGCCCTGACGGTCCCCGGACGTACCGGGCCGTTCCGTCCCACTGACGACGACATAAGACAGTTAACCACATGAGGGTTGCACATTTTTGACAAACTATACCCCTATTACTAAGTAATAGAGTTGAGAATGGGGCTGTTTTATCGTCGAGTCAAAAGTTTTGCAGGTGAGAAAGGTGAATGATTAGTTTGTGTTTAGTTTTTTATTTTATGTGTAGTTTTAAATAGTGTTCGGTGACCATTTAAAATAACATTTGCTGAAAGTACGATAAGCATTTATAAATTTTTCTTTAATGTCTTAAGAAATTATTGACTGACTGGCCTTGTGGCTCAGTTGGTAGTATGTTTACCTGCTGAACTGTGGTCGTGGGTTCGATCCCCACCCAGAGCAAACATTTGTGTGATGAGCATGGATGTTTGTGTCTGGGTGTTTCTATGTATCATATGTGTATATTTACAAAAAAAAGTGTATATGTATTCTATAAGCCATCTAGTTCCATAGTACAAGCTTTGGTTAGTTTGGGCCAGATGGTGTTGTGTGAAATGTCCACAAATATTTATTTTATTTATTTTGTTCATTAATTTGTCACTCAACCCAACATGATTGTGTGTGATATGATGTAATAGTCTCATGTATCAGAAATGTATTGAACTTGGAATAAAAATAATAATTCTCGTCTTTGTAGATTAAGTTATATTTTAGCCATTACATTGTCAAGATTCAAATAGTTTTTAAAGAAAAAGTAACGAGAAGTAGCGAAAGTAGACCTACAGTTATCCAAAAACAACTTACTCTTATAAATTGAAAATAAGTAATACGGTTATACATATTTACGTTACGTCCACCTCCAGCTTCTCAGTTTTTTTTTTACATATCGTAGATCCACGACTGACCACCAACTCACCTGATGTTAAGCTACGGCGTGGCCGAAGATGAAGCTCATCGATCTATAAAATACATCTGTATCAGATTTTACAACAATCAGGTCATCAAATGGATTGGGAAAGATAACAACAAATGGAGTAATATTTTTCTTTTATAATATACGAAAATAAACAATTCCTCTTCTTCAGAGTAGAATAACAAGTATAGCCAAACAAAACACTCATTTTCCATGCTCGATAACGACATTACCCACCCATTAAAATGTTTATATTCCCGGGACGTTCTTAGAAATATTAACCTACATCCAGACAAGATGTTACACTCCATAAACTCCATGGCAGCCATTACTTGTACTGCGTTACACGTAATGAACGTTTTAAAGCATTACGGGGGTCGTTTTACAGACAATTCTGGGGTGAAATTTTGAGTAAAAATTTTTGTTTATTGCCGACTGTGTGCTGCTATCGGAAGGAATGAGTGTTCTGATGGAGAGACGGTGGATTGGGATCAGTGACTTGGTTTGTTCGTTTGTTTGTATCTGAAGAAAAACGTTGTTGAATTGATAAACTGAAATCAATACAAAAAAATAATTTATTTATTTATTTACTAATGCAATCGTCCTCTTAGGCAGTGGTATCCAATTTCTTATTTTTTTTAAATATTTTTATGTATTTGATGTACCTATTGTAAAAAAGTATTTGTACTAACATAATTTATAAGATTTTGCTGTCCCTTCGCACAAACACCACATGACTCTAAATATCATCATCATCATCTAGCCACAAGAAGTCCAGTGCTGGACATAGGTATCTCGCCTTTACCAATATATTACCAAAAAAAAATTTGATGGAAGCAGTTTGCATCCAACATCTTCCTGCCATTTGCTGTCCATCACGTGGCTGGTCTTCCTACACTTCGTTTGCCGGTGCATGGTCTCCACACGAGAATGTTTCGGTCCCATCGGCCATCACTTTTACGTGATATGTGCCCTGCCCACCGCTACTTCAACTTGCTAATCCGCTGTGCTATGTCGGAGATTTTCGTACGTCTACAGATCTCTTGATTTCTGATTCAATCTGCAGAGATATTCGTCACATCTTATAGCTCGTTGTGTGACTACCTAAATAATGTTAAAAGATAAATCACTGTTGCACAGTGCAACATTATCACATCAGATGTCGATAAAGACACCCTTAATAGTTAAGCTGGGTGTACAATTGCGGGGTGGATACGCATCAGGCACAAATGATACAAAAATGAAGTCATTTACGTCATTACGGTCCCGTATCTTCTGAATAAGTTATGGTGATTGGATCCATATCGTAAGTCTGATATCTTTTAGTGGAATGCAATCAGAGGTTAAAACTTTATCTAAAAATGTTATTTACAGTGTCAATAAATGAATATACTAGATTATATAGACCGGAAACCTCGTTGTTTGTATATAGGTATGATCATATTCGTGTTTTAGTTTAATGTTATGTTAGCCCTCGTAATAAAAGGAGTATAACATTAAATGACGTAAATTTTAAAGGACCTAAGACCAAATTTGAACTTGAATAAAAAAAATATTCCATACATTTTGTATGATTATGTTAAACCGACTTTCAAAAAGATGGAGGAGGAGAAGTAGGTCCTCAATACGATTTTTTTATAGGTTGTTTAGAAGTCATTCATGATAATGTTACGCCTTATACACAATGTACACGGCTCTTTAATTGCATTAATCATATATTATATTCACCGATATCTTAAACTTAATTTAAATAAAGCGTACGAAAATAGACATAAAAAAAATCACGCCCAAATTCCAGAAAATTTCTTCTTCAAAGACAAATAAGGCAAATATTCACAGGTTTTATATAAAATGCATCAAACATAGTAGACTAAGAGCGGGCCGTATGTTTACCCACCTCATCGGGTAACAAGATGTGAGAAGTGCCAAAATCAATATTGTTGCACAAATCTCATCTTGTTACTTGATGGCGTGATTGGTATTATTTTTGACACACTAAAATTAGATTGAGTCATCAAAGCTCCAGGGTTAGGCGAGGCAATATTGATTTTGGCACTTTCAAATGTACTACTTGTTACTCGATGGTAGTGGACACCCGAAAAAATGGTCATATTTTAACTGATCTAACTTTACAAAACGCTCCAGGCTTAGCATAAGCAACCCTGTACATTTAGAGACACCTTACTAATGTGCATCGTCCTAGATAGCTCACATCTTGTTACTCGATGAGGTGGGTAAACATACTGCCCGCTCTTAGTCTAACATGTTTCTTCAAAAAAAATTACCAATCAAATTCAAATCGAGTCTAAATAGACATTTTTCTCAGAGCAAAAAAATTCTACAGACGTGGTTTTATAGTCTGTTTCAAGAACACAATCCATTCTGAATCGTTCATCTGCACTCATTCTGATTACTTTTGCTTGTAAGCACAAAAAAGGTTTTACTCAAATTATTATTTTTCTAAGGGTTTGAAAAAACGAGCAAATAAAATGTTGTGAAATGTGTAGAACTTTTTTTTTAAATATTAAGGAAAGTTTTTATTGCTCCTGTTGCCTCTTTGAACTTATAATTGTTTGAGATATATTTAACGGTTAGTCAAATATGATTAACGCGCATCAAAATATGTTTCTATAACATTAATAATTTTGTGGTAGGTATATTGTGAGCTTCATAGCCGTTAAAACAGATATAGAATTATGGATCTAATTTCTTATGTATGGATCTTATTTAACTAGGCTTTATCAATATTTTACTACCATTTAGTGCGTAAATGAAATATATGTTTTGTTAACTTATTGGTACAAAGGCTAGCATGTTTTTACAAACTTATAATTTATTTTTAAATAAAAACTACGTGAGACGTGAAACAGACGTGAGTGACCTCACGTCTGTTTTGAGCCGAAATATCCGACTATAGTTTAAACCGCATTCGGCGGTCTTTTTCATAATTATAATTTATTATAATTGTTCGGTATTTTCTACTGGCATGCTAAAATTTTTGGAGCATAGTAGGACAATATCCAATGACTTGTGCATGGTACGATTTATAGGTATGTAACTTCAATGACTATGCAGTAAGCTGGTCTAACTAAGAAGCGAAATATGACACTTTCATAACGATTGGTGGTGCATATGATGAACAGATTCTGTTAGGAGACGAAGAGGAATTCGAATAATTTTTCTATTAAAAAACCGACTTCAAACGCAACTTACTAAATCCTTCACGATTGTAAACTTTTTAAAGAGACCTCTCTTCACTCGCTTTTTTTTTCATTTATCAAGAATGCGAATTGTCATTGAATGTCAAATTCTCGTCTTCGAAGATTAGAAAATGTGCAGGTGTTTATACGATAATCCTTAATATTTGACACTCTTGAAAAGAAAAACGTGTAGGTAGAACTCTGCGATTCTATAATCTGTCGCACTCACTCAGGAATACAATGAAAATATTTTTATTTTTAGAGATTATTCAAAAACTAATAAAGCGATGTTTATAAAATAATTATGGGACCAACCTGGGAGCTTTCTCTATACACCAATTCAGGAAACACCAAAATTGGTTATCGAATGACGGAGTAATTCGTGTACATAGATAAAAAAAGACGTGTGGCACTCGGAGACTGCCGCGGTAAAGCTATTGCATATCATTTTTTATCAACTTATTTATGTAATTATAATTATTTATT
The DNA here is from genome assembly GCA_947563715.1 of Lycia hirtaria. Classification (NCBI taxonomy): domain Eukaryota; kingdom Metazoa; phylum Arthropoda; class Insecta; order Lepidoptera; family Geometridae; genus Lycia; species Lycia hirtaria. Next base: position 27,135,062 of record OX387375.1, read on the forward strand.
TATTTTATTTATGCAGTATTCCTAACACCCCCCACTCCGACCGGCACAGCGGTGATACTTTTTAGTTTTTAGTTTTGCCATCTATCGATGAATAGCAGAACTTTTAATGACTTTTTGAAATATCACGCTTGTCTCTTTAGTTCTGCAAATCGCCTCTAGGTGGTATTGGTTGTATCGGCGTTACTGCGTTAGGTTATTTTCGTTACGGAATTTCTGGATTCGGTCTCCACGCTCAAGGCCCGCGATAGAAGCTATGCAATAGCTTAAAAAAAATACGGTACGAATTGATAACCTCCTCCTTTTTCGAAGTCGGTTAATTTTTTTAATTAGAACTCTAGGACAACATATTTTGCCGGCATTGTGGAATTTGTGTTCTAAAAAGATATTTTATAGTATACATTTTCAACATATTCAAATTTTCTCTACTGAATGCTTGGTTAGGCTTGGTTATTTATGTAATTCTATTTATGTAAGTGCACAGTTTCATGTGTACTCTATACGTCATTTGTTGAAAAATTTTGATGCTCAATTAAATCATGAATTGTATATCCAGACGTGAAGTGTTCTCTGTATTAAGAGTAGTAGAATTGTATTCTTAAAACTTAGAAACTTCGGTATTTAAGTTTAAGAACGTCAAGCAATGCTTCTAAAAATATTGTTCGAGTAAAGTTGGGCCATTTATTTCAACGTTTCAAATTTATTTTTTAATTTCGTTAACTTTCAACTTTTAGCTGAACAGTAAAAATGAATTTTGAATTATGTCTTTGTTTGATTTACGCAATTAAATTAGACCTTTTTTAAATTTTGTTTGCGAAGATAGTTTAAGTATTTTAATATCTTGTCTTCTAATTAGGTATGCATTAATTTGCATCATAATTAAGTTTTTTTTTTGTTTTTATTTAGTTTCATCTATCCCGATGTCTGTCTGACTCTCATAAAATTGATTACGGTGGATTACGGTGGTGGTAGATATATCCCGTGGCTATGATTTTAATAAGTTGAGGGCCGGGTCCTATGCAAGTGGCACCTACCAACCACCTTCTCTGTTCAAGTTCGGCTGTTTCGTTAAATAAAGTAGTAAAAACGACTTTCAAACATTTTCTATAAAACTTATTGCTAGGTTAGCAGTCGTAGGCACAAATCACGGCGCGGGTTCTTTCATTACAATCCTTACTATTCAATAAATTGCTCGAATTGAACACGCACTTTTTGCGCCTTAGAAACTCGGAAATTCCAATTTCAAATGCTTGATTGATAGCCACTATTACTGATTGGTTGACCGAAAGATTCGTTCCTACGACAACCGATAGGCTTTTACGACAAAAACCACTAAAATTTGAGCCCTGATTTAAGTTATCGCTAAAATCGATTGCTATCACTTTCATGGCTCATTTAAGGCTGGTTAGTGCAAATCATTGGGCTTAAATATGTTTACAGCTGTTAAAAACCTTATTGCTTATATGTTAGAGTTTGTTTTTGTTTAGGTTATTGTTTCGCGATTTGTATAAAGGGGGTTCTACACGTGTGTGTTGATTGGCTCCGTTGACAGTTAGGAAGATAAACGATGTGTATCATTTGTCACTGGTGTCCCTTTGACGAGTTCTTGTGCACTCGTCCTATTAAATGCAGATTGTAATGAGAATTTTCGTAGGTTGATTGATGATAGTCGAAGTATCAAGGGGAGTAGTGTGAAATGGGGTTTATAGTGAGTGCTTAGTTTAGTTTTGTCGATGTTTGTAGAGTCATTTTAGGGGTTCAAGTCTTTTAACGGTTTTATCAGGACTTTATTACTCGTAGCAGTTAAAATTACGCATTGCAGAATATAGGTATAGAAAGATAGATAACTTTTATTGTGCAACAACTGAACAAATACAAATATTCGTTAAATTATAGATTACAAAACAACGTACAAAACTAGTGTGACAAAGCGATATCTTCCAGGCAACCAAAATTTATGGATTTTGTTATTAACTCTAGGAGCAGGCATATTCTAATCTATGATAGCGCAATAAGCTGTATGTTATACTTACTTGCTGTACTTAAAAGTTTAGCTATCGACACATAAACGTAAAAACGTGAATGAATAGCAAAATTTTTCACTTGTTACCTTCATAATTTTTTTTTTATCGGTCGCTTCGGTCGCTCGGCAATAAAAAATGTTGAATTAGAATCTTCCTTTCTGCAGTCAGTTCAAAATATATTAATATTATCTACTTGAGGTAAAAGTTTTCGGCTGTCTAGTCCGGAGACCGTCTGACTTGCGATCCGCAGGTCCTGGGTTCGAATCTCGCGACACGGACCTCTGTCTTTTCGAAGTTATGTGCGTATTATTGATTGCCGCCAACTTCAAACGGTGAAGGAAAACATCGTGACGAAACCTACATGTCTGAGAGTTCTCAATGATCTTGAAGATATGTGAAGTCTGCCAACCCGCACTTGGCCAGCATGGTAGAATATAGTCTTACCGTTCCCACCATGAGAAGATGGTCCGCGCCCAGCAGTGGGACAGTTTGTACAAACAGGGCTGATAAAAAAAAATTGGCAAAATTTAAATTCTGGTGCAACATTAAAATATTATAGTAGTTTTCGTTAATATTAGCCGTGTGCGTTATTTACTGGTAATCTGAACCCGGAAATAGTATTTAAATTGGAATTTAATATTCTAGCTCGTTTTCAGTTCTGGCCTTGTGGCTCAGCTGGCAGTATGTCTGCTTGCCGAGCTGTAGGTCGTGGGTTCAATCCCCACCCAGGGCAAACATTTGTGTGATGAGCATGGATCTTTGTTATGTTTGTCTGGGTGTGTGTTTCTATGTAAATATCATATGTATATATGTACAAAAAAGTATATATGTATTCTATCAGCCATCCTGTTCCATAGTACAAGTTTTGCTTAGTTTGGGCTAGATGGTGTTGTGTGAAATGTCTACAAATATTTATTATATTATTTATTTATTTTGGCCACACACTTTGTCGCACATAGCCACGTAGAACTGACGGCCGGTGGGGCCGAAAAGTTCTCGAGTGGAAACAAGGTACAGAAGATCTCAAACAAGTGACATCAAGCTGAGATTATGATGATTAGACTCTGTCCCATCACCTGCAACTGTCTGAATACTTCCCTTACTGGTGCATTCAACGCGCCAACGCGCCATACGTTCCAAGATATTAATAACAATTTATTTTTTCTTATCACCATGCACAATCTTATTAACTGTCACTCGCTTTTCTTGCTTAGTAGTCAAAAATCTAGTTTTACTTCTAATAGCATAAAAAAGTGCCACACATTTTGCTATGTTATGTGCTCTATTTTATTATAGTTTCCTACAACTATGTGTCTAGTTTATTTACCAAAACAAAGACAGCATATAAACATGTTGCTTATTATCGAGCAGGCGTCCGCAACGGCCCGTGAAATTATGCCCCGGGCGCGCCGTGGTGTTGCACCCTCCTAGGAGTACGGTGCAAGTTATGAGAGAGAAGCGATAAATAGATACACGACTGCAAAATGGAGGTAACGTTCGCGAGATAAAGAAAAGAACAAAAGAACATGTAACAGCTGTTGTTATTTCTCTCTTTTCGGGTCGTTGAATAGATTTTAAAAAGGATTTTTTTAATTACTTTTATTAATTCATATATTTATTTATTTACCTTTATAAAAAATAGATTCACTAAACTTCGCTAGGTGACTAGGCTTAATTTTCAAACACACTTCACTACTGTTATAGTTAAATCTAATTTTTGGGATAAAAAGTATACTTACTAGATTATTATAATAGTATGACTAAGAAACCTACCAAATTTCGTTTAAATCCGCCCAGTAATTTGAATCGCGTCTTTGAAACACTTGTCTTAAAATTTAAAAAGTCCATATCTTGAAATACTGTGCTGATTTTGAAAAAACTACACTGTTCCCTTCACTTTTGTACAAGTTAGACTATAGCTAATCCAAGTAATAAAAAATATTTGCAATCTAACTTATAATTTGTGAGATATATGCGAGGACAAACATACAAATATACATTCACTTATGAAATTTGGCACACATGCTCAGAAGCTGGTATAGACTAAAATATGTGAAACTTGTGCAATTCTAACAATACTACATACATACATATTGAATTACCTAATAATCTCCTTTTTTTAAGTCGATTAAAATTCGTAATCCAATTACTGATTCTAAATTAAGCCCTAAATAAAATTAAATGTAAGTGCAAACTAAAATCTTTAATTTCTCATGACTTGGCCACCTAAAATATTACTAAAGGGAATTAGGGGCTACATCGTGTCCGTACCTGTCCTTACTTATGTTGAGGGAGCCCTTTTCACTCCCGAGAATGTTAGTTTAGTCATTTTTGTCGCTGCCACTGACCGAATTGGCACTTTTTAATTAGAATTTGTTAATTACGTATTTTATTTCTTTGGATAGTTTTTATTTCGATTTATTTAAAACTTAGGTAAATATACAAAGTTTTGTCATAACGATTTTATTTGTAATTTTGTGATTTTTATTTCAAATCCTGAGGCTTAAGAAGCCTCAGGGTGTTCTAATTGTTGATGATAAGTATTTAAAGTGAAACTTACTTAATGAACTATTTGAACATACGTATACTTTCATAGTAAGTGTACATGTTTTCAAGGCTAGAGTGAATAGATATCTTCTAGATCGACGAGCTCCATCCTCGGCCACACCATCGCTTAACATCAGGCGAGTTGGTGGTCAATCGTAGATCTATAATGTATAAAAAATGTACTTATTAATGTGCTCGCGAGGTACTATAATGATTTGTGGAATTGAGGGCGCTGATGTTATTCCATTATTTTGTTCGACTAGCAACACAATCGAAACGCCAATTTTTATTTTTACCACGACAGTTCTATTTCCAAACAGACTGTACTAGTACTGATAAAATTATGTGCACCAACATAGAGGATTTAAATAGTACTACCATACTTTTAATTTTAGAATAACTCATTGCGGTTGCGTATCGCGGAACTCAAGCCAACGGAAGTAAGATCTGTCGAACTTCGCAATTTGTATCTGAGGCAATTTAAATGATCGATATTACATTGAGCTGATGACGAGTGATATTAATTTAAATCTTTGTAAGTACTCTCGTCTTATTTACTAGAATTGTACCTTTGAATTATATTCTAAGCAGAAATTATTACTACTCAATGTCATCTCGCTCATCAATCTCGCTTGCTAAATTATCGGAATTCTGAACATCACTCTGATTTTGCAAGTCATCATAACGATTGGACAAAGACTCAAACTTACCAAGTTACCATGTTAGCGTTTCCTTAGCCCTTAGACTATGTAAATAATTTTTAAACTTGGTTATTTGACCCCTTATCGAGATACGTTTAATCAAAGGTTCGGGTAATACTTGTGAAACCTTTGCAAAAGTTTCACCTCCCATTATGTATATAAACTGTTTGTATTAATTTTTCAAAATAATTACTTGAACTTTTAGAAAAAAATTGGAACTTAATATTTATTTTTTAATTGGAATAGTAATTAAAATATATCTCACCTCCTCGACTAAGTAGGCACCTTATCCCTGCTCCGGCCGCACTGGACTCGCTGTTCCAGGTTGCAGGCAGGTCAGGATAATGAGGCCAGATACAGCTGATTTCGTCCGTAGCCACCAAGCTGAAATGTTCGGCAAGTATGCGTGAGTTTATTGCAAATAAACAATGAAAAATCTGTTTCTGAGGTTTGTTATAACATAATTATGTAATATTGGGCTATCGTATTAAGATGAAAATAACTCATAACAGCAAGATTGAACTTATTTTTACAAATTACAACGAAAATTACCGATGTTTATTTTTTATTGAATGTAAGTGGGTGGAAAATAAAATCATACTTTTTCACACCATATAAAGAAATTTGAATACAAATAATAGTACAAGGGGGCGGCCTTATCGCCTTAAGCGATTTTAAAAGTGAAAGTTTGGGAATCCTAACGAATATAATAATATACTTGTACATATAAGCAAAAATTACTCTTTCTGTCTGATTATTTATTACCTTTTCACGCAAAAACGGCTGAACCAATCTTTATGATATTTGGTATAGGGATAGCTGAAAAACTGGAAACACTGGACATTTTGTCATCATCACCACCGTTTTTCGTCACTACGCAGGTGAAACCACGGGGCACAGCTTGGAGTTTAATGCGCGTTTAAGGAGCGTAATGGTGAAATAGTCAAACAAATTTCAATAAAATTTTATAGGGATAAAAAGGAATGCTAATTGTACGAATCAGCAGGAATACTATGACAACCATTGTAGAAACAGTATAACATGTTTCTAATGATGTACTTACAATGACCATTTTAAGAAATTTTCGGCCTTACCGAAAAACGTTACTTAACTTTAACTATCGTCTTAAATTCTCTGTCTTCTTTCCGCAAGTGTCATTACGTGTCAGCGAGAAGTTGACAAAATATGTTAAGCATTGCTTAAAGTTAAGTAACGTTTTTCGGTATGGCCGTTTATATTCAAATAAGCATAGGCAAGTTAGGTCCTGAATAGCCATACTCGTACAAATAAAGTATCGGTCGATAATATTTTGTTTTTTGCTAAATACCTAAGAATAACGCATTTTTTCTTGTTGTATTTAGCACAGAAATGTCATAAAGCCACTGACCCATATTGGTCCGTATCGTGTCAGTTTGGGTATAGTAAAATAACTTTGATGTTCGACATAGCCGTCTAAAAATAGAATTTATGTGACTTCCGTGAAATTGGTTCTAAATTCTTATTGGAATTTTATCGGCATGCCAATATGAATCATAGTTGCATTTCTACAAAATGTGTCATATATTATTTATTAGTTAGAACAATGTTTTTTTGTCATTTGGATTAGTATAATGTCTTCATTTCCATTGAAACAAATATTTTCACTACTGTATTTAATAAAATTGAACTATAAGGGATGTATCATGCAGTTTATTTATTTATACAAATAGATCTACTTTTAACCACGCTTGAAGCATGTCTATCTAGATTTTAACACGCTTTTATTAGGTTGACCTGTATGCAATGAAATCTAAGGTAACTAATTTAACCATCTTCCAAGGATCGTAGCGTCATGAAAATTGGCAGCTGTATGTAGTTCTGATGACAATACAATAATATGGTACTGTCGAACTGATCTGATGATGGAGCCGGAAGTTATGAACTAGAACTTCATGATGGAACATCGTATCATAGCTGTGTTTGGATTTGTTAGAAATAACTTTGACCACGATTAGGTTTATGACAATACAATAATTTGGAGCGTGTTTTTTTTTTTTTTTTTTAAACTGTAATTTATTTAGACTAGAAGATATTTATCCATTCCAGGTTTGAAAAATTGTAGTTTTCAGGAAACAAAGAAGGCGGGAAGGAGTTTCAATTATCTGCAGTACGCATCAAAAATATGAATCAAAATCGTTGGGTATGGATTTTCAGCATTTTAATCAGAATAAGCTTGTGTAAAGATGTGGCTCTCCCATGAATTTTCAAAAAGCCTGATTGGAAGCGGCTTGCATCCAGCGTCTTCTTGCTACTTCTATGAAGCTGTCTATCCACCTTGGCACTGGTATTTTGCGGTGCGCTAGCCGCTTGCTGTAATGTGAAAAAGGTGAAATATGGTAAAAATAAATAATCAGTAGTATGGAAGTATTTTATAATTATAAGTATTTTGTTACGCCTGAATTTATTGTTAATAAATGTTGTTGAAAATATGAGCTTCATTTCATCGTCAAAATGGAATAAATATTGTGAGCGCATATTAATATAAAACTTTTTTTAAAGTTAGGTAATTGTCCTTATTTTGAGAAACTGGATGAATCTAGCCCAGGACCGGGAAGAGTGGAAGGAGGGGAGGGAGGCCTTTGCCCTGCAATGGGAAAATTTATAGGCTTTTAATAATAATAATAATAATTCATAAGGCGGTCGTCCTAGACACGGCACGAATTGTCAGGAGGTTTCTGAGTCTGTAGCCCCTACCGCCAGCAGCTTAGGCCCTGCCGCGCTGTCGGCGGCATTCTAGGTTTAAGTTTTTATTGTTTTTTATATAAATATTGTAAAAACTTAGGCTTAAGATTAATAAATAAATATCTGAATAATAATAATAATTGTTCTTATTTTATTTAAATTGGCTTATTATTTCAAATATTTTAAGTCGAATTTAGTCGTATGTTATGAAATAATAATGTTATAAGTGCTTTAATTTGCACTCAAAACATTTGTTTTGAGTTTGTTCCCGAAAGTAAGCTGCCAACCCATATCGTAAATGTTGAACAACGTCAGACAACAATTCGCAAAATGTAAAAAATATATCCAAAACGAGGGTACTTAGAATGCCACCACCGTTGACATGAGTAAGCACCCTCTCCCTTTAGGGAAAAAGACTTCCTACCCGATAGATAACTTGAGAAAAAAAAATACAGTCAACATATTGGCAAAAATAGTGCCTATAAATTGAATAAATGAAAATGAAATTTGGCAAGAAGCATTGTGTTAGAGTACACATATAGGAAAAAATCCGAAAACTGGACATATTTAATTTAATCACAAAAAATAGTGTATTTATGCAAGGAATGAAGGTCCAAATTTTAAAGTTCTTTAACCGTATCATGTGGGATATCATATGAAAGAGCTTCATTAGCATAAGCTAAAACAGGTTTTTAAATATTTTTACGATGTATATTTTTCGGTTTATGAAGGAAAATATAAAAAAGTATATGATTTCCCCCTTTTATCTACTAGTTTGTACGGAACCCTCAGTGGGCGAGTCTGACTCGCACTTGTCCGGTTTTATTTTGTTACAAATACCAACTGTTGAACCGACTTTTAAATTTATTGAACAATGACGACGACAATTAAATTTATTGAAGACCAATCTGAAAGTATATTCATTTAGTGAAAAAAAAAATGTTTTCAAACCTATTTTTATAAGCCTATAAACGATAAAATTATGCGGTAAAAGTATGTATAAAAATCAATTGAATTGATAACGTCCTCTTTTTACGGTTGGTTAAAAATTAAAAAGTCTCACTGCTTATTGTATTTTTTCGCCTAAAACTTAAACGGATCAAGATGAAATTGTGTCAAAGTAGACAAAACACTGTAAATGAAAATACATTATGGTGTAAAATAATATAATTTATTTTCACATAGGTGAAACTGACGGACCCAGCCAGCTTTATATGAATTGGTATACTATAGTAATGTCTATAGTGAAGGTCGTTGCTTCCGGGTAATGCGTAAATTATATCCCCCCTATTTACCTACTCAAAGTTCAGAGTCGTGTGTGTGAGTAAATAACACTTACGGTCGAATTGAGACATGGCAACACTCATTCGAATAATAGGATTTCTTGTAGGGGGGTAATTACCCCGTACAAGAAATCCTATTAATCAAATAAGAAATTTAAAAAAAAAATTAATAAATTTTGGAAGGACAACTAAAAAAATAATCTTTCCTAGGTTATTTAAACTATGCCAATATTTTTTATTTCTTTTCAAATTCAGAGTTTATTTTATTTAAAACTAGCTGTGTCTTTTATCTACGAGGTGATAAAGAATGATAATGATGATTATGATAAAATAACATTATATTATTATATCGTTTTCTAAGAATCGGCTATATTTCAGTGAAAAAAAAAAAAAGAAAAACAAATATTCCGAGGGACAGAGTTATTTACTTTGATCAGACTGTGACTAAAAAGAAACGCTATTAGAAATAATAGTTCATTAAAAAGTTTTGAACTGTATGGTTGCTATTTATTTTATAATATAAAATAGATATAGACAGATTAAGATAAGATAGGTTAAGATGTGCCAATAAAGGTGGCATAGTCAACAGTCATGTATGACTGTAGATTTTTATTAGCAGACGTGCTTACGTACATATCTATATAATGAGCAAATTAGTAAGGTAATTATTTGGTAATTAACAAACACGAACGAATCGGAATCTTTTAGATAATCTTGTACCATTGTGAGACTTTTACCAGCACAAGCCTATCACAGAAATAATTATAGTTTAAAAAACCGACTTCAAAGTAGATAATTCATTTACTTGGATGACATAATTTCCAGTTATATTATTATAAAAACCAAAGTATTGAACCGGTTTTCATAATATTTATATGGGACTACCTCTGAAGTACCTGTGACCTACCAAACAAAAAATATCATCAAAATCAATTCATTATTGGCGAAGTAATTGCTGAACAAACATAAAAAAGAAAATAAAATAAGACAGTAACGGATCAAAATCTGTACATAAAATATTTTTGAAAAAATTTAGTAGGTGGATGCATTACTATCGATACAGAAGCCAAAACAGCAATTTTCAACATTTTTGTCTGTCTGTCTGTCTATACGGTGTGTCCGATGTACGCCGAAACAATTGGATGGATTGTAACGAAATTTGGTTGGATAACTACTTATACCTACTAAGTGGAAAGATCTTTTGGCATACTTTGTATCCCGAGAAATTGAACAGTTCCTGTGGGATACACTAAACAATAACAACATAATCGATCACCACGCGGGTGAAACCGCGGGCGCAGCTAGTATTAACCTAAAAATAATTAAAACTATTCGAATAATTTGTTCGATTGCAACGACACGCCTCTACGCACGGTTTTAGTTCAAGAGTTAGTCTTGAGATTGTATCTACGCGCGATTTAAGAGGTCAGCTATTAATGTTCTTCTAGCACGAAGAAAATACAAGTTCTTTGTAATCAGATTACTGTGCTATGTAGCTTGCAGTTACATTAATTTTCGTTTAACTAGCTAATTTTGTTTGATTTATTTTAAAGCCTGTTTTTATAGAACATTAGAAACACTTATTTAGATTGTAATCCTTGTTTTTTTTTAGCATCATCATAATTCATCCAATTTTTAGGATCATCATCATAATCAGCCCATTTTAATCTATTATTGAACATATGGCTCTTTTACTAAACATCTCTAAGGTTGATCTTCACTTTTCCACTTTCAGCCAACTGTCGTATGTATATCGTCATTCTATTGTATTCTAAAGGTGTCACTTACGTATGCATTGTATGTACCAATCTTATAATTACATATTTGTGTTATCTTTTACTTAAGATCTATTATTTATCTCTGCTGGGTAAAGGTCTCAAATTCCTTCCAACCCTATAAAAATTATTTATCTCATTATTCTTTTTTAATAATTTATTTCAATAATAATAAATCGTATTTCATCAAAACAAACCCTCATGGCGAAGACGACTTAATTAAACAACATTTAAATTCTTCCTTTCACATTACTTATGCACCCTAAAATCAAACATTACTAGACCAGACACCCTGTACAATGCACCCTGTATAATGAGAACAGCCTGTATAATGGGGACACACCCTGTATAATGCCCCTTTCGTAATGACGTGCAGTGGCTAACGAGCTCCAACAATGAGCAATCAATAGCTAAATTAAACAACAGCCTTTTACAGCGAGAAGTATGAATTAATGGAAGTGACATGGGTGGAGTTGTAATGTGATTTTAAGCGTAGTAGATACTACAATTGCTATAACGACAAAAGTTTATTATCGATCATTTTTAGATTATTTTATATTAACTCAATGGAAGTAATATTTATGTGGCTTTTTTTGTAATTTTTTACTTCAGATTTTTATCATTGTACGCAAAATTGACACAAATATAGTGAAAGACTACAGATAAAAATGATACGACTATTCTTGTATTGATTTATAAAATAAATTGTTTTAGTGAATATATTTAACAAATTAAAAAAAAACTAAATTAAGGCCCCTCTAACCTTCTAATACCCACTCCCTTCCATCTAACCCTCTAACTACGGTCAAATGTGGCGTCAAACGGCCTTATTGGTATTAGATGCTCTATAGGTAAAGAGTGTTTTATCTTACATGGTAGGCCATGTAAGATAAAACAGGCATGATTTTATGAATGTATGTAAATTTAAGTAGTAGTTTAAAAATTAACATTACCAAATGTATTTCATAAAGTTAACTCGCACTGTTACTCATATATTCGGTACTGGCGGTAACTGGCACTGTTATATTCGGTATGCTTATGAACACACCTAAGTATGTACCTAGGTAGTAAGATTATTAAAAAAAACTTGTAATAAATAAAATCTTATTAAAATCTGGCATTTGTTCATTTATAAATTTTGACTGATTAAGCTAATTGGTATAAAAAAAAAACATTTTTGCAAATAATTTCAAAAATAATAATAATTTAATTTAGATCATAAAATTATGCAAATTAACCGCGATAAAACCGTTAAAATTGCTTGCTTTCAAATACAAATACAATTGCAAATACTTTATTGTTTTTCATATATCTCACAGTAATAAATGTTGTCAAATAAAGTCATTTATTTGCTAGATATAATAATTATACATAGAATTATTATTATTATTATTTTAAGACATTGTATATCAGTCTGCAAGCAAACGTGCAAATATTTTATTTTATTACATTATGAAAATTAAATCGATTATTCGTAGGTATTTGTATAGGTATCTAAATATTCCTTAACACTATAAAATCAATAGCTAAGAAGTAATTGCGTCAAAGATTTTTATTACATTTCCATTTTAAATTTTAATGTCATTATGTACATTGTTACATATTGTTATACCCAGTCATGTCATAAGCATTTTACCATTGCCCATGCCACTTCCAGTAACCATACCTCTCCATTACACTCCCCTTGTTTACTCAGCGTGAAGATGCTTCGCTGAGTGATCGGCTTATTTCGTACGGATAATTAAAGCGAAGGCACAAAGGAAATAGACACGTTTTAATGTACCATTACAGGAACGTACGGGAGCGTATGGGACCGTGATGTATTGACTTGTTCCGACCTCGGCCCGGTGAGACCCGCTGACTCATGGGGTACTTAAAGAATGGTAGGAATAGGTACGATTAATTTGGTATAATTATCATTGAGCTATATGTACTTACGTACCAGAGGAGCTATCTGAAGTATCAACTAAGACCAAAAACATAGACGATAAATAGTAAATAATCGTTGTAACAACTCTCTCTCTCTTGTGCTTTTAGTACTAAGGCCGCCTGTTGTCCCACTAGTTTTGTAACTTGTTTTTAATATTGTATTTCTTGAATAGTGTACAATAAAGTGTTTATCTATCTATCTCTATGAAGATAACCCAACATGGTCTAATACAAAATCTGTCATAACAAAATCGAATGCAACAAAACACAAAACTGCACGATTTGAAATGCATAAAGCAGATCACATGTCCGCGGCAGATAAGTTTGCGCAACGTCTTTCGGATCTGCTACAAAGTAAAGATCACAAAGTAACTTGTCAATGTTGAGGCACAAAGACTTCTGACGTAGTAAGTACATCGAATTCTGTAAGGTAAATTCACGCCTGCGACGGGTAGCACGCGATTGCGTAGTTTTTTATTTTTTTAACAGTCTCTCCAATTTTGCCATGAGTTAATCCGACATTTATCAATATAGGAACTAAGGTTATTTTATTTTCTTTTTAAAAGATATATTACATTTTATTCAAAAATATTTTTTTATCAAAATTCGTCACGAACAATAAACGAATTTAAGGTAATCATGGACAAAACGAAGGCTATCTCGAACGTTTATAATTTTTGAGGAATTCTATTTTTGATGTTGTTGACCATTCTATTTGGAACAAACTGTTCAACTAAACAGGTCCAATTTGCGAAAGAGGTCAATCATCGAATCCAATTAGTTTGAGATATTCTGAAAAGTCTTCTTATCTGGAGACAAAAATCTCTAATATATGTGTCTAAATGCCTCAAGTCGAAAGAAATAGTGTATGTTTCCAGTGATGACAATTGTCATGTAACAAAACTGAAAGTCGCGCAACGAGCTATGGAGAGGACTATGCTCGAAGTCTCTTTATGAAATCGAATTATAAATCAGAGATACAAAACACACATAGATAGCCCAGCAAGTTCAAGTTTTAGTGTGCAGGGTACATAGCACTATTGTAAATACAAAAGTAAATCTGTCCAGTATGTTTGTCATCATTTCACGCTAAAAGAGCTAAATGATTTGCTATAGAGACAGCTTAAGAGTCCGTAAGCTGTCTCTATAGCGTAATTGGACTACCGTCGGACTAGCTCGTTCAAAAATGTGGGTAATTTATGAAGATATAAAATGATTGAATGAAGTTATACAAATTGTTGTTTGTAAAACTAGAAAACAACATCACAAAAATTTCAATTTGATCCAATTTTCATACATAAAAATCCTTATTGGTTTTATTTCTAAAAATGATTTTTATGTATGAAAATTAACTTGGATCAAACTGAACTTTTTGGACTACGGACTCTTAATCTCTGAAGTTAAAAATAACATTTTAGTCATAATTGTCGTCATGATGACGAACGAAGCAGGATTTTTTAAAACAATTCATAAGATTAGGTCGCAAGACTGGGTCGCAGATATGAAAAATACACAGATACACACACTCGTTCGGTTTACGATCCACTTTTACGTAGACCAGTAAACCGAATCCTCAAAGGATCTTAACAAACTTACCTATCGGTATGTTCGCATGAGCTGAAACTACTGCACACAGTATTTTACGACAGTTTTTGACATAAACTATAGGATATTTGATAGCATAAGGACAGCACTGATGGGGAAATGGGAATTCGCCTGGAGTTTCTATCGATGTGAACATGTTTACAACCCTTCTCTTTATAGTTTAGGTGTGTAAAAAAGAAAATTGGCAAATTCTGTTTTATGGAATTCGTATCGGTTTCCTGTAAAAACTCCTTCACTAAATGGCGAAAATCCACTTAAAAGGTGTCAGCAGTTTGCAGATCAGATTTTGACGGAGAAGTTGTTAGTATAAACATAAAGGTAATAAAAAAAAAATACCGTCTTCAAACTGAAAAGAGAAAATTAACACAAAGAAAATCAATACTGTCTATCTAAATTGTCTATCTAAGTAGTTACGTAAACCAATTATTTTTGAGGTATTTCTCTCTTTTCAGATTGAAGTCGTTTTTTTTTTAATTACTTTGAAAAAAGGAGATTTTGAGTTGGCAAGCTTGATTCGTTTGAAGAAAAACAGACCCACACGTCAGCCTATTTGCCGTGCGTGTTAGACCCTCACAACTAAAGCTCCACTCCACTGACTAAAGCTTCCAGCTGATACTTGGCTTGTCTATCAAAAAGGTGTCTGTAAACTTAGTCTGTATATATAATCTATTTTCATAATTTCACAAAAAGTCACCAATTACATGCCTATCCAAGTTTTTAGTCCAAACCTACAGAGGAATAGAACGTATCGTCGTATATCCTAAGTTTAACGGCGTTATAAAGACGTCTCTTGCTGACTATAAAACTAAATACGTGCTATAAACCTTCGCGGCATTAAGCCTCATTCAATGTCCTTGCTCTTTTTTAACCGACTTCAAAGAAATAGGTTCTCACTTTTGTTGTATATTTACCCGACTGCCTAAGATAGTTATGCTATCGAGTATAGGTTTGTATGTATGTTTCTATATGATAGCGTATTAGCAACCTAAACGGCTTGAACGATTTTGATGTGCAAGATGTCATTAGATTTGTCTTCACTTCCCGAGTGTCATAGGCTATATTTTTTTTGTAATAATATTAGTACATATTTCCAAACAAAAAAATGGGTTTTTTTCTAACCTCCAAAGAACTATTTCGCAATAAACAAGTGATTTTACGAGAATTATTCTAAAGAATGCGTATTTCTATTCTTTTACAGCAATTTTACGTATACTTTGTCACAAAAAACGTAGGTACGCTCAACAGCATATCAAGCGGAACGAAATCGTAAGTTAGACTGTCGGGAATCGGGTATTTTGTTTTTCTTAAAATGTGCATACTTTTTATATTTTTTACTGCTTTAGAATATTATTTTTCGATCCAAAGGATATTTATATACTTTCAAATTTCTCCCATAGATATTTAATTAATATTGGTTTAGTAGTTTGGGTTGTAGAACTAAATTGCGCATTTTGAGCTCCGTAGTTTGCGACTTTTAAACAATAATAATTATTTACCTGACTGCTCAAGTAAGAGGGTATTTTTTTCGAGTGTAATATATTTATGATATGGGGCAATTCAGTTATCTGCTGTTTTATCCGGGATCGAAAAATAATTTATTTTTTATTTGACATTACGTTTGCGCTTGACCACCAAATCGCCTGATGTTTAAGCAATCGTTGCTGTCTACGATGAAGTGTGCTTTCCTAAAAATTACTTATTCACTCGCCATTTGGATATACACAGATTATATCTATTCGGAAAAAATCAATTCAAGCGTATTCCATATTTTAACAGTATGCACAAAAAAGTGGAGCTAAAGTTTTGTTAGAGGTTCTGAAATATCAACCGAATAGAACGATACCATTTTTCGTGTCTTTACTGTCCGATAGAAAAAAGGACAGAGGATGATAACATCTTAGTGGAAGTCTATATTTAATAGGAAGGAACCGTCAAAAGTTCATATGTCTACGTTTAGCTATTTAGATCGTAACGTTTTTCTATAAGTTAGTCACTGAAGGCAAAGGCTTTTATAGACACAGAAAAAAAAAACGTTATTTTTGGTTAAATTGTAAAAAACATCATGACAACTTTAGTTTCCTTACTCGTTTCGTCTTTCGTAAGTAAAACGGCCGCAAAACCCGCACTGCTACAATTTCATTCAGCAATATCAACACTGGTTGAAACGGCGCATTATCTTTCTAATATTCCGACCTACGGCAACACATTTATCAAGTTTCACGCATCAACCCAGTAAATTCCATCGGTGAGTTATTATACAGTAATGCGGACTAAATGTTCGCGCTTTTTCTTTATGTACCCGACGCACGCACGTATGGGGAACAGATTAAAATATAAATTGGACAGACGGGCCGTTGAATAAGTAAGCATTGTGTACCTACATCTACATACTTGGAGATCATATGAATGAACAAGTTTTTAACGAAGTTTTGTTTGATCAACGACCGTAGTTGTTGGGTGAATGCTACAGTGCTACGCTGGGTAGTGCTACGGTATGCAAATATTTCTGATGCTACGCTGTACTGCGCTACGGTTTTGTAATATTGGAGCTATGATAACACAATTTAGTATACATATACATATAAATTATTTCAAAAGTGAGCATTTAACATCAAAATGTGTCTGTGACAGGTCTTTCTTGAGGTTCAACTTACAGCGCTATGGTTATTGATTTTTAAAATTTATCATTGGCAACACAATCTCAAAATATACTTCATGTTTCTCACTCACACATAGGTAAAGTAAAGCCGAGCGTTATTCATACATATCATAAACATAAATGAAAATGACCTGTATAGCATAGCAGATTAGCAAGTTGAAGCGGCAATGAGTAGGGCACATAGCTAGCACGCAGAATTGAATTGATAACCGATGAGGCCGAAAAGTTCCTCGAGTAGATCACGGACAGACAGACGACCATATAAAATTTAGGTGGTAGGAAGATGCAGGAGGCCTAACAGTGGCCTTCCCGTAACTGAAATGGTGATGACGACAATACTGACAGGAAGGAATTGATAGTACAACAGAGCTGACATTTGCAAACAAGGCGGAAAGGCGGTTTAAATCCCAAATAAGTGGACTTTTGCCAAAATTTCGTCTAAGAACTTTTATAGTTATTTCCTCACAGAGCCACTCCTAATTTAGGTAATACAGACTTCAATCTGTATCTTCTGTACAAGTATGAGGTATAGTGTATCATCATCATCATTATGTAAGCCGCACATGCGAGCTCCATAACCAAATGGATTTATACGACCGCCTCACTCGATGTTGGTTTTACTGTACTACTGAATGTTGGTGGTGGTCTCAGAACGAGATATTCTTACTCGAATTTGATTTCCTCGTAGAATCCATGATCAGATAATAATAAGTACCTGGGTGACCGAGCTCCACTCGGATTTTTCATGACTGAAAATACGAGCAAGCCCCAGTTCACTAAAATTGAAACCTAGCAAGATCGATTTATCGTCCCCTAATCTACCTGCAAACCAAATTTATCGTTGGAGCGGTTTCTGAGATTCACGAACGATTACGAGCAATTCTTGTATATATATATATATATATACAAGAATTGCTCGTTTAAAGGTATTAGATTATGATTAGATAGTAATGTGTAGATAGTGATGTAGGTATCGCTAAATTTATATGGGACCCTTGGATTACAAATTGTATGGTGTAAATTAAATGTAATTAATTAATAGATAGTCGATTGTTACACAAGGTTGCACGAGCGTAGCGAAGGCGCCAATTGTTCGTGTGCCTAAATAGGTATTTCACCCGAGGTAAATACTCTGCTTTTCATTTCGAATATAAGGAAAGTAGAAAATACAAGACTCAAAACTCAAGATCAAGACGCAATTTGCCAGATTAAGTCTGACTCAAGACGTAAGACTCAAGACTCGGGACTCAAGACTTGGGACACAAAACTCGGGACTTAAGACTCAAGACTCGGGACTCAAGAGTCGAGACTCAGAACTCAAGATACATGACAGAAGACGTAACTTAAAAATGGCAAGTCCGCTGACTGCGCAATTCCACATCGAGGGAAAAAAGAAAAAAACCTGGCAGGGATATCAGTAAACATACATACATAAAAAGCAGTTAAAATGAGAATCTTCTTTTTTGAAGTCTGTAAATTTTTCCAAATGGTGAAACGTTGAGATATTGATATTTTAATAGTAATAAATCTAATTATGTTGGTCATTTAAAACTAAAATTCAAAACATTGTTAAAATCTCAAAAGCAAGTTTAATACAAAGCATATCACAAAGTAATTTAGTTAGCAAGCAACAAAGGTAAAAGAAAATATTTATGTAACAACAACATTATTAACACACTAATGGTTACAAAAGCCGCTCTAACAAAAATAACACAATTAATCCAGGGGTATTCCATTATTATTATAGAGGTGTATTTTCATCGTACGACGCGATATCATTATTTCTTTTCCAGCATGCACATATCTGATAGTAATGGGAAGAATAGTACTAGGCCAATTTTTTGACGTTACAGCATTCCCAACTACAAATCTTTAAAAAAGTATTAAAAAAATAAAAAATTACATTACAAAGATTTTGTTTGTCCTTAATATATAGTTCAAAGTCTCGAATAAAACATCCAATAAATACTTAAGAAATTACTTTACGGGTATGTATTTCATTTTTCATTATTCACACTTCATTTTTAATGGTTTTAAATTAAAATCTGTACTTTCTGCCAATTATTATGATTATAAATAACAGAAAGAAAAGTATTGAAAGGAACATTTTCCTATTTATTTATAAGGTTGAAAAAAATCTACCTAAAGTACTTACATAAGCACATGCAGTGACCACGATACCGATACGACCGCGTACGTTAGCCGTTACCATAGTGTCGTGTGGTGTAAAAGAGCTTTCGGATAAATTCCGTTATTATTATAAGTTTAAAATGGAGCAACAGCATTGGGGTCCACGAAGGAATGCTTTCACGGATGAACGACTTCAGCTCATGCGGTTGGTGTAGGTTGGAGGCGAGTCAACGTCGTTTATGATTTTAGCTGTTGTTTATTTATATTAATAATAATTTTCTTGTTTTAGGAATTTTGTAATATTTAAATAAATTTTGTAATTGTAATTGTAAAATTCTGAATTTTAGTAAGTATCAAACTTTGATAATTGTGTTGTTATTCTTTAAAATACCAGTTTATTATTTTAATATAACAAAAAATAGTAACTAACTTTTTGCCAATTACGAAACAATTATAAGTTTAGAAAACTTAAAACCCCCGACAAAAAATAACGGCTAAACCGATTTTGATGAAACGTAGCTAACACTCCCGACTAATTCACTTTTCAAACAAAATCGAAATCGGTTCGGGAGCTACGATGCCGCACAGACACGTCACACGTGGATTTTCAAACGCAGCGTTCAATCAAAGTTTATTTTGAAAGTAGGTACACTATTTCTCGTAGCTTTTAACTTGTACCACTTAATATAAGGCTCATGTTACAATACACGCGCGTTTTTCGCATGAACAGTCATTGCGTGGATTACAAAAAAACATTGTGTTCGAATAACCTTTAAATTCTTTTTCTATTGTAATCTAAGTTTAATTTTATATCTTTGAATCGATCAATTTAGTTCGAAAACAGTTTTTGTTGTTTTTGGTACTAAGATTTTGAAGTTTGATTGTGCAAGTTGAGAGTTTGAAATGTTTAAATTGAATTTGTACGTAAAGTAAATAATTTCGAGACTTTTTTTATAAAACGTGATTTGACAGATTTGACAAATCTTTGTATTATTACTGGTGTTTGTTAGGGAATTTAGGTTCGAACCGCGGTGCGAATCGCCCATGTACTGTTTCTGAATAGGCCCATTCATATGCCGATGGCTCCTACGTAAACAATCGTATAAACATACGAGAAGCCAACTGTAAAGGAGAGTGTTTTAAAGATGTTTTCATAAAATGAATCGTTGAATATAAAAAACTTGTTATTTTGAAATTTACACCATGATTAGATTCTTGTAAATTTCAAAAACAAGCGTAACACATACACAAAAAAAAGACGTGTGGCACTCGGAGACTGCCGCGTTAAAGCTATTGCATAATAGCTTTACGCGCGGTGTGTTAGGTTATTTTCGTTACGGAATTTCTGGATTCGGTCTCCACGCTCAAGGCCCGCGATAGAAGCTATGCAATAGCTTAAAAAATATATAGTCGTTATAACCTCTTTATTTTTGGAAGTCTGATAATAAGTATTAACATAGTAATAGTGTCCTTATAATTGAGATGGAAAAATGATAATACTAAATAATAGTGCAAAACATTTTGTTGAGAAGCAACTTTTAATAAAAATGTTGTTCTACATACTAGTCATTTAAATAAATGCTAATTTCCTATTGTGCTGATGATAAAACTTTCCATTGCAATCATAATACAAGTTAAAAAGTAACACAACGCTGACGGCCGTCGATCATAACCTCCAACCGCGAGATAGCAGCAACAATGCCCGTCCATCCGTCACCGAGCCGTCAATCGGCTCCATACATCACGGTAAATATGCGTTATCGTGCCGACCGTGTTTCTATTTATGCGTTTTAGAGACTTGCCGCTCAATATGTTTGTGTCACTTTGTGATTGAGTGGGTTGTACGTAATTATTAGTAGGTAGGCTTCTATTGTTATGGAGAAGGGTTTGAGGATTAAGATAGACCAATTGTAGGGACCCTATGTATGGATTTAAATTATGTCTACCGAGCGGAATATTGGTAGATGATTTACAGAGCGCCATCTAACCCTATACTAAACAAAGCTCATTTATAGCCTATATGCTCATTCTAGTCGATTTGTCTTTTAATTAAGGTGTAAATAATAAAGATTTTATCCATCTATTTATCTATATAGTTATCTGGGTCCCTACCATCTGCTTGCCCACGAATATGTACGTACATACTCAATCACAAGTAACACTTCTTCTTTTTGGAGCCACGCATTTAGCGCATTTTTGCCAGTATCAAGTATAAAATTTTTTTGTCAAAACATTCACGTTCAATTGCTCACTCACTATACAAAAATGTTTGTTCTGGGTGGCGACAGAATTTATAACTTACAGCTAAGAGAGCAGACGTACCTACCTATGTAATAATAGCAATTGAACTTTAAAGTCCACTCCAGTATATTTTATGGTTGGTTACACAATAATAAAAAAAGCCTTCAGGTCTTTGTCATTGTAGGTATTCTTCAACAGTAACTTTCAAATCGAGAGATTCGAGTCGAAAATGTGATGCGCGAGAGAGAATCACAACATCTACGCGTAAATCTCGTTAAAACTAGGTAACAGTTTATTTTTCAATAAAAAAAAAACTCTTCCACTCGTCCCCAAGACACAACTAACGTCTACAATAAGCCCAACATCAAGTATAATCATCGTTCACAACAGCCGAAACTCCGGATCGAATCGAGAGATTCGACGCCAACAATGGTATCTTTATGTCGTAATCTGAATCCAGATAGATTAATCTTTGTATCGCATTGTGCTGGGACATTCCCGGCCAGATGTGGAGAGGGATTATTTTGAATTAGTTCTCGAATGAGCTGGCTTTTGGTCGCGGGGCTTGATGCGTAGATATACACATATTGAGATTATAATTGGATTGGTACCTAGAGTTTTGTTACAGGTTGCCTTGATACAGGCTGCGCGTAGTAAGGCAACCGGCAGATATAGTTGTTTTTAGCAAATTAAGTTGTAAATAAATACATTTTCATTTTTTTTATTCTGAAATTAATGTTTAATAGTTATATAACGAATTAATATAAGCTGCTAACTGCGCACTGCTGTTTTACCCGCCATTTTTCAATTTGTGTTATTCTGGGCTATAAGCTACTAGACTTAGTGCTTAACTCCTAAATTCTATGTACCTTATTGTTCAGTGAAAGGAAGACTAAATTTGGTTTTATGTATATTAATATATGTATATGTATATTATGTATATGTATATTATTATATGTATATTAACTTAACTTACTTAATCTACCTCCACACCAAATTCAAAATAAATCTATCCAGACTCCAGCCGTTCCTGAGTTATAAATGGTGTAACTAACCTGACCTTGTTTTATATTTATTGTTATTTTGTGTATTTGAATTGCCATTTCAATTATTTGACATTTATTATTGTAATATTTGTATTGTTTAGATGATTCGTTTTGTTATGTGAACATATGTACATTTGTATAGATATTCTTTTTTTTCTGTTGACATGTAACACTATCCGTTATGAATATGACTAAGATATATAAATATTCTCGAGAGAAATACGCACTAATTGGTCAAAAGTCGATAGAAAAAAAAATATGATTAATTTTCAAATATTTAGTATGTAATAATATGGTCAGCACTTGTTAACTATTTCATGGAATGTACAATTCAACAATTTGCGCACTAATTATTTGGCTTATTAACTATTATTTTTTTTAAACAAAAACAAAACACACTCTCCAAAAACATACCTACTACATATTTAGACAAATAACGACATCTCAAAAGTCAAAGATTATAAACAGTTTAATCTACAAGACAAACACACACTAATTATACTTAAATACAACAAATTATTACCCTTTTTATTAAGTAGCTGATAAAAAAACCGATTCAAACAAAATGTTCGACAACGACGACTAAGTATCAACCTCTCGAGAAAATTTTCATTTAAAACTTGTAAGCCCCTACCAGTAAAACCTATCTAACTTCCCCCATTCCACGTTCGTCTAAAGATTTTAAATAAAAAAATTACACCCATAACCGTGAGTCGGAACTTATCCCACATATTAACGGCAAGTATGAAAGAAAAGCCCATAAAAATGTGAGTATGAGTGTAATATTAGAAAATCGTTCACCCTTAGTTATGAAATTATGGTAATACGGTAATACCTCGTTTATTTTCTACTATATAGCACCTTGGGGCAACGAAATAAGGTTTAAAGTACCTTTGCCGAGATTGTGTACAAAAGAGTCACGGCGTTGTGATTCTATTCAGCCAGAGATTATTATAAAAAAAATATCCCATGGTGTCTTTTGTCAATAATGTTTAGGGTGTTATTAAGGGCTAGTGTTGGGGGCTACGTTTAATAATGCGATTCGAATATCAGATTTTAAAACCCTTGTAATTCGTATAATTTCTTTATTTACAATATCGATTCATATCTCTGTTGGAGTTTTTGAATAGTCAAAGGTGTATTTACGTGCATTTTTCTCATTACAATGGGTGTATAATATCAATACTTTCTAATGAATACTACATAGTTTATAAATCTGGAACAACCGACTTCAAAATGTACAGGTTTATTTTTAAAACCAAAATACTGAACCGAATTTGAAGACATTTCTATGGGACTAATCTGAAACTGTGCCCTTTCAAATAAGTAAAGAAAGATTTATTTATATAACTTCTCGAAAAGTAATTATTAAAGTTTTTGAACTGAAATAACCGACTTCAAAATTCGCAATTTGTTATAAAAATCAAACTACTGGATCGATTTTGATGAAATTTCTATTGCAACAGTATATAATCATATATCTTAAAAAAAAATAGCGCAAAAACATAAGTGTCAGTGCTTTGTGAATGACAGAGATCGACCATTCTAAAACTGAACGTCCCTCCAATGCAATAGGTACTTACGCGAACATGCAAATCTTGTGCACACAATACACAGACTTCCCGCCAATCTCAATTATCTCATTGGTTCTCCAGTTGCCGACTAGTCTGGAGTAGGAAAGGATTGGAGTAAATATTTCCTCTCACAACACTTCTAGAATGCGTTCACTTTAAGAATGGTTATACTTTACAAACTTATAGTTTTTAGGTAGCTTTTAAGCATTATTAAATTATAATTTAAATTTAGTGTGTTATATAATTATATTAATACCAGAATTATAATAATTTATTCTGAGTTTTTCAACTAATTTCAAAAAGTAGATACTTTAAGAAAAAATAAACAAGTTTAAAAAAGTTATATACTTATCTACGAACAAAAAAACAAAAATCCTTCATTCAAACGAGATTTTATTGATTAAGAAAACACTTTAATAAAATTTGATGTGTGATGTTTCGTTGCGGTTAATTATAATTCATTTAATTATTTAATATAATTATAACATAAACAACGTTTAGGTATTTAGCAAAACTTCATTACTTCCTATAAATTACAAAATAAATCGAAACGGTTTTAGAAATAAAACCACACTTCAGCGCTACCTACATTGCTTAACAACTCCAATAAACAATGCCCACCCACCTAAAAGCCTTTCTACAGCCATAATAAAGACATAAAAATAACACTAAAACTATCTAATCCCACTTTACCACCTCACCGTTCGAACAAACTAGAACTCCTCACCCAAATCTACCTGCGACCCTAAAAGTTTCAAAAAACAACTGTAAAATACCTATAAAAATTCCAAGCACATGGAAACAATAGTATTTTGCATAGTGCAGTAATAAAGGCACTCGAAAATCTTACAGACAATACCGAGTTGTTCATTGTTCGGTTAGCTTCGTTTGTTTTTCAAGTTCGGCGGTAACAATCTTTCTCAGTCAGGTAGTGAAGTTTGACAGAGGAATAATAAATGGAAGTGCGCTTTATGTTATTGCTTTTGTTGTACAAATACGCATTGATTTTGTTAAGTATCTGTGTGAATTTTAAAAGACTAGTTCTACGAGTTGTATACCTCCCGCGAGAGTTTCTTTGCAGCTTACCTTGGGTCGTTTGTACATAATACCTACATAAATTGGCTTAGGAGGCCGTATGCAAAATTTTAACCGATTTCGCAATTTTAAGTAATTTACAGACGTTATTTCACGATCAAAAACATTTTTTCTATAAGTTTAAGGCACCTCAAAAGATCAATTTAATTTTAAATAATGCTGGACGTTTCTGGGAGTGTAAGTATAAAATTACTCAATATATCAGAAGAAAATTATTCAGCTATAAAATTAATCAAGCGCATCCACGCGCTCTCACTGTTACACGCAATCTCAAGTTGGTTGTCTTAACTCGACAACCACTTGACCAATTCTGTTCATTTTTACCACAAGTTGTAATAATTATGTACTTTACCTACCTACCAAATATCATTAAAATCAGTTACTAATTAGCACCCCAATAAACTTCCCCCTTTTTATGGGAACCACCCCTCTTATCAAAAATCGCCGACGACAAAAAAAAAACATTTAAGTAATTCATAGAACCTTTACGCCAAGTTTCATTGAAACTGGTTCAGAATTACGCCCTGTACGCAAATACGAACGTACAAACTCACAAACAAACTAACAGACAAAATAAAATTTGGCCAGTTGGTGCAGAGACGTTTCGCTCGCTTTGCTCGCTCGGTCAAAAAAGCTAGCTGACTTTTCATTATACTCGACATGTCGTATTGAGAGGTTTTAGCTACGAAGAAACTTTATAAGCATGTTAATTTAATTGTAAGGCACTGTGATGCAAGTCTTAATTATAACTTACAATCACAACTGAATCAATTTTGATTTGATTTTGTGCTTTGATTTTTTTTTAACACGAATAAGTCCGCGTTTGACCACCAACTCGTCTATTGGAAAGCGACGATGTGGTCGTAGATGAAGCACGCAGACTTAGAAGGTACCTATTCACTCTGACCTTGAAAAGACCAACGTTGTAACTCTCAGGGAACAAAGAAGCCGGCAATTTATTGCACTCTTTCGTTGTTCCTATGAGTAAATTAAGTAATTCATTAATTCATAATACCGTAAAAAAAACATTTCGATAAAATATATCAGGAACTTAGTCAAATCACTGTTTTGGTCAAGCAAATAACGTGCTGAAAATAAAAATATAAAATAATGTGATGTGAAACAGGCATTTGATCAAATCTCCGAAACTTGCAAGGAAAGTTACACTATAAGTAATTATTTTGACATTTTTTGAGTTCTCCATTATTGTTGTGCAAAAATTGCCTGTAACACTATACATATATATACACTTTTTTCATGCATCGGCTACAGTAATGATTTTAATTTATATTTGTCTCTGATGTCTAATTATGTCTAACTAGCTGTGATGAAAAAAGGTGACAATGATGATGAATTTGTTCGTCTTTAGGTTTATAGATATTGTCAAATTGTCAATCGCTGTGTCAAATTACACAACAACCGATTCATCCGTTTCATTCTGAAAAGGTAACAAACATACAGATAGACATAGTTCATTTTTGTTTTTACTCAACGAATAATAATAATAATATTATTATGGAAACTAACGTGGTTGTTACACATTTTTATTTTGAACAAACGGGTTACTGACTATTTTAAGCCGATTTCTCTAACTGTAGTTTCAACCGCATACGGCGGTCTTTTTCAAAAGGAGTAGCGCAGACGTCATTTTCCTAGGACGTCTCGTCTGGTACCTACCTACCTGAAACTATAGTCGGAGAATTCGGCTCAAAAATAGACATGAGTAACAGAGTAACCCGTTTGTTCAAAATAATAATAATAATATTAGTTAAGAAGCTTATCTACAGAACCAAGTGGTAATGAAGTGAGATTATTAAATTTAGATAACCCTACAAATATCTTTCCCATCCACCTTTTCGCATGAAATCCTAAAGAGAAATTCCAATAAATTTACCTTCAATACATCAAGTCAAGAGCAAAATAATTAACTATTGTTCGCACTATTTCTTCTAAAGGATGTCTTAAGTGCTATTATTACTGCTAATGGTCCCATTTCGCAGAATTCAATATAAAGGCGTTATAGAACTGTTTAAACTTATTCAGAACTTTTAAGAGGTTTGCTTTATCTTAAAAAAATAAGTTTTGGTTCCACAAAAATGTGGGTCAAAGAAAAGTTCAGTTGTTTATTCTACGTATATTTGCTAGTTTTTTTATAATCATAATTAGGTATTTAAATATTATCTGTATTAATAAATAAGAAAAACACTAGATCGCTAAGGGCCTCACTTCACTTGCGCGGTCATTTAGCTTAGAGAGTTAACGGCAGATGTTTAGGTGAAAAACCAAGTCATGGGTCATAATTCAAATAGAAAAATATAGTTTTGAGTGTTAAATTTCTCGAATTTTTGTTTAGGAAACAACATACTAGTACCTACGTGCTAGTACGATAACCCAAAAATATTTTTTTTAATTCAGCAATTATCATTTAATGAATTTACTCACAACTACAATACGTACAAAGAGAAAGAATATTCAGAAGCTTGGAATAATAAACATGAAAATTAAATACAACAGTTCAAATGAAAGACAAACTCTAGTGGGAAATGTAGTGGGTTTAATTAATTAAACTTCCATTATCTTAGACAACTGTCGCTCGCAATAGTTTGTCTTAAGCCTCGATGACACTGGGCTAGTTTACGAGCTGCTAGTCGGCGAGTTTAAAAGCTAGCGAGTGAGCGAGTAAGCGAGTGTCGATGACACAATCAAAAGCAGATTGTGAAAAAGCAAGCTGCTCGCGAACTCGCTGGATTGTAGCTTGTAAACTAGCCCAGTGTCATCGAGGCTTTAGCATTTCGTTTATTTTAGCACGATGAATAAATTAACGCTTAGAATATAGTATTCTCCATAGAAGTAGTATGTTTAGAATGCGCATCTCTTCTAGCTCAGTGAAGCAACGTACGCAGCAAGCCTTTTAAGGCTGGGTACGTCACTCTACCCGTTACTACACACGATAGATGAGCAAAATTTTAAATAACTTCACTTTCTATCTTTTTGACAAAAATGACTACCCACTTGACACATAATTTGACCACTCATGGGCATGTGAAAGATAATTACGTGGATGATCATGCATACATTTTTACAGAAGTTTGCCTTCAATTTGAACGGAATTTTGAATTAAACTATCACATTAAGTGTTAGGATAGATAGAAGATAGAACTTTATTTAGTTTTTAATAAAAAAAAAAAAAAATTGGTCCCGTATATTTTTGTTTCTTTTCTTTCAAATCTTGCAATTGCTCGATTGCATTTCAATTCTTTTAGCGACTTTTTTACTAGCGTAGGTACATCAAAATCTTGGAAATTACTAGTTACTAAAACACTTCCACTTTTTTATAACATATTATTTCTTTTACGCCAATTTGGTTATTAAAAGATTTAAAACTATTTTTAAAATGGGATTCATTAATGTCCATAAAATACTTTGATTCATTTTGATACGTCTTGACACGTTTTAAAATTTTATGGACTATTTGGTTCAATCAATTTGGTTACAATATTGACAGGTTTTTTGTACAAAAAATTTACATTGTACCCATTTGTTAGTTTATTGGACTTATAACTATAAAGTGGGTCTATTCCGCTTCCAATGACTATAACAATGAGTCATGAGTCATGACCACCTGCCCCATAAGTTGATTAAACATTCTATGAACCACGACTGTGGGGTTCTGACATGCATTCGTTTTATTGACTTTGTAATTGATTAAAGTAGAATATTATTGATCGGATAAACTGATAAATGCTTTGTTTGATTTAGGTAAGCATAGATAAAGTTACATAAACTTACGTTGTTATGATTTATGCCAAAGGTACATTTCACTACAGGACTAGTAGAAAGTCGGCGAATTACCACCCATTTCTCGTTGAAATGCCGAAAATCCGTACTCAGCGATATCGATCCACATTCTTGCTGCGTAGTGCACAAGAATGGAATTGTTTGCCGCCATCTCTGTTTTCTGAGACCTACAATCTTGGAATTTTCAAGGCTAGAGTGAATAGATATCTTCTAGATCGACGAGCTCCATCCTCGGCCACACCGTCGCTGCTTAACATCAGGCGAGTTGGTGGTCAATCGTAGATCTATCTTCTATTAAAAAAAAAGGTATTTCTTTTAGGTTTTGGAGGGGAGAAGAACATACGATTCAATATTCTGCAAAGTATACTTAGAATATTTAAGTGTTTTCTGCACATAATGCAATTAATTAATATGACACTAGCTGTACCCCGCGGCTTCACCCGTGTAGTGATGAGAAACAGTGATGATGAATAGTAGCCTATGTCCGTATCCATTTTTACAAATATCATTGTACCAAATTTAATAATAAAGGTTCAAACGTTTGATCTTGAAAAGGTTACAATAACAAATAGACAGAGATCCACAGATACTTTACCAGACAGAGTCAAAACGTTTATATAAAAACAGGCGAAAACTTTGTCGAGCTTGTTTTTGACATTGTCAACCTACCTGTCAAATTTTCTATCGATATAATTAAAATTATTTGAAATGCTTGTTTTGTTATGTGATTTTTCGAGTGATGCGATTTTTCGAAAATGCCACTTTTATAACATGGATTGAAAAATAAATCTATACATATGCAAATTTTAGAATTATTCCTAACTACAAAATTAAATGCTTACTTAATGCGTACTTACTTACTTCAACGAAGCAAATAACTACTGGAGTGTTGAATTCATTCATTCGGTATTTGCTCTCTAATGACTTTTTCTATACAAAACCAGCCGTTAACCAGCAAAAATAACATACACGCTTAATTAGATGCCATTTTCTCACAGTGTTTTCCTTAACACATTCAGTTATTCCGCTTCCATTAGCAACCCACGAAAATTAAAAAGAAAATCTCGACGTAACTAAAACAAATCCCATGTTTTAATCATTATGTAATCTCACTGGTTTTATTTCTCCACAGTATTTTATTCAGTTTCTCAGTGGTATCGGTAGAATCCTTTTTTTGTCGTCAGCAAAGTTTACAATGCTTGTTTAGTGTAGCCAGTTTGAAAACTTTACCCGAATTATGGGTATGTTTTACTCAATTCGCAGGTGTATCGAAATTCGTATTATAAGATTCGTATTAATATAAGATTGTGACAACATAAAAGACAACTAAGTATATTGTTATTTAGATGAATTTACTGGTTTTTTTAAATACATTTGACACAATTTCATAATGATATTATAAAAGCTAATTTTGTTACACGCTCAAACAGCTGAACCGATCGGTATGAAAATTATTGTAGATATAGCTTTGGACCTGGAGACGGATATAAGCTACTTATCATCATCATAATCATCACTGTTTTTCATAACTACGCGAGTGAAACAGTAGAACGCAGCTAGTCTATAAATCGGAGATTATTGTTGATCTATGATTTTTAGCTATTTTCCTATCATAATCTCAAAGAATTCCCCGAGTTGCAAATACTGTGATGTGCTCCATACAAACGGATTTATTTTTACCAGACTACAAGAAATTTCTGTGATTGTTATCCATTGAAATTAAACAACTTTTGACAGATTTGTCGCGTACATTTTACAACATTTCAAAATATCACCGATCTTTGCGTAAATACATGAAAAATGTTTTGTTTAATATATTAGGTGGTTTTATCTGTAATGTAGGTACTTATAATGAAACTGTAACGAAGTCGCGTCTGTGCATCGAAGATAATAATAATTGATTTTAATGACATTATTTCCTACAGCAAAATTGCTTCTAGCCAAGCAAACAAGCAAGCAAGCTAGGCAAGCGCGCTCCATCGTAGACCGTAAATGTCGCTTAACACCAGGTGAGTTGACGGTCAAGCGCAAGCCTATTTTCGAATTAAAAAAAAAAAACAGCCGTCACTAAATAAGTAAATTTATCTATGGTGGTTAATATCTGTAAATTGACTGGCGGTACAAATTAGAGAGTATGCGTACCTTCAGAGTCTATACACGTACTACTCAGTAAGACATATTTCGTTCGTCACTAAATAGACCCGTCTGGCGACTCTGGGCTCTCGGAATATGAGTTTAAGGGAATTTTACGAGAGTTTTCTGGCAATACTGAATCCAATCAATCTGGGTCTGGTCTGGAATGTTGGTTTAGGATCTCTGACAACGGTACTGATTGTTTTCATCCCTGACAAGCCTTGAACATTGACACATCAGTACGACCTACCGAATGATCTCCTTTTTTAACCGACTAGCCAAGAATGATTATAATATTTTTCGATGTATGCGAATTCTTTATTCATTTTAAGTAATTCTGATCAAAATTTATATGATTGTCCCATATACCCTTTGAGAATACCAAACAACCAAACAAAAAAACTACCAAACAAAATAATAATCATGTAAAACAATTCATAATTGGCCGAGTAATTGAGCAACAAACATACAAAAAAAAACTTAAAGTCGAAGTAAGAACCTTCTTCTTTTTGAAGTCGGTTAAAAAAACAGTTTTTGCCGATGTCATTCGAAGCAGTGTTGAAATTTGACAAGTACGAGCGCCGTTCTCTTTAGTAGCTTGTAACAGCCAAATACATGCACCTTTTCTCAAAATCCTCAATAAACAGCTTTAATGAAAATTTAAATTTAAGTTTTTCTAGAAAAATTTCAAATTCGCTAGCATATACTGTCACCGCCAAAAATATAAAAACATTTAACACTAAAGTTCCAAATACAAAAATAACGAGAAATATTTCACTCATTAAAAAGCTCACTCGCGTCCAAGCCCACGAAATTCCATAGTATAATCACATCGTAAAGCTTCCAAAGCCAAAAAAAATATTAAATACAGTGAATACCGTATTTCACCTCTTTGCAGCCATCAAAAAATCATAATAAATCCTCTTACCCGTTTCACCCTTAATAATTGACTATACAGTGACTAGCCATTAAGGCTTGCAGCATCCCCTTTAACGAATCCACTCCCTCTCTATATTTCGGGATCCCCGCCCCGAAACCCGGGGTGTACTGGCGTAGTCAGCCGCGTAGCGTTAGTCGCATTGCTCGTGCTACGCTGCGTATCTCGTATTTCGGACGTTTCGACGAAGTTTCTGAGCTAAAAAGCGTTTGAAAGTTGGGGACCGATTTTTTGTGTGTGATCGGAGATATTTTTGGATTTTGAGGTAAGTTAATTTTTTTCATTGTTGCTTCATACTGATATTTGTTTTGTGTTTCATGGTAGAAAACGCTTTGTTTTTCTCTTAAAATATTCTAACTCCATAACCCGAAATCCACATCAAGATAAAAATCGATTTAAATATTTATTTATTTTTTCAAATTTAGGTTGTTTATTTTTATTTTTTAGACTAGCTATGCTCGGAAAACTGCCTTTCCAATTTGGCTACTCGCTAGTGTGGCCTGAGGCCACGCTAAAATATAAACAAGGGGATATTTAAAAATACAGATGAATTGAGAACTTCCTTATTTTTGGAAGTTGGTTGAAATGGTTATATGTACAAAATCATAAGAGTCATAATTTCACCCCTGAAATTATGACTCTTACGATTTTGTACATATAACCATTTTAACTAACTTCTAAAAATAAGGAAGTTCTCAATTCGTCTGTATTTTTTTTTGTATTTTTGTTCACCGATTTACTAAGCCAATTGTGCATTGATTTTGATAATTCTTCTTGTATTTGGTAGATCATACTTCAGAGGTAGTTGTAGTCCCATATAAAATTTATCAAAATCGATGCAGTACTTTGGTTTTTATAACAAAATAACTGGTAAAGTATCATCCAAGTGCCTGTAGAAAAGTGAACAGTAAGTCGCATATGTATTGTATTGCGTATTTTGAAGACGGTTTTTTCGGTTTTTTTAACTATAATTATTTAATATATTTTTACCATATAACTCCGTCGTTTATAATGTTTTTTAAGTTTACTCTCAAATTTCAACAAAATCAGTTCAGTAGTTTGATTTAAAAAAAAAAACTTCGCATTTTGAAGTCGGTTTTTCAGTTGTTTTTAAACTATAGGTAAATATTTAGAATTTTAATTCAAGAAATTAGTTTGTTGTGATCGTGTTTTACTTAAATCTGTTACATCCGTTTTCGGGGAAAAAGCAACAAATACACTAATAAACTTCCGCATTTATATTTCTATGTGTTTCAAAGTATTAATTTACCTTTAAAATAAACATTTAAATCCGCTAGGCCATTTCAAATGTGAAAGAATAGTAGGTACACATACATACATATATGTACCTACTATTCTTTATACATACATATATATACAAACTAGCATATTCATTATATTAATAGGGTTAGTGTCATACAATTATTTATTTAGAAACTGAAGGTCGGTGATTTGCTTCTAGACGGAAATATGTTTAAAGACAAATCTTAGTGACTGCTACGTAAGTATTCTATGCTATATCCGATACTGTGTATGTACAAGTGTGACGGTGTACTGTGTAAGTGTGACGGTTTTTGTGGTCCCGCAGCAATTTTGAGGAATCCTTATAAATTCACCATATCATACCTATGTCACAGCTATTTTACTTATATTATCACTACATGAATGTGGTAGCTAGATGTGTTCTGTAAACCGTTACAAAATCCGTAATAAAATTTTCAAAAAGTAATAAATCGGGATGGTATTACATAGGTACATGGAAAGAAGGGATTTTTTTCAACACGAGTAGGATTGGGGGCATCGTGTGTTGTGGTGGGGGTACAGAGGTCAATGAGCTTATTGTAAAGTAATCTTAAATACTCCCCAAGTATTATACTTTTAGTTTATAATATTAGTGTTAGTTTAAGAAGTTTAGTGTATATGCAATTTGTAATTGGTGTCAACCATTCATTGTAAATAAATAAATTAGCTGCGCTCCGCGGTTTCACTCGCTTCGTAATGAAAAGCAGTGATGATGATGATGATAAATATGGTTTATTTCCTTCTCCAGTCCTAAAAAATCTCTATCCCAAATTTCATACCGATTGGTGCAGTTGTTCAGCCGTGAAATGGAAACCAACTGACAAGAGTTAGTTTAGGCTTTTATGAACACAATAACTGCACCGAATAAGTTTTAGTGCACAATTGTAGTCAAACTTCACTTGGTAAGTTCGCCCTTCAATGACACTTGATTATTTTTAATGTGTATTTGAATCGATTTTAGCCATTATAAGTACTTATATACGATGTTAATTAATAATGTATTTTATAAACTTCAAATCGATTCAGTACATTAAGCGTAAAACTGAATTAATTACTGTACTGAATTAAGTGTAAAACGCGAGAACAGTTTTTTTTTTTTTTTACAACACCATCTAGCCCAAACTAAGCAAAGCTTGTACTATGGAACTAGATGGCTGATAGAATACATATATACTT
The DNA here is from genome assembly GCA_947563715.1 of Lycia hirtaria. NCBI lineage: Eukaryota > Metazoa > Arthropoda > Insecta > Lepidoptera > Geometridae > Lycia > Lycia hirtaria. The sequence continues at coordinate 27,169,735 of OX387375.1, forward strand.
TTTTTTTTTGTAAATATATACATATGATACATAGAAACACCCAGACACAGAACAAACATCCATGCTCATCACACAAATGTTTGCCCTGGGTGGGGATTGAACCCACGACCTTCCAGTTCAGCAGGTAGACGTGAACACACTACCAACTGAGCCACAAGGCCAGTCGAATCGAAATCAATAGATCATAATAATATTGTTATTTTTCAGAGTATCTCACAAGAATTGTCAATTTTTTTGGAATAAAATGTATGGCAGATTCTACATGCTTATTAGTTACTACATAATTTGTGATAATCGTGCCAAATTTCATCCAAATCCATCTAGTAGTTTTGGAGTTAATCGGAAACACCGTACAGACAGACAACATTCTTGGAAATTGCAGTTTTGACTTCTGTTTCGATAGTAATGTGGGATGCATTGATACCAATTTTTTTTTTCAAAACATTTAACGTGCATATATTGACCCATTTTAAAAAAAAGAACGGGTCATTTACATCTGTTTTGAGTCTAAAAATCCGACTATAGTTTCAACCGAATTCAGCGGTGTTTTTCAAAGGAGCAGCGGCAGCATCACTCTCGGTAGGTGACGCGCCTCGCACTGCCGTGACACAGATGTGAGTGACCCGTAGTTTTTATTTAAAATGTGTGAAAACCACTTTAGTTTCCATAGTAAAATATATTGACCCGTTATATTCTGTCTATAATATAGTATAGTGTATAAATATAGATTAACTACGGAATTCTACTTATGCGTATCTCAATACAGCCTTGGCCACTCAATGCTGTCCCATTTCACAAGTTTTCTAACATCGCATTTCGTTTCCAATATTGTTTATCTTAATGAAAATCTTAGTACATATTAAACAATGAGCTTTGATCTTGACCCCCGTAATAACAGTTGTTGTTAACGGATATTTCTCCTTTTATGTCTCGCCTTTGTATTCCGGAGATCACTAATTAGTATTTCTGATGGAAGCTTTGTGTTAGGTACACTCAGCTACACATATAATGCATTGGTTAGAAAGTCGCAGTCTTATGATCCGCAGTCTTGGATCCAAATCCCACTCCACGATCTATTTTTCATCATCATTATCAACATCTCAGCCACAAGAAGTCCACTGCTGGGCATAGGCTTATTCCATGGATTTCCAAAAGGATAGGTTGGAAACGGCCTGCATCCAGCATCTTCCCGCCTCTTTTAAAGAGGTCATATGTCCATCTCGTGGCTGATCTTCCTCGCTGCGCTTGCCGGCCAAGCCCGCCGGACCCTCCCGGCTTTATGTCGGCAAATTTGTCAACATAGGCCCAACTTATGCCATATAGGCCGCTGAGTTGTGTCGGCGACTCGGCGAACTTGGTGTGTATTGCGCTTTAGGTTTCTTTTTATTAATAAGTAAACACATACATTTCTTATTACAAAAAAAAAACAAAGTTACGGTTATCGGCCAAATTGCCAGATGACCTTTGGTGATTTAGATAAAGTCTCTTTTGGAAAAAAAACGGGGAAATAATAATTACTCAGTATTTCATAATTCGGATTCTAATACTATGTAACCACAATTATCTCTCAGTGCGTATTAAATTTACCTTGTTCATGATATTAAAGGAAATAAGCCTGAATCAGTTCATTGAGTTTACCAGTGATCTGTGAATCCTGATATTAAAGTTTATGTTAACCGTCTTACTTATAAACGCTGAATGAGCGTATTTTAGTTAAACAGTGTTTTGTTCCGATTTCGCGCGTGACAGTTCCCGTCTGACAGAAAGTGACAAGTCCTTATTTAGTAAATAAGACTTTGACATGCGTTTATAAGTAAATGGTAAGTTTAAAGTCTCGTTCAGAGTGCCACTGTTCAGATAGACGAGTGTTTTCGAAAATGTGATTCAAACCGAGTATTAGTTACAGTTCACAGAAACTATTAATACTTACTATTGATGTAATAATTCATGCATCAAAACTATGAGGCTATTTGACGCCACATTGGACCTTGGTCAAGAATTTAGAAGGAAAGGAGGGTTACTAGAAGGTTGAAAAGTATTGGAAGGTAAGATGTAATGTTGGTTTGCAGTGACAGGTGGTCAGACCTGGAAATTCGTGATTAACCATAGTAGTAGATAATATTAAAAACTTTCGATGAACATTCTTTTGAATACACTGTATATGTATATAAGTTTTTGAGATGTATCAATAAATATAACACTTAAGTCGTTATAGCACAGAGATTATTGGCCTTTTTCAAAGAGGTCAAAACGAAAAATAGTCGCCAAATATTTTCCTGTCAAAGTCCTAACTTTCTGCTTTGTTGAGTCAAAATAGCTCGACAATATCCCTCGTTAGAAGTTTAAATTAATTATTTCAAACAATTCGTAAGTCTTCTCTAATTAATGATAAGAATTTGCACGTGTCTCTTCATTATTCTCTATATTTTCAGAAAATTCATTCTGAAGCACAACCGGGTTAATTATAATAACAATATATGTGCATATTTACGTATGTATGTTAAACTTATTTCTTCCGTATTAAGGTATGTTTTTCGCACATTTGTCCCGCGCTTTCTCTCACAAATATAACATTTTTGCGTTTCATTTTCCGCAAAAACGGAACCGAGGAAATATATTTTCTACATTTCTGTTTGCCGCTTAGCCTTTTCGGTAACAGGTGTAAAATATGTTGAAAAATATTATTAGAAATTTTTGTACCGCGTTAATTAAAAGTAAATATTTTAGGTTTTTTAATGTTTCTGTTTCGAGGTCGAGGCTATGTTATCTTGTATTTTTATTTAAAAGAGATTTTGTTCTATTTAATGTTTTTTTAAGCTGTTGCATAGCTTCTATCGCGGGCCTTGAGCGTGGAGACCGAATCCAGAAATTCCGTAACGAAAATAACCTAACACACCGCGCGTAAAGCTATTATGCAATAGCTTTACCGCGGCAGTCTCCGAGTGCCACACGTCTTTTTTTACAGACGGTCGCATTTTGTGAACTATAATGATAGCTAAACGATAATACCTATTTTTTATCTAATACTTTAAACAAGCAATTATTATTCATGTATATATATATATATATATTATACAAGATAGATCTACGATTGACCACCAACTCGCCTGATGTTAAGCGACGGTGTGGCCGAGGATGGAGCTCGTCGATCTAGAAGATATCTATTCACTCTAGCCTTGAAAATTATAATATTGTATATATATATATAATATGAATCTCATGAAATTTAGTATGTAGGGGGTTTCGTTTCGTTTTATCCGTGTTTTCAGGCAAACTGGTACAATATCATTAGAAAACGAAGATAAATTTCAATTCTTGTTAATATCCTTTTTGTCAGTTGAAATAATGAGCGGCACGAATTGTATCTGTATTAACAAGCTAGTGGGTCTAACAGAACTGGTGGGCGGTAATCATCCGTTTATTGACCTTGTTAATGAAGCTATAAGCTTGACTCATCGCCAACAATTATCATCACCCATTATCTTTCAACTACTGCACTTTTACTAATAATTTAGAAAACTTCCCACATCTATCACGCTTCCAAGTGGTCTTTTGGAAATACATGAAAGAGGTATATATTCAGCAGTGATTTTTAAACGCGAGTAAGTCAGCGTTTGACCATTTCGCCTGTTGAACAGCGCCGATGTAGTCTAGGATGAAGCACGCAGAATTAGAAGACACACTCTGACCTTAAAACCCTTAGGAAATAAAGAAGCCGGGAATTTTCTTTTTGGCTGCTCGGGTTAGAAACGTAAAATTAATCGGTTTAGGACGAATCTTAGAAAAATCCAAAATGTAGGTATGGCTGGTAGTGTGCCGACTTTCTCTTTGTGATTGATATTAAAACATATCTATTATGGTTCTGGTTAGTGAGACTATAGATAAACCGCTTAACTGAGTCTTTTCCTGAGGTATGGGAGCGGCACGGGAAGGTTCACATGTAATAGCAATGCTGACGCCCGACTGACGTAATATAACCCCTCCCGTACCGCTCCCATACCCCAGGAACAGACTCAGTTAAGCGGTAGATGTATAAAAATCGGGTATACTCAGCTCCAGTCGGTTATCATCAGTTCCCATCAGCCATGTTTGCTATCTATCTAAAAATGAGGATCGTTTTAGTTTTCATTTCCGCGCTAAAGTTCGCGGAAAAATAAATCAGCTATTCCAAAGTTTTCTTTTTTTCACCTAGAATCTCGAAAAATCACCTATTTAATACACTCTCTCGAAAATGAAGATATACAGATGTAGAATAATAGATAGATGTGCATATAGATATCGGAGGACATTTTCACACAACACCACCTATCCCCGAACTAAGCAAAACTTGTACTATGGGAACCAGATAGCTGATAGAATACATAAATAAATACATACATATGATACATATAAACACCCAGACACAGAAGAAACAACTATGCTCAATAGAAATGTTTGCCCGGGGCTGGGATCGAACCCACGACCTAGCTCAAAAGCAGACGTACCACTGAACCATGAGGCCTGTCCAATATATAAATGTATAATTATTTTTTGTCATGGTTTCGGAATTAATCCTAGATTATAAGTGTTACAAAGAACTCCAAACATAGCTATCTATAGTAGCTCATAAAAATATAGCTTAGTTTGGAAAATTTAATCTACGTAGTAATTTTTACTAGACATTTTTTCTTTAATTTATCTGGCTGATGTTTTTTTTTTTTTTTTTTTTTTTTTTTTTTTATAGAAGATAGATCTACGATTGACCACCAACTCGCCTGATGTTAAGCGACGGTGTGGCCGAGGATGGGGCTCGTCGATCTAGAAGATATCTATTCAAATTTCAATGAATGCTTGTATTCTAATCTTAGCCAAGAGTTGGGAGCATCGAAAATTACGCTAAGAAGTTCATTTTGTGTTCGTATCAAAACGTCAGCAAAGGTCGATGTTCCCGGATAAACATATCTGAGAGGGGTCTATTACACTGATAGTCACCACTTTGGTTGTCACTCTGCTTGTCAATTAATTTAACCACGAACGCTTGCATTGTGACGCTTGCGTTCTCTAAATTAAAAATATTTGAAAACTCACTCTATGTAGGAGTAGGTACTACTACAGTGTTAGTTCCTAAATGATGTGTCAAAGCGGAATCCCAACATTAAACAAATATCTATGTTAAAAGAAAAACAAAATACCCGACTGGAGCAAAGATTTAATTACGCTTGATATGCTGTTGGGTGCACATTTTTGTGAGAAAGTATGCGTAAAATCGCTGTAAAATATTATAAATGCGCATTCTATAGAATAATTCTAGTAAAATCACTTGTTTATTACGAAAATGTTCGTTGGAGACCTCATTAAGTTCAGACGTTTTTGGGCAACTGACGCGAAATCCTTATTGATAATAATATCATTGCAATTTAACTATATTTTTTTCGGAAAAAGTCAAAAACCTTGGAAAAAGGCTATGTACAATGTTTGACACGGAGTAAAAGATACATTGACAGTACTGAATAATATATATTAAAAGCTTTTATTCTACTTGCCCTGTTAGTATGGAACAAATCTTGCGAGTTAAATTAGAACTACTTCCTGTCGTTAAAACCGTCGAGTTTGGACTCGTTTGAATAGTTTTGACAAGCACTCTTGTGCTACATGACAGCCAGGGTCTCAAGATGGCGTCGGAAGGTGGCCATAGGAACTCCTAAACTAAACAAGATAAAACCGTCGAGTTTGGACTCGTTTGAATAGTCTTGACAAGCACTCTTGTGCTACATGACAGCCAGGGTCTCAAGATGGCGTCGGAAGGTGGCCATAGGAACTCTTAAACTAAACAAGATAAAACCGTCGAGTTTGGACTCGTTTGAATAGTCTTGACAAGCACTCTTTTTTAGTCTAGTAAATAAAATATTAATTAAAAAATATATTTAAAAACAAGCTTTTATTTAAATGCTCTAAAACGAAGAAAATAAATTTTATATTGATATAAATAAAAGCTTGTCGCGAGATTTCAAACAACATCCTACCTATCTACTAAGTAATGCTTAATTCCAACAAAAGACTTAGACGCGTTCATTTGCTTAGAATTAAAGTTAGTATGTTCTTTGGAAAAAAAATAGGTTTGTGTTCTCGCGACAAGCTTTTATTTATATCAATATAAAATTTATTTTCTTCGTTTTTTTAAATTTTATTTTGAATTTTTTTATTTTTTATTTTATCGCTGAGGGAACCACCGTTGTTTACTTCTACAGAATAGTCACGATCACAAAGTTTTCGAATTTTTCATACTAATAAGCAAGTTCAAATGTCATACCTACTCAATTCCAGCCAACCTGAAAACAAAATTTTATTAGACAGACCACACTCATTTTTTTAATAGCAAATGATGGCCACGGTACGTTTTGCAACATCGCCATAAAAATGTCCATTAAAATAACTACTACCCATTAGCTTACCTAAACATCCTTCCCAAATGTCCTCTGAAATATATTACTACCCGAAATAAAATATAAAAAACGTCAATTACCCCATTCAAGCGATGCGGGACCTCAAAATTGGTAACACAAATTTTTCCTTTAAAAAAATCTAAAGACACCCCTCTTTACGTGTAATATTCTGTCGTTTTAAATAATGGCCGAAAAAATACGGGGAAGAAGTATTAAAGACGGGATTTTTTAAAGAATTTTCATTGTGAGTGGTTTCACAAAGAAGGAAAGCTCTCACCAATTAGTGTCACTTGGTTATTAGTTCCCGACACCGGGAGAGGGGGGAAGGGGAGACGTAGTACAGTGTAACAACGAGCGGTAGGAATAGTTTTTATTTTTATTTTGCTAGGTCAGTGTTCGTGACGAGACTATTAGTGACGCGTCATGTATTATGTGATATTGCTCACCATTTCACTAAAAAATAAGCGAAAACTTGGCACAATGTCACCCGTTTCTCATTGAAATGCCAAAAATCCGTACCTATCTACTGTTTTTTTTTTTTATCAGTCCTGTTTGTACAAACTGTCCCACTGCTGGGAACGGGTCACCTTCTCATTGTGAGAAGGGTTAGGCCATAGTCTGCCACGCTGGCCAAGTGCGGGTTGGCAGACTTCACACATCTTCAAGATCATTGAGAACTCTCAGACATGTAAGGTTTCCTCACGATGTTTTCCTTCACCGTTTGAAGTTGGCGGCAATCAGCAATACGCACATAACTTCGAAATGACAGAGGTGCGTGCCGCGGGATTCAAACCCAGGACCTGCGGATCGCAAGTCTGACGATCTCACCACTAGGCTGCCGGAAACTTTAAGCTACTGAATAATTTCGAACAAAAATAAACATTCTTAGTGAGTATTGCACAGAAATTCCTATCGCCTTTTTTATAAAAAGCAAAAAAGCAGACGGCTCGCCTGATGGTAAGCGATAACCGTCGCTTATGGACAATTGCAACATCAGTGACATTACTCGTACTATTGTTTTTTTAAGGCTTAAGATTATAATGAGCGGATTTATTCTAGGCCAACGTGTTTCAGCCTCGCCCATCCCTTCACTTACCATCAGAAAAGTTTATATATAGTACGAAATTCGCTAAATCTTATCAGTTAACTAACCTAGGTATTCCCGTTTAAAATACTAGTTAAAAATTCTCTCTTTGTCTAATATTTTTGTGTAAACAAACTACCAAATGTTCTCATTGTCTTAATAGCGATACTATGTATTTTCCATTTTTATGAAACATGAGATTTTTTTGCAGTTTTATACGATTGCGCAAATAAACACTGTAGGTACTACAAACACATGTGATTATAAATAATATAATAATTAGTAATTATAAATTATATAATAATTAGTATTTTTAATTATATTATAAATAATTATGCCGATGAAGTAATCAAATTCTAATCATGATAATCAACATAACACAACAATATTATGCCCACCATTATTATTATGTATTTTTTACATATTATGAGTATTATAAATGCGAAATTTAACTCTCTCTTTCTCTCTCTTCTTCTTTGTCTCTGTTAAACTGCAGAATGGTTCTTCTTAAAATAAAAAGGCTAAATGTTACTGTCATTAACACCACCATTTTTAGCTCTCGACCCAATAAGGAAGGTGTTATAAGTTTGACGTGTGTCTCTGTGTCTGTCTGTGGTATCGTATCTCTCAAAAAAAATCATTGAGAATATCCATAGCTATGTTTTATCGAAATCGGTTAAACCATTTTTTTGTCGGGGTTTTGTTAGTTTTGTTAACTTATACTTACTTTTGCATCACGATAACGGTATATCCGTAGAGCAAAACTAGTGTAAATAAGTTTACAAATTTTTCCACGCTATTTATAAAATATTGCACAATTGCAAAACAACCAGTAACGAAATGGCAATTCAGCGCTCTAGTGATGTTCTATCAAAGTTACCACGAAAGTTTTCTTACTGCAGCTACACAGTAGCCAAGAGACACAAGTGTGAGCAAGTAAGAGGATGAAATATGGAGCTTATTTCTTATTCCGGTAATGGTACGTTAGTCAAATTTATTGGGTCGTCATATTAAATGATAGTAGTTTGCCTGCAGTTTTCGACTCCATGGACGGCGGGTATGACACTTCGTAAATAGTTGAAAGCCACTCTGCTAGAGGTGATATAGCAGAGTGTTTTGAAGCTATAACGGTGGTTTGGGTTGTATATGGATGCTTTTGTGTCAATTGGCGATTATTTTAGTCATTTTATGATCGATAGATAGATAGATAAACTCTTTATTGTACACACACCATAAAATTCAAAGGCAGAGTTTCGAAGGAAGGAAAGAAGGAGGAAGTTATCAATTCGATTGTATGTTTTTTTGTATGTTCGTTCATCGATAACTACGAATTGTTTTTGATGATTCTTCTTTGTTCGATAAGTAATATTTCAGGGGGTGATCCCGTATAAAATTTTATCGAAATCGGTTCAGTACTTTGGTTTTTATAACAAAATAACTGAAAAAATATCATCCAAGTGAACGAATTGCGTACTTTGAAGTAAATTTTTTCAATTTATAAACTAGAATTATTTAAAAAAATTTAAACGATTACTTGCTTAGGTCCCGATTATTATAAAGAGAAAGAAAATATAATGTTTTTAACATCTACTCTAGTTTTTTATAATGTATTTATTAACTACAACAAAACAATTAGATTAACACAATTTTTGTAGATTATTATTGTTATTTTATTTTTATGTACCTACTATATGTTTATTTTTATTTTATTTTATTTTTAAGTTTTAAATAATTAATTAATTTTAAATAAATTCATTAATCAATAATAATAAAATTACAAAACAATATACAGACTCAACTAACTAAACTACTACACAAAAATGTATTTACATACTTAAGCGCAAACATCAAAATGTGATTCACTATTTATGTCGGATAATACGAAAAATTTCGTAGGAGAATTACCCATACGATTTTTATTATATCGTTTCCAAGTCAACGTACAGGATACCCTAACTTGCGATAGGTGGATACGCATTATGTTAGAAAAGGTAATATGAGAGGGTACTTCCGTCTCATCTCTTGGACCTCTGGGAGGCATTAGGACCAAAGCCGCTGCCTCATTACGGTTTTATTATTAGAACCTCATTCCAAGTTTCATTAGTAACGTCACAGATTAATTATTAGTAACTAACTAGGCACTGCGTCGCCAAAAGTTTACTACAGAAACTTGATGGATTAGTCTATTTATTTGTTAGGGGCTGGCGGCGCCAGATATCCGAAATATTATATTTTTTATAAGTAGGTCGTTGTTATAGAAAAGTTTCTTTTTACAAAAAGGAAATTTTTTGACGTGACAAAGTAATTAATCGATGAACGCCGGCTGCGCGCACGAAAAAGTATGACTCATTGTCACGTTACGCTCATTGGCCCGTTACATCATCATCATTTCATCGATGTTTTGTTATGACGTTGTCACGTTAAGCTATCGTCCGAAAACCGACTTTACACACAATCAATTTTTTTATAATTTATATTTTGATAGATACATATTTTGTGACTGCTTATTATAAACATTTAGCCTGTTATAGCTCAAATGTCTTCTCTCAACTTACATTTTATTCTATTTGTCGAAGAAATACAGTGATGATTTTTAACCGATTTCAAAAAGGAGGAGGATCTAAATTCAATTGTATTTAAAAAAAAACAGTAACAATTACCTTACTTGAGACACAGGGCCGGGAAAAATCTATAATATATATAAATAAATAAATAAATAAATAAATATTGAAATTAAAGATAAAGTTAAAGATATATTTATTTGTCAAAACATGTGTACAGGTGCAAGTGTCACAGCGTTAATATCGGTCAAACATGCTTTTACCACATAGGGTGTACCAATATGAGAGTCAAGTAGCTTACACTTACATGCTTAAGTCATTTCATTATTACAACATCAATTTCATTAGTTACAATATATTTAATTTTATAGATTCTAATGTCAATAGTTAATATTAATTCTTGTTGAAATCAAATTTGTCCTGTATGAAGTCATCTATTTTAGCATATTTGTAGCATTTAGCAGTCAATAAAGCTTTGAGTTAACAAAAACTATCACGGCTTAGTGCCCTACTCACCCTTTCGGCGTGGCCTAAGTCGGGTACTTATTATTGTGTAGTACTTACTAGTTAATAAATTTGCAAATTCTCAGAACAGATCGACCACTTCCCTCGCTCCAAAATCCAACACTAAGTGAAATATAATCCATAAGAGCTAAACCAGCATTAGAGTGAGTTTACGCTCTCGAGATTATCTGAGGGATGTATCAGACGAGTAGACGATAATCCTTTAATCCTCCATAAGACGGGCAACTTGTAAAATGCGACAGGGAAGTTTACCTGTACCTTTTTATTTTCTTTGGTTTCGTTTTGTTTTGTTTTGTTTGTGGAGTTTGCGACTTTTGTTTTAGACTGTTTAAGTGATTTTTTGTGTACCCGTTGAGATTTTCTTTGTATTGTTTCGGTTTAGTTAGGTGTTAGGTCCTTTTTAGGTTTCCGTATTATAGGTACGGGAGCCTATTCGTGAGGTGTCTGTCTGTCTGTCCAACACTTAAGCGGCTGTATCTTTTGAACCGTAATAGGTGAGATGTTAAATTTTTCACAGAATATGTTTCGTTATAGCTCATACATCAATAAGTAATAAAATATTAGCTTGCATAAAAACAATGGGATATTATTGCGCAAGAACTGCTAAATAAAATCTGCTTGATATCACTAAAAATAAACTAGGAATAACAAGTGAACGTGGGAGTTTTGGCGGGAACGTCTTTAGTAACGTGTTTTTGCTTTGTTTTATTTTCCTAAACTTGTCTTATTTTGAACATTAATGCCATAAAATGGTGGTGTTTTATTCATTAAGTGTTCGATAAAGTGCGTGAGTGTGGGCAAGTGAAATAAAGGAGTAAAACGTGTGATTTTACGTTGTCGGCAAAACTCCATAGAAGCTTCTAGTAAAGTCTCCACCACTTTACTGAAGCAGGACTCGACTTATAAATGGAGTGTATACGTGACTTAGATTGTGACTAGAACATTTACAACTTGTTTTATTCAAGAAACTTGAAAAATCCTAATACGTGACACTGGCAAATGCTTTAATGCGGGACCAATACAAAAAAGAAGAAGAACAAGTGAACGTGACGTTGACAGTTGGTGTCATGTGACATATAATAAACGGTAATTTTACAATCTCTTTGGATGGAGTAAATAGGTCAGCTTATGTTTTCTTTTAATGTGATGTGATATGATAAAACATGAGTTTTTTTTGTATTATTCTAATTACTCATAACACTAACTTACTTAGTTCAGTAATTATAAGGTATGTGAACGCCTAGCATTTTAGGCTTTCCCTACTGTATAGAAAATATTATGTGAAGTAAGTGCATTCTGTAAGTGTCTATAGGTTAATATATAAAAACTTTGTGCCCGAGCTAGCTGACTTGTGCTTTATTGCGCTGTAGCAAGAGACACTAATTTATCAAATGTATTTTGGAGTGTTCTGAACCTTTCCTATTAATTATATAACTGAAATAAAAAATATCAAGCTAAAAGTATCTGTAATAAAACATTACTGAAAGAAATAAGTAATTTTTCATTACGTCAGGTATTCGTCATAAAGCAAACAGAATATCGTATCGCAAAAGACATGAAAGCTACATCCACCGTATTGTGTTCTTTACCTTTTGATGAGAATTCTTACGACAGGCTTAGGTGCCACTCATAAAAATTATTTCAACGAGCTGTATTCTACAGACTACCTCAATACGGGCCATTTTCGCTTGTGACATCTGAGCTCATTTCACGGGATAGATAGAGCTTATTTATAGATATAATAATGAAATTGTGTCTTATGGATGGCGTTGTAAACTAAAATTTACTTGGCTCAGGTGCAAGACACTTCCTTGTCCATTATCCAAGTTGGATAATTGCCCGAGTAGCATCGCCATTTTGGCCCTCCACTCTTGTATTCTTAACTGCTGCCTTAACGTTTCCTTTCCTCATTTAGACCTCGAATGATGTGTTTGTTGAATAATAGAAACAAGCATAACTTTGGTATATTTTGGTTCAATTTAACAGTTTGTTTACTTTTAAATTATTACTTAAATTGTTGTAGTGTTTAAAAGGTAAATTATACTATACCTATTTAACTAACTGCCCAAAAATAAAAGTTTTTAACAAACTTTTCGTGTCAGATTTAATGCTCATAGTTATGATCAAAAGCGTGATCATTTTAACTAACATGATAATGTTACAAAAAAGAATGTTCTTAAAAATATTCCGTAGAAAAAAAACAAAGTAACGATAATAATTTTCAACTCAAAATTGGTCAAGATATTCAGACTACACTGTGTGTGGTACTTATGGTATGCACAGTATGTAGCATGTTAAGTAATGAAAGCCAAAAAAATCAATTAAAAAAGTGATCTTCGTTTTTTTTTATTTGTTAAATTAAATAATACGTTAAATAAGTTTTTATTTAGTTTCACTTGTCGTGTTCTGTCCAATCCAATCCAATCCTGCAAGTTAAATTTGACCTACTTTCCGGTTCCTGATTGTGCTGAAATTTTTCATTTATAGTAAATCGGACAACAATCCAGTATTATTATAATACTGATATGATGGAATCAGAATGTAGGGACTGAAACTTCGTGAAATAAAGTATTAAGTTAGTGGAGTTTGGGTTTGCTAGCTTTATTGTCTTGGGTGCCTTCCATGATACGATCACTACTGGAACATCCTGACAAAAATTACTCACATAGTCAAGTTTGTTCCCTTTTATTTAATCACCATTCTTCATCCTTTTAATAAAAGCTTGTACCTGTAAAGTAATTCTAGATACCTTATTTTTTTTTGGTTTCCTTATTGAGGTAAAGGTTACGGATGAGAATACGGGTCCAAAATGTTTTGTTGACGCAGCAAAATACACAGAACTTTTAGGCTCGATTAAACATTCAAGAATCAGTTAAGTGTACCTATTCTTAGAAAATAAATGCTATTGAAACTGTTTTGCTGGAATTTTAAAGTCACTTGTTGTTTTGGATGTAATCGCCAAAACAATGTACGATTTTTTTCTTAATGTTTTGTACATATTATACACTACAACAAAACACATACTTAACATACAAAGCACACATACTTAACTAACTAAACTACTACACAAAAAGCAAATCTTTTACCCCAGACCGATAAAGGTCTTTAAACAATCAAATTGCTCAAGCCCACTACACGTTGGCAGGGTACCTACTTAGCATGTAGATAGTTTCCAAACAATATACCTATGCACAAACTAGATGTTACTTGTAAATGTATATTTATCTACCTAAATTACAACTCAAAAATCAATGCCTTTCTTTTTACCTCCATCGGCCCCAGGCCGATGGAGGTAAAAAAATAATATACCTACAACGGTAAAGTACATACTACTACCGTCCGGCAGCGTACCCAGCATGCTGGCAACAATATAATGTACATATACCTACCTGTGAATTTTACTTATTTTCATCGTAGTATACTATTATGGTTTTGTTATTTTACTTTTGGTAATTTAGTGTAGATCTACATAAATATTGTAAAAAAACTTTTTCAAGAAATGGGCATGTAAAGTATTCTACAATTTTATTTTCTTACTAGCTGCGCCCCGCGGTTTCAACCGCGTGGTTATCGATTATGTTGTTATTGTTTAGTATATCCCACAGGAACTGACAAATTTTTCGGGATAAAAAGTATGCCAGATCCTTCTACATAGTATAAGTAGTAATCTTGCCAAATTTCGTCCAAATCCGTCCAGTAGTTTCAGCGTCTATCGGACACACCGAACAGACAGACAAAAATGTTAAAATTTGCTGTTTTGGCTTCTGTATCGATATTGTATCATCTTCCAATCAAAAATTTTCAAAAATATCTGATGTACAGCCTTTGACCTGTTACAGTCTTATTATATGTATGTAGATAGATGTATGGATATCGGATTCCAGTATTCTGTGAAATTTTGACTAACCCTACCATGTCACTAAGCATTGCTAAAAATAAATTACAGTTTAAAAAACTAAAAAACACGCTAAAAAATATTGTGGTCAAAGTTCATTACAAGACTTTTCTAACAAATCCAAACACAGCTATGATAACGTTCCATCATGAAGTTCTAGTTCATATATTCCGGCTCCATCATCAGATCAGTTCGACAGTACCATATTATTGTATTGTCACCAGAACTACATACAGCTGCCTTTTTTCATGACGCTACGATCCTTGGAAGATGGTTAAATTAGTTACCTTAGTTTCATTACATAGTTAGTTACATACAGGTCGACCTAATAAAAGCGTGTTAATAAAGAACAATATTGTTATCTCTTATGACTTTGCATTATGTTAAAGCTATGATTGGTGAATAGGTAGGAGCAAACTGGATGTGAGTGTATTAGAATCCGCAGTTAGTAAATAGGCTGTAGGTCGTGGGTTCGATCCTCACCCAGGGCAAACATTTCTGCTGAACTTGGATGTTTGTTCTGTGTCTAGGTGTTTATATATAATATCATATGTATGTCTTTACAAAAAAAAAGTATGTATGTATGTATTCTATCATCCATCTGGTTCCCATAGTACAAGCTTTGCTTAGTTTGAGGCTAGATGGTGTTGTGTGAAAATCTCCTCCAATATTTATTTATTTAAAATTACCCATACATAAATCCATTAAAATAGAACACATTTTTTGTTCAATTTATGCAGGCCAGAATTAAATAAATTTAATTAAAAATAATATATATATATGTATGTTTTCATACAACTCAATAAACTCAAACAAAACTCAGCAGAGGTTTCAAAAGTTCAAACAAAAGTGTGAATTTTTAGAATTCCTTTAAAGTTAGCAAATATGAAAGAAGCAAAATATATGAGCAAGTTACTGGAAGTTCGAAGTTTGTTGTCGTTATAAAGTTTTCTATACTCGTTAGATTGTATTGTAGTAAGTAATACTGGAGTTTCCGGCAGCCAAGTGTCTCACCACTTGTCTCCGTCGTGTCACCGTCTGACTTACGATCCGCAGATCCTGGGTTCGAATCCTACGGCACGCACTGCTGTCTTTTCGAAGTTATGTGCGTATTGTTGATTGCCGCCAACTTCAAACGATGAAGGAAAACATCGTGAGGAAACCTACATGTCTAAGAATCCTCAATGATCTTGAAGATGTGTGAAGTCTGCCAACCCGCACTTGGCCAGCGTGGCAGACTCTGGCCTAACCCTTCTCACAATGAGAAGATAGCCCGTTCCCAGCAGTGGGACAGTTTGAACAAACAGGGCTGATAAAAAAGAAATAAGAACGTCAATAGATACATCAATATTTTTTTGTAGAAATTTTGTATTTGTATTATTATTTTATCTACGTATTGTACTTTTCTCTATTATAATTTTCTAAAGTATTTTTTATTAATTCTTTAAAAATATTGGCATGATGACAGATACAAAGTCACTACCTACGTTGCCTCAATTTACAAACTTGCTAGATCGGCATATAAGTTACCTTTATAAAGGATTAGTCCAAAAAGCTGCCACCATCAACAGACCAACGTGCAATCCAGGCCTGGGCCATTCATACTGCGAACCTCACTCGTAAATTTGCGTAAAGGCATAGCTGAGGTAACCACACTTCTGATTTTACTCAAACAGCTAAAATTTCACCTTATTTTGTAAAATAACATAATTTTAATCAAAATTTAAATCTAATTAAATTGTAAATCTAACTTACGTCGATTTTTTCCGTCCCATAATAAAATCTTACTGAAATATGGAACTCATAGCTGTTTTAACACTAGAGTACACGCGTGGCCTACTATAGTAGACCAGGGTTACTTTTTTTGCTATAACTTTTTAGTTTTGCGCGCTAGAAACTAACGATTCCAGGTAAGCCTCGTCTAGTATATTTGTCGCAACCTCAATACCCCGCGCGATCCCTGCACGAACGCATGTGCGAGATATTTGGCGCCAAAAGCGCGGGCCTACTAAAGTAGTCCGCGCGTGTATTGGTGTATCAAAATCAGGTAAGTAGCTTTTCGTGTATTATCGATTTAAAACGCTAAAATAATGTTTTCCAGTTATAGTATGTATGTATAATTGTATATTTATTAAATTATTGTTATTTTAAAATTGTAAAACGTATATTATTTTTGTATTTTTTACAGATTTATAACCGATTACATCAATGATGCACGTGTGATGCACATGCACAATGATGCACAAGTGGACAGGTGGCTACATGAGCTAAAGTTCTCTTTTTGGGTTTCAAAAAGACGTTACCCTTGTGTCTTACGTTCCTAAAATAAACAAGCCAGTCAACTTACTGTCAACAATGCATTATGATGCAGCTATCGATCCTGATACAAACGAAGAACGCAAACCTGAGATTATTACTTTTTATAATCGTACTAAATGTGGTGTATACATCCTAGACAAAATGTGCAAGCAGTAATAGTGTTCTGCGTAACAGCCGTCGATGGCCACTAACAACATTTTTTGATTTGATGAACATTGTTGGAATCAACGCTCTGGTAATCAACCAAGTGAATGCCTCACCCGAAAAAATTATCAGGCGTAACTTTTTGCACGAATTGTCCTTCAATTTGATAAAACCACTTTTAAACACTTCCCCGACAACTTAAATTCAGGATTGGAGCACTTTTGGGCAGCACAACTCAAGAATCCCAAGAGTCTCAACACGATTTGACACCAAAGACATGACGAGTTGGTCGATGTGCACTCTGCTCGAGAGCCCGAAATCGGTCGACAAAAAAGTGGTGCAAGACTTGCTACAAATGGATTTGTCCCGATCACCAAGCACTAGTATGTCCTGAAAGCTACGAAAATAAAGAAAATAGTAATTAAGTTTAGTGTTAATTATAAAAAAAATACGTTGATCTCAGAAGTGCCATTTTTGTTACTTTTTCTTAAATATTTAGTAAATTGCTAATTGTTCACTATTTTAAACAATATATCCAAATTGTAATAATGTAAATACTAAGTAAAATAAATAACTTTTCCATTCAATTTATTATTTAAATGAAATAATTATAAATATACAATTTATTGACATTTTAAAATGGCCTAATATAGTAGGCCACGCGTGTAATCGAGTAAAAAAAAGGGGCGCGTGTGTTAAAGTGCTGTTAATTAATTCCCGTAAATACCGTGGGAGTTTCCGGAAATTCAGCCAGCGTAAATAGTGGTGAGACCGTCTGACTTGCGATCCGCAGGTCCTGGGTTCGAATCCCACGGCACGCACCTCTGTCTTTTCGAAGTTATGTGCGTATTGTTGATTGTCGCCAACTTCAAACGGAAAACATTGTGAGGAAACCTACATGTCTGAGAGTTCTCAATGATCTTGAAGATGTGTGAAGTCTGCCAACCCGCACTTGGCCAGCGTGGCAGACTATGGCCTAACCCTTCTCACAATGAGAAGATGGCCCGTTCCCAGCAGTGGGACAATTTGTACAAACAGGGCTGATAAAAAAAATACCGTAGGTACTGAAATATCCAGTCGAAACCGGTTGATCGTCTACACCTATGTGCTTATAGTGTTATTATTATCTGTAGTCTGTTTGCTTATTGTGTTACTGTAAGTGGGAGTTATAACTCCCTCTTTAAACTAAATAATGGTATCCCTACACACAGCCGTTAGCTATATTCCGTTTTGGTGGTGCCTACGACTTGCCTGAAATGGTCAGAGGCTGGAAGAGGATTTGCCTACACGACAAGTGCGTTAGTAAACTGCCTATGTTTTTGGCATGGTCACGAATGCGACCATGCCAAAAACATAGTCATTTCAAAATATTGTATACAATGTTCAAAATATTGTATGCAAGCTCATTGTCTGATACTTATTTAAGTTTAATCCCTACTATAAATGCGTGCCATTATTTTTAAAGGTTTTAATAAAAGTTTTTGTCAACAACCTAAAAATATATGGCCATTATGTTGTAACAGGCTCTTTTGTTTCTGTAAGTTTGTGATGTGAGTGAAGTTTCCGACAGCCTAGTCGGGAGACCGTCTGACTTGCGATCCGCAGGTTCTGGGTTCGAATGCCGCGGCACGTACCTCTGTCTTTTCGAAGTTATGTGCGTATTGTTGATTGCCGCCAACTTAAAACGGTGAAGGAAAACATCGTGGGGAAACCTACATGTCTACGAGTCCTCAATGATCTTGAAGATGTGTGAAGTCTGCCAACCCGCACTTGGCCAGCGTGGCAGACTCTGGCCTAACCCTTCTCACAATGAGAAGATGGCTCGTACAGGGCAGATAAAAAAAAATGTTTGTGATATTTTGCATGTTAGTCTCGCGGTTTACCATCAAGTTTCTGGATCACTCTGTACAAGATAGTAAAGTAGCAAAATGTATATTTTCAAGTATCGATAAAATCCTATAGAAACGTTCTTATCAGAGAGTCCACGAACTAGTTCATGACTTGTTTTACTTGAATTTGACTGAAACTACGATATTAATGATGGCAAATGAAAAAAATAATTAAGGGCTTATTATCCAGTATCCAGTTGCCGTAAAACATTACAAACAACAACCTAAAAAATATAAGCTCTGCTAAGCGGTCAGTTATGTAACTGTAATAATAATATCTAACTACCTCTATGTGTAGAAGAATCTAAAGTTTTCAAAGACTGCAAATAGATGATTAAAACTTTTACTCACCGAAAAAATAGTACTACGTTTACTTGTAAAATTTTAATGGACTTTAACTTTGTACCTGTGAGTACTTTACCTTAAAAAACTTTCTAATTTGACGAGAGATCCATTAGGACGCTACCAGTGTTAATTAATGTTATTTTAGGTACCTTTTAATTTTTTACGCAAATAAATCGAAGCGTTGGCAAATCTAAAAATGTCCATTGTTTTTTTACAAAAAATTCTGCCAAACGTTTCGATATTAGATATAATAATTGTTATAGTTTTAAAACTTGAAATAATAGATTTTCAAAGTTCACAATTTAGTTAACTAGGATGACATATTTATATTAATTAACTATCTACTCCATTACTATTAAAAGAACATTGAAATTCTATATTTAACTAACAATTTTAAAAGCATGTAAAAAAGTAATCAATTTAAATTTAAATTTCGTCAATTGAAACCCATCCTGCATCGACCTTGGTGGAAAGGTGCCCATAATGCAAGCAGCATTGCCATGCTGTATGGCAATAGCCAACCTTTGCACCAGGAACGAAGCAGAACGGGAGTCACCACTGTCGTCCTTCAGTCTTCGGCCAATTTCACTGACGAGGCCTTTGGCATCCGCTCCCCAACTGCCCATGGTTTCAACGGCGATGGGTACAAAATAATATTGTAGCTCCATTGCCGCGTATTTCTCCCGCTTTTTGCTAGCGGCATCCTCTGCCGCCGCTGCCGGTGAGTGGACGGTACGACACAGGCGTGAGGCCGCGACAGTGTTGACGCAAGTAGCGTCCCACACTAAGCATCTGCCATTTTTCCAAGGCACCAGTGTCAAACCGTCCGGTCGCTTGCCGTCGGATCTGCTGAGCCCCGGTGGTTCAAGCACGCATGGGACATTGGCCGATACGAGCGCTCTACGGACTATGTCGTTGAGAGCATAGTGTCGCGGAAACCTCCCCGAGCAGCGATGACAACTCAGTGCGTGATGACCATTGGCTTCTACCATGGAACCGCAGGTGCATTTATGTGGTTCACACACCTTGCAGCCCAGACGGAGAGCCACCGCCACGCGCAAAGAGTCGTCGTCTAATAAAGTGCCCAGGTGAGGCGAAGGAAGCGCGTATAACCATGCTCCCGATTCTGACTGCGACACAGCCCTGAGTCTCGCTAAATCGGCACCCGTAGCACTGTCCATCATTTCCTTGAGGATTCTCTGACAACCGACGTCATCCCATGCCCGCTGAACATGTGGGATTACTGGATACAGTTCGTTTACGTTAAGGGCTAACCAATATTTTTTTGACATATTTTCTCCAGTTATATTATTTTAGAAACCAAAGTAGTGAACCGATTTTGATGAAATTTTATGGAACCAATCTGAAAGTACCTCTTTTCAAATAAAAAAATATATTTTTTCAATCCTGTTTATAAATGACGGAGTATGGAGTTTACTTGTCTAAAGTCCATTGTTGGACATACGCCCCACATGAATTTCCAAAAAGACCGGTTGAAAGCGATTTGGATTTAGCGTCTACCTGCCACATGAATGAGGTATAATGCTAGAAACATCAGCGTTATGTCAGTGATGTCAGCGTTATGTAAGAAATAACAAACACAGAAATACAGAGTTACATTCGCTTTTATAATTGACCAAGCGACCGAAGCGTCTCTGCATCAACTGACCAAATTTTCTTTCATCTGTGAGTTTGTTTGTGAGTTTGTGATTTGTATGTTCGTACTCGCGTACAGGGCGTAATTTTGAACTAATTTTGATGAAACTTGGCGTATAGGTTCAATTATTTTTTTTTATTTTTTTATTAATCAATGAATTACTATTTTTTTTGTCGTCGGCGATTTTTGATAAGAGGGGTGGTTCCCATAAAAAGGGCGGAAGTTTATTGCGGCGCTAATTACCAACCGATTTTAATGATATATGATAGGTAGATAAAGTACACAAGTATTACAACTTGACGTAAAAATAAACAGAATTGGTCAAGTGGTTGTCAAGATATGACAACCAACTTGAGATTGCGTGTAACAGTGAGGGCGCGTGGATGTGTTTGATGCATTTTAGCGCTAAATAATTTTCTTGATTTTACGCTTTCTCCATTTATAAAATTAGATAAAATGTAGGTATTATTGATAGATGACCCAAGGTGAGCTGCAAACAAGCTCTCTCGCGAGGTCTACTGTTCGTAGAACTACTAGTATTAGTTAGGTATAATAAGGAAGTAAGGATTTTTGCGATCATGCGCCCATGTTCAAAATATTCAATACTGTTCTTTACTATGTGAATGGTATAAATTATGTTAACCGTCTTCAGAGAACACAACACATAACATAACCTGAGACATTTCACAAATGTCTCTAGTTGCATCTTCTCGTAGGTAATGCATTTGTAATGTGTTGCAGCAACCACTATCTGACAGCTGTGAGGTAGCTTACACTACATTACACATCTTGCACGTCTTGAGTGGTGGTTAACACCAACCTAGTAAACAGTAGGATATACTGCGCATAGCAACCCTTGACCCTTAAACAAGGGCTGAAACACTATGCACTTGTTTGTCGTATTTTTTTTTTATTAATTTCCTACAAAATAAAATTTGAGGTCATTTATAGCATAGCAATCGGCACATAGTGTGAGTATACTAGAATCACTTTTTAAATTTTAAATATAGCAAAATAACTTACTTACTAACGAGATTTACAAAAAAAGTAGTTCACTTCTTAATGTTATAAGGCATTATATAATAATATAATAACAATAATAATAATCTTTATTTCGGCTGCATTTAACCATATACAAAATTAAATTACATTAGAATTAGCTGATTTCAAAACACAAAAAAAATATTTATATTAATACAAAAATATTAATACAAAAAATGTCAAATAATTTAAAATGAAATAAAATGTCAAATACAAAACTTATTACACCTACTTACTACCTTAATTTATATGTCGGTTTTGATCCGGAGTGCCCAATATGCACACTTGTCCAGTGTCGCATTATTGGGCAGTCCAGGTCGATACGCCAGGCGAACAGCTGCAGGTATCTGTTACGGCTGCCACGCACTCGGCGCATCAGGGAAGCGATTCGCTTACGCATGATACATGATAAGAACTACATATTTTTCTTAAATCTCTTTGCAAACCATTTTTCATATAGTCGGTATCTAAATAGTTTTTCATATGGTCAAACGTAACTTAGAGTAAGTTTGATTAACCATTCATTTAATTTTATTTGAAAATACGACAATGGAATCTAGACAAGCGCGCTCCATCGTAGACCGCAAAGTCAGATAACTTTGGGGTAAATCGTGCCTATCTTGAAAAAAACCGAAGCTTTTTCATACAGAAAATTACCCTTATTGTGAAAAAAGTGTTCATAAAGTAGGGAATATTTGAAAGTATGTAGCAATTAATTTTCCCTTGACTTTTTTTATCCCAATTGCAAATATTGTGAGATTGTATTTCCCCAAACACAATTCTCGGAAGGTTTGTATAGATTAAAATCTTTTGTCCAAACGCAACGGTTTTAGCTCAGGTAGAAATATTTCACCTACAAGGAAGGGACAGGTGAGACGTGCCGTTTGAAGGTTTTGAGGAATTTGGTGAAAAAAAAGGAAAAAAACAATGACGCTCTTGATATGTAGACTTGAGACAAACTGTCTTGTATAGGCTTGTTATAAGGTTCATTTTGTTGTGCACATTACAGGCTCTTTCAGATGAATAGACAAATAAGCAGGTAGGTATTTGAACATGAATTGCGTAGTAAATGTTTGCTGTATTTTAAATGATAAATGATAAATTCGTTTATTGAGATAAAAACGGAAAAAGACCAATTACAATTATCTCACAGTATTCAAAAATTATTCTTAAACAATGTCTTAAACAAATGTCTGAGGATTACAAAATATTCATTATATAAATACAATATCATTTAAAATGTCAATACAAAAATGTCAAATGGGCAATACGCCTAGCATGTCAATTCAAAAAAAAAAAAACATTTCAATCAATCAATCAATCAATAACACTTTATTGACACCACATAAAGTAATAAGACAATAAACACATAATAAAATGGCACAAAAGGCGGTCTTATCGCTAAAAGCGATCTCTTCCAGACAACCTTGGGATGTGATAGAAAAAATTATGTAAAGGACTAATAAAGTCAATAAAGTCGTAGACTAATTAAGTCAATAAAGAAAAAAGAAAACTATTTACAATTATGTCATACAAAGTAAAATATACCGTTCGGGTAAGTACTCAGAGTACCAAGTCAATAAACTCATATCAAACTATAGAAATAAGGCAGTCTGAACGCATAGAACTCTAGTAGCCACTTTTTGCAATGGATATGCCATTGCGTTCAGCTCTAACTAACAGTTAAGTATATAAAAAATTTATCCGACTGCATAAGAAGAAGGTTTGTTTTTCGAGTGCATGTGTATGTATGTATGTGTGTATATTTGTTTCTATTTTATTCCCTATAGCTTAGTATACTAGATGTCTTGACCGAGTTCCAAGTTTGATATACGAGGTGTTGTTAGAATTGTATTTACTTCCTATGTGTGATAGGTAAAATTTTTTGGTAATAATAATCATCATCATCATCATCATCATCTCAGCCATAAGAAGTCCACTGCTGGACATAGGCCTCCCCCATGGATTTCCAAAAAGACCGATTGGAAGCAGCTTGCATCCAGCGTCTTCCCGCCACTTGTCTGTCCATCTCGTGGCTGGTCTTCCTAAGTTGGGCTTGCCGGTACGTGGTCTCCACTCGAGAACCTTTCGGCCCCATCGGCCATCAGTTCTACGTGCTATGTGCCCTGCCCACTGCCACTTCAACTTGCTAATCCCCTGTGCTATATCGGTGACTCCTGTACGTCTACGTATCTCTTCATTTCTGATTCGATCTCGTAGAGAGACTCCGAGCATAGCCCTCTCCATAGCTCGTTGCGCGACCTTGAGCTTTCTTATAAGGCCCATAGTTAGGGACCACGTTTCAGTTCCGTATGTCATCACTGGTAACACACACTGGTTGTAAATTTTCGACTTGAGGGACTGGGGTAATAATAATACTCTCGTAGCTCATAATTAAAAATTGTAGGTTTATGTAACCTCCAATGGACTGTTTCGTAATAAATTAGTAATATTTATAGAATTATTCTAAAAAATGCGCATATAACTTTTGGCAGTGACATTGCGCATACTTTCTCACAAAAAATGTGCACTCAGTAGTGTGTCAAGCGTAACGAAATCGTAAGTTAGACTGCAAACATCGCTGTTCTGCAGTCGGGTATTTTATTATAGTTCTTAGGTACCTCTAAGGATATTTTTATTGTTTTTGTAATGAATAAATAATTAAATAAAAAATATCTTTAAATTCCAAATTAATAATAATTTAATCAATTTTATTTTATTAAAATATTTTTCTTTCTTTTTTTTTTCCCCCTACTTGTTACGTTAATTAACTAGCTGACCTAGCAAACCAGGTTCTGTAGGTTCATTAACTCACCAATCCGGTCTTAGTTTTTTTAAATACTAAAATATTGAATTTACACCTAAATTGGAAAGAGAAATGCATGTTCAACTTTTCCCGAATTTGAATTTTCTGATCAACATTTGCTGTCGTTTCCATTTGCCATTCCATCTTCTACTCATATTCATACATTCTCTTATTTCAATCAAGTCGCTTCTTTTACTGTGTCTAGACATCGTCCCGACCTTTCATCATTGACACCATCAAAAACCTTTTATTGTCGAAGAAAAACCTCCTAAAAAATATTTTCGCCTGTTGACGCTCGAGCTAGGCCATTAGATCTTCGAATCTCATTATTGTGTTGATCTGAGATCAGAAAGCTTAAAATCAGCAAATGTTTATCTTTAGATGGCATTAAAAACAGGATTAACTGGAGGTATTTTAGATATTTGCAACAGACGCCAGACAGTTTAAGCTTTGAATTTAAGCTTCGTTATTCGACTGTTAAAAACATTTAGTGTAAATAATCTCTTTGTGGAAAATTTAAAATATGTAGCGGTCGTAAATATATAGAGGCAAATAAAAGCTACAGTTTTTACTTTTTTTTTTTTTTGTTCTTTAACGCAATGCTTGAGTTGGGAATATTTCAAAGTTACTTAGTTAATAAAACTTTTATGTGTAAACGTTTGTTATTTTAATATTTTGTTAAAAATTAAAAATATTTAGATAATTAACGCAAAATATTCAGATAACAAAACTAAATTTTATTTTTTTGATAACAATCCCTTTTTTAGAGGTCCGTACCTCAAGAGGAAAAAAAACGGAACCTTATAGGATTGTTTTGTTGTCCGTCTGTCAAGACTTCTTATCTCGGAATTAAAACCATATACGCAGATCTGTAGTCTCATGCAGCTGAGAAAAAAATCAAACTTCTAGTTATCGTAAAAAAATAATTACAATGTTGCAAAAAATCGCATATTTAGACAATCACAAAGGAATCAAAACCAATAGGTACTTCCCGTTGACCTAGAACTATGAAATTTTCCAAAAAACATTGTCATAAAGTACACATAAAGGAAATATTCCAAAACTGTACATTTTTTCCTTTAATAACTAATAAAAAAAAAAACAAAAAAAAAAAAACTAAAAAAAAACTTTAAAACAGAAAAAAAATGGGGTCTTTATGCAAGGAATGAGGGTCCAAATTTAAAAGCGATTTAACCGTATTACCTATGTGGGGTATCATAATATGTAAGAGCCTCATTAGTACAAGCCAAAACTTATTTTAATTATTTTTACGATGTGTAACTTTTTGGGTTATGACCAAAAATGAAAAAAAAACCTTTTATCAATGACTAGCTTCGCCCGGTGGTTCTTTTATCTAGTTTGTACGGAACCCTCAATGGCGAATGGGAGACATCTACTACCTGCACGAATTAATTCTGTTATAATTGTAAGTTAAATTGTTTGTTATTGCCGTGGAGTACCGGCTTAGAATAGTACCTCCCCCTCTCTTCCCGTGGGTGCCGTAAGAACCGGCTAAGGGAAATACTACCAGAGATGGGCAGCAGCATCCTCTGCGGAAAACGCCATCTACTGCGCTCGCCAACCCGCATGCCAAGCGTGGCGAGTAATGGCAAAAACCCCCCCTAATGAAGCCGCTTCCAATCGGTCTTTTTGGAAATCCATGGAGGAGGCCTATGTCCAGCAGTGGACTTCTTATGGCTGAGATGATGATGATGATGATGAAATTGTTTGTATGTTGTTAGTAGAATTATTTAATGAAATGTATTTTTAAATAGTAATAATAAATTGAAATTGACTTGTAGGCAAGCAAAATGTAAGCAGGTCGCTATGCGTCCTAATAAATTAAATCAATGGAATTCTCGATGATTTTGCTTCACGTTTATAGGTACATAGATTACAAATTATAAATCAGATTCTTTGCCAACACCGGTAAAAAAATATTAACATCAAAAATGAAATACAATAACGATTTCCTTATTTTTTAATGAAATGTATTTTTAAACAGTATTAATAAATTGAAATTGACTTGTAATAAGGCAAGCAAAATGTAAGTAGGTCGCTATGCGTCCTAATAAGGAACTCGCTGATTTTCCTTCACGTTTATAGGTACATAGGTCACAAATTATAAATCAGATTCTTTGTCAACACAGGCAAAAATATTAATCTCAAAGAAAAAAATACAACAACGATTTCCTCATTTTTTGGCAAGTCAGACCGTTTCTGGCAAGATTTCCCTCAACCGCAGCTATAAAGGCACTCTTCCAAGTAAACACACACGTTTCTCGGTATAATTTCCTACATTCAAACGTGCTCGAGATCAAAGAACTGATTTCACACATTTTCTTTCCATTTCATTTATTTTGTACAGTTAGAATACTATCGTATGGAGATGCGGCGTATGGCGAGATTTTGGCAAATAGGTATAGTTTTAAAATCCAAATAAAAATATATATTACAATGATATGTAACAAAAATTAACAGCTTTATGGAGCGCGAGGCGCGTCACCGACCGAGAGTGACGTATGCAAAAGAAAAAGAAAAAAAAAAAAAAGACGTGTGGCACTCGGAGACTGCCGCGGTAAAGCTATTGCATAGCATTTTTTATCAACTTATGTAATTATAATTATTTATTTATTTTATTTATGCAGTATTCCTAACACCCCCCACTCCGACCGGCACAGCGGTGATAGTTTTTAGTTTTGCCATCTATCGATGAATAGCAGAACTTTTAATGACTTTTTGAAATATCACGCTTGTCTCTTTAGTTCTGCAAATCGCCTCTAGGTGGCATTGGTTGTATCGGCGTTACTGAGTTAGGTTATTTTCGTTACGGAATTTCTGGATTCGGTCTCCAAGCTCAAGGCCCGCGATAGAAGCTATGCAATAGCTTAAAAAAAGAAAAGAAAAACCTTTGCTTGAACCGAATGCGGTTGAAAGTATGGTCGGATTTTTAGACTCAAAACAGACGTGAGTGACCCGTAGTTTTTATTTAAAATATGTGTAAATCGCCTTGGTTTTCATAGTAGCTTTGGTAATGCAATGAAAATTATATGATCCATGTTTAATCTGTAACAGTTTTTCTAACTTTGATTTTGATCACTATTATAAGGTAAGTAAATAATACCTATTTGGCCAATCAAGTACCTTGATTTGCCCCGCAAAATAACCGTCATGTGATATTGACTCGCGATCATTGCTCCGATAGTCGTAACGGACTGGTCACAGCAATGAACCTCAACCTCGCCAACGTCTCGGGAAACTCTCGGTAGATGATTGGGTCAAAAATCGGATATAGAAAGCAGTCATCTCAGACTGTGCGCAATGTATCTGTGTATGTCTCTTAATGCTAGTAATTTACTGTTTTTTTAGAAACATTGCAAAAACGTATTTGTAAAAGTAACAAAGAAACATGTAACATGTTTTATATTCTTATAAGTATTTCAATGATATACTTGAGTATCAAATACTTACTTGCAAAAAGAAGCATATCAGCAACAGCGACACCACTTTGTAGTCCGTCTGTCTGTCTGTCCGTCTGTCCGTCTGTTCGGGTGTCAAGACCTGTATCTCGGGAACGCGTGAAATAGAGTTGAAATTAAAACCATGTACTCAGATCCATAGTTTCTTGCTGCAGAAAAAAAAACTTAGTTTTCGTAAAAAAAGTTACAGTCGAATATGTCGTAAAAAACACACATTTCGACACTCACAAGGGAATCAAAACCTATGGGTTACTTTCCGTTGACCTAGATCTATGAAATTTGGCAAGAAGCATTCATTATGTTATAGTAGGTACACATATAGGAAAAAAACCGAAAGCTGGACATTTTTAATTTAATCACAAAAAATAGTGTCTTCATGCAAGGAATGAGGGTCCAAATTTTAAGTGAATTAACCGTTTTATGTGGGGTATCATATCAAAGAACTTAATTAGCGCAAGCTAAAACAGGTTTTTAATTATTTTTATGATGTATATTTTTCCATTTATGGAGGAATATATATATAATTTTCTCCCTTTTATCTACTAGTTTGTACGGAACCCTTGGTGGGCAAGTCTGACTCGCACTTGTTCGTTTTTTTTTTATAAAATACTAGCTTTGATCCGCAGATTAATATTAGTTCATCATCATCATCATCATCAACCATTGTCCCCCCACTGTTGAGTATAGGTCTCCTCTTTAGCGCGCCATTCTTTCCGGTCTTGTGCCAGTCTCATCCACTGTTTTCCCACTGCCTTGTCGATATCATCTGAGCATCGAGTTGGAGGTCTGCCAGGTTTCCGTCTCGCGGCCACCATTCTGTGACTGTTTTAGTCCACCGTCCGTCTTCCCTTCTGACCAAGTGTCCCGCCCACCTCCACTTGAGTCTTGTAATCCGCCTAACTACGTCTTCGACCTTTGTTCGTCGTCGAAATTCTACGTTTGTTATAATATTATTATTTTTTTATCAGCCCTGTTTGTGCAAATTAGTTATTTGGATATAATTGAATCCGCGGATTGCGCCAGTTCATCTCTACCCGTACGTGACTACGTTCTATGCGCAATGTTTCTATTTCGCGGTAAACATCTGTACCTGTAAAATATAGGGGAAAAGGAATAATGGAAAAGAGAAATGCCGAACAAAATTACTGAACGAGAAAATAGCCAGTCGTGTTCTTCGTTTATTTTCCTTTTTTAAGTGTATAGTTTCCCGTAAGTGGAATTGTTATCCTTTTTTGTTCTCTTAGCCATGACCAGAATAATATTAGGATTTTGTACTCTGTATGCTAGGACATTGATTTCGGTTATGTTTTTGTTGTCTAAGAAATAGATTTATGTTCGGACACCGACTCGTCCGTTAAGCAACGACAGTGTGATCAGATTTGGATTGGTGCATTTAGAACACTGTAAACATTTAATAAAGTAAATCCTTCAGGTAAAGGTGCAGCAATTTTGTATCTCCAACATTTTAAACCCCGACCCAAAAAATTGTAATTATAAGTTTGAGTTGTATTTACGTTTATCTGTAGATAAACATACATATAAACAACCCATATATGTCTGTAGCATCGAGCTCTAAAACGGGTGGGTTGATTTTGATCTAGTTTTTTTTTGTTTGAAAGAGGACATGAGTGGAAGTGATAAGTATAAGATTAGGTAACTTACTGCTACCGTTTGCCCGAGAAGAGAAGCAGCTGGTACATTCTATGTTTTATTATCTAATTAACCGAAAAAAAACTCACGATATTCATCGGTCAAAAGAACTATGTCTTCCAACCGGCTTCGGTTAATTAACTAATAAATGAATACTTACGGAAGTTTTAGTACAGTTATTCTGTATATATTTTTTTCCCAGTCCAGCATGGAACAAAACGTAAACTTCTAAGTTTACGTTTAAACGTAAACGTAAACTTCTAAGTTAAATTAATGGTAATATCTATATTACAATTTTAATCACTACACAGGTGAAACTAAGAGCACAGCTAGCTTATGCTAAACTAGTTTAGTTCTTTTTAAGTCCGTGAGTAGTTAAGCTATGTTCAAGATCTAGAAATAATTTCTTAATAGATGTCTATGTCACAGTTAAGACCCGTTTTTAGATATAACGCGTTTTCCCTAGTTAGAACTAGTTTTCACTGAATGCCTTTGTTGAAACTAGAATTAACTAATGTTAGGTTAGGGTGTTTTTTTTTGGGAGGAGGGAGTAGGGAAACAGAGGGGCTAATGGGTTACTCACACACTGTTTCGCTTGGATAAGGATAGGATGATGGGGAGAAAAAAGGGAAGAGGGTAGGGGGGAGTGGGGGGGGGTATGGTTAGGTTAGGTTAGTAACAACTAGTTTTAACTGAAAATCAAAAATATTAGTGGTAAATTCTAGCTTTCACTAGTTAATTCTAGTTTCAACAAAGGCTTTTAGTGAAAACTAGTTCTAACTAGGGAAAACGCGTTATATCTAAAAACGGGTTCTCTTCTAACTTCAAATTCTATGTATCCACTATCAGCGGTTAAGTTTCTGCGTTGATTATACATTTATGTATCTATTTAAGTAAAAACTCGCAGAAACCAGTACAATTAAATAAAATAAGCTTCACTAAGTTATAATGAGGTCGAACTTGCTCTGTGCTTCTACTGAAACTTTGGTTGGATGGTATTTCGAATGCTATTTGAAACCAACGCTATTCTACTGTTTAAAAATTAACAGAAATATAATAAAATTTTCGAAATAATTTGTACGAAAATTTTAATTCACGTTTAGAAATTAGAAGAAAGGAAGCATCAACGTGTTTCTATTTTACTCAAATTTTTTAAAATAAATTCCGCTATCCATTCCATTGTGAAATTGCATTATTATGTACTGTTAAAGTGGATAACTTTGACTCCGTGTCAACCATTGTACTTATCTTTTTTCGCAGGATTTTTTACCCAAAAAAGTAGTCAAAACGACTGCTAATTAATTAATGAAATAATTTGACTACTTTTTTGGGATAAATATAAAAAAAACCTTTGTACAATGTTTGACACGAAGTCAAATTTACCCACGGTGACAGTACTTTATTGCTTATTGTACAAAATATTTCAAAAGTTACCACGATCATTTACAAAAGCATTTTTTCACAGTATTTATACAGAAACAGCCCCTGAAATATTTATGTCTTCAATCAGTCTAACTGCACTAAATTTAATATAGGCCTAAGCTATGTTCACTTTAGTATACTCAAAACATTGTTATACATAGACCTCTCCCATTGAATGGCACTTATTTAGATTTCTACTTTCAGCCAGTGTATATGGTGTGTGCGTCATTCTATGGTGTCCCCATTAGCCCCCGCGATTAGCGATTTGCCAGCGTCAAGTATTGAAATATTTTCAAATTTCTTGAATAATACAAGTTATATAGTGTTCTAGTCACAGTCTAAGTCACGTAAATAGTCATTTTCAAATTTAAGTCTTGCTTCAGTAAAGTGATGGCGACTTTACTAGAAGCTTCTATGAAGTTTTGCCGACAACGTAAAATCACACATTTCGCTGCTTTATTTCACTTGCCCACACTCACGGACTTGAAGGAACACTTAATGAATAAAACACCACCATTTTTATAGCATTAATGTTCAAAATAACACAAGTTTAGGAAAATAAAACAAAGTAACAACATGTTACTAAGACGTTCCCGCCAAAACTTCATCTGCGCTGTAGTTATCGGGTCTACTACAGTTACTATTACAGGGGTAGCCAACTTGATTAGACCCAAGATCTACTGTTTACTGACGAAATATTGTGCGATCTACCAATGACATTTTTCTTGAAATTTTAAATGAAACAATATAGTATACAATATAGTAGTGTAGTGTGTAGTGTAGTGTAGTGTATGTAGTGTGTGTGCGTAGTAGTACTGCGTGGGTGAGGATAAATAACGTGACTTAATGGCGATTAAGAAATGATACAAGATGATGAGCGCAGCAGTTAGTGATTACGTTGCACATTCTGTTCTATGTATTTATATTTTTTGCTTTCTTACGATCGACTGGACTATAAACCACGATCAACCGCGATCGGTTGATCGTGGTTTATAGTCGCGTCATCGCGAACTACCGGTTGGCCACCCCTGACCTAAAAGAAAAAAATATGTTTGGCCCTCTTTTTACACGATAATAAGACTGTCACCGTCCATTTCATTCCCATTACCAGACAGTCCAAAACACCCCACAAGCTGCCCACCCTGTATCAAAATTGAGCGAGACAAAACCTGTTATTGGACCGGCCATATGTGACCCTGTACCCTTCGCTAGAATTCTAATTATGGGGCATACTGTATAATTTTGTGATCACTGTTATAGGGGAAAATTTTAGGTTAGAGTTGTTTTTGACCATGCGAAAGATAAGGGTGTGTTATTACTTAAAAAATGTCGTGGGCTTGAAAATATTTATTAATATATTAGGTTTTAACGAACTTTGAGCAAATAATAGTCGCGAGCAAATTGTGTTTTTTTTTTCACACACACTGCCTGAGATGAAGCCAGAATGCTATGCTAACTGCCCAAGTTTAATTAATAGTTTCTAACTGTTTTTGTTCTGAGTATAGAACTTTTAAATAAAGAACATATAAAATAATTAAAACAATAATTACTTATTGTCGCAAACATTATGATAAATTAAAATAGATACACCTTACTTGACCACAAAGAGAAAAATAAAACCTGCAAAGTACGAGTTTCACTCGCACACTCAGGCTTCCGTACTCTTATGCATGACATATCATGAACACTGATACTTTTTACTGAGCACTGAATACATTTTACTGAGCACAATAGTTGCTTAGTAAAATGTATTTTATACATAAAAATATTTTGTAACTTCACGTATTTTAAGCACGGTAGCATTATCGCAGAGCACATACCTTTTTTGATACATCAGATACTACAACGACAACTGCATATTTTAGGCACAATAAATCAATTATTGGATTGGTATTTGATTTGATTTGGATTGGTAATCAAATGATTTCGATTTTCACTAACTATACATAACATTTTTAAGCTTAAAAATGTTGAGTAGGGATATTAGAAAAGTTAGAAATATATTTATTTATAGATAGGAGACCTATTAAAAAAGTTTTGCTTTGATATCTTTTAAACAGAAAATATGTTTTTCATCTTACTAGCTCGTAAAGTTAGGTTTCCAATGCTAATATTGGCGTGGAAAAGTTAATTTTGCTCCCTAGGGTGGAAAGTAATTTCAAATTTCGAACACGACGGAGCTCTACATTTTTAATACAAAATATATCCAACCTCTTTGTATAATACCTTCGCAAAATGAAGAATAATAGTTCGATTCAAGGAGGTTGCTATCTTAGCTTAAAGAAATACTAAATATTATATTAAAATAACTTAGAAATTTGTATATTTACGTAAAATGTAAATAAAAATGTACAATTAACTTTCTCTTAGCAGTGTTTTGAATTTTTAGAACCATTTACACGAAAAAGGTTTGGATGAGTAATGAAGAATATTACCTATGCGAGTTGTGTCAAGAGCCTAAAAGAAGAAGAAAAATTGAGTAAAAAAAAACTTTGTACTACGTAATTTTGTTGTAAATAATGTTCAAAATTAATGAAATGTGTGCATGTAAGTGAACTCACGTGATTATAATGTAACTTTAGGACCAGTAAAGTTGCATAAATGCCAAGCGGATTTTTCTACTCGAGAAAATAGGTGAACTAAAAAATTTCCTCGCTACGTTAAGATGAAAAATTTTGTATTGCACTCGGCTGTAAAGTTATTTTATCTCGTGTCTTCTTGAATCCATCGCTACGCTCAGGATTCTACACTAGAACCACTCGCTGCGCTCGTGGTTCAAACCTAGACTCCTTCGCTTGCTCTGGATTCAACTGTCAGACACTCGACGGTAAAATACAACTTTCCAGCTTAATACAATAAATAACTATTTTTTTCTCTACTCCATCACCAGTCTAAGTGATATCTGAATACAACTTTTTTTAAATATTTCTGCTATCAAAATAAACAAATTCATTTCTCACTTCTCTAATATCCCTTACCAATGATTTTATATAAATATGTTTTCTATGGTTTTCACGTTTAGTTAGTCACCAAGTAGACTTTATAACATTGCATTCGGACCGGAACAGTCATCAGAAATATCGATTCAGTCCAAAATAACCATTTCAGTGCAAACGAATGCAAGGCAGGGGCGAAGTTAGGGCGAAAATAGAAGGAATGAACAAGGAAAAAAAAGCTTTCGTTTTTTTCTTCTTTTTGGCCTTATTATTTTTAGGGCACAGTTTATTTTCCGATGGAACCTTTCAATTTATTTAGATGGATTATTTTCTTTCCAATGGAATACTTGGCATTAACAAGTATAAGTTTAGAAAAATCAAAAACACCCGACAAAAAAACGGCTGAACCGATTTTGGTGAAACATAATTAAGAACACTCTCGATTAAATCCTCTATCAAACAAACAAAACTAGATCAAAACCGATCCATCCGTTTGAGAGTTATAATGCTACAGACAGACACAAAGATACACACATCAAACGTTTAAGACCCCTCTTTTTTCGGCCTGGGGTTAAAAATGGCTGGCCTTGTGGCTCAGTTGGTAGTGTGTCTACGTCTACCTGCTGAACTGAAAGGTCGTGGGTTCGATCCCCACCCAGGGCAAACATTTGTGTGATGAGCATGGATGTTTGTTCTGTGTCTGGGTGTTTCTATGTATCTTATGTATATATTTACAAAAAAAAAAGTATATATGTATTCTATCAGCCATCTAGTTCCATAGTACAAGCTTTGCTTGGTTTAGGCTAGATGGTGTTGTGTGAAATGTCCACAAATATTTATTTACTATTTATTTATTTAAATCCACAATATAGCACTAACTAACTAGCCATCATCTGAGATAATCAAGACAAACCATTATTATTTTCACTCATACTATACTACCAACTATTGCTATATGCTATTTAGGTAAGTGTTGGTAAATATAATTGTGCTGTTAAACTCCAAAGACAGCCCTTTCCTCGTCCTTTGGATGAGGTCATTTCTGCGTATAAGTGACATACATCAAAATAACGTAATTTTATCATCAGAAGAGCATACATTATGTTTGAATTAGGCACTTGTGTAACAAATTCATCGTGGAAGGAACCTCTTTAACAATTTAAGGCAAATCACAGTTGGAAACGCCAACGAGTGCGACAAACAAACGTTTTAACATTCTGTTGTGTGGTTTAATCTAATTGTAGTTTGAGAAACTCCAAGTGCGGGATGTGGCTTTGTATCTTCTTCGCCGCATTAGAATCCTTCATCTGAATTTCTGTTGGAATTTACGATTGAAGTTGGAAATATACTATTTTGTGGCTCTGTTTGTCTATGGCAGCAGTTTGTGAGTTTTGGTTATTCTGTTTATCTTTGATTGGGATGATCATCCATCATCATCTCAGTCACGAGATGTCCTCTGCTGCAAATAGGCGTCCTATAAAGATCTTCTTCAAAAAGATCGGTTGCCGCGCGGATTACATCCAGGGTAAAACACTATTATTATTAACGGGATATATACCGTGGTTCGCGTTAATTTTGAGCTCCCGATATTTCGGCACAGTTACATGCACCATGTTCACGAGCGACTGAAGAATGCAGGTGGATGATACGATGAGCAGACATATCTGTCTACCCGCTTTCTTTGTCTTTTACTGCGAGGAGCGTTATCACTGGCACTCGAACTCGATTGATAGTCCCGACAAAACACACTCGCAATAGTGTTTAATGAATGACCGTGATAGTTTAAAAGAGTGTTTTACATCCAGGGTCTTTCTGTCAATTGTATGAGGTCGTCTGTCCACGTTGTGGTTGGATTGAGATGATGCAATTATAAAATTATACTTTCACCCGAAATCATTATCATCATCATCATCTCAGCTATAAGAAGTCCACTGCTGAAAGAAATTGCCGATAGATTTATTTGGGTTTATGTATTTCGACTTCGAGTGTGTATATGTATGTTTTTATATTACCTCCTACAGCCTAAACGGCATGACAGAAGTTGATGTGTGAGCTGTCGTTAGATTTGATTTCTCTCCCCGAGTGTCAATAAATGGCGGTCAAGCGAAAACCTATTTCTACATTAAAAAAAAAATGTTCTTTCTGTAAAAAAAAATTATTAATACAAAAAATACTTGTTCAGTTAAATGGTTTTATTGAAAAAAAAAGATAATGATGTAGGTAATGTATTTACTGTATTTTACTAGAAATGCCCTTTTATTTGATACCCATATTGTGGGGGTGTGTTAAAATATGAAATCCGCCATTTTGTGGCGGTGGCCATCTTGGATTTACAATAATACATAATATATTAAATTGTATTGTCATCAGGACTAAAGGTGTATACCAAATTTCAGATCGATCCGTCAACTGCAAGGGGGTAAAATTTCAATTACTAAATTTGACCCAAACAAACAAATAAACAAACAAATAGGTCAAGCTAAAGAAAACCGTTTAAATATGCGTTTTTCGCAATTTACAACGAATTCCGTAATAAATAAGTGATTTTACTCAAATTATTCTAAACAATGGTAATTGTGACCTTTTTCAGCAATTTTATGCATAATATGCATATCTTTTAAAAGAAACGTACACTCAAAAACGTATCAAGCGTAACAAAATCGTAAGTTAGACAAGAAACCCTTTCCTGCAGTCGGGTATTTTGTTTTTCTTTTTTTAAATATACTTGTTTATATAATTATTCTTATACGCTAACAGTGCTACCAAACCTTATCATATCGCTACCAAATAGATATTGCCGGCTATATTGAATTTATCTGAAATACTCGTACTGCAGCGAAGAGCTTCGCTACCGCAATGGCTATAATCCTACGGCGATATGATTGTTTTATATTATAGAATATTGACGCTTCGAATATAAACATGGCTGGTTTTTAACCTCCGACGCAGAAACGACGGGGTGTTATAAGTTTGACGTACCTGCGTGTGTGTTAGTGGCATCGTAGCTCCCGAACGGATGAACCGATTCTGATTTTGATTTTGTTTGAAAGATGAATTAGTTGGGAGTGTTCTTAGATATGTTTCATCAAAATCGGTTCAGCCATTTTTGTTTGTCGGGGGTTTTTGAGTTTCCTAAACTTATACTTGTTATTCCAGATTTTAGTAGCTCTGCCTCGCGGTTTTACCCATGTAGGTAATAATGAAACCGATGGTAATTATGATAAAACTATGAAATGCAGCCTATGCCCATCTCCATTTCAGCTATCTATGTACCTACCAAATTTCATAATGATCGATTCAGCCGTTTCACCGTTCAAAAGGTAACAAAAACAGATGGACAGAAAGACAAAGTTATTTCGCTTTTCATGAACTTAAGTAACTTGTTAATAAACAGATAAATCTCGTAGTCGTGCGCAAATTCTAAAAGTAGCACGTAGACAAAGGGCCCCAAGATACAGGCTCTGCCTAGTTTGGGGACCATTGGAAAATATTTTGTAAGACTACATGCCATATACTATTGTTAATGTATTGTTAATGTATTCTTTCAGTAAATAAAATTATTATTATTATTTTACATTAACTTCAGTTAGGATAATAAAGCAATTATTATAATTTCATACCATTTTAATTAAGTAAGCAAGTAAAGTAATTTGGTTACTAAAACAAAATTACTGGAAAAAGTGTTATCCAAGTAAACAAAATTGCGTATTTGAAGATTTTGAAGTCGGTTCTTTCAGTTGTTTAAACTACAATATAACTAGGGTAAACAAATACCTATCATGCATACACACACATACAAGCATTTTGCTTTATAGTCATTTTGCTTTGTAGGCAGTCTGATCATAAAGAAAACTAATTAGTCTAGTAAAAATAAATCCGTTTGTATGGAGCACATCACAGTATTTGCAACTGGGGGATTCTTTTAAATTATGATAGGAAAATAGCTAAAAATTATAGATCAACAATAATCCCCGATTTATAGACTAGCTGCGTTCCGAAGTTTCACTCGCGTAGTTATGAAAAACGGTGATGATTATGATGATGATAAGTAGCTTATGTCCGTCTCCAGGTCCAAAGTTATCTCTATACTAATTTTCAAAACGATCGGTTCAGCCGTTTGACCGTGTAGAGGTAACAAAATTAGGTTTTATAATATCATTATGAAATTGTGTCAAATGTATTTCAAAACGCCAGTACCTACATTCATTTAAATATCAATATACTTAGTTGTCTTTTATGTTGTCACAAATCTTATTTTTACTACACTAAATGCCTAGTATTCGTTTGTCAGATTATTTATGTTTTTGATTTAGCATTGTAATTTATTTTCTAACTACTGCGCAGCTATTGTAAGCTTCTTTATTAGTGCTAATTTATACGATAAGATACTATCAGGACTGTCATATTACTTATCAGTATAACGGTTTGATTGATATGGATCTAGATTAAATTGCATCTACCTTGCATAGCTTAGACTAATATTTATGCTAATACATGATGTTGATTTATGTTTGGAGGATAAGGAAAATCATTTCTGATGTTAGCCTGCTAAGCTGTAGATTGTGGGTTCCGTCCCCACCCAGGCTAAATATTTATGTGATGGATGGAGGATCGTTCCATGATTGACATTCTGAGTGTTTCTATGTATGAATCATAAGTATGTATATACAATCGTCCGAAAGAAAGCCATTATCCGTATGCGATACATATTTAAATGATTCAAAAATTGTCTGGGAAGCGATTTTTTAATCGCTCGTATGAATTACCCAGGAGTGCGATTTTTTTATCACTCGAAAGGAATTCACATGCCAATTTGCCTGCCTTCCGAATATCAGTAATATTTTCGTAGAATTTGTTTTCTAATTTTGGATGTGGGTGATTAGTGGCAACTAAGACTCTGCAGGGTTACGCTAAACTCTTATAGCGACGCAAAGTTGGATCGCGTCCGTTTTTGGAGTGACAAAAAAGTTAAAAAGACTTAAAAGTAACACAATTTAAAGTAGGCTCATTTCAACTATTGTTTCACACTCTTCATTACAGAAAAAGCAAGATAAAAACGATCGTGAGCCAACTTTTTTTTTTTTTATAGAAGATCGATCTATTATTGATCACCAACTCGCCTGATGTTAAGCGATGGTGTGGCCGAGGATGGAGCTCGTCGATCTAAAAGATATCTATTCACTCTAGCCTTGAAAAATCCAAGATTGAAGGTCCCAGGAAACAGAGATGGCGGCAAAGAATTCCATTCTTGTGCACTACGCAACAAGAATGTGGATCGATATCGCTTAGTACGGATTTTCGGCATTTCAACGAGAAATGGGTAATTCGCTGACTTTGACTTTGACTTTGCATCGCTATAAGAGTTGAGCGTAACCCTGCTGCACTGTCTGCACTCATGTTTTGAAAACAAATCATATATTAAGACTTTATGATTTTTGAGACTTATTCTGTATATGCAAATTTATGCTGTATATTTTATTCAAAAAAGAAAAAATATCGTTATTGTAAAATGACCTAAACATTGATATAACAAAGTAAATGCAAGATAAACAAAAGGACACGAAAATAAAGTCTAGTACTATTTTATTCACTGGAATATTTTGTACAATATTGTGAAAGCCAAAATTACTCCACCACAAAATGAAATTCAAAAAATCCACGCTGATTAAACTGAAAAGTAATTACGTGCCTACAAAGAATTAAAGAAATAGGTTGTGTAATATTTGAATTTCCACGATTTTACTAGAAAATTCTATTTTCCCCAATCTGTACTACCTACACAATATTTAAAAATACAAAGTTATATTCTAATTGAGTCGCAAAATTAGAAAATATATCTAACATTCTGCGTCTGAAGGATCACTAAATTATTTTCTTCGACCTTACAAAATAACTTCAGAATCACGTTTTCCATTTTTTCATAACTTTGTGTACCTAAAAAGTACTTACTTTGTTAATCACTTAAGTTAAAAAGGACAATAAACAGTATTGCCGTCGTAATATTCAGTTATTAAACTTTTTTTTTTCAAGACAAAGGGCATGCCAAACTTCGCAATAAAGCCAAAGGGAGCTCTAATTAAAAAAAAAAACAACGAAGGGGCATCGAGGGATGTCTCGTGATGTCAATCCTTAATAAACATTTAGCCGAAACAAAAAGAGGTATAAATTCGTTGTTTCCTTCACTCATTACTAAATAGCCATTGGCGCGAGCGAGACAAAAGAAGTTTTTAATTAAACACACTTGCTATGTGTAATTTCATTTTAATGAGTGTTTTTCTTTGCTTAAATAAAATAGTAGCGTAGATATTTCTCTGGGTATAAACTTTTATGTGTATTCATTAAATATAAAAAGCGAGTTTTTCGCTTCATTTCTGTTCTTATTTACTTATGTTTAAGTATTCATTTTAATCATTGCAATATTACCAAAGGAAACTTTCTTTATCTTATTTTGTATCTTTCTAATTTAGATGTTTAGTTTTGCAGTGCTTTAACTACCCTTTAACGTACTTAGTCCTCTTAGTCCTTTTTTAGTCCTTTAACGTACCTACCTATTATTTAGCAAAATATTATGTACATTTCTTTTACGTAATAGAGATGTACCTACTTACATGCATAAATGAAGAAATTAGTAAGATTGAGAGATGGACGGACAAAAACGAAAAGGATTCCTTGCACAAACAAAGGAGCCCTGAAAACGCTCCGTATCAGAAGGTCTATCGAGGAAAATGACGTAGTTTGCAGAACGTCGGCATATTAAAACGTATATATGGTGGCAATGTCTTGAGTGGCAAAACGACTTACTAGTAAAACGTCCAAAATGTAATTTTGACACGATTATGAAGTACAGGTATCAACATATGTGTCAGCTGTTCTGAAAAGTATACTTAGTATGGGGCGGAAATAATATTACACACGTTTGAGGTTTTAAGTACTACTTGAGATTAATACCGGCCCAGATCTGTAACAATTTAACTGTAATAATTTATAAGGGGCCATCTCTGAAGTACCTACTAACCAAAAAAACATCAAAAACAATTCATTATTGGCGGAGTAACCGCTGAATAAACATATTAAAGTTTCCGGCAGCCTAGTGGTGAGACCGTCTGACTTGCGATCCGCAGATCCTGGGTTCGAATCCCACGGCACGCACCTCTGTCTTTTCGAAGTTATGTGCGTATTGTTGATTGCCGCCAACTTCAAAAACGGTGAAGGAAAACATCGTGAGGAAACCTACATGTCTGAGAGTTCTCAATGATATTGAAGATGTGTCAAGTCTGCCAACCCGCACTTGGCCAGCGTGGCAGACTATGGCCTAACCCTTCTCACAATGAGAAGATGGCCCGTTCCCAGCAGTGGGACAGTTTGTACAAAGAGGGCTATTAAAAAGAAAAAAAAAAAAAAAAAAAACATTTAAAAAAAAACATATAGTCGAATTTAGAACCTTCTTTTTGGAAGTCGGTTAAAAATATGAATGTTTAGATTTTTTCTTGCTAATTTGCTAATTTAAATAATTCCTTTAAATAAATGCCATTAAATTTGTATAAATACGTTTTATTTCATATGAATTCACAATTCTCCACGCGTATATTCCATTTTTCACATTAAAAAGGTAGCATAAAGGTTATCACCACATACATAAATAGGCGTCTACTACCCCCTTTTCAATTATTAAACTCCAGGCTCACATTAAACATCGTTATCAAGACTAATTATGATAAAAAAGATAAAACGGGCAGAATTTACCTACGGGAGGGGAGCTTGAAATGACTGAAAGTCACGTGACACGTATCCCCTGATATGTAAACCACTTCAGACAATGCTACCCTAATATTATGACAGCAAAAGGAACTGTCTCTCTCTCCCTCTCTCTCTCTGAGTGTGTGTGTGTGTGTGTGGAGAGGGGAGGAGTTGTAACCTTTTCATGACTAAAGTGAACAGACACTTATGTTAAAAAATATTTTATGTTATGTTATGTGTATTTTATGTTAAAAAATATTTTTATATGAATATTCTGTAGGATAATTTTTGTTAAATTATTTATTTTTCACTGAACATTATGAAAATGTGCAATTTTTGAAGTGAAAACTTCTTTAGCGGCGTTGTGCATTTTTGGGATGGGTAAAAAATGTTAAACTCTCGTCAGATCGTCAGATCGTAAGACGAACTGTCAGAAACCTATTCTAACGTTCTGCATTTAAAGTTCATTATTGTATATACAAGTTTGTCCTTCTATCATGACGTAATTATTTTAGTCAGAAACCTATTCTAACGTTCTACATTTAAAGTTTATTATGGTATGTACAAGTTTGTCCTTCTAGCATGACATCATTATTTTAGTCAGAAACCTATTCTAACGTTCTACATTTAAAGTTCATTATTGTATGTACAAGTTTGTCCTTCTAGCATGGCGTCATTTCGTTGCGCCGAATGCTTATTTTCGATACATGCACGTAAGACTCGTTAGCTCAATAGGGTAGAGCACCGATATACATTTCAATTTGTCAATCGGAGGGCAGAGGTTCAGATCCTTCACGAGTCAGTCTTTTGCAAATTTTTTTTTTAGTTTTCACTTCTGCCGGCAATCCCGGGGCGCAACCGTTGTTTTTATTTTTTCTTGAGTTTTATTTTGTTCAACTAATATAAAAAAGGAAGAATCTAATAACTTGTCGCAAATCAAAATCGCTGCTCAAAGTCGTTTAGGCTGCAATAGATAACATAGATTTACACTTACATGGAAAAACAAAATCCTACCCTATTTGCAGTCGAGTAAAAATGTACAATATAATGGAAAAAAAACATTTTAGAAAAAAATATATTGACGTTACAACGTCTAATAAATCGATGAACGCCGGCTGCACGCACGAAAAAGTATGACTCAGTGTCCCGTTACACTCATTGTCCCGTTACATCATCATCATTTCATCAATGTTTTGTTATGACGTTGTCACGTTAAACTATCGTCCGTAAACCGACTTTACAGACAACCAATTTTTTTTTAATATCTCTGTTACAATATGCTGTAGTCTGAAGAGTTAAAAGAGGCTTTTAAGCCCCTACCTGATATGATGGGGTCTACCACGGAAATGCATTAACCAAATAAGTCGATTAATGATTCGAATGATAGGAAGCGTGATCGAACGATTTGGGATTTAGAGTTCAACTAACGTCGGACCGCTACAGTACTTAACGTACTTTTGTCAAAATAAGCCAGGCGTCTAAAGTGACGTGTACGAGTAGTATAGGAGAATAGATAATTACCTTCTAGCCTGACGCGACGTCATGGTATTGTAATACCATGACGTAGGTCGTTTTTCCATTACATGCGAATTATCCAACGATACCACACACCATAATAATAGACGAGTAAATAAAAATCACTCCCACTTACTACTTAAGGAATATTTATATACTTATCTGGTATCTACCGAGATATAACCTTATGACCAATTTTTTTAAGATTTACACTTAATATTTGCGTGATTAATATGTATTCCCATGCAAAATTACAGCTTTATTTTACTTTCTCTCTAAGAGTCTCTGAAATAAGCCAAGAACAGATCTGTCGAAACTATACCTACAGCCTCCTTACTGACTACCTTGTCCACTTAAAAAAAATAATATAAATAGAGATATGATAACACTGATGACTATATGCTTTTTACATTTTTATAGTTGGCGTAAAAAATATAGTACAACTAAATAACTATCCCAAAACTCATCAAATATAAAGCATATTCCATATGATTGATAGTTCCAAGCGCATTTCCTGCCTGTGAGCCGCTTCCGGTGAGTTGTTGTAAGTGCCCACTGGGCCTAACGTGCGTTTGGATCTATGTGTGCACTCAGCCTAATTTGTGGGGAGTGGTCGATAGTAACTACTGTACAAACTATGGAAGCATTTGCTGCGTGTAGTGCGGTGTTTAAGAGCTAATAAGTCACTTCAGATGCGTAGCGAAACATTTTCATGTCTATGCTTCAAATTGTCAAGAAGGGTTAATATTTTTCCCCTTTCCATATTATGTAATTTTTTTCCAACAGGATATTGGTATCAAGCTATTTGTGCATTTGCCCTTTACAATTAATAATTATTTTATTAATATCTGTCAATCTTCAGTTAATATATTCGTTTTTATGATAAATATCAAGTTATAGTCACAATTACTCTCAAAACCTATTAAAATAAGTCACGTTCAAGTCTTTCTCACGTCATATCTTTACTGGTATACATCATATATGGAGTTTTGCTGATAACATCAGTTATAATTTAATAAACAAAAATCAAATACTCAACATTTAAATTTTGACTTCATGAATAAAACACCCCCATTTTTTACTGAAAAGAAGGAGTTGCTCAATTCGACTGTAGGTATATTTTTACACATACGAAATATATAATTAGGTACTAAAAATATTTAATTAATTATTTTAATCATTTTAATCAGTTTAAATAACTGAAACGACCGACTTCAAAATAGTAAGCAATTTCGTTTATTTGGATGAT
The DNA here is from genome assembly GCA_947563715.1 of Lycia hirtaria. Taxonomy (NCBI): domain Eukaryota; kingdom Metazoa; phylum Arthropoda; class Insecta; order Lepidoptera; family Geometridae; genus Lycia; species Lycia hirtaria. Next base: position 27,214,411 of record OX387375.1, read on the forward strand.
ATTTTTTTCCATTTATTTTGTTTTTAAAACCAAACTACCGATTTTGATGAAATTTCTATGGGACCAATCTGGAAGTATATTTATCCTTAAAAATACTTTCAAATCGGTTTATAAAATTAAATGAGAGAGTCATAAGGTAACAAACATTTAAAAAAATACAAGACCTTTGTGAAGACTTGATTTACCAAAATATTGAAATACATAATGTAAACAACAATAATGAATTATACACCATTATTGTATACACCATTGAGCGTGTAACACAAATGTATTTATTGCATTTAAACGCTATAATATACGTTTTATTCAACAGTATCCTTTTAATGTAAATATATGTAGATATGTATGGTTACTTAGCTGAAGGAAACCTTTTGTGAAACGTAACGTAAATTTATTTCCAGCACAATTTATTTTCAGAAAATTAACCTCTTTCGCGTGACGAAATGTTTCCCTCCTTTCAGTAAACATCAGAGGACTTATATTACATGCCTCTTAAACATAACACAAAACTCTTTTGATGTGTTGACTTTACATGATGTACTTACAAACGAACATATTTTTCATAACCTCAACAAAATTGACTATAACTTTTTCGCGAGCGGCAACCCTCGTTTAATTTGTTTCTCTTTTTGTTTCAGTCCAGTGAGAGCGACATGGAAACCGTCGTCCAATATTTACTCCTAGCCCTGGCTCTGACTTCTGTACAAATATCCTACACTGAAAGCCGGCTAAATGAAAAACGCAGGGACAAAACCGAGAGACGGTACCACGGCGCGCAAGTCAAAGATAACATATGTGAGATAACGAACAGGGAATCAAAAGTGCACTGCTACTGCGAGAATACAGACATAAAGACCGCGACGAGAGCAGACTGCTGGGTATTCAACGGTGGAATCGACTTAAACGATCCAATTTGGAACACTTTCCATTCACAACCCCATTTGGAAAGGCTCACGTTCAACGTCAGGTCGGACGGAGCACTCCGATTTGTCCCCTTACACGTCATCCACAGAATGAAGCGTCTACAAAAACTGTACATTCACTACGCAACCCTCACTAAAATAGAGAAGAAGACGTTCTCGAACATGACGACGCTGCGTGAAATAACGCTAATGAACAACAAAATAATGGAATTAGACTTCTCCGCTTTCACGAACTTGCCTTCGTTAGTGAACTTAACCATAAAGGATAATAAAGTGACCGAAATACAAAGGGACGTTTTCGTGGATCTACCGAACTTGAGATATCTAGATTTGTCGTTTAACAGCATTAATCTGGCCCACGATGCGTGTTTCGAGCATCTGACCGTTCTCAACGATCTAGTGCTGGAAGCGAATTTAATTTCGGTGCTGACTCGGGACACGTTCAGGGGATTGTCCAATCTGACTAGATTGGATTTGAGGTCGAATAAGTTATCTATGATCGGAGATTTGACATTCACAGAATTGTGGAATCTGAACGAGTTGCTGCTGGATAATAATGAATTAAGGTATCTGTCTGAGAGAGCATTCGACGGACTGGCGTTGCTTCAGAAATTGTCAATGACGGGTAATAAATTGAAGTCCATCAATGAGGGGCTTTTGGAAGGCGTACGTGGTCTTGAGTTATTGGATTTGAGGAACAATGACATCCAATATTTCACTTACGACACTATCAAGCCTATATTGGAGAATTTGAAGATGAAGAATGCGGTACTATATCTTAGTGGTAAGTATTGGTTAATTCCAATTCTAATTCCAATTGTAATAAGAAAAGTATTTTAATTATTTTGAAACTTTGTTCTGTATTAGCGCATAATTATTCTCACAATTTTAATTTCATAGAAAATAACCCAATTTTTTTTTTATAAATAAAGTTTGAAAACTGAAAACTGATATCAACAGTACCAGGTAGCTTAGTATTCATAAATATAATTACCTACAAACAATTCAAATACAGCTTAAAATTTACTGATTATGTTATTAAATAACTTTTATTACATCCTAAAGCTTAACCTTTTTAAAAACAAGACGAATACGTTTAGAAAACTCAAAAACACCTGAAAAAAAACGGCTGACCTAATTTTGATGATACAGAGATAAGAACAATCTAAATAAAATCCTATTTCAAATAAATAAAAAAACTAGATCAAAATCGGTCTATCCGTATAAGAGCTACGACGCCACAAACAGACACACAGGTACTTGTCATACTTATAAGACCCCTCTTTTTGAATCGGCGGTTGAAAAAAAAGTTCATCGAAATAGGTATTTGCCGAATCATACACATAAAAATAAATATAGTTGATCAGGGGTTTTTTGTATCAGTTAAAAATATACTTCCCTCTTGTCGATTTCCCCAAATCAAAAGTATGCAGTAAAAATATTTTTTATGAGAAAAATAATTTATAAAAACATTTTCATGAATAAACATTTAAGCCTATTTTTTATTGAAGTTAGCAGATTATCAAACACTATTTAGTATTTGATTCATCATTTGAGGAATTAATATTCCTCAAGATTGCAAAATGGAATATAATAATAATGATCTGTCTGGGTGTTTCTATGTATCATATGTATATATTTACAAAAAAAAAGTATATATGTATTCTATCAGCCATCTAGTACCATAGTACAAGCTTTGCTTAGTTTGGGCTAAATGGTGTTGTGTGAAATGTCCACAAATAGTTATTTATTTATTTATTTAATGATACAATCTTTATTTCGGCTGCATTTTAACCATATACAAATTTAAAATAGATTATAATTAGCTGATATATGAACACAAATAATTAAAAATGCAGATAATAATACAAAAAATGTCAAATAATTTAAAATGAAATAAAAAATCAATTCTAATTCAAAACTTTTTATACTTACTACCTTAATCTATATGCTGGTTTTGATTTTCGGTCCTGTATAAAAATGTAATATACATGTTTTTCACGTCCATCCAATAATATTCACATACTTATGTGAAAGATAAATATATTTAGCAAACAAAGGGGCACACCCTGGCTCTGCGAGCCCTTGCGGCCACCCCTACACATTAAACACTATTAATGAGAGAGAGCGCACTGACTTTGTTATATTATTACTCATTCGCAGTACTTTATCTTTCGCTATTTTGTTAAATCACAAGATAATAAATCTAGCAACAAATACGTAACTAACAGTAAAAAAAACTTTTATTTGGATTAATACTTGCCTATTTATTACCTACATATTATGATACGCCAATTACTCTGGGTTTTTTTTTAAGTTTTAAGCTCGTTAATATGATTATATTATTGATTAATGTCCATTTTTACCTATTTCAAAAAGGAGGAAGTCGATAATTCGTCTGTATTTTTTTATGTTTATTACCGCATAAGTCCTTCATTTATAAACCGATCTGAAAAATTTTTGTTTGACAGGATGTATCTACTTTCAGTTTGGTGCTATAGAAATTTCATCAAAATCAGTTTAGTAGTTTGGTTTTTAAGATAATATTTAACTATAAACCAATTAAAAAATATTTCTCATAATAAATGTTGTCAAAGTTTATATATAATAAAGTTTACATAGTCAGTCAAACAGCCCACCCCTGACTGTACCTACGCAAAGGTGCCCATGACACTCGCCGCATTACCTCGTTGAATGGCGATGGACAACCTTTGCATCAAGTAAAATCCGGAGCGGGGGCATATTTAACTATAAGCTTTGTAAAATTCGTTAGTTGTATGTAGTATGCTTGCTAAATAAGCTAACAATGTAGACGACCTTTGAAGCTCAATAGAGTAAGAGCTGCTGTGACGTGTTCTGGTAGGTAAACTATCTATGACCCGAAATACATTTTTTTAGGACACGTGTCTTTATTAACTGCAACAAAACAATATAGGTACAAACTACACATTAGTTAGTTAACTAACTAAATTACTACACGAAAAGCAAATCGATAACATGCAAATAAAATCAAGCTGTTGCTGTTTGTTGTTTGTTGTTTTTAGCCTGAAGTATCCCACTGCTGGGCAAAGGCCTCCCCTTCATTTTTCCATTGCTGGCGATTTTGTGCGTTGGTGAACCAGTTTTTGTCGAAGGTGTCAAGTTCGTCCCGCCACCTCTTGCGGGGCCTGCCGAGTGGCCGTACCACGCTGGGACTCCACTTGGTGGTTTTCTTGGCCCAAAGCTCTTCCGGCATGCGGCCAACATGACCGGCCCAGTCCCATTTCAGCTTGGCAGCTTTGAGAGCTACATCTGCTATTTGAACAATCAAGCTATTTGATTTTATTTGAATGTTACTTGGCTAAATCAATTTCATAGATCTGGTTAATTCCAGATGTTTTACTTAACTTAATTATCTTCTAGAAGGACGAGCTCCATCCTCGGCCACACCGTCACTTAGCATCAGGCGAGTTGGTGGTCAATCGTAGATCTATTTTGCATAAATAAATGAAAATAAGCACCAGTTTCTGATTCCATAAGTTTGTTAGCCGTAAGTTTGTTAGGTTAGGTTGGTTAGTTTTTTTTTTAAATTATAAATACATAAAAACTTTATTACTACGAAGATTCGGTTATCAGGCGTTATCAGGTTGTCAAATGAGGTTTTGGGGTTTTAATATAGTATCTTATAAAAAAAACGTTTTCGTGGAAATTATATTCGATATTTCATAATTTGGATCATATATGGATGGATGGATCATTTATTTATATTCTGGTAAGTTCAATATTTTGACATACAAAATGGTACATCAACTAGTGAGAGATTAACTTCCTACATGAAGATATCCGTACCTATTCACGAACTGTCGAATTCGAATTCAATTCGGCATCTCCATTTTCTTCTCAGTCATATACATTTATTGAGTTCAAATCCCAATGCACACCTTGTCTCAATATCTTTTCCAAGCTATTTGCGTATACTGCTGGTAAGTACACGGTGCTGAAAAACATCGTGAGTTTTATGTATTTTTTTATGTAAAATAGATCTACGATTGACTACCAACTCGCTTGATGTTAAACGATGTCTTCGTAAGTCTGTCTTGCCGACTTGCGCTTTGCTGACGTAGTATTAGGACTGAGAAAGCTCAGCTTTTGGCCGTTTATAAAATTCAAGACAAATTCATATTCCGATTCGGAATTGGCTATCCTTTTGTAATTTATTTTATATTCCTCAAATGTGAACAGTGTAGTGGTAGTAGGTATCTACTACATCATTACTTATAAATAGAAATATAGTTTGATTTCCTTTGAGTATGACATATTTTTCCGATGATTATGTATTTATTTTTTCAAGTAAAAATAATTTTGTAAATCGGCTTTTATATGACGGAGTAAATTATAAAGTAACAAACATAAAAAGTACTACCGAATTGAGAACCTCCTTCATTTTTAAACCTATTAAAAAGACAAAAATACTACCTAATTTACAACCTCCTTCTTTGTTTAAACCTCTTAAAAAGATATACACTTGCATAACACAACCCATCTGAGTGGAGTTTTGGCGGGAACGTTTTAGTAACGTGTTGTTGCTTTGTTTTATTTTCCTAAACTTGTGTTATCTTGAACATTAATGCTATAAAAATGCTGGTGTTTTATTCATTAAGTTTTCGATAAAGTGCGTGAGTGTGGTCAAGTGAAATAAAGCAGTAAAACGTGTGATTTTACGTTGTCGGCAAAACTCCATAGAAGCTTCTAGTAAAGTCGCCATCACATTACTGAAGCAGGACTCGACTTATAAATTGACTGTTTACGTGACTTAGATTTTGACTAGAACATGTATTTATTGCTTGTTTTATTCAAGAAACTTGAAGCAATCCTAATAATTGACACTGGCAAATGCTTCAATGCGGGTCCAATACAAAAAAGAAGAACCCATCTAATCAGTTACAAAAAAAAATAAAAAAATACGCTCAATCTGATATAATTTAGCATGGTCATGCTCACAGCATGCTGGACTTACACTCAAACAAGTATATAATTTTGTATTTTGATTCGATATCAGAAAGTTGAAATACTGCAAGGGTGCTCCTCACCCTAAAGTCCCTTAATCGAATCACCAATGACGTAATACCTCGATTCAGCGACAACACAATGTGTTTTTATTATAATAAACAAAAATAACGTTCCTCACACGACTCGTTGTGACTTTTTCATGATAATAGACACGTGTTTGGGAAACCATTATTTATGGGCTCACTGTATTCATGTCACGGAACAAGCGTTCGTTTTATTTTTGCGACTATTCGCTGTATTTAGGGTATGTTCGTACGTCGACCTCTAGTTATTGAATTGGCATTTCTGGAGTGTCAATGTAGGGTAGCCATAAATGTTCACGGGTAGTATATCACTGAACAGACACATGAATATATCGATATCTGTAGAAACAAGTATGACTATAGAAAACTCAAAAACCCTCGACAAACGGCTGAACCGATTTTGATGAAACATAGCTAAGAACACTCCCAAATAATTCAAACAAACACCCCGTCGTTTTTGCGTCGGGGGCTAAAAACAACATTTAGGTTATTTTTAGGGTGAGCCTAACCTGTTTACCCGATAAGCGCAAGAAGGAGTGTTGTTTATCGATTGCACGTTATACTACTACTTGGTTTATACTACCTCCAACAGCCTGAATGGCTGGACTGATTTTGATGTACGATGTGTCGTTAAATTCGTCTTCATTCTCAGAGTTTGCTACATTTTTTGTTGCAATAGTAATACGACTCTTCAAAAATAAAAGAAAATGCGCTATTTCGTAACCTCTTTAACAAATACTTAGTTGACTTTACAAAATAAATCCTAAAGGAAGGAGGAAATGGACATTATTTAAATAAATTATACAGTATCTTTGTCCATACTTTCTCGCTAAAATTTACATACAACTCCATATCATGCGCAAAGTAAATGTAAGCTGTGATATCGCTCTTACGCAGTCGGGTATTTTGATATTTTTTTTCTGTTTGGCAAAGTTATTGATGATCTATTTACTGTGGATATAAAAATAATAATTCCAACAAACCAAGTAACTCTATCAAATAGTTTAGCCAAATATTCTGAGAAACTTGTTCAGGCAGAAGAATTTATGCAATTATACAGCGAACGTATAATTATTATACTGGAAAAGTTTTAAGTCTTAAATTTCAGCGTAACATCGACGAACAACTTAATTCACATACCAAATTTAAATTTAATTTCAGTGAACCTAATCAATTTAATGACTCATTTATTTAAAACAGCTTTAAATAGTTTTTTATATTACTAGTACAGCGCTGATTTATCTTATAAAATATCTATATGAATTATGAATAGAAGGGCAAATTTGTATAATGCTTTCTTGACCCTCGTAAGGATTTTTTTTTATTAACCTATGCTGTCCCACTGCTGGGAAAAGGTCCCCCATTTCCCTCCACATATTACGAATTTAATAAATTAAATTAAATAATTGTTTACAGGCAACAAATTGGGCTGTGACTGCCGCTTATCATGGATCCAAGTACTACGGAACGAAACAAAGAGCGAACCACTTCGCTTGGCCTTGGATGACGTCACATGTATCCCCAACCCAGAGATAACTGAAAACGCTTCCAATGAAGTAAACTCTGAAAACCCTGAAACAGTAAAACCTGTTAAAGGTCAAGTTTACGAAATAGAAGCAAACAGTGAAGTTATAACTAATAACAATGAAGACGATGACGCGTCAAGTCAATACAAAATTGAACCTACAGTACAACCAGTTATAGCGAACCAAGTTTTCATAGTAGATATGCCAATAGAAGCGATGCCGTGTCCAAGTGAATTAATCCAGAAAGGCGAAGATTCTTTAATGCTCTCATCTAAAGACGAGAGCTACTGGCAATCAAGCTCAAGTTTTAAAACAACGACACGTTTATATCTAACACTAACATTAGTATTGATAGTAATGTAAGTGCATGCAAAGAATAACTCTATGGGATCAGTGATTTATGTGTGATTGTGTTTTAAGAGATTTTGTAATAAGAGTCAATTTTGTAAACATAGATAAGAAAAAAGACTGGTAATATTTAAATTATTCTGTATCTAGTTAGAATAACGCTACATTTTGGATAGAAATTGTGTTAGAAAGTTAACTTTTATATTGGATAAATCATATCAGAAATGGATGTATGTATTACCAAACGTAGGCTAAGACGTGAATCTATCAAGAATAAAAATAATAATCAGTTTTCACTAGAAATATATTTCCTACAAAATCTATTCAATTAGTATTATAAAAAATATAAAATCTCAATTAAGTCTTAGAATTATCTATTGCATAAAATTTTCACAACACAAATTTTCAGAGTAAGAAAGGTCCTGGATTTTCAAAAATATATGTATATGTCTCAAATTATATGTACATTTAATCGTAGTTACATTTTCTAAAATATTCGCTTTTTAGTAATAGATTAATAGGTATTTGCTCGTGTATTTATATAAAAAATATTGCGTAAAATGTTTACGCTGCTAATATTGCTGAAAACCATGTTCATATATTTTTGAAACTTGGGATCTAGCTTGGTTCATGACTTATTTATTTTGAAAACATTTAAATTTAAATGTAATTACCTGTATTTGTGAGTATGTATAATTAACGCTTAAGAATAGGTTATATAACTAATATACTAGTTGTGTAAATAAAGAATTCAAAATTTGGAAAACAACGAAATAAAAGATTTTTGACTAAACTTTGACTTATTTAAATTTCTGTCATTCATGTTTTTAAATCAGTTTTGAATACTAACTTGCCTATTAGAAAACAACGACGTTGAAAATGAAACATAAAGACCTACATATGGATAGAGATACATAACATTTTTTTTTTTAAACAAGCTTTTATTTAAATGCTCTAAAACGAAGAAAATAAATTTTATATTGATATAAATAAATGCTTGTCGCGAGAACACACACATATTTTTTTTTTTTCAAAAGAACAAACTAACTTTAATTCTAAGCAAATGATAAGAACGCGTCTAAGTCTTTCGTTGGAATGAAATATTACTTATTAGATAGGTACGATGTTGTTTGAAATCTCGCGAGAAGCTTTTATTTATAGCAATATAAAATTTATTTTCTTCGTTTTAGAGCATTTAAATAAAAGCTTGTTTTAAAAAAAAAAAAAACATTTACTAGACTAAAAAGAGTGCTTGTCAAGACTATTCAAACGAGTCCAAATTCGACGGTTTTATCTTGTTTAGTTTAGGAGTTCCTATGGCCACCTTCCGACGCCATCTTGAGACCCTGGCTGTCATGTAGCACAAAAGTGCTTGTCAAGACTATTCAAACGGGTCCAAACTCGACGGTTTTATCTCGTTTAGTTTAGGAGTTCCGATAGCCACCTTCCGACGCAATCTTGAGACCAACTTCATAGTACCATATTATTGCATTGTCACCGAAGTTACGTAAGTAAACCAAATTTCAACCTAATCTAACGACAGGAAGTGGTTCTAATTTAACTCGCAAGATTTGTCCCATACTAACAGGGCAGGTTGAATAAAAGCTTTTAAAAAAGAGAAGATACTATAGAAGATAAGATACAGATTTGAACGAAAAACGTTCAGAGCTATATGTCAATTCAAAGTTACTGAAATGATAACGAATAGGAGACTATTATTATAATTTATTTTGAGTGTGGCTCCGAAGATGGTTTGAGCAACAGCAGCCTTGTGAAAGCCAGTGTGAAGTGCCTCCCGAGTGAAATCTTAAAGAAAAAACTCCATCATGTTGGATAGGTATTTTAAAAATAATCTAAATATTTATATAAAAATTATTTTAACACGCTTTTATTAGCTTCATCTGTATGCATGTTTGTTTGTTTGTAACCGACTCCTTTGGACTTGATTTTGACCCACTTCAAACGGTCAGATTTAATTCAAACTTTGTAGACTTATCGAGGACCGATGACTATACAATAATTACATAAGGTTAAGCGTGTTTTTTTTAGTTTTTTTTAAACTATTACTTTATTATTTTAATTTAGGGATCCGTTTGCCAAATGTAAGCTTTAAAGTGATAATGTTTGTTAGAGTCAAGTGTGGCTCCCTGCCAACTAAATGGTTAGTGTGAAAAATTGTTAAATTATAGTTTGCTATTGTGAATAAATAAAACTGTCAGCTGGCTATAACTCGGTGGAAACATCCCTTACATCTTTCAGAGGTTCAGCTGTATGTATATTTATTTTTATAGTAAAGCTCTTGAGATATAGAAATACATCAAATATCAAAGGTACCATTAATATTTAAATTCTATTTTTTTTAACTACTCACAGCCAGACTTATTATTTATTTACTGTTTAATATGAGATTTGTAAACTTCAGAATTCAAGTAAATATTAATGAACTGTCTGTGACACAAGTTTCTAATTTTGAGGGAAATACCTACTCTTGAAATAATTTAGTTCTCGGGGAATAACGAATTTACTATTTGAATATTATATCAAAGGGCTAATACGAAGATGTTTTAAGTAGGACGCATTAACTTTAGATTCAACTAAGTATAGTTAGGCATTTATTTAACAAATATTACCATCTACATCATCAAAGTAGAATTTATTAGATTCTAATGAGGAATACAATCTTCTTCCTCTTTTCGTGTCAACGGTTCGTTTTTTTTTATATATTATTATACTGTATTTGACTATATGATCATATTGTATTCCTCCAGTAGGATCATTTAAAAGTGGTCAATTGGTCCTTACGTCGATTCTCCTTAAAAGTGAAGTTGGTAATCAGTGAATACAATATAAGTATACTAAGATCGTGTAATACCGATATTTTACATTATTTTTGCAAGATTCATCTTACATCATCATCAAATTTCTATTACCGTTTCTACTAATTAGCGCAGATACATAAATACCAAGAGCATTACCGCAAAACAGATTTTTGGGCTTGATTTCACTATGCACTTTTAACGCTATTTTATTAGTTAGCAAGAAATCTAGATTTACTTTTAAAACTCTGAGATCCGCAAAACAACGAGATCTTGCAAGATACTATTGTTTAAGTCTCAGAAACATTAACATTAAAAAAATTGCTATGAGTGTACCATTCTCTAGTCATGACTCATCATGGCATCAATTTATATCGTATGATGTTTACCATCCGTTTTGGCATTCCGCAGCATGCGCTCACCTGGGCTACATCAATGTTGAGAATGGAAAGGATCTAAATTGTCCAGCGCCGGCGGAGAAACCAAAGAAAGGAATCAAATACTTCTTCCTTTGGTTTCTCCCCATAATAATAGCCTATATTCTATCAGGGTATAAGCCGTTTTTTACAAGTATTTTTAAAAATCTTTGTAGGAGATATGTTTGATATCGTATGGCTTAGATGATTATGATAAAACCCAATTCGACCCGGTGTAATTTTTCCATATGGAGCCTCCAAATTGTCTGCAAAATTTGCAATAATCTGATTATATATACTAACTTTTTTTTAGTGAATGCCTAATGGATTATGGTACAGCCAAACCCGCTAGTTTTTAGACATAACATTTGGAAGATTTCTGCTATATGAAGTCGACCAGATTTGTCTTAACTACGTGGCTTACATATACATAAAACATACATAAATAACTCTGTGTATAATTATTAATGTCTGTTAGAAGCTCTCTTGACAGGAAGCTTGATTTAGCTTCCTGTACATGAACTAGGCTAGAAACTATCGTCTACTGATTACCCAAGTTGGCTAATGACATAGAATATAATACGCTCTACCTCTGGGAACAGGAGTTTGGATCGTGTTCCTGAAGCGTGATTAGAACATGTATGAGTTATTTTGTTGCCTAAAGGTAATTTAACTATTTTCATTATAGTAATTATCCAGAGCTAACTGTAATTACGCGGAGGTAGATTTTGGCTTGTTTAGTATGAATACATTGCAGGTCTTTGACCTTAATTTTGATTAAAGCAACAATATAATCACTTGGCTAGAAGGGATGGCAGGGATGGGATCAAAGTAGTCACCGAATGGTAACCGAGGAACGGGCGACGACATCGGGCTCTACTGGCCCGATGGTCAGACATCACAATGCGCGTCAGATGTCAGTGGATGGGATTCGCACAGGACCGGAAACGATGGCGTGGACGAGAGGAGTCATATACACAGTAGTAGGTAGATACAGGCTGAATAGATATATAGAAAAATATATATGTATTGTTTTATATATTTATATTTTAACCGACTTCTAAAAAGAAAGTGTTTCTCAATTCGACTGCATGTTTATTTCTTTATGTTTGTTACGTGATTTCAAATTCAAATGCAAAATAATTTATTTCAGGTTAATATGGGTATATTAAGAAAAGAAAATAAATAACGTTACATCATTGCATAGTAATAATATTTAAAAAGCAAGAGATAAGAGCGGCGTGTGAGAGATACTAAAATTCAGGCTTCCTTACACGTATATACCTATATACACATTTTTTACACAAAAAGATCCCTAGTTATTACAAATACAATATAAGCAAGTGTTCTCCATCACAAACACTCCCACGGGAGTACGCCGTGACACAAAACATGCTTCCACGACAGTCACGTAACACCACAATTAACTCTTATAAGTAACAGTAGACAGGAAAAACATTTTTTTCTTGTAAGTAATTACGCTAGAATCATCCCTAATGCCGACAAACAAACGTAAAACAATATGATTGCTTAGTTACTAGTAATTTGAGTAAATAGGTAAATAGACCTCGCTTGCCAATCGATAAGTAAATGCAATAAATGAAGATGGCACTAGAATAAATTCATGATACTAAACTATACAATCATAGTTCATCATTGTCATCATCTCAGCCGTGAATTCCACTGCTGGACATAGGCCCCCATGTATTCAACAAGACCGGATAGAAGCGACTTACTCCTAGCGTCTTCCTGCCACTTGTATGAGGTCATCTGTCCATATTGTGGCTGGCCTTTCTACGCGGCGCTTGCCGGTGAGTGGTCTCCACTCGAGAATTTTACGGCCTCATCGGCCATCAGTTGTACGTACTATGTGGCCTGCCCACTGCCACTTCTAATAATCTGTTGTGCTATGTCGGTGACTTTCGTACGTCTACAGATATTTTCATTTCTGATTCGATCCCGCAGAAAGACAGACTCCGAGCATAGCCCTCTCCATAGCTCTTTACGTGATCTCGAGCTCGAGCTCGAGAGAAAATGAACAGGAGTTTGCCCAAACCAAAACTATACTTATCCGCTCCGTACCAGTTGCTACACCCTACCAGGGTCATTAAGTATATCACTAAAAGCAAACATATACTTCAACATTTCTATATACCTACACTATAATGAATGCAATAAAGTAATCTTATCGTTCAACGAAATTTCATTATCATCATCATCATCATCATCATCTCATCAAAAAGGCTGGACATAGGCCTAGATTAAAGAAACTGGTAATAAGTCATATTTACAACGTTTCGTTAACTTTTTGACACTTTAACAGATTAGACATTTAAAATAAGAACACTTCTTGATTGCGTTGCTAGTTGATCAACATATTGAATTAAGGACAGCAGCACCCATTATCTCTTTTTTTTTGTTAACTAAGAACATTCTCGATTAAATCTTCTTTCAAACAAAATTAAAAATAAAATCAATACCTGGTTCATTCGTTTGAGACCTGGATAACGATTTTTTCGCTACAGTCAATTAGAGAACTACGAAGCCATATAGACATAGACACACAGATAGCGTAGAAGGAGAAGACTATATAATAGTACCTCTATGACAGATAGGTACATACATTACACAATTAGAACGATTAAAATATTATTTAAGTATATTAAATAAATATTCAAAAGTCTAGACTTTGTTTTGTGCAAAAATGCCAACCTTCAAGACAAAAATAGCTAAAGTAAAAATGTGAGATAAAGTTACTTACCAGCCAACAAAAAAGCTGAAATCTGCTTAGAAACTTTTATCCCTTCAATTCTTCATTCATCAAGCAAAGCGGCTCACGTCCAAGACGTTGCTAAACTACAATTTAAAATACAAAAGAAAGCAGCGAAATAACTTAATTTAGATAAAGGCGATTACCTTCCACAATATACACTACTTTGTAGACAATCCCCGACTATTTCCCCAAAAAAAGTGTACAAAAACAAAGGAGATGAAGAAGAAAATGCAAAAATCTGATTTTTTTTAAGCAGAGCTAAGTAAATGCGCAAAAATGGAGCCGAAACTCGGCGCCCTAAAATGTTCCCGTGGTAATAAGTACAGGTATTTTACTTCGACGAAGCAACACCCCGGCTTCTACTACAGGTCCTCGAAAGCTAATTCGCTTTAAGAATTTTATTAAGATATACTAACTAACAAATACTTTGATGTATGTTAAGTAAGTTGGCTCTAGTGTAGCATAAAACACGACCTTATTACATAAAAAAAGAAAACAGAGTTCTCTAGAAAATATTTTTTTCTAATGTCCACAAATATATATATTTTTTTTTTGTGGTAAGCACCTTTATTCACTACAACACAACAATATACAGACTCAACTACTACACAAAAAGCACATCGATCACCCCAGACAGATAAAGGTCTAAAGATAATCCAAATGCTCAAACCCACTACCAGTTGGCAGCGTACCCAGCATGCTGCCGCATTGCCACGTTGAATGGCAATGCTTATGCGTTGGGCCAGATACGCGCCAGCATTTTGGTCACGCGTCGCATCAATCAGGCGCTCAGAATTTTTTTTGAAAATGAGATGAGCTCCCGGTCCCCACGGACCCAAAGTTTCGACACCAAACGGCTATTATTATTATTATTATTAATAAGGTTAGGCGATACATCTCACCGAGACAACTGCTTCATCTGTATCAAGCACAGGTCCGATCGTGTATATGAAATGCTGCTGCCACCTTTTTGATGGATCAGCCAAGTATCAGATGGAAGCTTTAGAATCAATGGACCGGCGAGCTGTGAGGTTAATCGGTGACGATAACCTAGCTGCCAAGAAGCTACTTAGTCTCGAGCACCGCCGTAAAGTAGCATGTCTGTCTATTTTCTACAGGTTTTATTTCGGGGAATGTGCGCAAGAGCTTTACGATCTAATTCCACCCTCCCCATTTCACTACAGGACTAGCAGAAAGTCGGCGAATTACCACCCATTTCTCGTTGAAATGCCAAAAATCCGTACTCAGCGATATCGATCCACATTCCTGTTGCGTACTGCACAAGAATGGAATTCTTTGCCGCTATCTCTGTTTCCTGAGACCTAGGTACAATCTTGGAATTTTCAAGGCTAGAGTGAATAGATAATATCTTCTAGATCGACGAGCTCCATCCTCGGCCATACCATCGCTTAACATCAGGCGAGTTGGTAGTCAATCGTATCAATCATGTATAAAAAATAAAAAATTCTAAAAATGATTTTTATGTATGAAAATTAAATTGGATCTAATTGAAATTTTTATCGAATATTTGTGTTTTGTTTTCTAGTTTTACAACAAATGATTTTTTTGAAATATATTAATTCACTCATTTTATATCTTAAAAAATACGCGAGTGAGACGGACGATGGTCAAACTACGAACTCTTAAGAGTTTTGTGCTATGTTTTTAAAACACTGACTTTGAATTCGCAGAAATCTATTTTCGTATTCGTTTCGTGGGGCAAATAACTTGCTAGTAAGACTATGAAAACTTCACTGAAATTCAAATCACTTCCAATTCAAATACAGAAACAAGCACCATACAGAAAAAAATGTCTCAAAAATCATAGGTGAGTTCCAATCGGGAACCTCAAGTAACTATCGCCGTGATTCCCATCGCCACGAAAGTTAATGCTTCCCGTCGAGATGGCTACCATTTGCTGTTATTACATCTCGGGAGTATCTCTATCGGGCAGAGGAATGAGTTTCTAAATAAGACGTCTTGTGACATAAGCGCTTACCGACGTATGGCGCGAATTGGGCCGCAATAATTGAGGGGTGTTGAATATCAGATGAGAGCGGTTATGGGATGTTAAGGTAAGCCTATGGGTTAAAATATTCTGTTTTAGAAACAGGGATCAATTTGTTTATACCTAGTCTTGCCATAAATATTGTCACGAAGAAAAAAATTATTTTTTTATTGCAAATAATATTTATTACTTTTACAGTGTATTAGTTTAATAAATAAATATAAAACAATTTAAAATATAAAAGCTTATTCGAAGTGGTCTCCATTGGCTGCAATACAGTCCTTTAAACGTTGAGGCCAGTTATCAATAGAAGCACGCACTCTTTCCATGGGAAAATTCTTCACTGCCAATCGTATGGATTGTTTTAGGGACTCCAAATTATCATGGCGTTTAGAGCAAGCCATACTCTCTAAAACTGACCATAAATCATAATCCAGCGGATTAAGATCAGGACTAGACGACGGCCAGTCTTCAGCTCTGATGAAGTCCGAAACGTTCACTTCCAACCAAGACTGCGTGGACCGAGCTTTATGACCTGGCGCCGAGTCTTGTTGGAAGGACCATACTTGGTTATTGAACATGGTGTTGTTAAGGGGCTTAACTACCTTCTCAAGAATGGTATTTTGATACACTTGTGCCGATGTTTTGATACCTTTTTCACAAAAATATGGCTCAGTCACTCCTTCATAGCTAACACCCCACCAAACCATCACTGAAGTCGGATAATGCCCACGTTGCACTCTGTCGACTAATTGGGAAGCTTCCTTAGAGCTTTGAGCATAAATACGGTCATTTTGTTTGTTAAAATGTTGCTCAATTGTAAAGGTTTTCTCATCCGTAAACAGAATTTTTCTGTGACCTCCCGTTGCGTACCGCTTCAGTAGTTGTTTCGATTTTACCACCCTATTCTTTTTTAAATGATCAGTTAAAAAATGACCTGTGCGTCTCTTATAGGCTGCAAGTCCTTTTTTTTTTTTTTTTTTATTACCCAGGGGAAACCCTTTATGGATACCACTGCGCCCCGGGGGAGGCTGCGTGGTTATGTGGGAGTCCCGCCCAGTTGACCGGTGTGCCGGATAGTCCAGCCCAGTCAACCGGTATGCCGACTACCCACTAAGGCTACCCACTAAAACCCCTGGGGTGTTTCGTCTCGGCGCCTGTCTGTGCCGGGCCCATGGGTGCGTCACTGAAACTCGTCCACGGACCCGGCGGCGCTGGTCCCCTGGGACACTTCTCGGTCAGGGCTATCTCCGCCCTACCATCTCTAAGTCTAAGTCATCTTTTAAAATACGCGACATGGTTCTGGGTGCTATCTTCATCTCCCGATATAAAATCTTTTGCTTTCGGACAGGATTTCTTCGAATTCTTTCCCTTACTGCTTTGACCCCCTTTTTCGTACGAACACTACGTGGACGGCCAGATCTTTTTCTGTCACAAACAGAGGAGGTCTCATTATACCTATTAATAGCCCGGTACACAAACATTTGACTAATACCAAGCGTATGGAGAGTTTTAAAAATTGCATTTGGCTCCATACCAACTTTGTGTAATGCAATCACAGCGATTCGGTTCTCTTTATCACCCCACTCCATTTTAATATCGCAAAATATTGTACAATTCAATTCCAAATTCAAATGTAATATCTTTCTTATTTTTAACTGTAACAGTATTTATGGCCAGACTAAGTATAAACAGGGTTGATTATTGCCATACAATTAATTAATGATGATATTGGGTGGGCGTGGGACACCGTAGGAAATATTATTAAAGTAAATAGTATATTTCATTACAAGTGCGGAAAGGCTGTCATTGCAAAGAGTTCCGACAAATGTCTAACGTCAGTCAGTCAGTTGTCAGTCGGAACAAGTTGCAATGACGGTTCCGCACGTGTACTGAACGACTATTTTTAATACAGTTGCGAAAAAAATGAAGCAATATAATAAAATAATAAAAACACAATAAACTCAACTAACTAATCATACATTTTCTGAAAAACTATTTGCTTTTTTATTTGCTCTTCTCTCCACGCAATAAATTCGTCGTATGTAGATATGTAGCGACTTTTTGACTTTTCCGGTAAATGTTCTCCGAAGCATTTTGTGCAATTATACTGAGTTCCGGTGGTGTTAATTCAAAAAAACTAGGGTCGAAATTACTCATTTTGTGCAACAAACAACTAAACTCGCAAAGAAAATTTCTGGAAAATGGCGCCAACCGTAGAATATAAGCAGAGTTTTTTTTTCTTCACCCATTCTGGTAGGCAAAGGGAACTATGCCCATACATCCAAGTCTTCAGTAGAATTTTTTTATTGATATGAAATGAAAATGATGATATTGAAACAAATAAGTAGCGTAAGTAAGTTCTTTTTAGAAATCTACGTAGTTGCATGAATCATAAAAACTATATAAACATAAAAACTATGTAAACTATATTCGTGCACTTCTATGTTTTTTTTTTAGTAAAAACTTCATGGTTGGTTTTTCTTTTTAATAGACATTATTTTGACAGTTGGGAAAGAGAACGCACGAGTTCGGGAAAGGTAAAAAAAAAGCACGAGTATGTAATAGCCCACATCCCGAACGCCATACGTCCCTGCAATACGCCACTTTTTGAGCAACTGTATTAAAAAGTATATTACAATTGTTAGCTGCTTTGTACCTTAAGCTTCACTAGCAATGGTCTTCACTGTGAATGTGAATGTTTTTTATTGTTAATTATTATAATTGCTTACCATCAGGCCGATATGATTTCTTTAATTTTTAGGGTTCCGTACCTCAAAAGGAAAACGGAACCCTTATAGGATCACTTTGTTGTCCATCTGTCAAGACATGTAATGTATCTCGGGAACGGGTGAAGGTATCGAGTTGAAATTAAAACCATTTATTGCAGATCTATAGTATCTTGCTGCAGAGAAAAAAATCAAACTTCTCAGTGGTCATAAAAAAAGTCATTTAATTTAAATGACTATTATCTATACATTTATTCGTACAGTGTATGACCGTTTCCGTCAAATAAATCAGTGATTGTATACATCATTTATTTATAATTTATATGTATTTTAACCTCATAATTATTTTAATTAAAAGCAACTCTCTATAAAGCGTTAACCATTAGCGAAATCCACTGAAATAATACATCTAAAAGCTTTCGTATTGCATCTATTAATTGCCAATGATCCAATAGGTAATAGCGGGCATTCAATGCCCGGCAATTTATATTGAAAAGGAGTGATATTTTATTGCACATCAAAATTTTTTTTTTTTTTTCATACTAAAATATGCCATAAAAGTAAAAATTGCCATAAATCGAGATATTTTACACAAAACAAAAATGAAATTGGCATTTTTTATGAAGGCAAGCTACTTATAAAGTTGGAATCATTTCTCAAAATAAAACTGCTGAAAAAACTTTTTTTGCAACTTATTTTAAGAACAATATGCTCTTATTTAAGTCACCTTTCAAATAATAATTATTGTTTTATAATATTATTTTTGTAGTTAAATAATAAAAATAAAAAAAGCCGACTTCAAAATGAGCAATTTTAAATATTATATCAAGTTATCAGTCTATAAACAATGATAAATAATTTGGTATACACTAAAAAAATGTTTAACCAAAAATGATTTTGAAAGATCCATCAGACGAACCTAGAAAAAGCCAACAAACAAAAATATTTTTTCACATCGATATATAAATGACAGTGTTATGCGGTTGCAAACAAAAAATACAGGGTTCATCCATTTCATCAAATCGGTTCATCCATTTGAATGCTACGATGACCGACAGACAAATACACAGATACACACGTCAAACTTATACTAGTAGTTCTACGAAAAGTAGACCTCGCGAGAGACCTTATTTACAGCTCACCTTGGATCATCTGTACATAATACCTACATAAAGTTGGCTTAGCAGGCCGTATGTAAAATTTTGGCTGATTTCGCAATTTTAAGTGGTTTTACATACGTTATTTCACGGTCAAAAACATTTTTTCCATAAGTTTAAGTACCTTGAAAGATCAATTTAATTTTAATACTCAATCAATACCAAAATATGATATATTTATATGCCCTTAATAAAAAAAAAACAATGTATATTCTTATAAAAACAAATAATCATTTTATAAATGGAGAAAAAGTAAAATCAAGAAAATTATTCAGCGCTAAAATGCATCAAGCAACACACACATCCACGCACCCTCACTGTTACACGCAATCTCAAGTTGGTTGTCATATCTCGACAACCACTTGACCAATTCTGTTAATTTTTACCACAAGTTGTAATAATTATGTACCTACCTACCAAATATCATTAAAATCGGTTGGTAATTAACGCCGCAATAAACTTCACCCTTTTTTATGGGAACCACCCCTCTATCAAAATTCGCCGACAACAAAAACAATTAAATAATCCATAGAACCTATACATCAAGTTTCATCAAAATTGGTTCAAAATTACGCCCTGTACGTGAGTACGAACATATAAACAAATCACAAACTCACAAACTGACAGACGAAAGAAAATTTGGCCAGTTGATGCAGAGACGCTTCGCTCGCTCGGTCAAAAAACTCTTATTTGCGTTGTGGATTAAAAACAAGTAAACTTGGGTTTACCCCTAAGATCACTTGTGTAATCTTAGATTACCGTAAAATAATCTAAGATTTTTAGGGTAAATGGAAATACAAAGTTGTTTCACATAATAAAGGCTTATTTTTAAGTAGTTTTAGTAGGACTAATAAAGAAAAAGAATTACATAATGCGTAATATTAACAGCCTAGAATAATAGTGATAGATAGATATTATCTTTGTTGTTCATATACTTTAAATTAATTACATAGAATAATCATCATAATTCATCAATAATCATCATGATTTCTCAGTTAAGTATCAAAATAATATTCTGACTACTCCCAATTGCAATAGGTTAATTTACTAAAACAAGTACCTAATTACGAATTACAACTTGCGTTATCATAAGTATGGTTATCCATAAAAAATATAGAACTCAGATAAAGGTTGAGGACAGATTTTCCATTTTAGGACCCCACAAATCCTTACTACTCAATTAGTTGAAATGAAATAGAGAGTCAGAGGCGCGCTAACTGATTTCTGATGTGCAAATAAATTGTTTGCCGACAATTAATATCAGAATGAAGGGGCCTTTGCAAGGCTTCAATTTGCATCATGGATTTCTGAGACGGTCATTTAGTAGGCTATTGTTTGAATGGTCCAAGGAATCAAGCTGTCTAAGTGTATAAACTATAATTATTTTGATTATAGGCGTTAATATAGATTTTTTTTTTTCGCTCCGGCCTCGTGCACTTATCGTCGTGCAATTATTTGATTAACATAACGTATACACACATTAAATATACATCTAGTCGGAACAACTTGAGCGCGGGTCGGGCACAAGTTGAGGGCGGGTCGGGCACAAGTTGGGCGCAGGTTGGGCACAAATTTAGTGCAGTCAGGCACAAGTTGAAGGCGAATCGGACATAAAATGAGTACAGATCGGGCACGAGTTGAGCGCAGGTCGGGCACAAGTTGAGGTTGGATCGGTGAAGCGTTAAATAAACCACAAGCTCTACAACTCCATAATAATATCAAAAGATCACCAGTTCATAACATACACCATTTTATATAAATAAATAACCAAAGACTGCAATGTACGTAATTGTCAATCAATATAATAACTAGTGTTATTAGTGTAAAAGCAATTTCTCTATAATTGTTGAAGAAAGTCATAATTGTTCCAACTAAACCAGCGGAGGGTTAAATACATAATTGTAGGAATAATTGAAGGAAGAGGACACCGGGTTATTAAATAATAATTATGGATATTAAAATATAGGTATATCAGCTATACTATCTATATGTGGCACTCGTGGCGTAGTTTGACTATAATAATATAGGTATACTATAATAATATAAACTATAATATTATAGGTGTTTTCGAACGATCACCAATGCCAAGCAACGGACGGACCGGTCAGTCTTCGGATGGGTGACCATGAGT
This sequence comes from Lycia hirtaria, assembly GCA_947563715.1. Classification (NCBI taxonomy): domain Eukaryota; kingdom Metazoa; phylum Arthropoda; class Insecta; order Lepidoptera; family Geometridae; genus Lycia; species Lycia hirtaria. The sequence continues at coordinate 27,236,310 of OX387375.1, forward strand.
GGCATTTCTTTCTGAGTGCTACCGTGGGATGGATGACACGTTAAATTGTAGGTCCCGGTTGTTTGTTCTTAAAAAAAATAGCAATCGTCAAGCCCGGTCAGAGGCCAAGACGGCTTAATAACTCTGACACTAGGGCTGGACAGTCTAAACGAACTAACTTACTATCGGTTAAGGACATTAAGCTCTACAAAATGAGGATAAAGTTACAATACACACTTGGTGTCTGCTCGACCTAACATTTCAGTATTTTGCCGCGCACCAGAAAAGATAAGAGAATAGAACGAGATGCACCCTGGAAAGTGTCCAAAGCTACTTAAGAGAAGGACTAAGCGCCTGTGCAAGTTGATTTGCGCTTTATTGTGTCTTAGCAAGACTTGCTATTTAATTAAATATGCTGGCAGTGAAAATATTTTGTGCTTGTATTATGGATTCTGATGACTTTTTGTAAATCTGTTTTGTTAGTATAAAAAGGGAAAGCCATAGTCTACTGAACTGCCTGAATGTGGATCGGCAAACTGTGCATATCTTCTATAATGTTAAAAACTCTTATTTATATAGGTTTCAAATTAGAAAGTCAAAATTTAAGGGCCTGTCAACTATTCCGCTTCCAACCGGTCTTTCTGGAAATCCTATGTCTAGCAGTGGACTTCCTATGGCGGAGATGATGATGATGAACTCTTCCGCTAGACTACTAATGTCCACAAGTAGTTATTTATTAAAGCGCTATTATTATTAACGGGATATTTAAGAGGGTAGATAGATATGTCTGCTCTTAACCGTATCATCCACCCCACATTCTTCAGTCGCCCGTGAACATGGTACATGTAACTGTGCCGAAATATCGGGAGCTCAAAATTAACGCGAACCCCGGTAATATCCCGTTAATAATAATAGTGCTTTAATGAATGACCGTGATAGTTTAAAAAAGTATTTATTTATTTATTTACTAATACTAAGCTGCCATAGCATGCACTAGGGTAACGTAAATTACAAAATGTTCTGTGTATGGGTGTTTCTATGTATTGTATCAGCTTCTATCTTTTTATAGTTTGGGGCTAGGTAGTGTTGTATGAAAGTATCATAAATAACAATATGAAAGACCATGTGGCCGTTTTACGCCATATTTGACCGTGGTTAGAGTAAAAATGGGAGGAAGAGGGTCATCTCTTAATCATCTCAGCCATAAGAAGCCAAAAAGACCGATTGGAAGCGGCTTGCATCCAGCGTCTTCCCGCCACTTGTATGAGGTAGAGGAAGAAGGTATTAGAGAGTATTATGTTCAAAATGTGGGCAGTAACGGGGGGTGACCCATTGCCTACATAAAACCCAATATCCCTCGAGTCTCTTATCTGACTTTTACAGTTTGCCAAGAAACAAGAAACGGCTAGTACATTCTATGACTATGTTTTCTTTTTCTCCCAGTCCAGCTTGGAAGAGTGCTTGAAATTAGGTATCCTTTTAACATCTAAAAATAATGTTACACAAAGTTTTCTCTAACCCTAGTGAAGCTTTTCAAAACCACTTCTTTCTCACATTTCGCTCGAAAAAATCAACAACTAACACGTCTGCAATAAATGACCGCAACAGAACTCCACAATATATCAGCAATGTCAATACCACACAGATACGATTGCCACCCTAAATGTACACTCGCCTACTAAATTCTACCAAAATAAAATAAACGTACTCAGTGTAGTTGATGTTTAAAAGATTTTACGGCAATTGTGTACTAGTCTAATTAGCCTTTAATTCGTTTTTGTATATTATTAAATTCATTATTTGTGAATAAAATCAAGCCACAGTCAAGTCCACGTCACTTGTCACAAAGTGCTGGTGATCTTATTAGAAGCTTATATTGAGTTAACTAACAAGAAAAATTAGGTTTCACTTCTTTATTTCACTTTTCCTCACTCATTCATCGTATTGAATGCTTAGTAAATAAAACACGGCTATTTTTACTCTATATATTTACATTCGAAATGTCACAAGCGTATGATTGTACTGTAAAGTGTATGATTGGACTAGTAAAATTCAAATATAATATTATGGTATATCAATATTTCAAGATTTTGATATGTGCCCGTACAAATACCGCATAAACTTATAAAAAAGCTTCTAGAGACACTCTTATTATTCTTAGCTTGAGTAAAAATGTTTCCTCAACCTGAAATCTCATATAGGCATATATATCGTAAACCTATAGTTATACTAATTAATGTTAATAATATTATAAACGACAAATATATATATTTTTAAATCATTTTTAACTTTCACTCTACATCTGCACTTTTACCATTACACAGAAGCCATGTAAAGTATAAACCCTGAGATCATTATACTGGCAACATTTTAAAGCTCTCGAGTGGAACTCGTTACGCCAGTATCGTTTGGCACAGGCTCTCGAGAAGTACTTAGCGTTAACTGGTATATAGACATTTGTACGACGATGCTTTCTGATATCATTTAATATATACTTATTTGGAATTTTTATAGTGTGTAGAGATGCCATCCATCCCTATTACAACCGTCATTATAAATGCTCAATAACGGAAATATTATATTCTGTTCTCAAACTCGGTATATTTCTACTGCGAATTGTGCACAGCAGAAGTTGGTTGAACTTATCCAGAGACCATTTGACCTGATCTAGTGAGATCTTTTCGAAATTATGCACTTACGTACTTATTTTAATGACTGCTAATTTCACCAGCGAAGGAAAACTTTGTAAATGGGGATGATTCCATTAAAAAGACATATACCCAACCCAACCTTGGTTAACATAATACCTATATGAAAAGTAAAAAAAATAAGGATCCCCTTACAACAAAGGTTTGTTTTCTTTTTATTTAGCAAAAACTGTAAATAAGGTAGATACATATCTCAACAAATAAAAAAACCTGTTCAAGAAAGTGGTAGGCAAGCATGCGTAATTATTTTATTTTTACCCGACTACGTAAGAAGGAGGGTAAAGTTTTTCGAGTGTATGTAATTTCTATATAGTCTACAACCTAAACTGCTTGACCGATTTTGATGTGCGAGGTGTCGTTAGATTGGTATTCACTTCGTGAGTGGCATACACTATATTTTTTATATATATATATATATATATATATATATTTAATAATGGAAAATTAATGCGGATAATACTAATTGAAATTTGAAATTGATAAATTATGTTAATAGCATTTCAGGCTATTCATACTATATAGAAAATATGGGAAGTCATAAACATCCATAGATTTAAAGCATATTTTGCGTAATTTATTTATTATTTTGAGTAATCAGCCTTGGTGTCTGTGTACATCTTACATATATGGAAGCCTAGGTGTACGGGTCTAATTTTGAAATTTGTTCTATGCCAGTTTTTTTTTATTAATCATTCTGACATTATGACCACGAGTGTACTCACCATTGTTAGATCCCCCATTCCTATCACCATTGTGTTGTTACAGCTCAATATTATTCCGAACACAATGGTAAATGATCTTCAAACAGTATTAAAGTGTCCAATGTTGAATTACATTTTTTTGGTATTATTGGAGGCAACAAATCAAGTATTTAATGTGGGGTAGGTTCTCTGTCAGTTTGTTTTGCATTTTATGGGGAAACTTTATTTGGAATTTATGATTTAGCACATAAAAATAATCTTATTAATTGAAGTCATTTTTTTCTCATATTATATCTACTTTTTAACTGACTCCCAAAAAAGGAGGTTCTCAATCCGACTGAATGTTTTTTTTAATGTTTGTTACGCGATTAACCTCAACAATTATGAATTGAATTTGATGATTATTTTTATTTGATAGGCCACACTTTAGAGGTCTTATATAAATTTTATCAGAATACCTTTAGTACTTTGTTATTTATAATAAAATACCCAAAAAATATGTATCATCCAAGTAAACGAAATTGCTTATTTTGAAGTCGGTTGTTTCAGTTTTTTTTAAAGTCTTACTTTAATTCTTACCTCCATCCTCTTTTGCCGTTGGATAGTTATGTAGTTGATGACCCTTAAGTGCGAGATTTATAACGACAAAGATGACAAAAAAAAACCACACTCCTGCATTTTTAAACTATTACACCTAGAAATTCATAATTAGTCATAATACGATTACATATATACTTTCAATATTTTTGCTAAAGATATAGCTATAAATACTACCTATTTAAAACAATGAAGCCATTTGCGTTTATGTTTGTACATACATAAACTCAATTTTTTATCATATTTTCCGGAGTCAATCAAAATGAGCATTAATAAATAATCAGTAATAGTTATTAATAATTATTATTAATAATTAATAACTATTACTGATTATTTATTAATGCTAACTATTACTGATTATTTATTAATGCTAACTATTACTGATAATTTATTAATGCTAACTATTACTGATTATTTAATAATTATTATTAATAATAATTATTAATAATAATTTTGATTCCATTAATTTTGATTCACATGTGATCAGGTAGCATATGTAAGTCTTCAAGAATGGTCATGAATTAGATTACACCCTGTATATATACCCAGCAGTGAACTAAGATGGGCTGATGACCATGATGATGATGATGATAACTGGTTACTTATATTAATGTGATTACAAAAATACAAAAGCTTAGTCATGGTTATTACCTGTCAAGTCATGTAATCATAATAAACAAAGTGTTAACTTAACTATTATCTGATTCAATAATAGTCAATATTGGCGTATACTAATATTAGAGGAAGCGAAGTGTAATATTAAATATCAAATCGAAATTTTAGGATGTCTACAAATTAACGGCGAGATATTCTAATATTGCCTCTATTAGAATATTTTGTATCTATTAAAGATACAATGTTACTATAGAAACTAATGTGGTTTTCACACGTTTTAAATAAAAACTACGGGTCACTCAAGCCTGTTTTGAGTCGAAAAATCCGACTATAGTTTCAACCGCATTCGGCGGTCTTTTTCAAAGGAGCAGCACAAATGTCGATCGGTGACGCGCCTCGTATTCGCCTTGAATGCGAAGGACGTCACTGACCGAGAGTGACTAAGATAAAAGTTTGTAATGTAAGAATAAAATTAAAAATATGTATTTAGGTGTGCCTACATTATTTATTTGTTTTGAATTGTGGTTTAAAAGAACACAATGCAGTATCGATAATTAATTTGATTAATCGATTTTAGAACAATAGTAAACAATGGCAATTTAAAAGCTTTTTTATTTCTTACATTTTATAATCTAGTTGAAAATCAAACTTGAAATAAAAATAAATAAGATTCCAAACCGGGAGCGATTCCCCACACTATCTGATACTACTGTAAGAAATAGGCGCGACCAAGACAAACGGCGCGTACATGAAGGAAAGACAGCACTGATGCAAAATAGCATCGTATGTATGGGTCCTAAAATCTACAATAAGATTCCTAAGTCAATAAGAGACCAGAATAGTAATTTATTTAGAAAAAAGTTGAAGGCATTGTTATTGCAGAAGTGTTATTATTCTATCAATGATTTTTTAAATGACAAATTTTAATTTTATTTGACATTATGTATATCTTTTATTGCTTCTGCTTTGTCATATTATAGATATTTTTGGTTTGTGTATTAATCTAATAACAAATAATAATAATTATTATTTTATAATTTTTCGCATGTGCATGATGCTGTCTACCTGACATTTGTACGCCTAATCGGCACAACATGATTTTAAGCGACTAAATTTAGTGTAACATCTTTTATGCACTTGTTGTATAAAATTCTCGTGTTGTATGCAAATAAATTATCTTTATCTTTATCTTTATCCATACACCAACGATTTAAATGTACCTATGTGTTACTAACATTTGTGTTAACGTACGAATTCTTTGCCTTATCATTTTACCAATTCCATGCCAGATGTTTCATTTTCAGCCTCACAATCACTTACAGCCAGCCCAATTGACAAACCTAAATCTATTTAAAGTTTTTGAAAAATCCCTATATAGTTTCGGTTGTCGTCGGTCTGAGGGAAGCCTAAAACTCACATACAGCCATAACAGCGGATATTGAACTCTGTGTGAACCACCCATCCAAACAAACCTATCAAATGCAATTTAGCTGCCTCCATACCCATCAACTGGTTGACTTCGATACATTCGAAAATACAGGCACAGGTACACGAGCTTTGGCTAAAATAGATTAAAATAATTGGCCAAGTGTTTGCCCACCCAGGTCAAACATTTGTGTGATGAGCATGGATGTTTGTTCTGTGTATGGGTGTTTCTATGTATCATATGTATATATTTACAAAAAAAAGTATATATGTATTCTATCAGCCATCTAGTTCCATATTACAAGCTTTGCTTAGTTTGGGCTAGATGGTGTTGTGTGAAATGTCCACAAATATTTATTTATTTAAGTGCGTGTCAGACCATTCGCGGGGTAGGGTTCCGTCAATAATATTTTATCTATAGAGAGGTTAAACTCATTGAATAGGAAGTAAAAACATGGCAAATCTCAGTTCTTAGCACTTTCGATGATAAGACCACATCCTTAAGGCCTTTTAGTATCTTAGCCTTATATATCTTGGTAACCTGACGTGTCGCGACTGAAGACTAGTCGGGCGATTACCTTACTTGAGGCTTGCCACGCAGAGCTGGAGAAAAAATATCTACCTATGTCATTGGGTTCCGTAGTTGCATTTCACTATTAACCAGACTTTGTACTTGTTTGATATTATGAATATGTTGATTGATTTAGCGATTTTTTTACGCAAGGTAGAACTACGATTGACCACCAATTCTCCTGAGCTATGTGGTGTGGCCGAGGATGGAGCTCGTCGATCTAGAAGATATCTATTCACTCTAGCCTTGAAAACTCCAAAATAAAATTATAATGGAATTTGTACGAAATTTGCCTCTCCAAGCACCAGATACATTTTTAAAGTTGGTTTTTATAACTAGTTGACTTGAAAAGCCTTATTTAGCCGTAATAATTTTTCTTTTAATTTCATTGTATTATATGTATACAAATACAAATACAAATAATTTATTGATAAATATATGTCATTTACAAGTCAGATGCTTTTAACCAATGATAACTATAAAAAAAATATTAAAAAAAATTGTTAAAATTGTGTACACAAGGTACTTCGAATTTGTCCTTAAAGAACTCTTCAGCGCCATAGTAAGCCTACATGCTACTAGAATGTTTTTTTTTTACATCTTCAAAGTCAACTGGCAGTTTTCAGCAATTTTATTATATTATCGACTGAATTAACGTCATATCAAAATACAAAGACCTATATTGCAATAATTAAAAGAATTTCACTAATCAGTTTATAAGCGTCGAAGATTTTCGGTACCAGACATAAAAAAGGAGCCGAATTGTTATCTTCCTTCTTTTTGAAATCGGTAAAAATTATCAATACCTAACTTTTAACATTAGCACGGATTTAGCACTTCAAACCCCGTCAAGCCTAGCCTACAGGAAGCAAAATTAAAAACAGACATGCATATTTACCTACACATATGTATACTTACATTTTAAGAGAAAACATACCTAACCTACTTCTTCTACACTTAAGTTCCAAGTCATATAAGCAATCAAAAGATTATGAAGAAATCATTTGATACAACCAAGTTTTGCGATGTGGTAGTAAGAGCTACGATGCCATAGATGACACATAGACACAGATACACAAATAAAACTTATAACACCTCTTTGTTTAAGTCGGGGGGCTTAAAAATAAATACCTACATTTTACATCACTCCAATATCATTTCCACACAAGTTCCGTTTCAACACATTGGAAGCACATTGCGTTCCATTTCACTCAGATCACGCATTGAACGCACGTGCTTTTGATCATCGCATGCAATCTTTTAAATCAAACCGCGAGTTTGTAGCTGTCACGTTCCTGAAGGAGCTTTTGTCTGTATGCAATCCGCGTAAAATGCGGCTGCAGGTGTATTCTTCGTGTAACGCTCTCTTCATCGGGCGCCTCTCATATTTGCGGCTTAAGCCAAGGTTTACTTAACACACACACATAGTTGCTACTGTTTGAAACTAAAAAATTCTCACAAATGAAGAAGATGAAGAACATAACAGAGGGCACGACGGCAAACATCTGGAATTACCTTATCTGCTTACTGATAACTACAATCTATTTTTTTTAAGTCTAACCTTTAAGTATTCTATTTCTTCTACCTTGCTGATTGACATGTTCCGTTCTCAACCACAACGTTTTTTACCATAAAATAATCAAATATAAATTGTTGTAGTTTACAAAAATATACAGTTATAGTACTCATAAAACTATTAGGTATGTAACTCATGAAAGTCAAATCAAACAACATTAGTTTTATTTTATAATTATAGTGAATGATTTAGAGCACTTTAGATTCTCTGTCTAATATTCCCCAGCCGCCTCTCAAATGCAATGATTTTGAATTTTAATTAAATTATTTTGGACAAAAAGAGCGCAACAAGCTATGGAGAGGGCTATGCTCGGAATCTCTCTACGAGATCGAATCAGAAATGAAGAGATACGTAGACGTACAGGAGTCACCGATATACCACAGCGGATTAGCAAGTTGAAGTGGCAGTGGGCAGGGCACATAGCACGTAGAACCGATGGCCTATGGGGCGGAAAGGTTCTCGAGTGGAGACCACGTACCGGCAAGCGCAGCGTAGGAAGACCAGGCACGAGATGGACAGATGACCTCATACAAGTGGCGGGAAGACGCTGGATGCAAGCCGCTTCCAATCGGTCTTTTTGGAAATCCATGGGAGAGGCCTATGTCCAGCAGTGGACTTCTTGTGGCTGAGATGATGATGATGATGGACAAAAAGAGCCAATAGACGGCGGACTGATATACATAAATATAAAAAAAATATATAAATAAATATCCGACTATAGTTTAAGCAGCATTCGGCGGTATTTTTCAAAAAAGCAGCGCAAACGTCACTCTTGGTCGTTGACGCGTCTCACAAACTTCGGAACTCGCATGCGGTTGAAACGACAGCCAGATATTTCGACTCAAAACAGACGCGAGTGACCCGTAGTTTTTATTTTAACATTAGATGGTAGTTGAGTAACTACCGTAGTTACCGTCAGATATAATCGTTACAAAAGGACAAAATGTCGCCAACGATAGTCTATTATTCAAACAAGTATACAAGCAGCAAAAACAAGTAAACTCATCTTAAATATCTTAATTTGAATTTCGCCTCCGAGAATATTGTCCGTCGAATTCGCCAAGCACAAAATTCTATTTTAGACCATCTTAACGTCAAACAATCATAATACCAGTACTTAGCGAGTGAAACGTGCGACCCGCGCGTCGCAACGAAACCCGGGCTTAAGTAGTGTCAACACACTGTCATGGCACGTAAATAATAAAGGCTTCCCTCGCCGCTGAGACGTAGATATGTGTAGGGTAGGTTTTAGGGTTCCGTACCCAAAGGGTAAAACAGGACCCTATTACTAAGACTCCGTTGTCTATCTGTCTGTCTGTCCGTCTGTCACCAGGCTGTATCTCATGATCCGTGATAGTTATACAGTTGAAATTTTCACAGATGATGTATTTCTGTTCTAACAACAAATACAAAAAAATAAAATAAAATACATATTTAAGGGGGCTCCCATACAACAAACGTGATTCTTTTTGCTTGTTATTGCTCGATATTGATAACAGCAACAGGTAGACGCTTGAATTATTCACGTAATATTGAGTTATATTATTCACTTTCAAAATAAATAATTAAATCGAATGGTTTATATATCAACGTACAGCCAGTAAAGAGCTGATCTTAAAACATATAAGACACATCCACTAAGAAGGGATTTAAAGATCACTGTTTCAAATGCGGGACTCAGCTGGTTAAAAACAAAGCTGTTATGAATCTGATAAATAAAATAAATTTGTTTAATTAAGTAACAAATTTATAAAAGAGCTAAAAACTAACTAAATTTGCATCGGTCAAATAACCCACCTCTAACTGTTCCTGGGCAAAGGTACCCATAATACTTGCGGCCTAATAATTAATAAAATAAAATAATTAAATATAAAATTAATATTTAAGGGGGGCTCCCATACAACAAACGTGATTTTTTTTAAATTTTTTATAGATACGGTACGGTACGGCTTATAGGATACGGAACCATTCGTGCGCACTCGCACTTGGCCGGTTTTTTTATTATTACGACTTTACTTGTCTAGAGTGTCTGAGTCTAGGGATGGTTGGATGGTTGGATGACACTCTAGGGATACTAATTTCGAATGAAATAAGGCTGGGATTTAGTTTAGTAGAACATTCGAGCGTCTTTTTTTTTTTTGCTTGTTATCATTTAGTAAAGGATAACGAAGAAATTCTTACCATAATGGTATTTATTACGTAATGACTTTGTAGTTAATTTTGCCTAATTCGTCTGCATTTGGGTATTCAGTTAAAATTTGGCATACGTCCATAAATAATATTAATTTGAGAAAGAATAAAATAATTGAGAATGCTCCGCTAGCCATCCCCTAGCAGAGGTCATCCAACCCGCACTTAACCAACGTGGGAGTTAAGCTGCGCCCAGCAATGCGACGGATCATTAAAAAATCTATTCTTTTATTTTAGATTTGCGTTTGACTACAACCTTATCTGATATTAGGCGATCGCTTATGGAGCACGCTTCTCTATAAAAACTCAGTCGCGAGAATCAAAGTCAAGAAGTTTAAATTTCCATATTTTTTAAGTAAGTGGGTAAGGTTAAATAGAAATTAAAACGTTTCGATACATATATACGATAAAACACCGCCACAGAAGTCCAGCGTGAATGCATCATCCATGACACGCACTTGGCTAAAATTTAAACTATAAAAAAAAATATTGTATGTTTAGGATATGAAAAAACAATCTACGAAAATTTCATTTTCATAAAATATATTTTGTTATATCTTTGTAAATACAGGATTAAATATGATACACGCAATGTTTCCTTTGTTCGATATAATCACCGTTTTAAAAAGGTATTCACCGTAGAAAAATCTACCCGCAAAAAACTTGTTAGTGGCATCTGTGAAATCTACTATTGCATGGTAGAAACCCTGTCAAAGAAAGCATATTATAAGTAAATGAATTATCTTAAATCTACGAACAGTAGACTTCTAGTCTACTGTTAAAAACTGCTACTGCTACTGTTTTTAAAAAATGTAGTAGTATGTACATTTTTTTATAATAATACTTTTTGTAATGTTTTTACCAAATAATATCAAAATTGGATGAAATTATGCAAGAAGCATTATGTTAGAGTACACATATAGGAAAAATCCGAAAACTGGGTAATTTTTAATTTAATCACAAAAAATAATGTCTTGGAAGGAATGAGGGTCCAAATTTGAAAGTGTATTAACCGTATAATGTGGGGTATCGTATGAAAGAGCTTCATTTGCATAAGCTAAAACAGGTTTTTAAATATTAATTTTCGGTTTATGAAGGAAAATATAAAAAAATAATATGATTTCCCCCTTTTATCTACTATTTTGTACGGAAACCTCGGTGGGTGAGTCTGTCTCGCACTTGACCGATTTTTATTTATTTAATAATAGAGTACCAAAAGTTTCTAGTAAATATCATCAAAATCGATCTGTAAATGGTGCCATAGGAAACTTCCCTCTTTTTGGGGTATAACTCCTTAATCAAAAATCCCTGACGATAACAAAATCTATAAAATTGTACAAACTTAAATCTAACTTGTACATCTAGTGTTTTTCCGCTTCGAAGTCTTCAAGCTGGTACTATTGCCAGCTTCAGAACTCCTTCAGGACTTCTTGACTCTTCGAGCATTTGAGCTCAAAGCTTCCAGCTAAAGAGCTCGAAGAGTCAATAAGTCCTCGAACCCTTGTTCCCTCGTCCCTTGTTCTCGAAAAATGAAATAACGACAGCAGTACACTCAAAGCCACATTAGTTCTTTTTCCAAACAGACTCTAGTAGGTGTTTTAAAGTATACCAACCTTTTTGACAACGCAGTTGTTTGCGTTCAGATGCTGATTCAGTACCCAGGCTAAGGAATAATGTTGACATGGTTTTTGTACCTTATAGCCCCATGTGATAGGTTTAGTGTTCGAGTTGTTGTTAGCGGTCACTGTTATTTTAATCTGCAACCAGTATACAATTATATTTGAAACTAAACATTTTATTTAAGTCACTGATCTCGATTAATGATTGATTCTGAATGATCCTTCGATAAGATAGGTTTTTAGGATTCCGTAGTTAGGAAAATAAACCGCCCTTCTGTCTGTCTATCCGTCATAGACACAGACATAGACATATATTTATTTATGGAACACACTTAACATCAAGTAAATATTAAGCAACAAAAACAAAAAAATACAGTAATTATACAAGAATTATGTGTCCGCCACAAACCGGTCCCAACTCAGCATAATGCTGGCTGTGAACAGCCAGCGCTGGTCTTCCGCTGGAACCGACGGTGACGTCACTCACGATAAGTATACAGTAACAGGTAAGCAAGTAAATTTCAACAAATAAACCTTAAAAGAAATGAATGAACCAAAATGATTAAGAACAAAATAAATACAGTGAAGAAGATAATTACAGAGACTTTTGGCGACAATAACTAACAAAAACAACATTCTTAAACTATTGTTTAAGAATGTTGACAATTATAAAATGCTTACTATATTGCGCTGGTGTCTACTACTAGAAGTTCCTCGCTTTTTTGATGCCTAAAATGAAGTATTAGTTTAACCAACCGTCAGCGGCTTAACCCAAAAACTCTTACAGTCTTGAAAAACTTAATTAGTGTTCAAAAGATTTTGTCAGCTTGTTGGAAAAAAATTACAATTGCAAAAATAAGATTTGAAAGTAAAACCTCATCAATCCGAGTGTTCGCTAGGAAAGTTATATTAATGACTCCTTTGTAGGTATCGTGCTCCACCAACAAAGACTTTGTGATGTGCGTCAGGTTCTCTCGTTTAGGCCCATTACATAATTCGTAGGATTTCCACCTAACTTTGAAAGGACCCTGAAATAATAATAAACTATGTGAAAAATGATTCAGCAGAAATTAGTTAGCATACATAAAGCTTGATAAGCCAACTAAAATAACAAACAGAAATAAAATGATTGGTAATTTTTCAGTAGAAAACATCGATTAATATGGTTCGAACACAGAATTCGCCCTATTTTAGATTTTAGTGATCATGCATATTTTCGCTGTATTTACTAAATTTTTCGGTAGGTTACCTATAAGTGTAAAATTATGCCTTACAAAATTTTTCTCTTTATACCTACACATTTTTTTTTTTTTTTTTTTTTATAATTATTGTTAGTTTAATTGTATTGAGTATTAATATTAATAAAGACTATAATTATAGTCTACAAGTTTGTTAAATTTTTAACGAATACGTATTTTACTGATTTAGAAGTAAAAAGATAAATATAACACTTTCCCCTTTTTTTACTTTTCTAAAATTCATCATTTATGTTGCATATTTTAACAATTTTCATGCAGATTTTTTCAAGCTTTTTATGTTGCATATAATCCGGTCTCTAGTTATATACATAAGTATTATTCTAACTACTAAGTATAACACTAACTTATTTGAAGTTTATATTTTATGAGAACACATCATCATTACAGGCTATTTCTAACCGTACAGAAAATATTACGTGAAATTTGAAACATTTTTTATACGATAATAGGCTTGCGTTTGACCGCTCACTCGCCTGATGTTAAGCGACAGTTGCGGGCTGCAGTGGAACGCGCTTGCTTAGAAGGAACCTATTCACATTCATAGATATAAAGCACATTTTGCCAACTAGTCCTCGTGTCTGTGTTCATCTTGTAGTGGACGTACGGAAGCCTCGGTGTGCCAGTGAAACTCTTAATTAGCTGGATTCATTTACAGGTTTTTTTTACGCTAGATAGATCTACGATTGCCCACCAACTCGGCTGCTGTTAAGCGACGATAAATGTATCCTATATTTTTTCCAAATCAAATAAATAAATACACGAATACACGTTAATTAATTTAATTATGTACTTACGTAAGAATCCGTATTGAGCTGTGTATATACGTTTGAAATTATAACAAAAATTATCATTAACCAAATAGCAAACATGATTTTAGCCAACGTTCATCGAGAATAAATCAATGGATATGAATGACTGTAAAGCGACATTTAACGAGCCCATGTTTAATACTTCATCCTCGTTCACTAATGATACAGTAAATGGACCCGGATATAAAATATAGATGAGATTAAAATCGAATTATATGATAGTAGTATTTCTAGTTATCTATAAACTGAACAGAATATACTGTTCTGGGGGCACGGCCGTGCCCTCGCCATGTGAGCGAGCGGGTACGTACGACCGGGACTATCTTTACACGAAGAGATTCGTCGGACTCGAAGCGATTTTTCGGATTTTTAGACCCTCATAGCTTCGCCCTCAATAACACTAGAGAGTTCAAATTTTCAGGATCAAGTGTTGTCAGTAGACTGATACAATATTAAAAAAAATCATGTAACTAGCTTTTATACTTTCGATTTTATTGATACCTAAAATACGCCGATTTGCCATTGATTAACTAAAAAAATAAACGACTTTTTATATGTTTTAAAATGTTACGGTATGATGATCGAAAGAGATAGTTGGGCGCTTTGAACCCAATTAAGGCGCTTTTAACCCAATTAACCCCATTAAGGTTTTTATTACGTTGATATTTAGTGTTCATCGTAGAAGTGGAATGCAATTAGATTCGAAATGCAATGAACGTGTCTGAACTTCATCTTTCAGCTTAACTACGTCGGAAGGTGAAGTTTATTCATCCTCTATTCAAATGCCAGTAGTTGAAGTACTTAAGTAGCTGGAACTATTCAAACGGTCCATTTAACTCCTGCCTATCAGGTGCAACATAGTCTATATCTACCACATTATAAAGTTCTCTTTGCCAATTAGGAGTTTTCGTTAGTTAGCTTCATGTTTTAGGGGCTTCATGTTTTAAGCTACACTTTAAGGGTTTTTATTTTCTTTTTATTTATTTTCTAGTACACTATTGCGATAATGATGAACTGAGTTAGAGACAAATGAGTCACCTGGCTGTTTTATCTGCTTAAATTGGCTAATAGATTGGATTACAACTACTGTATTTGAATAATATAGGTTTGGACTGGGCGAGAGCGATTTATTTTAATTTTGATGGATCTGCAATAGACCACCAACTCGAATCGCCTGATGTTAAGAGGCGGTGTGGCCGAGGATGTAGCTCATCGATCTAGAAATATCACTGTATCCTAGAAAATTCTAAAATACAGGAAACTTTGTATTAGTGTACTTTCTTATCTTTTTATTGTAGTGTATGGTGTATAAAAATAAAAATAAATCTATTTCTTTATAATAATTTCGTTTACTTGGGTGACATATATTTTCCAGTTATTTTGTTTAAAATCAAACTACTGAACCGATTTTGATGAAACTTCTATGATGAAACATGGAATTAATTACCTTCATATAAAAAATAATCCAAATCGTTTTATAAGTAGATTACGTAGCTATGAAGTAACAAACATAAATATAATTCAATCAAATTGAGAACATCCTCCTTTCCTAAATTCGTTTAATAGTGAAAAAAGAACGACTATAAATAAAGAGAAAAATTAATAACTAATTTAAAACTATTCCTTTAACTGTCCTTGCAGCTCGGCTGTATTATGCTCGGCTCGGTAGTCTGCCTTCTAAGCTGTTGGTCGTGGATTCGATCCCCATCCTGGATAATCGTTTTTGTGAAGTGAACATAAAACATGAATGTTTGGTCTGTGTGTACAACATTTGTTGTACACACAGACACAGATCAAACAGTCAACCAGTCAAGTGCGTGTCGTGCGACTTGCAAATTAGGGTTCCGTAGTTGCACATCATATATAACTTCGTGAGCTTTAAACAGGGTCTCCTGTTTGATACTATAAACATACGAGTTTACTTAATTTTCAATATTTTTTTTCAAGATTTTATTCCACAGTTTTATTGGCGTAATAAATATATATAACCATATTAAATTACAACTTTCTAGCACTCATATTCTTTGAGCTAAGCCGCGGATAGATGGACAGATGGGCGGACATGGCGAAACTATAAGCATTTGTAGTTAATTATGGAACCCTAAAAAGTGTATAAATAATATATCAGTCTACACATACTCAAGTCATTTAAATCGTCACTTATAATATAAGTTGACATGCACCTATATATAAGATGCATTAATTAAACTATATCAAATTTATCGAACAGAGTTCCTCATATAGATGAGCCCTGCTTATCAGTTATCTATTTCCCATAGTACACACGCTTCTGTGGCCAAACTGATAAAGGTTCCGTACTGATTGGGAATGTGAATTAGAGTCCTGTCAGATGTGTTTTTTTTTAACATTCTACAAGTTTGTATTTGAACTTCAAGTCAACTAGCTAGAGGTTAAGTAAACTAGGCAGGTTACCAACTCCCTAATTCCATTAAGGTAATCATCTAACATTCAAACGATGGGGCTGCCACCAGAATTTGGACACAAAAGCAGACTGATTGCGACCCGGATTACATCTAAATAGACTTACTTGTAGTGGTAAACTTGCTTTTGGTTCAGTTTTGATTCAATTCTGAGCCAATATTGAAAAGTTTCAATTGTTTGCACCGTTTGCAATACAATGCAAACGTATTTGAATATCATTAGATAGGCACATGGTTTAAACGATGTAAAATGTTTAATTTAATTTAGTTTTTAGCCATGCCTGTCTCACTGTAGGGCGAAGGTTTCAAAAATAAATTGAATACTTTGCAGTGGTACTTCTCTTTTCCGGTGTTAGCCTGGCAAATTGCCACTTCTTAGGCTAGTTTCATAATCCAACGCTAAGCAAAATTGTTCAAAATTACTCCGTTTCTATCAGTTCTAGTTTAAAGTCCATCTAAGTATCTCTTAGGTATTTTAGTACATTTACGAGTATACCATTTGTAACTTAAGTATTTTTGTGTTTCGACTTCCTGCCATATATGTATGTGAGGTCCACTATCTACCTTCCTCTTCTTCTTCCCACGCTGCGCTTGCTGGTCATATGGTATCCACTCGAGAACTATTCGGCCACAACAGCAATCAGTTTTACATACTATGTGCTGTGCCCACTGCCATTTCAACTTCATAATTCACCGCGTTATGGCGATAATTTTCGCATGTCCACCACTTCATTTCTGATTCGATCTCGCAAACAGATTCCGAGAATAGCCCTCTCCGTAGCTTTTTGCAGCTACTTTATTACGCCCATAATATGTAGTGACAAGTACCAGACAAGGCAAGCACACTTGTCGTCACATTACATTATTTTCGTTCTTATTTGTCCTAAAGTTGCATAATACTCCTAAAATAGATTTATATTCTTGATAAGGCTGTCAATTGTTACATTAGTTTCTAAATAATCGCTCTTAATTGCAAGCTTAGTGACGAGTACAGTGCACTGTTCTACAGAGTATTAAACTTTTAACTCAATATTATTGGAACGTAATATAGTAATAGTATTGGAACGTTTAAAGGCAAGCGTGAAATGTTAGATCACGCTATCGACTTTACGCGTCTCATCTCGTCACGCAATTGCGTAAAAAAAAACTTTTTTAGAACTCTGAAATAAACTGTCAAACCCACGTTAATCGGTAACCCAATTCAAATACCCAGAATCACCCCAGTTGAATTAATTCGGACGGTGTCATTGATTTGCTAACCCGGTCTGGAAGTAATTTAGTTATGGATTCGTCACTGCTACGAATTAGTGTTTGAAGGGACGAACCGTAGAACATGAAAAAGCTGGAATGGCTAGAAAATAAAATCGGTTTCAGGTTCTGTTTTTAGTTTCTAGATTTTCTTATAAATCTAATAGATTCAGCATATATTACTTTTCCACTATGTATTTTCAAGATATAAGGGATCTCATTATTTTATCCGACTGCGCAAGAAGAAGAATTATATCAAACGTCATACAAAAATAGCTCATATGCATATTCGGTATTTTGTTTTTCTTTTAATATTTTTCACTATAGTATAAATGTTAAATACTTTTAAACTACACAACTTGTCAATTTATGTAGGTAAATTGTCAAACTTTATTTAAAAAAAAAATATTTTGTGTCGTTAAATTTATAAAATTGAGTACACAATTTTTATAAATGTTGGCATTTATGTTTATGAAATAAGAGACAGGAATACACTGGATGCAAGCCGATTCCAACAGGTCTTTTTGGAAATCTATGGAGGAGGCCTAATGTCTAACAGTGGACTTCTTGTGACCCAGATGATGATAATATATTACATATAATTTATATTTAAAAAAGGAATAACCTAGCCAAATAGCCTAAACTAAACAACACACACTTTAAACACTCTATAAATCACAAACACCTTTCCAGGTATTTGTGATATTCCATGATTAAAACCTCAGGGCTGGTTATAATCTGTTCTATTGGCCTGATATCTTATTGGAACTTGGAGAAGTGACGACTAAAGCTTACCTTAAACTTTACACCGACGTAAGGAGGTTTAATTGCTTGGTGGCTAATTTGCTTAGCAATCCGTTAAATCCATCACTTATCTAATGTTAGCACCACTTAGTGAACTAGTTGACTTGTTGAGAGAGATAGCTATTTCGTGGTCATTTTGGCGATGGGTTATAAAGTAGAAATTATATATTTTCTAGAAATTTCTTTCAGAGTCGTGTGCTTCTTAGGTTCTGTGGTCAATAAAAAATCCTTAGGTATAGTTTCACCTTGTCCATCTTGTATATATTAATAAAAATATTATTTCTAAGGCTACCTCCCACAGATAAAGTGGGGATATGATTGGCCTTCCAGCTCAGTGGGTGCATGTCAGCCTTCTGAGCTGTAAACGATTTTTATCTAAAATATAATTGTAGGAAGGAATATTTGCTTATGACGACTTCTTTGGTTGACTAAATGGGTAACAAGGATCAAAGGATATACCTTAGAATTAGAAAAATATATACGTTAAAATACAATGCAAATACATCACTCAAATCAAAAACCGCCGGCGATTGAGGCAGTCAACGTTGCTTTACGCGGCCACTCTGTACTTAATCAAAATTCGCCTAAATAGTTTTGGTTCCCAGCTGAAGGGTCTGCAAAGAATGTGTTAAAACCTGTTTTAGCTTATGCTAATGAGGCTTTTTCATATGATACCCCACACGATACGGTTAATTCACTTTAAAATTTGGGCCCTCATTCCTTGCATAGAGACACTATTTTTTTGTGATTAAATTAAAAATGACCAGTTTTCGGATTCCTATATGTATACTCTAACACAATGCTTCTTGCCAAATTTCAGGGTTCTAGGTCAACGAGAAGTACCCCATAGGTTTTGATTCCTCTGTGAGTGTCGAAATGTACGTTTTTTACGACATATTCGGCTGTAACTTTTTCTTACGAAAACTGAGAAATTTTATTTTTCTTTCTGCAGCAAGATACTATTTTTGCGTATATGGTTTTAATTTCAACTCGATACCTTCACGCGTTCCCGAGATAAAGGTCTTGACACCCGGACGGACGGACAGACGGACAGACAGACGGACAACAAAGTGACCCTATAAGGGTTCAGTTTTTTTCCTATTGAGGTACGGAACCCTAAAAACAGACTCGTCCGCAAACCGGCAAATATCCGCATGCCTCCATTTTATTTTCAAACCAAAACCTCTAAAATTGATATTGCTGCCAATTCAAATCGATTTGTCGTGCGTCCAACATTTTATTGGTATCATAGAGGACATGAAACTTTTACGTAACGATATTTTAAACTCGGTTCGTTTTTAAAAAGCTTTTAGAATATTAGTTGGTGAAACTATCAGACCCTGAAGTTTCATAATAAGATATGTTTTCTAGAGTATTTATGGAAGACAAAGTTTTCAAATTCAATAAGTGAATAAACTGGGGGCACTTTAACAGAATTTGTTTAATAGGAAGTGTGTATTTTATAAATAACAAAAAAATGGGTTTTGGAAATCCATTAAATATTACTCTAAAACTTGCCTCGAAGACTATTTTACCGAAACTATTTTAGCGATAAGGCCACCTGTTGTAAGCCCGTTTCTTACTGGTTTGTGTTTTACATAATGTGTAAATAATAAAAAGTTTATCCATCTATATAATAACATGGAAACAGATAATTATTGAAACTGCATTATTAAAAAAAAAATAAGTTACCGTACTGCAAAATATAGGATTGCTCAATAAAATAATACAGAATGAACTTATAATCTAGCCAAATTACCCTGGAGTATATTAAAATGCCATATTAAAAATTAATCTATCATTATTTTGGTGTGTCGCATGGCACAGTTTGCAAAACTTTTTAAAGTTTCTATTTTGACCCTTAAAAGTGACCCCTATATTATACTATTTACACATCCATCTTTAGATTGTAAAAGTCATATGAGTACCAAATTCGTACTAGTTTTGGAGCTAGTTGGCTGTGACAAATGGACATACATCTGTCCATCTACTGATTTTACTAATGGATGATACTGTAAAATTCATTTTTTTTCCTTTTGAAGTACAAATTCCAAGAATTATGTAACTAATTAGAGAAATCATTTTACCTCTTTTATTATTTACCCCATCCTTTATCTCAAACTACATAGAGACTTACTGTTTCCAGTTACAGTCAAATAATAATTTTGTGCCTCTCAAAGGAAAATACTAGGCAATAGGAAGACCTAACTGCTGTCGGCATAATTAACACTGTAAGCTCATTGTGAGTATGAGGGACTAATTAAGCACATGTTGAATTTTTGTTAAAAACAACTAGAAGCTAACTAAACTGGAACTAATTTAATATTTTAAAGTACTTAAAGGACCCTCTGTTACAGTTTTATTGTTTAGATGAAATGTTATTGTAGAATTTAACGTGGTTATCACATTGTTCTGTACATAATACAGATTAGTCACGTTAGTTCTAGTTGGAATATCCGATTATGGTTTCAACCGCATTAAGCGGACTTTTTCAAGGAGCAGTGTGCGTATGAAAGAACGTCTCGATTGGCGTCGTATTGGGTACCTAAATCAGGCAAATGGATTTCCACTTAAATATTATACGTATTACTTACTTTTACCTCTTCTTAACATGGGTGAAATTTTGCGTGATTTAGACATAAATATGGTTTTTATTCCATTCCAAAATGAAACTGTTTCAACCATTTAAACGTGAAGGAGTAACAAATATACACACTTACAGACTTTCTCTTTGACAATATTATTATTTTTTTACATTATTTTAGGGTAGTGTGTAATTATTTTTTTAAGGGATTAGGGTAAGTTTTTACTTAATTATGAAAATAAATATTATTGCAATTACATATACGTACTTAAATAAAACTAAACTAAAATAACCTAAACAACTTAAATAATAAAGATATACAACTTAATAATCCAAAGAAAACTGAAATTTAGAATAAAAAATTAAAACTCAAAAATGTGTTGATGCCCGTGTGGTAGAGTTCCTAGAACGCTGACTGCATTCCCACGCTGAATCGCTAATGAAATTCTAATTGTGTAATTGATATTAATTACCTGTTAAGCGATTTCTGTATTAGTTGTATACTGCAAAAAATAATAATATTGCCTATATTTATTTAGCAAGAGTTTGTTAGTGCAATTAACCTATTTGTCAAATGTTAAAATGTCCGATTGGAGAACACGCACCGTCAAGCGCAACGTACGTCACAATGTCGACGTACAAATTCATTCAATGAATTGCGAGCTGCAAGACGCTGTAGTACGCTCTATTTGATAATCTATGGAAAAGTCTACGTCCAGTAGGGAACTTCCTGTGGCTGAGATGATGACAAGTAGTTTTGGCGGGAACGTCTAAGTAACGTGTTGTTGCTTTGTTTTATTTTCTTAAACTTGTGTTATTTTGAACATTAATGCTATAAAAATGGTGGTGTTTTATTCATTAAGTGTTCGATAAGGTGCGTGAGTGTGGGCAAGTGAAATAAAGCAGTAAAACGTGTGATTTTACGTTGTCGGCAAAACTCCATAGAAGCTTCTAGTAAAGTCGCCACCACTTAACTGAAGCAGGACTCGACTTATAAATTGACTGTATACGTGACTTAGATTGTGACTAGAACATTTAAAACTTGTTTTATTCAAGAAACTTGAAAAAATCCTACTACTTGACACTGGCAAATGCTTTAATGCGGGTCCAATACAAAAAAGAAGAAGAAGAGATGATGACAGATAAATAAACTAGCATAAAATTATGTCACAATATGGGTACACGAATATGTTTATATTAACTATTCAAACAGGTATTTACCAAAGAAGTTGTATCATATTGGTGGAGTCATAGACTTTGCCTATTCGCTACTCAGCGATAAAAATCGGGTCCGCTTCATTCCGTCTTTTCGGTCAAGACATTGCGTCAAGTCGGAAGATAAAATCACGTGAACATAAATTCTGTAATATTACATTATTTTACGCCACCTATATAGTGTTGTGCTAAAATCCACGTACAAAAATATGTCGATATTTTTTATGACTTCTGTCTGAAATATAGGAAACGCCCATATATTTTAGCAATAAATAGTGAGCATGATGTAAAACACCACACATTCCATCTATTGGGCGTGGCGAAAAAATCTTAATCTTTTTATAAACAAATTTTTACGGATTGAGACACTATTTTGTTTAGTACAACATGTAAAAACAAAACATCTTAAATAACTGTCCTAACTTCTGAAAATATGTAGTATACCTGAATTAGCCTTATTTTAAAATATATCAATAAAATTGAGAATATTTCCAATGAAACTACAGAATTTCTAGGAATAAACAACTTTCGTTTTCAAAACTTCCATACTAGATTTGCTATAAGAAAACACCGGCAAATCGAATTGTACGTAATAAACATATTTCTATTCAGTATAGCTCTAGGGGAAATCTTATCAAATAAGTTAAACTCAATAAGTTTCAGTGGAAGCTGCCCTTGGGACTCGCGTGAACGAAACAAACAAACTTTTCTGCGCGAAAAGTATCGCTTTTGTGTAAAGGCTCGTCCACACTAAAGCACAAATTGAAACAAGTCTTGCGACTATATCTCTCTCGTATCGAACACTGAAATTTTATTTATGACTAGCGGACCCGGCGAACTTCGTTTCGTCTAGAAGTCGAATGTCAAATCATCGTCAATAGTCACAAAACCGACCAAGAGAGAGTCGGAGAGTTCTGAACAAAATTTCGTCAATCAAGTACATATAATTGTCAAGAGTGCTGCTACCTAGAGACATCGTTTTATTTTTCCTGTAAAGTTTACGTAAACGTCTATCATGTCAAATTATTTTAGATAGTTGACCCGGTGATATTGTGTAGTCACCAAAAGTTACCAAAAATCGATATGAAGTGAAGTGAACTTACCGTGATTAACAAACACTTATTAGCAAACAAAAAACTACTTAGTCTTTAAAACAAAACGAACTTTATCAAAAACATATAAAATTATTATTAACGCGGTTATGTGTTGTCACAGATTACCACAGATTCTTTTGTTTTAAATTGAATGACGTTGACATTCGTTACGCGCGTTTTTTAAAATATGCAAAATTAAATGTATATTTTTCAATCTTTCTGAGAGATTTTCTTAATATTTGTTTCCGTAAGAACCTTGTACAGAGTATTAGAAAACTACAAAAAAAAAATAAGCCAAATCGGTCAAGCCGTTTTCATGTTATGTCGTGACAACGGAAAACGGGTTTCATTTTTATATATATAGATACATGTTGTGAAAATTTAATAAAAGTATCTGTTCTGTAAAAATATAAATTCACTAACTTACAATACACAAAAATTCATTCTTTGTCATCATCGTGTTTATACATTATTTATCCCCTGATGAATCTCCACTCGCGCGACGTTTTTACTGTTATTGTGCCAGTGACACTGTCTATTTGTCACATTTTTTAGTTTTAGGTATTTCAAAATATTGTTTTGCAACCTGTGTGTTTTACAAGTCTTAAAAAATCAAGATAAACTTATCGACACTTGTGCTGCCTCATGCACTAAATGTAAGTTGCAAATAGATATGCTAGAGCGCCAAACAAAATATTGTGTGAAATGTCCAAAAAATTGTTTTACAGCGCCACATAGGAACATTTTATACACACATACATAGACGGATAAACAGGGTATCTTCGTTTGCGTCTCTCAGTCGAGTAAATAATAGAACACGTATTTCACATATTTCAGTACGTAACAATATTCACGTATCGGTACGTTGAATTTATAACTTGTACCGAAAACGTTTCCGAAACGTTTTTGCGATACAAATGTGTCCTAGTGCGGACGAGCCTTAACCAACTCTATCGTTGAAAATCCTGTAGATGTTTCTATGGGTAAGTATAGGTTTTATTTAAAGCGATGAACGCGTTGGCAAACGCAACACCGGAAGTTTTGGGCTTCCACACTGATTCGGCTTTCAGAGAAAAAAACATCGCAAGGGACTATTGCATACATACTGTATCGATAGAATCCTACTATTTCAAAGAAACAGAATATAGGTATAATTTAATTTATTGTTTCTTGTGCTTTGGCAGCATAAGAACGCCAATTTGAAACGCTGTATTTGAACAACCCAAGAACTGATTTGAATGGCCTACGTTTCAATTGGCTACTGCGAATCATAAATCTCGCATTGTGGTTACTGATGGTGAATTTAGGCTTTAACAGCAACCTGCAACTGCGAGTTACAACAGTTAACAACAAATTTACAACAGTTTGTTTAAAACAGATGTAGAATTATATAATTTTCGGAAGTTTTCATGATATTAAAGCGTCTGTCGCATATACCTACTCATCTTACATTTTCGTATTTCATTTTCACACTTTTATAACAATATTAAGACGTGGCATTAAGACTGGCCTTATGGCTCAGTTAGTAGTATGTCTGCCTGCTGTGCCGTAGGTCGTGTGTTCGATCCCCACCCAGGGCAAACATTTGTGTGATGAGCATGGATGTTTGTTCTGTGTCTGGGTGTTTCTATGTATCATTAGTATATATTTACAAAAAAAAAGTATATATGTATTCTATCAGCCATCTAGTTCCATAGTACCTACAAGCTTTGCTTAGTTTGGGCTAGATGGTGTTGTGTGCAATGTCCACAAATATTTATTTATTTATTATTTAGACGCTCTATTAATGCGATGAAATTTAAGACATGATTTTAAGCGCACTATTAGTGAGATAAAATTTTAAGACATGATATTTGAAAAGGACTATATTAGTGAGATGAAATTTTGCGACATGACATTTTAAACGCACATTAGTGAAATGAAATTTTAAGATGCGTTACTTAAACGCACTTGAAGTATTTGTTGTCACATGCAAACACAAAGACGATAAAATATTTGAAACATTAGATCTATAAAAATATCTAGACACGTTGTCCGACCGCTTTGCCCAACTTTTGACCACGTAAACTTTTACACGTGGTAATATGAATAATTTAATATAATCGCAATTGCTTTAGCATTTACATTATTAAATTGTTTAAATTCAAACTATAGCTTATCACAAACCCTATGGAGTTAATCCACCCGTAATATTTTTATAGATAGGCGTTTGTATCATAAATTCATAAACATAATTTTAATCTTACATTTTGCGTATAAAACAATCTGCCATTTTGAATTCACATTCAGTATGCCAGCCAAATCCCGATTATCAATATTAAATTTCGTTGGAGCTTTTATGATGCGTTCATTTAATATTTAAATTCGGTACTTTAGTATAGTAGTTGGAGGAATAATCTGTTAACTGATTAAAATTTATTTAGGGGTAGAAGAAAACCGCAGCTATCTAGTAATTTTCAATGCAGTAACTTAGGATGCACTTCTTTGGATAATACTTTTATTTTATTTTTATCCGACTTCAAAAAGGAGGAGGTCTCTCAATTCGTCGAATTTGTATATTCCACGAATACTTGAGGAAAGTTATTGTTTTGTTTGAAAGGGTATAATTCCCAGGTGGTCCCAGGTGGTCTCATCAGATCAGGATCTGATGATGGGAACTTGGAGAAATCGAGGGAACAATTCAAATTTCATAGGCACTCTTGAAGCAATTTGGGTATTTTTATACTGACTCTTGCATATATTGTTAGAAATTGAAGTCGGTTCTTCAGTTTTTTATAAGCTATATACTTGACACATATTGTATATAAAATTGCCCCTTGGCAGTAAATCCAACTTGTATGCCGCCGTGACGGAAAAAGAGATGACGCTGTTTCATGTATTCACTCACACTCGACTAGATCTCCATACAAAAGTCTAAGTCTATCTACTCATTAGTTACACAGAGACACTAGACATGTAGGATGGACAATGGTTAATAATTCCAAAGAGCATTCACAGAATTATTCTAAACACCTTTATTTAGCTACACGGCATAATATTATAATGTAAACCAAATGCGCTTATCTGAGCGCGTGATCGATGCGACGCGTGACCAAAATGCTGGCGCGTATCTGGCCCAACGCATAACCATTGCCATTCAACGTGGCAATGCGGTCAGCATGCTGGGTACGCTGACAACTGGTAGTGGGTTTGAGCATTTGGATTATCTTTAGACCTTTATCGGTCTGGGGTGATCGATGTGCTTTTTGTGTAGTAGTTGAGTCTGTATATTGTTGTGTTGTAGTTAATAAAGGCGCTTGCCACAAAAAAAAAAAGTAATATAATTAATTTATGTTTTTTTTTTATTCACTAAAGATCTACGTTTTACCACCAACTCGCCTGATGTTAAGCGACGGTGTGGCCGAGGATGAAGCTCGTCGATCTAGAAGATATCTATTCACTCTAGCCTTGAAAATTCCAAGATCATATATATAGGTCTCAGGAAACAGAGATGGCGGCAACGAATTCCATTCTTGTGCAGAACGCAACAGGAATGTGGATCGATATCGCTGAGTACGGATTTTTGGCATTTCAACGAGAAATGGGTGGTTCGCCGATTTTCTGCTAGTCCTGTAGTGAAATGGGGAGGGTGGAATTTTTGAAATATAACAAGTATCTATATATTAGGTATATTTATTCAAAATATGTCATAATATAAGTTATAATATTAATATTTTCCAAATACTCAGATATAATGAAGCTCGGTCACTGTTAATTATCTAAACCGATACTTAGGGTACTTATTAATAAATCTCAATTTGGTAGATTTGGTCAAAGGGGTCTCTATACAAACCTTTTAAAGATTTAATTTCATCCATTAGGGAACGGGGCTCCCTTCCCCCACCCCTGTGGGTATTCAAACAATTTTTCGGCGACGATCGAGATGTTTGTCCCGAAAAGGGTTATTTTCGTTCAATTTGAACGTTTTTAAAAGGGATCGGATCTTATTTTAGGATTTAAATATAAGTATTTGAGTAGATTTAAACAGATATTTTTGTGCCATTTTGTTCAAAAGCAATCTCTATCGCATTAATCAACTTACAAATATCTGGCGAAACTTCCGCTTTATTGTTCTGGTTCCCTACTAATTGTAATTTACTTCATCGATTAGGTACTAAATAGAATAGAACAAAGTAAAAGAAAACTCACAAGACTCTAGTCAAAGATGACCTCTGGTCAAACATCTAACCTGTCAACACAGTGGATGAGATGACAGTCGCTCCAATAATTCTACTTAATAAAAAAAACTGAAAAAACCGACTTCAAAACACGGAATTCATTGACACTAATAACATTTTTTCAATTATTTTTTACAAAAAAAAAAAGTATTTAACCGATTGTGATAAAATTTATACGGGAACGCCTCTGAGGTATTACACAAACAAAAACAAAGAATCATCATAAACAATTCGTAATTGGCGGAGTACTGATCAAACATACAAAAAAAATATAGTCGCATTGAGAACCTCCTTCTATTTAGAAGTCGGTTCAAATAATAGGAACTCTGTTAAGACCTATTCTCTACACGTATTTACTCGCCTTTACAGTTTGACCCCGTGACCCTATAGAACTACTCATTAAGAGGCTCCAGGCCCTTGACTGAGTAAACATTATTCGTACCCGGTTCACGTTACACCGAATTTATATCGAGTACTATTCAGCAAGACCTCCGTCGGCCTAACTGAACAGCTACTTAAATGCAGTGGAATACAGTAAACAAGCTTTTAGGAAAAGGTGTCAATGTATTTATGTTATTCTTATTTTGGTTAAGCGTTCTCGTTTATATTTATTGAACAATAGCAAACTAAGCTATGCAAAAATCGAATTTAAATTCAGGGCGTTTTGTTCGTGGTTGTTGTAAATCTCATTTTGTTTATTTATCAACGGGTTATCAGTCAAGTCTATATAATAAATACATTGCAGAACACGTCTAAACAAAAAGTCAAATAAAGGAAAATCTACCATCAGGTTTAGTCGACAAATTCTCCGCGGTCCCCCCTTCCCCGTCCAAATGTGCCCATCAAGCTAGCATCGTTTCCCCTCTGGATGGCGAGGGAGATATTTTGGATTAGGAAATAGCCAGCCCGAGGGTCTCCATCTCTTTTTTCAAGCGCTGCCCCCGTTCAGCGACAAGTGTAGTAGATGCAAATGTAGATTCTCCGCAAATGTGGTTTCTCCCCAAGCATATTCGTATACGAAAAATACGATAAAATTATGTCTAGAGATCAACCCTCCCATATGAATCTGCTACATCACGCGGCTACAAAATATAAATACTAAAGCTACGAAACACCGAAATCAAAAATAGTAAAGGCAATAAATCGTACCTATTTATAATAGGTATATACGCACGTTAATTATAATATATAGTATAATAGCCTATTATGCACAGCTATAATTGTCATAGCTGCGTCTGTGTTGGGATTTACATTCTTAAAAATTGCATTCTAAGAATATGATCTGAGCAATTCACCAAGGTACCACCACCATTCATTTTTATATAAGGCGCACAAATCATAATATTTCTATTCAGAGTTCCACACGCAGACGAAGCATTTAGAGGCTAAAGCTAAAAATAAACATACTCAATGATTCAATAAATGTATTTAAGGTTTATTGTGTTCAAATTAGTCAAACACCAAATACAAGAATTAGACCGGACAACAATTGTATGTGATTAAAAATATATTATGTGGCTTACAATATCCAAGTGCCAGTGGTATGGAGTATAAACATCAAGAAAGATAGAGAGGTTTGTATTCTTTGTATTCTCTTGTATTTTGTAATGTTTTCATTTTTTACTCACATTCTTCATTTCACACAATAAACATACAGCATAATTACAACTACACTCTTACTACACTGACTTATTGAAATATTAAAAATACATATTATAATTACCTAGTGAATATTTTGTAGCTATTATTTTAGATGAAGTGAATAATAACCTTCGTGATTAAAATACTTAGTTGTAAATAGATTTTCTGGACTAGTTAGGTGTGTCTCAATAGGTAAGTAGGTACAAGGGCGTCGCCAAGGGGGGGCAGAGGGGGCAGCTGCCCCCTCCATAATATTAACTTGCCCCCTCCCCCCCCCCCCCCCCCCGGGCCATGAGCTGGCGACGCCTTTGAGTAGGTATGCCCAAATATAAATGAAGTACTTGTGTTTTTAAGCTAAAAGTAAGTTCATATAGACTGAGTGGCCAGCCCTAGTGTCAGAGTTATTAAGCTGACGAATGACCTCTGATCTGGCTTGACGATTGCTGTTTTATAAGAAAAAAATTTGTTGTCTGTAAAGTCGGTTTACGGAGGATAGTTTAACGTGACAACGTCATAACAAAACATTGGATAAAATGATGATGATGATGATGTAACGGGACAATGAGCGTAACGGGACAATGAATCATACTTTTTCGTGCGTGCAGCCGGCGTTCATCGATTTATTAGACGTTGTCACGTCAAAAACAACCGGAACCTTCAATTTAACGTTTTAACCTACCCACGGTAGCGCTCGGAAAGAAATGCCACTCACGGTCACCCATCCAAAGAAACAGACACATTCAAATCAGTATTACTTTATTCCAGAAATTAATCAAACCAAATAAAGAAACCCTTACCGTGCACCTATATATAATAATTGAAAACTAATATCTATCCTTGCCACCAACTTGCATAATGAACATTGACGAACATTATTAAAATTTTGATTTTTTAACCGACTTCCAGAAAGGAGGATGTACTCAATTTGACTGTATGCTTTTGTTTTTTTGTGTGTTTGTTCAACAAATACTTCGCCAATTATGAATTAATTTTGATGATTTTTTTTTTGTTTGATAGGTCAGAGGAGGTCCCATATAAAGTTTCTTATAAAACCGACATCAAAATACGCATTTCGCTTACTTGGATGAAAAATTTTTCCAGTTATTTTGTTATAAAAACCAAAGTACTAAACCGATTTTGATAAAATTTATATGAGCCTAGGTACTTCTGAACTATGACCTACAAAAAAAAACATCAAAATCAATTTACAATTGGTGAAGTAATCGGTAAACAAACATACAAAAAAAACATCGGTTGAATTTAGAGTCTCCTTCTTTTTGAAAGTCTGTTAAAAAGGATTTGAACCTTCACCCCCTTCACAGAAGTCTGTCGAACAACCGACTGTGCAATCACAAACTTAGCTACTGTCTATAAAACCGTACAGCCACTTAGACTGACTAAGATGTACCTAACTTTTATTAGAATTCTTGGCGGAGCAATAAGCGCGCACTTGAGTTGCGATGGGAAGGAAAAATTGGTGAACCGATCAGCTGGAAAATTACTTGAAGGAAGCGCTCGAAATAGATATACTTGCTGAGAGAATTTTTAAATAAACTTAGTTGCTTTCCAAGATGCAGAATTTTACAGATAGACAGATAGTTTCAAATGAAAAAAATAAAACATATTTTAACGGATTTATTGCGTATATTTTACATAATTTTGTGACCTGATGTTTTGAACACTGCAGCGTCCGTGATCACAGATGAGGTCCTTTATTTGTTTCATTTCAATAAGAAACAGTCACGGAAATCTTAAAAAATATTAAGGCTGGAGTTTACTAAAGCAAGTTTAACCGGAAATTACAAAATCGATTGATTATGTAGCAAACATCGTTTAAACGAACGTTTAAATTTTTAGTGTTCACCACGCAAATTCGATCCATGATTTAATAATTATAATTTAAAAAACTGAAAAAACCGACTTCAAAATACGCAATTTGTATAACGCCTGCAGAAGAGTCAATGCACGCATATACGCGACTATTCTATTGCTATTCACTTTTCTACAGGTGTTTGGATGATACTTTACCAGTTATTTTGTTATAAAAACCAAAGTACCTACTGCATCGATTTTGATAAAATTTATATGGAGTCACCTCTGAAGTATGATCTACCAAATACAAAAAGAATCATTAAAATCAATGGACAATTGACTGAGTAATCGGTGAACAAACATACAAAAAAATACATACAGACCGAATTGAGACCGAATTGATAACCTCCTTTTTGGAAGTCGGTTAAAAACCGAGGGGCACCAATAGAATTGAAATTGAAAATAGCCATTTTAAATTTCAATTATTTATTCATTTCGTACCTGATCATTCCTTTATTAAATTAGATGGGATAAATAGGAACTAAATTGTCAAAAAACTCAATTCATCTGTCAATGTAATTTATATACAGTCAGAACGGATATTTCATTTGACCCCTTTGACAAAGCACAGGGACAGAGGAGAAATAGTTCATCTGTCCCATCACAGTCGCAAAAATATAGACAGAGTGGGCATTTTATTCCTGTTCATCCCACAAAGAAAACAACATGAAGCAAGCAAGGAATATTTAATTTCATAGTCGCCAATGTGGGTATTTGTATTTATAGGTGTAGGTATAAGTATTGCAGATATTTCAATTTTAATTTGTCTGTGTATTAATACAGACACAGCTAATAATTGATTATACCTATCTGTCGCTGTCGATAATATAAAGAAGAGAATACAGAGAATCAGAGAATACTACTTTTCGTATACTTAATACCTAAGTGACAACGTAGGCAGGAGACGAGAAGGTTTTTTTTTAATAAATAGTAAATTCAAATTCAAAATTCAAATTAATTTATTTGCTAGACATAGGTACAATAAATAGGTCATAAATAAATTATTTTTTATGACCTATTTATTGTACCTATAATAAGTATATTTAGTAAGTATCTCTACATCTAACCCCTTTGAGGCGTGCAAATTTACTAATATTTAAAACATTTAATAACCATTAAAGACACTAAATAATTATATCTACTTTATTATTACGTATAGTATTAGTAGTTATAACTAGTAATTTTTTGTGACAGAGACCCTTTGTCACTAAAATAGGGACATTTGATTCTGGTTTATCCATTCAATGAGTCAGATGAGTTGTATAAAGGGGAATAATCCACTTTCTATTTAAAGTAGCGGTGTGGAAAATTCAAGTATATAATCTAAAATGATACCATAAAATCCGATGAAAGATATCGCAAATCTTTAATGGACAGAAATAACTGAGTTAAGAGTTTCGTTGAAATCCATTAACTTCCTTATTTTGATTAAGCTCTGACCATTCATTATGATTTTCTTTGATGATTTTCCTTCGGAGTGGCCACTTGGACGGGCTTACAGAAAATATAATTAAATTTTTAGATTTAATTTCATTTTTGGCCCCGACTTAAGTACGGTTGTTGAGATAAAAAAAATCTTGTACTTAATTGAATTTATTGATATAACTTTATTATTTTTACTAAATCGAGTTCAAGAAATGAGTTTAGTAATTTGTACTAAAGTATTAAGTTAAGGTTTAGTTAGCAGCTCAAAATTTTAGAAATGTTTTTTTTTCGAAACCACTCGTACATATTTTTTTTTTAACAAAATAATGTAAGTATTGTTTATTTAAATAATCAAAATTATTTAGACATAAGTTTATTTCTCTCTTCTATGAAAACTATTTAACCAGACCACATAAAGGCCAGCATATATACAAGTATGTACATAATATATATCAAAAGAAAAACAAAATACCCGACCGTATAGGAGCAATTACTATACAATAACGTAAACCTACTTGCATTACGATTGATATGATGTTGAGTGTACGTTTTCACGAGAAAGTATTCGTAAAGCCGCTGTACAATGTATTTGAATATTTAAAATTCATTAGGTTTTTTTTTCTTCTTTTTTTTTTTTTTTTTTTTTTTTATTAATTTTATCTTGTAAGTTGGTGATGGGATGGTACCAAACCTAAACAAAACAAATCTGGTCGCTGTAACTTCACTGATAGGCTTGCAGTTGACCGTAAACTCGCGTGGAACACCAAGTGACAGTTACGGTCTACGATGGAGCGCGCTTGCCTAGATACTTGCTAATTCGTGCGGACTGCTAGAATGTGGAATACGCTTCCTGAATAGGTCTTTTCCGATAGATATAATCTGGGTGTCTTTAAATCACGAATGAATTGGTTTCTTCTAGGTAAGCGCGCTCCATCGTAAACCGCAACGTCATTTATCTTCAGGCAAGTTGGCGGTCAAGCGCAAACCTATTTATAATAATTAAAAAAAAAACACTCATAAATTATCAATTTGGAAAGACCCATTCAAGAAACGCAATCCACATTTTGGCGGTATTCACAATAAAAGTGGAGCTAAAGCGTTTCGTGATCTCAAAAATATAATTATTGTATTTTTACGAAGTGTGACGTCACAGTCTGCACATTAAGCTCCTCTAAAGAGGTATTTAGCGCCAGTGAAGCGGCTAGATTATGACACCTACTAAACTCTTCACAGTACATTAAACAAATGTGCCTGAAGATTCACTCGAAATGTGAGTTAGGGCCGGTGTCCACTAGGCTTGAACACATTATTATGGCGTATTTAAGTTGATCACCATTGTTAATTTTTAGGTTTATTACAAACAACTTTATTCTCGTATTACCTTATATAATATTTAACTACTTTCAATATGCAGATCTGCACATCAAAATGTCACCCATCCACCTTCCCTGTCTAACACCACCCACAGTACAAGGTTAGGTCTCTTCCATGCTGGACAGGGAAAAAAGAAAAACAGAGAATGTACCATCTGCTTCTCTTCCCTAGCATACTATATAAGACAGTTAAGGGACTTGAGGGAAATTTGCGTTTATGCAAGCGATAGGCTGACCCCCTGTCACTGCAAGCCAAACATACATATTACTTTACCTTACTATTACAACGTTTTTTTTTTTTTTTTTTTATTGAGCAGAAGGAGACCTATTAATTTAAGGATTATATTACATTGGGCGTACCTTATTTTTATCTACTTTTTTTGTTTATATTCTATATAATTCCAATTTATACACATCTTATCGATACTTATCCTAATCAATTTACTTTAGTAAAGATGTAAGAGGTAAGATTATTACATCGGGTTACATATTACCCTCTAATCTCCTCTAACCATCTAATACCCTCTCCCTTCCACCTAGCCCTCTAACCACGATCAAATATGGCGTCAATCGGTCTCATAGCCTTTGATGTTCTGCCTACCTCGTAAGGGATTGTATGTATGTATGTACTTATATAAGGTTAGGTATTCACTGCTAACACACTGGTTTCCACGATAGTACCGTGACCCATTATTTTTAACCCCAATATAAGTTATAAGTTTGTCATGTTTATGTGTGTGTCTGTCTGTGGCATCGTAGCTCCCGGACGGATGAACTGATTTTGATTTTGTTTGAAAGGTGAATTAGTCGAAAGTATTCTTAGCTATGTTTCGTCAAAATCGGTTCAGCCAGTTTTTTTGTCGGGGGTTTTTGAGTTTTCTAAGCTTATATTTGTAAATATTCTGCTAAATACAACATTGTAATATTTTCAATCAAATTAAACAACGTTTAATGAATTAAAATTTAAAATACAGACAATAAGTAATAGATACATACCTAATTAATAAAAAAATATAATAAAAAAAAAAACGATCTTAAAATGCGCAACTTTGTTTTAACTCCTTCTTTTTGAGGTATGTAAGAAACACCTTACTGACACCCCAAGAGTGCAAAACGTTTGTATTATGTATATGATCAGCCTTATCGCTAAAATCGATCTCTTCCTTACAATTTTGGGACAAGCTGTTCATGGTGGATTGTGTGAGAAGACGCTTCCTAAATATCATGACCTCTATTTCTCAGTCGGATAATTTGTACAAGTTACACATTATGCTAGATAATGAGCTACTCAGTTACAATACATAAATGTATAAAGAAATAGAGACTAAATTTGTTTGTCTGGATTAATATTTGGAAGTATTGAAACGATTCTCAAAATTATATCTCTAGGTAGTAAGCTATACGATCCTTAAGCCCTGTTTGTACAAACTGCCCCGCTGCTGGGAACGGGCCATCTTCTCATTGTGAGAAGGGTTAGGCCATAGTCTGCCACGCTGGCCAAGTGCGGGTTGGTAGACACAGTATAAGTACATACATATATTTTAAATTTACAAAATTAATTTAAAGCGCAATATCGCAGTTTTGGTGTCCAAAATCGGAGAAGGACGAGACGTTTTCTACGTATATAAAGTCGCGGGCTAGAGCTAGTTATCTATAATAATGATACCACTTAGAGTAATTTGACATGTATTATTATTGTCATAGGTATCATTATCTATTAACCTGCTTATTTCCGCGATCATTTCAATCTTCTCCCAAGGCCGAGTGTTCGTCTGAATGGCTTTTATAGCATGCCAACCGTGCGACCAAACTTGATTTGTACTCAAGATACCTACTTCATGTAATTTACCCTTGAATCTAAGGCTAAATTGGCTAGTAAGTGGACCGGCGAGCTGTGAGGTTAATCGGTGCCAATAAACTAGCTGCCAAGAAGCTACTTAGTCTCGAGCACTGCCGTAAAGTCTTGTGTCTGTCTATTTTCTACAGGATTCATTTCGGGGAATGTGCGCTAGAGCTTCACGACCTAATTTTCTTTCAGTATGACTGTGATAATATGACAGTCCTTGAATATATATGGACCGTCTCACATTAAAAAAACGCCTTCACTTCATACTTTATCGGTCAGTCGTGTTCTATGCTTCGACGTAACAAGATCAAGATATTATCAAGTCAGTGGCTGCAAAATATTTGAATAATTAATTTGTGTGATTTGGACGCGTGTGACAACACACTATGTGTGTTTTAGTTTAGTTTTATAGATCACGTTATTGAATTGACTACAAAAACGCCTTCACTTCATACTTTATCGGTCAGTCGTGCTCTATGCTTCGACGTAACAAGATAATATTATTATCAAGTTAAGTTATCAAGCATTTGAATAATTAATTTGTGTGATTTGGACGCGTGCTTAGTGTGTTGTGTGTTTTAGTTTATTATTAACTTGTTTGTTGATCATCATGTTCATATGTCGCAGGGGTTTGATGGAATCAGGATATTTATCAAAATTCTAAGATATGAAAAACCGAAGTGTGATCTAACAGTTATAGTAAATTACTGGGACTTAAATAAGAATATATTGAGGTATGAAAGTATTTGAAGTATTGGCAAGTAATCTATATTAAGCTTACTAATTTATTTTATTTTATTGAAATAGGTACAGTTACAGATAATAGGCTATATAATAATGTAAGTACATAGATCACTTTATTGAATTGGCTACATTTCTTTACTTTATTGCGCATTGAAACTTCATTAATTAATGTAAATCTTAATTATCATAGTATACCTATTTCTTACATGAAACTAACAATTATATATTTTATAAATGCTAAATAATAATGTCGAGTGTAAGTATTTACTAGTTATAAATTAGTATTTAATAAATAAATAAAATTCAAACGATCGGCTTCAAAGCAATTTCGTTTATTTGGATGACATATTTTTGTTACAGTCATATTTTTTTTAAATAAAACCGGACAAGTGCGAGTCAGACTCGCCCACCGAGGGTTCCGTACAAACTAGTAGATAAAAGGGGGAAATCATATATTTCTTTATATTTTCCTTCATAAACCGAAAAACATACATCGTAAAAATATTTAAAAACCTGTTCTAGCGTATACTAATGAAGCCCCACATATGATACCCCACATGATACGGTTAATTCACTTTAAAATTTGGACCCTCATTCCTTGCATAAAGACACTATTTTTTTGTGATTAAATTAAAAATGTCCAGTTTTCGGTTTTTTTCCTATATGTGATACAATGTTTCTTGACAAATTTCATTGTTCTAGGTCAACGGGAAGTACGGGTTTTGATTTTCTTGCGAGTGTCGAAATATGCGTTTTTACGACATATCCGGCTGTAACTTTTTTTTACGAAAACTAAGATATTTTATTTTTCTTTCTACAGCAAGATACTATGAATCTACGTATATGGTTTTAATTTCAACTCGATACCTTCGCGCGTTCCCGAGATAAAGATCTTGACACCCGGACGGACGGACAGACGGACAGACAGACAGACAGACGGACAACAAAGTGATCCTGTAAGGGTTTCTGTTAGGGTTTTTTTCTTTTGAGGTACGGAACCCCAAAAACAATTTTATTAACCAATTTTGGTAACAAAATAAACCAATCAAAAAGATATCCTTTAAAATGAATAAACAATTTCCCAAATAGGTTTATAAATGACGGATTTATGAAATAACAAACAGAAAAATAAATCCAACCAAATTGAGAAAATTATCTTTTTGAAGACGGTTAAAAAATGATTTCTATATCACGAGTAAAGTCAATAAATGTACACTTTTTTATTATATCCAGGCTTTTGACCAAAATCCTGATTTATTTAATCTCTTGCGACATAGAAACGAAAATTTCAGTCTATTGTATCTATATGTACATAAACTATTTTAACACACTTTTATTAGCTTCACCTGTATGCATGTTTGTCTGTAAACCGACTCCTTTGGATTTGATTTTGACCCACTTCAAACGGTCAAATTTCATTCAATCTTTGTAGACATGAAACCTGAGATATCCATCATCAGACCTCATTGAATGATACTCCTTTGCAGCATTAGTGTAGGTATCTCCACTGTACCGAAGACAATACATTAATTTGAAGCGTGATTTTTTAGGTTTCTATAGTATTATTATTTATCTTTATTTTTACGCGACATATTTTCCCGATATCGTATATTTTATCAAGACTATCGATATTTAATAAGCTATCAGTGGATCGGTTTTGTTTGTTGTGTTTTAGTGTATTTTGTAAATGTACGTATGTAACGCAATGTATGTATGTAAGAAAATATTATTCGAGACCGATTTGAGTAGGGTTGGGTGTGTTTATTTGTCTAGCTGACTGGTTAACGATGACATGTTATCGGAATGTCACAGTCTGTCAGTTTTTTGTAAGTTATGACTTGTCTATAAAATTCAGTAACGTTCAGTGACTAAGGCTTAAATTATTTTACTTTCAGAGAAGCGTGTTTTGTTAACCCGTGATACATCTAAGTAATGATATATAGTGTCTATTTTTACCCGACTACGTAAGAAGGATGGTTATGTTTTAGAGTGTATGTATGTTTGTATGTATGTTTCTATATGATCGCCTACAGCTTAAATTGCTTGACCGATTTTGATGTGCGAGGTGTCGTTAGATTCGTCTTCACTTCCAGAGTGTCATATGCTATATTTTTTGTAATAATAATAATACATCTCTCGTAAAAATAAAAAACGCGTTTTTCGTAACCTCCAACGAACTTTTTCGTAATAAACAAGTAGTTTTACTAGAATTATTGTAAAGAATGCGCATTTATAATCATTTAGAGTCACACGCATTATGTTTTAATAAACTATGAGCGGGAGGAAAACTACCTTTCGAGATACATAATTTATTCTAGTTCGGAGGGTAGGTGAATCCTATAACATTTTGACAAGCCTAATACACTTGATAGTAAAGTATTGAGTCGTCTGAAAGATCTAAATTATATAATAATGGCTAAAATCTTATTTTAAATCTTGAAATTGTTTGTTCAGTGTCTCAAATAAGTACCTACTTTAAATTACGTGCTCTGGCAAACACGATTATTTACATTAAATATATAATAAATATACAAAAAATATAGCCTATGACACTTCCAGAGTGTCATAGGCTATATTTTTTTGTAATAATAATAATACATCTTTCGCAAAAATAAAAAACGCGTTTTTCGTAACCTCCAACGAACTTTTTCGTAATAAACAAGTGGTTTTACTAGAATTATAGTAAAGAATGCGCATTTATAATCATTTACAGAGATTTTACGCATACTTTCTCAGAAAAAAAACATAGACACAACAGCAATTCTGCAGTCACTTTCCTGCAGTATTTTATTCTGCAGTATTCGGTATTTAGTTTTTCTTTTAACAGAGATACTCGTACATACTTGTTAAATTAGAGTAGACAAATGAACTCTCTAATGATTCTACTATGAAGAATGTGCCAATGGTATATGTACGACCTGACGGCCGATGGGGCCGAAAAGTTCTCGAATGGAGACCACGAACCGGCAAGCGCAGCGTAGGAAGACCAGCCACGAGGTGGACAGAAGATATCATACAAGTGGCAGGAAGACGCTGGATGCAGGCCGCTTCCAACCGGTCCTTCTGGAAATCCATGGGGGAGGTCTATGTCCAGCAGTGGACTTCTTGTGGCTGAGATGATGATGATGATGATGAGATATGACTGGCAAATAACAATTACGTAGTATTAATATAAGTAGGTGTATAATTACATAACAGCAGTGATTGTTTTTATCAAATGAACCTACCATTTGCTTGGATTATTCAATTGATAAGGTGTGGCAACATGACTATGACATTTGGAGACGGCAGCGTTCTGTATTCTGTTGTTTTTCCCAGATTTGTGTCTGTCTGTGGCATCGTAGCTCTCAAACTGATGGACCGATTTTGATCCAGTTTTTTTTGTTTGATAGAAGATTTTATCGGGAGTGTTCTTAGCTATGTTTTATCAAAAGCTGTTCAGCCGTTTTTATTTGTTGGGGGTTTTTGAATTTTCTAAAACAAGTATCTACCCATATTAAAGGAAAACAATGATCATAACTTTAGATTTACATTAAACAATGATTATAATTTTCCCAAAATCACTTATTGAATACTAAAAAGTCAGTAAAAGATTACAAAAAGTTAATTTTTAATATTGGCGAGAGATGTATTATAAATTATAGTTGTATTTACAATAAAAAATATGATATATATGATACTTGGGAAGCAAAGACATATCTAACGATATCTTGGTCATTAAAATTGGTCAAGTAGTTTAGGCTAGAAGGTGATGTAGAAACATACGTCTACGTCCTTATATTCAAACGCAAGGGGTTATGTTTTTCGAGCATATGCCTTCTTGCGCAGTCGGGTGAAAATATAATTAACTAGAAGAATCCCACGGCTCTCGTGACTGAGGAATTTTTAATCGACTTCAAAAATGGGAGGAGGTTCTCAATTCCGTTGAATTTTTTTGTTGTTACCGCATAACTCCGTCATATAAACCGATTTGGAAAATTATTTAACGATTAAAAGGGTATGCTTTCAGATTAGTCCCACAGAAATTTCATCAAAATCGGTTCAGTAGTTTGTTTTTAATACGAATTGCGTGGTTTGAAATCAGATTTTTTAGTTTTTTAAACTATAATAATTATTGTTTACAAATGTTTCGCTCGATTCCATTTCTTTATATTGTTTTCCTTGCGTTTTCAGTAAAATGACATCAGTAAAAGTAATATCAAGAGCGTCAAAAAGGTTGCTGTCTTGCAGCAGCGTCATCTCCACCCAGACTCACAGACTCGGTGTGTGGACCTCGGATGGTATCGTGAGATCTCCGTCCAAGGATATTGACATACCCAATACGCTTATTCCAGAACAGATTTGGAAAAATCTCGATAAATGGGCCGATAAGCCTGCACTGGTAATTTTTCTTTTTTTCTTTTTAACATACTTCAAAAAAGGTGGAGGTTATTAATTCGGTTGTATTTTTTTTCCTGTTTGTTACATCATAATAACGTCAATTATAAGCCGATTTGAAAAAATATTTGAAAGCATATATACGAAAATACATGCTTTCAATTTTAAGCTTTTAGAATGGTATAGTCATCAAAATCTATTCAGTAATCTACTGAGCAGATTTTTAAAACAAAATAATTGGAAAAATTCCTCCCTCCCCATTTCACTACAGTACCTACTAGCAGAAAGTCGGCGAATTACTATCCATTTCTCGTTGAAATGCCAAAAATTCGTACTCAGCGATATCGGTCCACATTCTTGATGCGTACTGCACAGGAATGGAATTCTTTGCCGCCATCTCTGTTTTCTGAGACCTATAATCTTGGAATTTTCAAGGCTAGAGTGAATAGATATCTTCTAGATCGACGAACTCCATCTTCAGCCACACCGTCCGGTCCCTTAGCATCTTTTGATACCTACTCTTGACGAGTTTTGTACGAAACAAATATGATATTGTTGACGTAATATGCTCACTTTAGTATTACCTATTCATTAATTTTATTTGACATTACTGATTATTATCAAATTGCAATTGACAGTCGATGAAATTGTATTTTATAATTTTGAAATATTTGGATTTTTATATTTATACGATTTATATAGGATTTTAGAATTTGTTTTAAAAAATGTCTTTATTTTTTTTGTTCTATTTATTGAATTAAATTATCAATTGAACTATCTACTGTCTACCGCATTTCCAACAATATTACAACATCGCATTTTTTCATTAATATTATTACATTGATTGTCACATGTTTTCCAGGTATGCGGAGTGACCGATCGATCCTACACCTACCACCAGACATATAAATACTCACGGAACTTCGCCGCTGCTCTTCGCTCAAAGCTAGGAATCAAAGATGGAGACGTAGTCTGCATCATGATGCCAAATCTTCCTGAGTACGGAATTGCGGTGCTTGGTGTGTTGGAGGCTGGCGCTGAAGTTACAACTGTCAACCCTATTTATACTGCTCGTAAGTACAAAATTAATGGGCATGTAAATAAGTAGACATTAAGCAAAAAAGCAAGAAATGACACCCTCATAACTATAATTCTTACTGCATAGGAATGGAACTCTTTGCCGCCATCTCTGTATTGTGAGAGCTAAAATATTGGAATTTTGAAGTAAATAGGTATTATCTTCTAAACTAGCTCCAACCTCAGCCACACTATCGCCTAATATCAGGCGAATCGGTGGTCATCGTAGATCTATCTTGCGTAAAAAAATATATTTGTATGTATTACTTAGATATTAAGTAAACAACAGAATTAGAAAATAATTATTAATAAAATAAAGAAGTCTAAAACTTAGTGAATAGGACTGGCAGTAATGTGATAATAATCAAGGCTAAAAAAGCCTAAACCAAATAAATTTAAAAATAACACTAGTAGTCTAAGATCCCGCTATAGGACGACCTTCACCGAGCTGGTTAATGGATGAAAAGTATTTTATATTCAATTAAATATTATCTCAATATATATATTGCAAATGGGTTGTCTAAAAAATTTCAGTCCAGAATGTTTTTTTTTTTTTTAACTTTTCACTGGTTTTTGTTAATAGACAAATTCCATACCAATCGACAGTATGAAGCCCATAGAATATGCAAACGTTAGGTTGACTATTTTTTCCCCGTCACAACTCTTGGGTAGGCAAGTATAAACAGGTAAATCGATAATAGTAACTTGCACCAGTCTGGTTAATGAATTAAAATTAAATTAAAATAAAAAATATTTACACATAAATATATATATTTTTTTTATTTAATTTTATTCTCCACAGACACCAGGGTCCGTGACCTTTGTCATAATTACAAACTATTGTTTACTAATTATCGTTACGGGAAAATTATTTTATTTTAATTTAAGTACTTATTACTATGTTGCGTGCATACCACGAGCAAACCAGCGACCCGCAAGCAGCACCCGATCACGAGTATGACGCATGTGCCAGCCATCGCCCTCCTCAACCATATGTTAGGGAAGAGGGCGACCCGCCACACGACGCCGCCGCAAGAAGGAGCCTTCGATGGTGAGCATGAATGCTCAAGGTGTGCACACAACTCTTATTTCTAACTACTGAAATACTAGTATTTCTGTGAATGCAGTCACTGGTAGAGCCCGGTTTTAGATGGGGTTTCCAGATTATCTATTTGCCCTCGGTTGATCGGACTCTATGAGCGACTGCACTCACATCGTCTAATTACATAAATTTGTCGCCTACTCTCGGCCCAGGGCCTCCATCACCGCCGCGTTCCGATCTTTAATGGCCATCTCTAAATTGTACTCTCTGATGGTCTGCGGCGAAGCAGCCGACGCACGCCGCACGAATCGACTGATTGCATCGTCTTCGGTATCATCAGCGTAATATGTGAAAGACCCGACATAAATATATTGAATTTGTCTATTAACCAAACCAGTAAAATGCTTAAAACAATTTTTTTTTAAATTAATTAATCATATTCTGGACTGAATTTTTTTAGACAACCCATTTGCAATATATTTATTGACATATTTAATTGAATATAAAATACTTTTCATCCATTAACCAGCTCGGTGAAGGTCGTCCTATAGCGGGATCTTAGACTATAATGGTTGGTTTTTGTTTTTCAGACGAAGTAAGCAGACAGCTCCTCCTGTCAAATCCAAAAGTTATCATCGGAA
Organism: Lycia hirtaria; assembly: GCA_947563715.1. Taxonomy (NCBI): domain Eukaryota; kingdom Metazoa; phylum Arthropoda; class Insecta; order Lepidoptera; family Geometridae; genus Lycia; species Lycia hirtaria. Next base: position 27,280,000 of record OX387375.1, read on the forward strand.
CACCAGATACAATTAACGTTCTAACAGAAGCTTTGAAACTTGCAAAGAAAAATGTACCGATTATCACAATAAAAGGCGCTAACGACATAATACCGGCTGGAACAATATCTTTTGAAGAATTAGCGTTAGATAATAACATAGACCAATCAGTTTTGAAAGAAGTTAATAAGAAACCTGAAGATATAGCATTCTTGCCTTACTCTAGCGGGACAACGGGACTACCTAAAGGAGTGGAGCTAAGCAATAGAAACATTGTATCAAATTTAATGCAGCTAAATGTTGAGAAAGTTAAACATTACACTGAAACTACAAGTAAGTTAGCATCTTGTTTATTTTGTAAATTTTCATATACAAATTGGCGGTGTAACCATAGCGCGAATATGCGTCCAACTCTTCCAAGCAGGATATTTACGTTTCAGGGCCTTACCGAAAAAAACCTGTCTGAAAATCGCTTAGCATCATCCTAGCTAACCGATGTTTAAACTCTTATGCAGTGACTAACTTTTTTTCACCGAAAAAACCGATACACATCTGGTTAGACGTATATTACGTAGAAGACGCACAGAGAAACAAAATACATTCGGTCAGTAGAGATTATGGATAGAATAATCGAATAAAGAACGATATCGGAAGGAAATCTTGTCAAAGTTATCAATTTGACGTCAGGTACAATGAAATGTCATTGTTATTTGACGTATAACTGTCAATTCCATATCGCGAAAACATAACATGAAAATAATTAATTCCCCGTTTCCCAGAGTTTAGGTTTATTTCTTTCAGGCAGAGTTGTATTCATATGAATCACAAGTAATAAGTTGAAGCTTTTTCTTCCAAAATGAAGTAAACAAAGAAAAATCGTTCTCAAATTCGACGGAAGAGGAAAAGTTTTGTTGTGTGAATATCGAGGTTTGTTATGCTGGTTTAGACGAAGTTGAGCGCTGACAAAACTCGGTGATGATGATAAAATATAGCCTATGTCCTTCTCCAGGTCCTAAAGAATCTCTGAGCCGAATTTCATAATGATTGATCCGGTAGCGGTAACAGACAGACGATAGACAGAACTTTCGCTTTTATAATATCAGAGATTTAAAGGGCATTGGGCATTGCAAATTGTTCCCGAATTCTGTGGCTTCTGCATTCAACTAATATTAGTTGAATGCAGGAGCCACAGGGTTCGGGGTTTGAAAAATAACATGTTAGTATATACTAACATGTTATTTTTCTAGGAGGTGGATGTAAGAGAATAAAAATGGATCTACTAACACCAACTATGCTAAAAAAATACCTGTAACTAGTATCAATATTTCTAATGCATTACGTTTTTACAGATATTAACTAAAAGTGCTGCATTCCATGCTATGGCATGATAATCCATGCCATGACATGATAATGAAGTAGATAAAATATAGAGAGGCAATTATGCATCAAGAAAACAGTCCATGAATGCAACATGACAAATGTGAGAAACACATGGAAATTATTTAAAGACTATTATATATCCGTGAAAACATACTCAAGAAGCATACTATTGCAGTCCTGGTGATGAAAGGAGAATTTAAGCTTACTGTTCGCATGCATGGAATACTCATAATGAAAAAATTATTCATGTTTGTAAACAGTTTTATTGTGGTTATCAAAGCATACATTAAAGAATACAAAAGTACATGTTCACATATTTATTTCTTTTTTAAAATATAATTATGTAAATAAATAAATTTTGATTTTGACAAAAGTTTCAGTAAATTTAAATGATATTACTAAATTAAAGACACTTTTTACAAAATGTGCCTAATCAACAAACTTAATTTGTTAATTAATACTATACACTTATGTATAGCCAGCTAGTTCGGTCATACAATTACCAAAAAAAGTATTAGTTTTTTATTTTATTTTTTAAATCATGTGGATATTTTATAAATAAAAAATATAGCCTATGAAACTCAAAGAAATAAAAGTAAATCTAACAACACTTCTTTACACCAAATATCAGTTAGGCTCTAGTACATAATACAAAAACAAATGTTACCTGTAAATTTTCTCATTATTATTTTTCATTTATTTACATTATTATTTTCTGTATTCTTGGACAGTTGGGTAAAAGATAGGGTTTCCAGTAACAGGGCAGAGCTTGATTTCTATCAGGGTAATGAGTAAACATTGTATATGCATATAATAACCATTTGATACCAGCTGTGGTCCACAGTTTGTTAATATATATTATGGCCTATGTCCTTTCTAAGATTCTACACTATCTCTGTACCAGATTTTATAACAATCAGTTCAGGAATTTATCTGTGAAAATAAAAGAAACTCTGAGTTATTCAGTTTTACAATATTACTTATTTTAAATATTTCCTAGGTAACTGTTGTATCAAAGTCATCGATTATTATAGAAGATTCTGTACCACTGCCAACTTCTTCATAATCCAGAGGCACTGCACCTAAGAATAAATACAGTAATAGGTATAATTGAAAGAAAACCAATATACCCAACTGTAAAAAGAGGTTTTTCTGTGAGTGAGGCAACGAGCTCATTGGAGTGAGGTACCAGTTTTTTAAAGTAGCATACAACACTTGGAAAGTAACCCTTTTTAGCTTACAGTAGGTAAAATGGAAACATACACAGCCATCACATACACCAAAATAACCAAATAACCCTTGACCCAAAAAAAGGAGTACCGAGTGTTCTAAGTAAGATGTGTATATCTGTCTTTTATGTGGCATCGCAACTCTCAAACAGATGGATAGATTTTAATCTAGTTTTTTTGTTTCTAAGAGAATTTAATTGAGTATGTTCTTAGCTCTGTTTTATTGAAATCGGCCTGTTTTTTATTTCTTTGGGGGTTTTTGAGTTTTCTAAATTTAACGTGTTTAATCAAAAGATATTCAAGAGATACACACCTGTTTCATCTTTATGAATACCTAATTGCTATACCTATTATGGAGCACAGGACAAGCGACTTGGGACAATTGTACCTTTGATAGTGGCGTAGGTAGCTCTTTCATGGGGGTACACATGACACAAGTATGTGTCATAATTACCCCTTCTAATATTCTGAATCTTTGCTTCAAGATACCAAATCAATTATATCAAAAACATTTGTGTTCATTGCTTAAAACGTTCCACTTCTTCAGTGTTAGGTTTCTGAACCGGTGTTATGAGATGAGAGATATATGGGTAGCTAAATTACAGCTTATAGTATATTTTTTGGAGCGATGCCTCAGACGAAATTCGTCGTCGGCAAGGTCTTGAAACGGAGTATTTCTAATCTTCTAAAGTTTTCTTCTTATCCTCAAAGACTGAATTGTCGTAATTTATCGACTTCGCTTCGAAAATGTTTGAAGAAAAAAGTTCAAATATTTGCGCTAGGTTAAGTACTAACACAATTTGGCACATAACAGCTGGGAAAAAGCCGCCATAATGGCTTTTAGCTATTTAAACAACCTCCCGACGTTGTTTAAATTTGACAGCTAGTTAGCATATGCTGGGCATATTTATAACTTTCCGAAGCGTTTTTCGGTGAGATTTTCGCTAACCATTAGTCTAGCAATTGGCTAACTTTTTAAAAACTTTTTCCGGTAAGGCCGTCAGTGTCTGTTAGGAGCTTATCCCTAGATTTAGGGTATTTTTTGTTTTAGGGGTTCGATTATTCATGTATCTTTTCGCGGTAAAAAAATACAGTTGCACATAGTTTTTTCACTATTCCAACAGAAGAAATATTGTAAATATTAAAAAAAAAAATTATGTAAATCCTGATGATTTAGAAAATTTTACAATTGAAGCATTTTAAGAGTGTACTGAAGTGTAGTAAGTAATTTAAGTAAAACAAATAATTGTTTTTTTTTTAATAAATAAAATTACCTAATTTAAAAAAATTAAGCCGACTTCAATCTGAAAAAAGAGAAATAACACGAAGAAAATCAATACTGGGCGTCTACCTAAATAGGTACGTAAACCACAAGTAGTTGGTTTAAGTACCTACCTTTTATTTATTCATTTTTAATAGTATTTACTCGTTTTGATTGATATTAAAAATTGTATTCACAATACAGGTCGAATTGATAACCTCCTTTTTTTGAAGTCGGTTAAAAACGGTCGTCAAAGCTCATCACCGCTCATGTCACTGTCTATCAAACAATTGAAATATTAGAAGGTGTAGACACTGCTCTGCAGTTATGATGAACGAAGTGAGTGTTCAAAAGCCCATATCTTGAAAACTACTAAACCGATTTTGATAAAATTTACAGTGACTCCTAAGTTGAAAGATACTTTATTCAATAAAAAAAGAATTTTTGAAATACGACTTCTTTCTTTTCTTTCTGCGTAATGCGTGGACAAACATACATACACTTATGAAATTTGGCACACATGTTCAGAAGCTGGTATACTAGACTAACATATACCTACAAAAATTGTGCAATTCTGACAATATTACAAACATACAGTTCGAATTGATAACCTCCTTTTTTGAAGTCGGTAAGAATATAAATTAGCAATACTTTTTTATGGTTTTATGACAGTCGCTGCATGCTGGACATGAGAAGACTTATAGTCTAGTAAAAATAAATCCATTTGTATGGAGCAGATCGCAGTATTTGCAACTGGGGGGATTCTTTGAAATTATGATAGTAAAATAACAAAAAATCATAGATCAACAATAATCCCCGATTTATAGACTAGCTGCTTTCCGCGGTTTTATTCGCGTAGTTATGAAAAACGGTGATGATTATGATGATGATAAGTAGCTTATGTCCGGTTCCAGGTCCAAAGATATCTCTATACTCATTTTCATAACGATCGGTTCAGCCGTTTGAAAAAGGTAACAAAATTAGCTTTTATAATATCATTATGAAATTGTGTCAAATGTATTTCAAAACACCAGTACATTCATTTAAATAACAATATACTTAGGCGTCTTTTATGTTGCCACAAATCTTATTTTTACTAGACTATTAGAGACAAAATACACACGATAGCAAGATCTGACAGATAACGTTCCATTGCCCCATCATTTATTTAATACGATTGAAGCATCCGGGTTCTTTCAACGCATTCAATCGTTCAAATCAATGTCAACAACATTTTTATATAGACACAAAAACTCATGTTTAATGTCAGTTACGGACATAAGAAAAATAGCCTTTAAACAATATTTGATTTCAATAATACAATTTTATTTTATATATTTTTTATTCTATAATTATTATAATATAATACAATTACAGTAGGTATATATCTTAGAATTTGTGGTACCTAATCTTAAGAGACTGGCCTTGTGGCTCAGTTGGTAGTGAGTCTGCCTACTGTGCTGTAGGTCGTGGGTTTGATCCCCACCCAGGGCAAACATTTGTGTGATGAGCATGAATGTTTGTTCTGTGTCTGGGTGTTTATATGTATCTTATGTATATATTTATAACAAAAAAAAGTATATATGTATTCTATCAGCCATCTAGTACCATAGTACAAGCTTTGCTTAGTTTCGGCTAGATGGTGTTGTGTGAAATGTCCACAAATATTTATTATTTTATTATTACCTCTGCATTAAACAAATGCACAATGCTATAAATTAATAATGATGTAAATTAAAAAAAAAAAATACGTTTATCGACCACCCAACAAAGGAGTTGACTTTCTTCGTTCTCAGCGTAGTCTGCCTATTTTAAGTGACCTCTGAATCGCTTCGTTTTATAGTTACTCCAATTCTCTGGCTAAGGGGAAGTCTTATGAAACTCAAGGGGCCCCGACCGTAATTAAGACCAAACTAGACCGAAACCTATTTACTTTTATGTCCGTTTTTGCTATGTGTTTACACTATTATTGCATTTCAGGTACTAGTCAAGATTCAGCGTTGGCCGTTTTACCCTTCTTCCATATTTATGGCTTGACAATAGTTTTATTGCATAAGTTATCCGTGGGCCAGAAATTGGTGACTTTGCCGAAATTTCAACCGAATACGTTTTTAAAGGCGATGGAAGAGCAGAAAATTAATTTGCTAATTGCTGCTCCACCTTTGAGTAAGCATCAATGTGTATTTGAATAAACTTCAGCAGAAGTTGCCCCCGAATTGTAACTTCTACGAACTTTCATCAACTCTAATTTTCTTTGAATTAGTCATGAATTTTTTTTTTTTTTTTTAACATATAATATAATATTCATGATTCAGTACGAATTAAAAATAATGGGCCAAGTGCGAGTCGGACTCGCGCACGAAGGGTTCCGTACTATCATCTATAATACCACAAAGTTTAGTTCTGCTTATAAAATAACGAGAAATCAACGAAATTCCAAGTAGTAAATTGCAAACTTATAGGTAGGTTTTCGATACACATCCGGGCAGCATGACGACGCTCGCGCGAATACGCGCGGTTATGGCTCGCTCCGTGATGTTACCTCCCCCGCTACCCGCGCGGCCGTTGCTTAGCAACCGTCTCGCGCTCGCGCCACCACCACACCGCGGCACGGCGCTCGCACCGCGTTTAGATGGACGGATTATTTTCATTTTGTGAGTTTTTATGTATTAGATTAGGTATTTATTTTTATAGTTAATATATTTCTAAATATTTACTTACAAATATTCAAGTTTCTACCTGTTAATTAAGATCGAGTAAAAATTGCTTAAAAATTACGTTTGTTGTATGGGAGCCCCCCTTTAATATTTACTTTATTGTTATTTAATTATTTATTTTGAAAGGTAATATACAAGTAAATATTCTGTGAAAATTTGAAGCGTCTACCTGTTACAAAAACACGTTTATGGTATGGGGACCCCCCTTAATATATTTTTTTTAAAATTTTTAGTATTTGTTGTTATAGCGGCAACGGAAATACATCATTTGTGAAAATTTCAGTTTTCTAGCTATCACGGTTTATGAGATACAGCCTGGAGACAGACAGACAGACAGACAGACAGACAGCGAAGTCTTAGTAATAGGGTCCCGTTTTTACCCTTTGGGTACGGAACCCTAAAAATGAGCAAAAATACATAAGGTAAACTGTGTGTGTATACTGTGTATTTTTGAAATTTCCAGTTTTATTCTGTGCGTCACACAAAGACGTGACGCGGGATCATATGAAACACGTGAAGATCATGACGTCAGGAGCAGCCCCCTTACCTATCAATGATTATTACAGAGTTTCTGAAAAATGCTCGGTAAGAACAAAAGTTAAGAGTATATATCTGTAGTTATCTCATACAGATATTACTCATCTGTAATCTATCTGTAGTTCGACCTTACAACCTAACCAAGGGCGTCGCCAAGGGGGAGCAGGGAGGGGCAGCTGCCCCCATAGAGATAAAAAAAATGTAAGCGAGCTCGTGAAGCTTTACACATTAAAGTTGGAACCATTCTTATTACAATCGCTATAGAGACAAAGACTCGCGCTACAAGTGTAAAGCTTCATGCTCTTGACTATACCTACAATTCATATTTTTTCATCCTTCATAATAGTAACTTGCCGCCGCTATGGGCTGGCGATAACCTTGAACCGAACACTAGAAAGCAACATCAACCGACATATTTTTTTTTCGGAAATAGATGATTTAAATCTTTTAACCACCTGTTTGGGGTATCCCAAACAGAAGGAAGGAAGTATTTCCGCCAAAAGTTTATAGAGTCTGACCAAGATCTTTTGTGGTTTAAGTCATAGTTTGTCGGATTGGGCTCGAAAAGCTTTTGTCGGAAATATCCAACACAGGCGGCTAAGGCGTCAATAAACATAGGTAATGTAATTAATTAACTGAATCAAATTAAAAAAAACAACAACGTTATGAGTTCAATGGAACTCATAACGTTTACATTACAACTCGTTAACGTTGTTTTTTTTTTTTTCTTAAGTGGTCATTACCGCTTCAGTTAAAAATATTTAAGTTAATCATTTCCACTTTCTTCATGTAAACTGCTAAATTGTGGACTACCTACGCTTCCTGGTCACTGACACGGCATACGAACTGTTTTTACTGCCTGGGCTAAATAGATGTTACACATAAAAACTCAACATCCATTCTTAATTCAAAGCCAGCATTCATTGCAATAATTGTTGCATTTCTTTTTCAGCCAGAAATGAACTTTCTCCAGCTTTACGGTTTGACAGAAACGTCACCACTGGTAACTTCGATGGTACCAGGAGAAGATAATTTCACCACAGCTGGCTACGCTGTACCTAATACAGAGATGAAGATTGTTGACTCTGATATGAGGTGCTTAGGACCAAATGAGGTTATACTTACACCTGATTAAAATAGTTGATCATTTAAATTGCAAATGTTGGATGTTGGTTTCTTTAGAAACAAGATATTTGCAGCATCTTATTGACCTTTGCTTATTTTATTCGTGATTATGATTATTTATAAATTTGAAATTAGGTATTTTGAGATTATAATTATCGAAAAAAGTAAAACAAAATACCCTACAGCATAGGGCCGTTTTCATAATAGATATGTGAAAACCACTATAATGAGCTTTATTTAATATATTACTTCATGTAAAACCAAATTAATTGTTAACTTTTGCGAGAGTTGTAATTTTTTTTTTAAATTAATATTCCAAAAAAAAAGTGTTTTTTGCCACTCCGGAAGTAAAGACAAATCTAACGATACCTCGCACAAATTCCATTTATTTAGGCCGTAAGCGTAAAGTATGATCATACATACAGGCCTCATGGCTCAGTGGTAGTACGACTGCTTCCTAAGTTGTAGGTCGTGGGTTCGGTCCCCACCCAGGGCAAATACAATACGTATCAGTACTTTTGTTTTTCAGGTCGGTGAACTTCTAATAAGAGGTCCTCAAGTTATGCAAGGCTATAGAAATAATGTTGAAGCTACAAAAGCAGCCATCACGGATGAAGGCTGGTTTAAATCTGGTGATATGGCGATGATAGATGAAAAAGGAGCGGTCACCATAGTCGACAGGCTGAAGGAACTTATCAAAGTAAATCATAATATCTCAGCCACATGAAGTCTGCTGTTTTTTTTTACTATTATTTTTGTTATGTTTTATGTATTTTTGCTGTTGTGTCTTCCATGAATAAATTGATATCTATGTCTATGTCACTGCTGGGCATAGGCCTTCCCTATGGATTTCCAATAAGACAGATTGGAAGCGGCCTGCATCCAGCGTCTTCCTGCCACTTGTTGTTATCTTCTGTCCACCTTGTGGCTGGTCTACCTACGCTGCGCTTGCCGGTTCGTGGTCTCCATAGTGTAGAGCGTGGTCAAAGTAAATAATTTGATTAAAGTATTTAAAAAGTATTTAAATATATTAAAAGAGTTGTATTATGAAATTAAATTTGTAATATTCAAAAAAATATCATAATTACAGAACCAATAATAAACAAAAGTGTTAGGATGCGACCAAAGAAAGCATGGATAGTAAATATTGATATGAATGAAAATAAAGTGAATCTAAATACTACAAATGACAGAGATGTAGGTACAGGGAATATAATTATACGAAATATTATATAGTATACGAACAAAAAAAATAAGAAAAGGAAATAGTACTATTATTACGAATGAACGGTATTTATAAAAGTCAAACACACCACTTTGTTTTTTTTCTAAGTATATTTATTTGTGTATATTTCAGGTCAAAGGTTACCAAGTACCGCCAGCAGAATTAGAAAGCGTACTCAAAGAACATCCTGGAATCATTGACGCTGCTGTGGTCGGAATAGCAGACGAAAAACAAGGGGAAGCCCCAAAAGCTTTCATTGTTGTCAAAGAAGGCCACAAGCTAAAGGCAGACGATGTAACAAAGTTTGTTGCAGAAAGAGTGGCACCATACAAGAGAGTCAAAGAAGTGATGTTCATGGAGTCTATTCCAAAGAACCCTTCAGGAAAAATATTGAGAAGAGTTTTAAGAGAAAAATATTGTTGATAGATGTATAATCCAAGTATCAAAATGACTGGCTTCAATTTACTTCACGCAAAGTTATAATAATGGTTGAAAAAACATCGTTATTTTTAATCACTATATGAAACTGATCCGGTTGAAGTTAGTTTTCTAGCAAATACATTTTAAAGTGAAGGATTGGGCTGTCCTATTTTTGTTGTAATTGTATATACAGCTTTCCAAAAAGAATATACCTATATAAGCCTAACAATTTCTTTTTGTCAAATGCCTAAGAAAAATTTAAAGTGATTCAGCGTCATTTTTACGGCACATTTCAGTAATTTTCGTGGCTATCCCATTATTTTATTTGTCATGTTACAGTAATGTAAATAGGAATTTAATTAATTTAAATAATAAGTAAATATTTTTTTATTTAAAGTACGATTCCTTTTTTTTTTATCTGGTTCTTAACCCCGACCCAAAAAAGCGGTGTTATAAGCTTGACATGTGTATCTGTGTATTTGTCTATGTATGCCATTGTATCTCTCAAACGGATTAACATACTCGTATTTTGATCTCGATTTATTTATTTGAAAGAGGATTTCATTGAGAGTGTTATTAGCTATATTTTATCAAAATCGATTCAGATTTTCTTTGTCGGAAGTTTTTTGAGTTTTCTAAACTTATGTTTGTTTTATACTAGTCAGCAACGAGATGAGCAAGTAATTCATGCTTCGCTCATGTCCATATCATTTCAATTCTACTACTACGCTTATTACCTTTAAATTTAAGAAAGAACTTGAGAAATCTCATAATTCTCAGATTTTTTTTCTGCAAACATTGACTTCAATGCATGATTGGACAAGGGTGCGTTTCGTGACCTTCCTGTTTTTTTTAAGCAGGCACCTGTACAAAACTTTGACCTCTGACTTCTCATAAGGTGAGATTGCAGCCAAAAATTGGCCAAGTTCGTTAAAAATAACCGAAGTAGATGAATATTACACGCAGGACCATCTGTGAGACACCATCTGATAAAAAAATAATAATTTGATTCTATTCACAAATCACAATCGTGGAAAATCAAGAGATATACCTACAAAAACAAAATAAAATGGTTGTTAGGTATTTTAGTCCTATTTATGTATCTGTTTAATCAAGAATGAAAAAACGTTTCCAATTTTACAGCAAATCGTAAAAGAACCAATAGCTCAGGCTGTCCAATTCTTAAACGGATCCTTAACAACTTTAAACCTCAATAAAATACGCCCCACCTTTTTAAACTGGGGACATTCTCTTCCACTTAACGGGAGATAGGTGCTTAAGCTAGGTTAGTGAAATGGAATTGCCACTTCGGAAATTTGAAGAGCTCGTCCCGTAATAATCGATTTTTAATTGTTTCGAGATACGTTTTTTTTTAACTTATTGCTATTTCAACCGACTTTCAAAAAGGAAGAGGTCCTCATTTCGCCGGAATCTTTTTATTATTATTTTTATGTGTTCCCCGATTTCTCTAAGACACCTGGACCGGCTTGAAAAAATATTTATTTTTTGTTTGAAAGGGTATGGCGATGGTCCTCAGGTACCCAAATGGTCCAGTAGAAATTTTATCAAAATTGGTTTAGTGTTTTGGATTTTATAACATAATAACAGCTGGAAAAATATATGTCATCCAAGTAAACGAATTGCGTATTTTGATGTCAGTTTTTTAAACTGTATTTATGTATAATTTAACTTAGCGTTATCAAGAACTTACTTTATTTTACTCTGGTATATCATATAATTTATTTATTCCCTCAGTCTTCTACCAATTTCTTCACTTCCGCACACGATATTATATTAAATTTGTCTTGTCTTTTATTTATCTTGAACCAAGTCCACAAGAATTTACTTATCTTTTGAATTTCCTAGCATAACAGAATATCTTCGTAAAATTTCCAATCAAAAATTTCGATATCCATCCCCCTAAAATATATAATGAAGTCTCATTTCACCGCTTTGCCTCCAGTAAGCTGGCAAGTCACGCGCGGTCATAACATTCTCACTGTACTGCATCGTTTTATAAAATATGAAAATACTGCACTGTATTTTCATGTTTTCCAAGGTACTGAGATACATGATGGAAGTCTATGCGCTTTGTTTTTTTTAACTGACTTCTGAAAAGGAGGATCTCAATTCGACTGTATGTTTTTGTTTCGTTGTTCGTTTGTTTCGTTCGTTTAGTTTTTTTTGTTTGTTTGATAGATCTAGAGTTGGGCGTTTATTCAAAAAGTGGCAAAAAAAGTCTTACGTAATAAATGAATAGTAATAAATAATATATATCTCCAGAGCGGCTCGAAGTAACTGGATCGGTGGTATTCCCGCTTACTTACTCCGCGAGTAAACGGGAACTCTCTCGAAATCACCCGATTTTGTTTGTAGTTTGTAAGTGTGTAAAAAAACACTTTGTTTTGATTAGTTCGGTCAAGACCAGATTCCGGTGTGGTCGCGCGTGACGATTTACTACTTATCTTTTTTTTGTGTTATTTAGAGAAGGTGATCATCTATCGTTAATAGTTATAATGAAATATAAAATAAATACTGTGTATAATATTGCGTGAAACGGTGAAGGAAAACATCGTGAGGAAACCTACATGTCTGAGAGTTCTCAATGATCTTGAAGATGTATGAAGTCTGCCAACCCGCACTTGGCCAGCGTGGCAGACTATGGCCTAACCCTTCTCACAATGAGTAGATGGCCCGTTCCCAGCAGTGGGACAGTTTGTACAAACAGGGCTGACAAAAAAAAATGTGACTATGAAGTTTCAGTTAAACTAACTTAAGAAGAAATAACTCAACTCATATCTAAGTAGATTGTAGGTACATAGTATCCTTATTTTAAGTTCACATTAATTATGATATGCAACTACGGCTCGATACGCACTTGGCCTCTTATTTTAAATTTAATTTATTTCAGTTTTATTAACTAGTCCCCATACAAAATATGCTAAAATTGTGTTCGGAATCCTTTTAAGCGGATCCTTCAAGTAGTATTCGCAAATCCGTCGATATACGCCGACGTCAGATTCCACCTCATTTCCTTCTAAAGGGGCTTCATATAAATCCCTTTTTGACATCCCACCGTGCTCCTGACGCCTTCGTTATGATAATTCACGGAATAAGCCTGCTTCTGTAGTTTGTCAGGCGTTCTAAGTAGAGGGTCTTCTACTTTTTACCCGACTGCGTAAGAAGGAAGGTTATGTTTTTCGGGCGTGTGATGAGTATGTATTAATGTACGCTTCTATATTACCTCTTACAGCCTAAACGGATTTTGATGTGCGGAGTGGTTGTTAGTTTGTCTTCACGCCCTGAGTGTCTTATGTTATTATTAACACGCTTTTATTAGCTTCATACGTATGTATGTTAGTATGTAACGGAAACTTTGAACTTGATTTTGACCCACTCGATCAGATTTCATTCAAACTTTGTAGACTTATCGAGGACAATACAATAATTTAGTAAGATTGAGCGTGTTTTTTTTTTTTTAACTATTATATTTATTTTTTGTATCAAGATCCGGGTGACTACGCCCGCGAATCCATAAGTCAACATCTGCAACATCCATGGCATCCTGAAATATGCCTACGTGAAACCACGAGCGCATGTTCCGTTTCGAAGACGCAGACCAAGCTGTAATTTATATGTGAAGAGCCTGTCTAGTTGTAACAATAAAATCGAGCTCAGTTAAGTTCAGCATACACCATAATTCAGGATCCTAATATTAAAACCTAAAGAGTATTTTACCAGAGTTGAGCTGTTTTTCTAAGAGGAGCTTGTGGTAAGCATAGAGCTTCTTAAGTTTATCCACAACGTTTTTAATATTTTAATCCTTCTTAAGTAATAATCTGATGAAAGTTTATGTTCACAAACTGCAAGGAGCCTTTGAGCTTGTCCTTTGAAATTAATTAAAGTTCTGCGAGAAAAGTGCCTATTTTTCTCTTTGTTCGAGACGATGAAAAAATGTAAGTACATAAACAACTTCAACAAACAAAACAACGATTTTTTCTTAGTAATTAAGAAAAAAAATCGTTGTTTTGTTTGTTGAAGTACTTATATTATGCGACTACGAGATTTGAAAGCGTTTGATGATCAATAGTTAAGGGGTAAGTAATTATATTTGGAAGATTTTTTGAAACTTTCATAGCTTATAGCACTTATAGATTCTTAATATCCTTGGTGATTTAAGAATCAACTGCGTAAGAAGGAGGGTTATGTTTTTCTAGTGTACATTTTTTTTTTATGTATTTGGGTATGCATGTTTCTATATTACCTCATTCAGCTAAAACTGCTTGACCGGTTTTGATGTGGGAGGTGTCGTTAGATTTGTCTTTATTTGTTAAGTGTCGCAGGCTATATTTTCAGTAATAATAATACAACTCTCGGAAAAATACGAAATGCGGTTTTTCGTAACCTTCAAGTTCCAACAGGCCTCCAGGAGACAGGCCTCGTGGCTCAGTGGTAGTACGACTGCCTCCTAAGCTGTAGGTCGTGGGTTCGATCACCACCCAGGGCAAACATTTGTGTGATGAGTATGAATGTTTGTTCTGTTTCTGGGTGTATCTATGTATCATAAGTATGTATTTACGAAAAAAAGTATATACTTAAGTATTCTATCAACCATCTAGTTTCCATAGTACAAGCTTTGCTTAGTTTGGGCTAGATGGTGTTGTGTGAAATGTCCACTAACATTTATTTATTTCTAACGTTTTACATCGATTTTAAGCATACTTTCTCACGAAAAAACGTATATGCACAGCGTATTAAACGTAAAGACATCGTAAGTAAAACAATTTTTCTGCAGTCGGGTATTTTTTCTTTCTTTTAATATATACTTAGTCTGGCCATAAATACTGTTACAGTTAAAAATAAGAAAGATATTACATTTGAATTTGGAATCTGTAATTTTTATACGATTGTTCATTGAGTTTTATAATTTTGGCGCCAATACATTGTACAATATTTTGCGATATTAAATTGGAGTGTGGTGATAAAGAGAACCGAATCGCTGTGATTGCATTACACAGTTGGTATGGAGCCAAATGCAATTTTTAAAACTCTCCATACGCTTGGTATTAGTCAAATGTTTGTGTACCGGGCTATTAATAGGTACAATGAGACCTCCTCTGTTTGTGACAGAAAAAGATCTGGCCGTCCACGTAGTGTTCGTACGAAAAAGGTGGTCAAAGCAGTAAGGGAAAGAATTCGAAGAAATCCTGTCCGAAAGCAAAAGATTTTATCTCGGGAGATGAAGATAGCACCCAGAACCATGTCGCGTATTTTAAAAGATGACTTAGGACTTGCAGCCTATAAGAGACGCACTGGTCATTTTTTAACTGATAATTTAAAAAAGAATAGGGTGGTAAAATCGAAACAACTACTGAAGCGGTACGCAAAGGGAGGTCACAGAAAAATTTTATTTACGGATGAGAAAATCTTTACAATTGAGCAACATTTTAACAAACAAAATGACCGTATTTATGCTCAAAGCTCTAAGGAAGCTTCCCAATTAGTCGACAGAGTGCAACGTGGGCATTATCCGACTTCAGTGATGGTTTGGTGGGGTGTTAGCTATGAAGGAGTTACTGAGCCATATTTTTGTGAAAAAGGTATCAAAACATCGGCACAAGTGTATCAAAATACCATTCTTGAGAAGGTAGTTAAGCCCCTTAACAACACCATGTTCAATAACCAAGTATGGTCCTTCCAACAAGACTCGGCGCCAGGTCATAAAGCTCGGTCCACGCAGTCTTGGTTGGAAGTGAACGTTTCGGACTTCATCAGAGCTGAAGACTGGCCGTCGTCTAGTCCTGATCTTAATCCGCTGGATTATGATTTATGGTCAGTTTTAGAGAGTATGGCTTGCTCTAAACGCCATGATAATTTGGAGTCCCTAAAACAATCCATACGATTGGCAG
This sequence comes from Lycia hirtaria, assembly GCA_947563715.1. Taxonomy (NCBI): domain Eukaryota; kingdom Metazoa; phylum Arthropoda; class Insecta; order Lepidoptera; family Geometridae; genus Lycia; species Lycia hirtaria. The sequence goes on from OX387375.1 coordinate 27,295,782, forward strand.
TGAAGAATTTTCCCATGGAAAGAGTGCGTGCTTCTATTGATAACTGGCCTCAACGTTTAAACGACTGTATTGCAGCCAATGGAGACCACTTCGAATAAGCTTTTATATTTTAAATTGTTTTACATTTATGTATTAAACTAACACACTGTAAAAGTAATAAATATTATTTGCAAAAAAAAATATTTTTTTTCTTCGTGACAATATTTATGGCAAGACTAGGTATAGGTTGTTCTCGATTACGCATTTCCTTCCTATTTGAATCGTTACCCAATAACAAGGCGGTATATAAAAAAGTAATTTTCAACGGGGAAACTTTTACGATGAAGCACTTCCAGCGTTTTCAATTCATCTCTCTCCCGATGAATTATTTCTATGCGGAGTAAAAAAGTTTCCCGTTTGTAACAACTCCGCGGCTTCCGGCATCCTCCTCGTATTTTTTATAGAATGATCGACAGTTTCATTTAGTTGTTGGTTAGATCCAAGCAACAATACAAACAGTAGGATATATTTACTGACGTGAACGTAAACAACTTTTTCTGATAGGTGAGGGTAACTAAGATATTTATCTGTTTTGAGAGCGATAATTCCCGTTGTCCCCCACAAGTGACAAAATCACATTTAGGGCTTCTTTCATCATCCCCGAGTAAAGTTCGAAGTTGGCTACTCGCCACATGAACCGCCAAGTATGTGTAGATTTCAATTTCATAATGTCTGAGTAGCCTTAACCATCTCATAAACTGGCCCGTAACTTATGTTTGACTTCATCCCCCGAGTATTGGAGATAATCGACGAGTAAGGCCATTGTCAGTCATAAACAGATGTGCCATTCGTACAACCTCTATTGTAGATGTCCCTGGCTGGATTTTATTGTTTTATGACTTTTTGTTCAAATGTGGAGAAAGGACGCTATTTCCAGGTAAACTACGAGATAAACATGAATTGAAATATAAGATCGTAGTATTAAGAGTGCACTGAGAGCCAAAACCAAACAAATATAAAAAAATGGGTTTTCATTCTATTCTGTTTATTTCTAACAAATATAAAGAACAAATAACATCAAAAATTAATATTTCGAATTATAGAACTTGATACCTAACCTCATAAAAATTCATATCATATTTCGTACCACAGTTGTCAGTTAATATTTTCATAGTATGTATCATGAAGTATGCGATTGTGGCGCTACGTGTGTTTGACTAACTAACAGTTGTAACAAAGGAATTTGAACGAACAATGAATATTTTCGTTCTTGCATTCGTTTAACCCCTGAATTATTACTCGGAGCGAGGTTTTCGTTTGTGAAGCTGACTAAAGTTAATCGGGACTATTACTCGCTGAGTAACATTATTTGACACGTAGCTACTTCTCACTTTACTCAAACATTATGAAAGAGGCACTAAAAGTAACAAAAAAAATTATAGTTTACAAAACTGAATACAATACGCAATTCGTTTATTTGGACACTTTTTTCAGTTATTTTGTTATAAAAACCAGTACTGAACCGATTTTGATAAAATTTATACGGGACCACCTATGATAAAAACAATTCACAATTGCCTGAGTAATCGCGTAACAAACAAGAACATACAGTCGAATGGAGAACCTCTTTCTTTTTGGAAATCGGTTAAAATGAAAAAAAAAAACACTTAGTGAGAAAAATGCGTGAATGTAACGACTAACACTAATTTTAAGCTTTTATTTTACTTCTATCAGTCTATGTACTAACTACTATATTTCTTACTGGCAGCACTATATGGCCAACCCTGCATGATGTGTCGAAACTACAGGAGGCTTTGCATTCGTTTCTCGGCTGAACGGGTTAAAATCGGGCCCGATACCTCTCTGAACTGTTTGGGGGTAATTTATGACTGCCTTGATTACAGGGTTAAACGATTAACCCGACGATTTTTTCTGTAGTGATATCCCACAGTCTCAAGAAATGGAAAACTTATGTATTTTTTTTTATAGTCAGCGACCTAAGTATGTTCTTATCATACCATCGTGAGTATGATAAGAATTTATGGTAAGTATGATAAGAACATCTAGCCAGAACGGGAACTGGCGACTGCCTAAGCTCACTGTTGGTTAGATTTTTTTCAAGCAAGCCTGAAGCTTGCAAGCCTGCCGAACTCTCATAGTATGCTATCTATATCATATTGTATTTGTAACACACAAAACTATCGGATTTTGTTATGATCACGACGAGGTAAAATAGAAATTCAGAGTTATTTTTAACCCCTGACCCAAAAAGAGAAGTGTTTATAAGTTTGACGTATGCCTGTGGCATCGTAGCTCGGCAACGGCAACGGATGATTTTGAAGTAGTTTTTATGTTTGAAAATGGATTTCATCGAGGGTGTTCTTAGCTGATTCATCAAAATCGGTTCAGACGTATTTTTTGTCGGGGATTTTTGGGTTTTCTAAACTTCTACTTGTTGCTTGTATAATAAACTATCTCTCGCGATGTCACCCGCGTAGTGATGAATAACGGCGATGATGATGATATAAGTGATGGTCTAAGTCCAAGGACTTAGACTATATTTTATTCATTAGGACCTGGAGAATTCCAGGTCCAGCTGTACCTCGGTGCTTCACCCGTGTAGTGATCAAAAACAGTGATGAAGATAATGAATAGTGATTTACGTCCATCTTCAGGTTCACAGCTATCTCTGTACCAAATTTAATAAATGTCGGTTCAGCCGTTTAACCACGAAAATGTTACAAAGAGACAGACAGACAGAGTTATTTTCGTATTTATAAATTAGTCAGAAATATTGAACTAATTAGGATATTTGCCAACTCTCACCACTTTTTAGACAGTCGGCTAAAAACAAAAACATCCTGAAAACTGTGCCACAAGCTAGTTCTCTATATTATGGTGTTTCCTTTACAGTCCTCGAGGGTGGTATCCGAGGGTTAATTATCTGGACCCCGTTTACGAGCTCCAGGAGTCAAGTAATGGTTGACGTGATGAGAGAGGGAATGATGCCTTCAAATGATACTGTCTTTGTTTTCATATCACGACTAGCTTTCTTACAATTCTGTTTTCAATAATAACAGTTTTAAAAAAAACGCCTTGAAAATACGCAATTCGTTTACTTGGATGACATTTTTTCAGTTATTTTGTTATGAAAACCAGAGCGAACCGATTTTCATAAAATATAGATAGATAGATAGATAACACTTTATTAAAAGACCACAATACAGAAACATTAAATACTCAGATAATAATATTAAAAATAATAATCATAATCAATGAATGGAATGATGGGAATAATATTCCAATATAAATATATAATAATATATAATATTTAATAATATAATAATATTTAATATATAATATATAATTTCCAATATATAATATTCCCCTATTCATATATATAATATTAATATATATGAATATTATACTTTTTTCCGATAATTATAATTTAAAACTAAAACCACAATAGTATAGTTTGTATAATACCATATATTATTGGTAATTGTTACAAAAAACATAGCCTATGACACTCAGAGAGTGAAAGCTAGATGAATCTAAAGACACCTTGTACAAAATGGGTCATAAGTGAATAATAGAAGATTCCATAAACATACGTATGATAACTTTGCTAGTAAAACTTATTTACTAGCAAAGTTATCATCAGTCATCAGTTTATACTTAGAGTTTATTATTTAATTTACATTTCTTAGATTTTGTGCTATTTATTTTCTGTTTATATTGCTGCAAAATAATAATTTAGAAGTAATTTAAGGATAAATAAAGATAAAGATTGTATGAATGTATTATATACTAGCTGCCCGCCACGACTTCGTACGCGTAAGAAAAACATAATAAGGATCCCTATTTTTTTTGTCTAGTATTAAATATAACCTATGTTACTCAGAAATAATGTAGTATTCTAGTGGTGAAAGAATTTTTGAAATCGGTCCAGTAGTTTTTGAATGATTTCATATCAAACATACAAAAATACAAACCTTTCCTCTTTATAACATTAGTGTAGAAGTGTAGATAATTGCTAAGCCGATATTTCTACCAAAAAGAGATAATGCGTGGATTTTTATAAAAAAAGCTAGCGTATACAAAGAAATTTGTACCTATTTTGTACGCTCTTACACACAATTTTTTTCTTGTTCTAGATTCTTAGTAAAACAAACTAATTATATCGAAATTCTAGGCATTTTTTTATTTATTAAAATACCAAATAAACAAATTAATTTAATAAACAGAATAAACAACTTAAGGTGTCTGCCCACTATAACGTGCCATACCATGACCGTAATAGGAACCAGGCACGGAAAACAACACGATACGCTCTACTACTTATGCGCTGACGGTGACGGTGCTGGTCGCTGACAGGACTTTAGTGGGCATAGTCTCATACTTTTCAATACAATGAATATTTTTTTGCCTGACACGTTTCTATTACGGTCATGGTATGGCACGTTATAGTGGGCAGACACCTTTATTATTTATTTTACGGCCTCATAAACTCCAATAATTTCTAACATCACAATGAAACCCCAACCCATTTCTACGTGACTAAGTATTTCATTTGACGTCCCACTCCATGCTTACGCCAGCTCAGCATACAATAAATATCCAGACCACAATAGAAACCTTGACCATTCACTGGATTCGCTGAATTCTTTGGTAACGCCTTTTTGTACTAAATAAAGGACAAAGTACCGAGTCTTTTGTACTACACGACTTAATAAAGGACAAAATACAAAGCCCGTGTACAGAACATACAGAAGCGCTTTGTAGTTCTGCTCATGATTTTCGGAAGAAATTTATTGGTTGAAGGGGTAATGTAGTGCTGATAATTAGCTTACGAGACATTTTACTGTGTAAAGACTCCAGATTGAATGCATGTAGCTTTTGTAGAAAATACTGTGCGCTGAAACAATTTTGTTTTGTTTCATACGAAATTTCTCACTCAATCTGCATTGTAATATTGTGTGTGTTATTGTATATGTGTGTAAATACATACTCGTGATACATAGAAACACCCAGCCACAGAACAAACATCCCTGCTTATCACACAAATGTTTGTCCTGGGTGGGGATCAAACCCACGACCTACAGCTTAGCAAGTACCAACTAAGATGCAAGGCCAGTCGACAAACTCTAAGTCCCTGTTCCAATCACGCTAAACTTGATATACCTACCTAAATATTATTAACGGATTCAAGAACTCAACATATAAATACCAAGTGCCTTAAACTAATATAGATATTGAAATAAAATATTTTGCATTTTTTTTTTGTCAATAAAAAAACTTAAAACATCCGAATAGTTTACTTTTTAACCAGATTCCTCCTGAACGTCGCGTAATATAGAAATACGAATCTAAAATCAAACCTCAAATCAAACGCGTCTATTGTCCTGATAGTAGTGATGGAGGGAATAACAACCGCGTATAACATTATTTACCTACATTATTTTTTTGTATACATTCATCATCTCAGCCATAAGAAGTCCACTGCTGGACATAGGCCTCCTCCATGGATTTCCAAAAAGACCGATTGGAAGCGGCTTGCATCCAGCGTCTTCCCGCCACTTGTATGAGATCATCTGTCCATCTCGTGGCTGGTCTTCCTACGCTGCGCTTGCCGGTACGTGGTCTCCACTCGAGAACCTTTCGGCCCCATCGGCCATCAGTTCTACGTGCTATGTGCCCTGCCCACTGCCACTTCAACTTGCTAATCCGCTGTGCTATATCGGTGACTTTTGTACGTCTACGTATCTCTTCATTTCTGATTCGATCTCGTAGAGAGACTCCGAGCATAGCCCTCTCCATAGCTCGTTGCGTGACCTTGAGTTTCCTTATAAGGCCCATAGTTAGGGACCACGTTTCAGTGCCGTATGTCATCACTAAGATTACATGTAACTACACTAAGATACATTCATAATATACATATTCAGATTAATATATTTAGATAATTTTCTCCCCTCTCTAATACTGCACGCCCCGTCATATTACTATAGTTTCACTCCTCTCCATCCTAAGGTTGCCTGGAAGAGATCGCTATTAGCGATAAGGCCGCCAGTTGTTACACTAGTTTTTAAATGACTTTTATTGATTGTAAATTTCTAATGTGTGTACAATAAAGAGTTTATCTATCTATCTATTTATTTATTGCGTTTATTAGTATGCTATTGAAGAGGTCGATCCCGTGATTGACTCTTTCACGGCATGGTATTGAACATTGTAGTTACATACTTAACTTAACATATAAGTAGATAATATATAATACGGGTAGCTTATATACTTAATTATGACAAAATTGAGACAAGAAACAAGGATAAAATCACACTATGGTGTAGCTATTGTTAGAATACATACAATGAATTATAAATATTTAGATTTAGGCAATTTAGACTCCATGTTGGACTGACATTCTCTTTAAAATAAAAAAAAAGACGTGTGGCACTCGGAGACTACCGCGGTAAAGCTATTGCATAATAGCTTTACGCGCGGTGTGTTAGGTTATTTTCGTTACGGAATTTCTGGATTCGGTGTCCACGCTCAAGGCCCGCGATAGAAGCTATGCAATAGCTTAATAACTAGTGCAAGCTAGTATTATTCATTTGTTTGGAAACTACGATGCTACAGCAACATAACAGATATACGTCACTTATAAAACATATCTCTCCTGTTAAAGTAACTGTCTCTTTGCCTATCTGTTACCTTTTCCGGATCTACTAGCTGAATCAATAGTTATAAAATTTGGAATGCTAGGGCTACATTAGCGGACAAAGATTCGTGTCGCGTTGGCGCGCTAAAACATTGTGCATCGGGCATACGCGATGTTCTTGTCTACATTAGGCGGACTAAGATTCGTGTCGTTGACGCGATACATCGTGCCGGGTTGTGTTGTGGTGTGCTGTGCGGCTAGACATAATTCAAAATGGAGGAAGTAGTGGCGTTGCATTGATGTTTTTTTTTTATACAAGATAGATCTACGACTGACCACCAACTCGCCTGATGTTAAGCGACGGTGTGGCTGAGGATGGAGCTCGTCAATCTAGAAGATATCTATTCACTCTAGCCTTGAAAATTCCAAGATTGTAGGTCTCAGGAAACAGAGATGGCGGCAAAGAATTCCATTCTTACGCAGTACGCAACAGGAATGTGGATCGATATCGCTGAGTACACTGAAAAAATAAGTTGGTTGGATTTACCAGATTCCGAGTAAATCTTACCAAATTTCACGTTTAAATGGGGTCCTACCGCTGACTTAAGTTGGTTTAACCAAACGGCGACGGTAGGCTAGTCACGAAAGTGGTTTAGTAAATGTTACCGAGCAGCGTGGGTTATTAATTACCAAAGCAGTTCGGTATAAAATATTACCAAAGTAATTTAGTTATTTGCAAAAATTTTTTTAATATACTTGTTTTGTAATATTCACCAAAGTACTCTATTTGCAAAATTTTTTTTACTATACTAGTTTTGTAATATACACCAAAGAAATTTGGTATTTTTTAACGTAAAGCTTTTGTAGATTGTCACAAACTTTGCTATTTTATACCAGAGAAGTCTTGTTTTATCTACTTTTAGGTTTTGTAATAACTATCAAAGTAATTTTGTTACTCAAGTCATTTCTACTATGAACTTTGGTACTTTTTACCAGAAAGCCTTTGTGTTCTTTACCAAAAGGCATTATACTATCTGCAAAAGAACTTCAATTGATCTTGTAGATTCCACAACAAACTTTGATATTCAATACCAGAGACGTTTTGTCTTATCAACCTTTAGACAGTGTAGTATCTATCAAAGTATTTTTATTGCTAACGTTAATTCTACAATAAACTTCGGTAATTTATACTAGACAAGTTTTGTACTATCTACCAAAAACTTAAATTGCTTTTGTAGATTCTACCATTAACTTTATTGATTTTTACTAGACAAGCATTGTAGAATGAACCTAAACGTTTTGTACTATCTATCAACGTAATTGAATTACTTTCGTTAATTTTACTATGAACTACTGTATTTTTTACAAGACTAGTTTTGTATTTTCTACCAAAAATCTGAAATTGCTTTGGTAGATTCTACTATGAACTTTATTGATTTTTACTAGACAATCATTGTATAATGAACCTAAGTTTTGAACTATCTATCAAAGTAATTGAATTACTTTTGTTAATTTTACTATTAACTATTGTATTTTTTACAAGACTAGTTTTGTATTATGTACCAAAATCTGAAATGGCTTTTGTAGATTTTACCATGAACTTTATTGATTTTTACTAGATAAGCATTGTATAATGAACCTAAAAGTTTTGTACTATCTATCAAAGTCATTAAATTACTTTCGTTACTTCTACTATGAACTATTGTATTTTTTAGAAGACTAGTTTTGTGTTATCTACCAAAGAACTGTAACTGCTTTTGTAGATTTTACCATAAACTTTAGTAACTACTACTAGACTTGTTTTATATTATCTACCCTCAAGTTTTGTATTATCTATCAGAGAAATTTGACCACTTTTGTTAATTTTACTATAAACTTGTTTAGTATTTACCAGACTTGTTTTGTATTAACTACTAAAGTACTTAATTTAATTTATAACATCTTACTATAAACTTTTGTAAGACCCATATTATATTCGCGCGTTTCCTATCTTGCGCATTTAAACATATTCAAACATGTTTAAATGCGCAAGTAAAATAGGAAACGCACAAACATAAGGGGTATAAAAGTCTTATATATGAGTAGATTGATTAGTTAAATAAAAAAGTTTATGGTAAAATCTACAAAAGCAGCTAAAGTACTATGGTAGATAACACAAAGTATTAAGTAATAATACAAAAAAATAATTAATACAGAAATGTACAGAAAAATTTACAAAAGTTACCTTTCGAAAAAACTAATTTGATTAGCAGTTCAAAAAAACCTGAATACAAACCTAAGTAGGAAATAAAAGAAACATTATGAAGTTAGAACATGCATATTTATTAATCAGAATTAGTATCAACATTAATTATACACCGTGAATACAGTAGGTTTGAAAGTGATTATTTAAGCTGTAGCAATTGAATATTTATACACAAAGGTGATTTCGAACGTAAATTACAATTTTAATTGACATTAAAAGTAGGCGGAGATTAGGCCGGGTCGCATCGCGGCGGATTTTTGCGCCGAATGATGATGGCGGATTTTTGCGATGCGACCCGGCCTAATCTGCGTCTATCTTAAATATACAGGGTATAATATGTCTCTTGACCACAGACATATTCTACCCCTTTACTCATAATTACGAACAATTTTTAGTATGGGGCCAACCCTGAAAACCAAAAATAAATCTGCTGTTTCATAGAAAAACATTAATCACCGTCGACGAAATGTATGGAATTTTTCGTGTTTCTGGGTTGGCCCCATAGTGAAGTTTTTCGTAATTATGAGTACAGGGATATCCTAGAATATGTTAGTCGTCTATTCTACGAGATACACCCCGTAATTATATCTGAGTAATCACTTCAATTGGCCTTACTATTAACCTATACTTAATAATGAAATTAAAAATAATTAAATCGACAATATGATTCGCCTGTGGCAATAACATGGGTTGTAGTAGGACATATAATTAAATTATCTGGCTTTAATAAAATCCTGGTATCGTTTTCACCATGTATACAGTAGGCTTGAAAGTGATCATTAAAGCCGGAGCAATTCAACCTTTTACACATAAAATATACATTCAATGATGATTTCGATCGTAAAATACAATTTAACTTATAAAACAGAAAATCATCTTCGTTAGTTGTAACGATTGTCATTCCTGGAACATATTTTGTACCTTTGTAACGTATCCATTGAAAACTGCAACTTAAATCAACGTCGTTGCAGCTATCGATAATTTGTGACATGTCAATGGGGGATTCATTTGAATTCTCTGTCCCGAATTCTAACCTTAACTCCAAGCCGTCTCTAACAAAAAGTCTGCGTGCAAATGCGAGTTGTTCTTTAATTAGCAATGTCAGGGCTATATTTACCCTAGAAGTTGTATTGGATGCAGTATTTTTCAAAACTTTGTGTTTGGCTTCAAATCACATGCACCACAATTGCCTGAGTGAACCTACTTGTCTGATAATATGCGGGTAATGTACCATGAAGTGATGCTTTGGTTTTAAGTTATCATTGAAAAGAGTTACATAATTTTGATGGTGTTCGGATATCAAGGACTCCAACATTATTACTGTAGGAGAATCAACAATGTTACGCAAGATAATATCAATTATTTTTAATAGAATTATTAAAAATTGCCAAACTAAATCGTCACCGGGAACTAAATCTCCTATTAATAAAGGAAACAAGTGAACGAATGCCATCATTTCTGTAGCTGACATTTTAAATTTTCGTTGCGTCAAATGTTCTCGTTTTATGCAAACTGACATATTATTTTGTTCAGTAACTGAGTAGTCAAATAACTTCAATCGATTATTAACAGTACGGAGATCAAAAATGCGTAATGTATCTGTGTAATACAAAAGTATATGAGCTAAATCATAATGGCACACCCCTTCATAAATATCGTGCATTATATCTACACTGCAGTTGTCTACAACGTGAAAACTGGGTATATTGTTAAAACAACAGTTTTCGTTAATGCCGGTTTCTGTTACGTTATTTTTTGCAACGTCTTCTAAATAATTTTCATATGTTCTTAGTAAAGCATCATCTTGCTTTGATTGTATATGCATAATAGATTTGTGAGCTTTACATATTCTACAATAGTAATTACTGCTGAACGATTTGGAATATCCAAGGATTGTGTTTAAACCTAGGTTATCACCTAAAATCATACCAAGTAGAAAGTAAACTTTGACGCTACCATTTTCAGGTGTATTGATTTCAATACCCTCTTTTTCTAAATGTTTTAATTCATTTATGAGATCGTAAAATGCTGAATAGTTGCCATATATTTTATAATTGGATTTAAATAGACTTGCAACAAAAATGTTATCTAGTAATGAGAGGTATTCAGGTGGGATTGTAGGAAATTGATAATACACAGCAGATATAGAGTGTTCACCACTGTGACTGCCCAGCGGATTATTGCATTCAAATTCATCAAAATATAAGAATAGTGGACAGCAGAGTCTTCCATTGTGGTGCGCAATTTTCTTTCGCCAAATAGAGCTATGACTAAAGTTTGGAATATCACGACCATCATTGTTATTTATTGGATCAGTAATAAATTTATAAAAATTTGGCAATTCCAAAATCTTTTTTATGACAGATCTCAGTAACACTTTAGCACCAGTGCACGCTTTTGGCTGCAGTAATGGTGTAGAGTTAATATCTGTAGAAAGACCTTCATGAATTGTAAATTTTTCAGGAGGGATATAGCAATCGATGTCTGAAAAATATTTGATAATTTGATGATATTTACTGACGTCAGTGAATGGACTTGAAATTAGCTCGCAAATATTTTCTACTTCAGTTTGATCTAGAACAATAGTCTTAGGTAATATGTTTTTAAGTACCTCGCCTATCACTTGAGTAACGTGCACTTCAATGTTATCAATTACCCTCTGAGCAGTTTTGCGGTTAAGTTCTGCATCACTATAGAGTGTGAGTGCCAATGTGGCAGCTGATTTATGTAATATACTTTTAGCAGTTTCTAAAGATTCTTTGCGTAAGTTATTCGACAGTTTGACCAAATCTTCACTACCACTATTGGAAACAGGACTATGACAACTGCTAGGAATATTTTCGGCCAAACTATTATTTATCGCATCACGTTCAGCAAAATTTGATGCAATTTCTGTGTTGGTGTGATGGGATATCAAATGGCGCCTAAAAGACCTCTGGTTTTGGAATTCACGCCTGCAATTAAGCTGAGCGCAGCAATAAATAGCGTTAGGGCCTAGATTATGATAAAAATCGAAGTGTGCTAATAGGATTTTGTAACTTTCTACGAAATCGTGACATATAAAGCACCGATACATTTTTTGTTAAGTTGATATACTATTATTGTAAGTCAGACATAAATGAAAGAACTCCAGACAGTTTTTTGTCGGATTTTAAGTCGATGCTATAAAAATATTTTTGTATGAATGTCCATATTTGTACAGCTTCTTGGGGGTATTCAGCGTTTAGGCAGTGAAACATTTTGAAGCATACATCTAAAGACTTCAAAAAACTGTCCAGCTTGTACAACACTTCATCACATGACACATAAAAACCTTGTAGTTTGTCCTCGGATGCTCCAACAACGATGATTAGGGGTTGGCATCGCAATCCTTTTTCCAATTGTGCCTTTCTGCAGCTGTCCAGTTGTGTGATTACTTCGCTGTCATTCTTCAAATTAAAATAATTTTATTTATTTAATGTTCAAATTAATGTTAAAATAGTACATTACTATACGTGTGCCTAAAGTAGTACATTATTGCACGGCGTGAAATTAGCACCCGAGCGCAGCGAGTGAGCTAAACGCCGTGCAATAATAGACTACTTAAGTCACGGAAAAGCGTGCGTCGAATGCGGGTTTAGGTCACACAGTGCTATAAATTATTATTAATGTAGTTGTGTAGAATCAAACACAATAAAACACCCAAGATTATCCAACATACCTTTACATGTAGAATGAATGCTTTCTTAGATTCCGTGATAGACGGTTTGTATTTAGTTATCTTTCCGTCACGCTTCGGCGTTGTCACATTTAATGTAGGTATAATTTTGTGGCCAATCAGAGTGGCAAGACAATAGTCCCTTACATCTGAAAAAAAATATGTTCATCATTAGCTAACATTGCTTAATACTAATAGTATGCAAATAATAAGTATTATAAACCTAGATATCTAAGCACCTAACATGTTCGATAAACAATAGAAAATATGGGCAATTAACACTGCCCACACCACCACACCACCGGTACCGGTACATTATGTCGATTTATGATCTACTTCAAATTTAATTTGCAATCCATGTCGTAAAACAACATTTTATATAAAAGTGATTCTGGCGCCATCTTTAGGCAACTTTGGGTTGGCCCATCCCCCTTAACACTCGGTCGTTAAATAATATTTTTCTTCGGGCAATGACGCGAAGTATTGAATCCCTTTCATATATTAGTTTGAAACCCTTCGCTTCGTTCTTTTACTCCCTAGTGATACAATCTACTATATATTATTAAACAAACCTTCACTTGGATCATTATCCAAAATATCAATGTATTCTTTTGCCCCTTTTAATTCCTTGTATACCGGCAATGCTTTTTCAATGTACTCGGGCCATTTTTTATATAACGATATTTCGTTATCTGGAAATTTTTGGTTGAAATCCACTTCAATCTAAAAAAAAAAAACACGATTTCGAAGCATTGAGATTATAGATTGAATGTAGTCTTCAACTATAATTGTAATGATACTTAGCATGTAAATTGAAATGAATTATTGTTGTGATTGTAATAGTATATTATGTTGGTGTTCAATAAATAAATAGACACTTAAAGCACCATGACGTATGTGATGACACACTAGTCTGTGGCCGAAGACGTCAGGTATTGAAGAATGACAAACAAAAAACTTGATAAATAAGTACTAGATTTCAGTAGACGTTTCAGTATGAGACCGTAAGTCTCATACTGAAACATCTTTTAAGCCTGTTATAGCTAATACGCACTTTGTGTCGTTTTCACAAAACACTTTATAGCATGGACTAGATTTTAAATCGCTTTTAAAACGTATGCATAAGAGTATAAGCAATGATACTTCACAATAAAATAACACCAATCAATATAAATAAAGAGAACTAGGTGCGAGTAAAAAGTTGCTAACAATGGTGAGTTCAATGACCATCCCGGCTTGGTAATATCAGAGGTAATACTGATACTCGTAATGTACATTTTTTCAGGGTTTTGTGGGCTTGCGTTAGATCACCATATCGCCTGATTTTAAGCGTGTATTAGTTAAAAAAAAACCGAAACTTACCAATTTGAAGCCAACGCTAAGCTTATATGAAGGCCACTGCTCGAGAACTTCTCGTACAGTTTTATATTTGTCCGTGTTTAATTCTTGTAACCGGCGTCTAGACGTTTCTTTCCATTTTTCTAGTATTTTATTTAGTGGCTCTTTATTAAATTTCAACCAAATTTTATGTTCCTCAAATTCTTCAAGGGGTACTGTAAATTATATAAATTATTATTATGTCCTTAGTGTGCAAGTAGGTATAAATTTGTGTGAGTAGGTACTTAATGTAATAACTACTTACTGTCTTGATCTTCGTCTATTCCCTTATTTAGTATTTCTGTCGTGTCTGCTTTACGTTCTTGACGTCGCTCTATGATCCCAAGGCTTCGCAATTTTCTCTTCTCGTTGTTGTATTTGTCAACTAATTTTCCCCTTGCAGGAATATATTTGCCATGTCCATATTTTTGGCTCGGTATATAGTATGTTTCCTGTAATTAAAATGAAAAGTTAGTAAAGTTTGAATGAATTTTAGTCACTCATTGTTTGTCCAAATATACGTTTTTTAGAGGTTTTAATTTGGGATGTATATATTTTTGTCCTAAATTACTAGTTAACTTAATAAAAGTTTGTTGAGAATATCTAATCATCAGTATCAAATAGCTATAATAAATAGATAATATTTTTTGAAGCGCGCAATAATTTTTTATCGTTCAAAATATTCAGCATTTGAGAATGAGAGCTGCGGCCGTAATAAACATGCCCAATTGTCGAAGAAGAAAAAACAAAGCTGACTTAGTATTACTTACAAAAAATAATAATAAAAATTACAGAAAAAAAAAGGTAAAAGAAATATACAATACTTTGACAACTACTACCATGACTACTACTTCTACTACAACTACCACTACAAGAAACATGCTTTTAACCTAGTTTTTTTATTATTTTGGCAATTCACAAAAACGGTAATACATACAAGTTTTTATTGACAAGAAATTTAAATTGAAAATCGATTTAAATTGCTATGATGGGTAGTGGACCTCTTATTTAATTGAAAAAGAATAAAACTGCTAGCTACAACCACTGAAAGTAAAAAATAATATGTAAGTAATTTCAACTTCTAGTAGGTTACTACTAAGTTAATCGAGGTTGGTGTACCTTATGCTCAGTTGTAATTTGTGATTCTATTGTTATTGCAATTTGCTCAAAGTCTGATTTGTTCATTGAGCCATATTCTTTTAAGTAATATTGCACAACAGACTTTACTAAAAGGTTGCGGCTTCTGCTGTCCAATTTGTTATTTTTTTTTAGTGTTGCTAAGCACAGTTCACCAGAATTGTTATTTGTTAGTATGTATTTAAGATCAACTACCTGAGGAAAATTAAATTCAAAACATGAAATGATAACAAAAAAAATAGGTAACCTACTGTAGTGAGGTTTAATGTGTAGCAAACATACCTTTCTCTTTTTCTTGGCTTGTGGACTTGGAACTTCCTCTTCAGTCTCGGAAGCAGAAATCTATAAAAAGGGAATATTGGTTAGGTACTTATACTCTTATTGTGAATAATATTTATGAGATTCCTAGCCCGAAGAGTGTTCATGAACCCCATTTGCTATGGCAATGCTTAGTCATTCTGTCTATTTGTTTTATCACTGGGCTTTATGACATATGTCTATATTCTAAAATAAAAGAATAAAAAAGTAAAGAAAGCTTAAAAATAATGACTAGAATCTTGAAAAAAAAAATTACAAATAATTTCCTCTTAAAAAAAGGGGTAAAACCAACTTCAGTTGCCTTAAACCAGTTGTTTGTTGATGAGTTCAATTTCTCTATCTCTAAATTTCTTCATCAGATTTTCACCAAATTTTTATGGGATCATCCTGCAGTCCAATGATTGATACAAAAAATTGATCAGATTTTCATGAAATTTTGTAGGTGAGCAGTATAATATTTATTATGGTTACCTTATGAAGATAGGTAGGTAATTAATTCAAACTTACATATAACTGTTTCCCATCAGCATGCTCATCTATCCAGCTGGATGTGCTGCTTGTAGTGGCTGGGCTAGCAGGACCGGACTTTGTGTCTTCTGATGCAGTGT
Organism: Lycia hirtaria; assembly: GCA_947563715.1. NCBI lineage: Eukaryota > Metazoa > Arthropoda > Insecta > Lepidoptera > Geometridae > Lycia > Lycia hirtaria. The sequence continues at coordinate 27,311,801 of OX387375.1, forward strand.
CCTGTAAAAGAATGAAGCAAGACCTACTTACTACCCTTCAGAAACCAGTCAGGGCTTACTTGGTACCTACTAGGTATTATTTGTTGGTTGTGCTAACACAAATGTACCTTAGCTACCTATCCAGAAAGGTAAGGTGAGTAACATTTGGTCATATGTGTAGTTTTATTACACTTAGTTTTTATTACACTTTATTTAGTAGTTATTACACATTTGAATTGGTATTAAAATATATAATATGATTTGTTGAAATAACATTTTGTATTATGTTAAAATAACATTTTATACTAGTTACAATTACATTTAGTATTATATTAAAATAAAATTTAGTATTATGTTAAAATAACATTTTGTATTATGTTAATATAAATTTATGGGTTGGTAGTTTTTACTATTGGATATGGATAGCTACATAAATTAACTTTATTTCAAAACATAACATACCTACTAGGTACTAAATCTATAAAACTAAATACCTATTTGGTTGGTTGGTAGTGTTATAAATAAATATGCTTTGAATTAGAATTTTAACTGACTTCCAAAAAAAATGTTCTCAATTTGACCTGTAGGTTATGTAGGTACCTGTGTTTCTTTTCGTCAAAACAAACTTTTTTGGTCAACCAATATAAACAATTTTTTTTTCTGAATTAAGGGTTATAAATAAGTATGTCCAGCGTAATTTCATGATTTGATGTTTTTTTGTAAGACCTATGTACCTAGGTCTAACCTGTCTACCTAAATAATGAATGGGATGAATTAGGTTGCTTATTACATACATATAATAGGGTCTGTACTTACATGTGTTATTTTTTCTAGTTTGTCTAGGCCCACTTTAAATAAAATTCTCTCCTTGATTTGTGGTATGAGTTCCTTTAGTTCAAAATCTTTTATTTCTGGTAAGCACTCAAATGTGATTTCATTATCTGAAACGCAAACCCAAAAATATAAAAATATAGCTATGGGTAGGTATTACATATTAGGTCTGCAAAGAATATTCGTTAGGTAGTGAATAATACATTGTACTTATATCTATTTCAACAGTCGACTTTAAGTAGGTACCTAGTCCTAGTACCTACCTAGCTAGGTGACCTACTTGGTTTATGTAGGTGAATGAATACAACATAGGTTACCGAAAATCAATCAAGAATACTAGTACTACTGTACATAATTTTTATAAAGACCCCGAAACGGGACTATACTATATAGGTATATGACCCGTGACTGGCGTACCGTCCCATCGCATTAGGTATCAATAATGCGTATAATATAATTAGACCTAGGTATGATGCTATTATGAAATCATGTTTCTTCAAAGTACCCAATTTATTCACCCACATTTTTTTGCACATTTTAAAAACTTGATGTTTACTTCAATAAAAATATAATTTAAGGACGCGAATGTTTACCTACTCACGATGAATTTATAGGGCTCACGATATTTTTTTACGGAAATCGCATGTCCGCCCACTTTTCAACACCCCATACCAAGTAATTCCAACAATGACACTCCTACCGTTTTCCCGTCAAAACTACAATGTCTGGAAGTTGAAACAACTACATAAGTAGGTAGGTATAATAAATTATTATTCCTTCTAGGTGGAATACCTACTTACTAATTATTATTAATAATTAGTAGGTAGGTATTCCACCTAGAACGTTAAATATATAAGTTTGTAACACATAATATAGGTATTAAACACTTGTACTTACCGACAAAACGTTTGATGGTGTCGTCACTCAAACCCCATTCTTTAAGGTATTCCGGCACCAAAGATTTTTCATCAAATGATAATATTATGTCTTCGTTCATCTCTAAGTAGGTACTACTTTACTTACTAGGTATAATCTGAAAAACAACCACGCACGAACGGAGGAGCGCACGTACGTCACTCCCGAATGTTGGTGAAGGAATGAGTGAGTGAGCCATACATTCGCGATTCGCGAATCGCAATGTAGCTCGGCCGGCGGCGTCAGCGCCATAGCGAAACAGGAGTCGACCGTCCCGTCAGGGCTGCCACAAACAGATCGACAATTTACCTAACGCTTCTTTTTTATCTGTAGTTTTTTTTTTGGAGTACAGCCGGAACAGAAACGATCAGACGGATAGCCGAGGCATAGTGATAGGATTCCGTTGGCAAACTTATAGTATGAAACCCTTATGACAAAACCAAAAAAAAAATACAATTTCACATTAAACTACACCACACGATTTTAAAAATAGTTTTCTGCTGAAGTTATGTAGGTATTTTATGGTAAAATATTTATTTAAAAAGTAACTAAAACCAGTCTTACGGTCTTAGTCGGATTGAAAATCATCGAAACAGGCAACGGTTAAATGTTTTAGAGTACCTATGTTATTATACACATGAATTTGGGTCTCAACATGGTAGGTACTGTGTTGAGAGATATTAGCATGATTATTGTGTAGATAATCAGTAACAAACTTGCCGCACTAGTTAATATGCCGGTAAAATTACACGCCGCGCCGTCAATAGCTACCCGCTTTTCGGGTAAGTAATTCGATATCCTGCCATTTGGCAGCCCTGCACAGGATAGTGAAATTAATAAGAAAAATCGACAGCGGCGTCCGCGGATGTCAAAGGCGAGCCCGTCCTCTTTGAGCCGACGCCCGCGCTGCGCATTTTGTCGTCGCATACAGCTAGAGAGGCGCCAGTGACCATATCGATTAATATTGTATAGTTACGTATTACTAAACTAAACATAATTTCAATCTTTGGATAGGTACGGTCAGCGATAAACGTAGCTGAACAATCGTGTTTTTAAACATGACAATAATTTGAAAACAAACTACCAATAGCACTATTATTATGGCACTATTATTATTATGACACTTTATTTCGATTTAAACACGGGTCTATCCCGGACCTTTAAAAGGCATCAGTGGGGCCGGAACCAACACTGAGAGGCCTTTTTACAAATGTATCGTAAAAAATACAGATTGGGTATATGGATGGACTATGGATGGATTACTGTACAATATGGAACTTAACAGATTTTGGCTATTGTGAAATTGGAATTGGCACCTGCCAATTCCGTCTCATCATGCAAAAATACCTAGGCAGGTGATAACTCGCCACCCACTAGATGGGCCCTCCATAGTAGCGCCACATGTTGGCGCCGGAGAAGCAACATCGGTGTGGGTGGCTAAGGGTGTCGAGAGGTGTGCTGCGCGTTCACTAAGAGCTACTAGCGGCGTTATGCTTATGCCCTTTAACACTTCCACCCTGGAGCTTAGGTTCTTAGCTCTTGCAGTTTCCACCATCCAGCCAGCCAGTTAAGGCAAGCTGGAGGTCAGGGGTCTCATTTAGCCCCAGGGAAACATCGGGGTACGCGGTTATTATTATTATTATAGTGGTTCGCGTTAATTTTTAAGAACTACCTATATATTATGTAAAACGGCTAAGATTCACGGATTTAAAAGTCAAAAATACTCCGACCAGACAAAAAACCACCACAAACACCGACACCAAATAACGAACTAAAACAACAACAAACCACCTGATTGATAACAAGCTACCTACCTAATATAAAATTAAAACTTCTACCTGTATTATACCTAGCTGTTCAAATGCTGTTTGATAATATAAAATCTAAACCCAAATTAGATGTTCATTTAATCTAAAAGATACTTATCTAAAGGTTACGTCCAAGTGTTCAATTCAAACAAAATTCATTTAAATAGTATAAGTACCAAGGTAGGTACTTAAATAATTTTGGAACCATTTGACATGTTATGTAGCAAAGCAAATATAAAAAAGGTGTTGTTTTTATATGAACAAAGCAATTCAAATAACACTTTGTATTCACTAACCCAGAGTCCTGAATGAGTGCACAAATGCGAATCTAGTAAGTACTTATGTTAGAAAATTTCAATATATCGATTTAATTAATAAAAATGTAGGTACATCTCTATTACACGAATTGCGGTTTAAATCAAAGAATGTAAAAGATGCCGCTAATCACATACCTAGTCAATTTAAAAACACTCCTACAGCCTACATAGTAGGGTTGAATGTTTTATAACTGCGCACTAGCACAGTAGGTATATAACATAATTTACTGTGATAAAAGATACATAGGTATTAGATTTTAATTTTGAAAATAATAAATAATGTAGGTAGTAATTTGTTATACTTACTTGTACCTACCTACATAAGATGCCGGCTCGAACTAGGTATTCTGTGACGACGGTTACCATATCCATATAAACGGTAATAGTAGGTAGGTACCATATTTGTTGTTACAACTTTTCAATTTAGTTGTGCCTACATAATTAGGCTAGGCGTCAAATAATCAAAAGTGTTTGGATCAACTGTTTCTGTAAGCAATTTTTGATGTAGTAAATATTGTTTTCTGCAGTTGTTTTAATGTTTGGGGCAAATAATTAAATATGTAGTAGGTACATTTTTATTCTAGTAAATAGTTTTGTTGATTCTACTACGACAATAGGTTGGATCAACTTAATATACGGTTGGATTGACCTAGTTGTAATCTTTCACAACAGATTATGTAGGTAATAAATAACACAAGTAGGTATTTGTAATAGAAGGTTTTAAACTTTCGCGAATCGTATTCATAATTATAAGACAAAATCGGGTCTATTCGCAGTATTTGTATTTTTTATTTATTGATAATTTAATTACCTGTTTCGAATACCTACTTTGTTGTTTTAAATTGTAGTCATCACAGTACCCAGTCAATTTAAAAACACTTCTACAGCGAAAGTCGTAGGGTTGATTTTTTATAACTGCACACTAGCACAGTGTTAGATATTTACATAACATTAGCTGCACCCCGCGGTTTCACCCGCGTGCACAATAATGAAAATTGATGTTTATTTATAAATAGCCTAATGTTATTAGCCGTTATATTATTCTGAAGTATAAGCTATACTGTATAGTTTCATTAAAATCCGTTCTCTAGTTTTTGCGTGTAACAAACACCCATCCATCCTCACACATTTTCACATTTATAATATTAGTAGGATAATTTACCGTGACAGTAGATACATAGGTATAGGATTTTAATTTTGAGAGTAATAAATAATGTAGTAGGTATAATTTTTAGGTATGAGATATTTACCTACTATGATGCCGGCTCGTTTTATTCTGTGATGATGGTTGCCATATCCATACAAACGGAAATAATAGGTAGGTACTAAAGCAAGTTGAAGTGGCAGTGGGCAGGGCACATAGCACGTAGAACTGATGGCCGATGGGGCCGAAAGGTTCTCGAGTGGAGACCACGTACCGGCAAGCGCAGCGTAGGAAGACCAGCCACGAGATGGACAGATGATCTCGTACAAGTAGCGGGAGGACGATGGATTCAAGCCGCTTCCAATCGGTCTTTTTGGAAATCCATGGGGGAGGCCTATGTCCAGCAGTGGACTTCTTGTGGCTGAGATGTTGATGATGATGATACCACCAAAAAACAACCTGTTATTAATTTAAGTTCTTATTGAAATCACAAAAGAATTAAGCAGATTAGACTTAGACTAGTATTTGTTTTGTAGATAGTATCTTTTTTTTTATACATTTTACAGCTTTTATTATAGAATCTACCAGAGGGTAGGTGTATATTTTACGAGGTTACGATGGTAGAAAATAGTTCTGATTCCTACCACCAAAAAGCGCCCTGTTATCAACTTAAGTTCTGGCTGAAAACACAAAATAATAAAATAGATTTTACTAGTACCTATTAGTTTTGTATAAAGTACCGTCTTTTTAAACATTTTACAGCTTTTATTGTAGAATCTACCTGAATGTCTATGTAGGTATATTATACGAGGTTACGATGGTAGAAATAGTTCTGATTCCTACCAACGAAAATCGCCCTGTTCTTAACTTAGTTCTGATTGAAACCACACCACAAAAGAATAAAACAGATTTTACCAGTTTTAGTTTTGTATATAGTATCGTCTTTTTTATACATTATACAGGTTTTATTGTAGAATCTACCAGAGGGTAGGTGTATATTATACGTGGTCATGATGGTAAAAATAGTTCTGATTCCTACCACCAAAAAGCGCCCTGTTCTCAACTTAAGTTCTGGCTGAAAACACAAAATAATTAAATAGATTTTACTAGTACCTATTAGTTTTGTATAAAGTACCGTCTTTTTAAACATTTTACAGCTTTTATTGTAGAATCTACCTGAATGTCTATGTATATTATACGAGGTTACGATGGTAGAAATAGTTCTGATTCCTACCACCGAAAATCGCCCTGTTCTTAACTTAGTTCTGATTGAAACCACACCACAAAAGAATAAAACAGATTTTACCAGTTTTAGTTTTGTATATAGTATCGACTTTTTTATACATTATACAGGTTTTATTGTAGAATCTACCAGAGGGTAGGTGTATATTATACGTGGTCATGATGGTAAAAATAGTTCTGATTCTTACCACCGAAAAGCGCCCTGTTCTTAACTTAAGTTCTGATTGAAATCACAAAAGAATAAAGTAGATTTTACAAGTGTTAATTTTGTATACAGACTCATATTGTTTTTGTACATTTTACAGCTATGACTAGAATCTACCAGAGAGTAGGGAGTTATATTTTACGACGTCACAATAGTAGAAAATAGTAGCCAGCGCAGCGCCAACCCGCCCCCGCCCGCGCCGCACCGGCAGTTTTTTTCCGCCCGCTTCCCTGCTTGCTTGCGAATTACATCGTACTATTTTACGTACTCTGGGTCACGCTAATAGCGATAGAATCGCCAAAAAGATTAATTAGAACTGACATGATGCCCGCGTCGGAGACCGCGCCGTTAGTCGTTACACATAATTTTTCTTTATGTCGTTTGTTAATTAATGACGTTGGTGTTGTGAAATTTTACGTCCAGGGTTGCCATGATAAAAAAATTGTTAGTTTCTTTTCGTTACTTTTTGGCTTCGGAACGTTACTTTACTTGACGTTGTACTGTAGATACGAAATATATTTTAAATCTCGCTACTCAGAAAAAAAAATGAATGAAGGCTTATTTAACGAAGTAAAACCTATCGTTATCTGCATTTTTACCAGTGAGGCAAATCATTAAGCAAAATGGGTCACCTTTTTTACATGGGATCACCTAAGTACACATCAAACAAAAAAAAAGAATCATCAAAATCGATTCATAATTTGCGGATTAATCAGTAACAGTCGATTTGATAACCTCCTTTTTGGAAGCCGGTATTTATTTTTTAGGTAGAGGTTTTCTAGCATGTATGCATTACTGATTTTGTGGTGGTCACAATATTAGCATTTGGTAAGTTTGGAAAAATAAAGGGCAACACTGCTCACAGTCGCCGGAGCTGCACAAACTACCTACTAACACAGTGAGTGAAGTGTGAACTCCCTATTCTACTAAGAACTACTAAGAAAGAAACGAATACTAGTAAAATCTACTTTATGCTTTTGTGTTTTCAGACAGAACTTAAGTTGAGAACAGGGCGCTTTTTGGTGGTAGGAATCAGAACTATTTTCTACTATCGTGACCTCGTAAAATATACATCTATACTCTGGTAGATTCTACAGACGATGAAGACGATACTTTATACAAAACTATTACTAGTAAAATCTTCTTTATTCTTTTGTGATTTCAATCAGAACTTAAGAACAGGGCGCTTTTCGGTGGTAGGATTCAGAACTATTTTCTACCATCGTGACCACGTATAATATATACCTACCCTCTGGTAGATTCTACGATAAAAGCTATAAAATGTATAAAAAAGACGATACTATCTACAAAACAAATACTAGTAAAATCTACTTTATTCTTTTGTGATTTCAATCAGAATTTAAGTTAAAAACAGGGCGCTCTTTGGTGGTATGAATGCGAACTATTTTCTACTATTGTGACCTCGTAAAATATATACCTACCCTCTGGTAGATTCTACAATAGAAGCTGTAAAATGTACAAAAAAAACTGTAAATGTGCAAAAAAAGATGATATACTATCTGCAAAACTAATACTAGTAAAATCTACTTTATACTTTTGTGATTTCAACCAGAACTTAAGTTAAGAATAGGGCGCTTTTCAGTGGTATGAATCAGAACTATTTTCTACTATCGTGACCACGTAAAATATACACCTACCCTCCAGTAGATTCTACAATAAAAGCTGTAAAATGTATTAAAAAAAGATGATACTATTTATAAAACAAATACTAGTAAAATCTACTTATTTTTTTTGTGATTTCAATCAAAACTTAAGTTAAGAAGAGGGCGCTTGTAGGTGGTAGAAATCGGAACTATTTTCTACTATCGGAGCTAGTAAAATATAAAACATCTCTCTGGTAGGTTCTATGTTCAAAGCTGTAAAATGTATATAAAAAGTGTAATGATAATATCTACAAAACTATCGCATTAGTAAAATCTACTTTATATTTTGTCAATTCAATTAAAACTTATGCAATGGACAGGGCGCTTGTCGGCGGTAGGAATCAGAACTATTTTCTACTATCGGAGCTCATAAAATATAACGCTTCTTTCTGGTATGTTCTACGTTTAAAACTGTAGAATTGACAACAAAAATATGATAACTGTTAACTTAACTAAAACTTTAGTCAATTCTACTTATCTGGTATGTAATTGCAACCTTTAATTATGTAAAGACCACAATACCATCTCTGCGGTAAAACATGTACTAAATTGTTTAGTAAATTCAACTAAAGATTGGTTAAAATTATCAAATTAATATGGTAAACTAGCAACCTATTTTGTTTTGTAAATTCAAACGCCGAGATTTAGTATGTTTTACAATTACTCTGGTAAATTTAATCAGTAATTAATCAACAGTCGGGACTTTAGTAAATTCAACCTAACCATTTTCTCAGTGTACGGATTTTTGGCATTTCAAAGAGAAATGGGTGGTCGGTAAATTATTATTTATTAGAATTGTACGACTATCATTTGCCTTTTCCGTTACTCCACTCCATGATGTACCAAAAAACTCAAGCAAGTCCGTTCCGCATCAATGCCTGGAGTCTGGACGACACTGAAGCCACCCAAGCGAATATTGTCGCGACAAATCTCTTTGATGCGCGCCAGTTTACCGACAGTGCCCCGATAATACATCGTCTGCGCCTGAATACTACGCGTTGCAACGATGTACCCGGCCACACTCCGTGAAGTCCAGGCAGAACAGAAATAGTTTAGAACCGGAAAACAGACATTTGACTATATTTCATCATCAACACTTTTATCACTACACAGATGAATCCATGGACCAGAGCAACACAAGAAATTCAAGTCAAGTACGAAGAATTCAAAATTCAAATACCAAGATTTACTTCCATAAGCTGATTAATTAATTGTTTTACAATTCACTTACAAAACTAAAAAATAAATTTAATTTAAAACTTAGCAATCACTCCCATCACTACTCCAGTCACTCAGCTATTCTGCTTCGACAGATCTGGCCACAGGCAAGTGAATTGTAAATCGGAGCGAACTGAATTTTCGCTCAAATCGCTCCCGATTGAATAAGCAACTGATACTGGGAACTGTTGAGAAGAGACGATTTGCACATTGCAAAGCTTAGCTCCGTATCATGTTAAGTATTCTAGATCTGTAGGCATTTGTAGCAAATTGATTTGTGTGAGTGAATTGTTCAAATTCACAAAATCAGGCGTAATAGCCTTTTTATTCTTTTATATACAAACTAGACATTGATTTATGAAAGTGCCTTCATAAATATTATCATCTCATCCATCAAGACATCACTTGATAGAAAGTGGAACGAAAACACATCAAAATGATTACCTACTTTGACGAAAATCTTCGTTCCAAAGGAAAGTACACTTCCAAAAGCAGAACTTGATGTTAGCTATTTGTTTTCAACAAAAGTTGCTAAGACAAAATGTGCCTTACTTTAATATTACTTCCCTCTTTCGTTTTAATCGGAGTCTATGAATTCTGAATTTCAACAATAAATACTCAACATCTGGACAAGAACGTGGAGCAAAGACAGGTCATCATGCCCTGAGTCATCCGTCCATGCACACAATTAAGTTTGTTGCTTTTATATTATATTACACTGAATTTTAGTTGAACTTATTTTGTACACCGAAGCTTCCGTACCTACGCTTCTGACTCTCACATGTACTCAAAAGTGCATAACACCATAACATGGCTCTAACGAAAAAACAAATAGCTTTGGTATTGAAGATAATATTCGTTCATACATTTCAGCTATCATGTAAACTATAATATAATATATAGGTATATATATTTAAGATACAATATTACATTTATATGTTATTGTATAGATTTTTTCATGAGATTTCTGATGTAACAACTAATTAATGATTTTTGGACGTTTTCCTTGTACTGTAAGACCTTGTTTGTTCCATCCCGAGAAAAATTATTGATGTATCTTTCAAGCTATCTTGACTACATCGTTCCAAAAAATAAACTTAGAACCTTATGTCTCTACTCTATTACTACTTAACATGACTATTATAAAACCTCTTTATTCATTATCAAAACTGTTTTTTTTTTATAATAAAACCGCAATCACTGAAATATGAACAAAATTGCGATGTCACCCAATACACGATCCTACATTGAATTGTTTTTCTTATTAGAATGGCAACGCTATTAATTCTACATTGTTACCTATGCAGTAGCAGATTTTCATCGCATAACATTGAATATTTAATGAAATATTAATTAGAGGCAAACATTGGCATAATTTTGCGTACTGTATCTCTAAATCCATTCAAGTTTGGCATCGGTTTGCATGACTAAGTCTATGAATATTCAGATATGGTGTGCCGCATACTCTAGCAGAATCATAGCAGTACATAATGTTCAACTGAAATAGAATAAGGGTTGGCTTTGTCGTCTAACAGCTTGAGACGTTAGAGACATACTCATTCTCATATTTTTATTGCTACTAAGTAATACCAATTCTACCTAATTGGTATTACATAAAGTTAAAGCACTTAAAAAACTTAGTCGCCCTTGTCAAGTACTGCAACTGACCATGTAGTTAACTTAGTTACTGTTGTAAAATAGTGAAAACTATAGAGCGATGCGCCATTCAGTTAATAATGAGTTGTTGATCAAAAAGTGTTTTGTGAAAACCCGTGAAACATTTTCACCCCTCTCTACACTTCTCTGACCAAAAAGATTACCTCAAAAATAGTACACGCACGTAATAACAATTTCAAGATAAGTTCAATAAATCTAAATCCGATAGAACTTTATTAGGTAGATAAAAAGTCATAAGTAACCATTTCTATGGTGACATATTTTTTGCATTTTTCACATCTTTCTTCTAATTTTATTAAGTACGCATCATACCATGCTGGTAATTCATTAGTAAAAAAATATTTATAAATAATCATTCAAGTACTCTGTTGTATCAAAATGAACGATAAGTATAATAAATGAATCACGAGATATGATACGATAAAATAAGATATATTCGCGTTATATCGCAATTTTTTACTCAAACTGGCGTGACATCCAGTAATAGCCATTAAAAGCCATTTATAAACATTATCACTATATTAAAAAATCTTCAGCTTAAATAATAATTTTAATAATCATTTAATTTTAGAATGTGGTACCTAAGTTTCGATACTGCATTCTTCCGTTCGTACTATGTTAACTTGGAACCCAAATGAGTTGCATTCTGTATTCGTTACCTTGGGAAGTTCGACGTGCACTAAACGGGGAATAAGCTTTGTTTTGTCGAAGTTATCTTATTTTATTAGCTTTATGCCAACGTCATGACATTTTTACATATTTACCATCTATAAATAAATAAATAGTAATTTACCCGACAACATTAAAGATATGACCTAGAATAAATTTAAATATAGGTAATCTAAGTTTTTACAAAACAAATTAAAAAACTTTGAAAATTGTCAAGTATTCAACTTTATGTACCTAGTATTAAAATTTAGAATGTTTGGTGACTAATTTACAAATTTATTCGACTACTAATATTTTTGTGACTACCAAATATTTCAAAACAAGCTATGTATAATTTTACAGACAGGACAAGTCATTACAAGAAAAACAAATTTAAAAATATCCGATTACGTTCCTTAATCAATACTTACATGGTAGGTACATCTCGACAGAAAGCCATGCTAAATGAACCAGAAACTCAGTATAAGTACTGACTCCATACTAGAAAGTTTTCAACACTGAAATTCCATTTTCCTTAGTGTGCCTCGTACTTTACCCGACTCGCGAGTTTGTGTAAGCAACTGATATGGAACGGGAGCAAAGAGATTTGGCGCGCGACTTCTTTTGTTTGGTCTATTTCCCGGTTGGAAGCGGTACAAGGCGCTTTGGACCGGTTTGAACCGGTTTCCGGGACACCAGAAGGCTTAAAGCTTATACAGACGGATGGAATAGGTTTCTTGGGATACTGTGCTGTTATTTATTAGGTAATTTATTTAGTTACGGTACTTTTATTTTAAGATAGCTTTAGATCCATAAGTAAATCACAAGTCTAATGTTTACAAATTGAGAATATAGAAGCAAATTATTAAATTATGAAGTAACAGTATAACCCGTACAACGAAGCTTCCGTATAAATAGAAATTACGCTGTATACATTTTGTTCAGAGGTTTAAAATATAAGAAACAAATTTCCTTTTTATTGTGCTGACAAAGTAGCTTGATTATTTTTACAGTTTCAAGGGACCATATCTTTTTAGACTTCCGAGGATGCGGGGTACTGGAAAAAAGGGTACCTGTCTACAGAAAGACGCACAACGACGTAACCATATAAGGGTTCCATTTTCCTACATCCTAAAAATAAACATTTATTTGTTGTATAACTAAACACTATCGCGAGATTTATTAGGAACTCAAACCTATAAAAATGTTTAGTCGCAGCACATCTCATTTGTTGGATTTTTAAACTAACCAACACCAATAGCCCGTCGTGTTCCAAACTGCTATCATAGAGGTTACACTAACACAAGAAATGGCTAGTTTTCCTTCAACAGAAAAACTTTGTTTGTACTGACCTGAAGAGAAATATTTTTATGTGTTATTTATTATTCATCGCCACTGTCCAAGTGGTATCCAGTTTTTTTTTTTTTTTTGTTATTATTGTAATTGAAAAATTGAAAAACTTATTTCAATATACTTATTGGCGCCAGTAAAACACAGTTGGTGAGTTATACGCGGCGTTATGACCACTAACACTTTCACCCCGGAGCTTTGGTTTCTAGCTATTGCTATTTCTACCACACAGCCGGCCAGCAGAGATCTCATTTAGCTTCAGAGATTTGAATTTATTTGTATTTGTTGTATTTGAGAAACATCCGGGTACGCGATGTCGTCTCTCAACGACGACTCGCCACAGAACTGCCTCTTATTATTGTTTTTTTTTTGCGATTTACATGTAATAAATCTATATACACACAACAAAACTTTCCTATTTGTTATATAAATAACTACTAAAATGATTATATTTGTTAAAAAAATATGCTTAACTTATTGTTCGACAACATTCAACTAAGGCAAAGCTAGTAAACGATGAAACCATATTTCTTACTTACATAAGTAAATATAAAGTGAATACTGGACTCGAGCAATTTATATCCAAATTCCTCATCCCCCTACCCCCAGTGACAACCATTAAAATATCGTAGCTAATTGACCCTAAACTTCTAAGCTACCCCAAAGTTCAAGGGTTGGGGTGGTTCCTATCTGTTTCCTGTAATGACCAATTAGGGGTTGCATTAATCCGAGGCATTTCCGATGCGGAAGTAAATTATACGTACCATTTGAGAGTTTGAAAAGGGTTGTGGTATAGACAACGTTTTTTAAGCGATTCTGTAGGAAGCACATATGAGTTGGTCCAATACGACATAACTTACAAGTTACGTCTATTAGACACTTAGAAAAATCGATTAGTACTCTTAGTAGTTCTATAAAAAGCAGACCTCGCGAGCGCAGTCTGTACTCCTAAGATCTAGCGCTCATAGTCGAAAATCTTGTTCAAAAAACTGAGCGCTGGAACTGGAGAAGGTGATTTTCCGTTACAAAATCTCACCGAATCGATAATGTTTCTTATTGTAAATACTCGACCTGATATTGCTTTTGTCACCAGTTATTTGAATTAGCAAGTTTGATAAAGAACACTGGCTCGCGGCAAAGAGAGTGTTACAATATTTGAGAGGTACAACCTTATAACACACACACACACTCACATGTTCCTCGAAAACATGTGAGTGTGTGTTATCGATGCCCCCGAAAACATTACTTTCCTTCAGCAGTCGTGCACTGATTCATAATAAACCCAACTGCTGACGTGAATATTTAACCTTAATTCCCTGCGCCACGGGAAGTCACTCATTTCCATTTAAATTTTCATTTCAATTGAAATTGACTGAATTAATTGACGCACCGAACGAAATACAGTTTTATTTGGTCTGTTCACATGATTGGAAGAAGTTCCAGTTATTGTAAAATACTCAAGATATCCCTATATTTAGAAAAAACAAAATAAACTGCATTCAAACGCTTTGCACATGATCTTTTTTTTTTTTTTTTTTTTAATATGACCAGCTTCCATGCTGGATTAAAAGAAGAAGAAAAACATAGAATGTACCCGCTGTATCTTTTCCCGGGCATACTGTAAGAGTCAGTTCAGGGACTTGAGGGAGATCGGCAAATCAGCTGTTGGTCGTGGGTTCGATCCCCATCCAGGGCAAACATTTGTGTGATGAGCATGGATGTTTGTTCTGTGTCTGGGTGTTTCTATGTATCATATGTATATATTTACAATGTATTCTATCAGCCATCTAATTCCATAGTACAAGCTTTGCTTAGTTTGGGATAGATGGTGTTGTGTGAAATGTCCACAAATATTTAATATTTATTTATTATTTGTGTAGGCGATGGGCTGACCCCCTGTCGCTGCACGCCAAAATTATCCTACCCTCTTATACTTTCTTACTCTTACCCTGTCCCATCCATCTAACTCCCTAACCAAGTGTGGCGTCAAACAGCCTTATTGGACTTCAATGTTCTGTCCCGTAAGAGAAAATATTCATGCTTTCATGGTGTTTTGTATGATCATATCTAAATATGTTAAGTATATTTACTGTATGATAAGTATATTTACGTATGTAAACTTTTAATGTGTTGATTAAGATCTTTCATTGAATATATATCTAATGAAAGATCTCAACACATACATTAGTGCAACATTACATCCTAACTATTAATAAGTATCTACTATATGTTCATAAATACAAATCAAAAACCCCCGACACAAGTATGTTTATTAATTGACACAAGTATGTTTGTTGAATTATTATTAATATTAATTGAATATTAACACACATTTCGAGCTGAATTTATAATCATATAATTATTATTGTTATAATTATTATTATTTATTATTATTATTGTTCCGACACAAGTATGTTTGTTGAATTATTATCAATCAATCAATCAATCAATATATTTATTTCATAATCACAAGTACATCTCAAGTTGTGCAGAAATACAAATATCATAATAAAGTGTAGCTTGTGGAACATGATAGTGACGTGCAGCACCTACACTAAGTAAAACTTGTATCGTGGGTGCTGCATACCCTTCAGTGTACTAATAGAGGAGGACACGTTTACAACTTGAATTAACTTATAATAAATAACATTAGGATTAATTTTGAATACATTAATTATTTTATATGATTAAATATAAATATAAGCATTCTAAAAGTGTTATACAGTTAATAATAGTTTACATAACAAGTAAACGCAAATACATCAGTGTTTTTTTTTGGAACGTATTATTTAATTGAAGATTCAACAGAAGACTTTAGATAATTAAATAGGATTTGATTGCTCATTTATTGAACTAAAACATAGTAAGTTGAGTATGTTTTTATTTTGCAATTATAAGTAATTGTTCGGTCTCATCGTAGTTCAGATCGATCAACCAATTGTTAACAGCAATTTTAGCATTTCCATGATTAAGCTTGATCAGATTGTCAATGGCCCTAATGGCTTTGTTATACAGGTATGGACCAAGAAAGGCTTGCCCATGTTGAGCTGAGCTTGTTCTTGAAAATGGTACCTCAAAAAAATTCTTCTCTTCTTCTGATTATTAATATTAATTGAATATTAACACACATTTCGAGCTGAATTTATAATCATATAATTTACGACCAACATCAGCTTGACCAAACTAACCTAAATGCAACAAAAGAGTCAAATAACAGCTCAATGAAATCAAAACCGCCCAATTACTCAACGAGTACAAACAAACCATTAAAAACTGAACTATTTTCATTTTAGCCATTGCAGTGCCTGCAAAATATACAGTTGTTGGAAACCAGCACCGCGCGAACGCTTTTAGGTGCGTCGCTCACTGGTAAGTCGCGGCGCGGTCGCGGCACAGTCGAGGCGTGGCGTTTTTGTTAGAGTCAAGGCGCGGGCGGCTATGCTTCCTTCACACACTACAGTGTAAACACGTCTACGCCCGAAACAAAATGAAATAATGGCGGTGGAGTCGCGGCGTGGTCGCGCACAGCACCCCTGCCGCGCCCCCGCCCCGCTTGCGCCTCGACTCCACCTCGACTCCAGCTCGTGTGGGCGACGCGCCTTACACGTTGAATTCGTGTAGCATTAGTGTATGTATGCACATTACATTAGTGTGTGTGTGCGGGAAGAAGCGAGTCACTCGGTCGCTTCTCTCACACATACATAAACTCGACACGAATACAACCTAAGGTAGTGCGCATTCATGACTTGAAAAAATACTATATCGAGAATGCCTATAATGGATATTGTTCAAAAAAGTTTCGAGGACAAGCTTATTGTTTTCGCGAACCTCGTTACAAGTATAACTATCCCAGTGATGGCTGCCGATGATTCGTTTTGTTTTTCAATAGTTACGCAGTTGGATTTAACGAGGAGTTTTGTTCCCAAGTCTGCCTCATTCGGATGTTACAATAGTTAGTTGAGCCATTTTATCCTCTAGTAATTGGAATTGAACTGGAATATAGTACAGTAGAGTGTATAGATACGTAGCTACTACAATATCTTTTATAAAAAATTGTAAGTTGTTATTTCTCCCTTGTTAATACAAGACTTCTAATTTCCATTAAATTTAAAATTAAATTATACATAATAATACATATTATGTGTGAAATTTGGCACACATGCTTAGAAGCCTACATATACAACATAATGTGAAAATTGTGCAATTCCAAAGAATATTACAAACATACATAATTATCAAATTGATATTCTCCTTTTTGAACGCGATCAAAATATTCAAACACTGAAAACCGTATTACCCCTGTAATCAAACTAAAAATAGTATTTTTAATAGTTGCACCATCAAGAATAATCACGATAGCTAATAATGAAAACGGCGCAGACTCGAAATGGCAATTTGAAATTTAAATATCGCCAGCACATTTCCTAAAACCAACGGCGTACTTTTCCAATTCACTATTGCAACTAATTAAAACTTTAGTTTAATCCGAGATTCCCATTATACTTTCAGAAATGGCGACGGGTTAACCTAGAACTGCGGGGAGATATGCCACATGTCACACCGTACTGTAACTTTATTTTACCCGACTATTCAAGATTTTTTCAAAACAGAACCACCCCTGTGGGTCAGAACATAATTATAATAATACTAGCCTGCGGCTAACTATAACAAATTTTAATAATTGACTCTCTTATGTAACAAAATTTATCTTTTAGTTCTCTCCTTTGACAAATAAAATGTATTTACATATTAAGGGCCTTACCGAAAAACGTTACTTAACTTTAACCAACATCTTAAGAAGACAGATCTTCTTTCCGCAAGTGTCATAACGTGTCAGCCAAGTTGACAAAATATGTTAAGCATTGCTTAGAGTAACGTTTTTTGGTAAGGCAGTATATTTTAAAGAGTGCCCATTTAAAATAAACATAAAGCGGCTCTGCAAATACTTTCTCGCGAAAACCTACACGCAACCCCATATCAAACGTAACAGTTACCATATGAAATTCGCTCTTATGCAGTTGGGTGTTTTTATTTTCCTTCCATACGTTTATTTTATTAAAACTCACCCAATATTAAGTAATGTTACGGTCCTCTATGGAGTGCACTTATTTAGAAGGAAAAGGTTTACTCGTTATTCAAATATACTCAGATTATATGAGTATATATCGATGCAGACCCACTCAAGGAGTGTATACTACATTTTCGCTTGTGATTTGGAAAGAACTTCACTTCAAAAATATTAAATATTGTCAGCACAGCAGTATTTAACAGCTCTTGTTAGTCTTTGGAACCTGTCAGGGGTTTTGTTGACTAATCGCATGTTTGATTAATGTTTTACATATTATATTAATTAAGTCGCCATCAGGGTTCGGCTTAAGATTATCGCTACCCCACGTGACTAACATCCGGGACCGAAAGAATAACTCTTGTGAACTGCTGATAAGGCAAGTGAAAGTGTTACTGGACTATATTGTGAGTAATATAGTCCAGTGACACTTCAAAAATATTGAATATTCATTGAATATTGAAAATTCAACATTTTTTAACTGTTGCTTAAGAAAATTACGATAAATTTAATATTTAACTTTTAACTATGTGGCTCGCATCGCAACGTAACGGTGTAACAATCAGCCAACTTTTAACGTATAAAGGTCCAAAACAGTGCGACTTAAATGGGTTTCTCTTCCCGAGCCAATTTAGTAACGTGCTTATTTTGTCTGTTGACGTTTTGATAGTGATTCTAGCTCTGAGACTTTTTGGTCTTGTCAATAGAGCCAAGGAAGTTTTATCACAATGGAAGGAGCCATAAACTTTGCCTGTTCGCTACTCAGCTGTATGAAACGTGTCCGCTTCATTTCGACTTTCCGGTCATACATTGCATCAAGTTGGCGTCACTCGCTTGCAATTTAATGCGTTGTTTTGCCACCTAACTAGTTATGTACTAAAGCGCATTTTCAACAAAAAGTAATTTTCCAAATCGGTTTATAAATTAAGGAACTATGAATTAACACAGTAGAAAACAATAATAAACAGGGACGTCATAGAAACATATTGTTTGCTATGTTTTATTTTCTTAAACTTGTGTTATTTCGAATATTAATACTATAAAAATGGTGGTGTTTTATTCATTAAGTTTTCGATCAAGTTCGTGAGTAAAATAAAGCAGTGAAACGTGTCATTTACGTTGTTGGCAAAACTCCATAGAAGGCGGAGGCAAAACTCAAACTTGAAAATGACTACGTGACTAAGACTGTGACTAGAACGCTATATAACTTGTATTAGTCAAGAAACTTGATAATATTTAACACAATTGCGCTAATTGCACGGATCTAATACAAAACGAAGAAGAAGAACAATCAAAACTTTACCAAAACTGAAATTTACTTGAATTTAATTTATACTTTCTTAATTTTTACATGTAGCACAGTAATATACATACATATTGTTGAAAAAAAAACTACAAAAGAGAAGCTTGCAATAAAAATTCAATATATGTTGCGAATAAAGATATTCTACTAGAGCAAATAGAAGAGAGAGAGAGAGAGAGAGATAGAGTATTCCACTAAGTTAGGAAAGTAATCTAGTTATGTGTAACTACCCTCAATTTAGGTTCGGGCACCACCTGCGAGGTACCGTGCCGATCGTAGCCGCTGAATATTTGACCATTTACATGCAACTGTGGTGCCGTACTTTCTGCTGTTTGCGTTATTAAAATTCTTTATAGAAATATACTAGCTGCGACCCTTGGTCTCACCTGTGTTGTGTAAAATGGCGATTGTGATGGTGTCACTCAGTAATAGCACAGCAAATTCTCCCCCTTTCCTTTCTCTCCCTCCTTTGGGGGAAATATCCCCTTAATCAAAAATCTCCGAAGACAAAAAAAATATATATTTTTTTTAAGATGTTCACCAAGTTTCGTAAATATTGCTTGAAAAATACGACATGTACGCGAGTACCAACAAACATCCGGACAGAAAAAAGAAAATTTTCCTAATTGATGCAGATACCCTTGTTTGTTTCACGCACTCGGACAATAAGTGAGGAAGTTCGTATAGACTGAGTGACCAGCCCTAGTGTCAGAGGTATTAAGCCTTACTAAGCCGCTGAAAGACCGCTGACCTGGCTTGACGATTGACAAACAACTGGGACCTACAACTCGGTCAATGAACCTATCCCTTAACGTGGCTTTATCAGAATTTCCTCTTTTTCAATAAAATACAAAAAACAATTAAAACATTTGTTAGATACGTTTGTTTTAGTTATTTCCGCGGTTCAAAACACGATAAATTGTATTTTGCTCAATCAAAAATCCGGAAGAATGTCGCTTTGTTTTTTAAAACCTTCACTGCGATGGTAAACGCTTCTTAGAACTGGGATAAACCCCACTTAAACACTTGAACCGTTTTCATTCAGACACAGAACATTTCTATCAGCAAAATACGTCAGGAGCGAACATTTGCATGTGGCCACCGTATCGCAAGCAAATATTTGTTCAAATACCCACGAGTGTTTGGGGAGCCAGATCCCGCCATGTCTTCGGATCGGCTTCTATTAAGCGATGAATGCGAGCCGAGTCAATATTGACACTGCACATATACAGTGCTATAAACTTATCTAGCCCGGTGGCCAAAACTTGAACTAACCACACCCTGTTGAAATGTTATTCGGTCCTGTCATTAAAAGCGATGGTAGCGCCACTGCAACCGAGCCAGGTAAGTTTGTAGAACTGTGCGGGATTCTGTAATCTGAGGTACTGAAGGTAGCCATCGGAGCTTGTTTTACTTGCCTTAGGGTTGCCATTATGAGATTTTGGTCAGATTTAAGGAATGTGTCAGTCGCATGTCGCAGACAGTAATTTTTAGGGTTCCATACCTCAAAAGGAAAAAACGGAACCCTTATAGGACTCACTTTGTTGTCAGTCTGTCTGTCTGTCAAGACCTGTATCTCGGGAACGCGTAAAGGTATCGAGTTGAAATTGAAACCATATACGCAGATCTATAGTCTCTTGCTGCAGAGAGAAAAATCAAACTTCTCAGTTTTCATAAAAAAGCAAAAAACGCATATTTCGACATTCGCAAGGGAATCAAAACCTATGGGGTACTTCCCGTTCACATAGAACTGTGAAATTTGGCAAGAAACATTGTCATATAGTACACATAAAGGGAAAAATCCGAAAACTGTACATTTTTAATTTAATCACAAAAAAATAGGGTCGTTATGCAAATTTTAAAGTGCAAGAGTACTAGCTTACATATCTCTAAGCAGAAACAATAGATATAAGTTAACCTAGTTTCATAGACAAATAAAACAATTGTATCATTGTATCAAGTTAGATTTAAGTTTTTTGTAACATTTTCTATCTACTTTATAACCGGCTTCCGAAAAGAAGAAGGATAATAATCCGGTCTGTATGTTTTTTCACCGATTACTCAGCCAATTGTATACTTCAGAGGTAGTCCCATATACATTTTATCAAAATGGATGAAGTACTTTGGTTTTTATAACAAAATAACTGGTACAGTATCATCCAAACAACTGTTACAACTGAAAAGTGAACAGCAATAGAAAAGTCACGTATATGCGTGCTTTCGCTTTTCTGCAGGCGTTATACATATTGCGTATTTTGAAGTCGGTTTTTTAAGTTTTTTAAACTATAATTGAATCAGATGTAATCCGTCTCGCGCAAAACAGAACAAAACATTTTTAAACTAAAATGCGTTCATTATGGACACAACGGACTATCAAGGGGTGTAGAACTCTCCAAGTGAATCCTACGAGAGAGTACCAAAGTACTCTCTCGTATCTACCCGTGGTAATACATAAGGGCGTCGCCAAGGGGGGGGCAAGGGGAGCAGCTGCCCCCCTCCCCCCCCCCCCCCCTAGAGATTAAAAAAATGTAGCCAACTGCAAAGCAATCAAAGTGCTAAGGCCGTGCAATTTTTTATAGAAGATAGATCTACGATTGACCACCAACTCGCCTGATGTTAAGCGACGGTGTGGCCGAGGATGGAGCTCGTCGATCTAGAAGATATCTATCTATTAACTTGCCCCCCCTGGGCCATGGGCTGGCGACGCCCTTGGTAGTACATGTATCAGTAGTACCTATTACGAGGAACAGCTGAATGAATCTTTGTAGCGGTCTACAAAGAGTCATTCAAATGTTCCTCAATGATGTATTATACGTATAGGTCGTCCCCGGCTCTGCGTGGTAAGGGTCACGTAAGGCCCGACTCGTCTTTAGTTGCAACACGTCGGGCAACGCTTTTAAACGCGTGTGCGCGTGTGCGCGTAAATGCTATCCTGTGTTTAGAAAGTGCAACACTATAAGGCCAAGATACTAAAAGGCCTTAAGGATGTGGTCTTATCCTCGAAAGCGCTGAGAACTGAGATTTGTCATGCTTTTACTTCATATTCAATGAATTTAACCTCTCTATATAGATAAAATCAAATCAAATCGCACAAAAGTCACCGATATAGCACAGAGGATTAGCAAGTTGAAGTGACAGTGGGCAGGGCACATAGCACGTAGAACTGATGGCCGATGGGGCCGAAAGATTCTCGAGTGAAGACCACGCGCCGGCAAGCGCGGCGTAGGATGACCAGCCACGAGATGAACAGATGACCTCATACAAGTGGCGGGAAGACGCTGGATGCAAGCCGCTTCCAATTGGTATTTTTGAAAATCAATGGGGGAGGCCTATGTTCAGCACTGGACCTCTTATGGCTGAGATGATGATGATGATAGATAAAATCTTATTTTTGATCCTAGTATGCTTTTGCCTTCTAATCATCGTCCAGTCACGTTTATAGCGGCTCTCCCTCAAAGTGCACTTGTATTCACAGTCACGCCGCTATTTATCATCACTATTACGGTTTTATCCCCTAAACCCATTAAAATCGATGTGGGGATACACGGAAACGATTACTATCTTATTACCCGATTGCGTCAGAAGAAGATTTATGACTATGTATATGTTTCTATATTACCTCCTTGAGCGGCTCAATCGATTTTGATGTGCGAGGTGTCGTTACATTTGTCTTCACTTCCTGAGTGTCATAGACTATATATGTTTGTAGTAATAATAATACAACTCTCGCGAAAATAAAAAAATAAATGTTTTCACAAAATAGATGTACGAGTAGATATAGTACATGTGTTTTTGTTTCTCTTTTACCATCTGTTTACCATCGGTTGTCTGGAAGAGATCGCTATTAGCGATAAGGCCGCCTTTTGTACCTTTCTAACGCCCTAATCATTTACCTTATTTTATTTTTTATTATGGTGTCATTAAAGTGTTTATGTATTGTATTGTATTGTAATAGCACAACACTGTCAATCTGTTATCTTAAAAATTTAAGCAATTCTTCAGTCTCGGTATAGTTTATTCCTAAAAGCCAATCGAACAGAACAGACTTTTTTTTTTTCAGGAAAATTGAGTGACACTATTTTTTCTATAAAATTATTATTTTTATTATAAATATAAGGGCTTAGAAACATGTTGTGTATATGAGCAGAACGCGCTCTGCAATTTGATTCATGTAAATACTCTGTTCTTACGTATTTTATTGCAATTACTACCAGGGTTAATATTGTGGCACGACACGCAGTTGGTCATTTATATTATGGTTTAACGTTTTATTTGTAACTTATCCATACGAATTACAAGCAAAATTGTTTCCCGTATGTTTTCAGTTGGGGAAAGAACGCGTTTATAAATAAACACATTAAAACGAAACCTCGTTTCCGTGTTAACGCGAGACATTCAGACATCACTACAGACATACAAGCTTTTATATAACGTAGAGGGCTTAAAAAATGCAGATTATAGCACTCATAACGCAACTTATCATGACACAGTTAAAATTCTCCATGAAAGTGTTTTGGAGGGAACCCCATGGAAACATAATGTTGCTTTAATTTAATTTCCTAAATGCGTGTTATTTTAAATATTAATGGTGTAAATATGGTGGTGTTTTATTCATTATGACGTGTTCGAGCAAGTGCGTGATTGTGAGCAAGTGAAATAAAGGAGTGAAAAGTATATTTTCACGTACTTAATCGGCAAAAATCCATAAAAGTTTCCCGTAAAATCACCACCACTTTTCTGAAACGTGACTGCTTACTTCATTCGAATGCAGTCAACACAACTCAGAAGTAAGGCTGCTTTTATGTTTTTAAACCCCCCATTGAAAGGGCTCCTATCAGACGTTAGTACCACAAACTTATCTAGCCCGGTGACAGAGACACTACTGGTCCCTGTTCGTGGTAAAATATTTGAACAAAATTAGTTCCACTGTTGGCCACCGGACCACATAAGATTGTGGCACTGTAACTCTTAGCGCTTATCACTTTGATGAATGGTCGCTCGATCAATCATCTCGGCAAGCACACGTGTGGGGGAACTTTTTGATGGCCAAAATCAATATTGACATGAAAAGAAGACGTTTTTCTTATGTGCGTTTTAGTATGATGCTTGTTTTATCTCTACAGAACCGGAAAAAACTCACAATATTAATTGGACAAAAGATCAATGTGGTAGTTGTGTGTGTGATTTTTTTTATTTCACCGGGGCATTGCAGTAGTGACTCTGAAGAGTTTGATTGTACACTGGAGCCGGCGACGCGGTATCTGCGCGAGCGGCGAGGCGCGTGCGCTCCGGGCGACCCTCGTCAGTCAGTACGGCATCATCCTCGATCGACTGCATGATCGAGGTGCATGTGTACCCTGAGGATGGGACTCTGACAGTCCCGAAACCGGAGAGACGATCAAAAGATCGTCTAAAATCGTTCAAAAGACCAATTTTAAATAATATAAACGAATACTCACGGAAGTTTTAGTACAGCGTTTTTAGGGTTTTGTTGTACAACAAGGAACGTTGTTCTGTCTCTCTGTCCAAATGTCTTAGCTGTTTTGCTTAAAGACACAATTACCATAGAAGGTATAACCTTAGAATGCGAGTTGAGTAATTTTTTACCTTTTAAGGCTTTTAACGTCAATCTGTCCGTCGATTCATACGACAGGTAAATACAAATATAATAATAATTCTAGCTTAAAAAACTGAAACAACAGACTTCCAAATACGCAATTTCGATTATATGGATGAGATATTTTGTTTTAAAAACCACAGTACTGAACCGATTTTAATAAAATTTATATGGGATCACCTCTAAAGTATAATCTATCAAACAAAAACAGAATCATAATTGGCGAAGTAATCGCGTAGTTACTGAAATATTTTTAAAAATAAAATAAGTAATTACTAAAATATTTCTAAAATATTTTAATAGGTATTTGATTTTTTTATAATTTGTCAACAAGGAAAAACAATTTTCCCTAGGGACGAAAAGTTGTATTTTCATCCCTGTGAAATCCCTTTCATCGCTTGAAGTTGCTGTACTACTTCAAGCGTACTTTTCGAGTAAGATAAATGAAATAGATATTTGATTTTACAGTTGACTGTGTCTAAATTAAAGAGAAATAATCAATTTCATGCTCATCATAAAAATGTTGAATCTAACTTTACAATAATTGAATTTTCCGATTATATCTCTGTATTTTCATAGATTTAATAATCATGAAAGTGTACGTAGTTTTATGTACATTTACAATTTCACTTAAATTTACTACGTGTAGAGATTTCTATGTGGGTTCGTTCAAAAGAAATGACTTTCTAGTGGCGCAAGATACACTGTACCAAGAAAAAAGACACTATGGTTATGCAACGGCTAAATATGGAAGAATGTTTCATTGTCCAGTAAGTAACAATACAAGTACTGTCACAAATAAAAAGCGCTCGCCAAAAGTAGTGGGGACAGTTATTATTCATTTATTAAAGTTCACTATAAGTATTGTGTACATTTTTATTTTGAACAAACTGGTTACTCACGTCTATTTTTGAGCCGAATTCTCCGACTATAGTTTAAATCGCATACGGTGGTCTTTAAAAATAATTCCTTAGTTTTCATAATAAAACATTGTGTACAATTCGTTAAAAAGTTATTGTGTAATAATAATAATATAAATCCATTTCCACCATTTTTTACCATATGTTAACTCGTATGTTCATAGTAGCAATCAGAAGACCCTGTTATTACGATGTATAACTACGAAACCCTACTTGGCGCTTGACACGACAAGCACTTGGCCATTTATTTTTACTCGTATTTATACAAATTAGTAATTCTGATTCCATTCTGCGAACGGTAAGCCTCACGAGCCCTAACTTTTTTCTAATAATTGTGTTCAGTACACATGATCAGTTCAAAAAGTTATTTCTAACTTATTCTAGCATATTTGAACTATTTCAAATTCAAGCTTAGTAACAGAGACTAATAGAATCGCCTATCCAGCCACATATATACTTATAATTGACCATCATGACTACCTACCCGTCAGTATAAAATAAGCATAAATTGCGTGACAGATTTTGGTCACAGATACTCGAAATTTTTATTTAAAATTTCTTTATACCACGTTTCATCAAGATTACTTAAAATACGCGATTACAAACATCCAAACAAACATCTGGACAAGTGAAAGTACTGGTTAATGCAGAGCAAAGCAAAATTCACTCACTGACTAATCAAAAATCTCAAAGCATTAGACTAAATAGGCTGATGATAATTATATTGTATGACTTCAGATTACGTACTTTAAAGTAATGGATCGACTCGGCAACGGGGGTAGACCTCCACGAGTGAGAATAACTAGAGGTGGTCTGCAGAAGAAATACATCCACTTCGTCATAACTTCCTTATATGACTCGCCCATAGCAGTCAACATTTTCGTGGGCTGCGAAAACAATCTAAAAACTACAAGTACAAGTACAAGTACAAGTACTGTAACTAACACAGACGTTGACAAATCGTCATCATCAGCGTCAGCGTCAGCGTCATCCGATGGCGGCAATGTAACTACTACAGTTGCAGCTGCAGACAAAATTGAAAACAACGATAATAATGCCAATAAAGACGGTGAAAACAATGCTAATAAAGACGGTGAAAACAATGCTAATAAAGACGGTGAAAACAATGCTAATAAAGACGGTGAAAACAATGCTAATAAAGACGGTGAAAACAATGCTAATAAAGACGATGAAAACAATGCTAATAAAGACGGTGAGTAATACGTACTTCTTAATGATTATTCATAAATAATTACGATTTAAACAAAAGATAACCTAAAATTACGTTAAAAATGAGTCGAAATTCTAGATTATGTTATGAAACAGATTAGAGTGACCGGCTAACATCACTTGCCAACTTGGCCGTATCATTTAAGAGCTATTCATAACTTGTCGGATTCGAAATCGGGTCGGTAGGGAATGGAACCGGTGTTTCCCGGTTCTAAAAAACCCGGGAAGACTCGGTTCTGTGAAGTAAAATAAGAACCGGGTCTGTAGAACTAAAGAACCGGTTCTTTCGGGTCTTTCGGTTCCCTACGATTTTTTATTATTATTTTATGTTTACGCAGTTAGCTCATTAAGAAGATTCTTGTACTTCATACTAGATGGTGCTATTAGCATTTTAAAGCACGATATTAGTATTTTTCTCATCTGGATACAGTTTACGAGTATTTGTTGACCATTCTGGCAAGCAGTGTAGAACCCGAACGAATATATTCTTCAGCGGGAATGTCTTACAACAGAATACAATCTTTGTCACAGTCTGTGACAAATATTGTATTCTGTTGCGTGGCTGTGACGCACAGAGAATAATATCCTGGATGAATTAGCGTCGGGTATCCGACGCTCGAATGCGCAAGTCCGTGAATGCACATGAGAAGAAGGGAGGGAGCCTTTAACAAAGCCGCTAAGTCAAGCAGAAAAGCAATATGCTTTATCTGGCTTATATGCTCGATTTGAACATATAAACCAGATTGAGGCTAAATTAGCTTCTCACCCAACGGGTAGCAAAGTTTTTTGGTCCCTGGCTAAGTCTATCGAATCGAATTTCTGTCGATCATCATTACCTCCACTATTGAAACCGGACGGATCTCTAGCTCGCACCGCAGTAAAAAAAGAGAATATATTCGTAGGTCTATTTGCGGACAACTCACGTCTAGATACCTCAGGAGAAACGCCTCCAAGTATACCTCATTGCAGCGTGACTTTGTAGGACATACGCATCCATCAAAATGAGGTGCTCAAGACACTTAGAGGCCTAGACGTGGATAAAGCTAGTGGTCCTGATGGTATACCAGCTATTGTGCTAAAAACCTGCGCACCTGAGTTGTCCTCGATTCTGACTCGCCTTTACCGTCTTTCTTTGGAGACAAGTATAGTCCCTAAGTGCTGAAAGCTTGCGAACATTCAATCTGTTCCAAAAAAGGGTAGTCGTGCCGATCATAGTGACGACAGGCCTATACAGGGCTATTTCGGTTACGTCCACTTTGTGCAAAATCACAGAGCGTGTACTACAGGGCGAAATCCGCACTGAGGAGGTTATTGTCTTTCACATTCTAAGCGAGACTATCGATAATGATGTTGAGGCTTTGGCTGTGTCTCTTGACATTTAGAAGGTATTTGATAGGGTTTGGCATGACAGTCTCCTTAACAAGTTTCCATCTTGTGGACTACTTGCTTCCTTCTGCTCTTGGATTAATTGCACCGATATTTCACGGAGTTAGATTTAGCTTTTCCCCTGCAGTCAGCAAAGAACCGGCTGCTTGTTGTTGAGTTTGGCTAAATTCTGGTAGGAGGGAATACACAAAACAGAAACACCCCAAGCGGGACGTCAGCTTGTCGCCCTCATTTTAATGCATGTTCATAGCATCAGACAAAGTATATTGAAGAATTTATGAAGATTTAGATTCATATTCTGACTTATAAATGACTTGAATTCTGAATAAAATATTTAAAACTTGTGACTTGTCCATGGGACAAAAAAAATTAACTATTAGTGTGAAGTTTTTTTAAAGAACACACATATGCTTGGCTATCATATCATACATAATGTTTTGGCAGAGCCAGTATAATTTTTTACAAATTCTTTGAAGTAGCCGTGGACCAATTTGATAGCGAACCGGTCGTGCTATCGGGACACTACGAGTAAGTATATCAATAGATTTGTCCCCGGACACGTCTGAGTAGTTAATAATGGGTAAATAGATTTTTCTCAATCCCAAACGCTCTTTTGACAATTCGTCTGATATCTGAATCTTAGTAACACGAAAGTTAAAAAAGACAACATACACATGATGATTATACACATATTAAAAATAAACCTAACCAACATAACCGAATGTTTCGTAGCATAATTTTTCATAACACAACTGGTTGTGCCACAGGTCCATCATTACCGAATTATAAAATAATCGCACAACTAATTGTGCTATCTAGTTGGACCACGGGTGCCTTCTTGTTTTTTTTGTCAAACTTTGATGAAAATAGTGTCTAATACATATATTAGCACTAAATTCTAAGTAAATGACACAACAGCAAACGGACCTTTTCGGGGGAATTATCCCCTTATACAAAATACCTCGACGAAAAAAACTATAAAATTGTTTGTTAAACTTGTATACCAATACAGCAACTAACTTATAATTTTAAACTGCTGAAGCGATTTTGATAAAAAAATCTACGGTCATCTCTTGCGCTTTACAACAGTTTTAAACTCTCTTGCGCTTTACAACAGTTTTAAACATATAAAATCGCTAGTAGGGATATTATACAAATGACAGATTTGTTTATTTAGATAAGAGAAATGTTTTAAAATAGTTTTTCATTGATATATTTTAACTTGGCCGAGGAGTTAAAAAATATACCTATATCTTTCAAATTTCAAAAATTTGTCTCTGACTTTTCTAATTACTCAGTGTTTTTCTATATTTAAAAATGTGATACGCTAGAGAGATGCGCGCTTTAAGTCCAAACTTAAATTTAAATCGCCAACGATCCAAATTAACTCAAATTTTGTCTAGTAAAAATAAATCCGTTTGTAAGGAGCACATCACAGTATTTGCAACTGGAGGGATTCTTTGAAATTATGATAGGAAAATAGCTAAAAATCATAGATCAACAATAATCCCCAATTTATAGACTAGCTGCGTTCCGCGGTTTCACTCGCGTAGTTATGAAAAACGGTGATGATTATGATGATGATAAGTAGCTTATGTCCGTCTCCAGGTCCAAAGCTATCTCTATACTAATTTTCATAACGATCGGTTCAGCTGTTTGAGCGTGTAAAAGTAACAAAATTATCTTTTATAAATTGTGTTAAATGTATTACAAAACACCAGTACATTCATTTATATAAATACTTACTTGTCTTTTATGTTGTCACAAATCTTATTTTTACTAGACTAATTGTATCAAGCATAAGTAGACCCGCCAGGAAAGTTCTTTGTTACCATAGTTAAATAACTATTACTTAACTAAAAATTAAAACAATGACGGTATCTTCAAATTACAAAAAGTTTTGTTTTGTTATTTAACTACGCTGAGTATATACAGTCAGTTCGTAATTTGAAAATCCCGTCAAAAAAATAACTTTAAAATTGGAAATTGGAGCAACCTTAAATTACATGATATTTTTGTTATGGTTGATATGCTTTTAAATATGATAAACTTATCATTTCAGAAAAAAAACCAAACGAAACGCTGGACCCACCGGAAAATGAAAATGTAGAAGACAATGAAAAAACACGTTAAGCTCCGTAGGAGATTCGTAATACCACAACAAAGCCAATTTAAATTATTTTTTAAATTTCTGCTTAAAATAAATTTAAGTTAACTAAAGTTACTTTAGTTAAATTTAGTTAGTAATGGAAGGTACACAATATGGCAAAAAAGTTAATTCATATTATTATCAAATCGCTTGCCACTAGAGGCTTTCAACAGTAATCTTTTTTACTGATAGCACTATTTATTGTTAAAGCAAGGTGATGCCTATTACACGCGATAATGAGGGTCTCAACATGAAAGATGGGATAACACCACTGAAAACTACTACCACCGAAAAAGATAACATTTAATTTATACAAGCAGATCTAATTAATTTTCAATTTTTATTTTCAAAGTATCATTATTTATAAAAATAATTTTACAGGAATTTGTAATAGTTAGTGCATGGTATTTCCTAGTTATACATTGTCATTAGAAATGATTTATTTACTTAATCTTTAGTCAGGAAAAATACTTGTTTTTTTTTTGTTGTAACATTCAATTATTAGTTAAGTTAGTTAGTTATGATTAATTATGTATGCTTTAGAGATAGCTTAGCATTTATAACAGAAGTTTAGTATAGTAGTAGAATAAACTAGCCAGAAATTGTGGGCTACTCGAGCGCGGTAGACATTACATTAACGCAATGTAATTGTTTTTCCGATTTCTATATAAGTTTCTGATTAGAATATTTTTGTTATTTAGAATTTTTATTAATATAAAAATTTCTGATAGTTTATACGCAATCAATACGAAGTAGACTTATTTTTTAATGTAGTTTTTGTAAATTTGTACGAAATGGGGTATTGTTGCCAATTTTGAGTGCTTTGTTCTGAATGAGCTGAACTTACTCCACTCCTGGGCATGCGTAGGCGATGCATGGTCGGACCAGGGTGCGATATATTTAGTCTAGTAAAAATAAATCCGTTTGTATGGAGCACATCACATTATTTGCAACTGGGGGGATTCTTTGAAATTATGATAGGAAAATAACTAAAAATCATAAATCAACAATAATCCCTGATTTATAGACTATCTGCGTTCCGGGGTTTCACTCGCGTAGTTATGAAAAACGGTAATGATTATGATCATGGGCGTAGCTATAGCTTTCTCATGGGGGGGGTCCGCGGGTACAAAAATTTATAAAATATACTACTATTTGCCTCTTTATTTGCGCAGACTATACGCAGACGAGTACTAGTTTCTAAACGTCAATGTTTATATAATTATAAGTTATAAATATTTAAATACACGAAAATTAAATTACGGACAAACGTATACCTGTAAATAAAGTGGAAAAGTAACGTCGGAACAATATTAATTCATATTAAACTAGAGGTACCCTTATGACTTCACCCGTTTTACCGAGTGCTCAGCATTTGCATGACTTAAGTAAACAAAAACATAGATAATAAGCATACGCGAGCGAAGCGAGCGCGAACAATTTAGTAGTGTTTTTATAGTAATATGATTTATTTCTCGTATTAGTGAGCCCGCAGTATTTCCATGAGAAAACAGTACCTAATAATGCGCGAGCGAAGCGAGCGCGAAAATTTTTAAGGTTTTTAAAATTAAATCTTGGAAATAATTTAATTCATTGATCGTGTTAGAAAGTGGCCCAGATGAACCAAACAAGTATAAAAGTGTTTAAAAAAATGAAATATCCGACTGGATGAGTAAGACTGACTTACGCTGTCAAAAAATATAAATATAACCATTTGAATGCATTGATTTCAAATTTAAGAACGGCACTTTAAGAGTCTTGTTCGAT
This sequence comes from Lycia hirtaria, assembly GCA_947563715.1. Taxonomy (NCBI): domain Eukaryota; kingdom Metazoa; phylum Arthropoda; class Insecta; order Lepidoptera; family Geometridae; genus Lycia; species Lycia hirtaria. The sequence continues at coordinate 27,344,236 of OX387375.1, forward strand.
CTTTTCGAAATTATTAACGCAAAAATATTTTTTTATGTAAAATTGGCTTGGATCGAATTGAATTTTTCATGGAATATTTGTGATTTTTTTTACGTAAGATAGATCTGCGACTGATCTCCAACTCGCCTGATATTTAGCGATGTTATTTTCTAGTTTTACGAACGATGATCTTTTTATGAGGTCATTCAGTCGTTTTATACTCCTATCTTCAAAAATATGGGCATGCGCGAGCGATCGCTCAAAGGGATGACGCGCGAAAATTATTGAAGCAAATTAAGTAAGCTTTAAATAAGAGCAAGGATTTTTCATAATTGCCAGGATATTTTGGGGGAGGTTGAACCCCTAAGATGCTTACGGCCTTGTTCACAACTTGTCGGATTCGGAATCAGCCTGCAAACTATATCTCCATCTCTCTCAATTTGTATAGATATGACAGAGATGGAGTTAGGGTTTCTTAAAAAGTATGTAGGTATATTTAAAAAAAAAAAAAAAACCGACAGCAGAAAAGCAGTTTTTTGCAGTCTAACTTACGATTTCGATACTTTTAATACGCTGTTGAGTGTACGTTTTTTGTGAGAAAGTATGCGTAAAATTGCTGTAAAAGATTATAAACGCGCATTCTTTAGAATAATTCAAAAAAAAACCACTTGTTTATTACGAAATAGTGCGTTAGTGATTAGGAAAAAACGTTTTATTTTTATTTTTGAAAGAGATGTATTATGATTACAAAAAATATAGCCTACTTTGGAAACAAAGACGACTGTAATGACACATCAACCTCACACATCAAAATCCGTCAAGCCGTTCAGGCTGTCAGATAGAAACATACATGGGTATGTATGTATGTTACATAGATATATACACTCGAAAACTCCTTCTTACGCAATCTTTTAAAAATATATAGTTCCCATTTGTTATACGCGTTTGTAGTATGTGCGGGCGAAAGACGAACATGGGTCATACTGCATCTCTTTAGCTAAGCTGTAGTTATGCACACACATTACCGCACATCAGGTTTTTATATATATTTTGTAACATGCGTGCCATCCGCGATACCTATTCTGGAATTTTGACAGCACGTAATTTTTTTTTCGGCCAATGCCATGGGGGGGGTCCGGACCCCCTGGACCCCCCCCTTATATACGCCCATGATTATGATGATGATAAGTAGCTTATGTATGTCTCCAAGTCCAGAGCTATCTCTATACAAATTTTCATAACGATCGGTTCAGCCGTTTGAGCGTGTAAAGGTAACAATATTAGCTTTTATAATATCATTATGAAATTGTGTCAAATGTATTTCAAAACACCAGTACATACATTTAAATAACAATATTATACTTATGTTGTATTTTATGTTGTCACAAATCTTATTTTTACTAGACTAATTCGCAGTTTCGTGTGGCTGCTAAGAGTTGAGCGTCTGGTCTGTTCAGGATTGGTGATAGCGCGCTTATTGCTTTAATTTACCTGGACGACCGAGCTCCACTCGGATTTTTATGACTACAAATACGAGCAACCCGGTTTCACTAAAAATGAAACCTAGCAAGATCGATTTATTGTCCCCTAATCTACCCACAAACCAAATTTAATTAAAATTGCTGGAGCCGTTTCCGAGATTCAGATTATATATATATATATATACAAGAATTGTTCTTTAAAGGTATTAGATAGATAGATTAATTATTAATGTTATCTTTTTCGGTAGTAGTAATTCCCAGTAATCGCTCAAGCTTACAGTATATTCTACGCCAGGGAAATAACGTAAAATATACCGTAACCCGTTTTAGGCAATAAATGGGTTTGCATAAAAGTTTGTTTCTTTTTTAGATTATTTTATCAAATGTTATCTTTTTAATTATTATTTGATACATTAAGAGACAATTTACCACTTACAAAGAAAGAAGAAGATTTACTTACAAAGAAAACAACGATGTAGTAATATTACAAAGAGAATGTAAATCTATCTTTGTGTTTTGTTGATAAATGTATAGTTTACAAACCTAAAAAACCGACTTCAAAATACGATATTCATTTTCTTGGATGACATATTTTCCAGTTATTTTGTTATAAAAACCAAAGTATCAAACCGATTTTGATAAAATTTGTATGGGACTACCTCTGAAATATGACCTACCAAATACTGAAAGACTCGTCAAAATCAATGCACAATTGGCGGAGTAATCGGTGAACAAACATACAAGTCGAATTGATAACCTCCTTCTTTTTGGAAGTCGGTTAAAAATAGGCTTGTGCTTGACCGCTAACTCGCCTGATGTTAAATAACTGTTGCGGTCTACAATTGAGCGCGCTTAGAACCTATTCACTCGCGATTTGAAGACACCCAGATTATGTCCATCCGGAAAGACCCAGCAGGAAGCGTATCGACACTGGGACTCGGGTCTTTGAACTTTATATATAACGTTCAAAGTTTTTTATGCGTAAAAATATGTATATTTAGTTTCACGAGGGTAGCGCATTGCACACAGAATTCTGAAAAATAGTGAATATTTAGTTATATCTCCCACACAAGAGGCACAGATTCGTCCGTGTGTTATATTCACATTGAATTAAATCCTTATCATAACTCTAGCTTTATGAACATGAAATTGATTACATATTTCTATTTGATTTACATACAGTCAGCAGCAAAATCAAGTACATAAGACCATGCGTTCTCTATAAAGGGGTCTTTATGCAAGGAAGGAGGGTCCAAATTTTAAAGTGTATATTTTTAGTACGTAAAATGTTGGCCAGTACCAACATTTTACATACAAAAAATTTGAGCTTGAACTAATAGTAGGTACAAGTATTTTTTGTAAATTTTCAAAAAGCGGTTTTTGCTGCTTTTGCGAGTAAGCGTGGCCATAAACCTGTTGTTTCTTTAAAATAAAAATTAACTCATATTATAGTAGTGAAGAGCCAAATATTCAGTTAGTAAGAACTTTGTGCATGACTGTCCCAAAAAATGATAAGATTTTTTAGTACATTGATATTTACATACTTAAAATCATGAAAACGCACGCAATCATTTTAACAATTTTATTCAAACTCTCGTTATGTAGAGATTATTATGTAGGTTTATTAAAAAAAGGTGACATATTGGTGGCACGCGATACAGTTTATAAGGAAAAAAACTTTTTCGGTTATGCTACCGCTAAATATGGAAGATTGTTTAAATGTCCAGTAAGTAGATCTTTGAATTTTCAAGGCTAGAGTGATAGATATCTTCTAGATCGACGAGCTCCATCTTCGGCCACACCGTCGCTTAACATCAGTCAGGCGAGTTGGTTGGTTGGAGGCGGTAAATCGTAGATCTATATTGTATTTTTATAAAAAGTAGCCCGATACTTTCAAATGTTATGTTGCAGTCAGCTCAAAGCGCGCATCTATCTCTTGCTCATCACAACATTTTTAAACATAAAATCATTTTTTCAATTTATCCCTACTAATTGAGAGATTAATTTATTTATTTAGATAGGAGAAATGCTTTAAATAAAAATGTTCTTCGATATCTTTTAAATTGTCTGCCCTCAGCCAATTTAAAAAACATAATAAACATAAACATAATTCAAAAATATATGTATTTTTAAATTTTCTAAATTTATATTGTTGCAAAAATTTTTGCTCGCGATGACTCTGTTCGTACCAAATATAAATGAAATTATTATCAAATGGACACAAATTATAAAACAAAATTAATGAACAATGAGTCCTGCATACGAAAAAGCGTCATCGTTTCATAGTGGATATTCCAAAAGGCCGAACGGAACGTTTTAATTCCACATTTATCGTACGAACCGCTAAATTGTGGAATACGCTTCCAGTGTGGATTTTCCCCGATGGATACAATCTGGGTGTCTTTAAGTCGCGAGTGAATCGGTTTCTTCTAGGTAAGCGCGCTTCAATGTAGACCGCAACATCGCTTAACATCAGGTGAATTGGCGATCAAGTGGAAACCTATATTGTATAAAAAAAACAACGGGTTGCACTCCGGGAGTGCCGGCAGAAGTGAAAACTAAAAATAAAAAAGACTGACTCGTGAAGGATTTGACCAAAGATACTGTGTTTTACAAAAAAATCCTAAACATCGCTGTACGCGAAGCGTTAGCGTGTTGTAAGAATATACAGCGTCATCTAGTACGTTGGTCTGGAACTAACTTTATTGGACAAACTTGTACAAACAATAATTAACTTTAAATGCAGAACGTTACAATAGGTTTCTGACTGTCCGTCTTGCGATCTGACGATCTGACGCGAGTTTAACATTTTCTACCCATCCCAAAAATGCACAACGCCGCTAAAGAAGTTTTCACTTAAAAAATTGGCTGATACTTATATACCAACAATGACGATTTGATTTAAACTTTTATGTCGCCGCACTACATCGTAATTTAGGTTGAAAAGTTTAGAGACATGTAATTGGCCCCTTGGAATTATTAAACGGTTTTATTTAGCTTGACCTGTTTGTATATTTGTTTGTTTGGGTAAAATTTTGTAGGTAATTGAAATTTCACCCCCTTGCAGTTGACGAATCAATCTGAAATTTGGTCACCTTTAGTCCCGATGACAATACAATATAGTATAATCTGTATTATTGTAAAACTAAGATGGCTGCCGCCACAAAATGGCGGATTTCATATTTTAACACAACCCCACAATATGGGTATCAAATGAAAGAGCTTTTGTAGTAAAATACAGTAAATATATTACCTACATCATTATCTTTCTATCCAATAAAACCGTTTAACAAAAAGTTTTTTTAAGTAAATAGGTAGATACACTTGTTTTGAAAATCTAAATTATTTTAATCGTGTAAGTAATCTAAAGGTTGCCGCTTTAGACCTCATTGAGTTCTGACGAAGTTTTTGAGCGCTGACGCAAAAACCTTATCTATAGTAATATTTCGTTCGTACAGTTACTAACCTACTATGCATGACTATGGCACTTAGACATATTATATATAGGCATCAATTTATTGTAGCAAAAAATATACAATAGATTCAACATTTTCAGATCACATACCTCAAAGTTGCGGACCGACTCGGCGCGGGCAGACCTCCAACAGTGACTATCACTCGAGGAGGTCTCTTAAAGAATTACATCACCCTCCTTCTAACTTCTGCATACGATACGCCTATTGCTGTCAACATACATATAGGGTGTGAAAAGAAATCTACCACTAAAAAACCTATTCCACCTGTTGATATAACAACTACCAATGGTTATGAATATGATGGCGACAGTGACGGCGACGGTGACGACGGTGATTATGGATCCTTAGGTACAGACAGTGACGGCGACAGTGACGGCGGTAATTATGTCACACAGGAAGATGCAAAAGAGGGAAAAAACAATGAAAAAGAAGGAAATGTAACCGGTAAGAATTCATATTCATATTTTTAAGGTTTCTTTCTTCTGAACTTCTCAGACTCGCCCACCGAGGGTTCCGTACAAACTAAATAAAAGGGGGAAATCATTATATACATATTTTTTTATATTTTCCTTCATAAAAAAAAATTAAAAACCTGTTTTAGCTTATGCTAATGAAGCTCTTTCATATGATACAACACATGATACTGTTAATTCACTTTAAAACTTGGGCCCTCATTCCTTGCATAAAACTAGCAAAAATAGTCTTACGTAATAAATTAATGGCCCCATGTGTACTCTAGCACAATGCTTTTTGCCAAATTTCATAGTTCTAAGTCAACGGGAAGTACTCCATAGGTTTTGATTCCCTTGTGAGTGTTGAAATGTTCGTTTTTACGATATATTCGACTGTAACATTATTTTACGGAAAACTGAAAAAAAATAATTTCTTTCTGCAGCAAGATACTGTGGATCTGCGTATATGGTTTTAATTTCAACTCGATACCTTCACGCGTTTCCGAGATAAAGGTCTTGATACCCGGACAGACGGAGAGACAGACAGACGGACAACAAAAGTGTTCGTGGTGGTACGGAAGTACGGAACCCTAAAAAGAAGTACGGAAGGCTAAAAAGAGGGAGATAACAATAAAGACGAAGGAACGGCTACATTTCCTTCGTAACAATTCATATTCATATTTTTATGGTTTCTTTCCTCGACAGAATAAATGAATTCGGCTAAGTACGAATTTCGCTCGCACAATGAGGCTTCTGTACTCCTATGTATGACTGACCCAATACACGAACATAAATACTGACACCATGAACATGAATATTGTTGATAGGGTTAATTATTCAACAAAATTTGCTTATATTTTTTTATATTTAAGTAACAGAAAAAATGAGAAATTTGCAACTTCACATATTTTCTACAGTAGTAATAGCCTGAAATTTATATCTAGGATATATACCTACATTCATGGGCGTATATAAGGGGGGGCGGGGTCCAGGGGCCCGGACCCCCCCCCCCCCCCCCCCCCCCCCCCTATGGCATTGGCCGAAAAATAATAATTAAGTGCTGTCAAAATTCCGGAATAGGTATCGCGCATGTTACAAAATATATGTAAAAACCTGACGTGCGGTAATGTGTGTGCATAACTACAGCTTAGCTAAAGAGATGCAGTATGACCCATGTTCGTCTTTCGCCCGCGCATACTACAAACGCGTATATCAAATGGAAACTATATATTTTTATCCGATTGCGTAAGAAGGAGGGTAATGTTATTCGAGTGTATGTATGTTATGTAACATACATACAAACACATGTATGTTTCTATATGACAGCCTGAACGGCTTGACGGATTTTGATGTGCGAGGTTGATGTGTCATTACAGTCGTCTTCGTTTCCAAAGTGTCAGAAGTAGGCTATATTTTTCTTGGCTATATTCAACAAAGTGATCCTATAAGGGTCCGTTTTTTCCTTTTGAGGTACGGAACCCTAAAAACGCGCCTCGTACACTACCTCATAGGTGACGTGGAAACGTGTGCATATTATGAAAAATACTGCTCCATGTAACTTTTGAATGGCTTTTTCTCAGAAATGGTAAATATTAGATATAATTACCTGATCTACTATTTTAGTCAAAGCTATTTTTATCGTAAAACTAACCGTTTGGCCAAAAAATGCAAAAACTCATTTTAGCGACCTTGAATTAAAAAAAAAATTGCGTGGATTAATGACTTTTCGGGATTTTATTAGAGTGGTATCCTGTTAATTTTCAGCTTGTTGTGAATTAATGCAAGGGTACCCCTATTTTTTGGGCTAATTTGACCGGGCTACACCCCATCATGTGTGAAAGTCATGAAAACTAATTTTGTACCCGACTACGACGTTGTAAAGAATCAAAAGGGAGGGTTATATGTTTGTTGATTGGTATATGTATAAAAGTATGTATGTTATGCATTTAAGTTACATATACAAAAAAGCTTTAAATAAAAAATAAGTTCAAAACTAAAACTCGACTACTGAAAAATCACGGGTATCATTTAAGCTATCGCCAATTTAATTGGTTTTGTATTTCTTAGATAATACGGTTTTGTCGCAAAATAGTAGATTTGTCGCCAAACAATATCCTACCTAATATCAATTCCACAAAAAATCACCTAAAATCATATAGAATATATAATCTAATGCCAAATAAATGTTTTTGTATTTTAAAAAAAACCTAACCTAACTTAAAGCACTTTAAACTTTTGACAGATGTGCCATTCTGAGCACGAAGCTATAACTATTATTATAAGAACGAAGTTTTTATTTAATTATTTTTTATGAACCCTGTTTGTACAAACTGTCCCACTGCTGGGAACGGGCCATCTTCTCATTGTGAGAAGGGTTAGGCCATAGTCTGCCACGCTGGCCAAGGGCGGGTTGGCAGACTTCACACATCTTCAAGATCATTGAGAACTCTCAGACATGTAGGTTTCCTCACGATGTTTTCCTTCACCGATTGAAGTTGGCGGCAATTAACAATACGCACATAATTTCGAAAAGACAGAGGTGCGTGCCGCGGGATTCGAACCCAGGACCTGCGGATCGCAAGTCAGACGGTCTCTCGACTACGCTGCCGGAAACTTCAAAGTTCCGAAATATGCAGATACATATGTCAAACTCCCGGAAGTTTGACATATGTATCTGCATATTTGATGGCTTATAATAAAAAGTAGATAAACAGTTTTTATCTTCGTTGTCATGTCATTGTCAATACATACTATATTTCCTTTAAAGATGAAAATGGTAGAAAGTCTATTTGTGTACGTTCCATGCTAACCCTGCTGATATCTGTGTATTTGCGGGTCTGTCTATGGCATTGTAGCTCTCAAACGAATGGGACGATTTTGATCTTTTTTTTTTGTATGAAAAGAATTTGAAAATCGAGAGTTTTCTTAAGTATATTTTATCAAAATCGGTTCAGCCATTTTTTTAAGTCAGAATTTGTTTTAGATTTTTAAAATGACTACCTTTAACAGTCAACTTATTACAGATAATGCCGACGTAATACCGAGGAGCTCGGTGGCCATGATGCCACTGATGCAGGGGAAGACACAACAACAGCACCAGAATACAACAACAGCAGCATCAAAAGATGCAACAAAAGCAACACCAGCAGCATCAGAAGATGCAAAAACAGCAACACAAAAAGATGCAACAACAGCAGCATCAGAAGATGCAAAAACAGCAACACAAAAAGATGAAACAACAGCAACACCAGAAGACAACAACAGCAGCACCACAAGAATAGATAGTAATTTAGAATCTAATTTAGAATCTAATTAAACTTGAAATAAAATAAAATAATGAGATAACTATTTATTACAATGACACTCTTTGTTTAAAGGAATATAAGATTTCTTTTCAGATGGCACTCTGTAACCAGTCAAGATTAATATCAAAATCAAATCAAAAATCTGAAAAAAATATTACCAATACTTAAAAAACTACTTAAAGAAGATAAACTGTACATTTTTATTTACATTTTAACACAGAATTCGTGGCCCAATCAAAAAAAAATCACATACCGTCTTACCTATAAACGATGAATATAATGTTTAACTAAAATGCACTTGCATTTTAGTTAAACAATGTTTTGTTCCGTTTACACTCGTCGCAGTTCCCGTCTGACAGAAAGTGACAATCCCTTATTCAGTGAATAAGATTTAAACATGCGTTTATAAGTACTTAAGACGGATAATATTTAGGGTTTTTTCAAGCTATGACAGCAACCTCCTCAGATCGAACTATTTTTTATTTTATGAAAACATCGTACAAAGAGGTTGAAAATAAATTGTACTAAAAATGCTCCATTATGTTCGAATTTTCAAATTACTTACCACCCTAGTGGATAAATAGTAGATTGTATCTTATGGGAGCAAAATAATATTTTTACGGCGAGGGCGCTTTTTTGAATCCAGAGCGAAGTGAGGGATTCTAGAGTAGAATCCCGAGCGTAGCGAGGGATTCAAAGTATGTCGCCCGAGCACTGAACACTAAGATGTTCCAAATTCAAAAAGTGCACGGCAAAGATAATTGCGGCGCACTTATATCTAAAGAGGATTAAATACTTATTACAGCGGGCGCGTGACAGTCGCAACAGCATCCTGGAAATGATCATTTCTCGCAAGGATTGTCCTATCCAGCACAAGTGGATGACGATTTTAATGGGCGCAAAATTATGATTATTATTACTATTCTGACATATTTTATTGGTTTTTTTTTTAATTTTTTTTTTGTTGACATTGATTTTTATTATTTTGTGACATTTTAATTAAGATTTATTTGAATATTTATGTATGCTTTTTATGTTTTGATATTTGGTTTTTCTGAAATAAAAGTACTATTATTATTATACTCTTTATTCAATTTACATCTTAAATCTAAGTTTTTTACAATAGAAATACAAAAATATAAATATTATAAAAAACTTAAACCTAGGGTGCCGCCGGCAGCGGGGCGGGGCTCAAGCTGCCGGTGGTAGGGGCTACAGAGAGAGGAACCTCCTGACAATGCGTGCCGTGTCCAGGATGACTGCCTTCTGTATCAGACCCTTGACCCAGCCGTCGAGCGAGAGCCTCTGGAGATGTTGGTCGAGGCTCTTCGCTATGACACCATTCACCGAAACGACTATCGGGACAATGATCGTCGAGTCAACATCCCACATGGCGGTTATCTCGTGAGCCAAGTCAAGGTACTTGCTGAGCTTGTCCTTCTCGGCCTTCACGAGATTCTCATCATGTGGGATGGTGATGTCGACGAGCACTGCCCGGCGCTGAGACCGATCTACAATCACGATATCAGGCTTATTGGCAACAATAGTCCTGTCCGTGATTATAGAACGATCCCAGTAGAGCAAAGCACGGCTATTTTCGAGAACTGGCGCTGGTGCGTACTGATAGTACGGCACCTCTGACTCGACAAGGCCGTATTGAAGGGCAAGTTGCTGGTGGATGATCCTGGCTACTTGGTTGTGTCTGTGCAAATACTCGTCGTTAGCAAGATGCGAACAACCGGAAACAATATGTCGGAGAGACTCTCCGGGACGGTGGCATGCCTGACAAATGTCGACCGTACCGTCTTTCATGATATATTTCCGATAGTTGTTCGTCTTGATAACTTCATCTGCAATTGCACAGGCAAACCCTTCAGTTTCCCCAAAGAGGTCACCGAAGCGCAGCCAGTTCACCGATGCAGGCAGGTCTACATCAGGTCCTGATTATTATTATTATTATTACTGCCCGCTAAAAGTTTTTTATAGAAAACACCACCTTTGGGTGCAATTAAAGGCGAACCAAGTCGTCCTTTTCGAATAGATGGGATGAAAATTAACTTTTGTATATTAGTATTAACTCTTGAAATAGATTTTTACGAGCTAGTAAGATGAAAAGTAAATTGCTTTTAGAGAATATCCATTGCTCAAAAAGACAAAATGTGTCTCAAAATTATTATTGAAACTTGTTGTATAAATACTTACCAAAAATATGTCTCAATCTTGGTTATATATAACAGCTAGTACATATATTGCCCCATATAAGTACTATTACAGATAGCTTTTTGCCCCAACTTGGTCCCCCGTAAACTGCCAAAGTGCCTCGTCAAAGCCGCATCGCAACTCCATCGCCGCTCATGTCACTGTCTAGCAGACAGCTACAATAGTCTAGTAAAAATAAATCCGTTTGTATGGAGCACATCATAGTATTTGCAACTGAAATTATTCTGGGGAGTCTTTGAAATTATGATAGGAAAATAGCTAAAAATCATAGATCAACAATAATCCCCGATTTATAGACTAGCTGCGTTCCGCAGTTTCACTCGCGTAGTTATGAAAAACGATGATAATTATGATGATGATAAGTAGCTTATGTCCGTCTCCAGGTCCAAAGCTATCTCTATACAAATTTTCATAACGATCGGTTCAGCTGTTTGAGCGTGTTAGCTTTTATAATATCATTATAAAATTGTGTCAAATGTATTTCAAAACACCAGTACATTCATTTAAATAACAATATACTTAGTTGTCTTTTATGTTGTCACAAATCTTATTTTTACTAGACTACAAGTTTATTGTAGACACTGCTCTGCAGTGGCGATGAACAAAGTGAGTGATCAGAACATGACATCTAGTACGTTATACAATACATATAGATCGCTGGATAAATCCGTTAAAACTTGTTTCATTTCAATGAGCAACAATCGAGAAAACCTTAGAAAAAAGTTTAGTTTAATAAAAACGCCTACCTACTTAAACTAAATAAAAGCTAATGATTTGTAATCAATAGCTTTCGACGGTTTTGTGACTACATACTCTCAATTACTCTCCCTGACCGTAGTAATAGGCATATTTCATCAACACTATATGCGGAAAAGAGCTATAAGAGGAAAATATTAATTTTATTCGCGACTAAGTACTATATGGTAAGTGAATGGTTAATATTTTCCTTGAAATTGAAAAACGTGAGTAATACAATGAGTCGTAGTCAGATATTATCATAATAAATCTTTTAAAAACATCTATTCATTAGGAATTCACACGATCTATTAATTTATACCCATGAATAGCATGCAAAACGAAAACAATTATGTTATATCGAAATCAATACGAAGTTATATAAACTAAAACACTACTATTTCATTCTGTCTTCACGAAGTATTCAGAAAAGTCGGACGAAATGGATATTAGAGTGGCTTTGATACTCTTCTTACTCAATACAAATGTAGTACAGATCTACACTCAAGAATATATTTACAGTAAAGATGATTTATCAAAAGAAGATTTCGGATTGGATCTAAGAGATTTTGAAAAAGTAACCGACGTGGATATACGTAACTTGCTCAAAGATATGGATACCGCAAAAACGCAAATACAAGGAACTCATATAAGAGAAACCAGCAAATACTGTCGATCATTTGGGACGTGTCATGATTGTGTGAAAAGCGTGTGGTATCCTTGCGAATGGTGTCATGACCATGGCTGCACCGACAGAAGCGACAATGCGTGCCCAATAACAAATGAAATCTCTAGAAATGTACAAAATTTTTCTTCTTGTCCTTACATTTATAGCAAACTTCCAATCATCGTGCCGTCTGGCATTAAAAAGCACATCCAAGTAAAAATCAGCGTCCCTGATCCGGCATTGTTGGAGAAAGATCTGGTGTGTCAAATAAAGCTGTACAATCGAATGACGCATTTGAAAGGAGTTATAGTGAAGAACGAAGTTCATTGTTTTCCTTTAAAGGTGGCGATTCCAGAAGGAACAGAAGTTGGAACTTTTAGAATTCTTTGGGGTGGTGTGGAGCCTTTATCCAATGAGATACCGTTGGTGGTTTATCGTTGCGATATGATAGCCAGTGACTGTGAGGAGTGTAGACAACTTCCTCAGGAGTATAAATGTGGATGGTGTGAGGACACCCAAGTGTGCGGACTGCCTGAGACGTGCAACGACTTGCTCACCTGGTCTATCAATAGGATGACTTGTCAGCTCAGCTATAAGCAAATGTATTTTGTTTGAGTATTATCCATAACCAAATATATTAATAAAGAAGGCTAAATGTAATACAAATTCCTGCCTTAATAAAATATGATCATCTGTTATCTATCCTACAAACTATTACATCGCAAATATATGCTAGAATCTGTTCACAAAGAGATCCGTCGTGGGATTTGAGGATGCCGCTCTGTGCCTAATTACCTTTTTTTTTTAACAATTTTTGTGTTCTATAATCAAAACGCTAGTTAATAAATTGGCCGCATAGCCTGGCCCTCTTGTGAATAGGTATAGTTTGACAGGTTTTTTGACATTATTCATAGTTTTGTTTTATTTTTTTTTCACTCTCAGTCGAGAAGATCTACAGCATGGCGTAACCGACAGCGACTAAAGTCACGTGGTGCACTGAGATGCTTTTGTACACCAAGGAGATGGTGCTATCTGAGCGCAGGTCGCTTCTTGTCATGTCCTGACTTTCTTTTCAGAAACAAAAATTGATTTTGACCCAAGTCCGTAAGATTTACATAATTACAAACCTAGTGTGGTTTTTTGGCACAATATTTATATAAATTAATATAATAACATGCAAATAAAGAAATAAAAAAAATATTTACATGATAAAATCAAATATAACTCTAGTCTTCTTCTTTTTTGTATTGGACCCGCATTAAAGCATTTGCCAGTGTCAAGTATTAGATTTTTTTTCAAGTTTCTTGAACAAAACAAGTTGTAAATGTTCTTGTCACAATCTAAGTCACGTATACAGTCAATTTATAAGTCGAGTCCTGCTTCAGTAAAGTGGCGGCGACTTTACTAGAACACTGAGTGTGGGCACTTGCCCACACTCATGTACTTGATCGAACACTTGATGAATAAAACACCACCATTTTTATCGCATTAATATTCAAAATAACACAAGTTTAGGAAAATAAAACAAAGTAACAACATGTTTCGATGACGACCCGCCAAAACTCATCATCACTCTAGTCATGTTGTTGATATTCTTAATTTTGTTAAAAATATTCAAAATTAATAAATATTTATAAAAAAAAAATATATATATAGAAGGCAAAAAATCGAAGCCAAAGATTAAATAATTTCAGTCGTATAAAAAATCAAAGTACACTTAATACGTAATTGCTCATGTTGTATGATACGCAAGAGATTTGAATTAAAAAATATACATATCATAATAGGCGTGTGTACTAGAACATTTAGACTATTTTTTTGTTTTTAATGAATAAAATATTTTTTCTATTAAAAAACCGACTTCAAACGCAACTTAGCGACACAAGCGGTGTCAAAGCTTTAAATTTTTCAAAATTGTTCTTTTTATTTTCAAATTTTCTAACAAAGAAAAATACCCATCCCAAAAATGCACAACGCCGCTAAAGAAGTCTTCTTACGAATTTTCGATCATGTCACGTGTCACCTGACGCCGAGTTTATTTTTTTTACCCATCCCAAAAATGCACAACGCCGCTAAAGAAGTTTTCACTTCAAAATAAAATCTATTGACACTACACACGAGAAAGTACATTCAAGGAAATCCAATTATTTTAAAAGCAGCGCTTAGCTCTCTCCAACTCGTAGATTAACAGTTCCGAACGAGTCAAGACGACGAGAAACTTTTTCATTACAAGTCGGCTGCTCCAATCCACGTCTGTGTTTACAACTAGAAGTTTCGAGAACCTTCCAATAATACAACAGCGACGCCTTTGTCTTGACCTAGTTTTCTGACACCGAATTGAAAGATAGGCGATCTTCACGAAATCGACGAAGATGAAATGAGAGTAGCAAGAGCAACTACTCACATTTCTTGCTCCACGTTGATCTTTGACAGCTACAGTCTTAGAGTAATAACCTTTGATAAAGTATCAACGGGATGTAGAGTCAGTCCTCAAAAACGTCCGAGTTCAATAAGGTCTAATTAGACCCCTTAGACGATTAAAATAATTTTGATTTACAAAATAATTCGAAGCAGCAAAATAGACATCTCTAGACTTCTCATCTAAATTAGGCTATAGCGCGCCGACATACTTAGTCTTTATATCAAAATCTTTAAGTTTGTCATTGTTGGTATCGGTCAACCCAGGACACTATATTCGTGAATTTTGTTTTAGTCTTTACGTTCACGTGATGGAAAGTCATTGGTAATAACACTCAGAGTAAGTCTCAATCAAAATTCCATTCATAGGTGAAGCTAATTACAGTCCCTAAAAGACCTGGGGGTCAATTCAGTTAATCAAAACCGATCCGTAACTGAACCTTTTGCGAAGCATTTCCTGTCGGCTGCTAACATTTTTTGATTTAGTAACGAGCGAAGGACGTGTCACGTTTAATCAAATGTGTCGATTGTATGACTTAGAAATGACTGAATCAAAAAAAATAATGGCGGCCGATGATAACTGTCCGCATATGGTTCAGCTACGGAGCGGTCTTGAATAATTGAATGTAAGTTGCTAAAAGTTCATTTAGCTAGAGGCGACTCGCATTTAAGCTTATTACTTTTATGGCTACAACTATGACTAGTTAGTGTAATCGAATCAGGGAAACTGATAACTTAAAAAAATTCATGATATTTATGAACAAGGAAACTAGCAGACGATCGATACACGTCGGACATTCATACATAAAGCGCACTATATTCAGTGGTACATATATGCAAGTTGATGTCTGTAAATATATCGCACATTGTTGCATGAGTTAAGAGTCGTCATCTGACTGCTGCTAACATGTGATGTCAATTGGGATTCGAGCGCTTGAAACACGCAATGCTTGCCTCAACTGGAAAATGAACGGCCGTGCAGGCAAATTGAGGTACCCAAGAGAGGCGGAAAGTGGTGCGACACAAAAATAAAAAAATTGAAAACGGAACGAGAATTCTTAGAGCTTATGAACTTTGAGTAAATAGATATAGAGTTTAAAGAAAGTCTCTTTATGTGAAGTGAACTTAGGAAGAGCGTATGCTTGGAAAGTATCTTGGATAGTTCACTGTTATATTACATAAAAAAAAATATCTTATGAACCTACTTACTCATATAACTTATCACATAATAATTAAAAGTAATTTAAAAATTCAACTGACTTCAAAACAACTTTATTAACTGAAAAGGCAGAAATAACACGAAAAAAATCAAAACTGGGCGTATACGTAAACCAACTATTTTTTGAGGTTGGTATCAGGCCTTAAACTATTAACAACTAAGTCCTATATAGTCACCGACCTCAAAAATAGTTGGTTTACGTACCTACTTAGACAGACGCCCAGTTTTTTTTTCGTGTTATTTCTACCTTTTCAGTCTTTTGAAGTCGGTAATTTTTTTTTTATTACTTTTGTTTATTCATTAGGGTTCCGTACCTCAAAAGAAAAAACCGGAACCCTTATAGGATCACTTTCTTCTCCGTCTGTCCGTCGGTCCGTCTGTCAGGGTGTCAAGACCTTTATCTCGGGAACGCGTAAAGGTAATATCATATTGAAATTAAAACCATATACGCAGATCCATAGTATCTTGCTGCAGAAAGAAAAATAAAATTTCTCGTTGACCTAGAACTATGAAATATGGCAAGAAGTATTGTGTTAGAGTACACATATAAGAAAAAATCCGAAAACTGGACGTTTTTAATTTAATCACAAAAAAAAATTTCTTTATGCGAGGTATGAGGGTCCAAATTTAAAGTTCTTTAACCGTATCATGTGGGGTATCATATGAAAGAGCTTCATTAGCATACGCTAAAACAGGTTTTCAAATATATTTACGATGTATATTTTTCGGTTTATGAAGGAAAATATAAGAAATATGATTTCCCCCTTTTATCTACTAGTTTGTACGGAACCCTCGGTGGCCGAGTCTGAATCGCACTTATCCGGTTTTTTTACTAGTATTTACTCGTTTTGTTTGTAAAAAAATTGTATTCATAAAACTTCACTGGGTAAATTCGTTTAATTTTCAAATACACTTCACTACTATTGTAACGCCAAATGTTTGCATTATCAAGTATGCCAGATTTCGTACCAAGTAGTTACCTAGTCAGAAGTGAGCTAGTAGGTATTTTGTAAATTCTATAAGCTCTAAATAAGACACACTGATATAATTAAATGTATATGTAGCAATTAATTATTGTTGAAATTCATTCCAACTTACATAAGCAGTTATTTTATATGTATATGAATAGTTATAAGATATATATACATGTTGGGGGCTTATGAGTGGCCCAAGGGTTAGCCCGCCGCACCTTAATCTAATGGTAGGTACTTATTTATGTTCACCATCAAGATGTTTTGTCAAACTCTTTACATATACGAAATGTACGTTTTATGAATTGGTTTATCTTTTATGAATACTTTCATAATAAATTATGAAACCCAAAAATTCTGAGAAAAAGTTAAATGAAACAAAAAAATAGACGACAAATTCTTATGTAAGTATAATTATTAATACTGTGATTCAATATATGAGTTATCATAACTATGTATTTTTTTAAGAAATCAATTTTTTAGGAAATGTATTTTTATTTGATATAAATTTATGAGAATCCCTGAGAAATAGAATTATAAACAAGTTTTATGAGTTTTACTATGGAAACTAACGTGGTTTTCACACATCTATATATATATAAAAATCAATTGCTGTTCGTTTGTCTCGCTAAAACTCGAGAACGACTGGGCCGATTTAGCTAATTTTGGTATTGATATGTTTGTCGTATAAACGACGATGTGGTCAGAGATGAAGCACGCAGATTTAGAAGACACCTATTCACTCTGACCTTGAAAAGACCAACGTTGTAACTCTCAGGAAACAAATAAGCCGGCATTTTGGCTGTTCAGATTAGAAAAGCAGAGTTAAACTGATTAAATACGCCGGGATTTATCCAGCAATCAATGAGGATTTTTTGCTATCGAATTGCTAACTATGTCTTTAGGTAAAATCGTTGGGTAATCAATCCCGATTTTTTTAATTAAGTATACTCTTTTTTTTAGTACAAATATTATATTAGGTAAATCCACAATTTATGGGTGGTAGTTTGTTTCTGGCAAAAAATATCAACATTAGCTAATAAAATTTCCTTACCGCAGTCTTCATAGTCTTCCAAAACTGCGGCAAGGTTTTTTTTTTATATAAGTAATTAATTAATGTCCAATGTCTAACGTCGAATTTCAATTCTTGGACATTAAATAAATATATAACTTGTACAATCGACATATTAAGATTGTTCAAGATTGTTTGAAAAATACGACCTGTACACGAAAATTAACTTTCAAGCAAACAAACACTTGGTCATTTATTTCAGTTGACTAGGAAACCTTGCTTTACTCTAACGGTTAATAACATAAAGAGAATAATGGATGAGAATAAACGTGGAAAAAGGCATACATAACAGTTATCTTCTCATTAAACAATGTTGTAATTTGTAATACTCATAGACTAAACTAGAAACAATGTAGTCAGTATAGCAAAGAGTGTTAATAAAGAACTATTATATTAAACAAA
Source organism: Lycia hirtaria (assembly GCA_947563715.1). NCBI lineage: Eukaryota > Metazoa > Arthropoda > Insecta > Lepidoptera > Geometridae > Lycia > Lycia hirtaria. Next base: position 27,362,633 of record OX387375.1, read on the forward strand.
CCAAACAGGACAGAAGCAATTGTACACTTATTGCAAGTCACGAACACTCCCGTCTCTTTATATATACTTAATAGTATTCGTATACAGACACACTGCATTAGTATGTGTAGTGTGGAGAGTGCGAGCGCCACTCACACTCGTACATGCACAAACAGAACACAAGCACAAGTAAAAGCCGCGAGCATTCGTGATTTGCAGCAGCTATATTAGAAATAATACGCCTATAAAAGAAAATGAACCTATTATGAATCAACTGTCTGATCATAGACGCTGACGGAGATTATCGTCATGATAACATATACAGTTTTTATTATACTACTGATCGAGCTGCACGAAATTGAAAGTCAAAAATACATTTACATTGAAAATGTAAGCAAAGATTTTAATTCAAAATCAAAAGATTACGGCGTCAAAGTTGGCGCGCGAGTGAGTGAAGAAGAATTGAGACACGTGATCACATCTTTGGGACCCAAATCGTGTCGTACAGATGATCCAAGCAAATACTGCCGATCTTTCAGAACTTGCTATGATTGCGTGAAAAGCATCAAGTATCCTTGCAACTGGTGCCATGACTACGGATGCTCTTCCAAAGGTGACAAGGTATGCTCAATTTTTACAACGACAATTTTTGAACTCAAAAACTTATCCTGCCCTTTTATCTATACGAAAATGCCGATTCTCATTCATTCTGGTTCCGGATACCATATAGCAGTGAAGATGAATATCCCAGATGCAGGGCTGAGTGGAAAAGATTTAATTTGCCAGATAAATTTGAAGAACCATATGATACACGCTAAAGGATTTATCATGAAGAATATGGTGTATTGCTTTCCACCGAAATTGCTGATCAGTACTAAGCAAGAAGTGGGCACTCTTAGACTTATTTGGGATGGTGTGGAGCCGTATTCAAACGAGATACCAATTTATGTGCATAGCTGTGAGAGGATGGCTAGTACTTGCTCGGAATGTAGACAGATTCCTTTGAGATACGGGTGCGGATGGTGTAAAACTAATAACCAATGTGTTGGTTCGGAGAAGTGTAAGGATGTCGTCGCTTGGTCCTTCAATAAAGCTTGTCATCCAAACAGTTAACTTGTGATGGTTATGCTATTACTACTTGGGTTTGCGCGGATAGCAAGATTGATGGATTTGATTCAACCTTTTGTAATTTATAATCAAATGCAAATCACATCAAAAAGGAAACGCTGCAACATAATGGGCATATTTGAGGGTATGGTGCGCGGAGGGGTTTTTGATTAGGGATTTGTTAAACATTTGTTTTTATTGAAATCTTTAGTGTGATTTTATATTTACTACAAGTTTTGTTATTCTTAATATCATATAACATGGGCAGTATATTGTTGTTACATTATTATAAAATCAGACAATTTATTTGTTTAAAATGTAATTCGTATCTCAAATGCAAAAATGAAAAACCCAAAGATGAAGATGATAGTAACATCTCAGTATAAAACACTATAATATTAAGGAAGAGTTCCTTATACTGAAGCAATATAGAAACTTATATTTTACGAAAAATATATATTGAAATGTGAAACATCTATTTATATAATAAGTTTTGTGTGTGTATTTTTTTCGGAGATCAATCGAAGACATAAATGTTATGAAAATAAAATTTTGTTTACAATATTTCTGATGCATTTCCATTGAGCAAGTGAGTGTATTAGATGACATAGGAGAACTTGATAAATACAAACTATTAATGTGTGGGATGGCATGTGTTAGAGCTTTCAAAGATTCAATTTGTTGATTTTTGATAGATAAATAGTCGGAGCAGCCAAGTATCAGCTAGAAATTTTAGGCTTTCTTACTCGCTCACATAAGCTACATATAGTCTTGCGATACTCGCCTGTCACTCGCCGCGTGGCGCTTCACCTACCAGCAGGGCCGGATTTGGAGCAGGGCAAGCGGGGCTAAGACCAAATTGGGAATGTTGTGTTTTTTTTTTTAATTTAGTGTGTTTAAAATTTTACTAAGTTTAGTAATGCCCTCAGAATTGACTACAATATCAACATAACAATAAAAACAGATACCAATTTGATCTGTAAATTTAAAATATTACAAAACTTAGCAGGCCAACGATAGATAATCAAGAAGAAAACGGAGGAAGTATATTAAAATAATAAGAAAATCTCAAAGAGATTATTGAAGATAAATTTCCTTGTATCACATTTAAACGACAGAAAAATACAAAGCTCGAAGTGTATTTTTCATTAAAAAATACCGTAAGCGACATTAATTTCGGCGGCGGACGCAATATGTCTCTTGAAACTTTCCAATTTACACAAACCGATCGTAAATCTGCGCGGGCTTTGTTTGAAATATTTTAAAATACATATTTTTGCCATTGGTTACACTCGCTGACCCTTAATAATTAAAAAGGAGATATAATATAAAGATGCGTATTTATAACATACGTATTCTTTAGGATAATTCTAATAAAATCTCTTGTTTATTACGAAATAGTTCGTTGGAGGTTACGAAAAAACGCATTTTCTTATTTTTGCAAGAAATGTATTACTATTATTACAAAAAAATATACTTAAAAGTATTAAAAATATAATATATAATTAGGAAGTGAAGACGAATCTAACGACACAAACTCGCACATCAAAATTGATCAAGCCGTTTAGCCTGTAGACTGTCATATAGAAACATACATACATACATAAGAACACACATACACTCGAAAAACATAACCCTCCTTCTTACGCAGTCGTGTAAAATATACAAAATATGAGATATTTACAGCGGCTGAAGAAGGTGTGAAGGTGTCTGACAGAGTGCATGAAGTGGCGAAAGGAAAAGTGCTATACCCAAGCTGTACCGATCCCATATAATATGATAATAGCAAAATCAAACCAATATACGTAAGTGTCCAAACGTTTTCAGGGCTAAATAAAAAGTTCAACGGCCAAACAAAATGTACAATCACATTTAATTTTATATATAGAGATTTAAAAATATCACCAGTGCAAGGCGGGCTGTGCCTCAGACACGCCTTGGATTATTATAAGGGATGAATGATTTATTTTGTACCCATGTAAAATTATAAAATGTGAAATTAAGATTTCTCGAGTTTTTTGTGTGAAAAGTTTTAAAATCATATTATAAACTTCATTTCTAAAATATGTTTTCTTACTTCAAAACCATTTTTAGGGTTCCGTACCTCAAAAGAAAAAAACGGAACCCTTATAGGATCACTTTTTTGTCCGTCTGTCTGTCTGTCTGTCCGTCTGTCCGGGTGTCAAGACCTTTATCTCGGGAACGCGTGAAGGTATCGAGTAGAAATTAAAACCATATACGTAGATCCATAGTATCTTGCTGCAGAGACGGTACAGCATCTTAAAACGGACAGACGGACAGACGGACAACAAAGTGATCCTATAAGGGTTCCGTTTTTTCCTTTTGAGGTACGGAACCCTAAAAACGCACATTTCGACACTCACAAGGGAATCAAAACCTATGGGGTACTTCCCGTTGACCTAGAACTATGAAATTTGGCAAGAAGCATTGTGTTATAGTACACATGTAGGAAAAAATCCGAAAACTGGTTATTTTTAATTTAATCACAAAAAATAGGGTCTTTAAGCAAGGAAAGAGGGTCCAAATTTTAAAGTACTTTAACCATATCATGTGGGGTATCATATGAAAAAGATTAATTAGCACGAGCTAAAACAGATTTTTAAATATTTTTACGATGTATATTTTTCGTATAATGAAGGAAAATATAAAAATATATATAATTTCCCCCTTTTATCTACTAGTTTGTACGGAACCTTCGGTGGGCGAGTCTGACTCGCCTTGTCCGGTTTTTATTATACAATCTAATCTATGTAGTTATGTAATATAGTTAATAAATTCGTACTCAGCGTTTTCAGTCCACATTCTTGATGCGTACTGCACAGGAATGTAACTGTTTGCCGCTATCTCTGTTTCTTGAGAGCTATCTTCAAATGTTCAAGTATAGAGTGATATCTTCTAGATCTATCTTTTTTATTTTTTTATTTATTTATTGAGGAACAGTAAACAGCTGTATTATAAAGTCTAATAATAAGAATACATAAAAGTCTTAGTAATAACACAGCCCACAGCACTGTTCACAGATTACAGAAATGGATTAAATAACAAATACCATACCGTACATAACAAACAACAAAACAAAACAAAATTGGAACTAGAGAAAGTAGAAAAAGTTAAGCCCAGATTTTTACTTTCCAATGTTATTCATACATTTGATACATTTTTTTATTTCTTATTATCAACACTGTTCTTCTTGTTATCATCTTCTTCTACTTCTGGATCGACGAGCTTTATCTACGGCTACCTGGCTCTTAAATATCAGACAAGTTGGTGGTCAATTGTAAATCTATCTATTGTAATGAAAAACTGAGATACAGAAAAACATTAATAGTATTATGTACAGAACGGACATTTTTCCACCTCCTGCCAATCTAAGGTTCCTCACGCGCCTCGCACTTACCATAAGGGTTGCCGGAGTTTGTCGTTACGGCACATTCATTTGTCAGTCGAGGCGGACTGCGTATTTTAAGCGCTCGAACCCAACTGACATCATAAGCGAGCTGCTATCAAACGACGACCACAACTTCTTTACATGTGTCTTCGTTATATACAGACGTCATACTTATACACACATACAGACAGCTGAAATACATACCCCTCCTTGCAAAGTCGGGCAAAAAGTGTAATTTTCTTTTAAAACACACAATACAGCAGCTGTGGTTCAGCGTATAGATATCTCTCTCGCACATTACAACTTTTTTAAACATATTAAAATCATTGAGTGCCTTTATAAAAGTGAAAAACAGGTTATTTAGTTAAGAGAAATGTTTAAAAAAGTTTTTTTTTCGAAACCTCTCTTTTAACTTGGCTAGGGAGTTACAAAATATGTGTTCTTTTCAAACTACGTTGCCAATATAAATGATATCTGTATCACTCATATACGAATATCAACTCAGTGATTTTATGTGTTTAAAAATGTTATGTTGCGAGAGAGAGAGAGATAGCTACACGCTTTGAAGACAGTAACCTGAAATAGTAATGGTTTTAGGAATAAAATAAAACCGTTTACAAAGTTCGGAATAAAAGAAAGAGAAAGAAATAACAAGTGCAAGAGTTTTTTTATTTCAGATATTCACGAGAGAGAATGGAGCACTTTTGAAAATAGCTAGAAAGTATTTGAAAAGACAAGATTAGCTGATAAGAGGAAAGATGATACCACGACAATTTTATTATATTGATAGTAAATGTTTTGTTTGAGTTTTTGGAAATTTGAAGCCTTAGAAATGCAACATTTAATTTTAAGTAAGTGGCTACTGTAAAATTATGAGGAAACTAAGAAGATAGGCTTTTAAGGGCCAAACCAATTTTTATCCAGGATTATTTGAGTGTTTGTATCGAACGGGATGTAATATCGGGCTGTGGAGTGAGGCGGAATTTCAAAACATCGGAATCTAAACCAAATCTAGAACGAGGGAAATTGAACAGATGCTACTGAACCACAGACTTAGAACGAATAGGTGACACAGTATCGAAATATACTGTCCATACTATCTAATATATAGATAGATAGATAACACTTTATTATAAGACCACAATACAGAATCATTAAATACATAGAGAATAATATTACAAATAGGTAAGTGTTTTAATTTGCTAGGTGTTTTATATATAGGTATAAAATATAATTTAAAAAGATTATTCACTGAGCTAGACATGACTCGCATTCTTACCGTCTAATTCATAAGTCTGATAAGCTAATGTTAGCTAAAATATTCTTTGTCAACTTTTGCCAGACAAAACCTGTCACGTGCGAAAACGGAACAAAACACTCTTTTTAACTGCAAGTATAAGTTTAAAAAACGCAAAAACCCCGACAAAAAAAACGGCTGTACCGATTTAGATAAAACATAGCTAAGAAAACTCTCGATGAAATCCTCTTTAAAATAAAACCGGACAAGTGCGAGTCAGACTCGCCCACCGAGGGTTCCGTACAAACTAAATAAAAGGGGGAAATCATATATTTTTTTTATATTTTCCTTCATAAACCGAAAAATATACATCGTAAAAATATTTAACACATTCCTTGCTTACCACTCGGATCCGAGTGGGGCGGGGCTATAGTAGCGGCTAGATCAACGGGATGTACCCCATAGGTTTTGATTCCTCTGTGAGTGTTGAAATGTGCGTTTTTTACGACATATTCGGCTGTAACTTTTTTTTACGAAAACTGAGAAATTTTCTTTTTCTTTTTGGATCTGCGTATATAGTTTTAATTTCAACTCGATACCTTCACTCATTCCCGAGATAAAGGTCTTGACACCCGGACAGACGGACAGACGGACAGACAGACAACAAAGTGATCCTATAAGGGTTCCGTTTTTTTTCCTTTTAAAATATGGAACCCTAAAAACTTGATCAAAATCGATTTATCCGTTTGAGAGCTACGATGCCATAGACACAGGTACACACGTCAAACATACGAGTATAACACCCCTCATTTTGGGTCGGGGGCTAAAAATGTGTTTATTAGGGTTTATCATGCGGTTAGCCTATTACTTCCCTGTTCACTGTATTATTATACTGTTTTTCCTCTTCTAATATTAATATATCTGTGGTTTGGTCTATGGGTACTGGACTGGGTAGCCACATTATTGCCGCGACATTTACGCACGATAGGACGGTAGATACACATCCAAAGTGGGATAACATTTAATTTTGCTGAACACGGTTTTACGAAAACCTCGTCTTTGCTTCAGCAAGTTTTTTTTTAATGCAAGATAGATCTTCGATTGACCTTCAACTCGCCTGATGTTAAGCAACGGTGTGGCCGAGGATGGAGCTCATCGACCTAGAAGATATCTATTCACTCTAGCCTTGAAAATTCCAATATTATAGTTCTCAGGAAACAGACATAGTGGCAAAGAATTCCATTCCTATGCAGAATATATTTTAATATATACAAATTAAAATAAAATGACTATTGAATAAATATTTATGTAAATTTAAATTTACTTTAAAACTAAGAATACAAAACTTAGTTGTATTCCTAAGATTTTCATTTTCATAATAATGAAAAGTTCAGAAGAATGCAACGTGACAGTAGCTGCAGTTCTAGATTTAAATTGCAAAGATACCTTGCGTCCGTTGCTCCGGCACAAAGATGTCTGGTTTCTTGTTTTATTTACATTCACGAACCTAACCTTGTAGTTGTAAGAGAAAATGAAACTTTGGGATAAAATTAACACGAGTTGTGTTAAGTTTTGTCGAGTGCATCATTTGCGATGTTTGTATGTACGAGTATGTTGTTGTATGTATGTATGTTTATATAATTATGAGCCCCTACAGCCTAAACGGCTTGACCGATTTTGAAGTGTGAGATGTTGTTAGATTCGTCTTTGGCCCCTAATTATCATATATTTTTTGTAATAATTTACTACATAAAACAATCTCGCAAAAAAATGTGCTTTTTCATAACATTCAACGAACTTTTTCGCATAAAATAAGAAATTTTACTAGAATTATTCTAAAGAATGTCAATTTATAACCCTTTAAAGCACAAAAAGTCAATAGCGTATCAAGCAAAGAAAAAACGTAACGAAATCGTAAGTTAAACAGCAAAAATGACTCTCCTGCAGTCTTGTATTTTGTTTAACCGACTTCCAAAAAGAAGGAGGTTATCAATTCGGTCTGTATGTTCATTGTATCTTTGTTCGCCGATTACTCAGCCAATTATGCATTTATTATGATTATTCTTTGTGTATTTGATAGATCATACTTCAGAGGTGGTCACATATAAATTTTATCAAAATCGATCCAGTTCTTTGGTTTTTATAACAAAATAACTGGTAAAGTATCATCCAAACAACTGTAGAAAAATGGATAGCAAGTCGCGACTTATATTCACTTTTCTACAGGCATTATACATATTGCGTATTTCGAAGTCGGTTTTTTCAGTTTTTTAAACTACAATAAAATTATCTTTTAAATATATATATTTGTTAGTTTTGGAAAATAATTTATAGCAAAACGACGCAAACGATCTTCAATCCGCTGATATTATATACTTATTATATATATTTTATACTTAAATTGAAACTGTCATTTACTGCAACAATTAAAAATCTTGCATGGCAGTGCACTGCGCCTGTCACTCTGAAAGATTAGACGTCAAATCTTACTTTTTGCAGTTCTCATGAAAAACAGAAAAACTCAAAGATTAATGTTATATAAATATTTAATCGCTTAAGTACTGTTAATAAGCATTCCTGCCAACAAAATTAAATTGTTTGACAAGCTTATATTGCAAACTGGAGTTTACTCAGAGTACCTATTTAAAGCTTCTTACAATTGCTTGCATGAAATTTCGCCGATTTTATACGAAATAACTAAAAAAAATAACATCTTAGTAAGGAAAATTCATAGTGTCTTGAGATTCATATACGGTTAGTATACGATTAGTGTAGTGTGTGACTTTTTAGGACAAGTTTTATATTATCTTAACTATTTAATTAAAGACGTGCTAATGTTTTTAACAGACTTCAAAAAAGGAGAGGGTAAGCAATTCATTGAAGTTTTCTTATGTTTGTTACATCATAACTCTATACTATCATCAATACTAATTTGAATAGATGTACCTACTTCCATAACTGTTTTTTTTTTATTTCATGAAAATAGGTTCAATAGTTTGGTTTTTAGAACAAAATAAATGGAAAAATATATGTCATACAAGACAATGGAATTGCTTATTTTGGAGTTGATTGTTTAATCTTTTTAACCGACGAAAAACGGAGGAGGTTCTTAAGTCGACGCGTATATTTTTTTTAACTATGATTTATTGCTAATGATGTTTTATAGTAGATTATGCATCAATCAGATAAAGTAGTGTTTTTACACCCACAGCGAGATAATAGAAAGAAAATTATAAGTTAAGTCGATTAAAAAACATCCATATCACAATATCAAGAAATATATGTACAACAATTTGACAATAAATGTTGCAGTTGTAGCGTACCTATACATATATTACCTACATCCTCTTTGGTTGCAATATATGCGCCCAATTATATAGTATAGGTACTCCAAATATAAGTTGCCTTTGCGTGTATTATTTATACTCTGGAAGTGTATACGGATAATCAAAGGTTAGGGAGTCGTTTGTTAAGAGAGCAATTATTATTTTATTAATTTCAGAGAGTCAGCGGCATTCAGGAGATGCTTCTTTAATATGCGTTTGAGACGTTAGCGTCGAGAGGTTAATTTCATTTAGGCGCAGATTTTACAAGGTTGAAGGATTTATTGAAATATTGCGTTGTTTCACGAGATCTGAGACTGATTTTTAACCCCCCAACCCAAAAAGAGGGATGATATAAGTTTGACTTGTGTATCTCTGTATCTATATTTCTGTGTGTCTGTCTATGGCATCATACCTCTCAAACGTATGAACGGATTTTGATCTAGTTTTATTTTTGTTTGAAAGAGGATTTCATGGAGTGTGTTCTTAGCCATGTTTCATTAAATCTGTTCAGCCGGTTTTTTGAGTTATCTAACTTGATACTTGTATAATGATTTGAACGCTAACAGTAGGGCGCTACAACTAGCTACAAGGTGGAAAGACGACTTCATATTCGTATTAGTGGCAGGAAGACACTGCTTGTAAGCCGCGCGTATTCGTTTTGGAATTCTATGGGTGAGGCCTATATTCAGCGCCTTAGTTTTTTTTTCTCTCAATTGTTTTTAGAATACGGATCACTTAATTACTTTATGTCCTCAGAGATGAACCGCTGTGACCCCAGGACACAGGTTTTGCCTAGTCTGGGGTGCAGAGATCCAACTTGGGTACATAAGTTAACTGTCCAAACCGCATAGCCTAAACTATACGTATGTGTACCGCTACAAAATTGTAATTTGAGAAATAAAGCATTATTATTAATATTATAGTGGGTTTCACTGAAATCATACATTCTATAATTTAGTTATCAAAGCAGGCAAGCAATTTTGAATTTAATACCCTTTCACATTATTTACACTTTTTATGCAAGATAGATCTACGATTGACCACTAACTCGCCTGATGTTAAGCGACGGAGTACTTATACGGCCTTACCGAAAAACGTTACTTAACTTTAAGCAATGCTTAACATATTTTGTCAACTTCTCGCTGACATGTAATGACACTTGCGGAAAGAAGACAGAGAGTTTAAGACGATGGTTAAAGTTAAGTAACGTTTCTCGGTAAGGCCGATAATCGTATTATCACAGGGGTTTTAACCCCGTTGTTTGTTCAAATGACGTAAGACGCCGTGCGAAGGCGGGCCGTTTCATTATTAAGACAATGGGTTTAAATTGGTGCGATTAGGTACTCGTAGATGGACGTACAACGACTGTGGTGCAAGTTTTGGGATGTCTGGGAACTATGGAGATCGGGTCTCTTATAACACTGCACTATCCCTGGTGACAGGGCATGATAAATCTGATAGTAACTAAGTTCATATAGACTGGGTGGCCGGCCCTAGTGTCAGAGTTACAAAGCCTTCGAAAGACCTCTGGCCTGGCTTGACGATTGCTGTTTTTTAAGAACAAACAACCGGGACCTACAATTCACGTGTCATCCGACTCACGGTAGCGCTCAGAAAGAAATGCCACTCACGGTCATCCATCCGAAGACTGACCGGTCCGTCCGTTGCTTGACATTGGTGATCGTTCGAGAAACAGACCGGTTGGAAGCGGCCTGCATCCAGTGTCTTCCTGTCACTTGTATGATATCTTTACCCGACCCCGCAAGAAAGAATCTTTTATTATCGTGTGTATGAAGGTATCAATGATTTTTATATTGCCTAAATTAAATTGCTTGACCTATTTTGATGTGCGAGGTGTCTTTGTCTAACTTTATTTCCTGCGTGTCGTACGCTATATGTTTTGGGATCGGTCAAGCCGTTTAAGCTCTGGGGGTTATTATAAATATAAATACATACGTAGATTATATACATGCATATACCCAAAAAACTTCTTGAAGAGTCTGGTAAAATAACTAACTCACGATAGTGGGATAGCAGCCAGTAGACAAATTCGCAAAATTTTGTTGCCCAACTGTGGGATAACACAGACTGACAAAAGTATCTGGAAGGTTTTTTACAATTGACTTACGATTTTAAATCAATTTTAAAAAATAACCTTCTAAGCACTTGGTGGTCTATTACAACCACCAACTCACCTGATGTTAAGCGACAATGTGGCCGAGGATGGAGCTCTTCTATCTAGAAAATATATATTCACGGAGGTTAAAAATATAGCGTCAGAGATGAAGGCTACGTAGCTTCATATCTATGTTATTTTGCACTCATTCAGATTGTTTACATTCAAAATGATGCACTTGACTCTAAGCTAGAATCGAAAAGGTCGTCTCGATAAAACTTGTTTTTGTTATTCTGTATATATAAACAAAACCAGGTTCAATGGAACTGATAATATAGCTAATTAAGCCCGCACATAAACGATAATTACTAGCACTTTAATTCAAAACTTAGTTAACTAATTAGACTGAAATTTGTAATATCTGTTTTTTCTTACACTGGAGAACAGTAGTTACTAAATAATTATAGTTTAAAAAACAGAAAAACCCTCTTCAAAATGCATAATTGTTTTTTAAAAAACTACTGTGTCGATTTTGATTAAATTTCTATGGGGACAATCTGAAAGTGTTCTATCAAACATAAAAAAATATTTTTTGAAATCGGCTTATAAATGACGGAGTTATGCTGTATTAAACATAAAAAAATACAGCCGAGTTGTTATCCTCCTTATTTTTTAAGTCGGTAAAAAATTACATATAATGTTAGGTATGCCTAACTCTCCAATTCTCTGCGAGTCATAAAGAAGGCAATCATTTTGCTATTTCGAATCTTTTCGGTTTCCCTCAATGTTTTTACCTCGAATAACAGATAGGTACTTTGACTACTTTGAAACTCCTATTTATACTTATATATCTTTACCAATCACTACTTTGTCATACCAACATACGTACATTTTTAACCGACTTCCAAAAAAAGAAGAAGGTTTTCAATTCGAATGTATGTTTTTGTTTTTCTTCTATGTTTGTTCGGCGATTAATCTGCCAATTATGAATTGTATTTGATGATTATTTTTCGTTAGGTAGGTAATTCCTCACTTATTATTACATTATTTTGAAAATCGAAATAATTTTGTCAAGTAAATGGTCTATAGGTTGCTGTTTTATACCTCATTATTTCGGACGTTTTTGAGCGCTAACGCGAAATCATCTTCGATACAGTTTCGTTGGTGAGGTATCGAATATCTACGTCTAGAAACTGGGGGCACGAAAGTGCCCCGCCAAGTGAGGCAGCGGGCACGTCGTGGCTACCTTCACACTTTCGTCGGAGTTTTGATCCCTCATAACTTTGATTTCGCTTGTAATAGAGAGGTTTTAAGGATAAAATTTTGTTGTTATCTATACTATTCTTACAAATCTTACTCATCTTACCAATATTATAAAGACAACATTTTGTATTAAAGACCGGAACACGGTAGTCATGGAGGACCTGGGTCGAAAGTAGTCGAACAAAAAAAAATAGACGACATGAAAGCAGTGGCTGATAGAGTCCGATAAACTGGGAGCATACCACTTCTCTGGGAACCCCGTCTAAAAACGGGCTCTACTAGTGACTGTATTCGCAGAAGAAAAATACTAAATTAATGGTCACCATCGAAGGTTCCTTCTTGCGGCGGCTGTGTGTGGCGGGTCGCCCTCTTCCCGAACATATTATGGTTGAGGAGGACGATGGTTGGCACATGCGTCATACTCGTGATCGGGTGCTGCTTGCGGGTCGCTGGTCTGCTCATGGTATACACACAATATAAAGTGATAAGTTAGGTAAGTTAAAAAGAAAAATCTTGTCTTCCCGTAACAATGTATGTAGGATATTTAGCAAAATTGACAAAGATCCCGTTGTCTGTGTAGCTATAAATAAAATAAAATAAAATTTGTATTTGTGTTTGCTTATGTTTGTTATTCTTACACGTTAAAATGTACTGATCAGCAGGATCAGATTTTAATTAAATTTGGAATGGTAGTAGTTTATACTCTAGACTAACACATAGGCCTTTTAACCTCAATGTATAAAAGTTCCTGTGAGTTACACAAACCAACTAAAGTGATGTTCGGAACGGATCGAAACTTTGAAACGACGTAACTGGAATGAATTTGGATATCTTACTTATATTATTCAGTGGAAGTTATCGAAGCACCTATTGCAATATTTGAAATAAATAAACATAACCTACCGTACAGTACTAATGCTAAGAAATAGTAAAAACAAAGTTCCACAGAAAAAGTTTTATAGTATTTAATCCAAATTATCAAACTCATTCACATAAACGTTTGGATCACACAAATATCCAGGCTTTCTATCTTTCAAATCTTCAATATTCCTTACGACTGCTCTCAGTTCTGATAACTTTGGCATTTTCTTCAGCATCAGCATTGCGTAGTCTGGGTTATTAGAACTATTTGAGTATATCACAAAATAGTTATCATTTATCTTCCTGAACACACCTTGCACTTCGTGTTTATTATTACACCTACAATCTTGATTGAGAGCTTCTTCCTTTTCTGCTAAACTGGTGATAATTAAACCTGGATAAACGCCCAAAAGTTGTTTACCGTACATGTGAAATACAGCAGATACTGGCTTATCGCCACAGGTGCAGTTTGAGTCTTGAAATGTGGTCAGTTCCATCCATTCACAGATTGGGATCCAACTAGTATCAGGGTAAGTAATCGCTGGAAACCATCTTCCGTTGAACCAATTTAAATTTGTCGTAGAATCTTCAGAGTTTGAAATAGACAGCAAAGTTAGAATTATCAAAAAATTTAACATGTTCAAGTTAGATGCTGTATTATTTTCTACTATTCGTAAATATTTCGAAAGACGTTTGTTTAGTAGATTTTACGACGTAAATATGCAGTTAATAAACACGACCGTGTTTATATATTTTCACAACCTCTGTGTGAGTCAGTTTTATTCATGCTTATAGATAGCATCGTGATTCCAGTAAATTCTGCCTCGATCTTTTTGCGTTTGGATATTTTATGAGTCAGGTACAATATTAGATTTGTTTACGATATCCATATTGAGGTAGATATCAATAAAGTTTGTTATTGTTCTACATTGAAAAACATTGGCCTCTTAAAATGAACTTGTATTTACGATAATTACAATTTCAACACAGTTGAAGTTTTATATTATCACTTATTTTGGTTTATTATTATTATTATTTAAAGTTTAAGCGTCATCAACAATAACTTCATAATATGTTTAAGTTCTGAATCGGTGACGCTTTGATTCTGTATGACCATCGGACGTGTGACATGAAAATAACGTGTATGCGTTGACAATGATAATTAGACTTTAAGTTTAAATCATTAAGTCTAATTTTCATTGTCAAATCATCACGTTACGTTCACGTAACACGGCTGATGATCACACGGAATCAGGGGCGATGTACATACATGTCTTGACGAAATTTAGTACGCAACTTCTACAATGACATAGTTTATTGACGTCATTGATTTTTGTTTAGATGTTGTTTCTCTCAAAAAAGAAGATAAATTTGGTGATTTTTACAATAATGGACACAATTTTAAATATGAGCTTAATCGATCTAGAGGTTATCGAAGAGATTGTAAGGTCTCAGTTTGGCACAAATAAGTGTTAAAGGTATCGTTTGATAGGTGAGGGATATTCTTATCAGTTGCCACGTTTGATGCTAAAATACTGCTCCTTTTTGTGCTTTCGGATAAAAACTCTTTCTCCAGTAACTTGCGCTGTGCCAAGAAAGTCGGGCCAACCAGTGGCTCAGTTAATATCAGGGTACGGAAACAACGTGCATTAGTCAACTGCAACCACCACTTGTAATGGAGTAACGTATGCAATTATGCATAATGTAGATAACCATTACTCGATTTACATATTCCGAGGTATCATCATTAAGTAAAATGTTTACCGGCGAGCTATGAGGTTATGTGGTGAAGATACATGCATGTGTTGCCATTTGTTGCCAGATGCTACTCACACTGTACAAGTGTACAGATAGATTTATTTTGGAAATTATTCTCAATACCTACATGACCATATTACATCTTCTTTATTCCACTATAAAAAAAAGACAAAGACTAGAACGAATATTTAGAATTATTCAAGATTGACATGTTCCGCTAACAACAACACTATACACAATAGCGTACAAATTAATGTACAACAAGCTGATTAATTGTATTAGAGAATTAAACTATATCTTGATATATCTATATTCAATTTAAATCTCGGGTCGCAGCCCGGTCCTTTGATGGCATCAGTGGAGCCGAAGCCAACACTGAGAGGCCCTTTACAATAAATAAAAAAATACAGTGTTTTGGTATGTGGATGGATGATGGAACTATTGTACAATATGGAATTTGACAAATCGGGGCTATTGAAATGAAATGGTTATGATTTATAAAACTAGTTTATTGACTGATGCTCCCACACAGTGAGTAAGATAAGGTACTTCTGTGTGGGAGCATATATATATCTATTATTATTATCATTATAAGTCAAGTGTTTTCTAAAAATCTTTATTTTTATGTAAACAAATAACGGTTAGTTGAGATATTATTAACCGACTTCGAAAAAGGAGGAGGTTATCTATTCGTAGCGTTTTTTTTTCTTTCTCTTTTCTAATTGTAATATTATTTTTATTCTTTTTGTCTGTAATTTTTTTTGTTTTTTCTGTTGTTTACTTATTTTTTACCAAATAAGATTATATAATAAAGCTTTTAGTATACATACATATATTTCTTTCTGAGCGCTACCGTGGGTCGGATGACACGTTAAATTGTAGGTCCTGGTTGTTTGTTATTAAAAAACAGCAATCGTGATGCCAGGTCAGAGGCCTTACGGCGGCTTAATAACTCTGACAATAGGGATGGCCACTCAGTCTATACGAACTTACTTACTTTTTAGTATACATACGAAACGCTTTAATTCCACTTTCATCGTGCGAACGTGCTAGATTGTCGAATACGCTTTCTGAGTGGATCTTTCCCGATAGATATAATCTGGTTGTCTTTAAATCACGAGTGAAAAATACTTAGCTAAGATTATTTGTAAAAATAAAATTGTTTTTTTTTTTTTGTAGTTTTGTATATTGTACGAGTATTTGTAAATATTGTTACTTACATGAGTCTAAAATTAAACAAAAAAAAGGAACACATTAAATTCGTATGTAGTGCTCACAGGTAAAGTCAATAACAACGCAAGTTCGCGCGGTTGTTATTGACTTTGATTGGTTTGTTATTTGATTGGTTATACATTATTGATAAAAAGTTGTATTACTATGACCCTTTAATCGTATACGATGATGCTATAAAAGCATCAAAATTTACCTGCATTTTAACACTCAAGAACGAGGCGCAGATCGGTGAACATTCTACCAAAATGTATAAATTTCTGGTTTTCTTAAGTTTATTTATCATCGTCACACCTGAAGATAGCATCGAGTGGTTTAATGGAAGATGGATTCCTGTTGTAGAATATCCTTGCGAGGCATGGTTTCCGACTTGTGACAAAATTCAGATAAACATAGAGGCAAAAACAGACACTAAATGTGTATGTGGTGATAAAGAGGTCGCAGTTGTTAATCTCACAATAACTCCTGGTAACGAATTAAAGTTGATTCCTGTCATAGTTGTTCAAAGTTCAGCTGAAGTAGAAGCTGCACTTAACGTCCAATGTAAATGTAACAATGAAAATGAGAAGCATAATGTGTACCGAAAAATCAGTGACAACTATATCGTTACATATGAAAAGTCACCAAATAAAGAATATACGAAGCAAGAACCTAACAAAGCCATCTTATTAATGAAGAAAATTCCAAAGCTGTCTGAGCTGCGAAATGTAATGCCAAGTATTGACGACCTGAAGAATAGGAGTTTTTGCTATTTATGTGATCCTAATTCATTTGTAAGTGAGTTTGAAGATTTGGATTAAAACGTATTAAATAAATAATACTAATTTAAATAGTGTTTTAATTCATACGTAAACCCAAGTTAAGAAAGAATATGTGTATTCTAATATAATTAAAATTAAAGTAAGTAGTATATTATTAGTTTTTTAACTTTTTTGTATTACCGTTTCATGACTAATAACTAAAGAAAAAGGAATAAATATATTTCAGTTTCATAATAAGTGTTGACACAAAAAAATGTTAAATATGTCATATTATAGTTTCAAAATGCGAAAACCAGTTACGTGTTTTGTTATTAAACTACTTAGAATCTAGTTTAATTAACACTGTGTGTGTTTCCGAATAAAATAAAATGAAAATAAGCAGTAACTTTTGCTATTTATACCTGTACGTACCTGTAAGTACATTTGTATCTATAAATAGATAATTTTTAACACGCTTTTATTAGGTCGACCTGTATGTAACTAACTATGTAATGAAATCTAAGGTAACTAATTTAACCATCTTCCAAGGATCGTAGCGTCATGAAAATTGGCAGCTGTATGTAGTTCTGATGACAATACAATAATATGGTACTGTCGAACTGATCTGATGATGGAGCCGGAAGATATGAACTAGAACTTCATGATGGAACATAAATAATAAGGTTAAGGTAATTATAAATATACTAACTAACCATAAGCAGGTTTCTTATTATAATCCGTTACATCGATATAAAAGCATCCAAAATTTTCTGTATTTTTATATTGACATCGGTCTATAAATTAGTGAGTCTACAAAAATGTATACAGTTTGATTTTTAACCCCCAACGCAAAAATCGGGATGTTATAAGTTTGACATGTGACGTGGACATAGCTACCTAATTAGTTTTTAGTATTAGATAAATTGTCCAGCTGAGCTCGCCCAATGTTGTAATGGGCTGCGCTCTTATATAGAAAAGCACAAAGAGATACAGATGAACATGTACACAAATATCTATTTTGTACTATTTTGTCAGATGCTGCATCAGACTCAATGCTACATATTCACAGTGGCTCGAAGGAGGGGAGTTTTTGTGGCTGGGTGGAACAAATATGTAGCACTATATATACCATCCCAAGTAACATTTCAGGTTCTAAAAAGGTTGCGATCAGGTTCTAGAACCTTTATATGACAACGCAAGGTTCTTCTTCTTTTTTGTATTGGACCCGCATTAAAGCATTTGCCAGTGTCAAGTATTAGGATTTTTTCAAGTTTCTTGAATAAAACAAGTTGTAAATGTTCTAGTCACAATCTAAGTCACGTATACAGTCAATTTATAAGTCAAGTCCTGCTTCAGTAAAGTGTGGAGTTTTGCCGACAACGTAAAATCACACGTTTTACTGCTTTATTTCACTTGCTCACACTCACGCACTTTATCGAACACTTTATGAATAAAACACCACCATTTTTATAGCATAAGTGTTCAAAATAACACAAGTTTAGGAAAATAAAACAAAGCAACAACACGTTACTAAGACGTTCCCGCCAAAACTCCAACGCAAGGTTCTGGACGACTTGTCATGAGAATGGTAAAATAACGTTATTATTAAGTTCTCTTGCCCAAAATGGCCCAACTTATAGAACCACATAACATTTAATTTTGGCCTAGTCGGGAGACCATCTGATTTGCGATCCGCAGGTCCTGGGTTCGAAACCCGCGGCACGCACCTCTGTCTTTTCGAAGTTATGTGCGTATTATTGATTGCCGGTAACATCAAAACGGTGAAGGAAAACATTGTGAGGAAACCTACATGTCTGTGAGTTCTCAATGATCTTGAAGATTTGTGAAGTCTGCCAACCCGCACTTGGGCAGCGTGGCAGACTATGGCCTAACCCTTCTCACAATGAGAAGATGGCCCGCGCCCAGCAGTGGGACAGTTTGTATAAACAGGGCTGATAAAAAAAAATGTACTTATAATAACAAACTTAGCAATAACTGAATCATGGTTTTTACACATTTCTGTGGAAGTCATAATTTAGCATTAAAATTGAGGCGTTGCTTTTGAAAATTTCATAAAGGTTAACTAAAACACAAGTGGGCGTTCTCTTAGACTTACTAGGTGAAGTTTACTTACAGAGGACATAATGCTAATTTGCGAAAGTTTACAAATATCATGCGTATGCGTACAACCGGCGTAAAAACCGGCTAAGTGTGTGACAGGCAATGAATTTATCAATTAATAATCAAATAATTCAAATAATTCATAATCTCAAAGACCACTTATTTAGCTGGCAGGGGGTGGGGATATTTTAACAAAATAATCTCTTAATTAGCAAATGGGTCCCTAAATTCGAATCTGATTTTAAAACAATCACAAATTTAATATGAATTATCCAATCATATCCCACACGTTGGGGCAGATGATAAAAAATAATTCAACCTCCATGACGGTGCCCAAAAAAAATAGTTTAAAAAAAATATTATTTGACCGCTTTAAGCTAAATCGCGGACACACAATCGAACGAACACGGCGAAACTATAAGAGTTCGTAGTTGACTACGAACAAAACGAGTAATTCTAAATACAAGTTAATTTTGATTAAAAAAAACAACAACATTAAAGGCGTAATCTGTTTCTATTAAGAAATAAGTAAATCAAACCCTAAGCAAATAACATCTCTAGCTTGTAAAAAAAACGATCCAATATTTCAATCTAAGTCATCAAATTCGTTGACGAAGAAATCAGGTAGACATATATATGTAGGTTCCCTTTGACTCAAATCATCAACTTTCTTCAATTCATCTCGTAGCTTTGATAATTTTGGCACTTTTTTGACAATCACAATAGCCTTGTTTGGTATATTGTATCTCTGTAAATAAAACGGCTTGGTGTATACAATAAATATATTGTCGTTAATCTTTCTATAAACAGCAGGGGCTTCATCTTTATCTTGACATTTGCACTTGACATTAAGAGCATCTGCTACTTGTTGCGAATTGTCAACTATTATAACAGGCGCCGTGGATGTCGTAGTTAGATCCTTACTTTTAGTTATGGTTTTATCCACGACTAAAACGTGACTTATTACAGGAACTTCTCTGTCGTCACATGTGCAATTAATTACATTATTCCGTTGAAAATACGCTGTTGTACAAACAGAGAAAAACATAGGACCAGGATATTCTGCCACTGAAGTCCAATTTCCTACAAACCACTCGATGTCCGTTTCTGATTTGACGGTGCAGAATAAAGAAAGCAAAATCAAAAATTTATACATTTTCGTATCACGTTTACCGTTCTGTAGACTAATATCTTAGTGTTTGATTTCATATTATGACATCCGTTTATATATAACTAGCTATCTTGAGATCAAATGGGTTGAACCCTACTTAGAGGATACAACTCTATATCGAAACTTTGTTATAATCTAGAATAAACATGCTTATCTTCAATTTTATTGAGAATGGTTGGCCCTTAGTCACAGAAGACATTAATAGATAACATACAGAACAGACACTCCAGCTCCCGCCACTCTCGAGTTGCTCACCCGCTCCGGGCTCGCCCTGTTGCTGCGCACGAAGGAGGATTATGTTTTTCAACTGTATATATGGATGTGTGTGGTTATGTATATATGTATGTATATTACTATATGATCACCTACAGCCTAAACGGTTTGACCGATTTTGATGTGCGAGGTGTCGTTTTCTTATTCACTCCCTGAGTGTCAAACGCTACAATTTTTTGCAATATAAATACAACTTTCGCAAAAATAAAAATAAAAATTATCACTATAGTATGTACGAAAAGTTATCTAGTGGTTGACCACGCGCCGGCAAGCTCAGCGTAAGGAGACCAGCCACAAAATGGACAGACGACCTCATGCAAGTAGCAGAAACACGTTGCATGCAAGGCGCTACTAACCGATCTTTTCAGAAATCCATGGGGAAGTCTGTATCCAGCTATGTTCTTGTGGCTGAGATTAGGGTAATGAGAATGATGACTATAGTATAACGTCTAACTAGCACATAATAACTAAGTATCTTATTATTCCACTAAATAAATTAGTTTTTGGCTTGCAATTTTAATGTGTCTTATTACTTTATTTGGTAAATAAAGTGTTATTGTTTGATTGATTTTTAAAGCGCTTTATCCCATTTTTGTAGTTTTTTTATATATAAAGTTAGACTTGACAAATTGTTAAGCAATATTAGTTTATGCGACAGTATGTTAATTCGGTAATTACACAGATTGACGGCGGGTGATGATGATGATGATGGTGTCACTTATAATTTACTGCCTTCAAAATCTCAACTGTATAATATGAACCAAACTTCAGTCGTTAGAACATGAAAAAGTAATAAACAGACAGGGAGATAAATCATCACCATTGCTTAATATCAGGCGAGGTGGTAATCTATCCTAGATCTATTTCACTTTATAAAATTAAATCTACTTTCGTTTTTATGTTGTTTTTTTTTTTAGTTTTAATTATAAAAAATCTGGTTGTAGGTCTTATTTCTTAGAGCATCGCCGATTAGGTTGGAGATACTCTAAGAAGTAAGTAGGTACCTATATTAAAATAAATAATACGCAACATACTATCAAAACATTTAATTTAATAAAATAAATAAATTCAACAATTTGGTGGCAAGATAGCTTCTAGAATCGAAGTAATTATTTTACTCCAATTCGCAATTAAGGAACTCTATCTTAAATCTAGTCTTTGAATTGACCCAAAAAATTATTTAAATGGTGGCATTGATTTCAAATCTATTGCATGTTTATCTTTTTTTGGCGGAGTTAATATGATATTTCTCTGCCCCATAAATGTCATGTATGCCCACATATTTGCATAAACATTTTTCCAATTCTCACTACTAATTCATAAATTAGATACTAACACAGCCTTTTGTTTTTTACACTGTGATATATCCACATTGTACTACATTCTAAATCAGATATAATCACTTCTGAATTTGTCATACTTTTCCTACGTTATTTTCTTATCATAATAATCAAATAATCAGTTAGTCATATTATGCTTTATTAAACACTATTCTACTGTCTTTTTTTGACACAAATTTATCTCAATCTCTTGCTCAGAAAATTCGTTCTCGTCAAGTACACTTTTTTACCATGTTTCACTTCCAAACAACAATTTTGTTCATTTCAATCAATTTTCATCCCCTTTCTGACTCGCGTCACCATATCTGTTTATGTGCTCTATACAAATCTTCAAACTAGAAATGCCATCATCAAAATAATTCAAAGGCTCACAATTTAGCTTATATTCTAGTTAAAACTAATCTATTTTATTGTGTTCTTCACATTTAACGTCTGGACAGCAGTCTGGGTAGGGTTTTTCTAGATCTTCTTTGGTAACGTAGCAATTGTCATCACTAGTGCCGACTACTCCACACCTGAAACAAAAAAAACATAGTTTAGTATTTATTTTTCTACATATAAACGCTATAAACTTTTTGCATTGTTCGGCGAGCACTACTTATAACGTAGAGTCAGAACAGAATTATTGTAGAATATAAAATTAAACGTAACTTACATTATGAAAATAAAACAATAAAATTTAGATACAAATGAAATACCTATAATGAAAATAAATACTTGTAGAATTGAGGGCGTTACTAGCTGTCCTTATTTCATTATTTTGTTCGACAACACAATAGAGATTGTAGTTCCCATTTTTTCTCGATTTTTCTTCGATGGTTCTCTTTCCAAACAAACTCTGTGCTTTTTGATCAGAAGAGATTATAATAAATACTTCTTCTTAACCTTCTCTATTAAATGCGTAAAATATTGTCTAACAAAATATTTACTTTTGTAATGACAAATATTGAAATTATGTTAAGTACCTAAACAAAAAAATATGTATGAAAGTACTTACGAAGCATAGTCCATCATTGGTGCGCAGTGGATTCTGTAGCAGTGACCGATTGGTGTGACTGTGGTTCCAAAAGGTACTACTTCGTTGATCTCCTCAATGTAGCAACCTTCTTTGTCTTCTGTAATCAAAGAAATAGCAGTGTGTTATCATTCTGTAAGTATTTTTAAATCATAAAGATCAAGCATAATATTGTTATAAATATTATCTCTCATAGCTTTACAGGTTTACAGGTTTTTTTCTTTTATATACAGTTTTAAAAGCATAATATATGTTTATTAGTATGAAACAGTAATTGAAACATCTGCAGTTAATTGTGAGTTAAAAGTTCTTGTAATTGTTTTTTTACAAGTATCCTGGTTTCATGATATGGAGTAGTGAAAAATGATATTTTTGTTTTCGGATGGCTTTTAGATTGATGCTAGTTATTTTCACGGTACATAAATAAAATAATAAGTAATTATGATATTCAGGATTAAATAAATCTCGCAAATTTTTTATGGAAGATGTATTTAAAGTTTAAGATAAATAATACTAGTTTATTACAATTTTAGTTAAGGTATAAACACGACTGTTTGACAATTAAATTTTATCGATAACGTATAAGCTAATAAAAACAATCCAAATATTCAAAAACCGTTAGGACCTTCAAAATCAACCAATCAACGAGTTGCTACTACCCCCGGAAACAAAACCGTTACAAACTCGGAACTTAAAAACAAATCAATAATATTTAAAAATACTTATTACTTAACATTTCCTAGAAGATATTTCTATGACATCACGAAAAGCTTAACCGTATGAATAGGAAGGTCAAACATGTTTGACGGTCATGTTTTGAAAATCTAGCTGACACACGGGTCGTGACATTGATCGCATAATTGATGATTGATTGGCTCTATAATGTATATCCTTGTATTATTGTTATGTTTAGAAAACATTACTGGATTGTTTAGATAAATAATTGTAATGTTGTTCCTGTTCCACATGCTGTCATTATTGCGTTTTCTAGTTTCTAGTTAGTATTCCGTATTTTTCCGTAATTTAACCATCTTCAACTAAATTAAATTAATTGATTAGATAATATGTTACTTGCTGACTGACGTTTATGTACTGGTTAATTACACATTTTACTAGAGTATATAAATCAAATTTTAGACATTCTTAGATTAAATTCATGATGTGATAATATCTAGGTAATTAAATAAATATAAATAAATATTTGTGGAAATTTCACACAACACCATCTAGCCCAAGGTAAGCAAAGCTTGTACTATGGTACTAGATGGCTGATAGAATACATATATACTTTTTTTTTGTAAATATATACATATGATACATAGAAACACCCAGACACAGAACAAACATTCATGCTCATCACACAAATGTTTGCCCTGGGTGGGGATCGAACCCACGACCTACAGCACAGTAGGCAGACATACTACCAACTGAGCCACAAGGCCAGTCGTCACAGCCAATTAGAATACAGTATTTACTTTAAAGCTATGATGTATTACTATTAAATACATATGTGTTATGACAGAGTCACTAATTCGCGATGTGAAATTCTTAGAATTTTCTGTGAATAAAATATTGTTAGATTTTAATTAGTTTTCTATGATATTATAAAATTTCATGGCACTCAAAGTAGTATTTTCTTTGCCACACTTTTCAATGTTATTAGATGCTAGGTTTATTAGAAAGATCATTAACTTAACGGGTACTGTAATGTTTTGAAAACTTTGTACGGCAAGATGATAAAATATTCAAATAACAATTTTCGGTAAACAAACAAGGTGCTAAGAAGTTACATGGACAAATGCCTGCAATAATATTTATAGTTCCATTATCATTTATAGTTCCAATAACATTAATATAGTTCCAATAACTTTTATAGTTCCGATTATTATTATGAATTCATCACGATTATTTATGTCGGCAAATTTAACTTCATTAGAATTTTGTTATTAAAATTAGGATCTGGATTTTAGTTATTTTTCGTTGTTTTGATACATCTGGCGCCACATTGTATTAATTAATATCGACTACCGTCTGCTCAGTATATTATTAAAATACTGGAACACCTGGCAAAATTGAAAATTTTGCGTGATTCTTGCATTAATTAGCACTATTACCTCATTAACAATAAATAATTTATACAAATATTCTATATTTTATAACTGCTGGTAGGCTTCTATTAATATACTTTTTTTTTAATATGAACAAAAAATATTAAATACACTTTATTATTGATTATACTTTAATTAAATTAAAATTATATATTATTAACATTTTAAATAAAAAAAGGTTGTGAGTAAGATTTGTTTGTCAACAAACTCCGGAATCAGCTGTAAGAATGTTGATGAATTTAATACGGGCTTAAAACCAAATAAAAACAAAACCGGCCAAGTACGAGTCGAACTCGCGCACGAAGGGTTCCGTACCATTATTATCTATAAAAACGGCAAAAATATCACGTTTGTTGTATGGGGCCCCCCTTAAATATTTATTTTATTTTAATTTAATTATTTATATTGAAAGTTAATAATATAACTCAATATTCAGTACATATTTCAAGCATCTACCTGTTGCTGTTATCAATATCGACCAAAAACGAGCGAAAAAATCACGTTTGTTGTATCGGAGTCCCCTTAAATATTTATTTTATTCAATTTTTTTGTATTTGTTGTTATAGCGGCAACAGAAATACACCATCTGTGAAAATTTCAACTGTCTAACTATCACGGCTTATGAGATACAGCCTGGTGACAGACGGACGGACGGACGGACAGACAGCGGAGTCTCAATAATAGGGTCCCGTTTTTACCCTTTGGGAACGGAACCCTAAAAAATACTCTGGAAACACGGAAAATTCCTATAAGCAGCTGGTTTAAGTACATATATAAATGAGCATGTATAAAAGGTACAGACAAAAAGATTTTTCTCCAAAATATCAGAATGTGCAAAATATTCGAGAAATCACTTAACATAAACAGACCTTGTGAAACGAAGGCCTTGACCCCTAAAGCCTTGCACGTGGTATAACTTAAATAATGCCTTGTCACAATAACAACATTATATTTAAGTTTCAATTATCGAATGAAAAGAAGACTCCAGTTATTTTGATAGAGTACTAAAGCAAGGAGCTATTTTCCACGTTCGTGATACTTCGGAGTATCCAATTGATAGCTGTTTATCCGAAATAACGTAAAATTGATCAATCAAGTAGTGTTTTAATTTATGTCGGATGTAGATACATAAGGCTGGCGCCGACGCGAGACGGATGACGTTGTGTTTTAAATATTTATAATATCTTCTACATAATATAGAAAAACATTTCTTAGTAATGCAATGAAGGCTTAATAAATTAATTTTTAAATGGATATTTTGTGGATAAAGAAGAAAATATGACAGTTTAGAATCGACTTGAAATTTACTATACTACTACTGTTGCTCTACTTATACAAAATAATATAGGAACTGATACAAATTTTGCAGTGCATAAGCAAGAATTAATATATGACATGAGATAAACAATATTTAAGTCGATACACCGTTATACATTGTAAACATAAATCCAGGAAAGCAAGAGTCAACAAATTCCGATAAACTTTTAGGAACTTTTATACTTATTAGTTGTTTGTTGAATCCGTGAAATCGTTACAATCCACCCACACGTGCCATAAAATCTTGGGGAAAACCAGAGGTCACATCCGCAAGGTATTACCCGGTCATCTACAGGTACAGTTATCGGGTTTAATTATGGAATAAAAAATAAAAGAAAATTAAATAAATAATTAAAACAAATACTCTATCGCCTGTGCATTCTGTGCTGGATATAGAATATTTGAGATTTTTTCTTCATAACTGTGTTGGCTAGTCAGGATATTGTATTGAATATTTAAAATTTCGTGTCAATACTGTACAACTAATTCGTTTGCATATTCTACAACTTTATCTGCTTTCTCGACAACTTAAAAAAATTGGATCCATTGTCTTAATATACATATTTTCTTGTCAAAGAGTAAGATTCACATGCACATTCATAGTTCGCCCATTTTTTTTAAATTAGGTTAGGTAAAGTTATTTTTTTTTTTTTGTACAGGCGACATGTTAAATATTTATGATGCAGATACTGTATTTTTTATGAATCAAAGTAGAACATAAAAATATTTTTTAGAAAACAACAATGATTATTGTAATATGAATTGTCTATTCGTCTACAAATCTAGACTAAATGCTGATGCACATATTTCATAGTTAGAATAGCGTTATATACATACGGCATAACCTAAAAAATTAACAACCAGAATTTGTTAACGCTTTATAGCAAGCTGATTTCAATCTTTTATTTAGAAATGTTAATTAAAAATATTTCCTCTGATTAAACATGCCGTAGACATCAAGATTTAATAATCAGAACGCTTTTATTTGTATCTCAATATTATCATAGATTAGTACAGAAACATAACTGTTCGAAAAAATAACTTTTTGTTCTGGGATATCTGTATCATTAAATACAACATTAGTGAATTCATTCAGTTTTAATTTAATTTACAGAGTGAAAGAATTTGTGAGCGAAAAGAGCTTTACTTACTAAGACATATTGGCTTGGATCTGCCCCAACGGAATGCATGAAAGTTTTTCTAATTTTGTTTTTGGTTATGAAATAAAAGTGCGAGTATCTAATTGATACTCGAATACAAAGAGTAAGTTAATAAGTTTTGAGAGATTGCTAGGTCTTTTTTTATCGAACTAGTTATCCATCTGTCTGAGTTGAATCCTGCAATGTTTCCTTATTATTATTTGCAAGAATACAAGTAGGTACATTGAGTTCTTAATTTAAATTTAGTAGGCACATTCTCTTAGATTAAGTTTGTAAATATTATTATTATGTGGCATATATGTGTATTTTATTTTTATGTTTTATCAGTAAATATTTTTAAATACATTTATAAACAGATGTTAAACATTTGCACGTCTGCCTGCAGACTGAATACAATATGTTTCCTTGTTCAAATGTTGTTAATTGGCTGTGAAAGTTCCCTTTTCATTAAGTTTCTAAGTTCAGCAATTTCATTTGCTGCGGTTCCTGTTGCGCTGGATTTGTTTGGTTGTTTGTTCGTTTTTGCTTCGTTACCATAATCTTATATGTACACCGTTCACATTCACACAGATTCTGGTATAGTTATTTTCGTTCAGTTATATCTGCAGTGACGTGATTTTTTTGTATTCTTATTTATTTAGATTATTCATAAATATTTTTAACATCTTGAATCTGCGTTATAAATTGATTTGAAATGATAAGTTGTACTAACTGTTTCATACTAAATTGGCTATTGCTTATTTATTTTATAAGCTCTAACTTTGTTATTATTATGTTCCTAAGTATATACCTATAATAATAAACAAAATTTAAGTATTGACAAGTTTCAACTTACCAAATCCTTTTGGTTTCTCTGGATTCCACCCTCTCCAGACAGCAGCGCTGGTCATCCCCAAGCACAACGCGATAATTACAATTTTGGACTGCATTGTATATCCTTTCTTAAGTTTTTCAAAATGTCACGTCACACTTGCTTCTAAATTCTTCACGTCTTCAATCCAATATTTATTTATCAAATTTTCAACCTTATGTTGTTGATTGTAAGGATTATAGTTCTTGTGAGTATTATCTTCACGTGGTTTGGTTTCAAGGCTCCACAACACTGTCTTTATATGAGATTCTGACTCGACTGGCTGGCGAGATGAGAGCACGATGTTTTTATTCGCCACGGGCCGGTTCTAGCATGCGACTATACGACCCGTTGTTGTTTTGAGTGATATGGCGCCGGCGACATTTTATTGCTTTTATGAGACTAATAATATAATGAATAAATTTATGTAAACAATGTGAATTCTAGGTCTAGTATTAAGTTCATTGAAAGGACGTTTGGTGGTCATATCGATAAATGTATGTACTTTTTTAAGTGTTTTCGGTCAGTCACGACTTTAGCAATTTTGCCCATTTTTTTTTTTGATGATTCCCGGAGCTTGGCAATGTCCCCCTCCTTATTTTTTCAAATATTAGTGGTATTAAATTTTTCTTATGAGCAACAAGTATTGGAAAAATTCAAATTCAATATACGAAAGTCAATTATCGTGACATGTTTCAATAATTAGTAATTATGTTCAGATAGTGTCGTTTTATGGGTATAAGTATTATACTCATACCCATAAAACGACACTATTGATAAAACAGTAATAGCGCTAATCTCATAAAATACACATCAATTTACATAACTATTGTAGGAACTATGTGTAACCATATCAAATCCCACAAGTGGATCATTTATTTACGCTTCACGCTTCCTTGTGGCATAAATTACAAAACCTACACATGCCATTCAAATATTTCAAAGTTCATCGACAGATGTCATATTGAGACGCCATTTACAGTGATTTGCACCTACTTGTTAGTTTCTTATTATTTTCATTGCTAACTGCGACAAAATATGGCAATAGCGAAATTATTAAAATATGTATACTAGTAATATGCACATTATTTTAGAGAGAAATAAGAAAACATAAATGTAAAACATATAAAATTAAACAAATAATTCACCTAACAAGTGAACAGAATGATTGTTTATAAGATGACTACATACGCCATCAATATAAGTAACAGAATCAACGTGTATGTGTAATTTTGCACACCAATAAAAAACATAAGACTGAAATAGTTCAATGTATGCTTGCTAGGAGCAAAAATTTAAAAATCTGAATTATACGAAAAGATTTTTGTTAATTTTGTTATGCTCGAACATAAAGTAACTAGTGCATAAATAAATAAAATACAATAGAACAACAGGATCAAATCGACCACGCAGATGAATTTGACAAAATTAATCAAGTTCAAAATACAAGTTTATTCAGTTTCCACACTTGCCACATCGTCGCCGAGTGTCGCAAGTGTGTAGGCGGCCTTACAAGGACGCGCCGAGGAATTCGGTCTTGGGAATTACGAGTGATTCATCATATCAACGTAAACAAACCTTTTTTTACTATTTCTCGGACTTAAACTCGAGATCCGTGATATGACGTACAGACGATGATGGTGTTTGAAGTTTTACTTAGCGTATGGGAGTCAGGCTTTTACCGAACAGGCTCTGTTATGCTACGGATGGCGCAAGTAATGGAATAAGCAAATGATAAGCCAAACGAACGTGTATTTTGTTTTTTTTTCTGTTTTCTTTGGCTTATTCTATAATAGCTGCGCCTCATTGTTTTGCCCGCTATCTCGTATCTTACTTTTTCTGAAAAATATATTCCATGTTAGTTGACCGAGCGAGCGAAGCGAGCGGAAATCTCTACATTAACTTTAGTCCGGATGTTTGTTAGTACTCACATACAAATCATACTTTTCGACCAATCTTGACGAAACTTGATATTACAGGTAACAATTTTAACAATATCATTAATTTTAAAATATTTAAGTAAAATGTTGATAAGTGATGTATTTCCCCCAAAAAGGGAAGTTTGCTGCGGTGCCTCTAAAAATGTTTAGTACATTATCCAAAACAAGAATTAAAAAATTGAGCAAAATTGGTCGCTCGATTGGGCAGCAGCGTTCGGAAAACTCAAAAGCGTATTTTTGTCCAATAGGTATAGCTCAGTGCCTCAAGTCGAAACTTTATAACCAGTGTGTGTTATCTGTGATCACATAATTATGGCACTGAAACGTGGTCACTCACTATGGGCTTCTTCTGAAAGCTCGAAGTCACGCAACGAGAAAGCTATGATCGGGGTCTCTTTGCGAAATCGAATCAGATACGAATAGGGCCTCAAGGCTGCTATTGAACAATCATCACTCGTTCGCCACTCGCTGATACGATTGGTTACACGCGCTAGGGTCGACACTGAAAATTAAACTTTCAGCATTCAACTTTGAAGATTAATTTCCAGTAGGTATCAATTTTTGTGCCTTACGTAATCTATGGTCTAGAATAAGACATCTGATATAAATAAAGGACACCTGACGTAAATAAATATAACTATAATGTAAAAAGTATCATTTCCTAAAGCCTCGATGACACTGGGCTAGTTTACGAGCTGCTAGTCGGCGAGTTTAAAAGCTAGCGAGTGAGCGAATAGTGTTGATGACACAATCAAAAGCAGATTATGAAAAAGCTCAATGACACGAAGTTTACAAGCTGCTCGCGAACTCGCTGGCTTGTAGCTTGTAAACTAGCCCAGTATCATCGAGGCTTTAGTATTGTTTTTGAAAAAATAACCTCACATTCAAAGAAACATAAATTTATTCAATGTTAAGTTATTTGTATTAAGCCGCTTTGACTCGAATAACATCGTAAAGTATCTACTATATTCCCAATATTCTAGTTGTTCTATATTGTTTGTTTTTGTTCTATATTTGTTGTTGTTCTATGTTTTTGTTGTTGTTTGTTGTGTTGTTGTTGTTGTTAGTTTGTTTTGTTATGTTCTTTATTATTTATTTTTGTTTTTAGTTTTGTATAGCCCTTTTCACTATGTAATTTGTGTTTTAGTTAAGGTGTAAACAATAAAGAGTTTATCTATCTATCTATTCTAATTAATTTCATTATTGTTTTACCCTCAAGAAAAGTTCATTGCTAAGGCTCTTGATATCAATGA
This sequence comes from Lycia hirtaria, assembly GCA_947563715.1. Classification (NCBI taxonomy): domain Eukaryota; kingdom Metazoa; phylum Arthropoda; class Insecta; order Lepidoptera; family Geometridae; genus Lycia; species Lycia hirtaria. The sequence continues at coordinate 27,394,207 of OX387375.1, forward strand.
GAGGACAAAATAATATTTATCTAAGAAAATAACCAATGTGTGAAGTTTAATGTGATATTGGAGTATATTTATAATTTTGGCTAACTATAAGCCCCGAGTTTACCTGTTCCTGTACACAAACACGATTAATTTTCCTTTTAACCGACTTCAAAAAAAGATTTTCAAAGAAAGATTTCCATGATATCCTCTGTCGACCTTGTGGCTGGTCTTCCTACGCTGCACTTGCTGGTAAAAAATCGTTTATTATCGAATTCGCTTTTAATTTACTGTGACGACATATTATGATATTCAAGGCCGAAGTGTGAAGACGTGACCATGCATTTTTCGAAAGCGAGACTACGAAATTATTTAACCGCTTTATGTAACCGGTATGATAACCGGGAGGTTATCATATCGGTTACCCTCTTTTTGAAGTCAGTTAAAACATTCATTACTCACTTGAGTCACCCACAAAAACTTTCATACCAAAACAGAACAAAATACCTCAACGGCTCCGGCGTTCCATCCAAATCAAGTTTTCGAGAATGCGGGATATTTTTTCACTATTTTTATTTGTGTCATAAAAATTCTAAATAACATGACTAATTAGTTTTTAATGACGCGTTGTAAAACCATCTGTCGCAGAACTTGTGACGTATGGAATGAACTATTTTTTTTTCGCACATCCGTATTCTTGACCTCTAAAGATTATTCGTGCAGGTGGTCGGACAAACCTCGGAGCTGTTACTAAGTTGTTAGTTTCTGTATAAATAAAGACATATATTATACTTTATGGTGTTTAAGATTTTTATAAAGTTTCCGGCAGCCTAGTGGTGAGACCGTCTGACTTGCGATCCGCAGGTCCTGGATTCGAATCCTATGGCACGCACCTCTGTCTTTTCAAAGTTATGTGCGTATTGTTGATTGCCGCCAACTTCAAAACGGTGAAGGAAAACATCGTGAGGAAACCTACATGTATGAGAGTTCTCAATGATCTTGAAGACGTGTGAAGTCTGCAAACCCGCACTTGGCCAGCGTGGCAGACTATGGCCTAACCCTTCTCACAATGAGAAGATGGCCCGTTCCCAGCAGTGGGACAGTTTGTGCAAACAGGGATGATAAAAAAAAAACAAAAAAAAAATTATATTATTTATTCCATTGTTTATTTTACTCCGTTTTAGATATAACGTTCCAAACACATAGTACTGTAGTGGTATCAGAAATGTCTCTTTGTGGTGGATACTTCATAGATACTCCAAAAACCCGATCGAAACCTTGTGGCTCAGTTGGTAGTATGTCTGCCTGCTGGGCTGTAGGTCGTGGGCTCGATCCCCATCCAGGACAAACATTTGTGTGATTTGTTCTTTGTCTGGGTGTTTCTATGTATCATATCTATATATTTACGAAAAAAGTATGTATTTATTCTAAAAGCCGTCTAGTTCCATAGTACAAGCTTTGCTTAGTTTGGGCTAGATGGTGTTGTGTGAAATGTCCACAAATGCATCGGGCCAGATACGCATCAGCAGTTTGGTCACACGTCGCATCGATCAGGCGCTCAGATATATTAATATATTTTTATAAATAATAAATTACAATAATAATAACCGAGATCATATCTATTTAAAGAGGTTGGTCAGTGAAAATGTAGGTGTTGAAGATTTGTACAAAATAACGCGATGACGGTTAATAATCCATCACAAACACTGGCGGCGATACTTTCTTCTGGAATTCCCAGATTAACCGGAGAAAGTCAAAAGTAAAGTAAATATTAATAACCACCAGTATACATTATAATACCGTTGACATCAAAAACGTCGCAATAAACATTAAGATTAGCATTACAGTACGCTAGATTATGTATTTACTATAAAATGTCAAGTAAATACGTAAGTACAACAAAAGGAAAAGAATACCCAACTGCGTAATAACCTGTTTGATATGATGCTGAGTGTACGTTTTCGTGAGAATGAAATATAAATTAGTATTCAAACTAATGATACTTGTATTGTATAATATAAACAATTATTTGTCATGCATGAGGTTATGTGAAAGTACTATTTGTATTTTTCTGGAGAGTTGTATTATTATTATTATAAAAATAAACTAAAAGTAGGATTATTTATATAGTATCATAATATGGATAAACATAACATTAATATATATTATGTAGTAGGTATTCATATTTTGAAGATATACTATGACTGTATGAACTTATTAAAAAAATCGTCGTTTGTAAAACTAGAAAGCAACATCACAAATGTTCGACAAAAAATCAAAAAAGTCCGAGACGGACGAAGGTCGAACTACGAATGCCAAAAGGAAAACCGTTCTTTCCTAAATCTGTTTTCTGTGTTCCAAACACAATTTTTAAATTGGTTTTGTTTGTTTTTTATTGTAAATTATAAAGGGAACAAACTATATCGGAAACTACGACTTGCCTAGTAATTTTGTTGAAAGGCCAACAAATGATTTGAATTTGATTATAGCCTATATTTATTTGAATATACCGAATAGATTGTGATGATATTGATGATGAATTCCAAACAATTTAACCTTCATTCGTGTCCGAGTAAATGCTAGAGATCACTTGAGGTTCACAATTTGTATGCAATATGTCCACATTTTTAGTAATGTAAGCAAATAAAAAATACCTATTCAAAGTTTGTACAAAATCACTGTTTACGATAGACCAAACCGGTTTAGCATCACATGAAATAGTAGTGCAAAATTTTGCACTTCTCAAATATCTCATGAATGTTTAATTAATTTTGACAAGTACATAAGTACATATAGAGACAAATACGGAATGATAAATTGGCTTTTAATATTGAACAGCGATGTCAATGGCTTCAATAGACTCGGTAAACCTATACCCAGCATCACAGTCAATAGTTACAGATCCCTTAATAACCCTGTTTGATTTGATAAATTCATTATATTATATAAGACTGGTCAACACTAGTCATGCCACACGAACTTTGATAGCTAATACTGTTTAAACCACCTACCCTCATTAATTAACTGTAGTACTTTTGTTCCCGTCGGCCTCAGATTTTTTGTGATGTGTTGATAAACGTACCTAACCTCTGGTCTATGGAAATCTATTAAAACATGAGGTTCTTACCAAAATATTCTTGGTCAATAGATTTTTAGAAATTATTTATTTTCTCTAACTGTCACTCATCCAAGTAAAAAATATAAGTCAAATCTATGTGGCGCGATAAAGTTAAAATTTCGTCGCCCAGTGTAATAATATTACATTTTTTTTTTTTATTTCAATGAGTAGTAATCTCCAAAACTTTATATATAAACCATTATATCCATTATAGTTTATAATATTGAAACAACCGACTTCAAAATACACAATGACGTTTATTTGGATGACTGCTTGATGAAAAAGCGTTCTTCGATGAAGGAGGCATCCTTCTAGATAAGTTAATTAGAATAGGATGATAGATGACGACAAAAGTCAAAGAAACAAAATATTCTACGAAACAACGATTTATTTTAATAAATTATGTAAATATGTAAGTACGTAAATATTATCGCATAAAAATTAAACACAACTAACTTAATATACATCATTACGTATAAGTATATTGCCATTAAAACAACACGAAAGAAACAACGAAAACCATTAGACATTATTAAAATAATAAAAAATAAGCGTATATTATTATTTGGAGTAGATCTAATGAATGTATGTGAATTAGTTTGAATAAATTTCAAAGATTGACGCAAATATTAAAAAAAAACTAATGATAATATTACGTCTGATCGTTAAAACGTAAATAAAACCATAATATTTAATACCTTCGATTACATTATAACGTAGGCAGGTCTAATTTATTTCTGTCCAAAACTTAAATGAATATACAAGAAAAAAGAAACGCAAAAGTTGCAAGACAGGAATTTAAGGAAAACCCTACAATTCGGCGCCGCCGTCGAGAAAGAATTCCAACTATGTAATACATAAAAGTAGGTATCATTTATTAATTCCACGATATACTGGCGCCAAAATTCCAAATCAGTCGCTAGATAAGTTTACGAGAACAATATCATGGAATTCGATCGAATATTTCAGATTTAATAACATTGTATTCAAATATCGATAAAATAGGATATTAAGTTGTTTTGACAACCAGCACACTAGGTGATGCCGACGATTTCTTTTTGTGATCTTCGAATCATCTTTTGTGATTTTGTGACCTCAGAATACAGAAAAAAAAATATTTCTGTATTCTGATAAATGATAAATTCGTTTATTGAGATAAAAACGGAAAAACGCCAATTACAATTAACTCACAATATTCAAAAATTATTCTTAAACAATTCATGTCTAAGGATTACAAAATATTCATTATATAAATACAATATCATTTAAAATTTCAATACAAAAATGTAAGATGGGCAATACGCCTAGCATGTCAATACAAAAAAAAAGTATGTCATACAAAGTAAAATATACCGTTCGGGTAAGTACTCAGAGTACTAAGTCAATAAACTCAAAGGTTATCGTCAAAGTCCAATGAATCATCAGGCTTTTTACACCTGTCCCATTGATCCAATAAATTTTCACAATAAGTCAAGGAGGTACTTAAAATAGTCTTCCAGTTATCACAAAAGATGTCACAATCAGGGTTGGCAGCAAGAAGTGCGTTTAAGTGGCGACGGGCACGATTCAGAGGCGACATAGAATGTGCTACTATGCGACCGCGATCTACGTGCAACAGGTTATGTGGGCGACCACGTCTGTTTGCTGTAACCCCGGGCTCGTCCAGTACGAACAGTACGCATAGCAAGTCGTGCAGACGTATAGAATCGACGGACCCCCTAAGCGCCTTACAGCAGATAGTTAACTGGTCTAACATCCTTCTAACTTCCAAAGAGTTGTAACCAAGCTGAGTTAGTCTGAGTCTACGACAAATGGAGAGCTAGTTTAGTTTAAATTTGTTATGGTCCGAGTTATCTTTTTTTCAATTTCAGAGAGCGATAAGTCCATACAAAATATTGGACGTTTAAACTGTATCTCAAAAAAGTGACAATAGAATCAAATTAATCGGTTTGTTTTTGCTTTAGAAACTGTTTCGTGGCAAAAGAGTTTATTTAAGCAAAACTTAATTATACATAATTTACTAGAGTAAACAATATATTAAATCACGGTTTACCATTATTAACAAATTGAATGATTTCCAGACAAAAAACAACAGTAAAATAACAGTGAAATAAAAAGGAAAATTATTGAATTCACAAATTTATTCAATTTAAATTAAATAGATCTCATAAAGAACCAGATAAAAGATACCAATCACCGATTAAAAAGATAAAATTTAAAAATACGAACAAATAGAAATGGAAATTCCTATCTTAAATATAAAAAATATATCACATACAGACAGAATAACATCTCGTCGGTTGAACCATTGAAATGCCTAAGAATAGGTGAACTACCTACGGCATAATTTGCACATAAATCGTCTGTGGTATCATTTTTGGTAACAATAAAATCTCTCAGAATGCTGGCGCCTGCATATCAATAGATTATGCTAATTACGTTATAGAATTTTGTTTACCTATCACGGACTTACATAATAGGATCTTAAAAATATCTTTTTCATCTTACTAGCTCGTAAAGTTACGTTTCCAAGTCTAATATTGGCGTGGAAAAGTTCATTTTGCTCCCTAGGGTGTAAAGTAATTTCAAAATTCGAACACGGTGGAGCTCTACATTTTCAATACAAAATATTTCCAACCTCTTTGTATAATACCTTCACAAAATGAAGAAAAATAGTTAGATTCAAGGAGGTTGCTATCTTAGCTTAAAGAAACACTAAATATTATATTAAAATAACTTAGACATTTTGTATATTTACGTAAAATTTAAATAAAAATGTACAATTTATAGACATAATAATTTGAAAATTAATTTGGACAAAACTCACATAATGACATTTAAAAATATTAACTCAAAATTTTACATTTTAAATATAAATTATAATTGTAAGCATATTGACGAAATTAGTACAGTAAAATTTCTAGGCGTATACATTGATTCCAACATGTCGTGGAATTCACACGTGGAGCACATTTGTACAAAGTTGAACCAATTTTCATATGCATTATACATGTTGCGAAAGGTAGCTAATAATAAAGCGATTTTGAATGCTTATCATGCATATGTGGGTTCTTTGTTACGATATGGAGTTCTTCTCTGGGGAAACTCTGCGCAAAGAGAGTCTGCATTTAAAGCCCAAAAAAAGTGCATTAGGGCTATGTGTAGACTGAAACAACGGGACTCATGTAAGCCGTATTTTCAAAAGTTAAAACTGCTGACCCTCCCTTCGGTGTATATTTACGAATCGGTCTTAAATGTAAGAAGTAATCTGTCTGAATTCAAAACACTAACAACAAGACGGCATCAAAAAGTACTGTGTATACCTAAGTGCCATAAAGCTCTATTAAATAGAAGTGTATTTATAAAGAGGATACAAATATATAATAAACTACCACAATTAGTAAAAGAAACTGAAAATATAGACACCTTTAAATTTAGGCTAAAACAGTTCCTTATAGATAAGGCATATTACACTCTGGATGAATTTCTAAAAGATAAAATATAGGATAGAATTAGAATTTTGACATATATAATTTAACTTGACATTTATAATTGAACTTGACATCTATAATTGTTACGTTGATTGATATTAATAATAAAGTAGATATAATTATGTAAGTGTCTATAATGAATATTAAATGTTTAAAATATTAGTAAATTTGCACGCCTCAGAGGGGTTAGATGTAGAGATACTTACTAAATATATTATTATTTAAGACCTATTTATTGTACCTATGTCTTAGCAAATAAATCAATTTGAATTTGAATTTGAATTTGAAAGCAAAGCCAGAAATAAACTTCAATTCCAATATTTCTTTATTGTTTACTATTAACAAAATTGTGGTATTTATGTATAAGTTATATTAACGGTTTTAAATAAAAAAATATAACAATGATATAAAAATATTTTACAACTTTTTTTTTTATACAAAATAGATCTACGATTGACCACCAACTCGCTTGATGTTAGGCGACGGTGTGGCCGAGGATGGAGCTTGTATTTTGTAATTTATCAAGAACAGAAATTTTATGTTTTGTTTGTAATTTTTTTTTATTTTGTGTTTACTTATACTTCAATTTTTTTAATAGGTTATATTTTAAGATAAAAGTATAAAATTATAATGTATGTATGTATAATGTGTATCTAATATATGTGTTTTAGTATAAATGTATTTTGGTGCTGATAACAAAAAAGATCAATATCTAATGAAAATAATTTATTTTTAATACAATTAATCAGTACATTATGATCAGGTTGCTAACTGGGTGAATTTAATCACCAGTGTCTTAACTGGTTAGTCTCTTTAATATAGATCTAGCTTAAGTACATGTCACAATTTAGTTGAGGTAGGATTTACCTTCTACTTATTTCATTCATATACTTTGGGTAGTTTTAACAATACATAAATATAATATAAAGTGACTATAATTATTTACACAAAATCTTGTTCAAATGTGACTATTTTAAACAAAATGAATGTTGCAGATAATAAAATGAGACATAAACATATTTTTGATATGTGTAATATCTCCTATTCCTGCATAATAATTTAGAGTAGTATGCCACACGGAAGCTACAAATCTGACGCTGATTAATTATGTTATGACAAATTGGTAACATTTTGAGATATTTCAATTTATTTTTGGACAGAATCTACAAATTCATAAAAAAACACTTAAAATATTGAATATTTTAACTAAAGGTTATGTTTATTATACTGATATACTCAAGATATACTACATATTTTTACTTAAACTAATAAAAATCAATCCAGATTTTTTAAATATAATTTAAGGGAAATAAAGTTAAGATTTCTTGTAAGAATCAAACATTTTAAAACTCCTAAAAGACAAAGAACGGGTACGAAACTTGAAAGTCAACGACAATATTTTTCAGAACGTACTAGGATAATAGGATACAAATATTTAGAAGTCCATGTTATTTTCTAGACAGAATAACAACGAACACTTAATTAACTTCTATTTTTGGCGTGACAACTTCTAATAAATCGATGAACGCCGGCTGCATGCACAAAAAAGTATGACTCGTTGTCCCGTTACGCTCATGGTCCCGTTACATCATCATCATTTCATCAATGTTTTGTTATGACGTTGTCACGTTAAACTATCGTCGGTAAACCGACTTTACAGACAACCAATTGTTTTCCTTTCCGGGCGCTGAGGCCCGGCCCGCGAGCTAGCCTACATATCCCTGACGTAGTATATGGGCAGGGTTTTCCTTTTCCTCTATCATTTATCACTCTTTCATACTTACTTCATACTAGATCTTTCTGTCACTCGTCGTCTTTCATGCTCCTCGAATTACTATCTACTTAACCTACTTGTGGGGTAATGACTATACATTTTTATTTATTAACATAACTAGTATAAACTTAATTAACTTCTATTAGACTTACTAATTTCTATAAGGCTATAAACCTTAAAGTTCGGTAGTTTAAGCCCAGAAGGCTTTAATATTACTGTTTAAGAAAAATATGCTTATATTCTTTGCAAACGCTATATTCTTTTTCTACTTCTGTGAATTCTATCTGCTTTCGCTACAGTCTATAGAAATAACACACAATAAAATTTATTCTGAATATAAACCTGTAGGTTCTCAACCCTTGATCCTATTTTGTTCATTTATTTATACATTTGTTTACTTAATAAGCACACAAATGCCGATTTAAAAAAATTACATTTCTTGTTTTAAAGAAAACTTACTATAAAATTGAAGAATCCACACAATAATTTACACTATCTACATAATCTACACAATAATTTACCTCGCCTATCAAAGTCGTTAACTTAATGATCAAATAATTGGAATTTTAAAAATATTTGAACGTTGTTATGCTATCTAATATTATAGAGGCATACAATACAACGCAAGATTTCAACATGCCACAGGACTTAAAGCAGCAACACTCACCATTTTATGGAGTTCTAGTTTCGCGGGATGTCGTTTTTTTTTACTATTTGAAAATTATCAATTCTTTAGTGTAGCAACACTTCAAAATACAGTTCTTATATTTCTTTAAACTATGATTATGTATTAAGTCTGTTAATATAATCTTTGTTTAAGAGAATTGTTCTTTCAGCACCCGCCGTAAAATCTTTCCCGATGGGTTTTTCGGGATGCTCTCCACAAACGCGACGTCTCGAATCCTCTTATACTTTGTTACCCGTTTGTTTACAAACTCCATGATTTGTTTGTCTGTTGTTTTTGCACCTTCTTTGAGGATGACGATGGCTTTTGGCCTCTCTCCTGTAGTAGCATCTGGTACTCCAATAACAGCGGCATCAGATATATCTGGGTGTTCTCTTAAAACGTATTCTAGCTCAGCTGGTGGTACTTGGAATGCGTTTACCTAAAAATAATATAACGCAAAATTAAATTGTATTGAACATTGTCAGAAGCATCATAGTAGACTACAATATCGCTTAACATTATGTGTTAATGTGCGTCATGTGTGTGGGCAGTTATAATTGTGCATTCATTTGGGCTAGTGATGTTGTGTGAAATGTGCACAAACATTTATTTTATAAATCTCAAATATAACTACTGGACAGTATTGCCTTACTCGTATATTCGTATAAATCTTAAAAAAACTATTCTCAAACTCACTAAAATTCAGCAGCGTAGCTAATTTGATGCCAGTATAGTTACACTTAGTGTAAATATTTATTAAACTCAAACCTTATCGCCAGTTTCTTAGTCATGCGCTGTCTCGACCAACCACACTAAATAAAATTTTATATTTACTTCAACATGAATTTAAAAGCAACTTGAATTATTCAGTTACGAATGCCTCAATGTGCGAGTCAAACTCCTATTATATCGATTTTATAAAGTACATCCTCACTAATAGGTGTTAAAAGATTGTCGCGTTTGTTTTTGGTTGTGTTTGTTTGTCTTTGATTGTGTAGTGTTGATTGTTGTTTGTTTTAGACACGAATTTATTAATTTCTATTTGCAACAGTATGTCTACAGCCCATAGAAAAGACGAATACGACGACAACGATAAGATTTTTATCCAAATTTTTTTCACTAAAAATTAATTCACCTTAATCAATTCTTTCAACCTGTCACTGATAGTAATCAATCCATCCTCGTCAATCTTGCCGAGGTCTCCGGTTCTGTACCATTCTCCGTCTAAAAATACTTCCTTGTTTGCCTCAGGGTTGTTTTTATACCCTTTCATTATATTCGGACCCTTGATTGTTATTTCTCCAACCTGACAAACAAAAATGAAAATCTAAAAACATGTTAGATTAATAAGTATAATTTTTAATTTATATTTGACGTGTAAATCGGTTTTTTTGAAGAATAAATGAATATGAATTTATGTATAGGTAACTATAAAACGGTTTTTTTAAGCTATCACGGTCATTCATTAAAACACTATTATTATTAACGGGATATTTATCGTGGTGGTGGTGGTTTTTCGTGGTTCGGGAACGTTTCGTTAATATTGATAGTGTTTTTATAACACGGGTGTCTTCAAGTCTAGTTTGAATAAGTCTACGTGCTTCATCTTCGACCACAGGGTCGCTTTCTATCAGGCAAGGTCAAACGTAGAGCTACTCTACATAAAACAAACATATAGGTCACACAACACTCCTTTACAATGTCATAAGATAACTGAATTTGGTATGAATGTAATTACTTAAGAGATTTTGGAAATTTCGAAATTTAAACTATAAGTAACATAGCATAAGTTTCCGGCAGCCTAGTCGGGAGACCGTCTGACTTGCGATCCGCAGGTCCTGGGTTCGAATCCCGCGGCACGCACCTCTGTCTTTTTGGAGTTATGTGCGTATTGTTGATTGCCGCCAACTTCAAAAACGTTGAAGGAAAACATCGTGAGGAAACCTACATGTCTGAGAGTTCCCAATGATCTTGAAGATGTGTGAAGTCTGCCAACCCGCACTTGGCCAGCGTGGTAGACTATGACCTTACCCTTCTCATAATGAGAAGATGGCCCGCGCCCACCAGTGGGACAGTTTATACAAGCAGAACTCATAAAAAAAAGTAACATAGCCAGTTATTGCTCCCAAAAACGTCGACTCCCAAAACATCATCTGGTGCAAAAATGGAACTTATGTACCCTGGATTTACGCACTATTTATTCCGAGTAAAAATAATTTCTGTGTTTTGGGAGCACACCAAAAAGCAAAGCTTGTTACATAGTAGAAAAGTCACGTCCTCACGATATGCACATTACTCGAGATGTCTCATTTTTCATTCCGTTTCACTTCAGCTGAAAGTGTTAAATCCGCACATAAGTCACTGCGACTCTTCACTGCGTTGAAGTTGAATTTCTATTCCTTCGGTAACATTCAGGTTTTCTTCGGACACTATCATTAATATTGCATTTGGAAATAATTTTAAACTTGAGGGAAATTGGCGTTTATGTAGATGATGGGCTAACCCCCTGTCACTACAAACCAATATTACATCTTACCCTCTAATCCCTTTTAACCCTCTAATACCCTTTCCTTTCCATCACCATGCCTTTTTGCTGAAACTTTTTATTAAAAAAATCTAACCCTCTAATCACGGTCAAATGTGGCGTCAAACGGCTCCATGGTGTTTAATACTCTGCTTACCCCGTAAAACAAAATCGGCGTAATTGTATGTATGTATGTATGTTAAGTGATGTTATCTACATAATATAGGTTTTACAAACCTCTCCAGGTCCTAGGTTGTTCATCTCTCTATCCAGCACTCTGAGTTCGATATTAGGTAGAGTGTAGCCAACCGTTTCATATCTGTGGCGTGGAGAGACTGACACTAAAGGCCCAGCCTCTGTCATGCCGTACCCCTGGAGAAACTGCAACCCATTCTGGAAATTATAATTAAATGTCAACTGCTAATGAATATATGTATACTCAGATCACTTACGCTCACTATAAAGCTCCTTGCGACAGTTCCGTGTGCTGCCCTGTACCCAGATATGGTTCCGAGCGCGATGGCTGGTACATACGTCAACTCATGAACTGGTGCTGCTTGAAAGAACTGGATTGCCATGCGTATATCTTGCCTTTCCATTCATATAATATACATATTTCTCTTGTACAATTGCTCAAAGTAAAAAAAAAACCGAACAAGTGCGAGTCAGACTCGCCCACCAAGGGTTCCGTACAAACTAGTAGATAAAAGGGGGAAATGATATATTTTTTTATATTTACCTCCATAAACCGAAAAATATACATCGTAAAAATATTTAAAAACCTGTTTCAGCTTATGCTAATGAAGCTCTTTCTTATGATATCCCAGATAATACGATTAAAGAACTTTAAAATTTGGACCCTCATTCCTTGCATAAAGACTATTTTTTGTGATTAAATTAAAAATGTCCAGTTTTCGATTTTATTCCTATGTGTTAACACAATGCTTCTTGCCAAATTTCAAAGTTCTAGGTCAACGGGAAGTACCTCATAGGTTTGATTCCCTTGTGAGTGTCGAAATGTGCATTTTTACGACATATTCAGCTGTAACTTTTTTTACGAAAACTGAGAAATTTTATTTTTCTTTCTGCACCAAGATACTATGGATCTACGTATATGGTTTTAATTTCAACCCGATACCTTCACGCGTTCCCGAGATAGAGGTCTTGACACCCGGACGAACGGACAGACGGACAACAAAGTGATCCTATATGGTTTCCTTTTTTTTTAGGTACGGAACCCTACAAACTAATTTACAAAACTATGGACCCAGAGTCTATGGATCCAGATTATATATATCTAGAAAACACCAATAGCGGACAGTTAAATATTATATATACTCCTCCACATATAATATTTTAATTAATAAAAGGGTCCTATGTGATAGAGCGAATTCTGTGAATAAAAGCATAGAAAAGTCTTTCAACTGTTCAGTTTTCGACGTAAGTCTCGTATACTCATAGAAATAAATATTCAAAGAACACTATTATTATTAACGGGATATTTACCGTGGTTCGCGTTAATTTTGAGCTCCTGATATTTCGGCACAGTTACATGCACCATGGCCACCATGTTCACGGGCGACTGAAGAATTCTTCAGTAGGATCAGCATGTCTTCAGTCGCCCGTGAACATGGTGCATGTAACTGTGCCGAAATATCGGGAGCTCAAAATTAACGCGAACCACGGTAAATATCCCGTTAATAATAATACTGTTATAGTTAATGACCGTGATAGTTTAAAAAAGTGATTCAAAGAACATTATAGGTACATATATTATTATATACTACTATATACTAAACAATCAATCGATTCACTGATTCGGTCTATTAACGTTTATTGTATTTTTAAAGCGTTATTTTAAACTTACGTGACTTTTCTTCAAAAAGTTCTGTATATCGGCAGGCGGCAAAGGAGCCGCTCCGCATAGAGTTGTCTTCAAGTACTCTAAATGTTTGGGCGTTGCTTGCGGATGTGCACCCAAAAATAGTACTAAAAATATAAATATAATAAAAAACAAATTAATTCATTATTACGTGCCATAAGAACGCTTTAATTTATATCTATATTTCTTAGATCTTTTAATCTATAATTTATACATTTTGAGAAGTACTGATGGTCCATGACGAACTGCACAAAACTCCTAACATTAAAATAATACTTACCCATCGGTGGAGCTGTGTATAGTAAAGTGATCTTGTATTTAAATAAGGCGTTTAGAAATGTATCCGGTTGGAACCTTGGCACTGTGACTATCTTCATTCCTACTGACATTTTGTGTAACATTAACACACTGAGTCCGTATGAGTGGAAAAACGGGAGCACTGCTAGCGTTGAATCTTGGTTGCTATCTAAAATTTAAAACATATTTTTAATAGCTCGCATCTTACGATCAAAGATTTGGAAAATGCCTATTCTATTTAAGCCGATGACCTTGAGAAACCTGAATACATCCCTCCAGAATATAACAAAATCATATCAATTGTATCCTTACCATTGCTCATAATGAAATTAATTATAAGCCGCTTGTACAGAATAGGCTGATATTGCATGTATATGCAATACCAGCCTATTCTGTGCAAGCTGCTTATTTTCACTTACTGATATTTTAGTTTTTCTCGATCATCGTTCAATATTTTGTATTCGTGATTGTCTAGGTAGCTCAGCTCTGTTATAAATAGTGAGAACCAAATATTATTATTATACATTGAAAAATTGTTTTCATACCTGTTGTATAGTCATAATGTCTCAACTCGGCATTCTGCTGTTCACAATTTGCTACAAAATTCATATTAGTAACCTCCACGCCCTTCGAAAGACCTGTTGTGCCACTTGAATAAGGCATAATAGCAACGTCTTCATGCGTTCTTTTAACTTCTGTCAGTATACTCAAGTCTACAGCATGATTTTCTTCCACCAGTTCTTTGAACGATATTGTTCCTTCTGCTAAAGATTCTGCCATATTAACGCTAATTATCGGCAAATCTTTTTTGTATAGTTTTAAAGAGTCTTTCAGTATGGGAACTAATTCTGTATCAGCTATCAGAAGTTTTGCATCGGACAGATTCAGTAGTCTATGAATTTCATCTGTAATTATACAAAATATCTTTAGAATTGTTTTTAGATCAAAGAGGATACCTGTGTACCGTCATTTTAGAACCAAATAGCTGTAAATTGACAGTCAGCTGTGATCTGAGAGAGTGTGGATGATGTGAGTGAGAGAGAGTGTGTAGTGTAAATATATAGATGAGGGCTGACATGATTAAGTATCAATTATATATTATATAGGTAGTATACAGGTAGTATTTGGCTTATATATTTTATTATATAATTGATACTCAATGGCTTACTTAGTGAAGATATAGAAGAAATAACTTCACTTAACAGCAGAAATCTAAAACGCACGGAGGTAAAGGTCCTCAAATAAATATGACTGTAAAGATGTCTCAAAAATGTTTTGGTTTTTAACTGTAATTTTTTTGAAATTGTAAATAAATAAATGACTTAATGATTTAACTGAACAAAACAATTATATAAGGACAGCAGCGCCCTTAATGACACAGTACCTGGGCGACCAAGCTCCACTCGGATTTTTTATTACTGAAAATACGAGCAAACCCGGGTTTACTAAAAATGAAACCTAGCAAGATCGATTTATCGTCCCCTAATCTACCTACAACCCAAACTTCATTGAGCCGTTTCCGAGAATCAGATTATATAATATATATACAAGAATTGCTCGTTTAAAGGTATTAGATTAGATAAGTACTCTAGCTGAACAAACCCTAGCAGAGTATTAGCTTGGATCCTTACGTGGAGTATATACAGGGTTGAATGTGGTGACTATACCACCAGCAGCTAATATCCCATGCACCACGATAGGATACTCCGGGGAGTTTCTCATCATCACAGCCACAGTGTCTCCATTATCTACTTTCAACTTCTTTCGTAAATTAGCGGCAAAAATTCGGCTTTGCTTGTAAATTTCTTCATACTTGTATTGTCTATTTGTTATTCCACATACCTGAAACATGATGACATATAAAATGTACTTTAATTACATAATTATAAAGATAGATAGATAGATAGATAAACTCTTTATTGTTTACACCACTATACTAAAACACTAATTAACAAGAGAGAGCTTACACGCTAGCGAAAACAACAGGCGGCCTTATCGCTAAAAGCGATCTCTTCCAGGCAACCTTGTGATGGAGATTCCAGACAATAGAAATTATTGACGGGGTGTGCAACAAAGAAAGAGAGAAAAACAAATAGTGGCAGTACGCACAAAATAGTGAACTGAGACGTTTCATTACAATTAAACAATGTTACTTTAAATTAAGTAACAAACATCTTCAAAGTTAAAATATTCATAGATATTGAGCTAGATTACTTACATTTGTGTCCCAACTCCCAACTTACCGTAGCTATTTTATTCGGCCACTTGTCCAGATTTTTCCAAATATACTCATCCAATGTTAGTTTCGGTATAACAATATCTTTACAAGGCGACTTGACTACTCGTTCACTTGTCCAAACGTCTTTCCTTAAATTCACAGTCGAAAACACCCGATTCGACGATTTTAACTTCATAAATCTTGATACTCTATACATTTTGATTTATAATTTAATCAAATTAATCACTAAATGCTTTATTAAACTTCTCTTTTACAAAGTTTGTAATCACTTTAGAAAGTTTGTTTACTTTATAATGTTACTCGACGGACGGCCACTGCAATACTAAATGGCCTTTTAACATTTAACTCATTTGTATTTAAATATATTTCATTAGCGTGAATAAGGTATTTGAGTAATGGTTCTAAAATATTTTATCTATATTTTGGAGCTATAAAATTGATATGAAACTTTATTTCGCCAAAAAGTAAGCTGAATAATTAGTTTGCGGACAAAATTAAATATAGTTTTAGAACAGTTGTCTTGCTGTCAATTTTAATTACCTTAACAATACGTGACACATTATCATCGGCCAAATAATAAACAGCAATATGCTAATAAACTGATAAAGAATACTCTGATAAAATATCAAAATATACAAGGACGACAATATTCAGATAATAAGTACTTCTGAACCATCTGCTCCATAAAGTAGATATATTTATGCACCAAAGGAGTAAAGTATAGTGTCTTACCCAGGGATTAGGACTAGAATCCGGAGTGTAACGAGGGATTTAAGTTCGCCTAAGACAAATACACCTTTATCCCCGAGGTATATATTTTTAACACTAATAAGTCTGCGTTTGACCACCAACTCACCTGTTGGATAGCGACGATATGGTCAAAGATAAAACGCGCAGTCTTAAAAGATTATTCACACTGACCTTGAAAAGACACTCGTAGTAACAAAGAAGCCGCAATATGTTCCACTCTTTGACTGACTGATTAGAAACGTAGGGTTAAATCGTTTAATACGTATCATGGGAAAATTCATAATGTACTTATGGGTGATAGTGTGCTGACTTTCTACTTAGTCTGTGGTAGATAAGCAATGGTAAATATTCTATTTTTTACGCTGACTGCGAGATAAAAGAAAGTTTTTTTTTTATGCAAGATAGAACTACGATTGATCAACTCGCCTAATGTTAAGCGACGGTGTGTCCAAAGATGGAGCTCGTCGATCTAGAAGGCATCTATTCACTGTAATTCACTGTAGCCTTGAAAATCCAAACATTCTAGGTCTCAGGAAACAGAGATGGCGGAAATGAAATGAGATTGCGGAATTAAATTGTTCTGAATATAAATTTACTATCCAAACGATGCACTTTGTTGTCACTTTTATTGCAACTTCAAAAATTGCAGGATGCGCTACTTGAATGAGTCTTCTGTCTGGAGGACTTTAAATCACATGCAAAATAAGTTTCTTCTAGGCAAACGCGCTCTATCATAGACCAAAGTCTTTCAAAACTACTGAAAACCGGGTCGAATTCCTAGTTCCAACCTTTGTAGTTTCAAATATAATAATAATTATGTTTGAAACTAGTGAACGACATATTAATAAAATACAATAAAATTGTACAATATTATATTTTGCACGTAAATGAGTAAAAAAATAGATACTTATATAATTACTTATCAAAAGTTTCAAGTACATTACAAAAATGGTTATATGTATATCCCTTTATTAAACTTTAAAATGAATTAGTTTCTCCTATTAATACTTAGTTATAATATCACACGAAATCTATTGATTTTAACGTATAATGCATTAAGTATTTTTAAAAAAGCACTCCATGCTGGACTGAGAGAAAAAAAACATCAGCAAACATAGATGTACCAGCTGTTTAAAAAAGCTGTCTGTAAAAGTCAGTTAAGGGAAAGAAGGGAAGACATGATTGTATGTGTGTACAAATATAACCACTTTTCAAAAGTTTCAAGAACATTAGAAAAAATATGGGTTATGTTTCCTTTTATTAAACTTTAAAATGAATAAATTTTTCCTATTAATACTCAATTATAATATCACACGAAATCTTTTGATTTTTACAAATTGCCGAGTGGATGCCTATTCCTTCTACTCATATTGAAGGCATCCTCTCCTTTTTGCTCTTTGCTTTTTAATTATCAGAAGGAATTCTATAATAGAATTCCTGCTAATTTAATTTGATTTTAATAATAATTATTATTAAAATCAATTATTTCCCTTGCTTGGTTCATAAATCTTTTAAAATCATACAACATTCATTCAATTTCAATAATACGTATGCAAATACGTATTCTAATGTTACACATCTAGACGTTAGCTAGAATTACTCTCAATTAAAAGTCACCTTAAATTCTTTAAATGACTCAAAATGTGTTACTTAAATTATATACCTATTATTTATACATTAGGTATATGTATATGTTACTGTAAAAACCCGAAATACGGTAAATCCTATAACATTTACCAATAAACCTAAGATTTACCAACTAGTTATGATAAAAGTCCGAATTTCAAGCATTTACCACCATTCACTTGGTAAAACTTAATAACCAGTTTATAATAGTAGGTATAAGTCTGAAAAAATGTTTCCCTTTTTATTATTTCTTACATTTACCAACTCCTGTCGGTAAATCTTAAGATTTATTAGTAAAACCTAAGATTTACCTCGTGCTTTTACAGTAACATATATAATCTTACCTTATAATATATGTCTGTACGAGTGTACTATTTATACATCATAAATAGTCTAACAGTATTTCTCCTTCAACACCCGTCTCAAAATTTTACCCGATGCACTTTTTGGAATAGCATCTATGATATTAATATCTGATACTCTTTTGTAAGGAGCTACTCTTTCTTTAACAAATTCTACAATATCTTTGGTTTCGCACGTTTTGCTTTTATTAAGGACTATGAAGGCTTTGGGTGCTTCTCCGTTGACTGGATGTGGCACGCCTATGACTGCTGCATCGTTTACTGCTGGATGTTCACGAAGAACTGCTTCTAATTCTGCTGGAGGTACTTGATAACCTTTCACCTGCAATATAATAATCATTGATGGTAATGCTTCTGTCATTGATGCCAGTTCTTACTGTTATACTGTTAATTAAAGAGAAATTTAATTTGATACCTAATTTTAGTTTGAATTACTAACCTAACCTAATCGTTTGAATATTCAAGCATCCGAGATCAAAGGATTTAGATAAAACTTGTTCAGTTACTATTATATTATATTATACTATTTGTTTATTTCGTAAAATAACAAGCAAAAACAAGCTATACACATTTAAAAACGTAAAACAGACTGAATTTTGTTAACATGTGAACTTGAAACTGGGGTTAAACACTGAATATTCACGAAATGTTTTTATGTACCTACATTCATTTCAGAGACCGTATTTTGTGGTTCAAACAAAATGTCTTCAACGTGAATTGTAGATCTATTTAATAAGTATAACTATATTGACATTACATTTTTAATTGCATTTAGGTACTATATGTAATTATAATAATTTATTTTGACGTTAATCGTTTCCAAAAATAATAAATCTTTTTTCTACCTTGATAAGCTCCTTGAGTCTGTCAGCAATAGTGATGTAGCCCGCCTCGTCAGCCGTGGCCAAGTCTCCGGTCCTGAACCAGCCGTCTACGGTGAAAGCATCGTTGTTAGCTTGAGGGTTATCTCGGTAGCCCCTCATTACTTGCGGACCACGAACTAAAATTTCGCCTGTCTGGAAATAATAACTTAATTTCAATTCATTGATATGCTATATTATTTGTTATTATTATTTGTTAACCGGTTGGAAGACATCGCTCTTTTGACCGAATAATATCGTGAGTTTTTTTCCGGTTAATCAAATAATATAAACGAATACTTACGGAAGTTTTAGTACAGTCATTGATATGTTTACGAAATAAAGGTCGCTAATTGTTGTTGAGCATAATATGTCATTATTGGCACCCAATATCGCGTAATGACATAGTGCTAAAATTTCCGCAACAGTGATGGCGCCGCAAATTAGATAAGCGAAACACATACATAATATAAAAAATGCAAAATTGCACTTCAGTTTTAGATTTAGGTAAGTGTTTGTACCTAATATTATTTCTGCATTCGGCGGTCTTTATCAAAGGAGCAGCGCAAACGTCACTCTTCGTCGGTTGAAACTATAGTGAAAAAGACCGCCGAATGCGATTGAAACTATAATCGGATCTTTCGACTCAAAACAGACGTGAGTGACCCGTAGTTTTTATTTAAAAAGGCTTACTCTTGACTACCTTTGATACAATGACGTACTGACTGATATTAAATTCAAATAATTACTGTAAACTAGCGAGAGATTATTAAATACTTAATATACTGACTGACTACTACTTAATATATTGACTGGCCTTGTGGCTCAGTTGGTAGTGTGTTTACGTCTACCTGCTGAACTGAAAGGTCGTTGGTTCAATCCCCACCCAGGGCAAACATTTGTGTGATGAGCATGGATGTTTGTTCTGTGTCTGGGTGTTTCTATGTATCTTAAGTATATATTTACAACAAAAAAAAGTATATATGTATTCTATCAGCCATCTAGTTCCATAGTACAAGCTTTGCTTAGTTTGGGATAGATATTGTTGTGTGAAATGTCCACAAATATTTATTTATTTATATATCTCGTTATATGGTTATCATCATTCAACTGATAAAACCAGTTGAATGATGATACGTAATAATATTATTATCTATAGATCTATAATACGAGTAATCTGAAGTAATAGCTGAATGGCATTCAATCCTAGCAACGATTTATATGTTTGAATCCGAGTTTATTTTCACCAGTGGACTGAATATAATATATGTATAATACCTCATTCGGACCCAAATTCTTCATATTCTGGTCGACAATCCGCAGCTCAGTATTGGGTATCGGTGGTCCTGTCACGTCGTAGTTCTTTTTCTCGCCTTTTGGAGTGAGTGCAACAGTTGGAGATGTCTCCGTGAGACCATACCCTTGACGGAAGTCTATATCTTTCTGGAAACACAAAATCAAGTATTACTACCGCCTATTATTTTTATGTAAAACGTTTCACAGAAGTAGCTCATGGTGTCAATAGGTATCACAGATCTGCAAGGGCGTCGCCAGCCCATGGCATGGGGGGGGGGGCAAGTTATTATTATGAAGGATGAGAAAAATATGAATTGTAGGTACAGGTACACCTTAGGACTTTGGTTGCTTTGCAGTTCGCTAAATTTTTTATCTCTAGGGGGGGGGGGGCAGCTGCCCCCCTTGCCCCCTTTATTTTTTCGGGATAAAAGTAGCTGTGTTATTCTATGGCATAGGTTGAGGATATTCGATCAGCCATTAGCATCGTTGGCAGTGCTCGCTTATTGGCTAATTCTAGCACAACCGATTAGCGATTGACGGCAAGGATGTTGTAGTTTTAAAGCGAAGTGCAGAACGTTGTATTTTATGTATTGCCGTTTCAGTGGCCTTTACTTTTTATACCTAACATTTCGCGGGTTCAAAGTCGAACACTTGTGTTCATTGGATCTATTTATTAGTTTATAAATAAGCAATGAAAGCAACAAACCTGAGCTCTGCTTAAAAACCTTTCCGCGTCAGTAGCGGCCAAGGGGGCAGCACCGTTGATCAATATTTCTATGTACTGCAGTGACTTGGCATTCGCAGCCGGGTGAGAACCCATCAGCAACACTGAAATATAAGACAAAACAGAAATGTACTACTGCGTGCTACTGTGTGCCTACTTCGTAGCACCATTTTATATGCACGCTTTTCTTATTTGCCACGCCGTGTTTATGGTTTTGTTTGTTTAACTGCAAACTGAAAGCAAGCATACTTCAAGCAGCTAATGACGAACGCGTTGATTAAATGATGATGTGTGGTTAACTGTGACCTTTTTTTTTATCAGCCCTGTTTGTACTAACTGTCCCACTGCTTGGAACAGGCCATCTTCTCATTGTGAGAAGGGTTAGGCCATAGACTTTGACATTAGTTTATAGTTATAATAGTACACACGAACACAGAGAATACAGTTCTTTAACTTATTTGCTGCTTTGTCAGTGAATAATAACTTCCAAAAAATGAGACTTCGTACTACTACATACGCTACCACTGATTTATAAGGAGTCCATTTGACATATATAGGTGAACATGAGCCTCCCTTGGATTTTAAAACAGACCAAGCTCCGTCTGTCCATCTTTTGGTTGGACGTCTTACGCTGCGCTTGGCGGTGCGTGGTGTCTCGAGACTCGAGAGATATCGGCAACATCAGCCAATACTGGGTGGTATTGTATCGCTCGTGGCATAGCTTGACTAGGTGTTCCCAAATGATCACCAATGTTAAGCAATGGACGGACCGGTCAGTCTTCGGATGGGTGACCGTGAGTGGTATTTTTTCTGAGCGCGTGGGTCGGATGACACGTTAAATTGTAGGTCCCGGTTGTTCAGCAATCGTCAAGCCAAGTCAGAGGCCTTTCGGCGGCTTAATAACTCTGACAATAGGGCTGGCCACTCAGTCTATACGAACTTACTTACTGCGTGGTATGTGCCCTACCAACTGCCAATTCAACTTACTTATCCACTGTGCTATATCAGTCTAAGTGTTACATAGCAAAATTTAGTAATCCTGATTTTACAGATAACACATACTAACCTAAAGGAGGAGCAACAAATAATAAGTTTGTTTTAAACTTTTGCAGCGTCTCAAAGTAGTGGTCCGGTTGCAGCTTGGACAGTGTTACCAGCTTGATTCCAAGAGAGAGTTTGTGGAACATTATGACAGTTGCTGCGTATATGTGGAAGAATGGCAACACTGCTAATACTGCATCTTGATGTGTCGCTGAAAATAGGTTTAATAAATATTTCATACCACGGACAACTAGCATATTGAATCGTATACTAAAATACGAAAAATACACTTCAAAAATCTTGGTCTAATAGACCAAGATATTTTTCTATTATATTATATTTAATATAATAGAAAAATTATATATATAATTCTCAATACTTGTAAAAAGTAAAATAAATAAGAGTTTTTAAGAGCCTTTTAAAAATTTGTCGAAGAGGCTGAAGGACCAAAATGCTAGTCTAAACGTTAGGCAAAAAGTAAGCCTTGCCAAGTCTAAACGTAGTTAGTGCTAAGTCTAGTCAGGAAAAGCGGCAAGAGCATCTTGGGCACTTTGCCTGAAATTGGAGATTATTTGAACTATCCATAGGCTTTTGATGCTTGTGGATATTTTAAACGGACTTCAATTATTGAGTTTTAGTAATATTTATATTTAGGTTTATTTAGTTAATATTATACATTAAATTATTTCACATAAAAAATAAATATGGAAACGAGTTTACCTAAATTAGAAAAATACCTCTCAAAGATATAAAACATGTACTCGTACATAAGAGCCTATTGATAACAAACAGGAAAAATAAAAAGACTATTCAAGTACTAATAAGTACCTACCTGATAAAAGAGAGTCCAAAGTCTGTAGACACTAACTACTTACTATGTAAACTTTAGATTGTAAACCGAACTTTAGACTCAGTGACGTATTACATCAAGAATTATTATAGAGAAAAGAGAAATGATAACGTTAAATAAAATACAATTCTAGTAAGTAGATGCTTACGAAAAGAAGTACTACAATTTATTTTAAAAAGTAAAGACAAACTAACTACGTAAGAAAGAGGGTAGACAGATATGTCTGCCCTTAACCGTATCATCCACCTGCATTCTTCAGTCGCCCGTGAACATGGTGCATGTAACTGTGCCGAAATATCGGGAGCTCAAAATTAACGCGAACCACGGTAAATATCCCGTTAATGATAATAGTATTTTAAACTAACTACGTGTTTAAAAACTAAAGTATGTGTGTGTAAGTATGTGTGTAAAGTGTGTGTATGTGTGTATGTAAAGTGTGTACTAAAGTGTGTAGCTCTCTTCCATCAACTCTAGTCCAATATACCTATAGACTTATTATAATGAACATGTCTAAAAAAGTATTTCAATTTGTATAATGTTAATAGCAATAACTAATCAATGAAAATTGGGAATTATAGAGAAATCTTATGATACAATGAAACTCAAAAACAAAATCAGTCAAGCCGTTTACATGAGATGTAATATAGAAGCGTTATGCCCTACGGTTTAAGCCTTTACATTTTTCTAGATAAAATATCTTGTGGTAATCTATGGTATATTCTACCTCTATACGAAGTCTCATTCTTGTTCAGACGATTTAGGATGAAACAGTAACAAACACACTAAAAACTCACACGCAAACTTACGCATTTATAATATAGTGAGATACACAGATCGAAAAAGCCATACTTTGCATTTTTAGTTTGCATAGAAAAATACTTTTTAGCGGACACTGCACAGGGAAGGTATTCTTCATGTTTTTATCTTTATGATCAACGATATAGACCTACATCGTTTGTCGGTCATTCAAAACAAAAACTTGTAAAAGGTAAAAGGTAAAGGTAAGATGGGGTAGTTGGACAAAAATAATAGGCACTGTCGATGACAATACAGTTACCCATGCCTTTATAATTATAGTTCAAAACCTATAGAATATCGCTCAAATCATCAAATGTTACAAAATGTATAAACTCACCCGTGGTCTGATTATGACACACGATAGCAGGTTCATTGACCTGCTCCCCATTAGCAATAATGTTTCTATGCGACAGTTCCACGCCTTTAGGTAGTCCTGTAGTACCACTAGAATACGGCAAAAAACAGATGTCATTTGGATTCCTTTTGACCTTCTTCAAAACACTAGTATCTGCATGTACATCTTCACTTAGCTCGTTAAAGCATATTGTGCCTTCTGGAATGGGGTCACCGTTTGTCTTTACAACTATTATTGGAATGTTTAATTTTGCTATGTTCAAAGCTTCTTTAACCACTTTTAGGTTATCTGGTAGAGTTACGATGGCTTTGGCTGTTGACATAACCAGTTGACGTTGGACTTCATCTGCAAAAAACAAAATTAACAATTATCAATATTAAGTATTGTGCATCTATTTATAGCCTCGAGCTATCCTATAAATTGAATTAACAATAAAGGATTGGTCACCATTGAGAGTATGTAATTTCGAATTTCTTAAATCCATCATCAGTTGACAATTCTTTATCCATTATAATAATAGCCTGCCATTTAAATATTTTATCTATTATTTAATTGAAATATTAAGTAATTAGATTATGTAAGTAAATATATAATCAAAGGCAATACGCTGTCTGAGATTAAACGTAGGTACATTAAATATAATATTAATTCTAATAAAATAAAATTACACTGCATAGATAAGAACCTCTATAAAAATAGCCAATGCTTTATAGGGTAAAAAGTTAAAAACAAATATGTAAATACCAACAACCAACACGACAATTGACTGAACGAGCGCAGCTAGCCAATCTAGAAATTGATACTGACAAGTGATTTAATTTGCTATTTGTTTATATTATTTATAGTTGTGATCACAGAACTCGCTCTATTACATAGTAAGGAAAATCTACCAATTTTAACGAAAATAATGTGTGGATATAATGTTCTCAACAGGCATCTCACTAATAAGTTTATTGAATGTCTTTGTTACTCATTCACACTAAAAGGGTAATTTGAATGTAATTTAGTATGGAAGTGGAAATAGCAGGCTTTAGCCAACATTAACACATAAGCTACATTTTATTTAAAAAACCAGACAAAAGTCGTCTCACCCACCGAGAGTTCCGTACAAACTAGTAGATAAAAGGGAGATTTTTATTTTATTTTCCTCCATGAATCGAAAAATATACATCGTAAAAATATTTAAAAACCTGTTTTAACTTATGCTAATGAAGCTCTTTTATATGATACATGATACGATTAAAACACTTTATTTGAACCCTCCTTCCTTGCATAAAGACCCAACTTTTTGTGATTAAATAAAAATTGTACAGTTTTCTGATTTTTTCCTTTATTTTGTAATAGATGATAATGCTTCTTGCCAAATTTCACAGTTATAGGTTAACGGGAAGTACCCCATAGGTTTTGATTCCCTTGCAAGTGTCGAAATATGAGTTTTATGCGACATATTCGGCTGTAACTTATTTGTGAAAACTGAGAAGTTTGATTTTTCTCTCTGCAGCAAGAGACTATGGATCTGCGTATATCGTTTTAATTTCAACTCGATACCTTCACGCGTTCCTGAGATACAGGTCTTGACGGACGGACGGACGGACGGACCTACGGACAGACGGGCAACAAAGTGATTCTATAAGGGTTCCCTTTTTTTCCTTTTGAGGTACGGAAACCTAAAAAGTAAAGGCTTTTGTGGTAATATAGCAGATACAACAAACGCGCAACTGTTACTTTATATTTGCTGTAAACTTTCTAGACAGCGCTCTAATATCGGCCCAAGAGGCCTTCCTTCGCGTGGCTCTTCTAAAAATGAGGGAAGTATATAAATTTATTCATTGGTACTTTACCCTTTCGTCCACTTATTTTGAAGTTAAACAAGACAATCGGCTTGGAGGTCAACAAGTGAAGGATTAAATCGAGGTCACATCATATACCTACCTATTCAGTTGTCAAGGTAATATTGCGAATAAGATGTTTGATCTTTGCCCATCAAAATAATATAATGTCATTTGTAAGTATTTTAACGCAAAACGTAATGCTATCATCTCTTTATCTTAAATCTATTGCCAAACAATTTTATTTATCAGATAATTACCTTACTTGTAGTAAACGAAGGCGTTCTGTTCACTTTAAATTTTATTAATGGCATTGCTTCATCAAAAACTGTTTAATATGTAAAATGGTTGCATAATAACCGGACCCATTCATTGGATTGGTTCGATGCCCTCAATAATTGTCGATATCTATAAATTGACCAGTTAGAACAATTGACTCTTCATATTTTGAATTAGCCTCACAATCTCATAGTATGCCGTGTTTACAAGAGTGATGCTATAGTAGTTGTAAAAATTAACTCGACAATGTGCTTATTGAGCATAGTTGTACCCTGGACTTCATCTCCTTAAAATCTAATTCACTAAACTTAGCTTGGTCAGTTCATTTGATTTTCAAATAAACTTCACTAATATTTTGATTTTTGGTCCAAAATTTATACCAAATCCTTTTTCATAGTATGCATGTGTAATAATCCTGCCAAACATTATAATTTGCCCAGTGGTTTCGGCGTACATAGCGGACATCATACACCAGCAAATATATATTATAGACTGTTTAAATCAAAATAATTGTCCTTTTCACGTAGTCAGAGTATCTATTGTATTATAATACAGTATAATATTAAATTCCATCTCTAATAAATTCTTTTACTACAACTTAATATTTTGGATGCATAGTTTGCAAAGTATTAAACCTTGCAAAATTTCAATCCACTCGCAGAAAATAAACATAGAATCTTAGATAATGTGTCAGTTGCCATTGCATGGAATCAAGCAATGACAAACACATAACTAATGAGTTCTTTGTTTTCAATGTTACGGACCTTAAGAAAATACACTTACCTACATTATTTTAATGATACATTTTCAATACTTTGTTAGGGACATCCTATGTCTATACGAGTATATTTACCAGACCTGAGAAACATGTTGCTATTGCGTCACCAGAGAAGACGTAAGAAACTAATCATGTTATTGTTTTCTTTATTATTTGATTAGCAATCTCAAGGAACGGTCTAAAAGGGTGTCGGTAGGAACTTTCATTGTTCATCATCATCATCATCATCATCATCATCATCTCAGCCATAAGAAGTCCACTGCTGGACATAGGCCTCCCCCATGGATTTCCAAAAAGATCGATTGGAAGCGGCTTACATCCAGCGTCTTCCCGCCACTTTCTTTTTCATTGTTCAAAATTGTAAAAATGTTAATACACAGTGTCACAGTGTCTTTACAGTGTCGAGTAGTGAAAATGTAATACTAACGGGCAGTATAAATAGGGTTAATAGTGGTGATCACCGCACCAGCCTCCAGAATACCCATGGCAATCAGGGGGAAGTCAGGTACATTCGGCAGCATGATAGCGACGACGTCGCCATCTCGAATGTTTAGCTTGTTTCGAAGGTTGGCTGCAAAGGTGTTGGACAACTTGAAGGCTTGCTCATAGGTGTAGCCACGGCCTGTCACGGCACACACCTGGAAGTAAATGGATTATGAGTTTCATTGCCAGTAATTAAAATATTTATTATCAGATTTGAAACCAGCACATTTGACTTTTAAAAGAAGCATTAGATCACAATGTACTTAACTATCTCTTCTACTGTAGAGAGTAGGAATGTGATTGTTTTATCATCATCATCATCAGCCCACTTTAGTCTACTGGTAACTTAAGCCTCTACCACAATCTATATAGAACCAGCAAAATTTATCGCAATTCTTGTCAAAATGAGCGAAGTGATAATTTACAGCACAATTGTGGTGATCCTGACTATTGGTATAAAAAAATAATTTCCAGGCGAGGGAATAGTCTTAGAGTTTCATTGTACAATTTAATCAAATATAAACGGTGTTATAGAAAATTCAAAGTAACAGACATGAATTGAAGATCGTCAAATAACAAACTAAAAGGGACCGCACTTTACTCATCGAAAAAGATGGCCAATGGGGTGGAAAGATGGTCGGTTAGCCGCGTACTAGCATACACATCCTGGATACATTTCTAACGTGGTAGACCAAAGACCATTCTGAAGGTCATCGAGACAGACCGAGCCAACAGTGTACGTCTGTTGGCAGGAATATGTGTTATTTGTTTAAGCTGATAATCAAATCAATCTACTGATTGACAAAGGCATTTAGCAGGCATTAAGTTGTCTTTATTTAAATCATTAATGGGTAAGTCGTCATTACAAAGCCGCAAAGCGATAATGAGAAACAAAATACCACCCGAAATTAGACTATATCGTTAGGATATTCTTTTTCAGTCTTGTTCTAGTTTAAAAAGAGTATACATTTTTTTTATTTGAAATTAGGCTTGCGCTTGACTGTCACCTCACCGCGAGAGTTACGATCTACGATGGAGCGCGCTTGCTTAGAAGAAACCTATTCACTCGCGATTTTAAGGACACCTAGATTATATCTATTCGGAAAGACCCATTAAGAAGCACATTCCACATTTTGGCGGTACGCACCATAGACTTCTATAGATACCCCAAGTGTATGTACCTAGCGTGTCAACAGTAATTTGTCAACTATAGTCACTAGCGTGCAAACTTGCGGATGCATTGGGTTGAATCGATTTCGCGTGGATGGGTATTTCCATTACGAAATCGTTTGTATGACGTCACAGTCAATACCAAAAATGTGGCACGCAAGGTTTTCATATAAATGAAGTCGCATGCGTCGTCTACTATGTCTATGGTACGCACAATGAAAATGGAACCCAAGCGTTTCGTAAGTGTTTTCGGAATATCAACCATGTAACGATGTCGCTTTTTCGTGCTTTTTGGTGTCCGATAGAAAAATGGGCATGGGAGAATGAGATCATGCAAGGCAGACGCACACTCACCGAAATGTATGCGATAAAAAAACGATAAACTAGCAACTTTGCGACAATACTTCAGACTGGAGTTTTGTCTGACAAGGGAAATAAAAGAAAACAATTATAATTATAGTTTAAGAAACTGAAGCAACCGACTTCTCATGGATGCCATCGTCAGAACTGGACCAAATTGAAATGGGACCACACGGGAAGCACCAGCTTTCGAATAAAAAAGAATCATCAAAATTCACCCAGTCGAAAATTAAAAAACATAAAAAAATACAGTCGAATTGAGAACCTCCTCCTTTTTTGAAGTCGGTTGAAAATAAGCCTATTGTCGAATAAAAAATAATTAAAAGTACTCACAGCTGCAGTCCTTTCCGGCCATTTATCCAAATTCTGCCACACATAATCATACAACATACAATTAGGAATTTCAATATTTTTAAACGGAGACTGTATAATTTTATCTTGAGTCCATACACTGTGATGTCTAGCTGCCACGCTTGCGTATTTTGAACTTTGTTTCAGTAAAAATAAAGTTCTATTTAACGTGAACATATTTTTAGATGCCATGGCCACTAGCAGCGTGTGGAAGCGCTGTACTATAACTGAAAACAAAAACATTGATAAGCGTTATCGTAAATATAATACAGATTAAATAGTCTACTTAGTGCAAGAGAGAAGGGCAAAGTACAAACACTTATCGGAGATGTGGGGCCTTACCGAAAAACGATACTCAACTTTAACCAACGTCTTAAGTTCTCTGTCTTCTTTCCGCAAGTGTCATTACGAGTCAGCCAGAAGTTGACAAAATATGTTATTATCATGCTTATCATTGATAAGCATTGCTTAAAGTTAAGTAACATTTTTCGGTAAGGCAGATGGTTAACAAGCTTCATTTTAAGGCCCATATCCCATCCCTTATCCGCCTTCAGAATACCTACGTAATTTCATTTACTTGGATGACATTTTTCCAGTTATTTTGTTATAAAAACCAAAGTACTAAACCAATTTTGATAAAATTTATACGGGAATTCACGGGAGCACCTCTGAACTACCTACCAAACAAAAAAAGAATCATCATAAAAGTAATTTACAAAAATTAAACCGACTTAAAAACGATCTAAGTAGGTATTTAACTTCAAAGGGAGAAATAACATGAAAAATAATTAAAATTGGGTTTCTACCTAAGTAGGTACGTAAACCAACTATTTTTGAGGTCGGTGTTGGTATAAAGTATCCCAATTAAGTCCTATACAGACACCGACCTCAAAAAATAGTTGGTGTATTTACCTACTTATGTAGACGCCCAGTTTTAATTATTTTTCGTGTTATTTCTCCCTTTTCGGGGAGTTTTTTTTTTTTGACAAAAACTATCTACTCATTTTTGGAAGTCGGTTAAAAATACAACCTAAATGAGAATCTCTTTTTTTACGCGGTTAAAAAGCTTTTGGCGTGATAACGTCTTATAATAAACCGATGAACGCCGGCAGCACGCACGAAAAAGCATGACTCATTGTCACGTTCCGCCTAAGCCCAGCGTGCAAGCGAGAGCGCGGAACAAGCGATAGACAGGCACGATCGGCCTAAGCGTTCGGCTTGTGACGCATCGTTATCACGTCAAATTATCGTCCGTAAACCGACTTTACAGACAACCATTTTTTATTATAATATTTATAGGTAGATAGTGTCTGAGAAGAGAATTTTCGTGTCAAAAATGGAATCTGGATGAAATTTGGATTGTTTTGCTAGTCCAACAAAATAATGAAACATGGACAGCAACGCCCTCAATGCCTCAATAGTTTTGTTTCCAAACAGAATCTATAATCTCAGCAGAACGACAAACAACTACCTACTTACTGGTTAATCAACCAATATGCATATCAAGTTTGTCACATCATCTAGTTTGTTTAACTACAACATTCTATACAAAAACATAACATTAATACAAAGAACTAAATGCCTATAGCCTGGATTAAAATTCTACTCACATGTTTATATCCCCAGTGTCGTATGTCGTAATATTTGTAAATATAAATAACAACAATGAAAATGGAAAATTCGCAAGCGACGCGCGGTCTCGGTAAAGTTCGGTGTCGTACTAAAATAGGCGCCGAGGCGCCGAGGCCGAGTGAGTGAGAGTAGTGAGGTGAAGTGGGGTCAGTGAGTGAATCAAAAGGGAGTTCGTATTTAATAGATATATGCGTAGTTGTTCTGAATGAATGGTCAGGCGACTGCATTTTATTGATTACTGCACGCGATGTTGTTGATATAATGTCGGCTAAATTTTATTTAATCTGTACTGTCCCACTGCTTGGTAAAGGTCTTCTCCAATGCCTTCCATTTCTGTCGGTCCCAATCACTTCCCAATCTTTCTCAAATCTCCGGATTTCGTCACACCATCGTCTTGGAGGGCGACCTGAAGGTCTCCTGTTTGTAGACACTTTGTGGAGACAATTGCCAACCTGTCCGGATGCATTCTGTTGATGTGACCTGCCCACTCCTATTTGAGCTTGGCAGATTTATATCCCACGTCAGTGACGTCTGTCACGGAACGCAGTATTCTATTCCTGACGTGGTCTTGTCGCTTAATACCAAGAATACTGCGTTCCATTGCTGTTTGACAGACCCTGAGGCGGAAGTTCTCAGCTTTGATAAGTATAAGTTTAGAAACTCAAAATAAAAAAACTCAAAAATACCCGACAAAAACGGCTGAATCGATTTTGATGTAACATAGCTAAGAACACTCGACAAAATCCTCTTTTAAACAAAAAAACTAGATCAAATCCGGTCCATCCGAGAGCTACGATGGCGCAGACCATGGAACAAAATACTCAAGAGGCCGCAGACTGATAAAACACACACCGCAAACACATACGTGGAACACCTCTCTTTTTGGGTCGAAGGTTAAAAACAAATATCTATACTTAGAATAGGCTCAACGTGAGCGGCAAAACCTTTAGATCTACGATTGACCACCAACTCGCCTGATGTTAAGCGACGGTGTGGCCGAGGATGGAGCTCATCGATCTAGAAGATATATATTCACTCTAGAAAATTCCAACATTCAGGAAACAGAGATGGCGGCAAAGAATTCCATTCTTGTGCAGTACGAAACAGCAATGTGGCCTTGTTAAACATGTGTGGAACCTTATTAAACATATAAAATCATTTATTATGGATATTAGAAAATTGAGAAATGAATTTAGTTACTCCAAAAGCGAATTGGCATGCAACGAAAAATTGTATTTGAAGAACAGAACCTTAATAAAATAAAAAATTTAATAAACACTTCCAGTTTTTTTTAAAATATAAATTAAGTACAATAAAATATTACAATTTACAACCCTTATAAACATATCAAAACTTAAATATTAAAATATTTCTCTCATTAGGAACAGTACAGCGAATCTTTCCATGTGAAATGTTGATGTCAACTAAAAAAGAATTGCTTGTTATTAATTTACCTATGTTAAAAATCTTATGTGTACTTAGATATACTTAGATGATCATACACACACTGATTTGACAGTTGCGCAAGCGCAAACGAATACATACTGTGTACAGCAGACTTTAAAAGTAGGACATTTACCAATTATTGCAGCACATAGCTAGCATTTATCATGAAGCAAGGGAGATAACTATTAGAGTTTAAAGTGAAAAAAACTATTTCGAAATGCGTATTTTTAAACCAATCTACTAAACCTATTTTAAAATTCTATAGGATCAATTTAATTGTATGTCCTTTCAAAAAAATAATTCTCTTAATCGGTTTATAAACGCCGAATTTATGCGGTAAAAAAAAAAACCTTCCTTCTTACACACTCGGATAAAAATTCAAGTGAATTGAAAACCTTTTTTGGAGTCTGTTAAAAAAAGAGAAATAGATACAAATATTAGTCGGTTTTGGATTATTATAAATAAAGATAGATAGATAAACTCTTTATTGTATACACCTTGAAAGTAATAACAAAGTACTTAAATAGACTAGTGCAACAACAGGCGGCCTTATCGCTAAAAGCGATTTCTTCCAGGCAACCATAGGATGAAGAAAAATATAAAATATAAATCAGACGGGGCGTTCAACGGGATATTAGACAAGTAACATTGTAAACTAAATAATGACATATATGTACATGCTACTACTAATTACAAACTAATACTTATATAGAGAGGAAATATATACTAATAAATATTATAATTTAATATAATAACAAATACAACAAAACGTTATACACTACAATAACATACTTAAAACAAATAAGCATAATTTGACAAACCAAAAGTTATTTAGCGACTAGACCAAACATATAAAACGACTTGACCCGTTCTAAAAAACGTTCCATTCTGACCCTTTTTTAACCTATTGCGCGATACAAAAGAGGGTGATGTGTTTATCAATCTATGTATGTATGTTTGATCTTTTGTGGCACGCTAGAGACCAAACGTAAGGGCCAATTTTAATTACCTAAATTAGGTCTTTTGGGTAAGTATCAGTGCGCGGATATTTGGCGCCAAAAAGTATATTAAAAAAAAAAACGAGTAGTATCAAAATGAAGGTTTTTATGGTTATTAAAAGTTTTTTTAATGTAGAAAACGTTTCCTAAACAAAAACATCGTGTAATAGACGTATTATTTATTTTATATTAATGTAAATAAAGCACCATTTCTTCCACACATTATATAAATGTAAGTACCTACCTAATACATAAAAGAAAAAACATAAAAAAATATCGCATCAAATTATAAGTAAAAAAATATATGATAATGAAACAATGACAAGAATTATAATATAAAATATGTCAAAAAGCATCATACAATTTTGCTTATTTTTATGGACGGATTTAAATTTCATTTTACCAGAGAATTAAACAACACTATCTCAGCAGTTCGATGAGGTGTCACCAACGAACTAGTGAGATTTTTTCGTCTCAGCAGTTCTATGACGTTTACCACTGAACTACTGAGACTTTTTCGTCTTAACAGTTCGTTGATGTCATACTACCGAAAGGTGTCACCAACGAACTGGTCAGATTTTTTCGTCTCAGCAGTTCTATGATGTTTACCACTGAACTACTGAGACTTTTTCGTCTTAACAGTTCGTTGATGTCATACTACCGAAAGGTGTCACCAACGAACTGGTCAGATTTTTTCGTCTCAGCAGTTCTATGATGTTTACTACTAAACTACTGAGACTTTTTCGTTTTAACAGTTCGTTGATGTCATACTACCGAAAGGTGTCACCAACGAACTAGTGAGATTTTTTCGTCTCAGCAGTTCTATGATGTTTACTACTGAACTACTGGGACTTTTTCGTTTTAACAGTTCGTTGATGTCATACTACCGAAAGGTGTCACCAACGAACTAGTGAGATTTTTTCGTCTCAACAGTTCTATGATGTTTACTGCTGAACTAGTGCGACTTTTTCGGCTTAACAGTTCGTTGATGTCATACTACCGAACTAGCGAGTCTTCTTTAGACGCTTTGTGTTGTGACCCGTGAACAGTGACAATCCTATCCTGTGTGTTTAGAAAGTGAAGAAATGAAAATAATGATACTAAAAGGTCGTATGGATGTATCTTATGTTCGAAAGTACTGAGAACTGAGATTTTCCATACTTTTAAATCATATTCAATGAGTGGATCTCTCTCTTTACCTCTTTATGGATAAAATCTCATTGGCTATAGTAAGTACTAGCTGTAAAACATATCGCTCGCGGAATGAGGAGGTAGGGGGGCCTGCGAGACGCACAGAGGTTGCGAGGTAGTAAGCTGCGCAGGAGAGCAGGGAACCATAATTATTTTCTTTGCAAGGGACCGCCATCACATTTGGCATTTCGCGTCACGGCTCTCGCAGTGTACGACTTTTTATTTTATTTATCAGCAAAGACTAAAAGAACAAAGAATTAAAAATACTTAGATACGCTAATACATAAAAACCCAGTTATCTATATTGCGTCAACTGAAAATTATCTCAAGATATACATATCTTATGTGCTCTGCCTGACTATGTTTGGGTCCGTGCGCCGCCGATACCCGCCCTCCTCATTTCGTGGGCAATATATTTTTAACCGACTTCCATAAAAGAGAAGGTTCTCAGTTCGACTGTATGTTTTTTTGTTTGTTCAGCGATTACTTCGCCAATAATGAATTCAATTTGATGATTCTATTTTGTTTGGTAGGTCAGACTTCAGAGGTCCCATACAAATTTTATCAAAATCGGTTCAGTACTTTCGTTTTTATAAAATAACTGAAGAATGGCTAGTATGACTAATAGCGCTTTGAATGTTCCCTGGGTCGTCAGGACGAACAATTTTGAAGGTTCTAATTCCGAGAAAATCCGTTCGTGTGTTAGTATTAGCTTAACATAGCATTATATTGCAACTTGTCAGACTTGCTTGTGAGGTGAGATTATGAACTTAAGGGGCTACCGCTACCTATGTATAAAATTCGCTGTCTCGCTCATACTTTTTCACATTTTAAAGATACGAACTGGCTGAATGTACTTTGTTTTACAAGTTTTTACGTAATAAATCTCAAAAATTTATTGCATGTATCAAATGAAATTACATTTTGATTCAAGGTTTCACACAGAAAAAAGATAATTTAAAAAAAAAGTAGCCACTAGCTTCTTAGATAAATATTGGTAGACATTTCAGCTTTTATTTTCATTTTCACAAAGTCCACTACCATTTCTAGTATCCTTCAGGTAATTTCTGTGGCAATATCTTGGCTCTATAGAATCCTTGTTTTTTTTTCACTGCAAAGCAAACTGCATAGTTATCTGAATCAAAATTAAATTTTGTGTGAAACATGTTTAATATTATTGTCCAGATTTCTTACGTAGAAATTTGTCGTAATTTTTTTTTTTTTTTAATTATTTAATTTTTTTTCTACATTCAAGCAATTTATACCTATAAAAATATGAAAATGTCCTCTAACACATTTCAAAATAAAATTACTTATCCTATATCATCACAAAGTCTTAGATCTATCACAGCTATGTTACGCATACATTTTTTTCAAATCTTTTCTCAATATTTTCCCTGAAGCAGTCTTAGGAATGTCCTTGACAAACATCACTTCTTCTATTTTCTTGTACACGGCCACTTTGTTAGCCACGAAATCCTGGAGTTCTTCTTCTGTAGTGTTTTGCCCGTTTTTCCTGTAAATAAATCAAAAGTATTGTATTTTGTACTATTTAGCAAAACAGAATAATATACGTCAGTTTTTTCGTCAATTGCAGCAAATAGTTCTGAATATGATACAGGAAAATAGAGTTTTAAAAAATAAAGGAGGCAAATGGCAACCGCAACTCGAAGTTGGCGGTTAGTTACATGAGTCATAACTTAGGAACGGCTGGACAGATTTACATGAAACTTGGTATGGTTGTAGTTTTTACCCTGTAATAACACATAGGCTTATATTATTTATACTTTTATAACACTTTTTATCCCAAAGTAATGACAAGTTCTTTCAGGACAGCGGGTGAAATAGCGGGGCACAACTAGTTAATGAAAAATAATACTTAATATGTAGAATGTAAGAGATACAGACAGAAGTCCACGTCGAACTAATAAGCTCATACCTGATGATGAAGGCTTTAGGTGCTTCTCCGTAGAACTCATGAGGCACCCCAATGACGGCAGCGTCTGCGACTGCGGGATGTGATCTGAGGATACTTTCCAACTCCGCTGGGGCTACCTGCATGCCTTTTACCTGCAATTCAGTTTTAAAAGAAACTTTGTCACGCTTCCTTTCGGAATCGGAATCTGTATATAATTGACGAAATTGTGGTAAAACATTTTTTTTTTAAATATATATAATTATAAATATACAACCGAATTAGTACCAACTTTGTTTTAAAGTCTATTGAAAACAATTATAAATAACACAACGTATACTTAATACCTCAGCTGTTCATAATGTAGACCAAAGAGTAATATAATATAAATGTAGACGCTTATAATATCGCTTTGTTCGCTGTGTTTGTGTTCACTTTTGCTCCACTTCTGTGTCAACCAGAATATATAACTCTTTTTCTATACCATATTTTTTATCTCATGTAAAAAAATACATTTTTCCTACTCCACAGCTAATTAAAAGATATCCAAGATTTTTTTTAAACATTTCTCCTATCAATATATACACTTTTCTAATAGGTATGATTTTATTTGTATAAAAATGTTGTGAAGCGCGAGAGAGATAGCTGCGCGTTGAGCGAATCCATATGATATTATAATGTTGGCTTGCAGATATTGTATAGACTGCAGAGTCTTTTACTACATTATAATAATAACACAATACAACAAAACATTCTTCTCATTTGTATAATGTAAGTATGTTAACTGCAAATTATCTGTACATATATTTATCGATTTTTTTTGTGATATTAAATTACTGCATTTATTACCTTGATAAGTTCCTTTATCCTATCAGTGATGAAGACCCCACTACCCGGCTTGAAGTAGCCCAAGTCTCCAGTTTTGAAGAACCCGTCTTCAGTCATAGTTTCCGCGGTAGCCTTAGGATTTTTGTGGTAGCCTCTCATGACCACCGGCGCCTTAACACACATTTCTCCAGACTGAAAAAAGATTAATACATATTTGAGAAATCGGAGAAAATAGAATATATGCTCCATTTTAATTAAACCTGGAAGAATAATAATTCTGTTTTTACTGGCTTTTGTTTAGTTTCGACTGACCCAGTATCTGTAATCAAACCTTGCAAGTTAAAGACTCAGTCCCGGTTCCCGATTGAGCAAAAATTTGGCATAGATATATAAATTGTACATATATATAAATCGGACGACAATAGAATATTATTATTCATTTATTTAATCAAATTAGTACCGCGTTGTCGCGAATTACACTAATGATATTTACAAAAACAAAGTCAATACAGTTAATATAGCTAAAAAAAATAACATTAATATAGTCAATTAGATAAAAATGTCAGAAAATAATATGGACTATGAAATAATCATCATCGTCATCATCATCTCAGCCATAAAAAGTACACTGCTGGACATAGGCCTCCCCATGGATTTCTAAAAAGACCGATTGGAAGCGGCTTGCATCCAGCGTAAAAAATAATAATAATAATATAATGAAATAATAATATAATTATAATGTGGACTCAATCTGATGAGAGAAATTTGTTTTAGGGACTGGAACTTCTTGAATGTTAGATTTTCGCATTCGCATTCGCGGGCCTTTTTTTTTAACACGAATAAGTCCGCGTTTGACCACCAACTCGCCTATTGGAAAGCGAATATGTGGTCGGAGATGAAGCACGCAGACTTAGAAGATACCTGTTCACTCTGACCTTGAAAATACCAATGTTGTAATTCTCAGGGAACAAAGAAGCCGACAATTTGTTCCACTCTTTCGCTGTTCCGATAAGAAACGTAGAATTAAACCGTTTAGTACGAATATTGGGTAAATCCACAATATATTGGTAGTAGTGTGCTGATTTTCTACTTGTTCTGTGGTAGAAAGATGGTAAAACCTTTGTATCCAATATTCGCGAATGCAAACGCGAACCTTTGTCTGTAATATTCGCAAATGCAAATGTGAAACTTTATCTCCAATATTCGTGAATGCAAATGCGAACCTTTATTTCCAATATTCACGAATGCGACCATATTGACTTTCAATTACAGAGTCATATCGAATCTAAAACCAGAAGATAAAATACCAAATGAGCTGTGAGAAGTTATACATAAAAAGGTATAAATTACTAATTTGTCTATCTCAAGACTATTCTGATTGTTTTATTCAATTAAAACAAGTACCTCTATTACCATTTTCCACCCGTATATAATTTCCTTTTTGTTTGTCAAAGTCATTCGGCAAACATTCACATCGTTTCTTGCGAATGCAAATTTTTTTTAAATTGCGAATATTCGCGAATTTGAGTGCGAATACGAATATTCGTTACATCACTAATACCCTTTATCTACATTTTATTTATACTTACAATATTACACTGTAATGCCAACGTTTGTTTATCAAAGTACGATAAAGTATTGATGACCCCTTAGTAAGTGAATAGATATATACCTAAAGAAGTTTACATATCTGATTATTGAAATCTATATATACAGTTGTCATAAATATTAATAATGCCTATGAGAGCATCATTTTACATTTTTTCTTAACCTTGACAATTATATTACCCATTTATGAAAAATATTATTGTCTAGATAATACTTTTTATCATAAAGATTATAGAAAACGACAATATGAATACAATATATAAACTACCTACACATATTAAATATATTAGTTAGCATAAAATAAAACAAATAGTCTAATTCCTAACCAATGTTATTGTAAGGCTGCAAGTCCCTAATAATCAATAATTGTCTAGTTTTCTAAATAATTTTAGCTTAGATAATTAAACCACGTAGGTAGATATCGTATAGGTAGACTAAGTAAAAATGTTTTGTGAACTGAAGATTTTTGTCGTTCTATCTGTGATGCTTTTTTATGATATTTAATATTACATTTCCTATTTAAATTATACAACACAGAATTCGCCCTATTACAGTTATACAATATAATTTTTTAAGGTTTTACTAAAAATACTTAAAAATATTTATATTTCTCAATCACAATATTGCAGCGGGTGTACATTCGTATAGTTGAGACTATGTGGTTTGAACAATTAACTTATGTACCCAAGTAGGAGCTCTGTACCCCAGACTAGGCAAAACCTGTGTCCTGGGGTCACAGCGGTTCATCTCTGAACACAAAGTATTCAGTGGTCCTTATTCTAAAAAAAGAACCTCTTTTTTGTGCTTCTTGCTTTCTATCGTATAGCAAGAAAGAAGCACAAAGGAGTGACATCGTTGCATACTTAGTTGATATTCCGAAAACCCGTACGAAACGCTTTAGTTCCACTTTCATTGTGCGTACCGCCAAAATGTGGAATTTGCTGTTTATCTTTCCGAATAGATATAATCTAGGTGTCTTCAAATCGCAAGTGAATAGATTTCTTCTAGGCAAACGCGCTCTATCGTAGACCCTAACTGACGCTTAACACCAGATGAGTTGACGGTCAAGCGCAAGCCTAATTTCAAATAAAAAAGAAAATAACTATAAAATGACAACAACTAACTTATTTAATATGTTTCTTATGTTCAACGTCAATATCTTGAGAAAACTACTACTACTTTCTTATATATTAATTTAACCATATTGTTTATACTTGAAAATTTTCATAATAGCATGTTTCACAGTTTCTTGCATTTGTAGAAACACAAGTTTGGCACTTATCTAAGCCTGTCGAACTGTCGAGCCGACATGTCACAATGTTCTTGCCTAGTCTTGTAGACTCACCTGGCCAATAGGCACCGGCTGCCCAGTGACAGGGTCCGTGAATTTAAGGGTGACTCCAGCCATTGGCTCCCCGCATGCTGAATAGTCCACATTCTTGGTCTTCTTGAAAGTAGACGTCGCTAGTGAAGTGGTCTCTGTCGCGCCGAACCCTTGGTTGAACTCGATGTCTTTCTGAAAAACAAAATATAGTTGTCTGTAAATTCGGTTTACGGACGATAATTTTACGTGATAGCGATGCGTCACAAGCCGAGCGCTTAGGCCGATCGTGCCTCTCTATCGCTTGTTCCGCGCTCTCGCTTGCAAGCTCGGCTCAGGCGGAACGTGGCAATGAGTCATGCTTTTTCGTGCGTGTAAACGGCGTTCATCGATTTATAAGACGTTATCACGTAAAAAATTGGGTTACACATATTACATGAGTTTGACAGGTGGGCCTTTTATATTTGATAACTTTTATTAGAAGGAGCCGCTCTTTTATTACAATCATGCAATAACAGACTAAAAATGATGATGACATTTTGCGTGATTGACTAATAAAATAAACAATAATTATAGTTTAAAAAACCGAAGCAACTGACTTCTCATGGATGCCATTGTCATAACCAACATTGGACCAAGCCACACGGGAAGCATCAGCTTTCAAATAAAAAAATAATCATCAAAATCGGTTAACCCAGTCGAAAGTTATGAGGTAACAAACATAAAAAAAAAAACTTTAAAAAACAGTTGAATTGAGAACCTTCTCCTTTTTTGAAGTCGGTTGAAAATCCTCACTGACTTCCGCATATACATATTTAATATCGGTTAGTAACTGAAATAACTAAAAGAAGCAAAGTTGTACTTTGAATTTATGTGTTATTATTCTAATAGTAGGTATCTCACCTCCGCTCTTTCACCTTGCAAACAAATCATTTCTTTGGTATTGTTTCAAATTCATTGTAAAATGCTAAAACAAGTGAGAAAAACATTAGGTATTTCACAGTTAAACTAAAAGACCCTGAACTACCATGTAATTTGTGTTATAATGTAGGTAAAGAAGGTATTAGAAAAATAAGATATTGTAGAAGAAAAGTATGCATAATAACAAGTAAGTATAGGAGTACTTATTTATTTAACTTTATTGTAAAAGCTAAAGTAACTCTGTCTCATTACATGACCTTTTGAATTCAATGTATTTTGCATGAAGTTTGCATATTTAACATATTATGATGTAAAGAAGATGCACATACCTAATTATTATGAAAAATAAATAGTCATTTTATAGTATAGTAAAAATAAATAGTTATATTAGGTATATTATAGTTAAAACCGTTTTCAAAATACGCGATTTCGTTTACCTACTTGGACGAATTTTTTTCCAGTTATTTTGATTTATAAACCAATTTTAATGAAACCTTTATAACATTCATTTAATAACTATTTATAACACTAATTTAATATTTTCTATCAAATAAAACCTCCTCCTTTTTAAAGTCATAAAAAGGCTTATAAATAGGCGAATTTTCAGCATACGCCGTGGGATGTTACATTTTATTATATTGTTATGTATAGTAGATTCGCCTCGTTATTTTACTTGCTTTATTTATAGAAACATACTTTTTTTCGGAATAAAACACCGCATATATCACAAAAGAATATGATAGATTATATTATTTTGTGATACAGGCCAAACTTCATCAAAATTCGATCTGCAGATTTTACGTTGAGACATAAATAATACAGTTTCACATAAATATACATAAATAAGTAACACATGTTTATACATAAATAATCTGTCAAGAATCTATGAAATTGTGCTCATATTTCCTAATTCAACAAGATTGAACAAAACAAGCGATGACAAAATTAACGTTTATAAAACCGATGCTATCTCTTGAAAACTTGCAATTTTTTTTTAGCATTGATAACCTCCTCCTTTTTCGAAGTCAGTTAAAAACTGTAGATTTACAGCAAAAACTATAGGGTGGCAACCCTACACTGAGAGTGGCTAAAAATTGGAAGATGTATGAGCATACCTTGCTTTTCTCAAGTATCGAGTGGACGTCAGAAGCAGCTAGCGGCGCCGCTCCGCAGCAGATGTGCCTCACATTCCGGAAGTGCTCTGTTTTGATGTCAGGATGCTTGCCCAAGAGAATTGCTAGAATATTGTAAAAAAAATATTATATATAATTTCACAAATATTATAAATTGCCCAGCAGTAAGATACTACGGGCTGAAAAGAACAAAAGTATTATAAAGGCCGCTGCCAACTGGTCTTTTTGGAATCCATGGGGAAGTCTGTTTCAAACAATGGGCTTCTTGTGACTGAGATGGTGACGATGGTTATAAATGCGCAAGTTTTGTATGATTTGTTGCTTCTTCAAGTTAAAACGGATAAAAAGTTTGAATGAATGGACATATCATATATTTTGGAATTACAATAAAAAAAAACAGTTTCAGTAGGAAGCAGGAGAAATAGCGCGGCGCATCGAGATTAAATTTTGAAGAGGATGAGGCAGCTCTTCTCCTCTTAGCAAGTGTGGGACTATCCAAACCCAAAGGACTCAGCATCTAAAAAGACCGATCATTTTCTCTCTTCCAGCGCAACGTCTTCCATCAGGGTTATCTATACATATATTAAGACTGTAATAGGTCAAAATCTGTTCATAAATTTTTTGAAAACTGTTGATTGGAGGATACATTACTATTGACACAGAATACAGTAATTTTCAACATTTTGTCTGTCTGTACGGTGTATCAGATGGAAACGTCGAAACTACTGTACGGATTTGGACGGAATTTGGCAGAATTATTACATATACTATGAATCTGGCATACTTTTTATCCCGAAAAATTTAAGTTTCTACAAATCCTCTGGATACAATAAACAATAACAACATAATTGATCACCACGCGGGTGAAACCGCGGGGCGCAGCTAGTTGATTGATAAATTTATCATAGCCGTAAAATTCTTGGTATTTACTATTCACTGTGAGTTAGTAGTAAAATATATATCAGCGTCAGTTAAGCCAAAAATAATATTGTTTTATTTATCAGAAACTTGTTACACTTATCAAGTTTAGTATAGGTACCTAGGTACTTATAAAACAAGTGCGATGCTTATTGAATTTTTTTTAACGGTTTCAAAATTAATATCGTATGTAGTAGTGTTTCAAATCTTACCATCGATATTTTAAAATTGTGTGCAACTGAGATTATTCTGAAAACTGACATTTATATAAATTCTAAAAGAATTCATGTTTTCAGACACTGTTTCCAAATATGTATAGATACACATACATACATATATAGGTA
This sequence comes from Lycia hirtaria, assembly GCA_947563715.1. Lineage (NCBI taxonomy): Eukaryota > Metazoa > Arthropoda > Insecta > Lepidoptera > Geometridae > Lycia > Lycia hirtaria. The sequence continues at coordinate 27,438,342 of OX387375.1, forward strand.
TATTATGTTGATTGTAAAAACACTTGTATCGGTAATTATAATCTTAATTGGTGTCTAAAATTAAAGACACCAATTAAGATTATAATTACCGATTTTTTTCTTTAACAAGTGTTTTTACAGTCAACATAATATACCTATATATGTATGTATGGGTATCTATACATATTTTATAACGAAAACAAGACAATTTTTGGGAAAAACATCCGTAATTAAGTACAGAAAAATATCATGGACAATTTATTTGAAAAAAATAGTGGTATGTACCTACATTGTTAAAAAATAAATTAACGACATGTTTACGCTGAATATTGGAAAAGAAAAATGGAATTATCCGTTTAGCTATTAGTAGTAGAAATACTACTACTAGTAGAAATGACTGACCTAGTGTGAACTTAATTTTATAAATAAATAAAAATGTACAGACATTTTGACACAACACTATCTACTTGCATATTGAGCGAAGCTTTTGTAATACGGAAACCAGAGGAAGTCAACTCCTTTGATAGAAACTGGTAAACCAATAAAGTTTCCGGCAGCCTAGTCAGGATAGCGTCTGACTTGCGTGAGGACATCGTGAGGAAACCTACATGTCTGAGAGTTCTCAATGATCTTGAAGATGTGTGAAGTCTGCCAACCCGCACTTGGCCAGCGTGGCAGACTATGGTCTAACCCTTCTTACAATGAGAAGATGGCCCGTTCCCAGCAGTGGGACAGTTTGAACAAACAGGGCTGAAAAAAAAACTGTGGAAAAGTTTGGGCGGAGACCTTTTTACCCGGAAGTGCATCAAAAAACTAAATATCGACTTTTTTTTTACCCGACTGCTTACAAAGGAGGGTTATGTTCTTCGAGTGTATATATGTATGTAATGTATGTATGTTTCTTATATTTCTTCCTATAATCTAAACGGCTTGACCAATTTTGATGTGTGAACTGTCGTTAGATTTATCTCCTCTCCCTGCACAGAATTCGTGGCCCTACTCCCTGAGTATATATTTTTGTAAAAATAAAAAAAAAATGCGCCGTTTCGTAACCTCCAAAGATTTTTTTCGTAATAAATAAACGATTTTACAGGAATCATTCTAAAGAATTACCGCATTTGTAACTTTTTACAGATATTTTAAGCATACCTCCTAACAAAAAAAAAAAAACCGGACAAGGCGAGTCAGACTCGCCCACCGAGGGTTCCATACAAACTAGAAGATAAAATGGGAAATTAGGTATATGTTTTTTATATTTTCCTTCATAAATCGAAAAATATACATCATAAAAATATTTAAAAACCTGTTTTAGCTTGTGCTAATTAAGCTCTTTCACATGATACGGTTAAAGTACTTTAAAATTTTGACCCTCTTTCCTTGCTTAAAGACCCTATATTTTGTGATTAAATTAAAAATGACCAGTTTTCGGATTTCTTCCTATATGTGTACTTTAACACAATGCTCTTTGCAAAATTTCATAGTTCTAGGTCAACGAGAAGTACCCCATAGATTTTGATTCCCTTCTGAGTGTCGAAATGTGCGTTTTTTGCGACTTATTCGGCTGTAACTTTTTTTTATGAAAACTGAGAAGTTTGTTTCTTCTCTCTGCAGCAAGATACTATGGATCTACGTATATGGTTTTAATTTCAACTCGATACATTCACGCATTCCCGAGATAAAGGTCTTGACACCCGGACAGACGGACAGACGGACAAACGGACAACAAAGTGATCCTATAAGGATTCCGTTTTTTTCTTTTGAGGTACGGATCCCTAAAAACAACTCAACAACTTTTTTGCAGTCGGGTATTTTGTTTTTCTTTTAATGTAGATAGTTACCAACCAGTAGTTTACTACCACCAGTAAACCACCAGTAGTTTAGTAGTTGTAGTTTACTTACCAACCGGTGGTACGATATATAGCAAATTAACAGCCTGCTCCCTCAAGATGTCCATATAAAGACTCGCGGAGAACTTCGACATGGTGACCAGCTTGCAGCCGAGGTTGAGATGTCCCACCAGCGTTACTACCATGCCGTAGATGTGGAAGAATGGTAGGAAGCATGGGAGAACGTCCTGGTTATTTCCTGTGGACAAATGTTACACATTTCTTTTCTTAACAGTCTCTTAGAAGTGTCGTGTATTCTGACCTGACTGAGCAAGAAGGAGGCTTATGTTTTGCAAGTGTATGTATGTTTGGTTCTATATTACCTCCTACAGACTAAACGGCTTGACCGATTTTGATGTGCGAGATGTCGTCAGATTCGTCTCCATAGCCTGTCATATGATACAATATTTATAGTAATAATAATACTATAGAGTTCAATTTGTCAAATAGAAAAAAAAACATTATTTCGGTTTGAACCGCAATATTCCAGTGAAATTTCTAAGCCTATATATTTAATATCTCGGAATGACGAACGCAGTGTATTGCCGTTTTGTAACAGTCTTGAACGGTTGAAATCTAAAGTTCTGGGTAGCACTGGACTGTTATAAGTTATAAACGCAGGTGAGCATTTGCTCGTTTCTCTTAGTTGAATAAACAAAATTAAATATCAAAATAATGAAACTAAAATAATTTTAATTTACACGTTTTTGTTACATGTTTTTAACTACATTTGCAAACAAGTTTTAAGCATTTATGCATAATTTGTACAATGATAATGATATAAAATTTAAATATATAATAATAACAACACATTTTTAAATTCAAGGCTAAACCTGTTCACATACATGGTAAAATTATAATTTTAACAAAAATATATTCAACAGCGAAAACACCTATTTCGACCACTATATTCTTAAAATTTTTGTTGCTTTAAATGAAATAAAGAAAATTATGAGAACTTCAAATTCAAACAATGGATCATCAATTTGGATTTATTTTTTGGTACTTTATTAACCTCGACCCAAAAAGAGGGGTGTAATCTATATCTCTATATGTATATATATAAATCAATTGCTGTTCGTTTGCCTCGCTAAAACTCGAGAACGGCTGGACCGATTTAGCTGATTTTAGTACATCATCTAGTATAATATAAATTTTTCGTGTGTATATCTGTGTGTCTGTCTGTGGCATCGTAGCTCTCAAGCGGATAGACCGATGTTGATTTAGTTTTTATTATTTAAAAAAATCTGAAAGAAAATTTCATCAAGAGTGTTCTAAGCTATGTTTCATCGAAATCGGTTCAGCTGTTTTTTGTCAGGGATTTTTGAGTTTTCTACACTTATACACTGAGTATACTTTTGTGGGACTGTTTTTATGGAAGTCCAAGTATAACGTATCATCATCATCATCCAGCCACAAGAAGTCCAGTGCTGGACATAGGCCATGGATTTCCAAAAAACGGTCTGCTTCAAGCGTCTTCCTGCCACTTGTATGATATCTTCTGTCCACCTTGTGGCTGATCTTCCTACACTGCGCTTGCCGGTTCGTGGGCTCCATTCGAGAACTTTGTGGGCCACTGACGACGGCCCCATAGACCGTCAGTGGCCCACTGCCACTTCAACGTATCAGATAATATATTATGGTAAGGAGCATAGTCGATACGGTAACTTTTGCCAGTAAATGACGTGTTTTTCATACAAGAGAACATAATTGTTTTCTATCTTTAAATATATATTTTTTTTATCAGCCCTGTTTATTACAAACTGTCCCACTGCTGGTCACGGGCCATCTTCTCATTGTGAGAAGGGTTAGGCCATAGTCTGCCACGCTGGCCAAGTGCGGGTTGGCAGACTTCACACATCTTCAAGATCATTGGGAACTCTCAGACATGTAGGTTTCCTCACGATGTTTTCCTTCACCGTTTGAAGATGCCGGCAATCAACAATACGCACATAACTTCGAAAAGGCAGAGGTGCGTGCCGCGGGATTCGAACCCAGGACCGGATCTCAAGTCAGACGGTCTCCCGACTAGGCTGCCGGAAACTTTAAATATTATCCTATTTCAATCATTCTGGCTTTGGCTGTACGGTCTATTTTAACATCTGATAAAATGTAGTATTTCTTTAAGCTAAGATAGAAACTTCCTGGAATGAAACTATTTATTTACGTTTTAAGGTGTTTACAAAGTTTTATGGAACATGATACAATGAACTTTTCCACGCTAATATTAGCCCTGGGAACCGAATTTTACGAGCTAGTAAGATGAAATTACTTACCTTGTGTCAAAATTGGGAAGCACGTTGGTTCAGTCCCCATACATTCAATAGCTGACATCAGATTTAGGTAACTAATCTCTACGCCTTTAGGCAGTCCCGTGGTACCACTAGAGAACGGTATACAAGCTACATCATCCAGCTTCTTCTCAATTTTATCCAGAAGACCGTAGTCTACTTCCCCTGACTCGGCTATTTCTGAATATCTGATGACTCCAGGAGGTACAGGGTTGCTTGGGTTGTCTAGGAAGACTATTTTGATGTTTTTGTTCTTGATTCCTTTGACGACGGTGTCGTAGCATTGTGGTATCGTGACGATGACTTTTGGCTCCGTTATGCTGATTTGATGGTCGACTTCAACTGTAATATAAATAAACGTTGGCCCATTTCTAAATACAAAATATAACTTTTATTAAAAGTTGCGATTATTATTAGCATCACATTTTTAACGACTTCAAAAAGAAGAAGGTTAATAATTAAGCCGTTATTTACAAACCGATTTCAATTATTTTTTTTGTTTGAAATGATATTATTTTTATTGGTTCTTTAGAAATAGAAGTAGTTAGTTTTTAAATCATGATTACTTATCTTGAAGTCGTTATTCAGTTTTTAAACTATCAATCATTGGATATAGCTTTCTAATAGAAAGAGGATCAAGAGAACATGCTAATATAAAGCATAACAGTACAGCTTTGCTAGTTAGCAATCAGCATGTTGTTTTGATCCTACTACATCAAATTGCTTGAAAGCCAATCAAAGTATATCCTAAAATTTTGCCATTTTTTTTTTCTATTACATTTCAAAAGATATAGCCGTTTAAGTGTAGGACAGACAGACACCGTAGCCTCAGGAATAGACTCCCTCACCCTTAGTATACGGATGCCTAAAAAGACCGGTGGAAGCGTGGCCTGTATTTAGTGTCTTCTTGCAACCTGTATTGAGATCGTCTGGATACTTCTTGATGTCCTCTCTGTATATGTGTGTGTGATGACATTTACAGTGACAAATGACAAGTATAAAGTCAGGTTTACACGCTCTGTAGATAATCTTAACGCTAGGATTAATTTAGAAGGCTATCCGATAAGAATCCTACACGTATCATTTAGTGGTGCAAAATAAAGATAACTGCGTTTATCGTAATCCCCTTAACAAAAAGGCCTAGGGGGTCTTAGAGGCCTGGATAACATATTTAAAAGATTTAAAGGCTGTCAAAATGACGTAAAATGTCAAAAATTATATTCTGAATCAGCCGTCACTTTGTGAAAGTTTTAGCAGAGATATTGAACCATATTATAATTATTTTTTTGTTAGTTCCTTTTGACATGTAAATTGGTTCTATGAAATATATGTCTGTCTTCATCGTGGAATTCGTGGATTCGATCCCCACCCAGGACATGCATTTGTGTGATGAACATGGATATTTGTTCTGTGTCTGGGTGTTTCTGTTTATTTACAAAAAAAAGTATTTATGTATGTATTCTATCAGCCATTTAGTTTCCATAGTACAAGTTTTAGCTACAAAGCAAGAACTCATATTCATTAAGTTACACGTAAGTTTGTTTTTATGATACATAATCAAATTTAATTGCCACATTATCCTAATTTGGTATACTTACCTACAATGATTAAATGTTAAATTAAAACCATTTTCTCATACTTTGTATCTTGAAATATACTTTGTTATATTTTATTACCCTTACCTTGACACTGTGAACACCGTTTTATGATTTATTTCATAAATAAATAAAATTGTTTGTATGAATGGATGCAAGCCGCTTCCAACCGGTCTTTTGGGAAATCCATGGGGGAGGCCTATGTGACCAGTGGACCCCAACGGCTGAGATGATGTATGTATTATTCTAGTCGTTTAGGCCTATCAAGCCGCTTAGGCTGTCGGAGATAATAAAACATACATGTATACGTACATACATACATACATTCCTCCTTCTTAAGCAGTCTGGAAATATAAACTTTCGTATGTAAAATAAAAGGAGCAGAGGTAGACAGATCAAGAGATGGGAAGATGACATTAGAAGAGCAGTGGGTCCAACATGACAGCTAGGAACAGAAATGAATGGAGATCTTTAGAGGAGGCCTTTGTCGGAAGACAAGTTGTACCGAAATAACCGTTTGGCGACATTCAATAAAATAAAATAATATTTTTATTTCTAGGCAAAAACTATGTATTTTAGAATGTAAGAAACAACAATAAAGGCTTTTTTATTTTTATTTTATTTTATTTTTATTAAGTAATGCCTGGTTCATCAGTTGTAATAGTTATAGCTTAAAAAAAACTGAAAAACCGAAATCAGAATACGCAATTCGTTGACTTGGATTAGTACCAACTAAGTCAATGGATGATATATTTTCAGTTATTTTGTTGTAAAAACCAAAGTACTTAACCGGTTTTGATCAAATTTCTTTAGGACCACTTCTGAGATATTACCTACCAAACAAAAAAGAATCATCAAAAACAATCCATAACTGGCGGAGTAATCGCTAAGCAAATATACAAAAAAAAACACATTCAAGTTGGAAACCTCCTTCTTTTTGGAAGTCGGTTAAAAAGGAAAAAGCACTAAGTAATACATAGTTATGAAATAAAGTGTCTTACTGAAGCTGAGTGCATACTCAGTAAGTAACTTAAAACCTCCTTTAAATAATAAAGATTAAAAAAAAAACTCTTATATTATGTTAACGTTAGGTATATTCTTCCGCTATTCTACCTAAATTCGCCTAAACGGCACCGCCATTGCTTTCCGAGACCAATTGTTAAAATATTCATTGAATTTACAACTGAAAACACGATTGACTAGAATAACATGGGGCCTATGTACTGTTTAACATATCTACATCATTCTTAGGGTTCCGTACCTCAAAAGGAAAAAATCGGAACCCTTATAGGATCACTTTGTTGTCCGTCTATCCGTCTGTCAAGACCTGTATCCCGGGAACGCGTGAAGGTATCGTGTTGAAATTAATATCATATACGCAGATCCAGTCTCTTGATGCAGAAAGAAAATTCAAATTTGTCAGTGTTCGTAAAAAAAAGTTACAGCCAAATATGTTGTAAAAACGCACATTTCGACACTCACAAGGGTACCAAAACCTATGGGGTACTTCCCGTTGACCTAGAACTATGAAATTTCGCAAGAAGCATTGTGTTATAGTACACATATAGGAAAATATCCGAAAACTGTACATTTTTAATTTAATCACAATAAATTGGGTATTTATGTAAGCAAGGAGGGTCCAAATTTGAAAGTGCTTTAACCGTATCATGTGAAAGAGATTAATTAGCACAAGTTAAAACAGGTTTTAAATACTTTTATAGTGTATATTTTTCGATTTATGAGCCAAAATATAAAAAATAAAAAAACCCTTTTATCTACTAGTTTGTACGGAACCCTCGATTGGCGAGTCTGACTCGCTCTTGTCCGGTTTTTTATTAGACTTACATTCTTTATAAATTGGGTTCACAGTCGTAATGACGCATCCAGCTTGGATAGTTCCAAAAGCGACGACGGGAAATTCAGGACAGTTAGGCAGCATGGCCCCCACGACATCTCCTGGCTTCAAACCTAACTTCTTAAGCAGGGATGTGGCGAACGCTGCCGTGTTCCTTTGTAGCTGGAGGTAGGTGTAGGACTTTTTGGTCTCCGCGCTTTCCTGAAATAGGGCAATTATTATTTTTATGCATAAATTGGTACGTAATATAATGCTTAAAACACACGATTACCTAGTTTAGGCTAGCTTAATAAGTTTACCTTTGTAATATAGTTTTTTTTTTTTTTGTATTTGGATATCTTAAGTTTTGATTAAATGATTTATTATTCTCATTTATTTATTTACAATCTTATAAATTTGTTACAACACAAATATAAATATAAAAAAAGAAAAAAAATTTGTAAAAAACTTAAAACTAGAGTGCCGCCGGCAGCGGGGCGGGGCTCAAGCTGCCGGTGGTAGGGGCTACAGAGAGAGGAACCTCCTGGCAATACGTGCCGTGTCTAGGATGACTGCCTTCTGTATCCGACCCTTGACCCAACCATCGAACGAGAGCCTCTTGAGATGTTATTATTATTTTATTATTATTAATGTTGTAATAAACGGTAAACGGTTGCCCGAATCCGTTTCATGGGACTGTCTGATTCTAGGTGTTTTACTTGACACGAAATTTTAATGCCATAAGTTTGTCAAACAGTTTAATTTGACCGAACAATTATTAGGTTAAGTTCATTAGGTTAGTTTTGTTATATCCAGATAACTTCTAATTTATAAAGGTTCGGTTATGAGATGTGTGTTGTTAGGTTAGATTCGATTAGGTTTCTGTTAATTAATTATACACAAAAACCATATTACAAAGATTCGGTCATCAAACGAGTTTTCAAATGACTAGAAAGCTCATTGAGAAAGCGCATAAAGTAATTAAATGGCTATATCTAGTTCTAGCGTAACATATATATAGTTTTAAAAATAACGACGTCTAAATACGCAATTCTAATCTAGACTAATTTTTTTCAGTTATTTTTTATAAAAACCAAAGTACTGGACCTATTTTGATAAAATTTATATGGGACCACTTCTGGGGTATTATCCATCTTTTAGGAAGTCTGTTAAGAACAGACTTGAAAATATTGATTACAAGACCAACTTCCCAAAAAAATGCTCTAAAAATAAAAAAACCTTGCTGGCATTAATTAACCGTGTGTCGCAAATTATCTAGTTCTGAGGTCAATTCCGACCATTCGACCTCACAGAGCGTCTGACCTCACCGCTTCTAGCCAAGGGCATGTTTGTTTTTATTGCACGGATTATTTGACTAGCAATAAACAGTATGGACTAGATAGGCAGGTACAAATTGTTTTACTAATTATTTAAAAAAAATTACACGATAGACCACCAACTCGCCTGGTGTTAAGCGACCACAGACTAGTAAGAGAGTTTAAGCGACGGTGTGGCCGGTGGTGAAGCACGTGGGACGGTTAGACGGTGACTGGCCTCGCAACTCAGTTAGTAATGCCTGCTAAGCTTTAGGTCATGGGTTCGATCCCCAACCAGGACAAATATTTGTATGATGAGCATGGATGTTGGTTCTGTGTCTGGGTATTTCTATGTACCTATCTTAAGTATATATTTACAAAATATCTGTATTTACGTATTCTAATATCAGCCATAAAGTTTAGTTTCCATAGTACAAGCTTTGCCACATTTATTATTATTTTATTATGATAACTAGCATGGTTATTACACATTTTTATTTGAACAGACGGGTTACTCACGTCTATTTTTGAGCCCAATTTTTCGACTATAGTTTCAACCGCATACGGCGATCTTAGCAGTACCAGACGAGACGTCCTTCGGGAGTGACCTCTGCGCTGTTCCTTTTGAAAAAGACCGCCGTATGCGATTGAAACTATAGTCGAAGAATTCGGCTCTAAAATAGACGTGAGTAATCCGTTTGTTCAAATAAAAATTTATAATTATTACTTATTCACTCTAATCTTAAAGATCCCCGAGCTATGATTTTCAGGAAATAAGGACCTAGGAGAATAATCCTTTTCTTTCAGGTTATAATTTGAACACCCGAATCACAGTGAACACACATCAATGCTGAAAGTAGCAGTTCTATCATAGATTCCAAAGTCTAAAGTGCATTATTTATCATTACCACACAAACTTGTAAAATAATCTAATCTATGAAGGCGAACCTGCGTTTAAAGTTTATCTTGATTACGATGCAATTCCACATACCAAAGTACTCTATTAATTATATTGTTCAAAGTTCCCAAAATTAAGAATATTGTTATTTATCCCATAGTCCTCTAATAAGTTTATTCAAAGTTCCCAACATTAAGTTTATTATTATTATTATACTTACAAAATTTTGAAATCAAAAAATTGATAACGCAATTAATTAATTACGTTTTTTAATTAACTAAGCAATTAATATCAAAATCAGTTAAACAATTAAAAATATATAGCTTTTTTTCTTAAATCACATGAAATAAAAGGACAACGCTAAAATTTTTCTGTCAGATACTTTTATCTGAGAACTGAAATATTAACCCTTAGACAATTATATCTATTTAGTGAATAACATAATAATTATGATGATTCATATGACACCTCACACGTCGAAATCCATCCATCCGTTTATGCTGTAGGGGGTGCCAAAGATTCACATTACAAACAAAGGTACATAACATACTCTCGAAAAACGTAACCCTCCATCGGCAGTTAGGTAAAAAGAAACGAAAGGCTTCTTTTGAGAACAAACAAAGGCAATTTATCTAGCTTTCTATGAACCCGTATCGCTATAATTAGTGATATCATGGTAATTGAGCTAAACAGCTTGCTATTTATGAGGACTAAATGTTTTTATGTACTGGTATTTGGTAGGTATAGTTAACTTTAATAATTTATTTCTTAGAAACTATTTTCATTATCTGAACTTGTTGTAATGATTTATAAAATTCACTTTTTCAAAATGTTGTCAACACAAACCTCTTTTATAGTATACTTACCCATGTCTAATCGCGCCAATCTGCATGTAGGAAAATCGAAGCCCTGGGTCGCCAAGATACAGGCACTGCCTAGTTTGGGGCCCACAGATACATAACTTACAGTAATAGCTTAATTCCATAGAATAACTTTACCTTTTTGTACATTGTATTTTAACAATGTGTTTAGCAAATAAAATTTTACTTGTACTTTTTTTACTTTTTAATATAGTTAACTTAGTATAAGGAAAATAAAGATTAAACAGATGAATTTGCCTTTTTAAACTGTTGACAAGGGCGTCGCCAGCCCATGGCCCAGGGGGGGGCAAGTTAATATTATGGACGATGAGAAAAATATGAATTGTAGGTATAGGTACAATTGCACGGCCTTAGGACTTTGGTTGATTTGCAGTTGACGACTTTTTTTAATTTCTAGGGGGGCAGCTGCCTCCCTTTACCCCCCTTTACCCCCCTTGGCGACGCCCTTGACTGTTGTACATGTAAAACAATAAATATTTATTGTTTTCTTACCTACCCAAATTAAATCTGCTCGCATAAAAATATTTTCCACTTTTGATGATAGATACTAATTTTTTTTTGCTTTAGGAAAATGTTAACAATTTTTTTTCACATCAATTAAATTCCTACATATGTAAATCGTATACAGCAGGTATGCTTGAAATGAAATGAGAATAAATAAAAGGAAAGGAGGAAAGTTACGAAAAATGTAAAACATAATTATGGATTCGGTCAAAGCTCGCTTGTAAACAAACAATAAGCTTTCTCTCTCGCGCTTCACAACATTTAAAACATATTAAATCATTGAGTAGGTATATTATAAAAGTGAGAGACAAATTTGTTTATTTGGATAAAAAATCAGTTTTAAAATTTAAAAAAGAAAAAGTTTTTCTTGATTAAAAACAGTCTGAAACATGCTGGAATGCGACATATATATAGATGACTGCCTAATTAATTGTAAAATTGTGCGTACGAAGGTAATCGGTCTTGAATGAGCTACAAAGAAATTAACTAAACAAATCAATATTTCTCTGACAAACTATTTGAAACAATATAGTAAATATATATATAAATAGTTGCACACAAGTCCTAAGTAGATTCCCGGAAGTCAATGAAAAATCGAATATTTTAAGAAAAAAGCAAGAACTAAAAGAACTGGTCGAGTTAGCGATAAAGTTAAATCAATTCAAAAAGTAAAATCAATTTTCTAATACCTAGTTATTATATGTTTAAAGAACCGAAACAACCGGCCTTAAAATATACAATTTTGTTTTCTTGAATAAAATATTTTATCCAGTTATTTTGCAATTTGCAATGATTCCCATATCATTGTAATAATTTGATTAAATATATTATGTTTTATTGATTAAATTAAAAATGTCCAGTTTTCGGATGTTTTCCTATATGTGTAGGTACTATAAGACCATGTTTCTTGCTAAATTTCGTAGTTCTAGGTCAACGGGAAGTACCCTATAGGTTTTGATTCCCTCGTGAGTGTCAAAATGTGCGTTTTTACGACATATTCGGCAGTAACTTTTTTTTACGAAAACTGAGAAATTTGATTTTTATTTCTGCAGCAAGAGACTATGGATCTACGTATATGGTTTTAATTTCAATACTATACCTTCACGCGTTCCCGAGATAGGTACATGTCTTGATACCCGGACGGACGGACGGACAGACTTACAACAAAGTGATCCTATATGGGTTCCGTTTTTTCCTTTCGAGGTATGAAACCCTAAAAATACAATCGAATTTAAAACCATCTCCTTTTTCAATTCTGTAGAAAAATACAGATCTTACGAATTACGATGTTAGTTAAGTGCGGCTATTATTTTATCTACGAGTACATACCCTCAAATTGAAAATCTGTCGCTTCCTGCACTTGTATCCTCTCTGAGAACTTTGCTATACTTAAGTATTTTAGTAATATCGAGATTAAAAATGATTTCTTTCTTGATAATATTATGAACAACTCAAAACTTGCGATATTCCTTGAGATTTGATCTCTCAACATATCTCGTCAGCACTAGATGCTCTATCAATACTGCTATATTGTTCCCATTCCTGTGAGAAGTTTGTAGATTCTAATTCCATTGGATACAAGAAATTTTAGATTGACTTTTTATCAATACGTACCTAAGTGTGAACATTTCAAAAATATAGTAGGTACAACACTTCAGTTAAGTAGATACTTAGAATCGTAGGATCGGAAAATAAACACTGACACTGATGATTTAGAAGAAGTTAACACATCTAAATCAGTTTTAAACGTAGAACCGTTAAAATTCATACATGCCCATTTAAAACAAATCATTGTATTTTCCGCAACGATTACCAATAAAAATATTTCCGCATTTACGCAAAACAAGTTAAAATAACTAGTTTACAAACTTACAAGTGCAATATGATTCTTGTAGCTGTCGAGATGTCTCCACATACGATCTACGAATCTAGTATTTGGCAGGGGAAAGTCAGGTATCCTGGATTTTATAAGAAAATCGTCACTTTTCCCCGCGGCTGCACTGACTGAGGCGTTTCTTTGCAGTTTGACATTTTTTATTTCGCGTGTAATGATTTTTCGCGCGAGACGGGACATGATTACGCGTTGGCGGTGAGACGGCGACTGAATGGAATGGAATGCCGCAGTTGAGGAATGTTTTCTAACGCCTTATGTACTTTGAACTTGTTAATTATAGGAAACTGATAAAAATTTGCTATTCATTTGTGTACAATTTTTGATAGCGAATGTTAAATTGTAAGTTACAACTTGTGTAGACATTTCCTGTTTTTACTGTTTCACTACATTGTGCAAAATTATTTCTTGATCAGTCGAGATAATGTGTATTGATAGATTAGAAATTTATGAATTTGCATGCGAGCCTACATGTTGGTCTTTTTTACCTGAATGCGTAAGGAAGGAGGGTTATATTTTTCGAGTGTATGTGTATTTGTATGTATGTGGGTATGTATGTATGCATGTTTCTATATGAGCGCCTATAGCCTAAACAGCTTGACCTATTTTGATGTGCGAGGTGTCATTAGATTCGTCTTCACTCCCTGAGTGTCTTTATCACATCTCTCGCAAAATTGCTTTTTATCGTAATTCCAACGAATTTTCCGCAATAAACAAGTCATTTTACTATGATTATTCTAAAGAATGTGCATTTATAATATGTTACAGCGATTTAACGCATACTGTCTCTCAAAAAACGTACACTCAACAGCGTATCGAGCATAACGAAATCATATGTTAGCCTGTAAACATATTTTTTCTGCAGTCCAGATTCAGATTCAGATTTTATTTATTGTTAACTGTGTCTTATGAATTACATCAATGATCTTAAAATACTAATTTGGGTATCAACAGTTAAGTTCATGGTGAACATACAATAATTCAATTTATAGCTTACATTTGAATTAAACATTAAAATAAAACAGTTACGTTATTGAGATTAAAACTTAAAAATAATAATAATAAGGAATAAGAAGGCAGTCATCCTGGACACGGCATGTATTGTCGGGAGGTTCCTCTCTCTGTAGCCCCTACCACTGGCAGCTTGAGCCCCGCCCCGCTGCCGGCGGCACCCTAGTTTTAAGTTTTTTACAATATTTATGTTTATTTTTTATAAGTTTATATTTGTTGTAAATTTTTTTAAATTAAGAATATAAATAAATAAATGAGATAATAATAAATCGAATGTCAATAGTAATAAAATATCTAATGTCAAAACCTAAACACAAATTAATGCTAATTACATACAAAACATTGGGAATGTTACACAATACATACAACTCATATCCAATATTACGTTTGTCAAATATAAATTTAATAATAACATGCCAAACTCAATTTACTAACCCATACATTTAAGTCGGTGTTATGAATTAGGTGGTCAGTCGGGTAGGTACCTATTTTGTTTTTATTTTAATATAGATATTTGTTATAGTTCCATAATCAATAAGAAACCCTTATAAGTAGTTAGCTTATATAGTATGGTTTCGTCGTGTCAGTCCGTCTGTTGTGCGCTGTCTAACTCAAACTCATATTTAGTACTTTGTTTAGGACATGAATAATCCTAGAACTAACATTAGTCTCCGTTTTGTAATAAGACGGAAAAAATCCTGTGCCGAACATCGACGAACATTGCACGAAATAGAACGACACGCACTTGGCATTTTTTTTGTTTTGATAAAATAATTACCTTTATCCCGCAATTACACTGCTGTTCGATATTGTCTACATCCATCTACAGGGCTTATGGGTACATATAGAAATACAATTCACGTTTGTTTAAAATTATTAGTTAAATTTATACCTACTTGCTTAAATTATTTCATAGATACTTATTTGAATGTTTGTGTTAGTACCTATGTAAGTTACGTAAGTGTAAAATGTTTTGCTGATTTTCAGGAATAGCAATTACGTAAGTGTAAAATGTTTATTTTATTTTCGGTAATGGCAAAAAACATGTGAGCCGCAGGTCAAACAATGCACGAAGTTGCGAAACACACCTTCAATTAGGTTTTAACTAAGTTTAACTTTATGAATTTCGTATGAAAACTGTCTTAATCAACAAATTTATAGACATTTCAAATGAAAACACTTTTGAAACACTGTCTATAAATTTGTAGATAATTAAGCAAGTTGTCTGGAGAATTGAAAAATTCTGAAAAAAGTACAAGTTGTTTTTCTAAGTTTTTTTTTTTATGAACTCGATAATAAAATGTCTTTTAACAAGGCCGAAAAACAAGCTAGCGAGTAACTAAGCATGATATTTTGCTTTTCTTAACTAATACTGATCGACTGACCTCGCAGCTCAGTTGCTACTTCTGCCTGCTAAGCTGTAGGTCATGGGTTTGATCCCCACCCAGGACACACATTTTGTGTGATGAGCATGCATCCCGATATTTGCTCTCTCTGGGTGTGGTCTTTCTATGTAACGTAACTATATATTTATTATTTACAAACAAAATTAAATAGATAGATGACTCCTTATTATATATAGATATTATATAAATATAATATTAATATTAATTTATTTATTTATTATTATTATTTTTATTATCAATTTAATATTATATATTATTATATCCTTGGTTGTCTAGAAGAGATCGCTTTTAGCGATAAGGCGGGCGGCCTTATCGCTAAAAGCGATCGTTGTTACACTAGTGTAAAATTATTTCCTTTTTGTACTTGCTTTTGTTAATTTTAATGGTTGTCAATAAAGAGTTTATCTATCTATCTATTAAAATACCACAAAAACAATATAATTATAACTTGGTTTTTAATTGGCGACCTTATCGCTTACATCGATCACTTCCAGGCAATCATGCACGCTATAGGAAAGATGTTACAGATAGTGGTATTTAAAGGTAACTAAAAACTATGTCATTAACTTTCTTCATCATCTCAGCCATAAGAAGTCCACTGCTGGACATAGGCCTCGTATGGATTTCATAAAAGACCGATTGGAAGCGGCTTGCATCCAGCGTCTTCCCGCCACTTGTATGAGGTCATCTGTCCATCTCGTGGCTGGTCTTCCTACGCTGCGCTTGCCGCTTGCTTGTCTAGACATAATATATATATATATATATATATATATATATAAGTATTTGTATATTATGTCTAGATTACAAATAAGAATAGGTACTTAGGTAACAAAAAGTTTGTTTGTAAACTGATAGAGTGGATTAGGTGCCTACTCAGTATTCGTATAAGTGATAAAGAGGCTATGAAGGCCACCAGAGCGTTAACACTAATACGGACGTAAGAAGATAGATGCGCATGAGTGGCAATAAGCAAACAATTCAAACTATCTTTATGGATATAAAACATTAATAAAACGATATATAGGTACTTAAATAAAAACTTTTTACAAAAAAATTTTTACTCCGAAAAAACTGAAAAGCATAAAAGTAATAAACCATTTTTAATCAACTTTAATTCTTCTAAGTCAGCCAGCGTGATACGTCGCGTTGCGAGTGCTCGTGCGGAGAGCGCATATTTTAGAATGTCAATGTTTATTGCTGAAGATTTCATTGTTAATTTGATTTGGTTATTTCTTTAAATTTAATGTAATTTTTGGCGGCGCCTCAAAATTACTTAGATATATTCGTACTTACATTACTAAGGACTTAGTTATTCAAGTTAAATAAAAAAGGTTTTTATTTTATGTATTCAGTTTTTTCGGAGGTTTATTTTTTTTGTAAAAAGTTTTTTTTTTATATATTTTTTTAGCTTTAGTCTACTAATTACTATATGCTTAATTTTTGATTACTCTTTAAATAGCATAATAGCATAAGGTAGTACCTTATAATACACAACTCACTCGGCATTAAAATCTGCGAGTGAACAATAAATCACTCCTATTTTCCCACCCTTAGGGTAGATTTTTTTTCCATATTTATATGGAACCAACTTCGAGGTATACCCTCTCCAATAAAAAAAGAATTATCAAAACCGGACTACTCTGTACAAAGTTATGCGTGATCATACATAAAAAAATACGCGTCGACTTGAGAACCTCCTCATATTCCATATTTTTAACCGACGAAAAAACGTCGGTTAAAAATATGGAATATGCTTTATTTCATAGGAATAATAGTTTTAATTGATAAAATGTAACTACATACACTAAAAAAATTCAATCGGTCAATAAATTTCCGAGATTTATATCTCGGAAACGTATTGACCGATTGAATTTTTCACAGAGCATCAGCCCTAAGACTTTAATGTTTATACATTAAAGTTTTAGGGCTGATGCTCTGTCCCTCTCTACCAAAATAACAGTTCGTCGCTTTAGTGCTTGTTTGAAACAACCGCCACATTTATCGAAAATCACTTTTAAATGCAGTCTTGTTAAGGATTAAATTTCTGTTCTGTTATATGTTATGTAATAAGGTATAATTCATTACCATCTATAGAAAAAAAATATAACCATCGATTTGTATCTAACTCATGTATAAAAAAACTTTCAAGCCTTAAAAATATAGCTTTTTAAATAAAATAGAACAAAAAACTCTTCTCCTGTAAAATTTTACCAATGGTAGTTGTTTCAAACAAGCATGCAGCGATGAGTTTGTATTGAATTTGTACGGCGAACACGAACCATGACGTCATCATTCGCTATCGTGTGCTATCTGTCTACTATGAGATTAAAATACTTCAAATTCAAAATCATTTATTTGCCGAAATATAGGTATATATTAGATACTTGTAAGAGATAGATACTTTCTTATTTTTTAAAGTATTTCAATTTTGTTTTTGTGGAATTATCTATTTGTGGTTAGCTTTTTTATGACCAAATTTTAATAAATCATCATAATAGCGAATTTTAATATGAGCCAATTGTAAATATAATGATCAAGAAAAGAAAAACGATAAGTGCTATACTCCTATACATCCTAAATCCTAACATTGTAAAAAGCGAAAGTCTCAACAATGTACTTATGATATTTACGTAAGTACATAGGTAAATGTAAGGTGTTTGATTACTTGTCTAGGACAATCGTTGTATTATCATATTTTTACTAGAAATTAGAATCTTTTGTTTTTTGTTTTGTTACTTCTTCAAGCTAAAAGGGCTTTAATTATCTGAATTAAATATGGGACAAATACAGCGTTACAACCTGGAATAAGAAATAAATTATTCATTACCTTATTTTTGCGTCAAATTTCGCGTCAGTTCCCAAGCTCAATGAGTTCCAAAGTGACAACCTTTTTGGACACCTAACATATTTAGACCCAAACAGAGGCGGATTACCGTAAAGGCCGAAAAGGCCCGGGCCTAGAGCGCCAGATTTTAGGGGCGCCTGGATATCAATCGCGAAAAAAAATTACACTGATTGTCCGGAGAACAGGGCCTCAAGGCTGCTAAGTGAACATCACTCGCTCGCCGCTCGCTGATACGATTCAAAGACAATTTTGACAAAGTGTTAGTCTATTTATATAGTAATATATCTATTTATATAGTATAATAAAAAACAGAAATAGGTACTCTCTCACTGGCTTGTGGTGCGCACATGTTTGCCGAGGCGGATTACCACTAAGGCCTAAGGCGCATTATATGGTATTGTAGTATCCTACATCACGGATTGTCGATATATGAGTATCAGTTACTTCAGGACACTTTGTTCGTGAATTTTGTTTTAGACTGCGTCCATGTGATTAAACCTATTTTTCTATCATTAGTGACAAACCTCTTTTATCTGTGACAAATCTCCTTCTTTTGCGGCGAAAATTTCACCTCGAAAAGTAAAGGTTTCTGTTGGCTTTTGGTTGTTGAATGGCAAGTAAATCCGCGGGACAGACCTATTGTTATCGCTGGATGCAATGCAAATTGTGTAAAAACAATACTTATAAAGCATGCAAAAAAAAAACTGCATTATAAGTAAGTGGTTACGCATCAGGCAACCGTGATTGTTTCAATTGATGAGAAACAAGTAGATTTTCACATAACAAGGAAATAAACAAGTTGACATTGAAAATATTATTTTAAAACCTATTATGATAAAAATAGAAAATGACTTTGCCCTTTATTGTTTTAGGCACATTTTTTGGGCAACTAAAAAAAGGTGATAAGTTGCAAAATATGTTTAGCTACAAGCATAGATTATATAATTTGTGCTCGAAGTATATAAGTATTGGCACAACAAGTACCTAGCATTGAGTTAATTACCAATTGGATATTACTTTTGCTTGTTTTTAACCGACTTCAAAAATGAGAAGGTTCTAAATTCGTATATATTTTTATGTGCGTTACCGCATAACTCTGTCGTTTATAAACCGATTTAACTAAATATACTTACTTTCAGATTGATAAGATTGGTTTTTAAAACAAAATAATAGGAAAAAATATAATTCAAGTAGACGAATATTGCGTATGTATTTTAAAGTAGCGATTGTTTCAGTTTTACTATGATTATTTAACCGCCGAACCAAAAGGAGTTATAAATTTGCGTTTGTGTCTATGTAGGTATCTGTATATTTGTGTGTCTATCTGATACAACGAACGAACAAAAAACATTAAAATGGCATTAACATTAAAAAAAATTTTGTTCGTTTGAAAGATTTGATCGAGATTATCTTTAGCTATGTTTCACCAAAATCAGTTCAGACGTTCGTTATGTCTGGAGTTTTTAAGGTTTCTAAGCTTATTTTTAAACTTAGAGCTTGGGTAGCCATAAACCAGAGCACCCCTGGTGAGTGGTTGCGATCTTGCAGATCTGTTAAGATCCCTCCCTGCCGTGTCAGTTTTATTAATAAAGAAAAACAGTTTAAAAGCAAGCTTTCGTATGTTATGCAAACCAAGTATTCCATCTACCTAAATAACCCTTCATATCAGTGTTTCACATAACTAACAATGCATTGTCCAAGACAAATGTGAATGCGAAATTTTAGCGATTTAATCGCAAGATTTGTAAAAATCGGTCAAGCAGTATAGGCTAATCTACACAATAGGTATAAGTAATATTCTTTCACACATACCTATCGTTATTATGCACAGCCTTCTTTTATCCCACTGCTGGGTATAATAGGATGGTATAGGTATAAAGCCATATGTTTCGTTCTTTTGTGTAGACATACCTATTCCATGTGTAGGTTGTAATGTTTTTTTATTTAATTTATTTATACTTTTAACATAGCTGACATATGCTTTGCCGTATGCTGCTTAGTGTATGCACCCTGTGTGTTGTGTGTTGACCGTGTGTGTCGTCACCGTCAGTTCTAGCGGAAGACCAGCGCTGGCTATTCGCAACCAAGCAGTACCTATGCTGAGCTAAAACTGGATTGTGGTGGATACATACAAATCTGTTATGAATTACTGTACTAATTTTGCTGTATTCGTCAGTAGATATATTCTTGTATATTCTATAAATGAATATTTGTCTATTGTCTATACCCAAAAACTCTTCTTGAACGGGCGAATAAAACACACAAAAAGACTTTAAAAAATCCTATATCTACATATTTTGATGAATTTAAATGCCACCTTTTTAAAATTTCGGTAGGTTATATTATGTACCTAACTTTAACCACAGAATACAGTAAAAGCACAGAAGACATAGTCTGCAAACACATCACCGGTCGTTTTAGAAATCCATGGGAGGCCTATGTTGTAGCTGAGATGATGATGATATATTATACTTATCATAATGGCTCATGGGTCAGTGGTAGAACGTCTGCCTTCTGAGATGTTGTGCTGAACATGAATGTTTGTTCTGTGTTTGGATGTTTATATGTATCATGTATTAACAAAAAAAAAGTATATATGTATTCTATCAGCTATCTAATTCCCATAGTACAACCTGTGCTTAGTTTAGGGCTAGATGGTGTTGTGTGAAAATGTCCTAATACTTATTTATTATTAATTTATATAAGCTATTTATAAAAAAAAAGTTATATATAAAAGATCCAGATGCAGAATCAACATCCATGCTCATCACTCACATTTTCTTCTTGGGTCCAACTTAGCAACCAGACATACTACCGACTGAGTTGCGAGGCCAGTCAAGTACTTTACTTTATATATAATTTACCTAAACTACAAAGTGCGCAATGCGCATTGTTTGCTAAATCTCATGAAAAATGTCATAAATTTTCATGAAATAAGTGCAGGTAGGTACTGAAATAATGTTTAGGTAATATAAAATTCACTTTAACAAAATTAAATTCTTATTTATTATTTCAATGTTAATTCATAGGTCAACGTATGCGAAATGAAAAACTTTGTACTTACACAAAATTATCATATATGTAGTTCAAGATAGGTATTAACACACTTTCCTATTTGTTTTTCCATTGAATGGGCTTGCATTTGACTTTGTCTCACTAGAACAAAGACACATACGAGTAACTTATAATAAGCGAAGACTAAGGTGTAATACGCTTGCCCAGAAGACATCTGTTCACTCTGCTTTTGAAGACACCAGATTATAAGATGTAGGAAACAAATCTACAGGCAGAGAGTTCCAAATCTTAGCAGTATGGATGATGAAGGAGTTTCCGAAACGCTAAATATAAAAAAATCAATGCAAAATCATCAATAAAAATATCAATAATCTCCTAAAATACAAAGTGAATCTTATTTATCTTTCTCACGTAGTACCTATTGCCATATTTATAACCACACGAGATGCCATTTATTTGTTGACCGAGTGAGCGAAGCGAACAGAGGTCTCTGCTTGAAGTAAGTCGTGGGTTCGATCCCCACCCAGGACAAACATTTGTGTGATGAGCTGATGTGATGATGTATGATTGTTGTCTAAGGGTATTTCTATGTATCATAATATGTA
Source organism: Lycia hirtaria (assembly GCA_947563715.1). Lineage (NCBI taxonomy): Eukaryota > Metazoa > Arthropoda > Insecta > Lepidoptera > Geometridae > Lycia > Lycia hirtaria. The sequence goes on from OX387375.1 coordinate 27,460,299, forward strand.
TATATTTACAAAAAAGTAAATTTGTATTCTATTAGTCATCTAGTTCCATAGTACAAGCTTTGATTAGTTTAGGCTAGATGTTCAGTTTTTTTTTATTTATGGACATTTCACACAATTCACAAATTTAAAAAAAAAAAAATTTTTTCTTTCTTCTGTCCGGCCGGATGTACTCGCATACAGGTTGTATTTTCCAACCCATCTTGGCGAAACTTGATATACAGGTTCAACAATTTTATAGATTTATCGTAGATTGTTGTTAGACTTTTTTGATGTGGGGTATCTCCCCCAAAAGGGGGGAAGTTTGCTGCGGCACCTTTGACTAACTGATTTTGATATTTTCTAGAATCTTTTGATACTCAATATTAAACAAGAATTTTAAATTTGAGCAAAATCGGTAAACAAGTTGTCGAGATAAGAGGTTATGATATGTCGCTTAAATAGAGGGGAAGTTTACTACGAGACCATATATTTTATCGGTCGATTTTGATACTTAATATTTGACTGAAACATTTGCTACCAAATTCTCAACAAGAATTTCCTTTATCAGCAGACACCTCGCAGTTTTTTTTTAAATGTAATGTCACAGTTTGTGCTCACTAGGTCTATTGTTCGTAGAACTATTATTTATAGTTGACACTTCACCGTCATCATTATCACTATCCAGTCTCCTCTATCCCACTGCTGGGTATAGGCCTCTCTCTTATCTTGCCCGCTCCTGTGTCAATAGAGTCCAGCACCTCCTATTCACAATTCTTCGGATTTAGAATTGGTTCGGAAACTATATCTCCATCTCTGTTATTTGTATCTAAATGACAGAGATGTAGATATCAATTCCGGATCCGCATGATTGTGAATAGCCCTACAAGCTCGACCCGCGATTGCCGACTATTGATATTTATTAAGATTATCTTGGAAACTGACCCATCGACGGTTAAGCTGTTGACGGTGTATGGAAATATCAGAAACATAAATACTGATTTATTCGTAAAATTCGCTAAGTCTGCAGACTTAAGTGTTTTTTTTTTATTTGACAAATTTAATCTCCACAGACTCCGGGGTTCTTGCCTTTTATATAGTAAAATATCTAACTTATCTAAAATCTAATTAATATAAACTAATATAGTCTGTTTGATTGAAAGGCTGAATATCATACAGTTTGTCTTTCATGCTAGGCCTACAGGATACTGTTACCATATCTTAAGTTTAGGTTTTATAGCAATTGAAACACAAACGTTACGTGAAAAAATAATTTTATCTCTTGCAACATTAAAATATTTTCAAAAACTTAACAAAATTATAATTCTATATTATATCTGTTTATTATGACTAATAAAAGCAAAGATATATAAACTAACATAAAAAAAATATAAAAAATAAAAAGAAATACGACTAGTGAAGATGCTACATGGACTTCGGATTTAATCACAATTTATCATTAAATTTAAAAAAAAACTAATATCATTCAACATTTAAATTTTACAGATTAAATTTTATTATAAACTTGAGCTACTTTAAAAACATAAATTTTAAAAACGTACATGCATGTATAAAAAAATATTTAAAAGTTATATAAAATAGCATCAATGTATACAAAAAAATAATCAGATTAAGGTATTTTTAAATTCAGTCTATTACAAATATCTAAAATATTTTTAATACGAAAAATGGTTACAAAAATATTTTTTAAGACAATAAGGCACATTATCAGGCATAATCAGGCAAAATTGGTCCAGAATATAGTAAAATATTCGCAAAAACTATTTATCAATTACTTATGGATGAACCTAAAATATAAGTACTTTTAAAAAGTTTACTTAAAGGCCACCTAAGAAAATAAATAATAATTTAAAAAATATTGCACATTTGTTTATTTTATTATTGGTTGAAAACCCGATCGCAAAATATAATAACATTTAAAAAAATATATACGGCAGTATTTTATATAAGTTATCTATCGATTCTCTTGAAAGTTTTCTGGTATTTTTATTTATTTATTAAAAAACCTACAATAAAATAATAATATCAAAGTTTATTTATGTAAGAAAATTTCATTTTTACAAGCTATACCCCTTAAAGCTACCTTCAACTACAGATAACATTTTCTTTTCTCTTACAGAGTATACGTTTGCTTATTGCAAAAAGGATACAAATATAGGTAGCAATAGCACTTCATTAGCGACATCACAGTTGCATGAAAACTTACTTAATATCAAGGCCCTTGTTTTTTATCTTTCTATCCGTTATTTACCCGACTGCAAAGGAGGCCAATGCATTTATCTGCCTTTGTACGTATATCCATTTTGTTCATTAGTCCAAATGCATGGGCCAATTTTGATGAATAAATGTTGTTAGATTCATCTTTATTTCGTCACAAGATTATAAAAAAAAACAAAATGGCGGATTTTGAGGCCAAATTGTTTCCGTTTATTTATTTCTCTCAAACCTATCGAATAGGGTATCAAAATGAAGGAGTTTAAATGGTGATTACAAAAATATGTACTTATTATCAGTCTTACTCATAAATTACTCATAGTTAAATAATGTTTTGTTCCATTTTCTCGCGTGACAGTTCCCGTCTAACAGAAACTGACAAGTCCTTATTCAGTGAATAAGATTTTATCATTTGTTTATAAGTAACAATGACGGCCTTACCGTACCTTGCTTAAAGTTAAGTAACGTTTTTCGGTAAGGCCGTGTATGTTTAAACGTAATTTAGATGGAGTAAGAGTCGGGCATTTCGTTTTTTTATTTTTAACACAGATAAATGTTTCTTATAATGCTGCCTATTTAGTAACTAACTAGATAACTACTAAGTTCAGCTAATACTTATCCCGAAATTTGCGTTTCGGCCGCCATCGCAACCGAAATTCGCAACTAGTTGCAATGGAAGAAATACTATTCTTATTACGCTACTTATGCGTCCCTTCACAACCTTAAACCGATGAACCAATTCCATCCATTTTCAAATTTATTATTTACATGCATTAGATCAACAACCTTAAACATATATACAGGGTTAATTAATATCTAGCGTAATTTTCTTTCTCATAAACCTCAGACTTTAAAAATTCAAGAAACAAGAACTGGCCAAGAAACTTGCCTATAGTAGGTTTCCGAATGCCAAACCAGACTTTAGACTAATGTATCACATCAACATAACACATATACTTTTTACCCGACTGCGTAATAAGGAGGGTTATGAATTTTTCGGGTATTTTGTTTTTCTTTTAATATAGATACTTGTTATGATGTACCTACAAATAAACCCAATTGGGAAGCATTTTTAACATACTTAGAAAAGGTCTGGGGTAGACAAGGTAAAAACGTATAAAGCCGCAATCACAACACGATTCTATGTGTAATGGATTAGCCCGTTTAATAGAACAACAGGGCAATTCAGTTATTCAAGACCGCTTCGTAGCTGAACCATATGTGAACCGTTTCCCATCGTCCGCCATCTTTTTTTTTTTTTATTCTGTCACTTCTAAGTCATACAATAATAGACAAATTTGATGAAACGTGACACGTCCTACGCTCGTTATTAAATCAAAAAATTATAGCAGCCGACAGGAAATGCTTCGCAAAAGGTTCAGTTACAGATCGGTTTTGATAAACTGAATTGCCCCCCAGGTTCCTTTTCCTTGTATTGTCACTTAAGCGCTAATCAATTAATTCTTTGCTGGCATTTAGACCCTTCCTAAAATCCCCTCACACCCCTCGTGTCATAAATTAGACTTGTATCTGTGTGTATGTCTGTGGCATCGTATCTCTGAAACGGATGGACCGATTTTGATCTAGTTATTTTTTTTGCTTGAAAGAGGATTTTGTCGAGTGTTAGCTTTGTTTTATCAAAATCGGTTCAGCTGGTTTTTTTTGTCGGGGGTTTTTAAGCTTTCTAAACTTATACTTGTTATATCATGAATTTACGAAATTCATGATAAAAGTTGTTTACTGTATGCCATCCTTAAAAGCTTGCTTGTTAAATTATTAACCCTGTATAGAAAATGCTAAATTTGTTCCCTATGTTCATGTCGCATCAGTCTTAAATTACATACTTTTCCTTCAACACTTTCCTCAAGATCTTTCCAGCCGGATTCTTAGGTATTTCCTCCACAAACTGTACTTCTTTTATCTTCTTGAATATCGCTACTTTACTGTTCACATATTCTATAATTTCTTCCGGGGTTAATTTCTGCCCTTTTTGCGTTACTAAGAAGGCTTTAGGGACTTCCCCTGATATTGGGTCGGGGATTCCCAGAACTGCACAGTCGAGTATTTTCGGATGCGTTCGTAGAACGGTTTCCAATTCTGCCGGAGGTACTTGGAAGCCTTTTACCTGAAAAAAAAAAACATAGATATAATTTTGTTGCACCTATGGGAAATGAATATGGCCTGAATGATAGTTGACAATTTAGTTGTCAGTCTTAATTGATATGATATATAGTTTAAAAAACTAAAAAACCGGCTTCAAACTGCGCAATTCATTTGCCTGGATGATATTTTTCCAGTTATTTTGTTATAAAGTACTTCAGTACCAAAGTACTGAACCGATTTTGATAAAATTCTATTTTTTGATAAAATTTATATGGGACCACATCTGAAGCATGACCTAAAAATAAAAATAAAAACATCAAAAACAATCTACAATTAGCGGAGTGGAAATAATATAGTTACATCATCTCAGCCATAAGAAGTCCACTGCTGGCCATAGGCCTCCATGGATTTCCAAAAAGACCGATTGGAAGCGGCTTGCATCCATCGTCTTCCCGCCACTTGTATGAGGTTATCCTCCACCTCAATATAGTTACAATCGTTTTCATTTCATGTTAGACAGAGAGCACACAATTGCGAATGATGACGTCATGTTTCATATTCACCGTACAAATTCAATACAAACTGTTGTTTCGCGAGAGAGAGACAGAGCATCCCTCCCCTAAAACTTTAACGGCCTTACCAAAAAACGTTATTTAACTTTAAGCATTGCTTAACATATTTTGTCAACTTCTCCCTGATACGTAATGACACTTGCGAAAAGAAGACGCAGAATTTAAGACGATGATTAAAGTTACGTAACATTTTTCGGTAAGACCGATAATGTTTATAGGTATCTCTATTTTTTTTAAATTATTTATTACATTTAAGTATGTTATCAATTAAAACTATTATTCCTACGAAACAAAATTCATTCATATTCCCTTGTATACGCTGTGTTAAAAAGTTCTCACCTTAATTAATTCCTTAAGTCTATCGGTGATGTACAAGTATTTGTTCTCGTCGTATTTCCCCACATCGCCCGTCTTGAACCAGCCGTCTGACGTCATCACTTCCTCGGTGGCCGCCCTGTCCTGGTAGTAGCCCGTCATTAGATGCTTACCGCGGGTCCACACCTCACCTTCCTAGAATAATATATTATAACTTATGTCGAAAAACTTGATTTACAGCAGAGCTGCCAGATGTACGATTTAAATCGTAAACATACGACTTTTTGGCGTATTTGCCGAGGTACGATCGCTAGATCGAAATCGTACGACTTTTTAATACCTGGCAACATTTCATTAACGAAACCATACACGAAATATTGATTTGAGGCCAAAGCTATTTAAAAAAAGAATTGGCAGCATTTTTTCGGGAAATCATATTATAGACAGACAGACAACGGGACAGGTGAAACTAAATAAAAGCTTGTAATATATAAAAAAAAAACTGATATCAAAATACTCAATTCCGTTTACTTTGATGTCATTTTTCCAGAAATTTTGTTGCGCTGAACCGATTTTGATAAAATCTATACGGGAGCACCTCAGAACTATTACCTACCGAACAAAAAAGAAACATAGTCATAATTTGCGGGTTACTCCGCAACATACAAAAAAAAACATACAGTCGAATTGAGAACCTCCTTCTTTTTGGAAGTCGGTTAATTACTGAAGGCATTTTTCTCATAAATGAATAGTGAATAAAATGTATACAAACCTGACCGGGCCCCAAAGCCTCCTGCGTGTCGATGTCGACGATCTTGACCTCGGACCCGGGCAGTACGTAGCCCACAGCGGAGTGGTTCGTGTCTTTATTGTCGCCGACAGATATCGCGCCGTTCGTCTCCGTCAGACCGTACCCTTGACGGAACAGGATTTTGTCCTGCAATTTCATGTTATATCAGATCGTAGTTAGCTATTATTTTCGATAGAATTTAGTTTTATCAGATTTGCGCAGAGAAAAAACTATAATAGTCGCTTTTTTCCCAGGTATAATGGGATCATACATAGTATAACATATACTTACATACTACATGATGAGGTAAACATGGCAAAAAATCATCCCCACTTTATGCGTAGCGGAGGTACCCGAATACATTTTATTTTTCAAGATTTTGTTTTACCATTTTGTTGGCGTGATAGTACCAATAGTCTTTATGCTAAGCCGCGGACAGACTGACAGACAGACGGACATGGCGAAACTAAAAAAATAACGAAAATTTTATAATTTAGTTCGTTTGAATTTTAATAAATTTTGCGTAGCCTTCAAAATTGATACCATTATATGTACATACCTATTTGTATTATGTATAACAGGGCCTTTTAATATACAATTATTAAATCGAAGATAAATCTATTCCGCCCCCGATTCTGTAGAATCTTTATTATAAGCTTTCAGAATCAGGGGGTGGAATCAACGTGCACCATTTATATTGTTTATTTGTAATAGAGTTTAAGAATCTCTTGACTTTGAGATTAAAGGCGATATCTGTAGCTTGGTCGAAAACAAAAAACACTTGAATTGCTGCGAGTTATCAAGTACTTACTGACAATTTTTTATCTATTTTATCTATCAGTGGACTCTGAACTAAGGGGTCCGTCTTATCAAGAGATTAGGAATACGATATCTCAATGCAGATTAAATTAATGGGGTATGTAAAGTATTTTTAGGTATTTACTTTTTTCTTTTATTTGACACTTTCAAATAGTTTCCATATAAAAAGTACGACTAATGGTAGACTTAAACATTTTTCGAAGTAATATTTTCCAGGGATCGTAAACGGTTAAGGTATAAGGTTACGTTACCGGTATAATAACGGTAGAGGTATAAATTATAAAGGTAGACCGAAAACGGTGATAATAGCGGTTAAGGTATATAATAATAACTCTACCGATATTTTGTTATTTTGGTACCGAAATCACCGCGTTGCATAGGACCTCTCGCTCTTACGCGTTTGCATACGAACGGGGGATGGCGATGCGCGGTCAAAACCTTTATTTTTCGGTTACGGTAGCGCAATTCGCGGACGGTCAAGGTCAAAACCTTTATTTTTCGGTTACGGTAGCGCAATTTATAATGATATCGTTATTTATCGGTACCGTAAAATTCCTATATCTTTATTTTCAGATATCAAAATAAAAAGGTATGACGTCATACCCTTAACCGTTATAACCTTTATCTTTTCGGTATGAGACCCCTGATATTTTCTAAGATTTTCCTGATGTTACTCATTGAAATAAAACAAATTTTGTGACCTGACGTTTCGAACGCTTTGCAGTAAACCTAATAATCCTAACCTAATAACTGTTCGGACAAATGAAACACATGGCTAACAAACTTTTCGAATCAGAAACACGTGTCAAATATAACATTGGGAATGAGGCAGTTCTATGTAACGGATTCGGGCAAGATTCGAACAAATGTATTTCGAATTATAGATAGGTTACCAGATAAAATTTGTCGCGACGCCAGGTGGGGCGCGGCGAGGTATGATAAAGGTGCTCATGCCCTTAAATATAACGAGATACGTTATTATCTGGGTACCGAGATACGATGTAATAATAGATTACCTAATCATGCGTATATCTTTATTTAGTTTTAAGTAGCCTAATCTTACTAGAGCACGTTCAGAGCAAGGTTTAGAAACTTAGCGCGGGCAGGTGCCAAATAAGCAAATATCATACAAAATGTGATACATGCTGCTTCATTCGTATCAAGTACAGGTCGATCGAGTATGGGGTACTGCTGCCACCTTTTTGATGGATCAGCCAAGTATCAGCTTTATACTCAATGGACCGGCGAGCTGAGGTTAATCGGTGACGATAAACTAGTTGCCAGGAAGCTACTTAGTCTCGAGCACCGCCGTAAAGTAGCATGTCTAATATAAAACTTTAATAGAAAAGATGGTTGGCAAGTACCACCTGCATGGGACCCATTCACACGCGTTCATCAAATTAATAAAATCTCAGCATCAACACAGATCTGCGATACCTGTAGACACCGTGAGCGAGTTCTGCGTGCACAGGGAACATTTTGCATAAAAATAATAGGCGGTAGTAATTCATATTTTTATAACAAAAAAAACAACATACATACATAAAATCACGCCTGTTTTCCCTTACGGGGTAGGCAGAGCATCTAAGACTAATAAGGTCGTTTGACGCCACATTTGACCCTGATTATAGGGTATTATAGGGTTATAGGGGATAAAAGGGTAGGATGTAATGTTAGCTTGCAGTAACAAGGGGTCATCCCATCGCATACATAAATGCCAATTTCCCTCAAGCCCCTGAACTGACTTTTACAGCATGCCTGGAAAGAAAAGCAGCTGGTACCGTAGAAAACATAATCAACAAAAAGCCTATTAAAAGTCCTTACATTTTTGTCGAGCACAGCGGCCGCATCGCTGGCTGAGAGCGGCGCTGCGCCGGTTATGATGCCGTATACAGACTCCAAATGTTCCGGCTTCACTGCGGGATGCTTGCCCAGGAATACCACTGGAATGAAAACAAACTATTTTAAATTGTCACATATTTGAATAGGATTCAAATATGTGACAATGTCAAATAAATTGATTTTAAGACGCTGTATGTCATCATTTCAGCTATAAAAAGTAATAATAATAATATCTCGTGGATGGTCTTCCCATGCTGCGCTTGCCGGTGCGTGGTCTCCACTCGAGAACTTTTCTACTCCATCGGCCATCAGTTCTACGTGCTATGTACCCTGCCCACTGGCACTTCAACTAGCTAATTCGCTGTGCTACGTCGGTGACTTTCGTACGTCTAGGGATCTCTTCATTTCTGATTCGATTACCAGTAAAAATATTCAAAATTCAAAATTGTGCTCATTGAGTGAAGTTGCTTACCAATAGGTGGAACAATGAAGAGCACAGAAGCCTTATGATTGACTATAGTACTGAGGAACAGCTCCGGCTTGAAGTATGGCATCGTGACGATCTTGCAGCCGAGTGACATCTGGTTCATCAGGAGAGAGTTGAAGCCGAATATGTGGAAGAACGGGAGCACGGCTGGTAGAACCGCTTGATAGCTCGCTGAAAAGTAGAATTATATCATCATTGCCTTATTACCTTAAGGTGGTACAATACGCATGCGGCGGAAATTGCAAACAATTTTCTTGTCCTTGTAGCTAAGTCATGTAATATCTATTGTTATTGACCTTATGTATGCAAAAATCTATAATTATTCTATATATATTGAGTATATATATATATTATGAGTATATCTATTATGATTAATTATTATTACTCTTTTTTCTTGTAACATAAATAGGTACCTACTGTATATTGTTTTTGTGTATACTATAGTTTTTAGTTACTTTTAAAGGCCACTATCTGTAACATCTTACCTATCCGTGCATGGTTGCCTGGAAGAGATCGCTCTAAGCGATAAGGCCGCCAATTAAAAGCTTAGCTATATCTATGTTTTCTCCGTATTTATTTTTCTGTATGTGTGGTCTTTTAATAAAGAGTTATCTATCTATATAATTTAATAGCCATTCTGATTACCAATATAATATATCTTGTTACATATTAGCCTAAAAATCTATTTTTACTAATTCAAACGACTTCTCGGAATATATATAAGTAACGAGGCGCATTATTGATTATTAAATTGACAATTATTCGAGGTAACTAAAAGGAAAAAAAACTGTTTTAAATTTAAATTTTCCGACACATGTCTACCGATGCCCTTAAATTTGGCGTGCTAACTGCACTGTGTACTGTCTCTGAAACTTAGGAACAATTATACTTTACTCTCAAAATGTAAAATAAGATTTCTGTGTGGATCTGCTTGATAGACATCATCTGAATGTTTTCCAATCTTAAGTGAATTGGATATTTCTTCACAAACGCACTTTATGGGCAGGTTAGCATCAGGCTATTTTTATACAAAGAGCAACAAATACGTAGACGGATCTGATGGTAATTGATAACCGTTACCTATAGACAACTGGAACATCGGTGACGGACCTTCCGTGACGGCTGTTGCTTGACTAGCCCGCAGAGGTACTTGCAGACGTACTTTTTAAAACGCTCTTTGTAGAAGCTGACCGGGAAAACCTTTTGAGGAAGGGCATTCCATATTTTGCTTGTTGCCGGGAGGATGGAGAGGAAAATGTTGACTGTGTTGGAATTTCGAAATCCCATTTTGCGGGGTCAATTATTGGCGACGAAGCACAAGAATACACATTGTAGTTTTTTTTTTCGCAAATAAGTCCCGTTTGACCACTAACTAGCTTGTGGGAAAGTGACGATGTGGTCGGCGATGAAGCACGCAGACTTAGAAGATACCTATTCACTCTGACCTTGAAAAGACTTATTCACTTTGACGTTGTAAATCTCAGGAAATAAAGAAGCCGGCAATTCGTTCCACGCTTTGGCTATTCTGACTAAAAACGGAGAGTTGAACCGAAAACTGACTTTAGTAACTACTTGAGTAAATTAAAATAACATTCCCGTAACGATATGTAGTTAATAATAGTTTGTAATTCTGACAAAGGTCATGGACCCTGGTATCTGTGGAGCTATGTGAATAAACTTCGAAATGTAAGTTGGCTCACCACTAGTTTCCTTCACGCTTACAATGTCTGGATGGGCAATCATCTGATTCATGGCGACCACACTTTCATGCGTCAGCTCCACACCTTTAGGGAACCCTGTAGTACCGCTGGAGAATGGTAAGATGGCGACGTCTTTGGGACCTCTTTGAGCTGACTTCAAGCAAGACGTATCTACGTTGAAGTCTTCGGCTAATTCGGCAAACTATTTCGAAAAAAAAAAAAACAATGGCACAAAGTAAATTTTTAATTATCTTTTTTTTAGTTAGATCGTAGTGAAGTAATAAGCGTCCAATTGCATGTCATCCTACGCGCATAGGTTTCCGTAGTTACACTTAATTATATAAGTGAACTTAATTATTTATATCTTGATTACAACCTACAATCGTGGGATTGCGCGTGCCACGATACGAATTTGGCCATTTATTAATAATAGAAGCGTAATAAACTTCTGTCTTACCAGCCTACTTCATACGATATATTTTTGTTGGGATATAACTCACCTTGATAGTTCCTTCTGGCAGCTCATCATTATCTATCAATATGATAGGTATTTTGATTTGGAGCGCGTTGCAAGCTTCCTTAATATTTTTATACGAGAGTTTTGAGGAGACTATTGCTTTGCAGTCGATTAGTTTTAGCTGCCGTTGTAATTCGTCTGTAAGAAAAATTATGGTGAATATTTTGTTGGCAAAGATCGTAAAATCTACTGAGGCTGTTAGACAAGTGGCATTCTAATTTCGTGAACGGCAGTATAATAGAAAAGTAAATGTATAGGGTTGATATTAGCCAACGAAATGTCACGTGACGGCACGTCACAATTTCTTAGGACATCGAAGCGTAAGCGTTTGTAGAAATAAAAACGTTTGCCACTTGTCTAAGCCTATTTATGTTTTCAGTTTTTTTTTTGTTAGCGTGGCGTAATAAATAAACTTTAAAATTTGTGGTACCGTTAGATTAGGCATTAGGACTATTTATTAGTCGTGATTCTTATTTCTATTTTCTCTATTTTTATCGACTTCAAAAAGAAGTATGTTAATGATTTGCCTTTATTTTTTTACGTTTGTTACCCTATAACTGTGTTATTTATAAACTGATTAAAAAAATATTTTTTTATAGGATATATTTTCAGCTCAGAGTCTCTCTGCCGAGGTCGAATCAGGAATGAAATGATCCGTAACGAAAGTCACAGATATAACAACGCGGATTAGCAAGTTGAAGTGGCAGTGGACAGGGCACATAGCACATAGAACTGGCCAATGGGGCCGAAAAGTTCTCGAGTGGAGACCACGTACCGGCAAGCGCAGCAAAGGAAGTGTCTCTACCTTTTTGTGGTTTTGGCCTCGAGATAGACTGACCTCATGCAAGCCGCATCTAAAAGGTGGGTACAGATTGGTGAAACGTAACATGAAATGTATCATGCAATGAAAGAATTTGCCGTACACATTGCTGCAATGTATCAATAAAGGTTGCATTGGTGCAATGTATCATGAACACACTTTGCAACAATTTCTCATAGTTTGGACGTCTTGTGCGCGCGAAATGTGCATTTCACGCGCACGCTACGAGCATTACAAGCCGCGCGCGGAGCGACCCATGATTTGTCGGTTTTTCTAACGAACACAAAGGGGCATGCAGACGTACGCCGGAGGTTCGTAGTGAATGCGCGGTAAGAGCGCGCTATGCGTCCACGCTTGCACCGAACATGCAATGAAAGGTAGACTGTATACATTTCATGTTACATTTCACCAGTCTGTACCCACCTTTAAGCGCATAACTGGTCTTTTTGGATATATTCATGTCCAGCAGTGGACTTTTTATGACTGGGATGTTATTAAGTTATAACACTCACAAGCAGTATAAACCGGGTTCATCATACTGGCGACGCAGCCGGCCTGCAGCACGCCCAGCACCGTGCAAGCATACTCCGGCACGTTGGGCAGGATGACGGCCACCTTGTCGTCATTCTTCAACTTCAGCTTGAGTCGCAGCGAGGCCGCGAACCGGACGGACATCTGGTGCGTTTGGGCGTACGTGTAACCGTGTCCGGTCAGAGTGCATACCTGGAACCGATGACTTTCCATCACGTGGACGTAAAGACTAAAACAAAATTCACAAATATAATAGTATCCTGGGTTGACCGATACTCATATACCAACAATGAAGAACTTAAAGATTTTGATATAAAGACTCTATGTCGCCGTGCTAAAACCTAATTTAGATTGAGAAGTCGAAAATCGAAATTATTTTATATATTTGTATAGGTCAACTCAGGAGACTTGTTCGTTAATTTTGTTTCAAATTTTGTGTCCATGTGATGATAATTGATAACGTCATTGGAATTATCTTAATGTAATAGTACACACGGACACTCCATACAACGGCGCGCTAATCAGTGACATATACGTAAGTTGACGTCTGTACATAACACACACACACACGTATGAAGTTAGAGTTATCGTCTGATTGCCGCTCGCTCGTGCGGTCAATTGGGATTCTATCGTATACGAGTAAGCGTGTATGTAGTAATATTAATGTTTTCTGTGGTAATAGCACAACCTTTTTATCCTTCATGGTCTGATTTAATTTTAAAAAACATGGACAATTTTTGTAAGATACTCTATGTTCTTTTGTCATATAACTGATCATCATCATCTTAGCCACAAGAATGTGCTAAGATGATGATGATCACTCCACCTGCTCCACTGCTGGTCCTGGTCCACTGCTGGAAAACCGCGGGGCACAATAAAATCTCTATATGTGACGCATTATATATTATATTTACTCAAAACTGGTTAAATAAGTTTTATGTCAATGTTCGTTTATCAGCATAGCAAATTTTACAATAATTATAAAGTAAACATCTACTGGATGTTCAGATAGATGTGTTCAATATCAAAGATTACGATAATATACAGGCGTTACAGTACGAAAACAACGTAATTAATAAACATCCAAATTGGCTTGTCAGAATGATTTGCGAAGAAGTTCTGTTTCCTTATTTTTAGCTCGTTGCAAATCGTATGTTTTTTTAAATATATTTTAGTATTATTAACAAGCATTATTATTTACACCTTTTACTCGCGTTTATTTTTAAGTCAATATCTCCGATTATAGAATCGACCGCATTAGGCGGTCTTTTTCAAAAGGAGCAGCGCAGACGTCTGTCCCAGTTGACGTCCTGTCTGGTACAACAAACGTGAGTAACCCGTAATATATTTGAAAGATGTGTGACAACCACGTTAGTTTCCATAAAAAACATTATTGTTTAAGCCGACTCCAATCAGTATACAGAATTATAAGCACTTCGAATAATAGAAATATTTTGATAAGGCAATATATTGTTCAAATATTTACATTATTCGAGCTCTTTATAAAACTACTGAACCAACCTGGCCGAAAATTTCATAGAACCAGTCACTGAAATAATACCCTTCACAAAAAAAATATAACTTAAATTGGAAAAGGTGGCGAAGGATCACTTATCGCCGAATATAAATTAAAAATTCTAATAAATTGTGAATAGATCTTTTATTTCTTCTCCCCTTTTGACAACTTTTTTTAAGTCTGTTGCCGAGAAATCGATATCGTTTCATAGCGATTTTATAAAAATCCGCGTTACAAAATATGTTTTGGTTCTACTTTTATTAATACGAACGCCTAAATTGTAGAATACGCTACCCGAATGACTAGTCCCTAAATAATATAACCCCAGTGTCCTCAAATCTCGAACAAATAGGTTTCTTCCATGCAAGCACGCACGTATGCGTCGCTCGATATCAGGCGAACGAGTGGTTGAGCACAAAGCATATAAAAAAAAATTATAACATAAATAAATATATTTCGCCGTGTCGGGTTGACACGAAAAATTTTTTTTCAAAGAATATGTTCGATTATTAACATGAACACCCTGTATTCAAGAGATGCATCAGATAGTGCATGGAAACTCCATTGTTTACGCCGCCAATCTTATTACCAAATGCATCTAAAAACCGTCGCACGCGTCCGTCTGGTGCCCCTATCATGATTGATATTGACTTACGACAAGGCCAGCTTGATTAGCCACTTGATAATGTGTCAATAATCATACTTACGCTGATAAATACCTGCCTAATAACCTGGTTGCCTGATAATCATGCAATAGGACAGATAAAATAATTTCACTGCTATCCCATAAAGCTTATTACCATGCATCATGTCGGTGTCTGTAATTAGCCCTAACATTTTTCCAATAAATTTCATTTCATTTCATCTATATCTAGAAAATTATACAGTCCATAAATTCCTCACCCTATGGCTCCTGTCAGATTTGCGAAATTTTTAAACTGTCTATAATTTTGTAGTTACTTTTGCTTTATAACACACTTCAAAAAAAAAAGGAGGTTCTCAATTCAACTGTATGGTTTTTGGTAAGGATTATTGAACAAATGTAGGTACAACAAAGGCAGTTTTTGACACTCACATAAAACACACACTTAACAAAGACATTTCCAATTCAAATGAGGTTGGTACAGGTGTGTGGTGTAACATTTTTTTTTTTACCTAAGCATGTTAAGGTTACCAACTTTAATTTGCTGTATGTTATAAGATGTATTAAAAGAAATTAGGCAGGTTTATGAAAGGAGAATTTCATGACCTCTTTAACACTTATAATTAAAACTGACATTTTAAGATATGTATTTTGAAACAAATCATATGGTTATTAATATTGTAGAAAAAACTATTTTGGTATTACCAAAATTTAAATGCTTAACATTAGATACCAGTTTTTTTTAAACCTATGATAAATTGCAGCAATAAATACAGTGACAAAATAATTATGAATGATGGTGATGGTGATGACTGGTTGGAACTTAGTTCTTTTGACCAATTAATATTGTGTGTTTTTTCAGGGAATAAAATAAAAAAGAAGTTTAGATTGGAACAACATTACTGTGTCATAGGATACAATTTAGACAATTTCAACTTCAACTGCGCGCCCGCAACTTTTTCGTTACTCTTCACTATTCAACTAGCACCGCAAAAATAGTTTAGAAATTTTATACTCTGCACCGTTATCTAAGAAGACCAAGTCGACATGCAGCCGTCATAACTAAGCCTCCCTGGGGAAGATTGTCTGCCAAGGAGCTGGTTGACGATCAGGTCAGCACTTCTCTCGTTTGACTGTTTTACCTCCAGTGACACAGTATATTCTTTTATTTATCTCTTTTCTTCTTATACATAACCCGCATCCGCATCACCATAAAAATTAATGGTTTGAAACTGTAATTTTTTCTATAGTTTCCAATAGCAATTTCCATAGGAAATCAAAACTCCAAGTGTATCATCAAACAAATTTACAATTTAACACAGTGATATTTAATTAGATATGTAATTAAAACAGCATACGAAATATGAATACTTACCGAAGCAGTTTTGTCCGGCCATCTGTCAAGGTTCTGCCATACAAAATCATTGACTGTAGTATATGGTGTCTTTATTTCTTTAAACACTGAGGTGAGAATTTTCCCATCAGTACTATTCCATCTAATTGCCGTAGTCAAAGCTGGCCTTTCCTTGGCTGCTCTCAGAAGATTCAATGTTGACCGTCTAAATGAGCTAGCCATATTTACTTTATGTATTGTCTGGAACTGAAAAAAATATGAGACTGAGTTGTTTTCAATAAAAACTTTTGAAATTTTCAGTGTTCAAATACAGAACAGTTATATTTTGATAGCATAAGATGTGCACAAACAAACCCTGAACCAATAACGAAGAACAGATTCAGATTCACATTCTTTTATTGCATTTCCATAGTATATTACATAGGTGGTAAAACAAACTGTTCAAGTATCATATGGACCCCGTCGGGCGCAGCAATATTACAAGAGAGGAGGACCGCTATTTACAACAGATTCACTCTCGATGAAATCCTCTTTCAAACAAAAAATAAAAAAACCGGACGAGTGCGAGTCAGACTCGCCCACTGAGGGTTCCGTACAAACTAGTAGATAAAAGGGGGAAATCATACAGGTATATTTTTTATATTTTCCTTCATAAACCAAAAAATATACATTGTAAAAATATTTAAAAATCTGTTTTAGCTTATGCTACTGAAACTCTTTCATATGATACCCGACATGATACGGTTAATTCACTTTAAAATTTGGACCTTCATTCCTTGCATAAAGACACAATTTTTTTGTGATTAAATTAAAAATGTCCACCATACCATACATACCATTTTTCACCAAGAGACAGATGAAATCATTATAATATTTCACACAGCTATTATTATATTTATTTACAATGAGTTTTTTTTTTCAATACAGTCGAATAGGTAACAATAACAATTAACACAAAATAATAATATTAACTTACAACTGAAAAGGATGTGTTGGTACACTATCAGTATGTTTTTACCAGTGTCTAACTAGTCCAAAGTCACAACTGATACTGCACTAGTACAAATGTATACCGACTCACCAACTACTACATATACCTACCTACTTGATAAAAATTGTAAATATTCAGGTTGTATTTAGCATTGTTAGCCATTGTTACTTACCTACTTACTGATAGCTATGGTTATACAATAATTTCACTGGTTCTATTATTAAGATTTTTATGCTATCACATAAACTTTACGATTACTAGCGGCTGCTTCCGATACTTTTGAGAGCAATCTTTGAGAATACCTTAATGTTCCGTGATCTTTGAGACACCTTAAAATATTAAAACGGAAAAATAAAACGCTCCTATAAGCGTAGGTAGGATAGTAAAGAAATAAACATAGGGAATTATAACTAGAGACAACTTACGCAATTGAAACTTACATATTAACTAATTGTCGGTATTTTGTACGTATTGTTTCCAGATAAATTAAAACGTTAGGCCTTGGAATTCGGACTTTGAACAGTCAAGTTCCTTTCACTAAAACCGGTACGGTACCATTAACAACCAAAATTATGTGAACGTGAACAGTTATTACATAATTTTAAGCATCGAAATGAACAAGTGCATATTAAATACAACAATTTATTAACAAATGACGATAATATGATAAGACTCCTCAATTTTTAGAACAAAGAAACAATATTTTAAATAAAAACAACACACAATAGATCGATTCGATCGGCCATTGTTTGTTTGTATTCAGGGGGTGAAAGTTAGAACTAAAGCGAATTTCGCCCTTATTGACATACTAGTATCGCCACCAATGAAAATTTTACAGAAGTATTGTCGGTGCAGCAGCACTAATTTTACCTACCTTCTTACTAGATGTCATTGCTGTGTTTTTCAACTTTAGCTTTTTTGAGGTGTTGCATGTTAAATAAAGGAATACACAAATCTTAGGAAAAAATTACAAACAAATTTTCTGCCTTTGTAATGGTGTAAGATGATTTAGTACTTTAATAAACGTGAGTGCCCTGTTAGAAAACGAACTAAATTGTTTTTTTTTTCTATATTTATTATATACATTTATAATCTTACTGGAACCGATATGATAAAATATTATGATGATACATATTTATGAGAATGCAATCTATTTGAATTCTTCATATAAAATAATACCTCTTGTCCCTTCTAGTGTGTTAGTCAAGCGTGTGTAAAATTTTTATAAGAATATTATAGAAATAAAAGTCGATTAAATATCTTGTCTTTATTTTATTGAAATAGAGGAATCCTTACACCGTTACGTTATAGAATAGTTTTTTAATATAATTTGGGACCTAATTTTACAACAATGGCAACATCATAGGGTAAATAAAATTCAACGGTTTGCGCACAGTAGAAATTGAGTTTGGCGAGTTTTAATTGTTTTTAAGCATTTTTCTTGTTACTGTTGTTTTTGTTATATTTCTGTTAAGTTTTTTGTTGTTTAGGTAGGTGTTAGATAAGAGTTTACGGAAAGTTAACTGTGTTTTTGGATGCAACACTTTTGGTAAGTTTCTACTTTTCAAATTGTCTTGTTTCTGTACAGTAGAACTAATTTATATATAACCGTTTGTTTCTGCATTTTATTTATAATAATTAGGAGGCCTAAAAGAATATAGTTGTACAAATAGGCTAGCCTCCCTGATAGCGGCTTCATGTAGTATCAATCAGTCCCAAAATACTCCACTAGTGAAATTAATCAGCCCACTTGTGATATTTACCTTAGTTACTTATGTTTCAGGAGAGTTAATGCTTGGGTCAAAGCAAGTCCAGACAACGTACGCAACGAAAACCCCAATAAAGTGTTAAGGTATCGAATGTGTGATTACCATTTTAAGTCAGAATTTAAGACTCGTGGACATGGATTAACCAAGACTCCACTCTACCATCACTTTTCCTTATAGGTAAGATAAATTACATCTTTTATTTTACATTACATTAGATGCAAATAAATAAATTAATTCTATTGATATTAATCTAGACAAATGGTCAAGGAAAGAAATATTATTGACTTAATGAACAAGCTATACATTTCAAAGCTGCATTATTCTCACATAAAATAACATTATTAGGGCCACATTAACTACATAAACTCAGTGTAGAGTGCACTACGCTGTTCAAAGGATTTAAGTGACATGCAACCAAGTTGTTCGTTACACTTCATATGCGCTTGGACCTAGCTTTTATACCTATCGCACAAAATTTCTGATGATTCCTACTTATTTTCAGGAGTGCCAACAAGATTAACGTCAATTGACAATGAACACAATTATTGACTGCCATGAATGAGATCAGCCTCATCAAGAAATGGTGCTAATCAAGAATCTACTAGTTTTCAACTTGACCAACCAAATCAGTTACTTGATGAAACAATACAAGGTATGTTATGTACTAAAATCTGATGAACCATTGTTTCATATTATATAAATGTAAGCTTTATATACTTGTTATTTATGTTTTTGTAATGGTAAAACTGGAAAAACCAAATTTTGTAATGATAATTTGGTAATGACAAAACTCTTTCTTCTTAAGTATGGTAGACACTGGTAATTCCAGTGAAAATCATACTAAATATTTTGTGAATTGGTACTATAGTAACCAAACTTCATTTGTACTTTTTTGATTTTTCAGGACTGTCAAACCAAGCCTGCCACCAAGCATGCCATGTACCTGGGAAAACCCTAAAGGTATAAACTTTATTGAAACTTTCATTTCATAAATAGCTTCGCCCCACGGTTTCACCCGTGTAGTGATGTTTTTGTAATGGTAAAACTAGAAAAACCTTTTGGTAATCATAAAACTTTATTTTTTCTTAAGTATGGTAGACATTGGTAATTCAAAATATTTGAGCAACTAATATTTTGTGAATTGATACTATTATAGTAACTAAACTTAATTTTTTATGTTTCAGGACTGTCAAGCTAAGCCTGCCACCAAACATGCCATGTACCTGGGAATAAACCTAAAGGTATAAATTATATTGTAACTTAGATTTCTTTGCCCCACGGTTTCATCCTTGTAGTGATGTAAAACAATGATGATCATAATAAAATGTAGCCTATGTTAACTCCAAGGTCAAAGCTATCTGTGGACTAAATATATAACAATTGGTTCAGCCTTTTGATCCTAAAATGGTAACAGAGAGACTGAGTTATTTTGCACCATCATGGAACGTCACTCAAAACATCCGTTAACAGTCAAGCGCAATCCTGTTACTAAATAAATAAATAGAAAGGGAATTTTCACCTTTTCCTGCTTGGCGAGTCTCTTGTACTTATTGAATGATTTTTATTATTCCTTTGCGAAATTAATGTATTGTTTTTCATTTTCAGGTGAATTGCGACCTAACGTTAAAGATGAAAGGGTTAAAAGAAAAAAATCGCCTAATAAGACAGTTGACGCAGACAGTGGCTCGCTTAAAAGAAGACTCATTCAAAACGCGTTTAGCAAAAGCTGAAAAAAAGGCTAATTCTGCATTCAAAATTTCTAAATATAAGTCGCAACCATTTTTTTTTCTCAACTGCAATGCAGAGAGCCCAAGTCATGTTATAAGTTTGAATTAGCTCTCAAATGGATGAACCAATTTTGATCTATTTTTTCTTTTGTTTGAAAAAGATTTAATTGAGAGTATTTTAGCTGTTTTATCAAAATCGGTTCAACCATATTTTTTGGCGGGGGCTTTTGAGTTTTTTTAAAACTTATAGTTATTAAAACTAAAATCAAAACTAGATTATAATCAGTCCATCCGTTTAAAAGCTATGATACCTCAGACAGATTCACAAAGACACCAATTAAACTTATAATATCCCTCTTTTTGGGCTAGCAGTTAAAATATCGAGAAATCTATATACTATTTATTTACTTTTGTAAACCTGTTGCTAGGGTAGCTATTAAATAACGGGAACTAATTTTTTGAGCTGTTATTTAAATATTCGAGATGTTATTATGATCAGTTCAAAAACATATTGAGCAGTTATTTAATTTAATGGCGGTTGATTAATTATTGCGACAGTAAAACATGGACAGTAATAAAAAATCAATCAGTCGGTTATTTTATCATACAATGTCAATTCTAAAAATAATTGAGCAGTCCAATGAACGGTAAAAATGATGGAAAGTTATCTATGTATATATGTATGTTTTTTTTTATACAAATTTATAGATAATCATTTTTACAATTTGTTTTATTTAATTCCTTCAGTCAACGCAAAAGTAATTTAATTTTTCATTACTATTTAAGTACTGTTTTTTTTTTTTTTTTATCACCTCATTGTTTATAGAATTGCTTAGAATGAGATTTCTTACCGACAAATTCCGATTTATTACTGCCCACACGTAACCGCTCGTTCAATAATTTTTACCGCCCATTTAATTATTTTCCTGCTCAATTATATATTCACTGATCCATTTCATTTTTTTTTATTACTCATTTTTGTTTAATTTACTGCTTAGTTTTAACTGCTGAACTAGTTATTAAACGTGCCATTTATAATTTTTAACTTAACAAAACTGCTATTTACAACTGCTACTTTAAATCAGTGCCTTAATAACCTATCATAAGATAGGTTAGCAAGAATAAATATAGCGGACTGGCTGAATGATCCATCTCATTTTTATGTGATTATTTTTTACTTATATGTGACAGGTTTTCGAAAATACAGGCTTTAGCTAATGTAGTATATTAATATCATGTACACCAATAATTTTATATAAAACAAAATTAAAACAATACATATTTTAATTTGTAGTAATTAGCAGTAGCATATTGATTTGTATAGTTAACTTTATAATAAATTTATAATCTCCATTATTTCTTTTATTTACTTATAGTAATTCCTATTTATTAAAAGAATACTAAAGGAATAAAAAATATAGGATTATATAGATACGTATGGTTATATAGATCAGTACACGTAGATATAGGTAGGTATACTTTAGTTCCGAAATCATTTCACAGGAGCGCTACTTTCTTCGCGTTTCAAAAAACGGGCTAGAGTTGCCACTCTTTTCCTGTTTAGTACAATACTCTTTGTTTGTATTTAATATTCCTCTATGGAGTCTATGGTTTGTTTGTTTTGTTGGTTTTTGTTTTCTTTCTTCTAACGGAATGGCAAAAGGAACGAAGCCCATGCAGCCAGCGTCTGTTGTTCTTTTCTCGATTTTAATCTTTTATTTTTAACCTCCGACGCAAAAACGAAGGGGTATTATAAGTTTGACGTGTCTGTGTGTGTCTGTCTGTGGCATCGTAGTTCCCAAACAGATGAACCGATTTTGATTTATTTTTTTGTTTGAAAGGTGAATTAGTCGGGTCTAGCTATATTCATCAAAATCGGTTCAGCAGTTTTTTCTTTGACGTTTGAGTTTTCTAAACTTATACCTTGTGGTCAATAGAGTCCTAGTCATATAATTCTCAATTTCTATTTCATTTATACGTTATTGTATTGTTTCGTATAAGTTGTTTTGAAATAAACATTTGAAGTGATGTTTTACCACAGAAAAGTTAGTACTACATTTTACTCCCAATTTTTACCCGACTACGGAGGGTTACTAAGACGAGTTGTTTTTCAGACTGTATGTATGTATGTGGGTATGTATATTTCTATATGATCGCCTTAATCGCATACAGCCTAAATGCCTTGACCGATTTTGATGTGCGAGGTACGAGTATCGTTGGATTTGTCTTCACTCCCAGCCGAGTGTCATAGACTATATTGCGTCATAGTCGTTTAACAACGACGGTTGTAAAAATCAGTACCATTTTTTGACAAAGTATTTTTGGTCGATGAATCAAAATAAATAATGTTCATGTATGACAAAAAACCAAGTTTAATAATTTTATTGTCGACCTTTTCGAAAATATCTTTTTTTCTTGAGTTCGACGGTATGTTTACAACGGTTTTACAAAACTGTTGTTGTTCTACGATTAAAGACGATTTTTTTGTAATAACAATAATACAAAAATATAAACTGCGCTTTTTCATCTCCTCTAATGAACATTTTAGTAAAAAAAACAATCAATTATATAACTTTCTTTATTTGAAGTCGGTTAGAAAGAAAAGTAAGCATGTACATAGTTATTAAATTATGTACTTACATTTTTATAATTTACAAAGAGCATAAATATACAGACGCCTATTCTTTTAATAAGTAGGTATCTTAACAAAAAACTTATTTAAGAAAATGGATCAACTAAATTATACAGAAGCATATACATTTTTCAAAATTTATAAGTTATTTAGTGAAAATAATTAAATTTATTTTATTGAAAGAACAAAATACCCGACTGCAAAATTTAGCCTATCGAATAAGGTTTTCAATCTAACAATATCCCTCTCATATCAAAATCGGGCAAGCCATTTGGGCTATACTCGTTTAAAATAAACCATTAATTAAATACAAAGTTTACATACATGCGATAACTTGCTCTCTTTTTGCAGTCGTGTAACCAAAATTTGCATTCTGAGGTTGAGTTCGACAGTTTTGTTGAAAATTGTTTAAAACCTACTTATTTACCTATTTTGTTCAACATAAGTACTAATTAAATCGTTTTGTACCAATGCAGATGTCTGACTAGTAATTTGCTATTTTTGGCATATAAAATGATAAGCAAATAAACTAAAACGTTTTATCTCTACTTTACTGTTTTAAAAAACACAGAATAAAACACTATATAGGCAAACTGTCTAGTGGATACAATCCCACATAACCCGGTTGCATCCCCAAAACACGCAGCCGGGTATCTTTAGAAGATTCCCCCTCGTCACAAAAAAAAGGCACGTACAAGTGCCCCAATATCTGTGGGGAACTCCACTCTTGAAGTTGTTAACGAATACGTTTACCTAGGACAAACGGTCCGATTAGGGAGGTCCAACTTTGCGAGGGAGGTCAATCGTCGTATCCAACTCGGCTGGGCAGCGTTCGGGAAACTTAAAAGCGTCTACTCGTCCAATATACCCCAGTCCCTCAAGTCGAAGGTTTACAAACAGTGTGTGTTACCAGTGATGACATACGGCACTGAAACGTGGTCCCTAACTATGGGCCTTATAAGGAAGCTCAAGGTCGCGCAACGAGCTATGGAGAGGGCTATGCTCGGAGTCTCTCTACGAGATCGAATCAGAAATGAAGAGATACGTAGACGTACAAAAGTCACCGATATAGCACAACGGATTAGCAAGTTGAAGTGGCAGTGGGCAGGGCACATAGCACGTAGAACTGATGGCCGATGGGGCCGAAAGGTTCTCGAGTAGACAACCACGTACCGGCAAGCGCAGCGTAGGAAAACCAGCCACGAGATGGACAGATGACCTCATACAAGTGGCGGGAAGACGCTGGATGCAAGCCGCTTCCAATCGGTCTTTTTGGAAATCCATGGGGGAGGCCTATTTCCAGCAGTGGACTTCTTATGGCTGAGATGATGATGATGATGATGATGTACAAGTGCCGCAATGTTGTGCAGTTCTGTTTTGTTCAAAAAAAGAGGAGGGCATAAGTTTCCGAAAGACAAAACACTCTTAAAGCAGTCTCTTAGTAGTGATTCGCGGGGACAACTATTCACGTCAAAACATTCGCGTGTTTGTAAAAAAATATAAAAAAATTGAACCCTGACGATTTTTGTGTTACATAAAGAACCAACTACCGAAAATAGTAAGTAATAAGTCATTTCAGAGACCTCGCGCTACACCAGCGACTCTAGTTGCAAATTCAAACGCAGTAGCCCTCATTACGACCCCCATAGCTGATCTGTACAGCATTTAACATTACTTTTTTTTATCTAGTTTAAAGATTTAAATAATTTAAAAAAACTGTTCCAAACAGTTGAGTGACAAATAGAGTAGCATTTTTTTTACAGAATTTTCACAGTAGATCATACTTTCTTATACTGTACTATAAAGCAGGTTTTTCAAATAAAAGTAATTTCGTATAAAAAGAAATCTTTAAAAACTAGTGTATTTTGTAACAGTGAAAAATTTCAACTAACACGAACTTCAATTACAACTATATTATATGTGAAAAGAAAAAATACCCAACTGCATAAGAGCAATTTGCAACTGTTTAGCTTGATATCGTATTATTGATTGTACCTTTTCGCGAGAAAGTATTACAGAGCAATTGTACATATATATTTATTCAAAAATCATTCTTTGGTATAATTCTTGTAAAATTATCTATTTCCCAAGGTATATAAAAGTACAATTTTTCACAAGATTTAAATGTATACCAAAACACTCGGAAGTAAACGAGAATTCGGTAGATTCTATATATTCACCTCGAACATCAAAATCAGTCAAGCCGCTTAGGCGGTAGGAGGTAATATAAAATATTGTATACCCACTAACACGCATACATCCGAAAAAGATTTTCCTCCTTATGCAGTCAGGTAATAAATAAACATATAGTAATTTAGGCAAACTGGAGTAACTAACGGCAGCCAAACCTAGTGGCTTACTGCACACGGGCCACGCTCCAATAGCTACAAAACGCCGCCAACTTCATGGCGTTTTGCCATGAAGTTGCTATGCCCGTGTCACCTACGAAACAAAAATCAATTTATAATTGGCAAAGTAATCGCGTAACTAACATACATCCGAATTGAGAACTTCCTCCTTTTTGGAAATCGGTAAAAATACATTAAATGATTTTATACATAGCAAAAAAAAGCGCGAGCAAGAACGTTGTGCCGTGTCTAGCACAACATACAACAAGTGGCGAGTACTTAAATGTACAAAACCCCCGTTCGCAGCTCGGCGTTTTGTTGCTTCAATGCGTAGCCCGTGCGCGGTGACATAAAAGTACAAACAAACTAAAGACGTTAAAATGGTGCGACGAAAATAAAAAGACGACAGTGTATTTTCCTCTTTTATCCTCTCATTCGTCCATCGCACCATATTCGATCTGTTGGTACTCTTAAACTGCGATTTCGATCTCAACAGGCAACGGAACATTTTTTTTTTAATGTAGAAATAGGTTTGCGCTTGACCGTCAAGTCGCCTGATGTTAAGCGACGTTGTGTTGACATTTTTATAACCGCTTTTTAACTTTCTTTTATTTTTACTGTCGAGATTGAAAGCGCTGCTTAAATCACAAGTAACGCAGTTAATGCCAAAATTTATGGAGACCTGTATTATGACAAGTCACCAAACTCAAGTCCTTGTGCCACCTTAATAGACTTCCATAAATCTGAGAATAATCAGAATAGCCTTTTCATTACCCAGATATTTATTCCCAAATCACTTGATAATGGTGGTGTGTTAAACAGTGGCAAGAATTGCTAAAGCCTGTGTTTCCTTACATGTCTTATAATATTAAAATGGCGTGCAATGAGAGCTCGTAATTTCAAAATTACAAGTTCTCATTAGTCAAAGTTACGTGTCTTCGTGACAAGAGGCTGACATAAATTTTGGCGTAGACTTACTACCTGCTGGAGAGGCATATAGCAGCAAAATATTAATAAATAGTCAAGTCAATACACTACCAGTCTTAATGGCATACGATTTATATCGTCAAGCCATTTAAATTGCAAAATCTACAAAGGCGGTAGCACACTGTCGAATTGCGATTTATTTCAACCGGACGATTGGTCAATGCGATCACTGTTTATGGGATATCGCACTTGCGATTACGACATTTAACACTCCGCTTCTGAGACAAATATGTGAATATTATACATAAGCTGACTCCATTCAATGAGGTCCATGCATGCTAGAGATGAAATTTGAATCTAAAGTATAAAGACGTGTGCACTGGTAATTTTAGGCTATTTTATTCCTTTGCATGAGTGCAATCTGTTGAGAAATAGCGAAGTTATTGAACTTTTCATTTTGCCTCGTTTAAAACGCGACCGCTTTGCCGTTATGACCAGTGATGTCATGAACGTGACAGCACACTTGGTCGATTCATTCACAGTTTCAACCGTACCCAGTGGTCTTTTACAAACAAGCGACACAGACGATACACAAAATACAATTCTCATACACAGCATATTATGTTTTCAGCCAAATTGCAAATTAAGATATTTTACAAAACTTGTGATTACAGCAGCGAAAGTGTTAAAAGTGGCGTCTGCTAGAGAATATGATCGCAAATTGTCAGTATGCTAAAGCCCTTATGGTACATTCATGAACCGTTTTTAGGTGCGTCGACTAAATCTCTAGTTGAAGCTGATTATTTTCAGATTCTTCGGTTAAAGAATCGTATCAGCCAGTAGACACTCCTCTGTTCTCATTCCACATCCAGTGTTGACTATTTGAAACTCCTCTGAAAATTTAAATTAAAAAGCGATTGAGGATTTTTTCAAGTAGAGCAATAAAATAAATACATAATATATAATAAATACTATAATAAATACTTTACATAGCTCGTTATTTTTGGGGATAGCGAAATTTTACATCAAATATCTCCTAGTGACAAGTTTAGTGGATTGCAGCGTATATTATTAGCTATCAAAATCAAAATTTGTAGGTGACATTATTATTGTTATGGTTATTTGCTAGCGTGAATTTTAACATCAGGCGAATGTTAGACGTCTCATTGAGTAATTACATTTAAAAAAAAAACAAAAATATTATTGATTCGCAAAAGTAACGCAACAATACGTATGCGACAGTGTGCTAACCCTAACACCTCTACAACATATATTGAATCACATAGTCTAATAAAACTAAAAGTAGGTATTGGTGTTTTGAAATACATTTGTCATAATTTTATATTAATAATTTAGCGAAGTTTATTACATTTTAACGAAGAAACGGCTGAACCGATTGTTAGGAAATTTATTATAAATATAGATAAGGACCTGGAGACGGACGGTTTTTTAATAAATATATGTATGTATGTGGTATCGTAGCTCTCAAACGGATGTACCAATTTTGATCTAGTTTGTCTATCTAGCTTATGAAGAGCGTAAGCTATGTTTTATCATAATCGGTTCAACCATTTTTTGTCAGGTGTTTTGAGTATTCTAAACTTGTAGGTGCTTGTTACTAGACTAAAACTCATCTACATACAACTACAATCTTGGAATTTTCAAGACTAGAGTGAATAGGTATCTTCTTCTTGATCGACGAGCTCCATCCTCGGCTACACTGTGGCTTAACATCTGGCGAGACGGTGGTCAATCGTAGATATATCTTACGTAAAAAAAAACAATCATCTGGATAGAATGATTATACAAAAACCAAGTAAAACAACACAATTACCATAAATTACTGGAGATTCCCGATTTCCACCTCAAACAGTCTCTTACCGCCTTTCAAAATCTTCTCCTCGTCGTTTCCGAATTTCTTCACGTACTGTTCCAATCGACCCAACCACTGGGCCCAATGCTCCCTAAGCTTGTCCGTGTGTAGATGGTAGGCGTCCGCCTTGGAGCCATCGGTGTAAGCTATCACTAGAAGGGCGTCGCGGACGTTCAAATGCTTGTAGTTCAAGTCGTTGCAGACAGCGCCGAAGTAAGCGGCCAGTTGGACTGGGTTGTCGTATGTGAGTGCAAGCGATTTTCGCGGCTTGTCAGACTTTTTCCATTCGATTAAGGTCGGTTTATCTCTGAAATTGAGAAAATGATTTATATTAATTTTTTTTTTAAGTGAAACATCTATTAGCGCGCCTTGACAGTAAGGTATGCTGTGACGGAAAAACGAATGGGGCTCTTTCATGCCGTCACTTCCTAGTGAATGCATGCGCGTATACTATCCACCCCGCCATCTACTTCTATGCAGTGTCTCCATGTACACGGTAATTACCGTAGATGCACCGTAATTAGGTCTTTATCTACCGTCAAGGTAATAATAATACATTACCGTGTCATAAATCAACGTATTGACCGTATTACCATTACAAATAAAGTTGTTGTAAATATTTAATTATGTACTGCGTAAAACTATCTCAGTCAGCCAACAGTAATGACAACACTGCTTCTATGTGCGAGTTGTATACTGCGTATACAAAGTATACGCAGCAACTCACACATAGAATATGCGTAGATACGAGGGGCTGGACAGGAAATTCCCTCCACTTCTCAATTATTCCCTTACTCTACGGTGACTTCGTCCCGCCGCTAACAAATCCAAACCGTAGCCGCAGTTCCATGCAGACTATAGAAAGAAACTGATTCACTCATTTAGACAGTCGAGAGTCGGTGACGTATTATCCGTATTATCAGTGCACCCGATTTGGAGACTTCTCTCCATTACATTAAGATAAGTTTTAGTCAATCAATCGCGTGTAAAGAGTGGGTAAGTTGCTAAACAACAAGTCACGTTTAATAGTTCGGAAGATAGCCTTGTTGACACTTCGATGTAGACGGATGTGGAATGTGCGCTATTTTACGTTCTCTGACGCGATAAGTTACGTAGGGACGTCTTAGTCTCTTAGTTGATAGGACTTTATGAAGCAATATTCTGTAAAAGGAAATAAATACAAATATTGCTCTGATGTGCACAATACACACGCATAGTCTATTTTTAACCGACCAAAAATAGAAGGGAGTAATAAGTTTGTCGTGTGTATCTATTTATCTCTATATCTGACAGGCCTTGCAGCTCTGTTGGTAGTATGTCTGCCTGCTAAGCGACCCCCACCCAAGGGAAACATTTTGTGTGATTACAAAAAAAAAGTATATACCTATTTATTCTATCAACCATCTAGTTTATATAATATATAGGACAAGCTTTGATTAGTTTGGGCTAGTTGGTTTTGGGTGAAATGTCCACCAATTTATTTATTATTTATCTGTGTATCTGTATGTGGAATCGTAGCTCTCAAACGGAGAACAGATTTTTATCTAGGTTTTATTTGTTTGAAAGAGGATTTCATTGACCTTGTTCTTAGCTGTTACATCAAAATCGCTTCAGACAAATTTTTGACAGGGTTTTTGCGTTTCCTAACTTATACTTGTTAATAATTTTACTAATATTAATGGGTATTACTATATAACACAGAGGCATATAAAAATGTATCAGTGTTTTATAGATTGTCATTGCAAATATTCATCATAGTAGGGTCGATGGAAAGCGATCCTATTATTATTTTTTAGGAGTGCTGATAGTCAAATATATTTTATGTATTTTTTACAGCTACAAAACAGATTAATATAAAAAACTTTGTTAGATAGGAACTTAAAATAAAAATCTAACACACCAACATTACTATTATTTTAATATAATCTTGAAGGTGCGTCGGTACTTCACGCCGGAACAGTTGCTTACACTATATCAGGCACAAGTTCGGTCGTGCATGGAGTACTGTTCGCACCTTTGGTACGGATCTGCTAAGTACCAGCTCGAGGCGTTAGAGACCATTGAGAGGCGTGCTAGGAGGCTCATTTGTGACGATTCCCTTTTTCAGACTAAACTCCAAAGTCTGGAGCATCGTCGCAAAGTTGCCAGTTTATCGAATTTTTTATCGCATACATTTCGGTGAGTGTGCGTCTGCTTTGCATGATCTCATTCCCCCATGCCTTTTTTTCTATCGGACAGTAAGAAGCACGAAAAAGCGACATCGTTATATGGTTGATATTCCGAAAACACGTACGAAACGCTTTGGCTCCACTTTCATTGTGCGTACCGCCAAAATGTGGAATGCGCTTCCTGAATGGGTCTTTCCGAATAGATATAATCTAAGTGTCTTCAAATCGCGAGTGAATAGGTTTCTTCTAGGCAAGCGCGCTCCATTGTAGACCGTAACTGTCGCTTAACACCAGGTGAGTTGACGGTCAAGCGCAAGCCTATTGTCGAATAAAAAACAAGAAAAAAAAACTCAACAAATACTTGAAATGTAGATTATAACTTTGAAACATTTCCTTGACTTTACAAGATTACGTAAAAAGTCAAATTCGCGATGCCATTGACTCCTAGTATCACAGAGGTGTGAGTGATTTGATAAGGAGCTATTGATAACTTTGTTTTGTTGTGACGTTTATTGAAATATTTCTGCAGGAAATTATGATCGTAATCAAAGTTAAATGTTTACAATTAAATTACATAAGAGTCTGTAGCTCGACCATCGTCCGTCTCGCTCGCGCTTATCAACTTTTTTTTAAATATAAAATGATTGAATGGACGTATAAAATCATACCACAGAACACTAGAAAGCAACATCACAGCTTTCGGCAAAAAAATCATTTTGATCAAAGTTAATTCTGATACATAAAAATTATTTTTCCAATAACGTAAAAAAAGATTTTTAACAAATTTAAAAAAATTTACTACAGAGGCGTAGACATTTATAATTTGACCTAAATTAAAAAATAATCATTGAAATTGGTTAACGTTTAGGGGTAGAAAACAGTTTTCTCCTATTTGTATGAGAGATCGCGCGACAATAATTCTCTTAGCACCAGATGATTGCGCGTCAGATTCGCTCGTTGAGGGTTCCGTACAAACTAGCAGATAAAAGGGGGAAATTTTATATTTTTGTTCATGAACCGAAAAATATACATCATAAAAATATTTAAAAACCTGTTTTGACTTGTGCTAATGAAGCTCTTTTATATGATACCCCCACATGATACGGTTAAAGCACTTTAAAATTTGGACCCTCCTTCCTTGTATAAAGATTATTTTTTGTGATTAAATTAAAAATGTACAGTTTTCGGATTTTTTCCTTTATGTGTATACTATATGACAATGCTTCTTGCCAAATTTCACAGTTATAGGTCAACGTGAAGTATCCCATAGATTTGATTTGATAAGAGTGTGTAATTATGTTTTTTTTTCGACATATTCGGCTGTAAGTAACTTTTTTTTGAAAACTGAGAAGTTTGTTTTTTCTCTCTGTAGCAAGGGCCTATATATGGATCTGCGTATATGGTTTTAATTTTAACTCGATACCTTCATGCGTTCCCGAGATACAGGTCTTGACAGACGGACAACAAAGTGATCCTATAAGAGTTCCGTTTTTTACTTTTGAGGTACGGAATCCTAAAAATACACAAGGTGGCAGTGGTAACGCTCAAAACTATCACAGAATAAAAGAGTGCGGTCTTAACAGACACATCAACACTCAAGCTAAAACACTAATCCTAGAGTCATGTAACTTGGAGGATTAGATATCCATCTAAGGATTTTATAAAAATATGCTTAAATTTTGTAAATGAGCTAGGTACTTGACTATAGCACCATATTTTTAAGTGATATAATATGAAGTATAATTTACTTACTCATAGTCAGCAATAGCATCAAATATGCCTCTGTATTTCAGCATCGGGTGTACAACATTGGACTCTATTGCCTTTGGTGAAGATATATTTTTGAGTACATCAGCAACCGAGGTCCAGACACCTTCAACATCCTTCTCAATGCGGAGTTGAGT
Organism: Lycia hirtaria; assembly: GCA_947563715.1. NCBI lineage: Eukaryota > Metazoa > Arthropoda > Insecta > Lepidoptera > Geometridae > Lycia > Lycia hirtaria. Next base: position 27,492,858 of record OX387375.1, read on the forward strand.
GCGGGGCTGTGTGAAGTAGTTTTTCAGGGTGCTGTGGAACTTTGTTCCCACTGCCATTTGGGCTGTAGATTTGAGAATAGAACATTTTTATCACAATAATACACATACTGAGTACGGGTGGGGTCTAGTTTGACCGAGAGCACCATACCAGCACCAGCGATTTTGGTATGCGAGTGATGAGGCGGAAGGCGTCAGTGCAAGGCAGCTTGAAAGGGGGCCCCTCACTTCCTGCCGTACACCTATAGGCGAAAGAGTCCAGTAACTTGAAGTGGGTCCAGGAACCAGACACTAGCTAATGTAAAAGTTTGTAAATATGCATATGTTATTCCTTCAGACTAAAATGGATAAATGGATTTGAATGAAATTTGGAATATAATGCATGCTGATTTTACACAAAATCTACTTTTATCCCAAAAATTTGATTATTTATGTAAGAGACCAAGTATAACCTCAAGGTAAAGTAGAGTTATAAATGTAATTTTGAGTGTTATGTTTGTTACTCTTTCATGTGGAAATGCTGAAACACATTCAAACTATATATTATATTGAACAGAGAATTCATTATTCAATACATTATTTAAATTCGCTTAAACTCTGAATTAACACATTTAGCTGCTTATCTCTTGATATACCAAATAGTCCCAGCAACAGGATACAAGTAAAACTGTGAGATGCAATACCCATTTTAGGGTCACCATTTATTATAGTGTATCTCTATAACAATGTAATTCTACCAAAAAAAAAAATAGCAATAAACTGGCTTTGAAACAGAATGACTTGAAGTGATTTGAATACAGCCACAGAAAGCATATACATTTGTTTATATAAGAATATTTTTAATTATAAGCCTCTACACAGCTGATTTTATTCTTTGTTACCCTAGCCATTAGGGGGCGTCCATAAATTACGTGAGGTGTTTTTTTAAATTTTCTGCCCCTCCCTCCCCCCCTGGTGAGATGTCGTGAGATTTTATTCAACCCCCTCCCCCATCCCCGAATCTCACGTGAGATTTTTCAAAAATTATTTTCTTTCGAACGAATTAGTAAATGATCTTAATCGTACTACGATTACGCTTAAGATTAAATCTTAAGCATGTACAATCTGGATTAAATAGACCAAAATAGAATTTTTTTTTTTGTTTCAATCAGAAAAAAAAATTGCGTGATATTTGCCGAGACCCCCCCTCTCTCCAACGTAAGATTAGATGAGATTTGACTCGACCCCCTCCCCCCCTTAAACACCTCACGTAATTTATGGACGCCCCCTTATACAGCTTTATTTTATACTTACTGTGTCCATTCAACCAAAACTTAAAAAAAAAAATTATAACTTATCAAACTTTTAAACTGATGTTGTAAATGAAATTTGTATCTACAAATTGTAAACTGACAGTGCATAAATATTTTTCTGTATTATACTTGCTATAATAATGATAAGTTTTATGTAAATAAACAATATCATCATTAATCCTGCTTTATATGTAGTCCAAAAAGTTTAGGTATGTGTACTTCATACTTAGTAAAGTCTTTGAGTACATACTTAGTTAAAAATATCTTTTAATAATAAGACATTTTTAACTGACTCCAAAAAAAAGGAGGTCTCAATTCAACTAAGTGTTTTTGTATGTTTGATAAGAAATGATGTATTTATAATGATGATTCTTTTTTTGTTCGATAGGTCATTTTCAGAGGTGGTCCCACATACATTTTATTCAAATTGGTTCAGAACTTTGGTTTTAAAAAGAAAATAACTGGATATATTATGTTATCCAAGTAAACAAAATTGTATATTTTGAAGTTGGTTGTTTCAGTTTTTTACACTATAATTTTCTATTTTAAATATACATGTTTGTAATGTACATGGAAGTTTTTAGATTTAGGTGTTTTTTTTAGGTGATTCCAAAGTTCCAATCTACTGTAATTTATAGTATTGGTAGTGGTTTGTGGTGGATACGGAGACTGTTTATTTAAAAATGGACTCTAAAAATTGGGGCAAACTTCATAAACAAAAAATAATACATATTCATTGCACAGGGTGAACAGGGTAGATCTCAGAAAAACTTATAAATTTAGTATTTTTTTTAGTTATAGCCCCCCAGTAATAGTACGAAGTTGTTTCGTAAGTTTTGTTCATTTATGTTTAAAAATATAACATATATTATTGTTTTTAAACATGCAAGATAAGGACAGAAAGATAACAATGATGAATTGAATAACATACCCTGATAAAAACGATCAAATTCCTCCTGTCCCATCTCAGCAATCCTTTCTTGCTTCCACTTTTCCAATGCTGTCCGTGAATCTTCAGTCATAGTTTTATTTAATATCAGTGTCACAGAAGGATACTGCTCAGTAAAATCATTGCGATGCTGTTTTATCTGCAATATTTTGTCTTCACTGGCATAGCCAGGCTGAGCTGCTGAACTGCGTGCTGCATTCTGGACTGCAGAAGTTTGTAAACACCTAACAGCAGTATTATTCAGCAAAACTCCGACAATATTAACACAGTTCCTAGTATTCTGCAACATTTTCTTTCCTATTTCACTGGACAGCACAGGAGAGGTAAGATATCCAGACAAGCGAGATGTCACTGCATTTCGCGCTTCGATATATTTTGATACGTTGTCGGCGGGAGACGCGGCGCCAGTGTTTTGATGAGAGTTATTTTTAGCTAGAAAACAGATAGGTAGTTGTATCTACGCGTTTCGTGGCGCTAAATACGAAATGTCATATGATTTAAATTGGCAAGACATGAGACACGAGCTTGAATTATTAACTATCGAGAGTGTAAGCCTGTAAAGCGACACAGGGACACAATGTAAGCAAATTGAAACTATGCTAGACTGTGTTGAAGTAATTGGATTGCGAGTTGACGCAATACCATAAGACATTGAATCTAGTCACAATTTTAGAAAGTAGGAATGTAGACGATTTATTCAATGCAAACGAGTGACAAGATTGCGGAAGCCCTACAAATATCAAATCACTTACCAGTTTTTTTCAAGTTCCGTTTTCGCTGTTTGTTCGTCTCCAACAGCGGGCCAAATAACTCTTTATTCTCCTTGTTGTATATTTTGATCTTTTCCGCTGGTTTCAAGACTGAGGCGGGTCGAACCACTTTGTTCCTGACTAATTCTTTGGAACGCCTCTCGAAGGAAACCTTACGACCGATTGTGCAAATCGGTCTGTACATAACGATAATAACTCTGTCAGCGTTTAAGGATTTCAGTACTAGATTTCTCAAAGTTAATAGCTAATGTTACAGATTTAAATGATGAAATTCACATTGAAAAACCCGAAGAGACGAAGTCTGTCTGACTGACTATTGTGTTCCTATATTGTACAGCCGTCAGCCAGATAAATTCTCAACCAATCAACCAAGTAATGTACAAGTAGTAGTCATCATCATCATCATATGGCCTTTACGTCTGTTGCAGACGATTTAAACAGTGTCTTGGGGGCGGTGCCACCTTTTCTGTAGTAGTATGGATCCTATAAAGGGTTCGGCTAAGTATTTACACGCTTGAAGCATGCGTTACGGGTGGCGTCACCAACGATTGATTGGTTAAAGAAAAAAAGACTATTCGAAGGGTTCCACCGTCCCACGTGACACTTCGTAGTCGAAATGGTAAAGGCTCTCAAGTAAATTCTCCTACTAATACTAATACATGTAAAGTCCTCTTGAATAATTAAAAAAAAAGTAAGTAGTTAAAAATAGAATATAGTATAGAATAACTTTATTTTACATCCATACAGAGTAACTTAAATATAGATCAGAGTTGAGAGTACAACGGTGACCTTATAGCATAGAGCGGTTTCTTCCAGGCAGCCTTAGGGTGTATAGGAAATCTAGAAAATCTAAATAGATATATTAGTTTATAAAAGGCATGGACCTCGGAGTCTGTGGAGATTAAATTTGTCAAAAAAAAAAAAAAACAGGAGCAGATTTAAGTCCTGTTGGATGTGTATACTTTTAGAACTGTCTATTTTATAGCACTGGTGCAGATTTCCTTTAAAAACTGTTATAATATAATGTTAGATTAACAAATCGTACTTATAAGATAATAATATAAATGATAAAAACTACATTATAATTATTGGAGCAGAAATTCACAACAACTTATTTTCTCATCATATTTATTAATATAAAGAAATGCTTTTCAAAATGTAATGCTCCATTTTGAAACTAATTTTCATAGTGTCGCGATACTCAATGTCATATGATTATACTTATATTAATAAATATGGAATCTGATAATTGAATTGAAGTGATATTTGATTGGCCGCTTATATAACTAATATCAACTGAATCTTCGGGGTCCGGCAACTGATTCGAACGACTAAAGCTAATTATTCATGAAAAAGGATAAGATGATAGTGACTAAAGATAAGTATGACTCCTAATAGGTGCTCATCGCACTGCTGCTTTGAACAGAATAGAATCTAACCAATTAGCCGAGCCATCGCCAAGCCTTCTCACCATTTTAGCAAAGTAGAAGGAGAAATCTATTACAAAACAAATATGGTGGCTATGTGGCTTTGATTTCACTATTAACACATTAATGCACATTACATATTTTGATATGGTAAGTTCCTATTTATAAAATTACCGTTTGAGTTTATACAATAATATACAATTAATCGGGTCATAATGGAGAAGAAGATTAAAACTTTAAGTAACACAACACTAATGACCATCAATTCTCTTCCGACGAATTGAAAACAAGTAATGGTTTGGTTATATATAAATTAATAACCATCGTGCTGGCATAATACGCCCGTCACGATATATTATAGATTTTTTTGTATATATCATGAGTGATATCTTTCAGAAAATTTAAGCCCTCGTTCTGCTTTCTTTTCGTGGTTGTACATTATTTGTTGGGCATTATCTGATTGTACATTATAGGATCTAAAAAAAAAACAAAATCCCCAAATAAATATTAAATTCCAATTCTAACTCAGGAAGTTAGAAATAGAATATTACATATTCTAACTTCTCAAACGTGTTAAGTTATCGTGGTATGTATTGTATTTTAATGTAATGGACTATTGTAACGTTTTTTAGTTATTATATTTTATATTATCTAGACCCGGTTTGATCGGACCCGGACGCACCCTATTCAGGTAAATTGCTTACTTACCGCTTCTAGGTATACCATTGGGTCTACTATCGGTCTATCTAGGGAAGGTACCTACGTGAAGTAACGAATCTGGGGGCACGATCGTGCTCCCACCCACAGAATTCGCCCTATTACATAGGACCTCCCACCTGTGAGGCAGCGCGGGTACGGCCGGAACTAACTTTTCTCGAAGCGATTCGTCGGATTTTTGGGCCATCATAGCTATAGCACAGAGCAAATTTATCAGAGAGCTATAGGTACTATAACGTCTTGATATTCAGCCTGAACGAGGATAGGTAACTATTATGACTGAATTTGAGTTTAAATTTGTTACTTAGGTACCTATGTGTTTTACATATGTTTATGGCTACTGCTCCTTAATGGGTCTGAGTACTAACCTAATTTAGTTCCATAAAACTCATCCGTCTTCAGCAGTGCATCTATTTATTTGAATAGTTTCAGATCCCTAAAGGTCAGTTGCTGGCAATGCCCTATCAAGGCCTCGAATTATGTGTTGTTGGATTGGGAGTAATTTGGCATTGAACTTAGTAATATTTTATGTATTTTTAAAATTACATATATTTTTATTGTTATTTATTTGATAATTAATTGAAACTGAAGCTCTCAAACATAGATGTGTAAACATGACATTTTGACATCTTTGGAGCTTCTATTCAATAAAGGCAATTTAAGAAAAAAACAGAAATTTCTCAAGCAGTGGCCGCTGAGCATGCCACCTTGACATCATTAAATAAAATAAAAATGGTACATACACCAATGCACTAAACATTATCTTTACACTAAACTACCCACACTAGAAAAGTCGAGCGAGGCCTTTGCTCAGCAAGGGCAGAATTTTGGGGGTGTGTTTATAAATTTTTTAATGTGAAAATTTTGAATTTATAAAAATAACCCATAGTCTGGAGATAAACAAGTTAAGGTCGTTTTTAAGGTTGCTGTATTTTATCTTTGCATGTATCATCTAGTCATGTGCATAGCTTATATCTATATGGCTTGTATAAAAAATTTTGCCATTTCAGATAGATGTGATTATTCTGGTATAATCTGAATGAAGAGTGACGAGCTAATCTGAAGATATGGACACTTTGGACAGCAACAGTTCACTAATGACTCATTCGAACTTCATGGACTATAGCCCAGTGAGTACGTCACAGCATAAATATAAGAAACCACATATGTGTCCCTTGTGTGACCATATAGCTAAATGTGCGAGTCAATTAGTTATACATATGCGAAGACACACAGGTGAAAAACCATATGCATGCAATATGTGTGATTATAAATCTGCTTCAACAGGTGGTTTGAAACAACATATTTTGACACACACTGGTACAAAGCCATATCAATGCCATTTATGTGATTATAAATCAACACAAGCAGGCAATTTGAGACATCACCTTCTAAAACACACTGGTGAAAAGCCATACAAATGTGATATGTGTGATTATAAATCAGCCCATGCTGATAATTTAAAACAACACATTCTAAAACACACTGGTGAAAAACCATATGCGTGCGAGATGTGTGATTATAAAACAGCAAAGCCGTTTGATTTGAGAAAACACATTTTAACCCACTCTGTGGAAAGACCGTATCAATGTGACATGTGTGATTATAAATCAACAGATGTACATATTTTAAAACAACACAAATTAATACATACTGGAGAAAAACCCTTTCATTGTGATATGTGTGATTATAAATCTGCTAAAGTAAGCAATTTGAATATACACAAACGAATACATACTGGTGAAAAACCATATCAGTGTGACATGTGTGATTATAAATCGGCAAAAAATAATTTAAAACAACACAAACAACAGAAACACACAACAGAAATGCCATATGAATGTGATATGTGTGATTTTAAAACAGCAAAATTAATTAAACTAAAACGTCACAAATTAACACATGCTGGATATAAGCCTTATGAATGCAAAATATGTGATTATAAATCGGCGATAGCTAGTAAATTAAAAATACATATGTTAACTCATACAGGAGAGAAGCCATATAAATGTGATATGTGTAGTTATAAATCGGCAGATCCAAGCTCTTTGAGACGACATAAAAAACGACACAAACTAAAAAATGTTGAAGTAAAGCCAATTGAAATTGTTGCATGTGAATATGAACCAAACTAATACAAGTTAGAATAAAACCATTGAAATGTGTAACATGAATATGATTTAACAGATGTTGAAATAAAACTATGTATATGAGTCTATGTGAACATGAGACAACACCATATGAATGTTTTACATATGAATATGAACCAAATTCACAAAAATGGGATTAAGATCTTATACATAATCTTGTTAAACTATGTGAATATGGGTCAAACTAAAATATGTTGGAATGAATAAAGTAACATATAGTGACATATATTTTCTATGTGAATATGAATCAAACTAACACAAAATTTGTTACAAATAAAAAACAGCTTTAAATCACATGATCACATTCTGATTGGTGTAAAAGCAATGGATATACAATTATGTATGATCATATATCATATGATTATAAAATGCCAAATTATAACATAGCTAGACTATAAAACGGCAAATGTGATGTAGAATGCAACTTGTTGCTATTAATACAATCACCTAAATATAGTAAAGTATTAGTACAAAGTAAACAAGGTTGGGGATCTGCCGGAAGATAATCTCATGAGGCAATGAAGGTATACCTTTATTTATATTTCTTAGTTAGATTTCATTTTAGCTTTGTCTACTTGATCTACTTCTACAATATACAGAGAATGAGCAGTTTTTTTGTATAAAAAAACTACTCTGTATACAGATTAAGAGGAGAGAAAATAATGATAGTTTAAAAAACTGAAAAAAACGCCTTTAATTATTTAATAAACGCACAAAATAATTTGGTAAGTATTTTGATTTCAGGAGCTGATTTCTAGGAATTGATATCTAATAATTTCTGTGAAAAAATATTAAAATAGGATGATAAATAACGAAGATACAGCGATTTTAGTGCACTATATGCATAAACTGTTATGAAAGAGGTGCAAGGGAAACTGCACCATGACATGTCATCATGACGTAGTCATTCTCTCGCTTACTCATTTGTACTGTGCTCATATACTTATCATAAATACATACTTATGCAGTGTCAGTGTACAATGTTTCAACATCATATGCACATTTTGGAATACCCCAAAAGTAAACTCCAATAACTACGCTATTTAATTTTGTTACGGTAGAGATGAACGCGCGCAGCTGTCTCTCTCGCGCATCACAACATTATTAAATATTTAAAATCATTGAGTAGGAATTTTACAAGAGTTGATTGATTAGAAAAGTGAGCAATGAATTTGTTTATTTAAATAGGAGAAATATAAAAAAAAAGTTATTCAGATATCACTTATACTGACGACGGAGTAGTAAAACATATATTTTCCTACTTCTCAGCCAATTTAAAAGATATCAAAGAAAAACTTTTTTTTAAATATTTATCCTATCAAAATAAACAAATTCATTTCTAACTTTTTTATTAACCCTGCTCAGTGATTTTATATATTTAATAATGTTGTGGTGCGCGAGAGAGATAGCTGCACGCGTTGAGCAAATCCTTAACAGAATAAACTCATTCATAAAATATGTCTGCTAAGCCCATTTTATCTAAATTGTTCTATGTCAACTTTTCTTGACAACAACTCTGCTAGCGGAATAAATGCTCAATGGTCACTCTAATATGCTAAGATTAGCTGACAAAATCGTGGCGCAAGCACTTTGTAACTAATATTGTATTTTTTTCAGAACATCTGTGTGTGTTGGTAAACTACAAGCAGCACAAGATAAACCACAGGGGGAGAATATTGCGCATTGAAGATATTTCCTCGACCATTAATGTAGATATATCATGATCATCAATACAGAATACTCAATAGTGCAGGTACAGGAGACTCACTCGGTAAACGGTTAAAGCGCAATAAAGCGCAAGTCAGCTTTAACAAGCGCTTGTGCCCGATGTATGATGTTAAGTGTATGTTTTTTTTTGTGAGAAAATGTGTGACACCTCTTGTAAATTCACTTATGTTATATGGGGCACAAACACTAACACTTGTTCACTTATGTTGTAAAACCAGATTTTTATGAGAGTTGTATTAATATTATTAGAAATATATGTGATATTCGGAACGGACATGGGAAGTAAAGACTAATCTAACGACTCATTGCACATCGAAATATGTCAAGCAGTGCCGTAAATAGCCTTTTCGGCGCCCTGTGCGAGATTCTATAACTGCGCCCTTGTTTTTTATTTAGATAAGGTACCCTAGCTAGAGCAATGCTATGTATAGGCCTAGCTATGTAGGTACGTATGTGTTGGAATCGAGCACTAGGGGCGCAGCGGGAACTTATCAGGAGCAAACCGAATAAATAATAGTCCTGCCATAGAAATTAATTGTTGCGCCCCCCAGAGTCTACGCCCTGTGCCTGGGCACCGGTGGCACCGCCCTATTTACGGCACTGATATGTAGCCGTGTAGGCTGTAAGAAGTAATATAAAAATTGATAAAAGTAGGTTATAGTCTCTTCTAACAAATAAGTGATGTAAGTGTATAGCGTTTCAAGGTAGAGAGGGGAACAGGGGGGGGGGGGGGGTCCATGAATCACTTAGATTTTTTTCTTAATCTTTTGGAACCTCTCTTTCTCTGTTTGACCACAATATTTAGTAAAAAAATCACTTAGTACGTTTCACGTGGTTACGGATAGCCGGTCTGCTTGATGCCATATATCAACGGTTACTGGCGCGGGACTGGGAGGATTGTCTATAGATCACGCGACTTTGTATGTGTGCATGAGTATGCAATAGTAAACTAATTAATAGTGTAGTTCGACCATCGTCCATCTCGCTCGCGCGATTTCAGTTTCTTGGCTAAATGATTGATTTTTTAGTCATTATTTTGGGTTTTTTCCTTTTATGGTGCACAGTTTTAACAGCATCCAAAGCAAAATTGATTTCAATTTGATATATTTTGGTTTGTCCTTCATTGAAGTAAAATGCAATTGGCTGTTGCCATTTATGGACTGATTCATGTAGCATAGGATTGTAAGTAATTGTGGGTTCCAATTTTATTTTTGCTATTTCATCGAACTTGAGTGGCATTTTTTCTTGAAATTGCCAATCATCACCTAGCAAGTGCTTTACTCTGTGAAGTCGGTCCGATTTATTACTATCATCATCTTGGGAGAAGTGGAGCATTTGCAGAGCAGTTCAAATCTATTTTTAGACATTACAGTTCGTGGAAGTTTTGGCTCAGAATCTTATCCTTGGACCAATAATCAGCAATTTTTGTTATCATTCCAATCCCATATATAAACCCTTTGGGTTTTGTCCACTTAGATGATGAACTTCGTTCTAAATCTTCGATAGCGCGTCGGATTTCAGCATCAGTACCTTCACTTGATGATGGAATCCGCAGGCGTCTGTAACTCGATCTGATGGCGTTGAATCTGTTCTTCATCACATCGGAACGGTGTAAAGTTTTGTCGAGAAGATTGATTTCTATGTTTTCAATATCAGTTAAAATGTCTTGAGTAAACTCAAAATCTTCGAAGTCATTCATAAATGATAGTAAACAATGCTTTATTAAACAAATAAATACGCTATTGAAAGAGTCGTTCGATGTAACGTGTTCTCAGCTTAAAATATGGGCGTCAACTGCATAGGCGTGGGTGAGGTTACAACTCGGGAGCCGCGGGACCCGGACCTGACCTGACACCGCGACCCGCGCGGCCCCCTCTAACGGAAAGTCGATTTTTCGTCTCTAGGAGCCGCGTCGGTCAGTGCTGCCCGACGTTTGATATCTCCATAAATAATTACTAAATATGACTTTTGTTAATAAAAACATACATTTGGACATTAGATATAAGTATCTAATTTAAAAAAAAAAACATTTGGTGTTTTGGATAGAACTGTAATTTTACTTACTTGGCCTAAAGGGAAACATCGCTGTCGGTCAGCACTTACCGCGTTGGCGATCAAAGAGTTAAAGTGAGGTTTACAGGTACTTCTTTGTTTTATATTAACTATTATTCCCAAACATTTCTTTTGTACTATAAATAAATGTTTGCATCTGTGCTATGGCCCCACATCATAATACCATAGCGGCGCCATGCATAGGTGTATTCGTATTACGCTGAGAGAGCACAATGTTTTTTTGTGTTCCTTTTTTAGTACACTAAGAGTTTATGTAAATTGGGACTTTTTTGAGCTTATTTTGTCTATGTGATGTTTCCAGCTGAGATGAGTGTCAAGGGTTAATCCTAGTAATCTACATTCAGAGGTTTCTTTTATTTTAAGGGTTTGTGTTGTATTTAGATTTAAAGATTTTTTCTGAAATGGTTTAAATTGAATGATGTGTTTTTTTAAACTATTAATATCGAGATCAATTTCATCGGGGGCGAGTTTTAATTTGTTGTTGTTTTCAATAATAATTTTATTGGTATTTATGGAGTCACTAGGGCCTATTGAACATTAGAGATGTCGTCAGCGAAGAAAATATAGATGGGATCAATGATTTTGGGCAGATCATTAATGTAAATGAGGAATTTAATGCACCCTATCACACTACCCTGAGGGATTGACCAATTTGTGGTTAGTGACATGCTAACCACAAATTGGTCAATCCCTTTGACTTTGTGGTTTTTATTTCATTAGAGTTTTCAGCTAGACTTTCAATTTGGACACATTGCTGCCGATCACTAAGGTATGATTTTAGCTAATTTAGTGTTTCTCCTCTGACGCCTACTCCGTGAAGTTGGGTTAGAAGAATTGTCATAGGCTTTTGTCAAGTCTAGTAATAGTCTTTTATGTAATTAAATAAATAAATAAATAAATATTTGTGGACATTTCACACAACACCATCTAGCCCAAACTAAGCAAAGCTTGTACTATGGAACTAGATGGCTGATAGAATACATATATACTTTTTTTGTTGTAAATATATACATATGATACATAGAAACACCCAGACACAGAACAAACATCCATGCTCATCACACAAATGTTTGCCCTGGGTGGGGATTGATCCCACGACCTTTCAGTTCAGCAGGTAGACGTAAACACACTACCAACTTAGCCACAAGGCCAGTCTATTCATTATATATCGCTTGGGTATATTTGTATAGAGCTAGATTTGTAGATCGGGTTTTCCGGAAGCCATATTGGTTAGGGTCTAGGATTTTGTATTTTGCAAGAAATTTATTTAAATGGTTTATCATTGCTTTTTCGAAAACTTTGGAAAACGACGCGAGTACTGCAATGGGTCTGTATTGGGTTGGGTCTTTTTTCCTTTTGGTGTACAGTTTTACCTGCATGTAAAGCATTTGGCCAATGGATAAATATTTTTTGGTCAAATTGTCAAACTTCTGACTTGTTTCCTTTTGGTGCACAGTTTTACCTGCATCAAAAGCATTTTCTTGGCTAATGGATTAATGTTTTTGGTCAAATTATCAAACTTTTAAACTTTTTTCTTTTGGTCTACAGTTTTACCTGCAACCAAAGCAATTTCTTGGCCAATGGATTAATGTTTTTGGTCAAATTATCAAACTGTTAAACTTTTTTATTTTGGTCTACAGTTTTACCTGCAACCAAAGCAATTTCTTGGCCAATGGATTAATGTTTTTGGTCAAATTATCAAACTTTTAAACTTTTTTCTTTTGGTCTACAGTTTTACCTGCAACCAAAGCAATTTCTTGGCCAATGGATTAATGTTTTTGGTCAAATTATCAAACTTTTAAACTTTTTTCTTTTGGTCTACAGTTTTACCTGCAACCAAAGCAATTTCTTGGCCAATGGATTAATGTTTTTGGTCAAATTATCAAACTTTTAAACTTTTTTCTTTTGGTCTACAGTTTTACCTGCAACCAAAGCAATTTCTTGGCTAATGGATTAATGTTTTTGGTCAAATTATCAAACTTTTAAACTTTTTTCATTTGGTCTACAGTTTTACCTGCAACCAAAGCAATTTCTTGGCCAATGGATTAATGTTTTTGGTCAATTTGTCAAACTTCTAGATTTTTTTCCTTTTGGTGTACAGTTTTAGCTGCATCTAAAGTATTTTTTTTGGCCAATGGATTAATATTTTTGGTCAAATTGTGAAACTTCAAGACTTTTTCCTATTGGTGCAGTTTTAAATGCATCCAAAGCAACTTCTTGTAAATGATTTTTCTTTGGAAAATACCTATTTGATAGTCCGCTTAGGTCTTTATTCTTAAGTTATCAGAGGCCGAGGATACAGCAGTGGTGTCTAGCAGCGGACAATGGGGAGATGATAAATAAAATATAATTCTCACCGGGAGCAAAAAGTCTTTTAATCTTCAAGATTAGCAACCTTTTGTTATTAGAACTATTGATGGCTTGAGTAAAATTGGATTTAACAATAACATAACACTGGGCAAACGGAACGTAGATAATTACTATTTAACATAAAAGTTTAGACGTATACACACTGATGAAGCCATGACCAAACAGGAAGGAAGGAACGGTTCATAGACAAATAATAGACCAGCAACATACACTGTCTCCATAAACAACTCTGGTTCTTCATTATAATATATTAAGCCATGTAGATGGAATACCTTTATAACATTTATATCTGTATTGTTTTTTTATGTCACTTTTTATATGAAACTTATAGAGAGACGAGCATTTGAATTGAAGAAACATTAACAAATAAATTATTTGCTTATGATATTATTATGTCATCTGACATTCATTGTTCGTTTATATGTTCTGAATTCAAATATTCAAGTTTCAGCTTCAGTCTCCAAAAATGATTTTTCATACCCCTTTGGTTGTGTTCTGTCCATACTAACCTTATAATTTGACAATACGTACTTCAAAAATATCAAAATACACACATGAGATGATGATGATAAATAAATACTTACAATATTATATTTATAATTCTGGTTCCTCAGGGCTGTCGAGGTGGCTGATTAGGGAACCGTCAATGACAACCCTGTCATCTCTTCAACAACCCTGGCGTCTCTTCCATCATCATATGGTTTCACTGATCTGGATATTGGTGGTTTAGTTGTGCTGCTCTACAGAACTGTCTCGACCATGTTGTACGAGTATAGTAGTTGCGTCAAAATTTTGTCTTTCCACCTGGTCCCAATATTTTTTGTAGAACAACGCAACTTGTGGCCTTTGAAAAGCTCTTGTTCTTTTTTTTATACAAGACAGATCTACGATTGACCACCAGCTCGCCTGATGTTAAGCGATGGTGTTATTTCGTACCTTAAAAACAGCCAGAAATTGTTATGCTAGAAACTATAGCACAGACGTTTTTCATCTAAGGTGTTGGGTGATAGTAAAAATGTATACATTTTTATAACCTATCTATGCTTTATTCCATCGCTTTGGTATGACTAATACAGATTTTTTTTCAACCTATTTTTCATTATCAACGGAAAGACTTGCATCGTTTTGATATGAGCAACCGATTTCTTCTCGTTTTCTTCTTCGAATAAACTGGATGGTCCCATACGCCCCTTTTTTTCATTATTCTTCTTTAATCTTCTTTCTAAGGTTTTTCTTGGAATGTTGTACTGGATAGCTGCGACACACACAGAAGATTCATTATTCTGTACAGCACTTATAGCTGCTTTTAGTGATTCTTCACTCCAATTGTCTCTTAACTGCCTATCTCTTGTATTTATTAAAAAAACAAATAGGAAAATAATGTTATTTTTAATAAGATATAATTTCTGTATTTGGTATAAAATGGCCATACACTGGCCATTTCTCCTTTTCCTCTGGGAGGGATGACCACACCTTAAAAAAAGTCGCAACACGAGTTATACTTGGATTTTTAATTAAACGGAGTAAATTGACAGATCAAATGTTACCACTTTTTTATGATATGAATATAGTGCTGCGCTAAAAAGAGCTACTAAAATGAAGTAATTCATATAAGTGATCTATTTCATTACGTTGTATTATAGATCTTCCTAAAAATCAAAATTTTTGTCTAAATTGTGTATTTGTTAACTAGTAATAGATATCAAAGATTTCAAACTAAACTATTACATACCATGATCTTCTTATATGTTTCTTAGGAAATAATTATTACACTATAACTATACGCAGACACAGTCATAGTGTAATCATTATATTATATTAATGTATAGTGTAGTGATACAGTTATGGAAACTGTTCATGCATCTAATTAATTTTGGGCTGCGGTTGCTGAAAACATTTTTGTAAACTTCACAAAATATGGGATAGTACTCTTCGCGATGGAAGTGGCAATTAAATACTCTTATTCGGGGTTTGTATTTTCTTTTAGAAATTCTATAATTTGTTCCTTCGTGTTGTTAATGGGGATCCAAACATCTTTAATTATAATTTTGCCTTTTGACCTGTCATCTATTCTGTACGTGTCTCCGGGTGTTTTCCCTATGTCACTATTTCTGGTGTGATGGGCATATCTAATAGTGTTCTTATATCTATATTTGCTAAATCCGGGTCTATAGTAGATGTGCTTGGTTGTGGATCGTTTGTATTCGGGGCAATGGTACTTTCAATGTGGTGTAAAATTTGTACTCTCGATAATGCATCTGCATTGGTATTTAATTTTCTTTTTTTATACTGTACGTCAAAATTATATTCTGCAAGTCTGAAGCGCCAGTGTGTGAGCTTGGAATTAGGATCTTTAATGGACATGAGCCACGTGAGTGGGCGGCGGTCTGCGTTAATTGTGAAATGTGTGCCGTACAGGCATCGGCGAAAGTATTTGGTAGCCCATACAATGCTTAGTAGTTCTTTCTCTATTGTGGAGTATCTCTGTTCTGTGTCAAATAGTGTACGTGAAGCGTATGCTACTGGTTTGTCTGTTCCTAATTGTCCTTGTGACAATAGTTCTTTCTCTATTGTGGAGTATCTCTGTTCTGTGTCAAATAGTGTACGTGAAGCGTATGCTACTGGTTTGTCTGTTCCTAATTGTCCCTGTGACAAAACTGCTCCTAATGCTACGTCTGATGCATCTGTGGTTAATATAAATGGTTTTTCGAAATCTGGGTACTGAAGTATAGGTGCGTTTATGAGTACTTCTTTACATTTTTCAAATGCTTCAGTGTATTCTTTTGTCAGTTCTATCTTACTATTTTTCTTTAGACATTTTGTTAGTGGTTTTGTAAGTTTTGCGAAATCTGGAATACATTTTCTATAATAACCAATCAGTCCCAAAAAGGATTTAATTTCTTTTTGAGTTTTAGGCAATGGGAATTTCTTCACTAATGCTATTTTGTCTTCGTTTGGCTGAATACTAGGATGCGATTATCCAACCAAAAACTGTTCCGGTTACGCGAGTTTCTGTCTGCGCCAGTTAGGTAACGGGCGAGGGAGATAGGCTTTTTAAAAAGTACAATTGAGAAGTGTGTTCTACTTGAGAACTAAGTCGAGACTAACTTTATTTTCTCACAGGTCTTTTTATATCTAGCTTAAATAACATAAGTGGTAATTAATGCTAAGGTTACTTAATGTCTATCTCTAATGACAAATAGGGCAATAAGGTTTCCTATTAATGTCTACATGATCTCTTTTACCTAATTATAACCAGATACCGTTGTGGAATGGTGTGGTTACGGCGACATAACTCACGATGCGAGTAATTTTGAGGTTACTCGTATACTTTGCAACCAAACCAAAACAACCATTTTACGAAACTAATATCATAACAACCTAAAACAAGAGCCCTCTGAAAAATATTTCCACTACACGAAACAAATAACAAGGAATTTGATTTACTTTTAGATTATTTTTTTCGCAAAAAAGTTGCACGCACGCTTGTTCCAACGTGCGTCGTGAAGTAAAGCAAATGAACTATTACTAGTGCCATCTAGCCAACCGTTCAGGAATTATTTCGACGGGTCATCTCTCCCCTATGGCCATCTACCCCGGAATAACCCTAATTTGTTATTGAAAATCAGCATGAGCTTTGTGCAATTTATTGCCTAGGTGCAATCCTTCTTGGAGATCATGCATTGATACAGTCCCATTTTATAGCGCCATTACTATTCTCAATTACACCTTTGTCTCCTAAAATATTCCTGAGAAGTTTTAGCATATGCGGTGGGTCCGGATAAAAAAAACAATCGTTTTTTGATTTCCGTCAACATCAACGTCAAAAAAATCGTTTTCATATTTTGGGAGTTACTGGAATCAATTTTGCAACATAAAATACGAGCCATTATAAAATAAGACAAGCATAGGTATGTCGCAAGTCACTGACATAACCTCAACACCAGATTGTGTTAACAGCTGGATGCTGATATTTGTCAATTCGGTATTTTGTTCGCTAGTCTAGCGTTTGCTTGTTTGTCCTATAGTTTTTCTAGCGGCTAGACAAACTATCAATTAAATATCAATAAACAAAAATAGCCGACTGGAATTTTTACGAATCGTTGATGGCAGCAGCCATGAACACCAAACACTGCCTGGCTAACCACGCATCGTTACTGTCTGAACTTGACCCAATGTTAACATTTCCAAAGAATTCTCTCGATAAACCCCTCTGTGGGCGATTCGCACTTGTCCAGTTTTGTTTTTTAAACTAAACTACTTGTTATTTAGATTTTTGTATTGAGTATACAGCCGTGGAAAATAAATGGGGTGTGGATGTGTTCATGTGTCGTGGACACTGCTTTGTTTTGTACGTGAATACGTCTACCCCCAGCTGCAGAGGCACCTGATCCGCTCGGCCGCATTCATTATTTTGCGTTCCCGGCACTGATTCACTCAATCATAAATGGTATTTTATTGGTACCATTCGATTCCTCTTGAATAGCCCTTTCCAACTGAATACGCTCTTTGTATTTGGATTTTTGTCGATTTTTCGAAAAGTTATAATTACTAAATGAAAATTTCAAAACGCTGCAAAATGACCTCAAAATGGCAGCGCTCTCCCCTCCACCCCCCGTGACGGGCCATGGTAGCGTAATGAATTCTTTGATCCTTTAGCTATCCAGTGGTATAATTATATTTTCGATAGATATGTAGCTACACCAAACTGTGTCCCCCGATTTTGTTATCATTCGTTTTTTTGGATTGCTTCCCACTATGGAATCAATTTTTAAAGACGTATTCACGTCAAAAAACGGAATAAAAGTAATATATACGAATTTCGATTATTCACCCCGTCTGGGTGGAGAGATGAACACAGTTTCCGAGTTTCACACTGGGGTGTGTCGCAATACCCCTCTTATGCGAATTAGATTTCCTATGTCTGGCCTGAGTTTCAAAATAAGTAAAAAATAATTATGGAATCTGTCAATGTTTTATAACACCTATAAACTCCATTGTGGAATATCTTATCAGTAGTAAATTCTTACCAGAAAGATGTATTGACCTGCTTCGCTATTTGGGGTGAATTGAACTCGTATGCTGGCTGTGCCTCTTGCCCGTAGGATGACTCTCCTACTGTCCTTCTTGGCAGGTTACTATTCTACGCTATCAGTTCTTCAGGGATCATCAGAGGCATTAGTAGCCCTCCCTTCCTCCTCGTGGAGGTCAACCTAATTTTGAGAGTGAGCCTATTTCCTAAAGGGATCTTAGACCTTCGGTCCTCCCATTATGTAAAGAGCGTATCAGCTCTAGCTTCTTTTGCAAGCGACAGTAAGGGATCATAGGCTACGGCGGCCCTCCCACTTATAATACATTAGACCAAAGGGATCATAGGCTACGGCGGCCCTCCCGAATTATAATACATTAAACCAAAGGGATCATAGGCTACGGCAGCCCTCCCAAATTATAATAAATTAAACCACAGGGATCATAGGCTACGGTGGCCCTGCCAATTACTTCATTATCATTTTTCACCCATCACAAAATCCAACTAACCATTTTGCCCGCACGTCCTACCTATCTCCCGCTCATATTATTTTATAATTTCATAAACCTGTTATTCGACACTTTTATAATTATTGTAGGTAATTCTTAATTTCTTTACAATGAAAAAAGTAGGCGTGTTCACCCGGGCCGTCCCGCCATGACACCATAAACAAAACTTCTTACTTTTTAAATTGTTAAATTGTACATGGCCAGTATTATTAATTTATCTATGGCAAGTCAGCTCAAAAACTTTAAATGATCTTTCGCGTTTCGCGACAGGGTGACTGTTTTAAGTCAAATTTAAAATACTTATTTTTATTAGTTATTCTTGTAGTACCTAAGGTAAAAGCACTAATGCTATTAAGGAAAAGTCAAACTTCATTCTGTTAAATCCAATAATTTTATTAGAGAATGACAGTAACTTTTTTTTTTACTATTACAGCAACATTTAGAAATTAACTTTATAGCTAACATATTTCAAATTTAAATAAAATTCTTATACACTTAGTCTTAGGAACTACTAGATGACAGGATCAAAAATCAAATGCACTAGTAATAGACATCAAATGGCACCAACAGTAGACATAAGTATAAAACCAATTTAGAATCAAAATAAATGAACAAATAAAGACTATCAAAACAAGTTAATACCTAATTAACTTTTAACAGAAAATTATCCATCAACATCCAAAGGGCAATCAAATTTATACTTAATCCTATCACCTGTAATAATCATTGTAGGCGCGTTGAGAACTTTAACTATCTGAGCTTCACTTACTAAACTAATATCTTTGTCATTTTCCTTAAAAATAGTTTTGGTTTGATCACATACCATAACTTGATATATACCATGCCATAACTTCAAAATCTTTGTGTGACTGATTTTGGACAATGCAAACAAACTTATGATATTTCTTTTTTCCAGGAAATTTAATAATTGCAAAATCACCCTGCATAATTTTACTTTTCTCATTGTAATTTTCATCATCTGTAAGATCATTTTCTTCATTTTCGTTATCATGCTCGTCAGAAAGATCATCTAAACTATCACCAGATTCTAGCCATTCTTCTTCAATACTTGTGTCACTATAATTATCAGTCTTATTAGTTTTCTTTCTCACAGTCTTTTGGCTTTTCTTTGTTAATTTCTGAGCAGCCTTAAGTTTTCTTGCTTCTTCGTTCTCCTGTTTTTTCTTCTTTCTATCTTCTAATCTCTTTCTTTTGTCTTCTTCCATTTCATTCTTTTTCTTCTCTTTGTTTTCATAATATTGTTGCCAGTGTGTTGAAGACACAACAGAGGGTATTTTCTCCTTCTTCCTTTTTTTGGAATTTTCTTTAGGCGTTGGCCAAAACAAAGCTCTTTTAAAAGGACTTGGAATAATTGTACCCATATTGTGACTGAAACTTTCTGGCATTTTTGATGTAGATGGCACTACAGAGTGACTTGTGCTGATAGTCCTACTGTCAATATTATTTTTTGTTTGTTTAATTGGTGTTTTAATAATTTCCGTCACACTTTCAAAAGTAATAACATCTTCATCTGTAGCTGGAGGTATTACATCCGGTGTGCTACTATTGTCAGGTAATTCAATAGGCATGTTTAGGGCATCATTTTGGGTATTTAATATTGCTTCAAAATTGTTTCCATTTATAAGCGAGGGTGATACGTCAGGGGTATGGTTGGGTTCTAGAACTAAATTCGGGCATGTCAAGTCATTCAATAATTTTTCAACTTTTTTGTAGAACTTAAATAATTCCATGTCTTCTGTAGGTCCAACCCATTCCTCACAATTTTTAAACTCAGCAATTTTATCGGTTTGTATGTATTTTTCCAAAAAAAGTTTTCCCAACTCTAATTCTTTAATCTTCGCCATTTTCTGTATCTCTGTTAATTCGGTTTCTTCACAGTTTGGCGGCTCTAAAATACAACACACTTCATCGGGATTCCACGGAACTAGTCCGCACTTACGAAAGCCATTTTGGAATATTTCAGGTGCTAATGTATCGTTTAACACTTTGTTCAACAAAGGACAAAAATTTACTTTTCGCAAAATGGACGAATCTATATTTTGTAATCTCCAAGAATGAACAGCAGCTTTCCATGATCCCTTGAGGCTTCTAAAAACAGCGACATCCATTGGTTGCAGCAAATGTGTTGCATTTGGAAAAAGAGCAATCAAAATGATGCCATTTTCAGAACAGAATTTACTAACATGATAAGAAAGATGTGACGTATGACCATCGATAAAAAGTATGACTGGTCGCTTAATATTGTTGTCATCCAACCATTTGTGAAAAATATTACATATGTACTCGTAGAAGGTCTCTCTTGTCATCCATCCACTATCCGAACGCCCGATAGCCCATGATGTAGGAACTGACAAAGTTATGTCTCGTGGTATCCTCTCATATTTAAATACAACCATTGGAGGTAACACTTCTCCGGCAGCATTACCACCCAAAAGTACAGTGTAGCATTCTTTTTCATCTGTGTTAATGTTTTGGTATACTGATCGTTCTCCTTTAGCTGCTAGGACCTTGCTACCTTTTGGATTAAGAAATAATGCCGTTTCGTCCATGTTAAAAACACGTCGAGGTTCATTCAAGATGGTATTTTGATCGTTTTCATTTAAGTAGTTGCTTACTTCTTTGAACCAATTTCTGATTTGACATGTAGTTACAGATGCTCTCGAGGCAGTCAAATTTTGCGGCTGCCTTGGTTTGAGGCCAGGGTGCCGTTTTAAGAAACTGTGGTACCATCTCTTTCCGGGTCTTCCATTTTTGAATGGAATTTTTAGGTTATCTACTATTTTATAACACTATCCTGCAAATCATCTTTCCCAATGGGGAACCCTTGTTTAACCATAGCTTTCGCCTAAGTTACGAGTAATTTTTCTATATCTTCGGTCACATAACAGCTTCTTCCCATTTTGCGCCCAATAGGTGCTTTTCCCTTAACTTTGTTAAGTAAAGTCACTCTTGGTACGCCAAATTTCTTTGCCGCAGTAGCTGTCGGGACGCCCCGTCTGCAATCTTGTATAGCTGCTTCCATATCAGCTTCGGAATACCGAAACATTTGTCCCTTTACTGGTGGCATCGTGCTTAGACATAAATCTGAAACCAATTAAACAAATGGTTGACACCTTTATATGCCTAGTATACCCTAACAGTTGACACTGTCTTCTTTTGGATAGACTAATTTAAAACGAACGATACTTAGACGTAAACTTTATTTACAGAATATAGAGGCTATATTTGCATAAAATGAGCTCAAGAATTCAATTTATTCAAACCCCAATAGAAGACACGAATGTCAGCTTTTAGGTTTTGATTAATTTTTGGAACTAATAGGAGACACCCCTAAAACTATTACAAAATGTAGCTGAAATAAGTACGCAATGGTCCTAATACGTCAATTATGTTATGCATTTATTATGTTAAAACAGCAGTAATCATTAATATGTAGAACAAAATCATACCTGGAAAAAATCAGTCTCCTTATGAAAAAACTTAACAATCACGGCGCGCGAGTCAACCTGCACGCATTGTTTATTGTCAACTGACGCCATTTTGGAATTAGTCAATGAAAGTGAACGCGAGTTTTTGACGACGTATCATAGATGTCGTTAGGTGTCTTTAGGCAATAGTGATGAGAATTCAATGTTTATTTTTCTTATTACAAGAGATTTTTTTCGAAAGTGTCATCCTTTAGTTCAATGTCGGGCATTAGTGCTTTTACCTTACCTATGTATGTAACATTATCAGTACTTTATTTCATTATGTCTAATATTCTGTTGTCAATATTTTTTATGCGACCATTATATAGTAAGTATAATAAAACCCATGTAAAAAACTTCTAATTGTTTATTTATTTTCCTTATCACTTTTTTTGAAGTGAAACATTCATTAGGATAATTCCTACTCATGTGCAGTTGCTAGGTTGCAGCGGGCCTAGACAAGTGGCAAAAGCTTTGAAGCGTTCCTATTAAATCCGGCGTTTCTCTAGGGCATCGTACGTACCTATTCGAAATGAAGTAGGTAATTCACCAGACAAGCAGAGTTATTGACATAGCGCAGCGTATGAGCAAGCTGAAGAGGCAGTGAGGCGGTCGTAAGTATCTGTCGCAGAACCAAAAACTGCGGTAAAAGCAGCGGTCTGTCTGGGGTAAAAGCGGAAGTAAAAGTAGAGATCGCGTGTCGGCAAATAAGTATAAATGTACCTTGCGTCAAAAGTAGTAGGACACCCTGAGGTACAATTATGTATATACATAGATTCCCTGGCTCTGACCCGGCGTGGCAAGCATCAAGTATCTAAGGTCCGACTTGTCCTCAGCCAGAACACGTTAGGCAACGATGTTAGATGCAAAGTGTCGTGACTTGTGAACAGTGACTGTCATCCTGTGTGTTTAGAAAGTGCACCACCAAGATATATAAGGACAAGATGCTAAAAGGCTTTAAGGATGTGTCTTATCCTCGAAAGTGCTGAGAACTTAGATTTGCCATGTTTTCCTTCATTTTCAATGAGTATAACCTGTATATATGATGTCTCGTTGCTGTGATACGAAGGAGTGACGATATAAGAAAGGCAATGACTGGAACAGAGATATTATACAAACTTACTTTTATATGATTTTTTTTATTGAAATTGACGTTGATGAGAAGATATCATACAAGTGGCAGGAAGGCGCTGGATGCAGGCCGCGCGCAACCGGTCATTTTGGAAATCCATGGGGGAGTCCAGCGGTAGACTTTGTGGTTGAGATGATGATGATGATGATTATTCCGTAAAAGCATCATGTGTAAAATTAGTACCACTAAAGTAATTGAATTTCTAAAAATAACTTAATTAAAAAAAATACTAAATGAATATTGTAGATAAGTATGAGAATTGCCCCTTATATCTACCTACTTATCAAATTGCATAATTGGCTAGCCATAATACTTATAAAATCAAAATAACAAATTGCATTGTGATTTGGTTACCGCGAAACGTACCTAACAAAAACAGATAGTAGGGTACTTTCGCTAATACATTTATCTAAGTTTTTTTTAGTAAGTAGGTACCTACCTACTTAAAGTATATTATACAAAATTTATGTAGGTTGGTAGCTTCACTAGATTAATTTTCAGAGATTCCATTGTGTACTTTACGCGATGCTCCACAAATTGCGGACTGTACAAATATTTAGGTAAAGCGAATTACTCTACCCCACTCTACGTCATTACGTCACGGGATTGGAGAGCCTTTACTTTGGACGGTGAATTAGATGAGAATAGACTGGTACCTTAGAATATAGAAAAATACAGAAACCGTGAACATGCTTAGAACTGAAGCGACAGAAACTACTCATATATAGAGTAGTTTGAAGCGCGCGCGATCAGTTGCTCTATGAACGTCTTAACGAGTGGCAAGCTTTGTTGGTGTTCAATTTAATTCAAATATGCCGTCATGTGTCGTTCCTACGTGTAAAAATACTGCTGGGGTGAAAAAAAAACACGATGGGATAACATTTCACGTGTAAGTAGCACAATTGACATTATCTTACGTATTTATTTAATAAATTGTTCGGTCTTTGATCATCGTAGAGAAAGAATCGTCCATTTTGTTGATGTTGCCAATATCAACGTTTTAATTTTCCTTACTTTTACTTGGTACCGATTTTTTTAGTTAGTAGTTAGTAAATTAAATGAGTAGGTATTTAAATATATTTTTATCCGATTAAAAATTAATTGGCCAAGTGCATGTCGAGTAGCGTTCAGGGTAGCGTTTCATAATTGCAGTTCACCCTATATGGACTTAGAATAGAACTACTTGTTTGATATTGTGAACATATTGATTGATTTTGCGATTTAAATGGATTTAGTGCGAAATTTTTCCTCAGATATTTTGTATTTTTTTTTTTGTGGTGGTAGTCTATAACCGTTAACTTATAAAGCCTACCAGGGCCGTAGCCAGGAATTCATTTCAGGGGGGGGGTCAGCAATGGACTTGGGCATAGCTTATGGTTTTTTCGCGAAAATTGTATGTAGTGTGTAGTAGTGTAGTGTTTTTATAGTAATATACTATATTATATTATATAATATTATATTAATATACTATAATATTATACTATAAATATAGATCAATATGAAACAATCATGCGCGAGCGAATCGAGCGCGAAACTTTTTTTTAGTAAAATGATTGAAGCCTGGAAGGATTTTTGATAATGGCCAGGATTTCGGGGGGGGGGGGGGGGGGTGGGGGGGGGGGTTGAACCCCCCAGCTGTGACAGGTTAAAATAATGCCTAACCTTTTAAGCTAACGTAATAAGATACAAACACAAAATAATTTATTTGACCGATTAATCCGAATAGTAAGTCAAGAGAACAGTTATAAAAATAATGATATCCGTTTAAGAAAGTAAATATTTTATTTTAATATATTTTTAACTCCAAGATTTACCACAGCAACGGGTAAATAATGCCTACACTAGCAACATTATGCGGGTGAGAGGTGAGAAGGGTGCGGGACGATTCTTTTGTTTTTGGGCACAGCACGGATTTTGTAACTGCATCTGGACGCGCCTTCTGTATTTTTCTATATTCTAAGACTGGTACTAATAACGGTTTTTGGAGATAACGTGGAAAAAAATCTGTCCGTTCCGCTCCGATTCATTTTTTACCCCACTGCGCGCAAGTCTGCGCGTAATAATAACTTTGTGTAAGTATATTTTCTTGCGAAAACGTAGCTACGCTCAACATAATATCAGGCGTAAAGTAAGCGTAGATATAAGTTTGGCAAGTCGCTCATTATGTAGACGGATATTTTGTTTCTTTTAATTGATCGACTTACAAAAAGAAGGACGCTATCAATTCGGTCTGTATGTTTTTTTTTGTATGTTTGTTCACATGATTGCTCAGCCAATGGTGCATTGATTTTGATGATTATTTTTCTATTTGGTAGGTCATACTTCAGAGGTGGTCCTATATACATTTTATCAAAATCGATGCAGTACTTTGGTTTTAATAACAAAATAACTGGTAAAATATCATCCAAGTGCCTGTAGAAAAGTGAAAAGCAAGTCGCGTATGTATTCTATTGCTTATTTTGAAGTCGAGTTTTGAAGTTTTTTCAGTTTCTATTCTATAATTATTTATGTAATTACTTTTTCCTCGGCATGCTCCATCATAGACCAAAATTTGTTGGCGGCCAAACAAGCCTATTGACAAATAAAAAAAGATATATAATGTATTAAAAAAAAACAACTTTCATTTTAATTCTGTGGCAAAGAATTTGGTGGATGTCGCATGTACCTACAGTGCCACAAACTTATTTGGCCCGGTGACTAGAAGTGGAACTAACGACGCCATGTTGAAATGTCAATTAGAGCTGTCATTCAAATCGATCGTAGCGCCACCCGCAACTGGGCCCGTTAAGTTTGTAGAACTTTATCGTACATATATTAGTTACATAAGTATGTAGGTAGGTTACCTATATCATTTGTAATTTTCTAGTTACAGGCACGCGTTATGGAGGTACGGTGAAGAGGTGGATTCTGTAAGGGCGTTGAACTCTGTGTTTGTAACTTTCGTAGCGTTTCTAGGATCTACTCATAGCCGTCTTTAGGAGGTACGCTTTTTCGGGTTTATGTATGTTTCTAAGGTAATATTTTGATGTGCGTGGTGTCGTTAAATAAAATAATAAATATTAGTGGACATTTCACACAAAACCATCTAGCACAAACTAAGCAAAGCTTGTACTATGGGAAGTAGATGGCTGTTATCATAATATAGGTACTTTTTAGGGTTCCGTACCCAAAGGGTAAAAACGGGACCCTATTACTAAGACTTCGCTGTCTGTCTGTCTGTCTGTCTGTCTGTCTGTCTGTCTGTCTGTCTGTCTGTCTGTCTGTCTGTCTGTCTGTCTGTCTGTCTGTCTGTCTGTCTGTCTGTCTGTCTCCAGGCTCTATCTCATAAACCGTGATAGCTAGAAAGCTGAAATTTTCACAAATGATGTATTTCCGTTGCCGCTATAACAACAAATACTAAAAATTAAATATTAAGGGGGGTCCCCATACAATAAACGTGTTTTTTTCGTATTTTTTTGCTCAATATTAAAAACGGTAACAGGTAGATGCTTCAAATTTTCACAGAATATTTACTTGTATATTACCTTTCAAAATAAATAATTAAATAACAATAAAGTAAATATTAAAGGGGGGCTCCCATACAACAAACGTATTTTTTAAGCAATTTTTACTCGATCTTAATTAACAGGTAGAAACTTCAATATTTGTAAGTAAATATTTAGAAATATATTAACTATAAAAATAAATACCTAATCTAATACATAAAAACTCACTAAATGAAAATAATCCGTGCATCTAAACGCGGTGCGAGCGCCGCGCCGCCCGGGTAGCGGGGGAGGTAACATCACGGAGCGAGCCATAGCCGCGCGTATTCGCGCGAGCGTCGTCATGCTGCCCGGATGTGTATCGAAAACCTACCTATAAGTTTGCAATTTACTACTTGGAATTTCGTTGATTTCTCGTTATTTTATAAACAGAACTAAACTTTGTAGTATTATAGATGATAGTACGGAACCCTTCGTGCGCGAGTCCGACTCGCACTTGGCCGATTATTTGTAAATACATACTTGGGATAAATAGAAACACCCAGACATAGAACGAGCATACATGGTCATCACACAAATGTTTGCCCTGAGTTTTTACTTCCCGATTATTAAAGTTTCCTATTGTAAGGGCCTTACCCAAAAACTTTACCTACTCTATTAAGAGCAATGCTTAACATATTTTGTCAACTTCTTGCTGACACGTAATGACACTTGCGGGAAGAAGAGAGAATTTGAAACGTTGATCAAAGTAACGTTTTTCGGTAAGGCCGAAAATCTCGCAAAAAAAAATTGTACTCGCTCAAAAAAATCTCCAAAACACAGAACCTGCTTCGATAGTCGAGTAGAAATGAGAAACATGTCGTATTCTTAATATTTTATCTAACTTCCGCATTAGCGTAAGCTCGTATAGAAGTTACGTTGGAAAAACATCCGTCTGCTTATTTTCCTTCGCACCCTTGAACGGGAACTCTGCATTCGCGTCATTACGCAAGTATAATTTTACCGCACATTTTCTTGGAAACTAATACAGAATTACTGTCTGCACTGAGGAAATATTATACAGAAGAACAACTCTCTATAAGCAATCTATTTATGCGCACTCATCTGCCAGTCGCACTGTTGCAGTATGAGGCGCGTCACCGAAGCTCCTTGAAAAAGACCGCCGAATACTGTTGAAACTATAGTCGGGTTTTTCAACACAAAACAGACGTGAGTGACCCGTGGTTTTTATTTAAAACGTGTGAAAACCACGTTAGTTTCCATACTAGAGCTGTTTCTCTGTACCATAGTCTATCTACTCATCATTAACTGATAGTTAACCCGATTCATGCGTTGTCTAATGTTGCGCCAATATTTATTTACGTTGCGTTACCACACACCCGTGTTTTCTATTTAAAATAATGCATAAGAATTTCTATATTTGTGCCGGGAATCGAGTTCCGGAGATTTTACTGACTTTAGTGCGGAAGTTTGGACGTATTGTTAGTTTTACTTTATCATGAATTCACATATTTGATGTAAATATGTGATATTTTAGCAGGTGTGTAATAAATCATAGTTTATATAAATATATAAGTCCGTAGTTTGACTATGGTCAAACTAAATCAAACTGCGGACTCTTAGCTATGATTTATTTATTTACCGACTAATATGGTCCGTCGCGTTCGCGCATACCCACATTTTTGAAGAAATAAAAAAAATCGTCATTTGTAAAATTAGAAAACAGCATCACAAATATTCGTCAAAAATTTCAATTTGATCCAAGTTAATTTTAACACATAAAAATCATTTATGCGCTAATTATTTCTAAAAATGATTTTTATGCATGAAAATTAACTATCACGTTAGAAGAACTCTCCTTAGGCGATTGGATAAAATTATCGGGATAAAGGGCCGGAGGTTTAATAAAAAAATGTTAAATAACCACATAATTCAGAATAAACAACGTGTACATTTTCAAAAGAACTGTTATTAAAATTCTGGAAACACGAGGAACAATGCTCTATTGTTTGGTCTCATTGATGTAGTAGAGGTTACTAGGATTCGATAAAAAATATGATAATTAGAATTACTAATCATCATATGTACACACTATTTCAGAATACAAAACTTTAAAACACATATGGTAGGAAAGTCTCTGCTTTAAAGCAATCCAAAACCTTGTATCGTCATCATCTCAGCCACAAGAAGTCCACTGCTGGACAAAGTCAACTCCATGTAGGTAGGTATTTCCAAAAAGCTCAGCTGTCCAACGGTCTGCTTCCAGAGTCTTCCAGACACGTGTATGAGGTTGTTTAGTGGCTGGTCGTTCTACACTGCGCTTGCCGGTGCGTGTTCTCCACACAAGAACTTTTACCATCCCAACAGTCAAAGTTTTGCATATTACGTGTCACTGCCAATTCAAAAAAAGACCAGCTTACTCGTTCCCTCCTCCTAAATACGTCCTACTGGAGGCAGTCCAGAAGTAGGTCGAATGTAATTGACACAGTTTCTTTCATCTTATGAAACAAGTACCAAGAAAACACCTAAATCAAGATCGAGAGCGGTTCATGTTCAGTAATCACCGTATCAAGCCTGAACGCGGCGCGTCAAAGGGAATGAGTCATGCGAGATGCGCACACACAGCTTACGCATCTCGAAGGAATGCTGGTCTTAGGACGCTTATTTAGAGGACAATAGGTTATAATATATTGGTTAAGTTTTATGGACGATTACGAAGTGTTTCAACTGAAATAAAACGCGTAGGTTTTCTTATTGGTCACCAAGTCCAAGTCTTACTTACCAAGAATCTTAGTTTTCACATTGAAATTTGGTCAAGCTGTTTAGGCTACCGGAGATAATATAGAAATATAGTTGATAAAAGTAAAAGTAAAAAAGGAGAATATTATTGGCGACCGTATCGCTTAGAGCGATCTACCTTTAAAACAAAAACAAACTAAGAATTAACAAAGCTACTTAGGTAGGTATGGTATGTAGAAATACATATTCGGATATATACTTACATGTATATGTTAGAAACAGATGTTCGGTTATATACTTACATTTATATATCCGAAATCATTACTCTGCTTGTCGGGCAGTCGGGTCAAATGATTTTTTTGATACGAAGTAGATTTACGTTTGACTACTTACTAGCCTGATAGTAAGCGACGAATTGGCTGATTACCTATATAGCACGTCAATCTAAGTAGAAGAGACCTTTCTAGATTTCGTCTTTTCTTGAAAAAAATCAAGGTTGTAGTTCTCAGTGAACAAAGGAGGCGGCAGGGAGTTGCATTCCTGAGCGGTACATTGGCGGTACCCACCGATGACGTGGGCCGAAATCGCTTAATACCGACTTATTTCTTAGAAATGCCGGCTGCTGAATATTTACAAGTTCTCAATATAGGAACTCGTGAGCTGTGGTCGATCTCCAAGCCAAAACAATTACGCCATTACCAGGAATTACCAAAACAAACAATAAATAATGTTATCTGTATAGAGTAGGTCGCCCATGCAACGCAGCGCGAGACGCGTCCCGGGAACGCAGATAAGGACGAATTAGTGCCATCCAGTGAACGATCCCCTGCCCAGACAAGGGGCCTTTCTTATGGACCAACACCAGTCATGCGACGTAAAATTCAAAATTTCAAACAGTTTTTAGGGTTCCGTATCCAAAGATTAAAAACCGGACCATATTACTAAGATTCCGCTGTCTGTCTGTGTCTCCGTTCGTCCGTCCGTCCGTCTGTCTGTCACCAGGCTGTATCTCATGAACCGTGATAGTTTGACAGTTGAAATTTTCACAGATGATATATTTCTGCTGCTGCTATAACAACAAATACCTACTAAAAACAGAATAAAATAAATATTTAAGGGGGCTCCCATTCAACAAACGTGATTATTTACCAATTTTTTTTACAGGTAATGGTACGGAACCCTTCGTGCATGAGTCCGACTCGCACTTGGCCGGTTTAGATTTTTTTATGTCCTTGCAGCTAACTCTGGTAAGTATTGTAATAATTGTAATTGATCATAAAGTTTGCGATGATCTATGATTTTTTTTTATATAGCATGCCATTCTGTTTCCCAATATGTAGATACTTACCTAATAATTATCGTCATCATCATCACCATGCGAGTGAAACCGCAGGGCACAACTAGTGCACTTTACACGTTTAATTTACTGAGCGAACGGATCGGACAAGTGATTATAAGATAATGAGTGATGAACGAAACTGCATAATCTGAACTGAGAGGTTTTGAATCTACCAAAAGTAGGATAGACATTTTTACTACCGAGCGAGATCTACATAATAATTGATAAAATTGATAAATTCGTTTATTGAGATATAAACGGAAAAAGACCAATTACAATTATCTCACAATATTCAAAAATTATTCTTAAACAATGTCTTAAATACTACATATTCGCTGTGCTATTAAATTTACACTTTGACTTGAATTTACATCCAATTTTTCTGATATATTACATCAAAGAGCGGATAAATTACGGTAAAACTAGATTTCAACGCGGCTTCCATCTGGAAGCACCTGTCCCACTTACTAGTGTCAGATATTTTTTACCCGACTGCGCAAGAAAAGAGTAATGTTTTATTTTTTAATAGTTCCCGAATATTAATACCATTTTTACCATTCGTAAAAATTTAAAATTGCCCTATTTTATAACCTCTTTTCTTAAAACCAAATATTTTGTGACAAATTAATGATTTTACAAGAATTATCTTGTACATATACGATACGGCGGCTTTGTGCATATTAAAAGTAACGTAAGCATAAGTTACAATAAGTACCTACAATAATTATTATAGTTTAAAAAAACTGAAAAATCGATAACGAAATACGCTATTCGTTTATTTGGAGACTTTTTCAGTTATTTTTTATAAAAAAAAATGTTATAAAAAGTAAAGTGGGTACTTACTGAACCGATTTTGCTAAAATTTATATGGATTATACCTCTGAGATATTTTACCTAACAAACAAAAACGGATCATCAAAAACAATTCATAATTGGCGGAGTAAACGCTAAACAAACACACAATAAAAAAACATACAGTCGAATTGAGAACTTCCTTCTTAATGGAAGTTGGTTGAAAATAAATTACAGTTTAAAAAACTAAAAAACACGTTACAAATTATTGTGGTCAAAGTCCATTACAAGACTTTTCTAACAAATCCAAACACAGCTATGATACGATGTTCCATCATGAAGTTCTAATTCATATTTTCCGGCTCCATCATCAGATCAGTTCGACAGTACCATATTATTGTATTTTCATCAGAACTACATACAGCTGCCAATTTTCATGACGCTACGATCATTGGAAGATGGTTAAATTAGTTACCTTAGATTTCATTACATACATGTCGGCCTAATAAAAGCGTGTTAAAAGCATACAGTCGAATTGAAAATCTCCTTCTTTTTGGAAGTCGGTTAAAAATATCATTTATGATGTCGGGTGTTTCAGTTAAGTCTAAGACAAAGTTTTTTACGCTGCGATAAAAAGTTCGCTTCGCTTCTCTACATAAGACAAGATGCCAAGGATCGAGATTCATTCACGTCACTCACAGAGCTTCAGTCCACAGTAAAGTGCGCTTCCCCGTACCAGCACCTAAAACTATTTGGCTTGTTTTAAGCACATGGTGATAAAATACTACTTGGAGTTAAACAGGGAACTGGGAACGTAATGCTTCGCTTTGGAAATATTTAGGGGCTGTGGTGCGGGAATGTTGGAAAGTTTGCTGTTGCTTATTTATGCATGTAAATGAGGTTGTGTCGCGGATTGTTCGATTCGGTTACAGGAAAAGTTTTTGTAGTTTTGATTTATTTATGAGTATTGTATTATCATTTGTGAATATCTTAATTGTATTCCGGGCGGGTGACAAGTTACTAACTTTAATAAGCCGCTTTGACAAATTCGAAGTATAAAACACGTATACAAAGCGGCGTACTCATTTCAGGCCTTTTCAATCCGTCTGAAGATAACAAAGCCGTCTTTGAAAATGACGCCGTTCTGTAAAACGTATAGACGTAATGTAATATAGCGTATTCTGGTAATTGGCTATGATAAGTATCTACATCACAACCAAACCACAGTCTTAATCTATATATCTACCGTATCAGCACTAAGCTATGAGTGAAATTATATTTTTTTCGCTTTTTACATTTAATATTATTTTCTATTTCAATAAATTCAGAACTTTGTATAAAACAGTCAGTTTTTGTATTTAATTTACACATTTCTTTCTTTTTCAGTCATGGCGTTATTAGGTTTATTTGATTTGATATTGTTTTTTAACATTAATAAATTTGAGTTTGACTTACATCGCAGCTGATATTTGGTAATAGCCGACGATAAGAAACCTTCACTTGCGATTTAAAGACGCCTAGATTATATCCCTCAGAAAAGATCCTGTATAGTAAACTCTTCGATCGATTTATGAACAACACATATAGGTAAAGAAAAAAAGACCGACATAAAAAACTCGATTTTGATAAAATATGTCAATTTCGATCAAATCTTCTTTCAAACAAAACAATCTAAATCGGTCCATCCGTTTCATTCTACGATGACACACAAATACACAAAGTCACAGACATTGTGTATACACAAAGTCACAGATACACGTCAAACTTTAAACACCCCTCGTTCTGCGTCCGGGCTTAAAAATATTCTTTGATAAAACTACACAAACAGCATGATGCCCCTTCTTCTTCATTATTTTATTATCTGCTCAAACACCTTCACCACAGGAGCAGTTCAGCCAGCAGCCCAGAGCCTCGCTCCAATATTTCAAGGAGCAGGGTTGGGTCAGAAAATACTGGAGAAATGCACAATACACCCCTAGCGGGACTTCAGTGCAGGACCTGTTGTCCCCACGTCGAATCAGAATAAGACACCACACAAAGAAAATGTAACAAAATTGAAAACTGAAACAGAATGACGAGGTTCTTTCAGTGAAATCTTTTCTCTTTTGTTTTTGGTAACAAAACAAGGAACCCAATCAATCGAGGGTCCGCCGTTGACGTTGACCCCTGATATTTATCTGCCGTACCCACCTACCGTACTTGAAATTGAGATTTGCCGTATTACAGTTTCAAGCTTTCGGGCGATCCATGAAAATGGTTGAGGTATTTCGAGTACAGAGTCTTTAGCTTCCGTTTTGTCTGCGAAACCGAGATAAGTGTTGAATAGATAGGTACTTATTGTATTTCATTGGGAAAACGATACCTTTATTATAATTGATTAGATAAAATAAATCGCACTTATTTTCGTTTGTATGCGTCGTTTTAACTAAGAAAGCTGTCTTGGGAACAATATTCTTCAATTTATTTTACTAGATATTATGAAAACAGAGATAGGAATGTAATTAATTTTGGAAACATTTCTATTAGTGCTTACCTATTACAGATTATTTTAAATTAGCTAAACGCCTACAGTACAGCCTATAGTACTACTATTTTACTTTACTACTCTACTACTCTACTTTACGTACAAACTACTACTGAACCGATTTTGATACAAACCTTTCAAACATTTTTTTTTTTTTAATCGGTTTATAAATGACGGAGTTAAGCGGTAGTAAACAAAAAATACAGGGGAATTGTTAATCTCGTTCTTTTTGTAGTGGGTTAAAAAAAAAATTCTTTCTTCACATTTTTATTTGAACAATTTGCGGGTTACTCGCATGTATTTTTGAGCTGAAATATCCGCCATAAAGAAAACGGAAAAATAAAAATGTGTACCTAATAATTACGCTAGTTTCTCCCTCAGCCGACCAACCGACTTCAACTGTTAAATTAATTAATATTACAACATTACATACAACAGCAAAATACTGCTTATAATTTATTATAATTCCCGTATATCTAGTTATTTTATTATAAATAGATTAATTCAATAAATATAACTAATATACAGGGCCGTAGCCAGGAATTAATTTCGGGGGGGGTTCATCTAAATAAACAAAAACATAGGTAATAAGTAGGTATGCGCAAGCGAAGCGAGCGCGAAAATTTTAGTAATATTTTTATAGTAATATGCTGTTTTTCGTATTAGTGAACCCACAGAACTGCTCTGTCAAAATAGTAATAAAACGCGAGCGAAGCGAGTGCGAAAATTTTAGTGGTTTTTATAGTAATATGCTTTATTTCGCGTATTAGTGAATCCACAGTACTTCCATGTAAAAATAAAATATTTATCATATTATATATTAATGATTTAATATTAAATCATGGAAGTGATTTGATCCATTGATCGTGTAAGCGAGTTCTAGATTTTTGTGGACCAGATGAATCAAAGAAGTAACTGTGTTAAAAGGAAATACCCGACTGGTAAAGAGCGACTTTAACGCTATCAAAAATTATAAATACAACCATTTGAATGCATCGATTGCCAATTTAATATTCCTAAATATAAACATATGACTTTATAGAAAATTACAAACATATCTACCTACAAGATACGAGCAAAAATTTTTGGTTATTGCCTTTTTTTTTATCAGCCCTGTTTGTACAAACTGTCCCACTGCTGGGAACGGGCCATCTTCTCATTGCGAGAAGGGTTAGGCCATAGTCTGCCACGCTGGCCAAGTGCGGGTAGGCAGACTTCACATCTTCAAGATCATTGAGAACTCTCAGACATGTTCCTCACGATGTTTTCCTTCACCGTATTAAGTTGGCGGCAATCAACAATACGCACATAACTTCGAAAAGACAGAGGTGCGTGCCGTGGGATTCGAACCCAGGACCTGCGGATAGCAAGACGGACGGTCTCACCACTAGGCTGCCGGAAACTCCGGTTAAACCGGTTATTGCCTATTTTTACAAGAGCTAACGTTCATGAATCTTCCCCAGAAGCAAATTACATTTCCTGTTCTTTGTTCTCTGTACAGCCTGCGGCAGGAAAGACGTAAGTACCTACGAGTGCAAGAGCTTTGAAATACGAGTGGCCTAGTTTTATAAGTTTAAAAGCAGTTTGGCTTAGCTTTTGGCTGAGCTTTCTATACGTGGTATAGCGCATTAATACAAAGGATAGGAACAAAATTAAAAAAGAAAACTTTGAAGTATTGGATAAGATAGGATTGCGTAGTACACCATGATCATTCATGCTCACGGATCCCGGTGTCTGGGGATGTGGAGCTGAAAATGAAAGTAACTTTTATCGGATTGCCCAAGAAGGATTTGATAGGCAAAGAATTCAATGTAAACTAGAACAGAAATTTCAAACATCAAAACGGTCGTCAAAGTTTGTCAAAGCTCATCACCGTTCACGTCACTGTCTAGCAGACAATTGAACAAGGTGTAGACGGCCCTATGTAAATAGAGCGAATTCTGTGGTGTAGAGTGTAGACACTGCTCTGCAGTTGCAATGTGAATGTGAGCAGAAAAGATAGTCTGCGCCAAGCAGTATAAGTCCTCAACGCTCTGTTTTGAGCATTACAGAAGACTTCACACATCGTGAAAAACGTAAATAGCTCTCACATGAATAACATGAAGGTTTCTCACAATGAATTTTTATTCACCGTTCAAAAATTAACAATATTCACAACATGTCGAAAAGAAAGAGATTAGTGTCCTAGGACTCGAAGCCTGAATCTACGGATCTCAAGTTAGACGGTTTACCAATGTTCCCATTTAGATCACAGGAACTATGTGAAATAATGTTACTAAAATAATGTTTTAGTCATTGAATATTGATATATTCAATGACCAAAACATTATTTTAGTCGTTTTACGAAGAATATACCTTGTAGTAAAAAAGGGCTGTGCTCTACAGCTCAATTTGAAATTCTTGTTCCAAATTGAGTATTGAATGTCTCTGCCAAATAGTATTAAAATTGACCAACGAATGACCTCTTAGCAAACTTTTCATCTTATAACCGAGATTTCAGAGCCTTTTGTCTCGACAACCGCTTGACTGATTTTTTCATAAAAAAAATTCTATATAATCTAGAATTGAGTAAGTACTAAACGTTTCTAGCAAATATTAACAAAATAAGTCAATGGCGCATCAGAAAACGTCCCCTCTTTTAGGGGAAATACCCCCTTAATCAAAAATCCTCGACATCAAAAAAAAATATGAACTTTACGTGTGTACCACCAAAAAATTTGACAGATGAAAGAAAATGTTGCTAGTTGGTGGAGATCTTTGTTCACTTTGCTCACTCGGTCAGTTAGGTCTTAAATACTTATTATTTTCCTGTCAGGATAATTGTCTCAATGAAGATAATAAGTAAGAGTCCTACACAGCTTTAGCATCGTCAGCTCAGCAAAGTTAAGCTCTAATGAAGTTCGTGACAAAGCCGCGGTCAAGAGTTCTTTTATTTTGTGCCCTGATTAAATCGAGAGGCAAGGCTTCCTTTATTTTATCTGATTGGAGATTAATTAAATTCGTTGGTATTTACCTACTAATAAATTATTATCTGGTAAATTATTAGTTGGTATTATATTAATTATAAGTTTCCGGCAGCCTAGTTGGGTCGGGAGACCGTCTGACTTGCGATCCGCAGGTCCTGGGTTCGAATCCCGCAGCACGCACCTCTGTCTTTTTGAAATTATGTGCGTATTGTTGATTGCCGCCAACTTTAAACAGTGAAACAAAACATCGTGAGGAAACCTACATGTCTGAGAGTACTCAATGATCTTGAAGATGTGTGAAGTCTGCTAACCCGCACTTGGCCAGCGCGGCAGACTATGGCCTTACCCTTCTCACAATGAGAAGATGGCCCGCGCCCAGCAGTGGGCAGGATTATACCCAGAACATATTTGGAGTAATTATAATACCTTTGAATACTGAATATAGCAAGATTTGTGCTGAAAACGTTTTCTGTGTCACACAGTAATAAGCCCTTACAATGTAGTTTTCGTGTACATGCATTGCTTTAGAATGTGTGACCGACGGAGCAAGCGGGTATCACTCACACATACACAAACACGACTTCAACACAAACAAAGGACGCACGCAGCCGTGATTTGCTAGATACTTGTTCTCTATTACGGAATGATTTGTGGCAGGTCAAACCTTCAGGAATCGCTTCTTCTTTCGTGCAAAAGCCGCCATTACGGATAATAGCTCTGCCGCCCAAATTAGGTGATCGCGAATAAATTTACACGTAACAAAGTTTAGTCTGTGTGTCTATTTGTCTTTTCTGCACAGTTATATTTTCAGAAAGTATACAGTTATGTATACATCGGGTGCGAAGTATTTTATTTCAATGGCAAATACCTATTTGCAAAATACTAAAAAATAGGACTGTTTAATTCCACTGCAATAATTGTATTGTTCGGTAACAAAGGAAGTCAAGTGACGCTCTACATTTCAGCGATTGACAAAATACGTAGTTTTATTACTCGGATGACATATTTTTTCCAGTTATTTTGTTTTAAAAACCAAAATACTGAAACGATATCGTTAAAATTTATATGAGACCACCTCTGAAGTATGACCTATCAAATAACAAAATCATCAAAATAAATTTATAATTAGCGAAGTAATTGAGTAACAAACATAAAAAAATATACAATCGCATTGAGAACCTCCTTTTTAAAGTCGGTTTAAACTAAATAATAAAATTTCTGTTGACACCGTAAACGACATCTGCGGGCACAGGGAACGTTTTGCATACTACTTAATAAAATACTGAAAAACCCGACTTCAATATAAGCAATATTCGCGACTTGCTGTTCGCTTTTCTACAGGCGCTTGGATGATATTTTACCAGTTTTATTGTTATAAAAACCAAAGTACTGCATTGATTTTGATAAAATTTATATGGGACCACCTCTGAAGTATAATGTACCAAATAGAAAAACAATCATCAAAATCAATCAATCACAGTTGGCTGAATAAACGGTGAACAAACATACAAAAAATACTTAAAGACCGAATTGATAATCTCCTTCTTTTTGGAAGTCGGTTAAAAATAATAGGCGATAGTACTTTATATTTTCAAAACAAAAAAAAGATAACTGTAAGCTAGTCTCATCTGTGAACACGGACGCTGCAAAGTATTCGAAATGAGTCATGAGTGAGGTCATAAAATTATGTAAAATGCGTTTTTTTTTATCCGTTTAAATTGTTTAACTGCAATGAATAACAATAGCGGATACCTTAGAATATATTATCTACTCTGCAGTTTATGTACATTGTTATTTTGATAATTATTTTAACAATTTTTCTAAAATCTTGTTAGGTACATTGTATGTCCATTGCGTTCACAAAATCTCTCAAAAATGTTTGTAAATAAACCTGCACTAGGTGACTTCTGATTCAATAGTTTCAAATTCCGATCGGTTTTGAGTGCCAGCCAAAAATTTTTGTTCCCTCAGTTGTCGAGCTGGCCTGTATGCGAATAATTTTAGAGACTAGACTGCGAGTGATTCTACCGGCTGCAGCAGGTCTTCAGCAATTTCATCCGCCCCATACTTACAGTAATGGATTGGTAGAGTGAGGTATGAACGGTGCTAGGTAGATTATTGGATATCATCCACCTCAGCGCGTGGATGGGCTTTCGTCAGGCGAAAATCCAATCTAACCACGACCTATCAACTGGATTATAAATGAAATTCAACACACTATTGTTCAGTAACACAAGTGCATTCTAAGGCTTCCGTACTAAGGTTGCGGGAACCTATTTGTGAGGCTACGGTGTCTGTCTGTCTGTCCTACACTTAAACGGCTGTATGTTTTGAACGGTAATAAATACTAGTCTTAAATTTTTTAATGTAAAATCTAGTCAACTGAGACCTGACAACCTTGCGTAAATAATTATTGAAAAAAAAAGGGAAACTATTGTGCGAGATAAAACTTCTTTGTTGATCCCACAAAATAATTATTATAGTTTAATAAAACCGGCCAAGTGCGAGTCGGACTCGCGCACGAACGGTTCCGTTCCGTACCAATATCTATAAAACAGCAAAAAATCACGTTTGTTGTATGGGAGCCCCCCTTAAATATTAATTTTATTTTAATTTAGTTATTTATTTTCAAAGTGAATAATATAACTCAATATTCAGTGAAGATTTCAAGCGTCTACCTGTTACCGTTATCAATATCGAGCAAAAATGAGCAAAAAAATCACGTTTGTTGTATGGGAGCCCTCTTAAATAAGTATTTATTTTATTCTGTTTTTTAATAGATATTTGTTATAGCGGCAACAGAAATACATCATCTGTGAAAATTTCAACTGTCTAACTATCACGGTTCATGAGATACGGATGGACGGACAGACTGCGGAGTCTCAGTAATAGGGTCCCATTTTTACCCTTTGGGTAAGGAACCCTAAAAAACTGAAAAAACCGACTTCAAAATACGCAATTTGTTCACTTGGATGATATTTTATCAGTTATTTTGTTATAAAAACCGGCCAAGTGCGAGTAGGACTCGCGCACGAAGGGTTCCGTACCATTATCTATAAAAACGGTAAAAAAATCACGTTTGTTGTATGGGACCCCCCTTAAATATTAATTTTATTCTGTTTTTTAGTATTTGTTGTTATAGCGGCAACAGAAATACATCATCTGGGAAAATTTCAACTGTCTAACTATCACGGTTCATGAGATACAGCCTGGTGACAGACGGACGGACGGACGGACGGACAGACAGCGGAGTCTCAGTAATAGGGTCCCGTTTTTACCCTTTGGGTAAGGAACCCTAAAAATGCATTACAATTACAAAACAACTGAATTACAACCTAAATTAGTAAGACAAACTTATTGGTAAGTAGGACCTTTACGTACCAAATAAGATTACCTGTAGGTACACCTGTCTACTTAGTAGGTGCTTATGATAAAAAGTTAAGAGAAGAAGTTATTTTATTTAGCGTAGGTACAAATTGCACAGTCAACTAACTTAAGAACCTAGTTAATTTTGCAAATAATAGGTATAACCTAGATACTACAAAGTTTAGTTATGTTTATAAAATAACGAGAAATCAACGAAATTCCAAGTAGTAAATCGCAAACTTATAGGTAGGTTTTCGATACACATCCGGGCAGCATGACGACGCTCGTGCGAATACGCGCGGTTATGGCTCGCTCCGCGATGTTACCTCCCCCGCTACGGTATGTAAGCTACGGCCGCGTGGGTGGCCGTTGTTTAGCAACCGCCTCGCGCTCGCGCCACCACCACACCGCGGCGCGGCGCTCGCACCGCGTTTAGATGCACGGATTATTTTCATTTTGTGAGTTTTTATGTATTAGGTTAGGTATTTATTTTTATAGTTAATATATTTCTAAATATTTACTTACAAAAATTTAATTTTCTACCTGTTAATTAAGATCGAGTAAAAATTGCTTAAAAATTACGTTTGTTGTATGGGAGCCCCCACTTTAATATTTACTTTATTGTTATTTAATTATTTATTTTGAAAGGTAATATACAAGTAAATATTCTGTGAAAATTTGAAGCGTCTACCTGTTACCGTTTTTAATATTGAGCAAAAAAATACGAAAAAAACACGTTTATTGTATGGGGACCCCTTAATTTTTTTTTTAAATTTTTAGTATTTGTTGTTATAGCGGCAACGGAAATACATCATTTGTGAAAATTTCAGCTTTCTAGCTATCACGGTTTATGAGATACAGCCTGGAGACAGACAGACAGACAGACAGCGGAGTCTCAGTAATAGGGTCACGTTTTTACCCTTTTGGTACGGAACCCTAAAACCAAAGTACTGAACCTATTTTGGTAAAATGTATACGGGACTACCTATGAGATATTATCTATGAAACAAAAAATAATTATCCAAATCTATTCACAATTGGCAGAGTAATCGGTGAACAAACATAAAACATACTATCGAATTGAGAACCTCCTTTTCGGAAGTCGGTTAAAAAGAAACAAAACAATTGCAAATGAATGTTTAGTTGATTGTTATGTTGGTGTCATGTGACATAAACTTAAACTTGTAAGATATTCTTACTGTAGAAAATTTATGTGAAGTTACATATAAAGCATAGTGAGTAATTTGTGTAATTAGCCCTGTTGTTTGTATTCATATTCATGTATTGTGTGTATATGAGTACGGAAGCCTCGGTTTGCAAGTAAAACTCGTCCTTTTCCGGATTTATTTATGCATATGATAGGTTTATGCTTCACCGACAACTCACTAGCTTAAACGTTTACGATTGAGGCCGATTACTTAGAAGGAAACTGTTCGCTCTTGAATTATATGCTCAGATATATGTATCTATTAAGAAAGACCGACTCAGGAAGCGTATTCCACAATTTAGCAGTGTGCATATTAAAAGTGGCACTAAGAGAAACATATAAGAGATTTTTATCGATTACATACAAATTCGTGGCCCTGTCCTAACGCACAATTCTTTGATGCAAGGGCATGTTTTCACGTATAAAGTTAAGCTTGTTTTTGTCATGTTTTCATGGTCGATGAACTAGAGTAAGCGTGTGAAAGTGTAAATAAATCATTCGTCGTTTCCTGGATTTTTTAAAGATTTTATTCATCTAATGAAATAAGTACAGGTACAGGTATAGTGTACGGAACAGGGTAAGAAGAAGAAGAAGAAATTAAGAAAAACATATTTTTAAGACCAGATTTTATTTACAGAGTGAACTAAAAAGTAAAAAAAAAACATTGTCTTAATATTATGTTAGGTATATTAATGGTTCAGAATTAGCTTCTCTTCTCCAGTGCAATCTATAAAATGCAGGTTCTAAAGAATCACTATTCCAAATTACATAACAAATGGTTCATCCGTTTAACCGTGAAAAGGTAATGTACAGAGAAACAGAGTTACTTTTGCTTTTATAATATCAGTTAGGAATGTTAGGATGTAAATAAAGATCTAGCACGCGTTTTTTCTTTGCCCTATACAGTTCTTTTTTCTGGTGTTTAATTAATAACCTGCATATTTTTCGTTTGCTACTCTCATCTGCAGATGCAGTAACCAATTTATTCGGTGTTGGAGAAAAGTCGTTGACAGATTTAACTGGTTCCGTCATTGACAAAATTTGTGGCGTTGGTAATTCTTTGAACTTTGAATCTTTTGTGGTAGATTTTGACTCATAATTGTTAACTAATTCAGTTGCCATTGGTTGATGACCACACAGATCGTCATCACTCCAAAAAGACTGATGTTTGTTTGGTAGATATTTTAGTTCTAAATCTGTTTTTGGTTCCACTCCGAATAAAGCTTTGCAGGGTGTTTGTTTGATGGTAGCATTTAAAGATGAATTCTTCTGAAATTGAACAAAATAACAACCTATAGCCCATTTTGCTGAGTTATTATCAACTAACCAGGAACGCATCATGGCTTCTATATCTCGATTGGATTGCTCAATAGATTCTTGGTTTGCTGAATGTTTCCACCAGCCATTTACAATGTCACATGTTGGCCACATTAAGGTTAATTCTTGTATGACATCAGCAGTGAACCTGCGGTCGTTATCGCTTTGTAGTATATCAGGACATCCTATTTCCAGAAAAATTTTTAGTAGGCTCATAGCGACTTCAGCTGCTGATTTTGAAACTAACGGCCGGAGAAAACTGAATTTTGTCGTGTGATCCTGGTAATGCAATAACCACTTGTAATTTCTGTCCGGAGATGACTGCATGTCAATTAAACTGACTTGGCCTTGACGGTTGAAGATAGTAGGCAGACTTTGTGTGATGGCAATAGTTTTTCTTAGATCTTTTTTATATTGACATATCTTGCACAGTTTCAA
Source organism: Lycia hirtaria (assembly GCA_947563715.1). Classification (NCBI taxonomy): domain Eukaryota; kingdom Metazoa; phylum Arthropoda; class Insecta; order Lepidoptera; family Geometridae; genus Lycia; species Lycia hirtaria. The sequence continues at coordinate 27,536,662 of OX387375.1, forward strand.
AAACTCCATTACAACTAAAGCCGGTATTAAGTATCTGGTTTTCAAATAAGTCAGCATTTTATCTCTGCCTCCGTGACTAGTGACCTGATGGACTTCCCGCAGAATTTGATAAAAGTCTTCCGTAGGTACTATTTTTTTAACTGAATCTGACTCAGTCTTTCTCTTTAAAATCAAACATTTTTGTGCACCTTCTTTTATCACATCATATTTTTTTCGGTAATAGTACTGCTTATTTGTCCGCGGGAGTTTATTCAATGCCCCCAATTCAAATTCCTCTATAGTTGTAATAGCATCTTCAGTCCTTTTCCGGGTCCACAAAGGTTTTTCATTGTTTTGCCTCTCGTTTATAAGCCTCGTAATAGAGGCGTTAAACTGCTTTTCAGAAACAAATGCAACGTGTTCGCTTTCTGAAACCATTTTTCTGGCGTGTGGATCATTACTGACTGCGTGGTGTGTCGGTACTGTACTGTGTATAAATACTAAGCGCTGAAAGTATGCGGACGCGAGGGGGGGCTGCGCGCGCTAAATACGGTCAGACGTGACGCAGTGAGTGTTTATCTTTTACGCCAATTGTACCAGTTTGAAGACTTCGAAGTAGGCGAGAGTACCAGCTTGAAGACATCGAAGCGGGAGCACACTAGATGTATAAGTTAGATTTAAGTTTTTGAATATGAATTTCCGCAAAGTAACGCCTGATTCAATAAATTTGCCAATCGTACTATTAATTATTCGTTTTTATTTGGAAAAATAAGTCAATAGATTCTTTCGTAGATAAAGAAGGAAGTTGCATTATGTTGTAGATAATGACAGAATGTTGACACCTAAGGATTGAAGGTACATAATTATGTGTGGTTCGAATGCGAATTTATTTATTTACTGTACTGATTAAAACATTAAACAGTATTTGTTTTGAGTTTTCTTTTTCAAAATAAATTAAAGATCCTCCAAGTATGAGTTTGTCTCGAGCATCGAGGTTTCCGTACCCTCATCTATCGCGGGATAGACAAGGCTACGGAATCCTCTCGATGCATGATTCCTTTTCTATTTCATAATTCGTAATGCCATGGTTTCTATTTCCTATTTGATCGTCTCAATCCCCCTAGCCTACGGTCATCGATGATTAGATGACATCGCAAAACACGTCATCTCCTTAGCCTACGGTCATCGATGATTATATGACATCGCAAAACACGTCATCTCCTTAGCCTACGGTCATCGATGATTATATGACATCGCAAAACACGTCATCTCCTTAGCCTACGGTCATCGATGATTATATGACATCGCAAAACACGTCATCTCCTTAACCTACGGTCATCGATGATTATATGACATCGCAAAACACGTCATCTCCTTAGCCTACGGTCATCGATGATTATTGTCTAAATACCAATATAACAGGCATACGTTGCAAAGAAATGCTAAAAATGAATTTATAAAAACGGGTTTTTGATCAAATCCCTAAAAGATATGATCAAATTCCGCAAGGTTAAATTGATTACTCATTATTACCATTTACCTTGCAAATGTCAGGGATTTGATCATGTCGCTAGGGAAATGATAAAACTCCGTGAAAAGGTAGATATAGTAATATGGAAAGGTAGGTATAAATACGAGCTGCGCCCCGTGGTTTCACCCGTGTAATGATAATAAAAAAGTAAGTAAGTTCGTATAGACTGAGTGGTCAGCCCTAGTGTCAAATATATTCAGCCATTTTAGTTATTTTCATCATTATTAATGATTAATGATGATAATGGTAATGAAAAGTATGTTCTATGCCTATGTTCGTCTCCAAGCACACAGCTTTGTACCGAATCGGTTTAGCCGTTGTGACGTACTCTACGGTTCCATCTATATATTTATTAAATCCTTTCCTATCCTTGAGAAAGAAACAACCTTACTATCAGTCGTAGGGTTATTTTTCTACATCATAAATGCGCTAATAAAGATCTACAATTCATTTTAGTACAGTGTCCTAAGTATTTATGCGACATTGAATACTGAGGAAATTGAGGATTTACCGGCCATTTGTACGCAGAAAATTGAGAAACGAGTTTTAATGTTATGGAATCATGTACTCACCGAATCTCCCGGCGGCGGACACTTGGCACTAACTGTCACTTCACTCGGAGTCCTGTGGTATAAATAAAAGAAATTGCTACCGCATCCAAAATTCACATACCTGACCTAATCTAGTACATAAATAAACTAAACATAACGAGTACAATTTCACTTAAGAAGGAAACACAGATTATGTACGTCGAGCTGTTTGATTATTTTCACCCTGAAAGATAACTCACGCGCAATTCCCCCAATGAGTATTATCAAAGGCAAAATAACTAGTATTTAATTCACAAGAACCTCGCCCCATCTGCATTGTTTACGTGAGTTTATGTATGATTTTCAGGTTCCTAATAAATATTGTCTCAATAATTTGTATATGACAATATATTAGGAGGTTTAACTATTAAAGTTAGGTGTAGTATAACCGCTATCTCCAATTCGTAGATTTCAACAGGAACAAAATGATTTCTGGTCCGGAAAAGATGTCCTCTTTCATCGTCGCTCAGGATAAGCAGTAAGTAAAAAAAACAAAAATAAATACTGCGTTTCACTCGATATTTGTAGCTTGGCGGAAAACAAAAATAACAATAAATACATTTCCATTTCAGCGTCGTTCAGCAGTAAGAAAAAATAAATCAACAAAAATACTGCGTTACTCTCCATAATCGTGGTTGGTGGAAAACACAAAAATAAATAAAAATAAATTTTCCATTTTCAGCGTCGTTCAGGATAAGCAGTAAGAAAAAATAAATCAACAAAAATACTGCGTTTCTTCCAATAATCGTGGTTGGTGGAAAATACAAAAATAAATAACTCACGTTCTGGTTAAGTAGTGTTTATAAATAGTGAGTGTAAATTCAAACAGCCTGAAGTCAAACTAATGTTCCCCTATATATACTTTAATATACATCAAACCAAATTTAGTCTTCTCCTCACTGAACAATAAGGTACATAGAATTTAGGAGTTAAGCACTAAGAATACTTAGCTTTAGAACCCTCCTGCAGCTTTTAAACAATCACCCTTCACTATTGTAATGTCCACACACCAAACACACATCACTATGACTGCACTAATTGTTTTCTTAAAATCTATGTAATAAACTGGCGTTGTACTCGGCGCACGCGTCGGTTAATTCTGTCAGGAAATGGTATGGGCAATGGGCGTTTTTCCCTCCCCGCAGCCAAGCTACCCCTCTCTGACCCTGTCCCATCCCATTGGTCATCTAACATTTATTCCTGCCCCTAATAGGAGTCTCCCGTGCTTTGCTGCACAAAAAAAAAACAGTGCGATTTTAATAAATTATCCTCAAATTCGACAAGCGTCTCAATAACCATTCCTTTCGACATGTGTTTTAAATAAATCTGTCCCCATCTTGATTGCTATAAGCGTTAGGCAGTTTAACCTTTTTTTTTTCTTATCACACGTGGGAACAGCTATTGGCGGTTACACCGTTAAGTCATGAAAAGATGACAAACAGACAGAGTTACTTACTTTCTCTCTTATAACATTAGTTACGACAGCATCAACCGCAAGATTTTAAATAGATTATAAATCATTGCCATTTCTCCAACAAATTTCAGTGATTTGATCATGTCCCTGACTTGGTTTTAGTGAAATGATAAAATAACCATAATAATATATCACCAATTTGCATCAACACGCATTTAAATTTTTACATGTTAAATTGAATACTCATAATTACCATTTTCTCAGCAAATTTCAGTGATTTCATCATACCCCTGACTTGGTTTTAGTGAAATGATAAAGTACTAACTACTTAGTATAGGTACCTCATTTCCCTAACAGAATCTGTGACTTGATCAAGTCCCTGATATGTGTTAGGGAAACGATAAAATAAAAACCGGACAAGTGCGACTCAGACTCGCCCACCGAGGGTTCCGTACAAACTAGTAAATACAAGGGGGGGGGGGAGAAATCATATACATTAAGTTCTTTCATATGATACCACATGATACGGTTAATTCAGTTTAAAATTTCGAACCTCATTCCTTGCATAAAAACACAATTTTTTTGTGATTAAATTAAAAATGTCCTGTTTACGGATTTTTCCTATAAGTGTACTCTAACACAATGCTTTTGAATTTCAGAGTTCTAGGTCAACGGGAAGTACCCCATAAGTTTTGATTCCTCTGTGAGTGTCAAAATCTGCGTTTTTACGACATATTCGGCTTTAACTTTTACGAAAACTGAGAAATTTGATTTTTCTTTCTGCAGCAAGATACTATGGATCTGCGTATATGGTTTTAATTTCAACACGATACCTTCACGAGTTCCCGAGATACACCTTGACACCCGGACGGACGGACAGACAGACAGACAGACGGACAATAAAGTGATCCTTTAAGGGTTCCGTTTTTTTTCTTTTGAGGAACGGAACCCTAAAAATAACTAATATAATATATCATCAACTTGCTTCAACTCGTAAGATGTTAAATTGATGATTCATAATTACCATTTCCACAGCAAACAGTGATTTCATCAAGTACCGGATCTGTTTAAGGGGAATGTTAAAATAAAAAAATCTAGTTTCTTTTCCATTATAAAATCAGGGATTTGTTCATGTCTCTAGGGAAATGATAAAACTTCGTAAAAAGATGACCTCAGATTTATAAATACGAGCTGCGCCCCGCTGTTTCACCCGTGTAATGATGATAAAATAAGTAAGTAAGTTCATCTAAGCTGAGTAGTCAGCCCAACTAAAATATAACTAAAATGGCTTAATATATTTGACACTATCGAAGCCATTTCAGTTGTTTTCATCATCATTAATGATGATAATGATGATGAAAAGAAGCCTATGTCCGTCTCTAAGCACATAGCATATTTGTACCCAATCGGAGACTGTTACAAACAGATAGAGTTGCTTTTCGAGTGTATGTATGTTTCTATATGACTGCCATGACTGCCTGCAGCCTAAACGGCTTGATTGATTTTGATATGCGAGGTGTCGAGTAGATTCATCTTCACTTCCTGAGTGTCAAAAGATATGTTTTTTTTGGAATAATAATAATACATCTATTGCAAAAATAAAATAATGCGTTTATTTTCGTAACCCCCAACAAACTTTTTCATCAACAAGTGATTTTTTTCTTAGAAAAAATCGTTTCTAGAAGCGGTTGTAAATAAAACGCTTTTTTCTTATTTCAGTCAATCATCATCATCATCTCAGTCATAAGAAGTCCACTGTTGGACATAGGCCTCCCCCATGGATTTCCAAAAAGACCGTTTGGTAGCGGCTTGCATCCAGCGTCTTCCCGCCACTTGTATGAGGTCATCTGTCCATCTCGTGGCTGGTCTTCCTACGCTGCGCTTGCCGGTACGTGGTCTCCACTCGAGAAACTTTCGGCCCCATCGGCCATCAGTTCTACGTGCTATATGCCCTGCCCACTGCCACTTCAACTTGCTAATCTGCTGTGCTATATCGGTGACTTTTGTACGTCTACGTATCTTTTCATTTCTGATTCGATCTCGTAGAGAGACTCCGAGCATAGCCCTCTCCATGGCTCGTTGCGTGACCTTGAGCTTCCTTATAAGGCCCATAGCTACGTACCACGTTTCAGTGCCGTATGTCATCACTGGTAACACACACTGGTTATAAACTGTCGACTTGAGGGACTGGGGAATATTGGACGAGAAGACGCTTTTCAGTCAATATTAGTCTTTATATAGTTATGTTAAAGAATATTTTGCCTTGTATGTAGTTAGAAAAAACTGGTTTTTAATTTCAATCAATAATAGACTTTATTGAGTTGAGATAGAGAACTTTCTAACTTGGGCCAAAATTTAGTTACAAAAAACGGGTTTACTATTCAATCAAAAATAGACTGTATGCAATAAGATAGAACATTATACTAAATTCGCTCATAAAGTTTATACGTTTTCGTTGTTTCGTTTCGATATCGGGCATATTCATTTTAAGTTGTTCAGGCCGTTTTTGTGCTGTCCCATGAAATCAAATACTCGTCAAATATTTATATGCATATTTTTTTTAAATTGTAGCTGTTCATCTGAAAGTGTATATAAAATTCTATTTAATTTTATTTTTATTATTTTAATAAATAGCAAATTGTAAATTTTATAGTCATTCCAAATTTAAAAATACCCTGTTTTTGGGCTGTCCCAAAGACAGTTTGCCTGATTTGCAGGGATTTTCTGAAACTTTTTTGTGTAAAAGCAAGTCATTATTATGATTGTGAAAGAGTTATTTTACGTTTAAAATAAGTATTTACTATTGTTCTCATAGTAAAATAATAAAATAAGTCAATAAAACCGTTGTCCTACAGATTTGAACTTTCCGGACATATCCTGTTTGTAACGGACTTTTTATAGCAATTTCACCCATTTAGGACTTACATTTTATTATGCTGACAACCCTAAGAACGAAACCAACCAATAATACGGGCCAATACGGGGCTATTTTGTGACCAGTCTCGAAATAAACGTGGCAGTGGGCGCACGTCTGATCGCTTCAAATCGAGTCAAACTATTAGTCCAGTAAGTAACGTGTTTTTTCGTTAATTTATATTTTTAGTCAGTATTTCTTTCTGAGTAGATTAATGCTCAAACTATGTTGAGTCCACATAACTATAATTAATAAGATATTTTGTAATATTCATTGAGTATTTGATATTTGTTTTGAATATGAGGTAGTATGTAACGTCCGGTTCGTAACCGTTACAATAGCCCGGACACAAAATGATACGAAACGGACATAATAAAGCTTAGTTCATAAAGTGGATTTCTGTCAATTTGTGCCCATTTCATAAAAAGTAGAGTTTTTTTGATAATAATAATATGTTCAACAATTTCTCCGTCAATATGGGACCTATTTTATTTATTTTTTTATCTATATTGCCGAAGTGGTCCCATACACTGAATCGGGACATCTACCTTATTATTAGTACTTACCTACATACATATTTTTCTATAACTTTCCAGGTATTGGCGAAAAATTTGACCACAATGGTGATATTATTCGATTTCGACAAGTTTTTGTCCAAAAAAGATTTTCGTACTTGTCTTAGATATAATTTTACCTGGCCCTGGCAGTCTACTCATTTTATATTATGTGAAAAATGCCATAACTGTGGAAATGAAACAAATACAAATTTACCGTTACATTTTAAAATATCTATGACGAAACAAAATATTCGATTGTTGTTATCAGAAAGTAACTTCTGGTGCCGATCATGCAAATATTTTACTATAGTCTAACTATAACAGTTTTTGCTAAACGCTATATAATAATAATATGTGTTACTATTTAGAATTTAATACTCGTACTACAAGTTGATTCAATAAATAATGTCTCACAGATTTTTTGGTTTTACTTTACGTCTTTTCCGACACAGTGTGGACTATCCTTATAAATTCCGTATCGTAACGTTGCATGTCAATTTGGTAACTGTCCCAAAATATTTTTCTCCTTATTTCTTTATTTAATGTCTTAGTTATTTGGTTTTTTGTACAATATTATATCACACATATAGAGAAATATATTACAAAATCAATTAATATTTAAATTGTAGTATTATTTCACAATGTTAACAAAAGAAACTAAAAATAAATCTTGACTTTGAGACTTTGTTACTGTGACGTACTCTAGGGTTCCCCCTATATATTTATTAAATCCTTTCCTGTCCTTGAGAAAGAAACAACCTTACTATCAATCTTAGGGTTATTTTTCTACATCATAAATGCGCTAATAAAGATCTACAATTTATTTTAGTACAGTGTCCTAAGTATTTATGTGACATTTAATACTGAGGAAATTGAGGATTTACCGGCCATTTGTACGCAGTAGTGGCTTAAAATTAAGAAACGAGTTTTAATGTTATGGAGTCATGTACTCACCGAATCTCCCGGCGGCGGACACTTGGCACTAACTGTCACTTCACTCGGAGTCCTGTGGTATAAATAAAAGAAAATTGCTACCGCATCCAAAATTCACATACCTAACCTAATCTACTATATAATAAAACTAAACATAACGAGTACAATTTCACTTAAAAAGGAAACACAGATTATGTACGTCGAGCTGTTTGATTATTTTCACCCTGAAAGATAACTCACGCGCAATTCCCCCAATGAGTATTATCAAAGGCAAAATAACTAGTATTTCACACAAGAACCGTGCCCCACCTGCAATGTTTACGTGAGTTTAGGTATGATTTTCACGTTCCTAATAAATATTGTCTCAATAATTTGTATATGACAATATATTAGGAGGTTTAACTATTAAAGTTAGTTGTAAACCGCTATCTCCAATTCGTAGATTTCAACAGGAACAAAAATGATTTCTGGTCCGGAAAAGATGTCCTCTTTCATCGTCGCTCAGGATAAGCAGTAAGTAAAAAAAAAACAAAAAAAAAACTGCGTTTCACTCGATATTTGTGGCTTGGTAGAAAACAAAAATAATAATAAATAAATTTCCATTTCAGCGTCGTTCAGCAGTAAGAAAAAATAAATCAACAAAAATACTGCGTTACTCTCCATAATCGTGGTTGGTGGAAAATACAAAAATAATTAAAAATAAATTTTCCATTTTCAGCATCGTTCAGCAGTAAGAAAAAATAAATCAACAAAAATACTGCGTTTCTCTCCATAATCGTGGTTGGTGGAAAACACAAAAATAATTAAAAATAAATTTTCCATTTTCAGCATCGTTCAGCAGTAAGAAAAAATAAATCAACAAAAATACTGCGTTTCTCTCCATAATCGTGGTTGGTGGAAAACACAAAAATAATTAAAAATAAATTTTCCATCTTCAGCATCGTTCAGCAGTAAGGAAAAATAAATCAACAAAAATACTGCGTTTCTCTCCATAATCGTGGTTGGTGGAAAACAAAAAAAAATAGAAAATAAATTCCACTCCGTCTCAACCTTACTCCTTCCCAATGCGCGTTCTCGTAATTAAATAGGTAAGTAAGTTAAACCTCCAACAGACAATTTTCGTTAGACCTACTTCGCCTTTGTATTCAGGAAATATAACTCACGTTCTGGTTAAGTAGTGTTGATAAATAGTGAGTATAAATTCAAACAGCCTGAAGTCGAACTAGTGTTCCCCAATATATATTAATATACATAAAACCAAATTTAGTCTCCCTTTCACTGAACAATAAGGTACATAGAATTTAGGAGGTAAGCACTAAGTATACTTAGCTTTAGAACCCTCCTGCAGCTTTTAAACAATCACCCTTCACTATTGTAATGTCCACACACACAAACACATATCACTATGACTGCACTAATTGTTTTCTTAAGATCTGTGTAATAAACTGGCGTTGTACTCGGCGCACGCGTCGGTTAATTCTGTCAGGAAATGGTATGGGCAATGGGTGTTTTTCCCTCCCCGCAGCCAAGCTACCCCTCTCTGACCCTGTCCCATCCCATTGGTCATCTAACATTTATTCCTGCCCCTAATAGGAGTCTCCCGTGCTTTGCTGCACAAAAAAAAAACAGTGCGATTTTAATAAATTATCCTTAAATTCGACAAGCGTCTCAATAACCATTCCTTTCGACATGTGTTTTAAATAAATCTGTCCCCATCTTGATTGCTATAAGCGTTAGGCAGTTTAACCTTTTTTTTCTTATCACACGTGGGAACAGCTATTGGCCGTTACATTCCCCTCTCTGAATATGCTCGAAAATACATATACCTGCATATAGTCGCAGGCCATGGCCGACACGGATTCGATATAATTATGTTTTAGTGAACGTTAGTTTATTTAATGGGCAGTCGTCAGTCATGCCGACAGGCTATATATTATATTTACGAGCAAATTCATTAACCTTTGTCACACTCCGGACACTCGGCCAAAACTCCATAAAACGCTACGGCCTAACTACCTATTACACGGGCATCGACATACGAAGAATGCGTACATACAAAGTTTTGTAATCAATTACGTAATCAATGCAAGTTTCGAAAGATCTACATTTTACGAATTTACAATAATAAGTTTCATTAGTCTAATCACAACAATTCACCAAAAGGAATAATGCAGCCAGGCATGATCCGTGCAAATTGAAAACAATTGTAAACCTACTAATCTTCCGATATGTTTGTAAGTAAAATATTCAGTCCCATTATCTAACTTAAAAGATATAATTATTTTTTTAAACCCTGACAAATACGGCTGAACCCCTGTTGATGAAACTAGGTCAAATTAAATCCATTCATTTGAGAGCTACGATACCACAGACAAACACACAGCTACACACGTCTAAATACCCGGTTCTAGGTCGGGGCTTAAATATTTTTATATTACCTTGATCAAACTTATTTAATCTTACCTAACTCTCTCCTTCCTTTACTCATTAATGTCATTATTATTATTATAAATGTATTGAACGATACAATACAATTGATACGATAGTCTAAGCCATATAAAATATATAACTGTTATACTGATTAGTTTCATTATTTAAGCCCCGGTAGAATTCTTCATAATGACTTTGAACCATTGTTTCCCTTTTTAATATTTTCTTCGCAAAATTATACCTGCCGAAACGACCGACTGGCCTTTTGAACAACGTAAATAGATAACACCCATACCTGGCAGGGTAATGATCAAAGGCTGGTCAAAGCATAAAAATAGAGAAATATAATGACAACCTACCCGATTCTATTGTCTATTGTTTATCCAAAATACACGTGCATCACGGGTTAGTAAAACGATAGTAAAAAGGGATAAAAAATTCAACAGATCTATGACGTCACAGTTCTATAGAACTAATGGGAGTTACTGGTTGTAAAATGTTTTTTTTTTTATTGAAGAGGAAAAAACGCGTATTATAGTAAGATTAGAAGTTTTATTTTCTCATTTCGCTAAATAGATCTACGATCGACCACCAACTCGTATGACACGTTAAACAACAGTTAGTTTTATTTTTAAATTGATTTTATTTATATATTGAGATTGATATGATGATATTAGTATCTATGGACTCATGTGTAGGAAAATTTCTACCGAACATCACTGGTTTAGTTTTTTTCTTTTTTTGACCAATAGTAAGTGATACCTACGATATCGTTACTAAAGACTTTAACATTTGCTTTTCCCGATTTCTATTTGTAATAATTAAAATTAAACTCAAGCCTGGACTAGATGCAAGCCGCCTCTGATCGGTCCTTTTGAAATTCCATGGGAAAGGCTTGTGTCCAGCAATAGGTTTCTTATAGCTGAGATAATAATTATGATGTCGATGAAACGTTAAATCAACCATCTTTGTGACACTTTGCACCTATCTTTTTTGTTACTTTTTTCGACCAAACAGCCTCCCGATTGTTATGAACTTGGGTACAGAGATAACTGCGAGCCTGAAGTCTAACAGCTAGTTTTTTGCCAAAAATAATTTAATTAACATTATCTTCAGTGTCAGTCCCGTTTGAAAGTAGCTCCCCTCTCTGACCTTTATTAAATCTTCGAGTATTATATGATGGTTGCGTCTCTTTGATTTCTTGATTTATTATTACTAACAATACGTCCCATACGTATGAATTTGAATAACATTATCTCCGGTTTCAACCCGGTTTGAAAGTATCTCCCCTCTCTGACCTTTATTAAATCTTTGAGTATTTTACGGTGGATGCGTCTCTTCGATTTCTTAATTTATTATTATTGACAATGCGTTCCCTAGGTATAATAAACCTCTGAGAGTAATCAGTTTGTTTCGACAATTTTAACCAAGCCATACCCAAATTCAAATGCCTCGGCAGTTGGTTTAATAGTAAACATGGTATATTTAGAGCCGCCCTTTCGATTTCTAAAGTAGTCAAACACTATTTTTTCTATTTGATTGGCTTTTTTCCGTCCCTTGTGTTTTTTTATCAGTCCTGTTTATACAAACCATCCCACCGCCGGGCGCGGGCCATCCTCTCATTGTGAGAAGGATCTGGCAGCCTAGTCGGGAGACCGTCTGACTTGTGATCCGCAGGTCCTGGGTTCGAACCCTACGGAATGCACCTCTGTTTTTTCGAAGTTATGTGCGTATTGTTGATTGCCGGCAACTTCCCCTTTCATATCCCTATCCCTTATATTTATTTAGGGTGAAACGTGTGGATATTTCGTTAAGTTTTCCACTTCGCCCTTTTTTTTCACATCATGTATCTAACGCGAACAACGATACCTGGCTCAAACAAACCTTTTTTCTCTTGAGTAACATTAAATTTATTGCATGACTGATAAGCCATAACATGAACCTAATAGATAATCACGTGAACCATCAATAATGATTATAACTTTACGATAATATCAATGTGAAAAGGTTGTATCATAACGAACGAATAACCCAACATCTCTTATAATTTAATTGCCTCAATTAAAACTATAGCTTAAATTTGAAAAGTCAAATTCAATCAGTTAATTCACGATCATAAATCATAAGAAAACAAACATGCAGCCTAGTCTACTTGGTTGATATAAATATTCCATTCAGTAATATTGAATCAAAACCCTATTATACTGACTTTATTAGAATTTATGTGGAACCATAATGCTTTTAACAATTTATTCTAGAAAAATAAATTGGTTCACCAATGATTTAATGCTATAGCAGTTAAATATTATGAGATTTATACCGTAACAAGGACCTCCTTCCTCCTTTTGAAGTTGATTAATCATTAAGTATCTTAAATGAACAATTTGGAATTGATCAACATCTCTTACAAGCACGTGATAAAACTCAAATGAGTCATGATTCCATAACGCCTCGTCGGGAACTTCAAACCACTACCAACAGTGACCTCAAACCTCAATTTCTCAGAACATTCACAAAATATTGTTTGAAAAAACACAATGTCCTAATCCTTTTGTTCATTTGTTTCCCGTTTATATCGTCATAAAGTTTAGTTCCCTTTAATTATACCATCGGGTTTTCTTAGGATCTCTTACAAATAATTTGCAGATGTTTTACCATTATTCTTTGGTTTTGAGATAAAAAAAGTTTGTATCTGTTTTTGATTATTGCCAGCCCACCTGATGTTAAGCGGCGTCGTATCCCATAATATATTGAACGTACCTAAAAAAACGGATCTATTCCAGAGTTAATTATACCGAATTACACCGACGGGAAAAGTTCTACACCGGCGTATTCTTATCTATGCCCCCTATCCGGTTATTTGCATTATTGACACTAAAACAAATTCAAATTCAAATTATTTTTTTCGCAAAACATGGGTTGTTTACAGTGTTAACACTTTTAGTTACATAGAATCGCCATGTTTTAACCTTCATGTAGGTGCACAAAATGTACAAAAGGTAATTTATTATTGGTAATTTATAAAATGATCTTTACTAACTGCTCGTTCTCCATAGATTATAATATGATAATCGTAGATCTGCACTTTCTTTCCGACTGTACAAGAGTAAATGTATCTCGAATAAGTAAAACCTCCTTTTTTGTGGGATTGTAATATATATAGTTATATATATTTATATATTTGTACGCTATATTTCTATGTTCCATCTAAAACCTATACGGCGGAACCAATTTTGATGTGAGAAATGCTTTAAGCTTTTTATTTACTTCCATCCTGATGGTAATATTATTTAATAATATCTATCGCACATTTTTGTATAATCGTTTAGATAGTTTTACAAGAGTCTTTCTAATAATGATGACATCACAAATGTTATGTCAGACCGTATATTTTTATTTTTATTTATAATTTGTACCCTACGTTGTGTTTTGTATAAATATTTTACATTGTGTATGTAGTAACCCAAGTTATTTTATTTCGTTGTAATAATAAATATTACATTTCATGACGAAATCCTGGTCTCGCGGCACCACATGTGACGTACTCTAGGGTTCCCCCTATATATTTATTAAATCCTTTCCTGTCCTTGAGAAAGAAACAACCTTACTATCAATCTTAGGGTTATTTTTCTACATCATAAATGCGCTAATAAAGATCTACAATTTATTTTAGTACAGTGTCCTAAGTATTTATGTGACATTTAATACTGAGGAAATTGAGGATTTACCGGCCATTTGTACGCAGTAGTGGCTTAAAATTAAGAAACGAGTTTTAATGTTATGGAGTCATGTACTCACCGAATCTCCCGGCGGCGGACACTTGGCACTAACTGTCACTTCACTCGGAGTCCTGTGGTATAAATAAAAGAAAATTGCTACCGCATCCAAAATTCACATACCTAACCTAATCTACTATATAATAAAACTAAACATAACGAGTACAATTTCACTTAAAAAGGAAACACAGATTATGTACGTCGAGCTGTTTGATTATTTTCACCCTGAAAGATAACTCACGCGCAATTCCCCCAATGAGTATTATCAAAGGCAAAATAACTAGTATTTCACACAAGAACCGTGCCCCACCTGCAATGTTTACGTGAGTTTAGGTATGATTTTCACGTTCCTAATAAATATTGTCTCAATAATTTGTATATGACAATATATTAGGAGGTTTAACTATTAAAGTTAGTTGTAAACCGCTATCTCCAATTCGTAGATTTCAACAGGAACAAAAATGATTTCTGGTCCGGAAAAGATGTCCTCTTTCATCGTCGCTCAGGATAAGCAGTAAGTAAAAAAAAAACAAAAAAAATACTGCGTTTCACTCGATATTTGTGGCTTGGTGGAAAACAAAAATAATAATAAATAAATTTCCATTTCAGCGTCGTTCAGCAGTAAGAAAAAATAAATCAACAAAAATACTGCGTTACTCTCCATAATCGTGGTTGGTGGAAAATACAAAAATAATTAAAAATAAATTTTCCATTTTCAGCATCGTTCAGCAGTAAGAAAAAATAAATCAACAAAAATACTGCGTTTCTCTCCATAATCGTGGTTGGTGGAAAACACAAAAATAATTAAAAATAAATTTTCCATTTTCAGCATCGTTCAGCAGTAAGAAAAAATAAATCAACAAAAATACTGCGTTTCTCTCCATAATCTTGGTTGGTGGAAAACACAAAAATAATTAAAAATAAATTTTCCATCTTCAGCATCGTTCAGCAGTAAGGAAAAATAAATCAACAAAAATACTGCGTTTCTCTCCATAATCGTGGTTGGTGGAAAACAAAAAAAAATAGAAAATAAATTCCACTCCGTCTCAACCTTACTCCTTCCCAATGCGCGTTCTCGTAATTAAATAGGTAAGTAAGTTAAACCTCCAACAGACAATTTTCGTTAGACCTACTTCGCCTTTGTATTCAGGAAATATAACTCACGTTCTGGTTAAGTAGTGTTTATAAATAGTGAGTATAAATTCAAACAGCCTGAAGTCGAACTAGTGTTCCCCAATATATACCCGTCTTCACAAATATAACCCGCGAGCGCGTCAATGCGCATACGGTTGTGTCTAGCGTGAGCGACCACTATGGGCTGCGCGCTTGTATCACAGACTTCCAGAAATCTGGTATACCTAAGCATATACAGCGCAGAGTCATAACTCATTCGCGTATGACCGACTTTGTGTCTGCGTTAGGTAACGTTGATTGGGATGCGATACAATTAACACATCAGGAGGACAGCGATAAAATCGCTGATAGAATCATTACAATTATAACTAATCAATTTCACGTATTTTTTCCAATTAAATATGTCCCCGTACGGAAACCTGAATCAAATTGGATCACTAGTGATATAATTAATTTAAAATATTTGCTAATTGACATAAATAAATTAAAAATACAATTTCCGCACAATGATGAATTAAAATTACTTGACGAAAAAATTAATTTGACTTATAATAATACAATTACATTGACAAAAAAACAATATTATGAACAACAAATACAACACAGTAAGAACAAGTGTAGAACTATGTGGTCTATCGTAAACAAGGAAACGGGTCGGGCCGTCCGTGACAAGACAGATTTCACTGAGTTACTGCAACAGAATAATGGACAACCTTTCCAGAACAAAAAGGATGTTGTTGACTTCCTCAACGACACTTTCCTAACAGCTGGTGCGCAAGCTGGAGCGCCACCTGTTTGTTTGAATAGTAGCATAACATACCTATCCAGCGCTATACAATATAATATGAGTTCAATCCGCTTAAAACCTTTCACGTGCGATGAGGTGTTAAAAATAATAAATTCTGATCTTTCACCAAAAACGACAACCGACTTATACGATTTGTCTGTAACGTTATTACGAAAGGTATCGCATGTGCTAGCCTCTCCCCTCTCAAAGCTGTTTAGCCAATGTTTAAAAAATGGTAGCTATCCGTCTGCACTTAAAAAAGTTAAAATAGTGCCCATTTATAAGGGGAAAGGTGACAAAGCCTTAGCAAAAAATTACCGCCCTATTTCCATCATACCGGCAGCAGCCAAAGTATTGGAAGTCGGGCTAAACAAAAGATTATTAGAGTTTTTAACAAACTGTGACATCTTTACAGACCGACAGTATGCATATCGCGCTGGCAGGTCCACAACAGGGTTGGTCCGAGAGTTTGTTCGGCAAGTGTTGCAAGCACGTGAAGATAAGCTTCAAGTTGCAGCCATATGCTGCGACTTATCACGGGCGTTCGATACGGCTGACCGCAGCTTGATAAGGGCTAAACTTGAACACTACGGTGTGAGAGGGCCGGCCGAAAAGCTGATGGCTGATTTTGTATCAGAAAGATGTCAGAGGGTTTTCGGCGATTCAGGCAGAGTCCGATCCGAAGAGGGTGTACCGGATCTAGGAGCCCCTCAAGGATCATGCCTATCGAACACCACGTTTGCGCTCCTGATGAACGACCTACCAAAATCTATAAAGAACGCGGAGGTATATATGTTTGCGGATGATGTCGCAGCCCTTGTGACAGCACCGAGCTTTCCTGCACTGAGTACCAAACTCACGGAAGTTGCGTTGCAGTTGGAAAAGTGGTTCTCGGTGAATGGCTTTGCTCTGAATTTAGACAAAACATGCTGCATCCATTTTAATCTCGCGAACAGACCGCAACAAGCCTTGGCAGTAGCGGTACGGAACGTTGCCTTGCAGCAAGTTCCGTCTGTGAAGCTTCTTGGCTTTCACGTGGATCGCGCATTAAAATGGAATGCACACATAGACGCAGTATGCGCACGACTGAGCCAGGCCTGCTTCGCTCTCAGCCGAGTAGCAGTATCGGCTCCGAGAGATGCAGTACTCAGCTGCTACTTCGCCACAGTCCACTCTGTGCTCATGTACGGTACTGAGCTGTGGGGAAGTGCAGCGGACTCGGAGCGACCACTCATACTCCAAAAGCGTGCTGTCCGAACCATCGTAAGGGTCAAATGGGATGTTTCCGCAAAGCCATATTTTACCGAACTCGGTATATTAACGGTACCGTCCATATATATTTATCAGGTTTGCACCTTTGTAAGGCTGAACCTGGATAAGTTTGACCGACTAGGCGCAACCCATACGTATAATACTAGACAGAAAGATAAACTTAAAACACCTGCTCACTCTCTAGCGAAATCTGTTAAGTCTGTGTATATATGTGGTACAAGCATATATAACCATTTACCGGAAAGCATCAGAAACGCAGCTTCTTTCAATATATTTAAATATAAACTGAAAATATTCCTGCAAAGCAGGGCATATTATGACATTACAGAATATCTTGCAGATAAATTTATAAGTACCTCTAGTGTACCTTAATATTATATTATTTTTCCATTCTAGAAATTAGTTCATTTGACTTGTAAATTGTTATATTTACCAATAAAGTATCTGTATCTGTATCTGTATCTGTATATTAATATACATAAAACCAAATTTAGTCTCCCTTTCACAGAACAATAAGGTACATAGAATTTAGGAGGTAAGCACTAAGTATACTTAGCTTTAGAACCCTCCTGCAGCTTTTAAACAATCACCCTTCACTATTGTAATGTCCACACACACACAAACACACATCACTATGACTGCACTAATTGTTTTCTTAAGATCTGTGTAATAAACTGGCGTTGTACTCGGCGCACGCGTCGGTTAATTCTGTCAGGAAATGGTATGGGCAATGGGTGTTTTTCCCTCCCCGCAGCCAAGCTACCCCTCTCTGACCCTGTCCCATCCCATTGGTCATCTAACATTTATTCCTGCCCCTAATAGGAGTCTCCCGTGCTTTGCTGCACAAAAAAAAAACAGTGCGATTTTAATAAATTATCCTCAAATTCGACAAGCGTCTCAATAACCATTCCTTTCGACATGTGTTTTAAATAAATCTGTCCCCATCTTGATTGCTATAAGCGTTAGGCAGTTTAACCTTTTTTTTCTTATCACACGTGGGAACAGCTATTGGCCGTTACATTACTAAATGGACCAATTTTTTGGAGTTTACTTAAAAATAAACATATTTAAGAGCCTGAAAACTTTATGATTTTAATAAATTAAGAAAGTAGAAAGTAACTGGTCTCTTTTTCGCTATTTTATATCAGAAATTACATTTTTAACACGTTTTGATTTTTGTTACGATCTGGACATATTTTTCCGACTCGACCCTTAAAAAATGAATTTACTCGATAAATATACATTTTTGTAGAAAAAATTTACGCGAATTATGTATTAGAATATATTTACTAAAATATTTCATGTAATTAAAACAAAAAATCGATGATTAATTTCAAAAGGCTGTTTTCTAAGCATGCATAACTTAAAATGAATATGCCCTATCATAATAATGATTAATGATTAATGATGATAATGGTAATGAAAAGTATGTTCTATGCCTATGTTCGTCTCCAAGCACACAGCTTTGTACCGAATCGGTTTAGCCGTTAAGTCATGAAAAGATGACAAACAGACAGAGTTACTTACTTTCTCTCTTATAACATTAGTTACGACAGCATCAACCGCAAGATTTTAAATAGATTATAAATCATTGCCATTTCTCCAACAAATTTCAGTGATTTGATCATGTCCCTGACTTGGTTTTAGTGAAATGATAAAATAACCATAATAATATATCACCAATTTGCATCAACACGCATTTAAATTTTTACATGTTAAATTGAATACTCATAATTACCATTTTCTCAGCAAATTTCAGTGATTTGATCAAGTCCCTGATCTGTTTAAGGGAAATGATTAAATAAAAAATAATAGCTTCATCTCACTTACCAAATCAGTGATTTCATCATACCCCTGACTTGGTTTTAGTGAAATGATAAAGTACTAACTACTTAGTATAGGTACCTCATTTCCCTAACAGAATCTGTGACTTGATCAAGTCCCTGATATGTGTTAGGGAAACGATAAAATAAAAACCGGACAAGTGCGACTCAGACTCGCCCACCGAGGGTTCCGTACAAACTAGTAAATACAAGGGGGGGGGGGGGGGGAGAAATCATGTACATTAAGTTCTTTCATATGATACCACATGATACGGTTAATTCAGTTTAAAATTTCGAACCTCATTCCTTGCATAAAAACACAATTTTTTTGTGATTAAATTAAAAATGTCCTGTTTACGGAGTTTTCCTATAAGTGTACTAACACAATACTTTTGCCAAATTTCAGAGTTCTAGGTCAACGGGAAGTACCCCATAAGTTTTGATTCCTCTGTGAGTGTCAAAATCTGCGTTTTTTACGACATATTCGGCTGTAACTTTATTTTACGAAAACTGAAAAATTTGATTTTTCTTTCTGCAGAAAGATACTATGGATCTGCGTATATGGTTTTAATTTCAACACGATACCTTGACGAGTTCCCGAGATACACCTTGACATCCGGACGGACGGACAGACAGACAGACAGACGGACAATAAAGTGATCCTATAAGGGTTCCGTTTTTTTTCTTTTGAGGAACGGAACCCTAAAAATAACTAATATAATATATCATCAACTTGCTTCAACTCGTAAGATGTTAAATTGATGATTCATAATTACCATTTCCACAGCAAACAGTGATTTCATCAAGTACCAGATCTGTTTTATTTTATTTAACTAGATCATTTTTATTTTAACATTCCCCATGTTAAAATAAAAAAGATCTAGTTTCTTTTCCATTAAAAAATCAGGGATTTGATCATGTCTCTAGGGAAATGATAAAACTTCGTAAAAAGATGACCTCAGATTTATAAATACGAGCTGCGCCCCGCGGTTTCACCCGTGTAATGATGATAAAATAAGTAAGTAAGTTCATCTAAGCTGAGTAGTCAGCCCAACTAAAATATAAGTAAAATGGCTTAATATATTTGACACTATCGAAGCCATTTCAGTTGTTTTCATCATCATTAATGATGATAATGATGATGAAAGAAGCCTATATCCGTCTCTAAGCACATAGCATATTTGTACCCAGTCGGAGACTGTTACAAACAGATAGAGTTGCTTTTCGAGTGTATGTATGTTTCTATATGACTGCCATGACTGCCTGCAGCCTAAACGGATTGATTGATTTTGATATGCGAGGTGTCGAGTAGATTAATCTTCACTTCCTGAGTGTCAAAAGATATGTTTTTTTCTGGAATAATCATAATACATCTATTGCAAAAATAAAATAATGCGTTTATTTTCGTAACCCCCAACAAACTTTTTCATAAACAAGTGATTTTACTAAAATTATTCTAAAGAATTCGCATTTATAAGTAATCAATCGTAACGTATTCGTAAATTAGACTGCAAAAACTTCTTTTCTGCAGTCGGGTGTTTTGTTTTTCTGTTGTGTGCGGAGATACTTATATTAGTTAGGATAGCGTTAACCGCAAGATTTTACATTATTAATCATTACCATTTCCCCAACAAATTTCAGTGATAAAGTCCCTGATATGTGTTAGAGAAAAGAGAATACAAATAACTTTAACATGGCCCTATGTAAATAGAGCCACGAATTCTGTGTTTAAATTCAGTTCCCTAACAAAATCCAATGGGACTGGATTGGAAAACTTAATGGTGGAGTAGAGATTGCAAACCGGGCCCGGTGCCTTTTAAGACACCCACCGGGCCCGGTAGGTATGAAAACCGCGGCGCGGGAGGGAGCGGGAAATCATAGAAAATTTGATGACAACCACTGCGAGCTGCCACGTTGCCATTCTGACTGCAAATATTACCAAATACCAAAGCTACCAAAGTTTATCTATCTATGTAATCTAAGTTGTTATGACAAGTTTAGTGCTTTAAGCTTTATTAGTTTCTTATTCTAATACTATGTTTCAAATGGACACTATAACGAGTAAAGAGAAAGACCTGCTTGCTTAAACTTATAAAAATTAATAATTACTAATACTAATGTTGCTATTCCTTCCATAAGTAAAAGGAATCAATTCTGTATTAAATCAGAGATTTTGAGACTGATTATTGTTGATTTGCTAGTTTGAAATAAATATTAATTCGTAACCTTGAATCATTGTCCTTTTCCATTCTTATATAGCAAATTTTCATAAAATACTTTAACGGTTTCATCGCTAAGCCCGGCTGGGTTGACGACGAATGATACCGGGCCCGGCCGGGTTAAGAAACATACCGGGTTGCAATCTCTATGGTGGAAGTTGTAGTCAACCGAAAATAAATGGCCAAGAGCGTGTCGTGCCACGCGCAATAATTTATGTGACCTTAAAACAGGGTCTCTTGTTTGATACAACGAACATATGAGTTAACTTATGGTAATTTGAATGAAATATTCATTTTTGATCTGTCTAAGTAAGTTTGTTTTAACGCGGGCACGTGACTCAACAACAAAACAAAAATATAACTTCAAAGCCTCTTTCAAAGCTTAATATTTCGCAACGGAACCCTAAATTGCAAAATAGTTTTCGCATATTCCCAATATTTTTTGATTACCTATCCAACTATGGAGTAGATGAGAAAAAATAATTCATCGCTACGTGTAAATTCGGTACTCACTCAATTCCAAACTATACTTATAATTTTGGATATGGGGCCATTCATTCCCCCCCTTATATAAGAAAAAATAAGAATATGCCCCCCCCCCCCCCTCCCTGTGTAATATTAATTACGTAAGAATCTATAGGAAAAAATTAATACACGTTTGGTTTATTGTAATGTTTATTTTTCAAAGTAACAATTTTTAGGAATGTTTATTTGTTTACAAAGGAACTAGTAATTTTTATTACACATCCGAGCGCACTTCGGCACTCGCGCGGTTGCGCTTTTTCCAAGTATAATTTTAACTTTGCGCATTTTTGTGATCCTACGTAAGAACTATCAAGACTCCCCCTCCCACCTCTTGTAAGAAAAAATAATACATGGTCGACCTCCCTCCCCCCTTAAATCGTCTTACGTAATAAATGAATGGCCCCTATGAGTACTAGACCTCTGAGCACAATTTTTTTGTAACTATAATAATTATGTTCTACTTGTGTATAATATAAGTATATTGTAATTAAATACGTTAGACTTTTTTTTCCATACAACACCATCTAGCCTAAACTAAAGCAAAGCTTGTACTATGGGAATCAGGATTGCTGATAGAATACATAGGTTTATACTTTTTTTTTGTAAATATATACTTAACATACATAGAAACACCCAGGCACAGAACAAACATCCATGCTCATCACACAAATGTTTGCCCTGGGTGGGGATCGAACCCACGACCTACAGCTTGGCAGGCAGACATAATACCAACTGAGCCACAAGTGGAGTGGCCTCCGCGCGGGCGCGCGCGCCAGTGCTCGATGCATGCTCTGCGTAGGAGCAGGTTCACGTCGCTCCGCATCCCAACAGCCGTTTGCGTTTGCAATGTCATTATGTCATGGCGGTGTACAATATGACCGCTACAGATTCTTCATAAAGTAAAATAGCCGTTGAAACTCATCTTTACCTGTCAACATGGTCTTTAACGGGAATATTTAAGTTGTTGTTTCTTTGAGGCCTTAATCACCTCATTTATTAATATTTTAAACGCTTGTTTCAGATATTTCCGACAAAAAATTGTCGAATCCATTCCGGCAAACTACGATATTTACAACAAAAAGGTCGGGCTCGAAAAGCTTTGTCGGAAGTTTCCGACAGCAGGTGGTTATAACCCTTTAACCGCATGTTTTAATACCCCTACATTTTATATTTAAAAAAAAAAAACAGAAAAATCAGAAATATGCAGAGGCCGTGAGACGGCTATTTTTGTCGGAAATATAGTCAATAGTTTATTGCATTCATTATAGGTTACATGGAGATGTTACAGTACATGTTTGTTTTTAGTAATACAATGACCCTGGTAGGGTGTAGCAACTGGTACGGAGCGGAACAGTTCATTCGATAATTTTTTTATCATTAAGAAACTCGTCTAAGTTATAGTAACACTTATTAATTAATATAGTTTTGAGAGTCTGGGCAAACTCCTGTTCATTTTCAATTTCTTGTAATTGTTGTGGCAACTTATTATATATTTTAATGGCCATAACATGAGGGCCAGAGCTATGCATTATTAATTTGGACGTTGGTAATATTAGGTTATTTTTGTATTGTGATCTTAATTGATATTCTCTTTATCCGACATAAGTGGTTGAAGGGATAACCATCATCATCTCTCGGTTTGTTTGTTAATGGGTGCACGCTGTGAGAAGGTACAAATAACAAAACAACTTTCTGTTCTTTATAAACTTTGTTTATTAAAAATAAATAAAACGTATATAACGTAACAAATTCTTTTCTTTACATCTAAGGAGAGGTCATAAATGTATGGAAGCTGGTACTAAAATAAATGAAAAATATACGAAAAATAATTCTTTGATGTGACGAAACAGCATAATAATATCATTTTAAACATACAAGTATATAATATTATTATCTATATAAAAGTACTAGTATAAAAGCACTGAACATGTTTCCATTTTTTCCTTAATTAAGTTTAAATAATATTACCAATTTAACATAATAACTACACTAGATAATTACACTAGGCAACATTATTTGTAACTGGTAACTCTGATTTATAGCTATCACACAACTTCGCAGAAATAATAGTTGCACAAAAGCACACAACTTTCCTCAATACTAAGTACTGTACGAATTGTTGACCTAATTCGGACTATGATCTTTGATGTTAAAGTGACATCAGGTTACAGGATGATACTGACAATGAGAGTGTATTCTTGTAATACTTGATGCAATTAATTTTTATCCACATTTTATATATTTATAAACTTTTAAATGACGTATATATAATTGTGCGTATAATTTCTTCTGAATAAAGTACCGATATTGACCTCTCCTTTGTTATATGATCGAACAATACAATTAAAACCAATTTAAGGCAACAATAGTTTGTGTAATACAAAATCTACAGCTTTCGTCACATCGATAAATACGACTATAACCTTTACAATAATTTATTAACAAGTACAAAACACGTAGATATTGTGGATTTACCTTTTTGGAATCCATATTATTCATTTCTTAAAATATTGTCTTTTTGAATAAGCTAACCTGGCTAGGTAGTTAGTTAAACAATTTTTGATAAGTATTGAACGAGGTTTCCAGTTAAGTACTTGTGTACTTTTTATCATTTTTAGATATAGACATATCTTTATTTGTAACAAAAACAATCACAGCAATAATCACATTAAATAAACAAAACAACAGTCAGTTTTGTCACAAACCGGTTCGAACTCGGCATTAGCTGGTAGAATTAACCAGCGCTGGTCTTCCGTTGGGGCCGGCAGGTGACGTCACGCATTCACAAATATAAAATACATAATAGGTAATAATAATAAATATATATTTGTGTTGTAAAAAAATAAAATTAAGATTGTAAATAAATAATAAATATAACTTTTACCAGGCAGCCACAGTCATGCCAATAAGGAGAGAGGTAAAAAAAGTACATGTTTGTTTTCTTATCTATTAGTTAAGACTATTGATAAAATGACCATTATGTACTGTTACATCACAACCTCCTAATCTCATAATTGCTAGATTTCCTAGATACACCCTAAGGTTGTCAGGAAGAAAACGATCTATGCGATAAGGCCGTTGTACATTCAGTTACGTTTATTATGTATCTTAAAGTGTATATAAGGATGTACAATAAAGTTATTCTATTATTATTATTATTCTAACAATTAACAAGTTTACTAGCTACGTAAAAAAATTAATAGGTAGGTGAAATCTCCAGTGAGCAAAGACATTGCTTTATTGATCTTTGTTGAAATTTCATCATAATTATCCTACGGAATTTATATTCCTAAGTAACATAATTAAGCGTTGTGTTCCATGCGTGTTAATATTCTTAAAAATAGGCTACTATAAACATTTGTTAAAAGTATGTGTTCTAGGGTAATGTTGGTTTCTGATGAATGGCTTCGAGAAAAGGATGGTACGGCGTGGCCTTGTTGCTCGACTTGACCGGGGCCACTGCTGGGCCCCCTGATTAAATATTATTGAATACTTTAGCTATATCATGAGGTTTATAAAGTTCGAAACCAACATTTTGTTTACGAGCTATGGAGAGGGCTATGCTCGGGGTCTCTCTGCGAGATCGTATCAGAAACGAAGATATCCGTAGGTGTACGAAAATTACCGACATAGTTGAAGTGGCAGTGGGCAGGGCACGTAGAACTGATGACCGATGGGGCCAAAAAGTTCTCGAGTGGAGACCACGCACCGGCAAGCGCAGCATGGGAAGACCAGACACGAGACATGGACAGATGACCTCATACAAGTGGCAGGAATACGCTGGATGCAGGTCGCTTCCAACCGGTCTTTTAGGAAATCCATGGGGGAGGTCTGCGTCCAGCGGAGTTCTTGTGGCTGAGATGATGATGATTTTTTAATTGGTCGATGAATATGTACAATTTCACAAAAGTTTTACGTATTTCGTATACATTGTTATAATTATTTTATAACTATAGAATTTATAACGTAGATAACGTTTCGTTTTCCTACTTATAATATCTTTAAGCCTTTAATTATCCATTCTGATTAACTGGTTTAGGGATTTTGCTAAAAAATTTAACTCACAGGGGAAACAGTAAAACAAAAGTAAAATAAAAAACTACATAACATTTTAAAGGCACTATCAAAGTTATTTTCATCATACATTAAAGGAAAGACTCGTTTTTTTTCTATAAACCGATCATCAAGACTATGCTGATCCTAGCCTATGAAATAATCTAGTAATGATGTACCTTTATGAGTTTACCTCTATTTGTATGTTGTGCAATGGGGCGGTGTCATGATTAGATACGTCTCGCTATCTTAACAGCTAACATTGATAATACTGGGTATGGTCATGACCATTCCCAGATAACAGAGAGAGAGCCAATGAGCATCCTTCACTCCATTGCATCCACCAATCAGAACGGTTATCGAAGCCCAGTCAGAGTAATGAATGGTCATGGTCATGAATACCATAACCAGTATCATACCAGTGCCGTTAAGGCAGCAGGTGGAATAGCTTTCCCACGGAAAGCCTACGTTTCTGATTATGTGATTCAAGTGTACATGATTTCTGGCGAGTCGGTTTGATCGGCTTGAGAGATCGCTTATAGCGGTAAGACAGCCTTTTGTGCCATTATCTTATTACTTTATGTGGTGTCAATAAAGTGTTATTGATTGATTAAATTTGGTTATGTGTAGATTCAAATTGCAGTTTCGAACACAAAAGGAAGGTTAAACAAAAGGTGCGTCTTTATTATCTCTATTGTTTTTAACCGACTTACAAAAAGAAAAAAAAAAAAACAATTCGTCTGTTTATTTTGTATGTTTGTTCACTGATTACTGTGCATTGATTTTGATGATTATTTTTTATTTGGTAGGCTACAGAGGTGGTCCCATATAAATTTTATCAAAGTCAGTTTAGTACTTTAGTTTTTATATCAAAATAACTGGTAAAATATCATCCAAGTGCTCAGGCTTGCCTGTAGATAATTGAATAGCAAGTCGCGTATATTTATCACCGTTAGCTAGTTACGAGTGAGTGAGTAGGCGCTTTACATTATATAAATTCAACATTTGCGAGCTAACCGTGTTACCGAAGACATCAATGTAATATTTTATAATTTTAAACAATACAAGCAATTACTAGAATTTTGAGTTTTATTGACACCAGTCTATCCTCTAAAGTAGACCAAGTAATAAATAAGGCTTTTAGCGATAAGGCCGCCCGTTGTTACACTTGTGTAAAAATTATTTCTTTTTTGTACTTGCTTGTCTTATATTTAATGGTGTGTCAATAAAGAGTTTATCTAACTATCAAATAAACAAATGGCGTATTTTGAAGTCGTCTTTTTTAATCTGTGATTATTTTATTAAAAATTCCGACTAGAATAATATTCTTATTACACCTGTAGGTACAATGAGATTATCAAAGCCCCTTTATGTAACTTTATGTAGCATGGCTTCAAGTTTATTAATGATAATTAAATCTCTAATTACTAACAGAGTCAAATGTATGGTATAATCATATTTTACATACATCATTGTCTATCACAACATTCGAAATGTTTATCAACGCAATTTATTATTTTGAAAATAGGCTTGCGCTTGATCACAAACCTCCAGATGTTAAGCGACCATAGCGGTCTACGATAAAGCACGCTCGTGTTGAAGCATCCCAGATTATATGTAGGTATCTATTCAGACCCATTCAAAAAGCGTTTTCCACATTTTGATGGTGCACACAGTAAAAGTGGAGCAAAAGCATGGAATTCTTTGCCGCCATCTCTGTTTCCTGAGACCTACAATCTTGGAATTTTCAAGTCTAGGGTGAATACATATATTCTAGATCGACGAGCTCCATCCTCGGCCACACCGTCGCTTAACATCAGGCGAGTTGGTGGTCAATCGTAGATCTATCTTGCATAAAATAAGCATTTTGTTCCAATTGGAATATTGACCATGAAACGATATTGCTTTTTGTTCTTGCCGTACGATAGATAAAGGGCAAGGGGGAATCAAAACATGTACTTAGATCAGATGCACTCTCACCGAAATGTATGTAACAAGTATCTATATAATGTTTGTATATAATCTATGTATGTTGGAATAAGTATCTATAAAATTTAATAATGAAATGACTTAAGCACCTACCTAAGTGTAAGCTACTTGACTCTCATATTTGTACACCCTATGTGGTAAAAGCATGTTTGACCGATATAAACGCTTCGACATCTGCACCTGTACACATGTTTTAACAAATAAATGTATCTTTATTAAAAGAAAAACAAAATAGGTACCCTACTACAAAAAAGCAGTTTTTACAGTCTATCATACGATTTCGTTACGCTTGTTACGCTGTTGAATGTTCGTTTTTTTTGTAAGAAAGTATGCGTAAAATCCTTTTAAAAGATTATATATGCGCATTCTTTAGAATAATTCTGGTAAAATCACTTGTTTATTACGAAAAATTTCGTTAGCGATAACGAAAGAAACGTATTTTTTTTTAAAAATAGCCTATAAATATACCCTTCATTCAAGAAGTGAAGACGAATCTAACAACAATTCGTAAATCAAAACATACATACCCATATACATACTACATACAAGCATACATTCACTCGAAAAACATAACCCTCGTTCTTACGCAGTCGGGTAAAGACAAATTAGAAAGTGTCTAAAAATGCTCCAGACTTCGGATCTTATCCTAAACAAGTATAAGTTTAGAAAACTCAAAAACTCCTAACAAAAAACGGCTGAACCGATTTTGACGAAACATAGCTAAGAACACTCTCGACTAATCCACCTTTTAAACAAAAAAAAAAACTAAATAAAATCGGTTCATCCGTTCGGGAGCTACGATGCCACAGACAGATACGTCAAACTTATGGCACCCCGTCTTTTCTGCGTCGGAGGTTAAAAACTTATAACACCCCGTTGTTTTTGCGTCAGGGGTTATAAAGGGAATCGTTTTGAGTATGCCTCTTACCACTCTTCTCAACAGACTTCAACGCCTCGAGCTGGTACTTTGCTGCTCCGGCCTGATGGCGCGTACAAAGGTACTCCATTAAAATTTGACTGTAAAATTTCCAGTTACGTAAGATATGGGGATAAGTTTTTTGGTGGTGTCATAAAGTGCGATGGTGTGATTCCGCCGCAAAATTGAGATTAAAAACCCCTTCAAAGCATTTCCCGCAAAACAAGCCATAGAAATGCAAAGGGATCACACCTGTCTTGACACATAAAGCGGGCTGGCCCAGCTTGTTGCTAATCTTGGGATCGTCAACATTTCTAATAGCTTGTCGTTGTATTGAGATGAGAGGTTAAAGTTGATAAGCTGATGTGCCATCCCAGTGGTAAGAACAATACTCCATATGGAGGCACAGTTGTATTTTGTAAATTAAAAGCCACTGACTAGCGTTGCCTCAGTGTTTCTTTGCCCTATCTACCATTGGTAAAATTTAACAGGGGAAAAGTTTAATGCTCTATTTATTCAAAAACCTATATTTATAAGGCTTGAAATTATTTTTTATATATGAGTTATATATACTCATGTATAAAAAAGACTTTCAACCGTTACAAATATAGCTTTATGAAAAAAATAGAGCATTAAACTTTTCTCCTGTGAAATTTTACCAATGGTAGATAGGGCAAGCAAACACTGAGGCAACGAGACGTGAAGACGTGTGCTCTGCTTAGCACACCAAGCTTCTCGGAAGCAAGTTTCACTTTAGCTTCTAGAGGATCAGGAACCTTTAAAATAAACTAATGCAATACAAATTAAAACTAAAATGATACTATTTTCACATAAACAACAATGACTAGCATAAGATATGAATCTATTCTGGCCGGAATTGAAGTACCTATCTAATGTTGTAATGTCGCTATTTTTTATGACTCTGTGGTCATCTACATCTGCATAATCTACACTAATGTTATAAATAAAAATGTGTGAGTTTATTTATTACTACCTTAGGCACACACAAGTGGCTGAACCGATTTATATGAAATTTGGTATGAAGGTAGCTTATATCCCGGAATAAAACATCATCATCATTTCAGCCACAAGAAGTTCACTGCTGGACATATGCCTCCCCCGTGGATTTCCAAAAAGACCGGTTGGAAGTGGCCTGTATTCAGTGTCTTCCTGCCACTTGTATGATATCTTCTGTCCACCTAGTGGCAGGTCTTCCTACGCTGCGCTTGCCGGTTCGTGGTCTCCATTAGAGAACTTTTCGGCCCCATCGGCCGTCAGTTCTACTTAGGTGTTATGTGCCCTGCCCACTGCCACTTCAACTTGCTAAGCCGCTGTGCTATGTCGGTGTCTTTTGTAAGTCTACGGATCTCTTCGGATACGATCTCGCGGAGAGATCCCGGAATAAAATATAAGCTACTTTTTTATCACGACAAAATATATAGTTCCTGTGGAATACTCGAAATAGTTATCTACATTATAATAATAAATGAGTTTGAGAAAGTTTCCGAGTTTGATACTTTCACGCTCAAACGGCTGAACCAATTTACTTGAAATTTGGTATGGAGGTAGCTTGTACCTTGGAATAACATATATAATAATAATAATAATAATTTATTTATTTACCAAATTACATTTCTGTAGATACACAATTTTAAATATCCAATATATTGTTTAATTTCGCTATTTTTAGGAACAATGTAAGGGTGACCAACAAATCTGTTGTGCCAAATTAGTAAACTGGTATTTTCTGAATGTGTGACAAATAAGTCTCTGAAATATATAATTTGTACCACAACACATAATCTGGCCACTAGGAACATTGTTGCTTGTTGCCTTTAATAACATAATAACATCTTCAGACTAGATGGAGCTGCCTCGGTACTAGTAAAACATTTATTTGAAGTACAATACATTGTTCAGCTTATTTATTATTGCTAAATTGAATTAAGTTATCTAACATGTACAATAGAGTTTTTTTGTGACTATTATAAAGAGCCATGTGCTACAGGTTGAATAGATGTTGAGCCTCAATTCTCTGAGCTAAGCAAAGCTTGTATTTCAGAGAAATGCGCTCCCCATGTCTGGTGACAATAAAGATAAGGCTGTATAAAAAGCTTAGTTCAATGTACTATTTAGGAATAATTTTGATAAAATTTAAGTCTAAATTCAATAGAACATTATTTTTACATAATTCATCATAATACCTATATAAATTACTATATAGTTTAGACTGTGGTAGTTGTGTGCATGTGCGTGTTTGTGTATTGGGAGTGTGTGTTTGTGTATTTGCTGGTGTGTATGTGGGGTTGAGTGTGAGTGTGGGATATTATTCATCTCAATCACTTTAAAACAGAAAGGAGGTCCTCAGTTTCCTGATAGGAAAGGCTCTGTAAAATGTTTGTGACAGTTTTTTTGAGTGAATAACTATTAAGAGATCTCAATTCAGTTTTTGCTGAGAGTTTATTATATATATGACCACCCAAAAAGCCAAAAAAATTATGTTTGAAAAAAGTTCTAGATCTAGGTAACTCGAAAACCTTATCTACACGACGTTTCTTTGATATTGTCTCTGGTAGACATAATTTGTGCTGCTTTAAAACAATCCTTAGTAAAAAGAGCTGTCTGACTGTTAGTACACCAGTTACGGAGTAAAGATTTATAGTAGGATATCTGAATGGTAGGAAATTGCTAACCTTAAGTATGGCTCTTTGGGCTTTCTCCAAGGGTAACAGATTGGTTTTTGAAGTTCCGCCCCATGCTTCAATGCAATACATTATCAATGACTGGCAAAGTGCGTAATAGGTAGTTTTCAGAATGTCTGCGTTTGCCACGTGTCTAATATTTTTGAATAATGCAATTAATTTGCGAACCCTACCAGCCATTGTATTTATGTGACTAGTGAAGCTAAGCTGACTGTCAATTATGACCCCCAGATAACGGATAGTATTAACTCTTTCAAGTTTGCTGCAGCTACACTCTTTTCGTTGACATTGCATATTGGTAGTACGTGTGTGAGCGATTACGTCTAGATGCATGGGAGGTTGTGAGTTGTTCCTAATGTAAAATGCCATAGTTTTGGTTTTCTCAGTATTTAGACTAAGTAGGTTCTGATCTAGCCAAGCAGTCACTTTATCAAAGCCTTTTTGGGCCACTGCATAGACCTCATCCCAGCTCTTGGCCCGGAAAACAAGAGCTGTGTCATCGGCGAAGGTTATTATTTTTCCGTTTTCAAGTTTTAAGTCACATAACTCGTTAATTAGGACAAGAAATAGGGTTGGCCCGACGACACTCCCTTGAGGCACGCCATAATCAATGTTTTCTGGATCGCTAATCGTACTTGCAAGCTTAACACATTGTCTTCTATTTGCTAGGTAGTCGCTAAACAAGAGGAGCTGTGTTCCTCGTACACCGAGAGCTTCCATTTTTCTGATAACGATGGAAGTGGATACTGTGTCGAATGCTTTCGATATATCGAGGAAAATTGCAACACATTTATCACCAACATCCAAGCCGTCAGCTATATGATTAGTAAGTTCGGTTACTGCATCCGAAGTTGATTTATTTTTCCTGAAACCGTATTGTTGATCTGATAGAAGTTTCCTATCTTCCAGATAATTTGACAGACGATTGTTCATGATACGCTCGAGAATTTTTGAAAAAGCTGGAAGGATAGATATAGGCCGATAGTTACTGATCACAAATTTAGACCCATTTTTGTGAATAGGCGTAACAACTGATGTTTTAAACGCCACTGGAAAGCGACCCGTTTGAAGAGATAAATTGCAAATATGAGTGAGCAGTCCTGCTAGGATATTTTTATTTTCCTTAATAAGTCTAGTGGAGATATTATCGATACCCGCAGCAGAACTTGTTTTTAGAGAGTTTATAATGGTAATTACTTCAGTAAGGTCTGTTTCAGCCATGGAGAAAGAGTTTACTGATCGGTGTGCAGCTGACGATGGTAAAGAATGAGTTGTTCGATCTGTATTTGACATTGTTTTAAGTGCTAGGGACTCTCCTACACCGGCAAAGTACTTATTTATTTTGTTTGCCGCTAGAAGGGGAGTATGAGCTATAGTGAGAAGGTCGTTTGGTATTTTATCTTGTTGTTTAAGGTTCCCGATTTTATTAATCACCTTCCACATCTCTTTAGCATTTTTAGCCTTTTCCAATTCAGAACGTTCAAACTGACTTTTTAAGTTTCGAAGGAGTCGTGTGAGAAAGTTACGGTAACGAGTGTATGTAACTTTTATAACAGAGTTATCTGGATTTAAATTCATTCTTTTATGAAGCTTATCCCTGTTTCTCATACACCGTATTAACCCAGTAGTTATCCATGGTTTTAGGGGGATTTTACGACGAGAAAGTTTTTGTGACTTAGTATTTGCTACAATGATGTCTGACACAGTGTTTACCAACATATCAGCCGCGGTGTCACAGTTGTCGGTGCTTAGAATGGAGAGAAAGTTGGTAGTTTGTAGTTGGGCAGAAATTGCTTTATAGTCAATTTTATTGTAGTGATCATGACGAAATCTAGAAACCGCTTGTTTTGTAATGACGTCTAAGAGAATAGTATTATGGTCCGTTACAGTATTTTGAATGACTAGGGTTTTTGACGTCAACATTGTTTTTATAAGAACCAGGTCCAGACAGCTGTTTTTACATGTCGGAAACGTGTGAGCCGGTAAGAGGCCATGAGAAGCAACCATGTTTAGAAATTTGTCGATATGGTTGTTCACAGAGCTTTTTAAAATGTTAATGTTTAAATCTCCGATTATAATTATACTTTGGAAGTTTTCCAACGTTGCCAAAACGCTATCTAGAGAATTAATAAATTTATTAATGTTTTTAAATTCTGGTGGCCGGTAAATCGAGATAATTGCGAGAGTTTGTTTCATTGTTATAATTATGCAGTTAGCATCATCTAAGTCCGATTCGTAAATATTGAGGTTGAGGTCACGCTTTGAGTAGACTACAAGACCGTCATTCTGGTTATAGGATTGTGTCGTAGCTGTACATATAAAATTATCTAAACGAGGTGGGCACCTGTTTCGTGACAACCAGCATTCTCCCAGTATTATGATGTCTGGCATCAAACCAATTCTGTGTAAAAGTGTGGTGAAGTTATCGAAGTTACATGAAATACTTCTAATATTTTGACTTAATATTTTTAGGCCATGTAGACTAGGCGTGACGCAAGAATTACACTCCTCAGGTTCACATACCATAGATGTGAAAGTGACAATTTCATCCAGATTTTCCGTTATCTCATATATAGTTCTGTCCATTTTGTAATGTAGTTGTGTTCAGGTGAGCGATGCGAGAAAAGACAATTATTTATGCTAGTAATGTGGTAACTGTTTACTTTGTGATGACTCATAAGCCTATGCAGACTGAGGTATGAACGTGGTGTACCTATATTGATATAGGTATATATTGCCTGTCGTAAGTTGTGATTTGAAAGTGAGTGAGAGAACCGAGCAGTCATGTATGATTTATGTATGTGTGGTGCGTATATGTGACTAAATGTGCAGTATGTAAGTAGTCTAAACATATATATAAGAATGTATGATTTATGTATGCATGGTGTGTATATGTGACTAAATGTGCAGCATGTAAGTAGTCTAAACATATATATATAAATGTATGATTTATGTATGTATGGTGTGTATATGTGACTAAATGTGGAGTATGTAAGTAGTCTAAACGATATAGCAATGACATCACAGTAATTGAAGTGATTAGTCATAATATCTAATTTCAGTTCAAACTTAGCTCGTTCACTAAGATTGTTTCCATTAGAGTAGTAATTCAATAAAGATTGTAAGGTAATATGCCTATCTATATGGTTGTAGATGTATACAACCCTTTGTAACACATATATTATTGAGATGAAAAGTAATTTACTACTATAGAATTCCTTCTTCCATACAAAATAACATAATACAATACAGATAGTTAATTGAGTTATAACCAAGATTTTAAAATTAAAGTTTTTCAGTCATTTCGGCTGTCGAAGTTTGTTTAAATCTGATTCATTATTAATTTTAATTAGGGCAGCATTGTCTTTCTTGCGCAAGTATATTATTCCGTTTGATGTCCAGCAGTAGTTATAATTATAAGTTTTGGCAAAGTCACGAGCCATGTAAAAGAGTGATTTGGCCTTCGCAGTGAGTAATTCTGATACATATATGGGTATTTTTGGTCCTGTGATCTGTAGGTGTACGGTGTTTAATTTGTCATCACTCTTTTTCCCCTTATTGAACTCTTTCAGCGAACTTAAAATGTGTTCCTTCTTCATAACCGACGTGAACTCGATTACAACGTGTTTGTTCGATTCTTTCTTGGACTTTGTTCGGTATATATCTTTAATATCAGATGTATCAATGTTAGAATTTAATACCTGGCCTAGTTTCTTGACAGTTTCGCAGAGTATAGGTTTAGTTTCTGCGCCGACAGAGTCACCCAGTAAAGGAATGTTACGTATTTCGATACACGATTTCCGAGACAAACGGTAAAGGTAATCTACCTGGTCTTCCAAGTGGCGTATTTGTTTTTTATCCTGCTCGTGTTCGGCTTTCACTTGACGTAATTCCTTCACCATGTCCTCCTGTCGTGCAGCTAGGTATTCGAACGATTTCGAGAAGTCCGCCAGCTCAGTTCTAAACGACTCGATTTGTGTATCCAGAGACTTCTCTATTGCCTTCCGAAACGCAACGAATTGTTTTTCTTGGTCTGTTGCGAAGTTACTGAATAATATTCGCATTTCAGCAATAATCGTTCGTGACTCGCTGTCGTCAGTACTTGAAGATTTTCGCTTTCTTTCAGAGATTTTTCTCCCCTTCTTTCCTGTGACGCCCAGAGGTGGTTCCAGGTCACTGAAATCGCCTAGGTCTTGTGCCGCCGCCGGAGTCGAAGGTGCAGATCCACTAGGGGGCAGTGTGTGGTCTATAGGCATCTTTGTTCAAGTTGTGTATATTCTTTATTATCAGAATTAATTCAATTTCAATATCTTTCGTTGTCGTAAATAAGGTTAGTTTTTTTTTTTTTGTTAATTTTTCCCTTTCGGGAATGGCAAAGGGTGTCAAGCCCATATAGCCATCGTCTGATGTTATTAATGTAGTGTATTAATTGGAATTGAATATACTTTAGTTATATACACTATCTGCACTAATATATCTACTCTATAATATTATAAATGCGTAAGTTTGTGAGTTTGTTTGCTACTCTTTCACGCTCAAACGGCTGAATCGATTTACATGAAATTTGGTATGGAGGAAGCTTATACCCTGCAATTCTTTTACCTACCTTTGCCACCGCGGGAGAAACCAGGGGGAGTAGCTATAGTTAAAAATAAAATTAATTGAAATACAATATAATTATAGATATGTACTAAAGTTTTCGTAATATTTTCTTGCCAAAATAATATAGTTACAGAGTATCCGGCCTAAGGTAAGACAACCTGAGTAGGTGTGTTCAGGGACTCTTAGAAAAAACTACTTAAGCAAAAAAAAAACCCGATGTCCCAACTTTTTGTGATTTATCGATTTTTACCCAAGATCACCTATAAGGCGTCGTCCATTAATCACGTGATGTTTTTTTTGAGCATTTATTCCGTTTTAGAATGTAAAAATAGTAGCACTACCAAAAAAATATCGAATGGAGGTATTTCATTACACAGGTAAGTTATCTTTAAATACAGGTATAAAGTATAATCTAATTTTATTCTGAAATTAAGGTATAATATATGGGGTCACGTGTTTTTTTTATTCCTGTGCACCAACGTCTAGCTAAAACTATTAAAAACGTAAGAGATTAATTGAATAACTTTTTTATAATGTAAAATAAAATAATATCTTTTGGATTTAAGTAATACTTAAGTAGATACGCTATGCATATTTCATCTATATTCATTTTCTCAATATTGTCAAAAATGTTATAAGATTTTACAATAACATTTATACTGCAAATAAACTACAGGTGAAGTCTTATTTATTAGAACAATTTCATTAAATAGATACCTACTAGTTGTAATTTTGTTTCGCATTAGCCCACAACTCATTAAATTCTTTCTGAGCCACACTAGGTTTAAGGATTCCGTAGTCAACTACGAACCCTTATATTCGCCATGTCCGTCCGTCCGTCCGTCCACGGCTTAGTGCAAAAACTGTAAGTACTAGAAAGATGTAATTTCGTATGATTACACATAATTATAACGCCCACAAACCGGTAGTTTAAAATCTTGAAAAAAAAATTGTTTGGGGTATGTCGCCTATTTTTTTTCTCATCATCTACCCCATCTAGTGGGATATCGTTGAATAGGTAATCAAAAAACATCGGGGATGTGCGCCATTTTTCAATTTAGGGATCCGTTTGCGAAATATTAAGCTTTAAATTGATATTTTTTGTTCCAGTCAAGTGTCCCCCCCCCCCCTCTACCGGCTAAACGGTTGACCTTGGAGATATAAAAAAAAAACAGGCTACCTAATCTCTATATATATATATAAAAATTAATTGCTGTTCATTTGTCTGGCTAAAACTCGAGAACGGCTGGGCCGATTTAGCTGATTTTGGTTTTAAATGTTTGTCGTAGTCCAGGGAAGGTTTAAACGTTGAGAAAATATCGGGTCCACTCATTGATAGGTGATACGACGTACGCCGGGTCAGCTAGTAGCATATAATTATGATGAATTTAAAATTAAAACTATCACGGCTAAGCAGGTTTTACAAGTTATCGAGTTATAGTCGATTTACTTAAAATAATTACTTAGACAAGTCATAAGTGACCTAGGACATAAGTTAACATAGAAATGTTCGTAGTAGAAAACAAGAGACCCTGTTTCAAGGTCACATAAATTATGATATGTAACTACGGAATCCTACATTGCGCGTGGCACGACACGCACTTGGCCATTTATTTTCCTTTCTTATATTCTGCAAATAGGTCTTTATACAGATCACCTAGTTTAGACATTGTTTTAATGAAAAACGGACGAGGTAACGGTGTACGCATGTATTCGGCGCCAAAGTAACAGAATAACTGGTGACTGGCAAGCCGAGCCGGGTGGTCGTCACGGCTCGCGGGGACTTCGTTCGTTGCATATGGCAACGGCGAGTTAAGGTCACACTATACGTTGCTTTTCGGTTTAGAAATCGCGCGTATGACGAAAAAATAAATACACGTGATATCTTACTACACCCCCCCTCCCCCCTTGTGATATTTCGTGATTTTTGCCAAACCCCCTCCCCCCCCCCCCCCCCCTTTCGAGCCTCACGTGATTAATGGACAGCCCCTAAAGTGCTGTGACTTCATAGAAATGTTTATAATATAGTTTTTTTTTTAATTTGAATTTAGTCTCTGAACTTTTAATCTAAACCGATTTTGATGAAACAAAGAAGTTACCTAAGAACATTCGATGAAATTTTCTTTAAAAAACGGAGAAGTGTGAGTCAGACTCGCCCACCGAGTGTTCTATACAGACTAGTAGATAAAAAGGGGAAATTGTATTTTCCTTCATAAACCGAAAAATATACAGGGTAAAAATATTTAAAAAACCTGTTTTAGCTTGTGCTAATGAAGCTCTTTAAGCTCTCTAAGTGTTAATTTAAACTCGATACATTCACGCGTCTCCAGGATGCAGGTCTTGAAAGACAGACAGATGGACAACAAAGTGATCCTATAGGATCACTTTGTTGTCCATCTGTCAACCCCTATAGGGGTTGTTTCCTTTTGAGGTACGGAACCCAAACTAGTTCAAAATCGGTCCATTCGTTTGAGAGATACGATGACACAAAAAGACGCACAGGCATCTCTACCGCCATCTCTGTTTCCTGAGACCTTGGAATTTTCAAGGCTAGAGTGAATAGATATCTTCTAGACCGATGAGCTTCATCCTCGACTACACCGTCGCATCAGGAGAGTTGTTGTTCAATCGTAGATCTATCTTGCAAACAAAATGCTAGTAGACGCGATTATTACGCCGTTGTCCCACAGTTCCGTGTCCCCCACTGGGGGACAACGGGAAAAATGTATAAAGTTATGCCCTTTGTTAAAATACTACTGTTACTATAAAATATTAGTGTTACTTGATTATCCTTAATTTTTTAACGCTAATAAGTTTTGTTAGGTGCCCACTTCATATTACTGATGTACCTACTTATATACCGCTATATATGTAGGTACCGTTCGTAGTATGCCCAATGTCCCTTACTAAGTTTTCGGTTATATCACACATTTTTATACAATACAATACAACACAATACAAAAATACTTATATTTGGATGATTTTAGCTTTCATCTCATATTTCTTTTGAATCCTGTAAGTTTTATATCAGCTTAGTATGCCGTTGTTTTGAGTATGAAGTAAAAAAAATATGTGTATTTTAAGTCCTGGTTTGACAGGGTTGAATGATTCCATCCATGTAAACAAGTATAAGTTTATAAAACTCAAAAACCCCCGAAAAAAAACGGCTGAACCGATTTTGATTAAACATAGTTAAGAACTAAGAATACTCCCGACTAAAACACCGTTCAAACAAAAAAAAAAAACGGTTCGTCCGTTCAGGAGCTACGATACCACAGACAAACACACACACTCACAGACACGTCAAACTTTCCCGTCGTTTTTGCGTTGGGGGTTAAAAATAGTAAATTTCATTTTTATGATCACCTTCAGATACTAAAAGTATATTATAAGTTCAGGTGGTATAAAAGACTAGCAAAAGGGCAGATAGCTCGCCTGATGGTAAGCGATAACCTGAACAACTACAACATCAGTGGTATCGTTGTTGCTTTGCTAGCCCGGTAAATAATAATGTAATAAAAATGTTATCAGAAATGTAAATTAGATAGATAGAACTTATAACATACATAACTCTATGAGCACGAAAACATAGATTAAAGATTTTAAAGAAAAAAAAAAACAATAGAAAAATGCAATGCAATGCAAAAAGAACAATGGTAAACATCCCGTTAATAATAATAAGGTTAAGCGATACTTCTCACCGGGACAACTGCTTCATCTATATCAAGCACAGGCAGCAGACCGGACCGGTCCGGTCTGCTGCCACCTTTTTGATGGATCAGCTAAGTATCAGCTGGAAGCTTTAGAATCAGTGGACCAGCGAGCTGTGAGGTTAATCGGTGACGATAAACTAGCTGCCAAGAAGCTACTTAGTCTAGAGCACCGCCGTAAAGTAGCATGTCTGTCTATTTTCTACAGGATTCATTTCGGGGAATGTGCCTAAGAGCTTCATGACCTAATTCCACCCTCCCCATTTCACTACAGGACTAGCAGAAACCGAATTAAGTACCACCCATTTCTCGTTGAAATGCCAAAAATCCGTACTCAGCGATATCGATCCACATTCCTGTTGCGTACTGCACAAAAATGGAATACTTTGCCGCCATCTGTGTTTCCTGAGACCTACAATCTTGGAATTTTCAAGGCTAGAGTGAAAAGATATCTTCTAGATCGACGACCTCCATCCTCGGCCACACCGTCGCTTAACATCAGGCGAGTTGGTGGTCAATCGTAGATCTATCTTGTATAAAAAAAGTGTTTTGATGATCGATCGAGATAGTTAAAAAAATTAAAAACAATGGAAAAATTGTAAAAGAGTACAGAGCAAGTTCAAAGAAAAATCTTGTAGGTTAGGAATATGTGCCATTAAATCCGAAGATAAATTGACTAAATGTAAACAAATTGTTTGAACAAAAAAAAAATTACGAGTCTTGACATTAGACAAGAATATTAAAACTTGATATAATGTATAGATTTAGATCAAAACAAACACTCAATATTTCACTTATTGATTAGCAAAGTTTGTTTCTCGTATAATGAAATAAAATGAATGAAATGAAAATTATTTATTCCAGATGTAAATAATGATATCGATATATTAGACCTACCAAACAA
This sequence comes from Lycia hirtaria, assembly GCA_947563715.1. Classification (NCBI taxonomy): domain Eukaryota; kingdom Metazoa; phylum Arthropoda; class Insecta; order Lepidoptera; family Geometridae; genus Lycia; species Lycia hirtaria. Next base: position 27,577,422 of record OX387375.1, read on the forward strand.
AGTGATTACGTTGACATGGGGTCATGTAAGTTAAGATGATGCATTTACACTGAGCAATAAAGATAAACGATATTGTAATGATATCATGCCGTTATTGGCAAACTGTCATGAGTCATGTCGCACACTACGCGCGCGACCGTATAACTTCGTCACGAATAGACCCGCGCAACTTTTATTATAGTTTTTGTGTCCGAGACAAAATGTTTTTTTTTTACAAATAACTTTTACTTATCGTTTGTACTTAAGGCGGAAAAGACGGTATGAGACGACTGCTGCTGATGATTATGACGATGACGAAGACGAAGACTGACGAAGACTGCTTCTATTGATTGTGATAATTACGATGATGATGAGACTAATGAAGACTGCTTATGATGATGATGATTACTGTGATCATAATAATGATTTGGAGCACGGAGACAATTCGAGACTGCATATTATGATGATGATCTGGAAATCGGAAACTATCCAAGACTACTGAGACTATTGATAGTGATCTAAAGTGAGGTGATTCCTTAAGATTTCTTATGATTATGATGATCTTGGGTACTGGAGATAATTCAAGACTGCTGCTGCTGATGATATAATAATGACATGAAGTAGGGACACAATTCAAGACAACTGCTAATAATTATTATCTGGAGTACGGAGACTATTCGAGACTGCGTAGGAATCATCATGATCATCAGATGATAGTTTGGTGTTCTGAGATCATCTTCTGCAGATGATGATGACAGTGATCTGAAGTATGAAGACTATTTGAGAGTGCTTATGCTGATGATCTGGAGTACGGAGACTATTCGAGCCTCCTGCTGATGATGATAAAAGTTTGGATTACGGAGTGGGAGGGCTATTCGAGGCTGCTGTTGATGATGATGATGAACAGGAGAACGAAGACTATTCGAGACTGCTGAGGCTGATTGTGATGATGATATGGGGTTTAATTTTTCGTTTCGTTTACGAAAAACGCCCTATTGGAGACTATTCATGACGAAATTTTCTAGTCACGTGATTAGACATGACGTCAACCGGCACCGACTTCGCGACCTATATCGGTGTCGTGTCGGTATCGTTATTGTGTCGTTAGTGAGAAAGCGTTTGTAGTAAATTACTGAGATTTAATATTCGCCGATATCGGGTCATTGATGTCGTGTGTCAGTGTGAAAGCGTTTAGAAGTAAATGAATGAGATTTAATTTCCGCCGATATCCTGTTATCGTTGTCGTGTGTCAGTGTGAAAGTTTTTAATAGTGAATGAATGAGATTTGTTGTCCGCCGATATCGTGTGGTGATCGTTGTCGATCAGTGTGAAAACACCCAATCGATGTAGTTTTTTTTTGTAATAATCAGTTATGCGTATTGCTAGTAAAATTTAAGTCAAATTAGTTGTAATAAAATAAATATTTCGGCAAGAAAATATTTTTAAAGCTTTAGTATCGCATTAATTGTATTTTAATTAATTTTCAAATTTATTTTAATGGCTACAAATCATCAAAAACGCGACAGAACAATGTTACCTTAATACCTCCCAGAATAGATTAAGTTGTTGTCATGTAAAAAGTTGAAAAAATCAGTAAGTACCTATCATTTTAGTTTGAAGTTGTATTGATATATTTCAATGTTTCCGGGTCCTCTAGAATCGAAAGTGAAAATACTTCCAAGAAGCTTCAAGTGCTCAACAGAGCAAGGCATAATTCACATCTAGTCAGTGACTTTGACTTTATAAAATGCAAGTGGGCACTCCCATATAGAGTATTATTCCTACCTGAAGAATGGTGCATCTGCTTATCAGCTTCAAACTCTGGTATCTCTGCAACGGCGAGCCATTGGAATTGTTGACGATCCCAAGTTCACCGACAAACTGGACTGATCCACTTCATGTGCGAAGAGATGTGGGATCCCTTTGCATTTTCTATTGCTTGTTTTTCAGGGAATTCTTTGAAGAGGATTTTGACCTCATTCCTGCTTTGGAGGTACACCATGGCACGACACCGCCAAAAAGCTCATCCTCATATTTTGCGTGACTGAAAATTTTATAAAGACAAATTTTAGTGGAATACTTCTTTCACCTTCGGGACGCATTAGCAAAGTAGCTGCCGTTGGATTCAGATTCAGATTTTATTTATTGTTAACTGTGTCTTATGAATTACATCAATGATCTTAAAATACTAATAATACAAATACTAATATAAAATACTAATTTCAGAGTCTGTTGAGAGACTACGTACGTACTAAGAGGCATATTTGTAACGATTTTGTTCGAGATAAGCTCCAAAGTTTGAAGTATTGTCGCAGTTGTTAATTTAAAAGGTTTTTATATTAATTACATTTCGGTAAAGGATATGTACATATATGATCTGCATTTTCTGATTCCTTCTCGCTCTTTTTTTCTATTGTACGGCAATAAGCACAAAAATGCAATTTGTATCACGAATATTAATATTATTACATATAATCATTGATTGAAACGCTTTCGCTTAACTTTTATTTTTTAAACCACCAAAACATGGAAAACGCTTCCTAAATGTTTTTTCCCAAATAGATAATCTGGGTGTCTTCAAATCACGAGTGAATATGTTACTTCTAGGCATGCGTGCATCATCATCGTTGACTGGAACGGTCGCTTAACATCAGGCGTGTTACCGGTCAGCGCAATCTTATTTTCGAATAAAAACAAAATTTATCGCTTAAGCCATTACAAGAGTTTTCTGGACATAAATTGAAGTGTGGGATTATTTATTTCTTTCATTGTTACACCAACAAAGCCACCACCAAGACAAATCAAATAAAAATAAGGTACAAAAGTGAGATACATATTGAGTGGTACTTCAATTACAGGCATTTATTATAACAAAATAATAAAAAAAAATTAAGCCTTGGTATGAGACGAGTACTACTTGGTATAGGTACTTGTACTACAAATGTACTCGTACCATGGAATGAGTATGTTAGGCGGCAGAAGTCAGTTGAGCAAAGACTCGCAAATACGCCTGAGCCAGTGATTCCCCCAAGTGCCAGAACTCTAGAACCTCTTACTAAAAAAAATTAAACAATGGCGTGATAAGTTATTGTCAAAGCAACACATAAGTCACTAAGTCAAAATAGTCAATTTTAAATAACAAACGATTTTATGAGGTCGATATTTTTTCGTGTTACTCAACTATCTTCAACTTTACTAATGCTTCTGTATTGTGTTTTTGGAGGTGGAAGGATCCAACGGCGGGAACTTCGATGTCAAAGATTTGGGTTCAGAAGAAGACCGTTCATAATTTAAGCACAATTTTTTATCGTAATGAAAACTTAACAGCTAAAATGATTGATGTCCAATAACAAATAAAAATGTATAAGTTCAATGAAAACAAAAACAATGAGGGAAACAAGTACATTTTAATTTAAAAACTAATTGGGTGTAAGGAACCAAAATCTATTGAATTTTCTTTGTCAGAGGCTCTAATGCAATCGAAGGTTAAGTTGGTAACCTGCGAATCTGATATTCAGAGGGGGCATACGTTTCTAAAGACACCACGTGCATCTATATTGTTGAAGCGGTTTCGGCTAGATTAGTTTGTATAGAAACACACAACAAATAATTTACGCCCCAAGAAGGAGTAGTTGGGTAAAATCAAACTAAAGCAAATGCAAGTAAAAACTTATTCGACTCCAATATGAATGAAATACGGCTGGTAAAAGTTATTAATCCCTGCAATATTATTAGTACGGAATTCTTTTAGATTAACGCGCTCCACCTTGGATCGATCCTTTGCTTTCTAAACATCAAGTAAGTTGGCAGTCAAGTCTACCACTGAATATAAAAAGTTGGCTGGTTACTTTGATAAAGTATCAACGGGATGTAGCGTCAGTTGTCAAAAACGTCGCTCAATGACATCTAATTAGAACCCTTACACGATTAAAATAATTTCGAATTTTCAAAATAATTGAAGCGGCAAAATAGACGTCTCCTGATTTTTCATCCTAAATTAGGCTTTAGCATGGCGACATAGAGTCTTTATATCAAAATCTTTAAGTTCGCCATTGCTGGTATATGAGAATCGGTCAACTTCGTGAATTTTGTTTTTGACTTTACGTCCACGCGATGGAAAGTAGAAAATTTGGTTAGCTATTTTTTATGTAGATAAGAAGAACCCAATTGTTTACTTTTTTTACAATTTACAAACCAGGTTGTAGTAACTCGTAGGCTCATTTGAATAGTATATATAGTATATACTTACACTGAGGTTGGAATAGAGGCCAATGGGGATACGAAAGACTCAAGATTCAAAAATATTTTGTGCTTGGTTGGTTTTTTTTTTTATGCCTTTGACGTGTGGATTCTCCTTAGTATTTTCTATCTTTCTTTTCTTTATAGTTGTATCTATTTTCTCGTCTGCGATTATCTTTATTTTATTTCTAGCATGATTTTTTACGTCGTCAAACTTTTCTTCATTTTCGGATAAATAATAATAATTTAAACCATATTCTTTTTCTCCTTCCGTATTTCCATATAATGCGTCTACTGGATTTTTAGAAACATTGAATTGATTGATTGCTTCAGTTGATTGCTTTCCACCAACTATAGAATATGTGATGTCTTTTTTATTTACTGCTTTTTGATCTGATCTTACCGATTCGGTAAGTATGCTATTTTTTTTTTTAGAACATATGAAATTGCATAAATTGCATATAATTTTTGAACCATATCCCTCTCCTTCTACCGTAATACCACAAGAGGTGTGCATTGAATTTTCGCAAATATTACATGTATGGGCTTCAGATATTTCCATTCCGCAATCTATACAACATAGTTTTTTTTTGTCCATTATTATATCTTCAAAATTAAATAACGATCCAGCAGGTTTTTCTGTACAGCCGACAGTTTCTTCTTCTAGTGCAATTAAAAATTCATCAAATACTCGTATGTTTTCGTTACTACCCTCTGCTGCTTCTTCTGATGTAGTAAACAATCCAGTGGGTGTTGGTATGAAATCGTTAACAGATTTTATTGGTCCCATCGTTGACAAAGTTTGTGGTATTGTATTATTGTCTTTGGTAAATTTAGATCCAGAATTGTTAATTAATCCAGTTAACATTTGTTGGTTATCTAAAGTTAAAGTGTTATTGTTGTATGTCCTTTGAAAAGTCTCATATAGATTGTAATCACTCCAAAAATGTTTATCGAGCATTTTTTCTGGAAGATGCGTAGATGGTAAACATGTGTTTGATTCCTTTTTGAATAAAGCTTTATACGGTGTTTGTTTAATCGTATCATGAAAAGACGAATTCTTTTGAAATTGAACAAAATGACAACCTATAGCCCATTTTGTGGAGTTATTATTAATCTGCCAAGAACTCACCATATCTTCTATATCTCGGTTGGATTTCTCTATAGGTTCTTGGTTTGCTGGATGTTTCCATAAGCCATTTACTATTTTACATGTTGGCCACATGGTCGATAATTCTTGTATGATAGCATCAGTGAACTCCGAGCCAACGTTACTTCGTAGTATATCAGGAAATCCTACGTCCAGAAAAATTTTGAGTAGCTCCATAGCTACTTCAACTTTTTCTTGCGAAGTTAACGGTCGCAGAAAACTGAATTTTGTCGCGTGATCCTGGTAATGCAATAACCACTTGTAATTCCTATCTGGGTACGACTGCATGTTAATTAAATTGATTTGGCCTTGGTGGTTGAATTCGGTAGATATACTTTGGGAAGTGATAATACTTTTGCTTGTTTTCTTTTTAGATTGACATTTCTTGCATAGTTTCAAAAACTCCATGACAACTGAAGCGGGTATGAAGTATCTGGTTTTCAAGTCACTTATCATTTTGTCTCTGCCTCCGTGACCAGTAGTCAGATGAGTTTTCTGAAGTATGTGATAAAAGTTTTCAGTAGACACTATTTTGACAACGGAATTAGATTCAGACATTCTCTTTAAAATTAAAAATTTTTGGCCATCTTCCTCCATCACATCGTATTTCCTTCGGTAATAGTACTGCTTATTTGTACGTTGGAGTTTATTCACTGGTGCCGATTCAAATTCTGCGAGAGTTGTAATAATTTCGTCAATTCTCTTCTGAGTCCAGAAAGGCTTATCTTTGTCTTTTCGTTCGTTTGAAAGCGTCTTTATACTGTCATTAAATTGCTTTTCACAAACAAATGCAGAATGGTCGATTTCTGAAGGCATGTTTCTAGATGAACGGTTAAATAAAAAAAAAACAGACCCACGTACTAACTTCGTGATGTGTGCTTCATTACTGAGGGCATGTTGTGAGTACAGTGATTATATACTACGCGAGGCGTGGGTGTAAAAAGAGTGGGGGAAATGCACTGTCGTATTTCGTAGAAATATTTCAGGGATTTGATCAAGTCACTGTTCAGACACTTCATAAAATTGCTAGGGAAATGACACTATCCTAGTGTCAATGTAATATTTTAACTCCTGCTGCAAGTCCATCCGGCTCACAACTCACTCCTGTTCTGTTCCTATCCTATTTCTGCCTTACGATAGGATTTGAACCCTGCTACCGCCCCGCCCCGACCTCCCTACAGCCCCTCCCGTCCTGCTCCAGCTCCGCTCTCATCTTACTCCGAAAGGATTTCAAGAATCCAATAGCTCCAAAGATTATTTCGAATTACCTCATTACACACTTTATTTCTATGTAATAATAGAGTAAATTACAGCTTAACACATTTTATAAGTTTTTGTTTGTTTAAAAATAAGTTACAATTTATACAGATATTGCCAATAAGCCGTACAGGTTTATCTAGGCAATATGTTCTCGTTGTGTTTTAAGAAATGTGTAATGTTAAATAATGTTAATTGTTAAATAATTATATACTTACCTGAAGCATTGACAAATAATAAAAATATCGGAGCGCGCGTGTGCTCAGTGGCAGATAGGTATTTATTGTTTTTAGGTACATGCACGACCTTTCATGGATATATGTGTAGCTATTTTTAAATCTTGGTATTTCTAGTTCTTGTTTTGCAATGATTCTAGTGATTTACACCTTTCATGAAGATTTGGATTTTAGACCGGAAATATTGTTCAAGTAACAGCTTGGTAATGAAGGATTATATAGCAAACACTGCCTGAACCTATTCTACTGGTTTATCTACTAAATTTCCTGGTACCTTAGTGCCGAGCTTAAGGGAGCACAGTTCTCACTCATTCCACGGATCCGGCGGCGCCTGTCCTTTCACACCCTTCTCGGACAGGAGCAAACTCCATCCGTTTTCCCTTGAGCGGCACGTGGAGACTTCGCGCGTGGCAGTGCTTTCTACGGGGCTAACCAGTTGGTTGACTCCCCCGAGTTCATCACTGAAAGCCCCCGTTTCCATCTGTGAACCCGACTCGTTCCGTTCACAGAAGGAAAACTTCCACCTCGCACGATCGCTCGAGTCCAAGTGTTGTCCACTCCACCACAGATCTATGAATGGTCGGACGAGCACCTACCCAGCCCCCAACAAGCCTATCTCCAACTAACGCAATCTATTATATTTAATCTCCCAGAATTTAAATGGAGATATGGCCTGCCACTCCTTGACTAACGGGGGGTGGGATTCTCCAGCTTCAGGTGCACCAGCGCGTCATAATTTATAAAAGATAAGCGGTGGTCACTTGAGGTTACTCACCTACATGGTTGCGTCAGAGTTAGGATCTCCTAACATCCTTTTAAATCGGTCAACATCCATTAAGTGAATAATATTTTAATTTCAGATATACATATTATCAAAAGACATATAAGAGAGTTCAAAAAAATATGGAAACAATATATAAAATACCTACACATGCTAAATATATTAACATAATATAATAGAATAAAGTCTATAAATATTTTAATAGATTGTATTCTATTCCGTCTGACGATGCCGAAATTGTTAGTGTGTCAGCTACCTCGCAGTCTGACGTGCAATGGGGTTCATCGCATTTACATCAAAACTCTTGTCTTGTAAGTTCCTTAATTGCGATATCAGTTCGTATGCAATCGATACACATTTCACGTGAGTATTAATTTAATGACTCCAGAGGTGCATGGTATTCTGAAGATGGAACAGTTCCGAAGCCTGTTCGAAGACTTCGTTCTTTTGACCGATTAAAATCGTTTTTTTCGGTTAATTAAATAAGATACATACATATCTCCCACGGCCAATATGCTGCAGTGTACTTTAATATCTGTACAAATTACGATCTTTCATTTTCCATCTCCGAAACCTATGTAAGTGCCTCCGATATTGTAATATGTTCCACCGTCATTATTGTATTAAAGATTAGTAATCTTAAAACAATTATTAACATTAAGTATGTGTATTGGGGTCTAAATCAGGATCATAAAAAGTCACGCCCATCATTATTCTTTATTATCTTTCATTTGAATCGACTATGCACAATATATACCATTTACAATATTTGTTGCAAAGCTCTTTCGGGGGGCACGGCCGTGTCCCCGCCATGTCAGCCACCGAGTGCCGCCCCGGGACTACCTTTTCTCGAAACGTTTCGTCGTATTTTTGGACGCTCGTAGCTTCGGCCTCGATTACGCTAGAGAGTTTAAATTTACAGGATCGTGTGTGGTTGGCGGACTTATAAAATATAGAAAGTTTCATTTATTATACTTCTTTTATACTTTTGATTTTATTGATACCTAAAATACACCGATTTTGCCACTGACTCACTGATCATCATCAAAAATATGAAGTACTTGCTGAAGTCCTAGAAAGCTGAAATTTGGTATATAGGTATAGGCTAAAAAAATACACACAGACAACGGACAAATTAAGATATCACCTTCCAACCCCTCTTCATTTTTACCAAAATTATAAGGTACTTCCTGAAGTTGAAGAAAGCTGAAATTTTTTATGTAAGCTAATGTTTATATGATCAACGAAAAACTTAAGAGATTTTTAATTTTCTCCAACTCCTATATAGCCCATCCCGTTAAAACAAAACGTTGCAGGACTTGCAGGGTCTCTCACAAAAATAAATGATACTTATCCCACCAAAAACATTTCATGTAAAATTGGTTGCCATGTCTTGCATAGGCATACCACTTTCACTGACAAAAAGTTATAAGGTGAGATCTGTCTGAATCTGAAGAGCCAAGCTGCTAACTCTACAATGTCTAACGCTACAATCCTTATCACTGTATGCTTTAAATCTCGGTCAAAAAACATGGCTTGGCCGTTTTTTGGAACTATTACAATTACACTACATTTAAGAGCATAGACTATAATTTATCTTTTTCTTCTTTATAAGTCCATGCTTGTGCAACATATTATGCGAAGTATGTTTGTAGCTGATAGCCGCAACACGGCCAGGCCATGCTGTTTGAACAAGATTTAAGAGGTATATGTATGATTCTATATGATCACCTATACGCCTAAACGGCTACACCGATTTTGATGCGCGAGGTGTCGTGAGATTTGTCTTCATTTCCTGAGTGTCATCGACTATATTTGTTGTAATAATAATGGTAAATCTCTCACAAAAATAAGAAAATGCATTTTTCTATTTTTCTTAACTTCTAACGAACATTTCGTAATAAACAAGTGATTTTTCAAGAATTATTCATCATGGTATTGGAGTATTTCTTATGGATAATATAAGATAACCTTTATTGCTAAAACTGTGTACATTAGGTATATACATAGGTGTTACAAAAAAGATCAGACACAACAGTTTATCCTAACGAACAAATCCTTAAATCCTATTCTAAATATTATTCTTCATACTTGGTTTTGTAGGTACTTTCTCTAATTTTTACAATTGTAATTTGTAAAAATTTGAGAATTTATATATATAAATAGAGCTTTCGGCCTTTCGCGGTCGGATGGGAAACGGCCGGATGGACTCACGCTGATTCCTTGGCGTAGAGGTCGCTGCCTTATATGGGACGCAACATGCGTCAGCACTTTTGCTTCCTGCCATCTCTCTGCCACCCAACGGGTCGCAGGTGCGGGAGCGGAGTCGGCAGCAAAAGGCAAACACCTCAAATACGCCGCTCTGGAGTCAGCGTACGAGTTTGTCCCTTTTGCCGTAGAAACGGCGGGACCGTGGGGCTCGGAGGCAAAGAAGTTTGTCTCTGACCTAGCGCAACGGCTTAAGGAAAGAGGGTGCGATCCTCGGGCGGGCCATTTCTTGGCCCAAAACATCTCCCTGGCCATACAGCGCGGGAACGCTGCCAGCGTAATGGGCACTTTTGGTCGAGGAAAGATGAACACGACGGTACCTGATTTGGGGCACTAGCTATTTTTATTGACAATAATTATATTGTAGTATTTTTATTTTAAGTTAATTGTAAGGTGTGACGGTGAAATTTATTTTAAGTGACTAATTTAAATTGTTATAATTTTTATAGTAAATAAAATTGATATTTAAGATATATTTCCCATACAATAGAGCTTATAAATATAATATAGCTTACGTAAAGTTAATGAATGAATACTCTATTCTGGTCAAGTTAGTACTTTAAATAAGCTGATATGTATTTTTGTTTTATTAGTTTTATTAATTGTTTCATTTGTGTGTGTTCGTGAAATTAATGAACATTCATAAAACAACATTAGACACATTCTGAGATAATATTATTCATCAACACGGTTGTTTTAATTAAATCCGTACTCAGCGATATCGGTCCACGTCTTTGATGCGAACTACACAGAAATGGAATTCTTTGCCGCCGCCATATGTGTTTTCTGAGAACTACAATCATGAAATTTTCAAGGCTATCCACGTAATCAAAAGTCATTGGCTATACTATAGTGAAGTGAATTCTAGATCGCCGTGAAGATCGTGAAAAACGGCCCTTTTTACTTAAATGAAACTTGTAAGTACATAAAAACTGAGAGAACTTCCCATTGACCAATAACCATGAAATTTGACAAGAAACAAGGTTACTTACATAAAGAAAAAGTCGAAAAATTTGAGTTTCAGTCTTTCTTTTTATTTAATTACAAACATTACAATTACATTACCTTTGTTGAATTGTTACAACAGTCCGTGTTTAGTACATAATTAAAGAATGACAATATAAAGTTTTAATAATTATTATGTATGTTATAATTATATTTCAACAAAACAATATAAAAACTCAACTAACTAAACATAAAAATAAAACTACTCTAAAAGACCGTTAGCAGCGGGAATTGTTCCCAGGATGCTGGCCCCATTACCTCGTTGTATAGCGATACTTACTCTTTGAGCAAAGTAGTTCGCCGGGCTTTTACCAGCGCTAACTGCGCGGCCATTCTAGAACCAAGTGGTCTCGTACGTAGTGATGGTAAAAGACCGGATGGAATGACCTTGATTCCGTGGAAGATGGGGCGGCCCTTAGTATGGGACGCCACTTGCGTTGACACCTTTGCACCGTCACATCTTCCCAGAACCCAAAATAAGGCTGGTGCTGCGGCTGAATTTGCAGAAGACCTCAAAAGGCGCAAATATAGTTCGCTCGATAGTGGATATATATTTGAGCCTTTTGGGGTTGAAACTTTAGGACCGTGGGGACCAGCAGCAAAAAAAATATATAGAGAGCTCTCGTCTCGTCTGATCGACGCAACACGTGACCAGAATGCTGGCCTCTACTTATGTATGTATGTAGAACGTATAATAAAATTAATAAAAACATGTACTCGTATGAGTTTAGGAAATTAAAAAACCCCGGTTGAACCGATTTTGATGCAACATAGCCAAGAACACTCTCGATGAAATTATCTTTCAAACATTAAATAAAACTAGATTAAAATCGGCCCATGCGTTTATGGGTTACGATGCCACAAACAGATACACAAATACACACGTCAAAATTATAACACATCTCTTTTTGGATCGGGCGCTAAATATTAAAATATCCATATTTTTTTATTTAAAACGGGCAAGTGCCCTTATTAACTACAACAAAACAATATACAGACTCAACTTACTAAACTACTACATAATATATACAATATACAATAAAACTAATATTTAAGGGGGGCTACCATACAACATGATTTTTTTGCCGTTTTTATAGATAATGGTACAGAACCCTTCGTGCGCGAGTCCGACTCGCACTTAGCTTGTTTTATTAATTTTTGCTTGCTGTATTAATGCCTCAAATATTACTTCCATCTTTTCTTTCTTTATAAAGTTGTCGGTTATGTCTTCAGCGATTCTTTTTTGTTTATTTCTACCATGATCTTTTACGTTATTAACCTTTTCTTCATTTTTCGATAAATATCTTTGAAAAATCCAGTGGACGCATGAGAAAAAGAATATAGTTTATATATTCTTTTTCTCATGCGTCCACTGGATTTTTCAAAACATTGCATGAACGGGATTCAGTTGATTGCATTTCGCAATCTGTAAAATTTGTGTTTAGTTTTTTATTTACTGCTTTTCCATAATTATGATGTCCACATTTCAAAATGATTGTAAGCTTGTTTTTGGTTCCATTCCGAATAAAGCTTTGTACGGTGATCGGTTAACGGTAGCATCAAAAGATAAATTCTTTTGAAATTGGACAAAACGGCAACCAATAGCCCATTCTGTTGAGTTATTTTTAATTAACCAAGAACGTACCATTGCTTTTATATCTTGATTGGATCTTTCAGTAGATTCGTGGTTTGCTGAATGTTTCCACAAGCCATTTATAATTTTGCGAGTTGGCCACATGTTCGATAATTCTTGTATAACAGTAGCAGTGAACTTGTGGTCGTTATCACATCGTAGTATATCAGGACATCCTACTACGAGAAAAATTTTTAGTAGCTCCATAGCGACTTCGGCTGAAGATTTCGAAGCTAACGGCCGCAGAAAACTGAATTTTGTCGCTTGATCCTGGTAATGCAATAACCACTTGTAATTTCTGTCTGGGGACGACAGCATGTCAATTAAATTAACTTGGCCTTGGTGGCTGAAGATGGTACATGTACTTAGTGAAATGACAATACTTTTTCTTAGTTCTTTTTTAGATTGACATATCTTGCACAGTTGCAAATACTCCATTACGACTGAAGCGGGTATGTAGTATTTAGTTTTTAAATAAATCAGCATTTTATCTCTGCCTCCATGACTAGTAACCTGATGAGCTTCTTGGAGTATGTGATAAAAGTCTTCCGTACACACTATTTTTACAACTGAATCTGATTCAGGCCTTTTCTTTAAAAATAAACATTTTTGCGCACCTTCCTCCATCACAAAATATTTTTTTCTGTAATAGTACTGTTTATTTGTACGTTGGAGTTTATTTAATGGTGCCAATTCAAATTCTTCGAGGGTTGTAATAACTTCTTCAATTCGTTTCCGAGTCCATAAAGGTTTGTTTTTGTCTTTTCGTTTCTTCGAAAGCGTCTTAATACTGTTATTAAATTGCTTTTCACAAACAAATGCACCGTGTTCAGTTTTTGAAGGCATTTTTCTGAATGAACGTAGAAGTTATTGAAAAAAAAACAACCCGCGCGCTAACTTCGTGATGTGTTGTTGAATGTACATGATGTGCGTTTAACTCTGTATATATACGGCGGCGCTAGGCGAACGTACGTAGGAGGTTAAGGAGGGGAGCGATAATAAATAAAACAGACAGAAATTACCGGGTTTTTGTCAAATCGCCCGTAATCAGCTGGAAGCTTTAGAATCAGTGGACCGGCGAGCTGTGAGGTTAATCGGTGACGATAAACTAGCTGCCAAGAAGCTACTTAGTCTCGAGCACCGCCGTAAAGTAGCATGCCTGTCTATTTTCTACAGGATTCATTTCGGGGAATGTGCGCAAGTGCTTCACGACCTAATTCCACCCTCCCCATTTCACTACAGGACTAGCAGAAAGTCGGCGAATTACCACCCATTTCTCGTTGAAATGCCAAAAATTCGTACTCAGCGATATCGATCCACATTCCTGTTGCGTACTGCACAAGAATGGAATTCGTTGCCGCCATCTCTGTTTTCTGAGACCTACAATCTTGGAATTTTCAAGGCTAGAGTGAATAGATATCTTCTAGATCGACGAGCTCCATCCTCGGCCACACCGTCGCTTAACATCAGGCGAGTTGGTGGTCAATCGTAGATCTATCTTCTATAAAAAAAAAAAAAAAAAAACGTATACGTGGTCGAGTTGATGGCTTTCAAATTAATATAATTTTTAGCAGACTTCCAAAAAGGAGAAAGTTCTCAATTCCACTAAGTATATGTTTTTTGTATGTTTGTTACGCGATTACTTCGAGATTTACGAATTGTTTTTGATGATTCGTTTATTGTTTGGTAGATGCTCTTTTTTACCGACTTCCAAAAATAGGAGGTAGTCAATTCGACCTGTATGTTTGTAATATTATCAGAAATGCACAATTTTTGTATATGCTAGTGTGCCAGCTCCTAAACATGTGTGCCAAATTTCTTCCAAATTTCTGTCAAAAAAAAATTCTTTCCAAATAAACATACACTTTGTATGTTTATTTGGAAAGAAATGTTTGTATGTTTGTAAGACCTCAAAAGTAGTTGGTTTACGTACCTACAGACGCCCAGTATTGATTTTATTCGTGTTATTTCTCTCTTTTCAGTTTGAAGTCGGTTTAATTTTTTTAAATTACTTTTATTAAGATATACTATTAACTAACATCTCATACAAGTATAAAATTGATCCAAATAGATTTATAGTAAACAGAAAATAATTTTAATTGTGATGTCATCCGAGCTGATGTGCAACCCAAGTGACGCATTGCGTTAAGTTTATTTTATCATTTCCCTGAAATCGGCCCGGGATTTGATCAAATCACTAACAATTGACGACTGACCTTGTGGCTCAGCAGGGAGTTGTGTTTACGTCTACCTGCTGAACTGAAAGGTCGTGGGTTCAATCCCCACCCAGGGCAAACATTTGTGTGATGAGCATGGATGTTTGTTCTGTGTCTGGGTGTTTCTATGTATCATATGTATATATTTACAAAAAAAAAGTATATATGTATTCTATCAGCCATCTAGTTCCATAGTACAAGCTTTGCTTAGTTTGGGCTAGATGGTGTTGTGTGAAATGTCCACAAAAAAAAAAAAAAATGTTAAAGAAATGACCTAATACTATAAAAGCGAACATGTTTCTGTTTCTAGACAATAAATGATTTTATAATTTGATATTTTACTCGTTTGAAATATTTTTTTAAGATATTTTAAACACAAATTTATAATATTTCATTTTTTGTTATTATCAAAAAATGATTTTTTTTTTGGTGTTAGCCTTGCATTTGACTGCTCTCTAGTCTACTGTTAAGCGCCGTTGTGGTCTACAATGGAGCGAGCTTACCAAACAAAGTGGCCAAGACCGTGTCGCGACACGCATATAGGGGTTCCGTAGCTTTAGCTTTAACATTTGGATGTTGTAATCTCAAACTTACTAGGCGTATTTGGCCAGTATAATTTAAGAAAATTTTACATAAATGCAATGAATTCTGTACTATAACGACTTAAGCGTTTTACATATTTATCGTTTTGTCTCGAAAGTTGTAGTAACAGAGATATACCTATTGTCTATTACTATGGTTTGTTTAAAGCACTTCAATTCAAGGTGACACAGAGGCGAATTGAGGCGTGCACAGAACCGGAAAGGATGCCGTGAACGAGAAGAGCCTTAGAGCGCTTGTAGACGTCCGTTTTTTTTCACCGGACAACGGACCGAAGTTTCACCGGATTCGCGGTGGCATATGGTTTATAATGAGTGTGTGTAGACGCACCGGACATCGGTCCGGTGAAAATTCGCCGTTGTCCGGTAAAAAAACGGACCTCTACAAGTGCTCTTATTCCCTGCCCTGTAGTTACAGTCTAGTAACAATATAATAGAAATATGTTTCAAAGAAATGCTAATAACAGAACAACAAATCTTTAAGAGATAATATGTACCTATGGTCAAATTCCGCAAGATGTTAGGATTGTGTATTACTCATAGTTACTATTTCCCTAGCAAATTTTAGTGGTTTGATCAAGTCTCTGATTTGTTTTAGGGAAATGATAAAATAAATAACAATAGCTCAATTTAATATTAAACGGTTTTATTTAGCTTAGGTCAAGCTAAATAAAACCGTTTGTTTATTTGTTTGTTGGGGTCAAATAAAGTAATTGAAATTTTACTCCCTTGCAGTTGACGGATCGATCTGAAATTTGGTATACACCTTTAGTCGATGACAATACAATTTAGTATATTCTATATTATTGTAAGTCCAAGATGGTCGCCACCACAAAATGGCGGATTTCATATTTTAACACAACCCTCACAATGTGTGTATCAAATGAAAGGGCTTTTCTAGTAAATACCTACATCATTATCTTTTTTTTTTAATAAAACCGTTTAACTTAAAAAGTTTTTTTAAGTAAGTACTTGTTTCTATTGTTTTCGCGATTGTTTCTTTTCTAACGAGGTTAATTTTTTTTTAAAGTGGTCCGCGAACTTGTAGATAGTCACAAACCCCTGAGCTAGCTACAAATACTACTCTACTTATTCTTCTCCTGTTCGATAAGTCCATTCATGCAATATTTGCAATTCACGACCACGTCATCGTGAATTGCAAATATTGCATGAATGGACTCCAGTAGTTTCTTTGCACAAACGAAATAATGCCTGTATATGTAGGTATTTATTCTATACGCAGACGAAAGCATTAGCAAACGAAATATAACTGTGTATGTAATATGTATATAGATAGGTAATGATAACGTGCTGAGAGCGAACCCAGCAAAAACATGACTCACAGTGCGGTAAGTAAACACTCTGACAAACTCATTTATTTTTTATAATTTCTTCGTCATCGGTCAGGGATTTGATCAAATTACTGGGTCAGGGATTTGATCAAATTACTGGGACAGGGACTTGATCAAATTACTGGATCAGGGATTTGATCAAATTACTGGATCAGGGACTTGATCAAATCACTGAAATTTGATAAGAAAACGACTCTGTTTTCAATTCATCGTCATTGTCTTTTCCTTTTCTCTATAGGTGGGGTCGGCACAGCACGGTCTGTTCTCACTTAATATTTTTAGGGTCCCGTACCCAAAGGGTAAAGACGGGACCCTATTACTAAGACTCCGCTATCTGTCCGTCCGTCCGTCCGTCTGTCACCAGGCTGTATCTCATGAACCGTGAGAGTTGAAATTTTCACAGTTGATGTATTTCTGTTGCCGCTATAACAACAAATACTAAAAAACAGAATAAAATAAATATTTAAGGGGGCTCCCATACAACAAACGTGATTTTTTCGCTCGTTTTTGCTCGATATTGATAACGGCAACAGGTAGACGCTTGAAATATTCACTGAATATTGAGTTATATTATTCACTTTAAAAATAAATAATTAAATTAAAATAAATTAATATTCCCATACAATAAACGTGATTTTTTTGCCATTTTTATATATAATGGTACGGAACCCTTCGTGTGCGAGTCCGACTTGCACTTGGCCGGTTTTATTTATCCTATTTATCCTAATATTATAAAAGCGAAATAAGTTTATTTATATTGACAATATGTCTATATTAATAAAAAATATCTCTGTTTCTATTTGTTACTGTTTACTGACGCAACGGCTGAACCGTATGTTACGAAATTTGACATAGATAGAGCTAAGATCATGGAGACGGACGTAGGCTATTTCATCATCAAAGCCAGACAGTTTTTTATACAGTTTTTTAAGGAAAGTAAGGTACTATTTTGTACACCCTTACTACCTGTTATCTGCCAAAGTAACCACAATCCAAACTCTATAGTCGCTGGTCGTTCTAGTAGTTCTAATAATAATTTAATAATAAAAATTTAATAATAATAATTTAATAATAATAATTTAATAATAATAATTTAATAATAATAATTTAATAATAATAATTTAATAATAATAATTTAATAATAATAATTTAATAATAATAATTTAATAATAATAATTTAATAATAATAATTTAATAATAATAATTTAATAATAATAATTTAATAATAATAATTTAATAATAATAATTTAATAATAATAATTTAATAATAATAATTTAATAATAATAATTTAATAATAATAATTTAATAATAATAATTTAATAATAATAATAAAAAAAAAAAAAAAAAAAAAAAAAAACGTCACCGCTGACACATCGTTTCTTGTTTTTATATATCTATTTTAATACATTTGGATTACATTTTAGTGTTATTTTTACAATAATAACAAGGTTATCACAAAAGAAAACCTACAAATAAATAAACATCTTGGAATTCACAACCATCATCGAATTTATTGGATTGGAAAATATGGAAAGATACAACGACAGATATTTGACATTTAATTGTCACAAATGTGAAAATAGTGTAAATAATTTATCAAAACAAACAATTTCATCATGATAACAAGATCGAAAACAAGAAACAAAGCGGATACTAGAGACGCACGCCCAACACCACCGCCTGCACCATCGTCTCCGAGCTCGTCGTCGGGAGAGGAGTTCCACACACCCCGCGACGACTCAACTTCGAGCGATGGGTGCGAGCCGACGCCACCGCCACCACAAACACCACCGAGACGGGGGCGTCCACCGCTGCCGGCATGCTTGGGGCCACGAGCGGGATCGGTCCCGCTACCTACGGCTCCCGCTGTCGACGGCAGAGTGCGACGTATGCGTTGGGATCGAAATATGAACGAAAACTGCATACGCGCGTACTACAGGGCTACAGAAGGAGGAATCAACCTGACGGGGTACCGTGATAGAATGCTACCTTTGTTTCTAACCCTTGTACCAACTGTCACCGTGTCCGCCCAACGACTATCGGATCAAGTGCGGGCTATCCACCGACTCAAGTTGCTGGATCAGACCGTGCTTGATCGGCTCCGCCTGGAAGAGATTTCTGCTCGTCCGATTCCCACGTTGCCACGGAACCCGTCGCCTGTCACGTCGTCGGCCCCGACATTGGCCTCAAGGTCGTCCTCGGTGCCGACACTTGTGACGTCGACTGACTCCGCAGCCGACGAGGGTGATGCCACGAGTAGTTTATCGAATCAGGTGAGTGAGCAACTGAGGAGCACTTTGGAAGATGTGATTTCCCAGTATAGATTCGCACCCGACTCTAGGCCACGTTTACCACGTTTGCCTACCCATAGACAAAATCTAGCATTGATGGGAGCCTTGAATGTATTGCTAGTTCCGTATATACGAACTAGTAGAGATTTAGTTGATACCCACTCGATCTTATACTGCGGTGCCATTGCGGTGTGTCGAGTCGCACGTGTTAAATTTCCGGACATTAGCCGTGCACCGCGACGCATCGGAGATGTACCCGCATGGCAAGTGAGGATCGAGCGGCGTATTAACACATTCAGGACTCTTATTGCGAAGCTGATCTGCTTCAGCCGGGGGAATACTCGCCCCCGAGTAATGCGTTTCGTGTCTCAGGCATTTGCCGGAACTGGTATCAGGCCCCAGCACTATCTAGCCAATGTCACGGAACGCATTGACTATCTGAAGCAGAAAGTCTATGCATGGGCGAACCGCATACGACGCTACAGAGAGCGTGTGGATAGGTACTGGCAGAATCGCCTCTTCCAAAGTGACCAAAGAAAGGTGTACCGCGGCTGGGAGGGAACCGAACAACATATGAACGACGGACAGCTACCGGATGCTAACGCCATGACTAGTTTCTGGCGAGGTATCTGGTCGGTTCCCGTCGAGCATACGGAAGACGAGTGGATGAGGATTGTCAAACGTGAGTGTGATGATATCGAATCCATGGGGTCTATTAAAATAGACCCCATAGACGTTAGTTGTGCGATCCGTACGACTCAAAACTGGAAAAGTCCTGGGTTGGACGGATTGCACAACTTTTGGATAAAATGGATTCGATGCTCACACGATCGCTTGGCTACACAATTCGAAGAAGCCCTCGAG
The DNA here is from genome assembly GCA_947563715.1 of Lycia hirtaria. Taxonomy (NCBI): domain Eukaryota; kingdom Metazoa; phylum Arthropoda; class Insecta; order Lepidoptera; family Geometridae; genus Lycia; species Lycia hirtaria. Next base: position 27,597,293 of record OX387375.1, read on the forward strand.
CTCGGTTCTCTTCCTGCCTTCATGACCACCGGGGTCACCTTTCTGCTCCATAAGTCCGGTAGTACCACGGAACCAAAAAACTACAGACCCATCACATGCTTACCAACCATCTATAAGCTCCTTACATCCATTCTGAGAAATAAAATTTATACGCACTTAGTTGCGAACAACGTTTTGGCCTCTACTCAGAATGGATGTAAGGTTGGGTCCCGTGGTACTAAAGAGCTACTCCTCATTGATACGGCTATTAGCCAGCAAGTCAAGCGGAATAAAGGGGCCCTCTCTGCTGCTTGGATTGACTATAAGAAGGCCTATGATTCGGTGCCTCACTCATGGCTTGAGAGGATCTTAGAGTTGTGTAAAATTGATGCAACTGTGAGATCCTTCTTAGCCACATGTATGAGGCAATGGACCACAGTCCTTCGTCAACCAGGCAGTAGAGATGGCTCCTTTACACCGCAAGACTTGATAAGAATTGACCGTGGCATTTTCCAGGGTGACAGTTTGAGTTCTTTGTGGTTTTGCCTGGCACTGAACCCTCTCAGTATTCTGCTGAAGGACTCAGGTCTAGGCTATCGGCTTCGTAGGGGGGGTGAAGTTATTTCTCACCTGTTGTACATGGATGACCTCAAACTTTTTGCACCGAAACGACAAGACTTAATGACGTTGTTAAAAACAACAGAAGTTTTTAGCAATGCCATTAAGATGGAGTTTGGTGTAGACAAGTGTGCGGTCGTTCAGGTAGAGCGAGGGAAAGTTGTAAATTCTCCGAATTTGCAACTTTCTGAGACAATGACTCTCAGGTCCCTCTCCGAAGCCGACACCTACAAATACCTTGGTATGTCAGAGTCGTTGGGTATTGCGGTAGAGGATATAAAAAAATCGGTCAAGGAGCGTTTCTTTTGCCGTCTGTCAAAAGTTCTTAACAGTCTTTTGTCTGGCGGCAATAAGTCACGCGCCTTCAACGGTTGGGTGATGCCTCTATTGTCATACTCCTTTGGCATACTAAGGTGGACTCAAACTGAGCTGGACGCCCTGGATAGAAGGGTCCGTCAGCAACTGACATTACATCGCATGCTACACCCACGCTCGTCTGTTATGAGACTGTACATTCCGCGGAAGTGGGGGGGTCGTGGCTTTTTGAATGCCAAGAACCTTCACAACCGTGAGGTGTGCAGTCTCAGGGATTATTTCCGCAACAACGAATGTGGGATTCATTGCGATGTAATGGCAGTTGACAAGGGCCTAACGCCTCTCTCCTTGGCAAAAGAGAACTGGCGCAAACCAACGGTGCTCAACATGGAAGATCGTAGGGACGTATGGAAGGGCAAGGAGCTACACGGGAGGTTCTACCGGGCCTTAACAGGACCCGATGTAGACCTTCTTGCGTCGGTGAACTGGTTACGCTTCGGTGACCTCTTTGGTGAAACTGAAGGGTTTGCTTGTGCGATTGCAGATGAAGTTATCAAGACGAACAACTATCGGAAATATATCATGAAAGACGGTACGGTTGACATTTGTCGGGCGTGCCACCGTCCCGGAGAGTCTCTCCGACATATTATTTCCGGTTGTTCGCATCTTGCTAACGGCGAGTATTTGCACAGGCACAATCAAGTAGCCAGGGTCATCCACCAGCAACTTGCTCTTCAATACGGCCTTGTTGAGTCCGAGGTGCCGTACTATCAGTACGCACCAGCGCCGGTTCTTGAGAATGGCCGTGCTTTGCTCTATTGGGACCGTTCTATTATCACGGATAGGACTATTGTTGCCAATAAGCCTGATATCGTGATTGTAGATCGTTCCCAACGCCGGGCAGTGCTCGTCGATGTCACCATCCCACATGATGAGAATCTCGTGAAGGCTGAGAAGGACAAGCTCAGCAAGTACCTTGACTTGGCTCACGAGATAACCGCCATGTGGGATGTTGATTCGACGATCATTGTTCCGATAGTCGTATCGGTGAACGGTTTAATAGCGAAGAGCCTCGACCAACATCTCAAGAGGCTCTCGCTTGATAGTTGGATCAAGGGTCGGATACAAAAGGTAGTCATCCTAGACACGGCGCGCATTGTCAGGAGATTCCTCAGTTTGTAGCCCTTACCGTCGACAGCTTGAGCCCTGCCCCGCTGCCGGCGGCACACTAGTTTTAAGTTTTTTACAATATGTATGTTCTTTTTATATGTTTATATTTGTATTGTAAAAAAATTAAAATTAAGTACTTAAATAAATAAATGTGATAATAATAATTTAATAATAATAATTTAATAATAATAATTTAATAATAATAATTTAATAATAGTAATTTAATAATAATTATTTAATAATAATAATTATTTAATAATAATAATTTAATAATAATAATAATTTCTGAGACAATGACTCTCAGATCCCTCTCCGAGGCTGAGACCTACAAATACCTTGGTATGTCAGAGTCGTTGGGTATAGCGGTAGAGGACATTAAGAAATCAGTGAAGGAACGTTTCTTCTGTCGTTTAACAAAAGTACTTAACAGTCTTTTGTCAGGCGGCAATAAGGCACGTGCCTTCAATGGTTGGGTGATGCCTCTATTGACATACTCCTTTGGCATATTAAGGTGGACTCAAACTGAGCTGGACGCCCTGGATAGAAGGGTCCGTCATCAACTGACACTACATCGCATGCTACATCCACGCTCGTCAGTTATGAGACTGTACATCCCACGGAAGTGGGGGGGTCGTGGCTTTTTAAATGCCAAAAACCTTCACAACCGTGAGGTGTGCAATCTCAGGGACTATTTCCGAAACAACGAGTGTGGTATGCATTGTGATGTAGTGGCAGTTGATAAGGGCCTGACGCCTCTCTCCTTGGCAAAAGAAAACTGGCGCAAACCAACGGTGCTCAGCATCGAAGACCGCAAGGACGTATGGAAGGGCAAGGAGTTGCACGGGCGGTTCTACAGGGTGTTATCAGGACCTGATGTAGATCTGCTTGCGTCGGTGAACTGGCTACGATTCGGTGACCTCTTTGGGGAAACTGAAGGGTTTGCCTGTGCAATTGCAGATGAAGTTATCAAGACGAACAACTATCGGAAATATATCATGAAGGACGGTACGGTCGACATCTGTCGGGCATGCCACCGTCCCGGAGAGTCTCTCCGACATATTATTTCCGGTTGTTCACATCTTGCTAACGGCGAGTATTTGCACAGACACAACCAAGTAGCCAGGATCATCCACCAGCAACTTGCCCTTCAATACGAGCTTGTAGAGTCAGAGGTGCCGTACTATCAGTACGCACCAGCGCCAGTTCTCGAAAATAGCCGTGCTCTGCTCTACTGGGACCGTTCTATCATCACGGATAGGACTATTGTTGCCAATAAGCCTGATATCGTGATCGTAGATCGGTCTCAGCGCCGGGCAGTGCTCGTTGACATCACCATCCCACATGATGAGAATCTCGTGAAGGCCGAGAAGGACAAGCTCAGCAAGTACCTGGACTTGGCTCACGAGATAACCGCCATGTGGGATGTTGACTCGACGATCATTGTCCCGATAGTCGTTTCGGTGAACGGTGTCATAGCGAAGAGCCTCGACCAACATCTCAAGAGGCTCTCGCTCGATGATTGGATCAAGGGTCGGATACAGAAGGCAGTCATCCTAGACACGGCACGTATTGTCAGGAGGTTCCTTTCTCTGTAGCCCCTACCACCGGCAGCTTGAGCCCCGCCCCGCTGCCGGCGGCACCCTAGTTTTAAGTTTTTTACAATATTTATGTTTATTTTTTATAAGTTTATATTTGTGTTGTAAAAAATTTAAAATTAAGAATGTAAATAAATAAATGAGATAATAATTTAATAATAATAATTTAATAATAATAATAATTTTTAAAGTTCTAATAGTACTTTATATACAGCATCTGTAAGCAAGTATCTGTTTTTTTTCTTTTTTTGTATAATTTTTAGCTCCAGACACCGGGGTCGTATAGAAATATTACTGTCTAATACTATCTTTAGCTGTCATTTGAATACCAGCTACGAAAAAAACTTTTTTACAGGCTATTTTAATAGTATAAATGTATAGTACTAGGTTTTATCCTACACTAAGGCATCCCACCTACATGTGAGTAACTTGAGCGGTACGGGACTGCGTAGTGAAAGTTATGGAACGGTGTGTTTAAACTTTTAAATATCTGCTGTGAAGATGCATCCTACTGAACGCACCTAGTGTATTGTCTGGTAGTTCACTAGTTCTAACTCGCTAGAGCGTTTCACATAAATTCCTCACTCAAATCTCTCACACACATTCCTCGGTGGCGTCATTTGCATAAACTTCTAAATCTTCCCTGGAATCCCCAGTCAACATTTGGTACCTGAACGACAGAACCATGGAGTAAAGTCTCAACTAGGTAAAGGTGTCCGATTGCTTGTCTATGAACTGGGTCTAAAGGTCAACAAATAAGAGTGTTCTTTCCTTGCAACGTAGTAACAACAGGATAAATAAACACGTCTCTCATACCAGGAGGATGGATGGACTAAGTATGGACTTAAGACTCACTAAGCTCTTTTAGATGCTCCCATTTTTTAGAAAGTCTGTTTCTAATTGAAAACGGTTGCTTTATGACATTAATACACCACCTCGGACACGTCTTTTAAAATCTTCTGCAATGTTACGCATGGTCAAGTTTATGATCGTAATCCTTCACTCGTATCTTATCTAACAACAGATACAATTGGCACATTCGAGCAGAGGTGATCTAGATGGGGAGCACTATTCGATTAAATATGTCAACATAATTATTAGGAGGTTTTGATGTCTGCCTCAAACAGATCCTAGAAGATATACTTAATGATCATCTATCAGTTTCATTCAGTGAGTCGCAATGGCGCCAGACCAATTTACCTGAGACTGGACCGGTAGCTCTTTTGGCTTCTTCACATGCGGTTTTCGATCTTGTCACCTGATCCTTTCTTCATTTAGTGATTCGATGGACATCCCGCACACCTCGAAAGCAAGGTTAGTCCTGTGTCCAGATAGGGATCAGCCTCAGAATACAAAGATACAGCGAGGCTGGGTCGACATAATTGTCAAAAAATCAACTGTCGCAACTATTAAGCGAGTGCCAAAAGAACGAGCATGTTGTCATACCTCACACATCAAAATCTGTCAAGCCGTTTAGGCTGTTGGAGGTAATATAAAAATATACATTCATACATACATGGGTACATACATAACCACATACTTACAAACATACATACACGCGAAAAATCTAACCATCCTTCTTGCGCAGTCGGATTAAAAATTAAAATTTCCAAAAAAGCAAACAGGCGACATAAATATCGACAAAGCCATTAGATAACGGTTATAAGTACCAACCACATAAAAAGTATCGAAATCAGCTATTATTATTTATGGTTAGAAAAGAGTTCTTTCCTGTTGTATACAAAACCCATAATTTGCCACAACACATAAGCTCTCAGGCGTAATATCTTCAAAATGGTAATAAGTGAGCGAAATCACAAATTCAAACATTTTTTTTATAAAAAGGTGCTGCAAAAAAGCAGATGGCTCGCCTGATGCTAAGCGATAACCGTCACCTATGGACAACTGCAACATCAGTGACATACTGTTGCTTTGCTAACCCGGAAAGGTGCATAAAGACACCCTTTTTACAACGCATTTTTTCATTTAAATTTCACAAACCAGAAAACGTTCAAACTTCGACGTACACAGTAAGACCACAAGTACCTGTTGAAAGCATCATTAAGCCATTACGCTGAACAGTCGAGCCGAAGAGCCCAGCGTTCGTTGTAAACAAAAGACTCGTAAAGGCAATGATGTAATCCAGGGCAGTGTGGCCAGCACGGCTTTATGGCTCTGAAACGGGTCACTGTGTTTCCGCGATCCGCCCAAATGGAAGATTGGGCGGAAAACACGCACAAATCTTAATAAGTGGGGTGAAATAACACTTCGATTTAGGATCTGTTATTTTTCATTGGTACAGATCACAGGTACAGATTATGGCCGAGGATCGAGTTTGTGAAATGTTATTTTTTTACCCAACTACGGAAAATGAGGACATGTATAATTTTAACACTCGATCCTAAATGAGCAATTCTTGTTTATAAAATTTAGCTTTTTTACGAAATGGCTCAAATTACTTGAATCAAATTTTATTTTTATGAAAGGTTTACTTTTTCACATAAAAAAAATGATCTGAGATATTATATACGAGTTTATATATATAAATATATCGGATCTCGGTTATGGCTCCAACGATTTTGATGAAATTTGGTATGTAGGTAAATTCGGAGACGACAAATCTGTCTAGTTAGGTTTTATTTTTGTGAACTCGGGTTTTCCCGTATTTTCAATCATAAATATCCAAACGGAGGTTAGTCGCCCAGGTACTTACTAATGTTAGATGTACCTCTACCATCTAATCTCCTAAAGCTAAACTATAGACACGGTTTCAACAAATGGGTGTCAATCAACACGTTTTTACGCTCCGCTTGTCGTAGGCTACACGATGTCACAGAGTAGATATCTAATATGGCGGGCCTTTTACGATTCTTTGTACCAAACCCTAAGCTGTACCAAAAGTTTTATTACTTCTAGTTTTTAAGCCCTCACGGTTTTTCTTCTCCGAAATAACTTAATCCAGAGCAATGCTATTCCGCCTGGCCTATTTGTAATCGGAGCGCAGATTTATTACACCCATGAAAAAATACAAGAACTTTTGTCCCCGCGATACTTAGTCTATTCTTAGTTTCCAGTCCTTAGAGATCTACAGAGTCACTTAGCCTACTCCGTTTAGAACCACAGGTGGGGGTATAGTTTCTACTACTTACACTACAGAAAACTTTAAAGTAAGAGCGGGTCCTGTGGTTATCCGGTAACAAAATTGAGCTATCTGGGTTGACGCACATTAGTAAGGTATCTCTAAATGTACAGGGTTGCCTTGGCTAAACCTGGAGCGTTTTGTACAGTTACCAAAAATGTGAGCTTTTTTTTGTGTCCGCCTTCTTATCGGGTAACAAGTAGTACATTCTAAAGTACTTATCTAGAAGTGCCAAAATCAATATGATTGCATAAGTCTCATCTTGTTACTTGACGACGTAATTGGTTTTGGCACCTTAAAATTAGACTAGTCATGAAAGCTCCAAAGTTAAGCGAGACAACCATATCGATTTTGATTTCTTTTTACCCTACAGCGTTCTTACGCTGTCCAGTAAGAAAAACCTCCTTCTTAGGAGGGTTATGTTTTCCGAGTTTATGTAAGTTTGCATGTATGTATGTATGTTTCTATAAGATCGCGTACTGCCTAAACGGCTTGACTGATTTTGATATGCGAGGTGTCGTTAGATTCGCCTTCACTTCCAGGGTGTTATAGACTATATTTTTTTTTTTGTAATAATACTAATACATCTCTCGCAAAGATTAAGGAAACGTTTTTTCGTAACCTCCAACGAACTTTTTCTTAATAAACAAGTTGTTTTACTAGAATTATTCTAAAGAATGCGCATTTATAATCTTTTACAAGCGATTTTACGCATACTTCCTCACAAAAAACGTTAAAAAGTTAGACTACAAAAACTGCTTTTATGCAGTCGGCTATTTTTTTTTTTCTCTTGACATAGATACTTTTTTTTTTAAAACGGCAATTCAGAAATTAGAAATAAGGATTGTGTGTACACCTTGAGCATTCATGCTCCTCATCATCATCGGCGGAGTCGTGTGGCAAGTCGCCCTCTTCCCTAACATATGGTTGAGGAGGGCGATGGCTGACACATGCGTCACACTCGGGATCGGGTGATGCTTGCGAGTCGCTGGTCTGCTCATGGTATACACACAATATAGTAATAAGCTAGGTAAGTTAAATAAGAAAAATCTTGTCTTGACGGACCCCGGTGTCTGGAGCTAAAAATTATACAAAAAAAGAAAAAACAGATACTTGCTTACAGATGCTGTATATAAAGTACTATTTATACCAAAGGTTACATAAAAGTTATTATACTCGTAGGTAGTTCCGTTCATATCGAGTGCGGTTTACGATGTTATTCCACCAAAATGTCCTGTTATTACGATTTCTGAGATTCTGAGATTGTGTCGAGTTGCCATGCTCTTTGTAAATATAGCACAGGCCTGTATTGGATTTCTGGCCTATTAAAATCTATTGTTAAACCTTGCGTATATCGTTCGGTGCATAAATTTGATTTATGGGATGACTAATTTATGAAGAGTATAAAAATTACGAAAGATATTTGTCGTTGCGCTTGACATCGCATACAATTAATTTGGAGTGAGTGCTGAGGTTAGTTACTTGGAAGTTAATGTCTTACAAAAGTTACTAAAGTAAGCATTATCTAATATAATGGCATCCCAGAGACCTGCCAGAGTTTATATATATTGGTTAGACGATAGGTACATAATAATTTTAATATCAAGAAGAATATATTAGAAATCTTGACAATTCCATAGGCCACACTGTGTATAGGAAACCAACACATACAGATAAATATCTCAATGGTAAATCTCATCACCATCCGTGTCAGTTAGCTACCGTAAGCAAATTTTTGTTACAGAGAGCATGGGGCTTCTGTGATGCTGCACACTTACCGGGAGAACATCAGCAAGTTAAAAAGGTGCTGCTGAAGAATAACCACAAAGTTTTACGCTCGCATCACAGAATCCGGCCCAAAGCACCCATAGTCAACCGACAACCTGTTACCTGGCCATATATTAAAGGGGTGAAAGACACTATTGGTAATATTCTCAGGCCTACAGCTTCTATCCAAACTTATTTCAAGCCGTATAAGAAGATAAACCAGTTTTTAAGACCCGTCAAGTCGAATACAAGATCCTGGAGTATAAAAGCTTGACTGTGAGTGTTATCATACATAGGGCAGACAAAGAGAAGCATCGAGTTTATCTATCTATCTATCTATCATCGGGACTCGGGTGAAGGAACATATTGCGGATATGAAAAGCAGACTCTCCGACAGGTCTGCAGTGTGTGAACATGCACTAGACAAACCTAACACCTACATCCGTTTTGATAATACTCAAATCTTGGCTAGAGAGACGCGTTATGTACCAAGAATGTTACGCGACGCTATTTAAATTAAGAAATACCTGAACTTTAATAGAGAAGATGGTTGGCAAGTACCCCCTGCGTGGGACCCGGTCATCAAATTAATAAAACCTCAGCATCAACACAGATCTGCGATACCTGTAGGCGGTAGTAACAAACAAAAAAGACAAAAAAGACAACTGTCTTCTAGTCTCGCTTGTACCACGGACGATGTAGTTTCGAAACGTCACGTCATAAAATCAATTAGTAACAATCTCGAAAACCTTAGATAACATTTTCTAGGTTTTTAGGATAATTCTTTTAAAATCAGTCTAGAGTGACTGCGCAACAGATCGCAAAAAATATATAAAATGCATTTTTTTTTTTGAGGTCTGTTATACTAAAAATCTACACCCGACAAACATATTCCTCCTTCTTTTGTACTCCGTAGAAATATTATAATTGCGTACCTACTCCCTAGTTGAGAGAAAAAAATATAACAAACTCAAGCTTCCAATAACAACTCAACTCATGCTTATTCTAAAGCACCTATTATGAAAACAACCACGACTTATAAATGGCTAGAGTAAATCTCGGTCAACGGACGACATTTTTAATTAAGAACGCGTCGCGCGTTGAATGGCAACATTTTTTTAAATTAATTAATTTCATGTTATCGCTGGCAACACCCCGTTAGACAAACGGTCTTTCCGAAAAACGTTACTTAGATCAACGTCTCAAATTCTGTCTTCTTTCCGCAAATGTCATTACGTGTCAGCGAGAAGTTGACAAAATATATTGAGTATTTCTCAAAGAGTACTGTTGTTCGGTAAGTAAGACCTAAAAGTGTTTTCACCTCACAAGCTCGGAAAGATTCTTTTTGTCATTAGAAATCTGAGTGGAAAAGTGCATTTTGTCCGCTAGCGTGGAAAGAGTTTTTAAAATTCGAACCTTTCTATTCCATACTTTTCTATACCGCAAGTCCACTGAAAATGCATTAAATACTTATTTCATGTCAGTGTCCCAACCTCATTTCTTTGAATAATCGCACTGACCAGCCATAGGTGGCAGCAAAGTTATTTTGCATCTCGTACTTTTGAAACCCTCGCTACGCTCAGGTTTCAATACAAGTACTCGCCCCAAAAACCAACTTTGCAGCCTTGCATAACAAATAACAATTATTTAAGTAAGTTGTATCAACGGATGGAGTAATCAAACTTGGGCAAAAGTTTAGTATTGTGATGCTGAAATCTCTCAAAGGACGAGAGTCTTTTATAATATAAATTTATAAATAATTATATTTATATATGAATATTCATCCCCACTTTAAGCGTAGGGGACGTACCTCAAAAAAAATATTCAAGATTTTATTCTACAGTTTTGTTAGCGTTATAATATTGTATCATATGAAATTACAGCTTTCTAGTATAAATTTACAGTTTTTGCGCTAAGCCGCGGACAGATGGACGGACGGACGGACATGGCGTTATCATCATCACCATTTTTAGGGCGGAACCCTAAAAATGGTGATGATGATGAAATAGCCTACGTCCGTCTCCATGATCTTAGCTGTATATATATCAAATTTCATAACATACGGTTCAGCCGTTGCGTCAGTAAACAGTAACAAATAGAAACAGAGATATTTTTTATTAATATAGACATATTGTCATAATATAAATAAACTTATTTCGCTTTTATAATATTAGGATAAATAAAACCAACCAAGTGCGAGTCGGACTCGCACACGAAGGGTTCCTATGTCTGGTGCGTCTACACACCCTCATTATAAACCATACGCCACCGCGAATCCGGTGAAACTTCGGTCCGTTGTCCGGTGAAAAAAAACGGACGTCTACAAGCGCTCTAAGGCTCTTCTCGTTCACGGCATCCTTTCCGGTTCTGTGCACGCCTCAATTCGCCTCTGTGTCACCTGAATTGAAATGCTTTAAACAAACCATAGTAATAGACAATAGGTATATGTCTGTTACTACAACTTTCGAGACAAAACGATAAATATGTAAAACGCTTAAGTCGTTATAGTACAGAATTCATTCCCTTTTTATAAAATGTTCTTATATTATACAGGCCAAATACGCCTAGTAAGTTTGAGATTACAACATTTTAGCTACGGAACCCCTATATGCGTGTCGCGACACGGTCTTGGCCACTTTGTTTGGTAAGCTCGCTCCATTGTGGACCACAACGTCGCTTAACAGTAGACTAGATAGCAGTCAAATGCAAGGCTAACACCGAAAAAAAAACATTTTTAGGGTTCCGTACCCAAAGGGTAAAAACGGGACCCTATTACTAAGACTTCGCTGTCTGTCTGTCTGTCTGTCTGTCTCCAGGCTGTATCTCATAAACCGTGATAGCTAGAAAGCTGAAATTTTCACAATTAATGTATTTCCGTTGCCGCTATAACAACAAATACTAAAAATTAAAAAAAAAAAAAAATTAAGGGTGGTCCCCATACAATAAACGTGTTTTTTTCATATTTTTTTTGCTCAATATTAAAAACGGTAACAGGTAGACGCTTCAAATTTTCACAGAATATTTACTTGTATATTACCTTTCAAAATAAATAATTAAATAACAATAAAGTAAATATTAAAGGGGGGCTCCCATACAACAAACGTAATTTTTACTCGATCTTAATTAACAGGTAGAAACTTGAATATTTGTAAGTAAATATTTAGAAATATATTAACTATAAAAATAAATACCTAATCTAATACATAAAAACTCACAAAATGAAAATAATCCGTGCATCTAAACGCGGTGCGAGCGCCGCGCCGCGGTGTGGTGGTGGCGCAAGCGCGAGGCGGTTGCTAAGCAACGGCCGCGCGGATAGCGGGGGAGGTAACATCACGGAGCGAGCCATAGCCGCGCGTATTCGCGCGAGCGTCGTCATGCTGCCCGGATGTGTATCGAAAACCTACCTATAAGTTTGCAATTTACTACTTGGAATTTCGTTGATTTCTCGTTATTTTATACGATTTTCTATTATAGATGATAGTACGGAACCCTTCGTGCGCAAGTCCGACTCGCACTTGGCCGATTTTTTATGTTTGACGTGTGGATTATCTTTAATTGTTTCTATCTTTCTTTTCTCTATAGTTGTATCTATTTTCTCGTCTGCGATTATCTTTATTTTATTTCTAGCATGATGTTTTAGGTCTTCAACCTTTTCTTCATTTTCGGATAAATAATAATGATATAAACCATGTTTTTTTTCTCCTGCCGTATTTTCATAGAATGCGTCTACTGGATTTTTAGAAACATTGCGTGAATAGGCTTCATTTGATTGCATTCCACCAACTACAGTATATGTGATGTCTCTTTCATTTGCTGCTTTTTGATCTGATCTTACCAATTAGGTAAGTGTAAACATCTCCACGTCATATTTTGTTTGAAAATATAATTCGTTGCATAATTTACATATAATTTTGGAACCATATTCCTCTTCTTCTACCGTAATTCCACAAAAGGCGTGCATTGAATTATTGCAATTACTACATGAATGAGCGTCAGTTATTTCCATTCCGCAAACTACACAATGCAGTTTTTTTTTGATGTCCATTATTACATCTTCCGAATTAAATAACGATCCAGCAGGTTCTTCTTTATAGCCTACAGTTTCTGTTTCTGGTGTAATTAATAATTCATCAGATATGTTTTTGTTACTACCTGCTTCTTCTTCTGATGTAGTAAACAATCCAGTGGGTGTTGGTATGAAATCGTTAACAGATTTGATTGGTCCCATCGTTGACAAAGTTTGTGGTATTGTATTATTGTCTTTGGTAAATTTAGATCCGGAATTGTTAATTAATCCAGTTGACATTTGTTGGTTATCTAAAGTTAAAGTGTTATTGTTGTATGTCCTTTGAAAAGTCTCATATAGATTGTAATCACTCCAAAAATGTTTATCGAGCATTTTTTCTGGAAGATGCGTAGATGGTAAACATGTGTTTGATTCCTTTTTGAATAAAGCTTTATACGGTGTTTGTTTAATCGTATCATGAAAAGACGAATTCTTTTGAAATTGAACAAAATGACAACCTATAGCCCATTTTGTTGAGTTATTATTAATCTGCCATGAACTCACCATATCTTCTATATCTCGGATGGATTTCTCTAAAGGTTCTTGGTTTGCTGGATGTTTCCATTTGCCATTTACTATTTTAAATGTTGGCCACATGGTCGATAATTCTTGTATGATAGCATCAGTGAACTCCGAGCCATTGTTACTTCGTAGTATATCAGGAAATCCTACGTCCAGAAAAATCCAGAGTAGCTCCATAGCTACTTCAACTGCTTTTTGCGAAGTTAACGGTCGCAGAAAACTGAATTTTGTCGCGTGATCCTGGTAATACAATAACCACTTGTAATTCCTATCTGGGGACGACTGCATATTAATTAAATTGACTTGGCCTTGGTGGTTGAATTCGGTAGATATACTTTGGGAAGTGATAATACTTTTGCTTGTTTTCTTTTTAGATTGACATTTCTTGCATAGTTTCAAAAACTCCATGACAACTGAAGCGGGTATGAAGTATCTGGGTTTCAAGTAACTTACCATTTTGTCTCTGCCTCCGTGACCAGTAGTCAGATGAATTTCCCGAAGTATGTGATAAAAGTCTTCAGTAGACACTATTTTGACATCAGACATTCTCTTTAAAATTAAAAATTTTTGGCCATCTTCCTCCATCACATCGTATTTCCTTCGGTAATAGTACTGCTTATTTGTACGTTGGAGTTTATTCACTGGTGCCGATTCAAATTCTGCGAGAGTTGTAATAATTTCGTCAATTCTCTTCTGAGTCCAGAAAGGCTTATCTTTGTCTTTTCGTTCGTTTGAAAGCGTCTTTATACTGTCATTAAATTGCTTTTCACAAACAAATGCAGAATGGTCGATTTCTGAAGGCATGTTTCTAGATGAACGGTTAAATAAAAAATAAAAAAACAGACCGGTGTGCTAACTTCGTGATGTGTACTTCATTACTGAGGTGCATGTTGTGAGTACTGTGTTTATATGCTTCGCGAGTCGTGGGTGTAAAAAGAGTGGGGGAAATGCATTGTCGTATTTCGAAGAAGTATTTCAGGGATTTTATCAAGTCACTGTTCAGAGACTTGATAAAATTGCTAGCGAAATGATATTATCCTAGTGTCCTACTACAATTCGATTCCGCTTACAACTCACTCCTGTTCTGTTCCTGTCCCATTTCTGCCTAACGCTAGGATTTGAACCCTGCTACCGCCTCGCCCCAGCCTCCCGTACAGCCCCTCCCGTGCTGCTCCAGCTCCGCCAAAGAATATTTCGAATTACCTCATTACAAAATTTATTTCTATGTAATAATAGAGTAAATTACAGCTTAACACATTTTACAAGTATTTGTCAAAAAAAATAATTAGTTAGTGAGTTATTTAAAAAAAAAGTTACAATTTATACAGATATTGCCAATAAACCCAGTACAGGTTTATATAGGCAATATGTTCTCGTTGTGTTTTAAAATTGAAATGTGTAATGTTAATTGTTAAATAACTATATACCTGAAGCATTGATAAATAATAATAATAGCGGAGCGCGCGTGCGCTCACTGGAAGATATTTATTGTTTTTAGGTACATCATGCACGCAGCACGACATTTCAAGGATAAATGTGTAAGTATTTTTAAATCTTGGAATTTCTAGTTCTTGTTTGGCAATGATTCTAGAGATTTACACCTTTCATGAAGATTTGGATTTTAGACCGGAAATATTGTTCAAGTAACAGCGAAACTTCAACTCTATGATGAATAGGTAATACTTAAACCACATTGATTGAAGAAGCCTGGTGGGTCATTTTCATGCTTACATTTAATATTTAGCGGAACTGTTAATTTAAGTAATCTATATTGCAGAATGTGTATTATATCCAGGTATGCTTTATAGCTCCGAACATAGCTGCGTAAACCATACGAGATGATGCTTTCCACCAACGCCATATACATTGTAAGTAAGACGTCATAACTCTTCACTTTGTAGCATAAAATTTAGCCATAATTGCACGCTGCCTAGTGCATGTCTTGTCAATGTGTTTAGCCCAATTGAACCTGTTATAACAAGGCCTAGGTATGTGATTTCTTTCTCTTACTCAATTTTTTGACAATTGACAGAACAAAATGTGTTATTCCTATGCAAACAGTTGTGACTATGGGCTATAACATTACTAGGTTCATTGTTTTTGTTAGGATTATGGCTTGAGCGCACATGCATAACTTTTATTTTATCAGCATTCAGGACTAACCCAACATCATGTGAGCATTTACAAATTGCCGTAAAGTCCGATTGTATCTGGCTTTGAGCAACCGATATGTCTTTATTCGCGGCTATCAGGAAGGTATCATCCGCAAATTGGTACATTAATTGTACAGTACAGATACTTTCTGATACAGATGTTTTCTTTCATGTTCCATTTTCGGTTTCCAGTTAAATTTTAGAACTAGTTCTTATTGCTGCGTGCCTGTATGGCAGAAGTATTAATTTGAATTTGTTATGACGCATGGTATCTATTAGGCTTAGGTTCCAAATTCAAACCACATTATGTCGCAGTGTGATATAATGAATTCTCATACAATATTAAAGCTCTCGGGCTTAAATGACTTACTCGTATATTAAACAAGAAAAGGTGGTAAAACAATGGTGAGCATGTAGTGTAAAATAAATGTTATAGGAACCTACTACAATAGCGTATAAATGGCAGGAAGACGCTAGATGCTGGCCGCTTCCAACCGGTCTTTTTGGACGGCGGCGCTTGTCCTTTCACACCCTCCTCGGACAGGAGCAAACTCCATCCGTTTTCCCTTGAGCGGCACGCGCGAAGTCTCCGCGTGCCATCTACGGTGCTAACCAGATGGTTGACTCCCCCGAGTTTATCACTCAAAGCTCCCATTTCCATCAGTGAACCCGCCTCGTTCCGTTCACAGAAGGAAAACTTCCACCTCACGCGATCGCTCGAGTCCAAGTGTTGTCACACTCCACCACTGATCAATGAATGGTCGGATGAGCTGGTACCCGGCCCCTAACAAGCCTACCTCCAACTAACGCAATCTATTATATTTAAGCTTCCAGGATTTAAATGGAGATATCGCGAGACGCGTCACCGACCGAGAGTGACGTTTGCGCTGCTCCTGTGACAAAGACCGCCGAATGCGGTTGAAACAATAGTCGGATTTTTCGGCTCAAAACAGACGTGACTGACCCGTAGTTTTTATTTAAAATTTAGATATCACCTCCCTTCCTCGACTAACGGGGGTCGGGGGGCAAATACAACCACCAGCCCTTCGCTATTCTCTAGCTTCATGTGCACCAGCGCGTATGTTCATAATTTATAAAACATAAGTGGTGGTCACTTGAGGTTACTCCCCCACATAGTTGCGTCAGAGTTAGGATCTCTCATCCTTTTAAATCGGTCAACATCCAGACTGGACGTCACCTCAAGTGAATCATATTTTAATGGTAATTGATTGTATTCTATTCCGTCTGACGATGCCGAAATAGTTAGTGTGTCAGCTTCCTCATTACCTCGCAGTCTGACGCGGATGGACCCATTGCATTTTAATATCAAAACTCTTGTCTTGTAAGTCCCGTAGTTGCGATATCAGTTTGTATGCCATCGATACACATTTCCCGTGAGTATTCATTTACTGACTCCTGAGGTGCATGGTATCCTGAGGATGGAACTCTGATAGTTCCGAAACCGGTTGGAAGACTTCGTTCTTTTGACCGATTAAATTCGTGAGTTTTTCCGGTTAATTAAATAAGATACACATCTCTTAAGGCTAATATGCTGCAGTGTACTTTAATATCTGTACAAATTACGATCTTTCATTTTCCATCTCCGAAGCCTATGTAAGTGCCTCCGATATTGTAATATGTTCCACCTTCATTATTGTATTAAATATTAGTAATCTTAAAACAATTATTAACATTATGTGTGTTGGGATCTAAATCAGGATCGTAAAAAGTCACGCCCATCATTACTCTTTATTATCTTTCGTTTGCATCGACTATACACAATATATACCATTTACAATATTTGTTGCAAAGCTCTTGTATTATTTTGACATACAATCGGGGGGCACGGCCGTGCCCCCGCCATGTCAGCCACCGGGCGCCGGCGGCCGGGACTGCCTTTTCTCGAAACGTTTCGTCGTATTTTTGGACGCTCGTAGCTTCGGCCTCGATAACGCTAGAGAGTTTAAATTTACAGAATCGAGTGTGGTTGGCGGACTTATAAAATATAGAAAGTTTCATTTATTATACTTCTTTTATACTTTTGATTTTATTGATACCTAAAATACACCGATTTTGCCACTGACTCACTGATCATCATCAAAAATATAAAGTACTTGCTGAAGTCCTAGAAAGCTGAAATTTGGTATATAGGCTAAAAAAATACACACAGACAACGGACAAATTAAGATATCACCTTCTAACCCCTCTTCATTTTTACTAAAATTATAAGGTACTTCCTGAAGTTGAAGAAAGCTGAATTGTTTTATGTAAGCTAATGTTTATATGATCAACGAAAAACTTAAGAGATTTTTAATTTTCTCCAACTCCTATATAGCCCATCGCGTTAAAACAAAACGTTGCAGGACTTGCAGGGTCTCTCACAAAAATAAATGATATCCCACCAAAAACCCACCAAATGATAGCCCTCAGAGAACTCCGGCGAGCAACTGACCAGGATACAGCCACTACAGCTTATTTCGCGTACGCATTTTCATGGATTCAATATGGAATAATACTCTGGGGACACAGTGTAGATGCGAAAGATCTATTTATATTACAAAAAAAATGCATTCGTATCATTTCCAATATTAAATTGCCTGACATAAGTATACCAAATTTCCACCGGCCACTTTTCATCAAATTAAAAATCCTAACAATTACATGTGTATACATCCTAGAAAACTGTAAATTTATAAAAAAACATCCTCAGCTTTTTACAAAACTAGACCAGAAAAGAGAATATCAATTAAGATCACAATACAAAAATAACCTACTATTACCAACGTCCAAATTAATAATGCATAGCTCTGGCCCTCATGTTATGGCCATTAAAATATATAATAAGTTGCCACAACAATTACAAGAAATTGAAAATGAACAGGAGTTTGCCCAGACCCTCAAAACTATATTAATTAATAAGTGTTACTATACCTTAGACGAGTTTCTTAATGATAAAAAAATTATCGAATAAACTGTTCCGCTCCGTACCAGTTGCTACACCCTACCAGGGTCATTGTATTACTAAAAACAAACATGTACTGTAACATCTCCATGTAACTTATAATGAATGCAATAAACTATTGACTATTGACTATTGACTATTAAACATTTCATGTAAAATTGGTTGCCATGTCTTGCATTGGCATGCCACTTTCACTGACAAAAAGTTATAAGGTGAGATCTGTCTGAATCTGAAGAGCCAAGCTGCTAACTCTACAAAGTCTAACGCTACAATCCTTATCACTGTATGCTTTAAATCTTGGTCAAAAAACATGGCTTGGCCGTTTTTTGGAACTATTACAATTACACTACATTTAAGAGCATAGACTATAATTTATCTTTTTCTTCTTTATAAGTCCATGCTTGTGCAACATATTATGACAAGTATGTTTGTAGCTGATAGCCGCAACACGGCCAGGCCATGCTGTTTGAACAAGATTTAAGAGGTATATGTATGATTCTATATGATCACCTATACGCCTAAACGGCTGCACCGATTCTGATGCGCGAGGTGTCGTGAGATTTGTCTTCATTTCCTGAGTGTCATCGACTATATTTGTTGTAATAATAATGGTAAATCTCTCACAAAAATAAGAAAATGCATTTTTCTATTTTTCTTAAGCTCTAACGAACATTTCGTAATAAACAAGTGATTTTTCAAGAATTATTCATCATGGTATTGGAGTATTTCTTATGGATAATATAAGATAACCTTTATTGCTAAAACTGTGTACATTAGGTATATACATAGGTGTTACAAAAAAGATCAGACACAACAGTTTATCCTAACGAACAAATCCTTGAATCCTATTCTAAATATTATTCTTCATACTTGGTTTTGTAGGTATTTTCTCTAATTTTTACAATTGTAATTTGTAAAAATTTGAGAATTTATATATATAAATAGAGCTTATAAATATAATATAGCTTACGTAAAGTTAATGAATGAATACTCTATTCTGATCAAGTTAGTACTTTAAATAAGCTGATATGTATTTTTGTTTTATTAGTTTTATTAATTGTTTCATTTGTGTGTGTTCGTGAAATTAATGAACATTCATAAAACAACATTAGACACATTCCGAGATAATATTATTCATCAACACGGTTGTTTTAATTAAATCCGTACTCAGCGATATCGGTCCACGTCTTTGATGCGAACTACACAGAAATGGAATTCTTTGCCGCCGCCATATGTGTTTTCTGAGAACTACAATCATGAAATTTTCAAGGCTATCCACGTAATCAAAAGTCATTGGCTATACTATAGTGAAGTGAATTCTAGATCGACGTGAAGATCGTGAAAAACGGCCCTTTTTACTTAAATTAAACTTGTAAGTACATAAAAACTGAGAGAACTTCCCATTGACCAATAACCATGAAATTTGACAAGAAACAAGGTTACTTACATAAAGAAAAAGTCGAAAAATTTGAGTTTCAGTCTTTCTTTTTGTTTAATTACAAACATTACAATTACATTACCTTTGTTGAATTGTTACAACAGTCCGTGTTTAGTACATAATTAAAGAATGACAATATAAAGTTTTAATAATTATTATGTATGTTATAATTATATTTCAACAAAACAATATAAAAACTCAACTAACTAAACATAAAAATAAAACTACTCTAAAAGACCGTTAGCAGCGGGAATTGTTCCCAGGATGCTGGCCCCATTACCTCGTTGTATAGCGATACTTACTCTTTGAGCAAAGTAGTTCGCCGGGCTTTTACCAGCGCTAACTGCGCGGCCATTCTAGAACCAAGTGGTCTCGTACGTAGTGATGGTAAAAGACCGGATGGAATGACCTTGATTCCGTGGAAGATGGGGCGGCCCTTAGTATGGGACGCCACTTGCGTTGACACCTTTGCACCGTCACATCTTCCCAGAACCCAAAATAAGGCTGGTGCTGCGGCTGAATTTGCAGAAGACCTCAAAAGGCGCAAATATAGTTCGCTCGATAGTGGATATATATTTGAGCCTTTTGGGGTTGAAACTTTAGGACCGTGGGGACCAGCAGCAAAAAAAATATATAGAGAGCTCTCGTCTCGTCTGATCGACGCAACACGTGACCAGAATGCTGGCCTCTACTTATGTATGTATGTAGAACGTATAATAAAATTAATAAAAACATGTACTCGTATGAGTTTAGGAAATTTAAAAACCCCGGTTGAACCGATTTTGATGCAACATAGCCAAGAACACTCTCGATGAAATTATCTTTCAAACATTAAATAAAACTAGATTAAAATCGGCCCATGCGTTTATGGGTTACGATGCCACAAACAGATACACAAATACACACGTCAAAATTATAACACATCTCTATTTGGATCGGGCGCTAAATATTAAAATATCCATATTTTTTTATTTAAAACGGGCAAGTGCCCTACACAGACATCCCCTCTATACAGACTCAACTTACTAAACTACTACATAATATATACAATATACAATAAAACTAATATTTAAGGGGGGCTACCATACAACATGATTTTTTTGCCGTTTTTATAGATAATGGTACAGAACCCTTCGTGCGCGAGTCCGACTCGCACTTAGCTTGTTTTATTAATTTTTGCTTGCTGTATTAATGCCTCAAATATTACTTCCATCTTTTCTTTCTTTATAAAGTTGTCGGTTATGTCTTCAGCGATTCTTTTTTGTTTATTTCTACCATGATCTTTTACGTTATTAACCTTTTCTTCATTTTTCGATAAATATCTTTGAAAAATCCAGTGGACGCATGAGAAAAAGAATATAGTTTATATATTCTTTTTCTCATGCGTCCACTGGATTTTTCAAAACATTGCATGAACGGGATTCAGTTGATTGCATTTCGCAATCTGTAAAATTTGTGTTTAGTTTTTTATTTACTGCTTTTCCATAATTATGATGTCCACATTTCAAAATGATTGTAAGCTTGTTTTTGGTTCCATTCCGAATAAAGCTTTGTACGGTGATCGGTTAACGGTAGCATCAAAAGATAAATTCTTTTGAAATTGGACAAAACGGCAACCAATAGCCCATTCTGTTGAGTTATTTTTAATTAACCAAGAACGTACCATTGCTTTTATATCTTGATTGGATCTTTCAGTAGATTCGTGGTTTGCTGAATGTTTCCACAAGCCATTTATAATTTTGCGAGTTGGCCACATGTTCGATAATTCTTGTATAACAGTAGCAGTGAACTTGTGGTCGTTATCACATCGTAGTATATCAGGACATCCTACTACGAGAAAAATTTTTAGTAGCTCCATAGCGACTTCGGCTGAAGATTTCGAAGCTAACGGCCGCAGAAAACTGAATTTTGTCGCTTGATCCTGGTAATGCAATAACCACTTGTAATTTTTGTCTGGGGACGACAGCATGTCAATTAAATTAACTTGGCCTTGGTGGCTGAAGATGGTACATGTACTTAGTGAAATGACAATACTTTTTCTTAGTTCTTTTTTAGATTGACATATCTTGCACAGTTGCAAATACTCCATTACGACTGAAGCGGGTATGTAGTATTTAGTTTTTAAATAAATCAGCATTTTATCTCTGCCTCCATGACTAGTAACCTGATGAGCTTCTTGGAGTATGTGATAAAAGTCCTCCGTACACACTATTTTTACAACTGAATCTGATTCAGGCCTTTTCTTTAAAAATAAACATTTTTGCGCACCTTCCTCCATCACAAAATATTTTTTTCTGTAATAGTACTGTTTATTTGTACGTTGGAGTTTATTTAATGGTGCCAATTCAAATTCTTCGAGGGTTGTAATAACTTCTTCAATTCGTTTCCGAGTCCATAAATGTTTGTTTTTGTCTTTTCGTTTCTTCGAAAGCGTCTTAATGCTGTTATTAAATTGCTTTTCACAAACAAATGCACCGTGCTCGGTTTCTGAAGGCATTTTTCTGAATGAACGTAGAAGTTATTGAAAAAAAAAAACAACCCGCGCGCTAACTTCGTGATGTGTTGTTGAATGTACATGATGTGCGTTTAACTCTGTATATATACGGCGGCGCTAGGCGAACGTACGTAGGAGGTTAAGGAGGGGAGCGATAATAAATAAAACAGACAGAAATTACCGGGTTTTTGTCAAATCGCCCGTAATCAGCTGGAAGCTTTAGAATCAGTGGACCGGCGAGCTGTGAGGTTAATCGGTGACGATAAACTAGCTGCCACGAAGCTACTTAGTCTCGAGCACCGCCGTAAAGTAGTCGGTTTAATTTTTAAAAATTACTTTTATTAAGAAATACTATTAACTAACATCGCATACAAGCATAAAATTGATCCAAATAGATTTATAGTAAACAGAAAATAATTTTAATTGTGATGTCATCCGAGCTGATGAGCAATCCAAGTGACGCATTGCGGTAAGTTTATTTTATCATTTCCCTGAAATCGGCCCGGGATTTGATCAAATCACTGACAATTGTTAAAGAAATGACCTAATACTATAAAAGCGAACATGTCTCTATTTCTAGACAATAAATGATTTTATAATTTGATATTTTATTCATTTGAAATATTTTTTTAAGATATTTTAAACACAAATTTATAAACTTTCATTTTTTTATATTATAAAAAAATGTTTTTTTTCGGTGTTAGCCTTGCATTTGACTGCTATCTAGTCTACTGTTAAGCGACGTTGTGGTCCACAATGGAGCGAGCTTACCAAACAAAGTGGCCAAGACCGTGTCGCGACACGCATATAGGGGTTCCGTAGCTTTAGCTTTAACATTTGGATGTTGTAATCTCAAACTTACTAGGCGTATTTGGCCAGTATAATTTAAGAAAATTTTACATAAATGCAATGAATTCTGTACTATAACGACTTAAGCGTTTTACATATTTATCGTTTTGTCTCGAAAGTTGTAGTAACAGAGATATACCTATTGTCTATTACTATGGTTTGTTTAAAGCACTTCAATTCAAGGTGACACAGAGGCGAATTGAGGCGTGCACAGAACCGGAAAGGATGCCGTGAACGAGAAGAGCCTTAGAGCGCTTGTAGACGTCCGTTTTTTTTCACCGGACAACGGACCGAAGTTTCACCGGATTCGCGGTGGCATATGGTTTATAATGAGTGTGTGTAGACGCACCGGACATCGGTCCGGTGAAAATTCGCCGTTGTCCGGTAAAAAAACGGACCTCTACAAGTGCTCTTATTCCCTGCCCTGTAGTTACAGTCTAGTAACAATATAATAGAAATATGTTTCAAAGAAATGCTAATAACAGAACAACAAATCTTTAAGAGATAATATGTACCTATGGTCAAATTCCGCAAGATGTTAGGATTGTGTATTACTCATAGTTACTATTTCCCTAGCAAATTTTAGTGGTTTGATCAAGTCTCTGATTTGTTTTAGGGAAATGATAAAATAAATAACAATAGCTCAATTTAATATTAAACGGTTTTATTTAGCTTAGGTCAAGCTAAATAAAACCGTTTGTTTATTTGTTTGTTGGGGTCAAATAAAGTAATTGAAATTTTACTCCCTTGCAGTTGACGGATCGATCTGAAATTTGGTATACACCTTTAGTCGATGACAATACAATTTAGTATATTCTATATTATTGTAAGTCCAAGATGGTCGCCACCACAAAATGGCGGATTTCATATTTTAACACAACCCCCACAATGTGTGTATCAAATGAAAGGGCTTTTCTAGTAAATACCTACATCATTTTCTTTTTTTTAATAAAACCGTTTAACTTAAAAAGTTTTTTTAAGTAAGTACTTGTTTCTATTGTTTTCGCGATTGTTTCTTTTCTAACGAGGTTAATTTTTTTTTAAAGTGGTCCGCGAACTTGTAGATAGTCACAAACCCCTGAGCTAGCTACAAATACTACTCTACTTATTCTTCTCCTGTTCGATAAGTCCATTCATGCAATATTTGCAATTCACGACCACGTCATCGTGAATTGCAAATATTGCATGAATGGACTCCAGTAGTTTCTTTGCACAAACGAAATAATGCCTGTATATGTAGGTATTTATTCTATACGCAGACGAAAGCATTAGTAAACGAAATATAACTGTGTATGTAATATGTATATAGATAGGTAATGATAACGTGCTGAGAGCGAACCCAGCAAAAACATGACTCACAGTGCGGTAAGTAAACAATCTGACAAACTCATTTATTTTTTATAATTTCTTCGTCATCGGTCAGGGATTTGATCAAATTACTGGGTCAGGGATTTGATCAAATTACTGGGTCAGGGACTTGATCAAATTACTGGATCAGGGATTTGATCAAATTACTGGATCAGGGACTTGATCAAATCACTGAAATTTGCTAAGAAAACGACTCTATTTTCAATTAATCATCATTGTCTTGTCCTTTTCTCTATAGTTGGGGTCGGCACAGCACGGTCTGTTCTCACTTAATATTTTTAGGGTCCCGTACCCAAAGGGTAAAGACGGGACCCTATTACTAAGACTCCGCTATCTGTCCGTCCGTCCGTCCGTCCTGTCACCAGGCTGTATCTCATGAACCGTGAGAGTTGAAATTTTCACAGTTGATGTATTTCTGTTGCCGCTATAACAACAAATACTAAAAAACAGAATAAAATAAATATTTAAGGGGGCTCCCATACAACAAACGTGATTTTTTCGCTCGTTTTTGCTCGATATTGATAACGGCAACAGGTAGACGCTTGAAATATTCACTGAATATTGAGTTATATTATTCACTTTAAAAATAAATAATTAAATTAAAATAAAATTAATATTCCCATACAATAAACGTGATTTTTTTGCCATTTTTATATATAATGGTACAGAACCCTTCGTGTGCGAGTCCGACTCGCACTTGGTCGGTTTTATTTATCCTAATATTATAAAAGCGAAATAAGTTTATTTATATTATGACAATATGTCTATATTAATAAAAAATATCTCTGTTTCTATTTGTTACTGTTTACTGACGCAACGGCTGAACCGTATGTTATGAAATTTGATATATATACAGCTAAGATCATGGAGACGGACGTAGGCTATTTCATCATCATCACCATTTTTAGGGTTCCGCCCTAAAAATGGTGATGATGATAACGCCATGTCCGTCCGTCCGTCCATCTGTCCGCGGCTTAGCGCAAAAACTGTAAATTTATACTAGAAAGCTGTAATTTCATATGATACAATATTATAACGCTAACAAAACTGTAGAATAAAATCTTGAATATTTTTTTTGAGGTACGTCCCCTACGCTTAAAGTGGGGATGAATATTCATATATAAATATAATTATTTATAAATTTATATTATAAAAGACTCTCGTCCTTTGAGAGATTTCAGCATCACAATACTAAACTTTTGCCCAAGTTTAATTACTCCATCCGTTGATACAACTTACCTAAATAATTGTTATTTGTTATGCAAGGCTGCAAAGTTGGTTTTTGGGGCGAGTACTTGTATTGAAACCTGAGCGTAGCGAGGGTTTCAAAAGTACGAGATGCAAAATAACTTTGCTGCCATCTGTGGCTGGTCAGTGCGATTATTCAAAGAAATGAGGTTGGGACACTGACATGAAATAAGTATTTAATGCATTTTCAGTGGACTTGCGGTATAGAAAAGTATGGAATAGAAAGGTTCGAATTTTAAAAACTCTTTCCACGCTAGCGGACAAAATGTACTTTTCCACTCAGATTTTTAATGACAAACAGAATCTTTCCGAGCTTGTGAGGTGAAAACACTTTTGGGTCTTACTTACCGAAAAACAGTACTCTTTGAGAAATGCTCAACATATTTTGTCAACTTCTCGCTGACACGTAATGACATTTGCGGAAAGAAGACAGAATTTGAGACGTTGATCTAAGTAACGTTTTTCGGAAAGACCGTTTGTCTAACGGGGTGTTGCCAGCGATAACATGAAATTAATTAATTTAAAAAAATGTTGCCATTCAACGCGCGACGCGTTTTTAATTAAAAATGTCGTCCGTTGGACGGAGATTTACTCTAGCCATTTATAAGTCGTGGTTGTTTTCATAATAGGTGCTTTAGAATAAGCATGAGTTGAGTTGTTATTGGAAGCTTGAGTTTGTTATATTTTTTTCTCTCAACTAGGGAGTAGGTACGCAATTATATATATTTCTACGGAGTACAAAAGAAGGAGGAATATGTTTGTCGGGTGTAGATTTTTAGTATAACAGACCTCAAAAAAAAATGCATTTTATATATTTTTTGCGATCTGTTGCGCAGTCACTCTAGACTGATTTTAAAAGAATTATCCTAAAAACCTAGAAAATGTTATCTAAGGTTTTCGAGATTGTTACTAATTGATTTTATGACGTGACGTTTCGAAACTACATCGTCCGTGGTACAAGCGAGACTAGAAGACAGTTGTCTTTTTTGTCTTTTTTGTTTGTTACTACCGCCTACTATTTATATGCAAAACATTCCCTGTGCACGCAGAACTCGCTCACGGCGTCTACAGGTATCGCAGATCTGTGTTGATGCTGAGGTTTTATTAATTTGATGACCGGGTCCCACGCAGGGGGTACTTGCCAACCATCTTCTCTATTAAAGTTCGGGTATTTCTTAATTTAAATAGCGTCGCGTAACATTCTTGGTACATAACGCGTCTCTCTAGCCAAGATTTGAGTATTATCAAAACGGATGTAGGTGTTAGGTTTGTCTAGTGCATGCTCACACACTGCAGACCTGTTGGAGAGTCTGCTTTTCATATCCGCAATATGATCCTTCACCCGAGTCCCGATGATAGATAGATAGATAGATAAACTCGATGCTTCTCTTTGTCTGCCCTATGTATGATAACACTCACAGTCAAGCTTTTATACTCCAGGATCTTGTATTCGACTTGACGGGTCTTAAAAACTGGTTTATCTTCTTATACGGCTTGAAATAAGTTTGGATAGAAGCTGTAGGCCTGAGAATATTACCAATAGTGTCTTTCACCCCTTTAATATATGGCCAGGTAACAGGTTGTCGGTTGACTATGGGTGCTTTGGGCCGGATTCTGTGATGCGAGCGTAAAACTTTGTGGTTATTCTTCAGCAGCACCTTTTTAACTTGCTGATGTTCTCCCGGTAAGTGTGCAGCATCACAGAAGCCCCATGCTCTCTGTAACAAAAATTTGCTTACGGTAGCTAACTGACACGGATGGTGATGAGATTTACCATTGAGATATTTATCTGTATGTGTTGGTTTCCTATACACAGTGTGGCCTATGGAATTGTCAAGATTTCTAATATATTCTTCTTGATATTAAAATTATTATGTACCTATCGTCTAACCAATATATATAAACTCTGGCAGGTCTCTGGGATGCCATTATATTAGATAATGCTTACTTTAGTAACTTTCGTAAGACATTAACTTCCAAGTAACTAACCTCAGCACTCACTCCAAATTAATTGTATGCGATGTCAAGCGCAACGACAAATATCTTTCGTAATTTTTATACTCTTCATAAATTAGTCATCCCATAAATCAAATTTATGCACCGAACGATATACGCAAGGTTTAACAATAGATTTTAATAGGCCAGAAATCCAATACAGGCCTGTGCTATATTTACAAAGAGCATGGCAACTCGACACAATCTCAGAATCTCAGAAATCGTAATAACAGGACATTTTGGTGGAATAACATCGTAAACCGCACTCGATATGAACGGAACTACCTACGAGTATAATAACTTTTATGTAACCTTTGGTATGAATAGTACTTTATATACAGCATCTGTAAGCAAGTATCTGCTTTTTCTTTTTTTGTATAATTTTTAGCTCCAGACACCGGGGTCCGTCAAGACAAGATTTTTCTTATTTAACTTACCTAACTTATTACTATATTGTGTGTATACCATGAGCAGACCAGCGACTCGCAAGCATCACCCGATCCCGAGTGTGACGCATGTGTCAGCCATCGCCCTCCTCAACCATATGTTAGGGAAGAGGGCGACTTGCCACACGACGCCGCCGCTGATGAGGAGCATGAATGCTCAAGGTGTACACACAATCCTTATTTCTAATTTCTGAATTGCCGTTTTAAAAAAAAGTATCTATGTCAAGAGAAAAACAAAATAGCCGACTGCTTATAGGCAGTTTTTGTAGTCTAACTTTTTAACATTTTTGTGAGGAAGTATGCGTAAAATCGCTTGTAAAAGATTATAAATGCGCATTCTTTAGAATAATTCTAGTAGAACAACTTGTTTATTAAGAAAAAGTTCGTTGGAGGTTACGAAAAAACGTTTCCTTAATCTTTGCGAGAGATGTATTAGTATTATTACAAAAAAAAATATATAGTCTATAACACCCTGGAAGTGAAGGCGAATCTAACGACACCTCGCATATCAAAATCAGTCAAGCCGTTTAGGCAGTACGCGATCATATAGAAACATACATACATACATGCAAACTTACATAAACTCGGAAAACATAACCCTCCTAAGAAGGAGGTTTTTCTTACTGGACAGCGTAAGAACACTGTAGGGTAAAAAGAAATCAAAATCGATATGGTTGTCTCGCTTAACTTTGGAGCTTTCATGACTAGTCTAATTTTAAGGTGCCAAAACCAATTACGTCGTCAAGTAACAAGATGAGACTTATGCAATCATATTGATTTTGGCACTTCTAGATAAGTACTTTAGAATGTACTACTTGTTACCCGATAAGATGGCGGAAACAAAAAAATGCTCACATTTTTGGTAACTGTACAAAACGCTCCAGGTTTAGCCAAGGCAACCCTGTACATTTAGAGATACCTTACTAATGTGCGTCAACCCAGATACCTCAATTTTGTTACCGGATAACCACAGGACCCGCTCTTACTTTAAAGTTTTCTGTAGTGTAAGTAGTAGAAACTATACCCCCACCTGTGGTTCTAAACGGAGTAGGCTAAGTGACTCTGTAGATCTCTAAGGACTGGAAACTAAGAATAGACTAAGTATCGCGGGGACAAAAGTTCTTGTATTTTTTCATGGGTGTAATAAATCTGCGCTCCGATTACAAATAGGCCAGGCGGAATAGCATTGCTCTGGATTAAGTTATTTCGGAGAAGAAAAACCGTGAGGGCTTAAAAACTAGAAGTAATAAAACTTTTGGTACAGCTTAGGGTTTGGTACAAAGAATCGTAAAAGGCCCGCCATATTAGATATCTACTCTGTGACATCGTGTAGCCTACGACAAGCGGAGCGTAAAAACGTGTTGATTGACACCCATTTGTTGAAACCGTGTCTATAGTTTAGCTTTAGGAGATTAGATGGTAGAGGTACATCTAACATTAGTAAGTACCTGGGCGACTAACCTCCGTTTGGATATTTATGATTGAAAATACGGGAAAACCCGAGTTCACTAAAAATAAAACCTAACTAGACAGATTTGTCGTCTCCGAATTTACCTACATACCAAAATTCATCAAAATCGTTGGAGCCATAACCGAGATCCGATATATTTATATATATAAACTCGTATATAATATCTCAGATCATTTTTTTTATGTGAAAAAGTAAACCTTTCATAAAAATAAAATTTGATTCAAGTAATTTGAGCCATTTCGTAAAAAAGCTAAATTTTATAGACAAGAATTGCTCATTTAGGATCGAGTGTTAAAATTATACATGTCCTCATTTTCCGTAGTTGGGTAAAAAAATAACATTTCACAAACTCGATCCTCGGCCATAATCTGTACCAATGAAAAATAACAGATCCTAAATCGAAGTGTTATTTCACCCCACTTATTAAGATTTGTGCGTGTTTTCCGCCCAATCTTCCATTTGGGCCGATCGCGGAAACACAGTGACCCGTTTCAGAGCCATAAAGCCGTGCTGGCCACACTGCCCTGGATTACATCATTGCCTTTACGAGTCTTTTGTTTACAACGAACGCTGGGCTCTTCGGCTCGACTGTTCAGCGTAATGGCTTAATGATGCTTTCAACAGGTACTTGTGGTCTTACTGTGTACGTCGAAGTTTGAACGTTTTCTGGTTTGTGAAATTTAAATGAAAAAATGCGTTGTAAAAAGGGTGTCTACATGCACCTTTCCGGGCTAGCAAAGCAACAGTATGTCACTGATGTTGTCCATAGGTGACGGTTATCGCTTACCATCAGGTGAGCCGTCTGCCTTTTTAACCGACTTCTAAAAAAAGAGGTTATCAATTCGACCTGTATGTTTGTAATATTGTCAGAATTGCACAATTTTTGTATATGTTAGTCTATACCAGCTTCTGAACATTTATGCCTGTATTTCATAAGTGTATGTATGTTTGTATATTTGTCCACGCATTACGCAGAAACTAGAAGTCGTATTTCAAATATTCTTTTTTATTGAATAAAGTAGGTATCTTTTAACTTAGGAGTCACTGTAAGTTTTATCAAAATCGGTTCAGCAGTTTTTGAGATATGGGCTTTTGAACACTCACTTCGTTCATCGTAACTGCAGAGCAGTGTCTACACCTTAAGTTTCAATTGTTTGATAGACAATGTCATGAGCGGTGATGAGCTTTGACGTCCGTTTTTAACCGACTTCAAAATGATAAATACTATTAAAAATGAATAAAAAAAAGTAATTTGAAAAACATTAACCGACTTCAAACTGAAAAAAAGAAATAACACAAAGATAATCAAAACTGGGCGTCTACCTAAGTAGGTATGTACACCAACAATTTTTTTTTGAGGTTTAAATATATTAACTATAAAAATAAATACCTAATCTAATACATACAAACTCACAAAATGAAAATAATCCGTGCATCTAAATGAATGTGATGTGTATCGAAAACCTACCTATAAGTTTGCAATTTACTACTTGGAATTTCGTTGATTTCTCGTTATTTTATAAACAGAACTAAACTTTGTAGTATTATAGATGATAGTACGGAACCCTTCGTGAGCGAGTCCAACTCGCACTTGGCCGATTATTTACATTGGCTTTGTCAATGTTTATGCCGACGGTTTGCTTTTTTGGAAATTTTAATTTTTTATCTGGCTGCACAAGAAGGAGGGTAATATTTTTCGAGTGTATGTATGAATGTATGTTTCTATATTACCTACAACAGCCTAAACGGCTTGACAGATTTTGATGTGTGAGATGTCGTTAGATCCGTTTTATTCATTAAGTATCATATGCTATACTTTTCCGTAAGAATAATAATACAATTCTGAAAAAAAATGCGATTTTACGTAAACTTCCACGAACTTTTTATAGACATAGACATAAATTTATTTTAACAATAACACACAGAAAATAAAAAATCATACACATAAAATAGGTCACAAAATAATGTTTTTGTCACAATCCAACTTAATTGCTTGTTATTTTTCGTAACAAATAACAAGCAATTAAGTGGTTTTACAAATACTGTCTTAAATAATGTTCATTTTAATAAATTATACACTAGATCATACTTTCTCACAAAAACGTAAACTTAACAGCATAACAAGTGTAACACAAGCGTAAATTACTGTACGAAAATCGCTTTTATGTAGTCGAGTATTTTTTCTTTCTATAATCTTAATTATATAACTGTTTTAAAATTAATATTTGTTGCTCCAATTTACCATTCCAATCAATTGTAAAAAAGTTACTAGAGTTTGCGAGCAGAAAATCTCGTGATAGTTCAATGTATGTTTTATAGATGTCAAGACACAAAATCTTAAACAACAATTCATTCTTACTGGTTGGTTTAACATGTCAAATGACGGTCACTCGTACCGCCATTCAAAACTTAATTTATTTTACCGGTGAATTTATTTTTAAACCTTTACGAACAATACACACTAAGCAAAAAAAAAAAAACGAAAACAAATTTCTTTGGGTACAGACATTTAATATTTCGCTACGTTGAAGCAACTTGAAGTGTCCAAATTGTAATTTCTTCTTAGGTTTAAAGTTTTTTAGGGTTCCGTAGTAACTACGAGAACCCTAATTTCGCCATGCCCGTCTGTCTGTCCGTATGTGACAGGTATTTTACTCAGACTTTATTAGCCCTACATAAACAAAATTTGGCATGTAGATGTGATCTGTGTACTGCTACAAAATTCCGTAGTAAAATAATAAAAAATAGGGGTGGAACTCCATACATATAAAGAAGGGATGATTTTTTCCAACCCCACCCCATCGTGTGTGTTATCGTCACTTAAAATAAGATTAAGGTTTACTAAATCACTAGTTTCTTAGATGCGATGTGTTCGAGATATGGCCCGCTAAAGGTGAAAAAATTGTGTATGTGTGTCACTGCATTTCTAAACTATTGGACCTAGAAATTTATGATTAGCCATATTAGTAGACCATATTAAACACTTTCAATGAAAATTTTGTGATCACAACTTTTCGGGATATAGCGATAAAAATATAAAAAGCATAAATTATTATAGTACTGAAGTCATTGACCTTTACTTCAAAATAATCTAAACAAAAAATATTCACCAAGTAGATTTATGTTAAATTACAACATTAGCTACGGAACCCATGTATCTCGACACGGTCTTAGCCAATTATTTTTTCAATTCTAAATTCATCATTCAACTTGTTGACACAATTTTGGAACGCCTCTTCAAATATCGAGCACGGCTCCAAGCCTACTTGTACTCAAGTCACTACGGCACCATGTTTGTATAGTGTTAGGTATATGTACACCAGTTACTTTACACAGATCTACTTTCGGATTTGATTTCAGTATAATTTCTTTTTTTTTTAATTATAACCAGGACAAGTAATAGTTTCGACACATGATCGTGACGATCTTAGGGTTCCGTTCTTACCATTACCTTACCGTTACCGTACCTTACTCTCTATGGAATCCTAAATAATAATAGTAAAAAAAAAAACTGAAAAAAACAGACTCCAAAATGCGCAATTTTGTTTTAAAAACCAAACTACAGCCAAACTACCAATTTTGACGAAATTCCTATGGGACCAATCTCAAAGTACATTATGTATATCTTAAGAACATTCCCATCCAATTCGGGTAGTCG
Organism: Lycia hirtaria; assembly: GCA_947563715.1. Taxonomy (NCBI): domain Eukaryota; kingdom Metazoa; phylum Arthropoda; class Insecta; order Lepidoptera; family Geometridae; genus Lycia; species Lycia hirtaria. The sequence continues at coordinate 27,630,549 of OX387375.1, forward strand.
GGTAATTGAAAACAAACAAACATTGATCCAAAAGCATTATTTACTTATCGTACACTTGTACTCGTAAGTTGAGTATGTGGGTGTGACAAAAAGTACTCAATTAGGAGATATGATGTTGTCATCGTTTTATGGTCATGAGACCCTTATGACTTATTGTGATGGACGTTTACGATCCATCGGTTTCGTCAGATGATTTAGTATTCGGTCGCCAAACTATCGGTTTGATGCTTTACAACTGGTGTACAGGATGTTGGGTCATTCGGTGCAAAACTTTGGAAGGCTGTTATTTTTTTTTACTACTAGCTGCGATCCGCGGAGTTACCCGCTATTTTACATAAATTATATTAAAGGAGATTGTATTTTTCGGGATCAAAAGTAGCCTATGTGTTAATTCACTTCCATAGCAAATTTCATCAAAAAATATCTGATAAGGAAAATACATCGTAGTTTCACAGATATATTGAAAAGTTTGCCTTTTAACAAATCAAGTAAAAGAAGTCGGTTAGTTAGCAATATATAGTCAGATTAATTTAGAAAAAAAAGGAATTAAAAAAAAGACTTCGCTTAAGATGTGTCTTAGACTGCTCTAAACGAGCTCAACTACGAAACGACAACTTCCACAACTTTGCGTCGAGTAACCAAACACCCTGTATAGTATACAATATATAATCAGAGTGCCCGTGTGTGTGCTGTAAATATACCTACTTGTACCTATAGTTTGTTAAGAATAGTGATAAAATCAATATTGTCCACCCACTGCTGGGATGACGTCACATGTCATGCCTTACTGCAACTTTAAAAAATGTTTTAAACGAGGTTTATTAACGTAGGATCTGGGAGGCATAGTAGTTTCTCTGCCATGATGAGCTTACATAAAAGTAAAGAACTACCTCCTCTTCTATGACAGGAAGTAAAAATGAATGTAACAATCACTTCGCATATCAACATCGGTTAACCCGTTTAGGCATAGACCCGAAAAAACAGGATTCTCCTTGCGCAGTCGGTTAAAAATAAAATTAATAATTATAGTTTAAAAAAAACTTAAGCAACCGACTTCAAAATATGCAATTTCGTTTACTTGGATTACATATGTTTTCCAGTTATTTTGTTACATATGTATTAAACTGATTTAGATAAAATTTATATGGGACCTCTGAATTAAAACCTACCATTAGATCATCAAAATCAATCTATAATTGGCGAATAAATCGCGTAACAAACATACAAAAAAACATATAGTTGAATTGAAAACCTCCTTCTTATTGGAAGTCGGTAAAAAATTTACTATCTATGTACGTAAGAAAGAAGAGGTCCCGTATAAATTTTATCAAAATCGGTTCAGTAAAATACTGAACCGATTTTGATAAAATTTATACAAAAATAACTGGAAAATTATCATCCAAGTAAACGAAACTGCGTATTTTGAAGTCGGTTGCTACAGTTTTTTATTTAAAATAGAAGTAATTATATCGACCTCAACTCCGTGCCATTTCACCCCGCTATAGTTTAGTTCCGCATGTAGCGGGTTTAGTATTTCTATAAATAGGCCAGTATGGGGTGAGATGACCTCGTTGCCATGACGTGCGTGAAGTGGGTATGGGCGGCTGAATAATTCAGTGTGAATGACGTTTTCCGTGTGATATCTGTCACTCTCACGCTGGGTTTTGGATATCCCTCAATTTGGTTTTCGTAGTCTCTTCGATGGGGAACATCAGTCTTAATTATAAACACGCAAGCGCATTTTAGTTGAACAGTGTTTTATTCCGTTTTCGCGCGTGTCACGGGACGTCTGACAGAATGGGACAGATCGTATATTTATATTTAATATTATATTTGTATTTATTATTTTGTTCACTTAAGACTAGTTGTAATTTTTTTCCACGATTGTTCTCTACTGAAACATACATTCGCAATCTTAACTAATATTATTTATTTATTTATTTTTTATTTACCGGACCGAACCGCCGGACCGTGCTTGGCACGCTACGGTCTGGGTCGGTGCCGGAACGATTTAGTGGGCATCATGCAAAACAAGCTACGGTTACGGTCATGGTATGCACCAGGCTAGTGGGCTCCTATCTTTATCCTACACATGCATACATACATTAGGTACTATATGTAGATAAAGTTTACTCATAAGCGTGGGAACGTGCGACTGTGGACGCTAACTCACAAACACGTGCTAAAAGGGTTGCTTCTGTTTACTTTACGCCTAAATTAGAATCTGATTGATGCTTGTATGTGACGAAATATACTGGATCGTATACGCTATGTATGGAGGTGTCATGGTCAAACAGTTGTTTTCAAGCTCACTTTATGTTGTTTTATTAATTTTTAACGTAAATCCACCAAAAAGTGCCCATTACGACTAACAATGAGCCCGAACTCGACGGGTCCATTTTCTATTTGGGAGTTCCCATGTCGATTCGTCTGTCATCACCCTTGTTAATTTACTCATGGACCTCATGCAAAATTATTATAGACAGATAAGTAATAATTCAATGTTACATACAATTTTTTCTATTTAATACATTTACTATAACCCATCAAGAAGTTTCAATGGAAACTCTTCGATTCTATTCAGTCAAGTCCAGCTTCATGGAACTTAATTATAGCAGTGTCATTGAAGTTACTCATTTACATAATTTTTGGATGTGGTGGGTTGATCAAACTTAAAATAAATTTCTTATCGTTTTCTTCAATTCGCCACGAATCACAATATAATAGAAACTTCAATCAGAGATATTTGTGATGCCCACACTTTCTGAACTGCGGTCCAGCCCCGGACCTACGATTTTTTCGAACCGGGGCAGAAACTTGACGGCGGCGCTCTCTGCAGCGCTTAAAATAACTTATTTAAAAAAACTTAATATAATTATCTATGTGGCGCCTTTTTCTTAAAAGTTAACGGTGAGTCAACCAAGCTTTCGTATTCTAGGCGCTTTGTGGAGCAAGTTATTTTATTTTTAATCATATTAATTATGATTTTTGCGCCCTCTGAAAATGCCGCCCGGGGCGGGTGCCCCGGTCCCCCCCCCCCCTAGATCCGGGGCTGCTGCGGTCTAAAAACTATTTAAACAAATGTTTGCTCCCATAAGCCCGAACTTAATGGATGTACTATTTGCAATTTGAAAGATTTCATGTTTTTCCATATTGTGAGCTCCATCGTCATGTTTATTAAAAATTATTATGATAAATTGAAAAAGCAAACCCTAACTTAACGCTTCTAGCTAGGTATTATATGACATTAGAAAGTTACATTACTTAGCAAATTTCCGGTTCCATCACCAGACATCAAGTAACATCTCCCAAAACGAGGCTGCCAGTATTTAGTACTATTACACCCTTTTAGCAGTTTGACTTATGTATCGGAGGTTCTAGGGGCCTAACTAACTGCTATTTAGCGCGGCCCCGTACCGAGCTACTAACAAACTCTGACTTGAGGGGGTCCAGGCGATTTGATATTTCAGGACACTGATTTAACATCGCGCCGAGCTTTTGATGATTTGTATGCGACAGTTAGACTGAAGCCTGGTACTTTCTATGTTAATAATTTAATAAAGTCGCCGAGTAATCAGCACAAATCTCGTAGAAAAGATATAGTCTAGTAAAAATAAGATTTGTGACAACATAAAAGACAACTAAGTATATTGTTATTTAAATGAATGTACTGGTGTTTTGAAATACATTTGACACAATTTCATAATGATATTATAAAACCTAATTTTGTTACCTTTACACGCTCAAACAACTGAACCGATCGTTATGAAAATTAGTCCTCTTGTACTCTAGTTTAAAAAATATGTAAAGTTAGCTAAAAAAAAAAATGTATTAGTTTATAAAAGGCATGGACCCTGGAGTCTGTGGTGCTCGAATTTTTTCAAAAAAAAAAAAAAAATTGTATAGAGATAGCTTTGGACCTGGAGACGGACATAAGCTACTTATCATCATCATCACCATTTTTCATAACTACGCGAGTGAAACCGCGGAACGCAGATAGTCTATAAATCGGGGATTATTGTTGATCTATGATTTTTAGCTATTTTACTATCATAAATTCAAAGAATCCATACAAACTGATTTATTTTTACTATACTGATACCCTGTAATGTTCAATTAAAACACTTGTTTAGCACTCTTTGAAAATGTGCCCGTGCAAAGGCGGGTATGGATAAGATAAAAATAATTTTATTGTGCCAAAATTACAGTTTCAAATTAGGTATATAAAAGCGATATACAAATCAAAGCTTAATCAGAGATATACTGAATTTCAACCGAGCCCCAAACTAGGCTAGGCCTGTCTTTTGGGCGCCCTAGGGTAGGTAGGGCCAATAGCTGACAAAATCTTATTGTGCGCTGAGGTCTGTACGATTTGTGATATGGTTTTCTAGTTTTACAAACGACGAACGACGAAAGTCATTTAATAACTTCAACAAGTATATTTAAAAAAAAAAAACTTTTTAAAAACAAACTTTTATTATGACAATAATAAAGTACTCGCCAAGACGAATCAAACGAGTCGAAACTCGATGGAGTTGCGTCGTTTCATTACAGAGTTCCTATGCAATAATAGTATAATAATATTATACTATTATTGCATAGGATAATAATTGTCCTATAATTAATTTTAGCTCAATCGGTAACCGGGAAGTGGATCAAATTTAATTTGCAAGATTTGCTGATAAACATCGGGCAGGTGCAACTAAATAAACCTTGTAAAACATGTGGGTATGCGCGAGCGAGACGGACGATGGTTGGACTAGTACCTACCAACCTTAGGACAATGCTTGAGATGTCAAAAAGTATTTGTCCTCCACATCATCACAGTAGTCATGGATACTGTGTTCGTAACGATCCCATTCGACCCTTATGAAGCTAATAGAACAAATGCGTTTAATTGGACCGTGACATTGTTACTAATGGACGACAATGGTGCTAGTTAATCTATTTTCTTGTTGCACGACATTTCCATTAAGACATAAAGCAACGGAATCTCTATCGTTATCAGAAATACTTGTATCATTATCACCTGTAATTATTACAGGAAGTTAATCGCCGGTAAGTTTGTTTGCTTGGTCGTGTTTCCTTTGATTTTCCGAGTGTAAAGATTTTCTGTTCAGTGGATGTTCCCTAATTAGGTACTTGAATAATTGAACTAGTGCTGAGTATTTCGGATGTTAGTGTCGGTATACTGGCTCTGTGAGAATGTAGTCCTCGCTCACGAATAGTCTATAATTTAATGCATGGTCTCTATAATCCAATACTTTATAGGGTGGAATAAGATCGTGAAGCTCATCATCGATTAACCTGAAAGTTCGCCGGTCACCCACTCGAAAGCTTTTGGCTGATTCTTGGCTGCTCCATCAAGTGACGATCGGATTTGTGCCAATTTAGTCTTAGAGTCGAAGTAGACCAAAGTACAATATTACACAAGTATATAGGATTTGATGAACTAATGTAACCAGGCGGAATGCTCATTTTCCGCTGTCGGCCGGTGAGATCAAAGCTAGATATACACCATTAATATAGATAATTTAAAAAAATTAAGCCGACTTCGAACTGAAAGAGAGAAATAACACGAAGAAAATCATACTGGGTATAATAATAATAACTATTTTTGAGGTCTTTTTTAATTAATATTTAATAATTAAATTATTTTTTTAATCACACTTCACTACTATCGTAACGCCTAATTTTTGCGTTATAAAGTATGCCAGATCCTTTTACATAGTATGTGTGATAAACCTACCGAATTTCGTTCAAATTCGTTCAAAGTTTGTATAGCGTCGTTGAAACTATACAAACTTGTAACCAACAAACTTGTAAACTAGTAAACCTATTTTAATCAAACTTACGGTGACTCCTAAGTTGAGAGCTATTTTATTCAATATAGAAAGATATTTTACAATACGACTTCTAGTTTCTGCGTAATACATATACATACATACATACATGTGTGTATGTGGACAAACATGCAAACAAATCGGATAACACTATTTCATTCAAGACTACCTACCCCAATATATTTTAGTTTTAGGTCAAGAATAACCTCTTGCAAGTGTAAGCATTTGGTTCTATTACAATCGCGAGTCTATTTAAAACGATGCTTATGAAATAGATTAAACAAAGATTCACATTTGCTTTGTATCTGCGAAGCTGCGAAGTGTCGGTTATAAACCATATTCTGTCTTAAATTAGAAGCAGCGTAGGTCTGCATGGAGATCGGAGCAGATAATTGTTTATTTGTGAGCTTAAATATAGACGATTTTTTTTATTTGGGGCAATAAACTAGCCTCTAAACAATCATCAATACTGAATATTTAAAATTTGAACATAATGTATTATTTTATATACACAATACATACAAAAAAGTAATTTAAAAAAAATTAACCAACTTCAAACTGAAAAGAGAGAAATAAGACGAAGAAAATCAATACTGGGCCTCTACCTAAGTAGGTACCTACGTAAACCAACTATTTTTGAGGTCGGTGTCAGGATCTAAACTGTCATCAGCTAAGTCCTATACAGACACCTACCTCACAAATAGTTGGTTCACGTACCTACTTAGGTAGACGCCCAGTATTGATTTTCTTCGTGTTATTTCTCTGTTTTCAGTTTGAAGTCGGTTATTTTTTTTAATTACTTTTATTTATGAATTTTAATAGTATTTACTTTTTGAAGTCGGTTAAATAAAGTATGTCAGACCTTTTCAAATAGTATGAGTGATAAACCTACCGAATTTCGTCCAAATCCGCCCAGTAGTTTTTATAGCGAGCGTCGTTGATAAAATAATTTTTGAAATAATACTTCTAGTTGCTGTGTAATGCGTGGACAAACATACATACACTTATGAAATTTGGCACACATGTTTAGAAGCTGGTATAGACTAACATATACAAAAATTGTGCAATTCTGACACTCTAGTACAAACATACAGGTCGAATTGATAACCTCCTTTTTTTGAAGTCTGTAAAAATACTTGCAGAATTTTGCCGGTAACTTGAAAAATAATAATGTCGCAGCTCTATTTTAATTAACTAAACTTCTGTTATGGTGTTTTTTAATCTCATGCTTAATTTAATGTTTATTTGTTAACTTTTTATGTTCAATTAAATGTAATTGATCTCTATGAAACAGCCGCGACCTGGAGAAAGAGGACACATTACATTTGTCATCATCATCACCGTTACTCATCAGTCATCACTACATGAAAGAAAATGCAGGATTCAAAATCCGTCAAGGAAAAAATGATAACCTACTTTTTTTAAGTCGGTTAAAAAACAAAAGTAATAGTGTTTTTAAGCCGACTTCAAATAAGGAGGAAGTTATCAATTCGTAGCGTATATTTTTTTTTTATACATGTACACGAATTTCTCCGTTTTCGTGACCAATTTTTGTTTCGTGAATTTGCGTATAGAGAAAGCTCCCAAGTTGGTCCCATAATTATTTTATAAACATCGCTTTATTACTTTCTGAATAATCTCTAAAAAATAAAAATATTTTCATTGGATTCCTGAGTGAAGTCCGTCAGATTATAGAATCGCAGATTTCCACTGACACGTTTTTCTTTGCAAAAGTGTCAAATGTTGAGGATTATCGTAGAAGCATCTGCACATTTTCTAATCTTCGATCGAGCACGTAAGTACATTTGACATTCAATTACAAATTAATCTCATTCTTGACAAAAACAAAACGAGCGGGTGAAGAGAGGTCTCTTTCTAAAGTTTACAGTCGTGAAGGATTTAGTAAGCTTGAAAGTAAAACCTTTTTACTTCTCATCCTATGTGTATAGGGAGAAAATAGAGTTACTTCAATGCTCGAGCGCCTTGTTTAGTTATTACCCGACTGTATCTTAATCCTTACTAATATTACAAGTAAACGAAGTAGCGTACATTCAAATCAGTTATTTCAGTTTTTTAAACTAGTATAAAATTATTCGGAACTTGAATACATTGTTCCCTGTTCCATTTAAGTCTGTTCTCATTTGCATCAAGATACAACAGTAAAAAATAAATCAAACAATTAAACAATCACCGAGAACAGCTTATTCAAATATGCTGCGATATAGGTCAGCGGAATCCCGCGCCGGAGGTTATCTTGAGTTTAGGCCACGTGGGCACAGATTGAATTATAGTAGCCCATGGTGAGGCAACCATGCACTAAGGAGTATCGTGTAAACGAGCTTTGTATAACAATTACGTAATGTTATACTTACCGTCATGTCAACACGATTAACGGGTTTTTTAAATTATAAGATGGAATCCGTGAATAACACATTATACAGGATATTTTTAGCCAAGTGGTTATGACTACACTTGGGTTTAGCCGGCTAAAGATAAAAGAAATTTAACATTAGCCTCTCCTCGACAATAAACTCAAGTTTAGTCGGGCAATCTTAATTTTATTTTTTCATCCATCTTTAGCCGTAATAGATGGCTACGCTATTAATTGTACTAGTCCAGTAAAAATAAGATTTGTGACAATATAAAAGACAACTAAGTATATTGTTATTTAAATGAATGTACTGGTGTTTTGAAATACATTTGACACAATTTCATAATGATATTATAAAAGCTAATTTGGCCAAACGGCTGAACTGAACGTTATGAAAATTTGTATAGAGATAGCTTTGGACCTGGAGACGGACATAAGCTAATTATCAACATCATAATCATCACCGTTTTTCATAACTACGCGAGTGAAACTTCGGAACGCAGCTAGTCTATTAATCGGGGATTATATTATTGATCTATGATTTTTAGTTGTTTTCATATCATAATTTCAAAGAATCCCTCCAGTTGCAAATACTGTGCTCTGCTCCATACAAACGGATTTATTTTTACTAGAATATACGTAGTTTGTCATGTCGTTTTCAATTTTTTTCTCACTGCAGTTCTCTACGCAAACAGACTATCACGTTTAAAAGTAAAAGTCGCCCGCATCTTTTTCCGTGCCTATTCTTAGAAAAGTTTATTCCAATCAAGTGAAGCCTCACGTGATTTAGTGAAATTGCTTCGGGTCCATGTCAGTTCGGTTAGGGGTTGAAAGCCCTTGTTAGGTCCCCCTTGGGGAAGCGTATATTGCACCCGAGGGGCGCCGTAGAACTAGCCCCTCGTAACCGGGGATGAGATACAGACTCGCCCCGGCCTTAGTACGTAGTAGTTTATATACCTGGTACATAATTAACGGCTATAATAATGAAGTTGGTTAACTTGGAAATGTCAAGATTTCATGATATTAAAGAATGGCTATTGCTGGCACCAGGATCACAAGACTACGCAGGCGCTTCAATACAATCAACATCATAGAATAATTAATAGTACAATTACAGTAGGTTAATTCCAAAAATACATTTAAATTAGTGGCCCTTGCTACGACGCAATAAAGCGCAAGTCAGTTTGCACAGTTGCCACTTACATTAACCTACAGACACAGAGTGCAGCTAATTCAATCGTGCAGCTCTTATCTCTTCTGGCTGCAGGCAAAGTACTGAAGTGTCCTGTCGAGCCGGCAGGACGTATCCAATGATGTATTACACGTAGGTCTTCCCCGGATCTGCGTGGCAGAAAGTAAGGTAATCGCCCGACTCGTCTTCATTAGCGACACGTCGGGCAACGGTGTTATACGCGTGTCGTTACTTGTGAACAGTGATAATGCCATCCTGTGTGTTTATGTATTTATAACCTCTCTATAGATAAAATCTCATTGGCCGTATCTATATACTCGTAGTATTTCACTGGAAGTTCTAAATATACATTTTAGTTTTACTAAAATACCTACTCACATACTATTTTCATTTGAAATAAAAAGTTAATATCGCCACAAGTGTCACCAACTATAAAATACTTTAAAGTCTATAAACCCCGTTCTCTTCCCACAAAACTAAGTTGAAGTTAGCTAAGCCATCCGTAAGTTTGTAGCTTCATAGCCAATTTTTCCTCGCTTGTCTTTCCTAATATTACTTTTGGCGCGGGTCGCTAACTTGAAGCCGCACATATTGCCTCCAGGATTATGATGGAATACTAATGGGAAAATTGGGTTTGTTTTCTTAGTAAGGTAACTTTTATTGTGACAGTCTTTCATTGACAGACATAATTATCTTTTAGGACAAAACAACAATGACGTTTATTACATGGACACAAACCGTCTTACTTATAAACGCTGAATAAGCGCATATTAGTTAAACGGTGTTTTGTTCCGTTTTCGCACGTGACAGCTCCCGTCTGACAGAAAGTAACAAGTCCTTATTCAGTGAAGAAGATTTAAACATGCGTTTATAAGAAAGACGGAATGTGTAAAACAAAATTCAAGAAAAAAAATTTCTGAGTAGACCAATACTCATATAACAACAAAGACGAACTTAATATTGATTAAGTTCTTTGCCGCCGTACTAAAGCCTACTTTAGATTGAGAAGTTTAGTGACATATAAAGCGTATTTTGCCGCTTCGAATGAATTTGAAAATAGAATTTATTTCAATCGTGTAAGCGGTCTACAGTTCACCGCTTTAGACCTTATTTAATTCAAACGTTTTTAATCGCGGACGCCAAATCTTTATCGTCATAATATCGTTGAATAAATACCAATCAGTCTGTAGCCCCTACCCTTGATAGCTTAAGTTCCGCGGTGCCGTAGTTTTAATTTTTTGTAGTTTTTATGTTTTGTATAAATTTGTTGGTAAAAATTAAAAATTAAGTAAAATACGCAATACAATATACTACCTTGTTGCTATGCTGTAGGTTTCTTAGAATTATATCCTTCATCATAAGCCTAATCTCATTACTAAGTTGTAAATCGCAAACAATTAATGACAACTCCACCTCACTCCATTAATTGTTGTCATAAAACTCTCATCCAACACGTAGGTAGAGTTCAATCACCGTTAGAGACCATCAAACCATCGAGTCACAAGTTAAAGTCTAGCACCCACAGTTTATGACTCAATCAGTCGAAAATATATGTTTGTCCAACCTCTATAAAGTTCACCAGTTTACGGGGAACCTTGCGCACTGCACGCCGGTAAGCACGTGGGTGGCTTTTAGCACAACGTACTGCATGGTTACAGTAAACCAGTTAACAAGAACTACGTTGATATTTATATCAGCTTTATTTTTTTTACCTCCACGCGTTGAGAACGACGTTGAGAAACAGTCCAGGTAACAGACAGACGGACAGACGGACGGACGGGTGGATAGATATATAGACAGACAAAGAAGTGATCGTTTAGGGTTTCCTATTTTTCTATGAATCATCCGAGTCTCCAGTTTATATCATAATTGTGAAGTTAGGATGTAAATAAATAAATATTGGTGGACATTTCACACAACAACCATCTAGTCCAACCAAACTAAATAAACCTTGTACTATGGAAACTAGATAGCTGAAATAATACTTATATACTTTTTTTTGTAAATACATAATAATTTTATGATACATAGAAACACCCAGACACAGAACAAACATCCATGCACATCACTCAAAATGTTTGCCCTGGGTGGGGATCGAAGCCATGACGTACAGTTTAGCAGGCAGTTATACATAGATATAAGACTTATATTACCAACTGAGCTATGAGGCCAGTCAAGCAGGCAGACATACTAAAATACACATAAGTTTAAACAAACAGATGTATGCGGAGCGACATCATGCGCGACGAGCGCGTGTGGACGTTATCTCCGGTTATGACGGTGTTGTTTGACGACGTACGGCGTCGTCTTTCCGTGTCGTTTACAGGTCGTGGTGCTGGAGGCCACGGCCGGTGTCCGCAGCGATGGTCGTGGTGGTTCCCACGGTGATGTATGCGGTGTCTTTCGCGACGTGAGGGGCGATTCTCGCGGCTACTCCTGTGACGATTCTCACAGCGATTGGCGACGGGCGTAAACGAATCTGATTTACAAATTTATAGACAGTTTAAAAATTACGCATACATCCAACGGTACTTGAATCGCATTATCCCGATCTGTGCCTGGAAGTCTTTACCATTTTGGCTACGAAGGTGTCACGATGGTCGAAACTTTCGAACAGTCTTTTTTACTTAAACCAGTTAAGCGTTGGTGGCGCCACCCGTAACACACGCTTTAAGCGTGCTAAGAACAAATAAGATTCGTTTATGGTCGCCCATCCGAAGAATGACTCAGCCAATCAGTGGTAAATGTTAACATATAAATTGTAATGTTTTGTACTAGTTTCGCTACTGTCAGTGTAGTGTACGAGCTTTTCCGCCAGATTGATGAATCACCGTCGATGTCCCGGATTTATCTAACGAAACGTGCTCTTTCAATAGATCGTATTTTTGGAAACAGCTGTTTATTCCGACAATTGTAACGGAACAATGATTGTTAGGTTTGTAGAATTGTTTTAGTGACTTGTGATTTTCTTAAATGTTGCTTTGTTTTTATTGAAAAATGCTAGAATTTATGGTTGATGATAAAATGCGCTATGCGCTGTTGGTATTTTGCCTGGGGTTAGATTTTTTTTTATTTTACTCTATTTGTACAAAACTAATAAGCAAACGAGCGATAGATTTCTGCATCAACTGAGAAAATTAGCTTTTATATTTTCCGGCGATGTTTGTTTGTTTCGATGTTGCACTAGCGTAAAGATCGACATTTGCCTAAAGTTTGCTGTGGAAACTATTTACCGAGCGATTCTGAAAATATTTTAAATTTGATAATTAGGTACTAATTGTAATAATAATTAGGTATTAGGTTATTATAAAAATAATTTTATATATTGGAGGATTGGAGGCGGAGGACATTTTCACACAAAACCATCTAGCCCCAAACTAAGCAAAGCTTGTACTATGGGAACTAGATGGCTGATAGAATACATATATACTTTTTTGTAAATATATGCATACTATACATAATAACACCTAGACACATAACAAACATCCATGCTCAACAGAAATATTTGCTGTAAGTGGGGATCGAACCCACGACCTAGAGCTTAGAAGGTAAATATTACTACCACTGAGCCATGAATCCTGTCAGTATAATCAAACTTGTTCAAAAGGTTGTCAAGGCAAATGATTATGAAATATCAACAAAAAATTTGTGCTCGTAGGCTGTATTGTTTTTTTTATGTTTAACAAATTTATTCTCCAGACTCCAGGGTCCAGGGTCCGTGCCTTTTATGAACTAATATATGCATTTTTAACTACTTAGTTTTTTAGGGTTCCGTACCCAAAGGGTAAAAACGGGACCCTATTACTAAGACTTCGCTATCTGTCTGTCTGTCTGTCTGTCTCCAGGCTGTATCTCATAAGCCGTGATAGCTAGAAAGCTGAAATTTTCACAAATGATGTATTGCCGTTGCCGCTATAACAATAAATACAAAAAATTAAAAAAAAAAAATTAAGGGGGGGTCCCCATACAATAAACGTGTTTTTTTCGTATTTTTTTGCTCAATATTAAAAACGGTAACAGGTAGACGCTTCAAATTTTCACAGAATATTTACTTGTATATTACCTTTCAAAATAAATAATTAAATAACAATAAAGTAAATATTAAAGGGGGGCTGAATACAACAAACGTAATTTTTAAGCAATTTTTACTCGATCTTAATTAACAGGTAGAAACTTGAATATTTGTAAGTAAATATTTAGAAATATATTAACTATAAAAATAAATACCTAATCTAATACATAAAAACTCACAAAATGAAAATAATCCGTGCATCTAAACGCGGTGCGAGCGCCGCGCCGCGGTGTGGTGGTGGCGCGAGCGCGAGGCGGTTGATAAGCAACGGCCGCGCGGGTAGCGGGGGAGGTAACATAACGGAGAGAGCCATAACCGCGCGTGTTCACGCGAGCGTCGTCATGCTGCTCGGATGTGTATCGAAAACCTACCTATAAGTTTGCAATTTACTACTTGGAATTTCGTTGATTTCTCGTTATTTTATAAACAGAACTAAACAACGGGTTATACTCAAATAGATAACGTGTTTAGCAATATTGACTTAAATGCTGGCACTATTTAGTTACCATAGCCCTTTATGGATACGTTTTCGAATTGAGCAATAGATTTTATCAAAACTACCCGAAAAGCAAGAATAAACTCTCATGGATTTATTTATCAACTAAAACAGACAAAAAATTAGTATACCTACAACAAACGTGATTTTCTATTATAGATGATGATAGTACGGAACCCTTCGTGCGCGAGTCCGACTCGCACTTGGCCGGTTTTTTTAAAGTTATGCCTACATATTGTTTGTTGGGCTGCTGTAGCTGTATCTACATGTACAACTATGTACATGTAGATACAGCTGTAGTTTTAGTGAATCATATTGGACTTGCACTAACTTGGTTATGGCCTGGAGCGTATCCGTTCAACCGTTACTTACATCCTACATGCTGTAACAAGGTTATCTTATTAACTTCCTTTAGACCCTTTTCAGATTATGCCGTTTTTAACCGACTTTCAAAAAGGAGGAGGTTCTCAATTCGTCGGAACCTTTTTATGTATGTTCCCCGATTACTCAAAGACACCTGGACCGATTTATTTTTTTGTTTGGACTTCCCAGAAATTGTATCAAAATCGGTTCAGTATTTTGGTTTTTATAACAAAATAACTGGAAGAATATGTCATCCAAGTAAACGAATTGCGTATTTGAAACGATTACTGGTAAATTGTAAGTACAAATCTGTATTTTAATAACTTTGAGTAGCTTTTCTCGAACATGATATAGCTTTAGCTGCGTCTCGCAGGTACTTCCTCCCTGTTTGAATATATGTAGGACTAGCAAAAAGTCGGCACACACATTATTATTAATATCTACAATTTTTACTAAGGTACACTGAAATCTTGTTTTCCTTATAAATTTGTTTCCTTTCTTAGTTAAATGTTATTCTATCACTTTCTCTAGTATATCAGTATTAGTATTACTTATTTATTTTATGTTCATGGTATTTATTAGTATATATATAGTATTTGTATCGTAAGTATTAGTGTGTAGCAGAATAGAATGTATGTCTACTCCATAGGTATATATAGGGAATTAATTATACTCCTCTCCATCCTAGGGTTGCCTGGAAGAGATCGCTATTAGCGATAAGGCCGCCAGTTGTTACACTAGTTTTTAAATAACTTATCTTGATTGTAAATTTCTAAGGTGTGTACAATAAAGAGTTTATCTATCTATCTATCTGAAATCGCGACAAAAAATCATTAGTCCCACACATTTGGACCCGGTCATTTGAATTTTTTATACGGGAAAGCCGATTTTTTTCTCGATTTCGGGATTGGTCCTGCATAAGTAGTTTTCAATGATTTGTACAAAATTAAATGATCTTTTGACAATTTTTTTTATCAGCCCTGTTTGTACAAACTGTCCCACTGCTGGGCGCGGGCCATCTTCTCATTGTGAGAAATGTAACTTTTGACATTACTAGATAACAAAAATCAGGGTGTATAAATGGGTCATTAAACCTTTCCATTCAAATAATTAGCTGAAATGTTTTCCAATAAATTTAACGTGAAGTCGATAATAAACGTAAGGTCATTAACACAACATCGTTAGCGTTCATTCAGGGACGAAACGATGCAGAAATATGACGGTATTTCCGGTACTCATTTAGTAGGCAATTTTCAGTACTGTTTCGGCAACTACGTGTTTAGATGAAAAATAAAATAATATAAAAAAAATATACGCCACGAATTGATAGCCTCCTTCTTGTATGAAGTTGGTTAATAAGTTATTATGGACATTGCATTATCAGGAGGTCTTCTGTCTGTAGCTCGTACTATCGGTAGTGGAAGCCTTGCCTTACTGTTGGCAGCACAGATCATAAAACAAGGGAGATATGCCTTGTTCACTATAATGTTTGAAACCCGGTGTCGCCGTGCTTCCCCCACCCATTTAACTAACACAAACACAAAAACTGTAAGTATAGCAAACATCTCCCCGATTGTCACGCACACTAAAAATGTTGTTGAAAGTCAATTGGTCAGTTAATTGCACACATACAAAAACAAGGCGGTGCATCGACGTGTAGCTATGAGCTCAGAATACAAACACTTAGTCAAATAGAGATGTAAACTACTGATCGATAGATAAAATTCGATGAAATTGGCTCATCATTATTATGCATGGTATAAACAACTGTCAAATAAAATTAATACATTATTTTAAATAACTATATTTCTAAATTAATTTGCATTTTTTTACTAGTGAATTGAGTGAATTGAATGAGTGAGTTTTTTAGTTTGTGCTTGAATCAGCTTCACTTGAGGTTAAGCAAAACTCAATATTATACTTCCAGTCATCCTTGGATAATATATTAGCGTCAAAAAATTCTAAACGTTTTTCTTATTTTGTTATAAATACACAACCTTCTGTTTTCAGTTTTTAAACTTAGGTATTAAATATTTAATTGTATGAATAAACGTAAATAAAACTAAACTAAAACAACCTAAATAACTTAAATAATATACAAATACTACTAGATAAAAATAACCTATGCAACTTAAATAAACGACTAGTTCTACGAACAGTAGACCTCGCGAGAAACCTTATATGCAGCTCATTTTGAGTCATCTGTATATAAAACCTACATAAATTTGACTTAGGAGGCCGTTTATAAATTTTGAACGATTTCTTAATTTTAAGCTTGCGTTCTACAAAAGTATTAAACACAATAAAATGTACGAAAACTCCACAATACCCCACAGCTATGCTACGCCGCTTTCTCTTTTTGAGAAGACATCATAATAACTGGTTTTAAAATGAATACAAAAAATAAGATAATATGTTTAGATGCCCTTAGTTAAAAAACAATGTATATTCTTATAAAAACAAATAATATGTTTATAATCCATTATTATATATTACATATAATCCATCTAAGCATTAATCCATTGTTCTTTTGTTATTGAATCCTTTGGAAAGCTGAGATTATTTAACAAAATAATAATATTTTAATATATTAGATATACGCACAAATAACAACAAGATTGAATACGAAACATTAAAAATATCGACAACCACAAAACCCACAGTACATCTCTATTTTACGGACGCTACGTGCATGCGCACCATGATAATCTATGTTAGTGAAAGTATCACTCGAATGCTTATCCATTGCAGCGTAAGAATAGTCTATTCATTGAATGCCTGATTTTAAACAAGCAATGTAACTGCACTTTGTATTTCATATCACTTATGCATAGCCATATGGACGTTTATGCATTGGAAAGTTCCTTAGGTTGTGCATTTGTAATATTTTATTTAATTTAAACTAAAAACATAAATATTACAGTACTTACGTGTGAAATGAGATTCCATCTTTGACATAATTCACTTTGCGACTAGAGTTTTTGCAAACAACTACGGAACAACAAGGCATTTTGTTAAAATAATCGACTAAAACGGAGATGTGAGAACAGGACAACGTGCAGACCGACTGAACACAGAAACGTCCATCAAGTGCATTTTGCACCGCATGCGTTCCGACGGGCCGCGCCTACTCACCATATCTCCCTTGTTTTATGATCTGTGGTTGGCAGCAATCCATGTGTAAGTTTAAGGACTAGTGAAATTAAATATTAATATTTTAGTACAAAAGGTACGTAATGATACTGTGGGAGAAACAATATCACTTTACAATCTAAATTAGTCAAGCTATTTGTAATGTTTAAATTCATTAGAGCCTGTAAGAATCTTGGACTTGTACTGTTAAAAACTGTTGAAATGTGCTAGATTCGTCTGAGAAATTTGATATTAATATTAACTTTTCTGTGTAAGTTTAACATCAGGCGAGTTGGTGGTCAATCGTAGATCTATCTTGCGTAAAAAAAGAACAAGACATTAATGCTTTTTTTAACTGTGGCTATATGCTACCTGAGTGAGTATTCTGGTAAAAAAGTTTCTTCCAGCCAAACGTGTTTCAGCGTGAACCAGAACGTCGCTCAACATCAGGCGAGCTGGTGGTCAATCGTGAGCCTATTAATGAATAAAAAAACATCTCTCTAGCCATTGTATAATTTGCATAACAACGGTACTTACTCAGACGGATTCTGCAAAACTGTCTTGCATACTACCAAATAGTCGTACTGTGTCGTAATTATGTGTTTTTCCGGTTATCCAGACACTAATTACGGCGCAAACGGGTGAAATTTAAGCTCACGAATATATGTATGTATATGAACCATATGTATATGTCGATACATATTATTTCGTCGCTCGTTGACGGCGCTTCAGGCGTCGATATCAAATTACTCCAATATGGGGCGATGCCTCACGAATCTCACGATTTATTTTACAGTTGAAATTTAAATTCAACGATATTTTCTGGAATACGAATTTTTTTCGCTTATTTCATGTATTTTAAGAGGTTTTTTTTTTACTTTTTTATCAAAGCTGAAATATGTATTTTGTTTTTCAGTCATAGGAATTTATGTAAGTGTGCCCAGAGGCTCCACCTGCGTATCTACGCGTCATAAAAACAGTGGTTTGCGGTATTTAAAAAAAATACCATATATATCATACAACCCTTTATCTGATAAACACAACAAACAATTCAGTAAAATTTGATTTTACAATACAATACAACACAACACAAAACACTTTATTGACACCATAATAAAAATTACAATCTAAATAAATAAATAATTGAAAATCTTTATACAATATACTTTATAGAAGGTCGTCGGATATATCTTCGGAGGAAGACCATTCCGCATCATTTTAGACTGTGAAAGGAAGTTAAGAAATACTACTATATAATACTAAGAAAATAAATACAAAAATCCAGCCAACTTGTGAATTGTGATATACTTACCTTTATTATATTTTTTGTGGCTAACGCTTGAATTTTTAAAACCCCACTGTGTTATCCAAGCCAAGGTTTTTTCTCCGCAAACTTTAATAAAGCCTAAATTGTAAAATTTAGGCAAAACATCGTAAACTGCAGACTAGACTGTACAGACACTTTAGCACTGTCAGGAGGCAGCTTATAAGATATTCAAGGAATTTTGTCTCGACTTTGTAAACCTACCGTTTTAGATTTTTTTAGGAGCCTGAAGTTGTTTCAAATGAGGCTTGCAGACGTCGTGGAAAGCTAGACAGTTCTTCGGGCCCGTTTGTAGAATAATAATTTTAATTTAGATTTATTTTTTTCAAATTCAAAAGTTTCATAAGAGAAGATGGCCCGTGCCCAGCAATGGAATAGTTTGTACAAACAGGGCTGATAAAAAATGAGGTTTTCAGTCGTCGTGGAAAGCTAGATTACTCTTCGGTCCCATTTGTGGAATAATAATTTTAATTTAGAATGGTGGCTGGTGCTGCGGCTGAATTTGCAGAAGACCTCAAAAGGCGCAAATATAGTTCGCTCGATAGTGGATATATATTTGAGCCTTTTGGGGTTGAAACTTTAGGACCGTGGGGACCAGCAGCAAAAAAAATATATAGAGAGCTCTCGTCTCGTCTGATCGACGCAACACGTGACCAGAATGCTGGCCTCTACTTTGCTCAAAGAGTAAGTATCGCTATACAACGAGGTAATGGGGCCAGCATCCTGGGAACAATTCCCGCTGCTAACGGTCTTTTAGAGTAGTTTTATTTTTATGTTTAGTTAGTTGAGTTTGTATATTGTTTTGTTGAAATATAATTATACATATACAGTTCATATAAATTATTTAGAATTAAATCAACAAACAACAATCTACAAAACAATATACAACAATCAACAATCTTGGAATTTTCAAGGCTAGAGTGAATAGATATCTTCTAGATCGACGAGCTCCATCCTCGGCCACACCGTCGCTTAACATCAGGCGAGTTGGTGGTCAATCGTAGATCTATCTTCTATAAAAAAATAAAAAAAAAGACTTGTGGCACTCGGAGACTGCCGCGGTAAAGCTATTGCATAATAGCTTTACGCGCGGTGTGTTAGGTTATTTTCGTTACGGAATTTCTGGATTCGGTCTCCACACTCAAGGCCCGCGATAGAAGCTATGCAATAGCTTAAAATTATACTTTATAAAAAATATAGCAACCGTCTTTCGTTTCGTTTCGTTTCCGCAATTTCGTTTAATTAGATAGCATGTGGATGACATCCAAAGTACAACTATTTAATTAAACTGCATAAGGGACCTCTGTCCTATCGAATACAAAAATAATCATCAAAATTAATTTATAATATAATTACATAGCGAAGTAATCGTGTAATAAATATCCAAAAAATTCGATTTGAGAACCTCCTCCTTTTTTAAAGTGGGTTAAAAATAAAAATAATTGACTGCGCGTCAACTAGTCGTTTTAGAAATCCATGCGGGTGCTACCATTCACTATAACTTCTAGTGGCTGAGATGATGATGATGATGATGAAAAAAAAACTTCGACACGTTGCCTTTGTCAGGTAAGACCAACAACAAGGTAAGACCAACAACAAGGTCAAGAGTTATCTCTGACTGTCACACTGCACTACAAGCACTTGCAGGTAAGTACAGGATTATAGTGAGATGGACAAGAAGCCACGGATCCTGCACGGGCAATAACGTGGCAGATACACTCGCAAAGGAAGGGGCCAGGAAACCAGTAAATGACGAGGTAAAAAATATCTGTAAACCCACGGCGATGGAAGTCCGTGAGTTGCTACGTCGACACACTGAAAACGAACAACAGAAACTGTGGGATAAGAAAGAAGATTGCAAACACGCAAAAGCCGCTTTCCCGATCCTCGATAGAAACACCACCAATAACCTACTGAGACTGCAAAGACAGGATCTTCGGCTACTTGTGGGACTTATAACAGGACATTGCAACCTAAATAGTCACTTATTCAAAATAGGAGCCACGGACAGCCCTTTGTGTCGAGGCTGTCTGGAGGACAACGAAACGGTAGAACATGTGTTATGGCACTGTGCAGCTACGGAAGACATCAGAATCTCCACAGGACTGCATAAGGTAGCTTCGGCTTCATCCTTGCTTATGCCACCACAGCATCAGCTTGCATCGACATCCGCAATCGCTTTGTCATTGTCATCATCATTATCATTCTCATCATTTCCATCTTCACCACTGGAGCTATTACGTCAGCACCCCAAGGCCTGCCTACATTATTTTAAGGAGCTAGGTTGGCTCGGGTAGATGCTGGCGGGGGGAAATGCACAATACACCCCAAGCGGGACGTCAGTGCAGGACTTATCGCCCCCATCTCGAATAAGAATAAGAATAAGTTGCCTTTGTCGGACATAGACATTACAACCAATATAACTCCACAACCTAAGCCGTCGCTTAACATCAGGCGAGTTGGTGGTCAAAAAAAAAAAAAACACAACCTCAAAAAGGTTTTCTTTAATATTCCGAAGCTCGGGAGAGCTCCTTCATGAACTAGTACTAAGACATTTTTCATAATATATAGTTGATGTAAATTGGCCGTCAGCTTATGCGAAACAGAGATAAAACTAACTTAGCTTGGCATAAACCTATCTTTGGATCAGACTAGAGAAAAAAAGACAGATAGAGTAAATATAGAAAGAAGCCAACTTTTTGATGGGATATGTATGATGATATGCACCGAGTCAAGCCGCCACCGTTGAATGAAACGGCATGATTGTTGGAACAGAGAAAGAGCTCTACGTAAGAATGAAAAAAGCGTCCCGTGACGTATGACTTTTTTATACTATAGAGTATAGTCTATGTCTATTCAATACCTAGATCGTTATTAATAAATTGGTTTATAATAATAATAGATGTGTCACCTGTGTATTGATGAGAAAAAGGTGTTATTGATAATACGTTCTCGCTATTTCTGTAACAATCTAATAACGATTGGTCAAACAGACAGACATAAACAGCCTTACCGAAAAACGTTACTTAATTTTAAGCATTGCTTAACATATTTTGTCAACTTCTCGCTGACATGTAATGACATTTGCGGAAAGAAGACAGATAATTTAATGTTATGATGATGATGATTAAACGTTTTTCGGTAAGGCCGTAAGACTACCGCAGACTTTCGAGTGACTTAAACTGTTGAGTACGTCTGGCTTGCTACATGTAATTTCTAACAACTTTTTTTATATCTTATGCCTAAATATTAGCTAATGTTATACATATAACTACCATAGCTATTTTTAATCTCAAGCTCTGTACGTTCCGGCTGCGCTTTTTCTTTAGTCTCAGATCGTTACTTGGAATTTAAGCAATCAACTTAAGTAAAGAAAATAAAGCTACGAAAGTTGCTCTGTTAAGTTTTATAACTCAAAGTAAATCAATGTTTCTTCAAGTTACGAACATAAACTGGCTAGGAAAGTACAACTTAACTAAATAGATAACTTTAAGAACTGGTAAAGTTTGGAATTGTTGTTTATTTTACTCGTACTTATTTGTCTGATGTAAAGTTAAGCTTTGGTTTTACGAAACACTAGCGGCAACCTACGGGTTCACCTACATTTTTGTACTGTTCGTGTAATTTCTTTATGAAAAGTATTCGTCTTTCTACATGTAGCTACATCTCGCGGTTTCACTCGTGGCAAATAAAATACAGAAAATGTGCGCGAGCAAAGCGAGAAAGTTATATTCCACTCCTGTGCAGTAGGTACGCATCAAGAATGTGGATAGATATAGCTGAGTAAGGATTTTTGGCATTTCAACGAGAAATGGGTGGTAATTCGCCGACTTTCTGCTAGTCCTGTGGTGAAATGGGGAGGGTGGTATTTCACCCTCCCCATTTCACCAGGTCTTATGTCGTGATGCTCTTGCGCACATTACCCAAAATGAATCCTATAGAAAATAGACCGACATGCTACTTTACGGCGGTGCTCGAGACTAAGTAGCTTCTTGGCAGCTAGTTTATTGTCACTGATTAACCTCACAGCTCGCCGGCCCACTGACTCTAAAGCTTCCAGCTTGTCAATTCAGAGTAATAACAATCATGTCAAAAATGTCATGAATCATGTCATGTGAGCTATGCATAAGCGAAGCGAGTGTAAGTTTTTTACGTAGGTATTTAATGACCAGGTAAACTGGAAGGAAGGGCCCGGCCATGCAATGGGAAAATTTATAAATAAGCTATTAATAGTAATAAAAATGAACCGTGATTGAAGTATTAAAGGCATAAAGTTACTCATCTCGAGTCTGGACCTTTACAGATTCCAACCGTGACTAACGTATATCCACTTAATCCACTAAAAAAAACTTACTTACTTACTTAATCCACTAATATCTCAAAAACGCTATTATGATATTAGGATTACACTTAAGGATATTACTATAAAAATCTCTTTTGCCCATCCAATAAAAGAGGAATAACAATTTGCTGTATCATTTTCGTAATCTGTGTACATAGTGTGTTGTGTACTACACATATCGTCCCGGTAATACAATTTGTTGTTTAATACATCAGCAGGATCGCGACCCGACAAGACTAATGGTTTCCGAGCGAGGCTACCGCCCATGTTCCAGCTGGTTTGAATATTCATACGGAATTCTTGTAACAATATATGTATATGCTTAGGGATCTCAGTGATCACACCATGCGAAAAATGAACAAAAAATGTAGAAAAAAGATATTTTACTTGGAGTGTACTCGTATAGGTTAAGTATATTTTACAAACTTTGTACATTATATGTATTGTTAACTTACTTTGTTAGTTATATTGGACAAATCTTGCAACTGAATTTTAATCAACCCGAGCCTGAGAACCGAACCCGTGATTGAGTTGAATTAAAACGGAACGGCTAGGCTACATTTTACCATCCAACATCACTGTTCATCATCACCATCGCTTTTCATCACTATGCGAGTGAATCCGCGGGGAAAAGCTAGTAACTTACAAAAAAAATAATTAATTGATAGGCTAACTTTTTATTCTAAAGCTTCTATTTCCTTAACTTATAACCTTTTTAAAACCTTTTTTCTTTCTTTTACTCGTTTTAAATTTCTACCACAATCGTGTTTGTTCATGTTATTCTTTATTTTTATTTCTGTAAGTAAAAATAAACGCTGAACAATATATTCCTGGTACGAGATGTATGGTTTGATGAAGCCGTTTGATTTCCTTCCAATACATTTCCAAAGGCGTTTGCACCCTTTAACTTTCTAGGAAGCGTGAAATATGGCTCTATCTATACTTCAGTGTTGCCAGAGCTCTGTAGGGGTATTCAGAACTCATTCGGATTCGAAATCTATATCTCCGTTTCTGTCATTTCCAAAGAGAATGATAGACCAGCGAATCAGTCACCGATGTTAAACATCACACGTGACTTAAACAATCAAATCAAAATAAATAAATTTGCACTTCAACAATTCAGGATTATGTGAGGCAGTGTACTGCATTCGTTCTGCTATATGAAATGTTAAATGTATTTTCCCCGTCAATCCGGAACATTTAATCATTTATTTATTGCACAGTAATCCTTGCACACTACTGCTAAGCAGCTGTATATTAATTTGCAAAGGTACTTAGGTATATTTGTATTTCACTTGCTCAAAAATACAGCAAAAGAGTCATACCAATACGAAAAAGATAACAGAAAATGCAAAAAAAACTAATTTGTGTTTTTTTTTATAATAGAATACTCACACTGGCAACACAGTCATAAAAAGATGGACGTTGGAAATAACGTCTTACAACACAGCGCCTTATAACCATGATGCATAAAATAATAAGTAAATCTTTATTGAGGGTAGAACAATAAATTTCCTATAAACAGAATAATAGGTTTTTGTAGGGACGGTTTACGACTGCTGTGTAGTGAGATGGGTTCTTAGTGCTTTTCTTACGTTTATTGATACAAATCTCAATGTAAAATGAAGCCGGATTTATTCTCCACTCTTTGAAGTATTATTTGTTACAATTCAATTTCAACTTTTGGGCTAATGACTTTTGTGAAGATGCTTCACAGCTCCGGCAATGTCACGTAAGATAAACGTAAATTTACATTGAGAATGATACGATCTTTACGACATTGATCGGTATTTGCTACTTTTGCAACATACCAACTAAGTGTGGCCTAACCCTTCTCACAATGAGAAGATGGCCCGCGCCCAGCAGTGGGACAGTTCGTACAAACAGGGCTGATAAATAAAACTAAGTGCGAGATTATGAAACACAAGTAGGCATTTAGAATCATCTTATCCTAGAGAGATAATTCAATTCGCAATTCCGTTCACAATGAAATCCGAAAAATAATATGTGACGGGTTATAATATGCGGGTTAGACATCACGTAATTGATGTCTAACCTGCACACAAGCGTACAAAATAATGTTGTAAGCAATGACTTTCCATCACATGGACGATTCTGAAAATCGAATTTATTTTAATCGTGTAGTCAGACCTCATTGAGCTCTAACGTGCTTGAGGACTGACACTACATTCCGTTGATACTTTATCAAAGGTTGTAAGATGCTTTAATGCGGGTCCAATACAAAAAAAAAAAAAAAAACGAGGGTAATCGAAACTATGTCAGATTAGGGAGTTTTGACGGGAACGTCCTTGAGACATGTTGTTGTTTTATTTTCCTCAACTTGTGTTATTACGAATATTAATGAGATAAAAATGGTGGTGTTTTATTCATTAAATGATCGATCAAGTGCATGAGTGTGGGCCAGTGAAATAAAGCAGTGAAACGTGTCTTTTCATGTTGTCGGCAAAACTCCATAGAAACTTTCAGTAAAGCAGCCACCACTTTACTGAAACACGACTCGATTTGAAAATGACTGTTTAAGTGACTTTGATTGTGACTAGAACATTTATAACTTGTTTTATTTAAGAAACTTGACATTTTTTTATTATTAAATTGGACCCGTGCGCTTTCCCTGATGAGATTTGTTAAAATTTGTTGAATTTTTTTACGAAGCTTCGATCGTAAATAATACAATTATACGAATCGTAGTTCAAGTACTAGTTGTGCCTCAGTACGTCCACACAAAAATAATTTGTAGCGTATATTTGTACAAAAATAATTAAATGTTTAGAAATGAGTTGAATTAACCCTTTCGAATTTGATGATGATTTTTTCATCTCCATATGGCACTTATCACTTTTTTTAATCACGATTTCTTAAAATCTAGAAAGTATAAGTTAGTGTGATGCCACTATCACATATCTGCGGATGATCTAATGATATATCATATTTTGCGAAATTGTTTTGTAGTTTAGAAGTTTTGCGAGAAGGGCCTAATTCAGTTATCCAATACCGCTCCATTGCCGAACCATTTGTGGAGCGTTTCCCGTCGGCCGCCATAGTTTTTTTGATTCAGTCAGTTTTTTGTCATACAATTGACACATTTGATGAAACATGACACGTCCTTCGCTCGTCACTAAATCAAAAAATTATAGTAGCCGACGGGAAACGCTTCGCACGAGGTTTAGTTACGGATCGGTTTTGAATAACTGAATTGCCCCCCAGATAAACATACACATAGGAACTTAAAGTATAACCCGTTTTGGCTTTTCCTCGAGAAAAATCAACAGTAATTACCTACGTGAATTTTATGAATCCTCGCACGCCTGTGAACACAAAGCTACGTTTGCATCTCGACGTCACATCGCCTGCAAATCCAATATTTGTCCGGAGACACCTGGCGAACGTTTCCCGTTCCAAACTTTGGACGTAAGCAGGAATGCATTGAATATTTTCTGCATATTTAATTTGTGTATTTTTGGAATAGTGGGAAATGGTTTAGCCTTCAAGTTTGTGGTCATTTTTACGATACAATTTCTAGGGTTTAGTTGTACCACAAGAAATCTTTATAGTGCCATTCTCTTTGTACATACAGAAGGATTCTGTATGTAGGTATTAATCATTTAGAAACTTATTTTTAGTAGCTTCACCTTCAATTACACGAACTCATCTAGTCAGTTGAATTTAACCAACTTCTAAATTGTCGTATCGAATTGAAACTTTGCAAATGTGTGTAGTACTAAAAAAATATGGTTACATAAAGCTGACCTAATTTTAGGACCAGGAGGTGGATAGATATAAAAATCTTCAATGACTTCTAGTATGCCTCTCGAGTTTGGTTCGGTTTAGCGTTACCAATATCGATTCCTGTTGTACCTAATGTTTTTGTAGGATAGAGTTCATCTTTTCACAATTAATTATTACAGAATTTGGTATACTTAGATATAGCTAAAATAAAAAAAAGCATTTTTTTCGTAACCTCCAACGAACTATTTTCTTGTAAAATAAACAAGTGAGTTTACTTGAATTATTCGAAAGAATGCGCATTTATAATCTTTTACACATACTTTCTCATAAAAACGTACACTCAACAGCCTATCAAGCGTAACGAAATCGTAAGTTAGACTGCAAAAACTGCTTTTCTGCAGTCGGGTATTTTGTTTTTCTTTTAAAATACATACTTATTTAACATAATTTGTTTACTTTGGGAATGTCATTGTATAATATGAATTCATTATTGTTCCAAGCTTCTAGCATCAAACAAATCTCATTATTAATTTCGAACAACTAGAAAACTAAAATGATCTTTTCCCAGAAACCAGAACGGAACATAATCCTGCAAAACCTACATAAGTACCAATATTCGCGAACATCGACTTTCCTAATTCCAGGCCAGTTCATAAAACTTTTCACTTGAATATGTATTAAATTCTGTCCCCGAAAATAAGTCATCCGTAAAAAGTGCCTTTCCCTGGCTCTTTCTAGAAATTTCTGCCGAAAATGTCGCCGATCAAGTGAAACTTGAAGCACTCTGGCTTTATGAATCGTCAAAGTGTCAATATTGGAGATTCCAGGTGGAATATTCAAAGGGTGAAGGCCGTTGTTGGTTTTATTTCAAAAACTTGTGAAAGGGCCCTGTTTGAATCTACAGGCATTCAGGAAAGTCAATCTGATCAAGCAGTAACTCAAATAATGTAGCGAATGCCTTGGGCAGTTATCTTTAGGTTTCCGTATTTTAAATAGGTAAAGAGTACAACAAAGCATTCCTATTAGAGTTAATTTTAATCTGTGTAGTTTTTTTTTATTAATATTAATTTATTAATTTTTATTAATTTAGAATTACCTTTTCACTCCTCTTGCTCAAAAAGTCCGTCATTGAATTTGTAGCGTACTGAAGCGGGAAAAAATAGCATTTTAAGCTCTAGGGGAAAGGTATATTTTTTAATTTTTATCTGTTACCAAAGAGCCTACATACACGAAACAGTCTTTATTCAAAAGTAGAATAATCTCTTTGGAATATATTTACATTCTCTTTGCAAACATCTCGTTAAATATCACAGAACATTAATTAAATATCCAGAATTGTACAAATTTTACATTTCATTTTTAATAAAATAAACTTTGAATTATTGTATTGGATTATTTTATTTTCTCGCAATCGTAGTGAAAAGTAGTGTAACACACGGCGCTAAACCCATTGTAACTCGGTTTCTATTTACGGGCTCGCTAAAGCTCGGGAGTAAAAATCTACCTCGTTACAATGGGTCTTTTTAGCCCCTTGTATAACAATCTACTATTTGTTTTATTATAATATTATTTATTAATATATTTATTATATAAATGAATATGAATTAAAGGTTGTCTTAGCATTTATGTTGCACAAAATAATATTATATAAAACATTACAAGTGTATTATATACTTTTACATTCTTACATATTATATAGATACACTTAAAAATCCTCGCTTTTCATTAAATTGTGAAACAAATGAGAGTTACCATACTGTTGAAAGTCCAACACTTAGTGAGTTTTACACCCCAAGTTGGAAATGGTCGAATGAATTTAAATAAATCTTGCCTTAAGGGTCGTAATTTTTAACTTGGAATGTTCGATTCGGCTCGTAATAGGCAAGTAATTTTAATTCGATTAATTCGGAGAACATTAGAGGGGAATTCTATTACCTTTGCGAATGAATTGAACACTGACAGGGCGGTGGCGACCAGCGAATAATGATTTATAGGTAGGTGTCTACGTCGATTAAAATAACTTCGGTTTACAAAATAGTTCGAAGCGGCAAAACAAATGTTTTTAAGTTCTCAGTCTAAATTAGGCTTTAGCGCGGCGACATAGAGCTTAAATAAAAATCTTTAAGTTCGTCGTTGTTGGTATATGAGTACCTGTCTAATTATACATATATTGTGTTGAGGACAGAAATAAATGAATTATAAAGTTTAGAAAAATAAACAACCCCCGACATACAAAACGGCTGAACCAATTTTAATGGAACATTTTAAGATTTGTAACTGAATGACAGTGCTGGAGGTATAGTTTTTGACCCGATTCCAAATTCGACAATTTGTAAATTACCCTGCAGATATTAAAATTGTGTAAAATGTATGGAATGAATCCGTTAAAAGTTATTTAATTTAACAGACAATTTAAATTCATTAGCAACCTTGTCTAATTCTGCACTATTAAATACGCCCCCTGATGTAATTGCCTCGAGCATCTCGGCTTTACTACGTCCCTGTCGACCGTTAGATAATCTCCCGAACCGGTTTCATAGTAACTAGTATTTAATCTAGCTCGGTGGTCAAACATCGTCTTCGCAAACACTCGAAGGAAGTTCTGTTTGAGGCGGTCCAAGGAATACGGATTAAGTTCCAACTCTAAGAACATTTAGTACAGCTCTTTGTGCTTAAGACGTAGGTATTTGCTTTAGTATTAGACTAGCCCAATTTCAATAAGAATCTAGATTAGTCTAGGTTTTCTAGTACTAAAGTTAGTATTTTACTTTTTAAGTACAGGTTCATTTAGTTAACGGGATTTTTAGGATTCGCATATCTGTATAGGATTTTTATAAAGGTCGTCGTTTATTTGACAATTCGGCCGACCAGCAACCAGCACCCGACCACTGGTCGAGCAACTGGCCAACTAGCTTGGACGACGCGTCAACTAAACTTGAGATAGCATACCTAATGTACCCCTAAATCAATTTAATGAAGTTTCTTCCTAAAGTACCTACTCCGAGATTACCAAATTACTCACGGCTGAATCGATTGTTATGAGGTATAAAGATAACTGTGTACTTGAAGACAGATATACATGCCACTTTTGATCATTATCATCACGGTTTTTCAACAGTACTCGAGTGAAACCGTAGAGCGCAGCTAGTCTGTACTAATATTTTATAGTAGGTATCGTCGTAAAATTTCTAGTTTAACAGATTTTATTATCGAATAAATTTCGATGCATCTGATCGGACATCAAGAAAAAGCGACATCGTTTTAAAATGGGTATTCCAAAAACTCGAATGAAACGGTTAACTCCATTTTAATTGTGCGTACAGCCAAAATGTGCAATGCTATCTGTATGGGTCTTTCAAAATACTATAATATATATAATCTGGGTGTCTTGAATCACGGGTGATTCATTGCTTCTAGACCAGCGCATTCCATCCTAGCCAAAATCCATCCATTTTGAATTCCATCCTAGCAACAGCCAAAACGAGGAACGAGAGTTAACGGTCGCTTGACCGTATTTCAGAATTTAAAAAAAGCAATCTACATAAATAGGGAATGGCTCCACTAATAACCCTAATTACATGCATGTGTGTGTATTAATGTACACACATACGTATATTCGTGTAATATGAATAAATAGCGTGACGTTGTCCGAGATATGTTGAGTTGAGGAGGTTTTATAGTGGACAATGACCTTAAAGACTGCATAAGTATTCTAGGATCAAGTTTGCATACATAAATACACGCGTGTGATACAAGTTTGCCCACGCCGCCTACACAGTCGCATGAATTAGCAAAATGGCAAGTTTGCAGTTTTGTGTCACCTTGTGGGCTTATGCCCTTGTTAGCTTAGGCCATTTTAGTGCTGTATTAATAACTAATTTAATGGCAGGACTTGATAGAGGAAATAATGGATTACGAAGTTAGCTTTATCCTGCAAGTTCATGACTACAATGTTTAGGTCCTGTTTGGATCAGTGGCTGTGCGTCCGACTTACGAACGATCCTGGATTCAATTTTCGGGCTGATAAATTGAATGAAGTATTTCATTTGCTTAGATTTGGGGTGCTATAGGTATTGTCCTTGTCACTGTTTGAGTTGTATGACATTCCTGATACTGGGAATAAAGTGTGTAGGCCAACTTAAAAATTGGATTTAGAGAATTGTACTTTACGCGCAGATTTTACAAATCCTTAACTTGTATGCTTATTGTATCAATCAAGAAGCCTTGTTTTAATTCCACATGTTGTGATGTGCAACTATAGAACCCTACAATGTGTGTGGCTCGGCACGAACTTGGTTATTTTTTAGGGTTCCGTATCTCAAAAGGAAAAAAACGGAACCCTTATAGGATCACTTTGTTGTCCGTCTGTCAAGACCTTTTATCTCGGGAACACGTGGAGGTATCGAGTTGAAATTAAAACTATTTAAGTACGCAAATCTGTAGTCCCTTGCAGCTGAAAAAACTCAAACTTAATAGTTATCACAAAAAAGTTACAGCCGTATGTGTCGTAAAAAAACGCATATTTCGATACTCGTAAAGGAATCAAAGCCTAAAGGTACTTCCCGTTGATCTAGAACTATGAAAATTTGGCAAGAAGTATTGTCATAAAGCACACGTATAAGAAAAAAACCGAAAACTGTACATTTTTGATTTAATTACAAAAAATAGGGCCTTTATGCAAGGAATGAGGGTGCAATTTTTTATTGAGTTAACCGTATCATGTGAATCATATGAAAGAACTTTATTAGTACAAGCTAAAGTATATATGTATATATATTTTTTTTCTCCCTTTTATCAATAACTAGCTTCTCCCGGTAGTTCTTTTATCTAGTTTGTGCGGAACCCTTGGTTGGCGAGTCTGACTCGTACTTGTCCGGCTTTTTTATAATAAAGGTTGATTTCAAGCAGCAAGGGTTTGAATATTCTCATAATTGGAGCGGCTTAACTTACTATACATACTAAATGTATACAGGCTGACTGTTTGTACACTAGCAATATTTAAGGACATGTTCATTAGTAATCTAATGAAACGTATGCAGAAGTAAAATCGAAACAAATTAAGAAAAAATAAACTAAGAAAACCTGGGTTAAAGTTTTTCCCAAGACTCAAGAATTTATGGACAACGTAGCCTCGCGCACCGAGCGAGCGCAAGTCTCTCTATTGTAGTAGGTACGTAACTACGTAGTAAAGATTGCCTAATCTGTAACTGAACTGGATGTACCTACACCTACCGTAATACTTGTATCATGTGCTCTAAAGGTGCTCCCTCACCGGGCGCATGCGCGTGTAATGTAACGTTACATTACATCGGTGAGGGAGGAAAACTGCGCATTGCAGCACGCACCTTGCAACGTTACATTACATCGGTGAGGGAGGAAAAACGCGTATTGCAGCGCGCACCTGTTGCAAAAAAAATGTTACATTTCACGTGCATGCGCGTCGGTGAGGGAGGTATTATTGTAATGTAATGCGCAAAGTCGAATCTATAAATGTTACATTACACGCGCATGCACCCGGTGAGGGAGCACCTTAAGCGCATTTTCGCGGGACGCTACCCCAGGTCATTGACCTTAGATTAGTAGGTATGATCCGTTTTTCCTTCATACTTTACATGGCATAGGACAGGCAAAAATACCACGGTAGCACGGTATTACAATCGGTGTAATTAAATTGTGATTATTATGTAAAATCCATTTAGAAAAATGTCGAAAAGTAGGGATTTACCTGTACCACGACGTTTGGTTTGACTATTTACAACGATTGACACCTTATTTACTAATTTATCTTTACACATACCTTAGGTAACTGTTCAAAATGCTCACCGTCCGTCTCACGCAATGCAGAGTTCGGCATGTTTTTAAAGTTATGTTTTACACGATTCAACACAAAAGTTTCACTACGCACTTTATAAAAAGCGTCCACTATTCTACATTTTAATTCGTCCCTGTTCGAATACTCCGTAACATACACTAGTAGCTAATGTTTCTTGGTACAATCTGATCGCACCGACCACACTTCCCAATAGTCTTCATTCGAATAAGACTAATTTACTGAATCATAAACATAGTAGATGGAACATGTGACTTTATTTATATGAAAACCTTGCGTGCCACATTTTTCGTATCGACTGTGACGTCACATAAACGATTTTGTGATGGAATGTTCCATCCGCGCGAAATCTGTTCAACTCAATGCATCCGCGCGCTTGTACGCTAGTAACTAGTTGACAAAATATCGAATCGGAAGTATATATCACCAGAAATTAAATAAATCTTGGTCGTCAACTGCGATTTTTTTCGTACTTGACACGCTAGGTGAAGTCTATCACATTTGGAGAAGTCTATGTACCAAATTATCCGGAAATCGCGCGCGAATCAATAATAGCGACGCAATCAGCGATCGGCGCACGCGCTACGACTAAGTAGGTCAGTCACGTCCGGACGCGGGGTGGCATTAGGAAGCATCGTGCAGGTGAGAGGGGCGCGGGTGGGGTGTGTCTTGCTCGTCGACCGCTACTCGTTTCGCGAGCGCGACACCGGGTCATTGAACTTGTACTTGTGTTGTTCGATGACGTTTTGACGTTGCGCGCGCGATCGTGCGACTTGCATACATGTACTTTCGGCGCGCGTACTTGAGTGCCCGTAATTTTTGTGTTTGCTAAGGATAATTAGGTCAAATACTAACCACCTATTATGTTTGATTATTTAGAATAAGAATCGAGTACTGAACACCCTGTATCAATATTGGTAATGTTCAACCAGTCACGCTGTATACCTACTCTTTCATAAAACTTTTATGAGACTACCTCTGAAATACTAGTCTGTGAAGTTATTAAAGATCTATCGAAATCGGTTTACAACTGTCAAAGATATCGATAAACATAGACGCAAAACGTCAAATTGAGAACTTCTTTTCATGAAATAGGTAGGTAGGTTAAAACAATCCAAATGACGTAGGTACCGATTTAGCGACTATTATTCTTCATGATATAGGTCAATAAATCCTTTCAATAAATCAATAGTAAAGAACGTGTGGCTTTAAAGATTAAAGAATGAACGTAAAACTGGGTTTATTTAGTAATGTAGCGTTTCTTGGAACAGTGCAGGAGCGTCGATGATCTCACGATGCGTTCGCGCAGATCAGATGTACCGAAGTACAAGTGTACCTAGTTTGTGAAACGTCGTGTGTAGTAGGTATTTAAGAGCATCGTTGTCGCGCAATCTTTTGGTAGCAAATTACGCGTTTTTATTACAAATGGAGAAAACCTTTTCTACTCCGAAATATTATCAAATTTCGATCATTCTTTTTTATTTGGAACCGTTAATGGAAATGTATCTACAGTTTGTTTTTAGGGTTCCGTACCTCAATAGGAAAAAATGGAACCCTTATAGGATCACTTTGTTGTCCGTCTGTCCGTCTGTCCGTCTGTCTGTCCGTCCGGGTGTCAAGACCTTTACCTCGCGAACGCGTGAAGGTATCTAGTTGAAATTAAAACCATACACCCAGATCCATAGTATCTTGCTGCAGAAAGAAAAATAAAATTTCTCAGTTTTCGTAAAAAAAAGTTACAACCGAATATGTCGTAAAAACGCACATTTCGACACTCACAGAGGAATCAAAACCTATGGGGTACTTCCCGTTGACCTAGAACTCTGAAATTTGGCAAGAAGCATTGTGTAAGCAAGAGTACACATATAGGAAAAAACCCGAAAACTGGACATTTTTAATTTAATCACAAAAAAATAATGTCACTATGCAAGGAATGAGGAATGAAATTTTAAAGTGAATTAACCGTATCATGTGGGGTATCATATGAAAGAGCCTCATTAGCATAAGCTAAAACAGGTTTTTAAAACATTCTTCGCCCCCTGCAGACCCTTCACTTCATCTGGGAACAAAAACTTTTTAAGCGAATTTTGATTAAGTAATGATTAAGCAATGAATTTACAGAGTGGCCGCGCAAAGCAACGTTAACTGCCTCAAACGCCGGCGGTTTACTGACTACTACAAAATGAACGTCGGATCCGAGTGGGCGGCGCTGCTACTATAGCCCCGCCCTACTCGGATCCGGTGGTGAGCAAGGAATGTGTTAAATATTTTTACGATGTATATTTTTCGGTTTATGAAGGAAAATATAAAAAAAATATATGATTTCCCCCTTTTATTTGGTTTGTACGGAACCCTCGGTGGGCGAGTCTGACTCGCACTTGTCCGGTTTTATTTATTGACACTTTTAATTTTAACAACTTCGGAGCTATAACGAAATTTGAAAAAAAAAACCGTAGAGGCATAGACATTTATGATTTTAATCTATTAGGTGTTTTTAAATCGCGAGTGATTTGGTTTCTTCTAGGTAAGTGTGCTCCATCGGAGACCGCAACATCGCTTAACATCAGGCCTGGCGGTTAACATCTTGGCGGTCAAGAGCAAACTTATTTCTACATTAAAAAAAAACAGATAAAAAAGAATAATTGAAATAGGTTAATGTTTAGGGTAACAGTTTTTTTCCTTTAAGAGATCGCGCAACAACGGAGCAATTCAGTTAATCAAAACCGATCCGTAACTGAACTTTGTGCGACGCATTTCCCGTCGGCCGCTATCTTTGTTTGATTTAGTAACGAGCGAAGGACGCGTCGGGTTTCATCAAATGTGTCATTTGTATGACATAAAAGTGACTGAATAAAAAAAAAATGCGGCTGACGAGAAACAGTCCACATTTTTTTTGTCAGCCCTGTTTATACAAACTGTCCCACTGCTGGGCGCGGGCCATCTTCTCATTATGAGAAGGGTTAGGCCATAGTCTGCCACGCTGGCCAAGTGCGGGTTGGCAGACTTCACACATATTCAAGATCATTGAGAACTCTCAGACATGTAGGTTTCCTCACGATGTTTTCCTTCACCGTTTGAAGTTGCCGGCAATCAATAATACGCACATAACTTCGAAAAGACAGAGGTGCGTGCCGTGGGATTCGAATCCAGGACCTGCGGATCGCAAGTCAGACGGTCTCCCGACTAGGCTGCCGGAAACTTCGTACAGTTCACATATAGTTCAATTACGAAGCTGTCTTCGTAATAAATAAAAATTACAAAAAAAAAAACCTCCGAAAAAACTGGAAAGCATAAAATAATAAACCTTTTTTTATTTAACTTTAATAAGTAATGTAAATATACCTAATTTTGTGTGCAGTACATATTTGCATATTTTATTAGGTTTTTTAAAAGTCAAAGATTATTGGATAACAATAATAATTATGTAGGTATATAAATATAAAATTGTAGTTTATTCAATATGATATAAAGTACATTGAATTAATTAACATAAATATATAAAAGAGCTAAAAACGAACTAAATTTGACTCAGTCAAATAACCCGCCACTGACTGTTCCTGGTGCAAAGGTACTTATTAAGTACTTGCGGCGTTACCGCGCTGAATGGCGATTGCCAATCTTTGCACCAGAAACATTGCCGGAGCGGGAGCCACCTGTCCTAAAAACAAAAAAAAAATAACTAATAAAATAATCTCAACGTCCTTCAGACAAGCTTTGCAAATTATCTCATGTTCCCGTTGCAAGGTAATTCTTATAAGAATAAATTAATAGTCTTTCCCTGTGGTTTTACCCGTGTGGTGATTGAAAATGGTAATAACACGTGCAGTATATATAGCTTTTGTTATTTCTTATGTCCCCAATTTTATATTTATATGTACCTACTTACTGTCAACAGCTGTCAACACAAATCACAACGAATTACTCAGACGGGTTGATTTTTCGTACGAATGATCTAAATAATTTTTTTTTATTCGAAAATAGGCTTGCGCTTGACCGTCAACTCAGCTACACGGTATAATGCTGGTCTTAGAGTCACGCTGACCGTCGGTGCTGACAGCCGAAACGTGTGAACTTCTAGGAACCGTTTTAGAATAATGCGTAGCTATCAGCGCGTGCGGTTCCTAGAAGTTCATACGTTTCGGTTGTCAGCACCGACGGTCAGCTTACGGTCAGCGTAACTCTAAAACCAGCCTAAGATTGAGCGCGCGCGCTTGTCTAGAAAAACCTATTCACTCGCCTATCACCTATTTCAAGACACCTAGATTATAATCTATTCAGAAAGACCCATTCAGGAAGCGCATAGTATCACAATTTGGCGGTACGCATACGAATTAGTTCATGCAAAGCAGACGCGGCACACTCACCGAATTGTATGCAATAAAAAACCGATAAACTAGCTACTTTGCGACGATGCTTCAGACTTTGGAGTTTAGTCCGAACAAGGGATTTGTCACAAATGAGCCCCCTAGCACGCGTCTCAATGGTCTCTAACGCCTCGTGCCGGTACTTACTTTGCAGTTCTATCTTTATTTATTACAACTCCACGGCCAGACTGACTGGAGCCACACGGCTTATAAAATTAAGTACCTACGTCATAGTTTATTAAAATTCCAACAGCTATTCATGCATCTAAATTTATTTTTTGCTGGTATCTGTTTATATTTTGCTGTTATTGTTAAAAATATTTTTGCATTTTAGAGTTCCGTGATCAGCTACAAACCGTTATAGTTTCGCCATGTCCATCTGTATATGTCCGCGGCTTAGCACAAAGACTATAAGTTTAGAAAGTGCTCATAATAAATGCAGACTACGTCTCAACATCGAAAACACTTTTACCTTGAAAAGTTCACTAAGAGCTTAAGTGACATGGAGCCCTAGAAACTGCTAACTAATTCAAAGAGCTAATGTGCAGAGGCAGAAACTTTCGAGGCACCACTTAAAACTGCTATTACATAGTAACTCGTGCATTATACAGTAGGCTTTTTGTTTTAAACTTATGAAAGAAGTGAAATCTTAATATTGACTACGACTATTAAGTACACACACTATTTCCACAGTATATAATACTGGGTTTTTAGACCGTGTTATTATGCTACGTCATAGCTTAAAGAACTCACTTTATACTGTGGTTTTATTACCCGACTGCGTAAGAAGGAAGATTATGATTTTGAAGTAGATGTATGTATGCATGCTGTGTGTATGTATGTACGTATATATTTATGTATGTTTCTATATGATCTCCTACAGCCTAAACGGTTTGACCGATTATGACATGCAAGGTGTCATTAGATTCGTATTTATTTCTTGATTGTCATAGGCTAATTTTTTTTTGTGTTAATAATAAACTCTCGCAAATATAAAAAATATATACGTTTTCGTAAGCTCTAACGAACTTTTTCGTAATAAATACGTGATTTTACTAGAATTCTTGTAAATAATGCGAATTTATAACCTTTTAAAGCCATTTTTCACATACTTTATAATAAAAAACGTGGACTCAACAGCGTATCAAGCGATACAGAATCGTAAGTTAGACTGCAAAATTAGTTTTCTGCAGTCGGTTATTTTGTTAGTATTAGTAGGTTCCCTAATATATTGTACATTGCTAGAGAAATGTACAATATACCCGAGGCGAAAAAAATTGCTTGTACTCCATGCATAAACCTGACCAAACCATGTCGTTGTCGGGTAGTTCAGGTAGGTCAGGGTCGTCAGCGTTTCTGAGAGCGTGCAGTCTTGCAGTCTTACGTCATCCGGAATGTCAGGTCGTCCCTGACCTTCATTTGTGTGGTACAGTAGCTTTCTACATTAAATAAAAAAGATCATATAAGTTAAGAAATGTCCATGTTCCTCTGTTTATCCAACTTAAAAAAGGTTAGTTGCTAAAAAAAAAGGTTCTCAAATCGGTATACAGTATACAAGTGCCTATTCACGGTACAACAAATTACTAGACCATACATCATCATACACCTCGAATATGGATTAGTAATGACTCATCCATTCTTTAAGATAGTTATTGCGTCAATCACAATAAATAAAGCGTTAGCCACCGCTGTTATCCATTAGGAATACGTGTCACATGTGACTAATTTATTAAGCCTTAGACACATCGTTTGCAATTATATAAAAATGAGTTTGAAGATTATTTTTTTTAATTTTTTTTTTATACACTATAGATCTACGATTGACCACCAACTCGCCTGATGTTAAGCGACGGTGTGGCCGAGGATGGAGCTCGTCGATCTAGAAGATATC
Source organism: Lycia hirtaria (assembly GCA_947563715.1). NCBI lineage: Eukaryota > Metazoa > Arthropoda > Insecta > Lepidoptera > Geometridae > Lycia > Lycia hirtaria. The sequence goes on from OX387375.1 coordinate 27,669,516, forward strand.
TATCAACAATATTTCTAATCGACAATATTTCTTATTGTGTGTGTTTTTTGACAGAGCGAAGTAGAATTTTTAATTTTGTTGTTCGCAAAAACTTCCCCTACGTTTGCTGTAGCCTTATTTTTATTTACCATACGTTTCTTTATCATATTCGGTAGAAATGATAAGTGATCGTTTAGATATATATTATTTTATACTTAGCATAATTATGGCAGAAGTACCTGGGCGACCGAGCTCCACTCGGATTTTTTATGTCTGAAAATACGAGAAAACCCGGGTTTACTAAAAGTTAAACCTAGCAAGATCGATTAATCGTCCCCTAATCTACCTACAAACCAAATTTCATTAAAATCGTTGGAGCCGTTTCCGAGATTCAGATTATACCTACTATATATAATATTGTATATACAAGAATTGCTAGTTTAAAGGTATCCTCGATGACACTGAGCTAGTTTACAAGCTACAAGCCAGCGAGTTCGCGAGCAGCTTGTAAACTCGCTCCGTGTCATTGAGCTTTTTTACAATCTGCTTTTGATTGTGTCATCGAAAATCGCTACTCGCTCACTCCCTAGCTTTTAAACTCGCCGACTAGCAGCTCGTAAACTAGCCCAGTGTCATCGAGGCTGATATGTTTTTTTGTCATATTTCGGAAGAAATGATAAGTGATCGTTTTAAAATAAACGGAAAATATCGGGAATAGATATATTATTTTATACTTAGCATAATTATGGGTAATGTTAAGGTTATGATATTCATTCCATAGTTTTGATAAATTCTTCAATACTTTATCTTTATTATAATTTATTATGTATTTAAGCATGCGCTCGACGCGCGCAGCCGTCTCTCTCGCGCATCACAACATTTTTAAACATATAAAATCATTGAATAGGGATTTAAGAAAAGTGAGAAATAATTTGTTTTTATTTTGATAGGAGAGATATTTTGGAGAAGTTTGTCTTTGATATCTTTTAAATTGGCTGAAGAGTAGGAAAATATAACATATTTTTTTCACTACTCCGTCGTCAGTGTAAGTGATATCTGAACAAAACTTATAAAAAATATGTCTCCTATCTAAATAAACAAATTCATTTCTCACTTTTCTAATATCGCCAACCAATAATTTTATATATACGCGAGAGAGATAGCTGCGCGCGTAGATCTCCACCTTAAATAGCAAAATTCATGGGAAATTCACACCGGAGCGTTATACAATGCATTTTAACATGTATTGTAGAAAATTAATAAAATATACATATATCAGTCGGTACCGACCAATCGGCTGCCGCAGGAGCGTGAGGCTCCGACGGGATTCTAAGCTGTGTAAATTGCATGTAAATATGACACCTAAGCCAACTTAGACGCTTTAGTACTATTTAGCACATTGTAAAATTGCGCTGCGCTCCGGCCGGACTCGGTCCGTGTAAATGGGCATTTAGTTGACCAAACTCAATATTTTATTTTTTATTTTAACAATTTTGGAGAAATTAACGGCCTTAACTAACAGAGTTAAACACAAATAAGCCATTTACAAATTTCTACTATTAGATTTAAAATATAATATGTGGTAATTACTGTAATTTCTTCTAATGCCAAATACATTTAGCTTTATTTATAAAAAACCGGACAAGTACGAGTCAGACTCGCCCACCGAGGGTTCCGTACAAACTAGTAGATAAAAGGGGGAAATCGTATATTTTTTTTATATTTTCCTTCATAAATTGAAAAATGTACATCGTAAAAATTTTTAAAAACCTGTTTTAGCTTATGCTACTAAAGCTCTTTCATATGATACCACACATGATACGGTTATTCACTTTAAAATTTGGACCCTCATTCCTTGCAAAAATACACTATTTTTTTGTGATTAAATTAAAAATGTCCAGTTTTCGGATTTTTTCCTATATGTGTACTCTAACACAATGCTTAATGCCAAATTTCATTGTTCTAGGTCAATGGGAAGTATCCCATAGGTTTTGATTCCCGTGTGAGTGTCGAAATATGCGTTTTTTACGATATATTCAGCTGTAACTTTTTTTTACGAAAACTTAGAAACTTTATTTTTCTTTCTGCAGCAAGATACTATGGATCTGCGTGTATGGTTTTTAATTTCAACTCGATACCTTCACGCGTTCCCGAGATAAAGGTCTTGACACCCGGACGGACGGACAGACGGACAGACAGACGGACAACAAAGTGATCCTATAAGGTTCCGTTTTTTCCTATTGAGGTACGGAACCCTCAAAAACCGGACAAGTGCGAGTCAGACTCGCCCACCGAGATTTCCGTACAAACTAGTATTTTATTTTGCTTCATTAACCGAAAAACATACATCATAAATATATTTAAAAACCTGTTTTAACTTGTGCTAATAAAGCTCTTTCATATGATACCCCACATGATACGGTTAAAGCACTTTCAAATTTGGATCCTTCCTTGCATAAAGACCCTATTATTTTGTGATTAAATTAAATTTATTAAAAATATTAAATTTCCTTTATGTGTACATACTATATGCCAATGCTTCTTGCCAAATTTCACAATTATAGGTCAACGGGAAGTACCCCGTAAGATTCGATTCCCTTGCGATGTCGAAATATGCGTTTTTGCGATATTCGATTGTAACTTTTTTTAATGAAAACTGAGAAGTTTGATTTTTCTCTCTGCAGCAAGAACTTATGGATCTGCATATATGGTTTTCATTTTAACTCTATACCTTGTCGCCTTCCCGAGGTATAAGATCTTGACAGACGGGGCGGACGGACAGACGGGCAACAAAGTGATAAGGGTTCTATTTTAGTTTGAGGTACGGAACCCTAAAAGTAACTAAATCTGTTTATCTATCACTTAGCCTAAGCCTAGACAATGAGTCATCATTAGTAAAATTAATAATCGCGACTGCAGCTATCCAAACTAACCAAACAAAGCGTGTCACCAATATACTTAACAAAATGCAACTCACGATCCACACAATGCATTCTAATATTTGGAAGGTGCACATTTGGTTTGTGTGTTAACACTAGCTGAGCCCGCGACGTCGTTCGCACCTCGCAAAACCAAACTATTGATTTTAATAAAATTTCTATGGGACCAATCTAAAATGCATATCCACCAAAACGATTTATGAATGACGAAGTTATTATATTTTTTTTAACAGCCCTGTTTGTACAAACTGTTCCACTGCTGGGAACGGGCCATCTTCTCATTGTGAGAAGGGTTAGGGCATAGTCTGCCACACTGGCCAAGTGCGGGTTGGCAGACTTCACACATCTTCAAGATCATTGAGAACTCTCAGACATGTAGGTTTCCTCACGATGTTTTCCTTTACCGTTTTGAAGTTGGCGGCAATCAACAATACGCACATAACTTCGAAAAGACAGAGGTGCGTGCAGTGGGATTTGAACCCAGGACCTGCGGATCGCAAGTCAGACGGTCTCCCGACTAGGCTGCCGGAAACTTTAGTTAAGTTATTATATGGTTAGAAACAATGAGATTTTATTTATAGAGAATATACTCTTTGAATATGAAGTATAAGCATAGCAAATCTCAGTTCTCAGCACTTTCGAGGATAAGACCACATTCACAGCCTTTTATTGTCTTGGCCTTATATACGAGTATCTTGATGTTGAACTTTCTAAACACATAGAATGGTATTTTTACTCTTGACAAGTCACGAGACGCGTCTTACAGCGTTGCCCGACGTGTCGCGACTAAATACGAATCGGGCGATTACCTTACTTGAGGCATGCCACGCAGAGCCGGGGAAACTTATCTACGTAAGAAACAAAATGATAATATAGAACCGGTCAGTTAATGAGTCAGATCCTTCTGCATAGTATAAGAAATAATAGCAAAATTTAGTCCAAATCTGTCATTTAGTTTTTACCTCTCTTTAGAGAGGTAAAATCTGTCATTTAGTTTTTACCTCTCTAAAGAGAGGTAAAAACTAAATGACAGATTTGTACTTTAGTACGAGTACACCGTATATACAGACAGATCAGAGAGGTAAACAAGTACTTACTTAAAAACTTTTTAAGTTAAACGGTTTTATTGAAAAGAAACATAAAGATATAGGTAATATATCTATTTACTGTATTTTACTAGAAAATCCCTTTCATTTAATACCAATATTGTGGGGGTTGTGTTAAAATATTATGAAATCCGCCGTTTTATGGCGGCGGCCATCTTGGATTTACAATAATACAGAATATACTAAATTGTATTGTCATCAGGACCAAAGGTATATACCAAATTTCAGATTGATCCGTTAACTACAAGGGGGTAAAATATCAATTACAAAATTTGACCCAAATAAACAGGTCAAGTTAAATAAAACCGTTTTAAAATGCTTTTTGGCTTGACTTCTGTCTCGATAGGAATATTTCCTTTTCATAAAATATGTAATGTACAGATCTTAGTATTTTACAGTTTTATTTATATGTATAGATACAGATTTATTAGTTATGCTGGATGTGTTTAGAAGGAGTCACCGACAGGAAGAGCTCTGTGTAAGATTAGATTTATTATTCATTATGCAGTTCGGTAAATTCTTGGTACTGTGTCGGTGAAGTCATTTTAGATGATATAATTTATGAATGAATATAGAATCTGTTAATAATAGAGCGAGATAAATGAATGAATGAGAGTATAACTCGATGTATTTCTGCGAGATCGTATCAGAAAACACCAGATACGCAAGTCACCGACATAGCACAGCGGATTAGCCAGTGGCATTGATCAGGGCACATAGCACGTAGAACTGATGGTCGATGGGGTCGAAAAGTTCTCAAGTGGAGACCACGCACCGGCAAGCGCAGGAAGACCAGCCACGAGATGGAGAGATGACCTTATAAAAGTGGAAGGAAGACATTGGATGCAGGCCGCTTCCACCTCGTCTTTTTGGAAATCCATGAGCGAGGCCAGCAGTGAAATTCTTCTGGCTGAAATGATGATGATGAGTCTGTTCTGCTAGAGAACTAATATAAATAGAAATATTGGTGGACATTTCACACAACACCATCTAGTCCAAACTAAGCAAAGCTATGGAACTAGATGGCTGATAGAATACATTTTTTTTATCTAATGTGGCATTGAGGGCTTGCTGTCCTTATTTCATTATTTTGTTCAATCGAAACAACAGAATACTTACCATAGAAGTATATCGGCGAGACTTAGTTCTTATTTTTAGGGTTCCGTACCTCAAAAGAAAAAAACGGACCGCTTTTAGGATCACTTTGTTGTCCGTCTGTCCGGGTTTCAAGACATGTATCTCGGGAACGCGTGAAGGTATCATGTTGAAATTAAAACCATATACGCAGATATAAAAGATATCATATAATATATTCATATAAAAGAGCTTAATTAGCATAAGTTAAAACAGGTTTTTAATGCCTATTTTTAAAATGTATATTTATTGGTATAAGAAGGAAAATATAAAAAAAATGTGATTTCCCCCTTTTATCTACTATTTTGTACGGAACCCTCGGTGGGCGAGTCTGACTCGCACTTGTCCGGTTTTTAGGGTTCCGTACCTCAATAGGAAAAAAACGGAACCCTTATAGGATCACTTTGTTGTCCGTCTGTCCGTCTGTCCGTCCGTCCAGATGTCAAGACCTTTATCTCATGAACGCGTGAAGGTATCGAGTTGAAATTAAAACAATATACGCAGATCCATAGTATCTTGCTGCAGAAAGAAAAATAAAATTTCTCAGTTGTCGTAAAAAAAGTTACAGCCGAATATGTCGTAAAAAACGCATATTTCGACACTCACAGAGGAATCAAAACCTATGGGGTACTTCCCGTTGACCTCGTTTAATTTTTTTATATATTTTTTGGTATAAGAAGGAAAAAAAATGATTTCCCCCTTTTATAATTATACTATTTTGTACGGAACCCTCGGTGGGCGAGTCTGACTCGCACTTGTCATGTTTTTTTTCTAAGCGGTTTTATTTTGCTTGCCCTGTTGTTGTTTGTTTTAGGTATAAACTAAGGTCAAATTTAGAAATTGAAATTTGACACACTTCCTTTTGACAGGCTGATCTGATATTTGTAACACGCCTTTAGTTTTGAAGACAATCCAATGAAATATATTCAGTATTCTAAATTCAAGATGGCTGCCGCCACAAAATAGCGGATTACATATTTTTTCACAACCTTACAATTTGGGCATCAAATGAAAGTGCTGGACTAGTAGAAATTAGAATAGGTACCATCATTATTATTTTTCATTTCAATAGAACCGTTAAAACCGAGAAACTCTGTTTAAAAGTGTTTCTAAGCATCAGTGCTCAGTAAAGTTTAAGTCAGCTTAAACTTTTTCTCTACAGCGTACACAATAAAGTGTTATACGCTTACAAAAATAGACTATGGTTAAATTAACCAAATAAAGAACGTTGTCGGCAGACAGTGTGTCCTCTAAGATCAGCAACAACGATGAGTGAACCGTTAGCGCGTGTTTAAAACGACACCAGCTCCATCTAGTAACAGTAATACCAAACTCGTACTTATGGAACGCATTATGTAAAAGCTGTAAATAACGATCAATTTAAATAATTAAGTATAGTTAAAAACTGAAATACCGACTCGCAAGTGGCCCATGGAATTGTCAGGGTTTCTAATAATTCTAATGTCAAGAAAAGCTAACGAGTTGTTTGATTTTAGTGCCATATTGAAATGAATTTTACTGTTTGTGGAGTTAATGATTAAAAAAAGCAGATATTTGATTCAATTGCAATAATATCGAAGTTAGTTTTATATAATTACAGTTTAATAAACTGAAAAACTGACTTCAAAATGCGCTATTTTGTTTTAAGGACCAAACTACTGAACCGGTTCTGATGAAATTTGTTTGGAACCAATCCTAATGAATTGTTAACTTCCTTCTTTGTGAAGTTGTAGTTGTAGTTGAAGTCGTTGTAGTTCGACCATCGTCCGTCTCGCTCGCGCATACCCACATATTTGAAGATATAAAAGTGCCTGAATGAACTTATTAAACTTATTAAAGGCATCGTTTGTTAAACTAGAAAAGAACATCACAAATATTCGACAAAAATTTCAATTTGATCCAAGAGATAATTTTCCTAGGAGTACATAAAAATCATTTTAGCGTAAAAATTTCATATTTTTTAATTAAATATTTGGGGACATTTCACACAACACCATCTATCCCAAACTAAGCAAAGCTTATAGGTACTATGGAACTAGATGGCTGATAGAATACATATACCTATACTTTTTTTTTTGTAACTATATATATATACTTAAGATACATAGAAACACCCACACAGAACAAACATCCATGCTGATCACACAAATGTTTGCCCTGGGTGGGGATCGAACCCACGCCCTATAGCTTAACAGGTAGACATACTACCAACTGAGCCACAAGGCCAGCCAAAATATTATAACTAGTCTAAATATTATACTTATGTACATAGATTAAGTCAACCGACAACGATGCGTGTCTTATCGCTGACCTATTTATAAATCAATCTTATTCGTAAATTTATACGTTTTCTCACAACTAGTAAAATTAGTTAATTAGCTGTGACACTGCGTCCGTTAGATACATCGTAAAGTAAATTAATTACAACGTTTACTATGGACCAGCTGCTTTGCAATTTTACCCGAACGAGCGTTACATAGCCGAGCGTGATGGTTCAGGTTCATTCAATCCCAAAAAAAAGTGCTCAGCGCACCTAAAAATGTTTTCTCTTCGGAAAAACAAATCATAAGTATGTACAAGTTTTTGACGTGACAACGTCTAATAAATCGATGAACGTCGGCTGCACGCACGAAAAATTATGACTCATAGTCCCGTAACGCTCATTGTCCCGTTACAACCTCATTTCATCAATGTTTTGGTATGACGTTGTCACGTTAAACTATCGTCCTTAAGCCGACTTTACAGACAACCATTTTTTATGGCAAACATTGTTAATCCGCTGTGCTATGTCGGTGATTTTCGTACTTTCGTATGCGGATCTCTATGGATAGATAGATAGATGAACCCTTTATTGTACACACCTTAAAAGTAATAATAATAATTATAGGTCTGATGCAAAGTACTTATTTCCATTCTATTTGTGTGATCGTAACCTATATAGCCAATTTAATGACCGAATACTCAATATAATGCGCGACACACATACTCAAACATACACACATTGCCAGAAACCTATACGAAAGCCACAATGGCTTATAACTTCCAGGAAAAGTGTAAACAGTGGGACATTATAATAAAAAACAAAGACGTTACAGTATTCATGGTTTATTGTTAATTGTCATTTGTGTAATGTTTTGTGGGCTTAATCATCGGAAACGAATAGGGTTGACCTAATGATATGTGCAGACGAGTATGTAGATTGGGGGGTATGTTTATATGTATTTATTTATTCGAAAATAGGCTTGCGCTTGACCGTCAACTCACCTGGTGTTAAGCGACAGTTACGGTCTACGATGGAGCGCACTTGCCTAGAAGAAACCTATTCACTCGCGATTTGAAGACACCTAGATTATATCCAGTCGGAAAGACCCACTCAGGAAGCGCATTCCACAGTTTGGCGGTACGTACAATGAAAGAGGAGCCAAAGCGCTTCGTACGTGTTTTCGGAATATCAACCATATAACGATGTCGCTTACATCTTGATGTTCTTGATGTAGCTTGATGTTGTTGTGTGTTACTTTTTAACCGGCTTCCAAAAAGGAGGAGGTTCTCAATTCGTCGGAATATTTCTATTTTAATTATGTTCCCCGATTACTCGAAGACGCCTGGACCGCTTTGAAAAATTGTTTTTTGTTTTAAAAATATATTTGAAATAGACGAAAATAAACTTAAGCGACAGTTAACACCTATTACAGTTATAATTTGAAAAACTGAAACAACTGACTTCGAAATACGCAATTTCGTCTAATCTGAAAATATATTCTTTCAAATAAACAAAAGAATTTTTCAAATTTATTTATTTATATTTTAAATCGGTTCATAAATGATGGAGATAAGAGGTATCAATCATAAAAAAGAATACAACCGAATAATTAACCTCTTTATTTTGGAAGTCGGTAAAAATAAGGTCCATCATCATCAGTCTACTTTATTCCTTAACGATATTATATTGCTTTCTCTTATTGAAATAAAGACTACATTTTGATATCCTAACCAGCTAATCTTGGCTATGAATATGCGGTTATACTACGTTTGTGAAAGTAATAAAACGTAAACTATAAGCTCATTGATTAGTGGGCATCCCAACATTCTCCCTAATAGCCGGGCCATGATCTCACGGCGACAGATTTAGATATCAGCTGTACCAAGTTTAATGTCTTGGACTATTCCACTTGTGTCGGGTAGATAATCAACAGAGAATCAGCTTCAAACAACATAACTAAATTTTTATTTGCAAAACATAGTATAATGTGATAAAGTATGTATATAATATATTTTCAGTGTATCTTTATATATACCCAAATTTAACTAAGCTATAAACTTCGATGGATTTTGACAAAGTTTTACTTTAGATTTGGTAGGTATTTATAGAGATGGATGATGGACTTTAAAACCTCGAAAACGATATTAGAATTTCCACTGCTCTCATACTAAGATTTAGTATGTGAATTAGATAAGTTTTTTTTATTCAGTTATAGCACTTGACAGCTATCTTAACTGATTTAAAAGGAAAATCTAGTGTAACAACGGTCGGTCTTATTGCTATCGATCTCTTCCAGGCCCCCTGGGATAAAAAGAAAGTAATAATAAGAGCGCTTTTAAGTGATGTGTCTTATTTATTTTAATATTATTTTTAAATCTGTTTCAATTTGCTGTAGATTTGATAGATTTTTCTTGTGAAAATATGAAATAACAGTTTAAGAGATCTTATTATTATAATATGGTCGTCAAAACGATGCATTTTAAACTAGTTCGAAATTCTTCTTACACAACTAAAGCAACTTTTTTTGCAGCTAAACGTTTTGTTAGAACTTATTTCTCTGTACATTTTCTACTTCTCCCCATTATCTCACGAAAGCTCGAGTGGGACATAAATAGTATGCCGCAGTATGTTTACAACGTTACATTTAGAGATGGTGCGGTTGGATGGATTCAGATTTACTACTAGTAGTATATAGTTTTACACCTGTGGACCTATTAATCACGTTTCAATTGACTGATCAAGTTAAACATTTTCATAATATAACTGTAGGTTATATTTCTGTTTTCATTTATTTTTCTGTAAAGGTCATATTCTCCAACAAATTTTCAAGTGGTATTCTATTTTGATTCTGAATTCTTATTATTCATTTTGACCATAGAAATAGACTTAGATACACTCTTTATTGATACTCTTATTTTTCTTGTTGTTAGCGTTTTAAGCCTTTTAAGGCTAAGTTCGTTACTGACAAGGAAGTACCCCTTCTGTATGGAAATTTATAAGTTGGAGATATAGTTCTCCTTCTCCACCCGATTATGAATCCGACAAGCTGTGAATACCTAGACCTGCAGGTAAATAAAATTTGGCACAGTTTCCATTCCCATTTTGCTAACGGAAATGTGCGAAACGGAAATGGAAATGTGCCTTGAAAAATGATTCCATCAAGTGACAAAAAGCTTGCATGCAGCCGCTATACTTATTAATATTTTTATCACTCCATATATTTTCCAATTATCTAAAGTCAAGAGTCAATTATACTCGGCGATGTGTAGATAATTGGGTTGGCAGTCACCCAAACGAAATGATATACATTATTATGAATGACTACCAAGAATATAGGATATAAACCTATCTGTAATAGATCACAATAATATTATAGATGTGAAAGTTTGTTTGTGTCCAGTGGCGGATCTGTCAGCGGTCTTTTAGCGCGCCAGATTTGATTTTCCAGCTCGGTGAGTAGGACTTAGCGTGCCAGATTTTAATAATCAACAGGGTGAGTAGGACTTAACGCGACAGATTTTGTTTTCCATCGGGTTAAGTTGGATTTAGCGTGCTAGATTTTTTTTACCAGCAGGACGAGAAGGCTTTTGCACGCCAGATTTTATTTTCCAGCGGGCTGAGTAGGACTTGCCAGATTTTATTTACCAGAGCGGGGTAGTAGAACTTAGCGCGCCAGATTTTATTTCATATAGGCTTCGAATCATTTTTCTATTAAAAAATCGACTTCAAACGCAATCGAATCTCACGAATCTTCACGAATGTAAACTTTTTAAAGAGACCTCTCTTCACTCGCTCTTTTTTTCTTTTGTCAAGAATGCGATTTGTCATTGAATGTCAAATGCTCGTCTTCGAAGATTAGAAAATATGCTATGCATGATGTTTATACGATAATCATTAATGTTGGCACTCTTGCAAAGAAAACGTGTAGGTGGAACTCTGCGATTCTATAATCTGACGCACTTACTCAGGAATACAATAAAAATATTTTTATTTTTAGAGATTATTCAAAAAGTAATAAAGCGATGTTTATAAAATAAGTATGGGACCAACTTGGGTGCTTTCTCTATACGCGAATTCAGGAAACACAAAAATTGGTTCTCGAATGACGGAGTAATACGATACATAAAACATACATAAAAAAATATATACGGTACGAACTGATAACCTCCTCCTTTTTCGAAGTCAGTTAATAAAATAAAAATATAGATATGAAGTTTGTTCATACTAAGTAACTAGCACTATTATCTATGTTTACCTTGTGTGGGTGTACGGAAGCAATCAAATTCGTACTTTGCCGGTTTTATAACTATACAGCCAAATTGAGAATTGTCGAAAAATACAAGTTTGTCGTTTATTATTACTAGTTCTACTAACAGTAGACCTCACAATCACAAAGTTTTGCAAAATTTCTTATCGTAAAAAGACAGTGCACGCGAGGTCTAGTATATTTTTACTGTCGGGGATTCTTCTAAAGGGATATTTCTTGATTATATTGATCGATTTTCATAATATTTGCTTGCTTGATATTTGATATTCGATTATAAGCTAGAATTTCAATAAGAGCAACATCTGTCAAGAATGAGTCTCAGAAGTAAAGTACCCTCCTCCTCTATTTTACCCTTACCCTTTACTTTCACGGAGAGGGGGGCCTCTCCGTAAAATCGGTTAAAAATAAAGTGCCTACATGCATTTCTTCTGGGAACTAAGTTTATGTAGTTGTATGAACTTTCAATAGCATGGACATAAATAGATGTGATTTCATTCATAGTTTTATGACCGACTTCCTCCAATTCGGCACCTCTTTGAAATGCTTGCATACGTGCTGGTAGTTGACTAACTTATTATTAGTGGTGATCATATTGAAGATCTATATTATTTAATCAGGCAAATTGATGGTGGCGCTCTTTTTGCTCTTCAAATAAGTTGGTCTGCTAGGTACTATACAACTATTTTAATAGCTCACTATTATTTCTATATTTGGTTCCGTAATATAAGTTTTGGGTAAGACAGTCCTGGAGATAGTCATATGACTGTCTGTGATCTACGAATAATAATAATATCTGTGGTGTATTTAATTTTAGAACAAACTTAAAATAGGGTATTCTGTGGCGTAAAGAGAATGGGACAAGAATTGATATTTGATTTGCTTACCTGCTTTCATTCATCATTCATCTCAGCCATAAGAAGTCCACTGCTGGATATAGGCCTCCCCCATGGATTTCCAAAAAGACCGATTGGAAGCGGCTTGCATCCAGCGTCTTCCCGCCACTTGTATAATGTCATCTGTCCATCACGTGGCTGGTCGTCCTACGCTGCGCTTGCCGGTACGTGGTCTCCACTCGACTTACCTGCTTTATTAACAATTAAAAAGAAAACTTAAAATCCCTTGACATAAAAAAAAACGATTGAAACCAATTTTGATGAATCACAGCTACGGCTAAGAACACTCTCATTCAATTCCTCTTTCAAACAAATGAATAAACTAATTATACCAAAATCGGTCCATCTGTTTGAGAGCTACAATGGCACAGACAGACAAACATATATACCTACGCTTATCCCCTCTTTTTAGATCGGAGGTTAAACATATTTATTTGTACTAATACGACGAAAAATATAAGAAAAGCGAATGTCCCGAACTAGAACTAAAAAAAACTCGGTCTCTATAATTTTTATAAGTTTGTCTTTTTGTTACCAAGAAACAGCTGTACAATTTACGATTAAATTAGTAATACGAGTTACTCAGATATTGAAGAAAACATATCCTCTTTATCATATTTTTCCATAAATTTTAATGTGAATTTGATGTACCTACATATATAAATGTCGATATCTTATTGCTTTTATAACATTAGTCACAGTGGCGGACTAGCAGTCTTAGCCGCCCTAGGCCGAGTAAAATCAACCGCCCCCTTTTCACTCTGAATAGGGGTGCTTTATCCCAATCTATCGTTTAGGATGACACGTGTGTGTGATAATTAGAGTACAGGGGTGCGCGATCTAGTAAGCGACAACACCATATAAAACGATTTATTTAGGTTTTTCATATTATTTTTGGTAAGTACTAATATGTAATATCCTTATTTACTGGGGTTAGCGGGTTAACAATAGAACAATTTTACGTTTGTCGCATAAAAAAATATCTGTGGTCCGCCCCTAAGATCTGGGCGCCCTAGGCCAGGGCCTTTTCGGCCTTAGGGGTAAACCGCCTCTGATTAGTCATACAACTCATTCCAGATAAATAAATGACCAGCATTAACATTATAATTGTAATTCAACGACTTCTAATCAGTGAAGAAACCTATAATTAGGTAATGATTACAATAAAGTAGCTATAATTGCATAATAAAGAGTGCTATAGGAGTGATAAGCATTGTTTACTGAGATAAAGCAGTTGACCGCTTTGTTGGGAATCTTTGGCCCTTCATATCGTGAACCTATTTACATGCAACAAAACAATTATCTATATTAAAAGGAAAACAAAATACCCGAATGCAGAAAAGCGAGTTTTGCAATACAATTTACGAATTCGCTACGCTTGATACGCTGTTGAGTGTACGTTTTTTGTGAGATAGTATGCGCATAATCGCTGTAAAAGGTTACAAATACGCATTCTTTAGAATAATTCTAGTAAAAACACTTTAAAAGATTTGAGATTAGCCATAGTAATCTTGTCATTTTTAATATGTTTCTAAGTGGTCTAGTTTTCTATTCTCTACCTATCTATGATACTAAGGGAGTAAATATGAATCTAACGACACCTCGCACATCAAAATCGGTCAAGCGGTTTAGGCTGCAGGAAGTAATATAGAAACATACATACATATAAACATACCCACATAGACAACATACATACATATATAATCCTGCAAAAATCCGTCCAGTAGTGTCGGCGTCACTCAAGCACTGTACAAACACAATTACAAAATTTATAATCCCTGTTTCGGTTTCTACATCGATTATCAATCAAATATTCCAAAAATATTTAACTGTACTCGTACATACGTATTTTGATCCGTTACAGTCTTATTCAAATTCAAATTATTGTTATTGTCAGCTGTGTTAAATTATGGTCTTAGTCATATGTATCATTCGGTAAAAAAACGCAGCTAGGTATGAAAGAACAGCCAAAGAATTTGTATATTCAATTGTATTCTTGCACAACGCTGCTCACATTTTGTTTACAGAAGTGAATCATCGTAGCCTTGAAGGCGACTCCACTAAACTTATATTTGTGCTTCTGACGCTATCAATGCATGTGAATGAGTAGGTACCGTTAATGAGGTTACTCAGAAAGACTATTAAGCCGATAGTGTTTTATATAATTTATAACAGGACACTAATTTAGACACCACGTAAATTAAAATTTGACATTGACAAGTCGTCGACAACATGAAAATGTCGAATTTGTGAAAGAACGAGTCTTATTTAATTAGATCTTATCATAAATATGAAAACAGAAAAGGTAAGCAAATAGGTACATACAAATAAAAATAAAAAAGTACTTTTTAATAAATATTGTAAATTAGTTTATGCACTAGCCTTGCATGGATTAAAACTAATCTAATGAGATCTTGGAGACTTATTAATTCTCTAAATCTATTGTTAATAGTCTGTGGACTCTTTTATACAAATAGCTGTTTTTACACATTTCAAAATTTAGATTAGGCAATAAAAAAGTCCAAAACCTTAAATATCGTAATGTAATTAAAGTTTTGTACCCTTTTTATTACTCTAAATTCCTATCTATTAATAAATGATAAAATACATTCAAAAATAACTATGTATTATACGAAATAAATCTACATTGGACCACCAAGCCAACTGATGGTAAAAGACGGTGTAGCTGAGAATGGAACACGATGATTTTGAAGATAAATATTCACTTTAGTCTTGAAAATTCTAAGATAGACTGGATATTTTGCACCGAAAAGAAGGTATATATACCTTCTTTTCGGTGCAAAATATCCAGTCCACCTACTTGGATGTAGGATGAATGCATAATAGATTTCGCCGCCCGACCAGCTGTCTGACCAGTCTGACTCAACTTGACGGTACTGCAAGTGATGTCATTGCGAATTAAATTAGAAATCGAGCTTCAGTCGTTCAGTATATGTGCCATGCATAAAGATGAGCGCATTTGTCAACGCGCATTATTATTTGCATTTTTCGCATTCATTCGCATTCGTCTACAGCGCGCATTTTTTGATTGCAATAGGGAAATTATTATTTAATATTCTTATGCCTGAAATGATGATGATAAGAAAAAAGTGGTATACAATTGTTATATTGACTAGAATGTTTATAGAAATGTACAATGTGTGTAATTTGGGTACGGAACCCTAAAAATGAGACAAAAACACTCACTCAAATACGGTACTTCTTAGCTTCTTACTTAGAAACAGATGTTCCGAATTTTCTAGGAAACTTAGCAGGCTTTTGCGAATTCTCGCATTTTTTCTACAAAAATAGACTTGAGCTTGTAGACTACTTAGTTTATACTCCTGTCAAACCTAACGTAACCTACCTATTAATACAACAGTTAAGACGGCGAAACGTGTAAACTAATTTTCGGATATTATGTTTTGTTATGGAAATACAACAGCAGCGTCTCCCTAGGTCTTCAAATTAGTTCGTATAGTACTATGCGACCTGTCAGGACAGACAAAGTGGCGAAATGTATAAACATATTTTGCTACTATACCTTTTTTTCCAAAAGAAATGCGACAGCAGCGTCTCTCTCCAGGTCTTCAAATAAGTTTGTGTATTGCGCAACCTGTCACAACAGTCAAAGCGGCGAAATGTATGAATTAATTTGCGGCTGTATATTTAGTTAAAGAAATACGATAGTACCGCCGCTTCCGAGCTTTTCCTATAAGTTTGTACGGTATTGTTCGTGTCGACTGAGAATAGTGGCCCATATTGTCATGGCTGGCACTTTATGGGCAATCGTTTGTACAGCGCATGCTAGTAATGTATTCCCGAAAAAATAACAATTTTAGCAATGGGCCATTTGTGTTAGTTATAGCCACGGAGAGGTGGAATTTATTCTAATAGAATAGCAGTCCTTCTCGGCGAATGATAAATTTTTACTACGTGTTCGAGATAGGCGCTTTACTAATTTATTTGAGCATTAAAGGGTTATGAATTGTACAAGTATTTTCTTGCTGGAGTTGAGTTGAGATTTTCAAATTTGTTTTATTATCATCATCTTCAGCCTTCTCGACATTTCAACAAACTCCTGAAATTCTAAAATTGAATTTTCATACAAAAGTTCCTCAAAAATAAATTTAGGTTGTATGCGTTTTTAAATCTACGAGATAGACATCTGATCGCAGCTTAATTGATGATGAGTGACGCTGTGATTGTAAAACATGCCAGCAGGAACATGAACTAGCTCTCAAATGAAGACTCATTTGAGAGCTATGAGCTATGAGCTTTGAGTATGTTCCGGTAGACACCGGAACTTACTCTTTAGTGCTTGACGACAGATTTTCTATCAGGTATCTAGCCTGCCAAGCACAACAAAATACTTTATCCACCCTTTACAAAAACTACAATCTAGGAAGGTTCATTCTAAATACATAAAATTCGCCAGGCGACGTTATTTCAAGGTAGATATTCCAAAAACTCAAAAAAAAACCTTTAGCTTCACATTTGCTGTACGAACCATCAAAATGTGGAAAACGTTTTAGAATTGGTCTTTCCGAATAGATATAGGTAATAGTTATATTCTAAGTGTCATCAAATCGCGAATGAATCGAAAAGTCAAAAAACATTGAAAGAAGTACTTCTAGGCAAGCGCGCTCCATCGTATACTGCAACGGTAGTTTAACATCAGGCGAGTTAGCCGTCAAGCAAATAATTCAACATCCTATAAATATTATATCATGTTTGCCTTGACAGACTTAAATTTCACGAAAAAAATAGAAAGGAAGGAAGGCAGGAAGAAATAAGAGTAATGTATAAAGTGTAGGCATATACTAAGAAGGATTTCTTTACTACAAGTTTAGAAAACTCAAAAACTCCCGGCAAAAAATAACGGCTGAACGAATTTCGATGAAACAGCTAAGAACACTCTCGATGAAATTCTCTTTCAAATAAAAAAACAACTAGATCAAAATTGGTACATCTGTTTGAGAGCCACGATGCCACAGATAGACACACATATACATAGATATACAGATATACACGTCAAACATAAAACACCCCACTTTTTGAGTAGTTTTTCGGTAGGATTGGGTTAGGTAGTCCAATATATACTTACCTAATGTTCTAATTAAGTATGCTTAGTCATACTGAAGACAAGAGCTAACCCAACTCCTTCAAAATGCTTAAAGAATGTCATTTTAAGCATAAATTAGAAATAACTACGAGACAAGCACGGACCCCGCGGCAACTCCAAACATAAATCAAACTAACCAGCCGTTTACAAAACGAACCACTTATCTGTAAAACTGAACGAGCCGCCAGCATCGCAAAGTACTCGAAACATCTCATTCAAAAACCGCGCAGTTTCTTATTTTGTCCACTCTTGTTTGGTATGTTGGTAGCTATCTATAACATTAACCTCTCGAACTAAAGTTAAGCGCTCCAGCGAGCACTTGTCGCCAACTAAAAATAAATTACTAGAATGTTGCCCTTATTATCCGACTGCGTAAGAAGATGGGTAATTTTCGGCTTTATTTTTTGTGTATGTATGTATGTTTCTTATCACCTCCTGGGCTGACAGATTTTGATGTGCGAGGTGTCGTTCGATTTACCTTTACTCCATAGATTTACTTCCTTACGTCATATCATAAAGGTTATTTTTTTTTAATAAAAACAAAACTCAAGCAAAAATGAACATTTTATTTTTACAAAGCTTCATGTACAAATAAGTGATTACACTAGAATTATTCTAAGCTATGATCATTACAATAAGTGTTCTGCGTATACTTTCACGTAATGACGTACACTCAGCAACATATCAAGATAAGATTGACAGTTACACTACGAAAATAGCAACAGTTGTTTAATATCCGGCGAGTTAGCAGTCAAGTGCAGGCATATTATTACAATAGATAATAATTATAGTAACAGTAAAAAATATTCAAGTGAATTGAGTACTACCTCCTTCATTAAAATTTGTTTCATTTCAATTAGTAACAATTGCAAAAACCATATATTTACTCGTAATTAGGTTCGTAATTTAACGAATAAACATAACCTTTCGCTTTTTAGAGTACCCAAAGGGTAAAACGGGACCCTATTACTAAGACTCCGTTGTCAGTCTGTCTATCCGTCCGTTTGTCAGCAGGCTGAATCTCATGAACCGTGGTAGTTAGACAGTTTAAATTTTCACAGATGATGTATTTCTGTTGCTGCCATAACAACAAATACTAAAAAACAGAATGAAATATATATTTAAGGGGGCTCCCATACAACTAACGTGATTTCTTTGCTCGTTTTTGCTCGATATTGATAACGGCAACAGGTAGACGCTTGAAATATTCACAGAATATTGAGTTATATTATTCACTTTAAAAATAAATCATTAAAATAAAATTAGTATTTAAAAGGGGCTCCCATACAACAAACGTGATTTTTTGCCGTTTTTATGGATAATGGTACGGAACCCTTCGTGCGCGAGTCCGACTTGCATTTGGCCGGTTTTATAATATTAAATCACAATATACGTAGAATGTACAAATGTAACCCTTAACTTTGTGTTAGATAATGCTTAGATGAATGGGCGGCTACACTAGTATCTTGGTTCAACGCACTGGTACAAGAGCGCTTGTGCTATATTAATGTTCTGCTCTATCTATTTTATGACTGGCTTTAGTTTAATAGCTTTTAATTATACTTATAATTTTAGCTGTCTGAAGTACGTTACAGTCTGAATTAAAGTGGACAACCAAGATGAGTTTTAAAGTTCTTAATTTGATCCATGTGTATGTAAAGTTTTTTTTTGGTATTTTTTAAAAATATTTTTAATTGGTATATTGGGTCATTTTAAAGAACTATTTTCAATATTTTTTAATTCTGTTCAGTAATTATTTATTAATATTTTTTTAAAGAAAAAGTCGTGATGACGTCACAAATCCGTCTGAATGTAATAATACCATTATTACCTACTAAAAAAAATCGTACTAACATTGACAGTGAATTTTTTTTTGTTTTGTGCTTTGTGAAATGATGAAATATTTTTAGTGTAACTCTTTTTTTTTATTACCTACAGATAAAAAGGCGGCTCTGTGACGTCATTTAGGGGTCGACTAAAGAGAGGTCAATATTTTTTTATATTTCCGTAAAAATACGCACATCATTTTAAGATCATATCATCATTTTAAGAGCCCAAAGTAAATAAATATGGTTTAGAGACATATAATCTCGAAATGGTTTTGGAGTCATCATATGTAAAAAAATCCATAGGTTCGTTTTACCATGGAAACTAAAATGTTTGTCAATTACTTCGCTTGTTGTAGGAGTAGGGTAATATTTTTCGAGCAAATATAGACAATGCCAAATTTTGCGATATGAAATAGTTTCGTTTTATTATAGGCGCTAAAATGTTTTTTTTTCACTTACTTTACCCGCAAACCGCTTGTTGTAGAAGTAGGGCAATATTTTTCAAGCAAATATAGAGTATGTCAATTTTTTTGCGCTCTTTATAGCCTACAAGTATTTCAACCCCCCGGTTACACTAAACTTTTATAACAATGCAAACTTGTCTCGCGCTCGTTTTTGTCTTGCTTTTTTGTAATTAAGAGTGAGGCAAAAGTTCAAATGAGCCTGAATTAGTTGAAAAGTTTAAATTGTGATATTTTTTACAGTTTTATATATAATAAATTTATATAGTTATATATGATAACTTTTGTGTCACTCTTAATTGCGGAAAAAGCAAGTAAAAACGGACGCGAGCCAACTTTACATCGCTATAAGAATTAAGCGTAACCTTGCATATTATTTTATTATAGGTAAAGGCGCTTTATCGTAGAACTGTCGTAGAATGTTATTGTCGTTTCAAATCGGGTGACATAGCGGTGAATGAAAGCATATTATTGAATAAACTTACATAGTCTTACTTACATAGTTACTTACATAGTCCAATAAACTAGAACAACCTACTTTATTTTATTTCGATGACATGTATTTTACATTACTAAACCAATTTTGATGAAATTTCTATTTCACCAATCCGAAAGTATATTATATCCATTTAAATAAAAAAATGAAATCGGTTCATAAATTCAACAAACAGTAAATATGCAACGGAATCGCAGCCTCTTCTTATTTGAAGTCGGTTGAAAACAGCCTAACTAAACATATGAATGCATGGATTTTGTAATAATAATACAAAAGCGAAAGTAGCTCAGTCTCTCTCTTTCTCTTTCTGTCTAATCAATGTGAAGTCTCGTTAGCCAGCGCAAACGCGTAAAGCAATCAGACGACTCGTTTTATCCCGACTTGAGTTACTAAAACCGCGATTGGCATTGTACTGAAAACTGACTTTATTGACAGAAAACATAGCCTATGTCACTCAGGTATCATGTAGCTTGCTATTATAAAAATAATTTTATAAATCGGTTCAGTAATTTCAGAGTTTAATTCTCTCTAAATGATTGGTTTCAATTCGGAATTTTTTCCTATGCATACGATGTCGCTGATGACCGCTATTGACAAGTCTCATGACTCAGGTAGTACGTTTGCTTTCTGAGCTGTAGGTCGTGGGTTGATCCCCACCCAAGGCAAACGTGTTATGGATGTTTGTTCTGTGTCTGGGTATACGTATGCATTTACCACAATATTCAGATACAGACGTAATGAACATATGTGTCATACGTATGTAAGTATTTACAAAAATTTATATGAATATTGTATGAGTCATCTGGTTCAACAACGCGGCGGAAGGTATCTGCATCTCTTAGTTTGGAGCTAGATGGTGTTAGATGAAGAATATCATCAAACATATATTTAATATATATGTTTCTCCTATTCCTATTCCAATATAAGAAAGTTTCCTATAATTACCTATCATCGATAAGGATTTTTTTGCTAAATTGTAAGTTGAAATACTTCAAGTGTGACGTCTCCTAAACATTTAAAATGGTTAATTAAAATTAAACTTGTGTTATCAGTAGCTTATCTTGATTGATACATGCGGGTCACAATAATTATGAAAAACGATTTAGTCAACAATGAGTGGCTGAGATGATTATCTTCGTAACCTATATTGGGTTAGGGCTCCATTTGAATGATAATCATTAGTGTTGTCACTCGATAGGTATATAAGAAGTATCGATAAATCTGCGAACTTATTTTCCATCGAAATTTCTGAGCATTATGAGACATATCTAATATCTCATTAGATACTAGATATTAAATGATGGCTCAAAGTTTCCGGCAGCCTAGTCGGAAGACCGTTCGACTTGCGTTCCGCAGGTCCTGGGTTCGAATCCCGCGGCACGCACCTCTGTCTTTTCGAAGTTAAGTGCATATTGTCGATTTCCGCCAACTTCAAACGGTGAAGAAAAACATCGTGAGGAAACCTACATGTCTAAGAGTTCTTAATGATCTTGAAAGATGTGTGAAGTCTGCCAACCCGCACTTGGCCGGGCTGATAAAAAAAAATTAATGATGATAGATGTTCTATTACGAGTGACGAGCACAGTACATTACCACACAGGGATTGTAAGTGTGAATGTCCACATTTCACTTCACAATGGACTTATGAGCAGAGATACTCTTTACATCAGGCAAGCGTCTTGCTCGTCTGATCACTCAGTTGTATAATAATATTATCGATATCATAGGAATAGCAAAAATATCGTTAGCATTATCGATAGCACGGGAATGCTTTCGATTGATGATTTTTATTTATCATCTGTATTATTATTTTAGTAATAGTAAGCACTTTTCTTTGCATTTGTTAAAGCTTTCTTTAGATTATCTTCAACATCCACAGCCTTCTTTATCCCACTGCTGGGTATATGCCACTCTCTTATCTTGCCATTTTCTTCGGTCCTGTGCCAATTGAGTCCAGGTTCGACCCGCGATTGTTACTATATCGTCGACCCATCTTGTAGATGAAGGTCCTACGCAGATTATCCATAAAATCGATAGTATCGATAGCATCACAATTATCCAGGTTCGATTCTATCGATACTTTCGTAGGACATCAAAGTGCTTTTATGCGAATTGATGTCGATAATAACAATACTCGATATCCTAACTGGTTTTCAAGATATATCGATAGTTGAAATATCGACAGTTCGACAACACTAATAATGAACCTCTTTGTGGCTCTACGGTAGTCATCATTTACTTCTTATCGCTATGAATGGCTTTATCAGTTATGGAACAACCGATTGTTAAATTAATTTTTTGATAAATTATTTCTTATGTAATTTCTTTATTCGAAAATAGGTTTGCGATTGTCTGCCAACACGTCCGAGTTACGGTCTACGATGGAGCGCGTGCCTAGAAGAAATCTATCATTTAGATTATATCTATGCAGAAAGGAACATTCAGGAAGAGTGTGTAGCTATTTTTCTTACTACTCTTGACATAATTAAGTTTCTCAGAGTGACGAGGCAATGCATAGTCACACATGGTTTCGAACTGTTGAAATCTAAACTTCTAGGTGGCTTTGGACTTTAAATTGCTAGCGTGAACCTTACATCCTTACGTCAGTGCCTAGCTTATTTCTTTCATCATCACCATCATCTCAACCATGAGAATGTCACTGCTGCACACAGGCCTCATCCATGGATATAGAAAAAGACTGGTCGGAAGCTGCTTGCTTCTAGCGTTTTCCTGCCACTTGTGTGAAGTGGTCTGTCCGCCTCAATAAATAAATGAGCAGACCAGTATGGCTATTCATAACTTGTCGAATTCAGTATCGGGTCGGAAAAATATATATCCATCTCTGTCATGTCCATACAAAATGACAGAGATGGACATATAGTTTCCGATCCAATTCCGAATGATTGTAAATAGGGGTACAGAGGTGTGCAGCCTTCTGCGGAAAACGCAGTCAACTGCGCTTGCCAATCTGCTTGTCAAGTGTGGCGATTATGGGTAACCTTAATGATTGTGCAGCATAGGAAGACCATCTCAAAAAGAAAATACAACTCATTCACATAATTTATAAAAAAAAAAACGATAAATCCCCAGAAAGAGCGCACAAAAGCCAGTTTCCCGCATCCTCGCTCTGTTGACTTCCCGAATTAAATGTTTGGTCAAACAAATTAATCTCAATTAAAAACACACCCTGTATCCTTGTTTAAGGCGCTAATGGAGTTGGCAGGTAATTTTGGAAGCTAAAAGGTGCGTGCATATTGAAGACCGATTCACATTATGTTAGTAATTTAGTGAAGTAACCAGAAACCAAGTGTTATCACGGTGCCAATTGAACTATATTTTTTATGCAAGATAGATCTACGATTGACCACCAACTCGCCTGATGTTAAGCGACGGTGTGGCCGAAGATGGAGCTCGTCCATCGAGAAGATATATATTCACTCTAGGAGCCTTGAAAATTCCAAGATTGTAGGTCTCAGGAAACAGAAATACTTAATACTCTTTGTGTTCTATTTCAACGTTTGCTAGCGCATTTTAGAAAAGGGTTTGTGCGAAGGCGGCCGGGTCTCTATTCACTACTCTACTAAATAGAATGTCTACTATACTAAATTACTATATAATGTGTACCGGGCTTTATAAGCTGGGTAATAGTTATGTAAAAGATAGTAACTAATTAGAACTAACAATAATTTACCACCTCATTATCTTGGCTTCAATCTGCGAGCTAGTATTTCCTTGCTTAGTTACAATCTGATCTAAAGTTACAGTAGTTCACACTGCGAACAGAGAACTATTGGGTTATATTGCCATTTCACTCTAACCTAGTGCCTTAACTAAATGGTGATTTACTCTTCGTGACCAAGTAAATTATTCATTAGTTAGTAGTTTAGGAGGAGGAGCCAAGGCTACCCAGGCCCAGGTCAGTTGCGTGTTTCCATTTGTCTGTTTTCCACTGCAGCACACGCGGCGCACGTATAAAGGTGGACGCCCACTGCTACGTACCATACCATGCTCGTGTTATGAACGTAACAGACACGGCACGGCGCTACTCCGTCCAAAAGACTGTGTCGACAACGTAGAGGTGGGCGTTTATACAACGAACTGCTTAATTAACAGCCTTTAACAGTTTTTCAATTGTCAATGAATTAACAGTTTTTCGTTATTACGCAGACCAGGTAAATCTTTTAAACCTGCTAATCTTGCAATCCCGTTGATTCCTATTAATTTAACGCTTATTTTCTTAAGCGATAAACGAAGATCTCCGAGTACACGTAGAACTTCACTTTAAATTATTTTTTTTAAACCTAATAACTTAACTGTTTTTTCAACCGTAGACGAAAAACTGTTTCATTAAATTAACGGATAAACTGTCAATAACCCAGCTCTAAATGGTATCAATTCGTTGGCGGGCCGTGCATGGCGCGCTACGGTCTTGGTCGGTACCGGGACAGTCTAGTGGGCGTTGTCTTACACTAATTCATACAAACTATATTTTTGCATGTATCGATACGGCTACGGTCTGTCCTCCAACCTAAACCATTCGCTGATAACTTGAAGCTTTGCCGCTGTGTTCGACATATAAAGCGTGCACCGCACTTAGCTAATACATGGACGACGCTTCCGAGCAGGCTATACATGTTCTGAAGACGTCATCAAGCCACGCATCCGTATATAGCGTGGGCATGTGCAGCAATGGACTCTTCCATATTTCCATAACACTAGCTAACTTGACGTGCGTAGCGTGTGTATTCGCCCTTACATGGCTCATAAACGTATTTAAATAACGTGTTTTCTATGTAAATGTCCAATTTTGGTTTTATTTATTTGCTAAGTACGTTATGAATAGGTGTACCTGTTTTCATTTGGGATTTGTTTTTGTTATTTTGTTGAGGCAAATGGTGTTTGTATAGGTCTTTATTTGTGAAATCCTAGCAACGTGTGACTGTTTTCCCGTGATTTTTCGAGTTTCAACGCAATTTCTCGAAAAAAGAAGGCTGTGTTTATCTCAGTTTAGTATAAGATTGTATAATTCGAATGGTTGCAACTATTTTGAAAATTTTATACATTGTGAATTTTACTAAAGTTCAAAGTACTAAACAGTTCGTACCCTTTTAGTCCGTAGTTATAGTCATAACAGCTATTTTCACTGAGAATTTTAGACTTGATCACTTCAAAGCATGTGTGGCAATGCACTACGCTCGTCACGTTTAGATATTATATCTTAAATCTCGTTATGGGTGTTTTTTCCGGAAACCTTTCGAGTAGTAACCAACCATCGAGTAGTAGTGCGCATACTACTCGATGGTTGAATACCTAACTGTCAAAGGTGTAATATTTCCCAAAACTGTTTTAGTATACTTGTCCTAAGAAATCACGAAGACTATTACGAAAATCATTTTGAATTAAAATTACAATATTTAAATCATAAAAAAAATACGTTTCAAAAATTTAAATTTTTTATGCTCTTAATAAATACTAACAAAAAATGATTTTCCTATACAAACACAATTTAATGTTTTCTTTTATAGCTAAAATGTAGCACGTGGAAGCTTATTTTCAATTCCGCATTACCATACTAAAAATATGCATAAAACTCCCTAAAAGCTTTCGCAAGTATTACGCCGCGATATGGCAACATTTGTGGCTGTCTAAATGACCCAAAAAACATTCACAACGTAATTTGAGGTATTAGTAGACTAGGATTCCGTGCCATATCTCTAACACAGCAAAAACTGGCATAGCAGTGGCCGCAAAGCTCAGGTGTTAGGGCAAAAGCTGTGCAAAACCTTGTACTCGTAAAACTTAAAACAAGCTTTCCACACAGGAAAGTCGTTGCTAAGTCCGTGGGACTTTTTAAGATTTTAAAAATAAATTAATATGTTTTGTGTTCTGTAAAATGTATTTTTATAATTATGTTTTTATTAAGTGGATTTTCGGCATTATTATGAGAAATGGGTAGTAGTGCGCTAATTTTCTGGTTGTCTTGTAATGGAATGAGGAGAGTGGGATAAAGTCTTAAAGTGAAGTACACATGCCAAAATGAACCGATTTGTTTTTTTTTTGTTTCAAAGGTTATTTATATTCAGATTGGTCTCATAGAAATGTCAACAAAACCAGTTTAGTAGTTTGATTTTTCAAATAAAATAACTGGTAAGAATAAAATAAAAATACTGGAATATGTCATCCAACAATTTGAAATTATGTATTTTGGAGTTTCAGTTTTTAAACTGTGATAATAATTTTATTTTGCAGAAGGTTTAATGCACCCAATAAAACAAAAGAAAAGCTATTAAAATGCCAGATTTCAACAAACATTTCAGTGAGCGAACAACCGTGTCCAAGCTGTCCAAAACAATTGTTCTTTCAACAATGCAGCAGCAATCATAACAATTTGGATGGTGTATTGTTACCTCGAGTCACAGTCACCTGCCAGCTGAGCGAATCGTTACATTTAAGAGAATACATTTATGTAACAATAGATTGCAGTGGAAATTTCGTTTTGGGCTGAAACTTATTTAACCGATTGCATAAGGAAGGAACAATTTTCGGGTGAATATTAATATTATTTTACCTAACAGCCAAAACTGTTGTCCGATTTCGATGTGCCAGGAGTAGTTATATTAGTCTATACTTTTTGAGTATTGTGCTGTTTTTTTTGGATTAATAATATTCGCCTATGATAAAGTTAAAAATAACCGTGTCTGTATAACCATACCATGTATATACATATTCGCCATTTTTATGCGGCTTCGAAAAAAGGAGGAGGTACTCAATTCGATTGTACGAGTATGTTTTTTACGCAATTAGGTACTTCGTTAATTATGAATTTATTTTGATGTATATTTTTTGTTTGGTTATACTGCAGAGGTGGTCCCATATATATGTTATCAAAATCGGTTGAGTACTTTGGTTTTTAAAACTAAATAAGTGAAAAAATATGTCAATAAAGAGTTTATCTATCTATCTATATAATTATCACCCAAGAAGCGTATAACAAGTCGGTTGTTTCAGTTTTTTAAACTTGGTACTATAATTAACTACTCCATACAGGCTATGTAGTACTTAGAGTACTTAGAGTGTATTAGAGGGTAAGATGTAACGGCTTTCAGTGACTGGAGATCGGTTGATTACATAAACGCCAATTTATTTTAGGACTCTCAAGTCTTAAAAAAATTGGTTGTCTGTAAAGTCGGTTTACGGATGATAGTTTAACGTGACAACGTCATAACAAAACATTGATGAAATGATGATGATGATGATGTAACGGGACAACGAGCGTAACGCGTAACGGGACAATGTGTCATACTTTTTCGTGCGTGCAGCCGGCGTTCATCGATTTAGACGTTGTCACGTCAAAAACGTAATAACTGATTCCTCTAGCCACTTAAGAGACTGGAGGATTCAGTTTTGTTTACTTAATACATATTCCTGATCCATCTTTTCTATTAAGCTTTGTTGATAACTTTTGAGCTATGTGATTATTATATTTTTGTAGTTACTGTGGCTACTTCCGTGGCTTCTATTGTCTGTTGATCAAAGTTATAATTTTAATAAAATCGAACCGCTAACGTGACAGGAATAAGTTATCCTACTGGCTATTCCTATTTTATATTGACTGTAACGTAGCTTTGACTTCCAAGTGTTTCAAATCCAGTATTTGTTATTGAATATTCTTTACAACTTTGTTTACATTACGCCGCCGGTACAGTCTTTGAACCAAGAGTTACGTTGTGAACTAGAAATAGATTGGCAACGTGCAACTTTACACTTGAGTTTTTTAATTGGCTTTCGAAAGTAATGAAATGGGTATAAGTACTATATTATGTTTTCGCTGTACCACTGTCGTTGAAGGGTTCTTCCCCTTATTTATTGTTTTCTTTATAGTGAGCTTAGAAGTCAATTTAGATTTTATCTCTAGAGAGGATATAGTCATTGGATTGGATATAAAACATGGCAAATCTCAGTTCTCAGCAATTTATAGGATAAGATTATCTACTATGTCGGCGTTATATATTTTTTATGCCAGATAGATCTACGATTGACCACCAACTCGCCGGATGTGGCCGATTTCTAACCACACAAGATGGCATTTTCACTGTTCACAAGTAACGAAACGCGTCTAACAGCGTTGCCCGACGTGTCGCGACTGAAGACGAGTCGGGCGATTACCTTCCTTGAGGCTTATCACACAGAGCCGGGGAAGACCTATCTACGTATAATACATCATAGCTAGAAGTATTTTCGTTCCTTGTCGACAGACGGAGAGAGAGAGAGAGAAAGAGAGAGAGAGAGAAAGAGAGAGAGAGAAAGAGAGAGAGAGAGAGACTCTCAGGACTCCGCGGAGCACTCGAGATGGTCTAGAAATTTAATTCACATTTCTAGACGTAGGTAAGTTACCTTCCATTTGCTACCTACAAACCAAGGTATTATTTTCCTCGATCATATTATGAGAGAGCTCGCTTAGCTCCACTATCAGACAGTCATAAAGAAAACGACTCCTGTTTCTACTGTGACCATGATTTTGATGAAAATATAAATGTACTGTACTGTACAGATAATGCAATCCACGAAGACGCGCCCCACTATTCCTCCTAACCGTTTACAGTATATGTGTGCAAGCTTCTGTCAATGTTTGAGTGTTATCGGTGCACACTAATTACCTATGTGTGCACACGCACACTACAATGAATAGACTAATCAGGAGAGAGCGTCATAGTCAAAGTGAAAGATGCTCTACTTCAATTTTATATTTTTTACCCGACTACAAGGAAAGGGTTATTTTATTTTTATTTTTAGGTGTGGATATTTTATGTGATTATTAGTTAATATACGATAAAATTACCATTTTTATAATAGGGGGTAATTATAGACATACGTGAATTTTATTGAAATTTATTAAGAAATGAAAATCGTTAATCACTCGTTTCAGAAATATCTGATTCAGAATCTGATGTTTCGCCGACATTTATAATAAAACTAAAATCAACATCACAGTGTCTCATGTATTCGTCTTCTATTTTTTCCACGTGCTGACAAGTATTGAACCAGACATCTTTATTTACTCGATCAAATGCTTCATTTAAAATGGGCATAATCGAAGTGTAATTTTGACTGATATTGCGGCTAGCAACATCGTTTTTTACAATACCCCAAATGTTTTCGATTGGGTTTAATTCTGGATGATAAGGAGGCAGCCGAAGCACTGTGAATCCATGTTCTTTCAATAATTCGTCAACTTTGTACTTGCGGAAATTTGAAAAAATGAAGTGGAGCAACTTTCGTGACGAGTCTGGATTTTCGCAACATAGATTCTACTACTTGTGTGCATCGAACCGCTGACGGTTCGCGACTGACGCTCGGAGCAAACTCCCCGCACCCCGCAATCCCCTCAACCAAAAATTGGTGGGGCGCG
Source organism: Lycia hirtaria (assembly GCA_947563715.1). Classification (NCBI taxonomy): domain Eukaryota; kingdom Metazoa; phylum Arthropoda; class Insecta; order Lepidoptera; family Geometridae; genus Lycia; species Lycia hirtaria. Next base: position 27,699,417 of record OX387375.1, read on the forward strand.
TCTTCGTGGTTTGCTAATAGTGTACCTACTGTACTGAAACTTCCGTGAGTATTTCTTTTGTATTTCTGAGGATGGGACTCTGACAGTCGTTCTTTTTAACCGACTTCCAAAAAGGAGGAGGTTATCTTTTCGTACCGTATATTTTTATCGATTAGTATCGAGAGTTTTGCTGGTTAGTTTAATAATAAAAATGCATGTAGTTTTTGTATCAGCAGAAGTTGAAAAATAATCGTTAAAAATTGTTATAATTGTTTGAGCAGGTTTAAATAGTTTTTGATAGAACGAATCGTTTGTAAGTGCATCACTTTCGAAAAAAAAACAACAAATACTAACTACTGGTTAAGTGCTAGACAAGCTTGCGTAAATAATTTTTGAAATAATGGGAAATTATTGCACGAGAAATGCGAGATAAAAACTCCTTGTTGATTACACAAAAAACATCGTAGCTCTCAAACGGATGGACCGATTTTTATCTAGTTAGATTTTATTTGATAGAGGATTTGATCGAGTATGTTCTTAGTTATGTTTCATCAAAATGGGTTCAGCTATTTTTTATACCGAGGGTTTCTTAGTTTTCTAAACTAACTTGTTTATCATTAATAGATGATGACAAGGATATTAAGCATGTTGAATTTACTATCGTAAAATAGATTGATAGATAAAGCTTTATTATAAATAACATGGGTGTTTTTAAATCGAGAGTGAATTTGATTTTTCTAGGTAAGCGCGCTCCATCGTAGACCGCAACGTTACTTAACATCAGGCAAATTGGCGGTCAAGCGCAAACCTATTACCTACTACATAAAAAAAAACCATAAAATTTACAATCAACTGAAATTAATAAAATTAAGAACTAGTAAAATGGAGCACGCTTACCAATTCACTCGAGTTTTGAAGATACAGATTACATACATGTCGTAGAGTTCCCGTCACGTAAAAAGAACGCTGGTTTGTTCGCGCTTACGAACAAATCAGCGTTCTTTTTACGTGACGGTAACTATACAGCCAAGAAGCCAAGCCAAGAAGAAACTACCACAATTTAACAATTCGTACGAGTTTGCTTTTTCGTTTTTGTTTTATTAATCAACTTCCATAAAGAATGAGATTAACACAGGATTGTGAACGATTAGCACAGGATCGAGCCAGATGGGATGAAAGAGGCCTAAACGGTATACATAGGCCTCCCACTGCTGGGTATAGGTGCATATACCAAGCAGTGGGTATATGCTATACCCAGCAGTGGGATAGAAAAGACTGTGGATGATGAAACAACGAGATTCTCAATTCGACATATTTTTTTTATGTTAGTTACGCGATTACTCCGCTAATTATGAATTGTTTTTGATGATTTTTTGTTTGGTAGGTTAAAAAACTGTAGTAAAAGGTAACTGTAAAAAGTAACTGGTAAAAAACCGAAACAATCGTCTTCATAATACGCAATTTCATTTACGTGGATGATATTTATCCAGTTATTTTGTTATCAAAACCAAAGTTATGTACCAATTTTGACAAATTTATACGGCACCTCTGAACTATTATCTACCAAAAAGAAACATTAATATCAAGTCATAATTGGCGGATTAATCGTGTCGCAAACATACAAAACAACATACAGTCGAATCCTCCTTCTTTTTGGAAGTTGGTTTCAAATAGGTACTACTCATTCATCGTCGACACCGAAAAGCTTGTGAGACATAGACATAGACAGAAATTCATTGTAACAAAAAACATACAACAGAAAATAAAAATCATACACAAAATAGTAAATAAAATAGTAGATAAAATGTTTTTGTTGTATTTTTGTTTTATTAATTATTTAATATCCTACAGTTTCTGAAACCGTTGCCACCACACAGTACTTATTGACCGCGAGTACCCAGCGCAGGTATAACAGGCACATTCCTACCAACGTGCACTTGAACCATAGAATAGGTAATAGTATTAACACTTCAACCACCACAGTATGATGGTTCAGCTTACGACGAATGAAATGAAAAATTATACTTATGCAATATCATTTGCGATGAAACTTGATCGATGCGTCGAGAATCTAAAATGTTTTATAAACTTGAGAACCAAATATATTTAAAGTTAAATTATGTCTATATGATACTAAAGTAAAGCGTTTGACTTAAGCTGCATCATCATCAGCTCAGCCGTAAGAAGACTACTGAACATAGGCCTCTGTTAAGGATTCCCAAAAAATACAACCAGCAAGTTTCTGCTATTTGTGTGGAGTCGGCTGTCCATTTTGTGGCTGGTCGTCCTACGCTTCGCTTCTCGGTGCGTGATTAGACCTTATCGTGTGATTGCTGAACACGCCTAATTTGGAATAGGAACTGGCCTTGATGAAACTAGTCAATCTATCACTAGAAACTGGTGAAACGCTGAAATAAATTCCACATACAAATGCATCTTTGAAAAACAACGATTATCCGAAAATGTGTCATTAATTTCGAAGAAAAAGTACATGAAAATATTTACGCAGTTTTATCGAATCCGTGTGTTGTAATGTTTATTTAGCTGTACGAAGTTTTCTTGTATTATTCTTGGTAGGTATTTCTTGAGTGCATTTCTTGTTAACCGAATTTAACGAATTTATAGCAAGTTATTTATCGGATTACATTTTCTTTATGGCAATTTATTAGTATCGATGCCCTATTTTTACCCGACTACGTGCGTAAGGAGGGTTATGTTTTTCGAGTGTATATATGTTTGTATATATACATTGTGTCGATTGTGTCATTAGATTCGTCTTCACTTACTGAATGGCATATACTATATTTTTGTAATATTAATACTACATCTCTTGCAAAAATAAAGAAAATTGTTTTTTCGTAACCTCCAACCAAATTTTTCGTAATAAATAAGTTATGTTAATAGAATTATTCTAAGAAATACGCGTTTGTAATATTATACAGCGATTTTACTTTCTCACGAAAAACGTACACTCAACAGCGTATCAAGCGTAACGACGTAAGTTGGACCGCAAAACTCGCTCTTCTGCATTCGGGTATTTTGTTTTTCGTTTTAATGTGGATACTTGTATGATACATCAAAATGTAAATACTTTTCCTTTTAAATATTGTATTATAGAACAGTTTCTAGATCTCTCCATCCATTAAAAAAAAAAATTTAAACAACAGTCAAAATTTTGACAATTTGTTTCCTTATCACGTCATTTATTAGAAACAAGAGAAAATGCTTTAATGACGTAAGCTTAACTATAATTATTAGATGATAAATATTTACTGATATCTGTAAATTACGTAAAGTCTTGGCTTTCAAAAACCCGTTTAAAAAAATCTTGATCAAAATCCAAAGAGACAACACGCCATGACGCCTCTTGGTAAAGTAAACCACATTTCTACAAAACAACCGTATTAAGGCGATCATACTAAATTATTTATTCAAAACAAAAAGTTTGTTTTATAGTTTCTTTCAAATATTGTAAATATTAGCAACATTTTAAGCTTAAATTGATATGTTTAGACTGTAATGTACGCATTCATATCTGTCCGAAAACCAAAACAATAGATAATAGATCTCTCACACTACCCGGTAGCAGATTACAAAGTTTGTTTATTTTCCTAATATTTGTTCAGTAATTGATAAATATGTCACATTACTAGATTATGAAAATTATTGTGTTCAAAGCTGGGCTAGCATCGCCGAGTTGAGAACTTGAGAATTGAGATACTGCGGTACTTTAGTCCAGGTTTGACCGTCGAAAGGAACGCACGTCCGATTTTCATGAAATTTATTCCGTATTTTTCGTAAAATGAAGTGAAAAGTGTTTGTTTCTGTGGTTTGATGGTGATGTTTGGATGTTGAACGGAAGCTGTCGAGTTTGGGAATAAAAAAGTGAGTTGTATATTTTTTTTGTTTTTGTTTGTGTGGCTTAGATTTTTTTGTGTATTTTCTTTATGGTTAATTTATTAAAATCTTCCGGCCTAATTTTCAGATTCTAGAGTTATCACATAAGTTTTTTTTTTTATAAAATAAGTGAAGCAAAAAGGCAGACGGCTCGCCTGATGGTAAGCGATAACCGTCACCTATGGACAACTGCAACATCACTGACATTACTGTTGCTTTGCTAACCCGGAAAGGTGCTTGTAGACACCCTTAACTCTTAACTTTTAAGTATTCTTGTCTTTGTGCCGTCTCTATAATTTTTATACTAGGTAAAATTTTCATTTATTAAGTTGATCAATGTTTCAATTTGCTTTTGCCTAATATATTTTCCTTTGTAATTTTCTGAAAATTTATTTGAATAAAATTGCTCTTTATTAGGTAAAAAGTATACTTAGTCATTAAAAAAAATATTGTATGCCTCTGATCCACGTACAATATTTACTTATATTATTTAAAGATAATTATTTCATTCAGTTGATTCATTTGAATTTGATTTTGCCTGTTTTTTTTTTGCTACGCAATTCTTTTTGTAAAAAAGTTTATCTAATCTCTCATTATTAGGGAAAAACAAATACCTACATAAAAAAAGTAAAATTACTAATATCTAAGAAATTTTGAAAAAATCGGTCTATAATAAAATCTTACATCTTTAAAACAATTACTTAAAGCTGCTATTAGTAATTAATGGCCACCCATCCAAGTCAAACAGACATCAAAACAATACCCACGCCTATCAACATCTTTTATTATTATAATGCGCTTCTTGTGTTAGTCATTAAGAACGACACGACTCTAAGTACCTACATACATACAAGTATAAATTAGTTCGAGTGCAGAACATAATGCTTTTATAAGAATAATAGCACTATAAACTGCCTAGACTAGTGCTTAGTAAGTGCTTTTGGCAAATGGCGGTCTGAATAATATATCGATTTCAATGCATCTGCAGGTAGCCTAGCTAGACAAGAGTTAGTTAATGTGGGTGGATGGATTTGCATAAATATGCACTAGAATTACGCTTGAACATAATAGTAGATTATACACCAAGGGGATAAAGTAGTGTTTTACGTCACGGGCGACATACCTATTGAATCCCGAGTGTAACGAGGGATTTAAGGTCGTCCAAGACAAAAACACCTTTATCTCCGTGGTACATACTCTACTTTTCACATCTACTGTGTGATAATAGAAAGAAATGGTTTTGAATCTACATTATTTAACAAAACAGAGCGCTTTGTTGTTATTTTTAACGTACGAACTTAAAAAATTGCGGCATAAGCTACCTGAATGAATTTTCTTTGATTAACATTATTATACTTACTTATATTATGTATCAGGATGTCGCAATCGCAAGTAAAATAGAGTTTTTCTAGACAAGCGCGCTCCATCGTAGACCGTAAACGTCGTTCAAAACTAGCGGGATCGGTGGTCAAGCTAAAGTTTCCCATAATAAAAATATATTAAAAACAACCGTAGTACAATATCAAAAAATCAACAGAGTTTTCAGTTGTAGCATATTTCATCCTCGTTGGTTGCAGTATTCGTGCCTCTTTTATTTATTTTTTATGTTCTAATTTCGGTTGCCAGTTAGATCACATCTCTGATTGGGCTCTGACAATCTAGTAGGCTAAGGTTCTAAATTCAATTCACATTATATCACAGTGTGATATAATGAAATTCCATACAACATTACAGCCCAAGGGCGTAAATGTAGTACTTTGGACCCTCTGTACATGATACAAAAAGGAACATTATTGGGCAGGTGGTGTGAAAAATAATTTTTCATTACTCATACTCTGAAAGTAGGTCTGAAGTTGCCTGAGGAGCGGGTTGAAAGTAATACTTTCAGTCCTAGGGAGAGTCGCTTTCAACTGCCAGCTGTCAAATTTAAAAAAAACTAGTTCTATTTTCACGTTTCTATTGAGCCATGTCCAACTTTCTTTAAAACCACTCAATTACGGCGCGATGTAAAATTGAAATAACATATAAAGATGAGTATTGATTAAAGAATATATACGAGAAAATTATCTTACCAAAGTTTTTGATCTATGTAAAATAAAATTTACTCATTTTTTCTGTAGCTAATTCGTGTTTTTATTTTTACTTTCCTTGTATTCGTAATGAAAAGCACATTGTTTACCTCGGGCTAAAGACTTATTTAGTCCCTCAAACTATTGGCGCCCTCACTTCGTTCGTGCGCCAAACCCCGTCTCGGGACTAAATAAGTTACTTTCACCCCTAGGGTAACAATGTACTATAACTCTATTAGCTATTTAATCTCTAAATTTCTGAACCACATATGGACTATGATCTACCAAACAAAGAAATAATTATCAAAATCAATCCACAATTAGCGCAGTAATCGGTGAACAAACATACAAAAAAAAAAAACAGTCAAATTTAGAACCTCCTTCTTTTTGGAAGTTGAGTAAAAAGCGACATCGTTTCGTAGTTGTTAGGTGTTCCAAAAACTTAAATGAAGCGCTTTAGCTGCACTTTGATTGTGCGTACCGCCAAAATGTTCCAATACGGTTACCTACTGAAATCGGCTTTTCCGTATATCCAAATCGTGATTGAATAGGTTCTTTCTAGTCAAGAGTGCTTCACTGTTGACCGCTGCGGTCGCGTTAGTGGTCAAGCTAACAATACAATACAATACAATACAATACAAACCTTTAAAAAACACTTTATTAACACCATAATAAAAATAACATTATGTACATGGGCGTTAGAAAAGTACAAAATGCGGCCTTAGGCCGCTTGTAGACGTCCGTTTTTTTTTACCAGACAACGGACCGAATTCTAAAAAAAACCTAGTGAATTTGGTCCATTGTCCGGTAAAAAAACGGACGTCTACAAGCGCTCTTATCGCTAATCTCTTCCAAAAAACCTTTAAATGGTAAAAAAGAAACAAAAAAGTAAACGCTGACGGTGGTGAAGTCACGTATGAAATAAAACTCACCTATCACAGAATACAAAAACAAACAGATACCACGTCCTCGATTTTGACACACGCAAGCTATCGCATACTACAGCTATAGCTTTCCTCCGAATTCATTCAGAAAAGTTATTGAGAAAAGTTTACATATATAAACATATAGTCATGCTTATTTGCATTATTAGAGAATAATGCAAATAATTAAATAATAATAATTGCTTCAAAATCAATAGAAAAATTAAAGACTGCACATGAACGCCCCAAAAAGTTCAGTGCATTCGCTGCGCTCGCGGGCGCTATAAAAAAATGTTACGACTTCACTAGATTAAAACTAGCCAAGAAGAATAAAAAAAATAATAATGTAATTTTTAGCATTCTATATATTATGTTCAAATGGGCACTTGAATTTTTGAATTGTTGTACCTATAAGCGAAACCTATTTATGGCTAATATGTTCCCATTAATTTCATTATTTACATTAAGTAGCTGTTAGATTACCAATAAAAAAAAAATATAATAATAAAAAATATGAAACAAAATTAAAAATAAAAAGTCTCCCAATCCTTCACAGGCAGATCTAAATAAAGCTTGCCATTTTCCTAGACATCCAAGAAAAACAGAACTATAAGCTTGAATAAAACACTGGATAGAAACGTACAGAGCATGTACAAATTGCTTTCGGCTACATCTGAATAATGAAACTATTCCAATGCACACTCCTAGGAAACCTAAGTTACGTCGCTCTAGGCTTTAACGTTAGCACTATTATTTATTCTATGTCTAAACTACCTGAAGTACGGTCAAACCAGCGCAGTGTCTGCGACGCAGGCGGTGATATCGATAATTATATTATTTAAAAAAACATAGAATGTAATTGGGAGGCGATCAAGTCGTCAAGGTTGCTATTTCAATCTTGTGAGAATTGCAATAAAATTGTTTGATCAATAGCAGACTCGACATGTATAAATATAGAAAATTCAAAATCCCCGACAAAAAATGGTTGACCCATTTGTTGCATGCATTGTCAGGTTTTTAGGAGTTCAGAAGCCTCGGCGTGCGAGTAAAACTCATACTTGGCCGCATTTATTTAACTACTTCTTACTGATATTTATTTATTAATACACCGCGGTACCGTGGTACCGCGGTGCCGTGGGGTACCGGCTTAGAATAGTACCTCCCCCTCTCTTCCCGTGGGTGCCGTAAGAACCGGCTAAGGGAAATACTACCAGAGATGGGCAGCAGCATCCTCTGCGGAAAACGCTACCCACTGCGCTCGCCAACCCGCATGCCAAGCGTGGCGAGTAATGGCAAAACCCCCCCTATGACAGACGACAAAAATACCAGGCCCCCAGTCCCCGGCAGCTCCGCTATTCCGGACTACGGTAGCGGTCCCGGTCACGGCGGAGCAAAGGGTGCTAAGAATCTCCGGAAGAGATCCGGCTACCACCCCCTGCATAAACGACGACTGGCCCTGGTAACACACAATATTCGCACGATGAGGACAGACGAGAAGCTAGCTGAGCTGGAAGAAGAAATGAGTAGGTTACATTGGGATATCCTGGGGTTATCGGAAGTCCGACGAGAGGGTGAGGACACGATAACCCTGAAATCCGGTAACCTACTATACTACCGGGAGGGCGACCAACAGTCCCAAGGTGGTGTCGGGTTTCTCGTCCACAAGTCCCTTGTTAACAACATTCTTGCCATCGACAGTGTATCGAGCAGGGTTGCGTACCTGATACTCAGAGTATCCAAGAGATATTCGTTGAAGGTCATCCAGGTATACGCACCGACCTCGGCACACTCGGATGATGAGGTGGAGGTGATGTATGAGGACATTAGTAGGGCCATACACACTTCTGAGACCTATTTTAATGTTGTTATGGGGGACTTCAATGCGAAGCTGGGCAGGAAATGCGAAAGTGAGTTGAGAGTGGGGCAATTTGGATATGGACAACGGAACCCCAGGGGACAGAGGTTGGCCGACTTTCTGGAGAAAGAGGGACTCTTCATGATGAACTCTTTCTTCCAGAAGCCACCTCATAGGAAATGGACCTGGTTGAGTCCCGATGGTTCTACGAGAAATGAGATAGACTTCATCCTGACCACCAAGAAACAAATATTCAATGATGTCTCTGTGATCAACATGGTTAAAACCGGAAGTGATCACCGAATGGTACGAGGCACTTTGAATATTAATGTTAAACTGGAGAGGTCCCGTATGATGAAGTCTACACTCCGACCCACTCGCGCCCATATCCAAAACCCCGAGAGCTTTCAGCTCGAACTATCAAATCGCTTCGAGTGCCTGGAGAGCTGCGCATCGGTGGATGAGATCAATAACAGGTTTGTGGAAACTGTCCGTACGGTGGGCGCGAAGTTTTATAAACCCCACCGTACAAATAGACCGCAAAAGCTCTCGAGCCATACCCTCGACCTCATGGCTGAACGACGCTCATTGCAACTGCAGTCTTCCGGTGACGCCGAGTCATATAGGCGGCTCAATAGACTCATATCAAAGTCTATGCGACACGACATCCGTACCTTTAATACTAATTGTATTAAAGAGACGATAGAGCGGAATAAAGGCTCCAAAGTGTTCGCAAGAGACATGTCTATTGGGCAGAGCCAGTTGACGAAGCTGAAGATGGAAGATGGCAGTATAGCGTCGACCAAAGCAGAAGTCTTGAGGGAAATCGAGAGGTTCTATGGACAGTTATACACATCGGTCGCAAAACCTGTTAGCAGTTTGAGCAAAGATCCAAGAGCCAAACTGACTCGACATTATACCGAAGATATCCCGGACATCAGCCTGTACGAGATTAGGATGGCCTTGAAACAGCTCAAGAACAACAAGGCACCGGGCGACGACGGAATTACATCAGAGCTACTGAAAGCGGGTGGAACACCGGTACTGAAAGTCCTTCAGAGGCTCTTCAATTCCGTCGTGCTTGAAGGTACAACGCCAGAAGCATGGAACAGAAGCATGGTGGCGCTGTTCTTCAAAAAAGGAGACAACACTTTGCTGAAGAACTACAGACCCATCTCGCTTCTGAGCCATGTCTATAAGCTGTTTTCAAGGGTCATCACGAATCGTCTTGAACGCAGGTTTGATGACTTCCAGCCTCCCGAACAAGCCGGTTTCCGAAAAGGCTATAGTACCATAGACCACATCCATACGCTGCGGCAAGTGATACAGAAGACCGAAGAGTATAACTTGCCCCTTTGCTTAGCGTTTGTGGACTATGAGAAAGCCTTTGATTCGATCGAGACCTGGGCGGTGCTTGAGGCTCTCCAGCGATGCCGTATTGACTATCGGTATGTCGAAGTGCTGAAGTGCTTGTACAACAACGCCACCATGTCAGTCCGAGTACAAGACCAGAACTCAGAGGCAATTTCATTGAAAAGAGGCGTGAGGCAGGGAGACGTTGTCTCTCCGAAACTGTTTACCGCCGGTTTGGAAGATGCCTATAAGCTTCTGGAATGGAAAGGGCTCGGCATTAATATTAACGGCGAGTACATCACTCACCTTCGGTTTGCCGACGATATAGTAGTCATGGCAAAGTCGATGGAAGAGCTCAGTACGATGCTCGAAGACCTCAATAGAGTTTCCCAACGGGTGGGCCTCAAAATGAACATGGACAAAACGAAGGTTATGTCGAACGCCCATGTAGTGCCCACCCCAATATCTGTGGGGAACTTCACTCTTGAAGTTGTTGACGAATACGTCTACTTAGGACAGACGGTCCGATTAGGCAGGTCCAACTTTACGAGGGAGGTCAATCGTCGTATCCAACTCGGCTGGGCAGCGTTCGGGAAACTTAAAAGCGTCTTCTCGTCCAATATTCCCCAGTCCCTCAAGTCGAAAGTTTACAACCAGTGTGTGTTACCAGTGATGACATACGGCACTGAAACGTGGTCCCTAACTATGGGCCTTATAAGGAAGCTCAAGGTCACGCAACGAGCTATGGAGAGGGCTATGCTCGGAGTCTCTCTACGAGATCGAATCAGAAATGAAGAAATACGTAGACGTACAAAAGTCACCGATATAGCACAGCGGATTAGCAAGTTGAAGTGGCAGTGGGCAGGGCACATAGCACGCAGAACTGATGGCCGATGGGGCCGAAAGGTTCTCGAGTGGAGACCACGTACCGGCAAGCGCAGCGTAGGAAGACCAGCCACGAGATGGACAGACGACCTCATACAAGTGGCGGGAAGACGCTGGATGCAAGCCGCTTCCAATCGGTCTTTTTGGAAATCCATGGGGGAGGCCTATGTCCAACAGTGGACTTCTTATGGCTGAGATGATGATGATGACACCGCGGTAGTAGAAAAGGAAACGTACAATCTGAACAATACTACAGAATAATAAATAATTAACACCATCTAGCCCAAACTAAGTAAAGCTTGTAGTACTATGGAAACTGCATAGATAGCTGATAGAATAAATATATACTTTATGTTTTGTAAATACATACTTATTATACATACATAGAAATACCCTGACACAGAACACATATCCATGTCCATCACACAAATGTTTCTCCTGGGTGGAGATTGAAGCCACGACTTACAGTTTGGCACACAGACATACTACCAACTGAGCTGCGAGGTCAGTCATTAATCATTTTGATGAAAATGTTAGTAGTATGTCAATATACCACCACCATCACCGCCGTCACATAGATCGTGCAGGTATGACCGTATCTCGAGTTATCTAGCTCTGCAGATAGAGCAGGTGGCATCTCTATTATAATATGCGCATAGTTAGAATTTGTAGAGCCTTGTCTCTACGTCAGCTCGTATGTTTCATGAACATCACACATCACGACTTACGAATATTGTGTTCCTCAAATAAACTCTGACAGTCTGACGCTTTGTAAACACATACACATCCAAACAATCATTCTTACTGAAACTGAAATAATGTTCGTATGTGTATTTTCAGATTTTATAATAGTCACTATATCCAGGTTTGTAATCGTTCGGGTTTTGTGTCAGCACAAGATCTTAAGATCAAGCATTTTTTCGCTACGCTCAAATAATATAAACAAAATCTATCAAGTTGCTTAAAGGAAACTCAAAGTATAGTGAAATTAAACAAAGTTAGATTACGAAATATGCTAGGGAATGAATAGCCATAGCTATGTTTTTAAAGTAGTTGTAAATCATTATTAATTATTTATTATTATTGAAAATATTATTCAGTACTTAGTTTAGTAAGTTTTTTTTAATAAAAAGGTGCCGCAAAAGGGCATACGGCTCGCAACTGCAAAATCAGTTACATCAGTGACATTATTGTTGCTTTGCTAGCCCAGAAAGGTGCTTGTAGACACTATTTTTAAAAAGATCTTTGTTGAAGATCGGCGGAAAAACGTTCCGAAAAGATAAAAAAATATATATTCCTATCGTTTTATTTCTCTTAGTTATCTTCAAAATGCGTACATACGGGTGACACCGCAGGCGCAGCTAGTATATGGATAATACAATAACACTTCGACGCCCTATTTATACATGTAAGTGTACATTCCTCGAAGCTACATTGACGTGATTGGATTCCAGTGAGGCAGGAATTAACACGCTAGTGTAATTAACTACACTGGGGAACATCTGGAGATGGCTTATTAAATCTGCGTCTGCCAAATTCCATAACTGTATACATAACATACTCGTACGTATCTGAAATTACGTACCAAAATTACGAAGGTAAAAACATTTATAGAATTTGAGAAATGTTCAGATTGAATGGCACAAAAAGATTTCAGAAGTATATATTTTAATAGAAATTAATTTAGTACTAAAAATAAAAATAAAAATGAAGAAATGCACATATCGACGGTTAAAAGGTAATAGGGTATAAGCGACATTTTAGTCAAAAACGAGTTATGAATGCTATCTCACTTAAAATTTTCCGCTTTTTCATTTAGCATACTTAACTCAGTTTTGACTAAAATGTCCTTATACCCTATTACCTTTCGACTACAATGTCGCTTTTACCCTATTACCTTTTAACGTCGATATGGAATTTGGTAAGTGCAACTACTGTTAAAAACTGAAAACGAAAACAGGTAGCAATGGACTTTCTAGTCATTCATCGTATAATAAGTGCCTATAAACCTATCTTTTCTTTCAACAATGTAAACACTTTACCAGTCAACGTCCATCACAGTGTCCGTTGACCCAAACATTTATCACGGAAACTAACATGAGTTCATCATCCTTTAAGATCGGAAGGGTGATTAACGCCGTGTCCAAAATGGCAACTTGAACTATTTGGGCCTGGTAAACAATCTTTTATAGCGAGAAATAAGACTGAATAACCGGATGTATTTAATACCGTAAGTTTTAAACGGTATTTATAAGCAAACAACGGTCATATTGAAATCAAGAAAAACATGAAAAGGAAATATTTAAAAAAAAAACTTTAAACTGTCCTGTGAATATACTGGCCTGGTAAACAATCTTTTATAGCGGAAAGAAAGAAGGTATAACCGGAAATTTGTGTTACCGTAAGCTAAGTTTTGGGCTATATTAATCGTAAAGGAGTATGTCAGGCAAAAGTCTATCAGATTTGTTTCGGTGAGTGTTCGTAAGACCTTCACGACCTTATTTCACTTTCACCATCTTACTACAGAACAAACAGACAAACAAACTTATTACAGAAGTTGGCACTTTGCGTACAGCACAGAAGTGGAACTCCTTTATACCTTTTCAATTTCCTGAAAATTATAATTGTAGAATTTTCAAGGTTAGAGTGAATAGATATATTCTAAATAAGGCAAGTTGGTGGTCAAACATAGATCTATTTAGTATAAAATTAAAAAAAAAACAACTTTTCTGTAGCTGACTTATGTCCATCACAGTATTCGTTGACCCAAATACTTCATCACGGAAACTAACATTAGGCCATCATCATTCAGGATCGTAAGATAAATGTTGTATCCAAAATGCCAACTTGAGCTATTTGGGTCTGATAAATAATAATCTTTTATATCAGAAAAGTAATCGGAAATATTTGGTACAGAAGTTTTTGAACGGTATTTAAAACATACATTGGATTTTAGAACGCATGCGATTATTTCAACCTTGAAGCTAAATCAAAAATATTTCTTCTAAGATAATACACGTCTTGTTAGCCATATCGGTAACCAATGCAATAATATTCACGTATTGTAAGATACCAAATTCCTTGCAATCAATATTGAAACATAGGAATAATTTGATAAAATATAAAAATCTGGCGTTAATCAAGTAAATCTAGATCTGTTCCTTAAAGAAAACTTATTTTACTATACATTATATTGATAGATAAATATTGTTCTAAATGCAAAACTATTTGCTCCAATAGTACCAAATACAATTTAACTCTTTAATATTCTGGAATGTTTTAAATTTTCAACGAATTAGCCATTCTCGATCAATATAACAGAAAGGTCTTGTACCGTATTTTTATACCGCTTTTTCCATATCGTGTGACCTATTATTCATTCGATCTCTGTGAATTTATAAAACGTCCTGTTGTGTAGGAGGATCGGTATCCAAACCCAGATTTATGAGATCCCAATATAAATGCGGCTTGTGTCAATCTTCACCTTGGCAAATTGAATATCGCAATTTGTTATCTATTATATTTTTCACTACGTAATAAGATTCAAACCCACCTTATATTTTTCATTCGCATTACTTGACCATGCACATTCCGTACCAGTTACTGTGACCGTGTATGATATTGTAATAGGAGCTCTTGAATTAGTTTTAGGGTACCGTCCTTCAAAAGGAAAATAATGAACCCTTATAGGATCAATTTGTTGTCCGTCTATCAAGACCTGTATCTCGAGAACGTGTGAAGGTATTGAATTAAAGCCATATACGCAGATCCATAGTCTCTTGCTGCAGAGAGAAAAATCAAACTTCTCAGTTTTAATACAAAAAAGTTACAGCCGAATATGTCGCAAAAATGCATATTTCGACACTCGCAAGGGAATCAATACCTATGGGGTACTTCCCGTTGACCTATAACTGTGAAATTTAGCAAAAACATTGTAGTATAGTACACATAAAGGAAACAATCCGAAAACTGGAGATTTTTAATTATACACAATAAAATAGTGTCTTTATGCAAGGAGTGAGGGCCCGTATCATGTGGGGTATCATGTGGTGGAAATAGCCGTATCATGTGGGGTATCATTATGAAAGAGCTTTATTAGCATAAGCTAAAACAGGTTTTTAATTATTTTTAAGATGTGTAATTTGCGGTTTATGAAGGAAAATGTAAAAAAAATATAATTTCACCCTTTTATCTACTAGTTAGTACGGAACCCTCGGTGAGCGAGATTGACTCGCACTTGTTTTTATTATAATCGTAAGGATGTACTAGGTACGACGATACGACTAGAAGGTAGGCATTTTAGCGGTACTTACCTAACGCAAAATAATAGTGGAGCTAAAGCGTTTCGTTTGAGTATTAGGAATACCCACCATTAACGTGTCACTCATGTCTGTATTGAGTCGAAATATCCGAATATGAGACAGTGTGAGGCGCGTCCGACCGAGAGTGACGTTTGCGCTTCTCCTCCGAAAAAGAACACCGAATGCTGTTGAAACTATAGTCGGATATTTCGACTCAAAATAGACGTGAGAGGCCCGTAGTTTTAATTTTAAAATGTGTGAAAAGCAGTTAGTTTCCATAGTTAAATTGTATTAAACAAAAGTTGTTTTTAATGATGAGTAGGTATAAGTAAGTTTAACAAACTACATTTTATTTGGTAGATAGTGTTAATTTTACTTATTTTATAACAATATTATTAATAGTACTTCTACGAACAGCGCACTAGCGAACTAGCGCAGCGTAGGAATAGGAAGATCAGCCACGAAATAGACAAATGACCTAGATGAAAAATGATGCAAGCCGCTTCTAATCGGTCTTTGTGGAAATCCATGGGGGAGGCCTATGTCCAGCAGTAGACTTCTTATCTCCGAGATGATGATGATGATTATGATGATGAACAGTAGATCCCGCCAGGACAAACTTTGCAACAATACTTATAACTGTGCTCGCAAGGTCTAATAAGTATAACTATAAAATTTGACTCGACACTTAAGCCCCAGACTACTGAATATTACTCTCGAAAGCTTACACGTAATTTCCATTAGTCTTTCTCGTCTGTAAAGTAGGTACTACCTACCTACCACTATCAGAGAAGCCAGTCTCACGGAGGCTTTACATGTTTCATTATAAAATATACTTTATAAGATTACACGGCAATACTGATGTGTACTTTCCAGTTTTCCTAAAAGTAGCTTATTATATATTTTTTATTTTCTTAAATTCTATAAAAAGCACCTAAGACTAATGTGTTTATGTAACGTGTATAATATGTTTTTTATTATTTTATTAAATATTATTTTTAGTAGCGTTCTTTGAGAAATAGTGATTACATTTAAGAATTAAAATTTAATTTTAAAATTATTCAGTCGAATAAATTTTAGAATGGTTTTGCGCACAGAATTCGCCCTATTACATAGGGGTTTGCGTATGCTTTCCTGGGAAGGTAAAAATGTAGAAAATTATGTATTTTTTGAGTTTGACTTAAGATTTAAAACTAATCTTAAAGTCAACTAAGTATGTATACCTTTGTATAAAGTTACAATAGATCCGCAAGGGTCGTAGTGACGGAGAGTCTCATGGATTCCCACCCTACCTTTAATAGAATAGAATACCTTTGTGTAACATTTAATTTCAATTTCATGTTATATTTTAATTAAAATTAATAAATCTTATAATAAATTACATTCAGTATAACTAGTACATATATATCTAAACAACTACCTACCTAAAAACCTATTAAGTAGATAGCGCCGATCCAATGAAGATCTAAATATAGATTATTATTATACCTACAAAAAAATATTTGATAATAGGTCTCTTTTGTAAGAAAATCAAGGAAATATACCAACTTCTTTAGCAATAATTGCTTTACGGGTAGGTATAATGGATCTAGCAGTTGTGAGTATAATAATACATATTTCAAACTCATATTTCTACTACTAAAGTACCTAAAATCTAAAACAAATAAGTAATTAATAGTGTCTAAGGGATTAATTTGGTCAGAAGCATCATAAAGTACGAAATCCATCTTAATCATCGTCTGACATTTATATATAACATGATGTTTGCATAACATATTTTCGTAACCAATATTTTTGGGGAAAATAATCGTAAATGTCATCAACAAATCAACTATACAGATCACATAGATGATATCATCGATCTCAATTTATTATTTTGGACATTAATACTCCAAATAGAGAATTAAAGTCACATACGCCCACTATAAGTGGGCTATTCAATGGCAAAACAGATTATGCTCATTATGGGCCATAAATTATTCTAAGCAGATGACAATGAAGACATTATAGAACGGGTGGTCGACACCTTTGATGTACCCTATAATGAGGACATTTCATTCCTAAGCAGGCAAGTAGTAGGTTAAGTAGGCAAGCGGTAGGGCTTGTTGTTTATTAGGCTGCTTATACACTTGACCTCGTGGGTGGTCAGACTTGGGGTCTGACAACCCGCTTATACAATCCCAGAGAAGACAACGGTATAGTGTGACCTATATCGTTGTAAAGGAATGGAATGGAAGCAATGTAACATTTCGGGAATATTACCTCAGATAGAAGTCAGGGAGGCATCGGCACGGTCCCACGGAGATCCAGGTGCTTACCAGCTTTCCATCAAAACCCAGACGCTGACCAGCGAAGGGGTTTTAAGGTGTAACCTCACATAACCCAACTGTTCCCCAATGTAGTCGAGTATCTTTTTAAAGACTAGTGTCAACAAAAAAGGCTGCTTATACACTCTGATTTTTGCAGCGATTCAGTCGCGATATAACGCTACTTTTTTAAAAATACGTGCTATTTTATGGAATGATACAATCGTGTTGTAGGTTGTGATACAGTGGCTGGCCGACTAGCTGGCAAAAGATCGCGAGACAACGATACACCATATACGTAGTATCTTCTAACTGGTCTGTGCGATACACTTTGTCGCGATACAGTCGTGCGGTTGACAGACGCGAGTCAAATCGCGAAGTTTACGAGTCACGGTTCGATTTATTACAATACGTACGTCGCACATGCTTGTACCAGTACCTACTGTGCTGTTTGGAATTGAATTAGACAATATTCATGTGCAAGAGTCATACTATGCTTCAATACAATTAAGTAATTATACACACGCTCTTAATTTCAACAAATAAATCTGTAGAGGACCGAAGTAGCTGTGTTATTGTAGGTAAATATGATGTTTATTGAAATATTTTAACGATATTCCACTAAAACTTAATTTTCTAAAGTAATTTATATAGGTAATTAAGCCATAACATTCAATAACTCTCCCATTTAAGCTATTCATTTACATTGGGTGGATATTAAAACAAAACTTATATTAATAAAGTGCTGAAAGTTGAGCCGCTCCAGGCTAATGTTTTGAAATTAGCTAGAAATTAACTCGTTACCACCACCTGGTGCTCGGGGATAGTCTAACACTGGAATAATAGTTGGAGATTAAAATTAACGTAAGTATATTAAAACATTTTACTATGGATTATTATGTTAACGAATAATTGGAAATAATAGTTTCTAGCTACGTTAATAATTTCAAATCATTAGTGGGATATAAATTCTTATGGCTTCCCAGGAAATTATACGCAAAGGCATTGTAAAATTTATTTAACTGAATAATTTTAAAATTAAATTTTAATTCTGGAATGAAGTCAATTATTTCACAAAGGACGTTACTAAAATAGTATTTTAATATACCAAACTTAAACACGAACAACATTAGTCCTACTTTTTGTTCAATTGGGTGATAAATATAATTTAGGTAGGTACTGAACAATTATCATTAGAACCATAAGATCGTTAGTACACAAAACACTTAAACCGACCAATTTTATTTTTTATTTTTTATAGAAGATAGATCTACGATTGACCACCAACTCGCCTGATGTTAAGCGACGGTGTGGACGAGGATGGAGCTGTAAATGTAGTTGTTACAAATTTAATTCTCTATCCACGTAATCCCAATATTTTCTCTCGACGTACAACCCAATTTCTTTCTCGGATTGAATTCTATAAAATAACAAATAGAAATTCGATTTCTGCCTTCAACAAAGTTACTTACCACCTGGCGTTTGAACGAAATCCCGTTTGAAAAATGACTAGAGCCGTACCCGGGCGGGTTGAAAAGCGGAAGTCGACGGAATGAGCGATTTGTCTTGTTTGGGATTAGCTCTTGGCTCTTGGTATAATCTGGGCTATTTAGTGCACGTGCACTGAATAACTGAGCGACTGATAGATGGGATAATCAGCTTTCGGGCCTTATTAGGTTCAAATGTTAAAGTGTTTTATGTCTATGTTTAGAAGATCTATTATTTAGTTAGATAAACAAAAGCGCACGTAGTGTAGGGATGTCTATTTGGTAACATTTTGTTGCTAGTGACATACCAGTTATTTATGTTAATCTTTGTTGTTGTTTCTACCTATGTGTCTTTGAATGAAATATTTTATTTATTATCAATTGAACCGATGACCTCATACAAGTGGCGGGAAGACGCTGGATGCAAGCCGCTTCCAATCGGTCTTTTTGGAAATCCATGGGGGAAGCCTATGTCCAGCAGTGGACTTCTTATGGCTGAGATGATGATGATAATTATCAATTGGAATATGATTGTTCAAGAAGGGAGCAATTTTTTTCGAGTTTTTTTTTTAATTGTATGTCTTTCTCTAAAAGGCTAAATCGATTTTGTTGTGCGAAATATATATTAGTTTTATGTCTAAAGCGGTAAATACGTAATTATTTTTTTAAATTATTATTTTCAATGCAGATGCTCAAAAAGTGTACTTTTACGAAACATTGTTAGAAAGTTAACCATTATGCATTAGTGTGGTAAAGTCTTTGCCGATTTAGATTAAAGTTTGTCTACTTGTGAATGAAAAACCAGCCACTGTATAGGTGGACAGACGACCTCATACAAGTAACAGGAAGACGCTGGCCGCAGCAAGCTGCTTCCAGACGGTTTTTTTTGGAAGCCCATGGTTAGCCATATCCAGGAGTGGATTTTTGTGTCTGAGATGATGATGATGATGATAAATGAATAATTACTTTTTGCAATTTAAATTAGTTTTGCTGACATGTTTCCATCAAACATTGTTTGCTACCTACAATATAGGCGATGTATGCAGTAAAAATATCTTCACGTTAGCGAGTTTAATGACCCAGTTACATCGACGATCAATCAAAGCAAAACAAACAGTTTTAAATATGTACGTCAGGCCGTGAGCTAATTTTCTAATTTTTACTGTACTTCTTTGATAACTGCATCTTATGTGATACTAAGCAAGGCAATGCAACGCAATGCCGACTTCTTTTTTTTGTTTGGTAGGTACCTAAATACCTATTACTTAAGAGGTGATTCCATATAAATTTTAACAGAATCGGTTCAGTGCTTTGGTTTTAATACTATAAAAATGTCATCACTGGTTAGCACACACTGGTCGTAAACTTTTGACTTTTATTGTCATTTAATCGTATAAAAAATATGGTATGCAGGTGTGCTATAGTCGAACGTCTGACCTGTCATTCATAAAACATAACGTAACTAATGTGTACAATATTGTTTAAGTAGATACTACAAAGTCACAAACGGCTTATTTGATGTCGATGAAGTCACACTTCTCGAAAAGTACTAAAGTTGGAGTTGTCAACGGATATGACACACGTGCACTTTACATTATGTATACCTAAATAATGTTTCTTAAAATGATGTCTGTTGTGTTACCACAGTTTGATAATTCTTGTTTATTCATAATTATTAATGTACATACTTAATTACCGGAACGTGATAATTTATAACTTTAGTTGAAACTAGCTCCGTCACGCGGTTTCACCCGCGTGGTGATTGATTATGTTGTTATACTGTAATGTATCCCACAGGAACTGTCAAATTATTTGGCACAAAAGTATGCCAGATCCTACTACATAGTATAAGTAGTAGTCCTGCCAAATTTCGTCCAATTCCGTCCAGTAGTTTCAGCGTCCATCGGACACATCGTACAGACAGACAGACAAAAATAGGTTGGTAATAAAAATAGGTTACTTAAACGTTATAAATACGATTATAAGAAATAAACGGCATAGATCAATTGAATTGGCACAAACTAACAAATGTATTATATATAATACATTTGTATTTATCTTTTATATTTTATATAGATAGTCTGAGAATTGGAGGATACTTTCATACAAAACTATCTAGCCCCAAACTAAGCAAATCTTGTAATGGAAACCAGATAGCTGATAGAATACATACACAATTATATTCACTCTCGCATTATATATGCATTCCTTTCATGTTAACGTAATTTTTTCTGCTGCTTGAATTTTTCATCTAGAACTTAATTGAGTACTTTATTTAACAAGATGTTTTTTCTTGTTTCAGAAATAAATCATGAGCATCTGGACGATCGTGGCTGTAACGTTCACTGTATCCATCATCGTCGAAGCAGTATCGCTCCCACAGAAACGTGACGTACAACTGAACCTATGTGATACAGTCTTCAACAACACTAACAAAGTACAATGCTACTGTGTCAAAGACAAAAAAGAACCACCGGCTATCAAAGGCGCTGATTGCTTCTTGACTAATCAAAATGTCCTCGATGACGATTCTGTTTGGAATTCCTTTAAAACTCTTGATGTTGTCGAAAGAATTACTCTCTCCAATACTAGAGGAATCCCACTACGATACGTTCCTACTCAGGCTCTAAAAGAAACAGCCAACCTTTCAAGACTAGAAATAAAATATGGAATAATAAACACTATTGGAGCATTTGCGTTTGCTAATCTTAGTTCTCTGGAAGAAATCATATTAAGAGATAATCAAATTGTTACATTAGACCCTTACTCATTTATACATCACAAGAATTTGACTTTGATCACTTTGGATACTAACAATATAGCGGAAATAAATAGAAATGTGTTCGTAGATCTACCAGCACTAGAAAAGCTGTTTTTGACCAACAACAAGATAAACACTATACACGACCGAGCATTTGTACACTTGGCAAATCTAAAGGAACTGGAAATCGATAGGAATAAAGTGTTCAGTTTAAATTTTGCTGTGTTTGAAGGACTAAAGAA
This sequence comes from Lycia hirtaria, assembly GCA_947563715.1. Lineage (NCBI taxonomy): Eukaryota > Metazoa > Arthropoda > Insecta > Lepidoptera > Geometridae > Lycia > Lycia hirtaria. The sequence goes on from OX387375.1 coordinate 27,721,475, forward strand.
TTTGGAAAAGTTGGATCTGAGCAGTAACAGCCTTGAAGTCATTGGAGATAATACATTCCAGACGTTACAAAATTTAAAATCTTTGAATTTAGATGGTAATAAAATTCAGATGCTTGATGACAGAGCATTTAATGGCTTGGGCAAATTAATCTCATTATCTTTGGCGCACAATAAGCTCGTGTATATAGATAGTGGTAAAGTTTTTGAAGGCTTATTGTCACTTGTATCACTGAGCTTGAAAGGGAATAAAATTAAGGAGTTCAAAAGTACCGCGATAGAGCCCATTCTAAGTAATTTCTACGGAGCCAGTGGAGTTTTGGATGTTGAAGGTAAATCAATTTAGTAAATATTTGATCAAAGAACATTTATAAACTTTAAAATAAGAGTACACTTGAGAGAGTAGATACCTTAATATTGGCAGATATACTGGATGAAATCTAATTCAAAATCATCATTTGAAGCCTAAGTACCATACATACATGGGAAGCAAAATTTATGGAATCAAAATGATTCATTTAAGCATTTATGATGATACCGGAAATTATGCTTCTATATATAATAAAACTAAATTAAATTATTTGATTAAAAAAAATATCTTCTTTTGATTTAATATGCACAGAAGCAATTCATTTATGTCAATATCATATTTTCATTTTAAGTTCATTACACCAATTCCATAAAACCAGTTCCATAAAATTATCTAGTGCATTGTAGCGCATCTTCATTATGGTAGTAAAAAAATCTAGGTACTACCTAGAACTAATGAATCTGATTTCTGGCTATTTATATGTTTTACAAAACATTCAAGTATATTCCACAGAATATTAGAATACCTAAGTAATATAAAATATTAGGCGTGTATTTATCCAACAACAATTTAAATATACTGTAGGAATTAAATCAAAAATGACTATATATCTACTGTAACATATAGAGCACGCACGCCTTATAATTGACACAATACAATACAAAAACACTTGATTGACACCATATTAAAAATAACATTAGGTACATGATTACCATACCACCACCATTTATTCATTACCATTACCACCATTTATTGATTACCATTTTGATCTCATATCTCAACCAAATCCAATGAGAACACTTACGGTAAAACGTAATTATTGTTAATGATTGTTGATTAAACTTAATTTTCGTTATTTTTCAGATAACAATTTCCCATGTGATTGCCAATTAGACTGGTTCGTGACACTAATGAACAAAACACAAAATAAGTTCTTGAAGACAACAATCGAAAATCTCAAATGTAAACCGGACGAGAAGCTTCGGGATTCTTGGAATAAGCTGCAAGAACTTGAGAAGACTACACAGCAGCCTGACGAAGAAGAAATACAAGGTCAAGCAGGTGACTATGAATATTACGACGATACGCAACTAAATGGAACACTATTCTATGTAGATGTTAGAGATTTACTCAACTGTAGTATTAACGACGTCAAAGAAGTAACTGTTGCACCAAGCACTGTCAAAACCACAACAATAAACGAAATCTATGATCCAATAGTAAGCTCAAATGTTAATGGCACTAACGAAAACGATATCATCAAATCAGAAAAAAATAAAAGAGAAAACAGCAAAACACAAAATCAAGAAGCATCCACTACGACAAGATTAGCAACAGTATCTGCAAAGCCTGAAGAAAACAGGATTTATGAGAATATGGCTTCAGATGAAGCGAAACCTGAGAAAGGGAAAACGCACCGGAGCATCCAAGAAGAAAGAAAAGTTTCTACGAGCGTTGAAAGTCCCAAAGCCAATAGAGCAGATAAACAATTAGGCTGTGTTGTATTGATTTTGTCAATTGTACTAAGTATAAGTTTTGTTGTGTAAGCTGCTTGTTATTTAGGAAGTACATAAGCCTATATTTTTTGGCTAGTAAGTTTGTGCGCTATGTAATGATGATTTGTGTCTGAAACGAATGCAACATAAGGCACAAAGTTGTTCGCCAAAATATCATTCAGCTTTAAGTTTGATTTTAAACTCTCACAGTCACTAAATTAAATAAATATAGCTTTAAGAATATTATGATCAGTTTTATTTTGTCCAGTTATAGTTAGTTTCTTTTTATTTCCTAAAGATTCTGAGAGAAATAGTTTTTTTTAACAAATTATTAAAAAAAATATCAGAGTAGGTAATGTTATTTGGGAGAATTTAATGCATTTTATTCTGATTCGTCTACCTCTCGATTGTAAAAATGACACGTTTATTTCATGAAGATTTAAATACTCCTCGCACAAAAAAAATTGCTGGCCTATTGTATATAATTATGGGAAGTATGAGCCTCAATAGGTAAAAGACAGATTTCAAAATAATCTTGACTTTATCTATGGGTTTTTGGGTGGGTACATTAATTATATTTATTGCAAAAGATAGACATACCTTCACATGCCTAAATAATAGGGAATATGCATGAATTTTATTTAATAAGAATAATAGTTTATATGAATAATATACAAAAATGTAGTACATATACTTAAAAAAATAATTTCAGTAGCTCCATAAACTTCTTAAATATATACGTACATTATCATTTTTGGTGGGGATTGCTCAATAGTATCTCCCTTTTCCGCGAAACGTGGGTTTGTATTGAGTTTGTACGGCGCACGCGTTGGATGACGTCATCGGCCGTGATTGTGTGATTTGTGTCTAACATGAAATTAAAATGCTTGTAATTTCTTGAAGCTTGTTTTATTGAAGATATTTTATTTATTTGTAATTTGAATTTTCATAAACAATAAAAAAAATATCATGTATATTTCTTATTTCATGTATTTATTCTGTATATCTGAATGAGATGTATTTTTAACCCGACCCAAAAGAGGAGAGTTATAAGTTTGACGTATGTCTGCCTTACCGAAAAACGTTACTTAACTTTAAGCAATGCTTAAAGTTAAGTAAATATTTTGTAGATTTCTGGCTGCCACGTAATGACACTGGCGGAAAGAAGACAGAACTTAAGACGTTGCAACGTCTTAAGTTCTCTGTCTTGGTTAAAGTTAAGTAACGTTTTTCGGTAAGGCCCTGTATATGTATGTGGCATAGTAGCTCTCATACGGATGTATATATTTGATCTAGTTTTTTTTTGTTTGATAAAGGATTTGATGAAGTGTTTTGAGCTGTTAAGGTCAGGGTTTTCAAGTTTTCCAAACTTACTTGTGGCAGAGTTAAGACCAGTTGAGGGAAAAATTACGTATAAGATAAGTAGGGTAAGTTTAGTAAGAAATGTAACAAAATATATAAAATATTATCATAAATTTCACAAAGCTTTACATTTTTTATTCGAATACAGCGAAGCCAAAATGAGGGTTATTATTTCAGTCCGTGTGTATGTATATTGTAATCTGTTTAGATATAGAACTTTATTGGATAAAAATGGGAAATACAATACATATACAAAACACAAAAAAATAAAAAAAATAAGGACAGCAGCACCGTCAATGCCACATTGTTTTTTTTTATTCGAATTGACTCTATGTTCACGGTTAGCGTTTCAAACATTTCTACTTGGCTTTAGGGTACTGTATTTCAGGAAACAATCCGACTGGCTGATTTTTCAAACGTACGTACTACTGCCATCTATCCCAAACCTTTTACGACACTTTCAAAGAAGCAGAACAGAAACATTTTAATTGTAGGTAGTTATAGCATTCCCACAGAGATGGCAGCACTGAGTAGACAAAAATATTTTCTGAATTTAGTGAAAATAAACACAGTAGGCAGTCAGCCATCTTTTGTTTATTTCTATTCCTATAATTTTGTTATAAAATAATACAGAGTAAATTGTGCTAAAGTCTAACAATAATGCCACAATATGGTCTTTGTATCCGTTGCAGACGATTTCAGCACAGATCGCCGGTTTTGAGAGGCAACTAAATCAACTAATAATCGAGTTTGCCGAGCAAAATAAATAAGTATAATTAATTTCATTTCGTCATTGAGATAAATACTGCAATTTTTGCATTTCATATGGATTTTTTTTTCATGTAGAAATACTTTTTACTGTTGACTAATTTTGGCATATTCGAAACAGCCAACTATCTAGGTAGTTCGCTTAATCCTACATAGATGGCGCCAAAAACGCAAGAACAGCGATGAAATAACTTTAATTTTAAGTAATTCTACAATTTCAGAAACATTAATAATTTTATTCATAATTAGTACAAGCAAAACTATTTCAGAAAAATTTTGGAATAGCAAAAAGACAAAAACATGTATTAAAAAACCGAAATATTTCAAAAAGTTCTACATCGCGCAAATAACTTTATCTTAACCGTACGAATGAGTTAATGTAAGTATAATACACTGTTGTACTTGCTTCGGCAGTACATATACTAAAATTGGAACGATACAGAGAAGATTAGCATGGCCCCTGCGCAAGGATGACACGCAAAATCGTGAAGCGTTCCACATTTTTTGAAGAATCATTGTCTTGAAATCTGTATTTATCTATAGTCAAGGCATACAGACTTGTATATTATTACGCTTTATGCTTTTCTTTACCATATTTTTAATGTTTACATTAAAAGGTTTATGCTCGTATACATTCATGGGTAAAAATACCTAATTTATTTTACCAAACTGCGCAAGACAGGGCGGGGGTGTAGATATATATTATATATTTTGTTTTTGTATATTACCTCCTACAGCTTAAACAGTTTGACTGGTATGTCCGGCTACATTTTTAGGGTTCCGTACCCAAAGGGTAAAACGGGACCCTATTACTAAGACTCCGCTGTCTGTCTGTCCGTTTGTCACCAGGCTGTATCTCATGACCCATGATAGTTAGACAGTTGATTTTTTTACAGATGATGTATTTTTGTTGCCGCTATAACAACAAATACTAAAAAAACAGAATAAAATAAATGTTCAAGGGGGCTCCCATACAACAAACGTAATTTTTTTGCTCGATATTGATACGGACCGCTATACGCTTCCTGACGGTGGAATACGCGTCCTGAGTGGATTTTCGCCGATGGATACAATCTGGGTGTATTTAAATCTCGAGTGAATCGGTTTCTTCTAGGTAAGCGCGCTTCAATGTAGACCGTAACATCGCTTAACATCAGGTGAGTTGGCGGTCAAGCGCAAAACTATATTGTATAAAAAAAAAAACTCTTAACAACCTTAACCGATTTTGCTCACAATTTTAAACGCTCGTTTAAAACCAATTAGCATTAAGATATTCTGCAATATTACTAAAATAGGATAGTAAAATGCGCTCCTCTCACCCTTTTGGGGAAAATACTCCACTTCAAACAAAACTCGACAAAACCACCTGTAAAATAGTAGAATCCTACCAAATTTCTTCAAGATTGGTTGAAAAATGACACCTGTAGGTACACGAGAACTAATATACAGACAAAATAATAGGTAATAATAGAAAAAATAGACATTCGATTAGCACAGGATCGAGGCAGATGGCATTATAAGAGAGAGGCCTATACCCAGCTGTGGAAAAGAAAAGGCTGTGGATGATGAATAAAAAAAAAATGGTTGTCTGTAAAGTCTGTTTACGGACGATAGTTTAACGTGACAACGTCATAACAAAACATTGATGAAATGATGATGTAACGGGACAATGAGCGTAGCGTAACGGGACAATGAGTCATACTTTTTCGTGCGTGCGGCCGGCGTTCATCGATTTATTAGACGTTGTCGCGTCAAAATCCTAATAAAAGCTATGAGCGAATTCCAACTACGCAAAAACTAATTGCCTCCTAATGCTGGTATATTCAATTAGAAAACAATTTTCTACTGGACATTTCGCAAATGAATTTGATTAGGCTGACAAAGCGGCTTCATCGAATTACCGCTGAGGTCCCTGGAACTCTTGAAGAATATTAAAAAATAGATTTGGATGAAAATTTCCCAAAAATTACGGAATTTCTCGGTACGGTAAGACGCTCTGAAAATTTTAATGGAAGGAAAATTGACGGTTAATAAAAACTATGTATTAGAGGTTTTTTTTATTTGTCTACTTAGAAAGAAGCTAAGTAAGTATTATGGTAAATAAATTTAATATCTAAAGGTAGCTTTCAGAGAATTGGAGCCTAAGCGACAATCACAATGCAGCCGATGCAAAAAATGTTAGAAGATACTCTTACTCATACACCGCGATTACAACACGATGCTTCTGTTTCTACTATGCCTATGACTGATGTACTGTACTAAAATAAAAATGTACTGTACTAAAGTTCCGTGAGTATTTCTTTTGTATTTCTGAGTATGGGACTCTGATTTCACAACTGATATGAAAGATGACAATATTTTTTTTACTAGCGACACCATAGTTGCTGCTGCTGTTTCGTCCAATGCTTTTAATGTTTTTAATTTTGGTGTCTTTTAAACATCATTTTTTCTGGTGATAACGTGAGTGACGTCACTTGTCGGTCCCAACAGAATAACGTTAGTAACCTAACGTTTCCGGCCAGAGATATTTACAGAGTGTTACATTACATCCCCACAACCACGGTAAACAAACAAACAAACAAAAATGGAATGGGAACCTCCTCAATCGAAGTCGGCTAAAAAATAAAAGCATACATGCACCTCACATGCACTTCACCTTCATATCTTCAGAAGCTATCTAATTGCATGTTCTAAGCTAAGTACACTGTACATGCCTATACCAGGGTTTCCCAAAGTTTTACAGGGCGCGGCGCACCTACAGATTTATGACATGGTCTCGGTGCCTTAGCTATAGAAATGCAAAATATGCAAAAATGTGACGTGTGTGAATTTGATAATTTTGTTTTTAAATAAATTAGATTTGCGCTTGATCCTCAGGTCCTCACAAATTTTTCACATCTCACATTTTTTATGAGACGTGGTTTGGCTATGTTAGTCATATTTCTTGCTCCATTTAACATTTGACAGCTACAGCTATGATCCTGGAGAATTACTTAAAGGTTTTCAGAACATTGAAGAACAGGGAAACTGACGAGTAAACGAAACTAATTAGGAATATGAGCGATAACTCTATCCGAAATATTTGGGATTACGGAATTAAAAAAATAAGATTATTAATTTCAATTGAATAAAGCAAGTAAAACTTGTTGTAAAACTGTAAAAAACAGACTGACAAAGAGACACTTCACAAGAAGAGTCTGTTTAGGTGAAGCGTGTGCCTGGAAAGGAATTTGACACCACGCTTGGACTTCGCGTCCGGAGCAGAGTAAACATGAGCATCTGACGGTGCCCCTTACTCTTTGCTATTCTCTACGATGCACCAGGGCGCTGCGGCGCACAGTTTGGGGACCCCTGGCCTACACAGTTCTAGAACTTCCGAACTCGCATCTTAGTAGCGCACACAACAGCGTCATTTGCAAGTCGAAGCAGCCTCGCCAGTGCTTTGAATATTTTGCCATCGATTTTACTTTAAAATACGAAGCAACCGCTTATCAAGCGGCTTCGAGGGCCCTTGAGACTGCGAGGTTGTTTGTTCAAGAGCTTACATAAGCTAACTGCCTAATATTAGATTCTAGTAGCATGTAGGTATCTATAGATATATAAATAATAGGCTTAAAGGCTTATAATGAGAGTCGCCTCAGTGAAGCAACTTTTATCAAACCTTTAAGGCTGGCTAAAAATGTAGGGGTTACATTCAACTTTCATAGTGATGCAAAGTTGGCTCGCACTCCTTTTTATTTAGCTTTTTCTGTAATTAAGAGTGTAAGACAAAGAGACTGTTAAAAATATCATAATTCAAAGTATGCTCATTGGAATTATTCATATTCATTTGAGAGGTAAAAATTAGTTTTTATGACTTTGGCTGGATATATCTCTTAAGCGGTACGCTTGATAAAAATATGTTGTAACAAACCTTACCTTCATTTTAAAATTCCTGTTCAAAGATATCACACATGATATTATTATTCGAGGTAGGGTGGGAGGCCATGAGCCTCCCTGTCACTGCGACCTTCGCGGATCTATTGTAACTTTTCACACATGATAAGGTGAGGGATTTTTTTTTTCTTGATTTCGTGTCCCGTAGAAGGCACCATGTTCAATTTTGTGACGTCACTTAGCAGCCTACAACCAGCGGACAAACAAGACGCTTCTAACGACGCTTCATTTGTCAGATTGTGATTAGTAGTTAAAAGTTATGTGGGAACAGATGAACATACATACATACATAACCACATATCTGTCAAAAACATAACCTTCCTTTTGCTTCGCCGTAGTCAGGTAAAAATACAAAAATACTGCTTATAGAAAATAATTCCATATTTTGCAGGTATTGAGCTACAAATATAATCGCTTGATAGTTCAATACATACTAGTTATATGGCATGAGGTCAACTGGATTGCTGTTATTTTTTTATACTAGTTATATGGCATGAGGTCAACTGGATTGCTGTATTTATTTTTTTATACCTGCACTTTAGTGTTAGACTGAAATACCAGCGATATCGATCCACATTCTTGATGCGTACTGCACAGGAATGGAATTCTTTGCCGCCATATCTGTTTCCTGAGACCTACAATCTTGGAATTTTCAAGGCTAGAGTGAATAGATATCTTCTAGATCGACGAGCTCCATCTTCGGCCACACCGTCGCTTAACATCAGGCGAGTTGATGGTCAATCGTAGATCAAACTTGAATTAAAAAAAAAATATATGAACCATCAATTCTGGTCACGGTCCTATTCGATCAGATTTATATAACTTGTATAAACAACAATGTGATAAAATTCTTATCCAATGTAAGATGCGATCAGTACCGCTATTAAAAAAATTTACGTTCTTGTTTCTCCTTTGTACCAAGATGCTTTGTATTGAGATGAGAGTGAAAAGTAGCATCGGTTCCGATACATAGGTATTTTGAACAGAGCGTAATTGAGGTGGGGGCAAGAGGTTCTAATGAAACTGGCTTGGTTATATATTATAATGCTTCTATACATTTAAATATTTTATAATACATTTAATAAATGCGAATAATGTTTTAGTGACGTTTGCAAAGCAATTTGATTTTGAGATACTAATTCCAATAAAAAGTGTGATATGTTCTGCAATTTGACGCATATTTTTATTTGAAATAGTCCTATTTTCAAACACATATGAATTCGGCGGTAAGCGATGATCTGATCAAGGTTGGAGCACGTTGACCGATATCTGTTTGTCAAAGGTCGTTGTCAAACTGCGTCCACAGGCCTAATTCACAATCCTAGATTTTAGAGAAAAAAAAAGGAAAACAAGATGGTATCACAGTGGTACACAGCTTGGGGACAATATTATAGGTACATTAAATATTACCTGAATTATACACATTTTAGATAGATATATAGAAGATATTATTAGTGATAGATATATTTATTGGTAGAGTTACTATGTTTTGACAGTACCCCTGATATTTTAACTCCTAGGTCCGTCCATGAGTTGAACATTGATTACAAAGCAAGAGTTCGATGAAAGCCTCTTTCAAAAAGTACCTGTCATGGATTATTGTGGAAAAAGGGAAAGTTCTAAGTCGGGGAAAGTGCCTGGTTGCAAAAAATTATTTGCATTATTTTGGGATGTTTTTGAACTGCGATCAAAGATGAATTCATCTTTGATATGAAAATAAGAACAAGTAAGCGTTTTTTTTTCTGGTCACTAAAGTGGAGATATTTTTTTTTATGCAAGACAGATCTACGATTGATCAACAACTTGCCTGATATTTAGTATTGAACAATGATATTTGAACAATTTTGAACACAAATCAAAGTTTTGGGAGACATTGGACTAGGTGGATAGTGGGTACAGAATAACTGCACGGGGTAAAACATACAAACGACCAGTTAATTTGTCTCATCAGCCAGTTAAATAAAACTTAATAATAGCCATTCAATACGGGAAATCTATCAATATGACGGGTGCCAACTGATAGTGGGTTTGAAGATTTGGAATAAGTTTTTTAGTTTTGAAACAAATCGATTGATTTATGTGTATTGATTTACGTAGTTATATAAGTTTTTTTGCAAATGAGCTCCTAATGACACAAAATAATAACATAAAATTATGAATGTACTAGCTTAGCTTGGTTGCTATAGGTTGTTCGTAATAGTAGGGGAGCCCGGGATGTTAAATTTTCAGTTACTAAAGCGTCATGGAGACCTATTGGATTGTGAAGATTAGGTTCTAAAACGAAAAAAAAACTATGGCAATTATTCAAACTGCAGTAACATTTTAATTGAATTTCACGATTTTACGATAAATTGATATTGAATATAGTGGCGGCCAGACCGAAATTAAGCAAAGCTTTTAATAAGGGAGCCAAAGCAGAACGAAAATAATGTAGGTAGAATCACAGAATTCGCCCTATTACATAGGACCCAGAAGGATAATCTCCATACAAACCGCCTTTTAAATTCGGGCCAATTTAATTTTTTCAATTTGACACTAAATTTTTTTATAAATTTATTTTTTACCGTAGATACACGTCCATTTGCCAAATTTATCCACAAAGTTGCCTTTGAAAAGGATATCTCCCGATTTGATCGGGTAATCATGATTAAAGTCAGAATGGCCATGGGAGATTCATACAATCATATAACTGAAATAATAGTAACTTTGAAGTCTGTTGTTTCAGTTTTTTAAACTATAAAATTATTATATTTGTTATTTTGACCGAAATTTAGGTATAAACGTGGAAATTTTGTCGGTTACACGTTTATCACGGTCAAAATATCACATATAAAATAACAGCTACTGTTAATACATTGTAATAGTGTTCTTATGACTCTGAAAGAAAATCTGAAATCAAAAATGAAATCAGTTATTTAAATAATTTTATATCTATGGGTGCCGCGTGCGAGCGAAACAGGCAGCGGCGCCACTTTCATCACTTTATAAAAGAATCTAATGTATTTTTATTTTGTAAATAAAAAATACAGTTCATGGTGATAGTATTTATTAAATAAGTTTATACATGCAATTTACAAATTGTGACGTCATGTAACTGATGTCACAACGGCAATGAATCGACTAATACCTCATTCATAAAAAAATAACTCAGTAGCTCAGTAGAAGTCATTCCCAGTTATTTTTTCCAATAAACTTCATTTCATTTCAATTTGACTCTGATATGTCATATTTTATTTTAGTAAACTTTAAGCCGGCCTTAACACTGACTTTGAGTTGCATGATCTGTTGAGAAGAATAAGAGTCAAAGTAATTGTGACTGGAAAGACTATATTTTTATGCTACGGCGAAACATACGTGTGTGTGTGTGTGTGTGTGTGTGTGTGTGTGTGTGCGTGATAAATGTGTACATAATGTAGGTTAAGATCACGAAGGTTCTTTTTGCTTTCGCATCAGTTGACAGTCAGGTAAACATATATTACGTTTTTTTTTGTTGGAGTGCAACGGTCCACGCCCAGCTATTTCATTCGGAACTTCATTTTTGAAAATAGGATAAAACAGCAAATGTTTATTTTAATAGAGCAGAGTTCCTACATTGTGGATAACGTAGCACTATTTTTTGTCCTCCGTATTCATTAACACATTACTGCCTCTCGAAATCTAATGGATTTATCACAATACTTAGATAAGTATGTCAATGGTTAATTCGTAGCACCAGTAATGGACCAAATTAATTTGATTAAATTTTACTGAATAAATAAATTTTCACACCTATTTACAAACAATATAGTATAGGTAAATACAAATGATACAGGGAAATTGAGAAAACATATACTGGCAATACTGAAATAAATAAAAAAAAACCTAATGACATTAAGCCAGAGATAGACCAAGAGGTATTAAAGTATCGATATCGATAAGTAATTATAGATACAATAGATATATAGATACAATTTTTTCTTTTGAATTTTTTTGTAATGTTTTATAGAAACATCGTTTTATTAGGGTTCCGTAGTAACTACGGGGAACCCTTATAATTCCGTCATGACCGTCTGTCTGTCTGTCCGTATGTTACAGTCATTTTACTCGGAGACTATTAACCCTATAAAAACAAATTTTTATACATAATTGTGTTTTGTGAGCCGCTACAAAATGCTGTAGTAAAATTTAAGAAAAAATTAAAAATAGAGATTGGGTTTTTCATATATACAATAAACACTGGATCATTTTTTTAACCCCCACCCTATCGTGTCTCAGATGTGATATGTGCGAGATATAGCTCGCTAAAGTTAAAAAGTTGTCCCCCCCCCCCCCTACATTTCTCAACTCCAAATATTTCCAAAAATTCATTATTAACCATAATAATAGACCATATTAAATACTTTCAATGAAAATTATTTTGAACATTCTGGGATTCCAACTTCTCTATGGGACTATAAATTTAAATGTGAATAAATGTTATTAATGTCATGATTTTATAATTCAAAGTAACCTCTGCCCAATGTTCTGCTTGTACAGCATCAACTAGAAAATATAAACATAATAGTTAGCATGGTGCTGTTAGTTTGAGAATAAAAAAAATAAACATTTATCGTAAAATCAAATACCATGTTTCACGTACAAAGGTCACCGACATAGCACAGCTGATTAGCAAGTTGAAGTGGCAGTGAACGTAGAACTGATGGCCAATGGGGCTGAAAAGTTCTCGAGTGGACACCACGCCCCGGCAAGCGTAGCGTAGGAAGACCAGCCACGAAATGGACAGATGAACTTATACAAGTGGCAGGAAGATGCTGGATGCAAGCCGCTTCCAATCGGCTTTTATAGAAATCCATGGGGGAGGCCTATGTCCAGCAGTGGACTTCTTATGACTGAGATGATGATGATGATTTACATATCATAATTATTATAGTTTACAAAACTAGAATAACCGACTTCAAAATTCGCAATTTTGTTTTAAAAACCAAACTACTGACCGATTTTGAGATTTGAAAGGAATTTTAAATCAATTTAAATGACGAAATTATGCGGGTAACATATAAGAAAAATATAAGCTAACTGATAATCTCGTTTTTGAAGTCCGTAAAAATAATAATTGTTATCGATAACTTATATTACATCGACCCATCTCTAATTCTTTGCAGTAATTTGTATAAATAATAAAATCAATTTATGAAATGAAATGCATATATGCTTTTTATACTAATATTCGCGAATGTTATTTATTGAAATGAAATAAATTTCAACAATTTCATCGCGTATATTTCACATAATTTAAGACCCGATTTTTCAAACACTGGAGCATCCGTGGTCATAGGTGAGACACGAACATACGCTACAAATACGTAAAAATTTGTTTCATTTCGCTTTTTATACTGTTAGAAATATATTTTTGCTAGTTAGAGATGGAAGGTGATAATGTTTTCCATAGTTTTTTAAAGAAGTTTGTAATTTTTACAAGATTGTTTAACACAGTTCACCATCTTGGCACCGTAAGAATTGAGAAGTGATTGCGATGAGATGACGTTTAAGATTAAATGACGTTTGTGACGTGTCATTAGCAAACACCTGATTTGGTGTTAAGTTTTTGGAACAATATTTTGTATCGCATTAGGAGTCTTGTAAGTCTTTGGGTAGAATAATAAAGTCTGAAAAAATAAAATGAAACCACCATTAGTCTTAAAATAAAAGAACATTTAAGTGGGCAAATCATAGATTAAGATTTTTTTCGATACAGTGACAGCTGACAATTCATGATTCTAAATTCAATTATTTAAAAAACATTATTTTCTAAATAATGTCTATTCTGTTTATAATACGATACGTAGAAATATCCAGACTAAATCTAACATATTCTGTGCTCGTTACACAAATGTTTTTACCCGACTGCGTAAGAAGGAAAGTTATGTTTTTGTGTGAATGTATGTTGTAAGTTTATATATTACCTCCTACTGTGAGAATCTCACATAAAAAGTAAATTAAATATTATAATTTGTGCTTGACATGATATACTGACAGCATATCTGTCAATGTGTCGATTTACACTTTTCAATTGTCATTAAAAAGTGTAAATCGACAAGTCTGTTCTTCGATAAACCCCGTCTCCATAGGCGGTGGTTCCATAAACCAATAAATAAAAATTTCTATATTATTTTTAAGGCTCAATAAAGCCCACATCTCCACACATCCACATCTATGTTGGATGTTTCATTCCATAATCTCACATCCAAACACCTACAACCTAAACGGCTTGACTGATTTTGATGTACGAGGTGTCGTTAGATTTGTCTTCACTCTCTGAATATCATAGGCCACATATTTTATAATAATAATAATCGGCTCTCGCAGAAATAATAAAATACGCTTTTTTGTAACTTCCAACGAACTTTTTCGTAATAAATAAGTGATTTTACTGAAATTATTCTAAAAAATTAGTATATAACAGCAATTTTACTAATACTTTCGTATAAAATTCGTGCAGTGTACACTCAACAGCGTATCAGGCGTAACGAAATCATAAGTTAGACTACAAAAACAGCTTTTCTGCAGTCGGATATTTTGTCTTTCTTTTAATATAGATATTAGTTCCAGGGTGGTAATCAAATATACAACGTACAGATTAGAAGGTACTAAAACATAACTACCAGTTGAGCTGTAAGGACGTTATATTAATACAAACTTCCTATAACCTGTAACACCATCGTTTATTCTAACCTACCTCCCGTTACATCTCCCATTATATCAGAAACGAGCGCCTTATACCTGTATTTTGTTTAAAAACACGCTAAAAGAGGGTACTCTTACCTCTCGAGTTAACAGAGAAATGGACGAACGTGACCATGAATAATCATTTGGACCTCTCCAATTAAAAATTGCAGAGTGGCTTCTGGTAACACTTTAGGTAGAAAAAGCGTTATTATTTACAGAAAAATAAAATATTTATTTGTGAAGTGAAACGAAGGTCGTAGAATTTGGGTAGCATTCGAGGCAATGCTTTAAGTGTTTTGTTTAATTGTACATCCATGGGGGTGAGTGGAATTTTTTATGTTGTATTTATAATGCTCTCTTTATATTTTATATCACCTGGGAACGGAATGCCTTAATTACAACCGACCTTGTTCTCTGAAACTATTAAACTGAGGCTTTTCAAGTTCGTTGTGAATGAATACCTTATTTACCTACTTGTTTCTGTTTTGGCCATCAATAGACAAGTTTAGGGAAAAATGCAGACTTAATTTATTTATTTTTTATTTTATTTTCATTCAAATGCTTACTGTACTTACAGCAGAACCAAAGCGCACAGCAGCCAATAATTACATAATAAATAACAATAACAATTACAATAATAAATTAAAATATAAAATTACAATAACAAATTACAATACCAATAATAAATTACAATAATTATACTAATAACAATAATAACACATAAGAAGTAGCCAAGAAACGCATACAAATGTCTAGCATTACACTAAACATATCAAAAAAGATATAATACCATAAAAAAAAAACCTATTCTTTTAAAGATTTAAAATTAACACTCACACACACTTCACTCATACCTTGTTCGATCGATTAATAATAATGGGATTTATCGTAATAACTTTAATTTAGTGCATTATTGATTAAAAATAAAAAAAATAAAAACTTCGCAGTCAGTTAGTCACAAATACATTCAAATATATAGAGGAATTCATTGTTTTTTTTTTTTTTTATCAGCCCTGTTTGTACAAACTGTCCCACTGCTGAGAACGGGCCATCTTCTCATTGTGAGAAGGGTTAGGCCATAGTCTGCCACGCTGGCCAAGTGCGGGTTGGCAGACTTCACACGTCTTCAAAATCATTGAGAACTCTCAGACTTCTAGGATTCCTCGTTGTAGTTGTTATTCATTGTTATATTATTATAAAATTATGTATAAAATACACGCGATAAATCTGTTAAAATTTGTTTAATTTCAATGAGTAACCATCGTGACAACCTTATAAAACACTATAAAGATAAATTGTTGTTAAATAGGTTAAAATAACAGTATTCATCATCAAAAAATATTTTAACGTAGAAATTCCTTGACATAAAATTATCATATTCAAGCTTAGTACGTAGCATTTTCGGTAAAAGCGACGTCAAAAATCGTAGCGGGTGCTATGACTCCGGCGTGGCGATCCGTAGCATGTTATAGTGCTACTAATCTTGCGTAGAATGTTTTTGACGTCATTAGCTTAAAAAATATGTAGCGGTTATAGCTTAGTGGTAAGTGGTAACCTTGTTTCAATCCCAACGAGTGTAGGTTCGAATCCCAATAAAGATGTATGTACCTACAGCCAATAAAACCTTATACTAGGCCTAGTTGTTGTTTATATGTAAACAGCTTAACTATTGCAAAATAAACAGTCTATGATGGATTTGTATCATATATTTTATACTTAAAATAATAGCGGTAAGTGTTAATAAAAGGAAATAGTCAAAACCAGACTTATTATGATGCGCAAATAACAAACAGACATCCTGTTCCGGTTCAAATAATCACATCGTTTTGTGCTACTACTATCTTTTGTAGATAACAGAATCTAAATTTACAGGGTTGTAAATATTGAATTTATAGCCAGTACCTTAAAAGACGTAATACAATGCATGACAAACAAAATGCTTACAAAAATATTAAAAACTAATGATCTCGAACGAATAGTATTCTGGAATCGGAAATACATGCCGACAAAAGAAGGTTTAATAAGAGTTGTCCAGATTAGTTAAATATTACTTGTACGCGAGTACCGACCAGGGGGGTTACGCTCATCCCTTATAACGATGCAGAGTTAGCTCGCCCCCGTTTTTATCTTACTTTTTCTACAATTAAGAGAGAGACAAGAAATTTGAATCTACTGTTAAAATTATCACAATTCAAAGTAGATTCTTTTGAATGATAAACTCACACTTTTAATTGCAATAAAAAAAAAACAAGAAAAAAACGAGGGCGAGCTCACTTTGCACCACTATAAGAGACGAACATAACCCTCTGTATATCAAAACAAAGGAAAACCCGGAGGTATGAAAACAAATCTTGCCAGTTGATACATAAAGACCTTAATTCGCTTCACTAACTCGGTCTATAATACAGATGAAGAAGGGTAACATAGATTGTTCTGATGTAGGAACTTTACCCACCAAATATCTGAGAAACGTTTATTAGCCGAAGTTCTCGCGTGCTATGCATCTTGTCGGCTACTGCACACTACTGTACACTACTGCATAGTTAAAGTGCAGCTACAGAGGTGTGGTAAACGTCCGTTCCAGTATTGATTTACGGCTAAGCGCTTCTCTCTAGGATTATTCATTAAAAGGAACAGTAGGAAGAAAACATTTAAAATAGATTTAGAATTTTCGTGGGCGCTTTTGTGAGAAATTTGGAAGGGACCATGTCATAATGTGTTATTGTAAAAAAGTACCTGTGCCTTAAAATTATTTTTATTTTCGCAACTTCTCATGCCAAAAGTCATAATGACGAGTACCTGATTTTACCTATAGTATTTTTTTGATTATAATTATAAAAATAATTTACAAGGTTGTATTTCTAAGGTTGTATTATTTTATAGTTGTTGTGGTTTGTGGTCAGCTATAATCAGTAATAATAATTGATTTATTATTTTATATATACATCTAAGTGACATGACGGGCAAGACACGTAACCCCTGCGAATTAAATAAAAGCTTACAATACTTACTAACATCAAATTAAAGTAGCAAACAAGTTGTAGTATATTTTATTGAATTCCCGTTCCTATCCCGTCGTATGTAGGGAACTTTGTCGGCTTAAAACATTAAATTTTATTCTCCGATTCCATTATCGTAATCCATTCGAAGTCAAGCGAAATGCGGGTGTACTGTGAAACTCCACGGAGGAAGAATCGCACTGTTTACCCAAGTGCGTAAAAAGGAGGCTTATGTTTTCGAGTGTATGTATGTTTGTATGTATATAATAATAAGTTTATTAACAAAAGATACATGTTTCAGAAGATTATAGCTAAGTGATCTTAAAAAATCATAAAATATAACCTAGTACAGGTTATGATTAGCCTTCACATTAGCTAGACAGGAAATCCTGAATCTCACACTAGGGGAGCCTGTGTCGTGGAGTTCAGTGTCTACCCTCATACGATATTTACTGTAAATATTAATTGTTTAGATAGATCTTAAATGAAATAACGATACTAAAAAATAAAAACTGTGCATAAGTATTTAGTTACTCTTAGTTACTATAACATATGGCGTGTGCATGTGCGTGCATGGCGTATGAATGGGTGTGTACTGTGCATGTGTAGGGGTGTGTGTGTGTGTGTGTGAAAGAGAGTATATGATTGAGTGTGTAGTATGTGAGTACGCGGGGGAGGGGGGTCTATATATCCGCAGTACAAACTTGCGTAACAGTTAAAAGTAAAAATTCGTGACTTTGAGTGAATTCGTCAGATATTAGGTAAAAAAGTCTAGTTCTCGGGTTGAAATAATATATCGATTATACTTAATATAGCGCGGGGCCTGGTCCCCGGCAAACTGACCGCTAAAGAACTGAGTAAGCTATTAGTTGCAATATATATGTATGTAAGTGGGTATGTATGTATATAATTCTATTATTAACGCCTAAAGCCTAAACGGCTTGACCGATTTTGATGTGCAAGGTGTCGTTAGATTCGTCTTTACTCATTAAATGTCACAGGCTATATTTTTTGTAACAATAATAATACATATCTCGTAAAAACAAAAATAAATTAGTTTTTCGTAATCTCCAATGAACTTTTTCAAAATAAATAAGTAATTTTACTACGATATAAAGAAAGAATACGCATTTATAATCGTTTACAGCGATTTTACTCATATTTAATTCTCACAAAAAATGTACATTTAGCAGCGTATCAACCGTAACGAGATCGTAAGTTAGACTGCAAAAATTGCTTTACTGCAGTCGGATATTTTGTTTTTCTTATAATATATAATACTTGTTAAAAAAGATCTATGTTTGACCACCAACTCGCCTGATCGTAAGCGACGGTGTGGTCAAGATGGGCCAGGTTGTTCTAGAAGTTATCACGATTTAGAAGATATTTTACTACAAGGTAAAATATTCTCCACGAAAATATTTATCTCACGCTCCGCGAACATTTGCTCGATAAATTTCATACTACCCCCCGAAGTCTGAATCGCTTTCGTCGCGTTCACAGATAAATAGGAATCGCTTGGAATCATAAACTTTATACGTACTAAAAGCCACCATCGTAATGTCCACACTATTTGCTCGGGATTTTATTGCAAATATTTCTACAATAAAAAAACTAATAAAGAAAACATTGTCGTCAGTTTACGGATGGGCGAGTGCAGAAACGGAGGAGTCAGATTTTATTGTGGAGTCGTAATAGTGGCAAGTACTTGAAATGTCATCAGAACTTAATATTATAATACCTGAAATATACTAAGAAGGATTTTAAGTTTTGACCTGCATTGTAGCATGTATGACGGCATTTCACCATCGCTATTTTTACGGTACCATTTTATAGCGTCTTGCCATTTACTAGCCTCACAGCTACATCTACCTTCTAAGCTCTAGATTGTGAGTTCGATCGTCATCTAGGACAAATATTTGATGTTTATATCTGTGCTTGATTGTTTCTACGTATCGTATGTATTTATAAATAAAAAATATTCTATCATAGACTAAGAGCGGGCCGTATGTTTACTCACCTCATCGGGTAACAAGATGTGACCTATCTAGGATGACGCACATTAGTAAGGTGTCTCTAAATGTACAGGGTTGCCTAGGCTAAGCCTGGAGCGTTTTACACAGTTAGAAAAAATGTGACTATTTTTTGGGGTGTCCACCACCATCGAGTAACAAGTAGTACATTCGAAACTGCTATATTATATCGAGAAGTGCCAAAATTAATATATTTAATCGCAAAGAAGCAAAAGGGAGCATTATGTGTTTGTTGATCTGTATGTAGGTATGTATGCATTTGTGTTCATTTGTCAAAAATCCCAAAAATATTTTAAATAAAAAATAAGTTCAAAAATTAAAATTCGACTACCGTGGTCGTATGTTACTTTGCAGAATGTATTGTTTTCTTACAGTAGGTGGCATACGACCACAGTTATCCTTTGAACACCACTATGAATCACAATAAAATATTTATTACATTTTCTTGTTTCATACTTTTTAGAGCGTGATTTAATTTTCCGTAATTTCTCGAGGGCACGCCCTTGAGAAATTACGGTGATTTTCCTGTTTTTTATTTTATTTTATTTTTTGGTTAAATTCAATGATTTTTAGGGTTCTGTACCTCAATAGGAAAAAACGGAACCCTTATAGGATCACTTTGTTGTCCGTCTGTCCGTCTGTCCGGGTGTCAAGACCTTTGTCTCGGGAACGCATGAAGATATCGAGTTGAAATTAAAATTATATACGCAGATCCACAGTATCTAGCTGCAGAAAGAAAAATAAAATTTCTCAGTTTTCGTAAAAAAAAGTTACAGCCAAATATGTCGTAAAAAACGCACATTTCGACACTCACAGAGGAATCAAAACCTATGGGGTACTTCCCGTTGACCTAGAACTCTGAAATTTGGCAATAAATTTGGACATTTTTATTTAATCACAAAAAAATAGTGTCTCTATGCAAGGAGGTCTCTTGTCCGGTTTTTTTTTCATAAGCATAATATCGACTTATATTTTGTTTAAAATACAAATTCGTCATATTTTGTTTTGTTTTTGTTGTTTTAGTTTTACGGTAGTAACACGGGCAATTTTTTATCGCTGTTCTAACAACTTTCAACTAAAGTAGTAAGAAGGGTAATTGAATTACCGGTGTTACTACTAGTAGTAAGATTGGTAGTAGCACGGGCAACAAACCGATTTTTCAGTAGTCGGGTATTTGTTTTTGAACTTATTTTTTATTTTGTATGTTTTGTCGCACTTGCGATTTTCCTACTAGTAGCGGTGGAAAATTGAAAGAGACAAAAAAGTTATTAAGTATTATATTGAGAATAAGGAAGAGACGTTACATAAGAAATAGGGTCGAGAGTTAAATTGGTATTCGTGGTGCCTTGGAGAGGACTTATCTTTAGCAGTGTAGGGTGAAGCGTCGTCGACGGCACGTGGCGGCAGAGGGCTCGACCGACGTGGACGCCGAAGACAGTGATCGGCGAGGATGGCCGACGCAAGGCTCGAGGCACGTGGCTGAAGCGAAGATGACCGGCGAGGATGGCCGACGCAAGGCGCGTGGCAACAGGGCAGCTGACCGGCGAGGGTGGCCGACGCAAGGCTCGTGGCACGTGGCTGGAGCGAAGATGACCGGCGAGGGTGGCCGGCGAAGAGGGTCGACACGTGGTCGGCAGGTCTAGCGCCAGACGGCACGTAGATAGTAGCTGTATCGGACGTTGCCGTATACAGTACGTTGAGCCACAGACTGGTATGCAGAGCCGTATGCTGGAGCCTGAGCCGTATATTGGAAGTTGAGCCGTATACTGGAACCCGAACAGTTCGGGGTCAAAAGGTAAAAGAGCTTCTTCAATTGGGGGACGCCTTATATACCACTCGTTTTTCACAATTTCGCTCCTAATAAGGAGCGTTAATCTATTTACGCGAAAGCTAAAAATAGAAACGTGTATTTGCGTCATGGAAAATTTATACATTTTTTCTCATATTATTGCGCAGTTGTTTGTCACTGACAATCGATCAAGCGATATGTCAGTTTGTTTTTTTTTTTCTAAAGGGACACACGGCTTCTATTTGCCATTGCTTTTGTACTCACGGCTTCTATTAGCCGTGTGTTAAAATTAAAAAGTGTTACAGTTTGTTCAGTGATTACTCCGCCAATTATGAATCGTTTTTGATGATTCAATTTTGTTTTGTAGGTACCTTAGAGGTGGTCCCATATACATTTTATCAAAATCGGTTCAGTATTTTGATTTTTATAATAGAAAAATATGTCATCTAAGTAAACGAATTGCGTATTTTGAAGTCGGTTTTTTCAGTTTCTTAAACTATAATTATTGGTAACTCTCTTTACATGGTTAAATACATTTGGGAAATCTACTGAACGCAGATCCGCTATATTTACGGAGATTTTCCATAGACCCCTGAATTTGTACATCCCTTTTTACTTTACCTTACCTAAATTATTAGAAGCACTCCATATTTATAAAAACGACCTCACTATTTAAGCGAAATTCTTTCACCAAAGAACCTAAAATTCCAGCTCCTTAAAAAGCGGCCAGCCACGAACCGCTGACCCTCTTGTTAACCCTCCGCAGCTTACACAGCATATTAGTACTAACCAAAACACAATATCCCGACTGGCCTATCGTACCCCGCGCTTAGCCAATATCCACTTCATTGAAAACATAGGCAAAAAGAACCCAGCCGAAGGCCATGCGATATTCATATAAACACTTTAGCTTCATTGGTGCTATATAACTGGCCGTAGGGCATTCGGATTTGACGATACGATTGTATGAGTTGCTACGCGCATTTTTTCAGAAGTTCAGAATTTTCTACACTTAAAAGAACGTCGAATTTTAAAAAGGGTTTTAAAAAGGGCGTCTACAAGCACCTTTCCGGGTTAGCAAAGCAACAGTAATGTCAGTGATGTTGCAGTTGTCCATAGGCGACGGTTATCGCTTAGCATCAGGCGAGCCGTTTGCCTTTTGCTTCACCTATTTAAAAAAAAAACATCATAATTAATATCTTTGACTTATATTAGGTAAGTATTTATAGTTATTCCGAGACAGACATACTTATTTTTGCTATTTTATTATTTTATATAAGAATTTATTTAAATAGATTCTATGTTTAATTTGCTTTTGTTATTTATTTAATTTACTCTATCACTTTCTAGAATAAATATTGTATAGCTCAACTTGGTTCATTTTATTGGCATAATTTTTTATATCTTATGGGCGTCACAATGAAGAATTTTGAGTAGGTTTACAGAACAAAAGACGTAAATCTGAGAAATTCCCCTTTACCACAGTTATTTAGGTTGCGATTGATTATGGTTAAAAACCTTACTTACTTACACACTTTACGTACTTTCAATGTTTTTTTTAAATAAAATATATTGAGTAAAAAGTACCTACACAAAGTTAGGTATATACATAATATGTATTAGTCGGTTGGGTTATCCGGCGATTTTGAGGTCAAATGAAACGATTTCGTCTGGAAAAAAAAGGTATGGACTTATTTATTTACTTTTCAATAACAGTTATTTTGTGTAACGAAAAAATTATCGTGTCGGCTATTGTAAAATCGTCAAACCGAACCTCTTCCGATCCCGGTCGTAAAACAGATTGGAATAGTCTGCAGGAAAAGAAATCGAATAGCTCCGTAATTCCTAGCAACTTCCTATATAAAATTTGAATTGTATCTGTACATAAATAAGCTTTAAATTTTGGTACCTCTTAAAGTTTTTACAGCGGAAAGTTTCCACGATTACCTTTTGAAGTCGAGCTCGTTTTCTTAGTTGAAGTGAAAGACTGGAGATTGAACGAGAGACGGGAATGTGGATAGATTGTTTGCTGTAGGGGAATTTTAGTATGTTATTTATATATCTACTTACATGAACTTAAGTTCATACGGAACGGTGGAACGCTGTATGATTTGTTTTGTTTGAATGGAAAGAATTTGTTGCTTTTTAAACCTTACAAATTATTAAATGACTTCTTCTAAGTACTTCTTGTGTAGACAAGAAGTAAGTAAGTAATATAAAATATGCAGTTATCCAGACTAAATTACAATAAAAAAAATTATCAGCCCTGTTAATACAAACTATCCCACTGCTGGGCGCAGGCCATCTTCTCATTATGAGAAGGGTTAGGCCTTAGTCTGCCACGCTGGCCAAGTGTGGGTTGGCAGACTTCACACATCTTCAAGATCATTGAGAACTCTCAGACATGTAGGTTTCCTCACGATGTTTTCTTTCACCGTTTGATGTTGCCGGCAATCAACAATACGCACATAACTTCGAAAAGACAGAGGTGCGTGCCGTGGGATTCGAACCCAGGACCTGCGGATCGCAAGACAGACGGTCTCCCGACTAGGCTGCCGGAAACTTCATAAATTACAATTTACTTCTATATAACTTAGAATTTTAAACCTAATGTTAATTTCAGATTAAATGTTCAAGTAGGCGGTTTTATAAATTTTGAATATACTATATCAAAAATTAGAAAATTAATCGGTGTATTGAATTCAAAACAGTAGATTCGTCGCACGACAAAAGTAAGCAGTATTGCCAGTATCCCATCAATATTAGAACTGTAGAGTTGGGAGTCTAAATTACCATGATCTTGGTCTTGGTATTTGGTACAAATGTGTATCATACACATCGATATTGAAACATTGATTACAAGATTTGAAACAAAATACAAACGAATATGGGTCATGCTAAATAAAACCGTTTAATTAGAGGATTTTGAAAAGAGAGCTATCGTGGCAAAAAATAGAAACTGACATGGAAACACACAAGTGTCAATGTCAAATCTCTCTGGTTTGAACAAATCTTTTAAGTGATCCCACATAGTTTTTAAATCTCGTACTAATGAATGCAATGCTTTGCATTGAATAAAAACTTGTTCCTAGCGATTTTATATGAATAATTTAGAATGATATCAATGGACTTGCGTGTGAACTATTTAAGTAAAAGAAAACTAAAACACCATATATATATTATATAAGAAAAGTTTCCGGCAGCCTAGTCGGGAGACCGTCTGACTTGCGATCCGCAGGTCCTGGGTTCGAATCCCGCGGTACGCACCTCTGTCTTTTCGAAGTTATGTGCGTATTGTTGATTGCCGCTAACTTCAAACGGTGAAGGAAAACATCGTGAGGAAACCTACATGTCTGAGAGTTGTCAATGATCTTGAAGATGTGTGAAGTCTGACAACCCGCACTTGGCCAGCGTGGTAGACTATGGTCTAACCCTTCTCACAATGAGAAGATGGCCCGCGCCCAGCAATGGGACAGTTTGTATAAACAGGGCTTATAAAAAAAAATTAAAAACACTATTAATTTCATTAAAACCATGGTGGAATAAAAAACGAACTTTTAGAACCAATTTCATTTAATAAGATATTTTTGAGTTCCCCCGTTTATTGCTGACCCTTGCTAAATCCTTTCTCGTCCCGACTTTCTTTTACGACCCTAATTTTTTTAATCGTAAGTATCTACCTGCCTTTTAACGGCTCGACTTCGCCCAAATATTAACCATTAACTTAAACTTTTAAGGGGTCTTAAATATATTTTTGGGATTACCATTTTGAAAAGTGGAAGTCGTTTGTGAAAGGTTCGTAATGTATCTAAATTATGTATAAAATACGGAATAGTTTAGTTTACGCATGCAGTTATTATATGTATAATCGTTTTATTTTATATGTAGGTATTTCTATCCAACTCTCTAAGGATTTATCATTTTTCACGAGTACATTAAAACCTGAGATAAAATTTAAAATCTCTTCTTTGCTCGTATAGGTACATACCACAGAAAACTAAATTAAAAGCATATAAATAAAAGCTGTAATTATGTTGTTGTTGTTAAGTTGTATTTGTTGTTGTTGTATTATCACACTAATATTATAAAGGCGAAAGTTTGTGAGTCTGTTTGTAACTTCTTCGCGCTCAAACGGCTTAACCGATTTTGATGAAATTTGGTCCTGAGATAGACGACACCCTGTATTAACACGCTACTTCTTTTTATCCCGAAAAATAATATCTCCTTTAAATCCGATTCGGTAAATCCGAAGGCGTAGCTATTACCTGATAACGGTAAAGAATATTAGCAGCAAAACTAAAAAAACTGGCCAAGTGCGAGTCGGACTCGCGCACAAAGGGTTCCGTACCATTATCTATAAAAACGGCAAAACATAACGATAGTTGTGTGGGAGCCCCCCTTAAATATTAATTTTATTTTAATTTATTTATTTATTTTTAAAGTGAATAATATAACACAATATTCTGTGAATATTTCAAGCGTCTACCTGTTGCCGTTATCAATATCTAGCAAAAACGAGCAAAAAAATCACGTTTGTTGTATCGGAGCCCCCATAAATATTTATTTTATTCTGGTTTTTTTTAGTATTTGTTATTATAGCGGCAACAGAAATACACCATCTGTGAAAATATCAACTGTCTAAATATCATGGTTCATGAGATATAGACTGCATGATGACAGACGGACGGACGGACAGCGAAGTCTTAGTAATAGGGTCCCGTTTTTACCCTTTAGATACGGAACCCTTATAACCATTAGTATACGTGAAGCGTACGTAAGTAAATAAAAGCTAATTCGTTCAACCTTGACGCCATGTTGTCGAAAAACAGAAAATCTTTTGTATTATCAACAAACAGCGAAGTAAATGTACCAAAAGGACAATTCACAATTATGTAGTACCTAGAAAATGGTAGTCAGCGTTATCTCAGCATTTCCCACGAAAATGTTGACACAAAAGCCTGGAATCCAATTTTTTTAACTATATTCATATTCGGTAGCTTTGTTTGAGTGTGTCCCGCGGGTGTGTGCGAAGTTGTGAATTGAATTTTATGGTTTTCGCCGCAAACTCGCAAAATATGGACCATCAGGGACTATTTAGAGTTTGTCTGCATTTATTTTTTTGGTTTATTGGAATAATGGGACATTGTATGAACTTTTATTGTTTTCCATCGTTTGTAACTTGAGTTAGTTTAAAATACTGGTTTAGGTTAATAAACTCACATTAATTAACGATTTAACAATAGTTATTTGTTATGCAAGGCTGCAAAGTTGGTTTTTGGGGCGAGTACTTGTATTGAAACCTGAGCAAGCAAAGGATCCTAGGATTGAACCACGAGCGAAGCGAGTGGTTCAAATATAGAATCCTGAGCGTAGCGAGGGTTTCAAAAGGACGAGATGCATAATAACTTTGCTGCCGAGTGAAACACAAAATTTTTCACCTCACTACAGCGAGGAAAACGCTAGTCCAGTGCTGCCACCTGTAGCTGGTCAGTGCAATTATTCAAAGAAATGAGGTTGGCGCACGGTATAGAAAAGTATGGAATAGAAAGGTTCGAATTTTAAAAACTCTTTCCACGCTAGCGGACAAATACACTTTTCCACTCAGATTTCTAATGACAAACATAATCTTTCCGAGCTTGTGAGGTAAAAAATATATAGCTCCTATAATAAGTATATGCAACCTCCTGGCTCGACCAGATACTTATTTATTTATTTATTATTGCAGTGTGTACAGAACAAACTTAAATAAGCTAGGTACATACCCTGTGCCTAGCTTATTCTTATACTTCAATACTTTGCCATGAACACCGTGGGACAGAAAAGCTACACGATATGAATGTGCAAGGTGTGTGCGTAGGTGTGTGCCTCGCAAGTCAGATTTCATCAAATGAGTCTTCTGTACTTATACTTTAGTATTCTGTGTCACTATCCCAATCATCTAAACATCTTTTTCTCTATCTTTGTAGCGATATATTCTAATACATTTCAACGTTCCCTTACCACACTATATTTGCCTAGCTATGTCAGGACATCATTTATGCAACATCAATCTGATTTTTATGATTTTTCTGAGAAACCCAACAACAACTATTAGGTATAAGTAAGTTTGAGAAACAACACTTGGAACGGTGTTTTCACTATGTAAATTAAAATCCTGAAACACACAAGCATAACCGCAGGCAAAACCGCTATGAGTAAAATGAAATAGACAAGAAACTGAGACATAATACCTTCGCATTAACCTGTACACACGCACTTTATGAAAATTTATGCAATATCAAGACCTTTATTGAGTGACAATGTTTTACTGTCGAGGTGTTAAAATTTTACTGCGTTCAGTCTGTAGGTATGGCCTGGCGAATAAAACGTTTTACGTTCTACTCACACTGACATAATAGTAAAAATATCTGTGATGTCACAATTTTGACGGTTTATGAATGTAGCTAATTATGTACTTCGAATTAAATGTTGAAAGTGCATTAATTGCGAAGTGAACAGTACAGCCGCGATGTAAAAGTCATTGGAAAAGGTTTATTCCTAGCAGTGGGCGTTTGTCGCTTGAGAATAACATTTTTTTTATGCAAGATAGATCTACGATTGACCACCAACTCGCCTGATGTTAAGCGACGGTGTGGCCGAGGTTGGAGCTCGTCGATCTAGAAGATATCTATTTATCTAGCCTTGAAAAGAAGATATCTATTGATCTTCAGGAGATTTGGCGGGAACGTCATAGAAACATGTCGTTGCTCTGTTTTATTTTCTTAAATTTATGTTATTCTGAAATTTAATATTAATGCGATAAAAATGGTGGTGTTTTATTCATTAAGTGTTTGATCAAGTGCGTGAGTGTGGACAAATGAAATAAAGATTCACTGCTTTATCGTGCCATTTAACGTTGTCGGCAAAACTCCATAGAAGCTACTAGCAAAGTCGCCATTACTTTACTGAGATTTATAATTGAGATAGCATACATAAGACAAGGCAGTATGACAAACGGTCTTAGCCTGCTCGTAGGGCAAATAAAAAAAAACAATTAGGTACCTATTTCACTATAGAAACTAACTTGGTTTTCACACATTTTAAATAAAAACTATGGGTCACTCACGTCTGTTTTGATGCGAAAAAATCGACTATAGACCGACCGACCGAGAGTGACGTGTGGGCTGCTCCTTTGAAAAATACCGCTGAATGCGGTTGAAACTATAGTCAATTATTTCAGCCCAGTCGATTTCGCCAACCTGATCCTCAGGTTAAAAGGACAGTGTAATCGGTTTTTGTTTGGTTAGTGCAAGCTTAGGTAAATAATAATAAATAAATAAATAAATAATAGGTAAAGCTTGAATTAAAGAACAAAGAAAGGCTGAAGGAAGACTGATATATGGAAGAATGTTCACTGTAAGAATATGAGTGGTAGGGCACCACAGATATTCCCCCGTGACTGCATTCCACACGCTACTTGCAGTGGAGATATCTCAGACGCGAATGGAATTAATTACTCGCTTTTACCGCAAGCTGTCACTCTTGAGTTATGGCTGAACCGGTATGAACTGGTTATTAACCAGTTAAAACATGATATATTGGAGGCAGATTCTGTGAACTTTGGTGGCTTGGGCAAAGGTTGGAAGGGATGGTGTCAAAGTGTATTTTGAGTAGGTTTAAATCAATAGCTGAGAGTGGAATGTTAGTTTTTGAATTATTGATTGGATTTCTATGAATTGTTATAATACGCACACCTACACACAAAATCTATGTCTGCAATAACGAAACTGAAAGGTCCATAATATGGTCGTTAGACTCCATGAAACGCTTGTAGGTGGTGTTTACGTTTCGAATTATCAGTTTTTCGATGATTTGATTTCTCATCGATGTCGACAAGCTTATTAGTATATTGTGTTATAAATGAAAATGACTATAATGTCAACCTAAAATATAAATACAACATAACCTTGTATGTAAAAAATTAAACACAGGTAGGGACCTAGAGATAAAAAATCTTTTTATTTTAAGTGGTGGACATTTCACACAACACCATCTAGCCCAAACTAAGCAAAGCTTGTACTATGGAACTAGATGGCTGATAGAATACATATATGCTTTTTTTTTGTAAATATATACTTAAGATACATAGAAACACCCAGACACAGAACAAACATCCATGCTCATCACACAAATGTTTGCCCTGGGTGGGGATTGAACCCACGACCTTTCAGTTCAGCAGGTAGACGTAAACACACTACCAACTGAGCCACAAGGCCAGTCGATTAAAATCTACATTCCAAAAGCGCAAAATAAAATTATGCTAAATCCAGTAGGAGCTGATAAGATAACCTAAAATCCACGAGCCGCAAGACGTACCAGACGAACGTGGCCAGAATTAGCTCGTGTTTTATTCGTAAAGTTGGTAAGCATTGTAACTTGGACTATTGACCTGAAAGATTTCATAAAATGGATGCGAAATCTTCGGCGGCTTTCATGAAAGAATTAAGATTAATGGAATACATATCTAGTTTGATATGGCATACTAAATATATTAAATTCCATAGCTATATCTAAGCAGAAGCTTTTGGCAGCTTATACGGTTGGGAGACCTAATAATATATTGTGAGTTCCGTATGCTCGAACATTCCTGACACTCATGAGAGTTCTAGTGAAGCACTTCAGCTGAACTGACGCAAGACGACCAGCTTCCCACCCCAACCCTTTTGCAACCGATGACGCGACGTGCGGCACGAGCGGCACGTCGCAGTGGGAGGCGCGTCACCAACCGAGAGTGACGTTTGCGCTGCTCCTTTGAAAAAGACCACCGAATGCGGTTGAAACCATAGTCGGATTTTTTGGCTCAAAATAGACGTGAGTGACCCGTAGTTTTTATTTAAATTGTATGATTCTAGTAAAAAAATGAATATGAATATATTTTTACTAAAGAAATATGTTACAAAGCAATTTTTTTTCAGGCTAGATATTTTTAGGTAGTGGTGCAATAGTATTGATTGATAAAATATGTCCTTCATTTGCTCACAAATATCGATCTGCAGCGTGGCTAAAACATCCTTAATAAGTTACGTATTCTAAGATCCATGGTGATCATGAGTTCCTTTAGATCCATTGCCAAAACTAAGTTAGAGACTATCGCCACATATCAAGATTCGGCCCCAGATAACACTGCCACTTACAATATATCAAACAGAAAGGAACAAAGGAAAGAATCAATTTACCGTAATTGCATCACTTTTCACAGTGCCGCCCATTAACGTTGCCTTTTTTAATCCGTTTTTTTCGACTAGGACCGGATATTGGTGTGGAAGTAAGGCCGGCCATACACGAGCAGTTTAGAGCAGGCAAGACTGACTTGAAGGTTGCAGTTTTTAAATGGGCGTGCAGTAACACAAGGAGCTTAACATCAGGTGAGTTGGCGGTCAATCATAGATCTATCTTGTATAAAAAAATACTGGTTACAAATGGACAGAGAATTTTATTTCAATAATCTTCTATCTCTGGCCATACAACGCGGTAGGTAATGCCGCCAGCTTAGTGGACACGTTTGGGCGAGGAGATACCTCGTTGAGTTAATGTTTTAGTTTAAGGTCGTGACGTTACTATTTTTTTTTACATTGTTTTAGTGTAGATTATGTAATTGATATTAATTACATGCATTGTGAATTATGTTAATATGTAAGTTTTTGCGTTAATATATCTTCTGTTCTTCTGATATACGAAACAGCTTGTAATATTTTGTTCGCCGGCTAAGTATTCAAGCTGTCCATGTATGTTGTTCAACAGTTAACTGCTAAAGCTCGGACAACTTTATTTTATTAAACGGCCAACTGCTTACGTTGCCCATGTATATTGTTCGATAACTGTTGTATATTATTTGTTTATTATTATAAAAATAGAAATGCGCTTGACCGCCAACTGTTCTGGTGCCAAGAGAGCGGTCTACGATAAACTGTGCTTCGTCATAATCATGATCTCAGTCATAATAACTCCACTGCTGGACACAGGCCTCCCCATGGGTTTCCAAAAATACCGATTGGAAGCGGCTTGCATTCAGCTTTTTCCCGCTACTTGTATGAGGTC
Organism: Lycia hirtaria; assembly: GCA_947563715.1. Classification (NCBI taxonomy): domain Eukaryota; kingdom Metazoa; phylum Arthropoda; class Insecta; order Lepidoptera; family Geometridae; genus Lycia; species Lycia hirtaria. Next base: position 27,752,947 of record OX387375.1, read on the forward strand.
ATCTGTCCATCTCGCGAGAGTGTGCTTACCTAGATAGAATCTATTCAATTGCGGAATAAATATACCCAGATTATATTAGCACATTTACCAGTGACAGCGCGCTGCGAATGAAGGTACCAGTACAAACTAACTGTAACTTTTAGATACTTTATGAGCAAAATTATAATGTACATTTTGTGTTGTTAAATAAAATAAATTTAAAAAACAACGGGTTGCACTACGGGAGTGCAGGCAGAAATGAAAACTAAAAAATAAAATAGCAAAAAGACTGACTCGTGAAAGATTTCAACCTCCGCCCTCCGATGGACAAAAATTAAAATGTATATCGGTGCTCTAACCTACTGAGCTAACGAGTCTTACGCGCATGTGTCGAAAATAAGCATTCGGCGCAACGAAATTACGTCATGCTAGAAGGACAAACTTGTACACACAATAACGAACTTTAAATGCAGAACGTTACAATAGATTTCTGACTAAAATAATCCGTCCGTCTTACGAATTTAATTTGTCGATCTGACGCGAGATTAACATTTTTTATCCATCCCAAAAATGCACAACGCCGCTAAAGAACTTTTCACTTCAAACATAACTATTGTAAAAGCGTATTCCACATTCTGACGGCATGCACAATTAAAGTGAAACTAATGTTATTCAACGACAAAAGGGCCTTAGGTACCGAAAAACGTTACTTAACTTTAACCAACGTCTTAAGTTCTCTGTCTTCTTTCCGCAAGTGTCAATACGTGTCAGCCAGAAATTTACAAAATATGTTAACCATTACTTAAAGTTAAGTTTTTCGGTAAGGTAGTAACTGCTTAGCTTACCCTGTATGTTGTTAAGCCGTTCGTGTATTGCCGCCCTAAGACAGGAAATTGGTGAACAAGTAACAGTCTACTTACTGCAATCTATTGAATGCCCCCCGGACACTAACTACTACTTTCAAAGTACGTAACCCGTTTACCAGCTTTTAATAGATCGAAGATGCGATATTTTAGGGCAGTATATTTAGCGGATGTTCTGTAATCAGAGATAGTGGTTCGTGTCTTTAAGTGGCGGGTAACTTATAACACTTAAGTGTACAGATATCGTTATTTACGAGGAGGTTTTCTGGCGGAAAATTGTCATGGGTGCTTTTGTTGCGAAGGCAATTTGCTGCTTTATCTGTTGTGTTAAATGGTTTTAGGGTTTCGTATCCAAAGTGTACAAACGAAGTCCAATGCAAAATACATAATTATAACTAGAAAAATATTGAAATTTTCGAGAGAGAGCGTACAATTAAAGGGGTGAGGGAATTTATCATACTCCGGCATTTCAATTGTTATTTTTTTGAGCTTATTAAGAAGAATTTTTAAAGCAAAGCAATGATATAAGCGATATCGGTTTACGTTTTTGATGTCTGCTGCACAGGAATGGAATTCTTAGCCGCCATCTCTGTTTCCTGAGAACTACAATCTTGGAATTTTCAAGGCTAAAGTGAATATATATCTTCTAGATCAACGAGTTTCATCCTCGACCTCACTGACGCATAACATTAGACGAGTTGGTGGTCAATAGTAGATCTATCTTCCGTAAAAATGAGAGGCTATCACACTCAGCTTTTAGTTTATACTAAAATATTATTATTTGTTTTTACCAACAAATAATAATATATTCAAAAAACTTTAATGTCCCTTGTAACTTGTTAAAAAAAAAAAACAAAGTACTGCATCGATTTTGATAAAATTTATAATATGGGACCACCTCTGAAGTATGATCTGCCAAATACAAAAATTATCATCAAAATCAATGCATAGTTGCCTGAGTAATCGGCGAACAAACATACAAAAAAAAAACATACAGACCGAATTGTTAACCTCCTTCTTTTTGGAAGTCGGTTAATAACGTACAACCTAAACCACTGCTTCTAAAGTCATGTAATTTACACTATAATTACTCCCCAGAGAGTATTAACTTTCGAAAACATAATGATTCAGTCTATTATTCAGCCCAAATACACGGAAACTTCAACAAAGCCTAGTTGATAACAAATCCGCTGGAAATTATGATCAAAAATTAATTACAAACAGCAACAGCCGACGTTTGCTTGAGGGGCTCCTAATTAAGATTTACTAAGGGATGAAATCAGTGGACCGTGATCGTTTTCGTGGCTTAGGCCTTACAATCCGCTTTGCCAGTAAAAGGGATTTATTTTCTGACAAACTGCTAACTTCCGTACGGACCATTAGGAATGGTTAGTAAGGGCGCGTTTACTGAAATTAGAAATATTTATTTCATTTTTACTCATTTGGTAAAGTTGGGTTAAGTATAGTTTTTTCGTAATATTTATTGCCATTTTACTCTATAAACCACAAGGCGCTTCCAACGACACCTCATTTGTCAGATAATGATACGAGACACACATACCGGTCATAAACATAGCCCTCCCTTTTGCTTCGCCGTAGTCGGGTAAAAAAGTGAGTTAAGATTGGGAACAGTATGAATTTAAGTAAATATACTTGTGTTCTTTCTAATATCCTAGCTATTAATCTAACTTACATAAATGGGATAAAGAGAATCGTGCAAATAAATTAGCTTTCTCTTGTATTTTGTGCACGTGTTATATGAAAAATACAACAAGTGCTCAATAATCTTTAGCTGCTGAAATTTCAGATAGCACGATTATTGCATAATTATACGAAAAATAAAACCAGGTAACAGCAAAGCAGCTTGGCATTTCGTAAATAAAAAACCGGCTAAGTGCGAGTCGGACTCACGCATGAAGGGTTCCGTACCATTATTTATAAAAATGGCAAAAAAATCATGTCTGTTGTATGGGAGCCCCCCTTAAATATTATTTTATTTTAATTTAACTATTTATTTTTAAATTGAATAATATAACTCAATATTCTTTGTATATTTCAAGTGTCTACCTGTTGCCGTTATCAATATCGATAAAAAAAACACGTGTTGTATAGGAGCCCCCTTAAATATTTATTTATTCTGTTTTTTAGTATTTGTTGTTATAGCGGCAACAGAAATACATCATCAGTGAAAATTTCAACTGTCTTACTATCACAGTTCATGAGACTGAGAGGTTCTGGTGACAGACGGACAGACAGACAGACAGCGGAGTCAATAGGGTCCCGTTTTACCCTTTGGGTACGGAACCCTAAAAATAAACATGATAGTTATGTGATGTACACATTATGTTTAATTCGCTATAATTGGAAAATTCATTGAAAATTTAATAAACACACAATAATGGCTGTAACTGCGGAGTTAAAATACATTGTGTTTGTGTATGTGTCCTTTATGACCGGATTTATTATGTCCTTATGACCTATTGGAAAATTAAAAAAATAATAGTTATTACCTGTTTTACGAAAAATAGCAGTTAAAAAATAAATAAAAAAATAAATTACCATTTTATCGCGTCAATATTTTACTACTGACTTTCCCAAGAACTGAAGTAAACAGTTAATCCTCAAGCAACATACTCAAGTACATGGTCCTATCCACGGCCTCGCCTTGAAATTGTGTTTTCTCAATCGAACTTATGGGATACGGGGTAGACTACTGGGACCATAACTTGGAGCGATTTATCCTCCCATCCCGAACGAGTCCATGACTTCAATCTCAGGAGATAACACTGTCCTTACTTATGTGGGTTTTTATCCCGAAGGCTACTTTTAGGTGCATTACTTGTATGGAGAAAGATATTATGTGAGAGTAAGTTATAGGTTTAGAAAGTGAAACTAGATTATGTCCAGCATGTATATATTGTTTTTTTTGTGATAATGTTTATATATAAGAAGCTGAAAAAGCATATTTATATAAACCTGAAAAACATTACATATTTGCACAAAGAGACGGCTAAAAAGTTGTTCTCAAATGAAAATAATAAAACAAAACATTTTATTCTGAGAAAAAAGGAACCAAAATCACCTACGTAATAAATGAGTTGATACATAAATGATTCGATGTGAAATAAAATATAATTTTGTTAGTAATACAAAATGCGTGCACAAGCGGTGATCCGGCAAGCGTGGCGCAGGTAGAACAGCCTATAGATAGATGACTCATACAAGTGGCAGGAAGACGCTGGATGCAAGCTGCTTCCAACCGGTCTTTTTGGATATCCTTGGGGAAGCCTATGTCCAGCAGTGAATTTCTTGTGGCTTAGGGGATGATGATAATTCTTCACTAAAATTATGTGTAATTCCAATGCGAACCTACCCTTACATTCTCGACCCCGAAAAATAACAACTCCGAGGTAACTTATTGAAAACCGATGTTCCAGGTAGCGCGTAAGCACTCTTGGCTTATCACCTTAATTTTAAAGTCAAATTCTAAATCCCCCAAGCGTTCCCTTAGTCCGGCTCACGAATTCTCAATAACCAGTTTGTTTTATCTCTTTTACACTCGTTGATTTCCGTAATATTAGAGTAGGATAGAGAATAAGTATAGTTTGGTCCAGAACTGTTTTGCGATTGTAATGTTATGCCTCAGGGTCTGTGGTTCTCAGGGTTAAGGTTCCGACGTGCTTATATTTTACTTTCATAATATTTATCGATAAACAAGGGATTTTATTGATAAATTACTAGACGTTGTACGTGACTTTATCAGAGTTAGGTTAGGATAAAGTTGTGGTTTCTAGGCAAAATTCAGAGGTTTTGGTGTCTTTTAAGTTTCCGTACTAAGGGCGTGGGAGGTTGTTCTGTTTGTCTGTCCTTAAACGGCTGTATATTTTGAACGGTAATAGATACAAGTTTCGAAATTGGCAAGATTATTCAGATGAATTTGATGTAAATCAATAAATACTAAAAACTGGTCAAGTCAACCAGTACTCAGCGATATTGATCCACATTCCTGTTGCGTACTGCAAAAGAATTGAATTCTTTGCCGCCATCTCTAGACCTACAATCTTGGAATTTTCAAGGCTAGAGTGAATATAAATCTTTTAGATCAACGAGCTCCATCCTCGGCCACACCATCGCTTAACATCAGGCGAGTTGGTGGTCAATCGTAGATCTATTTTTTTTATACAAAAACGAGTTTATGAAAAATATATTTCTGATAGAACCTCCTTGGTTGAACGTTTTTTTTATACAAGATAGATCTACGATTGACCACCAACTCGCCTGATGTAAAGCGACGGTGTGGCCGAGGATGGAGCTCGTCATTCGTCAGTCGTTTCATTGACAGTTGGTGTCATGTGACATAAACTTAAATAGAGTAAACGGTAGGTATTGTTAAAATCTCTTAGGATTAAGTAAATAGGTCTGTAACACTTACTTATTTGTACATGATATTGTCCGTAAACGTCTAGCATTTCAGGCTATTCCTACTGTAGAAAATATGGGAAGTTACCAAATATATTCTTAGGTATAAAGTACATTTTGTTGAGTAATTAGCCCTAGTGTCAGTGTTCATTTTCATGTGTTGTGTCTTGCATAAGAGTACGGACACATCGGTGTTGTGGATACTTTCGCCAAGTTTGTTTCTGTTAATATAAATTGCTAGTTTTTAAATTGTATAATTGTGTAAAAAGTCTGGCTAATACGTACCTATGCTGGTGAAAGAAGGCATTAAGATCTCAAAATGCCTAAATTTAAATCGATGTAATGATGTTTCGTGGAAGAGAAAATTATTATTATTATATTATTTCGTAAAATAAGATTATTGCTGTTGGGAAGCAGCTGGAATCACTCTATGCATGAAACACAAAAACACTCTAGGAGAGCCAAGAAGCAGTTCTTGGCTCTCTGTTTTACAACTTGTGGTAGGCTCCCATTATTGCAACTTGCTCTCAGAGAAAAATAAACGTAATATTTAAGTACATTAGTAAGAAAGACATTGGTCATAAAGCAACTCTTATTAAATGTAGGCGTCGCAGGCTCGTACAAGCTAAAAGCCTAACCCTTACAGCCAGTCCACACGGCGCGTTGCGTTGTGATGCGTCGTCGCAACGTAAATATTTTAACGCATAGACGGCCACACGGGCGCTGCGCCATCGCAGCGTTACTACAACGCAGTCCCGTCGTCGTCGCAGCGGCGACGCCGGAACGTCACGACTGAAAACACGAACGAGCTTGCGTATGTCCTATCAACGCACAAACAACTGAGCACTGCCATTTCGGCGTCGCAATGAGTACACCTTGCCCACTTCGTCTCGGGGGCTGCAGTTCAGTCGTGTGTGCGTTGCGTTGATGCAAAGCGCCGTGTGTACACTATGATTATTGGTATGTAAAACGACGGAGCGACAGCGCTACTCCGACGCGACGCCGACGCAACGCGCCGTATGGACCGGCTGTTAGGCTTTATGCTTCAAACATATTTGAGCCAACACGCCAACATAATGGATAATTTACTTTTCCTCCCTCGCCGAGATTTTTACTACTTGCCTCGGTAAAGAAAAAAGGAATGCTCTAAACGCAGCACAATGGCGTCGAGATACGGAAACAGAGTCCATAACGACACGAGAAATTACTCACAAATATTCTTCACGGATTTTTATACCGTTTTTTATTCATTTTCAACCTTACGGTGTTCGAAATAAAGAGTGACAAACACATATGGTATAACCAACTTTTATTTGATAGAATGAAATGCTCACGAGAAAAATAAATTGTTTTTATGATATCATTAACTTCCATTTATTGTCGCTTGCTTAAACACATTTTACGGTTTGTTGGGGAAAATAATGAGGTTTTTTTTAGTGATTTCATACCTGGGAATGTCTCTTCTATTTTAAGAGGCGATCGTGAGATTTGTGAAAATGAGAACAGAGCTTTATAAGATTTCTGCGAAATATGTTTTCGCAGTATGATCAAGTGGATAGAGCTTAATTATTATCTCTGAAGCGATTATTGTAATAAAGAATTTATTTTCTGAGAGAACATACATTTTAGGGTTTAGAATCCTTATAATTTCGCTATGTATACTCAGAGAATAATAGTGATTCAGAGTGTTCTGTGAACCACTACAAATTGCCGTAGTCAAATTTTCAAAATAATTAAATTAGGGGTGGCTTTCCATACTTATAAGCAGGGATGATAATTTTTTCAACCCCACCCCATCGTGTGGCATATCGTTGAATAGGTCTCTTAAAATAAGACTAATGTTCAATATTACCACTTTTTACCCGTCAGCGTAAGAAGGAGGGTTATGTTTTTCGAGTATGTATGTATGTATGTATATGAGTATGTGTCTATATGACACCCTACAGCCTAAACGGCTTGACCGATTTTAAAATCGGTTTAGGCTGTAGGGTGTCATATAGATACATCAATGTGCGAGGTGTCGTTAGATTTGTCTTTACTTCCAGAGTGTCATAGGTTATATTTGTTTGTAATAATAATAATACATCTGTCGAAAAAAATAAAAAATACGTTCTTTCGTAACCTCCAACGAATTATTTCGCAATAAACAAGTGATCTTACTGGAATTATTCTGAAAAAATGCGCATTTACAATCTTTTACAGCAATTTTACGCATACTTTCTCACTAAAACGTACACTCAACTAGTTAACGTAGCTTATCAAGCGTAATGAAATCGTAAGTTAGACTGCAAAACTGTTTTTTTTTTAGAAGATAGATCTACGATTGACCACCAACTCGCCTGATGTTATGCGACGGTGTGGCCGAGGATGGAGCTCGTCGATCTAGAAAATATCTATTCACTCTAGCTTTGAAAATTCCAAGATTGTAGGTCTCAGGAAACAGAAATGGCGGCAAGGAATACCATTCCTGTGCACTACGCAACAAGAATGTGGAATCTGCAGCCGGGTATTTTGTTTTATTTTTTAAATAAACATACTTGTTCTTAGACGTGATGTGTGCGAGATATAGCCTGCCAAAGGTGAATATATGTCCCCCTCCTTGCGTTTTTAAGCTATTGGACCTAGAAATTAATGTTTAACCATAATTGTAAACCATATTACGTACTTTCAATGAAAATTGTTATGAACCCTCTGTGATTACATCTTTTCGAGATATAGCAATAAATAAATAAACGATAAAACTTTACTGAAGATTTAGTGAGACCACTCCTATAAGTCCTCTATCTAATAAAATAAATTCATCGAAATCAGAAGATATAGTAAACTTATCGCTAAAATTGTCGTACCTCCGAAAATTTAGGTGTTTTATGATTTTATCAAAGATTCCACCAGCAGATATTGACTGGATTTATAAAGGACCATTCGAAAGGCAGAAAGGAGTACAAAGAGTTTTGTAGTAGGGACATTATTACTCAAGCACGAAGACCAGGTTTGGTCTGGTCAGTCCATCACTCTAGTGATTTCCCACGTCCAATGGCTAGTCCAGGATAAATTTCCTAATTGGTCCTGGACTAGCCACTCTAAGGGCTGGCTACTACAAGATTATTATACAACGGGGTAAGCAGACTCTACATGATCAGGAGATTTGAGCACCAAGACGTTTGTACTCCAAGCATCTAGAATTCTCCACATTTCCAGAACGTCCAACTTCTTTCCGTGCAGCATCCATGTTTCTAGAACAGACAGAAATGTGGATTAAATTAAGGATCACATGACATTAGTCTCACTGGCTACTTTTTACCCGACTGCGTAAGAAGGAGGGTTATGTATTTCGAGTGTATGTGTAGTATGTATGTATGTAGGTATAATAATAATAATTCATTTATTTGCGCATATGGGTTACAAAGGTGGTAATAAAATTAACATGAGACCGCCATATCCTACCTTTCGGCATGCAAAATTAAATCTATTTATCTAAGTACATGAAGATCACTGGATTTATCACACACCATTCACTATTTACGAAAGGAAGCAATTACGTGAATCAATTTCATCAATCGATTCGCACGTCATACACAACACAATACATACAGATTTAAAGCATGGTATACATGGTACAGTTTATAAATAATAAAAAATACATGTCACTTCAAGTTCATTGATTAAAATATAAGTAAATAAGTCAGAATTATGTCACAATGTCAAGTGAAGTTTATGAATGTCATATTTGACATTCATAAACTTCACTTCATATATAATCTGACATTTAATATTTTAAATGTCAGATTATAAGTAAATAAGTCAGAATTATGTCACAATGTCAAGTGAAGTTTATGAAAATATTAAATGTCAGATTATATATCAATACAGAAATACTTCAAAAATTTTCATTTAAATATTCGTCAGTGTTGTAATATGCCATTTCTTGAAGAAAGATTTTGAGTCTGTTTAAAGATTAGCGTCTGGTCTATCTCAATTAGGCATTGTGGCAAGTGATTATATAAAAGAGGTATGTATGTATGTTTCTTTAGGACCGCCTACACACTAAACGGATTGACCGATTTAATGTGCAGTGTCGTTATATTCTTCTTCGCTTCCAGAGTGTCACAAGTTATATTTTTTGTAATAATAAGAAAAACCGGACAAGTGAGAGTCAGACTCACCCACCGAGGGTTCCGTACGAACTAGTAGATAAAAGGGGAAATCATATATTTTTTTATATTTTTAAGTAAAAATATTTAAAACCCTGTTTTAGCTTATGCTAACGAAGCTCTTTCGTATCATACCCCACATTATAAGGTTAATTCACTTTAAAATTTGGACCCTCATTCCTTGCATAAAGACACTATTTTTTTGTAATTAAATTAAAAATGACCAGTTTTTGGACTTTTTTCCTATATGTGTAGACAATGCTACTTGCCAAATTTCATAGTTCTAGGTCAACGGGAAGTACCCCATAAAGTTTTGATTCTCTTGTGAGTGTCGAAATGTGCGTTTTCTACGACATATTCGGCTGTAGCTTTTTTTTACGAGAACTGAGAAATTTTATTTTTCTTTCTGCTGCAAGATACTATGGTTCTGCGTATATGGTTTTAATTTCAACTCGATACCTTCACGCGTTCCCGAGATAAAGGTCTTGACACCCGGACGGACGGACAGACGGACAACAAAGTGATCCTATAAGGGTTCCGTTTTTTCCTTTTGAGGTACGGAACCCTAATAAACACGTTTTTTCGTAACCTCCAACGAACTATTTCATAATAAACAAGTGATTTTACTAGAATTATTCTATATAATGCGCATTTATAATTTTTTACAGAGATTTCCGCATATTTTCTCATAGAAAACGTACACTCAACAGCTTATCCTTCGTAACTAAATCGTAAGTTACACTGCAAAAACTGCTTTTCTATAGTCAGGTATTTTGTTTTTATTTTAATATACATACTTGTATGCATTAGTACATTCATTTGCTGTAGTAAAATAAGCTACTACTGGACAGTGGACAAGGTATTTACGAGGGACCACAGGGAATGGCGACGTAGGCGGGAAATTGAATGCCATTGAATGCCATAACCGATTTGAGCGAATGTCATAAAATATAACCGACCGTCGGTGCTAAATATATTACAGCGTGAAACGGATATACGGAATGGATTTGCTCGATTTATTTGTATTTACAGAGCTGTGTACTGTCTGGATTAATTTAAGGCGGAGAATCCAGCGTGAGTTATTTTCCTTTGTTATGTGTACTTGTATTTAATGAGTAGAATAATAGGTGATATTTTAAACTCTTTCGCAATAAGTAGTGTTTTGTGTTTTCTTTCTTTTTTCAAAGTAGAAGTATCTGGTTAAATACGTCTAATGGCCTCTTGCGTTCTTGGTCATATTGCGTCGATCCCGACATATATGTAGGTATATGTATATGTAAATATATTCAATAAATTATAAGTGCATAAATAAAAACTTAAAAAAAAAACTATATTGAATAAATTATAAGTGCATGATAAGCACTTTTTTTGTAAATTGGATAGGTTGATCTTAGACCGTCAACTAGCCCAATGAACATCGCTTTCCTTATCAATTTGTAGCCAAAAATTAAGAACGTATAATGGCTGCAAGTTGCTAAGGCCACACATCGGTTTTACATAGATTACGTAGTTTTTTAATCACATCTAAGTACGAAAATATTGTCCAGACAATGATAATATAAATCGATTTTAAATTAAAGCAGAAATATAATTTTTTTATTCAAGTTGAAATTTTATTCGGTGATGAAAACTACTCTCCATGGTGTTTTAAACTTTTGTGACTGTGGTGAAATCAAAAGCGTGTTACGATTTAAGCCCGTAATTGTTTTGTTCCCGCATAGTGATGCGGGAACAAAACAATTACCTCGTTTTTTTTTTTATACTTTAGAAGTGTCTAAAGTATAAAAAAAAAACGAGGTCACTAAGCATCTTGATCATCCACTGGTATTTGACGTCACACTAAATTCAATATTGCGCTCACTAAAGCGTTGGATATAAAATTCATCATTTAAAAAACAAAATAAAAGGATGTTTTAAGAAGGTTTTAGGAATCATAAGAAATATCATTCCAAATAAGTGTAAGTTATGTGCGTAAATACACTATGTATTTAAACGTAAATATAATAATTATTGTTTTTTAGTATTTATTATTATTACTTATATTTTTTTAAACTTGCATAACGACTTTACTTTTTCAATCTATATCAACTATGTATACTGTACGTACCTATTTTAAGTTCTCTAATCCAAAATCATCTTCTATTTCTACTTACCTACCTAATGTTCCAACGACAAATACACATTTTACAAAGAGTATTTCGAGAATGACTACAGCCATCTTGAGCCTGCTAAGTAATATTTATAATACCTATATTATGTCATATTTTTATAGCCCCTTGAAACTCAGTGATATCGATCCACATTCCTGTTGCGTACTGCACAAGAATGGAATTCTTTGCCGCTATCTTTGTTTCCTGAGACTTACAATCTTGTAATTTTCAAGGCTAGAGTGAATAGATATCTTCTAGATAGACGAGCTCCATCCTCGGCCTCACCGTCGCTTAACATCAGGCAAATTGGTGGTCAAACGTAGATCCATCTTGTAAAAAAAAAGATTGATGTGATGCTCAACACTTACTATTTAATCATAATAAGGTTGTAATTCCATCTATCAATAAATATATTCTATTCTATTCATTTAAAACCCCCCTATATTTAGAGTTATACCCTAATAACTCCATACGAAACCCAACATCCAAATGTCACTCTTAGCTACAAAATAAAGCACTCGAAAATCCAATGTCGGTGTTCGTAGAGCTCGAAACCACTCAAACAAAAACTGGAAAGCCTAAAATAGAGTTCGCAACACGAACTCTACTAAAGTAGAGCGCATCGTTTGCAAAGTTTCAAAATTTTAACGTTAACAGAAAATAGAGACCGATAACGCTTGCGGTACAAAGTTCGAGATTTGTTTCAAACATACGTCTAATTTCGAATAGAAGTATGCTTTGGCCGTTTCTAAACTGTATTTCGAAGTGCTTTTGTTCGTAAAATGAAACAAAGTTTGAAATAAGTTTTATATAAATATTATTTGTTATCTGTGAGTTAGTAGTTGTATCCAATAAATAATTTAGTATAAATTAAATTTGTTATCAAGTAACGTTAAACAGATGTTTACATAATTACAATTTATTTGGCTTGTTTTGTATCAATTTTATGAATTTTCATATATCGCCATTTTCTTAGAAACATCTATTGTGCTGAAACCTTTTTTCAAATAGATGTTTTAGTGTGTCTGTGAAGAATTCCATGCTTGAGTCTTATACTGTCGTCACACTAGTGACAGGAGATAGACCACAGATCATAAATTGTTTTATGATCTGTGAGATAGACGGAGGGAAATAAATTCTGTTCCACACTGGTGTAACAAAATGGTGTGACGGTTAGTCTGCCCCCTATTTTGGTATTATGCATAATCTATGATCTATACCTGAGCCTTTATAATTTTGACCAAAATGACAAAAAAGACGCTTCCACGTACAGATCGGAATAATGCGGGTCCATTCGGATATGTGTAATTTTTGAACTGTCTGTAATTATTGTTTAATACTTGTAATTGCGTGTAAAACAGTCAAAAATATTGAACATCCAGTTTTATCCAAATTTAAGCCAGAGTAGACAATGCGGCGTGGCCTGTTTCGCTTAGACAAAAAGAAGTGATAAGCTTCGGGTAAAATATTACGTTAGGTCATGAAGACTGTGTGATTTCCACCAACATGCATATGTAGACCACTGAACAGGTGTTAATGGTTTAGAATTCCACAAACCAACTGCTTTCCAATACAGCTTGATTTTTTTAAAGATTTTCTCTTTGCCAACCAAAAAAAGTATAAGTGTACTTATTTAAAAACAATCAACAAGTACATAGACACATTTGAAGTGCGAAACCGCAAAATCTCCGAGACATTTGCAATTTTGACAGAACTTTGCGATTAGATAACGAATGGTGTTAAATCCGATTGAAAAGTTTCCTTTCGCAGCCGTGAGAGATTAGGGAGTGCTGCGACCGTGGAATATTAAAAATAGATGGAAAGGACCATATTACAACTTGCCTAACCTATTGTGTCTCTCTGATTAGGTGATTAATAAAATGAAATAATAAATTCATAGTTACAATAAATACGTACTTATGAACCACAGAAATACTCAGGAAAAGAACACACAAATTATTCGTTTTAGGTAGGAATCGAACCCACAACGATTGTAAGATCAAATATGCCGTGCTAAGCCGTGTGGAATCTAACAAAAAAGATTAACTTAGAAAAGCTGATTTTTGTTGGAAAGGTTGACGAAAAAAGATAGACAGATAATAAATAAATAATAAATATTTGTGGACATTTCACACAACACCATCTAGCCCAAACTAAGCAAAGCTTGTACTATGGAACTAGATGGCTGATAGAATACATATATACTTTTTTTTTGTTGTTGTAAATATATGTATATATTTACAAGCAAAATCAAAATCGCATTTTGCTCACTGATTTCAGGCAGCAAAACCTACATGTTTGAGCTACTGAAGTGAAAAAAATATTATTACATGCTTTCTGATTTTATCAACAGTATCAGTATTCAGCGCGGTTTGATATATTTTGATTATATTTTCAGAATTAGCAAAAAATTCCAAGCAATTTTATAATTTCCTTCAAAACTGTTAAATTTTAATTCTCTTGAATGAAAATTAAATCATTATTTTATACATAGAGGCCTATGTCCAGCAGTGGACTTCTTATGGCTGAGATGATGATGATGATGATGATTTTATACATTTATAATAAAAAAACTAACTACAACAAAAGAATCAAGGTCTTACAAAACCAGCTCATACTTGTATTGACAGTTAAACTTCTAGTATAGCTTCTCCAGTTTCTTCATGTGTTCTGTGTCTACGATCTTTGAGTTTTAAGTGAACAAAGAACAAACTGAGAGACGAAGTGTTCGTTGGGTAAGTACGAGTGTATCGGTCGTGTCTCGGTACAGCTGCCTGTTGTCGGGAACAAAACTCACTGTCTTTGCAGTAGGTGTATAGAATTAAGGGAGAAAATTGCTATATTAGGTACTGTTCTGAATCATCGTAGTGGACCTATAGTGTAAAGGTTTTATCTTATCGTGTCTAAGGGTCCGATTGTTGGACGCTTGAAGTGCGCCATTAGGCTCTTTTGTACTTACCTCTTCCCTTACTCACCCGCCTCGGGAATTTATGAGGAAGGACTGCATGAGCTTCAGAATATCACCTGAAGCGAAATACTAGTCCTCTAGTTATGGGTACGCCAATTTGAAGAAGTAGCTAGCTGATTGTTTCGCAGCTATAAAAGATGTGTTTCATTGACTCCTCAGTTTTTCCGTTGTCCCTACACAATTTGAAGAGGTGACCCACGGTACCCTTTCAAAGTATAACTATGAAACTAACAACTGAAGGGAACTGATTTAGATAAGTTAAAAAGAAGCCTGTGATGGACGTAAGTAGGCTGTGTAATCGCACAACTGAACATTTCTGTCAGGGTATATCAGGTCATATCTGGTTTAGTTGGTAGATTAGTTGACAAAATCTGCTAGCCGTCTGCCTGGTTGTCACATAGTTCATTCACATTTTTAGGGTTCCATACCCAAAGGGTAAAACGGAACCTTATTACTAAGACTCCGTTGTCTGTCTGTCTGTCTCCGTCCGTCCGTCTGTCACCAGGCTGTATCTCTTGAACTGTGATCGTTAAACAGTTGAAATTTTCACAAATGATGTATTTCTGTTGCTGCTATAACATCAAATACTAATAATCGGCCAAGTGCGAGTCGGACTCGCGCACGAAGGGTTCCGTACTATCATCTATAATACTACAAAGTTTAGTTCTGTTTATAAAATAACGAGAAATCAACGAAATTCCAAGTAGTAAATTACAAACTTATAGGTAGGTTTTCGATACACATCCGGGCAGCATGACGACGCTCGCGCGAATACGCGCGGTTATGGCTCGCTCCATGATGTTACCTCCCCCGCTACCCGCGCGGCCGTTGCTTAGCAACCGCCTCGCGCTCGCGCCACCACCACACCGCGGCGCGGCGCTCGCACCGCGTTTAGATGCACGGATTATTATCATTTTGTGAGTTTTTATGAATTAGATTAGGTATTTATTTTTATAGTTAATATATTTCTAAATATTTACTTACAAATATTCAAGTTTCTACCTGTTAATTAAGATCGAGTAAAAATTGCTTAAAAATTACGTTTGTTGTATGGGAGCCCCCCTTTAATATTTACTTTATTGTTATTTAATTATTTATTTTGAAAGGTAATATACAAGTAAATATTCTGTGAAAATTTGAAGCGTCTACCTGTTACCGTTTTTAATATTGAGCAAAAAAATACGAACAAAACACGTTTATTGTATGGGGACCCCCTTAATATTTTTTTTTTTTAATTTTTAGTATTTGTTGTTATAGCGGCAACGGAAATACATCATTTGTGAAAATTTCAGCTTTCTAGCTATCACGGTTTATGAGATACAGCCTGGAGACAGACAGACAGACAGACAGCGAAGTCTTAGTAATAGGGTCCCGTTTTTACCCTTTGGGTACGGAACCCTAAAAACGGAATAAAATAAATATTTATGGGGGCTCTCATACAACAAACGTGATTTTTTTTGCTCGTTTTTCCTCGATATTGATAACGGCAACAGGTAGACGCTTGAAATATTCACAGAATATTGAGTTACATTATTCACTTTAAAAATAAACAATTAAATTAAAATACAATAAATATTTAAAGAGGGCTCCCATACAACTATCGTTATTTTTTTCCGTTTTTATAGATAATGATAAGGAACCCTTCGCGCGCGAGTCCGACTCGCACTTGAACGGTTTTATTTTTACGTCACCCTCCCCCTGCCCCACCGTTTACCAAACTTAGGTCTCAGGTATACATGGCTATTCTTTTTCATAAAATCCTATAAATATTTCGTATTTCATCTTATAGACATTTTAGTTTCGCTCACCCGCTCACCTAAAGGTTATATAATCTGTCTCTAGATCTCAGCATTGTGCAAAGAATTATAAGAAAACGTTGGTAAATTCGGTTTCTCTGAAGAGTCCTTTATCCAAGTTCGGTACTTGTACATTTTCTAGTATTTAGTTTTTATCAGAAAAAGCGTGTGTTTTCTAACCTTTGTGAGATTTTAGTGATTTTATGGATAAAGTATTCTTTATGTGAGTAAGATGGTATAAGAGAGCTTTTTATAATGTGATTGTTAATCCACTAGTTCTTTTGATATTTATTATATGAAAATACCCGCGTATAGCTGTCCACCCGCGACTTTACACGCGATAAAAAACTACTGAATCATTAATTAATTATCTATAAAAGTTATTGGCATGATATACTTACTTTTCCTATGTGCGAAAATAATTCAAAATGTGCAATGTTGTTTTAAGATACAAATTATCTTTGAACTGCCAAATCGATTTTGATAAAATTATAAATCTACAGGTCCATCTTGAAAGTATATTCTTTCAAATAAAAATTAATTTGATATTTTCTAAGGTTTATTACTTTACTTATTGAAATAAAAAAAAAACGGTTTTATCGCGTATATTTTACATAATTTTATGAACTGACGTTTCGAACACTGCAGCATCCGTGGTCATAGGTGGGATTAGATGACAGTTGTCTTTTCTGTTATGAAATATACTATATATGTATATGCATTTCTACCTACAATTTTTTTATGTAAAATATTCCCTATGCACGCAGAAGTCGCTGTGTTGAGGCTGATATTTTATTAATTTGATGACCGGGTCCCATGCAGGTAGCACTTGTCAATCATCGAATATTTCATTAGCCGCGTGTAATTTTTGGTACATACCGCGTTTATTTAGCCGGGATTTGAGGATTACCAAAACAGATAATAGGCGGTAGCCTATTATTTTTATACAAAATCGTCCCTATCCACGCAGATAAAAACAAGTCATAATATTTTTATGCAAAACGTTCCCGCTGAAAAAAAAACAGGTCATTATATCATGTAAAATATACGTGATAAATCCATTAAAAATGGGTTTTATTTAAAAAAAAAATTGTTTCAATTTTTCAAGCTTACATATGACTTTTATGCGGGAACAAACATACAAAAACATGGACTTTATGTTTATGAATTGAAAAGTTCTTCCATTTTGAAGTCGGTTAAAGAGGACGTTTTTGTACCAAAAAGTTTCCCATATCCTATTCCAATGTTAAAGATACAAGAACATTTATTGACTTGAATATATAAGTATAAATAATTATATAATAAAAAAATTAAAAATAATAAAATTATAAATATATAATATATGGTCTGTATAAGCACCAAGAACTTGTATAAATACTATTTGTAAAACCGATATACAAGTTTAGTCAAGATTGGTTCTGGACAGACGGAAGAAATTTTGCCAGTCGATGCAGAAATTCAAATTCAAATTCAAAATCTTTTTATTTCCGTCTACGAACTATTAAAGCTTAGTGGAGTTACCATTGGACCTCAAACTCGACAAGGCCTGTATCTTGAGGCCCAGTGCTGTCTATCTATCCCAGTCAATCTAAGAAATCTTAGTCCGCTTCGTGTTTTTGGTCTATTATATCTACTTGTGTATATAATCGTAAGTCGCGTGTCATGCTGAAGGGGTCACCAGATCGGCCACTATTTGTTTGACTCGAAATATCTAACTTCCAAGCACAGCAAGCTAAAACTTATATCTCTTGTGTAATATAATATAGCATATCTCTAGTTGAAATATAGCAAATTTTCGACATAAATATTCGTCAATTCAGTACCGCCTGACGCTTTTGTTAGAGCTACAGTGAAAGGCCTCGGTGTAGAATGGGTGCTGAAGCGGAGATAAAATATTTTCATTTTTACATCGAAAATGATTCTCAATTACCCAATTGTGCACGGAAGGCAATGTTTTTAAACGGTTTTCTTTAGCTTGACCTGTTTATTTGTTTGTTTGGGTCAAATTTAGTCAATGAAATTTTACCCCCTTGCGCAGTTGACGGAACGATCTGAAATTTGGTATACACCTTTAGTCCTGATGACAATACAATTTAGTATATTCTGTATTATTGTAAATCCAAGACGGCCGCCGCCACAAAATGACGGATTTCATTTTTTAACTCAACCCCCACAATGTGGGTATCAAATGAAAGGGCTTTTCTAGTAAAATACAGTCAATACATTGCCTACATCATTATCTTTCCTATCAATAAAACTGTTTAACTTAAAAAGTTTTTTTAAGTACTTGTTGATATAAAACATCTATTGCCGCACCTTGGAGTTAAATTAATTCGTAAAAGCTTGTAATGAAAGTCAAAATCAGTTAATCCGTTTGCGAGCTACGATGCCACAGACATACACACATACACTTACACGTTAAACTTAAAACATTCCTTTTTTTGGAGTCGGGGGTAAAAAACTGTGGATGCTTATATTCCCAAAGAGCAGAAAGCGGATACTGCGTAAGATTTCATACAAACACGCTCCATGAACACTCTCATCACGACAAAATGTTAGAGACCCCGCGCTAAAAAGCCTTCTACTTTTATTCTTTTTCACTACTTATTTACAGTTCCTGTACAATGTACATAGACAGTACTTTTCCACAACCTGTACCACCAATTCTCTTATAGTTTAGTCCACGCCAAGGCCGTGGCCCCCCTCCCGCGACATTTCCCACAATGCCAGTCCTGCTTCGGGAAATATTTTATCTTTCTTCATAAAGGGAACCAACAATGGTGGGGTGATGTATTTAGGAAATAAATGTCAACCCATCACTCAATGTTTGTAAAGTACGGCTCGGTTAATAGGCATGGGACGTGCCTTGTTTGTTGGATGGTTGTCATGAGCGCAATGGTTTTTAGTTATTTTTAGCCAACTTCCAAAAAAAGAAGAGGTTCTTAATTCGACTGTATGTTTTTTTTATACGTTTGTTAGAATAATGTAACATATGCTGATTTTACCATTTCGAGATTATACTCGTATGTCTCTAAGCCATATTTATTTACTTTGGGCTCTTAGGCGCCATCTCCACAAAAATTGTCACTGTCCACGTAAAGTAACGTTTTAATTCATAATTCATAATTCATTTATTTCTTGCAAAATAGGTATACAAACTAGTAAGAAGGTAGGTCTTAAGATAGTAATAATTCATTCATTTCATTCATCATTCGTTCATTTGGTGCTCTATTTTCGCTGTCAAAGCGTGCAAGTGTTTCTAGATTCTAGATCAATCATTAAAAATGGACAATAAACAACATATTCATTAATTATTTACGTACTTAGTTATTAAAGAAACAGTAAATGTTCATTTCAGGTAGTCTCTTAGTTGCAACGTAACATAATGATTATCATCTAAAACAGTAATATTTTTATGGTCTTTATGAAATATACAAGAACAAAATGTCAAAGTCAAGTGAATTAAATTTTAATTAATATACTAAGAATGT
Source organism: Lycia hirtaria (assembly GCA_947563715.1). Taxonomy (NCBI): domain Eukaryota; kingdom Metazoa; phylum Arthropoda; class Insecta; order Lepidoptera; family Geometridae; genus Lycia; species Lycia hirtaria. Next base: position 27,772,764 of record OX387375.1, read on the forward strand.
CAAACTGATATATAATGTCAATGAATCTAAAAAAATGATTTTTTGTAGGTAATCTCATCATTAACTAAGTATTATTCTATTCAGACAAATTTGTGACGTAATCGCGACTTTTTCTTTAAAAAATTTAAAAAAATAACTACTTACTGAACAGAATTCAAAAATATTGAAATTTGTTATTTGTGTTAAATATTTATTAAAATTTTAGTTATTAAAGTTAATTACTGCTATATTAAAAGTAATTTAAAAAAAATAAACCGGCTTAACAAATCAAAACTGGGAACTGTACCAAAGTAGGTACGTAAACCAACAATTTTTTGAGGTACATCAGATGAGTTGGTATTAAATTCTATGAATTAAAAAAAACCGAACAACTCGTGCGAGTCAGACTCGCCCACCGAGGGTTCCGTAAAAACTAGTAGATAAAAGAGGGATATCATATTTTTTTATATTTTCCTTCTTATACCGAAAACTATACATCGTAAAAATATTTAAAAACCTATTTAACTTATGCTAATAAAGCTCTTTCATATGATACCCCACATGATACGGTTAATTCACTTTAAAATTTGGACCCTCATTCCTTGCATAAAGACACTATTTTTTTGTGATTAAATTTAAAATGTCCAGTGTTTGGATTTTTTTCTATATGTTTACTCTAACGAAATGCTTCTTGCCAAATTTCATAGTTCTAGGTCAACGGGAAGTACCCCATAGGTTTTGTTCCCTTGTGAGTGTCGAAATGTGCATTTTGTATGACATATTCGGCTGTAACTTTTTTTCATGAAAACTGAGATATTTGATTTTTCTTTCTGCAACAATATACGTTGAAATTAAAACCATATACGCAAGTATATGGTTTTAATTTCAACGCGATACCTTCACGCCTTCCCGAGATAAAGGTCTTGACACCTGGACAGACGGACGGACAATGATCCTATAGGGGTTCCGTTTTTTTCTTTTGAGGTACGAAACCCTAAAAACATAACAGTTTAGTCATAGCATCTTAAAAACATCAAGTAATTCCAAAAAATAAATTAGCAAAATTACCAGCTACTTCCGTAATGATGTTTGTTTTGTGAAATGAGGACTTTCTGGTTAAAAATAAATACTGTGAATGAGATGGTATAATAAAGTCAGTATGCGAGGATAAAACGAGTCATAATATGGTATGCAAACTGTTTGTGTAGTTGTTTTTAGGTAATATTTTTTTGGAAACGTTGACATATTTTATTAAATTATTACGTTTCTAATATTTATTTGAATATTTATGGAATTGGTTCAACATTAAAAAATAGGGGTAGTACTCCATACGTATAAAGTTTTTTTTTTTAAATTTTAAGCAATTTTGTAACCCCATCCATTGTGTGGAGTATTGTTGAAATACAAAGTTTCATAAATAATTTTCTTCTGATATGTGATGTGTGCGAGATAAGTCCAGCCAAAAGGTAAAAAAATTGTGAAAATTGTCACCGTGCTAAAACCTAGTTTAGATTGAAAAGTCTAGAGACGTCTATTTTTCCGCTTCGAATTATTTTGAAAATCCAAATTATTTTAATCATGTAAGGGGTCTAAGTAGATCTCATTGAGCTCAGACGTTTTTGAGGACTGACGCTACATCCCGTTGATACTTTATCAAAGATTATAGCAGTAACCTACCATATGCGTGTTCCGACCGTCATGACCACTTATTTAAAATTGATCTACTGCTTGCTTTATGTAGTGTGCTGTCACAGCGGTAAGTTACGCGGTATTAGACAAACAAACAATCTCGAAATCGTATACCCACCCCCCTCTCTGCTTCCGTCCGCCCCGCGCCCACGCCCTCCCAACCTAAATAAAATCTCTTTGAGACAACAAAAGACAAATTCACGGTATTCGGGGAAGAATCAAAGCTGAGATTGTTATGGTTGCTTATACTGAACTCACGCATTAATACACACACGTGCGGGATGAAACTATCATTGAATTTTTTAACCGACTTCAAAAAAAGAGATTCTCCAATACATTTTTCGCTGCCACGGTAAAACCAACAGGAAGGATTATATTTTTATTAAAGGATTAACCCTTCTCACAATTAGAAGATGGCCCGCGCCCAGCAGTGGGACAGTTTGTATAAACAGGGCTGATAAAAAAAAAAGGATTAATATTCGAGTGGAAGCTCTGAGCGAATGTTTTTTATCGATTCTCATCTAGGACTAAGCGATTCCATCGTAAGTTGGTCGCGACAAAATAATACCTCTCTATTTTATCAAAGCATCTCTAGTGATTATCAACGCCGAAAACAAACAACAAAAGCCACGAGTTTCGGTATTTCGTATCTAAATTGGACAATTAAAGGCCCTTTGTCTTTTAATTGTTTGTCTGCCTTGAACAATGCGCCTTCGTAATCATAAATAACTGCTGGCTTAATGAACTAAATGAGGTTTTGTTGGAGTAAAAATTATACCTCAGACTTGTCTTCGTGACTATTTGTTTTTATAAGTGGGGTCTGGATGACCCCTGAGCATGACTTGAGGTTATAAAATTGCAAAATTTTATTCTCAGTTATTTGTATTATTTAGTAAAAAGAAAAACCCACTTTTATCAACCGACAAAAAAACGGAGGAGGTTCTCAAGTTGACGCGTATATTATTTTTTTCCAAGATAGTAAAGAACTCCTTGTTACTTCGCAGTTCTGTCCATGTGAATATTAATATTTTTATTTAATACTCATTTTTAAATCACTAACGCATAAAATTGATACTAACTTCATATAGTAATTTTAAGCATTAATGCATTTGATAACAAATAATACTCATGGACGCTTCTGTGCTTATTTCAGTATTTTGTTCAATCGAAACTTTAGTTTAAATTTTTGCACGATATTTTTCTATCTTATCAGACTAATTCTATAAAAATCCAAGCACACGTATAAACAATAAAATAACACAAAACTTTAATATGAAGACAAGAATATAAGGAAACTACACATTGATAACAGTACAGTGCAAAACAAATCACAACAAACTAGTTTTATATTAGTACAAGCTGTACGCGTAGGTACACCAACGAACCGATACCAATAATTATAATTCACGTTAAATCTACTCATTTATTTCAAAAAATACTAAACACAAATACTATTTCTTACACTATGGCGTCACAGTATACGCGATAGTAATTACACTTCCCAGAACGTGCGTTTTTTTTTTTTTGATGAATGTTGATAAAAAAATTATACATTTTTAGAGCCAACAATGTCTGTTACATTCATCATCTCAGCCATAAAAAGTCCACTGCTGGACATAGGCCTCCCCCATGGATTTCCAAAAAGACCGATTGGAAGCGGCTTGCATCCAGCGTCTTCCCGTCACTTGTATGAGGTCATCTGTCTATCTCGTAGCTGGTCTTCCTACGCTGCGCTTGCCGGTACGTGGTCTCCACTCGAGAACCTTTCGGCCTCATCGGCCATCAGTTCTACGTGCTATGTGCCCTGCCCACTGCCACTTCAACTTGCTAATCCGCTGTGCTATCGGTGACTTTTGTACGTCTACGTATCTCTTCATTTCTGATTCGATCTCGTAGAGAGACTCCGAGCATAGCCCTCTCCATAGCTCGTTGCGTGACCTGGAGCTTCCTTATAAGGCCTATAGTTAGGGACCACGTTTCAGTGCCGTATGTCATCACTGGTAACACACACTGGTTGTAAACTTTCGACTTGAGGGACTGGGGAATATTGGACGAGAAGACGCTTTTAAGTTTCCCGAACGCTGCCCAGCCGAGTTGGATACGACGATTGACCTCCCTCGTAAAGTTGGACCTGCCTAATCGGACCGTCTGTCCTAGGTAGACGTATTCGTCAACAACTTCAAGAGTGAAGTTCCCCACAGATATTAGGGGAACATATATTATTATTTTAGATATTCTCTGTTACATTGTCGACCCTGAAATAGTATCAAATGTGTTCGATGAATACAGCATTACTTATCAAATTTCAGATTTGGTCAGTACGATCTGTTCAGTTTTTTAGGCATTCAAACCTAACAAACATATAGAGAGACTGTGGCACAGAGTTGATTTTTCGTTTTTAAAATTGGAATTAAATATTTAGTAAGTACTTACTTACTAATTTCGACAATAATTATTATATATTTTGATTTACTCAGAAAAATAAACATAAGTCAATCTTAATTCTCTTTCACTAAAATATAAAACTTTTCCAACGGTTGCGGCAAAAACTCCAGGGATCAAAGTCGCGATCACAATCGCCACGTCCGCTTTTTGTCCCAGTTATGAAAGTCAAGAAGAATATTGACAATACATCTATTTATACCATAACCGTAAGGAATATTTCGCTGATTATTCAACCCCAAGAAGATTCTGAAGATTTATTACTCCGCCTTTGACATCTAAATATAAAAGGAGGTAAAACGTTAAAGAAATAATAAAGTCGTCTCTAAAGTATTAATATTGTCAGTTACTTAGCTAACCACATAAGTATGTAATTTAACATTGCTCTATGTTTATTTGATTTCAAAAATAAGTGTTCAAGACAGCGTTAAGAGACGCATATAAGAGGGTTCCATAGGTAATCTAAAGGGAAACTATTTGGCAGGAACATTATTTGTTTAGACCACTTTGCAAAAAGACCCTGAGAGATTTCAAATTAAAAAGGTCAATAACCTCTGGGTCATTGACCTTTTTAATTTGAACGCTCTGTGATTACAACTTTGAGATATCTGTATCTCAAAAAGATGTAATCAAAGAGTGTTCAAAATAATTTAAATTGGAATTTATTTTACATGATTCATTACTATGATTAATCATGAATTTCAAGGTCTATTGAAATGTAATTAATTGCTTAGAAATGTAGGCGGTGACATTTTATTTTACCTATATTGGGCTTTAAGTATTTACACACTATGGGGTTCACAAGAAAAATATTCACCCTGCTTTACGTATAGGGTAACCCTAAAAATTTATGGCAATTTCAAGGCTGTCCTGGTATGGACATGTCACGAGAAGGAAAGATAGCCATGTATGCAAGAGGGCCCTAAATATGATGGTGATGGTATGTGGTCGCTATTAGCGATAAGGCCGCCTTTTGTACCTTTATGCCTTAATTATGTACATAATTTTTTTTTTTATGGTGTCAATAAAGTGTTTTTGTATTGTATTGTATTGTATTGTAAGTGGTAGGGTCGGGAGAGGGCGACCTAAAAAAGTGTAGATGGACTGTGTGAAAGAGGATATGTGTGTAAAGGGTGTGAATATAGAAATGACGGCTGATAGAGTGAAGTGGCGAAAGGCAACATGCTGTGCCAAGCCCACCTAGTGGGGTAAGGGCAAGGAAATGATGATGATATTTCGACGTAATAACCACGTACATATATCTATAATCAATTGCTGTTCGTTTGTCCCGCTAAAACTCGAGAACGGCTGGGCCGATTTAGCTGATTTTGGTTTTGAAATGTTTGTCGTAGTCCAGGGAAGGTTTAAATGGTGAGAAAAGTTAGAAAGTGTTCATTTTATCGAAGGGAGAGTTTTAATATCGTTAGGATAGGTGATACGAAGTACACCGGGTCATCTAGTCAGTACTAAATTACAGTTTTCGTACCAATAAACGTGCTAAGCCGTGGATAAACGGACAGACGAGCATGGTGAAATAGTAAGGCCTTGTTGACTACGGAGTAAAGAACGTAGAATTGATATTTATATCTCAAGTTCTCTTCGATTTAATATAAAAAAAAAACTATATTTAGGTACAACTGAAGCTACCTAACTGGTACGTACAGCTACCGAACTGGTACGTACAGCTACCTAACTGTTACGTACAGCTACCTAACTGGTACGTTCAGCTGCGCCCGCGGCTTTTACACTGAAAAGAGACATGACAGCCTTAAAATTATGATAACGAGAAAAGCAACACGAACGTGACCGAAGTTTCACCATAAATTGTTAACGTTCCACGAGTCGAGCCTCCACACGGCATCAGAGGCAAGTATTCGCCGAAACTAACCAGGGCTTGTGGAATAGCTGTATATTTAGGTCTATTTGTTTGGTTTCTGGTTCTGGTCGTATCGTGTAATTCTGTACCTATTTGCAAAAATGTTTGTAGTGACAATAATATTTTTAGTTTTAGTAAGACAACAATAAACAATATAGACTGTAGAGCATAACAAATAAATTATTGCAGTTTAAAAAACGGAAACAACTGATTTCAAAATACGCAATTCCGTTTACTTGGATGATTATATTATTTCCAGTTATTTTGTTTTAAAATGTAGACTAGATACAGATTTTCATAACCTTCTCATTTTTGAAGTTGTGAAGTTGTTGGATAGCTAATCAAAAAACATTGGGGCAAAACATTATTACATTGTGCTAAAACCATTTTTCAATTTAGGGATCCGTTTGCGAAATATTAAGCTTTGAAGTGATACCTTTTTTTTGTTAGTTAAGTTAAAGCTATCACAGTTAAGTAGGCTTTACAAGTCATCGAGTTGTGGTCGATCAACATAAAATAATTACTAAGACAAATCAAAAATGACTCATATGTTTGTAGTATCAAACAAAATACCTCGTTTTATCACATACTCGTAGATTATGATTTATGTAACTACGGAACCCTACATTGCGCGAGGCACGACACGCACTTGGCCATTTATTCTAACCATACATATATAAACCCACAACGATATATTCCAAACACAAAAGCAGTCTATAGTATAGTATAGTTATATCGTCCCTGGGCAGTGGGCAGTGTCTATGAAAAGTTATCCCTTCCGGTGGCGCGGGTGTCCGTGCCTTTGTCCCGTGTCCCTGGCCGTCGGAATCAAATGAATGGACGCCGAGTTGATTATGACCACCGGCCTTGTCGCTTGGATATTTATGACAGATTTTGTATATAAAAGGCTGCAAGAGTTTCAGTAATGTATAATAATGCCGTTTTGGTGTAGAAGCTGGGTCCGTGAGGGCTGGGATAGATAAGGTTGCCTGTATCGGTGTGATTGTGGTGTGACAGCGGATAGATACTTTCCTGTCAAACCAATAACTCTCCATCACGGGGACGTAAAGTCTAAAACAAAATAAACGAATATAGTATCCTGAGTTGTGTCTATTCAAGGTAGGGTGGAAATCCACAAGCCTCCCTGTCATTGCGACCCTTGCGGATCTATTGTAACGTGGGTTGACCGATACTCATATACCTACCAACAATGACGAACTTATAGATTTTTATATAAAGACTCTATGTTGCCGTGCTAAAGCTAATTTATATTGAGAAGCGTAGAGATGTCTGTTTTGCCGCTTCGAATTATTTTGAAAATCGAAATTATTTTAATCGTGTAAATCGGGGTCTAATTAGACATCACTGCGCTCGGACGTTGCGCTGTAGCGTTGATACTTTATCAAAGTGTCAAACAATTATATTTGTGACACTTGGTGTCGAAACGTTTAAAATTCAAAAATTCAAAATTCAAAATCATTTATTTGCAGAGACACGAGTAAAAATGCAGATGTAAAAATATGTACATAATAGTGACCACCATGCTCTAGCACTATGGCATGCCGTTTGACCCATGCAACATGCCTTATCGCTAAAAGCGATCTCGTCCAGGCAATGATGATATGATAAGTATTGCTAATTAACATTTATTTATTATCTCTGCTTGTCTGTCTTCATCAGCTTTGCTTGCAGCTCTTGCTGGTTTGACAAAAACTGTTTGCTGGTGTTGTTTTGTCTACAGTTAAGGGTGTGGGTGCTGTGTATTTTTTTATTAAAATGTTATAACACTCGATTAGGCAAAGATATTATGACTACTACTTTTTAATTCAGTACTAGGTTAGCGCTTGACCGCTTAGCCACGAGATGTTAAACGACGAGTGATAGACCACTAGGTCTACGATGGAGCGTGCTTACCTAGATGACATACTGTATTTATTTATCGATGTGCTTTCTATTTAAAAAAAAAGGTTCTGAATCTATGTTATACTTGAGATGTAAAGAAATCTTATAATAGTTTAAAAACGTTACAAAAATCAATTTTCACTTCAGTAGCTCAAACATGTAGGTTTTGCTGCCTGAAATCAGTGAGCAAAATCGCATTTTGCTCACTGAGTGAGACAAAGTAACTTTTTAATTATTTTTTTCAGAAAGCCGCGTATATCTTATTCAGCCTTGGGTTAATCATACAATTCGAAACATTCACACTCTATCTCTTTGCCGCCATTACAAAGAGAGAAAGACAAAGGCCAGCCCTTTCGAAGTTCCGATTTTAATTTCGACCTCAAAGACAAACACGTTCGAAATTTCGTACTAAAATTGCAAAATTATAATTATGTCTTTTAATGTAATTTATTGAATTTTTTACTTATTGTTGTACATATTTAAACGAAAATAAGTATTTACTGCAAATAAAACTGATACTTAACCTGTAAATATTTATTATCTCCTAAAGTGTTCTCGCTGCTGAAGTGAAAAGTTATGTGTATTACACGAGAACAAAGTTTTTTGCATCTCGTGCCTTTGAATCCCTCGCCACACTCAGGATTCAAAATCAGCACTCGCAGCAAAAAACTACTTTGCTCTCTTGTTGCACAAATAACTATTTGCAGTCAACAGTCATGAGCAAAGTATCAGAATCACAAATTCAAATAGAAAAATATTTTTAACCGACCTCAAAAAGGAGGAAGAAAGTTGTCAATGCGGCTGTATATTTGTTACGCGATTAATTCGCTAATTATAAATTGATTTCTTTTTTGTTTGGTAAGTCATACTTTAGAGGTAGCCCCATATAAATTTAATCAAGATCGGTTAGGTATCTCCCAAACTTTTTAAAATAAAATAACTGGAAAAAAATACTTCATTCAAGTAAAGGAAACTGGGTATTTTGAAGTCGATTGTTTTAATAAGTTGATGATTTTTGACGTTTTTTTTTCGTAACGGATTCTTGTTGACCTTTGTAACTATAGCAACATGAACTTTAATCTTTCTCTCTCTCAGAGTAATATTTAATTTATAATTTTTGTTCAAATAGTCAGCAAATAAAATATTCACCTTTTAATTTAATTAATTTCTATAGCTTGTCGTAATTTTAGTATTCATAAAAACGTTTATCAAGTTTTTACTCTACAAACTGTAAATAAAACTGAAAAACATCATTACTCCAGGCTTTGTGTATAAAACTAAAATCCATTTTTTCAAAATGAAGTTTCTCCATAACCGAGGCTTCTGTTCAAAGTTACCCGCTTGTCTCTGCCGCGTTTGTTTGTCAGGCGCGGTTTATATTAAAAAAGCAAAAATTACATTGTTGCCTCGAGGCGCTCGAAGCAGGGCTGTCAACTTCAACGGAAAAAGAAAAAGGCTTTATTTGAAACTTTTGTGGCGGCACCCGCGTCCTTTGTGTTCAACAGGAAATTTTATACTCCATTCAAAATGTACTTGTCTGGTTGGCCTATTTCCACCTATATTTCCCTGGTTATTGCGAGACAATGAGAGATTTTTATTTTGTTTATAACTATGATGACAATTATGTCATCATAGTAAGTCCGGTGCAGTCCGGGTCTAAGAATAGTCAATAATTTAGTGACTATTCTTACACCCGGACTGCACTGAAATGGAGACAAAGCTAGAAAAGAGTGGAGATGAGTTGTGAATAATAGAATTACGCACATTTCGTCACTATTGCCTTTCAACGCTCTTTCGTAGCTTAGTTTTGACCCAACATTCTACATATTGTTATTGTTATCTCCGGTTTTGTCAGTACGAATCTCCACACAGATGTATAAATATGTAGGGACTAAAGTTAGCTTCACACAGTTTGGTGGAGTCTGGGCTTTACAAGGCAATGTGGGGTGCGCATTTCATATTAATATTATCCTTGCATATTGACATTTTTAAAGCTAAAAAATTAATCCATTATAATATGTTATACATTATTAAATATTATACATTTCAGTCAGTTTTCTCACAAACCTTAAATAAACCTAAGTTTCCATATTCATCCAAGTATTTTAGACAACCCTACCACTAACCGCAGAACCAGTGTGGTTTCGAGTATGTATCTGGAAGCAATACTGCTCGGCTTGAACAGGACTGTCTGTTTGACAAAGGAATAGCTCTGACCAAGTTCAGCTTTGATCAATGAATAGACAATTATCCTTTGTTTGAAGTTCGCTTCCTAATGGAGGTGTATCGTGTAACTAATATTCCGTGCAACGAGATTACTTAATGCGAATTGAATTGCGGAGCCGATGCATGTCGAATTGTGCTGAAAAAATATCGATCTTAATTTTGTAGACTTAAAAGGTTTTAGAGACCAAGCTTGTAGTGGTAGTTATGAAGACATATTATTGGTATTATGAAGTTATGTTTAAAATAATAATAATAAATATTGGAGAACATTTTCACACAACAGCCCCAAACTAAGCAAAGCTTGTACAACTTGCCAATCCGCTGTGCTATGTCGGTGACTTTTTTAAGTCTGCGGATCTCTTCATTTCTGATTCGATCTCGTAGAGAGACTCCGACCATAGCCCTCTCCATAGCTCGTTGCATGACTTTGAGCATCCTTATAAAGCCCATAGTTATAGTCCCGTATGTCATCACTAATAACACACACTGGTCGTAAACTTTCGGTTTGAGGCACTAAGGTATACAATAGGATGGATACAAGAGGAATAGTCGTGGACAGACCACCTCGGGGGTTTTGGCGGGAACGTCTTAGTAACGTGTTGTTGCTTTGTTTTATTTTCCTAAACTTGTGTTATTTTGAAAATTAATGCTATAAAAATGGTGGTGTTTTATTCATTAAGTGTTCAATAAAGTGAGTGAGTGTGGGCAAGTGAAATAAAGCAGTAAAACGTGTGATTTTACGTTGTCGGCAAAACTCCATAGAAGCTTTTAGTAAAGTCGCCACCACTTTACTGAAGCAGAACTCGACTTATAAATTGACTGTATACGTGACTTAGATTGTGACTAGAACATATACAACTTGTTTTATCCAAGAAACTTGAAAAAATCCTAATAACTTGACACTGGCAAATGCTTTAATGCGGGTCCAATACAAAAAAGAAGAAGAAGAAGACCACCTCGTGTTATTTTTGAATTGTTATTTTTATAGAATGCTCGCCGTCACGGTAATGAACCATATAAATGCCAGCTGGGCCACATACATATGAATGCCAGCTGGGCCACATACATATATGAATGCCAGCTGGGCCACATAAATAGCGAACTACAACAAGAATCTTCATAAAGCTTTTTTTAATTCTCAATTACTTGCATGATCATCATCTCAGTCATAAGAAGTCCACTGCTGGACGCAGGACTCCCCCATGGATTTCCAAAAAGACCGATTGGAAGCGGCTTGCATCCAGCGTTTTCCCGCCACTTATATGAGGTCATCTGTCCATCTCTTGGCTGGTCCCAATTTTTACTTTATTTTGAACTAATTTATTCCAAACTTTATTTAATTCTTTTATTGTCCTAAATTGATGCTCGACCTTCTTTTTGTAATAGTTGCGTAATATCTATAAATAAAATAACAAGTAAAATAAATAAGCTAATTAATATCTATCAAATTAAGTATTCTAAATAACAAGTCTTAATATAATATTAAAAGTAAGTTTTCATAATTCATAGAACAGCATTTTGAAACAGAATCAAGGAGTATCTTTAAAACCGAGTGGGATAATAACATTCAATAAACAATCTTGAAATATGAGTTTGTTTTAACATTGAGTGGGAGTCAATTCCTCTCTAAATACTCACTTTCATTTGTTTAATCAACCATTTCATTTAACAATGAAACTACTAAATACGGGAATGATACGCTCATTGAGGTTTCCGTACTCCTACATAAAGTTAATTTTTTATTTTTTATTTTTATAGAGACCAAACACATAAATATTGAAGTGTGGGTGTTTATTTTGGTCAAAATAACAGATATATAACTATAGTTTAAAAAACTGATTCTTGACATTGTGAGAACTAGACCAAAATGGGACCGCACGGGATGCACCAGCTTTCAAAGAAAAAAAAAGAATCATCAAAATCGGTTTACCCAGTCGAAAGTTCTGAGGTAACAAACATAAAAAAACACAGACAAATTGAGATTCTCCTCCTTTTTTGAAGTCAGTTTAAAAGTAACCGTTATTGGTATCTAAGGTTTGCGCAATTAATACTCATTGAAATGGAACATTTTTTAAAATAAAATTATGTTAAATATACGCAATAAATCCGTTAAATTTGTAACAGTTATTGTTAAACATTGTAACAGTATCCTCTTGAGGCTAGACTAACAATATTTGTCGAAAATACATTGTATAATTTTATATCTAAAACAAGATATTGCAGCGAGATAGCTGCGCCACCGAATTCTGGGCCTTAATAATGCTAGAGATTCGACATCAAGTATCAATCAACAGTATTAGGACTAATTAGTGAATTAATACCACTTACTGAATAATTTACTTAGTAACACTATAAAAAGCAGTTAATTGGCAGTTTTCCGTTATATGAAACAAGGTTACGTAGACTAACACAGAGAGCTAAATTGGCAGCCTCACAATCTGCCCGAGCATAAACTTGGAAAATCAACTTCACAGACTTGAAATTATCTAGATGAGATAGAATTTTAATTTAAACTCTCCATGACGACGGTTATTTTCTTATATTACTTTCTTAGACAACACTGTTTTTATTGAATCTTTATTGTATATGTTACTGTAAAACCCCGAATATTGGTAAATCTTAGGTTTTACCAGTGACCGTACGTAAATGTTGGTTTTGGAAATAAAACAATGCATACGTTACTGTATTCGGGCTTTTACAGTAACATATGCATTGTTTTATTTCCAATGCAACGCAGTCTTAGGTATAAGCAATAATTTCTTCAAAGATTAGGTTATGGTTTTTTTTTTAATACAAATTTATAGATAATAATTTACAAATACAGATAACTTACACTTTAATTTTGCAGCTGCAAATAAATTTTCTGCGACAGTGCTAATGGGGAAAACTAGGAAAGTCCCAAGAGCGAGCCGGAAATAAATTTGTATAAAAAAAAACACAACCTAATCTCTGAAGAAATTATTGCTTTTTACCTATACCAGGATCAACTAGTTTGGCCTAGCCTAAACTGGTCTATTATGCATTGTTTTATTTCCAAAACCAACATTTACCAACCGTCACTGGTAAAACCTAGCATGTACTAAATTCTAATGGTAATAGCCCGATAAAATCGTTTCTTTTTTACATATTCTTACATTTACCGACTCGTGTTGGTAAACCCTAAGATTTACCAATATTCGGGCTTTTACAGTAACTTATTATACATGTTACAACATAAGAGTTAGGAGTGCTACAGTATTACTACGAGTGCTACGAAATGCTACGCAATGTCTACGCAAATAAAAGTTTGTGGAAGCAATACTCGTCTATATAGCTAAAAATTCTGTTTTAATCGACTATTAAAAAGACTGTATCTAACAAGTGTGAATGTATTTATGTAAAAAATTAAATAATACAAATGAAGTTTTTTTAAATGTCATGGTACGATCATACACACAACATAGTAATAGTAAATTAAAATTATTATAAAAATGTGTAATCTTGTAGTTAACAATAGTTTGTAATTCTGACAAAGGTCACGGACCCCTGTATCTGTGGAGTTAAAAATTAAATATTGTACGTTGAAAAGTAAACCATCTTCTTTGTCGGAGGTTAAAAGATATTGAAAAAAAAACTAATCGTGGATTTATTTTTTAAGCTCTTTCTTTGCTTGTTGGTTTGTGGTTTCATAAATTATATTTTTCCCAGATTTAATCAAGAGTATGATTGAGAATTACATGATAATTTTTCTATTGCTTTTTTTTTCATAAGCAAGATATCAACCTTGTAACGCTCGTGGCGTAGCTTCACTAGGTGTTCTCGAACGATCAACAATGTTAAGCAACAGACGGACCGGTCAGTCTTCGGATGGGTGACCGTGAGTGGCATTTCTTTCTGAGCGCTACCGTGGGTCGGATGACACGTTAAATTGTAGGTCCCGGTTGTTCAGCAATCGTCAAGCCAAGTCAGAGTCTTTCGGCGGCTTAATAACTTTGACAATAGGGCTGGCCACTCAGTCTATACGAACTTACTTACTTAACCTTGTATTTCATAAATTATTTAATAGTAAGAAAATATGAAAAACAAAAATAAAATAATTCACCCACACTCGTTACATAAAGAAAACATTAATTCACACAATTTCAGCATTTGCAAATAAATCTCAAATCTAGAAGCAATTCAAGTTGGAATGGAGTGCGTTACAATGGAACTATAATTCAAGTAAGGCGCTATACAGATGTAGAAATCTTTCACCTACCAAAGGGTCTGCAATGGCTGTGCGATAATAATAGCTTTCAAATGCCAGGCCGTCTGACGTAACCGAGGGTAGTAGCCATGCGCACTACTGCTGGAAAAGGGAAGAGATTAACAACGCGCACTTTGGCAAGATTATCCGACTGCGTAATAGGAGAGAAATGTTTTCCTGCTGTATATTTCTATTTGATAGACTTCTAAAAGAAGGTTTACAATTCAGCAGTTTTTTTAGGTCTGTTACCACATATCTCCGTCATTTATAAACTGATTTTTCACATCATTATGTATGGCACCGTATATACTCCATGGATGAACCGGTTTTGATTATACTTTTTACCCGACTGCGTAAGAAGGGGGTTTATGTTTTTTTGAGTGTATATATATCTGTATGTGGGTATGTATGTATATGCGTATGCTTCTATATGGCAGCCTACAGCCTAAACGGCTTGACCGATTTTGATGCGCGAGATGTCATTACATTCGTCTTCGCTTCCAGAGTGTCATAGGCTATATTTTTTTGTAATAATAAAATAATACATCTCTTGCAAGAATAAAAAGTGTGTTTTATCGTAACCTCTAACGAACTATTTCGTGAAACAAAAGACTTTCGAATCCGCATTTATAATTTCCACCGATTTTACGTATTTTTTCTCACAAAAAACGTTCACTCGACAGCGTATCAAGCATAAGGATATCGTAAGTTAGACTGCAAAACCTGCTTTTCTGCAGTCGGGTATTTTTTATTTTTTTACATAAACTACTTGTTTAGAATTAGCTTTATAGAAATGAAACAAATAGTTTTTTTTTTGTCGCAATATATAAAGAGCCCTAAAAAGTACCAAAGCTGATAAAATATGTGTGAAATCCATAACCTGCGGAAAATCTTTACACAATCGGGGATTTTATGGCGATCGCTATGAGGATCGGTAAGACTCGGTAAGAGATATCAACAGCTTGCAGAGCCACTATTTAAATAGTGGATAATTTGCTTAAACCGCCCTAGATTTTTAATTATTTTACTCTTAGTTTGAGGACTGTGGTATTCACTTTCACTGTTAGATATTCACTTATTTAAAACCTATGGCGCTTGCGGCGTTAAAAGATGATGTATAAACGAAGAATGAACATCTTCTAGACAATCGTATTTTACCCTAGATGCTGTCCAAACAAAGTCAAACAAAATTTGTAGGGGCAATAAACATAAAAATATAAATAAATGGTATCATTATACAGTACAATGCCATATAAATTTATGCCAAAAATCCGTACTCAGCGATATCGATCCACATTCCTGTTGCGTACTGAACAAGAATGGAATTCGTTGCCGCCATCTCTGTTTCCTGAGACCTACAATCTTGGAATTTTCAAGGCTAGAGTGAATAGATATCTTCTATATCGACGAGCTCCATCCTCGGCCACACCGTCGCTTGACATCAGGCGAGTTGGTCAATCGTAGATCTATCTTCTATAAAAAAAAAAATAATAATATTATCATAATTTTATAGATGTATAATTTGTAATTTTGTTTGTCCGGTGTACTACAATTTTGGGGATATAAAAAATGTTGACTCAATAGAAAATTATTGTCACCAAAATACAATATCTTTTAACATCCACAAAAAATAGTTCTAAGTCATTAATAACAATTAAACCTTAAAAACGACATAAAAAAACCGTCTGGACCGATTTTGATGAAACATTGGTACGAACACTCTCGATCAAATAACCTTTCAAACAAAAATCTAGATTAAAATAGGTCCATCTGTTTGAGAGGTACAATGTCACAGATACATAAATATTCACACGTCAAATTTGTATCACCCTTCTTTTTGGGTCGTGGTTAAAAAGTCACATCTAGATTCTCCAGCGCTTTTTTAAGCTGTGTTATATTTTTTGAGTCCGCAGCGTTTTTTAATTGTACCCAATTAAGTTTATTTCTGCCCTTAGCTTTGGGAAGCCAATTACATTATGTAGGTACTAAACTCGGGAAAAAATTGAAGAAAATATAAAAACAATTAAATTTATTTTTACACGGTATTTTTAGGGGCCATTAGAAGTGGATTGATGAAGATTGCAAAAAAGGTTCTTGCTTTTAGAAAAAATTACGCAATTTTCTCATTGTCTCTTAGATGTATTAGAAGAAAAAAACTACACGTTGACCAAAATTTACTAAAGTTACACTTAAATTAATATAGAATAACTTATAAATACAACGTTACTGAGCACCAAAAAGTAATATATAAAAAGCGGCCAAGTGCATGTCAGGCCACGCAGGATATTTAGATGCTATATATTTGATAATAATCATAATCAATTTATTAATAACAATAGTTATAGTATGAACATAAGGCAAAATTTCAGTTTTACTTCTCGAAGCGAATAATAATCTAGATCGACGAGCTCCATCCTCGGCCACACCGTCGCTTAAAATCAGGCGAGTTGGTGGTCAATCGTAGATCTATATTGTATTAAAAAAAAACTACAGTCTACTGCTGGACATACGCCTCCCACATTGAATTCCAAAAAAGTCAAGTCAGATAAATTGTCGTCACTACTTTTATTACAGAGGTATCCCACATTCCTGTTGCGTACTGTACAAGAATGGAATTCTTTGCCGCCGTCTCTGTTTCCTGAGACCTACAATCTTGGAATTTTCAAGGCTAGAGTGAATAGATATCTTCTAGATCGACGAGCTCCATCCTCGGCCACACCGTCGCTTAACATCAGGCGAGTTGGTGGTCAATCGTAGATCTATAGTGTATTAAAAAAAAAACTATGGATTTTTATTCACTATGGAATTGCTACTTAATATCAAAATTTTATTTACCTATCAATTACTGGAATTTGCCAAAATGCTGCTAAGATTTAATTTAAAACATATCAAACTTAATAACATGTCTGATTGACCAAACTTTCTACCTACCTTGCCCCATTATGTCTTTGCGAAAAAAATGTTAGGTACTAGAATTTTCTTACGTGTAACAAGTCACAGACAGAAGCTAGATATTTAAATAGTCTAGCTTACCTCCGGGGAGCTAGCTCCAGCCAACTGTTAAATCGATTAGTTTTTCTAATAACACTAGAACGTTTGTATTGAAAATAACGTTATAGAAGAGCTTGAATTATTAAAGTTTCGAATTGATTTTGGTTATTTACAAGCGTAGTGATAAAGAACGATGCTGAAAATAATAAATAGTGGCCTTTGTCCGTTCTCAGCTGTCTCTGTATCAAATTTCATAACAATCGGCTCAGCCGTTTGGTCGTGATAAGAACAGACAGTCAGAGTTACTTTCGATTATATAATATTGCTATATGCGGCCGTGGTTTAAGCCGTGTTGTGATGAAAATTATGAAAAGTAGCTGCCCGACCCCATGTTCTCTGTACCAAATTTCATAACAACTATTCAGCCGTCTAGTCGTGAAAAGGTAACAAACAGACAGACTTTACTTATTTTTTTAGGGTTCCGTACCCAAAGTACGTAAGGTTAAGTACCTATTACTAAGACTCCGCTGTCTGTCTGTCCGTCTGTCACCAGGCTGTATCTTATGAACCATGATAGTTAGACAGTTGAAATTTTCACAGATGATGTATTTCTGATGCCACTATAACAACAAATACTAAAAAACAGAATAAAATAAATATTTAAGGGGGCTCCGATACAACAAACATGATGTTTTTTTGCTCGATATTGATAACGGCAACAGATAGACGCTTGAAATATTCACAGAATATTCAGTCATATTATTTACTTTAAAAAGAAATAATTAAATTAAGTTAAAATTAATATTTAAGGGGGCTTCCATACAACAGACATGATTTTTTGCTGTTTTTATAGATAATGGTACGGAACCCTTCGTGCGCGAGTCCGACTCGCACTTTGCTGGGTTTTATAATACTAGTAAGGATACAGTACCGATTAATATTTAGCATAGAAGTAGCCTGTATCTTAGGATAACACATAACCTACTTATTATGCCAATAAATGAAAATTTCCTGCAGAATATCAGGTGAAACCGCGGGGCACACTTAGTTCAAAATAAACTGTGGCCACACTCCTAGCTTCTTACCCATAAAAAGCACCATTCGTCCCTTTTAATGTTTTCAAGTGCCATTTAAAAAATAAGAATACAAACGACAAAAGCGGAAGTGTAAATTACACCCGAACTTTTATTAAATCCATTTAGAACCGGAAAAGCTTTTATAAGAAAAGTGTATCACTACAAGGAAAATGGGGGGAGTTATCTCAAAATTACATTCGCAGCCATGACGGGTGCGTTCACTCAAATTAATATTATTACGAATTTTCATGGGGATTACCGAGATTTTCATAAGATTGTGTCTATTTTATTTTAAGATGCAAGTGATGCGGTTTGAAGACGGCCATCTTCTACGTTTTGTGGTTGATGTTGGTATTATTTTATTTTTGATGGGCAAAGAGTTATAAATAAGTAAAGGAGATAGCACTTTGCCGAAGAACTACAGACCCATCTCGCTTCTGAGCCATGTTTATAAGCTGTTTTCGAGGGTAATCACGAATTGTTTTGAACGCAGGTCTGATGACGAAAAGTTCTTGAGTGAAGACCACGTACCGACAAGCTCAGCTTAGGAAGATTAGCCACGAGATGGACAGATGACATCATACAAGTGGCAGGAAGACGCTGGATGCAGGCCGATTCCAACCGGTCTTTTTGGGAATCCATGGGGGAGGCATATGTTCAACAGCGGATATCTAATGGTCGAGATGATGATGACGAAGAAGATATATAAGGCCAAGATACTAAAAGTCCTTAAGGATATGGTCTTATCCTCAAAAGTGCTGAGAACTGATATTTGGCATACTTTTACTTCAAATTCAATGAGTATAACCTCTTTATAGATACAATCTCATTAAGTAAGTAAGTTCGTATAGACTGAGTGGCCAGCCCTAGTGCCAGAGTTATTAAGCCGCCGAAAGGCCTCTGAAAGCTGTTCATACAATCTCATTGTATGAACAGCTAAAGTAAAAAAACATCCAGACAGATGAATGCAAATTTTGCCAGTTGATGCAGAGACCAGAGACCTTGGCTAACTTAATTCGGCTGGTCAATAAATCCTATGAAACTACACAATCAAAACTATGCAATAACTGTGACCCCGCAGTCCCGCAGACATACTCGTATCTGTGGTTTTGTTATCTGATTGAATCGCACGAATCTCCAAACTTAGCCTATCAGACTGAATGAATTATCAGCTTCAACGTAATCGTCATTTCAAAAGCAATTTGTCCCTGGTATAACCGACATCATAGGGTTTCTGATATACGTGAATATTGTCTGATTTGAGCTGTGTGGCTTAGTAATAGCAATGAGCTTAATAATCGAAAGGATCCCAATACTTTACCAGACAGATCTTCAGCAAAAATTTCAAGATATAGTTGTATTTTTTTTGGCTTCCGTACTAAGGGTGCGCCCGCCTATTCGTGAGGCTACGGTGTCTGTCTGTCTATCTGTCGCCTGTGCTGTATCTTTTGAACGGTAATAGTTACAAATCTCAAAATTGGTAAGATTATAAGGTTTACACTGATGTAATTCTACAAATACTAGAAACTAGTAAAGATTGAGTAACTAATTTAAAAAAATGGGAAAATCTTGTGCAACATAAAGCATTCTTGTTAATTCCACAAAAAAAGAGACTAAAATGACAAGTGAACGTTTGTTGACAGTTGTTGTCATGTGACATAAAATAGAGTAAACGGTAGTTTTAAATCTCAGAGATCAATATGCTGTTGAGTATACGCTTTTTTGTGAGAAAGTGTACGCAAAATCGTTGTAAAATATTATAAATACGCATTCTTTAGAATAATTCTAGTAAAATCACTTGTTTATTACGAAAAAAACATTGGAGGTTACGAAATAAAGCTTATTTATTTTTGCGAGAGATTTATTATTATTATTTCACTTTATTTATTTTATTATTTAATTTTTAAGTTTTTCGTTCAATAAATATACATAAAACATAAATAGCAAAAAAAAAAAACTTCTAAACTAGGGTGTTGCTGGCAGCGGGGCCGGGCTTAAGCTGTCGACAGTAAAGGCTACAAACTGAGGAATCTCTTGACTTTGCGCGCCATGTCTA
Source organism: Lycia hirtaria (assembly GCA_947563715.1). Lineage (NCBI taxonomy): Eukaryota > Metazoa > Arthropoda > Insecta > Lepidoptera > Geometridae > Lycia > Lycia hirtaria. The sequence continues at coordinate 27,793,226 of OX387375.1, forward strand.
GAATCAAGGGCTTCGCCAAGGGGGGGCAAAGGGGGCAGCTGCCCCCCCCCCCCAAGAGATTTGAAAAATGTAGCCAACTGCAAAGCAACCAAAGTCCTAAGGCCGTGCAATTGTACCTGTACCTACAATTCATATTTTTCTTCTCAATAATATTAACTTGCCCCCCCCCCTGGGCCATGGGCTAGCGACGTCCTTGTCTAGAATGACTGTCTTTCGACCCTTGATCCAACTATCTAGCGAGAACCTCTTGAGGTATTGGTCGAGGCTCTTCGCTATTAAACCGTTTCCCGATACGACTATCGGGACTATTATTATTTATTATTATATTAAAGATAGCCTATGACACTCAGAGAAGACGAATCTAATGACATCTCGCACATCAAAATCAGTCGAGCCGCTTAGGGTGTAGGCAATTATGTAGAAACATTCACACATACCCATGCATACGTACCCATGCATACGTACATACATATACATACACTCGTAAAACATAACCCTCCTTCTTACGCAGTCGGTTAAAAACAGTAGTAGGGGCATTTTATTAGCGCAAAGTTAAAGGAAGATTACAAAGAACTATTGCTCCCTCGGGATGACGACGATGCACTAAAAATGTATTATCATAAATGGCATAAAATAAATCATACTTTTATTTCAGGTTTCATTCCTCTGAGACACTTTTAGCTTAATTTCAAAACGTAATTCGTTGAGGTAAGCTTCGCGCAAACGAATGTAAAAATACACACGGGATTACAAAAAAATATTATGAATAATTTTAGCTTAACATTTGTTTACTTTGCACACATTTTTTCAACCAATGAAGTATTCCACGAGTTAAATTTGGTTTCTGATTTTGTTTGAATATTGATGAACGAAATTAAATTTGGATACAAAACAAGTACTGTTAAATGAAATCAAAATGTAGCCTAAAACATAAATTTAGAATTCCGGAGACAATGAAGGATTCATCATAATAACACCTTTTTTTCTTTTTTCGTGTTTGGGATACTGGATTCACGCGATTTGCTATTTTCAAGACTTAATAATTATAAAGATAAGTATACAAAGATAAAGATAATTTATTTACTTACAACACGAGAATTTAATACAACAAGTAGACAAAAGATGCTACATCTTGTTATACCGATTAGGCTTAGGTACCAATGTCAGGTAGCACTATGCACAATGTATAATGGCAACGACGTTTATTCCCAGTCACGGTAAAACAATTATCGGTGACTAACACGTTTTTTTTTACTTACCTATTCATAAAATAATAGAAGTCTAGGAAAAAAACACAGCGCGGCTACTTTATTTTTCCGCATTCGTGCCAAAAATAAAAATATATTGAAATATATTTAATCCGTGTAAATTATGGCCTTTTCGTTTTTCCGCTGTTTTATTTGTTAGTAGGTACTAATTCAACTTTAATGAGAAATGGATACTTTTATGTATTTGTACATTCTTTGCCGTGAAGAGAGTAATATGGTGAATAAACAGTAATTTGTCTACCTACCCTATCCCAGTTAAGCCTTCAGAAGTTAAACCAGTCGGAAATAGTAATAGTTTGTGACAGATTACAAATTAGAAATCTACGGTTTAGGTACTAGATCCAAAAATACATTCAAAATAGTAAACAAAAGCGTTGAATCAAATCTTTTGTACCAGTTAGTTTAATTTAAAGTAACTATGGCACATAATGATTCAAAGTCCTTACAAAAATATATAAAATTTTCCGCCATGGTTAAAAAATATCCGAAATAGACAGGCAAGTACCACACAACGTAGTCAATTAAATACGTTCCTAGCTTAGGGATAGCTTATTTGTTTGTGCATAAGACTTGGACGGGAAGACCGTGCTACAATTCTAAAAATGAGCTTGAACATTTCGTGAACAATAACAACGCGAGGTGGCGAAATATTGAAAATAAATGAAAAAAGAAATCTCTGTCTATATTTATATTTTCGGGTTCTGGTTATTACCCGGCCGATTATTATTGTTTTAATGATATGAATGATATGATTGGCTTAGTCGCATGATGTTAAGCGACATTGCGTTCTAAGATGGAGCACACACCTACAGAAACCCATTCATAGGCAGTTCACATTTGCCACTATAGCAAAAAATCTGTGACCGGGCACCTAACTTTGCGTTCTGACTACCTCACCATTTCCATTCTAGGAAAGGTATGCTTATCATCTTGAAACACGTTGCTTCTTAACATCAGTGAGCACTGGCCAAATATTTGACCCAGAAAAAAAGGCTTCTGTAATCTTTCAATTCATTCGAATACACAATAACTTGTTAAATAAAGGAAAGGCGAAACCCTGAGTATGTAGTAAAGTTGTACCGGAAAATGTACCCTCTCGGCCCAACAAACAGACAGATCGGGTAGAAGAGGAAAAAGGGCTATCATATACATAACTACTCATAATAGGGTATGGATTATCGACATTCACTGAACATGAGATACTGAATTTTTTTGTTACGATAATTTTATTATATTATCACGCCTGTTAAAGAAGAAGTATAACTTTTTGGATGTAATAAGTGTTGTTATTTTTAACTAAACTAACTACCACTTACAAAATAATATACGAAAACTATAGTGGGCCAATTTAATAGCCATTTAGTGGGCCATTTACACTTTTCAGTGTCAATATTCAAAATCGTTAATAAATAATAATAATAAATATATCTTTATTGTACACCAGAAGGACACACGTTTGTTTTTGTTAGTTTGAAACTTGTTTAGTTTTAAGTTTTAACTTATAATCGTTCGATATCGGATTCGGTTTTTTTCGGAAAATAATGCTTATCTGTCAGTCGGTCCTCTTAGAAATGAAAGAGATCATATTTAATTCCGACAGGTTATGAATAGCCCTCAGAAAATGACGTCTCAACGTTTTGACTTTTTGACAATTCTTAAGGGCTATATACAAGCTGTCGGGTGTTTATTCGCTCACTTTCATTTATATGAGGATTGACTGAGACAACAGCTTCAATCAATCAATCAAAAAAAATAATGGCAAAATCAATCGAACATAGAACGATATTGTAAATATAGGCATTGAAAAATGTTAAATGTGACCTTATTAAATTGTCTCCACTATAAGCATTTTTGTTTATAGTTTACAGTCAGTCGTTTGACCACAGTTACAGAGTTCCGTAGTTGCACATCACAATTTATGTGCACTTAAAACAGGCATTCTTGTTTGATATTAAGAACATACGACCGAACTTAATGAGAAAAAAATAATTTAGCCGCCCTTTACGTACCGTGAGTATGTAATAAACATAGTGCACCCAAAAATACCTCTTTGTCGGCATCAATAATATGTATACTTACTAATTCAAAATTACAGCATTTTAGTACCAAGAGACTTTGACAAGCGAAACTATAAGGGATCTGATTTGACTACGGAACCCTAGAAAATACTAAAAAGGTAAAAAGTCGCAAACAAGACTTTTGTTACGATACCGCCAAAAATCTATCAACAATCAGTTAAGCACAAAAAATAATCCAACCAATGACCTAAAATTAAATCATAATCCTAATCCTAACCTATGGAAAAATATGGCTCACCTATCAGGTTACAGAGAAGGGTAAGATTCGGACAGATCCCGCCTTTGGGGAAATCAAGTTCTCCCAAGACCTCACCGGTTCATCGCACAGCCCTAATGCCTACCATTGTTACATATTATACGACGTTACTGAAACACTAACTTACGTCTACACTCAAAAATGACGCCACCATCGCAAATTAGAAGCATAACTGCCGATTTCTTGATGAAAATTTTGTAGTCCTATACGTTCGCCAGATCGAACGATAAATTGGTCGTTTTGGACGCGCGTAATGTACTTAATTTAAGTGAGCGTATTCTTTTTGTTTCGAATTTGAACCATATTTTTATTGGAAAAGGCCTTTTCACCCGCAGGCTATCCTCATGGGAGCTTTCCTTTTATTTGACGTAAAAATACTCATTCATGTATGACAATGGAATCTGCGTTACGCATAATTACGTTTTAAGATAGGATGTTTAGATTTTTTGAAATATCATTTTTAATTTTAGCCGTTCGTATTATTGTTACTGGCAATTATTACTTTACGATTATTATGTTGTTTTTCTAGTTATGCAGAAGAATAAGAAGAAGAATATAAACGGAGAAGAAATGTGGTATTTCTGTTTAATGTGGTTTAATTTCTTTGTCCCATTCATCATTGTCATCTGAGTCATAAGAAGTTCAAGTTCAAGTTTAAGCGCCGGTATGGCCAAGGATGGACCTCGTCGATCTAGAAGATATCTATTCACTTTAGCCTTCATAATTACAAGATTGTAGTTCTCAGGAAACAGAGATGGCGGCAAAAATTCCATTCCTGTGCATTACGCATCAAGAACGTGAACCGTAATCGCTGAGTACAGATGTCTGGTATTTCAATGAGTAATAGGTGGCAATGTGATTTTCAGCTTCGATCTTGTAGTAGTACAATATTTAATGAAATTAAAAGGAAAACTATCACGACTAAGTAGGCTTTACACGATAACTTGTAGTAATAGTTGATCAACTTAAAAAATGTACTTACATAAGTAAAAAAATGAAAATTTCGTGCAAATATTATATAAACTAACATAAGATAGCTCGTATGTTCATAGTATTTTAAGTTCACATAAATTATAATGCGTAATTACGGAACCCTATTTTACGCGTGGCACAACGTGCACTTGACTGCTTATTTTTTATGTTTTACTTTGTATTCTCAAAGTGAAGACTAAGTCTAAGCTGGAGCACGCTTGTCCAGAAGATATTCGTTCACTATTCGTTTGAAGACACTTAAATTTTAGGATTTAAGAAATTAACTAATATAAAAAAAAGTTAGTAATACTTGTCTTGTCTACACACATTTATCTATAGATAATTTATTACTTCCCGACGCAAACCATATGTCTGTATGTAATACTCAGACTGTAGCACCGTAGCTCCTAAACAAAATTCATAATTCCATGAGTTTAATAGATTCTCAGTTTTTTTATAAATTCTCTGCGACACACAGATAACATAACTAAAAGCATCTTGAAGCAAAAGCAATTTTCCCCATACATACAAGCATACCTATACGAACTTTCCGCGCACTCGAGGGCTCGCGAGCTGTAACGGCTCTTATTAAAAAAGTCATTAACATAGTTGAGGACAAAGTTAGCGAAAGAACCCATTCTAGTAAACTCCACGTCGGTGATCTACTTTGACCCAGTTCTGGGAAAATTGAAAGTTGACTAATAGATTCTATTTATCCACGTAACGTGCATCAGCGAAGGTTTCTCTATGGAATTGCTGTTGTTTTTGTTAAATAACGTTTTGTCACGCATTTCGTAGGACTATAGTTTCTGGTATATTAGCGGAGCATTGATGGTTGATGTGTATTATTAAAATGAGTAGTAGTGTCTTGCGGTTTTACTCGCGTTTTTATAAAAAATTGCAGTAATGACGATGACAAAATTTAGATAATGTCTTTTTTCAAAGTTTCGTCAAGGATCAAATCAAATCAAATTTAATTTGATTTGAATTGATAAATTTCGGTAATAACATAATGGTTTATATACCTCATTGCAGAAGCTGTCCTACTTATGAGAAATTGTGTCAAAATTTGTTTAAATCTCATTTATACGCGAGTATAAATACCCAAACATCCCGGCAGAACCCAAGTAAAAATGTTTGAATTTCTAAACAGAATATTTCTACCACAGAACTATGCCACAGAGTATAAAAATAATTAATATCTATAAATAATTATGCAGGCATTCCATTCAACCCTATCTTACCGAATTCAAGACAATTCGAAATTATCCAACGCATAATGACACTGTCCAATCTGACATGGGTCGACTCCAGCCAATCTGAAAGGAATTCCAGTTAATATGTCCCTCATTCCTAGTACCCCAACCACGTCTTGAAATTTCCTTTAACCATACATGTTCAGAACTTTCCCCCCTAACAAACAACCATTGCTCGTTTCGTACTTTGTATAAAAATAAGTTAATACGCATGGACGGCAATGGTTATCGTAATTGGTGTTACAGCGATAGTGTAGTATTGACAGTAGTTAAGTGCTTAAAGTTAGGGGTTTCTATGTGATTTAGTAATGTGAACGGTTGAATAGTTAAGTACGGTCACATGTTACATTATGCTGGTAATGATCTGAGCTATACCGGCTCCGATTGTGGAGGAATTAATGCTATTAACATTGGAATTGGTATGGGAAATGCTGAGAAATACATAATATAGTTAGGATTGTTATGAAGAAAGTTAAGTTACAGTTGTTCTACCAGCTCCGATTGTGGAGGAATTAATGCTATTAACATTGGAATTGGTATGGGAAATGCTGAGAAATATATAATATAGTTAGGATTGTTATGAAGAAAGTTAAGTTACAGTTGTTCTACCAGCTCCGATTGTGGAGGAATTAATGCTATTAACATTGGAATTGGAATGGGAAATGCTGAGAAATATATAATATAGTTAGGATTGTTATGAAGAAAGTTAAGTTACAGTTATTCTACCAGCTCCGATTGTGGAGGAATTAATGCTATTAACATTGGAATTGGTATGGGAAATGCTGAGAAATACATAATATAGTTAGGATTGTTATGAAGAAAGTTAAGTTACAGTTATTCTACCAGCTCCGATTGTGGAGGAATTAATGCTATTAACATTGGAATTGGTATGGGAAATGCTGAGAAATACATAATATAGTTAGGATTGTTATGAAGAAAGTTAAGTTACAGTTGTTCTACCAGCTCCGATTGTGGAGGAATTAATGCTATTAACATTGGAATTGGTATGGGAAATGCTGAGAAATACATAATATAGTTAGAATTGTTATGAAGAAAGTTAAGTTACAGTTATTCTACCAGCTCCGATTGTGGAGGAATTAATGCTATTAACATTGGAATTGGTATGGGAAATGCTGAGAAATGCATAATATAGTTAGGATTGTTATGAAGAAAGTTAAGTTACAGTTATTCTACCAGCTCCGATTGTGGAGGAATTAATGCTATTAACATTGGAATTGGTATGGGAAATGCTGAGAAATACATAATATAGTTAGGATTGTTATGAAGAAAGTTAAGTTACAGTTGTTCTACCAGCTCCGATTGTGGAGGAATTAATGCTATTAACATTGGAATTGGTATGGGAAATGTTGAGAAATACATAATATAGTTAGGATTGTTATGAAGAAAGTTAAGTTACAGTTATTCTACCAGCTCCGATTGTGGAGGAATTAATGCTATTAACATTGGAATTGGTATGGGAAATGCTGAGAAATGCATAATATAGTTAGGATTGTTATGAAGAAAGTTAAGTTACAGTTGTTCTACCAGCTCTGATTGTGGAGGAATTAATGCTATTAACATTGGAATTGGTATGGGAAATGCTGAGAAATATATAATATAGTTAGGATTGTTATGAAGAAAGTTAAGTTACAGTTGTTCTACCAGCTCCGATTGTGGAGGAATTAATGCTATTAACATTGGAATTGGTATGGGAAATGCTGAGAAATATATAATATAGTTAGGATTGTTATGAAGAAAGTTAAGTTACAGTTATTCTACCAGCTCCGATTGTGGATGAATTAATGCTATTAACATTGGAATTGGTATGGGAAATGCTGAGAAATGCATAATATAGTTAGGATTGTTATGAAGCAAGTTAAGTTACAGTTGTTCTATTTCAGTTTGTATAAATCTAGTTGTATTTTTTTTTATGGTTTGATTAATTTGCACTTGGACTATGGCCTAGTGCTGATCGATACAAAAACATAGATGTGTTTCAAAAAACCATAACCTAGCAATATACGTCCAATTTTCATCGATGGAAAACTGGTCAAGTTCTGTGACCAATACAAATATCTGGGGAGTGTAATGCACTATTTTGAGAATATATTCAAATAGCCTCAGCGTTGCTAAAATAGTGAAAAATTACTGGTATCAAATTACTCGAGCAAGGTTGCAGTCAACAAAGGAGCTCGCTTACCTAAAAAAAATAACTAACTCACGATCTAAAAAATACTCAGATTATATCTATCGGGAAAGACCCACATAGGAAGCGTATTTCACAATTCAGTTTACGATGAAATTGGAAACCAAATTCGAATTTGTATCATACATAAGAGGCTTTAATTTTTATTCTTCTTTCAATCAGAATAGTAGATCTAAAATTATGTATGCCAAACTCAAAGATACATAGCTATGTAAGTACTTTTGAGATTAACATACAGGCATACTGTAAAATTACAGCATTCTCAATTTAATGTTCCCAATTTTTTTTATATAATCGATTGACAAGCAACAAAGCTATCAATTCAATTCAATTCTTTATTTTCTCCATAGACATCATTAGCAATGTTCTTGGATGCGTCAGTTAATACATTGCATGTTCTATTTCTAATAATAATAATTAAATTAATCATATAATAACAATTCACTAAGTAATAATCATAAAATGTCACTATCATATAATATACATACAAAAATCAAATAGTTACATTTAGCATTTTTTAAATTGTTGAATAAGTCATCTTTATTTCTAACGCTTTAATAACTGATGCTGGAAGAATCACAAGAACATAGTAAAATAAAACACTGATTGGTCTCAGTGCGAACGTGATTTATCGCTTCAAAGAACTAATGATTTCCTCTTTTCACGTTTTACACATATCAGAGCCGGGAGACTTGTTTGTACTTAAAATACGTTGCCTTGATTAATTACAACAACTACAACTTATATAAAAATATTACATAACTATTACGTAAGAGAAAATGTGAAGTTTCCGGCAGCCTAGTGGTGAGATCGTGTGACTTGCGATCCGCAGGCCCTGGGTTCAAATCCCACGGCACGCACCTCTGTCTTTTCGAAGTTATGTGCGTATTGTTGATTGCCGCCAACTTCAAACGGTGAAGGAAAACATCGTGAGGAGACCTACATGTCTGAGAGTTCTCAATGATCTTGAAGATGTGTGAAGTCTACCAACCCGCACTTGGCCAACGTGGCAGACTATGGCCTAACCCTTCCCAAAATGAGATGGCCCGTTCCCAGCAGTGGGACAGTTTGTACAAACAGGGCTGATAAAAAAAAGAAAGAAAATGTAATGTAAAAATCTAAAGTTAATTTAACGTTAAATTTACATAGCTGATGTATTTGGCATAAGTTTATGAATTTTCAATAATTCTTCGAACCGTAGATCGTCGATCGTCGTAGACCGTCGATCGAAAAAGTATGCCCTTTTTCCAACATTTTACTTACATTTTAAATTGTTGCTTAGAACTAATAACACATGTTTGTAATAAATATTATTAGATTTTCTTTTTAGCTGATAATAGGCATGCGCTTGACCGCTAACTCGCCTGATGTTAAGCGACAGTTGCAGTCTACGATGGAGCGCGCTTGTCTAGAAGGAACCTATTCCACTCGTGATTTGAAGACACCCATGTTTTATCTATCCGGGAAACCCCATTCAGGAAGCGTGTTCCACATCTTGGCGGTATGCACAATAAAAGTGGAGCTAAAGCGTTTCGTTCGAGTCTTTAGGATATCCACCATAAATTGGCTGATAAAACTTCTCCTCCTTTTTACTCCTTTTTGGGGGAAATACTCATCTAAAAAAAACACCTTTTAGGGTTCCGTACTTTATAGTTGAAAAAACTGAAACAACCTACTTGAAAATGCGCAATTTTGTTTAAAAACCATTAACCTATTTTGTGGAACTAATCTGAAAATATATCCTTATAAATAAAACATTTAATTTTGTTCAAATCGGTTTAAAAAACATACGCGTACAGTTTAATTGAGAACCTAATTCTTTTTGAAGTCGGTAAAAAATGTAAGCAAAATTACAAAATCAAATCAGTAACTCCTGCATCAAACTCCGGAAATATCAAAACAACTTTTAACTAAGAAATACCTAGCTTGCCATGTCGCTCAGTTAATAAGCTCCTAGTTAACAAACAAAGGTGATCTAGACAAAGCAAGGGAATACGCACAAAGAACGTGTCATAGGCACCGCGCCTTCCCAACCACTTTATCTATACCGCTAATATCACGCATAACACCTTGCAATATGATTCATATTAGATTAAATCAAGATTTTGATTAAAATTGCATTTATTAACAGTTGGGGAAACAATAAAGATCAGCGGCACAGTTTTTTCCTCATATGCCCAATTTATTTACAGTTTACTATGAGTAAATTGCGATCTTAACTTCGATTCGTGGAGATAATGTCCTTATATGCCTTTTGGTTATGAGATTTCATATAAATATAAAATCGTGTGTGAAAAAATCGTAGAGTAAATGCTACTGTAGCATCAACTACACGTATTCGTAGAACACATGTATGTATTCTATAACTACATTAAAAAAAAAAACTATGTCTATGTCTATGTCTACATATAATTTAAACGATGCAAACACGGAATCGTCAATAGCAACAACTTACAAATTATGTTGTGTTCTGTGTTTGGTTGTATTCATGTTATGCTTAAGTGGTAGTAATGCTTACTTGTTCCATCTGGTACACACATTCGATAACGGAATGTGTATGTACACTATTGCTACACAAATACTACATAAACGTTTTACACGCTCAGGGTGCAACTAATATTGCACATAAAGTACAAATCAAGAAACAAACTATTTTCAAAGGATTTTGAATATATCTTCAGTGACATATAGAAATAGCTTACAATTTGTATGTATAAGATTATCTGCTTTCAGTCTGTAACTCTGGATTCTATCTCTTGGATTGTTTTATTAGGGCTTCTATAGAGATATATTACTCACACGAGAATGTTTTGACTTGGTCTCGTTAGAAATACTTAACTATTAACTGTTCTCCAATTTAATCCTTGATGTTCTAATTCAGATAGTTATATACATAGACATAGAAAATAATTTTAATGGTTATTTTATTAATCTTCGCTGCAAAAAAAGTTATATTATAAGTTTAATGTATACATTTGTCTATCTATATATATTTCTGTAGTATCTTAACTCTCAAACGAATAAACAATCCCTTTTTAACCGACTTCCAAAAAGAGGGAGGTTCTCAATTCGACTTTTTTTGTACGTTTGGTACGCGATTACTCTGTCAGTTATGAGTTGATTTTAATTATTCTTTTTTGTTTGGTAGATAATAATTTAGAGTTGGTCCCTTATAAGTTTGATCAAAATCGGTGAAATACTTTAGTTTTTTTAACAAAATAACTGTAAATTGTCATCATATTAAACGAAATTGCTTTACATTTTTCAACAATAATTATTTTTGATTGTAAATGGATTCATTGGGAGTATTTTGAGCTGTTTCAAGAAAAAATAACCAGCTGTTTTAAATTTATGTTGTGTTTTTTTTACGCAAGATAAATCTACGATTGACCACAAATAATAACAGAAATTATAATTGGTAGTATTTATTATTATTATCTAGAGTATCAAATAATTAAATAATTGATTTAATGGCATTTATAAATCTAATAGTGACTAAACATAGTCAAAACATAGTCAATTAAACTAAGTCATAAACGGAAAAATATACATCGTAAAAATATTTAAAACCCTGTTTTAGCTTATGCTAATGAAGCTCTTTCATATGATACCCCACATGATACGGTTAATTCACTTTAAACTTTGGACCTTCATTCCTTGCATAAAGACACTATTTTTGTGATTAAATTAAAAATGTCCAGTTTTCGGATTTTTTCCTATATGTGTACTCTAACACAATGCTTTTTGCCAAATTTTATAGTTCTAGGTCAACGGGAAGTACCCCAAAGGTTTTGATTCCCTTGTTGTCAAAATGTGCGTTTTTTACGACATATTCGGCTGTAACTTTTTTTACGAAAACTGAGAGATTTTATTTTTCTTTCTGCAGCAAGAGACTATGGATCTGTGTATATGGTTTTAATTTCAACTCGATACCTTCACGCGTTCCCGAGATAAAGGTCTTGACACCCGAACGGACGGACAGACGGACAACAAAGTGATCCTATAAGGGTTCCGTTTTTTCCTTTTGAGGTACGGAACCCTAAAAATACATTAAAGGCACTAACTTTTACTAGCACAATAAAAAGGTTTACTGTGTCTGAAAAAGTAGGCACAAACATGACTATTTTAGCAATTTTTGGAAGGAACAATCCGAGCTTCTTTTATTATTCATTGATAGACTTGTGCTTGACCGCCAGCTCGCCTGATGTTGAGCGACGCTGCGGTCAACGATAGAGCGCTCGTGTTTCGAAGACACTCAAGTTATATTTATCGAAGAAAACTCACTAAGACAGTGTATTCCATAATTTAAAAGTTTATTTTCAGACCGACATACCGCGTGATAAACCAAGCAAACTATCCTAAACTCGACTGATTCAGGACTTTTCACAGATATTTCCAGTTACAATCTTCCGGAAACGGCAAAAGCATAAAAACATATGTATAACGCCTGCAGAAAAGTGATTGCACGCATATACGCGACTTTGCTATTCACTTTTCTACAGTTGTTTGGATGACATTTTGTTATAAAAACCAAAGTACTGCATTGATTTTGATAAAATTTATATGGGACCACCTCTGAAGTATGATCTATGAAATACAAAAAGAATCATCAAAATCAATGAACAATTGTTTGAGTAATCGGTTAACAAACATACAAATAAACATACAGACCGAATTGGTAATCTAGGTACTTCTTTTTGGAAGTCGGTTAATATAAGCTAGTCAAAAATACATGACTATATTTTTTACGTATCTTCACAAATTGAACAACATAATAGCTCCTCCTTTTTAAAAAATCGGTAACAAAAAAGGATTTAAAAACACCTAACAAAAGTATTAAGGCTACATAAAAGTACTTAAGGGGTATTGAATTCACACGATAGAACTAAAACAAACAAAACAAGGATTGTCTAGTAAATTTCTTCAAACTATCAGCATTTATTTAAGGCGAGGACACGTGAAGCGCTCCCCATCCAATCTGAACTATAGGTACGACAAAGGGGAATAAAATTAAAGTTCGAGTGACGGCGCAGCACGTCGTATACAAAAGCAATCTTGTCTTGTGTGGCTGTTTTAAAGGTGCTCCACTTGCTGTCTGTCGGATACGAGGGTTAAGGTACGGGTGTACGGCGATATTAACGGTTTCATTTGTCCAAAGCATCCGGGAGTTAGTAGCGACAGCGACACCCACCATTCATTTCCTCGGTACTAAAATGAGTATACGTCACTGACTTCTATTACGGAGTGGTGTTTGTCATATTTTTTTTGACAGGGAATATCTTTATGTTTGACTAATAACTCGCCTGATAATGGGACAGATGCTTTCGACTAGACATTTTAATACTTTGCCACAGAATACATTAATATTATTACATTTAGAATAGTCTCTATCATCCTCCCACCAATCTCTCATCATCCTCCTCTCCCCACGCTCGCCCTGTCGTTTGCCGGAGTTTTCTTGCATGGCATTTTTATTTGTCAGTCAAAGAAAGCCATGAGGGCTTCAAGCGTTCGAATCCCAAATGACATCACAAGCGATCACCAGCTAGACGACGACCCTAACTTCATGCATGTGTGTGCGCTATATACAGACGTCAACATGCATATATTTCACTAAATAGTGAGTTGTATAAAATGTCCGACGTGTGACTTTGTCGCAAGCCAGAAAAGATAAGAACTATTATGTTAGAATGAGATGTCTGTAGCCTAAAAAGTGAGTAGGCATTTCATACACTAATTTGCGCTTTATAAAGTCTTTATTTAAATAAAAGTGTTTAAGGCAATCTTCTGTACCTGCAACAGTGTAACTAAGGATGAAGCAGATCAATCTAGAATAAATCTATATGCTATAACCTTGAAAATCTCAACATTAATATTGTCTAATTCATAATTGCTATTTTTAGGTAGATTTGACAGATTGCAACCAACTAGAATTAGTTACTTCTGTGTAACGTCTACAGATCCACCAAACATTTTTTAGCCTAAAAGGCTATTATTATTAACGGGATATTTACCGTGGATTATTTATATCGGGAGCTCAAAATTAACGCGTACCACGGTAAATATCACTTTAATAATAATAGTATTTTAATAATAATTTACTAATTAATTTTAATTAATATTAATTAACTAACTAATTTTAATGACCGTGATAGTTTAAAAAAGTATTTTTAGCTTATTGCTTATGTTGTTGGCTTATTGAAAAATATTCAAAGAATGTATTAACGTGTATAGTTAATACATTCTTTCAATATTTACACATAAACAATAATTTGTATATATCAAACCTGTCCACCAATTCAGTTATAACATTATACGTCAGCGGCACACGCCTACTTATTCTAGATTAGTGACATTTCAACGCGCCTTGACTCTGTGACCGCATCATTTTTGCGTGGTAAAAGCCGTTCACACACGGTCGAGCATGTAATTTAGATCCTAGATCCCGAAATAAACGAATTGAATGATTCTTATCACGCTTAGCTAAATTTTTAAAACTTGGAGAACACCTTGCTTCAAAACGCCACTAAAACGGATTTAATACAACAGTGTTCTCCAGAATCTACAGTAGAAAGTAGAAAAATTATTCCACAAGGTTTTATCGATTATGGAAATACAATTATCATAATGATGGTTTATTTTATTAACCATCATTATTATAATTTTATTTCCAGCTGCCATTGTCTCAGTGTAAGGCGAAGACATTTCTTTTAGATTAAATAGATCTACAATTGACCACTGTTTCCAGTTTTTTCGGTCAAGGGACTAATCACCATAGACAGTTTCGGACTGTCATCAATCATTCAAAAGTACGTATACGGAAGACGTTCGATCTAAGGAAAATCAATGTAATAATATATTAAAATACCTAATATTTAAAAGTAGAAATTATTTTCCTCTATATATAAAAAAACGCGGGCTAAATAATTCTCTTAATGATTAGAATCAACTAATAAGAATAAAGGTTAGGTTTTAACGTAGTTGATTGATTTCCAAGTATTCAAACTTTAATTGGACACAAGGTCTGAGTAGCTTAATAAATCGACCTTACATTGTATCATACAAGGCATAGCTATATACCTATTCAACCATGGGTCAGCGAATAAGTCTTTGAACCCATTTCACCTTTTGAATAAAAGGCTTACAAAAGCCATAAATATTTTTAACCGCTTTTTCAGGAAATAATCAAAAGTTTATGGAAATACTTCCATTATAACGTGAAATTTGACATGTGTGCGGAAGTTGTTATTTGATTAAAATCTACATTCAGAAGGGAATACTGAAGAAATAAACGGTACGCGATTCAGGCTATAATTTTCATTAGGAATAAAAACGGAAATTTGTGTTATGTGTCTTGTTTTTATTAAGACAGGTTTTAACTCTATGTATACAACTGACTATTGTTCGTTAATTTAGACACTAATATTTTTAAGCTTCCGTACTAAGGGTGCGGAAGCCTATTCGTGGGGCTACGATGTCTGTCTGTCTGTCTGTCCTACACATAAACGGCTGTATCTTTCGAATGGTAATAGATACAAGTCTCAAAATTGACAATATTATAAGGTTTACTTTGATGTAAATCGACAAATAATAATTTATTAACAAAAACAAGATATTGTAAATTTTTTGTCATTTTAAAAATGAAACAAATTAGTTCACGTTTTCATAAGACTAAACGCTAGACGGTAGGGGAGGCCTATGTCCAGCAGCGGACTTCTTCTGGCTGAGATGATGATGATGATGAAACGCTAGACGGTACTAGTCACTGATACATAACATAATATAATATAATTTTTACTTTACACGCACTGGCGTACTGGCGCACGCCGCACAGTCATCTTGTTTTATCAAAGTCCGCTAGATGGCGCTTTTATCAATATTTTCTTTAGATGTGCCTACCGTTTCAGAAATATTCAGAATATTTCTACTGTAAAAAATATGTGAAATTACAAATATTCGTAGATTTATGGCACGTTTTGCTAATTAGTCCTGTTTTCTGTGGTCATAATATTATGTTACATGAGACTACGGAAGCCTCGGTCTGCGAATTAAACTCGTACTTTGCCTGATTTATTTATATTGCGGTTGACATATTTCTTCTGACCCTTTATTTTGGTATTGTAAATATAAGTTTTTATGAAAGAGAAAATTCTACTTATTCTGTTTCTTACATTGACATTTAGTGTGTAAGTATATCAATATGAAGGTGCGATGAATCTGTCCCTTTTCCTATTTACAACCTGTCAAATTCGGACTCGGGTCTACATCTTCAGCGCTGGCATTTACATACAGAATGACAGAGATGATTATTATTAGATACATTTTCGAAACGGAATCCTGAATAGATTTGGAATAGCCCGAGAGGCAGTTGTAGTAGTTTAAAGTATAAATTCTAGTTGGGTTGGGATGGGTTATATGGTTGATATTCCGGAAACACGTACGAAACGCTTTAGCTCCACTTTCATTGTACGTACTGCCAAACTGTGGAATGCGCTTCCTGAATGGGTCTTTCCGACTGGATATAATCTAGGTGTCTTCAAATCGCGAGTGAATAGGTTTCTTCTAGGCAAGCGCGCTCCATCGTAGACCGTAACTGTCACTTAACATCAGGTGAGTTGACGGTCAAGCGCAAGCCTATCTTCGAATAAAAAAAAAATGCACAAACAACAACACATTATGACCAAAAAACTATGACGCCCAGCCTTTATCTTGTACTTACCGCTACTGTATTTACAAACTTCTAGCACAGAATAACATTAATAGTATTTATACATAAAGAACGGACATTTTCTGCCTCCTGCTAGTCCTTTGTTATTACTTTTAAGGTGTGTAAAAAAAAGAGTTTATCTATCTATCTCCTCCTTTTTGAAGTCGGTTAAAAATAAACTTACAATATATTAGAACAAAAGGCAGTCTTCGGTAAAAGCAATATCTTATGGACAACCTTAGGTAAAAATCAGTACAGTAAATAGAGTTTGTCATCCAACCGGGATCACCGCCAGTCCCTGGCTTGCGCCGTTAATAAAAGAAACATCACCAGCAAGGGGACAAAGGCCCGGTGGAGGGTACTCCACTCGCTTTGTCCCCAACTAACATTGTTTAATTCCCGGCGAGAGGTAGGCCCTCTTCCTGCGGTGGGATACATAATTCTTGAGGTTGTTAGTTAATAACTTATATGGGCACATAGCATGGTAAAGGACCAGAAATGTGACGAAGTGAGTGGAAGGAAAATAACATGAAAATAATTCATTTACAAATCAAATAAAGGGCCTTTTTAAGAACTATGTGTTGAGATCTCGTCGGACAAGTTTAGTAGAATGTACGACCTACTACCCGGAGCTCAAATTATACTGGACATTGTTAATAAAGTTACTATAGATATAAAAATAGCCGACTTCACAATACGAATTTCGTTTACTTGACATATTTTCCTGAAAAAAAAACTATTTAACAACTGATTCTGATGAAATTTGTATGGGACGAATATTCAAGTATTTCTTTACTAAAAATAAATAAGATGGTGAGGTATTTAATTAAAACAAAAAAAAATACTTTGATACTCAAGAGGTATGGTCGAATCTGACCTTACTTTGCACATAAATCAGTTAAGTCCTTTAACTTTCCTATAAAAACTGAAAATATATATCCAATAAATATTATCATTCTTTTTGGGAAGTTGGGTAAGAAACTAAATCATTTTTTATATCGGTTAATAAATACCTAAGGTAAGTATAGGAAAGTCAGAGTAAGATTCTGAAGCTATAAAGTAAATCGAATCAACGCTCTAACAACCGTCAAATGTGGCGTCAAACTACCTAAAAGTAATAACTACTAATAAACACTGTACTTGCAGTAAACCAAATTTAGTCAACAAAGTATAAACAAATACAAGTCGCTTTTTATTAGCGTTCTAAAATAGGGAATGGTATCCGAGTGGACGTGGAATATTGCGTGTAAACCAATACATATTCAGTTTTATTGACTCAGCTTTTATTGATATCGACACAAAACTCGATTACCAGTTTCGATTGAGTGCGAATTGGGCGGCTGTAGTATAAACGTCGCGTGCGGTTCAGCCGGCTGCAGCGGCACTAATTCCCAGTTTTATTAGCAATTTTATAGTTATTTATTTATTTAAATCCATCAACATTGTGTACAATAAAAATACTCACACAAGTTTAACATACATATTTACATACATTAATAATATAAATTCAATTATCACAGTAATTAAAGATGGAGACAGCATGCATTAATGCAGCGAACAAATAAATTATAAAAAAATGTACGTAAAAAAAATACTAATTAAAGATTAGATTGAAAATAATGTAAAATTGGTAAAATTAATTAAAAATACTAGATTGGTCAGAATTAAAGATATAATTGATTACATGACTAAAATTGAGTCCACTGCTGGACATAGGCCTCCCCATGGATTTCCAAAAAGACCGGTTGGAAGCGGCTTGCATCCAGCCTCTTCCCGCCACTTGTATGAGGTCATCTGTCCATCTCGTGGCTGGTCTTCCTACGCTACGCTGCGCTTGCCGGTACGTGGTCTCCACTCGAGAACCTTTCGGCCCCATCAGCCATAAGTTCTACGTGCTATGTGCCCTGCCCACTGCCACTTCAACTTGCTAATCGCCGTGCTATATCGGTGACTTTTGTGTGATAAAACATAATGATATAAAATCAGATTTTAAAGTATTAAATTTGACAGTAAGTAATAGTTACAAAAATAACAGTAGACTGCGAGCATAAACTTTTTGCAATAATACTTGTTGCAAAAAAAGGTAAGGTAAGGCTAACGAGGTCTAGTGCTTATGGTATAAGATATGAAATTGAGGCAAATTGGCATTTGCAAACAAATATTACATCTTACCCTCGTATCCCCTCTAACCCTCTAATACCCTCTCCTTTCCATGTAACCCTCTAACCACGGTCAAATGTGGCGTTAAACGCCACATTAAACGCCACGTTAAACGCCCTCGTGGTATTTGACACTGCCTACCCCGTAAGGGAAAACAGGCATGATTGTATGTATGCATAAATTCTTATTTATTAGAGAATAAAAATATATAAATATATATATATATATATATATAATCTATAAAATATAAAATAAATAATAATAAATGGAATCGTAGGATATTTTCTTTCAGAACGTCATGTCATGACAGCCTCTTGACTGATTTTACTCACATATAAAATTTATATTTTAAATACTGAAACAACAGACTTCAAAATGTGTAATTTTTTTAAACCTAACTAATGAACCGATTTTAATGAAATTTTTATGGGATCAATTTGAAAGCTTTCTTGATTTCTGTCATAAGAAAGCAATTGTCAATCAAATCGTCAGTCAATCAATCAGGGTCACAAGGTCCAGTGACCTAAAAGGTCCAGTTACCCTAAAGGTCCAGTGATCCAAAATGACAAGTCCCAAAAGGTCTATAGTCTGTCTAGGTATATAGGTAAAATTAGTATTAAGACATCATCTCATACTTGTCTTTGTTAAAAATAAAAGCCCTGGTTTCATCAAAATCCTACAACAAAATACCTAACAGTTTTAAATGAGTGGTACTAATACGTTATAGGTACCTACCTATAAGATGACCTTGTAAATATGGAGCTAATTCCTAATATCCAGAATTTCAAGACTTTAGGCTTTTGTAAGCCACTAACAACAATGTTATTGGATGCTAGGTATCAGATACCTATTTACTATGTAAACAGAGGGTTGCTCGCAGACACATTACTATGTTAATAAGGAGCGATATACACGGGAAAATAGTTCAGATTACTCTAATTAACTTAATAAAATACTACCTTTTGGGGAACTAAATTATGTTTTACCTATGGAACGCACATGTAGGTATTTTTAAACTACTTTATGTAAGTTTACGTTTGACGTAACTAATTCAGAGCGATCCACCAAGTGGTCGAAGATTAAGTAATTTATTCTTTTAGACTCGAAGATACTCGAGACTAAGTTAAACAAAAAACTGACTTTTTGGTTTTTCCATCGGTTTGCTTTGTTGAATCGCAATATTCAAAAAATATGTAATGTACAGATTTCGATCTGTTACAGTTTTAAATAAATATTTGTGGACATTTCACACAACACCATCTAGCCCAAACCAAGCAAAGCTTGTACTATGGAACGAGATGGCTGATAGAATACATAAATACTTTTTTTTGTAAATATATACCTACATATGATACATAGAAACACCCAGACACAGAACACATCCATGCTCATCACACAAATGTTTGCCCTGGGTGGGGATCGAACCCACGGCCTACAGCACAGCAGGCAGATATACTACCAACTGAGCCAGAAGGCCAGTAAATTTTTATTATATGTATAAACAGATAGAAATTATATATATCATACCTCCCTAAATTTTCAGTATCTAACCTACCTATTCTTTTCATTGTCTATTTCGAGTAACCCCAATTACTGAGTGTCGAAAATTAAATTAAAATAAACATAATTAAACATCTGGTCTCATTCCACTTTCAAAATTACCGTATTCCGGAGATTATCCAACGCATAAATGTACGTAAATGTTAATAATACCGGATTTTGGCCCCAAAAGCGGTATGAAGACCGAAAAATGTACGCATACCCTCATATGCTGCTCTGTAGGAGCACCTAATTCCGCTAATTATAACATTAACAAAGAATTAATTTGAAACGTGTGTCGCATACGTGAATAATAAAATCAGTTGGTGTTTTGATTAAGTAAGTTATTTAAATAGGTAATATAAAAAAGACAAGCTCAATATGTTGTACAACAAGTATCTATGTTAAAAGAAAAACAAAATACTCGACTGCATAAAAGCAGTTTTTGCAGTCCAGCTTACGATTTCGTTTCACGTGATACGCTATTGAGTGTACGTTTTTTTATGAGAAAGTATGCGAAAAATCGCCGAAATAGACTATAAATGTGCATTCTTTGAAATAATTCTAATAAAATTACTTGTTTATTACGAGAAAGTTCGTTAGAGGTAACGAAAAAGCGCATTTTTTATTATTATCATCACAGAAAAATATAGCCTATGACATTCTGGAAGCGAAGACGAATCTAATGACACATCGCACATCAAAATCTGTCAAGCCGTTTGGGCTGTAAGCGAAACATATATACATACCCAGTCCACACACATACATACATACACTCGAAAAACAACCCTCTTTATGCAGTCGGGTCAAAACGGACATAGGTTTCAACATCGTCATCATTATCATCACTCTTTTTAACCGACTTCAAAAAAGGTGGAAGTTATCAATTCGGTTGGTTTTTTCTTGTTTGCTATTTGATTGAACTATTGTATAATATGGAATTAGACAAATTGGGGCAATTGAGCTGAAATGGCTATGACTTAAAAAACTAGTTAATTGGCTGACGCTCCCACACAGTAAGTAAGACGAGGTACTTCAGTGTGGGAACAACGGCACATGTCAATTTCGTCTCATTATACAAAACAATTGAGGCCGGTGATGACTCGCCACCCACAAAATGGCTGCTGATGGTAGAGGCTACAGACTGAGGAAACTCGTGACGATACGTGCCGTGTCTAGAATGCCTATCTAACCGTTTACCCAACCATCTAACGAGAGCCTCTTATTTTATTTTATTTTATTTATTTAAGTATACAAAACAGAATATAGCCTAACATAATTTAAGATAACACGTGACAATCGATCAGAACCAGACTATAATCCAAAGCATATAGCAAACACATTTTAGGTATTAAATTGAAACAAAGGGGAAAAAGAGAAATAGAGGCTATGAACTTTTTTTTTTCTTCTTGAGACGTCGGTCGAGGATTTGCGCTCTTCTAATTATTATTATTATTTAAAGTGGGTTGTTTCATTTAATTTAACTATAACAATTATATAACTATGCGTGTGGCACAAGGAGGCATTGCTAGTAGTAACTACACATTTAAAATATTATCCAATTTTTAAACAGTTAGGTAAAAATAATAAACCTGGCATTCATATACTCCCCTACCTGAAAATTTGCTCCCCGACCGTGACTGCTTTGAATTTTTGCTGTCGTTTGTCAACTGTCGCGTACTTACTCGTATTTATGTCAGAACATGGATATTAGCTCTGAAATATAAAACTATCGTGTATGAAATATTTCTGGCACAAAATTATGTTTAGTAATTTCGTTTGACCTTTTGCATACTTTGCTTTTAACAATGTTTTATTTAGGTTGTTAGGACGCGGTGTTAGAGGGGAAGGAGGGAGGAGGAGAACAATATGTTCAATGTCAAAATCTTAGAAATGATATTAAATTTGCACTGATTCTATGACGCTGATTTGATGGGGCCGAAAGGTTCTCGAGTGGAGACCACGTACCGGCAAGCGCAGCGTAGGAAGACCAGCCACGAGATGGACAGATGACATCATACAAGTGGCGGGAAGACGCTGGATGCAAGCCGCTTCCATCCGGTCTTTTTGGAAAAGGCCGATTGGAAGCGGCTTGCATCTATGTCCAGCAGTGGACTTCTTATGGCTGAGATGATGGTGATGATGATGATAGCGCTGAGTTTTGATATACAATATGTAAGTATGACATTTCATTTCGGCGGCGACTACTTACTCCAGATATACCGTCTTACTTATAAACGCATGTTAAAATCTTATTCACTGAATAAGGGCTTGTCACTTTCTGTCAAACTGGAACTGTCACTCACGAAAATGGAACAAAACACTGTTTAACTAAAATGAGCTTATTCAGCGTTTATAAGTAAGACGGATAGTATGAATTTGAATATAATCTGGGTCTTTATTTCGCGAGTGAACCGGTTTCTTTGAGGTAAGTGCGCTCCATCATGAATTAAGCTAAGGTTGCCTGGAAGAAATCGCTCTATGCGATAAGGCCACCTTTGTACTGTCGTTTAAGTTTATTGATTATTTTAAGTTATTATCTGTATGGTTGCACAATAAAGTTATATTCTATTCTAATTCACATTTAGGAAATCTTGAAAAAATCGGTTTATAATAAAATCTTGGACCTTTGAAAACAATTACTTAGAACTGCTATTAGTAATTAATGGTCACCCATCCAGGTCAAACAGACATAAAAACAATACCCACGCCTATCAAATAAATAAATAATTTTTATTATAATGCGCTTGTGTTAGTCATTAAGAATGACACGACTCCAAGTACCTTTTTACAAGTATAAATTAGTTTCAGCGCAGAACAATAATGCTTTTATAACAATAATTGCAATAAAAACTGCCTTGACTAAATAAAACTAAACTTAATAGACCTACTGATTACATTAAAGTACTTGACTTTTAAATTACTTACATAAATTACAGTTTAAAAAACTAAAAAAACACGCTCCAAATTATTGTATTGTCATAAACCTAATCGTGGTCAAAGTTATTTCTAACAAATCCAAACACAGCTATGATACGATGTTCCATCATGAAGTTCTAGTTCATATCTTCCGGCTCCATCATCAGATCAGTTCGACAGTACCAGTATTGTCATCAGAACTACATACAGCTGCCAATTTTCATGATGCTACGATCCTTGGAAGATGGTTAAATTAGTTACCTTAGACTTCATCACATACGGTCGACCTCCGGCTCCATCATCAGATCAGTTCGACAGTACCATATTATTGTATTGTCATCAGAACTACATACAGCTGCCAATTTTCATGACGCTACGATCCTTGGAAGATGGTTAAATTAGTTACCTTAGATTTCATTACATACAGGTCAACCTAATAAAAGCGTGTTAATATTAAAAAGAAAGAAACAAATTAGCTTAATACCACATAATATTGACTTACTTCAACACAGTGATAGCTCTAAAGTACCTACGTTTCTGAACTCAAGTTGTAAAAAAATGTAGATTAGTTTAATGAACGGGATGGCAACAGCAGAATCGACTCTTGGTACAGTTTTTTTCTCTCATCTCTCTGTTTTACTAACTTAATAATCTTACTAATCCCAACTGAAAGTCCTTAAAATTACTCCGACAAAAACGCTTGCGTGAAATTACTCATGAAAAAATCCTAGACTATAAAGCTAGATAAGATGGACACTCGGCACAGCACTAAACCTTTCTCGTTACAAAAACTTGACTAAGTCCGCTTTTTAAGGCCATTTATATTCTTCCTCGCTCGACCGGATGGCCCTTCGACCTCTACGCCATAAATATAGCGCGAACAAAAAAGCCTTGGTATGACCTCTATTATTCCTATAAAAAAAACGAACAAAAGGCGTCGAAAGAGCATAAACACCGCTGTCCCTAAATTTTACGTAATACGTATATCGCTAAACAAAGCGACAAATAATTTTCTCGGCATTAAAATTTCCTTTTACAATATCGTTAAGCTTTACAACCATTGAAGGTTTTGTTTTTCATTTTGAATAAGAAGACTGAAATAGGCAGCAATGGTTGAAGAGCGAAGCGGTGGTACTACCAGAAGATTGCGCATGTATAGAACTTAGTGCAACAGATAATTTTCCAGAGGGTCCTAAATTCAGTAGAGTCTGAGCCTCCGCGAGGTGTGGACGCGTTTCGGTGCGCTCCTACCAAGTTTACGTCTACGGTGTTTCGTTTGAATTGGGAACTTCCAGTTATTTTATGGTGGCAGTTTTGTTTGTGGACTTTAAGTTCTTTTCGGGTAAGTGGTTTTATTAAGGAAAGTTTTAATAGATAACCTAATTGCTTTGGTTGGAGTTTACTTAACAGCCATTAATTTGCAGAAAGTTTTTCTTATAATCTACCCACTGAGCTGTTTCATGTTTTGTTAATTTATAAGGTTGGAAAATTAATGATGCCTTTAAAAAATATTGCTCCTTACTATAATATATATATATGTATATATATTTTATAAATCATGCAAGTTAAACAATTCAGTTAATAATTAATATAAGAAATAAATAAGATGATTAAATTTATATGATTCTCGATGAACTGGTAAAATACCTAATCTTTATATGCATTTAAACCGTAAAGCAGCAGTGCGCATGTAGCACGTGTTGTACTCTTATATTAGAATATGACAATGTACCTAACAATATATCCGGGTGTGAAGATTTTTTTTGGTACTAATTAGGTCTACGTTTGACCACCAACTCGTCTGATGGTAAGCGACGGTAGCCAAGGATGTAGCACGTGGATTTTATATTGGTGAACATTTCAAATTAAAAAGACTGTAAGTATTCTGTACGTGCACCAATAAACTAAATAAATAAATTTCACACAACACCATCTAGCCTAAACTAAGCAAAGCTTGTATTATGGAAACTAGATGGCTGATAGAATTCTTTTTTTTTTTGTAAATACATACATAAGATACATAGAAACATCCAGATACTGAACAAACATCCATGCTCATCACACAAATATTTACCCTGGGGGGGATCGAACCACGACCTACAGCTCAGGAGGCAGTCGAACTATCACTAATCCATGAGGTCTGATTTAGAAAATATCTATTCACTCTAACCTTGAAGACGATCTTTAACATATAACATAAAATGACTAGCGCAATGCATTACCACTCAGGAGTTTTGAACTGGTAAAATCCAGAATTCTGGTTGGCATAAGACGAGTCATACGGTCAAGCGTGACTATTCAATTCAAGCGATTGACTTGCTTTTCTCGTCTTTCAGATACATATAAAAAAAACTGAAAATATTTTTGTCTCTCTCTAACGCATTAAGCCTATCTTCAGTTAGAAAAGAAACGTCGTTTCCATTTGGAAGCTTATCATAAAGCGTTTATACGTATTATAAGGTAAAATACGATTTGCAATTTATGGTGTCGTTCGTTTAACAAATGGTGCCAATTTTTCCGGATTTTTTGCACGTAGGTACTTTTTTTTGGTAATCATAATAACGCATATTTTTTATGCGGTTAGTCCCCTTGTCATATACATGTTTTGGGTAGGATTAAAATTTACCGAATTAAATAAACTTAAGTGCCTGTATTTTTTGTGTACGGAAAGGGGTATTATTTTATAAATAAATTAGGTAAGGGGTTACGTAATACCGGGGCCCTTTTTATTTATTTAGAGGATTTTACTAGACCGTTAACTCGCTTGTTGTGTTTGCGGTATGCTATTAAGCGCTTGTCTAAAATTACTAGAGATTCAAAGACAATCAATATCAATCTGATAAGTTCTACTTGGTAGTTGGTCCCTAACTATGGACCTATGGAAATTAACGTGGTGTTCACACATTTTTAAATAAAAACTACGGGTCACTCACCCGAAACTATAAAAACTATAAAACAAAAACAAAACTAAAAACAAACTAAACTATAAAAAAACTATAGTCGGATATTTCGGCTCAAAACAGACGTGAGTGACCCGTAGTTTTTATTTGAAAACTATGGACCTTATAAGGATGCTCAAAGCCACGCAACGAGCTATGGATAGAATTAAATTTTACCATGAAAATGTACGAATGGAAAGATTTTTAGAGTTTCGTAGTCAACTACAAACCATTTCAGTTTCGCCAGATCCGTCCGTCCGTCTATCCGCGGCTTAGCTCAAAGACTATAAGTACTAGAAAGTTGTTGTATGGATATACAATATTTATTATGCCAATGAATCGGTAAAATAAATTCTTGAATTTTTTGGGGTACATATAGTTGGGATATTTTTTTTTTATCTACCCCATGGTATGGGGTTGCGTTGGATGGGTATTCAAAAAACATTGGGGTTGTGCGAAAACTATTTTCAATTTAAGGATTTGTTTGAGATATATTAAGCTAAAAACTTAAATGTAACTTATATATCTAGTGAGTTTCCGCTTCGAGGTTTTCAAGCTGGTACTCTGCCTACTTCGAAGTCTTCAAGCTGGTACTCTTGACGACTTCGATGTCTTCAAGCTGGTACTCTTGTCGACACGCTAAATATTAAGCTGTGATATTAAGAAGTGACAATTTTTGATAGAATCAAGTATGCCTACACTTTACTGGCTAAACGGTTGACTTTGGGGATGTGAAAAAATTCATGTTTGTGTCGTGGCATATATGTTTGATGAAATTAGAAGGAAAACTATCACGGCTAAGTAGGGTTTACAAGTTAACGAGTATTAGTCAATGAACTTAAACTAGCATAATTTAACTCGAACTTTCATAGTATCAAACAGGAGACACTGTTTTAAATTTACATAAATTTTGATGTTATAATACGGAACCCTATTTTGCGCGTGCCACAACAGGCACTTAGCCATTTATGTTATAAAACATTCGTATTTTTTTTTGAGATTCCTTGCGTATGCGTACATTCGGTTCATTAATGTTATAAAAGGTGTAGTGTGTTGAATAACACATTTTATTAGCATAGGCCCTTAACTTTACTTAAGGCATATTGACATATCCATGTTATGAGGATAATTTGGCTTAACGCTAAGTCCTTACGAATTATACATAAGTATATCTTATCCACTGGATGATTACTATGAAATTATAATTTAATATTGATCACTATTTTAACACTGTTGTAACTAAAATATATACACGAAACACGAAAAAGCGTCACCGTTTCATGGTGGATATTCCAAAAACCCGAACGAAACGCTTTAGTTCCACTTTCATCTGCGGACTGCTAGAATATGGAATACGCTTCCTGAGTGAGTTTTTCCCGATAGATATAATCTGGGTGTCCTTGAATCGCGAGTGAATTGGTTTCTTCTAGGTAAGCGCGCTCCATCGTAGACCGCAACGTCGCTTAACATCAGGCGAGTTGGTGGTCAAGCTCAAACCTATTTCTATATAAAAAAAAAAAAAATTGACATCTGTATCGGGCCTACAAATTAGCAATTATACAGCTGTGCCATATATTTGGTACGTTAAATAGTTTTCAAGATGCACGTTGCAAATTAGCGTATCATAACCTGTCATAGACAGGCCTCATGGCTCAGTGGTAGTACGACTGCCTCCTGGGTCCAAGGTCGTGGGTTCGATCCCCACCCAGGGCAAACATGTGTGATGATCATGTATATTTGTTCTGTGTTCGGGTGTGGCTATGTATCATAAGTATGTATTTACAAAAAAAAAGTATATATTAAACGGTTTTATTTAGCTTACCCTGTTTGTTTGGGTCAAATTTAGTAACCGAAATTTGACCCGCTTCCCGTTGACAAATTGATCTGATATTTTGTACACGCCTTTAATTTAGATGACAATACAATAAAATATATTGAGTATCATTCTAAATTCAATATGGTCGCCGCCACGAAATTACGGTTTTCATATTTTTTCACAACCCCTACACTACAATATGGGAATCAAATGAATGGGCTTCTTTTAGTAGAATACAGTTAATACATTACCTATTTCATTATTTTTCTTTTCAATAAAACCATTTAACTTAAAAAGATTTTTAAGTACTTATTATGTACTTACTTACTATGTATGTATAGAGATATTTATGTAAGTATATGAATGAGAATTTGATCTATTATAATATTTTGTTTTCCTCTTTTAACGTAGGTAAGTACCTATAATATAATTAACTACTGTTGTTTTATGTATACCCATTTTTAGTTAAGTTTTGCTTTAAGGCCACTATCTGTTACCATTTGTCCTATCCGTGCAAGGTTGCCTGGAAGAGATCGCTCTAAGCGATAAGGCCGCCAATTAAAACACCTAGTTTTAATATTATTCTCTATGTATTTAATGTATCTGTATTGTGGTCTTTTAATAAAGTGTTATCTATCTATCTATTATGTATTCTATCAACCATCTAGTTTCCATAGTACAGCCTCTCTAGTACAAACGAAAAGAAATGAAAATAAGTGCTGTTCACCGAATAGTTCTGACTAGTAAACGTTTAGAGAAATGGTGATTTACATAACTCCCGGCAACTTGATTCACGCAGACCCCGAACACTTATTCTTATCCCGACATAAAGTTAGTGTGACTTTAACAAAAACAGTGATACGTTTACAAGTGATAGGTACGTTTGTGTATGTTCTACGATATACTCGCCAGTTATAAAATTTCAGCAATTCTTTTGTGATTGAAAATGGAATACCTACTTTAGAGGTGGCCCTGTTAAATTTGTATCAATTTTAATTCAATTTATTTTATTTTAATTAATTACTTTCATAACTACAACAACAAACAAAGAGAGTTTTAAGAATGGTGTCTACAAGCACCTTTCCGGGTTAGCAAAGCAACAGTAATGTCAGTGATGTTGCAGTCCATAGGTGACGGTTATCGCTTACCATCAGGCGAGCCGTCTGCCTTTTTGCTTCACCTATTCTATAAAAAAATATTAAAAAAACTAGCTTCTATTATATGAATAACACGTTCGGGGCAGCTAGGCGATTTTTTTAAACTATAATTATGAAAAATTCAATGGGATTTCGGAACTCAAACATCTTTAATTATATTCTAGTTGTGAGCTAATTACCATCTAATTTTAAACCAGCTTGAATATTTCGGTAATTAAAGGTTGTTTGGAGGCTTAGATTTAAATTTCAGCTTACATTACATCTAAATAAAAGTTTCATGGAAATGTTTTAGTACCTAAATATATTAAAATTCTAGACATAAATGCTGTATTATTAAAATAAATAATAGGTAAATAAATATTTGTGGACATTTCACACAACACCATCTAGCCCAAACCAAGCAAAGCTTGTACTATGGAACTAGATGGCTAATAAAATATATATACCTATACTTTGTAAATATATACATATGATACATAAAAACACCCAGACACAGAATAAACATCCATGCTCATCACACAACTGTTTGCGCTGGGTGGGGATCGAACCCACGACCTTACAGCTCAGCAGGCAGACCTACCAACTGAGCTACAAGGACAGTCACAAAGTAAGCATGTGTATACGAAATCAAAAAGTTCCACAAAAATAATAAAAACCGTAAATTCTACAGCAGCTGGAAGCCAAACTTGCGAGCCACCAAACTGGCTGGAAAATGTCTAAAGGCCACTGTTGGTTTTTTCTAACCAAAATTAGAAAAATAGCAGTTATACACTGTTGATTCATTCAGTTGGTTGAACCTGAAAGGAGTTTGCTTTGCTGCTGATATTTTGAACGAACAAACCAAACCGTAACTAACAATTTGTACTAGTAGCATTCCATGATTTAGAAAACCTTTTTACCCGACTGCGCAAGAAGGAGGGTTATGTTTTCGTGACTATGTATGTATGTATATATTGTGAGTATATTCGTGTGTATGTTTCTATATTACCTCATACAATCTAAACGGCTTGACTGATTTGACTGATTTTGAGGTGTCCTTAGATACGTCTTCACTCTCTGAGTATCATGGGCAATTTTTTTTTGTAATAATAATTATACAACTCTCGCATAAAAAAAATGCGCTCTTAACCTGCAACGAAATTTTTCGTTATGCGTATTCTACAATCTAGCAGGCCGCACGACGAAAGTGGAATTAAAGCGTTTCGTTCGCGTTTTTGGAAGCACCATGAAACGGTGACGCTTTTTCGTGTTTCTGACTGTCCTAAACTAAACCGAGATAAACTTCAGTTTATCTAATCTTTGTTTATAGTTGAAGTTGATCAAATTACGCGGTCGAAATGGAAATAAATGTGGCTAACAACTTGACATTTATAACTTCATATCCTAAAAAAATAGTATAAGAAAAAGTACTTCAGTTAGGTCATAAATTTTTCTAAGCTACAGTCTAAACACGACAAGGGAAAGACAAAACGTAGTTAACTAGAAAAAATAACGTTTATTTTTACGCAGAAAAGCCTTTTAGACATGTTTTAGAACCACATTGTAAGTAGAAACGAATGAAAACATCTTCGGCGGCTGACGGTAAATTACATTAGGTCCCTGACAGGATCTCTTTGCCTCAGGAAAACACGTTTTTGTATTTGACAGTATTAGAAGAACAGGCTAGGCAAGTAATTTAATTTAAGGTTGTTCTGTAAAGATTTTCTGCAAGTGAATTAAGAGTCTGTTTTCCGACCATTGTCCGTCTCGCTCACGCAAACAAACATTTCTGTAGATGTGAAGTGATTGAATGAACTTATAAAAAAATAGTCTCATAGAACACTAGAAAGCAATATCACAAGTTTTCGACCTAAATTTAACTATGATCCAAATTAATATTTTTATATAAAAAATATTTCTACGTTAATAATTTCTCAAAATCATTTTGATACGTGTTCTGTAGGACTATTCAGTTCATTCAATCACTTTACATCTACAAAAATGTTTTCTTTAAACAAAACCCTTAACTACACGCCACAGTTATAGTTATAGTGTACAAAGTTGATATAACTAGAGTTATAATATAATCTTTATACACTACACACTACAGTTTTCTTCATTCAAAGCACCTAAAACTTTTAGGTGCTTTGTATAACGAAAACTGTTAGTAATAGATGGCGCTATCTGTACTCGTAATATGTAAAAAATGAATTAAACTTAAAGTAAGTGTAGATGTCTTTCAAGTTTTTATTACTTTAAAGATAGGCCAGTCAAGTACTTACCTAGGTTACCAAACGAGCACGTTCAAACTCCTGATAATTTATTTTAATTTGTTTGTTACAACCTGCCTTCGGTCCCCCTAACTTCTTGAAGCACTCAAATTTCCAATCAAAACATTTTGTATTAATTTTGTTTCCGCGGGTTATGGCCTATACTTTTCAAAGTCTTTTAAGGGATTTGTCGCTCTTAAGAACAGGGCGGTACTTAGGAGCAGAGCCCTTAATCTAAGTACGTATAATGTTTAACCCTTCGGTGTTTGTATCTGTTAACGACGACAAAAGTTATTCTACTCGTATTTTCATGATATAAAATAATTATGGCATAATTAGTGGCTACGCTTAAGTTTTGTTTATAAGCTATGTAGGTTGAAAAATAAAAGAACTTACTATTCCAACTCTATACAAAATAGAAGCGCGGGACGCCTGGGTCCTTATTCCGTATGACCATCGGTCGCGTTACGTGAACTAAACGTGGATGCGTCGACAATGGAAATTACACTTTAAGGATAAAACTCTAAAGTCTAATTTTCATTGTCACACACCCACGTCTATTTCACGTAACGTAGCCGATGGTCATACGGAATAAAGGCCCTGATTGATTTTAAGGGGCCAACCACTGATGAGAACGTAATTGGGGCCAACGATACGTATGCGGCGGGAAAGTCAAACGTCAAACAGTTTTTTTGTCCTTGCTTAGCTTGAGTAACTATTATAAGTGATCATAATGTTTGAAACAATCCATAGTTATTATTTATATTATCACGTCAATTAAACAATCAATAATTCGCCTCGTTGCTTACATATCCCGAGAAGATGCTTGAATGATTAAAAAATTGTTTTTACATAATATCAACTCTGCAGAACATCTGACGCAATGGACGTGGAACAACTTATACTAGCGACACAAAGCCGTGCTCCGTTACTTTAAGGAGCTTGGTTGGTTTGAGTAGGCTGTCGAGGGAAATGCACAATACTCCCCAAGCAGGAAGTCAGTGCTGGACTTATCGTCTCTACTTCAAATTGTAATTAGAATGATACAATATTAAATATGAAACGATTACGTTCACTAAGCACATATGCAAGGCGCGTCACCGACCGAGAGTGACGTGTGTGCTGCTCCTTTGAAAAAGACCGCCGAATGCGGTTGAAACTATAGTCGGATATTTCGGCTCAAAATAGACGTGAGTGACCCGTAGTTTTTATTTAAAAATGTGTGAAAACCACGTTAATTTCCATAGTAAGCACATATGCGTTCCAAATCGTGATAGTTTATCTTAAAAGGACTATGTAGAATAAGTACAAACAGTTCTGAAATGAAACAAATTTTGACAGATTTATCGCGTATATTTTACATAACTTTATGACCTACATAGCTGTTGATGAGGTAAAAAATTATGTAAAATAAATGCGATAAATCCGTTAAAAGTTATACTATGGAAATTATCGTGGTTTTCACACATTTTTTAATAAAAACTACGGGTCACTCACGTCTGTTTTGAGCCGAAATATCCGACTATAAAGTTGTCAAGTTGTTGTTGTTGTTGTAAAGTTGTTTATCCGTTAAAAGTTGTTTCATTTCAATGGGTAACAATCGCGAGAAAACATTAGTCCTAATTTAAACACTCGAAACCAATACCCGTTTTTAACTTCTCCAAGAACTACACTTGTTAGACTTCATTAAAACTTGTACATCATTAAAACTTTGTGCTGACCTTTTAACCCACACAACAATAAAAGATTTGTTGTAGCTAGTAAAAAAGAACTCAAACTTTAAACGTTCAGTCTTAATTGCACTGCATCGGTAAAATCGTACCCCAAGGAGGTTAGTTACGGGTTGAATCTCTGCCGCGAAGATCCGAAGCATAAAATTTGTTGCGGACCCATTAATCTTGGCAATTGTGTCTAATTCCTGGTTCTTAGTGCGATGTAATAAATCAACTGAGAGTAAACATTCGAACCTTCCCAGCTCAGCTTTGTTGGGATAGATATTATTTCATGTTGACGTCTAAAGGTTGGGATTTGTTTCTGAGAAGTTTTGATTATTTGGATTACGTATCTATGTTTTACTTTGTTGTTTTGTTTTGTAGGGCGGTCCATAGCAATTATACTAGATGGTTAAGCTTGATATACACTATGCTAATATTTTAGTAGGTATAATAAGCAAGTATTCCTGACTATGCTATGCTCTTTTAACCCGCCAACCAAACATTGAAATGGAAGTACCTATTTGCTCACGTGGCATGAAGCTAACGTGAGATATTTGGTACTTTACTAAATTAGTGACATATTGCGCATTGAATAAGGAATAAAGAGATACGTAGACGTGCGAAAGTCACCGATATAGCACAGAGGATTAGCAAGTTGAAGTGGCAGTGGGCAGGCCACATAGCACGTAGAACTGATGGCCGATGGGGCCGAAAGGTTCTCGAGTGGAGACCACGTACCGGCAAGCGCAGCGTCGGAAGACCAGCCACGAGATGGGCAGATGACCTCATACAAGTGGCAGGAAGACGCTGGATGCAAGCCGCTTCCAATCGGTCTTTTTGGAAATCCATAGGGGAGGCCTATGTCCAGCAGTGGACTTTTTATAGCTGAGATGATGATGATGATGATTGCGCATTGGGCTTTACTAACTAACATGTTGCCCTCAAATTTATAGACAGTTGAAAAATGACATACATCCGACGGGACTTGAACCCGTATTATCCCGATCTCTACCTGTTTATTTGAACTGTCTATAAATTTGTAGATACTTCAATGTTTAAAACACAAAAAAATATCGAATATGTGTTGCCCTCGTCAAAGTGTCTGTGTACTTTTAACCCCTGATCCAAAAGAGGGGTGTTATGTGTTTGGCGTGTATATCTGTGACTGTCTGTGACATCATAGATCTCAAACGAATGGATCGATTTCAATCTAGTTTTTTTTATTAGAAAGAAATTTTCATCGAAAGTTTTCTTAGCTATGTTTCATCAAAATCGATTTAGACTTTTTTTCGATGAGTCTTGAGTTTCTTATACCTGTTTATTAATGTTTAACACGACATGTTTAATAAATGAAACCAGCCAAGTGCGAGTCGGACTTGCACACGAAGGGTTCCGTACCATTATCTATAAAAACGGCAAAAAATCATGTTGGTTGTATGGGAGTCCCCCGTAAATATTAATTTTATTTTAATTCAAATATTTATTTTTAAAGTGAATAATATAACTCACTATTCTGTGAATATATCAAGGGTCTACCTGTTGCCGTTATTATATATCGAGCAAAAACGAGAAAAAAAAACGCGTTTGATGTATGTCAGCCCCTTTAAATATTTATTTTATTCTGTTTTTAGTATATGTTGTTATAACGGCAACAGAAATACATCATCTGTGAAAATTTCAACTGTCTAACTATCACCGTTCATAAGATACAGCCTAGTGGTGACAGACGGGCAGACAGACAGCGGAGTCTTAGTAATAGGGTCCTGTTTTACCCTTTGGGTACGGAACCCTAAAATATTGTTTAGAGTGACGTCATACAATTTATGCCAGGCAGAGTGTTAGATAAGTCCATTGACACACCATTAGTCAAAATCTGTTCTGCTGTTTAGTTTAGGAAGGAACATAAAATGTTAATAAATTATGAATATTACTGTATATCTCAAAAATATTTACATATTTATACAATTAAGGTAATAACCGTCTTCTTTATGTCGAAGGGAAAATATATAAATCTAGTCTTATATCACTAATAATACAAAATCAGTTTGTTTATGTGTGTGTGAGTGTTTTAATTAAATGAAATTTTAAAATAAAGATACATAAGATCCTGGATTGGCACATACAATACTTTTATCACAGGAAAAAATGATTGTTTCCAAAATAGGGGTACTTCGGCGTTTCGCACCGCATGTGATTCGAACCGCGGTGCGAATCGCCCATGTACTGTTTCTGAATGGAGTGGGTGTAGCGTCGACGCACACGTAGTTTAAAATAAAAACAATAGCACGACATTTCAATACAAAATAAAACAAAAGACATATTGAACGTTTGCCAAAACGATGCCTCTAAAACGATAGCTGTCAAATTGCCAAATTTTGGCGTGTCATGATTTCGATGGTTCATAAAAATTGGTAAATGGGTTGCCAGATGAGCGATTTCGTACGATCAGCTACTTTATTCGGCTCGAAAAATCAGGTCGAAAACTATTTGCCTACAGCGAAAAAATATAGAGATAACCCGTTTTGACGTAGTCGTAATTTGACCGTTGTTCTTAAAAACCTTATAAGTAAATATTATTTCCATTACATTTGTTTTATCGAGCAAGTGACTTTATTGAATTGCAACAAAACAATCTACCTACATAAAAGTAACTAGTTATAATACCTACAGCACAAAAAAGTAAACCTGACCGATAAAGGCATAAAGTTAGTCTAAACGCTCAGACCCAATACCAGTTAGCAGCGTACCCAGTATGTTACC
This sequence comes from Lycia hirtaria, assembly GCA_947563715.1. Classification (NCBI taxonomy): domain Eukaryota; kingdom Metazoa; phylum Arthropoda; class Insecta; order Lepidoptera; family Geometridae; genus Lycia; species Lycia hirtaria. The sequence continues at coordinate 27,829,223 of OX387375.1, forward strand.
AACATTGCCACGTTGAATGACAGTGCTTATGCGTTGGACCAGATAGTCACGCGTCGCGTCAATCATTTTCTAATAGAACTCATTTCTTTGTTTTTTTTTTTATACATTAAGTATATGTAGATCTACGATTGACCACTAACTCGCCTGATGTTAAGCGACGGTGTGACTGAGGATGGAGCTCGTCGATCTAGAAGATATCTATTCACTCTACCTTGAAAATTCCAAGATTGTAGGTCTCAAGAAACAGAGATGGCGGCAAAGAATTCCATTCTTGTGCAGTACGCAACAGGAATGTGGATCGATATCGCTGAGTACGGATTTTTGGCATTTCAACGAGAAATGGGTGGTAATTCGCCGACTTTCTGCTAGTCCTGTAGTGAAATGGGGAGGGTGGAATTAGGTCGTGAAACTCTTGCGCACATTCCCCGAAATGAATCCTGTAGAAAATAGACAGACATGCTACTTACATACTTATGTATTATATTTATGTATTGAGTTTGTAAAAAAAATAGTTTAATTATACACATTTTTCGTTTAAAACGTTAATATCAATCTATCATGACTGTTTGAAGTTTCTTTACTGAGATCGAATGAGAAATGAAGAAATCCGTAGACGTACAAAAGTCATCGACATAGCACAGCGGATCAGCACATTGAAGTGGCAGTGGGCAGGGCACATAGCACGTAAAACTGATGGCCGATTGGGCCAAAAAGTTCTCGAGTGGAGACCACGCACCGGCAAGCGCAACGTAAGAAGACCAGCCACGAGATGGACAAATGACTTTATACAAGTGGCGGGGGACGCTGGATTTGGCTGATTTGGCTGGAAAGACTGATTAGAAGCGGTTTGGACCGCTTCTAATCAGTCTTATTGGAAATCCATGGGAGGCCTATGACCAGCAGTGGACTTCTTATGGCTGAGATGATAATGATGATGACATTTCTTTCTAGAATGTCGTCAAGAGTCGTATACTGGCCTTTACATAGTACTACTGTCTAAAAACCCCTTCTGAAATTATTCCCAAAGTGGGGCCTTAGCCTCCGGCAGCTTTGATAAAGAAAATATTTAGGGCCGGGCCTACGTACGAAATGGCCGAAGAGGCAGTTCCGAAGTTATCTAACGAGAGATGGATCGGATGAAGTTAGCAAAGTTCGAACATTTTTAGGTACCTATCGTAATTATTGACAAAGTTCAGTTTCCAACTTCTGAGTTTGGTAAAGTATCTATGGCGTAAAAGAGTTCGTGTAACATTAATAAATAAAATATTTAAATATTTTTTGTAGCGTTAGACTTTGTAGAGTTAGCGTCTTGGCTCTTCAGATTCAGTCAGATTTCATCTGATTTATTTTTGTCAGTGAAAGTGGCATATTGTCATGCCACTAACGAGCGAGCGAGACATGGCAACCAATTTTACATGAAATGTTTTTGGTGTGTTTTTTTTTTGTTTTTCTAAATCAATAAAGGCAATTCTCAAATCAATAAAGGCAAACATTTAAAATTCTCGCTTAACCCACTTGTAACTTTGAAGTTTTTACTACTTATAATTATTTATTGCTTGAAGATAAGTACATGCGAACGTGAGAAAGTAAAAAAAATATGGGCCTATAATATGGTCCATCACACTTGGACTTATAATAATAAATGATGTACTTTACACCCTCTTTACATGACGTTAAAAGGAACGTTATTGTGCAGGTGGTGTAAATAAAATAATTAAATACCTATTCCACCCATATCAAGCATGTGTCATGTTAAATTATTAACTTAACTAATTACCTATTATAAAATTTGACATTATAATTTTAAATACGAATTTTATCACGCTATATAATCATATATTATTTAAATTATTTGAGCTATTTAATGTATAATTGGTTGTTTGATAGAGTAACTGAGTATATTAGTAGTCTCTTTTCACAATGTTTGTATCCAACACCGTTTGGTGCCATTTTCTGTCACTGAGGGTACATTAATTATTAACAAGATCGCAAGCGGGATGCAAAAGGGCAAAGCCGATCTCATACCTACACACCACGAGGAGGGCTTCAAAGGAAATCAAATATTTATCACACACATTACTTTACCCAAGCCTAACACTATACTGGAGTATTTTATCACTATTGATAACAGGGCAAAGAGATGCTAAAATCAATAGACGGGAAGGCAGATCTCCATAAAAGTATTATTTTTTAATAAAGTAAGTAGCTAAGACTGTGTTGATTGCATTTGATAGGATACTGTAGCAATTACATAATCAAAAATGATTATTATAGTTTAAAAAATAAAAATATCTGAAACAAACCTGCTTCAAAACTTTTGAAGCCGATTTTGATTTTGATGAGAAAAAACCGATTTTGATTAAATTATCTACCTAAAAGTATATTATTTCAAAAAAAAAAAAATCCAAATCGATTTCAATGACGGATAAAACATTTAAAAAAAAAACAACCGAAAAAAGGAAACCTTCTCCTTTTAAAGTTGGCTAAAAAAATATTTTGTGGTATCGTTTAAAACCGTTTAGCAAAAAGGTAAATTACTTTTGTACTAAAAAAACTAAGTCTAAAATATTCCATGACAGGTTTCAAGCGCGATACTATCGCCATATGCAAAGATAATGCAATGACTGGGCTCTTTTTAAATATAAAAAAATAGCTTAAAATGTGTATGTGACTGGCTGATGGAACTTTTAACAAGTATAAAGTTTAAAAAAATCTTGACTATTGTGATGAAATTATAATGGCTTGGGGAAGTAGTGTATGATGCCTTCACATTAGATTTTTATTATTTGACCATATCTCCATAGAGATTGACAAAATTAACCTCCACGGAGATTAATTTTGTCAATCTCTATGGAGATTAATTTTGTCAAATAAAAAAAAAACTCCGGGGTCCGTGCCTTTCATAAACTAATATACGTATTATCAACTACTTAATTTTTTTACTATGCAAGAGGTTTTTGATACGGTAATTTTGTGTGACAGCACAGAGAGCACAACTAAATAGTACAGCATCTCTTTAACATTTGTTTTGAAGTAATTACTTATATTAATATAGAAACCACGAGTAAGTTCAACATCACTACAACATTTACACCGAAAACGAATGGTTTTCAATAGTATCAATACATTTATTCGTAGAAAGGAAATGAATAACAGACACACGGTACGGTTGTTTTTCTCGAGTGGTGACTTACGACAACATCGGTGTCATTCCCTTGACAACTTAGTGAGGACGACAGTGGAACAAATAAATACAAAATATAAAAGTAAAGAACGGCACGTGTAACGTAAGCGTATAATATTTTATGTACACGTGCCTTAATATCATAAGTAGACAATGGTCCTAAAATATACTTCTTACTCAATATCATAAATAGACAATGGTCCTACTTCTTATTACTATACTACTAGAAGCTTCTATAATTTAACCGCTGGACCCTTACGATAGAGGTTTAAACAGACCATCGGATGAGCGAAAGCTTGATAAGGCTTGTTTTGGACCCTTTGTGTACGGAACCCTAAAACATATTTGCAATAAGTACAGCATAAGTGGTGCCCACAATAGTTCTTAGAAATGACCGTAATCGTATTCGTAAGTATAGATGTCCGTTCTTTTGTAATATCAAATCCGGGGTCAGACCATCGGCCGGCGGGGCCGTCCCACTTCAGGTTCATGACAAGTAAACTCCAAGTTTTCGCCACTTGACCCTTTCTTGTTGACCAATTATAATAAATGGACCGGCTCATACAGTCAACAGTCAACAATCTGTTACACTGAGCCCTGAACTTTACGAGCAGCGAACAAACAATAAATTTAACGGATTAATTCCAACTTCCAAGTTAATTGAGCGCAAGTAGCCGGTTGCCGTTTATGTTTCCAGCCGGGATGTTTGGCAAATGTCAAATATCGTAAACCGTTGAAATGTGTTTGAAATTGGAACTGATTGAGCCAAGTCACCGTGAAAGTCGGCTAATGTGGTAAAAGTTCAAAGGTTGGCAAGTTGTTTGGAGCCTTCGTTAGGTCGGTGACCACGGTGCAGTCGAGTTTACACGTGTTTCCGGCTTTGTTGGGTCCGTCTGGTTTCAAACTGGATAACTTTACAGAATCAACTAGCTAACTTGGGTTATACGACCACAGATAGTACATCTAGCTGACCATAATGGTTTCAGTACTAATTTTAGGCAAGGCAGTTATTTTGAATTATGAATTTAGGTCTTGTTTCTGACCCTTAGTGCTAGTTTTGCTAAACTCAAAACTATTCATAACTAAGGGCTCATTTAGGTATATACACACGATGTGAGGCACAACATCATTATCATCATCTCAGCCATAACAAGTCCACTGCTGGACGTAGACCTCCCATGGATTTGCAAAAAGACCGATTGGAAACAGCTTGCATCCAGCGTCTTCCCGCCACTTGTATGAGGTCATCTGTCCATCTCTTGACTGGTCTTCTTAAACTGCGCTTGCCGGTACATAGCTGTTTTTTATTCGTTTATTAAGAGTATTCATCCTCGGCCACACAGTCGCTTAACATCAGGCGAGTTGATGGTCAATCGTAGATCTATCTTGTATAAAAAAAAATCACGTGGCGCGTCTCGCGTCGCGTCACGCAGCACGTTACAAGTTTTTTCTGTAAGTATATGGAAAGGCGGTGGGCAGTGTCTGTAGCGTTTTTTGTGGAGTCCCAAAACGCTGCCCGCCGCCTTCGCCGCCTCTTTGCAAAACCGCGTGGCGTCGTGCGGCGCGCGGTAAATAACGACGATCGCATTATTGACTAAAATCAGATGTTTATTACAACAGCCGAAGGTCAACAAACATTTTCTTTGGAACATCTGATTTATTTGTTACTATTTATGTTTTTATTTATTTATTTTAGAAACACCAACATATTACATTTACTTAGTAGGTTTTCTCTAATATATGTTTTGATATAATACTGAGAGCTCTTCAAAACTGGTGTATAAATATATAAAGTATGTCGTTCATTCACACGCTGTATAGTCCACATTTACATTACACACAACATTCACTTTAAACTTGCAAGATTAATGAAGGATTACGGAATACAAAACAAAACGCACAATGTGAACAAATGTGCATGCATATAAGTAATGATGTACATAAGTACATCAAAATGCTTTTATTTACATGACCATATGGAACGAAAATGTATTTTTATTATGATTTAAAAACTGACCACGTTTGAAAATACTGCATCAAAAAGCTTAAAATTAAAATGAGTAAAATTTCGTTTCCAAATCTCCAACGTGTGCAAAGTGGTTACTTTGTATCATGTCAAAGTAACAACCGTTTTAGTTGTTATATTTTGCACGTCCAAAATGCCAACATGTAAATGAGGTTTACACGTAAAAGGAAGATATTTTTTAATATTCTTAGAATTATTTTGATATTATCACGGAAAATATGTATAATATTAACCAAATATGTATAATATTAATATATAATATAATATTAACCATTACAAACGTATTGTGTAAGTTTTTAAAGTTTAATTTAAATGTGGATAGTTTCAATATCTTGTAACCGTAATTGTCCACTAAACTTGATAAGGTAGTTAAAAAAACAAACTTGATTTATTACTTTTCTTTTCGCAGTACCAGACTACGTAAAAGATATCAATCAATTTTTCCATAAAAAAGACAAACAAGAATCAAACATACAAAACTTCAGAAGTAGTGAAGTACAAGTGAAAAATATTCGGAAGATATAAAGATATCTGATATGATTATTTTTACCCGACTGCGTAAGAAGGAGGGTTATGTTTTTCGAGTGTATGTATGTATATTTCTTTGACACGCCCTAGAGCCTAAACGGCTTGACCGATTTTGATGGGAGTGGTGTCAATAGATTCGTCTTAGTTGTGAGAATGACACTGGCTACATCAAAATAAAAAAAAATCATAAGATAGGGTGCAAAAACCTCTTTTCTGCAGTCGGGTATTTTGTTTTTCTTGTAACATTGATACTTGTTTGCAAATCTTTTCGCTTATCAATTTTAGTTTTTATCGCATTTTCAGCTGTGATTGTCTCATTATCAGATACTCGGAACATTTAGGTATATTACATTTTAATTCTTGCGGTTTTTAAACGGCCCGGGCCCATGAAAAGGTTATCAATACGGTTTTTTTGGTATGTTACATCGTAACTCCGTCGTTTATAAGCCGATTTGATGAATTATTTACATATTTGAAAAAAGATTACTTTCAGATTTAGTTCCATAGAAATATTATCAAAATCGGTTCAGCCACGCATACCAAAGCCACGTAAAACAAAATAATTAGAATAATTGAGCCGTCCAAGTAATCGAAATTGCGCATATAAAAATCAATTTTAAATAAAAGCTATGTGTCGTTCACGTCTGTTTTTAGCCGAAAAGTCGGACTATAGTTTCAACCGCATTCGGCGGTCTTTTTAAAAGGAGCAGCGCAATCGTCACTCTCGGTCGGGGTCGCGCCTCGCACTGCCCGTTAGTGACCCGTAATTTTTGTTTAAAATGTGTGAAAACCACTTTATATTCCATAGTAAAAATCGATTGTTTCAGATTTCTAACTACATAACAACACACTACATTTCTACCCACCTTGGTTATGTTAAGTTTTACGATTTAAAATTTACAATTTTTAAGCATATAAACACATCACTACCAAGACTATACTACATATAATTAGTTACACTAACATCGTAACCGTTTCACACAATAGCAATAATTAGTGAGGCAAATCTGGTTAGAATGCCACTTGGTTTATTTATTAGTGGCATTAAATTACACGGCCGCGTAATGAACTACCATTTCTATGCAATATTGCCTTGTGTTTTAGTGTTGTAGGTAGCTTTACAGCTTTGTGACGACGTTAGCTCAGTGATTGGGTGCAGTGGTGGATTTAGGGGAGGGGCGCTACTCGACTCAAGATCCGACTGTAGTTTTAGGGAATATTTGGTTTTTGAGAAGGTCATATTGAAGGTTGAACTCCTCCTCTGTCTACAATATTTTACTTCAATTTGGTTGCATTGTTTTACGTTTGTTACCTATATATACTTTAAGATTAGTCCCATAGAAATTTCAACAAAATTGGTTCAGTAGTTTGATTTATAAAATAAAATAACTAGAAAAAATTATCCTAGTAAATAAAATTACGTATTTTAGATCCGGTTGTTTCGATTTTTTGAAGTACCTATATAGTAAATATTTATTTTAATTTTGAGATAAATTTGTTTGCTTATTATTGCTTAAATGTAATCGATGTGCATTTATTGTAGGTATTTACCTAATCGTCGAGTATTAGCGCTGCAATAAGATTATGCATAGGACTGCAAATATTTTCGTAATTTTGTTTTTAGAGAGATGCAAAATAATAATATCGAATCACTTAATTAGATTTAGTGAATCAAAAGAGTCCATATTATTAATGTCATTTGTATGACAATATTAATTTATTTTGTTTGAAACAGCAAAAACATACCGTCATTATCAAAAGCAACTCGAAATTTTTATACTCCAATAAACTACCATAATTGTAAAATTAGGATTAATTCACATGTCGATAAATGACTAATTGTGTTAAATAATCATAATTCATAAGAATTTTATTGCCTTTATTGATAAATATAGCCTTTTGATCATCATTTACATACACGACCATAAGGCAAGAAAATGAATCCATCCCTGATCAACGCTATACCTACCTACTACTTTTAAGTACTGCAGAGGTAAGTATAAACACTTTATGAGTAATTTATAAGCAGTAGGACTAGGAACATTACTCGTGGCCCCGGGGCCGATAGACTTAGTCCGTTACAGATTTCGTGTTTGAATTTTTTTATAGGGCTTAGACCTCAAAACTTCCTACAGAAGTTGACCTGATTTTAATACTTTGTAAATTTTGTAATACCTACACCGCTAGTTAGTTACAATTCTGGGGTTAAAATAACCAGTGTAAAATCCTTAGACTGGTATAATTTTTTTTTGACTTAAAATAGTTCTACGATTCATCACCTCCACGCTTGATGGTAAGCGATGGTGATTAGTAACGGAAAAATTATCCAAGTTATACCTAGGATATCTTAGGGTGGGTACAAACATCGCTAGGCATGCTTCGCAAATATTATACGTCTTCTCGCAAGTCGCGCTTTGTGAACGAATTATTATGGCGAGTACCCTGTCTATTATAATAAAATAGCATATAGGTTTGTTCAAGAATGCGCTAGCTGTCGCGCAGTGCGTTAAAAGACTGTAGCTTGACCATCGTCCGTCCCGCTCGCGCATACAAGCATTTTTGTAGATATAAAATGACTGAATGACCTTTTACAAAAAATAGTACCACAGAATACTAGAAAGCGACATCACAAGTTATTGACAAAAAAATCTTTTTATCCAAGTTAATTCCAAGTTTCCAAGTCATTTCAAGTTAGTTTTGTAAGACTCTTAAGCGGTGCGTTAATCATTTCTACATATATGTAGAGGCGTTACGGTGACCATCTAGTGTTGCGTCATTCACTTCGTCGCATATGCACGTTTGGTTCCGTGTATGGGAGAGGACCAGGCGGGACGTTTATAAAATCACGGGGTGTTGTGCGGTACGTGGAGAATAACGGTATTCGTTAGCAGCGCAGCTATTGCCGCAGATAGTAAGCCAGATATCAAACAAAAACGGACAAGTGCGAATCTGAGGGTTCCGTACAAACTAGTAGATAAAAGGGGGAAATTATATAAATTTTTTTATATTTTCCTTCATAAACCGAAAAATATACATCGTAAAAATATTTAAAAATCTGTTTTAACTTATGCTAAGTTCTTTCATATGACACCCCACTTGATACGGTTAAAGCACTTTAAAATTTGGACTCTCCTTCCTTGCATAGAGACCCCATTTTTTGTGATTAAATTAAAAATTTACAATTTTCGGAATTTTTCCTTTATGTGTACTATATGACAATGCTTCTTGCCAAATTTCACAGTTATAGGTCAACGGGAAGTATCCCATAGGTTTTGATTCCCTTGCGAGTGTCTGAATATGCGTTTTTGCGACATATTCGGCTGTAACTTTTTTTATAAAAAACTGAGAAGATTGATTTTTTCACAGCTCCAAGGGACAGTAGACCTGAGTATTTGTTATAAATTTCAGCTTGATACCTCCACGAATTCCTGAGAAAAATGGTCTTGACAGACAGACGACAACAAAGTGATCCTATAAGGGTTCCGTTTTTCCCTTTTGAGGTACGGAACCCTAAAATGCACGTGAATTCCTCTCACGATAAACGCTTGCATAGATTATCACTTTGAATTGACTCACCAAACGACGCATCGTTCAACGCCCCACGTAGCTCTGTACAAACCTTTAATCGTGATCCCAGGTGTGAATAGCGGATTATTTGCTTCAAATTCCTCGCCATGTCTGTAAGCCACCGCTAGTACGTATTTGCTACCCGCAAGTGCAATGCACCGAATGTGTAGAAGTTTTATTCCACGTACTATACGTCAGTACAGAATATTACCCAAGTAACTTTACGAGTTGTTCGTGTTAAGCTTACACATCAAGATAATATCGTATTTGGTATGAATTACTTAGTTTCAAAGCGTAACTTGCATTATGTGTATGTAGATTTGATAAATAATGTGTGCATAATATATGAAATCTACATTATTTATCTACCTAAAACGTAGACTTTATTTACACTAAAAACTATAACAGCCGACTTCAAAATACACAATTTAGTTTACTTGGGTGACATATTTTTTCAGTTATTTTGTTTTAATATCTAAAGTACTGAACCGATTTTGATATAATTTATACGGGTCCACCTATCCACTTCTAAATTATTACCTACCAAACAAAAATCATGAATCATCAAAATATTAGACATAGACAATAGACATATAGACAATAGACATATAGACATATAGACATATAGACATATAGACATATAGACAATAGACATACAGACAATAGACATATAGACAATAGACATATAGACAATAGACATATAGACAATAGACATATAGACAATAGACATATAGACATATAGACATATAGACAATAGACATACAGACAATAGACATATAGACAATAGACATACAGACAATAGACATATAGACATATAGACATATAGACAATAGACATACAGACAATAGACATATAGACAATAGACATACAGACAATAGACATATAGACAATAGACATATAGACAATAGACATATAGACATATAGACATATAGACATACAGACAATAGACATATAGACAATAGACATATAGACATATAGACAATAGACATATAGACAATAGAATATATAATTGGCGGAGTAATCGCATATCAAACAACATATAAAAATACATACAGTCGAATTGAGAGCCTCCTTCTTTCTGGAAGTGGGTTAAAAATCCATTTCAGTAATCTGTGAATAGTGCTGTGGGCCTTGTTATTACTAAGACTTTTATGTATTCTTATTATTAGACTTTATAATACAGCTGTTTACTGTTCCTCAATAAATAAAATAAAATAAAAGTACAGTGGCAATATGTATGACTAGTGGCACGTAATAAATAAATATTGATCTTCACGTGGATTTGATGCATAAACGACAAAACTGTAGCAATAAAGTATCAGAAATGCTCATATCTCAGAGATGGTCTGGAAGATATGGAGAAGTTTGTCTATTTTCCTTAAATTCGAAATGAAAAGCAGAGTGTTAACCTCGGGTGAAATACCTATAACTATTGGCGTCCAACGCGCCAACCTATCTTATGCCTAAATAAGTCACTTTCAACCATTGTCTAACAATCTACTACTAAAAATATTCTATTGAAAAAAAGCAATTGAAAACGCCACAGATAAAAAATTATACCAACCCCGGAAGCAAACACTCACGATTGAAATTCCGAAACTCAACCACAATTTTAATCCCACAAACAGCACTCAAAATTTCATAGAAACAATCGCCCGATGGATTCCGCTCATCAACCGATGGGTTCTTAAAATTGAATAAGAACAACCCTTAAAATTAAAAAGTCACAAAAAGTTTTCAGCAATGCGGTGCACTCGAAAAACTGAAAATGAAAAAGTGATGCTTCACAGCGGACGGTTGAAACGTGTTAATTTTTTATTACACGACTTGTTTGTGGCGGAATTTCTGCGAGCGTACAACGTGAAATGAATTCGGAAGCGACATGATGTTTGGTTAACTCGTATAACGCATGTTATAAATCCTTCATGTTTAAAAATTAAGTGTCAGTTATAATTATTATTTTTATCAGACTGTCCGACAAAGCGTAATGTTTTTCGGGTATATCTGTATACATAAATATATATAAAACCGACTTCAATTACGCAATAATGTATAACGCCTGCAGAAAAGTGAATGCACACATATACGCAACTTTGCTATTCACTTTTCTACAGTTATTTGAATGATACTTAACCAGTTTTTTTTGTTATAAAAACTAAAGTACTCCATCGATTTTGATAAAATGTATACGGGACCACCTCTGAAGTATGATCTATCAAATACAAAAATAATCATCAAAATCAATGCACAATTGGCTGAGTAATCGGTGAACAAACATACAGACCGAATTGATAACCGATTGATAACTTTATCCTTCTTTTTGGAAGTCGGTTAAAAATAAATACAAACCACGACAAATATCTCGTTAGTAATGATTAAAATGTATAACCTTATATTAGCTGATATAAATATTCTGACTGGTTCTATTCTGATTTGCAAGATGTCATTCAATTATTTCTTCGTAAGCCTTTTCGCCGACAGCCCGGTTCGCTTATTAGAATTTCGTTTTTACTTTCCAAGTGTGCATTACGCCAAGTTACATACATACATATATATATTTTCCCTTACGGGGTAGCCAGAGCATCAATGACCATGAGGTCATCTGATGCCAGATGCCACATTTGACCGTGGTTAGGGAGTTAGACGGAGAGAGTATTACAGGGTTAGGAGGTATAAATAATTTAATGATATGAGTACGTGATAATTACTACAAAAATTGTTTTTATACAGTCACTTATGTTCGTTCTTTCTAAAATAGATACTTGTTACAATTATACTTGCTGAATCCAACAAAAGGCGGAAATATGAATCTCTTGGCGATGGTTACATACTTCTGCCTTTTGGTGTGGAAACTTTAGGCCCATGGGGTCCAAGTGCGTGGCAGCTTTATAATGAAATTGCTATGCGACTGATAGAGAGAACAAAATATGACCAAAGGGCTGGCGCTTACCTCGGTCAGCGGATTAGCATTGCTATCCAACGAGGCAATGTCGCCAGCCTTTTGGGAACGTTGCCTTGGGACTGTGACCTGAGTTCTGTTTTTTATCTGTAATATGTATTTTATTTATATCTTTAGTTATTTAGGTCATATTATTTGATATTTTAATGATTAAATTAATATTTGTATATATAATAAATAAATAAAACTTATATACGTTTAGTAAAAAGTTTTTTTTTTCTTCCCGACTAAAACCGCATAAATTTTAATTCAGCCCAGTAATTAACTTTCACGCTAGAAACTAATTTACATCCACCCTCGACGTTGCGTAGCAACTAACACAGCTATTAGTTCAGAACTTTATAATTTCACAAAATTAACGCCATAATTTCGCGCCGAAATTCCTAAAAAAGTATTAAACGGTAATTTGCCTGGCACCGGCATGTCGTCGCAGCTGTCAAGAAATGTACAACAAGCATTGTTTAGCTAGACGCTCCATCCCTTATTTTAATTAAGAGGCCAAGTACGTTATATAATGAAACTCGTAAACAAACAAAATTTCGCGAACAGCGCACGTCGCGTACCTAGTTTGAATATGAATATCGCAAGCCTACCTCCTCTCTTGTCTTCTTGGGGTTCAGTTCTACTGCGAGGAATCCCTATCATTTATTTACTTCTGATTGTATTTCGCAGCCATTTTATAAATATAATTTAAGATACTGAAAAATCTACTTCAAAATGCCCAAATTTGTTTTAAAAAACAAAGTACTGAACTGATTTTGATGAAATTTATATAAGACCACTCTAAAAGTATGACTTGTAAAAAAAAAACAAATCGGTTTATAAATGACGGAGTTATGCAATTACAAACATTAAAAAAATATAGCTGAATTGTTTCTTTCTTTTTGATGTCGGTAAAAAACTCATGTACTGTTGTTTTTCACCATACTTTTAGGGTTCCGTACCTCAAAATACCACTATAAAATAGCCAGTAGATTCTATGAAAATATAACAATTAGATGTAGTAAGAGAACAGGGCTATTTTTCTACTGTACTTACTCCACATATCAAATGAACGTTTTAATTTTTGTTCCGCAATTAATAGTTCACTAAAGTGGGGTATATATTGTGTCCTTGTAATGCTAAATTAACGGACTTAGAAATAATTCATTACCCACAATAATACCTAGTTAATTCTTAAATTGTTCGACGACAACTTGCTGGAACATTCTGTGATAATATTTTAACAAGATATTGTTACATAATTATATGAGGGCTATGCTCGGGGTTTTTCTGCGAGATTACCTATATCAGAAACGAAGAGATCCGTAGACGTACAAAAGTTACCGACATAGCACAGCGGATTAGGAATGTGAAGTGTCAGTGGGCAGGGCACATACATAGATAGAAAATAGAACTGACGGCCGATAAAAAAATCTAAAAAAAAAACAGGACGTTCAATTTAAGCTAAAGGTGCATTGATTTTTCTACAAAGTAGTTCTAACAATTATTATTACCTTCAAATAATTTCTGGACGCGAATGCAAGCCGCTTCTAATTGGTCTTTTTGGAAATCCATGATCCCTCATGGATTTCCAGCCATTCCAAATTTGGAGCCATTGGATTATGGATTTCCATTTGGCCTATGTATGTCCAGCAGTGGAATTCTTTTAGCTAAGATGATGATAATGATGATTTTCTTTTTGAGTCTGGCTTTCGCTACGGAACGCTACCAAATGCGAGTCTCGACACGCTCTTGACTAAGTTATCGTGAACTTCTACTCGAGTTAGGCAGCAGTCGAAATGAGAGAAAATTTGCCCCAACTTTTTGTTTTCTAAGAAATATAAAATTTTATTGGACAGGGGTTGCCCGTACTCATTTGAGATTCAAAACCCACAGGACTCACCATAATTGTTATGAATGAATTATTACTTTTTGTTTACAAACAATTTGCGGTTTCTCTTCGGGTATGTAAGTTTGGAAGTTCTTTTATTCGGTTAGGTTTGGCCTTCTGATGATGGAAGTTTTATAGAGTTTCATACCTCAAAAGGAAAAAAAAACATCCTTTTATTGATGATTCCGGTATCAGACTGTGCGTTTACAATGAAATGAAAATATGAATATCTATGACCACACTTGGCCTAACGTGACTAAATAAAAATAAAATAATTTGATAATAATTATAAATAAATATAATAGTTTAGAAACTGAAACAACCCACTTCAAAATACGCAATTACGTTTTTAAAACTAAACTGAAACGATTTTGGTGAAATTTTTGATTTTTTACAGTAACAAACTTAAAGTTTAAAAAACTAAAAAAAAGACTTTGAAATACGCAATACAATTCATATATATGCAACTTGCTGTTCACTTTTCTACAGGCACTGTATGGATGGTATTTTTTCAGTTATTTTGATTTAAAAAACCAAAGTACTGCATCGATTTTGATAAAATTTATATGGGACTACCTCTGAAGTACCAAATATAAACACAAAAAGAATCATCAAAATCAACACAATGCACGTAATCGGTGTACAAACATACAGACCGAATTGATAACCTCCTTCTTTTTGGAAGTCGGTTAAAAATATAATAAATATAATAATTTTTAAAATAAACATTTGTGAGAAAAGTGGATAAGTTCATAAAAAAATAACACAGACTAATTGATAACTTTCTACTATTAACATAACGAAACGAAGTAAGGTTTTGCAATCGGTAAGCAATCGGTCGGTATTCCTTGTATGACTTTTAGTAACTTAGTAACTTAGTGGATTTTAACCATCCTGACTCTAACAAAGATATTTCTAAGGATTTCTGTGAAGGAAAACATTGCAATTTGTTTCTCTGTTATTTCATAATTTTAATTTTTATGCGTGAGTAGGCGTCGAAGCTCTTCGCTATCTCCTTTATTGTGTTTTAAAATGTTGGTTTTCTGTAAGATTTTTATTTTTCCTACGATAATTTTCTTTTGTATTAAGTATTGAAGCTGTCGTGAAAACATTTTTATTTGATGCTATAAATAGAAACCTAACTATGGGCCTTATAAGGAAGCTCAAGGTCATGCAACGAGCTTTGGAGAGGGCTATGCATGTAGAGAGACTCCGCTTTACATGATCGGATCAGAAATGAAGTGATCCGTAAACGTACAAAAGTCATCGACATAGCACAGTGGATTAGCTAGTTGAAGTGGCAGTGAGCAGGGCACATAGTACGTAGAACTGATGGCCGATGGGGCCGAAAAGTTATCGACACCACGCACCGGCAAGCGCAGCGTAGGAAGACCACGAGATGGACAAATGACCTTATACAAGTGGCGGGAAGACGCTAGCTAGATACAAGCCGCTTCCAATCAGTCCTTTAGGAAATCCATGGGGCCTATGTCCAACAGTGGACTTAAGCCTCTTCTCAGCATCTATATTATGAGAAACCTAGATACCCGACTGCAGAAAAGCAGGTTTTGCTTTCTAAATTACGATTTCGTTATGCTTGGTACGATGTTGAATGTACGTTTTTGTGAGAAAGTAAGGGCTATTGCACTGCGCGCCATGCAATTGAATTTTCAAGACAAAATTTGGTTTTGCCAGCCACATACGGGCGCACAACCGAATATAGCAGGGTTCGCCATTGACGGATACGTCAAGGAGGACATCATCATCATCACATACATACATACCTACGTACAAATAGTCAACATAGAACGTCCTCTTTTTAAAGTCGGTTAAAATTTGTTTGTCGGTTACCCTGTTTCACATTTCACCTCTCAACCCGTATTCAGTGTAACACATAGTGGGGAGTAAAGCCCAGAAGGGGGGTATTCTCGCCCGTTGACGGCCAGTAACATGTTTAGTCGAATGTCTGCCGTGAATAATGAAACTCCCTGCATGGGTGAGTGACGGACAGTAGGCGTAAAGTGTGAGTGACAGCGGTATTTTGACGTTTTTTCAATAAACGAAATATTAATAAATAAATACCGCTTTCATATTATACTAGGATGTCCGAGTCGGATAATGTATGTGACGCCATGGTATAGGAATGTGGCCTCCTTTGATTGTATTAACCTTATTTATCTGATGTTGCACTGGCCATGTTCTTCAATTCAAAATTCGAATTAGTAGGTTCCTTAGATTTATGTTTTGTTTTAGAATAGTGCTATTTTATTGATTTTATTTACAGTTTATTTTTGAAGTTTGGTTAAGACGTTCGATGTGAAATGTAATATATTCAAATGTGAATCTTCTTCATAAATTGAAGCTTATTTTTATAAAAAGAGTCGTTGAATAACCCTTAGTGGTGACCCCGACTCCTTATTGGTGACCCCGACGTGATGGGGTATTCAGGAGGCCACAGGTGTAAATAATATGTCACCGGAAATGTATTGAATATGCCTATAGAGTTGCTAGGGTATGTACACAATGGTAACCTATCTGATTCTTGTTTGAATCTTACTTGCCGTAATCCGTTTTAAAGAACTGCCTGATTCCAGATGTTTTATTTCACATGAGTTTCTGATACGATAAGTTTATTAGCCAACAGTTAAGACATTCATACATTTCCTAACATCAATCGGAAATTAGAAAAGGACCTGAGATAACGCGAAAATTCTGTCCATTCATACTTTTCCTATTGCTATTTAGGAATATAATCTAGGAAAGGTATGTGAGTACATGTATGTATCTAAAATAGAACATTTCTTAAAAATCAGAATGGTATGAAATTCCTAGGATATACATATAAAAATACACCCAAATCCCAAGTAAGTACATAAAATTAATCATTAAAAAAATCCAGCCAGCCAGCCGGAAATCGAACCACGGCGTTCCGCTTAATCATTAAAAAAATCCAGCCAGCCAGCCGGAAATCGAACCCAGGCGTTCCGCTTCTAAGAAAAGGTCGTATATCGTTATTGTATACGTCGTTATTGTCAAAATTTTCAAGACAATAAATCCATGTTTTCCAGGTTAACTACAAAAAATACAACAATTTTTATTGGAAAACGGGTGAAACCGAGACGTAGCTAGTACTGTTATAAATACATAATGCTGTAGACTCTTATTTAGTACACACATAGGTATATTCTATATTTAAATTCTACTCTTCAGATTACAACATTGTAGCATAGTACACTAAGTTAGCATAGTATACTGTGATTGTAGTGTATAAAAACATGAAGAAAAAAATGACTGTGTTACGCGCTGTAGTGTAGTAATATGACTGGCCTTGTGGCTCAGTTGGTAGTGTGTTTACGTCTACCTGCTGAACTGAAAGGTCGTGGGTTCGATCCCCACCCAGGGCAAACATTTGTGTGATGAGCATGGATGTTTGTTCTGTGTCTGGGTGTTTCTATGTATCATATGTAAATATTTACAACAAAAAAAAGTATATATGTATTCTATCAGCCATCTAGTTCCATAGTACAAGCTTTGCTTAGTTTGGGCTAGATGGTGTTGTGTGAAATGTCCACAAATATTTATTATTTATTTATTTATTAATAATATGTAGGTTACGATGATTGACTAAAATAATTTAAAATTATCAGACCAATTTTCCATCTCAATTTAAAAAATATAGTTTACAAAGCAATTCATATAAACTTAACAAACCACGTAGCTTATCACTTAGTCCACACACCCAGTTTTCTGCAGCCTGAAGTCAGACAGGCTTTTGACCAGCTGCCTCTAGAGATAACTCGCTAAATAAGCCTCCTCTAAAGCCTAACGTGCCACTGAAATGCCATTACAAACGCTTTTATACAGCTTAGTTGAGTTTCCATTTATTTTAAGCAATTTTAGTTTTCATTTAAAAAAGAACTCTAATTTAGACCACAGTATGGGCAGATATAAAACATTTTATCGGTGCTGCCGTGACCTGATTTTTTATGGACTGGGAATAACATAAAATACAAGAACGTATTTATTACTACATTCAATTACTTTGCGGGACAGTCGCCTACAGCCTACAAGAGATGAAATATTCCGTCATTATTAATTATGTTTTGTAAAGGATGTTTGGACATAAACATTGATGTGACGAATCTACTTGAAGTGAAGATCATAAGATACAACAGTGCGTATCTGCCAACCCGATAAAACGAGATGCATTCTGTGTTATGGTGGATTAATATGAGTGTGCACTTCGCACCTGTACAGGCTGACTTGCGCTTTATTGCGTCGCAGCAAGAACCACTCTTTAATTCACTGTATTTACAGAGTGAGTCTTCTATTAAAGAGTCCCATATCCACCTTCTGAATGGAGCACCAGATCAGCTGATGATATCAGGTCATTGTATTGTCATTGATAATTCATAAAATTGCGAAATTTTATCGATCGATTTTATAGATATGACGATTTAGAAGTTTTTTCAATTCCACGTCCAAGATTTGTTTAAATAGATCCAAATGAATGATTAATCAAATCCATTCACAATTATGAATTGATTTGATTCATTAATTGGCGAAGTTATACTTAAAAATATTCATAATAGAACATACAGTTGAATTGAGAACCGCCTTGTTTTTTGAAGTTATAAAGTTTTAAGCAGCCCGGAATCATCCATATGCATAAGAACTATGTAGATATTATGTGGTACCCTAAATACCGATGCTATGCTCGCGGCTTACTATGGCTTAGTAGAGTCTGTTCTCAGATATGGAATTGTGTTTTGGGGCAATTCTACAGACAAGGAAATTATATTTAAAAGGCAGAAGCGCTGTATTAGATCTATGTTTAGATTACAAGCAACAGATAGCTGTGTGCCATACTTCACAACACACAAAATTCTTACACTTCCGTCCCTTTATATGTTGGATTTAGCCTTATTTGTAAAGTCAAATCCGGACTTATTCATCACATTGTCTGATTCAACGACAAGAAATCGCAGAGATCGAAATAGGCGTAAAAACGTACACTCAAAAACAACCCTAATGGGGAAAAGTGTAATATGTATGGGACCACGCATTTACAATCACATACCAAAATCAATAAGAGATCTCAAAACTAGTCTGTTCAAAGTAAAGCTTAAGAAACTTCTTGTCGAGAAATGTTATTATAGTATTAATGATTTTTTGAATGAAAAATTGTAGTTGTTGAAGTTAAAATTTCTAACATAAGTTCTTTATTTTTGACATGATTAATTTAATTTATTTTTGTTATTGACATGCTTCTTATTATTATTATTATCTTGACATTTCTCTATTTTGACATATTGTATATTTAATTGAAACATTTTACTGGTATTATGCCATCTCTAAAATTTTGTACGCCTTTTAACGAAGGCAAAACATGACTTTAAGTGACCATATCCACTGAATAACATCAATTGCATGCTACTGTGTGTTAATTTATCTCATGTTTATACAAATAAATTATCATATCTTATCTTATCTTATCTTATCTTACAACATTGTCGGTTTTATATAAGTCATAATTATATGCATTTCACGAGAGAAGGGTAAAATAAAACGGCGAAGACACTAAATGAGTTTTGTCATTTCGTTGAATAACTGTTAATTTCAGCAATTCCTGCGCAGCGCCGCGAATCTCATTTAAAAAGAAATCCAACTATTTTTCATCGCCTTCTCTTAGTTTTTCCTTCCTGTGTTTATTCTCCCGCAGACATTGCTCTGAACGCTTCGGGCTAAATTAAAATAAACCGGCAAAGTACGAGTTGCACTTGCATACCGAGGCTTTGCTTCTATGCATGACACAATATATGTACGTGAGCACTGACAACAGGGCTAATTACTCAACATAATATAATTTTAATCTAAAAATATTTTGTAACATCACATTTATTCTACAGTAGGAATGGCCTGAAATGCTAGGCGATAACTACAATATCAAGTTCAATATTTTTTTTTTATTTGCCCTTCTGCCAGGCTAACGTCAAGTTCAATAAGTAAGTGTTATAGACCTTGTTTCTTTATCCAAAGAGATTTTAACACTGCTGGTTACTCTTCTTCTTCTTTTTTGTATTGGACCCCGCGATTAGCGATTTGCCAGTGTCAAGTATTGAAATATTTTAAAGTTTCTTGAATAATACAAGTTATTTAATGTTCTAGTCACAGTTTAAGTCACGTAAACAGTCGTTTTCAAATGTATGTCTTGCCTCCGTAAAATGATGGCGTCTTTACTAAAAGCTTTTAAGGAGTTTTTCCGAAAACGTAAACGCACTTGATCGAACACTTGTTGGATAAAACACCTCCATTTTTATCGAATTAATATTCAAAATAACACAAACTTAGGAAAATAAAACAGAGGAACAACATATTTCTATGACGTTCCCGCCAAAAACACCGTTTAGTTTTTGTCACATGACACCAACTGCCAAAATCTGTTACCATTTAAAAGATATTACTGTAAGGTTAAGTTACCGCACCCTTAGTAAGAAGCCTAAAAAGAAATGAGTCGAGGAGCCCGGGTTATTATAACCTTAGCCCTGCCGGTTAAAGCATTGTTGCTTCTACAGTTTAAACTTTAAACCTCGCTTTGTGGAAGTTTACTGAGCATTATTTTCTTGGCGCAAAGATGAAAGTGAAGTTTATAGTTGTTTAGAACGCACCTGTTTTGCGCTTATAAAGCTTCCTCTTTCGTCGGGTTTTATTCTTGAAAATAGGAATTTGTGGAATTTATGCTGTTAAAGTAAGAACAGGAGTTGGTCTAGGTTTTGTTTTGCTTAAATAGAAATTTGAATTATTCAGCAACTTTACAATTCACACATTTTTATTTATGCACTGTCTTTTTAAAGAATATCTGTGTCTTTATTTGAGTCCGTGCAACTTTAAGACTTATTCGGCTTTGATTTACAACTGAATTTCAGACTAGATCTTTTGGGGCTTGTCATTTTTGCCCACTGGATCTTTTGGGTCACTGAACCCTGAAATGATCTTATTAATAAAATACTTGCTAACTATAAAAGTGTGTCCAAAACTACTACAAAAATGTTCGGTTTACTTCAGGCCAACGTAGATCAGTCGACAACAGTGCCACTATAGGAATCAATCTGCTAAAGAAAAAAAAACCGGACAAGTGCGAGTAAGACTCGCCCACCGAGGGTTCGTACAAACTAGTAGATAAAAGGGGGAAATCATATATATTTTTTGTATATTTTCCTTCATAAACCGAAATACATACATCGTAAAAATATTTAAAACCTGTTTTAGCTTATGCTAATGAAGTTCTTTCATATGACACTCCACATGATACGGTTAATTTACTTTAAAATTTGGACCCTCATTCCTTGCATAATGACCCTATTTTTTTGTGATTAAATTAAAAATTACCAGTTTTCGGAATTTTTCCTATATGTGTACTCTAATACAATGCTTCTTGCCAAATTTCATAGTTCTAGGTCAATGGGAAGTACCCTATAGGTTTTGATTCCCTCGTGAGTGTCGAAATGTGCGATTTTTACGACATATTCGGCTGTAACTTTTTTTTACGAAAACCGAGAAATTTTATTTTTCTTTCTGCAGCAAGATATTACGGACTTGCGTATACGGTTTTGATATCAACACGATACCTTCACGCGTTCCCGAGATAAAGGTCTTGACACCCCGACGGACGGACAGACAGACAGACGTACAACAAAGTGATCCTATAAGGGTTCCGTTTTTTCCTTTTGAGGTACGGAACAAAAAATAGCATCGTTACACTATAGAATTATAAATAAAATAAATATAACGAAAAGTTTTGTTGTTGAAAAACGTAATTTTTGACTATTGTTAAATGTGGCGCATTGTGTCGTAATATTGAGAATTGAGAGACTTCAATATACGCAATTCGTTTATTTGGATGTCATTTTTACAGTTATTTTGTTTTAAAAACCAAAACACAGAACTGATAAGATAAAATTTCTCCCGAACCACCTGGGAAGTATATACCCTTTCAAATAAAAAATAAAAAAAAAATCGGTCCAGGTGTCTTCCAGTTCTTTATAAATATTCTGTTAATTTTCATAAAATACAATATCACCTCGCTTAGTCGACGCCACTGGTGAAAAGAGAGTTCTCTTGCCAGTAGGCTCATTCCTCGCGCAAATAATATCTTTAGCCATTCAGCGTGGGAATGCAGTCAGCGTTGTAGGTACTCTACCATACGGGCACCAACACGTCATACCTATTTGATGTTTAGTTTTTTTATTCATAATTTTAGTTTATTTAAGTTGCATAGGTTATAGGTTATTCATTTCGTAGTATTGTGATTTAGGTTATTTTAGGTTAGCTAGTTTTATTTATGTATATTCATTTAAATTTTAATTTTAATGTATAGAATAGTAACCATAATTACTTGGGGCATATTCCTAATAAACTTGCGCTTCACTGCTTCCGATTTATACGCTTTTCAATAGTTTTTTTTTATATATAAGTACAAAACTATGTTTTTGACTGGCAGTTAAATACTACTCGTACCTGAAACTGAATAATAAAATCTACCGCAGCACACTTATCGTTGTTATAGGCAGGTGGTTAAATTATATATCTAAGGCACACATGCATATTATTTTCCAAACTTTGATACATTTAAAAACTTTTAAAAGCTTTCTAAATGCGTTACAAACTACGAGTTTATAAATAAACCTGGTGATCCATTACCGCTACGTAAAATAAACTTACAATGATGGATTGGATACGTTTTCTATATTAAACTAAATAACTTTACCCACGTCAAACTTCGCTTTATTACCACGCCGTCCGGTTTTACTCTTTATCCGGGAGGAAACGGTCATATTTGTGCATTTGATTTCTGAAGAGATCGATTTTATATCGGTATACGGTATACTTACATTACGATACTCTTGGACGACGCGAGTCTCACACAAGAGTCACAAAAGAGTATCTCAGATACATTTATATGGTGAGTTTCACATTGCTATACCGGTACTAGCCTGTCAGTCACGCGCATGTTGCGTCACATATTGACTACACAATTTGCTGAAGAAATTCGAAATACGAATGACATTTTTTATGTTTTCATTAGTGTAAAATACATGCCCCGAGTAGTCAACAGATATTTTAATAATGAAGTTTCGTCTTTTTAACCGATTTCGAAAAAGGAGGAGGTTATCAATTCGTACCGTTTTTTTTTTCGAGTATCATAATATAAAGAGCCTAATTATTTACTGTTGAGTATCTGACTCCGAAACTATTTTTGTGAGTAAGTATGTTGTTTTATTTACTACCTCGCTAAGTGGCTAGATCAATTTTGAGCAGTTGCCGAACACAGCCCTTTTGATTTATGTGATATTATCACCCATATCTATCAGGGCATTACTGGGTATAGGTACAAATCCTCTTTTCAATTCATTTTGCTATATACCTAACACCTACCTATGCATTTGTATCGCTGGCTGCAATACATCGGAAGAAATGTGTCGCCACGTCAGTATTTTGATTTTCGCACTTCTCGATAGGCACTTTCGAATATACTATGGACCTACTTGTAGTTGTTACCTGATGATGTGTGGACACCCCAAAAATGGACACATTTTTACTATCTGATAAAAATGCTCCAGGTTTAGTATAGGTAACCCAGTACATTACAGACATTACATACAGATACATCATACCAGTACATTTAGAGACATCATACTAATTAGTGTCCTCCTACTTCCTAGATAGGTCATATCTTGTTACCCAACGAGATGGGTGAACATTCGGCCCGCTTTTAGTTTATTAATGTTTTTCTGTTGTCAGTTCGTAGCTCCAGGTAGGAATTAGGATACGAACACTTTTTGTGTGTCAATCTGATCCTAACCAATGGTATAAAAACGAAATCGAGCTTCTGTCTGATGAGACATTTGCGATACAATCTGTCTGAATGTTAGGTACTTGTACATGTCACGCATCTATTGTATGCAATAATGAGTAATCGAATAAACTTATATATTTAATAGTACCTACTTATATGTATATGTAAGTTCTAATAGTACTTAAATGTACCGGGGCCCTCTTCAATAAATTACATGCCATTGCTGTGGTACTTTGATACAAAGATACAAAAAACCAACACGCAAAATTATGCTTTTATATTATGTACCTATTATTACATTCATAATAACTTGGTAGAGGTAGCTCCTCCATATCCGTTCGTGGGTAAGTGCCTAATATGACACAATATGGAACAAAGTTTTGGGCCTCTGACGTCACACGCCCGCCCCGCTAACTAGATTTTGCCCTGAAGTATAGACAAGCTTTCTGTAATCTTGTCGATGTGTAGGACGTAGCACCAGTAAATTAACTTACTAATTTTGAGGGAAATGAAAATTTTAGTAAGTTTTGATAAAACTTATTAAAAAAAAATTTTATTGGCTATATTATATTTTATTGGCAATCTTAATTTAGCCAAAACGCCATATAGCTCTAGATGTGGACTTTCTGTGCATTTTTTTTTTCATTTCTTTTTCTGAAACTGAACATCGAAAAATATAAATATTGAATGGAATTATTTTAAACGGAATTTATAAAAGTAGAAAATAATAAAAAAAGTAGGAGCTCGTTAGTCAAAACACCATTAAAAAGACTGCAAAATTGTACCTCGCAAATATTACGTGGAAAAATAAAATCTTGGTAAACTTGCTAAAAGCAAAAAAAGCTAAAGGATAAAAGCAGAGGGCACCAAGGTGAAACAAAACCTCGCAGTGGAGCTAGTTTTATTTTCCTCTTTCGTGAAATGTTTTATACACAAAATTGTAAATCTAAATAAATAACAAATAATTTATATAAATTGAAATCTTACTAGAAATGGTCTTCGGTTTACCCTCCTGCTGATAAAATGTCGATGATGATAAAAACAATGATATATTATACGTAAATAGTTTTCCTCCGGCTATGCGTGGTAAGCCTCAAGTAAGGTAATTGCCGGACTCAACTTCAGTCGCGACATATCGGGAAACGCTGTTAGTCGCGTGCCGTGATTTGACAAAGCCATCCTGTGTGTTTAGGAAGTGCAACACCAAGATATATAAGGCCAAGATACTAAAAGTCCTCAAGCACTTTCAAGGATAAAACTGTGGTCTTATCCTCGAAAGATTACTTTGAGATTTGCTTTGCTTTTACTTCATATTCAATGAATATAACCTCTCTATGGATAAAATCACTTACACTAAATTTCGTTACCTATAACTTGTTCCCCAGCTTAGTCTGGAAAGGTAGCATATAGTTTTGCAAAGGTAACATAATATTGCATGTTGTATTACAAAGATAAAAGTTGACATGTCGTTACAAAGGCATATTATGGGTCATTTCAAGATAAGAGCTTCATATCCAACCACATCGTCGCTTTCCAACAGGCGAGTTGGTAGTCAAACGTGGATTTATTCGCGTTAAAAAAAATACATATTTCAAGCAGACTTACAAATCTACCTAAAAATTATGTAAAACTTATATTATAAGCAGGGAACATTGAAATGACTATAATTAAAAAAATATAACAACCCAGAAAAACCCGTACTGATTGTCGCGCCGCAGGCAGGCCAAATTACTCGTAACTTTACCTTTGCCATAATGCTGGCGAAACATCGATACATAATCGATGAATTGAGTTTCCAACTCAAAATTAATTTGTTAATATTTGGAAACCAGTTTAATTAGCTTTTCTAAGGTAGCGGAACCAAGCAACTGTTCACAAAGGAAATACTTCAACGTTCGAGTACATCGTCTGTTCTGAATAATTATAATTTTACTCAGAGCTAATAATAATTGCGAAATGTTGGCGAGGCAACTCTGGGATTAAGTCGGAACTCGAAGTTTTGAAACTTGTTTCGTGAATTAAATATGAATTGGGGTAAAATGGTCAGATTAACAGTGCTAAAATTTCATAAATTTATAAAAAAGTTTAGTGATACATTAAATATAATAATAAGATATAAAATATATAGGACGAGATATAAAAGTGATATTGGAATCGGAATCGCTATTCGCTACGCAGACGAAGGATTCGACAGGACTGGACATTTTGTTCCCAAGACCAAAACTATGGAGTGAATATTTTCCTTCCAGTGCAGAGTATTCTTTAGCGCATCCTCTTTTACCACTTCGCTATGAGTATAAGAGTAGTAGTCCATTGCAGTAAGAATCTGTCATCTGAGTAAATGAACTCGATGTTTGTTCGATCCAAATATCCAATTTATTCAGAAATCACTCTGTATAATCATGGGCAACAAATTATATAGAAATACAATTTGTTTATTAATAACACCGTTGTTACAAGTCATTGAATTGGAAATTAATAATAATAAAATAATATAATTGTATACATTTTACATAAATTAAATAAACTAAAAATAAAATTAGAAATTATATTGTCAATATTATAATTTCAAATTGAATAATAATTAAATTAATAGTCTATTAAAAACATAGCATTATGGGTCTATGTTGTTTAATCTATTTTCAGTAACACAATATCACATCCAAATATCTGAAACACCTCACAAAATTAATTGAAGAAATAAAAACTTTATTGATGTAATAACTATGTGGAATGGAACATGGTATTTTTGAATGAGATATAAAACTAACACTAAGAACTCAATTCCTATAATATATTTACAATAAGTAATTACAGTAATTAATATTAAATTGTATTAAAAGTACCAAACTAAAATATATATACAATATAATTATTTCCTACTAAAATCAAATACCTACTTATCACGCACCACGCTGTTCCCATCAGCAGTATCGATATCGATACATACAAACTATCGATAAACAAGCGTATTTATGCCCGTCACTATCACAACTGATACAACTGAGTTGATGTGTCGGTCACGTTCACAATATGGCCGCTTTAATGCATGACAAGTAATGAAGTATTGGATCAATTTGTAGGATAATTTGGCAAGTTACAAGGCTGTAGTTTCGCGGTTGTATTGGTTACTAATGCTGGTTTCATATTACTGCAATGCTGTAATGTTTTAGTTCAAAGTTTACATAAATTTAGTTTACCTTTTGGTAGTCGGCAACACATTTTCCAGTAAACGCTGTAAAAAGCCTCTCTGTAGCTAAGGTTTCCTTAAAACATTTTGCTATTTAACAAAATTAAAATTATTATCTAGCTTATCAATATGCAGTTCCCAATTATAAATATATTCTGTTTTAAATAGGTGTCAATAATGTTAATTTGTCGTAGTGTCATACTAACTTTACACGTTGATTGAAATGATAAAATTTTAAAAATTACTTAAATAATTTCTATCTGTTAATACCATTTTTTTTTCATCGTCATTCTTTAGTATTTATAAATTTCACGCCTTCTTTTAACTGTTATGAGAAAATGTAGTACTAACATCAAGTGAGCAAATGCTTGTCTCGACACATAGTCTAATAATTGTTATATGTACTTATAGTTTAAAAAGAGTTTTAAATATGCATTTAACTTCAGTCCAATCGAATATATTTTTTCATCGAAAATGTCTTTTTTAGATCAGAATTTATTGTTTTGCCATTTAATCGTATACAATTACAAATGCTGCAAGCATTCTAATATAATATTTTATATTTCTTCTGAAAATCACTTTCAAAACACAAAACAATTCTCATCGCAACTAAATCTAAAAATTGTTATTTATTTACGGTACAATTACAGGCCATCAACATTCTACTGTGGTAGTGAATAAAGTCTAATGTTCCCTGCGAACGATATTGCATATTGTGCAAGAGACCCGCGGGGACATTTGCTGCTCCTTATTTAAACTGAACAGATTGCTTGCCCGTGCTGAGAATAGCTAAGCTGACGCTGAATTAGATTGTCATTTGCTTCTTTTTTTTCTTTAGTCTTGGGATAGAAAAAAAGACAAATGGGTATTGTAGCATTGGGGACTTTTCATATAATCATAAAAGTAATCAATATAATGAATTTTAACCTTTTTTTTTATAGGCAAGACTAAGGATTCAATATGAATTTTAATCTTTTTATAGGTATCAGGCTCGATATTTTGAACTGTCTACTTTGTAACCGCAAGTCTATTTCCTAATAAAATAAAAAACACGTGCCGCCAGAAAACGTACACTCAACAGAATGTTAAGTGAAAAAGTTACATTTACTATGTACTTGCTACAAATCCGAAACATCATCATTATTATCCATACATTACGGTTATCGCTTACCATCAGGCGAGCCGTCAGCCTTTTTGCTTATCCTATTTTATAAAAAAAAAAA
Organism: Lycia hirtaria; assembly: GCA_947563715.1. Lineage (NCBI taxonomy): Eukaryota > Metazoa > Arthropoda > Insecta > Lepidoptera > Geometridae > Lycia > Lycia hirtaria. The sequence continues at coordinate 27,857,629 of OX387375.1, forward strand.
AAAAAAAAATACATTAGTATTAGTGGTTATAATCCCACATAACCCGATCGCATCCCTAATGTTTTTAATGGGTACAATCCCACATAACCCGGTTGCATCCCCAACGTACAACGCAGCCAAGTATCTCTTAAAAGAAAAAGGAGCTAGGTAGTCAGTACGTACAATCATTTACTTGTCATTTGTATTCGACAAAGACAGTTACCAAAGCCGGACGATTCAATACAACAGCTTGCCACGCAGCGGTGCAGAAACATCGCAGATTGTGCAGTTATCAATACGAGAGCAGCTGCTGCATTCGCTTCAACGGACGCTGAACGGGCGGCGAGATTGACTGAACCCTTTCAGATTTATCTGGTTTGCATTTGAATTATTTAAAACAGTAAATTGGTGATCGCTCTTAAGCAGACAGAGTATTTTGTACATTTAATATTCTTGTACATATAATATGTATAAGATTAACAAAATACCCAGTCTGTATCAGTAGTTAGGTACTTAGTGGAAGGACGAGATCAATATGAGAAATGTTGTTGCGCGATTTCCCACACAAAAAGCTTATTATATTTAATTCCGAAGTTAAACAATTAAACGTAAAATTTTTGAAAAATACCTAATTATCAAAATCGGATACATGTTTTGGGGTAGAAAACAGTTTTCTCCTTTTGTATGAAAAACACGTAATTTAGTGCCAACAGATCTTGTGACAACGTTTCTCTTAAATCAGAAAAAGCAAAGAAATAAATATTTCGGCTTATGAAGGAAAATATATAAAAAAAAAAAAAAACCCCTTTTATCTAGTTTGCACGGAACCCTCGGTGGGCGACTCTGACTCGCACTTGTCCGGTTTTTTATACATAAATTATATATACTCATGCATAAAAACGATTTTTAAGCCTTACAAATAAGTATATCTTTTTGAAAAAACCTGTGAAATTTTACCAATGGAAGATAGGCCAAACAAGCACTGAGGCAACGAAATGGCTTATCTCTTCGTTTCTAATCCGAACAGCTAAAGAGTGGGACAAATTGCCGGCTTCTTTATTTCCTGAGAGTTACGACGTTAGTCTTTTCAAGGTCAGAGTGAATAAGTATCTTCTAAGTCTGCGTGCTTCATGTCCGACCACATCGTCGCTTTCCAACAGGCGAGTTGGAGGTCAAACGCGGACTTATACGTGTTAAAAAAACCTGCTTTGGCCGGTCCGGTAAAAAAAAACTCAGTTGAATATCAGACCAAAACAAATACTCACAGTGATGAAACCAATATCATTAGCGATCCGGATTCCAGCATAGCAAATCAACCTGCATCACCTAATGGCTAAGTTAGCACACACTGAATACTAGTAATTTTTATCTATACATTGTTCTGTATCGAGCCGAGCTAATTACCTAATAGTACAGTGAATGAACACCATTTCCATATTGCTTCCACCTAAATAACGAACTCTGATGGAACGATTTCACATCGCTGCTTCGGTGCTAGAATGGACTCTTCTTTTGCAGAGTTCATTCATGTTAAACTTTTTGATTAACTAGTTGAAAATATTATACAACTTTCATCTAACTTTTGAATTAGTTGAACAGCCTGGATAGACTGATCAATCTGCCTGGGGAAGACGTATATACATTTGTACGTACGAGATTGTCGGATGTGCAAGACTATTGTCTTCCTATTTGAAGGTTTTTTTTTTCTTTTTATTAGCCCTGTTTATACAAACTGTCCCACGGCTGGGAACGGGCCATCTTCTCATTGTGAGAAGGATTAGGCCATAGTCTGCCACGCTGGCCAAGTGTGGGTTGGCAGACTTCACACATCATCAAGATCATTGAGAACTCTCAGACATGTAGGTTTCCTTACGATGTTTTCCTTCACCGTTTGAAGTTGGCGGCAATCAACAATACGCACATAACTTCGAAAAGACAGAGGTGTGTGCCGTGGGATTCGAACCCAGGACCTGCGGATTGCAAGTCAGACGGTCTCACCACTAGCCTGCCGGAAAAATTTGAAGGTTTATGTATGTTTAAAGCGAAATTTTCGGGCCTCGAATAGGAGTGGCAAACGCAGTAGTTGTCACAAGTCTTTGAACTGTTATCTTTGGCAAGCATATCATTAAACTTAGTAATGAGAGCTTTTTATTTAGCCAAGCGTTATGTAAAATATATTTTTATATAATGCGATATTTTTACCGAATTCAAAAAAGGAGAAGGTTATCAAGCTGGTTGTATTTTTTATGTTTGTTACCTGATAACATACCGCATTGAAAAATCATTTTTTTGTTTGAAAGGATACTAATACACTTTTAGATTGGTTCCATAAACGTTTCATTAAAACGGGTTCAGAAAGGTTTTAAAACAAAATAACTTACAAAAAATATTTTATATATATATATATATAAAATAGGAGATAAATGTAAATAAATTACTGTTTTCCTGACTTCTATTTGGCAGTTTTTACAAAGCGTACAAAGTAGCGCGCAAAAGTTAGTAAATGGTACGTATTTATAATAATCCCCAAACTTTTTTGATCCTGTAACATTGTCACCTAAATTATTATTTTTTATCCTTAAATCTTCAGTAAAATTTCCTCTTAACTCCTAACAAAGACAGAAAAATTGCCAAAAAAAAACTCAAAACATCTCTCAAGTAATTAGCCAGACGTTGTATAATCTCCAAAAATATTAAACAAGTAGCAAGTGCCATCCAATATAACGAGTTTCACCGTTCAAATATAAACAAAACGCTGAGTCGGAGTAAAGTTTCGCTGTAAATCAACTAGCAGGTTCGGTTCGGTGGTGCGCCATTTAGAGAATTAGGTCGTAGGTTGCTTGGATGTCGCAAATGTGAAGCTTTGGGAGGCTTCGTGAGTTATGATGATGTCTTTTCTGGTGTGGACAGGGAGATTTTGGAAGTTAAAATATGTTGAAGAATAAAATGCTGTAGAGGCGTAATTTTGACTTGAATATATTTAGCACGAGTTGAATATGTTTTGGTACGAGTCGCTAAGATTTACATACGAGACTGGCTGTTTATACACCAACAATATTCAAAGATATGTTAATTGGTGGTCATATGAAAAGTGTAAAGAAATAAACCCGAAATAAATTCTAAAAAAAATAAAAATAAGATAACCCCGGTTAAAGTTATTCCCAAGATTCCAGAATTTATGGACGCCACGCACTCTCACGTGACAAGCGAGTGCAAGTCACATAACTACGTAGGTACGTTGCGCAGTGATTGCGCGGCTTGCATGTACTCTTGCTTCGCGTGATTTGAGTGTCAGAATTTCTTGTACTCAATATTAACAACATATTTTGTTTGATTACATAGAACTAGAATCAAGTATTGGACACCCTGTATCAATATTGCTAGTGTTCAAACAGTCAACTAAAATATATACAGATATATTTTAGTTTTGCCCAAATGCTGAAAGTAGGCAATGTTTTACGAACGTAAATGTGTAGTACTTACAGAGAACTATTGGACATCAGGTAACTTCTTATGTTGGACATCTTCGTAAATCCTAACATGAGCGATATCATACGGGAATTGTTACGCGTGAAAACGGAACAAAACACTGTTTAACTAACATACGCTTATTGAGCGTTTATAAGTACGAAATGTTTAGGTATTGTGAAGTTGTTTAGAAATAGTGCGCGAAAGAAGAATCACTACAGAATGAATATCCATTCAGGCATGAAAGTGAATTATTTCACGATCTGTTCGAGCCGCCAGCTGCGAGGCGCGCAGATATTTTTCCTCTGCGACGAAAACTTTGGCAGAAACGATTGTTTAAATAATGCGATATGATATGACTGGATTTTTGAAGTGCTATTTTTTTTAATTCGTGTGGATGATAACTCCATGATGTAATTCTATTTCAGTACCTAAGCAAAAAAAAAAAACATAGTTTCAATCAGAGTGCAGTTTAAATAGCTACGATATATAGCAAAAATCTTGAGCCAATTTCATTGTGTTTTCAAAAATATAATAAATAAGTACTTGGAAAACTTTTTCGTCAAATGGTTTTATTAAAAATAAAGATAATGATGGTAATGTATTTAATGTACTTCAAAAAAGCAGGTTATCTGTTCATCATCATTTCTGTTGTATTTTTTTAAAGTTGTTCCCAAATAATTCAACCGAAATGAGAACTTGCTTTTTGAAGTCGACTAAAAAAGAAAGTGTAGAGCCCAATACATGTGAAAACTTATGAAATAAAGAAGGCACAATAATATAACAGGGTTAATATATGTACATACATTACCAAACATACCTTGAAAAACACTTTTTTTGGTCACTCGAGTAATTTATATTACTCCTACAAACCAAACACACCAAATGATAAAAAACATAATGGAATAAAAAGGAAAGCAAGCATTTATCATTCAATTTTATCTAAAATCCTAAAAATGTTTTAACAAAAAACCCGTCGCGCTTAACATTAATTTATTTATTAATTTAATTATACACGTGGCCCCCAAAGAGACATTCGGAGCAATGTAAACAAAGCGTACGGGAGTGGAATATTTGAATATAATAAACAGGGCTTAGAACTTTTGAGCTCATTTATGTAATTTGAATTAGGTCCGTGTTTACTTACACTTTATACTTAGATAGATAGATAGATAGATAAACTCTTTATTGTACACTATTAAACAAAAAAACAAAACAGAGAAACTTACAAAACTAGTGTGACAACCGGCGGCCTTATCGCTAAAAGCGATCTCTTCCAGGCAACCGTGGTATGGAGATCAATTCATAGAAAAAGTAAAGCGGGTGTGCAATAGCAGAGACACTGGATATAGCTATAATATAATTATAACAAACAATGTAATAAAATTAAACACTAAATACTTAAATAAAAATAATAAAATACACTAATAAATATAATACAATAAATACTAATATTTCAAACATGTATAGAAAATCCAAAAAGTGCCTACATAAATAAGAGATCAGAAATAGTAGCGAAGCAACGTATTTTAGGGTAAGACCTTAGAGAAGTAAAATAAATTTACTTGATTTTTGAAAACAGTTAGCGACTGAGCACTTCTGACAGACACAGGTAATTCGTTCCACAGCTGAACTTATTAAGTGAAAGGTTCTTATTATTAATAGTTTTATGTAATAAATTTAATTGAGGGCCAAAGATGCATGCAGCGGGAAATTCAAATTTCAGTTTTTTTGTCCTTGTGAAGCTTGGGTACCCCAAAATAAAAGTAAAATTGAAATCACATACAATTATCTAGTTATTATTAAATGTGATTACAATTTTTGCTACAATCCAAGATTATTTATTATATTATCACATCAATTTAAAAATTTATAATGTACTTCGTTGCTTACATTTTGAGAGAAGTTCCTTGAATTACTACAAATTAGTTTCTATGTTATTATACGTTACACGATGTATTATTGTTTAATAGAATGACATCATAATATAAATAGGTATAAAAATAATAGGATCAATTACAATAAATACCTTAGCTACAAGGACAAAAAACTGTTTGAAATTTGAATTTCCCGCCGCATGCGTGACATAACCACCTTAGGGTTGAGGTCAAAGCGCGCAGGTATCTCTCTCGTGCAACATAGGTATTTTGCAACATTTAAAATCACTGTGTGGGGATATGAGAAAAGTTGGGGACAGATTTGTACATAGATAAAATAAATTCAAAAAAAGTTTTATTCAGACTTTCAGATATCGTTTATATTGGAGACGAAGTTTTGAGAAAAACATTTTTATTCTGGAACTCCTCAGCCAAGTTACAAAATATCGATGATAAACTTTTTTTAAACATTTCTCTTAGCTAAATATAAATAAAACCGGCCAAGTGCGAGTGAGACTCGCGCACGAAGGGTTCCGTACCATTTATCTATAAAAACCGTACAAGTGCGAGTCAGACTCGCTCACCGAGGGATCCGTACAAACTAGTAAATAAAAGGGGGGAATGATATTATTTTTATTTTCCTTCTTATACCGAAAAATATACATCGTAAAAATATTTAAAAACCTGTTTTAACTAATGCTAATTAAGCTCTTTCTTATGATACCCCACATGATACGGTTAATTCACTTTAAAATTTCGACCCTCATTCCTTTCATAACGACACTATTTTTTGTGATAAAATAAAAAATGTCCGATTTACGGATTTTTTCCTATATCTGTACTCTAACACAATGCTTCTTGCTAAATTTCAGAGTTCTAGGTCAACGGGAAGTACCCCATAGGTTTTGATTCCTCTGTGAGTGTCGAAATTAGCGTTTTTACGACATATACGGCTGTAACTTTTTTTTACGAAAACTGAGAAATTTTATTTTTCTTTCTGCAGCAAGATACTATGGATCTGCGTATATGGTTTTAATTTCAACTCGATACCTTCACGCGTTCCCGACATAAAGGTCTTGACACCCGGACGGACGGACAGACGGAGAGACAGTCGGACACCAAAGTGCTACACTTAGCACTACAATATGAAAAAACGGAACCCTTATAGGATCACTATCCTATAAGGGTTCCGTTTTTTCATATTGAGGTTTATTTCTCTCTCAGGGTATGAAACTGGCATCAAATATCAAATGTTCCGTCAAACAGTCTGTTTGCTTTTGAAGAACTGCCTGTCACGAAAAATTTGTGATTATTAAATGTATGAGTATGAATAAATTCACGCTTAGTACGTAAATAAATAGCTATTACAGACTAGATAAAATACGTATTAGTTTTTGGCGGGAACGTCTTAGTAACAAGTTGTTGCTTTATTTTCCTAAACTTATGTTATTTTGAACATTAATGCTATAAAAATGGTGGTGTTTTATTCATTATGTGTTCGATCAAGTGCGTGAGTGTGGGCAAGTGAAATAAAACAGTGAAACGTGTGATTTTACGTTGTCGGCAAAACTCCATAGAAGCTTCTAGTAAAGTCGCCATCACTTTACTGAGGCAAGACTTAAATGAAAATGACTGTTTACGTGACTTAGGCTGTGAATAGAACAATATATAACTTGTATTATTCAAAAAACTTGAAAATATTTCAATACTTAACACTGGCAAATCGCTAATCGCGGGGTCCAATACAAAAAAGAAGAAGAAAAATACGTATACCATGAACTTGGTATCGAGTTTAAAACTTTTCTAATTGTGACTGGTATAATAATTGATACACATTCGATTTCGAGGGTAGTTGACAAAGTTGTACCGATTGGCTGAAATATCGACCGAATCGAATGCGGAGGCGGGACAAGTTTTAATTTGATTTGCAAAGTATTTGTGTTTACAGGTAGGTACGCGAACTTTATGTTGAAGAGCGAGTTATTATTTATGAATGAAGGCTAATTGGTTTGTGATTGTTTCCTTGGTGAGTGTTGTTTGAAAATTATTTTGCAACCTCTTGGGAGTAAGGTACGGAATAATTATTAATTCCTTTTACTAGAAGTACACCTGCACAATGGTATTGGTTTGGTACTAAAGAGGCTGAACATGAATATTAGGTAAAATTTTTGTAACTCTGTCCTGCGGCGTCACCTGCAAAGAAAACCTGCCTGCCTGTTTGCTCGTGTATGGAGTACTGCTGCCACCTTTTTAATGGATCAGCCAAGTATCAGCTGAAAGTAAATAAGAGGGGGAAATGATTTTTTTTATATTCATTCATAAAACGAAAAATATACATTGTAAAAATATTTAATATTTAAATATTTTAAGCTTTGAAATCAGTGGACCGGCGAGCTGTGAGGTTAATCGGTGACGACAAACTAGCTGCCAAGAAGCTACTTAGTCTCGAGCACCACCGTAAAGTAGCATGTACGTCTATTTTCTACTGGATTCATTTCGGGGAATGTGCGCAAGAACTTCACGACCTAATTCCACCCTCCCCATTTCACTACAGGATTAGCAGAAAGTCGGCGAATTGCCACCCATTTCTCGTTTAAATGCCAAAAATCCGTACTCAGCGATATCGATCCACATTCCTGTTGCGTACTGCACAAGAATGGAATTCGTTGCCGCCATCTCTCTTTCCTGAGACCTACAATCTTGGAATTTTCAAGGCTAGAGTGAATAGATATCTTCTAGATCGACGAACTCCATCCTCGGCCACACCGTCGCTTAACATCAGGCGAGTTGGTGGTCAATCTTACATCTATCTTGTTTAAAAAAAAAACTAAAAAAAAACATTTTAGTGGATGTCAATATTTATATAAAATTTCATGTGCCTAGTAAAAATTACTTTTTACAAAAGTTTTTGACGTGACAAGGTCTAATAAATCGATGAACGCCGGCTGCACGCACGAAAAAGGATGACTCATTGTCCCGTTACATCATTATCATTTCATCAATGTTTTGTTATGACGTTGTCACGTTGAAATATCGTCCGTAAACCGACTTTACAGACAACCAATTTTTTACCAATTATAGTAGAAAAAAGTACTTAGGTTTGCAAATTTTACATTGAAGTAAAGCCGAATAGGTTACCCCCTCCTTTTCGGAAGTCGGTTAAAAATGATTAATAATTAAACTTCCTCTGTTATATCATTGGTATGTTAAGTCTCATATTGCAATCACCAGAAATTACCTTAATGTCACATGATGCTAAATACCCTCTCAGTTAGTTAACCATAATTACTTTGACGTAAACTGACGTAAGTTTTAGATTACAGTTGTGGAACTAAGTGGTAATGTCGGATTAAAGTATAACCACTTTAAAACTCATTAACCTACTATGAGATTGTGTTTCATATTTCATAGTAAACAATGATACTCTGTACCATAATACTAATAAGCTTGGAATGCGATTCATCATCATCTCAGCCATAAGAAGTCCACAGCTGGACATAGGCTTCCTTCATGGATTTCCAAAAAGACCGATTGGAAGCGGCTTGCAACCAGAGAGTGAAGCTTAACAACCTTTTTAAAACTTGTAACTTGACTGTTCATGGCCACACACGAAAAGTAAGCAAAGTTAGGCGTTAGGCATAATTTAGTTCTTAGCTATGTGATAAATGCGTTTATTCACTTGAAGCCCCCATCGGCCGCGTACGTAACCTGAGCTTCGTGACTAGTTGAGATCGAATATTTTTTCGTCTTAGTACGAAACCATTTGCGATTAAAAACTGATTTGTTCTTATACGAAACAAGTTGCCATCGAAGACTTTTAGTCCTTTTACGAAACCTGTCGATCGTGTATAAAACCAGCAAAGAGATCTAATACTTGTTACAAAAATTACTTAAGTATCCTTTGAACGCTGAAGTGCATGTCAAAGACAGTAAATACTGGACGATTATGCCATAAAGGTACTATTATATATAGGAAACAGAGCGGAAACAGAGATCGAGTCAGCGTGTTAACGCCATGGACATACAATAAGATTTAAAGATTAAGTAGTAGTAACTTACGTTTAACTTACAAATATTTCATGTAAACTTTTAACACAATGTTAAACTATCGCAACTATCCATAGGTTCTTGCAACTATCCATAGAGGTTCTTGCAATTATCCATAGAGGTTCTTGCAACTATCCATAGAGGTTCTTGCAATTATCCATAGAGGTTCTTGCAATTATTCATAGAGGTTCTTGCAACTATCCATAGAGGTTCTTGCAACTATCCGTCAAAAAAATAAGCACGCGATAAGAGACAAAAAATTACAAGCTCTGTCTTTTTCCCCGACTGCGTAAGAAGGTGGTTTATGTACGAGTATATGATATATCACATAAGCACCGCTGTAACCGTACCCACCTCACCTCGTTTGCAATGTCTTCCCCAAAAGTCATTCAAAACAGCTCAGTATGTATACAGATTCGGTTGACATGGGTAAACCGTCGTGCAGGTCGACACCGGGGCCCCTGGCCCTTCCCACGGGCCCTATAATTGTCGAAAAATATTTATTGAGTAGGGTTGTTTATGTATGTTTTGTTTTATCGAAGGGAAACTCAGGATAATTTTGGGAAAAAATAGGCAGTGTTGTTTAGATGATAAAAATATACTGAGATTATTAATAATCAAAAATTTCCGAACTTAGTGAATTCTGCACTCCTATAACTACTTACAAGTATAGGCTTTGAAAACTCAAAAACCCTGGCGTGTGTCAGATACACACGTCAATCTGTGTATCTGTATATCTATGTGCCTGTCTGTGGCAACGTAGCTCTCAAACAAATAGACCGATTTTGATCATTTTTTTTTTATTTGACAGAGGATTTTATCGAAAGCGTTCTTAGCTATGTTTCATCAAAACCAGTTTAGGTTTATAAGTTTTCTATACCTGTAGTTGATATTAAATTGGGTTAAATTTTGAAATTTAATTTTAAACCAATTAAGTATATCCAACCAATTGTTATGAAAAATTTACAAAATAATAATGATCACTAACATGAATGTACTTATGAGTAAAACCTTACTAAATTCTTTGATGAAAATATACAGCTAAAATGTACCACGTCATTCTGATCGGAGCGAATTTCATTAGTTAAAGCTTCTTTAATCAAACTTAACAGAAATTGTGTATAAATAACAACTGTAGTAAAGTTAACAGACACGAACATCTGAGAATTTTAGTGTGAGAGACACTACTCAGAATAATTGCTAGACAGACTGTCTGTACTTGTTTAAAGATTTATCTCTTATCGAAAATTGCTCGCCGTAAAGCTACTTATTAAATAGAAAGTAAGTATTAATGTCATCATAATATATTTATGGCAGATCATTAAATGCCATGACATTGGGGCCATTTGTACGTAAATACTATGACATTAGGGGTCATTTGTACGTTTGTACATATAGATCGCTGCCATTTGATGCCACAATTTGACAGTTATTAGAGAACCCTCTAATAACTGTCAAAATGTGGCATCAAATGACCATGGATTTACAAAATATACAAGACTTGCAGCTTGCACTGACAGATGGATCAGTCTATCGCCCATATAAATCTATTTTACTAAAGTATCGTAACTGACTTTTACAGTAGGAAGAGAAATAGCAATAAATATAGAAATAGGATACCATTTTTTTAATTATTTTTAATCATTCGTCTATCAATGTTATCTTACGTGGGGTAGAGGTATGGAATGCTCTCCCAGCATCTGTCTTCCCTACTCTGTATAACCTAAGGTTGTTCAAGAAAAAAGGGAATAAGTAGGTATCTCCTGAAAGAAGAAAGAATTTTTCGGCAGCCTAGTCGCGAGACCGTCTGTCTTACAATCCGCAGGTTCTGAGTTCGAATCCCGCGGCACGCACATCTGTCTTTTCGAAGTTATGTGGATATTATTGATTGCCGACAACTTCAAACGATAAATCAAAACTTGATAAGAAAACATAAATGTTCTTAATGTTCTTGAAGATGCATGAAATGAAGTCTGTCAATCCGTATGGCCAGTGTGGTAGACAATGGACTTTACCCTACTCACAAGGAGAAAATAGCCCACGCCCGGCGCAGTAGTGGGACAGTTTACACAAACAGGGCTGATTTTGAAGTTGGTATCTCCGAGATAAGCGTGCTACATCTTCGATCACATTTTTACTTCCCGTCAGATGAGATTGTGATAAACGTCAGCCAAGTTTATTAATCGACTGCCAAATAGAAATAGGTTCTCAATTCGACTGTATGCTTTTTTTCTTGTTAGTCGGTTGCTTCAGCTTTTTCAACTATACATATTGTGTATAATTATAGAAAAAAATATATAATTATAATAATAAATAAAAAATATATAAAAAACTGAAGAAAAAAAACAGACTTCAAAATACACAATTAGTTTACAATAAAATTATCTTAATAAGATAAGTGTACTAAGTACATAGTTAAACATACAGTTGAATTGAGAACCTCCTTGTTTTTGGAAGTCGGTCAGAAATATAGTGTAAGAGACATTAAATCTCTCAGAATAAAGAAAAAAAACACTCTTAACAAAAATTGCCTTTTTAAGCTACTTATCTAAATAGAAACTTGTAAGCATGGCTTTAATTATTTATATTTTACATAAAATATTTGAAGTAACCGTGACGGCCCGTCCTCTGTGGCTTTTGTGGGGTGGCCTGACACAAAGGGGCCTCTATAATGAATAATTTGGGGGGAAACCTCCTTTCCCCCCAAATTATTCATTCGGCAAGATCGGAGATAGCTTGGGATATTGGGATGTAGGCATTCGTGTTATTTTGCGGTCTCACCGCCATTTTATTTAGTAGACTGGAGATATAATTGGGTGTTGATAGGGGCGAGGATATAGGGGCAATGTAGGAAGATACATTATTTGTAAATGCTGATAATATTAAGGAAAGTTTCAATTCTTTCGTGGATTTGCTAATTTTTTTTGGAGCAATAGGGTAAAGAATTTATTATTGTTGCGTATAGAAAGATTTTCTAATTTTACTAGTAATGTACATTAGGTACACAAAACAAAACACTCTCGATAACAAATAATAAAACTTTGGTAAAAGTTTAGAACTGCAGAGTCTCTAAGCATGAGCACACAGAATGTGTTTTTAAAAACATACGTAATAGAGTCATGTGGGTCAAGTGTACGCACTTAAACTTTGAAAGTGTCCTGAAATAAAATTTATAATCTAAATTAAACCAATCAGTATTTATTGCTTTGACTATTTATTAATCAACAATATAAGTATGAAAATAATCATCTATAATGGCACAAATTCTTTGAAACTTAAAAAATACAGAGGTAGTCAAAATGCGTACACTTACCCAAGTAGGGGGGTAAGTGTGCTCAGTGGATGGGGTAAGTGTACGCCACATAAATCAAGAATATTTTGAGTTGTAAACATATTCCAAAGCTTATTATTTTAACTTAAATACTTATCTAATTATGTTTCAGTAACGAATAAATTGAAAACAAAAATCAAACAAGGACCAATAAATGAGATCAATCATAGTTAATAAATTTAGCGGCTACTAATGTTCATTCGTCACCAACCATCTGTCGGGAGCTTTCCGTTGGTAATTTCGAGCATTTTAGACAGTTATTCTAGATTCTGAAACAAAATATTGCAGTATTTACCATTGACCTTACATAAAGAAAACAAAAGTAACCAAGATAGAGTAAATGCGCGCGCGCACACTTACACGACAAACTTGTGCGTACACTTAACCCCACCCATCAAATTGAGACTTTGTCAAAATTGTTAATTATTGCGTCATCCAAGAAATTCAAACACTGTCAATTTTAAAACCTTAATATATGCAAATATCGATAACAATTACAATATTTTATAAAAGCTTACACAACTACAAAATATTACACTTTAAATATGATAAAATATCGTAAGAAATTAGGCAAAATAATTGACTTGCCTGCAAAAACAAAATGGCGCGTGGCTGGTCGCTGACAAACAAACACTTCGTCGGACGTCGTGCGGGGTATTGGAGAGCGAAGATGCCGTCTCTTAATTATAAATGGTTTTCGAGATACTTAGCGTGCGTACATTTACCCGCTGCGTACACTTGACCCACATGACTCTAATGTCGATCGACTGCTTTCCGTGTTATAAATTTAAGATTAACCACGACGAATACAAAGATTTAAAAACAGCTAACATTTTTGATTAAATTTTACATATAGTTCCTCAATAACACTAGGTTACTCTCACAAAATTTATTACAGGCCAAATAACTACAAAAAAATAGCTCATAAAATAATAGTGATTTCATTTATGCTTTACATTTGTAACAATTTCAGGGTCAAGAAAATAAACGAATAACGGTAAAAAAATACTTGGTGGAAAAGTTGTTTACTAAAATTCAGTAGCAAATCATTTTGACCTTTTTAAGCCAGCGCCACGGTTTTGTATGCGATAAAACTTTCGTTGGCTTAAAAAATGCAGTGAAAATCCAGGCTCAACATATAAGCCGCTTGCAAACTTCAAAAAGTTACTTTGTAGTTTTTAAATCCCTAAAGCCGCCGACGAAACGGCGAAAAAGCATTAAATAATGAAATAAATAAATCAGCTTTTTAATTAGGATAAAACCTTTTTAATTAAACAATATTTTTACACATGCCGTGACGTGGAATGGTGTGAAACCTTGTTAAGGGATATAAACCCTGTTAAGGGATATTTACGAGAGCTATACATCAACTGGTTGCCTGTCCTTGAATGGGTAATAGTTTCCTTCAATTAGATCATTTAGAGTGACGTGGGTTTAGTTTCGAAGCTTCTAAAATTTATACATAACGCACGTGATTTACAATAGTATCTAATAAACGTCATACAAAAAAAAATGAAAAATAACACGGTGTTTTCAGCAAGAGCAAGTTTATAATAATAATAAGTTTATTTGAGCGTAAAGAAATACAAAACATGTGAAGGAAATAGTAATAAATGAGTCTTAAGTAATATTAACTTAGGATGTTACTTCACATTTGCCAAGGAACCCTGAATCTCACACTAGGGGAGCCTGTGTTGTGAGGTTCAGTGTCTACTCTCAGAACGTGCAATATTTAACAACTACATATCGTATTTATTACAAGCAAGTATAGAAAACTTCAAAATTCTGGGCATAAAAAAGGTTGAACTCGAGAGACCATTCCTTAGTTATTCGTAGATAATTATTATAAGTAGTCTGAAACGTATAATTATACGAGCTCTTGAGGGATTAAGCCTGTAGTTCATCAAAATTGACAACATAGGGTGAAGCATGCAATTTAATAAAGACGTTCTTTGATTCGACCCACAGATCAAATACGATAGACGCCGAATCAGGAAGGACCCAATAGATTCTTTTGAAACATAATTAAGGTTGAAATCAACGCGCGCGGCTATCTCACTCGCGCATCACAACATTTTTAAAATTATAAAATCATTAGTTAGGGATATTAAAAAAGTGTGAAATGAATTCGTTTATTTAGATAGGAGAAATATTTAAAAAAAGTTTTATTCAGATATTACTTTTACTGGCGACGGAGTAATGACAAAACTTATATTTTACTGTAGTACTCCACAGCTAATTTAAAAATGTAAAAGAACTTTTTTTTAAATATTTCACCATCATCACCGTTCACTATCACCATCTATTTTTATCACTACGCGAGGCACAGCTTGGCTACAAATATTATTGTTTGACCAGTTTACACAAAAAAACTGTATTCAAATTTACGACCCTATTCACAACTCATAATTGTAAAAGTTGTCAAAAATCGGTTTAATACACTATTAAAAACCGCATTTAATATGTATTACGATTAAATTTTATGCCTCTTACAGTTTCCGATTCTTTTCCGTGATAGTTTTCAAAGAAGCGTTTCAAGTTTTACAATCTTTTAAAAGAGTAATAAAAGCTAAAAATATGACGACTTTCGAAATAACATTCCTCCCCTAGAGGCTGCCATTATCTTCTATCTTCGATAGTTTATGTCTTTCTTAGCTTAATGCTATAAAACGATTCGTTTCTTTTCAAATCGTTTTTCGAGTTAAGCTCAGATAAAATGTGTATAATTTGAAAATAATGTTTTTCTCGTTTGTTTCAGGGAGATAAAGTTTCAACAATGAACCATATCGCTAAGCATTTGATCATCATCGCGTCTTTGATGACTGTCAAGCTAACCTTTACTGAGAGCAAGTATGATTCCGTACAAACAAAACATGTGAGATACGACTACATCCCTATGTTTATTAACGTTTGCGATATCGAGGATCGGAGATCTAAAGTGCATTGCTATTGTGACAGCAACTTACCAAAAATAGCCACAAGAGCCGACTGCTGGGTTTTCAGTGGCGGGATTACTGAGGATGACCCTATCTGGCCCAATTTCTCATCTCAATCCGAAATAGAACATCTCACCTTTAACGTCAGATCGGACGATGCTCTAACATTTATACCAGCCAAAGCCATCGTGAGGTTAGACAAGTTGAAACATTTAACTATTCAATTCGGTACCATTAAACGGATTCCGCCTTACGCCTTCACAAATTCTACTTCAATAAAGCAGATAATATTAAAATCCAATAAAATTTCAAACTTGGAGAAGCATTCGTTCGCCCAAATGATGCAGCTCTCAAATTTAAGCGTGGACGATAATCAAATTTCGGAGCTGAAAAGGGACGTATTTTTCAATTTGCCAAACCTGCATGTTTTGCACTTGTCGAACAACAACTTGAGCTTGATACACGAGGGATGCTTTAAGCACTTAAATAATTTAATAGAGTTACAATTGGATTATAATTACATATCAGTAGTGACGAGGGAGATGTTGGAGGGGCTGGAAAACCTTTCAAGATTGAATTTGCGGAATAACAAATTGACAATGATCGGAAATTTGGCTTTCACGGATTTATGGGAGTTAAAAGAGTTGATGCTCGATAACAACGCAATAGAATTTGTTTCGGACAGAGCATTCGGAGGCCTCGGCCAATTGAGGAAGTTAACTTTATCCGGTAATAAGCTGGCGACGTTTTACGAAGATATTTTAGAGCACAAAACTGGTTTAGTAGTTTTGGATTTAAGAGATAATCTGCTGTCGACGATATCTTACGAAACGATTCGGCCATTCGTCGAGAATGATAAATCTACCTCCACTGCAATTTATTTGGAAGGTAAGATGGAACTTTGCTCATATCGCATACTTAAACATTATCCTTTAGGTTCATTCCAATATAAAAAAGCGGCCAAGTGCGAGTCGGACTCGCCCACGAAGGGTTCCGTAGCAGCAAGTAACATAATATAAAAGTTCTTGTAGTACGTTGTAACTTTGATCGATGTTTTAATAATAGTGTATTTTTTTAAATTAAGTTATTGATAATGTAAACATTATAATTAGGTACCTAAATGATGGGATTTAGATCTAACTATATGCGAGCCCATATAGGCTTGAGATAGCTAAACAAGCTAATATATATTCCAGTTTGACAAGAAATATTTCCAAAAATATTATCAATTTGCGTGCCTCCTCGCGTAGTTTGACAAGGTGGTAATAACGTCCTGTATCCAGCGTTCTGCATGAATGACAGTATACAATTGTCTTTTAAAAAATCTTCGTTGAAGTCTCCAAAAAGTAATGTTGGCATATTGTTGTTGCAAAAAACATTTTTGTTTATGAACTAAAATAACACTTAAGTTTTATTCTAATATGAGTAGGTAGGTATATTATGTATTTATATGTAAGGAAATGAACAGAACATCTCAAAACTTGTATTATTAGGTTGACGTTTTATGGTAAGTATTTACCTATTTCTAGGCAATAATGAGTATAAAAGAATAATTTCGATGTAAGTAATTGAAATTAATTTTATCCAACGAAAACAGTATCAAATCGTAAACGTACAATATTTAGCATTCGCAAAAAAATCAAAAAATTAGCTCCGCGCACGTCTGCCCTCACGTGTCTGCCCGCTCGGGTTAGGTTAGCGCAATCGGGAACCTGCCCCCCGCGCGCTCCGCACCCGTGACCGATCAAGCCACGCCTCGCACGAATTATAATTATTATTTACATATGCACCTATTACAGATTTATTATTAGAAAATAATGGTTCATGGTTTATTTGAGTTGATTGAATGAAAGGTAAATTGCGGTTTACGATTTATGACGTATTAAAAAAAAACTACTTACTAGATCTGACTAGAAGTTTGCATGGTAATATACATCATATATATTTTTTTAGTTTTATCATTCTCTTATTTTATTTAAAAGTTACGGGGGGGGCAAATTTTACCACTTTGGAAGTGTCTCTCGCGCAAACTATTCAGTTTAGAAATAAAAAATTAGAAACCTCAATATCATTATAAAAGCTATCCATAGATACGTATGGCATTGATGAGAAAAAAAATTGAGTTTCAGTTCTAAGTATGGGGAACCCCCAATTTTTTTGTGTTTTTTTCTATTTTTGTGTGAAAATCTTAATCCGGTTCATAGAATACATCTACTTACCAAGTTTCAACAGTATAGTTCTCATAGTTTCGGAAAAAAGTGGCTGTGACATACGGACGGACAGACAGACAGACAGACATGACGAATCCATAAGGGTTCCGTTTTTTGCCATTTGGCTACGGAACCCTAAAAATTTAATATTTTGTGGACCATTTTTATAGATTTATGATTCAGTAGTTTCATAAACGTAATATATAAAAAAAAACTGTAAGTAATATGTATGTAAATTATAATAGAAAGATTTTAATGAAACCTGCGCAGTAAAATAAAGAACAAATCTGCCATCTGCAAAATCTTAACGATTTTCCGATACACGTGCGAGTGAATTAGTAAAGAAATTGGTTGATATGAGAGTAAACAACTGGGGTTCGATGTAACAAACAACAAATTTCATCTCCGTTTACACGTCGCCGGGCAGCTTTTTACCTGATTCGATTTACAAGGGCGGTTACATGACCAAGGAGAATGATCAGAACAGTGCGAACACGTCGATAACCGGGTTAGATCTAAATTGGGCGACGATGGAACCGGATAATGGTTTGTCAATGGTACACACAGGAGCCATTCAGTGTAATTTAATCATCGCTCGGAATGCCTTTTAGATGGCCGAATTCAGACAGAGAGGTAAATTAACTGGTTTGTTCCATTTGTACTTCTGTGTTAGAAATTTTCAAATTGACTAATTATCGAAAATCATTAGGAGAGCATGTAAATTTCTACAGTTCGTAAAATTTATATGTTGGATATTGTAATGGAAATCATAATTTTAAAGCACCATTTATGGTCTCTTGTATTATAGATCCTCTATTATTCTAGATATTTTATAAATTTTCTGATATTCTACAGTTGAGTTCATATGCTTTCAATCACCATATATAAAAAAGTAAATATATACGTATATTAAGTTAAATTAACGCAACATCGAATACGTAGTGTGGTCACCCATCCAAAAATTGACCGGATCATCCGTTCCTTGATTATTTTTGAACTTTTAGTTAAGCTGTACTTGTATCTAATGTTTACAGTAAAATTATCGGGTTTACAATGGTATCGGTACATTGTAACATCTCATAATGACAATCGCAGTGTATTATTATGCAAGATTTTTTGAATAGTTCAAAATTAAGTCTAGCATAGAATTGTTTTATGCAATCTTGACATTTACCACCAGACGAGCAACTTGCTCGTCTCATCTCAGTTTCATACACAAAATCGATATCACAAATCGATATCGAGTTCATTGATTACCTATTATTCCAGTTGTCCCCCAGTTCCGTGTCCCCAACACCCCCACTGGTGGACAACGGGAACAATGTCCCCCATCCCCGCTTAGACCTAGCTTTTTCAGGCTGTTGACAAGTCCTCTTTGTGTATAAAGCGCTTTAAGCGATTCATTATCAAACCAAACGAAGTCTTTCATAACTTCAGGATTCTTATCGAGGCAAGAAAATAAAAGAAATTTTCGGCCTCGCGCTCGGTAAATGAGGGGGCACACAATTCTACCTCATTTACATTCAAAACATACAGTTAAAAGCAACGGCGCCATTGCTGGATATTGCTAGAGGACACCTGAAACTGGTTAGAACTCTTTACCTTTACCGTCATTTTAGATCTTTTAGGAATCCTATTGGCAGGGAAATTGGACTCTCATTTTACAATTAATTTTGTTAAATAAATCTATGTATTTGAGATTCAAAACATCACCTATATTTTCAATCGATTTCAAAAAAGGACGAGGTTCTCAATTCGACTGTATTTTTAGGGTTCCGTACCTCAAAAGGAAAAAAGGGACCCTTATAGGATCACTTTGTTGTCCGTCTGTCCGGGTGTCAAGACCTTTATCTCGGGAATGCGTGAAGGTATCGAGTTGAAATTAAAACCATATACGAAAATCTATAGTATCTTGCTGCAGAAAGAAAAATAAAATTTCTCAGTTTTCGTAAAAAAAAGTTACAGCCGAATATGGCGTAAAAAACGCACATTTCGACACTCACAAGGGAATCAAAACCTATGGGGTACTTCCCGTTGATCTAGAACTATGAAATTTGGCAAGAAGCATTGTGTTAGAGTACACATATAGGAAAATATCCGAAAACTGGTCATTTTTAATTTAATCACAAAAAAATAGTGTAGCAAGGAATGAGGGCCCAAATTTTAAAGTGAATTAACCGTATCATGTGGGGTATCATATGAAAGAGCCTCATTAGCAAAAGCTAAAAATGGTTTTAAAATATTTTACGATGTATATTTTTCAGTTTATGAAGGGAAATATAAAAAAAATATATAATTAGGATTTCCCCCTTTTATTTAGTTTGTACGGAACCCTCGGTGGGCGAGTCTGACTCGCACTTGTCCGGTTTTTTTTATGTTTGTCACCTCATAACTTTCGACCGATTTAGAGATTTTTAGGGTTCGGTACCTCAAAAGAAAAAACGGAACGTTTATATTTTATTTATTTGAAAGCTGGTGCTTCCCGTGTGGTTCCTTTTCAGTTTGGTCCAGTTCTGGCAATGGCATCCATGAGAAGTCGGTTGCTTCAGTTTTTTTAACTATAATTATTATTCACGAAAACAGAGGTTGACTCTAATTGATATTAAATTTAAGTTAATTGATATTATTAATTAATAAGCAGAGGTTGATTTGTTTTGTGAACATGAAATTGAAAAAATATATACATATTGATTATTAAAATTACATTTTTATTTTGAATAGCTTAAAGTAAAGCTTGGTGCCTCATAAGCGGTTGTACTTTCATGTTTCAATTTAAAATGGTTTATAGGGTTTTCTTAATATTTTACTTTATTATACTTTTTTTGTTATTAAAAAACCATAGATATTATAATCATAGTTACTACACAACGCTGCGGCGTTGTACTTACGTACCAGAGGAGCTGTCTGAAGCAAAATTATTCACACATTTTTTGGTAAAGTAAACAAAACAGCGTTACAGCGCTGGGATAATAATTACATCGTTTATCTACAATTATACGATACGATTGATACAGCGCAGAATTGCATCTATGGTGTGTTTTCTCGCCAGCAAAACGTCGAAAACACTTCATTAGTAAGCCACTGAGTGAGGTGCGGCGCTCTCGCCGCAGTTGAATATAACAAAGTAGCTATGAGGCCTATGAGTAATGTCTGCTCTCGTACGTAAGTGCACACTGTACAATGGACTATACGTAAAAACACTCTTTCTTAGCCAAGTAAAACAAAGCAAATTATTTATATTTATCAGTACTGTAGCAACCAGATGTGTTAACTTTGTAAAACAAATAAAACAGGAGAAAATCGCAAGTGATGGCATCGTGTAGTTCTACGACTACGGTTATTCGGCATGTGGGACGAACGTACGCGCCCCTTGTAGAGACGGGACCACGCCAGAACGTATAAATTTCAATGTCGTACCGGGAATGCAATAAATAAATACTACAGTGGTGTTATTCGGTAAATTTGGTAGTGGTTCGGTGAGAGGTTTATTTGGAAACTCTGGTACTAATATAAATAAAAAACCGGACAAGTGCGAGTCAGACTCGCCCACCGAGGGTTCCGCACAAACTAGTAGATAAAAGGGGGAAATCATATATTTTTTATATTTTCCTTCATAAACCGAAAAATATACATCGTAAAAATATTTCAAAACCCGTTTTAGCTTATTCTAAAGAAGTTTTTTCATATGACACCCCACATGATACGGTCAATTCACTTTAAAATTTGGGCCCTCATTCCTTGCATAGAGACACTATTTTTGTGATTAAATTAAAAATGTCCAGTTTTCGCATTTTTTCCTATATATGTGCTCTAACACAATGCTTCTTGCCAAATTTCATAGTTCTAGGTCAATGGGTACCCCATAGGTTTTGATTCCTCTGTGAGTGTCGAAATGTGCGTTTTGTACGACATATTCGTCTGTAACTTTTTTTTATGAAAACTGAGAAATTTTATTTTTCTTTCTGCAGCAAGATACTATGGATCTGTGTATAATTTCAACATGATACCTTTAAGCGTTCCTGAGATAAAGGTCTTGACACCCTGACAGACGGACAGACGGACAACAAAGTGATCCTATAAGGGTTCCGTTTTTTTCCTATTGAGGTACGGAACCCTAAAAATAAAAATCTTGTTGAACAAAACATTTTTTTATGTTAACGACCAGGCAAATATACAACTTGATGGAAAATAATTATAGCTAAAAAGTATCTTTATGTTAAAAGAAACACAATATACCCGACTGCAGAAAAGCCGGTTTTGCAGTCTAACTTACGATTTTGTTGCGCTTCATACGCTGTTGAGTGTACGATTTTTGTGAGAAAGTATGCGTAAATCGCTGTAAAAGATTATAAATGCGCATCTTTATAATAATACATTCGAAAAACATAACCCTCCTAAAGGAAAATTATTTATTGCATAATTTATTTTTCTCGTTAAATTTCTGTGCCACAAGATAAAAAAACGTTATAGTACGTAACAACATGCATTCGTACGTATACTTAGCGTAGCGTACGTGTCATCATCATCATCTCAGCCATAAGAAGTCCACTGTTGGACATAGGCCTTCCCCATGGATTTCCAAAAAGACCGATTGGAAGCGGCTTGCATCCAACGTCTTCCCGCCACTTGTATGAGGTACGTGTACTAAGAAATATTATATCCTTCCTTCGGATTTGCCGTTGACGTACACGTCAAGGAGAATATACACGCTTATCCCACCGACTCCAGTGAATGCGCTAAAATTTTCATAGCAGGAAGTCAGCAAATAGGCTAGGCTTACAATATCCACGTCACGTGTAGTAGCTTTAATTCCAGATTTTGCAAGTCTAGTGCAAAAGCTAAAAATCATAATTTTTCACGAATTTCCAGTTCAATATTCTCGACTACGAAGCGTGAACAGGCTTCTTTAAAATGTGTACTCCGAAGGTAAACATTAACCGACAGAGTTATGAAGTTTACAATCTTGGAAATACCTCGCCCACATAACTCTACAGAGAACTTGTCGGCTTTGCGCCGTAAAACCGTATTTTATCCGTTCTATGTGAGGTGGAAGTATCAATTTAATTTGGTGCGGGCCGGGAACGCTTCGTAGGCAGAAGGGAGGAGGAAAATATGGCAAGTTTGGGATATGGGGTGTAGTGAAAGTAATTATGGGAAATGTAGAGATCAGGCGTTTTATTAAAGTCCGTGATGTTGCGACAATAATCACAGAAGCTCAAATAGAGCTAGCAGGATATGTTGTAGGTCTGATAGATAGATTCCTGGCTATATTCTGTTAAAAGAGGTGTCGGGCGCCAGTCCGTTAGATCAACGATATTGTAAAGATCGCGGGCTGAACCTGGACAAAATTGGCGCAGGACCGAGATGAGTGGAGTACAAAAAGAGAGACCTATGCTCAGCAGGCGGCAATAACAGGCTAAATACGATAATGATTATGTTGAATTATTATATATTTGAGCGGTAACAAAGGCACGAGACTGTAACCCGAGGTCCTAGGCGAACGAAAAAATATATACTTAGCCACTGTGTACATATCAAGCGGAATAACAGTGAAACCATTTTTATGAAGTATGGGATTAGAATATCGGAATAAGAATGCTCTAGAAGTTAACCATTAGAACACGTTATAGGGACCTATTTTAACAATTAATAAGTTAATTAGTACAAAGCAGAAGGTTACTGTCTATCAACCAATAATTCAGGCAAAGCGTGTTTCTAGCTCTACTTATACATACAAATTTAAAACATATGTTTGAAAAATTAGCAAGCTTCTTTTATACAAGATTAATGTTCTTTGAGCTATGGAGAGGGCTATGCTCGGAGTCACTCTACGAGATCGAATAAGGAATAAAGAGATACGTAGACGTACGAAAGTCACCGATATAGCACAGAGGATTAGCAAGTTGAAGTGGCAGTGGGCAGGCCACATAGCACGTAGAACTGATGGCCGATGGGGCCGAAAGGTTCTCGAGTGGAGACCACGCACCGGCAAGCGCAGCGTAGGAAGACCAGCCACGAGATGGGCAGATGACCTCATACAAGTGGCAGGAAGACGCTGGATGCAAGCCGCTTCCAATCGGTCTTTTTGGAAATCCATAGGGGAGGCCTATGTCCAGCAGTGGACTTCTTATGGCTGAGATGATGATGATGATGATGAATGTTCTTTTCTCTGCTCAAAAGTAAAAACAAGGTCAAGATTGAAGCTCCTTAAGTATTGTATGAAATCAACAAATATACATCCGATCCGTACGAAACTGCGTACAAACAAACAAATATCAAATATTCAACTTCCCTTTTGTAATATTGGAGCAAACGCGTGAGATTTCCCATATTAGGGGCATATTAAAGTTTCATGGTGCCACAAGGGGTCGTCTGACCTACAAGATTTAGATATGTGACTCCAAATAATGGTTACGAGTATGGCTGGATATAGTCCAACTTAGTTAATGACGGTTGACTTTTGTGTATAGTCATCATCATCTCAGTCTCAAGAACTCCACTCCTGGACATACACTTGCCTAAGAATATCTTCCTGGCTCGTCCAATGCTTTACCCCTTCCGATGCGTTATCTCCATTCGGGAACTTTTGAGCTCCATCGATACTATGCGTGCGTCCTGCGTGCTATGTGCACTGCCCAGTGCACATTGTCATTTCTACTTGTCATCCAATTCGTCGGTCTATATTTTTATTCCAAAATCTCGGCTGCTAACTCAGCGACAGGAGGCTGTGGTGCTCGAATTTTTCAAATAAAAAAAATTAAAAAAAACTCAGCGACTATTGCGATCTACGATGGAGCGTGCTTCACTCTTAATTTAATGACACAGATTATATATATATATATATATTCGGAAAAGACCCATTTAGGAAGCAAATTTTGACAAAATAAGTGTTTCTTTCTTTTTTCTTACTTTCATTCTTTCTTTCTATCAATATAGAGTTGTCGCGTTGCCAAAATATGACCATTGATAACATATCTAGTCGTATAGATGTATAAAACTATGGTCTAACTTAATCAATATCAATTACTTTTAGCATTTATAATTAGTAAGGTTTGAAGCGTTTGTTAATCGATCGCTCATGACTCGTTGTATGTTTAGTCTTGTCCAACTGGCTGTTCCAACTGTGGCTTAATAGGACTGAAGTATCCTTGAATTGGAAGATAGTTTTTATTTGGTAGTTATATGACAGTTACGTGTAGTTATAGATACTGTGAGTATAAGGCAATGTTTGTAAGTTTTTTCTTTAGACATAGGTATATGACTCCAGCTCACGAAATCTTTACAGACGATTTATTTTTATGGTAAGCATGGTGTAACGGTGAGCTCATATAAAATAAACAAATATATATATATATTAAAAGAAAAACCCGACCTGACTAAAATAAGAAAATACTCAACTGCTTATGCAGCAGCAGTTTTTGCAGTCTAACTAACGATTTCGTTACGGTTGATACCGCTGTTGAGTGAACGTTTTCTTGTGAGAAAGTATGAGTAAAATCGATGTAAAAGATTATAATAACACATTCTTTAGAATAATCCTAGTGAAATCATTCGCTTTTACGAAAAGTTCGTTGAAGGTTATGAAAAAACGCATTTTTGTATTTTTGCGAGAGATGATTTACAATAAATATAACCTATGACACTCAGGAAGATCGGTCAAGCCGTTTAGGCTGTACGCGATCATTATAGAAACATTCATATATACATACATGCATTCGAAAAACATAACCCTCCTTACGCAGTCGGGTAAAAAGAAAAACCGCGTAATTTTAAGACTACGTGCAACTTTCACTTGGAAGATTTGTCCCGCAAAAAATAGTATACGTACTGTACCGTTTTGCTCGTAACAATATTACGCAAAAGCAAACCGATTATAAAGATATAAATTATAATATAAAAATGTTATATTATTTTAAAGAGTTTGTTAAGTAATTAAATTACATATGCAAGCTAATAATATGATTAGAATCATATGTCAAAAGTATGAACAACTCAGTGCAAAGAAGTCCCTAAATAAAATATAACCTTCATCGAATACTTAGGTACTTCATTCAGGCATAAGTAAACCACTCAACTACACATCAACAAAAGTTGTAAAAGCTAACGTTAATAGCACGCCGTCCATACTCGGTAAAAGCCCAAAGAGAAGAGTAGACATTCTCTTCGATTATGTTTAGGCCTGCGAAAGTGTCACTCAGCCCTTATATTCGTCCCACACAAATCACCACACCATATCGTATTACATGTAACAATATTTTATTTTTATTGTATTTGGACTCGCCTAAAGCATTTGCCAGTGTCAAGTATTAAGATTTTTTCAAGTTTCTTGAATAAAATAACTTATAAATGTTCTAGTCACAATCTAAGTCACGTATACACTACAGTCATTTTCAAAGTTGAGTCCTGCTTCAGTAAAGTGGTGGCGACATTACTAGAAGCTGCTATGGAGTTCTGTCGACAACGTAAAATGACACGTTTTACTGCTTTTTTTCACTTGTCCACACTCGCACACTTGATCGAACACTTAATGAATAAATCACCACCATTTTTATCGCATTAATATTCAAAATACCTAACATAAGTTTAGCAAAATAAAACAGAGCAACAACATGTTTCAATGACGTTCCCGCCAAAACTCCCTAACAATATTTTACGAAAGCAAAAAAACAGTATTATAAAAAAATCGGTAATCCCTCAAACAAGTTCCAATCATCTGTCAAAAGTGCAATAAAAAGTTTGTACCAGAGAGAATTTCCCAAAGATTGTATAATATAAATTTTACTGAATACCTACCTATTTTATTCACGAATAAGTAAGCCACTCAACTATACATCAACAAAAGTTATAAAAGCTAACGTTAATAGCTCGTCCTAAATATACCCGGTAAAAGCCCAAAGTGGACAGAGCAGGCATTCTCTTCGATAATGTTTAGGTTTGCGAAACTGTCCCTTACACTGTACGTTCAGCCCTTATATTCGTCCCACACAAATCACCGCACCATACCGTATTACATGTAACAATATTTCGCGAAAGCGAAGTGTATTATAATCCTTTTATTCCTTGCGTTACATAGACATTGAGGTTGTAAATCACTCTCAACGTGTGCCAGAATTGCAGCAATATATTTCGGAAGATCCCGATAAATTTCCCCGCGCCCATCGAGAAAACAGCTTTTTATTCGTACCTGTTTGTTTATTACCTTATTCCAATACACAGTTTTGATTATTCCCGGAGGCTAATATTTACGCCACAAATGCGATTCACATTTGTTTTTCTTTGGAATTTCGTTGTGACTTTATGGAAGCATACATCAACCTTTCCGGAAATATTTCAGAGTCTGAATGAGTTATGAATTATGATGTTTATATATAAAGAGTTTTGTGTTGCATTGTTTTAAACTGGGTAAATTTATTGTTATTAAAGTGCATTATTAGCTAAGTATTTAGCTTACTTACTTATTTATAACCATAGATAATTGTTTTCCTTTTATGCAACTTAGAGATATTCATGCAGCAAAACTTCGTTGAAAATCGAAACCACAGAATACTTAAAGCATAGGTCCAAAAATACTCCATAACGCACATATAATTAAATATTGACTGTAATTACTACGCACTAAAGCGCCAGTCAACTTGCACAGGTGCTATCAAGTACCTACGGAAAGTACTGAATTGCCCGGTTGAGGCGGCAAATAATTTTGTACGTACTTTAAAGCTATACTTAAATAACAGAGTGCATTTATACTGGCTAAACACAATAGTACATTGTTACCCTAGGGGTGAAAGTAACTTATTTAGTCCCGAGACGGGGTTCGAGGGACTAAATAAGTCTTTAACCCGAGGTAAACACTTTTCATTACGAATACAAGGAAAGTAAAAATAAAAACACGAATTAGCCACAGAAAAAATGAGTAAATTTTATTTTACATAGATCAAAAACTTTGGTAAGATAATTTTATTATTTATTTTCCTATTTTTTTATTTGTTCTGTGGCCGGCAATCTATTCAGCCAATATTTTTCATTTTCATCATTAAAAATGGTAAATATTGTGTCCAAATCTGTTATTTTAAAGAAATTGTTGAAACTAAATTATAATAGTTATTTAAAAAAAAATCTATCTTTAATCACTATTGTGCTTAGCCAGTATAAATACTTATCTTTATGTTATTTTAATTTTAGATCGCGCTGTAATAGAGTGGCTTTAAAGAAAGTTGGACATGGCTCAATAGAAGAATTAGTTTTTTTTTTTTTATTTGACAGCTGGCAGTTGAAAGCGATTCTCCCTAGGGCTGAAAGTATTACTTTCAACCCGCTCCTCAGGCAACTTCAGACCTACTTTCAGAGTATGAGTAATGAAAAAATCTTTGTAAACTACTGCTTTACTGCTTAGTGGTCTGATATGTGTCAAAGTTAAGCAAAAAGGATCTATAGACTAAGGTTTCCTTCTACTATATATTTCAATATATACATTTCAATGAGTAATATTTGCATTAGAAAATATAACGCTGCTTCTTATCCAGTCGGTTAAAAATAAATAAAAAAGTGGATTGAGAAAAACAGCGACAAGTAAACTTAACTGAAAACGTATTTATAGAAGATAAATACTCAGTAAAAAAATCACTTATTAAGACGCTTTTATTAGAGTCGATTATCAAAGCTGGCATGTCAAAACATACGGAAAGTTTCATTTACAAAGTTATTCGTCTAAATAACATTTCAAATTACGTCTAAGCCTCCTATATAAGTTTGTCGATACTTTTAATTGCATCCGAAAACGACGATCCCGACTCCGAAATAGAACAAGTTAGAATGGAGTTACAAATAATTTGGTCGAATTAGATTTAGAAAATTGGCCCGTTCCGATTTAGAGTTTTCTTGTCGCTGTTTTTCTCAATCCACTTTTTTATTTATTTTTACCCACTGGATAAGAAGCAGCGTTATATTTTCTAAGGCAATTATTACTCATTGAAATGAACATTAATTTTAACTGATTTATCGTGTATATTTTACACAATTTTATGACCTGATCTCAAAAGGAAAACAACGGAACCCTTATAGGATCACTTTATTGTCCGTCTGTCCGTCCGTCCGGATGTCCAGACCTGGACCTGGTATCTCGGCAAAGCGTAAAGGTATCGAGTTGAAATTAAAACCATATACGCAAATCCATATTCTCTTGCTGCAGAAAGAAAAATCAAATTTCTCAGTTTCGTAAAAAAAAAGTTACAGCCGAATATGTCGTAAAACGCACATTTTGACACTCACAAGGGAATCAATACCTATGGGGTACTTCCCGTTGACCTAGAACTCTGAAATTTGGCAAGAAGCATTGTGTTAGAGTACACATATAGGGAAAAATCCGAAAACTGGACATTTTTAATTTAATCACAAAAAATAGTGTCTCTATGCAAGGAATGAGGGCCCAAATTTTAAAGTGAATTAACCGTATCATGTGGGGTATCATATGAAAGAGCCTCATTAGCATAAGCCAAAACAGGTTTTTAACACATTCTTCGCCCCCTGCAGACCCTTCACTTCAGCTGGGAACCAAAACTTTTTAGGCGAATTTTGATTAAGTACAGAGTGGCCGCGCAAAGCAACGTTGACTGCCTCAAACGCCGGCGGTTTACTGACTACTACAAAATGAACGGGACGCTCGCTCGGATCCGAGTGGGCGCTACTATAGCTCACCACTTGGATCCGAGTGGTGAGCAAGGTAAATATTTTTACGATGTATATTTTTCGGCTTATGAAGGAAAATATAAAAAGAATATATGTTTTATTTAGTTTGTACGGAACCCTCGGTGGGCGAGTCTGACTCGCACTTGTCCGGTTTTTTTGTTCGAAAGAGGATTTATTTCTACGAGAATGTTCTTAGCTATATTTCATCAAGATCGGTTCAGCCGATTTTAATTGTCGAGGGTCTATGTGTTTTTAAACTTATACTTGTTGATATATTATTTATTATACATAATAGAACTTATTAGTATTGTTAAAAACCATTTTTCATCTTATTGTAGAGAAAAAAAGCGTTAAGTAATTCTTTTTCACTCCTCTTGCTCAAAAAGGCCGTCATTGTAGCGTACTTACTAGAGCGAGGGAAAAATAGCATTTTTTTTTTTAAATTTTTATCTGTTACCAAAGAGCCTACGATAAACGAAACGGTCTTTATTCAAAAGTAGTATAATCTCTTTGGAGTATATTTACATTATCTTTGCAAACATCTCGTTAAATATCCAGAATTGTAGAAATTGTACATTTCATTTTTAGTAAAATAAACTTTGAATTATTGTAATGCTTTATTTTATTTTCTCGCAATCGTAGTGAAAAGTAGAGTGTAACGCACGGCGCTAAAAACCCATTGTAACTCGGTTTCTATGTACTCCCTCGCTGAAGCTCGGTAAAAATCTACCTCGTTACAAAAGGGTATTTTTAACCCCTTGTATAACAATCTACTATTTAGCCAGATATTCGATTACAATACAATTTTAAAAAATTTTAATTACTTAACTATCTTTCTCGATACCGGCTGAGCTGTTTTTTTCGTAGAATCCTCCTGGAGAAGTGCCCAAAGAACGTAACTAAGTAGAAGATTAATCCTAACTCAGCGCCCGTTGGCTGGAGATATCTGTAAACACACTTATTACGGATTCTAGACATTCTACTGCGAGTAGAAACGTCGGATTTATCGTCTATTTCGATACGGAATTCGATTATGGAATAGCAAGCCGGTATTAAATTACAGATTTTCTTTAAAAATACTGGGGTTGGAATAACAGTTTTGTGTATTGATCGAATTAAAAAAAAGTTTTCTATATTTATAATTATGAGTATCCCTTTACACTTCTCTGTTTCATAATGTTTTTTACCAACGAGATTGATTACTAAAGTCGACCATATTATATTTTTAACTAGCACCGAGCTAGGCAGCCTCCCGGGTTGTGACAAAAAATATTGTATGATATTTTCTTTTTTTAACCCCCGACGCAAAATCGACGGGGTGTTATAAGTTTGACGTATACAGGTATGTGTCTGTCTGTGGCATCGTAGCTCCCGAACGGATGAACCGATTTTTTTTTGTTTGAAAGGTGAATTAGTAGGGAGTGTTCTTAGCTATGTTTCATCAAAATCGGTTCAGCCGTTTTTTTTGTCGGGGGTTTTGAGTTTTCTAAACTTATACTTTTTGTTTGTAAGTTTTTCATTTATTGTTTTATATATATTTTGTATTTTGTCACAATAATATTATGAAGTGTATGTCTATTATATACTTTTCTCTGTTATGTTATTAATGCATTACTCATTTGTTTTACTAAACTGAAAAGTTGTATTCTACTGTCGAGTACCTAATACAGAAAAATTCAAAGTTTGAACAAAGGGAATGGTTCTAGAGCGAAGCAAGTGGTTTTAAAGTAAAATCCTGAGCGGATCAATACATTCAAGAACACCAACCACTTTTTCCATTTACGTCTTTGATTATTTTGTTATATATTTATATTACTGGCCTTGTGGCTCAGTTGGTAGTGTGTTTACGTCTACCTGCTGAACTGAAAGGTCGTGGGTTCAATCCCCACCCAGGGCAAACATTTGTGTGATGAGCATGGATGTTTGTTCTGTGTCTGGGTGTTTCTATGTATCTTAAGTATATATTTACAAAAAAAAAAGTATATATGTATTCTATTAGCCATCTAGTTCCATAGTACAAGCTTTGCTTAGTTTGGGCTAGATGGTGTTGTGTGAAATGTCCACAAATATTTATTTATTTATTTATTTATATTTATTTATTCAATTAGCACTGCTGATGCGAATTACACTAATGATACGTCGTTATACATTACATTATATATACAATATATCAAAACGTCAAAACCATAATTAATTACAATGAATTCAAAATTATTTAAAACGTAAATGTCAAAAACAGAACAGAAGCAATACGTAGTAATTATTAAGCTCGATACTGTAATTGTTGACTTGTGTAAATGAGTCTTAATCCATCGTTGAATCAGGGACCAATTCAGACTTATTGCTAGTTTTTTATTCAGAAAAGTAATTACCTTCACAGTAGTATTGTTGGAATATTAAAGTAATTTATTTAAAATTTGTTTCCAACCTTAGACCCTTTAAAGTTTACTATTAATTTGATCCATAACTAATTCTTGTATGAATGAGGTGATCTAACCATCTCGTGACTGCTGTTCCTACGCTGCGCTTGCGCCGGTGCGTGGTCTACGCTCGAGAACTTTTCGGTATTTATTACACAGTATTCATTGTATAGACAGTACACATGATAGAAGTAAAGATTCTAATTCTAAAATATAAATGAAATGAAATGAAATATTTATTGATAGCATAAGCTTTTAGGATGGTACAATTTTCACATACAAACAAGTTTCCATACAAAAGTATTTATAACAAATATGATCTATAAGAGCATAAGTTTTACAATGAAATATTTGTAGTTAGCTTTTACATTTTTTTATATATATTAAGTTTAGTAGGAAATAAAACAAACTACAACATGATTCCATGACATTCCCGCCAAAACTCTTCAACAGATTCATGTTTAGGCATAGCCTAAACAGCCTGTCATAGAGACATGAAATTCGGAGTGTATTCATTATACAATATAACTTATACATAATATTATAAAGAGGAAAGATTTGTTTTTTTGTATGTTTGATATGAAATAACTCAAAAAGTACTGGACCGATTTTAAAAATTCTTTCACGACTAGAATACTACATAATTCCTGAGTAACATAGGCTATATTTAATACTAGAGAAAGTTAGGGACCTTTACTATCTTTTTCTTACGCGTACGAAGACGCGGCGGGCAGCTAGTACAATATAACTTTATCGCTGAAATTGTAACGTTATCTAAATCATAATCCCTAATCATAATGTTGTTACGGTTACTAAAACCGTATAGTGCCTACAATGGTGCCTATCTCCAACTCTTGCGCGATAATGTTTTGAAGCAGTAATATGGGCTCAACGATTCGTTTCGCTCCTAAAATTTTATCTCAGCCAAAATCAACTCAATTAGGCGGCCCCGCGCTAGTTCACAAGTAATATTGCTTTTAATAGCCGAGAAATTGTATTGTTTACAGTATCTTAGAGTTTGTGAAGGTGTGATAGCACTATGGTGCTATCTATAGGTGCTCCCACACCTTTAGTACACCGAATAGGCTCCTATTCGTGAGGCTACAGTATCTGTCTGTCTGTCTACACTTAAACGGATTAACGGATTAGCAATCTTTAGAACGATAATAGATACAAGTCTCAAAAATAGCAAGATTGTAGGGTTTCACTTTTATGTAAATAAAAAAATAATGAAATAACAGACAGAAGATATTATTAGTTTTTTATCATTTTAAAAATTAAACAAACTAGTTCTGACATAACGAGTGGCGCTAGATGGCGTTTACGTCAATATTTTAATAAATAGATATTAAAAATATGTTTTACTTTTGGTAGGTATTAGATGGCGATTTTATCAATATTTTCTTTAGATATACGTACCATTTCAGAATATTTCAACTGTATAGAAAATATGTGAAATTATAAATATTCATAGATTTATAAGCACATTTTGGTAATTAGCCCTGTTTTCTGTGTTAATGAAGTCTCGGTGTGCGATTTTGATTAAAGAACACTCCGGTTAAAAATTACAAATTTTATAAAACTTTAATTTACACTCCACAAGGTTAAAATATGTCTAATTTACTATAATTCAGGTGAGTTCAGTCAGTGTATTGTAAAAGTAATTTATTTTGAGATAATATGATCTAAAATTATTATTAATAAAGAAGTTCTGTTGAATTATTCTTGCTTCTGTAAGGAAGTCTGATTCATCATTAGTCATCTTCATTCCGGATAACAATGACTGGTCATATCTGTATATTCTACATGTTTGTCCGCTTCATCTTCAAAAGAATCATAGAAGGAAACACAGAACATATAAATTGTACATTATGCAGCAAGATTTCACTGCCTTTTGTTGATCATAACACAGGCAAGGTGGTGCAGATATCTAAATTTGTTTTTAAGCGACCAATTGTACATCTTTACATCATTTCATATTCGGTAGGTGCAGACTCTTTCTCAGATTGTGTTTTGGAGGTTCTAATAGTAATTTTGAGACCCAATTCTTACTGTCAGATGCCTCAGGCTCAAAAAAATGCCTCAGGCTTGTTTTGCCGAACAGCAGCTTGATAGCTTCATTTGTGCAAAAAACTGGAGCGCATATTCAAATGTTTCATAGATATCTGTTAATGTCAGATTTATTAACATGTCAATGAAATAAACAGCACCAGATCTTGGAAGGCAAAAAGTCTCCAGAATTTTTCCGATGGGGTTGGGGTTTTAAGCATCCCTTATTGCTTGTAATTAAGTTTGTGGCTTGTAATCGTAGTGTTTCTTTGCCTGAAATGGACAAAAGGTTTTAAATATTTGTCATCAGAAAGAAATAAAGAAAAATCACAACAATTGTATCAGTACCTAACCTTTACTTACTTTCTGATTAATCAGACGGCTATCGCTATTTATATTCGTCCATATCAATAATTTCAATGGCCCGCTAGTTCCTGGGGTTATAAAAACACTTGCAAAACAATTATTTTCACTATAAAAAAGACAAAATAAAGAGCAAAGTCGATTTACTCAGACTCACTAATTTTAAACGACAAGTTTTAGGTGCTTTCTAAATTTGACAGTAATTTGGTGCGAATCACTTAAAATTTGACGTGTCAGAATAGGTTTTCACTAAATTGAGTAATTTAAACCATCTTTAGTTCGTTCGCATCTAATTTTACGTAGGTCGTGGTTAGGCTGAATAGCTAAGCGGTGTTTGACAGAACTAAACCAATTTTACGCGAATTATAGTTTAGTGATTGACATCCGAATTGCCGTCATTGTCCATCAAATCCTGTTTCACCAAAAAAATAAAAATTATGGTAATCTCTTCATCCGTTTGTGTATTTGTTTTTTGTTTTTACTGTGTGAATCGTTCTGAAGTTTAGCACCAATCTACATGAATAGCAAATTTCAGTTGCTAAGTTCTTCTTATAACTACATAATATATATATATATATAATTATATTCTTCATTCTTCAAGAATAGATCTCTGAGAAAATTTCAAGAATACTGTAAACGGTAAATAACTTTTGCTACAAATATTTCAAGAAACCCGATGTATTATATTACACAGCATGTAGAAAATTACACTTTAAAGATTTGATAACTTTGAAATTATGACATTAAATAAAAATTTTGAACGCTATTTTTTTTCCCAGCGCATATGCAACTTTAATAATTAATGTATGCTGTAAACTACACGAGTACAATTATTATTTTTAAACCCGTAGCCAGTGCGTATGGTTTATGTTTTCAAAGGTCTCAAAATGCAGTTAGGTCGTAAGTGCCAAATAAAAAAAACTTTGAAAAAATTCAATAGGTGTCAGTAGGGCTAGGGCTCAAGCCCTTCATATTTAATAATAGGGGTACTAAATAGGGCTAGCAACTACGCTGGCAAAAAAAAAACAACGGGTTGCACTCCGGGAATGCCGGCAGAAGTGAAAATTTGAACATTAACGTTGCATTTTTGAATATTTTGAAATGGTTAGGGAATAATTTCGCACGAATTGCTTTATTTATCAGTATAAAAGTACTATCATTTATGTGGTTAAATACTTAAACTCCCGTATATTTCATTTTAATAGATGCACTTTGTTAAATTTCCATATTTTAAACACTTTATATAAACGAATTTTACAAGTATATAGACGGTCGAGCCATCAGCAGTCACCATCCGTGGATGCGCGTAGCAGGCTGTAGTACAAACACACACGGACACACACGAATTTTCGATCAGGTCACGTGTCCTGCCTGACGCGAGTTTAAATTTTTTTTACCCATCCCAAAAGTGCACAACGCCGCTAAAGAAGTTTTCACTTTAAAAATATGCCAAATGAAAGGGCACTGCGGTAGAGGGAGGGCTATCGCAGTGCGCTTTTACCATAAGACGTTATGTTTTCGAGTTGGGGTTTATTAAATTTGTTTGGGTTAAGGAGGTGTTAAATTTTAATGACTTTATTCTTAAGCCCCATTTCAAAGAAACAGTCGAGCAACTCGTTGATTTTACGATACCTACTCAAATTTCTGTTTGTTTCAAGTCGAAGCGAATTCAGAAAAAAATATGGGAACAAATTTTTTGAGCTGTTATTTAAATATTCAAGATGTTATTATGATCAGTTCAAAAACTTAATGAGCAGTTATTAACTTTAATGGCGGTTGATTAATTATTGCGACAGTAAAACATGGACAGTAATAAAAAATCAATTAGTCGGTTATTTTATCATACAATGTCAATTCTAAAAATAATTGAGCAGTCCAATAACTGAATGAGCGGTAAAAATGATGGAAATTTATCTATGTATATAGGTATTTATAAGCAATAATTTCTTCAGATATTAGGTTATTTTTTATTTTTATTTTTTTTATACAAATTTATAGATAATAATTTTTACCGCCCATTTAATTATTTTCCTGCTCCTTCATCCATTTCATTATTTTTTATTACTCATTTTTGTTTACTTTACTGCTTAGTTTTAACTGCTGAACTAGTTATTAAACGTGCTATATATAATTTTTAACTTACCAAAACTGCTATTTATAACTGCCTCTTTAAAACAGTGCCAAAAAATATTATAAGTACTTAGGATAGAATTTCATGTTTTTACCCGATTTCTTAAGAACCCCTTCTTACGTGATCGGGTAAAAATATGAAATTCTATCCTTCATCACTTAAGAAGGGGGTAATGTATTTCAGGTATATATGTATATTTTTTAACAGATTTCAAAAAATGAGGAAGTTCTTAATTTGGTTGTATTCCTTTAAAGTTTGTTACATAAGCTCGTATTTATAAACCGATTTAATTTATTTTTTTAATTTATATCTATATTTTCAGATTGGGTTACATAGAAGTTTCGTCAATATAAGTTGTTTGGTTTTTTAAACAAATCAGAAATCAGAAAACTTTATTTTGTCAAAATACTTAACTTCAAAAAATAATTCAATTAAACGATATTAGGTACCTACATATTTTGAACTAGGTAGTTTTGTTTAACTATAGCAATTGTGTGTGCTTAAATTTAATTAAGGCGTCGTTAAGAATACGAAATAGCAGTATATCTGCTGTGACGAATTGACTATAATCTCTCTCGCTCCCCCGAACGTGCGTTACACGTGACGGCTCAGTCTCATTCAATACCCATAAAATAAAGTGCTCAATGCGCGTAAAGAAAATATCACTTCAATAATTGTAATATAGACACTTGTATCGCATTCGTTTCTTATTCACGAAGACTAAAAGATTAAGAGCTTCACGACCTAATTCCACCCTCATTTTACTACAGGCCTAGCAGAAAGTCAGCGCATTACCCATTTTGTATTGTAATGCCGAAAACCCGTGCTCAGCTATATCGGTCCACGTTCTTGATGCGTACTGCACAGGAATGGAATTCTAGATTGACGAGCTCCATCCTCGGCCACACCGTCGCTTGACATCAGGCGAGTTGGTCAATCGTAGATTTATCTTGCATAAAAAAATATTGTACCTACAACCTAAAATAAAGCATTAAATAGATCTATTGTTCGCAGGTAACCCGTTCGAGTGCGACTGCCGCCTCTCCTGGATATACACCCTTCGGAATGAGACAAAAGATGTGATCCTCAGGCAAGCCCTCGAAAAAGTGTCATGTGTCGTTGACACAACCCTCGAGAGGCGTATGGACCCAGACGACACACACATCGAAACTCCCGACGAAAACATACTAGCCGACGATAACTACGAGTACGACGATAAAGACGACTACAACGATCGAAAATACAAACCGAATAAAGACAAAAAACTCACAGATATTCCTCTAGAAATGCTCCCTTGTCCGAAAGAATTTATGGAGACGATAGATGAGTCTTACGGCCATCCGGTACAGAATGAGATAAGACTTAAAGCTTACTCCAGAGTGTCTAAAATCGTTCCTAGTTTAATTTTGCTCTCATTGTCGCTGTTGTTTTAAAAAATGGTATGTAAAAACAAAGATCTTTGTGATATTAGTCATTAATTAGTTTTATCTGTGTACAGATTGACGTTCTTGGTGTAGATTTTATTATAAATATAGATTTAATAGAAATTTAATTTAAATATATTTTCTTCAATGTAAAAATTAATATATTGAAAGTGGAGATCTTTGAAGCTAGATTGAATGTATTAACTTAAATATTTGTAGTTTGCTTTTCGATTACCAGATTGTTCAGAAAAACTAACACATTTTGGTTCATCTTTAAAGGTAACTTAAAAGTAGCTTAAGTATCATGTCCAACATGAAACTCTCTAATTTCATATTTATGAGAATTTTTTGACTGTAAATTTTTATTCTTAACTCATCTCTGTCTTAACAAAATAAAATGAGTTAGTTAATCTTTACCCACTACTTTTTTACAAAATATAATTATTCACAGTTTTTACCGTTAAGTAAAGAATAAGGATTAACCACGAATATATGTATGGTCTAGTATTGATCTGATTGCTTATTGTGAAATCTAACAATTGATAGTATTTAGAGACAAGCCTATGTACATTTTGAGGTCAGTTTTAAAGCATTAATTTGGAAAAACTAATTTTAAAGATCTTCAATTTAAAATTAGGCATTAAGATAAAAAAGCGCTA
This sequence comes from Lycia hirtaria, assembly GCA_947563715.1. Lineage (NCBI taxonomy): Eukaryota > Metazoa > Arthropoda > Insecta > Lepidoptera > Geometridae > Lycia > Lycia hirtaria. Next base: position 27,896,205 of record OX387375.1, read on the forward strand.
TCTTTTATGCTTACATTGGCGCAAAATTAAAGTAATTTAAAAAATCGTATCATTCAAATATTTTGATTTCTTTTAGAATACAGAAAAGAAAATGTGTCCAAATATTTTACAATATTTTTACACATTCTTCTCCTAGAATTAAACGCAGCAAATAAAAGTTAAACCTCCAGAGATTACCTCAGCGTTGGACCTTGTGGAGAATTTCTCGCGAAAACCGGCACGTTTAAAATTGTCTGTAAGACTTGGGAGTGTTTGCAAGGTTAGCTAGCCATGCTTCTAGTTTATAGGTCACTGCCCAAACACAAGGTAGCCTTGCTTGACTTGACTGAGGCCTTTGTTCACAGGCCAATCCGTTCCACCTATCTGATCCTGAAATGTGTCTTATCAACTCACAAACTCGGACAATGCCTTAGGTCCTAAGTTCACTGGTTTTACCACTTTATTTAAATCTGAACTGTTTTCTTAATTCAATTACACCAAATTGTTGTTATTTTCTTTGTATTGTGCCCACACGATTAGCGCATTCGCCTAAGTCAAACTTGTGATTTTTTAAGTTTCCTGAATATTGCAAGTTATTTAAGTACTAGTCATAGTTTAAATTAAATAAATATCTCATTCTCAAGTTTAGTTGGACATGCCTGAGTAAAGTGGTGGTTTACAGGAAGCTTTTATCAAAAAAGGAGGTTCCTATTTTCGGACCTCCTATTTACTAGGATATATTATTATAATTATTATGTTTTTTCTTCATGTTCTTGGATATCGACGCCGGCTGTGAAGTGGTTTTAAAATCACGGAAATAATATTTCACATGTGGTCCTGCAAAACTATGGATTTATATAGTTGATTAAATTTTCAACTACCCCATGCTATTTAAATAAAAAAATGGGTTCAGGCTGATTGATGTTCACGTTAAAAAACTTTAATTAATGCATGTATATGTTGGCATTGGATGGCATCACAACATGTATCTACCACAGAGTATACTTTTTCTCAGAAAAAAACGTAACTTGAAATTTAAAACCAGCCAAATTACACCAATTGTCGAAACCCCACTCAGGAGGTTTTACTCAATAAATTTAAACACCGTTCCCATTCCCTTCGTCATAAGCACAAAGTAACTCGGTATAAGTACATGATAAAATAAACATGGTTATTACTGGGCTATAAACTTCCTGAGTGGTACTAGATACGGTAATATGTAAAGTAGCAATATATGGAAAATACATAACACAACAAAGGCATTGAATTACGTTGTTAAAGGCGGATACAACTTGTTAACGGAAAAACACTCTGAAACAAAAACACAAATGGGACCTGGAATTGTTATTTCTTTAGCTCGTTTATTCTCTTGTAACTTGGTATATAAGTAATAAATGAGTCTAAAGTTTGGAAAGTTTGCGCAAGACCTTAGAAAGTCAATCAAATAAGTTTTTCGCAGACGGTCGCTTCGCTGCTTTTGTAACTGTTTTACGGATTTTTCAGAGACATGATTTATGATACTTATTTGTAAAATTGTTAAGTACTTTTTTAATATTTTAAGGAAGTTTTTTGAAGGATAAGCGTTCGATTTTTTAAACTTTACGGTGAGATAGCAACCGATATTACTCAAGCTGGTTTGAATTCCATACAAAAGTATTTTAACCGACTTCCAAAAAGAAGAAAGTTCTCAATTCGATTGTATATTTTGTTTTGTATAAACATACAAATCGCTAAATAAACATATAGGCCTTACCGAAAAACGTTACTTAACTTTAACCGTCGTCTTAAATTATATGTCTTCTTTTCGCAAGTGTCGTTACGTATCAGCGAGAAGTTGACAAAATATGTTAAGCATTGCTTAAAGTTAAGTAACGTTTATCGGTAAGGCCGTTAGCGATTTCTCCGTCAATTAATACTTGTTTATGATGTTTCTTTTTTGTTTGGTAGGTAATAATCTCAGAGGTAGTTCCATTAAAATTTTATCAAAATCGGTTTAGCACTTCGATTTTTATAACAAAATAACTGAAAAAAATGACGTCGAAGTAAACGAATTGCGTATTTTTTTTCAGTTTTTTTAATTATAATTATAACCAATTATGCTCGAAAAGAGTATAATTTTACATTGAAGTAATTGTACTTAGCCTTAATATCGGTCTTTATTGGCGATATATCATATTCGTTGAAAAAAGTGGAGTTTAATAGCAAAACTGTCAATTAAATATTAGCCACAATTTTCGATAAACATAATTATACGAGTATCACCAGTTTTCTTCACAAATATGATTTTCCGCCAACACCGATTTTACTTCATGTTAATTATATACTTTTTTCGACCATAGTTGGAAAATACTTGTATGGAAACGGAACACCTTAATGATTTGCATTTGATTTACGTTTAATTTTTTAGTCGAAAAGGTCTCTATGAACACATAGCTATACTAAGAGTTCCGAATTAGAAAAAAATAGAAACTTATATGAATAAGTAGTATTTTTACTACTAGTACTAGTAGGTACTACTTATATGAATAAGTAGTATTTTTTACTACTAGTATGAACTAGTCCTAATACGTTCTAACACAAAATGTTATTATCATTGTGAATTGAATCGGTCCAAGGGGTCTTCAAGTAATTGGGGAAGAAATATAAAAAAAGATTCTGACGAATTGAGAAGCTCCTCCTTTTTGGAAGTCGGTTAAAAATGAAATGAAATGATTTTATTCCAGATGTTTTGACATTCATATTAAATTACATTAGAATTAAAAATTAAATTAAATTATCGAAGAGAAATAAATTCTTACAAAATTAAATAAAATGAGGTAACTATTCAAATAAGGTATACATTTTATAATTTTCAAGTAATTGTGTATTTTATGAGTTATTTTTCTTTTGAGATATATTATTATTAATTTGAGACATGTATCCTGAATACAGAATATCAAGAGTTTTTCATTTCACACTATCACACTAATATTCGCGAAAGTTTGTGAGTGTGTTTGTATGTTTGTTACTTCTTTACGCTAAAACGGCTTAACTGATTTTCATAAATTTGGTATAGAGGTAACTGACACCCTGGATTAACGCATAGGCATAACACACTTTTATCCCGAAAAATATTTCTCTTCTAGTATAATTTATGCAAAACAGCGGGTGGCACCGTGAGGCGTAGCTAGTCTACACTAATATTTCATAATTTTATGCATCGTTATTCATAATTCATTGGATTTAATATCTTCCTCTCTATAATTTACTTTCAGAACGATAGAAATATAGGTATAGATTCCGAATCAGATGGATTATGATATAATGTACCAGTTTCTGCAATAAAAGTTTTCTGATTTCTGATTTCTGAGTTCTGATTTCTGAAGAGACATATCACGACACACCTAATTAATTTATCATATTTTGTATACAGAATACTGACATCTAATAACTTTAAATATTAAATCAGAGTCAAGGTCTTGTCTGTACAAGCAAGCCAAACAACCATATTTGTCGGTCCTCTGCTGAAGCTTTTACCCCCTTGAGACATGACATTTGCCTTTTCCTTTATTCAATCATAAAACATTCTTCTCGGACTTCCTGGTCCTCTATTTGAGAATTTGTTATGTCTCAGAAAGTGGCCAACCTTAAACAACTACAAAATATCTACAGAATTAGTCATATCAATATGCGCTTATCAACAAAAATTTGATAAATCACTAGCTCGATACGCGCAGGGAGTAGACTCACTAAATAAACACATTTAATTAAATAGCAACTCTTGCTAGAACGCAATAAAGCACACGTCAGCTCACACAGGTGCTAAGCGCTCTTTTATTAATCTACAGATACAGAGTGCATCCCGTTCTATTGTGTAGCTCTTATCTCTTCTGACGCACGGCAAAAAGCTGAAATGTCCGGTGGGTCTGGCGAATCGTATGCAGGTACTTTGTAATATAAGGCCCCTAGCACATGGCGTTTTTTAAACGCGCAGACGACGCTCTGGTAACGATACAGACGCGATACAGATGCGCTGTAGTCGCTGTAGTCGCGGTGCCGTGACGTGAGCGCGCGCTCCTCCTCTACCCCCCTCCAGCCCTTTGTACGCGCATCAAACGATTTTCGAACGCGCTTCACACGCGCGTTTGTATCACGTTTTACGAGCGCTTGAATCTACAAAAACGCAAAAATCGGCATCTAAAGCGCTGAAAACGCGCGTCATCTGCGCGCTTAAAATACGCCATGTGCTAGCGGCCTTACAACTCATGATATAAGTACAGAGATATACCTATAATAAAAAAACGGACACGGGCAAGTTGCCACATTTTTGCAATAAAACAGGTAAATTATTAAAAATTGCTTATTTTTAATTTTTATTTAAATTACAGGTCACTCACGTCTGTTTTGAGACAACAGACAAACAACAACAACAGAAAAACAGACGTGAGTGACCCGTAGTTTTTATTTAAAAATGTGTGAAAACCACGTTAATTTCCATAGTAAAATTACTTATATACTTATATAATTAAATTAAATTACTTATATACACAAGTAATATAAATTAAACATTTTAATTGTTTTATTTTTGTTTTCAAAAACAAAATAATTTGAATTAAGATATTTGTTTATAAAAACCTGAATTTGAAGGGATTCTGGCTAAGGTTTTCATGAGACATGAGTAAAAATTTCTGACGAGTCTATTTATTATGCCCCTATGTCTGTGTCATAACTAAAATGCAGATTGTGTCTAGCCTGACACGATTAAGAATTTTGATATTTCTTGTTAATGCAATGTGAATAATGTAATTTATTCGCTGACTTATTTTTTATATTTAAATACAAAAACTTATTGAAACGTTATTTTAATTTTATTATTAAAACGTAATATTTACTGTTAGAAACCTAAAGTAGAAGTAATTATTTTATTTATAAGTAATTATTGTTCTAATTCGTAAATGTTTGTAGTTAGCAGCATATTGTATTGTACAAAATTGTATTCTTGTTAAAGATTTCATGCGTAATATAAAATATAATATAATGAATTATTAAATTTAATTATTAGGTTGTGTATAGTCTTCGATTCTGTTGTAATAAATATTTCTACACGTGGTTATTGTGTTTTATTTACTGACCGAGTGAGCGAAGCGAACAGAGATCTCTGCATTACCTGGCATAATGTTCTTAATTCTGTCGGGATGTACTCGTATGTTGGTTCTAACGTGCATCAGGTTGTATTATTTAAATAATTTTGACTAAATTTGGTATACTTACAGGTTTTACAATTCTATCGATTTTTTGTCACTGGGGATTTTATCTAAAAAGATAATGCCACCCTCGATAGTTCACTCTAAACATTACATGCACCTATATTATCCGAAACTACGTTTTATCCCTATCCTTACAATTTTATATAATTTCCTGGCTTCCTCTGACAACGGGGTAGCCAGTACGCTGTTAAATATTCCAATATTATTTAAATTTAAATTGTATTCTAGTCGAAACAAGTATCTTTCGGCTTCGTTACGGACACATTCCGCCAGTATATGGGTGACGTCTTCTGGAATCTTGCACTCTGAACACCTAGGAGATTCAATCTTACCCATTAAATATGCAAAGCTATTCAATGGGATGTGTCCGGATCGAAGTCTGAAAGCCTTTCCAAAGTCAGCCCTGTGCAGAGCTGCCCCATCACACTAAGGGGAACGGGAAAGATGGGGTTGAATCGTTCTGTACCAGATGCCCTTGCAACGCGATCTTTCGTCAAAATACTCTTTCCACATACTAATACACTTTACACGGACTATAGGGAACAGGTCGCTAAAATATAGCAAAAACTTTAGAATTACTCCATCAGAAATGGCTTCCTTTGCAAGGCGATCGACTTCCTCGTTACCACTTAAACCTATATGCGACGGAATCCATTGTAAGACAATGTTTTTGTCGGATTGTTTACTGACAGACTATAAGATTGTATAAGCTATCGGTGTGCCTCGAAAATTCGAGGTGCAACGAGCCAGGTGCTGCAGGGCACTCTTTGAGTCTGTCAGTATTACATAGTTGCTCGACTCCAATGTACTGATATAGGTAACAGCTTCTGCGATGGCCAATAGTTCAACATACATAATTGAAATTTATTGACTAGTCTTAAACTTAAGCGACACTTGGGATTGAGGATCGTAAACGGCGAAACTCGACTCATTTCCATCTTGTGAACCATCAGTATAAATGCAATGGAAATCTGATTAGTTGAGGTGTTGGTACCATTCGCAAACTTGTTTTAATTCGCTGCTTATATACTATTGCTTAGATTTCTTAACATCAACTATATTGGACTTAATCCTGTCGGTTAGGTTCATACTACTGACCCATGTATCAAGCGTAAATCGTTCTAATTGGCGAGAGGAGTATACAGCATAAGTTTTAAGATTCTCCCTAGCGATGACTAAGATAGGTTTCTTCTTATGTCTCCAATATTCGTTTTCACATAACTCCGAGAGATGATTTATAATAATAATGATTTCATTATCTTCAAAAGATCTATACTTAAGCCAGAACTTGCCTGCCAAATAGTACCTACGTATATGCAAAGGTTGGAGGTATATTCCATTACATGTACTGCTGTGTTTCTCACAAACCCGTCAAGTACACGTAAGCATTGATTTTGCAGTTTGTCTAATTTAGAAACACTTTTTTGAGGCCATTATCGTATAAAAAACTGGCATAATCTATTTTGGAGCGTATGATAGATATAAATAAACGTCTTAAATGACCCGGATGTACTCCCCACCCCGGTCCCGAAAGAACTTTAAAGATGTTAAGCGATTTCGAACATCCTTCAATTAGTTCTCCGATATGTTTTGTCTATTTTAGCGATCGATCTAACCATATACCTAGGTATTTGACGTTTTCAACTTTCAGTATCGGTGTGTTGTTAAGTTTCAACACAATGTTGTCTTTTCTAGTCGTTTTAATGTATCCTCTTTTAAATATACATATCTTACTTTTATATGGTGATAGACGTTTCACCATCTAAAAGTAAGATATGTATATAACCTACTTCCGAAAGTAGGTTAGCTAAATGTTCTAACGAAACGTTGTTTTGTAAACGTTGAGCACATTCTTCTAAGTTCTTAGACATAGAATACAAAACAAAATCGTCGGCATATTGTGAAATAAATGTATCGTTATTTAGGATGTTTTTGTAGATTTGTATAGTACTTATATTAAATAATAAAGGTGCACTTGGATCACCTTGAGCAATGCCGCATCCTGTTGTACGATGTATACACGAATTGCTTACTCGTATTTTTAAATGTCCTTCTTTCAAAAAATTCCAAAAATATCGACACATCGTAGCACCAATCCCCAACTGATCCATTATTTGTGTAAGTGAAACGGTATTTACATTATTGTAGGCGTTATTTATATCTAAAAAACATCCAATAGTTGATTTATTTTCGGAAAATCCTTTTTGTACCTGAGTAATAAAGCTAGAGAGATTGTCCAACGTAGATCGGCATTTTCTAAAACCTGTAGTATGAAATGAAAGTAGGTCATTCCTTTCTATAAACCACTCAATTCTATTAGCTATACTATGAAAAATCTTACATAGGCAAGACATCATTGCGATAGGCCTAAGCGCAGATGCGCTTCCCGGCTTAGGTATTGGAGTAACAGAGATATCACGCCATTGTTTAGGTACAAAGCCGGTTGAATATACGTCATTATATATAGATAGTAACACAGACTTGCCATTCTCAGATAGGTATTTAATCATCGAATATGAAATGTTGTCACAGCAGGGTGTGGTATCTTTAGAACGAATGCATTGCTCTAACTCTGTTTAGAAATCGAGGATTCTAATTTTTTTATTTCTGAATACAAAGGTTGGATCTTGAGGAGTTACATAATCGGGAGTCAGACTACGAAGAAGTATATGTGCTTTGTCACTATCTACGTATTATCTATTATATTTACGTCCTTTAAACCACCTCATCTTTTGCCACATCTCACTTTGGGTTATAGGTATTAACATTTATAGAAGTACAGAACCCTTGCCATGCTTTAGTTTTAGCTTTTCGTAGTATTTTTTGTGAATGGATTTTTTTTCAAGACAAAATATAACTTATTTTATATGGGGTACTTCCAGTTGACCTAGCTAGAACTATGAAATTTAGTAACAAGCATTGCCTTATAGTACACATGAGGGGAAAAAATCCGAAAACTGTACATTTCTAATTTAGTCATAAAAATGAAGTCTTCATGAAAGAAATGAGGGTCCTAATTTTAAAATCTGTTAACCGTATCATGTGGGGTATCATATAAAATAGCTTTATAAGTACAAGCTAAAACTGGTTTTTATTAATTTTTAGGACGTGTAATTTTTGGATTATGACGAAAAAATTTAATTTCCCCTTTTTATCAATGACTAGCTTCACCCGGTAGTTTTTATCTAGTTTGTAAGGAACCCTCGGTGGGCGAGTCTGACTCGCACTTATCCGATTTTATTTGTTTGAAAAGATATACTTTCAGATTGGTCCCATAGAAATTTCATCAAATTCGGTTGAGTAGTTTGGTTTTTAAAACAGAATGGAACATTTTGATGTCATTTGTTTTAGTTTTTCATACTACAATTATTATTTAAACTATAATTACCGAATTGAAATCAAACTTTTTTTTTTTAACATGAATAATAATATTTAATGGAATCTTCGCGGAAAACCTTAAAAAATATTATAATTATCGAATCAAAAGAAACAAAAAAAAATTGGTTTTCTGTAAAGTCGGTTTAAGGACGATAATTTTACGTAATCACGATGCGTTACAAACGCGGAACGTGCCAATGAGTCATGCTTTCCGTGCCTGCAGCCGGCGGCGTTATCACGTCAAAAAAAATGAATAAATCTCTTTTTTTTTACAATTATGACTACTAGGTATTCCAGCTCAATGTTGAGAGGTCGAAAAGAACCTCCTCGTAGTAATAGCCGTTCCAATTTCCCTACACGTGTGGGATGGGTGTTTGATTCACAGGATATATTTTTCAATTTTCCTCGGTCGGGCCGAGTGCGTGGGCTTATTCATATCATTTTGGGTTTATTTATTTCAATTTCCTTTAGTCGCGTGTGAAATGTCCTTTGGAACGTTTCCTTTTGAATTATTTTTGTATGCCGGTGATTGGTTGTGAAGGAAATGAATTGAATCGCATTTCGCATTGAAATAATAAGAGGTAGGGTTGTTAAATCTTACTGAATGTTTAGCCTACCCTCCCTTCTAAAACTTCCTTCTTATCTATATTTATCTAGTATTCCGATATTCCAAAATGACGTCCCAGATTTTGGAAGTCTAGAAAGCAGTGTTTCTATACTGCTTTATATAAACGTCACGGTTCCGCTACTAAGGTTAGAGCTAGCGCAAACACAAAAAGCGGCATCGGCTTCGTCGTCACCGTCATACGGAGACGGCGGCGGCGCCGTGGTATCCGGAGATTACGCGGCGTAGCCCCGCCGCCGCGCCGGATTTTTCCGGTGCTGCGATACACTACGCACGCCGTATAACCATCATCATCATCATCATCATGCGGGTCAAACTACAGCGCGGTAAGTACAACTTGTAATTGTGAAAAGAGAAAGGTGGTACGATGTATGGAGACCGGCACTGATTTTGCCATGCAACACTATTATTACGGTACGCCACTATTATTCATTCAATCATTTTCTTTAAGAGCACGTCTCTTGTCGGTGGAGTAAGTTCTATGCTCCTCTGTCTTTCGCCGGCGTTTTTACCTCCTTGTAAGACATGACAATGACCTTCTCTTATTTTTACTCCACGACTATTTCCATCTTCCACTCTATTGTACAGACCTGAAAATTTTCTGCGCATTCAAACATTCAAACAGCGCTTTTTATTAGTGATGGGAGCTATATAGAATAATGTTTTTGTTCTAGAAATAACCACATTATTCTGTCCAACACCTGGTACCTGGAGCTTAAAAATAAAAATATGACTTATGATTTAAATCGGTTTATAAATGAAGGACTTATAAGGTAACAAACATAAAAAATATATATACACTCTGATTGAAAACATCTTCCTGTTTTGAAATCGGTTGGAAACCTCCTCCTTGGTACTTCACTATACTGGCCAAGTGCTGGTTGACAGATTACACATTTCTACAAAAACACGAACTCTCCTCGCGTTTTCCTTCATCGTTTTCACTCATATCTGACAACAATAAAATTAATACGACAGTAACATAAAAACATTTAGATTATATCTAATATTATTTTATCAATGTCCCCAAATGGGTCAAAGGTCCTTTGACCAAATCGGTCAAAGGTCTCCCCTGTGATCCAGGTTTTTCTAGAAATCCCTAAAAGAATACACTAAAATAAACTTTGAACTGGTATGAATAAATAAAACACCTACGCCTTTGGTCCCGGGCAGGAAATATTGAACAATATTTCTTTAGAGACACACACTGAGCGTGTAATGGGACGGTGTAAATAGGGCTACCACTTAGTTTGTATCCTTAGGGTTAGTTAAATTCATTATTATATTATTATTTAAGCCTTGTTCAAACGCGCAGCTATCTCTCTCACGTATCACAACACACTTAAACATATACAACCTCTGACTAGGGAGAAAGGTGAGCGCAAAGGTGAGAGCCGATGTTGCTTATTTAGATACAAGTATTGTTTTATAAAAGTTTTCCATCAATATCTCTTAAATTGGAAGAGGAATTCCTAATTATATTATGCTTTATCAAATCTCCGTCACCAAAGTAAGTATTGTCTGAATATATTTTTCTTTTAATTTGAAGGGGCAAGTGCCTTTTTAACTACAACAAAATATACAAACTAAACTATCTACACAAAAAGCATATCGATTACCCCAGACCGACAAAGGTCTAAAGACAATCCAAATGCTCAAACTCACAATTCAAATGCTTTTAATATTCCTCCTATCTAAATAAACAAGTTATTGATTTTATATGTGCTTATTTCATTAATAACTGAACACAGAGAACATATGAGTTACACAGTAAAAAATGGCTAATACACACGTAACTACCAACATAATAGTCTATATTTCTTCGCCGTCCCGTTCATTTTAGTTGATAGAGCGCAGCTGGGAGCATATTGGAGAGAACCACTATCGGCCGAAATTAAGGCTTCTCAGTCATAACCCCAAATCCTGATTACTCCTGATTAGAAACCCGGACTCCCGGGATCGGCCTTCGCATTCAAATGTGGGGTTCCTTATCTGTTAACCTGTACAGACTGCGCTATTGTAGAATATAATTTTAGAAATATCAGCGTCATGATCAGACCACCTTAGTTCACTGCTGGACATAGTCCAGTCTCCACACTGGGCATGGCAGCGACCATGGGCATAACTTCTTGCACTAGTGACGGTGTTGCCAGTCACTGTCTGGAATTTGGCTAGGCTCAAACAAAACAATATACGAACTACACATACTTACCTATCTAACTAAACTTCTACACAATTACCCCAGACCGATTAAGATCTAAAGACAATCTAAATGCTCAAACCCACTACCAGTTGGCGGCGTACGCAGCATATGAAATGAAATGAAATGAAATGAAATGAAATGAAATTATTTTATTCCAGATGTAAATACATAACAATAAAATAAAATTAAATTAAAGTATAAAATCATAAAATCAAGCAAATTAAATAAATAATAATAATTATATATAGGAATAAATAAATGAATTAAATTAAGAATAATAAATAAATAGGCTCATATTTATTAAGCCCGCGCGGTCATTTGGTGGGCATCAGTGGGCATCAGTGATTGATAGGCCAAAGTTAACACTGAGAGGACTTTTTTACAAAGAATTTAAAAAATATAGAAACTAGTTATATGGATGGCAAATGGAACTATTGTACAATATGGAATTTAACAAATGTGGGCTTTTGAGACAAAATGGTTATGACTTCAAAAACTAGTTTATTGACTGATGCTCCCATACAGTGTAATACTTCTATGTGTATATAGACAAAATATTAGACCAACGATTCTTGGCCTCGCTTACCACGTAAGTTTAAGCGAGCGAAGCGTAAGCGAGGATGAGGATGGAGCACGTCGATCTATAGTTATCCATTCACTCTAGTTTTGAAAATTCCAAGATTGTTCCGAGGTCCAAGATTGTTCCGGTTCCAGGGAAACAAATAAGTCGGCAAGGAGTTTATCTCCTGTGCAATATGCATTAAGAATATGGATCGACAATGTTGAGTATGGAATTTTGCCATTTCCATTAGAATTGTGAGGTAATATGCCGACTTTCTGCCTGTCTTGTAATAGAATAGAGATAGAGGAATAAGGAAAATCGAATTTGATTTAATAGTACATTTTTTAGTGCTAATCCTTATAGGTATTTTACATGTACGGGCCATGAAATATGGTAAATTATAAACTTTTGTTATTTTGGATGCTAATATAAAAATTAAGGTATCGTGTTCGATCGTATGCATGAGTGTGGGCAAATGAAGTGGTGAAACGTGTTTTTCTTGTTTTGTTTTCTTTTTCTCTATATCGCAAAGTGTAGTGCGTGAAAGGCTATGACGTTTCTTCTTCAATTATAATATAGCATAGCGAAGTCTGAAGAGGTCCAGACCGTATTTGTGTATCATTTCGATCAACCTTATTCATTTTGTACGGTTACGTCAACTAATTTTGTTATTTCTTTGTCAGGTTGGATAAGGAAACTGTTGTATTGTAACGCCGTGGGATACGATCTCTTTTACAGTTTTTTTCTGAATTGTTGTTCTAGGGTGGAAATTCTTGGTAAACTTACCTGAAGGTAGATATTTATTTCCATATTTTGTAAGAGCACCCTGTAAAGTTTTTGTACCTTGCGGCATAGTCGACTTTCTTATGGAAACCATACTTTTCAATAAAAGTAACGACTTCAAACTGAAAACTGAAAAGAGAGAAATAACATGAAAAAGTTAATACCAGGCGTCTACCTAAGTACGTAAACCAACTATTTTTGAGGTCGGTGTCAGGACCTAAACCGTCATCAAGTAAGCCCTGTATAGACACCGATCTCAAAAATAGTTGGTTTACGTACCTATTTAGATAAACGCCTAGTATTGATTTTCTTCATGTTATTTCTCTCTTTTCAGTTTGAAGTCGGTTTATTTTTTTAAATTACTTTTATTCATTCATTTTTAATAGTAGGTATTTACTGGTTTTGTTGCAATACGACTTCTAGTATCTGCGTAATACGTGGGCAAACATACATACACATATGAAATTCGGCACACATGTATAGAAGCTGGTATAGACTAACATATACAAAAACTGCGCAGTTCTGACAATATTAAAAACATACAGGTAGAATTGATAACCTCCTTTTCTTTGAATTCGGTTAAAAAACAGCTATAATACTTTGATTCACTGATGAACAGATGCTTTTTTGGTTCCCGCGACACAGGCTTAGTCTAGTGCGGGAATCAAAGTTTTAATTTGTTTATTGGTATTGTTCTACCATAGACACGGCAAATATAATATTAATAATAAATAAATATTAATAATTAAATTAATATTAACATTTATCCCTCAGATGTTGGTGTTTGCCTGTTGTAATGTTTGTGTTTATGTAAATAAAATTCATTTTCATTTTAGCAACCTATTTCTACATTTACATAGTAGAAATAGGTTTGCGCTTGACCGCCAACTCGCCTGATATTAAGTGACGTTGCGGTCTACGATAGAGCGCGCTTACTTAGAAGAAACCATTTCACTCGGGATTTAAAGACATCCAGATAATATCTATTTATTGTTACGCCATGACTATCCGTCAAAGTCCTCAAGGACTAAGTACCTACTTGAAATCTGTAATTTAGTATGGCTATTGTTGGATATACACATAATCACGTCCGTAAAGTGGTGTAATAAAATTGGGAAAATGGTAATCGAAATAACAAATCCAAAATAGCATATGTTGGACACGTTGAATTTGAGGGTCGTAACAATGACATTGCTTTTATCAAATCATCGGTAGGTAAAAACTTTTAAAATCCATAAAAGATAGGTAAGTAGCAATTTTTCTATACAAGTAATTTTATTCAAAACATTATTTTTATACTCACACAATTTAATTATACTAAAATCTAGTAGCAAATCAAGTATACAAATTATAAGGCCGTCTTATACTTTATCTGTGTCCTGAATATGACATGCTCGTGGAAAACTTTTGATTAAAAATTCTTACCTAATTTTTGCGATGAAAGGACACGAGAAAAGCAATTCTCTTCCCCAATATCCGCTTAAGGATATTGCAACCAAGCTCACGTATCTATAACCACAAGTAGTATGAAAACTGGCTTCGAACGAACCAGGTGCATTTTCCAAAATTGTATTTCGCCTAGCTATTGCAAATCTCCCAACAGTGGCAGTGTATAAAACTGGATCTAAGGTGCAATCTCAGTGATGTTTTGATAAAAAAGAACGATTTGACCGGGTATCCAAATTGCCGGCCATGCTGCCAAGCTGGAAAGGTTCCAGAATCAAGTCATTGGTTCACATTAATCCGTGCTTGTAAATTGGTGAGATTATTGTTTTATGTATTGCTGTTTTTGCATGCAGTTTCGATAGGGATACAAGTATGTTAACAATAAACCTATCAAAGTTCAGACAACGAGATCGGTTGACACCACATTTTAATTCATCAAAAATATATATATAAATATAACAAAATTTTGCAGGCATATAAATCGCCATAAAGATTTGTATTAAAATTATAATTAGGGATGGCCACTCCAGAAAGAGATTAATTATAGTTGAAAAAAACTGAAAAAACCGACTTCAAATTATGCAATTCGTTTATTTGGATTACATGTTTCAGTTATTTTGTTATAAAAACCAAATTACTGAACCGAATTTGATAAAATTTACTCATAAAAAGTTCATAAAATTTACTCATACCACCTCAGAGGTGTTTCCTTATAAATTTATTGAAAAACAATTCATAATAAGCTGAGTAATCGCTGAACAAAGGCTTTAAAAAAATGTAAAGTCTCATTATGTCCTAAACGCAAGATAATATACGGGTAAGAAGTGCTACAACAATACATATTTTCTTATTCATTATATGGTATGACTTGCGCTTGACTGATAATTAACCTGATATAAAGTGACTGTTGCAGTCTAAAAAGGAGCGCGATAAAAGACACGATTTATTAATTCATCAATATTTGTATATTTACATTTTTAACCGATTTCTAAAAAGGAAGAGGTTCTTAATTCATCGGAATCGTTTTTTTATGTATGTTCGCCGATTACTCGAAGACCTTTGGACTGATTTGAAAAAATATTTTTTTTGCTAACCTAACCTAAGGGTATGTTTTTCAGGTGGTCCCATTTTTTTTTATCAAAATCGGTTCAGTTGGTTTTTATAACAAAATAACTGGAAAAAAATAGGTCATCCAAGTAAACGAATTACGTATTTTTTTTTATTTTTTAGGGTTCCGTACCCAAAGGGTAAAACGGGACCCTATTACTAAGACTCCGCTGTCTGTCTATCTGTCTGTCCGTCCGTCTGTCACCTGGCTGTATCTGATGAACCGTGTTAGACAGTTGAAATTTTCACAGATGATGTATTTCTGTTGCCGCTATAACAACAAATACTAAAAAACAGAATAAAATGAATATTTAAGGAGGCTCCGATAAAACAAACGTAATTTTTTGCTCGTTTTTGCTCGATATTGATAACGGCAACAGGTTTCAACAACGCTTGAAATATTCACAAAATATTGAGTTATATTACTCACTTTAAAAATAAATAATTCAATTAAAATAAAATTAATATTTAATTTCCCATACATGATTTTTTTTGCCATTTTTATAGATAATGGTACGGAACCCTTCGTGCGCGAGTCCGACTCGCACTTGGCCGCTTTTTTTTTTTTTAAACGAGTACTTATCTACAGTTCTAAACCTGACTTCGAAAAACACCGTCTAGATAACGCATCGGACAAACTGTCAATAGTTATATGTTCACACACTTACGATACAGAAAATAATGTGTCTACGCCCAAAATACGGTCGAATAGGAAATTTATCGTGCAATACATTCGCCGGCGAAATAGCTGATTTAGATTATGCATGAATTTATACGGCGTTCTACACTGAATCTAAATTGAGATATTTAGAAAATATTTAACGAGCTGTATAGTTATTGCTGGGTTGGTTACATACTACACCGATACTACGTGACTGTTCAAAATGGGCTGTGGATTATTTCACTCGGTTTCACCGGATTATCGAGAGGTTTGTAGATAAATATGCACTATATACTCCGGTTTTCAAATATTTTAATAGTTGCGGCTTGCGGTTTCCTCCGTTTCTATTAGAAACGTATCTTAGGATAAAAGTAGGTATACTATGTGTCATATAATTATTATCTATAGTTTATAAAATTGAAAACTTAACAAAATTGCGTACATTTACGCAATTTTGTTTTAATAACCAAACCACTGAACTGATGTTGATAAAATTTCCATGGGAGCAATCTGAAAGTATATCGTTTCAAAGTTTTTTTTTTCAAATCGGTTATATATTACGGATGTATGTGGTAACAAACATAAAAAAGCCGAATTGTTAAACTTCTTTTTACTCGACTGCGTAAGAAGAAGGGTTATGTTTTTCGAGTGTATGTATGTTTGTATATATATATGTATATGTATATATGTAGGTATGTAAGTATATTTCTATATGACATCCTACAGCCTAAGCACAAAAACTGCTTTTCTGCAGTCTGTTTTTTTTTTTCAAAGGCAATTAAAAAAGATTTTACAATTTAATTAAGAAACATAATTTGTAGCTCTCACTTTAATGAATGTGTCACAGCATATGTTATTATATTTTGTCAACAATGTTACATTTACAAGTTAGTATTAGATTTAAGTCTAATGGTTTAATGTTTCCCTTTTAATTAACTTTATTTCCCACAATGTATTAACCTACTTTACCTTATCTATCTAGGCATACATAATTTTAAGATGCGATACAGTTTATTAATATGTATTTTAATTGTGTACTTTCTCTTATTGCATTCTGTCGTGTATGTTATTGAATAAAGAAATATAAATATTAAAAAAATATATACATACTTGTTTCAAAATACCTATTCAATGATACCACACATAATAAGGTGGGGCAATTTTTTTTTTCTTGACTTCGTCTCATTTTTCCAAATTATGATAAGTAGTTTAGATGTTATTAAGGAACAAATGAACATACATACATTACACACATACGCGCTGAAAACGTAACCCTCCCTTTTCCTTCGCTGTAGTCGGTTAAAAAAGGGAAGGTAGACTAAGGCTGGAGAGGCTCGAGAGGTATATACTTAGTAACTCATTGAAATGAAATAATTTCTAACAGATTTTTCACGTATATTTTAAGTATATAATTTTATAACATGACGTTTCAGACAATATTCAGTGTCCGTGGTCACAGGTGAGACTAGATTATATTGAGTAACAAGTACAAAAACCTTAGAAAATATTCTATGTACAATTACTATACGCATAACTACCTACTTTTAAAAATTTACTTTTATTATATTTTACAAACTCTCAAAATATAATAGAAACTCAAGAAAAACTTGGGGAAAACATTATTTTTAACTCCCATTATTCTTCCTAGCTCGCAACAATAGAAAGTAAAAAAAAAACTCGTCGTACTACCGTATAATTAACCCTTTTTACGCCACGGTATGAATTCCAACACCCACTAAAAAGAGTTTACGTCTCACTTTCGTCGGATGGAAACTTCCTCAATTTAACGAGGTTAAGGCATTTTATCCACTCAAAATCCGTCTGGCATGTCGCCAGCCTCATCCAAGATTTCCACGATAAACCTGGCGAGTGGAATTACGTATTTACATAAAAAAAAACTTATTACTTCGTTACTGGAGAAAGCTGTGATGTAAAAAGTTGAAGCGGTTTGGTTGTTACGTCAGAAGTAAAATGAAAAGTGGCGCAGATGTTTTGAGTGATATCTATATAGATTTTTTAATGTGTATTTATGTTGGTTTGTTTGAAATCTGTACTTTTTGTGCAGGAGTTTGTTATTTGTGTATAAATAACGAGCTATGGAGATGGCTATTATCGGAGTCTCTCTGTGATATCGAATCATAAATTAATAGATCTGTAGACAACAAAGGTTAACCGACATAGCGCAGCGGATAAGCTATTTAAAGTGGCAGTGGGCAGAATATGTAGCACGCAGAACTGATAAATCAAAAAGTTATCGAGTGGACACCACGCTCGGGCAAGCGAAGCTTAAGGAGTGGAAGCTTAAGGTACACAGACGTCCTCAAAAAATATCAGGAAGACACTGAATGGAAGCCACTTCTATCTTTTCTTTTTATACATCCGTGAGAGGCCTGAAAAACACTTTTTCAGTATAATATTGAGGACATGCAAGCTTAGGTTGTTGACAAATTGTCTAAATACCTATCACCAAAAACCGATTCCCAAGCAGTTTTTCTTTCATCTACATCTCAGAAATTTACATAATAAATCATTTTTTTTCTTGTATACAAAGATAAAAAAATTACAACCGATTTGAGAACCTCTTCCTTCTTTGAAGTCTATTGAAAATACTAAATAACGAAACGCTTTTGTTTATTGTACTGCTTGTATTGTACTTGCTTTCTGAATGAGCCTTCACCGATATATATGATTTGGATGTCATTAAATTACACGTGACATCTACGTCGGAGTTCATGCGCAAAGATATTACAGAATTTAAAAAAAAAAATATAAATGGAATGATTTCTTCGTTTACTTCGTGCGGAACGCACCTTATATTTAAATTGTTTATACTAGCATAATACTGGCATGTACATTCAAATATTTCTTTTTTATTTTAGAATATTAGTTTTATTTTGTTTTTAATTTTCAATGTTATTATAAATTTAACAAGCAAAAGGTTTTAATTTAACCTTCCGTCTTCAATATCCTTAAACAAGAAGTCCATCTGCTTCACATCAAATTACTTTATACTTAATCTTTACGTACAAGAATTCACATCAATAAAATACTCCCATCAACCCTCCTTCCCTCATTGAGAAAGTAATGAACATTCCAGAAATCTAAAGCGAAATCTGAGTGTACGGAACATGATTGCAACCTTAATAAATGTAACTCCGGGCACGTGATTGAAAACGTTCCTTACAAGTTTAACATTTTGCGGAGAATTAGTTCTTAAAGCTATTTACATTAGATTTAATTTTATACATATGATAGGAGTGAATGTTAGGTATTAGAAGATAATTACGAATATGATATGAAAATTAATTAATGTCTTCTATAGAGGAGCTTCAACTGGATCGCTAGTGGAAAAACAAGTCTCAATTGAAATTTTCTGAAAAATACATTTTTTTTGATTTAATGTATAGAAATGGCTGAGTTTTATTCGTTAAGACCGGGGTTCCCAAACTTTTACAGTTTGTGCACTTACAGGTTTGAGATTTTGTCTCGGCACCCTAGCTAGTCAAAAAGTGTATAATAATAATTATATACCTATGATTAATATACCCTATTTGATTAGGTAGGAAAAAAACAACAAATATCAACAACAGCATTTTTATTATATTAGAAACAATAGAAAATAAGCAACATAAAATGGCAACAAAGTCAATGTCGTGAGATTTCAACACATTTTGTCAAACCACACATGAGACGCACAATTTAGGGATCCCTGTATCAAGATACTTATTACATCCATGACTGTTAAAAATCCGTGTTCTCAAGCTACGTTAAAACTATGGAAGCTTCTATGGAAACTTAAAGTTGCTAGAACTTTACTAAAACATGACCAATACGTGATTTTGATGCATTTTATTTAACTTTTATAAAAAAAATGAATTTGAACAAACTTTAATTAGTTTAAACATAAAGACAAATGCTCTAATCACTTCAGTATATCCCCATCAGAATAAAAAAATACCTATCTACTAATGTCAAAGAGATGGTAATAATAAATATGTAGCACGATCTAACGCCATTGCATTGCAATACGCAAAGCATTACTTCAAACAAAGTATAATATTATATCCTTCTCTAGATTGACTGTTATAAATACTACAAACTCTATAGGGTACATTTCTGTTTACACTCCATTTTCTTCCTTAAATAACAGACGGCTATAAATAGTAATATTATGAATTAAAATTTAAACGTGCCATTAAAGCGGTTCTTACATGTCAATACCCAGGTTAATTGACACTACACGAGCTGTTCGCACACGCGGCTATACGGAGTATTAGATATTTATCGTAGGAACCACTTTAGTAATAGGTATCAAAATTATTGTACAGCGCATAATGTTCCCAATTTGTAACACCTGTATTTACACTAATCTTTTTGTAAACGCTATAAGAGTTGCCCCGAATACAGACGCAGTGAAAAATGTGTCACATTTTCAAACATCCAACTTTATAAAAGTGTAGTTAGGTATATTTTTATCTAACATGCAGAGTTGACATAAGACTGTCGCAAAAAAACCGTTTTTCTCGTGGATTTACTGGATTTACGAGACTTTTTCTGCAAAACGTTTTGGTAAAATGTACCACATATTTGACAAAGTTTAGATCAGATAATCAGACAACACCAATCATCAAGTATTTCGTATACCTTGCGCAAATAATCTCGTAAAGATAAAGATAAAGATAATTTATTTGCATACAACACGAGAATTTTATACAACAAGTGCATAAAAGATGTTACACTAAATTTAGTCGCTTAAAATCATGTTGTGCCGATTAGGCGTACAAATGTCAGGTAGACATCATCATGCACATGCGAAAAAATAACAATTATTATTATTTGTTATTAGATTAAAACACAGACCAAAAATATATAAAATATGACAATAAATATGACAAATAAATGACAAAATAAAAAAATGACAAATAAATATAAATATGACTCATAATAGGCATATTAGCTCTACAAACGAAAGAAGTCGTATTATGATCCGGTCGTAAATGCAGTGGTAATGCGAACGCGAACGGGGCGCGATGAATTTAAATAGCTTTGTAACTCTACTGAAGTTGAAAAGTATACTTATCATCAATTGTTATCATATAGAAGTATCGAATGCGATACTTCTGATGCCTCGTGCACGGATACTCACCAGATGCGTCCTGACCGGAATTAATTCCGAACACGTGTTTTACATTGGCAGAATAAATGCGCTGAATATTCACAAGTCTGATAGTGAATGACTGTTTTCAATCAAGTATTGTCCTATTCACTTCGTATGTACAGATTTTTAGTAGGTATTGACCACCTGGTGTAAGCAGCAGATATGAAAAGAGGCTTGAAAAAAAAATTGTGTCTTTACGCAAGGAATGAGGGTCCTAATTTTAAAGTGGATTAACTGTATAATGTGGGGTATCATATGAAAGAGCTTTATTGACATAAGCTAAAACATGATTTTAAATATTTTTACGATATATATTTTTCGGTTTATGAAGGAACAAAAAATATGATTTCCTCCTTTTATCTACTAGTATGTACGGAACCCTCGGTGGGCGAGTCTGACTCGCACTTTTACTTTTTTGCACTCGCACTATACGTTTTTTTTTAATATAACACAGGTCCTCTGAGTAAACATTAAAATAAACCAATGTTACCTGAGTTGAGAAAGTTGAAAACTAATCAAAAGTTAGCCTGGCTTATAGTTAAGTAGAAAGCTTGTAAATTTTGTGTTTGGTCAAAACATTTTGATGGAAATGTACTTAGCTTGATAGCAATTATTTGAAAACCACATGGGAATTTAATGGTGTGTAGGGTAGCCTGCAATTAAAATAGTAATTAGAAAATGATAGACACTCATTTCGTAAAATGACCGTTTGATACAATTAGGTATTTTGAAGATTAAAATCAAACTAGATTGTTTCTGTCTGCTACTGTATGTAAAACATTGATGTCTTTTAGGGTTCCGTACCCAAAGGATAAAAACGGGAACCTATTACTGAGACTTCGCTGTCTGTCCGTCCGTCCGTCCGTCTGTCACCAGGCTGTATCTCATGAACGCTAGTTAGAGAGTAGAAATTTTCACAAATGATGTATTTCTATTGCCGCTATAACAAAAAATACTAAAAAACAGAATAAAATAAATATTTAAGGGGGCTCCCATACAACAAACGTGATTTTTTTGCTCGTTTTTGCTCGATATTGATAACGGCATCAGGTAGACGTTTGAAATATTCACAGAATATTGAGTTATATTATTTACTTTAAAAAAAAAAATTAAATTAAAATAAAATTTATATCTAAGGGGGATACAACAAACGACAAACATGATTTTTTGCCGTTTTTATAGAGAATGGTACGGAACCCTTCGTGCGCGAGTCCGACTCTCACTTGGCCGGTTTTATTTTAATATTTTTGTAACAGTTTCAAATGTTTGACTATAGCTTTCTTACAATGAAGTGGGGATATACATACAGATAAGGAATAAGTAAGTTTAGAAAACTTAAAAACCCCCGACATAAAATGATTGAATTGAACCGATTTTGATGAAATATAACTAAAACCATTTGAACCATCTCGATCAAATCAGAATCAGAAATTAGATCATTATCGATCCATTCGTTTAAGAGATAAGATGCCAGATACACGAATACTCAGGTACACAAGTATCGTGTGTATTTGTGTAAAACGTATTAGTTAATATCTGAAATAAATTAATTGAATTGAATAACACCTTTTTGGGTCACAGGTTAAAAAGCAAGCTAAGATCTACAACCATTATTGTCAATTTAAGATTAAATTACAAGATAAGATAAGATACCCGAGCTAAATTTCAACAAAAACTCCATTGAATCATAATATTAATACAATTCCAATCCCATCTCATCCAGAACGGTTAATCCAATATCGAAAACCGTTGGAACCGGGCTTGCATACAAACTGCGACGCCCCTGTTAACTGTAGGATAAAATAACCGTTACATTTAATAGTACAATTATTCTCGCAGGCCTTGTTAGAGTAAGAAGGTAATTTGACTAGTCTTATTTGAGGCTTTCAGTATACAAGACGTATTCATGCGCAACCGACGACGCTACAGAGGCGTAACTTGCCGTAATAGTGCTACCATATTTTCAGACTATTTTTAGGACATATATTTAATTTGAATTATAAATTTATAATCTCCAATTTATTTCTTCAATATCACATTAAGGATATATTAAACAAAGTTTATTTCTAATAGTATATATTTTTACAAGTCATTGAGATTTCAGAATTTGATTCGACAGAATCAAATGAAATGCATATATTTTTTCAACGGGTAAATTCTTTCATTAACTACAGTAAAACAATAATACACTACTAGACAATATTCAATTATAGTTTAAAAAACTGAAACAACCGAGATCAAAATACTCAATTCTGTTCATTTGGATGACATAATATATTTTTGATTTTGTGTTTGCTTGAAAAAGCAAAGTAGCTACTCAACCGATTCTGATAAAAAAAGGACCACCTCTGAAGTACGACCTACCAAAAAAAAACATGAAAATTTACTCATAATTGGCGAAATACGCGAGTACAACTACCGGCACCGATGTATGCATCTGACCTTGGATGCGCAGAACTCATTTTTAGGGACCGTTTGGCACGAGACGCGGGGCGCGGGGAGTACGGTAGACGGTGTGCGCACGCGATTGGGCATACAGTGTTACTCTGCCTCCCGCACTGTTACCGCGCTTCTCTGCTCTCCTAAAGTACAGTCGCGTTCGCCGTTTATTTCGTTAATTCATAAATTTGTGTGGTTTGTTTAAAAAATGAAGCCAAAAGGTACGAAAGTATTCACCAGACAGGCACGTAAGATGATATTTGATGTGAACCGTTTTATTAAAACGGAATCTGAACAACTGGTTACAAAATTAAAAGAACTAAAAAATAAAATTGATCAAAGCAACAAAAACTTACAAGAAAATTTGAATGTTGCAGTATGCGAATTAAAACAAATTCAGAAAAGAACACAAGAGTCTAGTAATATATCTATATTAACTGCAACCTGCAATAATTTAGAAAAAATTCAACAAGAAAGTGCCGGAATCGTCGAAGACAAATTCTCCAGAATAGATGAAATTATAAATAGTTTGAAACAAAACCAAAAGAGAACTGCAAGCGCCACACGTACATCCAAAAGAACTGTAAGTAAAATCACCTCACAAGCAGCAGCTAGCGATGAAATGCTTACATTCTTTAGAACTCCTGGAAACAAACGTCCGAGACATAAACCAATTACAGGTTTAGATAGTTTTGATCAGGGTGTCATCAAAAGATGCATCCACAACTTTCACTTAACTAATAATGAACTTCCAACCATAAATAAAATAAAAAGAAAATTGGAGGAAGATATCAATTATCACGGCTCAGAACGAAGCCTCAGACGTATTATTAGAAACTTGGGATTTAAATGGAAACAAACCGAAAACAACAGGAAATTATTAATTGAAACTACTAATATTAGGTATCAAAGAATAGAATACCTTAGGAAAATAAAGAAATTCCGAGAAGAAGGGAGGCCAATCGTATACACAGATGAGTCCTATGTTGACTCATCCCATTCCACTCCAAAGGCATGGACAGATGGTAGTACTAAAGGACTGAAAAAACCCATAACAAAAGGGCAAAGACTCGTCATTGTCCATGCCGGGTCAGAGGCGGGCTTTGTTCCAAATGCCTTACTAACTTTTAAAGCAGGTATAAAAACAGGCGACTACCACGACAATATGAATTATGAGAACTATGAGAAATGGGTGAGGACTCAGTTAGTTCCTAACTTACCCCCAAATTCTGTCGTGGTAGTCGATAATGCTTCTTACCACAACAAACAGTGGGAGCTTGCGCCAACATCCAATTCAAGAAAAGCTGAAATGCAAGCTTGGCTTTCTGAGAAAGGCATTCCTTTCACAGACTCTATGTTGAAGCCCCAATTATACAATCTTATAAAGTGCAACAAACCTAGATTTAAGACATTTTCAATTGACAGGATATTAGCTGAAAACAATCATGAAGTTCTTCGATTGCCACCTTACCATCCTGACCTGAACCCGATAGAAATGGCCTGGTCATCCATAAAACAATATGTCGGCAGCAAAAATGTGAAATGGAATATTAACGTAATAATTGAATTAATCAATGAAAAAATTGCTTTGATGGAAACTGGCCGAGAATGGCAAAAGCTCTGTAGTAAAGTCAAAGAAATAGAGGAAGACTACATAAAAAGCGACCATATTGTGGACGCTTTAACAGAAGACTTTATTATTCACATCGGCGATGACAGCTCCGACAGTGATATGACAGATGGTGGCACATCATCTGATCATGATCATACTTCTGATGATGATGAAGTCACTGATGTATGCATGGAAGGGGTATCGCCGTTGCCAATTGATTAAATGTTTTTTAATTACTCAATTACTTTTTTATTAATAAATTATTGAAAAATATAAACTATCTTTTATTTTTCAATGTTTACTTAGGTAAATGCATCGGTAACAATCATCAACACACTAGGGTTTACTATTAGTTTATTTGAAAGAAAATCAAGAAAACAGTATTTCTCGTTTGTTCTTAATATTAAAGTTTCATTTTTGTTCTCGTAGTAAAACATTATTATGCCAAAAAATATTTATAATAAACCATAAATGACGAAACATAACATAGGTAACAGTATAATTTTATTAAAACTGCAGTACGCGATTGTACGGCTGCGCAGTAATCCCCTCTCTTTTTGGCCAGGCACATAGATCGGTGCCGGTAGCTGTAGCAGACACAAAAAAACATATAATCGAATTGAGAACCACTTCCTTTTTTAAATTTGTTAAAAAAAGATAACCCAATACCAATGGAGGTCTAAAGATAATACAAATTGCAGGTCGGTAGCGTACCCGGCATGCTATCACCATGTTATTATCTAAATTGCAGATAAGTACTCTTACCAATATCTAAATGTAAAATATCATGGAATTTGTTCAGAAGCATCCCTTCCTTCCTGTACCTTCCTTTTCTTTGTGATTTCTCTTTGATAACAAATCAGTGGGTCATCCACTGATTTTACTTCACCATTCTTTAACCTTTTTGCTCATTGATTCATTGGTTATTTTTATTTTGCACTTTTTTTTTATTATTTGTCAAAAAAAATCTCCACAGACTCCGGGGTCCGTGCCTTTTATAAACTAATATATGTATTTTTAACTACTTATATTGGAATCCAATGGGAAGACAAAATTACACATTCTAAAAGCATACGCGTATACGCCGAGCAGTCCGGCTCCCGCAAAATTTTACATTTAGAATTAAAGAAAATGCAATAATAATGTTACATAAAGATAAAAAATATCGACATGTTATTGAAATGTTAAATGTGAAATTTTAATGTTTAAAGTATATTATTATGACATGTTATAAGTATTATGGGCCAATCAGTAGCCTGAAATAAATGAATTTGAATTATACATATATGCAGACATATGCACAGGAAGTTATAAGTAAGTGTCCCGTCGGACTCTTATTCATAACTTCCTATGGTTGCCTGGAAGAGGTTGCTTTTAGCGGTAAGGCCGCCTATTGGTTCACTAGCATGCCCTTTCTTACGGTGCAATTAGTATCTTTGTTAATATATCTAACTTCTTAATCTTTTTCAATCAATCTTCCTTATACAAAGTCTGCGAAATAGTAGGTGAATTATATTTTTCTAAATAACGATTTCCTCACACAATGAGAAGATGGCCCGTTCCCAGCAGTGGGACAGTTTGTACAAACAGGGCTGATAAAAAAAAAAACGATTTAGATAATAGGCCATTCGATAGAAAATGCACTCTACTTGAGAAAGGATTGGCTCATTACCTTTTTTACTCTAAATATTCGTAATGATTCGAGTAAGGTTTTTAGGAGCGTAGAATTGGAGAATTTGATTGGAACATGGAAAAGCTCTTTTTTTATACAATCCAGGTTTGCGCTTGACCGCCAACTCACCTGATGTTAAGCGATGTTGCGGTCTACGATGAAGCGCGCTTACCTAGAAGAAACCGATTCACTCGCGATTTAAATACACCCAAATTGTATCCATCGGGGGAAATCCACTCAGGAAGCGTATTCCACAATTTAGCGGTCCGTACGATAAATGTGGAATTAAAACGTTTCGTTCGACCTTTTGGAATATCCACCATGAAACGATGACGCTTTTTCGTGTTTCTTATAAAGTCTTTTTGAAAATCCATTGTCCTCCATGGATTTCCAACCCAGTACTCCCGTCCTACGTTCAGCAGTGGATATTTTATGGCTGATATAATGACGATGATTACTAGTTGTGCCCGGTTATACCTGCGTAATTATCATATTTTGCTACGCTGTTTAGCTGTGAAACGTAACAAATAGAGAGACAGAGAAACCTGAATTAGACTAGAATTTCTGACTCCATATTACAGTATAATCTCACTAATCCGGCACTATTAAAAACCAGAGGGTGCTGGATTATTGGAATGTTCGGATTACCGGATTATAGAGAAAAAATTATAATAAATAATATAAAGCATTTCATAAAGAGGATATAATGTATGTATGTAAATACGTACGCACGTGCACGTGATAAGTTTTGAGGTTAGATTGCTAGACGACGATGCGGCGACGGACCGCATAGGCGTAGAGTGGCGACGGAGGCGCGGGCGGAGGGTGCCGGATTATTGGACGTAACGATCTTTTCAAATGCCGGATTAGTGAGATTATACTGTCTTAGGGCTAGGATTATAATTTAGGATAATAATCCTTAATTTTTCAGTAAATATGGTGAACAAATCCAGTGCAAGTAATCTAATTTAACTCTTCTAAGTAGGTATGACGTCTCACGAGTTCAGTGAGCTAACGCCATTACTACTGCGGTTAGTATAACCTCTACTCATCATTGTAGTACAACTTACGCGTAAGTTTGCTTTTCTAAAAGTTTACGCTCTCGTGGATAAGGCACCTTAATTATGCGCTTTTATTCTCTTCTATATTAAATTCTTGGGTCTTTATATATTTCACCGTAAAGTTGGTGGTTTTGTGTGAACAAGTTGCTAAGATAAAATATTTCTTAACTTTAACTGTGCTGTATTGTTTAGAGAACAATCCAGCATGAAATTTTTATATTGTAGGTTCAAATCTTAAGCGAGTAATAAAATATAAATATTTAGGTTTTTATGCATTTTTTTTATCCTCGGTTAGCATCTTTAAACACAGTCAAATGTGGCGTCATATGTGGCGTCAAACGGCTGCATGATCTTTAATGCTCTGTCTACTCCGTGAGAGAAAACAAGTGCTAGTGTGAATTTTTATCACTAACAAACATAACGACACAAAAACTTTTCTTAAAAATCGTGTCACTTTTAAGAAAAAAAAAAGTTTAAAGAAAATGACATTAAAAAACATTTTTTAAATAGAATATATTTAATCTTTTTTATTTATTAATATAACATGTAATTATATACCGTAAAAACAGAACTAAATAAAATACGTATTAGATTTAAAAAAAAACTGGCCAAGTGAGAGTCGGACTCGCGCACGAAGGGTTCCGTACCATTATCTATAAAAACGGCAATTACCGTAATTACCCCCTTAAATATATATTTTATTCTATTTTTTTGTATTTGTTGTTATAGCGGCAACAGAAATAAATAAATAAATAATTCACAGCATAGACGAATATATTTTGCAGCAAGGTAAAACATAGGTATAATACTAAGCCTGATGTAAAAAACTTAAATAGGCTTAGAATTGTAATATCAAGTCAAAACGAGGTTGATATTCACGCGTACAAAGCCGGCATGATGCCGACATCCAGAGCCCAAGTTCTCGTACTTGTGGACGACTTAACATGTACTTAAGTAAGCATAATTGTTTGAAAATCGTCGAGACGTGCAACTGACGTTCAAGATTGATAGGTATGCTTGCGGATAGAGAACATTCGGAAGAGATATTTCCTTTATCCAAATGAAATAAAATAATATTTTAAAATTCATCGCGTATGAAAAAAATACTCTTAATCTTCTTAGTCAATAAGTCTTGTCAGAGAGTTTGTACTTGCAATGTAGGTGGTTTCCTCGTCGTCACTGTCACTCTTCAAGATACCGTGTGGGTTAGACAAGTGGCATTCAAATTTTGTGAACGCCAATAGAATAGAACAGTAAATGTATGGGATTCACACTGGCTAACGGAATGTCGCGTGACGTCACAGTTTCTTAGTATGCGAATCATAAGCGTTTATAAAAATAAATAAATAAATATTGCTTGGCTTCCACACGACCCTTTAAATAACAATTTATTTTAAATAAATTTACTGGAGCATTTCAATATCTGTCAAGTCGTGTACGCTATTTTGAACTGATTTCATAAAAGAGGAGCTTCTTTTTAACACGCTTTTCTTAGGTCGACCTGTATGTAACTATGTAATGAAATCTAAGGTAACTAATTTAACCATCTTCCAAGGATCGTAGCGTCATGAAAATTGGCAGCAGTGTCGAACTGATCTGATGATGGAGCCGGAAGATATGAACTAGAATTTCATGATGGAACATCGTATCATAGCTGTGTTTGGATTTGTTAGAAAAGACTTGTAATGAACTTTTTTCACAATAATTTGTAGCGTGTTTTTTAGTTTTTTAAACTGTAATCTATTTTAATGTTTGTTATCTCATATCTCCGCCATTTATGAACTGATTTGAAAAGATACATCATACATAAATATAAAGATAAATAAATAATATTTATTTAACTAAAGTATATCTAAAGTGTAAGTATATAATATATTAAAGTACATTGAATTTACTTTCAGAATGGTCCTTTAAAAATTTGAACGAAATTCATTTAGAAATTTAGTTTCAAAACAAAGTAACTAGAAAGAATGCTATGTAACTAAAAAAGAAATGTGTATTTTGAAAATGGTTGTTTCAGTTATTTAAACTATAACAATTATTGCACTAAGAAAGTATTTTTCCAACGCAAGAAGAACCACGGGATGAAAAATATTCCTAGCAGAAAAACTCCTCGTTTTTTTACCGTATCAGTATTACTAAAGAGCTTTAGCAGTTAAAGTAGTGATTTTTTTCCACCTTAATACGCCCTTTTATTTTACCAACTTGTTAGAAACACTCATTTCGAAAGGTTTTTTTATTTTCAAACTTTTCCGGTCATATGTTCTCCGTGCTATAGAAAAGTTAAAAATAACTCACTACATTTACGCAAGCACGCAACTCATTTTAGTAGGTACGCTTAATTTGGTATAAGTTGCTTTCTAATATTGTTTATTTACATTTTCCGCATGGTTAGTGCCTATTTTAAACCAATGTAGGTCACTCTAATTATTTCCGCCCTAATAATACTTGCGGTCACCGCGTGGTGAGGGTGTACAGAAAAACAATCACAGGTAACCACTGACCACTATCCATAGAGTGGTGGTTGTTAAGTTTAGTTAATTGCAGTTTGATTATCACTGTTTTGGCGCAGTAGGTAGATGCGAATGTCCATAGAAGTTACAAGCAATGTTATTGTTTGTTTCCTTTTTGCTGGCCCCGCATGATTAGGGCATTCACTTTTGTCAAGTATTAATATTTGATCAAGTGTCATCAATAATAAAAGTCAAGTAAACAAGTATGTAATTATCATAATCCAGTCATGTATCTGTATTTAACATAACATAATGTTGCAACAAATGATTTGACTTTGACTTATGTCTCAGTGAAAAGTTAAGATTCAATACTTTATTTCACTTACCCACACTCGTCCACGTAAACAAA
Organism: Lycia hirtaria; assembly: GCA_947563715.1. Lineage (NCBI taxonomy): Eukaryota > Metazoa > Arthropoda > Insecta > Lepidoptera > Geometridae > Lycia > Lycia hirtaria. The sequence continues at coordinate 27,926,999 of OX387375.1, forward strand.
AACATATATACCTAGTAAAAAAAGGGATAGGTACACCATTTTATATTATTCAAAATAACATAATTTTAGAAAAGTGAATTAGGATGGCAACATTTCATTCTCATGTCCTCAATTAATAAAAACACAACTATCTTACTGCATGATATACCCTACACTCAGGGAGTAAAAACAAAATATTATATTTCTAAACTTTACATATATAGATAGATAGATAGATAGATAACACTTTATTAAAAGACCACAATACAGAAACATTAAATACATAGAGAATAATATTACTGCTAGGTGTTTTAAATGGCGGCCTTATCGCTTAGAGCGATCTCTTCCAGGCAACCTTGCACGGATAGGACAGATGGTAACAGATAGTGGCCTTAAAGAAAAACTTAATTAAAATGGTATACATAAAACAACAGTAGTTAATTATATTAAAGGTACCCAGTTATGTTAAAAGAGGAAAACAAAAATATTATAATGGACCAAATTTTCATTCATATACTTACATAAATATCTCTAACAATATACATACATAATATTTAGTGGGAGTTATCTTGATAGTGTGCTTTTAAACGCGTTTTAAAAACAGCTAAGGAGGGAGCTCGCTTTATTTCCAGTGGTAGCTCATTCCACAATCTAACAGCTGTTACAGTAAAAGATGAAGCATAAAAATTGGTACTATGCCGAGGGATATCAAGCGTTAAATTCTCTGAAGACTTCAGAAATCTCGAAAGAAATGAGGCACGGAAATGGAAACGTTCCTTCAGATAGTAAGGAGAAGATGGGATGAACAGAACAGTATACAAAAGGTAAAGTATGTGAGCATCCCACCGACGACGAATGGGTAACCACTTGAGCTTATTGCGGAATTGAGAAACATGGTCATATTTACGCAACCCAAATATGAACCTTATACAGAAATTCTGAAGGCGCTCAAGTTTATTCAGTAATTCTTCTGTAAGATCTAAATAGCAGACATCAGCGTAATCGAGGATAGGGTGTAAAAGGGATTGTGCAAGCGCAACTTTAGTGGTAATAGGCAGAAAATTACGAAGTCTACGCAAAGAGTTTCCAGAGGCAAATAGTTTGCGACTAACCTCAGCTATTTGTGAACTCCAGGACAGGCTCCGGTCAAACATTATCCCAAGGTTTTTCACTGTGTCACTAAAAGGTATTGCGACGCCATCTAGAATCACATGCGGTAAAGAATCTCATTCAATTTGGCTGATCATACGCGGACTGCCAACGACAATAACTTGCGTTTTTGTAGGGTTTACTGTTAGGCCATACGATTTGCTCCACTGTGAAACACAACGTAAGTCATCATTCACAGCTTCCACAGCTTCTGAAAGCCATTCCAATGGAGCTTGGCAGTATAGTTGCAAATCGTCTGCGTAGAGGTGGTAGGAAGAAGAGAGATTATAGGAAATTAAGTTTATAAAGATAGCGAAGAGAAGTGGAGATAAGACACCACCCTGTGGTACGCCAGCAAAAGTGTCACACCATGAGGAGAACAAGTCATCAAGGCGAATTCTCTGCCGGCGACCAAGCAGGTAACTCTGAAACCAATCAACTACCGTATGAGATATGTTAGAGGAGCGAAGAATAGCAAGAAGAATATCAAAGTCAACAGAATTAAAAGCGTTGCTGAAGTCCAAGAGCGTCAGCACAGTCAAATAACCATTCTCCATTCCCTGACGTATGTCGTCTGTAATCTTTACTAATGCAGTGACCGTGCTGTGCCCTGGACGAAAGCCAGACTGAAGAGAATTGAGGAGATTGTTTCTAGTGAGGTAATTGTTTAACTGATTATGGACTAGGCGTTCGAGGACTTTGGATAGAAAAGGAAGGATAGATATGGGACGATATTCAGAAAACGATACAGGATTGGATTTTTTAGGTAAAGGAATTATTTGTGCATCTTTCCATAAAGAAGGAAACACACTATTAGAGATGGAAAAGTTGAAGATGTCACAAAGAACTGGCAGAAGGGAATCTAGGATAGGAATAATCATATTACGGCTTATTGAGTCGAGCCCGACAGCATTAGAGGTAATTGAAAGAATGCTCCTCCTAACATCACAAGCGGTGAGTTGTCGAAAGACAAATGGAGGTAGATCAGGAGTTGCGATATTAGAAAGAAGATGCAATGTTTTAGCTTTGGCAGTACTATCCATTTTAGAAGATGAAGAAAAATGATGGTTTAGTGCATCAATATCTAAGTTTTCAGGGACAGCTTGTTGGCGCGATTTTCCGACTCCTAGCGACCTAAGAAACTTCCAGACGCTTGCTGGATCCTTATCTTGTACAGATTCGAAAATATGGCGTCGTTGAGCATCCCGACACACCACATTGCAGCGATTTCGCAACTCGATATAACGCAGTTTGTTAACATCGTTGGGATGAGTTTTATACTTGGTTCTGGCGGCTGCTTTTTTGCGTTGTAGAGCCTTAATATGGTCATTAAGCCAAGGTGCAGGAGCATGTTTTATTTTTATAGCCCGAAGTGGTGCATGAACATCATAAAGATCAGTCAAGAGAGAGTTAAGGGCGGTCACTTTGTTGTCAATCGAGTCTGCACACAATACTGGCGACCAGTCGATATTCTCAGCGTCGCTTTTAAGTTTGTCGTAGTTTATACCACTAAAATTGCGTTGCACAATTATGGTGGGCTTAGCTTTCGGAGGCTTAACTTTATACGATAAAAAAACAAGATCATGGTAGGAGAAATCGGCTAAAAGCTGCCCGTGCTTTGCAACATGATGAGGAGAAGAAACCATTGCAAGATCTAGAAGAGATGGGGCAGAATTTGGGAAATGATGGGTAGCATTAAGGGGAAGAATGTGCATGTTGCAAGAATTTATTATGTTTTGCAATTTGTAAGTACGATGGTCACCCTTCAAGAGACATGTGTTAAAATCTCCCATGATTATTGTGTGGGTGTATGAAGGGGTAAGATCTTCAAGAAGTTTTTCAAAAGATGAAAAAAAGTTATTGTGAGAATTGTTGCTATAATAAACTCCAAGAAGAATTTTAGTGTGTGCGAGAATAATTTCAATAAATAAATGCTCACCAGCACTAACAGGAGGTGGCTGAGGGGATGAGCTAATAACTGAAAAAGGAATGTGATCACGGAGATAAATAGCCACACCCCCACCAACCCGACCAACTCTGTCATTGCGGATGAGATTAAACCCGGGAAGAGAAAAAGAAATAGAGGGAAGAGAAGTTTGGAGCCATGTTTCAGAAACCAGTATTCCATGAATTTTATTGCTATCGAGGGATGTCTGCATGTCAGAAATATGGCCAGGGATGCTTTGGGCGTTTATATGGATAAGATTCAGATTGTGAGGTACATCAGAGAATTGACTTTCAATCTCCTCGGAGAGAGTAGGCAAACTAGCAAAACTGTCATCAGAACAACTATTATCGGGAGAGGAAAAAGATAAATATGCATCACTATTATCACTGCTATCGGTGAAGATGTTCAACATAAGTACCTAAAATAAAAATGAATATATGTACAATGTATACCTAAATACAAACTTAAACTATAATTAAAAACTAAATTAAATATATCAATATTTACAATACCTGCCGGCTCCGTTTTAAGAAAATTTACGATACCTAAGCATTATTACTTAATACATTTATAAAGTTACCAGTCATAAAATTACTCGAACTAACAGAATTTTAAATATTAATAATGCAAATATTTATTCTATGACTTGGCTGAATAGTAAACATTATAGAGCCGAAAACTTATGACAAAAGTGTAGTAGTGTCAGTGTCAGGTGACATTACTAATCGTTGTTGTCAATCAAGTGTCAATAAAATTCAATCAAAAGAAAAATATATTGAAACACAATCTATCACGAAAAATAAACAAATAATAATTTGTACAACGTTACTGTGTGCATATCTTACAAATTACAGAGATTTTAAAAATAACTATACTACTTGAATATAATAAATTGAATATATATGAATCAATTCCAAAAACATTAGCCTTTCCGCTTCCTTTTCCTGTTTTCTTTCCGTTCTCATTCTCTCTCTTCCTTTCTTTTTTCTACATTTCAGATTAGAAATATTGACAGTTGCGCCGTTTGAAATATTATACAATATTTATTTTAAATATGTGAAAAAGCTGTTCAAACTGAAAAGTTCAGTCCTAGCAAAAGAATCAAGGTCAGTGCAGGAATCGCTTAATGAACCGTACTTCAAACTATATAAGTACCCTTGGTATAAGTAGGGTGTCACTATTAAAAATAAATAGAGCAGCATAATTTTGGTATAAGTCTAGGGAAGTCAAACAGCTTGTTACGACATAATAAGATGATTGGTTATTCACCGTTTCGCCCGCTGGTTCAACCCGCGGGGTGAATCGGTGTACATATATTATTTGCATGTCCGGGGAAGACGAGGAAGACGCTGGATGCAGGCCGCTTCCAACCGGTCTTTCTGGAAATCCATGGTCCCCCATGGATTTCCAGAAAGACCGCCTATGCCCAGCAGTGGACTTCTTTTGGCTGAGATGATGATGATGTCCGGGGATTCGACCGACAGTGTCAGGACCAATACCGGTCTATATTTCCATGGCGGTAAAGTGCAAGCAATATTATCTATAAAAAAAACTACATCGTGAACAGTGAAATATATTTTTTACGATACGCCTAAAATACGATTATTTTCGTTTAAGTTCAAGTCAATAAACATAATTCAAATATATATAAAAATATGATCCTACAATTTTATTTTTTTACAAATGTTACTTAAGTATCAATGGTTTTAGCGTAGCTTGCAACCTTGTATATCGAGAAACAGTATTTTAAAACTGATTGAGCCTTTCGTCAAGGCACAGAGACCAGCCACTGACTAAGATGTGTCTCAAGTCAGATAATTTTCCGAGATTCCCCTCCTCGCTCCTCCTTCTAGAAAAGAGATCACATCAAAAAGTTTAGCAATAAGTTAGAAATTTCCTAAAGAAAATATGTTACAAGGTTCGTGTAAGAATTACTTGTAATACTTGTTCTCATGACAATTTTTAACGATTTTATTCAAAATTTATGTTGGATATTTGTTAACGGCAAGCTTCAAGCGTAAAGTTAAAAAGAGACAACAAGTATTATATTCGTACGTGACTTTGTACGGGTTGGAAGTACTACCGAATCAAATCCAACAATAATTATTTACAATATAGATTTACTCATACATCTTCAAAAAATACAGAATCCCTTTTTGACGAGACAACGTCTAATAAGTCGATGAACGCCGGCCGCACGCACGAAAAAGTATGACTCATTGTCCCGTTACGTTACACTCCTTGTCCCGTTACAACCGCGCGCGGTGGCTGAGGAAGCGGGCGGGTGTGCGCCGTACGGCGCGGCCCGACCGTAAAGATAAAGATAAAGATAATTTATTTGCATACAACACGAGAATTTTATACAACAAGTGCATAAAAGATGTTACACTAAATTTAGTCGCTTAAAATCATGTTGTGCCGATTAGGCGTACAAATGCACCGCGTACCGGAGCACCGCGTGCGGAGTGCATGCGTACCGTCGCACTCGCTTCAACTATCAATCCTCGGAGCTCGCGCGTGGACGTATGTTATTATGGCGTTATCACGTTAAATTATCGTCCGTAAACCGACTTTACAGACAACCAATTTTTTAAACTTAAAATAATAAACGCGCAAAGTACGAATTTCACTCACATATCCTAGGCTTCCTTGATACATACAAGAACATGAAGACTGGCACCATGACTATTTACTCAACAAAATGTAATTTATGTATGTCTAAGAATATTTGTAACTTCATTTATACGTGTTAGGAATAGCCTGAAATGCTGTGTTCACATACAATATCAAATTCAAATAAGTAAGTGTAATAGACCTATTTTCTTTATCCAAAGAGATTTTAGCACAACCATTTACCTACTCTATTTTAGGTCTATGTCACATGACACCAACAGTAACTGTCAACGACATTTTGTTCACATGACATTTTTCGTTTCTTTTTTTGACGTGATAACGTCCTAAAATTCGATGAACGCCACCGGCTGCACGCACGAAAAAGTGTCACGTTCCGCCTGAGCCGAGCGTGCAAGCTAGAGCGCGGAACAAGCGATAGAAAGGCACGATCGGCCTAAGCATATGGCTTGTGACGTATACTTATCACGTAAAATTATCGTCCGTAAGCCGACTTTACAGACAATCATTTTTTTTTTTGTGGAATCAATAAAATTATTTAATTTCACTGTTTCGCACAATAACTTCACATTTTTTTCTAAAAAATATTCAGGTAATCTTGTCTCATAATTAACCAGTTTTAGTATTTGTTGATTTACATCAAAGTAAACCATAATCTTACTAATTTTGAGACTTGTATCTATTACCGTTCAAAAGATACAACCGTCATTTCTTACAATGTCTATTTAGCAATTATTGATAAATAGATATTGTAAATGACCAATTTATTAAATATATAAAAATATTTCAAACAAAAAGTTTGAATTACATTATTTATTTTAGGATATTATGTATTTTATATCATAGCAAAGATTAAGTGTAATCATTGACTATAACTGTCGCTTTACCAAAAGGAAAATTGGCAAGCAAGGACTTATTTGCGATAAAAAGAGCAGTTTACAAAAATAAAGGCGCTTCCACTGCGATTCTATATCAAAGAGCTCGAATTTACTGAGCTTCCCAAATTAATCTTCCTACAGATCGGGACAATGGGAGTCTTAGCAACATCATACAAAATTCCTGGCAGCAAAATTTCGCGCTCAGAAAAGATTTGTTCTGTTTTAAGCGAGACTCGTGGCTTAATACCTTTCTTTATAGAAATGCTAAAGGTATTTATCACACGTTTGTAGGCTTCTCACTTCCTTATTAATGAAAAACCATTTATAGAAGTGTAATTTATAAGTACAAAACGTGTTTGATATTTATTGTATGTGTATGATTAAAATTATGATATAATGAGAAACTAATTTACGTAATATTAGGATATCTATTTATTTGGGTTACGTAAGGTTTTGAACCCTTATTGTTTCATCATGTCCATCCGTCAGTCCGTCTGTCCGCGGGTTTGATCAAAGACTATTAGTACTAGAAAGTTGTAATTTAATATGAGTATGCATATTTATACACCAACAATATAGCGGAATAAAATCTTGTTTTTTTTATTATTTTGTTTACGCCATCGTGTGGGGTATCGTTGGATAGGTAATATAACAATATTGTAGGTTAGGCAAACCATTTTTTTTGTAAGTACTGGCCAAATTGAAATAGAACCAGAAGGGAAGCACCAGCTTTCAAATAAAAAAATAATCATCAAAATCGGTTCACCCAGTCGAAAGTTCTGAGGTAACAAACAAAAAAATATATAAAAAATACAGTCGAATTAAGAACCTCCTCCTTTTTTGAAGTCGATTGAAAATGCAATCGAATTTAAGAACCTCCTTTTTGAAGTTGGTTCAAAAAATACACAACAACCAAGTTTTGATACAGTATAGTAAATTTAGTTTTAAACATCTCCGTCTAGTTCAAATATCATAAACTGCAGCTTAGATTAAAAAAGATGAATGTTGCTTACGGACAGTTTAGAGCGTGGAAGCAGCGCGTCCTCAAACTTACGTTTAGCCTTGCGGTTATTTCGTGAAAGTTTAAACCTAGTTTAGTTTAAGCTTCCACAGTAAAAATTAAAAAGACGACAGGGTTACTTCTTTTTTTACTGCAGAAGCCTTTGATAAAGTATCAACGGGATGTAGCGTCAGTCCTCAAAAACGTCCGAGCGCAGCGACCCCTTAGAAGATTAAAATAATTTAGATTTTCAAAATAATTCGAAGCAAAATAGACGCCTCTAGACTTTTCAATGTAAATTAGCGCAACGATACAGTCTATAAACAAAATCTTTAAGTTCGTCATTGTTGATATATGAGTATCGGTCAACCCAGGACACTATATTCGTGAATTTTGCTTTACGTTGGCTTTACGTTAACGTGATAAAAAGTCATTGGCAGAAGCTTAAACTTGCTATTTTATTTTTTATTTTTAGTGAAAACTAACGTCGTTGTCACACACTTTAAAATATATAACGGGTTACGGGTTATTGTATAAGTGTATAAGTGGTAGTTCGACAGGTCAGTTTATATATGACCTTAGGCAAGCTTAGTACCTGTATAAAAAAATAAAAAATGTTCCATATATTTTAGCACTAACCCAAAGAGCTTTTATTTTCATCAAATTTCAAAAGTAGTAAGTAAGACGAAAGTTATTTGCTATGTCTAAGAAACTGCTTTTAAGATAGTCATTAGTGTTAATTCTGTATTGAAATCAATTCAGGCATTAGATAACTAAATTAAATACAGGCCCATATACTCTATACAAGTATTTTGAGTCAAAGGACTAAATTAGGTAAAGCTGAATATAATATTCACGCGCTCTAGTTATAGAGCTCTTTCATGAACATTTCTATCAAAGAGATGATATTCCGTTATTTATCTGTACATAAGCTCGCAGTGCAAACACGATCACGTCTAAAAGTCGTATTTCCAATTTATTCACACAGGAATACCTCCAAATTGAAACTGCGCCTCAAGATTGCCGCGTTACCCTGTTTATCCCCCACAACATCAAATTTGAATAATTCGCGATTTAACCAATCACGACCGCTCGACGGATCCTCTCCACGTATCGCGACAGAGCCCTTTGATCGCGACCCTGTGATTATTTATACAGATGAAGTGTCAAATCGAAGGATCAGCATAAAATCCCAGAGGCTCTCTCTCATCACGACTAAAAAACGGAGGTTGCAAGCAGGTCATAAAATTCGACGATTTTACGCATTTCCGAATTTTGATGTTCGATTAACCGTGAACAGATGATGGCCGGGGGGTGAGAATTTACAACAATAGGCACTTTCTTGAACATAAATCCGTTTTTTACGGACCTTATCCGATGTTGGGGTTCGAGATTTCTAGCATCCAATTTCGGAAATTGCTCCGGAGTTTGTTGCGTCCCCCGATCATGTGTGCGGAGCGCAGAAGATCGGCCGCCTCCGACGATGGGTGATGTAAATCATTTAACTTTGTGTCAGCGCCTGTGGCTGTCGCGAACTTTAAAACTTATTTTGTTGGGCCACGTTTTTTGATCGAATTTTCGGGTTCTTCATTTTGTTGCTGTGTTTAATTAAAGTTTAAAAATATAGAAGAAGTTTCGGGTTGGCGTTTGAAATATATTTTAAGAGAGTCTCTTTTTTACTTCTTACTTTTTGATAACATAGCAACTAATACAAAGTGATTATTCGTGTCGCATCACTTTTATTTAATTCAATGTAGCCTATATTTTAATAAGCCTGTTCTTCAAACCGACTATCTATAGCCATACTATAATATTATGTATATATGGCTATAAGTAACATATTATAAAAAAATATGTTGAAAGGTTATGACAAAAATGTGCACATATTTTTGTAGTTAACATTTATTTTATTACCAAAAATTTTACTAATGATATTCGGGAAGTAAATACAAATTAAACACCACGATTTTATTATTTGTCCGTCCGGGCATAAACACAGACACAACACAACACAATCAGCCCTGTTTGTACACACTGTCCCACTGCTGGTAACGGGCCATCTTCTCACTGTGAGAAGGGTTAGGCCATAGTCTGTCACGCTGGCCAAGTGCGGGTTGGCAGACTTCACACGTCTTCAAGATCATTGAGAACTCTCAGACATGTAGGTTTCCTCACGATGTTTTCCTTCACCGTTTGAAGTTGCCGGCAATCAACAATACGCACATAACTTCGAAAAGACAGAGGTGCGTGCCGCGGGATTCGAACCCAGGACCTGCGGATCGCAAGTCAGATGGCCTCCCGACTAGGCTGCCGGAAACTTTATACACAAACATATACACGAAAACAAAACCCTCCTTCTGCAGTCGGATAAAATAATAAACACATAGATATTCTCACATTTACATTTATAACAGCACTTTTACTCAATACCTAAGTTAACTTATTCTTCGAAAGCCACCTCGAATAAAGCACATTTTTCGTCTCTGTCTTCGCAAACCTTGCCGGTAAAAAAAGCCTCCATTGATTTTCATTAACGAAGTTAATTATTCCAAATTAAGACTCAATTCTTCTGTAATATTTTATCCTTACTTTTGCAATAATATAAATTGCCCTTAAAAAAACCTCCTGCGGAATTTCCGTTTTCTTGATTTCTATTTATGACACAAAATCTGTCATCTTATTCAATGGCCATCCTTTGTTCCTTCTCCCCAATTATCTTTTGCAGATATAAGTGTTTATTGTTTGAGTGTGAGTGTCCGTAAATTAAACCATCATTCGATTTCACATAACAATCATTTCGACATACACACTGTTATTTAATTTGACGAAAGAAAATTGTTTTAGCCGAGGTTTAATTGATTTGGCCACAAAAAGGAAAAATAAGAGAAAGCTACGACAAAGCCAACAAAATGTAATTACTGTTTAATTACACTGGTTAGCTGAAGGACATTTCACATTCCTCAGACATCGCTGCTAGGTATCAGAAGCTTTTATAAAAACTATGAAACTAAATCTATTACGCTTTTAATATAACAGCTAGTGAACGCCTAAATGAAATTTCACTGTCATTTGGTTTTTTTTTCTTTCATTTCTATTAAGCTTATAAAGTTCAACCATATTAGAAATTTAACACTTTCTCCGGTACAAGTATAAATTTTTTTTTAAGCTATTGCATAGCTTCTATCGCGGGCCTTGAGCGTGGAGACCGAATCCAGAAATTCCGTAACGAAAATAGCCTTACACACCGCGCGTAAAGCTATTATGCAATAGCTTTACCGTGGCAGTCCCCGAGTGCCACACGTCTTTTTTTTTTTGTAAAAGTTGAGAAAACTTAAAAACCCGTCCGTTACTATATTGAAAGACCGCACGTTGTCATGCTGAGCTGGAAATGGATTGTGGCGGAAACAATGTATTATTAATCTATTTATTCTATTGTCCTTATTTTGTGTTGTGTGTGTTTTTTTGTATACGTTTGTGTCCTTTATAAATAAGTACATGTCTACTGTATATGCTTTATTATTATTTCTCAGCAATTTTTGGATAAACATACGTGATTTTCCGTCATAGTTGAATGTTGCGGTTTACGAAGTAGATTTGAATATACATTTACTGCAAAACTACGATATACATCTAGTATATCTATTATCTATTATCTTATATATTATCTATTATTAGTATATCTATTCGTCACTTCATAATTATATTTATTTTAAACTGAAACAACCGACTTAATTATTGAAATAGTAATTTTTCCAGGTGATTTATATACAAACCAATTAAACCTTTGAATGAATTTAAAAAAAAACATCAAAATCATTTCATAATTATGGAAGCGAAAGGAGAAAGAATCTCGTAACAAACATACAAAAACATACAGTCAAATTGAGAGCCTCCTCCTTTTCGGAAGTCGGTTAAAAATGCGCACGCATTTCCGAAAGCCATAAAAGGCGCCGCGTTAGCTTTTTACCTTGTTCCCGTGTCCCCGAAGTGCCGTACCATCTCATTTCCTCTATCAACATAACAAGGAGTGCAAAGGATGCTGAAAGTGTAAACATTAGTTATTTTCCACACTGTGTGGGGTGACTCAACTTGTTAAATTTTTGTGAACTTTTCATGCACCCTGTATATTTTCCAAGATATTGCTTGGAAAATACACAGGGCTTAACAGAGAGTATTAATATTATAATATCCTACGCAGAAGGTAAGTAATAGGTGTCAACGCAGGCGACAATTGCAATTCTTTGATAATGAAAAGTCATTGATTTCATTCGTAAAGAGCGGGCCGTATGTTTACCCACCTCATCGGGTAACAAGATTTGAGTTTTCTAGGATGACTCACGTTATTAAGGAGTCTCTAAATGTACAGGGTTGCCTAGGCTAAACCTGGAGCGTTTTGAACAGTTAGCAAAAATTTGAGGATTTTTTGGGGTGTCCACCACCATCGAGTAAAATTTATTTTTCACAAGGTCCCTTTAAAATATCTTCCTTCGAGGAAAAACTCAAACCCTTTCGTCAAGATTTGAAACGCAGGATTATAATTCAAACACGCCATCCACTGACCTGTCACTACTACAAATGTAAGTAAATATACATACAGAAAGCGTTATGTATAACTAGATATTCGGAGCTGCGGGAAATCTTGATAAGGGCTCCTATTCTCATGGCAATATATAATCTAAAGGTTCCCTTTCATACGTGTGGAAATAGTTTAACATCACTCAATATTCCTGAGGGAGCAGTTCAGCTTATTTTGGGAAATTGGAAAATACGATAGCCGTGATAGTCTTCGTGGAGTCTGTGGGCAGACGTGGGGGAAATACCAATAGGGGTATAAGCCTGGATTCTGCCCTAGTTAGCTGTAGGTTTTGTTGGTATTAATCTTTGGATTATAGCGAAAAGGAAAGGATGTGCTGAGAGTATGCTAAAGTAAAAACTATGCTTTTATTATTTTTTAACTGACTTCAAAAAATGGAAGTCAAATCGACTGTGTTTTTTTTTCTTTTTTGTATGTTTGTAACAAGCAAAAGGGAGGGTTATGTTTTTGACCGGTATGTGAGTATGTATGTTCCTCTGTTCCCTCATAGCTTCTAAGCTACTTATCATAATATGACAAATGAGATGTCGTTGGTAGCGTCTTATTTGTCCGCTAGTTATAAGCAAGTGACGTCTTGTGCCTCAAAATGTACCAAGAAAATGTTCAAATTAGGGCCAGCGTAACTTGACACAATAATATTTTGATAGATGGCCGGGCGGCGCACTAAACGCGTATAATTATTGGCGATTACTGATGATATAGGGCGCTTAATTATACTCCATTTACGTCCTGGTTAATGTCCGTTTACGGTCATTATTTAATCATTCTTCAAAAGTAGACCGTTTAGACGGACTGGGTTATTTGGTTTGCTTTGGTAAGAAATCAGTGGATGGAAACGTGGAGTAAAAATGTCTAAAGACGAAGATTGTATCAGTTTAAATGTATAGACAAACATGAGATATTTTTGATTTTTTTTGTGACGTGTGTGTGTGTGTACTGTGATACATAATAATATTAAAAAAACCGGATAAGTGCAAGTCAGACTCGCCCACCGAGGGTTCCGTACAAACTAAATAAAAAGGAGAAATCATATATTTTTTTATATTTTCCTTCATAAGCCGATATACAAAGTAAAAATATTTAACACATTCCTTGCTCACCACTCGGACTCGGAGGCAGTCAACGTTGCTTTGCGCGGCCACTCTGTACTTAATCAAAATTCGCCTAAAAAGTTTTGGTTCCCAGCTGAAGTGAAGGGTCTGCAGGGGGCGAAGAATGTGTTAAAAACCTGTTTTAGCTTATGCTAATGAGGCTCTTTCATATGATACCCCATATGATACGGTTAATTCACTTTAAAATTTGGGCCCTCATTCCTTGCATAGCTACACTATTTTTTTGTGATTAAATGAAAAATGTTTTCGGATTTTTTCCTATATCTAACTCTAACACAATGCTTCTTGCCAAATTTCAGATTTCTAGATCAACGGAAAGTACCCCATAGGTATTGATTCCTCTGTGAGTGTCGAAATGTGCGTTTTTACGACATGTTCGGCTGTAACTTTTTTTGAAGAAAACTGAGAAATTTTATTTTTCTTTCTGCAGCAAGATACTATGGATCTGCGTATATGGTTTTAATCTCAACTCGATACCTTCACGCGTTCCCGAGATAAAGGTCTTGACACCCGGACGGACGGACAGACGGACAGACGGACAACAAAGTGATCCTATAAGGGTTCCGTTTTTTCCTATTGAGGTACGGAACCCTAACAAAACTAAAATCGGCTTCAAATTGCGCAATTTTGTTTTATAAACTAACATAGTACTGAACCGATTTTGATGAAAATTTCTATGGAACTAATCTGAAAATATATTCTTTCAAACGAAAAATGATTTTTCATTACTCATACTCTGAAAGTAGGTCTGAAGTCGCCTGAGGAGCGGGTTGAAAGTAATACTTTCAGCCCTAGGGAGAATCGCTTGCAACTGCCAGCTGTCAAATAAAAAAAAAAACTAGTTCTATTTTCACGTTTCTATTGAGCCATGTCCAACTTTCTTTAAAGCCACTCAATTACAGCGCGATGTAAAATTGAAATAACATAAAGATAAGTATTGATTAGAGAATATATATTTTTTAAATAACTATTACTAAGTTACTTATCTCCTTCGTACTGCACCGACCTGGCTCTGTCCGAGAGAAGTATCATCTTTCGATGAAACTTTGAAATCGTCTGTCGAATCGATCGTTAATGTATCTTTGGATGAGTTGCAGTGGCGGCAGGCGGTTCAGCCGGTTCGATACGGAGGTCTTGGGGTGCGGTGTGCTGGAGATGTCGGGCTACCGGCTTTCCTGGCGTCAGCGCATGGGGTTGCAAGCCTGGTCACTGATATACTCAACTCCAATGGTGACAGGGTGAGCATACCCTTTGTGTCGGAGGCTATGGTGGCCTGGTGTTCGCTCAATGCTGGAGCTGTAGTCCCCGAGTATCCTCACGTTCAGCAAGCTTGGGACGACGTTAGGGCTAAAGGAATCAATGCGCAGTCTCTCAGTGCTGCCGTCGGAGTGGATTTGGCCAGACTAAGGGCTGTGTCGCAATCGGAGTCGGGGGCATGGTTGCACGCTCTCCCTTCGCCTCACCTGGGCACTTTGTTGGACGACGACTCACTTCGCGTGGCGGTGGCTCTCCGCTTGGGCTGTAAGGTGTGTGAACCCCATTTATGCACCTGCGGTTCCATGGTGGAGGCCGATGGCCATCACGCTTTGAGTTGTCGTCGCTGCGCAGGTAGGTTTCCGCGTCACCATGCCCTCAACGACATAGTCCGTAGGGCATTTGTCTCGGCCAATATTCCCTGCGTATTGGAGCCGCCAGGCCTGAGCAGGTCGGACGGCAAGCGTCCGGATGGGTTGACTCTAGTGCCGTGGAAGAATGGCAAGTGCTTAATTTGGGACGCCACTTGCGTGAGCACTTTCGCCACCTGTCACTTGGGTCGATTCATCCGGTCGCCAGCAGCTGCTGCAGAAGATGCTGCAAGTAAAAAGCGGGAGAAGTACGCGGCGCTAGTGACGCGATATCATTTTGTACCCATTGCCGTGGAGACCATGGGCAGCTGGGGTGCTGAAGCCAAAAGCTTGGTTTTGGAGTTGGGGCAGCGGATAAGGGAGACTTGTGGTGACCCCCGCTCCGGATTTTACCTGATGCAAAGGTTGTCCATCGCCATTCAACGAGGTAATGCGGCGAGTGTCATGGGCACCTTTGCGTCGGGTACAGTCAGGGGTGGGCTGTTTGACTGACTATGTAAACTTTATTATATGTAAAATCAGTAAAATAACATTTAAAAAAAATACAGTAAAATACTCTTACAACGGCAAAAATTTCATGTTGAAGCATCCTTTAAACGCATGATGTAACACACACATACACTCTACCAAACGCAACCCTCCCCATAAACACACATACACTACCATACGCGCCCCCACCACACACACACACACATACACACACACACGAACATACATCCACACAACCAGCTGACTCACATGCCTACAGAATAGTCTTTTCATTATATTTATTATTTACATACTTGCTTCTTATGCAGCTTTTTTCAGTATATATATATATATATATTTTACTTTTTTCTGTAAATACCTACCCGCCCTATAAACCCAGAATTCAATTAACATCAAAGATCGAGTAAGGGGGCAAAATGAAAACCAGCGCAGTGGGAATGATCACTATTTATTCCCACTGCATAAAGCTGATTTTGTCCCTTTTGCCTAAATAATTTATAATTATTGATTTCATGTATTTTATAATTCTTTATACTGGCAATAAACATATTTTATTATTTTATTATTATTATTATTAAACTTTGACGACATTTATTATGAGAAATATAGTTTAAATAACTATTATAATTTAGTTTCAACAATTTCCTTAAAATAACATAGATTTGGACAAAATAAAATTTACTCATTTTTTCTGTAGCGAATTCGTGTTTTTATTTTTACTTTCCTTGTATTCGTAATGAAAAGCAAAGTGTTTACCTCGGGTTAATGACTTATTTAGTCCCTCGAACTATTGGCGCCCTCACTTCGTTCGTGCGCCAAGCCCCGTCTCGGGACTAAATAAGTTACTTTCACCCCTAGGGTAACAATGTATTATTTCAAATCGGTTCACCCGTAAGGCGCGGGCTGAAATTAGGTACAACAATGATATGATCTGGTGACACAAACAGGCTTATAGCTGGTTTAGACAGTTTTTTACTAAGAACTTAATATTTTGTTTCAGCTCCTCGAACTAGTTTCTACTTCATTCTAGCCGTGTTTTAGCCCCCGATCCAAAAAGAGGGGTGTTATAAGTTTGACGTATGTCTCTGAGTATCTGTGTGTATGTCTGTGGCATCGTAGCTTTCAAAAGGATGGACCGAGATTAGCGAATTTCATCGAGAATATTTCATCATAATCGGTTCAGCCGTTTTTTTTTGTCGGTGGTTTTTGAATTTTCTAAACGTATACTTGTTTATCTTCAATCACACTATCTTCAACTGCTGTAGTCATACGCCAACCTTTTCATCTTAATCCTCCCGATTATTCCCTCACCTTGACATTTACAAACATAAAGCAAAGCAAGTAAACGACACAAAGACGTGAAGGTATTTGAGCCCACGCAGATGATAAAGAGAGCCAAGACGGAATACCCTAAGCGGATATTAAGTCACTTAACGTGAGATGGTATCCAAGGTCTATAATAACACTTTATGTACTCAGGAAGCTCCGCGAAGCAACATGCAAAACAAACATCTTAATTTGGACATTACCGCTGACGCGTCTGTCATAACTGTCTTGAAACGTCACATTCATCTTGACAATAAACACCTACCCTCACTAAATCATCCGGCACAGTATTATATCCCTTAACCCCCGACAATACGAGCTATATCACCAACTAATTAGCAACGTAGAATGATTTATGTATCTTGGGAAACGGGTTTGTTATTAGGCTTACCAAAAATTTGACCCAATTTAATTATGATTCCATAGCGTGGATAAATGTGTTTCATAAAGACAATTTATGTTACCCAAAATTCTAATAAATGTTGAAATATATTCCTTTTGGTGAAAGTTTTTGGTTCCACGTGAGTTATAGTACTACCAGGGTAAATTGAGTGTGATTAAAAATTGTAGTCAAACGTTCTTTAACCTGAAAATTAGAGTTTTTTTTTTTTTTTTTAATAACCTTTATGTGATATTTGACATACAGCAGACGTCTAAATATTGAAATCTCTTCTACTGTTGCGATCACAGTAGGATTCAGTATAATATGTATACTATGTATGTATGTAGTATACCTACTGCAACGCACACGTAAGTATACTGACGGCATATAAGTAATTAACGGGAAGTTATTTCGAGTTAGTTCTAAGTAGCGTACATTATCACTTCAATTGATCATGAGGCTTAAACTGTATTGCATACGATCACATTCAGCGTAGCAAAGATATGGCGGTTATGATGCGGGCGAGAACCCGCGCGAGCAATTTTAGTGGTTCTATAAATAACAGTTTTAGGTTAACTCTGATTACTATTAAGAAATACAAATTTATAATTTATAAACTACAAAAAAGCTTACGTCAATTACATAAAATAAAAATAAAAATAATTCAAATATCAAATATCATCCGCCCCGAATCGATCCTGGCGCAAAGGTGCCCATAATACTGACAGCATTACCCCGCTGAATGGCAATGGCCAACCTCTGCACCAGGAACGAACCGGAACAAAAATTATCCGCGAAAATATCTGTATTAGGTCTGTCTTCAGGTACATGCAATTTTTGTATCATTTTAATTGTTATCTAGAACATGAAATAAAAAACAACTTTCTAAACAGACATTGTTTCGAATTTTCATATGATCGATCAAAGTACAAATTATCATGTTTTGACACGTATTCGTAACAATTTTTTTAATGATTTTGACTGTATAAAATTGATAAAAAAGGCAATTCTGGGATTAATCATGAGCATACGAATGACAAGTAGCCGGAAAATGTGAAATGAGAACTTTCAAACTACAAATTATTGACTTGTTAAGTTTTTCCTCATTTTATTTATTGCGATAACTTTTCATTGCATTAATAAACACTTCTAAAAAGTATTCTTTTAGATTAGAGCGAAGGTTCCTAAGCCGAGGGTCAGACTACAGACAGCAACGTCTATTATTAAAAAACCGGACAAGTGCGAGTCAGACTCGCCCACCGAGGGTTCCGTAAAAACTAGTAGATAAAAGGGGGAAATCATATATTTTTTTTTATATTTTCCTTCATAAACCGAAAAATATACATCGTATCGTAAAAATATTTAAAAACCTGTTTTAGCTTATGATAGTGAAGCTCTTTCATAATTATAATACCACATACGGTACGGTTAATTCACTTTAAAATTTGGACCTTCATTCCTTGCTATTTTTTTGTGATTAAATAAAAAAATGACTAGTTTCGGATTTTTTCCTATATGTGTTTGTGCTCTCTAACACAATGCTTCTTGCCAAATTTCATTGATCTAGGTCAACGGGAAGTACCCCATAGGTTTTGATTCCCTTGTGAGTGTCGAAATGTGAGTTTTTTACGATATTTTCGGCTGTAACTTTTTTTTATGAAAATTTAGAAACTTTATTTTTCTTTCTGCAGCAAGATACTATGGTTCTGAGTATATGGTTTTAATTTCAACTCGATACCTTCACGCGTTCCCGAGATAAGGTCTTGACACCCGACGGACGGACTGACGGACAGACGGACAACAAAGTGATCCTATAAGGGTTCCGTTTATACCTATTGAAGTACGGAATCCTAAAAATAAAAAATAAAATAAAATTCTAATCTGTGTAGGTCACTATATATACATATAACTTAGAAAAATCTAGATAACGGTTTATTTTTATTTTACAAAGCGTGGATTTACGTTTAGTAAACGCTAGATACAACATAAAATACTTTTAGTGGTCCGAAAAAACCGTCTGTCCAGATTTCTAAATGGAGTGGTCCATCCAAACCAAATCTTGAGATTCCAAATATATAAGTTGCTCTTCACAAAGAAATCTAGGCCGAGAAAGTATCCAATATTTATTTAATAAAATAAGAAAAAAAAATCTCCGACAAATTTATGTGTCAAAAGAAAGTTTGACAACATTTTGTGTAGAAATATGCTTTCCGAATAAATATGATGAAACCAGAGTTTCAGCTTCCAATCCAATAAAAAAGTATGATTTTATTTGTACAAGTAATTTTTTAAGGTATAAGCCAAAATTTATTGAAATAGCGGATTTATCACCGCGCGATAATAGAAATCCTTGTTTTATTTTTATTTATTGTCCTATAAATTCTTTTTAAAATAAAACGGGTACAATATTTCAAGGAACTTCTTTATATCTATTCGAAAAGTATCTAGAATGTGACTTTGAGAGGAAACTCTAAAGTCTAGTCGCAGGCTATCTAGCCTTTTAGGGATATTGTATAAGTGCTTTCAAAATGAAATCAGAATTAAAAGTGCCTTTGTTTATAGTTTGTTAGCTGACCCGTGGTCTTCTACGAACCTTATAAGTTTTCATATTATATTATTATATACCTGGCCACCGTCAAAAAAGATGAAATTGTAAAAACTATTGCTTACACTGTGGTGTCATAATATAACATAGTAGTTTAAGTCGTGCGTGCGAGTTCACTTTATAAATCAACAGTTTCAGACATTTGATGATTAAAAAGAAAAAATATTCAATGTGCTTTTCTGATAAGTACACTATGAAGTCATTTTATATATAAAAACACTTATATATCTTATATAACATCTATCTAAAATACCTACTCAGAAAGCATATTCTGCATTTTAGCAGTAGGTAATAAAAATGGAACTAAAGCGTTTAAGGTTTTAAAAACATTCGCCATAAACGATGTCGCTTTTCGAGCTTATAGCTACCCGATAGTAAAAAAGGGCAAAAAGGGATAAGATCATGTCGATCTGATGCACATTTACTGAATTGTATCAGATAAAAACCCGATAAAGTAGCAACAATACAATTACTAGCTTTGCCCCGAGGGTTTCACCCCCTATTGCATAGGAAACCATTTTTTTGTTTTTATGTTTAAATAGGAACTTGAGTTTTGATGTGATTATATAATTTACTTCGGGCGTTCGGGAAACTCAAAAGCGCCTTTTCGTCCAATATACCTCAGTGCCTCAACCCAAAAGTTTACGACCAGTGTGTTTTTTTCCACCAGTGTGTTTGTGATCACTGTCCCACATTTTCGGCTCTGGTGCTGGGGTCCAAGACTACGCTACAGGTAATACTGGTATCATCTGTATAAGATCCTACTAATACTTTGAGGTTGGAAATTTGTTGGGGATGGTCGATCTTGACCTTTATCTCACATGGGCCCGAGGTGGATGACTACGCGGTCGTAGGCAGAGGAAGCTGACAACTGCATGCTGGTTGTGTCGATAAAAGCTGTGACGCAGTGCTGAGGGCTTCAGTGTATAATAGTGCATTCATGTGGGGAGCCTAGGACCTTCAGTTTAGCACGAAGGAACAGGGGGGGGGGGGTTCTATTGCGTACAACCCACAATACCTGGCTACATTCCAACACAGTTGGATAATATAATTCGTAGATATCGATATCCATAAAATAGTATATATGCGACAGATACAAACTCTACATCTTAGCTACGAGAATAACCCATCTAATAACTCTCTGCAAGTCTGAACTGGACCGCTCTTAAGAATCGATACCAGATACGGTAGTATTTCATATCCGCTCCTCTTGCGAACAAGAGATCATACTTTGCACGAGTTATTAAAATATTCCTATCTATATCTCTCAAACAGACACAAATATAATTATAATTTAATTAACCAGTGAGAATAAAAAAATTACAAATACTTCTGGAGTCGAGCAATAATAACAATGAAGGCCAAGTGCGTGTCGTGCCGCGCGCAATGTAGGGTTCCGTAGTTACATAATTTATGTGACCTTTAAACAGGGTCTCTTGTTTGATACTACGAACATATATTTAGATTATGTAAATGTAAATGAAATATTCATTGTTGACTTGTCTAAGTAATTATTTTAAGTTGATCGACTATAACTCGATAACTTATAAAGCCTACTTAGCCGTGATAGTTTTCCTTTTATTTTCATCATATATATTCTACTGTCATGTTTTTTTTCATATCTCCAAAGTAAATTATTTTAAAAATTAATATTATCACTTCAAAGCTTAATATTAAGAAACTGATCCCAAAATTTAAAAATGGTTTTCGCACACTCCTATCTAATGTTACCCCACACGATGGGGTAAAAGAAAAAAATAATTCATACCCAATCTACGTGTAGGGGAGTACGACTACGTTGTACCCCAAAAACATTTTTTTTTTCAAAATGTTATTCTACGACTTCTTGGCATTATTTATATGCATATATATATATATATATATATATATATATATATATATATATATATATATATATATATATATAACATTCGATACTCACTATTTTCACTTGCGGAGTAGGCAGTTCATCAAATACCACGACATTTAGGCCATATATATATATATATATATATATATATATATATATATATATGTATACCACATTACAGCTTTCTAGTACTTATAGTATTTGAGCAAAGCCGCGGACGGACAGACAGACAGGTGAACCTGGCGAAAATATAAGGGTTCCTTGTTTATTACGGTACCCTAAAAAATATCTTTCTATATATGCACATTTTTTGTTTTTGTCAGATTTTTAATTTACGTAAAGTGGATCTCAGTGAGCTGCCGGATAGCACTATTTTAGGTATTTGGACACAGTTACATCATTTAGTTGTTTTCACTTCTATAATATTATATTTTCGTCAATAAATCGATATGAATATTATTCATCATCATCTCAGCCATAAGAAGTCCACTGCTGGACATAGGTCTCCTCCATGGATTTCCAAAAAGACTGATTGGAAGCGGCTTGCACCAGCGTCTTTCAGCCACTTGGATGAGGTCATCTGTCCATCTCGTGGCTGGTCTTTCTACGCTGCGCTTGCCGGTGCGCCGGTTCATTTGAGAACTTTTCGGTCCCGGGCTATCAGCTATGTGCCCTGCCCACTGCCACTTCAACTTACTAATCCACTGTGCTATGTCGGTGTTATTTGTACGTCTACGTATCTCATCATTTCAGATTCGGTCTCGTAGAGAGACACCGGACATAGCCCTCTTCATAGCTCATCGCGTGTACTTGAGCTTCCTTAAAGGCTCATAGTGAGGATTATTATTAACGTTTTGTTGTATATTATATTGATGAGTAAAAGAGAGATCCGATTCGACGTATATTATAGCCTTAAGGTGCAGAAGCGTAAAACATGACGTTCAAATTCACATCACACGTCGTATAAAAGGAAATAGTTTATACAACCATCACTTGAAGCAAACTATAAAAGTTTTACGTCTCTGCGTCCCACTATACTCGTACAAGGTTCCGTGCGTTGCGGCCGTATCCCAAAGGGCCAGTGGTAAGTGGCCACCCTACTTAACCGGGTGTACTTACGCGGGTGTCAGGTATTTATGAGACAAGCAGGACACAGCGTTACGAATTAATTACCGCTTTCAAGGCTATGGTTAATTAAACAGGTAATCTAGCTCTTTGTTGGACGGTGTAACCTTTGAATGTGGTCTTAAATGTATTCCTTGAAGAAATCAAGATCGACCAGCTCCATCCCCGGCCACACCGTCGTTTAACAGGCGAGTTGGTGGTCAATCGTAGATCTATCTTCTATAAAAAAAAAAAAAATGGCTAAGTATTGGTAATTTAGGTGTATTACAAAAAATATCATGTAATTTTTTTTTTCTATATTATGACACTTTCGTAAGGACCATCAAAGTAATAATTAATCTCTGGTCACAAAAATGCTCTTGTGATCTATAATAACCGGAAATATTTTTTAATGAAATAATGAAAAAATGAATAAAAATAATGAATAAATGTTTTTTTTTTTTTAATGAAATTACAATTTTCCTAAAATGTTAGCCGTTTCAGAAATAATAAGTTCTATTCATTAGTTTAATACTCATGATCGATGATAATGTCAATGAACTAATGAATCACAATTGATGATTGTTCCGAGGCCATTTAACGGCTAATTTGATTATATTTGGCAGCGTGGCAATATTTTTTTTACAACATTAATTGCGTTAAATCTATAATAAAAGTAATTAAAAAAAAACGACTTCAAACTGAAAAGAAAGAAATAACTCGAAGAAAATCAAAACTTGGCGTCTACCTAAGTAGGTACGTACCGACTTTTTTTTTTAGGTCGGTGTCAAGCCCTAAGCTATCATCAACTAAGTTCTATACAGACACCGACCTCAAAAAAATTGTTGGTGTACGTACCTAGTTAGGTAGACGCCTAGTTTTGATTTTCTTCGAGTTATTTAATTCTTTTCAGTTTGAAGTTGTTTTTTTTAAAATAACTTTTATTTATTCATTTTTAATAGTATTTATTATTTTGAAGTCTGTTAAAAACGGTCGTCAAAGCTCATCACCGCTCATGTCACTATCTATCAAACAATTGAAATATAAGGTGTAGACACTGCTCTGCGGTTGCGATGAACGTAGTGAGTGTTCAAAAGCCCATATTTTGAAAACTACTGAACCGATTTGATATTTATATCATTTGATATTATTTGATAAAACTTACAGTGACTCCTAAGTTGAAAGATACTTTATTCAATAAAAAAATATTTTTTGCAATACGACTTCTAGTTTCTGCGTAATGCGTGGACAAACATACAAACATACATACACTTATGAAATTTGGCACACATGTTTAGAAGCTGGTATAGACTAACATATACAAAAATGGTGAAATTCTGACAATATTACAAACATATAGGTCGAATTGATTACCTCCTTTTTTTTGGAAGTCGGTTAAAAAATAGATTAAAATTGGTTCATCCTTTTCAAATCTACGATGCTACAAACAAACACATAGATACAAAAATACACAGAGACACAGATACACATGTCAAACTTATAACACTCTACTTTTCAGTTTTTTTTATCAGCCCTAATAAATAATGTACAAACTGTCCCCTTGCTGGGCACGGACCGTCTTCTCATTGTGAGAAGGGTAAGGCCATAGTCTACCACGCTAGGCAAGTGCGGGTTGGTCTTTTTGGGTTTTCTGTTAAAAATAAACACAACTCAACGGTGTTCTTAATATTGCGCTTAAGTTTTCATCTAACCACAATTTTCATAATTATCTTCCCGGATCGTATATTTTCAAAAACATTGAAAATCGTTACTGTGTTTCAATTACGCGTATTTTAAAGCTTAATAAAACATTTTATGTATTCATTGAAATATTAAACTTCAATAACGCAAGTTAAAACCTTTCAGCCACGCGTAAGTATTCATTCTAATTCAATATCTGGTTACATACAAGACTTACACACGAGTACTCCATACAAACTCGATTCACGTGAACAAAATAGAACGTTCCTTTGAAGCATCAGTGAAAGAGGAAAAATAATTTTGTTCGTCGCGAGACGCCAGTTCCTTTAACGTATTTCGGCATAGAGACATAACAGTTTATGTCGAGTGTGAATATTTACTCCAGTTTATAAGGGATATAACTTTCCTAGACTACGCTTTGTATATTATGTTTGCTTTATATTGTGCCGGTATTATGTTTATCTAAGAGTTTCACACTTTGTCGTAATATATTCTGAGCTTGGGAATCACACTAATATTGTAAGTGTGGTACCTAGTAACTTTGTTTACTACATTTGTGCAAATAAAAGTGTGACTGATCATGAAGAAATTTAGCATAATACATGTATCTTAAAATCATAATATGTGTATCTTAAAAACGGACTTATGATAAATTATAATATTATTCTCCCAAAAATAAGGTAATAACATCAACATAACATCAGGCATCAGGCTCATCATAATAAGGTAACATCAGGCGAGTTGGTGGTCAATCGTAGATTATGTGTATAAAATATATATATATAGAATAATATGGTAAATAAGATAAAATGGAACATAAATAAAAAAAAAACTTTTAATTGATCTATTAATGCATTTCAAAGAGGTCCTTGATTCGGTTGTTCGGTTGTGTGTTTTATAATTTTGTTGCCACATAACTCTGTCATTTATTAACCGATTACAAAAAAAAATACTTTACCGATTACAAGGATTTCATAGGAATTTCTTCAAAATTGGTCCAGTGGTTTGGTTTTATTAAAACAAAATTGCGCATTTTGAAATTAAATAAATATAAATAAACAAATATAAATATTTGTAGACATTTCACACAACACCATCTAGCCCAAACTAAGCAAAGCTTGTATTATGGAGCTAGATGGCTGATAGAATACATATATATTTTTTTTTGTAAATATATACATATGATACATAGAAACACCCAGACACAGAACAAACATCCATGCTCATCACACAAATGTTTGCCCTGGGTGGGGATCGAACCCACGACCTTTTAGTTCAGCAGATAGACATAGATACACCACCAACTGAGCCACAAGGCCAGTCAAGTTGGTTGTGTTAGTTTATTAAAGTATAATAATTATGTATAAAAGTAAGTAATAATAATAAGTAAGTAATACGAGACACAACGGTTTGCAGTGTACGGTGATGCCAAGCGTGGCGTAAATAACGTGCACTGCTGCTGCTTGAAAAATACCGCCCAGAACTGTTAAAACTATATAATTAGAGATTCCAACCTAAAAATAAACGTACCTAACTCATTGTTACTTATTATGCTATCTCTTTTTCTCGTATTATACAAAACAAGTATGCACCTCACACTCTTAACACCTTTACCCTGTCTTTTCATGTTGTAAATTTTGTTTCGTATATTACGAAGCTATAATACTATAGTATGCTGTCAACTACATTTCCCTAAAACAAACAGGTACATTATAACTGCAGTACTTCACCCACTCATCTACATAACACCGTGCAAGGACACCCTTAACTCTGCATTAGGCCAAATGGACTCGGAACCGCAGACCTATGGTACAACCAACCACATATATTTAGCACGAA
This sequence comes from Lycia hirtaria, assembly GCA_947563715.1. Lineage (NCBI taxonomy): Eukaryota > Metazoa > Arthropoda > Insecta > Lepidoptera > Geometridae > Lycia > Lycia hirtaria. The sequence goes on from OX387375.1 coordinate 27,953,231, forward strand.
TATTTAGCACTATTTAGTTGTTTTTTTTATTGTATATTTTTTTACATTATCTATATAATGTAAAAAAATATACAATAAAAAAAACATTAAAACCTGGATTAACCTCTAACCCACCTAATGTTAAGTGACGGTGTGGCAGATAGGCTGGAGCTCGTCGATCTAGAAGATATCTATTCATTCTAGCCTTGAAAATTCCTAGATTGTAGTCATCAGGAAACAAAGAATTTAGTTTCAAAGTTAGATTTGTACACGCAACTGAGCTGACATATCGGGAGCTTAATTTCAAAATTTAATTCATTTCGAGGAGTATGTCTAAGAGCTTCACAACCTAATTTCACCCTCCCCAATTCACTACAGAACTAGCAGAAAGTCGGCGTATTACCACCCATTTATCGTTGGAATGCCAAAATCCATACACAGTGATATAAGTCTACTTTGTTGATGTGTACTGCACAGGAATAGAATTCTTTGCCGCCATCTCTGTTTCCTGTGAACTACAATCTTAAAATTTTCAAGGCTAGAGTGAATAGATATCTTCTAGATCGACTAGTTCCATCCTTGGCCACACTGTAGCTTAATATCAGGCGAGTTGTTGGTCAGTCGTAGATCTATCTTGCGTAAAAAAAATCATTAGAAAAGAGTAATTTTGAAACAATATGATATTATGATGTAAGTGTCGTGAATAGCCCAGGTACGTCGAAAGAGTGATTTAATAGTTTCATTATAAATTTGTTTACCATATTTTGTTTAACTAAATTATTTAAATTATTTGGACATACATTTATGTTTAGTAGCTGAATTAAAAGTTATTTTAATCACGCCATCTTATCAATGTATAATTTCGTTTGAGACACGTCACAAGGAAACAACCGAATTCATATTTTCAGTTGTGTGCGGTTGTTTTTTTTCCGTTTCGTCAAATATTATAAATCATTTGTTTAAGATAATTAATCAAAAGCGGGTTTGGAAATTTCTAAATGACAAATTAGGGTTTATCTCAAAACATTTAAGCAAATTTTGTCGTCGACAGTACCAAGCACCTTGACACTTCACAAACTGTGGTTACATTGTCACGTTGAAAGCAACTGACAAATGACGTAAAATGTCATGTTCGAGCTAAAGTGACGTGAAGAGGGTAATATGTAGGCTGAATGTAGGACAACCGGAAGTACGAATAAAGCCGCGTATAAGCCGAGACTGAGGTGCACATCAAAATTACTACTCGAAATTGTCCCACGTAACTTTTGCCACCAGCTTTTGTTTGTTTAGTTATGAGTAATATCAAATGAAAAAGTTTTTCTTCGATCAAAATATTTGTTTTTTTCGAAACTCCTCCGGCAAAATACATGATATTGCAATAAAACATCTTATTCAATTTTTCTCATATCTAAATAAACAAAATCATCTCACTTATATAATGTTCCACCACTAATTTATGTCTTATATTTTAAAATGTTGTGATGCGTATGTGCTCTATCTCTTAGATCACAGGCTTAAGCTAAGGTTCTGTTGCTGCGTAGGTGCTGTAGAGGTGGCGTAAGGCGAAGGCACAGCGCTGTCAATATGCCTGGCGCCGTCACTTCAAAAACTGTTCATACAAAATCTGTGGATTATTGACCATTGCTTTTTTTTATCTCCGTTTTAGTTGAGGATAGGCCTCTTTCTACTATGAGAAGTCAACCATACCGATCAAGTGTGGACAGACTTTCAGAATTTATCCATATTCGAAACGTTAAAGATATTTGTGTTCACCAAGTATTAGCAATATGTTTCGTGTAAGAGAGACAGTGAGAGCTTTTGTCTCGACTAGACTGTCTTATGTTAAATATTTTCCATAAATATAGTATAGTTTCCCTAACTTCTTTATTATTTACACTCTAACTAAAAAATCAATTAACAAGAATGAATATATATGCTCGTGAAAAAACATGTGAGTATATCGCTCGCACGTTCAACCGACAATAACGACCGTTATAAAGCAATCAAATACTATTCTTAGCTCATATTGCATACATCCATTCAAATGGGTTATATGTAACCCATATAACATACTCGTACGTGTGTGATCAAATAATTACTTTGACTGAAACGTACGACCCAATTACAAGTGTGATTACTAATGCATCAAGCAGAGTTCGATGTAGAACCCTCTATAAATACATATAGGTAACAAAACGGAAAAGGAAAGCTATATGTACTATTCAGTTATCTCATTCTACAGACCAAAGACTGAAAGTGCATAAACTGTTTTTACACGTATACATTTGACATTTGTCAATATCATTGTATAATTTATTTCTTTGACAGGCCTCATGGTTCAGTGATAGTACGTCTACTTTCTGAGCTGCAGATCGTGGGTTCAATCCCCTTTCAAGGCAAATATTTCTGCTAAGCATGGATGTTTGTTCTATATCTATGTTTTTGTAAGTATCTTAGGTGAATTTACAAATAAAAAAAGCAGATATATATATTCTATCAGCCATCTTGTTCCTGTGAAATATATCCTCCAATATCGAATGAATGACAAGTATATATTAGTGGAATGACAATTGATTTAATTTCCATGTTACAGCTAAAATGATGCTAAAGCTACAGCTGCTACAGCTGCTACAGCTACTATAATGAAATTGTGTCTATATCTATTTGTAATATTTTTTTCACAACTAAACGGCCTAGTAAGTTACATAGATATTTGGAGAAAGATACCTAAAATCCTGAAAGTAGACATAGGCTACTTTTTATGTTAATCAGATTTACGTGTGACCACCAATCCTCCAACGGTATCGACATAAACAAAACTCGAGTAAAACTGCCGAGTACACCGGTGTATTAACACTATAAAGTGTTGAGATAATTTTAGATACAGTTATTTTATATTTGTAGAATGTAAAGCCGTTCTTGGCCTCGGCTTTTGAGCAGTTCGGTCTGTATTCTATTTTACGGACCACATGACACAAAGCCCGACGATACATTAAATTTTAAAAGCTCAAAAAAAAAAACTGTGAACGTATTGTAATCTGATTGGCAAAATATGGCACATCCACTACTTGTGACGCGAAGGGTTCAAATACTGCCGGTCGGCAGACATCGAATTTTTTAATAATCTAAAAACTATATCAGTGAACCTTAAATTTAGTAACACATCTATATTATAAAAATACATTAGAACAAACCACTGAAGTGTTCATTTAAAACTATATTACATTATAAAAACATGGATGCTCCTGTTACAGCACCAATTACTGTTCACTGTTACATCAAACATGATGTGACATCAAAGGTTTGCTTCCGGGAAGTGAAAAAAAATATGGAAACTATAACTACTGCTCAAAAGCTCCCATGCGAAGAAAATTTAGCAGTATTTATCGTAGCACCCTTTGTCGTAGAATGATACAAGGCCGCTCTACAAAGCGTAGATTGAAATGCTACGTACGCTACGAGACTTCCAATCTTTTGCTACAAATGAACAGAAGTATTAACTTTGTTTAAACTCACTTACGAAGAAAACATTAAATGTTGACCTGTGATTTAAAAAATTCTTGAAAAGTAAGGTTTTATAAACAAATTAAAAGGATTTACTATAACTATACATAATTATTATATGTAAGTAAAATAAAATACCAGACTACATAAATCTTGCTCATTCACTCTATCCAAATTAGATTTTAAGAAATAATTTGTTTGTATCACCTTATAAAACTCTTCAATTTGTTATCCCAGTTGATAGACTTGAAAGAATAAAACCAGTCAAGTACGAGTCATACTCGCGCACGAAGGGTTCCGTACCATTATCTATAAAACGGTAAAAATTTCACGTTTGTTGTATGGGTAATATTAATTTTATTTTAATTTAATTAGTTATTTTGAAAGCGAATAATATAACTCAATATTTTGTGAAAAGCGTCTACCTGTTGCCGTTATCAATATCGAGCAAAAACGAGCAAAAAAAAACACGTTTTTTTTGTATGGGTGCACCCTTAAATATTTATTTTATTCTGTTTTTTAGTATTTGTTGTTATAGCGGCAACAGAAAACATCATCTGTGAAAATTTCAACTATCTAACTATCACGGTTCATGAGATACAGCCTGGTGACAGACGGACGGACGGACGGACGGACAGCGGAGTCTCAGTAAGTAAGTCTCAGAGTCAGGGTCCCGTTTTTACCCTTTGGGTACGGAACCCTAAAAAATGAGGCACCAAAAATCCGCAATTTTGATAAAAAATAAATTTTAATTCATACTTTATTTATTATCAGTATGTTAACTTACAGTCTTATAACTAGTACATAACTAGTTTTTTTACCTGAGCAATATGATCTTGGGATTTTAAAGGCTAAAAAAGTAAAAAAATATAAAATATATTAGCTATCGATATCGACGGACTCAATCCACTTTCACTCCGTCGTCGATTATCTTATGGCGAGTTAGTGGTCAAAAGTAGACCTATTTAATATAAAAAAAAACAAAAGCAATACCTCAAAATCTTTGTAGGTACATAACGCACCTACCCACAGTTTTTAATAATTTGTACGCCCATATTGTTTGCGAACATTGTACTCTCGAGAACGCTTCAAACTCGGAATCACGAGGGTCTTAGACTTTCCGGATCCGTACACTGAAATAATCCCGGGAACTTTACCTACCAGCCGAATTTAATCAAAATCCCAAGTGACATAAATCACGAAGGCATTGACCTTTCCGCTTATTAGTCTGAAACCTGGGGGCTTAGACTTGAACTTTACAGTAAGACCCTTCGAAGATGTGTTAAGCATTATAATTATATTGTATACCTTATTTACATGTTAAATATATTAGAACGTATCATGGTAACATGTAGCGCTCGTGGCATAGCTGGAATAGGTGTTTTCGAACGATCACCAATGTCAAGCAATGGACGGACCGGTCAGTTTTCGGATGGGTGACCATGAGTGGCATTTCTTTCTGAGCGTGACCGTGGGTCGGATGACACGTTAAATGGGAGCTCCCGGTTGTTTGTTCTTAAAAACAGCAATCGTCAACACAGGTCAGAGGCCTTTTGGTGGCTTAATAACTCTTACACTAGGGCTGGCCATCCAGTCTATATGTCTGGGCCAGCTCCTACACCTACCTTTAAGTGTTCGCCTCGGATTTGGAGTGTCCAATAATGCAACATTGAACAAGGATGTATTGCATATTGAGTATTCCGGATCCAAGTCGAAGTTAAAAAAAATAGGGTTAAAATGAAATTTTTTGTTGTGATAATGTGTGTATTCTAGTATGACATTCAAAATATTTATTGTCATTTATTTTTCATCATTTGACATCTTTTGATTTTTATCTATTTAATTCATTGTAATTCTTGACTCTTATATTTTTGAATGACATTAGTATTTTTATTTTGTATTGTAATTGACTATGACGTAATCAAATTTTATAATCTCAATGTATATGGACACAATGTCTGAAATAAATGAATAATAATAATATAATGAACTTACTTTTATGGTAACATTATGCTGAGTTGGAACCGGCTTATACTAACCGAATGAGAAGTGTGGTGTGATAATTGGTACCTGGGATCTTCCTAATTATTTGTAGCTTTTAGTATGCACATTGTCTATTTCATTATTTTCGTTCTTTTCAATAAAACCGATTAACCTATTTTTTTTTTACTTAACTTGTTGAAACAAAATCAAAATCCGACATTTTGTTGCAGCGGCCATCTTGGATTTACGATGATATTGAATATATTCAATTTTAATTAATTACCATCAGAACTAAAAATGTGTTTCAAAAAGCAGATCCATCTGTCAACAGAACAAGAAACAACCACAACTTTAAACAGAGCAAAAAGCAAAGCAACTTTATAAAGCAATCGTGAAGTCAGGTCAGAGGCCTACTGGCGGCTTAATCACTCTGACGCTAGAGCTGGCCACTCAGTCTATACGAACTTACTTACTTTAACAAAACAAACTTGATAAATCGTTAAAAAAGGGCTTACAATCAAATTACTCTAAGAAAGTTACGAATATACATGTTCATAAAATTATTACTTCTCTAGACTTTATTATTATTAATTTTTTTTACTAGTTCTTTTATGAATATTTTATCTTTATAACCTCTCTTTCTTAGAATTTAATAAAAATCTCCGAGTGACATAAATCACGGCGAGATTGACCCCTCTCTTATTACTCACAGATTGTAACAGCACGGTCCATTCACATAAACATTTTGGACTATTATGCAAAGTTATTGGGCACACCTTTCCCTTTAATAAGGGTCTTTATGGTGAACTTTGTCGTCCAATTTTACTATACTAATACGATAGATTTTAGTTCAAAGTAATATAAAGCTTTGTTAGACTTTTTGTCGTTAAAAAATCGTAGTACAGTTCACTTGTAAGTAGACGACGTAGGGACCTAGGATACCTATTTATCTCTCCTCGCTGTTTGGAACCTGTAATAGTTTTAGATGAGTAAGTAAATTTTTCTAGAATACATGTGGCGCACTCCCTGTCCAGTAAAAGGGAAAGTACCTTTATTAACTACAACAAAACATTATACAAACTACGAATAATTAACTAAACTACTACATAAATAGCAAATCGATTACCTCATTCCGATAAAGGTCTTAAGATGATACAATTGCTCAAAACTTGCAAAACCTAATACCAGTTGGCAGCGTACCCAGTATGCTAACTGCATTGTCAAATTGAATGGAAATGCTTATACGTCGGGCCAGGGCATCTGCAATGCAATCTGTAAATACTGTGTGTATGATTCAATACAACTGTGGATATCTAATAATTTTCAAGTTAATTTACCCTCTGTCACGCTGTAGCAAAAGTCGCTATTTATTTAAACGTATTTCCGAAATGAGTCCAGTACTAACACGTATTCTGTGCGTCGACACAATTCACATGACGCACTCAATCAAACTGAACAAAAAGGTCCTGATAGTAAGTAAATCGACTTGTTAGAGCCCGGGAAACAGTTTCCCGGGTACGGTGACCTACACTGAGGCCTAAATCCAACACTGCCCTTTGATCTGAAAGGGCCCGTAAAAATATCAACCGTCAGAAGTCATTCAATAACGCGCTGGCAATGGTTATTGGCGACTATTTGCGGTTCTATGACACGAATGGCGAATAGTGTTTCCGCAAATCAAACTCGGTTCTGACTTTGAAGTGTTAATAACAGTTTATTTTTGTAGGGATGGATTTGTTGGGTTTAGCGTTTTGTGAGACGTTTTTGTGATGTTTTTGCGCTGAGGTTTCGATTTTTAAAAGTATGTAAGGTTTTTTTTTTCAACTAATGGTTTTGAATGGTCAAGTTGTTTTGTGATTAAATTTATACATTGTTAAAGTTTTTTTTTGGGTTCCGTACCTCAATAGGAAAAAACGGAACCCTTATAGGATTACTTTGTTGTCCGTCTGTCCGTCCGTCCGTTCGTCCGTCCGGGTGTCAAGACCTTTATCTCGGGAACGCGTGAAGATATCGAGTTTGAATTAAAACCATATACGCAGATCCATAGTATCTTGCTGCAGAAAGAAAAATAAAATTTCTCAGTTTTCGTGAAAAAAAGTTACAGCCTAATATGTCGTAAAAAACGCACATTTCGACACTCACAGAGGAATCAAAACCTATGGGATACTTCCCGTTGACCTAGAACTCTGAAATTTGGCAAGAAGCATTGTGCAGTACACATATAGGAATTAATCCGAAAACTGGAAATTTTTAATTTAATCACAAAAAAATAGTGTCTCTATGCAAGGAATGAGGGTCCATATTTTAAAGTGAATTAACCGTATCATGTGAGGTATCATATGAAAGAGCCTCATTAGCATAAGCTAAAACAGGTTTTTAACACATTCTTCGCCCCCTGTAGACCCTTCACTTCAGCTGGGAACCAAAACTTTTTAGGCGAATTTTGATTAAGTACAGAGTAGCCGCGCAAAGCAATGTTGACTGCCTCAAACGCCGGCGGCTTACTGACTACTATAAAATGAACGGGACGCTCGCTCGGATCCGAGTGGTGAGCAAGGAATGTTAAATATGAATTTTAAATATTTTTACGATGTATATTTTTCGGTTTATGAAGGTAAATAAAAAATATATATATATATATGATTTCCCCCTTTTATTTAGTTTGTACGGAACCCTCGGTGGGCGAGTCTGACTCGCACTTGTCCAGTTTTTTTTTAACACGAATATGTCCGCGTTTGACCACCAACTCGCCTGTTGTAAGTTGTTGTTGTTGTTAGTTGAAGAGTTTCAACTAATGGAAATTACTCAAAATATAGTACAACTAAATGGAAACACTAATAACGTAGCAGTATATTCCATTGATTTGTAAACACAGTAATGTATTCTGTGTGCTCGGTATGCAGACGGTCATACTCGGTCAATATTGGCTGAGCAAACTGATCCGGGCAGTTGAGAACTAAGGATTATTTTTAAACCGATGTTTATGAATTGGTTCAAATTGACTGTATTTTTACTACATTATATTATGATATAGTATCTTGGTTCGTTAATATAGTATGTTATAGTATAATTAAATAACAATTAAAAGATTACTTTTACTATAATTAAGTAATTCCATAAACATACATTTCTAGATTAGTTTATTTTTATGTTTAAGTTTTTGTATAAGAATGTATCTGATTCATTGAGATACCTTGTTCGTCAGTTTAGTTATCACAAGTATTTTCATCAAAAAAAGTACTTATAAGTACATGCAATAGCAAGTTTTATTTTATTTAGATGGCTTAAAAAATCGTAGGTATTACATACGTAGTATACTGCGATCTCTGTCTGACATAATAATAATAATGTTATTAGAAGAGTCACGATCAACATCTCACGACGATCTCGCTTGATGGTTGAGTCAAAGTCAAAGTCAAAAGCCAATACAGAAGGCAATCATACTGGACACCACGTGCATATTGAGAAAAAGAGTTAATTATTAATAAATTTAACCTCCTTCGTCTCTAGTTAGTTTAGAGACGATAAAACCCTAATCTTATAAAAAATCTGTTAGAAAGCAGCATTATAATTTTTAATTACTACACAAATAAAAAATATTAAAACTATAACTCTAGCAAACCACTGAATAACTTTGCGCATACAATTAATATTTCTCGGTTTTTTGACAGAGACAATGACAGTAGTAGTGAAACATACACATACTTTGATTAAGACATTAAGAAGCAGAACATTAACGGCGAGTATATCACAGTTCGACGAACCATCTCATAATTGGTTAGCAGTTAATCGATTTCCAATACGAACGCTACATGTTAATTAATAATAATTAATGTACAGATTTAACTCTATTAGATACAATGCAATTATTTAGGTATCGCTTCACAGAACATGGTACTTAGTATTTGCCGACAACATTAAATTAATCACATTATATTATAAAGTGTATCTAACATTTTTGACTAAACCATCATATAGCATATTGCAAACTGGAGTTACACGGCTATACTGAAAATCGTAAAAAAATATTAAAAAAGTTGTCTTAAATATCTTGTACAATTATGTGTTGACGTTATAGATAATTTTGGCGTTACCCATTCTTCAAAATGTACTAAGAAGTAAATTATGCACGTAACATAAAGAATACAATTTTTAATTTTATCTAAAAGGATACCTCTCTCTGAACCCTTAGTTGACCTAGCCTAGCCATATTCATATTCCAAACTATTAAACTATTATCCATTCTGTGTAGCTATTTGAAAATGCCTGTTTTGTATATGAAATATTTTCGTATGCGTTGTATTTATATTATTAGCACAAGGATAATCATATCTTGAAATGTTTTTGTTTATAAGCATGCACTATTAGCTTTTTGGCTTTTTGGTGATTTTTGGAAATGGTTATCTCTAAGTTCCGGGGAGTTTATGTTGACTCAAAGTAGTGTATTTGATATTTGTGACACACATAAATGCCTTTGGTAGGCCCTGAACTTTGAACAGGGGTCCAAAGGGGGGGGGGAGTATGGTCCTGAGAAGAACGGTTTCAAATTGGTAGGATTAGGAGATATAATAGTACATTCGAATCTAAGAGTCAGTCGAGGGTAGGTCAATAATTCTCAGTCGAGGCTGAGCCGAAAGTCAGCACAATCAAAAATTCCAATCATAAAATAACGCCGTGCATGAATTATCTTTCCTTCCACTCCTATGTAAAAAAAGATATATATACAGGCTATGCCAATGCAAAGTTTCATTTAAAACCTATCAACACTTTTTAGATGATTGAGTAACAAACATTGAAACATAACAGCAACTTACGTACATTAGTAGTACGTATATAATAGTATAGTATAGTATAAAATATTCACACGACATTTCCCTTTACGACCATAGTTGTACTTATTAACTGAGTAAACAAACAAACCCATCGTAAAACTGTGCGCTAATTTTACGAGCATGTACAAGGCAAGTTAATATTGGTGTATCGTTAATTTCCTAAGTCCCCTGACAGCAGTGTGACCCCTGGGCTTCCCCTGCTTATGTGTTAATCCGCCTCTGTGCTGCCGGTATTAATAATGACGTTTTAGTGTATTTGGGTCACTGCTCGCTAATTAGTTGGCTAATCAAATGATGAAGTGATGTTACACTGCGTCTTGTATTGTGATACCGTAATGCAGTTTTTTTTGAGGGACTGTCAAAGTAAGTTTCTGTTTTCAGGATTAAAGAACATTTTGCACCACTTACAAGAAGGTTTAGCCATTTTTAACTTGTATGGCTTATAATGACCTCATAAAAGTGGCAGGAAGACGCTGAAAGACTTCCTTTAGCTGAGATGATGATGGCTTATAAACGACTCGTTAAATTAAATGTAAATTTATTAGAGAAAATAGTTGTAACAACTATGCCCTTATTTTGAATTATACATAGCAATCTTAGCTTCAAATAATCTTGTTTGTTAGTAAATACATCATTTGAGTTTGAGCTGATTTTACATAGGTACAGCCCAAGTAGGATTATGGAGAAAAAAGGACGAAAAAACTCACTCTGACGCTTGAAAATTTAATGAAAAACATTAATATATATTCTTCTATCAACACAAAATTTTACGTCAGGTTAACGCAAAATGTTATCCTGTCAGGTTTTGTAGCATTTTTTCAATAAATAAATTTATTGTTTTTAGTAAGTTGATGGATTGGTAGACCTAAATTACATTGATTAAACATTAGAGTATCTTTTTCATAGTAATTATTTTTATTGATACTTCCTTTGCTTATTTTTACGGTTGATGAGCTAGATATTTGACATCAGCTCGATTTTTATTTTCATAAAAATCCTATTAAAAACCAAATGTATGTACATCAAAGACAATCTCTCTCTCAACTCAGCGAAAAATATGATAAGAACACTGGACTGGAGTGACAACTTTTAAATCAAGCGGAACAGCGGAGGTTGTCTGGAGAGATAAGACGCTTTTAGCGATAAGCGTTTTGTACGATTTTAAGAGTTTCATAGTAAATAAAAAACCCTTATAGTTTCGCCATGTCCGCCTGTCTGTCTGTCTGCCTGTCTGTCCGCAGCTTTGCTCAAAGACTATTAGTACTAGAAAACTATAATTTGGTATGGACATACATGCATATTAGTTGTGCCGAGAAAGTAGTAGAATAAAATCTCGACAAAAAAATGTTTTGGGGTAACTCTGTGAGGTAAAAATCATCCATCCCCACTTTACGTGTAGGGGACACATATATGATGAAATAAAAAGGAAAAATATCACGGCTAAGTAGGCTTTACAAATTAACGAGTAATAGTCGATCAACATAAAAAATGTTCATAGAAAAAAAAAAACGTTCAAAATTAATTAAACTAACAAAAATTAACTCGTATGTTCCTAGTATCCCCATTTTAAGTTAATAATGTGCAACTACGAAACCCTTCTCTGCGGCACGACAAGCACTTTGCCGCTTATCTTATGTGTTTACTGGGTTATTATTTTATGTGCTGTCAACAAAGTGTTATTGATTGATTGATCTGCCGGAGTATACCGTTATAAGGCATAAAAGATTACACTAACGATGTATACGTATAACTACGTATACCAACTGAAGGTTCTGGTTTCAATACCGACAGCTAACGCGATAGAAAGTTTTAATCACACGACGAGGTGTCTTGAGCTGCAAACTCTTCAAGTTTGATGGAAAAGTTAGTCAACTACATGCATTACAGAGAAGCCAGCGTGTAAGGCGGGCTTGCAACCAATCATGCAAAAGCTGCAAGAGTACGAGAACACCTGAAACTTCAGCTGCGACGGCCATTGTTAACAAGTATTAGAGATTCAGACTTGACAGTTTTATCTTCGCCGATATTAGAGGTGATCAAACTTTTGGCATTTGAATGTAAGTATTTTTCGAAAACTAAATTGGTCTAGAGATAGGTACTGGTCTTTTGCTATCTTTTTAGAATTCCGTAATAAGCACGAAACCCTTAGGTTTCGCTATGTCTGTCTGTCTGACAGTCCGTCCGCGGCTTTGCTCAATGACTTTTATTACTAGAATACTGGGTATATATTATTACATCGACAAAGGAGTAAATTAAAATCTTGAAACATACCTCCCGTACACGTAAAGAGTGAATGATTTTTTGTTGTCTAACCCAAGGTGAAGGTTGTTGTTGTTTGATAGGTAATTTTAGATAACTTCCAACTTTTTCATTTAAATAATCACGACTGAAAAAAAAAACGTCAATTGATACAGAGCCCTTAGTTAGCTTGCCTCGCGTATTATTTTTCATAAATTATTTATATAACTATATGTTATATAAATAATTAATGATCTAAAAGACGTTTCAAAACTATAAAACGTAATTTTGAGCTAAGGTATAGAAAGTTCTTAAAAAACTATCTATACTGTGTACTATAGTACACAGTATTTTTAGTATTATAATACTAAAAATTATACCTCCAAAGTTTTCAACCTAAATGCCCAATCCAAACAGTCGATTTACTACCACTTAAACTAGTATTTCCAAACAAGCTACAGACTAACTAGCGGCTATTAATTAGCCGTTAGCGTGGCTGACAGCCGCCGGCTTCGCTGATTAATGCTTCCGCGACGCTGACGCTCTAACGACACGACGATAGCAGGTTGTCGATCGACTAGTCGTCTCTTTATAGCGAACCTGTTTATCCAGTGAGTGATGTTAATGCTGCACTGTGAGTAAATGGTGACTATAATGGTCTTTGGTTTTTGTTTTAGACTGCTTGTAGTGCAATCTTAGCAATTTCCTTGTCGAAAATTTGGGTTTCCTTGTCGAGACTATCCCCATGAGAATTGATAGCGGAGTTGCCCAAAAGAGTGTTAATATTTCAGCCCGTATGTACCCGCATCCAGCATTAAGGTGGAATCAACGCGCGCAGCTATCTCTCTCGCGCATCTAATATTTTTTAAACATATTGATTGGATATAAAAAAAGTGAGAAATGAATTCGTTTATTTAGATAAGAGAAATATTTTAAAAAGTATTATTTAGATATCACTTATACTGGCGAAGGAGTGATAAAAACATATATTTTCCTACTCCTCGGCCAATCACTTATTTAATATATCTCCTATCTAAATAAACAAATTCATTCTGTTAATGTCAATTGCGGTCACAGCTTGAAGGCAGAAAGGCTATATATAAGTTACATTACATACTAAGATGCGCGATGACCCCAAAGTGGATCTTGGCCTCAGACACCAAGACTCTAGTCTCTCCGGTTCTGTGCGAGTACACGCCAGTTTGTATGCTGGAAGATCTTGTAGATCCGCTTCCACTGCATCAGATCAGCAGTATCTTGGACGCCCCATGTCGTCCTGTGTCGGCCGTCTCTAGCCACCATAGACCATAGAGGTGTTCTAGCCACCATAGCCTGTGATCTTTCATTTTTCCTATATTTTTAGCATCGACGAACGCCTTTTCCACTTCCCTCTTATTTCTACCTTGCCAGCTGCCGTCGCTGAACTGGCCCAGTACCTTCCGCAACACCTTTATTTCCATTACCAAAAACTTATTTTATTTTTTCTGTGTCAGTGTCCTTGCCTCTCAGCCGTACATAAGAATCGGCTTGATTGTGATCAAGCCGATTCTTACATACATCCGACGTGTCGGATCTATGTACGTCTGCTCAGCAATTTAGACGAAAGAACTGAGTAAAGCTCTGCACTGCAACTAAGGGTATTTTGTACGCTTATATATACCTACAAGAAAGTTCCCGGCAGCCTAGTGGTGAGACCGTCTGACTTGCGATCCGCAGGTCCTGGGTTCAAATCCCGCGGCACGCACCTCTGTATTTTCGAAGTTATGTGTGTATTATTAATTGCCGCCAACTTCAAACGGTGAAGGAAAACATCGTGAGGAAACCTACATGTCCTCAATGATCTTGAAGATGTGTGAAGTCTGCCAACCCGCACTTGGCCAGCGTGGCAGACTATGGCCTAGCCCTTCTCACAATGAGAAGATGGCCTGTTCCCAGCAGTGGGACAGTTTGTACAAACAGGGCTGATTAAAAAAAAACCTACAAATCTTAATTCACTTTGTAGTTGGTGTCAGTCACAGTGCACCCAAGATAACGAAAAGTAAGTTAGCTTAGTAAGTTATATAGATGAAAATAGCTGAAAGATCAGGCCAACTAGAGGTTTTATAGAGTTATATTCTGCGTTCGATTAACTAAAATTTATATAATAGTCTAACTAATAACTTATTATATTACATATTATGGTAATATTTGTATAAATCTATTATTTTAACCACAGACATGAAATTGTTTCGCTACGCTTACATCTAAAGTCTTTGATTCCAACTTATATTGCTCTTGCTTTTCTTAAAATAATATGACACCATATTATGCTCACTTCAGAGAAAAATCTCCACACTTTTTCGACTTACACACTTATTCCTCGAAAGCATAAATCTATTTGTAAGTACATACATAATAAGTATTACCAAAGAAACTTACAGACTCCATTCTATTTTCATTACAGTTTCAGAATCAGTATGAAATCTATTACGTTTCCTTTTTATTTTCAAAAATAACCAGCCAGATACATTCTAAGTATATAATTGGCAAAGTGCATCTCGTTTTATCGCATAGCTAAATAGAGTCAATACATCTAGCACGCGGCAAAAATCTCGTCGAGGCGTTTTTTTTTTTTTTTGACAAAATTAATCTTTGCTGACTCCGGGGTCCGTGCCTTTTATAAACTAATATATTATGTATTTTTATTTAGTGCCTAACTTGCCTTTTATTGCGTCGTAGTAAGAGTCACTATTTAATTAAATGTATTTTAAAACTGAGTCTTCTGTACCTATAAATACCAAACCTAAGTAAACTGCGGTAATGTTATGGCTTCTGTGGTCATACAAAAATAAACAAATACAGCTGAAGCATAATCACACTAACAAAATGTCGTCAGTGATAGTGTGGAACAGAAGTTCATTTTAAATTTAAATTTTCGAATATGAAAGTATTCGATTCAATATCTGAATGACAAGTGTAGTGCATTGTCATAAGATTTTGAATAGACTAAGAAAACTTGAAATTGAAAGTGTATGTTATCAAATAAAATCATTGTGTTCTATTTCTCTATTTCTTATTTATCTAGCCAACACATTTTAAGAGCCTGTTCCCGCTCTTAGCCAGGTGTACCACCTTACACCTTCAAAATATAATTTTTACCAATTCAATTTCAATTTGCTAACGAAATTTTAAAACCCCCATACTGTTAACCACCGAGCAAAGGACTCGCAAACTTGTTTACTCAGTATAATGCAAGGGTCGAAGCGATGTCGGGCGTCAATAGAGGAGGGTAAACCGCAACCAGAATGCCGCCCTACATAGCGAATGGTTTATTTAAACTCGCTTACAAAAATACTCGCTGTGTCCTTTCAAATTTCACGTCTTTCAGAACGTTTTAGTTGAGTGTCGTACGTAAACACAGTTCATAAACTAGACCATAACTTGTCTGTATAAAATGGCATGCGGGGAATTTAAATTTTTCATCCTAGAAAATATTTAATAAGCTTTGAGAGTCTGGCATCTTGCCAGGTCAGTCTCCGTTTTCGGTAAAAGACAGATCTTGAATTCAAACAAAATTGCATAAGTACCTACCCACCTATATTATGAGAAAAACTAAACAAGCGACAGATAATTTTACATGGTGTAAGCCTACGTTACGTTACGCTGTACATTAAGTTTAATAGAATGTAGATAGAGTGTAAATTTATCTTTTTTGGTCGAAGGTCAAACATTGGAATATAAAAAGATGGAAAAACAAATCTAAAGATAGTTTGAAAAATTGAAGCAACCGACTTCAAAATACGCAATTTCGTTTAAATTTTTCCAGTTATTTCGTTTTAAAAATGAAAGTACTAAACCGATTTTGATAAACATTATTTGGGACAACCTACCAAACAAAACAAAATCCGGACAAGTGCGAGTCAGACTCGCCCACCGATGGTTCCGTACAAACTAAATAATAGGGGGAAATCATATATTTTTTTTATATTTTCCTACATAAACCGAAAAATGTACATCGTAAAACTATTTTCCTTGCTCTATAGTAGCGGCGCCTCCCACTCGGATCCGAGCGAAGGTCCCGTTCATTTTGTAGTAGTCAGTAAACCACCGGCGTTTGATGCAGTCAACATTGCTTTGCGCGGCCACTCTGTATTTAAGTAATCAAAATTCGCCTAAAAAGTTTTGGTTCCCAGCTGAAGTGAAGGGTCTGCAGGGGGCGAAGAATGTGTTAAAAACCTGTTTTAGCTTATGCTAATGAGGCTCTTTCATATGATACCCCACATGATACGGTTAATTCACTTTAAAATTTGGGCCCTCATTCCTTGCATAGAGACACTATTTTTTTGTGATTAAACGGTACGGTACGGAACCCTAAAAAGAATCATCAAAATCAAGTCTTACTTGACGAAGTAATCACGTAACAAACATTTTAGTCGAATTGAGAACCTCCTCCTTTTTGGAAGTCAGTTAAAAATTACTTATGGTGACGAATTTGCTAAATTAATAATAAGCATAATGTTGTGATAGCTTTGTTGTGATAGTGATAGCTATAAATACAAGTACAATATTACTTAATAAACCAGGCGCCATTTATTTATATTATATGGCAAATTATACCATATAATTATTACATATTAAGAAGAAAAGGACTCTCTACTCTATAGTCTAGTCTTATTCTTTCTATAATTATTGTTCCACTACTTCTGGCGATTATTGCTATACTTATACTAATTTGTGAAAAAATACTTGGAATAACGTAAATTATTCTTGTATATACTACAATAATATACATATTATATTATTCTTGTAATATGAATATTATATTTTTTTAACTGTAGGCTAGCTGATATTGTGTACAATATTTTGATTTGTTTGACTATTCTACAAAAGTACTGTAAATTACCTATTTTTCGGGTTTTTTTCCGCTACCGGCCCGCTCCTATCCCGCTTGCGTTCCATCTTCCTTTTGATATATCAACTTCTAAAACTACGTTCTTTGTATAAAATTTTGTTAACAAAGTAAGCCAATAATTAAGAAACAAAGAGCATTTTTTTTCTGCGAATTGGTTTTAAAATTTTGCTCCTTGCTCCTAATCATAAATAATATTAATTTCTCAATATTTCTGTAAGCAAACATTCAGATGTAAAATACTCAAGAGAATCAATTTTAAAAAGTTTACCTTAATAACATTATGGTAAAATGTTATTTTAATGGAAAAAGCATGATCAGGAAGGCGGTTTGTTTATTAAAACAGTGATTGGTCTGGTAGTAAGTAATATGATCGATCGTCTATAGGCAAACTGCCTGCAGTAGGTATTTGAGTATTAGAATGCAGTACTATTACGGTCTTACCGAAAAGCGTTACTTAACTTTACTTAGCATTGCTTAACATATTTTGTCAACTTCTCCCTGATACGTAATGCCACTTGCGGAATGAAGACGGAGAATTTAAGACGATGGTTAAAGTTAAGTTACGTTTTTCGGTAAGGCCCTTAGTCTTTTGTGGTACTAGTAAAGTATCATCGGGCATCTTTTTTACCAGCTTCAAAAAGAAGAAGGTTAATAATACGGCGGTATTTCTTTTTGTTTTTCTTTTATGTTTGTTACCACATAACTCTGTGATTTATAAACCTATTAGAAAATACATAATTTAAAAATATACTTTTAAATTGATCCCATAGAAATTTAATAAAAATTTGTCATTAGTTTGGTTTTAAAATCAATGAAATCAGTTATTCAATTTTTTCAACTATGTTTATATAAAATGGTCTTGACCTAAAGTTATAACGTTTGACTGGCCTTGTGGATCAGTTGGTAGTATGTCTACCTAACCTGTTAGTCGTGGGTTCGATCCCCACCCAGGGTAAACATTTGTGTGATGAGCATGGATGTTTGTTCTGTGTTTGGATGTTTCTATGTATTATATGTATATATTTACAAAAAAAAAGTATATATGTATTCTATCAGCCATATAGTTCCATAGTAGGTACAAGCTTTTCTTGGTTTGGGCTAGATGGTGTATGTGTGAAATGTCCCAAAATATTTATTTATTTATTTATTAACGTCGCTTATTTTTATCAAATTGCAAATAGTATCTAAGTTTTGTACATCTACTTAAGATAAATGAAAATTTATTCTAAATGAAGTCATTACTCAAATTAAGAAAAAATCAACCATTTTCTTCACTACATAACTCATTATACACGCTAAAACTCCGGAATTTTAATGGTAAGTTTAAGAATTCTAAAGTCACCAAGTTTCGAGCTCAAGTTATAATGGTCTGAAGTTGAGTTTTTGTTACTCCATGTACTAAGCTAAAACAAAGCTGAACTTCGGTGAAGTAGATAGTACTTAAGGAAATTGAGACTGTACTTTTGTTTATTTTGGTGCTTAGTAAACTGACTCCGACATTATCATCATCATCATCTCAGCCATAAGAAGTCCACTGCTGGACATAGGCCTCCCCCATGGATTTCCAAAAAGACCGATTGGAAGCGGCTTGCATCCAGGGTCTTCCCGCCACTTGTTGTTGTTTGTTTATCTTGTATTAACTACAACACAACAATATACAGACTCAACTAACTAAACTACTACACAAAAAGCATATCGATTACCCCAGACCGATAAAGGTCCAAAGATAATCCAAATGCTCAAACCCACTATCAGTTGGCAGCGTACCCAGCTGCTGCCAGAATGCTGCCCGCATTGCCACGTTAAATGGCTATGCTTATGCGTTGTTTGTGTTGTTGATGGTCATCTGTCCATCTCGTGGCTGGTCTTCCTAAGCTACGCTACCATTTCGACATTACAACAGAATATAATGCAGAACTTGCAAAATTTGACTACAGACACCGGGACAATTGAAACTAGTAAAAAGATCCTAAAGCGTTAAGAGGGTGCATGATCTTTTAAAAATAACGTTAATAATTTCTAAAATTGTTTTTATATATGTAAATTAACTTAGATCCAATTGAATTTTTTGTCGAGTGATATTGTTTTCTAGTTTCCAAAACTAGTATTGTTTTCTAAGTTCATTTAATCATTTTACATATATCTTCAGAAATGTTGGTATGCGTGAGTGAGACGGACGATCATCGAACTACAAACTGAATCTCTTTGTACAAACTCTTAAGACTTCCTCGTTTTCGTTATTCAAGTACGTTTATTTTAATGTAAGTTTAGGTAATTACATAATAACATAGTTTTATTCTCACAGCACGCACCTCTGTTTTTTCGAAGTTATGTGCGTATTGTTGATTGCCGCCAACTTCAAACGGTGAAGGAAAACATCGTGAGGAAACCTACATGTCTGAGAGTTCTCAATGATCTTGAAGATGTGTGAAGTCTGCCAACCCGCACTTGGCCAGCGTGGCAGACTATGGCCTAACCCTTCTCACAATGAGAAGATGGCCCGTTCCCAGCAGTGGGACAGTTTGTACAAACAGGGCTGATAAAAAAAATTGTTTTATTTGTTGTAGTAGAGGTACATTCCTGTAATTATCTCATTGTAAAATGAATTATATTTAGAATTGTTTTGAGATTACTTCCGTATAATGATCCCTTGATGTTTGGGGCCGCAGCGACCCGTGTCCATCCGGCTTCGTTTTACATGCCACAGAGGGTTTTTAACCCATCCCGGGCACGCGACAAAGCAAATACTGTGTACAGGTTGGCACAAAATGTTTCAATAAAAAAAAAATATATTAAATAATAATGTCATTAAAATACGTACATATGTACATAAAATCACGCCTATTTTCCCATATCGGTATGATGTAGAAGATGTTGGCTTGCAGTGACAAGTGAGAGGGTCAGCCAATCGTCTACATACACGCTTACATAAAGTTAAAGCATTTGAGGGAAATTGTTTCCTCAAGTCCATTAACTGTTTTTTTTTTTTCAGTAACAGTGAGTGAAACAGCTGATATATTATGTTTTTTCCACAGTCCAACAAGAAAACAAAATTATATTAAAATATTGCACTTTTAATAAATATTACAATTACAAATTTCAATTCAATGGGAGACCGGAAAGTGGATCAAAATCTTGCAAGAAAATAATAAATAAATAATTTGTCTTCATCTCATTTACGCTTACTTTTTGTATGAAAATTGTGAAAAAATACATTAATTATAAAAATATTCTGTCGACCACGGTACGGTACCTCTAAATTCAATGTGTGACGTCGAGCGCAGGCATTCGAGCGTATTTTTTCTACAAGCTGGTTTTTTGTCCCTTTTCAGTATAAAGTGCGTACGTGGGAACCGCGGCGGTGACTCGATTACGAAAAAAAATCGAAATACAGCAAGCGGGCACCGGCGCAGATCGGACGTTATTTGTTCGTATTACGTATGTGCATGTATTTATACGGGTGCCGGTGAATGTATGAAATGAATATTTTTACATAGTTTTCGCTTTGTGAATATATTTTTTGCAGAATTTGAAGCAAACGCTAAAAGGTTCAAGCGGCCAATCCTTTGAAAATTTCCGATTTGTTATTCTTATTTTTTGAGATGCTAGGTTTCAAAAATGAGGATTGGGTAAATAAATGTTTCTTTGTTATTCTGACTAGCTTCAGACTAGTACGAAATTATTTTTAGATCGGAACTCTATTAAAAAAGAAATGAGTTCGTTGTAGACTGCACACAACAGCAACAGACAACGTATTGCTGTGCTGACTGGCTTTGTGGCTCAGTTGGTAGTGTGTTCACGTCT
This sequence comes from Lycia hirtaria, assembly GCA_947563715.1. NCBI lineage: Eukaryota > Metazoa > Arthropoda > Insecta > Lepidoptera > Geometridae > Lycia > Lycia hirtaria. Next base: position 27,974,462 of record OX387375.1, read on the forward strand.
ACCTGCTGAACTGAAAGGTCGTGGGTTCAATCCCCACCCAGGGCAAACAAAAAAAAAAAAAAAAGTATATATGTATTACAGCCATCTAGTTCCATAGCACAAGCTTTGCTTAGTTTGGGCTAGATGGTGTTGTGTGAAATGTCCACAAATATTTATTTATTTATTTTATTTACTCGTCTGCTACAATAGCAACAACAAGATCTGCTGCAACATGTTATATAAGTATTTTGTGTATGATTAATATTTTTTGAATTATATTTATTTTGTGTTGTATGTTTTTTGTCACAATAAATTTCTGTCTATGTCTATGTCTATGTCTATAGACAAAGTATCGCCCGACCGCAGATCAGAAGTGCCGACAATGCGTCGCTCAGAACCAAATGGAATACGTTACAGAACGAAACAACGTGACGACACGTCGTTAGCAGCTACTGTGTGCAGTATTCGCCAGAAGAAAAAATAAAATCATATAAAAGCTTTTTTTTTGTATACAAGATAGATCTACGATTGACCACCAACTCGCCTGATGTTAAGCGACGGTGTGGTCGAGGATGGAGCTCGTCGATCTAGAAGATATCCATTCACTCTAGCCTTTAAAATTCCAAGATTGTGGGTCTCAGGAAACAGAGATGGCGGCAAAGAATACTACTTGAATGCGACTCCAGTTTGACACACATACGCGACTGCGATGTTTTTCAAATATTTTAACTGTCTTCCAAAAAGAAGGAGGTTCTCAATTGACTGTACGTTGTTTCTTTTTGGATGTTTGTTACGTGATGACTTCGCCAATCATGAATTGATTTTGATGATTATTTATTTATTTGACAGGTCATAGATCAAAAGTGGTCCTATATACAGTTTATTAATCAAAATAACTGGAAGAAATAATTATGTCATAAATAGTAAAAAAAAAAAACTGAAAAAAAAAACAAAATCAGAATACGCAATTTGTTTACTTGGATGACATTTTTCAGTTATTTTGTTAAAAACACCAAAGTACTTAACCGATTTTGATAAAATTTATATGGGATCACCTCTGAGGTATTACCTCAAACAAAAAACCTATTTACCTCATCAAAAACAATTCATAATGGTTGGAGTAATCGCTGAACAAACATATAATTTAAAAAAACATTCAGTTGAACTGAAACCCTCCTTCTTTTTGGAAGTCGGTTATAATATTTTACATATTTCATTCGTGAGATAACACAATATATAGTACAACATAACAGCATAACAAATAATTTGTGCGTTGAAAATAAGTTACCAAAAAATCTTTTATAAAATAATTTCTGGCCGTCACAGCATATTATACAGGGTGCTATCCGGAAAATGTCAACAAGGTCTGTCCACATGGTAATGTCAGTAACCTCGGCCGGAGCGGACCAGGCATACTAATGTCCGGAGGAAGGAAGTCTCTTGGAATTCAGAGATTTGGGATAAAGATTACCTTGTAACATCAAAAATCTTGATCTCTTTTAGATTGGGTAAAATATTCCAAACTATATATTTTATTATTATTTTTATATTGTATTTCAGTTTTTAGACTAATTTTATTTATGACGTAAATACGTTTATGATTATTATTGACATTGTTTTTTTTTTTATATTTTAAATATCTTTGTGAAATTTTCTATGGGTGCAACTAGCCCGAAATAAATGAATTTTGTTTTTTTTTAAACTATATTAAAAGAAAAACAAAATTAGTTCATAACTATGGGCCTTAACCAAACGTTTCAGTGCCGTTTTTTATAAAAGTGGCGGGAAGACGCTGGATGCAAGTCGCTCCCAACCGGTCTTTTTGGAAATCCATGGGGAGGCCTATGTCCAGCAGTGGACTTCTTGTGGCTGAGATGATGATGATGATGAGTACATACTTTGTACCTTTTTGAGCCAAGTTACCTAATCTCTGATCTGATCCTAACAATAAATAATAAATAAATAAATATTTGTGGACATTTCACACAACGCCATCTAGCCCAAACTAAGCAAAGCTTGTACTATGGAAACTAGATGGTTGATAGAATACATATATACTTTTTTTTCGTAAATACATACTTATGATACATAGAAACACCCAGACACAGAACAAACATCCATGCTTATCACACAAATGTTTGCCCTGGGTGGGGATCGAACCCACGACCTATAGCTCAGGAAGCAGTCGTACTACCACTGAGCCATGAGGCCTGTCAATAAATTTAATAAATTCATACATCGTGTTTGCTTACTAAAATATTTTTATTCGTAGACTTTCCTGAAATAAATGACTCGTATTTGTTCCTGTCTGCACAAAAAAGTGTATTATTAACTCCAAGAGACATGTTCATACTATGTCAACCACGCACTCGCGCAATTTTGTAGGTAAAATACTTTTGCCAAATATATAAAGATAACAGAAGATATAGAACCAAAGATACAGGAAACCCCCTTTTTAACCGACTTCCAAAAAGAAGGAGGATACCAATTCGTGGTATGATTTTTTTTGTTAGTTCACCGAATACTCAGTTAATTGTGCATTGGTTTTGATGATTATTTTTGTATTTGGTAGGTCATAATTCAGAGGTGGTCCCATATAATTTTTATCAAAATTGATGCAGCACTTTGGTTTTATAACAAAATAACTGACGTGAGTGACCTGTAGCTTTTATTTAAAATGTGTGAAAACCACGTTAGTTTCCATAGTAAAACAAAATAACTGGTAAAATATCATCCAAGTGCCTGTAGAAAAGTGAACAGCAAGTCGCGTACATATACTGTATTACGTATTTTGAAGTCTGTTTTTTTCAGTTTTTTAAACTATAATTATTATATCATGAAAACTGACGTAGTTGTCACGCATTTTTCTGAAACTCCATGTATAGGGGAAGTTTGAATGCTACAGAAGCTCAGGAAGTCTAGAGATCAGTAAGCGTCGGACTATAAGTGAATGCCAAAAACTATAAAAAATCTAGCTTCTAAGTCAGCGTGCCACAAGGCAGACAGACGACCTGATAGAAGTAGCAGGAATACACGGGATGCAGGGAGCTTCCAACTGGTCTTTTTCGAAAATGGAGGAAGCCTATGTCCAGTAGCATTGAAGCCAACGCAATAAAAATTTATACTAACACAACTATGTGTGCTTTGCATGTATGCCTTATATTTTGACACTCATAAGAAAATTAAAACCTAAAGAATACTTCTCATTGACTAGAATCGCGAAATTTAGCACAAAGCAGTACTAAAAAAACTGACAGCAAATAAAAAAAAAGCGATTACGAACATTACGTAGCTGAAATTAGGGTAGCAACATCGGACCATTTTGGTCGACCTCCGGACTTCCGGCATTCCTACAGGGTACTTTCAATTGACCTAGAATCTTGAAGTTTGACAAAATATCTATAATTATTAATCTATTGTACTTAGTACTTCAAATATTTTTTTATTGGCAGGTTTGCGCTTAATCGCTCGCTCGCTTAATGTTAAGCGACGCTGCGGTCCACGATTGAGCACGCTTGCCTAGAAGAAACCTACCTTTTAACCCGTGATCCGATAACAATGAAAATTCTTCCTTTAGTGAGAGTGACATAAAAATACGCTCTACCAATTTCCAACATTTCGTCCAAAGTCTAAACAAACCGTCACCCGGTGACTTGCTATTCCCACCACAAGCCTCCCATTCATGTCGCGTCGCACCGCGGCCATCAATAAGCCGATACCTAATAACTGCCGCAAAATAAACCATACATTAACGTCGCAGCAGACACACCATTTGTAACCGGCTATTACGCAACTTTACGAGCTATAAACCGGACAAATGAAATAGTTTGTCGTCAGGCGCGGCGCAGGGTCTCACTGAGGTGGGGGTGAGTTTTATGGAACCTGAAACACTGTGTGGACGGCAGCGGCGAGCAGGGTGGAAGTGGTATAACTTGCACGCGCTAGCGTGCGAGCGAGATACAATCATATTTTCTTCATAATTATAAACTAAATCAACTACTACTATTGATAGATAACAGATTTTATGCCTAAACCGTATGATTCTGCAGAAGTTAAATAAATATTTTTTGCGTGTGCCAGAACAAGAAATCAAAATTTAAAACAAGTTATCCGTATGGTTCTGTATTTTTGTTTCACTTCTCTAAAATATCAGTCTATATTTATCATAGTCAATATCATTTATTATTATTCAGTAATAATAAGGTCGAACATAAAGTAAAGGATTGGTATGTAATCCTTTACTTTATGTTCGACCTTTTACGTTATATTACTTTTTATTACTCACAATTAATTTAATTTTAAGACTGTACACCAATATAAAACAAATAAATATTTAATTTTATAATTTAAATTGATTTAAAACAAAATTCAAATATTTTAATAATTTAAACATTAAAAAAATTGCATTAGGAGAACGACCAGGGACATATTTTTGTTTCAGAAAGTATAAAAAGTGTATATTAATGATTAATCCGACAGGGTCAGAGAAATGTATATCCAATCCATTTAAATACATTTATACTCACACAAGCAGTCAAGCACTAGTGTTGCTGCCCCCCTTACTCCGACCCTGTTAGTCGTGCGGCAGTCGCGGCGTCGCCCGTCGATTTGTCAAGTCGTTTGCCTTTGACTCGCGGAATGGCTTTTGTATGCTCCGTGTGGCCCGGTTGTTAACGTACACTGGCCCGGAAAATAAGGTTGTTTCTCCCAACGGAGACATTGGAAAAGTTAATAATTAGCTCTTTTTGCACTGTAATAGAATACTACTTCTTATGTTTGTAGGGTATTGTTTTCAAATCTTTTATAGTTAGAGACTGCTAGAATGAATGTAAAACTTATATGGGGGGTTTAGGATAGATTGTAATAAGCCGAAAGGAGGTTATTGTATTCATCATTTTTAAAACAATTTTCGTTATGGCCACGCTTAATAATATTATTGGAGGACATTTTTCACATAACAACATCGAGTCCCAAACTAAGCAAAGCTGAGCCATGAGGCCTGTCAATATACTTTCAAATTGATCCCATAGATCTCAATAATATCTCAATATATCTTATATATCAATTTCATCAAAATCAGTCCAGTAGATTGGTTTTCAAAGCAAAATTGCCCATTATGAAGTCGGTAAAAAAAGTTTTGCGAAATTAAACTTAATACACCTATAAGATATCTTATTTTGATCCATAAAAGCACTCCGGTAACTCTGTAAGCGCTTCAAAGTACACTCGCGTCGAACAGTACTGTCAAGAGGAAATGGCTGCACTATAACGTGGCTATAAAGATGTCGTTCCGTAGTTTACTTTAGTGGTCGAATGTACGGCCACTGTGAAATAAAAGCGTAAATAATAGCCGGTAAAGTGAGACAGGACAGTTAAATGTGCGAGTGCCGTTTTATGACGTGACTCTGTGACTAATTTGAATAGTGGTTTACTTTTTTTTTTTTTATGGCAAACACCTTTATTACTACTACCTTTATAGTGGTGTTTACTTAGACATTAAACTAATTAACTTTATGGTGGCACCGATCGGACTTCTTTAAGTGGCTACGTAAATAGAGATCGCAATCCCGGGCACATTGTTGAAGATGTACATTGACTCAATGAAGTTACGACAAGGAATCATCAATCAATCACACATAGATTTTATTTGGAGGATTATGATTTAAATTTCAATGGAATTCTGAATTAGAAGATGCTAAGATATACGAATTTGTTTTCATGTTTTAGTCGCTTAGTAAGCACTTTACATCGCAAATAGCTTGTTCCTAAAAAGTTTTATTTTAAATTATCTAGTTATTCTGTAAGTAATAGTCTAACACTGCCACTTTTGGGATCGTCAATTCTCAGACATACTTTAGTTGTAGGTTTTCTCGCCATTTGAGTTAGAGGCAATAGCTTCTAGGATGATTTGAAACGAGATGCTTTGGGGTTTGAACCTAGAATACACGTGATACACGTGACCTGGAAATCAAACCGTCTTTCACTAGAATGAAAAAGATGAAGCAACCAATTCAACGTATCGTGATAAGTTATTATTATTTAAAACAAGTATATGTTTAGAAAACTCAAAAACACACGACAAAAAAACGGCTGAACCGATTTTTGATAAAATATGTGCTATGAACACTCCCGGATAATTCACCATTAAAAAAAACATAGTCAAAATCGGTTTATTCGTTCGGGAGCTACGATGCCACAGACAGACACACACACAGACACGTCAAACTTATAACACCCTGTCGTTTTTGCGTCGGGGGTTAAAAATAGCATTCAATAAGCAAAAATAAATCTAACTACACTAGCAAATCAAACCACAATAGTTATTATTGAAACATATAGCTATAATATAACTGCTTTTCTTGACAAGTCAAGTAAAGACGAAAAAAATTCGTTATTATTACTACAAAAAATTAAATTATTACTGCAAACGCAGTCCAAGGATATTATAATGATGTCACTTCGAAGAAGAAAACAAGGCACTACATGTTAAAAAAGATATAGAAGAAAAAAGGGAAATAAAAAAGATTTATAATCACTTACAAGTCATACAATTTACATAAAAAATTAAAATATTCCTTATATCTTGAGCAGTCGAACAGACATAAAACTTACCATAATATTCAAAGAAATATAAAAGTACTTACAATTTTACTGCAGTGGTGCTACGAAACTTGGCTATATTTACAGGGTGCTACGAGTACGCCACAAAGTACTGCAAGTAGACTGAGCGTAGCAAAAGTTTATGGTAATTCTATGTTTTACAAAACTTGCTTTACGACTGTACATCTTTATTTAAGAGGTGTACTAGATATAAACTTAACAAAGAAAACTTATATAAGCTTGTTTGGTGATATAAATAATTATAGTTTAAAAACTTAAAAAATGACTTCAAAATTCGCAATACATATGTACGCGACTTGCTGTTCACTTTTTTTCATGCACTTGGATGATATTTAACCAGTCATTTTGTTATAAAAATCAAAGTACTGCATCTATTTTGATAAAAGTTATGTGGGACCACCTCTGAAGTAGGTTTGGCGAAGCCCGGAGGGTTCATAAATGATGAGACATAAGATGGTTCAAGCCTAGTTTATTTAAATGAATCACAAGCTTATATATTAAAGTAAACGTGTAAATATTCTAAAGGTGACCTATCTCTCTATGCGTAATTACGTTCCTACTATCTACTTATCACGAACACTAAAATACGTGCCTATACTACTACTATATGACCAAAATAAATTAATAATTTATCAATAAATTGATAAATACAAAAAGAATAATCAAAATCAATGCGACACTGGACAAGTGTGCATGTTGAGCACCCCGGATCAAAACCGAAATATAGATTAAGATAGTAAGTAGGTATAAGTTTTGTATTAATATCGATATTTTATTTCATTTTTAATTATTTGACATTTTTTTATATTTTAAATATTTTTTTGTGTGTGTTTTTATATCAGTTAATCTAATTTATCTATCTTATTTAATTTAATTTTGTATATGGTTTGTTTATGGCCGAAATAAAGATTATTATTATTATTATAATGCACAATTGACTGAGTAATCGGTAAATAAACATACAAAAAAAACATACAGACCGAATTGATAACCTCCTTCTTTTAGGAATTCGGTTAAAAATATGCAAAACAAGCTCATGTTACAATTGTACAATTTCATTAGTTTTTTATATTTATTTATTTATTCAACAAAATCTACAGCCCTTTATAACGTACATTAAATAACTTAGATAAGGTTTAAGGCCAATAATAGATTTACAATTTATATTTAATCTGGAAGATACTTTTAAATGAAAATAGAAAAAAAAAGTTTGATAGATCTACGTTTGACAACCAACTTGCCTGATGGTAGGCGACAGTGTGGATGAATATGGGACACGTAGATCTAGACATCTATACATTCTAGCCTAGTTTTTTCAGGAGTAGTAAGATTTATGAAAGCAAATTAAGTTGTCGTTTTCATCACAATAATGTATTATTTTCGGCAGCCGCTTCAAACTTTACCCTCATTCTTAAAACAGGCATGTTTTTTTTCAGACAATTCAAAACAAAGACGTTACTTTCAAGACACGTTTTCGTGTGTCTATACATCGTATTACGTCGGCACACGTCCCGGACATATAGTAACAAAGTGTACGTCAAGTCACAAGTGCAGAAGCGATATATTTCCGCCTCATACGGAATACAACCAGTCGGCAGCAATGCGAAGGCCATCACAATAAATAACATGGGTACAATGAAAGGAACGTCTTTCGCGCACAATATTTGACAGTATCTAAAGTGAAGCCCCAGATATTGTTGTTACCCGACTGCGAAAGAAAGAGGGTTATGCTTAACGGGTGTATGTATGTAATGTATGTATGTCGGTGATTGTGTGTATTTCTTTACTACCACCTACAGCATAAACGACTTTACCAATATTTATGTACGCAGTGCAGAGGTGTAGCCAGTTACAATTTCGATTGGATGAAAAAAGAAATCGGATCATATTTAGAAAACTATGTTTTCCTTTTCTAACCACCGACTAAAAAACGGCGGGGTGTTATAAGTTTGACGTGTCTGTGTGTGTGCCTGTCTGTGGCATCGTAGCTTCCGAACGGATGAACCGATTTTAATTTTGTTTTTTTTAATGTTTGAAAGGTGAATTAGTCGGAAGTGTTCTTAGCTATGTTTCATCAAAATTGTCAGTGGTTTTTTTGTCGGAGGTTTTTGAGTTTTCTAAAATTATATTTGTTGTATAAAAGAGTGCGCGACGAATGTTTATCTTAAGGGAACTTCACTGTGGACGTCACTCCATACACCTTCATTCCGCTTTATATGGGGGTAATCAGAAATAAAGCATTCCGTAGACGTACGAAAGTTAGCACGACATAGTACAGCTGATTAGCAAGTTGAAGTGGCAGTGAGCAGGGCACATAGCACGTAGAACTGATGCCCGATACATCTTACGACCAAAAAGTTCTCAAGTGGAGATCAGACACCGGCAAGCGCAGTGTAGTAAAACCAGCCACAAGTTGGACAGAAGACTTCATACAGAAGGCAGAATCTGGATGCAATCCGCTTTTATTGGGTTTTGGAAATCCATAGAGAAGGCCTATGTCCAGCAGTGGACTTCTTGTGGCTAAGATAATGATGATTATCACAGTACCTACTAGACTAGTACGAAACGTAAGATTTTCAAAATGGCGGACAATATACATACAAAATAAAATATGTTTTTCTTACAAAGAAAGTCTTCATGATGCTACTTGCCAGAAAACTATATCCAATGTGACGATAAATCCACTATTTAAACTCATACAAGTATGTCTATTAAAAGAAAAACCAAATACCCGACTGCAGAAAAGCAGCTTTTGCAGTCAAACTTACGATTTAGTTACACTTGATACGCTGTTGAGTGTACGTTTTTTGTGAGAAAGTATGAGTAAAATCGCTGTAAACAGTCTAGAATAATTAAAGTAAAATCACTTGTTTATTACGATATAGTTCGTTGAAGGTTGTATAGTTGGTTGCTTATGAAAAAATGTTTTTTTTATTTATTGCGAGAGTTTATTATTATTATTACAAAAAAAAATATAGCCCATGACACTGAAAGTGAAGACGAATCTAACGAACATCAAAATCGGTCAAGCCGTTTAGGCTGTAGGCTGTCATATAGAAACATACGTACATACAACATACACACCACATACATACATACACTCGAAAAACATAACCCTCCTTCTTACACAGTCGTGTAAAAAAATACGTCCGTTAAGATTTCTCAGTCACTGTCTTTCTAACATTATACCAATATGGTTTATCCCGAAACATTTGTTTTCATAATAAATCAATGCGGCCATTAATTATATACACGGGATATTGGTTGTGTGAACACTGTGTATGAATCGCGCAGACGTTGATTAATGATTACTTTTATACTGTTCATACGGCTCTTGTTAGTGCCGTGCTTTGACGCCCGTATTGTATCCGGTTCTCGAACCGATACACGCGGAAAGTCAGTTCTTTGCCCTACATTTTGAACAATAAATAGTGTATTCCTGTGTTGGTAACTATCAGAAATGAAATCAATAAATAGTGAATAAACTAAACTATTTTGAATAAACTTTTATTTTATTTGTTTTTTGTATATATATATTTAAATTGTTATTTATGTAGTCTTAAAGTGTATATAGTTTAGGTATAGTTATAGTTCTTAGTATAGATTTTTCTTACATGTCGTTTCTGTAAATAAATCATATATAAATAGTTTATTCCTTGAACTATCAGAAAACGATATAAATGTATACTGTTTTAGTACTGTAATGAAATATTATGATTATGATGAATGTAGCAGCTAAATACGCGCGGTACGCATTTCAAATCTGTAGTCAATCAATCATTGAATACCTACGTTACGAATAGAACAGAATATTTTTTAAGCTATCACGGTCATTCATTAAAACACTGTTATTACAGATATCTTATTGTTATAGATATCTTCTAGATCGACGAGCTCCATCCTCGGCCACAACGTTGCTTAACATCAAGCGAATTGGTGGTCAATCGTAGGTCTATCTTGTATTTAAAAAAAAACGGGACATTTACCGTGGTTCGCGTTAATTTTGAGCTCCCGAAATTTCGGCACAGTTACATGCACCATGTTCACGGGCAACTAACTGGCCCGTGAACATGTACAGTCGTTTAATAAAATAATTTATAACGGCTTATCAACCAGCACGCCCATTCAACTTCAGTATAAGTTGTTTCCCACTTTACCAAAAACTTGAACTGGAAAGTCGGGGCCAATTCTTAAAGCATATTATTCACAAGATTCTCTTGTTGTTGACTGCGTCTCGCCCACGCTCGCCCACGCGACATCTCACAGCTTTGTATCTCGGTCTGGCAATGAGAACCCCTCTTGATATTCTCAAGTTCTAGATGTTGAAATTTTGTAACCTTTAAATTTCTTCTCACTTATATAAATAACTACTCACTTATATTACTTTGGTCCACGTTATTTATGCGTACCTACTGCACAGTAATAAAATTCTTTGTCGCCATATCTGTTTCCTTGGAACTACAATCTTGGATTTTTTTAATTTTTATGACTTGAGTGAATAGATATCTTCTAAATCGACAAGCTCGATCCTCGGACACAACGTCGCTTAACATCAGTCGAATTGATGGTCAAAAGCATCTATGTAATATGTATACAGTCAAAATAGTTCTTCCTGGTTATATCAGTTAAAACTCTTAAAAAGTTTAAGGAGGTCGATAAAGATAACAAAGAAATGCATATTTATAAAGTTTCATATAACTAAATATTATTAGAGAAAGTATTGGAAAGCAGATATTGGAAAAATGGGGGGTTATGAAAAGAACGCGTTCTGCGTTGTCTTATAAAAAAACCTAACAACCTATGTTATTTGATGTTATGTGTTGTCCATGAATAAATATATGTCTATGTCTACAACATAACTTATTAATTGATCTGCCTCGGGTTTGACAACATTTTCAACGCGAATATCCTGTCTAAGCAACCGAGGTTAAGTTGTTAGTTTTTTTTTAATATTTCTTTACGTTTCTGTGTGTCATCTTTTCATAATCACTCATTTTAAAGTAGTTATTTTGACTGATGCTATATCTGTCAAAAGTAGTTTTGATTAACAAAGTTAGTGAAAATAACCAAAAATTTTTAATTAAATGATAATTTATTAAAGAGGGTTTTGTCTAAAAAGATAATGCCACACTCGATCGTTCAGTCTAAACATGAACACATTTACTACAACTAGATTTGATAGTTTATTATTTTTATACGTTAATAGGCTTGAATATATTAAAATAAGTTGTATATCTAGATTTAGATCCTTTAAAAGTTAGAATAACCTAAATAGGTTGAAATAATCCTACAAAAGTGTAGGAGTTAATCTAGGATAGAAACCTTAACCGCGGGGCAGCTATTATAATAATAACAAGTAACTCAGTCGCTACCCAAATTGTCGGCTCCTGGCTAAATATAGCAGTAACTGCGACTCCCACACACAAATCTGTAAAAGTTTTCTCGGTAAATGAATGCTTAATTCGATCCCGCAAAGTGATTAGATTATACCAGGAAATCAGATACACGCCATCGATCAAGAAGTTAGGGTAGAAACTCACCGTGCGGTCAGAGTACGAGTAGAATGATGTGCGATGGGATTTATTCGTTTGTAAGGTACTTTGATAAAGTAAATGTTATTGGTAAAGTAAGTAGAAATATCTATAGCGACTTAAAGCCCAGCTGATTGTTTACAACTAGTATCATGCTGAGCTGGGGCTCAGTTGTCATTTTTAGGGTTCTGTACATCAAAAGAATAAAACGGAACCCTTATAGGATCACTTTGTTATCCGTCTGTCCGGGTGTCAAGACCTTTATCTCGGGAACGCGTGAAGGTATCGTGTTGAAATTAAAACCATATACGCAGATCTATAGTACCTTGCTTTAAAAAGAAAAAGAAAATTTCTGAATTTTCGTAAAAAAAGTTACAGTCGAATATGTCGTAAAAACTACCATTTCGACATTCACAAGGGAATCAAAACCTATGGGGTACTTTTCGTTGACCTAGAACTATGAAATTTGGCAAGAAACATTTTGTTAGAGTACACATATTGGAATAAATCCGAATACCGGATATTTTTAATTAATCACAAAAAAGTGTCTTTATGCAAGGAATGAGGGTCCAAATTTTAAAGTGAATTAGCCGTATCATGTGGGGTATCATATGAAAGAGCTTCATTAGCATAAGTTAAAACAGGTTTTTAAATATTTTTGCGATGTATTTTTTTTTCGGTGTAAGAAGGAAAATATAAAAAAAAATATGATTTCACCCTTTTATCTACTAGTTTGTACGGAACCCTCGGTGGGCGAGTCTGACTCGCACATGTCCGGTTTTTTATATAATACAAATCTACTTTGCTTACATAAACTGTCCCCACTGCCCTTTCACAATTCGAAATTGACGGTAATTACCTAACTTTAAATAAACACATAATTTACAAAAGAAGTTGCATTTGAACCCAGAATCTGCAGAAGTGTTTTTTTTTTCTTTAGTATATAGTATATAAGATTTTGAGCTAGAACTAAAATGCGACACTTATTTCATCTACTTTCGCTATATACTTTATATATCGCGGCTGGTCCACGAACACTATAGGGTGTTAAAAAGTCACATCAATGGAAATATAACACACAAATAGATCCATTAACTGTCTAACCAATGACAATAAAAATAAAATTTCAACCCAATCCAGTTTATTGAACGTTCATTAAACAAACCAAGTTACACATCAGCGTCACACAATTCGTGCCTTCATTCTACAGGTAGTCGTCAATATATATTTCCAATATGTAACTGTGTTGTATTGTACGAAGGTGACAAGGGTGGAATCACATACATCGATCAATATTTCATGATTGGCTGGTGTTTATCATTTATTCAATAGTCAATATTTGGGCCGCGTTAGCCCGTTACACGGTCATATTATTCGGAATATACGGGCAAGGTAAGGTGTTAGGAAAGATTACTCGGATAACGGTATTTCATAACTATTTTTAGGGTTCCGTACCTCAATAGGAAAAAACGGAACCCTTATAGGATCACTATAAGGGGTACCATATGAAAGAGCCTCATTAGCATAAGCTAAAACAGGTTTTTAACACATTCTTCGCCCCCTGCAGACCCTTAACTTCAGCTGGGAACCAAAACTTTTTCTGTGAATTTTGATTAAGTACAGAGTGGTCGTGCAAAGCAACGTTGACTGCCTCAAACGGTTTACTGACTATTACAAAATGAACGGGACGCTCGCTCGGATCCGAGTAGGAGGCGCCGCTACTATAGGACTCGGATCCGAGTGGTGAGCAAGGAATGTGTTAAATATTTTTACGATGTATATTTTTCGGTTTATGAAGGAAAATATTAAATAAAATATATTATTTCCCCCTTTTATTTAGTTTATACGGAACCCTCGGTGGGCGAGTCTGACTCATCCGGTCTTGTCCGGTTTTTTATTTATAAAAAAGACCCTTTTATTTAGTTTTATCTGTAATGGTGACCGTTTTTTTTTATAATAAAATTTTGCAAAACAAAGTTCAAATTTTATGATAAAACCGAAGTTTTTTAATGCAAGATAGATCTACGATTGACCACCAACTCGCCTGATGTTAAGCGACGGTGTGGGTAAGGATGGAGCTCATCGATCTAGAAGATATCTAGCCTTGAAAATTCCAAGATTGTAAGTCTCAGGAAACAGAGTTAAACAATTAACTAGACAAATATTTATGTTAAATATATTTATTAGTCTGGTACATTTCGAGCCTAACATGGTTTACCTGAGTTCCTGTGGCACGGTTCGTTTTGTTAGAATTCAGGGAGGTTATTCAATAAGTCGCTCCGGCTTTTGGCATCAACCTGCGATTGAAAAGCTTATTTCAGCTTGTACTGATTCCTATATATATTTGATTTTGATTTTAGTTTCTAAACGGTTTTTTTTTTATCAGCCTTGTTTGTACAAACTCTCCCACTGCTGGGAATGGGCCATCTTCTCATTGTGAGAAGGGTTAGGCCATAGTCCGCCACGCTGGCCAAGTGCGGGTTGGCTGACTTTACACATCTTCAAGATCATTGAGAACTCTCAGACATGTAAGTTTCTAAACGGTATGTATGAATTTAAATAATGACTCAAACAATTTATGTAAGTTTGAAAACAAATATAACATGTAATTATATACCAAAAAAAAAAAACAGTCCTAAAAATATAGAAAAAAAACTAAATAAAATACATATTATAGATAAAAAAAAACTCAAGTCACAGTCCAAGGGCAACGTTCCCAAAAGGCTGGCGACATATTCTCGTTAGATAGCAATGCTAATCTGCTGACCAAGGTAAGCTCCAGCCCTTTGGTCATTTGTTCTGTCTATCAGTCGCATAAAAATTTGTGTTTAAAGCTATCTGAATAAATATTTATGAAAGAAAATTACAGACATGTAAGCTGATGCTATTAAAATGACAGGGAAATAAATTACAATAGCTGCTTTTTGTAAGCGTTATTTTATTAATATTGTAAGCATTTTAGTTTTCGAAATCATTCTTAGTGACACCCTTGTCTATCAGTAACTATTTAAATGATTTAGAAAAGTTGCATGCACTACATTTCTAAAAGCAAATATAATGTACGAGTATGAAAAGCCAACGGAAATCTTTAACAGTTTGAATCTAGTTTGGGTACCAAAAGCGTTCTATACCTAATAGAAGGTAGGTATAGAAGTAAGGTACTAGAAGTTACCGTTTATTCCCAGTAGTACGGTTGCCAGTCCGGTTGACCGTACTACTGAGACTTTTAATTCCCAGTAGTACGGTTAATGGCGGCTTACCGTACTACAAAGAATATAAATACCGTTTCCGGAACCGTGTACTTTTAAAAATGTATTTTTCCTGCTACGAAACTGTGGTTACGTATAAGGAAAAAAACTTCTTCGATCTACACTACCGTACCAAGAATAATTATGTTTCGTACGAAACTAGTTATGAAACAATAGTTACGTGCGCGGCCGAAGCGAGATAATCAAACTGATTTGTAGATGTTTGTTAAAATTTAATATTTTTTATTTATTTATTTAATTCCAAATGTAGAAATCAAAGACATTCGCTATTACTATTTTTTTTAAACATTTCTCCTATCTAAATGAACAAATCCTTATCTGACTCATATAATATCCAAAGCATATTTAAAAATATGATACGCGAGAGAGGTAGCCGGCCATCGTCCGTCTCGCTCACGCATATCAACATTTTTGAAGATATATAATGACTGAATGAATCTATAAAAAAAAAACCAGAGAACACTAGAAAGCAACATCACAATTTTTCTATAAAACATTCATTTTGATCCAAGTTAATTTTCATATATGAAAATCATTTTTAGAAATTATTAACGCAAAAATATTTATGTAATTTTTGTATGTATTAAAATTGATTTGGATCGAATTTAAATGTATGTCGAATATATGTAAAGTTATTTTCTAGTTTTACAAACGACTTTTTTTATAAGTTCATTCAGTCATTTTATATCTTCAAAAATGCTTGTATGCGCGAGCGAGACGGACGACGGTCGAACTTACAGACTCTTAAGAGTAAGTACATAATATCTAAGCCTATCTTAAATACAAACCTGCCATATATCACTTACATATTTCATTAACTAGCACATTAACAACGTCCTTTTCCCCACGCTTCCTAACTCATACCTAAACACGAATAAGTCTTCCTGTACGCTTCCACGGAAATCCCATTACATTTGCATAAACACTAGCCGATGCGCAAGTTTATTTAGCAGAATAAACATTAATATTTGAAAGAGCCTCAGGCCCTGTGGTTTGCTCTCATTTGACATTCCTTTCTGCCCGCGGTATTTCATTCACATACTCTAGTGTCTTGCTATGGATATGTTTCGGTACTGGAAGGGACTTCTGACATTGTTTGTCTGGGATCACGGACGTTTGGCTCATTAGAGACTGTTTGCTTAGGGACCATTTGTTCGAACGATAGAGGGCCTCGTAAGGTAGACGGTTATATGTAGGTAACATAAAATCCCATCAAAAACCCAAAATGAAAAAAAGACTGCGCGAATCTGTTTTCTTTGACGGCAAAAAGCAAGCAAAACACCTTAGGCCACCTTATTTGAAACAGAGTTGGGGTATTTTTAACCGAACCAAAAAAGAGGTAATTAATTCGGGTGTTTTTTTTTAAATGTTTGATAGGTCATTGTGTATTACTGTAACAAAAAATGGTGTAACCAAAATCAAGTCGCCCAAAAAGTAGGTTAGGTTAAGTTTTAACTTCGATAAGACAACTGATCTTTGAATTGAAAAGGGAGTTAACTTTGGTGGTCATTTATTAATTTTGGGACTAAAATGGGTTATCAAATGAATACTAAGTGAAGTATCTTAACTAATATTCTTATAATAAATTAAGTAATACAGAGATAGCTGATAACCTAAGGTCGAATATAACTTACATTTAGTCAGTTAAGTATAAGTTACGTTTTCCATCACTACGTGGAACTGCTTTCGTAAAAATACACAGCTAGTAATTAATATAAGATAATGTGATGCCTAACTTCAACAAGCATCACTATCCTCAGATATCTTATCAAATGAAACCGATCAACATCCTAAAGAGATCTCAATAAGTGTGCCTAGACAAAAACTTACTATAGAGTCATATTGTGACGCGTTTGATGTTACCGTAAACGCAATACTGATTTGATCAACTAATTTTGTTCGTCACGACACATCGATTTTAGTGATTCAATATATTCATACATAATTAGACTATAGCTGCTTATAAATAATGTATTCGTAGCTTCTTTTGTTGATATTGTTTACGAATCTGAAGTATTGTAAAGGTGGATCTAAAGTCTAAACACCGAGAATGCCTTGGCACACACTTCTCGCGCTTGTGAATGGGATATTCTGATGTTTGCTATGAGACCAATTACTTATATTATATTATGTTGTACTTATATTATGATGTACTTATATTATGTTGTACTTATATTATGTTGTACTTTTATTATGTTGTACTTATTTTATGTTGTACTTATATTATTCTGTAGCATTCATAACGAGGATACTCATTGTCTACACTTGGTGTAGAGAATATCATGAAATTGTGGCTAAGTATTTCTAAATGGTCGACTATTTCGTGAAATAATGCAGAACTATGTAGAAACAAAACGATTATTTCATGAATTTGTCTACTATTTACACATGATGCTTCGCTTTTAAATCAAGATTAATGTTTACCAATCTCAGCAAAAATTTTGACGAGGCACGGAGTCAGTATGCTGTAGCGAGGAATAATGTAGCTATTTCGCGATATTATTGTGACCAAGTTTCCGGCAGCCTAGTTGGGAGACCGTCTGACTTGCGATCCGCAGGTCCTGGGTTCGAATCCCGCGGCACGCACCTCTGTCTTTTTGAAGTTATGTGCGTATTGTTGATTGCCGCCAACTTTAAGCGGTGAAGGAAAATATCGTGAGGAAACCTACATGTCGATGTCGGAGAGTTCTCAATGATCTTGAAGATGTGTGAAGTCTACCAACCCGCACTTGGCCAGCGTGGTAGACTATGGCCTAACCCTTCTCATAATGAGAAGATGGCCCGTGCCCAGCAGAGGGACAGTTTGTACAAACAGGGCTGATAAAAAATATATATTAAGAACTGATTAAGATGATTTTTTCTTGAAATAGCCATGCATTTAGTTGTATATATTATTATATCGAATACGATTTTATTAGTTACTATATATTTTATTAGTTAGACTGTTTATTAGTTATTTCATGAAATGCAACTTTTTGCTGAAATTAGTTGAATATTTTATGATACATTCTATAATTTAGGCACAACTAAACACTGACTAGAACTCATAGTACATTATACATTTTGTGTTTTGATACCAAATAAACGAAATTACTTTTTCTCAGAAAGTAATTCTCTTTTTCCTAAAAACAATTTACATCAGATGAAATAAACGCTTTAAATAATTAAAGTTCCACCCAGACGGCCCATTTATCTATTCTCAAGAAAATAGATTAAGCATAACAATAAAATAGGTAGAAAGACAATGCGTAGGTGCTACCATTATTTGATGATAAGACAAACCAGCTTCTTTGAACCGCTCGCAAACAAAACGCCTAAAATAGTTTCCCATTTCAAGGCGAAATATCCCCAATCCATTATGAAACAACAAAACTCCTGTTTTGTTGTTTCAAGAACTGAACAGAATTAAATTGGGCTGGTAGTCTTGACTTCATATAAATCAACTTAACAACCGAACTTGGTTGATAATTATATACTTATTTAACTAGACAATATAAATTTTTAATGGTAGGTATTGATATTGTTTATCATTCTTGTCTTAACGGTTAGAGTCTTAAAACAGATGTAATTCAAATTTATTGGATACCATAATTTAATTTAAATCGAATATTATAGCATTTTATATATGATATTATTATAAAGTTTAGTAATTTATCATATGTGTAATTCTGACTTATCTGTAACATGTATGTTATTCAAGGTTAATAAATATTCTTATTCATACAGGCAGTATGGACACAGTCAGGTAAGTACAGAGTAAGTTAGTATCGATTTATCTCTATATGCACTTCATATTATGTTGATATGTCATATTACAGGCAAACATGAACCGATAACACTGCAATAAATCGACACTAACTTACTCTGCACTAACCCAATTGTGTCCATACTGCCTATGAATCAACTTATAAACCGAGTTCAGTCGATACGATAGTTCGAGTTTAGTCGAGACTTCCAGCCGTGAGCACATTAGAGTAGACATCCATCCAGTGACGGCAACGTTTCTATGCAAAAATTTTCTATGCTAAATTTGATCACAACGATAGAACATGTCTTCAATCTTTGCGCCAGAAATGTAGTGAAAAACATATCGGTTAACCTACTAAATTATTCATTGATTATTTTATGTCGTGACAAAAAACTGGGTTTATATTATGAGCGCTTTTCTGTGGATCGAACAAGCGTTGTGGAAAAATACAATGAAGATATAAGGTGTTTACCCAGCAGGCAAAACTAGCTATTATTATTATAATGCTACAAATGCTGTCTTTATATTATTATCCTTAGATATTTGACATTACTGAATTACAGCATTACTTATGAGACATGATAATATATAAAAGCGACACTAAGGCTAAGGCCGCACTAAGGTTAAACCGCTGCGGTTTTTAACCGCGTGAGTTTATGAAACAGGAAAACGAATACAAGCGGCCGCACTTGCGGTTTTTCCCCGCGATTGATTTAGTACCGTCTCGAGCGGTTTCGCGGTTTATAGCGGTTACCGCTCGCGGGAAAAAACCGTAGTGCGGCCTAGGCCTAACTCTGCCTTGCTCTCAGCCTGTCTCGTAGTCTCGTTATCTGTCTCTGCCTATTTTATTATCTGTTTCTCTTTTTGTCTTTGTCTATTTTTCTGTCTGTCTTTTGTATCTCTGACGTCTTTTCTCGTTGGGATGGTTGTACGGATGATATATAAAATTGGTAACAAGATAATTGAATCGTCGTTAGCACGCAAGTAAAACCACAGGACACTGCTAGTAAACCATAACCTATAAACTGCTTGCCAAGAAGCTACTTAGTCTCGAGTATCGAGCATAGCAGTCTATATTCTTCATGATTCATTCAATCCGTACATAGATAGCGATATCGGTCCACGTTCTTAAATACGTACTGCAGAGGAAGGGATCTCTTTGCCGCCATCTCTGTTTCCTTAGAACTACAATCTTGGAATTTTCAAGGCTAAAGTGAATAGGTATCTTCTAGATCCTCGAATTCCACCGTCTCTTAACATCAGGCGAATTGGTTGTCAATCCCAGATCTACCATTAAAAAAAAACATGATAGTGACAGGCATAGTCTCCGTTCCAGAAAAAAACCCCGTTTCCCAGCACCTAAATTATACATTATGAAACCTTCATTTGAGCGCTAATTCCAAAGTAGTGAAAAGAAAAACGTCCGTGCTTAATTCCTATACCAAGTTGATTGTGTTCATCGTCACTCACATAACACCGGCTACCCATTCATAAAAGCCTACAAATATTACATATTTTCCAAATTCTACCATCACAATAGACTAGATAAATTATAACACAATTTGATCCATCCTGTCTATTAAAAACTAGGTCTTATAACCGACCGCTGTAAGAGTATTTTTTGTGTAGCCCAATTCCCGGTTCGTCGAGGCTGACACTTCAAGGCGAGGGGCAACCCGAAGCTTCCCTAAACGCGATCTCAACTACCGTAAAGGTTATCGGATCTCCCAGAGATCAGAAGAGCCCACTTGAGTTAATCCTTTAAGTCTTACGATTTACGATACGGCGCGGAACACCACACTTTACTATGTATGTACGTCGTTTACCTAGCGGGAAATTCCTCACCTACGTCGACGGGAATTTTAAAGTACCTGTGGGTGTACTTGAAACTTTTCCTCGTGCTGTTTAACTAGTTGAAAACCGTTAAGCAACCTCAATTGAGAAGTTAGTATTCCGATATAAGCGTGTTAAGTTGGTGTTAAGGGGCTGAAAGACTGAGATCAATTATAAATAAAATTTAAAGTGAAATTAATACTGAATACTTCCCACTGCACTATCTAGCCTCACTAAGCAAATCTTGTACTATGGAAAAGAAATGTCCTTTTTGGAAAGACAAGTCTTTTTTTTTTATCAGCCCTGTTTGTACAAACTGTCCCACTGCTGGGAACGGGCCATCTTCACATTGTGAGAAGGGTTAGGCCATAGTCTGCCACGCTGGCCAAGTGCGGGTTGGCAGACTTCACACATCTTCAAGATCATCGAGAACTCGTCTAGTCAAGACAAGTCTAATAAGAATTAAATATTAAATTTTGAGGTTGCCAAGCTAACGTACTTTTTTATACAATATAGGTTTGCGCTTGACTCCATCTCACCTGATATTAAGCGATGTTGCGGTCTACGATGAAGCGCGCTTACCTAGAAGGTTTTTATTCTGTAGATCAATGCGTGAACCGACTTATATGGATTTTATTTTGGCGCATACGTATCGTCCGGTGACAGGAAATATATTTGTATAGTCATCGCCACATATTACATATCATTGTAAGAATTCATACTTTTAAATCCTATAACCGTTCTTTTTGGAAATCTATGGCGTATGTCAAGCAATGGACTTCTTGTGGCTGAGATGTTGATGATGATGATGAAATCCTATAAAGTAACTCAACGTATACAAATCATTATTTATAGTTCGAGATTTTTTTTTCATAAAACAATTGAAAAATTATATAGCTTTCCACACGGTTAGTTCCAACCATCGTAACTAATGGGAGAAATTTACGTGAAGGTGTATTACATTTGAAGAATAAGCCAATAAAATTATGGCAAGGCGGGTTATAAAACGGCGCTGTTTTCTAATACGGCGTTTTCGTGTCCCGTTGGATTGTAATCATAATACGTTCCCCGAAGCGACAGTCAGCGTTTAGCTCTATTGTTGACAGAGCAAATAGATTCGAAAGAAAGGTCACCTATTTTAATATACGTCTATCAATAATATAACTTTTCTCTCCATCAATATTATTTGCACTTTCTTATAACCACAGCTGCTGCTTTTGACACCATTTTTAGGGTTCCGTACCCAAAGGGTAAAAACGGGACCCTATTACTAAGACTTCGCTGTCTGTCTGTCTGTCTGTCTCCAGGCTGTATCTCATAAACCGTGATAGCTAGAAAGCTGAAATTTTCACAAATGATGTATTTCCGTTGCCGCTATAACAACAAATACAAAATTTAAAAAAAAAAAAAAATATTAATGGAATAAACGTGCAATAAATCCCCAAACCCCATGCAATAAACGTGTTTTTTTCGTATTTTTTTGCTCAATATTAAAGGGGCCCCCCTTTAATATTTATTTATATATTTCCCATACAACAAACGTAATTTTTAAGCAATTTTTACTCGATCTTAATTAACAGGTAGAAACTTGAATTTTTGTAAGTAAATATTTAGAAATATATTAACTATAAAAATAAATACCTAATCTAATACATAAAAACTCACAAAATGAAAATAATCCGTGCATCTAAACGCGGTGCGAGCGCCGCGCCGCGGTGTGGTGGTGGCGCGAGCGCTAGGCGGTTGCTAAGCAACGGCCGCGCGGGTAGCGGGGGAGGTAACATCACGGAGCGAGCCATAGCCGCGCGTATTCGCGCGAGCGTCGTTATGCTGCCCGGATGTGTATCGAAAACCTACCTATAAGTTTGCAATTTACTACTTGGAATTTCGTTGATTTCTCGTTATTTTATAAACAGAACTAAACTTTGTAGTATTATAGAAGATAGTACGGAACCCTTCGTGCGCGAGTCCGACTCGCACTAGGCCGATTATTTGTTATCATAATAGTGCAGTGCTTTTGAATGGGTATATTTAGAACCAATAATCTCAAAGTAGCATAACTTATTCCGACGTCACGTTTCTAAGCCGCTTTGAGAAACACTACATGTTTTTATACATACATTATTTCACCCGTATTTCAGTCAGTTTTCAAACAGCCACGTTAGAAAACAACGCAGTTTGGTTGTTCAGTACTCGATGGACCCAGTAAACTCAAAGTTAATACAATTTCAGACAATACTTGGACAGGTGACAAATAATTTAAAGGAATTAAAATAGTTTGTTTTAGTTTAGTTTTATTTAAGTATATATGTAATTACAACAAAATAATAATTGTACAGTTGAATTAAAATATTATTATATTCCTTCCATATGTTTTAGATCCAAGTGTGACGTCGAAATAAGCCCGAATACTTGAGGAGCTGTGTATTTAGACATGCCCGAGGTTAAATACAAGTTTTTGATCATTTTCACAAAGTTCTCATTCCCTTTGATGCCGTGTTGCTATTTCCGTTACATGCCTCGATATGACGATTGCATTAATGAGTTTTGATTTATTGATTTATTTTTGATTTGATTTTATTCAACTGTCAAGATTTTCATTTTTCTATCCGGATGTGTGTTGGTACTCGCGTACAGGTCGTAATTTTAACTAAACTAGTAGTTCTACGAACAGTAGACCTCGCGAGAGAGCTTATTTGCAGGGTCACCTAGGGTCATCTGTACGTAATACCTACGTAAAGTTGGCGTAGGAGGCCATATATAAAATATTGTCCGATTTCGCAATTTTAAGCTTGCGTTCTACAAAATATAGGTACAGGGTCCTCAATTTTGCAGAATTTTTTATTTGATAACTACAAAGACATTCCAATGTCAATGGATAACTGGGGTATTTCTACCAAAATGGGGTACTCTAATGTGTTGTTGTACTATTTTTCACAATAACATATTATGGATATGCCTATATTCATTTCTAAAAAGGGGGAAAGTTAGCTGCGGCATTTACTGACCGATTTTAATAATACTTGATACAAATGTTTGATACTTAAGTAGTTCAAAACAAGAATTAGAAATAATATGAGCAAAATAGTAGTTCGCGGCAGCCTAGTCGGGAGACCGTCTGACTTGCGATCCGCAGGTCCTGGGTTCGAATCCCGCAGCACGCACCTCTGTCTTTTCGAAGTTATGTGCGTATCGTTGATTGTCGCTAACTTCAAACGGTGAAGGAAAACATCGTGAGGAAACCTACATGTCTGAGAATTCCCAATGATCTTAAAAGATGTGTGAAGTCTGCCAACCCGCACTTGGCCAGCGTGGTAGACTATGGCCTTACCCTTCTCACAATGAGAAGATGGCCTGTGCCCAGCAGTGGGACAGTTTGTACAAGCAGGGCTGATAAAAAAAATGAGCAAAATCGATATAGAGGTTGTCGAGCTAGCGGTTGAAAAAAGAAGAAGTTTGATAAGAGTCCATTTGTCGATCGATTTTGATATTTGGCAAAACATCAGATACGGAATTCTAAACAGAAATTTGAAATATAAGCAACAGACCTTGCGAGCACAGACTTTTTGCACCTACATATTAATTTTGCAAAAAAGAACCAAGGAAGTTATATCACAACGGAAGCATATAAAACGTCATGGCGCAGCATACCTACCACATCAAATAGGAAACAATCCGGTATCGCTGTTAAAACCTTCAGTCGCACATTGACACGTAGTATGAACAATTATAGTTACCATCATGAATACGAGACAGTGAAGCGACATAACCAATCGCTGAATGAGCAATAAGCTGAATGACCAACAGGTGAAATGAATTTTTGAATCATTATTTTTATCATAATGCTTAACGCATTATGATAAAAATAATGGTTAGCGATATGTATTTGATTCAGCGTAGGAAGACTAGCCACAAGGTGGACAGAGGATATCTTACAAGTGGCATGAAGACGCTGGATGCAAGCCGCTTCCAACCGGTCTTTCTGGAAATCCATGGGGGAGGCCTATGTCCAGTGGACTTCTTGTGGCTGAGATGATGATGTATTTGATTCCACTGATGATGAACTGGCATTTCCTAAATGCTAATTGCAGAAAATTAATACTTCCTTTATCGGTAATTGTATTCTCTACTGTATAATATTATTTCCGATCAGATAGTAAATCTCAATTAAATGAATTTTTTAAATGTTACATCCAAGATTTGTAGAAGAAATCAAACATAAATTTGGAACACTCAAAAACCCCTGACAAAAAAACGACTGAACCGATTTTAATTAAACTTACGAGTAGCTATAAACACTGTCAATGAAATTCTCTTTCTAACCAAAAAAACTAGATCAAAATCGGTCTATCCATTTGTGAGCTACTATGCCACAGACAGACATACAGATACAAATTTAAGAATTAATAGTGTATCGAACGTTATCCAGTGTTGTTATACCCAAATAAAATAAACTGAATTTAATTTTGTGGACATTTCCATCCAGTCCAAATTAAGCAAAGCTTGTAATATGGAACTAGATGGCTGATAGAATACAAATATACTTTTTTGTAAATATATACATATTATACACAGAAACACCCAGACACAGAACAACCATCCATGCTCATCACACAAATGTTTACCCTGGGTGGGGATCGAACCCACGACCTACATCTCGGCAAGCAGACATACTGCCAACTGAGCCAGAAGGCCAGTCAAATAAAATTAAATACGCTTAACGCGTCACATATGGCTACCAGAAATCGACAAGGAAATACGAAAATTCAAAATATAAGCAAATATACATAATGCCAAACAATTTGTACACCATTAGGAACCACTCTGGAACTCAACAATTGTAAGCACCGGAATAATCGATAAGTTATTTAAATATTTAGATATTAACGACCCATCGAATATCCTCGCCCTTGATATTACCTTCGAATTTATCCAATAAATGCTTTCACGGCTCGAGCGCCGTATACTGTAGTGGTGTAATGAGGACATTTATTTGTTTAATTAAAATGAAATTGTAAACCTGCGCCATATTAGATGAGCAGAATATCATAATTAAATGGTAATGGTGTAATCATTAATTATTTTAGGTTTGCTTATTTAATAAAGGTGATACAACTTAACAGAATTGGAGACGTGCTTATAAAGTGAGTTTGCCATAATATTAATCTGCAAAAGTAGCTGTTACTCGCACGGGCAATACAATTTTAAAATCCTGCTATTTGTTTCTTAAAATTTGAATTCCGATTTCAATCTCATTAATACAGATTCGTAAGAAGTCCTGTAACTTTCTTTACCGATTTCAAAAAAGGAAGAGTAAGAGGATCTAAGTATATTCTTTTTTTTTTTTTTTTTTTTTTTAATGGCAAGCGCCTTTATTAACTACAACACAACAATATACAGACTCAACTAACTAAACTACTACACAAAAAGCACATCGTTCACCCCAGACCGATAAAGGTCTAAAGATAATCCAAATGCTCAAACCCACTACCAGTTGGCAGCGTACCCAGCATGCTGACCGCATTGCCACGTTGAATGGCAATGCTTATGCGTATATTACTAGTATATTCGACTTTATTTATGAATAAATACAGTCGAATATACTTAGGCGCGTCACTCACTGGTAAGTCGAGGCGCGGTCGCGGCGGCGTCGCGGCACAGTTGAGGCGTGGTGTTAATGTTAGAGTCGAGGCGCGGGTGGCTATGCTTTCTTCACACATTACAGTGTAAACACGTCTACGCACGAAACAAAATAACAAAATGGCGGTGGAGTCGCGGCGCGGTCGCGCACTGCACCCCTGCCGCGACCGCGCCTCGACTCCACGTCGCCTGCGCGACGCGACTCTAGTGTGTGGGCGCACTGCTATTTGAACCTGAAGGAAACGTAGAGGCGGCGCGCCGCTTGTGCGCCTGTGCCTCGACGCCGCCTCGACTCCAGCTCGTGTGGGCGACGCACCTTAGATCCTTGTACATCGATTTGTCCGTCAAATGTGGAGCGATTTTGAAAATTCTTTTTGCGTTAGATTTTATATAGTTTTCAGATGGTCCCATAAATTTATTTTTCATCTCACAAGCTCGGAAAGATTCTGTTTGTCATTAGAAATCTGAGTGGAAAAGTGCATTTTGTCCGCTAGCGTGGAAAGAGTTTTTAAAATTCGAACCTTTCTATTCCATACTTTTCTATACCGCAAGTCCACTGAAAATGCATTAAATACTTATTTCATGTCAGTGCGCCAACCTCATTTCTTTGAATAATCGCACTGACCAGCCACAGGTGGCAGCACTGGACTAGCGTGTTCCTCGCTGTAGTGAGGTGAAAAATTTTGTGTTTCACTCGGCAGCAAAGTTATTTTGCATCTCGTACTTTTGAAACCTTCGCTTGCTCAGGTTCCAATACAAGTACTCGCCCCAAAAACTAACTTTGCAGCCTTGCATAATTAATAACTATTGCTTTAGTAGTTTATTAACCATTTCCAATTATATGATTATCTTGTTTGAGGGAGAGCCGAATGAAATATGTTGTTTCAGCTTTTCAAAATGTTATGACTTGTTAGGAACTAAGTATAAAGAAACGAACAAGAATAATATCCATGCTTTAGTTCTAACTAAACTAGCTTTTTATGACTCACTTACTTTATCTATAAAGTAAGAAGTTATAAAAAGCAATATTATGATAAATGTTACGAGTTTTATTCACATTAAAGTTTTGGAATTTCAACTACGAGCATGAAATAAATATTTTTGCGAATCATTTCAATTATTGGAAACTTCGTTTCATTAGTTACGTTAAATTCAAATATCATCAGTGAGTAAACAGTTTTGTGAGTTAACAATTCATGTTACGAAATTTATCATCATCGACATCATACGCTTCACTTTAGTCAATTTGATAAAAAGGATAAATTTGACTTCTTGCATGGCTTATGTAGTAACGCTTTAGATAAGGTGCTGGAAGACCCGGATTTTATTCTCGATCGGGTACATGTTAGGGTGATAATTCTCAGAGTCTGGATATCAGTGTTCTTTGACGTTTTAAATTCTGTATATAATTCTGACACAAGGAATCCTAGAAAGAGATATGAATTTTAGAGTTTCGGTGTCTGATTTTAAATTTTTACAAGAAGTAGTATAGGATTAAGTAGGTATACATTTCGGGTAACTGAAATGGCTTAACCGAATTAGATGTACCATTACATTCGTCTTTACTTTCCAAGTGTCTATATTGTTGCAACTCTTGCAAAAATTAGAAATTGTACTTTTTAACCAATATGTAATGGTTTGGAAAAAAATTATTAGAATTTATTTAAATTCATTAATTGATTACGAATGAGATAAAACTGTGATGAAATTCGTTTGACCTTTTTTCACAATCTCCTGGGACAAATAGGTGGCAATACAAAATTGTTAATTAATATTATATTAAACACATTTTTCAGCGTCTTTCCCATACTTTCTCGCAAAAAACATACACTTAACATCACATCAAACGTAATCTTGTGCAGTCGGGTACTTTGGTTTTATTTCAGTAGTAATAACTTAAACTTGCTAATATTCCACCACAAATAATGTATTTTACATTCAACACGGTGAAATCTTCAGCTCTTTACACAGAAATTCTACTCCCTACTGTATTTTCCAACAATATTTATCACGAACGTGTAAAATCTCAATCTAAAAATTCGCCGAAGTTAAAGTAATTACATGACATTTAAATATCGGCTATACATTGTAAAGATGCGAGGGCCGTAAACAACCTAAGGCGAAGGACTGACAAAGCGAGCTCGTGGAAGATTTGCATGAATTATTTTGTGTATATTTAATCAGACAAACTTAGGCCGAAGTTAGCCTAGGCTTTGACAGTGAAATGTATTTGCTAATTTGCTTTTGAGCCTTTGTTTCTACAATACATGTTTGGTCCGACAAAGGATACTCAGACTAGGGAGTCTAAAGGTCGCTGTCAGTATATAAACGGACCTAGGTATGAGATTGTTTGAAGTTTTTCTGAAAGCGACTCGTAATTATAATATGCTTAGAGAGTGAAGAATATTTTTACATAATCACAGTTTAAAAAACTGAGAAAAAACCGACTTGGAAATACGCAATTCGATACGTTCGAAATATATATCATTCAACATATTTTTTCGGTAATTTTGTTATAATAACCATAGTACTGAACCGATTTTGATATAACATAAATCTTCCTCTGAAGTATGATCTAAAACAAAAAAGAATCATCAAAATCAATTGATAACTAGCGAAGTAGTCGCTGAAAAACATATAAAAAATACAGTCGAATTTAGAATCTTCTTCTTTTTAGAACTCGGTTAAAAAGGAACATAAGCGTAAATATCCATCATCCGCATTTCACGGCAAAGAACGTGACATTTTAGTCATAAATTTGGCTTATTCTCAAAGCATGCCAAAACCATTTATTAAACTACTCCAATGAAAAGAATACATTGTAAATTCAGTTTCATTATATTCCATGTAGTTAAAAGATTGTTTTCAAAGCTCTTCAGAACGACTGGTTTCCAAGAATTAAATAAGCCCACATTTATACTTCCTACTCAATGCATTTATCATTAGAAAATTATCATCATCATCATCTCAGCCATAAGAAGTCCACTGCTGGACATAGGCCTCCTCCATGGATTTCCAAAAAGACCGATTGGAAGCGGCTTGCATCCAGCGTCTTCCCGCCACTTGTATGAGATCATCTGTCCATCTCGTGGCTGGTCTTCCTACGCTGCGCTTGCCGGTACGTGGTCTCCACTCGAGAACCTTGCGGCCCCATCGGCCATCAGTTCTACGTGCTATGTGCCCTGCCCACTGCCACTTCAACTTGCTAATCCGCTGTGCTATATCGGTGACTTGTGTACGTCTACGTATCTCTTCATTTCTGATTCGATCTCGTAGAGAGACTCCGAGCATAGCCCTCTCCATAGCTCGTTGCGTGACCTTGAGTTTCCTTATAAGGCCCATAGTTAGGGACCACGTTTCAGTGCCGTATGTCATCACTGGTAACACACACTGGTTGTAAACTTTCGACTTGAGGGACTGGGGAATATTGGACGAGAAGACGCTTTTAAGTTTAAAGAAAATTATACTACAACTTAAATATCATTTTATGATCCTGACTAGAGAACATAATTTTTTCTGAGTTTTAAAATTTCTCGTGTGTCGAGAATTCTCCATTTTCGAGATATTATATTTTTAATATTATATTAATCAAATAAAACAATTTAACTATTAGATATATACAACATTCTTCATTATATGAACCTAAACGAGAACAGATGTAATATAGTCTGAAGACCGAATACTTAACTTAAACACAAACCAAATATTCATATAGGTAATTAATTAATTGAAGTCGGTTAAAAATACTGTGTAGTTTTTAGGGTTCCGTACCTCAATAGGAAAAACGGAACCCTTATAGGATCACTTTGTTGTCAGTCTGTCCGTCTGTCCGTCCGTCCGGGTGTCAAGACCTTTATCTCGGGAACGCGTGAAGGTATCGAGTTGAAATTAAAACCATATACGCAGATCCATAGTATCATGCTTCAGAAATAAAAATAAAATTTCTCAGTTTTCGTAAAAAAAAGTTACAGCCGAATATGCCGTAAAAAACGAACGTTTCGACACTCACAGAGGAATCAAAACCTATGGGGTACTTTCCGTTGACCTAGAATCTGAAATTTGGCAAAAAGAATTGTGTTAGAGTATATAGGAAAAATCCGAAAACTGGACATTTTTAATTCAATCACAAAAAATAGTGTCTATATGCAAGGAATGAGGGCCCAAATTTTAAAGTGAATTAACCGTATCATGTGGGGTATCATATGAAAGAGCCTCATTAGCATAAGCTAAAACAGGTTTTTAACACA
This sequence comes from Lycia hirtaria, assembly GCA_947563715.1. Lineage (NCBI taxonomy): Eukaryota > Metazoa > Arthropoda > Insecta > Lepidoptera > Geometridae > Lycia > Lycia hirtaria. The sequence continues at coordinate 28,005,330 of OX387375.1, forward strand.
TTCTTCGCCCCCTGTAGACCCTTCACTTCAGCTGGGAACCAAAACTTTTTAGGAGAATTTTGATTATGTACAGAGTGGCCGCGCAAAGCAACTTTGACTGTCTCAAACGCCGCTCGCTCGGATCCGAGTGGGAGGCGCTGCTACTATAGCCCCGCTCCACTCGGATCCGAGTGGTGAGCAAGATATGTGTTAAATATTTTTACGATATATATTTTTCGGTTTATGAAGGAAAATATAAAAAAAAATATGATTTTCCCCTTTTATTTAGTTTGTACGGAACCCTCGGTGGGCGAGTCTGACTCGCACTTGTCCGGTTTTTTTTCTGGGATCATCTCTAATTTAAAATTTCATTTTAATAAGTTCTAATCATTGATATCGGTTCACCATTGATGAAGATATCGTGTAATATGCACACACACAAAAAATCAAATTGAGTAGTATACCTCCTTTTCTGATGTCAGTTAAAAGTTACAGTAGCTGGTAGATTCATTTGCGCAAACGAGATGAATCATAGCTAAAAGAAAAGCGAAACATAATATAAAGATAGGATGAAACAGCAAGAAAAAGATTAGATTCTGCAATACATTTTTCAATTCCTCTTCGCTTACCTGATTTCTGGCGTAATAGTATTTCTGCCACCCTTCCATATTATAATAATATTTTTTCAGCAAACAAGGGTGTCAACAATACACGCTTGTCAGACAAAGAATTCACTTTGCTGGCTGAAAAGCAAAAACCGGCAAATATTTGGTTAGGTCACATCTGCCAAAAGAACCATAAGAGCGATATTACAAGATCGGACCCACTTTCACCAGCTTCTGATACAACTAACCTAAAAGTTATTCAAATACCGATAGAGAAATTCGACGGATCATCGAAATAGTTGAGATGTTAAGACCAGAAAACTTGCACGCGCGAGCGCCTTTTTGGTCTTACTAGCCTTTGTGCTAGGTACTCATTATACCTGTAAACTCATTAAGTATCGTCGAAGTCTGTTTTTTGTGTATTTACTTTTTTCGAAATCAAAGACTGCAAATAATTATAACAACAGGAAAAAGTCACCATCGAGATGTACTCGTAATAATGCCTATCTTATACTCCAATGTGTAATTAATTTACCTATATATCCTCGCCTCGTACAAAGTACAAAACTTCATCCATTTCACTTATTCATGAGATAATCAACACCTCAGACTTATTCGCCAGTTACGCGCTATCAGTCAGAAGGGAAACGGCCGAATTAAGGGCTTAGGTCACATCACAGTGATATGTTAGCATTCCGTGACCGTCAGTCGAGAACGCGCCGTCATTTGTTGTTATTTTTTTTTCTCCATCGTGTGTTCGCGGCTCAACAGAACGCATTAAGAGAATGGGTGCCGTTTGCGGAGAATTTCATTAGTCATTCCCTCATTCCCTTGCGGTAGGGTTCCATCATAGATTCCTTTCGCGTCGCACGTACCAAGGATACTTCCGAGACAAATATGTCGAGAATAGGGTTGAATTTTCAATTGGATCTTCATTAATTATTTACAGACCGAGCGCAGCGAATTGTTCGGCACATAAAGGTAAATAAGACGCCCGATGCTTGGGCCAGTCTGTACCTTCGGAACTATAGCCATAGTGTAGGATATTTTTTTATTAAATGGGGCTGACGGTGCAGGAATCTAAACGAGAAAAGGTTTCGTTTTTGGATTAGCTTTCACGCTCACCGTTTTCTCTCATTTTCCGGGATAAAAAAGTGCTTTATATTCATGCTAAAATTACTTATGTTTATAGAAACAATAGATCCGTTTTATCATTAAGATGTGAAAATACTCGAAAGTTTTAAAGTAGGTAGATACCTACTTAATTGGTTTCTAAGAGTAAGGCTGTCGCTGCTGGATTATCTTGTGGTTCACTAAACACGTCTTTGTAGACGCAAAGACGTTGTCCGCAAACGTCTACTCCGTCTATTGTTACTTATCTTTGTCATAGTATTTTTAACCCCAACCCTAAAAAGGAAGTTTGACGTGTGCATTTGTATGTCTGTCTGTGACATCATAGATCTCAAACGGATGAACCGTTTTTGATTTTTTTCAGTCTGTAAAAGCTCGATACAAAACATGTGGGGCGTCATACAGCGCGTGTAGCGTCACTTCGTAAGTCAAATCAAACGTACGTACAACAAAGGATTCGCAATTGTTACTCATTGATTTAAACAAATTGTTAACCAGATATGATTTAACATAATATTGATTTCAGAATTGATGATAGTGATGGGATAGTCTTTTGTGTTATAATACTTTTCGTTTTATAACACAAAACGTGTGACTTAGCACAATGCGCACACATTCAAAATTATTTTCTTTTTACAGAACCTTAGGTAAGCATCGAATAAAAAAGACCTCTGTTATGACCTCGGAACTTACCAAAAAATAACCTCCGATAAAAACATCTCTCTTCTAGTTCTCGAGTCCCAGTTGTTCGCCCTTCATCGAAGAGCTCGTTTTGTTCGGTGTGCCATTACTCAGTGTAAAGTTAGTCCCAATTACGCACGATATCAGACGCCAGAATTATTTAAATATGCGTCATAAATCTATTTTATAATGAATGCTAATTCACTATTCAAATAGAAATTTCAATCCTGCGACGCCTTAACTTGATGTTGGTCTTGCAATAAATGGTCACACAATTTATTTCAAGATTTTAATGAGTCAGTATGTTTGAGAAGGCAATCAAATTTTTACCAACGGCTGTATAATTTTCTGTTTTTTTTATTGTTTGTTACAGCATAACTCCATCATTATAATAAATCGTTTTTTTTAAGGATATAGTTTCAGATTGGTCTCATAGAAATTTCATCAAAATTGGCTCAGTAGTTCGGGTTTGTTTAAAAAAAATTGGTCATTTTGAATTCAAACAGGTTATATCAGTTTTTTTTAAATTTAATTATGCGGCATACAATCCGTTAAAAATAAGAGTGGAACAGTTTTTGATTTTCTGACAAAGCCAAATTTAACTTTACTGTGAAATATAAGTGAATATGTGCATCTTAACTAATTGCAATAATATTTAATTGTGCAATGATGGTGGTGTCATAACGTCTTTCAACTGGTTTCACAAATAATAACTAAATATGTATATCCACATTGTTCACTTGCATTGTATTGTATTGTTGTATATTTTTTACTTTACTGTATATTTTAACTTTGGTTCAAAGTTTACTTAAAAAATCAGAAGAAGATTGATCAAAAAATTTCAACTGCCGATGAAATAATACTAATTCCTTCATTTGTCACATTATTTCATTGCCAAGTTCAGAAATACAAAAAGGTTTCTTTATTTTACATATGTACTACCAATGTAAGTAACTTTAAATCAACCATTGTACATGATTCGAAATTTCTCGATATTTTGATTACATATTTCATTTGTTATCTAAATAAAAAAACGCTAATGTTTATTCGTTTTAAACAATAAACATCTTATTAAAATGCACACAATAGATGATATTGTTGAATTGTTGATATTGATGAATAGGCACATGATAATAATGATATAATTAGAATATGTCAAATTAATTACATAATTTGTAACTAAATACATAAGTTGTGTGTCATAATATGCATGCAGCGCTGCCTATTTACCAGACCGCACAGAATGCGTCAAGATCGTTACCTACGCCAGTGTTTAAATTATATTTTAAAATCGATCTAATCTATATTCAAACAATTGAGTATTCACAATTTACCCTCCACTCAATAAATAATTAAATAACCTTACCATTTGAAATTCATGGAGTATATATAGAACGTAGAGTGGAAGCTAGGAGCTAGATATACCTATAACCGTTCCGATGTAGCTCGGTAGAGCGGGCAATAAGTAATGACAATTTAATTTCGGTTCCAAAGTTAGGCGGAATCAACGACTTCATAATCTCATAGACAAGATATATATTCATCAAGCGTAAAACAAGCATTTATCTATAAAAGTAATGAAAAATAGTTTAAATTGTATTACAATAAACCTTCGAAGATATGACAAACATTGTTAAATTAAAAGTTACTATCCATCCATTCGTAGGAAAGAAACCGATGTTATTTTTCCTATTAAATCGAACTCGGATTATATTTTGGGGGCAAAAGTTTCTCATGTTGTGTGGGGAAATGAGCGATGCACTTTAAAAAAACACATAATCGTAACAGTTTTCGTAGGCTTATTCACAATACAAAACAAAAAATGTTCAGATATCATATTTTATATTGGCGACGGAGTAGTGAAAAAAACATATTTTGGAACTCCTCAGCCAAGTTAAAAGATATTAAAGATTATTTTAAACGTTTCTCTTATTTATATATATAAACGATTTTGTCATTCAATTTTCTAATACCTTCACTGCGTGATTTTATTTGTTTAAAAATGTGATGCGCGAGCCCAACTATAATACAGAATTGATACGGATACAAAAGAATATTTTGTGTGTATATTTGGTGCCAATGTGTTATCTGCACACGTTCTCTACTAGTAGTCAATAAAATGAAAGCCGTTAGCGGAACTTTACGGAGATTGTAGTTTCAAGGACTGCCGCGAAACTTCCTTCATTGTAAAACGATCCCTCAAAATTTAATGAATGTGTCACGAACATCATCATAATTCGGCCTTGGATTTAACTTTGAATCTAATTATACTGACTTACGTTAACGATTATAGATATAAAACACGGAATTAAACACTGATACACACGAACCGGCTTCCGTATTAATTGATAAAGCATTTCTGACACTGAATGGGGAGATGTGAGAGAATGCAGATTTAAGTCCTACTGGAAAATCTACGAATAATAGTTGTAATATATTTTTATGTTGTTGTTGCTCCATAGAAGTTTCCATTGAAGTCACCATCATTTTCCTAAAATACGGTCAGGACTTGACCGTGACTGGTTTTTCTTGATTTTGACTACTTTTATATTACTCATGCAACTTTGAATATTATTTAATTTGAATACTCAATAATGGCAAATGCCTAACCGCATGAGTCTAATAATTCCAGTAGAGGAAGGAAGAAGAAAGAGTTTGATGGTCATTTCTGTCATGTGTGATACTTATATATATTGTGTGTGGATTCTTTAATAAGATCAATGTCACAAAATTATTATAATAATAAAATTGAATTTTCTACAATTACAATTATAATTACAAGTATAATTTGCACAGTCTGGACGCATCGATTTCTTTCATCTGGGCCAATAAAAACACAAATTAAGTAAAGTTTGCTGACGCTTCTTTTGAGACTGAAGTTAGGTTGTTTTAATTAGCTCTCAGCTAGGCCTTAGAAAGTAATAGTCTGTCATTATTCAATTCCCTTTTTGCTTTGATATGTAAATTGTCTCCCATTTATACGCCTTAAGAGAACTATTTAGCGCTATTTTAACCGATTTCCAAAAGTAGGAGATTCTCAATTCGGATGTATGTTTATTACGCGGAGTTTTGGCGGAATAATCTCCGCGAATTATGAATTATTTTTGATGTTTTTTAGGGTTCCACGCCTCAAAAAGAAAAAACGGAACCCTTATGTATCACTTTGTTGTCCGTCTGTCTGTCCATCTGTCCGGGTGTCAAGAACTTTATTTCGGGAACGCGTAAAGGTATCGTGTTGAAATTAAAACCATATACGCAGATCCATAGTATCTTGCTGCAGAAAGAAAAATAAAATTTCTCAGTTTTCGTAAAAAAAAGTTATGTCTTAAAAAAACGCACATTTCGACACTCACAAAGGAATCAAAACCTATTGGGTACTTCCCGTTGACCTAGAACTATGAAATTTGGCAAGAAGCATTGTGTTATAGTACACATATAGAAAAAAATCCTAAACTGGTCGTTTTTAATTTAATCACAAAAAATAGTGTCTTTATGCAAGGAATGAGGGCCCAAATTTTAAAGTGAATTAACCGTATCATGTGGGATATCATATGAAAAATACAATTTATCTACTAGTTTGTACGGAACCCTCGGTGGTTTTGTTTGGTAGGTAACATCTCAGAGGTGGTCCCATATAAATTTTATCAAAATTGGTTCAGTACAAGTGTGATAGGTAGGTAAGAGTTGACATTTTGGAAAAATTATCAAAATCTGGTAATTCTTGATGTTTGGTGACAGATCCCTGGTATGTGGAGGTCAAAATCAAATCAAATCAAATATTTTTATTCTTTCGACACATAATATGCACTTAGAATCGTCATTACATAGTCTGTATATCAACTTTTATCTTACACATTATGTGTAAGATAAAAGTTGAAAATTATGAGCTGTGTATGCGGTTGTGTGTTTTTGTTTCTTTTCTAACTTTGGCCTCTTAACGCGTTAGTACATAGCTCTCAAGTTAGCTAACGAACCAAGTTGGATAAGCTTTTTTAGCGATTAAAAGAGCTAAATTTATTTCACAAAATACTTATTTTTAATTAATTATTATTAAAATCTAAGTTGTAAATTTCAATATTTGCGTATAGGTATGTTTTATATCACAAACTGGATTAAAAAAGTTATAATTACGTAATTTTATTAAAAATTTCGCGTTCGGGAAACTTAAAAGCGTCTTCTCGTCCAATATTCCCCAGTCCCTCAAGTCGAAAGTTTACAACCAGTGTGTGTTACCAGTGATGACATACGGCACTGAAACGTGGTCCCTAACTATGGGCCTTATAAAGAAACTCAAGGTCACGCAACGAGCTATGGAGAGGGCTATGCTCGGAGTCTCTCTACGAGATCGAATCAGAAATAAAGAGATACGTAGACGTACAAAAGTCACCGATATAGCACAGCGGATTAGCAAGTTGAAGTGGCAGTGGGCAGGACACATAGCACGTAGAACTGATGGCCGATGGGGCCGAAAGGTTCTCGAGTGGAGACCACGTACCGGCAAGCGCAGCGTAGGAAGACCAGCCACGAGATGGACAGATGATCTCATACAAGTGGCGGGAAGACGCTGGATGCAAGCCGCTTCCAATCGGTCTTTTTGGAAATCCATGGAGGAGGCCTATGTCCAGCAGTGGACTTCTTATGGCTGAGATGATGATGATGATGATGATTAAAAATTTACTTACAAACGCTTTAGATAAAAGTTAATACGATTATACAATGAGATTTTATCATTGAATATGAAGTAAAAGCATGGGAAATCTTAGTTCTCAGCACTTTCGAGGATAAGACCACATCTTAAAGGCCTTTTAGTATCTTGGTTTTATATATCTTGGGTGTACTTTGTTTTTAAACACACAGGATGGCATTGTCATTGTTCACAAGTAACGATAAGCGTCTAACAGCGTTGCCAGATGTGTAGTGACTGAAGATGAGTCGGGCGATTACCTTACTGAAAGCTTGCCACGCAAAGCTGGGGAAGACCTATCTACATAAAATACATCATTTACGATAAAGCACTGTATAACAATATTCTTATTTCACCTATATATATTTTTCTTCGATGGTTAGAAGCATGTCAAAAAGAATAATGAATATAGAACCCTGATACCACAAAAATAAACTATTATATTTATTTTTTAAGTGAACTATTTCAATTTTGAAAAAAAAAGTTTGTCGCTTAATTGAATGGTACCCTTAGATGGTACCATTAGTATTTTAAAAATACTTATACATATTAATGAATGTACTAAGTACGAGTATTTTTCGTGGGTTGATACAAGTGTCATTTACTTAAAGTAAATTACATGTGGCGAGGTAACCTTAATAGTGATAAGGACATGTATCCCTAAACAAACATCGAGTTTTATGTCGCTCTACAAATGAAACAAATTTGGATAGTTATTTGTCCATTGGTGTCAAGGAACAAAATTATTCTATATTGTAGGACGTCATTAAAGCCCAGTTTCAAAACATCGGTTGAGTACTTGCGTAAATGGTCGAAAAATATGGAAAAAAATCTAAAAATATAATTATATAAACAAAATTCATACTCATAAACTCGTCAAATGGCAAATGTGCAAGCATGATGCCAAAATCAAGCAAAAAAAAAATACACGCTCAAAAGCGATTTTCTTGTGTAACTACCACAGAATACCTTGATAGTATACATACAGAATAGCCTCTCCCTGCCTCCCGTCAATCTCAGGTGCCTCACCCACTCCCCTCGCTCGCCCGTCGCTTTATTGGAATTTGACTGAACTGACATATTCGTTGTCATTCGACAAAAGCGTTACGTGCCTAAAATGTTCTGATCCCAACTGACGTCATGAGCGAGGGACAGCCAGACGGCGTCATGCATATGTGTGCGTTATAAAGAGACGTCAACTTACGTATGTGTTACATTACACACGACGATCAGCACGACGTTGTATGGAGTGTTAGACTGTGCTGTTACGCTTTTTATGATGTTTAATGTACGTTACTGTGTAAAAGTATGTGCAGAACCTTTATACAAACAATTCTGAGTTATGTTTCATAAAAATCGGGCGGTTAAATTAAACAAGGCAGATCCTAATCTGGTATATCCTGGTTTGGCTGAAAAAAAAAACAAAATTCAAATTCCTTTATACAGTTTTCTGTGTAATATGAGCAATTGAGCATACTTAATGGATACCGGACACGATCATTCGAAACCTTCAGAATCAGTGCAGTGTGACCAGAATTTATGAGTATTATATCAGCTATCTAGTTTCCATAGTACAAGTTTGCTTAGGTTTGAGGCTAGATACTATTGTGTGAAAATCTCCGCCGATATTAATTTATTTAATTAAATCTACGACCGCACTAGACTGCTATTCAAAATAAGTTATTTGTACTGCACAAAATGATAAATCACTGTTAGGATAGAAAATCATTAATTCTAGGAGGAAAATCTTATTTCAGTATATACAGACAGCATATTTTGATTATTTTTAAAACTTCTAATCTGGATTAAAACGTGGGCCGAAATCTGCTTAAATCACTGGATTCTGCTGAAATGGTCAATCTGGTAATTTATTACCATTCGCAAATGATTGTGTCCGGTACCCACAACGGTTGCCGTCATTCAGACGACACGTCATGCGCCAGTGGCACAAAAACCAGTTTAGCCAGTGACTAGACCCCTTAAGGCTGCATCAGACGGATTACGTCCTTTAATTCTGTTAAAACCTCTGGTCATTTCGTATTTGCGAGATGAGTCTGCAGCCAAAGGCTTTCTATTAATATTCGAAGCTAAACGGCCATAATTGAATATAATAGGAGATAATAGCTTTGTACTGCGCACAATGTCACTGGCTTGTTACCGTGACAGAGCAAGAAACATTGAAGATCAGTAGAAGAGGCCGGCTGGGGTAAATGATAAATTATTTGCTCTGTGGGTATTAGCATCTACTATAACAAACTTTCGTATAAGATAAAAAAAATGGTTGTTTGTGAAGTCGGTTTACGGACGATAATTTTACGTAATGCCGATGCGTCACAAGGCGAACGCTCAGGCCGATCGTGCCTCTCTATCGCTTGTTCCGTGCTCTCGCTTGCACGCTTTGCCCAGGCGGAACGTGATACTTTTTTGTGCGTGCAGCCGGCGTTCATCGTTCATTCGGCGTTCAGCGGAAGTTTTTTGTGAGAATGTATGCGTAAAATCGCTATAAAAGTTTATAAAGGCACTTTCTATAGAATAATTCTAGTAAAACCACTTGTTTATTACGAAAAAGTTCGTTGGGGATTACGAAAAAACACGTTTGCCACGTTTGCAAAATTTCCTTAGGTATATAATAAGGTATTATTATAATATTAATCCGCCATGATATTATTTTGTGAAGAAAAAATATATATTTATTGGATATCGCCATTTAAAGATAAGACAAGGAGGTGAATAACCAGACAGACGGACGGACAAACAATGTAGGTGTAGTAATAGAATTCTGCACTTTTACAGAAACTTTAAATAAAACCGATAAAGTAGAAGTTTCACTCCCCCACCGATGTTTCGAAACAACGATATGTCATTTCGAAACAATGAAAGTGGAAAGTGAAACATTCCATGAAATATTTTTACTTTTTTTATTTTTTTTTTATTGAACGTCCTACTCTCCAAGCATTCCCCTAAACATCAAAACTTGGAATCCTATTAACATTTGTTCCCATTAAAGTCCCAGTTTCTCAGATTTTCTCTAAAAATAAAGAAGTCCCTGAAAAGCAATATTTCTAAATCCCAAGCCTGATCCAAACTAATCGAACTTAGCCAATCTAAAACTCTGATGTTTAGTAATACTCGTTGTCTGGAAATGTTAACAGAAAACTTTTAACCGACCGGCCTAAAAAGGGAGCAACGTTTTTCAACCGACTTTAAGAAAAAGGTTCTTAACCATATGTTTTGAATGTATATTACTTCATAAATCCGTCATTTATGAATCGATTTAAAAATATTTTTAATTGTATAAAAGGATATAAGTACTTTCAGATTGGCCCCATAGGTAATTCATTAAATTAAATAATTATGCTTACAATGTAAGTGATATATCGTGTAGGAAAACATCATCCTCCATTTTGGTCAGTCGGGTAACAAGTAAGTTTAAAAAACGTAAAACAGGAGTTTTCAAAATTTGTTTATTTCAGCCCCCGTACTCAAAACTCACTCGGATTCGGAATCTATGTCTCCATCTCTGTCATTCTCTATGGAAATGACAGAGATAGAGATATAGATTCGAAATCGAATCGGAATGACTTCTAAATACGGGGGCAGGTAGCACATACCCATAAATACAATTACTTCGCAACCCGAACCCGGATTTACCCCATTGATTATTTTTTTTTTTTATTATAAATTAAAATTAAAAAAGTAATACACACGTCAAACTTAGAACATCCTTCTTTTTGGGTCGGGGGTTAAAACAGTGTAAAATATAACGACACGTATGTGTGAAGTCATCCCTCCGTATTTTCTCGATACAAACACTTCACATGTGTTCCATCAATATAAATATTGTATTTTTGTGAGATGGTATATTGGCGGACTTGTGAATAGAAATGAAAAGTCGATACTTTTTTACGATAACTTTTTGTATTGAGCGTCAAAAAGAGCCTTTGTGCTTTGTGCTTTAAGCATTCTTTAGGTTTTTGACAATTTTCTCCTTTCAAATTCGATTTCGAGCATACAATAAAATGGTTTTCAAAGTACCTACTTGTTTGTAAATATTAAAAGGAATATAGACTGACTGTTTGAACACTAGCAATTTTCAAGGACAAGTTAATTAGTGGTTGTATGAAACGTATAAAGGAATGAGACCGAAAAAAAATCTAAAAAATAAACTAAGAAAACCTCGGTAATTTTTTTTCCCAAGATTCCAGAATTTATGGACGCCGCGCACTCATACGCACCGAGCGAGCGCAAGTCACTTACCTACGTGTGTAGATACAATGCGCCGTGATCGCGGGACTTGCATGTATTCTCGGCGCGCATGGTTTGATTGTCCGTATTTTTTGTTTTTCGCTCAGGATATTAACCACCTATTGTGTTTGATTGTTTGGAATGAGAATCGATTACTGAAGACTCTGTATCAATATTGTTAGTATTAAAACAGTCACCCTGTTTAACCGTAAAGTAATGGCTTGTTACTTTCTCTATTACATAGTGGTAAAAAATCAGAATGATTTTAACGAATCTAAATCCTGTTATAACGTTTTAAACGTTGACAAGAATTCCTGCTAGTAGTTCTGCGAACAATATAATGAACTCATTGAAACTGGTAATTAAACTACTGAAGCATAGCTATCTTTGAAGTTCAAGGTTCAATATCAGTGAAATTCATATAGGACCACTTTGAAGCTATACTACAGAAGATTGTAATGATACTACATAGCTATACCTAGCGAAACAAGTATAAGTTTAAAAACTCAAAATCCCGACTCAACCCGACAAAAGAAACCGGTTGAACAGATTTTTCGCCGATCTGATTTACATATATTTTAAAATCATATTAGTAAAATTCACTGAACATACTACGAATCTGGGGGCACGGCCGTGCCCCCGCCATGTGAGCGAGCGGGTACGTACGGCCGGGATAGAATTTTGCCAATGCTACGCAATGCACAACTGTATGCCAGTAACGTATCGATATTTCCACATTACGCATATCGATATTTTTATCGATGTTACCACCTCACCTATCGATATCATATTCTGCAAGTATCACGTCTATTTGCAGGCCAACAAAAACTGTGCCGGCGATCCTGCTATAAAGCTTTGTATGGATTACACGGATTTTATTGCTTTCCCTGGCATTCTGCGTCGGAGGATTTAACGAATGATCCGGGAATGTCCGTTTTACAGCCGGGATTCGCGGATTCGGGTAATCAATGTGATGATTATGCCAATTCTCAGCTTATTCCCGGTTTCGAGCGCGGTAAATGAACTACAGAGAGCTGGTTGCTAACGACGAATTGATGGTTGGCCCGGACTGCTTCCGTAAGCAGGTTTTTGTATCGGAATTTTGGTTACGAAATATTTGGTGATATTATAACTTTTTATAGATAAAGGATAGTGCCAATAAGAGTTTTGGCAGGAACGTCATGGACTATGTTGTCGCTTTGTTTTATTTTCGTCAATTAGTGTTATTTCGAATGTTATGGTACAAAAATGGTGATGTTGTGTTTGTGTTTGTGATCAAGTGCGTGAGTGTGGGCTAGTGAAATAAAGTGGTGAAACGTGCTTTTGACGTGACAACGTCTAATAAATCGATCTAACGAATCGAACACCGGCTGCATGCACGAAAAAGTATGACTCATTGTCCCGTTACGTTACGCTCCTTGTCCCGTTACAACCGCGCGCGGTGGCTGAGGAAGCGGGCGGGTGTGCGCCGCACCCGACCGTCGCTTCAATTATCATTCCTTGGAGCTCGCGCGCGGACGTATGTTGTCACGTTAAACTATCGTCCGTAAACCGACTTTACAGACAACCAATTTTTTCAGGTTAGCGGCAAAACTTCATGGAGGCTTTCAGTAAAGTCGCCACCACTTTGACTAGAACATTATAACTTTAATAATAATAATTATAACTAGTACATGACTAGAACATTTATAACTTGTGTTATTCAAATAAATCGCTAATCACGTGGGACCAATACAAAAAGAAGAAGATATATTTTATAGGGCTATTAAATCATCGAGATATCGTTTCATGAGGAAAAATAACATATTTAGGCCGGCTGTGTTCATCTCTATCCACTAAATACTACGTAGATGTTTATCTTTATGAATGATCATTTTATTTACAATGACGCAATGTGGAAAATGTGAGTGTTAACGAAACTAAAAAATAATGTTATCCGCGCACCGTCTGCAAATCTGTGAGTTGATACATGTGACATTCATAAAAGCAATTAAAAAATGGATATATATCCCCACATGGATAAAGTGAACTTTAGTTAGGATTGTGATTTACCTGCGGCTGTTCGTACACTAGGTGATAGTGACAGATGCTAACGATAGAACGTGAAATAATGGTTTAATAACATACAAATCGGCAAAAATGCAAAGCCTCATTCAATTCCGAAGAATAGAACTTTTAACGATTTAATATTACAGAGTTCACTTAATTTTCCCCCGTCATGTACGAATGGCGTAAGTATAAAAACAACGCAATATAAAGGAGTAGGTTCATTACTCACTGGATAACGCTGAGTGGGTGATACGACGTGAATAGTGGGCTTAATGACGGGAATCCGACTGTGAATGTGCTTCATTAAATGACTCGTGGATATTGATGAAGATGACCTTTGCAGAAATTACAGCTTAAAATAGAATAGTGGTAGGTGTTGGGAAAGAGTACTGCGGCATTCCATCCAACATATGTCCGCAATTCAGCCGCTGACTTCTATTCGCAGATTGGTGGGTGCTGTCAATGTTAGATAAATAAACGTTTTATTCTTGCTAAGTTCTGTTTATGATTAATTTTGGTGGAATCCATAGAAGCAATTCTCTTAATATACCTGTTCATTTTTATTCTCAGCCGTGGAGTGAGTTTAACAGGGCAAACGCCTCTCTGTAATTAAGAAAATTGCTTAATTATTAATAAATAATTAAAACATTTCTTAGATTTATCCAGAATTGTATGAAATTCTTAAAAACTGTATAGATGTTTTAGATTTCATACATAACATCCGGTAGCATACACAAAAATGATAATGGAAAAAAATACTGAATTACTGAACTTCGAAGTTTGAAATGAATCTTATATCTAAAGTACAAGAGTGCGATTAAAATAATTAAGGTTATTCAATATAAAAAAATAATTAAACAAAACATAGAAATTGATAATCACTAACTATGACATCAAAATCTTCAAAATGCAGACGAATTGGAAACCTCTCTTTTCACATTGGTTAAAAAACAATGTAACTCCAGATTATATCCAATTAAAGTCGACAGTAAAGGTGTTAACTTTAATTTAATTTCAGTAACAAGTACGCGTTAAAATACGAGAGAAGCTGTAAAAGTCCATCGTGCTGGAATTACCGTTCTTCATGAATTATGCCAGAACTATTTACTTGGAAAACTCATTTGTACTGCACTTACAGTTTTTACTTGAAAAAACGAACGTAGCCCAATTTTCATACAATTTTAATTCAGTTAAAACTTAATTTGTATTCCATGAGACTCTTTTTAGAGTTTTGTCTGTCCTACTTATAAACAACTTTATCATTTCCACTGTAGTACACAGAATAATTATGTGATCTGAATTAGATTTACCATAACATAATCATACTTTAATATTATATTGCTTATAGTCTAGTAAAAATAAGATTTGTGACAACATAAAAGACAACTAAGTATATTGTTATTTAAATGAATGTAAAATAAATAAACAATATGTGTCAAATGGACACAATTTCATAATTATATTATAAAAGCTAATTTTGTTACATTTACACGTTCCGATCGTTATGAAAATTAGTGCACAGATAGCTTTGGACCTGGAGACGGACATAAGCAACTTATCATCATCATAATCATCACCGTTTTAGCTAGTTTATAAATCGGGGATTATTGTTGATCTATGATTTTTAGTTATTTTCCTATCATAATTTCAAAGAATCCCCCAGTTGCAAATACTGTGATCTGCTCCATACAAACGGATTTATTTTTACTATACTATTAGTTACTCACTTAATTCTAATATAAAACTAAAACAGGCGACTTCAAAATACGCAATTTCGTTTACTTGGATATGTTTTCCAGTTATATTGTTTTAATAATCAAAGTAATATACTGATAATGATAAAATTTATATGGGACACGCCTGAAGGAGCAGTTCCATATTCTTTCCCAGGGAAGGTTACCTACCAAACAAAAAACCATAAAAACCAATTCATAACTGGCGAAGTAATCGCAATACAAACATAAAAAACATACAGTCGAATTGAGAACCTTCTCCTTTTTGGAAGTCGGTTAAAAAGCAAAACAAAAGCTCGAAATTAAAATATCATCTCCATTGCTATTGCGCGAGGGGAGGCAGTATAAGGCATTCATATGGACCTTGCGTAACAGAGACAAACCGCTCGCCCACGTCAGGTATACGACTAATAACTTGACATAAAGTTGACAGCTCCTCCTCCAGCCCAATTCCCGCCTCGACCTTTATCCCCGCCATTAATGAAACTACAGCAGAACTGCATGCAATCTAAACACTCATGTTTTTCAGGCGTATTACGGAGCCCTCCATTACGGCGGAACGAGCAGACGGCTGTGCCGTTTTTTGCTCACCCCACCCATCCCTATAAATCTTTGTAAATGGCTCGTTAGTTCTTCTGGTCAATTCGCGTCTAGGTTCAGCGTCCAGATTTTTTATTCATCCGTTTTTCAGTAAGTTACTATTGGATTCGGTCAATTTATTGAGTGGTTGAGTGGGTTGCGCCGGGATTGCCGGTCGTCTTTTTGTACGTATTTTTCAGGGTTGAATTAATTTTCTGTTACTCGTTCCTGAAAATATTCCAGGAACGAGTAACACTGTTTACGAGGTCGGTAATGTTATTGGAGTTCGTTTAAATTGGTATGATAATTTTCTACATTGTTTTTTTTTTCAATATTATAAATAAATAAATACGTTTTAATATTACAGTTTTGAGCTTTTAACGTAATCAAGAATACCTAGTTATTTCAACGAAGATTTTGTTAAAATAACTAGGTTCACACACGTTTCACACGTTAGCTTATGCGAGTTATCTTGGACCACACCTTCGTATCGTTACAAGAGCTAACGTCTCGCCTGTACTACATATAATAAAAAAAATCTATCCACTAAACTGAATTATTGCTCTCCAGATCTCTGAAAGAAATCTGTATGTTCTGCAGACCATAGCAACAGCATTAGTATTGCCAAAGATTTTCAAGTCCACGGCAAACCGATCCGAGGCAGGTCCGATCGTGTATGGAGTACTGCTGCCACCTTTTTGATGGATCAGCCAAGCTTTTAGAGTCAGTGGACTGGCGAGCTGTGAGGTTAATCGGTGACGATAAACTAGCTGCCAAGAAGCTACTTAGTTTTGAGCACCGCCGTAAAGTAGCATGTCTGTCTTTTTTCTATAGGATACATTTCGGGGAATGTGCGCAAGAGCTTCATGACCTAATTCCACCCTCCCCATTTCACTACAGGACTAGCAGAAAGTCGGCGAATTACCACCCATTTCTCGTTGAAATGCCAAAAATCCGTACTCAGCGATATCGATCCACATTATATCTTCTAGATCGAAGAGCTCCATCCTCGGCCACACAGTACTGCCAGCTGATAAACTTAATCACCATGTTTTCTTTCACTCTGAAAAGAGCTAGTCAAATTAGTTGTCATACGTGCATGTATGATATAATACGCTGGGCTTTTCAACCGTCAACATTGCAGCTGTGTTAGAACCTACTGCGATCCTAGTCGGGTCAAGAAATTAGTTTTGGAAATTCATGGGTGAGGCGTATACCTAGCAGTGGACTTCCTATGGCTGAGATGTTGATGAGGTTTGATAATGCGTTGCCTGAATGAAAATATTACTGTATTTAGGTCGTTAGAATTAGCGCCTATTTTTCATTAATTAAAAAACAGACCTAATTTGCTTTTCATAAGATAGTTTTTTATGTAAATAGCATACAAATAGAAAATTAAGTCTAGACAACGTCTAAGGCAATTTTAATTAAACGGCTGACCTACTTTTTGATCATAGGACGCTGCGTGCAAACCTATTACAATGAAAGAAGGGGCTTCACTCATCTTGTCACTTAGGGCAATCGCATTACCCTCCCTCCTTCTCCCCCCTGGTTCCAACGAAGCCAGGAGAGGAAAGGGCTTAACGAATTTACGCCGACTCTTGACAACACTTATGATGTGGAGAGGAGGGCCCAATGGGAATCATGGCTCATGTGGTGTTTTCTTTGTACCTAATTTCTTAATGATACGAGAAAATAATGGTAATTGAAGCGATGATAGCTTATGAGCGATTGAGTGAGAGACTTCCGTGCCGGATCATGTTGGTTCGATCTCCACATGATGACAATGATTTTGATAACATAATAGTTGAGTAATTTTTAACAGACTTCCAAATATTCTCCATTCGACGGAATCTTTTATTTTTATTTTTTATGTATTTTACTAAGACACCAGTACCGAATTGAAAAATTCTTTGATAGAGTAAATGTTCCAGGTGGTCCCATAGAAATTTTATCAAAATCGGTTCAGTAGTTTGGTTTTTATAATAAAATAACTGGAAAAATATATCATCCAAGCAAACGAATTGCGTATTTTGAAGTTGTTTTTTTTTAGTTTTAAACAATTACTTGTTACTACACGAATGCGTAATAAGGTTAGCAGAATGAAGGTTATCGTATGGTCGTAAAATTATGTAAAATATACGTGATAAAACCTTTAAGTGATTTTCAACACCATCGAAGGCTCCTTCTTGCGGAGGCGTCGTGTGGCGGGTCGCCCTCTTCCCTAACATATGGTTGAGGAGGGCGATGGCTGGCACATGCGTCATACTCGTGATCGGGTGCTGCTTGCGGGTCGCTGGTTTGCTCGTGGTATGCACGCAACATAGTACATACATACATGGTACATAATACTTAAATTAAAATAAAATTATTTTCCCGTAACGATAATTAGTAAACAATAGTTTGTAATTATGACGAAGGTCACGGACCCTGGTGTCTGTGGAGATAAAAAAAAACGATAAGTTGTATCTTATAGTAAACATTTGTAAATGGCTTATTTGTGTTTATCCAATAATAATAATTCTGTTATTTAAGGTTATTTCTCCAAAATTATAAAAAAGTTGTTTAATTTAATTGAGTAACGATCACGAAAACCTAAAAAAATCATAACGAGGTTTATGTTTTTCGGGTGTGTGTTATGTATGTATGTTTCTATAGAACATATTTCTTACAGCCTAAATGGCTTTATTGATTTTGATGTGCAAGGTGCCGTTAGATACACAGATACACAAGTCAAACTTATTTTACTTCTTTATGGGTCGGTGGTTAAAAATTAAGGCAAGCCTAGCCCCAAAAGCTGAGTGCGGCAAAATGTTTGTTCTATCTAGACCGCCTGAAGGCATTCAACGTGACTTAACACTTTCACTGCTGACACATCGCGTCACGCATCACGCACGTATTCGCAGTGTTAATGGCATTTTGTAAATTCTTATTTCTTTTAAACTGTTATTTATAGACGTTCATTTCTATAAAACTAAACACCAAATTTTTTAATTTAATATACTACCTTTATACAAATTTGGACAGTATGGAAATATGGAGACGTTTTTAAAGTATAATCCTATTCACAACTGTATATATTATATATCAACCACATATATCAATAAATTTATCAAAATCAATGCAGTGCTTTGGTTTTTGTTACAAAATAACTGGTAAAATATCATCCAAGTGCCTGTGAAAGTAGAAAAGTGTTCAGCAAGTCGCGTACATATGTATTGTATTCTAGTCTTGAAGTCTAGTTTTTCAGTTTTATAATATGTATTGTATTGCGTATATTGAAGTCTAGTTTTTCAGTTTTATAATATGTATTGTATTGCGTATATTGAAGTCTAGTTTTTCAGTTTTATAATATGTATTGTATTGCATATATTGAAGTCTAGTTTTTCAGTTTTATAATATGTATTGTTTTGCGTATATTGAAGTCTAGTTTTTCAGTTTTTTTAAGCTATAATTATTGTATTAGTGTATTTATAGAACTCTCGCGATTGTATTTAGAAAACTCAAAAACCCTCGATAACCAAGAACGGCTGAACTAATTTTAATTAAACATACTTAAAAACACTCTCGATGAAATCCTCTTTCAAACAAAAAAGACTAGATCAAAATCGGTCCATCCGTTTGGGGGCTACGATGCCACAGACAGATACACCTATACAGAGGTACACAAATACAAACATGACACTTATAACAACCCTCTTTTTGAGCCGGGGGTTAAAAACCCGCATCTGTGAGTTCTTAATATTCTTCATGAATGAAGTCTGTCAACCCACACTTGGCCAGTATGGTATAAATAGGCTTTCCTTTCTCACAACGATAAAATATCTTGTGTACAGCAGTCGAACTGTTTACATGTATAAACAAAGCTGATTTGATTATAAAAAGCTAATATTTCACAACAAAGTGACGAAAGAACATTATTTCGACGCCAACTTTTGTTAGACAATTTTTCCTCAGCACTGAGTACAACCATAACCAAGAAACTGCTACAGCTTCACACAAACTTTATGAAACTAAAAAGTTTCACACTTTCTCAGAATAACGCAAACTGGCGGTATGCAAGCAGTCTATGTGGAAATTGCTAAATATTATAATACTAGCTGTGCCCAACGATGTAACAGCGTTACCCGACGTGTCGCGACTGAAGACGAGTCGGATGATTACCTTACTCGAGGCTTGCCATGCAAAGCCGGGGAAAACCTATCTACGTTTAGACGCGTGTCGTGATCTGTGAACAGTGACAATGCCATCCTGTGCGTGTAGAAAGTTCATCACCAAGATATATAAGGCCAAGATACTAAAAGGCCTAAGTATAACCACTCTATAGATAAAATCTCACTGTCTGTGCCTGTCTCACCCGCGTAGTGATGAAATAAATGAAGATGATGACCGGTGATATTGATGATAAAATATAGCCTATATCCATCTCTACTAGTCTCTCATATTTTTTTGCATCCTCGCCAAAACTTCATCATTTAGTTTAATAAATACTTTAATGTATTAATACTGTAGGGCGTAAACCCCTACAGCACGCTGTATAACCTATTACAACATAGCATGTATATAATACGGCCCATGACAGCGCACGGACAGTCGTCCGCCAGCGCTCTATTAAAGAGCACATCATTTAATTGGAGTTTCATTTATACTACGCGCAACCCAAGTGGTAGGTACCACTTGGGTTGCTCTGATAATACATCCCAATCGATATACCACAGTACTTATAATAACGAAACAAATAAAACTTTCATCGACATTCGACAAAATATGCCGTCAGGAAGCTCCAGTTCCAACTTTCTGACTATCCATCATCAAACTAAATCCACATTCCATATGCAATGTTTGCATACAATTTTTTTTTTTTTTATCAATATTGCATACATCTCAATCAGTCTGATTGGTCGTGCTAAATAGATTTTAAATTTTGATTTCTGCCAACCTCCTGCCAATACTGCGTACACTGCGTAGGTAATTGAAAATCCATTTATCTTTAGACCCTTGTTTTTAAACCCAACGCTATTGTTTTGACGTAAGCAATCTGCAACCGTAAAAAAATCGAAGAACAAGTATCTGTATTTAAAAAAGAAAAACTCGACTGCAGAAAAGCAGTATTTGCAGTCTAACTTACGATTTCATTACGCTTAATACGCTGTTGAGTGTATGTTTTTTGTGAGAAAGATGCGTTAAACACACAGACAGATGATATCAAGACACGCACTCAAGAAGTTACTCCAAACACTACATTTTGTAACTAAATGTGGTGTCATCTGACTACGAAACTTCGCCTCCTTGGCTTTAGTAAAGTTATCGCGAGTGAGTTACAGCTCTCGTTAGCCGGTTAGTTATAAACAGCTATTATTTATCAGCCGGTTCCAAACACTCGTAGAAACTTCTCGACTCGCGCTGTCTGGCTCCTATCGATAAAATGTAGTTGGAGTAACACAGTACACAGTAGTAGGAGTGGACAGTATTTAAAATTCTAAGTTAATACGTTAGTAATATGCTGCTCTGCTTTTTCAATTCGAATGTGGTTTTAGAGTTCCATACTCAACAGACAGGGTATATATATATACATAGCGAAACTATATAACCGTTAATGTTTCTCTACGTCTGCCTGTCTGTCTGTCCATCCGCGGGTTAGCTTAAAAACTCTTAGTGCTAAATAGCTGTATACGATCATATACCTACATGTTAATTGCGAAACCCAATATTGTAGTCTTCAATATCACAGTAAGCGCGCGTTCACACGAGCGCGATTTTTTTGGAGCGACACCGCGCGCATGTCACTTATGCACCGCTTGCTCCTCAGAAGAATTTAATTTATAGTTTACTAGCTGTGCCCCGCTGTGTCACACGCGTAGTGATGAAAAACGGTGATAATGATGATAAAATATAGCCTATGTCCTTCTCTAGGTTTTAAAGAATCTGTATTCCAAATTTCATAACGATTGGTTCAGCCATTTATCCGTGAAGAGGTAACAAACAGGCAGAGCTACAGACGTCAGACAGTTACTTTAGCTTTTATAATATTAGTAACGATGTCTTTTACACAAAGTAAAATATTTTCGATATTAATGCACGAGCGCACACTTAGCGCCTGAAACGGCCCGAATAGCAACCGCTTCGCACACGCATCTTACGCGTGTCGCGCACGCACAGTAGCGTCCGCTTCATATCCGCTCATATCATTAAAATGTGTACTCTATGTGAAAGACATAAACATAAGTTCCAAAGTTTCTGAAAAGCAAAACGAAAACACATTCGACGATTTAGCGTGTATATTTTACATAACCTTAGAAAACATTACATTCAAGTGAGTTGCAGTTAACACTTGTACGACAACCAGTCTCAGTAAGACGCCTGCTTCATGAGTAGAAGCCCCTTGGTTCGATTCCCTGCTGGATATTTATAGATATCTAAAATTGACACAGAATTTGTCAAAATTTCATTGTGAATTTCACTTATCCGTGTCATTGTAATACGTATGCTTAAAGTTGTAAATTATCATCATCAACAAAAGAATTCTTAGTGAGATGTACTAGCGCTTGAAAGAGAAATTTTCTGTCTGACCAAAAAAACGTAGGAATCATAGACGGTGACGACGATGAAAATGATTGTCGTAAGCTATATCTATATCATATCTGTGCTCGATGGTCGTAAATAAACTCATACAAAATAATTGAAACTCATAGGGCCTACATAATTGTGTGTAAAATTTTAAATATCTCACGTCCTCAGTTGAATATCTATAAAATTTAAAATGTTGAATCTCTTCCGTTACAACCGCACTGTGAAATTTCAAATATTCATCCGGCAAATCGGTCGTATGTCGAGTCTCATTGGTTGCGGATAACGGCTGGTAACTCCGGGGACGGGCTTAGATTCTTTAATGCTAGCATGTCTTTCCCAGCGTTAGGTAGGTATACTATACAGAAAGACAGCATTTGGTGGTGTAATATGCTGAGAAAACATTGAGAGTGCTGGAATAACAACGATAATACACTTTTATTAAAGTTATTGTAATAAAATTAAGTACATATAATAACGTGTTTAAAATTTTTATTTACTGGGAGGTTTTATTTGATCGAAATTTGGTACATAACTTTGAAAGTCGAAGAACTGAAACCGCAGGTTTTTTTAACTTATTGCACACGTTCCCCTTTCAATCGATGACTTCACACGGAACGCGGGCTTTACGTTCTTCGGAAGTGGACTGAGAGACGTGAGTAACCCGTATTTTTTCGATTAGATTGCTGATGTTGCGGCCATGCTCAAACCAAACAGCATCTAATACCTACTATTGTACCCATGAAGCCTTCCTCCTGCACATTACAAGACATTTAGACTCATCCAGAATAAATCCACGGTGCTTAAGATAGGCCATCGCATATAATGCGTAGGTCATATCCTAGTTTTTATTTTGCCCTGTGGACTAGGGATGTTATGGATCTACGTAACCGTAATCGAAACTATTGGATATCCAAAATAATAAATAAATACTTAAATATAAATATTGGTGGACATTTCACACAACACTATCTAGCCTAAACTAAGCAATAGTTTATAGAATATATACCTACTTTTTAAAGGTTCCGTACCTCAAAAGAAAAAAACGGAACCCTTATAGGATCACTTTGTTGTCCGTCTGTCTGTCCGTCCGGGTGTCAAGACCTTTATTTCGGGAACGCGTATCGAGTTGAAATTAAAACCATATACGCAGATCCATAGTATCTTGCTGCAAAAATAAAAATCAAATTTCTCAGTTTTAGTAAAAAAAAGTTACAGCCGAATATGTCATAAAAAACGCACATTTCGACAATCACAAGGGAATCAAAACCTATGGGGTACTTCCCGTTGACCTAGAACTATGAAATTTCTCAAGAAGCATTGTGTTAGAATACACATATAGGAAAAAAACCGAAAACTGTTTTTTTTATTTAATCACAAAAAAGTAGTATCTTTACGCAAGGAATGAGGGTCCAAATTTTAAAGTTCTTTAACCGTATCATGTGAGGTATCATATGAAAGAACTTAATTAGCATAATGTTAAAACAGGTTTTTAAATATTTTTACGATGTATATTTTTCGGTATAAGAAGGAAAATATAAAAAAAATATGATGTCCCCCTTTTATCTACTAGTTTGTACGGAACCCTCGGTGGGCGAGTTTGACTCGCACTTGTCCGGTTTTTATTTATACATAGAAACTACGGAACCCTCGGTGGGCGAGTCTGACTCGCACTTGTCCGGTTTTCATTTATACATAGACACCCAGACACAGAACAAACACCCAGACACAGAACAAACACCCATACTTATCGCACAAATGTTTATCCTGAGTGGGGATCGAACCCACATTAACCTACTCTAGCAGGCAGGCATACTACCAACTGAGCTACGAGGCCAATCAATAATATTACATCCATAACCGAATCCGATATAAAAGTTTCATATAATTTTGGATAGAGGCAGAGTTAAAATAAGACATGTTATGAAAGAAAAAAAAAGGTCTTTGTATTCCACCCAGTCCACCCGTGACACGAGTCGTGCATCCCATGTCTTACTTATCAATTCTAATAAACGTAATAATATCCTAAATTCCGTAACCGAAACTATAATCCAAAATAATTTCAGATACGTAACCGTATTCAAATAGTATATTATAATATTATTCCTAAATTCGTATCCGTAACCAGAACCGAATTTTCAATAATCCAAAACATTTATAATATGAACGCATAACGGTCCGGATAAAGTTTTTTCTGCGGAGGCTGCAGTGGCAGGTGGCTAAATACTTGGTTGAATATTTCTTTCATTGAGTGAATATCAACATGACGACGAAAAAGTCTATATTGATATTTCCTAACAAGAACAACTAATAAAACAATGAAACAATTTGTAACTACAGAGTTCTAATGAGTTAGGAAAGGACTTACGTACGAAAGAACGTCCGTTATTATTTTTAGATGAACATTATTGCTTTCAGCGATTGATGATATTTATTCTTCCTTAGTCGGTACGCACAAATCTTTTCAACCGACTTCAAAACAGGAAGAGGTTCTCAATTCGACTGTATTTTTTTATGTTTGTTACCTCATAACTTTCGATTAGGTAAACCGATTTTGATGATTCTTTTTTTTTATTTGAAAGCTGGTGCTTCCCGTGTGGCCCCATTTCAATATGGTCTAGTTCTGACAATGGCATCCATGAGAAGTCGGTCGCTTCAGTTTTTTAAACTATAATTAGATCTTAGAAGCTAGTCTAAGTGTAAAAAATATAGCCCATATCCGTCTCCAAATTCTAAAATATCTCCGTACCAAATTTCATAACCATCAGCTCAGCTCAGTCGTAATATAATAACAAACAGATAAACATAGTTGCTATCGCTTTTATAATATTAGTTACCAGGGGTTCCCAAACTTTTTCTGTACGAGCGTACTTGTAAGTTTAATATTTTGTCTAGGTGCCCTAGCTAATTGAATAGACTACAATTATTATACTAGGTAAGGTAAGGGCAGATTCGTCAATTTCCAAGTATAAATCAGAGATTGAGCGCGTATGCAGCACGAGCAATTAGAATTGTTTATTTTGTGCTTGCTGATACTTTCTACTTTAGTTTCTGAAGAAGAAGAAACAGCGCAGCCCCTTAAAAGTCCACTGCACCACTGTGACGATTATTCGTTTACTAGCTGTGTCCCGCGGTGCTACCCGCTGCGTTACATAAATTATATCATAGGAGATATTATTTTTCAGAATAAATAGTGGCCTATATGTTAATCCAGGATGTCAGCTATCTCCATACCAATTTCATCAAAATCGGTTAAGCCGTTAGCGTGAAGAAGTAACAAACATACAAACACACACACAAACTTTCGCCTTTATAATACTAGTGTGATGTGATATCTATGAACACGTTCAGACATCAATTTCAGCGACGACCCGGCGCTCTCAGTGACCTTCATAGAGAATGTACGAAAAATTAATTATCACGGTGGCGCTGGCGGTACTGTGCCGGAACTGTGACTTCACTGTTAAGTGTCTCTCTATGGCGCACCAAGGTGCCGCGGCGCACCAATGTGTCGCGGCGCACAGTTTGGGAACCCCTGCTACGATAGGCACTATAATCCATAGTCGGAATACAAGTAATTTGCTAGTCGTATAATATTGTAATAAGTCGTTGTTTACGTAAAGTTATTACAAATTTCGCCTCTATCCGCCTACACTTAGTAAGTAGTATGGTGGTATATTGCTGTTACGCTGAGCGGATATTAGTTTCAATAATCAAGTCTACGCAGAATATGTGGAAAATATTTGAGAATTTATGTTAAAGATATGGTGCCTATTCCAGTAATAATAAATAAAGGATAAAGGACTTGGCCACTGCCGTGCCCCCAGATTAATTATATTTTATCCCAACTGTAGTACATTTCGTTATTTGTGCCCATTAAGTTGTTTTTAAATAATAATAGGAAAGCATGTATACCCAGAGCACTCACGCTCACTAAAAAGCTTTTTCTATGCGGCGACGTGGTTTGTGGCGAGTCGCCCTCTTTCCTCAAATATGGTTGAGGAGAGCGATGGGTGCCGCTTACGGGAACTGGACTCATCATCATCATCATCTCAGCCACAAGAAGTCCACTGTTGGACACAAGCCTCCCATAGATTTGGACCGGTTGGAAATCGGTTTATTGGTTTATTTGACATATTAGCGGTCGAGCACGGGCCTATCAAATTATAAGTTAATATGTTGGCCTTCTATGATAAAAAAATATTCCAAGTAGGTCCCAATAACTATTATATCTATAGACAATGAGAACGAACGAGCGGCCCGCAAGCACTCGCGTTATTATCGCCGCCATTAATTACTATCTCCGATAACCTTAATCCCGCAAAATGAAAGCCAACCACAAATTGACGTCATAAACGTACAATAATATTTCCATACTGCCGGCCAAATTGGAGGAATAACGGTAAATAAACAAGCCACTTGACAAGGGTGAGAGTCCACACGTCGACACCGATCCTTTGACACTTCCGTTTGACAGCTGTCAGTGGAAGCAGACATGGCGGCCGATTGACCGATTGAAATATTTAGGAGGAGTTTCAGATTCAGATATATTTATTGTTCAACTGTGTAACGTTCATTTATCTCTTACTTAATAATACATGGTTATCCTAAGTATCAAAAGTCAAAGTTCATTGAGAACATACAATAACTTTCCAAAGCAACAATATGTTTCCACGGCGTTCCCGCCAAAACTATTAAGAAACTACACTATAACTAAACTATTATTTGTATTTATGATAAATTTATTCAATTTACTTATACCTAAGGCGTATTATACATTACAAGAATTCATCAAAGATAAACTGTAATACGAATTAGTTGATTTGCTTATATCTCCATAGAGGAATATTATATAAGTACAGGAACTTATTATATTACCTATTATATATAATAAGATACCTATAAGTCTTAGAAATCTGACAACTAATTTATTTAAAAAGAAATTTAAAGCCTTGCTGGTTGAAAAATGCTACTATAAGATTAAAGATTATATAGACGATCGTTCCTTATGAACAAAATATTTTAATGTTTAGAAATTTTATTGACACAATTAATAAAAATAAAAATAAAAAATAATTTTATATAATTGTATTATGACATGTTTAAATTGACATTTGATAATTAGGTATTTATATTAGTAGTTTTAAAGATCGATAGCGCCCTCTGATTTGCACGCCTCCTCAGGCATAACATGAAGCACATTAAAATTAAGAACACCAAAAGCATGTTATCACTCATGTTTAACGCAAATAAATTTACTTTGACTTTGAACTTATCTTACTTATACTTATTTTGTTGCTATTTATATAAAATTTACATAATACGCCTTAGGTATAAGTAAATTGAATAATTTTCTCTTAAATGCAAATAATAGTTTAGTTTCTTAATAATTTTGGCCGGAACGCCGTGGAAACATATTGTTGCTTTGTTTTATTTTCCTAAACTCGTGTTATTTCGAATGTTAATTATGTAAAAATTGTGGTGTTTTATTCATTAAGTGTTCGAACAAGTATCCAAGTTTGGTCAAGTGAAATAAGTTTTCACGTTGTCGGCAAACCTCCATAGAAGCTTCCAGTAAAGTCACCACTGCTTTACTGAAAGGTAATGAGAACTTGACCGGGATTTCTTTTACTTGACTTTGACTATGACTAGGATGGCATTGACGAAAATACGAGAATAGAAGGAAAAGATAAAATCATCTTTCAAACAAAAAACCGCATCAAAACCGGTCCATCTGTTTGAGAGCTGCGATGCCACAGACAGACACATAGACACACGTCAAACTTATATCGCCCCTCTTTTTGGGTCGGAGGTTAAATAGATTGTATAATAAAGTGGAACAAAATGATATTTTTACGAGGATGGCATAGTTTAAGCCTACAGTGTAAACCTTGACCTTGGAAATAAATACTTTAAAGCGCGCCAATGCACAATGGTTTCAAATATAAATGTAAGACTGTGCATGTAACATTTTGCTTTTTATTTCACCTATGCGGGAAAAAGAAGAGTAGAATTGTTTACATTTAGAATTGTTTAAAGGTTTTTTTTTTTTTAAGTTTGAAAATTAGCTTGAATCAAAATTATTTTTGTCGAAAATTTGTAATGTTGCTTTCTAGTGTGTGGTGTGGATATATAAGTGCATTCAAACATTTAATATTTTCAAAAATGTTGACATGAGTGAGCGAGACGGTCTATAATCGAACAATCTCTTAACCTTGTATAAACCTTGTATAACATAACAGTGCGTTAAAATTTGAAGTACAATGTTATTTGTCGTAACCACGATAGATTTAGTAAACATTTGAGAATTGGTTTAATTAAGTCAAAATTAATTTGTTTCTTTTACACTAAACTTTAGTCGACTAAGCCAAGATTAATCTTCTTGAGCTAATTAGTTCGCTCAGTATTTAAGGCCTTTTCGTATTGCGCCACGCGCGCCTTTTACACATATTGTTCTTTTGATACTGACACTGAGACCACATTTTTGGCAAGAGATACCACATTTTTTAAACAATAGAGGAAAACTAATTTCAACCTTTAAATACTATCCGCTTTCGAGAGTTATTTTTTAACCTCCGACACAAAAAGAGAAGTTTGACGTGTGTATCTATGTGTGTATGTGTTTATAATCGTAGCTCAAAAGGATAATTTTTTTGTTAGAAAAAGGATTTCATCGATATTGTTATCCTTCAACTACGGTTTGTTTTTTTTTTTATCGGGGTTTTTGAGTTTTCTAAACTTATGCTTGTTTTGTGATTGGATATGATTGAAACCGGTTTCTTACTATTCCTGTGCTGATTTTTTCAACCGTAGCCTCACGAATAAGAAACGCACCCTTAGTAGGTGCAGAAACCTAAAAAAATAAACATTAAAGGCATAATTATTTATAATTCCAAACAGACAAAAAAATTATAATGGAAATTGGATACTGTCCAGAAGTAGAAAACAGTGGAAGTCCGTAATATCATTTATTTGTATATCCAAAAACATTACAATCACATTTACATTTCATTTTCTAATATTTACCAACTCTTGTCGTATATCCCAAGATTTGTGACTGAAACATTACAATAACTGTACTAAAACTTCCGTGAGTATTCATTTATATTATTTGATTAACCGGAAAACACTCAAAAGAACCAAAAAAAATATTTAAAAAAATCAAAAGAGCAAAATCGGTCAAAAGAGCGATGTCTTAAACCGGTTTCAAACATTACACTTATAATATACTAACATAATTACACATACGTACGTTATTTAGCATTTCGAACTATTACTACTGTATAGAAAATATTACGTATGGATACAAATATTCACAGATATAAAGCACATTTTGGCAACTAGTCCTCGTGTCTGTGTTTACCTTTCATGGGAGTACAAAACCTCGGCGTGCGAGTGTAACATCATTTTATTCTTACTTTATCGGATTTATTAATTCTATAATATAATAACAATGACAAGATGTCTCGCGCCCAGCAGTGGGACAGTTTGTACAAACAGGGCTGATAAAAAAATAATTATAATAGCGTAGTCTGTTAGTTCCTCAGCCTGTGTACGTGGTAGGCGAGTCTAGTGTAGAGTAGCGCCTGACTTTACACAAGTTTGCTTATATTGAACAGATTCGCTTCGAAATTACTTACGTGAAATACAAAATGTCCTTTGGCGATGGCGTACAAAGTACGCACGAGTTTAGAAACTTAGTTTTAGACTAGTTTCTGTAGCGAGTGCGCATTTTGATCTTATTGTTACGAAATAAATATATATTGTTATCATTATCTCAACCATAAACATAGACTGATACTGCTAGTCATACTGCTAAACATAGACTTCTCACGTGGGTTTCTGAAAGTAGATAAAGCATCAAGAACCATGAGAACATTTCACCATCGTTTTCTTTCTCCGGTCGACGCTCGTTTGACAATTACAACAACGTCACAAGTTGTACCATGCAGGCTTATATTCATATTCATATTCATTTATTTCGTAATTCACACTTACACAAGTAAGTAGTAAGTAGCGACAAGGGATCATACAAAACAATAACTAATCATATTTTAATAAAATTAAATTAATTAATTATTTACAACTTAAGAATAAAATTAAAATAAACATATAGTACATAAAAATAAAATAACTAATCACGTTATAGTTATAGAATAGAACTAGCTGTACCCGCGACTCCGTTCCCGTAAGAAAACACATCCGCTGCGCTCCAACCTAACTGCCGATTACAATCTATTGGTGTTGAGTATGTGGTCAAACGTAAATTTATTTAATTAAAGAATAAACTGCCGTCCCCGTTTTTAACCCGCTCCAGCCCTGCTTACGTTCAGCTCCTGTCTCGATCCCACCTCGCTTCTACTCCACTCCTCACATCTTTTCCATGTCCACATTGCACCCGTCGCATTCCCGTTTTGCTCTCACCTGCTCCCACTCCAGCTCTGTCCAACTTCTGCCATATTCCCGCCTCGCTCCCACTCTACTACCTCACTTTCACTTCACTTCCTCCTCGCACTTATAGCGTTTAGACCTCGCTCCTCTCCCTCTCCAACTTCGCTCCCACAGCACTGTTTTCTCGCTCCCATTCAATTCCCAGGTCGCACCTGTCCCATTTTTACCTATACTACTAAGTACACAGAACCTTCTACACAGTATAAGTAATAATCCTGCCAAATTTCGTCCAAATCCGTCCAGTAGTTTCGGCGTCCATCGGACACACCGTACAGACAGACAAAAAGACAGATAGACAGACAGACAAAAATTATAAAAACTGCTGTTTTGGCTTCTGTATCGATAGTAATGCATCCTCCAATCAAAATTTTTCAAATATATTTAATGTACATAATTTGACCCGTTACAGTCTTATTATATGTACCTATATAACTTTATTGCACAGAATAGAACTTTGATACATATAGATATAACTTTGTTGTTGTGGCCTTATCGCATAGAGCGATTTCTTCCAGGCAACCTTAGGGTGGATAAAAGTAGTATAATTTAGAATAAGGAGATTTGTAGTTACATTGCAAATTCAACAATAAAACCAGACCACCAGACCTTAATAAGCTACATAAAATAATTTTAGTTACTAGAAATTTAAATTCAAATTTCCATAATTTTATCAAAATGCAAAAGCTTCATCCAGCGTTAAGCTAGGTTTACATTTACAGTTGGTAGTTCATAAATTCCCATTCGACGACCGCGCGCGGTGCCGGAGGCCGTATACGGATTTCGGATTCCCTCTACATTTCCGATGGCTCATTTTAATCCTACCACATTAACACGTTACCCCTCTTGCCCTGTTTCCCCTTCCCCATTCCACTTTACCCCTTGCCCCTGGTAAACGGTTCTAAATAGTACCCAAGCCCCGACTCTTTTCATTACACGTTCTGGAAATAAACCAACCTGTTCAGATATTTTTAGAAATATGGTAATTAACTGAAATATGCTAATTACCATAATTTAATTTCTGTTTTTTATCTGATATATGTATTTTATTTATATCTTGAGATATTTAGGTCATTTATAGAAATACGGCCTTACCGAAAAAGTTACTTAACTTTAACCATCGTCTTAAATTATCTGTCTTCTTTCCGCCAGTATCATTACGTGTCAGTGAGAAGTTTGAGAAGTTGTCAAAATATGTTAAGCAATGTTTAAAGTTAAGTAACGTTTTTCGGTAATGCCGTTAATGTATTAATGTTTGTTTTTGTATGTGTTTTTAGTATATCCATTAACTGAAAATAGGATATATGTAATAAGAATAAACATAAAAAAACAACAAATACATTACAACATCAAACCTAAAATTAGGGTTTTAAAAAGAACCTTTGAAATTTAGAGATTAAATTAAATATCAGTACGGATTTAAAAGCTTGAAAGAAAAATACACTTGCTTATCTATTTAATGCAAATATGTATGATGAATTGCTATCATTGTTTCAATATCTGTATAAAAATCATAGAAATAATGCGGGGTAATGTTTAGAGATAGATATACATAAAATCACGCCTATTTTTAACCGACTTCCAAAAAGAAAAAGGTTCTTAATTCGACTGTTTCGCTAATTGTGAATTGCCTATGTAAATAGGGCGACGAATTCTCTGGTTAATTGTTATCGATGATTCTTTTTTTGTTTGGTAGGTAACTCAAAGGTGGTCCCATTTTATCAAAATCGATTCAGTACTTTGGATTTTATATTATTTGAGGTAGGGTGGAAGGCCACAAGAGTCTCCCCGTCACTGCGACCCTTACGGATCTATTGTAACTTCCCTCCTGGGTTTACAGCACCTCACCCAGTCCCAGGTGTGACATGAATCTCACTAGGGACTTCGAGGCGGAGGCCCTCACGTCCTCAGGATAGAAGACAGGTCCTCCCAGGAGCTGAATCCTCTGGTGGTGGAGCGCCACACATTCACAGAGGACATGGAGGATTTTATAACAAAATAGCTGAAAATATATCTTCCAAATAAACGAATTGAGTGTTTTAAAGTCTGTTTTTTTTCGGTTTTTTAAACTATAATTATCTCTTACGGGGTAGATAGAGGATCACAGACCACGAGGCCGGTTACTGGCACATTTGATCGGTTTGATTTACTTGTGATGTTTGATTTATGAAGGTATTAGAGGGTAAGATGTAATGTTGGCTTGCAGTAACTGTAAAATTTCAATTTGATCCAAGTTAAATGTCATACATTAAAATCACTTTTAGAAATTATTAACGGGAAAATGTTTTTTATGGATGAAAATTAACTTGGATCAAATTGAAATTTTTGTTGAATATGTGTAATGTTGTTTTCTAGTTTTATAAGCGACGATTTTATATAAGTTCATTCAGTAATTTTTTATCTTTAAAAATGTGAATGTGCGTCAGCGAGACCGCATTCCATCCGTCTGTGAGCCATGCAGGGACTATCAGGTCTTTAAAATGTTATAGCAACATAATAATATCTATAGGGAAGTGTGGAAATACTTGCCTATAGATATTATATGTTTCTACTAGTTTAAAGTGTGAAGGGAATGGTGACTTCGAAGTGCAGTTTAATACTAACTCGATACAATCTACTGTACAATATAAATATAATAAGCTTATGGGCAAACTACAAGCTCGTCAAATCCAACCGCCAAAGTATAGTCTGTGGAACAGAGAGAGAGAGTCGCAACCTTGCTTGCTTGTTTGTTTGGATGTTGAACGCCTACGGAACGTATTTTTCAACTAACCTTGATGACTTAGTATAGTCACGTCAGTATAGTAAATGTTTACTGCGGTACTAAATACCGGCTAATTTTCATAATATTTCATTCAATTTGCAAAAATATTTAATACTTTATAGATACTGAACAAAAATTCAAATATAGTATTAATAATTTGTAGTTTAAAAAAATGAAACAACTAAAAAATTTAAAAAAATATGTCGCGAGGTTTTACATTACAAAAGGATATGAGGTCCCATAAAGTAAGATACCAGGCAATCGATCGATATTGATAATATTTAGTAGAATATTCGGTACTCAATACTTAACAAGAATGTAGAATGTGATCAAAGTCAATCAAGAGGTTATCAAGAGCTAAGTTTGTGCTCGCAAGGTCTGTTAGAATTACTGGTACAACTTGTACTGTAAATAGTTGTTTCACTGTTCGTGTCGTATTGTGTAGCATACGTTAAGTCGCCGTTTGCTCGCTGGATTAAAACCTTCACTTTATTTACAAAAATGTCCGTAGTTTCTTGTTAACTTTGTAGCATTAATTACGTTTACAGGCCAGCTTCAAGCTTTATACTAAGCCTTTTTTTTATAATTACGTAGATACATAAATATTTTATTAATAATATAATTTAAAAATGTATCTTACTATAAAACACATTAACGAACATAAAATAATAAAAACGGTCTGTCTGTCTGATCTGAATGAACGAAATTTCTCAAAATGGCAACCATGATGACCGAATGACTACGAACGAATGAATGATGATAAACAAACGTTCAGGAATAAAATAAGGAATTAGATACCTAGGTAGACGGCCTAGATATTCTTTACGGCATTACCAACACTATCGAAAAATCCAAACAATATAATATTAAGCTTTGAAAATATTAGGTTAATGGGTCTGATCCGAAGACCAGTGTTACAATGTCTATTTGCTCTAGCTACTTCTATAAATAATAACCAACCAAATGCTTGTCGGACAACGTGCAAAATAGGGTTCCGTAGTTGCACATCATCACTTTATGTCAACTTAAAACAATCTCTTATTTGATTCTATGATCATACGAGTCAACTTTGTTAGTTTAAAAATGAAACACGAAATTTTCATTTCTTACTTCTCTAAGTACTTTTTTTTATTATAAATAAATAAATAAATATTTGTGGACATTTCATACAACACCATCTACCTCAAACTAAGCAAAGCTTGTACTATGGAACTAGATGGCTGATAGAATACATAT
The DNA here is from genome assembly GCA_947563715.1 of Lycia hirtaria. Taxonomy (NCBI): domain Eukaryota; kingdom Metazoa; phylum Arthropoda; class Insecta; order Lepidoptera; family Geometridae; genus Lycia; species Lycia hirtaria. Next base: position 28,040,031 of record OX387375.1, read on the forward strand.
ATATTTTTTTTTAAAATATAAATAATAATAAATAATAAATAAATATTTGTGGACATTTCACACAACACCATCTAGCCCAAACTAAGCAAAGCTTGTACTATGGAACTAGATGGCTGATAGAATACATTTTTTTTTTTTTTTTGTAAATATATACTTAAGTTACATAGAAACACCCAGACACAGAACAAACATCCATGCTCATCACACAAATGTTTGCCCTGGGTGGGGATTGAACCCACGACCTTTCAGTTCAGCAGGTAGACGTAAACACACTACCAACTGAGCCACAAGGCCAGTCATATATACATATGATACATAGAAACACCCAGACATTGAACAAACACCCATGCTCACCACACAAATGTTTGCCCTGGGTGGAGATCGAACCCACGACCTGCAGCTTAGCGGATCGACTATACTCGTTAACTTGTAAAGGCTACTTAGACGAGATTATTTTTCTTTTTAATTGTATCATTATATGCTACTTGCTTGAATTTTTTTCATATCTCCAAAGCACCAATTAAAAAAAAACATATATTGTACTCAATGTGATTTTATCTATAGAGAGGTTATACTCATTGAATATGAAGTAAAAGCGCGGCAAATCTTATTTTTCAGTACTTTCGAGGATAAGACCGCATCCTTAAGGCCTTTTTGTATCTTGGTCATATATATCTTGGTGTTGCACTTTCTAAACACAGGATAGCATTCACGATACGCGTTTAATAGCGTAGCCCGACGTGTCGCGACTGAAGACGAGTCGGGCGATTACCTGACTTATGGCATACCACACAGCCGGGAAAAACTTATCTACGCATAATACATTATTGACTGTACTACACTTCAATCGTAAAGTTACAAGATGAAACTACAGCAAAGAGTATTTGTATATATACAGAACTACAGTCATGATTGTCTGTAAATCTTATATCGGTGAGGTCCGACATTATGAGGCTTATAAAGCTCAGACTACATGTAGAGCAATAATGTTGCGGTGAGGCGGAATGGTACATGATTTACGAACGCAGTAACTATTAGTTTGCTTGTTATTTGTTGAATACTTCATGTGAGACCTCAGAAGACGGTATGGAGGGCACTTAAGTAGCTAAGAATATTGCTTTACAGAAGCTTTAGAGGGCACTTGAGTAGCTAGGAATATTGCTTTATAGAAGCTTTAGAGGGCACTTAAGTAGCTAGGAATATTGCTTTATAGAAGCTTTAGAGGGCACTTAAGTAGCTAGGATTATTGCTTTATAGAAGCTTTAGAGGGCACTTAAGTAGCTAGGAATATTGCTTTATAGAAGCTTTAGAGGGCACTTAAGTAGCTAGGAATATCGCTTTACAGAAGCTTTAAGCTTTGATGCGGAATAATACTTGAGAAAGTTGTTAGGCTCAAAACAATGCAGCGAAAACTTGAATCTAACTTACTTAAGTAAGTTGCACACATTACGTTAACTATTAGTAAAGTTTGTCCATGGCAACAGTTTTTTTTTCATAATTTCAGGGTAAGAGCTCATTGAGTCTGCAAACGTATTGAAGAACCCCCTGAGACACGATAGATTGACGATAAGTGGAAGGCAGCTGGATGGCATTCAATGGGAGAGGTTCCGATGTCCAGCAGAGAACTAAAGCAGGTTGATGATTATGATTATGATGAAGATCTCATTGAACCTGTTTTTGTGCACTCGAACCACAACTGACAAACTACACTGCATTTTTTTAAAAATAAAAATCAATGCAAAAATCCATCGTCAATGTCGTTCCAACCAAACTCTGACTATATTAAGACCGATATCATAGGACCTTTCAGAAATGTAAGGGTACGGAGTATGATTGATGGATCAGACGCCTAATTCAATGGCATTTCTAATGATTTCGCATTCTGGGATCGATAAGTAGCTAAAATTAGAATACTTTAAACGGAACATCCATTTGAAAGCCAGGTTGAAAAGTATTAAATTCCATTGAATATTATTACATAATAACATCCTCCAATTTAGAAACGATCTTGATGATTTATTATGTACTGATCTCTCTCTCCACGCCCGTTATTTTGTGACGCCCACGTCGAGATGAATTATGATGATTGGTAGTTGATGAAGGTTCGTCATAATTATCATTATCTCCACCTAAAACACGCGCCCACATTTATAGAACTCACATAAAAATCCACTGCATATACTACTGGAATTAGACCTTCACCTCGTCTGTAGACCTATATCCAGTAGGACGTTTATAAGTTATGGATTTCTAAAGAGGTCGATTGCTGGTTACTAGCATCCAGCGTCTGTCACTTGCATGACGTCGTCCGTTCACCTCGTAGCTGGTCGTCTTACTCTACACTTGCCACTTGCTTACTTTAATATTAATTGAAACTAGTATTATGCCCTTTTCCAATGTATTTATCTATCTCTAAATCAAATTGCATCATGCTCGGTTCTTTCGATTTATTGTGAATAGTTATTGTTGTGGAAAGGTTAAAAACAATTATGTTTGACAACATTTATGTTATGAGATTCATTGAGTACGCTTTAAATGGTCTTACTCTAATTTTTATCCTAATTAAATGATTTCATTTGATTTGTGATAGTCCTGTGTTTGCAGCACACGAGTGGAACTCCCCGCCGTCCGCTTAATCTATTAATTGAGAACATTGATAAAAAAAAACCCAATATTTCCCTTTTATAAGCAAAAGAACACAAAAAACCATAACCAACATTCACTGCTACTTTGATGATCTCCATTTTCATTCGGTGTATGGCCTTACACCGGTGTACATTTTATTTTTGTGAAATTTAACGTCGGCCATTATGTCTCCATTTTTGTTGAAGCAAGTTTATGCCTCACATTACGCAGATCGTTAAAAGGTAATTCAGTAGCTCGCGTATCACTTCGTGAGCTATGAACAGGTGTTTTTACGAAAAAATTGAGCGAGAAATAATATCCGTACAGGTCTAAAAAGAAGTCGTATCTTTTGATATACGTTAGGTAACAAGCTTTCAGGTTCAAATTGAACATTAAGGTATAATTTTAATAATGATAAATCTTTTTACTCGACTCCCCCAGAATAAATGTACCTAATTTTTGTGTTTATGTATGTAGATATCTATGTAATAGGGCGAATTCTGTGGTAGATATTTGTATATTTCTTTATATTTGTATATTTCTTTACCTATCCATAATCCGAAAAACATTTGTTCGAATCTTACTAATCCGTCTCGTAGAACTGCCTGATTCCAGATATTTTATTTGAAAGGAGTTTCTAATTTCATAAGTTTGTTAGGAATCTGTTTCATTTGCCTGAACAGTTATTAGGTTAGGTTTCTGTCACAAAGGTTCGGTTATCAGTTATATCAATTATTTGTTTAGGTTCATAAAATTTATTTTTATTATACATATACATTTTCGTATTACAAAGATTCTGTTATCACACGAGTTGGCAAGTGAGCTTCTATCGGGATTTCAATAAAGTGTAATTTGAAAGAAAAAAAAACATTTTCGGGGTACTGATATTCGGTATTTCACAATTCGAGTTATAGATAAGTAAACCTCCTTTATTATCTCCAGTATTGACTGACTGAACCGATTTTGATGAAATATAGCTAAGAACATGCTCGATGAAATACTCTTTCAAACAAAAAACTAGATCAAAATCGGGCCATATGTTTGAGAGCTATGACGCCACATTCAGATATATAGATACACCGACAAACAGATACACAGGCACACTGATTTACAGGTACACAGATGCACAAGTCCAACTTTTAACACCTCTCTTTTTGGATCGGAGGTTATAAATACACCAAACGGCATATTGATTTATCCCATTAATTAACGAAAAAACTAAAGAGACGAACTGTTTGTTATCTTATATATGTATTAAGTATTTACTAATAATTCTTCAGGAAAAACTTTAAAGCGATACATCAATAATTATGTACTTAAATAATTTCAGACTTTATATACTCACACATACTTAATTTTAAACAACAAAATCTAACACATCCAACCGTCGTTGTCTCATAGATATGTTTACCCTTCACATAACATACAAAAACTTGTTAGTGTCTGGCGTCATTAACACGGAGTTAACTGATGGCCTCTTCAGATTGCGCCATTTGTAAGAACAAAACAAATGAAAGAGTCCAAAATGTTTTTTTTGAATTGTGAATGGCGGCTTAGTGTCACTGCCACCTATGGAGTTCTATTGTGACTACCGCTATATTACAGTACTCCATGTCCTAACATATTATGTAGTTTAGTTAGACTTGATGATATATTCTTAGAAATGATATATTTGACCTCATCTGGCTGCAGTATCTGTTTGCCCAGTTGAAGACTACGTTTGTGCATCAATTGTCCACTGTCAGTGACGATGTGTATAAACTTTTAGTCCGCATCGAGACAAAGCCTCCCTCGACTCATTCAGTCTCATAGTGGACATGTGCTTGTTAAGGCAACAATGTCCAATCAACAATACTTAGTAGCAATAATCGCATTAATATTGGAAATAATTTAATAATATATAATAACTTTTTATGTAAAAGCAATTTGTACATATAAAAACAATTAAATAGAAGAATTACAAATAAAACTATTAATTATATTAAATACACATAAATACGAGTAATACAATACAATACAATACAAAAATACTTTATTGACACCATAGTATAATGACATAGTATAATGATTAGGGCGTAAGAAAGGTACAAAAGGCGGCCTTATCGCTAATAGCGATCTCTTCCAGACAACCTTTAGAAGATAAAGATAAATATTTATATAAACGCTGACGGTGGTGAGATTACACATGAATAAATCTTATAGCTAAATAAAGATACATAAAAATACACTACATACAAATAGTACTTTTACATATATAAGTATATTAAATATATATAATAATAATAAAGATAAACTTACATAGACTAAACATAAACTAAGCAAATATTGTGAAGCGACAGAAAACTGAGTCAATGAGTTAGGGAAAGATAATGGTTTCTGATCTGTACTCTGAACGAGCCAACACTCTGCGCACGCCTGATGCTCACCGGAAGAGAATTCCAAAGAGCAACAGCTCGTACCGAGAAAGATGATCCATAGAATAGAGTGGAATGAGTCGAAGTAGAAAGAGCTAAATTAACTGATGACCTCAGATTATTAGTATGGGTATCACAGGTGAAGGTAAAACGTGAACTTAAGTAAGAAGGTGAAGAAGGGAGAAAAAGAGTTGTATAGAGAAGAGAAAGTATGTGGGTATCCCGGCGAAAACGAATAGGGAGCCACTTGAGTTTATTTCGAAAATGAGAGACATGGTCATATTTTCGGAGACCGAAAATAAACCGTATACACAGATTCTGGAGACGCTCAAGTCTATCAAATTGCTCCTGGGTCAAATCTAAGTAGCAAGCGTCAGCGTAGTCTAGAATAGGGAGAAGCAAAGTTTGTGCTAGCGAGACTTTGGTAGCTGTTGGCAAGAAATTTCTAATGATGCATCTCTGCGTCTCTGCCTCGAGAGTCCACCTCGCTCGGGCACACAATTACTTTTTCACCTCACAAGCTCGGAAAGATTATGTTTGTCATTAGAAATCTGAGTGGAAAAGTGCATTTTGTCCGCTAGCGTGGAAAGAGTTTTTAAAATTTGAACCTTTCTATTCCATACTTTTCTATACCGCAAGTCCACTGAAAATGGATTAAATACTTATTTCATGTCAGTGCGCCAACCTCATTTCTTTGAATAATCGCACTGACCAGCCACAGGTGGCAGCACTGGACTAGCGTTTTCCTCGCTGTAGTGAGGTGAAAAATTTTGTGTTTCACTCGACAGCAAAGTTATTTTGCATCTCGTACTTTTGAAACCCTCGCTACGCTCAGGTTTCAATACAAGTACTCGCCCCAAAAACCAACTTTGCAGCCTTGCATAACAAACAACTATTGTAGATATAAAATTACTGGATGAACTTATTAACGTCTCTCAACTAGAAAGCAATATCATAAATTTTAATCAAAAATTTCATTTTGTTCCAAGTTCATTTTAATATGTCATCATCATCATCATCATCTCAGCCATAAGAAGTCCACTGCTGGACATAGGCCTCCTCCATGGATTTCCAAAAAGACCGATTGGAAGCGGCTTGCATCCAGCGTCTTCCCGCCACTTGTATGAGATCATCTGTCCATCTCGTGGCTGGTCTTCCTACGCTAATTACGTTTCCTACGTTTATTTTAATATGTATTTTTAATATATTAAAAATAACCAGGTACATTTAAAGCCAATGTTTATTAGCAAACGCCTACACTGACAGACCAACAAATATCACAAAACGGACACCGGCAGTCAAATCAAGTCAAATAAAATTTTGATGAAAAAAAATACAGGAACTAAAATAGATGTTCGTAAATTTAAGTGAAGAATAAATCTAAACTAGAGCGACACAAACCTCGCCCTTGTAAAATAGACCACAAACTTAGAAGTGTTTTTTTTTAAATGAAGTGAATTTCTGAAAAAGTGTAGAAGTTCACTTTTTCAGAAAATTTTGACGACCAATCTTTCAGCAACCGTGCTATTAAAGCGTAGTCTGAAAGAGTCTTGGCATGCGTTTCATCCTAGCCACAAATGGAGCCGCGCCAAAGTTGAAACGGTGCACCGACTTACCGCACGACCGCAGATTACGTGATAGTTACTGCGGAACACTACGTTTTGGGCACTGAATCTTCGGGGACTAGTTTACTGTCGAAATGGCCTGTTAGTTTGTACTAAGATATACATACTCGTATAATGGGGGAATTAGAAACGGAAGTTTGTTTGTATTATGCGATTCACAATATTTTTAGACAGGGCAGGTGTCTTTATTAACTACAATAAAACAATACACAAACTACACAATACTTAACTAAATTACACAAAAAGCAAATAGATTACCCTAGACCGACAAAGGTTTAAAGTTAATCTAATTGCTTAAACTCGAACCCACTATAAGTCGGCAGCGTACTCAACATGCTGCCAGCATTGCCACGTTAAATGGCAATGCATATGCGTTAGACCAAATACGCACCAGTTTTGGTCACGCTTCGCATCGATCAGGCGCTCAGATATTATAGTCTAGTAAAAATAAATCCGTTTGTATGGAGCAGATCGCAGTATTTGCAACTGGGGGGATTCTTTTAAATTATGATAAGAAAATAACTAAGAATCATAGATCAACAATAATCCCTGATTTATAGACTAGCTGCGTTCCGTTGTTTCACTCGCGTAGTTATGAAAAACGGTGATGATTACGATGATGATAAGTAGCTGTCCGTCTCCAGGTCCAAAGCTATCTCTATACTAATTTTCATAACTATTGGTTCAGCCGTTTGAGCGTGTAAAGGTAACAAAATTAGCTTTTATAATATCACTAAGAAATTGTGTCAAATGTATTTCAAAACACCAGTACATTCATATAAATAATAATATACTTAGGTGTATTTTATGTTGTCACAAATCTTATTTTTACTAGACTACTATTTTAAAAGTGAGATGAGCTCTCGATCTCCACGGCCCCAGTCTCGAAACCAAACGGCTCAAATATACGCAACCTATTGATGATTAATTATTTATTATCATCGGTTAGAAATACGAAATATCCTCATCGTTGCGAGCATTCCAAAACACGAACGAAACGCTTTAATTCCCATTTATCGTGCGCACTGCAAACATGTGGAATACGCTTCCTGAAAATGTTATCTTTGAGTTGGTATAAGAGTAAGATTAAGAATATTTATTAACCTTGAATAACATACATGTTACAGGTAAGTCAGAATTACACATATGATAAATTAACTAAACTTTATGATAATAGCATAAATAAAATGATGTAATCGATTTAATTTAAATTATGGTATCCAATAAATTTTAATTACATTTGTTTTAAGACAATAATAATTAAAAATATCAATACCTATCATTAAAAATATATTATCTAGTTAATTAAGTATATATACTAGTATAACTACAAATACCAAAATATTATTATATTTTTGCTACGCGGTAAAGTGATAGTCTTCCTATTTCTGCTAATTCAGTTTTAAAATAGGAAGGGTAAAGAGTATGTGGAAGGTTAGCCTACGTTCACTTCGTATATAAAATATAATTATAAAAAAAAAACTTGTAATGAAAAGCAAACGCAAACGCGACTTCAAAATTAATCTCACTGAAACTAGTCGAAGTGTTTCACAACATTCCCATCAGGAAATGAGTTTGGAAGTAAACCAAAGCACTGAAATTATTTTTGTTAAAAATGCGAAAATGTCAGAACACTTTTTAACTATTATTTACTCGCTCACGGTTTTGCTCATTATCCTACAAAAATATGTTTTGGAGAGGAATAATGTAAAAACATTGTTTTTTAGAATTCCGTACCTCAATAGGGAAAAACGGAACCCTTATAGGATCACTTTGTTGTCCGTCTGTCCGTCTGACTGTCTGTCCGTCCGTCCGTCCGTCGGGTGTCAAGACCTTTATCTCGGGAACGCGTGAAGGTATCAAGTTGAAAATACAGATATACGAGTATATACGCAGATACGCAGATCCATAGTATCTTGCTGCAGAAATAAAAATAAAGTTTCTAAGTTTTCGTTAAAAAAAGTTACAGCCGAATATATCGTAAAAAACGCACATTTCGACACTCACAAGGGTATCAAAACCTATGGGGTACTTCCCGTTGACCTAGAACAATGGAAATGTGCAAGAAGCATTGTGTTAGAGTACACATATGGAAAAAAATACGAAAACTGGACATTTTAATTTAATCACAAAAAATAGTGTCTCTATGCAAGGAATGAGGGCCCAAATTTTAAAGTTCTTTAACTGTATCATGTGGGGTATCACAGTTTTTAAATATTTTTACGATGTACACTTTTCGGTATAAGATGGAAAATATAAAAAAAAATATGATTTCCCCTTTTTATCTTCTAGTTTGTACGGAACCCTCGGTGGGCGAGTCTGACTCGCACTTGTCCGGTTTTTTTTAACATAATTAGTCTACGAGTATTTACTCCTGAATTAGCACCACCGCCCACCTTTACATATACTTTTCCATCACATCCCAAGGTTGTCTGGAAGAGATCGCTTTTAGCGATAAGACCGCCTTTTGTGTCATTTTTTCCTTATGTGTTTATTATCTTACTACTTTATGTGGTGCCAGTAAAGTGTTATTGATTGATCGATTGGTTGAATGTAAACTATATTATGAAGCCTACTTTAATTTTGACCACAGAATACCGACGGTGAGTGTGGCAATATTGATAATCTAATGATATTGTGTACGCTGGATGCAGGCGTCTTCCAACCGATCTCTTTGGAAATCCAGAGGAAGGCCTATATCCAGTAGTGGACTTCTTGTGGAGATGATGATGATATTGTGCACAGCACACATAAAAATCAACCGTCAGAATGTAACTTGGCAATGTTTATTTAACACCATTCTACATGACTAATATCTGTAAATTGGCGTTCGGCTTAAGTTAACTACGAGATATTTCGTTCGCCACTAAATAAGTAAGGTATGGCAGCTCTGGGTTCTTGATTCATAAATATGTAAGAAAATAAAGAAAAATCAAATCCACAACAATGTGGATTTGATTTTTCTTTATTTTCTTATTTTATATATATGTAAAATAAAATCATGAATTATTCTGTTGTCACTGATCATTTACATACAAACCTAAAACTCCGTACAACATATTAAGTACTCTTCTCTCGCTAACACATTCAGCTAAGTTAGTAGTTTGTAAATCAGTCCCATGTTCCACCATCTATCCTCGTATGTTAAATTAAAAGGTGGTGTGCCGACAAATCTAAAAGGCAGTGTTTCCAACATAAAAATGCAGTTGAGTGGAGGCACCACCATCGTAATTCCTAAGCAAAAGTGCTAAAGTTTCTAAGTAAGGTTTAAGTTCTATAATTTGCTCAACTGAAAAGTCAAATTTGTCGGCGTATACTGACAAATCTAGAGCACAACGGCAAAGCAGAGATTCGCGACAGTTACTAGCACTGTATCTTCTACTGTGGAATTCACGAGTCAGCCTTATTTACTGCGTTGTAGCTTGTACTGCTGTTAATTGTCAAAGCTCCCTGTAGAGTCAGGATGGAAACATATTACAAGGCTCGACAAAATGGAGCGATGAGTTTCCATGCCGTGTCTACCTATTATGTAAACCTATTGGCTGAGAATTTTGCAAGGAATAAATTGAATGTCACCGAGAAATTAGGTGAATGAAAATTAAAACGTAAACGTACAAGTAATTATTTGTTTATTTTACTTGAAAAATTTGAACTCCTCAGACTCTGGGGTCCGTGCCTTTTATGAAGTAATACATATTTCTTAACTAAGTTTATATTTTAATCGACTTCCAAAAAGAAGGAGGTTCTCAATTCGATTGTATGTTTGTTCAGCGATTACCTACTCCGCCAATTATGAATTGTTTTTGATAATTATTTTTTAACCGACTTCATTTGGTCGGTAATAACTCAGAGGTAGACCCATATGATTTGTTATTTTGTTATTCGGTATTCCACAATTCGAATTATAGATTATAGGTAACCTTAAGTATATATTTTTTGTAAAACACATACCTACTTATTATACATTGATATACTTACAAGAGATATTCGGAAGTAGATATTCGGAAAGAGCACATCGAAGTCTACAAAAATCTTTTTTTTTTTTAAGTCCCAATAAAATTTCCAGGTCGCTAATATATTAAATATTACCAACATAAAAATATTTAAAAACATTTCTCTAAAATATGGCATGCGCCCAAAGTCTACATCAATCAACAAAACTTTTATGGACTTAAAAGATGTCTCTCAAAGCTTAAAGTTACCTAAGTTTGAAGTTTTATTAAAATAGTACACAGTTTTAGTAAAATAGTCTACGACGAAATGAGAGGCAATTTTAGGTCAGTAAAAACAAAAGGCGTTTTTGCTCTAGTTTATTTAATTTGATTAACATAGAAGTATTTTCGTAAAACTTTGTAAATTTTGTGTTTTCTAACCTTAAAATTTTATCGGATCTCGTTTTTTTTTCTCTCATTAGAATCATAAATAGCCAATATCCCTCTACAGTGCTTTTCAAATTCCATTATAACTCGAAATTTAAAAAAAAAAGTTTTTTTTTTATCAAACAGTAGAAAAGCACTTGCCCATTAACAAAAACCGTAAAGACATAGCCAACAATGGCCAACTATTTAAAAAAGGTTAGAAAAAGTTTTCTCCTGTTTTAGACCGCAACGTCGCTTAACATCAGGTGAGTTGGCGGTCAAGCGCAAACCTATTTGTATATAAAAAAATGTAAAAAGAAAATTGCCGCGACAACTGAAAAATAGTTCGATAGCAAACAGAACTACAACAGCCCAAATCTTACATGGCAATGCACTACGCTTATCACTCTGAGATATTATTTAGATATATTTATTTACAACAAGAATGCAATAGTGTAAAGTAAACATTAAATATATTTTTAACTATTGTATACATCCGATGTGATACAGTCGCATTGTACTTTCATCATCATCATCATCTCAGCCACAAGAAGTCCACTGCTGGATATAGGGCCCATGGATTTCCAAAAAGACCGGTTGGAAGCGGCCTGCATCCAGCATCTTCCTGTTACTTGTATGATATCTTCTGCCCATCTTGTGGCTGGTCTTCGTACATTGTACTTAATTAGATGTAAATCTCGCAAACTAATGCTTGACCGATAAACAACTAGAAAAGATGTGGCATTTCCCCAGACGGACTCTATAAAAGAGCATACTACATCTATATTTGCCTTCTACTAAACAAACTTTTGATTGGTTAAAAAGTGATAAAATTGTCAAACCTCTGGAAGGATTTGCAACAAATTTAAACAGAGGCTGGCGGGGCGGACGGGGCGGGCGACAAAGCGTTTTGTCAAGGCAAAGTTATTAACTCAGCGGAAATTAGACACAAATGGTGAAAAGTTTCCGGGTCATTGATCTAATTTTACGTAACTGGTCGCAGCCGGAAATAATCCTTGATATCACACAGGGGTGCAACTAAGGACGGGGAGTTTTGGGCCATATTTATTAGATACTTGCTGTGCCCCGCAGTTTCACCTGCGTGTAAAATGGTGATTATGACGAAATATGTATGCACCTTTTTTATGTATATTTAATCTATACTATAAAGAAAAAATATTTTTAACTTGTATAGTCTATGTCCATCACCAGATTTTCGGCTATCTCTGTACTAAATTTCAAAACAATTAGGTCAGCAGTTTGATCTTGAAAAGATAACAAACAGACAGAGAGACAGAAAGACAAAATTACTTTCAATTTTACCATATTAAGTAGGATGTTTAGTAGATAGGTAGAAATTTCTTATTGTATACACTGGAGAGTAAATACAGTAAACTATAAAGATCTACAAGGTCCACATCCTTTTAATAATATAAACATACAACAGCCCCTTCAACAACCCTAGGTTCCTCCCTGGTGCAATGACTCGTACTTTGTTATAGAAACATGCCGCAACATTATTCTACTTTATATAAAGCTTGAATGACACTGGAGTTACAATTTCATCAAAATTTATATTGTTTGCAAAATTGATTATTTTTACGAAAATTTTCATTTCGAATCGTTGAGAATTCATTATCATTGTGGACAGATGAATCATAATTTTATATTAAGTGGCCGGAGAACCCAAACATCAAAGATTAAATATTTAATATACTTGGAGACCTGCAAAAAGTTGAAATATACTTTATATTAGCAGAGGCAAGAGAGTCAGAGGCCTTTCGGCGGCTTCATAACTCTGACAATAGGGCTGGCCACTCAGTCTATGCGAACTTACTTACTTACTAACCCCAGTTTAATAACGTCAATTTCGTTTCGTTTAAGTAGGTAATAGCTTGTAAACTGGAATCTTCCTGAATTATGATAACAAACAAAGGACAAAGTTCACGCGAGATTTGCAAGGGGTGCTTTGACATTTTCACACTATTTTCAATAATTCCGTTGTGAGCAGCCTTATCTTGACCGAAATATTACTTAATGGTTGAGATCTTGCTCGGTTCTCAAATTAGATCCTATATACAGTACTCAACTGGTGGCAGAATCAGGCTACTTTTATAATTTTATTGTATTGTCATCACAACTTTTAAACGCTACTCACAGCGTTATGGCCTTTAGCACTTCCACCTTGGAGCATAGGTTCTTTCTTAATTATTATGAGTATATTATTCTAGAATATGCTTATTGAAGTAGATTATTTCAATTTTTTAAATTTAAATTTACATTTTTAAATAACGAAGTTTAATAGTGGCTCCAAATTTTCTCCCATTTTCGACCTGTTGAGCCGTTTTCCGTCAGACAATTCGTCGCCATAAACACTGAATAAATATACCAAACGAATGCTTATCTTAAACGGTAAGTAATCCAACTCCGTGACAAGAGTCACAAATTGTGGTCTAAAACCACAGCTACAAAGTTTCCATTTCAACTTTCCCACTCATACTTTCGAAAGACATTCCGAGCACTCCATAAGTACATTACTCTCAACCCTTTCTCGGCTGGGAACTTTAATAAAGCTAATTGAATAACACAAAGAACTGCACCTCCATTCAGTTGAGACTGCGTAATACAAAATGCCGCAGACTCGGCAATTAATTAAGACTCCCAACCTATTTATTCTGTTCTGTATTCTATTTAGCGAGCTTTGTTCGTAGCTGCAGTTTATAGTTTAGTAATTATGCATTGAATAAATAGAGTATTACAAAACTATTATGTTTTGTAGGAACAAATTTCTTAATTCGCCATCTTACCTGATAATACGCAAAAGTGTAGCTGAGGATGGACCACGTCAATTTTGATCTTTTCACAATCTTGGAAGTTGTAAGTAATAATCCCATCAAAAACAAAAATCAATATGTACAAAAAGCCAAGTCTCGCAACGCAGCTCTTCTACTACAAAAAGTTGTGAGATGTAATGTAAAACCAAGTCGATTAATTAATTTAGTACTATCTATGGGGGCATTTATCCGACTATTTTGTAAGAAATTGTGACCTAACTAATTAACTAACAACTTTTGTAGTAACCATAACGATATTAAACATCTTTATTTATTTAATAATTAGAATGGCAAAAGAACGTTGTGTTTCGACCGGTTTCGGTTTAAGACATATTTTTATTTGCGACAAAAACAAACACAATACAACATATAAACACACAATATTACATACATACAGGTAGAATTGATAACCTCATTTTTTGAAGTCGGTTAAAAATAAACAAAATCTACAGTCGTTTTTGTCACAGACCGGTTCCAACTCAGCATTAGCTGACACATAACACAAATATCACCTTGGCTTCATTGCTCATAAATTCAAAGTTACTTTTTTAATTTTATCAAAATGCTTCTTTGCTACAGTTATTGTCTTAACTAACTGAATGAATTATATAAAAAAATCTAAAAAGTATATTTAATACATTTTTGTTTTATTCAAATTTTTTAGAAAAACTGAAATAGCAAGAGTAAATCAAAGTGCTACTGATAACTCTTTATTAGTAATGCTACTAGCACGTTGGGCACACTGCCAACTAGTAGTAAGTTTGAGCATTTGGATTATATTTAGACCTATTAAAAATCTTCTTTTAGAATTTATTATTAGCTGAGTTGTAGTAAGTAAACGATTCGTGGATAACCTAGAAACGTCTAAGCCTATTTTCTATTTCTTTCTCATGAGATACATCGAAACCTATTGTAGTTTATTTGAAGAACAGTAAGTAGAGCAGGATTGTCACCATTGTGTACATTAAGGACATCCTTCTAAATCCCATTGTCCGTATTAAAACACGCCCACAACAGATATAATTCGAAAAACAAGCGTCGACACTTGGAACCAACAAAGGATCCGCTCGGATCCAGGAATAGGATCTTCCACAACGAATACACTAATTGCTTTAATTCAGACTCAAACATTACGCAACGTGATATTGAGACAAATCCAGTAAAAGATTGATCGAATTGAAATCTTTTCTACGTTAGCTAAATGACAAAATAATAAGAAAGGGCTTTTATACTAATAAAACAATAAACGACATTATCGCTAAAAGCGGACAGATCAAACATATTAGCTAATTTGACGTTGATAACCTTCTTTCTTGTATGTAGATAACCTCTGTCTTGCTCGCGTATTCCATCATTTTTTAAGATTATTATTATTACTTATTGGATTAACGAAAGATCTACTATGTGAAAAGTACAAGAAAGTGTTAATTTTATAAATATTTATCAAAACTTCTCATCTGGTCGCGTGGTAAAAAGAATATCCAAAATATTTCGAAAAACTATCGGACAAATCGCGTAGGTACCCGCTTAGATTCAAATATAAACTAATGACACAAAGATCAAAACTAGCAATGAAAAGCAGTCCCCAAGCAATGGCTATAAAAACTATTTAATAAACTACACGAAGACCGTGTCACGAAGTGATGAAAATGATCGTAGCTTTTCAAATAAACTAAAAACAATATTAATATTAAAAAAGTTATTATAAAGTAGAATAGAAAATAGAATATAACTGTATTGTACATCCATACAGATAGACGAGAAGTAGATCGTAGATAAAATTTTATAAATAAGAAACAGATCGGGCCGCTCCATGCACACACTTAAAATTACGATACCTCTAATGGGGTTATTATGTTATTCCTACCAATAATAGAGCAATAAATGATTTGATTTTGACTTTGACTTTGGTCCAACTGTTTTGTCCGACTAATCGGACCAGGTGAATTTTGTTTTCCTCTACGTTTGATTAATTGGACTACAAGGAATCACGATGTCTGAACGATCGAACTATTTAAACATAATTTTTTTTTGGCTGGCCTATGCTTACCTCTGTCATACAATATGTGTGTTGTATGAAATAGGTAAGCATAGGCCAGTGATCCGTTCAGTGTTACATACAATTTATTTTAAAACTTTATTTTTACTAAAGCAGTCCTAATTTCAGGACTAATGGAGATAATTAGCGAAATTGCATATTTATTTAAGTTTTGAAGTGTCGACTTAAAAACTGTAATTTTTACTTAAAAAGACATGACGCGATCTTTTATTTAAAGTGAAGTTGAAAAATTCGCGTCGTTTGCTGAGCCACTTATCACAGTCCAACTATCTACCAGTGGGTACTTACTGTAGGTATAATGGCCGTCTGTCTGTTCGTAATCCTCTTAGCTGGGAACTTAGTTTTTGTTTACTGGACCACCCACGAGATTACTAGGATCCGAGAAATGTGTAGGTACTTGTATACTTTTTAGGGTTCCGTAATAATACGAGAAAATTTTATAAATTTATCATATCCGAATGTTCATATATCATAAACATTTTATTCAGAAACTAAAACATATTATTATTTATTACGTAGATGCCTCCTATGAATCGTTACTTTGCAGTTAAAATATTACTAAAACAAAAAAGGAAGGCATGTATCGATGATACAAAGACTGTTTTAGAATTCCGTTCCTCGAAAGAAAAAACTAAACCCTTATATGATCACTTTGTTGTCCTGTCTGTCTGTCTGTCCGTCCGTCCGGGTGTCAAGACCTTTATCTTGGTACGCGTGAAGGTATCGTGTTGAAATTAAAATCATATACTATTATATTAAATGCATACTATCTTGCTGCAGAAAGAAAAATATTTTTTCTTAGTTTTCGTAAAAATAAGTTAAAGCCGAATATGTAGTAAAAAATGCACATTTCGACACTCACAAGGGAATCAAAACCTATGGGGTATTTCCCGTCGACCTAGAACTATAAAGTTTGGCAAGAAGCATTGTGTTAGAGTACACATATAGGAAAAAATCCGAAAACTGGACATTTTTATTTAATCACAAAAAAATTGTGTCTTTACGCAAGGAATGAGGATCCAATATTTTTTTGTTCTTAAACCGTATCATATGGGGTATCATATGAAAGAGCTTAATTAGCATAAGCTAAAACAGGATTTTAATATTTTTACGATGTATATTTTTCGGTATAAGAAGAAAAATATAAAAAAAATATATGATTTCCCCTTTTTATCTACTAGTTTGTACGGAACCCTGTATATTTTTCGGTATAAGAAGGAAAATATAAAAAAAATATGATTTCCCCCTTTTATCTACTAGTCTGTACTGACTCGCACTTATCCACATAATTAAACTTTTAAAAATGCACGTCTGATTTTGGGTTTTAATAACTTATTGGTAAACTTATTAATGAGTTATAAAGATTTCCGACAACAATCAAAGTGAACACTCACTGGACCGGCTCATACCATGACCGTACCCGTACCAACACATGGAAAAAAAAATGTATGTACTAAGTTTGTATGAATTAGTATGAGACCACGCTCACTAGAACCTTCCGGTACTGACCAAGACCGTAGCACGGTCCGGCAAGTCCGGCAACGAACTGCATCCTTAGTACAAGTTTTAATGAAGAGACGCGGCGATGAGTTTTCGTACGCCTCCATACATGTTTTAAAAGCGCTCTCTGCGGATTACGAAGAGAAACTCGAATTGGCAGTAAAAAATGTATGGAAGCGTACGAAAACTTTCATCGCCACGTTTCTTCATAAAAAAACTTGTGTACCAAGGGTGCTGATACCGATACGTTGTCTACACGATAGTGCGCGGATTAGCCGTACTGTGCCTTCTACTTACCATACGTAACAGGCATCTACTGCCTGAGAAGTCTATCATAACTATTTAAAATATAGCGATAAATATGAAAAATATTCAAGATGTAACTTTTATGTCATTAATCTTTTGCAAAACGATCTTATTCAACAATGTCCACTGATAGCCTTCTATTTAAATATATCATCAGCTACGGAACCCTGCCATATACGTATCTCTACTACAAAACGTTCTTGACTAGTTATTATACTATAGACGGTGTTATTTGAAGAAATAAGTGTTGGTAATAGGTACCCGCGTTATTGTATCTATATATTGTTTGTATGTGGGTGGTTGGTCAGGTTTTACTTACGAGTACATTGTGTTAGGAGTCCGTAGTATTTATTTATTTATGAAAATCATTTTTAGGGTTCCGTACCCAAAGGGTTAAATGGAACCCTATTACTAAGACTCCTCTGTCTGTCTGTCTGACTGTCCGTCCGTCTCTCACCAGGCTGTACTCATGAAACGTGATAATTAGACAGTTGAAGTTTTTACAGATGATGTATTTCTGTTGCCGCTATAACAACAAATACTAAAAAGCAGAATAAAATAAATATTTAAGGCGGATCCCATACAACAAACGTAATTTTTGTCTTCGTTTTTGCTCGATATTGATAACGGCAACGGGTAGATGCTTGAAATATTCACACAATATTGAGTTATATACTTATTCAGTTCAAAAATAAATAATTAAATTAAAATAAAATTAATATTTAAGGGGAGCTCCCATAAAGCTCCCTTATATTTGCTCTACAACAAACGTGGTTTTTTTTTGCTGTTTTTATAGATAATGGTGCGGAATCCTTTGTGCGCAAGTCCGACTCGCACTTGGCCGGTTTTTAGAAATTTTTAATGCAAAAATGATTTTTATATATGAAAATTGACTTGGTTCAAATTGAAAATTTTGTCTAATATTTGTGTTGTTTTCTAGTTTAGAAACGTCGATTTTTTTTATAAGTTTATGCAGTCATTATTTGATTTGATTGCTAGATTACTGGTACTAGCAGGGAAATTAAATTTGTAAACTTAAGGCAGAAATAGCTTGTTGTGCTTAGCACAAATCCATTGCAAATTTTCGAACCATTTTCAGTGTATTTACGGCTTAATCGCATACATGTTCGTCTAATTCTGATGGCAATACAATAAAATGATAAAAGTAACCTAGTTCCATCCAGGATTATCTCTACGCTAGAGAACTCTTCATCAGATACTACCATACGATATACAATTTTGCACATAGGCGAATTTTTATGTATTTTTGTTCACGGCATAAACAAAAGTTTGTTCTTAAAATGTTTTGTTGCTCAATTTGTTTGTATTATTGCGAAATAAGAATGAAAATATTATAAATAAAAGACAAATAAGTTACCCCATCTTTTGAGAACGTAACACAATTTAGCACATTAGACACGGCTTATCAAACTACGTATGTACAAAACCATAAAAATATAAGAAAAACAATCTAAAATAATAGAACAAAAACTCTGGAGACCTATCCCATTAGAACTACAAGAGAAATGGTCTGATTTTATCCAATCTTGTTTGCTCACAGCAAAAAACATTCCAACCAAATGTACGTATATTTCTTTCGAATTGTCTCCAAGATAGAACATCAGCAAAATGTAAAATCCATCGTGCACCGATACCCTACATACTGTAGCGTAAGGTCAAAATTTGTTTCTTTAACATTCTGAACAAGTAAAGACGCAAGCAAAAACTAGTGAGAGTATAAATCTAGTTGTGGTGCATGTTAAAAGCGATTAATGAGTATTTAAATATCATTTTTTAGGGTTCCGTACTCAATGAAAAAATCCTTATAGTTTCGTCATGTCCGTCTGTCTGTCTGTCCACAGTTTTGTTCAAAGATTTATAGTACCTACTAGAAAGCTGTAATTCAGTACGTGTCAGTTATTAATCACGCCAAATGATAAAATAAGCTCTGGTAATTTTTTTTAAAGTGGGGATGATTTTTTATGCCTCCTATCCATGGAGCCAAAAAATATTTTTAAGTGTATGAAGACTATTTTTCTTTGAAGTGATTATTTTTGTTATAGTGAAGTAATGTTCTAGCGCTCAACTGGTATACCGCGCCGCAAATTAGTACTTGTTAGGGTTCCGTATCTCAAAAGGAAAAAACAGAACCCTTATAGGATCACTTTGTTGTCCGTCTGTCAAGACCTGTATCTCGAAAACGCGTAAAGGTATCGAGTTGAAATTAAAACCATATACGCATATCTATAGTTTCTTGCTGCAGAAAGAAAAATCAAACGTCTCAGTTTTCATAAAAAAAGTTACAGCCGAATATATCGCAAAAAACGCATATTTTGATACCCTCAAGGGAATCAAAACTTATGGGGTACTTCCCGTTGACCTATAACTGTAAAATTTGCAAGAAACATTGTCATATAGTACAGATAATGGAAAAATCTCTGTAAACTTACCATTTTTATATCACAAAAATATAATCTTTGTGCAAGGATTCTTCCTTCAATTTTAAATTCAAATTTTAAAGTTGATTAACCATATCATATGAAAAAACTTCATTAGTACAAGCTAAAACAGGTTTTTAAATATTTTTAAGATGTATATTTTTCGGCTTATGATGGAAAATATAAAAAAAATTATTATATCCACATTTTATCTACTAGTTTATATGGAACCCTCGGTGGGCGAGTCTGACTCGCGCTTGTCTGTTTTTTAAGTTAATCGTGACATTCCGTTTCTTGTAGGTACAGCTAGTTATTTACTCAAATGATCTAATTCAAGAAATTAACTGACCCCCTAAACGCTGGAAGGAATTGCAAACAGATTTATCATCGAAAGTTTTGTAGATCAAACATTTCATAAGCAAACAGGTCAATCGGAAGTGGATCGCAAGATCTGACCTAAACTAACATGTGAAGTTAATTGAAGCTTGTGATTACGGAGAAACTCGGAAAAGTTTGAGTACACAACCGCCTACGACGGGGAAGACCTTAGAGCTTAAATACACTGATCTTAAATAATAAGATCAGTGTATTTAAGTACATAATAACTGCTAACTTTGTCTAGAAGTAATAAACCCTTATCGGCTAAGCCGTGGAAAGTATTAAAGGCAAGACATTAGATGCATTTACTTGACAGGATGACTAACAGGACAATGATACGCGTACTGTAAGTATTAGAGACGCATTTACGTAACAGGATCATCTGAATCGACTAAACATGCTTATAACATACATTTTAACAGAATACAATTCAGCAATGACTTACACCGGCCACTTGCCAATACCGGCTTCCTGCGTAACCGAGGACTCCCCAAGGAAATGTAGGATAACTTGGGAAGACAATGATACCCATATTGTAAGATATTAGGCGCATTTACCTGACAGGATGATTTGGAAGGACTATGATACGTGTACCATGTAAGATATTAGGCATATTTACCTGACAGGATGATTTGGAAGGACTATGATACGTGTACCATGTAAGATATTAGGCATATTTACCTGACAGGATGATTTGGAAGGACTATGATACGTGTACCATGTAAATAATTAGGTGCATTTAGACTTACTTGACTTTAGAGAACGAAGATGTGCATACCATGTAAGATATGAGATGCATTTAAGTGACAGACGGACGCTGCAAAGTGTTCGAAACGTCAAGTCATAAAATTATGTAAAATATACGCGATAAATCCATTAAAATTTGTTTAATTTCAATACCTAATATATACAAATTACATAATCTGATGCAAAATATCTATAATTTTCTTAGTTAATTTCCTAAATATTTCAATTAACAACTTTGTTTAAATTTATTTTACCTATAATATATTCAATTCCATTCAAAATAACCGGTACAAAATCTCGCGTCTATAACACACACCGCAGACAAAAGAAACATTCTAGAGGCGTCAAAGAAAAATCGTAACAATTTATTCGGCGGGTCTGCGCGAATGGGGCGAATATTCGCTGTCCCAACATCGAAAGGCCGTGCTATGTAATCACTTATATTAATTTATACTTTATTCGCATCTCGTGCCTAAGGTTTAAAGTTGTGTATTCTGAAAGATTTATAGTGTTGTTTATAATTGAATTTGCTCAACATTTTGTGTTTAGATTTTAAAGTATCAAATTGAGTTCGATTATTTCGTTTAACTTAGATTTTTAATAAAAATATCTTATTAGAAGCGTCAGTGGCAGCTTAGGTTTTTCTGTTAACTGACTTCAAAATATAGATTAATCGAGTGAATTAACAACTCGTATGTTTAACCAAAACTGGTCGTTATTTCCAGCACAGATAATATGTGAGCAGGTATGAATATTATACCGACTGTACTAAAATACAAATATAAATTTAGCTAGGTCGAAATTAAGACGCGTTTGGCAGTCGCTTCTAATCTTTTAGACAATACTTTTATGAAATTTCTTAACAATTTTTATTTTAGCTAGCTAATTTTAAGAACAATTTAAAAAAATAAAAATAAGCTACTTATACATTTGATTTCTTTGCTTGGGTGCTATTTTCAACTTATTACATGTATTTTTGCTATATTACTTTACTAACGGAGATAATTGGGCTGTCTACACAATAAGAGAAAATTAAGTTGATCATTCAACAAAAAAAATATTTTTAAATTTGAAAGACAATTTTTTTTTATCTATTAATAATAACTCCCTTATTTATTTTATCCTAAATATTACCGAAACAGACACACGAGAGCTAAAGCTTTAAAAAGTTGTAACTTTTAATCGCTTTGAATAAATTACGACCAATTAATAGACTTTAATCTCTAAAAAGGTTACTTTCGTTAAGTAAATTTGACGTACAGGTTTTTAATAAGTCTCGTCTGAAATATAAAGCTTTGATAATAAAGCAATAAAACGTTACCGGCATGATGACGTAAAAAAAAATTGCGAGACCGCCGATAGTGGCGGCTTTTGTTAATGGTAAATTGTATTAATTAATTAATAATTATGAAACTTTATTTTAATACAATCTTGGCTTAAGCCCGGTCTTTTGGTGGGCATCAGTGGGGCCGAAGAGAGAGATCCTTTTTACATACAATATTAAAAATACAGAAACTACGCCTAAACTAAAGAAACTAAAGCCACCCCTGTGGCTTAATTTGTATTATTATTAATTCTATTTTTCAGGCTAACAAGATCAAATTCCCCGAAAGTGTTCAATTACCATAGTGGTGCGGAAATTATTATTTTTTGAGAGGTTATATGCAATTAAATTATTTTTTTGTAGACAAACACATAATACAGTTTTAAAAGTAATTGTGAATTATATTATCTAGACAACAAAGTTGAAATTATTTGGAAGTAATCAATTGCGCGATTGTTATGTGAGATTCGCGTCAAAATAGAGGGCACAGAAGGTACACAGATACCTACAACACAAGCCCTGCTTAGTGTAGGTTCTGTGGAACCACTTTCAAGTAACCGCAAGCTGACAAAAGAAACTTCACTAATTGTTACTCACTGATTTGGAATGGCTTATGTATTTTTATCAATAAAGTTTAATTATTACTATTAATTAAACACAGCCTTAATATTAATTACAGTGGCATTAAACCACTAATTAATAATAATTAATTAATTAATTCTTAGTGGGTGGTTTATTTAATTGCTTCGGACGAAATTTCGAACTTTCCTTTTACAATAATGCAAACCACGGCGTTATCTTCTTTTTTAAGTTTTATAAACGTTGTTAGACCGGCAGTGGCAATCTAACCTCCGAGGACCACAAAAGTTCCTTCACACTCAGTTCTTCTTTGCTTGAAAGGTGAAAGAATCCTGGGACATCTATGTCAGGATTTTTTGTAAATCTATGACTACAAACATAAAAAATAACAATTTAAAAGCATTCATGTTAATAGGAAAAGTTATTAAGTTACTACCGAAACGTTTTAGGCCTAATAGGTTTTCAATCTAAAAATCTATTAAAACGTACAAACACGGTATAAAAACATCTTATAAACGTGAAAGTATTGCTTTTGATAATTGAAAAACTATTACAAACTGTAAAACAAAAAGCTGCAACGCAAACACTAGTTAGCTAAAAGTTGTTTCCATTACCTATAAGCCCGTATTAATTAAATTTGCGTCGAACAGCCCATGCTTTGAAGTAACGTCGCACCCACGTCACGCGCTAAGTCGACGTGATTTGACATAATCGGACACTGTGCCAAGATTACAGACGTGATTGAAATGTTCAAAACTTCCTCTATAATTTAGTTAGTTGGCTACTGTTTGGGTGTTTGTATGCAATATGATTACTTGTGACGCGTGAGGGTGAGATGAAGCATAGATATGTAGACAGTTACGTTGCCTAGATAGAGAAACATAGCGTAGAGAGATATGGTGTAAACGTAGCATAGGTAGCTACAACGAATAAGGAGCTACATAACGTAGAGAGCTCGTAGCGTAGATAGATACAACATGGCGTAGAGCTACGTAGCGAAAAGAGCTACATAACGTAGAGAGCTACGTGGCGTAGAGAGCTACGAAGCGTAAGGAGCTAAATAACGTAGAGAGCTATGTAGCGGAGAGGGCTAAGTGACGTAAGGAGCAATATAACGTAGAGAGTTACGTGGTGAAAAGGACTACATAACGTAGAAAGCTACGAAGCGTAGATAAATACATGGCGTAAAGAGCTACGTTACGTAGAGAGCAACAGAATGTATAGAGATACACAACGTAGAGGCATGGCGTTACGATATGTATAATACAGAGACTTATGTGACGTAAAGAGCTACTAAGGGTATAAAGTTTAATAGTGTAAAGAGATGTAGCGTAGCATCCGTCGCATTGAGAAAAGAACAAAGTGTAGACAAAGATACGTCGCGTAAAGATAGAGAAATGTAGATAACCAAAAAATATTGATTTGCATGGAGAAAGTCGCAATCAATATCGTGAACCTTAAAGGATTACTAAGAAATGAGCGTTATAGAGCTTAATAGCGTAGGCAGTGAGTGTAGGTTATTTTTTACTACAGATTTAAATCAACATTAATAAAAATAAAAGAAAAAATAGACCTTATTTCCTGCTAAGATTTAATTTATCCAAGAAATAAAGGTCTAAAGAATTAATCAGACATTCCGAAACTTGAGGTGTCGGGGTCTGAATTTATTGAATAAATTCCAAACATTGGCCTCGTTTCGTGCCATTCGTACATTTTTCATAAAAAAATCCTAATTGGAACTGCCTGGGGTTGTTTAAGATTTTCATATTTCGTAAAGGAAATCATAAGAATAGAAATAAAGTAAAATATAAGACCGTTTCTAACATTATCAAAAAAAAATGCTTTAAACCGTTCAAATGGAGGATACTTCCTCGGCTAAAAGTCACTATGATCTTGACTAGATTCGAGGGTTACGTTATTATGTAGTAGTCCTTTTTCTTATATTTTTACCGACTTCAAGAAAACTTCTTTGTTTATTTAATAATAATATTAATTATTTAATAATATTTTAAACAAATACCATGTCTAACAAGAATATCGGTAACATAACAGTAACAATGTGAGGAATTGAGATAAATCATTTCACGTAGTGAATGACCATTTCGCGTTTTATTCCTACATCATTATTTTCCCCAATATATGCCTTTTTTTTATAGAAAATAGATCTACGATTGACCACCAACTCGCCTGATGTTAAGCGACGGTGTGGCCGAGGATGGAGCTCGTCGATCTAGAAGATATCTATTCACTCTAGCCTTGAAAATTCCGAGATTGTAGATCTCAGGAAACAGAGATGGCGGCAACGAATTCCATTCTTGTGCAGTACGCAACAGGAATGTGGATTGATATCGCTGAGTACGGATTTTTAGCATTTCAACGAGAAATGGGTGGCAATTCGCCGACTTTATACCTATTGGTGATTACTCGTTTAAACTAAATAACTAAAATATAAAATAACTGAAATGATTGCAAACTAAACACTTATTTCTCTTCAACGTTTTTACTCTTTTTTCTATTACAAGTGATTTGCTGACTCCCAAAAATCTCTAATAAAAAATGGCGTAAAAAGTATTCATCATCTTCTACGACTTTATGAGACATTGCTTCGTACGAACTCTTGCTAATCAAATTCCATAGGGCCGAAGTGCTGTTATAAATCGGCCGGCTTAACGGAAAAAGTTTCGTTATCGCCACTTCTACCGGCGTAGCTCGTACCGTCAGATAACGAGTGCCCGAATACTTCGACGACGGAACTGACTAACAACCAGGTGACACAGTATTGGAGTGTAACACACACACAGTTTCGTGGGTTTTATGTGAGTCACACAATTGCGTTCGTACACGAAGTGCTGAAGGTAATAAAGTGTATATATTTTTATGATCGACTTGTGAGGCATTTGACCACTACTTATGAAGTTCTTTGATATGGAAGTTCATTGGACAAACCGACTCGGCTATAATAATTTTTTCACTCTATTATTTTTATGAAGTTAGGTCAACAAACGTGTTAATAATATTCTAGGCAACGAAGTATCGGTGATACTTCTTAAGTTATAGATACTCATGTGTTTAAATGGTATATTTGGACACGTGTTTAACATTTATATACTTAACATATTTTGTATCATCTCAGCCATAATAACTCCTGCTGGACATAGGTCACCTGACCATAGGACACCTGACCATGTAATTTCTAAAAGCCCGTTATAAAATGTATAGACTTAGCTGAGGACCAGAAAACGAACATAAACATTTTATATATGATGTGCAACTAAGGAACCATAATTTACGCTTATCCCGATACGCACTTGGCCGGTTTTATTTATTCATGCGCTTGACTGCTATCTCACCTGATGCTTTGCCTTTTACAATAGAGTGGGAGACAAACCGATTTATTCGCAATTTAACATTTAGATTATATATTAAAAAAATTAAACAGTTTATTAACGGATTTATCATGTATATATTACATAATTTTAAGACCTGAGGTTTCGAATACTTTTCAACGTCCGTTAACAACTAACTTTCACTTACACGTATCGCTCACAAATGAAATTAAATATATATACTTATATAAAATAAATATTACTTAAAATAATGTATGTTATTGAATAAAAAATATATAATAGCAAAAAAATATATACGCGACAAATCCGTTCAAATTTGTTCAATTTGAATGAGTGACGCGTAAATCTATATATTAAATATAATGATTTCTAGTTGAATAAAAAGTTTAGTAACTGTTTACAAATCCATAGCGCCTCCGTAGTTGACTCCGATAAAAATAATGCTTTGTCTCGGGACATTTGCATAAGATCTGTCGTTTTGATTAAATGTACTGAACCGTTGAAGAATACCAAAGTTGAGTGCTTAAAGAGCTTAGCGAATTTCACTTCGAAATTTAATAATTGATTTGGTTTATTAAAATCGGTATTTCGCTTTTGTACCAAATGGATTTACAATATTGGTTTAAATCGGGACTTGGCTATTTGAATTTTGTTATTATAGTTTAATTCTTTGAAGTAAGTAGGTACTTAAATACATAGCTCTAGTAGGGAACAAATTTACTGTATATAATAAATCCGAGAAAGTACGGGTGATTCAAACACCTGCCTATATACACCTAAAAAGTTACTGGCAATATTTTTTTGATTGAAAGTTATTAGGTACAAGTACTGCATTCTTCTTTATAATTTCTTCTTTTTTTCCTTTTTTAGGTATCTTCTTTGTAATTTTCCTACTTATAAGACCTCTGCCAGAGGCCTCAGTCTCACAGAAAGTTACTGTCTACTAACCACTGGCCGTGCTGGTCTTTTGGAGGTGGTTAGTTTTTAATTTACGAAGCGGCGCGCGGCTTTATGCAGTAACTATCTTGAATAGAACTACCATTTAACTGTGGACTATTCTGTGGCTTGAATTCAACCGGCGGCAGGCCGTAACCATCTTGTGTGAAACTACGTATTAACTGTGGACTATTCTGTGGCTTGAAGTGTTGCCATACTAACTGATATTGAACCTGTATTGAACCTGGGCTAAACTATATTTTAAAACCTAAGTACACATAAACAATATTAATTACCGTTTAGGTGAACTCTGTGCCGCATAAACAAGTTTTAAAATATCTGTGGCGCATACTATAAACTTGATTATTTAAACACTTCGTAATTTTTCCTGATTATAGTCAAAATTCGATTCTAAGTCTCCTAACAAAACGTATATTTACGCAGTAGTTGCTTACAGTGTTGGCAAGAGGTTTTATTAATTTGAAAACAGGATCCCATTCACTATTTTTTAATTCAATCACTTCGTTTATCATTCTCTTTGACCAAAATTTTAGGATTATCGTTTATCTAGTGCATGCTCACATTTGAGCGTCTATTTTTCATATGATATATATGTTCTTATACATTTACTATCTTCAAGCTGATAATTTATCGCCAAGCACTTTACAATGTATTCTGGCGGCCTCACTATTGAACCATGATCTGTTCCAGGCTAGTTGTGCTTGCCTTCTTGGACTGCACCATCAAGTAAGCTGTTGTGAAATGCTTAGAATGACATAAAAATAGATAGATAGATAAACTCTTTATTGTACATACCATAAAAATACAATAAATAGAGAGCGATATAAAACTAGCGAAACAATTGGTGGTCTTATCGCTAGCAGAGATCTCTTCCACGCAACCTCAGGATGAAAAATAATGTAACAGTTATTTAAATGCGGAAGTTGTCAGAAGATACAAAAGGGCAGGAATCAACTGGATTCGGATCCTCGCTATCTCTCAATCACATATCAATTATTTTTAATGACACAAACTTACTCCAGTTTTCAGTCTTATTGGTCTTTGTAACTGTTTTGTCGACTTTCCCGCAATCAAATCAAATCAATAGTTATTTGTTACGCAAGGCTGCAAAGTTGGTTTTTGGGGCGAGCACTTGTATTGAAACCTGAGCAAGCGAAGGATTGTAAGATTGAACCACGAGCGAAGCGAGTGGTTCAAATATAGAATCCTGAGCGTAGCGAGGGTTTCAAAAGTACGAGATGCAAAATAACTTTGCTGCCGAGTGAAACACAAAATTTTTCACCTCACTACAGCGAGGAAAACGCTAGTCCAGTGTTGCCACCTGTGGCTGGTCAGTGCGATTATTCAAAGAAATGAGGTTGGCGCACTGACATGAAATAAGTATTTAATGCATTTTCAGTGGACTTGCGGTATAGAATAGAAAGGTTCGAATTTTAAAAAACTCTTTCCACGCTAGCGGACAAAATGCACTTTTCCACTCAGATTTCTAATGACAAACAGAATCTTTCCGAGCTTGTGAGGTGAAAATATAATTTATCTATGACACAGAAAGTAAAAGTGACAACACAATCAATATAGCGAACCCAAAGGCTCCTAGACTAGTTAATAACTGTGGTACAGGAGCCAAGCATTGCACGAAAATATCGAAGACATAAGACGATTAAAACATAGATTTATACTTTGAAGCTTGGACTTAAATAAAAATATACTTTAGTACCCAGGTATACTTTTACTTGCTGTATTCTTATATCTTCAAAGAAAATGAACAAGTATAACACACAAACTCTCTCTTTACCTAAGAAACTTAGCTTCTGAAATGGAATGAGTCCATTATTCCACATTTCTCAAAGCTGAGAAAAAGCGTAGGTATTCAGAACCACACAGATATTAACTTTCAGCTCATAAATCAACCTCCAAAAGAAAATATGTCTTCCGTCAGAAACTTGAGCATTACGTGCCTTCAGTTAAATTTTGTTTGATGAATTTCGGTACGGGAGTACGATTCTGAATTTTAATAAACCTGTAAGTTAGCGGGGACCGATTGCAATCGGAATACGATTTTTGTAGGTATTCTTAGCAATAATATTGACAGTTATTTTTTCGTTGATAGGCTTGCGCTTGACCGATAAATAGCCCGATGTTGAATCTTACTTGCTTATAATAAATCTATTAAATTGTAATTCGAAGACACCCAAGTCATTGAAAATTTAGTGCTGGACATTTGCTTCGGTTATATTAAGCACAAATCTGATCGAGTGTGATGTAGTTGACACCTATTTGACGAAATAGTCAAATACAAGTTGGAATATTTTATAATTAACCGAGCTCTGTCATGAGGTTCGCCTTTGAAACATCCACCACAATACAAGGAAAGGGCACTATAGAAGTTAATGCAAATCTTGCGCAATACTCACTTGAAACTTGAAAATTAATTGATCATTAGAACATTTGAATCATCGCAGCCCTGGAGCTTGATCCCTGATCTTATGAACAAAAGTAAAATAGCCACCCGCAAGGATGCTGTAGCTTTGTACCTACTATTATTTGAAGTAATATAGGTAGGTAGGTCGTGGGTTCGATCCCCACCCAGGGAAAACATTTGTGTGATGAGCATGGATGTTTGTTCTGTGTCTGGGTGTATCTATGTATCATATGTATAGGTATATATTTACAAAAAAAAAGTATATATGTATTCTATCAGCCATCTAGTTTCATAGTACAAGCTTTCCTTAGTTTGGCTAGATGGAGTTGTGTGAAAATATCCCCAATGTATGTAATTGTATATATTATCAAAATTAAAAAGAATAATCTGACTGCAAAATATATCCAACTAGTCCCCGCAGTTTCGCCTGCATAATGTTGAAGAACGGTGATAAAAATATATTAAATAAATATAAATATTTGTGGACATTTCACACAACACCATCTAGCCTAAACTAAGCAAAGCTTGTACTATGGAACTTGATGGCTGATAGAATACATATATACTTTTTGTTGTTGTAAATATATACATATGATACATAGAAACACCCAGACACAGAACAAACATCCATGCTCATCACACAAATGTTTGCCCTGGGTGGGGATTGAATCCACGACCTACAGCACAGCAGGCAGACATACTACCAACTGAGCCACAAGGCCAGTCTATGATGATGATGATGAAAGGTATTCTATGTCCGTTTCCGGGTTCACAGCTATCTCTTCACCAAACTTCATAGCAACTGGTTCATCTGTTTGGTCGTAGAAAAAAAATTAACAAACAGACTGGTTTCAGCCGTTTGGTCGTGAAAAGATAACAAACAGACAGACAGGGGCTACTTTCGCTTTAATAATATTAGTTAAGAAGTTAGTATTATAATTTCGTGTACAATACCCCCAACTGTCTAGAACACTAAAATGGTTTAATTCCAACTCAAGACGTGCTTCCTCGCATTACATCATGCAGATTTAATAGACGTCATGTAGCCAGGAACACAGACATGAATTATACCTGTAACCTAAGATTGTACTAATTACCTACCCATTAACATGCAGCTAAGGATTATATTAACACATCTCCGTGGATTGTTTCCGCCAAGATTCTTGTAATATTGTGACTGCAAAACAGTCGTGGAGCAAGAATTAATATGACAGTATTACTTCGCGAAAGCATACATATACTTGTATAAGTATATATTTATTAATATCATAACAAGTAGCTATTATTAAAACAAGGGGATTATTAAGAAAAACAAAATACCAGACTGCAAAAAAACAGTTTTTGCAGTCTAACTTACAATTTCGTTGTAATTCATACGCTGTTGAGTGTACGTTTTTTATGAGAAGGTATGGGTAAAATCGTTGTAATTCGATTGGAATCTTATTTATTAAAATCCAGACAGCGATTTAGAAGGTTAAACGAAACACAATATACATACTATAAAACCATTATTTCTGCGTAGTCGAGAAATAATTGCCAGTTTGTCGCAGTGCAACACACTCAAGCTGTCCAAAGTTGGCGCACTCTGGTTGCCGCAGTTTTTAATACTTAACTAAGTTAATAACTAAGTGTGCTCAAGACATTACCCAATCATCTCTGATTAATATCTTGAAATATAACGCCAAGTCGGAGATAACATTCGAACATTTTATGAAGATGAAATTTTGTCTAAGTTACCCAAACAGAAGAATATTGATTTCATTTCAACACCAATTCTTTCAATCACCTAAAATTTATTTTATAATTTTGTGGCTAGATTCACATGGCACAAGAAGTCCACTGCTGGACAACGAGCATAGGCCTCCCCATGGATTTCCGAACCCGGTTCGAAGCGCCTTGCATCCAGCGTTTTCCTGCCACTTGTATGTGTCATCTCTGCACCTTGTCTTCCTAAGCAGACAAAATCCTAACAACGATATCGATAAGGACTATATTTTGTAATGAAGTTATTATCACGTGTACTCAAAGACTAAAACAAAATCCACGAACAAATTGTCCTAAGTTGACCGATAGTGAAAATACCAACAATGTCTAACTTAAAGATTTTGATTTTATCTATACAGATGTCGACGCGCTAAAGCCGAATTTAGATTGAGAAGTTTTAGAGACATCTATTTTGCCGCTTCAAATTATTTTGTTCGTGTACGTGGTCTAAAGGTTGTCGCTTTAAGACCTCATTGAGTTCGGACGTTTTTGAGCGCTGGCGCGAAATTCTTGTCGATGTAATGTCGTTGATATTTTGTAATAATAATCTCTCGTAAGAAATAAAAATTTTATTTATTAGTATTCTTGTGTTACAATGGATTAATTTCAAAGATTTCGTAATAAATATTATTATTTATTCATTATTAAAAATAAAATAAAAATTACGACTGCACATACTTTCTCGAGAAAAAAGTAGCTTACACATTAACGGCCTTACCAAAAAACGTTACTTAACTTTAAGCATCGTCTTAAATTATCTGTCTTCTTTCCGCAAGTGTTATAACGCCAGCGAAAAGTCGACGAAATATGTTAAGCAATGCTTAAAGTTAAGTAACGTTTTTCGGTAAGGTCGTAACTCAAGTGTAACATTATGTTTCTAAGGATTTTATGATTGTTACTTTTACAAATTAAACATTTAAAATGTTAACTGATTACTGCCTGCCTTCTCACGTACACATTATTTAAGTAATTACTTAAATATAGATTTCTAATTAGGAGTAATAGTTTTATACAACTAACGTGAGTTATCAGGTATTGTTAGTTCTATAGTACTAATAGCACAACTTTTGTTTCAATAGTTCTATCATAGTACTACAAGGATAAAAAAAAGCTTTAACAGTTCTATGGAACTAACGTAAATTACCATGTATATTAGTTCTATATAACAAATGAGAGAGATTTCGTTTTAAAAGTTCTACCATAGAACTAAAAGGATTAAAAAAATCAACAGTTCTATGACGTCACAGTTCTGTGGAACAAATGGGAGTTACCGGTATATTTTACATAATTATATGACTTGACGATTCGAACACTTTGCAGCGTGAGACTAAAATACAGTGAGTGGTGATTAATCCGTTAAAATTTGTTTCATTTCTATAATTGTAACATTGTTACACAGTTCGGATCACAACAACTGTTCTTTAACATTCGAATATATTATTTTTATTTATTATAGACACTTGTATTAAAATATATTATCCATAAACGCCGGCTGAATACAAAATACAATGCCAAAATAAGAAAAATAAAACTACGGGCACTCGACTTTCATCCGATATCGCGTGAACGAAGAATAGAAATATCTGGTTTCTATGTTTCCAATAGATAAGGCGGCAGACACTTCGCGACACGACAAACGTCTCGCACAAGTACAAGCCAGCCTGCAATCCCGGCTCAAAGACTTGCAGCTGCAATGTATCTATTGTTTATTTCAGAACTTTATGTGTTTTCTCGAGGAATATTTGCTATATTTATGTGTATGCTAAAAGGATAAGCCAATTTTGTTTTGATTTGTGACGTCACATATTTTTACTCCGCTAAAAGGACTATGTTTTTCGGGTATAATATGCATGTTTCTTCTTATATTTTGTCCTAAATCCTAAACAATGTAAAACATCCCCCTTTTTTGCGCAATCGCTTAAAACTGACTCCATTCAGCCTAATATTTTTTTACAAAATTTTATTTGCGACTACTGATGACTGCGGAACTCTTAAAAAAATATATTGAGCTTCTTCGTAGAAACGTGCTTTTAAGAGTTCCTTACGATTAAAAAGCTCTCATAATTTTTTAATTTCCGCCTGTCTGGTTGTTTGTAGGTATATAAGTCACAGCTGTTTTTCACCCCCGACTTGCACCCGACTCAAAAAGAGGGGGGCTATAAGTTTGAAGTGTGTATCTTTAAATCTGCATGTGATCGTGAATGTTTCATTCCTAGCTAAATTTCATCAAAATAGGTTCAGCATTTTTTTGTGTTTTTTATATTATTATTTTTTAGTTATCTAAACTGACATGTATGTATGTATTCAGAAACTATTGCACTACATGAATAAAATTTACAGTATAAGTGTCAATTAATAAATATTTTGTAGTTGAATTATAAAAAAAACACCTAAAATTCGGAGGTGGCAGTGTGTAATATATAGAAAGATTTTTTTCGTATTAACTTTTTTGTAAGTTATAAACTCACACGTAATTTAAAAAATACTTTTTGCATATAATAGATTGCCACCCCAGACTTACTTTTTTATAATTTAACTTCAAAGGTCGCTTAAAATATAAATGAGGTTTCTTAAAAAAATATTTTTAGTTTTGTTACAGGTATAGCCTGCCAAAGAGGATAAAATCCAAACTTTCCGAGACCACAACTTATAATACCAAGTTAAAAAAAACAGCTCTCCAGTGTCGAGTTCAACAAACTATAAGTTATTCATCAATAGCCCAATCCAGTGTAATCTTAATCAATCTTACTTAGAGTCCTTACGTTAGGTACATACTAATGCCAATGAGGATACCCTAGTAAATCTTAGTCCCTAACTCGGTAAATAAGGTACGAAGACGACGAAATTGGAAATGAAAATCCAGAATTGGGGCTATATTAATAAAGAGTCTAATATTACGTGTTTGTTTGTACTTTGTAGGGGAGTCAGCTTTCTTGTTTTGATATTAATATTGTGGTACTTTAATCAGAGGGTCGGAAGTTGATATTATTCTCTATAAATATAGTATATAGGTACATATATCTCGTATTACGTCTATATTTTTTTTCCTTTTGCTCCAAACATTTCTTATATCATTTCCAGCAAGTACGTCCTGGTAGGCTTATTAGGTCTATATTAAAAAAAACAGCAGCCAAGTGCGTGTTGACCTAGAACTATGAAATTTTAAATTTAATCACAAAAAATATTGTCTTTATGCAAGGAATGAGGTTCCAAATTTTAAAGTGAATTAACCGTATCATATGAAAGAGCTTTATATTAGCACAAGCTAAAACAGGTTTTTAATAAAATTATTTATACAATGTGTAATTTGCGGTTTATGAAGGAAAATAAAAAAATATATAATTTCCCCCTTTTATCTACTAGTTTGTACGGAACCCTCGGTTGGCGAGTTTTACTCGCACTTTTACTTTTTGCACTCGCACTATCCGTTTTTTTTTTTTCACGCATCCAACTCCAACCATTTATCCGGCAAGGGTGGGGGAGGCAAGCTTGACTTTAGCGAAAACCCCAACCTGTCCTACGATACGCCACATCATATGTAGAAAAGAAAAAACTCATCCCCTCTTTACATGTAGGGGAAGTGGGTGCCCATTTATTTTTTAATTTATTTTAGCATTTCGTCAACGTGGTTAATATGTATACAAAATATCAGCTTTCTAATACTAAAAGTCTTTGAGAAAAGTCCTGGATTGACAGACAGACAGATATACGAAAAAGCGAAAATGTTAGGGTTTCATATTTATTACGGAACGCTAAAAATACCCGACTACATAAAACATTTTTCGTAGTGTAACTGTTACGCTCTCGAGTGTACGTTTGATCCCTTATCTCTTTCACAACTTAACTGCTGAACAAATCATTATCAAATTATTTACAGAGATAGATCAGAACTAAGAAAATGCCATTTGATAAATCACCATCATAATCGCCAATTGTCGTAACCATGTAATTAATAATAATTATAAGCATTGTCAGGAGGTTCCTCTCTCTGTAGCCCCTACCACCGGCAGCTTGAGCCCCGCCCCGCTGCCGGCGGCACCCTAGGTTTAAGTTTTTTATAATAATTATATTTTTATATTTCTATTGTAAAAAACTTAGATTTAAGATTGAAATTGAATAAAGTGTATAAAATAATAATCATTTAATACACACAAACAAGATTAGATCGATAAAGTTCACACATTAGTACAAAATCGAATGAAGTGGGTCCCAAACTAGGCTAGGCCTGTATCTTGGGCACCCAAGAGATGGAATTTGGCAAAAGATTATTTTTTGTGTATTGCGCTGACGTGTAACAATACCACAACATTAACTTATTTGTGGAAATGTCGTAGAATAAACATAATGTAAAATACTAGTTAAAATTATTAAAAACAATACATGCATGCAAAATATTAAAATTATTAAAATAATAAAAATTGAACTGAGAAAAAATTGAATTGAATTGTAATATAAAATAATAATAACAATGATGATAAATAGTAGAGGGTATCACATTCATTAAGATGAAACCACGAGACATTACTTTGAATAACAACTTCTTGCCCAACGAACCAAGCCTCGTCACCACTACCAAACAGTTCGCCCACAGCGAGACGCAAAGTTCGCCCAACTTGGATTATGTAAAACTTGCGTACTTCCGCTTCCGTTTGAAATAGGTATTGTAAACAGGGGACAATGCACAACTCCGCACAATTGGACTAGATACTTCCTCTTCTTGCGAAGAGTTGTGCTCTTTGTGATTCGCTACATTATTGTGGAGGAATCAGCTTCCGCAGTTTCCAGTGATATTGTAAAAGCGAAACTTTGTGATTTGCTTTCAATGAATTTCATAGTAGTAGGACTGATTTGTTAGATTATTTATTTATTTATTTGATTATAGGCAAGCAGCAGAAGCTGATGAGCCTATATCCTGCAGTGCATAAATTTACTGGTTGTCTTTTAGTATAATTTGTTCCTTTTTAATCCATTGATCCAGTTTATTTTTAAGAGTTGATCGTTTTTTGACGTGACGACATCTTCAGGCAACCGGTTCCAGTTGTGTACAAATCTGTTGCTTAAAATATGATGTGCAGTATTGGTTTGAGATGGTTCATGCCACAGTAAGATGTTATGTCGTCTGCTTTCCCTTAAGTTCTCTTTTATAGTATATAGGCTCTTTTATAGTATTTGTTAAAATAATTTATTATATTTATTAAAAGAAACCTAAATCGAACTCTAGTTTTGTTTAAATTCGATGACAGGCTTGCGCTTGACCGCTCGCCTGATATTGAGCGACGCTGCGGTACACGATGGAACGCGCTTGCCTGAAAAAACTTATTCAATTGTTTTTTTTTTTCAAGACACCCAGGTTATACCGATTGAGAAAATCCCACTCGGGTATAGTTCCACAATTTAGAAGTTCGTATAATTAGAGAGAAACCAAAAAACTTCAATCGAAAAAATCCAAACCAATATAAGCAGTTTGTTGTGATTACAAAACTAGTGGTCCCTGTAAACACTGAAAATATAGCGCAATGCCATACAACAAAAGTATATAAGTATTATAACAGCTATCTGGTTTCCATAATACAAGTTTTGCTTAGTTTGGAGCTAGACAGACAGTGTTGTGTGAAAATGTCTGCCACAACTAAACAACATTATGTCAAACTAAACAACATTCCAAACTCGAATACATACTTAATAAGAAAAAGTATAAGCTGGATATAAATTGGATTTTATTAACATTGCGGACTATAACTATATTTGTTTTACAGTGTTGTTCGGTAAACCAGCAATGTTGGTGCAAATTCAAACAAACGGTCGTACGTGCGCTGCAATCATTATGGTAATGCGTCGGCTAATAGCCCGCTATCGACTACATTTTAGATATTAGAATTTTAAACAGCTATCGATTGTTCAGCTCATTTGGATAATTTCGTTTTAATCGCACGAGCGTAAGACAAGATTGATTCTGTGTGTCTTATAAAGCAACTCAATATCACGCAACGAGCTATGAAGAAGGGTGGCTGCGAGATCTAATCACAAATGAAGTGATCCGTAGAAGTACGAAACTCACCGACATAGCACAGCAGATTAGCAAGTTGACAAGTTGAAGTAGCAGTGAGCAAGACACATACACACAGAACTGGTGGCCGATGATGCTGAGAAATTCTCGAGTGGGGACCATGCACCGGCAAGCAAGCCAAGATGGACAGACGACTCATACAAGTGGCAGGACTATTGCGTGCGGAGATTCATCTGTTTAAAAAAGCTGTTAAGTTCATGAATTCATCAACATCGCGCACATTAAAAACGTCATGGGACCGACAGTGTACAATAAACTGTCACAGACGCGCTGAGCTTACCAGGCTTTAAAGCTCGTCTAAAACGATGGCTTATCGAGGAGACGTTTTATGATTTGAATGATTTCAAAGGCTTGCAAGAATAAATACCTACAATTATTTTATAGTTTGTAATTTTTATTTTTGTCATTTTGACATTTATTTCTTATATTATTGACATTTATTTGACATGTAATAAGAATGTTATTATTGTGTTTAATTTTATAATTGTATAATAAGAATTGTATATTTTTTTTTTATATTTACTTATATTGAAAATTTAGTTATTAAGTATTGACGTGTAAATTGCAAATTACGAATAAAATGAATATGAATATGAACATCTTTAACACAAACCTTTAAAGATAAATCTGTTTGACTACAAGCTTACATAATTTAAAACTCCTGACATAAAAAGTAGCTAGACCGATTTTGATGAAACAAAGCTGAGAACAATCTCGATCAAATTCTCTTTTAAACACAAAATAACAAATTAAAATCGTTCCACCATTTGAGGATTTCGATACCACATACAGATACACAGATACACACGTCAAACTAATAACCCCCTGTTTTGGGTCGAGAATTAAAAATAAAAATAGAATAATAATAGAAGCTATTAAAAGTAATAAATTATCTCCCCAATTATACGTATTCCAAACTTGAAACGTTAAGTACGCCTACTCGTAAGTCCGCAATTCCAGTCGGCTTCCTGACCACTAGTTTATGAGATCTGTGCTGTGGTCAGAGCACTCGTAAACCGAGCCTCCAATAAATCAGAGGACCCTCGATAGGTGGGGGATTCTACTGTCGGGAGGTCTTTATCTATGGTCAGGGCATGGTCATTATGTCCCAATCCCATTATACACGAATTGAGTGTTCAGTTCTAGGTGACGCAGTTATTTGTGAGATTGACGTGAGTTAGTGGAGCATATTACGAGCGTTACATAACCGAGTGTGACGACTCAGTCTCATTCAGTACCCGCAAAATAAAGTGCTCTAAAGTGCGCATAAAGAAATTTTCACTTAAAAAAACTGCAAACTCGTTCGTATGGAGACCCTTGTTACAAAACCTACCCGCAACGAAATACTGAAGCCAAACCTAGTGGTACTAGAATTATAAACACAAACTTAACGGTACTAGAATTATAAACAAATTACACTCACAGCGATTAGATAAATACATTTAAAACATTAGAAAGCTTTTTAATGTTGTGAATTAATCCACCGACGCGTAAACTGTATACAATAAAGCAAATTTCCCCAGAATGGATTTAATCGAACGTTTTCAGATTGCAAACACCCTGTTTGTTGAATATTCAAATATTTCCTCGTTATTAAATTCTACGGATCGGCTTTTAATTTCGCCAATTGTAAATGTTATAGACAAACATTTTTTGTTCGTTTTTTTTCTAACAAAAGCTTTTGTTTTGTTTTTTATTAGGATTTCGTAGTACTACGAGGAATCCTTATAAATTCGCCATATGCATCTGTCTGTATGTCATATCACAGCCATTGTACTATTCGGAGATTATTTTTTTTGGTTGCGTTTTTCCTTTTATGGAAAGGCAAAGGGAACTGAGCCCATACAGCTATTCAGAGACTATTATCACTAAATAAGTATGTATATTAAAAGAAAAACAAAATACCCGACTGCAGAAAAGCAGTTTTTGCAGTCGTACGATTTCGTTACATTTGGTACGCTGTTGAGTGTACGTTTTTTGGGAGAAAGTATGCGTAAAATTTCTGCATACATGCATACATTACGAAAAAGTTGGTGGAGATGAAAAAGCGCATTTTTTTGTGAGAGTCGTATTATTATTATTACAAAAATATAGCTATATGAATATAGCCTCAGGGAGTAAAGACGAATCTAACGTATTTTGAAGTCAGTTGTTTTCAGGTTTTTTAACTTTAATAATTATTACCGTTTATGGTACGGAATCCTAATCATTGAACTTTTTGGTATTGCAATTATATATATCCACATGTCACTTTTAAACATTTTAACAATGTTCTTGCGATAAATCTTTCTCGAAATTTCTCTCATTTTTCCCTAAATCTTAGTGTTAGTCTTACATCCAACCAAAATTAATAAAACCTTATACGGGAAGTATGGTATGCCATGCTCAGTCAGATGGG
This sequence comes from Lycia hirtaria, assembly GCA_947563715.1. Classification (NCBI taxonomy): domain Eukaryota; kingdom Metazoa; phylum Arthropoda; class Insecta; order Lepidoptera; family Geometridae; genus Lycia; species Lycia hirtaria. Next base: position 28,080,173 of record OX387375.1, read on the forward strand.
CTGGCCGTATGTTTCGCACTCGAGCTGCATATTTATGGCTTAATCAAGGCAAACAGCTGTTGCCTTCAGGCGTATTACCGCTGTCTCTACTAACATGTCTTGGGCGTACAATCGTGTTCATACTACGGTATATTCGTGCATATATTGTGAATATCCATTAAACATAATGAATTACTAATGTCATAGAATCATCAAGCCACAAAAGTCTACTTCAGAGGACTTCCCCATGGATTTTCAAAAAGACCTGAGGGAAGCTGCTTGCATCCAACGTCTTCCTGCCACTTGGACTAAGTCATCTGTCCATCTTGTGGCTGGTCTTCCTGCGCTACGCTTTTCGATGTCTGCTCTCCATTCGAAAACTTTTCGGCCCCATCGACCATCAGTTCTACGTCAATACAACTTGCTAATCCGTTGTGATATGTTGGTGACTTTCATAAGTCTCTCCATTTCTGTCACAGAAACCAATGTCTGTCTGTGTTTCTTTATATATCTTTGTAGTAGTTCTGCGAACTCTTCCTGCTAGGGGCTAAAACGTCGGCTGAACTCTGCTTAAATCACAGAATTCTGCTAAAATGGTAAATTTGGATGTTTATTGACAATTGCAAGTGGTCGTGTCCCTTGAGGTAAATATGAATTTGGTGGAAACATTGGCTTGCAGTAGCTTTCATTCAATATAGTATACAGTAACGATTGCACACTACTGCTTGACTTTTGAATAACTGACAAAAGAGTGTTTTTCCTCCAGGCGGCGCGCATAAACTACGAGTACATCTCCTGAAGTATTCGGTCGAACCGAAAACCGAACCGAAAAAACAGTTTTTTTTTTTTAATTAGCAAGTATATTTTATAACTACAATACAACAAAATAATATATATATTTAACTACCTAAACAACTAAACAAAAAATCAAATAGATCATCGATGAAGGTCTAAAAATAATCAAAATGCTCACTCACCACCGGTTGGCAGCGTACCCAGCATGCTTATACCATTGCCACGTTGAATGGCAATGCATTTACGTTAAAAAGAGCTTCGAGGCTGCATGGACCTAAATAGATAATACGTACATATGTAGGTAGTAGAGAGCGTGTGGAATGCCTAGGTAACAAAATAAACAAAGGAAACCTTAGCAGGCTTGAAAGACAAAAATATAACCTGAATTTAGGGCAAAGTTTCAAAATTACCTTATGAATATGTGTATACCTCGCGGGAAGAGTTATGAAGCCATGAAACGTTTTATTATAGCGAAGTCTGCAGACACCTTAAGTCTTGGAACAAAGCCTAAGGTTTCATATTTAACCCGAGGATTTATACTTTACATAAGCGTTTCCACAAGTTCAACAACTTAAATTAAGCTACGTTACTCCTACATTCAGAAGTTACATATGAAAATACAAGCTTTCTACTCTCTTCTTATATTTGTCTAATTAATTCTGGCTAGAACCTGTTTGTTTACATGATGTTCTTTTTTTTAATTCTTGGAGTGCTTACAAATTAATTTATATTTAAGAGCTATGCCTAAATATTACTAAATCGAAAGTAACTGTCATCTGTTTGTCTTCTGTCTGTCAGTCTATTTGTTACCTTCTCACGGCTAAACTGCTGAACCAATAGTCGTGAAGTTTGGCACGGACCTGATAAAGGACTTATGCTATATTTTAACATCACCGTCATCATCTTCTTCTCTCAGCCTTCTTCTTCAGCCCCTTTCCGACGTCTATGAAGCCGGAGCTTCGTAACCAGTTGCAATCGAATAATTTAATAACGACTCATAGACATCATACACAGACTGAACGCAATAACTTTATTGGTGCAAAAAATATAAAATTTAAAATTATTATATCAAAACTCAGCTTGACCTCTAACCAAACAAATACCGCAGAAAGTCAAATGAAAGCAAAAAATATATAACAAGCTTTTATTACAGGTGTATTACAATCGGCGATATACACGTCAATAGAAAAGAAAATGAAAATTTTGAGGGAATACGAGAAAAATACAACAAAATATGACAGCTGACTATGCATACGTGTAACATATATACGTTATTTTTCCTTATTCCCCTCGCCGAGTATCGTCATCCGTAAAACGTTTCCTTGGAGATCGTAAAATGGCGGTTTTCTGAACAGCACGCGCTTTAGTACTCTCCATCTTCACATGACTTGAGTATATTCTTCATAAAAGAACACGTGACAGTTAAAATATAACTGCACTTAATTTTTCAGTTTAATATGCGTATTAAATTTGCATGGTTTTATGTTTCATTGCCCGATTGCACATAAAGAAGGGTTATGTTATGCATGCATTATGCATACCTCGTCGGCGCCTGCCAGGGCTAAGCGCTGCGTCGTGCTTGAGGCTATTTGCTGCATGCGCACAGAGCAGGGCGTGACGTCACCTGCCGGACCCAGTGGAAGACCAGCGCCGGCTGCCAACAACCGGCACCACGCTGAGCTGGAGCCAGCTTGTGGCAAAAACTTACTGCAAGTATAAGCAAATTACATAATTATATAAATATTTCAATTGCATCTGAAAACGACGATCCCGACCGCGATTCCGAAATAGAACAAGTTAGAATGGAGTTACAAATGATTTGGTCGAATTATTTGTAAATTATTTGTATTTAGAAAATTGGCCCGTTCCAATTTAGAGATTTCTTGCCTCTGTTTTTCACAATCCACTTTTTTATTTATTTTTACCCGACTGGGTAAAAATGAATAAAGAATAGAAGAATAGGTGAAGCAGAGTTATGTTTTCTAAAGTTTTCGCGATTCTTACTCATTGAAACATAACGGATTTATCGCGTATATTATATTTAGGCACTGATTTAAAGAGGCAGTTGTAAATAGCAATTTTGGTAAGTTAAAAATTATAAATGGCACGTTTAATAACTAGTTCAGCAGTTAAAACTAAGCAGTAAAGTAAACAAAAATGAGTAATAAAAAATAATGAAATGGATCAGTGAATATATAATTGAGCAGGAAAATAATTAAATGGGCGGTAAAAATTACTATCTATAAATTCGTATAAAAAAAAACAACCTAATCTCTGAAGAAATTATTGCTTATACCTATATACATAGATAACTTTCCATCATTTTTACCGCTCATTCAGTTATTGGACTGCTCAATTATTTTTAGAATTGACATTGTATGATAAAATAACCGACTAATTGATTTTTTATTACTGTCCATGTTTTACTGTCGCAATAAGTAATCAACCGCCATTAAATTAAATAACTGCTCAATATGTTTTTGAACTGATCATAATAGCATCTCGAATATTTAAATAACAGCTCAAAAAATTAGTTCCCTTATATTTATGAGCTGACGTTTCGAACACTTCAGCGTCCGTGGTCACAGGTGAGACTAGATAACAATTCTTTTTTGTTATGAAAATATTACTACCGCCTATTATTTTTATGCAAAACGTTCCCTATATACGCAGAAGTCGCTCAAGGTATCAACTGGTATCGCAGGTCTTTGACTGTACGCGATAAATCCGTTAAAATTTGTTTAATTCAATAATTTTGAGAGTATGTATACACAATATAACTAATTTATTCTTGTCCTTTCTCGTTCTTTATTTTCTATCAGGGGTTTTCGACTCGCGCGGTTCCCATATTTACTATTATTTGTTCATCATCATCCTCATCTCAGCTACAAGAAGTTCACTGCTGGACATATACCCCCAGGGAATTTCTATAGTTTAAAAAACTGAAAAACCCGACTTCAAAATACGCAGCTCGTTAACTGGATGACATTTTTTTCAAACATACAGTCGAATTGAGAACCTCCTTCTTTTTGGAAGTCAGTTAAAAAGACGGAAACGGCTTGTATCTAGATCTAGAGTCTTCCTGCCACTTGTAGGAGGTCAGCTGTGTCCACCTTGTGGCTGGATGCAATAAATCCAAACTGGTGGATTTTGTAACGTATTTTTTGTTTGGTATTTTTTGGTATTTTGTTATTCACTAAATATAAACAAACATTATTTATGTATAAATACGAACGTTATTAAAATATTATTACAAGAGAAGATGCAGAATAAAAACCTTTTTAGTCGTTGAACGTACTTTACTTATAGCTTGTTTTATAACATTACGTAAAAAAAGCTTGCTGCAAAAAAATATTCTATCTTTTGTGTAAACATAAACCAATTTAAGAAATTTGCTTAAACAGTAAATATTAAAATTTTAATAAAGTTCAGTGGAGCTAGCACAGAGTTTTATAAATTGTGCAGAGCTTTTCATAATCTGTTTTTCTTTTGGTATGATTTTATAGAAAATATAGAGAGAATTGTTTCTAAAATCCCAATATAATGAAATCGTTTTTTCTACGAACAAACATAAAATAAACGCTTTATAGGCATTTATCTCAATTTTACTGCTAACCCTTTTATAAGAGTAGAAATAAATGTATTGTAAATAAGATGTACCTATCATAAATAATAAATGATTTTCAAGCAAAGCTATTTGTTTTCATTTAGAATGTGCGACTGTAAAAGCTCTTACATTAGATGAAATCTGATATAAAATTTTCACCAAAAACTGAATAGTCAAAAAAATACTCTTGATTGTTAAAATTAATTATTAAATACTTATCGTGATTTAAGGTGTTTTTCTTCAAAATCTGCATTTTGGGGATTTGATGGCAATATGAGTCTGACACCTGATATCACTATTTCTATCGTTTAATTCATTCGTCTTTTTTTTTCGTTGGGGTTTATGGTCTTACAGGATATTTGCATTCACCGATGTTGTTTGTTACTTAAATTTGACTGTGAGTTTACTAAATATATTTTTATTTTATTTTATTTTCAAAGGAAAACTTACAGCTAACTACATACATTAGAAAACGGAAGGCCAATTAACAATTTTCACAAATAATATAAAAGACTAGACAACTATGAAATAGACGGACAGGCATAAATACATGTGGTCATATATATATATAAACTTATAAAATATATACAGAATAATTGTACAAACAAAAAAATAAGAAGTAAAAGAGGGAAGATATAATAGTAAATACGCTAATCGCGTGAGTTCAATAGCTTTAACAAAAAAAAACATCGTAAAGTAACAACACACGATCGAATATCGAACGTCCATCCTACCATCAAACCAACGAGAAAGAAAAGGAGAGGAAAATAATAAGATAAGAATCACAATGTATTTTTCTCTCATTCCTTGGTCCGTTGTTGGTCCACCACACCATATTCGATCGTCTATTAGAACTTTTAACCATGCTTAACTCCTGATTCGCTCAGAATCAGACCCACGACTTGTAGATAGATAGTTGCGCGTGGCCGCTCGCTAACCAACCTATAAATATGTTACGTCGCTGGTTCATTATTAAACAGACTCGTTTCCAAACAAATCTGAGGTAAATCCGGCCTTAAACGCGGGTTTGTGTTTAAGAGTCCAAATAAACCAGTGAGTTACGCAGGTCTATCAAGTCCTAGAACGAAACTTCATTTACACTTAGCAAGAATATGAATTGATTTATTTCAAAAAAATTAAAGATTCACACTAATTATAACAAGTTCACACAAATGATAAATAAGGATGTATTGTTATTATCAATATCGGCGATTGTGCTTCTCAGAATTCAAGTTGCAAACAGACTTTTTAGAAGTTGAATTTTCTTATTTGTGAGCTGTTTATCAAAATTACATCTACATGTAATTACATCATAATGAAACCCATGACACTTAACAAGTAAACGAATTTACCAACATCTCACACATCAAAATGGGGCTAGCTGTTTAAGTTACAGGAAACAATATATAAAAGACCAAAAAATATTACCTTACTTTTTGGCAATCAGGTAAAAAAAAACTGGCAAACAATGACTTACAATCGGACAGTTAAAAATGTTAAAATCAGGTATAGCTACGCTGCGCTTGTAGAAGTCTCGTAGCGTGGGTCGTAGCATGCTACGACAGTATGTTGTAGAGTCAGTTCAGATAGAAAGCTAATGTGGCATTGTGGGTGCCACTGTCACTGTTCATCCAAACAGAAGTGTGTTTTTCACCCAGACGGACGGACAGACAGACCGACAGCGGAGTCTTAGTAATAGAATCCAGTTTTACCCTTTGGGTACGGAACCCTATAAAGAAAAAACATACAGTCGAATTTAGAACCTCCTCGTTATTGGAAGTTGGTTAAAAATACGAATCTAACAAAACTCTGCTTATAAAAATCGTTTAAACTCTTCACACTATATATGTACATACCCTATTTAAAATAGTTTATAGCTGCAAAGTACAAAACCTTTGTCTACTATAACTTATACTGTAACATGTTATTTCAAGGATGAATATAAATGAAGTCGCTACGGGATACATATTTATCGCTACAACATGGAAATTAGGTGTATGTAAATCATAAAACCAAACCCCGTTAAAATTTCTAAGCTCAACAAATTCTGAAAATGTTAATTTTGAAGCGTGAATTAATCAAATCTTAATTCCTCTCTGCTTTCTATAGAAATTTAATTAAATCAAAGCTAATGAATGTTTAACATTTTATCTTTTTGTTTTTAGATTTCTTTGTCCGCAGCGCTTTGTGTGTTTTAGTACTGTGTCTAGAATTTTTATTTATGGATTATTAGGTTACCACAAATAAAAAACCAACCAGCACCACACAGAGATTTTGCAACATTCGCGTTGAAATTAATATACTGAAAAGATAATCTAGATTAGGATTTCAAATTACTATATAAACAAATTTTCTGAAGTTAAATAATAAAATAACAAATCAGGTTAGCCAGTTTTTTATAAAAAATCAAATAAGTAATGAAAAATTTAAATATATTTATTAAGATGCACAAAATAAACTAGTACATTTTATTACTTATATCTACGATAGATTTAATATAGAACCTAAATAGTGCAATTCCCACACAAACCTAAGCCTGAAGTAGGGAGAATCAGTAAAAGACAAGTAAATACATCCACAGACGATACTTCACAGACGTGGCACCTCTTCACAATCCTAATTAAATTAAAACATTTCAATTTGCTAAATTGTAGGCACAGTGGCATCGAGAACACGAGCACTGTCGCAGCTCACGGCAGACAAGAGGGGAGCAGCTTTGGGGCGAAGCCTCAAGCGTCAGATTTACGTACCAACTTAACTTACCACTTAATTTATGACCTAAAACTTACTTCGCGCGTTAATAATCTTCACGACGCCTTTGAACGAAGGCTTTTACAGCGTGACTTAGATTATAATGAATAGAGTTTTGGAGCTTTCTAAAGTAGTATGGTAGTCGTATTTTTTTTCTTTATTTAAAGGCAACGTATATATACCTATATATATATACGTATATATAGGTATATGTACTTTATATATATATATATATATATATATATATATATATATATATATATATATATGCAAAAATATCTTTATATACAGAATGTATATATACAAAAAAGTAATATTTTTGATCAAACCGATCACACAGAATGTTCGGATACACAATTCAAAATTATATTCAAAATTATAAATTGATAACACGGTCCTATAATAAATCAATTAAAATAAGTATTTACGGATATATCAAAAATTGTCTGATGATACCTCGATACTTTCGAATAATTCACCGATGTCACTCATGTGTGATCATTCCATTCAATTAAATGCAAATTTTAAGTTACACATTGTAAGAACCTGAATAACTCATGATATTATTCGGTCAAATGACCTTCGACTTGTATCGTGACTGTTTCAGTTTCCCATCGTCAGGGTACGCTTCACAATCATCCGTAATCTCGACCACAAGAAGTCCACTGCTGGACAAAGGTTTCCATGAATTTCCAAAAAGACTAATCTTGTTGGGTGCGACTCGCATCCAGCGTCTTCTTGCCGCTTGTATCAGGTCGTCTGTCTACCTTGTGGCTAGTGTTCCTACCCTGCGCTTGTACACACTTGTACACGCTGTGGTGTGTGGTACACCTCTGTAATTGGTCGACACGCTGTACTGACTGAAGTCACGCAAAGCTCATGCACCTCACATGCCGAGAGCTACGCCACCCACGCAGCTGCTACAGTTACTTCGTCAGCTACCTCAAGTGTAAGAAACAAAAACAAAATTATCTTAGTCACTATCGCTTAACAACCGTATAGTAAAAAAAAATGGGTTCCACTTACAAAATACTTACATACTCTCACAAAATACACACGTCGCTTGACCAAACATCCTGAATTCATAAGCTGTTCCCTACTGTATTACAAGTACTGGTACTTTCTGACTATGCGGTTTGTAAGGGACTCAAGATAAACATGTGTGTAATAAAATTACGCGATGTTATTCAAGAAGATTGGGGTTCGAGGATTAGCTTCGTAAGTTAAATTCTAAGGGAGAATTAGAGCCGAAGTCGTGTTTCCAATGATTTTAGGGTGAAGTGGTTTCCTGTAGAGGAATTCCGCGAAGAGCTGTATTGGATTAAACTTAGATATTCTGTTAAAAGTCGTCAGCTTGAGATGTGATTTCGTAGCATAAGTTGTGAAGTTTTATTTTTAACCGACTTCGAGAAAGGAGAAGGTTTTTGTTTTATTACCTCATAACTTTGTCATTAAATTTGTAAACCGATTTAGAAAATATTTTTTTACCATTTTAAAGAACACAGTTTTAGATTCAGTATTTATTTAACTTTTCTTCGAGGTTTTTTTTTTGCTAAATAAGGACATTGTTTATTCCAAAAGTGTTCTATGTCCTTTTCGACGTTTATGAATTTTTTATTAATTCAGATGTTTAGTTGCGAAAAGTTAACAAACAGACGGAGAGACCGACTTTCTCTTTTAAAACATTGGATAAGATCATGGTATTTCTATATACCTACATTGTTATAGTGCTTCAAAATATCTAGAAAAGACTATCGCGCGATGACGTCATCACCATGAATATAATGTCATATCATAGCAAAAATACATTAATTCTACACAAAGAAATTCTCTTTACTTCAACATGCGAAACGATTGAAAAATTCATAAACTTATTTAATTTAAATAGAGATGACGTCGTCGCGTGACAGTCCAATATAACGCAGTACTATGCCTATATACTTCAGTCTAGGTTAAAAAAAACTATTGTTGCGCGATGTCGTGAAAAAGATGTCGCAACTAAATATTTGTGTTGTCACGCGATCGCCCCAAATAGGAAATGACTGTTTTCTATCCCTAAACATTAACCGATTTCGATCATTCTTTTTTATCTGGTTAAAACCATAAATGGCTTTGCCTTTGCTACGGTTTGATTTTGTTTGATTTAGTTCCGAAATTCATAAATTAAAAGTGTAAGTTTTGAAAAAAAACCGAACAGGCACAGCCATTAATGTTTCCAACCCTATAAACAATATTGATCGAAATCTGATACTTAATATATTTTTGGGGTAGGAAACTGTTTTTCTCCGGTTCTCCGGTTTTATGAAAAAACACGTAATTTGCTGGTAAAAGATCGAGCGCCAACAATTCTCTATGACTACGAGTAAAATATTTGACAAAAGAGCCGAACTCCAACTAGTCTCTGCCTCAGCTGAATCTAGTCTAACAACGTAAGCCCGTCTGCAAACTAGCTTCTTTCAGCGCTCGTGGAACGGCGAGCTTGTTTGTGATTCAGATTGGTGGACAGCGCTGACTGCGCGACTGCGTGCTCGTTCTCAGACGTCAGACGTTCTCAGCAGACGTGCTGCTTACGGAGAGACTGGCTGTGAAAGCGGGTTCACGCGCGGATACTCAAAAAAATGGTTGTCTGTAAAGTCGGTTTACGGACGATAATTTTACGTGATAATGTCATGATAGATGCGTCACAAGCCGAACGCTTAAACCGATCGTGCCTCTCTATCGCTTGGTCCGCGCTTTCGCTTGCGTGCTCGGCTCAGGCGGAACGTGACAATGAGTCATGCTTTTTCGTGTGTGCAGCCGGCGTTCATCGATTTATAAGACGTTATCACGTCAAAAATAGATACTTATATAACTACTGTCATACTTGTATGTAAACGCATATAATGCGGCGGGCCAGTCCAGCCCCCGTATTCTGAACCCATTCGGTTTCGGAATCGATTCGGAATGTATATCTCCGTCTCTGTCATTCTCTATGGAAATGACAGAGACGGATATATACAAATCGAATCGATTCCGAAACCGAATGGGTTCAGAATACGGGGGCAGTTGTCGGGGTGAGAATATGAATTAGAAAGTATTGAGACACACGACGCGGTGACGATTAAATCTAGTTTATAGACACAAAACAAACAGATATTCCCAATTAATGGTATAAATCGATAGCTGTCAGTTGTTGACAACAACTTCAGTAATTACGTCGCTGATGCTTTTGTGGACGTTATGTGTTTGTAGACACCCACAAAAAAGTATGTAAGTAATTTATCAGCTATCTAGTTCCCATAGTACTTGTTTGTTTAAAACTTTTTTGTTTATGTTTATGTAATCGTAGAAAAAAGATTGATGTTTTATTTACCATTTTGAAAAAAGTAGTCGTTTAAATGTAGTCAAAATCAGGATAACATGTTTTTACTTTAGATTTTTTGTTTGAGAACGTGGTAAAATCACTTGACTAGTATTAATTTTGGCTGTGCCTAAAATATGATTGATATTATTGCTACAAAAACTTGAAAATGGCAAATGCGCCAAATCACGCGAATATAGTGCCTTCGAAATAGAATAAATAAACATTTAATAAACGTCCCCACAATGCAGCTGGCGGGTAAAAGTAATCCTATTACTAAAGAAGAAGCATGTACTATTTTATTTGTTAACGTTTACATTTTCACGCAATTTCCATGGAAAACAGACTGGATCTAGTATTCCAAGGAATTTAATCAATACGAATCTGTAGGAAAACAGCTGAAATGGTGGTGAGAGAGAATCGGAAACTCACAAAATGTTGCACTGCAGCGTAGCACTGACAAGTTACAATGTTTTTAATTTTATTTTGGACAGGCTAGACGACAGCTTGCGGTTCCAATGCTATGCACAAGCAAAATAAGCGCGCATACTTTGTTGTCATGGCAATTTTCACGTTTTTTTTTTTCTATAATTGACCACAAAAACTCACCGATATAGCACAGAGGATTAGCAAGTTGAAGTGGCAGTGGGCAGGGCACATAGGACGTAGAACTGATGGCCGATGGGGCCAAAAGGTTCCCGAGTGGAGACCACGCACCGGCAAGCGCAGCGTAGGAAGACCAGCCACAAGATGGGCCGATGACCTCATACAAGTGGCGGGAAGACACTGGATGCAAGCCGCTTCCAATCGGTCTTTTTAGAAATCCATGGGGGAGGCCTATGTCCAGCAGTGAACTTCTTATGGCTGAGATGATGATTATGATGACCACAAACTCTCCTTATGTTGAGCGACGGTGTGGCCGAGAATGGAGCTCGTCGATTTAGAAGATATCAATTCTAACTAACCTATTCACTTTACTCACTCGTCAACTTTAATCATGAAAATTTCAAGATGTAGCTCTCAGAAAACAAAAACTGGCGAGGAAAAAAATGATTGTGAAGACCGGCCTTATTTTGTGAGACTATGAATATTATTTTATTTTACGCCAAGAGAAGCATTTATTTTATTTAAAATTAGAAGTAGTGTTTTTGAATGACAAAGAAAAAATAATATTTGAATTTAGGATTATACTTGTAATCTTGCAGAAGCCGCCACTTCAGACAGAGTGAATATTGCATAGGTACATTATGTTTAATAGGGCCTCACCTATACAATAGGGCCTAGCTTTTATAGTTAGGGACTCGACTTCTGTGCTTTAAATGAGTGGCAACGCTTCCCAGAATACCTAACTACGCTAACTATACCTGACTATTAGACATACGTGCATGCATTATGGTACCAAGAGAGGATAACGCAAGTCGGGCGCGATAAATCACGGCAAGTGACGGAATCATGACGTATTCCACGGCTTACATCGAGATTAGCTTATGGATGTGGAACGGAACGGCGCCGGATGTAGTAGGCTGGCCCTGCGAACAATGGAGTGTGGTTCTAACAAAATGTAAGTATAAATTGTATGAGTAGTGCTCTGTGGATCGTAAATACTCTGTCTCTTTCGCGCATAACAAAATTTTTGAACATATATTATGTGACTTTTACCTTATTGGAATCATGAGTGGCTAGGGCGCTCTGCTAAACTCCGCTTTGTTTGTTTTTTTTAAACATATTATAGTACCAAAACATTACACGACAACATTTCTCTTAGACACGGCGCTACGTGAAGAGACAATTAATAGATAATTAATCTAGTAAAAATAAATCCGTTTGTATGGAGCAGATCGCAGTATTTGCAACTGGGGGGGATTCTTTAAAATTATGATAGGAAAATAACTAAAAATCATAGATGAACAATAATCCCCGATTTATAGACTAGCTGCGTTCCGCGGTTTCACTCGCGTAGTTATGAAAAACGGTGATGATTATGATGATGATAAGTAGCTTATGTCCGTCTCCAGGTCCAAAGCTATCTCTATAGTAATTTTCATAACGATCGGTTCAGCCGTTTGAGCGTGTAAAGGTAAAAAATATAGCTTTAAAATATAATTATGAAATTGTGTCAAATGTATTACCAATACATTTATTTAAATAAAAATATAATTATGTGTATTTTATGTTGTCACAAATCTTATTTTTACTAGACTATATTCTATTTAGTTCAACACTTGCTTAGCTCACTTTCAGAAAGCTTTCATGTGAACACATCGTTTTTCACTACTTTACACACACATAATCTGACATAATATGAACTGTATTTTGACATAACAAAGAGTTATGTGATTTTGGCTTGTTTTCTTTTCATGCTTGTGATTCTGTTAATATTCTATCTCAATACCATTAGCACCAGTTTTAAAAGTCGTTAACATCCAAGAATAAAACTACTTTAACATAATTATTCACTTTCATGAACAACTAAACTTAAAAGAACAATAACAATAGAGGAAAGTCGCCAACAATGCCTGGAATTGTTAAGTAAAATTAATTATTTCTTTCTTATTGTTGTTCTCAGAGTTTAATTACTGAAGTAGCCGCTACGTGGTATGACTTGAGAAGTAACAGCTGAAAATTTCGGATGGAATTGGCTTATAATATACGTACTTACTTAGGCAGTAACCCCGTACAAATAGGTCATCATTAAAAGAAAAACGAAATACCCGACTGCGTCTGATCTGGCTTCTTCTTCTTTTTTGTATTGGACCCGCATTAAAGCATTTGCCAGTGTCAAGTATTATGATTTTTTCGAGTTTCTTGAATAAAACAAGTTGTAAATGTTCTAGTCACAATCTAAGTCACGTATACAGTCAATTTATAAGTCGAGTCCTGCTTCAGTAAAGTGGTGGCGACGTTACTAGAAGCTTCTATGGAGTTTTGCCGACAACGTAAAATCACACGTTTTACTGCTTTATTTCACTTGCCCACACTCACGCACTTTATCGAACACTTAATGAATAAAACACCACCATTTTTATAGCATTAATGCTCAAAATAACACAAGTAGGTTATCGCGATTATTTGTTTTTTATTGGATTTGGACCCGCATTGAGCATTTGTCAGTGTCAAGAATTAATATTCCTGCAAGTTTCTTGAATAAAACCAGTTATAAATGTTCAAATCACAATCTAAGTCACGTATACAGGCATTTTCAAATTCAAGTCCTGCTTCAGTAAAGTGGTGGCAACTTTACGGAAAGCTTCTATGGAGTTTTGCCGACAACGTAAAATGACACGTTTCACTGCTTCATTTCACCTGCCCACACTCATGCACTTGATCGAATACTTAATGAATAAAACACCACCATTTTTATAGCATTAATATTCATAATAACACAAGTTCAGTAAAATAAAACAAAGCAACAACGTGTTTCGATGACGTTCCCGCCAAAACTCATCGCGATTGTTTTTAATTGAAATTATATTGTGTTTAGAATTCAATGCGTAGGGTCAAATTTAGGGCATGGCAGACGGGGCTACTGCCCCGGGGCCTACACAATAGAGATAAAAAAATTCAAACTTCAAACAATGGGTCAGCAACTTTTAGGTTTTTTTCAAGCTAATAATTAAACACTCAATCGGTCAACGCGTTGGTTTGAAATTTTTATTCGGAAAAATTAGGGGCCTCCACACCTTCGTTGCCCCATGGCCTCCACACCTTTGCTGCCCCAGGATTTCCACACCTCCAAATCCGGCCCAGTGAATGCGAATGGTCTTGAACGAGTAAATAATACAAGTAGGTAGGTACTCAATATTACTCCCACTTTAATGTCACGTCATATATTGATATCCGTCAAACAGTTCAGGCTGTGGTGTGCCATATAATTAAGGTGCAAGTTCGTAGCCGACCACAACAGCAGCAAACGACGACGTGTCACTGCAACACTACTGACTATGCTATGTATATCTATGAAATACCTTCTGTAACTGACGCTAATCTAACGTCTCCCGTAGGTACCGGCACACGTGTCGTCCGACCGCAGATCTGCAGGCTTAGACAAGTGGCAAACGTTTCACGTGGCAAGCGCTTACGTTTCGAAATGCTATATATGAAACTATAACGTACCGTCATATGACATTTCGTTAGGTAGGTAATGTCAATCCCATGGCCAAAAAATTGCCAAAGAATTAAACAAATTAATCCCCCAATAGTGCCGTTGACGCTCTTCTCGCTGACTCTGTTTGTAATACAACGATACACATATGGAGCCAGAAAGTTAGCACTGAACCTGATAACATATAAGTGTCGAGATCATTTTCATACCCTAATGTCCATCTTTCGGCTCCCACATCAAGGAAGCGTGAATTATAAAATAAAATAAAATAAATAAAAATTATTTATTGCAGGCAACAGACCCATATCACATACTATACTAATTAAAACAAGAAAGCTTAAAATAAATCTAAAATTGCACACTGTAGTCTCTATATAGTCGGTCATATATTAGAGACACTGTAAAGGGGTGTTTTGTCAGTATAAAACAAACATTTGCTGGGTCATTTTTTGTTCCCGTCCATATGAACAGAAATCCAATACCTAAACATTGGACTCCCGATATTATACACAAGATTCTGATGAAGAAGCCGAAATTGGACATCGGCACTCCTAACCGTACCTCAAAAGAAAAAAACGGAACCCTTATAGGATCACTTTGTTGTCCGTCTGTCTGTCCGTCTGTCCGGGTGTCAAGACCTTTATCTCGGGAACGCGTGAAGGTATCGAGTTGAAATTAAAACCATATACGTAGATCCATAGTATCTTGCTGCAGAGAGAAAACTCAAACTTCTGAGTTTTCATAAAAAAAGTTACAGCCGAATAAGTCGAAAAAAACTCACATTTCGACACTCACAAGGGAATCAAAACCTATGGGGTACTTCCCGTTGACCTAGAACTATGAAATTTGGCAAGAAGCATTGTGTTATAGTACACATATAGGAAAAAAACCGAAAACTGGATTTTTTTTATTTAATCAGAAAAAATAGGGTCTTTAAGCAAGGAAAGAGGGTCCAAATTATAAAGTACTTTAAACGTATCATGTGGGGTATCTTAAGAAAGAGATTAATTACCACAAGCTAAAACAGGTTTTTAAATATTTTTACGATGATATTTTTCGATTAATCAAGGAAAATATAAAAAATATATAATTTCCCCCTTTTATCTACTAGTTTGTACGGAACCCTCGGTGGGCGAATCTGACACGCCAAGTCCGTTTTTTTTTCTTTTAAGTATATTTTTATCTCGGATAATGATTGTGTTCGTATTGTCTCGATTTAATTACCGGAGTGGGCGTTGGAGGGCGCTGCGAGCGTACCGACTAATTAGCCGGAATGAAAAGTTAAGAATACAATTAGTTATAGTAGAGAGGCAACAGCTTCCCAGCTACATGCAGAAAGACAACTCGAAGTATTCGTTAAAGAAGCCTTCTAAGAAAGAAAGGATTCCGTTTTGACGTCTACACCAGATACAATAATAATAATTATGAATATTTTTCCGAATTCAAATGCTAAAAACAATTCTCGAAATTCAGCATTTTTAACCCCTAACCCAAAAAGAGGGGTGTTATAAGTTTGACATGTGTATCTGAAGCAGTGGCGGATTTACACTTTTGCCGCCAGTAGGCTATTAAATTTTTGCCGTCCCCACTTATCTTCAAAATCGATACCCTAGTGGGTACTAGGGTATCGATTTTGTTCCTGCCGCCCCTAGGCCGCGGCCTATACGGCCTATTGACAAATCCAGGACTGTATCTGTGCATCTGTATGTGGCATTGTAGCTCTCAAACGGATTGATCGATTTTGTTCCATTGACCTGAAGAGGAGATTCTAATAATTACAAAACCGGTTGATGACTCTCGCCTTAACCAAATAAGTAATATCGTATGTTATTCAGGATAGTACATACAAATTAATTATAAACTAATTATAACGAGTTTTAATTTTTAAATAAAAAAACTACGGGTCACTCACATCTGTTTTGAGCCGAAATATCCGACTATAGTTTCAACCGCATCAAAACAGACGTGAGTGACCCGTAGTTTTTATTTAAAAATGTGTGAAATATTTTCCGTCTGACAGAAAGTGACAAGTCCTTATTCAGTGAATAAGATTTTAACACTCGTTTATATGCTTACAGTATGGTACAGTATGTCATGTGTACATTGGTTAAATATGTATGTGGGCATACTGCAAATTATCCACTGTACCAAAGAAATACCATTATAGCAAACAACAAGAGCTGGGCTAATGGAAATTAGCCCCGCAACCTAATTGCCATGAATACGTTTAACATAAATCAGCGGTTTAAAAAACATGACGCGAGATAACCTCCAAAATAATACTCGTCTAATGGCGGCGTTATCGTCCGTTTGGAAAGTTAATTGACACTTACTCTGCAGAAAAATCTCATGAATATACTTACAGGCAAAGAAACACGCGGTATACGTTGTAGCGTGGTCTACTGCCTGCTTTGCATACGGACATGATGTACTGTACTTTATGAAATTACTTTTTACCCCACGCCCTGAGAAGATAGGTAATGTTTTCTGGCGTGTGTTATGGGTAGCCAAGTCATCCAAATAACTGTCGTCGTACTAAATTATGTAGTACTGCTTGTCAAGAAGCTACTTAATCTCGACCACTGCCGTGAATTAGCATATCTGTCTATATCCTACAGGATTCATTTTGGGGAGTGTGCGAGAGCTTCACGACTTAATCCCACCCTCCTAATTTCACTACAAGATTAGCTTCTGCTAATCTTGTAGTGAAATTATGAATGAGTGGTAATTCGCCGACTTTCTAGTCGGCGAATTACAACTCATTTCTCATTGAAATGCCAAAATCCGTACTCAGCGATATCTTTCCACGTTCTTGATGCGTACTGCACAGGAATGGAATTGAATTGAATTGATTTCTTTGCCGCCTCTGTTTCATGAGAACTACAATCATGGAATTGTCAAGGCTAGAGTGAATAGATAGATATCGTCTAGAACGACGAACTCCATCCTCGCCCACACCGTCGCATAACATCAGGCGAGTTGATGAATCGCATAACATCAGGCGAGTTGATGAATCGATGATCTACCTTGCGTAAAAAAAACGCTTCCTAAGTAGGCCTTTCCCGTCTAGGTTAGCACACTCCATCGTAGACCGGAACGTCCTTTAACATTCACGAAATTGTAAAATCAGTCAGTCGTTAGACGGTTACACTTATAAAAATTGGACAAAAAAGATATTTTTATTTTGAACAAACGGGTTACTCACGTCTATTTTTGAGCCGAATTCTCCGACTACCAGACCAGACCAGACGAGGCGTCCTTCGGGATTGACGTCTGCGCTACTCCATTTGAAAAAGATTATCGTATGCGGTTGAAACTATAGTCTGAGAATTCGGCTCAAAAATAGACGTGAGTAACCCGTTTGTTCAAAATAACAATGTGTAACAACCACGTTAGTTTTCATAATAAATAAAAAATACAGTTATGTGCGGACTTTCCGTTTCACCTGTACTGGAATGGGTCATGAAGCTCTTGTACAAACTCGCCGAAATGGATTCAATAGAACATAAGCATCCTAATTTTTACTCTCATAGTTCAAAGTTTCAATTTCATATAAAATGAACACCTAAATATAACAAGTTTAGAAAACTAACGATTTAAAAAACGGCTGAATTAATTTTGATGAAACATAGTTAATAACACTCTCGATCGAACTCAAACAAAAAAAAACTAGATCAAAATGGGTCTATCCGTTTAAGAGCTACGATACCTCAGACAGACACACAGATACACATGTCAAACTTATAACACACCTCTTAATTGGTCAACACCTCCTAAAATACCCCTCTTAATTGGTCAAGGGTTAACAATAAACCCCATTTCCAACCACCTAAATATAAAATACTAAATGAAATAAAACACACAGAATTATAAATTAAAATATTTAATTGCTTGCATGTACAGAATACACGAAGGGTTGTGTGCCACTTTATTAGAATCATATTATAAAGCGGATCCGCAGATTACGTAGCTTATTAAAAGCTTAGCTTTTAATATAAATAACACATTATTCTGTTTTAAGCCCGAGTAGGGAGCTGCCCTTACTAAGCCCGTACGCAATAAGGAAACAGGCGCTTTAATACTAATTGCCCTTTAGAGTTCCGGATACGAGCAAAAAAACCTTATGTATGTATTTTGTCGAATTAAATTTTTAACTTTTTATGGTATAAAATGATGTTATAGATAGTATATTAGATAAAGTCTAGTTGGTAAAATGGCATTTATTCTTAATATGTACAGTGATATAAGAAAGTGATATTCGTACTAAACGGTTTAATTCTACGTTTCTTATCGGTACAGTGAAAGAGTGGAACAAATTGCCGGCTTCTTTGTTCCCTGAGAATTACATTGGTATTTTCAAGGTCAGAGTGAATAGGTATATTTTAAGTCTGCGTGCTTCATCTTCGACCACATCTTCGCTTTCCAACAGGCGAGTTGGTGGTCAAACGCGGACTTATTCGTGTTAAAAAAAAAAGTGGGCATCGTGCTTGCAACCAATCACTTGAAAATTTTACAAAATTACGCATTGCGATAGTGGTCATAGCGCGACTAAAAAGAAGTGAAAACTATTCCTGTTAAGTAGAAATTCGTAATCATGATTCACTTATATCTTGTCTATCAGTTTTAAAACATGTCAACTTGAGTTAATTGTAAAAATATGAATAAAAATATATTTTACCAAATATTTCAGTTTTCCATATTTTGTGTAAATGGGCATCTACTAGCTTCTACAAACTCTTAATATTATTTGTTATTAGCTGTTGAAAAGTATGTATGAACTCTTAGTCTTTGAAATCAATTATTCTGAGTAAAAGTATGCAGCTAACTGAATTATGTCCAAACGAGATTTAAAAAAAAAAACATTTTTAATATGGGCATAACTTAAAAGTTACCATAAATATCAGTTGTTGCTCAGAAATATTTATTTGATTTACGGAATTATACGGAACTCTACGTTAGCAGTAAAACATACTTGTATTTAGCGCTTTCATAATAATGAAGAACCCAAAATTGTCGTCTTAATTTCAACTGAATAAAGAAAATACCCGCGGGAAATGAATTTTGTTTTAAATCTGTCGGCTCATTCTTAATATTATTTGGTACCTACATTATTACGTACCTACGTGTATAATTGTTAAGTATACTATATGATATAAGCCCGAATTTTCAATTTAGACATGTTGTACGTATTTATAAATTCAGTTTAATCAGCTATTACGTTTTTTTTTTTTTTTTAAAAACTGATTCAAACTGCTAAATTTCGATACCCAATGGGGTGCGAAGGTATTTTTAGCAGTTATTTTTTTAAATGGGAAGTTATACCTTTTGACCACTAAGGGACGGCATAACATTTGCATAGAATACAATGTTTCGAATAAAATTACAACATACACAAATATTTCACTTTCATACCACATTACTATATTCAACAGGCCATTCCTCTTATACCGATAGTAGGTATGTAGATAATGTATCCATCTCCCTAATAACATCTAAAGGATTTTACAGACAATTTAGAGGCTTTCCGTACTCGGGGACAAAATATGAACAAACCTTATTAAAATTCGTCTATTTTTATACAAAATGTGATACAAAAGAGTACATTACTTTCTAAACTATAGGTATGTCTTCAGTCTTATTTGCGAGTAATATATTTTAATGAGCTGATAAAATTTAATTTATAATAAATCGAACTTCTGGTTTCAAGAGTTATTAGTACAAAGCAACCTGTGCAAGGATATTATGTACATCTAGCAGGTTAACTAATATACCTACTACGTAAACGTAAAGTAATGTTTCTAGCATATTAAAATGTGTAAAAAAATGAGTTTTATTCACGCCCGCTAGGGGCGTGGTTCTGTTTGTCATACATTACGTAAATCAGCCCTTTATGTAAATCTTTGATGTAAACTTTATTCGTTTTTTTTATTATTTATTCATGTCTATGGAAACAAGTCCTTTAATCGACTTCATTCGAATTCTGAGAATATTGCCATCCCGCACGTATGTATAGCGCGGTAAAGAACGATGAAAACAATCAAAGGTGAAAAATCTGCCACAAATTAATACACTGCTAAAAACTATGAAACAAGAACTCTACGTCAGCGGGGTTAAAAGGTTGCGATATCCATAAATTCCATAATCGCGTTGCTGATTACGTTAACTTACAATCACAATCAACCATTACGATTGTGATGATTTAAACAATCCGACTGTAGTTTCCTAAATTGAATACAGCAATGAGATTCTACAAGCTCACATATCGATTTTAACACAAAATACAAAAGTTATCGTAGTCTTTTCATAAATGCCTGCATCTCTTCACAACCTTAGAAAATAAAAATAACAAAATAAACAAGAGAATCGTCGTTAAAAGTACATAAATAAGAATAATAGTGATTTTTTATATTTACAATATAAAAAAAGTGTTAAGTACATCGCCATTTAATAAGCAAAACTTTGCTGGTGCCATCAAATTTGTTTTTTTTTTTCATTCAGATCTATCAGTACAAAACCGTATAAAACCTATCAGTATTTTAAATAAATAAATTGTATATGTAAACTTATAATACACCTAAAAAATCTATGTTATATCAAAACAAATTATGAAATGTCGTGAGCGCACACATTTTTTTTACAAATGGTCTTAAAAAGCATAAATTGCTTATTAAAAATATTTTTCAACTTCTAAACTACACTGCATTTTTAAGCTTACTTTTTAAGCCTTACTAGTTTCTAATTATGATGAATTATCTTAGCTGCATAGATCAATTATACGCATTAAAAATCTATAATAAGCTAAATTTCCATATAAATACATTTTGTACTGTCATTTAGTTCGTACATTTAAATATGGCGAAGAAATCCATCAATATTATATATCACAAAATATTCCTCCCCATTGTCATAACCTACTAAAATTGTAGAGTTTATTCATTCATGGCAACACTTAAACAGTCCCCTACAAAAGTAGGTGAAATGCCGGTTTTCATCCTAATAACAATTTTTCTTTTACATAAAATAGCTGAGCCATTAACTTCGTTCAATATGAACCTTATGCTAATATCTATAAAGTTTGTTTTCGCGTTCACACGTATTGTCTCGCGGGGCCATTTTTCCTCGAATGTGGCAGAGTATCGTCATTGTTGCCAGTGTTGTTGTTATGTAAAAAAGCCATTTCTACTCCGGCGTCTCCACTCTATAACGAAAGAAAATTGTGCTTAGCAATGTTATAAATTCTTATTATTTTCACTAACTTAGCTTAGATTTGCATGAGCGTACCTCAGAGTGCATTGGATTAGAGGTGATAGTAATAGGCACCTTGGCGGGAATATAGCCATTGGTACCACCGGTTTCAGGGACTGGGCCCTTTTCTTCTGAAAAGAAAAATAATTTGTAAGTATACTATATATATATATATTTATTAAATATATATATATATATAACTATGGGGATAGCTAGATAAAATACAACGGTAGGAATTAAATGGCGAACTTTGTGGTGTGAAAGCGATTCCGCTTCGAATTCGAATTAGAAGAAAGCAACAAACGCAGGGTTTATAATTAAATTCCTTACTGTCATGCGTGAGTCTCTTCGCCCGCCGGCAGAGCAGCAGCGTGACGACCAGGATGAGCAGCAAGGCGGCGGCGCCGAGCGCTCCGCCCGCAGTCAGCAGCGGGTCCGGCCGGCGAGACTCCGACACGTCGGAGGGGGGCGCGGCCGTCGTGCTGCTCACACCGTGCACAGAACGCTGCGTTTTTGACACCTGCCAGAAAAATAAACATTTCAGATAATTCTTCTTTTTTTGTATTGGACCCCGCGATTAGCGATTTGCCAGTGTCAAGTATTGAAATATTTCAAAGTTTCTTGAATAATACAAGTTATATTATAGTGTTCTAGTCATAGTCTAAGTCACGTAAACAGTCATTTTCAAATTTGAGTCTTTCCTCATTAATTTGATGGCGACTTTACTAGAAGCTTCTATGGAGTTTTGCAGACAACGTAAAATGACACGTTTCACGAAAAATGTATAAGAGCTGCTGAAGATTCAATCATGAACTCACCTTTATACTACTGAAGGCCGACGGCGCTTGCGCAGTATACGCCTGCATCTTAACTTCATACGCAGTATCGGGCAGCAAATGGTCCAGAGACAGCGACCTCGCCCCGAACGGCGCCAGAACCTTCTCGTACTCGCCGGCGGTGTCCACTTGCCGGTAGTACACGTAGAAACCAGACGCGGACACGTTTTCTAGACCTGTTGACCACTGGGGGGGGGGGGGGGGGGGAAGAATAGAAGTCAGTATTTTTCCTCCAAAAACGTATTCTTAGGAATTCTAATAGAGGTCACGTAGACTGGACACGCGAGTAGAACCCAATATAACATAGGATAGATTCGATAAGGAGACCAAAAAGAAGACAACCAGTTAAATAAATAGGCTCATGCGCGCAACAGATATTTGTTTAAGTTGAAAGGAACTAACTTTGAATTGTGATATTTTTAATAATCGCTCTATCTTTTGTCTCTGTCTTAATGACAAAAAAGCAAGATAAAAGCTGGCGCGAGCAACTTTATCCCGCTGTAAGAGATGGAGTAAGCCTCTGTTCAGTCATCCAGGCAATGCTTTAGGGCTTTATACCCGAACTTAATGCTAAAACACGAAAATGTATGAATATGAATATGGAAAGTGTAAAACACTTACAGTCCACTCGAGCTGCAAGCTGTTAGGAGAAGAAGCTACGACTGTCTTGAGATCTGGCGGCTGCGGCTTCTGCAGGGTCCCTCCGCGCTGCAGGTAGAACTTGGCGCTGCTCTTGCCTTGCTTGTTGTCTTGGTTCGAGTACACTGCTGCTACACGGAATCTAGGAAAATTTACATTATATACTTAAACAAAAACATAACCCTCCTTTTTGCTTCGCCGTAGTCGGGTAAAAAAAATAAGTGGCCAAGGCCGTGTCCAGACAAGCATATGGTAGAATTCCGTAGCTAACAGAGTAAGTGGTGAGTATTGTTGGTTAAGATCATTTGTAAAAGTCAATGTGATGTACTATGACGACTTGAGTGTTTCACATATTTATCGCTATAGTCGCTAATTGATTAATTGTATTTGTTCAGTGAGTAATTATTATTAAGTATATAGTAACGTACCATAAACACATAGCAGATTATTAAAATGTTACCTGTAATATTTGTCAGGGGTGAGTCCGTCGATGGCATGGGAATGTATGTGAGGAGGAATCTCGTGGATGGCCGTGTTCCACTGCATGCTTGTTGTGTTCGACGCTTCTTTGTACTGGACCTAAAAAACAATCATCATCATCATCATGTCAGCCATAAAATGTCCACTGTTAGGCATAGCATAGGCCTCCCCATGGACTTCCAAAAAAGACTATTGGAAGCGGCCTACATCCAGGCATCTTCCTGACACTTCTCGCCTTCCATAAAAACAATCACCTCATACACTTTGTGACATGAACAGAATGTAGCTCCGTTTATTACCTTTTCACAACCAAACAGCTGAACTGATTGTTATGAAACTTGGTACAAAGATGTACATGTGAAGATGGAAAATCTAAGAATGTGTGAATCGTTTCTCATCAGTACGCATGTTAAGCCGCGGTGCACAACTAATAAGTAACAAAAACGAAAATAAAAGCTCCCCTTTCCGTAAATACCCTTTCCAACAAACCTCGTACATGCGACTTAGGAAGGTGAATCGGCTAAAACCCTACGTTACGTGTATCTGCAATTATTATCTGAAGTATCGCCTTTCCTTCGTTAGAGAGGGATATTCTCGAGACTTCCGCTTCCCAATTATGGACTAAATTGATTGGGATTATGCCTTCGTCTCGTCCTTGACATGCATTTTAATAACGTCTACGCAAATGAAAAAGCGGCTACGTTTCCTGCTGGGTATTTTTGGTTTTTGCCAGAGTATAACGCCTTTTTAGTGCTCCGTGGTAAACAAGAAACCCTTATAATTTCACTATGACAGTCTGACCGAACAGACAGACAAACAAATAGACAGATATGGTGAAATTATAAGGCTATATATATGAAAAACGTAGATGTTCGCAAACGTTTCTTCATTTGAACGCTATTTTCTTCATAGTAATATGGAACACTAAACATCCGTTTGGAAAGATTTTATATTTAAAAAATACTTATGATGTTATTATCTTAGAACTCGAATTCGAATTCCGACCCTAGTTTAAAATCCCTACTCCTCGTTATGGGAAAGGTCCAATTTCCAAACTCTGGTTACGTAGTAAACGGCTTTAAAATGAATTGCTCAAATTTCGCTGTAGAAAGTTGGAAGTTTCTTAACCCAGTCGCCACTATTAGTATTTTTATTCCCTCAACGTGAATTTACAGTCTCTTGTTTAAATACAACATAACATACCTTATAGAAGAGAATGGGTAAGCCATGGTTAGGTGCTTTTGACCAAGAGACCATGACGCTTTCATCGGTCAGTCTTGACACGTTCGGACGGGACGGTGGAATCAGGATCGCTGGAACAAAATTAATGGTAAGTATGTCGCAGATGGAACGATCAGCCTTGCAGAGTTAGCATGGATTGTAGACAAATTGTCTTTCCACTGTTTTATCCACCTTTCAGAAGAAGTATGTATATAAAGTATGTAGGTAGAGTTCCCGTCACGTAAAAAGAACGCTGGTTTGTTCGCGCTTACGAACAAATCAGCGTTCATTTTACGTGACGGGAACTATACTGACATTAACAACTGACATAACAAGGTGGATAAGAACAGTTTATCTACCTGCCATGCTATAATCAGCAGGAGCGAAAAGAAAGGTGTGACATATAAAGAAGAGACTGTCTAGCAGACGATAAAGGCTGAAATGATGATGTCACAGAAAAATCCAATTTTAAATCAAAAATACGGGTCACTCAAGTATGTTTTGATTTTAAAAAAACGACTATTGTTTCAACTGCATTGGGCGATCTTTCTCAAAGGTTTTAGTAGTTTTTATTTTTAAATGTGTGAAAACCTATTAGCAGCCATAGTTATAAAAAAAAATAAGATTGCAATATGAAGAAAACTAAATCTTATAGTGATCTTACTCGTACTTACGTTTATGCTTTCTTGAGTTTTTCCTGTTGTTGTGTCTTCCTTTTGGAGGCTGGGGTGAGTATTCTTTTACTTTCGTGTCTTCTATTGAATAATCCTGTGAATTAAAAATTTCACGGATTAGTGTGCGGATATATGACCTTTTATTTATCCAGAACCCTGTTAGCTCTCAACGATATTAAGAAAATAAGTAAGCTGCAATTGGCAGTGGTTAGTGGATTGCGCTGAATGGTGTTCAATGGGTGAGGCCTATGCCCAGTAGACGATAGTGGGCCAATTGTAATTAATAAAACCGGCCAAGTGCGAGTCGGACTCACGCATGAAGGGTTCCGCACCATTATCTATAAAAACGGCAACTACCTAGCGTCTACCTGTTGCCGTTATTAATATAAAGTAAAAACGAGCAAAAAAAAATCACGTTTGTTGTATGGGAGCCGGGAGCGTTTTTTAGTATTTGTTGTTATAGCGGTAACAGAAATACATCATCTGTAAAAATTTCAACTCTCTAACTATCACGGTTCATGAGATACAGCCTGGTGACAGACGGACGGACAGACAGCGAAGTCTCAGTAATAAGGTCTCGTTTTACCCTTTGGGTACGGAACCCTAAAATGAAGTAGCTACATAAAATATAGAAGACTACAAAAATATTTACAGGTCAGGGGAGACTGACAATACAGGTCTATGTAGCCTACTGACCTGGTCCTGGATCTGTAGCGGCATCACGGTAAGCAGGGCAGCGTCGTAAGCGCAGCCAAGCGGGTTGCACGCGAAGCACTGCACAATACCGGCGTGACGCTTCTCCACATGATCAATGTACACGTCTGTGTCTGTGGAAAACACCAGGGATAAATAGGGTATCTACGTCACCGGGATAACACCGCAGACAGTTGAAGTGGCAGTGGGCAGGGTACGTAGCACGCAGAACTGATGGCTAATGGGGTCGAAAAGTTCTCGACTGGCACCACGCGCTGGCAAACGCAGCGTAGAAAGACCTCCCAAAAGGTGGACAAGCGATATATGTACAATTATACAAGTGACAGGAAGACGCTATTAGGACGCTTACAATCGATCTTTTTGGAAACCCATAAGGCTTGTGTATAACAGCGGGCTTCTTGTTGCTTAGATGATGATGACAAAATACAAATAGGGAGGACAAAAAAGGCAATGAATGCGTAGTCGTGTGCATTGTCTGAAATCGAGAAAAAAAAACAGATAAACGGACAGACAGCGTTACCTCAATATTAGGCTCCCGCTTCTTTTAGTGCGGAAATTTAATAACATAAACAGGAAGTCGTTAACATTTTACCTAAAATGAGTCGCTGGAGCCTGGAAACTTTACAGAAGGATAAAACAATTAGTGAGACAGTAAATAGAGATCATCATTTAATTTTTTGCTGGTTGAGCCCGGCAGTTTGGCTACTCTCCAGCTAAGATCTCCTAGCTAAGGAAGTGAAATGTCGCCTAGGTACAAAAACGCACTTGTCCTTTTGCGAGAATTTACTAATATGCAAGTTTTTTTTCAACCCTTTTGTTAATTAACCGAATTTAATACAGAGGAGTTTCTATATTCTTACTTACTAATTTAATATAATTATTATTTTTATGATTATTTTCGCGTTGGATTCGAGCGAGCTTTCAAGTGGATCCATAAACAATAAATATTTATTAATGTTGAAGTTTCCGGCAGCCTAGACGGGAGGCCGTCTGACTTGTGATCCTCAGGTCCTCGGGTTCGAATCCTGCGGCACGCACCTCTGTTTTTTCGAAGTCATGTGCGTATTGTTGATTGCCGCCAACTTCAAACGGTGAAAGAAAACATCGTGAGGAAACTTATATGTCTGAGATTTCTCAATGATCTTGAAAGATGTGTGAAGTCTGCCAACCCGCGCTTGGCCAGCGTGGTTGACTATAACCTTACCCTTCTCACAATGAGAAGTTGGCCCACGCCCAGCAGTGGGACAGTTTGTACAAACAAGGCTGATAAGATAAGAATTTTGCTTAAGAAGTTTAGTACCTAATTATCTTCTATTATATATGATTATTTTATTCGTTATTGCGCTGATGAAAGTTGGAAAGATGAAGATGAAAGATGAAGGTTGATGAAAGTTGGTTTTTTAAACTATAAAACTTGTTAGCAATTTTTATTATTGCTGTTTTCTTTTTTTTCGTCACTATAAAATAACAAATATAAGTTTAGAAAACACAAAAACCCCCGATTAAAAAATCTGTACAAAAATTAAAGATAGCTAAGAACACTCTCGATGAAATCCTCTTTTGAACAAAAAAAAAAATCGGCCAAGTGCGATTCAGACTCGCGCACGAAGGGTTCCGTACTATCATCTATAATATAAAATCGTATAAAATAACGAGAAATCAACGAAATTCCAAGTAGTAAATTGCAAACTTATAGGTAGGTTTTCGATACACATTCGGGCAGCATGACGACGCTCGCGCGAATACGCGCGGCTATGGCTCGCTCCGTGATGTTACCTCCCCCGCTACCCGCGCGGCCGTTGCTTAGCAACCGCCTCGCGCTCGCGCCACCACCACACCGCGGCGCGGCGCTCGCACCGCGTTTAGATGCACGGATTATTTTCATTTTGTGAGTTTTTATGTATTAGATTAGGTATTTATTTTTATAGTTAATATATATCTAAATATTTACTTACAAATATTCAATTTTCTACCTGTTAATTAAGATCGAGTAAAAATTGCTTAAAAATTACGTTTGTTGTATGGGAGCCCCCCTTTAATATTTACTTTATTGTTATTTAATTATTTATTTTGAAAGGTAATATATAAGTACATATTCTGTGAAAATTTGAAGCGTCTACCTGCAACCGTTTTTAATATTGAGCAAAAAAATACGAAAAAAACACGTTTATTGTATGGGGACCCCCCTTAATATATATTTTTTTAATTATTAGTATTTTTTGTTATAGCGGCAACGGAAATACATCATTTGTGAAAATTTCAGCTTTCTAGCTATCACGGTTTATGAGATACAGCCTGGAGACAGACAGACAGACAGACAGACAGACAGACAGACAGACAGCGAAGTCTTAGTAATAGGGTCCCGTTTTTACCCTTTGGGTACGGAACCCTAAAAACTAGACCAAAATTGGTCCATACGTTTGACAGCTACGATGTCACAGACAGACACACAAATAAACAGATATACAGATACACAAATACACACTTTAAACTTATAACACCCCTGTTTTTGTGTCGGGGCTTAATAAGGTTTAATTCTAAAAAAAATAACGGACTGCTTAGAAGAGTAAAGTAAGTAAGTTAGTAACTCACACAAAACTTTCTTAGCTATCTTACATGTAATGAGCCTGTAAGATAGTATAATTCAA
Source organism: Lycia hirtaria (assembly GCA_947563715.1). Lineage (NCBI taxonomy): Eukaryota > Metazoa > Arthropoda > Insecta > Lepidoptera > Geometridae > Lycia > Lycia hirtaria. The sequence continues at coordinate 28,109,204 of OX387375.1, forward strand.
ATGTGTGCAAAATAGGCAACAATCTGCAGAAGACATAACTACTCCTTATAATCATAGCCAGGGATGTAACTGTCGGGTTGCAACCGCGAGCTGGCAATAGGCTTGCGGTCGGCTCCCGAGCCCTGTCTCCTTGACTGGGTCAGGTCACAGCTGTGTACCTATTAACTTGTCTATTTGCTCTATTTATTACGTGAAAATGTTGATTCCGTGGTCAACTGAACCCGCAGCTCACTGAGCTCATGGCCTCTGTTAACCACTTTCAGTTTTTTGACAGACAACTGACGATTTTTCGTTACAAGATTTTATTTAATTTCACCTTTCCCGGTGTCAGTTTATTTCTAATCAAATCTTGAAAGTTGTATCCACTTCCTGGTTTCCAATTGAGTTGAAATGTCTTATATATGTATGTATATCTCATCACAATGCAATGACAAATCACAATGTATTGAGAAATGAACCGAGACTTCGGGAGCACAAAATTAACGCGCACCACGGTAATTATCTCGTTAATAATAACAAGATTTCAAAATTTGAACGAAAATAAAAGTCTGTAAAACTTACTTGTAACACGAACTCCTTTCCCGCTCCTCAGGAGCTGAGCATTTAGCACCCAGTAGACATCCGGCAGCGGCTGTCCAGTGGGAGTCCCACATGGGAGGTGGACTTCACCATCTTCGGACGCGGTCAGGTTCCTCATGATGCCTTCCCAACGTGGCGGCTGTAGAGCTATGACTTTCCAAGATCGACGGACACCGTTGGCACTGCACGAGTATACGCCCTAGAAGTGGATAATTTATATTGTTCGTATATAGTACGTAGGTATTCAGCAACAATCAGCAATAGTAAGCATTTCAGTAAGCCAGCATTCTGGTGCCAATGTAGTCGTAAGTCTTTCTACTGTATCAATCAGTAGTACTTCCAAAATATTCCACCATAACACTACACGACTGTCCACGTCAGCAAAAATCCTTCTCTAAAGAGAAGGTCATTTTATTAGAGAGAAGGACGTTTTATTCTCTCTCTCTCTCTCTCTCTCTCTCTCTCTCTCTCTCTCTCTCTCTCTCTCTCTCTCTCTCTCCTCTTCTTCCCTACCTTTCAGAACACTGCTACTGCTACACTTATTTATTTCTGTTTTGTGGAGAGAATTTGCAGTTTTACAATGGACTCCAATATTGTGTCAAAACCAGTTACTTCTACTTCAATAACCGTTGTTTGCTAACAATTTTAAAAGTTCAAATAATTAGTTAGAGGGAAGGAGAAAGCAAAATAGAGGTATGGAATCGAGAGTGTCTAAGAAAATTAGCATAGAACAACCTCATCAAGCTTTGGATAGAACAGCAATATTTTGTTTCAAAGGAGACGATGGTCTTTCTTTTGGCTCAGTGTTTGCATACAATTAATTATATACCTTCCTGTTTTATTTTGTTTCTCTATGACTAACCTCGTCATCCTCAGAGAAGGACGAAACCACCAGCATGTTTTCGTGTGTCTCCTTCATAGGTATCTTTCCATCCCGGCTCCACGTGACCCTCGGTGTTGGAGTACCAACTGCTCCGCACCACAGCCGCAACACCCCATTCTCTTTCACAGACACTGTGAGGACGCCATCCTTGTCTTTTTTACCTACGTAGTCTTCTGTCTCTAGAAACCTGGATAAAATGCTCTGATGGATCACAAATATTGAAGAAATATCTCCGAAAGAGGTCTGTCTTAGACTAAATAATGTCGAAAATTAGTTTAACCAGGCGTTACTTTGCTGAAGTTCACCTTTAATCATCATTATCATCTCAGACATAAGAAGCCTACTGCAGGACATAGGCCTCCTCCAGAGATTTCCAAAAAGACCGATTGGAAACCCCTTGCATCCAGCGTTTTCTCACCACTTGTATGAGGTCATCCGTTCATCTCGTAGCTGGTCTTCCTACGCTGCGCTTTCCGGTGCGTGGTCTCCACTCGAGAACTTTCAGCCCCATCGTCGATCAGTTATACGTGATATGTGCCCTGCTCACTGCCACTTCAATACTTAAATTCTTTGATAATGATGGAAATGTCATTGCTTAAATTTAACTTAACTAGTGTTTTCTGCTTCGATGTTTTCAGGCTGGTATAAGAATACCAAAAGGTTTGACAAGAGTCGACATCTATTCACGAGGCATCTTCAGAACTTCTTAACTCTTATTTTTTGTGCTAGAAAGATAGAAAGAGGTCGAAACAGTCAAGAGTACGTGCCTGAAAACTTTGAACAAGCAAGAGTACCAGCTTGAATACTTCAAAGCAGAAATACAATTGTTATTTAAGTTAAATTTAAGTAATAACGTCGTGGGTTTTCTCTTGCTCCTACAAAATTACTAAGGCAATTTTTTGAACGGCAATATGATTGCACGCAACAGCTTGAAGCAAACAGTTTTATGGTGAGATTTTTCTACAGTCCGCCTGGAGAAGTATCCCAGTTTTGCAAGTTTGCTTGCTTACTTAGCGACTGAAGCAAGCAAACATTACTGTGCTCCAGATTACTGGGCGATGTTTCCAGATAAATTTCTGAAAATAACTGTAACTGTGCCCGATTTAAGGAGAACCAGAAAGATATTCAACAGTAAGTAGGTATTTATGTGTAAGTCTAAAGTATTGCGAAAACAATAACAATTATAATTATGTATTTTAGGTAGTCCAGGGAGGAAACAGGAGATAATCCTCTCTATGAACTACCAAATATAAGTATTCGGTCTCCTTAATACATACCTTACATCAGAGCGGCCTTCCCTTTGCACCTTCAAGTACGTCTTCTCTGGTAGATCGATGCTCTGGGCACTGAGATCGTTAACGGCCTTACACCCATAAGTTCCGCTGTCTTCGAGAGTCGCGTTCTGAATTACCAGCACTCCGTGTGGCGTATCCAGCTGCTTCTTTACACCCTAGTGAAAGAGCGACCTTAGAATAACTACAGAGTCACAATCTCTAAGTAAAACAGTAAAGTGCTTTTTGTGTAGTAGTTTAGTTAGTTGAGTCTGTATATTGTTGTGTTGTAGTAAAACAACATGTGTAAGTTTAGCAAACTCAAAAACCACCGACATAAAAAACTGCTGAACTGATTTTGATGGACAATATCTAAAAACATGTTCGATGAAATAGCTCAAAATTGCTCCATCTGTTTGAGAGCCAGGATACCACAGACATACATATAGATACACACGTCAAAATTTATAACACCCCTCTTTTTTGGGCCGGGGGTTATGAAAACGTCCGAGTGACGTTATACAACTTGCCACATCCCGCGGTTTTACACGCGATTGAGAAATCTCTCTGTGCCATCGTAGCTTTCAAACGGATGGACTGATTTATCTAGTTTTTTATTTTTGTGGGTGAAAAGGATAGGTTCGGGATCGTTCTTTGCTATCCATTGTTTCATCAAAATCGGTGCAGCCGATCTTTATGTTGGAGTTGTTTAAGTTTTCTAAACTTGTTATTGTACATATTTAGGCCGAGGCCTATGTCCAGGCCTATGTAGGACAGGGGACTCCTTGCGTCTGAAATGATGAGACAATGGAGAGGTTTCTCTCTACCTTAGCAGATTCCTTCCACCAGGTGAGCACGACAGGCGGCTCCGAGACGGGCTCCTTGCAGTGCAGCACCACAGTGTTGGAGACGGGGGCCGAGATGACTCGCTTCTCCGGGGCGATGGTGCTGGTGTCTATCCGCGCTATGCTGAGCTTGGCTGGCACTGACACAAGCAGGATGGAGCTGAACGATACTACACACTGGAATGAACATAAGTTGCAGTTAGAAATAAGATCCACATGCAGTCCTAATTTTAATTAATGTTATACAATCAACTGTGATAAGCAAAAGTAACTTTTTTTACCGAACTCCGCAAGAAGGAGAGTTATGTTTTTCATTGTATGTATGTGTGAGTGTATGTGTGTGTATATAGGTATGTATGCATGTTTCTATATTATATGGGACCACCTCTGAATTATGACCAACCAAACAAAAAAAGAACCATCTAAATCAATTCACAATTGGCGGAATAATCGGTGAACAAACATACAAAAAAACACAGTCCTTCCAAGAGAACCTCCTTCTTTTTGGAAGTCGTTTAAAAAGTGAGCAAACTACTCTTATGAATTACAGTAAACAATGAAAAATGTAAGTCAGAATACGTACCTACATGTGTATATGAATTAACATAATTGGAGCGAACGATAGGAGGCTCTCTGTCAAATGAGATGGAACGGCACTCGAAGGGAGCCTTAGTATGCCTGCGTAGATATATTTATACAGTATGTGGGTACGTTTGTGTGAACATTACGTGAGAACCATTGATCTGATATTATTACGGAAAATATTTTGCATGCAAATTAATTTTATGTAATTTTCACGACTAAACAGCTCATTATGATAAAGATAAACTTATAGATGTCGCTGACACTCCTAAATGGAGCATAGACTACATTCTACCATCAACATCGTCATCATTTAAAATTTCTACGAGGGTGGAACCGCGAGATTCAGCAATATTTTGACAACTAAACAGTTAAACAGATCATCATAAAAATTTACACAGAGATAGCTGAAACCAAACTGGAGGCTACCTAGGCTACATTTCACATCTACATCAACCCATTTTTTTTACAGACGAAAGATGCGATTCCAATTATTGAAAGTTTTTTTTTTTTTTCAAAAGAGGAGAAGGTTCACAAGTCAGCTGTATTATTAAAAATATTTTGTTACCTCATAACAGTCATAACTCTGTTATTTATAAATAAATTTGCAAAATTAGTTTTTCTTTTAAAAGAATATAATGATGTACTTTCATAGACATCAAAATCAGTTCAGTAGTTTGTTTTAAAAAGTAATAACTGTAAAAATTATGCCATCCAAATATACGAAATTGCGTAGTTTTTTTTTTTTTAATAACGTATAATAATTATTCATCACCACGCATGTTAAACTATAGGACACAGTTTTTTTTTTATTTGGTCCACTATACTGGTCGTAACAAACATAAATATTACGTATTCTTAGAACACAAGTTTACAAAGGCATGAGGATGTACGACCTTCTAGAAGTGAACACTACATGCGTAAAGATGAAAGTAAAGAAAAAATACACTACTGCGTTAGGCTAATAGTTACCTGATTAAAACAAAAAAAAATTATTATATATTTGTTTATCATAGATACAACAAAAAAAGTATGACCTAAAATGATAACGAACCTGAAATACAGCAGATTCCGTGTCCTCCTTTATATGAACAACCAGCCTGCTATAAGTGGGCGTGGAGTGTACATCTCTCTCCTGGTTCTTTACGACGTCCGTCCACTTGGTGCCGGTGCCGTCTCCTGGTCTCCACCTCCAGGCCAGCCATTCTGCGGGGACGTTCACTTCGCATTCGAACGTCACTTTGTCACCTGCTGGAGCTGTCACCGACTCAGGGTATTTGAGGAACTTCATGTCAAGTTCTGGAAGTGCAATAGAAATTGAATCAGGTGAGGTCATTGTGAAATCAAACGGCCTGGTCTAAATACTCTGCCTAAGGGAAGGCCGGAAGGGGAAAAGGCGTAATTTTATGTATGTATGACTATTATGATTGGGATCGCATCTTGCAAATATTATTAATATAAAAGTTTGTGTGTGAGTTCATGCGTTTGTTTTACTCCTTAAGTAAAACGGATGAACGGATTTACTTAAGTATAGGCATTAAATTTGAAATAGCTTAAAAATCTGAAACACCGACTTCAAAATGCACATTTTTGTTTTAAAAACCAAACACAAAGACCTATTTTGCCGAAATTTATATCTGAACCAATTTAAAAGCATATTCTTTGAAACAAAAAAAAATGCCTTATTGTCAGTAGTACCATTGATTTGTACCAATTGACACAACGTTGTATCCTTAGTACCATTATTGGTACTAGTGACAATTATTTAGGATCAGTAGTACCATACAATCAATGGTAATGACCATTGATTTGTACCATTTGGAAATCGGTTTATAAATGATTGAGTTATGCGGTAACAAATATGAAAGAAAAAAAATACAGCGAACTGTTAATCTTCTTCTTTTTAAAGTCGGCAAGAATACCACAGGCTATTGTTTATTTTATACAAATATCTTTCTCCTTGATTGAAGTTGGTTAAAAAAACAACTGTTTCATAGAACTAGGTTTTAAACACTGTTTATGTACCTACCTATGTAAACTGTATGAGACAACTGAATATTTACGAGAATATTTTCAGTTATGCCTATACTTTATAACAATTAAGTAGTTTTTTTTTTTTTTTTTTCGATCAAGTGTTAACTGTAACACAACAATATACAAACTCAACTAACTAAACTACTACACAAAAAGCACATCGATCACCCCAGACCGATAAAGGTCTAAAGATAATACAAATGCTCAAACCCACGTAGTTGTTTTACGCTTAGTGGCTGTATTATTAATTTCAATTCCAATTCCAAGAAGTAGGTATTAGTAGTGTTCTGTACTGTGTGACAAATCTCTAGTATCTAGTATCTCTATATATAAGTAGTACTATAAGTAGTACTATAAGTACTAAGAAAGGATTTCTCGATCGCGGATCAAACCGGGGCATGCTGCTAGTAAAACATAACAATCAAACTAATATTTCTTAGAAAATATTTTAATATGAGCAAGCTCCAATGACAGATATGACGATGAAACGACCGCAACTAAATTACTTCGCAGAATACCTATAAATAAACATAACCTACTCCACATAGACACCGAACAATACTCGAGACGAGAGCTTATTTATTATTTATTTAACATTTTATTGCACACAAGTAAAAAGTAACAAACTGTACAATAGGAGGACTTAATGCTAATGTAGCATTTTCTGCCAGTCATCCTCATAGTAAAAGAGAGACAGGATGTAGGCGTGCTTCAAAACTTAAGTAATTGAAAATATAATTATAAAACACACCATATAATATACTAAATAATAATATTTAATACATACTATATATACTTAATACATACGAAATATATACTTACAGGCACGAACATACGTAAATATATAAATAGAGCTTTTGTTGAGACCAGTAATATGGACGTCGATATATTATCAAAACTTTTGTAATAATATATTAGTGCAGGTGACGAGATGGTCGCACCTCAATAAAACTTGTTATAAAAGAAATAGGTTAACAAATAATGAGACAAGTATTCGTATGAAAATAAATAAACACCTGAGTCGGTAGGACCGATTTTCGCAGCGTAACTTTTTAACACGTGATATGATGTCGAGTGTACGATTTTCACTAGAAATTATGAGCAGCGTCGCTGTTAAATGCATTTGAGCATTCTTTAGAATAATTTTGTATGTAAAATCACTTAATTTTGTTATTAAAAAGTTCGTTTGAGGTTAAAAAAAACATTTTGAAGTTTTGCTAGTTGTATTATAAATACAAAAAATAATTATTCACTCGTGAAGTGAAGACAAATCTTAGGATACTAAAGCATATCAAAACAATCAAGCCGCTTAGGTTGTAAAAGGTAATACCTACAGAAACATAAACACATACACACAAAAATATGACCCTCTTTCTTGCACAATCAGGTAAAACTATAGGCGAATCCATTCATTATATGTTAACCTAAGTAGCAGAAATAGCTACTAACCTAATAAAATAAGAAATCGTCTAAAATGGTCCCTAATTCCCAACCCAATAATGTTAGAGGTCAGACAAGACATTCGTATACGATAATAGAAAAATAATCTATATGTCTAGAACAGTCCTGATGCAAATGAAAACAGTTTTCAATATCTTTGCGACTATAAACTGGAAACTATAGACTGGCTGCACCCCTCGGTTTCACCCACGTAGTGATCATCATCATCATCTCAGCCATAAGAAGTCCACTGCTAGACATAGGCCTCCCCCATCAATTTCCAAAAAGACCGATTAGAAGCGGCTTGCATTCAGTGGCATCCCGCCACCTGTACGAGGTCGTGATGAAAAAGCTTAATGATGATGGTAATGATGATGATGAAAAGTATCCTTAGTCCGTCTCCAGATTCACGGCTGTCTCTGTACCAATTTCTTAACGATCGGTTCAGCCGTTTGATCTCATGGATTAGATAAAAAAAACTCTCATTTTTGCTCAAAATTTCAGATTTTCAGACATTCCAGACAACTTTTCCATTACTTACTTACATTTAAATAAATAAATATATACACAAAGCACAGCATAAGAGTGATTCCGTATCGTAGTGATTCTAACGACACCTCCCACATCATAATCGGTCAAGCTATTCAAGCTGTAAGAGAAAATATAGATAAAGAAACTACACTCATAATATCCGAGAAACATCACCCTCCTTCTTATGCAGTGGGGCAAAATAATCAAATCATACGTGCACTTACTCCGAAGAACATTTTATTTTTATTATTTAGGTGATAGTTGCCCATCTTTTTTATTGCTGTAATAAATTTCATAAATAACATTTTAACTAGAAAATACAAGACAATAAAAGGTATAAGAAAAAGCCCCCAGAATAAGTATTTTCTAAAATACATTATCCTTTTCGGCAATCTTCTTTAGTCTGACCCTTTTCATCGAATGACATATCAAAGATGAGGACTTATCTTAGAAAAAAAAAACCTTTTAGTTTTTTTTTTGTAAAACCAGCCAATTAATCGAACAGTATTGTATACGGAGATCAACACTGTATCTCGATTGATAAGTCGATGAGTCTCGACTCAATTAAACCACTTTTTATTTGCATACCAAAAGCCAGCCCGAGAAGAGAACAGATCCTGATGTCCTTGGTACCTTGTTACCCACACATTTCGAACTTGTATGACGCATCCCTCACGAAACCAAAAGGAAGTAAACCAATACTCATTCATTCTACATCGGACTTTATATCTGCTTGGGAAAGTTTATAATAGAATGTACACGGTAATTGAGATGTTGCGTTTTATTTGTTCCTGTTGTCGGCAACAATTTTATGTGATTCCAGGCCGGCAGGCAATGACCGAAAGGTTATGGAGTTCTTTCATTTTTATATTTGGGAGTTTTGAATTCTTTTGTAAACGTGTATAGTCCATGTAACTTAAAATACGCTAATCTAGACACACGTTATGTGAGAGGTAAATTGAGTAAATATGTATACCTATAGCAAATACAAGCTTATTATTTACGCCGTCTACTATTTCATATCTATGCTATCCATTGAGAAGTTCCTTTGAGAGGAGGTATTGTCATCAGAACCATATGCATAAGCTTTTTTCGCTGCGCTAAATGTATTTGATCAGAACTGAGTCGACATCAGATTCAACTGAGCAACATTTCAAAATTATAAATTTTGAGTAAGTAGTACAAATTCTGAAAACAAATCTTGTAAATATCAGATTATTAACCGACTTCCAAAAAGAAGGAAGTTATCAATTCGGCCTGTATTTTTTTTTGTATGCTTGTTCACCGATTATTCAGCTAATTGTGTATTGATTTTGATGATTATTTTTGGTTTTTATAACAAAATAACTGGTAAAATATCATCCAAGCGCCTGTAGAAAAGTGAACAGCAAGTTAAGTCGCGTATGTGCGTGTATGGCATATCGGGTTTTTCAGTTTTTTAATCTATTTAGAAATCCTTTATAATTACGACTCGTGATTTTATAAAGATATCCTTAGATGCCCATACTTCTAATAGAAATACATCTGATCTATACTTAGTCTGGCCATAAATACTGTTACAGTTAAAAATAAGAAAGATATTACATTTGAATTTGGTATCTGTCATTTTTATACGATTGTTCATTGAGTTTTCTAATTTTGGCGCCAATACATTGTACAATATTTTGCGATATTAAAATGGAGTGGGGTGATAAAGAGAACCGAATCGCTGTGATTGCATTACACAAAGTTGGTATGGAGCCAAATGCAATTTTTAAAACTCTCCATACGCTTGGTATTAGTCAAATGTTTGTGTACCGGACTATTAATAGGTACAATGAGACCTCCTCTGTTTGTGACAGAAAAAGATCTGGCCGTCCACATAGTGTTCGTACGAAAAAGGTGGTCAAAGCAGTAAGGGAAAGAATTCGAAGAAATCCTGTCCAAAGGCAAAATATTTTATCTCGGGAGAAGAAGATAGCACCCAGAACCATGTCGCGTATTTTAAAAGATGACTTAGGACTTGCAGCCTATAAGAGACACACTGGTAATTTTTTAACTGATAATTTAAAAAAGAATAGGGTGGTAAAATCGAAACAACTACTGAAGCGGTACGCAAAGGGAGGTCACAGAAAAATTTTGTTTACGGATGAGAAAATCTTTACAATTGAGCAACATTTTAACAAACAAAATGACCGTATTTATGCTCAAAGCTCTAAGGAAGCTTCCCAATTAGTCGACAGAGTGCAACGTGGGCATTATCCGACTTCAGTGATGGTTTGGTGGAGTGTTACCTATGAAGGAGTGACTGAGCCATATTTTTGTGAAAAAGGTATCAAAACATCGGCACAAGTGTATCAAAATACCATTCTTGAGAAGGTAGTTAAGCCCCTTAACAACACCATGTTCAATAACCAAGTATGGTCTTTCCAACAAGACTCGGCGCCAGGTCATAAAGCTCGGTCCACGCAGTCTTGGTTGGAAGTGAACGTTTCGGACTTCATCAGAGCTGAAGACTGGCCGTCGTCTAGTCCTGATCTTAATCCGCTGGATTATGATTTATGGTCAGTTTTAGAGAGTATGGCTTGCTCTAAACGCCATGATAATTTGGAGTCCCTAAAACAATCCATACGATTGGCAGTGAAGAATTTTCCCATGGAAAGAGTGCGTGCTTCTATTGATAACTGGCCTCAACGTTTAAAGGACTGTATTGCAGCCAATGGAGAGCACTTCGAATAAGCTTTTATATTTTAAATTGTTTTATATTTATGTATTAAACTAACACACTGTAAAAGTAATAAATATTATTTGCAATAAAAAAATAATTTTTTTCTTCGTGACAATATTTATGGCAAGACTAGGTATAGATAGTCTCTAAGAGTAGAAGTTTGGGTTATTCCTTGATATTCGGTCAATCAGGACTTTGACATTTATAATTGTTATACAATAAATGTATGTTTAGCATTAGTAATAAATGTATTCTAAAGTAACAAAAGATTCGCACAAGAATTTCAACTTAATCAGGAACTTTGTGGCCAAGAGTATGCCGCGTCTCAAATTGATGACCTAATTTGCAGCCGGTTCTCCAAGAGTGAGATGCGCTTATCAAATTTCTTTGTAAATTTGGAAGTCAAATGTTATCGCATTCCATAATATTCCATATCTATAATGGACGAAATTTAACCCGTTTACGAATGCAGTTGAAGATAATTTATTTATTGCATCGAACTTTTCTTTCTAATGTGCTAACGTGAGTTAGATTGATCAATTCAGCTAATGGAAGGCTATGTGGTCGAAGTTGAAGCACGCTTGCGACTGTTGGTTTTTATTTTATTTTATGTGTTTATATGTCGTGGTTGTTTTTGTTGCATATAAATCTATTCTGAATAAATTTAATCTATTGTCTATTATTCACTCTTGTTTTGAAGTGACTTATTAACAACAGTAAAATAACAAACTTGACAAAAGTTAAACAATCACATTACTCAGTCTCTGTACCGAGTTATATCCTAAAGATAAAACAATAAATATTCAAATCCACTACCGGTTGGTAGCGCACCCAGCATGCTATTTGTTATTTTTTATACAAAATCTATCAATACACAGCTACAGCTCGACGCTTGCTGTGCTTATACTTTGTAAATGATTTTAAAAAGACGTAAATTTAGATTATATAGAAAGGCGTAAATTGACATCTTTCTGAAAAAATGTTTATTTTTCAAAGTAACAATTTTTAGGAATGTTTGTTTGTACTTTTATACACATCCGAGCGCACTTCGGCACTCTCGCGGTTGCCCGTGATTTTTCAAAGTATCATTTTAACTTTTATTTTAATTTTTGTAACCTTACGTAAGAACTATCAAGACTCCCTCCCACCCCTTGTAAGAAAAAAATAAGACATGGTCGACCCCCCCCCCCCCCCCCCCCCCCCAATCGCCTTACGTAATAAATGAATGGCCCCTCAGACGCAAACTCACCAAAAGGACTAGCTTAGAATCACATAGATCATAGTCATTGGTGCAAGATAACAAAATTAAATCACGATGCTCGCTTGTTTGTAGCTCCCACAAAGTTACCGCCGCCGAGACAAGCTGATTGTCTCTACTTGAGCCCTAACACCGAGATTGCTTTGAAATTTCATTCCGAGAAATGCAGCGAGATGTCTGCTTTGACGCGTACAAACGTTGGAGCCAGCTGCCGCTTTAGAACTCTTTCAACTGAAAAATATAGACTTATGGGTCCGTGTTCACTGACATTAATCATCCGATTTTGACGTTAATGTGTGAATTTTCAAAAACAAGTACTATTATGTAAGCTACTTCGCTATTTGCTGGAAACTGTAAACTTGTCGGAGGGGAGAATGCCGTTATAGAAGCGCAAGCTGGGAGCTTAATATCAATCTTATTTCTATATTACTTTGCCTTTTGTCTTGCTCTCTCAGATATAGAAAAAGCGAGACAAAAGTAATATTGAATTAAAACTAATTGAACGCTTGTAGTTCGGCCGCCCTGAACTCTGTATCGATTTAACCAACTAAAATTTGTCATTTTTTGCTACGAACTAAATATGTTATATTATTTTATTATATAAATGGTTCTTTCTCAATTCTCTTCTAACAATGTATTATAAAAAGTAAAATATTACAGAAATTAATCTTCGAATGTATTTTACGAGTCCGGTCAATATAAAGCAGGAGCTTTAGAACTATGGCTGAATTGAATCAGCTCTGTGGACTGTGATTGTAATCTGACAAAGCTTGACAGATGCAGAAAAAAATCCGAACGAGTAGGCAGGCACTAATGACGTAACGCAAACACTCTGACAACATAATGACGAGTTAGCGTTAAATTTGTGTAAATACAAGCACTCACACTACGATGCAGTGCATTTTAGGGTTCAGTTCTCAATACAATAAAACTAATGCATATAGTTAAGCCCCACTTTTATAAATCCTCACCGTTTTGCCAGTTATGCAATCGTCAAGCAGTAGTGTGCAATTGTAACTTGAGATTTCAAGATCAATGTTTCCAATGTTTACGAGCATAACTGCAGTGACCAGAGCAGTGCAATCCCACATAGGATTTTGAGTTACTGAATTCCGAAGTGTAGGGTGGTAAGTGTGTGGGTGGGGGGGGGGGGCGATGTGTAGTGTGTGTGTAATGAACAATTCACCTCTCACTTTTTTAATATCCCTAACCAATGATTTTATATATTTTGCGCGTTGAGCTCCACCTTAATATCAGGCGAATGACTTTCTTTTTCCGTCGCTGAATCGTACGTATCTCTATAAAATCTTTAATGCAGTGAAAATGAAAATATTAAAGCTTTTATAGTTTTTCTGCGGTTTCAAAGTTTCGCTGTCCACTTTTTAAAATTTGTATTTTACGAAGCGCAGATATTTTACTTGAAAAGTATTTTGCTATTTATAGTTGGTAAATTTCCACTCCGATTACTCCGTCCCTGTTAAATAATACGCCTCGGGCCTTAATATTAATAATACTATTTCGATGGTTTCAAAGTTTAATAAGTTATGAAACTTTTAATCAAGTTCGATGCTACTTTATGATTGTGCTCGTATTTTATGCGTATAAAAAACTTTGAATATTACTAAATGGACTGGTTCGCAATATTTCACGTTTTGGCGAAAATTATGTTCGAAGCTTAGTTATAATACTTCGTAATTAAAGTTTAAACAATAAAGCTTAGCGCTATTCAAACCACAGTAAAGGGTCAATAACCCGTTAGCTCCACTACTTAAAAGTCTATATTTTTGTTTAATAATTTATTAGATACTGAACACCAAAGTTTGGGGATAGGGATTGGAAAGGTTGCCTAATCACAACACAAAACAAGTAAATGAATAAAATAACCGTTACTACATTGTAACAGAACACAATTTAGAAGAGCCTATCTACGGAACCATCTGCCCTATTACGAAGTTTTTCTATTTACCAACACTAAAAGCGATGCGCTTGTGTGGGTGCCTACCTGCGGTATCCGGGAGCTTACCCGTCACGCCTGTTACAATTCCAAAATAAAGAAAAAAACATCGCCTTTATCACTTTACACGACGCCCATTGGCGTTCAATTTGAGCCCTATTCGGAACGAACGTTCCAGGAACGGGGAATGGTTAACGAACTAGAGAGACGTTCAAACCCGTAAAAGCTGTTAGAAATCGACCGCTTCCTAAAGGGACAGGTCCCAATTTGTTCGGAATTATAAACGGTACGGTCGTACCGACGATTAATTTTGATGATTAAACGTTAATCAGGTTTTAAGACATGTGTAATTATGCAGCATCTTACTTTGAAATGGATGTCGCAAGCGTGGTAGCAACGGGGTTACCGCAAGCCTCACACGGCGGGCCGCCATGTAAATTTATCTGATTTATACAACCGGAGTCTGTTTTAAAATTCCAATCGGCTTAGTAAGCTAAGTGTATGCTAAGCTATCGCAGACTATGCGCCCGGTCTGACTATGCGGTCTGAAAAAAGAAGCTCTTGTATGCCATTGAGCTTTGGACTGTAAATAGAACGCGAATTGATTTTAAAATCCTACTGAATAGAATGTGATGTTGTGAAAATAGAACATAAATACTGTTATTCCATAAGAAGGAAACTTTACAATGACTAGTGTACAATTTACATAGATGTAATTCTTACAGTACTTGACCAAATATAAAAAAATACAAAAGCGTTAATTTCTTCGTTTTGCAATAAGTATTAAACCTCATATAATTGAGATATTAAAAATTGGACACATAAAGAAACTTTTGACTATGTCAATGAAGCTTTACTTGAAGTTTAGCTCATAGAAAACAAGATAAATTGTTTACTCACCAGCAGCATTCAATACAGATGCTAATGCTGTGAGAAGCAGCTGGCAGTACATGATCAGCGCCATTTTCAAATCCTGAAACAAGAAAAATGGTATTATTGACAGTATATGTCGTCGAATTGTAACTGGCAAAAGATTTTATCAAACGCGATTTTATCAAACGCGATTTTATCAAACGCGATTTTATCAAACGCGATTTTATCAAACGCGATTTTATCAGACACGATTTTGCGCTAAGTATCAATGACGTTCTTATCACATGGACACAAATCTAGAACAAAGTTCACGAAAAAAGTGTCCTCAGTTGACCGATATTAATAAGGAACTAAATTATTTTGATGTATTGATTATTATTATTTTGATTATTTCTATGTCGCCGCGCAAAAGCCTAATTTTAGATTGAGAAGATTAGGAACATCTATTTTGCCGCCCCGTTTTTTTTTTAAATCGATATTATTTTAATGGTGTAAGTGGTCTAAAAGTTACCGCTTTAGACTTCATTAAGTTTGGACGTTTTTGAGCGCTGACGCTAAATCCTTGTCGATATAATATCGTTGCTATGTATCAACTTATTTTCGAATAAAATAAATTCAGCACCAAACCTTGTAAGTACTGAATAAAAAAATAAAAAATCGAATTCATTACAATACTTTATGAGAGAGATAAAGTTATAAAAAACTACGTAATTTCATTAAATAAAAGATTAGTCATAATAGTTGTAGTGAGAGAGATAGAATATGTATAAATATGAATACACAACAATACACATAGTTGTCCCGCTGCGCTAACTGCGTCTATTATCACATAAATTTCTTCAAATGTTTAATACCTTGTATCACATTCCTCACCAGAAAGTGATTATTATTCCGAAAGAACGCGCGAGAGAAATATCCAGCGCTGTTGACATCAAAGGTGAAGAACAATAAATTTATACGCCGATAAAAGTTCCAAATAGCTGCAGACCTCCAGAATACGATAAATTACACGGGCGTGAGATTAATGGTGCATAAATATCGAAGCTATCGTTCAAAGGTTTACAATCTCAGTAAGATTGCGTCTGAATTAAAAATGACGTTTGCAGTGCACATTTTTCTCCAATATTTTTGTTCATTGCCATTCTTTGCATTGATAGAATAAGATTTAGTAAGATTTAATCCATTATTCCAGTAAATGTAACATGTACTTCCAAATTGGGGACTAACTTCTTGGTGTTGATGAAGAAAAGATATTTATAACAATATAAATACACACACTTCCAATGGATCGGTAAGTTGTCTGTGAAACTAGTGAGTGGTAGCTTCAGTTTTTTAAACTATAATTATAGACATTACAACCATTACATTAGAGTTGTCTGGAAGAGATCGCTGTTAGCGATAAGACCGCCCTTTGCGTCATTGTTTTATAAGTGTTTTTTGTTATTTTTATTCTTTTTGTGGTGTCAATAAAGTGTTATTGATTGATTGATTGATTGAACCATTTCAATTTAATAAGTGCGTATTTACAAAAAAAAATAGGTAATACGTATTCCATCAGCTATCTAGTTCCTACATATTACTTTCTAAGTTTGGCCTAGATGGTGTTGTGTGAAATTTCCACCAATATGTATTATTTACACAAAACGCTTATATTACTGATTGACTCTACTTCACTTTATTATCAAGTTTTACAACAAAAAAAAAAAAAAAAAATTTGAAAGACTGCTTTCATTTTATTTCGCTATCTCTTTTCCACTCACGCGACGCGCCTTTGAAGTTTTCGCTCCCACGCTTTGTATCTGTTTTGATAGATACGAAAAATTCTTTGTTTATGAATCAAACAGTACAAATATCATAATGCTACCGTCAGCTTAGCGGTTACATATTTAGAACATTTTGGATTGAAAAAACTCCAAGATTAGGACAATAATCCAGAAGATTATTTTAAAAATTTTGCTAAATCTCCTGATATACGCGACTTGTTTGACCAAAATGCTGTGGTAAGCCACAGCCAAAAAGCATTGCTTTTCAACAGTCTACGTTCTATTATTTAGTTCTATTATTTAGCCCCAAAGACTTACAAGACTCCTAATGCGATACAAAATATTGTCCCAAAAACTTAACACCAAAATCAGGTGTTTGCTAATGACAGGTCACAAACGTCATTTAATCTTAAACGTCATCTCATCGCAATCGCTTCTCAATTCTTACGGTGCCAATATGGTGAACTGTGTTAAACAATCTTGTAAAAATTACAAACTTCTATAAAAAACTATGAAAACATTATCACCTTCCATCTCTAATTAGCAAAAATATATTTCTAACAGTATAAAAAGCGAAATGAAACAAATTTTTACGTATTTGTAGCGTATGTTCGTGTCTCACCTATGACCACGGATGCTCCAGTGTTTGAAAAATCGGGTCTTAAATTATGTGAAATATACGCGATGAAATTGTTGAAATTTATTTCATTTCAATAAATAACATTCGCGAATATTAGTATAAAAAGCATATATGCAATTCATTTCATAAATTGATTTTATTAAATAGACAAATTACTGCAAAGAATTAGAGATGGGTCGATGTAATATAAGTTATCGATAACAATTATTATTTTTACGGACTTCAAAAACGAGATTATCAGTTAGCTTATATTTTTCTTATATGCTACCCGCATGATTTCGTCATTTAAATTGATTTAAAATTCCTTTCAAATCTCAAAATCGGTCAGTAGTTTGGTTTTTAAAACAAAATTGCGAATTTTGAAGTCGGTTAATTCTAGTTTTGTTAACTATAATAATTATGATATGTGAATCATCATCATAATCTCAGTCATAAGAAGTCCACTGCTGGACATAGGCCTCCCCCATGGATTTCTATAAAAGCCGATTGGAAGCGGCTTGCATCCAGCATCTTCCTGCCACTTGTATAAGTTCATCTGTCCATTTCGTGGCTGATCTTCCTACGCTACGCTTGCCGGGGCGTGGTGTCCACTCGAGAACTTTTCAGCCCCATTGGCCATCAGTTCTACGTTCACTGCCAGTTCAACTTGCTAATCAGCTGTGCTATGTCGGTGACCTTTGTACGTGAAACATGGTGTTTGATTTTACGATAAATGTTTTTTTATTTTTTTATTCTCAAACTAACACAGCACCATGCTAACTATTCTGTTTAGATTTTCTAATTGATTGCTGATAGAACATTTGGCAGATATAGTAAGGCGAAGTCAAAATGATCCTTGGTGGAAACCGAATTCTCGCTTAACAATTAATTCAGTGAATTTCCACAATAAATGTAAATACATAACAAAAACAGGGCGCCAGCGTTTACAACATTGAGCAATACCTTCAAAGGTTACTTTGATTTATAAAATCATGACATTAATAACATTTATTCAAATTTAAATTTATAGTCCCATAGAGAAGTTGGAATCACAGAATGTTCAAAATAATTTTCATTGAAAGTATTTAATATGGTCTACTATTATGGTTAATAATGAATTTTTAGATCTTAGTTGAGAAATGTAGGGGGAGGGCGGGGGGGACACAACTTTTTAACTTTAGCGAGCTATATCTCGCACATATCACATCTGAGACACGATAGGGTGGGGGTTAAAAAAATTATCCAGTCTATATTGTATATATGAAAAACCCAATCTCTATTTTTAATTTATTTGAAAATTTTACTACGGCATTTTGTGGCGGCTCACAAAACACAATTATGTATAAAAATTTGTTTTTATAGGGTTAATAGTCTCCGAGTAAAATGACTGTGACATACGGACAGACAGACAGACGGACATGACGGAATTATAAGGGTTCCCCGTAGTTACTACGGAACCCTAATAAAACGATGTTTCTTGAAACATTACAAAAAAATCAAAAGAGTTGGTACCTATAATTACTTATCGATATCGATACTTTAATATCTCTTGGTCTATCTCTGGCTTAATGTCATTAGGTTTTTTTTTTATTTATTTCAGTATTGCCAGTATATTTTTTCTCAATTTCCCTGTGTCATTTGTACCTATACTATATTTTTTGTAAATAGGTGTGAAAATTTATTTATTCAGTGGAATTTAATCAAATTAATTTGGTCCATTACTGGTGCTACGAATTAACCATTGACATACTTATCTAAGTATTGTGATAAATCCATTAGATCGAGAGGCAGTAATGTGTTAATGAATACGGAGGACAAAAAATAGTGCTACGTTAACCACAATGTAGGAACTCTGCTATGATAAAATAAACATTTGCTGTTTTATCCTATTTTCAAAAATGAAGTTCCGAATGAAATAGCTGGTCGTGGACCGTTGCACTCCAACAAAAAAAAACGTAATATATGTTTACCTGACTGTCAACTGATGCGAAAGCAAAAAAAACCTTCGTGATCTTAACCTACATTATGTACACATTTATCACACACACACACACACACACACACACACACACACACACACACGTATGTTTCGCCGTAGCATAAAAATATAGTCTTACTTTGACTCTTATTCTTCTCAACAGATCGTGCAACTCAAAGTCAGTGTTAAGGCCGGCTTAAAGTTTACTAAAATAAAATATGACATATCAGAGTCAAATTGAAATGAAATGAAGTTTATTGGAAAAAATAAATGCGAATAACTTCTACTGAGCTACTGAGTTAATTTTTTATGAATGAGGTATTAGTCGATTCATAGCCGTTATGACATCAGTTATATGACGTCACAATTTGTAAATTGCATGTATAAACTTATTTAATAAATACTATCATCATGAATTGTATTTTTTAGGGTTCCGTACCCAAAGGGTAAAAACGGGACCCTATTACTAAGACTTCGCTGTCTGTCTGTCTGTCTGTCTGTCTGTCTGTCTGTCTGTCTCCAGGCTGTATCTCATAAACCGTGATGGCTAGAAAGCTGAAATTTTCACAAATGATGTATTTCCGTTGCCGCTATAACAACAAATACTAAAAATTAAAAAAAATATATTAAGGGATACAATAAACGTGTATTTTTTGCTCAATATTAAAAACGGTAACAGGTAGACGCTTCAAATTTTCACAGAATATTTACTTGTATATTACCTTTCAAAATAAATAATTAAATAACAATAAAGTAAATATTAAAGGGGGGCTCCCATACAACAAACGTAATTTTTAAGCAATTTTTACTCGATCTTAATTACAGGTAGAAACTTGAATATTTGTAAGTAAATATTTAGAAATATACTAACTATAAAAATAAATACCTAATCTAATACATAAAAACTCACAAAATGAAAATAATCCGTACATATAAACGCGGTGCGAGCGCCGCGCCGCGGTGTGGTGGTGGCGCGAGCGCGGGGCGGTTGCTAAGCAACGGCCGCGCGGGTAGCGGGGGAGGTAACATCACGGAGCGAGCCATAGCCGCACGTATTCGCGCGAGCGTCGTCTTGCTGCCCGGATGTGTATCGAAAACCTTCCTATAAGTTTGCAATTTACTACTTGGAATTTCGTTGATTTCTCGTTATTTTATAAACAGAACTAAACTTTGTAGTATTATAGATGATAGTACAGAACCCTTCGTGCGCGAGTCCGACTCGCACTTGGCCGATTATTATTTACAAAATAAAAATACATTAGATTATTTTATAAAGTGATGAGAGTGGCGCCGCTGCCTGTTTCGCTCACACGCGGTACCCATAGATATAAAATTATTAAAATTACTGATTTCATTTTTGATTTCACATTTTCTTTCAGAGTCATAAGAACACTATTACAATATATTAACAGTCGCTGTTATTTTATATGTGATATTTTGACCGTGATAAACGTGTAACTGACAAAATTTTCACGTTTATACCTAAATTTCGGTCAAAATAACAAATATAATAATTTTATAGTTTAAAAAACTGAAACAACAGACTTCAAAGTTACTATTATTTCAGTTATATGATTGTATGAATCTCCCATGGACCATTCTGACTTTAATCATGATTACCCGATCAAATCGGGAGATATCCTTTTTAAAGGCAACTTTGTAGATAGATTTGGCAAATGGACGTGTATCTACGGTTAAAAATAAATTTATAAAATAATGAAGTGTCAAATTGAAAAAATAAAATTGGCCCGAATTTAAAAGGCGGTTTGTATGGAGATTATCCTTCTGGGTCCTATGTAATAGGGCGAATTCTGTGATTTAGCCCCGTCATTTACAAGCCGATTTGGATTATTTTTTTTCTTTGAAAGGATTTATATATTCAGATTTGTTCCATAAATTTCTTTAAAATGGTTTTGCAGTTAATACATGGAAAAAAATATTTCATCCAAATAAACGAAATTTTGAATCCGTTAAAATTTGTTTCAATTTCAATGAGTAACCCCTAAAACCTAAGAAAACGTTACGTAATTTTTTACTCGGTTGTTTCAGTTTTTTAAACTATACTTCGTACGAAACTAGTTACGAAACAATAGTTACGTACGGGGCCGAAGCGTAAATAATAGCGAAGCATATGTAGTACGTAGTTAGTAAAAATTCGTCGCACTTACTCTACGGAATCGCAAAATTAGAACAGTTTTGAAATCCAAATCGAACGTGCCCTCAAATCCAAATAAATCGCTAGCCGTTAACTTGCTATAAATAACCGCTTTCAACCGCTGCAACAGTTATTTTGTAAATGTTAACTAGAATTCAATTAGGTAAATTTGAATGCAAAAGTTATACGAAACAACCAACAACAATCCTACAACATTAGGCGAGTTGGTGGTCAATAGTAGATCTATCTTGCATGAAAAAAACAAGGTATTTCATCGACCTAGCTGGCACCATTCCTAATTAAAATATTCTTACACCTAAGGATGCTGGGCTGCATTTACTTTTATTTTGATGCTTTGCAGTCTAAGAATTCAGCTTTTGAAATAAAGTTTGTGGCCTGTTCTTATTTTAATATGGCTTTTACTAAAGCTACACCTATTGTTCTTTTATTTTACAAGTATGACACCTTTTTGCAAGTTTTACTTGAGTTCTGTGAATTTAGGTACCTAAATGAAATGTAGTAAAATAATAAAAACGTAAATATCACAGAGATAATGCAAAGATCTAGGTGTGTTATTGCTTAAAAGAGATGCAAATACAAATACAAATAATTTATTCATTACGCCCAAGTTACAAGTCAAGTTCATAATAAATCATGTGAAAGGGTGGTTGACAAAACTATTTTGATATTAATAATTCATTAATTAATTGGAGTGATAAAAAAAATATAACCTAAATATCATATTAGTCAAAAATAATAATAATATAGAATAATAATCATAATAGCTAATTTTGTTTTAAAATTAAACACATACTTAAATAGAATATGAATGTTTATAGAGCTAACGCTAATTTAATCTATTTTAAGACTTGTATCGCATATTGTTTTTAGATTTTAACCAAAAATAGAAAATCAGTAGGTATTCGGTGTTAAAGGGCTTAAAGTACCTGTAGTAGTCGTGGCGTAGCTTGACTAGGTGTTCTCGAACGACTAGCAATGTTAAGCAACGGACGGACCGGTCAGTCTTCGGGTGGACTCTGAGTGGCATTACTGGCATTTCTTTCTGAGCGCTACCGTGGATCGGATGCCAGGTTAAATTGTAGGTCTCGGTTATTACTTCTCTAAAAACAGCAATCGTCAAGCCATGTCAAAGGCCTTTCGTCGGCTTAATAATTCTGATAATAGGGCTGGCCCTCAGTCTATAAGAACTTACTTAGCCTTAAAAGGCTTGCTAAAAGTTCCTGCATCTAGCTAGAGGCGACTCACATCCTAAGCCTAATAAGTACTTCTATGTTCTGTGACATAATCTAAATCGGATAATAGGTAGGTACATGTTTTTAAGCAATACAACAATCAGTTTTTTTCTATTGCATGAACAAATACAGTTACGAACCTTTCGATCACAATAATATGCTATCAACCCATGTTAAATTAGTTTCAGTTAATTAATTACAGTGACATTAATATCCGAAAATCGAGTTGCATTTAGGGTTGCCAGATAGCCGCGATTCTGCTGGATTTTTCAAATTTTTTTACCCGACTGCGCAAGAATGAGGCCTATTTTTTTGATTGTATGTATGTGAGTATGTATGTTTCTATATTACCTCCTAGAGTCTAAACGGATATACCAATTTTGATATGCGAGGTGTCGTTAAATTTGGCTTCACTCCCTGAATGTCATAGGTTATATTTTTTTGTAATAATAATGCAACTCACGAAAAAATTAATTCATTGAAATGCCAAAGTCCTTACTCAGAGATATCAGTCCACGTTCTTAATGGGTACTGCACTGGAATGGTTTTTAGGATTCCGTACCCAAAGGGTAAAAAACGGGACCCTATTACTGAGACTTCGCTGTCTGTCTGTCCGTCCGTCCATCTGTCACCAGACTGTATTTCAATAAACAACAAATACTAAAAAACAGAGTAAAATAAATATTTAAGGGGGCTCCCATACAACGAACGTGATCTTTTTGCTCGTTTTTACTCGATATTGATAACGGCAACAGGTAGATGCTTGAAATATTCACAGAATATTGAGTTATATTATTCACTTTAAAAATAAATAATTAAATTAAAATAAAATTAATATATAAGGGAGGACCTATACAACAAACGTGATTTTTTGCCGTTATTATAGAGAATGGTACGGAACCCTTCGTGCGCGAGTCTGACTCGCACTTGCCCGGTTTTTTATTATTTTTAGTCGCCATCTCTTTTTAAATTAAAATAAGTCAAGAAATAAGTAAGTTTTAAGTCAAAATATGCGTTTTTGTAACTCCCAACAAACTAGATCTTATGGTGCAAACAATAGAGATTAGAGTTTATCTATATACATTCCCATAGTACAAGTATTCCTTAGAGATAGTGCTGTGTGAATCCACCAATATTTGTTTATTATTTTATTATACCAACGTGACAACCCTATCCGCCATTCATCGAGCACACATTAAATCGCTTCAATCCAAAAAGCTCGCATCAGATTCCCATTCAATAAATCATGCGGACTGGTATTTCCTGCGATTGTAGTTGGACGACATTGCTGAGGCGGCAGGCGGGTCAGTTTTTACTGCCTCACGTCCACATACCTTGAACTTGATCTTAACTTCTCTAGAACTTACAATTACACTAGTAGGTAATACTAAAGGTAATACTAGTAATACTAAAGGTAATACTAGTAATACTAAAGGTCATACTAGTAATACTAAAGGTCATACTAGTAATACTAAAGGTAATACTAGTACTAAATACTAGTAAGCCTAGATCACATTATGTTAGCAATTAACAGACCGAGCGAAGCGAGCTAAGGTCTTTACAACTAAATTTTTTTATGTCTACAATTTTTGATTGAGGCGTCTTATCCTCGAAATGGAGGAAGTCTTCTGAGCATCATTTATCTAGCGATTATGATAATATTTGGCAGTAATATGTCTAGCAACAAATCTAGAAAAGAAACCTAAAAGAATCTATATTCTAAGTTAAACAAAATACCCGACTGCAATGGACCAGTTTTGCAATCTAACTTACGATTTCGTTACGCTTGATACGCTGTTGAGCTTACGTTTTTTGTGAGAGTATTCGTAAAATCGCTTTAAAAGAATAAAAATGCGCATTCTTTAGAATAATTCTAGTAAAATTAAAATTAAATAAAAAAAATAAAATATAAAATAAGTAAATTTATTTAATATCGAAATAAGATGACATGATGTTTTTTTTTTTTTAATTGTTATTATTATTTATTTATTTTTAATTGAATTCTTATCTTATTGTATTTTATTTTAATGAATTTTTATGACTGCTATGGATCTTGGGTCTGCAATAAAGATATTTATTATTTATTATTATTATTAAAATCACTTGTTTATTACGAAAACATTCGTTGGAGATTACGAAAAATCGCATTTTTATTTTTACGGTAGATGTATTATTATTTCTAATCTAACGACATGTCGCACGTCAAAATCGGTCAAGCCGTTTAGACGGTAGGTGATCATATAGAGACATAATACATACAAACATACATACACTCGAAAAACATAACCCTCCTTCTTACGCAGACGGGTAAATACAATTAAAACCGATCAATAAATAGCGTTTCTAGTTGATGCAGACATTGGTTGAAAAATATGACTTGTGCACGAGTACCAAACCAACAAACATTTGGACAGAAAAAAATAATCATAGTTTATACAGTAACCTTTGCTCGCTCGGGAACTTGACTTTAGGCTTAGTTTTCGGGAAAAGGAGGATTTTGTCAACTTTCCTATAAGCCGGGATTTTCTAATAAGGACCGCAGCTTATCGGACAGGTAATAAAACAAGTCCATATTAGTACATTATGAATACATTATGTTTTAGGATTTAAATGGTTAAGTACCCCTTACAGAGTAATTCTGAAGTGAGATTACGTAGGAATTATTTTAGTTATTAATGCATAGGCTAATGCTAAAGGCTAGTGCGTCCCATGGAACTGACAATGAATTTCTCATTTTCAATTACTTAGATACGTACTTTTTAGGTTTCAATTCCTAGTACTACGTGGAACCCTATACATCTACACTATTAGACATAGAATTCACGAAATTGAAATTTATTTATTTCAAATGAATATTATAACCAATACAGAGGGCCAGCCCGTCCAACTAGGCGACCGTCTAGATCGCCCATATTTGGGGAGCCCCAATTGGCGCCCAATTAAATTTTCAAAGTTGAAACTCTAAGCTTGAAACATAATACTTATTATTTATAAAGTGGTACAGGATCTCGAAAGGAAAAACAGGAATCTTAAAGGATAAACTCCTTGTGCGTTTGCTTGTCAGTCTAGACCCTTATTCTTATCAAATTACTGCCAAAATTTTTATTTTAATAATCCAACAAACTTTTCGCATTGATTACCTGCAATGATTTCGCAATAAATGATTCTTTTTATTTATTAGCTTCAAGACCCCACCATACTGCTGCTCCACGTATGCTTATCCCGACAGGTTCTAAGCCAATTTTAAGCAATGTAGTTGGATGGAGGCCAGAAGAACATTGTTTGTAAGAAAAATACATAATAAGAAACATAGGTACCAAAAGTTTATTCACTTTAACAATTTAATTAAATTTTGAACCGGCACCGCCGCCGTGAATCATCTATTTTGAACACGATTCCACTAAATATAAAGCTAGGTATGTAATCTGTGGGTAGGTTCATGCGATTCGCAAATCAATGACCTGCAGAGGCCATGAACATAGAACAAGGTCTATGCTACTATGTGAAGCCATTCACATGATCTAAGTACGCAAGTAACTGCTTAAGAATCTCGTATGATTTGGAAGACAAAGCTACTTATACTGCGATTTCTTCTGATTTGCGTTACTTATCTTATATTTTTTGTTCGTGATATCTTTTAAGCTTGTTGTTAGTATACATTATATTTATTGGAAAAAAGTTCCCTTATCGTTTGGCACTTTACACTCCAGACAAACCGTTGTATTAATAATAATTATAGTTTAAAAACCGAAACAAAATACGCAATTCGTTTACTTGGATGACATATTTTCCCACTTAAGTATTTTGTTTGTTTGTGTAAAAAAATAAAAAATTGAAGAATTGAGAACCTACTCCTTTTTGGAAGTCGATTAAAAGATGTAGCTTATGACACTCGGGAAGTAAAAACGAATCTCACACATTAAAATCTGTTAATCTGTTATCTGTTTTTTTATGTGTTTATTGTCTTATTACTTTATGTGGTGTCAATAAAGTGTTATTGATTGATTGATCCAATCGCTCTTTTTGGAAATCCTTGGGGGAGGCCTATGTCCAGCAGTGGACTTCTTATGGTTTAGATGATGATGATGATTGATTTAAGTCGTTTAAGCTGTAGGAATATAGAAATATACAAAGTCGGATAAAAATCTCAACCCCCATAATATAACGTATTAACATATGTTCTTACTAGCTGCGTCCGCAGTTTTACCTACGTAGTAATTTAAAATAGTTGACAGATGATTATAAAATAGCTTTTATATCCTTCTCAGGTCATAAAGAATTCCTGTGCCTAATTTCATAGCGATTGCAATTTAGGCGTGAAATGTACAGACAGACAGACAGAGTAAATTTCACTTGTATAATATTAGATAGGATACAGATATATCTCTAAATAAATAATTAATAGGTACATAATATTTTTAATGTTAGTCACGCTGCTGTTCGCACCGACAAGCCATAATTAATAGCTGTCTACGAAACAAATTAGCAGTTTTTACACACACAACCGTATAAAAATAAGGCACATCGGCGCCGATGCTAATTACAAGCATACACACTGCCATTATCATACAAATGTCATCAGTTTGACAAGTCGTACAGTTACACCGGTCATTTATTAGGTGTGATACATTCGCATTAGGATTCTATTCATGGATCGTCGAGGACAGTGTTTACGCACAGAAATACGAAGGTACATTGTAGTTTTATTGTGGCGCCACTATCACTTTTTCTGAAGTGATAAATTTAATGATTTGTTTTTATTTTTGGATTTGGACCCGCCCGCTTAAAGCATTTGCCAGAGTCAAGTATTAATATTTCTTGCAAGTTTCTTGAATAAAACAAGATATAAATATTCTAGTCACATCTAAGTGACTTACACTATATAGTCATTTTCAAATTCTAGTCGAGCTTCAGTAAAGTGGTGGCGACTTTACTAGAAGCTTCTATGAAGTTTTCCCGACAACGTGAAGACACGATTCGTCGCTTTATTTCACTTGCCCACACTCACGCACTTGATCAAACACTTAATGAATAAAAAAAACACCATTTTATAGCGTTAAAATTGAAAGTAACACAAGTTTAGGAAAATAAAACGACATGTTTGACAACAACAACAACATTTCAATTGGTGTCACGTGATAAACTTATAATCCATCAACTGCGCATGTCAGTCCGTCGCTAACGCTCTGTTTCCTCTTTAGGTTTTGGAACTTAAAGATGGATACTTCCGATAGCTCTAGCTATGGATAAGTAGGTACTAAAGTATGTGCTTCCATGAAAAACTGAAGAGGATGTTGGTGTCATAATATATCTGTCTATTTGATGGTTGAATGATAGGCGTTGACACATTGATAGCTATTGGAACTTGGAAGTAAGGCCGTAGACACATTATATGTTAACTAGTATTTCTGCGAACAGAAGACCTTGCATGCTCAAACTTTTTGCTGAATGTTCACGACCCAGACTTCATCTTAACCGATTTTGCTCGTATTTGAAATTGAGTACTTATTTCTTTTTATTACTATTATCAAAATCGATCAGTACTTTTTAGAGGAAGTAGCAATCCCAATTAAATATTGTCGACAACAAAACCTGTATACCAATTTCCGTTACAATTCTTTGAAAATTACGTTCGTTACGCGAATACGAACGTACAAACAAACGTAAGGACAAATGAACAAACAATAGGAATTTTACCAGTTGATGCAGGGACCTTAGTTGGCTTCTCTTGCTCGATAATACAAGTAAGTAAGTGTTTAAATCGTTGGAAAATAATTAGCACGAAAATTTATGAAAATACCGAAGGCTTGCGTAAATAGGGCCACGAATTCTGTGGAAAATATGAAGTGTCAGATGCAAGCTGCGTATTAGATACGGGTTAATAACATTATCGTAAGCCCGACAGTTTCTTTAATACGAGTAAAGCCACGGGCAAGCGTAATAAAAACGGATCGAAACGAAAGAACAAGCCTTTTCTCTGGGTTGTCGTTAAGCAATCGTACAAGCCCGCATACCGCACGCCGCGCCGCGCCGCTGACAATAAAAACTCCTTTCAAATTCTATTGCCTAGCTTTAATTGCAGCTTTTTTGTTTACGGTTTCTATTCGGCCAGTATTATGTGATTTATTGGAGGTCTCAAACTTTTAAAGACACGTGTGATTACACCAAGGAGGTATTAAACTTTTAAAATTAGAACAGGGGCCCAATTCAGTTATTCAAGACCGTTCCATAGCCGAACCATATGTGGAGCGTTTCCCGTCGGCCGCCATAGTTTTTTTGATTCAGTCACTTTTATGTCATACAATTGACACATTTGATGAAACGTAACACGTCCTTCGCTCGTTACTAAATCAAAAAATGATAGCAGCCGACAGGAAATGCTTCGCAAAAGGTTCAGCTACGGATCGGTTTTGAATAACTGAATTGCCCCCCTGGTATATAAGTGAACTAAAGAAAAAGACTCATTTTTATAAGTTCTATTGTGATGAAACAATATGTGTTTTCACATTGTCGGCAAAATATCATAGAATCTTTCAGTACAATTATCACAGGTTTGACTTGACTTCTTCTTTCTTCCTCTTTTGTTTTGTGATAGGTTCGTAATACCACCGCTTTACTGAGACCTGACTAAGACCATTATTATGACTTAAATCATGAATAAATAAGTTTCTTCTAAGCAAGTGCACTAGCAATCAAGGAAAAGATAAAAAGAAGAAGGTAAGCCTGTGCAATCACATACCAACTAAGTTTCCAATTTCCCTATCTAGGTACATAGTTGATCAACTCATAAAACTAAAATTTCCCACGAATCACAACAAATTTGCATAGAAAATTCACCGGTGGCTCCTCCATTCCAGAACACAAGTATGTTGGTCTCACAGTGAGGTGGATTTAATGAGGTAAACATTCGAGATTCCGCTGTGCTCTCCATAGCTCTGCAGAACCGGATCTATCGGATGTGCCGTGGTTCTACCGAGCATCGGATAGTGATTAGATTAAGAAATCTATTGTCGCGCGATATATAAAAGAGAGAGAGAGAGAGAGAGAGACTCATACAAAGAGGAGAAAACTGTTTTCTACCCCTATACATTAACTAATTTCGTTGATTATTTTTTTGTCGTATAAAAATCATAAATATCTATGCCTCTACGGTTTTCTTTATAAGCACATTACCCTCCTTTGCGACGCGCAGTCGGGTAAAAAAGAAAGATCGAAATCGGATAATTTTAGGGGTAGAAAGCAAGTTATTGATTTATTGCAATATGAAAAAATAATTACAAAGCAATTTTCTCTTGTTGTATGAAAAACACGTAGATTGCTTGCAAAAGATTGCGCGACAATGATCCTCTTAGCTCCTTTTCAATGATACACTGTTGTGTTGTGTATCGACATATTTCCTACTGAGTGCTTTTAAACAAGGAAAAAAACAAATGGTTCTCGACTGCATACTCAAATCCAAATTACATTTAAACGTATATATATAGTAATCAACATTTAAAATTAAAACCCTTAATTTTGATACCCCATTTGAGAGGTTTGAGAAAAAAAAACATACATTTTAGCGTAAAAATCTGCCGTTTTGACTTTTATATGATTATAAAATAGTTTTATACATTTACATATATTTTTTTATGTAAA
The DNA here is from genome assembly GCA_947563715.1 of Lycia hirtaria. Taxonomy (NCBI): domain Eukaryota; kingdom Metazoa; phylum Arthropoda; class Insecta; order Lepidoptera; family Geometridae; genus Lycia; species Lycia hirtaria. Next base: position 28,139,567 of record OX387375.1, read on the forward strand.
CTGATATACATATTTATTATATATCTTTTATATATTTCAAATTATTATAATGACACTCGCGCATTAAAGAATCTACCGTATTTTTGAAGTTGATCAACTAAAGCCTACTTAGCCGTAATAGTTTTCCTTTTAATTTCATTAATATGCTACTAGCGTGATTTTTTTCCCATCCCCAAAGTCAACTGTTTAGCCGGTAGTGGATGTGGACCACATGACTCTAACAAAAATTATCACTATAAGCTCAATATCTCGCAAACGGACTCCTAAATTGATAAATTGTTTTCGCACAACCCCCATATTTTTATATTACCTATTCAACTATACCTCACACAATAGGGTAAATGAGAAAAATAACTCATACCCACTTTACGTGTAAGGTTACCCCAAAAAAATATTTTTTTACCCCATTAAAAGATTTCCTTTGCCGCCATCTCTGTTTCCTGAGACCTACAATCTTGGAATTTTCAAGGCTAGACTGAATAGATATCTACTAAATCGAAGAGCCCCATCCTCGGCCACACAATCGCGTGGTCAATCGTAGATCTATCATAAAAAAAATCTACCACTTTTGCGGGCAAAGCGGAACTATAGGGATTCCTTGTTTACTACGGGACCCTAAACATGTTGTGATGCACGACAGAGATAGTTGCGCGCTTTGAGCTTGTCTCCTGTGGTTATACGCGGCGTTAGTCACTACTTCACTAAATTACTAACGTAATGCTAATTATACTTTAATCTTAGGAGTCTCGAGAGATGAGTAACCTGTCCTGCGAAATTAGCTTAGTATTTCAGGTTGCTAAGTACATAAGCTGTCATTTATATTCTAATCTAGCTGTCGTACTTTTCAGGGCTCAACTTATGAGGACCTGACTAAAAATTAGGTCTTTGTAAGGAGCGATGTATAATATTTTTTGTAAAAAAAATATGACCTTTAGGAGGTACATATTATGTACGTAAAGACAAAGTTAATGACACGTCAAAGCCAATACGGTAAAAAAACATCTATATAAACATTAACCTATTTATTTGAAAGTCGAGTAAAAATACTGGAAATGTCAATGATATATTATACGTAGATAGGTTTTCACCGGCTCTGCATGGCAAGTCTCAAGTAAGGTAAACGCCCGACTAGTCTTCAGCTACGACATGTCGGGCAACGCTGTTAGACGCATGTTGTAACTTGTGAATAGTGACAATGCCATCCTGTGTGCTTATAGAAAGTGCAAGACCACGATATATAAGGACAAATTACTAAAAGGCCTTAAGAATGTGGTCTTATCCTCGAAAGTGCTGAGAACTGAGATTTGCCGCGCTTTTACTTCATATTAATGATAGAGATCGCAGATCTATCTATAGATAAAATCTCATTGAGAAATATTGTAATGATGTTTTTTTTTTATTAATGATTTTGTATGTGTGACCAAGAAAAATATAGTGTATTATCGACAACATCGACAAAACTCAGTACTTAGAAGCTTCCAATAAAGTAAGCACCACTTTACTGAGGCATGACTTGAGAATGACTTATTTACTAGACTCAGACTATGACTTGTCAATTTTATCAATTAAACTTAAAGAAATCTCAATACTTGCCACTTTATATAAAAACAACACGAGTCCAATAAAAACACAAGAATGAATCCTTCAAGCTCGCAGCTGACATTTAACTTTTTAATTTAAAAACTCCGCACGTGTTCTTTATTCAGCCAAAGCAGATAAAAAATGAAATAGTTGCGCAAGTTGAGTGGGGCCGGGTAAATGCAACCCGGAACCGCGTGCAGCGCGCGGCGCGGCGTGTGTGGTCCCGCCTCCCTTCCACGTGCGATGACAGCGAGCCAGTTCAAAACAAACACGCCTTAGAGCATATTGATTTGGGACATTCACTTCATTACGGACGGTATTTAGGGCAACTACCGTATTCTAGAGCTTTTACCCGATTGCCTAAGAAGGATTATGTTATTTCGATGTATACCGATATCTATGTCTCTATCTCTTCTTACTCTGAAGACTTTCGTATCTAAGTGTTGCAAATGGAGTATAGATCGTCTCAATGTATAAAATAATCATCACCATCTCAGCCATAAGAAGTCCACGGCTAGACATAGGCCTCCTCCATGGATTTCCAAGCAAACCGATTGGAAGCAGCTTGCTTACAGTGTCTTCCCGCCACTTGTATTAGGTCATCTGTTCATCTCGTGGCTGGTCTTCTCACGCTGCGCTAGCCGGTGCGCGGTCTCCACTCGAGAATTTTTCAGCCCCATCGGCGATTGCGAGATCGAATCAGAATAAATTGTTTGGTAATTTATGTTTGAAAATGAGATATACGTAGATGTATGTATGTATGTAGATGATCTAAGGTCTCAACACCAAACCGCTCAAATATGTAACCTGCCTAAAACCAGAAAATTGTATAGCAACAGTTTAGCAACATTACAAAAATATCTAGGTTTTAAGCCCCGGTAAAGGATGCGTGAATGTCGTGTGCTGAAGAAGTCTTCATCATCAATCAGCCGCTAAAATTGTCCAAGCCATTGATGTGTAGGTACATGTTGACCCGTGTGACGCGACCTTTCTACAGTCCGAAAATACTTCATTGAAAATACATACACTGGACATTGACGGCGAAGTAATATCAGAAAATGTCAGCGTGTTTTTTCAGGGAGGTAACAGCTAAGCAGCGGGCAGAAACTAAAATACCGAATGAGTGAATAAATTACTATATAGAGATAAACTAGAAGTCTACTATATGTAGTGTATCTTAAATGAAATGCGCCTTCAAACAGATGTTTACTTAAATATATAGTTTAGCGCACTTGATATCAATTTCTTAGGATCCCAGCGGAGCCGAAATACGGTTACGAAAATTCACTCAATAGAAAAAAAACATAAAACAACCCCTAAAACAATTTGTAGATACCTATTATTATGTGTGAATCCATATACATTTACACTCTTTGTGGAGAGAGAACTAATGTAGCATTGAGGGTGCAGCGGATTATCAAGTTGAAGCAGCAGTGGACAGGGTATATAGATACGGATAACACGTAGATGTGATGGCCGATGGGGCCGAAGAGTTATCGAGAGAGACTACAGACCACACACCGGCAAGCATCACGTAGGAAGGCCAGCCACAAGATGGACATTTTTTTTTTAACAGCCCTGTTTGTGCAAACTGTCCCACTGCTGGCAACGGGCCATCTTCTCATTGTGAGAAGGGTTAGGCCATAGTCTGCCACGCTGGCCAAGTGCGGGTTGGTAGACTTAATTTAATTTATATTAAACTTTACAAGATGGACATATGACCTCAAATACAAGTGGCAGGAAGACGCTGAATGCAAGCCGCTTCCATCAGGTCTGTTTGGAAATCCATGGGGGGAGGGGGGCTATTTCTATATTTATTCTATTCTGATTAGGTATATAACACTAGACCACCACAACACGCGGTTTCATTCGCGGGTGAAGCTGATGATATGAAACATAGTATATTCCCATCTCCCGGTTCTAAGCAACCTTTATATCAGCCTATATTTATACCAAATTTCATAATTATCGGTTCCGCCGTTTGATCGTGAAAAGATAATAAACAATCAGAAAGAGTTATTTCGCTTTTATTATATTAATTAGGATTATACAGTATTAAAATTTGTTGAGCTTAATTTATGTACATAACCTGAGGTTAACCTTGGATTTAGTGATAAAAAAGTTTCTAGTCAAAACTTAGTTTCGTAGAATTTGTACTTACGTAAGGTACGTACGTAAGTAGTTTTTATCGATTAGTTTAGTACCAATAGATAGGATAGGAGGGTGAGCTCCTTTACATCCCTACGTTTCTGGTTACTACCTATCAACCTTGTTTTAAACAACACCTTAGACTTATTCGAATTTAGAAGACGAAAGTATTTTAGCGACAGAAATAAGTCTGCGACAAAATACTTTTTGTTACGGTGAGTAAGGACTATGACGCATCCCACACGGCGGAGGAGGCGCTATCATTTTGAGGTTGTTCCAATGTATGTTACACAGACATATTCATGTAAATGACATATTCATGTTTCGGCTGTGACCAAGAAATAGCAACACCCCGTTTTTTTCGGAATATCGTAAAGACTCAATCAGACACACTCAGAAATAAGCGTATTCCACAATTTAAAAGTCTACAAAGGTAAAGCAGAGCGTTTAACTGCGACTTGTAGACTATTTTGTTAAATATTTTGCTTAGAGACGATGGATACCTAACCAGTTGTATTTTTTTTTTTGTTAGATAGATCTACAATTGACCACCAACTCGTCTGATGTTAAGAGACGATGTGGCCGAGAATGGAGCTCGCCGATCTATCTATTCACTCTAGCCTTGAAAATTCCAAGATTGTAGTTCTCAGGAAACAGAGATAGCGGCAAAGAATTATATTCCTGTGCAGTACGCATCAAGAACGTGGACCGATATCGCTGAGTACGGATTTTTGGCAATTCTATTGAGAAACGGGCAAACATAATTATTAAGCTAAGAAGTTAGACAGAAACACTCTGCAAATTAAAGTAAAATAAGAATTTTTCTTCAGTTAATTTTAGAATGCAGCGAATAGTTCTGTAGTTCTTTAATTCGTAAAAGCTGCTCTACATGCAAGTTTAATTTTAATTTTGTTAGTGCTCCGCTATTACTTGCAATATCTAGGTATTTTAGTAGAATTACAAGATCTCAATAAGTATGAAAGTACCCACATTTTATTTTCTTAGAGTACTTAGACTGTAACAAACATTTTCTACTAACCGAGTCAGCAAGCTAGTCTCTGCATCAACTCTTTTTTTTATTTATTTCTCGTTTGTACTGTTATTTGTAGTTTATAATTGATATACCTACAGTGTCTACAAAATCATTGGTGAATTATTTTTTTTTCTCAAAAAGAGAAAAGAGATTTTCCCCGCTTTAGAGAGGGGAAGATTTGGTTTTACCGTCCGATTTGATAACATATGCAAGGATATCATTGAATATATGGCAGAAACATAGGTTGTCTGGAAGATATCGCTTCTAGCAATAAGGTACCCTGCAAACACTAGCATGTAAGCCTTTTCTTATTAATAATAATAGCAAATCAATTAGTGTTTTAGCTAAGCTGCAAAGCATAAACCGTTTTACTTATAAACCCATGTCAAAATCTTATTCACGGAATAAGGACTTGTCACTTTCTGTCAGACGGGAACCGTCACATGCGAAAACGAAATAAAACACTAACTAAAATGCACTTATTCAGCGTTTTTAAGTAAGACATAAAGAGTTTATCTATCAACTCATGGTTGATAGATAAACTGACAGGCCTCATGGCTCAGTGGTAGTACGACTGCTTCCTGAGCTGTAGGTCGTGGGTTCGATCCCCACCCAGGGCAAACATTTGTGTGATGAGCATTGATGTTTGTTCTGTGTCTGGGTGTTTCTATGTATCATAAGTATGTATTTACGAAAAAAAGTATATATGTATTCTATCAACCATCTAGTTTCCATAGTACAAGCTTTGCTTAGTTTGGGCTAGATAGCGTTGTGTGAAATGTCCTCCAATATTTATTATTATTATTTATTAACTCAAATCTAAAAATTTAGAATAAGAAAATCGGTCAAGAAATTATGAAGATATAAGTTTGTGCTCGAGGTGTTCTGTTCGCAGAACTACTTTAGTATGTACTGAACCTTAGAAGCTTATAAAGTATGCTTAGGTATTTTATATCCGCTGTAAAACGTTTAGGTAGCGATCTGCTGTTTCAGTTACTTTGGTACGGTCCGCTCCTCAGTTGCCCTATTCAGTCGTAAATCTAAGGAATAGCTAACATTTATACCTACTTACTTATTTCGAGGCAACCCGTCCTTGACTTCATTTCAACGCCTGTTACGCCTATTTTTAATCTGCGACCTAAAAAGAGGGGTATTGTAATTTTGACGTGTTTAACTGAGTATATGAATTTTGGCGGGAACGTCATCGAAACATGTTGCTTTGTTTTATTTTCCTAAACTTGTGTTATTTTGAATATTAATGCGATAAAAATGGTGGTGTTTTATTAATTAAGTGTTCGATAAAGTGCGTGAGTGTGGGCATGTGAAATAAAGCAGTAAAACGTGTGATTTTACGTAGTCGGCAAAACTCCATAGAACCATCTTGCAGCTCCGTCAGCGGAGTGTGGGACGTCCCACACTCCGCTTACCTTGCTTCGGCCACCATTCTGTCAAAATCTTACTCCACCTGTCATCAGGTGGAGTAAGATTTTGGAAAAAATAAAAAACTGAACATTTTTAATTTAATCACAAAAAAATAGTGTCTCTATGCAAGGTATGAGGGCCCAAATTTTAAAGTGAATTAACCGTATCATGTAGGGTATCATATGAAAGAGCCTCATTAGCATAAGCTAAAACAGGTTCCGTAAAACGGTGTGAATAGACACTATTTTGAACTTTGACTTCATTTTTGTTTATTTTTACAATAGTCAAGACTACATTATATTCTGCTTATATCATGTTTCTTAGCTGTTTTGATAATTTTCTGTGTTGGTATTTATTCCTTAATTACAGCACAAAATGCCAAAATATGTGTCGTTTCTATTGACGCGCACATGGGTTCAATAGACACGAGGTATGGGGTTAATAGAAAAAATACTATGGTTGGCAATTTTCAAAGTTTAAGTAGTACCTACCTAGACGTCTACCTAAGTCGCTAGCGTAAGTGTGAAAAGAATGTAGGTAGGTACCTAGTTAAGTAGAAAATAGATAGCAGCCCTATCACATACATTTCTAATCACCCCTTACTCGTTTCTATTTAACCCTTACACGTGTCTATTGAACCCATACTACGTATCTATTCACCCCATACTACGTATCTATTCGCCCCATCCCCGTATCTATTAACCTCAATCAAAAATAAAAAATGACTTGGTTTACAATTTTACAAATATTTCGAAATTTACATCACAGACGCGCCTATATTTTCTGGGTCTGGGTCACAAGGAACCAATGAATACGTTGACAAGTTGTGATGGTACAAAACAGCTCCTTTCACAATGAAAATAGTAAAGTTATCAGGGCCTTGCTTAACCTGCATTCAAGGAGCTCACTTCATAATCTTTTTTATTAAGATGGTCAAACCTCACGTCAGTCCACTGTTGCTATTTCAAGAAAAAAAATACTGTAGTGCTAGAAAAATATACATTTCGAAACTTTTTTCTTTCAAAATGTTTGGTTATAATTGGTAGAAAACCTTTTTAGTTTTGTATCTATTCACCCCTGCGATTCTATTCACCCCATTTTACGGTTTTTAAATATTTTTACGATGTATATTTTTCGGTTTATGAAGGAAAATATAAAAAAATATATATGATTTCGTACCACCGAGGGTTCCGTACAAACTAAATAAAAGGGGGACCTTTTATTTAGTTTGTACGGAACCCTCGGTGGACGAGTCTGACTCGCACTTGTCCGTTTTTTTTTATTTTCTGTGTTTTGTCTGCGATGGAGCGCGCTTACCTAGAAAAAACCAATTCACTCCCGATTTAAAGACACCCAAATTATATCTATTGGAAAAGACCACTTAGGAACCGTATTCAATAATCTATCGCAGAAAAGAGTTTTTTTTATTTATTTACGGTTCCTACTTCCTACACCTAGTTGTACTACCTGCTAGCCGCTTAAAATCTCCTGAATTTATACATTTGGTTTGCATTTGGCAATGAAATAGATAGTAAGTAAACGCAACTTCTAGGAACCTAGAAGTTACTTCACTAAGCTAAAAGCTACTCGCAATAACTTTCCATCACGTGGAGGTATAGTCTAAAACAAAACTCACAAATATAGTGTCCTGGGTTGACCGATACTCATATACCAACAATGACGAACTTAAAGATTTTGATATAAAGATTCTACGTCGCCGCGCTAAAGCCTAATTTAGATTGAAAAGTCTAGAGACTTTTTTTGCCGCTTCGAATTACTTAGAAAATCGAAATTATTTTAATCGTGTAAGGGGTGTACTAGGATCTCATTGAGCTTGAACTTTTTTGAGGACTGGCGCTACATCCTGCTGATACTTTATCAAATACTAGGTACTCGTATTCTAAGTATATTACTGTGCCTACGGCACTTATACACCAGGTTTTGCACCTTCATGTACTCATAAAGAAGCCGTTGGAAACAGTAGCCCACCCTGATGTGGGAAGTCCTCGAGTACCAACACCCCAGCTTGTTTAGTTCAGGGGCACGTGCCTGTTGTTATCGTTGCGAAAATCGAAGAAAAGGGCGAAGGCCGAGCTTTTACATTTAATCCTTCTTTATACCACACTTCAAAGAATATTTGCATGTAGACAGTATTGCGCTATTTATTCGCCGAATCATCAGGAACCGATTTTTTTTTCTTGGAAAGAAGTTCCCGAAACATTACAGAAGCTCTAGTATTCTAATATGGAACGTAAATCAATATAAAAACAAATGTTGTAACCATTTGACATTTGTTTTTATATTGAATCGAACGGTTTATCTAATTTCCGTGCTAGGCTTGTAGTAGACCAGGTACTTGTAAGATTTAGTTCGATACTTTTATCAGATTCAATAAAATTAAGATACTTTTCTTCCGCAAGGTGGCCGTTTAATTTTTATTATATATAATTGAATAATTTTAAATAAAATAAGTAGTTAAGAAATAATATATTACTTTATTACAATGAGACATACATGTCTGAGAGTTCTCAATGATCTTGAAGATGTGTGAAGTCTACCAACCCGCACTTGGCCAGCGTGGCAGACTATTGCCTAACCCTTCTCACAATGAGAAGATGGCCCGTTCTCAGCAGTGGGACAAACAGTGTACAAACAGGGCTGATAAAATATACATATTAGTTTATAAAAGCCACGGACCCCGGAGTCTGTGGAGATAAATTTTGTCAAGTAAAAACAACTTTTTATTGATACTACTTACTATAAACTAACATTAAAATAAACTCATTTGTGCCATAAAAACGGTCTTTTCTCTGAAAGCTATCTTCCAAAAATCTAGATTACCTTAAAATATGTGAAAAATGAGTAATATTTTATGAAGGTCGATGCTGTAATTACTAAAAAAGTAATGAACTAGTTTTAAAAATTAATTCGACTATAGAAGGAAGTTTCCCTTAGATAGACGTCTTGCTTTCCAGACCATCTGATAGTTGGACGTTTTGCTACATGGACGTTTGGCCCATTAGACGTTTTATCCTGTTGGACTTTTTGCTACTTAAGACTTTGTGGTAAAGCAATCTATATTTACCGTTCCATCTTACCCGAAAAAAATATTGTTACAGATTAAATATAAAAAATATTAAAAAATATTGTTGTATTTTACAGACTTTCGTAAATTCTTATAAAGAAAATAAAAAGTATTTACAATATAAGCTAGGTCTCTACAATGTAGCTTCCCCTAAATTGAGCGATAAATCAAACAAACAACTAAAGTTATTGTTTCCTACATCCCTTCAAGCCAGACACTTTACGGAGAGGCTACAAGGATCTAGGTCCTCAGGAGCATATAGGAACAATGCCGGGGTCGGGCCACCCACCCTGATGCAGGAAGGAAGTCAACTGAGGCAGGAGTTCTGCAGCTATCTGATGCAATCTGATCTATAGTTTAGCTCATTGACACGCGCCTTTAAGCATGGACTCAAAGCGCGCAGCTATCTCTCTCGCGCATCACACCATTATTAACACGCTTTTATTAGCTTCACCTGTATGCATGTTTGTTTGTTTGTAACCGACTTCTTTGGACTTGATTTTGACCCACTTCAAACGGTCAGATTTCATTTAAACTTTGTAGACTTATCGAGAACCGATGACAATACAATAATTTGATAAGATTAAGCGTGTTTTTTTTTTAACTATTATTATTAAACATATAAAATCACTGAGTTGGGAAAAGTAAGATGATATTGTTGATTTAGATAAAAGAAATACATATTTAAAAAACGACGGTGTAGCAAAAAAAAACATATATTTTCCTACTCTTCAGCAAATTCGAAAGATATCGAAATATTTTTTGAAGACATTTCTTTTATCTAAATAAACAAACTCGTCTCTCACAATTTTCTAATATCTTTAATGAGAATAAAACTTATAACATCATTAAACATACTTAATGATTTTATATGACGTTTCAAAATGTTGTGAAGCGCGAGAGAAATAGCTGCGCACTTTGAGCTCTACCTTAAGGAAATGAGGAGTAAATCCTTGAAGAACTTGATACCATGATTTGCCTAAACCTTTAGCACGTGTAACAGAGGCAAATATTTTAGTAAGTCGGTGAATATTATTTTGGTACATTATCAGATTAACTTTATCTGAGGTAAATAGATATTATAATGTAAGACGTTTTCAAGAGAGGTTGTTTTGCAAGCCTAATATTTAGATGAAACAGTATTTAATCAGGTATTGGTTTATGTTTACTTTAATTTTTACCCGACTGCGTAAGAGAGAGGGTCATGTTTTTATGGTGTACATTATAATTATATATTATGTATGGTTGTATATTACCTCCTACAACCTAAACAGCTTGTGCGAGGTGTCACGTCTTTACTTCCGTTTCGTTGTCTTGTGCTACATTTTTTGGAACAAGAATAATACAACTTTGAAAAAATTAAAATTACGCTATTTCATAACGTCGAACGAACGTTTTTTGTAATAAATATATAATATATATATATTGCAATAATTATCCTATTTATCCTATTATATCCTATTATCCTATTTATATACCTACAATTTTATTAATAGCGGCTTTGTGCACGCAAAATCTCCACAAAGGATCCACAAAAAACGCGCTGGCGCAAAAAGACTTGCGTGCATTGTACTAAGCACCTTATCCACCATGCTGTAGTTTCCTTGTGATATTTTCTCCAGTCAACAGCAACTCGTTATTGGGATATAAACTCACAACCCGTGGAATTTAAACACGTCAATCACTACTTCACTAGTTCGTTAAGAACTACTTGATTTTACTTGTTCACAATTGAGCTCTATAACAGTCGCGTCTCGAGAGAAGGATCGATGTGAACGGCCAATAGAATCGGCATATTTGATCGAGTTCATAATAATCGATAATAACGGCCCACACAGGCGGAATGGCGTATTTACTGCCGATTACTATCTATTAGGAACATGACGGCACGCATATTTGAGATCATCTCTTGTTTTATCCATCCATACAAGTTTAGGTATTCGGAGTAATTAAGTAAGCAAAGAATTCGAGGTCCTATTATCGAGGTATAGGAAATAGGTATATATAAAAAAAACAGCTCACTTAAACCATATTAAGAAAAAATATAACTCACTATTTTCAGTATTTGACGCAGCGCTGGCGATACGGCCAAAAGCAATAAAGCGTGCGCTACTCTCTGAAAAAGCCGCCCAACATGTTTCGAATCTATAGTTAGAGATTGCGACTCAAAACAAACGCGAACCCGTAGGTAAAATATGTACCTAATAACCAAGTTACTTTCCATAGTAATATTACATTCAAGTTGAAATTCTCAAGCACCAAACGTTATGTTCTTCTCTCTAGCCTCTTTAAATATACTTTCTATTCCAGACTAGACGCGCTTAAAAATAAAAAACGATTTAAAAAAAACACGTTTGTTGTATGGAAGCCCCCTTAAATATTTACTTTATTCTATATTTTAGTATTTGTTGATATAGCGGCAACAGAAATACATCATCTGTGAAAATTTCAACTGTCTAACTATCACGGTTCGTGAGATACCTGGTGACAGACGGACGGACGGACAGACAGCGAAGTCTTAGTAATAGGGTCCCGTTTTTACCCTTTGGGTACGGAACCCTAAAAAACCCATTCAGTAAGCGTATCCGTATTTGGGTAGTGTGAACAATAAAGTGGAGCTAAAGAATTTTAAGTTTTCATAAAGAATTAAAAGAAAACCTTAAGATTTAGCTAGTGTATTATAAACCTATAGACATGAATAGTACAAAATATAGACACCTCGTCGAAACTAAAGCAAAGGATCGATATAGCTTGGTTTGGCTCGCAGCTATGCTGTTGAGCTGCATCGAGCATTGTATTGCACCAACACAGAATGCAGACAATAGGCACAGGCGGTCTCTACTGTCTCATACCTGACTTGACCTGACTTTGACTGGCCTTGTGGCTTAGTTGCTAGTGTGTTTACGTCTACCTGCTGAACTGAAAGGTCGTGGGTTCAATCCCCACCCAGGGCAAACATTTGTGTGATGAGCATGGATGTTTGTTCTGTGTCTGGGTGTTTCTATGTATCATATGTATATATTAACAACAACAAAAAAAGTTATATACTTTTTTTTTGTATTCTATCAGCCATCTAGTTCCATAGTACAAGCTTCGCTTAGTTTGGGCTAGATGGTGTTGTGTGAAATGTCCACAAATATTTATTTATTTATTATACCTTATTACCAAGTTGTATGGTATTTGCGTCCACACTGCCTGCGTCTTACGTGTTGATAGCAATGCTAATCCGCTGACCGAGGTAAGCGCCAGCCCTTTGGTCATTTGTTCTCTCTATCAGTTGCATAGCAATTTCATTATAAAGCTGCCACGCACTTGGACCCCATGGAAAAAATAAATAAATAACATTATTATAATTTACCGGTCCTAAGACGTAGCATAAAAACGCAATTTTATTACCGTTAATTCAAAATTACCGGATATGCAATATAGAGACAGTATTGTTACGGTAATTCATTGTTACCGGTACCTATATAAAGCCCAACCTGGAAGCTCAAGTTCATTGTGAGATTAGAACCAAATTACTGCATCGATTTAAAAAAAAATCACCGGATCACCTCTGAAGTATGACCTACCAAATACAAACAAGAATCATCAAAATCAATGCACAATTGGCTTTGGATTGGAGTAATCGGTGAACAAACATACAGACCGAATTGATAATTTCCTTCTTTTGAGAAGTCGGTTACTGAAAATTTATTTCTAATTATTAACTGTTTTTTTTTATATCAAATAATAAATGACTAGGTGAGTAAATAGATACCGCTACGGTACGGTACTTTTCTCCGGTTATAATTGTGCGAGAATCATTGAAAGCGGATAATATTCGCGGGTAGACAACAGTTTTCTAATGTTATGAATATGTACTGTGTCATATCTATGAAAAACCGGGTAATGTATAATGAGACTTTATCTACACAAATGTTATACTCATTGAATATAAAGTAAAAGCATGCCAAATCTCAATTCTCAGCACTTTCGAGGATAAGACACCTCCTTAAAGGCCTTTTAGTATCTTGGCCTTATATCTTTGTGTTGCACTATCTAAACACTCACTCAGGATGGAATTGTCACTAAAGATTGATTCAGGCGTTTAGTCATGAAAATGTGACAGACAGAGAGATCGACAGAGTTATTGTCGCTTGAAAGTAAATATATGTAATAGTAAATATAGTAGGTAAGTACATTTAAATGTAATATGGTAAGTAGGAATGTATCCAAATTTCATATCTATAACGCGTTTAATTTCAATAAAACCGGTCGCATAGTTTTTTATATCAAATATGATTACCATATTATACCATTAATAAATAGATAAAGATGATTATAACTGTATTTAAACCTTCATCTGCATATCCGCTGCAGCGTCTACTCCGCACCATTCCTTATTCTCCGGTACCACGCAGGAACCAGTTTATATGAATGCGCTATTTGTCTCGCATTGCTTCTCGGGTATCAGACTGTGCCGATCAGATCTCGGGATAGGCATCTTGATCGTCCAGCGCGAAACTTAAGTCTTAGGATGCTTTTACATCAAAGCTAATTAGAAAACTCAAAAACCCCCGACAAAAAAAACCGGCTGAACCGATTTTGATGAAACATAGTTAAGAACACTCCCAACTAATTCACCTTTCAAAGATAAAAAAACAAACAAAATCGGCTCATCCATTCGGGAGCTACGATGCCACAGACAGACACGTCAAACTTATAACAGCCCGTCGTTTTTGCATCGGGGGTTAAAAAGACATTACACGCCAATGAAATAATATTATGACAACCTTGGGATGGAGATTTACCTAATAAGAATATAAATGGATGTCGAGGTGTGTAACAAAGAATAACACTTTATCGTTTGGATTCGTCTTTATAGCTACTATAGCTGCTATCGTCAATGCAACCAACTTTTTCGATACATATCATTCAAAATGATTTGATGGATTGCTACCCATTTAAAAGAAAGGAAGATCTGCAACACGTTGGGATGACGACATTGTGAAAATCGAAGGCGAAACAGAGTCGCTAGAGATCGTGAAATATGAGAAAAGCTGGAAAAGGCTTTCACCGCTGAATGCCATAAAGAAAATGTCATAAAAAATATAAGTATATTAAGTTCAAATAATTTAAATAAGAATAAAGAATAAATAGCTTTTTTTATGTTTTATTTATTTATCTCTCAAATCAATGACATACTTTATACCGCCAAAATGTGGAATGCGCTTCCTGAATGGGACTTTCCGAATACATATAGGTAACCTAGGTGTCTTCAAATCGCGTGTGAATAGGTTTCTTTTAGGCAAGCGCGCTCCATCGTAGACCGTAACTGTCGTGAGAGACTAGAACCCTCGAGAGTGCAATTTCTGTTTTTAATACCATCTTTAAGCCATGACATAGATGCCAGCTACGCATAGCGTATCGGATTATGTTCTACGCATTATGCTCGTAGTCTGACTGCATCCGTGTGTACTCACATTTCTTCTAGTTTACGAGCGTTTCATTTAGTAGATTGTATGTAGCATTCGTCCATAGATATTAGATAACCGCTGACCATAAAGGTATACCTTTAAGCTACTTCTGATCTGCACAAAATATTATTGATAGGTAGGTATATGTAATTACCCGATTGCGCAATAAGGAGTTTTTGAAGTGAAAACTTCTTTAGCGGCGTTGTGCATTTTTGGGATGGGTAAAAAATGTTAAACTCGCGACAGATCGTAAGACGGACAGTCAGAAACCTATTCTAACGTTCTGCATTTAAAGTTCATTATTGTATGTACAAGTTTGTCCTTCTAGCATGACGTCATTATTACAGGTACTGAATCCTGATAATGATACAAAAATGTAATAATAATGACAAAAGTCTTGCAAAAATAAAAATAAATACTCAGCAGACATTTTGATTTACTGGACATTGTGACCTGGAACCCTCCGTCCACTTAGATCCATTGCATGGCTCCATTGAACCTATAGAGATCTATGATTGATCGATTAGTTTTTCTTTAGAAGTTTAGAAACAAAATTTTCTTTAAGTATCTACTTCAAAAATAATTGATTCTTCCTGTTTTCTGTTTTAATTTTGTCATGGACGATTAAATCTAAAACTAGGTACTAAGTATCTGTATGCTGTACCTGCTCATTGTCTTGGTTTTCTTCCCGTTCCCAATACATATAATTTTTCGTTCCCTAGACAAATAATGGAAACCATAAGTTTTCCCCGTATCTGTTCAAAAACCAGCTTGTCTCGGTTACTTACAAACAACTATTTCGTATCGTGATTTATTCCAGTGTAGTCATGTCTATAATCACGTACACATCGTCTTATCAATAAATTAATTCTACAAAACGCAAGCATAAGTGTCAAGTCAAGTCAACAATGAACATCAACATAACCTAACATCAGATCGCGGTAATATTTTAAAGATTTCTTCTATTTTATTTTACCCGACTGCGCAGGAAGAGTTTTTTTATACTAAATAGATCTACGTTTGACCATTCGCCTGATGGTAAGCGACGGTATGGCCGACGATGGAGCACGTAGGTCTAAAAGATATCTATTCACTCGCCTTGAAAATTCCAAGAACAAGAATAGTTCTCAGGAAACAGAGAAGGCGGTAGAGTGATGAATATTATGATAATGAAGAATATTTAAAACACTATTATTATTAACGGGATATTTACCGTGGTTCGCGTTAATTTTGAGCTCCCGATATTTCATTATTGACATTTGATTTATTTATTTTTATTTTTTAACGCGAACCACGGTAAATATCCCGTTAATAATAATAGTGTTTTAATGAATGAACGTGATCAAGGGCGTCGCCAGCCCATGGCCAAGGGGGGGGGGGGGGCAAGTTAATATTATGGACTTTGGTTGCTTTGCAGTTGGCTACATTTTTTTAATCTCTAGGGGGGGGGGGGGGCAGCTGCCCCCCTTGCAACGCCCTTGACCGTGATAGTTTAAAAACGTGTTGAAGAATATTTATTTATTTATTCCAATAAAATATACATGTTATCAAAATCAGTTTAATACTTATATAAAAATAAAATAAGATATTTTAAAACAAAATAATTTGAAAAAACATGTCGTCCAAGTAAACGAAATTGCATATTTTGAAGTCGGTTGTTTCAGTTTTTAAATGATGAAGTCAGTTGTTTCACTATAACTAGTATATTAAGCTATAATAATTATTGTTTCTCACTGCTTCCAATCAGGCATTTCGTTTTTTAATATTTATAGGTATCTACTTGTTTTTATAGACCATCATAGACTTGGTTCTATGATGTGCTGCTAAGTATTCTACAGCCATGCCTGCAACGCGCGCGCGAGTGTCTCGTGCCCAAAATGGTGTCAACGACAAAAAGATGAATACATAATCAGGATTTGAACAAACAAACTTGTACCGTTAATATGATAGCATTGATAGGAAGCCACATAATTAGTTTATGAATGAAATTGAAATTAAAATAGATATCCAAAACGTAGGTCTTTTAGACATTCCTATGTTACAATTACGTTTAGAAAACTTAAAAGCCGTAAAAAAATATGACGATACATAATCCGATATCAAATCCTCTTTCAAACAAAAAAAAACTAAATAAAAATCAGTCCATCCATTCGAGAGCTATTATGCCACAGTCAGGCACACAGGTATACAGAATTACAGATACACACGTCATCAAACTTATAACACCCCTCTTCTTGGTTCGGGGAGTTCTGTAGAAATTATTACAATAAATTACCTACTTATTTTTTTATTTTTTTTCATTTGTGTTTTTTTTTTTATCAGCCCTGTTTGTAAAACTGTCCCACTGCTGGGAACGGGCCATCTTCTCATTGTGAGAAGGGTTAGGCCATAGTCTGCCACGCTGGCCAAGTGCGGGTTGGTAGACTTCACACATCTTCAAGATCATTGAGAACTCTCAGACAAGTAGGTTTCCTCAAGATGTTTTCCTTCACCGTTTGAACTTGGCGGCAATCAACAATACGCACATAACTTCGAAAAGACAGAGGTGCGTGCCGTGGGATTTGAACCCAGGACCTGCGGATCGCAAGTCAGACGGTCTCACCACTAGGCTGCCGGAAACTGGATTAGAATTAGAATTCATTTGAATTAGATTAGATAAATTTAAAAAATACTGCGTCGTCTGTTGTCTAGGTCACGTTTTGCTACGATGTTTTTAATTTAAGATTTGTCTTTGAAATGTTCCAATGGTATTTTGCATTTCAAGTTTTTTTCCCCTCTAATACAAAATTGCTCATCAGCATCGGCATCTTACGACGAAAGTAGATTTAAAGTATTTCGCTTGTGTATATGAAACATCCACCAGAAATTAATCGAATCTTAATCGCCTTTATAATTATCAGGAATCGTCCGTAAGTAAAACAAAGCAGACGTAACAGAATAGTAACCCAGGTGTGTTACCTCAACAAAGAGATCGCTCACATGGCGGGGGCACGGCCGTGCCCCCAGATAGGGAGGCAACAGTACTGCGTTCCCACGTAGATCCTTTAATCCAGATGCGTAGAGGCTGGTCACCGAATTTAATTCCACATAGACATACCTCAACCCCCATACAGCTAGTTATAGTTCCCGTCACGTAAAAAGAACGTTCGTAAGCGCGAACTAACCAGCGTTCTTTTTACGTGACGGGAACTATAAGAGAGTATCTTTTAAAAAAAAAACTCCCCCTTTAAATTAAAGTTAGTAAGTAGGTATTGTATGTATACTCTATTTGAAGCACTGTTCTTCACTCCAGGTTATGAAAGACATGTCCAATAATCTCTTATAAGAGAATATCCGACGTTGTATAGAACAAACTAATAAAGGTAGGTTTAAGAGGCATTACGTGGAACTTATGTCCTTATTTATTGCGTTATTATTATATTTCTGGGCATATTAGAAGAGTTATCTGAATGAATCCTTCTGAAAATAATTTTATCTGATTTGCTCCATTAAGTATGCTAAGGATCAGTACCTACTCCATACCCTCTCAGGGTTCTATGTGTACTAAAACTGTACTAGTACGGCCCGGGTTGGATTTAGGTGTGGCGAAAATGAGTGAATAAATCCAAGCATCTATAAAAATATTTGACTACATAAAGCGATTACGCTTTTTATACTGTTGAGTGTACGTTTACGCGAGATGCACAAAGCAAAATATTTGTTACATCAAAATCGGTTTATACTGTAAAAGATAATATCGACGGTTAAAAATAGGATACCTATAAGCGACATTTTAGTAGAGAGGTCGAAATGTCGCTTATACCCTAATACCTTTTAACCGTCGATATATAAAAGACACTTATACACAAAAACATAGCCCTCCTTATTGTGCAGTCGAGTAAAAATTATTTATAAAGATCGTCAGTATTTCCAAAATATATACTAGGTATCTTACGTCATTTACTTCTGCTGAAATTATAGTTTAACTTCTTGTACTGATCCCTACTTATGGATAGGGTATCCGTACAGAGGATGAAATTAATAATTATCGTGTAGGTACTTGTAAGTAAATACTACAAAGGTAGGTATCGTACAAAATCATATAATTATTATTTTTTAGACTAAGTTCTCAATTCGTACCGTACCTATGTATTAATTTTGTGTATGCTTCGCAATATCATCCTAGGGGCCTAGGGGTTGTAAACAGTTTTACTAGAAAAGGTACCTATGCTATAAACTGGTTCAGTAGTCTTTTGTATAAAAATGTTCGACTGCCTTTTTGATTGAAAGCGACTTTTAGGATTTAAAACTAAGTAAGTGCCTAAAACTAAAAGTAGGTATCTACAATTATTTTAAAGGCTAAATTAGCAGGAGCACCTAGTTTATGCGGTGACCAAAATTCCATTAAGTTTATAGCTAAATTACATTACATCTGCCAGAATTGCCAACTTCCTGGAATATTTTGAAAAGCCCGGAGATACTAGTAACTTTGATGCAATTAAGAAAGTTTAAACAATGTCTTGACAAAAGACACGATCCTCATTGTTCAGTTACTTAAATATTTTCCTTTAATTTTACTCGTGTCGGAAACTTTCAGGAGAAAAATATTCTTTCAGAAAACCTGTGAACAGTTTATATTCGACGGTCCACTTATCAATTACCAAGTAATTTAGTTGGTAAGTTATTTTTTCTGCTGCTGTTCGAATTATTTTTGCCGCTGGCATCGATCGCTGTTTTGGTAGAATCCAAAACAAACGAAGTTGTTGTAAGGGTTAACGGTTTCGATAATAATGAAAGATAACGGATGTGCTGTGGTAAATAATTGAGGGAACAGTGAATTCAATACTCGCAAGGTGCGTCTGGGCCGAGCGAGGTGCACATTCTTAAAAGAGGGACGCGAGATCGAATAGACTGCATTCTTGGTTATTCTTACCTTTTCACTCCCGAATTACTTCGAATTCCTTCCAAAACACCACGATGTCAGTAAAAATACATACTTTAGCACATACTCAGTCAGAAATGTGCTTTACAACACAGAATAATATCAGTTTCTTGTTTACATCACTGCCGAAATTATGATCACCGACTGGCACACAACCGACGGAACAAAGTACAACAACCAAACTGGATGGATTGGATTTATTTGACTTGTGTGCGTGTGTGACGCGGTATGCTATTGTTCTGACTCTTTTCAACTAATTCTGTTGCATATGTTTGTCTCTTTCCCTCAGAGAAAGGCGCCATGAACGGCGCGAACGCCGAACCGCCGACGTCTTCCTTCGGGACTTAAAAAAAACAAAAGCCCTTTTGAAACAAGTTGCTGGTAATGGGGCTTTAGGTGCCTGTCAAGATATTGTATGATTTAAAATGTATTTGAGCTGGCAGCGAGCATGTGACCGGTGATAAAACTTGTGTTTTTGCCGCGGTATGGAGCCTCGGGATTGAGATCTTGATCTTCTCTTTGGAATGCTCTGTCATTTTTTTAACGGCAGTGCAAGAAATGATGGCCTTATAGTTATAAGATTTATTGATGAAAAATTGTTTTTTTTTTCAGTACTAACAAGTTTTAGAAGTATATGACACGTCTCATTTCATCAGATATTCTACTAAACATTTCACGATAGGCTTGAGTTTACTGCTGGACGTATGCTTACCCCATAGATTTTCAAAAAGCCAGGTTGCGCGCGACCTGTAAGTAAGCAGCTTCTTCCTGCCACCTGTATTAAGACGTCTCTCCACCTTGTGACTGGTCTTTGCGCTGCGCTTACAGGTGCGTGGTCTCCACTCAAGAACTTTTCACCCCATCGGGTAATCAAATTCTGCGTGCTATGTGCCACTTGCTCATCCGCTGTGCTATGTCGGTGACTTTCTTTTAATTAAAAACATTTATCTACTAGCTACTAGTCTAGCTAGGTATTACCTATCTCACTGACGCCAATATCATAAATATCTAATTTCAATACATTAATCATATATATACTAATCAATTTTAATCATAATGTCAATATATTACATAATACTTGCAACCCAATAAATTGAAAAAAATAATAAAAAGTATTTCATATACTCAAGGTAGGTACATATCTACGTTAATTTTCTCCATTTTGGCTGAGACATTCATCGTCTCATCTAGATTCAGAGCAGACTTGCAAGCCAATTATAATGTTCATAAAACTTAGCGATTCCCAGCAGGCGTATAACGAATCCATTATAACGTTTAATATTATTTCATCTTTATTTTAATGCACTTATTTATGCAGGTTTATTTTTTCTTTGTACATGTTATCTTAATTACAGTCAGTAACCTTTGTTGTAACCAAGTTGTAACTACAACTATATTCTTTTTGTCGGCACAATTTATCTGATGTTTTCGTTTTATGGCTTTTTTTATATGATGAACCCTGATGAACCTAATTTTTTTTCCTAGTAAACATTCTCAAATTGTTAATCACTCGGCCACGAAGTTCGACATGTCAATTTTTTGAATATTGTTTTTCGGTAAGGCCGCTAGAGTGCTAGCGGCCTTACCGAAAAACAATATCGATAAATGCACAAAAGAGGACACCTTCCTTAACTACTAGACGAATTACACAAAAAAAAGAACTTGAACTGCTTCAAGTAGCTGCAGGCATTGTTTCCACTCACACGGCATTAAATATTCATATTGAACAATGAAACTACATTACATCTGTGTCATCGTATAATTTATTTTCATTTGCGACTGGTGGAACGAATCTCACTTATACATATTATGTTGGTACATCGACATCGATGATGGTATTCTGCTATGGACACCATAAAATTACTCACGGAATATGTAATAGCTTAGGTATTGCCAATACTGTAGAAAATTGTAAATTTTTGTTAATGTAATAAAAAACAGTTAAATTACCGCATGTTAAGCTATAACGCAATGTTTTGTTATCCAATAGGGAATGAAAGGAGATATTTATAATAATCTCGCGCTATACGGTATAAGGACTTTTATATGCTATTATCGAGACGTGAACTGTCGCGGAAGTTTAATCACATACTAAAACAAATGTAATAACTGGTAATGGTACCTTTGTCGAAATAGGGTTCTTCGATAACTGTCGACTTAAAATTATGCTTTTTTTCATTAAATATCATCATCATCATCTCAGCCATAAGAAGTCCACTGCTGGACATAGGCCTCCATGGATTTCCAAAAAGACCGATTGGAAGCGGCTTGCATCCATCATTAAATATGTAATAATATTTCTTTATACGTAGTATACCCAGCTTAGAGGTCTATACATTAAAACAATACTACAACTGAAGTAAATTGCAAAAAGTTTACTTACCAAATTACAATTACGTATACAAAAAAAAACTACCAAATAAAATGTTACGCGAATATCCTTAAAATACTTTAACACATCGTGTGTAATTCTGATGCATAATTGAGCGTTAACGATAAAGTCCACTTCACATTCGCTCTTGTTCGCCCATTAAAATACTTGATCCGAACAATGATCAGATAAGCGTACCGATGTAAACAGGTCTTTAAAAATACCCATTTTATTGCAACGGCTTATCTGGACTTTAATGATAATTTTTATGCATTTATATGGTATTAAAATTATATTGGATTAAAATGGACTAGTTACATTATCCCAGCAACAGAATAATGGAGTTGCAGTAACAGGGTTTTATTATTGCGCTATGAATACTGAGTGGGCATTATTTTTGTTTATGAACTGTGTACAAAGCATAATTCATATTTCACCGCCCATAAATACCTTAATTCAAATGTCCCCACGGAGTTCGCGTGTAATAAAGTAAATAGGGTCTAGGTTTATATTTTTCAACGCCCTGATCCTTGCAGGGTTAGGACGCGATTCAGAAAAATGTGAAACCAAATTTATACTTTCACATACCTACTGAATAAAAATGCACAGTATGAAAAATGCCATCTGAAGAATTATTGACTTGTTCAAAGTTCATATTTGACAAAATATCCAATAACCTATATTTAACTCATTTAAATGTACTAAATTTAAACAACTTTACCCTACAATGAATTATAGTGCATTTTGTGCGGCTAATCATAACACTGTGACCTAATTTTACTCATTCAACACTTTTTTGCACTCTTTTATAATTATCTACTACACGACAAAAATTATAAACCCTCATGTCCATAGCAGAAAAACATCTTTATACTCTCACAAACTTATAGCCTTTTTAATATATCACATAAAGTTTTATATCAGTTACATTTAATAAATACATTAACACTCTTACATCCATTTTCATACACTGGGGCCACTGCATCAAACTTAAAAAATATAAGCCAATAAAAAAATAACCAAAACCACAGAGAAATAAATAGAATTTGTATTTTTAAATTCATATTGGAATAGGGAAAGGCGGCCGCAGTTAGATTTGAGATTGTTTCATGACTTGTTCGCTTTTCATCAAAATTAAATGTGGATCTAACACTACAAAGAATTACTTATTATTGTTACACACATAGATGACAGAGTAAAAAAGGAAATGAATAAAAAATAATCTGTCAATGTGGGTAACTTTGACTCCCGTGTCAAACATTGTACGCCTGTTTTGAAGATTCTAGATTTCTTCCCAAATGATTAATAGCCAAAATAACTGCTAATTAATCAATTTGACAAATCATCTTTTGTGATATAAATCAAGAATCTTCGAAACAGGCTATGTACACGGAGTCAAAGTTACCCACGTTGACAGTAACAAGACCAGCTTTGCAATCATGAAAGTAACATAACCATACTAATACAGAACTATAGACTGTCAAAGCTGTACAGAAATGTGTTGTCGATTACTTTCAAGTCAGTACGATAAAAATAACTAGGTGACGCTTTTACAAATGTAATGATCTACCATTTCGCTCATCTTGTTAAATACAAAATTCAACAAAATACTAGAAAAATCTTATTGTAATAATGGACACATCAAAATTAAACAAACTGCATGATATTCTATCGCTCAGACGATCATAAGGCCATCTACTGATAAGCTCATGAACCGCGCCAAAGTAACAAATATCGTAATTAATTATCATAATTTAGTAAATTCAAAATTTTGAGGATAACATCCAGTATTTTAAAACATTATGTGTATTATGTTTTAAAATACTGGATGTTATTCTCAAAACTTTGAATTGAATACATTATGATAATTAATTACGATATTTGTTACTTTGGCGCGGTTCATGAGATTTTAGGCTTGATTAGCAAAGAAACATTCAGTTTGTGATTCAACTGTTAAAATAGGAATTTTTGGGCAATTTACTAGCGCCATCTATATATAAGACAGTTTTAGCGGCGGACAAATTTTTTTTCAACGTTGGCAGTCTAGTTCTGTATTGGTCTATAACTTAACCTAAATAAATGTGGATGTTTAAAAGAAATGCGAACAAGCCACACCGACTTTCAAATTAAAAAAAGTTGAAATAAATTAGATTAACTCACACATCTATTATAATTCGGAATGTTCTTCACCGTCGCCTATTTGTAGTGGTACCTCTGTTTCGCCTCCAGAATCAGCAGTCTCTTCCTCTCCATCAGGTTTCTCGCTTTCCGTTTCAGGTTGTGGTGCTTCTTCCTGCGTTTCGCTCTCTGCGGTTCCCTTATTTTTCGATTCAATTACTACTTCTTCAGTTTTGTTGTCAGACTCTTTCTTAGCAGGTTTCTTTGGTCGCCAAATTTTCATTTTATTCAGTAGATATTTGACTTCTCTATCCAGGTTGGTCATTTTCTCACGAATGCTTTCAACAGTCAATTTGATATCTTCGTTCTTTTTCAATTCATCTTGTTCTTTGATAGACGTGTTTAGCCATGTTTCGGTTTCGACGATCTTCTTTTCTAAAAGTCCGATTTCAACATCTGTAAAGACATCCTTATCTGGGTTTACTTCTTTGGTAAAGTTTTTGGCCATTTTGAGGAATTCTTGTGAGTTATTGAGCATGGAACGAATGGCCGAGATCGCATCGGGTCTCTCTCTATGTTCCCAGTGTTTGTAGAATATCGGTTCAGTTTTCTCTCTAAGAGCACCTAATTTTTCCTCAAACATTTCTGTTTCGGATTCGTAGCCATCATCATATAGCCAATCGGATGTTTCGCTGCAGATCTTTTTGATTTCTTCAATTTGTTCCGGAGTTCCACATTGAGCATATTCGTCCATATCGATCTTCATTTGAGCATCGACGACGAAAGCTTCCAAATTGTTTAGAGCCGTCTCCCTTTCTGTTCTCTTTCTATCTATGGCGTTCAATTCAGCGATTTTAGCTTTCGATGCCTTAAATTGATCTGGAGTCAGAGGTTGTAAATTCAAAATAGTTTCATCTGATTTAATTGGTTCTTTGAGTACAACTATTTTAGGTTTCGGCTTGCTCTCCGACTCTGTGGCATTTTGTTTCTCAGTAGAGGTTTCATTTGCTTTTTCAGTCTCATTTTTTACAGCTTCGGGTTTGTCATCAGCTTTCTCTTCAGTTTTTTCAGGGATCTCAGATTCAGATCCAAACAGTTTGCTGATAGTGCTTCCAATTTTCTGCATAGTGCTCTCTTTGTCTTCTTCTTCTGTGACCGTTTTCTCGGCAACGAATTCAACATTGACAAGGTTAAGAAGGCCAGAATCGTCTAAATTGAAATGTGATTTAATTCCTTTGTGATCGACATTTTCTCCTGTGTGTTTAGCTAAGGCTTCACCGACGCCCTTAAGGACTACGGACGTAAGGTTCAAACTTCCGATATATTTGAGTTCATGAGAGGGGATGTGGTCTAATTCTGCATAGTTGACATTGAAACTGAAGTCGTCAGTGTGTTTGTTGAATGTGATCACTTTCTTCTGTGGGTACGGATTCATGGGTCCGAATAGCGTCCTCTTGATCTGTGACAATAAAAATAAAATTAGTATTTTCATTACAATACTATAAAAATGCATATATTAATGTATATACCGAGGCTTTTAGTTATTAAAACAATAATACAAACTTTATAGTCTTAGTCACGTCATAAAACATTTAAATTCACTCGTGTAAAAACAAAAAGAAAGAAAAAACAGAGAGCGAGAGAAAGATAGCGATAAGTATAAGGCATTATAGTTAATAATAGTTACATATATTAAAAAATAATGAAGCAATTAAAGCTTTCTAAATTGTTTCTATATAAAATATTTACCTCCTGAAATAATACAAAACATGCCATTAATAACATAAGACTGATATGAAATAACTATTCTTTCTAAATGCTATAATACATGTCCGCACAGCCTCATAGAGAGAAGGCAAGATCTAACATAGCAAGCTTGCCATAAAAAGATAAAATCAAACTCATGTATTGGTATAATCAATTTACACGTCAAGCAAAATTAAGAATCTTGTACACAATAGTATACACTATCAGCCTTACCGAAAAACGTTAATGCTGAAAGTTAAGTGACGTTTTTCGGTAAGGCCGTAGATTGCTAGTAAATAACATAAAATAAATAATTAATTATTGGACATACAATTAGAATTACAATGTGCCGTTATATCATTCTGATGCTCCCACACAGAAATACCTTATCCTACTCACTGTGTGGGTGCATCAGTCAATAAGTCATAACCATTTCATCTCAATAGCCCCGATTTGTCAAATTCCATATTGTACAATAGTTCCTTCATCTATCCACATACCAAAAACCTATATTTTTTATTTTATTTTATGTAAAATGCCTCTCAGTGTTGGCTTCGGCATCACTGATGCCCATTAAAGGACCGGGCTGCGACCCTAGATTTAAGTGAAATAAATAAAATGACAATTTGTTACATCAGAATGTCATAATTATTATATCTGGTTTCATATTTAGATAGTCCATGAATTAAAATTTGACAATAATTTATCATTATTAATCTGTACTACTTTTACCACTACTATTTAGGAACTTATCGTAGTCATAAAATGTTTGGATAATTGATTATATTCTTAAACTAGTGTCCAAAATGTAGTTAAACATACCAGCTTGTCGTTTCCATCGATGTTCCTAGTAAATGTGACTTGAACCGGCAGTACAACAGCGTCGCGGACGTTCAGTGGAGCCACCTTGTACCCGGTCGCTAGAGATGCCGCCCTGTTCACGAAAAAAAATGTTGAGCTGGTAATCTTGTCGTCTTATTTCAAGATTTTTTAAACTTGCCTTGCCAGTTAATAGTGGATTGAATCAAATCTTGAACCATTTCCGTAACCGATTAAGATACACTGTTTGTATAACAATGCACAGTTACGTAAGTGATATCTTTCTAAATTCAAAATGACGGACCAATTATTTTCTATGCACCTTCATGATATATTCCCTTCATGTTTGGGAACCAGAGGCTTCAAGTTTATCATGTATCCTCTTTTTGTAACAAATAAATTATTTGATTTGATATTATGAATATCAAATTAAACTTTCTATAAAATATGAATATATGTTTTTTTTAAACAACTCTTGTTGTGCTCAAACGGTCCTATTAAACACCAGTCCTATGGTAGCCGCCTCGTCGGTGTTGAAAGACCCCGCGGGCGCTCTAACACCAGTCCCAGATGACCACTATATAGTAACAGTTACCTGTAGACAGCTCCCATGGTGGCCGCCTCGTCGGCGTTGATAGACCTGGCGGGCTCATGTCCCGCGGCGGCCCGCAGCGCGGCGTGCACGGCGGGCGCGCGGGACGCTCCCCCCGCGAGCACGAGGCGCGCTCCGCCCCCCGCGCCGCCCGCCGCCGCGACCGCGCGCTGCACCACGCCCGCCACGCGCGCCCACAGGTCTGAGCACAGCTCTTCGAATTCGGCGCGGGTCACCTACCATGAGAAAATTTGATTGCTCAGTAGAGAAACATTTATTTATTATGCGATGTTTAATTTTTTTCTATATATTATTTACTTCAAGACCACTACTTCTAAGCAGCGTTGTGATTTGAGATGGGAAACATTACTCTGTATAGTATTATGGAAATCCTAAAATGGTGTCTACAAAACCCTCCTCACGTTTGCTAAGCAAAGTTTGTAACATAGACTAGTTTGCTCCTCATTTTATTGAAAAACCAAAATATGCTACATAGCATAAGTATTTTGTTTTTTTGTAAAATTTTAATTAATTAATTATGACGCTTCAATTATTTTTTACGTACAATCATCAACATATCTAGCTAAATAGTAGTACACAAATTGCTAAAGTAGTTATTTTATGAAAACCTTTAAGAAATTCTGCCAAAATAACCTGTACAATTGATTAATAGACCGATATTAGTTATTATTTCATTATTATCAAAATGTCAATTTTTCATTTTTTTCTTTTTCTTCTTCTCAACTTACTTAGCGATCTTCGATTGCTCGAAAAGTTACCTATCTATAATCTGAATTGTGAAACACTGAATATTATTTCCCTGAAGACAAAATCATTTTTTTTCTAGAGACACTTTATCAAAATCTGTAAAGCTCATTTGACAACTTGTCTGATACCCCAATCTTTGTAATACGAAAGTTGATGAGTATAATAAAAAGAAACCTATCGGACCTAACCTAAATAATTGATACATCTGATGACCGAACCTTCGTAATAAAAAAGTTTCTGGATAAAATAAAACAGAAATCTAATAACTGTTCGGGCAAATGAAACAGATGGCTAACAAACTAATGGAATCAGAAACTCATGTCAAGGAAAACATCTGGAAACCGGCAGTTCTGTGAAACGGATTCAAAAAACATATTTCGGATTATAGATAGGTTAGCTGCTCGAAAGTATATTCTCACCTGCACTTTAAAGTCCTTATCGTCCAAGAGTCCCTCAATCTGCGCGTAATGCTCGGTGTTGGCTGAGAGTACGATCTTGAGCCGCTCGGCCTCCTTCAGCAGCTTGGCCATGGAGCGCGGCGAGGCGCGCACGTTGCCGCCGCCCTGACTCTCCCACGCCTTGATCAGGTGCTCGCGCAGACGGAGCGTCATCTCGTGACCGCCCAGGGTTCTGCGCACGAGATATACCCACGTTCATTTTAAATTATTTAAATTGGCATCTCTATTCCCTGAGCGCTACAATCTTGGAATCTTCAAGACTAGAGTGAATACCTAGTCTTGCCATAAATATTGTCACGAAGAAAAAAAATATTTTTTTATTGCAAATAATATTTATTACTTTTACAGTGTGTTAGTTTAATACATAAATATAAAACAATTTAAAATATAAAAGCTTATTCGAAGTGGTCTCCATTGGCTGCAATACAGTCCTTTAAACGTTGAGGCCAGTTATCAATAGAAGCACGCACTCTTTCCATGGGAAAATTCTTCACTGCCAATCGTATGGATTGTTTTAGGGACTCCAAATTATCATGGCGTTTAGAGCAAGCCATACTCTCTAAAACTGACCATAAATCATATTCCAGCGGATTAAGATCAGGACTAGACGACGGCCAGTCTTCAGCTCTGATGAAGTCCGAAACGTTAACTTCCAACCAAGACTGCGTGGACCGAGCTTTATGACCTGGCGCCGAGTCTTGTTGGAAGGACCATACTTGGTTATTGAACATGGTGTTGTTAAGGGGCTTAACTACCTTCTCAAGAATGGTATTTTGATACACTTGTGCCGATGTTTTGATACCTTTTTCACAAAAATACTGCTCAGTCACTCCTTCATAGCTAACACCCCACCAAACCATCACTGAAGTCGGATAATGCCCACGTTGCACTCTGTCGACTAATTGGGAAGCTTCCTTAGAGCTTTGAGCATAAATACGGTCATTTTGTTTGTTAAAATGTTGCTCAATTGTAAAGATTTACTCATCCGTAAACAAAATTTTTCTGTGACCTCCCTTTGCGTACCGCTTCAGTAGTTGTTTCGATTTTACCACCCTATTCTTTTTTAAATTATCAGTTAAAAAATGACCAGTGCGTCTCTTATAGGCTGCAAGTCCTAAGTCATCTTTTAAAATACGCGACATGGTTCTGGGTGCTATCTTCATCTCCCGAGATACAATCTTTTGCTTTCGGACAGGATTTCTTCGAATTCTTTCCCTTACTGCTTTGACCACCTTTTTCGTACGAACACTACGTGGACGGCCAGATCTTTTTCTGTCACAAACAGAGGAGGTCTCATTGTACCTATTAATAGCCCGGTACACAAACATTTGACTAATACCAAGCGTATGGAGAGTTTTAAAAATTGCATTTGGCTCCATACCAACTTTGTGTAATGCAATCACAGCGATTCGGTTCTCTTTATCACCCCACTCCATTTTAATATCGCAAAATATTGTACAATGTATTGGCGCCAAAATTAGAAAACTCAATGAACAATCGTATAAAAATGACAGATTCCAAATTCAAATGTAATATCTTTCTTATTTTTAACTGTAACAGTATTTATGGCCAGACTAAGTAGATACTAGAAGATATCTATTCACTCTAGACGAGCTCCATCCTCGGCCACACCGTCGATTAACATCAGGCGAGTTGGGTCATTCGTAGATCTAACATAAAAAAAAGTATCTCAGTAGTTGAGTGTTTTTTTAAACGACTTACAATAAGGAGAAGGTTTTCAATTCGTCGGAAACGTTTTTTTTTTATGTATTTTCCCCGATTACTCTAAGACTCCTGGACCGATTTGAAAAAATCTTTTTTGTTTGAAAGGATATACTTCCCAGGTAGTGCCATAGAAATGTTATCAAAATCAAAAAAAAAAAACAAAAAAAGTATTTTGGTTTTTTTAACAAACTGGAAAAATATGTGATCCACGTAAACGAATTACGCATAGTAAAGTCGTTTTTTTTTTTGTTGTTTAAACGATTACTTGTACTAGTCCAAATATATATGTACTTTTGATATATGTAGCTTATCTGTCTATATTCTATAAGATTCATTTCGGGGAGTGTGCGCTAGAGGTTCACGATCTAATACCATCCTCCCCATTTCACTAAAAGACTAGCAGAATGCGGCGCATTATACTCATCATCATCATCTCAGCCATAAGAAGTCCACTGCTGGACATAGGCCTCCCCCATGGATTTCCAAAAAGACCGATAGGAAGCGGCTTTCATCCAGCGTCTTCCCGCCACTTGTATGAGGTCATCTGTCCATCTCGTGGCATTATACTCATTTCTCATTAAGATGCCAAAACCCGATATAGGTCCCCGTTCTTGAAGAGTACTCCACAGAATGGAATTCTTTGCCCCCATTTCTGTTTTCTGAGAACTACAATATTGGAATTTTCACGGCTTGAGTGTATGAGATATCTTCTAGATCGACGAGCTCCATCCGTGACTACACCGTCGCTTAACATCAGCCAAGTTGGTGATCAATCGTAGATCTATCTAATATATAAAAAAAAAAAAAAGTAGATCATTTTTGGACTAGTAATGAAAACACTTGCATATTCGTTGTTAGAGTTCCGTGCCTCAATAGGAAAAAACGGAACCCTTATAGGATCACTTTGTTGTCAGTCTGTCTGTCCGTCGGGTGTCAAGACCTTTATCTCGGGAACGCGTGAAGGTATCGAGTTGAAATTAAAACCATATACGCAGATCCATACTATCTTGCTGCAGAAAGAAAAATAAAGTTTCTAAGTATTCGTAAAAAAATGTTACAGCCGAATATATCGTAAAAAACGCACATTTCGACACTCACAGGGGAATCAAAACCTATGAGGTGCTTCCCGTTGACCTAGAACAATGTTTGGCAAGAAGCATTGTGTTAGAGTACACATATGGGAAAAAATCCGAAAACTGGACATTTTTAATTTAATCACAAAAAAATAGTGTCTTTATGCAGGGAATGAAGGTCCAAATTTTAAAGTGAATTAACCATATCATGTGGGCTATCATATGAAAGAGCTTCAGTAGCATAAGCTAAAACAGATTTTTAAATATTTTTACGATGTATTTTTTTCGGTTTATAAAGGAAAATATAAAAAAATATATGATTTCCCCCTTTTATCTACTAGTTTGTATGGAACCCTCGGTGGGTGAGCCCGCACTTGTCCGGTTTTTTTTTTACTATGACCCACGGCTGTGAATGCGAAGTATCGACGAGGTTCATTTCCTATCCAATACATATCGTCGATTCCTAACATATTGTATTTTGTGTATATAGCATGCAATAGTCTAATTTTCATATAGAATATTGAGCTAGTATAAACTCTCCTGCAAAATTCGCCTGGGGAAATGCCACTTTTGCTCTGACAATCTTGTAATCTCTTCGTGGACGCAGTGCCCATGTCGAAGAACAACGCGTGACGTGCTGTTACTTGTTAGTCTACGATGGAGCACGGTTGCCTAGACACCAGGCTCACCTGTCAAACCCGACTCCCAACACCTGCAGTTGCGGCACGGTCTCCACGTATCCCTTGTCCTTGATCTTGACTGTCTTGTACTCGACGAGTGACGCCTTCGTCGACGCAGCGCCCATATCGAAGAACAACGCATGCCAGGCCGTCTCGTTGATCTCCTGGAAAGTTAGCAACTACTTGTAGGACGAGTGGCTGGACCTGGTGTCAGTATTTATATCTGACTGCCAAAGGAAGGTAACATACTCTACCAACTAGTTGCCAAGAAGCTAAAT
The DNA here is from genome assembly GCA_947563715.1 of Lycia hirtaria. Taxonomy (NCBI): domain Eukaryota; kingdom Metazoa; phylum Arthropoda; class Insecta; order Lepidoptera; family Geometridae; genus Lycia; species Lycia hirtaria. Next base: position 28,171,844 of record OX387375.1, read on the forward strand.
AGTCTCGAGCATTGCCGTCAACGATGACGTTATTCATTGAAACAAAACAAATTTTAACGGATTTATCACTTATATTTTAAATAATTTGCAGCATTCAGGGTCACAGGTGAATTTTTTTTAAATTATTGCATTTCAATGCATAACAATCGCGAAAACCTTAGAAAACATTAAATGAAGTTATTATCAAATAAACGCAAAGTCTAAAAGTAAAGTGTTAAAACAAAATTCACGAAAAGTGTCCTCAGTTGTTCGATACTGTTATACCAACAACGAGATTTTGATTAACACTCTATGTTTATCTTTATTTATGAATATCAAAGGTATTGTTACCTTCCTCCTGAATATGCCATAGTTGATAGCTATAGCAGTATAGTCATTGATCAGCTGGAGTACATTCAAGCCGGCAAGGGCAGCTGCTTCCTTTAATGCTCGCCTCTCCGCTTGATTGAAGTATCCGGGCACAGTGACCACTACCTCGGTGATTGGCTGACCTGTTCCATGGAAAATTAGTAATAATTATTAACATTGTAGTAACTAAGAGTCGAATTTACACACTTACACAACTGACAGACAATAAAAGTAGACCATTGCAAGTCACTCAGCAAAGTATGGAGCTATGTTCAAAATTTCTTTGAATGACAGAATAAAGACAGTTTGAATAACAAATAAAGTGACCAATACAATTCAAAGGCTTAGCATGCTGAAATAGAAATAGACATACTTATTTGTGACAAAAAGCAAAACTTACATTAAACAAATGAAAAACAAAATTAGGTAAATAAAATGTTTGTCACAATCGTGCCCCAACTCAGCAAGGTGCTACTTGCAGCCAACCAACAGCTTTTAGAAAAATCTTTGTTCTGCTAATGCATCATTAGCAAATGAGTAAACATTACCAAAGGTTCATTGAAATCACAAAGCGAAATATCAACATTTGTGGTGGATTATATCTTTGTCTTTTTTTTGTCTAAAAGGCCTTCAGAGGTGGTCAAATAAATATTTTAACAAATATACATTAGTTTGAGTCCTTTTTGTATACAGATCCATTTTAGCTCTTTAAACATTTTGAGTACTTATACAGCTCCTTTCAGTACCCATTTTTGATCATTGCAACTAGCTCCCAGACATTTGTCACATTAATTTAACTAACTCTAATTTATTATTATATACATTCCTCAAACCAATAGAGCATTGAATGTTGTGGTGCAGGCACCTGAACATAAATTTCTCAATACTATATTATTCTTCTAAAAAATATAAATAACCATAATTCAAAAGATTAAAAAAGTTCAATAAGATAAACATAATACAACCTATTTCAGAACTGTACTAAACATGTTTAGAGCCAGATTAATCAGTTCAGATAGGCAAGTAGTAGTAGTAGTATCAATACCAAGTAAAGTACTTTGTAAGCTTTCACTTTTGTGTTGGTTCACAATAGTCTAAATAAAAAAAAATACAATTACAATTACTTGAGATTGTGAAAGAACTGTTTTAAAAATAACCCACAAAACAAATCCTTTATTCTTCAGGAATACTTACATAACAAATCCTAATAAGATTTGTTTAGCAAGCTATATATCTGTAAAAGTTTCCTGTAGTGTAGACTTTTACAGAAAACAGCCAATATGAAAAGATCCCTGGTTTATTTTAAGACAAGCTCTTTTCTTATTGTGCTATCTTTAGCCTGGCACTTGAAATAATCAATATTACGATTATGGTAATGGAATATTATAGTGGGGTAGATTTATGGTGCTGTTTGTATTACTCAGCCTTGAGAAAGGAATTAAGGTAGAGCTGAATACAAGAATAACAGAATATACAAACTGAAATATAATAGTATTCAATTGGATATAGAACAAGACTAACTTTTAACTGATTTCAAAAAAGGATGAAGTTATCAATCCATAGCACATATCCTAACTAATACTTATTACAAAAGTCAAAGTAAATCTGTCTGTTATCTGTTATCTTTTCACAGCTGAAACAATTGTTATGGAATTTGGTACAGAGATAGATGTGAAAGGAGATTATATAGGGTATAAAGTCAGTGAACACACTCAAGTAACCATTTAGAAGTGATAAATTCCCTAGTAGTGTAAATCTACAATTGACCACCAATTCTTCTGATGATAAGCAATGGTATGAAACCTGTAGATTTAGTTGTGTCATCATTTTGGCATAGAAGTAGAATGAATAAAGATTTAAGATGATAAACCAGTTTTAATTGAATTAAAATTTCAGAATCCCACAACATCAACCACATAAAGCATAAGATTGCTATCCAATCATATATGTCTCCTTTAATAACATTTTTAAATGTACTGTTATGAAAATAGAGCAAACATACCATGACTGATCTCGGCAAACTCCTTGGCTTTGGCAAACAGCTGAGCCACAAGTTCTTCTGGTGTGTATCTTGTGTTTTCATCATGAATAAACTCTATAGTATCCCTGTCTGTGGGTACTATCTCATAATATGGAAACCGCTCCCTGATAATAAATTTAATATTATGCCTCCCATAAATAAATATGTATGTCTATATTGTTATAATATTTTTAATAAGAAAGAAATAACAGACCAAACAATATAGCAGTTACTGCTGGATTTTTGTACAAAATAAATGAAATTTAAAAGCCTAGGCATTCATAAGATTAATGTAAAATTATATATAGAAAATTGTATATGTTTAGGAGTCCATTTAAAATCCATTCTTTCCAGTTTTATGGAAAATTGCTTACTAGTAATAATTGTGTACACACTTATGCCACAATTATGTTAACCTAGGCAATGACTTTAAAAATGAACAATTTCAATATTGAAATGAACTACTTTAACTTTAAATAAAATTGTTACATTTCAAACTAACTAAATTTTGATGATCAGATCATAGAAATTGAGAACTAAAATCATAAGCATGGTACTACAATACAACTCTACTAAAGAAAATAATTTGAACCATTTGAGATCATCATTTATTTGCTGAAATCTACAATTAAACTGAATAAACAAATTTTACCTAACAATCTTGAACACAGTTTTAGTGACCTCATTTAACACTTGACCGTTAGAGACCAATGACTTTCTATTAATCAAATCTTGAGATAAGTCTTGAGATATGTGTGAAGAATGAGACATGATTTTAATATACAGTCATTATTTCATCATACCTTATTCCATACAGAAAATTTATTTAAAATGCCACTAACCTGTAAGCTTGCACCATTGGGTGATCATAAGGTTTGCCTAGAAGGTCCAGCAAGTATTTATACGCATTCTTAGGAAACCTGACACCCACGCCGACGGCATCCTCTCCGAATGTTCTCACGTCATCTCTGAATGCAACCACAGCCGGCGTCTTTCGCTGTGACTCCTTATTCAACACTATTTCCATAGGCACCCCAGGAGACACAATGCCGATTTTCATCCATTCCGAACCAAAATCAACCGATATCACAGCTGCAGCCTCCGTATGATGACCCCACATGAGAGATAACAGCACCACACTCAATATGCCATACATTTTCTGAAAATTAAATACGAAAAACCGAGATCAATCTCGAGCTCCATAGAACACATCAGCGATTCCGGAAGACGAGTATCAGTTCATTACGGTATTACGAAGAAAGTATGCACTTACAGTATTTAAAAACATTTTCTTTCATAAAACTAACATTTATGCTTTGAATTAAAGTTATTTCGCCTTAGAAAACGTGTGGAATAACTAATTTTTCAATAAATTTCTCTAAAGGAGAGTAAACCACCAACTTTAGTCCACGTCAATTTAACGTGTTTTCTTCTTTTTGGTTACTCTTTGGTGTAGAAATGTTGCCAGTATTTAATATTTGGTCACAGAGTAGTAAAAGTGGTTACTGAAAGTGGTATTGTGTAAACTCTCCTTTAAAAACAATAGTGATGAGCCTATTCTAATGAAATGCTTGCCTTCATCTAATCGATTATTCATGTTGTTTAATAGATGTCAAACACAATCACGGAAGCGGAAAACTTACCAAAGACATCCTATCATATGTTTATTTATGTATCATGCTCTTTAGTTTATGGTTCGATTGGGTGTTGAAGAAGGTGTTGTTTGTTGAGTTTTGATTTGTGATTGCAAGTGCGGAGGTCGCGGAATGCTGTTTATTTATTGTTATAATTTCTGAAGTGCGTCTAACAACAACGTAATTAATCTACAAAGTGAGTACTTATGCTTATTTAACTATTTCCTTAAATTTCTTAGAATTCCATCATCCCTGCAATTGGAGTAGATTGCACAGTTCCAATATGTTTTTGTTTCAATTTATTACGCATTTTGGAGGGAGTAATGTAGTTCCGGGATAATGTTATAACACTGGGAACAACGGTATCGTTTACATGCGGGTCTAAAATTGTGTCTAGACGCATGAACACCGTCGACACGCATTCGACGGCGCTCCTTCTAATTATGGAACGGGTGTTGGTGTATGCGACTGGTGCCTTCGGCGTGGCGTCGTGGAGCGTCCCTGCCGTTATGTAATGGCCCTTGGAAGAGTGCGTGTGCACGTGCAATGTGCACGCGGCGTTCCACGTCGGAGACGCGTCCACGACGCTGCGACGCACGCGGTCGCTCCGCCGAGCGCCGCACACCACCAGTTTCCTAGCAACACGTTGTTGATACCGCTGCTGACCCGATGAATTCAACAACACATGGTACCTACCAAATTACCGCTCGTTACATCATATACTCGCGTGCACCGCATTTGCGCTGCTTACGTTGCTAGGGCGTCTATTAGCCATAACATTATTACCTATTTACACCATAAGGTATTCTTGCTGGACTTTTGTTTGTTAACCATTGTGAGTACATAATACCTTAACCTGCATGACCTTAAAAATCATATTGAGCCCGTGCAAAAAGTGGAATGGTTCACAATCATTACAGTCTAGAAAAAGTTGTGATATTTTTAGCCCATAGACCTTTGCATGACCTACATTTCAGTTCACACTTCCTGTAAGATTTCTAAATTTAATTGTCACCCAGAGACAATGCTCTAGTTACTGAACCCAGTTGAGAGCCAAGACATTACTCTGATGGCATACTTTCTTTCACATTAGTTAGTTGCATCTTTTTTTAACCTTCCACTATCGAATTCCTAAATTATTTTGTGAGTATAATAAGTACCTCATTTAAGGAATTCAAATTACAAGAAATAGGTAAGTATTGATTACTGCCAAGGCTTCCTAATCTTTGCTGTGATGATAAGTTATACAGTGTTTTAAGATATCTGAACATGACTTGTGATTCAGAATCACAGCTTTATATCAAAAGGTAAACTAGGACATACGTTGAATTGAACACTTATAATTGTAACCTTATTGTATGCATATTTTATGTTAAATATAAAAGAAAATTTGTGAATATTTGTCAATCTGAAAGTTCAAAATAAACTAGCTTAGTAATGGTCAGGTTTTTGTGATTGTTCATTAAAAGCAAATAATTTTCAACAAATTATTCACAAACATTTTACATAAATCATAGTTCTGACAACTGAGTACTCTGTATTTACATCCTGAGTCACTATGAGAATAATCTATTGGAATCCCCAGCTGAACTCTGCCAGAATGTGCTGAAGCACAGAGGATTCATGCATCAAAATTATACATAATTCAGGTTTTTCACTGATACCACTTCTAAGGTCTTTCCACCTCTCTCTCTCATCTCATCATATATTTTCAAATGGGTCTAAAATCTACATACCTGGCTTCTAAATGTCCACTGCATACCACATTGCTTAATATCAGGTGTGCTGTATATGTTTTGTGTAAAAAAAATATATCTTTTTTAGGGTTCCATACCTCAAAAGAAAAAAAAAGAACCCTTAGGGTCACTTTGTTGTCCATCTGTCTGTCCGTCCGTCATTCCGGGTGTCAAGACCTGTATCTCGGAAATGCGTGAAAGTATTGTGTTGAAATTAAAACCATATATGATGATCTATAGTCTCTTGCTGCAGAAAGAAAAATCAATTTTCTCAGTTATCGTAAAAAAAAGTTACAGCTGAATATGTCATAAAAAATGCACATTTCAAATCTCACAAGGGAATCAAAACCTATGGGGTACTTCCCTTTGACCTAGAACTTTAAAATTTGACAAGAAGCATTGTGTTAGAGTATACATGTAGGAAAAAATGCGAAAACTGGACATTTTTAATTTAACCACAAAGAAATTGTGTCATTATCTGAGGAATGGGGTCCAAATTTTAAAGTTCTTTAACCGTAAAAATAAAAATAACCAGAAAATATAAATGATAAATAAATGATTTCCCCCTTTTATCTACTAGTTTGTTTGAAACCCTCGGTGGGCGAGTCTGACTCGCACTTGTCCGGTTTTATTATTTGACACTGTCCTTAATACACCTTTATTATGATAAAAAGGTCTTTATAACCTTGGTAGAGTTTGTAAGCAACACAGTTTTTTTTCAGTGTTGAGTTAAAAATAAGCAATGGGTAGAATGATAAATCACTATATTTCCTCATCTTTACTATTATGTTACTAGTTATAAAGTTGTATTATTTATTTAATTATCTTTGGCAAATCCATAGTTTAGTAAACACTGTTATTTGTATGCCTTATTAATTATATGCTTGAACTGTTAGTAATTAATTTTCCTGTTCAATTAGTTGACAATTTTTTTTGCATCAACATTCACATACTTTATCACTATAGCTATATTATTTTGTATGCATGTATGTTTTATTGAATTTAAACAATTTTTAATGGTTTTATATAATTTTATGCCCTGACATTTCAAACACCTCAGCATCCTTGGTCACAGGTTATACTAGATGACAGTTCTTTTTTGTTATGAAAATATTAATTACCTCGCTACTATTTAATTTTTATTTTTGAGTAATAATCGCGAAAGCCTTAGAAAACATTATGTATATTTTAATTGCTACACTGTTGATTTTTTTAATTCTCGGCGATTTAAAAAATAAGTTGTAATAAAATTACCTACATATGTCCGATTTGTAGGTATATCAGAGTATGCACCTGAGACATTCTAGCGCTAATGTAAGAGGTATATCAGAGTATGCACCTGAGACATTCTAGCGCTAATGTAAGAGGAATTTTAAAAAAAGTCCCTCATGATAATTGCATTAGTTTACTCCATGACAAATATAGCATAGTAATAATGTTAGCTTATAGCTTATGAGGTCACAACTAGTGTTGCCGTTATTGAATATGTCTCTCAAAAATCTAATCCAGTATCTCATTGATTCCTCTCTGATGAAAACAACAAAAAAAAACAATTATTTTCACAAAACAGAAATTAGGAAATTTAATTAAATTTCCAACAAGCGGGAAATGGCTTGAGTTGCCACTTTTTAACAACATAACAGTGTTGCTTAAAATTTTAATTACTTTGCCTCTATACTTGTCTTATGGCCTACAGCCCTACACCATGCATTGCCACTATTTGCCACACAGAATTTTGAAATGTTAAAGTTCACAGTTCTGTATTTCATTGGACTGTTATGGGCAAGCGTGACGCTTAACATCAGGCGAGCGACTTGCTCGCCTTGTCACTTAGTTGTGTAAAAAACATCGCGATTACTGTTGAGTTGACCAAGTTACTTTAAACGTCGTGTCGCGTGACCGGCGCCACGGTACAGGTTTAAACTGCGCCGTCCGTATCCGCAATAGGGCAGTGTAAACAAATATCTCAGAAGCTCGACGCGTGCTTGAGCTGTTAGATAATCTTTTTTGTTTGTCACGCGGTGCGTCGAGGCGATGCCACGCTGACGCGACGCTGGACGCCACGTATCGCACGATTTACATACATTTAGCTACACACTGTCGCTTATTCTGTGGTCGTCACTATGCCAAGGCCGTACGATATAAAGCAAAAGTCACACGTAGCAAATACTCGCTGCGAGTAAATCGTCAAACGCAACTCGCTCCCTGCTTCCCGCGACAGTGGAGACTACAAATCGCCTATTTCGAAATATGCGGGAAATGCACATTCCGTTGGAATTCGGAACTAGAATTGTCCAATACCCAATCAAGGAAAAAAATAAAAATAAGCGGCCAAGTGCGTGTCGTGTCACGTACAAAGTAAGGTTCCGTAGTTACACATCATAATTTATGTGAACTTAAAATAAAGATACTATGAACTAATATACTAATTAACTTATTAAATTTTGATTTCTTATTTCGTAAGTACATTTTTTAAGTTGTTCGACTAATACTCGTAAAATTGTAAAGCCGACTTAGCCGTAATAGTTTTTCTTTTAATTTCATCGTATACTGGTAGCATATATGATGAAATTATAAGGAAAACTAGCGTGAATTATTTTATATTTTCAAAGTATTCAAAGTAAACCGTTTAGCCGGTAGAGGCACTTGACTCTAACAGATCCCTAAATTGAAGAAAATGGTTTTCGTACACCCGCAATGTTTTTTGATACCTATCCAACGATACCTGACACCATCGGATAGATGACAAAAAAATATAATTATCCTAAAGAATGCATTTTATAATGTTTTCATAGCATACTTTCTCACAAAAAACGTACACTTAACAGCGTATCAAGCTTAACGAAATCGTAAGTTAGACTGCAAAAACTGCTTTTCTGCAGTCGCTTATTTTGTTTTTCTTTTAATATTCATACTTGTTATATTTAAGCGAATTTGCACTCGGCGATCGTGCATACATATTATACATAGCGAGCGTGCAGCGAGTATTCGCATTAAATCATGTGCCCCTAGCTTTACGCGATTGTGTCACTAAGGCGATGCGATAAATTAAATCGAAGATAAAAGAAATGTTTTCTTTTCTCGCATTTTTTTTTTCATCCGTTACATAATACTATGTAATGATTATTTTTAAAGCTCCGTTCACGCAATTTGTTGATATACGGTCTGATGTTAACACATTGAGTTAGAATTCATACATAGAAATGGCGTAATGTTATGTACTGTACTGTGGCATACAGTTGTTCTAATTCAATGTGTTAACATCAGACCGTATATCAACAAATTGCGTGAACGGAGCTTTAAAAATAATCAGTTTACTTGAGATAGAGCGCATACGTCATGCGATAGACCTACCTCATGATACGTGGGTGGCTCATCGTTGTATGGTAACGTCATTTAACACCCCATTATTCAGATTATTTCAAATGAAGGCGTCTGCAGATACTACGTTTTATGTCAGTGATGCTCAACAACAGGCCCGCGTGCCCAAATTATCCCAAAGATTTAAATTCGCCCGTTAACTCCACGGGGCTTAATGTTGTATTATTAGGACTTTTGCCAGTGAGTGAGTTTTTGAATATAACTCGAACAATCAAAATTGGCTTTAAGTATAATAATGTAAAAACTCCTGCGTGCGATTAAAATTAAGAGGCCTAGAATTGCTACACAATGTCTGCTACAAGTGTCTTTAGTTTTAATTGTTTAGTTGTTATTTTTTTTTTACAGTGATTTTACTCATTCTTTCTCACAAAAAAGTACATTCGACAGAGTATCAAGCTTAACGAAATCGTAAGTTACTGCAAAAACCTCTTTTCTGCAGTTGGGTATTTTATTTTCTTTTAAATATAGATAATTATTAAAATTCATTTTTTCTATTAATACACGATAAAAAACTGTTACTGCAAACTTCTGTCTTGAAAAATCATTCTCAATTTTTATCATTTAAATTATCATAATGAGTACGTTCGATTTGTTCATCTGATAACATATTGTAATCTACACAAGTTATTCAACTTGATAGATGGAACGATTGACGCGCCACCTAGTGAACAACGGAAGAAGTATGGATTTAAAAAAACCCTCATTACACAGAAGCTACCTAAGGAGCAGTCACAGCATGAACTAAGCGGCATGATTCTGCCGCGTTGCTGGTGTATATATGTAATATGCGACGTATAGCTTTCATATGTTTTTAGCTAGCAACAAATTTTAAAGTGGCGCGTCACCTGTTCTGCGCCTTCGATTTAAATCGCACACCTGATTCATGCCTATAATAATCACAAGGTAACTGAACTGGCCTATCCATCGCCTGACCGAAAAAAGTTACGGCCCACATATATAGTAAATTGAGCGCCCCTGGTCTAAGATAATTAAAAATACGCATTTGTCCCAGAGCTATCAACGTCCACAAACAAACGGACCGTGAAACTTCTTCATTGACGCTGTTTATTTCGCTTTAGCAGGTATTTAAAAACGCCACACAATTGTTAATAGATAGTGAGACTTTGGACTACAGCTTCAAACCGGGTCTACGGTAAACGCTGTAATTTATGCACAAGTCCACGTGCCTAATGTTTATACATTTAGTAATATTTTTATCATAACAATGCCATCGCTTTCGTTGAGGTTCCTTTGGTTTTAAAATAGGAAAATCATTCTACAATTTTTTCACTAATATATGTGTAATATCGCCTGATTACCAGGAGGTTAAACACGCGTCTTTCAAATTTCGTAAACGCCAGTAGAGTAGAAAAGTAAATGTATGGAATTAAAATTAGTTATCGAAATGTCACGTGATGGCGCGTCACAGTTTCATAGCATTTGGAACCTTAGGCGTTTATAGAAATAGAAACGATTATCACTAGTCTAAGCCCGCAGATTAGCAATGAGTTTTTTTAAATTAAATTTATTGTTGTTTATATTAGTTTTTTTATTTATTTATTTATTAGACAGAAATGATCCCATAGAAAATTATATGTATAAAAAATGCAGCAAATAGGCAGACGGCTCGTCTGATGGTAAGCGATAACTATGGCCTATGGGCAACTACAACACCAATACATTTGTATTTGTGTGAATTTTGTTTGTAATACTCGCTTATGTGATGACCTCTGTTTTTCACTATTTTTCAAAGGTTTTTTTTTAGAAGCTTGGAATCATTTTTCGAGCACTTGTTTTTAAATATTAATTATGCTTTTTATTCATTTTGCGTTATAGCATAGAAGACAGTAGTATTACACAGTTATAGCCATTATGAAGCAGATACATATAAGTTACAGTTTAAGTTATGTAGTCTAGAAGTTATAACTGTTTTATACATTCTCTGATGCTAAATTTAAATTTTCATAAAATGTGGTCAATTCTGAAGGCACTAATAAAACTAACTAAATTTAGTAAAATAACTAAATTTAAAAAAACTAACGAATACCTATTTTTTTAAATAGTGTTTTTTTTTTTAAATTTAATTTAGTTGGTACCTTCAGAATTGACCACAATGTACGTTTAGATTTGCCACTATTTTCGGGTTATTATAGCGCTTTATTTATTTTTTTATATCAGACCGTTTTTTGTACAAACTGTCCCATCTTCTCATTGTGAGAAGGGTAAGGCCATAGTCTACCAAGCTGGCCAATTGCGGGTTGGCACACTTCACACATCTTAAAGATCATTGAGATCTCTCAGACATGTAGGTTTCCTCACGATGTTTTCCTTCACCGTTTGAAGTTGGCGGCAATCAACAATACGCCCATAACTTCGAAAAGACAGGTGCGTGCCGCGGGATTCGAACCCACGACAATCGATCCTGCCGATCGCAAGTCAGACGGTTTCCCCACTAGGCTGCCGGAAACTTCTAGCGGTATAGAGCTTAACCGAATCTATTCCTGAGGTATGCGAGCGGCACGGGAGGGGTGTGTTTACGGTACATTAAATGACGTGTGACGTCATTTATGCGTTAGCATTACTATTAAATGTCAACCCTGCCGTGTCGCTACCGTACCTCGGGAACAGACTCAGTTAAGCCCTTGACCCGTTGTTTCTGATATGCCTTATTTACCGAAGAACTTGCAATTGCGTCGAAATTATTCAGTAAATGAACACATATGTAAATGTGATATGTGTGTATACAATACCTACTGATAAATTCATAGCGTTTTACAAGTTTTTTTATGCTGTAATGAAAAAAGTTTATTATATTATAATGTATATTAATTATGTATTGTGTTAGGTTTGAACTTGACCGCCAACTCACCTGATCTTAAGTTTTAATTAGTTTCACACTGTCTGTTTGGGTGGACGTCAAAAATCTAAACTATATTAGGATTAGGGCATAATGGTTTCTAAGTTTCAACACTGTTACTGTCAAAGTTAATAAGTACATACTTATCTTCTGTCAGCATCCTCGATTACAACATGCCTTACTCTCTTTGCGTTCAGTGTACTTATATTAATTTAAAAAAAGTGTACATAGTCTCAGTCAGACGCTTTCTTTCTTTGTGAATCAGTGGACTTATTTTTATTTTAAAAAAGTCCTAGTCCTAGACCTAGTCTCAATCAGATCACCTAAACCAATTATATTTTCAATCAATGCTATTTATTGTGTGTATAATGCAAGATTTATAAAAGTAACCAAATACCGGCTATAGAACTTACAAATTCCTGCAGCTCTTTACAGAACGTTCGTTGAGCAACCGTTCTTGACCTGTCTTTGTGATCATCCAACATAATTAAAACACACAGTCATTGTATGCTAATAAAAACTTGCTTTTTAGTAATGTTTTATGGAACCGAAAACAATGTTAAACATAGTAAATACTAAATGATACGAAGAAATGATGGATTATATTATTATTATTTATTAGTAATATATTTCTCTATTTTTAACCGACTTCCAAAAAGGAGGTTTTCAATTCGGTCTGTTTTTTCACTGATCACTCAACCAATTGTGCATTGATTTTGATGATTATTTTTGTATTTGGTAGATCATATTTCAGAGGTGGTCCCATATAAATATTATCAAAATTGATGCAGTACTTTGGATTTTATAACAAAATAACTGGTAAAATATCATCCAAGTGCCTGTAGAAAAGTGAACAGCAAGTCGCGTATGTATTGTATTGCTTATTTTGAAGTCGGGTTTTTTTCAGGTTTTTAAACTATTATTATCACATATCTCGTAAAAATATCATTGTGTTATTATCGTTCTGCATTTTTATGTGATAATTTTATAAATGTTCTGCAATAAAATACTTAGGTATAAAAAAACGTAATTTTTATACACTTGCGTGACGTCACAAAGCTTAAGGCTCGTCCATCCCCCTTGTCACACAATTTCACACTTTTTTGTTAACCCCGGTCTTAATGTGTGACGTAATTTATGGATGGCACCTTAGTAAATTTATTATTGGAATAATTTATTAATGACTAAGCTTGTGTTTTGATTGTTTCAAATTGTTTACCATAATATTGGAACTATAATGAAATAATGTTTTTCTACCCAAACGTCAAATCATTCTTAGTTCGGATAATGTTTACGGTCAGAAAACAATTTTTCCCTTGTGTTTTGACAAATGCGCGATAAAAAAACCACAACCGGCACTGGCGAGCTTCTATCAACTGATATATCCCATGTTTTCATATCAAAACACTTACCAACAGGAATCTATATCGGTAGTATACTTGTAAAAAAAATGTTAACAAAATATTAGAATTAACTTTTTTTTTACTTTCACTGCCTATTAGGCTATTTACTTCAGTTGTTTATTTGCTTCAGTATAGCGCTTGTTTATAAATAATAAATATTGGAAGACATTTTCACACAATACCATCTAGCCCAAAACTAAACAAAGCTTGTACTATGGAAACCAGATGGCTAATAGAATACATTTTTTTTTTTTTCTAAATACATACTTATGATACATAGAGACACCCAGACAAAACAAACATCCATTACTCATCAGACAAATGTTTGCTCAGGGTGGGGATCGAACCCACGACCTATAGCTTAGCAGACAGATATACTAGTAACTGAGCTGTGAGGCTAGTCATTTATTAAGAGTTATTTGTTAGCAAAAGGGAGGCAGTGGTTTAAGACCATTTTGTTTGTTACCGTTTTACGAATGTTCAACTAAATAGATCATGCTAAAATTTGGTATAGATATAGCTGCAATTTAGTAGTTTAGCTGTAGTTTACGGCAGCCTAGTGGTGAGACCGTCTGACTTGCGATCCGCAGGTCCTGGGTTCGAATCCCACGGCACGCACCTCTGTCTTTACGACTTTATGTGCATATTGTTGATTGCCGCCAACTTCAAACGGTGAAGGAAAACATCGTGAGGAAACCTACATGTATGAGAGTTCGCAATCTTGAAGATGTGTGAAGTCTGGCAACCCGCACTTGGCCAGCGTGGCTGACTATGGCCTAACCCTTCTCACAATGAGAAGATGGCCCGTTCCCAGCAGTGGGACAGTTTGCACAAACGGGGCTGATAAAAAAAAATTGCTGTAATATTAGAGAAAGGCATAGGATATGTTAAGTCATGATAAGAACATTCTTAACCTCCCTAGTTCCCAGATACTATGATAGGTACCGGTATACATGACCTCTGGCCTCAACCATGGTCGAAGGCGCCCTGCCCTGCCTGCCCAACCAAACAAACCCGTGGAATGGCTAACCGGGGCACCCGCCCCGGGCGGCATTTTCAGGGGGCGCAAAAATCATAATTAATATGATTAAAAATAAAATAACTTGCTCCACAAAGCGCCTAGAATACGAAAACTTGGTTGACTCACCGTTAACTTTTAAGAAAAAGGCACCACATAGATAATTATAAATTAAGTTTTTTAAGTTTTGTTAAGCGAGTTATTTTAAGCGCAGGAGAGAGGGGCGCCACCGTCAAGTTTCTGCCCCCGTTCGAAAAATCGTAGATCCGGGGCTGCATGATTGCAGTGCTGAGTGCTACGATGTGTATTTCTATGGAATGGCCAGAGCCTTTGGGTCAAGACTGGCCACCGGAGGAGTTTTAGTGGCTACAGTCCCACATAGCCCAGTCGTATCCACAACGCGACCTGGTATTTTTCGAGAATGTAAAAAAACATGCTGTTATTATATGGTTCTGATACACATAGACTAGATGGCGCTAAATAAAAATGTATTTTTATTCGCACAGATGGCGCCAATGCGCGGCGAGCGAGGTGGTTCCCCCGCAAGAGGCGCGCGCGCTTCCCTCCCCCTCCCGAGGCGGCTCATCCGTCAGATCGCGCGGCACGTGGCGTCCAGCGGGCGGTCGCTGCGCCGGCTGGAGGTCTCTGGCCGTGTCATAGACAACTTCGACGACATTGAAGGCGTCTCCGACGAGTCGGACATGGAGATGTCCCCGGCGTAAGTATTACATGTATTATTTAATTTATCAATATATAAATGTCAACGAAAGTGTATTGAATACGTCATTCTATAGAACTCCTAAGATATGTATATAATTCTTAAAATCGATAGGAAATGTATAAATTAAATTTTATTACACATATTTCCTAGGATATACATTTCCTAAACATCAATTGGAAATCTTATCTATGGATCAATTAATAAGTTAGGTTGTTAGGTTTTGTTTAGATCAACACAAAAATTCTGTCCATATTGCTTTTTATGAATTACATAATAGTGTAAATTTAATAAGTAAATTAAAAAAGTACATGTCCTAGAAAATATATACATTTCCTAGGACATGTATGAACCTTTAGAAATAATTAATACTTTACCTAAATTCAACCGGAGTTTTATGAAATTCCAGGAATTGTATTTATTCTTAGATTTCATAGATATCCGGTAACATACACTTTATAAAAGACTTTATCCTGAGAGTATCAGACTGACAACATGCAATATAAACAGCGACGTAAAATTAGGAATTTTGGAGGCTCCTTCTTTGTGAAGATAGTGTTCCTAGATATCCCCAGATAAAGGATTTCTCGATCTGTTAAAACGTGGGCATGAATAGAGTTAGATATAGACGTAGGTGAGGTAACTCTTTGTATCAGGAAAATGAGCCAGAATTAGCCTTATTCTATTCTAAAATCGACCAAATGTGAGTTACTAAGGCGTACAATTTTACATTTCTTTGAGAAAAATAACTTAGAAAAACAAACACGAAGTGATCGTAAAAATTTTACGTTTATTCCTTTCGAGATATGTAACCTTGAAAACGTATTTAATGAAAACTTTTAATTACATAATTTGATGAAATAATATATCTAGTTTCATAATATCTCGTCTATAATGCGTATTTCTATCGCCAAAATGTTTTATCTAGCGTTGATACCGCTTAGATAGATTCAGTTAACGTCAGTCTAAAGTTAAGATACTCAAGGAGTCTCTAAACCTAGTAAAATTAATCGTATCCTTAAATTCACTCCGAAATTATACCATACTAGCTCCGCCCCGTGGTGTCACCCGCATAGTGATGAAAAACGGTGATGATTATGATGATAAAATGCAGCGTATGTCCTTCCCCAGGTCCTAAAGCATCTCTGTGCCCATAACGACACATACAGAGAGACAGACGACAGACAGATTTACTTTCGATTTTAGAATATTAGCTAGGATATCTTAGAAACTTTATAATAATGACTTACAGACTGATAGTTTCATTCAAAATTCAAATAATTATAGTTTAAAAAACTGAAGCAACCGACTACTCATGGATGCCATTGTCGGAACTGGACCAAATTAAAATGGGATCACACGGGAAGCACCAGCTTATAAATAAAAATAGAATCATCAAATTCGGTTCACCCACTCGGAAGTTCTGAGGGAACTAACATTTAAAAAAAAACAGTCGAATTGAGAACCTCCTCCTTATTTGAAGGCGGTTGAAAATCGATTAAAATGTGTGCATGTTATGACCATCACGTATTTACTATCTTTGACATCACATTAATTCGAATGTTTCAAGTTTGTAGACGTATTTGTCACGGGTACTTCGGGGTTTCGCACCGCATGTGATTCGAACCGCGGTGCGAATCGCCCATGTACTGTTTCAGAATGGGCCCATTCGCACCGCAGTGGTTGATGCGGTGCGAATGGCCCAAGACATATTTTGGACAGTTAAGAAGTGAAATTTTGCCAAATTTTGCTTACCTGTCGCTTGTAGCGACGGGCAGTGACGTTACAAGCCTTAAAAGGCCTGTAAAGAGTTGCTACGCTTTACTTAGGGGCGAATCGCATTCCAAGCTTATTACTTCTATGTTAGAAAGACTGTCTAAACGTGGTAAAATCTGTGGCCCCGGTACATCCAGAGTAATTGAAAACATAAAAAAAATTAATATATTATTTTTATTATGTGTGTGTGGCCGAGTGAGCAAAGTGAATGATGTCCTTTGCGACAACAAGCAAAATTTTCGTTCTTCTGTCCGGATGTTTGTTAGTACTTGCGTACAGGTCGTATTTTTCAACCAATCTCGACAAAACTTGGTACACACTACACAGGTTCATTAATTTTATAGATTTTATTGTCGTCGGCAGTTTTTGATAGATGGGGCGTTTCCTCCGAGAATCGGAAAAGTTTGTTGCGATGTCGTTTAGCGACTGATTTTAATTATATTAGCTAGAAATGTTTGTTACGCAAAAACAGTAATACGCTTCCTGATTGGTTCTTCCCCGATGGATACAATCTGGGTGTCTTTAAATCGCGAGTGAATCTGTTTATTCTAGGTGAGCGCGTTCCATCGTAGACCGCAACGTCGCTTAACATCAGGTGAGTTGGCGGTCAAGCGCAAACCTATCTTCTAGGAAAAAAAGAGGTCAAGTTTAAGAGGCCCTTTGTCGGCCTATGTTGATAATATTTGACAGAAACATTCAATACTCAATTCTGAAGAAGATTTTCTAAGAGTGGTAGCGTAGGCCTCACGAGTACATACTTTGTGCACGCGAGTTCTACTGTTCGTAGAACTACTAGTTTTATTTGACTACAAGTCGACTTCAACATCGAGGGGATACATTTTCTCCTTTTGTATAGACAAAGGGCACGCGCAACGCGCAATTTTATTGTCCTGTAGACCACAATAAAATATATACGCGTCGACTTGGGAACCTCCTCCGTTTTTTCGTCGGTTAATAACAAAGAAGCTCCTAAAGTGCGAATGACTCAGCGTAAGCCGTAAGATTTACATTGTCTTTAGTGGCTTTATTACTGAACCGTGAATAAGCTGCAATATTATCAACACGCCTAGCCTGCCAAGTGCCACCCAAACCTCCGCATCGGAAATGAAGACCACATAATGTTATATATGACATATGATGGCATACATATGTAACATATGTGTAATGACGATTCAATAATGCTAGAAATTGTCATCGACCGAGTGCCGATGACAATTTCAAGTTGCTTACGCTACTAAATACAATAAGATTTTATCTATAGAGAGTTGAAGTGAAGTAAAAGCATGGCAAATCTCAGTTCTCAGCACTTTAGAGGATAAGACCACATCCTTAAGGCCTTTTAGTATCTTGGCCTCTTATATCTTGGTGTTGCATTTTCTAAACACAGGATGACGTTGTCACTCGTCAGAAATCACGACACGCACGAAAAAGCATGAACTCATTGTCATGTTCCGCCGAGCGTGCAAGCGAGAACGCGGAACAAGCGATAGAGAGGCACGGTCGGCATAAGCGTTCGGCTTGTGACGCATCGTTATCACGTACAATTATCGTCCGTAAACCGACTTTAAGGCCCACTTGCACGTTCCAGGGTTAGCGTAACTAACTCTGAGTTAACTGCTAACACAGAGTTAAATAAATAATTTATCTTGCGTCGCCAATAGTTAGACGTAAACCCAGGGTTACATTTTTAAATATTTAACCTACCGATGTGGGAGGGTTAAGTCGATTAACTCTGGGTTAGTGAAGCGTATGTCAAAATTAATTGAGGTGAAGTTCAGCAGTTTATTGTGTACATCTATTCTATTTTATCGTGTTGTTAATTAAAATATCGAAGTGATGAACAATTTATTATTCTCTGATAATGATGAAGAAATGATTGAGTATATTAGTGCAAACTTCTATGACAGAAGGGTCACCGAACGGTCAGCATATTATACTTAATTTACAGAGGGATAAAGACTTTCATAGAAGATTTCGACTTGAAAAAGAAAGAAAAGCGTGGTTTATTTATTGAGCAAATCATCATTGTCACCATCTATGAGTGACGTCACAAATTCTCTTGAAACACCCATTTAGTACCTGGCCTTTATCTTACGTTATGCGAGCGAGAGCGAGACACTATACAGTTAAATTCTAACGTCGTCAACTGTTATCCAATGAAAGGCATACAAGTATTATTCATCTTTGGTCGGATTATAATAGAAGCCCATAAAGATTTCAATGTTCCCAGTTAAAAAAAAGAAATGTCGGGTTACTTGTGGGTTTGTTAACCCGGTGTTATTTTTGAGTGGTGCAAGGCTTATTGAGAGTTAAAATTTTAACTATCTAACCCAGAGTTAACAAACTCTAAATTTATATATTTAACCCAACGATGCGTGCAAGTGGGCCTAAGACAACCATTTTTTATTTGTTTGTAGTGACGTCTGACCACATTTATACGAAGGTTAGTTACCTTCGTCTAAGCGTCGTCAGACGTCACCATCACGGCGCCAGAAATAAGTTTCTATGTTGAAATGTAATGGCGTCACTCGTCTTCTTATCTTTTTAATTTTCATTGATAAGAATTCATGTTTTTTTTTTCATGCAAGTTTTTGTAAGCTTCCCGTGCATACTGTAAAATTCAGTTTTATGGGATTTATGGGATTTGTTTCACTGTAAGCCAATATTACATCTTACCCTCTAATACCCTCTTCCTTCCATCTAATCTTCTAAACATGGTTATATGTGGCGTCAAACGGCTTTATGGTCTTTAACGTTCTGCCAACCCCGTAAGAGACAAGTATCTGTATTAAAAGAAAAACAAGGTACCAACCGACTGCAGAAAAGCAGTTTTTGCAGTCTAACTTACGATTTCGTTACAGTTGTAAGTTTTTTTTGTGAGAAAGTATGTGTAAAATCGCTGTAAAAGATTATGAATGCGCAATCTTAAATGATTCTATTAAAATCACTGGTTTATTATGAAAAAGTTCGTTGAAAGTTACGAAAAAACGAATTTTTTAATCTTTGCTAGATATGTATTATTATTACAAAAAAAAATATCCTATGACACTCAGGGGGTGAAGACGAAACCTCATAACGATACCTCGCACATCAAAATCCGTCAAGCCGTTTAGGCCGTAGGCCTTCATATAGAAACATACATACATACCCACATACATACACTCGTAAAACGTAACCCTTTTTCTTACGCAAAAGGGTAAAAATAGGCGTGATTACATGTATTTATGTCCATTCGAAGTAACAAGTACCTATGTTAAAAGAAAATCAAAATATCCGACTGCACAAAAGCAGTTTTTACATACAAACATACATACACGTGACGGCCGAAGCGGAAAAACATAAACCTCCTTCTTACGCAGTCGGGTAAAAAACTGCACATTGCATTCGTCTCTCAATCCCGGCGACATAGCTCCGTCCGCGCAGTTCATACGACAAATTTAACTAGGTTACTAGGTTGCACTCAAGAGTAGATATTCCTACTCCTTACTAGTCTCCTATCGTTGAGATAGGCCACGCAACTTCTCGTAGTTACTGTACATTATGTACTTACGTTCACACATTTACATTCTTATGTGTAATTCCAATCTTCTGTTTAGATATATAGAGATAATCTCTTTATTGTACACACCATCAGATTATAATAGGAAGAGAGCACTATAAACTAATGTAATAAATGGCGGCCTTATCGATAATAACGATCTCTTCCAGACAACCTTAGGATGACCTTTACTAAATGGTTTAGGCGCAATGCGTCAAATTCTCAAATTGTCACTCGTTCTCAAATAGTCACTTCTCACTCTCAGGTCGTCATATGCTCATCATCATCATCATCATCATCTCAGCCATAAGAAGTCCACTGCTGGACATAGGCCTCCCCTATGGATTTCCAAAAAGACCGATTGGAAGCGGCTTGCATCCAGCGTCTTCCTGCCACTTGTATGAGGTCATCTGCCCATCTCGTGGCTGGTCTTCCTACGCTGCGCTTGCCGGTGGTGGTCATATGCTCAAAGCGTCACAATAGCAATACGTCATATTCTCAGAACGTCTCATTCTCATGACAACACAAATACTGGTGAAAAAAAAAAATGCTGCGTCGCTGAGCCTCTATTATACATCAGGTTGACGTTGTCAATATTTACATATTTTTGGGTAATAATATTTCTCATAAAAAAATAAAAATTTTGCTGTCCGTCTATTCGTTTTTAACCCCCGACCCAAAGAGAGGGGTGTTATAAGTTTGACCTGTGCGTCTGTCTGTGGCATTGTAGCTCTCAAACGGATAGACTAATTTTGATCTAGTTTTTTTGTTTGTGTGTTCCTAGCTATGTTTTATCAAAATCGGTCCAGCCGTTTTTTTTTGTCGGGGTATTTGGAGTTTTCTAAACTTCTTCTTTTGTTTGACTGGCCTTGTAGCTCAGTTGGTAGCGTGTTTACGTCTACCTGCTGAACTGAAAGGTAGTGGGTTCGATCCCCACCCAGGGCAAACATTTGTGTGATGAGCATGGATGTTTGTTCTGTGTCTGGGTGTTTCTATGTATTATATGTATTTATATATATATTTATATGTATTTACAAAAAAAAAATATATATATATGTATTCTATCAGCCGTCTAGTTCCATAGTACAAGCTTTGTTTAGTTTGGGCTAGATGGTGTTGTGTGAAATGTCCACAAATATTTATTTATTTATTTATTTTAATATAGACACCCCAAGGCGGGACGTCAGAGCAGTCTTATCGCCCCCCATCTCGAATAAGAATGAATAAATACTACTTTACATTAATGGATTTATCCATTATATGTCCAATGCAGAGATCAGTACTTTATGTTCAAAGTGTCACGTCTCTGACTCTCTCACATAATAGATATATGACTACAGTATAGGTTTTTTGGCGGGAACGTCATCGAATAATGTTATTGCTTTGTTTTATTTTCCTAAACTTGTGTTATTTTGAATATTAATGCTATAAAAATGGTGGTGTTTTATTCGTTAAGTGTTCGATCAAGTGCGTGAGTGTGGGCAAGTGAAATAAAGCAGAGAAACGTGTGATTTTACGTTGTCGGCAAAACTCCATAGAAGCTTCTAGTAAAGTCGCCGCCACTTTACTGAAGCAGGACTCGACTTATAAATTGACTGTATACGTGACTTAGATTGTGCCTAGAACATTTACAACTTGTTTTATTCAAGAAACTTGGAAAAAATCCTAATACTTGACACTGGCAAATGCTTTAATGCGGGTCCAATACAAAAAAGAAGAAGACTACAGTATAAAGCCTGCAATGTCTACCGGCTTCGCATCGCATTGAATGCTTTGCAGTTTTTCTTTTACCAGACTGAGGAGGGCTGCTATGAGTTTGACAATCAATATCTAATACCTACCTTTAAACGAACAATTCTTGTATATGTGTATATGTATATATATATATATATATAATCTGAATCTTGGAAACGGCTCCAACGATTTTAATGAAATTTGGTTTGTAGGTAAATTAGGGGACGATAAATCGATCTTGCTAGGTTTCATTTTAGTGAACCCGGGCTTGCTCGTATTTTCAGTCATAAAAAATCCGAGTGGTGCTCGGTCGCCCAGGTACTGTATGTTACGAACTAATATGATACGATAAATACTGTTCTTTCTTTATTTTTTCGAAATACGTCGTGCTTGGCACCAAAGCAATCCTTATACGAAGGTCACATTGAATGACGCTCATACTTTAAATAATGATCAAAAGGCGCGCAGCTATCTCTCTCTCTCTCGCGCATTACAACATTTTTGAACATGTAGCATTGTAACATTGATATAAGAAAAGTGAGAAATTAATTTGTTTAATTTGATAGGAGAAATATTTAAAAAAAAGTTGTTTCCTAATATCTGTTAAATCGGATGATGAGTAGGTAAATATTTGGTTTTAGGGTTCCGTACCTCAATAGGAAAAAACGGAACCCTTATAGGATCACTTTGTTATCCGTCTGTCCGTCCGTCGGGTGTCAAGACCTTTATCTCGGGAACGCGTGAAGGTATCGAGTTGAAATTAAAACCATATACGCAGATCTATAGTATCTTGCTGCAGAAAGAAAAATAAAATTTCACAGTTTTCGTGAAAAAAAGTTACAGCCGAATATGTCGTAAAAACACACATTTCGACACTCACAGAGGAATCAAAACCTATGAGGTACTTCCTGTTGACCTAGAACTCTGAAATTTGGCAAGAAGCATTGTGCAGTACACATATAGGAAAAAATCCGAAAACTGGACATTTTTATTTTAATCACAAAAAAAATAGTGTCTTTATGCAAGAAATGAAGGTCCAAATTTTAAAGTGAATTAACTGTATCATGTGGGGTATCATATGAAAGAGCTTCAGTAGTATTAGCTAAAACAGGTTTTTAAATATTTTTACGATGTATATTTTTCGGTTTATGAAGGAAAATATAAAAAAATATATGATTTCCTCCTTTTATCTTCTAGTTTGTACGGAACCCTCGGTGGGCGAGTCTGACTCGCACTCGTCCGGTTTTATTTCACTGTGCCGTCGCCAGTATAAGTGCTGAATAACACTTTTTTTAAAGATTTCTCCTATCTAAATAAACAAATACACTTTGTGTCTAATATTCGTATCTAATAATTATGCTCGATATTTCATATATTTTTGACCTGGAAATATTCATTACAGCCTAAGTTACGCACATAACGTAGACTGGTTTTGGTTTTTCAACCTATAAGTTTAGTGCCTTCGAGCGAGACACTGCTATACTTATTCTGGCGCGATGCCCAGTGTACAGCTCCATCTATTAAGGGTAAGGATACTCGTATTACTGTGTAATTGTAGCTTTTAAAATTACTCCTGGATGTTTAATAAAACAATTCTGTTAATTTATATTGGTCAGCAATCGGCTGTCAAAACATTTAGTGACATTTCTGCGTGTATAATCTTTTATTTAAAGATATTTTTTTGTCATAATCACAGTTAGAATATACATTATACTCTAAGGATCACATTGCTTATCCTTCGCGTATATCTTGTAGGATCAGAAATCAGAAATATTTTTATTGCATAAAACTGTGTACAGATAGGTGTTTTAAATATTTATTCCAAACAGTTTTACCCATTGCGTCCATGCAACATGGATGGTACTTTTGCTGTTTGCAAGCAACTGACTAACAGTGATTAGCCGTTGCAATATTTACTATTGTCACGTCTGAAAATGCACACACACATAGGTGTCATCATCTCTGAAAATGCAAACGTCCTGTAACACGCTGACAGTCTGAGCACGCCTAGATGCCTGGTCTAGACTATTATTTGACTGGGACGCTTATGAATTTCAAAAACTTGGAAACGATTCCTTATTCGCAATGCATCTTGATAGCTCTCTATTCTTTGCCTACTTAAGTTATACAATGTAATAATAATCATAATTTTATTAAAATTACGGAAACCAATACACACACAATTGAAATAACTTTCTTTCATGTGGAAACCGTGAAATGTGTAAAATTTAAAACAGGAATCTGACTGCGAAGGCCGAACGGAATGTTAATCGAGCACAGTATCGTTTCGCCAATTGTTTAACATGTTTGATTACATTTCTAAAGTACACGATTGTGGTTTTATTGAGCGTATGACGTGTGGTTAAAGGTGAGTTCAGACGTCGCTGTCGCGTACGCAACGAGTACTCGCAGGGATCGGTCCAAATTAGAGGCTGCGCCAACATGGAGTACTGCGTTCAAAGTTCCGAGTAGTTGAACATATTTTGCGACAGATTTAACTTGTAAGAGTTTATTATAAAGTGCAATTACGTAAACAATTTATATATTTTTTCCGTCGTTTGACTCATTCTAAATTTGATTGTAATAGATTTTTAGCTGAAGTTAAGCCAAAATTGTTCAATTTAGAGGTGGTAAAACTGATGCTGACCATGAACTTTGAACGAGAACATTTTTTTACGCGGATTGCTCTTACATTTGATTTTGTTTCTGCTCAATATTTATTTTGTCAACTTCTCGCTAACATGTAATGACACTTAGGAAAGAAGACAGAGAATTTGAGACGTTTATTAAAGTTTTTCGGTAAGGCCAAAAATCTAAGGTGGCATGCTCAGAATATACCTATATATTCTTCATTCCAAGTTACCCACTAGGATATAAGAAACAAAGACTTGCCTAGAAAAAAAAAACAGAGTCACCTATTCGAGAAAACGGAGCGTATTGCGTATTTTGATGGTATATACTCTCCGTGAGTTCGTTTCCCTAAAGCGAGGCGACCGTGGCGAAAATTTCGCGGTGTCGCCTCGCGATGTCTGAACCCACCTTTATAGTTGCGCGTCGCGTCACTTGCACTGACGCCTAGACGTAATATGTACATAGTCCATCTACGTAAACGTTGCTTTGAAACTATTTTTTGTGTAAGTACATACATACAATTTTATATAAAATTATATTTAAGGCCCGGCTAGTCCGCAAAAGCAGTAAAACAAAGCTTTTTGAAAATTTACAAAAAATACTTGTATTATTAGTTCAAGCTCAAATTTTTTGTATGTAAAATTTTGATCTGTTGGCTAGGTTTCGCTAGAAACAAAAACACGATTGCTGAAAAAAATCTCGATAGCTTTATTTTTTGAAAAATATGCCATTTTATTTATTTTTCCCATTTATCTCTAAAGTGTTTAAAGCCATTAAAACCAAATTTACCATGTTAAGTAGCTATTACATTTTTTTAGTGTTCTCTAGAATTACATTTTTGATACGTTTAGTGCATTATTTTATAGTAATTTATTTTACAATAAGTTTGCTCGCGAGCAACCGTCCCGCCGCCTTGCTTCAGCTGTTCACCCGCGCCAGTCTGTCGGTGACCACTGTCAGCGACGGTACTGTGTCGGATTGCATCGCGCGCCAAATAAAACAAATTACTATGGGAAATCATAGAACAAAGAAACCAAAAAATAAGCGAACGCGTAAGCGCAAAATTTTGGCTCATATAGAAATGATGCGATCCCGAAAAAGGTAAATACCCAGTTGCAAGTTATTATTTCCTAGAAACGTAAGTATTTATATAGATCACTCGCACTCGCAGTTCATAAACCTATGAGTTCTATTCATACTCGTATAAAGAAAATGTACTTACTCTTACCTGATGTTCAAATATTTCAGTTATGAAAGATGTGTGAAGTCTGCCAACCCGCATTTGGCCAGCGTGGTAGATTATGGCCTTACCCTTCTTATAATGAGAAGATGGCCCGCGCCCAGCAGTGGGACAGTTTGTACAAACAGGGCTCATAAAAAATAAATGTATACATAAACATACATACACATGCTAGCTGCATCCCGCGGTTTCACCCGCGTAGTGATGAAAAATGGTGATAATAATATATATATATATATTCTGTCTTTCTCCAGGTCCTAAAGAATTTCTGTTCTAAATTTCATAATTATTGGTTCAGCCGTTTAGCCGTTTAGGTAACAAACAGACAGAGAGACAGACGACAGACAATTTCGCTTTTATAATCTTATATGATTCATACATTTGAAAAACATAACCCACCTTTTTGCACAGTCCGGTAAATATACACCGCGGTCGCGGCAGGCGGCATATGGCGCGGCATCTTTGAACGCGTCACAGATTTTGAGAGTACCTATACAGGTATACCGCCGTCTGTCGCGCGCCGCCCGCGCCGCGCGTAGGTAGGTAATTTTTACCCGATTGCGTAAAGAGGGTTGTTTATCGAGTATATGTATGTTTGTATTTATGTATGTAAGGGTGTATGTGGGTGTATATCTATGTATGTACTATGCATATTTTTAGATTACCTCCTACAGCCAAAACAGCTTGACCGATTTTGATGTGCTAGGTGTCGTTAGATTAGTCTTTACTCCCTGAATATTATATGCTATATTATATATTTTATAACGCATTTTTTGTGCTCTTGCAAAAATAAAATAAAATGTTTTTTCATAACCTAGAACTTCTTCGTGATAAATAAGAAATAAGTAATATTACTGGAATAAAAAATACACACTTCAACTTTTTACAGCGATTTTACGTATACATATATTACGTATTTGAGTATAAAATATTTTAGATAGGTAGTTTCATAACATTTATATTTCCACCACAAATACAGGGTGTTAGGTTAGGTTAGGTTAGTTAGGTACATTTATCAGTGATCGACATTGTTAGCATTATTCTTGTATATTGCAGATCAAAGAAGCATCTTGAAGTAATCAACGAGTCTTTGATAACATTAGAGCCAGTTGATTTGAATACTTCTAGGATTGAGTGAGCACTACAACCTTATTTATTTTACAAAAAATGAGGTTTTGCACATATATTTTTGTAACTGCAAATTAGTATGAATTGGTAGGTAGACCAGCAATTTACGTGAAAACCTCACGCAAAAAAAGTAAAATAAATTATAATGCACCTGTTTGTATAATTAAAATATATCTTATGTGCATTAGCCTCGTTGTAATGATAAAATGTGTGGTTGCTACAACGTTTACTTTGATATTACAGAACGACCGTCAATGAAAACTCGCATAATCTGTCCCGTACTCCACCATGTGAGAGTAAAAACATCGACATGTGAGTTGTGATATAGTTGTGAGAATAGAACACAAAAAAGAAATAAAACAGGCACGAATACTGCAACCAAAGAAGATGAAATATGCTACAACTGAAAGATCTGTTAATTTTTTGATATTGTACTACGGTTGTTTTTTATATTTTTATTATGGGAAACTTTAGCTTGACCACCGATCCCGCTAGTTTTGAACGACGTTTACGGTCTACGTTGGAGCGCGTATGCTTAGAAAAACTCTATTTTTATTGCGATTGCGACGTTCTGTTACATAATGTAGGTATAATAATGTGAATCAAAGAAAATCCGTTCAGGTAGCGTATGCTGAAATTTTTCAAGGTTGTACGTTAAAAATAACAACAAAGCGCTCTGTTTTGTTAAATAATGTAGATTCAAACCCATTTCTTTCTATAATCACGCATTAGGTGTAAAAAGTAGAGTATGCACTTCGGGGATAAAGGTGTTTTTGTCTTGGGCGAGCTTGAATCCCTCGTTACACTCCGGATTCTAAATTTGTAACTCTGTAAATATGTAAATCTGTAAATATGTAAATCTGTAAATATGTAAATATGTAAATCTGCAAATCTGTAAATCTGTTAATCAATAAACAAACAAAATAGACAACTTATTATTTATATTATTTGTAGGAAACTCTCTCAGGATCTTTTTAAAACCTACAATAATTGTAAGTTATTTTGTTATAAAAATCCAAAGTACTAGACCGATATTGATAAAATTTATATGGGACCACTTCTGAAATCACTTACCAAAGAAAAAATAATCTTCAAAATCGATTCACAATAGGTGGAGTAATCGGTGAACAAACATACAAAAAACATAGTCAAATTGAAAACCTCCTTCTTTTTGGAAGTCGGTTAACTAATGGTATTGCAATATAATTATAAAATTAACCTTGTTGTGTCTGCTTGTGTTTATTACCTAACATCCTGTATAGACCTTTACATTATTGTCAAAGATATTTACGTGATATATTTGACCTGTAATATGTAATTCTAACCAATATTTATGAAATTAGGACAGGAGATTCTTCAAGACCTGGAGAAGGACAAAGGCTATATTTTATAATAGTCATCATCGTTTTTCATCACTACGCAGGTTACACCGCAGGAGCATAGCTATTATTTTATAAATGTGATAATTTTGTGTTTTATGTGAGTTAGTGAGTTGGTTGTTGAATGGAGATAGATATACCCACATAATATGACATACTTAGGCTTTTATCCCGGAAAAATGAACGAGTACGAGTAGTAAATTATTATTTCAGATTTTCAAGAAATAAGCTTATAGATTGATATCAGTATACCACAACTTACTTGCCACTACAATGTAATGAAGATGTGGCTCAGACGAGTCGCGCGCCGCGCGGCGGATCGGTATCGCACTAAACGTACGCCACGTTTTGTGCGGACGTCGCGCTCTCATAAAACGCGGAACTATGCCGTAAACTGAGGTAGCTTAAAATACCTAAATTTCTGGACAAGCCTCGCCTTAAGTATATAAGTCTCCTTTGTAGCACGTTTTTACAATTTTATAATTCTGTTGGATATGAATGATGAAATTAAAATTAATTTTAATCTATATAATCTTTATCGTTGTTTATCTATGCTGTTTTAAATTATCTAGTAGTGGTGATTAGAAAAATATTCGACCGCTCTTGATCTGCACGAAATAACTGATCAAGACAGTGTCGGGACTCGAGACATGCTTCATGGCTTCCTCCTACCAAATACACCTAGGTACTTGAGATAAATGTATTTGGTCTTTTCTCCGTTCTCATCTCAATAAACGAATCTAAATTTGAAACACAATACATAATTCACCTTCATAGTGATTCATAATAATTATGTCCATATACAAAATTAACTTGGTAATTTAAAATGTCAAAAAACCAAAAAAAAAAAACTTCAATCAACTTTTGCCCTATCACACTCAACGAATACAGACGAATGTAAGCTTTAAAAGCTTACAGTTTTTGCTATTTTTTCGTTTGTTTTGACTAAACAGATATTCTGAAGCTCCCAAGGTGAGCAGACCAGAAATTTATTTAAAGATAAGTTATCTCCGAAATTTCCTCCTCACTAGATAAATGTTCATCAATCAACGCCACGCCAGTCCTTACTCGCGTGTTATCATTTCGCTAGGTTAGTGGGTAAGACAGCACTGATAACAAATAAACTTTGTATTGTCGCACAATAAATGATAAAGATAAGTTGATTATGAAATTGCGTAGTTTTTTGTGGCGTCGCTTGGCGCCATGTGGAGTGGATACGATTGAAGTATTATGTAAGGTTATACGATGGTTGGTTCGATATAGAACTTGATATTCAAGTAGATATTAAACCCAAAGCTAGAAAGCAACATCACAAGTTTTTGTCAAAAATTTCATTTGATCTGCATATATATCATTATGGTTATTTTTACAACTAATAATTATTTCCGTAAGGTTTTATAAGTAAAATGATTTTTATGTTTGAAAATTTACATTTGGATCAAAATGAAGTTTTTGACGAAAAAATTGTGATTTTGCTCTCTAGTGTTTGGTGTGATGAATTTTTTTTTTTAGTTCATTCAGTCATTTTATAGGTTCAAAAATGTCGGTCTGCGCGAGCGAGACGGATGATTTCGTACTATATGCTCTTAAATCAACAGGTTTCTTCTAGATAAACGCGCTCCATCGCACACCGCAACGCAACGTTGCTTATATCAGGCGAGTTAGCGGTCAAGCCTATTAAGTATATATATACCCTATGTAAACTAAACTGAAAAACATTTCTGCGTATAAGCTCACGTAAGTTTATTTAGTAGTTCCAATTCAAGAGAGCGCGCGAGATTTTACGTTTATTCGTATACATGCACGTTGCGTTAGTGTATGTGCGTTACGGAGCGGGCGACCACTCACACATACACAAGCAACTCGAACACCACTAAAGGCCCCGCTCATTCTACGTTTATACTATAAGAGTTATCTCTCCACAGGGTGGCGTGTGGAGGCAACGCAGGCAACCTCCCCCCGGCAGAACATGACGATGACCTCACAAGCCTCAGCTGGCTGCAGGACAGGAATTTACTCAGAGGTAGATATATAGATAAACTCTTTATTGTACACACCTTAGAAACTTACAATCAAGATAAGATATTTAAAAACTAGTGTAACAACTGGCGGCCTTATCGCTAATAGCGATCTCTTCCAAGCAACCTTACTGCCTAACCGTCAAACTTTTTTACTAAACTTGAAATATAAATATTATATTGGTGAACATTTCAAATAACACCATCCAGCTCAAACTAAGCAAAGCTGTAGTTTGGGAGCTAAATGGCTAATATTATATACTTTTTTTCTTCTAACTTACATACTTATGATATTTCGGAATACCCAGATAATAGGAATACCCTTATTTATAATTTGCCTGCTTCTCTGTTTTTTTTTTTTTGTTCATTTGCCAATCGGGGAAAACTGTGTGATTCCATTTACAAGATGCAAATGTAAATTGGTCTTTTCTCCGTTTTTATCTCAATAAACGAATTTGAAGATATATGCATCTGTTTCAAATTTCATTTTAACCAGTTATCCGTCTTAGCCTGCAAGCGTAACAAACACACTGACAGACAAACTATCACATTTATCAATGACATAATAACAAAAATATAATCGATGTAGTATAATACTATGTATATGTATATACGATGTAGTATTTTACTATTTGACATTTTAAATTATTTCTTAACCTTATTTTTATTATTATTATTTTACTTATTAATTTAAATTTTAACTGTATCATTGATTTAATTTATTTGTCTGTAATCATCAATATGCTGTTTTATGTGTTTTTTAATTTAGTATAATAATAAAAGATATAATAATAAAGATTTTGTGTAAATATGAACTGAACCGGTCTGAAATAAATTGATTATTATCTCATTTATTTATTTATAATCTTAATTTTAAATTTTTTACAACAAAAATATAAACTTATAAAAAAGAAACATAAACATATTGATTATTATTATTATTATAATATACATCTCCAAGTACGCCGATATACTGATGAAACCATGAAATCTTTACTCAAGTCGCGATGTTGACAGACCTTGGCCCGTCACGATCAATTTAACATGTCAATGAGTTACGAGCACAACCATTCCGTAGATAACTGAGTAGCAAAACGAGACGTATTCGTTTATCTATACCCCGATACGGTGACAGATCAAGCTCGAACCACTAGGCGACAGAATCCTAGCTAATATTGTAAATAACCAACCCGCACTTGGCCAGCGTGGTAGACTATGGCCTTACCCTTCTCACAATGAGAAGATGGCCCGCGCCCAGTAGTGGGACAGTTTGTACAAACTGGGCTGATATTTTTTTTTTAAATAAATCCGGCAAAGTATGAGTTTCACTCGCACACCGAGGCTTCCGTTCTCGTGTGCACATAATACATGAACATGAACACTGACACCAGGGCTAATTACTCAACAAAATGTGCTTTATATCTAAGAATATTTGTAACTTCACATATTTTCTACAGTAGGAATAGCCTGAAATGCCAGACGTTCACATACAATATCAAGTTCAAATAAGTAAGTGTTACAGACCTATTTTCTTTATCCAAAGAGATTTTAACACTACTGTTTACACTATTTTAAGTTTATGTCACACGACATCAACTGTCAACGAGTTTGACAGTTGGTGTCTCGAGGCGAGGGCTATGCTCGGAGTCTCTCTACGAGATCAAATCAGAAATTAAGAGATACGTAGGCGTACAAAAGTCACTGATATAGCACAGCGGATTTGAAGTGGCAGTGGGCAGGGCACATAGCACGTAGAACTGATGGCCGATGGAGCCGAAAGGTTCTCGAGTGGAGACCACGTACCGGCAAGCGCAGCGTAGGAAGACCAGCCACGAGATGGACAGATGACCTCTTCCAATCGGTCTTTTTGGAAATCCATGGGGGAGGCATATGTATGTAAGAAGTGGACTTCTTATGGCTGAGATGATGATGATGGTGGTGTTCAAATGCCAAGCCTAGAGATTGCGGCACCTTAATTAAAACTTGTAGTATTCGTTCTAAATGTTGACCATTTCATTCCAGGTATAAATCTAACCAAAGGAGACATGGAAGATACGAAACAATCAACGCAAATGATCGCCAGCCAAGTTATCATAAAGGTAAGCGAAGCTAATCGAATATTCAAACATGAACACGATATGCGTGAAGTTGTAAAGCAATTATTGGTAAAGCAATAGCGATTTATCTACCTATTTTGCCTACGTATATAAGGCTTCGATTGGCTGAATGGACATACGGCTAAAACCACTGGTCCTAGAGATGTGACATTTAGTGGGTACCTTCCACATAAAATGCAGATCTGAAATCCACTAAGAAAGTAGAGTCTGCACACTGCTATTCATTTCTCTTTGAAATGCCAAGAAATCCGTGCTCAACGAATTCCTTTCCACGTTCTTGATACGAAAACTGCTGTCTTAACTGTTTCCTGAGAGCTAAAATCTTGTAATTCTTAAGGCTAGAAGTGAATAGATATCATTCTCAGCCGTATTGTCACTTACCATCAGGAAGTGTCTAGTGTCTAATTGCTCATATTCAAAATTCTTGTGCGCGTGGAAACCACGCGGTGCGTGGCCTTCACTCGAGAACTTTCTGCCCCATACTGACCAAACTTTTCGACCATCAGTTCTATGTGCTATGTATGTCCCCTGCCCATTGCCACTTCAACTTACTAATCCGCTGACCTATGTCCCGTCGGTGACTTTCGTACGTCTACGGTTTTTTAACCTCTGACCTAAAAACAGGGGTGTTATGTTGACGTGTGTATCTGTATATCTGTGTGTCTGTCTGTGGCACCATAGCTCTCAAACGTATGGACGAATTTTGGTCTAGGTTTTCTTTTATTTTGTTTGAAAGACGATTTAGAAGAGTGTTCTTAGCTATGTTTCATAAAAAAACGATTCAGACTTTTTCTTGTAGCTGGTTTTTAAGTTAGAAAACTAAAGTTTTACTTGCCATTTTTAATTCGATCTCACGAAGAAACCCCAAGAATAGCTCTCACCGCATTGTGACAAGTATTATTACAAGAAGATTGTGCTCGCGAAGTCTACTGTTCTCAGAACTACTATTGTGAGCTTAATTGACTTAAAAGCGAACCATGTGTGAGATCGATATTCTGTTTTTTTTTCTTTGAACTTACGAAACGTCAATCATTAGAATCTCTCCCACGTAGAAGTCATCTGTCTTCGTTGAAGCCATTTATAAATTCATTGTTAGGAATGTACTTTAAATACAGTTGCAGCAATATTCGATCGACGATGGCGATCTCTATACCCGACTGCGCAAGGAATATAATGTTTTTTTTTTTTTGGTGTGTGTATGTTTGTAGGTATTGGGACATGTGTGTAATGTTTCTATATTACGTCCTACATCTTAATCGACTTGACCGATTTTGATGTGCGGTAGATTCGTCTTCACTACATGAGTGTCATAGGCTACATTTGTTTGTAATAATCGCACGTGAAAATATGTCAAGCCGTTTATATGTAGAAACATGCATATTTGTACTCGTAAAACATAACCCTTCTTCTTACACAGTCGGGTAAAAACAATGCACTTTTTCGTAACAAATAAATGTTTTTACAGGAATAATTCTAAATAATCTCTATTCTCTTCTATATAAATATATATATATATTATTAAAGAGAATAGAGATTATTTAGAATTATTCCTGTAAAAACATTTATTTATTACGAAAAAGTGCATTAGTTTTACCCGACTGTGTAAGAAGAAGGGTTATGTTTTACGAGTACAAATATGCATTATATATATATATATATAAATCAATTGCTGTTCGTTTGTCTCGCTAAAACTCGAGAACGGCTGGGCCGATTTAGCTGATTTTGGTTTTGAAATGTTTGTCGTAGTCCAGGGAAGGTTTAAACGTTGAGAAAAACGTGGAAAAATTGCGAGGAAGATAGTAAAAACAACAATTTCATTTTTCCATATTTTACTGTTCTAATTACTTTCATGTCAAACATTTGACGTTCGTCCCTTCGTTACGGTAGACTCGGGTCCACTCATTGATAGGTGATACGAAGTACGCCGGGTCATCTAGTGCTCATATAAATAGATATTACAATGGTTACGCGTATACTTTCTCGCGAAAATGTACAGTCGACATCATTTGTAACAAACCCTATGTGGCAATGCATGGCGCTTGTTATTAAAGCATAAATGAGTATACGATATATTTCATCATCACCAGAAAATTATGCGCAAAAAAAAAAAGATATTGACACAATATGTGCACTGTTTAGTCCAGCAGTGTGGTTTTGTATCAGTTACGCAACGTACCCACGTGGTAGACAACTATTGACACAAGTGCTGTCTCCGACTGTCGGTTTAATCCAATGCCACAGTGTGGAGGAAGCCTTAATTTTTTCGACCTTGTTTTCGGGGTACTCTCATGTTGAATACAATGAAATATGAACTGTGTAAACGATATTTTAGATCTGTATGTTTGTGTCAGTTTATGATGGATTTACAAATGATGATACTATTAATTACTTTTTAACTTTTTATAATAAACTTGGGAGTATGAAATATACCTAAAAGATACTACTGATATAAGACTACTGACTAAGATATTACTGTCAACGTGGGTAACTTTGACTCCGTATCAAACATTGTACGTAGATTTTTTGGAAGATTCTTGATATTTTAAGCGACTTCCAAAAAGAAGGAAGAAGGTTCTCAATTCGACTGTAAGTTTTTTTTTGTATGTTTGTTCAATGTTTACTTACGCCAATCATGAATTAGTTTTGATGATTATTTTTTGGGTAAGTAATACGTCTGAGGTGGTCCCATACATATACATATAAATTTTATCAAAATCGGTTCAGTACTTTGGTTTTTATAACAAAATAAGTGAAAAAAATGTCATCCAAGTAAAGATTTGCGTTCTTTGAAGTCGTTTTTTTTCAGTTTTTTTAAACCATAATAAATATTCCCAAAAGATTAGTTGTCCAACCGACTGCTAATTCATTAATTTAAAAAAAATATGAAAATAAAATCTTGAACCTTCTAAAAAGCTGTGAGCAATGTTTGACACGGAGTCAAAGTTGCCCGCGTTGACAATACATATGATTTATGATTAATTTATATTTTATTATTGATGTTCAAATTAATCGAGATGTTTAAATTAAGCAAAGCTATTAAAATTCTTTAAAAAAGGGAGCTTCTTCTATATTTATGCAATGTTTCACGATTCACGAAAATGGTACACGAATGACAGAGTAATCATTATATACACGAATTTCTAACATTTTCCTTTTTGGGGTTCCATACCTCAAAAGGAAAAAATGGAACCCTTATAGGATCACTTTGTTGTCCGTCTGTCCGTCCGTCCGTCCGGGTGTCAAGACCTGTATCTCGGGAACGCGTAAAGGTATCGTGTTAAAATTAAAGTCATATACGCAGATCCATAAATCTCTTGCTCTTGCTGCACAAAGACAAATCAAATTTCTCAGTCCTTGTTAAAAAAAGGTACATCCGAATATGTTAACCGTATCATGTGGGCATATGAAAGAGCTTCATTAGCATAAGCTAAAACAGGTTTTTAAATATTTTTACGATGTATATTTTTCGGTTTAAGAAGGAAAAAAAAATGATTTTTTCCTTTTATCTACTAGTTTGTACGGAACCCTCGGTGGGCGAATCTGACTCGCACTTGTCCGGTTTTTTTTAAGTTTGTTACCAAATGCATTTCCTTCTCAGTATGAGTCTATGAGACTCTTAGTTTAATCAGAGTATATTTTATACAGTATGCTAACCAACAGTCGCTGACCATAAGCACGGAATACCTTATAAATAAATCCGGCAAAGTACGAGTATCACTCCCACACCGATATGCTTCCGTACTCCCATTCAACATATTATGAACACAGAATACAGGACTAATTAGCAAAATGTGTTATAAATCTATGAATATTTGTAATTTCACATATTTCTATACAGTAGAAATATTCATAAATGGTAAGCATACCTAAAGAAAATATTGATAAAAGCGTCATCTAGCGTGACTTTGACAAAACAAGATGACTGTGCGGCGTGCGCCATTACATACCTACTTAAAGTTAAAATATTATATCGATATATATTATAAGCGCTATCTAGCGTCACTTGTTTATGTCTTAAGACAACGTGAATTAATTTGTTTCATTTCTAAAATCTAAAAAAAAAAAACGGATAATATCTAGTGTTTATTATTTAATGATTTTATTTGTTGATTTACATCAAAGTGAACCCTATGATCTTGCCAATTTTGTTACTTGCATCTATTACCTTCGAAAGATACAACCGTTGAAGTGTAGAACAGACAGACAGATAGACAACAGATAGACAGGCACCGTAGCCTCACGAATAGGCTCCCGCACCCTTAGTATGGAACCCTATAAATAGTATACTACCCATGTCTCAATCGACGGAACCGAACCAAAACTCGCAATGTATTTCACACTAATAATGATGTCTATCATCGTTCGATTAAAGCAACAAATATATTTGTATTAAGTACCTACACACAGTAATACAGTACATTTTCCTCCTTTCACCACATACCATAGATTATATAATAGTCGCAGGCGCAGTACTGAGCCTCTATTATGATTTACTATTACTATTACAGCAACTTGTTTTATTATAATCGTGATTAAAGTAAAGATTGCTTTCGTTACCTCAAACAATTCGCGACTGGAGCGATATCCACATTTTTAAAAGTAGGCTAATTAACTTCCTTTTATCCAAAGCATATTATTCTCTACATAACATTAAATTGAATTGTATAATTACTCTATTTACTGACTATTTTGACATTCCTGTTTACGCATACTTACTTATTTCTGACATTTTTATATTTTACTGTACTTTGACATTCATTTTAACGCATACTTACTTTGACATTCATATTAACGAATACTGATTTCTGACATTCTTTTATATTAGTGTATTTTGTTGACATTTTATATGATACTTAGTATAAACTGCTTGTATGCTCACCAGCAGGACATGGCGGACTAATTCAAAATAAATTATCACACCTTGTAACCTAGGCCCACAAGCACAATAAATTGAATTTGAATTTCGTTTATTGGTTAAGGATTTGATATAGCTATTTCATAATATTTTTATCTGTACATTCGACTTGTCTACCCGAAATAGGGAAAAAACTCAAGCTTATCAATCCGAATTTATTATATGAGATAGAATTTAAAATATAAGCAAATATAAAAAAGCAGTATAAGCAAATTGTCAAGAAATCGTCGAGAAAGAAAGTTGTGTGTGTGGTTTCAGGTAAAAAGAGGAGACGTTTGCTACCAAGTGATTTATTGGCTTATATTAGGCAAAAATATTTGATAATCGAGTCTGAACACAAATTTCGAATGTACAAATAATATATCTTGTTACTTAAGTAGTTCGTACTAAGACTTCTAGGCCTTAGGTTCAAGGTTGACAATGTTGACATTGTCTACCTTGAACCTTGTTGAAATAAGGTTGTAAAGTCACAGTTTGAGACTAACTACTAATTGTTTTATTTGGAAATAGTCTATGATGAATTACGTGTGAACTGAATACGATTATATGCAGACATAATTAAATATTTTTATGTTGGAGGACAATTTCACACAACGCCAACAAACGTCCCAAACTAAACGAATCTTGTACTATGGGAACTGGGTAACTGATAGAATACTTATACACTTTTTTGTAAATACATACACAATTACACACACAGAAACGGAATAAACATCAAAAAATTGTCGGGCGTCGCTTACGTTCGCAAAACGACTAGTATACTTGTATAATAATATGCCTCGTCGTTTGTTGAGTGTTAGTGTGAATTGTGAGAGTGAGACAAAATCTAAAGCGAAAACTTTGAATAGGAATGTAGCATAATATAGAAAAATCTCGAATAACTGATAATAACTGACTGACTTTAACTATGTTCAATCTTTTCCGAAACAAATTCTTACACCATCTTTCTTCCACAGACAGAATCAACGACACCACCACCCGTAGTCCGACCTCCCTCCCCACCCCGCACTCCCGTGAAAGCCCCCCCGTCCCCGCCAGCAGTGACCCACCAGAAACCTCCCTATTCCTTCTCCTGTCTCATATTCATGGCGATAGAAGCGGCGCCTGCCCGCGCACTGCCCGTTAAGGAGATATACGCGTGGATCATACGACATTTCCCGTACTTCAGGCACGCGCCGCAGGGGTGGAAGAACAGTGTCAGGCATAATCTGTCACTCAATAAATGCTTTCATAAGGTTGGTATTATTTTCTGAATGTCCGTGAAGTCCGAATGAATTATCCTCTTAATTTTATTATTATTTATAATAAAATAAAATATACATATTGTAACATGTCGAGGTACGCATTTTCAAAGCAAAGCTTTGTAAACTAACCTTTGCAAATCAGTACTTTCTCCCAACTTGCTCGGTATGTATTGTTTGGGTTTTCTGTATACACATATTCCAGTTCAGATAACGTATCGTAAATATTATTGTTAAAGTGAAACTGAATATAATTTATATTGTGTTTATGATATAAAATCAAAAATAAAATCTGGAATCAGACAGTTCTAGAAAACTGATTCGGGCAAGCAAGATTCGATCAAACGTGTTTCGGATCTTCAATAGGGTTACCATTGTTAGGTCAGGGTTCAATATGGCGTTACATTTAACTGCACTTTCAGGGGCTCTGCATATATTTTCTATCAATTTAAAGAAACCTATCGAGAGTAGAATGTGTTTATTAATATAACACTGTTATTATTAACGGGATATTTACCGTGGTTCGCGTTAATTTTGAGCTCCCGATATTTCGGCACAGTTACAGTTAGGTGTTTATTAATATATTGTCGAATGTTCCAGGTGGCAGCAGCGCCTGGTCTCGGTAAAGGCTCGCTGTGGACGGTGGACCCGCAACATCGTGCTAGCTTATTACAGGTAATGTTATTTTACTATGTGTGTTGACTTACAAAGTTGTTTAAGTAGTAAACGGCAGGAAGATGATCTTTTCACTTAGTCTTAAAGAGACAAACTAAGTTTTTTTTTTTTTTATCAGCCCTGTTTGTACAAACTGTCCCACTGCTGGGAACGGGCCATCTTCTCATTGTGAGAAGGGTAACTAAGTTTAATTTAGTTAATTCAAATGTATATTCACTTTTGAACGATCAATTGATTCTAGACAAATAATAAACACTAGAGAGAGAAAAAAAGATTAGATTATAAATTTAATCAACTGTAGTTGAGTACCTAATTAAATAATACTAATTCAAAATAAATAATAATACAATGCAAATATAATTATTTTGTATTACATCTTAATATGTGTTTGTGACTTTAATTCCTAGTCATCATTCACATTCTTTATTATTATGCTATCGGACTATACCAACGGCATAATTTTTTTTATTTTTTTTTTCGTTGGGCACAAATGTTACGCTAAGTGGCTTTTTTACAAAAATTAAACTTTATATTTGTAGTCATCTGTCTTGATGAATAAAATTCAATATTTGCCACGGGCACTATTTGTAATTCATATATTTTATTTATTTACAATATAACAATGTACCTATATCATGTTTTTTGTACCACAGTCCAAATACCTATACAGTCGTTCAACGCTATCTAAATTTATGTCTAGACATAGTTCCGACCCCTGTTCACCGTTGGACAACTCTTTTGAACTTGTCTTGAAGTTTTGACTCCAGAAAATGGGTTACGTTTATAAGCAACATGCAGCGAGATGCAAATGTTTAGATGGATGTATGGAGTGACTAGAATAGATGAGATGAGGTATGAATATATTAGAGGAAGCCTGAAACTAGCACCAGTAAGTAAAAAATGGTGTAGAAATTGAAAACATTTGATGAGAACAGGGGAAAAGCTGATAGCCACGTATGTAGAAGGACCCTAGACGTGATGATTAGTAGTAGAATCGAGAGCGCGCGACCGAAATGTGAATAAACTCTGTGAAAGATGATATGTGTGTGGAAGGAGTAAATGTAGAAATTACGTTTACCAGAGTGATAAGTGGCGACAAGCGCAATTATTATACCGACCCCACTTACTGACACAAGCTTAAGACAATGATGATGGAACATTGTGAAAATAATGAAGTTGTATATAATTATTGATGTGGACTGCAACAACTACTCTAATATCTATTGGACCTGGAATAAATTGAAATGAAATTTCGTTCGCAAAAGTAGCGTTGGACGGCTGTACGATTTATCCACTGCATTACGAATCACAATAACCTAACATTTCCATAAACTTTTTTTTAGCTTACGCGCAACAATGGTTTGCAGGCATTCGGCCGTCAGGCGATTCCCACGCCGTCACCCCCAGAGCCGCGCTCGCCGAAGAACCCCCCGGACCCGGTGCTGTTCCCCTTCCTAGCTCGGCGGCTGGCTGGCTCCCCGGAGCCAGGGGCGGACGAGTACCTCGCCGCCGCGACCGTGCTCGCCATGAAATACGGGCCCAAAGTCATGGACCAGGTAAGACGAATTACATCGACTAGATATAGGAACCCCCGGACTCGGTGCTAGTACGGACCCAATGTCATGGACAAGGTGAGACGAACTACGAGGACTAGATACAGAAATCCCCCGGACTCGGTGCTAGGATGGACCCAAGGTCATGGACCAGGTGAGACGAACTACGTCCACTAGATAAATGAACCCCCCGGACGCGGTGCCATTACGGCCCAAGGTCACGTACCAGGTAAAACGAACTGCATCGACTAGATTCAGGGACCCCCTCGGACCCGGCGCTGTTTCCCTTCCTAAGACTGCTTCTGTGATCGCCGTAGGTACGGTTTATAAATTTGTTAAGTCTTCCAAAATGTATTTACATAGTTGTAAGTGAAGATAAAAGCCTGTTAATATAGTCATCTGGTGTCATTGATACACCTAAGGTTCTGTAGTTGGTGTATAGTAAATTTTGTAACAAGGGAGCGAAATAGTGTTTCTCCCACGAGGGTGTTTGTCTGAATTCCGAACGTAGCAAAGGATTCTAAAGTAGAATAGTAAGGTAGTATTTATTAATAGAATCCTGAGCGAAGCTAGGAATGAATGCTCCCAGAGGTAAAACATTTGCGACCTATAACATGGTCGCACACGCTGCTTTTCATCACAGTTACGAGGAAAATATGTTCTAAAACCGACGTAGAAACATCCGTATTACGACGAAGTATTTCTACCACTGCAGTCTGGATTTGTACAAAACCTTGAAACTAACGACATTTATTGCAATTTCAATCATTAATATTTTTATTTGAAATCATTATAATAAGAAGTGCAAGAGAAACTCGTATGATATTGTTAAAAAATATATTCAATCTCTTTACATAATAAAACGAAAACGGCCGATAACTTTTTTGTGGACGACCTCCTTTCGCAGTGTTGGAACATTTCTCAAACAATATTTTCATTTGATCTTCTTGGTCTTTCTTGTCACATTGTCATGCACCAATAATAGAAATGTTCCGTTTTCTCCTTTAAATGCAAAATTCACTTCGCCGGTAGTAAACTTTTTAAGTAAAAGTTTTGGTGAGAAAATGCTACTTTGCACGCCTTTATATGGGAACCAATCACCGCTAAAGTGTAAGTAAATGGGATGAAAAATAATAAATCACCATCAATCATATTCTTATTTCTGTGTACAAATATACTATTGCAATTATTCTGGAATATTTTGTGAACGACAAAAAATATTCCAGAATAATTGCAATTTTCATGCATAGACCAAATGTAGGTCTATAAATTAGTTAACTTCTCCGTTTGATGATTCTCCGTGTCAGATTTAATATTAATTTTCGTAGGTATATTGCTTACAAATTTGAGTATTTTCTAAAAGGCGTCAAAATCTGCAAAGGTCCGCGATCTTAAACTCCTTGCGCTATTATAGGTGTCGATTCTCGATTGCGAGCATGTGCGATCTCGCTCGCACATACGGGGTACTGTTACATATGCATAATACTGGTACGTCACACTCTCAAT
Organism: Lycia hirtaria; assembly: GCA_947563715.1. Classification (NCBI taxonomy): domain Eukaryota; kingdom Metazoa; phylum Arthropoda; class Insecta; order Lepidoptera; family Geometridae; genus Lycia; species Lycia hirtaria. The sequence goes on from OX387375.1 coordinate 28,214,410, forward strand.
ACAAAGTCCAAAGGTGAGCAATGTGTCCACCTTTGAACTTTAGATCACTGATAATAAAATTAATCCTAAAATGCCTTGGTTTATCAACAACTCTTTACACAGAACATAAAATAAAGTTGAGTCAGATTAGATTCACATACACAAAAAAATCACAGATCCTAACTACCCTCACTGCGAATGTAACTCGTTAGTTTTTTTTTTTTTTTTTGATGCTTTGATAGGCTTGCACTTGACCGTCAACTCACCTGGTGTTAAGCGACAGTTACGGTCTACGATGGAGCGCACTTGCCTAGAAGAACCCTATTCACTCGCGATTTGAAGACACTTACATCATATCTATTCGGAAAACCCCATTCAAGAAGCGCATTACCTTTTTATGATCAAACTACTGAAGAGATCATCATGTTTGGCATAGAGATTGCTTAGTCACTGGAGACGGAAGTAGCTTGTGGCTAGTCTTCCTACGCTGCGCTTGCCGGTTCGTGGTCTCCATTCGAGAACTTTTCGGCCCCATCGGCCGTCAGTTCTACGTGCTATATGCCCTGCCCACTGCCACTTCAACTTCTTATCCGCTGTGCTATGTCGGTGACTTTTGTACATCTACGGATATCTTCGTTTCTAATACGTAATTCGGTGATCACTTCCGGTTTTAACCATGTTGATCACTGAGACATCATTGAATAGTCCCACATTGCCCTAACTAAACTATTGCTATTCCGCAGCTTCCCCCGGCAGCCCACCTGGTGATCTCCCGCTGCGCACGCGACGAGCATTCGTATAGCGGTTGCGAGGAGCGGCGCACGGCCGAAGCGCTTCTCAACTTGGCCGGCGTGCGCTCCGAGCCGGCGGCCAGCTAGCGCGCGGACATCTACTGAGGAGGTAGTCTTCTGTAGTGGTGCCGAAATCCGCTCTGGTGACGACTGTTGCACTTCTACGTATGTCACTCACACTTATGACGACTTCCAATACACTTGTAGTTAAACTCGAAGAATGGCATATGTGCAAGCCGCACGATGCCAACTTTAAGAGGTACAAGACACTTGTAGTAGCTTTCCGGAGTCTGTGCCCTAATCTGCTACATTTATGACAACCTATTGCATGTCTATGTCTATTGTGCTAGAACTTGTCGCATGATCGAAGCTCTATCTATATCGAATAATGCAGAATTTTGTCTAAGTATCTTACTGTAACTACTTTTACAAAGATGCTTAGCATGGAAATTTAAATTATTGTCTTTCCATGGCTATTGATGGTAGTAAAGTATCGACAAGTATGTATCCAGGCCTCTGTTATAATTGAAACAGATTCGGGAATTTTTGCTTTGGATCACATCCAAATCTCTTACAGTCTCCGATAAGCTATTACTGTGTAGCTTGGACGTACAGTCATCGCCATGTGCGTTAAAAATCGCGCTTCGAATGAATCCAACATTCAGATACAAATGAGAATGATGAATTAGAGAACAAGTAGAATCATCGCTGATTCTTAGATTCAAAACCTTATTACTTTGCGACAAGGACTATTGTTATTTGAATATGTATTGTACTGTTATTTACCGTTGAGATGTAATCGTCTAAACAACGCTATAATGTTACCAAAAAAAAAAGATTTCTTAAAAGAATAATTGTGTTGAATATCAACGGGCAAAGCCCTAATTAATTTTGGCATATGAGTTCTTTGAACGTTAAAAATAAATTCAAAATTGATACATTTCCAATTATGTCTATTGTCGCAAGCTTAAATAGACAAAAAAAAAACGTTTACCAGTCTCTAGTCCAAAAAAGACGATCCGTTTTGTCACTTTTGTTAACTTAGCAGATGTCTTTTAAATTAATTATTCAATTAATATCAAATATAATATAATGCTTAGGTAAAATAGCTCACAAGCTGTCTAGTTAAGGTCTGACTATATTTCCATTCATGTTTAATTTTGAGAATTTTTTCATGAACACATCTAAAGCTGATCTTGAATTTTGAAAAAAAAACTAGAAGAATCTAGATCGAATACACCTCATACATAATAGATATTTGTAGAGCTAGATGTGATACTATATTTTTTTTTTTATATTTAATAAATGGAAATTAGTTTAAAATAGAAACTCCTATGTGCATTTAGGTTTTCCTCTTTACTAACAGTCAAAATCACAATACCTACATAATTTTAAGGTTATATTTATGATAACTATATTGTAGCCATGTTTCTGTCGCATGTTTTCGTTTGTTATGCCGAATGTTGCCAGAGTAAAAATGATTTATGGTTATTTTTTTTATTTATCGGGCGGAGACATGATACTTCGTAGAGTTTAAGTTTTAATTTAAACATAGTTTTAGTTTGATTGGCTACGCAGTTCATGAATTTTAAGCGCAATTATTTCAAGAAATATTTCTTGAATAAGGTTATATAGATATTTTTAACTTATAAACTGAGCAATATTATAATAATGTACTATGTACTTGTGATCTGAACGCTGTAAAAAACTAATATATACAAATATTGTATACAGGGCGATCAAAAAAAGTATTTATATCTATTCAAACTTCTAAAATATACAGTTAATGTACTGTATTGTATATCACAGTTTGAAGTAGAGCATAGCCATAAATAAAATAAGCAAAAACCATAATTTTTGTGTTCATCAAGTGATGTATTTTTAAACACAACCAGTATAGCTATTTATTTACACTATTTACTGCTATTAGCATTATGTATTTAGCATAATTATAAATTAACAGATTTCACAATCTGTACATATTCAGGTTAGATTCGAAATCGTTCAACATATTAATGAGTTTTGAATATACTACTTAATTCATATTTTACAGCATAAGTAGGTAATAATATAAAGTAGACAGTTCAATAGAATAATTTATAAATGAAATATAAAATCATATTTATTTGTAACAAAATATTTAGATGAACTTTGTATGAAATGTAATATTTCCTGAGTCGTGAGCTGTCTTGTGGATGTAAACTGCAGTGGCGTACTGACGTTCTGTTATTTTACAAACTACGATATTTCATTGGTTGCCAGGCCACCATGAAACAACAATTACGGAAAACCGACCAACCAGAGCTGTTATTTTCCAAAATGCGACCCTTTATTGGTTGCCAGGCCTGGTTTGGTTGCGCTGCTCTTGCTAATAAACTATGCATTTTCCATATATACCAACTATATGTATACATTCTATATATACCAAATATACCATATTTTCCATATATATAACTACCAACCAACTGGTTATAACTGTTATATCCGAAATATTATTCGATTTTGATAATTATTTTTATATGGTTCGGCTCGTTAATGCCTGTACCATTAGAAGATTTTCTTTTATTTTTCAAAATTTTAACTGCAGATTATAACGGAATTTGAAGAAAAAAATAACCCCAGATGCATAGCTATTTATAATTCCAATCAGAAAAAAAACCATCGAAATCAGATGATGTTTTGGGGTTTTTCCACTACATATTTGTGTCACTACATGAATGAGCGCGCATTGTTTCTCTTTTTCCAAATTACAAAGGCTCAGTGATCGCCCGTTTACATTACAAGACGAGGAAACTCAGATTTCATTGAAAGCACTAAACGCTACATGCTGTGTGCCTCTATATTTCATTACTTATATTTTCTCTACAATTTCAACAGTAACGTGGTATCTGAAAAAACTTTCTCTGACGCTTTGGTAATGCCTTAAAAATACACCAACTAGCGTTTTTGTGATAAGTTAGGATTAACTACTTGTGTAAAAAATTCGTGTAAAACTTGAAAGGTTTCATCGAAATTTATTTATGTTAAGGCGGAGTTCCTAAAACGTGTGCAGCAAATTTTATTTTCTTTGTACAAAATTCCGGTATCTTGGCGTTTCTATTCTGGCCCTAGGACATCCTGTGTCCTCGCGATATTTGATGAATTCGAAATAATTAAAGTAGGTATAACAAAATAAGGTACCTGTAAACGCATTGCAGACTAATGTCTATAATTTTTGTCTGTGTTTATAGACAAAAAATTGCCGCACACGGGTGGATTTTCCAACAATTTTTTATCATAATAATCGACATTGTATGCGCGTTTATCTCCGTTCATTGTTTTTTTTTTTTAATCTTTCAATTAAATTATTTATTTCATAGAACTAAAAACTGACTTGCCCAAAGTTTGCTTGTTTATTACTTTGTTTTAATGCATTGTGTATGTACTCAAATGAATTCTGTACAATGACTATTTATTTATTTATTAGAAGTTTTATAATTGGTATGCATAATAGAGAGAAAAATAACGAAAATAATTTGCTTTATATAGTACGACTTTATTCATAAAAAAAAATGGATAAACAAATTACTCGTAGGTAAACTAGACTGATGCAATGACTGATTTGAAGCAATATTATTTATTAGTGAAAAATTTATATTTTTAGTTGTTTTATTTTACACGTTCACTGAATCGCACCATTTGCGTATACGAAAAATTATGTTTTAAAAAATACCAAAAAAAAAACAAAGTGAAATATAATCTGTAATGTTCACTTCAATATATTTATTTTTAAAAAAACTTGTTGCCTGACGAAGCTTTGTAAATCAATCATTGATTTTTCAGTTGCTATAGGCAAAAATGTGTGCCAAATGTAAAAAAAAACATAAACTATCAGATTCAAAATACCAGTTATAAAGATGTATTTATATATTTCAAATATGTAACGCATAGATAGATGTAGGAAGTAAGTGATATTATAGTAATATAATTTTATTGCTAAATGAAATGCATATATTTGCTGTATTTAGGGGCGTCTTCCAACTTATTCGTATCGATTCTCTTAGATTGTTAGACTCGAGGGGAATCAAGGGGGGGGGTCGTTTTAATGGGGTATCTAAAGTATTTTTTTATATTCATATTTATATGATTGTTTCATTTTAAACATTGAAGTATGTTAAAAAACTTACTTCGATATTTTTGTGATTGAAGCTGGCTTTGATTTTTTAATTATTTTTCAAAGTATTATCTCGGTGACCTCAAAATGTCGCCTAGTCCTAAATTTAAACTATAATAATGAGTCCATTACGTTTGTGAAATCACAAAGCTTCACATATAAATGAAATACGGTGTTGTCTTTCATTTACAACATTATGATATCAAGAATCAAGAAATCTATATAGGTAATAAAACTAAATAGATAATTATTAAGGCGAAGAGTAGAGTGGCGCCGCTATCTCGCTCTACGGCTACGACGCGATGAATAAAGTCAGAATTACTTATTTCAAATTGCGTATATCTTTCTGTGTCACTATAGAATAAAGGAGAAAGAATTGTGACGCTTTCTCTCTTTTTTCTAGAAAAATTAAGAAGTATGAAATAAATGGTCAAATCATTGTTCAAAAGGACTATGCGAACAAAGAGTTTAACGAGGCTATGTTATTATAGAAGTCAAGATTCGAAAAAATCAAAAAATTAAAGACTGCAATCAATCGTAAAAATATTGAAATTCGTTTTCTAAAATATTTCGAAACATAAATAAACATTTAAAAAAACTTTACATGCTTATTTTTCAGCTTGGATGTTTAGCTTTGGCTGTGTTTAACACGTCTAACGCTGGATCTATTAATGCATTAAATGTATCTTGATTCGCGATTTTTTGAAAACATTCACTTGTATCACTTGAAAGGTGAACCGATTTTTCCCCTCGAAAAACACTAGCCTTTCTTTCAGTGTTAAAATAAATATGTAGATGGGAAAAAATTACAGCAATAATTAGTATCTAATGTAGTAATTTGCTGGTAGATGCTACGTATGTATGTAATTATAGTGTGATACTTTGCGATTTACTTATAAGTGCTATAGACATATATAATTTATTTTGTAATCGTAAACTCAAAACTGCTAAGATTTTTAATTTACCTGTACCATCGTTTTGTAACACTTTTATGAATGTGAAATATATGGGATTATTATAGCACCCTGTATTGAGCCAAAATAACGAAATTTTTTCACTGATAATATGATTGGATTATCACTCCAAATCTTGGACGAACCTCATCCTGTCATCAAATTAAATTCTGTCAAAAGTTTGTTGATTTCTGACAAAATTTAAGGAACAGATTTTAGAATTTTATCCAGACGTTTATTTAATTATAAGTACAATGACCACCTCACGGCTAGTACAGGGTCACCCTAATAGCCGTGTATTTCAAACAATTTATATCATCATGATATTAAAAATCTATTGTTGCGGCTCACTTTTCTTACGGGAAACCCTTTTTTGCAAATAATTTATTATTAGGTTAATGGAATTTTTATTATTTAATTGGGTAATGTATACGTGAGAGAAAAAAAAGAGGATTTAATCGAAAATCTTTTCTGTATGTTAAGTTGTCGATTGTGTAGTTTGAATAAGCAATTTTGGCGTCGTCACTTAATAGAATCGGATTGCTAACAAAAAATAACAACATGGTAGGCATGAACTACTTATATCTCGATATTATTAATTCTTTTTGGAGGGTTTTCGTACGAGTTCGAAATGAATAGGGGTTCGAGATAGTGATGCTCGAATAGCTACTCGTATATAGACTAACTCGTACCCCTATTCACGGATTCGAAATAGGGTCGAAAAATATCTCCATCTCTGTCATTCTGTATCGAACTGGCAGAGTTGGATATATAGTTGATGTTTAAGTTCCACAGGAGATATCCTGGCTGCAGAAGCAGTTTATATTTTTTTTATGCAGTAATAGGTTTGCGCTTGACCGCCGACTCTTGACTTGCCCTGATGTGAAATCTGTTGTTTGACCGTCGTCCTTCTCGTATCTCGTCAAAAATGTCACTTGATCCGAGTTAATTTCCATACATAAAAATCATTTTTTCGTTAATAATTTCTAAAAATTATTTTTATGTATAAAAATTAACTTGGATCAAATAGATTTTTTTTTCGAAAATTTACGATGTTGATTTCTAGAGCACTAAACGATGTTTTTTTTTATTGACCTGCAATAATGGTGGTATCCGCCATACGTTGCGGTCTACGATGGAGCGCGCTTACCTAAAAGAAAGCAATTGAATTGCAATCTGATCACAGTTTCAAAACAAAGCAAGCATCACAGTTTCAAAATCGTAAATTTAATGGAAGTAGATCAAATTTGGTTTAAAAGATTTGTGCTAAGCATACATAGATTGATTAAGTGAATTGAAAGCTTGCAAAAAAAACGAACGGCACTGTCAGAGCACTTAAAACCATTGAGCTTATTAGCTTAAAACACTTATTGAAACCACACTACATTTAAAAGGACCCATTGTTCAGTAAAATGTGTGACTTGACGTAGCTCCCATTATGAAGATACTTGTACGCGTGTAAGTTATCAAAATGCATATTACTCCCGAATTTAATAAAGTGTATTATTAGTGGCGTTAGTTCTGTTTCACTGGGCAATGAAAGAAATATTTATCTTCGGTTTCATTACTCTCCAAACAAGCAATCTGACAGGCCTTAAATTATTTGTCTCTTTCTAATAATGAGTAAAGGAGAGCAACCATAAACAAGTTGTTCTTTGGCACCCCAAACATTTTATTTAGATGAAAGTGACGACGTCAAGATATATTTACGACTAATAAGGTTGGTCCGAACTAATAATAATCTAACTATAAAATTGTTGTTGTTGATATTTGACCGGCTTCGAACACCACTTATTATTGCTATTGTTGAAAGTTATTGCCAAATTTTTATTTGTCCTAAAATCTTTTGTCTTTGTACATATCCATTAAATAAATTATGTACCGAGATTACTTTTGGGTTTTATTTTATACACTACCAGTCGAACAGCTTGACCTTTTGAGCACCAATGCCTAAAACGTGTTTCCTTGCCCTCAGCGCTAAGGGTATCATTTCAATTATCTGAAAACAGTGTTATACTAGCTTGTTATAATTCCGAAAATTATAAAAATAAAGGAAATAGGCAAAAAATATTTCTTTTGAAACCTGTTATGGCCCTGAGAGCACGAAAACGTTTCGTCGTCTACAGAAGACCGTGGCGGCGGAACTCAGTTCAAGTCTATTTAATATATGTATACTACAGTAGAATTCAGATATAACGACTAACCGGTTTTAGCGACGATAATGTTTACTCAAGTTAGGTTTCATAATTAGTTACTGAGAAAATATAACCGTTTAGTGCGACTCCGGTTTATGCGACCAATCGGTTATAGCGACCATTATTTATAATAATACGTCCGGTTAAAACGACGCGCAATGTTTTGTTTACACAACCTACGCCCCAATTCAGCCCGCCCCGCGCGCTTCACCTCTCGTTATTGGCGCGCGTAAATCACAGTTAGCATTTGTCACCTGTTATGGACAAGTTCATAAAGCTCGACAAAATGAGTTCTGTGAAGCGAAAGTGTTTTACAATTGAAGATAAAAGTGCAATATTACACCGATTAGATGCCGGTGAATCAAATGCAATCCTCGCAAAGGAGTTTGACGTATCTCATATTACAATATCCACAATCAATAAGATCGAGCCGCTGTTTAATGCCAATGTTTTGAAATGCAAACGCGTAATGGCATCTACTCAACAGCAGGTGGTGGTGGATGGTTTAAGCTTCAGCGGAACCGGGGAATACCGTTAATGGACGTCTGCTACAAGAGAAAACAAAGTTTTTTGCTAGATAGACATTAAAAATTTCACGTGTCCACGAGTTGGATAAACCGTTTTAAAGTAAGACAACATCGTCAGTGGTAAGATTGCTGGCGAGTCTTTGTCAGTTCAACAGAGTGATGTAATCGATTGGTTAGAAAAAAATAAAGCATATAAATGTTTTATTTACCTAAAATACCTTTCGCATTTATAATATGTATTCGTAAGTTAGGTATGTACTTAAGAAATAATCCCACCGTTTTCTGCGTCATCCGGTTAGTACGACATAGTATCGCCGGTCCCTTGAAGGTCGTTATATCCGGATTCTACTGTGTGTGCACATATTGCGCAATGTAACAGCTCAAGCGTCTATAACAGCGTGCTAAGCCCGGTTTCCATCACGAAGGGTAATAAACGGGAAGTGACTAAGCGGAATGGATTCTCAGATTGCATTTCCACCAACTGCCACCAACAAACCCTCCGCTCCCTAGAACTAAACGAGTTCCTTTGAACTTTTTGCTCGCTCAATCCTTTCTTCTCGATGATTTGTCGGTGGAAGTGCAAGTATGCAGATTAGTCTTGCGAGGTAAACTGAGTCCAACTAGGTCCGCTCCGCTCGCAATAGAAACCAGGCTGTGTGAGTGCAGAATTTGAATATATAATATATATAACGCGCCGACGTGACTCGTGTCTACATTCAGAGACCTCAATAATATTTGTATTTATTATAACTAGAGGGAATGATATTAGATAATACAAAGAAACGAATACTGTACTGATTTTTATTACAAAACGAACAAGAATCTCGGTTCTAGAACCGGTCCACAATTAAAACATCGATAATATTATTTATCTTAAAATAATGTAATCTAGGTACTTCATTAAAGTTCTAATTAATATTAATTTCGTAGTTTTTTTTTAGAGTCACAAGTCGATTGCACAACTCAAATAACAAAGGAACATAAAAACGTGACAATTTTGTGAATAAAGTGCAAGCTTTCTTACTTGTACTTCGTCGTAAACATATATAGCATATAGTTACCAATCGCCGCCCATAGTTTAGTTCATTTCATTTCAATTAGGTACAATATATATACACTTTTGATAATCCCGAAAACAAGACCTCCTATTAGTCGCTAATCCACCATGCTTGTTTATATTATTAGACATGTAAATAAAACCAGACTTTACTCGTCACAAAGACGAAGACTCGCAGCACGACGGTCGACGAGGCGCATTGCAATGCGCCAATTGCAATACTTTTTTATAACAAAATTTTGTTAATATTTTTTGAAGTGTTATTTACACTTAACTCTGGAATAGTTGAGGCTGTCCAAAGTATCCAAAGATTTTCCATATACAACGTGATCAACTTCCCTGGCCGAATTGATAGAGGCCAAGTACGGATTGGGATGGCGCGGGTTTGTGTTGCGCAGCTAACCGATATTCGCTTATTTGATGCAGGCGCGGATCCAGTATCGGGGGCATGGTGGGCATGCTCACAACCTTAATCGACCCATTAATATTATTTAGAGCCTATTCCGTCTCACTGGTGAGCAAAGGGCTCCCTATCCTGTTCTCTGTCTAATGATTTTTGTGTCCAATCTTTGTAGGAGTCCAGTTCTTCTCGCAATCTCTGAGCCTACCAGGTGGTATGACGACTTGTGGAACCCACTGTGTAGTGAGCTTAACCCACAAATCGTCCGACATACGGTAAACATGCCCGGCCCATATCCACTTCAGTTTGGCGGCTCTATAATCAACGTCAACGATCTGTGTTTTAGAGCGCAGTGTATTCTTTTTAATCGACCAATGCCTAAAATTTTCATGTTAAGTTTATATGGACCCGGGAGGAGTCGTGCGATTTCTTCACCGATTTTCATAACCTGTTTTGAAGTCCGCGTTTTGTGAATCCGTGCCAAAAACAGTGGGTCCCGCTGTGAGTTAGTCGTTTTATTTCTTCCGGAATACTGAAGTAGCGTCCAAAACCCAATCTGGGATTTGTTCACACTTTGTTTTATATTAAAGTCGGTACCTTTTAGACTAAACTACGTATTTAACTTAGTATATTTTAGATTTTAGTATGCTTCAGAAAAATTGATAAACATTCTAAAATAGTCGTTTTTGTTTCATTCCTAAAATACATTGGGCTTCTTTCATCATCCCCGAGTAAAGTTCAAAGTTGGCTAATTGCCACTTGAACCGCCAAGTAACTGTAGATTCTAATTTCATTATGTCTGAGTAGCCTTAACCATCTCATAAACTGGCCCATAACTTAAGTTTGACTTCATCCGCCAAGTATCGACGAGTAAGACTATTGTCAGTCATAAACAGATGTGCCACTCGCACAACCTCTGTTGTAGATGTCCCTGGCTGGATTTTATTGTTTTATGACCTTTTGTTCAAATGTGGAGAAAGGACGTTATTTCCAAGTAAACTACGATATCTTACCTACTAAACGATAAACATGAATTGAAATATTAGATCGTAGTATTAAGAGTGTACTGAGAGCCAAAACCAAACACATCTCAAAAAATGTATTTTCATTCTATTCTGTTTATTTCTAATTAATACGAGTATAAAGAACAAATAACACCAAAAAAAATATAGTTCAAATTATAGAACTTGATACTAACCTCATAAAATTATCTTATTTCATACCTCAGCTGTCAGTTAATATTTTCATATTAAGTACCATGTAAAGTATGCGATTGTGGCGCTAAGTATGTTTGACTAACCAAACAGTTGTGACAAAGGAATTTGAACGAACAATGAATGTTTGCATTCCTTCATTCGGCTAACGAGGAGCGAGGTTTTCGTTTGTTAAACTGACTAAAGTTAGTCGGGACTATTACTCGCTGAGTAACATTACACGACACGTAGCTACTTCTCACTTTACTCAAAGATGATGAAAGAGGCACTAAGCCTTTTTACCATGGATTTTATCAGCACCCAGCGTGGTTAAAAAACTATAAGATTAAAATCAAGTCATCCTTTCGTATTCCAATAAAAAAATGTTACTAAAACATCTATATATATGTAGAGATTACAACAGCTACATCTGTCACTACTAGAACACATTCTCAACACTTTCGTATAAAATATTTTCATCTATTCATTTCTTCCCGCACACGATTCCTAAACTCTTTCAACAACAATAAAGACTGCGTTTCCATTGAAGTAAAACGAAGTTAAGCGGTGCCATGGATTGACCAATTAGAATACTCGAAAATTTTCGCGTGGAGATTTTGAGCATTGTGATTAATTCATGCGCTTCGCTTCGCTTCAGTGAAAACGCAGCCTAACACATTCCGTTTTCACGCAGTTTCTATAAACGCTGGAGAAGTAAGTGGAAGGTGAAGAAGTCGCTCACGAGAAATATATCTGGCGTGCTTCGGACGGCGACTGCTCCATGGGACAGTACGGACATTTCAATCTGTGGAGGAACAACAACAAACATTATAGATACAATAAGTAAGTAGGCGTAGCGCTCGTGGCATAAATTGACTAGGTGTTCTCGGACGATCACCAATGTTAAGCAACGGACGGACTAATCAGTCTTCGGATGGGTGACCGTGGCGTGAGTGATGAAACATTAAATTGTAAGTTCCGGTTGTTTGTTCTTAAAAACGGCAATCGTGAAGCCTAGTCAGTTGCCTTTCGGCGGCTTAATAACTCTGACTCACTTGGATCCGAGCGCCAGCTTGTTGAGGGCGTCGCGCGAGATGACGTGTCCGCAGAGCAGCCGCATGGGAGGGTTGGAGTCGGACGCCTGCTGCCGCAGGATGGGGCACGCGAACACGCTGTGGTAGCTGCCGCCCTCCTCGCCTAAGTCAACCTACATACACATATACAAATACACATTTATATACAGCTCGCTTAGAGAGAGAGAGTTCACGCTGAGTAATTACACGCTTAAAGCGTGTGTTACGGGTGGCACCACCAACACTTAATTGGTTTAGGCAAAAAAATACTATGCGAAAGTTTCGACCATCCAACGTGACTTTCCCGTGGCCAAAATGGTAGGCTTAGAAGTCAGATGAGGATACGCGGGTTCTAGTCCCGCCGGATGTGTGTAATTTTTTAACTGTCTCTTAAATTTGTAGATTTATAGACAGTTCAAAAATTTCACGTCTGAAGGGACTTGAACCCGCGTATGCTAATAAGTACTTGGGCGCCTATACCAGTTTAGCCAAAGAGGTGTCGCATGAAATGAGATGGTCGAAAGTTCCGAACAGTCTCGTTTTGCTTAATTCAATCAAGCATTGGTGGCGCTTGGTTAAATAAGCGATTTTCCAAAAAACTATTCCAAATAAAGTTAATTTTAATAAGTTATATAAAAAAACGCACACTCGGCGGCATTTCAAGCGCGCGTGCGAAGATCGGTATTATACAGTCGGGTATTTTGTTTTTGTTTTAAAATTAGTTTGATCATCATCCGTCTCGCTCGCGCATACCTACATTTTTTAAGATATTAATTGACTGATTGAACTTATAAAAAAAAATATCCCACAAAACACTAGAAAATAACATAACTTCGAAATTTTCATTTTGATCCAAATTAATTTTAATACATAATAATTTTTCTATTTTAAAAACCGACTTCAAACGCAACTTACTAAATCCTTCATGATTGTAAACTTTTTAAAGAGACCTCTCTTCACTCGCTCTTTTTTTCTTTTGTCAAGAATGCGATTTGTCATTGAATGTCAAATGCTTGTCTTCAAAGATTAGAAAATGTGCAGATGTTTATACGATAAGCCCTTAATATTTGACACTCTTGCAAAGAAAAACGTGTAGGTGGAACTCTGCGATTCTATAATCTGACGCACTTACTCAGGAATACAATAAAAATATTTTCATTTTTAAAGATTATTCAAAAAGTAATATAGCGATGTTTATAAAATATTTATGGGACCAACTTGGGAGCTTTCTCTATACACCAATTCAGGAAACACAAAAATTGGTTCTCGAATGACGGAGTAATTCGTGTACATACATAAAAAAAGTTACGAATTGATAACCTCCTCCTTTTTCGAAGTCGGTTAAAATCACTTTTGCGTTAATAATGAGGCGTTTTCAGAAAGAAAGAAAAATAGTACATAAATTGAATAATAGATGGCGTCTATCAATTAGAAATAAAATAAATAAATAAATAGAAATACATTAGAAATAATTCTGTCACTTTCTTCTACTTCTTTTTTGTATTGGACCCCGCGATTAGCGATTTGCCAATGTCAAGTATTAGCCTACCTAATATTTTATTTATCTATATATATATATAAATTTAAAAAAAAATATATATATAAATCAATTGCTGTTCGTTTGTCTCGCTAAAACTCGAGAACAGCTGGGCCGATTTAGCTGATTTTGGTTTTGAAATGTTTGTCGTAGTCCAGGGAAGGTTTAAACGTTGAGAAAATATCGGGTCCACTCATTGATACGATACGTGATACGAAGTATCATCAGGGTCATCTAGTCACTGATACTTATAGTGTGACATTTCCCTGGAAATGGGTATTCTTTATAGAGCGATTACACTTGAAATTGGACGGATATTTTTCTGCGACCACGATGCCATCTAGTACGTTATTTGGAACTATTTTTTTTTCTTCTGAAAACGCCTCATTAGTAAAAAATAATTTTCACGAATTTTCTAAATTCGCCTGATGTTACGGTACGTTGCGGTCTACGATTATATATGTATATCTGGACAGACTCACTCAGGAAACGTATTCTACAATCTAGCAGTCCGCACAATGAATAAAGGAATTAAAGCGTGAAACGATGACGCTTTTTCGTGTTCCTCCTATATTTATTTATTTATTATAAGGGAAGGCGTGCAGTGCAGTGTAGTGTATACCTCGAAGGGCAACTCGTCCTCGGACCAGGCGGCTATGACGTGCGGGTGCGACATCTTTGCGCGGATGTCGTGCAGCGCCGGCAGCACCCTGGCGCCGGCCGCCACCGCGCCCGCCAGCGGAGACAGCGGCGCCAGATGCAGCAGCGAGCACGCCTCGCGGATGAACAGCTCCGCGGCCTCCGCGCCTGCACGGTCACCACGACACAACCAGACATCACTTACAAACCGATACCACAGACAACAGATTTTTTTTGTTGTGTTTTTCCTTATACAGAAAGACAAAGGAACGGAGCCCATACAGCCATCGTCTGTTGTTGTTTTCTTTAATTTTATCTTACAATGGTACCGTTGTTTTAAAAGGTTTAACAGTAACTGGATACCAGTCTTTTATGCTATTTCTTCATTTTTCTTTATTTTGTCCTAGTTATAGTCAAAGTCAAGTAAAAGTAGTCACGGTCAAGGTCTCGTCACCTTTAAGTGTTTTATATATATATATATACCAGCTCTACATTTGACCACTAGCATGTCTGATGGAAAGCGATGCTATGGCCGCAGATGAAGCACGTAGACCTAGAAGATACTTATTCACTTTAGACTTACGACACCAGGGTTATAGCTTTTAGGAAACAAGGACAGCGGCAAGGCATTCCATTCCTGAGCGCTTTGTATTAGGAAGGTGGAAACAAAACGCTTAGTTCGAGCTGATGGCAAATCTACCGTGAAGGGATGGCATTGGAGCATTTTCCAGCTTGTCCTGTTGTGGAAAGGGGAGGGAGGGAGGGATTAGGTCATGTAACTCAAGCGTGCACTCACCAAAATGCAGCCTGTAAAAAATTACCAGACACGCCACCCTACGTCGATGCACTAAACTTTGTAACTTTGTGGAGACCAGCTTTTGTCACCTATAAGCTTCGCACGCAGCTCGCCGTTCTACTGATTACAAAGCGTCCAGCTGATATTTGGCAGATCCGTCAAAAAGATGGCTACAGTACTCCATACATGACCGCACCTGAGCTTTATAAAGGCTAAGAAGTTGATCGGGTGTGAAGTACCGCTTGACCTTATTAAGGACGCCAAGCTTTTGTCCGGCTAGTTTAGCTTTGGACTCCAAGTATATACCGAAGTTAAGCGTACAGCGTACAAGCGTTATTGGACAGCTTAACAAGCATATTCCGGAAAGTAGGAGGGGTGATAAGTTTGGACATTTTGGACGTAAACAGACATGCTTGCGTTTTGTTGGTGTTAACTGGACAAGACAAGACTGGACAAGGACGCATCGCCTCAATCGGAAATGGCAGTCAGCATCTGGTTTACTCGCTCGAGCATAGCCTCACGCAGGGCCTCAATTTCCGACGTGATGGTGACTTTACTGACAGCTTCTATGGAGTTTTGCCGACAATGTGATAAAACACATTTCACTGCTTTATTTCATTTGTCCACACTCACGTACTTGCTCGAACACTTAATGAATAAAACACCGCCATTTTTACACCATTAACATTGAAAATAATACGAGTTTAGAAAAATAAAACAAAACGACATGTTTCCATGGCGTTCCCGCCCTAAGCGCCTAGACTAAAAACAATATAATGTCAAACTAGACAGGCCACATGGGTCAGTGGTAGAGATTTACTACGATAACATAACATGACCCGCCTCTCCTAAATTCAAAACTTTTGAAAGTATTTACAACGCGCCACCACGCGTGTGTGCGTACTGATACGCCCTTCAAACAACAAGATTTGTTGGTAAATTGACCAACAAATCTGGTTACAAGACATTGACATATTATGAGTACTGATTGCACAAAAACTATGAATAAATGTTATTGTGTACAAATATTAAAATTATATTTACTCTAATATTTTGCACGTTTAACGATTTCAGTAAAATAACATCTTTTTAATGTATTTGTTACACATTTTACTTTTAGTTACTATGACATCAAAATTCATTACAAAAATAAGTCATAATTATCATTAAAAAACCGTACATATGTTATGATCCAAGTGATTAGAGCGTTAATCATTATTCTTACTGCCCGGGCATTATTAAAAATCTTAATGATCTCTATTGGCACTGGAACTAAAATTTTGCTCATCGCTGTCATAGAAGCTTGATGTGTCATTTTCAGAATCACCTGACTCCGCATATTTTTTTTTTCTTGACTTTTCCATGACTGGGTAACTTGTCTTGCGATCAGTACTTTCGTGTTACTGAGCGAAGTAGAATCTTCAACTTGACTGTCTCAGACCGCTACTGCTACTGACTGAAGACGAATACTTACAACTACATACAAACTCTTTTGGTAACGATGTGACAACACACATTAAAACAATAATTTGGAGGGGCGGGTCATGTTATCGTAGTAAATCTCTAGTATGTCTGAACTGTTGGTCATGGTTGGATTGCCGCCTACCCCAAACGTTTCTGCTGAGCATAGATATTCTGTGTCTAGGTGTTTATATGTATCATATGTATGTATTTACAAAAACAAAAGTGTACATGTATCCTATCATCTGGTTCCCATAGTATAAGCTTTGTTTAGTTTGGAGCTAGATGGTGTTGTGTGAAAATGTCGTATTTTATTTATAAATACAAATAATGGAATTTAGTCGATAACTTTATAACAAGAAGAACAAACAAGAAACACGACGTTCTGTTTCATTTACAAATGTTAATGGTATAAAAATGGCGGTGTTTTATTCATTAAGTGTTCGATCAAATGCGTGAGTGAAGTGTCGATTTCTTCTCTCACATTTCCGATGTTTACCGATGCCCAATATTTGTATAGAACCGGAACCGGTTAGTGGCGGAGACAGTTTTTATTTTATTTTATTATTTTCGTTATATTTTATGTATTTTTGTTGTTGTATCTTCCACGAATAAATATGTCTATGTCCATGGAAGTAGTGCATGTGTTAGTGTATTACCGAGCGCGCGCGGGGAGAGCAGGTGCTTGTAGTGTGGCGGCGGCGGCGGCGCGCGCGGCGAGCACCACGCGAGTGCGCACACGCACGCTTGCAGCGCGCGCTCGTGGCGCGCCGCGTGCGCGGGGAACTCCCGTCGGGCGTACTCGATGGCCGCGCCCACGCCTTCCGTGCGCGCCAACTGACCACAATAACACCAGCCTGATCACGTCTACTTATTGCCAATAACCTACTTAGTCTCGACCACCGACCTATGTTGGGATTTGCTCAATATAAACACGACTTTACGTTTTCGCAATATTATTCAAAGAAGAAGTCATAGATCTTGCCATAAACAGAGTAAGGTGAAGGTGACAGATGATCATAGACAGAGAAACGCGAACCAATAGATGCGATATGAGCAATATTCAACACCGTTAAGTGGCATGTTTGTCTGTATTCTCTAAAATTCATTTCAGCGAGTGAGCTCAAGAGCTTCACGACCATATTCCACCCTCCCCATTCTATTATAAAACTAGCAGAAAGTCAGCACATTACTACAATTAAAACCGGCCAAGTACATGTTCAGCCACGCGCGGTATGGAGGTATAGTGGCACAGTGGAAACAGTTGAACGAAAATTTCCTTTTTCAAAACCATAACCTAATAAACGACAGTGTTCTATAATTTGTTCTAATATATAGTCAAATGAAAAAAACGACCTATCATGTGGTAATGTGTCTATCGAACTTAATATATATGATAAAAACTTCAGAATATATTTTGAAGACAGAAGTTTGCCGTAAAATGCATTTTAAAATAAATGTAACATGTAGGCAAACTTTGCTATGCACCTTTCCTAGAGTTTTATACTTATTGCCATCTAGTTTTAAAAAAAAATAAGCTTTAATTGCGCTGGGCTAGTATATTCGGAAAGCTTCCGTAGATAATAATGGGTATATAAGGTACCTTCAATGCTTGCATCCTGTGCAATGTGAACGGCAGCGGAGACTGCTGCAGCTGCTGCATCCTCCGCTGCACCCAGTCCAGCGCGAGCGAGGGGTCGCCCTCGCTCAGCGCCGCCGCGCAGCGCTGAAGCACAGCGAATGTGCACGTCCGCTCCATGCCAGTCACACCCGCTTCCGATACAAATGTGTCACCTACTTCCTCTAAACCCTGGAGTGACATTGACATTACTTTGGAAATGCCATACAATGACAGGTGCAATCTGTCGCCAAAATAATTCGTTAATTCAATGGCGATGTTGTGAAATGAAAATGTTTCGAGATGTCAAAATTAAGTCATTAACCCAAAAGTTGAAATTTGATTTGTAAATTTTAAAATTATTAGAATAATTGGAAATCTCCTGAATTTTTAGATTTGGTAATAGGGTATGTAAAGTAAATTTTTAGGGTTCCGTAACTCAAAAGGAAAAACGGAACCCTTATAGGATCACTTTGTTGTCCGTCTTTCCGTCTGTCAAGACCTGTATCTCAGGAACACGTGAAAGTATCGAGTTGAAATTAAAACCATATATGCAAATCCATAGTCTCTTGCTGCAGAGAGAAAAATCAAACTTATCAGTTTTCATAAAAAAAGTTACAGCCAAATATGTCGCCTAAAACGCATATTTCGACACTCATAAGGGAATCAAAACTTATAGGGTCCTTCACTTCTGTTGACCGATAACCTATAACTATGAAATTTGGCAAGAAGCATCGTCATATAGTACACATAAAGGAAAAAATCCGAAAACTGTACATTTTTGATTTCATAATCATCATCATAGTACTTTAGTCCACTGCTGGACATAGGTCTCTCCCATTGAATTAATTTATCTCCTATTTTTAATTTAATCACAATGAAATAGGGTCTGCAAGGAAGGTCCAAATTTTAAAGTGCTTTAACCATATCATGTGGGGTATCATATGAAAGAGCTTCATTAGCATAAGCTTAAACAGGTTTTTAAATATTTTTACGATGTATATTTTTCGGTTTACGAAGGAAAATATAAAAAAACCTTTTATCTACTAGTTTGTACGGAACCCTCGGTGGACGAATCTGACTCGCACTTGTCCGGTTTTTTGGTATGTTTTATGCTTCCATTTTGAACTATTTTAAGCAACTAATTACAATAAATCTGTGATTAGTGCTATTTTTATGTTATTAACAATTTTTTAAAGCTTGTGTAGTGGGAGTGCTATAATGTGTAAAAGTTGTCCTAGTATTTTTGACTAATCTTCCCATTATGCTATACAATAACAAGACCTTGTTTTTGTAGGTATACAGTGTTGTTTTTTTTAATTTATTATAGAATGTTATGTTAAAAGTGGTCTAAGTATTTTTTTTCTTATTTTATAACTTAACTTTTTTCTTAATATACAACGTGTACGAGTAAGGCCCAACAATATTTAAACAGCACATACGTAGACTAGTCTAGAAGCCCTTCCGAGAGGCCTTTTCCTCCTGTATAAGCAATATCAGTCAAAATATTAAAATTAATTGCTTAAAATACTTGAAAATTTCAAATGAAAGCATAAAATACATATCATACATACCCATTTTATTTTTAAGAACTTATGTACACAGTGTTGCAATAAAAATATTCTGATTCTGATTCTGATCCTAAAATTTTAAGAAATACTTAACTTAACTACAAAACTTTAAGAAATGATTTTAAATATAAAAATAACATTGATCACTGAAATATTGAATTTGTTTATTTTTTATATTAAACAAATACCTAAGAAATTACTTTACATACCCCATTAGGTATTGTGATATATGTAAGTAAGTAATTACATGTAGTTTATATCAATATTGCAGTCAACTATGAATTATGAAATTGAAAATCAATATATGTATATTACTTAACATTGGCACAGATTTAATAATACTAGACATTAAATATATGGAGAAAAAAAAACCTAAAGGAAGATGTGTGAGAATAGGCATGTCACAATCATAGCAAGTAGAAAGATATATGTATGTATAATCAAAACTTTACCTGTCTATACAAATGTTGTGCAATAGCTTCCTCAATAAGAGGTCTGTTCTTGTCTGAGCAGAATGCTTCCGCCTTAGGCGCCACCACAGCGTAGTCTGCAATGAAGTGTCGGTCTATGGACTTCCCCACCCGCGATACTGTCGCATGGAGCTCCCTATGCTCTGAAATAAAATTAAATGCACTTATATACATCATTTGGGGATTACATGTGATAAATATATATACTATGTAATTATGTAGTCAAATCATGAAAGAATAAAAGTTTCACTTATATTGACATAGTCCTTGTTTATATAAAAAAATTCATAATTCAATCAAACTTTATCAACAACCAATTTTTATACAGTTTTTAATAAATTATTGTAATACAACAGCCTTTATGCAGTCTGTATGTTATGTTGCTAGCAAAAATGGTTTGAGTTCTTAAAAAAACCGGGAAGTGAGAATCAGAACTGCCCATCGAGGGTTCCGTACAAACTAGTAGATAAATGAGGGAAATTATATATTTTTTTTATATTTTCCTTCATAAACCGAAAAATATACATAATTAAAATGTTTAAAAACCTGTTTTAGCTTGTGCTAATCAAGCTCTTTCATTTGATACCCCACATGATAAGGTTAAAGCATTTAAAAATGTAGACCCTCCTTCCTTGCTTGTTCCTTCCTTCCCTTCTTGATCCAATTTTTTGTGATTAATATAAAAATGTACAGTTTTCAGATTATTTCCTTTATGTGTACTATATGACAATGCTTCTTGCCAAATTTCACAGTTATAGGTTATAGGTCAACAGAAGTACCCCAAGTTTTGATTCCCTTAAGAGTGTCAGCAAGAGACTATGGATCTGCATATATGGTTTTAATTTCAATTCAATACCTTCACGCATTCCCGAGATACAGATCTTGACAAATGGACAGACGGACAACAAAGTGATCCTATAATGGTTCTGTTTTTTCCTTTTGAGGTACGGAACCCTAAAAAAAGGGCTAATGATCACAATATTTTGTTCACAGGATATCACACCACAATCACAAAGACCAATTCAGTAATAACAAGGTGACAATGAGACTTCATAGTTTTTTTTATTTCATTCGCATTTTGACCAATTTTGAGAATGACATACAGAGGAATATCTTATCTGAACAGAATCACAAAACTCCTGAACAGAATTAGAGTGCATTTCCTGTACCTGTAGACATTTGAAACACAGATTGTTTGACGGAAGATGCCAGATCTCCAACTACCATCGACTGGGCCGAAGTGAGTGGAGTTCCAGGTGGTTCTGGAAAAGATTAAAATAAATTAACTTATTAAAAAGTTACATTCCTAAATGAAGCAACAGCATTTTACTATATTTTATGTATGTTTATATTTATTTTGCAAACTCAAATGTTTATCACATTTAAGTGGAGACAAGAGTAACAAGTATAAATTTAGAAAACTCAAAAATCCCCCACAAATAAAAGCAGCTGAGCCGATTTTGAGGAAACTTAGCTAAGAACACTCTTGATAAAATCCTCTCAACCAAAAAAAAGCACTCGATCAAATCGGTCTATCCGTTTGGGAGCTACAATGTCACAAAAAGACACACAGATAAACAGATACACACATCAAACTTATAACACCCCTCTTTTTGGGGCAGGGGTTAAAAATATACATGAATGCAGTGGGAAATAAACATGCTCATTATAGAAAACAAAGCGATAAAATGTGTAATAATGCAATGAGAAAATAATATTTGAATGAACACAAATAGTTCAAACAAAGAAACAAAGTAGTGAAAACTCACGTTTAGAGATCTCCTGCCGCAGATTTTCAACTTGGTCTATAATTTCTTGAAATGTGCGATCTGTGTTTTCATTGAGACACGTAAATTTAGCTATTGCTTTGTCCAAATCTTGTTCCACTCCGAGGCAGGAATCCATGATCGAGCACTTTTATTATACAACTAATCGTATTCAAAACGAAAGCGTGTAGAGTATTTCGGTGTAATTATGCTCCTCCCTCTCAACTAAAAAACGTTGCTTATAGAGAGATTATTTATATGTTAAATTCATAATTACATTTTTCAAAATTCCAAAGCAAAACCAGAAGAACTGTAATCACGGTTCCAATCCAAGCCACAGACTCACAGACATAGTTTTTTTTTTAAATAATCGATGTCAATTATGTCAAAAGCAAAAGAAAAAGAAAATACCCGAGTGCAGAAAAGGGGTTTGTGCAGTCAAACTTACGATTTTATTACACTTGGTTTCACTACGCTATTGAGTGTACATTTTTTGCAAGAAAGAAACGTACTTTCGCTGTAAGATATCACTGTATAAATGCGCATTTTTAGCGCAATACCACTTGTTTATTACGAAAAAGTTCGTTTGAAAAAATGCATTTTTTTTGTATGTTTGTAAGTACCAAAAATATAGCTTATCTTATTAAACCTCGCACATCAAAATCAGTAAAGCTGTTTAGCCTATACGTGATCAAGGCTATAAATTCATTTCGAGCGAGCAGAAAAAATTTACTATTTTTTATTTTTCAGTAAGTAATATGCTGTAAAACGGGCTCCTAGCACTTTAATGTCCCAGATGAACACCAAGTTTGTTTCTATTATTTTTTGGGTAGTTATTCGTTTTAACGAGGGCTCAGCATTTGCATGACTTAGATAAACAAAAATATAGACAATAAGTCTGCGCGAGCGAAGCGAGCGCGGAAATGTTAGTAGTGTTTTTATAGTAATATGCATGATGATGACGTTATAGCAACTGAGACGACAGCATCGGGTAATACGTGTGCGATCACTAAACACGCGATTATATTCAATTAAAACATGGAGAATATGCTTTATTTCTCGTATTAGTTAACCCACAGTACTTACATATTTAAAGAAATTAAGAAACAACTACAGACGAAATTATTTCTTAAGTTTTCGCGATTGTTACTAATGGATATTAAACGTAAAAATTAAATTAAAAACTTTAAGCCCTTTATGGGTTAAAGTTTTTCTCTAACTACAGAGAAGAAAGGACTGTATGAGCGCCGGCCGCCCCATTCCCTTTGTTCGTCCTTAAAAAGAAAAAAAAATATCTATGGTTATTGCACAATTGGAAATCAATCAAGAGGTTATAATTTTTTTCGGATTTTACCTAATTTCTTTAAGACGTAGGCTCCCATAGTCATGGCACAAAGTAAGCTGAACGATATGGCAGGAAAGTTTGCAAAAGGTGGCCCTCCTGGATTAGGCATTGGATTGAAAGTAGCAGCGGTTCTCGGTGCGGCCGCTTACGGCATCTCGCAATCGATGTTTACCGTCGAAGGTGGTCACCGTGCAATCATCTTCAATAGAATAGGAGGAATACAGCAGTACGTATACACCGAAGGCATGCACTTCCGTATACCGTGGTTCCAATATCCCATCATCTACGATATTAGGTCACGACCCCGCAAAATCTCTTCACCCACTGGATCCAAGGACTTGCAAATGGTCAATATTTCACTAAGAGTGCTATCCCGTCCTGATGCTGTTCATCTCGCTACAATGTACAGACAGCTCGGCACCGACTACGATGAAAAAGTTCTGCCCTCTATTTGTAATGAAGTGCTCAAATCAGTAGTCGCCAAATTCAACGCCTCTCAACTGATCACACAGCGTCAGCAAGTTTCTCTTCTGATCAGAAGAGAGCTCGTCGAGCGTGCAGCTGATTTCAACATTATTTTGGATGATGTTTCATTGACTGAATTGAGCTTTGGTAAGGAATATACTGCAGCAGTTGAGGCTAAGCAGGTCGCCCAACAAGAAGCTCAACGCGCCGCTTTTGTAGTTGAAAGGGCTAAGCAGGAGCGTCAGCAGAAGATTGTACAAGCTGAGGGAGAAGCTGAAGCTGCTGAAATGTTGGGTAAAGCTATGGGTATGAACCCTGGTTACCTCAAGCTTCGCAAGATCCGTGCTGCCCAAAGTATTTCCAGAATGATTGCCCAATCCCAGAACAGAGTGTTCCTGCCTGGCAACAGCTTGATGATCAACTTGCAAGACCCTACATTTGACGATCTTTCCGAGAAGCTGACTAAGAAGAAGTAACATGAGGATGAGAGTGGATGCACCGAGTCGCTGGAGCTTGCAACCACTCTAACAAAAGGCGAGGCTGCTGTAATCATCAGTGGTGCTGCTTCAGTTGCTGTTTAGTGCATTTGTGTTTGTATGGAACTGATAGTCTTACTATTGTATAAAAAATAATTATCTACTTCAAAACGTTGCATTTTATGTTAATTAGTTGTAGGTTTGCAGTTGGTATGTATGCTATGGAACCTGTGGTTGCAATAAAATTTCAAAACTAAAGAGATCTTCATTTAAATCTATCATCTTGTGATCATGACCTTGACCTTATTACACTCTTGGTAGGGTCAGCACAGCATGTTCTGTTCCATTCTCAGATGTCACCTCTACATTCACGCCTTTCATTGTTTGACTACCTAAGAAGTTTAGATGATTATGTATGTATGTCACTACCTGAGGTAAGATCCATCATAAATGTATTAATTACATTATTATACAGTAATTTTGCTAAGGCAAAACACCTATCTCCATAAAGTTGATGTGCATGTTATTAATTACCACCATGGATCATGGTTACCATTAAGTTGGTAGTATAAAACTACACTAGGTGGAAAAGCATTGTGGAATAAATGCTTTTGTGCTCTCGGCTCCATGTCTTCAATAAAGGGCATTTTTTGCCTAGAATAAGAATATTTATTAACCTTGAATAACATACATGTTACAGGTAAGTCAGAATTACACATATTATGATAAATTAACAAAATTTTATGATAATAGCATAAATAAAATGATATAATCGATTTAATTTAAATTATGGTATCCAATAAATTTTAATTACATTTGTTTTAAGACTCCAACCGTTACAACAAGAATAATTAAAAAGATCAATACCTATCATTAAAAATTTATTATCTAGTTAATTAAGTATATATACTAGTACAACTACAAATACCAAAATATTATTATATTTTTGCTACGCGTGACTGTGCTTGCTCTGTATTTGTAAAAAATTAGGATTTTGGAAGATCTATTTCCATATATTCACTTAATTTATAAAAAGGGTTATTTTCAAAGAAAGATTTTAATTTATGTTTAAACATACTATAATCAAGTTTGCTAATACAATTTGGCAGCTTATTATACAGTAATATTTTGATATGACGCCCTTGTTTTTAGGGTTCCGTACCCAAAGGGTAAAAACGGGACCCTATTACTAAGACTTCGCTGTCTGTCTGTCTGT
Source organism: Lycia hirtaria (assembly GCA_947563715.1). NCBI lineage: Eukaryota > Metazoa > Arthropoda > Insecta > Lepidoptera > Geometridae > Lycia > Lycia hirtaria. The sequence goes on from OX387375.1 coordinate 28,240,091, forward strand.
CTCCAGGCTATATCTCATAAAACGTGATAGCTAGAAAGCTGAAATCTTCACAAATGATGTATTTCTGTTGCCGCTATAACAACAAATACTATAAATTAAAAAAAAAATTAAGGGGTCCCCATACAATAAACGTGTTTTTTTCGTATTTTTTTGCTCAATATTAAAAGCGGTAACAGGTAGACGCTTCAAATTTTCACAGAATATTTACTTGTATATTACTTTTCAAAATTTAAATAATTAAATAACAATAAAGTAAATATTAAAGGGGGGCTCCCATACAACAAACGTAATTTTTAAGCAATTTTTACTCGATCTTAATTAACAGGTAGAAACTTGAATATTTGTAAGTAAATATTTAGAAATATATTAACTATAAAAATAAATACCTAATCTAATACATAAAAACTCACAAAATGAAAATAATCCGTGCATCTAAATGCGGTGCGAGCGCGAGGAGGTTGCTAAGCAACGGCCGCGCGGGTAGCGGGGGAGGTAACATCACGGCCATAGCCGCGCGTATTCGCGCGAGCGTAGTCATGCTGCCCGGATGTGTATCGAAAACCTACCTATAAGTTTGCAATTTACTACTTGGAATTTCGTTGATTTCCCGTTATTTTATAAACAGAACTAAACTTTGTAGTATTATAGATGATAGTACGGAACCCTTCGTGCGCGAGTCCGACTCGCACTTGGCCGATTATTTTTCTGCTTTTACTAACCTAGTCTTTGGGATATACAACTTCTCTTTATTTCTTAAATTGTACATATGCTTATCTTTATTCTGCTGTAAATCAGCTTCATGTATTTCTAGTAGGCTATTATATATGTAAAGTGATATCACCGTCATTATTTTGTTTTTTCTGAAATATTTTCGTGCAGAACTACGCTTTTTCAGACATTCAATTATCCTAATTGCTCTTTTTTGACATCTTAAAACTTTAATAACATTTATAGCATTTCCCCAAATTGTAACAGCATATCTAATCACAGAGTGTATATATGCATAATATACCGATATAAGAGTTGTTTTATCTACTAACGGCTTAAGTTTAAACAAAGCATAATTTCCACTAGCAATTTTCTTACATAATTTGTCAATGTGAGCTGTATGATTAATTGTGTTATCTATTGTATACCCCAGAAAAACATTCTCTTTACTGATAAAATTTTCAAAAAGACCTAATCTCGTTTGATATTGCATTACGACGCTTTTATTAGAATTTAGAATTATACCATTACAATCAAACCATTCTTTAAGCAAGTCCAATGCCTTATTTGTTTTCAATTCTAGATTTTCAATATTTTTATCTTTAATTCCAACATGAGTATCATCTGCGAAAAGACATACATGCATCCATTCTGGCATAGCATTTGCGAGGTCATTTATATAGATTAAAAATAACAAAGGACCTAAAATTGAACCTTGTGGTATCCCCATTGACACATCTCCGTCTAAAGAAGAGGATTCGTTAACACATACTGTTTGGCTACGTTTATTTAGGTAAGATTTCATCATGTTTAATTCAGTGCCACGAAAGCACTAATTAACTATTATTAATTTTAATATTAGTATATCATGTCTCAAACAATCAAACGCCTTTGATAACTCACAAAATATGCTTGAACATCTGTTTGAGCCGTCTAAAGATTCAAGAATAAAGTAAATTACGTCTCTAATAGCCATCTCAGTCGAACGACCTTTTCTAAAACCGTCGACCATATACACTAACCGTAGTATACATATTGGTCTATAATTAATAAGATCTGATGAATCTCCTGTCTTGTAAAGAGGTATCACTCTCCCTGGTTTTAATACATCGGGAAATACACCATCAGGTAAGCAAGAGTTTATAATACTGTGTATTAATTCAAAGATGTTGTTATTATTTAAAATAATATTTCTCAAGGTCCTAGTGCTCATATCATAGATATCTAAAGTTGATTTTTGTTTTAAATTTGTGACAACAGTTCTTAATTCCTTATAATCCAATGGATAGAATATAATTACATTAATTGCCTATTTATAATAGTTTCCACTTGTCGGATTTTTTACTCCCTTGGCACTGAGTGTATGGAAACCTTCGACTATGCTCGAAGACGGAAACCTACCAGTAGGTTAGTTTATACAAACTGTAAAGACCTGAATCTGTAATTTTTCAGTTCACCTGTTATCGGGTTGCACTCTGCCATAACAAATAATTCAGCTAATAAAGTCATGGAATGTGATGATTTTATTTACCATAACTGACTGAAATGAAGTCCACCAGCATATCCCACCGCCAATAATCCTGCAAACTTTATGTGGCTTTAGATGTAAGTTGAAACTATTTATGATGACCATGAAGGTGATGAACATAGATATCGAGATGTCTATAGTAATGAACTATTAATTAATGGTGGACACCAACATTTTTTAGACAGGTTTGTTAAATTACAGCAATACAATGTAATTTGACTATTTCTTTCATGTGTAAGTTTAGTTATTTATTTTCTGTCATAATTGCTTTCTTTTTGTTGTATTTTATAGTCATTGTTATTATATCCTACCCATGTTGTATGTATACTTGGGTGATGTCACCATCGGTTCTAACAGAAGACCAGTGCTGGCTGTTCACAACCAGCAATATACCAAGATGGAACCATTTTGTGGCAGACACATAGTATATTATTGCGTTCTCTTCAAATAAATGTATGTGTCTAACCACTCTGAGCCTTGTCAGTAAGCTCAGTCATACAAAAAGCTATAGAAAGGATTGAATGTCTGCAAAATAGAATACATTGCTCATCAAAGTTGAAGTGGCAGTAGGCAAGGCACAGCATGCAGAACTGATAGCTATTGAAGCCGAAAAGTCTGTTTTAAGTATTATGGTCTCATTAGAAAATTTTTGAATGTGTTACAGTAACATTTTCTTTGATGTTATGAGAGCTGCATCCAGAGATTATGCAGAGATTCATAAGAACTCTACCTTAACTTAGACTTGAAACTCAAAAACATATTAATAATAAAAATGCTGGTTCAACTAGATACAATAATTTAATAATTTAGAAATTCAACTCCAAAAGTTTATTTCTTCAGAGCAGAGGGCTGAGGACACCTAAATTTAGCCATTTCAACTTCTGCTTCATAGAAGGTAGACCGGTCGTAACAGAAGTACTCCGGAACCTTATAAGCTCCAGACTTGTTGGGGTCTACGCCAGGTCCAACAGGCTGCGACGCTGGGCGAACACAAGCGCTGCTCAGCCCGGGAACTTCGACATTTATTCCACTGGATACAGGCGGTTGGTACGTAGCAGGTCCACTGTCTTGTGTCTGTCCGGCACCCTCGCTGTAAAACCTCACAGCCGTTCTAATGACGCTATTCCTAAATGTATATCTAGATAACATTATTGTTTAGTAAATCTTTTTTTATTACACAATCCTCTCGATGAACTTTTGTTCAGAATAGCACAAAGAGTACTTTGGAATAACAGCTGACACTAACATTATAAAGTATCAATCAACTATATAAATCTGACAAATTACTTTTTTTTTATTCTAGACCACAGACTTTGACAACTGCGTAATTACGATTTTGAATAAAAAAATAAAGAAATGATATATCACGTTCAACGAAAATTAAATTGTTAACGACATAGCAATAAAATCACTTTAATCAATAATACAAAAAATGTAAACGTAATATAAAAAAAAACTAAAATTGACGGATCGTTAACTTGCTTGACTTCCGTGGTTTATACATGCGTCTTCCTTTTCTTTAACTTCTCAGTGTCTATGGTTCTTTTTCACGACTGTTTTGGATAGTTTACCTACCTTGTCTAAATTGCCGATTTTTCGGTCTTGAAGTGGAATATGTGTATGATTCTACGGTTTTATCCATGATATATCGTTTACAATAATGTGTAACAGTCAAAATTGACTCCCATAACTTTCTAGGACTCTATATACTGCCAGTACAGCCATTTACATGAAAGGTAAGTACAAAAAATTGGTACCATTAGCTTTTTTTCTAAAGCCTAGATTTCACTACGGTGACGCTGACAATTGGTTACACTATAAAGTACATAAGTCGGCTGTAAAGAAATGGCCTTTCTATTAGATTATTAATTGCCAAAAGAAATGAGAGTACACAATCTCTATGTATACATAGCATATTTTAGTTGCCGCTATTTTGTAGTTATTTCATTTATTTATGTATATTGATTATAACCCTGCTAAATTCAGAAAGCCAATGTGTCATGTCCGTTCCGTTATAAGTACCGCTACTTTTGTATGTATAGGTTTATAGAAATTACGTATTAATATTTTTCATGGTTTTCTCATCACATTATCAGGTCTAACATGATTCTGTATGTGATGTATTGAGTTTTAGAAAACTCAATATTGTTACTAAGAAAAATAAAAACAGACTTCAGACGGGGTTTGGAAAAAAAACTCCATTGGTGAAAAAGGAACGTTTTGTAGAGATGTGCTAAATATTCTAAGACAGTTTCGATTTATGCAACAAATAAATCGATTTTCCTAAAGTTTGTTGTGATGGAGATAAATTCACTAATATTATTTATTAAATGTAACTGTAGTGTCTGTTTGTTACCTTTTTTTACGATCAAACTGCTGAAGCTTTGACTTTGACTTTGACTTTGAAGCGATTGTTATGAAATATGGTACAGAAGAAATGCAATTTGATTGGTGAGAACTTTGAGGCAGACAGGCTTTTTTCAGCATCATCATTGTCGATTTTATCACTGGGTAGGTGAAACACGGGGCGAATCTAGTGTTTTATAATCAAAATTAGTTAAGTCATTTAGATCATGTGTTCCGTGGGCTAAGTCCTGTGTTAAAATGTACAAGGCGAAGATTTGATTACAGCGTCGGTATCTGGCGCTCTCAACTCACTTGTGTGAGCGCGAATGATAAATAACAATGATAAACACTTCATTACTTTTTAGGTTGAACTGTATACTGTGTATATAACTGTATACTCTATTCATCTGTAGTATACTTGATGCGAACACAGCTTGCACAGCTTTACATTGTCAAATTTATTTTGTATCTTAGAATATTATTTATTGTTTCGCATCTGCAGAGCGTGCCGTGATGGCCAACTTTTACGTCTCACGTAATTGGCAACAGTCCGTCCACTGTCATTATTTTGTGAATATAATTTATATTTGATTCGATTATTTACAAATACCAAAATCCCTAAATAATTGTCTATGGTTATTGGTTGTAGAATAGACTGATATACTACCGTACCACACCACTACCACCTCCGCCATTTTTCCGGTTATGTTTTATCGTAGTTTTAAATTCTCTTTGTGAAAACCAATTGTTTGTATTTATATGAAAGATGCTATGAATATAAAAAATAACTTCTTGTTACAATTTTGGATATTCGACTAATGTGCTAGTTTCTGGCAGAGTTCCGCATTAAAAGATATTTGTAAGGTCGTGAAATGGCGACCGAAGTGCCTGCTAAAGATGTTCTATGCGAAGCAATGGAATATCTATCTAAACTAGGCTCTAACCTACGGACTCGATCAGAAAATTTGAAAGAGAAAAAAATACGACGAGAAAAACTGAACAACGTTCTTGCTGTGCAAAAAGCGGCTAGTAAAGTTTTGTTGATTTGCGAATTATCCAAAAAATCACTTGAGAACGTCGAAACTGGTGTGCGCAAAGTATTGGAGCGCATTGACACATCCCAAGCTTCTTCAAGTAATGACAGGAAAAAATCGCAGTCTGACTATGATGAAGCCAGTAAACCAAAATATTATTATTTTGAATATAAATCACGCAAACTGAGAATAAAAAATCATATAGAGTTTAAGCACTATAATTCGGTGAAAGTATATGCCAAAATGTTACCAAAACATATGATTGATAAATATCCAATACATTATGACTGTAAGCTGTACAGAGTGAGGAAAAAGCAAAGAGATCTGGAGGAGGTAAACAAGGAATCTGAAAAGAAAAATGTTGAAGAAAGCTCTATTGATGCATCAATAATTAGTATTCCAGATACACCAGTGAAAATATCTGAAGTAGAGAAAAATAATAAGAATGAGAACAATGACATGTCCATTATAAGCATTCCAGATTCTCCAGAACCAAAGTCGGATGATGATGTTACTGAAATTGATAGATCATCTACAGAAAATGAAAGGAGAAAACCCAGCCCAGAGTCAACTAAGGACAGAAGTAAGAGTAAAGATAGTGACATTGAACAATCTTCAATGAGAAAGTCTGATAAATCTAAGGAAAATGACCACAGAGAAAGGAGGAGTTCTGCCAAAAATGAAGAACAAAGAAAATCATCCAAAAGGAAGAGGGTAATAAGTCATAGCAGCTCTGATGATAATAAAAATATAGGCATAGATAGTGAAAAAAAGAGAAATAATGATGATAATGATATGACTCCCGGTGAATCAAAGAAACAGAAGCTTGATGAAGAAACTAATGATTCAAAATCATCTCTGTTAGAAAATACTGCCAAGAGTAACATTGATAAAAATGGAGATACAACAAATAAGACGGGAAAACCAGTGATTAAATGTGTAAGTCTCAGCAAATTGTTGAAACCTGATGTTCTAGAAAAGGAAAAGGTTATTATTGGACCCCATACCAAACCTAAATTTAAGCAAAATGAGGAACTTAAGCAGGTAAATAAATCAGAAAAACAGGCAAAAAAGGAGAAAGAAGAAGAATATCAGGGTGAAAATAGAATAGAAAAATCCGAAAAAGAGGCAAGAAAGGAGAAAGAAGAAGAAGAAGAATATTGGAGTCAAAAAAGAAAAGAAGTAAAATCTTTTATACCTAAAGAATTTGTTATTAATGTCACAAGACTTCCAGAATTGTCCACTAATTACTTGAACCAACTATCTTTAAAAAGGATATCTCGAGGTGGGGTCATTATTTGTGAAATTACAAATGAAAATTTAGTTGAGTCTGTACAAAATGATAATGAAAATGAAACTAGAAAGTCACAGAAAAGAAACAAAGAAAGAGTAGGAAGTAATGAATCAAAATCAGACTCTAGACCAGCTTCATCAAATATTTCCAGTTATCATGATGATGCTCTTATTGCTGAAGCAAATAAAGTGAAAAACTCCTTGTTGAATGAATCTGACTCTGATGATGTAATGAGCTCAGATAATGAATTAAGCCCATCAAAAAACGATACAGAAATTACAAAAAGCACACTAATAAAAGAATCTGACTCTGAAATTATAAAGTCTGATGATGAATCCAATTTAGGTAATCAAGATAAAGCAGACAAAGAGTCTATTAATGAAAATGAAAAAAAAGCGACAAAGACTCTTTCCACAAAGTCAGATTCTGATTCTGATAAACATGAGTCTAAATCTACTACTCAGAAAGAAAAGGATGATGTCACCCTACCCAATTTATCAGATGTAGACACTGGCTCTCTACAAATGACTTTTGATATAGATTCTGATTCAGAAAAAAAAGCTAGTGATGAAAATGTTACTACAGCTGCTAAAAGTGTCTCCGATGGATCCCATAGTGAGAAGGAAATTGACAGTATTGGTAAAAAAACAAATGAAAATGATTCTGATAAATCAATCAAAGATAAAAATGTCAATATTGCTGAACACCAAAGAAATGAAAATACGCCTGAAAAAGAAGATACTGACAAAGCTAAATCGTCACTTTTAGGTGATTCTTCAGATGGCAAGACTAAAACTCCATTAAATCAGAGAATAACCCCTCAATCTAAGAAAAAACGCATGAGAGAAACTATACGTGCAAAGAAAATGCTCTTGACATATTCAAGTTCTGACACTGAAGATGAACAGTTAAAAGAGGCCTTAAAAGAAATCAAAGATTCATTATTACAAGGTTCTGATGAGGAGAAAAATAAAATGAGACAATCAAAGGAATCAAGTCCATCATCAGATGAAGATGTCATTAAGAAGGTGAAAAAGAAGATAACCTATGAATCAAGTCCTTCAAAAGAGAAAAGGCACAGATATGAAAAGAAAAAACAATGTAGAAGAAGACTCGACAGCAACAACAGCTCCAAAAATTCCGAAAACTCAAAATCGAGTAGCAGCAAGGTTAGGTCACAAAAATAGCCATAGGCATATATCACCATTTTGCCCTTAAATGTTCTGTAAATAATAGCTTCACTCTGATTTAACATGTACCCAATTAGTTTTAAGAAATTACAATTTAACACCATCTGTTAATACATATAATGTAAGTTTATGTGCATTTAACCAATAAAATGCAATTTTTGAATGTATACTTTGGTGTTTTTCTTGAAACATGTAGAAAATCAGGGAAGTTTCTTTCGACCTATAGGTAAAAACATTTTCATCGTTTTTAATGTACATATAAGAGGATTATTATAAAGTAAATGGTATTTTTCAGATGGTCCGTTCTAAGTCGAAGCCTGGCAATAGTAGCAGCCAGAATTCAGACACTCCAGACTCTAATGACAAAGATATTGATGGGTAAATATTGTTTGCTGCTTGCATTTTAAGTTTTTGGGTTGAGTTTGTATTGTCTAATACTGTAAAGTTATCATTGATTGTTAATTAGAATGTGTCATTTCACTGGATTAATCTTTAAGTCATTTGTAAGTCTATCCTGATGCATGGTAACTGGTGATAATTCTTGCTTGCTGAAATTGTTTTTTTTTAATGGAATATATACATATGAGATATTTATGAATAATTTAAATTTTTAACACATCTTGATATGCTTGTGTCATTTTATTTAGAAAATCATTTGCTGCTCAAATGCTGCTAAGTATGTAGGATCATATTTCAACATATATGTTGAAATATGATCATACTTCTTATTTATTGAAAGATATAGAAGTAGAGATATATTATGTAAATTGATAATAATTATTTTTCTACATCACTCTTCACCATTACCCTAATAATCTTAAGAGGAAATAATAACAATGGGTTAGGTTCGTCACCGTAAATATCACTGGCTAAACACAATACTCAGCAGGATAGGACTCGATAGGCTTTGTTGTCATCACATAAAAATGTTTGGTAATTTCATCTCAAGGTTTGATCCACATACATGTTTTTTTTTTAGCCTGACCAACTTGAGATCTCTAAATAAAACACGACGCCGAAACTCCAATTCATCAGATATGTCTGAGTCCACTCGTGAGGAGGGAAAGAAAAAGAGTAGCAAATTAAAAATTAAGCCAACTGGCCTTATAGCTGAGGATATGCTCAAAGCTGAGAGTAGCTCGGATTCTGCAGAGCATTCGGCTGAGGAAAATGATATTGAAGGTATGTTAAGTATTTTCATACATGGTATTAACCACCCTTCCTTAAATGTAACTTTCATCATCTTGGTTTAAGTTTTTTTTTGCTTACGCAAGATAGATTTACGATTGACCATCTAGTCTCCTAATGTTAAACGACGGTGTGGCCGAGGATGGAGGTCGTCGATCTAGAATATATTCACTCTAGGCTTGAAAATTCCCAGAAAGTTAAAGTTCTCAGGAAACAGAGATGGCGGCAAAAAAAACCGTCCTAGCCAGATTTACCCACAATCAAGAAATCCTTTCTTAGTGGTTCTGTACCTCTATTTACAATCATTCGGAATTGGATCGGAAACTATTCTGTATGGAAATGACAGAGATTAAGATATAGTTTCCGACCCCATTCCGAATCTGATAAGTTGTGAATAGCCTTACTGGATGCCTAAGATATGGAAGGTATCCTCTAAATATCGCATCTCAAGGAGCCACAGTTTAGGCAATACACCGTCAGTTAGTCATTCAAGACAAAGCCTTTTATTTTGGAACTCCAAATGACAGACATACTACTATGTGTTTAATAATAGTTGTGGGTTTGATCCCCATCCACGACATTTGTGTTCAGCATGGACGTTTGTGTGTCTGGATGTTTCTTGTCTATGTATTATAAGTATTTACAAAATAATTTTCCTATTAAAAAACCGACTTGAAACACAACTTACTAAATCCTTCACGATTGTAAACTACATACTTCTACCTACCTACCTCTTAGACCTCTTTTTACTCGTTCTTTTTTTCTTTTGTCAAGATGAGATTTGATTGTCAAATGCTTTTATATGTACCGTTATGAGTTTACAGGCCTCTCTCGCGCCAGTCGGCCGACGGTCACCGTAGTAAGCACGTATTGTAGGCTTTTAAAAAATGTTGGTAAATTGGACACACAAACTAGAGTTATCGTTTTTAGAACTTTATCAAAGTTACTCTATAATATGGGACCCAAAGGAACGCGACCTTTCATGGATCACCAAATCTAATCACCAACCTTTAAACGAGCAATTCTTGTATATAATGTATATTATTACAATATATAATATAATCTGAATCTCTGAAACGGCTCTAACGATTTTAATGAAATTTGGTTTGTAGGTAGATTAGAGGACGATAAATCGATCTTGCTAGGTTTCATTTTTAGAACCCGGGTTTGCTCGTATTTTCAGTCATAAAAAATCTGAGTGGGGCTCGGTCGCCCAGGTACTAGTTATAATATGCTGCAGCGAATGCTACAGCAGCGGCAGATATTCTTGTGACGTCCATCTCCGAGAGCGGCTCAGAGAGCCGCTCTCGTGTGCTCTTGCCAATGCCCGTTCTTCGACAAAAGTTTTGCCTCTCGGCAAACTCCGGGAATGTAGAGCGCGCTTTATACGATAATCCTCAACATTTGAACACTTTTGCAAAGAAAAACGTGTCGATGGAACTCTGCGATTATAATCTGACGCACTTCACTCAGGAATACAATGAAAATATTTACATTTTTAGAGATTATTCAAAAAGTAATAAAGCAATGTTTATAAGATAATTATGGGACTCTATACATCAATTTAAGAAACAAAAATTGGTTCACAAATGACGGAGTAATTCGTGTACAAACATAAAAAAACCCGAACAAGTGCGAGTCAAACTCGCTTACCGAGGGTTCCGTACAAACTAGTAGATAAAAGGAAAAAATCTTTTTTTTTCCTTCATAGACCGGAAAATATACATCGTAAAATATTTAAAAACCTGTTTTAGCTTATGCTACTGAAGCTCTTTCATATGATATCGCACATGATACGCTTAATTCACTTTACAATTTGGACCGTCATTCGTTTTTAGGGTTCCGTACCCAAAGGGTAAAAACGGGACCCTATTACTAAGACTTCGCTGTCTGTCTGTCTGTCTGTCTGTCTCCAGGCTGTATCTCATAAACCGTGATAGCTAGAAAGCTGAAATTTACACAAATGATGTATTTCTGTTGCCGCTTTAACAACAAATACTGAAAATTAAAAAAATAAATAAAAAATTAAGGGTCCCCATACAATAAACGTGTTTTTTTCGTATTTTTTTGCTCAATATTAAAAACGGTAACAGGTAGACGCTTCAAATTTTCACAGAATATTTACTTGTATAACCTTTCAAAATAAATAATTAAATAACAATAAAGTAAATATTAAAGGGGGGCTCCCATACAACAAACGTAATTTTAAGCAAATTTTACTCGATCTTAATTAACAGGTAGAAACTTGAATATTTGTAAGTAAATATTTAGAAATATATTAACTATAAAAATAAATACCTAATCTAATAGATAAAAACTCACAAAATGAAAATAATCCGTGCATCTAAACGCGGTGCGAGCGCCGCGCCGCGGTGTGGTGGTGGCGCGAGCGCGAGGCGGTTGCTAAGCAACGGCCGCGCGGGTAGCGGGAGAGGTAACATCACGGAGCGAGCCATAGCCGCGCGTATTCGCGCGAGCGTTGACATGCTGCCCGGATGTGTATCGAAAACCTACCTATAAGTTTGCAATTTACTACTTGGAATTTCGTTGATTTCTCGTTATTTTATAAACAGAACTAAACAACGGGTTATACTCAAATAGATAACGTGCTTAGCAATATTGACTTAAATGCTGGCACGTACTGTGCACTATTTAGTTACCATAGCCCTTTATGGATACAATTTCGAATTGAGCAATAGATCAAAACTACCCGAAAAGCAAGAATAAACTCTCATGGATTTATATAACAACTAAAACAGACTAAAAATTAGTATACCTACAACAAACGTGATTTTCTATTATAGATGATAGTACGGAACCCTTCGTGCGCGAGTCCGACTCGCACTTGGCCGATTTTATTTACGATATATTCGGCTAACTTAAATTCGTAACTTTTTTTTACGAAAACTTAGAAACTTTATTTTTCTTTCTGCAGCAAGATACTATGGATCTGCGTATATGGTTTTAATTTCAATTCGATACCTTCACGCGTTCCCGAGATAAAGATCTTGACACCCGACGGACGGACAGACGGACAGACAGACAGACGGACAACAAAGTGATCCTATAAGGGTTCCGTTTTTTCCTATTGAGGTACGGAACCCTAAAATGTATATATATACGCTAGGAATTTTAAAAAGAAGGTTATCACTCCTTTTTAAAGTCGGTTAAAAAACAGCTAACCACAGTTTCCATAGTACAAGCTTTGCTTAGTTTGGGGCTAGCTAGTGTTGTGTCTACCAATACTTATTTTATGCACGCTAGAGACATTTCGATTTTAAGTAATATAGGCATATGCACATTGTGCACTGGGATTAGAAGACTATTCTTTCGATTAAGTGTAATCCGTTGGGAAATAGCGAAGTTGTCTTTTTCCTTCCGGACCATAATGTTGAATTCGCAATCGTTTAAAATGGTGTAATGATCGTGACAACATACTCACTACGTAGGTGAATGTGCGTGTGTGAGCGTAGAATGCATTATAGTGTGTACGGGTGAGTGAGCGAGAGGATGACTACTTCACAAGCCGTATGAATGCCGGCACTTTTTTCTCGTTTTTGCGTATGGTACACTGATATCGTTGTATCTTAGTCAGATTTTCTTTACAAAAGTGTCAAATGTTGAGGTTTTTCATATAAACATCTGCACATTTTCTAATCTGCGACGACTAAGCATTTGACATTCAATGACAAATGTCATTCTTGAAAAGAAACGAGCGGGTAAAGAGAGGTCTCTTTGAAAAGTTTACAAACGTGAGGGATTTATTGAGCTTGAAAAGTAAAACCTACTTACTCCTCATCCAATGTGTATAAGGAGAAAATAGAGTTACTTTAACGCTTGAGCGCCTTGTTTAATTATTATCCTTACTAATATTACAAGTAAACGAAATAACGTACATCGAAGTCGGTTGTTTCAGTTTTTTAAACTATAAAATTATTGTCTTGCAATTAATTCTATTTCTGTCTGGAATTACATTACTGAGAGGAATCTAACGATACCTTGCACATCAAAATCTATCATTAGGTTGTAGATCCTAGAGAAACATACATACATACACCCGAAAAACATAACCCTCCTTCTGACGCAGGCGGGTAAAAAAGGAGAAGATTCTCAATTCGGTTGTATAATGTGTGTATATGTATATTTTGTTTGAAAGGATATAACCTTCAGATTGTTCCTATAGACATTTTATCAAAATCGGTTTGTCAGTTTGGTTTTTAAAACAAAATTGCGCATTTTGAAGTGTGTTGCATGTGTTTTAAACTATAATTATTATTATGTTATAGTCTTGTAATAAAGAGTTACCCATCTAACTTTGATTTGAACATTACAGAAATGCCATCAGTTACTTTACCGAGTATCAACGGCGGTGGGGAACACTTAGTGAAGGAGGATCTCTTAGGGGAGAGTGATTCCTCCGCCTCGCACAATGAAGATGATAAGGTATAATTATATATGTACCGTTATGAGTTTACAGGCCTCTCCAGAGGGCGAGGGGAGAGGAAAACTTAATTAGCTAATTATAAGGCGGAGATACACATGCCAGCAAAATAGAGCAATAGCTTGCTTGCCTTTGCCAATATCCACTTTCTCTTGCCCACTTGCCCGTCCACAATGCTACGTCGGTGACTTTCTAACGTCTATGGATCAACGGATAATGCGGTACAGACGTGTGTGTAACTGTTATACTTATGGTCAATAGTCATCCATGTCCCTATGTTTTTGGCAACAATTTAAATATTTTTTTAGATATCCTTATGTTTTTACAAGGCAGGAAGACGCTGGATGCAGGCCGCTTCCAACCGGTCTTTCTGGAAATCCATGGGGGAGGCCTATGTCCAGCAAGTGGACTTCTTGTGGCTGAGATGATGATGATGATCCTTTTTTCTGATTCTAATACAAGAACTTTTATTTTACAGAGTGCTAAAGAAGGATCTGATAGTGAAGATAAGTGAGTACCAAAATCTATTATATTCAATACAAATTTGTCGTAAGGTTTGTTTGTTTGTTTGTAACGACTTTATTAAGGTGATGACCGCATGGTTCTTATCGGAGGTTGACGCGAGCAATGTTTATTTTTACCCTACTGCGGAAAAAGTAGGCTCATCTTTTTCGGCTGTGTATATGCATATGTATATTTGTTTCTATATTAGCGTCTACAGCCTAACCGGCTTGATCGATTTTAATGTGCAAGATATCGTTAGATTAGTCTTTACTTCCCGAGTGTCATGAGTTACATTTTATGTGCCTAATTAAATTATTTTATTAAGTTGATGATCGGGTCCCAGTAGGTGTCGTACCATAAGCGTTCAAGCAATCTTATTTCAATATTACTTTTGTCTTGCTTTTTCTATAGCTGAGTGAGTAAGACAAAGGACAAAGTAATATTGAAATAAGGTTGTTATTAGCATTATATTATCCACCCTGGTGGCTTGCGCCAACCATATTCTTTATGCAGTTCGGGTATATCTTCATTTGATTCGTCTCGCGTAACAATGTCTGTCAACGCGTTTGTCTGGCCAAGATTGGCTGATTATTATCAAAGCGGATTTAGTATAGTGGACACATGACTACTAGTTGTTTAATTGGGCTTATCTAGTGCATGCTCAGTGCTCACTGGACTTGTTTTCCACAGGCCGAACGCTAAGCGTCGACGGGGTATCGCCATTTCTTCCGATTCAGAAGTAGGCTCGTCCCGCAAGAAGGATGCCGATGTGAAGATGAGCGACTTCGAAGATTCGGACGATTCAGATATCACCAACAAACGGAGTAAGAGGAAGAAGAAGGCGACGGATAGTGATGCTTCCGCTGGCACCTCCTCTAATGACGGCGGGTGAGTTTTTTTTTATTCTTAGATAAACTTTTAATTACCAATTTATTTTTAGTAGAGTATGCTCAGTTAGATTAGAGATCAAATGCGGCGTTGAGGGCGCTGCTGTATTTATTTAATTCGAGAACAAGGGCGCTGTTGTCCTTATTTCATTCGAGAACAAGGGCGCTGTTGTCCTTATTTCATTCGAGAACAAGGGCGCTGTTGTCCTTATTTCATTCGAGAACAAGGGCGCTGTTGTCCTTATATCATTCGAGAACAAGGGCGCTGTTGTCCTTATTTCATTCGAGAACAAGGGCGCTGTTGTCCTTATTTTAATTCGAGAACAAGGGCGCTGTTGTCCTTATTTCATTCGAGAACAAGGGCGCTGTTGTCCTTATTTCATTCGAGAACAAGGGCGCTGTTGTCCTTATTTCATTCGAGAACAAGGGCGCTGTTGTCCTTATTTTAATTCGAGAACAAGGGCGCTGTTGTCCTTATTTCATTCGAGAACAAGGGCGCTGTTGTCCTTGTTTCATTCGAGAACAAGGGCGCTGTTGTCCTTGTTTCATTCGAGAACAAGGGCGCTGTTGTCCTTATTTCATTCGAGAACAAGGGCGCTGTTGTCCTTATTTCATTATTTTGTTAAATCGAAACGTTAGTTCCCATTCTTTGCTGTGATAGTTCTTTACAAACAGATGTACTTACAAACTATGTACTTCATATTCTATTCGTATATTATTTTTTTAAACTATAATTCGTAATAAGTATATAAAATTCATGGATATCTCTATTTACGATGTTACTTTTCTAAAATGGCTAAGCGTCTAGATTTCGATTTTATTTTGAAATTTTTAACTTAAATAGATAGTTATAATAATAGTAAATAATAAATATTTGTGGACATTTCACACAACACCATCTAGCCCAAACTAAGCAAAGCTTGTACTATGGAACTAGATGGCTGATAGAATACAATTATTGCTCTGCTCATCACACAAATGTTTATCCTGGGCGGGAATCGAACCCACGACCTAACAGCAGCTAGACATATTACCGACTGAGCTGCGAGGCCAGTATAAAGTTCAAATATTATGATTCCAGTCTGATAAAAAAATCTTCGAAATCAATGGAACCAAGGGTAGATAGGGATCGGATAATGTTTAGGAATAGAAAACCGTTTTATATGGAAAAATGCATAATGTACCTACTGACTAAAATTGTGGTCTCATTGATTCTGTTAATCTACCACTTAATATGTTTTCAGCAAAAAGAAACGTCGTCGCATCAAATCTGTGAAAGACAGCGACGCGTCGGGATCTGAATCTGAAACCGAGGGTAGGAACAAGCATGGCAGGAAGAACATACGAAAGGTATGGAAGCTACATATAAATTTTCCTTTATTTTAACAAACTTCCAAAAGAAGGAGATTCTCAATTCGACTGCTTTATTTGTATATTTGTTACGCAATTACTCCGCCATTTATAAATTATTTTTGTGGATTATTTTTTTGTTTGGATAGTAATACCTCCTCAGAAGTGTTCTAATATAAATTTAATCAAAATCGGTTCAGTACTTTGGTTTTTATAACAATATAAATATCTTTAAAAAAATTACATCAAAGTAAACGAATTTCGTATTTTGAAGTCATTTTTTTTTCAGTTCTTAACTATAATTATTCAAGTAAAAACTTCTGAACTAAAAACTCTATGCGCGATGAACACTTTATTTTGTGGGTACAGTAAAAGCTCCTTATTCGCGGGGTACACGTTCCGTAAATATGCCGCGAATACAGAAACTGTGAATAATGTAATGTAACTGTGAATGGTAATTTATATGGGATTCTATAATCCCTTAAGTATCCCCTATGGGATACGTTGGGAACGTATCCCAAAATAAAAAACAAATATATATAAAAAAAAAACAATTTAATTGAAGTTTTTGACCATATTGATTAATTAGTATTATATGAAGCTGAGTCTTCACATTCGACTATGCAATGTTCGTTCGGGTAAAGTCGGCTGTAATCGACTGATGGAGCGAGAGATATAGTTAAAGCGTCAATGCTATACTACTATTTCGTATTATTAACGTCGAGGTTTTGAAGATTTTTTCACTTCTGTTGTGACCACACAACAACCTAAGACTTAGCACACACAGTTTTTTTTTTAATATGAAATAAATCTACGTTTGACCACCAACTCGCCTGATGGTAATCGGTGGTGTGGTCGATGATGGAGCACAGATCCAGAAGATATCTATATCCCTATAGCTTTGAAACTTCTAAGATTAGCTGCCAGGAAACATAGTAGATGGCAAAAGTTCTACATCTTTGCAGTACGCATCAAAATATGGATCGCAATCATGGGTTTATGGCATTGATTTAATTATATAATTGGACATCTTAATATATATCATATATATTTGTATGACGACTTATTCTTGTTTTCAGGTTATGGGTAAGAATCAATTGGAAGAAGCGACAAAGAAAGCGGCTCGAGAGGAAAAAGAGAGGATTGCTCGAATTGCTGAAAGGCAAAAAATGGTGAGTTCATGTGTAGTTTAGAAGTTCAAGATTAAGTTGTATATTTATATATCTATGCTTACGTAAGCATACTTAATTTATACATAAGCAAATTACAAGGTTTGTCATGCAGGCATTATAATTATTGCATAATTTGTGATTTTTCAAACAGAATAAATTATTTTATAATCCTATATGTTGGATTTTCTGGGACGTCGTTTGGCATACTGAAATTACTACTGTCACCTTTTTTCTCAAAACCAAGTTGGAAGTTTGAGAGATAAAACGGAACACCGGAACCCGAATGCTCACGATTTCAATTAACATCCTGACAATTAAAATAAAGGATTATTTTTAGACCATCAGTGTGGGGTAATATGTATTAGCTTTTTGTGTTAGTAGGCTAGGTTATAAAGGGCATGTAGATTGTATGTTGTTTTGTTGTAGTTAATAAAGTCCCTTGTCTGTTAAAAAAAACGTAATCTTATTCATGATCGAAAAAAAGTACTTTTAAATCTGAATTTTATTTTATCTATTAAAAATACGACATGTATATTGAAAATGTTGATTTGACGATTGATCCAAACAATAAACCGAACAACAATGTTTTAAATTTTTGCCTGTTTGTATGTACGATGTACTCTATATGCGCCGATAATACTAGACCGGTTTGAGCGAAATTTGGCAGGATTATACAGTCTGTTCAGAAAGAGTAATAATGTGGCATTGAGAGCACTGTCGCCCTTATTTCATTATTATGTCCATTCGAGGCGTTAGTTCCCATTTTTTTCCATGATAGTTATGTATCCAGACTCCACTTACACTATGTAGAAAGATCTGGTACACTTATTCTTCAAAATTTGCTATTAATAATACCAGAGAAGTTTACCTGAAAATCAAATGATTTTAACACGCTTTTATTAGGTTGACCTGTATGTAATGAAATCTAAGGTAACTAATTTAACCATCTTCCAAGGATCGTAGCGTCATGAAAATTGGCAGCTGTATGTAGTTCTGATGACAATACAATAATATGGTACTGTCGAACTGATCTGATAATGGAGCCGGAAGATATGAACTAGAACTTCATGATGGAACATCGTATCATAGCTGTGTTTGGATTTGTTAGAAAAGTCTTGATATGAACTTTGACCACAATAATTTGTAGCGTGTTTTTTAGTTTTTTAAACTGTAATTTATTACCCAGTCAAGTTTGGTGAATCAGATTTTTACACAAGCTCATTGCGGGTGCAACAAATCAGCTAATATTTTTAAGGCTGCGTACTTCGAAAAGAAAAAAATACGAAACCATCTGTCGAAACCGAACTGTCTCTGCGTACTTTTTAGAGTTCCGTATCTCAAAAGGAAAAAAGGGTTCCGTTATAGGATCACTTTGTTGTCCGTCTGTCCGTCTGTGAAGACTTGTATCTCGGGAACTCGTGAAGGTATCGAATTGAAAATTCTCAGTTTTCTAAAACTTCGGAGGGCGAGTCTGACTTGCACTTGTCCGGTTTTTTCCATACTGCCACTTTTCTATATACTTATTTCATTCTACTCTATTTGACACATTATTAATGGTAAATTCTGGTTTATAGTATAACAATTTGGAGTTCGACGAGTCCGGAAAACCAGATGAGGTGGTCCTCGACAAGGTGATCCTAGATTTCGATTCGGAGACTAAAGAGCCGCTCATTGAAGTCGATCGAGGATTGGTCAAGAAACTTAAACCTCACCAGGTAACATATTTAAGAATCCGTAGTCTGACCATCGTCTGTCTCTCTCGCGCATACCCACATTTTTGAAGATATAATATGACTGCATGAACTTGTAAAAAAATCGTCGTTTGTAAAACTAGAAAACAACATCACAAATATTCGACAAAAATTTCAATTTGATCCAAGTTAATTTTCATACATATATGATAATTTTTAGAAATTAATAACTCATAATGGGCGAGACGAACGATGGTTGGACTAGGACTCTTAAATAAACTAAAGACAAATTATTAAAAGGAAAACAAAATATTCGACTGCATAAGAGCGGTTTTCGTGCTGTAACGTGCTTAAGCTTGTGTTACGCTTGATATGCTGTTGAGTGTATTTTTTGTGAGAGATTTTGTATAAAGCTACTGTGTAATTTATTTATATGAACATTATTTAGAATATTTTTAAATCATTTATTACAAAAAGTTCGTTGGATATTACGAAAAAGCTAATTTCTTTTATTTTTGCCTGAGTTTTTTTTTTATCAGCCCTGTTTGTACAAACTGTCCCACTGCTGGGCGCGGGCCATCTTCTCATTGTGAGAAGGGGTAGGCCATAGTCTACCACGCTGACCAAGTGTGGGTTGGTAGACTTCACACATCTTCAAGATCATTGAGAACTCTCAGACATGTAGGTTTCCTCACGATGTTTTTCCTTCACCGTTTTTGAAGTTGGCGGCAATCAACAATACACACATAACTTCGAAAAGACAGAGGTGCGTGCCGTGGGATTCGAACCCAGGACCGCAAGTCAGACGGTCTCCCGACTAGGCTGCCGGGAACTCACTAAGCTGCCTGAGTTGCATTATTATTATTTAAAAAAAAATAGGCTATGACAGTCAGTGAAGACTAATCTAACGACACCCTGCACATAAAATCTGTCAATCCGTTTAGGCTGTAGGAGGTTATATAGGTTACATACAAACTTAATTACACTTATTACAATTAAGAACATAACCTTTTTCGCAGTCGGATAAAAATCTTTATGTATGCATCACTCAAATTTATTTTGAGTCAAAATTTCCAATTATAGTTTCAACCGTCTTTAGCGGTCTCTTTCAAAGGAGCATTGCAGACGTCACTTCCATAAATATGTAAAGTAAATGGTTGGACGGAGAATAATTTAATTTGATTGTTCCGTAATTTCAGGCTAACGGCATAAAGTTCATGTGGAACGCGTGCTTCGAGAGCGTGAAGCGTATAAAGAAAGACAAGGGGTCTGGGTGCATCCTCGCTCACTGCATGGGGTTGGGGAAAACTTTACAGGTAAACATTATTTTTTTTCGACCACACCTCACGTTTTATTTCCCCCTTTTAACAATGACTAGCTTCGCCCGGTAGTCCTTTTATCTAATTTGTACGAAACCCACGGTGGGCGAGTCTGACTCTCACTTGTCCGGTTTTATCGTATTATATTCCCCTATTGTCGGCCTAAATGATGATATTATTATATTTTCAGGTGGTATCGTTGACCCACACTCTGCTGACCCACAGTGACCTTACGACCGTGAACCGGGTACTGGTGGTCTGTCCGCTCTCCACTGTACTCAACTGGGTGAATGAGTTCCGCATGTGGCTCAAATACGCGGAGGCTGAGTACGAGGTCGAAGTATACGAGCTCTCCAGGTAACCACTGACCCATTGTGACCTAATATCTGACTGTGTCTTAACTAATGACTCATTGTAACCTAACATCTGATTCATTGTTATCGAACATCTGCCCCACCGTGATTTAACGACCGTGGACCGAGTACTGCCTGTCGATTATCTTTGCCTTACTAAGTGAGCGCGGAGGTAAGGAGAGGCCCTACAAGTGAACTTGTGTTTTTATTACATTAGATAATATCAAAATATCTAATCGTCACTATAACGACTCCCATGCCACGCGGACCGGAGAGGACAGCGGACGATTAACCAGGAATGTCCTGCGGACCTCTCCGGTCCGCGGTTTCATACATTTTTCTTACTCTCGACCGATGCCCAATCCTAAGTTTTTGTTTTCAGCAGTTTCGTATCTTAAATTAATAAAATGATAAACTACCAATAAGCAATAATAAAAGGAAATGACAGCTAGATGTGATATTATTACATTTCTCTACAGTTTTCAGCTAGAATAATTACAGTTAAACTATAGTTATAGTTAAACTGGATAATATGAATAATTATAGTTAAACTGGAACAACCGACTTCAAAAGACGGTTTGATTTCGTTATATAGTACCAAAATACTGAACCGATTTTGATAAAATTTATATGGGGCCACCTCTGAAGTATAACCTTTTAAATATTTTAGAATATAGAGTTTTAGAAGTTGGTTAAAAATGTAAATTCGCTTAGGACCTCGCTTCACTTCCGTGATCATATTGTTTGAGAACCGACCAAGTGGTGGCCTGTCTGCTCTCCACTGTACTCGACTGGATCAACGAGTTCCACGTGTGGCTTCGCCCATATTATTATTTAATTTTCTTTCTCCTCAAATCGTTGTTTTTTATGTCGCTCGATTGATAATATCCCTAAAACAAACGACACTCTCATCTTCTACTTCTTTTATATTGGACCACGCGATTAGCGATTTGCTAGTTTCAAGTAGATAGATAGATAAACTTGTATACACTATACAATTTACAATCAAAATAATTTAATTAAGTACTAGTGTAACAACTGGCGGCCTTAAGATTGTAGTTCTCTCAGTCTAAGTCACGTAAACAGTCATTTTCAACTTTGAGTCTTGCCTCAGTAGCTAGAGAAGCTTCTATGGAGTTATTCCGACAACGTTAAATAACAGGTTTCCCTGCTTAATTTACGTGCTCACACTCACGCACTTGATCGAACACTTCTGGCCTTTCCGAAAAACGTTATTTAACTTTAAGCAATGCTTAACAAAATTTGTCAACATCTCGCTGATATGTAATGACACTTGCGGAAAGAAGATTTAAGACATTGGTTAAAGTTAAGTAACTTTTTTCAGTAAGGCCCTTAATAAATAAAACAACCTTTTATAATTATAGTTTAAAAAACTGTAGCAACCGAATTCTCATTGATGCCATTGTCAGAACTGGACCAAATTGAAATGGGACCACACGGGAAGCACCAGGTTTCAAATAACAAAAAAATCATCAAAATCGGTTCACCCAGTCGAAAGTTCTGAGGTAACAAACATTAAAAAAAAAACATTCTAATTGAGAACCTCCTCCTTTTTTGAAGTCAGTTGAAAATAAAACAGCAACAACATGTGTATGTGTGTATGACGTTTCCACCAAAACTCACCAGCATTCTCACTATGTGTAAATATCTAGGTACAAACAGAACTTCGAGCGCGCGTTCCAGTTGTCGCAGTGGGTCCGTCACGGCGGCGTCTGCGTGCTCGGGTACGAGATGTTCCGCAACCTGTCCGCTGACAACGGCAAAAAATTCAAGAAGAAAATGCTCAAGAACTTCCAGGAGGCGCTCGTTGATCCCGGTTCGTTACATTCTAATATTTATTTGGAGGACATTTCTCAAGTATATTGTAGGATAATTAAACAGGCTTCGAACAACGAAAGTTTCAAAAATAACGTTGTTTTTTTTTTTAACTTTGAATCCAGTAAGAGTCGCGCGCATCCAATCAGTTGGTTCATGCAAACATGATAACTGAGCCCGTAGCTAATACGCTTTAATTTTCTATAACACCACTGCGCTACGCTCCAGCATGAGCCGGTAGGTGTAAATCGTCCCTTACTCAGCCGTCTCTGGATTTATGTAGGTGGACTGCAGACAGTGGCAACTACATTTATTTCATCAATCCCTCAGTTATTCCACAGTAACTTTAGTAAAACTTTTGTAATTATGTGTTTATCTCAGGTCCGGACTTAGTAGTGTGCGACGAAGGGCACCTGCTGAAGAACGAGAAGACGAGTCTCTCGCAATCCATGAACCGGGTGAAGACGCTGCGACGTATCGTACTCACCGGCACTCCGCTGCAGAACAATCTTAAAGAATGTAAGAGATAGAATATCACTTTATTACTAAAGCTTACTTGTTATAATAAAGGGATTGTGAAGTTGGGATTTATCGCAAGTGTGTAATATGAGACAACTGTTTTCTACACAAAACATTATACTTGATATAATATCAGTATTAAAAACAAATCTTTTAAAATACATAATAACAAAATATTTGTTTTCTTTTAATTTTTTCTGCTTTGTAAACTTTGAGGAAAAGATAAACACTAAACTAACACGACGTATTCGGGCTATGCTATATAATTGCTTGACATTTGTTTGACATAATACTTTTTTATGGCTTTGTTGGGATGGAGCTTTATCTTTACAACTACGTCATACAAATCGAATGAAGTCTACTTTTTTTAATAGCCATAATCACCTACTATTATTGATTTAAAACACACAATGTTACATGACCAAGGAGCCTATTCCTCGAATTGGTTTTGTATATATAACTCTAGAAAGAAAATGAACTATCCCCTTTATATAAGCAAAACAAAATTTTGAAACCGTGTATTTTTTTTTTGTGTATCGTGTATTTTTAACCGACTTCCAAAAAGGAGGCTCTCAATTCGTCGGAATCTTCCTTTTTTTATATATTTTTTATGTATGTTTCCCGATTTCACGAATACACCTGGACCGATTTCATAATATTTTTTTTGTTTAAAAGGTTCAAAAGAGGCTTCCCAGGTGGTCCCATTGGAATTTAATCAAAATTGGTTCAATACTTTGGTTTTTATAACAAAATAACTGGAAAAATATGTCATCTAAGTAAATGAATAGCGTATTTTGAAGTGGATTTTTTTAGTTTTTTGACATGAGTAAACGTGTTGCAGACTACTGCATGGTCCAGTTCGTGAAGCCGAACCTGCTCGGAAAGTACAACGAGTACCTGAACCGGTTCGTGAATCCAATCACGAACGGGCAGTACACGGACTCCACCGAGCACGACATCAAGATCATGAAGAGGCGCTCGCATGTGCTGCATACGATGCTCGACGGGGCTGTACAGGTTAACATTTTTTTTTTGTTAAAAACACAATTTTGTGACCTACTTCGTGTGTATTATTTTTTATTTTCTGTGTGTTTTTGTTACAATAAAAGTGTGTCTACGTCTATGTCTATTTTTGTACTTTTGCATACCTGCGTCTCGGCATACGAGCTGATAGTTCTAACACTAGAAGGCTCCAATAGATGTTCCACATCGAAATAAACAGTTAATGTAAGGTATGTATCATACATACATAAAATCACGCCTGTTTTTCCTTACGGGGTAAGTAGAGCATTAAAGATCAATAAGGCCGATTGACGCCATATTCGACCGTGATTAGAGGGTTAGTTGGAGGGGCGAGATTATTAGAGGGTTAAAGGAGATTAGAGGGTAGGATGTAATGTTGGCCTGTAGTGACAGGGGATCAGCCCATCACCTACATAAACGCAAATGTCCCCTTAACTGACTTAAACAGTATGCCCGGTAAGGAAAGCAGCTGGAACATTTTCTATTTAACCGAAAAACGTTACTTAAAACTTCTTGTACTGAGATATAGGAAGTGATTTTAAAAAGTGGGGCAACTATCAGGGCTTTATCCGATTTTACCGGGTTTTTATGAAACACGAGTTATAAAAATATATCTGTTACATGTGTAGCGTCGCGACTACGGCGTGCTGGCTCCGTTCCTGCCTCCGAAGCACGAGTACGTACTGTTCATCACGCTCTCCGAAGTGCAGACAAAACTCTACCAGCACTACTTGGACAACTTCTCTAGGAGGTAAGTACTCACACTACACGCTCTTGACATATTCCAAGGGCATTCTGAAGCTTACACACTAGTGTAGTTTTTTTTAAGGGTAGCTCAGTTCTCTTGTGATTATACCTATCAATAGATAAATATATCATAGATAATGTCGGCAAAAATTACTATATTGAAGTCCGCGGCGCCAAGAATAACGAAAACAAACGAAATAGGAAAACAAGCTCTCTATAAAACCGTGCCGCTCAAAAGGTTAATGTTGGATTTTTTTCTGCTGGTTTGTTCCATATATTTTTTTGTTCTCTGTGTATTGACATATCAGATTATATGTTTCTTTATTTGTCTCGTGCGATAACGCGATAAGATAAAGGTTTATAATCTTTTTCACTCGACGAAACTGGTAGGGAACAAAACAATAAAAAGAGATTAAATAATAATAATAAATAATAAATATTTGTGGACATTTCACACAACACCATCTAGCCCAAACTAAGCAAAGCTTGTACTATGGAACTAGATGGCTGATAGAATACATATATATACATTTTTTTTGTAAATATATACATATGATACATAGAAACACCCAGACACAGAACAAACATCCATGCTCATCACACAAATGTTTGCCCTGGGTGGGGATTGAACCCACGACCTTTCAGTTCAGCAGGTAGACGTAAACACACTACCAACTGAGCCACAAGGCCAGTCACTTGATTAAACTAACACTATTTCTATAATTAAATGTAAACACCTTAAACCTAACAGTAAACCTTATTTACAATTAAAATGACAACAACAAAAAAACTTAGGACTACTTGTTATAAAACAAATACCCGGACCAGAAATCCCACTTTGCAGTAGAGCTCCCAGGACGCTGGCAGTGTTACCCAGTGTTACCTCGTTGAATGGTTACATTTAGTATTCACTCAGATGAAACAACATACAATTTCACGATTACACACGCAAGGAACACTAAAAACAATTGTACTTCTAGTTACTAGTTTGGTTAGTTATTAACTGATATTATTAGTTCAAATTATAGGAGGAGGTAATTGTTTGCAGGCCTCTCGCCGGCAAGTCGTCCGGTTTTCTGTTCCCCGATTTCCAATCGCTGCAGCGGATATGGACGCACCCTCTCGTACTCAAATACAACTCCGAAAGATATGAAATAATGCAACAGAAAAAGGTAAGTGCTGCACCGTCATTATGAAACGAGAGTGTATTATAATGTATTAATTACTAAATTAGTACAGTTACAGAAGACCCACTCCGCATTTAATTAAATAGCTACTATATCTATAACGCAATAGATCTTAAGTTAGCTTGTACAGGCGCTAAGTGCCTACTCTTATAGTGATGTTCCGGATATCCGTATCCGCGGATATCCGCGGGAGAAATAAGCTTCGTGTCCGTATCCGTCACCTTTCTCGCGGATCTTTTACGGATCTCTTATTAATTTTCAAATTCAATTGATAGGATAAAATGCTGCGTAATAACTTAGATTATGTGATTAAGTAGCATAATTAATAAAAAAAAACATTCAGAGTATTTTTTTTTTCTTAAAATCAAATATTTGGCACCTTTAATTGCAAACATTTATTCTAGTAAGTTACCATACCAATAGTATATAACTCAAAGATACTAAATCAACTACCTTATGAGATCAATATTACACATAGAAAGTTATGACATTACTTTTATAAATATAAGAAAATGAAAAACAAACAATTTGAATCTTATTTTTTTTTGTACCTGAAATAAAACCTGTCCTGCCCGACGTTGCGGCGGGCGTGATGTCAACTATCGTTTCAATTCAAGGTCACGCGCCGACACCAATCGGAACCAATCCAACCAAACCAATCGGAAGCGGATACGGATACGGATATTTATTTTTTCACTTAATCAAGGGAAAAAATAAAGATCCGTATCCGTGTCCGTATCCGCGGATCTTGACACTAAATATCCGTATCCGGATCCGTGTCCGCGGATATACATTTTTGACGATCCGGCACATCACTCTTATAGTAGCCTACAGAGTGCACCTCGTTCTGTCGTATATCGCTAATCTTATTTGGCGCGTGGCAAAGGACTGAAGTATCCGGTCGAGCCGGCAGGTCTTATTTAACTGCAGTGTGGCTGACTTATGGTCAAAGATTGTGTGCGTGTTTTTATAGCTTTTTTTTCCAAGATCAAAAGGTCAAAGTTTTACCAGTTTTATATATATTATTTTTTATATATGCGATAAATTGATAAGAGACCTAGAAAAATGCAATAGGAAACTTAGGAGTTTAATGTCCTAAGACACCTTAGTCGATAAAGATAAAACATTTACATATATATTTCGTTTTAGGAAAACAGTACCGGTAACTATTTTATTTTATTTTTGCAGCGAGATAAGGAAGAAGAGGAAGGGATAGATTCTGAAGGCTCGCTGCGTGATTTCATTGATGACGACTCAACGGCAGAGGTATGCTTTTAAAATAATAAATTATTAAAAATTTTGAAAATTAATATTTAATTTATATCTATTTATTTTTTTTGCTTTTTTATGGTATGCTTTTTTTATGTTTATCAAGCGATATGCCGTTCAACGGGCTTAGACTTAGTAATTTTGTATAACTTTATCTATGGGTCCAATCCTAAAGTTGTAATAAAAATTGCTGTTCTATTTGATTTTTTCCTATTTATAATAATGAAATGTTCTTTTTATTTTGTGTAGGGCACCACATAAAAAGAAATATATTTCGATTTTTTAAAGGTTGGTCCCAAAAAAAAAAACAAAGACATTTAGTTATTTGACTTGTCAATCATCCAAATTTCTTTGTAGTGTTTTTTTTTAGTTACTAGTTTCTGAGAGAAGAACTTTTGCTTCTGCCAGAAAGTTATTAATCTTAAAAAAAATATTGAAATGCGCGTTTCTCTCCACATTGTCAATTTAAGGGACCACAGCGTCAATCGTTCAAGAGTTCTTTGGAAAGAGTGTTTCGAACTACATACTAATAATTAAGGGACTGTCTCTCTATTCGATATTGCTCTTGGTCAACTTCGAGCATGGTAGGAACCCTTATGACTTATCAGTTTCATTAAAAGAACCCTTAAAATATGTGTTTTGTAGGAAACTTCGACAGAAGATTCTACAGACGACTCGTCCGACGCCAGTGATGACAGCACAAAGAAGAACAAGAAGAAGAAGAAAGCTGCTAAAAAATCGAAGGGGAAAGACAAGGAGAAAGACGGGAAGACAGCAGACGGGGTACAATCTAGGGCTCGCCGGGGGACCCGGGCCAATCCAGGTGATGATTAACAGCATATTGAATGATGTTTATATGAAACATTTCTGTAATTGTTTTTTGAGTAAATTAATTACCTATTCTGTTTTACATGTTTTTGTCCGTGCACATCCTACGGCTCTAAAGAATATTATGTTCACTCACTCAATCGTTCATCTATTCCAGTGGAGCACGAGGAGGAAGAGACAGAGGAGCTGATTGAGTTGAAGAACGAGAACCCGACGGAGTGGTGGATCAAGCTGGTGAACGACGACGAGCTGGACGACATGCGCAACTCTCACAAACTGGTGTTGCTGTTCGACATACTGCGACAGTGTGACACTATAGGGGACAAGCTGTGAGTACCGACCACTATATTATACCTGTTAACCCTTCAAACACCTGAGTCGGATATTTCCGACAAAAGCTTTTCGAGCCCATTCCGACAAACTACGACATAAATCACAAAAAATCTTGGTCAACTAGATAAACTTTTAGCGGAAGTATCCGACACAGGTGGCTAAAGGGTTAAGAGCTTAGTGGTCGCGGCTACTTTTGAAAAAGTTAAAGAAAAAAACGGAACCCTTATAGGATCACTTTTTGTAAAAAAAAAAAGTTACAGCCGAATATGTCGTAAAAAATGCACATTTCGACACTCACAAGGGAATCAAAACCTATGGGGTACTTCCCGTTGACCTAGAACTATGAAATTTGGCAAGAAGCATTGTGTTATAGTACACATATAGGAAAAAATCTGAAAACTGGACATTTTTAATTTTATCACAAAAAAATAGTGTCTTCATGCCAGGAATAAGGGGCCAAATTTTAAAGTGAATTAACCGTATCATGTGGGGTATCATATGAAAGAGCTTCATTAGCATAAGTTAAAACAGGTTTTTAAATATTTTTACGATGTATATTTTTCGGTATAAGAAGGAAAATATTAAAAAAAATATGATTTCCCCCTTTTATCTACGTTTGTACGGAACCCTCGGTGGGCGAGTCTGACTCGCGCTTGTCCGGTTTTATTTAATTTTGGAGTTATTACAAAATTTGAAAAAGCAACACGTAGAGGTTTAGTTATTTATGATTTAATCTAATAAAAAAGAATCATCCCAATTTGTTGACGTTTAGGGGGGTATAAAACAGTTTTACCCCTTTTGTATGGAAGAGCGCGAGACAACGTTTCACTTAATGAACCTGACAGTTAATTCTTGTAAAACTCGACTGAGCAAGAAGTATTTAACACTTAAGAGTTGTTAATATTTATTTTAAATTCGACGATGTAATAAAGATGAAATTATTTTAAATAACTAAAATTCATTAGATTGACAATAATATTTTAAATAGATCTAGTTACAACGTAGATCTGTTTCTTGGTTATGTTACTCTAAAGAATCTTATTTTAACTTAATTTTTCGGCGGCTCTATACATACTTTCTCGTAAAAACCCGACCAGGTACGAATTTGTTTCGTACAGTGTGGGTTCCGTGTTGTGAATGTTAAAGTATAGTAAAAGATGACACGTTCATATATTCCAGATTGGTGTTCTCCCAGTCTCTCTACTCGTTAGATCTGATCGAACATTTCCTGGGTAAAGTGGATGACGCGACGCAGGAGGGGAGAATTGACGAAAAATTAGGAGGACATATTGGTAAGGAGTCCCTAATCGTGTTGTCATTTACATTAATTATTTACTAGATTAATACATGAATGATTATACAAATATAAGTTTATATTGGTGTCTAATTTCATTAAAACTCTGTTAGTAGTGAATCCTTTGCCTCGCTCACGCATGCCTACATTTTTGAAGATTATGTGAATATTTTGATTTTTCTCTTGTTTTTTTTTATTACTTTCAATGTCAATAAAGTGTTATTGATTGATTGAATAGACTCACGAAAAACCGGGTGTGTATAAATGAAGAGATTACAATTATAAATACAATCTACAGAATAAAAGTTTTTGTATACGAATTTTAATACATGCATATATGGAATTGAAAATGAAAAGTACTTGAATCAGTATTCTGTGTGAAACATGTTCGAATTGCATTGAAATTTTCAATAAGTGCTTGCATAGTAAATTTTCGTGAGGTATTTCAGTTATTTTATATTTGTAATCCTCGACCAAAAAATAAGGATGTGTATCTGTATATCTGTGTGTCTGTCCGTGACACCGTAGCTCTCAAACGGATGGACCGATTTTGATCAATTATTTTTTTTAAAAGATGTCATCAATTGTGCTCTTAGCTGTTTTATCAAAATCGCTTCATCCGTTTTATTTGTCACGGATTTTTGAGTTTTCTAAACTTATAATTGTTCAAAATGTAGAAATGCGCGAGCGAGACAGGAGCTACTACCGACCCGGTCTTAACAATTTTTAACTATTTGTTTATATCGGTAGGTACGTGGTCGCCGGGCATAGATTACTTCAGACTGGACGGGTCCACATCCTGTGAGAACAGATCCATTTGGTGCAAGAATTTTAACAGAGAAGACAACCCTAGAGCTAGGTGAGTGACCACACTACACATATACAAAGAAGCCATTTGAACAGGCTAGTCGTGCGGGGTAAGTGCGAGACGTGCGAAGGTATCACGGTCCCCGCAAAACGAAGACCAGTATCGCAAGAGTTATCTTTGATGATGTTATATTTATAGCAGACGTCAAATACAAAATGCAAGCAAAGAAATCGATTTGAATATAATTTTAAAAATAACAATTAAAAATATCAGGAACTCAGAATAAATACAAACCACTGTAGATATACCGTTAATTATGAATATAAAGTAATTTAATAAGTCACTATATTAAAAAAAGATTAACAATGTACCCGATTGCAGAAAAGCGGTTTCTTGCAGTCTAACTTACGATTGCGTTACGCTTGATACACTTGAGTATGCGTGTGTCTGTGTATATGTATGTGGGTATGTATATATGTTTCTATAGGATCGCCACAGCTTAAACGACTTGACGAATTTTTGATACGAATGAAAATGTGGTTAGATTCGTCTTCACTCCCTGAATGTCATTGGCTATATTTTTTGTAATAATAATAATACATCTCTCGCAAAAATAAACCTTTTCGAGGTGCGAGGTGTCGGCACATCAAAATCGGCCAAGCCGATTAGGCTGTAATCGGTCATATAGAAACATACATACCGCCATATACATATCGTCGCTCGTATGACTAACGTTCCTATCTCATTTTTTCAAATAATAAAATCAGGATATATCTGCATTCTAAATAAGAATGCAAATATGTACATTAAAAGTATCACTGTGAAATTAAAATGTAAGTAACTTCTATGAAAGTTAATATCATAAGGTATGCAAAACATCAGATTTTTAATATTTTTGTCAAATACAATCTATTCTCAGAACCGAAAAACGTTTGTCCTGAACAAATGACTGAAGTGAAATAGGACAGTTAATCATGCGTGCGACGATATATACATTTATACACTCGTAAACATAACCTTCCTTCTTAAGCAATGGGGTAAAAATGTTCTTTGAATTATTTCTGTTTTTTTTTTTGATGTCGAAGATGTATTGTTTCCAATGTAACCAGATTATTCCTGATATCGACGCGCGCCGGTGGGCTCGGCATCAACCTGGTGGCCGCGAACCGCGTCGTCATCTTCGACGTCTCGTGGAACCCCTCGCACGACGTGCAGAGCATATTCAGGGTGTACCGCTTCGGACAGAAGAAACCTTGCTACGTCTACCGGTTTCTCGCTATGGTGAGACGCCGTCTACAATACGTTACGACGGTTCTTTTGAGGGACGTAGGATTCCATATCCAGGGCCGCAGAACCCTCATTTTTTCAGCTCCCACAGACAACGGGTGACCTATGTCATAGTTACATACTATTGTTAACTACAAATTGTTACGGGAATATTACAGATTATTTTAATTTACTTATTACTACGTTGTATCAAGGGCGTCGCCAAGGGGGGGGGCAGAGGGGGCAGCTGCCCCCCCCCCCCCTAGTGATTAAAAAATGTAGCCAACTGCAAAGCAACCAAAGTCCTATGGCCGTGCAATTGTACCTGTACCTACAATTCATATTTTTCTCATCCTCCATAATATAATATTAACTTGCCCCCCCCCCCCTGGGCCATAGGCTGGCGACGCCCTTGCGTTGTATGTATATCATGAGTAGTCCAGTGACCCGCAAACATCACCCGAAGAAGCCTATTACTTTGCTTACGCTGTCTTACCTGAATATTCAACGCTTACCCAGACTAGCTTCAAGATCCGCACAGAATTCTTAATTCCAGGCGGTTAAAGGGTTAGATATAAGATGGTATACATCTCTTATATCTAACCCTTTAAGCGCCTGGGCCGGAAGTTTCGACTATAAATGATAACTTAATTTAGAAGTCAAGTTGGCGGTCAAGCGCAAACCTATTTCTACATTAAAAAAAAAGATGATTCATACAGTCAGTATGGACACAGTCGGTTTAGTGCAGAGTAAGTTAGTGTCGATTTATTGCAGTGCTAACGGTTTATGTTTGTCTGTAATATGGTATATCAACATAATATGAGTTAATTGATACTAACTTACTCTGTACTTACCTGAATTGTCTCCATACTGACTGTATGAACCAACTTGTCAACTGAGTTCGGTCGATACGAAAAGTCTAGTTTAGTCGAGACTTCCAGCCCTGGTCGGCGGCAAACATTTGTCGACCTGTTAAAGACGCCTTACTGCATGTATTGGATACTTCCGACAAAAGTTTATCGGGCCCGTCCAATATATTTTGTACTATAAATTTGAAGTAGCGGAATGAGCTCGAATATATTTTATTGGAAATAACCAGTACAGACTGTAAAAGAATATATAAGTTTGTTACGGTTAAACTTTTAACATCCATCGTATTGAACTTTTTAATTACTTTTGATTGACTATGAAATTACATCCTGTAAAATGAAAAAAAATTGTATTAATCGCTAGAATAGTATATATTTACAACAAAAATATGAACTTTTGTTGAAGTCCTAATTTGTTGCGAACAGGTTAACCAAGAAGAACGCCAGTCACTCATATCATCTCTGCGATCTATAAATATACCTCCATAAACATAAAAAATAAGAAACTGGTCACACTTACGCATTCTTTTGATTTACATTTTAATATATTCTCTGTTACCAGGGCACAATGGAGGAGAAAATCTACGAGCGTCAAGTGACGAAGCAGGCTATATCGAAGCGTGTCATCGACGAGCAGCAAATAGACCGGCATTACGCGGAGAACGATCTCGCCGAGCTGTACAAGTTCGAGCCGCAGCCCCCGATCCCGCGGCCTACCCCCGCTCTACCCAAGGACAGGCTCTTCGCCGAGATGCTTAGGGAACATGAGGTGCAGGTGAGTCCCGGCTTACTTTGACCTTAAACTTACTTACTTTGAAGTGTTCAAGCTGGTACTCTTGTCGACACGTGTTTCACCTCTTCACAAATCATTTTCAGGACCTCTTGACTCTTCAAGCTCTTGCGCGGGATATATAAGTTAGATTTAAGCTTTTGAATAAGAATTTCCGCAAAGTAACTCCTAATTCAATAAATTTTCTATGAGCAGCTGTATTCAGTACAATTGGCAGATTATGGATGTATACCGACCCAGTGGTGCGAGAATGAATACTTTATAGTGTGATCGATAAATATAATAATCATGTCGCAGATCTATAAATACCACGAGCACGACTCGCTACTGGAGAACAAGGAGGAAGAGACGCTGAGTGAAGAGGAGCGCAAGGCGGCCTGGGAGGACTTCGAGAATGAGAAGAACAGACCGCCGCCGGCACCCTTCCCCAACACGTGGCAGAGTATGTCGCATATCTGATATTTTTACCCGACCGCGTAAAAAGGAGGATTATGTTTTTCGAGTGTACGTATGTATGTATGTTTCTATATGATCGCCTAGAGCTTAAACAGCTTGACCGATTTTGATGTGCGAGGCGTTATTAGATTCGTCTTCACACTCTGAGTGTAAAAGGCTAAACCTTAAGGCTAAAGGCTATTAAAAAAAAAACATCTCTCGCAAAAAAATAAAAAATGTGAAAAAACTATTTCGTTCTGTTGTATAAGTTTAGACTGCAAAAATCTGTTTTCTGCAGTCGGGCATTTTGTTTTTCTTGTAATATAGATACTTGTTTAGGTATTCGTACTTCAATAGGGAAAAAAACGGAACCCTTTTAGGATTACTTTGTTGTCCGTTTATCTGTATCTCTGTCTGTACATCTATGTATTAAGCAATGACATTATCAGAGGAAGACGCGTGACGCAAGCTCAAAGTTGGACCCGCCATACAAAGTTTCTTGGGCTCGCAGCCAAAAGAAACCTTTCTTTTGTCAAACAGTTGCCAAGTATTAGCGCATCACACATCACCCTTTATTTGAAACTTATAATTGGTATCAAGAGTTTTTTTCTCTCAGGAACGCGCGGAGGCGTTAAATTAATATCAATAAATCGGGTAAAGTACTACTTTCACTTGCACACCGAGGTTTCCGTACTCCCGTGCAACATATGAACACAGAAAACAGGACTTTAGTAAAATGTGCTATAAATCTATGAATATTTGTAATTTCACATATTTTTTATTTTATTTATATATTTAAATGATTAAGTACAAATAGTCTATACAATTTCGACAATCGTGTCTCGAGTCTCGACCCGAAAGTCCCGGGACCCGAGACAACTAATTTTACCAAGAGTCCCGGGACTTCGAGATACGAGACGTCCCGGGACCCAAACCCTATTTACAACAAACTGAACCCTACAATCTTGCCAATTTGGCTTGTATCTATTACTGTTCGAAAGACAGCCTTTTACATTAAGACACACACCGTAGTAATCTCACGAATAGGCTCGTAAATATCAACCTTCTACGTCAGTGCGGTAGAAAATGAACCCTAAAAACGTCAATTTCCGCTATTAACAAAATATACAATTGCAATCAGCCAAATCCGTCATAATAAATCACAAAGAACAATCAAATTAAAATAAGTAAATAATGTCAGAAATATGAATTAATAATGTCGGTACAGATATATTAGTCAAATTTGTCAGCTACATGTATACAAAATGAAATAACAATAGTAAAATAAAAATAAATATATATAAAATTTTGATTTGTAGAATTGTATAAACAATATGATAATACCATAATTAACTAGATAAACCAATGATTTGTATAATGTATAGTTTATTTTAGTATTAATATACTTTTTGTATATTATGTACTGCAAATATCCAGCATTTGTGACATGTACATCGAGATAGGACATGTAACGATTGTTATTATTGAATTGATTATGATTATAACATTGATGGTCGTTTATTCCCCAGTGCCTAACATCCTGCAGCAGCAGCAGCTGGCATACGCGGCGCTGTCTGCCATGCTGCGCAAGGACATGCCCAACCTCAGCGACACCCAGCTGCGGGACATGCTGCCCATCATATACAACTCCAACCCGCAGGTACCGGCCTCCCTGCCACCCCGCCTCCCCGCCTGAGGGCGCGCGCTCACGTGACACAACCTCGTCACTGCGACGTCAGAGAGGACGCGCCCCTCAATTTTATTTGTTTTATTTTTAACTTCCAAAAAGAAGGAGGTCATCAATTCGACTGTACTGTTTTCTTTTCCTTTTTTTTTTGTATGATTATTCACCAATTACTCCGTCAATTATACATTGATTCTGATGATTCGTTTTCGTTTGGTAGGTCATATTTCAGAGGATAAAATTTATATGGGACCATTTATATAAATTTTATTAAAATCGGTTTAGTACTTTGGTTTTTATAGCAAAATAACTGGTAAAATATCATCCAAGTAAACAAATTGCGTATTTTGAAGTCGGTTTTTTTCAGTTTTTTAACTATAATTATATTTCATAAACACAATACAAATTACAATTCAATTTCACTTTAACAATAATATTTACGATAACTTATCTGAACTGGAATATAATGCAAAATATGTGTATACAGAAAATCCGACAATACAAACCGAGCAAGTTGGGAGAAAGTACTGATTTGCAAACCTTGTAATTGTATTTGTAAATTGTATGTAAATGCACAGTTTATACGAACGGACCGTGTTTAGACGTCAAATTGTACAGTGAAGCCCCTTGACCAGTGCAGCACTGGTGACTTGTAACCAGTCAGTTTCACTCAAAGTGCCGTTGCACCTAGAGTGAACAAAATTTGAAAATAATGCGCAGCCCTAGCCATATATGGTTCCAAACATAAAAAAGAATCGTTAAGATGGATAATTTTTAGGTAGGTTAATTTTGTTCACGCATATCAAGGGAGTAGACGATATCAACCACATTAGGGCTATATAATATGTTGCAAATCGTCCGTCTCGCTCGCGCATACCTACATTTTTGAAGATATGACTGAATGGACGTACGAAAAATTCGTAACATTCTAGTTGTAAGTTATCGTGTGTAACATTTTTGACGTTGTGTTATAGATCTAAGTCATTGACCTAGAAAGCGATGGCACAAATATTCGACTTATTTTATTCAAATAAAATCATATACATGAAAATTGAAACTAATGTTTTTTTTATGTATAAAAAAATATTTGGTCGACTAAACTTAAATTTCATTTTAAACTTCTATTTCAATACTAAATAAAGCATGTATTGGTAATTCAGACTGCAGATAAATGACAAAAGGTTTTAGTAAAAATAGAAGGTTGCTTACGGAGTTGGTGCACATTTTTTTATTTATTATGCAGATTGTAGTGATTAATAATCGAATCATTTATGTGAAAAGAATATTAAAATTGCATTAAAAGAATATAAATGCAATGCGATCGCGTTTTAATCGAAACAAAAAGAAAACTTTTTATTATTATTTAATTTTTAGCTCCACAGACATCAGGTTCCGTGACCTTTATCAGAATCACAAACTATTATTAACTACATATCGTTACGGGAAGAAGAAAACTTTAATAACTTCATTATTTCTTCATGGGTTATATTCATTCAAAACAATATGTACACGCGCCTATATATTTAGAATAAATAAATAAATATTTGTGGACATTTCACACAACGCCATCTAGCTCAAACTAAGCAAAGCTTGTACTATGGAACTAGATGCCTGATAGAATACATATATACTTTTTTTTGTTATAAATATATACATATGATACATAGAAACACCCAGACACAGAACAAACATCCATGCTCATCACACAAATGTTTGCCCTGGGTGGGGATCGAACCCACGACCTTTCAGTTCAGCAGGTAGACGCAAACACACCAACTGAGCCACAAGGCCAGTCGAATATCTCTCGCGTGCATGATCCTCATTGCCATATTTTGCAGCTTTAACGCTCAAATCGCGGTTCGTTTACATAAATTTGATGTTGGTGCTTGTATGTGTAACCATACGCATTATAAATAAGTCTGATTGTTATCTGAGCAGAAGTGTTCTTTACGTAAACCATTTTATTGTGTAGCGAAATAACAGTCTATAGTATGTAGTGATATATAAATATTGATGAAGTTAATGATAGTAAAATATTTCCATCTGTACAGATGTTCGGTGGATATGATTATGGCGTAAGTTTTATGTCGTTAAGTGAATGCATACTCGACCGCATCTTATGTAAACTCTTTGTATTGTACGCCATAATATACACATACTTATAGCATGTTATGCACGCATCCTTATAATATAAACACAAGCAGACTGGTCAATTACTCTAAAGACTTGTTGATCATTCCAAAATTTAAATATTATTGCTTTTAATTTTAACCTAATTCCAAAAAGAAGGAGGTTCTCCTCGAACTGTCCGACTGGCCGACTGGCCGACTGTTTGTTTTTTTATGTTTGTTCAGCGATGAGTCCGCCAATTATGAATTATTTTTGAGATTCTTTTTTTTTTGTTTGATAGGTGGTCCCATATAAATTTTATCAAAATCGGTTCAGTGCTTTGGTTTTTATAGCAATTTAACTGAAAAACAAATCATTTTGAAGTCGGTTTTAAAAATTTTTAAACTATAATTATTATGCAATTGAGATGTTAGGCAAGAAAGTTAATCACCTGATAGTCGTTATTTTGTTGTCTTATAACATTCTAATGTCACCCATGACTTAAAAGTTCTACCACCGATATTAAATATACAAAAAAAGTACTACATGTCAAGTTTTTAAAAGGCATGTATCCCACATTTCACTTTCTGAATAAAATAAAAAAACTTTAAACTATATTAAGATTTCCAACTATTTTTTCGGCTTCAACGGACAGTGAGCAATGACAGGGATGATAAGGTGACAAATGATCGTATAAAATACAGGATTTCTATTTTGCCCAATGCAGAACAAAAGTCTTTTTTGTAAGATCTTGGCATACATATCAATATAATATCATAAGCAAATCTTAGAAGCCATTTATGGTTCCAACCATTTAATCATTAACCAATTTAGATAATATTTCAATATAGACAGTTTTTTTCCTTTTGTATGGAAAAATGCGCAATGTAGTGGCTAAAAATGCGCTTTCAACGGTTATTCTAAAATTAGAGTAGTGTGAACTCGAAATTAGTGAAAAATCATCTTACTTTTTTTTGTAATTTTTCTATTAGAATATTGCAATTAAATGACATACTACTAAATTGCATTTATTACAATTGTTTTTAATACAAAATGAACACCAGTCTGCTTGGAAGCAATCAGTATACACAACTATATTGTAGCGAACCTTGACGACGTATGACACGAAGTTGGTCGATTAACGCTTGTTTTGTTTCCATATCGTAGCTGATGCAGAAACTGAGTGACGTATACAAGTACTCGCCCGGCCTGATGAACCCGGCGATGATGAACCCGGCTGTTATGAACCCTGGTAAGTTTTATGTCCGACAAGCATGGTATTTGACCACAGCTCACACTTGGGAACTTACTTTCAAGACCCTTCAAGTACAAAACGTTTGACGACAAATTTTCGATTAGTCGATTATTTAAAAACACGCTTACTTATGCTTTTGAGTTATTTGAAAAATAAAAACAGATAACTCGAAGAAATCTCAAAATTCACACTTGGCGATTTTGATTCACATTGTTGATGCGTACTGTACAAGAGTGGAACTCCCTGCCATCTTTTCGGTTATCCGTGAACTGCAATCTTCGCAAGGCTAGAGTGAATATAGATATCTTCTAGATCGACGAGCTCCATCCCCGACCACACCGTCGCTTACGGTGCTCGCCGGCGAGTTGGAGCTCAAACGTAGTATTTCTATTGTAAAAACAAAACGGCTGAACAGATTTGGCTAGAATGGTAGCTGAGAACACTCAATCAAGTCAACTTTCAAACTTAAATTGAAACGTCAGGAGTTTTTTAAACTTATTTGTACATTTGCTATTTTCACTTAAGGCTGTTTCATTATAACTGAGGAGGGAATGCAATATAATAAGCGAAGTTGTATTAAATACATATATACACTACATTGTATTGATGTAAATAGGGTCCCAAGATACAGGCTCTGTCTAGTGTGGGGCCTATAAGATACTGTAACGGTAGTTTTCTTAAATAAATTATCTCATTTAAAAAAATTATACTTTAAAGAGTACTAGGGAACATAGGGAACATTTGCATATTTGGTCTTAATAAAAGCTAACCACAAATATATCCATTCCACAAAAACAAAATTAAAATACCATACAAATAAGAAAGTTACAAGCATTTTAATTTCATCTTAGACAGAGAGTACACGATAGCGAAAGATGACGTCATAGTTCATGTTCGCCGTACAAATTCAATACAAACTGTTGTTTCGCGAGAGAGGGACAGAGCATCCCTCCCAGAAAACTTTAAATGTTTATATCTCGGGAAGTTTATTGGCAGATTGAATTTTTTTTGTATATTTATTACATTTTAGTATGTTATCAATTAAAACTATTATTCCTATTAAATAAAATTCATGCATATTGCGTATCGTGTACAGCGGCAGGACGCGTGGCCGGTCTGGCCGGGATGGGCGGCGCCAGCGGGCTGCAGTACGAGCCGCCCTGGCAGCGGCAACAGCAACAGCAGATGCAGCTGCAGCAAATGTTACAGCACCAGAATGTAAGCATGCACATAATTGCACATGGTTGTCGCACACACGTTGTATTAAGTATACCTTTATTGCTTTGTGTGGGACCAAAGTTAAAACCATAGACTATTTTTTGGTTGTTTTGTTTTCCTTTTACGGAAAGGCAAAGGAAACAGAACTCGTACAGCCATCGTCTGTAGCTTGAGTTTTTCCTTTAATCAAAACCATAGACTTTTTTTTTTCTATGTTCAGAACTGACAGTGTTGGAGTGTAAGTAAAACTCAAAGGCGCGAATGGAAGAGATATAGCAGTTTACGACAAAAATTAATAAAAAAAATGTTTTTAGAAAACTGAAAAACATTATTTTCAGTTTTCTAAAAACATTTTTTTTATTGGTCAAATAAAGGATAAAGCAAAAAGCAAGCTTGTCGTACAAGGAGGTGAAAGTCTTGACAGATGACTGACAAGCTCTCGGTAGAGAGTACTAATTTTCGTTGCTGACATGCGCATGGAAATTACACCACAGACAAGAGCCTTAAGCCATAAGTAATTTTCCTAGCATTATTTTAGAATAATACTAGGGAAAGCACCTATTTGATCAACCATTTTCAAACGTTATCAAATCGATTATAAATACGCATGCAAGAATGCGTATTTATAACCTTTAAAAGTGGTTTTAGGTTAAGTGTACGTTTTTTGTGAGAAAGTATGTACATACTCACAAAAAACGTACACTTAACAGCATATCAAAAGTAATGGAATCGTAAGTTAGACTGAAAAAATCGTTCGTTCTTCTGCAGTGTTATATATTGTTTTTCTTATAATATGGATACTTGTTTGTTTATGAATAACGTAACGTATAACTGCGTGCAGCAAATGGGTGCGAAGTTCTACGCGGGCGGTCTCGGCAGCCGCGACCCCGTGGCCATGGCGATGCAGCAGCAGCGCGCGCGCGAGATCATGATGGGCGGCGCCGGGAGGCCGCGCGGCCGGCCGCCGCTGCAGCCGCGCGCGCCGTCCGCCGGGGACGTCGTCAACCTCGACTCGGACTAGCCGGGTGACTGCCCTCACACACACACACACACACACACACACACACACACACACTACACTACTCGGCGCCTCGCTGCTTGTTTCACCTATCTACCTATCTATTGGTCTAATTTTATAGAAGAGTTTTTACCCGACTGCGTAAGAAGCAGGGTTATGTTTTAGATATGTATGTTTGTA
Organism: Lycia hirtaria; assembly: GCA_947563715.1. Classification (NCBI taxonomy): domain Eukaryota; kingdom Metazoa; phylum Arthropoda; class Insecta; order Lepidoptera; family Geometridae; genus Lycia; species Lycia hirtaria. The sequence continues at coordinate 28,281,764 of OX387375.1, forward strand.
TGTGGGTATGTATATTTCTATATGATTGCCTACAACCTAAACGGCTTGACCGATTTTGATGTGCGCAGTGTTGTTAGATTCGTTTTCACTTCCAGAGTGTCATAGGCTATTTTTTTTTAATCAACACCCACCGCCCACGCTTTTATATATATTTTTTCCGAACTCATCCCAAGGTCTTGTGGAAAAGATCGCTTTTAGCGATAAGACCGCCTTTTCTTATTGATTATTGTCTTATTATTTTATGTAGTATCAATAAAGTGCGGCCTGCATCCAACGTCTTCTTGCCACTTGGTCTTGTATCCACCTTATGGCTGGTCTTTCTACGCTGCGCTTGCTGGTCTCGAGAACTTTTCGACGACATAGACCATCAGTGTTAACTGACTACTATCTTATATAAATATTGGTGGACAATTCACACAACACCACTTGTACTATGGAAACTAGGTATCAGATAGAATACTTTTTTTTTTTTTTGTAAATACATACTTATGATACATAGAAACACCCAGACACAGAGCCGACATCCATGCTAATCACACAAATGTTTGTCCTGGTTGGAGATCGAACCCACGAGCTACACAGCTTAGCAGGCAGACATACTACCGATTGAGCTGCGAGGTCAGTCAGTTTCAATATGAATCGTTTCTCTCCCCAGAGCGGAACAATGGCGCGTGTGAAGTGAACAGAAGTGTACAGTGAAGTGTAGGTGCTAGAGGGCTGCGTTGGCGCGGCGCGGGAGCGGCCGGCTCGCGTTCCGCCGAGCGCCGGCTCGATGCCCGGCGTCCACTGGCACCACCACCATATACTTTTATACCAATCCCAGATACTCCGACGTAGCAATACAATCTAAATGTTTCGAGCTCTCTAGTTTTGTACTCTGCCGGTGGACCTCGGGGATGTTCCATTGTATGTAGCTTTCGTCTCAAGGCTTGCGCTCTGATGCTACATATCAAGAATCTCTGTATTTTAACCACTAGTTACGTTCACGTTAGAATAATGATACCGAGTCTCCGGGGCCTCGAGTCTGCTATTGGTTCAGAAAAATCATGTCATTGTCATTCGATTGCCATTAACTCTAAAATAGATAGCGAGCGGAAATCTGAAAGGCAGGTCCAATTTTCAATGCGCTCAAGTTCCAATGGTTATAAATGGGGTGTGTAAACTAATTTTTAATGTATTTTTTAAGCTTTTATTCGAAACTTTGTACCATTTTAACGGCCCATTTTAAATACTTTTGTGATTAAAGACGTTTTTATATACTTGTTTGTCAAAGTTATAAAGCTACATCTAGTCCTTTTAACTAAATTAATTGCCATTTAGTTGATTTTGTTTATAAAATAACAGGACCTTCCTTGATTCCTTGTCTTTTATTTACTACAGAATATGATGTTAAAAGCTGACAGACAATGTAACCTCCAATAAGGGAATAGGAACAAATGGGAAATTTAGTCAAAAGGACTTACGGTGGCTGGCCATGTGGTGATAAATCACAATTTACAATGGTTCCCCACTATAAAACTTTGGTGAATGGTTGAATGTATGAAATGACATTATTCACAAAAAAATACGTTTATTAATATAGTTTAAAATGTCCAATAAAAGCATGAAAAATAAAAAAAGTTGCATTCATAGACAATCTATTGAGGATAGATATAGCAGACTTAAGGCCTTATAATTGAGGCCTCGAGTCCACGTATTGGTACTGGCCGATACTCGATAGCAGCGGAAGCCTAAGGCGCAGTATGTGAGTAGATCGCACAAGATTGTCATATTTTAATGTTTAATGTTTAGAAAATGTGCTCAAACTTGAAATGTGACACTTGTGCTTATATGAACGTGAACATTTCACTATAGGGAAACATCATTGTGGCTATAAAAGCATCTCAACACTCATGGCGAGTCCACACATGAGACATGCCTCGCACTGCAATGCCTGTGCTGTCTGGATCCGCCTTAAGGCGGTGGGATGGGTGCATTAGTTATCTTACTCGAACGCGACATATTTTTTGAAATATAAAATCATTGAATGTATGAGTGAATGTAAATATGAGGCTGTCGGCATTATAGACGACAGCTGTGATTACAAAATGGTAAATGAAGAAGGGAAGATAGACATAAAAAACATATCTGTTATTTTGACCAAACATTTATTAATTTTGTTATTTTATCTAAAATAGTTTGTTTACGTTTGGACAAACGTAAAAAAATTCGGACGTTTGTATATAGTTTGTATAATATTAAATAATTGTTGTTAAAAAATATGTAATCGTTTTATGGGTTCCGTAGTAAACAAGGAACCCTTATAGTTTCGCCATTTCCGTCTGCCTGTCCGCGGCTTAGCTCAAAGACTATTAGTACTACTAGAAAGCTGTATTTTGACATGGATATACAGTATATACATAATAGTTATATGTTTTAGTATAAAATCTGTTTGTGGTATCTTTGGATAGGTAATAAAAAACATTGGGCGCAAAGTTTGCACTAAAAAAATATCATTTCAAAGCTTAGTATTTCAGCTTTGAAATGATATTTTTTGTTAGAATCAAGTGTCCCTTTACTGGCTAAACTGTGGAAGTTGGAAATACAAAAAAAAATATGTTAGTAGCATATATGACTAAATTTAAAGGAAAACTATTACGGCTAAGTAAGCTTTACAAGTTAATGAGTACTAGTTGATCAACTTAAAAAACGTACTTAGAGAAGTAAGAAATGAACATTATGTGTAAATTTCATTTAAACTAACATAAGTTAACTCGTATGTTCATTGTATCCCTATTTTAATTTCACGTAAATTATTATGTACAACTACGGAACCCTACTTTTCGCGTGGCACGACACGCACTAGACCGATTTATTTATACTACTGTTTTAATGATGCTGACGTTCGCATATTTATCAAAAATATATCCAATAATTTTATATTTAGTAAAAAGTTGTACGCGAGTGATACCCTTGCGGCACCTACCCCCCGCGCCTTAACAATTTTTATCGGAATATGTCGCTTTTACATTTCGTCTAAAAGCGTGTTCTATTCCGAGAGATGACGGTAGTTTCTGAGATCCTTTTACTGTTAAATCTTAACTAATATCTCTCAGTACAGGAAATTAGCGAATAAGTTACATTATAATTATGTCTGTAGCTAGATAACTTGTGTGTTACGTAATATATCCGCGAGGGTAAGTACATCTGTCTGTTGGCGCGGTCCATAATGGTTACTGTAATAAAGATCTAATTAATGCTATATTTATCTACTTAGAGTGAATGGAACACCAATTATTATTATTGATTACATTACTTTATCTCAAAATTCCATATATTTTTGATTCAAGAAAATCACGTATTTTCTGTATCATTTAACAATCTCAAAAAGTTATGGACCATAATAGTAGAAAAAGTTGAGTCTTTGTTTATTATATCTCATATCAGTACCTTAAAGTTAGTTATCATATTTCAATAGAGCCTGATCATTAATCTAGGATATGTTAGCGTTGAGCTAGAATATTTACAGTAGTTCGCGTAGCAAAGCCTACATTTTAAAATGTAGTTGATAACTAAAAATATTTAGTCCAGACTTCCAGTGACTGGATAACAAACAACGTGCAGCTTTTACCACTGTTCCTAATTATATGACTTTTGGAGAGTGCCTGCCTTATAATAGTAGGTATCAACTGAGAACAAAATTCTCCATCATGGTTAAATATGTATGACTAAAAAAAAATTTTTCTTTCAATATTATTAAGAGATTGTGATTCTGTAGATACTCTAGATCAATGTACCTATTTGTTTAAAACTAATTTCATTTCACGCACAGCATAGCTAGGTCTTCACTGCAAATTCATTGTTTTGTTTCATTCATTCATCCAACTTGAGGGTTGTTGTGAGCGTATTTATTTGCCTGTGGCGGTGGGCAGTTTAGTTGTGATATTGCTTATTCTTAAATTTTTGTATACGTTTATTTTAAACGAGTCACTCGGGAGGTGACGTTAATGTTAGATTCAACTTAGTTGTTTAGTGATAATTCATTTAATATAAGACACGGGACATACTGTGCATTTCCAAGGAAACTTTTGTAGTTGATTTTTGTCATATTTTCACAGTTTTAGAATTATTTATGATTACGATTCAGAATATTATATTAACAAATGAACAGTATTTCGATTAGTTGATAAGGTTATGTTATTCATTTATATTTTGCATAATTTACCTTTGGCAATAGTGTATTGTGTGCCGCAATAGGACCTGTAGGTAACATGGGTCGAATTCAAGTGATAACTACTATTATTGTTTCATTATTTATGTATGTATTAAATTAAATAATTGTAACTGTAGAAAACTTCCTATTATTTTGTAGTACAATCAAAGGTATAATAAATAATTCAGAAATGTGTATACATTTATTTTATTTCACCTTAAATAAGTAATGAAATTCAGTAGTCAGTTCCTTAGACGTTCTTATATTAATGTATACAGAGGTCTGGCAATGAATAGAATTCGTAATATTGAAAATAATCAGTTCTCATTGTTGTTAATCCACCATTGCCTTTTATATTATAATACACTTTACACAATATTTACATGTAACAGAACATTAATTATTAACATGTAACATTACAACATCTAAGCCACAAGAAGTCACAGCTGGACATAGCCATCCGCCATGGATTTCCTTAGAAGACTGGTTGTAAGTGTCAAGTGACAAGCATGGTATGGCTTCCTGCCATTTGTATGAGGTCTACTGTCCACATTGTGGCTGATCTTCCTAAACTGCGCTTGCTGTTCATGGTCTCCACTCGAACTTTTAGGCCCCCACTGGTCATCAGTTCTATGTGGTATGTGCCCTGCCCACTGCCACTTCAACTTGCTATTATGACTGTTGATATCTACAGATCTCTTTGTTTCTGATACAATCTTGCTGCAACCCCAAGCATAGTCCTCTCCATAGCTTGTTGTGTAACTGAGCTTACTTATAATAGTGACTGACCATGTTTCAGTGCTATATGACATCACTGGTAAGATACTGGTTGTATACTTTTGACTTTGAGGCAATAATGTATATTGGATAAAAAACCACTTTTGAGTTTCCCAAATGCTGTCTGAGATGGATTCAATGATTGATCTCTATTGCTAGTCGGACTGCTTGTCCTAGATAGACATATTCATTGACAAGTTCAAGAGTGGAGTTCCCCACAGTTATTGGGGTGAGCACAACATGGACATTTGACATAACCTTCGTTTTGACTATGTTTATTTTGAGGTCTACTTGTTGAGAAACTCGATTGAGGTCTTCGAGCATCTTGCTGAGATCTTCTATCAACTCTGCCATGACCACCATATCATTGGCTAACCAAAGGTGAGTGATTTATTCGCCATTAATATTGATACTGAGCCCTTTCAATGATGCTGAGCTCTGTCCTCTCACATTAGCTTCATTATTAATTAATTGATCCAAAATTGACAATTGCTTGATGTAAAGCAATAAGCAGAAATGGCTTCCTTCCAGCCTGGTTAGTCAGCTTATAGAGGTTCATCAATCTATTAAAAAAATAAAATTTTAAACATTAATGTTAGGAATTCCAGTCTTCACACCCACTGATACTTCCAAATATTTTAACAATTTTCTCGCCAGAAACACAGCATCTTCTGGTTTCATAACATTTTCTGTTAACATTTCCAATCTGTAGTCCTTTTGAAACGTTAAAAGTTCTCCGAAGGCCATAGACTTCATAGGTAGGCCTCCAGCGTTCACAAGAATAATGCGACGGCTTCGAAGATCCGGGTGAACCTGTTTAACTTGGTTTTTTGCCCAGTCTAAACAGAACATTCTGGTTAAATCAACTGCTACAACCACGAAATCTATCGCTATTCTCCCAGTTAAGTCGGATTGTCTTTCTACTTCTTCCATGTATATCGATTGTAAAACTATCAGCTTCCATCTGAATGCTCCTATATTGTGCACTTCTGTGAGAGCATTCGCAATTTTTTCTACGATATCAAAGTTTTGCGATAGGACGACTACGGTCAAAGTATTTGTACAACTCTTAGGACCGACCCATGGTACAACAACAATATCTTTATCCATTGTAAATATATTTTAAGCAGAGAACCACTACGATGAGTAATAAAGCAAATAGCTGTAGTACAATCCTGTTTAGTACAATACTCTTTGGCAAATAGCAATAAACAACAGTTTCTTTTCTTCACTATAAAGGCAGCTTTACGCGCACTGTTTCCGTATTCCTATAACCAATATTATTATTTTGAAAGACTTTTGTGCTATTTTTGTTACATTTTTATTTTGATTGTAAATTCAAATCACAAAAGAAATTTAAAAGAGAATAAAGAACTGAGATTTAAACAAAACAGAAACATTTTTTTTATTAAACTGCCTAACGGCTCTGGCAGTGCTGCCAGATCGAAATTGTGAAATTAAAATACAGTAGACGTAGCGTTCAAATTACAGTATTTACAAGAAAAATACAGCAGATCTAAAAAAATGCAGCGTAATTTACAGTAGAATTATATTGTTGGTTAAGTAAGAAAATAATGGTATTTACGTACAAATAGTGTAATCGTATCACGTATTAACTACTAAATTACAAGTATTTAGAGTTCCCGTCACGTAAAAAGAACACTGGTTTGTTCGCGCTTACGAACAAATCAGCGTTCTTTTTACGTGACGAGAACTATACTCATATTTGCTGTATTTACGTAACTACTTAGGTAAAAAACTACTACTACTATGAAAATTTTATGTTAAAACCTAGTTAAACCATAAAATTTAGACATGACTTATTGTTAGGGTTTATTTAGCATGGAAAAGCATGGCGAACACTTAATACATTTTTATTGGTAATCTTTTAACAAACGGAATAATATGAAAAAGTATAGATTTTTTGTTTTCAGTATCTTGTCATTATTTCAAATTCGTACGGAGAATCATAGACAGTGCTGTGTCCAGTACTCACACTCCTCTTCACGGCACTATTGTGATGATCAGGACAGTCCCAGGCTGCTCCGCAACTTCATCAACCGCGGACCAGCTAAAGCCTTGGTTAGCAGGTCTGCCTCCATGTCTTCGGTTCGCAGATACTTGACGTCGATTGCTCTTTCTTGGATACAGTTCCTAATGAAGTGCATTTTCAAATCTATATGTTTTGACTTCGACGTCACCATTGAATTTTTGCTCAATTTGAGGGCTGCTTGATTGTCTGTTAAGACGACAACTTGTTCGTAGTCAGCTCCTAAATCTTTGAACAGACTTTTCAAATGTATCGCCTCTTTTGCAGCTTCGGTTAAAGCGACGTATTCCGCTTCTGCTGTCGAAAGGGCGACGCTCTTTTGTTTTTTCGACATCCAGCTTATAGCCGTGCCAGCATATTTGAAGCAATAGCCTGAAAATGATTTTCGGTCAAGCTTACAGGAGCCCCAATCCGCATCAGCCATACCGTACATGTCTTGGCCGGTCTTCGTGAATGTCAAGCCGACATTCTTTGTCGCTTTGAGGTATCGAAGTACTCTTTTGGCGCACTTAAAGTGCTCTTCCTTGTAACAGTCATTAAACTGTGATAGGTAGCTTATAGCAAACATAATATCAGGACGTGTCGCCACTGCAAGATACATAAGCGTACCTATTAAATTTTTATACGGAAGATTAAGATGTTGACTTTCATCTCTTCCACATCTTTCAAGTTTGAGGCCTGGCTCCATTGGTGTTGATGTAGTTTTGCAGTCTTCCATTTTGAATTTCTTTAGACTGTCTTCTATAAATTTCTGTTGGTAAATTTTAATTCCATCCTTATTAAATGTTAAATCTATACCGATGAGCCGTTTTGGTCTTCCCAAGACTTTTAGTTCGAATTTTGAATTAAGCATGTCTTTGACTTCTTTAAGTTTTCTAGGACACGAGTAGGCAATCAATAGGTCATCGACATAGATAACTATTATAATTTTAACTCCTCTTTTCTCAAGTAGGTATACACATGGGTCAGCTTCTGATGCTCTGAAACCGATGTGTTTTAGTTCTGTGTCGAGCTTCTTGTACCATTGCCTCCCTGCCTGCTTGAGTCCGTAAAGTGCTTTAATGAGACGGCAAACCTTCTCTTTTGGGTTGTTCTTTATGTCTCTCAGCATCTCAACTGTTTTATTGTATATAGTTAAATCTTCTTTTGTACTTTCTTCGACCATAATCTCTGTCAGGTATTCTTCTAGGTAATCAGGGTATTTCATCACGATATTTTCTTCCAGTTCACCATTTAGGTACGCGGTTGTGACATCCATTTGGTTCAGATTTAACCCTTCTTCCACAGCTACTCCGATGACAGATCTGATCGAGCTTAGTTTCGCGACGGGTGCGTAAGTGTCATTGTAATCGATACCTGGTCGCTGTGTAAAGCCTCGTGCTACAAGTCTGGCTTTTCTGGTGATGCTGTCATCTGGTCCAACTTTGTTTCTCAGAACCATCTTGTAGTCTACGACTTTCACATTTTCAACTTTCTTTTCGACTTTCCAGGTTCCGTTTTTTACATGTGCTCTTATTTCTGCTTTTATGGCATCATGCCAGTACTCGTCGTTCTCATCATCATTTCCGTCAGACAGGTAAGTAATTTCGTTGAGTAAATGACTTTCTTGACTTTCTTCAGTCTCATCTAGTACGTAATCTCTAGTCCATGCAGGTGGGTGCCTCTCTCTTTGTGGCCTCCCATTCTCAGGAATTTCCGATGCGTCGTCGAATGATTCGTTTTCGTCTGAGTCGTCAGGTTCTAGAGGTAAGTTTTCTGGATGTTGAATTTCATTGTTCATGGTGTCATTTTTCTTCTCTGTAATTTCAACTTCTATTTCCTGTCTAATTTTGTTCTTTTTTCTTTTATTTATCTTTTCTTTTTCAGGTGTGTCCGAGTGATGGCGTTCCTCTTCGTGTACAAGGTCTTCATAATCCGTGTCTTTTTCTTTGAAGTACATCTGATCTATAACCTTGATGTCCCTGCTTATCACCACATCATCATCTTCAGGTATGTATACTCTGTATCCTTTTGTGGTCAACGAGTATCCCATGAATACGCCCTCTTTGGCTTGTTGAGTCAGCTTTCCTCGTCTGTTCTTTCTCAGGACAAAAGTCTTTCTGCCAAAAACGTGAAGATGATTTCCAGACGGTGTTCGGTCGACCCATTTGCTGAATGGTATGTCGCCGTTTAACGCTTTCGAAGGGCTACGGTTGATGAGGTAGTTGGCCGTATGTACCGCTTCTGCCCAGAGCTTTTTGGGCGCGTTTGCTTCGATCAACAGGCATCTGGCTTTTTCTAGCAAAGATCTGTTCTTCCTCTCGCTTATCCCATTTTGTTGCGGGGTATACACTGTGGTTAATCTTCTTTGGATGCCATGGAGCTTGAGGAAATCATCAAATTCTTTGTTGCGATATTCAGTGCCGTTGTCAGTCTGCAGGTGTTTTATCTTTTTGTTGTGGAACGTCTCGACTTCGCTTTTATATTGCTTAAACGTGTTGAAAACGTCACTTTTCTTTTTGATGAAGTAGACGTGGCAGTATCGAGTGAAGTCGTCTATGAATGTCACGTAATATCTCGATCCCGCTAACGTTTCGCACTCGAAAGGTCCACATACGTCGCTATGAATAATTTCTAGCTTTTCCGTTGTGTAGAGGCCTTCGTGTCGCGTGAATGGTAATCTTGACAGCTTGCCCTTTATGCAGGTTTCACACGCTTCAAATTTTTCATCAGTCGGTTTCATTCCATACATAAGGTTGTCTTGAGCCATCTTCTTTAGATCCCTTTCATTTATATGGCCTAGTTTTTTATGCCATTCCATTAAGTCGCAGCCATTTCCATTTCGGGTGTAGTTTGACACTTCTTTCTTCTTAAATTCGAAGTAGTATAGACCGTCTTTTCTCTGTGCTATCAGTGACACCTCGCCACTTTTTTCTACGATGTAGGCTTTGTCTTTTTCAAAAATGACTTTGTGTCCTCTGTCAGCTATTTTGCTCACTGACAGTAGATTGACTGACACATCAGGAACGAATAAAGTGTCATTGAAGTTGTAATCTATTTTTTCTTGGCTGACTGTAATTTTTCCTTTTCCTTCAATTTTGCTCGTATATTTATTTGATGCCAACTTTAGGGTTCCATTTTCAGGGGTCAGAGCCGAAAACATTGTCTTGTCGCCGCACATATGGGATGAGCAGCCGCTATCTAAACACCACGTGTTTTTATTGGTGCTTGAATTCACAGTACTCAGGCAGACGTTGAAGTTTTTTGGTTGGCTTCTGTTAGGCTTCTCATTTGAGCGATCCTTCTTTCCCCAGCATGCCTCGGTAGTATGGCCCTTCTTCTTGCAGTACAACTTCGACTTATTTTTCTTGAAGTGGTATGCTTCACTACTCTCAGGTGCTTCTTGACCGTTCCTGGCCTGGTATTCTTCAAGAATTTTTACTTTCAGGTCGTCAGGATTTGGCAGTGTGTCTCTTGACTCGATGGCTATTCGGAAGTTTTCGAATGACGTTGGCAAACTGTAGAGCAGCATTATACTGAGCAGTTCTGGTGGTATTTTTATGTCCATATCCGCGAGTTTATCGACCACATCCATGAAATTATTTAGGTGATCACGGATGTCCTCATCAGCTGTCATACGTTTGAGAACTAGCTGTTTCAATAAGGTTGCCTTACGTGCAGGCCCAGTGCTTTGGTATGTAGCTTTAAGTTTGTCCCATACAGATTTCGACGACGTGCATTTTTTTTATTTGCTTTAGTTCGGAAGGTGACAGCAAAAGTAAAATTTCAGCTCTTGCCTTGAGGTCTTCCTTTTCGAACGCAGATTTTTCCGCCGCCGCCGCAGTTGATGACAATATTTTCGTGCCACTTACAATATCCCAATAGTCGTTTTTAATCAGGACGGCTTGCGCTTGTAGGCACCAAGTATCGTAATTTGACTTGGTCAATGGTTCGATATTTCGGTAACTCGTCGATGCCATATTTTTACCTTTTATTTAGTAGATAGTCGTATAACCATGAAACCACGCTCTGCTACCAATTTGTTAGGGTTTATTTAGCATGGAAAAGCATGGCGAACACTTAATACATTTTTATTGGTAATCTTTTAACAAACGGAATAATATGAAAAAGTATAGATTTTTTGTTTTCAGTATCTTGTCATTATTTCAAATTCGTACGGAGAATCATAGACAGTGCTGTGTCCAGTACTCACACTTATTCACCGTATTTAGTAAGATTTGCGTACATATAGCTTATTCGTGTCATTTGTAATCTTTGTTTGTAATTTGACTGGCCTTGTGGCTCAGTTGGTAGTGTGTTTACATCTACCTGCTGAACTGAAAGGTCGTGGGTTCAATCCCCACCCAGGGCAAACATTTGTGTGATGAGCATGGATGTTTGTTCTGTGTCTGGGTGTTTCTATGTATCATATGTATATATTTACAAAAAAAATAAAAAGTATATATGTATTCTATCAGCCATCTAGTTCCATAGTACAAGCTTTGCTTAGTTTGGGCTAGATGGTGTCGTGTGAAATGTCCACAAATATTTATTTTTAGTTATTTATTATTTATTTATCTTTGTAGTCAACGTGTATGTTTATGTTCTCACTCATAGAAAAAGAAAACAATTTTCTATGTTCTCACTAGACTGCGCGCTACCATCGCATTATGAATAAAAAGTAGCGTGGTTTGCATATTATTCCGTTGTTTGACAGTGACAACCAGGGGAAAGTTTTAATCGCATTAAAAAAATTGAAAGCATTTGTTAATCGTGTATTTTTTTTTACAAAATACACCAAATATTGTTGGTAGAAAAAAATACAGTGACTTCATAGGGTCTTACCGAAAAAAACCTGTCTGAAAATCGCTTAGCATCATCCTAGCTAACCGATGTTTAAACTCTTATGCAGTGGCTAACTTTTTTTCACCGAAAAAACCGATACACATCTGGTTAGACGTATAATACGTAGAAGACGCACAGAGAAACAAAATACATTCGGTCAGTAGAGATTATGGTTAGAATAATCGAATAAAGAACGATATCGGAAGGAAATCTTATCAAAGTTATCAATTTGACGTCAGGTACAGTGAAATGTCATTGTCATTTGACGTCTAGCTGTCAATTCCGTATCGCGAAAACCTATCATGAAAATAATTAATTCCCCGTTTCCCAGAGTTTAGGTTTATTTCTTTCAGGCAGAGTTGTATTCATATGAATCACAAGTAATAAGTTGAAGCTTTTTATTCCAAAATGAAGTAAACAAAGAAAAATCGTTCTCAAATTCGACGGAAGAGGAAAAGTTTTGTTGTGTGAATATCGAGGTTTGTTATGCTGGTTTAGACGAAGTTGAGCGCTGACAAAACACGGTGATGATGATAAAATATAGCCTATGTCCTTCTCCAGGACCTAAAAAATCTCTGAGCCGAATTTCATAATGATTGATCCGGTAGCGGTAATAGACAGACGATAGACAGAACTTTCGCTTTTATAATATCAGAGATTTAAAGGGCATTGGGCATTGCAAATTGTTCCCGAATTCTGTGGCTTCTGCATTCAACTAAATTAGTTGAATGCTGGAGCCACAGGGTTCGGGGTTTGAAAAATAACATGTTAGTATATACTAACATGTTATTTTTCTAGGAGGTGGATGTAAGAGAATAAAAATGGATCTACTAACACCAACTATGCTAAAAAAATAGCTGTAACTAGTATCAATATTTCTAATGCATTACGTTTTTACAGATATTAACTAAAAGTGCTGCATTCCATGCTATGGCATGATAATCCATGCCATGACATGATAATGAAGTAGATAAAATATAGAGAGGCAATTATGCATCAAGAAAACAGACCATGAATGCAATATGACAAATGAGAGAAACGCATGGAAATGATTTAAAGACTATTATATATCCGTGAAAACATACTCAAGAAGCATACTATTGCAGTCCTGGTGATGAAAGGAGAATTTAAGCTTATTGTTCGCATGCTTGGAATACTCATAATGAAAAAATGACACTTATTCATGTTTGTAAACAGTTTTATTGTGGTTATCAAAGCATACATTAAAGAATACAAAAGTACATGTTCACATATTTATTTCTATTTTAAAATATAATTATGTAAATAAATAAATTTTGATTTTGACAAAAGTTTCAGTAAATTTAAATGATATTACTAAATTAAAGACACTTTTTACAAAATGTGCCTAAAGTAAACACCATCAACAAACTTAATTTGTTAATTAATACTATACACTTATGTATAGCCAGCTAGTTGGGTCATACAATTACCAAAAAAGTATTAGTTTTTTATTTTATTTTTTAAATCATGTGGATATTTTATAAATAAAAAATATAGCCTATGAAACTCAAAGAAATAAAAGTAAATCTAACAACACTCCTTTACACCAAATATCAGTTAGGCTCTAGTACATAATACAAAAACAAATGTTACCTGTAAATTTTCTCATTATTATTTTTCATTTATTTACATTATTATTTTCTGTATTCTTGGACAGTTGGGTAAAAGATAGGGTTTCCAGTAACAGGGCAGAGCTTGATTTCTATCAGGGTAATGAGCAAACATTGTATATGCCTATAATAACCATTTGATACCAGCTGTGGTCCACAGTTTGTTAATATATATTATAGCCTATGTCCTTTCTAAGATTCTACACTATCTCTGTACCAGATTTTATAACAATCAGTTCAGGAATTTATCTGTGAAAATAAAAGAAACTCTTGAGTTATTCAGTTTTACAATATTACTTATTTTAAATTATTTCCTAGGTAACTGTTGTATCAAAGTCATCGATTATTATAGAAGATTCTGTACCACTGCCAACTTCTTCATAATCCAGAGGCACTGCACCTAAGAATAAATATAGTAATAGGTATAATTGAAAGAAAACCAATATACCCAACTGTAAAAAGAGGTTTTTCTGTGAGTGAGGCAACGAGCTCGTTGGAGTGAGGTACCATTTTTTTAAAGTAGCATACAACACTTGGAAAGTAACCTTTTTTAGCTTACAGTAGGTAAAATGGAAACATACACAGCCATCACATACACCAAAATAACCAAATAACCCTTGACCCAAAAAAAGGAGTACCGAGTGTTCTAAGTAAGATGTGTATATCTGTCTTTTATGTGGCATCGCAACTCTCAAACAGATGGATAGATTTTAATCTAGTTTTTTTATTTCTAAGAGAATTTAATCGAGTATGTTCTTAGCTCTGTTTTATTGAAATCGGCCTGTTTTTTATTACTTTGGGGGTTTTGAGTTTTCTAAATTTAACGTGTTCAATCAGATATTCAAGAGATACCTACACACCTGTTTCATCTTTATGAATACCTAATTGCTATACCTATTATGGAGCACAGGACAGGCGACTTGGGACAATTGTACCTTTGATAGTGGCGTAGGTAGCTCTTTCATGGGGGTACACATGACACAAGTATGTGTCATAATTACCCCTTCTAATATTCTGAATCTTTGCTTCAAGATACCAAATCAATTATATCAAAAACATTTGTGTGTTCATTGCTTAAAACGTTCCACTTCTTCAGTGTTAGGTTTCTGAACCGGTGTTATGAGATGAGAGATATATGGGTAGCCGGTATTATCGATGAGACTTCCTATAAATTACAGCTTATAGTATATTTTCTGGAGCGATGCCTCAGACGAAATTCGTCGTCGGTAAGGTCTTGAAACGGAGTATTTCTAATCTTCTAAAGTTTTCTTCTTATCCTCAAAGACTGAATTGTCGTAATTTATCGACTTCGCTTCGAAAATGTTTGAAGAAAAAAGTTCAAATATTTGCGCTAGGTTAAGTACACAATTTGGCACATAACAGCTGGGAAAAAGCCGCCATAATGGCTTTTAGCGATTTAAACAACCTCCCGACGTTGTTTAAATTTGACAGCTAGTTAGCATATGCTGGGCATATTTATAACTTTCCAAAGTGTTTTTCGGTGAGATTTTCGCTAACCATTAGTCTAGCAATTGGCTAACTTTTTAAAAACTTTTTCCGGTAAGGCCGATACACTGTATTCAAAAAAATACAGTGTCCAGCAGATGGCGCAAAAATACAGCAGATCTGCTGTAATTAAAGTGCATCTGGCAACACCGCGCACTACCTTCCGAAACCGAAAATCTGGTGTAGACCCCGAATCCGCAACACTGTTAGGAAATGTTAATGTAATATAATGTTAACCTTGTCCTTGGTCAAGGTAAGGCGGCAAAATATAATATATTTTTTTCGTTTCATCCATGGCGTTCCAGTAGGGTATTCACTATTCAGCCCCGGTATTCAGAACTTATTTGGATTCGGAATCTATACCTCCGTCTCTGTCATTCTCTATGGAAATGACAGAGACATATATAGAGATTCCGTCCACAATCATTCGTATTCGGTATCGGGTCGGAAACTATAATATATCTCCATCTCTGTCATTTACATACAGAATGACAGAAATGGAGATATAGTTTCCGACCCGGTTCCGAATCCGACAAGTTATGAATAGCCCTACGTCATTATCATCGTCATCATCATAAGCAGTCTTGAAAAGTATATTCTTATGATATTCTTCGGCCACACCGCCACTTAATATCAGGCAAGTTGGTGGTCAATCGTAGATCTATCTTGTATAAAAAAAAATATAGTCACACGAAGGGTAGCAACAAAATAAGAATGTAACACGAAAACAAAAAAGTATCAAACTGTGTTGATACAATATACATATATATATTCTAAATATTATGATCTTTACGTTATGTTTATGCATCTTAATCGTGTGGTAGGTAGCGATATATGATATTAAGATCGTAACTTATTAAAATATGTAATTGTTAACATGTTTATAATAAAGGAATAAAAGAAGGAAGAAATAACAGGAAATGAGAAGGATTTACAGTGCATATTAAACCTAAATGATGCATGTACCTTAATCGCCGCGGGAGAAACCGCGTGGCGCAGCTAGTTATTCATCTAAATTCAGTAGTAAGAATACAATTTACAATGCACTTTTGGGTAGTTATATCACATAATTATTTTTTAAGTAGGTAGGTGTCTAAAATAATATTTAATCAGTAATCAGTAAATCAAAATAAGTATGTGGTACATCTAGGGTCTTACCGAAAAAAACCTGTCTGAAAATCGCTTAGCATCATCCTAGCTAACCGATGTTTAAACTCTTATGCAGTGGCTAACTTTTTTTCACCGAAAAAACCGATACACATCTGGTTAGACGTATAATACGTAGAAGACGCACAGAGAAACAAAATACATTCGGTCAGTAGAGATTATGGTTATAATAATCGAATAAAGAATGATATCGGAAGGAAATCTTAGCAAAGTTATCAATTTGACGTCAGGTACAGTGAAATGTCATTGTCATTTGACGTATAACCGTCAATTCCATATCGCGAAAACATATCATGAAAATAATTAATTCCCCGTTTCCCAGAGTTTAGGTTTATTTCTTTCAGGCAGAGTTGTATTCATATGAATCACAAGTAATAAGTTGAAGCTTTTTATTCCAAAATGAAGTAAACAAAGAAAAATCTTTCTCAAATTCGACGGAAGAGGAAAAGTTTTGTTGTGTGAATATCGAGGTTTGTTATGCTGGTTTAGACGAAGTTGAGCGCTGACAAAACACGGTGATGATGATAAAATATAGCCTATGTCCTTCTCCAGGTCCTAAAGAATCTCTGAGTCGAATTTCATAATGATTGATCCGGTAGCGGTAACAGACAGACGATAGACAGAACTTTCGCTTTTATAATATCAGAGATTTAAAGGGCATTGGGCATTGCAAATTGTTCCCGAATTCTGTGGCTTCTGCATTCAACTAATATTAGTTGAATGCAGGAGCCACAGGGTTCGGGGTTTGAAAAATAACATGTTAGTATATACTAGCATGTTATTTTTCTAGGAGGTGGATGTAAGAGAATAAAAATGAATCTACTAACACCAACTATGCTAAAAAAATAGCTGTAACTAGTATCAATATTTCTAATGCATTACGTTTTTACAGATATTAACTAAAAGTGCTGCATTCCATGATAATACATGCCATGACATGATAATGAAGTAGATAAAATATAGAGAGGCAATTATGCATCAAGAAAACAGTCCATGAATGCAACATGACAAATGAGAGAAACGCATGGAAATGATTTAAAGACTATTATATATATCCGTGAAAACATACTCAAGAAGCATACTATTGCAGTCCTGGTGATGAAAGGAGAATTTAAGCTTACTGTTCGCATGCTTGGAATACTCATAATGAAAAAATTACACTTATTCATGTTTGTAAACAGTTTTATTGTGGTTATCAAAGCATACATTAAAGAATACAAAAGTAAATGTTCACATATTTATTTCTTTTTAAAAATATAATTATGTAAATAAATAAATTTTAATTTTGACAAAAGTTTCAGTAAATTTAAATGATATTACTAAATTAAAGACACTTTTTACAAAATGTGCCTAAAGTAAACACCATCAACAAACTTAATTTGTTAATTAATACTATACACTTATGTATAGCCAGCTAGTTCGGTCATAGAATTACCAAAAAAGTATTAGTTTTTTATTTTATTTTTTAAATCATGTAGATATTTTATAAATAAAAAATATAGCCTATGAAACTCAAAGAAATAAAAGTAAATCTAACAACACTTCTTACACCAAATATCAGTTAGGCTCTAGTATATAATACAAAAACAAATGGTACCTGTAAATTTTCTCATTATTATTTTTAATTTATTTACATTATTATTTTCTGTATTCTTGGACAGTTGGGTAAAAGATAGGGTTTCCAGTAACAGGGCAGAGCTTGATTTTTATCAGGGTAATGAGCAAACATTGTATATGCATATAATAACCATTTGATACCAGCTGTGGTTCACAGTTTGTTAATATATATTATAGCCTATGTCCTTTCTAAGATTCTACACTATCTCTGTACCAGATTTTATAACAATCAGTTCAGGAATTTATCTGTGAAAATAAAAGAAACTCTTGAGTTATTCAGTTTTACAATATTACTTATTTTAAATTATTTCCTAGGTAACTGTTGTATCAAAGTCATCGATTATTATAGAAGATTCTGTACCACTGCCAACTTCTTCATAATCCAGAGGCACTGCACCTAAGAATAAATATAGTAATACAAGAAAACCAATATACCCAACTGTAAAAAGAGGTTTTTCTGTGAGTGAGGCAACGAGCTCGTTGGAGTGAGGTACCATTTTTTTAAAGTAGCATACAACACTTGGAAAGTAACCTTTTTTAGCTTACAGTCGGTAAAATGGAAACATACACAGCCATCACACACACCAAAATAACCAAATAACCCTTGACCCAAAAAAAGGAGTACCGAGTGTTCTAAGTAAGATGTGTATATCTGTCTTTTATGTGGCATCGCAACTCTCAAACAGATGGATAGATTTTAATCTAGTTTTTTTGTTTCTAAGAGAATTTAATCGAGTATGTTCTTAGCTCTGTTTTATTGAAATCGGCCTGTTTTTTATTTCTTTGGGGGTTTTTGAGTTTTCTAAATTTAACGTGTTCAATCAGATATTCAAGAGATACCTACACACCTGTTTCATCTTTATGAATACCTAATTGCTATACCTGCACAGGACAGGCGACTTGGGACAATTGTACCTTTGATAGTGGCGTAGGTAGCTCTTTCATGGGGGTACACATGACACAAGTATGTGTCATAATTACCCCTTCTAATATTCTGAATCTTTGCTTCAAGATACCAAATCAATTATATCAAAAACATTTGTGTGTTCATTGCTTAAAACGTTCCACTTCTTCAGTGTTAGGTTTCTGAACCGGTGTTATGAGATGAGAGATATATGGGTAGCCGGTATTATCGATGAGACTTCCTATAAATTACAGCTTATAGTATATTTTCTGGAGCGATGCCTCAGACGAAATTCGTCGTCGGTAAGGTCTTGAAACGGAGTATTTCTAATCTTCTAAAGTTTTCTTCTTATCCTCAAAGACTGAATTGTCGTAATTTATCGACTTCGCTTCGAAAATGTTTGAAGAAAAAAGTTCAAATATTTGCGCTAGGTTAAGTACTAACACAATTTGGCACATAAAAAAAAAAAGCCGCCATAATGGCTTTTAGCGATTTAAACAACCTCCCGACGTTGTTTAAATTTGACAGCTAGTTAGCATATGCTGGGCATATTTATAACTTTCCGAAGCGTTTTGCGGTGAGATTTTCGCTAACCATTAGTCTAGCAATTGGCTAACTTTTTAAAAACTTTTTCCGGTAAGGCCGTTAGTGTTGCAAATTGAAAAAAAAAAAAAAAAGTTGGGGCACTTGTTTTTTTTCTAAATTTTGTTTTTTTTCAGAAACACGAAATTAATAATTACGGCCTTACCGGAAAAAGTTTTTAAAAAGTTAGCCAATTGCTAGACTAATGGTTAGCGAAAATCTCACCGAAAAACTTTTCGGAAAGTTATAAATATGCCCAGCATATGCTAACTAGCTGTCAAATCTAAACAACGTCGGGAGGTTGTTTAAATCGCTAAAAGCCATTATGGCGGCTTTTTCTCAGCTGTTATGTGCCAAATTGTGTTAGTACTTAACCTAGCGCAAATATTTTAACTTTTTTCTTCAAACATTTTCGAAGCGAAGTCGATAAATTACGACAATTCAGTCTTTGAGGATAAGAAGAAAACTTTAGAAGATTAGAAATACTCTGTTTCAAGACCTTACCGACGACGAATTTCGTCTGAGGCATCGCTCCAGAAAATATACTATAAGCTGTAATTTATAGGAAGTCTCATCGATAACACCGGCTACCCATATATCTCTCATCTCATAACACCGGTTCAGAAACCTAACACTGAAGAAGTGGAACGTTTTAAGCAATGAACACACAAATGTTTTTGATATAATTGATTTGGTATCTTGAAGCAAAGATTCAGAATATTAGAAGGGGTAATTATGACACATACTTGTGTCATGTGTACCCCCATGAAAGAGCTACCTACGCCACTATCAAAGGTACAATTGTCCCAAGTCGCCTGTCCTGTGCTCCATAATAGGTATAGCAATTAGGTATTCATAAAGATGAAACAGGTGTGTAGGTATCTCTTGAATATCTGATTGAACACGTTAAATTTAGAAAACTCAAAAACCCCCAAAGAAATAAAAAAACAGGCCGATTTCAATAAAACAGAGCTAAGAACATACTCGATTAAATTCTCTTAGAAACAAAAAAACTAGATTAAAATCTATCCATCTGTTTGAGAGTTGCGATGCCACATAAAAGACACATCACACACACATCTTACTTAGAACACTCGGTACTCCTTTTTTTGGGTCAAGGGTTATTTGGTTATTTTGGTGTATGTGATGGCTGTGTATGTTTCCATTTTACCTACTGTAAGCTAAAAAAGGTTACTTTCCAAGTGTTGTATGCTACTTTAAAAAAATGGTACCTCACTCCAACGAGCTCGTTGCCTCACTCACAGAAAAACCTCTTTTTACAGTTGGGTATATTGGTTTTCTTTCAATTATATCTATTACTATATTTATTCTTAGGTGCAGTGCCTCTGGATTATGAAGAAGTTGGCAATGGTACAGAATCTTCTATAATAATCAATGACTTTGATACAACAGTTACCTATGAAATAATTTAAAATAAGTAATATTGTAAAACTGAATAACTCAGAGTTTCTTTTATTTTCACAGATAAATTCCTGAACTGATTGTTATAAAATCTGGTACAGAGAAAGTGTAGAATCTTAGAAAGGACATAGGCTATAATATATATTAACAAACTGTGGACCACAGCTGGTATCAAATGGTTATTATATGCATATACAATGTTTGCTCATTACCCTGATAGAAATTAAGCTCTGCCCTGTTACTGGAAACCCTATCTTTTACCCAACTGTCCAAGAATACAGAAAATAATAATGTAAATAAATGAAAAATAATAATGAGAAAATTTACAGGTAACATTTGTTTTTGTATTATGTACTAGAGCCTAACTGATATTTGGTGTAAGGAGTGTTGATAGATTTACTTTTATTTCTTTGAGTTTCATAGGCTATATTTTTTATTTATAAAATATCTACATGATTTAAAAAATAAAATAAAAAACTAATACTTTTTTGGTAATTGTATGACCGAACTAGCTGGCTATACATAAGTGTATAGTATTAATTAACAAATTAAGTTTGTTGATGGTGTTTACTTTAGGCACATTTTGTAAAAAGTGTCTTTCATTTAGTAATATCATTTAAATTTACTGAAACTTTTGTCAAAATCAAAATTTATTTATTTACATAATTATATTTTAAAAAAGAAATAAATATGTGAACATGTACTTTTATATTCTTTAATGTATGCTTTGATAACCACAATAAACTGTTTACAAACATGAATAAGTGTAATTTTTTCATTATGAGTATTCCAAGCATGCGAACAGTAAGCTTAAATTCTCCTTTCATCACCAGGACTGCAATAGTATGCTTCTTGAGTATGTTTTCACGGATATATAATAGTCTTTAAATTATTTCCATGCGTTTCTCTCATTTGTCATGTTGCATTCATGGACTGTTTTCTTGATGCATAATTGCCTCTCTATATTTTATCTACTTCATTATCATGTCATGGCATGGATTATCATGCCATAGCATGGAATGCAACACTTTTAGTTAATATCTGTAAAAACGTAATGCATTAGAAATATTGATACTAGTTACAGCTATTTTTTTAGCATAGTTGGTGTTAGTAGATCCATTTTTATTCTCTTACATCCACCTCCTAGAAAAATAACATGTTAGTATATACTAACATGTTATTTTTCAAACCCCGAACCCTGTGGCTCCTTAGAATTCGGGAACAATTTGCAATGCCCAATGCCCTTTAAATCTCTGATATTATAAAAGCGAAAGTTCTGTCTATCGTCTGTCTGTTACCGCTACCGGATCAATAATTATGAAATTCGGCTCAGAGATTCTTTAGGACCTGGAGAAGGACATAGGCTATATTTTATCATCATCGCCGTGTTTTGTCAGCGCTCAACTTCGTCTAAACCAGCATAACAAACCTCGATATTCACACAACAAAACTTTTCCTCTTCCGTCGAATTTGAGAACGATTTTTCTTTGTTTACTTCATTTTGGAATAAAAAGCTTCAACTTATTACTTGCGATTCATATGAATACAACTCTGCCTGAAAGAAATAAACCTAAACTCTGGGAAACGGGGAATTAATTATTTTCATGATATGTTTTCGCGATATGGAATTGACAGTTATACGTCAAATGACAATGACATTTCACTGTACCTGACGTCAAATTGATAACTTTGATAAGATTTCCTTCCGATATCGTTCTATAATCGATTATTCTAACCATAATCTCTACTGACCGAATGTATTTTGTTTCTCTGTGAGTCTTCTACGTATTATACGTCTAACCAGATGTGTATCGGTTTTTTCGGTGAAAAAAAGTTAGCCACTGCATAAGAGTTTAAACATCGGTTAGCTAGGATGATGCTAAGCGATTTTCAGACAGGTTTTTTTCGGTAAGACCCTATTGTTTTATTTTTCTGTCTTACATTGACTTAACGGTATAACTTTCATTAGCACTACTACTACTTCAATCTGTATCAGAATTTTCCGATTCTTCTGTCTCAGTTTCTTCTAGGTTCTACACTTACAGACTACGATTTTAAATTGTGAGCTTTATAAACCATTTTGATAGCCCTGTCACTTGTCCCTGTTGTTTGTGTTGTAAGTACTAAATGTTCTCTCAAACTGCTGATGTAGTTTGAAGGGTGAGAGATCTGATCAGATCTGATAGACACTTTAGATAATAAAGTAGACTTGCAAGTGAAGTACGAGTCTACGTGAATAGCGACGATCAAACCAAACAACGGGAAACCGGGATTCCCCAAAACCTCGACTGTTCTGTTCCGATTTTTGGCAATATTTTCAACAATTTTTGTTTTACTGAACAAGAAAACTATAATAATTTTTAAAACTTAAGATTACGCTTAATACAAACTCAAAAAACATTCATAATTAACTGTAATTACATCATTAAACTAAAGGTACTGTTACATTTGCTATTAAAAGAGTATGCTTATTAGCACGTCTAAGAAATATATACTAGAAATGTGCTTGCTTATTTCTAGCAATGCTTTGACACATAAGCTACTAAGTAGCAATTGCTCAATAATGGCATGCTTTTGTGTTAATAATGAGCATGTGTAACAACACGTTTAGTATGAGCAATAAGTACCTATTATTGGAAATTCTCATCCCTTACGTAGTATTTACATCCTTTTTGTTCTCAGCCATAGAACTCAGCTAGAGATGATGATTAAATGTTATAACATTTAATGGAACAGTGTTAAAAAGGAATTAACTTTTAACGTCATTAAAAGAAAAATAACCCGAAGTTTAAAATATTCAGATCTAATTATTTTAAATTTTTATGTCAGCGACATCTATCTTAACATTCCTTTTTATTTATTAATACGTTTACATCCCTTTCCATGTTAATTTTATTGTTTGTAAATTTTGTTGATTTGTTAAAATAAATGTTAAAGATAAAGATAAAGATAAAGATAATTTATTTGCATACAACACGAGAATTTTATACAACAAGTGCATAAAAGATGTTACACTAAATTTAGTCGCTTAAAATCATGTTGTGCCGATTAGGCGTACAAATGTCAGGTAGACAGCATCATGCACATGCGAAAAATTATAAAATAATAATAATTATTATTTGTTATTAGATTAATACACAAACCAAAAATATCTATAATATGACAAAGCAGAAGCAATAAAAGATACACATAATGTCAAATAAAATTAAAATTTGTCATTTAAAAAATCATTGATAGAATAATAACACTTCTGCAATAACAATGCCTTCAACTTTTTTCTAAATAAATTACTATTCTGGTCTCTTATTGACTTAGGAATCTTATTGTAGATTTTAGGACCCATACATACGATGCTATTTTGCATCAGTGCTGTATTTCCTTCATGTACGCGCTGTTTGTCTTGGTCGCGCCTATTTCTTACAGTAGTATCAGATAGTGTGGGGAATCGTTCCCGGTTTGTTTTTACAAAAAGGGCCGTTTCTAAAATGTATAAACACGGAAGTGTAAGAATTTTATACTTTAAAAAATAGGGCTTACAACTATCTCTTTTTTTGAGTTTAAACATTGAACGAATACAGCGTTTCTGCCTTTTAAAAATAATAATTTTATTTGTTGAATTTCCCCAAAAAATAATCCCGTACCTCAAAATTGATTCAACTAACCCATAGTAGGCTTTAAGTAAAGATTCTATATTTAGAGTACGAGCTAGTTTGGCGATGGCATATGTTTGGCTACTTATTCTTTTCGAAAGGTGCTCTATTTGTGATTTCCAATTCAATTTTCGGTCAATATATAATCCAAGAAAATTTGAGCTTTCTACTTCATTTATAATGTTATTGTCATATGCTACATTAATATTACCTTTGTTTGTTTCTCTTTGTCTAAAATGCATTATATTTGTTTTATTTAGGTTAATTTTTAAGTTATTGTTGTCAAGCCAAGATATAACTGAGGTCAAAGATTTAACAATATCGTTTTCATAAGAGTCAAGTGTTTTACATGCTACGGTGATAGTGCTATCATCTGCAAATAATGTCATAGGTTGAGATGTAGCATTAGGCAAGTCATTTATGTATGCTATGAATGAAAGTGGTCCCAGGACACTACCTTGTGGAACTCCGTACGCCACTTTGCGTTCATACGATCTATATATTTCTTCTGCTTTCGTGTTAAGATTGACTCGACTGATTTCCGTGATTTGTATTCTATCTGCTAGGTAAGACTCTATCAAATCTAAAACGTTGCCACGTATTCCATACGCTTCTAATTTACTAGCTAAGATTCTGTGATCTACGTAATCGAACGCCTGCGTCATATCACAGAATATGGCGCACACCGGAGTGCTTTTATCCATACATATTAAGACGTTTTTAATGAAATCGTATATGGCCATATTAATACTTTTATTTTTTCTGAAACCCTTTTGTTCATTGCATAGAATATTATTTTTCTCTAAATAATCATTTAACTCATTATAAACATACTTCTCGAAAATTTTTGAAAATATCGATATAAGTGCAATGGGCCTATAGCATTCCATTTTCTCTCTATTGTCTTTTTTAAATAAAGGTTTAATAATGGTCGTTTTCAGAGAACTCGGAAATGTGCCTGTGGATATACACAAATTAATAATATAGCTTAGAGGAGTACATACATACTCACTTACTGATTTTATTATGAAAGTTGAGATTTCGTCATCACCAACACTTTTAGTGTTTTTAAGGTTTTGTATTATTTTGCTTATTTCTTGTGGCGTGCTCGGTGCCATGAACATAGAATCTTTGCTATGATTTATATTAGCAGTCACTTTATATCCTGACTCAGGGACCGGTTTTATTTTATCTATGAAAAAATTATTAAATACGTTGGCTATAGCTATCGGATCCGTTATATCTTCATTATCTTGTTCAATTTTTGTTATGGCTTCTTTAGGTATATTTAATTTGGTACTATTTATGATTTGCCATGCAGTTTTTGACTTGTTATGAGATGAATTTATCTTAAAGTTATTTTGTGCCCGTTTAGTTAGAACAATGATCTTTCTAAGACGTTTTGAGTAATTAAGGAAGATACTTTTATTAGTTTTTGTAGGATTCAGTCTATATTTCCAAAGTAAATTTCTTTTGTTTTTGCTACAAATTTTTATGCCACGTGATAACCACTTTATGGATTTATTAACTCTAATGATAACTATTTTATATGGAAAGCACAAATTATAGTATAGTTTGAAGTTTGAAAAAAAGTAATTATATGCAAGATTTGCGTCAGAAAAGCTGTATAGTTCTTGGAATAAAACATTACTAAGACACATTTTAAATTTATTAATATTTTCAACAGAATAATCACGCTGCTTTTTCCTCCAGAAATTAAGTAGCGCGTTTTTATGGACTGGGAACTTCATTACTAAAGCACTGTGATCAGATAAATCTAATTCATGCACTTCCGTATTACAAATCTTTTTACAGTTATATGCCATATTATCGATACATGTTTGGCTTGCAAAGCGAGTCGGTTGTTTCACCGCCAATTTAAAATTATGGTTTCCTAGAATTGATTCGAAGTCTGATGTCAAATTAGATGCTTTTAATATATTAATGTTAAAATCACCAGCAATGACGATTTGTTCATATTTTTTGTTACTCGTCATGCTCAATATTTTATCCAGTTTACATAAGAAAGTTTTTAAATTTGATGTTTTAGGTACTCTGTATAAACATATTATCAATAATTTATGTCTAATCAATTCTACGGCACAACACTCAAAGACACTGGTCAGTGATTTTTTTTTAAATTCCAGAACCTCTCTCCATTCATGTCCATTCCTCACTAAGATACACGAACCACCTTTATTTGTATTGTCTCTGCAGAAAGATGCAGCTAGTGTATAATTAGGAACATAAACATGTTGCTCGAAACCAGCCATTATATTATGCTCCGTTATGCACAACACATCTGAAATAATGCTCTTTTCTGCTAGTTGATCCAGGGCAATTACTAGTCTGTCTGTCTTGTTGATGAGACCCGCAATATTTTGATGTAGAATATGAAGGTAATTATTCACGAAAAAATAAGGATTTGTTTATATTATTATTGAGTGGTTCGATAACATCCTGATTATTATTATTTCCATTGTTTTTTACTATTCCAGTGAAATAGTTTTTTAATGTCTTGAAATTTGTCTGCATACCAAGCTTGTTGATTGTACCAGAATTCCTAGAGAACATAGTATGATCGTATTTAAGTTTCCTGTTCGAGTCAAATATATATGCGTAGTTATGTGTTAATGCGTCGAGATATAAAAGATTGTTAAAGTTTTCTACTCGTCGATTATATAGTTCCGTCATTTGTCCGTACTTGTATGTAGGTAGACATATTACTATATTTGTATTATTGACTTTCTGTAAAGTCTCTCTAATCATAACGACCAAGTCAAAATAGTTGTTTGTCGTTTTAAAATCGTCTTCTCCTATTATTACTATGCAAACATCTTTCATTGTAAAATCTGCTACTTTTAATTCTATACTCGTGAAGAGAGAGTTTATATTTCCATGAGGCTGAAGATAGTGGCAGAAGTTTTTAACGCTGCCCCACGTGTCCTCCGCAATTGATAGTAACTTATTACGTTTATCACAGCTTAGAATACAAATTTTAGGTGTAAGTATTGACTTCAGTCCTGATGCCTTTTGTTTTGGGTCAGGTTTCGGTATTTCGTTACTTTTATCTCGTACTTTTGGTAATAGTTCTACGTTTTTTCCCGTAACTTCCTCTATGTCAGCGTTATGCGTCAAGTCAATATGTCCCTGTCGTTTGACAGACTTCTTTTTTGGTGTCACCTTTTTCTTAGCCGGGCTAGTAGAAATTTTCCTAAGCAATTCATTTTTATTTAGTAAATCCTCATTAATACGTTTGAGGTTCAGATTCTCCGTTGACAAACATTCTATCTCCTCATGTGCACTTTGTAATTGAATTTCAAGAGCCTCAATTTTATCCTTTAGATTTTTGTCTTCCAAACTTTCGTCTGAAATATCTGGCAAGCTATTTACAGATCTATCCGGAGTTTGTGATAGTATTTCGCTGTCCGTCTGATTCATCGAGTCAGACGTAGTACGCTTACGCCGAAAAGTAATATTTTCCAAGAAATTTATTTTAAACTTAAATGCAGTTACTTTAAAGACTTGTTATGTATGTCACTGGCTTTATAATCCAAAAAAAAAAAAAAAAATAAAAAAAAAATAAAAAAAAAAAAATAATAATAATTTTAAAACAGTTTTAAAACAAGTGTAAAGTATTTTGTACTAATTCTAAACTACGAGTAATTCGAAAAAGAGTCCACAGAACGTAAGGTGACCGATCTGCATGCCACTTTGACAAAATTATGACAAAATAATGTTCAGTGCTTATTTGCTAAGTACGTACGGTACCGCCGTCGTCGGCCGTTAGTAATGCCGCACTGTTATTGGTCCATAGATCATAGGTGACTCACTACACTAAATTTTGATCACAACAATGTAAATAAATGAGATTTAATTATTTTATTCTGTTACTAAAACATATTATATAACATATTATATTATATTTCACGTATTGTCATAGATTTTACACTTGATTTTAACGAAATAGCTCACTTGATTTAAGTTGTTTACAAAAAAAAAAATAAAAAAAAAGTTAGATACAACCAAAAATATTCAACACTGCCAAAAATTCAACGTTTGTTATTGTTAATAATACAGTAGAGAATAAAAACAAAATAATAAACATATTGAACATTATAAGTGTCATTTTTAACTTGTTTTTTTTTAACTTATTATTTTGTAACAGTTAACGTTTTTATCCTTTAATTACACCTTTAGAACTCACTACATACGTTACACACTATAATATAATAACACTTATTTAAAATTTAGTATTTACATGATTATCTATGGAGGTAATATTGCCTGGAGAAAGCCCACACATCCTTGTTGATATTTTTCCGCAGCGTATTCGATCGAATTCATGAATATCGACTCAGGTGCAACATCTATACGATATGCTAAATTATTGTTATGAACAAAATTATCTTGAAATATAGGTAACTTCAGACGTAACGGCTGCTTTATGTTCGATCCTACGTTTCTCTTATAAACGTCGAAGTCACCCGGAATGGTCTTCAAGTCTTTAAAAAGTGTAATTTTTACTGGACGTCCGACAAATGGTGATGCAATATAGTTTTCGTAATCGAATTCTTTGAAATATTTAAAAAAATCACCAAGAATTTCGCACAAAGAGTCATTGTTTCTCGTCTCATACATGTCTTCTGCAAATCCCATATTCCAGTCATCAATAATAAATCTTGAATTCTTCTGTAAGGACGCGACTGTGGGCAAAATTTTCTTTTGCTGCAAGAAAAATATAGCCATTGTGACGATTCCGTAGCTCGGGAGCTCCGAAGGTCCTGTTACCCTGTTTAACCTCGCCCAATGTTTGAGTATCTGTGCCAAGTCTTTCACTCGTCTATCCAACATCATAAAATAACGCACAAGCTTTGAATTCATTACGCCGTTGAAACTATTGAAACTGACGTCAAGACGGAACCCTGTGGGCAGATGTATCGCCCTCACAATGGGGGTTCTCGCTCCAGGAATAGTCTCAATGACCTGGAACATGTCTGGGTGTTCCAGCATTATGTCTCCTGTTTCTAAGACTAACTCCGGTGAAGTCACGTTAGTCCAGTGTGGAAATGTTACGGAAACGTCGACGTCGCTTTCCGCAATAGCCAGTCCCGTTGCTACAGAGCCGAAGAGTGCCGCTTCACACCCTGAAATAGTTACGTCATAAGCAACATGTGGTGAAAGTTTCAACATTTTATACAAACCGTTTTAAATAAGCGCATTTTAGTAAAGGTTAGTCTCTAGAATAATTAATTTCCGTATTTGTGTAAGTTAGTGTTAGTATATCGGTACTAAATAAATAAATAATACCTAATAGCAGAGTTAGTAAGTTCTCTGAGTTCGAACTTTAGCTTGCTCCGATATCATGAACCCGTCGCGCCTGCATAGTTACATGCCGCTGTCGTGGAGCGATAGTTCTTCTAACAACAAATGTTTAGTTTAGTACCCAGTTACCAGGAAAGCGTGGCTGCAGTATATCTTCCAAGTCGGCCAACACTGCAGAAACGCGGTTGGCTCGTGTTGCTGGCATGCGTATGTCGCGCAGCAGACGGGCGGCTTCCGCGGAGAACGCGCCCTCTGGCGTCACAAACATGCCTCCACCATCCGTCCAACAAGCGACGCAGCACAGCAATAATACTGGGAAGAACTAAGTAAGTTAAAGGTCTAGTTAGGTGTCTTAGGTTTATTAATTATTAGTTATTTAATCAAATTACGACTGATAGTACTTTAAGG
The DNA here is from genome assembly GCA_947563715.1 of Lycia hirtaria. Lineage (NCBI taxonomy): Eukaryota > Metazoa > Arthropoda > Insecta > Lepidoptera > Geometridae > Lycia > Lycia hirtaria. Next base: position 28,311,819 of record OX387375.1, read on the forward strand.
TAGCGAACACAATTAAAATTATAGGCGAGGTACTATAAATAATGATATGACGAATAATATTAACAGTGAGGTGACAAACATTGTATTATAAGAACTATAAGGCTTCCTTAAAAACACTTTCAGGCTCTGCTTTGCGGACAGTTCACTTTTTTAAAGACGTAAGTCTAAGACGTAAGTATATAAAATTGCTGAGTAAAGATACTACTTATGCTATTTTACTAATGAAGATTAATTTAGTTAAAGAAACTTTTATAGGGCTAGGTTGCCACAAATACAAGATGTTGCGACAAATACAAGAGGTTGTCATATCGGTCCACGTTCTTCATGCGTACTGCACAAGAATGACAATTTTAGGGTTCCGTAAGGATCACTTTGATGTCCGTCTGTCTGTCTGTCCCTCCATCCGGGTGTCAAGACCTTTACCTCGAGAACACGTGAAGGTATCGAGTTGAAATTAAAACCATATACGCAGATCCATAGTCTCTTGCTGCCGAGAAAAAAATCAAACTTCTCAGTTTTCATAAAAAAAACTTCCCCTCACTCGGACCCTCGAACCCTCGGTGAGCGAGTTTCACTCGCACTCGTGTTCATGTTGAAGCGTAAAGTTCTGAGTGGCATTGGACTGATGTAGACAAACGTGGCGAACAAATAGCGACTTCTTTGGCTTGTCTTCACTAATTTTATTTTTGTGATTTTTTTAAAATCGTAGCAAAACTCCCAAAACATAATGAGATATTTATAGGTAATAAGAAGGTTACATTAAATTAACTAGACTAGAGCTCGACCGCCGTAAAGTCGACCCTTCTGATGGTATGCGATTCTGATGGTGAGTATTAGGTATATTTTCGCCCGAAATGTACCAGTTTATGCAATAAATATTTTTTGATTTTATTTTGATTCTGTGCAGTCACCAAACTAATTAAATAACTTTAATTGATTATTAGTGGCAAAGTTATCTTTATTATAAACTCTGTTATATTTGGAATTCAGGTTTACATTGTTTTTTGGTTAAGTTTATAATATATCGTGTATTATATGTAAGTATGTATAGATAGCCTATTGAAAAATGAATTATTCTAGGTGAAGTAGATAATAGATTCTTACATAAATACCTAACAAGGTAAATTGCGGTCACAGGTATATTAACACGCTTTTACTAGATTCACACGTGATTTTCAGCCATTTTAAAAGCGGATTAAATTGAAACTCTTGAGACTTATTCAAAACTGATGACAATACAATAATTAATTGTTGGCGGTTGGTCACAATCGCAACCATGCTGAGCTGGGGCCGGATTGTGGCAAAAACTTAAAGTTTATTTTGTACATATGTATTGAGTTTGTTTGTATGTTTGTAAGTTTTTGTCCAATTAAAATATTTGTCTATTAGTCTAATAAAAAAAATACTGTCTCCGTAGTTCGACCATTGTCCGTATAGCTCGCGCATACCCACATTTTTTAAGATATAAAATGACTGAATGATCTTATAAAAAATCGTTGTATATAAAACTAGAAAACAACATCACAAATATTCGTCAAAAATTTCAATTTGATCAAAGTTCATTTTCATATATAAAAACATTTTTGCGTTAATAACTTATAAAACTGATTGTTGAAACGCGTTGTTCGTGACTTTCTACTTTTTTTCCGTTATTTAAGTAAATTATAATATATTTTCTATCACTAATTATCAGCTACTTGTGAAAGATTTTATAGACCTGTAAAATCTATGCTGTGTGTATCCCATGTGTATGCATGTACTTACATTTCAAAAGTGCCATTGCTTTCAATCTTACAACACAACTTTATCAAAACAAGTACCTGACGCGTCTGCGATGACCGCTAATTAGTTGCTGTATTTTTAAATCTGTATAAAAAGAAGAAAACTTTTAAGGCGCAGTAGGTAATCATATCTTTAGTTTAGTTTAATTCAAATATTCAAATTTTTTAAGATTTACAACCTCAACATGGGTGAAGTTGCGAAAAAATCTGTTACATGAATTTTCGTTGTACGTAATTTACGGTTATTTACCAATTTTTCAGAAACAGAACAGAACACAGTTTTTTTTAACAGAAAAGATATTTCGTAATAATAATTCTATCTATTCTATTTTATTTGAAATGATAATTCTAACAAAACAATTGTAAACGTAGGTAACTTTGACTCCGTGTTAAACTTTGTGGGTACATACCTATCCTTATTCGAAGATTTTTGATAATTTCCTCAAAAGATTAATAGTCAAAACGATCGCTAATTAGTTAAGTAATTTGACTACTAAAATTCTGAAAAAAAAATCACTTGCCCACCGAGGGTTCCGTACAAACTTGTAGATAAAAGGGAGAAATCATATATTTTTTATATAATTTCCTTCATAAACCGAAAAACATACCTACATCGTAAAAATATTTAAAAACCTGTTTTAGCTTATGCTAATGAAGGTCTTTCATATGATACCCCACATGATACGACAAATTCAAAGAGCTTAGCACAAGCTAAAACAGGTTTTTAATTTTTTTTACGATGTATATTTTTCGATTTATGAAGGAAAATATATAATTTCCCACTTTTATCTACTAGTTTGTACGGAACCCTCGTTGGGCGAGTCTGACTTGCTCTTGTGCGGTTTTTTATTTGTTTATAACACTACTTAAACCATTAAAAAAAGACATATTAAGCTTGCTACATACCTAATACTCACATACATATTATAATAATAAACAAGATGAGCATATTAAAAATGAAACATAAAAAAATAAGCTCGCTAAATACATAGGTACTTACCTATATCTCATGACATTTCGGACGCAGGTTATTTATAGAAGGTTCATTTGACAAATTTCTTGATTTCGTGTTTTTTTTTACTTTATGATTAAGGTGCAGCTCAACGAGTGATATACTTAAGCTAATTTTTTTCTGGCAAAAAAAATGCGTATTTTCGCAACCTCCAACAAACTTTTTCATAATAAACAAGTGGTTTTACTACAGTTATTCTAAAAAATATTAACATTTATTTTACTGTTATTTTACGCATACTTTCTCTCAAAAAACGTACTCAAGAGCGAATGAAGCGTAACGCAATTGTAAGTTAAACTGCTTTTCTGCAGTCGGGTATTTTGTTTTTCTTGTAATAAAAGATCCCACCAAAAACATTTCATGTAAATTGGTTGCCATTGCTCGTATTGTCATACTACTTTCACTGGCAAAAAGATATCAGATGATATCTGACTGAATCTGAAGAGTTAAGCCGCTAACTCTACAAAGTTTAACGCTACAATAATTATATCTGTAAGCCTTCAATCTTTATCAAAAAGCATGGCTTGCCCGTTTTCCGACTGTCAGTTACAAACATAAGTCGCATAACATGTCATACATGGACTTATAAGGAAGAAAAAGAAAGAGAAATTAAAATCTCTGCTCTTGAATGTTGTATAATTGTAATAGTAATGTAATAGTTCCATGAAACGACCTGATTGTTATATTATCCTAAAAAAAAATTAGGATAATATCGTAATTAGAAAAAAAAACGTAAGTCAGATTAGATTTTGACTTTTACAACACAAAAAAATAAGGTCGTCAATTATCGGTCGTTAGGTATTTTTATCATATCAATCAACGAAAACATCGGTAAATCGTCAGATTTTTTTTACGATTTTCTCGGCGCAAATCCATGCCTAATTACAGCATTCTAGTACTAATAGTTTATCTATTTTTTTTGTACATTATAGATCTACAATTGACCACCAACTCGCCTGATGTTAAGCGACGGTGTGGCCGAGGATGGAGCTCGTCGATCTAGAAGATTCACTCTAGCCTTGAAAATTCCAAGATTGTAGGTCTCAGGAAACAGAGATGGCGGCAACGAATTCCATTTTTGTGCAGTACGCAACAGGAATGTGGATCGATATCGCTGAGTACAGATTTTTGGCATTTCAACGAGAAATGGGTGGTAATTCGCCGACTCTCTGCTAGTCCTGTAGTGAAATGTGTGTGTGAAGGGTGGAATTAGGTCGTGAAGCTCTTGCGCATATTCCCCGAAATGAATCCTGTAGAAAATAGACAGACATGCTACTTTATGGTGGTGCTCGAGACTAAGTAGCTTCTTGGCAGCTAGTTTATCGTCACCGATTAACCTCACAGCTCGCCGGTCCACTGATTCTCAAGCTTCCAGCTGATACTTGGCTGATCCATCAAAAAGGTGGCAGCAGTACTCCATACACGATCGGACCTGTGCTTGATACAGATGAAGCAGTTGTCCCGGTGATAAGTGCCGACAAGTCTAGTATGTTAGTTTCGCACATATGCTCTAAAAAAGTTACCCTCCTTCGGCAGTCAGGTAAAAATTAATATGTCTCATCTGCTGCACTTCAGTGTCAGCAAGTTATGCTGAACCATAGAGGAACATAATTATTATAATTTATATACACAATTGTATATAAATTATATTAATATGATAACAATGTACCTATACAATTTTGCACGCCGGTAAGGCAGAATATAGAGCTATGTTTTTTAGGTACCTGATGTTCCACCTACTGTACCCATATGCGCAATAAAGACATTATGAATTATGAACATAGATATATTATATTAGAGTGCGAAGTCATTTGTTTGCAATATTGCATCCGGATTGCACATGCTTGTATTTTTTTTTCAGAATCAGCTGAAAAAGTAAAGCAGTGTCATAAGAAATTATTGTGGCATGTTCTACTTTTAAATCGCAAAGGTCGTTTATAAAGATCAAATCCAGATTACTTCCTTGGGGAACTCCGAAACTTATATTTCCCAGATCATCGGCGATGAGTGCGGATGTTAGTTCTGACTGTGTCTGGGTATGTATGTATGTATTTACAAAAAAGTATATATGTATTATATCAGCCATCTAGTTTCCATAGCACAAGCTTTGCTTAGTTTGGGCTAGATGATGTGTGAAATGTCCACCAATATTTATCTATCTACCTAATACCTATACAATTCTTGTATAAATATATCGGCATCTCGGAAACGGCTCCAACGATATTAATGAAATTTGGTTTGTAGGTTGATTAGGGGACGATAAATCGATCTTGCTAGGTTTCATTTTTAGTGAACGCGGGTTTGCTCGTATTTTCAGTTATAAGAAATCCGAGTGGAGCTCGGTCGCCCAGCTAGGTAAGTACTTTTTATTTATTCGAGCAAAAGGATTGGAATAGTAACCGGAAAAGGATTGGAATAGTAACGGTGTCAAAAGTTTTAAATGACGACAAGTTTTTTAAGGAAGATAGATAGATAAACTCAAGGCTAAGGTGATCTGATCTGCACCCCTATTCGTAATCGGGTCGGAAACCATATCTCCATTTCTATAATTCTTTATAAATGGTAATGACAGAGATGGAGATATAGTTTCCGAACCAATTTCGAATGATTGTAAATAGTGTCCTGTAGGTATGCTTTGCAGTTTATTTTAAATGTGGGTAACTGGGTACTTGAATAAATCAGTTTTACCAATACATGGTACTCGGTGTTTCATTTCGGCTTCCTACGTAATCTTATTTTACATGGCGCAGCCGAATAAATTGTTATAAAGAGTGCTTCGAGGTGAGGTGCTATAATAACTGCGAAGAAAGTGCAGTATAAGCTAGACAGGTGTTATTTTAAGAACAAAAGTACAATCGAATGTTGGAGTCATATTATATCTACTCGCCTAAAGCTGCGAAATCTAATTCTGTCTTAATTAAAAGTTTTTTGCACTTTGTTTGGTTCCTCGACAGAGATGTTAAGATGATTTCTTTTAGTAACGTAGGCACGCAACTTTAGGCACGCCATTAGGACCCCATTAGGCACGGAACTTAAAAAACAATCAACATAATAGGACATTGCATAAAATAACACTTCATCATCATCATGGGCCTTGTTCCATCCTGTCGGATGATTTTAGCAGCGTCATAAAGTGGAGTTACACCGTCGTTGGTGACAAGGAACACTTAAGATGAAAAAAACACTTAACACTTAAGATGAGGCGAATTGGTGGTCAATCGTAGATCTATTTAATGCACCTACATAAGCAGTTTACGGGAAAACGCGCGTAGTACCGGCAGTGATAAGTTTGTTCAGTGACGCAGATCCACGCCTACAGTTACGCTTCTCGCGCTGTACCTTGAAGTTTTTTACTCCAGGGTACATCATTCTTTTCCTAAAGTTCATTGCGACGACATATTTTCACTTGTTCAAACGTACCTAATAGCGGAAGTTTAGTGCAAGCAAAAATAAATAAAGAAATAATTACCGATTCCTCTCGCCGGCACTTTAGTGATGGAAATAATATATGGTAGGTTTTTTACATACATATTTTTTTAATTTGTATAGGATTAGGGATACGTTTATTTTATACAAGATAGATCTACGATTGATCACCAGCTCGCCTGATGTTGAGCGACGGTGTGGCCGAGGATGGAGCTCGTCGATCTAGAAGATATCTATTCACTCTAGCCTTGAAAATTTCTAGATTGTAGGTCTCAGGAAACAGAGAACCACAAACCACAATATTGTTGTTCTGAAGGGTTGCAGACTTAGCACGCTTAAAAATATTGTTGGGTGCATTTTTGGTTGGGCCATGAAAATGCTGGAGACTTACTTAAACGAAAAAAAAAAACATATTACTGTCCAATTTTTATTTATTAACTAAGTAGTATTATTATACCTAAATGCGAGTTTATGAATCTCCTTTACGCTAAATCGGGTGAACGGTTTTAGTATTTGTTATAAAATTATTTGTCTTGGGTTGAAATCTTTGCTACATAATCTTTTCTAAGATATATTTATATATATGTATATAAGGTATAATGTTTGCTACATTTTTATCGAAAAAAATGAACGGTTTTTATAGGGTAGTTTAGCGAGCGAAAACGCGCGCCGCAGCTAGCAAAATTAGATTTTGATCATAGTCTTTGGGGCGTGTTATATAAATCTATTAGATACTTGTAGCAAATCTGTTTATATTGGATTGTAATTTCATGAATGTCGATAAAATTCAGTTATTCTAATTGAAAAGATAAGTAAATACTTACATAACTACATATGTTACTTAAATATTTCTCCGTTTTAACCCGACTGCTGCAAGAGGGTTATGTTTTTTGATCTTATGTATGTATTACTACGTATTTTTCATTAACGTGCTCTATAGCGAAACCGTAAGGAAGTGTCGTCAGAGCCTCGTTCTTTCTATGACAGGAAATGCAATATTCTCTTTGAACTAATATTAGTTAACAAGTAGGTATATATATTTTAAAGAAAACCAAAATATCCGACTACAGAAGAGCGATTTTTGTATTCTACCTTAAATCGTTACGCTGATACGCTGTTGAGTGTACGTTTTTTATGAGAAAGTATGCACAAAATCGCTGTAAAAGGTTACAAATGGGCATTTTTTTGAATATTTCCAGTAAATCACTTATTTTTTACGAAAAACTTCGTTGGATGTTACAATAAAGTGCGTATTTTTTATTTTTGCGAGAGTTGTTTTAAAACATCAAAATTGGTCAAGCCGGTTAGGCTGTAGGGGCTCATATAGAAACATACATACACTCGAAAAATATAACCCACCTTCTTGCGCAGTCGGGTAAAATAGGGGATAATTAAATAATTTAGTTTCTGCTACTTATTCACAGAAACAATAAAAGTTGGACGCGTTATCTTGTCAGAGCTATTTTGAAAATAATGATTTCTTTGATACCAGTGAGCTCCTTATCTCGTTATCACTTAAGTGTAAATAAATACTGTCCCTGCTCACCCTGTTATACATATAAAGGGGAATCCCAAAAACTAGTTATGGTTTTAGGGATTTTCCGAAGCTAAGCCCGGTCACCAAGACGATGACAAAGGGTTGCTTGCATTCAAGGATACACTCGTGGGCCAGTCCTCTGGATCGTCATTCTTAACCAGCTCCTCGACCGATCGTTGTCACTGGGTTGTCATATTCAGGCGTACGCTGACGATGTCCTCCTGGTTGCATCAGCGACAAACGTGCCGGAGCTTGAGTTTACAGTCACACTGAGCTGAATATAGCTGAGAGAATAGCAATCAAACACGAAATTGCTAGGGACAAAGACGAGGTTGCTAAATAGCGAAATTCCAACAATCTTTGCTGATGGTAGTAAACTAGACAGTGGAGCGGTAGGTTCAGAATTTGTGTGAGCATAATTCAGGCTCCATTATAGCTGAACAGTGTTTCAGGCGGAACTACTATCCAGAATGTCTGTCAAAATTCCCTAAGTTACGACATTTAAAAATTCGATGGCTTTGCTCAAGGCATTAGAAAATCGGAGCAACACACAGCCCATGGTGTCACACATACACCAAATCATTCGGCAATATCAACTGGGTATACTCGGTTTTTGCTGGGTAAGAAGTCACGTATGATTTGGGAATGAAGCCGATGATAAAAAGCGATTGAGCTGCGATGTACCTACGCCAGATTATAGTTCCCGTCACATGAACGCTGGTTTATTCGCGTTTACGAACAAACGCGTGAAGGTATCGCGTATTTTATAGGTATATAACCTGTATTGGACATGTTTTTTTAATTTTTTTTTAATGTTTTTGAGTGTATGTACGAAATATACGAGTATCGATATTAAAAGAAAAACAAAATACCTGACTGCACAAAAGCAGTTTTTGCACTTACGATTTCGTTACGGTTAATACGTTTTGAGTGTACGTTCTTGTGTAAAATCGCTAGTTTATTACGAAATATCGTTTTTTTTCTGTTTGAGATGTATTATTATAAAAATATAGCAGCACTCTGGAAGTAAAGATGAATATAACGACACCTCGCACATCAAAATCGGTCAAGCAGTTTAAGTTGTAAGTTGCCATATAGAAACATACATACATATCCACATAAACACGTACATACTTACATAAGTACATACAAACGTACATACACTTGAAAACCATAACCCTCCTTCTTACGCAATTGCAACTATACTAACTTGTGATAATAAATAAATATTGGAAGACATTATGTACGCACAATACCATCTAGCCCCAAACTAAGCAAAGATTGTACGATGGAAACCACAATCCTAATAACAATCTTATTTCAATATTATTTTGTTCTTTGTCTTGCTCAATCGAAGAAAGAGAAAAAAAGAAAGAAAGAGGAAGACAAAAGTAATATTTAAATAAAATAAGATTGCTTGAACGCGTGTGGTACGACCTCAGATAGCGTATAGAATACATAAATGATATATATAAACTCCCAGGCAAAGAACCCAATACCTACAGTTCAGAAGGCAAATGTACTACCATTGAGCCATGAGACCTATTATTCTCCAAGCATCCAAGTCTTGACAGACGTGAGTAGCCCGTAATGTGTTTCCAGGAGCACTGTTATTCGTAGTGGCATCATTCGTGCTGCTGAGTTCCGCCGCTGAGGATGCCTCCAGCTGCTTCCAGGAGCAAGTGAGACAGGTGTTGCGAATCGTGAGCGCATCGCCAGACCGACTTCGCGCGCTGGAGGACGCGCGGCGCGCTGTCCACGGCACACTGAATACCATGTGGCCTGGTAACCGAACCTAACTAATCCAAACCAAAACTAAACCTAACTAACTTGATTTATTTAACCCCCAATCCAAAAAGAGGATTTTTTTATTCGAAAATAGGCCTGCGTTCGACCGTCAACTCGAGTTACGGTTTGCGATGGAGCGCGGTTGCCTAGAAGAAAACTATTCACTCTCGATTTGAAAACACCTACTTACATGTTATAAGTTTGACATGTTTAATATAATAAATACATTACAAAAAAACGTCTAAACAAAAAGGCAAATAAAGGAAAATCCATCATCAGGTTTAGTCGACAAATTCTCCGCGGTCCCCCCTTCCCCGTCCAAACGTGCCCATCAAGCTAGCGGCGTTTCCCCTCTGCATGGCCAGGGAGATATATTGGATTAGGAAATAGCCAGCCCGAGGGTCACCACAGTCGTGTGTAATTGTATATATGTATGTCTGTCTGTGGCGTAGAATGAGAAGACAGAAGTAAAACTACTTCTCTTTTCAACCTGGATGATAGAGAGCAGAGCACGTATTTGTCACGAAAAGAAAAAAGACACAGCTTGTAATTTTTTGTCTCATAGCGCGTGTTAATTTATTTACGGATATGTGGACTTCTATGGATAGTTGCGACAATGAACTTTATTTCTTATGTAGTAGTTTCGCAATGCGACATTGATGATCTGTATCTGCATCAGTATTCACAACTAATCAGATTCTGATTCTTCTTTTTTTCAACTCGTCTGTTCACTCTAGCCTTGAAAATTCAAAGATTATATCTCTCATGAAACAGAGAAGGCGGCAAAGAATTATGTTTCTGTGCAGAACGCATCATTAAAACGTCGACCGAAATCGTTACGACACTACACCGCACTACAATGCACCTTCATTTGTTTCATTTCAGGCAGTACAGTAACGCTGTTCGGTTCTCTATCAACCGGACTAGGCTCCCCCACCAGCGACCTGGACCTCTCAGTCACCTTACCGAGCGACTTTTACCAGCATGACGTCATCAACAAGGCGAGAGCAGCCTTCCAAGCCTCGCCGCGCATCTACCAGCAAATACACACAAGGAGCAGACTACTCGCACTGACCTTAAACTACGCGCCAGCAGACATCGCCTGCGACATACATTTCAGAACAGAACCTTTCGAGGTTATAGAAAGTAACCTTCTATACTACCTGCTGCATATTGACGAACGTGCGTTAAATCTTTCTGTCATAGTTAAGCACTGGGCGAAGTTAAACCAACTGATTTATCAGAAATATCTGACCAGCTACGGCATGATTATGATGGTGATATTCTTCTTACAGCAGCGTGCTATACTCCCCACCATAGTTCAGTTGCAGGAGAATATCCCTGCAGCAATATTGAACGGCACATATAACGTAGCTTTTGAGAAACATAATATAGTTTCGAGCAATAATGAAACTTTGTATGAAACTCTTGGTGCATTTTTTGAGTATTACGAGAAATTCGATTTTGATAAATACGTCGTGTGCCCGTTTATTGGACGGCCTGTCGAGAAGAGATCGTTTGAGCGCTTGGATACAGTTCCGGATGATTTTTTATTGTATACAAGTAACGTAGCGAGAAATGTCGTAACGCCTTTTAATATAACAGCGTTGTGCATCCAAAGTCTTTTGATACTGAATGCTAATTGTGCTTGGAGAGTCGACACAACCAAGAAATTTAAAGTTGACTTTAAGAAAGCTGCAAAATTGTACAGAGAGCACGAAGAGTGCCATTTTTTAAGAGCAATCGGTATATTTGCTTAGTAAACAAACATTGATAAGGTGTAATTGAACAATTGACCTCCCAAAAATATTTGACGAATCCTGTATACTTTTCGCGGACGACATCACTATCCTGACATCGTGTAAAAATAATATAAATTTAAATGAAAAATTATCTGACCTGTTTAATAAAACAACTGACTGGATGAATGACCATTGCCTTGACTTGAACCTCTCTAAAACTAAAATTATGCAATTTCGACCCCACCAAAAATCACCCCTTGACATGCATTTTAAATATAATAATAATAAATTGGAATTTGTTGACGCGACTACTCTGTTAGGCATAGATATCGATACTCACGTTAATTGGAAATCTCATATTACAAAAGTAAAAGCAAAACTGTCTAGCTTCATATATGCGCTTAAAGAGCTACGGCAAGCAACTGACGTAGACACAGCCTTAACAGCATATTATGCATTTGGCTTTTCGCTGCTTAATTATGCAATAATACTTTGGGGTAGCAGTACAGATGCCCATGCTCTCTTTACTCTTCAAAAGAAATGTGTGCGTATCCTTGCTAATATTAAAGTTCCCGACTTAAGTGTACCTTATTTTCACAGACCTTATTTCGTCAAATTTAAAATTCTAACTCTAACATCCATGTATATCTTAGAAAATTGTAAATTCGTTAAAAAGTATCCACGACTGTTCAAAAAAGTAGCTGATAATCGATGTTATTCAGTCAGATCAAATCACAAACATAATTTAATTGTACCATCGTCTAAACTAGCATTGCATAGCTCCGGGCCATATTCATCTGCAATAAAAATATTCAATAAACTCCCAATAAATTTAAAAGAAATCGAAAACTATTGTGAATTCACGAGTACTTTAAAAAACATACTTGTTTTGAAATCCTATTACAATATAAACGAATACTTTGAAGATAAGGCATTTATCATAGATTGAGTCCACCCGCATTTTATATTGTTACATTCATTGACATAATTGTTTATGGAACAAATCATCCCGCTCTGATAAAAATTGCAATACCCAACTAGGGTCATTATGTAATAACAACAATACAATTACTTGTTTATATCCAAAACCATGTACATAATGTGGCAATAAAGCATTGAAATTGAAATTGAAATTTAAATAAATATAATGGTATTTTTTTTGTGTTTTTCTCCATTTTTATCCAGAAACACGTTCAACTTTTAGATATAATAAGTAGGTACACATAGGTTTCTAAAGTTAGATATAAAATAATAACAATCTTTTTGTATGGTCATCATGTATGTTATGTATGTAGATATATGATTCCACAGATCACAAGGGTGCCTATCTAAAGGTGATCCATGTGGTAAGCATATTTGGCGTAGTTTCTGCAGCTTTTATAATTTTATAAAAAAAAATACGTCGGAGATTTTTTACTAAGGAAGGGGGTGTTTCCTCCATAAAGGAGGAGGTTTCCTGTGGCGCCATTTACTGACCGATTTTGATAATATCATCAGGCGATTTGGCGAGTTGGTTAACCGACCAGATCGTAGATTTAACATAACACGTGACTCTAACAAAAAATATCACTTCATAGGTACCCCACACGATGAAGTGAATGAGTTTTTTTTTTCTCGGCATAACTAATGCATCTGCAAAATAAATGCATGTCTATAACAAATTACAACTTTCTAGTATCTACTAATAGTCTTTGCACAAAGCCGCGGACGGAACCCTAAAAATGCACGTCATGTGAGACTCAGTCCATGATAAAAAGTCAAATATAAAATTATGATATATTTGTTGTATGTCCAAACTTTCATTGTATGAGAAATGTACTGTGTGCGAGTTTCCTCGACAAAGATAGATAATGATATAATCTAAAATGACCTTTTTACTTTATCGACTACAACGTTTTACATTATCGCTATTAGGAAAGTTGTTATAACAGAATGTTAAATATAATTTTGATTGTCAGTTTTTAAGTATAGTTTTTAATATAGTCTATTACTATAACTAGGTAAATCAAAATGACTTGGCCTAATAGTAGGCAGGACATACATACACACACACACACACACACACACACACACAAGTGGGATATATCTCACACATATCACATTTGAGAAGAAAATAATATAGGATACTTAAATTTTATTTTAAAAAGCCTATTCAACAATAAAATTTCTTGTCTATCAAGATTAAAATTTTAAATAATTCAAAAATATATTGTCAGATATTTTTATTCATAAACATTTCACGCGGAGCTTCCGCGCAAGAATTTGAACACAAAACATTTCCAAACTTTACTTGTACTTTTCACTCGATATTTAAAGACGAGTAATTTAATATTTACTAAGGTGGGTAGTTTTATAATATTTAATTACATATATATATATCTATTGCCGGTGCCCGAAGTAACATGATCTCCATACCTATCTAAGCTAGATATTCCTAAGTTATATTACAATGAAAGTAAATTGAAGCTAGTCAAACCGCAGTTTCTTGTTCTTGACGAGCCAGAAGGAATCTATCGACAGCCCCTCCAGCTCTACCGATACCTGGAAATTAAAATTTACTTATTGATAAGCGATTGCGTTGATATTATTTTTCATTCTGCATATTAATGCACGCACACCTATTTTCAACCGACTTCAAAAATGGAGGAGGTTCTCAATTCGACTGTTTTTTTAATGTTTGTTACCTCATAACTTTCGAATGGGTGAACGGATTTTGATGATTCGTTTTTTTTATTTGAAAGCTGGTGCTTCCCGTGTAGTAGTCCCATTTCAATTTGGTCCAGTCTGACAATGGCATCCATGATTAGCCGGTTGCTTCAGTTTTTTAAACTATAATTATGGATCAAAATCTCCGACTATAGATTCACTCGAATTCGGCGGTCTGGGGGGTTATTTTGTCTCGAGCTCTCGATTAGAATACATTTTAACTTAAATCTCTGTTAGAATCAAATATTTTGTCCGCAAATTGATATGAAAAAATGTTTCTTTATTTACTTACTTTGAGATTGCTCTCTGAGAATTTTTATCAAAATCGGTTAAGTAGTTAGGTTTTTGAGACAAAAAGGGGGGGGGGGGGGGGGGGCTACGTCCAACAGTGGACTTCTTATGGCTGAGTTGATGATCATATGATATATATAATAATAACATCACTATGATAATATAGTAAGAGACCTAAATACAAGGACAAAAAACTGTCTGAAATTAGAATTTCCCGCCCCATGTCTGCCGTTGGTCCTTAACAAGAGGCCGAGTTGGCTTCATCTCCAGTGATGCCCACTAAAGGGCCATGACCCGGGAGACCATCAACATAAATGTAATACCTGTTCCATGTAGATGTGTGTGTTGTTGAACGCCGCTAGTTTCGTGTACCCGTAGTCTTGTGACCGGAACGCAGACCACGGGAACGGATTATCTGAAATGAACAAGAAAGGGTTGCGTTAAATTAATGTCGGCATTCAATGAGATTTTATCTATAGAGAGGTTATACTCATTAAATATGAAGTAAAAGCGTGGCAAATCACATCCTTTAGTATCTTGTCCTTAAAGCCAGCCCATGGTCCAGGGGAGCTCCCCCTGGGGGCCAATTTATGGAGGATGAAAAAAATATGAATTATTGTATTATTGTAGGTACAGTCAAGAGCATGAAGCTTTGCACTTGTAGCGCGAGTCTTTGCCTCTATAGCGATTGTAATAGTTTCAGCTTTAATGTGTAAAGCTTCACGAGCTCGTTTTAATTTTTTTTATGTCTAGGGGGGGGGGGGGGGGATAACAGCTGCCCCTCTCTGCTCCCCCTTGGCGACGCCCTTGTATATCTTGGTGTTGCACTTTCAATAAACATACAGGATGGCATTGTCACTGTTCACAAGACAAGTTGGCGATTACCTTACTTGAGCATTTCCACGAAGAGCCGGGGAAACATATCTGCTCATAGAAGAGAATCAGCTTATAGAAGCTCAGACGCATCAGCTAATAGGTAATGATAAGCCTATTACAAAATAATTATAGTTAAAAAAAACCTGAAAAAACGACTTCAAAATGCACAACTACTGTACTGATGGTGATTAAATTTATATGGGACCATCTGGGAAGTATATACCCTTTCAAACGAAAAAAAAACCCTAATTGGTCCCTAATTAAAGATTAATCGGGGAACATACAAAAAAAAGACCTCATTTTTGAAATCGGTTAAAATCATAGTCTGTAATTAAATCTTAAAGTTTATTTATATTTTTACTTTTACACCCCGGACCCCGCATATTGGAACCCGGTAAAATATTAGCGCAACTTACGTTTGAAGGTGTCCCTGCCTTCCTTGCATCCAGCTGAGCCTGTGATGATGTGTACTGGAGCGCTGGAATTACAACAAGAACACTAAAGGTACGAGTCCGAGAAGCCTGCAGCCGCGACACGTAGTGGCCGAGTTTCTGTATTACCATATTAAGGGCCAACGGTGGCCATGCGGCGGCAAATTCATATTTCAAAGTATTTTATCCTTGTACCTAGGTCTGGTAACTATTGTAAGTGATTGCAATGTTTGCGACAAGTTAAGATCTTTATCTTTAAATTATCACGTCAATATAACTATCAATAATGCACCTCACTGCTTACATATCCCGAGAAGTTGCATAAATTAGTAAAAATGGATTTCTAGGTTAATAAGTAAGACGATGTATTATTGATAAATAGACTCGACAATATAAAGAATAATATTGGATTGTCGCAAACATTATGATCAACCTTACTTGGCTACAATGAATATAAAAACTCAAAAATTTGAATTTTCCGCCGCATACGCATCGGATCCCTTTAACGTAAGTTTATCCCAGTTCTAAGCAGCGTTTATCACCACAATTGATCATGAGGCTTAAATTGTATCCCATATGGTCACATTTAGCAGAGCAATGATATAGCGGTTATGATACGGGCGAGACCCCGCTCGAGCAGTTTTAATACATTATTAAATCATTTTTTTAGTCTACCACGCTGGCTAAGTGCTGGTTGGCAGACTTTACACATCTTCAAGAACATGGACTCTCAGACATGTAGGTTTCCTCACGATGTTTTCTTTCACAGTTTGAAGTTACGGCAATCAACAATACGCACATAACTTCGAAAAGACAGAGGTGCGTCCCGCAACTGGTAGTGAGTTTGTGCATTTAATCTGTTTGCTAATTATATAGCAGTTTGGGTAGATAAGTATGTATAAATTGTATATTGTTGTTTATAAAAAAAAAACGTATAGACAATCCATATTATACTGGTATGTAATAACCTAGTAAAAATTTGCCTATACCATGTGATTTATGGGAACAATAAAACACAATTTTTGATAATGATATGTATACATATATTTAATAATAACCATGCTATCATTAGGGTACTTAAGTATTTGTAAAATAATGGTATTTTTTTATTACATATGAAGTTCAAAAATTTAAAAAAAAATACAAAAAAATATCGACAATATCACAAAATAAATCACATAATTATTATAATTCGAGTAAAATTTGAGCATTTGGGCTGACATAAGTATCGTATACACCGTAAGAAATATCACGCACAAGATAGTACTTGCTTATCATGTCGAACGTTGATCTACACTTCAATCAACGCTCAATTACTGGCCCGTTCGTGGCAATTTTTGTAGGAACGAAAGCAAGTCAGTCAGCCTATGAATAACATATGATAAGTAAAGTATTGGTACACGAAACAGAATACAGTCATTACAATTTTTACAATGTACAATTCATAATTTGGACCTAAACTATATTCCTTAAATGTATACACAACAGTTATAATTACAATTACAATAATAAGATTTTCAGTTTCAAAACTAAAAGAAATAAAAAAGACGTGTGGCACTCGGAGACTGCCGCGGTAAAGCTATTGCATAATAGCTTTACGCGCGGTGTGTTAGGTTATTTTCGTTACGAAATTTCTGGATTCGGTCTCCACGCTCAAGGCCCGCGATAGAAGCTATGCAATAGCTTAAAAGAAAATTGGTAACATCACTTGATTAAATTAAATTAATTAAACTTCATCATCATAATCATCATATAATCTTACTCAGAGAAGGGTGACCACTGACCTCATTTAAGTTGGTTGCGAGTAAAGTTTGCAACGAACAAGCGAGTTTTTTTTTTAATCAGCTATTTATTTATGTAGAAACCGACTGACGGTCGTCAGAATTCATCGTAAACATAATTTGCCACGTACGGGACACTGATTATTTATTGATTAAAAAACTGTCAATCAACGGGCCAACCAGTCGCCGTTCGTGGTAAACTTTTCAACGATCAACCAGTTAGTTAGATCAACGATCAGTTAATTACCAACATAACAAACATTCGCGAGATGTTCGTTTGACACCTATTTTAATGTACAGAAGTAACGAGAAAAAAGGAAGAAAATCTTTGGTCCGTATGTTAGCCGTGCACGTCGCCAATCTCTGCAGTAATGTGCTATAATTAATGCAAGTGAGTGTACATTAATTTTTGATATCGTAAGCCGCGTGTGTTTCCTTCACCACCCAGAACTCGTCGATCACTTTACCCTCGAGGTCCACGTCAACCTGAAATATGTGAAAAATAGTGTTATTTATTGATTCAAACAGTAAGAAGTATGCATATATGCGATATCTTTGAAGTGTGTTTTCCACACACGAAAAAAAAAAAGTTTTTGAAGTGTGTTTTTTTTTGTTTTTGTGTGTTTTGTGTGTGTTTGTGTGTGTAGATATTTATATTTAGAAATTTGTACAGTTTTTTTTTTAATGTGACGTGCATTACCTTTCGTCAGTCCATGTACCCTGATTATTACACGATTCGAGCGTGTGTTACAGGTGGCGCCACCATCAATTGATTAGTAACAGAGTTGATCGATTAATATCGCAGTGTACTTTTGCTTAAATGGCTTTTATTTCTATAACACACACGAAAACTTACATTTTACGCTATTACAAGAACCAGAGAGTATATAAGAGACACAGGAATCGGAAACAGTATGCCATAGACAACTATAGACTCTATTACTAGACATGGGCAATCGATTAATCAACTTTTAATAATTAGTATAAGCACAATAATTGGTAAAGTCTCCCTAATACTGATTGGGATATGCGGATTCATGTTCGGATATATATTTTTTTTGAACTGTCTACAAATTTGTAAATACTTAAGTGTGGAAAAAACACTTCAAAAATATTGTATATTAACAGACGTCCAGATAATCACCTGTTGGAAGTAGACGTGCGTCTTGTTATACGCCTTGAATTTGGTGTATCCATAGTCGCTGGAGCGGAACGCGGACCAAGCGGGTGAGTTCGCTGGAACAACAGACCAAGGATGATCACAGAAAAGAATGACAAGGCCAAAAATCCATACTCAGCGATATCGGTTCATGTTCTTGATGGGTACTGCACAGAAATGGGATTCTTTGAATTTTCAAGGCTAGAGTGAATAGATATTTTCTAGATCGACCACAATCGATCGATAGGCCACAGCGACGCTTAACACCAGGAAAGTTGGTGGTCAATCATAGATCAAATTGTCGTAAATTCCCTAAGCGCTAGTTAACCGCAGCTGGAAACAGTATGCTACAAAATGTTGCTTAAATTATCTAAACATAAGGCGTTTATCTTATAACGTTTTTGAAGTGAAGCTACTTAGGCGATAAGATAATCGTATCAAATCGAATACTTATTAAAAAATACGAGAAAAATTTTGAGAGTGAAATTTTAAGGACGCGTCATTTTTTGGTTACACGAGAGAAAAGAATGATATCTATAACGAGAAGAGAAAGAGAGCAATACAGGGTGAATGTAAAACACTATTATTATTAACGGGATATTTTAAATTAACGCGAACCACGGTAAATATTCCGTTAATAATAATAGTCTTATGCGTGATACATGATCTTGAAGTCCCTCAACAAAAGTTATTTATTAATATGTACTAAAGCCGCTCATAACTGATTACATTCACCCATTTTTAAACTATCACGGTCATTAGTTTTAATTAATGTAAATGTACGCCACAGACGCTACATATGAACAGCTGAGCTGCCATGCATATCCTTATCATTGTGTTTTGTAACTATTTACTTTTGTGTCCTTTAATTAAGTAAGCGCGCTCGCGTCGCATAAATCTGGAGAGTATAGGAGAGGGAGACTTTTTGAACACTAGCAATATTTTCGTGCCAAATAATCAAACCAAATGGTGGTTAAAATTTGAATTAATTATCATGAGCAAACGCAAAAATGGTTGTATGTAAAGTCGGTTTACAGACGATAATTTTACGTGATTACGTCATGATAGATGCTTCACAAGCCGAACGCTTAGGCCGATCGTGCCTCTCTATCGCTTGTTCCGCGCTCACGCTTCCACGCTCGGCTCGGGTCACGTTCCGTGACAATGAGTCATGCTTTTTCGTGCGTGCAGCCGGCGTTCATCGATTTATAAGACGTTAACACGTCAAAAATACGGACACTCAAACTACACGCGCGGAACGAGTATATAGAAGTCGCGCGATCACTGTGCAACGTCCCTACGTAGGTAATGTATGTGACTCGCGCTCGCTGAGTGCACGAAGCTGCGCAGGGAAAATCTTGGGAAAAACTTTAACCGAGGTTTTCTTAGTTTTTTTTTAGGAATTCTTTTGGTTTTATTTCTTTATACGTTTTATATGAGCACTAATTAACATGTCCTTGAATATTGCTAGTGTCCAAACCGCCATTTTGTATAATATCATTGAATAAAAAAAATATAAGCAGGAAAATTACTAGAGAGAACTTGCACAGCACGACAAAGACTCGCATCTTTGCGATAAATTTAAAATAACTTAGTAGATCTGGAAAAAAAAAGTATATTCTTTTTATTTTAACACAGAAATGACTTACGTATAAACTTGTCTGTGTCTTCCTTGCAGCCAGCTGATCCCGTTATCACGTGAATTGGAGCACTGAAACCAAGAATTAATATTTATAATAAGAATAAATATACAAGAAAACATTTTTTAGCACGCGCAATGCAAACATATATTAATATTTTATTTATATAAATATATAAACTATTGACGATCGAATGTGCCGGGTTATAATACTGACTAGGAAAGGAAAGGAGAGACCTTTGCCGAATAGTGGGGTAGCATTGATTAATACAATATATTTTTAAAACACTTTGATATAAAGTAAAAAATCCCATTAAGCTTATTAGATGACGAATACAAATATACTAATATTTTTATGTATGTGTGTATATTATGGAAAGGTAGAAACATTTGAAATACAGATTATATGTATATACATATAGATATTGCCATTTTTATAAGAAACTACCAGCATGCAAAAAGCAATGGTTTTGAAATGACGTCCAATAAAATAATAGTTAACAAAATGCGTATTTACCTTGCTAATTTTGAAAAAAATGTTAATTACCACAAACTGCACACCCATGAACAAATTACGAAACACAATTGTGTTTATGCGAGGTTAACAAAGTCGATTCCACCAAAATTTGAAAGAAAGATTTAAGGCGATCCGATGCGTATGGGGCGGAAAATTCAATATTTTAATTTTTTTGTCATTGTAGCCAAGTAAGGTGTCTATAATGTTTGCGACAATTCAACATTATTATTTATATTATCAAGTCTACCAATAATGCATCGTGTTACTTATATTTAACTAGAAATCCATTTTTACTAATTCAAGCATTCGGGATATGTAAGCAACGAGACGCATTACTGATAATTACATTGACGTGATAATGCATAGAATAATCTTAGATTTTCGCAAATACTGCAATCATTTACAATAGTTACAAGGGCAAAAAAAATAAATTTGAATTTCCCGCCGCATGTCTGCCGTTGCACAATTTTAGGTGCCGCACACACACACACAATATGCAACAAACAACACTGGCAAGGACGCCAGTGTTTTTGGGTGGTACGTTTTGAATCAAAAACCTTAAATTTCAATACCAATTATATGCTACATTCCCACGAAGATGATTAAAAGCATATCTGCATTACCGTCCCCCTTAAATTAAATATACAAAAGCTTCCATGCTTCTCACGAAATGTTGGCTGTTTAACTCGGGCGCAAATGTATTACTCGTAAAAGAGACTTCAGCTAATTACAAATCAAAGCATAAAACAATTTAGCGTTCAATTATAATGGGGAGCAGTGCGGGTCTCTTGTCGTAAATCGACTATTCGGGGAGAGGAAGAGTCAAAACTAATATTTTACTAATCATCTATTACACATGTTGTGATTTCTACAAAGTGACTATGATCTTATTCTACGGCATACGTCGGCGCACACGACGCCACGGTAACTATGTTCTATATTTGTTCTGTATCTGCCAATAGGCTTTTGTTTCGAGACGTTCCAGAAACGCAAAAAAAAAAAGTGTGTTAAGGCTCTTTTAGACTTTTCTAGCAGCACTTCAACCCGAAAAAAATACGAGATCGGCTCTCGTACAAGTCAGTTTCACTGAGCGACATCGAAGCGATCTAGCAACCTGTGCGATACTTTATTCAAGATGTGAGTGTACAATGTACAGTTAAATGTAGAATAGAATATAACTTTATTGTACATCCATACAGTAAAACTTAAATAAATATAGTTACAAAAACTGAAAAACCTGACTTCAAAATACGCAATCCGTTTACTTGGATGTCATTTTTTCAGTTATTCTGTTATTAAAAACAAAGTACTAAAGCGATTTCGAGAAAATGTACATGGGACCACCTCTGATATATTACCTACCAAACAAAAAAAGAATCATCAAAAACATTATTGGTGGAGTAATTGCTGAACAAACATACAAAAAAAAAACATACATTTGAATTGAGAACCTCCATCGTTTTGGAAGTTTGTTAAAAAATTAACAATAAATTTAAACGACAGTACAAGAGCGGCCTTATAGCATAGAGCGATTTCTTCCAGGCAACCTTAGGGTTATAATATAACACGTACATACGTGAGTGTTTCTCTATGTACTTTTGTTTTGTATGAAATAAAATGAGTTTGTGGATAAACAGTATTTCCTTTTAGCCGACAACAATAGATGCAGACCAGGACAGGCAGTGCATTTTGTTTCCCACAACAGCTCCAAAGTCCCAAAAGCATAGACAAGTCAGCTAGCAGTACAGTAGTCAGACTCACCCGGGGTTCACGTAGGGCTGCTCGACGGACCCGTTGTACACCTTGTTGTCGTAGAGCGGCCACGTGCGTTCATACGAATGTTCATGCGCCCAGATCACTACGTCCACCCCGTAATCCTTCAGCAACGTCTCCAGACCTGTATATCGATAATAGGCGTTACATTTGTGTGTGAAACGAGAATATTAGTGCTTGTAATTATTTTTTTAACTTTAATACAAATTAAATTATTCAAATTAGTAACAATATCTTGTTAAAAATCTAAAATATAAATCAATCAAATAAAGTTAGGGGCGCCTAACTGTTCATGGTGCAAAGGTAGCTATAACACTTGCCGCGTTGCCGCGCTGAATGGCGATTGTCAGCGGGACACCTGTTCTTTTCCTAATAGAGAATATGCAAACAAATAGATCCATTACACAAAAATAAAATTAATATACGAGTACATTCAAAAATAAGAAAGTTACAAGCATTTTAATTTCATGTTAGACAGAGAGCACACGATAGCGAATGATGACGTCATGGTTCAAGTTCGCCGTACAAATTCAACACAAACTGTTGTTTTGCAAGAGAGGGACAGAGCACCCCTCCCCTTAAACTTAAAATGTTTATATCTCGGAAGTTTATTGACCGATTGAAATATTTTAGGACATGTATTACATTTTAGTATGTTATCAATTAAAACAATTATTGCTATGAAATAAAATTCGTGCATATTCCCTATTAAAACACATAAAATATATATATATATATTTCACTAAGAACACACTCTCCCAACTGTACGTTTATATTAGTTACAGTTTGCAGTTTGCTTTGTGTTGATAAGTATTGTAAATGTCAGTCAGTTCTAATTCTGAATTTTATGCACAAGTAAAATTTCATAGTAGTGGTCGCAATCTGTTTGAGGAAGTACTACAATATCGCTAATCAATTAATCAGTAAGCAGCAGTAGGGTGTTTCGTCCAGCTTAAAAAATAATGGTTCTTTTAAAATGACGACACGGAGAGTTAGCTGCAGTTAAGTAAAAAAAATAATTGCCTAAAATAACAATTAGTCGCTATCTCCATCATGCAATATGAAAAGCGCTTGGTGTTAATAATAGTGCGTACATCATGCTATTAAAGAAATAAAATCTCACCGTAGGCGAAATCATGAGCTCCTAATTTCTAAAATCAGACATGGTTCATGACATTGAGAACACTGCAATCTAGATTCTCAACAAAATTTGATAAATTCAAACAAGCAATACTAACCGCAATACTACTAATACCGTATAACATAATTCGTAAGAAGAATCTTATCAACAGACATACATCAGACATCTAGCTGATTCACAACCAGCGAGAGCCAGAAAGCGACAAATCGACATATTTAAGGTGGAGCTCAACGCACGCAGCTATCTCTTTCGCGCATTACAAAATTTTATGCATATAAAATCATTGTTTAGGGAATATTATAAAAAGTTTTATTCGGATATCACTTATAATGGCGATGGAGTAGTGAAAAAAAAATTACCTGCTCCTCAGCTAATTTAAAAGATATCAAAGAAAACTTTTTTAAATATTTCTCCTATCTAAATAAACAATTTCATTTCTCACTTTCATAATATCCCTAACCAAAGTTTTTTTATGATTAAAAAAGTGATAAGTAGGTTCGTATAGAATGAGTGGCCAGCCCTAATGCCATAG
This sequence comes from Lycia hirtaria, assembly GCA_947563715.1. NCBI lineage: Eukaryota > Metazoa > Arthropoda > Insecta > Lepidoptera > Geometridae > Lycia > Lycia hirtaria. The sequence continues at coordinate 28,335,951 of OX387375.1, forward strand.
TTATTAAGCCGCCGATAGACCTCTGACCTGGTTGACGATTGCTGGTTTTTGTTTTAAACGAACAACCGGGACCTGCAATATAACGTGTCATCCGACCTACAGTAGCGCACAAAAAGAATTGCCACTCACGGTCACCTATCCGAAGACAGGTCCGTCCGTTGCTTGACATTGGTGATCGTTCGAGAACTACGCCACGTCAGTTCAAGCTACGCTACGAACGCTACAAATGTGATGCGCGATAGAGATATATGCGCTCGTTGAGAACATTCATAAGGTGCTCCCTCACCGGGAGCATTCACGTGTAATGTAACGTTACAGATTCGAGCAATACATAAGTGAGGGAGGAAAACCGACCATTAAAGAGCGCACCTTGTAATGATACAAAACGAGGATGTGAAGTCAAATCAAATCTTTAATGTTACATTACAAGCGAATGCTCGTCAGTCAGGGAGGAAGTATTGTAATGTAATGCTCAAAGTCGAATCTATAATGTTACATTACACGTGAATGCTCCCGGTGAGGGAGCACCTTTAAATAACGTATGCTGTCTGTCAAGTCGTCTAGGAATGTAGTCTGTAATCTCACCGAACAAGCCGAGAACGCCGTGTCGCGTATATTCGTACGCGCAGTCGACGGTATCGTCAGAGTTGCTGCAGTACATGGGCCGGTGTCCGTACAGAATGATCCACGGCCGCTTGCTCCTAGAAATGCCAGCAGGCTTACACAGGTGGCAGACGTTTCTATTTCTACTAACGCTTACGCTTCGAAATGCTAAGACAGTCGACAGGCAGACGAAATGCTGAGTCAGCATTTCATCAGCTTTGGACAGCATTTTATACGCATGGTGACTTCCGTTTAAAACACATACATACATGTGTATGAAGTTGTGATCGTCGTTTGATTGCCGTTCGCTTATGACATCAATTGGGATTCGAGCGCTTAAAGCCCGCAACGCTTCTATCGACTGACAAATAAATGCGCCGTGCCGCCAAACTCCCGCAAACAATAGGGCGACCGCGGGGAGCTGGTGAGGAACCTGAGATTGGTGGGAGGCGGAGTGTCCGTTCTGTATGTATTACTATTAATGTCTGCAGTGACTAAGCAACTAAGTGTAATATTTCTGCAGGTTTACTAAACGACATTTTTTTTTTCAGTCGACATCTTTTACGAAATCTATTTTTTTATCAGCCCTGCTTGTACAAACTGTCCCACTGCTGGGAACGGGCCATCTTCTCATTGTGAGAAGGGTAAGGCCATAGTCTGCCACGCTGGCCAAGTGCGGGTTGGCAGACTTCACACATCTTCAAGATCATTGAGAACTCTCAGACATGTAGGTTTCCTCACGATGTTTTCCTTCACCGTTTGAAGTTGGCGGCAATCAACAATACGCACGAAATCTATTATTTAAAAATATTTCAAATAATAATTACGAAAGTATAGAGAATACGCAAGAAGATAAAGATACTACATCTATCTACGAATATTAGCCATCAAATCATAAACAGATTAATTAGGTATACAATGCAGAGTTCCGTACCCCTATTCACAACTTGTCGGTTATCGGTTATTGGAATCGGGTCGGAAACTATATCTCCATCTCTGTCATTCTTTATCGAAATTACAGAGTTGGAGATATAGTTTCAGACCCGACTCCAAATCCGACAAGTATCCCTACTGACCGGACTCTTTGGAAATAGGATTCACTCTTCAAACTGAAACTTGTCGAAAGCCCCATATGTAGGGCCTATAAAGAAGAGTCAATGACGCACATTCAAATCCGCTGCGACTCAACACCAAACAAGCGACTAGACCTTGAATCTGCGTGTCCGGAACTGCAGGGATACAGGCATTTTGTACCAGATGACATTCTCATAGTGGTCGAAAACCCTGATGCGGATGAATAAAGACTGGGGTACGCACAAAAGGCCTCAATGCTTGAAATGCCAACATTGGACCCCAAGTAAGTTAAGATAGGTATATATATACATTGTTATAGATCTGAAATATATAGTTTTTGTCATTTTACACTTGAGAGATCCAAAAGACGTCATCACCTGACAAGTCTAGGTAGAGATGGCGGGACGAACTGGACTTATTTTTTAATAAAAAAAACTTTAAAATATAACAAGTAACCAACAGGAAGCCTTTTACCCAGCAGCGGGGCGGAATACAGAAAAAATAAATCCATGCGACAAAAAACCCAAACCAATGCCACCATAAGCTGAATATGTAAACATAAGCTCACCATACATGCGAGTTATTGTCACTAAACGTGCATATGTAGTATTTAATACCCGACTAAATACTACGAGCCAGAGTTGTTGCGATCACCGAAACAAGACCGTGCGTTAGACGTAGCCAGGGAAACATTTTGGGGGTAATTTTTTCAGGGAAATATTAAATCAAATATATTTTATTTTCATAAATGGTCATAAAATAAGATACTATTTATCTGCTGCATTCTTGCTGTATGGATTGATGGATTATTTGTTGGTGAGAGTGAAGAAATTTATATAAACGTAAATATGTATAAGCCAATATTTTTTCCTTCCACATTTCCCTTCTACATCTCCCATTACGCCCCCGTTATTGTGTCATTGAAGCTTAAAAGTTGCAGATATTCATAAAATAAATCTAGACACCAGCATCTCAACAAATTTACTATAAAATTCAAACTCTGAACTCTTAGAATTCCTCGACTCAACCCCCAAAAAACCTCCTAAGTCCGTAAATGTGCGTGACTCACCGAAAGCGCCCATAATTCCTGTCCTAGTGTACTCGTTTCCACAGTCCGGGTCATGCACGTCACTGCAGTACATCGGCCGATGGCCGTATAGCACGATCCACGGACGAACCTCTCTGAAATACCCGGGCCATTGTAACTAATTTATAAGATTGTGCTAAGTCAAGCCAGGACACCTGACAGTTTTCATATATCAGTTACGTTATAATCGCAATTCATTCAATCCCTAGTAGCCCTTTTCATTTAATCACAGTGTATCGTCGTGAATGGCTTTTACATTAAACCATTCAAAAAGTGAATTTGAATGGTAAAGCTGTAGCAGTTAATCAATGAATTAACAGTACATCTTTTGTACCATATATAGATACATTGCTGTATCATTATTTCGATTGCATCTTTATATTTTAAAATATAAATTTAATGGGTCATCATTATGTAGTATATAAATAATAATTGAAACCTATTTTAGAACTGTACCCCCAAAATATCCCCTGGGTTCGACACTGTGCGTGACTCACCGAAGGCGCCCATTATGCCTGTCCTAGTGTATTCGTGATCACAGTCACCATCGTGCATGTCACTGCAGTACATGGGCCGGTGGCCGAATAACACGATCCACGGGCGGGATGCCCTGTAATACTCCGCCAATAAAAAGCTGATCTAACCAATTATTGTTGTCGTAGACAACAAATCTGAGCACTGGGAGTATCGCAACAGTCTGGTGGTTTATTCGTGAATGAATTGTAATATAATATGAGTTTAATAAATCAGCAAAGAAAACCCCCTCCCAAATAACTACAACTAATATGGTGAGTGCTTAATATATTAAATAGGAGAAATTGTTTTTTGCCATAAAAATAATAAAATAAAATTCTAATAAACTCGAGTTACATTATTTTTGTATGTTAACATTAACCGTATTTATTAACATTATTGAATACACTGATAATTTAAATAAGATAGCATTTTGAATATACTCTTCCATATACAAATATTTGATACAATAAATTACCCCCAAAATATCCTCTGAGTTCGTCACAGTGCGCGACTCACCGAAGGCGCCCATTATGCCAATCCTAGTGAGCTCGTGGCTACAGTTCTCGTCGTGCAAATCGACGCAGTACATTGGCCGGTGGCCGAATAGCACAATCCATGGGCGAGCCACCCTGGAATACTTATAGTCATTGTCTAAACGAAATAATATAAATCCTAATATGCGAAATATCGTGTCTATACTTGTTTAATAATAACTATATTCATCCATGATAATAACTTGGGGAGCGTGGATCTAACCTTCATAAAGGTTTTGTGGGCACTATTTGCTGCCTGCAAAATTTACGGAACAAATAGGTTCAGAGATTTTAAAGTCAATTACAAATGTGTATGATTTTGTTAATCAGTTAGCATCAATTCCACCTAAATTTTTTTACTTCAGTTTATCAGGTGGGGGAAATTGCCCCCAAAATATCTCCCTGGATCTGTCACAGCGCGTGACTCACCGAAGAGGCCCATTATGCCAGTTCTAGTGTACTCGTGGCTACATTCCTTCCTCGCGCCGCAGTACATAGGATGGTGACCGAAAATTACAATCCAGGGACGGACTACCCTGGAAACCCGTACTGAGTTAGGACTTCTAAAAATCTAGCATTATGAAACTATCAATACTATATTGAACGAAATAATTACATGGAATGGATTTGTGGCAGACACTGTTTTTTTAATTATTATTTTTCTTATATTTTATGCATTTTTGGTGTTGTGTCTTCCACAAATAAATTTATGTCTATGTCTATATCTATGTCTATGAATGAAAAAGAAAATAAAACTATCAATTTGATAAATTGATAATGATAATCTTCATTACTTTGATACGCAAGCGGTACACAAAAGAGGCAAGTTGAAGTGGCAGTGGACAGGGAAAATAACACGTAGAACTAATGGCCGTTGGGGCCGAAAAGTTCTCGAGTGGAGACCGCGCACTGACAAGCGCAGCGTAGGAAGTCACGAGATGGATAGAAGACCTCATACAAGTGGCGGGAAGACGCTGGATGAAATCTATGTGCAGCAGTGGCCTTCTTATGGCAGAGATGACGATGACGATGATTAAACAAAAGACGTAAACGACATAATCAAAGAGGTTGAGCATACAACAGTGAGCAATGAATAATTTTATATACCATGGTTTTTTACCGTGGTTTTCCATCTACGTAGTACGTCCTGTAATGGCATGTCTAACTAAATATGGAGCATGAATTCAAATTTATCATTAACATAATTATATAACTCAGTTTTCATGGCAAAAAAATATAATCAATACGATGATATTTTTTATATGGAAAAGTGTATAAATGTATATGTGGAAATTATTTGTCAAAGTAATGTAGATGTTATTGCAAAGGTTACCTGTTCTCTGGCAGGTTGGCTCGTTCGAGGTCTTGTTTGAGCCATTCGTACTGGTTCACTATTAGCTTGGCGCCGTAGTTTATGTAATAGTACACCTGGAAAAAAAGAAGTTCAATATAAGCCACAGCTTCATTATCTGTGGCTCACGGCCCACTGTGGCCAGCTATTTCTAAAATCTGATAACCATGGCTAACATGGCTGTTTGTTCAGAAATAAAATAAATAAATAAACGTGCAGGTGCGTGTCATGCTACGCGCAAAGTAGGGTTACAAAACATAATTTATGTGAACTTAAAATAGGGGTACTATGAACATACGAGTTATGTTAGTTAAAAATAAATTTTACACGAAATCTTCATTTATTAAGTTGATCAACTATTACACATTAACTTGTAAAGCATACTTAGCCGTGAAAGTTTTCCTTTTAATTTCATCATATATGCTACTAGCATGAATACACTACACCTGAATCTAACAAAAATTACTTCAACGCTTAATATATCGCAATTCGCAATCCCTAAATTGAAAAATGGTTTTCACACACCCCCAATATTTTTTGATTACCTATCAAACGGTACCCCATGTGAATATCCTTATATTCAACATCAGACTAAAAAAAATAATGAATACCTCAGTGGATATGGAGATGAAGTGCACGGGCCCGAGGTCGAAGCTGTAGAAGAGGCTGGAGTCCGGTCCCGGCATCGAGAAACGAGCCGCGTAGTTGCTGAAGTTACTGGAACATACACACACTTATATTAAAACATGTATGTATATGAAAAGAAAAAATTCCCCACCGCAGCAAAAAAAAATTTTTTGCAGACTAACTTACGATTTCATTACACTTATATATGATATGCTGTTATGCTGTTGAGTGTACGATTTTTGTGAGAAAGTAAAATCACTTGGTAACAAGTAAGTTTAGAAAACTTTAAAAACCCAATAGCTGACAGAGAGAGAACCTGCGAGACGAACATGCGCTATTAATGGTGAAGGTGAACGGTGATGATGATATGATATTATCACCGTTCACCTTCACCATCGATTTTCATCATTACGCGGGTGAGACCGCGGGCGGGTCACAGCCAGTTGAATATAAACGTCAAGCGAATCGCCCCCAGTGTGTAGATAAACTCTTTATTGTACATACCATAAACATACAACGAAGAGAGAGCAATATAAAATTAGTGTAACAATTGTCAGCCTTATCGCTAAAAGCGACCTCTTCCACGCAACAACGAGGGTGAGACTGCGGGTCACAGCCAGTTCAATATAAACGTAGCGTGTAGCGAGCCTCCCTCAATGTGAAGAGTAGTATAGTTTTTTTTTTTTATTTGACAAAATTAATCTCCACAGACTCCGGGGTCCGTGCCTTTTATAAAGTAATATATGTATTTTATTTTATTATGTAAGAGGAAGACAAAATTACACTTCCTAATTTACACTTAAATAACATGCATACGTGTATACGCCGAGCAGTCCAGCTCCCGCAAACTGCACGAGTAGACGCATGTGCCAGCCATCACTCTCCTCAACCATATTTGAGGGAAGAGGGCGACCCGCCACACGGCGCCGCCGTAAGAAGCTTTTTAGTGAGCGTGAGTGCTCTGAGTATACACTCTTTCCTATAATTAGTAGGGTAGTGTAGAGTATACTGGTATACTGAGTCACTGACTACTTCTCCTCGTGGTTCCCCGGGCACGTCATGTAGGGCACCTCGGCCGCCAGCGGCTGTATCTGCCGCATGAACTCGTCCCCGACGCGCGCCTCGTCCGTGTCCATGTCGTAAGCGAAGTCCCCCACGTGCAGAATCACGTCGAAGTGGCCACGCTGCGCTTCGTCTTGCAGGTACGATAGGGACTGGAACGGAAGAACGGTTGTACATTGACGTTCTTGATGTGCTTGTGGTACCGAGTACGTAAAAAGCAAACATGTACGCGTTTATCATGAAAAGGCTGGGAGAAGAGTCCCTGGTTATGCAACTGCAGTGGCTGGTGTCAGTCAAGTGTGCGGGAGACTAGTTTCGAGTCTTGCTCCGGATTTCAACGACGCACAAGACAAAGCTGCTCTCTCCTGATTTTTGGCCCAAAGGATTGGTATTCCAGCACTACTGGAAAGCGACCCGAACAAAACCCCAGAATCATCAAAAATAACTTCATATAAGTCTTTTTTGTATGTATGTAGGAAGCAGATGACCTCATACAAGTGGCGGGAAGACGCTGGATGTTAAATTATAGTACAGGAAATAAGCAAAGTATGCTTGTCCATATTAGACCCACATCAGGACAACTATGGACAAACACATATTCTGTCAATGACAGAATAATAAAAACCTTAGGGTGAAGCAAAATGAGGTAAAATTTTGAGCTGAGTTGCGTTTTGTCTGTTGTGTAATTTGGATTCAAATTTAAATTGACCACTAATTTTGCATCGTCGTGTGGCACGAATCGGAATTATGTATGAATCGAATGCAGCGTAAATTACGCAACTCATTTTACGCGATAGAACTCGGAAAAATTCCGCTCGTTTGTCCTCAGGCTTACATGTGCGTTCTCGCTGCCCATGTCTCCGTAGATGGCGGCGCGCACCACCCAGGCCTCTCCCGCGGGCGGAGTCTTGAACGTGAACCGATCCGACCATCCGTATTCGGAGCCGCAATGGTACGCTGCAAATTACGATAAACACACTCAAGCGATAACTTGTTTTCATTCGGGAACTAGCTGTGCCCTGCGGTTTTACTCACGTAGTGATGAAAAACGATGGTAATGGTGAACGGTAATGATGATAAAATCTAGCCTATATCCTTTTGATAAAATGTGATAATATACTTTTGATAAAATGTGATAAATTGTAGCCTATATACTTTTTCTCAGCTATCTTTGTAATACATTTCATAAAAATGGGTTCAGCCATTAGGTCCTGAAAAGGTAAGAAACCGACACAGGGACAGAGTTACTTTCGCTTATTATAAATTAGTAAGGTTAGGCTTGCGTTTGACCACCTGCTCCCGTAATATAAAGCGACCTTGCGGTACACGATGGAGCTTTAGGGCCGTAACCCTGCAGCGCGCTCGATGAGTAAGTAGTCAAGCGCCAGTCTGTTGTTAAATAAAAAACTACAGCTATTATCCGAATTAATTTATAACCATTTTTCAAAAAAAAACACTAGTTCAGGGTCAATAAAAATAAAGCGTCATCGTTTCATGGTGGATATTCCAAAAGGCCGAACGAAACGTTTTAATTCCACATTTATCGTACGAACCTCGTAAATTGTGGAATACGCTTCCTGAGTGGATTTTTCCCGATACATATGATCTGGGTGTCTTTAAATCGCGAGTGAATCGGTTTCTTCTAGGTAAGCGCGCTTCATCGTAGACCGTAACATCGCTTAACATCCGGTGAGTTGGTGGTCAAGCTCAAACCTATATTGTATAAAAGAAAATAGCTCCTGGGGTACACACCTTATAAACTGTATGTTAATTATGACTTTGCAAACTTGGGCTCTAAGAAAGGACTATAAAAAAATTATATACCCTAAGCCCTGATATTGAGATAGAAATAATAAAAGAGCCAAAACCACAGCAATTCCAGTGATTCAATTTGTAGTCGTGCCGCATATATTTCTGCTTGCCACTGACTGGGCAGACTCCAAAGTTATAAACATTACTTATCACTAAATATTTTAGAGGACTCACGAATGTTTTTAGTGAAACATGACTGATGTAAAAAAACAAAAAAGATAATGGCATGTCAGAGACCTCCTACATAGATAATGGCATGTCAGAGACCTCCTATCTGCCTAAAACTCACACAATAAAACATACAATACACATTATTATAATGAGATACTGTTAAAAAAAATATTGTTTCAAGATTTTATTCTATGACTTTCTTGATGTGATTCATAATGTATGCATTGCAGAATTACAACGGACAGACAGACAGACGGACAAAACTATAAGGGTTCCTTGTTTACTACTGAAGCCAAAAATGTAGGCAAGTAGTTTCTATAGAATATTTTTTAATACAAATAAGGCTGTGTTTGATCACCAACTCGCCTATTGGAGAACAACAATATGGTAGAAGATGTCTCATGCAGACTTAGAACACCCATTCACTCTGACCTTAAAAAGACCCATGTTGTATCTCTCAGGGAGCAAAATGCTGGCAATTTTTACCGACTTCCAAAAAAGAGGTTTTTAATTCGACTATGTTTTTTGTATTTTATGTTCAGCGATTACTCCACCAATGATTATTTTTATCTGTTTGGTAAGTGACAACTCAGAAGCGGTCCCATATAAATTTTATCAAAATCGGTTCAGTACTTTGGTTTTTATAACAAAATAACTGAAAAAATGTCGTCCAAGTAAAATAATAGTAAAATAGCGTATTCTTAAGTCAGTGTTTTTAGTTTTTTACTACTACTAACTACATAATTATTATATGCAGACTTATAAGTATACCCATTCACTCTAACCTTAAAAGACCCATGTAGCATCTTTCAGCGAACAGAAATAGTTATTTTCACACTCCTTAGCTTATCAGTTAAATTTAAACATTAGATATACCAGTTTGATGTTGTGAAGTTGGATGGTCAATTAGTCATACTTCAGCAGAAACAACTAGTATATGTACAGGGTGCTATATTATTCATTAGGAAGCGATCGTGAGGGTAATGTATACATACAATGTAAGCAGTACATAGCGTTTTTTAATTAATTTATAGTAAAATGTAACCACTAATTTTTTATACGTGAAAAGTGTCTTTAGGGTCGTTAGATACACTCTACATTATTAAAAGCATTATTGAAGAAAAAGTAAATTAAGATAAATAAAACACAAATTCCTAATAATATTGCAGTCAGAGACACCCTATGTGCAATACGATGTCGGTACATTACCGAAAGGCGAAACCATGGAACAAAGGCGAAACTGTCATTTGAAGAGCCACGCGCCTCAAGCAAGGTCATCGCTCCCCGTCCGGTACAGCTGTGCGTAGGGTGTTCATCATAAAGTAGAAAAACACTGAATTTATATTTTTGTCATATCTCTATCAGGTACACTGAACTGATGTTAATATAGGTGTAGTGGGTTTCATATAGTGTATAGATCGCTACCGTCAAAGCTTCCTAATGAATAAAAGTGCAGGGTGTATAATGAGGTCATAATCAATCAATGCAAAACTTAAATCTAATTTACATACCTATCTAGTGTGAATGTGCATCTGTGTAGTGTAGTGTATTTCCACAATGTAACACCCCATTTCATTTATTTTTTTAAATGAATACATTCAACTATGAACAAAGACTTACTATACTTAGTATCAGGCTCCAAATCCCTCAGCACTACATTATGTATCCACTGGTAGCGTTTCTGGTTGCCTCCGTCTATAAACAACTTAGATGTTCCTGTGGCCGTCTGATCCATCACCTCTTTCCCATACTGCACATGGGATGAGAGTGAATCGTTGAAGGTGGACCATGTCACCACTATGTCCGTAGTTTTATCTGTTAAATGAGAGAGTAGCTATTGAACAACAAACCTCTTGGCATACCTCCTTGTAAGCTATTAGAAAAAAAAATGTTTCAACAGCAAGTTAGAAAACATGTATCAATTGATAGTATAAATTGACTACAAAACTATATTTTACCAAATTACAGATAGTACTTGTTCTAATCTCTAAAAATTTACTAAATAGAACAATACTGTAGACCCCTAAAGTGAACAAAGGAGATAGTCCAAGTAGATAGACTAAGAAACCAACCATGGATGGGTTTAAATAATTTCAGAATTTTTGGCTAACTGAAATCATGATAATGAATCACAGTGCATATGGTCTGCAGTATTTTGGGGTAACATGGAGTTTCTGTTTATTTCCAAAAGTTCAATTGATTGTCATGGTAATTGTTAAACGGGGAGTCAAGTAATAAATTTACCAGTTTCTCATGAAAAGGTAAAGGAACAAAAACCCGGCCAAGTGTGAGTCAGACTCGTGAACGAAGGGTTCCATACCATTATCTATAAAAATGGTTAAAATCATGTCTGTTGTATGGGAGCCTCCCTTAAATATTAATTTTATTTTAATTTAATTATTTATTTTTAAAGTGAATAATATATGTAACTCAATATTATGTGAATATTTCAAGAGTCTACATGTTGCCGTTATCAATATTGACCAAAAACAGCTAAAAAATCATGTTTATTGTATGGGAGCCCCCCTTAAATATTAATTTTATTATTTATTTTTAAGTGAATAATATAATTAATTAATTATTCTGTGAATATTTCAAGCGTCTACCTGTTGTCGTTATCAATATCAAGCATAAACAAGCAAAAAATCACATTTGTTGTATGGGAGCCCCCTTTAATATTTATTTTATTGTTTTTTAGTATTTGTTGTTGTTTGTTGCGGCAACAGAAATCCATCATCTGTGAAAATTTCTACTCTCTAACTATCACAGTTCATGAGATACAGCCTGGTGACAGATGGACGGACGGACAGACAGCGCAGTAATAGGGTCCCATTTTACCCTTTGGGTAAAGGCACACAGAACTACTTTCGCTTGTAAAATATTAACTAGGATCATTATAGCCAAGTATGGCGTTTATTTTAAGAAAAAAATAAAATACAAGGCTGATTGTGCAGCTATAGCAGCAACAAATCAAGAGGTCATAGTTCTACTAAGAGCCAGTACTATTTGAAGTTATTATCTAAGTGTAAACTATCAACATATTATTGAAATACAAGTTGAAAACAATTATATTAGGACACTTACTATGTATACATATAACAATCTATGTTTGTAATGTATATAAATATAACCATTACATTATTCTTAGTTAAAAACAAGTAACCATGTGTGTGTTAAGTAAATACATTCAAAAGAGGTATTTATTATAATGAAATTAAAACTTAAAATGGCAAAATGAGGCTAATTCCCGCTATCAACAGTTAAAGTGGACTGTGGAGTTATCTTGTATCCTCTGGTTACTGTAGGTATGTAGGTGTAGGTATCATGACTATTTTACATGATGTAAGCAAATAACCAGGAAATAATATTTTATTTTATTTTATTTTATTTTCAAAGGAAAACTTACAGCTAACTACATACATTAGAAAGAGTATATAAAAACGGAAGGCCAATTAAAAGTTTTCACAAATAATATAAAAGACTAGACAACTATGAAATAGACGGACAGGCATAAATACATGTATATATATAAACTTATAAAATATATACAGAATAATTGTACAAACAAAAAAAAAAAGATAGAATATAAAGAGATACATACAGAATAAACTTAAGTAAAATAGTTCATATTAAGAAGTTGTTTTAGTTTAAACACAGGAGTGTTGAATAAGTCAACATCCGTGTCTTTTGCTAAAATGTTGTAACACCTGCATGCCCTTATAAGGAAACTGTTTTGCCTATAATTACATCTTACAACTGGGACATGGAGAAGATTTGGTTTTCTTAATGAAGCGGAGGGAGTGCGCAGTCCCAGCTGCCCAAGCAACTCCGGACAGTCAATCGTACCATTTGCTATATTAAAGAGATAAGCTAAATCTGCTACTCGTCGTCTTTTGTGAAGCGGTAAAAAGTGAAATTTTTTGCATCGGGAAGAATAATCTGGTAGATATACCTTAGAACGATATTGTAAGTAACGTAGAAAACGTTTCTGAATGCCTTCAATACGCGCAATGTAGATGCCATAGTTCGGGTTCCACACTTGAGAAGCATATTCCAGGTGGCTTCTCACGTACGCGCAATACAATATTTTAAATGTTTTAATAGATGAAAATTCTGCAGACATTCGGAAAACAAATCCTAGAGCCTGAGAGGCTTTTTTTATTACATTGTCAATGTGCACATCGAACAGTAATTTGCAGTCAAAAGTTACTCCTAAGTCCTTGATTGAATTTACTCTGGATATAGAGGAATTCTGAAGGCTGTAATTAATGTAGATAGGCTGTGGCTTACGAGTGAAGGAACAAACAAAGCATTTAGAAACATTTAAATCCAATTTATTTATTGAGCAATAATTTTGAAATCTAATTAAGTCTTCTTGAAGACGTAAACAGTCCTCAGAATTCCGTATGGGGCACAACACTTTCATATCATCGGCATAAAGAAGAATTTAAGAAGAGTGAAAACAAGAGGAAATGTCAAACACAAAAATTATAAAAAGGAGAGGCCCGAGCAAGGATCCCTGAGGAATTCCTGAAGGAATACTCATTGCTGCAGACGTATAGCCATTGAGTACTACGGTTTGACATCTGTTCTTAACGTACGAAGAAAACCATCTGAACAAATTTCCTCGGATACCGACTGCTTGCAGTTTGCGCATCAAGATCACGTGATCTATCCGATCAAATGAGAAATAGTCATAACAACAACTTAATGATTAACAACTTTGTTTTGTTAAGCCAAAGAGTAGGGTGGCACTGTTGTCTCGCTCACACGCGGTACCTTTTTTTAGATGTAAATTATTGAAATCACTTTTGATAAATTTTCTCTTTTTAGCTTAAATTTCGTATGGAGGTAGCGTATACCCTGGAATACACACAGGTTACCCAGAATAATTTTATCCAGACAAATAGCGGGTGAAATCGCGGGGTTAAGGTAGTGGAGGTACATAAAGACATTTTCATGTGAAGACAACACAAAAAGTATCAAGCATTATATTTGTCAGGATTAGCAGGTAAAACAATAGCGTGTAGTTATTTCATTATTTTATCTAGTTTACCTCCAAATGCGATGTGAACTTGTTCCGGTTGGCAATAAGCACAGTCGTAGTGAGGGCTAGGCTTTCTAAAACCATGAGTATTTTTAAACTTCGCCGAGGAAAGGCCTACCATGAGTAAAATATAAAAGAACTTCATTTTCAAATTTTTACTCTCGGATGAATAACGTATCACACTAGTGCACCCGTAGATAGACAACGGATATATTTATCCGTCTGTTGTACTATGATGTGGAATGAATACGAACGTAATTAATATGAATACTATTAAAACCGTTTCTTTCTTTGTTCTGTAAAATCTAATCTAATCCAATCCGAGCGAGTAATAACAAAAACAGTGCAATTTTTTTTTAAATTGGATCAGGATTCGCTTAGAGCATTTGCCAGTGTCAAGTAAAATATTTCTTCAAGTTTCTTGCATAAAACAAGTTTTAGATATTCTAGTCACAATCAAAGTCACTTAAACAGATTTAACTCATTTTCAAATTCGAGTCGTGCTTCAGTAAAGTGGTGGTGGCTTTACTGAAAGCTTCTATGCAGTTTTGCCGACAACGTGAAATGACTCTTTTCACTGCTTTTATCACTTGCCCACACTCACGCACTTGATTGAACACTTAGTGAATAAAACACCACCATTTTTATCGCATTATTATCCGAAATAACACAAGTTGAAGAAAATAAAACAGAGCATCAACATGTCATAGACGTTCCCGCCAAAACTCTACAATGGCAATTGTCTACTGTCACGCCTGTCACTGTCAGGCAGTCAGCTCAATATATAAGTTACTTTATGAGTCAGCTGTCTTCTTCTTCTTTTTTGTATTGGACCCGCATTAAAGCATTTGCCAGTTATTAGGATTTTTTCAAGTTTCTTGAATAAAACAAGTTGTAAATTTTCTAGTCACAATCTAAGTCACGTATACAGTCAATTTATAAGTCGAGTCCTGCTTCAGTAAAGTTGTGGCGACTTTACTAGAAGCTTCTATGGAGTTTTGCCGACAACGAAAAATCACACGTTTTATTGCTTTATTTCACTTGCCCACACTCACGCACTGTAACGAACACTTAATGAATAAAACACCACCATTTTTATAGCATTAATGTTCAAAATAACACAAGCTTAGGAAAATAAAACAAAACAACAACACGTTACTAAGACGTTCCCGTCAAAACCTCGGTCAGCTGTCTTATATATTGAATACGTCACTGGCTGTCAGGGACAAGATTTGAAACAGTGAGACAATGGTGATAAAAATTTATTGACTACCATACTGTAGTTACCCCAAGTGCCTATAGCAAAAATGTTGCTATAATGTCCTTTTAAAAACAATTAAGGCTCACTACATTGCATAGCGCCCTCTTGAGTATTTTGTTCCATGGCAGCGCCCCTACGGGGTCCTTGTACTGTATCACAGAATTCGCTCTATTACATAGGATTGTACTGTATATATCCACCTTCATTCTCGTGGTTTTCATATATTCATATCATTTATTGCGTCATATGTAGGTACATGCAGGTCTTATAATAACACATGTTTATCTAAGGAATACATATGGCCCTATAGGGGCATGGCAACACTTGAGTCGGAACGTTGTATTTTAATTTTAATTTCGTCAAAGTTATCCTTAAAAAATTCGTCAAGATTATAATAGCTGTTAGCTTCTAGGAGATCTTTCAAATTCAAAATAAAGCTTTCATCTGTGTCTATATCTTAAGCAATTCGGTAGTTTGTTATATATTTTTACTGCCATAGAATTAGGGCTAGAACTATGCATTGCTAGATTTGACCTTGGTATTACTAATTTATGTTTATGTTGGGGTCTAATTTTACGCGGTCCGTCTGCTACTTTTTTAAATAAATTTGGATATTTCCTAACGAATTTACATAATTCCAATATATATATATAGATGTCACTGTAAAAATTTTGAATTTAATGAATTATGGCTTATGAAAGTGAGGTATTGTGTTGTCAGGTGATTTTATGTTGCCAAGGATACGTATGCATTTTTTCTGGGCAATAAAGAGTTGATCTGCATCCACAGAGTTGCCCCACAGTAATATGCCGTACCGCAGCCACGACGAGGTGTAGGCAAGGTAAGCAGATATAGCTGTGTTTAGGTCCGTGGCGCGTCTCAACTCCTTTAGACCGTAAGAGAAGCTAGATAACTAAGCCTTGATTTTTTTGATATGCATTTTCCCAAAGACTTACAAGACTCCTAATGCGATACAAAATATTGTTCCAAAAACTTAACACCAAAATCAGGTGTTTGCTAATGACAGGTCACAAACGTCATTTAATCTTAAACGTCATCTCATTGCAATCACTTCTCAATTCTTACGGTGCCGAGATGGTGAACTGTGTTAAACAATCTTGTAAAAATTACAAACTTCTTTAAAAAACTATGGAAAACATTATCTCCTTCCATCTCTAAGTAGCAAAAATATATTTCTAACAGTATAAAAAGCGAAATGAAACAATTTTTTACGTATTTGTAGCGTATGTTCGTGTCTCACCTATGACCACGGATGCTTCAGTGTTTGAAAAATCGGGTCTTAAATTATGTGAAATATACGCGATGAAATTGTTGAAATTTATTTCATTTCAAGTTACTAACAATCTCGAATATTAGTATAAAAAGCATATATGCATTTCATTTCATAAATTGATTTTATTATTTAATCAAATTACTTCAAAGAATTAGAGATGGGTCGATGTAATATAAGTTATCGATAACAATTATTATTTTTACGGACTTCAAAAACGAGATTATCAGTTAGCTTATATTTTTCTTGTGTTACCCGCATGATTTCGTCATTCAAATTGATTTAAAAATCCTTTTAAATCTCAAAATCACTGCGTAGTTTGGTTTTTAAAACAAAATTGCGAATTTTGAAGTCGGTTATTCTAGTTTTGTATACTATAATAATTATGATATGTGAATCATCATCATCATCTCAGTCATAAGAAGTCCACTGCTGGACATAAGCATCCCCCATAGATTTCTATAAAAGCCGATTGGAAGCGGCTTGCATCCAGCATCTTCCTGCCACTTGTATAAGTTCATCTGTCCATCTCGTGGCTGGTCTTCCTACGCTACGCTTGCCGGGGCGTGGTGTCCACTCGAGAACTTTTCAGCCCCATTGGCCATCAGTTCTACGTTCACTGCCACTTCAACTCGATAATCAGCTGTGCTATGTCGGTGACCTTTATACGTGAAACATGGTATTTGATTTTACGATAAATGTTTATTATATTTTTTTATTCTAGAATTTTTATTTTTATTCTAGAATAAACATGCATGAATGAGCACTGTTTCGACTTTCTAGTTGATGCTGTACCTACAAGCAGAACATTGGGCAGATATAGTAAGGCGGAGTCAAAATGATACTTGGTGGAAACTGAATTCTCACTTAATAATTTGTTCAGTTAATTTCCACAATAAATGTAAATACATAACAAAAACAGGGCGCCAGCGTTTACAACATTGAGCAATACCTTCAAAGGTTACTTTAAATTATAAAATCATGACATTAATAACATTTATTCAAATATAAATTTATAGTCCCATAGAGAAGTTGGAATCACAGAATGATCAAAATAATTTTCATAATGAATTTTTAGGTCTTAGTTGAGAAATGTAGGGGGGGGGGGCACACTATTTAACTTTAGCGAGCTATATCTCGCACATATCACATCTGAGACACGATAGGGGGGGTTAAAAAAATGATCCAGTCTTTATTGTATATATGAAAAACCCAATCTCTATTTTTCATTTTTTTGAAAATTTTACTACGGCATTTTGTAGCGGCTCACAAAACACATTTATGTATATTTTTTTTTTTATAGGGTTAATAGTCTCCGAGTAAAATGACTGTGACATACGGACAGACAGACAGACGGACATGACGAAATTATAAGGGTTCCCCGTAGTTACTACGGAACCCTAATAAAACGATGTTTCTTGAAACATTTCAAAAAAAATCAAAAGAAAAAATTGGTACCTATAATTACTTATCGATATCGATACTTTAATACCTCTTGGTCTATCTCTGGCTTAATGTCATTAGTTTTTTTTTTATTTATTTCAATATTGCCAGTATATGTTTTCTCAATTTCCCTGTATCATTTGTATTTACCTATACTTTAATGTTTGTAAATAGGTGTGAAAATTTATTTATTCAGTAGAATTTAATCAAATTAATTTGGTGGTTTGTCAAATTGGTTTGGTGACATTACTGGTGCTACGAATTAACCATTGACATACTTATCTAAGTATTGTGATAAATCCATTAGATTTCGAGAGGCAGTAATGTGTTAATGAATACGGAGGACAAAAAATAGTGCTACGTTAACCACAATGTAGGAACTCTGCTATAATAAAATAAACATTTGCTGTTTTATCCTATTTTCAAAAATGAAGTTCCGAATGAAATAGCTGGGCGTGGACCGTTGCACTCCAACAAAAAAAACGTAATATATGTTTACCTGACTGTCAACTGATGCGACAGCAAAAAGAACCTTCGTGATCTTAACCTACATTATGTACACATTTATCACGCACACACACACACACACACACGTACACACTCGCACACGTATGTTTCGCCGTAGCATAAAAATATAGTCTTTCCAGACACAAGTACTTTGACTCTTATTCTTCTCAACAGATCGTGCAACTCAAAGTCCGTGTTAAGGCCGGGTTAAAGTTTACTAAAATAAAATATGACATATCAGAGTCAAATTGAAATGAAATGAAGTTTATTGGAAAAAATAACTGCGAATGACTTCTACTGAGCTACTGAGTTATTTTTTTATGAATGAGGTATTAGTCGATTCATTGCCGTTGTGACATCAGTTATATGACGTCACAATTTGTAAATTGCATGTATAAACTTATTTAATAAATACTATCATCATGAACTGTATTTTTATTTACAAAATAAAAATACATTAGATTCTTTTATAAAGTGATGAAAGTGGCGCCGCTGCCTGTTTCGCTCGCACGCGGCTCCTTATACCTAAATTTCGGTCGTAATAACAAATATAATAATTTTATAGTTTAAAAAACTGAAACAACAGACTTCAAAGTTACTATTATTTCAGTTATATGATTGTATGAATCTCCCATGGACCATTCTGACTTTAATCATGATTACCCGATCAAATCGGGAGATATCCTTTTCAAAGGCAACTTTGTAGATAAATTTGGCAAATGGACGTGTATCTACGGTTAAAAATAAATTTATAAAAAAATGAAGTGTCAAATTGAAAAAATAAAATTGGCCCGAGAAAAAGCGCGGGAAACTCAGAGTGAAAGGCGCGTTTTTTGTAAAATAATTTATTTAATTATTTAAAACAAGTTCACACGGCGAATCTATTATATCTTTTCTTCTGTGGTCTCCATTATGGGGAAGAAAAAGAAGGTTAAGAGACGGAAACCGGGAGAGGACCCATCGGAGGCGCCGGGCGAATCATCGGAAGAGGATGATAGCGCTTCTGTGTCTTCTGAAAAATCATTAAAAGAAAAGGATAAGTACAGGGAGTTTCGAGTGCCAGATTATGTGCGTTCGTATCCAGAAAATGGTGGAAACTTTGAATATATAGTTTTCATTGAGAGCATAGATTCTGTTCCTATTGGTGATAGGGACATGACGTCTCTTGCTAATACTTTCAAAAAGTACAACAAAGGTGTAAAACAGTTAATAAGAATGAATAGATATAAAGTTGGAGTGATATTTGAACGGCCTGGCCTGGCTAATGCAGCCTTAAATAACAAAAAGTACCTAGACAGTTTTAAACTAAAAGCTAGCATACCTGCATCTGCTACTGAAATTACAGGGGTCATTCAACATGTTCCCACTAATCTCTCTAATGACCAGATATACGCAGCTATTTCCAGCTGTAAAAATATAATATCAATTAAAAGATTCATGCGTCGCATTTCAGAGGGTGATAAGGTGACATTTGAGCCCACTAAGACAGTGTCCATTACGTTTTCCTGCGCAGCGCTTCCCGACAGCGTAGACCTCAACAGCTGGCGATTTGAGGTACGCCCGTACACACCACCGGTGAAGCAATGTCTGAAGTGTTTGAGGTATGGTCACATTGCCAAGTTTTGCAAGAACTCACAGAGATGCTCCATATGTGCTCATGAACACAGCTACAAACAATGTATAATAGCGACGACTGAAGCTAAGTGCTGTCACTGTGGAGGCAATCATGTTGCGGTCTCTGCTCAATGCCCTGTAAAGCAAAAGAAAATTGAGGAAATTAAAAACAAAATTCATAAAAAATCATATGTTGAAGCAGTAAATGAAAAGTCATTTCCTTCGTTTCCCCAACCCAACATCAGTCCCTCTGAACAATTTCTTTCTTTAATTCAAACAGACCAGATACTAAATGTACTTTTACCTGCTATTTTCTCTTTACTAACTCAGGCTCGCAAATCTGAGCAGCCACTTAATGTGGAAAGTGTCAAAAATATACTTCTTGCATCATTCCAGAATAAATTAAATAAAACTTAAATTTTATGGATCAGCTGACTATTGTACAGTGGAATGCTCAGAGTATTCGTAGTAACTTAAATAACTTTTCATATTTTTTAAATGTTAATAAAATTCATATAGCTTTGTTATGTGAAACATGGCTCCAACCTCATATAAAGTTTCGAGTAAACGGTTACAATATTGTTAGATTAGATTCTGGTAATAGTCATAATGGTGTGGCTATATTGTTACATAATAGTTTGCAATATAAAAAAATAGATACTTTTTATGATAACTCTTTTCAAAATATTGCAGTACAAATAAAATACGCTAATAAAGAGCTCACTTTAGTAACTATTTACAGTCCCGGTAATAGTGTACATACCTTTAGCAAATCTAAATTCGAAAATTTAATTAATGATCTTCCTGGTCCATTATTTATTGCAGGTGATTTTAATGCTCACCACTTGTCATGGGGGTGTAGCAGGGTTGACAGTCGAGGTCGCGATATTCTTGAATGCATCAACAACAATAATTTAGTTCTTCTCAATGATGGTACATATACCACAGTAGGAACCAGTAGTTGGCAGAGAAATGCTTTAGACTTAACAATCGTTTCCCCTTCTCTGGCTATGTCATGTAATTGGTTTGTTTATGATGATCCCCTTGGTAGCTATCATTTGCCTGTAATCACAAAAATCACAATTGGTACCAATAATAATTTTCAAGTTCCGAATAGTTGTAATCTTCCTCAGTGTTTTAATTTTAGGTTAGTAAACTGGGATTTATATAAAATTCGGGTAGATACTTTAGTCCAAAATTATACAATAGATCAAGACAATCCTTTACAAAGTTACTATAATTTGTTGGATTTGTTTAACTTAGCTGTACAGCAATCATTACCATCATCTTCATCGTCTCATAGAAATTCTCAGCCTACAATAAATTCAACATCTATAGCTAGTCATAAGAAACATCGTGCGCCACTGCCTTGGTGGAATGCTACTTGCTCTAGTACAGTAGAAAACTCTAGGAAAGCATACTTAGTATTTAAGCACAATCCTACTCAAGAAAATTACTTAGAATTTAAAAGATTACAGGCAGTTAAAAAGCTTACTCTCAAAAGAGAAAGATATCAGAGCTGGCTTTTGTTATGTGAGAGCTTTAATAGAACTACTCCTTTGTCTAAGATTTGGCAAATTTCTAAAAGATTTAATAGGTCATACACTCCACCAAATAATGATGTTTCTTCTTGGATCTCAGACTTTCTTAAAAAATTTACACCAGACACAGTAGAGGCCATTAATGAACTAGACTTTTCAGATATATGTACACATGGATACTTAGTAGAGCCATTTACTTTGACTGAATTAAAATCTGCAATCTTTTCTAGACGTGATACTGCATTCGGTCTCGATGGAATCCCTTACAAAATGTTAAAAAATTTGTCTTGTAAAGTTTTGCCAATTCTATTAGGCATGGGCGTATATAAGGGGGGGGTCCAGGGGGTCCGGACCCCCCCCATGGCATTGGCCGAAAAAAAAATTAAGTGCTATCATAATGCCGGATTATCGCGGATAGCACGGATGTTACAAAATATACATAAACACCTGATGCGCGGTTGTCATAACGACAGTTTTGCTAGAGATGCAGTGTGACATTAGTCCATCCTTCGCCCGCGCATACTACAAACGCGCAAACAAATCGAAACTATATATTTTACTCGACTGCATAAGAAGGAAGGTAATGTTTTTCGAGTGTATGTACGAGTATGTTTGTATGATTCTATATGACAGCCTACAGCCTGAACGGCTTGTCCGATTTTGATGTGCGAGGTGTCATTAGATTTTTCTTCGCTTCCAGAATGTCACATGCTATAATTTTTGTAATAATAATACATCTCTTGCAAAAATTAAAAAAGTTTTTTCGTAACCTCTAACGAATTATTTCGTAATAAACAAGTGTTTTTTTTAATTATTCTACAGAATGCGCATTTGTAATCTTTTACAGTGATTTTACGCATTTTTATTCTTACAAAAAACATACTTAATTTGCTTCGAAGAAGCAAAGTAAGTATGTTTTTGAAGCATTAATATGCTTCAAAATTTTTCGCGCTCGCTTCGCTCGCGCATGGCCACATTTTGAAGATATGCAATGACTGAATAAACTCATAAAAAAACGTCCTTCGTAAAACTAGAAAATAACATCGTTAAACATCAGGCGAGTTGGCAATCAGTTATAGATATATCTTATGTAAACAAAAACACAAATATTCCACAAACATTTCAATTCGATCCAAGCCAATTTTATATAAAAAATATTTTTTACGTAAATAAAATCGAACAACTTTTAATATGCTGTGCTAATACAAGCAAATACTTGACCAAAAAATATTTTCCACCTGCAAGGGAGTACCGCGTAGGTATGTTTGTAATTTTCTATAAAGTCTTAAGTTTAAATTTAGGAATAATAAACTGGCAATCAATGCATTCAAATGGTTGTATATATAATTTTTGATAGCGTAAAAGTCACAGTTATTCAGTCGGGTATTCCATTTTTCTTTTAACACATTAATATACTTGTTTGGTTCATCTGGGCCACAAACACCTAGGCTCGCTAACACGATCAATGAATCAAATCACTTCCAAGATTTCATTTTAAAAACCTTAAAAAATTTCGCGCTCGCTTCGCTCGCGCATTATTACTATTTTACCATAGAAGTACTGTGGGCTCACTAATACGAGAAATAAATCATGTTACTATAAAAACACTACAACAATTTTCGCGCTCGCTTTGCTCGCGCATACTTATTACCTATGATTTGCTTACTTGAGTCATGCAAATGTTGAACGCTCTTTAAATCGAATTAAATTTCACTCGTAATCATATCTAGTATAATATGAATTAATAATGTTCCGACGTTACTTATACACTTTATTTACAGTTATACGTTTGTCCGTAGCTTAATTTTCGTGTATTTTAATGTTTTTAAACTAAGATTGACATTTAGAAACCAGTACTCGTCTGCGTATAGTCTGCGCAAATAAAGAGGCAAATAGTAGTAAACTTTTGTACCCGTGGACCCCCCCCATGAGAAAGTTATAGCTACGCCCATGCTATTAGGTGTTTTTAATTTATTGTGGCACAATCTTATTATACCTCCTGAGTGGAAAATCGACTGTCTTGTTCCTATTTTGAAGCCTAATAAAGAAAGAAATAAAGTTGACTCATATCGGCCAATAGCCCTAACTTCATGTATAGCTAAAACATTTGAACAGCTAATTAAACATAGAGTAGAATTTTACATAGAAAGTAACAATTTATTACCATCCAATCAGTTTGGGTTTCGTAGAGGGAGATCTGCTAGGGAGAGTATATGGGTAAGGCCGCCAAAATTGTCAATTTTTTTGTGTGACATTTCTGTCGTTTTTTTTGCAGTATCTTTTGGTTAAAATATTTAATAATTTGTAGAGAATATCTGAATTATATGTATACCGTGGAAGAATTAGATGATAGACCCCTGCTATGATAATAATATTGTTACGAAAATCCTTGAACTGAGTTGTTTTATTGATAGTTTAAAACAAAAAAATGGCTTACTTTTGTGTTACGATTTATTTGTGTGACGAATTTTTACCCCCAAAGCTACTATTTATAGAGCCTAAGTGCAAAACGCAGTATTAATATGGCTACACCGTAATCGAAAAATTTAAAAAAAACAAGGCAGCTATATTGTTTCGCCAGTGAAGGACCTTAAAGTGCGCGTCACGTTATTGTTTGTTTGTGAAAAAAAAATGATTTGATGCGATTTCTGAGGCAAGAAACAGATATTTTAATGTTATTGTATTATATTTGTTGGCGATGAGGTTAAAAGTATACTTAGAACCGCCGATTAGTGCCTAATTTTAATAAATAACCGAAATATAAGCAAAAAACTGTTGTAAAAATTTAGCTTTTGTGTTGCATTTGTATTACACCTGTGTTACATTTGTTGTTATTGTAACACAAAAGTATGTGTTACGTAACACAGTAGATCTATAAAGCCGCATGCTTAGTGGTATTTGTACTGATTTTTGAAAGTAATGTATCTGAGTGTGATTTTGTAGGTATGACAAACTCAGTACTTACATACCTACTTTTTAATAGTGAAAACCTGCGAAATGCAAGTTAAATTTGCACGAAAGGCTCTTTAGCACCGAACTAATTGAGTACTATGTTTTTCTTCTATTGAAATATAATCTATTCATGTGCATATACAGGGTTATAGGAAAAACACCAACAACCTCTTAGGAGGTAATTGTACTCGTCATTATGAACAACTTTTACTATGGGAACAAACCTGAAATCAAGAAAATAAATCAGCTGTTCCCTACAATGTTCGCTTATCTCGTCAAAATGTAGGGAACAGCTGATTTTTTTTCACGATTTCATGCTTGGTCCCATAGTAAAAGTTATTCATAATGACGAGTACAAAGACCGCTTAAGAGGAAAACGGTGATTAAAATTTCATCCTGTACATTTTTTTACCCCTAGAGAACTCGGGAATCTTTTTTATTTTTTTAACTCATGTTTTATGACAGATTTGTGTTAAGCGTGTTTTTTTTTTAATTTCATTATTAAAGGTACGCAAGTACATCGTTTAAAAATCGTATTTCATTACTCCTATAAAATCGCATTTCATTAGTCCGTCCAATTTAATTTTTTTATCTTGTATTATTTTAGGTTATTTATTTAACCATTATGAAACCACCTTTACCCAAAAGATGTGTTACTTTTGGGTTACATTTGTGTAATGGTAACACAAAATCTGTTGTGTTACTTTTGTGATATAATTGACAATTTTGGCGGCCTTACCCATATCTCATCTTCAATTAGATATTTTTAATGCTTTGAAGATGGATGAAAACTTAGTTGCTGTTTTCTTTGATGTCGTTGGTGCATTCAACAATGTTGATCATCGTGTTTTACTTCTCGAACTGCATTCTCTGGGTTTGCCTGGAAAAATTATTAAATGGATATATCATTTTTTGCATGGAAGAGAGGTTTATGTAAAAGTAAATAAACAGTTAATCGGACCTCGTTTTTCATATAAAGGGGTATGTCAGGGGGGTGTTTTATCTCCATTAATTTATATTTTATTAATTCATAAATTAAATATTATTCTTGGTTCCAAAGTATCTAACCTACAATTTGCAGATGATTTAGTTGTTTACGC
Source organism: Lycia hirtaria (assembly GCA_947563715.1). NCBI lineage: Eukaryota > Metazoa > Arthropoda > Insecta > Lepidoptera > Geometridae > Lycia > Lycia hirtaria. The sequence goes on from OX387375.1 coordinate 28,361,543, forward strand.
ATCAGGACAAGATTTGGATATGACTGTACATTCATTAAATTCATCTTTAGTGAGCCTCTTCCAATATTTTCATTATTTAAATTTAGACATTAGTCCTGAAAAATCCAAAGTTGTTGTCTTTGGGGAGTATGACAGTGACACCGATGTAGATATATGTTATAACAATATAGTGTTGCCTGTAGTAGATGATATAAAATTTTTAGGTATTATTTTCACAAGTAATTTAACTTGGTCAAAATATGTTGATTATATAATAGGTAAGGCTAATAAAGCTTTCAATTTCATTAAGTCCCTGTCAATTGCAGCTGATCCTAAAATTTTATTGATGTTATACAAGTCCCTAGTTCGTAGCCACTTTGAATATGGATTTCTGTGTTATGGGTCTGATCACAAATTTATAAGAAAGTTAGATATTTTACAAAATCACAACTTACGTTGCATTACTGGTGCCATGAAAACCACTCCAATTAATTCATTACAAATTGAATGTAATGTTCCTCCTCTTAAATTTAGATTTGAATTCCTCAGAAGCAAATTCCTTTTAAAACTTTTGTCCTTTGAAAAACACCCATTGATCAAGAAACTAATGTTCTATAACAGAGTTTATAATCCTGCTAATAATTCTAACATTCCCATTCTGCTTCATGACTTCTAAATCAGACGAGGCTGTATGGTCAAATGACCTTTGCCTGCCAGTACAAAATGTACGGCGAAGAAAAAAAAAAAAAAAAAAAAAATTGGCCCGAATTTAAAAGACGGTTTGTATGGAGATTATCCTTCTGGGTCCTATGTAATAGGGCGAATTCTGTGCATTTTCCAATTTAAATGTGTATCCAATTCTAAGCCGAGTAGAGTAGCCGAGTCAACGCATTGTAAATTAATATTATTATAGTAAAAATTAATGTCAAGAGGGGGTTTTTGATGAGGTCTAAATTGCAATATTTTAGTCTTATTAAAATTTAAGTCAAGATTATGATCAGTCATCCAGTCGATTATATTATTAAAAATGTCAGTTAAATTATTATTTAGATTAAGATTATTTTTACAAGATGTCAAGATTGATATGTCATCCGCGAAAAGAACGCAAGAGTCGTTAATTATTTTAGGGAGGTCATTTATATAAAATAGAAATAGAATACACACGACAACGCTTCCTTGGGGGATTGAATTGTTAATTTTAATAGGGGTCGATCTAACTATTTCTATTGTTTTGGCGTCATAGTTAAAGTTTTCTATTTCTACATACTGTAATCGGTTGCTTAGATATGATTTGAACCAATCATAAGTAATTCCTCGTATTCCCATGTCAAGTAATTTGTTTAAATATGTCGTATTGAACTTTGTCATATGCTTTAGTCATATCAAGTAAAATACCAACTGCGTATTTTCTACTATCAATTATGTCTAAAATTTCCTGTACGTACTTATAAACAGCCAAAATTGTTGATCTATTTTTGCGAAAGCCATATTGCGAATCATCAAATATTCCGAATTTTTCGCAAAAAGAGTTCAGGCGTCTTTGCATTATCTTTTCAAATATTTTTGAAGACGTTGGCAAAAGCGCGATGGGTCTATAGTTATTAGGATCGAGCTTAGATGACTTTTTATGAATAGGTTTAATTAATGATGTTTTCAAATAGTCGCGGAAATTCCCTTCATTGAAAGATTGATTTATTAGCAGGTAATAGGGAAGGGTCAATTCCTCTGCGCAGTGTTTTATTAATATTGGTGGAAGTTCATCTACGCCGTAACCTTAGAATATAGAAAAATACAGAAGGCGCGTCCAGATGCAGTTACAAAATCCGTGCTGTGTCCAAAAACAAAAGAATCTATAAGAATCTAGAAGAAGTTTATAATCCTGCTAATAATTCTAACATTCCCTTTCTGCTTCATGACTTTTCAAATATTATTGACATTGATCAGCAGTATCAGATTTATAAATGTAGTAATAAATGGGCATGCTTTTCTGATAGTTTCTATAGTAAATTCTGTGACATAACTATACATATTAATCAGGATATGAGATGCAAAGAAGATATTTATGAAGCTCTAAGCAGCTTCTCCGATCGCAAACACATATACACAGATGGGTCCAAGATTGGCAGGAAGGTGTCTATGGCTATTTACATACCTCATAAAAAGACTGGTCACGGAAATCGTTTGCCTGGAGATATGACTATATTTTCTGCTGAAGCCTTGGCTATAATATCAGCTCTTGAATACATCAGACAGAAGAACTTTGGTGTTACCATGTGGCTTATCATCTCTGACTCTCAGAGCGTTCTTCGGGCACTACAAAACAATAGATTTCACATTAGTACCAATTACATAATTCTGAAAATTAAAACCTTATTCAGTGATCTAGTCTCAAACGGGTACGACATACAGTTTCTCTGGACGCCATCACACATAGGAGTATCTGGAAATGAAAACGTAGATAAGTTGGCAAAAATTATCGTAAACAGTAACATTGACATTCAAGTAGAAAGTGTTGCCATTCCATATTCTGATTTAAATTACATAATAGTAGCGCTCATGGCGTAGCTTGACTAGGTGTTCCCGAACGATCACAAAGTTAAGCAACGGACGGACCGGTCAGTCTTCGGATGGGTGACCGTGAGTGGCATTTCTTTCTGAGCGCTACCGTGGGTCGGATGACACGTTAAATTGTAGGTCCCGGTTGTTCAGCAATCGTCAAGCCAAGTCAGAGGCCTTTCGGCGGCTTAATAACTCTGACAATAGGGCTGGCCACTCAGTCTATACGAACTTACTTACTTAATTACATAATTAAAGAAAAGCAGACAGCGATGTGGTACCAAGATTGGCAGAAAACTTTGCAATTTAAAGGAAAATGGTATGAAAAGATTAATAAAAAAATTGGAGTGATACCTTGGTTCACACGATCGAAAGTACCAAGAAGCCGTAGTTTCTATTCTACCATAAATCGCCTAAGATTTGGTCATGGCCGATTCAACTCCCATTTGCATAGAATGCATATAATCGATTCACCTTTATGCAGAGATTGCGACAGTGGTAGAGATCAGACCCTAAATCACATTTTCTTCGAATGTACGGCGCATCATCTACAGAGACTTTTATTTTATGATAAATTATCAATAATTTATAAACCTCCAGCAAACATCCCGCGCGACATTCAAGATTTGCTGGAAAATCCTGACAACTATACCTTGATTTATGATTTTATTAATTCCACCGGATGTACTATATAACCATTTGACTAAGACGAAACTCCCTGATTATGATGATGAAATTGATGTTACAGACCTGGCTTTGGCCTTACTTCTATATTGCTTCATAGAAAGATTGATTGAAGACTTGGCTTTAGCCTTACTCTCCTAATAATTGAGATATAATTAAATCAGACGAGGCTGTATGGTCAAATGACCTTTGCCTGCCAGTACAAAATGTACGGCGAAGAAAAAAAAAAAAAAAAAAAAAAATGGCCCGAATTTAAAAGACGGTTTGTATGGAGATTATCCTTCTGGGTCCTATGTAATAGGGCGAATTCTGTGCATTTTCCAATTTAAATGTGTATCCAATTCTAAGCCGAGTAGAGTAGCCGAGTCAACGCATTGTAAATTAATATTATTATAGTAAAAATTAATGTCAAGAGGGGGTTTTTGATGAGGTCTAAATTGCAATATTTTAGTCTTTTTAAAATTTAAGCCAAGATTATGATCAGTCATCCAGTCGATTATATTATTAAAAATGTCAGTTAAATTATTATTTAGATTAAGATTATTTTTACAAGATGTCAAGATTGATATGTCATCCGCGAAAAGAACGCAAGAGTCGTTAATTATTTTAGGGAGGTCATTTATATAAAATAGAAATAGAATACACACGACAACGCTTCCTTGGGGGATTGAATTGTTAATTTTAATAGGGGTCGATCTAACTATTTCTATTGTTTTGGCGTCATAGTTAAAGTTTTCTATTTCTACATACTGTAATCGGTTGCTTAGATATGATTTGAACCAATCATAAGTAATTCCTCGTATTCCCATGTCAAGTAATTTGTTTAAATATGTCGTATTGAACTTTGTCTTATGCTTTAGTCATATCAAGTAAAATACCAACTGCGTATTTTCTACTATCAATTATGTCTAAAATTTCCTGTACGTACTTATAAACAGCCAAAATTGTTGATCTATTTTTGCGAAAGCCATATTGCGAATCATCAAATATTCCGAATTTTTCGCAAAAAGAGTTCAGGCGTCTTTGCATTATCTTTTCAAATATTTTTGAAGACGTTGGCAAAAGCGCGATGGGTCTATAGTTATTAGGATCGAGCTTAGATGACTTTTTATGAATAGGTTTAATTAATGATGTTTTCAAATAGTCGCGGAAATTCCCTTCATTGAAAGATTGATTTATTAGCAGGTAATAGGGAAGGGTCAATTCCTCTGCGCAGTGTTTTATTAATATTGGTGGAAGTTCATCTACGCCGTAACCTTAGAATATAGAAAAATACAGAAGGCGCGTCCAGATGCAGTTACAAAATCCGTGCTGTGTCCAAAAACAAAAGAATCGTCCCGCACCCTTCTCACCTCTCACCCGCATAATGTTGCTAGTGTAGGCATTATTTACCCGTTGCTGTGGTAAATCGTGGAGATAAAAATATATTAAAAATAAAATATTTACTTTCTTAAACGGATATCATTATTTTTATAACTGTTCTCTTGACTTACTATTCGGATTAATCGGTCAAATAAATTATTTTGTGTTTGTATCTTATTACGTTAGCTCAGAATATTATAAAATTCTATATATATTATTATTCGATATATATGATAAAATATATAATATTATAAAATTAAAAAAGTTTCGCGCTCGATTCGCTCGCGCATGATTGTTTCATATTGATCTATATTTGTATTGATCATTAAAGTGCTGTGAATTTTCTAATACGAGCAAATAATTAACTAAAAATAGCCACTAACCAAATTTTTTTGGGTTCACTAATACGAAAAACAAAGCATAACGAGCGCGAAAATTGTAGTAGTGTTTTTATAGTATATTACTATAAAAACACTACACACTACATAACATTTTGCGCGAAAAAACCATAAGCTATGCCCAAGTCCATTGCTGAAGACCCCCCCCCCCCCCCCCTGAAATGAAGTAGGCTTTATAAGTTAACGGTTATAGACTACCACCACAAAAAAAAAAAAAAAAATCTGAGGAAAAATTTCGCACTAAATCCATTTAAATCGCAAAATCAATCAATATGTTCACAATATCAAACAAGTAGTTCTATTCTAAGTCCATATAGGGTGAACTGCAATTATGAAACGCTACCCTGAACGCTACTCGACATGCACTTGGCCAATTAATTTTTAATCGGATAAAAATATATTTAAATACCTACTCATTTAATTTACAAACTACTAACTAAAAAAATCAGTAGCAAGTAAAAGTAAGGAAAATCAAAACGTTGATATTGGCAACACCAACAAAATGGACGATTCTTTCTCTACGATGATCAAAGACCGAACAATTTATTAAATAAATACGTAAGATAATGTCAATTGTGCTACTTACACGTGAAATGTTATCCCATCGTGTTTTTTTTTCACCCCAGCAGTATTTTTACACGTAGGAACGACACATGACGACATATTTGAATTAAATTTAACACCAACAAAGCTTGCCACTCGTTAAGACGTTCATAGAGCAACTGATCGCGCGAAACTACTCTATATATGAGTAGTTTCTGTCGCTTCAGTTCTAAGCATGTTCACGGTTTCTGTATTTTTCTATATTCTAAGGCCGTAACTATATTTACTTTTAAGTCGTTTCATTGATAGATAAATTTCTCTTGGTTTTTATTTGTAGGTACGGAATTACGAAAATAAGTTTGAGAATTTTAAAATGAAGTTTGGAAATAGCTAGAAAAGGCGAGCGTAGCACTAAAGACGTGATTCCAATCCAAACATTCGCTATTAGCGAGTTTATCAAGGTTTTTTTCACAGAATTCGCCCTATTCACATATTTGTTTTTTTATTGCTATGAAAATCTTGACAGTCAAGTGGATATGTGGATACATTTCTCAGTTCACCTGTGTATGCATTGATGATTCGCTTTGTCTTTGGTTCTCCTCTCTGTAGACTATACTAATTTTTTATGTAATTTAGTAGTTCTCTTAAGATAAGTATGACTAACAAACTTATAGAATCACAAACTCATGTCAAGTAAAACATCTGGAAACAACACTGAAGACTGAATCAATTTGAATGCGAGGTATGTAGTTACCTAGTTATCGGTATTATTATTAATCGTGAAATTATTTTATTCTCCCAAGTGGCCTAGGTTTCATTTATCCGCCGAAATTATTAATTCTACATTTGATATTAATAATTATTCTGTGATAGTATTTGTTTGAAACGTTGGTAATCTAAAGACTTCATAGGTATTTGAAAACTTTTAATTAACATAGTTTGCATAGTAAAAAATCTATAACTAAATTTACATAAAACGAAAAATACAATAATATTTCACTTAAATCTAAATTGCGATAACTAGCAACATTTTGTACTTAAGGCTTGTAAACAATCAACAATCATTCAATGCAACACAACAAAATATTTCAACTATGAAACTCATTGATATCAATCTCTCAATACTCGTCAATTTTATTTTTAAACTTATTAAGGCACTAGAGAAATGATGACCCTGGAAAAGAAAGAATTCATCTATGACCGAAGCTGGTTTCACCATCACTTTTGGTTTGTATTTGTATCCTTTTCCTAGAAATCTGTCCTAAGCTAACTTCTCCTTCGCTTCTCAAAGGCAAAATCCCGGCAGAATATAAATCGTAACTGTTTTTGGAAACTGTTGATGATGAACTATATTCCGATATTGACGTTACTCTTTTCTTTAGTTTTTTTCTAGTTCTTACTTCTCCCAAACTGCTGATTTCCGATGATGAGTTATCTGCATCTATTGAGCTAGAGCTACTAACTGATGTTTTTGTAAATGTTTTGTTGTTTAGTTTATCTTTTTTTGCACTTATTTTAGACTGAGATGGAGTTTGCTCTTCTAAGTTGGATAGCACTTCGCGGGAATTCTGTGGTAGGCGTAAGCTGAATCGTGGTGACGATAAATTCACCGATATATCTTCAGCTTCAACAGCGATGTCAATTCTTTGTTCCTCTACATTTGTGACAACAACGATTGGACTCGTTTGTTGATGAACCGGGACTGACAAAAGAAACGGTGATGTGGGCCTCGTTTTTGTTTTTCTTGGTGATGTCATGACGCTTTTCACGTGCGCTGGAGAAGTTTGAGTATTTTTCTGTAAAGCAGTCACGTTTTTCCTTGCTTCTTCTTGAGAGTTTTCATTGGAAGTAGATGGTTTATTTATGTTTTTCTCTAGCAGGTCTCCGTATTCATCTATAATTAATTTCTTAATAAAATCTTTCTCTAGCTCAAACATCTTTTCTACTTCTCGCCGTGGATCAATTGAAGGCCATAAATCATTATGAATGGGTTGTATGTTTGTTCTGTCAGTGCGAGGAGAAGTCTGTGTTTCTTTGGGTGTAATTTTATTAGATCCGTTACTTTGTGTAGCGGTATCGTGCGTAGCAATAGAATGAACAAATTCGAATATATCTACAGAGTCTTTAAACGAAAGATTGGATGTTTTTATATATGATGTGTTTTTTACATTCGACGGGCCTGGTTTGGGTTCACCATAAGAAACATTATCATCGTTACCATGAGATACATTATCGTTTTCACTATATTTTATTTTAACCGAACTATCTTCAGATTCATCATCATTTGACGGTATATCATTAAGAGACTTTCCACTTTGGTCGGTCTTCTCGTCTTCGAAATCATCAGCGTAACTATCGTTCTCTTCGACGCCTTTACTACTTTCACTAGAGACGTTTAACAAATTTTCAATTGGTTGATTTACATTTTTCTTTAGTTTTTTAGACAATGTTTTTCCAACACTACGTTCTATGTCAATTACTTCATGAAGTAAATTTTCATCTGACGTAGTTAATATCGGATTATTATTGCCTGTTTTGGGGTGTTTTCTTGGACTGTCTTTGTGAAAAGAATTTTCTCTACTGCTTAAAATCTTGTCTAAAATAGGATTCAACGGCATATCAGTTTTGTTAGGTAGATCTGATATTTCTTGTTCTATATCACTTACTCTTACGCCACCTAACGTTAAGTGTGAGTATGGTATGTATTCGGCGTTATTTAATGTGTTTGGTCTTTTAACAACATTAGACTTCTTTGGAGACGTTTTCTTCCCTGTTTTAGTTTTTTGACTACTGGATCCATATACTATGTTTAGTTTATTTTTCCATTCATCTATGTTCAGTCGGTGCCTTTTATTTGTTTCTTTTTTAACTATTGCTGTTTTTTTGATACGTTCTCTCGCTGATGTTTTTGGCGAATTTTTTATTGCCGTTTTTATACGATTTTGGGTATTTTGTATAGCTCGCGTATCGGAATCAACATTATTTGTAGATCCACTACTGTCGCAAGTAGACATTTTTGATATCTTTCTTACAGGCTGGATTTTATAATTAGATTGCTGTAGATTAGCATGTTCATTTGATTTGAAAGGTCTCGAATTCGGTAAAATATCGTGCGACATTGCTACTACCGAAACGTTATTCTTAACAGTATTTAACTTTCTTGCTTCTACACAATCAGGTACAATATCTAACTGCAACACTTTCTGCTCTTTCAGCTCACTTCTAATATTAATACTTGGCATATCTTGAACTTGTAAAAACTTTCGTGAAGTTTCTGTACCTTTAGGTTCTATATATTTAAAAGAAAATTCATTATAAGCTACAGCAGGTGCGTTATTTACGATTTTACCATTGTTTAGCTTCTCATTCATACCACCCGGATTCTCACCATTGATTTGTATTATTCTAGTTCGAGTTATTCCTAAGTTTCTATTAATAACTGGCCTCTTAGATGTCGGTGCAGTTTTAACTTCAACATCAGTATTTAATATTTTGGCTGTTCGGTTTTTATTAACTCCGTCAATCGTGTCATTTCGCAGCTTAACTTCGGGTGCGTGGAGCGGCTTTTCGACTATTTTGTAACCATGAAACTTCGCATTGACGACCTCCTCGATGTGTACTTTCTCGTTGAACTCATCATCGAGCGGAGTTGGCGCGGTCTTTACTTGCACGCCGGGCTCGTGATATTTAGACAGTTCTCCGGAAAGCAGCTTCAAGTCGTCAGCAGTCGATTGCAGCATCTCATGCAATTTCCGTAGTATTATTTCGTCTTCTGGCTTTAGTGCAGGCTCGGGGTTCCAGATGTCGTCGTCTATGATGCTGACCATTTCGAACTTTTTGCTGCTCTCAACCTGTGAATTAATATTTTCAAAAATCAACTTACATATTTTAATTTATCTCACTACTATTACCTAATAGTAGGAAGGTTGATGAATATACGAATAAATTATAATTTGCTTGAGTTGATGTTGTTATATAAAATGTTTACCAAATATCGATCGACTGGATACCGAGGTACACCTGATCTCATCTGTTCGTCAGACACAGAGGTTCCGGCATCCTCTCGTTGGGGCCGCTGCTCCGATCTGGAAAACAAGAAAGATATAACTTAGATTTGGAAGGTTTTTATTAATAATTGTTACGAATGGTAATAAAAGGTTGTATAATTCATCATTATAATAAGGGAATGGCAATTGTGTAATTGTCGATTAGTCACATCATTAACTCGCAATAAAATACAAATTGACCCAATGATTCCTAATTTCTCTTTAAGTTTTATTTTTTTGACGTGACAACGTCTAATAAATCGATTAACGCCGGCTGCATGCACGAAAAAGGATGACTCATTGTCCCGTTACGTTACGCTCCTTGTCCCGTTATAACCGCGCGCGGTGGCTGAGGAAGCGGGTGTGTGCTGCGCCCGACCGTCGCTTCATCTCACTTTAGCACATTACGTCAACATTCCTTACATTCCTCGGAGTTCACACGCGGACGATATGTTGTTATGACGTTGTCACGTTAAACTATCGTCCGTAAACCGACATTACAGACAACCACTTTTTTATTAGAGAATAACAAATATTCTTGTATGCACTATATATTTTAAGTACTTTGTTTATTAGTCCTGAAGTTTATATTTTTCTTTGTTACACACCCCGTCAACTATTTCTATTATTATTATATCTCCATCTCAATATTGTCTGGAAAATAACGCTTTTAGTGCTTTATAAAATAACGGTATAAGGCCGCCTGTTGTCCTCAGTACGCATTCAATAGTGTCATTATCTTATAACCTTAAAGCACCTGAATTGTTTATAACTAAATCTGAACTTGAATATATAGTATACTAAGAAATTTTACCTCCACAATCACGAAATACGTAGATTTATGTAAGTATATTATTTTTACGAGTCTGTGATAAGACAGTACTGTTGCAGATCATCATCATCATCTCAGCCATAAGAAGTCTACTGCTGGACATATGCCTCCCCCATGGATTCAAAAAAAGACTGATTGGAAGCGGTTTGCATCCAGCGTCTTCCCCGCCACTTGTATGAGGTTATCCGTCCATCTCGTGCTTTAACTGTATCATGTGGGGTATTATAAGAAAGAGCTTCACTAGCACAAGTTAAAACAGGTTTTTAAATATTTTTACGAGAATATTTTTCGGTTTATGACGGAAAATATAGAAAAATATATATTTTTCCCCTTTTATCTACTAGTTTGTACGGAACCTTCGGTGAGCGAGTCTTACTCGCACTTGTCCGTTTTTTTTTAACAACCATTATCGGCACAGGAGCTTTTGCAAGAAAGTCCGACTCGCTCTTGTCCGGTTTTATTTATTTATTTGGGCGCCAAAAATGATGCCACCACACCACAACATTACTTAACTTGTCTGTAAAGTAGCAAAAAAAAACATTTCTTCTCATGTTTGTCTATAAAGTCGGTTTACGGGCGATAATTTTACGTGATAACGATAAATACAGCGTAAATACGTCTACGCACGAAACAAAATAATAAAATGGCGGTGGAGTCGTGCACTGCACCCCTGCCGCGACCGCGCCTCGACTCCACGTCGCCTGCGACGCGACTCTAGTGTGTGGGCGCACTGCCATTTGAACCTGAAGGAAACATAGAAGCGGCGCGCCGCTTGTGCGCCCGTGCCTCGACGCCGCCTCGACTCCAGCTCGTGCGGGTGATGCGCCTAACTATATCCAAAAAGTCATAAAACCAACTGTCAACGAAACGTTCACTTTTCATTTTTGGTTTCTTTTTTTTGGGGGGTCAACAAGAGGGCTAAAATCTCTTTTGAAAATTCACCCACAATCTAGCGATTTAGTAAAAAATCTACAAATTTTTAGATCGGTCTCATCTTAGCTACAAAGGAAATAACACAACTGTAACGCTGGTTAAGCTTTTGAGAACACATTTCCATAAAAGTATGTGCAGTGCTACTGTCCAACAAATTTACGTTTGGATGGATAATATGGATGTCTAATAATAATTCTATATCTCAGAAACCAAGTCTAATTTTACTATGAAAAGACTGCTTCACGTTTGCCGAGTTGGTAGTCATATTCAACAAATTAGCATTTGTTATGCATGTTTTTTTTATTCTTACTTGTTATCTCTCAAAGTTTAAAATATCTCTTATTCACACATCATAACTAGGTATAACAATACCAAGAACGAAGGCTCACCGCTTAGTTATATACCTACAAGAAGGAAGGAAAGTAAAAGGACCATGTTTATAAAATCACATCAATTGTATTTCACCAACATGTACATTAACGTCTTAAACGAAGCATTTCACTTGCTGTTTACAGTAAGAAAATTATACAGAATTTGTCGTGGTCGTCGACTCTACACACAAGCCTAAGGGTCAAGGCGGACTAAAACCTTTTGATATGTTAAATGTACAGCATACAAAATATATAAGGGGTAATAAAGGTCTGAGAACAGACCCCTGGGGCACACCGAACCATTGTGATCCTCGCCTTCAAATAATTTGACAAAGTACGTTTTGTAGAAAATATTAAAAGTTATTCGCGAACAGGCGTTTTACCTGTAAATTTAACGAGAAAGGCTCGAGCAAAGTATCTTGAAATGCTTCATTCATTAGGTACAAATAACACTCAATATATGTTTTAAATAAAAATAAAGAACACGTACATTTAACATATCAAAGCGTTAAAAAGTAAATAGCACACTTTGTGCTTACAATATTTACCTTTGCCACTTTTGGCGACAATTAATTATATATGAGAAACCCATCCCGGGTGACTTCCATTGATAACACTAAATATCAATTTCGAATCTATCAGAATAACGACAGTAAGTAGAAGACATTGCAAATAGTGTTAATAAAAAACACTTACTAATATCGATTAAACAAGTTACAATTAAAAGTTGCTATAAATTTTAAGCATCAATTAGCAAAAGCAAAAATAATCAAGTTCGAAATAATAGAAATGCCGTCAGCATTACACTTTCTAATAATTATAGTATAACTTCGATATAAAAAAAAAACTGAATGTAAAAAACGATAAAACATATATAATGATGACATCTACTAATACTGGAGTAAAGTCATTACGTCCATAATCGGCCTCGAAACCACGATAATAAAACTATTTACAAGTAGATAAAGTATATACAAGGTCAGTATTTACACATATATACCATCTAAAATAAATAATGGACATTTCAATTTAATTGAATGTACTAATGTGAAAATGTTTAAAGACTAAATTATTCGTCTCAATACATAGATACATACTAATGTGATTCCAGCAGATACAGTTAATACATAAATTATATTATTAGACGACACTTACTATATTATACTAAAATCCCATACGATAACATCCCCATCACTCGACCACATAAATCGAGTTTGAAACGTCCAATCAAGAAAAAGACAATCTAACATCAAAAATCGATCAGATCGTATCAAAATTGAATATAAACGGTCGTATAGACTGATAGATTTCGAAATTGACGCACACTACGAATCGTTTAACATTACGCCATATATAATGATAATTATAATGATTACTTCACTTTATACAAATATAGCAGCGAGTTTTAAGAGTTCCTATAACGGCCGCGTGGTCGCGGTTCTGACAATTTGACATTTCACAAAATGACTAGGTACGCCCCCCCCTCGTATACAGAGCGATCTCGCTAATACTGCACGTCACCGGCGCGCGCGTCGCAAGCAGCCCCCGTTCGGGCGCCACTTGCGGCGTGCTCGAGTCACACCCCGAGTAACATTAACTTAGCCTTACAAAATAATCAACTCAAATAATAAGCACATCCGAGATGTACAAGAAACCACAATTTTGAATTTCTGATTGAAAAATAAAGACGATCTTAAGCCGTAAGAAGAACACAAAGAAATAGAGAATAATCACCGGGCCGAATATGTCGTCGAACGTAGAACAATAACGGAACTCGATCCACTCTGAATAAATCGCTTCATAGCAAAATAAAAATTATCACGCGCGCCCCAAAGTATAAAATACAAATATACTTACACCGGCTAACCTCTATACATGGCGCGCGCTTCCAATATCCAAAAACTACTTTTTTACATTCAGTACTTTCGACTACATAATAATATGTCATGATTATTTATATCGCATAATACTCGTACAGTACAAGAATCACATAAATAAATGCCAAGTTAGTTATGGTTCGGGACCTAAAGGTAACTAAGAAAATGGCATTCTAAGAAATCTCTATTCTCGACCCGACAACTGCTTCAGATCTATCCGCGTGTAATGCGGATGTCTACACAGGCACAGTAAAATGATATAAACTGTTCCAGAACAGATATGTAAGGAAGCCGCAGCGTTCGAAAACGCCACATCGGCAAAGCCAGAATAAATAAGAATTCAACGTATCATAGTAAGAGAACCCTCGCGAGGGCACAACATCAGACCAGAATCGTCGCTCGGTCTCGTTGAGTCAACTAAAGTAAGTGTATTATTTACAAGATATTATATACAAGTAATCATTGCCGACGCGCGAGAGTGCGCACTGCGTCGCCGCGGAGCCGCGCGCTAGGCGCCTGCGGCCTCGTGCCGCGGCTACTCCTCCCATCGTGTTCGACGAGAGGGACAAGAGGAACATTCGAGAGGTCACACCGACACTCTAAGTCTCGCGCTCCTTCTTCGGTTTGAACTCCTCACCGAGGATCGTGGCTATCTCACCCTGCATAAAAGCCCACGGAACGGTCGAATTGGCCAGTGGACATTTTTCGCCGCTCGGACAGTAAACCTGCAAAAGAAAAAACCTATTAGTCTTCTGTTCGTCAAATAAAAAAAAACGACAAACAGGTAGAATAAAACAAACGAGGAGCACTTACCTCTGATCCTTGCTGTCGCTTTATGGAGTCCCTGGAGCAGGGAAAGCAGAACTTGTGATGTGGCTGGCTAGGGCACTGCACGAAGTGGGTGTCTTCGAGGCGCTCCTGGCACAGCGTGCACTTAAGTAGCGGCGCTGGCGCCGGCGCACTCGCGTCCGCACCCTCGCCCACCTCCGTCGACGACACCGACGTCGTCGACGACACGTGCCGGGAGCCCGACGACCGCCGCCCGCCGTTCGACCCTGTCGGACCGGAGACCAATTGTTAGCTACTGTCTGCTACACGACATTTGCAATTCCAAATTTTACACGGACTCTACAGCAGACTATAGCCGGACGGTATGGGCGCAAGCGGTCGTCGGGTCGCCGTCGCGCCGGCCGGACGCCCACCCGAGTCCGACCCGTCATACGATATCGTATAGACTACAAACACGACGAACCGTTAAATCTGCACCAGTTGTTGCAAAAAGTAACGCTTTGATAACTTGTTTTCTTTCACACGTTACACTGATACAATTACCAGAACTGGTCTTGTCGAAAACTAGTTTGACTGTTTAAAAAAAAAACGACAATATGTGTGTATTTTTAAAACGGAGACAATACAATACTCAAAGTTCCACCAGAACTGAAGGGAATCGAAAAAGGAATTCTGACTTTTTTAAAGTAATGTCTTATAGAGCCGATGAATACCTGAGGAGTTGGGCGAGTGTTGGCTGGAGCGGCTGGCAGAACGCTGCGGTGGAGGTTGTGGGGGCGAGCCACCGGCAGATCGCGGAGATCCAGGAGGCAACGTGTCGGCCACCGACATGAGCGCTGCCATAGGACTAGGGCCAGCACCGCTTGCACCCGTCACCGGAGGCGAACCGGCCGCGCGTCCCAGCGGAGACCCAGCCGAACCATTTGTTAGTGGAGCCGCACTAGCGTAGCCTGCAACCATTAATCCATTGATATTATAATTTAAAAAAAAAACAAGCTCAAGTATTTTAGATAGTTTAGGTAACGTTCATAGGAGGAATTGAATCTTTATCCTCTATGTTTTGAACTAGTTTGTAAATTTGCCATATTCGACAAAATGACACTGTCTTTTTGTCGAATATAATAACAGCATAGGATAGAAGATTTTGAAAAATCTACCTTTAACGTAAATCAAACACCGGTATTGTCGTAATGTTATCGATAAAAGTAAGAAAACAATATAGCGCCATGAATCATGATGATGATATTGATATATGTATAAAATGAACGTTAAAAGCAAAGAATGATCATAGATCAAGAATGACCCAATCTTATTATGATATTTTGATTGCCTGATAAGAATTTAATGTAAATAAATGTGATAAAGCTGTATGCATCAGAATAAATGTAAAATTAATTGTGGATGTCAGCGATCGAAATAGTATTTGGCACAAGACGTGCTTTGCGGCGCTTGAGCGCGTTGCTTTCGTCGGTGCACTGCACCACCGCCGCACTCTCTCGCTCGGCATCGTTTCAATTTGTCCGAATAACCTCACATTCAATGTAGGATGACACATCGTTTGCGGTGGACCGACGGATAGTAAACACACACGTTCACACACGCATATAATGTTATTTATATAGCGTGTTAATACGCGCTACGTAGTGAGTGTCGATGTGTCACTGCTTGGTCACAGAACGTGGCGCTCGGCCGGCCGGCCTTTCGGTCCAAGTCCAACAGTAGACGGGTAGGTAAGTATAATAATGAAGTGATACGAGTTCTACACTCGAACATGCACCGAGTCGTATTACGATCATGAGTCGAGCGTGCGACGTTGCCAAACCGCTCGCGATGTGGGTCCCGTATTTTTGTGGTTACTCGGGCGTTGCTATGTTATGAAACGTTTATTGCGATATACTTATCAAACTAATTTACAGTGCTATATAACAATAACAAACCTAATGTTTATAGAAATACGCTGCGTTAAAATGATTAAGTTTTATAGCAATTTACTAGATTTGCGAATACATAACTTTGTTTCAATTGATACAAGCAAAACTTTTGTGCATATTCAAAATAACAGGTGTGCAAATAGTTTCTGCAATTCGGTGCCTAGATAAAGTATTCTTTATGAACCTCTACAATGACGAGACGGTTAAATTAATTATACATTATTTTTATTATAAGCTCATTATAAGGAAATAACTGGACAAGAGAATAAACTACCTATTATTTTATTATATAGATGATATTATACTTCTCGCGACGAATAAAAAGATCGTAGTACTTTCTATTACTTATCGTATAAAAAAATCAACGCAAAAAAATCTTTCAATTTAATCACATAATAGTATACAAAGGGCATAAGTTATGGTCGGGTAGTTCTGTTGTTGGCGCGAAGGCACGGCCCATATGGCAGTGATGACGTCACGCTCGGTGACCTTTTTGGCCGACAGCTTGCGGCGCGGCCGCGGCCGCGCTCCCTGATACACACGCCAACGGAATGTGGTCGAGCGACTCTGCCAAGCGTAGGCAGGCGCTATATTTTTTCGCCTGTCGGCCTACCTACATACGTACGCGAGCGAAAATGTCGTCACGCGACGTTGCCACACCACGTGTCGTGCATGCATTCACGGCACGGTGCCGCGTACGTGTGGGTGTTTGTACGTAGCAAGTTTGTGTGCGAGAGGCCGCGGGCGCGGGCTTGCTTTCGAGAACGCTCAACCAACCAGTCTAACCGGTTTCGTATTTATGGACTGAGTTAATGCACCTACTTAAAGATTATGAATCCAGTGGCGGACGCTCGCTTGCGCAAAACTACCAGACTCATCGGTCTAGATAACTCCAAGCCAGGTCCATCTGCCGTCATATACCTATTTTTTTTTTATACTTGTAGAAGATCGCTTTCAGATACAAGCGTCATTTGTGGTACTAATTTCACAGTTTCAAAATTTTCTGTACGATGTTGGTTTTATATGCTTAGTAAAAGAGTTATATCGAAATACATTATTGGCGCAATTGAACTGTTATTTTGAATACCTATTCTTTCCCGGAATGCTTATGTAAATAATAACATAAGTTACGGACTATATCCGCTAAAACTAGTTTGCCATATGTATGTCTGTGATATTAAAGTCGACTGTATAATATTTTTGCAATGTATCTTGTTAAAATAAATTTATATCAATAATTTTGAACCATTGATGTTGTTACATCGGTGTGTGTATAATGTATGCTAGTTTTTAAATATAAATTAAACGCATAATATAATATAACTATAAAGTATAAAGAATATTAATACAACTAATAATCAAACTAGCTAACCCTCTATAAAAATAACTTATTAATGAAAATAGAAATAATGTGCATAACGTAAAAGATAAGTAAATGTAAGGATAATTTATCCTGTGTGGTTTCAAATCATTCACAAAATGTGATTTCCTTAGGCACATCCATTTTTGTGTAATACTTATTAATTTAAAATACTGAAACAACAGACTTCAAAATATGCAATTTCGTTTAATTGAAACACATATTTTGTTTTAAAAACCAAACTGCGGAACCGATTTTGATGACATATCTACAAAACCCATCTGAAAGTATATTCATTTAAATAAAAGAAGAAATTTTCAAATCACTTTATAAATTAAGGAGTTTAAGGTGACAAACAAAAAAAGTCAACCGTATTGATAATAATTTTTTTTTCGAGTAGGTTAAAATGAATTTAGAACTATTATAATCAATCAGCAAACAATTTAATTTTAATGATCAGCAGTAAATCCGAAATGAACTAAAAGAAAGATAAAAGAAAATAAATTAATTAACCAACAAAGACAATACCGGCGCTTGAAAAGAAAAACTACGACACAGCAAACAGAACCGAGATTGAAAAAATGAATTCGTTATAATAACAATAACACACACACAAAGATTAAATATATTCAGACATTTACAAGAAAAATAAGACTCACCGTTTGATTTGAAAGAAGAAGCATCAAAAGATGGTGTACGTATTGGATGTTTCTCCTGCTTGACAAATCGGTCAGGCACGAAGGAAGTAGCTAAGGAAACTGCTGGCAACGAATCTCCACGAGTTAGAGGTGGGCGGGCGTGATCATCTAACAGCCTTTTAGCTGGCTCATGATGGTTTTGGTGATCATCTTCATCCAAAGGCCTTTTCAAAGTGAGACCAGGTGCTAAACGAGCTGCACCATGCGTCGGCAGGTGGTGAGTTGGCAAATGTGACAATCTCCTGCCATCGTGATCATCTCGTCGCGCACCGTATTCCGCTAAAAGACCAGCGCTGGCAGTAGGGCGTTGATGATGTAAAGTAAATCCAGACGTGGGAGTATGAACGTGGTGAGCCGGCGGGGCCGGCTGGCCTCTGCCTGCTGTTTCGGCTCCGTTTTGGTGAGCTTCCAGAGGTGCCCTATGAGCTCCTTTGGCATGTGAAGGGCCGCGTCCTTCTTGGAAACCATGGGCGCGTTTCAGTTGTCTTGCGGTGTCCAGTACAACTTCAATGCGATCTGCGCCTTCGTAGTTAACGCAGCCCCTACACACTGCCTCCGAGAACTCGTGCAACATCGCCCACGGCATGCGGGGCAAGTCGCACAAGTAGCAGTGCTGCCGTTTTTGCATTACCGACATCTCGCCGCCGGGTGGAGCACGGAGCGCGAGAGATCGGCTTTCTTCGGTTCTTTTGAAAATTGTCACTAATTTCTTATACCAGATAAGAAAAACACCGTCACCATGTTACACAAGAACACTGATAATATTATTCACATTCAGCTCCGCGAACGATGCAAGCCGGAGGTGCGGAACGTGTGAGGCACTCGCTTCGTAAGCAGGTCGAGGAGAGACTGAGCTCGGTGCGGTGCGGTGCCGCCGCGGGGGGCCGGGGCGGCGGCGGCCATTATCGAGCGGTGACGTCAGCGCGCGCACCACGACGACGACGCGCCGTTAGCCGCGGCCCGCGCGACGCGGATGCGCCGCCCGCCGCAGCCTACTCCGACCCCGACAACATGGTTATCGCGCGATAACGAACTCGATACCTACATTACATGAACGCGATACACACCGCTTACCGGTTGCAATGGAAGTTATTAACTACATACAAGCCACGGTTTCAGGAACATTTTCGAATCTATCGTCATTGAACGTAAACCTAAAACTGGTAAAACTCTAGGAATTAAGGAAAAGAGCTGCCATGTTGTGAAATCAATTTGAAAAGCTCAACACAAAAGAGTAAAAACAATATAGGTATGAAAAGATGAAAGAAATGAATCGGTGTACCTAACAATAAAAAGAATATGAGCAAGACCAACAAGTAACGTAATTAATTTTATAAAATTTAAGATTGTATAAAATAATACGTAGTTGATAACGATAATCAGAATAAAAGACCGATAGCAGTAGGTAGACATTATAATAGATGAAGATAGCTGATAGCTATCTAGCTGATGGAATGTAGTTTGAATAATAAGCGGTTCCTAAAATGTTTACTTGATTAGAACATTAACGAAATGAATCACGAAGCGACGGCGGCGCGGGCGTGCGCCACGCATGCTGTCGAGGCCCTCGATTCCGCTAACTACTATCTATGTTATTCAACGAAAGTAAACAGCTTCTGCTGTGGAATAACAATCAGCGTTAGCTCGTATAGTCGAGGCGTTCGATGCATTAAATTTCAATCTATTCTCGCTCGGTTTCCTTTCTGACATGACGGCTGCATTCTAAATTATTATTATTACTAATATTCGGATCCGGCTGGGAGACGGGACGGGAGCGAGCGCGGTGCGGCGCGGCGGGGGACGGGGACGCGGCACGACCGGTGTGGCGGCCATCTTGAGACGTGACGTCACGTGACGAGTCAGCCAAGCGTGCGGACCGGCAACGCCGCAGTGCCACCATGTTGCCGTTGCCGCTCATCGCTTTTGTGCTTCAATAATAATAACGAAGGCGCAATGTTTTTTGTAAGCGTTTGAGGATCGGAGTAAAAACAGTTATGCGGCGGCGGCGGCGATGGCCAGGTAGACGTGAGCTGATGACGAACCGGTGAATGTGGATTACGGAGCGGAGATAACACTAACTCGTAGTAAAAATTCTTGGAAGGATACGTGGGCGCATCTTGATAATAATAGCAAATTTATGACAATTTGGACTAAATTCTAGTAAGCTAACATATTATTTATCTTTAATTACGTTAGTGTTAGTCATAATAACAGCGATAAACACTCTAAATAGGAGAATCTAATATGCAGAAAGATAAAGAAGAGAATAAGTCCACTACAACATTATATCATCTACATTGACCGGATGTCATTCGTCATCATATTTTTATACATAAAAAAAAGCGAATGAGATAAATGACAATTTAAAATAAGATGAACTATGGATAGTAGAATAACTAAACCTTGGTGTAAACTAAATAACTGAGTGAATAAAATTTTATTTAGGTCGTTGTATCCAACAAGTCAACAAGTCTAAATGATTTCGTGACTAATGCAAATAGCGTTAATTCGTCTTTAAAGCAAATTTGCTTTAATGAATTTATTAATTACTGAGAAAACTAGATGACTTTTCAATATTGATATAATGTATATCCTTTATGGAGTAAATTTAAAATTTAGTATTCTAAATGTTAAAAACATTTACTTATTTAAATGAGATAAAGGCTACGTTACAAAATGACGATTGAACTGCTACTATTCATCGGTAAAGTCAACGATCACTCATTACAGACATGCAACCCTAAAATAGCACATTTATCAGCACAAACTTGAGACGAAAACAATACTCGATATCTAATCAATCCTGTATTTATTTTAGAGTTGTTTTTCACAAAATTAATATAACAAATGTAGGTATGTGCGTTCTACGTTTATCAGTAATATTACAGTGTTATCAGTGCTTTGAGACTTTTGGGTCAACATAACAACCACGTCATCGTTGATATAGATGTTTTTAAACTACATAATATGTAATTATGTACATATTAACTTCATTAAAATTAATGAACGTAGGTACAAGAGAAGTAAGAATGATAAAATTAACGATATAACACGAAATACACGTTTGGGGAATCTTCTTATGTCCTTATAGATCAGCAAGGAAGCATTCGAATCTCCCGAAATAACTGCAGTTTCATAACATAACAGTTACATAACATAACAGAGTTACTTGCAAATGTGGTCAATCCAAATATACCTACTGAAGGTTGCCTTTATAGATCTGTCGAGAGCCTAGCCGACGCAATAACGACAAAGCCAATGCCCACAATATCGGTAATAGGAGCGTCGTTTGACGCCTGCGCAGTCTACTATCGTATTTAAAACTACAAGACACGTGTTTACGAATGTTTATTTACATTTAGATGAAGCGACGGACGCACCGGATCTCTACCATCACGACCGAACATTCCATTACTTTCAAACTAATAGAGGTACCAAGTCTATTGAACACATACGTAGACTTTTATTATCTTTGTCCTACTATTGATTTTCCAGTCCAGTCTTGACTATGCGCTATGGAATCTGCTTCGGCATTCCATTTCAGTCCACTTGTACTGGAAATTTTTATGCAGTCCACTTAGGGACCTAAGTCTATTAGAAATTTGCCAGTAATTCAATCACTTGTAACAGTGGAATGCAACCATTAATTTTTACAGCATTGAAACCCATGTCTTGGATATGTTGTATAATGGTCATATGGCACGGACTTCTGAACAACCTAAACGTTTATTAATTTTCGGTAAAACTTCTGCATTTGTCATCAGGACAAAGCATATATTCGCCCTATTCCCTTGGTAAGTTGGTAGTCAAATTTCGATATTTAATCGTTTTGTTTTTATCCCCGATTTGTGTCAATTTGGGTAGCAACTGAAAAATAAGCATTTCAATTATTAAACCTTACAATAGTTGCAATAGCACGCATGCTGTAAAGCCTGTAAATACTGTAGCTAAATAGCAATTTATTTCATTTGATAAAATCCGTAGAACTGTGTCATGAAATCGATTACTTTCATGCTTAGTGGTTTTCTTTCCATAAAATATGGGTTTATTACTACTCGCTTAATTGCCTGCGATTTTGATTTTCTTTGTACTTGAATGATAAGGTGGCGGCTTTTTTGAAGAATTTTATGCAATCTTCGAAATAATTTATATTTTGTGTGTTTAATTTTTGGTGTATTTGTTTCGAATAACATTGATTGATTGTGTCTATGATTCTACCCATAGCAAATACTATGTTAGAAATGACGTCAACATTGTCACCAAGTAAGTAAATTCTTTATTAACAATATAATTCTTCAAGGTTATCAAGATGAAGTAGTTATATTGATGAAAACATTAGTGAAAATTACTTTTCTAAATCAGAATATTCGTAGTCATAGCAAGACGTGTAAAGTGTAAAGATGATGTAGAGTTTGAAAAGTGTAGACTGTAGAAAGATCTCGTATCAGACAAAATGCCTGGTGATTTGCCTTGTGCGCAGAAAGGCCAGACTGTTCTCCGCTATAGATCTCACGTATACTGTGTCGGGGAGTCCTGGACGAGCGAGGGCCGAGGGCGGATCGATGTCGGAGGGCGAGGGCGCACGCGCGCCTCCGCACCCACTCCACGTGTCTCTGTTTATTTACGTTCCGAGCACGTACCGCGGAGATGACAACCAATTAGATGCCACTTTTACTTGTATTACGCTTCAATTTCGTAGGTTTAGATGAAATTACATGATCAAATGTGAAGTCATATAGATAGAGTTGACAAAGGTGTTGTGTTAAATGTCCACAAATATTTATTTAATGTTAATTAAGTACTCAATATCAAAATTGAAATGATTGCTTTAGATCTAATCTCAACATGTTTGACTAACAAAACCAGAAACGACCAGACGGAAAAGTCAATCACGAATTTATAATTCCTATTTATAGTAAGCAGTGGAAAATAACTCACAAATAAGTATAAGTAGATGCTTACAACACGTGACTTATAAACCTGTTCAACAGAAATAATAAACTTATTTGTATTATAGTTTTTATAGAACACGTGTATGTGATGAGTAATATCAGTATTTTTGTTTGTCGACTCGACAGCCTTCCTTTATAAATATAAAAGTACATGTCGAGACTGCGATCAGATAGTGACACAAACAAAGTAATCAAATTTTATTAGGATATAATAAGCAAGAAGGTTAAATCCAAATGGGACGTATACGGCATATAGTAAATGCATAGTAATTATAGATGGCTTGATAAAAAAATCTATACAAAATCGATCAAACGAAGACGTTTAAAAATGAAACACTATCGATAATATGGAGAAATACATAGTAGCTTGAACAATACAAGCTAAGTTTTATAAGGTGAAATTGTATCCACCCTTGAAAACAACCGTTACATGAGTCATGGATACAACAACCCCACAAAATGCTATGTTACATCATCAGCCAGCACGAACGGGGGGAGGTGATGGGTGGAGCGGCGAATATATCGACCAGTGACGTCACGTGTTAGGGTACTCATACAAACTTGAACATAATCTAGAGTCCGCTGGGGTCCCCTTTGCTGCCCCGGGTCTATCGATTGCCTAGACGCCTACGAGGGTCGTAATTTCATTAGAATTTTAATGACCGCCATTCCCCAGAATGTTAACAGTCGCAATCGTTACGCGAATGATCTTAATTTTACAAATATGAAAGCTCGTGCGCAGTATATAGTACGTAAATTAGTGTTGATATAGTACCGAAGTTTTCTTTAGTTAAAATTAACATCCCGCGAGGAAATTTTACTATAGAATTATTGTTGCAAGGCGAGTAGACGACCGGTGGAGAATGGCGGTCGTATAATTATTTATTTATTTTAGAAACACCAACAGTATACATATTACATGAGACTTAGTAGGTAATCTCTAATATTATTATAGATTCTTTGTTGATAAAACTAAGACTATATTAATTGAAAACGAAAACCAATAAGATGATATAATATGATAGATGTATTATAATGAAGAGCGATTATACCCGAGCAACACAGACATAGTAGACGACGCATGCGACTTCATTTATATGAAATCCTCGTGTGCCACACTTTTGGTATCGACTGTGACGTCACACAAACAATTTAGTGATTGAGTGTTCCATCCGCGCGAAATCGATTCAACTCAATGCATCCGCGTGCTTGCACGCTAGTAACTAGTTGACAAATTTTCAACTAGTTACTAGCTGAAACTAAATAAATCTTAGGGCGTCAAGTGTGACTTTTATCTTCCTGTTGACACGCTAGCTATATATACTTGGGGTATCTATAGAAGTCTATGTCCAGCTAGCAGACGTAGGTAGAGACAAAGACAATACAGTCAGGTTAGAGGGCAAGAGCTGGATGAGATCAGCACAGGACTGGAAATAATAATGTGATAAATTGCTTAAATCCAACAGTGGATCTATAAAAGCTGAAATGATGAATAAATAACTATTATTATAAAACTTATAGACATTTATTATCCATACAACAGGATGATATTTACATCGTTTACTGTTCCAGATAGTACAGAAACCAATGAATCCGAAGTTTTAAATGACATCTGATACAAATACGTATTAAGTGCCTACAACTGATTAATGCTATCGCCAAGGCTAAAACGATTACGTAGAAATGACCCAACCGGCTACGTAAAGAAATTACAAAATATCTCCTTTCGACCTTGTCTGGATCGCAGGAACCGTAACAACGCTCAAGTTTCAGTAAGGGGCCATTCATTTATTACGTAAGACTATTTTTGCCAGTTTTTGACCCCCCCCCCCCCCCCCCCTATATAAGAAAAATAAGAATAGGCCGACCCCCTCCCCCCTGTGTAATATTTATTACGTTAGAATCTAAAGGAAATAATTAATATAACAATTTTTAGGAATGTTTATTTGTACTTTTATACACATCCGAGCGCACTTCGGCCCGCGCTTTTTCAAAGTATAATTTTGACTTTTATTTTAATTTTTGTTATCTTACGTAAGAACTATCAAGACTCCCTCCCACCCCCTTGTAAGAAAAAATAAGACATGGTCGACCCCCCTCCCCCCCTAAATCGTCTTACGTAATAAATGAATGGCCCCTAATGCCGTTATCTAGTGACGTCAATTTTTATGCGAAAACAATTGCTATCGGCATATCTGCGACGGTTATCGCAATGTATAGATAATCGGTGCTCATCTGTGACTTTAGAAGGCTTAGTAAATTCCGAGGAATTTTCCATAATTACACAACTCAACTAGATCAAACGCATATGATATCTGTTTTGATATCCGTTTGATATCTTCTTTCCTATCGTTTTCACTAAGATTGCTGTACTGTAGTAGTAAGATTCTTTTGCGGAGTTCGCTTGAAAAAGTATTACGTCTTTGTCAGTTATTCAAACGCCAAACAATTGAGGTAGATCTATGATTGACCACTACCTCATTTGATGCAACGGCGTAGCCGAGGATGGAGCTCGACGATAGAACATAATATTATCTATTCACTCTAGCCTTGGAAATACCAAGATTACAAATCTCAAGAAACATAGAAGTCGGCAAGGAATTCAATGCCTGTGTAGAATCAAGAACTTGAACCGAAATCGTTGAGTACGAATTTGTGGCATATCAATGAGAAACTGGTGGTAATGTGCCGACTTTCTGCACGTCCTGTGGTGGAGTGCATTACTGTGTCTCTGATTGGAAGTGTAATGTATTGTATCTAACGAAATTTCTGGGTATAACGAGATTTGGCATCTAATATTTCAGAGTAACGTTTGCAATGCCGTACGTGGCTTTGAAATGTTGAACTCCAAAATCTGGACGGCATCGAACTGTAAGCGTGATGCTCAGAATCCGGCGGATGACTTGCTTGTCTCGTCGCTCAGTCGCATACAAAAAAATAAAACCGGACAAGTTCGAGTCAGACTCGCCCACCGAGGGTTCCGTACAAACTAGAAGATAAAATGGAGAAATCATTTTTTTTATATTTTCCATCTTATACCGAAAAGTATACATCGTAAAAATATTTAAAAACCTGTTTTAACTTATACTAATTAAGGTCTTCTTTCATATGATACCCCACATGATACGGTTAAAGAACTTTAAAATTTGGACCCTCATTCCTTGCGTAAAGACACAATTTTTTATAATTAAATTAAAAATGTCCAGTTTTCGGATTTTTTCCTATATGTGTACTCTAACATAATGCTTTTTGTCAAATTTCATTGTTCTATAACAACGGGAAGTACCCCATAGGTTTTGATTCCCTTGTGAGTGTCGAAATGTGCGTTTTTTACTATATTTTCGGCTGTAACTTTTTTATGTAAACTTAGAAACTTTATTTTTGTTTCTGCAGCAAGATACTATGGATCTGCATATATGGTTTTAATTTCAACTCGATACCTTCACGCGTTCCTGAGATAAAGGTCTTGACACCCGACGGACGGACAGACGGACAACAAAGTAATCCTATCTATAATCTAAGTAATATAAGGGTTCCGTTTTTTCCTATTGAGGTACGGAACCTTAAAAATCTAATTAGATTCATCCTATCTGTATGATAGGTTCAAGCATGGCCACCGATAACACGGTTCCTTATTCATAATCTGCTGTTTTATTGACATCTAGACCTATCATAACGTGCCGGAGTCGTTTACCTCGCGCGGGGTGACGTGTCCCGCGGCGTATCGACCTGGGTGTGGAATGGACTCAGCCGCGCAGACGTTGGATCATTGATCGAGAGCCGGGGGTTGACGCGCCCGCCCTCGCTCACCACTCGAGCCCTAATGACGGGTGGGACCGATGGATAATGGATTACACTTAGGAAGTTAGGACGAGTCTCATAAATTCCATAACCACAATTTCCGATTTCAATTCATTGTATGTTTCTGACGCGTCATTTGAAATTATGAGAGATATACAAACTAAGAGAGGAAATACTTCTATACTTACTCATGGAAATATTCCTAATAAATGGACTAAGGATTTTCCTAGAATGGGAATGCAAGATTGTAACAAAACAAAATAAACAACGATTTTATTTATGTCTGAGCTATGGAACGAATTATCCGACAAGAAACTCGATATAAAACTCACTACCGAGATGCGTGGCTTCAGTAAATATGAAGAAAAAAAAACCTTCTGACATTTTGATAAAGATAAATAATCATTAATGTTACTTGAATTTCTATGCCAAAAAAGAAATAAATCCGATAAATCTTTAGCTCAAACAACAAGTTACTAAGTATCATGAGATACAAATCAAATACCTATAAAAGTTTCATCCTCAGTGACTGAAAGGCAATGTACTGCCTAAACCCAGTACCGAGTATAGCGAGTAATTTTTTTATGGAGTTTTACTTTGTTAATACGTACAGTGTTTTCTCGATCGCGGGTATATCAAACCTATTTTTGAGAAACTACTTAAAGTTCAGTGTCTGAAGCTGAACCGTTTATTGCCCGTGCTACTACCAATCTTACTACTAGAACAAGTTACAACTGCAGTAGTAAGAAGGGTAATTCAATTACCGGTGTTACTACTAGTAGTAAGATTGGTAGTAACACGGCCAATAAACGCGAAGTTCACCAAGAGTTACGTAGCTTACATCAGATTATCTCTGACTATCTATAATTTCCTTCCTAACCCATGCTAAAAGCAGGCAGACATTTATATAAGTTCTTACAGATACAGGAGGGAATGTAGTGGGTGGCGCAGCGCTGCAACCGATCAATATGCTGGGGGGTAGGTGGGGTATGAGGCCACTAGCCCCTCTCGCCATCTCGACTGAATTATTAAACGATCCGCTGTATGGTGTATTTATGCGTCTGGCAATTCTGATGCAACGATTCGCATTGCTGCGTAGGCGTGCTGTAATTTCCGACACGGTCAGGGCGATGTCTGGTATGTTTTGTTACGATTTTACATGTGAGTAAATATATGAATATTTTTACTGAATTATGAATTCCCGCGATGATGGCATATAAGTCAATTGAAGAGTACTATGCACTAAATTAAAGAGGAAGAGGAAAAAATTGAATTGAGGATTAAATTGAAGAGGAAGTGTATATCTGACAGTGATTCATTTTCTTGAACTATATAGGAATTTCGATTTTTTCTATACTATAAACTCGTCTGATAGTTAGCGACACTGTGGCCGAGGTTGATCTATTTAATATATCTATACTCTCAAGCCTTGAAAAATCCAAGATACCAATGATTACTATAACAACGTTATCGATAACAAAGAATTTTGATATTAAAGATCAATTAAATCTCCATAATTCTTGGCTAAGATCAGATGCTATTTCCCCATCCTTCTCCTATGTGAGCCTGAGTATAGTTGGCCTCAGCGACTGTTTCAGAGAGTTGGATCTAGTTTTCTCCAGTTCCAGGCGTGAAGCAGCGCCCATAGCAACAGCCTCCCGATCAATAGCTGCATCTCGCGGAATCCTTGGCCCGGTTCGGGCCGCGTGACCCGGACTTTGCACTAGCGACTGACCGACAGCATCATTTAGTCCAATTTCGTTATTTGCAGACGTTTAGGTACGACATCGTTTTGATTGAGTGCCACAAAAGATGACCAAGATTAGTGTCGGCGATAGTTTTATTTTTACAATCATTTGAAGATTTATATTTCGTTTTCTTTTGTAAGAGGTTTTCTGTGACTTCAAACGTTATAAGGAAGAAAATATTTGACAACACAAAATTGTCAACGATGCAGCCGATTTCAAGTTAGTTAAGTCAGGTCATTTAATTAATGATGATCATTTATTTTTATGATAGATAGATCTACGATTGACCACCAACTTGTCTGATGTTAACATCTATTCACTCTAGCCTTGAAGATTCCAAGATTGTAGCTCTCAGGAAACAGAATACTATACTATCCCAACGAAATTGAAGCATAATACACTAGCTGTCAATGTATGGAGGCTGATACCTGCATATCCGGATCCTTGGCCCGGTCGTGCGACGCGAGCTTTGCCCTCGCGACCCCGCCCGCTCGTCGGGACGCAGCCAGTCTTCACAGTCAACACTTTACTACAATACTATGATTGGTATTTAGTAAACGTAGAACGACCAACGACCACCCAGAAGGAGAACAGACGACCTTATGCAAGTGGTAGGAAGATTTAGAATGCAGGCCGCACGCCAAACGGTCTTTTTAGTAATCCATGGATTTATGTGTCCAGCAGTAGAATACTTGTGGTTGAGATGATGGTGATGATGATAAAATAATCCTATGAATAATTTATTTATTACAATGAAATTGGCATGACAATAAACATGCTTTAAATATTACTAAAATATATTGCTGATATACGCATATCCTGACGGATTTGTCTGTTGTTGGAAGGTTGAAAGATTACAATAATTACTTAAAGAGGTTGATATAAAGCTTATCGCTTATAAAATCCCAATTCCCCTCAAATCTCTTGAATTACAGCAATGCTCGGCAAGAGAACCAGCTGGCATTCTATTTCTTCTTTTCTTCCCATGCCAGTCAGAAAATAGATGAAATCTAGTAGTCACATAGATTGAAATGGCATTAAAACACGTGATTATCCATCCGATGACATTTAAAAAGAATTAAAATAAATTCAGTTTAAAGCCTGCAAAAATTAGAAATGACATTAATGTAAAATCCCACAATTTCGTAAAAAATATAACAGCACCAAGAGAGTTCGCGAAAAACATTTTATGCAATAACAAGATAATAAATATAATACTAGAATTCTGTGATATTATTACATAACTGGTTACTTCAATCGACATACTCAGTCGTGAGAACGTAAACGGGTTTCAGTTTAATATATTAGTGCAAATTGATAATTAAGTAACCTCAGAAAACAACAGGATGTTTAATGTGTAGGTAAAGTATACTTAACTATTGCATATAATATAACAATAACTAAGCCCTTTCTGAATCACGTACATGACCCGGTGCTAATGTACATATTTATGATTCATTCGAGACTACGCATAACAACGACAAATGTAGGCATTAACAACGAATAACGGTGTTCATTATATACCGATTTAAGTAATTAATAGCAATTATTGACATCATTCTGCATTAATTCATCATTTACAATGGAAACATTGCGATCAGAACAGTGTTTATGGAATTAGTAGTGGCCATACGCCACAACTCATGTACGACATTGTTGTTCTACTTTTATATTGGAAAGGAAATTTTCCTTTAAAGCATTATGCGCGTTTGTAACACGGGTGTGTCATTGAAATGAAAATAATTATGTTAATTCATAAATAGGTTAATTCATGTAGTGATGAACTAATGGTGGACTCAATTTTTCCTTCCCCAGTATAAAATTCTTCAAATAATTCGCAGTTCAGTTGGTAGAATGACTGCTTTCTAAGTTGTACGTTATGGGATCAATCCCCATTCAGGACAAACATTTGTGTGATAGAAATAGATGCTTATTCTATAGCTTTCTTTGTTTCATTAGTTTATATGCATTTACAACAAAATATACTTTCATGTATTTTATCAACATTCTAGTTTCTATAGTATAAGCTTTACTTAGTTTGGCGCAGATTGTATTATTTGAAATGGACACCATACATATTTATTTTTACTTTAAATTTAGAGCAACTTGTACAAAGTTAGAAAAACCTTAACTTTGAACAATCTGCATTAAGTAAAAGTGATGTTTAAGGTGCCTCGAATATCATTATTGAGTTTTAACTCTGCGCGGGAAAAATCATAAAACCGGTAGGTAAATATTTACTGTCGAATCATTTTGACTAAGAGCCAAA
Source organism: Lycia hirtaria (assembly GCA_947563715.1). Classification (NCBI taxonomy): domain Eukaryota; kingdom Metazoa; phylum Arthropoda; class Insecta; order Lepidoptera; family Geometridae; genus Lycia; species Lycia hirtaria. The sequence goes on from OX387375.1 coordinate 28,392,672, forward strand.
ATATGACGCATTAAGCTGTTGACCTTAAGTCAGACCCTCAGCCAGACAACAATGGAACTTAACCCTAATTTGACTCAAGCTAAAAGTATTTAAAGAAATATTTGCTTTTGAGTAGGCAGTGGTAGCATACAATTTTAATTCATGAATATATACCTTCTAGACTCTAGAGGGTGCCATATTGAATTAAGTATGACGTCACACAGCCAGCTGATTATTAAGACTGAAGTCATGCGGGAACGGAAACTGATGCGCATAACATACGGGGTTAAATTATGGAAATCGCTCAGAGGACACAGAAATCTCTTTTTGACTTCGCCATAGTCGTGTATAATATCATCTAAATACATATATGAAATTCAAAAGTCTGATTGAGTGAGTGAAACCGTTGGTTTTAGAGAGATGTAACATGTAGGTTGTCTCCGCTGTCTAATGTTGGTGTACCTACAGGTACACTGAGATAATATTTCTCGATCGCGAGTAAAGCCGTGGGACGAAGCTAATTATACATGGACAGTCGATAGTCGACAGGCCTCATGGCTCAGTGGTAGTGCGACTGCCTCCTGAGATGTAGGTCGTGGGTTCGATCCCCACCCAGGGCAAACATTTGTGTGATGAGTATGGATGTTTGTTCTGTGTCTGGGTGTTTCTATGTATCTTAAATATATATTTACAAAAGAAAAAAAGTATACCTAGTCTTGCCATAAATATTGTCACGAAGAAAAAAAATATTTTTTTATTGCAAATAATATTTATTACTTTTACAGTGTGTTAGTTTAATACATAAATATAAAACAATTAAAAATATAAAAGCTTATTCGAAGTGGTCTCCATTGGCTGCAATACAGTCCTTTAAACGTTGAGGCCAGATATCAATAGAAGCACGCACTCTTTCCATGGGAAAATTCTTCACTGCCAATCGTATGGATTGTTTCAGGGACTCCAAATTATCATGGCGTTTAGAGCAAGCCATACTCTCTAAAACTGACCATAAATCATAATCCAGCGGATTAAGATCAGGACTAGACGACGGCCAGTCTTCAGCTCTGATGAAGTCCGAAACGTTCACTTCCAACCAAGACTGCGTGGACCGAGCTTTATGACCTGGCGCCGAGTCTTGTTGGTAGGACCATACTTGGTTATTGAACATGGTGTTGTTAAGGGGCTAACTACCTTCTCAAGAATGGTATTTTGATACACTTGTGCCGATGTTTTGATACCTTTTTCACAAAAATATGGCTCAGTCACTCCTTCATAGCTAACACCCCACCAAACCATCTCTGAAGTCGGATAATGCCCACGTTGCACTCTGTCGACTAATTGGGAAGCTTCCTTAGAGCTTTGAGCATAAATACCGTCATTTTGTTTGTTAAAATGTTGCTCAATTGTAAAGATTTTCTCATCCGTAAACAAAATTTTTCTGTGACCTCCCTTTGCGTACCGCTTCAGTAGTTGTTTCGATTTTACCACCCTATTCTTTTTTAAATTATCATTTAAAAAATGACCAGTACGTCTCTTATAGGCTGCAAGTCCTAAGTCATCTTTTAAAATACGCGACATGGTTCTGGGTGCTATCTTCATCTCCCGAGATAAAATCTTTTGCTTTTGGACAGGATTTCTTCGAATTCTTTCCCTTACTGCTTTGACCACCTTTTTCGTACGAACACTACGTGGACGGCCAGATCTTTTTCTGTCACAAACAGAGGAGGTCTCATTGTACCTATTAATAGCCCGGTACACAAACATTTGACTAATACCAAGCGTATTTAAAACTCTCCATACGGAGAGTTTTAAAAATTGCATTTGGCTCCATACCAACTTTGTGTAATGCAATCACAGCGATTCGGTTCTCTTTATCACCCCACTCCATTTTAATATCGCAAAATATTGTACAATGTATTGGCGCCAAAATTAGTAAACTCAATGAACAATCGTATAAAAATAACAGATTCCAAATTCAAATGTAATATCTTTCTTATTTTTAACTGTAACAGTATTTATGGCCAGACTAAGTATATGTATTCTATCAGCCATCTAGTTTCCATAGTACTTAGCTTTGTTTAGTTTGAGCTAGATGGTGTTGTGTGAAATGTCCACCAATATTTATTATTTATTGAAAACATAATTATCATTCGTAGAAACGTTAGTAATTTACGAACATGACTGCGAGACAAACTTAATTTTGCCGTTGGAAAATTGTTGACGGAAACGGTTGGAAACGGTTTTCGTATTTTTTGCTTCACTTGTATTACCTACTGGCATTGCTTCCTGTCAAATTTCATGATTGTAGGTCAACGGGAAGTCCCCTATAGGTTTGATTCCCTCACTAGCGTCAAAATATACGGAGCAGATACGGCCATATCTGTAGTTTGCAATGACTTAGAAGTTTTATTTTTTTCACTACTCCAAGTGGTAGTAGACCTGAGTATTTGATATTAATTTCAGCTTGATACCTTCACGCGTTCCTAAGAAAAATTGTCTTGACAGACAGACAGACGGAGAACAAAATGATCCTATAAGGGTCCAGTTTTTGCCGATTGAGGTACGGAACCCTAAAAAAACTAGATCAAAGTCGGTTCATCCATCCGTTTCAGAATTACGATGACACCTCACACACACACACACACACACACATTACAGATACACACCTCAAACTGATAACAACCTTTTTTGGGTCAGGAGTTAAAATCAATTTCGAAGCCAACACTGCTATTTTTAATCGAGGTTCCGTAGAGCCTTGATCAAATTACAGATGAAGCAATAAAGGCGAGGCTATTAGCAGTGTATCGGGTTCCGCAGCCGAGAGGCTCAGCATCCTTGGCCCCGTTCTATTTCGCGGAAGCCTTTACCTGTTGCTCCAATTTCGTTGACACACCTGTCTCGGCCGCTTTCCACTATAGGAAATGGAAAAAAAACTTAAATAACGTGAGAAATTTACACAGATGTGAGGGTAACTTGTTGATGAGGGTTATACGGGTTGTAGATATTTGTAAAGGATGACAGGGTACGCTTTTGTGTATAAATCGTTTGTGTATTGGAAATAGGTCATATTATATGCTTTCGATCTGTGAAAGCACATGCTTAGCAGAAATGTTTGCCCTGGGTGGGGATCGAACGCACAACCTACAGCTCAGCAGGTAGACGTACTACCACTAAGCCATGAGGCCTGTCAACCACCGGGCCCGTGCCGGTATTTTAAAGAAGAGACAATATAGACTATACACTATAAACATGTATCCTATGACAGTTATAGCACCCCCGAAGTGCAGACAAATCTAATGATATCTCGCACATTAGGGTAGATCGAGCCGTTTAGGCATTAAGAGGTAATATGTATAGAAACATACATATATATGTTACTGTAAAAGCCCGAACATTGGTAAATCTTAGGTTTTACCAGTAAATCTTAGGGTTTACCAACACGAGTCGGTAAATGTAAGAATATGTAAAGAAGAAACGATTTTATCGGGCTTTTACCATTAGAATTTAGTACATGCTAGGTTTTACCAGTGACGGTTGGTAAATGTTGGTTTTGGAAATAAAACAATGCATAATAGACCAGTTTAGGCTAGGCCAAACTAGTTGATCCTGGTATAGGTATAAGCAATAATTTCTTCAGAGATTAGGTTATGGTTTTTTTTTGTTAAAAAAAAAAAACCTTAACCTAATCTCTGAAGAAATTATTGCTTATACCTAAGACTGCGTTTCACCAAGCTACATCGTTCAATCAAACAAATGTTATTATATATGTTACTGTAAAAGCCGAATACAGTAACATATGCATTGTTTTATTTCCAAAACTAACATTTACCAACCGTCACTGGTAAAACCTAGCATGTATTAAATTCTAATGGTAAAAGCCCGATAAAATCGTTTCTTTTTTACATATTCTTACGTTTACCGACTCGTGTTGGTAAACCCTAAGATTTACTGGTAAAACCTAAGATTTACCAATATTCGGGCTTTTACAGTAACATATACACCCGAAGATCTTTACCCTCCTTCTTGCACAGTCAAGTAATGTTGTTGTACATTCAGAAATTAGAGCAAAGTCCGCAAAACAGAACAGTTCAAAGTTGCAACGGAGTCTTAGGGTACAGCATCCTTACCGCGGATCAATAGCTGGATACGTGGAGACCAGAGGGCCGGGTCAGGGATCAATACCCGGACGGGATATCCTTGGCCCGTTTGGAAACGAGGCGCTGGGCTGGACTATACGGCTTTCCAAGGTAAAATGCGATACGATAGAAAAGACTGGCGATACAATTACAATGGCACTGAGTATTAGCAACTAAACAAAACACTGAAATGTCTGTAAAGTTAATTTTAGTGATAGCCGCAACTGGCTTGGCTCGCCATGTTTTACTTTTCATAGTTATCAAATAGGTGATCTTATTTATTTAATTAGGGTAAAACATATATATAATAACAATATGTATCACTAACTATACGAAAAATATAAATTAAACTACTATGTATATACATAGTAGTTTAATAGACTAAAAACTAAAACTAATCTAGCAAACCACTACTAGTAGGCATTGTGCCCAAAATGCTGGCCGCATTGCAACGTTGAATAACAATGCTTATTCTTGTGCAAAGTAGCTTTTCATTATGTCATGGTACTATAGCACCATGGAGCTGGAAAGTGGGCACTGTAACTGATGACATAAGTAGATCAGGCGAGGTGGAGTTGTCAATGAAATTTTGACGCAGAAGCTGAATAATGAACATTAGAATTCCCAAATGTCAATTGATTAGGCCTATCGAGTTTGTGTTCTTTATTGTAATTATCGTTAGTACTTTTTATTGCATTACTAAAAGTTTAAAAATTCATTTTTTTTTATGTAAATCATCAAATGAGGCGGGTAAACCCGGCTGTTATTGAAGCGACAAAGACAGGACTGTTAAACAGAGAAAATCCTCTACAAAAGAATGAGAAAGACATATGTTATGCCTTTTCTACACAAAATAGTTTCAATGTTTCACATCAGCCAGGCGTCTCGGGACGGCTCATTTTTTTATTAGATTAGAATTTATTTTAATTGTGAATACTGGAGAAAAATATACTTAACACTAACTTAACCACGTATAATAAAGCCATCGCAACGCATTGTTCAGTCGATAAGAATGCGCGGTTTGCCTGTTTTGCTTGTGGTCACAGGAAAACTTTAGAATTATCCTGAAACGTTAGCTAAATGAGTATAACACGAGGAAAATATACGTAACTAAACATTATGGCATGAAGTATGACACAAAATATATTAACAAATTGTGGGCTGATCAACACGAGATATTTTCATAACGCATTGTTGTTATTCATCATCATCATCATCATATTTTATTTTTGACGTGACAACGTCTAATAAATCGATGAACGCCGGCTGCATGCACGAGAAAATTATGACTCATTGTTCCGTTAAGGTTCGAGCACATTATGCCGGGCCGCAGCGTGTCGGGGCGGAGCGCAAAAATCCGCTCAAATCGCTTGAATACAATTTGTATGAAATATCGCACACTGCGTCGGGCCGCAGCGGCTCGCATTACTGCGACGCGGATTTGCGTCCGTGCGATGCGGCCCGCCCCGCCCCGCTGCGCCCCGTCCATATTTTACGTTTTCTTTTTTGACGAACTTCTTGTCTATGCTGTTCATTAACTTATTCTTCTAACAGCAGGCAAAAAATGAAAGTTTTTCGTCAGAGCTATCCATAACGTACAGTTGCACGCAAATTCTGGCAGTACACTGTACTCAAAATCCGTCAATGCGCTGCGACCCGGCCCGTCACTAATGTGCTAGGTAAGCATTTTGCGCTGCGCTGCGGCCCGCTCCGCCTCGCTGCGGCCCGTCCTAATGTGCTCGATCCTTTACGTTACGCTCCTTGTCCCGTTACAACCGCGCGCGGTGGCTGAGGAAGCGGGCGGGTGTGCGCCGCGCCCGACTGTCGCTTCAATTATCATTCCTCGGAGCTCGCGCGCGGACGTATGTTGTCACGTTAAACTATCGCCCGTAAACCGACTTTACAAACAACCAATTTTTTTTGTTTTTTTGTTTTGTTGGGAAGTTTCCGGCAGCCTAGTGGTGAGACCGTCTGACTTGCGATCCGCAGGTCCTAGGTTCGAATCCCATGGCACGCACCTCTGTCTTTTCGAAGTTATGTGCGTATTGTTGACTGCCGCTAACTTCAAACGGTGAAGGAAAACATCGTGAGGAAACCTACATGTCTGAGAGTTCTCAATGATCTTGAAGATGTGTGAAGTCTGCCAACCCGCACTTGGCCAGCGTGGCAGACTATGGCCTAACCCTTCTCACAATGAGAAGATGGCCCGTTCCCAGCAGTGGGACAGTTTGTACAAAAAGGGCTGATAAAAAAAAAAAAAATAAGAGGAGTTTGCATGGGTGGTGGAAGAGGGGTGGTTTTGACAGCAGAGGTTCAGCGCTAATGGTATACACATTCCCTCTGCTGTCAAAGGAAGTGGGGTGGATTTGGTAGTGAATGGTGAGCGCTTTGATATGCACCACACCATCCATCACCTAGGGTGTTGAGGTGAGGTGAGGCAGAATTGAGAGGGTTTATGGAAAGGAAAAAGTGGTAAGGAAGGTGGTAAGCGGTATAGCGATTCATCATCATATTAGACACAAGAGATTCACTGGACATCAATGAGATTTTATGTATAGAGAGGCTATACTCATTGAATATGAAGTAAGAGCAAGGCAAATCTCAGTTCTCAGCACATTTTCGCGTGCCGGTGCGTGGTCTCCGCTCGAGAACTATTCGGCCCTATCGGCGATCAGTACTAAATTAAGTGATTTCACTAGAATTATTCTAAGGAATGCTCTTATAACCTTTTACCGCGATAAAGATAAAGATAATTTATTTGCATACAACACGAGAATTTTATACAACAAGTGCGATGTTACGCATACTTTCTCATTAAAACGTGTACTCAACAGCGTATCAAGCGTAACGAAATCGTAAGTTAGACTGCAAAAACCGCTTTTCTGCAGTAGAGTATTTTGTTTTTCTTTTAATATACAGACTTTTATGTGTTGGCCTATGTGGTGGTACATTTCCGATGTTCGTGGAAATCAGATATCGTGCGCAAACAGTTAGCAACAACGATAACACTAAATAGTATACCTAATTCTCAGTATCAACAGGGTTCGGTACGATAGACATAGTGGGGCCTTGTGTGACATCGGCTTGTTTCGGCTTACACCTGGCTTGAGTGGAGAGACACGAGAGAGAGAACTGTCGCTAAATACTCGTGATTATGTAGTTATGCCTGTTAATCCTGAAAGGGAAAATGGTATTAAGATCACTTCGTGGTTCGTCTGTCTGTTCGTTCGTTCGTCCGTATGTCTGTTTGTCTATCAAGGCCTTTTTTCTCAGATACGCGTTGAAATTTATTTCAACATGATATCAAAGTTGAAAAATATATTAAAAAACGTAGGTTTATTTATGGTCCCTTGTCGCTGTAAAAAAATCAAACTTCTTTATCTATGCCATAAACATACACAAAAATCAGAAAATATATACATAAGAATCGCACATAAATTATATTTTATTATGTAAATAAGTTTTTTCTCGTAATCCTAAAAACAAGCGTACATGGATAAGTCTTAATGCAAAATAAAAACGTCCTAATTGCACCACATAATATATCACAGTTGGTTGACCGAAGGCTAACGTGATATATAAATATAATAAATATAAAAAAAAAAAACTCAATACAACAAGGCACCGACTAATAATAACACACCACCAAAACAATCTCGAAAAAACACAGTCACCAGAACAAACCAGCACCACATCTCGCTAAACAAACAGCAAATAGGTACATACAGCGCGACAGTAAAACCAAGGTCACGAGACGAAGACAAAGAACTGGACCGGGTGACACACACCATGCCAACATTGCATAGTAATCTAAACGAAATGCAAACATCGTGCAGTGTCGCCGTGCAACATCGCATACTGTGCGTTGCGAAACGTATGCAAATAGCCGTGATAACGCGATATAGTACTCAGCTGACGAATAGGAGCATCCTCTTTGTTGGAGTAATTGACGAGCTGTGGATACTGGACGTGATAGCAGATCACTGATACACTGGTTCGTTGTTCACATTTCAAGTCATTGCATCGACGGTTTAAAGGTAATAGGGTTAAGCGCGACATTTTAGTCAAAAATGAGTTATGAATGCTAAATGAAAAAGCGGAAAATTTTAAGTAAGAGCATTCATAACTCATTTTTTACTAAAATGACGCTTATACTTATACCCTATTACCTTTCGACTAAAATGTCGCTTATATTACCTTACGGGGTAGGCAGAGCGTCAAAAACCATGAGGCCGTTTGACGTCACATCTGACCGTGTTTAGAAGGTTATATGTAGAGGGTGGTTAGAGGATATTATACGGTAAGATGTAATGTTGGCTTACAGTGACAGGGAGCCAGTCCATCGCCTACATAAACCCAATTTCCCTTAGAGTCAGAGAAGTCATTGCAAACAAATAATAGTTACTATAGGTGATGTTGATTGCCGCCAACTTCAAACGGTGAAGGAAAACACCGTGAGGAAACCTACATATCTGAGAGATCTCAATGATCTTGAAGATGTGTGAAGTCTGCCAACCCGCACTTGGCCAGCGTGGCAGACTATGGCCTAATCCTTCTCACAATGAGAAGATGGCCCGCGCCCATCAGTGGGACAGCTTGTACAAACAGGGCTGATAAAAAATATAGGTGATATTATTCATTTCGACCAGTGTGTGCAAGAACTCCACGTAGTTCACGACCTTATTCCACCCTCAAAATTACCCTAAAAAATTATCTCAATTAGCTGGTGTAGGATATGTGAAAAACATCATGCAGTAACATATTATAACGAAATTAAAACGGGAATTATCTCAGCTAGAGTCCGCGACAATACTTGGTCTTATAAACACAGCGCTTCAACCGCATCTCAGCTATACTTATACATACTATATGATATTCTGTGTTTCGGCGGACAATGGTGGGCCTGTTAAATTTAGTTCCAAAATTTCGCCATCGGACTTCAGTGGTAGCGCGCGTAATACCCGAGTTATAGTATAGACTTAAACGAATAACTCATAACACGTGCTTGGGGAGACAAATTTCGTACCGAACTTAATCTATATATTCATGTTCCTGTTCTAAGACCGCATAATTATAGAAAAGTGCAACTACGGAACCCTAAGCTGCGCGTGACCCGACACGCACATGGTCGATTTTTAAAATATAATGCATACAAACACTAACTAACATTGCAAATGTTAAGCTTTCAGAACAAAGATCAGACCGAAACGGGTCGTGCGAAATGTGACCTCTCACATTCACGTGCAGTTTTGTCAGCGACCGAGCTTGCTCAATGCAACATTAACCGAGCAAGTAATGCGGAACTGCATACGAAAATGAAGCTGTAGACCCTGGGTACCAGCACCATTGTCTTGTTATCGTTAGTATACATCAGTGCGCAGCAATGAGGAAGTCTGGCCAAAATGTACACGGATTACGGTTTACGGTATCTAAGTTTGGAACACCACATTTTAGTACCTGTGTGTGTAAGAAGGAGGGTTATGTTTTTCGAGTGTATGTATGTTTATATGTATCTATGTATGTATATTTCTATATGATCGACTACAGAATTTTGATGATCGAGATGTCGTTAGATTCGTCTTAACTCCCTGAGTGTTAGGCTATTATTATTATTTTGTAATAATAATAATACATCTTTTGCAAAAATAAAAAAATGCGTTTTTTCGTAACCTCCTCGAACTATTTCGTACTAAACAAATCATTTTACTAGAATTATTCTAAAGAATGCATTTATATTATTTTGCGCATACTTTCTCACAAAAACGTACACTCAACAGCGTATCAAGAGTAACAAGAAAAGAAAGAAGAAGAAGAAGAAGAAAAGAAAAAAAAAGGAAGAAGAGTTAGACTGCAAAAACTGCTTTTCTACAATCGGGTAGGTATTTTGTTTTTCTTTTAATATAGATAAGTACTTGTTTACACAGACATAGAGCTTGTTTAATAGTCAGTTCACATTTACCTGTGACATTTGTGATTTATTTATATGGTATATTCGTGTATGTACGAGTATATCAATCAATATTCTGAATGACAGACATATATCAATGCACAGCCAGCCAGAAGCACTGTGCAGCTTACGAGTAGGTCTGCAACGTAGACTTTGCGACTTTGACTTACAACTGAATTTCAGACAAAACCTTTTGGTTATTGTTGGTTTGGTCCTGAGGACGTTTTGGCCCACTGGACCTTAAGGGGTTTATCATTTTGGGTCACTGGACCTTATGAAGGTGTGACCCTGCATCAATACTACGAGTACGAGATAAATGTCTGTAAATAGTCTCTGTAAGAATAGACACTTAGTTCTTGTGCAACCCGACCTGTACTTTATTGCGTTCTCACAGGAGTGTGCATTTGTTTGCGGAGTGAATCTTCCGGACCTAGTATTTCCGGATTTCATGTAGCTCATCCTAGAGACTTGAAATCCAGAGTGAGTGTTGCTTATGACATGTAAGGTAAGCATAAACTAAATAAGGATTTTTCGTTCGGGAGCAAATCCGCAGGACGAAGTTAGTTCACCACAATATGATAAGATAACCAAGAGAATGGATTATATCTAAATAGGTTAATGCATTATGAACCTAACGTATTACAATATTTTTGGTATCAATTGTAAACAACAGGAAACAACCCAACCACAAGCTTCTATCGCTTGTCACAATTATACCTAATTAGAGTGTACCTACCTTTGAGCTAGAATACCTACAGAGTCACAATCGTGTAAAATAAATGTCAGACTCAAAAGTTTGCGCACAGCTGACTTCTTGGCTAACCAACCAATGCCAAAGCACCATTGAACATTTTATAGAAAGTTTATCAGTTGAAACAACGAAGTTAGAGTAAATGTGTCATTGATTTATACAATCTTAACTAACGTTATAAAAGCAAAAGTCTCTCTCTATCTCTCTTTTAGTTACCTTTTCACGATCAAACCGCTGAATCGATCGTTATCGTTATGATATTTGGTACAGAGAATAATATATTGACGGACAAAAGCTACATTCCATCCTAATCAATCGAACGTGTTTTTGTTATTGTTTTAAATTAGTAATTGTGACTCTTACATATTCCAGCTCAATGTTACCTACAAATGTGATGTCGAGTCAAGGCGTACCTAACGCCAGCTTGTTTGATAGAGGCTGAGTGGCGACATGCGGCAATGACACACGCGTCAACGAACTTGTCGCCGGCAAACAAAGCCTGATTGATGAGGTCACGGCGACCGCAAGCAGTCGACAAACATGTGCCTTGTACTCACCACGGGGAGGAACTAAACCTGGGGTGGGAAGTGGGAAAGATATAAAAGTAACTTCGTGTGGGCCGAATGGCTATTATATACGAGTAGATTTGACATACGTACCTTATGGTGGGCGTCCTCGATAAAGGATATACCTAGCCCAAGTATAAACATACACATTGTAAAACTATTTGTATTTTTAGACTGCCTGAAAGCTTTTAATATGTTTTAGTGATTGTTATTATACGACCGGGTCACGTTCAATGAGAAAGGTAACCTCAATGTGTCATCAGACTATAAGAAGTCCACATCTGACATAGGTATCCCTAATGTATTTCCAAACAGACCGGCTAGCGCGCTGCCGGCAACAAACATCTTTCTGCCTATCTTCTTGTAATTTCTTCTCCTTCTACAAGTGTATGAAGTCTGTCTGTCCACCTTGTGGCTGGTCGTCCTATGTTACGCTTGCCGATACATGATCTCCACTCTAGAATTTTTCATCGGCCATCAGTTCTGTGTGCTGTGTGCCTTGTGTCTTATACCTTGTGTTATACACAGCGCCGAGGGCGAATACTTCACCTAACGGTTTATCTAAGTACCAGCTAGCTATATGTAACACTATCTAATGCAAACAGTCATTGTATTGGTTACATAACAGAGAGTACACCTCTGTTGTACCCTGTAGATAACGCATGTCGATACCTAGAGCCTGGTGTCTGTTATATCTACAGCAGATAGCTGGGTATCTATAGTGGCGTGATTGTTCACTTTAGATTTGAGATAAGGTTTGACGATGAATATTAAAATATCTACTTGGTGTGCATTTTGATACAGATTTAAATCATTTGTTCCTTCTTAAGGATTTGTATTCATGACAACTGAAAACATCATTTTTTTTCATGAATCATAATGTTAATGCCAGTCCCTCAAACCTGTAAATGATATAGATGCTATCACCAACGCTCGGTTGGTTTACGCTAAAAGACTGTCCCAAATTTTCCACACCACCTATCAATTTGACCAAGGATGCAGGTCAGTGGTGGCCAAATAATGACTAGGAAGGTGCGATTTAGAGTCCCATCGCATGTATAAACAATGATGTCAAATAGGTAAATTTTCATGTACTAAGGTCCTTGTTCGGTCCTCTACTGTCAAAATTCATGCAAACACGCAAATATTATCTCAACGTGTATGTATGCAAAACGTAAACTATGTCACGGTCGTGACATCATGAGCCACATCCAGATCCTTGAGACCTTGAGAGCCTACCAGGAAGTCAGCGCCAGACCCGCATTCGCACACAACCACACTTGACAACAACAATTATGTTTTCAAGAGCATCACTCACCGCATCTGGAATTACAAACACTCTCTGATACCAGATTGGAGGGTTTTCCGCAAAATTGGGGAGATTTGAGTGTCGTGAATGGAAATTTAGACGGAATTTCGCTTCGGCCGCGTACGTAACTAGTTTCGTACGAAGCATAATTATTCTTGGTACGATACTAGTCATGGAGAAAGTTTTGAGGAAAAAAAAATATTTTGGAAGGATTTGGAGGAATGAAGTTTTTTTCGAAATTACAGTATTAAAACTGTAATTTGGAAAAAAATCTTTAATAAGTATATATTCGTTGCTTGAAGAAATTCAAGAGAAAAGGAGGATTTTACTACGATAAACTGTAATCTGGGATATCATCATGATCATAATGATTTTAGCCAAAAGGAGTCCACAGCTGGACATATGTTTCCCGGATCATCGCTTTCTAAAAAGACCAGTTGGAAGTTGGAAGGGACTGTTATCAAGCGTCTTCCTGCCGACTTGTATCAGATCGCCTATCCTTGAAAATATTTTTCTTCGTTACTGAATCCTAGTAATGGGGGGGTTCTGGAGAGTTCACATTTTGAGACTGTTTTTTTAAGGGTTTGTGGGTAATATTTGGGGGGAACGCGAGTGGAATATCTGGCAAAACTGCAAACACGTCTCGTCTAGCACATGTGTGACTTTATCGCCATCCACACAGAGGTTACAATTGCGTCGTATAGTATGGAAGGTAAAACGAGCGGCGTTAGTGATACAGTTATGATTATGACATGTTGTGTTGTCACTGCACACGCCTTTTTCCCAGAACTGTGGCCGCGATTATCATTATGGATCGAGTTAACTTTGATTGGTGTTGCTAACGATTGTGTTTTAGGTGTCATTTTGTAATTGTCATCATCATCATTTAGTTTTTTTAGGTATCATTATATTGGAAATATCGGGAATTCTGTGCATTTATAGCTAAAAAAAAAAAAATTTATCTAATAGAAAACCAAAACACTTCGATTCAGTACTGTGTACTGCAAAAGAATGGACTCCTAAAGAAATAAACCACTACCAGTAGTAAGACTTTTGCCGAAGGCTGAGTCTAGAGATCATCTCATATAAGTCGCTGCTGGACATAGCCTCTCCATGGATTTCACGAGTAGAAGTGGGCAGAGCATGCAACTGATGACCGATGGGGCTAAAACGTTATCTAGGGAAGTCCACGCGTCGAGGCACCACACCGTACGACGAGACGACCAGCCACAAAAACATACTCATACAGGAGACAAGAAGAAGCTGGTCGCAGGCTGCTTGCCGATTTTTTGTGGAATACATATTTGCGACTTATTCAATTGCTAACCAGTAGTATTCACTAGTGTGTAAGCATTCGAATGTTCCGAAATGAATGGCAATGCTTTTGGCGAAATTGTGTCATGAGAGCAGTACATATCACATTTGTCGCAGAGGTTTCCTTCCTCAGTCTAAAACGACTGTGTATTCCTTGTCACTGCAACTCAACATTTTGTACATCCTACCTTTTAATACCTTCCATCTAACTCTCTAATCAAACGGTTAAATATGGCGTCAAACGGCCTTTGATGCTTTCCCTACCCCGTAAGGGAAATTATGTATGTAGGTATGTACTATACTCTCCTAGATCGACGTACTTTATTCCGCACCGTCGATATTCATGTTATCCTGTTTGACCCACCGCATTAGATAAACAGCAAATTATGAATCTATCATAAATGACAGTCCCTCCGAAAAACAACCACAAAAACATTAAAATAAGTAAATAGTAGATACGTGGTTGTATTGCACGAGGCTAGTCGGCAGTTGTCACAATCGGCACGTCAGAGCCGCGTGGCTGATAAGCGTTATCAACGGCCAGAGCGCAGAGAAACTTTCCACTGCCGCCGCCGCGGGCGCGCCGTATCGCGGACGTAGCGCTTGCTTCGTATTTGTACAACATTACTGGCCATATTTGTGACCGGAGTGATTTACTTTGCTAGTAGATAACTTCTTCGACAAGACTTTTTGTAGGCAAGTAGTTCTGATACAATTAAATTAAAACACAAACTTACTTCATATAAGACAAGAGCGTTTAGAAAATTAACATAACTCCCGAAATAAAATAAAAAAACTGCTGAACAGACTTTGATGAAACATAGCGAAATACATTATCGATCAAACCCTTTTTAAAACTAAAATAAACTATATCGGTCCATCCGTTTGAGTTCTACGTAGCCACATCTTTTTCGATCGGGGGTATAAACGCATATATAGAGGACACGATATCGAATGTTTCTTCCATATATTTATCTTTTCCTTTTTAAATGAGATTTCTTAATTTATTTTATTAAGTTAATTCAACCGAATATTATCAAAATTGGTCCGTAAATGGGGCAGCCAGCAGCAACCTTCCCCCTCTTTGAGGCACCCCCTCGCTCCCGCTATGATCAACTGATCACTCGACCAATTAATAGAGCTGTAAAAGCTATTTTTCATACTAACACCCGAAAACATGACCCTCTCTCTTGCGCAATCAGATAAAAACAACGTAACCCTGACAACGCTTGCATTACACGGCCGCGTGGATTCGTATTTCAGCAGCCGGATGTTTATCTACAGAGAGATAACTAAATACTTGCGTTGCCTACCAGAGCGCAGATATTTTATCTAAACGGAGGGAATGTGCTAAATATGGTAATCGATGTACCTATTCGAGAATTCGTATTTACGGCACTTACCATTCTATCTCTGTTTTGTGCCATTACCCACTGTAATAGCAAGTTTTGTGGATTTAGCCAATTATCTTCGTAATCGTTAGTATAAGAAATATTTAAGATCGGCCAAGTGCGCGTTGTGTGTGCGTGTTAAAGCTTAATATTTTGCAAACGGATGGCTAAATAGAAAAATGGTATACGCACACTCGCGATATTTTTGGATTACGATACGATTGGACAATATCACACGATGGGGTAAATGAGAAACAATAATTCATCCCCAGTTTACGTGTAGGGGAGGGGGAGGGTCGTCAATTTTTTTTTAAAGATTTTGTTCCGATTTTTCATGAATTTTGGGTTATGCCTATAAGTAGTTTTTATGTAGGTTCAGTGCCGGCCACCATAATAACCCTGTATAAACTGCAAGATCTAAAATTACCTGCACTATTCAAGTGCACGACCTAAACGCATAGCTAAAATGTAAAGGTCTTATTGATAAAAAGTAACACATGAAAAGGACAGAAAAATCTAACGATACGTTAAAGTCGGTCAAGCCGTTAAGGCTCAGGACGTAATATTTAGGTGCCTATCTCCAACAGTCAGTTAGGAAAGTATAAAAACGGTAAAGTACGGTCACCAAATACAGTTTTTTTGCGTTTGATTGCTTATAACTCAGATTGAAAAAGCTTAGGATGGAGGCCTTCCGGCGGTTTATTAACTCTGACACTAGGGGTGGCCACTGAGTCTATACGAGCTTTATTGCTTACTTAATTTTAGCTTAGGATATAAGCGATGATGCGGTCTACGATGGACCAGAAATATTTTTATTTTTGTTCATAGCAGCAAACAAAACCGGCAGTTGATTCGGGTACTTCGGCGTTTCGCACCGCAAGTGGTTCGAACCGCGGTGCGAATCACCCAAGAGCTCTTTCACCGAAGCGATAAAACTGTTCAAACGGACCAAAGACAATTTATACCAGCCTATGTATGTATAAATAATGTTTATTACAGACAGTAGCAATAGTGGTGACACAATAACTTTTCTACCCTACATAGGTATTTGCAGGCTTTCCTAGTATCTTCTGTACGAAAACAGCGTGTTATCTCTTTCGACCTCCACTCACACTAAGACTGAGTACTACGTAACACAGCGACATCATTACGTGTTAGCACGCAGACGAACGTGCTACAACGTATTTACAAAATTGTCGCGACAACGGATGACCACTACCCCCTTATCGCGCCTGAGGTCAGGCAATTAGCCACACGTCTCTCTGATATCACTGGCACAGAATAATGTAATAGCTTCTGTTGTCATACATACTCGTATATAAGCTGTGCAGAGATAATTCGGAAGAATGCATGATAGACTATTGACGAAACTTAATATTTATATGGCGAATGTGAATGAGTAAGTCGGTAAGGGTCGAGTCTGGAATAGATTTAACGCAAATATTATTAAGATCAGTGATAAGAGGAAAACTAATGGCATGTTGATGATAAATGAATTGACAATAATAACAGCTACAAAGAAGAAAAATCAATAAGCTTGACCTTTATGTAAAGGAAAACATCATGAAGAAACCAATCTACATCAAACGACTATGCTAATACATGGAAACTGAAAATCCGTAATATTGACATA
The DNA here is from genome assembly GCA_947563715.1 of Lycia hirtaria. Lineage (NCBI taxonomy): Eukaryota > Metazoa > Arthropoda > Insecta > Lepidoptera > Geometridae > Lycia > Lycia hirtaria. The sequence goes on from OX387375.1 coordinate 28,409,698, forward strand.
CAAATGACTCTAGTATCAGCATCTATTACTTTGAACACAGGATGAAAAAATATATATTGAAAAATGTATTTATTTACAACTTAATTTCCTAGAAATAAGTATATCTGACGGTTGCCTTACTGGGCGCAGCCTGTTACAAGGCAACCTGTACGCCTGATTACAATATTCGATTAGGACAATCTCGTGACATGACAGTTTTTGTTATTACATTACATATATGAGGATATACATATTATTACATTTATCTAAATTTATACTTAACTACATATTTATTACAAATCTTATGAAAAAAAAAGAAAAAAAAAGTAAAGGATAAAGTATATTATTACAATTTATATAGACAAAGCAAGTTTCACGTACAATTATAATACTATAGGTACCAAGCATACCAAACCCCATTGAATTGCTGAGAGCTAAGCGTCAATATGTCAGAATAGCTAAAGTCAACAAACAACCGTTAATCATCGTGCTCACAAAAATACCAGTCATGTGACGAGTTAACGAGTATTTTTATACTCATCAGTCATCACTCTCATCAGGAATACGTCATCACGATCAATCAAGAGGAGGTAGGTGATTATGACTTATGTCATAAAGACAATTAAGAATTTGGCTTAAACGCTTATACTGCGCAATACTCGTAACACACATTTTCAATATGAATTCCATGAACCTGTTCGGTCGGTTTTGTTGTTTGGAACTCAAGATGTCAGCCACAAGATGTCAACTGCTGGACTGGGCCTCCCTCATGAATTTCCGAAAAGTGAGGTTGGAAGCGGTCTGCATCCAGCATGTAGCGGTCGTCTGTCTACCTCTTGGCTGGTCATCCTACGTTGCGCTTGCCAGTGCGTGCTCACCATTACACCATTAGGAACTTTACGGCCCTATTGACTTTCATTTCTAAGTGCAATGTGCCCTGCTCACTATCATTTCTCCCAACTTGCTAATTCGCTGTGTTGTGTCGGTGATTTAACTTGACTGAAACTCATTCGCTCATACTAATATATTAGTAGTATGAGTGAATTTGTTAATATGTTTAAACTAACCCCGAGCAAAGTAATTAAAATAAACTAACAATACGAAATATTGAAATGAAGAAGCTTTTTTTATTATTTAGCTATTCTTGCTTTCGTGAATGATTATCACAATCAGCCTACAGATACCATAGCAAGTATTTATAAGTAAAACCTCTATCAAACTAATGTCATTAAGTATTACAAGTTGTTAAAGCGGGAAAAAAGTGAACAGCATTTGTTATCAATCTCAAATTATGTACGAACTTCCAAAAATTGCTATTTTTACGCCATTGTTATGTTAGATGAGGAGGTAAGGAATATTATGATGCGAAACCAGTTATTTTGAATTAATTCTTATTTAATTTTCATGCATACATAATTTACTTATTATTTTTTTCGCAAATAAAAGTCCCAATATCAATCATTATCAATCGTCAGAACAACTATCATCATTTTCAAAGGTTATTTTTTTTGGATCAACTTCTAATAAAAGATATTGATCATCTTCGACTTCCCCTTTCACTGTTACGGATGGATTTGATTCGAATTCTTCGTTTACTGTCACAGAAGAATCCAGTTCAAATTCTTCTTTCACTGTCACTGATGCATTTAGAAAAGAGTCTTGATCAGTTTCATCGTTCTCATTATACGGTGTTGCCAATGGATCGCTAACACTCGATGTCGCTCGATTTGTCATACCTAGCATATTATTTTTAGTTCTAACAGCTTCAAGTTCTCCCAAAATCAAATCTTGAATTCCAGTTCGCACTCTCAACTTGTCTACTAAAGGCAACGCCCTCATGAAAGGCAAAAGACTTTTGAAGAAATGAAGATCAGGGTCGTTTTCTATGCCGCTCATCGTTCCTGATTGTTTATAATCACTCTCTGGTGAAGTTTTACATTTCTTAGATGGCGGAGCCTCACTAATAGCGTTTGTTGCTTGCTTGAAAACTCTCAACGGTGGCGGACCGCATAAATTCATCTTGTTTTTCTTTTGTAGCTGTCTGCCTTTCTCCTGAAGATTATTTGATGTTGGATTTATTATTTGTAGCATTGGCATTTGGCTTTGTCGCGACTCATCTGTTATATCCTGATTAGCTTTATTTTCTATCAAAAGGACCGGTGTAGGTGTAGATACGGGCGAACATTCCGAGTTTGAATCGGGGGATGACGATGCAAGACGATTGGCAACAATAAGTCGTTGTTTCATATCAAATTCAGTAACTTCCTCAAGCATTACACGTTCTTCTTCTGTCAGCTTGTAATCTGTATAAGTGCTACTTGTCTTATTACCAATCAGAAAAGTAAGGCTGTCGTAGAGTGGCCACAAACAAAATTTTGTATTAGTATCTTCATTTGTAACATCTACACCATTTCTCTCTAGTTCTTTCACCTGGAATACATATTAATACTTTTATTTCATTATGTCTAATCTATACTTATCCTAATATTATAAAAGCTGTCTGTCATTCTGTCCATTTCTTACGTTTAATAATATAAATGTCGAAATGTCTAAGTTTAAAAACGTCTACAAATATCAATCGTGTCGAGATAGGTAGCATGCGCTCAAGTTTCCGTAATTTTGTATTTTTTGACAATGGGTGATTATGATAATTCATTAAATGAATACACGTCAAAATCATATGATATGAAATTTATAATATTATTCGATAATCTAAATTATACTGCAGTAAGTTTATAACAAGCACAAAGTTATTTTAAAATTTTATATATCGTTGAATTGAGCCAAGTTCTGATGCTCCGCTGTTCGAATTTCTTACCTGTCTAAAGAAATAATCCCTCAACCCTTTCCATTTCTTTCTGATCACTTTTTCTGAAAAAAATAATAAATAAATAAGTACTACATGGTTGCCTGGAAGAGATCGCTTTTAGCGATAAGGCCGCCTTTTGTTGCACTAGTCTATTTAAGTTCTTTGTTATTACTTTTAGGGTGTGTACAATAAAGAGTTCATCTATCTATCTACTACAAATACACAAGAAATACACCGTTCATTGAACTATATTTTCAACACTACCTACATATTTTCTTCTTTCATGATGGTGTTTTAGAAACCAAAAAAACTGCATGTAGAAGAATCGTTCGTCGAAAAACAAATTCGAAACGTTGAGTTCTTTTTGTCCGACACTAGTTAGAATTTAGATCAGCTAGTTCAAATTATAAAGCTCATAGTGAAATTAAAAAGTAAATTTATCGTTTTTGGAAACTATGCTTTACACATAACAAGTACTTACTTAAAAAAACGTTTTAAGTTAAACGGTTTTATTGAAAAAAATGTATTGTTATCAGGACTAAATGTGTATACCAAATTTCAGATCGATCCGTCAACTGCAAAGGGGTAATATTTCAATTACTAAATTTGACCCAAACAAACAAATAAATAAACAAACAGGTCAAGCTAAAGAAAACCGTTTAAAAACTGGCAATAATATAGAAATAAAATACCGAAGTTGATATAGAAACATAGTTACATCTTATCCGGGGGTCCGATACTCGGAAGCACTTGGAGCCATTGGTCCCTTTTGTACTTAACATAGTTACATACCTACTATTCGACCAGTAGTTTGAATAGCGTAGTTGAAACGTTCGTATTTCAAAATTTAATTAATTCTCTATCTCAAAAACGACTGAACCAATTTTGATGAAACTTGCACTGATCCAAAATTGGACTATACCTAATCCAGCGAAGAAAAAAATTGCTATCTGACTTACGCTTTTTTAAAACTTTACAATTGTTAACCTCCTTTTTTTGATGTCTGTTAAAAACACTGCCATCCTTCTTAGGCAGTCGGGTAAAGGCAACAAAATCACTAGGCAAAATATCAGACGAGCGAGTAACGCGTGATTTGTTCATCGTCATTCATTCGTCTTTTCTAATTGTTTTTTAAAAGAAAGCGCGATCCACACCGCGATTGAAAGGAAAGTAGTATTGAAGCTCATACTATAATTATGATGACACGTTTTCATACGTCACTTGGCACAAATGTTGTACAAAAACAAACAAAGCTCAGCTCTGAAACTTAGGCTGAATCAAGTAAGCGTAGTTCACAGTGTGAACCACGCTTTATAAAACGGAAACAAGTATCAAATGACGATATTACAAATTAAATATTAAACTACCTACAGATCTTCTATTTTGCACACTCCTTCACAAAACAGACAAAGACAACACTTTCAAAGTGCAGCAAGACAGAAAGAGACAGAAAGCTTTTCGCAAAGGTTGAGGGGCGTTTATACCGAAAGTTTTCTATTTGCGCTTGGAAAGTAAAATATACTCACCATTCATACAGAGTTCTTCAGCGATTTTTTGCCAACAATACATCAGAACCCTCACATTCTTATGCAAGGGTGTAGAGTTGTCCCATAGAGGTCGGTGTTTACGCACAGCTCTAATCAATCGCTCGTCTTGCTCATGATCGCGAGTTGTGCGGGCGTACGGAACAGCCATAGTGACGTGCGTTTCCGTGGCTAACACGCCAAGCGACTAGCTATGCGACGCAACCCGAGTTGAAGCGTGTCGGTGTGAATGTGTGCGTGGCGTGGCCAATGAGAGCAGCACCGTCCGCCGTATATACATCCTGCTCTAGCTTGTGTTACTCGCGCGGCAATGTTTCGTCGGCACTCGTAACTGCTCGTATCGTGGCGGCTTCGCTTGTTCAATCGAGACGAGCATACCGACACGACGCGCGCCACCAAACAATACATATACATATATTATTATATACACGCTACAGCGAGGCAGATTTGTTAAGATTATTCACGATATGATATTCTGTTTCAGTGATCCACTGTAACAGTCCCGTGGATTCCTCCTTTAATGCATCAAATGATCAAAATGATTTGTTTACGAAATAAATAAGCGTGGCGTGCCCCAAATGGCCCTTAACTACCACGCACATATATTTCGTCGCTGCGCTATCAAAAATCGCTACGTGCAAAATTTTTGCTTTTTTTAAATCTTTTTGCGTAAGAGATTGTACCGTAACTAACTTGCGTTACGCTTGATAATTATGTTGTTGAGTGTACTTTTTTTGACAAAGTATGCGCGTAGCTTTGTGTAATTTATGTAAAAAACATTCTTTAGAATAGTTTTCTTTCATAAAACCACTTATTCGTTGCGAAAAAGTTCGTTGGAGGTTACGAAAATGTGCATTTCTTTTATTGTTACTAAATTATAGGTACATGCCATATTATATAAGCACTGATAATGAAAATTCCTCCTCCCCCTTTTTGGGGGGGAAATACCTCCTTAATCGAAACTATGATTATGACATAAAATATATCAAATTGTAAAATCTGTAAGCCAAATTTCATCAAGATTTGATTGATTCATTCGATTATGATTTGATTCAAGACGTACGACGACGTTGGTACGACTTGTACGCGAGTACCAAACATCCGGACAGAAGAAAGAAAATTTAGCCAGTTGTTACCTTCGCTCACTCGGTCTATAAATTAGGTATCGAAGCATAAAGTCTAACACGACAAAAAATATTCTATATCCAACACAAAGACTAATAGGGGCAATTCTTTAATTAGTTTCTTCTAGGTAAGCGCGCTCCATCGTAGACCGCAACGTCGCTTAACATCAGGCGAGTTGGCGGTCAAGGGCAAACTTATTTCTACATAAAAAAAAAATGGTTGTCTGTAATGTCGGTTTACGGACGATAGTTTAACGTGACAACGTCATAACAAAACATTGATCAAATTATGATGATGATGATGTAACGGGACAAAGAGTCATACTTTTTCGTGCGTGCAGCCGGCGTTCATCGATTTATTAGACGTTGTCACGTCAAAAATCTATAACCTACCTATTATTACATAACATAACTACTGAACAAGTAATAACGACACGACACAAGCAAAATGATAAAAATAGATGCGATTAGAGTGCGGACGTAGGTTACGTACCTACGGTAACTTTATCAGAATATTTTCGTTAAATTCGTCGCGATAAGAGGTACTTTACCGTTATCAGAGACGGTGATAGTGAATGTATTGGTTTATCACTTTATTTGCTAACGTGATAATTGAATGTTGTGAAATAACGTCCCACAATCCTTTTGGTATAATTATAATTATTGTTTAAAAAAAAACTGAAATATTCGACTTCAGAATACGTAATTTCGGTTACATATATTTTTTTTTTCAGTTATTTTGTTTTAAAAACCAATCTACTAAACCGACCCGATTTTGATGACATTTCTACGAGATCAATCTGAAGGTAAAAAATAAAATCGGACAAGTGCGAGGCAGACTCGCCCACCGAGGGTTCCGTTACAAACTAGATAAAAGAACTACCGGGCGAATCTAGTCATTGATAAAAGGGGGAAATTATACATATTTTTTACATTTTTGATAATTCGAAAATTGCACATCGTAAAAATATTTAAAAATCAGTTTTAGCTTTTGCTAATGAAGCTCGTTCATATAGGTTAACTCCTACGGTAGATACGGTTAACTCCATATTTTGTGATTAAATTAAAAATAGATAAGTATACAGTTTTCGGATTTTTTCCCTTTATGTGTACTATAAGACAATGCTTCTTGCCAAATTTCATAGTTCTAGGTCAACGGGAAGTACCTTACAGATTTTGATTCCTTTGTGAAAGTCGAAATATGCGGGTTTTGCGACATATACGGCTGTACATTTTTGACTTGACTATAGATCTGCCTATACCCCTACGCGTTCCCGAGATAGAAGGTGTTGACAGACGGACAACAAAATGATCCTATAAGGGTTCCGTTTTTTCCTTTTGAGGTACGGACGGAACCCTAAAAATATAACCGATTTGAAAACCTCCTTTTATGAATTCCGTTGGGAATAATGAAAGATTTTTGTTCAAATAAATTTGAACAAAAATCTTTCAAAAATGATTTTTGTTGAAAATACTAGTAAAACTAAACATACCTACCACGAGACGAGCAGTCTGTTTGTTTGTTGTTCTCTTAAAATAAAATACCGCTAAGACAAAAAATATTTTGACAGCACCTGTCAAAGTTGAGAAAACGTTTCTGTCAGATCTGAAAAACATTTTTTGTTATCAGCCCTGTTTGTACAAACTGTCCCACTGCAAGGCGCGGGCCATCTTCTCATTGTGAGAAAAACGTATACCTACACGGAAAGAAAAATAGTCTTAAAACAAGTATATATTTATTGGTCAAGAATAATATGGTTTCATATATGGGGAAAACTATATATTCTTGAAGTCAGAATTTTATTGTTTTGGTTTAAATGCTAAAATCAACCATTAATTATCTCAAATAAAGAGTAAATATTCTAGATAGAAGAAATAAACAAAATGTTTAAAGAAGAGGGGCAGATTTCTTGAAGTTCAAGACATCTGATTTTCTCGAACCGAACCGACTTAAGTATTTTAATGTAAACCATTTGTATTTTCGGAGTAAGAGAGAGCTGTCTCCAGTAGAAAAGAGATTGATCTTTTAACAAAAATTACAATTTCTTCTCTCAAATGTAAAAAGTCTTAATCAGACAAAAACTTTTTATTCAAAATTATTATTCAAAAATAAGTGTTTTTTCATCAAGATTTAAGTTTCATTTTGTAACAGTTTTTATTATTTATCAAAGATTATGATATTTTGGATGGAGAATGTTTTTTTCTTGTTCAGAACTTACTTATGTCTTAGCTTGATAATTGGCGCTGTTTACATCCAAGACTTGCGTTATTGAACGAAGAATCGATAACAATTTAAACTGAAACCAACCCAATTTAATTTTAGTTCTTTGAATGTTGGTACAAGACAACACATACGTTAAGTAGATATTTGATTATTTTATTCAGATAATGGGATTTTCTTAAACAGATGTAATTATTTTTTTCGGTTAAAAAAAAAATCAGTTTAATCAAAGAATTCAGATTCTTCGGTGGATTTTATAAATGTTCTTCATTTGAGTAAGTGGAGACAAACCAAGACCATATTTTTTTCGATTTGATATTTTCTATATATTATTTAAATAATACCCTTTACTTATCTTAAGTATTTTTAATCTTAGGTAAAAAGTAATTATAGTTCTGAATTAAAAGATGCAGCTTTTTATGGTGAGTATATTAATATTTTTAATTTGAATATCCGGAGGTTTCATACTAAAACCAGATTTATCTTAGGTGAATAATTTCTATGCGTTCTCTAAAGAATATAATTTGTTTAGCTCAATAATTTTTCTACTTAAAGTAAGAAAGTATGAGATTTGAATTGAAAATTCCTCTTTTAAATGTGAGTATATTATTATTCTAAATTTGAATATCATGTGGTTTCATAATAAAACCATATTTATATTAGGTGAATAATTTTTATGCTTTCTCTAAAGAATGTAATTTGTTTAGCTCAATATTTTTTTCTACTTAAAGTAAGAAAGTATGAGATTTGAATTGAGAATTCCTCTTTTAAATGTGAGTATATTATTATTCTTAATTTGAATATCCTGTGGTTTCATACTAAAACCAATTTATCTTAATTGAATAATTTCAGTGCATTCTCTTTAAGAATATCATTTGCTTAGCTCAAGATGTTTCTTATTTGATGTAAGAAAGTATGAGATTTGAGTTGAGAATTCCACTTTTTAGTTAAAACTATTAATTTTCTCAATTTGAAAATCCGGAAGTATCAAAGCAAGACCAGAATTAAACATAAAATGGATCTCTGCCGCAATGCAGCCATTGTCAGGTTACACCACCAAAACCAAATTAGTATCGTAACTCAGGCTGAAAAATCCAAAAAATTTGAGCTCGAGTTAGTGCTAATCGATCGCTTTGGCATAATAAACGTGAAAAAGGCCGCATTGCACAGAGGTCCATAATATGTTTTATTCTGGTTTGTTATGAAATTAATAGTTTCACCTAAAAAGTGGAATTCTGCGTTCATTCTAGTATTGCTATAAAACCTCCAGGCAAATTAGTACAATTAATAGATTAAGTTAAAAAAAATGGCATTCTCAATACAATCTGGTAAAACATGAGCCAGATACATCCTAGGATAGGTCCAATATCTTTAAAATAAAAGCTAAAAATTGTTTATAAAAACTTTTATTAAAATAAGTCTTTTGGACGTGCCATGTACACTTAGAATCATTTGTGTAGGTGAACTAACTTAATCAATAGAAAAGAAAGCAGAATTCCTCTTAAAATAATTATAAATTTTAAGTTTCAACTGTGTGAATGTGAAAAAAATAATTGTATAAATTTCTTATGAGCCCCCGGAAACCTGCAGAATTTCGTCTTTTCATAGAAACGTATTATTCTTTTTATTTAAAATTTATAGATCAGACCGAAACTAAACTTTGTAGGTAGATTAAATTATGCCATATCCAGGCTCGCAGCGTCATACATTTTTGAAATAACAAATCTTTACGAAATTGTAGCGAGTTTCAGTTTTCAGTACAATACATAAATTAGATATAAGATTAAGTCGGCATTTGTCGTTTAAAAAAATAATAAGACAATGCAAGCTTGAATATGGCATATCTTAAATCTGCATATAATGTTTTGTTTCGATACGACTTGTAGTTTTTGAATAAAACGAATACTTAGTAAGTTTGTATGAAATGACGAATCCCGCAGTGTGTACCTTAACATCAAAATTGTGGCAAGATTAGGTATATTATTAGGTACATATAATAAACGTACATAGTTTTTGACTCACTTGATAATAAATCAGAGTGTAAAGCACACGTTGTAACATCTCTTGCAAGGTAACAACTCATTATTGATAGCAACATTTGAACAAACGAATTTTTTTTTTGTTGTATATTGAACTTTATTGGAAATTGAACTACCTTAATTATAAAAAAGAAAATAAACTAACTTAATTCTAAAAATCAAATGAACTAGCATTCAGTCAGCCATTTCTTAAAACTCTAATTATTGTGGCACGAATAGGCAATAATGATTAATATTAACATCTTAAATCAACATAAATATTTTGATTCACTTTATGAATTATATTTGGCATCAAACAACAACAATCTTTTAAATGAACGATTTCTGCATCATTCGTTTCACTAACAAGATAAGCCATGTAATGTGAAGAATATCCTAGTGTTTCCAAAATTGTACCCACGAAAACAACATTTTGATCATATTTATGAATCAACACATGTTTGATTTTTACATTTGATTTTTTCCTACATTTTGGCCGAGGACAATATATCTGAAATGTATGGCACTACCTTGTCGTACTTAGTTTCAACTCCATATACGCACCTCTGTATTAACAAATACAAATGTGCAGCAGCCGCTGCCAGTAGCTGGCGTGCAAAACATGGTAAGTTTTAAATAATGTGTCGAATGCCTTTGTTGCACTTTCAAACTTGTATTTGACTTTGTCAATGACAAGATAGTATTTATGTTGTTTGACATTTCCAGCAGACCCACAGCTGATTAGATATGGTTGCAATGTTTGCTTCTTCTTGATTTCACTTCTAGGTTTTCAATTTTTTTGTCAATGTCTCCGAAGGTCTGAAACAAGTTGCAATGCTTATTAATTTTTATTATGTATAGTAGATTTATGTCAAACAAATTTTAATAATGTTACTTAGTGGTAAGTGATCACCGTTGACTATAGACACAAAATGAATTATATTGTATACACACCAAAATGTTCATAAAAATAATAATTAAAAAAATGCACCATCAATTAAAAAATTTAAATAATTTAAGTCAAATAATTTTAAAATCAATATTTATAAAAAAATATAATATCTGTTTGTTTTTAACCTAAGGACTGAAATACCACTGATTTAATTAAATTTGATATGGAGATAGCTTGAACCCTGGGAAAGGTTCCTGTGTACTTTTCATCATCATCAATTATCATCACGTGGGTAAAATAGCGAGGCCCAGCAAGCCATAAATAAAAATCTAAACTTACATCTACGTCAACAATAAAATTTTCTCATTCAATAAGTTGAAAATTTTGTTCTTTTGTTTAATCTCCCTTTTGGAGAAATTAGATAACACAGCAGCTTAATTTGATCGGGAACTTTTAGATCTGAAAAAAAAAGTGAGTGCTGTTAAAATAAAGTAACAAAAACACACCTCTCTTTAAATGTATTTCATAAAACTCGGAACAGAGAATTATGTCACTTACCATCATCAGTCTGCCATGTAATATTTTCGTATAAATTTGACAATGTATCGTCTTTAGAAACATCAAATTTAATACTAATAATTGTATTGATGAATGGTTGCCACTTTGTATAAACATTCATAGATTTTTCCTTGTACTTCTGCTCAAAATCTAGGTTGATCTGAAATAAGAAGTTATAGTTTAGGTAAGTACATGTATTTGGAGCTACCCATAAAAGTACATTTAAAGCGTTTTATTTATATTTAGTTTTGAATTGATATTATTACATACATACACTAGATACACACACGCACAGAGACACACCCATATACTAGATACACACACACTAGATACACTTGCGCTTTACCACATTTAATGTATTTCAGCCCATAACTATAATAACTTATGTGCTCGCTGTGAAACACTGACAACCGGTTCTTTGTCAGCCTACAGAAACCTAAAAAAGTTATACAAAATTTTATATTTCCACAAATTAAATTATATCTGCTCAGCCGCTCATGTTCTTGTGAAATGTTGTAGCAGTATGTAATATTGTGAAATCTGCTATATTATAATAGTTCTAAACATTATAGAAAAAAAAAACGATTAAATATCCAAAGTGAAAATAAGGTGAATTAGAGTAAATATAATCCTCATGTAATAATAAAAAAAAAAAAAAAACTTTCTTTCAATAAAATGTATATGAATACAGATTACTAACCAACATCTTACCCCTTGGGTCATTTAGGGTATTCCATTCTTCTATAAATTCTGCCACACTTTCTTTCTTGGAGCATTCTCTTATAGGATAGGTAGAAAGCCAGTAATCAATAACTTGAGCCCAAGGTTCTGAATTGTTTCTTAAGAATGCAATTTTATCTTCTTGCTTGTCTGCCAAATACATAAAAAGAAATTTACAGATGATTAAGTACCTAAGTAGACAACAATCTGAAGATGCTGAAGATGAATTGAAAGAGCCCTGGATATGATATGATATGAAAGTGATAATGATGCTGGTCAATGTGCACTACTTCTAAATATAAATTTTCTAACCCCACATTATAACCAAGGTCTAAAACATGTATAAGATTTTATTCTCTCTTACTCCATTACATAATATATTCTTTAAAGTAAGACTCATCAAGATCTTATAAATGTTTTAGATCTTGGTGTAAACATGGGCGCCCTTATGCTCATCTATGACACTAGAAGGCTCCTTCGACATAGAATTATGTAAAATATATAGCTTATATTATGATGATTACTCAAGTAACCATCATTTAGTCACAAGTATGTACTAGGCCCTAGTAACTAGCGAGAGCAAAGTCATGAAAGAGCACCTTATATTATTTGGTAACTAAAAATGATTACTTGATGACAATTACTTGATATACAATAACCTGTATAATTTTCTGTTTTCTCTACAATCTACAAATAAAATACTTATTTTACCTGTTACACATGCATAAGAAAGGATTAACAACTATCAAATGTTTCTATTCTACCTAGGTACATTGTCTAACTCTACTGAAATACATATTTGCATGTTAAAAAAACGCTTCGCTCGCTCGATCAACAAGTATAGTGGTTTAAATCTATCTTTGCTTTGGTAGACATGCACTTTCCCTCAGGCAAAACAATTCGTTAGGTAAGTACCTATTTAGGTAGGTACCATATAAACCATGTTTGGTAATACCTATTTGGAACAAATAAACAAACCTGTGACATGTCAATACTTGCTATGGTTCGGCCCTCTAAAATGTAGAATGATTCTATTAATTCTATTATATGAAACCACGTGCGTGGTTGAATGAATGAATACCTAGGTACAGATCCGATCTGTAGGTAGGTAGGTAGGTACCTATTTATATATTTGTATGTTGTGTTTGTGTTGGTTGGATGATGGTTGTAGTTACCACCAGTGATATGATTATATTTACCTTGATATCGGTCAATTATTACTTCTGGAACACCCCATGTTCGTAGCAAAGTAGCTATCTCCGGGCCGGAGTTTGCGTCGGCAATGTCACACATCTAAGTACAACAAAAATCTAAATAAATAACACTTCAATTATTATAACTAACTAAACAAAATGATTAGATAATTTTACTTTTCATAAATTTCCAGCATACAACTTTGAAAGTGAAACAAAATTTGACGCGACAAAAGCGGAGCGGGCGGCAAGACTCGCGCGCAACGACGAAAGAAAGTGTTGCCACTTGCCAGATCGGTCGGCGTCTCTCGCGTCCCCCAAATGCCCCTAATACATGGTACATTACTTACATTATTCAGCAATAGCTCCCATTACTGCAACTGTATCTTCACACGCATCGATAGTCTGCAGGTCCGTTCATTTTTTCGGACTTAAATTTGTTTATATGTTTGTGTGGGTTGTATAATATTCAATCTTGAATATTATTATTTAAAAATTAAATTATTGTTTAAAATTAAAGCCATTTTGAAGTGTATCTACACGTTTTAAACAAATACAACTACCTAACACCTTTATTATACACTCAAGATCAATTAGCAATAAAACCAAAAGTTGAAACCCCATGGAAATCTGTCCAGTAGGTTTTGAGTCTAACAAACACAAATTTAAAAAAAAATTTTTTTTTTATTTAGTGACTCTTAAATGGTCGATTACAGTTAGTTTTTTTATTGACCAGATATGACTCTACTATCTTATACCATAACTATAAGTTTTGATACCGCGAAATAGTCCACGTGGACTACAAAGAAGTCAATCGTCATGTTTTACTTTCATCATTTTAGCAAGATCTCATCAGCGCATGAGAGCGTATTCTACGGAGAGGTCAAGCTGTATTTTCGATTTTACTGAACTGATTTCAATCAAACATTATTATTTCATCATCATCATCATTTCAGCCGTAGGACATCCACTGCTGAACATATTTCAATCTTATGCGGCCTGCACCCAAACATGGCTAACGTTTAAAAATAAACTATAATAAAAATAAAACATAAAACTAAAAATAAACTATAAATCTGATTGCAATAATTCTTTTTGTAATGGTTTTAGTATCTTTCCACTTACTAATTTGTAGGTTTTTTTTTATTTATAGAAGATAGATCTACGATTGACCACCAATTCGCCTGATGTTAAGCGACGGTGTGGCCGAGGATGGAGCTCGTCGATCTAGAAGATATCTATTCACTCTAGCCTTGAAAATTCCAAGATTGTAGGTCTCAGGAAACAGAGATGGCGGCAAAGAATTCCATTCTTATGCAGTACGCAACAAGAATGTGGATCGATATCGCTGAGTGCGGATTTTCGGCATTTCAACGAGAAATGGGTGGTAATTCGCCGACTTTCTACTAGTCCTGTAGTGAAATGGGGAAGGTGGAAGTAGGTCGTGAAGCTCTTGCGCACATTCCTCGAAATGAATCCTGTAGAAAATAGACAGACATGCTACTTTACGGCGGTGCTCGAGACTAAGTAGCTTCTTGGCAGCTAGTTTATCGTCACCGATTAACCTCACAGCTCGCCGGTCCACCGAAGTTTCCGAATAATACGTGTAATAGTTATCTGCAGAAACTACTGCGTCTACTGTTGTCTGTTATGATCAGAAATTTTATAAATCTATTATATATAAAGCTCGATTACCACTCACTGACAGAAATGTTTACCATGAAGGAGTGTAGGTAGGTAAAAATTAACAATGTGGGGATGGAGGGAAGCGCTCAGTGAGTATGGGAAAAGTCCGGAACCCAAAAGTGGGACCCTCGATGGAGTAAGTACTCCAGAGGAACTCGAAAACTACAAATCGGAGGTGGGTGGCGCCGGAACTAAAAATGTTCAAAACCCTGGGAAGTTTCTGGGAAACTAAAAAAAAAGATGGCCGCCATACAAAATTGAATCCATCGTTACTCGGAAACCATTGGAGATTGTGGTGGAGTGCTCGACCAAATGTCATAGAGGACGTTAGGGGAAACTTACATTTCACGCATGTACTCGGTTTCTATAGGTAAATCTTCAATTACATCTTTTAAATATCTTCCAATATTAGTGTATTTATAGAAAAAAACTTTTTGTCACCAAGAACGCGGAAGGTCGACCCGCGGGCCGCTCGCGGCCCACGCACTGCGCGCCCTCTAGTAACCATTATAATATTGGAAATAGGAGCATGCCATCAAACTTCTTTCCTTGTATGAATGACAACATCCTTCTAGTATAATTATGTTTTCGTCATAGCTTATCGTCCTTAACGACTTTAGAGTGGACGGTTAAAATAATAATTAAAAATAATTATTTGTAGTTGGAACTTAGCAGTTCCCATGGCTTTATGTGCATGGAAGTTTTATTCCATGGTGTTTTTTTACGAAACTAATCTGTGGCGGACTGTTCGTCGTCTATGCAGGGTCTAAGGAGAGTTTTTGGCTGGAATATGCAAGATGGTGATGACACTGTGGCAATTGCTCTATGTTCTCAGCCATAAGAGCATCTCAAGCTAGGACAAGATATATTATGTGTCATGCAGGCATTTAGGCACTAAATTCAATCTAGATTGACTGGTCTAAACGTAGGTAAGTGAAACGTAAATACATATTTTTTTGTCCTTCAGTACATCGCAGATAAGATAATTGATACACTAATGAATAACGCACCTTGTAACAACAACAACACCTACTTACAACAACAACACTTGTAACGGCACTCCCAAAAATTGGGGAATCATTTTTTAAGATGGCAACCCTCATTTCTTTTTTTTCCGTCCGTTACGTTACCGGTGGACGGTTGTGAGGATTGAGCATCTGTCAAGAAACGCGATTTTCATCTAAGACTATCGATATTCTTAGATGAAAATGGTGTTTCTTGGATAACAGTAAATAATAATAATATTGTTAGCAGTCATTCAAGAGTCGTTATCGTCAAGAATCTTTATTTTCATTTAAGAATATCGATTCTTGGATGACTTTTAATTAGTAATAATATTGATTATTAGCGGCCATCCAACACAAGAGTCGCTATTATGAAGAAACACGATTTTCATCTAAGAATAACGACTGTTGTCTTGTCGTTATTTTGAGATGAAAATCGTGTTTCTTGCATATGCGCAATCATCACACAATTCATCAACATCCAGCCTCATCCCAATCTATCCCTATGGACCTAAAAAGCTTAAAATTTTCAAATTTTATAATAAAATACTACGGTAAACCGTAGCCGGTAACCGGTGGTTTGGTACGGAATACCGCTTAAAAAAAACTTCGGTGGTACCTTGTGGGTACTGTAGGTGTGTACCTATGTACCTAATACGATTTTTTTGAATTCCATCTTTGTAACGGGGTATAAATAAACGAGGTTTATAAGACATATGGTTTTCTCATGGATGCCATTGTCAGAACTGGACCAAATTGAAATGGGACCACATGGGAAGCACCAGCTTTCAAACAAAAATAATAATTTTCAAGATCGGTTCACCCAGTCAAAAGTTCTGAAGTAACAAATATAAAAAAAAAATACAGTCGAATTAATAATAATTAATAATAATAATTATAAAAAAAAGTCACCGCTGAAAACGCACGTCATTTTGTGGTCACAATATATTTAATTCTTTTTATACTTTTTATATAGTTTATATCATTTTACCAGTATTTATTTTGTACTAGGGTGGTCCTTATTTTTCAAAGTGAAAGATATCAACGGGGCAGCCTCTAATTATGTTCCCTGTGCTTTAATATGAATACAGATTTTTTATTTGATTTTTTAAATGACATTTAGGTGTTGCGACGCGATCAACATATTAAAATTAAAAAACAACTTAAGATAAGACAAACGATCAAGAAAAAAAATTATGAAGGAATTTACAACAGGGTATGAGTTTTGTTTGTTAACTGACTTCCAAAAAGAAGGAGGTTATCCATTCGGTCCGTAAGTTTTAAAAAAAATATTTTTTCGTATGTTTGTTTACTCTTTCGTGAACCAATTTTTGTGTTTCTTGAATTAACATATAGAGAAAGCTCCCAAGTTGGTCCCATAATTATTTTATAGACATTGCTTATTACGTTTAAAATATTATCTAAAAATTATCTAAATTTTTATTGTATTCCTGAGTGAAGTGCATCAGATTATAGTATCACAGAGTTCCACCAATACGTTTTTCTTTGCAAAAGTGTCAAATGCTAAGGATTATCCTATAAACATCTGCACATTTTCTAATCTTCAAAGACGAAGTATTTGACATTCAATGACAAATCTCATTTGTGACAAAAAAATAAACGAACGGGCGAAGAGAGGTTTCTTCAAAAAGTTTACAGCCGTGAAGGATTTAGTAAATGTAAAACCTTCTTACTTCTCATCCAATGTGTATAAGATCGAGCAGCTATATCATAGACTACTTGTGTCAACCAATCCCACAGTAAGTTCGATATCCAAGCAATAAAATGTGGACAGACCATATGAAGGAAGCTTACTGATAAGGCTGTTATGCCAGCAGCCAGATCCAGTCAACAGCCTTCGAGATGTCGAGGGAAACGGTAAACATTTCCCCTTGGTTCTTGATGACCTCACTCCTAATGTGAATGAGGTACGCTAGAATATCCCTTTTGGATCAGTTTCAATGAAATCTGTATTGTTAGTCACTGATTCATTGGATTCTAGGTACATTAGGAGACTGTTATTAAGAATACGTTCCATTGACTTGCAGATAATGTACATAACCGAGATAGGTCTGTACTAGCTAGCAACCGGCCAGCATGGCTACCTTTTTTGGACACGGGTTAGTCCAATGATTAACCCGTGCCCAAAAATGTACCGAAATCGTGAAAGCTTGCCAATGCAAGCTTTCACGATTTCGGCACTTGTTCAGTTTCTAGAGTGAGGTAAGAGGCCCGTCAGCACAGAAGTCTGCTCGGGTGCACAAGTCCTCAGAACTGTGGCTGGAATACCATCAGTCAGAAATTGATCCATGCTACGAGGTGGAGTTAGACGTGTCATGCTAACAACATCTGAGCATGACGATTCCATGAAAAGAAAGGCAAATACTTTTGCCTTTTCTTCCACGGCATAAACTATTATCTCTTTCGATTTCAACAGGGGAGGAAGCGAGGAGTGGCAGAATTTCGTTTCTTCTCCTGCTGAATAGATTACACCAGACCAGTGAAGGTTATATAAATTGTATTTCAAAATGTAACGCTTAAATAATAATATATAAAAGATACGGAACACTAACTGCTATTTATTCCTAAGCAGTTTAGGTGCCTACACAGTTTGGTTACGTTATATAGTAGAATAAAATGAAAAATAAAAAATATAGTTCCATTTTCTTATTTTCCTATTTAAACTTGCGCTTACGACTCTCTCGCGGCAATTTTGACGTGGAATATGGGCGCATAGGCGATTGTGGCCGTTTTCGACGGGAAAAATCGGCCACAGTGGCGTTAGTGGGTATTTTCGTCGTACAATATTGTAATGAGGCTCTTTGCAAAAAAAATATTTGTGTTTTTTTTTATCAAATTAAGGGTTTTTTCAAATTCTGTGAATGTGAATAGATGCATATGCATTGTAAGATGCTAAAAATGCAACAAAAACAAAAAGCCCTAACGGCCATTGTGGCTCTTTTCCACGGATAGGGCGATATGTTATAAATGATAGGCACAGTAAACACAAGTACTTAGTATTTATTACACATATGTTTATAAGTACTTACATAACGTGTCAGACGGAGTAGGTATAGGTTACATACTACTTGAATTTATCAGAGTTCCTATATAAAAAAAATATCTATCATATTTTGAACTATTAAGATTCCTTGTTCAATACCATAACTTATTCCCTCAATACAAAAAAGTTTTGTTTGAAAGAATTGGACCACATTTTACTCACCCAAAAACAAACTCTTCTTAATCTAAACGTGTATGTATTCTTATTGAAAAACGTAAGTCTATCTTATTTTGAACCATTTAGATTCCTAGTTTAATACCATAACTTATTCCTATAAAATAAATAAAAAGTTTTGTTCGAATACAATGGAATACCTTAACTTGAAAAATTCAGATTCCTACGGCAATGCTACTACTTACTTACCCAAAAACAAAATATCCTTAAGGTTAACATAAATTTACTTACTAAAAAACGTTACTTTATCTTATTTTGAACCATTTAGATTCCTAGCTCAATATCATAACTTATTCCTACAAAACAAAAAAGTCTTGTTTGAAAACATTGGAATAACTTAATTTGAAAAATATAGATTCTTACGCTAATGCTACTACTTAAGTACTTACCCAAAGACAAACTTTTCTTAACCTAAACATGAATTTTCTTATTAAAAAACGTTACTCTATCTTATTTTGAATTAATTATATTCCTAGTTCAATACCATAACTTATTCCTACAAAATAAAAAAAGTCTTGTTTGAAAACATTGGATTACCTTAATTTGAAAAATATAGGTTCTTACGCCAATGCTACTACTTACTCACCCAAAAACAAACCTTTCTTAACCTAAACATGATTTTTGTCATTAAAAAACGTTGCTCTATCTTATTTTGAATCATTTAGATTCCTAGCTCAATACCACAACTTATTCCTACAAAACAAAAAAGTCTTGTTTGAAAACATTGGAATAACTTAATTTGAAAAATATAGATTCTTACGCTAATGCTACTACTTACTTACCCAAAGACAAACTTTTCTTAACCTAAACATGAATTTTCTTATTAAAAAACGTTACTCTATCTTATTTTGAATCATTTAGATTCCTAGTTCAATACCATAATTTATTCCTACAAAACAAAAAAAGTCTTGTTTGAAAACATTGGACTACTTTAATTTGAAAAATATAGGTTCTTACGCCAATGCTACTACTTACCTACTCACCCAAAAACAAACTTTTCTTAACCTAAACATGATTTTTGTCATTAAAAAACGTTACTCTATCTTATCTTGAATCATTTAGATTCCTAGTTCAATACCATAACTTATTCCTACAAAACAAAAAAGTCTTGTTTGAAAACATTGTACTAACTTAATTTGAAAAATATACGTTCTTACGCCAATGCTACTACTTACTTACCCAAAAACAAACTATTCTTAACATAAACATGATTTTTGTCATTAAAAAACGTTACTCTATCTTATTTTGAATCTTTTAGATTCCTAATTCAATACCATAACTTATTCCTACAAAACAAAAAAGTCTTGTTTGAAAACATTGTACTACCTTAACTTGAATAATTTATATTCTTACGTCAATGCTACTACTCACTTCCTTAAAAACAAACTTTTCTTAAACCAAACATGTATTTTCTTTTTTTTAAACGTTAATCTAT
This sequence comes from Lycia hirtaria, assembly GCA_947563715.1. Lineage (NCBI taxonomy): Eukaryota > Metazoa > Arthropoda > Insecta > Lepidoptera > Geometridae > Lycia > Lycia hirtaria. Next base: position 28,430,119 of record OX387375.1, read on the forward strand.
CTTATTTCGAATCATTTTATATTCTACACTCAACCCCATTATTTACTCACATTAAATTTATTTTTCTTAGAACAAATAATATTTTCCTTCATCCGAAAACCTTCCTACTTTCTGATTATGAGAATCTTAAATGATTAACAAGAAGAAAATGAGGATTTTACTTTAAATATATATTTATTTAGTAAAGATGTATAGGGTACAAGTTTTGATTCAATCATTAAAGGCTCTTGAACTTAGACAATGTACTATCATATAAAGAAAAAAGTTATTCTTAATTTAACAAAATAGCATATTGTGTATACAACACTCAAAACTTCTTGAAATTACAATTATTGTTTTGATTTTAGTAAATATAATAAGAATAATATTGTTTTTCTTGGATAATATCATTTATGTTGAGCTAAGATATTATTATTAATTCAAGTACATATTTATTTGACATTAAACAATATTCCTGAGAATAAAAATATTCTTGACGGAAAACTAATTTCACGAGCATTTTTTTCCGTGTACTCATTTTAGTACGTTGCACTTTGCTTAATGTGTGTTACCAAAGCAAACTCTGTAAATATCATCTAGCCACTAACCTACTAATAATTTGAATGCGACAGTTTGTGAGTAGGTAATGCTTGGATGTTATCGATTTCATTTGGAAATAAATGTTTGTACTCCACACAAAGTAAACACTTATGTGATATGTCTCGGCAAACCGAATCGAAACGCTTTAATTCCACTTTCATCGTGCGGACTGCTAGATTGTGGAATACGCTTCCTGAGTGGGTATTTCCCGATAGATATAATCTGGGTGTCTTTACATCGCGAGTGAATTGGTTTCTTTTAGGTAAGCGTGCTCCATCGTAGTTCGCAACGTCGCTTAACATCAGGCGAGTTGGCGGTCAAGTGCAAACCTATTACTACATAAAAAACTTAAACGCTATCAGTAAGAATGGTTCCACAGGCACCATTTGTCGTTTTACTCCCGTACTACCAACGTAAAGTACTACTGTACTAACCGATTTTGAGCTTGTATAGTAACAAACTATAGAGTCAAAACAAAAAAAAACTGCGAAATTCTTTACTTTCTATCTATTATGGTTCAAAGGATACAGGCGTTTACACATATGAATGGCTGTATCCTTTAATAAGACAGATATATAGACAGTATAGGCTCACGAACCCTAAACTTATTTACCATAATTACCGATTTTCATAAAATCCATATAGAAAAAAAGAGAATCCTCAAAATCAATTCACAATTTGCGGAGTAATCGGTGAACAAACACCAAAAAAAAACCTAGTCGAATTGAGAACCCCTCCTTTTTGGAAGTCGGTTAAAAAAGAAGGCTACAGAATTAGTCTACTTAACGGCAGGTGAAACCACGGGGTGTAGCTAGTTCTAAATAAAACCAAAACTATGAATCGATTTTACTGTTTAGGTTAGGATAAACATCATTGTTCAAAAGCGCAGTTTTCGCTACCGAGTTATAAATAGGTCTATTTTACACAATCAAAGCTGTCGCTATCGACCAGCGATCTACATGTGCCTGTTATGTTAGTAACAGAAAGTCTCAAACAAGAATAATTGTAATAATAATTGTAAATAAAAAACTAGCAAAAATTGTCTTACGTAATAAATGAATGGCTCCCAAACTGCTAGAACCAATTTGGCTGTCAATTCACCTACACAAAGATTATGTCGCACTTATAATGAATTTAAAGCTGGGTACTCACTTAGCAGTGTAGCATGAGAGTATCAGATACGGTATCAAGTGAGTACGTAGGCACAAGCCCGCTGCGAGCCGCTCGCGCGTGGAGCGCTGTAAGCTCGCAGTGACCCGCCGAGTGGCGGTATCACTGCGAACACAAAGGCGGCTCGCAGTGTGCTCGTGGACGGCGAGCTAGATACGCGGTGGACCGTGGACGAGCCGTACCCACTTGCAGGTTGATACAGTATCTGATACGTTACATGCAACACTCCTAAGTGAGTACCCAGCTTAACGTATCATTGGATGATCTCGACATCTTCAATGATACACTATATGTTTTTAAAAACAAACTGGTAAAGTCTCTTTGTAAACTAGACAGATTTTTCAGATTTTTATCCTTTGATTTTATAACTTTTTGATTTGGCTCATAGATTTATAAATAAATAATAAACTTATTTTAACTAATGTAGCAATAGTGTAACCATTGTTATAATGAAAGTTGTATTTGCCTGTAATGGGTGATCATATCATATCTATGTATGAACGAACTAGAAAATTAAGAATGTATAATATGTTCACTGTTGGCGTATCTAAATAAATTACTAAATAAAATAAAATATTTTTTTTGTCGGAGGTTTTTGAGTTTACCAAACTTATACTTCTATATTATCAAATGCTTATTAGGGTTCCGTACCTCAATAGAAAAAAACGGAACCCTTATAGGATCACTTTGTTGTCCGTCTGTCTGTGCGTCGGTCCGGGTGTCAAAACCTTTATCTCGGGAACGCGTGAAGGTATCGAGTTGAAATTAAAACCATATACGCAGATCCATAGTATCTTGCTGCAGAAAGAAAAATAAAATTTCTTCAGTATTCGTAAAAAAAAGTTACAGCCGAATATGTCGTAAGAAACGCACATTTCGACACTTACAGAGGAATCAAAACCTATGGGGTACTTCCCGTTGACCTAGAACTCTGAAATTTTGTGTTGGAGTACACATATAGGAAAAAATCCGAAAACTGGACATTTTAAATTTAATCACAAAAAAATAGTGTCTCTATGCAAGGAATGAGGGCCCAAATTTTAAAGTGAATTAACCGTATCATGTGGGGTATCATATGCACGAGCCTCATTAGCATAAGCTAAAACAGGTTTTTGCACATTTTTCGCTCCCTGCAGACCCTTCACTTCAGTTGGGAACCAAAACTTTTTAGGCGAATTTTGATTATGTACAGAGTGGCCGCGCAAAGCAACGTTGACTGCCTCAAACGCTTACTACTACTATAAAATATGAAAATATAAAATAAAATATATGATTTTCCCCTTTTATTTAGTTTGTACGGAACCCTCAGTGGGCGAGTCTGACTCGCACTTGTCCGGTTTTTTTTATTATATTCTCGAAAAGTTGTTATCGCAGCATATTCCAAATAATCATCACGATCAAAAACTTTTAGGTCTTATAGTTAACATTTTTTTTTCAAACAATTTTTCATCTTCGCATATAACAAATCTGGGAAAAGAAAATTATGTATGTAACCTTACTTTTATTAACCGACTTCTTTTTAAATACCAATTGTACACCATTACCATTATAGAACAGACTTACCTGCCAAAATCTAATAGTCTCTCAGCGAAATGGCTGTGACATACGGACAGAATGACAGATGTGATGAATTTATACGAGTTCCTCACAGTACTATGGAATGGAATCCTATAAATCCAGTATGTAATCGAACGAAACGTTATTATTGCACTTTTGCCGTACGTACTCTTATCGTTAAAATATGTGAAATACGCTTACTGAGTGTATGTGTTCTTCGATATAAATAATCTGATCTCTGTCAAGTTTGACAGGTGTCATTCGAAATTAAGATCTCGACGATAGAAGTACCACAGATGTCGCGGTTGTTATTCGTTGAAATTTAGCTAAATTTGCCATCTTGTCACATGTGACATTTGAAACTCTTTGGTTTGTGCTTTATGATTTTAAGAACAGAATACAAACTCTCATGAATCGGACTCTAGACGTGGTTTACTGGACCTTTTGGGATTTGTCATTTTGGCTGACTGGACCATATGACATTGACCGATTTCTTCTCGGTAATCGCGCTCCATCGTGGACTGCGACGTCTCATTAAATCAGTTGAGTTGACAGTCAAGCGTAAAATTATTACATAATTAAAAAAAAATGTATAGGGCAAAGCCGAGTGCACACGAGCGGCAATCACGCTATCCTCACGAACTCTCCCATAATATGTCAGCATGATATTATTGTCATTTGGTGCGTTGGCAGTGTCACCAGCAGGATTAGCATCGGCCCTGTGCCTTCGATAAGATAGGCAGCTTGCGTCAATCGCGCCCTTATCGCTATCGGGATGAAGTCAAACACCTGTATGGATCGTTCGATATTATGTAGTTGCTATCTGTCTTATTCACTAGCTATCGCTCGCGACTTGGGCCGACCGGTTTTTTAAGGTCGAGGTAGTTTGGTTTAGCGTATTTTTAATTTTTGTGAAAGTTTTAATATTATTATTACAAAAAATGTAGCCTATGACAATCAGGGAGTGAAGACGAATCTAACGACACCTACGACATACATATTACATAATATACACTCGAAAAACATAAGCCTCCTTCTTGCGCAGTCGGGTAAAATGTGTCAAATTTTTGGTTTTATTCCATAAAATTTTTAAATTAGAAAAAAATAATGGACAAACACAATATTATTTCATATAGGTATATTAAATGATTAGACATAAGATCTAATGTATTACATGGAAAATTTTACATATACATTTATCTTATTATAGCTACTGTCTATTGATAATAATGATATGATAAAAGAACAGAACGGGACCTGCATATATTTTTAGTTTCAAGAATTTAGACTTGATATAACGATAAGAAATATAGATATGTTTCTAAGAATCAATTATTATTATTCTAACCAAATTCTTTATTCTTAATCGAGTTCGCAAAAGATAAGCATTTTGTCAGATAAATTGATTTAAATTGATATGTACTGATATGTATGTATGTATTGATATGTATTTATATGTACTGTAGCATAAAAGTGATTAATTATGAATAATAAACTCTTTCTTATTATTATTTTTGAATACCAAGATAACAATTTCACTGCTTCTTAATCATCATCATCATCATTTCAGCCACAAGACGACCACTTTTAGACAATTATTATATGTTCTGTGACATAGGCCTGCCGCATGGCTTTCCAAAAAGACCGGTTGGAAGCGGCCTTTTTAATTCGAAAATAGGCTTGCACTTGACCGTCATCTCACCTGGTGTTAAGCGACAGTTACGGTCTACGATGGAGCGCGCTTGCCTAGAAGAAACCTATTCACTCGCGATTTGAAGACACCTAGATTATTTCATATTATCATTCGGAAAGACCCATTCGGGAAGCGCATTCCACATTTTGGCCGTACGCACAATGAAAGTAAAGCTAAAGCGTTACGTACAGGTTTTCAGAATATCAATCATGTAACGATGTCGCTTTTTCGTGCTTCTTGCTGGCTTACATCTAGTGGCGTCTTCTACCACGTATAACCATCTGTCCACCTTGTGGCTTATAACTGGACCTTATGATTCTTAATAGTCAAATTGTATAGAATAAAGCGATCCAGTTATTTTTATACGATAATTTATCCGTTTCATATAATCTAATATGCTTTCAATGACTAATTCGTTGCTCAGAAGACTCGCAACATTTTCAGATTCTAAATCACTCGAGATTTATGAGGAGACTACATTTAGCGCGTATAAATTAACGTTATCTTTTTCAGCGACTTTATTATTATAACAAATTATGTTGACAACTGAACAGATATAATTTTTTACTCGCGTTATCAACTGCCGCGTATCGCACGGTAGGCAGTTATGTCAACTGTTAAAATAAAACTCCGAACCGCGTATCGCACGGTAGGCAGTTATATAATATATGAGACATGTAGTTGAAGAGACGTAGTAAGCGGTTAGCATGCTCGGTACGCTGCCAACTGGTAGTGGGTTTGAGCATTTGGATTGTCTGTAGAACTTTATCGGTCTGGGGTAATCGATATGCTTTTTGTATAGTAGTTTAGTTAGTTGAGTCTGTATATTGTTTTATTGTAATTAATAAAGGCATTTGCCCGTAAAAAAAGAGACGTAGTTTCAAAAGCTTAATCGATACGAAATTAATCATTGTTTACGAAATGGCTGCGCGAAACGTGATAGCCTTTTTGAGAGTATCTCGATTTATATCAGACAATGCCACGTAATTCCAGAGATCGAGAGCGATTCTTGGGTCATCGGTTATTACGCCTTCCACAATACAATGCCTCTTCCATTTCAAACTTGTCTTATTATTAATTTCATTGCGTAATAATATACCATGTTTACATATTGGAAACGCTTTGCACTTGCGGTCAAGAGGAAAAATAAACACTGTATTTCCCATCGTGAGGAATTTCAAGTATGCTCGAACTGGTCGTAAAATGATGTTTATTTTAATGACTGGTCCGTGTCAAGAGTGCGAAATTGAAGAGATTCGTGAGTCGCTCCTTTTTTATTTAAAGTAGCTGGAGTATGTGACTGTAAATAAAATTGCAGAAACTAAGATTGATGACATATAGACAGAGATATATAATATATGTATTAGCTAATGCGTTGGGCATGGGAGATGTAATACCACTTATTACATCTCCCATGCCCAACGCATTAGCAACATATGAAATGCAGGAACGTTTAACTATAATAACCACACAGTGGCTTTACACAAATCTGAAAACAATAGTTATCGTGGAAGACGACGCTAGCAAAGAAGGAATGTTAAACTGAACTTCTAAATTCAAATTCAAATTTATTTAGCCTGTGGACATGGGTTCTATTCGAGAGACAACCTTTAATAAAATATAAATACGTGAAAGAAAGCAACAGGCACCAAATAATGAAATGTGAGGTATAATAACGCGCAATAAACGCATCAATTCTGCGAATAGTTGTAATTATGCGACACGCGTCTCGGATGAGCGGACATCGCGCGGCGACACGTTCGAGAATCAAATTTAAATGTCAAGGTGAAGGCGACGCGAAAGGAAACGTATGGTGACGTCACGCGACCGCCATCTTGCCGCGTCGCCAGAATGACACTTCTCGGTGCGCTCGTGTACACCCGCCTCTAGTTCTAATTTAGAACACTAGACAATCATTGATTTGGATTCTATAAATAATCGGGTTACGGCGCTGTGGATTAACATTAAATACGTAGAATTTGTCATTGGTCAGGTCGTGGACCCTGGGGGTATTGGTGCGAGGCCGGGTGGAACAATTACGATTGGAGACAATCGCTTCACCGATGCAATTCTTGAAACGAAATAGTATCGTCTTGTCTTGGGTAATAATGACGCATGAGTCGAGCGAGCACAATTTCGCCGAAGGTTAGATCGCATTCATTGAGACTTGCGATTGCAATAATGACTGAATATCGTGCGATTTTGTAATAATCCGCAAAGTTGCAATGTTGCAAGGTACTTACTTATAGTCTCTTTCAATAATGTAGAATTAATAATAGGTATTCAAAACTGTATCTCCGTCTCTTTCATGTTCTAGTTGTTCTAAACATATAGAATCTACAACGTTCAAAACAAATGAAAAACTGAAATATTTACTAAAAATAGGTACATACATAATATATTACATATATGACATACGTATATAGTCTAGTCTAAGCAAATGGAAGTTTCATTGGCCACTTCCATTTCCTAACCGATTCTGCAATATAATAGAACATTATCACAATTTAAGCATTTAACAATCATTCTGTACAATATCTCCAACTATACAAAAATACGAAGTCGATGGAAGAGCTCAGTACGATGCTCGAAGACCTCAATAGAGTTTCCCAACGGGTGGGCCTCAAAATGAACATGGACAAAACGAAGGTTATGTCGAACGCCCATGTAGTGCCCACCCCAATATCTGTGGGGAACTTCACTCTTGAAGTTGTTGACGAATACGTCTACCTAGGACAGACGGTCCGATTAGGCAGGTCCAACTTTACGAGGGAGGTCAATCGTCGTATCCAACTCGGCTGGGCAGCGTTCGGGAAACTTAAAAGCGTCTTCTCGTCCAATATTCCCCAGTCCCTCAAGTCGAAAGTTTACAACCAGTGTGTGTTACCAGTGATGACATACGGCACTGAAACGTGGTCCCTAACTATGGGCCTTATAAGGAAGCTCAAGGTCACGCAACGAGCTATGGAGAGGGCTATGCTCGGAGTCTCTCTACGAGTTCGAATCAGAAATGAAGAGATACGTAGACGTACAAAAGTCACCGATATAGCACAGCGGATTAGCAAGTTGAAGTGGCAGGGGGCAGGGCACATAGCACGTAGAACTGATGGCAGATGGGGCCGAAAGGTTCTCGAGTGGAGACCACGTACCGGCAAGCGCAGCGTAGGAAGACCAGCCACGAGATGGACAGACGACCTCATACAAGTGGCGGGAAGACGCTGGATGCAAGCCGCATCCAATCGGTCTTTTTGGAAATCCATGGGGGAGGCCTATGTCCAACAGTGGACTTCTTATGGCTGAGATGATGATACAAAAATACGATATTTTGAAATTCAATTCTCCAGAATAGGCGAAACAAGTAATCTGGACTGGTGAGCAAACGTGAAACTAATATAACTGGCGATTTTTTTTTAATTTTGTAGAAATAGAAAACTAATGGAAACTAGTCTATATTTTAAAGTTTTCTTTTGTTCTCTACAGATTTTTCCCTCTCTGTGTTCTGTAGGCATCGGTTTCATGGCAACAGCTTCTGCGCAAGTGGAAGTTTTCTCACGTGCTGCGTGCTGTGTGCTGCGACTGTTTGCTTGATCAAGTGTTGCATTAAGTATCACTTGCTAGTCGACAAAAGACGCGATTTCTACATTATTTGAAGGAGACATACGCCTCTCTTCCACTGGCCGTGTGAAATTATTATCAGTTCCCTAGACGTTGGTGCATTGTTAGACTGGAAATCTTGCGCCAATTATTGTCAGACAAATTCCAACACATTGACAATGGTTCTCAGGTTCGCGTTCGCTTGCATCATCGTCTTTTTCTAGATAATTATCTTATAATTATTTCGCACTTCCTTTTATAATATCTTGTGCGAATTTGCCAGCGCGTATGAGGTTTCGTTTACTTTTATATCTTATATTTTAATTAAAAATACCTAAAGACCGATTGATTTTATTATGAGTAGTATTATTGATGTGAAGCAAATTAGTTACTTTTCTATTAAACCATTTAACTAATTTTCAATAGCAAAATGGATCCGTTTTATTTCACACTACTTTTTTAAGAATCTAGTGTCTATTTCGTAAAATAATATTCCTGGTAAAATTGAAATAGACTAAACTATCTACGGTTACTCGTGCGCGATATACTTGTAATACTTTTTTTAATACAAAAACTAGGGTAAGTACGAGTTCCTTTTATTCCGTGAGAAGGTTCCCACAAGGCATTGAAGCGGCTCCAACCGGTCCGGCGATTCTGAAGAGGTCAAAAGAAACGCCCTAAATTACATAAGCAACTTTATATAGGTTTGATTTAGTGGGCTTGGTTTATTTCGTGAGATAGAAGATGACTCAGTGATGGCCATAAATAAATAATGTTGATGATTTCCCCTTGAATATTCAACAGAATATAATTTTATTCGCGATAATACGTTTGACAATGTTGCTGGCATGTGACGGACGACCTGATGGTTTGGTGGCGTTGTGACGTTTGGTCTTGCGACCTCCTCTCCTACTGGCTAAGTATCAGCTTGCATGTCCAACAACGCTATGTCTCAAATAATCTCTTCAGATTGGCCGATTAAGGAGTATATTATTCACATGCGAGAGAACTGACTAGGTAACTGCCGCACTCGGATTTTAGGAATTTCAGAATAGACAAAACTGTATAAACGTACAACCAACACGATAGAAAAAGGAATTTTTCTCACATTATATTTACGGACAAGAAGAAGATTATAGTGAGAGGTAAAACGCATAAAATACTGTAAATGATAAAAAAATAGAATATAATGAAGGAATACTACGTAGGAAACAATTAAAACACACGCTTCCTTAAGATTAACCCGACATAACAAGTTATTATGCAACTGTAAAAAGTGGCCACCCCGGAAGTAAAAACGGAGTCCTAAAAATTCTATACCGACAAATACAGATACGAGTATTTATTAACATTACCTTATTTGGTTTGCAGTCGAGATGAAAACCAAATGATACAATACGTATAATTATACATTATAAAATTCATAAAGCCTCACAGTTTACCGAGAAAAATATGGCATACATCATTGCGAGTCCTATTTGAGATTCAATGCAGAATATTTATAGTCGAGCAAAGCAACTAAATGGGGTCTGAGTAACGCCACGATTCTCACATCAAGTATTCAATTGCCGAGGCGGTCGGCCTTGACGCAGCCGGTTTTGGACACACAAAACGTATCTTATTTGGCTTAGCAAAAAGAACGTGACCGACCCGGAACGTGCTTCTATTTGATCTATGGCCGCAATACAAAAAACATTATCCGATTGTGTTGGAGTTTGTCTCCATTAAGTACTCGCTTGTTATAGCATGGGATGACGATGTCTTGATTTTCATTAGTTTTTATCACCATTAATCAACGGCTTAAATTATTAGTCTATGCCAATAACAGGATGAATTGAATTTTACGGTGAGCAGGCTCAGATTCGACGAAATGGTAAATGCATTTAGTTCAGATAACATTAGGTTTATCCCAGATCCCAATGATAGGAATTTAGGGAGCTAATTCGTGGAACATAAGCGAAAACTGGAGACTTCCTTGACAACATTGTTTTTTCGGGTTTGAACTTCCATCGAATATCATCATCATTATCGTTATATACGATCATTAATAATTAGTCATAAAAACTAATAATAAAAAAGAAGGTCATGAAATCTATATTAAATAGTGATATTTAAAAAATACCAGACTGTAAAATGTAGCTTAACATGGACATTTGGAAGGTAAAGACAAATCTAATGACAATTTAACATCAAAATAGCTCAAGCCATACTCTAGGTTAAAAGAGGTAAAATAATATAGAAACATAATAATAAGGGCGCTTTCAATTTAGACGTTTCGTGTCGGCCCGCCGCCACACGTTTACCTACGTGCCGGTGGGTTTAAGCCGCTGCCGGCCGGCCCGCTGCATTACGGTAGCGGTCCGACACCAAACCAACCAACCAATTGTATGTAGCTGACGTGCGTTTTTATGCTAGTGATGTAACTTCAGTTAAACCATGGACTCTGACCAAGAAACATTACTGTTAGTGCTCTTGCTGAAAATCATCAAACAGAAACAAGAACGATGCCCCCGTAAAAGAGCAGCACCGATGTTTTTGTTAAAATTTAATTCTGATGATTTCCATTATCTTTACCCAAGGTTAAAACAAGATCCACGCGATTTTTTTATCTAAGAATGTCTAGAGAATCTTTCTACGAGTTACTTGAATTAGTTAAAAGTAAAATTCTGGAGTCTATTCACCGCACTATTCAACAGCGAATTGAACACGTGGTGTTTGCGACGTTGCCGCCCTGTTGTCGAGCGTTCCCGGTACCGGCGCCGTGCTGTTGCCGCACTGCGCGCTTTGTATGAAAAAGAAAAAAACGATCGTACGACTTAGTACGACTAACGCACCGCAACGGGCCGTCAAGAAACGCCTAAATTGAAAGCGCCCTAAGAGGTAATCATACTCACTGTGTGGGAGCATCAGCCAATAAACTAGTTTTCTAAATCATAATCATTTCATCACAATAGCCAAAAACTTTTCAAACCCCATATTGTACAATAGTTAACACAACACCAGCCATTCACATAACCACTTCCTGTATTATTTTATATTTCTAATTTGTAAAGGGCCTCTCAGTGTTGGCTTCGGCCCCACTGATGCCTTCCAAAGATCCGGGCTTGACCCGTGTACAATTTTAAATAAGAGGTAATAATATACAAACACTAGAAAAATTAAATCTTTTGGGATCTTAGGATAAAGTAAGGATAGATGACAGTAAAGTATATGTAGATATAAAATAAACAAAAGCATTTTTACACATGCTAGAGTTTTTATTAGATTATAATAGTCAAAATCACAACGTAATGACAGAATTTCATTCATTCAGAATTCCGTTCATAGTTGAAGCCAAAATCAATAAAGATGTGTGCGTGTCTTTTAGATACGCTTGCACATTCGAATGATGTTTCAAGAAAATAGACGTTGCCGTCCAAAATAAAACCGGACAAGTGCGAGTCAGACTCGCCCACCGAGGGTTCCGTACAAACTAAATAAAAGGGGGAAATCATATATTTTTTTATATTTTCCTTCATAAACCGAAAAATATACATCGTAAAAATATTTAACACATTCCTTGCTCAACACTCAGATCCGAGTGGGGCGGGGCTATAGTAGCGGCGCCTCCCACTCGGATCCGAGCGAGCGTCCCGTTCATTTTGTAGTAGTAAGTAAAGCGTTTGAGGCCACTCTGTACTTAATCAAAATTCGCCTAAAAAGTTTTGGTTCCCAGCTGAAGTGAAGGGTCTGCAGGGGGCGAAGAATGTGTTAAAAACCTGTTTTAGCTTATGCTAATGAGGCTCTTTCATATGATACCCAACATGATACGGTTAATTCACTTTAAAATTTGGGCCCTCATTCCTTGTAGAGACACTATTTTATTGTGATTAAATAAAAATGTCGAGTTTTCGGATTTTTTCCTATATGTGTACTCTAACACAATGCTTCTTGCCAAATTTCATAGTTCTAGGTCAACGGGAAGTACCCATAGGTTTTGATTCCCATGTGAGTGTCGAAATGTGCGTTTTTTACGACATATTCGGCTATAACTTTTTTTTACGAAAACTGAGAAATTTTATTTTTCTTTCTGCAGCAAGATACTATGGATTTGCATAATATATGGTTTTAATTTCAACTCGATACCTTCACGCATTCCTGAGATAAAGGTCTTGACACCCGGACAGATGGACAGACGGACAGACGGACAACAAAGTGATCCTATAAGGGTACCTTTTTTATCCTTTTGAGGTACGGAACCCTAAAAATGAAGACGAATGAAATTATATCAAATTTTGCTTATCTGGATAATTACTTAAAAATCCCTTAAAAAGAATTGCTTTGCAGCAACTGAGCTAGAGGCTATTTAAGTCATAATGTATCTACATAATATATGTTGGAATAAAAACCATCGACTAATACTTCTATGATCAAAACATTATAAACACAATATAAAATTATTATTATCCCAACATTACATCTACTAAGCAGTGATCGATTCAATAGTAAATAATAGAACTATAGACTTCAAAAATAGAGTGAATGCACAATACCAGCAAAGGGGAGATGAATAGGTTAAATTCAAAGATGGAGTGACGCACATAGAAACATCAAGGACAAAACTTACGAGGAGTATGCCCTTTGGAAACAAGAGGCCCTAGGCACTTGTATAAACGATCGTGTTAGTGTGTGTGTAATACACACACAAGGTTTGAACACAATATTTTAAAGATTTACCTGTCTGGGGTAGAAACAAAGAATTTCCTTCTGCTTACCTGTAACAAAGAGGTATTATTAATAATAGTATTGTACACAATGGGTATGCTTTGCTTTTCTTTTTCCAGAATATAAGGTTAAAATAAGGGTATAAGGTTAGGTTTATAAGGTTTTACATGATGGGAGGCAAATAAAAACATAAAATCTGCCAACTGCGTCTCTTTCCGAGCAAACTGCAAAAATCTGTTGAAGGATTTGAAGGAAATTGTTTTTTTTTTTGTAGACATTGAGCTGACACCCTATCATCAAGCCAGACAAGCCTATATTTTGTACATCTTGTAACCTTTTACTACTTACTCACTCAAGTCCTCATACTACATTATACAGTGTGAGGACTTGAGTGAGTATTGTACATTAAAAATTACATATTCATCTTCACTAAGTACGATGTAACTTAAAATAATAAAAGATAATAAAAAGGAACAGTGTTTTTAAAGCCACAAAAAATACCCATAAAAATTATTTAAAACCAAACCCTGAATGGTCCTCAAAATATGGTTAAAAGAATGTTACTTAACGGTATTATACCGTACCAGCAGGATTACTAAACAAAGAATATTATTGTTGCGATAGGGATAGCAAACAACTTTGAATGTGTGAAAAGTGCAAGTAGCTAGTAATCTATTTAACGATTTTTGAGGACTTCTTCAATATACTATAAAACTATCATATACTGTAATAAAAATTAAACAATAATTAATTTCTCCTGCCTGGCAATGTTCATAAAACAATATACCAAATTATTTATTACTAGCATCATCATAAAGACTATTGAAACCACGGATGTGTTTACAATCCTAGTAAATACGAGTATGACTGTAGCTGATTGTTATTACTGACAAATTGTTATTACAAGACCTAGATTAATTTCCTTTAATCATAACGTATTGAGGGCATTTCCCATGACTCAGCCCCGTTTTTTCGAGGTTTGAAGCACAGAAGCACATGAATCTAATTCTAAAAGTATTTATGTAGAAGCCGGTGAAGCCAGCGTCCACGCGACCATTCGGCGTTCGTGTCAGTTGAGCGCACGCGACGCGTCTGCCGTAGCGTGCTGCACGTCACAACCACATTTCTAGGGGATCCAAACGACCGACGGAATAAATATTACATTTACCTATTTAATCAGAATATTGTCGTACTGAATTTGAGGAAAATTCCTATAGCAGAGAGCAATAATAGAATCGGATGACTCCTCCAGAAGCATCCTTACGAAAACGAAAAATTTGTAAAATCCTTTACTTGTAGGGTTATGTTTAGGATGTAAGGTATTTTTCAAACGGGGAATACTGAAGTCCATGCGTCAGACACGCTTCCAGCAGTTTATTTATATAACGAACGGATACCTAGGTATTTCGAGGTTCTGCCCCATAGCTCATATCCGCACGCGACAATAATGTGGATGTATCAATTTGTATTGTAATATTTGTAATACACAAAACACATAATAATAGTTTAAAACTTCCACTTATATTTAACCGACATCGAAAAAGGAGGAGGTTATCAATTCGTAGCGTATATTTTTTTTATGTATGTACACGAATTACTCCGTCATTCGAGAACCAATTTTTGTGTTTCCCGATTAACTCCTGAGTAACTCTATTTTCTCCTTATACACATTGGATGTGGAGTAAGTAGGTTTTACTTTTCAAGCTCAATAAATCCCTCACGATTGTAAACTTTTTATAGAGATCTCTCACCCGCTCGTTTTTTTCTTCAAGAATGACATTTATCACTGAATGTCAAATGCTTCGTCGTCGCAGATTAGAAAATGTGCAGATGTTTATACGAAAAATCTCAACATTTGACACTTTTGCAAAGAAAAACGTGTCAGTGGAACTCTGCGATTCTATAATCTGATGCACTCACTCAAGAATACAATGAAAATATTTTTACTTTTAGAGATTATTCAAAAAGTAGTAATAAAGCAATGTTTCTAAAATAATTATGGGACCAACTTGGGAGCTTTCTCTATACATCAATTTGAGAAACATAAAAATTGGTTCACGAATGACGGAGTAATTCGTGTTCATACATAAAAAAAAATATACGGTACGAATTGATAACCTCCTCCTTTTTCGAAGTCGGTTAAAAACTACGGGTCACTAACTTCTGTTTTAAGTCGAAATATCCGACTATAGTATCGTAGATTTTATTTAAAAATGTGTGAAAACCACGTTATTTTCCAAAGTAGGACCACAATTTGGGTGAACAAATTGAATAAAACTATTTCGGATCATAGACAGGATAGATTACTCCAGATCAAACTTTTCCATTACCTATCACTTGTTCAGAACCTGAAAGATAACAGATTTAACCTGTAAGTTACAACCACATTATACAAAACACAGGTAACGATAAACATCTCTAGAGCATCATTAGACGCGGCACGAAGAATGGCTGTGGAGCTGTCGTGCTCGAGTGCCATTAGAGCGCCGGATAGATGGTAGGTGGTGGTGGGATGGCACGCAACGGTGAATTACCACAAATTAGCGCGAACACGCGAGGGGTGGTAGAAAGCGTGGTCACGCACCGCTGTCGTCGGCTCAGCGGTGACGTGACATCCCCTGTTACCATAAGGATGGTGGCTGCTTTTCAGTTGCAGATATCTATTGTTATCATTTCGTTGAATATAAAATATTCATGTGCTTTTGTCAACACGCCGTCATGTCCAATCTCTGACAACGCCATAAGATCAAAATTGTTATTATCTTATAATTAGGTAGTTAGGTTCTTATCTTATAATTAACCCTTAAGGTTAAAATTACAGGACACAAGTGAAGGGTACCACTACCTACATCCTAAAGCGCAATACACACTAAACCTGCTGACGTTGTGGTTTTCTCACTCTCCAGAACTAAAAATAAAAAGCTCGATAGGCTTAAACAAGACTACTACCGTGATACAGGCAGAAGCGATGGGCCTTTTGCTAGCGGCCAAAGCTGTACTCACGCAAGAAGAGGAATGTAACGAAATAGGGAATAACAGGCTACTCACGTTCACCACGGATAGTGCAGGCATTATTTATGCACTTAAAAAACCTACTACTAGGTCCAGAGTAGTATCAGAATGCCACTCGACATTACAACAATTAGCTAGCTCCTATAATGTTACGGTTCAATGGACAAAGAGTCATAGCTCTTGCCAAGGAAACAACAAGGCAGACTTACTCGCCAAAGAAGGTACGAAGAAAGAGACATGGACACACGTTGCGGAAATGTGCAGACCGACAGCGGCGGAAACACGGAACCTGCTTCGTCTGTACACTGAAAAGGAACAGCAAAACCTGTGGAATAAGAAAATAGACAGCAGGCATGCAAAAAAAAATTACCCAACACTAGACCGGAAACTGACCAACAAATTACTAGGACTATCAAGACCGGACCTCCGGCTAATGATAGGCATCATCACAGGTCACTGTGATTTGAACTATCATCTGCACAAGATCGGAGCCACGGACAGTCCGCTATGCCGAGGCTGTCTACAAGAAAACGAAATTGTGGAGCATGTGCTACTACACTGTAAGTCCACAGAACGGATGAGGCTTACATCGGGACTCTGCGAGAAGTCACCAGATCAACTCTGCAACATGACACCTGACGCAAGAGAAGTGGAACAGTTGTGCCAGCGACCCAATGCTGTGCTCCGTTATGTTAAGGAGCTCGGATGGTTTGGGTAGGCTGGTGGGGGGAAATGCACAATACACCCCAAGCGGGATGTCAGTGCAGGTCTTATCACCCCCAACTCAAATTAGAATTAGAAACCTGCTGACATAACCCGGCGGCCTATGTGGCATAGGTTGGGTCTATGTCGACAAAGTTGTCAACATAAAGTCAGTAGTCCAGATCCGGAACATTTCTTCATTACATGATAGACTAGATCAGAAAACTCTGAAACGTCTTAGCCTCACCTTCGCTCACTAGTATTTCAATAGTTCTACCATAGAACTAAAGGGATAAAATAGTTTTAACAGTTCTATGACGTCATAATTCGGTAGAACTTTATTGGGATTCGCGGCGGGGCTGTGTTTCGGCGGCATCGCAGCTGCGTCTAGATATAATCTCTCTAAGATAGTCGAGTCGAGAGAATGTAACATAAGCGGCTACGATTCGTTCCTACATACCAATTGATTCATCATGTCTAAGAAGGTGAAGACCTGTCGGAGTCATGGCGCAAGCACATATGGGGCCCGGCCATGCCTCCTTGTTAATCTGGCCACATTTTAATTCCACCTGAACCACGACGTTTGCGTGAACGCAATATCATGTAACTAAATGGAACATACAGATGCGGCGCATCTATTTGCGCCCTAGCCTCGAAGCTACAAAGAAACAATTCAATTTGTTCGTGACATGGACGATGCCCAGTCGCAGTGCAAGCATCAACAGCAGTATCCACGGACGGACGTCTCGTAACAGCGGACGTGCATTTGGGCTAATGTCCATCCGCCACCTGCTAATGGAAGGTAATCGCCATGGCTCTCCTAATTACTTGGAATTGAGCCGCTACTCGATGGGTTTGTTTTAGGTCATGCTACGGAGCAATGGATATTTTGTATTTGATAAATTAAAATTTTACAGAACCGAAAATTTTATAATAAAATTGAGGATTTTACAGAAAGAAGTGAATGTCACATAAAGTGAAAATTCATGCTCTAGATTGTGGATGCAATTCAATAAACTTTTAAGAGTTTTAGTGGGAACGTGAGAAAGCAATGGAGGAGGAGGACGTGCCAGAGACACTAGATTATGTGCAAAAGTGTGAGCAAATCAAATTAAGTGGTGAAGCATGTCTTCGTGTTGTCGACAAAATTAAGTAACAGCTTCCAGGGCCTCAAGGCTGCTAAGTGAACATAACTCGCTCGCCGCTCGCTGATACGATTCAAAGACAATTTTGGCAAATTGTTAGTCTATTTGTATAGTAATACACTAGCAATTCGTCAAAATTGTATTTGAATCGTAACAGCGAGCGTCGAACGAGTGATGTTCACTTAGTAGCCTTGAGGCCCAGTTAAATCACCACCACTTTACTAAGATATTACTAGTACCTATTGTATATCAATGTAACTTAAAAATATAAATTTATAATTATTATTTGCCAGCAGAGTACAAAGAAGAAAGAAATCGTCTGCAGACCGGATTTCATAATAGATGTACCTGGTACCTAAATTTTTCAAGTAACTAAGTTCACCTTAGACATACCTTAGCTATTCTATTCCCCTGTACATTTTTTTTTCTTGATGTTGGCATCATGCTTCGAAGCATGATGCCAACATCAAGATTTCATTTGCCCTGTACAATTTACTGAAACATTTTCACGTATAACATTTCCAACATTGACATTTCGTGACGGTACGTCGTCGTGGCGTGTGCTCACGTGAGGGTACTTCTAAGACTCCAGGGTTACGTGACCGAAGCAGTCTTCGGACGAACAGAGGCCTGAATGTTATCCGGGCATGCAACATGATATCATTACACGCTATTTGGGATGTACTGCTGTCGAATTAACTGTTTCTGGTGGTGTTGAAAACGGGGTTACATTAGGCAATAATGCTTCCAATATTCTTAAATTTAATTCTGAACGCGTGAATAGCTTGCGTGATCGGACGTCTTTTTAATTTCCAAATATTCCCGATGTAACATGTAAAAAAAAAAAAAGCAGCAGCAAAAAATATATATAGAGAGCTCTCGTCTCGTCTGATCGACGAAACACGTGACCAGAATGCTGGCCTCTACTTTGCTCAAAGAGTAAGTATCGCTATACAACGAGGTAATGGAGCATCCTGGGAACAATTCACTTGTTTATTACGCAAAAGTTCGTTGGAGGTTACGAAAAAACGCATTTTTATCTTTGTGAGCGATGTATTATTATTATTACAAAATATATAGCCTATGACACTCAGGAAGTGAAGACAAATCTAACGACACCTCGCACATCAAAATCGGTTAAGCCGTTTAATCTGTAGACGATCATATAGAAACATACTCGTACACACTCACATACATACATTCGAAAAATAACACTTCTTACGCAGTCGGGTAAAAAGAGGGGTGTTATAAGTGAGTATCTGTGTCTGCATCATAGGATCTCAAACGGATGGACCGATTTTGATCTAGTTTTTTGTTCGTTTGAAAGAGGATTTGATCGAGAGTGTTCTTAGCTTAGATTTTAGCCGTTAGTATTCTAAGCTTAACTACTGATAATGATACTACCTAATGTTATCTCAATCTTATTTGTAATTTTAACACGCTTTTATTAGGTCGACCTTTATGTAATGAAATCTAAGGTAACTTATTTAACTCATCTTCCAAGGATCGTAGCGTCATGGAAATTGGCAGCTGTATGTAGTTCTGATGACAATACAATAATATGGTACTGTCGAACTGATCTGATGATGGAGCCGGAAGATATGAACTAGAACTTCATGATGGAACATCGTATTATGAAGAAAACTCCTTGTCTGAACTTTATGACGCTTTATTATTACTTATAACACTGCACTTATTTCACTGCACTGAGCGGTCTGACGCTAAGACCGCCTTTTTACTACCGAGTTACGCCGCGACTACTTTTTCGAAGGGCCGCTCGCGCTCGTCCGCCCGCGATATATCCCCTCCCCGGAATTACAACATCACGCCATCATCCGGGGTAGCGTTCATTCTGTTCGATCACCGTTCTCCAGAGTATATAAATTAAGAAAATAGCAGTGCTGCCACTCCGCAACACTGAAAACACATACAACAAATATTCAAATCATGACACTCGGCCATCCGCTTTTGTGCAACGTCCCGATGCACTACAACTCTCTAAAAGCAAGTCTGATTAATCATATCGAACCCTTTGGACTCCTTAAAGATTTGCTGCAAAATAAAATAGTTAAACAGTAATTATTATGCTAATTTTATAAAACTACTTATGGCACACTAAACTTTGTAGTATACGTTGTCGTAACTAGTTATTATTGTAGATACAAGTAATCATGACACTCGGATTCGTTTTTAAATATGACAATTATTTTATGTTTATTCTAGCTGGTCTGGGAACCGGAGGCTTCCTATTCGTGTGTAAATGTACACTATGCAGATAAATCATTGTTGTACAAATATGTTATACGGATCGAGTATATATTCTGGTATTTCCAGAGGTTTGGTATATAATTAAAAAAAGTACATAAAAACTTATTCAATTCGCATTATTAATTTACTGTCGGTTACTCAATTACTTCCTCCTCTGGCTTAGTGATTGCGAACGGCAGCATCATTATATAAATGTCCCAATGTTGTTGTGGCCACTGAAGTATCATTCAAACCTTGTAGACTTGGACTTGTAGACTTTTTTTTATGAAAAACTCTATAAATACTCCTTTTTGTTCTTCGTCCAAACATTAAAATGACCAACGACAAAGCTTGAATAAAATGAAAGCAAATTTCGTCCAAAAATAATTACACATAAATTCAAATATTTAGATCCAACTCAAACCAGCTCCAGTAATAATTTGGTGACACGAGTACGTTAATTTTGTAAATGCTCTCATAGGAATCAACATTTTAAACTGTATTTCTGTCATTGTCCTGCCATTACCAAATAGCATTTTAAAATTGTGTAACGTATACTCCCCAAATCCGAGTAATAGAGAGAATAAGAGAACGGAAATAATTTTCCAAGCCCCTTTTTTTTTCTTAGCAAGTCGCTACAACCGCATTAATTTCTGTCAAGCTTGTGGATGATCGGCAAAGCACATGAGCAAAATTTTGTCAGTTTAGAATGTCAGAAGTATTATTATTTTCTAATCACTAAATTTCATTATCATAGGGACAAATTAGTCACGATAAACTACAGGTAGCTGATCCATTGTCAGTCCTTCACCAACCGTTATTTGACTGGCGTATACCTGTTGCTGTTTACCATAAAATTGATGTACTATCAAGTTGAATCACTTCACATCACAGATGCCCTGAGTTGACATCTGTCAGATTTTAATCTGTTGTTTGCCAAATTCTTCTTCTTAATCGTACACTCTAGTCAGAGTGGTCGTGGTTGCAATGGCGGTGGCTCCTCGCCGTGTCACCGTCACTCTCCAGGCCAGCTGCTCTTCTCGCGATGCTTCTCCATTTCTGCCGGTCGGTTGCATTGCGAGTACACTCTACTTCGGTGGACTGCGTAGCTTTTCTAATGAGGTCGGTCCAACGTGTTGGTGATCGTCCAGGACTTCGCTTGCCTTCTACACGGCCATGCATATGCTGCGATAGGCTCTCTGTCGAGTGCTCTTTTCTTGAGATCTGCGCAAAGAACTTCAGTATTTGCAATTGCCCAGTCGACGATAATCTATCTCGTATATGAATATCTTTGAGGATAGAGTTGTTGGTTGTTTGTCAAATACGTCATCACTATTTTGATGACACGTTAGCTAGAAAAAATACTGTACACATTACATACTAACAGTACTCAAACCGAGAATGTGGACATATTTATTTTCCCATCCAATATTTATAGTACTGATGTAACAGTAGAGCAGAAATTACTTGACTAGGTTTTAATAAACTTAATTGTAGGTAAAGACTGAGAATGTTTATACACAGAAGCATACTTAATTCCTTTTAGTGCACACCTGAACTAATACTAAAGCATCAAAAGAGAAGAAGCAGGTAATCACTTCCATAAATAAAATTAGTCTCAATATTTGTCTTACTAATTTCTGTTGTTTTTTTTTTTTAAAGGTCTATATGATGTCGACTAGTCATATCATAACTGCTCTTGCACTGAGTACAAGCCAGTGGTGATTTTGATAGTTGCCGTTTTATTTCAACTAACAATCATATTTCGGAAACGTTACCAGTCCTATCAAATATTGCTTATTTTTAATGAAGATATTTTTTTATTTATCGATTAATTTTCGTATGCTGGATCCAATACTGTTATATGCTTACCAAAATTATACTAGATTTATCAAAATGTTCATATGCACGAACGATATTTAACGATATTGATCTAGAACCTAGAAATACTTGAACGCTTTGACAGCAAAAATAGAGGGCCAAATGTTATTACTATCATAAGACCACATGTTTGTATACCTATTTTGCAAGAAATAAATTAATTATGAATATTCGGTTTTTATATTTGACTAATTTTTGAACTCATAAACTGTACTTTTACAATAAAACCGCCACCGGTGCAATCTATTTTTGAGGCTACTTTGTTTGAAATATGAAACTGATCAATCAGTTCTCTCTTTGAATTATCTTTAGTTCGTGATAAGAAACTTCGGTCATCGCTTAAATTCAAAGTCAAATTATTTCTTGGGCTTGTAACAAAAGTGTTATATTAGAAAAGCCCTTTTCAAATTAGTATTTTTTGTTATGTTTGTACTCCAAGCTTTTTCTGTTATAAAATACGATTTAACGTAGTTTTTATTAATTTAGATATAATATATTCTATTTATTTATGTCATTTTTATATCCAATAACATAATAAATAATAAAAGGATGTCGTCAAACTTATGTCAATATTCATAATAATGTTCAAAAGGCCAAAATAGAATAATAAAAAATATGCTAATCCACTTATGGAAGAAAGTAGAAAATATGATCCGCTGTTCCATTAGAACGAGAATTCAGCAAGATCTATTCTCATCAACTCATTCAAGGCATAAAATGGGTTTCTCTCAAAGAAACGTTTACTACGTACGTTTACTTTCGACTAATAGTTTTGTAATATTATCGAGTGGTTCATTTAACATACAGATTTGTTTATATATATTTTACGATAATTGTCAACGCTCATCACTGCTTACGTCACTGTCCAGCGGACAATTCAACAAAGTGTAGACACTGCTCTGCAGTTGCGAAAAATAACGTGGGTGTTCAAAAAATTACATCTAATTACGTTGGCACATACAGATCGCTGACATCTATATATATTTTTATAATAATCCTTAACCGAATAGTATTTTTCGGAAAATGTCTTAGGCTTACTCATTTATCAATTCATGAATCTTATTGATGGAGTAATTTCCATTCTCTCTATAATCTAATAATAATAACCATAATAATTGAGAATCTAATAATTGCAAACAGATTACTCATAAATTTATTCGCTCTAACGCACTATACGCGTTTTATCAAAAGTAAGTGACTTGGTCGATTCTAATTAGTACGTTTCGGAAATTTCAAGCATAATGGCATTTGTCAAAACTCCTCGACACTTCGAGTTGCTATGCTCGTCAAGGTTACTTGCTGCGTGTCCGATCGGTTGATCTCTCATATATGATTTAAATTTTCTCTATGAAACTCGAAACTACATCAAAACTGGAATTATAACGTTATATCATCATTAAAAGTCAGGTGCTCAGGTTCTGGGAAAGTCCGATCAATGATTCTGCTATTCAACGCTTAACATAATCACATTAAAATGATCATTAATCGACTGGATTAATCAAATCCACTAAAATACAAGATCTGTGCACACTCTTGCACATCATATACATATTATACAAAATTTAGTTAATCAAGTTATTTTGGATTAAATACAGTTTGGAGCTTCTACTTTCCTTTGAATAGGCTTGACCTGCTGCAGTTTAAAACGTTCATGGCTGGAAGCTAAGTGTTCCGTGACCGGTTAAAATTATCATCCTGAAACCAAACCTTCATGGTTACAGCTAAAACATCATTGAATAATTGAACTTCAATCTTACAGCTCACTTACATGGTTGCAGCGAGAACATCATCAAATCTTCAAACTTCGACATCGTCAAATCTTCAAACTTCATCAAAACTTCAAACTTCAAATATCGTCAAATCTTCACACTTCAAACATCGTCAAATCTTCAAACTTCAACCTTACAACGCGCCTATATGGCTGCGGCGAAATCATCATCAAATCTTCGAACTTTCCTTACGGCACACCTACATGGCCATACTTCTTTAGAATATTACCCTGCAGCTCACCTACACGGTTGCAGCGATAACATCATCAAATCTACGAACTTCAACTTTACGGCACACATACATGGCACTCTTTGGAACATTTTCCCTGCAGTTCACCTACATGACTGCAGCTAAAAAACTCGTAAACACTAAAAATCCTTGAATTTCAAACTTGCAGTAACACTAAGTGTAGTTGTTAACACTAAGAAATGCACTTTAATTTTCAGCACTGTCGATACTCTGATATCTTAGCGCGGCTTTAAATTCCGCCTCCATGATTACAAGGCGTCAACGGATAAATATTCACGACAAGTTACCGGTACACAATGGTACTATTTCTGAGGTTATTACATTACATGCCTTAGAAATTCAATTAAGATTTTAAGTCAATCGAACTATGTTATCTCTGTATAATTCAACTTCATAAACAGACTTCTGTATTAAATATTTACGCAGTGATACTCTGGTAAATCCATCAATATTGTAGCTCTACTCATATAAAATTTCGTTTGACACACTTATGTGGTTCAAGATCTTACAATAGTTACGTCACAAAGTAGTTATAGTGTTGCAGGTGGAGATACAATACCAAAATTTCGCTTCATGGTATAGCATACTTACACGACTAAAGACAGTGCTACTAGTTGTAGTAGACTAGTTGTCGTACTAGAATATTTTACTTGCGGTACTTTATTAACCTTACAGAAAAACGAACACAGTACAACTCGCCCTAAATGGCCGTAACCGTAAATACAGGATTCCACCAGTGTGCGGCTCTGTACCGCACAGAGTGCAGCATAAATGTATTTCTTGGTGAACTCTTACGGGCAGCACCAGCAAACTGTGCGCGCACTCTATTGGACAAACCGTGAACTTTTGTCGCGCACTCCTTGGTCTCGCGGTGTACCCGCGACGACGCACTCGCACACATGTTTACACACTAAACTGAAAGTAAAGCACATTTCCGAGGTATAAATGTTCGTGTACAAATGTACCGTACAGCACGCATACTAAAGTTACGCACAACTGTGGTGGTGGACACAGGCAATCTACTATTGTGATCAAGTTCGCGCACTGCAAAAGGTCTGCACCAAATTTTTATCAACAAGTGTTCTGAATCTGAACACAATTTTAGTGGAGCCCAACCTTAACAGCTAGATAATAAGCTTTTAAGTTTACCATAATATTTTATTTGCATTACTGTTAGCAATATTCTAGAAAAACTACATTTAGAAGCTCGCTTAATTGGCTGTATTGATGTAGCCCAGTTACCGAATTAAAATATTTTATTCGCAGCACTTTACTAGTCTTCTAGAAAAATAACACACTGCTGATCGCTGACACGGCCACAGACCGATATGCCATAGCCATTGTACTATTAAAAACACTACTCTCACCATCACACCAAAAAAATATTACCTCGCTATGGTTCCTCTGAATGGCTGCAGCATAATCAAATACAAAAAGTAAAAATGGTTCTCAAACAAGAAAAACATATTTTCGTATACTTGTCTCTCGGGATGTTAACGAAATAATTTACTAATGACTTACTTACAACAGACTTCATTTCGTTTAAATTACGATAAAATTATCGGGGAGTAGCCCCAACCACACTATCAAAATTTCATTAGGTTATAATAAAATCGTCGGATTATAATCTTTAATCGCTGTGCTACAATAAAATAATCTGGGAGTAACCCAGATCACATCTCATTGCAGCATCTTAACAGATTCTGTCTACCCGTATTAAGAATATCCCGTTATAATTATTTTAACAACCTGTTTCAACACTTTTAAGAACCATTTTCTCCAATTCGATATGCGTGACAAATTTTTAACATCAATATTCAATAATCGGAGGGTAAAATATAATCTCGTAGGTGACTCACGATTTTACCGGGCTCGGCTCGCAGGTTGATTGCCACTTCTGATATATGAAGAAAACTCCTTGTCTGAACTTTATGACGCTTTATTATTACTTATAACACTGCACTTATTTCACTGCACTGAGCGGTCTGACGCTAAGACCGCCTTTTTACTACCGAGTTACGCCGCGACTACTTTTTCGAAGGGCCGCTCGCGCTCGTCCGCCCGCGATATATCCCCTCCCCGGAATTACAACATCACGCCATCATCCGGGGTAGCGTTCATTCTGTTCGATCACCGTTCTCCAGAGTATATAAATTAAGAAAATAGCAGTGCTGCCACTCCGCAACACTGAAAACACATACAACAAATATTCAAATCATGACACTATCATAGCTGTGTTTGGATTTGTTAGAAAAGTCTTGTAATGAACTTTGACCACAATAATTTGTAGCGTGTCTTTTAGTTTTTTAAACTGTAATTTATTTATCTTATTGTTAATTCAATTCATTTTAGATTTTGCTCATATTTTGTCCTCGCTTCATATTTTATTCGTTTTACATTCTAGACTGACGTAGTAGTGTACCTGCACCCTGTAATAGAATATCACGGAAAGAACTAATCCCCAAGATACGGGTGTTTACCTACACCTAGTTTGAGAATTAGAGTTGTCATTATAATGTTTATGTACAAGTTATAGTGTAGTTTTATGTAATTATTACATAAAACTAGTCAAAAAAAAACCTTTTGTTATACCAAAATAATATTTTGTTTTTTCCTGTTTATTTAATTAGTTTTTAAGTTAGTTATACTTTATTGTGAATTTTTACTAACTATAAATATAATGACATGCATATGAGTGAGCAAATAGGTAAGATATGAGCAGAGACGGAGTTAGAGTTGCCACATTGACGCAAGGGCGTCGCCAAGGGGGGGCAAGAGGGGGCAGCTGCCCTCCCCCCCCCCCCCCCCTAGAGATTAAAAAAATGTAGCCAACTGCAAAGCAATCAAAGTCCTAAAGCTGTGCAATTGTACCTGTACCTACAATTCATATTTTCTCATCCTCCATAATATTAACTTGCCCCCCCCCCCCTGGGCCATGGGCTGGCGACGCCCTTGCATTGACGTAAATTAACTTTGCATCTGTTGCGTGATGTATCATCAATTTCGACACGAGTTCGTCCACACCGTTTGAACTCTGTGAGACGACACCTATGACTGTTGACATTCCGTGATCAACACCACTGAACTGACATGGAACTTGTGTTTATGGCATGAAACATTTCTACTTTTGAAACTTTTATTGGAAACCCAGTCATTCGAAACTAAAGCTTTTCCAGCAAAGATGTGCTACAATGCGTAGCTACGGGTGTGAATCTTTATATTCACAGCCTAGCTTAGCAATAGTGGAGTTTATTTATTCGAAAATAGGCTGACGCTTGACCGCTAACTCGCCTGATATCAAACGACTGTTGTGGTCTACGATGAGGCGCGCTTGCTTAGAAGGAACCTATTTACTCTCGATTTGAAGATACCCAGTTTAGGTACATCTAATCGGAAAGACCAATTCAGGGAGCGTATTCTACATTTTGGCAGTACGCACAATAAAAGTGGAGCTAAAGCGTTTCGTTCGAGTTTTTGGAATATCCATCGTAAAACGTTTTTCGTACTTCTATCGTACTATCTGATAGAAAAAAGGACACGTGTTTAACAATATTAATTTGGTTACCATACATATTTTTTATAAAGAAACTCATTAAATTTGTACAGAAATAAAAAGTATTCACATAAATACCGAAAATGCAATACAGATTCACAGCCATCTGGCACGGCGATGATTATAACCGACCTACAGATGACCAGGATGACGTATACCTTCTGCCAGATGACGCGATGGTTAAGCAAAAAGCATTATAAGCGTTAATTAAGTACGTGACCTCACTGTGGAAGTAATTGCGACAGGTCTATTTATATCTGATGGACAAACTAACGAGATCGGTCACGTGCCTACGGAGATGGTTACATAGTAGGGCACGATATCGGCTGGCAGACGAAATCAGGATGGAAATAGAGTGGAGCGAGATGATTTCAATAAACGATGAATTGATGAAAATAATAATCACGTCGGTTCATATTATGCTTCAACAAGTACAAGTTTAAAAACTTACAAACCCCTGTGACGCTCGAAACTAAGTAGCTTCTTGGATACTAGCTTATCATTACCAATTAACCTTTTGGCTCGACGGTCAACCGACTCCAAAGCTTCCATATTCATACTATTTAAGTTCTATTACAAATTCTTTAGTGCACTATTTATTGATTAACAATGTTCTAAAGGTCAGTTGTCCAGTTTGATAAGAAATTGATAACCCAAGGTAGCAGCAGTTGTAACATTGTAATATTATAAGTTGTCATCGTAATGGAAAATCTTTCACATGTCGTGACAACAACTTGTTGCTGGGCGGTAAACGATCACTTTACAATTTAATGTTGATAAATTTATAATCATACATGATGTATCAATGAATTGTCCATTGTTTTACACGATCTGACCTTGTCTTTATGCAATTAATTGTAAACAATGGAGTGATTTGAAAGTAGGTAAAATTGAATAATTTGCCAAGTGCAAAAAAGTGCAAAGTGCGTAGAGGGTTACCACACTTGTCTCTAACAAAAATTATCACTTCAAAGCTTAATATTTCGCAAACGCATCCCAAAATTGAAAATTGGTTATCGAACACCTGTAATGTTTTTGATTACTTATCGAACGATGGGGCCGAAATGAAGCATAGGACGACCAGCCACAAGGCAGACAGACGACCTCATCTAAGTGGTAGGAAATTGCTAGTTGCTGACCGCTTTCACCCGGCCTTTTTTAGAAATACATGGTGGAGGGTTAGATGATGATGAATACATACATGGATAAAATAATAATGAATAACGTACTTATTTCTAAATGCCACTATAATCAAAAGATAGTCTTAAACATATAATGAACGCAGATGTTTTGATTGTATGAAAGATATGGATTTTATATACATAGATTGACATTGAATTGGACGGTTTCTATTTCTCTACAAATAACATACTAATTTCGGTACTTATACAAAATAGATTTTCTATAGTTTTATAAATCACGTCATATTCGTATGTAGTAGGGATACGAACATTATCCATACCAATTGAATATCCAGCCTTTGTTTGTAATTTTGTATTCAATGTTTGGTTCAGTTATTACGCTTTCAAAGGCGTCATTCTTATTGTAAGGCAACATCTGTTTCGTGTCTTATTTATATTGATGATTCATTCGTGTGTTCTTTCCCTCCATGTTCCACGTCCGTCCATGCGAGGTTCAAGTACAATAAGCTCTTTGTAAATTGTAAATGAGTCTAAAGAGTATCTGACTAAATTATTAATAGGAATTAGAGGATTCATTGTACTTAGTCTATAAGATCACCAAGGAATTTATTATGTTCTAAAATGTTACTATTCTTGAACTTCTGTTGGCTACTAAGCAGAACTATTAAGCAGATCAGCAGAGGTTGCAGAAAATCCATCATGAGGCCATTCAGTGATGAAGAAAATTGGTATGTATCTCAATGGATTAAACGTGATTAATTGACTAGACGATTATGTTGCTTGTTTCTTCATTCCGCTGGCCTGATATTGGTAGGATGCTAGGTAACTGAAACCAAAATAACTATGTATAGAGCAAGTTCCGACCCCGTAGTCATAGACCAAAAATTCGATTCTCATGGTTTTGAACAAATTTATAGAACTAGAACAATGTTAACAGCGCTGGAATTGATAAATTTATTACTTTTGCCAATGAGACTGCTGTTTCACTGTATATTTTAATAAAGAAATTCAACAGTTGCAACTGAAGATATAAATGCACACATACACCGATAGATTTATAAAAATATTAGATGAATAATCTACGGGCATTTCCGTGATTTCTTCGAATCAGTTACGTCTCCGAGCGATGGCTCGCCGCCAGCGTAGAAAACAAATGTTTTGTATAATTCAACGTTTCACGACACTTGTGAAACTGGAAACACGTCCCATAACTTGCGAATCCATCGCTTGACGTCATTTGGCATACATAACGATGTTCAAAGTTGATATTGTCACGTGTAAACTACAGTTTCTTGTGTAAACGCCATTACCGCAGAGCTGGATTGTCCATTACTTAATTAAATATCAATTTTGTTTCAGTAGGTGCGTGTAGATCAGCAGTTTTTTTTGCAATATATACAGGTAGATGAAATATCGGGTGATCAGATCACATTGTTTGGAATAAGATGAGGGAGAGAGATCTTTACACAAAATTTTAGAAAGTATAATCACAAGTAGACTAATTGTTGTTGACTGTTTCCATAGTATAATTGTAAACTTGCAAAAAAAGTCAATTTGTCGTAGACAACTTATTGGAAATAATGTTTCTGGTATGGACCCATTGTTATATAATAAGATACCATAAGCTTTGCTGTAAGGCTCTTAGGGGGTCCGTCGATTCTATACGTCTGCACGACTTGCTATGCGTACTGTTCGTACCGGACGAGCCCGGGGTTCCAGCAAACAGACGTGGTCGCCCGCATGACCTGTTCCACGTAGATCGCGGTCGCACAGTAGCACGTTCTATGTCGCCCCTGAATCGTGCCCGTCGCCACTTAAACGCACTCCTTGCTGCCAACCCTGATTGTGACATCTTTTGTGATAACTGGAAGACTATTTTAAGTACCTCCTTGACTTATTGTGAAAATCTATTGGATCAATGGGACAGGTGTAAAAAGCCTGATGATTCATTGGACTTTGACGATAACCTTTGAGTTTATTGACTTGGTACTCTGAGTACTTACCCGAACGGTATATTTTACTTTGTATGACATAATTATTTTTTTGTATTGACATGTTAGGCGTATTGCCCATTTGACATTTTTGTATTGACATTTTATATGATATTGTATTTATATAATGAATATTTTGTAATCCTCAGACATTTGTTTAAGAATAATTTTTGAATATTGTGAGATAATTGTAATTGGTCTTTTTCCGTTTTTATCTCAATAAACGAATTTATCATTTATCATTTATCAATTTATCATTATAAAGCATAATGGTATTTTTAAGGTGGAGATCGATGCGGCTATCTCCTTTTTAAACATAAAGGGATATTAGAAAAGTGAGTAATGAATTTGGTTTATTTAGATAGGGGAAATATTAAAAAAACTTTTAATCAGATATCACTCCTACTAGCGACGGTGTAGTAAAAAACATATAGTTTTCTACTCCTCAGCCAATTTAAAAGATATAAAAAAAACTTTTTAAAATATTTCTTCTATCAAAATAAACAAATTAATTTCTCACTTATAATCCCTACTCAATTATTTTATGTGTTTAAAAATGTTGTGATGTGCGAAATAGATCGATCGCTATGTTAAGCGAATCTTTAAAAAGAAACTGCAAAATTTGTCTGCTCAATGCTTCTATAAAATAGATGACTTCCTACGGCATACATTTCACACACATTAATTTCTACATTAGTTAAGAACATGTTGACCGTCATATTTTTTTTAAGATATGCACATATAATTATGTTTAACATACAAACATATCTTTACCTCAAGTAGTTGAATAACTCGAACTTCAAAGAAGTGACTTATACAAAATATCAGAATGCTCTTTCAGAACCAAACTAGGTATGACAAACTGGTCCGACGGGAGAATTCAAACCAGCCAACGGCAACAGAAACTTGTTTTTGATAAAAGCAAAACATCTGGTATTTTGCACAAAAGTTTAAACCTACCTAGAATGTAGTAAGTACCTATAATTTAGGTGGAATGTTTAAGTGATGATGTAAGATTTGTTCAGAATCTCAATTCTGTATGTAGTTAACTGTATGAAATGTATTTACGTCTACACGTCTTAATTCAGACATTAGTGCTAAAAGACCTATTGTTTAGTTTTAGAATGTATAAGAAGATAATTATACTATCTCACATCATTTGTTTTTGCTCGGCTTTACGTCCCTAATGCTGTTAGCACCAATTTTTATTAACTTAATAATAATCCTAATAATTATTGATAACTATTATCAGACTTGCCTTGTGGCTCAGTTGGTAGTGTGTCTACGTCTACCTGCTGAACTGAAAGGTCGTGGGTTCGATCCCCACCCAGGGCAAACATTTGTTACTGCAATAATATAGTGAAGAAGCTTAAAGAGCAACATGACCGTAAATCTATTGAAAATTCTAATGGAAATAGTAAAAAACTCTGGAGGACTATCAAAAATATATGTAATATTGCTTCCTCTCAACATGAGCCCTCCGAATTGCTGACAATCCAGTCAACCCAGGAAGACTCAGTGAATCAAGTCAACAGTTTTTTCTCATGTATCGGGAAAGATTTGGCAGACGAAACTTTGAAACGATTAAACACGACGGAAGAAAAACTAGTAAATACCACTCTTATTACAGACACGGGACCAGGTAATCCCTTATTTTTATCTCCAACAAATAAAAATGAGATAAGTAAAATATTATTTAGTTTAAAAGCTTCGTCTGCCTCAGGGTGGGATGGCATAAGTAGTGAGATACTCAAGCGCACCAGACACGTTCTTGCTGAACCAATATCGTTTATTTGTAATCTTAGTATGCAACTGAGTGTTGTTCCGGACATTTTAAAGACTGCCACTGTTATACCTATCTTTAAAGCTGGTGATAAATCCTCCGTCTCTAACTACAGGCCTATTTCACTTCTTCCAACTCTTTCTAAAGTTTTGGAAAAAGTTGTAAATAAGAGGCTTTTGGATTTCTTGGAGACAAATAACCTATTATCTACAAACCAGTATGGCTTCCGTAGTAATAGATCCACGGAAGATGCAGTGGTAAAATTGGTGGACACAGTTATTGATGGGACCAACAGAGGAAACAAATGCATTGGAGTGTTCTTAGATTTGGCCAAAGCATTTGACACGGTGTCGCGGCCAATTCTATTGAAAAAACTTGAAATGCTCGGTGTTCGTGGTATCCCTTTGGAATGGTTCAAATCTTATCTGAGTGTAAGAAAACAGAGAGTGCGGATTGGAGATATCTACAGTGGTTACGCTACTGTCGAGTTTGGCGTACCCCAGGGGAGTGTGCTAGGTCCTACACTCTTTCTGGTGTACATAAATGACCTCTGTAAACTTACTCTAAGTCAAACCAGTATACTGGCTTTTGCTGATGATACTGCATTGGTTTTCTTTGGTAAGGATTGGGATGAGGCCGTCAAAGTAGCTCAGAAAGGTCTAACAGATGTTGCCAGTTGGCTACAAAGACATCTTCTTACATTAAATACAAAGAAGACTAAGTTTCTAACTTTCAGAATTTCAGATCGCACAGGTCCCAAAACTTCGATTCATCTTAAACTACATCTGTGCGGCCATTCAAGTGACTTATTATGCTGCTGCGATGAAATCGAAGAAACTGAAGAATTAAAATACCTAGGTATTAATATTGACCATAAGCTTACATGGTCGTACCAAGTAAACAACTTATCCAATCGTCTTCGAAAATTAATTCATATTTTCAAAAAACTTGGTACAGTAGCTAATTCTGAAACTGTTAGATTAGTATACCTTGCCGTATGCCAGTCAATAGTAAGTTATGGTATTGTCTGTTGGGGCTCTGCAGGTAAGACAATACTTCTACGACTTGAGCGAGCTCTAAGAGCCATACTTAAAGTGGCATATCATAAGCCATATAGACATCCTAGTGATAAGCTTTACCAGGAGATGAACCACATTAATGTACGTGGGTTGTACATTATGGCAACTGCTTTGCGGTTCCATAAAACAGCTCTATTCACTGTTTCTGAGACTGAGAGAACACTACGTCGCCGTGCTTGGAAGCTACCATTTGCGAAAACACTATTTGCCGAACGTTCTTTTGCATTCAGAGGAGCATATATTTATCAAGCCCTCAATAAGATCTCAACATCATAAAAGACACAAGGCATATATGTAAACGTAAGCTTAGGGAATTTTTAAGAAGTCTGGGTTACAAGGAAACTGAGAATTTTATTATACCAATAAGCTGACAACATTGTTTAACTTTATTCGAACATTAAAAAATCAATCTTGTATTACTTGAGGCCATCCTCATTTTACTAAGATGTTGCTAACATCGAATGAATTTGTGATAATACATATTGTATACGGCACTGCAAGACGGTGCGACAGTTATGGGTTTCACTAAATATTTACACCTTACACGACGCATTCACCACATGCAAACACATTCACACCATTTTAAATTGCACACACCACACATTATCACACACTTCACTTTCCTTGCACTGTAGGTATACTTGTTAGGGACTGAGATATCTGTAAAAAACATAACTACACACACTTTTACGTCTGATGTGGGTACTTCTCCTTACTTCTTTGTAAACATAATGATTACTTGCTATGGATAGTTAGTAAATAAAGCACTAGATTTCGCGACACAGGGTTACCTAGTGCGAAATCTAGAGTACTTAGAAAATAGTCAATTCTGATTGTATACATTACGTTACTATGTACAATAGTGTTTGTATGGATTTGAGTAATAAATTTATTATTATTATTATTTGTGTGATGAGCATGGATGTTTGTTCTGTGTCTGGGCGTTTCTATGTATCATATGAATATATTTACAAAAAAAAAAGTATATATGTATTCTATCAGCTATCTAGTTCCATTGTACAAGCTTTGCTTAGTTTGGGCTAGATGTGTTGTGTGAAATGTCCACAAATATTTATTTGTTTATATTTAAATATTATAAACGGAGCATCAAAAATATATGTACATCTTTGAGTTTACCTACACCTAAACTAAAAGGCTTCATCCTAAATGACACACTGACTGAACTAAATGACACACTGAATGAAAGATAACGTGCAGAATCCTATTCCTAGAAACATGAAAATCATGAAACAAAGATGAAGATACGCATCTTTGTATATAAGAAGTATAGATGTTATGTATCATCTTAAAAACATAACCTACCTTCATACGCAGTCGGGTAAAAAGGGGTCTCTTAATCGCCTGTAAGACCGGGGGATGTAATATTATGATATATAAATTATACACTCGTAAGATATTCAAATTCAAAATTATTTATTGACAATAAAATAAAGTAACAGACAAATGCAGCGAATAGGACAATAGGAAAATCAACGATATATAGGACCTCGAATTATGTAATTAAAATATGTAGAACCCGTATAACAATTTAACAATCAAAAACGACTAGATTATAAGCGGATCTCTACAACTGGGAGACAATTATAACTATTAAAATTGGCGACGTTGCTTCACGTTAAGTGAATGAGCCTCAATTCTCTGAGCTAAGCAAAACTTGTATTTTAGAGAAACACTATATTATGCAATTAACATGTTAACTACTGCTATACCTGTCAGATAAGTGACACCAATACGAACTCAA
Source organism: Lycia hirtaria (assembly GCA_947563715.1). Classification (NCBI taxonomy): domain Eukaryota; kingdom Metazoa; phylum Arthropoda; class Insecta; order Lepidoptera; family Geometridae; genus Lycia; species Lycia hirtaria. The sequence continues at coordinate 28,465,732 of OX387375.1, forward strand.
AATTCAGGTTATTCCGCAAGAACCACATGACAAACAGGATTTAAACTTTCCTCAACCGACGAAGTTGTGAAGCTCTGAATGGATAAAACAAACGTTGCGGTTTGATGCGGTCACCATACGTTGTTCCAACGCCACGTATTGGCACGTAGGTAAATTGCGGCACAGAGGGCTAATTCTCGGGTGCTCGACATAATACTGGGTACTGTCCCTCTAAACAGAAATACATTACAGAGAGTAAGAGTAACTGAGGTAGTCTCGAACGGCCGAGAATAAGATTCCAGAACCGGTCCGTCGAGGTCTCACTACGATGCCATATTCGTCCTGCTTGCTGTATTTAAACAGCAGTTTTCCTCTACTGATTCAGATGTTTTTGCTGTTTTATAAAAATAGGTATAACCTGGCTACAGAAAGCCAGTTGTTACAATTAATGAGGTTTTACGTATTAGTTAGTTTTCAGTTTCACGTTTGGAATGTGATACACAAATAATTATTTCCTAAACATCTGTATCACGTATGGAAGAAGTAAATATGAAAGAGCTACGTGAAACATGTGTCAATTAAATTAAAAGTGAATTCAATTAAACACAAACGACAGGGAATAAAGGAAGAATAATAACAGATATAGAGTAGAGCAGAAGATCGTGCCGGGTGGCGCTTCTTAGGAGAGGCCTACGTCCAGCAGTGGACGAACATCAAATAGGCTGATGATGATGAATAACAGAGATAATAATAATGTACCAAATGTTGTAAGATAACGATTAGGATGATAAAAGAAGACAGGTTACAATGTTTATAAAAGTATAAAATGATTTTAAGGGGAAAATATATAGAACCAACGATAAAAATCGGTATATTCTTTCTTCGGGAATAACAATGACATACTGACATACTATTCACTTCAAAAGTGAATGTATTAGAAAACCATCATCAACCACATCAAGAAGTTTCCTGAGACCTACAATCTTGGAATTTTCAAGGCTAGAGTGAATAGATATCTTCTAGATCGACGAGCTCCATCCTCGGCCACACCGTCGCTTAACATCAGGCGAGTTGGTGGTCAATCGTAGATCTATTTATGTATATATAAAATAAAACCGGACAAGTGCGAGTCAGACTCGCCCACCGAGGGTTCCGTACAAACTAGTAGATAAAAGGGAAATCATACATTTTTTTTCTTTTTTCCTTCATAAACCGAAAAATATACATCGTAAAAATATTTAAAAACCTGTTTTAGCATAGACTACTGAAGCTCTTTCATATGATACCCCACATGATACAGTTAATTCACTTTAAAATTTGGACCTTCATTCCTTGCATAAAGACACTATTTTTTTGTGATTAAATTAAAAATGTCCAGTTTTCGGATTTTTTCCTATATGTGTACTCTAACACAATGCTTCTTGCCAAATTTCATTGTTCTAGGTCAACGGGAAGTACCCCATAGGTTTTGATTCCTCTGTGAGTGTCGAAATGTGCGTTTTTACCATATATTCGGCTGTAACTTTTTTTACGAAAATTTAGAAACTTTATTTTTCTTTCTGCAGCAAGATACTATGGATCTGCGTATATGGGTTTAATTTCAACTCGATACCTTCACGCGTTCCCGAGATAAAGGTCTTGACACCCGGACAGACGGACAGACGGACAACGTGACAAAGTGATCCTATAAGGGTTCCGTTTTTTCCTATTGAGGTACGGAACCCTAAAAAAAGATACAATATCGGTTAAAAATCGTGGTGTACAACTAGGAAATACGAATGTTTATGAGTTGGGCACAGAAATAGCACGCGATTGACGTCACGGTGGTACCACTGTCAAGGACACCACACTTCCACATATAATATAATCCGGCACCGTTACTGTGCAGATTATACCTAACACAACATTATGTACGAGTATCTATAAACATGACCATGGCAATTTTATTGGTAAAAACTAATATTACAGTTTCGTTAAAGGAAAAACAAAATTAACGGAAGTAAGACACTTTTCAATCCTCATGTCTAGATTTTTAGGCTACGGAAGACAGCAAAAAATAAAGACCGACGTAATGTTGATACTTGGGTCTTTCCGAATAGATATAATCTAGGTGTCTTCAAATCGCGAGTGAATAGGTTTCTTCTAGGCAAGCGCGCTCCATCGTAGACCGTAAATGTCGCTTAACACCAGGTGAGTTGACGGTCAAGCGCAAGCCTATCGACGAATAAAAAAAAAATACACATATAGCTCTCCACAAAGATTCGTTTAACAAAATCGTAGATCGACACGGATCAAACTTGAATAAGATTACGTATTATAATCGGAATAACAATGGCATATAACAAGAATTAATTGACCTATAAATTCTCGGCTCTGGTACTACTGTATAAAGAAAGAATATAGTAGTAGTAAGCAGTACAGTGGCTAATGTAAAATACTTGATAATAATACTACATAATATGCAAGTACATACTACGAGTACACGCAATCACGCCCTTTTCCCGTTGGGGTATATATTAATAATATAAGATAGTGTATAATTTAATATACATTATCAAATACGTGGATAGATGGATACGATGTTATTAATTACTGCAACATATTTGGTAATATTGCATATATTATTATGTAAATTAGCAATTTAATATTTATGTAACCTTTACCGTCATTGGTGTAGATAACGTTTCGATTCTATTTATATTTGAATGACATATTACGTATGCCTACATTATTTTCACATTATTTACGATTCTATTGACGTCGGTAACATTATTAATTCAAGAATCAAGCTTATTTTAGTTATATCAAAATTTCAGCATCGCCTAATTGATACCTTGTGGTTATTGCGTCACTACCTTAGCAAAGGATAAATCAATTTATACATACAAGCTTTCTGTCCGCAGTCTTTAGTTTTAATTATACCCCAGTATCACTACTCATTTCAAAAACTAGCTGGAAGTCTAAGCTAATATTAAATGTATAATGGAAAACTTCGAAAATTCTCTATCATCCTGATTTTATATTCCTTAATATTCCTTTAAACGTTTCTATATCACGGGCATAGTGTAATATCGGAGTTACAGTATAATTATGTATCCAACTATAATTTCTATTTAATATGTTTACGTCTGTATATTGTATATTATTCATAACAACTTTGTAATCAACAGTTTTATTATCTTCTACTATTCCAGGGTACATACTGTCGTAAATCATAACAGAGAACAGCAAAATTTAAAATAACTGATGTTCTGCAGAATCATCTTGTATCTATAGTTGGATATCGAATTCATAAGATGTAGTAGAATTACATCGGCGTGATGACGCCACAACCTCGTCCAGTGCCAAGGCTGGATTGTAACGTAAACACCGTTCGATCACTCCAGCGGCGAGTAAATACACAGATAGCACTGTTAGCACTTGCATATATCTATACTGGGAATTATTCAACGATGAGAAAGAATAACACGCGACATGGACGGACCTTGGGGAATAATCGGCATTATAACCATCGTTCCTCAAGGTTGCACTTATCTCACACAAACAGGCCTTGGGGGCGATCGCGTTATTTTGAACGTCTATAGTTCAGCTGCGGTCCAGCTGCGCTTGTAGTCGAGTTACGGTTCAACTATGGTAAAATTTGGTATCGCGTTAAACTTCAAACGCCAACCAAAGTTGGATCGTAACTGGACCGTAACTCTTTTTCAGCCGTTCCTAGAGATGTTGCTATCAGTAACAGTTTATTGCTCCTTTTTGCTAAAATAACATGTTAAAACAAGTGTTATCACAAAAAAAACGGCTTCCACAACTCTAATTTTGACAGCCGTATGAGATATGACAGTGACAGCACGACATTTGTCGAAACTAACGAAAGTACATATAAATAAAAACAACAAAATAAATTGTTTCTGCTATGATTTCACTTATTATATTGATATACAATCAATGCAAAAAACCCACAAATCTTGGTTTATTCATTTCAATGAAGTGATATAAAAATAGGTACCACAAAATGCCCAGTAAGTATTTAATTCATGCTTTGTAGTTCTGATTGTGACAACAAACCGAATTTTATTGTTAATTTCATTTGTGAATTGTTTTAGAAAATGGAAGAGCATCACAGATCCACAACTGTACATCAGCTGAAGATTATGATGCGATTTCCTTGACGGCCATGAAAACCTTGCTCTGGGACGGATGACGGATAAAGTCTATAGGCTCGTGCAGTGCCGTGATGTTGGTGAATATGGAACACTTGGTCCTACAGCCTAATTTAGGAATCAGTTTCCCCTCTCGACTACGGATGCTTAACTTCTTAGGCCACCATTATCACATAACATCAGGTAAAATATATTGAAATGCCTGCCCTGTCAACCATAATTAAAAAAGATCTATAAATACTTGGTAATTTTGCCAAGAATGAGGTTGGTTTTCACCTTTAAATGCACTTAAGTGACTCTCAACTGCGATTAACCTAATATGTGGGCAATGTAATGCTTCTAAGATTATGTCAAACAAAAATTAACTACCTCTTTTGAACCATCTTTTAAAAATGTTGGTCATGAATTTCTGTCATTAAATCATTATTTCTATTGTTTCAGTATTGTCAACCACGAAGCCCAAATCATTAGATATCAGGAGGATAAATAATTATCTAGGTATAGCACCAACACAAACCTCTCCCGTGCCACTCCCATACCTCAGGAACAGACTCGGTTGTTGAAGCGCTAGACCTGTATTTTAAGAAACTGAAACACTTCAAAATTCGCAGTTTTATTTTAAAAGCCAAACTAATGAACCAATTTTTATGAGACAAATCTCAAACAAAAAAAATCAAAATCAGTTTACAAATGACTGAGTTATGCGGTAACAAACATAATAGTCCAATTGAGAACCTCCTTTTTTAAGTTGGTTAAAAATTGTTCATAAGTATAAGTAAATAAGTTTTAGCTAGGTGTAATTAAATGACATATTATGGAAATAGTTTTTTCTTGTGTTTTGTAAAGTTTTATAATATCATTATGTGGATTAATTAAAATTTGAATAAAATCATGTTAAATATAAATTATTTTTTATTTATTGTTTAAATAATTTCTGTCTTATTATATAAAGAATTAATTAGCATCAGCTGCCAAGTGAGTCCCAGCAACCTTAGAGAGCCAGCCAGCCTTCATTCTTGTGCCTCTTCCTTGTCCGTTAATATGGAATGTGTACTATAATATGTACCACATAGCAAGCATTGATCATTCTTGCAGCAACTACTAGTACATAATGCATCTTTCTATCCACCACTAAGCATCTGTAAGGAAACATTATTTTATATTAAAAATATGTAATAATAATTACAAATTAATATTTATCTATGCTATGCTTTTCACAATAATGCAATTTTACCTGAATGAGCTAAAAACATCTATAAATCACTTGACAACACTCCTAGTTGTCAAGTGCATATCTTGATAATCATTGTGGGTTTCAATGGGTATCTTTCTAAAATATCAAAAATAAAGAAGTGAAATCTAAAGAACTACTATACACATTACATACCCAACATATAAGCATTTTTATACAACATGGCAATGCTACATGCTGAGCCTTTAAAAATATATGTATATAGTTAATAGAGCCATATGAGATTAAACTTTTTAAAACCTCAGCCTTGTATGCGGAGAGCAATGAATGATACATATGTTATAATAGTATAGAGATGGCTGACAGGAAGTATTCCAGTGTGTTTCTCGCATAATAATCTTATTTGAGGATATACTTCATAGTAATAAATGTATGTAGGGTAGGACATGCCTGAGTGACGAAGAACTAACTTTTAGTGAGACTTAACTGAAAACTACTTTGGTGATGTTTGGTGTAATGTGATTGAATACCTATATTAGTTTATACTTACTCGTTTTTTAACTTGATCCATCCCATGTTGTTGAAATGGAAATGATACATATTTATCTATTATAAAGGTGCCACCTTTGATAATGCTTAAATTGTCTGCAACAGATGCAGAGGTCATATGATGATGAATTACAATCAGCATAATTAATGTCATTATAACTTGCTAAATCGCTTTAAAACAGTCTTCTATGACATAATTTTATAAACTGTCTCCAACAATTGTTTGATATGCTGCTGACAAAGCAACCAAAAACCTGAAATAGATAAAGTTTGTGTAAGTATTACTATTTAAGGCCTTGAGGCTCAGTTGGTAGTATGTCTACCTAAGCTGTAGGTTGTGGGTTCGATTCCCACCCAGGGTAAACATTTGTGCGATGAGCATGGATGTTTGTTCTGTGTCGAGCATGGATGTTTGTTCTGTGTCTGGGTGTTTCTATGTATCATTTATATATATTTACTACAAAAAAAGTATATATGTATTCTATCAGCCATCTAGTTCCATAGTACAAGCTTTGCTTAGTTTGGGCTAGATGGTGTTTGTGTGAAATGTCCCAAAATATTTATTTAATTTTGGTAACCACTTATGTGAAATGTTCCTAATGCAAAGGTTAGCCAATGCTATCCAGTGTGGGAATACTGGCAGTCTTATGGGCACTGGGTATGGTAAGGGCAGCTTATTTGACTAAAGGATAATTATTATTTACATGTAGGTACCTAATTGTATTTGTTTTTGTGGTTATTTGTTAATCATATAATAGACTAGGTAGGTACTATATGTCTTTCCTACTGAAGGTAAACTGTAGAATAACAAGCATATTTGCAAGTTATTAAGGATGTATCTATTAATATTCCAAGAAAACAACAACATTATTATATTTTGTTGGTTTTACTACTAATTCTTCTATTCCACTGGTAAATGATTGTGTGCCTTACCTTGGTTTCAACATCTACGTCATCAGATCGAAGTGTAGGAGGCTTGTAAGGAGTTCACTCTTTTATTAGTTGTTTAGTTAACTCCATAAATAATCTGTAACGTTTCACAAACTGCGGTCACTGAAATAAAAAGCTTGAAATCTTGCACTTAAAATTGTTCTTCCTTGCATCGGTTAAAACCATGTCTTCGTTCAATTCATGGACTCCCCATGGAAGCAATCATCGTTTTTGACTTAAAAATGTAAGTTAAGTGTATATTTAGGTAAAAATTACACATTATATTGAAATGCAAAGCACAACGATCAAGAAACGGCTGAGCAATGGTTGACATTTTGTAACTTTTTCTCAAACGTTGTTTTGACAGCGGTAGCGTTCGAGCTTCGCTCCAGTTGCGTCTCAGCTTGCGACTATAACCATTAACGCGATACGAAACGGGCAAAAAGTAGCGGTTAGGTTAAGGTTCAATTGCGCTTCAGCTGAAGTTTATTAGTGCGATCGCCCCCCTTATCCTTATGTGTTGTTTGTGTTCGAGTAAGCGAGGACGGGATGATACCTTAGAATATAGAAAAATACAGAAACCGTGAACATGCTTAGAACTGAAGCGACAAAAACTACTCATATATAGAGTAGTTTGAAGCGCGCGCGATCAGTTGCTCTATGAACGTCTTAACGAGTGGCAAGCTTTGTTGGTGTTAAATTTAATTCAAATATGCCGTCATGTGTCGTTCCTACGTGTAAAAATACTGCTGGGGTGAAAAAAAAAACACGATGGGATAACATTTCACGTGTAAGTAGCACAATTGACATTATCTTACGTATTTATTTAATAAATTGTTCGGTCTTTGATCATCGTAGAGAAAGAATCGTCCATTTTGTTGGTGTTGCCAATATCAACGTTTTGATTTTCCTTACTTTTACTTGCTACCGATTTTTTTAGTTAGTAGTTTGTAAATTAAATGAGTAGGTATTTAAATATATTTTTATCCGATTAAAAATTAATTGGCCAAGTGCATGTCGAGTAGCGTTCAGGGTAGCGTTTCATAATTGCAGTTCACCCTATATGGACTTAGAATAGAACTACTTGTTTGATATTGTGAACATATTGATTGATTTTGCGATTTAAATGGATTTAGTGCGAAATTTTTCCTCAGATATTTTGTATTTTTTTTTGTGGTGGTAGTCTATAACCGTTAACTTATAAAGCCTACCAGGGCCGTAGCCAGGAATTCATTTCAGGGGGGGTTTCAGCAATGGACTTGGGCATAGCTTATGGTTTATTCGCGAAAATTGTATATAGTGTGTAGTAGTGTAGTGTTTTTATAGTAATATACTATAAAAACACTACTACAATTTTCGCGCTCGTTATGCTTTGTTTTTCGTATTAGTGAACCCAAAAAAATTTGGTTAGTGGCTATTTTTAGTTAATTATTTGCTCGTATTAGAAAGTTCACAGCACTTTAATGACATGATGAAACAATCATGCGCGAGCGAATCGAGCACGAAACTTTTTTTTAGTAAAATGATTGAAGCCTGGAAGGATTTTTGATAATGGCCAGGATTTCGGGGAGGGGGGGGGTAGAAGCCCCCAAACCTACCTTAGCTGTGACAGGTTAAAATAATGCCTAACCTTTTAAGCTAACGTAATAAGATACAAACACAAAATAATTTATTTGACCGATTAATCCGAATAGTAAGTCAAGAGAACAGTTATAAAAATAATGATATCCGTTTAAGAAAGTAAATATTTTATTTTAATATATTTTTATCTCCACGATTTACCACAGCAACGGGTAAATAATGCCTACACTAGCAACATTAAGCGGGTGAGAGGTGAGAAGGGTGCGGGACGATTCTTTTGTTTTTGGACACAGCACGGATTTTGTAAATGCATCTGGACGCGCCTTCTGTATTTTTCTATATTCTAAGGATGATACATAGAATTACATACATACATAAAATCACGCCTATTTTCCCTTACGGGTTAGGCAGAGCATCAAAGACCATAAGGCCGTTTGACGTCACATTTGACCGTTGAGTTGAGTTGGGAGAGAAAGGGTATTAGAGGTTTAGATGTAATGTTGGCATGCAGTGACAGGGGGTCAGCCCATTGCCTACACAAATACCAATTTCCCTTACAGTATACGCGGGAAGAGAAGCAACTGGTACATTCTGTTTTTCCTTTTCTCTCAGGACTGTAAAAATGACGATGACTGGATGATATTAATTCAATAGATAATGGAAACAAATATTCATTACTACCAAAAATGTATACTTACTGTAAGACGTAAGTTCGGTTAGACTTAATCTGTCCTTACATTCATATCAGTATTGGAGGGTAGACCAATATAACATCTGTGATTAAACTAAAGGCATTTTTTTTAATATAAAGAAACATAAACATAGTCATACTTGCATGCAAATTATCATTTAATTTTGGGATAGTAGCTAAAAAATAAGTACGCGAACAAAGTAACTATACAAAAGGAATAAACAACCTAGTCGATCCAATCAACTAAAAATAAAAACCAATAACCAACAACACAAGGTCCAGAAATCGCACTAATCATCTATCTAATCACAAATCAATAGAAAGTTCTATGATGTTACACAGTTACATTTTGAAGGATTCAAATGCCGCACAAAATATAAACGTGACCTAGAGTCGAGAGCTAATAAAATTTACACAAACAATAAAAGCGAAAGACCGCTCGTAATATACAAAGAAGTTTTGTTGGAAACCATAAAATTCGCTACAGTTACATCGTTTAGTGTCCAAGTCAAAGTGATCGAAATACTTTCCCTCTTAGACAAAGCTTCTAAAATAGAAACAAAAAACAAGGTTGTATAAACAACCCAAAATGTTATTGTATCATTCTCAGTGAGTAGTGAAAGTTAAAAGGCCGTTAAAAGCAATCAGTCCCGAGATAAAAACGGTCCAGGAAACGGTCCAGTTTTGGACAATGGTCTGCTATTGCCCGTGAAAGGGTGGAATGCAATTCGTCGGCAAAGTAAAAGATTTTGCCTAACGGAACATTTATTACAATTCAGTGGACTGTTTGTACGATATTACAATAGATTTACCTTTCAAAACAGCTTTGAATAAGTTCAGGGCAACCATAAAAATGAAAGGATATATAAACCTTATTTTTTCTTTCTTTAAACAATTTAAACAGGCCTAAAACATTATTTTATCCTGTTATATGTCTCACTTCAAAAGTACTTATAACATACATTCATAATTTTATAGATAAATGCCTGCCCTTGAATGAACATATGCAAGTAGCCGCATCGCGTTTTACAGGTGCGACATTTCGCGACAGGGAAACATTTTCTTTAGATGATCCCACATTTTTCAAGGATATACCTACCAAATTTCTTGTCTCTAGAACCAAACGCTTAGGCTGTACGTTGTCTTTTTTTTTTTTTTTTTTAATCAGCCCTGTTTGTACAAACTGTCCCACTGCTGGGAACGGGCCATCTTCTCATTGTGAGAAGGGTTAGGCCATAGTCTGTCACGCTGGCCAAGTGCGGGTTGGCAGACTTCACACATCTTCAAGATCATTGAGAACTCTCAGACATGTAGGTTTCCTCACGATGTTTTCCTTCACCGTTTGAAGTTGGCGGCAATCAACAATACGCACATAACTTCGAAAAGACAGAGGTGCGTGCTGTGGGATTCGAACCCAGGACCTGCGGATCGCAAGTCAGACGGTCTCACCACTAGGCTGCCGGAAACTTACGTTGTCTTACGTACGTTGTCTGTCAGTCAGTTACTCGGGATAGCCTTTTATAGTATTTTTTTTAATACATTATAGATCTACGATTGACCACCAACTCACCTGATGTTAAGCGTCGGTGTGGCCGAGAATGGAGCTTGTCGATCTAGAAGATCGACGAGATAAACAACGCACACACATACAGAACAAGATAAGAACAGAAGATTTAATAATATCCGGAAATAAATCATACCTATAATTATTATATTTTTTTAAATCTGATTTTCCCTTATTTCTGTTTTGTATATCACGTTAGTTTGTCGATAAACTCTGTCTTCGGCTATATAGTTGTCATCCAGTAGCTCCACCTCACGTTGTAGTTGCGCAAACAAGGATGTTAGCTCAGGTGCGCTTGCGCAACTATCCTCTCACACCTCAGTCATAACTGTGATGTGACTCAGCCGATTAAACTCTCTTTGATTACTGCCACATGGATGTGTCACTCCGGTGCCTGTGAAATTTACTCACAGTTTACTATAGGTTGGTAGATTTGATATATGTAATTTTATTTCAAACTTCACAGCCATTAGATCGTTTAATTATCTTATGATTGTTAGATGATTCAGTGTGCGCTCGCAGACGAACTGGAGAGAAATTATAAAATAATATCAACTCGTACAATCAACAGGTAACATTTTCAGATTTCAACTGTGACGATTTACAGATTCCAAGATTTCTTTGGGTTCAAGGTTCAAGTTTCCAAGACCAACTTTGTGTTGGTCTTACTTCCAACCGTATCGTGTCCGTTTATTTAGCACACTACCATCCCTTTTTTTTCCAAGATGGAATCGGTCTGGTGTATATTTTTTATCATTCGGTTGTCATAATATATCTCAACACTATTGACGCATATAAAATATTACGTGAATATATAAGTGAGTAAACGGAACGTTGGTACCACGTCAACGTCACAGACTCATAGAATTTCAAAACTGCAAGTTCAATACGACTTTTAGATTTGTTGACTCTTCTGTTCCAACATGAAATTTAATGATGCAAACTTGATCTTCAGAGAACGAACGAATACAAAATTCGTTTTACACATAAATGACCAAGTTTCTTATCACGCGCAAAGTAGGGTTCCGTAGTTGCACATCACAATTTACGTGAACTTAAAACAGGGTTTTCTATTGAAAATACAAGTTAACTCATAATGTTTTCTAAGCTTTTCACGATTGATACTCATTGAAATGAAACAATTTTTAACGGATTTATCGCGTATATTTTACACAATTTTATGACTTATCGTACTTATCTAGGTCGTAAAATTATGCAAAATATACGCGATAAGTCCGTTAAAATTTGTTTCATTTCAATAAGTTAACTCATGTTAGTTTAAGTGAAGTTTCACAAAATTTTCATTTATTACTTCTAAGTACATTTTTTTAAGTTGATCGGGAATTACTCATTCAGTTAACTTGTAATGTCTGCTAGCCATGATGGTTTTCGTACACCGAATCATGTTTTTTGATTTCGTATCCAACGATATACCACACGATGGGCTAAATGAAAAAAAAAAACACCCCCATTTAACGTATACGGGAGGAACCCCAATATACTTTTTTAAGATTTTATTCTAAGATTTTTTGGTATATGGTACAACTAATACGCATCATATCCATGGCAAATTATAACTTTATCAAAGCCATGGACAGACAGGCAGACAGACAGACGGACATAGCGAAACTATAAAGGTTCATTGTTTACTACGGAACCCTAAAAACGGGTTCCATAATATCATCCTGGCCGTGATATTTCTCTTTATTGATTTAATAGGTAGTTGTAAGATTATAGCTACAAAACTTGTTTAATGTATTGAAATGTTAAGGTGAACAGAGATGACGCAGCTTGTGTGTTTGGGCGAGATTTGAGAATACATTACCTATTCAAATATTACACATTCAATACAATTTGGCGAAAAATAGACCTTTTGAACTGACTTCAAAAAAGGATGAGGTTCTCAATTCGACTGTATTTTTTTATGCTTGTTACCTCAGAACTTTCGACTGGGTGAGCCAATTTTGATGATTATTTTTTTATTTGAAAGCTGGTGCTTCCCGTGTGGTCCCAATTTGGTTCATTTCTGACAAATGAGCATCCATTAGAAGTCGGTTGCTTCAGTTTTTTAAAATATAATTATTATTTCTTTAGGTTCCGGGAAATCTTTGGAAAAATCTCTCGGCTCGCTGCATTGGTTGAAGTGGTAATCGAGTTATTTCAGATTGCATCCATAAATTTAATCCTCGCCTGCCTGATAATGCCGCCAGGTTGTTGGAGGGCCTCGGGATCTTCAAAAAAGGTCTTTAATCACACGTTTCTGATGTCAAACTAGCCAGCCAGATGCTGTTGCGAAATCAACGTAGACTACTTTTGACTAACGTCCTCGCAGCGTTTTTGGAATACGTTTCGAGCCCGACCTTGAATCACAACCAGAATTTATGTATTTTTTTCAGTAAATATTCCTACAAATACATACTCGTATGCTATTTTCTATGATGCCCACCGACATCAGGAGAAACTAAATAGTTCCATGTTTTGACGATATCAAAATCCGTCCAACAGAACTTTTTCAATACCGTACAATTATTTTTCTTTGGTTTAATCCTATAGTAATTCAAATTGCGTCTTAGCGATCAATTTATGTCAACTACATGTCGAAGGCAAGCTATCTGACGTTCATTCCACCCACATTTCCGTCATCATATCAGTGTGTCATACACAGAGTGGTTCCTCATCACAATCGTCACAGTTCTGAAGCAGACCGATGACGAGGCAATACTTTGATGATATTCTGCTAGCGACACAAAACTGCCATATCAATGCCATTAACTTTTTAAATCTGGAGATTTTCCATAGAGGCATAATTAAATAAAATGAAATAAAAAGCCTTTATTTCATCTACACTATTAAATAAAGTCAATACAAATCCCAATATCTGTGGGGAACTTCACTCTTGAAGTTGTTGACGAATACGTCTACCTAGGACAGACGGTCCGATTATGCAGGTCCAACTTTACGAGGGAGGTCAATCGTCGTATCCAACTCGGCTGGGCAGCGTTCGGGAAACTTAAAAGCGTCTTCTCGTCCAATATTCCCCAGTCCCTCAAGTCGAAAGTTTACAACCAGTGTGTGTTACCAGTGATATGGTAACACACACTGGTTGTAATGGGGCTTATAAGGAAGCTCAAGGTCACGCAACGAGCTATGGAGAGGGCTATGCTCGGAGTCTCTCTACGAGATCGAATCAGAAATGAAGAGATACGTAGACGTACAAAAGTCACCGATATAGTACAGCGGATTAGCAAGTTGAAGTGGCAGTGGGCAGGCCACATAGCACGTAGAACTGATGGCAGATGGGGCCGAAAGGTTCTCGAGTGGAGACCACGTACCGGCAAGCGCAGCGTAGGAAGACCAGCCACGAGATGGACAGACGACCTCATACAAGTGGCGGGAAGACGCTGGATGCAAGCCGCTTCCAATCGGTCTTTTTGGAAATCCATGGGGGAGGCCTATGTCCAACAGTGGACTTCTTATGGCTGAGATGATGATGATGAATACAAATGTCAAAAATATCAGTTTTCAATAATTACAATAATTAATTCTCTTTTTAATGTCAATATTATTACATAGGCATAATTATGCGCATTAAAATTATAACATTTAGCATCACAACGTACAAACTTCCAATGTGAACGAGTCGATTATTTTTTCCTTATTTCGAGAGGAATTGGAGGTCAACGCGTGATTAAAAATAGTATTAATAACGGAAATGGAGATATCACCTTGGGTTACTGTAAAATACGAAGTTAATAAGTTTAATAATATGTGTAGTGTGACTTTATAATTTAGTTTTTTTTGTGTAGTTCTAGGCCGGCTCGAGGTCAACGGTATGTTGAACGATGACGTATTTAAATTATGAATAATATATGGCTCTAGAATACATCATTCATCATTATCCCGAATGACTCTACCAATACTATTAGCATAATCCATTAATTCTTCGGGAAATACGTTTTCAAGTACATATTTGTTTCAAGTTCAAGGAAGTACAATATTTGTTTCGTGTCATCAACTCATGATGTCAATTATTTGATTACAACAATATTCACGAAAGTTAATAAAGGTAAAAAACTGGCCAAGTGCGAGTCAGACTCGCGCAAGAAGGGTTTCGTACCATTATCTATAAAAATAAAAACCGGACAAGTGCGAGTCAGACTCGCCCACCGAGGGTTCCGTACAAACTAGTAGATAAAAGGGGGAAATCATACATTTTTCATATTTTTTTTCTTATACCGAAAAATATACATACATCGTAAAAATATTTAAAAACCTGTTTTAACTTATGCTTATTAAGCTCTTTCATATGATACCCCACATGATACGGTTAATTCACTTTAACATTTGGACCCTCATTCCTTGCATAAAGACACTATTTTTTGTGATTTAAATTAAAAATGACCGGTTTTCAAACTCAAACTTATAACTTATAGCACCCCGTCGTTTTTGCGTCGGGGGTTCATAAGAAGAATTACAGTGCGCAACTTGTAATAATGATACAATATGATTATATATTCAAAAATATACCACAAATACATATATATAATTTGAAACTCAATGCTCAGTACTTATATAAACAATTACTACGACTATATGCGAATGCATCAGTAAGTGGGGCAATATTGTAACGGAATGTTCAAATCAAATTGAATTGTAAGTGATACATTACAGACGAATGCTCCCGATAAAGGACCGCTATCGATGTAAAATCGTTAAAATTCTAGCAGTCGATAATTAAAAGCCTTTACGATCTGACCTGAAGTTACTAAAATGTAAATATACAAATATGTACAAACATTAGTACCAACAGTAATTATATCCGGGCACCCTTGCGTTAGTCCTTACGACAGATTAAGTTATAGTAACCACATATATGTTGTCCAAGATGAAGGTCATACGGCGACAGATGGCGCCAAGGTTAAAACAGCTTTAGTTCGAGATTTTTAGCGGAAGGGCTACAAAAAATCAGAAGGGCTTTCTTAGGAGAGAATCTATACAAAGTAAGATTTAGTTTGTTATTTTTGTCTCTTTTCCTCTTTATTATACTCTCAAAATAATGAATAGACCTTTATTGAAAGCTATTTTTTAGGGTTCCGTACCTCAATAGGAAAAAACGGAACCCTTATAGGATCACTTTGTTGTCCGTCTGTCCGGGTGTCAAGACCTTTATCTCGGGGACGCGTGAAGGTATCGAGTTGAAATTAAAACGATATACGCAGATCCATAGTATCTTGCTGCAGAAAGAAAAATAAAATTTCTCGGTTTTCGTAAAAAAAGTTACAGCCGAATATGTCGTAAAAAACGCACATTTCGACACTCACAGAGGAATCAAAACCTATGGGGTACTTCCCTTTGACCTAGAACTCTGAAATTTGGTAAGAAGCATTGTGTTAGAGTACACATATAGGAATAAATCCGAAAACTGGTCATTTTTTATTTAATCACAAAAAAAAATGTGTCTCTATGCAAGGAATAAGGGCTGCCTCAAACGTTCGCTCGCTCGGATCCGAGTGGGAGGCACCGCTACTATAGCTCCTACTCGGATCCGAGTGGTGAGCAAGGAATGTGTTAAATATTTTTACGATGTATATTTTTCGGTTTATGAAGGTAAATATAAAATAAAATATATGATTTCCCCCTTTTATTTAGTTTGTACGGAACCCTCGGTGGGCGAGTCTGACTCGCACTTGTCCGGATTTTTTTCTTCTATAGTCTGAGAGTATGTACTTTGAGCATACTTACATATTTTAAAGCACGAATAAATAGATCAGCTATACAATACTTAACTATTTATAGCGAAATAAGTATAGAAAGTATTTTTCGATTGTGAGAAACCAACAATTATTTCAGATATTTATTCTTCATTAGAGAATGAAATTGGTATTTACGTTCAATTGTCTCTCACATATAAATTTCCATCCTTACTTGCAGAAGGCCTACGTCAGTGATCACGACTTCAGCGCATGTTGGGCGAGACTCTGTCTGCCGTATTGATTGGAATCAGAGCATCACGTGCTATCCAGGGTAATATGGGAAAATTACACTGAATAGGGTCGATTGGTCTCGATGAATTTGTACTGTGGACGTCATCGGCACTTGTTTGTGTTATTTTTAGTCTAAAGATGTTACATTTTATTGGTTTCTTGACTTGTTTTGATCCCACTCAGCATGATAAATACTTCGTCTGTGTATCATTTACATATCTACTTTTCCGCACCTAAAAAGTTCTATATTCATCAATGGATGCAAAATTTTAGATGTAGATGTCGGCACTATAAGCAGAATCCGGATGAGATTTAGGCTTAGTATATTTACTGTTCACCGTTTTTAAATGCTAGCTGGCTATGATTTTATTTCTAGCTTGACAAATTTTGCACTATAATAATTCTTTTGCAGTATTCGCTGAAAAAAGAAGAAATCGGTCGAAAATTGACATTTGTATAAAACTCATCGATCAAAATATAACATATGTACTTTTAGATAATAATGCTTCCTCAGTAAGCCGTAAAGCTCAAATCGTCCGTCCCTAATCCTCAATCAGGCAAGCTCCGCCGCACATTCTCCGATTACGACGAGGAAAATTCAATCCGCACAAAGAGCATAGAACTATAAATCCATCGACATCGCATTACGAGCCGTTAGGTATTCTCGACACGCAGTGCCAAGGACCAATGCGGGAGGCTTCAGCAGGCCGGTCACGTGGTGCCGAGGACCGATGTAGGCAGTTCCACGGCACGATTCTGCATTCACTGGGAATCGTCGCATTAGTATGCCAACGGCGGCCAAATTTGGCATTCGCGAAACGTACCGACACTACGTCATGCTTTAGCCGAGGTGTGTAGATGTGTTCTGCAGGGACGGAATCAGTCATTTGAGAAATTGTATTAGCGAATACTATGTGCCAAACTACAACTGTCGCACACTTGTCGACAGTCGTCTCGTCCATTTTAACTGTTCTCTGTCACCTTTTGTCGGAAGCGAACTGTCACGTGTGAAAACGGAACAAAACACTGTTTGGTTAAAATGCGCTTATTGCACGTTTATGAAGACGGACATAATAATTATTAGTTCAGGCCTTCGATTCAAGGTCTGGGTTGTGTTTGTTGTAAACAATTATGGCAGACCGGTGACCAATAACCAAATAAAACTGAGATTTCTTATTGTTCGTACAATAATTAAAAATGAAAGAGATCGAATAACACTCACTTGGTGATTCAGTCACAAAACCTCAAAAACTACATATAAGTGTCGAAGCGGATATTTTGCAAATTTTCCTTAAAAGGTAATAAAACCTATTAAAAGTTGAAATGGGTGTAAAAAAGCATAAACAATTTGCCACAGGAGCGGGTTTATTTTTTACATACATAAGTATACAAACAAAGTCGTAGGCAACACCTATTAACTAAAACATAAATAGATTTATTTATTTATTACATTCATGCACTACCCTTACAGAATCATCCTATTGCGATAGTGCACTATATAGTCTATTCTACCATATTACTAACAATTCATAATAAAATTCTCTATCTTAAAAAATAAATACACAATTATATCACCAATGTGAAATTAAAATCAAATCAAATTATACAAATTAATTATTAATTATTATTACAATGATTATTATTAACGTCAAATTATCTAAATTATTATCGTGAAACTAATTATGGTAGATACGTGGGTAGGTGTTACATACCTAATTTAAATCTGTGTATTCAGGCTATATATTTAAAAAACTGACTAATATAGTATGTTTTATTATAAGTTAGAACTGAATTAGGTTAAACCACAATTATAAATTTAATAACAATTGCTGTTGGTGAAAATATGAGTCACAGAAAAAAACAATAGTTTGCACGATTGAACAAGGAAAATAGATTGAAATAAACTTGAGTATTAAACGAAAACGGTTAGCAACAACTCATGTTCAAATAAAACATAACATGTGGAAAGGATTACAGTTTCTACCTTATTATGATTACCTTTACAAATATAGCCAAATCTATATGCAATATGGATAGAAAAATAAGAATTCGTGATTTCCTCATTTATTTTGCACGAGGCACAATGATGTATTTATACGATTGACGCAAAGAATTCGTTCGCGTTAAACGTTAGGCTAGTTGGCGTAACGCCGCTAAATCACAGTACACACAACCATTGACGCAAACGGCTGTTGTTCTCTCTCTTGGCATCACGTTATCTCGGTCCTTACCCTGTTCATGATAAACAATCTAATTGCCGAATCACACCTCACTCCATACTCAGATCCGTTACAATTCTCTTGTTTACCAATTAACATATTAACAGCTCATATGGTGATCAGGGTGAATCAGGCAGAACCTTGTCATGCTACTTATATAATACAGGTTTTGAGGTAAACAGACAATCGGATTATTCGCTTGACGTTACATCATGATGAGGTAAACGAGCTCGGTATTTATGATGGAGGAAACCATGATGCGTAGGAGGCGGACGTGATCTGTTAGCAATAAACGTATCTGGATATATAATAAAACTGGCAATTCCGTGAATGTGTTTGATGCAAAATGATGAAAACATTTTGACAACAAATATATAACATTAGTACTACACAAAAAGCAGTTGAAGATGCAGACGTTGCAAATAGTAATAACATGACTAGATTTAGAACAGAATTAATTGTATTTGAAGAGCTCTTAATTAAACTTACCAGTTAAGAACTTGTAATAAAGTTAGAAAGACAATCTGAAACTCACGAAAGAAAAAACTAAACGGTAACGTGCAAGAAGTTAAACACTGTAGAAAAAGTAATCAAAAGAGCTACGGTAGATATTAATTACTTATCCACGGATCGATCAACGGAAGTGCGTAGGCAGAAATCTATTAACAAAATTCGCCAGACTATAAAACAGAGACCGGTAGCATGACCAGTTAAAAAGAAATAGGAACTACATGTAAACCGCACTCAGTACATGGCAGATAAGATAATAAACAAAACATCAATATTTTTGACCTTCCTGCGTGAATAGAGTACATATTTCATGAAGCTAGTTACGTAAACAGTACTGAGAATCATTTGGCAGCTAAATATAAACTTTGATCGATTTTATTGAAAATACGACTTCTGACGTAGAATGTAAAAGTTCAGTTTGTTAGGGACATCCTTGAAATTGAGTACCTTTGGTTTGGTTGAGCTATTTTTGAGTGATTGCCCTTTTCTGTATATAACAGGTTACCGCCATCAATTAGAGAACTGCCATATGGAATATTTCGAAAAAAGTAAAAAAAATGGATACTGGAAAAATGATTTTACAATATAGATGAATTATTGAATAAGCACAATATAAATTATCCTACCAACTATAACTATATTAATTAATTATCTATTATTATTATAGTTATATAGATTTGACTTGATTGTTTAATTTTGATTGTTTTTGACTCATTCTGACTTTGAAAAAAGTTAATTCCAAATGCCAACAAATGACAAAATAGGCCGGACTGAATTCGCTTTAAGATCATGCTTGTACCCTATTTTTTGTGGATTAAATTCATTTTATTTCATTTTCAATGTGCCTTATCTATTTTTGTTTCAATTGAGTTATACGTAAGTGGTTTTTGAGTTCCTTAGTGTGTAAGGTGCGATACAGAGTTCAAATTCATATAATTTCTAATAGGGTATTCTATGCAATTACGAATTAGGGCTAGGCCTAAAAAATATTATTCCGACCGTCAAAAATCAAACGTTCATTTTGCAACTCCACTAGTTACAAGTGATCGAGTGGCAACAGGTGCCGAGTCAATCAAACCAAAACCGGACGGTCTTAGTACGAGCCTTGTAAACGAAAGTTATTTTTATACTCAAATTTTGTTTTTATTATATGTACTGAGTGTTCCACGCCACATCTCTCGTAATTTTTTTAATTGTATATTAACCGTAATGGTTAATTGGTAGGTGCTTTTTTATATACCAGTGTAAATCCATCTCTGTGCGAATAGTAATGCCGTATTCATACTGCGTGCGAGCGAAGGACGCGAGGCACCGCACGGACAGATGCGCTCCGGGAAAATCGTGAGCCGAAATCCGAAATCGTACCGTCTCCCCCTCCACATCACACTCGCGCGCCCTGTCAACGCCCACCAGCCACTGAATAATAGGGATGACTGTATAGCTTGCGAATCTTAGAAAATTAGAAAAAAGCAATCCTAAGTTTTTCTATGATTTAAACTTAATATAACAAGAAAAGAAATCTTCACAATTTTTTTCCGTACAAATTGAGTACAGATTTAACAACGAGTGCAGCTCATAATTATGCTGTTGTGATGGTGTGTCTCAAGAAGGTAAGCCTTAAGTTTGGCTTTAGTTGGCTGTTTTTTAACACTCGGTAGGTTAGGCATTTGACCACAGCTTACTTGATGTGAAACGGTATGATCCGAAAGTTACAGTGAAAGTTTCCGGCAGCTTAGTCGGGAAACCGTCTGACTTGCGATCCGCAGGTCCTGGGTTTGAATCCCACAGCACGCACCTCTGTCTTTTCGAAGATATGTGCGTATTGTTGATTGCCGCCAACTTCAAACGGTGAAGGAAAACATCGTGAGGAAACCTACATGTCTGAGAGTTCTCAATGATCTTGAAGATATGTGAAGTCTGCCAACCCGCACTTGGCCAGCGTGGCAGACTATGGCCTAACCCTTCTCACAATGAGAAGATGGCCCGCGCCCAGCAGTGGGACAGTTTGTACAAACAGGGCTGATAAAAAACCTATATTGTCCTACTGATGGGCAAAAGTCTTCCCTAAAACCTTCCATTCTCCTCGGACCTCCGACTGGTTAGCACCTTCCAATCATTTTGGGATCTCCTGATTTCGTCGTGCCACCGTATCGTGTCAACCAAGCTATAAAGTACATATATTTTATTTGATATTAAGCCAAGTTATTTGATAGAAATGCAAAGGTGCTTACATACTACGTAATACGATAGTTATCGAAGATTCTCCCTTTCTTCTTATAGCAGCCTGTAAAACGTACCTCTACAGACATTTTGTCAGCACTAATGATAAAACATGGTAAAAAAAAGGAAATCCAAGTCCCCAAGGCATGATAACTCGACTGAGCTACCATTTTCGACTTGGTATAGCTAATCACCCAGCCGGATATTGTTGCCTGACTAATGACTATGCCATGGTATGTAAATATAAAGCCACTTATCAAGTAATATAAAGGTTGCCGAAGATCCCCATATCCCCCTTCTGAAGCAGCTTTAAGAATGTGCCCCCTGCACGGACATTGTGTCAGCACTAATGGTAACACATGGTAAAGAGGAAAGCGCTCCAGCTCCTGAATGTCAATGAGAGTGTTCTATGAAATTTTATCGAGTTGGAATTGCGGCGAGAGCCAACATGCGTGGAATAGGTTATGAGCCAAAGACTATTACGCTCCGTCGGCTGAATTGAGAATGATGGCGAATTACGTCAATTGATGCCAAATACGACGATCGGTTTGTTACGACTTTTTTCTGAGGGCTCTGAAATAAAATGCTGAGGAGTTACTACGTTATGGACAGTTACTGGGTGAAAACGGCATGAGCTGTATTACGACGAGGGATCATCGACAGGACAAAAAGGAACAATCATGCGGAAGTCGAACGTTTTTCTAAACTTCTATTTATGATGACACTGCCTGTGTTTGTACGTATGGCTATGTCATAATTATAGTTTAAAAAACTTACTTCAAAATACACAATAAATACCTGGCTGACATTTTTCAGTTATTTTGTTATAAATACCTATTGAACCGATTTTGATAAAATTTATAAGGGACCACCTCTGAGGTATTATTGACGGAGTAATTGCTTAACAAACATAAAATAAAACCGGCCAAGTGCGAGTCGGACTCGCGCACGATGGGTTCCGTACCATTATCTATAAAAACTGCAAAAAAAACACATTTGTTGTATGGGAAATAAACCCCTAAATACCCTTAAATATTAATTTAATTTTAATTTAATTATTTATTTTTAAAGTGAATAACATAACTCAATATTCAGTGAATATTTCAAGCGTCTACCTGTTACCGTTATCAATATCGAGCAAAAACGAGCAAAAAATCACGTTTGTAGTATGAGAGCCCCCTTAAATATTTATTTTATTTTGTTTTTTACTATTTGTTATTATAGCGGCAACTGAAATACATCATCCGTAAAAATTTCAACTCTCGAACTATCACGGTTCATGAGATACAGCCTGGTGACAGACGGACGGACGGACAGACAGCGGAATCTCAGTAATAGGGCCCCGTGTTAACCCTTTGGGTACGGAACCCTAAAAACATACAGACGAATTGAGAACCTCTTTCTTTTTGGAAGTCGGTTAAAAATCTTGGAACGATATTAGAATATTAAGAACCATTTCCTATTCCTGGTTAAGCTTGATTAGTAAAATGATGGGTCGACGATCAACAGTAAAAAAGTCACGATGGTTTGGCAGACTCACATTCTTTAATTACACTTTATGATAGGAGGGGCAATTAATGTACTATATCCTAGAAGAATTGATATAAAGCAGTATTCACACTGTCATGGACGGCCGCCTCTCGGTCAGTGGCGTGTCGCTCCCACGCGTTGCGCTCCGCGAGCCAACCGCGAAGCGACGCGCTTTCTAACCACCATATTGGCCATGCATGTGAATATCTCATATTATAACAAAAAAGTATGATAAAATTCTTCTGGTACCTTGCACACGTCTATGCAAGTTTATTTATTTTATATCTAAGACATTGTGGAAACTATGCATGGTCTTTACACGTTTTAAATGAAAGTTACGAATTACTCACGAAAAAAAAATCAACTCAAAATAGGAGTAAACGTGATTATGGCGTGATTTTATGTAAAAAAATCTAATTATTTCAATCAACTGATACATAACGTAACAGTTGCTTGATGGTTTATATCGAAATTGTATCCAAGTTGATTTAGGATTTAAAACGATAATAATAAAATTACATAGTGGTTGCTAAAAAGAAGTCAAAGTCTAAATTTTAATAATACATTTGATATCTTTCATTCGCAAGCAAAGGTCGCGCACAAACTTACACGGTGTAGTAAGTACAGATATTACAATCACGTCTTAAAACGACCAAGGATGAGAAAGAAGGTCATAAATCATAAATGAAACAATTATAATCTTCTGAATATTTTTCCTACATTTTACTTTCATTTGTGTTTAGAATTTTACAAAATGTTTTTGACGGCATCAAACTTTGTTTAATATAATAGTTGCAATTTTTGTAATAATTTAGCATCTTTAATAAGGAACCGATCCTCACCAGGTCGATACTTTCCCGGCGCATTACTGTGTTCAAATGAGCGCCCATCTCATCCATAATCCCGGAGCTTACCGTTTAAAAAGCGAGTTTACAAACCGCTAGACAAAAAGCTGCGATCAATAAATAAAATGGAAACAAATGCGAGTCATCGTGTCGGTGAACGGAACCGTCACGGACAGTGGTCAAGCGCGTCGTCACGGGATGTGACGCTCTCGGGCCGCGGCCGTCACGCGCAGCGCGCGACACGCACCGCCGCCCGCGCCTCTGTGTGAACGGACCTTAACATTTGCATAAGCTGATTTTTGATTGGCGGGTTCTTCGCTCGAAATAATAACTTGAACGTTTCAATTGAATAATCACAATGGAATTTTATTTCCATTAAAAAGTAAATAAGTTCGTATAGACTGAGTGGCCAGCCCTATTGTCAGAGTTATTGAGCCGCCGAAAGGCCTCTGACTTGGCTTGACGATTGCTGAACAACCGGGACCTACAATTCAACGTCTCATCCGACCCACGGTAGCGCTCAGAAAGAAATGCCACTCACGGTCACCCATCCGAAGACTGACCGGTCCGTCCGTTGCTTAACATTGGTGATCATTCGGGAACACTTAGTCAAGCTACGCCACGAGCGCTACAATTACGTCTTACTACTATTTCCATTTAAATTGAAGTTTTCTTTATTTCGGGATCGAGGAAAAAATGTTCAAACGGGCGAATAAACACTGTCTTAAGGTTAATAACAGGAAATTGTAACATCCATGCGAAAATTTAAAGAAATACTATGCTGTAGTTGAATTAAGGCGAAACCAAGCGCTGCGTTCAGCGTTTTACAACCCGCGACGCAAAAACGACGGGGTGTTATAAGTTTGACCTGTCTGTGGCATCGTAGCTCCCGAACGGATGAACCGATATTGATTTGTTTTTTATTTTGTTGGAAAGGTGAATTAGTCGTTTTTTTTTCAGGAGTTTTTGAGCTTTCTAAAGTTACTTGTTCTGTCTTTAACTTCGAGGAAAACTTAATCATTCTAAGATCTGGTACAAATGAAAATTCACGTCATCTCAAAACAATGTATAAAGGCAACACACCGAGTGTGGAATTCGACGAACAAATATTTCTGCTCGACAAACTCGACAGTCCTGATAAGATACCGCTTGATACCCGGCTCATACCGGCGTGATAACACAGAGTGATAACGACTGCAATATATATTTCATATCACATGACAATGCGTCAGCAAGGGATTAATTTGACAAACCGATATTGGAACATTTACGTAACTATTGAAAATGGTGGAGTACTAGGAAGTTAAGTTCGGAAGTCAAGTTAGATAAAAGAGATAAAATACATATCATAGATGACTAGATTCTAATGTAGTTCCAAGATTACCTACAAAAAAAAAACAACGGGTTGCACTCCGGGAGTGCCGTGAGTGCAAAAGTGAAAACTTGAACATTAACGTTGTGCATTTTTGAATATTTTGTAATGGTTAGGGAATAATTGAATAATTTCGCGCGAATTGCTTTATTTGTCAGTATAAAAGTACTATCATTTATACTTAATTTCCCGTATATATCATTAATAGATGTACTTTGTTCAATTTCCATATTTGTAAAACTTTATATGATCGTTTGTTAAGATGTCGATAAATAAAAATAAAAAAACTGACTCGTGAAGGATTTGAACCTCAGCCCTCCGATGGACAAATTGAAATTTATATCGGTGCTTTAACCTACTGAGCTAACGAGTCTTACGTGCATGTGTCGAAAATAAGCATTCGGCGCAACGAAATGACGTCATGCTAGAAGGACAATTTGTACACACATTAATAAACATTAAATGCAGAACATTAGAATAGATTTCTGTTAAAATAATCCGTCCGTCTTACGAATTTTCGTATTACGAATTTCACGTCACCTGACACGAGTTTAACATTTTTTACCCACCCAAAAATGCACAACGCCGCTAAAGAACTTTTCACTTCAACAAGTATCTATATTAAAAGAAAAACAAAATACCCAACTGCAGAAAAGCGGTTTTTGGAGTCCAACTTACGATTTTGTTACGATTGATACACTGTTGAGTGTACGGTTTTTGAGAGTCGGTTTTTCGACTCAAAATAGACGTGAGTGACCCGTAGTTTTTAGGGTTCCGTACCCAAAGGGTAAAAACGGGACCCTATTATTAGGGTTCCGTACCCAAAGGGTAAAAACGGGACCCTATTACTAAGACTTCGCTGTCTGTCTGTCTGTCTGTCTGTCTGTCTGTCTCCAGGCTGTATCTCATAAACCGTGATAGCTAGAAAGCTGAAATTTTCACAAATGATGTATTTCCGTTGCCGCTATAACAACAAATACTAAAAATTCAAAAAAATTAAATATTAAGGGGGGTCCCCATACAATAAACGTGTTTTTTTCGTATTTTTTTGCTCAATATTAAAAACGGTAACAGGTAGACGCTTCAAATTTTCACAGAATATTTACTTGTATAATAGCTTTCAAAATAAATAATTAAATAACAATAAAGTAAATATTAAAGGGGGGCTCCGATACAACAAACGTAATTTTTAAGCAATTTTTACTCGATCTTAATTAACAGGTAGAAACTTGAATATTTGTAAGTAAATATTTAGAAATATATTAACTATGAAAATAAATACCTAATCTAATACATAAAAACTCACATAATGAAAATAATCTAAACGCGGTGCGAGCGCCGCGCCGCGGTGTGGTGCTGGCGCGAGCGCGAGGCGGTTGCTAAGCAACGGCTGCGCGGGTAGCGGGGGAGGTAACATCACGGAGCGAGCCATAGCCGCGCGTATACAGGTGTATCGAAAACCTACCTATAAGTTTGCAATTTACTACTTGGAATTTCGTTGATTTCTCGTTATTTTATAAACAGAACTAAACTTTATAGTATTATAGATGATAGTACGGAACCCTTCGTGCGCGAGTCCGACACGCACTTGGCCGATTATTATTTAAAATGTGTGTACACCACGTTAGTTTCCATAGTAAGATCTAGAACATTATTTACACGGCGAAGACCGATAGCGATTATGTTATTTTTAAACATGCTGCAACCATTACTACGAGCATGTTCTTATTTGGTACTCAAGTGTTGGAGATAGTGGGTGTTCTTCTGATTACACTTATCACTAAACTGATTATGGATTTACGCACGAAGTTGCAAAATCAGTACTTACATGCAGAACCACTTATAACGATAAGTCATCGATAGATAAAAAAATATCTGCATTATGTCTTATCTGGTGGACTAGCATGGAAGGTATATAAACAGTTTCTATTCACGTTATTATGTCAGTTGTCAATGACAGTACCACATCAGTGCACTGCATAGTCTATTTCCTCTGAAAGTGGATAAATGGTGTAAAGATTACGTTCCATGCTAACATTGCTGAAAAAAATATTAAAAAACATAACCCACCTTACACAGTTCGGTAAAAACTTGTGGTGGTTACATTTTTGACTTGATAATCTTGCAAGCAATACTTGTATATAAACTCGACAAATGGCAAATGTGGAAGCATGATGCCGAAATCAAGGGAAAAAAAAATACTTGTACGATATAAATGTTGAATATGATACTAGAGTAACTTCCATTGATATGGTCACGCCGATTGAAGAATTGTATATAACTTCGATGACAAAGCAGTGCTATGTTAGATTGAATATGGCCTTATGTTATACTGGCCGGAACTTTTAGTTGACCATATGACTATTTTTATAACTATTTTTTTGTCATTAAATAAAAAATGTCCAGTTTTCGGATTTTTTCCTATATGTGTACTCTAACACAATGCTTCTTGCCAAATTTCAGAGTTCTAGGTTAACGGGAAGTACCCCATAGGTTTTGATTCCTCTGTGAGTGTCGAAATGTGCGTTTTTTTATGACATATTCGGCTGTAACTTTTTTTTACGAAAACTGAGGAATTTTATTTTTCTTTCTGCAGCAAGATACTATGGATCTGCGTATATGGTTTTAATTTCAACTCGATACCTTCACGCTTTCCCGAGATAAAGGTCTTGACACCCCGACAGAGGGACGGACAGACGGACAACAAAGTGATCCTATAAGGGTTCCGTTTTTTCCTATTGAGGTACGCAACCCTAAAAAAAAAAATGTGTGATTTCCCCCTTTTATATCGAAATATTTATATATTAAATATACTGTGGATTTTATTGGGGCCAGTCAAACTACGATTTTATGAAACACCACGCACGACAAACTAATGACAAAAGTAGAAAGGCTATGACGCAAACAGCTTATACAAGGTATTCAAACATCATCAAAATCATGTCAAGTTCGAACCCAGAATACGTCAAAAGACATGGCGCTTGTAGAAGTGTTAAAATAAAAAAGAAAGTCCAGTTTACCGTTGCACGACCCACATGCTCCGAGCGTGATGCCTGTGGCTAAGCGCGAGACGTGACTTGGAGGGAAACGACGCGATTGTTCGCTGAAGTAAGTTGGAAATGCATAATACATCGCCCCTTTCTTTCAGTAACTGTCGACAACGAACGTTGGCTGGAATGAGAAATACTGTGAAAAGAAAGCATAGCGTTACTTGGGGCAGATTGCGTAAATGTTCTCTTAGTTCTTTACAGCTTACATGGAGCATTTTTAAGGTAACTCATGACGTAATTTACTAAGCGAGCCAAGCGACTAAATTTATATAAGAAGACGTACGAGACCAATGACATAATTTTCGTTTAAGTATGTGAATGTCTGTCGTCTCACTAATATGGGAAATTACTATGGAGAATCTCACCGTATTTTTTTGGGGAAATTGATGATAGAGGTCTACTGATTGTCAAGCCACTACTAATTTTAGGTTTCAGATACAACTATATTATGAAAAAATCACACTTTGAATTAAACGCCGAATTACAACTTAAATTTTTTAAGCAATTGTCAATACCTACTAAGATAAGCAATGTCAATATAATTAATACGGTTTAAAAGCACATTGGCCTTTGGCTATTCAAAAGAGAACATACCAAAACAGTTTAGAGGCGTATTGATTGTAATAGTTCCAGTTGAGGTTACGACAGATACAAATATAGTGTATTTAGCCTCAGCCCCAGGGTTTACATTCGTGACTCAAAGTCGTGATCTCGTGGAGGCAGACATAGCGGACATTCTACGAGAAGGTCTTGGCTTTAAAGATGAACGTAACAATCTATATATGGTAGGACCGTAATAGGGTTAGCCTTATATTTAGCAGTGAAATAAGAAGGCTGGATGATATTGAAGTCAAATGGAATCTTAAAACAGGTGATTGAACAGAATTAAGACTTTACAATTACTATTTTTTTACCTTCCTCCATTTTTTTTTTCTTTTTAAGTATTGAGTATATGCTATTTCTTCAATATAAAATCAAACTTCCTCCACAACCAACAAACCTCTACTCTTCTTGGCAAAATTACCCCTTCCTCTCAATTAAAAATTGCCCAAACAAAAAAATCTAAGATATTATAGAAAACGAATAGCAAAATTGATTGGAAAATATAAGTTGTAGGGGCGAAAAAACATATATACAAACACAGATGAAAGAAAAACGACCAGTTCTCAAATGAAGAACTACACTCCCTCGATAAACTTTTAATGTAGGAACACTTTGTGGTTGTAAAATTCAACTACGACAGTACCAATAGTAAACTGAAATACACGCTGTTCCGTTATTATATCTTAATGGTAAAGATTTCAAAGCCCAAACGCATAACGAAATTGAAGTTATTTCCGTCCAGACCACTCAAACTGAACTAGATGAAGACGCTTCAAACAATCTGTTCTAGTTATTTATAGATAAAAAAATAACATCTGAATAGTCACGCATCGGGATCATTGCCCCGGTTGGTGGTAGGCTGTAGGCAGGTTACACACGGTGTGGCGGGGGAAGGGGGAGTGGAGTGAAGGTAGGTGTACGTGCGGCCTTAACCAGATTGTGAGCTGACGTCGACGATGTAGTTAGAAAGTTGCCATGCTTGCGTCACGACGCATCGGGGTCGACGACCTCGATGCAACCAGGGCTGATACCGCAGCAAAGGAAATACTAATATCACTGTTATACTAATAGTGGAATTACTGAAAAAATCTAAATTTGGTCATGGAAGCAGCCTTGTTTAACATGAATTAACGAACCGGCAAGCGCAGCATAGGAAGACCAGCCACAAGGTGGAAAGAAGACCTCATACAAGACTGGAAGACGCTGGATGTAAGCCGCTTCCAAATGTTCTTTTTGGGGGAGGCATATGTCTAGCTGTAGAATTCTTGTGGCTGAAATGATGATGCAGATGTATACGTAACGTAGGGACGTTTAAGCGACTTTCAAATGGCAGCGCTTCTCTCTCCACCGCGCGCGATGCGTCAGGCTTGTAACGTAAATAATTATATGATTATTTATAAATTAATAAATATTGGAGGACATTTATGTAGTTTTGGAATAAATTTTTGGTCGTAGATGATAGTTATATGCAGTTGCACCAGTTCCAGCAAACTCCGTTATTGTTATCATAAGTTTCCTGAATTGCCTTTTAATGTGAAAAATAAGTGGTATTCGATAGAATTGTGTGGTGGTAGCCATTTTGAGATGGTGTCAAAGTAACTTCTCATTTAGATAACTATGCAGTTTTACATAGTTATATTTCACGACTAATCTACATAATATGCAGAAGCCAAAACTTTTTTATTTTGAAATTTACACCATGAATAGATTCATGGTATAACTTATATTCAACGATTCGACAGTTTGACGATTTTTGGAGGGTTATAATGTTCAATGTTGCCTTGTATGTAGATAAATATTATATTATACTATTTAAATAATTATAGTTTGAAAAACTGAAGCAATCCACTTCAAAATACGCAATTTCGTTACTTGAATGACATTTTTCCAGTACTGAACCGATATTTTTTGTGATAAAATAAAAAATGTATTGTTTTCAGATTTTTTCCTTTATTTGTACTATAAGACAATGCTTCTTGCCAAATTTCATAGTTCTTGGTAATTGAGAAGTACCCTATAGGTTTTGATTCCTTTGTGAGTGCCGAAATATGCGGTTTTTGCAACATATGTATACGGGTGTAACTTTTTTACGATAACCGAGAAGTTTGACTTTTTCACAGCTGCAAGGGACTACAGATCTGCGTATATAGTTTCAATTTCAACTCGATATCTTCACGCGTTCCCGAGATAGAAGGTCTTGACAGACGGACAGACGGACAACTAAGTGATCCGATAAGGGATCACTTTTGAGACTCACTTTTTGGACCTTTTGAGATATGGAACCCTAAAAATTGTAGCGAAAGGGACAGGCAATTGCTTCACAAATCCTTAACTAGTTTTAAATGTAATTATTTAGTTTAAGTTTTGAACTCTCTTAATCACGCTATCTTGTTTGTACTATTTATGCTGATTACAATATATTAACAGATTTATTAAATAGAATATTTTTTTATTAGATTAATATGTATTTTATTTCGCCCGTTTTATCCTTTGTTAGTGTTTGATAACTGTTTGGTATAATCAGTTATCGATTCTTTAACTTTCGATAGAGTGATATAATTTTATATTATTATCATAATAGACATGCGGATTTTCCTTGATCAATATTATATCGTATCAATAATGATAATCTTCATAATACTCATGAAACATTAGCCTGAGACATAATATACACGTATCATGTAGTGTATGAATGGTACAGATTTGTTGCCAAGCACGCTGCATCAAGTTAGTTGTCAAACGCACGCATAAACAAGATAATACAAAAAATCCTTTTTAGGCATTAGCTTTTATTTTAATATAATGAAAAGTCCTTACGTTAATTGAAAAATTAGCACAAACTAGATTAGTACATTCATGTAGGCAGTTCCAGTAGCAATCTCCCAGCTCCATCATCAGACACTCGGATTACCACGTGGCAAAATTCCGGCACCTTTTCCCGACTGTCATGGGCTATATTTTTTTTTTTTGTAATAATAATGATACGTTTTTTCGTAACCTCTAACAAACTTTTTAGTAATAATTATTGTTTAAAAAACTGTAATAACCGACTTCAAAATACGTTTACTAAATACTTCATTGTTGTAAGCTTTTTAAAGAGGCAATTCTTCATTTGATCGCTTTTTTTCTTCTGTCAAGAACGAGATTTGTCATTGAATGTCAAATATTTCGTCTTCGAAGATTAGAAAATGTGCAGATGTTTCTACGATAATCATAAATATTTGACACTTTTGCAAGGAAAAACGTATCGGTGGAACTCTGCGATTCTATAATCTGACGCACTTCACCGAGGAATGCAATGAAAATTTTCATTTTTAGATATTATTCAAAAAGTAATAAAGCAATGCATATGCAATAATTATGGGACCAACTTGGGAGCTTTCTCTATATGTCGTTTCAAGAAACACAAAAATTGTTTCTCGAATGACGGAGTAATCGGTGAACAAACATACAAAAACATACAGACCGAATTGATAACCTCCTTCTTTTTGGAAGTCGGTTAGTAAACAAGTGATTTTACTGGAATTATTCTAAAGAATGCGCATTTATAATCTTTTACAGCGATTTTACGCATATTTTCTCATAAAAAACGTATACTTAACAACGTATCATGAGTAACGAAATTGTAAGTTAGACGGTAAAAACTGCTTTTCTGCAGTCGGGTATTTTTTTCTATTAATATACGAGTAGATACTTGCTACTCGCGTCTCGAGGAAAATTGTTCGACAGCGGGCTTGATACCTAAAGTGACGATTGGCTTACAAGCTTTCAATGATTATTTTAATCAATATGCGTAATAGTAGTTTGTACTCAATGTTTTGGTCGTTGTATACACGTTTTATAGCATAAAGCTTGCTAATAAAAGCTTGTTGATAAATAAAACTCGGCAACCCTAAGCAACAGACATGGTCGCAGCAACGTAACCAGCCGCGGCCGCTGCGACGACGCTGCGTCGCCCGCCGTGCATAACGGCGTGCTGTCTTCACTTGCCAGTTGCCACTCGTTTCTTGATTTACGTTATTCACTGTTTACTTCATTATTTACTACATTTACTACCACTGTATTTAAAGCTACTCAATTTGAGGTATTCTGTAAAATAAATAGTTCAATTTCGCTAGTTTACCCGTATTCGCAATCCTTCTCAGTGTTGTGTAGATTGTGATGATTGTCATCTTTCTGAATACAATCGACAGAGAAGACTTAAGTTCCGAATGAAATACGAATCTGCTTGATTGTAATTAGATTAGCCATACTAGTCTTAATCTTAAATAGCATTACAATCATGCATGTGTTCGTAAGCCAACCTGAAGACACATATGTAGAGATTTAGTAACTAATATTTCAGAGTGATGAGCGCAAATATATGCCACACAGGACTACTGTTCGTCTCCATACTTAATGCCATGCAAAATCAACCTCGGTTTGATTCTGATCTTCTCTATCATGCCATTCTGGAGCATTAGGGCCCTTATTTGCTACGGATCATCAACCACGATTACACTTGCTAATATGTTTAAGGCCTAATTGTCAATATCTGTCAACGTTTTTGACTCTTAAAATCCTTAAAGATGAGATATAGAGTCTGTTTAAAAAAAGAACTATCGTGGCAAAACACAGGAACTTACGTCTCGAGGTTATTTCCCTTCTATGGCCTCAACTGAACAAAATAATTATAGAAGGACAGCAATGTCATATTAGTTCTGTTGCTGAACTACTTTCATAGCAAATGAAGATATAGCTAGTAGGTAGTACTAGAGATATTGAATAGAACTAGAATACTAAGCATATTAAGCGCAACGTCGCCTCACCTCTTCCACACAGGCTGATGTTAATTCCAACAGCAGGAAGGTTTTCGAGATTCTCACTTAAGATGCGCCTTGTAGGTGTATAATCGAGAAACCTGTTTAAAATTCTGAAAACGCTTACACCGTTATTTCACCTGATGGAAAGTGACACCACGATGGTGGCGAGCCAATGCCTAGATCGAGAGTACATGGTAATTATGGCAGAATACAGAATACGTTAGACTTTGTTGGCACTTGCCACTGGTACCGCTGCCGTGTTGGCAATTTGGCATATATGCTGCACCTTTGAAAAATACCGTCGAATGTGGTTGAAACTGTAGTAGTAAGATTTAAATTCAAATAGACGGGAATGTTCTATTGAAAATTATTCACAATTTTACATTAGCACAACTCCTCGAATCTCGAAGCAACTGGCAATCATTACAATAGAACGAATAATCGATTAGGTAAACACAGATTACAAAGAAACACGTGACAAGCTATCGGTAGCGCTAGCAATCGAAAATTCTATTTTTACGAAGTAACACGAGACAGATTAAAATTTTACAAACGGCCTGATTTCACAAGCGCCGCACGGCACGTATTTGATAACATCTGCGATAAAGTAGTGACACGATTATCAGAATACTGGAAGGCAGAAATAGCTCGTGATCGTTTTGGTCGGGCGGCTGTCTGCAACCGGATCTCGCGTCGAGAGAGGTGCAGCGCGGTATTTGTGAGAGGAATGGTCAACGAACTTGATAAGGTCACCATTTTAGTAGGCGCATCTCGATGCTCACGATTTCCTAATCGATGACGTTACGTTTGAACTTTACGTTCCAAATTGTTATAGAATGTTGATTTTTCGTTCATGGCCGCATAGATTTGGAAACGATTAAGTTTATAACGTTGCAGAGCTCACTATTGATGTCAACAGAAATGAATCAGCAAAGGAAATAATAACATCTAAAATTATTGGACATCTTTATAAAACAGAAGCATATAAAAAGCAACGTAAAGTAACTGTTGTACTCAACGCCTTCAAAATCAAGATATTCTAGCTTGTGGAATGCACGCCCTCCAATAGCAATAAGTCGCCTATCGGAGAGCCAAACGAGCATAGCCCGTACCTGCAAACTTGATTTTAAAACAGGCTCCACGAGGTAGGCCGTCATGACAGCCGCCTTGCCTTTCTCTTTTGCTAGTGCACAGTTCCTTTCACGCACTTTAAAAATACCAGTCGCTATCCCGAGCGACCAAAGTAGCGTGACACGTAGCGGTAACACCTGTCCACACAGCATGGAAATATGAGGAGGTCTAGTATGTTTTGCGCGGTGTTGTATGACGGTTCGATGGCCGGCCTTAGCCTAGTTGACGTGAAGGGGTTCAAATGCTCCCCGTTAAATGCCAGTCAGTCGAGTACATTCTCGACGCTCGAAACGCTCGTACTTCAACGTAATAGGGTCACACAATGTGAACTTTTGTTTATGATATGTACGTTTTATGGCATCGTGGAAGATACAACACGCACATTCTATTACTATATATTGGCATATCGTGAATATATGAAGTTGTATCGACACGTAAACCAGTGTTACTCAACAGACGAACCTTGAATAGACCTGATACGACGTTACGTAAATGTAAAGACACATTCTTTCAGAATTACTTATCTAAATGAATTGGCATTTGAAACGAAGAGAAAAAGAAAATACTAACATAGATGTTATTCACTATATAACATAAAAGGCGTGAAAGTTAAAATAAGCGAGAAGTTACAACGAGAACGTATCGAGTAGATTGCAGATAACTGACCATAGACTAAGGCAAACACGTTTGAGAAGTGACGACTGGTTCTCGAAGGCAAGAGGCTGATGGGTTGCACAACCGATGAGCACAACACATTACGCAACTGCTCGAGAACCTCTTGTGCAATCTGTGGCGTGTGCTTAAGTATCAACAGTGTTAACCAACGCTTATGAGGTCCGCAAACCAACAGTGACTGTCGGTTTCGCAACAAAAATCATGATAATTGGTCTAAAGCATAAGTACTGAAACACATAAAGAATCACACTATCGAGCAGTGATATAGTCACTGATGATAAGATAAATGACAATGAAGTATATTTAAATAGATTTAAAAAATAACAGACTCACATTTATAAAATAAAATGGGCAACAAATAAGCACACATTTGATAAAGGTATGGTGGTGCCGCTGATGTTTTAGCAAGCAAGGAGAGGTAGAAAGAAACCCTTTTTATAAAAGTCTTTATTTAATTTATATTTGAACAAACGGCTTACTCACGTCTATTTTTGAGCCGAATTCACTTTCAACCGCATACGGTGGTTGAAAGTATAGACCAGTGAAGTAACAGAAGTAAAAGAAAAGTAGAAGTGAGTAAGCAGTTTGTTCAAATAAAAATGTGTAACAACCACGTTAGTATATTAAAAAGTCTTTATTTTAGCTCTGCGATTTTCGGACGAAGGACATTCTATTTCGTGTTGGTTCGTGGAAAGAAGGACCGGAAGAACCTGACTTTATGGTGTCTCCGGCTATGTAAACTGAATATGTATCTATTATTAAATATAATAAAAAAATGGGGGTGAATACAAAATAACTTCGCCTAGTTTGATTTCACACATTCACGCAAGTCTTGAACAATATAAATTGTTAATGGAAATGACACAGAGGTGTGTGTCGCGTGAGCATAAAATCATAGCAGCTTCAAATTTTGGCCTTATTATTGCTACAAAACTATAATAATAATAATAACAGTCATCCTAGACACGGCACGAATTGTCAGGAGGTTTCTGAGTCTGTAGCCCCTAACGCCAGTAGCTTAGGGCCTGCCTCGCTGCCAGTGGTACTCTAGGTTTAAGTTTTTTTATAATATTTATGTTTTTATATTTTTATTGTAAATGAACTTAGACTTAAGATTTCAAGTGAATAAAATAAATATAATAATAATGTTTTATTTCGAGTAAAAGTACATAAGCAATACATTTTTATTTTAACTGGCTAACTTACTTATCATTTAATGTAGACTGCTGCCGAACTAGACTTAGTGCCTGTAAAACAGTATGCAGCGCCCTCCCCGCACTATGAGTGTAATGGACTACATGGACAAATAATTAAACAATTTCTCACAGTATAATACAAATACGTGTAAATTTCTAAGCTTCCCTATATTATTTATTTATCCTAATTCAGAATTTTTCAAGTAGTTATTTCACCTAGTATATTAACTCTGCCATCAAACTATGATATACATTGGCAGAAATTGCACTTAGGTTTAAAATATATACTTTATGAATAACCGTTTCATAAATTTAACTATTTACTTACATATGAATGTACTCATAACTGTACAGTACACAACATACCATACTAATGAACGCAATGTATTGACAATAGTAACACAACCAATGTTGTTCTGCTGTGCAGTTTCCTTTAAATTCTTGGTATTTAGTGGAGCCCTCACCGTTTGTTTACTATGACCAAAAGACTCCAACACTGTCTTTAGGTAAAACGTGTAGTGAGTCAGCCGCGACCTTGACTAAGACAAAGAACACGCTATTGTCAGACAAATACGAAGGCGATAAAAGTATTCCAAAACGGGCAACCAGTGTGCCTTGAATAGCAAATGAACACATAAGAATTGATATTCGCGAATTAATGAAGGAAGCTCTAGGTACTTTTGACTATAAGCAAACGACTGCAGTTTGTTCAGGTAAAGTTTTAATTCAATTTACCCTATACAGGTCTAGAAGGAAATAATCGCAAATATACAACGAATATGTTCTTACTAAAACTAAACCACGGCTTATATAACGCTATATATATGCATTAAACATTATATATGCATACACTTGAATAACACAGTAGTTACATAACGAAAATATTCATAAAACTTAACCTTGGCCTTGCGATTGTGCTGGAAAACGATTGTGAAAAATCTACCTATTTATTGTACAAAATAATAAATAAACAAAAAATTATGAAGAACGGTCAAATTAATCACATACAAGACATAATGTAGGTCGTGACGAGCAATCTTCAGGTGTCGCAGGTGCCTAAATAAATGTGTGTTCTTGTAAGAAAATCACGGAATTTAGTGTCAGTTGCGGTTACGTAACCGTGTAGGTATATCGGAATGAGTAGTTTAGAACGTGCAATTAGCTATGATTACAATACCTACACTGTCTATACGAGATACAGCACTCCAGGCTAACGCGTGATGATGCAACAGCGATAACCGGTCTCTATTCATGATTCTTTTATTGTAGTTTATGTCAAGTTGTAATTAGTAAAGACGAATATTATTTCAGTTTAGCCAAATTGGACTTTGTCTTCGTAGTAGCAAGTATTTTGAAAGAATAAAGTAATGGAAGGAAACAAGACAACGCTAGACGTAAGCTGCTTGCATCAGGTCTTTTTTGGAAATCCATAGTGGAGGCTGATGTCCAGCAGTGGTCTTCTAGTGTTTGAGATAATGATGATGAATAAAGTAATGAACATTGTTGGATAGTGACTAAAAACCTATCTTGACCTCGGAATTAAATGGCGTTATCAATATCCTGTCTAGTAAACGTTTATATCAGGTACCTTAGACCTAAGAGAGTTCCATCGTGGACCACTAAGTCCCCTGATGTTAAGCGACCGTGTGACCTACTTCATTTATGCCTTTATACTTCGAACGCCCGATGGGTTCTCCCTTCCGGCAATTCCAATGGAGCCCTTGTTATTTTGAAAGCATAATTAATATTATACAATCATGCAATATAATCAAGGAAAGTCACAGTACACTGATGAATGTTTACTCTGCATACATTTCCACGCATACGCTTACAGAATTCTAAGTCTCCTTTGTTATTAAAAATGCATCTCCTTTGCATAAGAATTTCATTTAAGTGTCTAATAATACGCTGGTGGTCCGCTGCAGTCCCTGCATGAATAAACATACGATGTTTTCCGTAATTACTTCCTAATTGCAAGTGACCACTCCATGTTTAAAATAGAAGGATATACAGTCATCGCATTCGAAGCACACGAGGAATTTCCAATTACATGATTATGTGTGAACAGACAACAAATCCCGTGATCACGTTAGGAAATAATATACGTAGACCGCCCTTTGTGCC
Source organism: Lycia hirtaria (assembly GCA_947563715.1). Classification (NCBI taxonomy): domain Eukaryota; kingdom Metazoa; phylum Arthropoda; class Insecta; order Lepidoptera; family Geometridae; genus Lycia; species Lycia hirtaria. The sequence goes on from OX387375.1 coordinate 28,504,639, forward strand.
ATTGTTTTAAAAGTGTTTTTTTTTTTTGTTATTTTTATTCTTTTTGTGGTGTTATTGATTGATTGATTCATTGATACGTGATATTTTTAAAATGACAGAAAATACATAATCCGTACCAGTTACCCTACCAGGGTCATTATATTACTGAAAGCAAACATGTACTTCAACATCTCCATGTAACCTATAATGAATGCAATAAAATATTGACTATTGAAAAAAAACTATCATAGAGGACAAGGCTGAGAAGATCAAGAAGAATTAATTGGCTAAATAGAGAAAGCCAATATCACTTGGTACAAGGAGGTGAAAGCCTTAGCATAAGACATAAAAATTACGCCACAGACATGAGCTTTTGATACTCTTCAATATTGAATTACTTTATATCAGCTGAATACCTAAAAATGATATGATCAGCCCTGTTTGTACAAACTGTCCCACTGCTGGGCGCGGGCCATCTTCTCATTGTGAGAAGGGTATGGCCATAGTCTACCACGCTGGCCAAGTGCGGGTTGGCAGACTTCACACGTCTTTCAAGATCATTGAGAACTCTCAGACATGTAGGTTTCCTCACGGTGTTTTCCTTCGCCGTTTGAAGTTGGCGGCAATCAACAAAGACAGAGGTGCGTGCCGCGGGATTCGAACCCAGGACTTGCGGATTGCAAGTCGGACGGTCTCCCGACTAGGCTGCCGGAAACTTAAAAATACCTGGAATACCTAAAAATATCGCATGCTAATAAGCGATATGAACGGATAAGCGGTTTCGGAGACTTCCAATTAATTTCCATCGTTTCATGAGTCCACCATCAGGTCATGAATAGAAACAAAATTAAAGGATAAAATGACCAAACACATCTAAAACAGAAAACACTGGTGGTCACTAATGTCAGTGAAAACGCGTGGAAAAAAAAAAACGTTTTAAAGGTGTGATGGTGTTATGGCACGGAATCTGGCACCATGGCGGTGACTGACGACATTAGCCACGGGCCCGCTAGTTCAATGTCAATGCCAAGGTCACGCGATAAGGTGTTCGTCTCGGTGGCACATATAAATTGCATTCCAACGATATCGCTCGCTGGTCGCGCCACCGCGAACGGTTGCATCACGGCAACGTGACCTAAACAAAATACACAGCATGCCTTATGGCCTGTGTTTCTCGTTCGTTCGTTACGGCAAGATTGCATATTGAATCATCGACAGGTGATCGGAAGCTATGAATGTCACGATTTATGATGAAAGTGATTTCAACCTGCGTAACATACAACGCGAATTGATGACATCACTATTTTCTACCTGATATTGCTCATCATTAGGCATAGACTTCTTTTATGCCATTTATCTCGGTTTTTCACCAATTTTATTCAGGTCCATGTTCAGGAATAGAGACCACTACATTGTATACTTATTCAACATTATGGTACATTTACATCATCGGCATCGTTATCTCACTTTAAGTCTATTACAGATTGAATTATTTAAATCCTTTTTGTGAAATAATCACATAACTCCTGTTACGATAAACTTACGTGGGTTGGGTAAGTAGGGTTATCTATAAGACTAAGGAATTACTGAACAATGGTTCGAAGTCAGACTGAAGAACCTTGAGAGTGTGAGTATCATTGTATTTATAGGAACTTTATCTACAAATTGAATCATTGACATTTTTTTCATTACCATTTTTGCAAGCTTATATATTTCTGTTCGTTGTTGTGTACTGACTGTCCTAATTATGCAAATTAGATTCTTGCGGATTGACAATGTTTTCACATTCACAATATGTCTAAAGTTTTATTTCATTTAATATAACACCTTAAGTCAACATGTATATGCAGTAAAAGTTATGTCAAGAATTCGCAATCTGTTCCGATATGGCTGTGTGTATAGCATTCGTTACGCCACCACCCTGATATGTCGTCGTAATATGGAACTGCTGTTTCAATTCTATCACGCAATTTTACAAGCAAATCATTTTCAAAGATTGCAAATACATATATTTAAATAAGAAATATGGAGGAAGGTGAAATTTAGCAGTCGCGTAACTTCTTGACAACATTTAACACAAACTCGAAATCATGTCAGAAACTTTATCCGAAATGCAATTTAGAATAAAATGGCTGCTTATCAGAAATTGACAATTGAAATTGAAATCTAGCGTCACGTGCGTTGCGTCTATTTTATGGTCGCATCAACGCCGTGCTCAGTATATTAAACTAGTGCTATGGAGCGCCAGCTCGGAAGTCAGATCTCGTTGTGGAAGTGGCGTGAGTACACCATGTGACTAGCAATAAGATCTTTACGCAACCTTCTTAGCTCGTTTTCTGAATGGTTAATCAGGAGATGTCGTGCCATTTGCATTCGTTACTGTTGCGCATTCAGGATGCTCTGGGGACGACGACGTGGTTTTTAAAACCAACTGAAGAAGGCTTAGGAATGCTGATGGTTTTCGCAAACTAGTTCTTTGTACTCAGGGTGGCAAATTAGCACAAGTGTTGCATTATTAAACATTACTTGACAAATGTGTCACGTTGATTGTGGAAGGTTTGAAGACATCAAAACGATAGAATGGAAAGGGTTAACGATAGGTGGAAGGGGGTGGAATGGAAAGGGGGTGGAAGGGGAAAGGGAATGGAAAGGAATGTTCGTCATCATCATCATCATCTCCTTCTGTATTTATCTAAAGTACAATAACCCTATTCTTGAATAGCAACTACGTATAGACAACCGTAGAGTAGGTACTTCCACCACGTTGTTGTTGGCTCAATATGAGCAGCAACTATATAACATTTTAAATCATTAATGCAATTTTATATGCTCTAATATTCAATATTGTGATTCAGTTTTAATTTTTCAGATTTATTCGTTAAAACAAGTACCGACATTAAAAGAAAAACTGCAGAAAAGTAGTTTTTGCAGTCTAGCTTACGATTTCATTACACGTGATATGCTGTTAAGTGTACGTTTTTTGTGAGGAAGTACGAGTATAATCGCTGTTAAAGAATATAAATGCGCATTCTTTAGAATAATGCTAGTAAAATCACTTATTTATTACGAAAAAGTTCGTTGGAGGTTACGAAAAAACGCATTTTTTATTTTTGCGAAAGACGTTTTATTATTATCACAAAAAAAGTGCCTCGTACATCAAAACCGGTCAAGCCGTTTAAGCTGTAGGTTATCATAATATAGAAACATATATACATATCCACATAATGCGAAAAACAAACCTCCTCCTTACGCAGTAGGGTAAAAATCACTATGTACAGAGTTGTAAAGGCACATTGCAATCCCGTGAGGGCCTGTGCTTATATTAAGCACACTGTCGTTGTCAGTCTACGTGAAAAGGTTTCTAACATGCACATTAGTATTCATTTTAGTGTCAGGTTTGTTCGTCTCAGTGTCAGTACGACCTTGTTCAGAATAAGCAGCCGATTGTCTAGTGCGGGTGCGGACGCGGTTGATACAGAAAAAAACTTCTCAGATCGACACCAGTTTCGTACCAAGAATGTTTCGTACGAAACAATAGTTACGTACGCGGCCGTAGCGGAGCTGGGTAGCTGCAGTGCGTGTCTGTCGCGTGTTGTTGTAGCGAATAGGCTTAACCGGTAGTGCGTACGTCGACATAGCACAGCGGATTAGCAAGTTGAAGTGGCAGTGGGCAGGGCACACAGCACGTAGAACTGATGGCCGATGGGTTCTCGAGTGCGACGACGCACCGGCAAGCGCAGCGTAGGAAGACCAGTCACGAAATTGACAATGAGCTCATAAATATGGCGGAAAGACGCTGCGTGCAAGCCGCTTCCAATAGGTCTTTTTGGAAGTCCATGGGTGAGGCCTATGTCCAGCAATGGACTTCTTATGGCTGAGATGATGATGATGAGTGTAGGAAATTTTATTTCATCAGATAATTTGCGTCTTAGCCTCTTTATTAGGAACCTAATTCTGGACAAAGGCTAAGCATTGCTGACTGAAGAAGTGAAGTTTGAACAAAATGAGTAAAAGGGTCCAAAATCATCTAGAGGATAATAGACACATAATATTCATACATATATTTAGGGCTTGTAGGATTTTCTCTGACACAAGATAACGTTGGTCAAAACAGCAAAATAGATTTTTGGCAACAAATTGTTTACGAGATGTTACAATTTCGAAAAGCACATGACCAAATTTCAAAAAAGGCAGCTAGATACAGACGATTCCTATCTAAATATTGGCATGACTTTATTTTACTGTGTAGATAACAAATTTCGATTGCATCGTACTAGTTCACGTACAAAAAAATTTTGAACTTATCTTCTGAGATAATTGACAACCTACATATAGCTAATCTATGTGAAGATCAGAATCGTCTGCAACGGTGTTTCTTGTTGAAATTATACTGTCATCATCAATCATTGATGATATAAGAAGGTGGAATCCTCGTGTTATTTAAGGAAACTTACATTTGACTCTAGGTTTTCTTTATTTATTTCGTAAATATGGTGGTTTATTTTATTTATTGTAATTCGCCGATGAACAAGTTGACGGTGATAATAAAATGTAGCCCATGTCCGTCTTCAGGTTCTCAGCTATCTCTGTTATGTATCAAATTTCATAATCGGTTCATCCGTTTGGTCATGAAAAGGAAACAAGCACACAGAGACAGGCAGAGTTGCTTTCATTTTTACAATGTTACTAGTCGTCACTGATGTAGTGATGAAAAATAATGACGTTGATGATGATGATAAAATATAGCCTTATCATCCATAACCTTCACAACGTCCTAAAGAGTCCCTGTGCCAAATTTCATAACGATTGGTTCTGCTGTTTAGCGGTGAAAACGGAACAGACACACAGAAAGAGAGAGATCTCTATCTATCTCTTTCTGTGTGCCTGTTCCGTTACATTCACTTTTATAATATTATATTAGGTAGTTAGGATTTTAAAAACTGTGTTCGACCTTACTTTTTCAGGTGTGATTCCCAAAACAATGAAGGTAACCGAAGTTGAAGAATTCCAATCAGAAAGCCAAAAGTGAAGTAATCGTGGAACGCTGGTACGCTTATAACATCTAACCAATTTGCCTCAGTAATGTACATTATACAGGATTTCAATGAGCAATGTGAAAATAATTCATTGTCGCGTACATTTGAGCCGATAACATTAATAGTTATTTTTAGTGTCGACTTTGAACTTGAAATTTTTTCTTATCAATATTAGTTTCTATGGATTATGCATTTTCTGGAATGTGGTAATTGAATTACGCAACCGTTGTGTTTTAGTAAGAGACGTGGATATGTTAAATCTTTTAAACCTACGAATATAATGTTTTACTAAGTCAGTGTTTAATACTGAACCAGATTTTGAGATGATAGTGTTTACTATACATTATAAAATCATAGAACTACAAATAGTATCTGTAATTCTGTACGAAGGGAAGGAAACATTTAAAAATAAAAAAACATTTAAAATTAAATTATTAAACATTTAAACGCGGACTTATTCGTGTTAAAATATTAAAACCGGACAAGCGCGAGTCAGCCTCGCCCACCGAGGGTTCCGTACAAACTAAATAAAAGGGGGAAATCATATTTTTTTTTTTTATATTTTCCGTCATAAACCGAAAAATATACATCGTAAAAATATTTAAAAACCTGTTTTAGCATATGCTAATGAGGCTCATTCATATGATACCCCACATGATACGGTTAATTCACTTTAAAATTTGGGCCCTCATTCCTTGCATAGAGACACATTTTTTTGTAATTCAATTAAAAATGTCCAGTTTTCGGATTTTTTCCTATATGTGTACTCTAACACAATGCTTCTTGCCAAATTTCATAGTTCTAGGTCAACGGGAAGTACCCCATAGGTTTTGATTCCATTGTAAGTGTCGAAATGTGCGTTTTCTACGACATATTCGGCTATTTTTATTTTTTTTTACGAAAACTGAGAATTTTTATTTTTCTTTCTGCAGCAAGATACTATGGATTTGCATATATGGTTTTAATTTCAACTCGATAACTTCACGCATTCCCGACACGGACAGACGGACAACAAAGTGATTCTATAAGGGTTCCGTTTTTTTCCTTTTGAGGTACGGAACCCTAAAAATGTTTTAATTCATTGCTATAATAGATATGACAGGTATGTCTATAATAGAGCGCGCGTACCTAGAAGAAACCAATTCATTCGAGATTTAAAGACAACCAGATTATATTTAGGTACCTGAGAAGATCTACTCAATATGTGTTATCCACATTTTAGTAGTACTTACGTACGATAAAAGCAAAATTAAAACAGTGTATGTAAAGTAGACGCAAAACCGTTGTACAATTTATTTATATAGCTTTAGAATAATCTTGTAAAACCACTTATTTGTCGTAATGAGGGTATCGTGAAAACACAATTGTCTTTACTCACTTCCGTACAAGGGTATATCTGAGTCTATCCATCCGCCCATTAGATAGATAGATAGATTCATTTATTGACATATTGAAACATAATAAGTACTAAAATTAGCTACAATATTTTGTACACCAATACATAATAATAGTAAGCAATATGTCCCGTCAATAAAAAAAAAAAAAAATTATGTCTATATCTATGTCAATTCCCAATATTATTATAAACATTCAATAAATTAGCTGTATAAGGGCAATTGTATAAATAAAAATAAAATTTTAATAAGCGACGATAAGGTTCTCGAGTGGAGACCACGTACCGGCAAGCGCAGCGTAGGAAGACCAGCCACGAGATGGACAGACGACCTCATACAAGTGGCGGGAAGACGCTGGATGCAAGCCGCTTCCAATCGGTCTTTTTGGAAATCCATGGGGGAGGCCTATGTCCAACAGTGGACTTCTTATGGCTGAGATGATGAAGCGACGATAATAGACAGGTAGGTACACTTTTCAATATCTGTTAGTGTTCGGAGTCATAATCATTTTTCAAGTACTCTTTAATGCTGTACAGTGTAAAAGTTGCTTAACTTTATTTAAGAATGATGTGTTATTGGTGAGTACTTTTATACTTTCTGGCAATTTATCATACAATATGCGGCCCATTTAAATAGGAAATCTCTTAGCAATGCAAAGTCTATAATCTATCGACTTTAACACAATTTGCTTTTGGCCTGTTTTTCTATCGTTTATCTCAACAACCGAGTATTTATCTATATTACGCCTAGTATATATTTTAAGAGCCTCTAATATGTAAAGTGCAACTGATGTCATTACTTTTAACATTCAAACTCAACCTCTGCCACTGCTCTTGCCGCTGCCGGCAATATTGCCCTCTAAAAAAGCCTGTTCAGTAAGAGAACTAATGCGGCATTGATGGCGCTGCTGTCCTTATTTCATTATTTTGTGCGAGACCAAGAGCGCTCTATCCTTATTTCATTACTTTGTTAAATCAAAATATTAGTTCCCATTTTTTGCCGTGACAGTTTTTTTTTTTATACATTATAGATCTACGATTGACCACCAAGTCGCCTGATGTTATGCGACGGTGTGGCCGAGGATGGAACTCGTTGATCTAGAAGATATATATTCACTCTAGCTTTGACAATTCCAAGATTGTAGGTCTCAGGAAACAGAGATGGCGGCAAAGAATTCCATTCTTGTGTAGTACGCAACAGGAATGTGGATCGATATCGCTGAGTACGGATTTTTAGCATTTCAACGAGAAATGGGTGGTAATTTGCCGACTTTCTGCTAGTCCTGTAGTGAAATGGGGAGGGTGGAATTAGGTCGTGAAGTTCTTGCGCACATTCCCCGAAATTAATCCTGTAGAAAATAGAGAGACATGCTACTTTTCGGCGGTGCTCAAGACTAAGTAGCTTCTTGTCAGCTGGTTTATCGTCATCGATTAACCTCACAGCTCACCGGTCCACTGATTCTAAAGCTTCCAGCTGATACTTGGCTGATCCATCAAAAAGGTGGTCATTTATCCAGATTATATCAGTATCGACATCGACGCGAGTGACCTGTTTACATTCTCGCGCTGCCCACTTCCCTGGCCATCAGAGCCGAGTGTGAAACGAGTATAATTCATCGCAGCACGTGTTAGCTGTGAGTGTGATGTAGCTGCCAAGGCCACAGTTATCACGCCACCATATCAGCGCTTTCGATGTGTTCATACACCGGTGCACATTGCCGCCGCTCTTGCAACAATGTGGTGATTAAATTGTATTTACCCGACTAACTAACAAGGAGCTGATGTCTGTGAGGTACATTTACAGAGTTCATCATATACACCACATCATTATAATCAACTTTCAGTACGGGCACAACTCAGACATAGTTGATTGACTCCTTTGATAAAGCCTTCCTTTGTATACAAAAAATAATTTATCTATATCTATAAAGCGATTGATTCCGACAAAATTACGGAAGAGCAGGTTATTTTTTTCATCAATTTTATGTTGTGCAATTTTAGTACTATGTATTCTGTTCAAAACTCAAAACACAGAAGAGCTGCTGCCTAGCAGTTGAGTGTGGAATTAGAAAGGTTTTCACCTTTCGGGCTGAATAATCAAAACTATTGGAGAGACCTATGTTCAACAGTGATCAAAATTTTACCGATAAGAAAGCATTATAATAATTTAACCGATAAGCATTATAGTGTTAGAGTACTGTGTTATCTATCTGTAGCATATTAGTCGCTTGGCAGATTATGCAATTCGAAGTGTCTTTACATTCTCTTTGTCATAAAATGGTAAAATGGAAAATTATCATTTTATGATATTACCAGCGTTTTCCTGTCCCTAATAGAAGGGACAGGTCGGCTTTCACATTGTGGTTAGTCTTCCTTACGCTACGGTTCGCTTGTTGCTTTCCACTCGAGAACTTTTCATCCCCACTAGCCTTCGATAGAGATCTATATTTACAAAAGCTTGTCTCGCTCTTGACCAGTTTTTAGGATTTATAGTATTACATCAAATTAAACTCTATAATCTTGCCAATTCTGAGACTTGTATATATTACCGTTCAAAAGATACAGCAGTTCAAGTGTAGGACAGACAGACAGACACCGCAGTCTCGCGAATACGCTCCCGCACCCTTATAGTACGGAAGCCTAAAATACGCAAAAAAGAGATCGCAAAATAAACTCAGACTGAACAAAGCCGAAGTCGAGAAAACGCTAAAAAGGTTGGCGGAAACGTGATTAACTCTCATCACGTTGCCATGTACTACTATTCTATAAGTGGTGGGCACTGGGCAACTGCTCCGCCGCAGGCCCAGACCGCGTGGCTAACGAACGTGACCGAGGAAACTTTTGAAAATTTCTAGAAAAAGTTATTGCGAAAACACGAAACACTTCAAACAAAAAAGGGGACGCCTGAATGTCCTAGAATGGTTTCGTTCGGTGGAACTTCATACTAATATAGCCTCATGTTTGAAGTATTAAAGGGCAAAAGTCGTTCCTAATTTAAAACATTTGACCCGACAGACGTCTGAATTCTTATCGTGAATGAGAGAGAAGGGAAAATGCCTTACGCAAGACATATTCAGACCTGTAGCCTGTAGGGGCTCATATAGAAACATATATACATTCCCACATACAAACATATTAAAAACACTCAAATAGGATAACCCTCCTTACCCAGTCGGGTGGGTATACACAGCAGTCACATAATCTCCTTTTTTGAAGTCGGTTAGAAGGGATACAATCATTATAGAAAAAAATAGTTTAAACCAAAAAGTATAATAATAAAACATTGCAGATGATTCATGATCACAGCCTTCCTTATTTTCCCATACTCAACAAGACATATTATGTACTTCTGTATTTCTTTCGAATATCAGAAAGAAATACAAAGGAAAGCACAGCCTATTACCACCTATGGACGTGGAAGTGCATTATGGCCAATATATAGAGGGAGGAAGGTGCGCCTGCGCACGCCACAGAATACATCATAGTTTCCAAGGGTAACGACCCGGGTCGGCGACCCCGGGGCGCGCCCTTCGCCTCGCTCTCGTACTAACTATTGTTTATATTATGTCAATGTATCTATATCTATACTTATAATAATACTAACGGGTAAAAATCTTTACACTAAATATTTTTGAAAATACTATCGATACAGAAACCAACATATTACTAAATATTTTTTAATTTTTGTCTCTGGTAAGGGTGTACTCGATGGACGCCGGATTTGGACCAAATTTGGCAGGATTGTTACTGTACTACGAAGATGGATTTGACACAATTTTCATCCCAAAAAGAAAAGTTACGGTTTACGGTAAGTTTGGTAAACGAACTTACCAAGTGAAGTTCGGTCAGTTTTTTGGATGCTAGGCGAAGCCGCGGTTGCAGATAGTTAATATTATTACTGATTATGTGACCTTCTGTTGAAACTTAATGTAGAAAGTCAGTGATGAGGTGATACAGGGTCATATGGTAAGTTGTTTTATTGTTTGAGTAGATATGTCATGTTCCCCTGATTACAGGGTCTGTTCGAACGTGGGAGGTCACTCTTATGTGGAATGCTATGGGAATAATGACAGAACTTGAAGGTCAATTATGAACCATGTGATACGCTAAGGAATATGGAAAGCTGGCTGACCGATGCGAAGTAAGGCGAGGAAGTATTTTACCATATTTAGTATGTTTTATTTTTGAACGGAAGACGCGTCAATAAGTTCTAATTCTAATTTTAAGTGGAGGCGATAAGAACTGCACCGACGCGGACGTCCCGCTTGGGGTGTATTTCATTCCCCTAACCTACTCAAACCAGCTAAGCACCATAAAATAACGGAACTAAGCCTTGAGTAGCTGGCACAATTGTTCCACCTCTGTTGCGTCAGGTGTTGCGTTGCAGAGCTGATTTTGACTCTCAGAATCAGAATCAGAATTGAATTTTGTTGAACATGGTTGACAAGCTATACATTACAAAATAACATACAAGATGGAATTGTAAAATAAGTATCACATGTCCATGCCCTCTTGGGGGGTACAAGCTATATGAAAATAAATTAAGGATAATAATTATTGAGCCTTGCCGCTCGACTTGGCCGGGGCCACTGCCGTGCCCCCAGATTTAGAAATAAAAATGTTATAATTATTATAAAATGTCAGAATTGACTTTGAGAGTTTTCCAGGAGTCCCTATCTTGATCTAGCCTATTCTGTAGACCTACAGTGCAGTAACATAATATGCTCTACAGTCTATCCTGTAAATCATCCTGTCACAAACAAATAAAAACCGGACAAGTGCGAGTCAGACTCGCCCACCGAGGGTTCCGTACAAACTAGAAGATAAAAGGGGGAAATCATATTTTTTTTTTTCCATCTTATACCAATAAGTATACATTGTAAAATATTTAAAAACCTCTTTTAACTTATACTAATTAAGCTCTTTCATATGATACCCCACATGATACGGTTAAAGAACTTTAACATTTGGACCCTCATTCCTAGCGTAAAGATTTTTTTCTATATGTGTACTCTAACATAATTCAAAATTAAAATTGAAAATATTTTATTTAAAGACTTCTTGGTCCAAAGTGTTAGTAACAAAATATAAGGGTTTAAAAGCTACGGTTAGTACTTATCCTAATTACATTTACAAAAAAATATTCAAAATTTCAGCGAGTCACTCAATGCGTCATGTACTTGCGAGGCATTTCGGGCGGAAACATTGTCCGCATGAAATGCGCAATGTACAGGCGCATTGAGGTCTTCTGACACAACTTTCAGGATGGTATTGCTGCTTCCCCGCACTCGCCTGATCAGTGAGGCCACTTTTTTTCTAATGACCGCATGAAAGCCGTCAGTGTGGTTTTGTGCAAACATTGCGGGGAAGCCTCAACATCATCCTGAAAACATTATTATACTGGATGCGTAATGCTTCTTGCCAAATTTCATAGTTCTAGGTCAACGGGAAGTACCCCATAGGTTTTGATTCCATTGTGAGTGTCGAAATGTGCGTTTTTTTACGATATATTCGGCTGTAACTTTATTTTTCTTTCTGCAGCAAGATATCGGATCTGCGTATATGGTTTTAATTTCAGCTCGATACCTTCAAGCGTTCCCGAGATTAAGGTCTTGACACCCGACGGACGGACAGACAGACAGACTGACTTACGAACAACAAAGTGATCCTATAAGGGTTCCATTTTTTCCTATTGAGGTACGGAACCCTAAAAAACAAAACAGTTAAGTTTACGAGCTGCTAGTCGGCGAGTTTAAAAGCTAGCGAGTGAGCAAGTAGCGAGTGTCGATGACACAATCAAATTGTAAAAAAGCAGATTCTAATTCTTAATGAGACGGAGCGAGTATACAAGCTTTAATAAAGACTCCTCATAAAATATTATGTAAAACCTCTAATTGTATTGCTTATTCCTTAACATCACCAGACAATTATATATAAAATAATTTACATAATAATCTTTTGTTATGCGGGATAGGCTATATAAGTATAGGCATTCAGTCACACATAAAGGTCAGAGATGGTCCCACAAAAACTTATGAAAATCGGTTTAGTACCTACTTTAGTTTTTATAACAAAATAATTTGAAAATTATGTCATCCAAGTAAACGATTGCGTATTCTGAAGTCGTTTTTTGTCAGTTTTTTTTTTTAAATATAATTATTTATGTTTCTTACCTCATAAATCCATCATTCACAACCGAATTAGAACATTATTTTATTTTAAAGTATTATACTTTCAGATTATTATTATTCGAGGTAGGGTGGGGGCCATAAAGAGCCTCCCCGTCACTGCGACCCTTGCGGATCTATTGTAACTTTATAGTTTCAGATACAGGCAGGAATACATTTTTTGCCATTTCAAAACTGGTCCTATAGTAAAAGTCATTCGCTAATTAACAGTTTAAGATCCATAAATATTGCTACATTGTTCTATTACACGCTCTAGCGCATTTCTAAAAATTAATAATGTGTTATTCTATATAAGATAGATAAGATAAGGTTCTTAGTGTTCTAAATTCTAAAAACTTAGAACATTAAGAACCTTATCTACTAGTAAAGACATGGACATACCTTATACAGTTATAACCTAACTAAACCAGTGGTTTGACTACTTACCTACACGGGTAGGACCTGTTAGTGGCCTTCTATGGGACTTAACTTGTCTAGAAGTTGTGATACTATAACAAGTATGTATATTAAAAGAAAAACAAAATACCCGCCTGCAGAAAAGCAGTTTTTGCAGTCTAACTTACGATTTCGTTACGCTTGATACGCTGTTGGTTGAGTGTAGGTTTTTTGTGAGAAAGTATTCAGCGCATTCTTTTGAATAATTCTAGTAAAATCACTTGTTTATCACGAAATAGTTCGTTGTGAGGTTACGTAAAAAATGCATTTTTTTATTTTTGCAAGAGATGTATTACCTATTATAAATATAGCCTATGACACTCTGGAAGTAAAGACAAATCTAATGACACCTCGCACATCAAAATTGATCAAGCCGTTTAGGCTATAGGTTGTCATATAGAAACATACATACATGCACTTGAAAAACATAACCCTCCTTACGCAGACGCTTACGGATAAAAACGGAACTGTACATATACAGGTTTTAAACGAACTAGATCTAGATTAGTCGTATGATAAGAAAGTATTTCTTGTAAAGTATGTGTTTCCTAACATGTCTTATACCTAAACAACTTGTTGGGGACTGGGGAACATTTTGGTTAAGATTTTCACACAACGCTATCAAGCTACAAACTAAGCAAAGCGAACTACGGAAACCAGACAATGAGATAACGGTTAGAATCCTTATATATATATATATATATATATATATCCTTTTTTTTTGTAAATACATACCTACGATGATGCCACCAAGCACATAAACAACGAACAACGTATCCTTGTTGGTCGTCTTTTTTTTCATACTGACGTGTTATATTTTTTAATTATCGTGTTTTTTATGTTTTGTTAACGGAAGACCAGCTCTGATTATTCAACCTGCTAATGCTGAGATGGAACCGGCTTGTGAAAAAAACGACTGTGGTTGTTCTGGTTTTTTTTAAATGTAGTAATAGGTTTGCGCTTGACCGCCAACTCGTCTGATGTTTAGCGACGTTGCGATCTACGATATAGAGCGCGCTTACCTCTGTTTCTGTTTATTTTGTGTGTTTGTTGTTTTTTTTGTCACAAATAAAAATATGTCTATGTCATACAAATGTTCGTTCCGGATAGGAATCGAACCCTCAATCAACGGCCTAGAAAGAAGACGTAGATACCTACTACTATGAGGGCTAAGAGGCTAGTCGTTACTATTACGAACCAAAACCGAGGCCTCATCAGCAATGGCCCTTGCGGTCATCTCCGTTCGACCACAGCTTCTGTTCTATCCGTAAAAATAACGATGTGTCGGAACACGTCACATATCGCACATCTTTCGAGTAGCCAACCACACCAAATACCACACTTTTAATTCACTTATATAGTTAAACATATCTCAGATCTAAGAACATATAAATTGAGAAATAATAAGTAAGTTTACTATTAGAAAAATACAGGTTTTCTGAAGATTATAGCTAAGTGATCTTAAAAATACAACCTGGTAGGTACAGGTTATGATTAGCCTTCACATTAGCTAGACAGGAAACCTGAATCTCACACTAGGGGAGCCTGTGTCGTGAGGTTCAATGTCTAAATAAAGAGAACACATAAATATTTCTACTAAAAAAAAATCAACATTGATAAAGACATTTCCAACAATTCCAACAGTAAAACCGCGATGTTATCATTATTTATTACACCTGAAGACAGTTTAATAACATTTTAATGTCTCCATTCAACAATCGAAGTAAACGAATCCGAACATTAGAAGACGCCATGAGTCAGACTACGGGAATACCTGGCCGCGAGACGTGCCAACTCTCCATCGCGCGCTGTTCTGCTGCCTCTATAAACTACACTCATGCAAAAGAAACACGATGTTTACTTTGGAATTAGCAATGAGTTGTGGCCAGGCAACCGTGCATTAAAAAACAAACAGACAAATAAAAAATCAAAAGCATGAAATTATTATTACAGTCCCAACGATGACTGGCCTTGTGGCTCAGTTGGTAGTGTGTCTACGTCTACCTGCTGAACTGAAAGGTCGTGGGTTCGATCCCCACCCAGGGCAAACATTTGTGTGATGAGCATGGATGTTTGTTCTGTGTCTGGGTGTTTCTATGTATCATATGTATATATTTACAAAAAAGAAGTATATATGTATTCTATCAGTCATCTAGTTACATAATACAAACTATGCTTAGTTTGGGCTAGATGGTGTTGTGTGAAATGTCCACAAATATTTATTTATTTTATTTATTTATTTAACGAATTACAACTCGCTTTGAAAGGATTCCAATCTCGAAGGGTTTATAAGTTTTTTTTTGTAGTGGTAGAAATTTTGCAGAGTCCATCTGGAGAAGACCACCAGTTAATCAACACACATGACTGTATACTAGCTTGGAGGGCAATGTTTCCAGATACATTTCCGGACATAACATTAAAGAGCACAGAGCGACGAGCGCGATGCATTCGAATTGTTGAACTTGGAAGTTTAAAAATATATTGGACTACGATTACTTCGCCAATTAATAATTGGTTTGATTAATTAAATATTAATATCTGACTATTTCAACACCTGTACAAAAATATGCAGCATATCTTTGTCCATCCAGATTAAGAAAAGAAACTGATTTCTACCTCTAAACATTAACAGTTTTTGATATTTTTCTTTATTGTCCCCTCCCCATTTTATTACAGGACTAGCAGAAAGTCGGTGCATTACTACCCATTCGTCACTGAAATGCCAAAAATCCGTACATGTTCTTAATGCGTACTACTACTGCTCAACAATGGATTTCTTTGCCGCCATCTGTTTCCTGAGAACTACAATCTTGGCATTTTCAAGACAACAGTGAATAAATATCTTCTAGATTGACAATCTCCATCCTCGGCCAGCGAGCTCGTAGCGGCGAGTTGGTGGTCAAACGCAGATCTATCTCGCATAAAAAATGTCTTCTGTAATTGCTATCGTACTATTAAATATTTTGTGCCGTATGCTATACGTATATGTTCAGTGGCTACACGCTGTTATCAACATGTACCTAATGCTTGTCGCAGATAATCAACATTTCCATTATGACATAAATAATCTCTAAGAATAAACCGCGTGACGTCCAATCCATCAACCCAACCCAACTACTACAAAGTAGCTACCATCTGTGCGGGGATATGTGTTGTTTACATCTGATTTGATGTACAAATCACATAAACATCCTACATACATTTGTATTTGTTATGGTATTGCTAGTCCATTCTGTAGTATAATGTAAGGCAGCCGAGAATAAACTGATTTTACCCGACCGCCTAGAAGGATAGTAACGTTTTTCAGGACTGTTCTGTAAATCTTTTGTAGCCTAAACTCTGACATATATGTACATAAACATAGACATGACATTTAATATATTTTTAATTAGCTAATCAATATTTTTTAAAACTTAGTAAAAAAAACAATTATATTGTTTTTCCTGTTATTTTGTCCCTGGTTGTACTGTAAGGTATTACATATGTAATCAAACAACACAATCTTCTCTGCCCGAATTTGCCCACTCACCCAAAAAGAGAACTGTTTTATTCCTCACTGCGGCCCGAATCGACCTATTCCAAAATGCTATTGGTCGATTCGCACCGCGGTGCGAAAGAACCTATTCAAAAAGAGCTCTTGGGTGATTCGAACCGCGGTTCAAGCCGCTTGCGGTGCGAAACGCCGAAGTACCCTAGACAGGATACAAAGACGCATCCTATGTGTATTATTTACATAGATTCGCAATCGGAATGAATGGCACGTGATTCGAATCTGCCCTAATACGGTCCGAACACCGGCAGTTGCGTGCCGTGACGCAGGTTAGGGCTGAATGGAGGACGTCATCTGAAGAGCTGCCAGAGAGCCGCGGAATGCACTACGAGTATACTCTTGCAATAATCGCTGCTAATGTTGAATGAATGAAATCGCGATGGAACTGATGCAATTAGTTGAACTACTACTGAGATATGTATTTATTTTACATTTTAATATGACCTGTAGCTGTGGTATTAATAAATATTTCATTTCATTTCATTTTTATGGTCACAGTTTAATTTTCATTTTGAATAAGCAGGTAACTAAATTCGTATAGACTGAGTGGCCCGTGTCAGAGTTATTAAGCCGCCGGAAGGCCTCCTGGCTTGACGATTGACAAACAACAGGGACCTACAATTGAACGTGTCACCCGAACCAATGTAGCACTCAGAAAGAATTGCCACTCACGGTCAACCACCCATCCAAAGACTGACCGTTCGTCCAAAACCGCGGGACACATTACATTTTACATTACGACGTATAACATTTTATAAAGGCAAAACAGAACATATACTCTCGTTCTGAGAAATCGATTAAGAATACTGCGAGAGTATTTTCTGTACGACTAAGTGTCAAGATGAGCAAAGCGCTCGCCTGATGCTAACGCATAATGTTCATAACAAACCAATGCCGTTTATACAGTTAAAAACCATATCTGGCAATGTACTGCGCTTATCACTCGGAGATATTAAATGTTAAATATAATTCATTATGCCCGGAAATGTTGCTGGAAGAAAAATAAGCTGTAAGCAGAAGGATAGCAGGAATGGAACTCACTACCTAAGTTTCCTAAGAACTGTAATCTTTTTTTTTATATACATAAGATGGATCTACAATTGACCACCAACTCGCCTGATGTTAAGCGACGGTGTGGCCGAGGATGGAGCTCGTCGATCTAGAAGATATCTATTCACTCTAGCCTTGAAAATTCCAAAATTGTAGGTCTCAGGAAACAGAGATGGCGGCAAAGAATTCCATTCTTGTACAGTACGCAACAAGAATGTGGGCGAGTTGACGGCCAAACGTAAATCTATTTAGTATTAAAAGAAAAGATTATTCATAGACTGCAATTTGCAATAGCACCGGAAGCACACAAATCTTCGACAGAGGAGATAGTATCAAAGCAATGTCGCCGGCAGTGGCTAGCCCATCGTAAAGCGCAGGAATAGCTTGGAAGCGGTCCAGCGCGCGCGCGCGGTGGAAACGGAAGTGACGTCACCGGCCCGCGCATGTCAATCACATCATTACGAAAATGCATGTTTGTCAATGATACGGCTCAGGGCTCGGACTGAATAGGGCTTGACAACAAACTTATTTTTACCAACTTCAAAAAGAAGAAGTCTCGTTGAATAGGTAATCATAAAACATCGGGGGTGCGCAAAAATCATTTTTTAATTTAGAAATCCGTTTGCGAAATATTACGCTTTAGTAGCATGTATGATGAAATTAAAAGGAAATCTATCACGGCTAAGTAGGCTTTACAAGATAACGTGTAATAGCCGATACTACGGAGTACGGAATCCTAAGAACCAGCCTGTAAAGGCGAGTAAATCGTTAGTACACAGTACATATCACGTGTCAATACACTATTGTCTCAGATTCATAACTGGCGGTGTTGATGTTGATCTGTGGTGTTGGTACGAAATTTTACGACGCACGCTGAAATGAAGATTCACATTTCAGCGTGCGTGCTAAGCTTAGAATTTTGAAAAAAATGCCCTTACAAATACCGCGTAGTAATTGTTCATGACACAAAATGATAAAACTCTTTTACTCTCAATCATCTTCATCATCTCAGCCACAAGAAGTCCACTGCTTGACATAGACCTACCCCATGGATTTTCAAAAAGGCCGGTTGAATACGGATTACATCCAGCGTCTTCCTGCCATTGGTATCATAAATTGCTAAGATTGTTTGTTTTTTTATATTATTATAACCTCAAAGTTAACGAAGGCAATCCTAGAAAAGATTTACCAAATGCAATAATTTTCAACAACTTATTGCTAATTTTTTAACTAGAACAATTAATTTCAGAAATAAAACCAACCAACTGTGCGTAATATTATCAAAATACTTGAGTTATTTCTCAAATAGAAACTCGTAATTTATAAAGGGTTCAATTTGATCGTCAATCAATCAATCAATAACACTTTATTGACACCACATAATGTAATAAGACAATAAACACATAAGAAAATGGCACAAAAGGCGGTCTTATCGCTAGAAGCGATTTCTTCCAGGCAACCTTGTTACGAGTAAAAAAAAAAAAAAAAAAAAAAATGTACGAAAGTTGTCTATTCTGCGATAATCAAGTAATGAAACCTTGTCAATAATAAATAATAACATTAAATCCACAAAAAAATGTACATTAACAATATCCTTATTATTATTTTTATAACAGGTTATCGATTAAAAGGTTAAACACACAAATAATAACGTCAAACGAAACATCTAAAAAGTTGTATAACAAAACAAAACCATAGGTCCCGGATGCCTCCTGTGAGGATTGAACTCACGACCCCTGGTTTACGAGACCAGTGCTCTACCACTGAGCTAAAGAGGCGATGTGATGGCGCGCGAAATACAGGATCGCCGTTTATGGGCAGTCCCCGACCACTTATCCGATTCGACGGAAGCAAAACGAGGTGTTTTTCTTTCAAATTACGAAACCCTAAAAATAGGTGAACCCAATTGTAACAGCATTGGTAGCAACACAATCTGTTCTAATCGTATAATACAAAACAAATTATCTTAATATGTAATAATAAAAAAACGTTATTCCGAAAAGTCCCTAAGAGCTTACGGAAGAAATACGGTTGGTTAAATCAGAAAATACAGGAAAACCGTATAATCTATTTTTATAGGATTTTTTTGTATGAACTTAGTTTCAACGTTTTCATGAAACCGCAGGCTGAACTGGCGAGTGGCCAAACTGACAGGACGTCTGCCAGGCTCAGCTAGTACGCACACTCCACTCCACTCATGATTAGTTATTAGTAAATGCAGTGAGTGAACTTTGAGCGCCATGACTAAAATGGATTTCCGTTCTCTCAGCGCCAAGTTGTCAAAAATTGAAAATCTGACAACAATGTTACCTTGTGTTACTTCTAAAAATGTTTATTAGGAAAAAATACCCGACTGCATTAGAACGATTTTCGTACTGTAACTTACACTTGCATTACGCTTGATACGCTGTTGACTATACTTTTTAATGAGAAAGTATGCGTAAAGCTACTCTATCATTTATTTAAATAAACATTTTTTTAGAATCTCCAGTTTAGAATAGTATTTGTAAAATCACTTACATAATTATATGTTACGAAAAAGATCGTTGAAGGTTACGAAAAAGCTATTTTATATTATATATATAGCCGTGGGCGTACCCAGCTTCTGGTCTAGGGGGGGCAAGTCATTTGATTTTTAGTCAGAATAAATAAATTTTAGTCAGAAGATTTTTATGTCAGATCGTCCGTGGCTGTTTTGTCATACACACTACACAAAAACAACTACAAGAAACATAGCGGTGAGGGGGGAGGGGGGTGTAACAATTTTTTGGTTAGTAATAAAACATAGCTAATAAATAGCGCGAGCGAAGCGAGCGCGAAATTTTTTGTAATGTTTTTATAGTAATATGTTTTATTTCTCGTATTAGTGAGCCCACAGTACTTTTATATTAAATTAGAAAAATTTTAAACGCGAAAATTGAAAAGGTTATTTAAATTAAAATTTGTGAATTATTTGATTGTACTAGCAAGTTCACAGCACTTTGATAATTAATACAAATAAACAAGTGTATATATTAAAAGAAAAACTAAAAACCCGACGTGTAACTTACGATTTTGTAACATGTTGTCGAGTCGCAGAACCGCTGTAAAAACTATAAATGCGCATTATTTAGAATAATTCTAGCTTAGGCTTTCCGTTTAGGCTTGTAGGCGATCTTATAGAAACATACTTTAAACATGCATTTACAAACAAACATTGTGTGAAATATCCACAAATATTATATTTATTATTATTATACCCACATACATACATACATTTACTCGAATAAACTTAACCCTCCTTCTTATGCGGTTGGGTAAAAATAATAGGAAATAAAGAGGCGCGAGCGAAGCGAGCGCGAAAATGATTGAAACTTTTTTTCAAATTTGTGTTTTTAAAGTAATATGCTTTATTTCTCATATTAGTGAGCCCACAGTATTTCTATGTTCAAGTAGTAAAAACGCGAGCGAAGTGAGCGCGAAATTTTAAAAGGTTTTTAAAATTAAATCTTGGAAGTAATTTGATTCATTGATCTTGTTAGCGTGTCCTACGTTTTGTGGCCCAGATGAACCAAACAAGTATTTATGTTAAAAGAAAAATGAAATAACCGACTGGATAAGAACGACTTTTACGCTATAAAAAATTATAAATATAACCATTTGAATTTATTGATTACAAATTTATTATTCCTGATTAAATTTAAACATAAATAAAAAATTACGTTATCAAAAATTATAAATACAACCATTTGAATGCATTGATTGCAAATTTATTATTCCTAATTAAAAAACATGACTTTATAGAAAATTACAAACATACCTTTTTATGACAAAGTACCACTGTAAAAGAATATAAATGCGCATTATTTAGAATAATTCTAGTGAAATCACTTATTTATTACGAAAAAGCTCGTTGGAGTTCTAACGACACCTCGCACATCAGAATCTATCAAGCCGTTTAGGCTTGTAGGCGATCATATAGAAACATACCCATATACATACATACATACACTTGAAAGTCATAACCCTCCTTCTTACACAGTCGGCTAAAAATAATAGGAAATAACCAGGCGCGAGCGAAGCGAGCGCGAATTTTCTCGAAACTTTTTATCAAAATTTAGGTATTCATATGCTGATTTGCTGTTAATGTTGTCACAGTACTGACATGGCTCAAAATACAAAGGATATAAAATAACTTTGAACGATCGGCGAAAATATTCGCTTACCGAACCAGCTGGTTGATTTGCCCTATATTGTTGGCGGCTTGCTGTCCTTGGAAGACGCAGCTCTCAAGATTCAAAGCCTTAGCATAACATGTCAAATAAAATAAATGCTAGTCGCTCGCAACTCCCTACCGTCAAGAATACAAACGCTCAGTTAGATTCGGTAATCTTCGTCCGCTATCGCCGCCGCGGCGGTGGCTGGCGACTGTAGCGCTTGCTCACTGCGCGGTTTTTTTATGGCAATAATAATTGCACCGTGCATTTTGCCAGTGTCTACTGCGCGGTATATTTAAAAGTTAGCAATAAGGCCCCGTTTACACTTTGATTAGTAATTAGGCGAGTTCATACATTTTCTGCGAGGTTCCAGGGGGGGGCAGCTGCCCCCCCCCCCTGCCCCCCCCTGGGTACGCCCATGTATATAGCCTATACACTCAATGAAGACACGCATATCAAAATTGGTCGAGCCGTTTAGGCTGTAGGAGGTAATATAGAAAAGAAACATATATATATATACCCACATACATACACTCGAAAATCATAAACCTCCTTGCGCAATCGGGTAAAAAGCCCAAAACTGTCTTCTACAGAAGACCGTCGCCGTCATAAGGTTAAGAATATGATTCGGGTTTTGGGTGACATTCTTACTTCTATTCTGTTTTGGGCTATATTTTTTTATGTAGGGCAAGTGCCTTTGTAAAATACAACAAAACAATATACAAACTACACATAGGTACTTAACTTCATTTATTTGTTTCAAACATAATAAGATAAATGACGTTTCTTTTGACGAAAAACGCAATCAGGGCATTTTTAAACGGTTTTATTTAGTTTGCCCTGTTTGATATTGTTATGTTTTTGGGTCAAAGTTAATAATCGAAATTTGACCCCTTCCCGTTGACAGTGATATAATATTTGGTAAATGCCTTTAGTTTTGATGACAATATAATGAAATATATTTAGTATCCTTTTAAATTCAATATGGCCGCCGCCACAAAATGACGGATAACATATTTTTTCACACTTCCCACAATATGGGAAATAATTGAAAGGGCTTTTCTAGTAGAATACAATAAATACATTACCTACATCATTATCTTTCTTTTCAATAAAATTGTTTAACTTAAAAAGTTTTTTAACCTACTTATTGCTGATAACTATGCAGCTATCTAAGTATAGGGTTAGAGAGATTAGATACCTATTTTGAGGGCTACAGACTGTACATTATATTGTTAAGTTTCATAAACTTGAACTTCATATTTTGAAATTGAATGCACCTTTTAAGCTCTTACCTTTCTATGCTCTGAATTTGATCTGTAACAAACAAAATATTATTATTTAAAGAAATAAACTACGAGTATATTACAAAAAAACATATATCCTTTGAGGATGTACACCTACAGATATATGTAACAAATATTCTTACTTATAATAAAACAGGTCAAGTGCAGGTTGAATTCGACCACAAAGGATCCTTTGCAGACGTAGTGCATATAATACTCTGACCCCATATCTAGCTAATTTAACATTAAATAAATGTAAATAAATAATTTTACTAATAAAAAACCGGACAAGTGCGAGTCAGACTCGCCCACCGAGGGTTCCGTACAAACGAAATAAAAGGGGGAAATCATATATTTTTTTATATTTTCCTTCATAAACCGAAAAATATAGATACATCGTAAAAATATTTAAAAACCTGCTTTAGCTTATGCTACTGAAGCTCTTTCATATGATACCCCACATGATACGGTAAATTCACTTTGGACCTTCATTCCTTGCATATTTTTGCTAAGTTAAAAATGTCCAGTTTTCGAATTTTTTCCTATATGTGTACTATAACACAATTCTTCTTGCCAAATTTCATTGTTCTAGGTCAACGGTAAGTACCCCATAGGTTTTGATTCCCTTGTGAGTGTTAGTGTGTTTACGATATATTCGGCTGTAACTTTTTTTTACGAAAACTTAGAAACTTTATTTTTCTTTCTGCAGCAAGATACTATGGATCTGCGTATATGGTTTTAATTTCAACTCGATACCTTCACGCGTTCCCGAGATAAAGGTCTTGACACCCGTCGGACGGACAGACGGACAGACGGACAACAAAGTGATCCTATAAGGGTTCCGTTTTTCCTATTGAGGTACGGAACCCTAAAAATTTTCAAACTTCAGTCAGTTATCTTTTTTTTACATTAGATAGATCTACGATTGACTACTACCTCGCCTGATGTTAAGCGACGGTGTGGCCGAAGATGGAGCTCGTCTAACTAACTACTGTAATGCAAATTATCACTTTAAAGTTTAATATATCGTAAATCCATAGTATTTTTGAATTACTAATCCTATTTCATCGACTATTTCCATGATACAATATTATTCCATAACAGTTGAAATATCAGTTGCAAGATTTGAAACAAGCAAAGATTAATTAATTCATTCAGGTATATGTATGTATACAAGCAAAGATTAATTCATTCATTCAGGTTTATGTATGTATACCGTATACATACATATATCTGAATGAATCTTTGCTTGTTTCAAATCTTGCAACTGATATACTGGTACTGGTATACAGTATACCATGACATGATGTTCATAAAAGATATACATAGTATATATATATATATATATGTGTGTGTATATACAATCTGTGAGCTCTAAGAATAGGATTCGGCTGTTGGATTGAAGCGGTTACATTCGTTTATTGGAAAATATCTATGTATGTCAGTTTTTATCACTACTTTTATAAACCCTTAATTTCAGAATGATCCCGATCCCGTAAGAATTTCATCAAAATCGATTCGGTAGTTTGGTTTATAAGTTGGATGGTAGACAAATAGTCTTTCCACTGTTTTATCCACCTTTCAGAGGAAATAAAGTATGTACTGAACAAGTGGATAAAAACTGTTTATCTACCTGCCATGCTAGGCTAGCTGAGCGAAGCGGAGTCTTTCCGAGGCCGCGCACGGGTGCTTATTAGAATTTGAACGCTTGTGGTGGTAAAGACCATTCTAGCCACATTTTGTGCCATTCCTTTTGATAGAAATAGCGATCGAGTCAAACTTTTTCATCAGGAAGATTGTCACGATCTTTTCTAAACTATTCTCGATTTTACCCAATAGCCTAATCTTATTCTTAGAGCTCACGAACTGTCAAGATCACAGTAACCTAAACACGGTAAACAAGGGCAGAGCTTCGTCTTCACTATGCAGTGAATGTAAACTTGTATCACAGATTCACAGAACACAGTTTACTTACTTGTATGTATCTAAGTATCCCGGACGGACCCGGCCTGGCCCGGTTTGCAATCTCTAATTTAAGACACCCACCGGGCCTGGCCGGTAACCAGGTATGAAAACCGCGGCGCGTTTAAGAAAAATATAATATTTTAATAAGAATTTGTTTTGTTTATACCAAATATTACCAAAGTTTATCTATCTATCTAATCTAAGTTGTTATGATAAGTTTAGTGCTTTAAGCTTTATTAGTTTCATATTCTAATACCATGTTTCAAATGAACACTATAACGAGTAAAAGACCGGCTTGCTTAAACTTATTTAAAAAAAAATGGTTATCTGTAAAGTCGGTTTACGGACGATAGTTTAACGTGACAACGTCATATCACAACATTGATGAAATGAAAACGTTACAATGAGCGTAACGGGACAATGAGTCATCCTTTTTCGTGCGTGCAGCCGGCGTTCTTCGATTTATTAGTTCTCTACTTCTCTACTAGTCTACGTTGTCACGTCAAAAATTAATAATTACTAGTTACTATTCCGTCCATAAGTAAAAGTAATCAATTCTGTATTAAATCAGAGATTTTGAGACTTTGAGTGAGACTGATTATTGTGATTACTGTTCATTTGCTAGTTTGAAATAAATATTAATTCGTAACCTTGAATCATTGTCCTTTTCCATTCTTATTCAAATTTTTATAAAATACTTTAACGGTTTCATCGCTAACATATCAACCCGGGTTGGCGACGAATGATACCGGGCCCGGCCGGGTTGAGAAACATACCGGGTTGCAATCTCTAATCTAAATATATAAAAAAATTATAAGATTCAGTTGTAGGTAAATATAAATATTCAACATAATTATATCACTGGCAGGAAGACGCCTCAGCAAGCCACTTCCAAGCGGTTTTTTTTTTTAAACATATTAGTGCAAAACGATTGCCGAAACCCGGGATCGAACCAGGGACCTTTAGATCTTCAGTCTAACGCTCTCCCAACTGAGCTATTTCGGCGCTGACATATGTAGCGAAAATAAGTAAGGGTTTCTTTTAGAAACCCATAATAAATAACAACCCATAATTAATTTCTTGAAATTCTTAGGTACGTTTTTTCAAAATGAATTTTTACAATTCGCTATCATTTATATATTTTTTTTCGTCTCGTAAATAGAAATTATTCACCAAAAAAATAACCTTCAGTTATTTTTTCGAATGTCATAAAACGATTTTTTTTTTATCCTAAAAAAACTATAGCTTGATACAATAAGATGAGCACATGTAATTTTAAGCCAACATTTTTTTATGTTTCCAACAACATAACGATACTGGCAGCTCCATCTGTACAAAACTTGTGAAACTAAATTATACTCAATAGATGGCGCTGTTCTCATAAAATTTGAGATAGGTCAGTAAATGCAATAAAAACTCTCATACAAATAGTGAATAGGTTTCTTCTAGGCAAGCGCGCTCCATCGTAGACCGTAACTATCGTTAACACCAGGTGAGTTGATGGTCAAGCGCAAGCCTATTTTCAAATATAAAAAAATATAGGAGAAAACTGTTTTCTACCCCTAAAATTTGACCAATTTCAATATTTTTATCTGATTTAAATCAGAAATGTAATGTAATGTATTCCTCTAAGATTTACTTTATTCAGATTTCGTTGTAGTTCCATAGTTACAAATTTAAAAATGTACATTTAATAAAAAGCAAACCATAGAGCCATTAATGGTTCCAACCATATAAAAAAGTGATCGAAAATGGATAAGATTAAGGTGTAGAAAACAGTTTTCTGCTGTTGTATGAAAAACGCGTAATTTGCTGGCAAAAGTGGGCACAACAACAATTCTCTTAAAACGGTTCTCCACTTTATCACTCACAGAAAAATCCCAAATTCAGTCAAATTTATGCATTTTTTTTTTTTTTTATATGGACTTGCACTTGACCGCTAACTCATCAGAAACCCCTATGTAGTGCTGTGGTATAAAATGGAGTATAATTAGACCATAAAATATACGTAGATGTAATTCACCTTTTGCCATTTCCACCTGCACTGCTTTATTTTCAGCTATCTGTCCTGTATCATCCAAGATTACTCCGCAGCTCTTGTACAGCTGGCTGCGAAGATGCATCAGCTTTTCTGTCTGTTGGTATGCTTTGATCTCATCCTGGAAAATTTAGGTTAAATAGTGTAGGCTATATTATTTATGTCTGTAGTAAGTTGAATATCTTTTATGTACACTAAAAAAATCAGAATTAATTTGTTTTTCATTTTCCCACATAAATAGATAACTTTATACAAGACTTAAAAGATTAGGAATCAAATTGTCCCATAATTGTCCCTTGTGGCTCAGTTGGTAGTGTGTTTACGTCTATCTGCTGAACTGAAAGGTTGTGGGTTCGATCCCCACCCAGGGCAAACATTTGTGTGATGAGCATGGATGTTTGTTCTGTTTCTGGGTGTTTCTATGTATCATATGTATATATTTACAAAAAAAAAGTATATATGTATTCTATCAGCCATCTAGTTCCATAGTACAAGCTTTGCTTAGTTTGGGCTAGATGGTGTTGTGCGAAATGTCCACAAATATTTATTTATTTTATTTTATAAATTCACCTCTGAAGTGCTCAAGGAATCTTTTCATAGTAGATGCCTAAACTTCATAAGGAATACTTCCCTCCAAATTTCATAAATGTAGGAATTAGCAGCACTTTGAGTACTGAGGCACATATGGATATGGTAATGCTAGATATCACTTATGACTAAGATGGCAGTGTTGATATGTGAATTAATTCAGTCAGTTCGGATTTTAGATATACTTAGTATAAATAATAATATTGAGACCAACTCACTTTTAGATCTTTGAGTTTGTTATGAGATCTGCTAGAAAGGCACTGCCTCATATGGGTCTCCGGCCATGAATCGTCTCCTTGTGGTAATACCGACGGTGCAGATGCTCTGGCTCTCACATTATGAGACCTCGGCCTCAACTCCTGAGACCGCCGCACCGACCGCGGCGGCGACAACGCGGGGTCGAGCGATTTTAATGTCTTTCGCGGTTTTACTACAGACGGTCGCCTTAAAGGCTTCTCGTCCAACTTAAAATCATTCAACACGACCGGGAGATCACTAAACACTGTGGAACTTGCATTAGAAACAGATGGTTTCCCGCCAAGACCAGTAGAAGATTGTGTTTGGTGACGCGTAACGAAAGATGTTGATTTAAGACTGTTTCTGGATCGATTGTAAACTCGGGGCATGACCCTGTCGTACTTGTTCACAAGGTATTTCTTAGTTTTATCCATTATAAGCGAAATGTGTCATGAAACGGGAAGGAAAATATGTAGATCTTAAATTGAATCCAACCAAATGAACACAAACGTAAACAAACAGCAGCTGCGGCTTGCGGCCAACTTTCTAGTGTTGCCAACTTATCGGTTTGATAAACTAAACTGAGCGAAAAGAAACTTAAAAAGAAACGATTAACAACAAATTACTCTACAAGTCTACACTAACGAAAGAACGCGAGACGAACGAGGGTTGGACTACGGACTCTAAAGCTTAACACTATTAAATACATTCCGTAAAATTGAGCTTGATCGTTAATTTTCCGTCAATGTTGTTAGCTTACTAACTTATGTAAGTGAATGGGCGTATTAAAAAATTTAATACTTATCCTTTTACGTTATAAATGGCTTTGTAAGATAGACTTGATTAATTTTAAGAAAAAATATTATTGCATGCACGAGTTAGGTAACGGGCGAGGGAGATAGGCTTTTTAAAAAGTACAATTGAGAAGTGTGTTCTACTTGAGAACTAAGTCGAGACTGATCTTTATTTTCTCACAGTTCTTTTTATATGTAACTTAAATAACATAAGTGGGTATTAATGCTAAGGTTACTTAATGTCTATCTCCTATGACAATAGGGCAATAAGGTTTCCTATTAAAGTCTACATGATCTCTATTATCTACTTATAACCAGACACCGTTGTGGAATGGTGTGGTTACGGCGACATAACTCCTCCCCCCTTAAGATGGAGGCGCATCGAAGGCTGCGGGTGAAGTTGGAGTTCTTCATCTTCAGGTTGTTCTGCCGAGATTTGCGCCGATTTCCGGGGTTTCCACCAAAACTTGTCGACGGCTGCTCCTGTGACTGCTAGGAATAGTATGACATATAGTACGATTGATGGCCAGCTTGGTGTGTTGGGAATGGTGGTGAAGTCTTCTTCCAGGATCTTGATTTCCTCTGCTTGGTGCAAGACGTGCTTCAGGTTGTCTAGTTCTGTATTTTCCAATTTTATTTTTATCGGGGAAATTTTGGGTGTTTGGTATGCGCGTGGTAGCGGTATAGTATCTCTGACGTTGACGTATCTCTGGTGTGTCGTTAGTGTTTTGTCCAAAATTTGTACTTTACAGTTGTTATCTGTTGTTACCAGGAAGACTCCTTTGTTGCGTTGATATTGTACGTCGTTGTTGCAGATGGTCTTCATTACCTCTTCATGCTTCATGATGACTATCCAGCTGTTGTCTTTGATCTGCTGTATGATGTTGTCTTCGTACGTGGCTGTGGCATAGGTACAGTTGTGCGGCTCCTGGTGTTGTATGAGCTGAGCAATACAGTCGCTTGAGTGCTGCAGTGGCTGCCAATCCAGGTGTGTGCAGATGACGTTGTCCTCCACGATTTCGGTGCATGGCTCGTGGGGGTAAGCGAACTCATTATTTCCCAAGACAAGGAAAGGATTTTTAGGGATGGAATAAAGGTGTAGGAGGTTATAGGGCTGTTCTGTAACTAGTGGTATATCTAGTATGAAGTTAAGTGTTTCATTAGTACTATAAGCTTTTACTATAATGGCTTTTTCCCATAAGTGAATGTTTTCTAGATTTGGGGGAAAAGCCAGGTAACTATTGACCTCGTTTTGGATGTTGTTTAATTCTTCAATTAAGTAGGATGGCTCGATAATGCTAGGGTGCATCTTTTTCAGGTGAGAAAATGTTAATGCGTTTTCTAATGTTTCTAATCTATCGTAGAGTTGTTGAAGCGAAGTCTCTATGTTACTAAATATGGTCATGGTTAAGAAGTCTGTTTCAAATTCGGTGCTTTGCTTAGAGTACCTATCTATTGCAATATAAATTTCTTTTTGGTTATTTTTAATGTCATTTAAACTTTTTTCGTATTCTCTCATAAAATCCTGCATCATACTTATTGTCTTTCTCTGATTTAATTTATTGTTGTTGTTTGCCAATTGAATTGCTTTTATTTCGTTATCATACTTAATTGCGTCGCTTTGGTCTAAGTTTCCTGTGATGGCTTTTACTATGGAGCCTAGTCCATCTATTAGTCCTCGTTTATGTCTATATATTGACCTAAAACCTATGTTTTCTAATCCTAGGTACATTAACCTATTTTCTATAATATCGATAAGATAATCAATTTGCTTAATTATTGCTACTGAGCTGTTCTGCTTCAATCGCATAGTATAATAATTACTACATATATCTACGTAAACATCTCTTAATCGTGAGGTGTTATAAACTACAGCTAAGTGGTACGTGTCTGTCTGGTACTGTGCTTTTGCTTCTGTAAGCACTAACATTCCGTTATGGCTATCTATTGGCTGTATGATTGCTGTGGTTGCTGCGAGTTGGAGCACTGCGGCGAGGGTGATGACGTTTCTGAAACATTTTCAGGTCGCCTTAGTAAACGAAAGTGGACTCTAATTGTTTTTGCGTTTACATGTTTACCTACTATTTCGGCTATTTGTTCTGGGTGGATGCGTACTATGGTATAAGGTCCTAAGTATTTCGGCTCTAGTTTGTTGCTCCTTGCTGTTTTAGCAACTTGCTTGTAAACAATGTCACCTACTCTGAATTGTGCTCTCTCTGTGTTTCTATTTGCTTTTTCTATGACCTGTTGTTTTTCGCTAGCTAGCTTGTTGTTTATAAGTTTTTGTGTGTTTTCCATTATTTGCCTGTGTTTTAAAACGTATTCCTGGTAAAATTCTTTTGGGCAGTATAATTCTAAAGGGTTCCTACTGTCCGTGTGTCCGTATAGTAGCTCAAATGGTGTAAATCCGGTTGCTGAGTGTATGCTGTTGTTATAAGCTATAATGGCGTATTTCATAGTGTTTATCGGTTCGTCTTTGTCTGTTATTCTGTGAATTCTAATTATTTCCGCTAGGGTAGAGTGTAGTCTTTCTATTGGTGAGTTTGAATTCGGGTTGTAGGGAGTTGTGAAATGTATGTGTATATCGTGCATAGCACAAATTTCCGTAATAACTTCGTTGTCGAATTTTGAGTCTGAGTCTGTTGTTATTCGTTTTGGTACACCTATTACTGAGAATATGTTGAGTAGAGCTTCAGCTATATGGATACTGGTTGAGGCTGTGAGTGGCATAGCTTGTGCATATTTCGTAAAATTGTCTATTATTGTCAAAAATGTTGTACCTCCGCTACTGTACAAATCCATGAACATATGTTCCATAGGTTTGTGTGGAGTGTCTGTTAGGGATAGTGGCAACTTTAAAGGGTTGCGCTCATACTTGCTTTTCAGACATTTGTCACATTTATTTATGAATTTTTGTATTGTTAGCAACATTTTTGGCCAGTGGTAATTTCTGTGTATGTGTTTGTATGTTTCCTGAATACCTCTGTGTATTGTTTTACCTTCGTGATATTTTCTAATAATGTCTGTTTGTTCTGAAGTGCTGTCTATAAGTGTTACTCTATTCATGCATCTAATTAATTTTGGGCCGCGATTACTGAAAATATTTTTATATACTTCACAAAATATGGGGTAGTACTCTTCGTGATGGAAATAGCAATGAAATACTCTATTCGGGATTGTATTTTCTTTTAGGAATTCTATAATTTGTTCCTTTGTATTGTTAATGGGGATCCAAACATCTTTAATTATAATTTTGCCTTTTGATCTGTCATCTATCCTGTACGTGTCTCCGGGTGTTTTTCGTATGTGAAATTGTTTTAACTGTCTGTCAATTGGGTCATTTATTTGTGGTATTTTGTCTTTAGTATTTTCGATATTGGTTTCGGGTTGTGATGTGGAAGTCTGTGGTGCGTCTTGTTGTTCCGGTATTTCTGGTGTGATGGGCATATCTAATAGTGTTCTTATATCTATATTTGCTAAATCCGGGTCTATAGTAGATGTGCTTGGTTGTGGATCGTTTGTATTCGGGGCAATGGTACTTTCATTGTAGTGTAAAATTTGTACTCTCGATAATGCATCTGCATTGGTATTTAATTTTCCTTTTTTATACTGTACGTCAAAATTATATTCTGCAAGTCTCAAGCGCCAGCGTGTGAGCTTGGAATTCGGATCTTTTATGGACATGAGCCACGTGAGTGGGCGATGGTCTGTGTAAATTGTGAAATGTGTGCCATACAGGTATGGGCGAAAGTATTTGGTAGCCCATACAATGCTTAGTAATTCTTTCTCTATTGTGGAGTATCTTTGTTCTGTGTCAGATAGTGTACGTGAAGCGTATGCTACTGGTTTGTCTGTTCCTATTTGTCCTTGTGACAAAACTGCTCCTAATGCTACGTCTGATGCGTCCGTGGTTAAGATAAATGATTTTTCGAAATCTGGGTACTGAAGTATAGGTGCGTTTATGAGTACTTCTTTACATTTTTCAAATGCTTCAGTGTATTCTTTTGTCAGTTCTATCTTACTATTTTTCTTTAGACATTTTGTTAGTGGTTTTGTAAGTTTTGCGAAATCTTGTATAAATTTTCTATAATAACCAATCAGTCCCAAAAAGGATTTTATTTCTTTTTGAGTTTTAGGCAATGGGAATTTCTTTACTGCTGCTATTTTGTCTTCGTTTGGCTGAAGGCCTTTGTCTGTTAAGGTGTGTCCTAGGAATTTGACTTGTTTTTGTAGGAATTCCGATTTATTAAGTTGAATTTTGAGGTTGTGTGCCCGAAATCTGTCAAATACTTGCTTGCATTTGTCTAAGTGTTCCTGTAATGATGTGGAATAAATAATTACGTCATCTAAGTACGTTAAAACATTATCTAAACCTCGTAACATTGAGTCCATAAGTCTTTGAAAAGTACTCGTTGCGTTCTTAAGTCCGAATGGCATTCTGAGGAATTCGAAATGTCCTCGGTCGGTTGTAAATGCCGTTTTCTCTACGTCTTCTGTCTGCATTTCCACCTGATGGTATCCTGAGGCTAAATCTATTGTGGAAAAATACTGTGCTCGTCCTATTTTGTCTAATATGTCGTCTATGTTAGGAAGTGGGTATTTATCTTCGATTGTTTTCTCATTAAGTTTTCTGTAATCTATTACTAGTCTATATTTTTGTTTTCCTGTTGCATCGATTTTCTTCGGGACGATGTGTACTGGGCAAGACCATGGTGAACTACTTTCTCTAATTATATTTTGATCCAATAATTGATTTATTTGTTCTTTTATTTCTTGTTTTTGTTTTGGGGCCTGTCTATAGTTTCTAACAAATATAGGTTTGTCGTCTGTTAGTCTAAGTTGATGTTTAATTTTGTGTGTGAAAGTTAAGGGTATTTCTTCGCAATGGAAAATGTCACGGTAGTTATAACAAAGTTTTCTAATTTCACGTTCTTCTTCAGGATTCATGTGGTCTATTCTTAGTCTGTTCAGATTGTTTTTTAATAGTTCATCCAATTTTTTTGTTTTATTTTTAGAGTGCATAGCCTGTGGTGTTTCTTTCTTTGTAAAGTTTAGTTGTTGTAACTTTTGACAGCTATTTTTGAGTCTAATTTGTTTATCTGATGTGTTAATTACTGTAGTTAAGGCGTTACCGTTTTTTACTGAAACTATTGCTGGTGGGAAAACTAATCCGCTTTTTGTTGTAGTACCTTCTGAGAAATAATCTCCTTCCTGATAGTTACACAAGAGGTTAACTACCTTTTCGCATTTTGATTCTAATTTTGTGTAAGATTTGATGTCATCTCTGATGGGGATGTTAGCCTTATCTGTACGAAGTTGCATGTTTTTAATATCTATCCTGCAGTTTAGTGGGACTAGAAAGTCGAGTCCCAATAAACCTATAAAGTCCGAATCGAAATTAAAAATTAAGAATTTGTGGGTTATTTCTTCATTAAATATCCGTTTAGGTAATTTTACGTAAGCTACTTGCTTGTGTTTGGAAGTGGTATGTGCTGTTTTAATGCAATGAATTTCATTTTTAATTTTAATATTATTTCTTTCAATCGTTTTCAAAATTTTTGGTGCTATTAATGATTGAGAGGCTCCAGTGTCTACTAAAAATCTACCTCCTAATTCGCTGATATAAATATAAGGGAGGCGACTATAATTTTGAATGCTGTTCATAAATACTATATTGTTAGGTTTCTTTCTATTTCCTGAAGAAAATTTTCGTCTAGATCCTCCTCAGACAGATTTTCTTCGGGATTTTCCTCGGAGGATGATTGATCTTCGTCATCATCATCTATTTCCTTTTGGAAATATAATCGTTTTTTGTTGGATTCCGAATTTTCCGCATGTTGCTTCTTAAACTGATCTCTTTTTTTAAAATTGTTCGGTTTTTGTTGTTTATTGTTATTAAAATTATTTGCAGGGTTTCTAGACTTGTTTTGTTGTATGCGCCTAGCCCTGAGTTTAGCTTCCTCCTGTTTTGCTGCCGTAATGGCTTGCTCCAGAGTTTTTACATTTTTCAATCTAATTAAGATGGCTGTTATTGGGTTTAATTTATCTAAAAAGGTTTCAAGAGCCATTTGTTCGTAATAAACACGCTTTACAGGTTCTAGTGATATGAGAGTGCTCATTATGTTCTGTATTTTATCTCCATAGGCCTCTAAGGAGCTATTTTCCCTATTGGTCTGTATTAATTCTTGGACAAGTTGTAATTCTGATCTATATTCACCGAATTTTCTTTGTAAAGCCTCCTTGACGTCTGACCATGTCTTGGCGCCAGGGCTTTGAGATATTGCTTCAACAGCTTTACCTGTTAATTTATTTCTTATAAGGCAGGTGACGCTAGGGTCGTCCCTGCTGTTCGTTATTAGGCTTAAGGCATTTTCTACACCCTCTACATAAAATGCTAGAGTTCTTCTATTTCCGTCATAGCTGGGTAATAGTTGTGAAAATGTGGAGAGGTCGGTAGGTACCGGTTTTTCCTCTGTAAAGGACCTTTCATCGTGGCTTTTCCTATCTTGAGACATTTTAACTCTTGACCGAAAAACACAACAAAATGAAAAAATCAGCAAAAATGCGTGTGCATAAATGTACACCGCTAGGTTAATACCTCGACACTAGAAACACCAAAAGTTGGATTATATTGTGTCAGGAAGAGAATAGGAATGTCTTGGGAATAACAAAGTTTACACTTACCCCAAAACCATTGCCGAATTTATGGCGTGATGAGTCTGACGATTTTCAACTGCTGCTCTGTTGCCTGCTTCTCTGTTGCGCTGCGCCCGTAGTAGGTTCTTTTTCGCGCGCGAAACGAGGATTCGATTACTAGGATGCGATTATCCAACCAAAAACTGTTCCGGTTACGCGACTTTCCGACTGCGCCAGTTAGGTAACGGGCGAGGGAGATAGGCTTTTTAAAAAGTACAATTGAGAAGTGTGTTCTACTTGAGAACTAAGTCGAGACTGATCTTTATTTTCTCACAGTTCTTTTTATATGTAACTTAAATAACATAAGTGGGTATTAATGCTAAGGTTACTTAATGTCTATCTCCTATGACAATAGGGCAATAAGGTTTCCTATTAAAGTCTACATGATCTCTATTATCTACTTATAACCAGACACCGTTGTGGAATGGTGTGGTTACGGCGACATAACTCACGTTAGGATAAATTATTAAAATTACACCACCGAAAAGGTCCATTCTCTTAAAAATTATGAATGGGAAGTGATTGTCTGTTATAGAAATCAAGATGGATTCTACAAAATATGACGCAAATTAATGTAGGCAGACAAGTTACAGAGAAGTGGGAATAGCTTACTTAGTTACTTTTCTGTTAATGTAAGTGGCAATATTTTGACTGTCAGAAAATTTTAGTAGTATTTTTATAGTAATATGCTTTATTTCTCGTATTAGTGAATCCATAGTACTTCCATGTCAAAATAATATGAATGCGCGAGCGAAGTGAGCGCGAAAATTTTAGTAGTGCTTTGATAGTAATGCTTTGTTTCTTGTATTAGTAAACCCACGGTACGTCTCTGTAAAAATAGTAATAAAGCGCGAGCGAAGCGAGCGCGAAATTTTTTGTGGTGTTTTAGAGTAATATGCTTTATTTCTTGTATTAGTGAATACATAGTACTTCCATCTCAAAATAATATGAATGCGCGAGCGAAGCGAGCACGAATTTTTTTTAGTGGTGTTTTATAGTAATATACTAAAATTCTCGTATTTGTGAACTCACAGTACTTCTATGTCAAAATAGTAATAATGCGCGAGTGCGAAAATTTTGGGTTGTTTTTATAGTAATATGCTTTATTTCTCGTATTAATGAACCCACAGTACTTCTATGTCAAAATAAAAGATTTTTTAAGGTTTTTAATATTAAATCATGGAAGTGAATTGATTCATTATTCGTGTTAGCGAGTCCTAGATTTTCGTGGACCAGCCCCCGTATTCTGAACCCATTCGGTTTCGAAATCGATTCGATTTGTGTATCTCTGTCTCTGTCATTTCCATAGAGAATGACAAAGACGGAGATATACAAATCGAATCGATTCCGAAACCGAATGGGTTCAGAATACGGGGGCAGATGAATCAAACAAGTGACTGTATCAAAAGGAAATACCCGACTGGTAAAAAGCGACTTTTAACGCTATCAAAAATTATAAATACAAGCATTTGAATGCATTGATTGCCAATTTAATATTCCTAAATATAAACATATGACTTTATAGAAAATTACAAACATACCTACAAAATACGCGCAAACATTTTTGGTTAGTGGCTATTTTTAGTGAATTATTTCCTCGTATCAGAAAGTTCACGGCACTTTAATGATCAAAACAAATAAAAATCAACAAAATAACAATCATGCGCGAGCGAAGCGAGCGCGAAATTTTGAAACATTTTATAAAATTATTGAAGCCTGGTTTTTTTTTGTTAATGGCCAGGATTTCGTGGAGGGGGGGGGGGGGGTTGGACCCCCCAAACCCCCTCCCCTGCCTACGGCCATGTACGACATAGTCTTGGTAGAGGAGAATTATATGATAAGTTAGTTTTAGAGTATTTAACATGGAGAATCTTTGAGACTCTGTGACGCGGGTTGTTTTAGCTTGTGCCAATGAAGCTCATTCATATGATACCACACATGATACAGTTAAAGCACTTTAAAATTTGGACCCTGCTTCCTTGCATAAAAGCCCTATTTTTTTGTGATTAAATTAAAAAAATACAGTTTTCGGTTTTTTTCCGATATGTGTACTAACATGCTTCTTGACACACAGTTATAGGTGAACGGGAATTACCCCGTAGGTTTTGACTCCTTTGTGAGTGTAAATATGCGTTTTTTATTCGGCTATATTTTTTTTTATTAAAACCATCCTTGGACATATTACTTTATAATTTGTGATTAAAACTAAGAAGAAGAAGTTTGATTTTTCTTTCTGCAGGTGGCGTAGCTAAGCGTGGGCGAAGTGGGCCCTGGCCCACGGCCTCGCACTTAAAGGGGCCTCTTTCAAGGCCGTAGGCAGGGGGAGGGGGAGTGTGGCGGTTTCTGAATACCTAGTATTTGATAAAAAGTTTCGAAAAATTTTGCGCTCGCGCCTTATTATTTCCTATTGTTTTTTGCCGACTGTGGAAGGAGGATTATGATTTTCAAGTGTATGTATATGGGTACGTTTCTATATGATCGCCTAAAAGCCTAAATGGCTTGACCGATTTTGCACCGATGCATTCAAATGGTTGTATTTATAATTTTTGATAGCGTAAAAGTCGTTTTTATCCAGTCGGTTATTTCATTTTCCTTTTAACACAGTTTATTTGTATGGTTTATCTGGGCCATAAAAACCTAGGACACGCTAACAAGATCA
Organism: Lycia hirtaria; assembly: GCA_947563715.1. Lineage (NCBI taxonomy): Eukaryota > Metazoa > Arthropoda > Insecta > Lepidoptera > Geometridae > Lycia > Lycia hirtaria. The sequence goes on from OX387375.1 coordinate 28,542,729, forward strand.
ATGAATCAAATTACTTCCAAGATTTAATTTAGAAAAACCTTTAAAATTATTGCGTTGGCTTTGCTCGCGCATTTTTATAAATTCAACATAGAAGTACTGTGGGCTCACCAATACGATAAATAAAGCATATTACTATAAAAACATTACAAAAATTTTAGCGCTCGCCTCGCTCGCGCTTTTTATTACCTATGTTTTTATTAATTTGGAGATGTAAACGATGAAAAATCATAAAAAATCATCGTTAAAAAATCATATTACTACCCAAAAATTTGTTATCACCAACTTGGTGACCCCAATGAATGAATTCCCCCCCCCGCAATGAATTCCTGGCTACGGCCGTGGCCTCTTTAAATGCGATGCCATCAGACTTCAAATCAAAAAGCCTAAGAACATTACTTTTGTAAAAAAAAAAACACTCAAGTTATATAAAAGTAAATATGCTTTTCAATATTCTCCCACCGCGCATTTATATCTTTTCACTGTCATGTATGTAAGTAGGTATGTCGTGTCAAAGTATGTTTGGTTAGATATATGTATTGGGTAGATCTTGGGAACGAAAGAAAAGGGGCTTCGCTGACGCGACTTTGCCCACGTCTATATTAGTCAACGCTACGCCACTGTGCGTATATGCTTTTAATTACAACTCGATACCTACCTTCACGCATTCACGAGATCGAAGATCACTTTCTTTGTTGTCTGTCTGTCAAGACAGACAACAAAGAACGGAACCCCTAAAGTGATCCTTTAGGGGTTCCGTTTTTTTATTTTGAGGAACAGAACCCTAAAAAATTGAATTATAATAAAGAATTATCCTAGACTTTTAGCAGATTGCACATATTGAGAATTTGTATGGACAGCACAGCAATGCTTCCCTTTGTTTATATTTTCCGTATAGCTATAGGGTCAATGTGCTAGTTTTCGTCCAGTTAGTGGAGTTGTCAAGTTCGGAAAACAATATAAAATATTTAGGCTATGCAATTTGAATAAGAAATTATTGCAATATACTCGTCATATACTCTATTTTGATAAAATGTATTTTTTGTGGTTGTAAGTTTACTGGTTTTTTTAATAATTCATAAAATGCTCAAAATTGCTGTTTTGGCTAGTTTTCGTCCACAAAATTCAGTTCTTGTCCACCTATTAGCTAGTTTTCGACCACTCACTTGGAAACTTTGGAATCCAATATATACTTAGGTACATTTAAAGAAAGTCAGTGATTAACATATATTGACACCGATTCGCATGTCAATCACTAAACTATAATTCGCGTAAAATTGGTTTAGTCCTGTCAAAACCGCATTCGCATGTCAATCACTAAACTATAATTCGCGTAAAATTGGTTTAGTCCTGTCAAACACCACTTTCCTATTCAAAATATTAATATTTTACGTAAATTTAGATGCGAACGAACTAAAAATAGTTTAAATTACTCAATTTAATGAAAAAACTATTCACAGACGTCTAATTTTAAGTGATTCGCACCAAATTACTGTAAAATTTAGACAGGACCTAAAACTTGTCGCTTAAAATTAGTGAGTCTGAGTTAATCGTCTTTGCTCTTTATTTTGTCTTTTTTCTAAGAAACACTACGATTACAAGCCATGAACTTAATTACAAGCAATAAGGGATGCTTCTAACCCCATCGAATTGGCGGAGAAAAAATCCGGAGACTTTCGCCTTCCAAGATCTGGTGCTTGTTTATATATGTTTATTTCATTGACATGTTCATAAATCTGGCATTAACAGATAGCTAGGTACATATGCGCTCCAGTTTTTTGCACAAATGAAGCTATCAAGCTGCTGTTCGGCAAAACAATATTTTGAGCCTGAGGCATCTGACAGTAAGAATTGGGTCTCAAAATTACTATTAGAATCTCCAAAACACAATCTGAGAAAGAGTGCCCATACCGAATATGAAATGTTGTAAAGATGTACAATTGGTCGCTTAAAAAACAAATTTACATGCCTGCACCGCCTTGCCTGTGTTATGATCAACAAAAGGCAGTGAAATATTACTGCATAATGTACAATATGTTCAGTGATTCCTTTTATAATTCTGTTGAAGATGAAGCGGACAAATCATGTAGAATATACAGATATGAGCAGTCATTGTTATTCGGAATGAAGATGACTAATGATTAATCAGACTTCCTTACAGAAGCAAGAATAATTCAACAGAACTTCATTAATAATAATTTTAGATCATATTATCACAAAATAAACTACTATTTTCACAAAACACAGAATGAACTCGCTCACTGAATGACTTATAGTAAATTAGACATATTTTAACCTTGTGGAGTGGAAATTAAAGTTTTATAAAATTTGTAATTTTTTACCGAAGACTCCGGAGAGACTGATTTTTTTTTCACAAATCAGAAACTTGATTGAGTAATACTATTCGAACTGCATTTATGGTTGTATTCCAATGGTTTTATAATAAGCTTGAAGTAACTACACATTTTTAAAGAAAAATTTACAAAAATGATTTCATCGTCCTCTCTCGAAGAAAAATATTTTTCATAATTCAGAATTTTATGTTATGCCATGTGAACTGTACCTATATAAGTAACAAAACTACATTTAAAGAATTTCGAAATACCTTCACATTTTTGAGAAAAAAGTAAATTTTAGTAGTTTATCGTTAAAAGTGGAAGTTTTTTTTTTTACAATTTCAAGTTTTTACAATGCTATATCCACCACCCCTATTGCCGTGACAAAACTGCATTGAAACAATATTGAAATATCTCCACATTATTGAGATAAAATTGAAAATAAGTAGATTTACGTTCTCAGCTAAGCCTAGACATTTTTTTGATATATTTGTTATGCAACTTGTTTAATATCATTTACGGCATTATTCTAAACGTGTACTAATAGACAGAATGAAGAAGACAGAACGATTCTACAAATAATGCTTATGCTAGCTTGGTATACATAATTTCAGGATGCGATACAGTTTACTATATGTATTTGAAATGTGAACTTTCTTTTATTGCATTCTGTCATGTATGTTATTGAATAAAGAAAGTATACTTTAACAAGTATAAGTTTAGTTAAGAACACTCTTGAAATCCTCTTTCAAACAAAACCTAGATCAAAATCAGCCCATACGGTTTGAGAGCAACAATGCCACAGACAGACATACAGGTCAATCTTAAAACGCCCCTCTTTTTGGGTTGAGGTTTAAAAAATAGTTAAAATATTTCCATTTTAGTTTTTATGAGGACATTATGGTTAGTGAGTTAAACAATTGAAATATTTTTAAAATCTTTATTTATTATAGATGGGTTTGTCAGACATGACTGCTACCATTGGCCAGCTACAAAATTACACTAAATTTAATAATTTTAACACTTCATAAAAAGCATTTATAACAGTAATAGGTAAGCGAATGTAGGTATCAAGTGTCCACATGAAATGCATGCATGCATCTCTAACAAACTGGCCTTAACTTGAATTGTTACTCCTTTTTGGTTTTCTTTCAACCTGTATCAGATTGTTAAACTTTGCTGCTTTTCCATATCTTATTTCTCTCTTCATTATCTTTGCTGGACATGAGCACCGACATAATATGATTACCTCCCCAATTAACACATTTAAAAGAGGTTTTCTCACAATTAGACTGGTCAATACATCAACTTTCTTAGACGGGCATTTTCTTGTCGAGTGGCCTAAAGCCCAACAGTGATACAGGACTGCATTGCATTATGATACAGAACAAACGTAGGGTTCAACTGTAATTCGTAACCCATCCGAGGTTATAGTTTCTGGGCGAAAAGCTTAGATTATATATTGTCTAGATGCCTAGTAAGCGCTCAGTAAAAACTTCCACTAAAAAGGCACTGATATTGACATCTCCGATCGACCCCCCTCCCGGCCCCCGCCAAATGCCAATCAGTCATTCAGGAGCGCTCGCCGAGTGATGACATTACGAATATAAATGTTTTAATAAAAAAATATCAGTTTGTGCCGTAAAAAACATCCAGGAAAAAAAGAAAAGTGTGTAAACATCACATTTCTTAAGTAAATATTCAATTTTTTTATGTATTTCATAGCAAAATGTCAAACCGAAATTTAAAATGAATTAAAAAATATTGAAATATAGCGCCATAATGCTTGGTGTTGCCAAGGGTATAAAATATATTTACCAATGGTACGCTTTGTTTTTGGCCAAAAATGGAAAAGTGACGAAAGAGTTTTATTAGGTACCTATTGACTCTTAGTCTTAAGCACTTTCTGTTTCATAATTATGATGACGAGGATCTGACGAAGGTATCAGATGATTGCCACTGGAACACCCTGATGGAAAGGACTAAGACAGTCCAGTTTGGGCTCGTTTGCTTTGGTGTCTTAAGCACTTTCTGCTTCATATGGTGACGAGGTTCTGACGAAGGTATCAGATGATTGCCACTGGAACACCCTGGTGGAAAGGACTAAGACAGTCCAGTTTGGGCTCGTTTGCTTTGGTTTCTTAAGCACTTTCTGCTTCATATGATGACGAGGGTCTGACGAAGGTATCATATGATTTCCACTGGAATACCCTGGTGGAAAGGACTAAGACAGTCCAGTTTGGGCTCGTTTACTTTGGTTTCTTAAGCACTTTCTGCTTCATATGATGACGAGGGTCTGACGAAGGTATGAGATGATTGCCAATGGAACACCCTGATGGAAAGGACTAACACAGTCCAGTTTGGGCTTGTTTGCTTTGGTGTCTTAAGCACTTTCTACTTCATATGACGACGAGGGTCTGACGAAGGTATCAGATGATTTCCACTGGAACACCCTGGTGGAAAGGACTAAGATAGTCCAGTTTGGGCTGGTTTGTTATGGTGTATTGAGCACTTTCTGCTACATATGATGACGAGGGTCTGACGAAGGTATCAGATGATTTTCACTGGAACACCCTGGTGGAAAGGACTAAAACAGTCTAGTTTGGGCTCGTTTGCTTTGGTTTCTTAAGCACTTTCTGCTTCATATGATGACGAGGGTCTGACGAAGGTATCAGATGATTGCCAATGGAACACCCTGATGGAAAGGACTAACACAGTCCAGTTTGGGCTCGTTTGCTTTGGTGTCTTAAGCACTTTCTGCTTCATATGTTGACGAGGGTCTGACGAAGGTCTCAGATGATTGCCACTGGAACACCCTGGTGGAAAGGACTAAAACAGTCTAGTTTGGGCTCGTTTGCTTTGGTGTCTTAAGCACTTTCTGCTTCATATGATGACGAGGGTCTGACGAAGGTATCAGATGATTGCCAATGGAACACCCTGATGGAAAGGACTAACACAGTCCAGTATGGGCTCGTTTGCTTTGGTGTCTTAAGCACTTTCTGCTTCATATGATGACGAGGGTCTGACGAAGGTATCAGATGATTGCCACTAGAACACCCTGATGGAAAGGACTAACACAGTCCAGTTTGGGCTCGTTTGCTTTGATATCTTAAGCACTTTCTGATTTATATAATGACGAGGGTCTGATGAAGGTATCAGATGATTGACACTGGAACACCCTGGTGGAAAGGACTAAGACAGTTGAGTTTGGGCTGGTTTGTTATGGTGTCTTGAGCACTTTCTGCTACATATGATGACGAGAGTCTGACAAATGTATCAGATTATTGGCACTGGAACACCCTGGGGGAAATTACTAAGACAGTCCCGTTTAGGCTCGTTTGCTTTGGTATCTTGAGCACTTTTTACTGCATAAAAATAAGTAAATAATTACGCTTCAAAAAATGTATTTACAGTGTGCTGGTTTTCAGAACAAGGTATACGGTGCCATTTAAAAGAAAAACAAATAATATCAGAAACATACCACAAATTTCTTATGTTTAAAATAATGACGAACCTGATTGGAAAACTATTCAATTTTGATGAAACTGAATATGCCGCCATCACGAAAATAATATTGTCAAGGTGACGGTAGAGGGGCACTTAAAATAAATAAAAATATTAAAATAAAAACAACTGCGTCAATATCTGCCATCTTTATTAAATTCATTGCAGAACTAAAAAGATAGAAACAAGATTTCAAATTGAATATTTTATTTTGGTTTACAAGTCATCAACAACGTCATTTCATTAATAATATATTTAAAAAACCTGTAAGCTCAGCCAAAAAGCCCGCCCCGAACTTTACCAGGCGCAAAAGTACCCATGACTCTAGCTGCGTTACCGCGTTGAATAGCGATGGACAACCTTTGCACCAGGTAGGAGCCGCAGCGGGGGTCACTACACTTTTCCCGTATCCGGCGCCCTAACTCGTGAATCAAACTTTTGGCTTCAGTGCCCCAGCTACCCATGGTCTCGACAGCAATGGGTACAAAATCATACCTCACCTCCAAAGCCGCATACTTCTGGCGTTTTTTATTCGCAGCATCCTCAACAGCCGCCCCCGATGCGTGGACCGAGCGACTCAAGTGACAGGCGGCGAAAATGTTAACGCACGTGGTGTCCCATTTTTTTCCATTTTTGGTTTTGAATAATCTTAGTTGACAGTGTTCACAAACGCAGTCGGAGGCATCTGCTCACTCCGAGTTGCTCTACCTATATCACCAACCAAATTATGAGAAGAAAGCGTGTTATGCCTCCGTTATGCGTCCGACAGCGTTGTCAACACTGTCGACGCTGAAAATAAAATATTCAAATTAAAACCTTGTTTCTATCTTTTTAGTTCTGCAATGAATTTAATAAAGATGGCAGATATTGACGCAGTCGTTTTTTTAAATATTTTTATTTATTTTAAGTGACCCTCTACCGTCACCTTGACAATATTATTTCCGTGATAGCGGCCATATGCATGTTCAGTTTCATCAAAATTGAATAGTTTTGCAATCAGATTCGTCATTAATTTTAACATAAGTACAATGTCAAATTACAATATTAAATTTAACCCATGTCAAGATTCTCATTATGTCATATTACTATTATGTCAAATTTCAATCAAATGTATACATGTTAAATTACATATGGCAATGTCAATGAAATCTTATATAATCATATAGAATATGTTTCTGATATTATTTGTTTTTCTTTCAAATGGCACCGTAAACCTTGTTCTGATAACCGGCACACTGTAAATACAATATTTGAAGCGTAATTATTTACTTTATAAAAAAAAGTGCTCAAGATACCAAAGCAAATGAGCCCAAACGGGACTGTCTTAGTAATTATACCAGGGTGTTCCAGTGCCAATCATCTGATACCTTCGTCAGACCCTCGTCATCATATGAAGCAGAAAGTGCTTAAACCACCAAAGCAAACGAGCCCAAATTGGACTGTGTTAGTCCTTTCCATCAGGGTGTTCCATTGGCAATCATCTGATACCTTCGTCAGACCCTCGTCATCATATGAAGCAGAAAGTGCTTAAGAAACCAAAGCAAACGAGCCCAAACTGGACTGTCTTAGTCCTTTCCACCAGGGTGTTCCAGTGGCAATCATCTGATACCTTCGTCAGACCCTCGTCATCATATGAAGCAGAAAGTGCTTAAGCCACCAAAGCAAACGAGCCCAAACTGGACTGTGTTAGTCCTTTCCATCAGGGTGTTCCATTGGCAATCATCTGATACCTTCGTCAGACCCTCGTCATCATATGAAGCAGAAAGTGCTTAAGAAACCAAAGCAAACGAGCCCAAACTAGACTGTCGTAGTCCTTTCCACCAGGGCGTTCCAGTGGCAATCATCTGATACCTTCGTCAGACCCTCGTCATCATATGAAGCAGAAAGTGCTTAAGAAACCAAAGCAAACGAGCCCAAACTGGACTGTCTTAGTCCTTTCCACCAGGGTGTTCCAGTGGCAATCATCTGATACCTTCGTCAGACTCTCGTCATCATATGAAGCAGAAAGTGCTTAAGATACCAAAGTAAACGAGCCCGAACTGGACTGTCTTAGTCCTTTCCATCAGGGTGTTCCAGTGGCAATCATCTGATACCTTCGTCAGATATCATCTGAAACAGAAAGTGCTTAAGACACCAAAGCAAACGAGCCTAATTTGGACTTTCATGCTTTAAACAGTAATGTTAGGTTTAAATTTCCGGTTGAATAATATCGACCCCAAATATTTTTTTAAGTCTCTATGTTTTGGGGAAATATCTATGCACTGGTATCACAAGCATCGTGCACACAAATGTAAATGGTGTAAGCAATACACCCTCGATAGGCGGCTCACTCACACACGTAAAACGTTTTTGCTTCAAATTGAACGATGCGCCTAGTATTTGAACACGGAATCTAGAGGTATATAATCTAAGGCGAAAAGATTTCGCCATTTGTTTTTCGTCGTAAAAGCCTTTAACACTGGCACGAATTTTCCTGGAACTTCCATCCTCGATCTAAAGCTCTGGATCGGTTATTTAATACAAAATAATACTATTTAACATAATAATAGTCTTAGATAAGTAGGTATGTATTCTAATTGTATTGTAAACAAAATGGCCGGCAACAACAGGTAAAGTGTTGCCAGATGATGTCTGCCGAAAATAACCACACGATTAACGATTTTTTTTCATAGATTTTTATTATTTGATTCTGTCATCTTTCCCAATGATATAGAGAAATGTAAAAACGAAACTTTAAAAAACACTAAGAAACTATTTTTGAACTATCACGGTTATTCACTATGTTTGTAATTTTATTATTTTTTGAACACTGGAAAACAATTAGAAATGTCAGTTTGCTGTGATAATGTGAAAAACATGTAGCTCTTATTGAGCTGTATGTACTTACGTACTAGAGGAGCTACCTGAATCAAAATTACTGTCCCATTTTTGGTAAAGTAAACAAAACAGCGTTACAGCGCTGGAATAATAATTACATTGCTTATCTAGGACTATACGATACGATTGATACTTGGAATGCAAAATTACATCTATGGTGTGTTTTCTCGCCAGCGAGAAGTACCTACTCACTTTACTAGTAAGCCACTGAGTGAGGTGCGGCGCTCTCGCCACAGTTAAATGTAACAAAGTAGCTATGAATGGTGTCTGCTCTCGTACGTAAGTACATACAGCTCAATGGTAGCTCTGTTTTATTTCTATAATTTAGTTTTATTCCGTATGCTATTTTATGTTAGTTATTAATGGTGTAAGTCATACATGTTTTTTTTATTTAATATTTATTGGTAAACATTACAAACATTCCCAGTAAAGGCACCGTAATTTTACTAAAGCGTGATTAGGATTAAAATTGAGGTAAAATTACTTACGATAACGTGATTTATTTTATTTTGGCTGTAATTTATCTACTTTAACTGTGACTATCATTCTATTGACGCTAAATAAAAAGTATCGAAGATAAAACGAATAAGTAATTTAAAAAATTACACCGTACTTCAAAACAATGTAACTGAAAAGGGATAATAATACGAAAAAAATATCAAAACTGAACGTCTATCTAAGTAGGTATGTACACCAAATATTTTTTGATGTCGGTGTCAGGCCCTAAACTATCACCAACTAAGTCCTATACAGACACCGACCTCAAAAAATAGTTGGTTGACGTACCTACTTAGGTAGATGCCCAGTTTTGATATTTTTTCGTGTTATTTCTCCCTTTTCAGTTGATTAGATTGTTTTGCAATCGGTTTATTTTCGTTAAAATTACTTTATTGTTTTTGTCTTCGATACTTTTCATTTAACTTACTAAAATTATAGTCACAGTCAAAGTAAATAAATCACAGGCAAAATAAAATAAAAATTTAAATAAATTCTGACAGGTCGAATTGATAACCGACTTCAAAAAAAGGACAATAATGAAGAAAAATACTACAACAGCCTATGACTGTCCCTTTACTTTCCTTATAAGAATAAAAGGAACCAAAATAAAAACTATTTGAGCTCCGTTGGCCTCAAGCATTTTAGAGCTAAAGAAATGTAAAACCTGAATAGGAAATTACTATAACAGTTTTTAATTTATAGTTCTGGCAACACCTCACCCATATCAACCTCCGGATCGACTTAAGGACTAGTTACCATGGTCATTAATAAAAATAAAAAATAAAAACATTCGTTTTCTTACTAGTCTGTGAATTCAATTTAGGAGCCGTTTTAAATTTAGTGAGACGATTAACCTAAACCTAAATTTAAGTTTTAAACTAGTTTAGGTTTAGTTAAAGTGATTGACATCCGAATCGGGGTCAATAATGACACCGATTCGCATGTCAATCACTAAACTATAATTCGCGTAAAATTGGTTTAGTCCTGTCAAAACCGCATTCGCATGTCAATCACTAAACTATAATTCGCGTAAAATTGGTTTAGTCCTGTCAAACACCACTTTCCTATTCAAAATATTAATATTTTAAGTAAATTTAGATGCGAACGAACTAAAAATAGTTTAAATTACTCAATTTAATGAAAAAACTATTCACAGACGTCTAATTTTAAGTGATTAAGGTAAAATTTAGACAGGACCTAAAACTTGTCGCTTAAAATTAGTGAGTCTGAGTAAATCGTCTTTGCTCTTTATTTTGTCTTCTTTCTAAGAAACACTACGATTACAAGCCATGAACTTAATTACAAGCAATAAGGGATGCTTCTAACCCCATCGAATTGGCGGAGAAAAAAATCCGGAGACTTTCGCCTTCCAAGATCTGGTGCTTGTTTATATATGTTTATTTCATTGACATGTTCAAAATTTTGGAATTAACAGATAGCTAGGTACATATGCGCTCCAGTTTTTTGCACAAATGAAGCTATCAAGCTGCTGTTCGGCAAAACAATATTTTGAGCCTGAGGCATCTGACAGTAAGAATTGGGTCTCAAAATTACTATTAGAATCTCCAAAACACAATCTGAGAAAGAGTGCCCATACCGAATATGAAATGTTGTAAAGATGTACAATTGGTCGCTTAAAAAACAAATTTACATGCCTGCACCGCCTTGCCTGTGTTATGATCAACAAAAGGCAGTGAAATATTACTGCATAATGTACAATATGTTCAGTGATTCCTTTTATAATTCTGTTGAAGATGAAGCGGACAAATCATGTAGAATATACAGATATGAGCAGTCATTGTTATTCGGAATGAAGATGACTAATGATTAATCAGACTTCCTTACAGAAGCAAGAATAATTCAACAGAACTTCATTAATAATAATTTTAGATCATATTATCACAAAATAAACTACTTTTACAAAACACAGAATGAACTCGCTCACTGAATGACTTATAGTAAATTAGACATATTTTAACCTTGTGGAGTGGAAATTAAAGTTCTATAGAATTTGTAATTTTTTACCGAAGACTCCAGAGAGACTGATTTTTTTTTCACAAATCAGAAACTTGATTGAGTAATACTATTCGAACTGCATTTATGGTTGTATTCCAATGGTTTTATAATAAGCTTGAAGTAACTACACATTTTTTAAGAAAAAATTACAAAAATGATTTCATCGTCCTCTCTCGAAGAAAAATATTTTTCATAATTCAGAATTTTATGTTATGCCATGTGAACTGTACCTATATAAGTAACAAAACTACATTTAAAGAATTTCGAAATACCTTCACATTTTTGAGAAAAAAGTAAATTTTAGTAGTTTATCGTTAAAAGTGGAAGATTTTTTTTTCTACAATTTCAAATTTTTTACTATGCTATATCCACCACCCCTATTGCCGTGACAAAACTGCATTGAAACAATATTGAAATATCTCCACATTATTGGGATAAAATTAAAAATAAGTAGATTTACGTTCTCGGCTAAGCCTAGACATTTTTTTGATATATTTGTTAAGCAACTTGTTTAATATCATTCATGGCATTATTCTAAACGTGTACTAATAGAAGATTTTACAGAATGAAGAAGATAGAACGATTCTACAAATAATGCTTATCTAGCTAGGCATACATAATTTCAAATGCGATACAATTTATTATATGTATTTGAAATGTGAACTTTCTTTTATTGCATTCTGTCGTGTATGTTATTGAATAAAGAAAGTATACTTTAACAAGTATAAGTTTAGCTAAGAACACTCTCGATGAAATCCTCTTTCAAACAAAAAACTAGATCAAAATCAGCCCATACGGTTTGAGAGCAACAATGCCACAGACAGACATACAGGTCAATCTTATAACACCCCTCTTTTTGGGTTGAGGTTTATAAAATAGTTAAAATATTTCCATTTTGGTTTTTATGAGGACATTATGGTTAGTGAGTTAAACAATTGAAATATTTTTAACATCTTTATTTATTATAGATGGGTTTGTCAGACATGACTGCTACCATTGGCCAGCTACAAAATTACACTAAATTTAATAATTTTAACACTTCATAAAAAGCATTTATAACAGTAATAGGTAAGCGAATGTAGGTATCAAGTGTCCACATGAAATGCATGCATGCATCTCTAACAAACTGGCCTTAACTTGAATTATTACTCCTTTTTGGAAAAGTTTTCTTTCAACCTGTATCAGATTGTTAAACTTTACTGCTTTTCCATATCTTATTTCTCTCTTCATTATCTTTGCTGGACATGAGCACCGACATAATATGATTACCTCCCCAATTAACACATTTAAAAGAGGTTTTCTCACAATTAGACTGGTCATGTATTGACTAGTCTACAACTTTCTTAGACGGGTATTTTCTTGTGGAGTGGCCTAAAGCCCAACAGTGATACAGGATTGCATTGCATTATGATACAGAACAAACGTAGGGTTCAACTGTAATTCGTAACCCATCCGAGGTTATAGTTTCTGGGCGAAAAGATTTATTCTTCACTTGGTTCCCAAATTTCGCCATTTGTTTTTCGTCGTAAAAGCCTTTAACACTGGCACGAATTTTCCTGGAACTTCCATCCTCGATCTAAAGCTCTGGATCGGTTATTGAATACAAAACAATACTATTTAACATAATAATAGTCTTAGATAAGTAGGTATGTATTCTAATTGTATTGTAAACAAAATGCTGGGAGGAGGCCGGCAACAACAGGTAAAGTGTTGCCAGATGATGTCTGCCGAAAATAACCACACGATTAACGATTTTTTTCATTGATTTTTATTATTTGATTCTGTCATCTTTCCCAATGATATAGAGAAATGTAAAAACGAAACTTTAAAAAACACTAAGAAACTATTTTTGAACTATCACGGTTATTCACTATGTTTGTAATTTTATTATTTTTTGAACACTGGAAAACAATTAGAAATGTCAGTTTGCTGTGATAATGTGAAAAAACATGTAGCTCTTATTGTGCTGTATGTACTTACGTACTAGAGGAGCTACCTGAATTAAAATTATTGTCCCATTTTTGGTAAAGTAAACAAAACAGCGTTACAGCGCTGGAATAATAATTACATTGCTTATCTACGACTATACGATACGATTGATACTTGGAATGCAAAATTACATCTATGGTGTGTTTTCTCGCCAGCGAGAAGTACCTACTCACTTTACTAGTAAGCCACTGAGTGAGGTGCGGCGCTCTCGCCACAGTTGAATGTAACAAAGTAGCTATGAATGGTGTCTGCTCTCGTACGTAAGTACATACAGCTCAATGGTAGCTCTGTTTTATTTCTATAATTTAGTTTTATTCCGTATGCTATTTTATGTTAGTTATTAATGGTGTAAGTCATACATGTTTTTTTTATTTAATATTTATTGGTAAACATTACAAACATTCCCAGTAAAGGCACCGTAATTTTACTAAAGCGTGATTAGGATTAAAATTGAGGTAAAATTACTTACGATTACGTGATTTATTTTATTTTGGCTGTAATTTATCTACTTTAACTGTGACTATCATTCTATTGACGCTAAATAAAAAGTATCGAAGATAAAACGAATTTAAGTAATTTAAAAAATTACACCGTACTTCAAAACAATGTAACTGAAAAGGGATAATAATACGAAAAAAATATCAAAACTGAACGTCTATCTAAGTAGGTATGTACACCAAATATTTTTTGAAGTCGGTGTCAGGCCCTAAACTATCACCAACTAAGTCCTATACAGACACCGACCTCAAAAAATAGTTGGTTGACGTACCTACTTAGGTAGATGCCCAGTTTTGATATTTTTTCGTGTTATTTCTCCCTTTTCAGTTGATTAGATTGTTTTGCAATCGGTTTATTTTCGTTAAAATTAATCGGAATCGGGGTCATTTATCTTACATTTTAAACATCTGTAATTATTGAAACATCTCTAATACCTTCAATCTTTAACATATTTTTTTTACTGAAACTATAAAATTTAGGTAAATGAGATCGTATTTTACTTAATGTACACTATATTTTTACTTTAATTATGAGTGTATCTATTACAGTAATTAGTTCTTTTATAGTTAAGTTCTTCTATAGTTATATTAAAAAAAATATGATCTTATTTTCCTTAATATACACTATGTTCATAGATTAATACTTTTATAGTATCACTGGGTAACACTGATTCTTCTGTAACATTGACTCTGTCTTTATTTATTACCTTCTGCAAAGCAAAAATAATTTCATATTAGTATATTTCAAATTTTCATGAAATTTCTGCTATAAATCAAATACCGGTCGTAAACTGACATGTTCCCCTAAGCATTTTTAGTTTCCGACCGCATGATTTTCTAATGCGTATTTTATTACGTAATAAAAAAAAGTGGACGAGAACTGGTAATTAAATAGTATCCGCACATAAGGTTCAAATTTCTAAATTTCATTTACTTGATTTTCACACATTATTAAATAGCGGAAACAACCTTATTGGACGGAGGCAAGCTAGTCTCCGACCACGCGGTCGAAAACTAAATGTTCTAAGAAAATGGTATTTCAGTTCTTGACCACTTAATTTTGTTTCTTTAATAGTGGCATTCAAAATAAAAACGATGTTTCCCACATTCTATAGATCATAAACAAGGTCTACAAACAGTAAAAAACCCAAAATATTAAAAAATCAATAAAATACTTACTGTGAAAGTTGCGGTGTGCCACTATTTGTTTTGTAATATTCACTTAACCACACTGGGTCGATACCAACCGCCAACTGTTGTTTTTTTTTATGAGTTACACATACACATTAGGCTTTGTGTGCTTGTGTGTATATGTGGTTAAGTCTTCAGTCTTGCAAAGAAATATTTTTTTTTTGTTTTAAGATTGTCAGTATTGCTATTTTTAAACGATTTGTAAGAACGATCCGTCCGATGGACGAGATCTGGCTGTGGTCGGCGAACTGGCACATTGACCCTATATAAGGTTACTCTGGTTTATATGGAGGTCATTCCTTATGTTCCCTTAATATAAATATTGGTGGACATGACACTCAAGACCATCTAGCCCAAACTAAGCTATTACATTAATGGTGTTTGTTTTTTTTAACAGATTGATGAGTGGTTTTTTTTTAATTAATAAATAGGCTTGTGCTTGACTCTCTTGATGTTCATTGGTAACATCAAGAGTTGCAGCCCACAATAGAGGACTTCACATTTAGGAATCCATTAACCAGAAGTGGGTTAAAGAAATTGTGGTTGAAATAACGCTTACTAACCAATTTTACTTCATTTCATGCAAAAGGCTGTAAAAAAATTAGGACACAGTATTAGCAAAGTTTATTTAGGTAAGTATAGAAAAACAAACTATCTTATAATTCTAGCTGCTAAAAATATACAGAATTTACTTTTATCTCTATGTAACAAATAAATCTTACAACATACATTTTTAAACTTATTTTCCACCAACAAGCTCGGCATGCTTAAGATCATACAGGTGCTTTGCTTGTAAGTGATATTCTTCACACATCACATTGATTTGCTTTATTACACTGAAGACTAAATCTTCAGATACACCAGTTTGTTTTTTAATTTTCTTAGTATAGTCCGTATTCACATCCTTGATGGAATCTCTACATTTAATGAACAAAGCTTTGGCATTCCTTGCTAGAGCTTCTCTGTGTTCCTTTGTGACTTTTGGTACAGGCACATACAGTGTAGTTCCGTCTTGTTGAGGATTTAGATTAAGTCCAGAAGCATTGATAGCTTTTAATACATCTGGTATAGCTTGTGGAAACGATGAGAAGTTTATGACTAGAGTTTTAGGATTCTTTCGCACTATTTGCGCCAGCTCTTGTAGTTCATAATCTTTCCCTTCGAATTTAATTGGTAAAGAATCTATAGATCCTATGGTTGAACGCAAGGATAAGTTTTTAGCGAATTCTTCTTTCATATTCTCTATAGCAGATTTACACCTGTTTCGTAATTTATCGACTGGGACTAGTTCAGACATTTCTACCATGTTTATAGATACTTTGGTACCTTTTCCTTTTTTCTCTTTACCTTTGTCTTTACTCTTTGCATAGTTTCTGATAGCGGTAAGGTGAAGATTATTAGTTATGACTGCACTTTCGGTGCTGCGAGTAAGGCCAGCTAACGATAAAGCATTTCTGGAATGAATTACCACTGGCAATAGGCGATTTAATAATCTAGAACCCATTGTTGTTACATTAAATTAACATTTCAGAAATAAACGAATAATATTTCTAATTTTTAACCTATTTTCAGTTTTCAATTCACAGTTTCACACGGTAAGTTTTTTTTTTTTTTTTCAATCAGCTTATCGTAAAGCTTTACCATTTGACAGTGACATTACAATATTTTCATAAACGTCAAACAGACGGCTTTAAAAAAAATGTACACATCGCTGATAGATGGCACCACAAAAGACAGAAGTAAATAGAAATGGCATAATATCACAGTGTTACGCAGCGCAGAACCCCTGTCGGCTAGAGCTAGGTCCTTTTTAGTTTTATGTAAAACGAAACGAAACGGTTTTTTCCTAGAAAAAAGCGTTTCTAGAAACGGTTGTAAATAAAACAGTTTTTTTTTTATTATTTCAGTCAATATTTGTCTTTACCTAGTTACGTTAAAGAATATTTTGCCTTGTATCATTATGTAGTTAGAAAAAACTGGTTTCTAATTTCAATCAATAATAGACTTTGTTACGTTGAGATAGAGAACTTTCTAACTTGGGCCAAAATGTTGTTACAAAAAACGGGTTTACTATTCAATCAAAAATAGACCGTATGCAATAGAGATAGAACATTATAATAAATTCGCTCATAAAGTCGATACGTTTTCGTTGTTTCGTTTCGTTCATTTTTTTTGTAACTGGTTGTGTCATATCGGCATAAGCGTTTGTTCGTTTTTAATAGAGTAGTTTCTAGTTTTTAAAACCGTTATTGTAAAAAACGCCCAGCATTTCTGTCGGCAAACTCACACAAGTAAGAAATTCTATCGTATTTTGCACTACAAATCTAATTATTATCACATTGGCATTTTATAGTTCAGTTTACTAAGCACAATAGTCAAATACAGCTCATTTGAAAATACGCCTTAAATTCTAAACGTGAGACTTGATTTTGGCATTAGATCTCTATATACTTATAACTTATTTCTTTGCAAATCAACATGACACAAACTAGTTCTGCGTTGCACGCTAGATGTCGTCTAAATTAATTTTAACTGATAAAGTTCTTAAGTTCTTAGTGTTAAAATCGAAAATTACCTAACGCAACTTCATGTTGAGTTTAGTTGCGCTAACCCAATTAGTGCAAATTATACTTTATCACGATAAGGATTTAGTTGTCTTTTGACTGTAACAATAGAATTAATTTGTGATCCTCCCGAAATTGTTTTATTTCGTAAAATAATAATAAAATAACACTTATCTGTAAAATGAAATACCTCCATCTGATACATTTTTTGTAGTGCTACTATTTTTGCGTTCTAAAATCGCACAGTATGGCATTATTAAATTGTTACACGTCCACTTTGAAGTACTGACGTACGTAATGTCTCAGTCGAATTACGAGCTCAACTGGTTCCGGTTCAAGGCTGCTGGCCATAACTGTAGTGGTTGGGAACCGCCTACATAGCATTTCTATGTGGATGTCACTCACTAGTTTTGGCGGCAACGTCATGGAAACGTGTTGTTTTATTTTATTTTCCTTGATCTTTAATGCTATAAAAATGGTGGTATTTTATTAATTGTTTGATCAAGTGCGTGAGTGTGGGCAAGTGAAATAAAGTGACAAAACGTGTCTTCACGTTATCGGCAAAACTCCCTAAAAGCTCCAGTAAAGTTGCCACCACTGTACTGAAGGATGACTTGAATTTTAATATAACTGTATATACGACTTAGATAGTGAATAGAACTAGAATATTTATGTCTTGTTTTATTCAAGAAACTAGAAGAAATCTTAATACTTGTCATTGGCAAATGCTTTAAGCGGGTCCTAATCGAATAAAAAAAATGTTTAGGCCCCATTTTTACGGGAAAAATGTCTGTTTTTCAATCATTACTAAATTCAGGAAAATTAGGATCTGTTAGAAAAGCATTAGGCTTAACATACTCAGCATCTAATTGTTTATTTGTACGAAAACGGTCAGGTAGTGTATAGCTCACATAGTTTTTGAAGGTGGTTTCGAGGTTATGAGGAACTCGTAACATAGGTATTTTGTTTGTTTTAGATGTTGCCCGCAAGTTTTTAACGTTCAATGAGATTGTAGCTCAGAGAAGAGCGGAGGCACGGCGAAGTCTTGTGATTCAGGTGAATTCGGAGGCTTCCTTTACCGAGCTGTACGGTTATTGTTCCAAATATGCGAGTATCAATGGAATTCATCACTATAAAAATTCTGGAGGAGAGGTGAGGCAAACTACCTCTATCAGTAGCTAATGAATTAATTGATCACATTATAAGGATGTTTTGCTCCCTCAAAACATGAAGGCTTAATACAAGATTTAAAATACAAAGCCTGTAGGTGTGTCAAACGTTTTTAACCGACTTCAAAAAAAGGAGATTATCAATTCGACCTGTATGTACCCAGACCTGTATGTAGCGTGTGTACCCAGAGCACTCACGCTCGCTTAAAGGCTTCTTCTTGCGGCGGCGTCGTGTGGCGGGTCGCCCTCTTCCCTCAATTATGGTTGAGGAGAGTGATGGCTGGCACATGCGTCAACTCGTGAACGGGTGCTGCTTGCGGGACCTGGACTGCTCGGCGTACACACGCATGCATGTGCATGTTTCTTAAGTATTAACAGTTATTAGTTAAGTACTAATGTCTTCCTCTTGTACTCTAGTAAAAAATGTAAAGTTAGCTAAAAAAAAAAATTATTAGTTTATAAAAGGCATGGACCCTGGAGTCTGTGGAGCTTGAATTTTTCAAATAAAAAAAAAAAAACGACCTGTATGTATGTAATTTTGTCAGAACTGCACAGTTATTGTATATGTTCACCTATACCAGCTTCTAAACAAGTGCCAGATTTCATAAGTGTTTGTATGTTTGTATGGATGTATGTTTCTCCACGTATTACGCAGAAACTAGAAGTTGTATTGCAAAAAATATTTTTATATTGAATAAAGTATCTTTTAACTTGGGAGTCACTGTAAGTTTGATCAAAATCGGTCCAGTAGTTTTCAAGATATGGACTTTTTAATTTTAAAATATGAGACTATTATTAATAACTGTAAATTAGGTTACCTAACATTTTTTTTTTTTTTTTAAATAATAATATTTTTCTAAATATGCTAAATTACGACATAAAGACATACATTCGTAATATGTTATAATTTGTTTTTTTTTTCTTTATTAAGTTTTTATTGTTTATGTTCAGTTTCATAATTCAATCAATAAAAAAAAAAATTATATCTAATTTCATTAATACACTGATTTTCAATATTAAAATAATATTTTTGTTTGTAGCATTTCATGCTCATTGAATTCAGCACTGAAGAATGTCTCAAAGAAGTTATCAAAGCATGCGGCACTCATCAGAAAGACTTAGATGTAATGGCACTACAATCACCATTCTTATGGTTCAGAGCTGCTACTGGTACAAAGGAAAAATATAAACTTCCCATTGGGCTGACATTAGAAACGAAAAATGCTGCAATGGAAGTAAATGAAGACACCCTGATTGAAGAACTGGCACAGTGCAAGACTGTGTCTGATCAGATTCAACTCTTGTATGATCATACTACTTTAAATGATTTAGGTGTGCGGCTCCGATATATGGTGGCAAGGCAGGTGAGGGTTAACTATGATGATGATAATGTAGGCAGTGGCATAGCATGGACCTTTGTTATCCAGGACCACATAAAGTTTATTCAAAAAAAATATTTGATTTCTTGTATAAAGATGATTGAGTTTTTAACTGGGGTGGTACTTGAGGAATGGTGGATGGATTATTCTAACAGAAGTGATGAGCCCTCTCTGATCACCCCCTATACTATACTATGCTACTGCTTATTTATGTACTTATCTATATATATAAAAGGCTTTTCTGTGTAGTGACTGATAGAAACATACAGCTAAATCAAAGTTGGAGGGGTGCCATCTTTTTACAATTTACAAGGCATCTATTAAGAAAGGACTTCTTCATCACAAGTAAATCCGTGAGATACAACTAGTGTATTATATGGTTAGATATAGTGAATAAATATCTATAATATAAAGGAGGAATGAAAAGGTTTTGCAAACTTTGCAGTATGTGCATGTATGTATGTTTCTATAAGACCGCCTACAGCCTAAACGGCTTGACCGATTTCGACATGCGAGGTGTCATAAGATTCGTCTGCGTTTTTTTGTAATAAACATGTAACTTCACTAAAATTATTCTAAAGAATGCGGATTTATAATGATTTACAGCGATTTTACTCATTATTTCTCACAAAAAACGTACAGTGAATCAAGCGTAACGAAATCATAACTTACGAGTGCAAAACTGCATTTCTGCAGTTGGGTATTTTGTTTTACTTTTAATACAGATACTTATTGCTGCTCTTTTTGTATAAAAGAGTTATTTTGTTTTTCAATTTTATTATGAATTTTTATTTAAATATTTTAGAAAAAAGATTAATTTTTACCATTACCTTCATCAAACTGACTAAAATTCTTAAGGAGATACAGAAAATAGTTCTTTGTAATTGGATTGTGTGGAAGAACACATTTGAATATACAAGAGATTTTATGTTATTACAGAATCCTTTGACACAAGGACCTCTCGCACCGATGTCAAGTTTTTTGTCGTATTAAGAAGTGTTATTGTGCGATCCCCCATACAAATAGAGGAAAGCTATTTTCTACACCTAAACATTAACCGTTTTTGACGTTTATTTTTTATCTTATTTGAAAAACTCGTAATTTGCTGGCAAAAAATCAACGTTTCTCTTAAAGAGTTGTTAATTTCTTTCAGGTAGAATGCATATTTGATTGCTTGTATGCAAACATAGCCGTTTATCCGTTTGGATCTTCAGTGAATGGGTTTGGGAGAATTGGCTGTGACCTAGATCTGGTGCTCACTAATGCAGTAACTAGAGATATGGTAACTATTTGGTTTATTGTAACTTAT
Source organism: Lycia hirtaria (assembly GCA_947563715.1). Lineage (NCBI taxonomy): Eukaryota > Metazoa > Arthropoda > Insecta > Lepidoptera > Geometridae > Lycia > Lycia hirtaria. Next base: position 28,564,055 of record OX387375.1, read on the forward strand.
TAAAGCAAAGTCAAATACAGTCAATGTGGATAACTTGTACATAGTCAAACATTGTATGTAGTCTGATTAATTAATTTGACTACTAATCTACTAAGACGACCATGAGAAATCTAAAGTGGAAAGAGAGGTCTTTACCCTGCAGTTGAATCCAGCAATCACAGCTGAAAATGAAATGAAAATGATAATACTATTAATCCACTACTAACTTCTCATTTTCTCTATCTCTCACTTCTAGCTAGGAAGTCATCCCATCAATTCCAAAAAGAACTGTTGGAGGCAGTTTGCATCCAGGGTTTTCCTGCCACTTGTATATGAGGCCTTCTGTTCACTGCCTTCCTCTGTCTGTCTTCCTGATAGATAATGTGCTAATTAAAAAACAGCCGGTTTTTTTTCCATGCTGAACTGGGAGAAATAGAAAAACATAACAATGTACCACACTTTTTTAAACTATCAGTCATTTCAATTAATCATTATTATTATTAACGGGATATTTACCGTGGTTCGGGTTAATTTTGAGCTCTCGAGTCTGTCAGTGTCAGTGGGCAGTCGCTCGTGAACATGGTGCATATAACTGTGCTTAAATATCGGGCGCTCAAAATTAACGCGAACCACGGTAAATATCCCGTTAATAATAATGGTAATTTATAGAATGTACCAGCTGTTTTTTTCACAGGTATACTGTAAAATTCAGAGGGTAGACGATGGGCCGACCCCCTTCTCACTGCAAGGCAATATTACATCTCACCCTCTACCTTTACCTTCCATCTAACCCTTTAACCACGGTCAAATGTGGCGTCAAATGGCCTCATGGTTTTCGATGTTCTGCTAGGTAAAATGGGCGTGATTATATGTATTATGTATGTGTGTAGTCTATGAGCGGAGGTTTATATTTGTAGTTTATATTTTGTAGAGCGATCCCTCCAAGCGGCTGGTGTTCCAAGAGAAGAAGTGTGAGGGCGGGCGCAGCCCGTGGCAGCGGCACATGGAGCTGGTGGCGGAGGCGCTGGAGATGCGCGCGGCGGGCGCGGCGCGCGTGTCCCGCGTGCTGCACGCGCGCGTGCCCATCGTCAAGTACCGGCACACGCTCGCCGGACTCGACTGCGACCTCTGCTATAATAACATGTCAGTGCTGCACACACTGTCCATCTCTTAACATACTGACCGCGCAACTGAGAGTGACACACTAACTGAACTTGTATTTTTAACCGACTTCCAAAAAGGAGTATGAGGAGTAGGAGTTTTAAAATTTTTTAGTTTTTAGATGAGCCGAGCGTGATAAGGCCGTTTGTTGTTACACTAGCATTTAAGCCCTTTTCGCTATGTAAATTTGTGTTTTAGTTAAGGTGTAAACAATAAAGAGTTTATCTATCTATTTATTTACAAAAAAAACATAAGTATATTTATTCAATCGTCATTTAGTTTCCATAGTAGGAGCTTTGCTTAGTTTGGGCTAGATGGTGTTATGTGAAATGTCCGCCAGTACTGTTATGTATGTATGTTGGTCTTGCGCAGGTCCGCCGTGTACATGTCGGAGCTGGTGTGGTCGCTGGGCGCGCTGGACCGGCGCGTGCGCCCGCTGACGGTGGCGGTGCGCCGCTGGGCGCAGGCCGCCGCCCTCACCAACCCGCACCCCGGCCGCTGGATCACCAACTTCCCCCTCACCCTGATGGTGCTGTTCTTCCTGCAGCAGCGTGACCGTCGCCTCCTGCCCCCCGTCAACACTCTCGTCAAGGCTGCAAGTTAGTTTGTTTATTCAATCGACAGTATTCGCTGATGGCGGTTGTTTGCTCTACATCTGCAGTCGTCTGTGCGCTAATCATGTTGCTAGGCGAAGTGATGACAGATGGAGTAAGGATTTGACGGAATCGTGGCTTCTCTCTCTCTTCTGGCCTCGACAAGACAAGTGGGAGCGTGGATATAGTAACAATCGCGGGTCGAACCTGGACTCGATTGGCAGAGGACTGAGGAAGATGGTAAGAGAGAGGCATATACCCGGCAGTGGGATAGATAAGGATGTGGATGATGTGTGCTAAACTAGTTATCTAGTATACCTTCAGCTTATTTCTAATTTAATTTAAATCCGTTCAGTAGTTTCGAAAAACTCATACATACACGCATTAACGATTTTCATTCAAATGAAACAGAATTTAAAGGATTTATCGCGTATATTTTACATAATTGTATGACCTGATGTTTCGAACACTTTACAACGTCCGTGGTCACAGGTGAGACTAGATGACAGTAGCCTTTATTGTTATGTAAATATGAATTACTACCGCCTACTATTTTTATGAAAAACGTTCCCTGTGCACGCAAAAGTCGATCAAGGTTTCAGTATGTAACCCTTAGAAAACTTTATGCACGGTTTTGTTTACACGATGATATTAATTTTCAGGTAAAGAAGACATCCGCATAGCGGACGAGAACGTAAACTGCACATTCCTGCGCGACATGAACAAACTCCCACCGGAGTGCTACGGACAGAACGACGCCAGCTTAGAGACGCTTCTGCTGCAGTTCTTCGAGTTCTACGCACAATTCGACTTCCAAAACAAAGCTATATCCGTCCACGAAGGCACCGCGGTCAGGAAACCCAACAACCTGCCTCTGTACATACAGAACCCTCTGGAACAAGCTTTAAACGTCAGCAGGAATGTCAGTTACGAAGAGTGCGAGAGACTCCAGATGGAAGTGAGAAACGCCGCGTGGCAGCTCGAGGGTATGGGCGACCGGCGGACTGACGACTGGGGCATCATAGGACTTATAGAGCGAAAAACAACACGCGGCTTAAAGAAACTAATCAGAGCGGGGAATTCACACAGATTGCTGTCGGTCAAAGATTTATTTGAAGAGGAAAACGCCGAGGAATCTAAGGAAAGACTGAAGGAAAAATCGAATGATTTGGAAAAACATAACGAGCAGAAAAAGGGACCAATTAAGTTTAAAAACAGTCAAGTAGCTAGCGAAGTGTACAGGATACACAGAGATAAGATCGTATGAATGGGGAAATTTGAGGTTAGATAAAAATTATGTGAAATATATGATTTGGATGTTTGTTGTTCCTAGTTTTGATTTATAGTGCTGTGAGATTGATATTGCTCTGCTGTGAGTGACTGCGTGTTTTTAGGTAACCGATATACTGAAAATCTACCCTACATTTATTTTTCGTGATACTATTACAGTATGTCTTAGAAAATTTATTGAGTCAGGTGTTACTTTGTGGAAAATCATATAAAAAAAATTGAATATTACATATATTTATCTAATATTTCCGCTCCGAGGACAGAATTGCCCATTTATCGTGACTGAGTGTAAAACATGATAGCTGTATATGTATAGTAGAGTACAGTGAAAGTAATAGCGGAGGACGACTTAGGTTGCCGGTCTAAGGTGCTGCGCAAACGATACCGGAAACTTGGTTTCTGACACGGGAAACTATCACAGAAAAGCGTAATTCTTGTGATAATTATCTGTAATTGAAGACCATCCTCAGTTACAGCGTTTCCCCTGTATCGAACGAGAAAGCAGAATGTCGCAAAAATGACAAGTTGCTCTTTTCGGAAACGGAAACTTTATAGTGTTGCTTAAAACCAAAATGGTCAATCTGTAAGCGTAATGTAGAAGCAATCGAGTCGATGAGATACCGGAAAGTGTCTCACCCACATAGATAGAGAATAAAATTTTCTTTGTATGATAATTGACATGTTTTAACTTATTATAATAGTAAATTGGTTATTTACTATAATTACGTTATTATTGCGGGAAATAATATTTCTAATATATAAATAATAATAAATAAATATTTGTGGACATTTCACACAACACCATCTAGCCCAAACTAAGCAAAGCTTGTACTATGGAATTAGGAGGCTGATAGAATACATAAATACTTTTTTTGTTGTTGTAAATATATACATATGAAACATAGAAACACCCAGACACAGAACAAACATCCATGCTCATCACACAAATGTTTGCCCTGGGTGGGGATCGAACCCACGACCTTTAAGTTCAGCGGGTAGACGTAGACACACTACTACCAACTGAGCCACAAGGCCAGTCAATATAAAAATCATTTGCTGATCAGTTGTCAGCTGCTGTTAGTCTAAAAATAAAAAAAAACGGCTTGATCGATTTGTTTTTCTTTAATGTATGTTCGTGATTGTCAGGTCTTGGTTTGTATGGAAGAATATCATCATAATCACTGTTTTTCATCCCTACGCCCTAACTACATACCAGGGTGGGATTGCGGAGCACAGTTAGTATCTTTATAATAATAATAATATAATTGTTAATTTCACAACGATTATATGGAAATGAAATATTATTGCTAATTATATGGAAATAAAATATTGTTGCTGAAATGACTGCTGGTGTCCGAAACAAGACTCGAAGTGCCTCGTCTACGCAGTACCTTAGTAAAGATCGATAAATATTATATATCAATTAATATGAGATCTAATACATAGACTATGATTATAATGATGTTAAGTTTTTGAGTACTGTCGTAGGTTGGTTTGATTATATTATGTATGTTACATTTCATGATTATTTTCTGTTTTGTAAATATGTATACCAAATAGTTAGGTATTTGTAAATAAAACAGTTTTGTTCCTTATAATTTATTTATTTCATTTTTGTCCACTTAAAATATAAATTAATATTTGTTAATTTAAGAGAAACGTTGATACCGCAATTTTCGCCAGTACATTGCCTATCTTTCCATACAACAAAGGAACTTTTCTGCCCCTAATTAAATAATATTATCTGATTTAGTTTTTTTTATATAAGCAATAAATGTGACAACAGAAGTATAATTACACTCAGTGAAAATAATTATCATTGAAAACGGATTTACATTTAAATCACGTTTAGGAGCAGAAATCAGTTTTCTCCCTTTGTATGGATAAGTGCGCGGTAATCGTTTCTCTAAGCACCATATTACAAGAAAATAATCGATGTCTGTCTGTACCCTTTGACAGAACTTGGTGACATTTCGTTAGCTTATGCCAGTCCCTTAAAAACTATTACAAATGAGATATAATTTTACGTGTTTACAATAATGATCCGATTTTAATGTCTACCCGACTGTGCAATAAGAAGAGTATTTTTTCGGATATATAATGTACATTTCGCCCCTTGCTTAAATAATGTGGAAAGTCAGAAAAAAATAATTAAAACCGCCGCTTTCGATTTTATTTTACTAAACATAATGTGATATTTTTACGCGTTTAATAGCGAATCTACGAGTGGAACAGACAGCGCAACTGTGTCAGTTCTCGATATCACATACTTCATCCTCGGCCACACCGTTGTTTAACATCAGGTGAGTTAGCGGTTAAACGCAAATCTATTACAGCATACAAAAAAAAAACAGGCACAATAATAATAAGAAAATAGTTCTTATACAGTCTGGTATTTAGATATCTTTACATTATAGAGACTTTGAATACTGTAATATTTTAACTAAGATCTCGACCTTAGGATTGACAGCCTCGTCTGTAACGAAATCGCCCTTCGCCATTTTCTCAAACAATTTAACATTTTTGTTGCATAACTTTTGGAACGTGTCCGAATACGTTTCATCGTGTATTATGGAGAGGGCGTAATTGATTAAGTAATTGCTACGTTTTCTGCCCAGTTGTACGAATTCGTACGCACATTTCGATGTCCACACAGATTCTTCTAGAAATATGTTGTATCGTTCGCTTTGGTCGAACACTCTGCACTGGAATAATGAAAAAAAAAAAAACTTATGTATAATCATTAATTAGTCGAACGAAAGTAATAGACATAGCTCAGTGGTTTAGCAAGTAGAAGTGGCAGTGGGTTGGGCAAGTTGATCGACTATTACTCGATAACTTGTAAATCCTACTTAGCCATGAAAGTTTCCCTTTTTAATTTCATTGTAATATATGTTGCTAGCATGATTTATTCTTTTTGTTTGTATAGTAGATCATACTTCAGACGTGGTCCCATATAAATTTTATCCAAATTGATGCAGTACTTTGGTTTTTATAACAAAATAACTGGTAAAATATCATCTAAGTGCCTGTAGAAAAGTGAACTGCAAGTCGCGTATGTGTTGTATTGCGTATTTTGAATTCGGGTTTTTTAACTATAATTATGTCACAAACCGGTTCCAACTCAACATTGGCTGGTTAAATTAACCAGCGCTGGTATTAATTACCACTTCAAAGCTTAATATTTTGTAAACAGATCCCTAAATTGAAAATTGGTTTTAGCACACCCCCAATGTTTTTTCGATCACTTATTCAATGATACCCCACACTATGTGTAGAGGGTACCCCAAAAATATTTTTTTCGTAATTAAGGCTTTCTCGGTATAACTAACATGAATATCCATGTCAAATTACAGCTTTGTAGTACTGATAGTACTCGATCAAAGCCGCGGACAGACAGACGGACGGACATGGTGAAACCATAGGGATTCCTGGTTTACTACAGGACCCTGAAAAGTTGTTGCGTGCGAGCGAGACAGCGACGTGGCGCCACCGTGCTGTTTGCTTTAAGTAGAGTACCTCGTCGGTGAGTTCGTCCTGAAGGCAGACCTCTGCGCGGAAGTCCAGCAGCGCCAGCAGCAGCAGCAGGGGCGCGCCGCGCTGCTGCTGTCTCGCCACTCTGAAGCGCAGCAGCTCGCCGCCGGCGCTCGCTATCGCACCCAGCTCCAGACGGTTGGCCCGCACCGCGAGGTACAGCGTCCGCAGGCATACATCAGGATCCTCAGCTGGAGGCGTTACCACGGGTTACCACAATCTTAAGATAACTGTTGTCGCAAATGATGTAAATAAATATATACTGGTGTACATTTAACACAGTACCATCATAGCTCAAATTAAACAAAGCTTGTACTATGGAACTAGATGGATGATAGAATACACACACATATATATATATATATATATATATATATATGTATATATATATATATATATATATATACTTATTTTTTAATACGTAAGATACATAGAAACACCGAGACACAGAACAAACATCCATGCTCATCACACAAATGTTTGTCCTGAGTGGGGATAGAACCCACGACCTACAGCTTAGCAGGTAGATATACTACCAACTGAGTTGCGAGGCCAGGACATGTATTATACGTAAATAGGTTTTCTCCGACTCTGCGTGGCAAGACTCAAGTAAGGTAATCGCCCGACTCGTCTTCAGTCGCGATCAAGCAACGCTGTTAGACGCGTGTCGTGACTTGTGAACAGTGACAATGCCATCAACATATATGTTTATAAAGTGCAACACAAAAATTTATACGAGGCCAAGATACTAAAAAGCCTTTAAGAGGTGGTCTTATCTTTGAAAGTGCTGAGGACTCAGATTTGCCATGTATTTACTTCATATTCAATGAGTATAACTTCTCTATACATAAAATCTCATTGGCTGTCGCGCGATCTTATAGGTGAACTTGTAATTTTATGTTTTATGATTTTTATAAATTATTAACGTAAAAAAGATTTTTATGTATAAAAATTTACTTAAATCAATATGTTTTTTTTTTCGAAAACTTGTGATGTTGCTTTTTAGTGTTTTGTGGGACGATTTTTTTATAGTTAATTCAGTCATTTTTTATCTACAAAAATGTATGTATGCGCGAGCGGCTAATGGTAGAACTACAGACTCTAAACAAGTGTTCCTCACCATAATCTTTAGGGCAGGTTCTGGCGACGATGTCAGAGGCCCGTTGCCTGATGTCGTCGTCCTCGTCTTCCAGCAGAGCGACCAGTGTGGCCGTCTCTATCGCGTCCAAGCGGACTGCAACAATATGCATCATCATTACTATACCGTTTTATACATAAAAATATTATTCGATTTTTAACCGACGGACGTCCAAAAAGAAGAAATACTTTTATTTGCGACAAATACAACCACTACATTAAAAACTATTTAAACATTAATTTTTCTATTAAAAAACCGACTTCAATCGCAACTTACTAAATCCTTCACGATTGCAAACTTTTTAAAAAGACATCTCTACACTCGCTCTTATTTTCTTTTGTCAAGAATGCGAATTGTAATTGAATGTCAAATGCTCGTCTTCGAAGATTAGAAAATGTGCAGATGTTTATACGATAATCCTTAATATTTGACACTCTTGCAAAGAAAAACGTGTAGGTGGAACTCTGCGATTCTATAATCTGACGCACTTACTCAGGAATACAATGAAAATATTTTCATTTTTAGAGATTATTCAAAAACTAATAAAGCGATGTTTATAAAATAATTATGGGACCAACTTGGGAGCTTTCTCTATACACCAATGCAGGAAACACAAAAATTGGTTCTCGAATGACGGAGTAATTCATGTACATACATAAAAAAAATATACGGTACGAATTGATAACCTCTTCCTTTTTCGAAGTCGGTTAAAAAATACAGTCGTTTTTGTCACAAACCGGTTCCAACTCAGCATTAGCTGGTTAAATTAACCGGCGCTTGACTTCTGTTGGGACTGGTCACGCACGTACGCTCACTATTTTTACCAACATACACTAATAAAATATTTCATAAAAACAGAACTTTGGCGAGGCAGCCGCATTCATGCCATTAAGGAAAGAAAAAAAATGCAAGAAATAATTCTGACTGTTGCGTAAAAAAAGCACAGAATGTTTTTTTTTTTTTTTTTTTATAGTAGATAGATCTACGATTGACCACCAACTCGCCTGATGTTAAGCGACGGTGTGGCCGAGGATGGAGCTCCATATAATGGAATGGATGGATATGGTGGATGGTTTTGTATGTTTGTTCAGCGATTACTCCGCCAATTATGAATTGTTTTTGGTGATTATTTTTTGTTTGGTAGGTTTAATACTTCAGAGGTGGTTCCATTACAATTTTATGAAAATCGGTTCAGTACTTTGGTTTTTATAACAAAATAACTGAAAAATATCATCCAAGTAAACGAATTGCGTTATTGAAGTAGTTTTTTAGGGTTCCGTACCCAAAGGGTAAAAACGGGACCCTATTACTAAGACTTCGCTGTCTGTCCGTCTGTACCAGGCTGTATCTCATGAACCGTGATAGTTAAGACAGTTGAAATTTTCACAGACGATGTATATCTGTTGCCGCTATAACAACAAATACTAAAAAAAAAACAGAATAAAATAAATGTTTAAGGGGGCTCCCGTACAACAAACGTAATGTTTTTGCTCGATATTGATAACGGCAACAGGCGGACGCTTGAAATATTCACAGAATATTGAGTTATATTATTCACTTTAAAAATAAATAATTAAATTAAATATTTAAGGGGGGCTCCCATACAACAAACGTGATTTTTTTGCCGTTTGTATATATAATGGTACAGAACCCTTCATGCGCGAGTCCGACTCGCACTTGGCCGTTATTTTTTTCAGTTCTTTTAAACTATAATTATGATCATTCTTTTTTACATGGTTGGACCATTACGCTACGCCTCTACGGTTTGCCTTTTTCAAAATTTAAATTCGGAACAACAACAAAAATTAAAAAACAAACCATAGATACGAATCATCGAAATCCATTACTGTTTCTACAACAGCTTTCTCTTCATTGTACGGGAGATCGCGCGACGACAGTTCTCATAATACGAAAAATAATAAACGGTATTCACTAATTTTAAATAAAAAAACAACGGGTTGCACTCCGGGAGTGCCGGCAGAAGTGAAAACTAAAAAATAAAATAGCAAAAGCGCCATCTAGTACGTTGGTCTGAAACTAGACTTTACAGCGCCATCTAGTACGTTGGTATGGAACTAGACTATACAGTGCCATCTAGTACGTTGGTTTGAAACTAGCAAGCACCCTGCGCCGTCTTAGGACTACGAATTTTAGATCAGGTCACGTGACACCTGACGCGAGTTTAACATTTTTACCCATCCCAAAAATGCCCAACTCCGCTAAAGAAGTTTTCACTTCAAAAATTACGGGTCACTCGCCCGTAGTCCCGTACCCGTAGTTTTTATTTAAAATGTGTGAAAACCAGGTTAGTTTCCATGGTATCCACTCACATTCATCGCTCGGATTTAGGTCCAAATAATAAAAATCTTGCCTCCAAAAATGCCCCATTTCTAAATATTCGAGCACCGCCCTTCTACAATCAACCGAATTCTCACAAGAACTATATTCGTAAATCACACGGTGCACGTCCAAAACACACCATGCACTCAACTTTTTATACTTTCTTAGCACCATTTTTAAAAGACTTTCCAGATACAAATGCTTCACATTATCGTGGCTATCTTCAATCTTTGCAATAAGTTTGTGCGCCAACCAATTATATAGATTTTCTTCAGTAGGTAGTTCCTCGTTTATTATAAGTGATTGTGTATCCATTTGCAGTGTTAATAATTTAAGACTTTTGATATGACATTCTTGATACATTTTGCTATCGTTGAAAATGTTCCCAAGGATAGTTATTATTGTCGAATAGTAATCAACATTGGATTTATCACTGATGGCAAGTAAATGCCGTCTAAGATGGCACGGCTCGGGGTCGTCGTATTTATAGTACATTATGATCAGGTAGTCCAGCGTGGATAGTACTACTTCGTATGAAGAATGTAGTAGTGTGCGTTTTATCAGAGGTAAGATGAGGTCGTCTTGCTCCTCTCTGAAAAAAAAAAAAAAATGTATTCAATCATTTATATCCATTAAAAGCATACTTGTCGAGAACTTGCATCGTCGCAATCTTCGCCAGTATGTTACGCGCATTTTTCATACAACATGAGAAAACTCATTGAATTTAAACAAATTTTAACGGATGTATCGCGTATATTTTACATAATTTTAGGACCTGACGTTTCGGACACTTTGCAGCGTCTGTGATCACAGGTAAGACTAGATGACAGTAAAACACTGTTTTAAACTATCACGGTCATTCATTAAAACACTGATATTATTAACGGGATATTTACCGCGGTTCGCGTTAATTTTGAGCTCCCGATATTTCATGCACCATAAAAAAAACAAAAAAAAAACGCAAACCACGGTAAATATCCCGTTAATAATAACAGTGTTTTAGATGACAGTAGTCTTTTTGTTATGAAAATATTAATTACTATGGCCTATTATTTTTATGTAAAAAGTTTCCTGTGCACGCAGAAGTCGCTCACAATGTCAACGGGTATCGCAGATGTGTGCTGAGGCTGAAATTTTATTATTTAAATGACCGGGTCCCTTACATGTGGTACTTGCCAACCATCTTCTTTATTAAAGTTCGCGTATTTCTTAATTTCAATAGCCTCGCGTAACATCTTGGTACATAACGCGTCTCTCTAGCTAAGATTTGATGATTATCAAAACGGATATAGAGGTTAGGCTTGTCTAGTGCATGCTCACAGACTGCAGACCTGTTAGAGCGTCCATTTTTTTTTTTATAATCTCACACTCAACACTCTGACCTTGAAAAGACACACGTGACTCTCAGAAAACAAAGAAGCCGGCAATTGTTCCACTCTGGCTGTTCGAATTACAAGCGTAGAGTTAAACCGTTTAGTACTTAAGTAAATCCATAATGTATGGGTGGTAAAGTGCTGACTTTCTACTTGTTCCGTGGTAGAAAGGAGATGGTAAAATAAGGTGCGGCTCAGATACACATTCTCTGAAATGTAACTTGTAAAAAATTGACAGACTTGCTACCGTGCGGCGGTGTTCCAAACTAAGTAGCTTTTTAACAACTAGCTTATCGTCACCAATGAGTTAAACAGCATGCCGGTCTACCGATCTACTGGCTTGGAGCTGGACATACTTCCAGACGTTTATTCTCATGTTTTGCCACGATAGCACAGAAGACATTAATAGTACATAAATACAGAGCGGATACTCTCCGCCTCCCGCTTATCTTGGGTTCCTCACCCGCTCCCCACGCTCGCCCTGCCGTTTGACGGAGTTTTCGGAGCTTGGCGGCGCGGAAGTCAGTCGAGACAAGCGTTCGATATCCTATTGACGTCACGAGCGAGCAGCAATCAGACGACAACCTTATCTTCATACATGTGTGTGTGTTATATACAGATACAGACGTCTACTTGCGTATGTGTCACTGATTAGCGCGCCGTCGTATGGAGTGTTCGACGTGTGACGATAGTTTTATATTTAAACAGACTGCATAATATTCATATTTATTTATTGATACACACTAGGCACACGTCACATAAATAATAATGAAAAAAAAAAAAATGTAATAAAATAGCAAATAGAATAAATAATACATAATATAATAATACTCACTTGTGTAGAATGATGAAGTAGAGTAAGGCGCAATGGGCGAGGCAGAGTTCGCGCTCCGGCCCGGGGGCGCCTGCGCCGAACAATACTTCCTCCAGATGTTGCCTTATTGTGACCGACACCGGCCTCGGAACCGCTTCAGGGAATCTACAAAATAATACACATGGTAATAACACTTAGGGGTCATCCATAAATTACGTCACGTGTTAAGGAGAAGGCAGGAGCCGACAAAGTGTGGCAATGGGGAGGTAAGTTTTCTTTCGCTCCTTTGAAGGAGCAAAAATCGATTTACTCGAAAGTTAAAAATAGAACGTGTGGGAGATTACGTCATGGAAAATTTATTGATTGATTGATTGATTTCTTGGTTAATGGCTTCAGCGACAGTTGTCACAATTCTGCCAATGTCCGTTTCGTGAGCTTCGTAACCAACTTCTTTTTACAATGCTTCTGAAAATATTTGGCAGAAGTACGTTGTTGCGAGAAAAATTCAGTTGATACACCTTAAAACACATTGGATAGAGTTAGTTTATGTATACTTATAATAATAAAATATACTAAGATCTATTAAATATACAGGGAGCGGATATATGTATGAAGCGTTAATAAATTAGCTGTTATGTTACAGTTTAATGTTATTAATATTTACAAATTTACAAAGAATATAGTTTATTAAGGGGGAAAAGGTGAGGGACAATAAGCATTTCATGGAGGAAGGACGAGGGATGCTGGGAGGGAGGATATCGTAATGAGAGAAGCGTAAATTGGAGCATGCAAAAAATATGTGGTCCACGTTTCCCTCATCCAGGCCACATTCGCATATTGAGTGGTCCCTTATCCACAATTTAGCCAAGAAGACGGGGGTGCAGGCGTGACCCAGGCGAAGGCGGCAGATTGTAGAGGTAGTGACCTTGTTGGCGATTCGGTATTTGCAGAACCATGGAGTTTTAGGAAGATCTGGTTGTATGTTGGCATAGTATTTACCTTTGATTTTTTGGGAAGATTCCCAGTCTTTAGACCATGATGTTTGGAGATGAGATTTGGCCAATAGACACAGGTCGTGGCCGAATAGACCATGATGTTTGGAGATGAGATTTGGCCAATAGACACAGGTCGTGGCCGAAGATGGAAAATTTATATATTGAATCTCACAGTCGTTTGGCACTGAAGATCGTTCAAAAGATATGTCAGTTTATTTTTTTTCCTAAAAGGACACACGGCTTCTATTTGCCATTTCCTTTTGAACTCACGGCTTCTATTAGCCGCGTGTTAAAATTAAAAAGTGTTACATTTATTCAGTAGTTCTTCTGTAAGATCTAAATAACAGACATCAGCGTAATCGAGGATAGGGTGTAAAAATGATTGTGCAAGCGCAATTTTAGTCTATTGTCAAGCCTATTATTAAATGAAAAGAAAAGTTTACTTACTTCCAAATCAGCATATTGAGTACGTTGACATATTCCTTTGCTACGACGTAACATGGGAAAGATCCCATTGCCTGACTTAATGCAGTCATACTCTTTAAAACGCAGGGCTCAAGATCCACTTGCGGCCCACCGGGGGTCACTTGCGGCCCACCGGGGGTCACTTGCGGCCCACTAGGGGCCACAGCTCGTTCTAACAAGCTTGTAAGTGTCAACAGCGCCCCATGCCAGTGGTTATGTAGAAGATTCGGCCGAGATACAGCTGTGAATAGTTTCTCGATGTATGAAAGGTGCCTGAAATATAAGTTAGGTTTCAATTTTTTTTCAGATGTGCTATGTGAGAGATATAGTACGCCAAAGGATGGAACAATGAATTGAAAATCATGAAAATAAAAAATATGGCTTATCATATGTTCACCAATTTATCTGGTGTCAATGTAACAACACTGACTCGGATAACGGCAGCAGCGCGGGGAGTGCGCGCGCAGCCACGCGCCTGATGCGCAGCTCGGATGCGCACGCGCACCGTTGCACGAGCGGGATGAACGCAGATACCTGATAAATAACATCAACAAATTGAGCCTATGCACGAGCCAAGAGGCATCTCTCTATCATAGGTATCTCTCTAGGATATCACAACGTCTTTAAAGATATAAAATCATCGAATGGATACCCAAAAAGCGGGGTGTCAGAAGTTTGACGTGTGTATTAGTGTGTCTGTATGTACTAGCGTAGCTCTCAAATGGACAGTCCGATTTTGATCTAGTTGATATGTTTGTTTGAAATCATTGTCTTGCCATTTTCCCACCTAGTGGGACAGACAACGAACTTGATGGAAATTGATATAGTTAATAAGTAGAAGGGATTTTACCTTAATTTTTTGTATACATTTATTTAATATATACACGTATTAAACAGCTAAGCCAAAAAAAATATAAGCGGCCAAGTACGTCTCGTGCCACGCGCAATGTAGGGTTCCGACCTTGAGACTGGATGCTGCACCCTCGACCGCTGCAGGATACAGCCGTGACAGCAGTAACAACACTGGAAGCACTCCCGGCCCGGCCGCGGTGCTCGGGTCGAATTCCTCTAGTTTACTCTGCAATATATCCGTACACGGCGTGAATATATTGACAAGTCGAAAATGCATACTTTTCAGGGCAGCCATTTTTAAGTTTACATATTATTGGTAAATCTATTTTATTATCTTTTTATATAATTTTTATATGTATCTAAGTAATTTAATCGGAATTTTCAGATAATGTAAGTATAACAATAAATTAACGTTTTAATCATCAAAAAAAATGACATATCAAGTTGTTCACCGACGACTTGTCAATATATTCACCTAAGCAATTTATTGAAATTCGAGAAAAGTAATATGATTGTTGACATAAGAAATATAAAAATACAGTGGATTTCATTTATTACGACCTTGGTTGTAGCGACCATTTACCTATAGCGACGTTAAATCTAAGTCCCTTGAATTTAAAGCATACTTTAGTACAAAATTCATGTGGCTATAGCGACTTTGGATGTAACGCCGAGTTCGGGTGTAGCGACTGTTTTTAATGAATCATTTGTAACAAATTCCTAGAAATCCCATGCAGATATTGCGACCGGAGTCGGCCGCCAAAGACACAAAGATTTTTTTCTTTCACAAACATTTCTTATCTTTTGTTTACATCCATTGCACACAGATGGTCAGCAAGTGTGGAGACCTTTACCTTTTGTTTATAGATATCAACTAAGTAGGTAGGGGAAGCGTGTACGTTTCGGAGCTTTTATGGTTCAGTTACAAAGTGATATTCTGAGTAGCAACTGGGTTTAGTAAACTTTTGAATAAGTATGGGGTAAGGTAGGTAAGTTAGGTGTTGTAACAAAGCTTAAAAGATACTGTTTATTTGGTGATGGAAAGGATATTATAGATATTGAAGAAGTAATTAAAATAGAATACACCCTACAGCGTACACTAGCAGAAAAAAATAAATTGAAGCAAACTAATATTACACATTTTTTTAAATGTACCGGTGAATAACTATGTGTGCAAATATTTTCGATAATAAATGAATATAAACTACACATGTGTACGTGTCTGTATCTCTTTACCTTTGCCTGTAACGACTTCCGGATATAACGACGAAAATAGAGTGGTCCCTTCATTGTCGTTATACCCGAAATCCACTGTATTACATAAATATGTAATAGCTAGTTCTCTCATAATTATTTGAATTGATCAATCTCAAACTAAAACACAAAACTTGTACTTAATTATATTTTTTAATAATTAAAATAAACTGAAATTATTCTATTTCTGAAATGATTATTCTATTATTTTTCTCCAGTTCACTGTTCTTCTTCATTTCCCTCTAAATCAGGGTCTACGGTATCTAAGTCGGGGTTATTGTTTGGTTTGACATTGTCAGTCTTTATGTTTAAAAAAAAAATCGTGAAATGTTGTGTCTATTAAAGGTAAATCCATCAAATCCTACTTTTTTCTCTACTTATTGGCAAGGTCTCTATGGAGACACCTTCTACCTTTGTCGTTGGACGTTGTCTATATTGTATTTGCCCCTTTTCTTGAAGTTGATTACCTTAAAAGGGCTTTCACTGTTAAGATCTGTCTTGAAACGTATTTTTCCAATAGGTTTTTTGTATTGCAGTCATTGTACAGGTTTCCATGAGAATTTGTCACCGGAACAGTCATTTTTTAGGGTTCCGTACCTCAAAAAGAAAAAAGCAGAACCCTTATAGGATCACTTTGTTGTCCATGTGTCTGTCCGTCTGTCCGGGTGTCAAGACTCAACTCGGGTGCTATCTCGGGAACGCGTAAAGGTATCGTGTTTAAATTAAAACTATATACGCAGATTCATAGTATCTTGTTGCAGAAAGAAAAATAATATTTCTCAATTTTCGTAAAAAAAAGTTACAGCCGAATATGTCGTAAAAAATGCACATTTCGACATTCACAAGGGAATCAAAACCTGCGGGGTACTCCCGTTGACCTAGAACTATGAAATTTGGCAAGAAGCATTGTACACATATAGGAAAAAATCCGAAAAGTGGACATTTTTAATTTAATCACAAAAAAATAGTGCCTTTATGCAAGGAATGAGGGTCCAAATTTTAAAGTGAATTAACCGTATCATGTGGGGTATCATATGAAAGAGCTTAATTAGCATACGTTAAAACAGGTTTTTAAATATTTTTACGACGTATATTTTTCGGCTTATGAAGGAAAATATAAAAAAATATATGATTTCCCCCTTTGATCTCCAAGTTTGTACGGAACCCTCGGTGGACGAGTCTGACTCGCACTTGTCCGGTTTTTTTAATAGTGAATGGCCCTTTTTTCGAACTTAATTCTATAAAATTTAGGAAATTTTCGAGCTTTGTACTTGAACTGTATACTTGGGCAAACTACTGTTTTTTGCCGTAATTCTTTTAAAAATCGGCATCTTTTTGCTGCCATTCTTACGCAATAATACAATTATTATTCAATACAATCATGCACGACGTGCCAAACCAAATCAAAATTATGGGTCAAGGACATCGCTGTAAGTGAGGCGGAAGTGTTATAAAATCTCACTCATAGAAAAAAATGGCGCGATTTGATTGATTAAAAGGAGATAATGGCAAAACTATACTAACTATCATTGACTTAATTATCGCTTTTTCTCATTAGACAAGCAACGGTCAGTTTTGCGCCTTATAGATACATTTACTTGTCACTGCACTTTCGTGCCGGTAATAACTTGACAACTGGATATGTATAGTCGGGAACACAATTATGGGTAATGTGAATAATTGACCATCTAAAGCTACTCTGTTACTTCATTTGATTATGTGGCGTAAATAACTTAACGTGTTGAGTTATTTAAATAAATTACATTAATATATTTAGATAACTCTAAACGTCATAACGTTCTCGTTGGAAACAGAGTTGTTTAATAATTCACAAGTGCGATATCCCAAAAATAAGTGAGAGAATCGAGTTACTCATTAATTCCCCATATAAAGCAAGTAATCTGGACGACAATTTTGCTATATTTTAAAATTTGATATTAGTCGACTTGTCAATGTATTCACGCCGTGTACGGATATATACATTGAGCTGCATTCCTCTGAGGCATCATCAATATAACAAGTATCAATATTAAAAGAAAAACAAAATACCCGACTGTAGAAAAGCAGTTTTGCAGTTTACATACGACTTCATTATGCTTGATACGCTGTTGAGTGTACGTTTTTTGTGAAAAAGTGCGTAAAATCGCTGTAAAAGATTATAATGTTTTCGTATGCGCGCATTGCACTTTTATTTTTGCGAGAGATGTATTGTTATTATTACAAAAAGAAAATATAACTTATTACACTCAGGTAGTGTAGACGAATCTAACGACACCTCGCACATCAAAAACGGGAAAGCCGTTTAGGATGTAGGTGATCATATAGAAACATACTACAAACATACATACACTCGAAAAATATAAACCTCCTTCTTCAGTCGGGTAAAAATACGTCCTCTTTAACCTAAAAGACGGCTATCTATAGCAAATGCTGTTGGTTTAAGTGTGTGTTACCAGCATGAGGTCGTAGGTCCCGGGGTACCGCTGGAAGAACAGCGCGGCAGGCAGCGTGTTGCGCGCGTGCAGCGCGGGGCCGCGCGCGCGCGTCACGCCGAATATACGCACCGATAGCGCGCAGAACAACAGTGACATCGCTGTACGCTCCTGCTTCCCCCAAAAAATAATTTAGAAATAATTACTAAGTGTAATAAGAAATAATTACTAATTTTTTTTATCAGCCCTGTTTATACAAACTGTCCCACTGCTGGACGCGGGCCATATTATACATACATACATATATTATATGCATTCTATCAGCCATCTAGTTCCACAGTACAAGCTTTGCTTAGATTGGGATAGATTGGGTAGTGTGAAATATCCACATAAAAAAACTATACACACCGGCCACGTGGCGGCTTCGAATCCCTGCAGTGCAAGCCGCAGGCCCGCCGCGACGTGCGTCTGCGATACTTTCTCCAGTGCCGAGTGCCTTTAAACATACGCCTTATTACTTATTTTTTTGAAAACAAACAATATGAACATAATGTAAATTACATATATACAGATACAGAATAAACCTTATAGTTTTCACCGATAGAAATAAAGTTTACAGGCCAATATGCATCTGGTGATTAAGTACTTCTTGATAAGGAATTTAATAATAAATAAAATTGTTAAGCCACATCGATCAGTAGTAAATTAAAATTGAAAATTATAAGTAATTATGTGTGACCTTAATTAATAAGACGACAAAACTCCATAGAAGCTTCCATTACAGTCACCACCACTTCATTGAGGCATGTCTCTTAAAAATGACTGTATGCGTGACTCTGATTGTGGCTAGAACATAATATGACATGTATTCATTCATAAAACTTGAGAAATATCAATAACAATAGCAAATGCACTAAGCCTTTAATTTGCAGTTTTGGACGGAACGGCATGGAAACATGTTGCCGTTTTAGTTTATTTTCCTAAACATGTGTTATTTTGAATATTAATGATATACAAATGGTGGTTTTATTCATTAAGTGTGTGATCAAGAGCGTGAATGTGGGCAAGTGAAATAAAGCGGCGAAACATGTCTTCACGTTGTAAACTGTCCCAGTAAACTGGGAGCTTCTGTGGAGTTTTGCCGACAACGCAGTATTCTTGTTTTGACTACATTACAGAAGCACGACTCGAATTTGAAAATGACTGTATACATGACTTAGATTGTGACTAGAATATGTATGGCTTGTTTTATTCAATAAACTTGAAGAACTTAATACTTGACACTGGCAAATGCTCTAAGCGGGTCAAAATTCAATAAAAAAAATGGTTTAGTTTAGAGTGTTACCTATAGAGTGCGCGCAGTATGTTAGCGGCAAGCGTGCGCCTCGCCACGCCGTCCTCGGCGGTGTCACCCATGTCTGTGCTCGCGAGTCGCAATAACTCCGACATGCACTCGTTGAAGCACTCGGCGCGGCCCGTCGCACTCACTTCCGACGATACCAGCGCCTGTCACACAACGAACCTCCAATGATGAGATGTGTCGTGAGCAACCTACATTTTACAGTGAGGCAAAATTGAGCACAAGGGAAGGTTTTAACAGTAGGATATAACGAAATTTAGACCACGAAGATACGATGCGCACTACAAATTTAAGTTTGCTAATAAATAAATAAACTTCCAAAATGTAAAATTTACGAAATTATGAGTTTTTACTGGTCGACAGCTTAAAATAGATAAACATAAATATTAGATAGATAAGAAAGTTCAGACTTCAGTAACTTTATTACAATTAGTCGTTACTTTGGACCATTTTACAAGTTTGCTGATGTGAAGTTTTACTACTAGCCATGCCATAAGTATACAGGCATAGTAATAAAGTGGTTTCGGGACTTTAGGAGTGCTACCGACATAGAGTCCGCCTTCCACAAAAAAAATATCCAGTGTTTGAAAAGATAAAACCCTAATTGAAATGAATAGTTTCATTTCTGGAAACAAAAAAATGAGATGTTTAATTTATGTCATTTGCCTAATAATACGTTTTTTTTTATTTCGTTGCTAAAATAACAACACCAAACTTGTGTCCAATTTTTATTAGTAGCTAATTTTCTTGAGTCATGTTACTAGCCACTTATCTTGATCGAAACAAATGCAAAAGTCTCAAGTTTGAATTGCTTGGTGTGGTGTTTAATATCTCCAAAAAATATTCATCATCATCATCATCGCAGCGTAGGTCTTCCTACGCTGCGTTTGCCAGCAAAAAATATTTAGCAAATAAAATATTTTTTGGAGTTTACAATAATTTTAGGTATTTAAAATGGTGAAACACCGATTATTGAAATCATCAGGGATCAGAACAAAATGGTAGAATAATTTTCTAATTATATATATATATAGTCGAAAAGTTCTCGAAATTCTTTTTTTTGGTTGAAAGGGTTTACTTCCCAGGTGGTCCTGTCCCGATATTTTATCAAAATCGGTTCAGTATTCTGGTTTTTACCCGACTACATAAGAAGGAGGGTTATGTTTTAGCGATTTTAGGAATTCTTTCTCACAAAAACGTACACTCAACAGCATATCAAGCGTAACGAAGTCGTAAGTTAGACTGTAAAAACGTCTCTTCTGCAAAGCACTATTATTATCAGGATATTTACCGTGGTTCGCGTGGTGGTATAATAATAGTGCTATGACCGTGCTAGTTTAAAAAGGTGTTCTTTTCTGCAATCTGTTTTTTTTATATTGTTTATAAGATCAACAAACAGTACACAACAAAGTTTAGGGTTAATACATAATCGTTAAGAAATATAGTTCGATGATGTACCAGCAACGTTGACCACGGATTAATTATTTATCAAATATACTTCAACAGAGTGTGAAACATGTGACAAATTAATGACCAATGCTATAATGTTTTGAGTCTCAGTCTTATAGACTGAAACTCATATTTTGTTTTTCTTTTAAAATAGAGACTTGTTAAAACATGTCATTCAAGTAAACGAATTGCGTATTTTGAAGTCGTTTTTCTATCATTTTAAACGATTACTTGTTGTGATTAAAAGACTACGGAACCAAAGTTGAAGAGATTTTATTGGATCAATTAGAAAATCTATTCGGTGATGTGTGGTTTAGTAAGTACCTGTATGGCGGCAGGTAGACCTGCGCCGCGGCGCGTGGCGTGCGGCGCGCCGCGGCGCACGAGCGCGAGCAGGTCGAGCGCCCACGCGCGGGGCAGCTGCGCACGCGCGTCGTCCGACCAACACCTGACGTGTTAATAATAAATAAATATTGGTGGACGTTTCACATAACGCTATCTAACACAAACTAAACAAAGCTTGTACTATGGGAACTAGTTGGCTGATAGAATAGATATATTATTATGTATGTATAATATTTAAATTTTTCCATAGATTCAAGTCAAAGATTATCGTCCATTATAGTATCCAACCTAAAAAAAAATAAAAAATCACAGATTCGTTTATTAGGTGATAGAAACGAATTATGGGTTGACACGGCGATTTTGCAAAAGTCGAAAAATAAGAAGCACCCTAACACATTTTTGTATGTATACGACAACTGAATCGGATTGTTTTGAGTAACTGAACGTAGTTTAAACGTTGCTTAAGATTAACGTTGTCATGCACTATTAACAAACATAAAAAACGGACGAATTGTTAACATCCTCTTTTTGAAGTCGGTAAAACTGGTGAATAACCGTGATAGTGCAAGTAAAACAAGTAAGTAAGTAGTGACAATATATGTGAATAAGTTCAAAAAACTCAAAAACCTCCGACAAAAATACGATTCAACCGATTTTGATGAAACACAGCTAAGAACAATTTAGATGATATCCTCTTATAAAAAAAAACAATCGGTTCATCCGTTTCATAGCTACAATGCCACAGACAGACACAGATATATAAGTCAAACTTATAACACCCCTCTTTTATGTTATTTTTTTTAATTTATTTTTTGATCTCCACAGACACCAGGGTCCGTGACCTTTGTCATAATTACAAACTATTGTTTACTACTTATTGTTACGGGTTTTTTTTTGTTTTTTTTTTTTCACAAAGTGTTATGCGTAACAATCATGGACAATACAGTAGCACGAGTTCAGTGTTATTGTGTGAACAATAGATTTACAAGGGTCGCAGTGACGGGGAGGGTTATGGCTTCTAATCCTACATCGATGAAATGTGTGTTAGTGTGAGAGCTTACGCATGCGCGAGCGCAGCGAGGCCGACCGCCGCCTGGTCGACGGCGCCGCGGTGCATGCTCTTCATCAGCAGCTGCACCAGGTATTGTCCGGCGCGGAGGCAGGTCGCCGCGTCCTGCTCCGGCGCCAGCAGTCCCAGCACGGCGGCGGCTTCCTTCACGGCGCGCCACGCGCACACTAGGACCATCTGCGCGGTGACCGAAACACCACCCTCTGACTCTATCGCGCTGGAGATACAAAAATACTTCAATGGGGTATGTAAAGTAAATTTTTAGGTATGTATTTTATGATTTAATTCTTTTGTACTAGTTTAAGGAGCTAATTTAAATATTTTTGTGATTTATATTGTTTTTATTACATTTTTAATAAATATTAAATCATATATCATATATTAAAGTGTTGTAGTGGCGGTATGACGTGTAAAACTTGTCCTAGTACTATACGGTGTTGTTTTTATTAATTTATAGGATATAACATTAAAAGCGGTTTAAGTACATTTTTTTCGGGTCAATGGAATCCAAAATATAATGGTATGAAGTAAATGGGAAGAATAGTCAAAAGTACTAGGCCAACTTTTACCCGTCACAGCGTTCCCCACTACAAAACTTAAAAAAGTGAATAAACATATAAAAACAACATCAATTACAGACATATTTAAATTGGTTCCTTAAATAGTTTAAAATTTCAAATAAAAGCATATAATACAATACCTATAAATTTACATTACATACCTCATTTATTTACACTCAACGTAGATAATGGGGTATGTAAAGAATAAAACCGGACAAGTGCGAGTCAGACTCGCCCACCGAGGGTTCCGTACAAACTAGTTGGAGGGGCGTGTAAATAGCCCTTCCAAGGGTGTGATTGCTCACAGATGTGTTTTCTGTTAATAAATAAAATAACAGAGGAAAAGTGTGTCGGTGAAGGAGAAAAACACCTGCACTAACCTGCAAATGCCAGCTTCCGTTCCTCGTCTAGAGTGGCAGACTCCAATAGTCTCGTCTTCTAGTACCGGCCGGCACAGATCCACAAAAGTTCTCCTCACACCAAACACAAAACTTCACTAATAATATAAGGGAAAGTTTGTATGATTTAAAAGTCCAGAGTTCCAAATGTAAGCGGTATATAAAAAATTAAGCACCTCAAAGGTAATCCGCCATTGAAAATTGAAGACACAAGAGTGCTTGCGAGAAAGGTCTCGCGTCGTAGATCTTCGCACGTCACACATGCGAGCGAATAGCGAACGTTCTTCATACCATCGCTGAGGATGCGTAGCGCCATCTCATACATTACTGAAGTACTTCAGCAAAACAAATGCTAGTTTGACAGGTGCGTTACTTCACCGACACAGACGTGGGAAATTTAAAATTAGATTAGATGATATAATAATATGTGAGTCGCAATAAAACATTTGATGCGCTTCACCATGCACCCCGCCTTGGAAGTCGCCAGATCTTACAAAACGAACGAACTTCCTAATTGGTCAGAATACATTGCGTAATATACGATTAAATAAAACTAATAGGGCGTAATGCTTAAGAACCAACTTATCTATTATACTAATACTATAATTTATGTATGTATTTAAGCTAAGTTTTCTTTATTGCGTAGGAATAGGGTATAATTTCGTGACAGCACGTTTGTAAATGCCAGTTTTGGTTTTAACTTTTGCTACACGAATAGTGTTATTTGCGCCCTTGTAAACTTCTACAATTACTCCTAGAGGCCAATTTAAGGGAGCAGTATTCTCCTGCTCCACGAGGACTACAGTTCCTAACTCTACTGGTTTGTCAGGAGTGGCCCATTTTTGTCTGACTTGCAACGTGTGCAAATACTCTACACGCCATTTTTTCCAAAAGGATTGGACCATGCTATCAAGCAACTTCTTGCGTTCAAGCAAATTGACGCGTTGATTAGACATATCTTCTGCGGGTAAGTATTGCAACGGAGTAGACATCAAGAAATGCGAAGGTGTCAAAACCTCTGGATATGGGTCTGACGCAACAACTACTAGAGGTCTAGAGTTCAATACAATCTCTACCTGTGTCAAAACTGTTTGAAGCTCCTCATAAGTAAGAAGTTGATCTCCAATTACTCTATATAAATGCGTTTTCATGCTCTTTATATTACCTTCCCAAATCCCTCCGAACGAAGGTGCTCGAGGTGGGGAATTCTTCCATTCAATGCGATGAGAGAGCAGTTCATTAGAGAACGCAGATTTATGAGTAGAGCTCTCCAAGAAAATGTAAAGCTCATCTAATTGCGCTTTTGCACCAACAAATGTGGTGGCGTTGTCTGAATAAAGACAAGAAACTGGTCCACGACGGGAAATAAAGCGCTTAAACGCAGCCAAAAACATGTCAGATGTGAGACTTGAAACGAGCTCTATATGTAGAGCACGAGTCTGCATACATATAAACAATAAAATCCATGCCTTTTGTGCATGCTGACCTCTACGACGAGACAGAGTTATGCGAATTGGCCCAGCGTAGTCCAATCCGGTATGTGCGAAAACTCTGCATTCTGACACACGATAGGCAGGAAGATCTGCCATCAATGGCGTTGGGTGAGTTGGATTCGTTTTAAAACACGGGTTACATTTGCGCAATTTTGATCTAATGACAGTTCTCGCGTCTAATATCCAGTAGCGTTGTCGTATTATGGACATAAGAAGTCCAGGACCAGTATGACAGTTCATAACATGCTGATGTTGTATTAATAGATCAACAATGTGATCATGTTTTGGCAGAAGAACTGGATGCTTAACATCAAAGGGAAGGTTTGATGCAGAAAGTCTTCCTCCAATACGTAAAATGCCTTCTTCATCTAAGAAAACTGCTAGATTTTGCAGTTTCTTTGGAAGTAGCTTCCCTGCCTTTATCAATTTAATGTCTTTAGCGAAATAGACAGACTGAACAGCACGCAGCAAAGCTTTCTCAGCAGCTAACAATCCCGATACAGTTCGGGGTTCAATTTTTGATTTAGGTCGAGCGAACTTCAGCACATATGCGATAATACGGAGCAATTTCTCCCAAGAAGAAATACGCTGCGCTAGAGCGTACAGAAGCGGCGGATCTACATGTGTAGTAACTGTCATCACAGTTGCTTTATGCTCAGGAAGCTCATTACAATCAGCGGGAGAGAATGGTTTGATCGGCCATTCTTCAGGAGCGCGGCGGATCCACGGAGGACCGTTCCACCAAAGATCATGGGACAATAGTTGTGATGGAAGCATACCTCGTGAAAGACAGTCGCTAGGATTTATAGCGCCAGCTACGTGATAGAAATGCTTAGCAGCCAAATTTTCCTGGCATTGTGCTACACGGTTGCTCACAAAAATCGACCAGCGGTGTGGTGATGAATGTATCCACGATAAAGCAATGGTAGAATCTGAGAACGCATATATATCTGCAATAGGAATGCGTAGTGCGTAAGTATCCTGCACAGTTTTCACTAACTTTGCCATAAGCAAAGCGGCGCATAATTCAAGGCGAGCGAGAGTTGTAATTTTAGTCGGCGATACCTTTGACTTTGCACAGAGAAGGCGAGTTTGGATACCAGATGGGTAAGTGCAGTGAGCGTATATGACACATCCATAACCGCTCATGCTAGCGTCACAGAACGCTACCAGCCGTAACTCGCAATCAGTTTCGACGCCTACATGTCGCGGAATCCGTAGCGTGTTAAGTAGATGGAGTTCTTGCGTGAGGGCGCCGAAACGAGTGCGTATGTGTTCCGGTGCAAGAGCGTCCCACTCGTAATTGCCTTGCCACAATTCTTTAATTAGCAATTTCGAGTAGAGGATTACTGGTGCTACCATCCCTAACACATCAAACAAGCGTGCAACAACCGAGAGTATATTTCTCTTCGTGCATTTCTCTGTGACTACAGCAGATGTGAAAAAGAAAATATCTTCACACGGATCCCATGATAGACCTAAAACTTTTGAGATGTTATCACCAACGTCAAAAGACAGTGACTTGCGGTGCGAGTCGGGAAGACTGTCTAATAAAGCTAGAGAATTGCTTGACCATTTTACTAAGTCAAAATCACCTGACTTGAAAAGTTTTATCAAATCTTGCGCTAGCTGCTTCGCAGTTGCCTCATTATGGACGGAATGAACTAAGTCGTCCATATACAGGCTGTTCTCAACAACTTTGGCAGCGTCAGGATAATGCGGACTCATGTCTGAAGCCAGCTGTCGTACAGTACGCATAGCTATGTATGGGCTCGACTTGAGACCGAACGGTTGCCTATTAAAAGCATAAGTGCGAATTTCTCCGGATTCATTGAACCGAAATAAAATACGTAGGTATTTACGCTGGTCAACAGGTACACCAATGCGTAAATAATGCTGTTTTATATCAGCGTTCATAGCGATAGGAAATAACCTAAAATCTAAAAGCAATAGAAATAAGTCGGCTTGTAAATTGGGGCCGATGTGTAATACATCATTAAGCGAAATCCCCGTGTGCGTTTTAGCGCTTGCGTCCAATACAATTCGTGGCATTGGTTTGTCAGACCGAACCACAGCGTGATGTGGTATGTAATAACCATCAGAAGACAACTCAGACTCGTTGACAAGACTGAGGTAACCGTTATCTATGTAATCTTGGGTCACTTTATTATAATTTTCGCGTAACGTTGGTATTTGACGAAACTTACGCTCAAGCGTCAAATAGCGGCGGTAAGCGGCAGCGTGTGAGTTACCTAACTCGGATGGATCTTTGCAAAATGGAAGAGATACAGTGTAGCGACCGACATCGTCGCGTGTCATGGTGGATATGAATATATTCTCACATTCCGTTTCTTCGGGTGAAAGAAAGCGCTTCGAAGGCATCTCTTCAAGTTCCCAAAATTTATGAACCAAATCATTAAGAACTAGCGCGGAGAAAGAAGAATCAGGTGTTATGTCAATACGCGGGTAATCGCCCATCAGGACCCAACCAAACGTCGTAGACAACGCGGGAGGGGCGTGCGAGCCACACTCAACTTTATTTCCCAAGTATATATACGGGAAGAGTTGTGCACCCAGTACTATATCTATATCACCAGGTATATTCCAACTTAAGTCAGCTAGTTGAAGTTCGGAGAAAATGCTATTATCACACTCAACAAATTGAGTAGGTAGCTGTTCCGCAATACAATCTACCACAAGCGCGTATATCGTATACTGTTGTTGTGGACATACGCGTGATTGTAATTCAACGTAAACATACCCGATTATAGGACGTGAAGCTGCACCAACACCTTTTACAAACGAATTATGCAAAGGTGTTATAGGCAAATTCAACTTCCGGCAACAATCAGTTGTTATCAGATGATTTTGCGACCCGTTATCTATAAGACATCTAACAATGGATGACGTCATACTCCCTTTAGAGCGTGCATACACTTGTGCCGTTGACAACAAAATCGTAGATTTTGTTTTAGTTCCAGCCGCGAGTAGTGTCGCGGCATTGTTGGTCGAAGACGGTAACGATGGCGGATGAATATTTGGTACGAGTGGCATACGAATATGATCGTTATTCATAGGCAAGCAAGGTTGAAGTTGCTTATCAATTTCTGAAGCGGGTAAAGGCGTGATAGTACACAGCGGTTGCGGCGAGCGAGCGTCCGACACAATGGAGTGAGCGGGCGCTGAAGACGGCAACGAATGTCCGTCGGTATGAATCAAAGCGGTATGCGAATGACTATTCTTATTTTCACTATTATCTTTAGTGAAACAGAGTAAGGTATGATGTCGTTTTTTGCAACATTCACAAACGGAATTAGAATTACACTTCGGTAAGCTATGCACTGTACTAAGACAGTTTACACATCCATGCTTAGACTTGATAAATTGATACCTACTATGCGGATCTCGTTTTTTAAATTGAGCGCAATTATAAAGATGCACGTGATCACTGCTCGAGCAAAAAGAACATGTATTGCGTTGCATAGGCGGCGCTGAAGCATACGCAGTTTGCGTAGATAAAGGCGTCTGAATATCTGAATCGGTCGCAACAAATGACTTGTAGGTATTTTGATTGCGCGTATCACGATTTGTATTAGCGGGCGTTCTATTCGACGCAGTGATATAACGTGACCGTTCCAATATCTTCGCTTGATCCTGCACAAAACTTATAAGTTGTTTGGTAGAAGGTATCTCTGTATCACGCACAGTGAGTTCAAAAGATTGAACAGTTTGCGTGTCTAGCTTCCTAAGCGCACATTGAACAAAAATAAAATCGGTTAAGTCTTCGATTTCTAATTGTTTTAGCGCCGACATCGACGCAGAAAATTTGCTGATAAATGTATCGAGATTATTTGCATTATGCGAGCTTGCTTTCAAGTCGAGAATATTATTCAAGTAATGACAACCTAATGCGCGTTTGTCTTGAAATTTTTTGACTAAGCTATCCCACAGAGCATTGTATGTTTCTCCAGTCGGAACAATACCGGCGGTGAATTTCAACGCGTCGTGAGTAAGCTTTGAAATCAAATATTGCATACGCTGCGAGTCAGACAACTGATTATTCGAGTGTATATTAGCTTTAAACGACTGATAAAATAAATTCCAATTTTCAGGGCGTCCATCAAAACTAGGAATGACTAAAGGTTGTAATTTAACTACTGGCATTGACGAGTTACTCGCTCCATTCGAAGTGACATTGTTTACATAGGCAGCGGTCAACTTGTTGCGAACGCGTTTTACCTTTGTATATAAATCTTCGAATGATTCAAGACATGAGTACTCAGGGATTGCATCTGATTTTAATTTCAATTTTATTGTGTTATATTTGTCTACAACAGATTCAAATTTATCATGTATGTCGTCAATCGTTTCTGACTCAGCTAGGAAGTTTTCATTCGAACGCGAAGTTGAATCAAAAGAAACAATATTTCTAGAAGTATTGTACAAACGATTCATGCGTGAAAACAATAATTCTTTCTTTTGATTCAAAAGAACCAACATTGCTTCCATATCGGATTGTTTTTCCGTCATGTTTACAAAATTAAATTGACAATAACACGAAAAAACAAACGATCAAAAGTAAATGTGGGTAATTCAACGTATAAAATAAAGTTAATTACAAGCAACTTTTAAAATAGTTACACAAGTATGTGGCGAATATAGCAAAATAATATGGCGTATTAATGTTATGGCGAAATAATATGGCGAAATAGTTATATGGCGGAATATGGGTGCATAGGCGGAGCGGGAAATAATTAATTGAATTAGGTAATCTAACAATTTGGACAATGGATTTATCGAAAGGCGTAGTTATAAAATGTAGGTAAATAATAAAATATTTAGCGTAGAAATCATGTGATTTTTTTCTTATTAAGCGGTTAATGAGGGTGGATGTCTACCAAAAAATTACGTAGAACAAACAAAATTTGAGATTCTACCAAAAATACGCAGAATCTCAGGCGAAAATAAAAGATTTTACCAATAAGCACGTAAAATCCTTAGCGTAATGAACAGAATTTACTAAAATTATGTAAATCTGAGTATAAATGGGGCGATAAGCGGGACAATCGTCGAAATGACGTATGTAGGTATGAAGCGATATTAATGTATTTTAGCAAGAATTCACCAATAATTACGTGAATCTGCAATTATTCACTGGACAATGCGACTCGAAAAGGACCATAAAAAATGGAGGGGCGTGTAAATAGCCCTTCCAAGGGTGTGATTGCTCACAGATGTGTTTTCTGTTAATAAATAGAATAACAGAGGAAAAGTGTGTCGGTGAAGGAGAAAAACACCTGCACTAACCTGCAAATGCCAGCTTCCGTTCCTCGTCTAGAGTGGCAGACTCCAATAGTCTCGTCTTCTAGTACCGGCCGGCACAGATCCACAAAAGTTCTCCTCACACCAAACACAAAACTTCACCAATAATATAAGGGAAAGTTTGTATGATTTAAAAGTCCAGAGTTCCAAATGTAAGCGGTATATTATAAAAATTAAGCACCTCAAAAATAATCCGCCATTGAAAATTGAAGACACAAGAGAATGCTTGCGAGAAAGGTCTCGCGTCGTATATTTCGCACGTCACACATGCGAGCGAATAGCGAACGTTCTTCATACCATCGCTGAGGATGCGTAGCGCCATCTCATACATTACTGAAGTACTTCAGCAAAACAAATGCTAGTTTGACAGGTGCGTTACTTCACCGACACAGACGTGGGAAATTTAAAATTAGATTAGATGATATAATAATATGTGAGTCGCAATAAAACATTTGATGCGCTTCACCACTAGTAGATAAAGATAAAGTAGGGAAATCATATATATTTTTATATTTTCCTATTAATTTTTCCTAAAATTTTCATATTAATTATACCGAATCATATACATCGTAAAAATATTTAAAAACCTGTTTTAACTCTATGCTAATCTTCTTAGTCTAAGAGCTTATCTTTCATATGATACCCCACACGATACGGTTAATTCACTTTAAAATTTGGACCCTCATTCCTTGCATAGACACTATTTTTTGTGATTAAATAAAAAATGTCCGGTTTTAGTTTTTTTTCCAATATGTGTATATTTGATTATTATTTGTTGATTTACATCAAAGTGAACCCTATAATCTTGCCAATTTTGAGACTTGTATCTATTACCGATTAAAGATACAGCCGTATAAATGTAGGGCAGACAGACAGACGACAGACACCGTAGCCGCACGAAAAAGCTCCCGCACCTTTATTAAGGAAGCCAAAAAAGTAGTAAAATTACGTTACGAGTTTTAGCGGGAACGATTATTTCGAATATAAATGGTATAAATGTATTAAAATGGTGCTCTATTCATTAAGCGTTCGATCAAGTGCGTAAGTGTGTGAAGGAGTTATATTGTCTAAAAACCAGCTGATAAATCCAAGACGCTTCAAGCGGCGTAACAAAAATGCTTCTAAAGATACATATTGAGTTTTGGCGGAAACGTCATAGAAACATGTTGTAGCTTTGTATTATAAATAAATAAAATAAATATTTGTGGACATTTCACACAACACCATCTAGCCCAAACTAAGCAAAGCTTGTACTATGGAACTAGATGACTGATAGAATACATATATCCTTTTTTTTTTTGTAAATATATACATATGATACATAGAAACACCCAGACACAGAACAAACATCCATGCTCATCACACAAATGTTTGCCCTGGGTGGGGATTGAACCCACGACCTTTCAGTTCAGCAGGTAGACGTAAACACACTACCAACTGAGCCACAAAGCCAGTCATTATTTTCCTAAACTTGTGTTATTTCGAATATTAATGCTATAAAAATGCTGGTGCTTTATTCATTACGTGTTCGATCAAATGCGTGAGTGTGGGCAAGTGAAATAAAGCAGTGTCGTTTTACGTTATCTACAAAACTCCATAGAAGGCTACTAGTAAAGTCGCCACCACTTTTCAGAGGCAAGGTCAAACTTGAAAATGACTGTTTTTATGGTTTATATTGTGACTAGCACATGTATAACTTGTTTTATTCAAGAAACTTTAAGGCGCTAATTGCGCGGGTCCAATACAAAAAGAAGAAGAAGAAGAAGAAAATTACGTTAATTTTATCTGCACTTGATTATTGTCGTGACATGAATTTTGGCACCCTAACGTATGTGTATTCTGACTGGATATGCAATATACGCACCTGGTGGGCAAATCAGGTAAATACCCCTCTGGCGCGTGATGCGCCACTATGGGTTCTGCGCGCACGCACGCCGCAATGCACTGCTCAATCAACTGGGCACCTAGCTCACTCCACGGCGGGTGGCGCCAATCCAACACACTGTGCGGTCAAGTACAAAGTGTTTACAACGTATTTTCACACACAGTTCAAACATTTACAACCACAGACGGGATCCGAAGCGATAACATCTCTATCAGTACAAAAGAAAGCCGCGTACGGATGGTTCGCAGTCAAGGAATCCTCAGTTTTTTATAAGGATTCCTTGACTATAAAAACGGAAGGCTAAAAGGGTAAAATAAAAGTCTCATCTCATATTACTTTCGATTAACCGGAGACAGTAAAAAAATATTTTTTGCGAAAAAAGTT
Source organism: Lycia hirtaria (assembly GCA_947563715.1). Taxonomy (NCBI): domain Eukaryota; kingdom Metazoa; phylum Arthropoda; class Insecta; order Lepidoptera; family Geometridae; genus Lycia; species Lycia hirtaria. The sequence continues at coordinate 28,596,540 of OX387375.1, forward strand.
TCTGCTCCATATAAACGGATTTATTTTAACCAGATTATGGCAGTGAGCAGGGTACATAGCACGTATAACTGATGACAAGCGCAGCGTAGGATGAGCAGCCACGAGATGGACAGACGACAACATACAAGTGACAGGAAAACGCTGGATGCAAGCCGCTTTCAACCGGTCTTTTTGGAGATCCATGGGGAGGCCTATGTCCAGTAGCCTTCTTGTGGCTGACATGATGATGATGAAGTGACGTCATCTGGCAGTGTCGTTTGTCTGTAGTTACCTGGCATGTTGTCGCAGCACGTCCGCGATGCAGCGCAGCGTGCCCGCGGCACCGCCCCTCGCCGCCTCCTGCCACGTGTCTAGTTGCGCGACCCGGCACAACTGTTGCAGCAACGCATGCAGCAAAGCGTACTGAGGACGCACCTTCTCCCTACCATACAAACAACAATAGTTTGATAGCGATCGTCAACAGATGGCGTGACGAAGTATGGCAACGACAGGATTTTAAGTATAGAGTGAATAGATACCTATTCACTCTATACTTAAAATCCTGCGTGCTTCATCTTCGACAACATCATCGGTTTCCAACAGTCAAACGCGGACTTATTCGTGTTAAAAAAAGTTGCTGGCATGACGAGAGAGAACTACGCCATCTTTGAACAATAAATAATAAATAAATAAATAAATATTTGTGGACATTTCACACAACACCATCTAGCCCAAACTAAGCAAAGCTTTAACAATGTAACAATGTACAGTATTACCTTGCAAGGTGATCAGAAAACAGAGCATGATAAATATAATAATAATGCCGGTAATAGTGTCCTCAAGATGAATATCTAGTAAAAAGTAAGTTTGTATAGGATGAGTGGCCAACCTTAGTGTTACGAGTTATTAAGCCACCTTGTTAAAATTATATATGTTTAATTACCATTTTTAATTATTGTTTTAAATTTGTTGTACCAATATGCTCTTTTTGTATAGAAATTTAATAAAATCAATCAGTGTTCGTCAAATAAAGGAGCACTAAAGTTGGCCACTTCTATTCGAACATAATATTTGGCAGTGACTTAGAACAACAAGGGGTTTGTCCTTCGAGCCGGATACCTGGGAAATATTTTTTTACATGCAAAAAAGTATTCACAATATAATTATAATGTGAACTGTCTTTTTCGAGCGAAAGTAACTCCATCTGTCTGTTTACCTATTACTTTTTCACGACCAATCGGGTGATACAGGGTGACAGATTAATAAATTGGACACATATAGAGCTGAGAACCTGGAAACAGACATTGGCTAAATTTTATCATCATCATCGCCGTTGCCCATCACCATCGTTTCTTATCACTCCGCGGTTGCAGGTTACTGCCGGGCACAGCTGGTTATTAAATAATTGAATGTTGTATGTGCGATATACTGACGACACTAGGTGTACATCCGTGGGCGCGGGGGTGATGCGGTGCGGGAGGCGAGTCAGCAGCAGCTGCAGCTTGGCAGCCGCCGCCGCGCCGTCCGCCGCTCGCAGCGACACCGCACCGGCTAGCACCGACGACAGAGTAATGTCCCTGGAACAATTCTGCAACAAATCTTTTATCACACGTATGCTCGTTTCACTTACTATTGAAATAACGCTAAGGTCCAATATATTTTTTTTCTCAGATGTGATGTGTGCGAGATATAGCCCGCCAAAGGTTTCCCCTCCTGCATTTTAAAACTATTAGACTTAGAAATTTATAACTAACCATAGTAGACCATATCAAATACTTCAAACGAAAATTAGTTTGAACATTTTGTAATTATTTTTATTTTGAGATATAGCTAAAAATATGCAAAACTAGTACAGAGGTCATTGATCTTTTTTCACAAACAATACTCGCTAAGTAGTTTTCTTTGAACCCTTTAATCACCTGTGTCGGATATTTCTGACAGAAGCCTTTAGAACCCATTCCGACAATTTTATTTATTTATTTCAGATTTTTTTGTCTGAAATATCCGAAATAAGCGGTAAGACGCCTATAACAGCTCGAAAAACGTTTGTCGGAAATATGCGACCAAGCGGTTAAAGAGTTAAATTACAGCATAAGCTAAGGAACCCTATCGTGTCTCGACAAGGTATTATCCACTTTTTAAACCATAATAATTATTTTCTCACCTCCAGCAGCTGTATCGGACAATGTTGCAACACTTTTAGTGCGTGCGCCTTGTTGGCGTCGTAGCTATCGTCGAGGTGCCGCAACAATGTCTCCACGTACCTCTCCTTCCACACCCTGCGCAATAATGCACAAAATCAAATTTTGAAAACATTTTGGGGTGCCTCCCGCACACGTAAATACCCAAATACGTTGACAGTACTAAAATATTGTTTTCGTTTATTTTATATCGCTTCGCCAAGGTAATGTAGTACAAAGGTTTCCGTACTTCTCAACGACTGGCAGTATAGGCTCTGTGGAAGCCAGCAGCTGCAGCGCTGTGGTGCGGCGGCCGTGGCTGGCACCAGGCAGCGCTGCAGCGAAGCACAGCATTCGCAGCTCCTTTATGAAGCAGCTGTAGTATTCCGGTGGTTGCCCGCGACGACTCAGTGAATGATAGCTGTCTTCTAGACGCTTCAATAGCTGGAAAATGTACTAATTAGTTAAATGGTTGTTTATATTAATTCATAATTTCAAACTTACCTATATGCCGAACTTATCAATTAGAAGAATACGCCAAATTAATCACGGCACTGGTGACAAAACTGCGTGCTTTTTTCAATATGGCGTTGTCGTGTTCAGACATATTGTAGTTGTGATCAGTTCGCTGTATTATAGACAGAGCAAAATATAGTGTCCATAAACTATGGACAACGATACAAATGAAAATTAATTTATTTCATACAAATATAGAAAGAGATCCGTAGACGTACAAGTCACCGACATAGCACAGCGGATTGGCAAGTTGAAGTGGCAGTGGGCAGGTCACATAGCACGTAGAACTGATATATATTTATCAGCCCTGTTTGTACAAACTGTCCCACTGCTGGGAACGGGCCATCTTCTCACTGTGAGAAGGGTTAGGCCATAGTCTACCACGCTGGCCAAGTGCGGGTTGGCAGACTTCACACATCTTCAAGATCATCGATAACTCTCAGACATGTAGGTTTCCTCACGATGTTTTCCTTCACCGTTTGAAGTTGACGGCAATTAACAATACGCACATAACTTCGAAAAGACAGAGGTGCGTGCCGCGGGATTCGAACCCAGGACCTGCGGATCGCAAGTCAGATGGTCTCACCACTAGGCTGCCGGAAACTTCGTTTAATATATATATATATATATATATTTTTATCAGCCCTGTTTGTACAAACTGTCCCACTGCTGGGAACGGGCCATCTTCTCATTGTGAGAAGGGTTAGGCCATAGTCTGCCAATTAATATATATATATATATATATATAAATTATTAACAAATTGCCGGTTTCTCTGTTACCTAAGTGTTATAAGATGAATCTTTTCAAGTTCAGAGTAAATCCTAAATCACATCGTCGCTTTCCTACAGGCGGTGGACAAACGCGGACTTCTTCACTTGTTACGCTTACAGTGGTTCGACCACACTAATATTACTTACCTTGCTCATATTAGCTAACAGCGCGGTCCGGAACCCCGGGCGCGGCGCGTGGAGGTTGTATTGCAGGAACCACAGCACGAACTCTAATTCTTCGCTTGTTAAGCTTGCAGTGGTTCGTCCACTCTCCGCCACTAGCGATAGGGCTAAGATACGTGTCTGAAAACACAATTCAAATAAGTTGTTAACTAATCTTGGGATTTTAAAGGGTGCAGTGAATAGATATCTTCTAGATAGACGAGCTTCATCCTCGTCCAGACCGTCGCTTAACATCAGACGAGTTGGTGGTCAAGCGTAGATCTATCTAATATTAAAAAAAAAACACTTTGATATTTTCTTTAGTGATAGTTCATTCAAATTCTGTTCACAAAGCTAAAAAAACTATAAATGTGTGCGTGACAAATTGACAATACTGACAATCAAGTAATTACTCTCTATGACACGCACGCAAGCGTTTCAATGATATTGCAATAAATAAACATCTGCGGGAAAAAAATCGTGAAATTGAAACTATGTCAAATTTTGACCTGTCGTGAGCTGGACCAGGCAGCCTAAAGAACTTAGCCTTAGAAGGCTTACTTAAAAATGTATCACTGAGCAAGAGGTGACTCAGATTCGAATCCTATTTTCCCTAACATAGGTAGAGGAACAATAACCATGAGGCCGATTATTTGACAAACAAGGTTAGAAAACTCAATTATACACATATAGGAAAAAATACAAAAAACTGGACATTTTTAATTTAATCACAAAAAAACTCTCTTTGCAAGGAATGAGGGCCCAAATTTCAAAGTGAATTAACCGTATCATGTGGGGTATCATATGAAAGAGCCTCATTAGCATAAGCTAAAACAGGTTTTAACACATTCTTCGCCCCCTGCAGACCCTTCACTTCAGCTGGGAACCAAAACTTTTTAGGCGAATTTTGATTAAGTACAGAGTGGCCGTGAAAAGCAACGTTGACTGCCTCAAACGCGGTTTACTGACTACTACAAAATGAACGGGACGCTCGATCGGATCCGAGTGGGAGGCGCCGCTATTATAACCCCACCCCACTCTGATCCGAGTGGTGAGCAAGGAATGTGATAAAAATATTTTTACGACGTATATTTTTCGGTTTATGAAGGAAAATATAAAAAAAAATATATGATTTCCCCCTTTTATTTAGTTTGTACGGAACCCTCGGTGGGCAAGTCTGACTCGCACTTGTCCGGTTTTTTATAACAATATAACTGGAAATAATATGTCATCCAAGTAAACGAATTGCGTATTTTGAAGTCGTTCTCTTTAGTTTTTTAAACGATTACTTGTTTATGTATGTAGGTATATGCGTACCTCATCCTGTGCATGTATCGCTGCAGCACGCAACGCACGCTGCGTGAGGAGCGCGCGGCACGCCGGCGACGCACGCACGCACGCCAGAGCCTCGCTCCCGTCCACGCATGACATACTGTTACAGATAATAGTCATCACTACTTTACTAATCGTAGGCAATGTTTTATAAGGTATTCTCGATTATCAATCATTGAAATGAATTAAATTAAAATCACAGGAGCCGGCCCAAAGCACCCGAAATACCCGACCTTCAATAGAGAAGATGGTTGGCAAGTACCACCTGCATGGGGCCGGCTCACCGAATCAATAAAATCTCAGCCTCAGCACAAATATACGATACCTGTTGACAACGTAAGCGACTTCTGCGTGCACAGGGAACGTTTTGCATAAAAATATTAGGCAATAATTAATATTTTCATCAACAATAAAGACTACTGTCATCTAGTCTCACCTGTGACCACGGATATTGTAAAGTGTTCGAAACGTCAGGTCGTAAAATACGCGATAAATCCATTAAAATTTGTTTCATTTCAATAAACGTAGGTTAGTTATTAACTGACGTTGGAATATGTTATATAATCACGAGTGAATTGGTTTTTCTGTTTCGCAAACCTGTTACAACATAAAAGAAAATGTTGGAAAAATTGGTTCAAGCATAGACAAATATTTTTTCTTAACGTTAAAATATATATCACAATAGACATACGGTGCATAATTAGGATATTGTATGAGAAAATAATATGGCATAAGCTCAAACCGCGCGAGTACATAATAAAAAATATTGCGACAGAAGTGAAAACTACGTTAATAATACAAATAACTACGATTAAAGAAAATAGCAGTACAGCAGTGACGCGTTGACTATATCTCTCTCGCTCCATCAATCAACTCGAGCCGATTTCGTTACATAGCCAAGCGTGACGGCTCTGGTTCATTCAATACCCACAAAATTAAGTGACCAGCGCGTCTAAAGAAGTTTTCACATCAAATGAAAAATTTACAATTCTAACAACATACATATTAAATTGATAATCTCCTTTTTTTTTTATTTAACAAAATAGTCAATAAAAAAAAATATGTTGTTTATATTCTCACAGGTGTTCAGCCAAGGCGGGATGTGCGTCAATAGCAGCAGGGAGGACCGCTTGCAGCACTAGCGGGGTTTGGAGCGCGGGCCGCACCCAGTGATTGAATATCTTGTAAGTCTCTAGACCTGCGCACGCGCCGCCAGTCAACAGCGCTGTGATCGCTACGCACGCCTGCATACACGTACACAAACTGATTAGCGGAAAGCCCGATGGCCGATACCCACTACCGGTCGAGTAGAGTGGTCTAGTAGAGTAGACTGGTGAGCCTGGGTGATGAGTATCGGGCTTAAGATTCCGGAGCAGGTTAAGAAAGGACTCAACGCGTGCAGCTATCTCTCTCGCGCATCACATCATTTTTAAATATATACCACGCAATCATTGGTTAGGGATATTAGAAAAGTGAGAAATTAATTTGTTTATTTAGATATGACGATTTAGGTATATTTAGTAAGACAAGCTATGTTTTACCACCATCATCACCGTTTTTTGAACATTACACAGGTAACGCCGCGAGATGCAGCTAGTAGTTTACAATTATATAAAAATAAAATCTGACACAGACCGCAAATTGTACAATTTTGTTTTACAAAACCAAAGTACTGAACAGATTTTGATGAAACATCTATGGGACCAATCTGAAAGTAATATCCCATCAAAAACATAATATCTACAAAAAGCCAAGTCTCGCAACGCAGCTCTTCTACCACAAAAAGTTGTGAGATCTAATGTAAAACAAAGTCGGTTAATTAATTTAGTGCTATCTATGGGAGCATTTATCCAACTATTTTGTAAGAATTTGTGACCTAATTAGTTTACTAACAACTTTTGTAGTAACCGTATCGATATTAGACATTTTTATTTCTTTAATAATTAGAATGACTTATAGGGTTCCGTAGTTAATGCTGTAATTTAAAAGATAATTACTTGGCGAGTAATTTTTGTTTAGACTACTTTGCGAAAAGGCCAATGACCTAAGTGCTACAATGATTTAAGTGTTTCATATATTCATCGCTTTATCTCGAAAAGTAGTATTTACAAAATGAATTAAACTCCAAGTTAGACTCACAGCGGCCTGTAGATGCGGCGTGGCGGCGGCGTTCAGTAGCGCCGATATTTTGCACAAGTCTGCCAAGACCCGGGGAGCGCCCAGCACTGGTACCGCGCGACACACTGCCCAGTAGAAACTACGCGCTTCGCCCAGCGCACGTACGGACTGCAGTAGTGATTCCAGCGGCTCACACACGCCTGGCGAGTTACACAAGTGACATTCTAAGTTCGTGAACGCCAGTACAATAGACAAGTCATTGTTTAAAAAACTAAAAAAATCGACATCAAAATACGCAATTCGCTTACTTGAATGACATTTTTTTTTTCAGTTATTTTGTTATAAAAATGAAAATACTGAACTGATTTTGATAAAACTTTTAGGGGACCATCTGGAAAGTATAACCCTTTCAAACGAAAAAAGAATTTTTCAAATTGGGCCAAGGTCGGGGAACATACATTAAGAAAAAAAGTATCCGACGAAATGAAAACCTTCCTTTTTGGAAGACGGTTAAAAAGTAAATGTATGGGATTGACATTAGCTAACGAAATGTCACGAGACGGGACATCACAGTTTCTTATCATTTCGAAGCGTAAGCGTTTGTAGAAATAGAAACGTTTACTGCCTGTCTGAGCCTACTGAAATATTGTAGAAATAAATACTTGGAGTAAACTCCAGACAGTTTAAGGTCCCGAGGGTACTAAAAGAAACACCTCATTCGTTGCAGTGAACATTAAATAGCTTTCATTCAACGGAATGAATACGGAATTTATACACGAAACGTTTGCTCATTTTAATTGACCTGAAAGCTAGCACTGCAGTCATAGAGAAAGTTTTGGGATCTGACCTCAACAAATAAACCAGAGATTACCCTTTACAAACTCACAAACTTTGCCTCTATGCAATATTAGCGCAGACTGATTGGAAGCGGCTTGCATCCTTCCTGCCACTGTCATATCTCCCCCTACGCTGCTTTTGGTGATGGGTGATATTGATCTACTCGAGAGGCGGTCTTTTCGGTCCCATCGGCCATTAGTTCTACGTGCTGTACCCTGCCCACTGCCACTTCAACTTGCTAATCCGCATGGTATGTTTGTGATTTTCGTCTCAATCGGTATTTTTGAAAATCCATGATGGCCTATGTACAGCAGTGGGCTTCTTGTGGCTAAGATTATGATACATTTATCATAATAAATAAATAAATATTTGTGGACATTTCACACAACACCATCTAGCCGAAACTAAGCAAAGCTTGTACTATGGAACTAGATGGCTGATAGAATACATATACACTTTTTTGTAAATATATACATATGATACATAGAAACACCCAGACACAGAACAAACATCCATGCTTATCACACAAATGTTTGCCCTGGGTGGGGATCGAACCCACGACCTACAGCTCGGCAAGCAGACATACTGCCAACTGAGCCACAAGGCCAGTCTATTATTTGTGTAGAAACATTACAGTACAAATATTAGTGTAGAAATGTAGATTTTTATCATCAACTTACCCCGTTTGTCCAAATCCGCGCAGTAGTCAATACAGGCCGCGAGTATCTGGTTCGCTAGATGTCTCACACTGTCGAGATGGAAGTCTAGATGCGTCCACACAAAGGGCAGGAGTGCGGAGACCACCCGGCCGCCAGCCGCGTCTCCAGGTACCGACACCAACTGACGGCTGAGCTGGAGTAACGCGCGCGAAACTGACACAGTCACTGCGGGTTTCGCTGTATTTCTGATTTCATAAATCATAACAATTTTTTAACACAGCGCCATCTAGTTACAAACTGAACAAATCTTTTTCCTGGGTGTAATCGCGTAATTTAGTCCGTTTGCCAAGTGTTATGGGAACCAGTAGGGTTATTCACATCTTGTCAGATGCGGAATCGGGTCGATAACTGTATTTCTATCTCTGTCATTTCAACAAGTATCAATATTAAAAGAAAAACAAAATACCCAACTGAAGAAAATAAATGTTTGTAATGTAACTTACGTCCTTCTATTTCGTTACGCTTGATACGCTGTTGAGTGTACGTTTTTTTGCGAGAAAGTGTGCGTAAAATTGTTGTAAAAGTCCACACCAACTCTATATCTCTGTGTCGATAGTTACAATATATTATAAGAATTTAGATAACTAATTATAAAAAAATATTGACTTGTAACGATTGTTATAAATAAATAAATATGAAATAAATATGAAATATTTCGTGTTTTTTTTAATTAAATTAATGCCTTTTTAGTAGAAAAACAAGATTTCTAATTAATGCAAAAATAATAAATAGGCTTACCCATCCGCATAGCTCAATAACTCATCTAGCAGCACCAGAACAGCTGCAGAATGAGTCTGTAAGAGATCTTCCTGTAGTAGGTCCATGGGTATTGTAGTCGCAATAGCAGAGTACACCGCCAGTCTCCCGATCTTGTGCCTTAGCACAGGGGACGAGGTATCATTATTGCTTGTCTCCATACACTTGGAGTATGTTCTACTTGTCTGCAACAGCTTGAAATGAAACAATGATGTATTAATTACAAGTTGTGTCTCATGGATTCACCTGTGACGGTAAAAAAAATACTAGATATATAGCCAATGTCCTTTTCCAGGGTTTTAACCATCTATACCAAATTTTCATTATTCCCTTTGTATCAACGATTAGTGATATATATATATATTTTTATACTTGCTAGGAGAAATCCGCGTATGAGTGTTTACCTTATTTTGTTTCTGGATTTAGTTCCATAACAATTTGAATATTGTTAGCTCAGATTTTGTGACAGTTGATTGTTGTTACAGAATCTCTAATACAATTATGAGATAATTCAGTTCAGATTTGATTGAGATTGTGAAGCTGTATAGTAAAAAAAATTAAGCGGCCAAGTGCGTGTCGTACCACGCGTAAAGTAGGGTTCTGTAGTTGATCATCATAATTTATGAAAACTTAAAATTTTAAGCTTAGTTTAAATGAAATTTGCACATAATTTTTATTTCTTACTTCTCTAGGTATAATTTTTTTTTAAGTTGATCGACTAATACTAGTTAACATGTAAATCCTACTTAGCTGTGACCGATTTCCTTTCATTTGGGCTAGATGGTGTTGTGTGAAATATCCACAAATATTTATTTATTTATTTATTTTTATCACATATGCTGCTAGTATGATTTTTTTCATATCCCCAAAGTTTCTTCTAAATTCTTCCTTGTTTACTACAGAACCCTAAAAAATTTATACCTATACTCGCACATTTATGCTATAGTAGAATTCTTATTTTCAGATCGGTTTCACTAAGTCTCCTCTGAAACTGTTTTAGTTTCTTGTTTTTCTTTATATGAAAAATGTTCAACCTCAAGAGTAACTTACATGTTTCCATGCATCCGTTGAGTTGCTTCTTAAATTCTCTGCCGACAAGAGCAAAATCCCACTCAAAGATTTCGTATCCATTGGTACTTCTTCATCATTTATCAGAATATGAATACACTTCAGTATACTTTCGGGAATGTCTCCTAAATCATGTTCATGGGCATTTTCTTCTTGTAGTTTTTGTATTACATGAACTATCAGTCTTAGCATTGTGTGCTCTAAATTAAACATTTCATTCTTTTTCGTTGGTGACAATGTTGATTCTCTTTAAAAAATAAGTACTCCTTTGTATTATCCTTGTATTAGAATAAAAAAAATGAAAATTCTCGAAAGCCCATTCTAAGCCAGATATAATTTTTATTTAGGACAACACTATCACTTATGCAGTAAGATCAAACACCAGACACATGTACCATTAAAAAATATAATTATGAAAGAATGTACGAATATACCCCATAGTTCCACTTGCATGAGAACTTTTTTAATACAAGATAGACCTACGATTGACCAACAACTTGTTTAATGTTAAGCTTCGGTGTGGCCGAGGATGGAGTTTGTTGATATATAAGATATCCATTCACTCTAGCCTTGTAAATTTAAAGAAACAGAGATTAGAATACTTAATATCAATTATCTAAAAAAATAGGCTTCATATAAACTAGGGTACAAACAATCAACATTCCAAATGTCACAAAAGTTCATCTGGCGAGATGTTTAAATCTATAAGAATAGTAAAAGATGCACATATTCACTTACACTAAAATTTACACAAATTTAAAATAATCTAAAGAAAAGCTTGATACTGTCAGTTTAGTGACAATTAAAATTAGCTATAAGGTCGACTTGTTGTACAATACTTCTCTATCAAATTTCACCAATCTCAGCTGAGCAATTTTCTTACAACAAATGTAACAAAGAGCACAAACATACATAATACATTTAAAACATTAGCGTATGAAACATTATGTATGTTATATATGTTGATTAAAACATATATAACATACATATTACATAAGTGAAATTCATAAGTCTGATTTGGCCAATACTAAGTGCTTTAAAACACTATGTTGGTAAATAAATAATAATGAACACAGTCAATACCTCAATTTTCCTCTGCACATAAAGAAGTAATCAAAAAATAAGCATCTTGTCAATATATCCACATCAACCCCCTCCACAGCAAGAGCGCCACATGGAAAGTTTTCTATACACATGAGTACTTTAGGAATGATTTCCGAGTAATATTTATATTCATATTCATCTCTATATCTCTTTATATCAGAATGAATATGTGCAGTAAGGAAATTAGTGAAAGGTTTCTGCATAGCAGGGCATTTTGTTATGTGCCTGTAATGAGAAAAATAAAACATAGAGTAAAACCAAGTATGCATCAGGTATATATACAGAGTTAAGTTACATGCAGAGTTAAGGTATGGTGTCCACAGTATGTGTGTAATACCACCAACATGTGTGTATTTCGCTTGTTAGCTAGGCCTGTCAGATCCCACAGTGAGAGAGAAATCGGCCACAACAATTGCTCTACATGAATGTAAAAAGCAGATTATTTTGGAATTTCAATGGGAACAGGACTTATTATAGCGCATGAAGAAGTTTCATCTTAATTAATGTTTAATTGAGAGATAACGTACCTACTTTGCTTGAAATATATTTATGTGGAGCAAAATTATTTATTATTTAAATATATTTATTTATTTGTTCTGGAGCATGACATTTGCCAACTTTTCTATATTACAATATTTCTTTTTACCCTCTGACCCAAAAAGAGGGGTGTTACAAGTTTGATGTGTGTGTTTGTGTGTCTTTGGCATCATAGTTCTCAAAGGAATGGACTGATTTTGATTTAGTTTTTTTTTAGTTTGAATGAGGATTTCGGTGTGTTCTTAGCTATGTTTTATTGAAACTGGTTCAGCCATTTATTTATGCAAGATAGACCTATGATTGACCACGAACTCACCTGATGTTAAGTGACGGTGTGTCTGAGTTTTTTTTTATTGTTGAGGATTTTTGAGTTTTCTAAACTTATGCTTGTAACCTTACCTGGACAAGAAACATTTTATTGGATGTTTAGCAGGAGCTTCATAATAAACAATTGCTAAGAATTGGATGACCTCATCATTAATTGAGTCTTTTTGGACTTCAATGATACTTTTCAAGAGTCCTAACTGCTCCTCTGCGGATATTGAATGTAGGAATTTTTCTATTGAAGAATGTTTTTCGGCTGGAATAATTGAAATTATTATAGTTTAAAAACTGAAAAAAATTACTTCACAATGCACAATTTTATTTCTAAAAACGAAAGTATTGTACAGATTTTGATTAAATTTATATGAACAATCTGAAAGTATATTTTGCAGCAAAACAATAATAATTTTTCAAATCAGTTTATATATGACAAATATAGGATATCAAACAATAATTGTTAACTTCTTTCTGAAGTAATTAAAAATAAATTTGCCAGAAGCACAGATATATATTTTCAAAATTTCTGTTTTTGATCATGAATTTAATTTGAAATTATTATAGTTTAATAAACTTAACAAATTTAATTTTGTTTGCTTAAATGACATATTTTTAGCAATTATTATGTTTGGAAAATCAAATCAAAACCGATTTTAATGAAATCTCTATGGAACCAATCATAAAGAAATCATAAAAAACCTTTCAAATAGTAAAATATTTTTCAATTATCTATTTAATAAATAAATAAATAATAATAATGACATTAATAAAATTCAACTGTAATGAGAACCTCATTCTTTTTTGAAGTTTGAACGTAAGTATCCTTTTATTTTTAATTTAATCAGTGAGATATTAGATTTTCTGCACAAAAATTGGTCTGACACTCGAAACAGACGAATTTAACATCTCATTAAAATTGGTCAACTCATTTAGGCTACATGAGAGAAACATATAAATCCGAAACAAGTCTCTACCAGAACTGATGCGAATTCGCCTATTTCTTCAGCAGTCGGACAATAAGGTTATGAGGCTTTATGAGGTTATAAGACCGCAACCTTTTGTATAAGTATTTGTTTTTCCATGCAGTTCATAATAAAAGTGCTCTAAGCATCCCCAATAAAATTTGATCAGAAAATTCTGTTACGAAACAAAAATATATAAAAATAAATAAAACATAGATCAGTAAAAACTAATTCTAATACCTACCTGTGGTATCCGATGAAAATGTTTTGATAACAATAGGGGATCCTATGTTCTTGTTTTTGTTAGCGCTACGGCCAATTGTCTTTAATCCCGCCATGATTACCTTTTATTTCTTAAAGTATTTTATTTTACGAGGTTATTATTTTTTTATTCTAGGTATTTATTTACATTTCAATTCAAAATGAAAACATTGATGTTAACCTCAAAATCAACTGATCATGACGTTGACGTTTGACATTGACTCACTTCTTCTTCTTCGTTTTTGTATTGGCATTAAAGCATTTGCCAGTGTCAAGTATTAGGATTTTTTCAAGTTTCTTGAATAAAACAAGTTGTAAATGTTCTAGTCACAATCTAAGTCACGTATACAGTCAATTTATAAGTCGAGTCCTGCTTCAGTAAAGTGGTGGCGACTTTACTAGAAGCTTCTATGGAGTTTTGTTGACAACGTAAAATGACACTGTTCACTGCTTCATTTCACTTGCCCACACTTGTGTACTTGATCGAACACTTAATGAATAAAACACCACCATTTTTATCGCATTGATATTCAAAATAACAGAAGTTTAGGAAAATAAAACAAAGCAACAACATGTTTCGATGACGTTCCCGCCAAAACTCCTTGACTCTTCTTCTTCTTTTTTGTATTGGACCCGCATTAAAGCATTTGCCAGTGTCAAGTATTAGGATTTTTCAAGTTTCTTGAATAAAACAAGTTGTAAATGTTCTAGTCACAATCTAAGTCACGTATACAGTCAATTTATAAGTCGAGTCCTGCTTCAGTAAAGTGGTGGCGACTTTACTAGAAGCTTCTATGGAGTTTTGCCGACAACGAAAAATCACACGTTTTACTGTTTTATTTCACTTGCCCACACTCACGTACCTTATCGAACACTTAATGAATAAAACACCACCATTTTTATAGCATTAATGTTCAAAATAACAAAAGTTTAAGAAAATAAAACAAAGCAACAACACGTTACTTAGACGTTCCCGCCAAAAAACTCAAAAACTCCTTGACTCTTCTTCTTCTTTTTTGTATTGAACCCGCATTAAAGCATTTGCCAGTGTCAAGTATTAGGATTTTTTCAAGTTTCTTGAATAAAACAAGTTGTAAATGTTCTAGTCACAATCTAAATCACGTATACAGTCATTTTATAAGTCGAGTTCTGCTTCAGTAAAGTGGTGGCGACTTTACTAGAAGCTTCTATGGAGTTTTACCGACAACGAAAAATCACACGTTTTACTGCTTTATTTCACTTGCCCACACTCACGCACCTTATCAAACACTTAATGAATAAAACACCACCATTTTTATAGCATTAATGTTCAAAATAACACAAGTTTAAGAAAATAAAACAAAGCAACAATACGTTACTTGGATGTTCCCGCCAAAACTCAAACTTAACACGTGAGACATCCGTTCTTCTTCTTTTTTGTATTGGACCCGCATTAAAGCATTTGCCAGTGTCAAGTATTAGGATTGTGTGTTTGAAATCTCGCGACAAGCTTTTATTTATATCAATATAAAATTTATTTTCTTCGTTTTAGTGCATTTAAATAAAACTTTGTTTAAAAAATGAAAATAAAATATATTTTATTTACTAGACTAAAAAAAGAGTGCCTTGAGTGAGAAGACTATTCAAACGAGTCCAAGCTCGACGGTTTTATTTTGTTTAGTTTAGGAGTTCCTATGGCCACCTTCCGACACCATCTTGAGACCCTGGCTGTCATGTAGCACAAGAGTGCTTGTCAAGACTATTAAAACGAGTCCAAACTCGACGGTTTTATCTCGTTTAGTTTAGGAGTTCCGATAGCCACCTTGCGACGCCATCTTGAGACCAGCTTCATGGTACCATATTATTGCATTGTCACCGAAGTTACGTAAGTAAACCAAATTTCAACCTAATCTAACGACAGGAAGTGGTTTCAAGGGTCGCAAGATTTGTCCCATACTTACATACTAACAGGGCAAGTAGAATAAAAGCTTTTAAAAACATTAAGTCAATATTAGTACTGAGGTCATTGACCTTTTTGTAAAGTACTCGTAGTCTAAACAAAAAACTCGCCAAGTAGTTTTCTTTTAAATTACATCATTAGGAACCCTACTATATGGTTAGACACGGTTATATGGCCACTTACTTTTATTCTACGAGTATAGAGATATTTGTTTATACCTCGTTTTGTTCAGGTTCACAAAGTCCAATGAGCCAAAATGTCTAGTGACTCAAAATAGACACAGCGACTACAAAAGATAGCCGCCAGAGGAGGTAAATAAATAAAAATATTGGTGGATATTCACACAACACCATATAGCCCAAACTAAGAAAAGCTTGTGCTATAGAAACTAGATGGCTGATAGAATACATATGTACTTTTTTTTTGTAAATACATACGAGTACTTATGATACATAGAAACACCCAGACACAGAACAAATATCTATGCTCATCACACAAATGATTACCCTGGGTGGGGATCGAACCCACAACCACGCACCACAAACCACGAACAGAAGGCAGACGTACTACCACTGAGCCATTAGGCCTGTTAATAATAATTTATATTACAATAAGCATAGTTTAAGCATATTTTTATTCCACTAAGTACCCGAGAATAATGTTTGGTTTAATAACATTAATTCTACCGTCTGTTCCATTGATACGAGTATAGTAACTAGTTGGACTTTTTTAACCAAGTAGTTCCATTATTTTCAGTTTCTTACATTCTTCTTTGATGGTTTCTTCTTCGATGGGCTCGTCTTTGATTGATTCTTCTTTGGTAGACTCTTTTATTTCTTCAGTTCTTTTAACTCACCGCGCTGTCGTTATTATTCCCGAAAATCAAATTTGAAAGTTGTTTTTCTAAGCGCACTGAATTATGGCACGAAGTTGACGCAGATGATGAATTTGTGATTAATGATAAGGAAAACGCGATAGGTAAAATTAAGGTCAAAGTATAGGAGTGAGTTGCACCGTTACTTGTATGTGTATAAAAGATGGTGATGGCAATAACTAGCCGCTCTGTACGCAAACATGACCCCGCTCGTCCTGGTGCTCGCAGCGTGCGCGTACGCACTTCACGCGGCCTCCCTCCCCCACCCGACTGACTTACACAAAAAGATCCCACCACTTCTTCCCAACGTCGGCACCCATGTCTCGCTAAATATGCAAGAGATTATCGTTCCCGAACCCGCTAAAGATATCGGAAACAATCTCCGCACTAAGGCCGAAGGCCTCGTGCAAGATGTCGTCGAAGATCTGCCGTCGGTGAAGATCTATAGAATCAATGATGAAGAAATTAAACGGCTGGCTGTTGACCTCCGCAACTCGGGACTTCCTCTAATTGAGCAAACTCAGAATCTTCTGAGAGAAAGTTTCCAGGATGTTTCTGATAATATTCAAAATTGGATAAACAAAAACGACGACCAGAGCCATATTCAAAAGAACGCTCAAAATCTTCGTGATACTTTCACCAGCCAGATTCAAAAGTTGAATGACACGATACGAGCGTTCACCAAGCCTCGATTGTCTGAACCTGAACCCGTCGAAGTGAAAGAAGAAGAGGAGCAGAGGAACTACGATGAAATCCAATCCCGTCTTAAGATTTTGGAGGATAATTTTAATGACGATGTGAAAACTTTGTCTGCTGGTGTCGAGCTGGTGACTAGCCTGAAGTCGAGTGCCAAGGGAGATGCGACGCATGTTCAAAACATGTTTGTTCAAGCGATGACTAATTTTCGAGATCGAGTGACAACGAATATGAACGCTCTCCAGAACTTAGTGACAGATCAAGGGTCTCAGACACCGAGTCTTCCGGTCGAAGCGCAGGGCGTCACATCCGCAGGGTCTGATCATCCCTCTCTAATACAAGGACCGACGTCTAATTTTACTAACGTTATTCAGAATTGGTCGAATAAGACTAATATTTTATTTTCGAACATCCGGAATGAGATAGGAGATAATATTTTTAAGTTACTTAGTCCTATATTAGGGTTTATGATATTAGGTTAACAAAAAACAATAAAGAGAAAAATGAGTATCGAGAATAAAAGTATCAGTTTCGTTGAAAGAAGGCTTCTTTTCTTATAAATACCTACGTAAACTCCATCATATTGTGTGGGGTATCGTTAAATAGGTCTTTTAGGGTTGATAGTACCTGGGCGACCGAGCTTCACTCGGTTTTTTATGACTGAAAATACGATTAAACCCGGGTTCACTAAAAATGAAACCTAGCAAGATCGATTTATATATACAAGAATTGCTAGTTTAAAGGTATTAGATATATTTTAGTGTTTCCCCACAAAAGAAGGAACTTGAAAAAAAAAAGAGAAAACATAATTTATCGCGTTATTAATCGTAATTATTCATCGCGTTTTGCTTATCATTAGTGCAAAATGTCTTTGTTAATTCCGTATCATTCTTCGAGTGCGCTTGAGATCGATAGGCTATGAGACTTTATTTCTTATTCAATCTACTTTAGTCGAAGATGATAAACATAAATAGTATTTTATTGCACTCGCTTATCCGTCCTTTCATATGTTTGATTCTCTATCACAAGTCTAGAGAAATCGCTCAACTTGATTTTAGAAAATACCGTTATCTCATTACCCACTTTGCCGTAAAGTAATACAGCGGTATACTTCAAATTGGCTGAGATGTATAAATGAATACTCACGTAGGTATCTAAACTGTTTTTCCTATCTACTGCCCACTAATCTGACGAAGGTACCTAGGTCAAACTTATAAGGACATAATTAAGAGGAAAACAGTGATAAAAACAAAGTTTTAAAATATAACTTTTGTATCAGATGCTCCAAAATACAACAATGTCAGGCATTTAAATAAGTAATAAAATAGGACTTTGAAGTCTTTGATAGAGCAGTAGGTTAAATTGTAGGTAATTAGGTAGGCATGTGAGATGAGGCATAACCAGCTGACCAGGGGCCGTACCCGAAAGCTTTAAAAACCATATTGTTTCTTACTGAAACTTTACTTACTTTACTTGTACTGTGCCTGTCATGTGCATGTGTACCCACAGATTTCTCGGAAGTTTTCAGCAATAGAGTATACTCTAGGTGCTTTTTTAGGGTTCCATACCTCAAAAGTAAAAAACGGAGCCCTTATAGGATTACTTTGTTGTCCCTCTTTGTTGTCAGTCTGTCAAGGCCTTCTATTTCGGGAACGCGTGAAGGTATCGAGTTATAATTAAATCCATATAAGTATAGCTTTATCTGCAATTAACAGAGTGATACAAAAGTTAAAGCTATAATTAAAAAAAAAACCGGACAAGTGCGAGTCAGACTCGCCCACCGAGGCGCGAGGGTTCCGTACAAACTAAATAAAAGGGGGAAATCATATTTTTTTTTTATATTTTCCTTCATTAACCGAAAAATATACATCGTAAAAATATTTAACACATTCCTTGCTCACCACTCGGATCCGAGCGAGCGAACGTTTGAGCCCTCCTTGCATAGAGACACTATTTTTTTATGATTAAATAAAAAAAAACAGTTTTCGGATTTTTTCCTATATGTGTACTCTAACACAATGCTTCTTGCCAAATTTCAGAGTTCTAGGTCAACGGGAAGTACCCCATAGGTTTTGATTCCTCTGTGAGTGTCGAAATGTGCGTTTTTTACGACATATTCGGCTGTATTTTTTTTTTACGAAAACTGAGAAATTTTATTTTTCTTTCTGCATCAAGATATTATGGATTTGCGTATAAGGTTTTAATTTCAACTCGATACCTTCACGAGTTCCCGAGATAAAGGTCTTGACACCCGGACGGACGGACAGACAGATGGACAACAAAGTGATCCAATAAGGGTTCAGTTTTTTTTCCTTTTGACGTACGGAACCCAAAAAATATATCTCTCGCAAAAAAAATGCATTTTTAGGGTTCCGTATCCAAAGGGTAAAAACGGGACCCTCTTACTAAGACTTCGCTGTCTGTCTGTCCGTCTGTCCGTCCGTCCGAATGTCACCAGGCTGTATCTCATGCACCGTGATAGTTAGACAGCTGAAATTTTCACAGCTGTTGCCATTATAACAACATATACTAAAAAAAAAAACAGACAAGTGCGAGTCAGACTCGCCCACCGAAGGTTCCGTACAAACTAAATGAAAGGGGGAAATCATTTTTTTTTTCCTTCATAAACCGAAAAATATACATCGTAAAAATATTTAACACATTCCTTGCTCACCACTCGGATACGAGTAGAGGCTATAGTAGCGGTGCCTCCCACTCGGATCCGAGCGAGTGAACGCTTGAGGCAGCCCTCATTCCTTGCATAGAGACACTATTTTTTTGTGATTAAATAAAAAATGACCAGTTTTCGGATTTTTTTCCTATATGTGTACTCTAACACAATGCTTCTTGCCAAATTTCAGAGTTCTAGGTCAACGGGAAGTACCCCATAGGTTTCGATTCCTCTATGAGTGTCGAAATGTGCGTGTTTTACGACATATTCGGCTGTAACTTTTTTGTACGAAAACTGAGAAATTTTATTTTTCTTTCTACAGCAATATACTATGGATCTGCGTATATGGTTTTAATTTCAACTCGATACCTTCACGCGTTCCCGAAATAAAGTTCTTGACACCCGGACAGACGGACAGACGGACAACAAAGTGATCCTATAAGGGTTCCGTTTTTTCCTATTGAGGTACGGAACCCTAAAAACTGCTTTTCTGCAGTCGGGTATTTTGTTTTTCTTTTAATATAAACACTAGTTTAGTAAATGTATTATATTACACGAGTATATTACCAATTAAAACTTCTATTCGAATAAAATAAAATTCATGCATTATCTGTTTATACTCGTATTACTAGTAATTTACACGGTAGTTTAATTGCTGTTGTGGGTCAGTTAGGCGCTATACATACAAAGGCTTTGCCTTGTACTTTTTTAGACTTTAAAAATAGTAATTTATATTTATTTGAAATTACATAATACATTATAATAACTAGATAAAACTTAAAACAAATAAGTATTACTAAAACTGAGTGATTAGATTTCTTTTCGCAAGTGCTGCAATAAAGAAGTACAATTGTATCTGACTTTAGGTGTATCTAGGTTCTGTATTTTTACCCCACTGCGTAAGAAGGAAGGTAGTATTTTTCGAGTGATAGAATATACATATATGTACTTTTTTGTACATACTTATGATAAATATATAAAACTTAAAACAAATAAGTATTACTGAGTGATTGGATTTCTTTTCGTAAGTGCTGCAATAAAGAAGTACAATTGTATCTGACTTTAGGTGATTTTTAAGTTTAGATCATTTTTAATAAAATAAACTTTGAATTATTGTATTGGATTATTTTATTTTCTCGCACTCGTAGTGAAAAGTAGAGTGTAACACACGGCGCTAAAAACCCATTGTAACTCGGTTTCTATTAACTCCCTCGCTAAAGCTCGGGAGTAAAAATCTACCTCGTTACAATGGGTCATTTTAGCCCCTTGTATAACAATTTACTATTTCTTAGGTGTGATATAGGTATACCAAACCTACAATATCAGTCAAGCTATAGTCCGCCAGGCTTCGTTTTCAGGTAAGTTAGTATAATTATTGAATCAGGCGTTACTTTCCGGAAATTCATAATCAAAAACATAAATTTAAAAACTAACTTTTGATACTACTTTCTAACTTTAGATTAAGTTAGTATATTTTTTATACATGATAGATCTGCGATTGACCACCAACTCGCCTGGCGACGGTGTTGCCAAAGATCGGGCTGTCGATCTATAATGATATCTCGCTCGATTCACTCTAGCCTTGAAAATTCCAAGATTGTAGGTCTCAGGATACAGAGATGGCGGTAAAGAATTCCATTCCTGTGCAATACGCATCAAGAATGTGGGTCGATATCGCTAAGTACGGATTTTTGGCATTTCAACGAGAAATGGGTGGTAATTTGCCGACTTTCTGCTAGTCCTGCGGTGAAATGGGGAAGGTGGAATTAAGTCGTTAAGCTCTTGCGCACATTCCACGAAATGAATCCTGTACAAAATAAACATACATGCTACTTTACGGCGGCGCTCGAGACTAAGTATCTTCTTGGCAGCTAGTATATCTTCACCGATTAACCACACAGCTCGCCGGTCCACTGACTTTAACTAAACCTTCCAGCTGATACTTGGCTGATCCATTAAAAAGGTGACAGCAGTACTCCATACACGATCGGACCTAAGTATGTGTGTTTCTATATTACATTACCTACTTCCTTTAGGATGCTTGTTCACCAGAGATGTGCTATGCAGCTAAGCTGCGAGGATGCGAGAGCTAAGCTCGGAAACTATGTGACCGTTTTCACTAATGCTAAGCTGTGTAGCTTGGTGAGTAAGATGTGCTATGAAGATGCACCGCCACGTAGTAAGATGCGTAGCTCGATCGAGCTATACGATGCAGCGATGTATCGACGGTCGAGAAGGCACGGGGAGCGGCTGCGGCGCGGGAGGGGATAGAAATGTTTGCGCCGCTCATCCTTGCTCTACCATGTACCAATCTCTGCCAATCCATAGCTCCCATCCATAGCACACACACATCGCTTCCATCCATAGCACGCATCCTTCCATATAAAAACATGGCTTAGTTGAACTCGTTTCCACCAGTGCTATGCTATGTGGACCAATAAATATGATTGGTGGATATCAAACGCATCCATAGCAACGTCGCATAGCACATCTCTGGTGGAAAAGCACCCTTAGTCTGATCATATCAGCTTGAACGATTTAAGTAATACGTGCGAAGTATTCTTTGATGATCTAACTAATTTAGTATTTTTCTTTTAATTGTTTCCCATTGTAATAAAAACACAAAATTTGAAAAATATAATTTTACTTTTGTATGTCTGTCTGGTCAAACGGGGAATAATGAAACAATATTACTTTAAGAGTTTTTTCGTTTTTAATCACCGAGTCTCACTATATTAATTAAATTTATTTACAATATATCTTAATCTAAAATAAATAAACCTAACATTATCACACTACGACTCATTCAGTCTTCTCTGGAATCGATTCTGGTCTGACATCTGCTTCTTCCTTCTTAGACTCTTCTTTTATGGGTTCTTCTTTAATGGGCTCTTTTTTGATTGGCTCTTCTTTGATTGGCTCTTCTTTGATTGGCTCTTCTTTGATAGGCTCTTCTTTGATAGGCTCTTTTATTTCTTCAGACTTCTCACTCACCCCGCTGTCGTTATTATCCCCTTTGAACAACCGAAAAACAATATTAATTTTACTGTTGTTGCTCAAGTTAATATTAGTACCTGGGCGACCGAGCTCCGCTCGAATTTTTTATGACTGAAAATACGAGCAAACCCGGGTTCACTAAAAATTAAACCTAGCAAGATCGATTTATCTTCCTCTAATCTACCTACAAACCAAATATTAAAATCGTAGAAGCCGTTCCCGAGATTCAGATGATATATATACAAGAGTTGCTCGTTTAAAGGTATTAGATATCAAATCCAGTTTGCTACTACCATAACCCACCCAGTGGCAGTTGCCAATATTCTGTCAAGTCTAGGTACATCGATTTTCCACTAGCCATCATCGGAAAAAATAACAAAAACACGGCATTCTGCGGTAACAAGCGTTAGCCTATACTGAATCCGTTTCTGAATATTAGTTACTATAATAATAATCATTTAATTTTAGACCGTTTCAGTCCATATTTGTACAAAATCAAACAATGTTATATTTAATTAAAAACACATAAAACAGCATATTGATGATATAGTGAAATAAATGGAATCAATGAAACAGTTAATCACTTTAAATAATAAGAAAAAAAATAGATGTTATGACCTCCCTTTTTAAAATAAGTTAAAAATATAAGATATCAAAAAAATAATAAGGTCAATAACTCATTTAAAACGTAAAATAGTAAAATTTAGGATCTCAACATAATAATAGACATATACAATCGTATACAGTGTGGCGGACCAATGAGAGAAAAAGAGATAATCAAATAGAAGGTATTTAAAAACTGAAACAACCGACAAATTTATAGATAGTTCATAAATTTCACACATCCAACGGGAATTGAACCCGCACCAAACATTTTTTCGGTGTGTAAAAGATTAAAAAATATCAAATATAAGACTATCTATTTCAAAATCCACATGTCATGTCGTTTATAATGTCGTTTTCCAGTTATTTTGTTTTATAAAACAAACTGTTAAGCCGATGTTGACGAATTTTATGGGACCAAACTGAAAGTATTTCCTTTAAAAAATCAAGTTGTTTTTATAAATAATGGAATTAGGTATGCGGTAACAAAAATGCTTAAAATAGAAAAAATACCGAATTGAGAACCTTATTTTTTGAAGTCGGTTAAAAAGGGACACTTGACCGCCATCTCGCCTGATGTTAAGTGACATATTTAGGAATACGGTTAAAATTACGTGTCATACGGTGAGTCCTAGAGGCGGAGAAGATATCATAGCGTACATCATTACACAATTTACAAGTATAGTAATAAAATTTGACACCAGTTTGGTGTTGCTATTTTTTAGCAACGAAACATAAAATCATAAAATATAACTCTTATTATTAGTTATACTCTCAGTTATATTTTATTTGTTGTTACAAAAAGAAAAATAACCCTAATTGTTTTGTTTCGCTTAACGAAACTATTAGGGTTCTTTTTGTTTTCAATAAGCTGTATATCAGCGCGATTGTGGATAAGATTTTTTTGGGACGCAGGTTTCTACGTCGGCCACACTTCCAAAGTCCCGAAACACCACTTTGTTACCATTCCTGTATACTTGTGTCATGGCATACATGATGTTTGGTAACTTTTTCTAAAACTTTCGAAGGGTTAGATCTGAGCTCAGAACATTTTAACCGTACGTTTGTCCAGCACAGTTTTTTCTAATTTGTTTTCGCAGACTACGACATTATATAAGCAGTTTATGAATTTTATCTCAATTTCTTTTTAATTTTTATCTTTTAATTTAGGTTAGAACTCGTTAATTCTATTCTGGTTTCGATGAATAACACTTTGAACGGAAGAATATTTTTAAGCTATTTCAATGTCAAGCTATTTTTTATCGCATTAAACAGACCTCTTCTCTTGTCTCGTACCATTGTCGTATCATCTAATAAATCAGACTAGTCAAACTGTCTATATTTTGAGATCCCAGGAAAAAAACAAATTTATATAATAAAGGTTGACTTATCTGCAGTCATGTTTAGCTAAAATGTAATAAATCAGCTCTGTTATCAGGCTTATGGCACACATATATTCACAACAAATAAATTATCTTAATATATCATAGCATTTTCCCTAATCACGACGATCAAATAAAAAACACAAAAGCAATCATGTTATAAAAAATACAACAAAATAAAACTAACAAATCAACAACATCATCATTAGAACACAGACAACAAAATAACAATGACACAAAAAACAACAAACACAGCGGCTATTCTCTATGACCAGTGTTACGTAGCACCATTGAAAATTAGTCCTTAAGATACCAGCTATAAATTCTACTTTTCAATGTTAATTTTGTATGTGTCACATACTTATCGGTCGTATAGAATATAACCCCAGGGCGGTGCTTAGTGAATAGAGTGCCGTACCCATAATTTTATATATGTATAATCGAGGAAATAAAAAGAAAAGGAAAAGTATTTTCTGTTCATTTTTCAATTTTATTTTGTGTCATAATGTTCCTACACATAGGTAGGAGTCTCATTCACTAAGTAACACCCTGTATAAAGCAAAACACAACACAAAAAACAAAGACGACACAGACACAACATAAAAAGCCCTTAGACCCATTTTTGCCCCCAAAATGGTCCCAACATAACCCAGTCCCGGGTACCTCTATATTGGTGCCAAGTGTGTTGATGGCACTGTTGACTGCAGCGGACGCTGTGCCGATTGAGCCATTCACCACGGCCCCTATCGTACCCACTAGGCTGTTTATCAAGTTACTCCACGCAAGCACTGGAAGCCCCGTGGAATTTTCGGTCAGATCAAAGAATAAAAAACCGGACAAGAGCGAGTCAGACTCGCCCACCGAGGGTTCCGTCAAACTAGTAGATAAAAGGGGGATTTTATATTTTTTTTTGTATTTTCCTTCATAAATCGAAAAATATACATAATAAAAATATTAAAAAATGTGTTTTAGCTGTTGCTGTTTACCTGTTTTAGCTTGTAGCACAAGCTCTTTCATATGATACCGATTGATACACCACATGATACGGTTAAAGCACTTTAATATTTGGACCCTCCTTCCTTGCTTAAAGACCCTATTTTTTGCGATTAAATTAAAATTGACCAGTTTTCGGAGTTTTTTCCTATATGTGTACTATAACACAATACTTCTTGCCAATTTTCGACGTTCTAGGTCAACGGGAAGTACCCCATAGGTTGTGATTCCCATGTGAGTGTCGAAATTTGCGTTTTTTACGACATATTCGGCTGTCACTTTTTTTATGAAAACTGAGAAATTTAATTTTTCTTTCTGCAGCAAGAGATTATGAATCTGCGTATATGATACCTTCACGCGTTCCCGAGATACACCCGGACACCCGGGTCTTGACACCCGGACGGACGGTCGGGCAGACGGATAACAAAGTGATCCTATAAGGGTTCCGTTTTTTCCTATTGAGGTACGGAACCCTAAAAATGAAAAATACTCAACACCAGAATCATAAGATCGGATATCGCGGTCTCGGATAATAATGGAACTGATATTCTGATGTCATAAGGTCAGATATCCTATTTTTCGCTGAATGTGACATCCGATTATTTGGGTCTGATGTTAAAATGAATAAAATTGGAAAATGTGCTTTAGATCTGCTTAAATTTATATATCCATCCTGCTCTTCCTTCTATCGGTCTGATATAATTGTTTCCTCCCAACAGCTACCCTCAAAACGGTCACCTATGGTGGTCGTTGCATCTTCACAATGAAGCAGTGTCGTTTTATGATTGATACTCCAAAAAACTTATACATCCTACTTTTATTGTGCGTACCGCTATAATTCAAAATATACGCTTCCCAAGTATATTCACCAATAATAAACAGGCGTTTTTAAATCGCAAATTAATCTGTTTCTTTTAGGCAAGCGCGCTCTATCGTAGCCCGTAACTATCGCTACACATGGTGCGA
The DNA here is from genome assembly GCA_947563715.1 of Lycia hirtaria. NCBI lineage: Eukaryota > Metazoa > Arthropoda > Insecta > Lepidoptera > Geometridae > Lycia > Lycia hirtaria. Next base: position 28,623,284 of record OX387375.1, read on the forward strand.
GTTAGTGCGGTGCAAGTATCTTTATGAATAGAAAAATACAGTCGTCGAATTAATAACTCGTTGCCTCAGTCCTTGGTTGACTTGTTTGACCTATCTACCATTGGTAAAATTTCATAAGAGAAGAGATTTTGGCTTTATTTAATTTTAAAAGCTATATTTGTAAGGCTAGGAAGTCTTTTTTATACATGAGTTATATACTCGTGTATAAAAAAAGATTTTCAAGCCATACAAACATAGCTTTTTGAAAAATAGAGCATTAAGCTCTTCTTCTGTGAAATTTTCCAGTGGTAGATAGGTCAAACAGGCAACGAACTGTCTTTAAAGGTATGGCGTAAACCCCCGAGATGTCGGCATGTTTCAGGCCATCCTGGCCGCACCCACAAGCCAAGCGGCCAAGAAATTATGTACCTTGATCACCGAGGTACTTCTGCAGCGCAAACAGATTCTTCCCTTGCTATTGTAGTTGTTAACAGTAGTTTGGTGAAATGTTGAGTTGTACCTAATTTCGTGTAAAACGGGGTTGACATAATCGCATAGCGACTTAAGCCCCAAAATAAATACAGATAAAAAAACATGAAGTTAAAAAGCGATAGTAAATTCTGTTTTCCTGTTTGTTTATTACAGTTCTTGATAAAACTATTAAATAATGGAATATGATATAATTTGGCACAAATATAGCTGACACCATACAAATTGAAGTAAACGATACTTCGTTTAATCATTGTTTAAAAAAAAATTAGCAAAAAGAAAATTTTAGCACTCATAACCAAGCGCGGGTAAAGTCGCACGGCACAGAGTCTAGCCAATAAAGTATGTAAATGACTAGTAATAAAAAGCTGTGAGTTTTAAAGATAAGAATTTGACTTCTATTTTATTTTTTTATCGACTTCATTCAAGACTAATGTTACCTGGCCATCCTATAAGTTCCTAAATTTAATGATATTTATATTTAAATCTATAAAAATAAAACGTCGAAAAAATATAGGGGTTGTCAATATTCTATCAAACCAAACTATAAGTTTAAGCCGTAGAAGGAGATATTTAAAAGTATATCTGTGGTTTAAAGCTATCTTTTCATCTTTTTACATGTTTACATGTTTTTAAATTTTTCTTTTCATTAAATAAACTTGACAAACCGAATGACATCGCATAAAATATAGGCTTAGTCTAGGTTTTTTGACAGAATATTGGTAATCCCCAGAACAGATAAAACATTGAAGGATATTTTTATACCATCCATTATCCATATGAAAAACTACTAAAACGTAGTTACTGATTTCTACTTCATTGATTCCTATAGGACCACACTCGGTACCCGTTTTCTATTAAGAAAAAATCTTGAAATCGTTCAAAATCAGCGAAGGAATCGAGGAAAAATACTTAAAATACATTCGAATTGAAAATTATTGGTTGGTTAAAAATAGGCTTCAAAAAATATTTACTAGATGAGTGCTTACCTGCACCTGGTGGCTTAGGCCGTCCGTACCAGCCTGCTTTCGTCTGTCCGTCGCTCTTCTCCGCGGGATCCCGGGGGGTGTCGCGGTTGTTGATGGAGTTCTGTATGCGCTGCACGATGGGGTTGTTGCTCAGGAACTGCCGGATAGGGCCCGGCTGCGGCTCGGTGGGCTGTGCGGCAGGTGCCGGCGCCTGTGCTGGGGCGGGCGCATCAGCAGGCTTTTCCGGCGCGACTTCAGGGCTAGACACTGCCGGTTTATCTGCGGCCGGGTTAATGCTAGCCGCCTCTACCGGCTTCGCTGTTGATGGATTCAAAAACTCTAGCCAGCCTTGGAGTGGCCGGTTACTAAACCAATTCGCTGGATTAAGACTTGAGTTTGAGAATAAATTATTGGTACCATTTCCCCAATTCATAGGAAATTGCGGAAAGAAACTGGCATTATTAGGTCGATTAAAAAAATTATTAAACGGGCCTGAACCAGTTTGGGTGGGTGTATCGGCCTGCGCTGCGGCCGGCGGATTCGACGCCTGAAAACCCAGAGTTGACTGGATAGTCTGTACACCGGTACTAACTCGCTCGAGTATAATATTTACCAATACTCCCAAGGGGTTCTGTGAAGGTTCTGTGTTCGAGGGAGCCGCGGCGGGCTGCGCGGGGGGTGATGGGGCGGCGGGTTCAGCGGACGCTTCTTCCTTTACCGCATTTCCTTCAGCAGTAGATCTCAGATTAGCTACCAAATTAATGCCAGCGGATAAAGTTTCCATATCGTTATTAAAATTATCCTCTAAAATTTTAAAACGCGACTGAATTTCATCGTACTTCCTCTGTGTCTCCTCTTCTTTCACTTCGACTGATTCGGACACTTCGGGCTTAATGTACGCTTGCACGGTGGCCTTCAACGTCTGAATCTGGCCAGTGAGGGTATCACGAAGATTTTGGATGTTCTTTTGGATATGGCTTTGATCGTCATTTTTGTTGATCCAATTTTGAATATTGTCCGAAACACCCTGGAAACTTTCTCTTAGGAGATCCTGAGTTCGCTCGATGCTCTGTTGAATGGATGTAATTTTCAGTTGTTCGTCGGTATGTTGCTCCGGGTTCTGCGTCTCGTGCTCCTGACGCTGAGGAGGTCCCGGGTTGCGGAGGTCGACAGCCGGCCGTTTAATTTCTTCGTCATCAATTTCGTTGAACTTCACCGATAGCTGATCTTCGACGAGTACTTGCACCGGGATGTCTTCTGGTTTGACGCGTAGTTCGTTTCCAACATCTTTGGCGGGTTCGGGAGCGATGATCTCTTGATTGTCTGGCGAGGGGTGTTTGCTGTCGTCTGGGAGTGGTTCTGAGATCTTGTGTTGGTGGGGGATGGAGGCCGCGTGGAGCGGCGCGACGAGTGCGCACGCAAGCACCAGCACGAGCGGGGTCATGTTCGGGCGCGGAGTGACGCGCTGTCGCCCTCGCCGGCCTTTATACACATCGAGTAACGGTGCGACACCGCACCTACACATGTTTACGTATCGAGTTTTCGACAGTATTAAAATCGTCTACAAGAACTCGGTGCATTTCTTTGAGAATTTCGAATGCACATAATTTTAGTTTGTAGCGATGATTTTGACCTGAAAACACTCATTTTAGTAGAAATTTAAGTAAAGAGAAATAATAAGTGAACTTTCAACAGGAAAACTAAGCAGCTCATGCAAATAAGGAAACCTCGGGTAGGATAGTGGGCCAAGAGGTTTCTATCACGGCGCAACAAGTTATCAACCATGTCAGATCCGAAAGGACTTTTATTTATGGAGTCTTAATTAAAGAAAAGCAATAAACAATAAATTAAGGCAACGGGGATAGATAATTTTATGAATATATCTGCGTTAATGATGGAAAGTGAATTCAGTTATTTTGTTATAAAAACCAAAGTAATGAACCGATTATGATTTAAAATAAAATACAGGGGATTACCTATGAATGATTATATTATCTACCAATAAAAAAAATTAATAATAAAAAACAATTCATAATTTGCGGAGTAATGCTAAAAACAAAAAATACAGTCGAAACAAAAAAATACAGTCGACTTGAGAGCCTCCTTTTTTGGAAGTCGGTTAAAATTTTCATCAAAACCAGTTTATTAGTTTGGTTTTTAAAACAAAAACGTTGATTAACATCAGGTGAGTTGACAATCAAGCAAAAACTGACCAAAAGACCAACAACTTCTTTTTTATAATTGTTAAAGAAAGACAAATTTCACTTCCAGACAGTTTAGGAGCTAATTTAGCAATTCTACGAGTACTGTGCCCTGCCTTTACGGCTATAGCATTGTAACAAGTCTAAGTGGATGCCTAAACATTCTACATCTAGCGTAGTGCCAATTAAGTGTGTCACTCTAGTTACGACCGAGAGAGTAGGTAAAAGATGCGCATTCGCATCCAACTTATAAACAATGTGCTGCATAGTCGCATACTAGGTTAGGTATCCTGTAGTAAGCCGGAAGGAGGTCATTGTATTCTTCAATGTAAACTATTTCTACTGAACGCAGTGGGCACAACTAAACTACGAAATTCAGATGTTATACAGATCGGAACTTCGCATACTTTTTATGAAACATACAGACTTCTGTTGTTTTTTAATTAAATTATTTCAGAATAAGTGTTCATTGAAAAAGCTCTCTTTGAAAAAAGAATAAATACGATACCAGAACAGAACTTTATTGCGCTTATTGAGTGTAATTTGGAGTTTTGGAACGTCATAGAAACGTGTTGCTTTGTTTTATTTTCCTAAGCTTGTGTTATTTTGAACATTGATGCGATAAAAATGGTGGTTTTTTATTTACTAGTGTTCGATCAAGTGCGTGAATGTAAGTGAAATAAAGCAGTGAAACGTGTCATTTTACGTTGTCGGCAAAACTCCATAGAAGCTTCTAGTAAAGTCGCCATCACTTTACTGAGGCAAGACTCAAAGTTGAAAATGACTGTTGACATGACTTAGACTGTAACTAAAACACTATAGGTATAACTTGTATTATTCAAGAAACTTGAAGATATCTCAATACCTGACACTGGCAAATCGCTAACCGTATGGTCCAATAGTAGTAGTATGGTAGTTTTTTAGGCTCAATAGTCTTACTTTTGTTATTTGTACTTGTGTTCTCTGTTTTTGTTGTAGTGTATGGTGTATAAAAATAAAATATTTTCTTTCTTTCTTTCTTTTTCAATACAAAAAAGAAGAAGAAGAAACGTGTAATTTGTTTGAATGACATTCGTTACAAAACAAGAAAGAAGAACACGAAAAGAAAGTAGAAATAGAATAACATTCATCATCATCTCAGCCATAAGAAGTCCACTGCTGGACATAGGCCTCCCCCATGGATTTCCAAAAAGACCGATTGGAAGCGGCTTGCATCCAGCGTCTTCCCGCCACTTGTATGAGGTCATCTGTCCATCTCGTGGCTGGTCTTCCTACGCTGCTCTTGCCGGTGCGTGGTCTCCACTCGAGAACCTTTCGGCCCCATCGGCCATCAGTTCTACATACTATGTGCCCTGCCCACTGCCACTTCAACTTGCTAATCCGCTGTGCTATATCGGTGACTCCTGTACGTCTACTTATCTTTTCATTTCTGATTCGATCTCGCAGAGAGACTCCGAGCATAGCCCTCTCCATAGCTCGTTGCGCGACCTTGAGCTTCCTTATAAGGCCCATAGTTAGGGACCACGCGTGGTGCCTAACTATGGGCCTTATAAGGAATAACATTAAAAATAAATAAATAAAATTATTGTGCCTGTAATATCAGTTGTATATAAAAAATGCTCAGCAATAATACTGCCAAATGATTAGTAGCGCTGATTTTCAGTACAAATCATCTGACTCAAAGTGTAATTGTATCCTTTAATAAAGTATCAACGCCACGGGACATGTAGCGTCAGTCCTCAAAAACATCCGAGCTCAATGAGACCTAATTAGATTAAAATAATTTCGATCTTCAAAATAATTCAAAGCGGCAAATATACGTCTCTAGAGTTTTCAATCTAAATTAGGCTTTAGCGCGGCGATATAGAGTTTTTATATCAAAATCTGTAAGTTCGTTATTGTTGGTATATGAGTAATATCAGTATCGGTCAACCCAGGACACTGTATTTGTAAATTTCGGTTTAGAATTTACCTCCACGTGATGGATTGAACGTATCAATAAGTTTTTTTTAAAGTTAGATCTACGATTGACTTGACCACCAACTCGCCTGATGTTAAGCAACGGTGTGGCCGATGATGAAGCTCGTCGATCCAGAAGATATCTATTCACTCTAGCCTTGAAAATTCCAAGAAAGCTCTCAGGAAACAGAGATGGCGGAAAAAAAAACCATTCCTGCACTAGCTGTGTAAATTATTACGTCATATGAAATGACGCGGTTTAATGTAAGCAATAGTAGTACAATGTATTTAACAATAGTAAAATTGACAAAGGCCACAGAACCAAGTGTATGTGGAGCTAAAAAAAAAATTAAGCATTAGTATTTTTTTGTTTTATTCGAAAATAGGCTTGCGCTTGACCGTCAACTCACCTGGTGTTAAGCGACAGTTACGGTCTACGATGGAGCGCGCTTGCCTAGAAGAAACCTATTCACTCGCGATTTGAAGACACCTAAATTATATCCAGTCATTATTCAAAGTACCGTGCCATCTGAATAGGCTGCGATGCTGTAATCTTTCAGCCACTTTCGCTCTCGGTCCGCTAACTATTGTCACACGAGGGTCGAGGGATAAGAAAGTTGCTAATTGGAAAGTGCCTTGACATTAACACCGTTGTTGATACCCGATGTAAATATGGCCGATTTCACTTACGCTTCGAATGCAGTTAACTTTAAATCCTTTGGAAACTTAATCGTCCTCACAGAATTCAGGGCCCTATTTACATAGGACCGCTTACTTTTAAAATTTGTTTCTTGAGTATCAATCAATCTTGAGTATTCTCCATCGGGAAGCAAGCAATTATTTAAAAAAAAAGCTGAATGATACGCAGTTAGATTTGTCTTTGTTGTTATGATCGTCCTAAGGGAAGTGATTTCACTGCACAAACCACTGTTTTTTTTTCCAATTGTGACCAGGCCTCTTTAGAGGGCGTTATATTGAATATAGAACGAAGTCAGATTGTCTAAAACCAGCTGATTAATCCAAGACGCGTCAGGCGTCGTAGCGAAAATGCTTAGAAGTAAAGTTTATTTTTGAGCTTGGACGGGAACGTCATAGAAACTCTGTTATATTTTCGTAAACTTGTGTTATTTAAAATATTAATGCTATAAAAATAGTGGTGTTTTATTCATCAAGTGCTCGATCTAGTGCGTGAGTTTGGGCAAGTGAAATATAAAACCAGCGAAACGTGCCCTTTTACGTTGTCGCCAAAACTCTATAGAAGCTTCTAGTAAAGTCACCATCACTTTACTGAGGCAAGACTCAAAGTTGACTAGAATACTATATAACTTGTATTATTCAAGAACCTTGAAGATGTCAATACACGCACTTGACATTTGACACTGGCAAATCGCTAATCGCGTAGACCCAATACAAAAAAGAAGAAGAAGAATATTTCTCTCATTACTCGTATGACAGACTGAAAATGTACTCCTTCATATGGCTTTCTCTTAATTGGGTAAAAAATATAAACATAACATGAGCAATTTTTAAAATTAGAATTAAGGAAAAACCGTATACGATGCATACCTCCATGGTCATCGCTCCCTAAACCTGAATCCATGACATTCATTACCTTCATCAGTATAAATATTACATACTTTAAAAATATAAAAGTATAGATGTCTGTAACATTTTTAATTTCCTTTACTTTATTACTTAATTTCTATTATTTGGTAAGAAAGTACCTACCACAATCAGATGCTGATTTTGACCCCAAAAATGTGATATTATATCCGACTGTGAAGGAAGGAGTGTTATGTTTTTAAGGTGAATGTGGGTGTCCACATTACCTTTATTATAGTTTCCGGCAGCCTGTCGGGAGATGTCTGACTTGTGAACCGCATGTCCTGGTCCCACGGCACGCATCTCTGTCGTTTTGCAGTTATGTGCGTATTATTTATTGCTGCCAACTTCAAACGGTGAAGGAAAACATCGTGAGGAAACCTACATATCAGAGTGTTCTTAACGTTCTTGATTGTATGTGAAGTCTGCCAGCCCGCACTTGGCCAGCGTGGAAGACGGTCTTACCTTTCTCACAATGAGAAGATGGCCTGCGACCAGCAGTGGGACAGTTTATACAAACAGCGCTGATTATTTTTTATATTACCTCCTACAGCCTAAACAGCAAATCCGATTTTGCGAGGTGCGAGGTGTCGATAGTTTTTTTATTACTTCACGATTGTTTTACTAAGCTACATACTCCAACATGTCAATACTTAGCATGCTGGGTACGCTGCCAACAGGTATACATTTTTAAGTCCGTTTAAGTATTTGTCGACTTTTATTGCTCTGGGGTATCTGTTTTTTTGTATAATAAGTAAAGTAGAAATATGTTGTACTAATCGTGACCCGCAGTTCCACCCGCGCAGTGATGAAAAACGGTGGTGAGTGTGAATGATGATGATGATGATAAAATATAAATGTTCAACTCTAGGATTAGCTATCTCAGCTGTTGGTTGTGAAAAGGTAAGAAACAAACAGATAGTTACTGTCGCTTTTATAACATTAGCTAGAATGTATATATAATATATATATTGTTTTGTTGTAGTAAATAAAGATACAAACTTGCTCTTTTTACCTGACTTCCAAAAAGGAAGAAGTTATCAATTCACCGGAATCCCGATTACTCGAAGACACCTGGACCGATTTGAAAAAATCTTATTTTGTTTGAAAGGGTACTTACCTACTTGGATACTTCCCAGTGGTCCCATTTTTTTTTATCAAAATCGGTTCAGTATTTTGGTTTTTTTAACAAAATAACTGGAAAAATATGTCATCCAAGTAAACGAATTGCGTATTTTGAAGTCGGTTTTTTAGTTTTTTTTAAACGATTACATGTATCAAATACAGGGCGTACCTACACTATTGCACTTATTCTATTTTCGCTCGTACCGTTAGACAATTTAGTTTCACACCCAAGTTCCCACCGAAACAACAGGTAAAACCGTAGGGCGTGTCTAGTTAATCCAAAAGTGTGCCAGCAAGGTCTAGTTCCAAAGCTAATATTTGGTTTCGACGTCCAATTCCTCCGTGGATACTAGTTTTTTGTAAACCGTTATAGTCTCGTATCGATATTTGATATTTAACTGTTAATTAGTATTTTTAATAGCCAAAGAAAGCATAAATGATATTATAAATAGAGCTACATATTATGGTATGGTATGGTTCGTAGAGATTGCACGGAATATAGTGATTTAGGCGTGTGCTTGTACGTAACTAGATAATATATAATATAAATAGAGCTTAATATTTAAATAAAATAGAATATTTATGTACTTAGTAGGTTCTGTAATAATATTACATACGAGTACAAGACTATATTTCGTATCCTACCCATTCACTTTTTTTTTACCCAATTGCACAAGACGGAGTGTAATAAATTACGGATGTACTTATACGTACCTATGCGGGATTCACCAGTGTAGCGATGAAAAACCCCTATTTTTGATTTTAATATGTGAGATGTCATAAGATTTGTGATTAATTCCTGATTATTTTACAGGCTACAGAATTGATTAACGGATTTATCGCGTATATTTTACATAGTTCTGTAGCCTGTAAAATACTCAGGAATTGATCACAAATCGAATGAAATCCCACACAAATCGGATATAGAATTTAATACTCGCCGCTTTTTCTCAATACGTGGGTGAAACCCGTATGGTACGTACAAGTACATCCGTAATTTATTACACTTCGTTTTGTGTAATTGGATAAAAAAATATTATAAATGGGTAGGATACGAAGTGACGTCTTGAGTCTATATATAATTGAATATTATAATATATTACTATAATATTATATAACTACATAGATAGTATTATTCTGGAACCTGTTAAATGTACCTAAATATTGTTTTTTTTTAAATTAAGCTTAATTTTCTCCGGGAGAAAATGTTCTAATTTATTCGAATAATTGCATTATTCGAAATCTTAGTAATACCAACAAGAATCAATGCCGTGGATCTCGTTTCTAGTTGGATCTCTTAGGTAACATCTGTATCTTTTTCACTCGCTATGTTATCGATACAAAAGACATCAACGCGCACCGAGACTTCAGCATTTTTTTTTTCGCTGTCTAGTCATGGACGTACCTAGGGGTGTTTTTGGGCCTTCAAACAACGTTGTGTTTACGAGTTTTGTATTTTTAAAGCTAGATAAAATAAATTCTTGGCACAGGATGTGTTCGACCGCTAACCCGTTTGAATCTAGAGTTTCCTAGGCCGCGATCTAGTTTCGAGACTGAATAGATTTGAAATGAGCTTGCTCCATTGCGATTGTATTAACAGTTACGATCAGATGAGTTTACTGTCAAAGTTAAGTCTATCACTGAATTAAAAAAAAACTAAATAATAATGTATCGTATTTTATTCAGGAACACAGGCCACAGCAACAATCTTCCAGAGTTCAGTACACATGACAAGTAAAACCTCGAAACGAAAGCCCTACAATTATATATGTGTACATATACTGCGTCATATTTATTTATATGTAAACACTGTTATGAAATACCTTCGAGCATCGACCCCATGTCAAGTACACCGTTACTGGCGTGTATTCTGTGACACGGGCGGCACAGAAAATCTTTACCGTTATGTCTTCTGATACATTTCGAGACAAGTTTTTGTGATATTGGTTTTAAGAATGGCGCCTATAATATCCGATCCCGATGTTTACTTTGGTTGCGAGTAAAGCGGCTGCAGCGCTGCTGGTGGTGATTCTGACGATGAATATCTACTTTGTGTTAGCTATAGTTAATTGGCATTTTTTAGGGTTCCATAGTAACTACGAGGAACCGTTATAATTTTGCCATGTTCGTCTGTTTGTCTGTCTGTCCGTATGTCACAGTCATTTTACTCAGAAACTATCACCCTTACATAGTATCCATACCTAACATAAACGAAATTTGGGGTGTCAATGTGTTCGGTAAATCGCTACAAAATTCCGTATTAAAAATTTAAAAAAATCCGGACAAGTGCGAGTCAGACTCGCCCACCGAGGGTTCCGTATAAACTAGTAGATAAAAGGGGACATCGTAATTTATTCATGTTTTCCTTCTTATACCGAAAAATATAACCTGAAAAAACCTGTTTTAACTTATGCTAATAAAGCTCTTTCATATTATACCCCACATGAAATGGTTAAACAACTTTAAAATTTGGACCCTCATCCCTTGCGTAAAGACACATTTTTTTTGTGATTAAATTAAAAATGTCCAGTTTTCGGATTTTTTCCTATACTCTAACACAATGCTTCTTGCCAAATTTCATAGTTCTAGGTCAACGGGAAGTACCCCATAGGTTTTGATTCCCTTGTGAGTGTTGAAATGTGCATTTTTTACGACATATTCGGCTGTAACTTTTTTTTACGAAAACTGAGATTTTTTTTTTTATTTTTGCAGCAAGAGACTATGAATCTGCGTATATAGTTTTAATTTCAACACGATACCTTCACGCGTTCCCGAGATAAAGGTCTTGATACCCGGACGGACGGACAGACGGACAGACGGACAACAAAGTCCGACACATATAGAAAAAAATCCGAAAACTGGTAATTTTTTATTTAATCACAAAAAATAGTGTCTTTATGCAAGGAAGGAGGTCCAGATTTTAAAGTTCCTTAACCGTATCATGTGGGGTATCATATGAAAGAACTTCGTTAGCATAAGCTAAAACAAGTTTTTAAATATTTTTACGAAGTATATATTTCGATTTATGAAGGACCATATAAAAAAAATATTCCCCTTTTTATCTACTAGTTGTACGGAACCCTCGGTGGACGAGTCTGACTCACTCTTGTCCGGTTTTTTAATAATATTCTCGAGATTCCTTACAGATTTTTATTAAGTACATTCAGACAATTTACATCTTTAAAAGATATGATATATTGATATTGAACCTTAATTTGATTTAGTGTTGAACTCGAGCTTGTTAGTAAAAAGCGCTTCAAGTGCTTACTAGAAGGTGTAGAGGCGCGGCGCCGCCAGTGGGACCGGTCAACGACGTTCCGTTACCAGGCACTCGACGCACGCATCTTGTCACCTTGCGCACGCGCATCGCTTGCGGCGCACCATCCACACAAATATAACTTACTTAGTTGGCACAGTGATCCAAAATATATCTTAGTCTGCGAAACCTGGTGAACGATGGAATACTTTGCCAGTTTCTCTGTTTCTTAAGAACTAGTTATAAGAAAATTCAAAGGCAGCCTTGTAGCCTTTGAATTTTCATGGCTAGAGTGAATAGATATTTTCTAAGTCGACGAGCTTCGTCCTCAGCCATATCGTCGTTTAACATCAGGCGAGTTGATCAATATCGTCTTTGGCAATTAGTTGCGTAGGAAGATATTTTTCCTTTTTGGCAACTGGTTGCGAGTCTCAGTTGCCAATACGACCGGAGGATAATCGTAGATCTGTCCAACCGTAAACAAAAAGATATTATAAAGTGCTACAGCACGCTACTTCAAAAATACACTGGGAACGGTAAAGTAAGTTCACCATCACCTTGTAAGTAAGTGGGACCATCACCTTGTCAATGTGATGGTCCCACTTTAGTCCTTGGTCATTTTCAAAACCCAGGAACGTTGTAGTTTGCTGTTCCTCAATCCTCACTCCATCCACAAACACACCATATCCATAATAGTCTAAGAGTGGTCCGTATGTTTCCCACCTCATTGGGTAACAAAATGTCAATATATCTAGGATGACGCACATTAGTAAGGTGTCTCTAAATGTACAGGGTTGCCTAGGCTAAACCTGGAGCGTTTTGTACAGTTAGCCTTTTTGCAGCAGTGACCATTTTTTGTGTCCACCACCTTATTGGGTAACAAGTAGTACATTCTAAAGTGACTTCTTATCTATAAGTGTCAAAATGAATATGGTAATCTTGTTACTCATGACGTGATTGGTATTATTTTTAGCACCCTAAAATTAGACATAGTCATGAAAGCTCCAGAGAGAGTTAGCCGAGGCAACCATATTGATTTTGATACTTCTCGATAAGCACTTTCGAATGTACTAGGTACTTGTTACTCGATGGTGGTGGACACCCTGTAAAATGGTCACATTTTTGCTAATTGTACAAAATGCTCCAGGCCTATCATAGGCAACTCTGTACATTTAGAGACACCTTACTAATGTGCGTCATCCTAGATACCTCACATCTTATTACCCGATAAGGTGGGTGAACATACGGCCCGCTCTTAGTCTATAAACGTCTGATAAGCCCATTTAGGCTAAAATATTCTTTGTCAACTTTTGTCGGTCGAAAACTGGCACTCATGAAAACAAAACAAAACACTTTTTAACTAAAATATAGTTAGAGGCTCAGGAACAAGATGATAATCTAGACAACTTACTCATCTTGTCACTTAGTTACATAATAAATAAGAAGTGAAATTAAACACAATTTAAAAACCGCTACTTCTCCAGCAGCGTAAAAATGTTATTATTAATTAATTATACCCTTAGACACAACTACAATAACTAAGCGAATATAAGTTCGTAATGATTCACTTATATTATAAAATTTAATATAGATTAAGTATATTTTACAAATATTGGCTTTGAATCCAATTGGGTTTTGAAAAATCGAAAACACTCAATGGGAGAAAAACTTTGGCATTTTTCATCTCATTCTTCACGTTGGTTGTTATACCAGATTTTTAGTTACACATATATTTTAAGAGATTAATTTAATGATAAATACAATGACAGTATTTGTCATTGACAATTTTGACTACGGGACCAATTATGAAACCACAAAAAATAATATAAGGTAGATACTCCCCAAACGGGACCTATTGGGGGTTTATCCCCAATTAAGGATATGTAACAATAATTTGATTCATCTCCATAGAATGTTTGGAACAGCTGTTTTTTTTATTTACCTTACGGGCAGGCTAAAGCCGTTTTGTCATACTGCCATTGGAACAGCTGATATTTCTCATGAGGTCCATAGTAGAAGTTTTTCATGTTGACATCTATAGGGCTCGTCATTACAAAAATTATGCATTTACATGTCGTCTCCAAATCCTTGAATTGTACATTTTATGAAGTATTTGACCATTTAATTAAACATATGACTTATTTTCCATGAAATGTTCAGTTCAGATATTTAGATGCAACATTATTTATAACAGTGAATAAATTATATTTATATAACCAGGTAGCCTATGTAAATAGGGCGAATTCTGTGTATTTAGCATTGTTTTGCGTAGTATATGTTTGAACTCTTACTTTAAAGCTCAATTTCTAGGTAAAATTATTTTTCCTTTTTCTATAAGTACTTTTAATAATAAAATAAAACGATGAAGGTGCTCAAAGGGCTTTACAAGTTCAGCTTTTTTTGGGCGGTCTGCAACTCCCTTATAGATTCTAAACTTGTTTGAAAGCAGACGCTGCTTTGTCACCTTAAGACGATCTTGGAAATCATTCAGTAGCGCGCCCTTCTGCTCTTGTTGCGAACATGGTTGGCCAGACAGAGACCGAACACTACAGCCACCAACTGAAATAAAAAGATAAAACATTTTAGAACACTGTACTGTCCTTTGTAAATATAACCCAAGCATGATATTATGATATTTTTGAGATTTGCGTATAAAAATGTGTTAAGTCGCTAGGCTCTATAAATTAATTATAAATATCTGTTGATTATATATAGTTACACGTTTTTAAGGGTCAAAATTCTTATAATAGGTAATAGACCAATGCGCCTTATAGCTTTGAAAAAGACGTATGTAAGTATAATTTTATTTTGTCACGGCAGGCGCTTGGCACTGATACTTTCTTAATAACCACCTAGCCTAAGTAAGATCATCCATATCCGTGCCCTTATCTTACTTGGATTGCTAAAGTAGGTAAATAATCGTTTCGTTGATTTGCTAATTCGTCATGTCACTATTCTCTTATTCACTCATGTCAACATTTATTTAACCTTTCTGCGGTCGTTCCTTACATTTTAAATGTTAATTTCAGCTTGGTATTTCCATGCGTTCATGACAAAAACGGTCTTGTCTTGACAAACGGACGGACAGACAGACTGACGGAGTGATCCTGGATTTAGTTTTTTCTTTTATGGTGGTACGATTTTCATAAAAGTATTTTTTACCAAATATGGTAAAAAAGAGCATAAGATTTATCGGTCAAAAACAGAAGTTTAATAGCAAATTTTATCCAATTTTTTATCGAAAATTACGGATCTATATTTAATTGACATTTTTGCTATTTGCGAAAGTCTTATCTTCAACATATTTAAATAGTCACCAATGATTACCAATATAAAGCGGACAGCATGCTGGGTACGCTGCCACCGGTAGTGGGTTTGAGCATTTGGATTGTCTTTAGACCTTTATCGGTCTGGGGGTAATCGATTTGCTTTTAGAAGTAAGTATTTAGAGTTTAGTCTGGCCATAAATACTGTTACAGTTAAAATAAGAAAGATATTACATTTGAATTTGGAATCTGTCATTTTTATACGATTGTTCATTGAGTTTTCTAATTTTGGCGCCAATACATTGTACAATATTTTGCGATATTAAAATGGAGTGGGGTGATAAAGAGAACCGAATCGCTGTGATTGCATTACACAAAGTTGGTATGGAGCCAAATGCAATTTTTAAAACTCTCCATACGCTTGGTATAAGTCAAATGTTTGTGTACCGGGCTATTAATAGGTACAATGAGACCTCCTCTGTTTGTGACAGAAAAAGATCTGGCCGTCCACGTAGTGTTCGTACGAAAAAGGTGGTCAAAGCAGTAAGGGAAAGAATTCGAAGAAATCCTGTCCGAAAGCAAAAGATTTTATCTCGGGAGATGAAGATAGCACCCAGAACCATGTCGCGTATTTTAAAAGATGACTTAGGACTTGCAGCCTATAAGAGACGCACTGGTCATTTTTTAACTGATAATTTAAAAAAGAATAGGGTGGTAAAATCGAAACAACTACTGAAGCGATACGCAAAGGGAGGTCACAGAAAAAAATTGTTTACGGATGAGAAAATCTTTACAATTGAGCAACATTTTAACAAACAAAATGACCGTATTTATGCTCAAAGCTCTAAGGAAGCTTCCCAATTAGTCGACAGAGTGCAACGTGGGCATTATCCGACTTCAGTGATGGTTTGGTGGGGTGTTAGCTATGAAGGAGTGACTGAGCCATATTTTTGTGAAAAAGGTATCAAAATATCGGCACAAGTGTATCAAAATACCATTCTTGAGAAGGTAGTTAAGCCCCTTAACAACACCATGTTCAATAACCAAGTATGGTCCTTCCAACAAGACTCGGCGCCAGGTCATAAAGCTCGGTCCACGCAGTCTTGGTTGGAAGTGAACGTTTCGGACTTCATTAGAGCTGAAGACTGGCCGTCGTCTAGTCCTGATCTTAATCCGCTGGATTATGATTTATGGTCAGTTTTAGAGAGTATGGCTTGCTCTAAACGCCATGATAATTTGGAGTCCCTAAAACAATCCATACGATTGGCAGTGAAGAATTTTCCCATGGAAAGAGTGCGTGCTTCTATTGATAACTGGCCTCAACGTTTAAAGGACTGTATTGCAGTCAATGGAGACCACTTCGAATAAGCTTTTATATTTTAAATTGTTTTATATTTATGTATAAAACTAACACACTGTAAAAGTAATAAATATTTTAAATTAATAATATTTTTTTAAAAGTAATAATAATTTTTTTCTTCGTGACAATATTTATGGCAAGACTTTAACTTTTTTATAAAACTATATTATTTTAGACCATATAACATTATTTCGTTACCTATTTTGTGTGTATGATTTTATATTCTCTGTTGTATGTTTTTGTTATAATATATTTATGTCTATGTAATATTTTTGTATTCAAATCGTATCTATCATCTTCAGGTACGGAACTCTATGAGAATATATTTCTATACAGGGGTTATACGCATTGAATATGAAGTAAAAACATGGCAAATATTAGTTCTCAGCACTTTCGAGGATAAGATCACATACTTTACAACCTTTAGCATATTGGCCTTATATGTATATCCTGGTGTTGCACTTTCTAAACACAGTAATTCACAGGATATCGTTGTCACTGTTCAGAAGACGACACGCGTCTAGCAGCGTTGCCAAACGTGTCGCGACTGAACTCAAGTCGGGCGATTACCTTACTTGAGGCTTGCCTCGCAAAGCCAGGGATATCCTATCTACGTATAGGTAATATATCGTTTACGGAACCCTAAAAATAGAAAGCAGAGCCAGCATCCTCTCACCTCAACAGCCACGACGACGATGAGCACAACTCCCAAAGCCGTGCCGAAGGTGCTGAAGAAGTCTTTGATCAGGGTGTCGCATCCCTTATACGCGTTGAGTATGTTGCAGGGGGGAGAGGCGCAGCAGGACTCGGGGAGGTTGAGGATTCCGTACGAGGTGGGGCCAGTCGGACCGCAGCATTGGAACTAGAGAAAAGAGACATCATTAGTAGTTATAGTTATTAGTCCATGTACACTCGCGACCACAAAATGTTTTGCAAATATTATCTAAATTAGCGGATTAATGGCCTCGAAGTAAACTTTTTTATTTTTTAGGCTTCCGTACTAAGGGTGCGGGAGCCAATTCGTGAGGCTATGATGTCTGTCTGTTTGTCTGTCCTACACTTAAATGACTTTTTCTTTTGAACCGTAATAGGTAGGAAGTTGAAATTTTTACAGAATATGTTTCGTTATAGCTCATAAATCAACAAATACTACAAACTGGACAAACGCAAAACAAACTTGCGTAGTAATTTTTTTAAATAATGGGAAATTAACGAGAACTGCGAATTAAAACCTCCTTATTGGTCTCATAAAAAAAAAACAAGAAAAATAAGTGAATGTATCGTATAAAGTTTGTGTCATATAAGGATAATATGTTGTGATAAGTGACATAAAATGGTAGTGTTACAATCCTATAATGGTGGAGTGAATAATAAAACATGATATTTAGATTTTTGTATTATTCCAATTTTGCTAATTATTCCTATTTTCTGTGATCATTTATGTTGCATAGTACGGAAGCCTCGGTATGCGAGTGAAACTCGTGCTTTGCCGGATTTATTCTTATGTAGAGCGAGCGAAAGGGTCAGAAAGTAGTTAAAAGCTTCCTTACGTAATAAATTAAGTGCTTGGCGACAGATTTAAATTTCTTACCGATTTCTCGATTTCGTGGAAGGACTGTAGGTTAGAGGTGAACACTTCGTTCAGCCACCTAGGCACCGCGGCGATGACGTCATCCAGCCTTACGAAGATCAAGATGGCCAGAGTCAGCTTCGCGACCATCAGGATCAGCATCGCGATCGAATACTAGAAAGGGAACAGCATTTATGATTATTTGTAAAGGATGACATTTTGTATTAATATTGATGTGTAGATTCACATTCTAAAAATTCAATTGATATTGTTATTGGCAGACATTTCACACAACACCATTCAGCCCAAACTAAGCAAAGCACTAGACAGCTGATAGAATACATACCAATATACGTTTTTTTTACAAATACATACTTATGATACATAGAAACACCCAGACACAGAACAAACATCCATGTTCATCGCACAAATGTTTGTCCTAGATGGGGATCGAACTCACGACCTTCAGGTTAGCAGGCAGACATACTACCAACTGAGTTGTGAGGTCAGTCTCAAATTGCGCCGTTGGAGAAGGAAACATAGGAAGCATGGCTGTAGCGAAATTAGAGGGTATTCTAGTGGTGGAGTCCGTTGTTTATGATGCCAAGATGATATCTTTTCTCTTCCTATCAGCAGACTAATATCTAAATAAGTTGGGAGCGACTGGAACAGCTGTTGCATTGACCTTGATTAGTAATGGCCTGAACCTTTTTTTAACATAAAGAACAACAAAGAAGATACTTTTATTAATCACTTGCTTTTGCTGGCATGTCAAGGTGATAGACAGCATTTTTAAAATGCTCCTTGGTAAAGATCCAAGGGAATAAATTTGGATTTGGACCTAGTCCATAGAAAGGAGTGGAAAATCTTTACGGTCTTGTGGGATTTATTGTGTCGCAAAATGTGACGATGATCTCTTTGACTATGTGTTTCAGAAACTAACCTATTTATTTATTTTAAAAACACCAACAGTATACATATTACATGAGACTTAGTAGGTAACCTAAACGTCATGGGTCCCCTAAAGGTGTGCTGCATGGTTTAAGGGATAAACGTCATGCCCAACTTGTGACATTGCACGTAGGCTAAGATGGAACAAATTCAATCAGTATTTAAAGATAGAGATGTTGTTATAATTATAGGTACTCACAGTGACCAACATACAGTTGCTCTCTCGTATGGCGCCGCAGCATCCGAAGAAGGCCACGAGGAAGACGATGCTCCCCACCACCATCGAAAAGATGGGCGCCACCTCCAAGCCATCTACCAGGTTGGTGATCACTGTCACATGAAGCTGGGTGGCCACGCCAAGACCCACCAATGTGATGCCTGCCAACTGGAACATAAAATTATACAAGCTTAAAACCGATAATACGAAATGGTAGTCAAACGTAATGTTTCCAGATGTAATACCCAAATTACCACCTAATCTCAGAATCGCTCCAAATGCATGGTTTTATCGAAAAATCCCCTCCGCTTAAAAAATAATATGTTTTAATTAAGACTGTTGGTAACTTCCAGCAATCCAGCTCGTCTAATTGCAGTTTTTAGTAATAAAACGACACGTTAGTCGGTGTCCAGAACCTTTCATTTGGCATCAGTAGTCAAACATTGACCTGTTCTGGATATAAAGAGGACTTCTAGGTCTATGTATGCCTCTGTAAGTAATAGAGAAAAGAGTTCTCTTGTCATAACGCGACGTTTGAATTTTCTTTAATTTTTTATCTCTTCTTTGTTGTATGAATTTTATATTTATTTATTTTAATAACAATAACAAGAAAATGATAGAAAAAGTAAATGCGTGAATGTACGTGAACCTACTAATCATAAGGTACATGAAAAATAGTTCTTGATACTTCCATGGTTAAGCTTGATTTGCTGGTCTTTAAGATCGGGTTCTCATGAAGGTTTGTTGTTATAAAGTTAACACAAAGACTTTCAAATTAATGTTATCGTGATATTTATTCCTAGTTTTTTCCCGTTTCGCAGCGTAATGCATATTCAATCAAGGAGTCAAGATATCTCATTCCCGTGATTCGTCAGTCTTTTGCGCAACAAACAAAAATGTAGCGCTATGACCAAATTTACCAAGCCACCAAACTTTTGTTTATTTATGAATATAAAGTCGGTGCTTCTGGGTACAAATCGATATCTTATAACGTACATATACCGGCGTAATCGTTATCAGTGGAATATAGCGGTATCTTATCCGTTTATCTGGCTCGCCGGCTAGGTGTGACCGACTTACAGCGAAATGTATTTGTAATTGATGCTTATGAGGTATTTACGTAGATGGCTGCAATAATATCATAACCTGTACAGTTTATTACAGGGAGGAAAGATGATTGAACGTACTGGAAAGGTTGGTCGGAAAATGGAATACTCGTATATAGGATTGAATTATCCATCCTGCTGTCTTTTTGAAGTTATGTGCGTATTGTTCATTGCCGCCTACTTCAAACCCTACAGTCTGAGAGTTCTTAACGGTCTTGATGATGTGTGATGACTATCAACCCGCACTTGGCCAGCGTGATAGACTAAGGCCTTACCCTTCTCATAATGAGAAGATGGCCCGCAGTGAGAAAGTTTATACAAACAGGGCTGATTTTGATTTTTTGGGTTTGATAAGAAATGATACGCTGTCTCACGGCATGACAAATACATACCAGAGTGCTATCCGTATGCCCTTTTCTTCCGGGAGTTTTAATTTAGACCTAGTGAGTGCATGAATACTTTGATTTCACTTTGACCATACCTTAGTATCCATAGACCCCCGTTGTCTATGGATACTTTCTATCTACTTGTACTTAGCTACTAGCAAAATTTCTAGACATAATGAGATTAAACATGTAATATCTCAGAAGTCGACTTCTAGACATATGCCTCCCCCATAGATTTCCAAAAAGATCGGTTGGAAGCGGCTTGCATCCAGCGTCTTCCCACCACTTGTCTTCCTACGCTGCGCTTGCCGATGCATGGTCTCCACTCGAAAACTTTTCAGCCCCATCGGCCATCAGTTCTACGTGCTATGTGTCCTGTCCACTGCCAGTTCTACTTGCTAATCCGCCGTGCTATATCTCAGAGTGACAAATGTGAATTGCCACACATGGCTTTGAACTGATGAAGTGCACACTGCACAGTTCTGTGTAGCATTGAACTGTTAAGTACATATGGGCTCAAAGCTCGCATCTATGGTAAAATAAATGGTTTTTCACTACTCCGTCGCCAGTATAAATGATATCATAATAACATCATCTCTCATTTATCTTATATCCATACTTGATGACTTTATATGTATAAATTGTGATGCGCGAGAGATCAGGCGAGAGATTTGTTAGCCTTATCAGTTTTTTTTATGCAACGATAAATAATAATAGATCTACGATTGGCCACCAACTCGCCTGATGTTAAGCGACGGTGCGGTGTGGCCGAAGACGGAGCTCGTCGATCTAGAAGATATCAATTCACTCTAGCCTTGAAAATTCCAAGATTGTAGGTCTCAGGAAACAGAGATGGCGGCAATCATAATTTAGTCATATCATAAAAAAAAAATAAGATTTTTATTTTTCCATAATTTATTTTTACTTTAGTAGGTAGATAGATATTATAATACATATGTTACGTTTATTAAGAATTTTACCACTTATTTCAAAGCTGGGATCCTATTTGGTAAATCTATTGCCTTGAAATGTTTATGTAAGTCATATACTTACTGTAAAACAATGCAGATCTGAGATCTGATAAAGGCGCGTTAGATAAAACAAGCAATGATTGGAATATGAATCATAATGTTTCACGTATATATTATTTTCTCTGTTCACAGAAAAATATACGAGTACTTTTGTTCAGATATACATATTAGTCAACCTGCGGAAAGTATGATTCTATTAACGTTGAAAGTACTACAGTCCTAATCCTAACGTTCTAATAAAAGCAAAAGAAAAATCTGTCGTCTGTCTCTCTGTCCGTTTGTTTCCTTTTTACGCCTAAACGGCTGAGCCAATCGAGATGAAATTTGGTACAGTGATTCTTTAGGACCTGGGGAAGGACTACGTATATTTTATTATTATCATCGTCATCGCTTTTCATCACTACGCGGGTGACACCGCGGGGCGCAGCTAGACAATAATAATTAACTAGGAACTGTTGTTTATCTATCCAAATGATTTCTCATAATTTGCTGCTTTGTGTTTTTTTGGCCGTGTCTGATAAAATTGAACCCTTGATCGTACCGAGTTCAATTGGTAGGACGTTCTCAGTTCGACTATATGTTTTTTTGTATGTTACGTGATTATTTCACAATTATGAATTGATTTTGTTTTTTTTTTGTTTGGTAAGTTATACCTGCTTCAGAGATGGTCCCATATAAATATCAAAATCGGTTTAGCACTTAGTTTTTAAAACAAAATAACTGGAAAAAATATGTCATCCAAGTAAACAAAATTGCAAATCTTGAAGTCGGTTGTTTCAGTATTTTTTAAAAACCATATAATTATCTCATTATGAGAGGGGCAATAATAAGCGGCTATACCACTGGTCAAGTGCGGGTTCACTGAAACATTACCCTTTTTTACAACCGGGTAAAACACTAAAGAGATATGGTTATTATTGGACTAGCTATAGTGCTACGCGTAATTATCAAAAGGGCGACTTTGCAAAATAGAACGACAAGGCATCAAGGCATAAAAATACTGATAATGTTATCAACATACTACATATACATAGGTACCCGCGATTTCATTCGCGCATCGCCTGTGAACCTACAATTATGATTCATCAAACTTCACTGATCATTTTAACATCTAATTTTTGGGTTAAAATGTGTATACGAAACTATCTCGGAAACGGCTCCAACGATTTTGATGAAAATATGGGGCGATAAATCGATCTAGCTCAGTTTAATTTTTAGTGAACCCGGGATTTTTGTATTTTCAGTCATAAAAAATTCGAGCGGAACTCTGTCGCCCGTTCTGAGTTATTCTGGCAAACGTTTAGTTTCGGGATACATCGAGAACACTGTACAGATAGACAGACAAAAATGCTGTTTGGTTTCTGTATATCTGGAGGAAGCTTAACCATAGTTACATTATGCTTCCTCCAGATATCCAATTAAAAAAATAATTTTCAATGTACAGATTGACCCGTTACACTTTTATTATATTTAATAGATATAGATAGATATAGATGTAGATACATATACACCGATGACTTTCCCTTGATAGACTATCAGTTCACACGGGAACGAAACTGTGTGAAAATGCTGGAAACAACTCACCGCAAACACCAAGTTGGTGAAGAACAGGATGTATTTCACCAGGAATTCACCGCAACCCATTTTGATGTTTTATTTGCAATATCTGCTGATAAGAGAAACAGAAACGCACGTTTGTATACTGTCGCGTTTATCAAACAACTAGCGATTTGTCACACAGGACATCATACAACGTTTTACAAAAGGTTTGGTCAGTTTGATAGCGATTTAATCTAAAGAAATTTTATCTAAACAAGTACTTGCGGTTATTATCCACCTATCCGCCTAAAAAGATTACTTTTGCCGATTGGCGATTTTAGTGATTTAATTAAGAATAAGATAAATCTAAGATCTAACAGATCCATGATTTATCTGGAAAAAAATACGATTCTAATGAAAAAGCTTTTCAGAGAGCATGCATGATCTGTGCATATGCATTTCTTATTGCATTTGGTACCTGAACGCGCCAGAAGAAGAGTAATATTGTCGGGTGTATATTATATGTATATGAATATTTCTTTATTACCTCTTACAGCATAAACTGCTTGACTGTTTTTAATATATAAGATGTCGTTAAATTTATCTTTACTTCCTGGGTGTCACAGTTACTACATTATTTAGAACCATAATAACAGAACTCGTTTATAATAAAAAATACACTTTTTCATAGTCTCGTCTGACAAATAAGTGATTTACTAGAATCATAAACAGCTTTACGCATACCTTCGTGTGAACACGTACACTCAACATGGTATCAAGCATAACGGCTACACTACGTAACGGAAATCGTATGCTGATCTCTTCTCTCTCTAGATCTCTTATGCTGTTGGTTATCAACCGACCTTAAAAAAGGAGGAGGTTCTCAATTCGACTCTTTTTTATGTGGTAACTTTCGACTGGGAAAACCGATTTTGATGATTATTTTTTTATTTGAAAGCAGGTGCTTCCCGTGTGGTCCCAATTTGGTCCAGTTCTGACTATGGCATCCATGAGAAGTCGGTTGTTTCAGTTTTTAAACTATAATTATTTTGTGTTTCTTTCCATCGCTACTCTTATCGTAACCGCATCGCTTACCGTTATCGCAGCCGCTAACCGCTGCCATTGGGACCAAACCTCAAAAAGATAACAACTGACTAAACAATAACGTCATCTTTCCCCAAATTGTGCATGCAATAGGAAATGGCGTAAAACAATTACTAAGCTGAGGATGGCTACATCCGTACTTCCTCTACGGGTTTTTAAATTTAATTCTTCGTATGTGGTCTAATTATGTATCAAAATCATGTGATAGCACCAAGTCGTTATCAAGCGTTAGTAAACGATAAATAACATAAAACGGTCGTTGTAGACAAAATATTTTATAACTACGATATAATTAGGTATTACTACTTTTTAGGGTCTGGCCTCTGAAAAGACAAAACGAAAAACATTTAGGAACATTTCGTTGTTCGCTTGTCTTCTCTGATATATCGACCTACACTATCTGCTATATAATTATAATCTGTTTTGCCTACTTTCGTTTTTATAATTAATATTCTGGACCAATTTTGTTCGATTTATTCCACTCTTAGAATAAAAAATAAAATATTCTTAGAATAAGTATTTGTCTTATTCTAAGAATTTCCAATAACGATAACATTGATAACCTCTCGGGTCAAGTCCAAAACAACAAAAAGTACAAAAACATAGTAATAGGAAACACTCATGATTCAAATTTGCTGTAAACTTATTTTTCAGGAACGTGCACAATTTTGTCTCATTACTTATTACATGTTGCATAGTGGCACCGGAGAAGACTAGCGTAGCTAAGGGTATCGACAGGTATGGTGTACTTTTACTAATCGTTACTCACGGCGCTATGTTCTTTGACGTTCATCCTTTCTAACCTTTTGCCGTATCCATCATCCAGCCGGCCAGTTAAATTAAGCTGGCTAGTCTCGTTCAGTCCAGGGAAACATCGAGGTACTACATCGTGGTGACGCCCATAGACATTGACGCCCCTCATTCAAGACTCGTTACAAAGCTGTCCCTGTGTATCACATAATGTATTAGTACCTGGGCGACCGAGCTCCACTCGGATTTTTTATGACTGAAAATACGGGTTCACTAAAAATGAAACCTGGCAAGATCGATTTATTGTTCCCTAATCTACTCAAACCAAATTTCATTAAAATCATTGGAGCCGTTTTCGAGATTCAGATTATAAAGATAAAGATAAAGATAAAGATAAAGATAAAGATAAAGATAAAGATAAAGATAAAGATAAAGATAAATTTATTTCCAGAAAATAAATGCTTACAGATAAAAATTACATGTGCACGTTATACATACATTAAAAAAGAAGAATTGAATTTTATCGGTGAGCCCCAAACTAAGCACGAGGCTTGTGACTTGGGGCTCGAGTGCGAGTATTAACAAGGATAAAACATGTTACTGGTGCAAAAAAAAGAGATATTAAGTTATTAACTGATGATATTAAATTATTACTAAGTTTTTGATAGTACATTTCAGTACCAACAATTTAAAAGCTAATGAGGATTTAAGTCTTAAATGGCTTAGTGGCAAGGAAGATGTTCAAAAGGGGGAGAGGAGGGATTGTGGTCTACCAGGTATAAGTGTTACACTACTTCCTGATGGCTACACTGCCTTATAAATACTGTGTACTAGGGTTTCAGTCTCTTCACGTGACAGCTGCAAAAGCAACTCACGAACATTCCTCTTAAATGCGAATGTAGATATACTAGGATTTAGCCCAATTCTTTTGCAAATGTTATTAAACACGCAAGGAAGAGAAAAGAACGGACTTCGCTTAGCCATTAACGAGCTGGCACGTGGGAGAGGTAAACGAAATACTCTTTTTTGTACGAGGGTGTCATAGTCAGGCCTAGTCTTCAAGGTTCTCCAGATCTTAAAAGCAGCATAGTAGATAAAGAGCTGTCGAACGCGCAATACTTTGAATTCGTTGTATAGGGAGTCTGTTGGGAAGCGGAATGGTTTACGAAGAGTAACTTTAATCAGGGCCCGCTGAGCTCTTTCAACCGACATAAATATTGTTTTGCCAGCGCAACCCCACACAGAAATACAGTATTGTATTACGGACTGGCACAATACAAAATATATTTGTTTTAGAAGAGGTTTATTGGCGCAATCACGGAGATTTTTCATAATATAGATCATTTTACGTGTTCGTTGTGAAACGTTAATTATATGTTGTTTGTAGGAGAGGTAGCAATCTATTGTTAGTCCGAGATATTTGATGTTATTTGTACGTTCGATAACTTTACAAAGGCAGGAAGAAGTTGGGCATTGAAGAGGATCATTGCAGCAATGAAGTCTCAGGTCGAAGTTTACAGGAGGATTGGAGACAGACGTCTTAGTGAAGGCAATATATTTCGTTTTTTGAGCGTTTAATGTTAGAAGGTTCCTATCAAGGGTGTTCGCTATTTTAGCTAGACCATCAGTAGCTGTTCTGAATACTCGGTCCCACGTTTTTTCATGAAAAATGATAGCGGTATCATCCGCATACGTGATGATCTCAGTGTTTGAAATGCTGGATTCTAATATTTCATTTATATATAATAGAAATAACGTAGGACCGAGTATACTGCCCTGAGGAACGCCAAAATCTATGGCTAATTGGTCACTAAGGTGGTTATCAACTTTAACATATTGCCTTCGATTTGTCAAGTAGCTTTGAAACCATTCAAGCGCAACGCCTCTGATGCCAAAGTTGTTTAGTTTTTTCAGAAGTAGGCCAATCGAGATCGAGTCAAACGCCTTCGCCAAATCAAGGAAGAGCCCAATGCATTTATCATCACTATCAACATGATCTGAAACGAGATTGACAAGCAATGAGGCGGCGTCCTCCGTTGGTCGGCCCCGTCTGAATCCAAATTGGTTGTTTGAAATTAATTTATTTTCTTCTAAGTAATTAACTAATCTGTTATTGACAAGTTTTTCTAATATTTTTGAAACCACACTAAGTAGCGCTATTGGCCTATAATTGTCGGGTAAATCTTTTGGTCCTTTTTTATGGATGGGAGTTATTGCTGCAACTTTCCAACAGTCCGGAAAAGTGCCAGTCTCCAGGCTCATATTGAAGATGAACGCCAGTGGTATAACAAGGGAGCTACTTGCCATCTTTATTACTTTTACTGGTATAGAATCAGGCCCAGGAGCGCTGTCACCTTTTAAGCTGGCAATGATTTTAGCTACTTCACCAGGACAAGTCGGAGAGAGGAAAAAAGATTGTGGGCAGCGAGAGTTAGATCTGTGGCTTCTGATTAAAGACTCTTCAGTTACACCAAGTTTGCTCAGAATAGAACTTGCGAGAGTTTTACCTACTGAGACAAAGTGTCTGTTACAGTGGTTAAGTGATTTTCCGTTGTCGTTCCCACGCAGCAACTCCGAAGGTATTTCATTATTCCTTGACGAGTAACAAACATCTTTGATGGCTTTCCAGAGACATTTCGGATTATCTTTATTTTGCTCTAGTAGTCGACTATTATATTGGATTTTTATATCCCGTAGAAGTTTGTTACAAAAATTTCTATACCTCAAATAGATTTTTTGACGTTGGATGTCGTTAGGATGGGTTTTAACATCACTATGAAGTTTGTCACGGTGGCGCATGCACCGAACGAGGCCTGATGTTATCCATGGCTTCATGGGTGCTGTGTTTCTGCCTAAGTTTACTCTAAGGGTGTTTTTCATCATAATAGTTCCTAAAATATCGTTGAAGACGGTTACGGCGGTGTTAACATTCGAGCTCGAAGTTACTACAGACCAGTCCGCTTTGTTAATCTCGGAAACCATATTATTGTAGTTCGTCTTTTTTTGGTGTCTCGAGGTACGACTGTGATTCTGATGCTTCCGAGTAATACCTGCCGCGACAATGTCATGATCCGTAATGGAAGAATTACAAATCAGTCCGATCGCTTCGGCAGAGGATTTAATAAAGATATGGTCCAGACAAGTTCTTATTCGTGTAGGATTTGTTATCGCTGGTAGTAATCCATAGGTGGCCATTAAACAAAGATAGTCAGAAACTTGATTGTCAGCATGGTCAAGTAAATTTATGTTGGTGTCTCCTGCGATCACAAGAAGGGACTTGTTATTGAGATTTTTCAGTGCTATATCAAGAGAGTTTAGAAATGGTGAAATGTTGTCGATAGAGGGAGTACGATATATTCCTAATAAAGCAGAATCATTGTCAATTTTTATCAATAAGGAATCCGCGTCGACAATAATAGCCTCTTCTGAAACGGATTTATAATGTTTTTTTATATAAATTACTATACCGCCGTTCCTATTTTGTTGCTTATTAGACCGAAATGAATTATAACCTGGTAGAGGTTGGATCAAAGTCTCTTCAGTGAGCCAACACTCAGTCAAAATAATAGCATCAAAGTGAGCATTGAAACGTCTCAGAGAAATAACAAAATCATCAAAGTTACAATTGTAACTCCTTATGTTTATGCAGATGACCTTGAAGTTGTACTTAGGATTGTCAACAAGAAAAGAGCTACAGGACTCAATGGACTCATGCGTTTGACAGGCTATTTTGATTACGTCATCAATATCGTCCATAGTGTCAGCTATAGCCATCATTGTGAGAAAATATAGTTGAGCAGCAGTTCAATAAAAGTAGTCCTGTTATATGAAGGGATTTTCTTAGGTGGAAATTCATAAAACACATACGTGGGATTTCAGTGGAGAGAATACATAGTTTCAGTGGAGAGAATGTATGCGCTGTGTGAAGGGCGCATGGTAAAAAGGTTCGGGGATTAATTAAGGTTTCAAACGCAGCGGGCATCAGGAATGCAAGTAAGATAAAGACGTAGGGTAGCAATTTACTAAGTGTATAGGACATATGATGTGTATAGTTAAGGAATTGGAGCACTAGTAGCCAAGTATACATGGGGTGTAAAATTTTAAGGTAATTATTGTAACTATAAGTGGGAGGTGAAGCCTCTGGAGTGGGATTTTTAGATTATATACGAGTATATATAAACATATATACAAAAATTGCTCCTTATCGGCTAAAAAAACAACGGTTGTTTTATTTTCGCTGACGCCTTCAAGAGACGCCTTATTGAAGTAATATATCTAGTCTGTGTAGAGTTCGTGCCACCACTCAAGTCTTAGAAGACTATAGACTTGGCGCTTCAATCGCATTCCGGCCATACATACTATTAAAGTATTCTGTGTTCCAGCGGATAATAGCGGACCTGTCAAATTTAGTTACAAAATGTCACCACAGGACTTCAATGGTGGCACTTCAATGGTGGCATTGAAGCTGCTGTCCTTATTTCAATAATTTGTTCAATAGTCGACGTGAGACGTCGGTTATAATTTTTTGCCACGATTGTTCTCTGTCCAAATAGATTCTACCCAGTTCTACCCTATAATATTATGTCACGCTCATAACTGCATCAAATCTAACACTCAAACAATTTAGCCTATAGAACGTTCCAAGCAATTAGGTATAAACACGCTCAAAAACATAGCTCTCCGGCATTTGTGTCTGGGTGTTTCTGTGTATCTTGTATGTATTTACAAAAAAATAAAGTATACATGTATTCTATCAAGCATCTATTTTATATAGTACAAGCTTTGCATAGTTTGGGCTTGATGGTGTTGTGGCAAATGTCCACCAATATTTATATTTATTTAGCTAAAAATTAAAAATAAAATAAAATTGTTGTAAAAATACAATAGAATCCTTACCATCAGACAAATCCTCAGCCTCTTTATATGTGAGTATAAATATAAACTAATAATAAGTACTTAGTACATTATTGTAGGCAGGCTCTTGACACTAACCGATCGTTTAAAAGAGGTTTTTTTTTTGGATACGTGTTAGTCAAATGTCAGTAGGTACTATAATTATTTATATACTTACCTATTTACTTATAATGTGTCTGTACCCAAGATGTCTCTATTTATTTCCATTGCCCTGAGCTCGCGTAATCCATATATATTTATTTCACAATTTTTGATATACAAGGGACAATGGATTTTTTTGTAGTGCCTTTATCGTACGGAACGCAAAATTGTGGAATACGCTTCCTGAGCGGATTTTCATCGCTGGATACAATCTGGGTGTCTTTAAATCGCGAGTGAATCGGTTTATTCTAGGTAAGCGTGCTTCATCGTAGACCGCAACATCGCTTAACATCAGGTGAGTTGGCGGTCAAGCGTAAACCTATATTGTATAAAAAAGTCAGCTATTTAAGTATTCTTGTAGTATTTTTTTTTTTTTCTTGTAAATAGATGGGATTACCAATTGCAGGTGGCAATATGCCAAGCGCATGTTCAGTTTTGTTTTATTTTTATTTTCTCATGAAAACAAATTCCTTCTTTCCGGGGGTGCCCTATTTACGTACAGTTACATTTAAAATGTAACCTTGCCTCACTTTCATTTTTAATCTGAGTCGCAAAAAGTTAACAGTGTGTGCAATGTGCAAGCATATTTGTGTGTCTGCCAGACACACAAAATACACATATAGGTACCAGTCACATAGTCAGCTGCACTTTGGGAACATAATAATGTATCAATGGTTTTTAGGGTTCCGTGCCAAAGAGTAAAACGGGACCCTATTACTAAGACTCCGTTGTCTGTCCGTCCGTCTGTCACCAGGCTGTATCTCATGAACCGTGATAGTTAGCCAGTTGAAATTTTCACAGATGATGTATTTCCGCTATAACAACAAAATTAAATACTTAAAACAGAATAAAATAAATATTTACGGGGGCTACATACATACATACAAAAAACGTGATTTTTTTGCTCGTTTTTGCTCGATATTGATAATGGCAGCAGGTAGACGCTTGAAATATTTATATTTAAGGGGGGCTCCCATACAACAAACGTGTTTTTTTTTCGTTTTTATAGATAACGGTACGGAACCATTCGTGCGCGAGTCCGACTCGAACTTGGTTGGTTTTATTTTTATTCATTAATTACCGAAATACTCGGCAAGCGCAGCTTAGGAAGACCAGCCACGAGATGGAAAGATGACCTCATACAAGTGGCATGAAGACGCTGGATACAAGCCGCTTCCAATCGGTCTTTTTGGAAATCCATGGGGGAGGCCTATGTCCAGCAGTGGACTACCTATGACTGAGTTAATGATGATGATGAATTATCCAAATGTGACCTAATAGATTACTTTGTGGTGCGGAATGCGATAGGGGCGCTACCCTCTATAAGGACATATATTTTTATTATTATAGTTATAATTTGTGTTGTCACAATGAGAAGATTGCCCGCGCTCAACAGTGGGACCGTTTGAACACACAGGGCTGTTTTTTTTTTATAAAAAATGTTCTGATGCAGCAAGCGGATACACATGCTGCCGTGGCTCATTCTTTTTTTGTTTGAAAGAGTAATTGATCAAGAGCAATTGATCAAGAGTAATTGATCAAGAGTTTATCTACGAGTATCTATTGTTTCATCAAAATCAGTTCAGCCAGTTTTTATGCCGAAGTTTATTAAGTTTTCTTAATTTATTTGTGGTTTTATGGAAAAAGTTCATATTCCATGGGAGAGGCGTATGTCCAGCAGTGAACTTCTTATGGCTGAGATGATGATGATAATGAGAAAGAGTAAGCAAACAAGCAGTTTAAAGATAGCCGCCGACGTCGCCTATAGACAATTTTTTTTATCAGCCCTGTTTGTACAAACTGTCCCACTGCTGGGCGCGGGCCATCTTCTCATTGTAAGAAGGGTAAAGCCGTAGTCTACCACGCTGGCCAAGTGCGGGTTGGCAAACTTCACACATCTTCAAGATTATTGAGAACTCTTAAACATGTAGGTTTCTACACGATGTTTTTCCTTCACTGTTTATGAAGTTGTCGGCAATCAAGAATACATACATAACTCCGAAAAGACTGAGGTGCGTGCCGCGGGATTCGAACCCAGGACCTGCGGATCGCAAGTCAGACGGTCTCCCGACTAGGCTGCCGTACACTATATAACATAAAACTATATAACTATAGACAATGCATCTGCAATATTAGTATTTAGTGGTGTCGCTGTTGCTTCGTTACTCCAGAGAGGTGCATGTCGAAACAATTTAAAATTATTCTTTGTTTTGTTAAAGCTCAGCAGAAAGACCTTCGGAGGGAGAACATTCCACATCCTGCTGATCCGTGTTCCGTGGCAGGCAAGAGCTCTGCAAAATGGGGATAGGAGCATTTTGAAGGTGACATGAGCAGAGAAGGTGCAACTCCAACAAATGGATGAAGTCAAAAAGCTCTTCAGAGCATTCACCAAAAACAAGTCTTTCTTTATACATATTTACGAGTACCTAATTATTAGAGTTTAAAACCTAATACAAACGACTTCAAAATACGTTAATGAGCTTGAAATTAATAACAGCTAATAATTAGCTGTTCATCATCATCAACAGCCGCGAACCGTGGTTCGTCGTACGGAGTCGTATTCATAAACCTATTATTTCCCTCAACAGGACTCTGTCAAAATGACCGTCAACGTTTTCTCTGTAGACAGAATGTAATTTCGATTCAAATTTAGTAGAGTTCAAGAAATTCCGGAGCTATATTTTTCTGAGTAGCGTAATAATCTTGATGTAATATAACTTATATATACTTGGGCATGCTGTGCTTCCTTTGAAAGTTAACACATTTAGTTAATATCGAGAAGTGTTAATTACGGTGTTTATGTAATGTAGTTACCATTGTGAAACCTTAATAAATAATCGGCCAAGTGCGAGTACTACAAAGTTTAGTTCTGTTTATAAAATAACGAGAAATCAACGAAATTCCAAGTAGTAAATTGCAAACTTATAGCTTTATTGCTTACTAACCGCCTCGCGCTCGCGCCACCACCACACCGCGGCGCGGCGCTCGCACCGCGTTTAGATGCACGGATTATTTTCATTTTGTGAGTTTTTATGTATTAGATTAGGTATTTATTTTTATAGTTAATATATTTCTAAATATTTACTTTAAAATATTCAAGTTTCTACCTGTTAATTAAGATCGAGTAAAAATTGCTTAAAAATTACGTTTGTTGTATGGGAGCCCCCCTTTAATATTTACTTTATTGTTATTTAATTATTTATTTTGAAAGGTAATATACAAGCAAATATTCTGTGAAAATTTGAAACGTCTACCTGTTACCGTTTTTAATATTGAGCAAAAAAATACGAAAAAAACACGTTTATTGTATGGGGACCCCCCTTAATATTTTTTTTTTTTTTAATTTTTAGTATTTGTTGTTGTAGCGGCAACGGAAATACATCATTTGTGAAAATTTCAGCTTTCTAGCTATCACGGTTTATGAGATACAGCCTGGAGACAGACAGACAGACAGACAGACAGACAGACAGACAGCGAAGTCTTAGTAATAGGGTCCCGTTTTTACCCTGTGGGTACGGAACCCTAAAAAGACGTGTGGCACTCGGAGACTGCCGCGGTAAAGCTATTGCATAATAGCTTTACGCGCGGTGTGTTAGGTTATTTTTGTTACGGAATTTCTGGATTCGGTCTCCACGCTCAAGGCCCGCAATAGAAGCTATGCAATAGTTTAATAAATAAATATCCTTTTTTTAACTGACTTGGACCCAGGAGAAGGTTGTCAATTCGAAGCGTTTTTTTTGTATTTCAGCTATTTTCGTGATCTTTTCAGCCATAAAAATCGAACAAACAGAGCAAAGTTTGACTTTATTATATCATCAATATATTATTATCTTAGAATTAGTTAGACTCCATGCATTGTTTTGCTTATATTAAAATATCAGGCGTTTTATTTCTCTATATTGTATCATAATATTATGTATTCTGTTATAGGTTAAGACGTATAAAAATAAGGGGGAAAATTAAAATAAAATAATGTACGTAGTTGAGATTTAGGGAGCCTTTGTATGTTCTTTGAATTTCAGTTTTAAGTACTGGCATGAATGGTCAAAGAATAAATAGAATAAATTATAATTTTCTTTCCATAAAATATGCCACTTTTATAGTGCAACGCACGTGTTAAAAAAAAAAAAAATTGTAAAGGCGTGAGTAGCGAGGGAGGGAATAATAATAAATAAGTCATTCAGAAATTAAAGAGAATTATAACGACACTTACATACGTACGTACATCAACATCGGTCAAGCCGTTTAGGCTACGGATAAAATTTAAACGTTTAAAAATACTTACACACTATTAAACTTCTGTGCTTACACATTACATTTACAAATATCACTTCATTTTCAAGTCAAGAGCATTTCAAACTTCTGGTTCATATCATTTAGACGATTAAAAACGGTCTTATATACAAACAGGCATCCCATCGAACATATAAATAGCATGAATTAATTAAAATTACGCAAATATATCTTCAAACTAAAATATATTTTCTTGCTGTAATACCTTTCAAGTAGGTAAATGGACTGAGACCTTTAGATTTCATCTCACTGTATCCCAGCTTCCGTTCCTGCGCCCACTCCCGCTTCTGGTCCCGTTTCCAATCCCGTTCCCGCTCCCACTCCCACTTCTGATCCTGCTTCCGCTCCTACTCCCGTTTACGCTCTTGCTTCTGTTCCCGTTGTAAATTGTCTTGTGATATTTTGTTCCCATGAGTGCCCATCTAGCCCCAAACTAAGCACAATATACCTCTTACGATTCCCACACAAAAGTATTGAAAAATGAAAAAAATAATGAAAAATGTATTTATTTACAACTTAATTTTCTAGCAGAAACAACTATATCTGACGGTTGCCTTACTAGGCGCAGCCTGTATCAAGGCAACCTGTACGCCTGATTACAATATTGGATTAGGACAATCTCGTCATGACAGTTTATTATTTTTGCTATTACATTACATATTATATGAGGATATACATATTATTACATTTATCTAAATTTATACATAACTACATATTTATTACAAATCTTATGAGAATACCTATATCTAAAGTCCATATTAATTCAATCTATAATTTTTATTTTTGTATTGATTTATCGTATCTTTCTCAAAATGACTTCCGTGTCATCGTAAGATATTTTAACCAAATATGGTCGACAATAAAGTAAGTAATTGTAGGTAGCTTTAATATCGGTTTTTATTGGTGGCAAATAAAATTTATTGAGTAAAAAAGTTGAGATTAATAGCAAAACTGCTATTTAATTATTTATTCATATTTTTCGATAGTAAAAGTATTTAAATAAAATTTGCTCTTAATCTCCCATTTCCTTTAACAAATTAATATGATTTGCCGCAAACCGATATTAAAACTAACAATAACTTCATTGTCAAACTATACTCAACCATATATGGTAAAAAAGTTTTGTATGGAAATCGTATAATTTACACTTTTTAGGGTTCCGTACCTCAAAAGGAAAAAACGGAACCCTTATAGGATCACTTTGTTGTCTTTGTTTGTTGTAGGGGTGTCAAGACCCCTACAACAAACTATCTCGGGAACGCGTGAAGGTATCGTGTTGAAATTAAAACCATATACGCAAACCCATAATATAATATCTAAGCTGCAGAAAGAAAAATAAAATTTCTCGGTTTTCGTAAAAAAAAAGTTACAGCCGAATATGTCGTAAAAATAGCACATTTCGACACTCACAAGGGAATCAAAACCTATGGGGTACTTCCCGTTGACCTAGAACTATGAAATTTGGCGAGAAGTACTGTGTTAGAGTACGCACATAGGAAAAAATCCGAAAACTGGAAATTTTTAATTTAATCACAAAAAAATAGGGCCATTATGTAAGAAATGAGGGTCCAAATTTTAAAGTGAATTGACCGTATCATGTGGGGTGCCTTAGGAAAGAGCTTCATTAGCAGAAGCTAAAACAGGTTTTTAAATGTTTTTACGATGTATGTTTTCCGGTTTATGAAGGAAAATATAAAAAAATATATATGATTTCCCCCCTTTTATCTACTAGTTTGCACGGAACCCTCGGTGGGCGAGTCTAACTCGCACTTGTCCCGGTTTTTTTAAATAGTTGATCTGGATTTTTCTATGAAACATTATTCCATCACGCAAAAGTTTGTCTTAGCTGGGAATAGAACCTATAACTATAACCCATAGTATCAAAAACAGACGTACTACTAATGAGCTGTGAAGTCAATGTGAAAAAACTTGATAAGTTTACAAGTACTAGACTTGTAAACTTATCAAGTTTTTTATTGCCGTCTGGATCAAAAAGACTGTGGGTTGCTTCAAAACATCATGGGTATATCCAAGAGCAACCCACATGACATATGAATAAATTATGACGACAAAAAATCCGTCACAGTGAAATAGGTTGGGTTTCCAACCTCTTTGGTCATAGTCGGTTTGCTTATAACTACGATATTTAAACCGGTATATTTATGACACGTTCGTAAAGTAGGTGTTTACGTTTTTTCCCCATAAGCCGGTATAATTGAGAGATCGAGTATTTTATGTGGTTATGTCAATTATGCCTTTATAGGGAAATAGTTGGATACTTTTATATCAACGCACAGTCTATTAAGTATGAATGTGATTATTGAGTCACAAAAATTTTGGATTTTTTGACGAAAATGACGTATGAAGGCAAAAAATCCTCATTGTCATAATTATTCCCACATTAGCGATATTATATATATATTTTTTTATAAATTGCGGGAGGGGGAGGGGAGGGGGGGGGTGTATGCAAATATATATGATTATACTTCTTTTATCTAAAATGGCTCGGCAGACTTGAATAAAATTTTGGAAGGGGATAGCTTTTTTATATCAAAAGTGAGTGGCGTCTGTGGGCAAGTAGGTGAAACCGTGGAGTGCAGCTGGTCCTTACTAGTATTATAAAAAAAGAGTAACTATGTACCTCTGTCTCGTTATGAAATTTAGTACAGAGGTAGAGCTATGAACCTAGGGACAGATATAGGATACTTTTCACACACGTCTTCATCATCATCTCCGTTTTTCATCATTAAGCAGGTGATAATAAATTAATCATATTTTAAAACACCTATTCAAAGATACTAGTGGGGTGGACATTAAAAATATCATCCCTCCCGTGTATAGAGAGTTACAGCTATTTATAACTTTATTGAAAATTTTACTACAGCATTTTGTAGTGCAACCGATCTTTTTGGAAATCCATGACGTGGACGTTTTGCAGTGGTTTTTTAAACACATCTGCCTGCTAAAATTCATTTAAGTATATGATGTTAGTGTAGTAAGTAATATGTTAGTGTAGTGTGGCATACGAACAGACAGACAGACGTGGCAAATTTATAAGGATTCCTCGTATAGTTACTATGCAATACAGGGCCTTAAAAATTGCTATTATATGATGTGAATTGTTATTATATGATTAATTTAATTATTATTAATAGAAATAGAACACACAATGTATGTATGTGTAATGTATGTGTGTAACTGACGCATCCAAGAACATTGCTAATGATGTCTACGGAGAAAATAAAGAATTTAATTGAATTGCTAAAAAGATTTTTATTGAATCATATAAAGTAAAGTAAAGATTTATTTCCAGTCAGATTTAAAATAATACAATGGTTTCACAGTGAGCCCCAAACTCGGCAAAGCCGGTATCTTGGCAGCCCGAGGCAGATGTACCTACATGGTATGTAACAAGTTGACACGCGCTTATAATAAGTAAAATATAATTAAGTTAATTAAGTTTAAAACATTAGAATAATAATAATTAAAGTAAAATAGAATTAGGTAGTTTTATATTACAATCAAAAGATAAAAAAAAATATAGCTACAAGGGTTAAGCCACCCTTCAAATAAATAAAATCGGCCGAGTTCGTTTTGTTTCGTAGATATACCGATACTGCCGTATTCCCCTCTTCCCCTACGCTTACCTGCTCGAAAATAACTGTTTGGACGAGAAATGCATTAAAACGTTTCGTTCGGATTTTTGTATTTTTCCTCCATGCAACAAGTATAAGTTTAGAAAACTCAAAAACCCCCGACAAAAAAAAATGGCTGAACCGATTTTGATGAAACATAGCTAAGAACTCTGCCGACTAATTCACCTTTCAAACAAAAAAAAAAACAAAGTCAAAATCGGTTCATCCGTTCGGGTGCTACGATGCCACAGACAGACACACACACAGACACGTCAAATTTATAACACCCCGTCGTTTTTGCGTCGGGGGTAAAAAAAGGGGAGGGAAAATAAAATTAGGTCAGATGCACACACACCGAAAGGTTTTCTCACACATCGTCTTATTCACTCTGGGGTTGATATTTCAAGATTTATATCATCGACATAATGTATTTACAGGACCTAAATAATAATATCCAATTTATTTTTTTTGCATTATATATTTGTATTATATATATATATATATATATATATATATACATTCATTTCATCAGATATTGTCAATAATCTAAAATCTAAAACTAAATTAGTCAAATAACCCGCCCCTAACTGTTCCTGGTGCAAAGGTACCCATAACACTCGTTGTGTATATCCAATAATTGTAATATAATTTGACAGCTACCACAGCATGGATCGTCTATGAAAAAAAATATACGGTACGAATTGATAACCTCCTCCTTTTTCGAAGTCGGTTAATAAAAGTTCTCGACTAATAAAATACTTGTAAAAGCTCGTCCTCAACTAGCGGGGGTTTTGGACCATTTTTACAAAGAACAGGGAATAAACCAGAAAATAGGTTTGTGTCATACTTACGATATTTGTGGTTAATTCCCGTAGTATTGATACAGTATAAATATTGTTATATTAAATTATTATTGTACTTTGGTCGAAGTCTAGAGGCATTTATAGGGGAAAGAACCGTGGCTTAGACGACAGGACATAATTATGTACTAGCGGATATTTCACACAATTACTAGTAAGTCTTTGTGATAAAATTATATTATATGAAAAAAACGGGAATATGTATCAGGCTAAGCGGCTATGATGTATTTCTGTTGCCGTTATAACAACAAATACTAAAAAACAGAATATAATAAATATTTAAGGGGTCTCCCATACAATAAACGTGTTTTTTTTGTTGCTCGTTTTTGCTCGATGTTGGTAACAGGTAGACGCTTGAAATATTCACAGAATATTGAATTGTTATTCACTTTAAAAATAAATAATTAAAATAAATAAAATTAATACATAAGGGGGCTCCCA
This sequence comes from Lycia hirtaria, assembly GCA_947563715.1. Lineage (NCBI taxonomy): Eukaryota > Metazoa > Arthropoda > Insecta > Lepidoptera > Geometridae > Lycia > Lycia hirtaria. The sequence continues at coordinate 28,662,427 of OX387375.1, forward strand.
TACAACAGACATGATTTTTTTTTGCCGTTTTTATAGATAATGGTATGGAACCCTTCGTGCGCGAGTCCGACTCGTACTTGGTCGGTTTTTATGAAAAGTTCTCAAGCGGAGACCATGCACGCAGCGGCAAGCGCATCGCAGGGAGACCAGACACAACACAAGGTGGACAGAAGATTTCATACAAGTGGAAGGAAGACAATATATATATATTCTAGATCGACGAGCTCCATCCTCGGCCACAGCGTCGCTTAACATCAGACGAGTTGGTGGTCAATCGCAGATCAGTCTTGCGTAAAAAAGACGCTTGAGTGCAAACAGCTTCCATCAGGTCTTTTTGGAAATCCATGGCCCCCCATGCTTGTTTACAGCAGTGGACTACTTGTGATGGGTTGATGATAATAATGATGATGATGAATCATGTATAAAACCGATGCAACGACAATTCGTGTAATCCAGGAATCTTCAGCTTCATATATGAAGTCCAGAGAGTTTACACTTCATTCTTGTTTGGTTAACCGTGGCAGTAGCTCGCGTGAACGATTGACAGGTATTTTTAGAAACCAACTCATTAAATCATACTTGTGTGCAAACAAGTCGACCAGACACGATCTTTAGACATTAGTCTCTCAGAAATCGCAAAGCAAAACGCACGTCGCTCACGTGTGCGCGGTTAAATAATACTTGAACATTTTTTTCTCAATCAAAAGTGCATTTATTATTGTTAAAACTAAGAGTGCAGTGAAAATGGCGGAACACACAAAGTTGGAGATTGTGAATGAAGCGCCGAAAAGCTCAATCAAAGATTTGGATCCTAAAATTTTGGAAGAAGTTTTTGGGAAGCCGGTTTCGCCGAATACCAACTCTTCAGGCTCACATATGATTAATTCGGAGAGGAATCATGATAAACCTGTAAGTTCTAAACATTTATTTGAAAATAATTTATGGATATAGGTATTGATATTTATTTGCCTACGTCGTGGGGGACCACACTAAAGTTAAACATTTTCAAGGTAACGCTACAGAACTTGGTTTTTGGATAAGAATGCACTGTCAATGCTAAATGCCTATGGAGTCCATTGAAATATTTAGCTATAATTATAACTTATAACTATAGTTTAAAAAACTGAAGCAACCGACTTCTCATGGATGCCATTGTCAGAACTGAACCAAATTGGACCACACGGGAAGCACCAGCTTTCAAATAAAAAAAGAATCATCAAAATCGATTCACCCAGTCGAAAGTTATGAGGTAACAAACATTTAAAAAAATACAGTCGAATTGAGAACCTCCTTCTTTTTTAAGTCGGTTGAAAATACAATCGAATTGATAACCTCCTCCGTTTTGGAAGTTGATTTGAGGCGGAAGCTAAGATTCTTAAAATTCCATTCGTTTATTCGTATTCATAACTTGTAATAGCATTAACATGTCTTGTTTTCTAAGGTTTTCACGATTGTTATTAATTGAAATGAAATAAATTTTAACGGATTTATCGCGTATATTTCAACGGATTTATCGCGTATATTTTAACGGATTTATATCGTATATTTTACATAATTTATGACCTGACGCTTCCAACACTTTACATCGTCAGTGGTCAGAAAATAATATTATAAAATAAGTAAAATTATGTAAAATATACGCGATAAAACCGTTAAAATTTGTCTCATTTCAATGTCTTGTGATATTGTATTTTGTGCAGCAAGGTTAGGGTTAATGAACTGGTAGGAGTAAACTGAATTAACAGAATATTCAAATCCACCGTTAGTTTATAGTTATCGCTCTGAGATGAATATTTTGAAGTGAAACTTCTAATTGTTAAATGATTAGAATTAAAATTCAGAGAAAACTTTATTCTCACTCATTAATTCTATTAAAAAATGTTTTAACATAATATTAGAGTCGGTTTTATCAGTTTTTTAAACTGTAATAGGAATATTTACAACTTAAAAATAAAATAAAAATAAACCTAAAGTACATAAAAAATATAATATAATAATCTACAAAACACTTTCATACAAAAATTCCATCCAAAACTCCGTTAGGCAAGGTTCCCAGGACGCTGGCCGCGTTTCCCCGTTTATATTAGAGTGACTTTATTTACAGCATAATTTATAACATGTAAGTGTCTGAAATAAATTTACTGCAGGCTAACCTTCAAGGCGCATTGCCTCCATCTAACGAACTTTGTAAGAGCATTGCCTCTACCACTGCACTGTTTGTTGTGATTAATCATTACCTCGTCAAAACATTGTGTAAGTAGTCCCTAATCATTACATTTGAATTTTTAATTTTTTTTTAATTTTATTTGGTTTCATTTGGAAGTCGGAAACCTTACAAAAAGGTGTAAGTTACAAAAATCTCATGTAAAAAATCAAAAGAGAAATACAATGCTTGTTTAAAACAGTTTTTGTAAGTAAGTATATTCGCCTTTATTAAATACTTTTCATGTTTTAAATATTAACAAAATTTTGATATAGACTCTGTTCAGCTAGAACTGAACTCATGTGGCATTAGGGCGCTGCTTGCTGTTTCTATTTCATTACTTTATTCAGTCGAAAGCACAATATATTATAGCAGGGCATATAAATTTTGAGATGCTAGTTTTTACTCTTTTTGGCCCGATTGAACTTTATGTAGAGACTTTATTCACTTATAATTAATTTAGCTTATATCAAGCATAGTTAAGACGTTATTGTTTATTTTCGGTATTAAAAGGAATTTGAAAATTTTGCTCGAAAATTTTTCTCAACGTTATTGCAATTTATATTCAAGGCTTGTTATAAATATACGCATGTGTTCTTTTCTTCTTTCTTACCTATTTACGGGAAAATGCCTATCTAATCAGATAATTTGTTACTGTGTATCTACACAGTAGAGAAAAATAAACTAATTAGAAGACAATAAACCGTTACATCACGATTTTATATAAGTCAGTTCTGCTGTAAAGGAAAGATAAACAAAAAAAACGAGTTTTTTGTTTGAGATAATACGTTTGAGTATTTTTTTGAGTAAATTTGAGTAAACTTTGTCATCATCATCATCTCAGCCATAAGAAGTCCACTGCTGGACATAGGTCTCCTCCATGGATTTCTAAGAAGACTGATTGGAAACGGCTTGCAGTGTCTTCCCGCCACATGTATATGGTCATCTGCCCATCTCGTGGCTGGTCTTTCTACGCTGCTAAACTTTGTACGAAACTTAAATTTTCAAATCTCGAAGAAGTTATTATGAATATGATCGAATTAGAAAAAAGATCGAATCTGAAATGAAGTAGACGTACGAAAGTCAACGACATAGCACAGTGGCTTAGCAAGTTGAAGTGGCAGTGAACAGGGCAGAAAGCACGTAGAACTGATGGACGATGAGGCCAAAAAGATCTCAAATGGAGACCACGTATTGGCAAACGCTGCCTAGGAAGACCAGCCACGAGATGGACAAATGACAGGCAAGTGGCAGGATGACGCTGGATGCAAGCTGAAGCTTCGGTCTTTTTGAAAATCTATGGGGGAAGCCTATGCCTAACAGTATACATCTAATGGCTGAGATGATGATGATGATGATTTTTTGTTATCTGGGTTGGTAAAAGTATGTATCTAATACATACTATTAATATATGTCGTCTGTGCTAAAAGATAAGTATTTCATCTAGATTTGAAGACATGCAAATTACACAAATGTCTGTGATGTGTATGTAATAGTCAAACAATTCTAAAGTGTATGTATTGTACGAGTACTAGGAAGAATAGTGTGATAAGAGGAAGTTCCTGTGTATATATGTATTAATAGTGACAATAATAAGGATGTTATGTACGGGGTTATTACACCCTGTACTGCCGAAAGGAGGGCATTGTATTAATTTATTGTTATAAACTTTTATTATCAGCTCAAAATTCACAAAGAAAATCAGCTGTTTCTTGAAACAGTGCATTGACCTCAACAAAATGTTGACAGATGAAATTCAGAAGAAATTGAGAAGCTTTTTTCGCGATTATAAGTTGTGCTGTTAGCACATAATTCTTTAGTAGTACTTAGTAAAGTTAGATAATTTTATTAGTAACCTTTTCGTGGGAAAAAGTAAAAAAATAAATAAAAACAATCCTTCATGCACTATCGGTTAAAATAGTTTTCAAATAGTACATTCCATTCCAAGTGATTTCATGAAAGTATAACTTTCTTGGCCATATCGTGATATACTCTTGAATATTTAGATTGCAATATGGCCGTCCATACATACTTGCACGATATGTACGCTTCTTACAGCATATTTGTTAGGCAGGCTACCGCACTGGACAGGAGTTTGCGAGCTTGCGTCATACACGAGCTTCTGACTCATAATTCATAAAAACAATCGATTTCTTGTGCAGTTCTTTATATGGGTTTACTTCCTGAGCCCGCATATCATAAAATCAAGAGTTGTGCGTTGGCAAATGCATCGGTTGGAAACGGCCAGACTGATTTGGCTATCTTATTAGGGTTCCGTACCTCAAAATGAAAAAAAACGGAACCCTTATAGGATCACTTTATTGTCTGTTTGTCTGTCTGTCAAGACCTGTATCTCGGGAACGCGTGAAGGTATCGAGTTGAAATGAAAATCATATACGCATATCCATATAGTCTCTTACTTGAAAAGTTCAGGAAAATCTGAAAGAGATTTTTCTCAAACAGTTTTATACTTGTTTCCTTTTTATAATGATAATTGCCTGCTTGAAAATGATCTACACCGACCAATGAGATAGTTAAAATAGTCACATAATATACTTAAAGGAAGATGTTGTTCTACGAGGCCTAAAGACGCGGATGTGAAGATTTGGATGAACTTCAGGTCGGCAGACACCACTATTAATGGAAGGAAATGGGGAAAAGTTTTGTCCACTGTGAGACAACAAACAACTCTTTTGTCCAAACACATGTCATGTTGGCAATATTTCCTTCGGTCAGTTCATACACCGGTTAGCGACCCAAACGTTTTCTTGGGTTTTCCTGAAAATAGATTCACTCAAGGTTACGGACAGTCATTTCAGTTTTAAACGTTTAATGTATTTGTATTTACCGATAGTGGTGGCGACAAACTATTTTTTTCTCACCAAAAATGATAGTTACCGTGATAGACTAATAATTAATTCTTATAAAACACATCGATAGTATCATTTTTTTAACCCCTGACCGAAAAAGAGGAGTGTTATATAAGTTTGACGCGTGTATCTATGTATCTCTGTGTCTGTTTGCGGCATCGTAACTTTCAAACGGATGAATTTTGATCTAGTTTTTTTTTGTTTGAAAGAGGATTTTGTCGAGAGTGTTCTTCGGTATGTTTCATCAAAATCGGTTCAGCCGTTTTTTATGTCGGGCATTTTGAGTTTTCTAAACTTATATTTGTCGACCATCGGGTCATGTACGTTTGTAGGACTGTTTTTACTTAATAATAATTAGGTCTCAATCTTTCTCCACTACTCTCCTTCCTTTTCACCGAGTATAGTAAATAATGATTACTATCCAAATAAACTTGGGCGAATATTCTTGGAAATGATTTAGTGAAGAGTAGATTTTTACATGAAACTTTTCAAACATCGGCTAATTTTCGAACGATTTTCCTCATGTTGAGATGTTAGAATAGAACACTTAATAAATATTAGGCAAGCTGTAGTTTAAACACGTTAAAATAACGACTCTCATTAACTTGGTAATGAAGTACCTAAACAATTGTATTATTGCTTTATGGAAATAAATCTGGGGGGCACGGCCGTGCCCCCGGCCATGTGAGCCATATGATGCTACGCCGTATGATTTACTCGGCTGTACAAGAAAGACGGCTATGTTTTTCGAGTGTGTTGCGGCCACGAAAGAGCGTATTTGCCTAGAATAATCCGATTCAGTGGCTACTGAAAGACTCCTAGAACTAATTATCGGGAAAGACCTAGTCAGGAAGGGTACCTGTTCCACAATTTAGCAGTATGTAAATATATATGTGTGAGTATGTATGTGCAGTGTGTATGTATGTTATGTGTGTGTAGTGTATGTATGTATGTACGCACGATGAAAGTGGAACTAAAGCGTTTCATTCGCGTCTTTAGAATATCCATCAAGAAATGATGACACTTTACACACATATGAAGACATATGCTTTAAATTATATTATCTTTATTACGTAGTATATTATTATTATTTTTGAAATATTTATCATAGTCTTTATTTTAATTGCCATGGAAAATTTTGTTTTAAATACATTAACTAGACAAAATTACACATAATTTAGCCGTAAATGTTATTGAATTATTATAATAATAAGTATATGCTTTAACAGGGTTATACAGAATGGGTGTAGTAAGTCGAAAGGATAACGAGTAAGTACAACAATGAACGCATAGAGAGAGATCATGGTTGAAACTTTTAATCTATGGTTAGAGCATAATCGAATCAACCATTTAGTGGTAAATAGTTAAAATATATTACATGTGTAATGTATGTTATTGTAATACTTTTTTATGCAAGATAGATCTACGAGTGAACTCCTTGTTTACTTGCTGCTCTTTTATATAAAGGGCAAGTGCCTTTATTAACTACAACAGAACAATGTACAAACTACACATCTTAACTAAATTACTATACAAAAAGCAAATCGATTACCCCAGACTGATAAAGGTCTAAAGACAATCCAAATGCTCAAACCCACGACAAGTTGGCAGCATACCCAGAATGCTGCCGCATTGCGAGGTTGAATGGCCACGATTATACGTTGGATCAGGATACGCACAGCATTTTGCTGCTCTTTGAATATAATAAAATCAACATATCTGAGACATCAGATTCCGGAAGAAAGATCCACACTTTCACTAAGACAAATAACTGCCAACGCAAACAAACTCCTTCAAATTATCACATCAGTTCTGTATAACCCTGAATATTCGTAAGGTATCCGTGCATTGACCTCTCCAGCCCACATGTTGAATCAACCAGTTAGCAATAACATACACAGATTAACTAACAGTATAAAAGCATAGGTAAATTTGGTGTTGACTAGTAATGACCTTCGTACAAAAATCTATTGACGTATGATGACTTCCACTATTTGCATAGCCGTCGCGAATGGAACGTTGCGTCGTTATTTTATAAATGGTGAAAAACTCAGAAGTAGTTTATTTTGTATGTTATTCGAGTAATTCTTTGAAAATGCTTTTAATTTTAACCTGAGCTTGCGTATGAGAAAAAAAAGAAAAAAAAAAGAGAAAAAAAGAAAAAAGGTGTCGTAGAAGAAAAGAGGTGTAAGAAAATTTATTTTTCACCTCACAAGCTCGGAAAGATTCTGTTTGTCATTAGAAATCTGAGTGGAAAAGTGCATTTTGTCCGCTAGCGTGGAAAGAGTTTCAAAATTCGAACCTTTCTATTCCATACTTTTCTATACCGCAAGTCCACTGAAAATGCATTAAATACTTATTTCATGTCTGAGCGCCAACCTCATTTCTTTGAATAATCGCACTGACCAGCCACAGGTGGCAGCACTGGACTAGCGTTTTCCTCGCTGTAGTGAGGTGAAAAATTTTGTGTTTCACTCGGCAGCAAAGTTATTTTGCATCTCGTACTTTTGAAACCCTCGCTACGCTCAGGTTTCAATACAAGTACTCGCCCCAAAAACCAACTTTGCAGCCTTGCATAACAAATAACTATTCTTTTCTCAAATTCTTTTGCTCCTTTCTGGTTTCTCAGATACAACTGTAAGTAAGATTTTTGAGAGGTCGTATTAAAGTGAAATTTTATTTTGCTCAAATTTGCATGCCGTAAGGCAGGATATGGCGGTCTTGGTATTGTCTAGATTCTATCTGTTTGTACCCATATACGCAAATAAAGTTATTATGAATTATATAAAAGAATATTTCATTTGATTTTCGAAGTTCTTCCCGCGTAACTTCAACAAATTTCTCTGAAGGAAGAGAACAACATTTCATATACTTTTAATTTGTGTTTTATTTAAATTTCATTTTAATAGAAAAAAGTTGCAATTATTGCTTAATACCTAAATGTATACCCAATAAATTCCTCTACTATGCTGGACTGGGAGAAAGAGAAAAACATAGAATGTACCAGCTGCTTCTCTTCCCGGGCATATTGTAAGAGTCAGTTACGGGAATTCAGGGAAATTAGCATTTATGTAGGCAATGGGCTGACCCCTGTCACTGCAAACCAACATTAAATCCTACTCTCCCATCCCTCTCTCTCTCTCTAATACCCTTCCCTCTCTATCTAACCCACTAATCAATCGGTCAAATGTGACGTCAAACGACCTTATTGGTCTTTGATGCTCTGCCTACCCCGTAAGGGAAAACTGGCGTGATTTTATGTAGTATATAATAAGTTAATCTCAAATTAAATTTGCTGCTACTATCTCAATAACCTCCTCGTAATGACATTGACATCGCATGATTCGTACATCATATTCCGCGTAAACGATATAAGTGAAATAATAGGGATAAACGGATTTAAAATAAATAAATTATACATACCTACTTCTCCTGTAACAGACGAACTCATCAAAAGATTTTGTCCCAACAACTATATTAATATATAAAGCAACATTAACAATATTAAATGGATCCTGGGTCTCTTCTTCTTCTTAATCGTGCACTCTTGTCAGAGTGGTCGTGGTTGCAATGGCGGTGGCTCTCGCCGTCACCGTCACTCTCCCGGGCAGCCGCTCGTCTCGCGATGCTTCTCCATTTCTGGCGGTTGGTTGCACTGCGCGTACACTCTACTACGGTGGACTGCGAAGCTTTTCTAATGAGGTCGGTCCAGCGAGTTGGTGATCGTCCAGGACTTCGCTTGCCTTCTACACGGCCCTGCCCTATTAGTCTCTCCATCGAGCGCTCTTTTCTTGATATACCTGGGTACCTAACTATTATATAAATTTCATTGATACCAAGCTAATTTATAACACTTTAATGAACCAGTTTTATGCAATAAAATAAATCTGATTCTGATTCATTCTCGTAAAAAAATTGTAATTGGATAAATAATTAAATGAATACATTTGCATGTACGTATTATTGGTGTTAAATAAATGACAATACCAAGATAAAGATGTCTATTATTAATGTCAAGGGCGGGTGGTAACACGGTCATTATTTTTACTCATTAAATTACTGATAAGCTGACCCTAATTTTGTTTTGCGTCAACATGTGTAGGTGAACGAAGAGTACAAGAAAAAGAAAACTATTAAAAATAATGGTGATAATATTAAAACTTGAAAACTTTGATTTATCGTATTAGTTTTAATTATAAAAGTACTATTACAGTACTATAAATTAATATATATTACTAGTGTTGTGCTTCGCGGTTTCACCCGTGTGGTGATGAGCAATGATGATGGTGATGAAATGTAGCCTATATACTTCTCTAGAGACAGTATCTCTGATAACACTTTCTCTCTCTCTACAAAAATTCGTAATGACCCGTACAGCAGTTTTATTAAATTGAGTGACTACGTTTCCACCACTGAATCAGAACGAGTTACTTTCGCTTTTTAACCTCCGACCCAAAAAGATGGGTGTTACGTGTTATAAGTTTGACGTGTGTATCTGTATATTTGTGTGTCTGTCTGTAGCATCGTAGCCCTCAAACTGATGGACCGATTTCGATATAGTTTTTTTGTTTGAAAGAAGATTTCATCGGAAGTGTTCTTACCTATGTTTGATAAAATTCGATTCAGCGGCTTCTTTTTTGTCGTGGGTTTTTGAGGTAGAACTTATATCTACTTGTGTAACATTAATTTTAATAATTTGGACTAGTTAGGATTTAAGAATTCTCAAAGCTTGCCAATTAACTATGATAAGGAAAAATACGCTATTATTATTATTATTAAACAGGATACAAAACAACCATTATTAACATACGAGATGTATTAGTTTAAAAGATATAAATTTACAACAATTACAAAGATCATTATACAAGATGTATTAAAGTTTAATAAAAAAAACTGTAACAAGTTTTAAGTCTTTTAAAAATAACAAGTACAATTTCGATCATGCATCAAGACAGTAATTTTTATGTAACAAATAAAAAAACTAGATTTTTTTCCTTTATTTATACTTTGAGACTTGAATAAACTTTTGCAACAAATAGCTATTTGTAGTGAACATGTATTACTATAGCCACTATTACGCTGCTAACGGCCCTTACGTCCGAAATGTCCTCGCAATTACAATACAATTACATTTAAAACGGTGGTAAATTAACGAGATCACAATTCATTCGAGATCGAATATACCGCAGATACCAGATGATTGCTTTAAGAGGAACGGAAATGACGTCACAAAACGAGTACACGCCCGGGGATGCACCAACACCCTGGATGCTTTAATGACAAATCAGAATGCACATATCAGAATTTAATAGATATAAATTCTGATATACATATCACAAAATTGAAACAAAAAAATGAACACATGTTCGAATACATGTTGTTTCATGTGTTCGGAATGTACACATTCCGATTTATTTATTAAGAGGATTGTGTTTTTAGCATTCTATGTATGTTTATATACACAGCAGAGACGAGTATAAGTATATATGTTACAAATAAATGAAAAGATACAAGATTTACACGCTAAAGTGACTTGCGCCCGAAACCTTCCTACACCTTCAATATTGCAATACGTCTTGCAATAGCTTTTGGCTTCGCTAGACAAAATTATATTTAGGTATATATATAATTCATAATCTGAGTAGGTTAACTGACGCGCCAACAATGATTGACTGACTTATTAATAGGAGTCTCCCTGAGGAGTCTTCCTTGTAGTAGAGATAATTATTATGAAATGTAGCTAATGTCCGTGCCCAGGTTCTCAGATTTTTCTGCATCAAATTTCGTAAGATTTGTTCAGTCGCTTGATCGTGAAAAAGTAACAGACACAGAGACAGAACAATTTCAGTTTTTTATAATGTTAGTTACGTATGATTTGCGTCTGTAAAAGCGCCTCAAATATTCTTTATTACGCTCTTTATAGGCTAGACTGTGACTAATCCAATACAGGTCAAAATCTAATAAGCCGTTTATAATCTACCCTCGAAAAATTTTACCCTTCATACACAGTTAGGTAAAAAAATGATTATGCGAAAAAGATGCACTACCGCATGTATACGTAGTCGGGTTTTTTTACCACTTAGTTACTAGCTTATATACATGAGTCATCACCCAGTTATCACCTTTGAAGCGGGAATTCCAGTGATGTAGAAAGTGGGCAAATTAGTGATAGAAAATAAGATTGAAGAATATCGCTTTCTCAAATGACGTAGCGACCGGAACAGATCTTCTATTTCTAAATATAACAATTAATGTTTCTGTTTTTGTTTGTTACATGATGTAACGAGCATTATTTTATTATGACCACTTTATATTTTTTGTGATATGATGTGACTTGAGTATTATTTTTTTGCAGCAAGCGAACGGGAACAGCGACGACCATTCGCAGCCCCTGCTGGAGCCCGACCGAGATAAGCAGAAACCACCACTCGCAGGTTAGTGCTCACCTTTTTGAAGTGAAAACTTTTTATGCGCGCTGAGCTCTTTATTTTGTGGGTATTGAATGAGGCTGAGCCGTCTCGCTCGGCTATAAAACACTCGTTCAGATAAAGTCGGCTTAGGAAGCGGGGAGAGATACAGTCAACGCGTCATTCTCAAGTTTTCACTTCTTCGTGTGGTTTTAAACACACACAATAATATTTATTTAGGATAGGTATAATTTACGTAGGCTGCTCCAGAAATAACATAACTTTATGCAAGGGATGCACGCGTCCAAGCAGCCCCAGATCTAGGGGGCAAATCCGGGCACCCGCCCCGATCGGCATTTTCAGGGGGCGAAAAAATCATAATTAATATGATTAAAAATAAAATAACTTGCTCCACAAAGCGCCTAGAATACGAAAGCTCACCGTTAACTTTTAAGAATAAGGCGCCACATAGATAGTTTTTTAAGTAAGTTATTTTAAGCGCTGGAGAGAGGGGCGCCACCGTCAAGTTTCTGCCCCGGTTCGAAAAAATCGTAGATCTGGGGCTGCGTCCAAGCGAGCCTTTTGGAATCGGAGACTATCTGGGCCAAAACGCATTTCTGGTCACTGCGCCAACGAAGTTTTAATTTCGGGGCAAAACTAGGGAGAGCAACACCTAAGACTTATTTTAAAAATAATATTTTTCTGCTTGACGAAAATAAATAGAAAAATGCTGCTAGCTTTAGTAGATAAATAGATAAGCAAACGCTTTATAGGTCACACCATAACATTTAGAATCAAGAGAAATAAAATAAGAACTAGTATAACAACTGGCGGTTTAGTAGCTAATAGCGATATAGTAAGAAAATTGTTATTTAGATACATTTAAAATGAAGCCACGTATTTGTACCGATACCTATATTAGGGTTATGTAGTAAACAAGGATATAGTTTCGCCATGTCCGTCTGTCTGTCCGTCCGCGGCTTTGCTCAAAAACTATAAGTACTAGAAAGCCTCCCCTACACGTAAAGTGGGGATGAATTATTTTTTTCTCGTCTAATAGCACATTAAATATGTTATAGACATTGTCCTAAACCTGAAACAATCTAAACCTATACACGAAATCATAAGTATAATTGTTAAATATACATTGAAAAAGGATTATTAAGGCAATTATTTATTTTTAAAACATGTTTGATACTCAATATATACTACCAACAAATAAATATTTTTATAAACCAACAACAAATATATATTTTCCTGAATATTTATTACCAACTAATATAATTTACTATCGATGTGCTCTTTGTGTAGTAGTTTAGTTAGATACTCAACTAACTAGTATATTGTTGTGTTGTAGTTAATAAAGGCGCGAGCCCTAAAAAAAAAAATTACTAGGTATAAGGAAAAGGAAATATTCACATTTACCAAATGGTAAATATTTTGCATGCCGTTAGGCGAATTATGGCGTTCTGATTTATTATGTTATCCAACTAATTTAATATTAAATTGAATTACCAAAAATATAAATATCAGTTATCTAACGGGTCCCCTTGGTTTCCGCATTACAATGTTTGGTTCAAGAGAAGCATATGGTATATATAATAAACATAGTTACGATGACATAATAGGATTCTATACTATACCTAACATAATAAATAGGTAATATTTAAATACCTAAGTATTACTGTGATACAACTATGTTTAGCAATTTTTATAGTATAAAAAGGTAGTCTACAAAATAAGGAAATACCACGACTCTATTTAGATGTTTATTTGTTTGTCACGTACCTATGCAATTTTTTCCCATGTATAATTATGGCTAGCAATAAGAATATAAGAATTCTCGGTAATTAATAACCTAATAGACAATTTGTGTGAAAATTTGTCTCAGGCTTTGGAAAATTTATGAAGAGTCAGGTCAGTGGACTGTTATGTGAATCAGCTGATCTTTCTTCGTGAACTTTTGAAAGTCTGTAATCAAACTTATCTGTTAGTATACAACAGCTGTTCCGTCCAAACATTTTATTGACACCATTGAGCTGTATGTACTTACGTACGAGAGCCGATACCACTCAAGCTACTTTGTTACATTCAACTGCGGCGAGAGCGCCGCACCTCACTCCAGTGATGCCAACTTAGCTACTTTATAGCTAGATCTGGCTACTTTTAGACCACCATCAGCTACAAGTTTCAAAAGTTGTAGCTACATTTTCTAGCACCTTTTAACACATTGACTGCCAACCGTCTAAGAGGAAACGGCACGCGGGGCCAACTTTTTTTATATAGAATTTTGATTAGTGCCGACCCCGCTCCGAGGTGGGGCTATTTACTTTACCAAAAAATGTGACAATAATTTTGCTTTAGATAGCTGCTCTGGTACGTAAGTACATACAGCTCAATGATTGACACTTGATAAAACAGCATTACCTACAACAAAAGATTTTCCTATCTCGTTTCCTGTCTCGTAGCAACGCGAGGTAAATCCGCGATAGTTAGCGGTTAATTAACTTGTCATAGCGACTTGTTAACATTTATGACTAACGATTAGGCAGTTGCGGCATTCCTTTGTACTTGCTGAGTCAGTTTGCGTTTGCGTGCCCTCATTGCGGTTAAATCATCCCGAAGGTTAATCTCGGGACTTCTGGGTATTTTTAGAGAAAAATACTTGAACTAATGTCTCAGTATATAATTACGTTGATTGAACAAACTTGTGAGTAAGAATGACAAGATACGGAGAATTGGATATTCCCTAATTATGGACCTTGTAAATTATTTATAGTATATTAATTAAATCTGGACCTTTAAGATTTAGGGAATATCCAATTTTCCGCGCACAGTAAATACCTATAAATATTTGGGGGCAATATTTGCTCCTCTTTTATCATTTAAAGGTTGTCTGAAAGAGATCGCTATTAGCGATAAGGTCGCCTTTTGTACCAATTTTATGCTCTGATCATCTACCTAATGTTATTTTGTTGTGGTGTCAATAAAGTGTTTTTGTATTCGATGTATTCGATCACCAATCTGTGGAATTCATGTCCTAACCTTAATGAGAGTGAAAAATGTTTGCTCTTCGTAGTTATAGTTTAATAATTACCACACATATTTCCCGAACCTATTTCATCGGGTACTTGGGCGTTTCGCACCGCAAGTGATTCGAACCGCGGTGCGAATCGCCCATGTACTGTTTCTGAATGAACCCATTCGCACCGCAGTGGTTGGTGCGGTGCGAATGGCCCAAGACATATTTTTCAGACTCTACCATTTATCTGTCACTGTTTTACATATTTTTTATGTCAAAGATATGAAATTCCGATTTATTTCACTTTCCAAAACGTAATTGGTTTTCCCAGATATGAATCAAGACAGTCAGGTTTCATACAAAAGCCCACAAAAATTATAAGAAGGTATCTATAAAAAGAGGTACTTACCAGATTTTTCCGTATTTTCAATTTTACAGACGAATTGTTTCTGAAAAAAAGTAAGCACGCAATTTAATTTAAACCTCTTATTCTTATGAGTTCACGATACTTCTTTGCCAAGTGGACGCTGAAAACCAAATTTATCGTGTCTAGAAAATGCAGGTTTTTTACCCGACTGCGTAGGAAGGAAGTGTTTTTCGAGTGAATATATGTTTGTATGTATATTGTATTTATGTATGTATGCGTGTGGGTATGTTATGTACTTATGTATGTTTCTATATGATCCCCTACTTTGATATGCGAGGTGTCGTTAGATGCGTCTTCACTTCCAGAGTGTCATAGGCTATATTTTTTTAATAATAATAATACATCTCTCGCAAAAATAAAAACAATGCGTTTTTTCGTAACCTCCAACGAACTATTACAATAAGAATAAGAATATTCATTAACCTTGAATAACATATTATTCTCACTCTTATTCCCAGTGTCTATTATGATCATCTCGGCTACAAGGAGCTCACTGTTGGGCAACAAACGCCTAGTCAATAGACATAAAAAAAATATTTGAGCGCGGCCTGTGACCAACATCCTCCCGCCACTTGTATGAAGTCTTCAAGCATAGATTATATATCTATGCTCGAAGGGACAGTTGACTTCATACTTCTAGCATATTATTAGTATAATCCATGGTCTGTCTCGAAGGTCTGTCCACCTTGTGGTTGGCTGTTCTACGCTGCGCTTGTCTGTCGGTGCGTGGTCTACACTCGAGATATTTTGGGTTGTGTCAGTGTGTGTTATGTGCTTTGCCCACTGCTACTTCAACAGCTGATCATTTTCCATAATTGTAAACTGGTATAAGTGTAAAATAATGCGTTTTGGTTGCAGGTCCAGAAATCGACGACCTGGATGACGAAGTGGCGGCACACAATAACAACAACCACTTTGTCGGAATTGACGATGGTCTGCTGGAGCCGGGAGACAAGAAGCCTGACATCATTGACGTAGGTCAGTACGGGATATTTCCTTTTATATAAAAAAAACTTACAGGAGACAAAAGTGTAAGTTTAGAAAACTCAAAAATCTCCGACGAAAAACGGCTGAACCAGTTTGAATGAAACATAGCTAAAACACTCTCAATGAAATCCTCTTTCAAACAAAAAAACTAGATCAAAATCGGTCCATCCGTTTGAGAGCTAAGATGCTACAGATAGACACACAGACAAGCACACAGAGATACACACGTCAGACATAATAATACCCCTTGTTTTGGGTCGCTTGTTAATTAACAGCATTACCTTAGAGTCTGTTAAGAAAAATAAATTATGAAATATAATATTCAAAATTATCACCTATACAAATAAGTACATCAGCGCCCTCAATGCAACATCAATTCTCTTTTCTAACTCTAACGGATTACGAGATTATTTTTCATTACCACCGGAGTCAAATTGCGGGTTACAGGTAATATTTCACAGGAAAAAAACTGACAACCGAATAAAACCAAGAGAATGAATAACAAATACCTATTAGAAACCCAGTCGTCTGCCGGAAGACTTAATAGCCACACCTGCAAACATTTTAGGTATGTTTAAACAAATGCATGCAAGGAGCGGCGATTGTCTTGTCTTGACACTGTGTAGGTATCACATGTTTACTATGCAATTTATGCATATAAAGTAATTTTATTGCATTGTTTGTAAGTTTTAAGCTTTTAAGAAAACGCTGAACAGTGAGATAATGTTAACAGGAAAGGAAGTTACCGAGTTATAAATATTTATTGTGAAGATATGGCTGATAACAAACGTAATTATAATTTTATAGAAGGAAAAATCTTCAATATATAACTTACCATTGTAACTGGTTTCATTTGAGTGATTATAAAAATCATAATGATGAATATAACAAACTGTCTTAAGTGATTCTTCAAAGTTTCAACTATCTCTTCCAAATTGTATGATGATAATATTAGCCGTTTAATTAAACATGGAGAGAGGGAGAGAGAGAGAGAGAGAGAGAGAGAGAGAGAGATATATATATATTAGATAGATAACATTCTACTCACACAAGCAAATAAAATGACTTCTCGCAACTGTTCATAATTCTATAAGACAACAATAAGTATACACAACACAAATAGACATAAATTAATGCCATAAGAGTGTGGCCACACGGGCGTTGCGTTATCGCTTCGTTACACGGGCTTCGTCATCCAATGCTATGATATTGACGTACCTACTGAGTGCCAACTGCCAACACGGGAGCTACAGCTACAGCGTTGTAACGCAACATAGCTTACTACATTCGAAGCGTCATTGCGGTGTGCTAGTTTTTAAATAACAATGAAGCGAAATTAACGCGATGTCCTGAAGAGCCATCCATTCCCTGATACCCTTGTCCATTGAGTGTGCAGTGATTTATCGTGCGAAACGGACGTCACACCACACCGTGTATCATTGTGATTTATATGCAAATTATATGTTTCCTTACATATCTTATTTTAAACAATAATTACTATGGCGGACTAGCAACCAATGAGAGCTTGTGCTTTATAAAATAAGAGCTCTCATTTCTTGCCAATCCACCATTGTTATTCTAATAATAATACATATACGGAAGTACAATTTTTTTGTGTAGTAAGGACATTCATGCGTGGTAACGCAAAGCATCATGTGGCCGCACCCTATAATACCCATTATTGTGGAGTCGGGTAAAAAAAGGGAAGGTATGTAATCAATACAGCATACATTCTTGTATTGCATGAAACTAAGTGCTTTCAGTTAAATGCACTAATAAGACTGCGCGTTTTTACCACTGTTTATGCAAAGGAATAATGCTCCGATTTCAGTATTGCGGCAAAGAGCGACTAAGACATATTTGAAAGTTTCTAAAAGGATAGCGAAAAATTTAATCAGCGTATTATTTTCTAAATTGATTTATTCAAGATTAGTGATACGACTCATTTAGCCGATTAGCCTTCTTAATTGGTATCTATTTGCATCATTGCATTAAAACTTTGAAAATGGACA
Organism: Lycia hirtaria; assembly: GCA_947563715.1. Taxonomy (NCBI): domain Eukaryota; kingdom Metazoa; phylum Arthropoda; class Insecta; order Lepidoptera; family Geometridae; genus Lycia; species Lycia hirtaria. Next base: position 28,680,355 of record OX387375.1, read on the forward strand.
AATCTGAAAATAACGCTTTTCTTCAGAATAATACTGTGAAGTTTGAAGAAATCGATGAAAAAGTAATATTAGTGTGTGTCAGTGTGCCCTTCGTTGATCAAATCACTTTAGGTAGGTACCTAATTATCTTTTCAAATAATTTCTACACCTAAATATTATCCGATTTCCATGATTTTTACATGCTTCAGATGTGGTTGTAATCGATTTTAAAAGCTAAAAAAATTGATAGAAGTCTATTCACAGAGAAATGGTTATTGCGTATTTGTTCATACAACTGATTTCTATGGACATTATTCGATGAATTATATCCGATCAAAATAAATATTGTTTCTTTCGATTTCTTTAAATTTAATTGCAGTTTTAATAGTAAAAAAAAAACATCGAAATTAGATAACATTTTAGAGTAGAAGTGCTTAGCTCTCCTGTTCTAAGGAAAAAGGAGGTATGCAATGACTGGCAAAAATTGCGACAATTCTCTTACGAAACAATGTTTCTTTGGGTATTACTCTTTTAATTAACACTTTACAAAGGGAACAAAGGGAAAACTCACGTCTCACAAGTGTAATTTATCTCGCTGCCTTAGAATTAATATAATTGATACTTACCTTGCTTATTGTTTGATTCGACCTTGACGATAAGAAAATATAATGTTTTTTCCATGAAGTTGTACTCAACGTTAATTTTGACACAACAAGAAACTAAACAAAACTGAAGATCTGATAAATAATAATAATTTACAAAAAAAATGTTTTTGTCCTAAAATTTATTTTATGAATTTTCTATTCTGTATGCTTTAAAATAATGGTATAATTTACAGAGAGCTAGTTGATAACTTGTTAGAAGACTTAAAAACTATAGGCTGCAGAACTTAACGGTGTGTCCCGGCACCTGTACTTGAGATCTAGTTTCCATTCCAGATTAGATGTGCTTACTATCTTGGACCACACCGTCATTTAGCATCATTTTAGCATTCGTCTAGACCATAAGAGGGATGAAAGTGATGGGATAAGATGTCGTTTTATTAATTAAACATTTAATTATTAATAATTCGTATTTATAAATTTCGATAATGTTGGAATGTAACTATAATATTCATGAATTTTAATTATTTATGATTAAAATTAATATTGATATTATTTATGTAGTCTTAAGGTGTATATAGTAGAGGTATAGATAGTTCTTAGTATAGTTTTTTCTGATATGTCGTTTCTGTAAATAAATAAATATACGGTAGTGATTTTCATAACAAAAAAGACAACTGTCACACTAGTCTCACCTGTGACCACAGGCGCTGCAAAATGTTCGAAACGTCAGGTCATACAATTATGTAAACTATACGCGATGAATTTATGATGAATGGATTTGAATTTGAATAAAAAACTGCGCATTATAAAATCAAGTTTGCCGTTTTATTGAATGTACATAATAAATACATCTATTATAATAATGAGTATAGTAAAATAACTAATAGGTTCTAGGTTATCATTGTAAAGGTCCATTGATAAAGTGAGGTCGCTGCTTGATATCTGACCTACGGGATGTGGGTATAAAAATGTTGTTTTACTGATATTTTGCGGGTAAACTGATATTACCTAAATATCAGGAAATAATCGCGGTTTGAAATTTATCTGGGCATGGGAAAATATTATTTTTTTCTATTAATTTCACACAACTACTGTCATTTACTGTAAACATATAATTATAGGTTAGAAAACAGACAACCGACATCAAAATACGCAATTCGTTTATTTAGATGACGTTATTTTCCCAGTTATTTTGTTATAAAATCCAAAGTACTGAACCGACAGAACATTAACATTGAAATTCAACAGCAATGTTGAAAGCATACTGGTTACGCTGCCAACCGGCAGTGCGTTACCTGTACCTTAATCAGCCAAGGGCGTCGCCAGCGCATGGCCCAGGGGGGGGGGGGACAAGTTAATATTATGGAGGATGAGAAAAATATGAATTGTAGGTACAGGTACAATTGCACGGCCTTAGGACTTTGGTTGCTTTGCAGTTGGCTACATTTTTTAAATCTCTGGGGGGGGGGGGGGGGGGGGGAACTTCCTCCTCTGCCCCCCTTAGCGACGCCCTTGTAATCAGCTACATATGTCTCTATTATTACTTTTTATCAAATGTAGCTAACTAAAAAAAACAGACTAACATTTTAGACATCGCCCGAATTTCTGAATTTAAAACTCAATAGTAACGATTTATTTTGTTCCAGGCGACGAGACGCACGACGGTGATGAGAAGCACGAGGAGCACGACGACGGCACGACAGAAGACGGTAAATGGTGGAGCTCCGGGGATGAACCGGACTATCCCTACGGTGATTGGCTAGCTGCACATTTCAAACACACTTTGCACACTGACCACTTACTACTTTTTTCATTTCCTGTGGAGAATACGCACGAAAATATTCTTTTTTTAGGGTTCCGTAGTAAACAAGGAACCCTTATAGTTTTGCCATGTCCATCTGTCTGTCCGCGGCTTTGCTCAAAAACTATACATATTACGAAGCTGTATTTTGGAAATAAGTAAATAATAATAAAATAATTGAGTAAAATAATAATAATAACTAAGAATTTCGGGAAATGGATAAACTAGCTAACGCTCATTAAAATAGGCTCGGCTTTTTTAGCTTGGCCTTCTTATTTTTTGATCGCCAAAAGAAGTAGTCAGTATGGAAAGTGAGTTATGGTACCATAAATAATACGAATGAAATTAAATTATCTACTTACTCGTATTTAATCAAAACATTGCTTCTTGCTTAGCATTGTGTTGTTTAAGCATGAGGAAATATTAAACAGCACGTTGAATTGAATTCTACTCTTGCATGTTGCATGAATCAGCCATAGACCAAGGTTCTATGGAAACCCAACAATATTTAACTATAACCGGTCCGTAGAATATTCATGGATCTGTAGTATCTAGTTCTGTACTTTAACAATATTAGTGACTACTTAAAAACAAAAATATATAAAAGGCTGTGTCTAATGTCTATATCTATCATATGGTTAAGTAAAGGTCTAAGTGACTATGAAATGACTGAATGCCTGATAGACTTACAGCCTAAACCTGAGTTTTGACCGCTGCCGTTAGTTGCCGAAGTTAATTTATTTCTGAAGTGTCGAATACCACTAAGATATATTTGTCAATCGCGGGAAACGGTTTGTCAAACATATTTTATTATAACTTGGAGATTCTACTGCATCTTTAAAATATCTTACGGGTTGCTCACGTTTATTTTTGAGTCGAAATCTGCGACTATAGTTTGTTCAGCATCTTTACCTACAACTACACCGCATGCAAGCATATAAAGGAAATATAAATATTTACTTCAACCGTGACGCTCCAAGAACACTTCGGCTAATCGAAGTGTACTTTCAGATCACACCAATGGACTCTCCCCCAGGTTTGGACTGGATGACCGGCCCGTGTCACCGATCCCATCGGTAAGGTTCTATAATGCTCTAGAATTTTCCCAAGCTGTTGGGTATAACTTCTAAAGCTTCAGCATACGGGAGGCTAAAGGACTGCTTCAATATACTTGCTTTTAATACATAATAATTCTCTGAGGCCTGGCAGGTATTCATTAATGTGCCAAAAAAAACTATTAACTTGCTAATTCTATCTCTTTTGCCTATTAACGTGTTAAAATCTGTTATGGTATGTTCTAATACACACACATGTTTCACACTCTGTTGAAGTATATTTTTTTTTTTTATTTTTTTTTTTTTTTTTTATTATTTAATTTTATTCTCCACAGACACCAGGGTCCGTGACCTTTGTCATAATTACAAACTATTGTTTACTAATTATCGTTACGGGAAAATGATTTTATTTTAATTTAAGTACTTATTACTATGTTGCGTGCATACCACGAGCAAACCAGCAACCCGCAAGCAGCACCCGATCACGAGTATGACGCATGTGCCAGCCATCGCCCTCCTCAACCATATGTTAGGGAAGAGGGCGACCCGCCACACGACGCCGCCGCAAGAAGGAGCCTTCGATGGTGAGCATGAATGCTCAAGGTATGCACACAACTCTTATTTCTAACTACTGAAATACTAGTATTTCTGTGAATGCAGTCACTGAAGTTGAAGTATATTTGATAAATAATTAATCCGTGGTTAACGTTGCTGGTACATCATCGAACTATATTTGTTAACGATTACTGTATTAACCCTAAACTTTGTTGTGTACTGTTTGTTGATCTTAATAAACAATAAAAAAATACGACGCTGAAAGTAGTATCAGTGGTTGGTCGAGCTGACATTTCAGTACAAGAAAACTTATAAGCCCCCGAATATTTATATAGCTAAGAACACTCGTTTAAATCCTCTTTGTGTCGCGCGATATCCTATACAAATAAGAGAGAACTATTTCGCTGATTCTTTTTTTATTTGATAAAAATTTAGTGTAAGTATGCCTCTACGTGAGTTTCCGGCAGCCTAGTCGGGAGACCGTCTGACTTGCGATCCGCAGGTGTTGGGTTCGAATCCCACGCTGTCTTTTCGAAGTTATGTGCGTATTGTTGATTGCCGCCAACTTCAAACGGTGAAGGAAAACATCGTGAGGTAACCTACACGTCTGAGGGTTCTCAATGATGAAGATGTGTGAAGTCTGCCAACCCGCACTTGGCCAGCGTGGCAGACTATGGCCTATCCAGCAGTGGGACGTTTGTACAAACAGGGCTGATAAAAAAAGCTTGCTTTTCTCAGATTTCGATACAGTTCCGAATTTCAAAAATTAAAAATGTTAATTTTGAAAAAAGTAGATAAACCGTAGATACTTTTACCCCATGATGTCATTCAAGCTTCCTTAGCATTTTATTATATCGTGCCAAATTACGAAAATTGAAACTGAATACCATCATCAATCCAATTTTGTCTTAGGGAAACTTGCTTTTGTCTAATTATTGCTTCTGCGGGAATTGAAAACGCAAACAAACAACATTTAGCTTGTTCACCTGTTTTGAGGCTATGCAGAGGCACCCATTTCGTATTCCCTTCTTTTACTGATTACACAATCTGAATTTAAAATGTTACACATTTCCATTCTAAGCATCTCTCATGGGTACAACTGGTTTGATCAGCAACGACCTTTATTTAGATGTACACTCATAATATTCTATCTATAAACCATATTATGCTTTTCTCCAACCTGCAACCAGTGTTATTTCAATCAGTAGTTAGAATTCTGCATGTTACATGTCGCATGGTGTTGGTTGTTCACATTTAATCGTCGTTCTATTAGATCTACTCGTCGCAGGCGATCGACGTGAACACCTACCAGCAGAAGAAGAACCTGGCTCAGGGGATGATGGACCTGGCGCTGCTCTCGGCTAACGCGAACCAGCTCCGGTACGTGCTGGAGTCTGCCTCCACGCATCCCTACTACTACTCCAGTCTGGTCTTCATCTCGCTTAGCATCATCTTCCAGGTAAACCAGTCGATTTTTTACCCGACTACGTAACAAGGAGGGTTAGGTTTTTCGAGTGTATATATGTATATGGGTATGTGTATATTATATAGACACTTAAGCTCACAGTTATAAAGCTGTAGTAGGTACATTTTCCACTATAACTGTATCTATGTCTGTAGAGTAAATTCTTGATTATCAAAAGTAACCCCTTTCATAATTTCCTTCAGATCGCGGTCGGTGTTGGTCTCATCATGAACAGCAGGTACGACGTCAACGACAAGAAGGAGATCTGCAAAGCGGACAAGATCAACAACTTCACTGTGCTGGGAATCTTCCTTATCACCATCGTCAATGTCTTCATCACTTCATTCAGTGTCGCTACGCCGACGGCGCCGGTCGCGACCGTGCCCGTAGGATAAAACCATAGACAACCTAGAACATATAGCTAATCTTTGACCAAACATACAATACGCGCGTTAAGTTGACCGGTCTGAAATTAGGTTGTCTCTGTTATAGAATAGACGGCTCTTTGATCCCACCTATAAGAATGTATTGCTTGCTCATTAAAAAAAATGTTTTAGATAGACAAACGACAAGATTTACGCAATGCTTGAAGAACAGTTCCTAATATCGACAGTGACAATAAAATGAATAAGGTATAGTCACCTATATAGTCAGTATGAATGGAAACTGTCGGTTAGTATAGAATGAATTAGTATCGACTGATCGATATTTATGCTTTATTAGTTGATTTTAGACAATTTTAGTAAGTTATATTAGCACAATAAATAATAATCCTACTGTTATTTCAAAGTTACCTACATTGCGATGCGACTTCACCCACGCTAACTTCAAGTCGGTCATTTTAATCCACGCGTATTGTATTGTACCTAATAGAAATTGTGATCTATTGTTGCTAAGGACGTTTAGGAAGTTATAAATTTCCAAAGTTCTTAAGTTTAAATGTAACTGAACAGTGTCACATATAGGTAAACATCTGTTCCAGTAATTATTTAAGCTGTAAAGACATAGCTGTACATCGACTAGATTTACTCTCTGGCACTGTAGCTTGTTATTATTAACGCCGTTTTACGTGCAATAGAGCACATCATTTTTCATTTCAAAAATAATTACGGTTACGTCTTTAGTCTTACTAAAAATTGCATACTTATGTATATACAAAAAATGTTTTTATGCTAACGGTAACTAAGTTTTCCCATGTTTGCATTTATCAACTGTCACGCCGCTCGAAAGGGTCTGTAGTACCCGTAAGTAGTGCACGTTTTAGTAACGCTGCGTCGATACTAGGGTTGCGCAGCTCGTGGTTCCTACCAGTGTAAGAAATGGGCCGCGCAACTACACCTGTGGCGTACTGAAACATTTTTCTGGTATTCCTATTCGTAAATTAGTAAAAATTTGACTAAAACTCTAATATTACAGAAATGAATAGTCATGAGTTCACCATTTGGTTGAAACAGATATAATATGTCACCTTGGAGTCACAAAATTAGCACGAGCCAATACATACAAAAAAAAATTGTCTATGGAAACGAGCGACGTCGCCTTCTTTGTCGCACTTGTAAATGTATTCGGCTCTTGCTAAAAGTATCAATAACGACGATGACGTCACACGTGACTTAGGTACTCGGAATCATTCGGCCATGCTTGGAACTAGGGAAGGTGCGTATTTACGCAACCAGGTTTTTACACCAGGTATTTGCTTGCAAGTATGGCGACCAGGTGCCGCCCGAAACACTTGCAAGGAGAAAAAGTATTTACTTTACGGGATTTCGCGAATGCTATTATGCTTCTTATTGTAACATGTACAATGAACATTTTCCTATGCAAGTATTTTAGTTGAAAAACTCGCTACGCAATTGTGCACCTCATTATAACTTAAATACAAATCAATTTTCTTTAACGAAAAAAATACTTTCAAGGGTTTTGACCCTGGTTTTTGGCGCTTCACTCGGGTGTCATCGTCAAATACACGGAACGAAGTAGGCAAGCAATATATATCGCGCTCGCTCAGTCATGTTTGGTGTCGTTTGGAACGTTTTGAATTTTGTGAATGCCATTATGCTTCTTATTATAACGTATATAATGAACAATATCCTATGAAAGTATTTTAGTAGAAAAACTTGTTACGCAATTGTGCACCTTATCTTAGTTAAAATACAAATCAATTTTCTTTAACGAAAAAAATACTTTGAAGGGTTTTGAGCCCTGGTTTTTGGCGCTGGTATTTTTATGTGGGCGCACTTGGAAGCCCTGGTATGAGATTTTGCAAGTATAACCCATCCCTACTTGGAACATCTCAGATTCGTCATATTATCATTGTAGTAGGAGGATATTTTTTGTATCAGTTTATATCATTTGTTTTTTGTTTGCTCAATATGTAACTTTTCAAGTATATAACTGTACGGTTTTAAGATCTACCTACATGTCATGCATTTACACTATCGAGTCACCTATACAGGGTGTATCTATACACGACGAACATACATTAAGGGGCCACTGTACTTATTAATATGAACAACTTTTTAAGATATCATTGAAATTGCGAAAAAAAACAGCTTTCCTGTTCAAAAAGCCCATTGATTCGTGAAATAAAATGCATGGAACAGTATTTACTTTTTTATGTGAGGACTAGTTCCATAGTAATAATAAAGTAAAATTGTTTGTATTGACGAGTACAATGAACCCTTAAAGTATATTCGTTGTCTAGAGATACAGCCTGTATAGTAATTTTTAAGTTAAATTTATATTTATTACATTAAGAAAAAAATGTTAATGGCGATTTGAAAGTTCTAATTAAGCCAAAGAAACTTGTAATGCTGTTTTATAACAAAACTATAATACTACTTTCATCACACAACTTTCTGACACAAATATGTATAACTTTCATATTGTTCTGATTTTGCAATATAAACATGGTCTGAAAGTTTGTACTTACATACTTTTCTATGAAATAAGAATCTCCATAAGATCTCAATTTTTGTGTTATTAAATACTTATCTGTAAAGTGCCTTATCAATGCATAATACTAAAATTATTGTAAATAAATATTTTTGTACAGGAATTACATCTTTTGACTTACCCAGTGTATTTTGATCCAGTTGTAACTTTACATTCACTACACTTTTAAAAGAAACAAAAAATAACTAATAGTACTCGTATTTAATACTTGACGGTTTGAGATTGGCGGAATGCGCAGTGTCCGTTCTATAAGTAATATCATAAATTTAATCCCAGACAATACTTAAAAAAAAACGAACACCATATTCTTGAACATAACCATAACGTAGAAATTCCTGGACTCGAACCTGTCTCAAAATTATATTTTATTTATAAACAAAGAGTAAAACGAAAAAAAAAAACGTTCAAAAACGCGCGGGTAGTCCGTTTAAGAAACTGGATGTCATTATCATATCCGGTAAATTTAATGGAATAACTAAATTGTCACAAGGCTACTTTGTCACTAACCAAATTGTCACATGGTTACTGGTAGCAAAAGCTAACGAAGTTTTCACTTGGTTACTGGTAATTTATCACTTGTATCATATTTGTGGTCTGGGTGATTTTTCAAGTAACTAAATTGTTCGTTATACTTCCTCTGGAATAAATTAGTAGCCCGTTCAGATTACATATAACGAACAATTTAGTTACTTGAAAAATCACCCAGGTCAAGTGTGTGAGGAGAGAACACAATATCTGAACGGGCTACTAATTTATTCCAGAGGAAGTACCACAAGCGTCCAAGCAGTCTTATTTCAATATCACCTTTTGTCTCGATCCTCCTACAGTTGAGATCAAGACTATAGTCAAAGTAATATTTAAATATGATCCCCCTCTCTCTGAGTTTCGCGTAGCTTGAGTTTGCCACATGAGCCGTATTCCGGGTTCTACTTCCGGCCGATCTGTCTGAAGGTTTAATTTAAATATTTGCCCTGTGTGGATGTATTTTATAGTACCCTCAACAGAGAGTATGTAGCGGGAACTACCTTTAAACTATAAGATACTTTAAAGATGACAAATAAAACAAAACTTCTTTCAGAATCCAAAATGTATTGAATACAAAACGATCTAATAAAATTGTCTGGTGGCAATTTTTAAAATATTCTATCATAATAATAGTAATAAGAGGAGAAGAATCGCCCGTCCGTCTGTCCGCGGCACGGGCGCTATATAACTATATATTACATATCATATAACGCGCGGGCGTAACGTTAACTAACCTACATTACATACATATAAAAATAGACGCGCGACACTCACTAACCATTCGCTAAAAATCTATAAAATGCATTTATACGCCGGGTTTCGGCACCAACTCGATGGTTGGCTCGATGGCGTTATCGGTTAGTCCCGCGAGACCGGACGATTTGGTGACGTTATCAGCGAATCCCTCGAGACCGGACGTTTCAATGACGTCATCAGTTAGTCCTGCGTGATCGGATGATTCGGTGATCTTTTCAATTAGTGAGTCTCGTGCGACCGGAAAATTTTACAGTTAAAATACTAAAACCAATTGCTATTTCATTATTTAAATATCCATAGAAATATATTGCCATCGTATTGCTGACATTACACGCCTTTTGTGACTGCTTTTAGTCAAGAGAGAGATCTCCGCGCCTCGCTGTTCACAGATTATACAAACTTCCATCCAAAATATACATCGGATAAGCGGACAATTTTGAATTCTACATATAGGAACATAGTTTTGGACATAAAAAAATAATAGAACTACTAAGATAAGCTTAGATACAGTGCTAGTTAATATTAGAAGATAAAAGTTCACAGTAACTGGTTAGACTAGACAGTTAGCACATAAAACTTAGCTGAAAAGATCAATATCGTAAACTCGCGGTAATCCGGACATATTTTTTTACAAATTCATAGCAGATGATCAAATTTATCGGACTGTATTGTACACTACAATAAAGTACAAGATCACCAATCACCCTTGTTATAAACTTCTTTGAAAATAATTTCCTTGTAATCCAACAAATTACATAGTTATAAAAATGGTAATAAATATGGTAATAAATATATAATGATCGATAAAGCATGCGATATGGAAGTTGAGAAGTGGATATAATTAATAGTAAGAGAATAAAAAAAGTGCAGGGATAGACAACATAATAACAACGTATTATAAAACATGTTTCTAGATACACGCGAAATTCTTTAATCGAAATGGCTTGATTTGCCTTAGTAAATGTACTTTTTACAGGGCAGTGTCATTGTCTTGTATTGGTATGTCAGACTATAGGATGTGCCGGATTACCGCAGGTAAATTTGATTGATGCAACAATCAAACCATTAATTTCAATGTGCTACATTTCTAGCCTGAAACTGTATTGGGACTGTCATTATGTTTCCACATCTTCGACTTTATATAATTATAATTTAGACTGCAGTCGTCATTTTATTCGGAAATATCTATTTTCTAAGTTAAAATCTGGAAGGACACTACAAAAGGTTCGTTTCGGCGTCAATGCCCTACAAGCTTTAAATGTAATTTAGAATTTTACAAGTGTAACACAAAACTGATTAGAAATGTGAAATATTATTTATATGTTGAGACAACGTTTCATGGATTAAAACAGTAAAATTACATAATTAAAACGATGGTAGAATTAATTACATTGCTTTTTCTTTAAAATACATACTATAAAAAAATAGAAGTAAAAACTGTCGCAAAACATAGATAATTTCGTGAGAGTCAACGCCCACAATAGATACAAACACCGCTACAAAACACTCTATAGGTGAAATGCAACATCAACTTACGGTAAAAGATACTATGGTAGGAATAATGTACGTTTAATGTTAGCTGTGTATACTAGAAGATACTAACGACACATGTATAGCGAACTGCACATTTCTTGAATAAAAGGCAGTCGCGATTTTCACATTTTCAAAAATACTAACCACGAAAAATATGTCGAGAAGCAGGATTGTATGAACCGTTTCATAGAATGGAACTAGACGAGATATACCTTTTTCTGTACCCCTCTGTACTCACAACTTGTCCGATTCGAAATCAGGTCAGAAACCATATCTCCATCTCATGTCATTTTCATACGGAATAAAAGAGACGGCGATATCGTTTCCGATCCGGTTCCGAATACGTGTACTGATATACCGTCAGTATAAGAAGAAATCGAAGTGAATTATAAAGTAATAAATATAGTACAATTAACCATATTTATGATTTTCATTTGTACAGACTGAATATCACAAAAAGTTTGGGCTCGTTCTGTTCATTATATTGTTTAATGGGCCCACAACCAGTTAGAAGAGGGACCGCGAAAGTGTTTTGTACCGTGCTCGCGTAGCGTTGTACTGTTGCGTGTAGAGTAGTAGTTGAGTAGTGGTAGTAGTTGCGTAGTGCAAGTTGTTAGATGGCGTCGATGTCGACGTCGTCCGCATCGTCGTCCTCCGGCGGGCGCGGCTTGGGCGCCGCGACTGCGACCTGCCGCTTGATCGGGGTCGCGGCCGCGCGGTCGTCGTACTCGATCTGGAGATTATTTATTTTAAATTATTATCTATGACATTAAACTCATGTGGTGGAAAGAGTGACGTGTCCAATGAAATATGTTGAACAAGTTAAAAATAATTCGTAAATTGTAAACAAACACATAATTAATCTACTAGATTACGCAAATGCAATGAGGCAATTAGATATTGTAACTAAAAAATATCTATCTGCAATTTACATTGATACATAGTCCGATTTTTATTCAAAAATATATATGACACATATCGCTTGCGAAGACAACGATTACCAAAAACTCTAGTTCTCTAGACGGCTTCGATGTCTTCAAGCTGGTACTCTAGACAGTCTAGACGGCTTCGATGTCTTCAAGCTGGTACTCTTGTCGACACGACACGAGACATCTTCAGGACGACAAGAGTACCACCTTGAAGACCTCGTATCGGAAACACTAGATATAGCTAGATTTAAGTTTCATACATGAATTTCCGCAAAGTAACGCCTGGGCTTTTTACGCCTGATTCAATAAATTTTCTAAAAACAACACGTGTCGGTACCTCGATGTCCCCTTCTGGCTCGGAGTCGCTGGAGTCCTCCTCCGCTTGCTGCAGCCACTCGAGGAAGGGTAGCGCCCGCTTCTGTACGTCGGCGGCGACCTCCTTGCCGGCGTACTTGCGGGACCCCTTCGTCGACCACTCCAGGATGGCCTTCTCCTCCACGATGTCCTCGTCGTACAACAACTGGGAACATTGCAACACTGACATATATATGTGAGAGTAGCATGTCTGTCTATTTTCTACAGGATTCATTTCGGGGAATGTGCGCAAGAGCTTCACGACCTAATTCCACCCTCCCCATTTCACTACAGGACTAGCAGAAAGACGGCGAATTAAAAATTATTGAAATGCCAAAAATCTGTACTTCTGCGATATCGATCCACATTCCTGTTGCGTACTGCACAAGAACGGAATTCGTAGCCGCCATCTCTGTTTCCTGAGACCTACAAGCTTTTCAAGGCTAGAGTGAATAGATATCTTCTAGATCGACGAGCTCCATCCTCGGCCACACCGTAATAACATCAGGCGAGTTGGTGGTCAATCGTAGATCTATAATGTATATAAAAAAACCCGCGATTTCACCTACGTAGGAGATCCTAAACGATGGTGGTGGTGATGGTGGTAATGATGATGATATTAAAATGTATGTCCGTGAACGAGTTTTCAGCTGTGTAACAAATTTCCTCAAAATCGGTTTAACCGTTCGAGTTTGAAAGAGTTTTTTATTCATCCCACGGGAACACAATTTTAAGGGATACAAATTATAATAGCCTACGGTGTTAATCCAGGGTGTCTACTTCCACATCAAATTTCATCAAAATCAGTCGAGCCGTTTGAGTTTGAATGAGTAGCAAATATATTTGAACAGTGTTCCTGTGCGACGAGCAAGGACTCGTCGCACAGGAACACTAAATTTTTTCAGGATAAACACGCTTTCACGCTCGAAGCGTGTGTTCCGGGTGACGTCACCAACGCTTGTTTGGTTTAAGCAAAAACGACAGTTCGAAAGTTTCGACCATCCCACGTGACTTCGTAGCCGAAATAGTAAAGGCTCCTAGGTACAGGAGGTAACTGACAGCCTAGATTAATACAAGCTAATTTTTTATTCCGAGAATGTATATCATTTTTGATATGTAATTTACGTAAAACAGCGTGTAACACCGCGGGGCGTAGCTAGTAAAGTAATTTAATTTCACTGAATGACATCTTTGTTTCTTTTAATAAATTTTAAGTAGAATAGTGTTCTCGAGTGGAGATCACGAACCGGCAGGCGCAGTGTAGGAAGACCAGCCACAAGGTAGACAGAAGATATCGTACAAGTGGCGGGAAGACGCTGGATGCAGGCCGCTTCAACCGCTTAAACCGCTTTAACCGGTCTTTTTGGAAATCCATGGGGGAGGCCTATGTCCAGCAGTGGACTTCTTGTGGCTGAGATGATGATGATGAGGATAGTGTATTTTAATTGACATTGGCATGTCTCATTAAGGAGAAATATAATATGTTTATCTATAACATGTCATTTTTATACTTTTTTTTTATCATCGCTGTTTGTACAAACTGCCCCACTGTTGGGAACGGGCCATATTCTATTGTGAGAAGGGTTAGGCCATAGTCTGCCACGCTGGCCAAGTGCGGGTTGGCAGACTTCACACATCTTCAAGATCATTGAGAACTCTCAGACATGTAGGTTTCCTCACGATGTTTTCCTTCACCGTTTGAAGTTGGCGGCAATCAACAATACGCACATAACTTCGAAAAGACAGAGGTGCGTGCCGCGGGATTCGAACCCAGGACCTGCGGATCGCAAGTCAGACGGTCTCCCGACTAGACTACCGAAAACTTCCCGAAACATATATACTATATATGTTTGGCAAATAATTGCATTCTAAATGTAAACAACAATGTAGTGGTGCGTTACCTTGAGTATGGCTGGCACCTTTGGCAGGAGCGAGGCGTTCTCAGCGCACATGGCGGTGAGCGCGTGCAGCGCGGCACGCTGCGCGCGCGTGTCGCCGCGCGTGAACCGCAGCAGGAGGGCGCGGTGCTTGCGGACGTCCGCCGCTATAGCGGCCGGCCGGATTATCACCTCGAATATCACCAGCGGAGCCTTCGACTTCACCTCCAGACTAACACCAAACAGAATACAACTAGATAACTGTACATCAAAAGAGTGTTAAAATATTATTTCATAAATAAGTTATGTAGTGAGGAGCAGCCTGTATAAAGTTGTTTACTGCATAGAAACTGAACAGTCGGCCACTGTTCACGCGACGGTGGCATGACTCCACTAATCTACCCATAACATTGTTGTATTTAAAAGTATTCATGTGTCGAGGAGTAACGTCAAGACAAACCTCGGCGAGGTTTTTGGTGTTACTGTATTTATTGTATATTAATGTTTATTTGCGTACAAAAAATTTTTATTAAGAATTTTTATTATTTCTTTAAAAATTTATTATTTCTCTATGTAAGATCCCACATCTTACATAGAGAAAAAAATATGAAGATATTCAAAATTTCGACTCGAGTCGAAATGCATTAAACGGGTGCAAAATTCTGTTCGTATTTGACAATTTGATATCACTTAATTGTCCGTAGTTCGATCATCGTCCGTCTCGCTCGTGTATACCCATATTTTTGAAGATATAAAATGACTGCATGAACTTATAAAAAAAAACCAATTTGTAACACTACAAAATAACATCACAAATATTCTACAAAAGTTAATTTTCATACATAAAAATCATTAAGAAATGATTAACGCAAAATTTATTTTTATGTATGAAAATTTACTTTAATTTTGTCGAATATTTGTGATGTTATTTTGTAGTGTTACAAACGACGATTTTTATAAGTTCATTCAGTCATTTTTGATCTTCAAAATTGTGGATATCCGCGAGCGAGACGGACGATGTTCGGACTACAGACTCTTAATTTCATTTTCATCGTGCGGACTGCTAGATTGTGGAATACGCTTCCTGAGTGGGTCTTTCCCAATAGATATAATCTGAGTGTTTTTAAATCGCGAGTGAATTGGTTTCTTCTAGGTAAGCGCGCTCCATCGTAGACCGCTATGTCGCCTAACATCAGGCGAGTTGGCGGTTAAAGGCAAACCTATTACTACATAAAAAAACTTTACAACTACATTACAATAAAATATAACCGTCGCGACACGCCCACCACACATATCATACATACTCGTAAGTAAAGAACAGCCTACAAAGCTGTAAGGAGCACTTTTTCTGTTTTAACAATAGGGAATATTCATGATTTATTTTTGTTTGCTCATAAAAAGGCTAACCACGAATAGATCCATTTACATATCCACATAAGAAACATCCGCGATGGCAGCGAGTTGCTTCAGAATCGCGAATAATTCATGACCCATGCGTTGCTGCTCGTTCTTCTCTAGTAATTGAATGAATGAATGAACTCTCACCGTTCAGCCTCATGTATGAGGTCAGCGGTGTTGATGTCACCGGTGGCGGCACGTTGCTTCAGATACGCATAGAACAAATCCATGCGTTGCTTCTCGTTCTTCTCCGTGTCTTCGGATACGGTCATCGACTTCACCCCCTCCGTCAGATCTGGCGAGTGAACGATTCTAATGTTTAATGAAGTTTTAAACACTTGATAGATAATTTTGGACCTGTCAATAAATTTCACAACTCGACCGACTCACCTGGACCTAATGTCGTCATCAATCATAACAGGAAAGCAGTTCAATCGCAAAAAAAAAAACCCGAAAAATTAAACAATGACAAAATACATGTAAACCTGATGATTAGAAGACAATAGTATATGAACTGCAGAGGCGTGGCTATTCCGGCGTTTGTCTTCCCTCCTTAGTTATACCCCGAGGTCGTTTAAGCACAGGTATCTGCTGGGCAAGCGTGCTACATCCTCGATATCATCATAACTTCCTATCAGGTGAAGTTTTATGTGTACTCGGCTCGGTATATATAGGATACTCGTACCTTGCATGCGCGCCTTGACGGCCGCCTCGCTGACGTCGACGGTCCAGTTGCCGTCGTCGTCGTCGTCGCCGCCCTTGTTCTTGTGCGACTTCTTGGACTTCTCCTTCGGGTTCGGAGTGGTCGGCGTCGCTGGCTCGCTCTCCTGAAAATGGAAGATTAAATTATTATATGGCGCACCAGTAAAATTGTATTGTAACTATGGAGTGGTAAATAAATATTTGTATTTGTAAGCAAACAAAACAATAGGGAATATGCGTGAATTTATTTCATAGGAATAGTTTAGTTTTTAATTGATAACATACTAAAATGGAATTAGATACATAAAAAAATGTTTTCGTTTAGTAATGAATCCCGTAATATTGTCCTGTAGTTATTTATTCTCGTCGATTGTTTAAAATAAATATTATGTGTTTGCATTTAGTAGGCTGTTCAGTGAACCCTTGTACCATATATGTTGAGAAATTGTATTTATAAGACCTACAACATCCAGTTCGCAAAACAATAAAAAAAGCGAAAAATTATTGTTACATGCATTATGTCTAAGTATGACAGGCCTCATGGCTCAGTGGTAGTAAGACTGCTTCCCGAGTTATAAGGTCGTGGGATCGATCCCCACCAATGGCAAACATTTGTAAGATGAACATGGATGTTTGTTCTGTGTCTGGGTGTTTCTATGTATCATATGTATGTATTTACGAAAAAAAAGTATATATGTATTCTATCAACCATCTAGTTTCCATAGTACAAGCTTAGTTTGGGCTAGATGGCGTTGTGTGAAATGTCCTCCAATATTTATTTATTATTTTATTATTTATTACTGCATAATGCATGTATTATGTCTAAGTATTACTTATTCTCGGACTCACGTTCTTGTTATCGTTGTCGGCGTCGTGGGTTCCGTTGGCAGGTTTATCCGCGGCGGCGCCGGGCCCCGACCGCTTCGAGCGCTTGCCGCGGTTACCCTCCGTCACGGACGTGCCCTGCAACACAACACACAATACTGTTACAACACATACTTTTGTAAACCTTTACAATGAGATTTTTGAACCTTTATACAAGCTAGAAGGTTCCAACTATTTAACGGCACACTTTTTGTCCATGAAGAGAGATGCGCTCCTCGTGGTATCCACGTCAGTGGTATGGTATACCTGGGCGGGCTCCATGGTGGGCGGGTTCTTGAGTATGAAGGTGTTCAGCTTGTGGTTGAAGTCGAGCGTGCCGTGGTAGCCGCACGCCTTGCACCCCTGAGAGATCGTGTTCCGCTTCGTGGACACGATCAGCTCCGTCTCGGGGTTGTCGCACTCCGGGCACAGCACGAACTTGCGGATGAATCTGGCGGGACAAATTAACCTTCAATTATTATCACTGGTAATATCGGAAATCACATACAATATGCATAAAATCATATTCTCACGCATGTTCTCTTTCAAAGAGGTAGGGCATCATAGACCATGACGTTGAGGTCTTTAAGACGTCACATTTGACTGTTATTATAGAGTAAGATGTACAAAATGTTGGCTTGCAGCAACAGGGGATTATGACATCTACTGCATAAACGTCAATTTCTCTGAAATTCCATAACTGGCTTTTACAATATGCCCAGTCAGAGAAGTCGCTGGCACGTTCTTTGTTTTTCCTATTCTCCCAATCCAGCATAGAAGAGTAATTACTAATTAGGTTGCAACCTCAAAATAGTGTTGGTTTTTTGATGGAACCCGACCCCATGACTACGGCACGACGCCGTCATCGGGCACTCTTCTTTTATTGTTGACATCTCGTATTGCGGTGGCACTGGGAAAAATGGCGACGACGCAACGTATAACGGTGTCAATGCCGACGCAGTTTGCCGGCGACGTGGCACGCTATAGACATGGGGCCGTGCCCACATCAAAGGCGCTAATCATTATTTTCCCGTACGTTTGCTTTAAATTTATGATTCATGAACTCTCTCACCCGTCGAGCAAGTCCTGCAGTTTAGCCGAGTCGTGGCTGCCGTTCACAATGAACCGCTCGTTCTTGAAGTCGAACTGCGTCTGCGCACCCAACTCGCACCCGAAGTACTTCGTCGGGTCTGAAATGATCATCCTACATTATAACTGGCTGACTTCAGGAACTCTGATGAAATGAGAAACCACAATTATTAACCAACGTCACGATAGGAGGCTCGGAGCTGTACTGTAATCTTTTTTTTTGTTAGAGCAACACGCTTCATTTTAATTTCATGGTCTGATTTTTCTCTTTTTGTTAGAAAAACACGTTCTATTTTAGTTTTGTGGTCGGAGTCAAAGCAGAGTTGAACACCGGCGATTCGGTCGCTTAACAGCATCTTAGTGCCGCATCTGAACACACACCTCCCGTATTTTGACGCCTTACACAGCAACTACAGTCTGTTTGGAAAGAGAAAAATAATGAAATAGGAACAGCAGCGGCCCTCAATTAGCTCATTAGTTCTTTCCGAACAGACTCTAACACTTACTAAGATATCAGCGCGCGTTGATAGAATAGTTAAGGCACGCTATCGAACGCAATAAGTTGCTAAAACGTAATGCAGCCATCGATGAAGTCGCGTTACCAGGAGTAGCTTTAAGAGACTAATCGAGACATAAAAATAATAAAATACTCACAAGTGGCGGGGCGACCGAGCGCCTTGGCTACTTCGGGCATGTTCACGATGACAGTCTTGATGCCGTTGCCTTTACCCTCCACCTTTGCGCATATCCTCGGCATCTGCACACAAATACACACTTTAAATATGACTGAAATAACATTTAAATTAGGATAAAGATAAAGAAAGTTAGGAAGTAAAAGTATGTTATCTCTTCCATTCTATTGTTTTAAATTAAAAAACAATAAATGGTTCATCTGATGGAAAGTGATTGCCGTCGCTTATGGACAACGGCAACACTATTGATATTGTTGATGTCTTGCTTGTCTTTCGGCTATTTTACCTAATTAAAAAAACGCTTTTTGTAAAAGATCGGCGAGAAGAACGTAAAGAGGAAGGAAGGACATTCCAGATCTTAGTTCATGGAAGGAAGGAACAGGTGCTTCTATTACATAGACTTTTCAATTTCTTTCCAGCTCAACAGATTCATTACATTCTTGGCGACAGCGAACAAATTTATCCCGGCTACAGAAAAAAAAAAAAAAATAATAAAATAATAAAATAATAATAAATAATATGTCCACAAATACTTATTATTATTTATTTATTACATCCGGTTTCAGTAACAACCAACGTCACCACTAAGGTTATTTATCCATAGGCAACGGTTATTGCTTATTTGCCATCAGGCGAACTGTCCTCCTGTCTGCCGTTCTTATTATGAAAAAGAACTAGAAAACCTAGTAGTACTCACCTTGTACCGATAGAAGGCGTCGGCGACATTCCTGTTGACGTTAAGGGTCCCCATGGTGAGGCCGCTGCACTAAATATGTACAAATAACACTACGCTAAAGACTGCGGAGTCTCCCCCCGACTTGTCTATTATATTACTCAATCTTTACAAATTTACACGGGATCTGAAACAATAACAAAACATTTAAAATTTAGACAAAGTATTTTGGATACTCTGAGCACTGAAGGATACATATATATATATATATTATTTTCCTACTGTAATATGACGTTGACTATTTTTTATGAGCAAGTGTAGTTATATTTGTCTTTATCTTCGGAGTGAAGACTGTTGACAGTTACATGTTATTGCAATGATGTATTATACGTAGACTTTATATATATATACGTAGGTATATACGTAGGTTTTCCCCGGCTCTGCATGACAAGCCTCAAGTAAGGTAATCGACCGACTCGTCTTCAGTCGCGACATGTTGGGCAACGCTGTTAGACGCGTGTCGTGACTTGTGAACAGTGACAATGCCATCTTGTGAGTTTGTAATATAATGGCAATAATGGTATAGCTCATATCAGAATTGATGGACACTGCTGTTTATATAGAACGCTACAAGTATCTAAAGCTTGAAAGGGTGCTTCATTACTTTGCCGCGCGTCAGAAGAGGTAAGAACTACAGGACAGAATGAGATGTATGTATTGGTAGCTTAATATAAGAGTAAACACTTAGGACTTGACTTGCGCTTTATTGCGACGTAGCTAGTCATTATTAAATTCTGAACGCGCTATCCCTCCTCTCTTCACGCGTATGCAGTGTGAAGAGAGGAGAGCGAGTCGCGGTCTCACACGCACACTCCGACTGTACAGTGCAGTCTAGTGCATACCTCGTTGTAGGGTGTAGTGCGCGGCGTGTGGCCGGAGCTGCGTGTGCGGAGCGGAGGCGCGGAGAGGCACAACATGCGGCGGCGGCGTGCCGCGGCGCTACCCAGTCACGTCTGCCGGAGAGGCAGCAGTTTCCGATGTCTGTTACTGCAAAATTTTGATGTTCTGCGAACACACCGGCGTCGGCAGTTCATGGGCCGTTCTACCAGAGAACGCGCCATGCTCCTCTCGAATGTCCGTCACTCGAACCCGGATCGAACCGATCTTTTCGCTAACAATTGCGTGCACGCAATGCGACGTCATACGATATGTCAATGTTATTTAATTCCATGTATAGTGAAAAGATCTGTTTAATCAGAGCTTGACAGAATATAGAAAACCGCCATAAGAGCATACGCGATCAATCGTAATGTAATCCTTACAAATGAATATGCTTTAACAAGACACATATATACTTCTGATGGAACTCTTGTAATGTTACAAGAGATTCAGAGATTTACATATATTGTAGCTTTCAAATAAAATATATTGTTTAATTTCGTAGAATATGTTTTTATAGAAGATGGTCGACTGCCGTATGCTCTTAAAATTATATTCTATCGTTTCATTCTATACATTTAGTTATAAATTCATGTTGCGTTTTCGTTTCAAGCTTGTTTAGAACGAGAATATATGTGTTTTTCAAGAGAAGATATATTATCTACTAGCTGCGCCCCGCGGTGTCACCCGCAATGATGAAAAACGGTGATGACGATGACAAAATATAGCCTATGTCCTTCTCTAGGTTCTAAAGAATATCTGTGTGAAACATAACAATTGGTGCAGCCGTTTAGCCGTGGAGAGGTAACAAACAGACAGTTGCTTTTATAATATTGGTTAGGATTAAAGGTCAATGCCTAAATTTACAATTAAAATTCCAAAGAAAGCGCACCATTGTAAAACGACGATCGAACGAACCGTCACTGAGGTACGTACAGAACCATCAATATGGTCCATGCGGACTGTAGCGTAGGTTGAACCACGCTTGGCCCTACATCTGTAGGACACAGGTGGCGACACCACAGTCTGGCCACTACTGGTTTTTTGAGCGAGAGTGAGTGTGAGTGGCTTAGTGTCGGTCATGTGGAAGTTGTGTGACGGTGAGGGTGCAGTTACCTGCGAGCAGTGTTTCTAGATGTGTGAAGCGTCATGCACGCTCGACGGCGATGGGCCGGCCTCCTGGTCGCGACACACCGACTACACTCCTCGCACTGTACTGATGTCTCTGTAACAATACAACATAAACGTTAACTACCCTGTTTCAGGATTGGGTGGACGAGTGACATTATAGCAACGGAATTGGGTTAAAATTTCGACAATTTAAAAATAATAAATATTTATGAACATTTCACACACCGCCATAATTATGCTCATCACACAAATGTTTGGCCTGGGTGAGGATCGAACCCACGACCTACAACTCAGCAAGCGGACATATTACCAACTGAGCCACATGACCAGTCTATATAGTCAATAAGAAAAAAATATGCGTTGAAAGTTTCAATAAGTAACAATAAGTAAATCCATAGAAACCATTAAAAAAGGTAATGGAGATAAGCTAGTCATCTCCGATCTGAGCTACTCGTAGATCTAATTAAGTACATAAGTGAGAGTAGTTAAAAATAAACTTTTTTTATAATAGAAAGATCAGCCATCAGACAGACTCTTTGCATTCAGTGAGCTATAAATTATTGCCATCAAGGAAAACTGCAATACCGGTGATGTATCTAACTTCGGTCAGTCCTTTCATGTTTGCTGGACAATATTTCATTTGCAATGGCAGACCTACCTGCCTACTGTCAAACTATTTTAGTAATATAGATACAAGTTTACAGATTTCTCGTAACTTGTAAATATTATTACTAATGATAAATCATTATCACACTAAATTCAAGCAAATAGTGATGTTTCAGTTGTTTTCTTTCATTCTTAGTAATAAAGACCTCGCTACAATGTAAAATATATACCCATTATGCCAAACGTCGGTTTTAGTTAACGTAAATAAGTGAGAGTAAACCTAATTAATATTGGAGCTTAGATAATTAAATAAATGACGTCAATGTGTAAATGTGATGTTTACACATTTATCTCATTGCAAATTCTGTTTTTAACCTCAGTTAATTACTGCTCACTTATCAACGATTAATTATTATTTATAGTATTAGTATAACAAAATAACCGACTTAACAAAACGTAGCATAGACTCACGACATAAAAATACGTCAAGCCACTCCTGCTGAGATTTGCTTGATTGTTTTCAACAATCACAAATTTTCAACAATAAATTCTATTTGATCCAAGTAAATTTTCATACATAAAAACATTTTTACGTTAATTTATAATAATGTTTTTTATGTATGAAAATTTACTTGGATTCAATTAAAAAAATTGTCGTTTTGTGGTGTTGTTTTCAAGTTTACTAAACGACGATTTTTTTTAGTTCATTCAGTCATTTTATAACTTCAAAAACGATGCGCGAACGGGACGAACAATGTTCGAACTACAGACACTTAAGTAAAAACAACAAAGATTTCCAAATATGAAAGCTCTATAAAAGTAATTACTGTTTCTTACATTTGGATATAGAGACAAATTATTCTAGTACCTACTATGAAATTTACTTCACACAAGTGTAAAGCACTCAGCGTGTGTGTGTGTGTGTGAAGTGTGTTTTGAAGCACGCCTACATCCTGTCTGTCTTTCACTGTGAGGATGACTGGCAGAAAATGCTACATTAGCATTAAGTCCTCCTATTGTACAGCTTGTTACTTTGTAATTGTGTGCAATAAAGTGTTAAATAATAATAAAAAAAAGTGTGTATTCTGGCAGCAATTTTAATGTTTATTTTTATTTTATGTACCTAAATACAATGCATTGCCATTGTCATTAGTTTTAGTGAAAGTGGAAACCTTTTATCTGTGAATTCCGATAAGTGCTATCATAAAGTGCACTTTTTAGATAACCTTATTGCTCCTGCTAAACAAGGAAAATGGGAAACAATAATGTAAACATGTAATGTGAGATATAACAAGCTCGATGTAAATGTTTTCTTGCAGTTTCCCTCTCTTTCGCGGAATACCGTAGGGATAACGTATTTTATCTGTGATTCAAATCTGATAAATAGTCAGATTTACCCATATGTATAGTATAGTAATTGAGCTGTCTCTATTGCCTATGAAAATGGTAATGGTACTATTTAATCGCGGTATTTCAGTACGAGTTTCTATTACCTATGAAAACTGGGACTATTTTATTTATATTTATTTTTATATTATATTTACCCATAGTAGTTCAGTTAATCGTTTATACTGAAAATGAAGTAGCGAATGTTGGCAACTCCGTTAAAATGAAGTTGCATTTGTAGTTTTTTTTTTTTTTTTATATTTTTGGACATTTCACACAACACCATCTAGCCCAAACTAAGCAAAGCTTGTACTATGGAACTAGATGGCTGATAGAATACATATATACTTTTTTTTTTGTAAATATATACATATGATACCCAAACACAGAACAAACATCCATGCTCATCACACAAATGTTTGCCCTGGGTGGGGATTGAACCCACGACCTTTCTGTTCAGCAGGTAGACGTAAACACACTACCAACTGAGCCACAAAGCCAGTCAAATAACAAATTCCGTGGAGCATACTTCGTAAAAATGAAGCGGAGGCTCTATTCCTGAGGCTTCCTAGCATACATTCGCCGCGCCGCACTGTGTTACCCGCCAACCAGCATACTGGGTTAACAGTACACTGGGAAACCAGTAAGGGCCGATGACAATTCGATTATATAAATTGGTACCTTATTTGTATATATTTCTGCTTTGTATATGTCGAATGTGAATCAACTAGACTAAAATAAAATAAAAAACTATATTAAATATTTTTACGAAGTTTACGCTTTATAGTTGAAATTTCCGGTGGGAAACAAAAAATCACAAAAATATTGGAGCTACAGGGATATAGTTTAGTCAAGTTTATTTTTTTTTCTAAATCCCCTTGGACAGATTGTCCAATAGTAAGTCGGACACCCTATATGTGGTTGTATTAACTTTAAGGAGCTCGGTTGGTTTGAGAAGGCTGGCGGGAGGAAATACATACACGCCAAGCGGGACGTTATAGTGCAGGACCTATCGCCCCACTTCAAATGAGAATTTAGATGGTTGTGTTACTGGCGTCGTGTGTACCGCGGTCGTGGTTCGCTCTCCAATTACGTAGAAGAGTCGCAGGGTGCCACCGCACCCCACCCCACCTTTATAAACGATATGTGATTTTGGATCGCTACTACATTTGAACAAATTATACCGTTCTAGCTACACATGAGTAGATGAACAGTTTTTTAAACGTCCTAACGTGAAATGAAAAAAAAAACCAGAGATATATATTTTCTCAAACTGAACAAAAACACATTCACATTACATTTGTTTTTTTCTCATTAGAAAAATAATAATAATTAAAAGATCCTCTCTCCTACACTATTTTATGTTATGTCGTCACATCAGACCATTTTCGTTATCCAGTCTTAAAACTCACAAAAATCACCTGACTTTGATATAATACTTGTTTGAAAGTAGCCTCTCCAGCCGATTTATGTTTGCCTTGAAAATATCAGTTTTAGCGTTAAGACCACCTTTCGTGTCTCTCCAAGGTCTTCCCATAAGCCTATATTGTATTCTTGTGGCGCCGACTAAGTGTTTTTGTATTGTATTCTAATCATTACTACTCCGGAGATAAAATATACACCGCTAAGAATAAACATCTGTCAAACTGTCAACTGCGTTCGACTACACGACGTTTGACTACAGCTCATCTGATGGTAAGTATACGAATATGGCACGGATGCGCTAATTTGGAATATGAAAACTACTAGAAATATGGATAAAAAGTTTATAGCCAAATAGATTTATTGCTGAAAGTTGCCTACCACTAAAACTACTATGGTATGTAGTTTCTAAAGCCTGCCAGCGATCAGCGAGGCTCTAAAAAGTACATACCAACCACCATCAAGCTATGAGTTTCTTCATACTGTTTTTCTTCAGCTGTATTGCAAACTCACAGTTGGGATGTGCACCCAAACCTTAACATAGGGAATAAATTCTATTTCTTCGCTTTCGTTGGTTAACACCAGCCGCCTTATTAAAGTTAACAATAGTAGATAATATAGCAGGAAATTGATGGGATTGACATAAGCTAGCGAAATGTCACGAGCGAGACAGCGTTTTAAAAATAGAAACGCTTCAAAACTTTTGCCACTTGTCTAGCCGCAGGTGAGTTTGCAGTCAAGCGTAAGCCTGCCTATACTTATTTAAGGCTTGGTCGTACATATTTGACTGCACTCAGACAACGCACTGCCTAAACCGTTGCTCATTGAAGATGCCTTCCCTCTTAAAGTGTAGGCAAGCCAAATAGAAAAGATTTCTTGACCATGGGGTACAATTAGTTACGAATAAAAAATAATATTTTTCTCTCTCAGTATTTCCCAGTTAGATACTAATTATATATCCATATCTATTTTATATCTTTCGATATAAAATAGATATGGAGACTTTCTCGTCGCGCTGTGTGCGCCGAAACGACGGCGGCGCGGCGCATCGATTTCTCTGAATTCTGAACACACACACAACACGCGCTACTAAAATATTCCGCGTCGCAGACTAAACATCATAATTAGTACCTAGAACCCTTACTGAGAACTAAACTCGTTGAAGGCTTCAACAAGTTTGCATCTTCAACTTGCGGGTCAAGACACGATAACAAAGAGACAGACAGAGAGTCGCTTTTATAATATTAGAAATTAAGAGTGTATTTTTTGTATTATTTTTTAGAAATAATTTATTTCCTTATATATCAGTTGTAATGTTCGACCAATTCTTCAATTTCCTATAGGAAATTGAAGAATTGGTCGAAAATTTTAATTGTTTATCACCCCTGACAGAGATAAGATTATTCTCTAGTCCAGTTTTCCAGTCCAGTCCCCGGATTCCCCACTAACTTGACGAAAACAAGCAAGTATCTAATAATGATGAAATCAGTCTTACTAATCCATTATGTAGTAAGTCATGTCTCCCTACGCAGCCTAGAGTCTGTTCGGAGAGAACCAACGCTGCAGTGAGGGCGCTACTGTGCTTATTTCTTGCTCATTTCAGTACTTTGTTCTACTAGCAAAACAATGGAGACGTCAGTTCCCAGTTTTTGTCACGATAGTTATCTTTTCAAACAGACTATATTGTAGCGTCCTACAATAACAGGAAGTAAAGGCAACGCAGACTGCGTAGACCGCATCCTCCCGCCACCCGACTCGCACAGTACGTTGTGTTATTCAAAACAAACACTGCTTGACCGACATTCTATGCACGGAATCCAGGTGTCAACGTTGGACGAGTGTCTGTTTGTGTATAGGTGTCTGAGAAATATTCATATAGGTAGCTTAGGTTTCTGTCGCGTAGGTTTATAAGACGATGTATATATGTATGTATTTTCTATGTATCATAAGTATATATTTACAAAAAAAAGTATATATGTATTCTAACAGCCATCTAGTTCCATAGTACAAGCTTTGCTTAGTTTGGGCTAGATGGTGTTGTGTGAAATGTCCACAAATATTTATTTATTTATTTATGTTTTGACGAACTATCGTAATCCACATACCTACAAATCAACTTTCTGAGGTGCTAGTTTTTTTTTTGAGATGACTAGGGGCACATGTATGTAGAGTTATTTTTGATTTAATTATGTTTAGTTTGTCGACATTCGTCTTGAGATGTCGAATAAAATAATATTGAATTATAAACAGAAATAAAGCGATAGAAACTAATTCAGTGCAAACTAAGAGAAAGGATGCTATACTAATGAAATGTTCTTAGGTTCTTACCGTCCCTATTGTTATCAGACTT
The DNA here is from genome assembly GCA_947563715.1 of Lycia hirtaria. Lineage (NCBI taxonomy): Eukaryota > Metazoa > Arthropoda > Insecta > Lepidoptera > Geometridae > Lycia > Lycia hirtaria. The sequence goes on from OX387375.1 coordinate 28,707,996, forward strand.
GCGAGTTCTGATAGAATCCTAGCCTAGGCTTGATGTTTTAAACGTTACATTTTAAAATAATATAAAATATATGGTCGTAATACGTATCGAGACAAAAAGAGACGGAGCGTAGTGACGAAGCGAATTTTGTTTTGACGATAAAGACATAGGGACAGAACATGACAATGATGTTAACCTCTCAGGAGGCATTAAATACGCCAGCGTATTTCCCGCCATTGTGCGCTGGCTGGCATGCCATACGCTAGCGTATCGTTATTCCTCTCCTTGTTGTACTCCCCGCCAGTTAACTATGACATAATATTTTTTTCTGCTCTAACTCGTTCATAGACAGGCAAAATGACAAACTACCAATCAGATACGTTAGAATTGATACTTCCGAAATAAATTTCTGTGTAAATTGCATCAGAATGACGCGCGCGGTCAAGGTTATAAACACGTAATGGCGGCCGCTCTTGCCATCTATTTATAAATACCGATTTTATGTATTTATTTCGATTAAATACATATTTTGTTATGTTTTACACGTGGCAAAACCAGTAATAAAGTTAGTGACAGTGTCAAATACATGTCTGTGTGATCAAAAAAATCGAAATATTTGTTTCGAACCGAACGCCGACGGACCTTTTTTGTGCCGAAATTTGAGTGTTTTTTTTGTGACTTTTATGTTGTGATTTTTTTTTCAAAATAAGGTTTCATTATATACTTCAAAATTAATAGTAATATGTGACCGATATATATCCAGTGATACGATACAAGTGTTAAATTAAGTATGTGATGTGTATATTAATCACAAATATGAATCTAAACGCATACATGTCGAACGAACAATAGTGTCCGAAAAGCCGTGCCAGATGTCCGCCGTCGGTATTTATAGCCGATTTTGAAACATAGTTTCAATTACAACAGGTATGTATGTTGCATGTTTTTTATTTGTTATGTTATTAATAATAAGACTGCATATACAGATTTTTAAATAAAGCAACCCATTTTGCTCAATAACGTCCTAATTGACTTCGCGTATTTTTTTCAATTATCTATCATCATTATCATCAGCCCGAAACGAGGTTTTTTATGGTCTCTAATAGATAAATAAAACACATTTTTATCGACTAAACCATTACAAAACCAGAAGCTCATAAATTATACTATTCATAAACAAAAGTTACAAGCCATTCCAACTTAAAGAATATCAAGTTCACATTTTGTAAGCATGACCCGTTTTTACGACCGTCCTAATTGGCCACTTGAACCGCACGTGCTTTATGACGATCTTGTTAATCTAAACAATGTATGGGATGATGTTATTTTTTCTCGGATATCTGTATATTGTTGTTTTTTAAAGCCAAAAAAACAATAATATGTATGAAATGTTTTTAATATTTTTTAATATGATTTTTTTCGTAAAAAATGGTGAAAAAAAATCGCATGCTCAACTTTAAGCCTAGATAGGGGATACTTTTTTTAATTAAAATACATATGCGTTGGATATCAGTTAGCTTTATTCAGTAGGATTACAGTGATATTAATTTTATATATAGTTTTCATACAAATTTTATTTTTTATTAATTTTTTAATAGCGCGCGGCAAAAAAATCAAAAAAATCGCGGGGGGGCGTGCCATACGCGGGGGGCAAATAAATACGTGACCTTTGCCATGTGCCCGCGGAGGGGTTAATATATACTACAATAACATTTAAACGGCATCCTAAAAGAAGAACAAAAACTTTATGGAACGCCTATTATAAAGAGGGCGAATAATAAGTTCAAGTGCGCTGCGCAGTACAAGACAATAGCGGATGTAGAATGCGGGTGTGACAGGGCTCCGCAACCCGACACCTTGCTTGCAATGCAACTCGATCGCCGGCATCAAGTACGGCATTTGTGCTGTACTGTGACGAACGACTGGATTCACGGTGCGGCGAATCTGAAATTGGTTCGTTCTAGGAACGATGGAATGGCTCGAAATTTAAAAAGTCGTTTGTACGGCGAGCGGACAACAGGATCGGATAATTGTTTCATCCCTTTGTAGTCAATGTATCATGTAATGAACTTTTTATCAACATTTAGTGTGGAGCATGGTATTTGCTTATTTTCAAGCGGACAATCTGAGGAAGTGCATAATGTATGTCCTGCGTAAATAATCTCTATTTGGATTTTCAAATCTACAAAATAACCGACCGCATAGAAGCAGTTTTTAATTTACAATTACATTACGCTTGATACGCCGTCGAATGTACGTTTTTTTGTGAGAAAGAATGCGTAAAATCGCTGAAAAAGATTCCAATGCGCATTAAAAAAAAAAAAAAAAACTGGTAAGTCACATATTTATTAAGAAAAAGTTTTTTGGAGGTTACGAAAAAAAAAGAGGAACGATAACAATTTAGTTGAAATTCCCTATTCAACTTGCAGACGCGACAAGCGTACAATAATAGATACTGTTATTGTTGAATTACCAATTTATCAACATGTATTATATAATTATATAATTGTATTTATAATATGAATAATAGTCATTGTGTGAGAATACCAATGCAGCTCTAACTAATAATGAACAACAAACCTAAAACAACAAACTCTATTCTAAATAAAAAAATGTTTACGCACAAACTTTATACAACACAACAAGTATTAAGTATACAAGTTTAGAAAACAGCTACACCAATTTTCATAAAACATACTTAGAACGCTCGCTCAAATTCAATTTTTATAAAATTTTATGTCACTGGATATTTTCCGAAATAAAATAAAAAAATATATTTTCTTAAGTATATATTTTTACAATATTCTTATAAACTCCTCCTTCAAACAAAAAAAAAAGTCAAAATCGGTCCATCCGTTTGAGAGCTACGATTCCACAGACGGGGTTTAATAAAACTACGCACGGATCCATAAATGTTTTATTGGAAGTTCTCTTCCAATTAAACATCGTCGTGGTTTGGACGTAAAGAAAAATTCAACTGATAATAAATAATATTAATGCATATTCCCACATAGCACCATCTAGATCATGGTGTACATATACATTTTGTGTACATATATATTTATAAAAAAAGTATAGGTATATATACTTTTTTAATAGAAACACCCAGACACTGAATAAACTTCATTAACCATCATCACACAAATATTTGTCCTGGCTGGGGATTAAATCCACAACCTTCAGCTTAGAAGATGAGCTGTGATATTGCTGACTAAACGAACTCTACTAACACATGAACCTAATAAAATAAATTATATGTACAACCTGGTTTTACACACTTAAGAATCAGAAGCTGTCCAATAGCAATGTTCTTCGCGGACAGGTGAGAAAGAAGCGGATCGGGGGGAAAATTAGATAGATCTGGGTATCTTATTAAAAATGCAGCTATAAATTTATTATAACTTACTAATGGTCAACACGGGTAAAGGTGACCTAGTTGATTGGTTTACCAACTTGAGGGAAATATGTAACATGAATTTATTCAGCAGCGTCTAAATACTTATTATGATGGTAATGTACCTACTTACATGTATGTTTATTTTGTATAATATTTCCATGACTTAGCAGACTTGACGCAACATTGGTAACTTCACCTTGGAATGAGAAATCTATGTATATAGGGGCACGGCAAAGTCGAGCAGCAAGACCACGCCATGCCATCCTTTTCCCGGAGAGCCATTCAGGGCACTTTCGACCCTCCCTGTAACTTTGTTGTGGATCTACTATATCTACAGTATGTTAAACATCGCACAAAATAGTCTGTTTTCATTATTGTACTATTTATAAACCATTAAAAATAAAAATGAATTTATACTTGTTTCGCAGAAGGTGCTGCTGCTCTGGTATTTCGCAGATATTTACCCCTATATCCAGCAGTGGACCTCTTGGATGATATACTTTATGTTCTACTGTAGGGTTCCAACAATATCTGGCCCCATAAGCATTACTATTCAACGGGGCAATACTGCAGCTTGCAGGATACTGCACTGTCAACCGGTGATGTTTTTGAATATTTCGATTAGTTCTAGGCCTTCATCGATTGGGATAAATTGATTTTTTTTGTTAGTTGTTTAGGTATGTAGTTTGAATAATGTCACAGAAGACATTAATGGTATTAATGTTTTGTTTTGTTAAGCGCTTACCCTACAAAAAAAAATATCAGGTCAAACCCAACATTGACGACATGCCTTTAAAAATGGAAACATACTGAACGTTTCAATAGGAACATAAATTGTTAATTTAAAACGATAACAAGCAACAATCGAAGCCTGTCCACGGGCAGACAATGTCACATCCCAGTTAATGTAGGTAAACCAGCTTCCGGCGGCATCTCATAACGTATCGATAACATCGGCATGCCATCAACGTTAATTATCATCACGGTACATTGTGCCCGTCCGTGTGTCGTCAGACGATGCGAACGACACGCGATTGTTTCCGGTGTTGGAAGGCTATTGTGACTGCGGAGTGTCAATTGTACCAGAGTGTCAGTTGTCATTACCATGTCTAAGTCCCAGAGACTTAGCAAAAGTCGATATATTATTTATGCAAGACAGATCTACGATTGACCACCAACACGCCTGATGTTAAGCGACGGTGTGGCCGGTGTGGCCGGTGTGGCGGTTGGAGCTCGTCCATCTCGAAGATATCTATTCACTCTAGCGTTGAAAATTCTAAAATTGTAGTTCTAAGGAAACAAAAATTTTTATTTAATAAAAATGGATCTTAGTACGCTTACGAGCTTTACAATCTTGATGGAAGACGCAGAGGTCAATTAAAAATTGAACTCCTAAATAAAAGAAGATAAAAATCGATAGCTAGTGTTATTTTGGTTGGGTATTAGGGTAAATGTTGTAGAGTATATAACGTTTTCGTGAGAAAGTATACGTAGAACCGCTTTAAAATTAGTTAAGTACATAAGAATTGTTTAAAATAACTTATTGTTAGAGAACCAGACACTACAAAATGTTTTTACAACACACTTGCTCGTAAAGTGGCCCTTATTCAACCGTTTTTATGGCCGAAAAGTATCCTATAAAACACGTGTGCTTTTGACTTTTCTATTACGCACTAGTGTCTTTACTTTACAGTTTTTTTTATTTCAACAAAGAGTTTTTACTTAAATATTTCAGTTATAAACGGGTGTTTTTCCTTGCAAGTGTGTTGAAAAACGTCGTATGAAACGCATGTGCATTATGGTCATTACACTCTCGGTTCTATTACGCCTCGACTGTAATGACCAACTTAGCACACTTGTATCATAATGTACTATTATTTTATTTTATGGTAGAGGCCTGTTCTGTTATTATTATTCAAACAACCTGTCAATATAATTATGTAGCGGCACTGAAGCAGTAAAGACGAATCTAACAACATCTCACATCGAAATCGGTCAGGTCATTCCGGCTACAAGAAAGTTGATTATGTGGTTTAAAATTAAAACGTAACTGTAACAGCAAATGAAAACGCGTCGATTACATTTAAAAAATCTGCACAATCGATGATCTAAATAACTCTACGTGAAAACAGTTCAAGTGCGAGTCACGCCAATGCCGCTTGATATATGATTTTATCAAACATAATCATAGCTTGCACGATGTATGATTAGATGATTAGGTGTGGTGTGCGGATGATAAGTCCTCTCTCAGTTTCGCTCTGCCGCGCGCTTGATTTCATATCACGTTTTAGCCGGCTGTACACTCGAGAATGTTTCGCAGAGTCTCGAAAAACTCATGGCGAGAGTAGAGTATCTTTTTGAGGTCTCAAGCATGAAAGACGCGAGCGTATGGATTCTGAAAAAAAGTATCTGGAAAATGATGTCTATATTTTACCTTAAAGGTAAAATATAGACATTATTTTTCATAGTAAAAATCTCCCTAAGAGCTCCTTTTTGGTATAACAACAAATGACCTAAATGGGGCACGTTAAAGAATTGCCTCAATAAAAGTGAGAGCCTAAGTGTTGAACTAGGGTATATTTTGCGAGTTTATGCCGCCGCAGAGTCTGAGAGCCAGACGGCCTTTATTGCCGTTATGATAAAAGCGGTCATAAAAACAATGGTCGACCCCCCCCCCCCCCCCCAGGTGGCATACTTACTTCACAATCACGATATTATAAACTTTTTTTTTTAAATATAGAAAACGACAAGCAAGCGTTTGGCTAAATGGTAAGTAGTCATTTATGACCAAATGAAACAGCATTGATTACTGATGATTTCCGAGCCTAGATATGCAACATTTAGTTATATTAGGTAAACAAATAGTTAAATTGTCGGCCCGCTCCCCCCTACTGATATGCAAATTTTAGGCACATAATATACATATTTGCAATATATCAGTCGGTACAGCCATTCCATGCTAACAAATAATAAGTCCGTATAAAGAGATTAGTTCCATTCCAACGGAGTTCTGTGACATGCGCTGTGTGTGCGAGATATTTTAAGATCAAAAGCGTTACACCCGATTTGTGACGATCCACCACTAAAGGATTACCCAACACCAGGACCCTTACACCAGGGTCTGGGAGAGGTGCTGTAACCATAATAGACATTTATGTAACAGTAGATCCGCAAGAGATGCAGTGACAGCGGCTCATGGCCTCCCCCACCCTACCTTGAATAAAGAATAGTCGGTCAGATAGCTACCGTACAAGTTGACATACGGCGGTTAAAAAATAAAGAGCTATGCGCTAACTTTCCGTCACCACGATCAAAAAAATATCGTCACGTTGCTTTGTTCTTTGTAACGGTTACATAAAGCCGTCCTTTCTGTGTTTATTTTTACGCTGGTTACTTTGACGGAAGGCAGCCGCAGCGGGCCGGCGGGTACCGTACCGAACCGACCTATATCGGCCCACGAGGGACTGGAAACCAATTTGTGGGACGAATCACCCTTGGCCGGCCACGTGGACATAACCTATTCGACGGGTAACGTAAAGCAATTTATGTTGAGAATTGTTTTGAAATTTCATATTGACTATCTGTCTTTCTTATAAACGCTGAATAAGCGCATTTTGGTTAAACAGTGTTTTGTTCTGTTCTTGCACGTGAAATTTCCTGTCTGACAGAAAGTGACAAGTCCTTATTCAGTGAACAAGATTTTAACATGCGTTTATAAGTAAGACGGTATATTCATACGTGCGTGCTGTATCCTCGTATATATGTATATCTGGTCTGAGTGTAGTCGCAAATTATAAGTATCTGTTTGGAAAAATTATAATGTAACTGGTATTAATGATATTTGTTTCGTTATCACGGTTTAACCTCCGGCTTTATCGGCTAACTGACTGATAATGTTAACTTTACAGACAGAACAGACAGAACAGACAGAGACAACCAGACAGAAGGCAAATTACCTTTGGTGAATTTCATCCCGATTCTGAGGACTCGGCTATTCAAAACCAGAGTGTCAATTTTGGATGTCTTGACAATGAAGTTGATTATCAGAGACAGTTGCCGATAAGACTACAGGGTTTGAATAACACAGGACAAAGGTAGATGGCATTACAGACGTGTACAAAGACGTTTGTGAGCGATGAAAATAAAATAAAATCGTGCAAAAAGCAGAAAGATTACGTATCCGAGAATTATAAGACATATTTTTTACTGTGATGAACTTAGAACATTACCAATCTGGCACAAACTTAGAAGTTATGGATGGTACTGACAGCCATTAGGCGGCAAGTGCGAAACTTAACATCAACCAACGATTTTCATGTCTCATGCTTCGTTGCATAAAACGCATTATAGATGAGAATAGTCGTTTAATTGAATGCTTATAGATGCATAAATAGACTAGAAATATACGAAAGAGCATGAATTACCTAAAAGCAAAATAGATAATAACCACAATCCCACCCTAAGCAACATTAGCAAGCTCATTCCAGTACAGTTAGAGCGATTTGTCGACGTAAATAGACAGTGGAGTCTCCCGCTGGGAGGTAAAATCATGCATACGTAAGGAGACAGCCGTTAGGTATTCCTTCAAAATGATGCATTTGATAATATTTATATATTATGGTACGGCATAACGATAAGAATATATTACTCCGGAAACGTATTTAAAAGGAATGGATCAACGTCGTCATTACAATCGGTAATTTGTGTCTGATAATGACGTGCCCGTCGCTTCTTTGCGGAAAACCACGGAATGTGTTAAAAATTATAGGCCGATATTAAGACTGAAAATAGATGCGTGCGAGTGACAGGTAATTAAAACATTTGGCGGTAGAAAGTCTAGCAAAAAAACATTGAAAAAACTATTAGGAACTGGAGGACTACAGGCACTTCGCACCAGGCAATATTCTGAAGCTCATGCAATCCTTCAAAAATCTCGAGGCGGGTGTCTAAGGCCAGGGGTAAGTACAAAAGAGCCCAATGACTCGAAGTGCGTCGGACAATTTGGACCCCTTATAAGTAGGTACTCAATCGTCACCTCCTAAAAGTCATGAGCTACGATTTTGCAGACTGGCATTATGCTCTGATATTCCTTGTAAGTTAGTAGTAGGTCAATAACTGATCTGGGCCCTTATTCCGTATGACCATCGGCCGCGTTCACGTACGTGACGTGCGTGCATTGACAATGAAAATTAGCCTTTAAGTTTAAGAAGCAAAAGTCTAATTTTCATTGTAGACGCACAACGTCAAATTCACGTTATACGGCCGATGGTCATACGGAATAAGAGCCCTGGTACACTACAATACTTTTATCATCCGATAAAGACGCTAAATATCTACCTATACGATAAGAAAGGAGGAAAATGTAACAAATAATTCCTTCGCGTGCAGCAGTTATCTGACCGCAGCTAGCGCAGTTACGACACAATTATGTTACGTACTACGTCATAATACGGTAGAACTAATATAACTCGCGTGACACTTAACGTAAATGCCAAGAATATGTAAAAACTCTGAGGACATGTTGGAAAGACCAACAAACAAACCCGACTCAATGTGCTGTAATATTGAGTATTCTATGCCATGGGCACGTTCACGTGTTAAATTACCGCAAAATACACCAAGCGACATGACACATGGATATAAAACCACACGGTATAATCATAAAAGTATGAAATAAACTTTACTGTTGACGTCACAGTACTTTAAGGGTGCGTTTCCACTACAATTGAGCAAAAATCGCACAAAACTACATCGCTGAGATGTGCATCGTTATGACAACTGAGCGTTAAGAGAACTTCAAATGGTGAATGCACACAATTTCAAGTTCAGTTAACACACGACCGAAGTAGATGGCATCAAGAGAGGCGTACCAACCAACAGTGGAATAGAGAATGCTGTGGATGATGATGATTTAGCATCTTCCCATACGTGTCACGCAAATCCTTCACTTACATCTTTCCTGTTTTGATACTCGCTGTGCTGAGCCTTTCCCAGCCATAATAGCTAGCTAGAGCTGACAGAAGTAATTATGTTTCACCGTTTAGCAAACTCGTACTTATCTGCCGATGTAAACGCGCCCTTATGTTGACGCAATGACATGCCTAAACCGAAAGACGTGTTAAACAGTGACACGCGTGTCGTCACACGTTACAGTTCGGGGGTGACACGAGTCAAGGTTAATTCCATTCCAAGAACTATTGCGGATATGTTGGAAATACCCAGTGCTAGCGTGATTACAAATGGAAAATGCCTGTACATTAGAAATCTATTTTTTACTAGTATCTTGTAAAAATACAAAAACGTGTTTTTTCGTAACCTCCAACGAAATTTTTCGTAATAAACCAATAGTTTTATTCGAATTATTCTCGCATACATTCTCACAACAAACGTACACTCAACAAGGCATCAAGCGTAACGAAGTCGTAAGTTAGACTCCAAAAACTGCTTTTCTGCAGTCGGGTATTTTGTTTTTCTTTTAATACAGATTCTTGTTTGAATCGTTAATAGGCTTGTACTTGACCCGTAAACTCCATTGACGTTGAGAGACGCTGCGGCAGGTACACAATGGAGTGCTTTTGCCTAGACTAAACCTATCATATATTTATTTATCAAAGTATTTTATATCAGTATAGACAAATCAGTCCGATTTATCATGATATTTATGGAGGCATCTTGGTAGCGACGATCGTTAAGGCGATACTGAGGTGGATACTCAAGAATTACTAGTCTACTTAACATGTATGAGAAAATCGTATTAAATATTCATTGGCAAACAATAACAAAATATCATCGATCATTTTATAAGAAGCAATTTACAGCCACGCCAAGATTTACTAATCAATGCCTTACATGTATCAAGTTTGTGCGTCTCGTCTTATTACTGATATTAAGTCTCGTTGAGTGGATAATTACCGCCGGTATATTTTTCCATACAACTGACGAATACTGTTTTCTATCTCTAAACATAGTCAAAGTTCAAATTTAGAAAAAAATTACTCTCCTTTATTTTTCTTTTTTCAAAAACGTTATTTGGTACTATGTATATGATGTCATTAAAAAAACCGTTTTTCAGTTAGTTACAGACAAATCTAATCTATATGTAAATAGTTATCTATATCTACACTTCAAAATCGGTCATAACGTTTAGGATACAGGAGGCAAAATATAAACATACAATCACCCAAAATGTATTTTAGCTTAAAAAAATCTGTACAGATCGCTATATGACCCGTAAAAAACTAAAACGACATGAAAACTAATTATACGCCCATATACATTATATTTACATTTACCCCCACCCATTCACCGGCATTTCCCACTGAATATCATTTCCTCCATTTGCATAGTTCCCCAGGATGCATTCTGAACGAATACATGTGTACTGGCTAGTAGAATCGATAGGCCCGCGAGTCCGGAGCGGCACGGCGCATGCGGCCCACCGCCCCTAGGGAGACCGGGGGTGGGGGGGTCTCGTCCCGTGAAGCCTGGAGGCTTCGTGGGGGATGACAAATTGCAAATGTTGAGTAAGCATTTGAACCGAACGAATGATGTAATAATGATATGACGGGCTCCAAGATTTGAGTTACTCGGCACATTTTCTTGTACTATAGCAACTTGAGGGAATTATATTTATATATAGATACAACATGGAACATATAATTATATTGTTATACATTTATACCGATGTAAAATTACCCTCCATTAGGCTTCAAGGGTAAAAGAAATAACAATCAGCATCAATCACAATATTATAAAATGAGAAATGAAAAATTACATCTCCAACATCAAAATCGGTTATACTGTTTAGTCTACAGGAAGTAATACATATATGTTTGTATAGAAACACATAATATGGATAATATATATTATACACAAAAAACTAAATCGTTTTTCTTGGGCAATCGTGTACATAACAAGAAATACCGAAAAACTGAAATGTTATCTTGACAGAGCAACAGTGACAAATCTCACTATTTTTAGGGTTCCGTAGTAAACAAGGAACCCTTACAGTTTCACCATGTCCATCTGTCTGTCTGTTCGTCCGCGGCTTTACTCAATTAGTATTAGAAAGCTGTAATTCGGCATGAATATGCATAATAGTTATGCAGATAAAGTCGTAGAATAAATTTTTGAAAAAAAGGGGTACCGCAAAGTAAAGTGGGGATGAATTATTTTTTTCTCATTTACTCCATCATTGGAAGATAATCAACAATATTTTTTGGTAGATTCAAGTGTCATCGTTATCGTCTAAGACAAGCGGCGGCGGTTGACTATATGTGAAAAAAAAACGATATCATGCTAGCAACATATATGGTAAAAAAAAAAACTATTACAGTTAAGTAGGATTTGGCAGTAAATGAGTATAGTCAGTCGATCAACTGTATTAAAAAAAAATTATATTTAGAGAAGAAATGAAAATTTAGTCCAAATTTATTTTTTTAATTAACTCGTACGTTCATATTTTCCTAATTATAAGTTTACATTAATTAAACTATGGAACCCTACTTTACGCGTGACACAACACGCACTTGGCCGCTTATTATTTTTAATAATTGTAATTCCTACCTATAATAATAATAATTACCTATTACCCAAACTTTACCAATTACATATTCATAAATAGGTATTGTATAACCTTCAGTTATAACGAATTTCCACGTGCGTAATTCTCCTCGGTTGTCCGATCGCAATACCGTACCAGTTTTCCATTAGATTGAACATGTCCAAACTCCTACCCGCCCATTGTTCGCTCCTCCCACCTTCACCTATTCAATAATTCAGAAAACATCCAAATAAAGAAGCTCCAATGTCACAAAAATAGTACGAATCACAAAGAACGCAACAAAAGGCTCATAAGACAATAGAAAAGCTCTGTTGAGGAGAAATAAAACGAGGAACAAAACGATGGGACTTCTGGAAGGGTCATTGATCTTCGCGAAAACTTCTGAAAGGAAGATAATGGGCCGGGAAACGTTAAGGGGCTCATTCAATTACTTAGTGGCTCAGTGTTACGGGGCTTGTATGTTTGTGATTTAACCGAATTACTTTTAGGGAGAGTATAGAACACATTTCGAGAAATATGGAAATTACAAATAAATTTGACGGAGCTGAAAAATACCTACAGGTTTAAAATCATGTAGAAATAAAAAAAAAACAGCATCAATTCTGTGCTGCTTACTCAGTGCCCCGACTTTAGGTCCGGACTCCACCGATACGATACGTATTTTAAACAAGCAAATGTAATTACGTTTAGTGGAGGCAGTTAAGCAGAGAGGCAAACTGTGTCACGTAAACAAACGCCAGCGTACATTAGAGACGAGAGGAGATATGAGCTGTGCCACGCAGGCTTCGTCGGCGTGCAGCGGAGACGAGAGATGTGAGCGGCGGGATCTCCTCTTTGGTAGAGTAATCATAACTAGCATCTCATCTCCGCTTCGCACATGTCTGCGCGTCTTAGTAATGGATACCGGGCCTTACGGTCAGTTAAAAAAACAATAAAAGTATTTAAACTAACATTCAAAGTGGTTTACCAGCAATTTCGCAAACAAGATTCCATTTGAATATCTAAAACACTATGATTAGATAAAAATGTAAATCTAAATTATAATAACCCGATGTGATGCGGGTTTGACTCGTAGTTTGTTTAATAACCCAGTCAGTATGGAAATAAGCTAAATAAATCTTTCCGTTTCATATCATAAATATTTTTGATGTTTCAATTTACATTATTAAATCCTCCATATATTTACTATTGGGACATTGCATTGCCTACACGCGAAGCTTCAGGACCCGTCAACTCAGCCCTATTTGTCCAAAATCAATAACTAGCTTTTAAACAATAACCGCCTTACCGAAAAACGTTACTTAACTTTAACCATCGCCTTAAATCCTCTGTCTTCTTTCCGCAAGTGTCAGCGAGAAGTAGACAAAATATGTTAAGCAATGCAAAGTTAAGTAACGTTTTTCGGTAAGGCCGTAAGAGATATTTGACCTATATACACTTGTCTTAATTTTAAGACACCCCTCGGTGTCCCTCCCCAGAATAGCTTTTTATCTATACAGGATCCAATGCCGGACGCACTTCGAGTCATTAAGAACTTATGTACCTTCCAGAACAGCTTACATACCTATACCGGAATAATCATAACCCCCCTTGCATATTGAGGTAGCCTCTAATTTTCGTAATTACAACCTCTCGCTGGCCGCAAGTAACCCGTCATTTTTTCATTATAATCCTTGTAAGGAAGCACATAGTTTATAGTCAAACAGTTAACACAGCTCAATGTGGCTCAATGCTCGACTAGACGACAATCAGCAAAGCGCGAGTATGTGCACAGGTCAATGAAACGGCACTAATGGTTAGCAGACGTTACGTCACTCACACGAGCTCGCGAAACCAAAGATTAGATAAAAGGGAGTCGATGTAACACCGCACTGTGTCATTATAATAAGCGTGGAATTTGTTCGGACGTCATTGCTGGAAATGTAACTTCGAATTTCGGGGGAAATAGCAACTGCAGAGTCCGATTTTGACACTCCGTCAAACCATTCATTTTACTTTTGACATATGTACGCCTATGAATTTATTTACACAATGAGTAGCTTCCATGATAAGGTATGACGGAGTTCTAAATTGGATTTGGAAATATCGATTTTGTTAGAAAGAAACGCCCAAAATGGAGAAAATAAATTTGACAGAAACGTGAAAGGAGGTAACCAATTTAATAGTAGAACAAGATGAAATATCTATTGAACAAGTATCTATTTTTTTCTAAGGTATTACTCATTGAAATGAAACAATTTAAAAAAACGGATTAATCGCGTATGTTTTACACCATTTTATGACATAACGTTTCGATTTTTTATAGCGCAACTGTTATTTTTGATATGACGTTGTGTGTACGTTTCCCCGATAAAGTATGCGTAGAGTCACTACACAATCTATTTAAATAAGTATGTTTAGAATAATTCCTATAAAGTCAGTTGTTTTAAAAGTCCTCCTCTTTCTGCGCAGTCGAGTAAAAAGAGAATATATTTGCATAATTTAACTGCTGCCCAAAGATCATAATTAGATGGGGATGAAATTATTATTTTAAAACGACCCCTTCCGCTTCCTTTCGAATACTTAATAAGGCTTGTCAAAATGAATAGTCAAGTGAAACCACCTAAAACGATTTTAAACAACGTAAAAATCAAAAAGTGGGTTAGTTTAATTTTTTTGTTCGTAAAGACATAAGTGCATAAGTACAGTACATTGACCTCATACAAGTGGCGGGAAGATGCTGGATGCAAGCCGCTTCCAATCGGTCTTTTTGGAAATCCATGGGGGAGGGCTATAAACAGTGGACTTATGGCTGAGATGATGATGATGAAAGACATAAGAGCTTGTCCGGCCCTATGTTATCCGACACCGGAATCCGACGTTTTTTAGTAGGCGAAAACGTCGGATTCCGGCGCCACGCCGGCTTTTGTTTCAGATCCGGTGCCGTGCCGGATGACATGGGGCCAAAGCCTAAGGCATAACATTTTGTGACAAATTATCATTTGCTAAAATCGCATACTACTCACAGAATGATATAGCTTGTTTCCCACGCTAGTAAGAGGGCACCTAGTGGTATACGAGCTCGACTGATGGCATCTCATTAGGATGCGAGAGACGTTCGCAATCGAGTTAGTGCAAGTCAGTCAGTACTACAGGTTTTGGCTTTATTGAATTCAAAGAGAGACTACACGAAACAAGAAAAGTTTGATAAGAAATCGATTCGAACCACAGGCGCGCTTCCAAATAGAGATTTTAATGTGGGCGGCAAATAAGAGACAGTCTGCCTTATGTCAATCTTTAACCATTTCCTACATATAATATCTGCAACACTAAATGATGCCTACGCAAACCCCATAAATATACCTTCATTCTATATCATCATTGGTAACCAAACGGGATCGCGAGAAATTAAGGGAAATGAAAGTTTACATATTTACAAAAAGTCTAGCTAGGTGTTGGGCCACACCACCGCGCTCAAAAGACATTTACGTTGAATATCTGGTAAAGTGTCAGATTTCCACTGACGAGCTTTCTAAAAAGTGTCTATCTGATGATCTGAATGATGTCAAGCTTAACTTTAATCTCCAGCGACTCGTCAAACCTAACTTCTAGATTGCATACCCAACATAGTCCAAACCAAAACACAACTCAACCACCATACCAGCCTCTACAAGACTAGAAGCTGCATCGCACTGTATGACTGCTCAGTCGTGTTTACCAGGTTAACGAACTTTAGTATCCGCGAATCTACGAGGTTACGCTCGTAGTAAAGGGTGACATTTGAAGACAACCTTGAAATCGAATTAACCGCATTAGCGGAGCATTCGCCTGTGATGTAACAATCCAGGATTCGATTAAACCATTACGTTACAATACTGTGTCCATCCATGGCTGACGAGTATTCGCCTGTAGTTTAATCATTTATACAAGTATCTTTATACAAGTGGCGGGAAGACACTGGATGCAAGCCGCTTCCAATCGGTCTAATGTCCAGCAGTGGATTTCTTATGGCTGAGAAGATGATGAGACTAAGTATCAAATTGTATTATAGGTGTTATGCACATATTCACACTAAAAGACACAAGACAAGAAATCTTGAATGCTGAACTCAAGTGTCAGGCCAGCGTTAGACTGGTCAACTCATCTATTGTAACGCGGCATTGCGATCTGTGATGCCCAGAACTGATTCAAGGATGACCAGATCATACCTATCAGTTAAAAACTCACTCACGCGTATTTCACATTATAGCAGTTTGCCTTTGCTATGCTTTGTGTTATTTTTAATTATGTGCGTTTACAAAGCATTTATGTACGTCTCGGATATGAGGGTGTGGAGTCTCCAATTCTATATGCTCGATAGTAAACGTAATATCCAATACACAGAGATTATTTAAAACCCAGAATTAACTGGTTAAGACAGGTGTGTTTGCATAATCAACGATTGCAACTTCAAGTAGAAAGCTCAGACGGCGCACGGAAGAGGCAGGTCTATCAAATTATTGCTAAGTACACAGAGTCAGAGCTCAATCAATGCTCATTGCAGCCAGATTAGATACACTACCGGGTTGAGACACGACGTTTCTGTCTGTCGCTGTGTTTAACTGGATTCACGCGGACACGGCTAGGTTCCATTGAGAGGGTGACGAATTTGTTTAGATTGGATCCGTCAATGATCGTTTTACATAGGTAGACCTCACCAGAGTATTCTAGATGTCCAGTGGATTGCTATATAATCTATTTGTTATTTCAATCAAGGTTATCTTATAGTGATAGCAGGGAAAACACGGTAGGTGCATGGCGACACCTTGACCGATTGCAAAAATTGGGGTCCGTCCAAGCCTTAGAATTTAATTTCAGAAGAACGAGCGCTGGACGCTCTTTGCAAAAATAAAGGTTTAAATCCTGTTACAAGCAAAGGAATGTGTACAAGCAGAGTCTAGTATTTTTACCCATAAAAATAAACTACTTTGTAGCTTAAAAATTTATAGACAGTTTAAAAATTTCACATCTGACGGAACTTGAACCCGGGACGGGATGTGAAATTTTTGAAATATATCTATAAATTTGTTGATACTTAAGTGTGAATAAACACTTCAAAAATATCGAACAGTTTAGCTTAACATATCATTAATGGTGTGGTGTTCATAACAACTATTCCAGGACTTAATAAAATCGATTACATCAGCCATGTGAGAATACTCCAAAGTTTATTTCAGACTTATTCTGATACAAAAAAAAACAGTTTCTTCGAGCGCGCAATACGCGACAAGCACCTAACCGCTCGCCACTGGATCGATAACGCCAAACGTTAGGAAACCCGTGTTTACAAAAGGAGGTGAAACAGTCTAGCCGCATTGTGCGTCGGCGGCATGATGCCCATTGTCCTGGCCAAGGCCGGCCGACCCCGTGTGACGTCACCGGCCGCCGCAGCGCAGACCGCGATGGTGCAGCCGTGAAAGGAGGCCGACGACCCCTTGCCACTGCTTGAGAGGTGATGGTAACAGAGTATGTATAATTTAAAAACGTGCAATGTTGATATTGATAACGTGACTTTTTCACGTAAGCGGCCTCTCGTATGCGGCCGCGAACTATTAAAACAACATATTTTTTTCGAAGTAGTTCATGTAGTGGTAACACTTGCAGAGTTACGATACCTATTACACCTACGGCAGTTATCGAAGCCGCTAAGCCTTGTTATTGAAGACTAATTTTTAATTTAATAAAATTTTCCGAAACGAGATTTAAAAACTTATATATCACAGTCACACAAAATTGTGATCTGTTTAAAAAATAATGTATAATATCCTTTTAAATTAAAAAAGAATTTTCCAAATCACAAATTTTTTTCCACTTTTGGCGGCTTATCGCATACATCGCATTTGGGGAAAAAAAGATAAATGGAACATTAGTTTTTATTCAATGATACCCCGATTTAACGACATGCGACATACCTATATAATACGATGGAATGGGGTTGCAAAAAAAATCATCCCTTCTCTATATGTATGGACTGGACTGCCACCCCTTTTTATGGTTCCGAACCTCAAAAGGAAAAATGGAACCCTTATAGGATCACTTTGTTGGCCGTCTGTCCGTCTGTTCGTCTTCCGATGATTCCCCCTTTTATCTACTAGTTTGTACGGGACCCTCGGTGGGCGAGTCTGACTCGCACTTGTCCGGTTTTTTAATGTTGTAGCAGTTCACAGAAACACATCTACACGCCCGTTTATGTAGGGCTGATGTCTCTAAGTAAAACGACTGTGACATACGGACAGATAAGTCTCTAAGTAAAAAAAACGACTGTGACAGACGGACCTCGTAGTTACGAGCGGCGTAAGTACGGAACTCTAAAAATGCAACCGAATTTATCCTTTTTTTCAAGTCTTCTAAAAATGTGGTAATGCGTGAGCGGAGACAGCGAACTATTTTCACACAGGACACGACAAACGACTATAATTATATTTATTTATTTACTTATGCATAAACACACATGTACTTTGGTGCTTATTTCTAAACCACAATTAAGTTATACATAATTGTTATAGAGAGGTTCGAGAGAAGTTGTTCGTACAACTTCTTGAAGCATGGCGACTGCTGTTCTATTAATAACCCAATGTAATATTATGTCTATGAAAGTAAACCTTTTGGAGGTAGACTGCGCGGTAACTCCTCGACGTTATACAAAACAGGGTTACGCAGAAACGAACCAGGCGCATGTTTATACCTACAAATTTTATTACACATTCTGATCGGAAGCGTGTGGATTGACGTTTGTTAATCCAGTTTTTTTTAAATATAAATTAATTTATCGTCACATCAACGTATCAACCACAAGAAGCCCACTACTGGACATAGTGATCAACCAGCGTCTTTCCACCGTTTTATCCACGCTGACATTTGACGTTGACGACTGTCAAAACATCGTGGATTAAAAACGGTTTGTCCACCAGAAATCAGAAAATATTTATTGTATAACTGTGTACAAAGCTGGTAGTATAAAATTAAGTTCCAACAGTTTTGTCCATCACGGATATGCAATATTACTCGTAACTTTTTTTTTAGAATGACAATATAATATTATAATAGGTAGTTAAGTTCTAAACCAAACCAAATACATAGATTACTGCATATCATACGCAAGTCGGCTTGTACAAATCGTAGTTTGACGTGTTCAGCGGTATCATAGAAGGCCATTTACCGCTTTCGGCGGATTGCCTGACGTAACTATGATTAGCCGACGCTCGGAAAGTGGGGTATGGTGCCGAAAACTGACGTTGATAGACGATGTAGTAACATCCCATTTTAAAATCCAATGAAGGCAACCGTTAATAATAAATTACAGTTTAAAAAACTAAAAAACACGCTACAAATTATTGTGGTCAAAGTTCATTACAAGACTTTTCTAACAAATCCAAACACAGCTATGATACGATGTTCCATCATGAAGTTCTAGTTCATATCTTCCGGCTCCATCATCAGATCAGTTCGACAGTACCATATTATTGTATTTTCATCAGAACAACATACAGCTGCCAATTTTCATGACGCTACGATCCTTGGAAGATGGTTAAATTAGTTACCTTAGATTTCATTACATAGTTAGTTACATACAGGTCGACCTAATAAAAGCGTGTTAAAAATAATGAGCATTATGTGCAATATAGTGTTCTTATAGTTAAGCATGTTAGTTCGCAATGGTCAGGCGAGCCAACGACGAAGTGGAAGCATTAATCGTCATTGTCTTGCCCTTTTCCCACTAGGTATGATTGACCATGCAAGTTTCCTATCGCCAATGCACTCTCGTAACCCTGTTATTGTATTTAAATAATGATTTATGTTTCTTGCCGTATAGATCCGTGATTTATAAGCCGATTAGTAAATTCTTCTTTTTTTCTGTTTAAAAGAATATACTTTCAGATTGGTTCCATAGATTTGGTTTAAAAAAAACCGGACAAGTGCGAGTCAGATTAATTATCCAATTTCGATAATTCTTTTTTATATGGTTGGTAGTCAGGTGTGTGTTTAAGATTCTTTTCGTACGTATTATCAAAGCCACGAGATGGACAGATGACCTCATACAAGTGGCGGGAAGACGCTGGATGCAAGCCGCTTCCAATCGGTCTTTTTGGAAATCCATGGGGGAGGCCTATGTCCAGCAGTGGACTTCTTATGGCTGAGATGATGATGATGATGATGATTATGTAGTATCAAAGTTTACTGCCTACGAGATCCTGACACCTACCACTGCAAATCGGTCATTCCACAATGTAGCCGTTTTAGTTGTATAACACTTATTCGAGTTTCTGTCTATTATAGCTAACGAGAAGATAGTCCAAAAACTGGGTCACTCCAAAACTATTTCAAAGGAATACCACTCACCGCAGCGTGACCAACTTCCAAAGCAGATGTCCGGAACAACTGCTAAAGCCGCACAAGCGCAAAACTTGCTGCAAATGTGCGGTGACCATAAGGCACAGAATAACCAGCAGTTTCTATTACGAAGTTTAATCACTTGATCAAGAGAATATGTAAAGTAATTTACACGGTATTTACAAGAAACTTATTTAGATATTTTTGCGATTCGGACATAAACAATATACATATTTAACCATGAATCTTGACTATTAATATAAAAGCGAAAATAACTCTGTTGGTCTCTGTCTGTTTGTTACCTTTTCACGATCAATCGGCTGTACCGAATAGATCGGTGCTTCAAGTTATCAAAGTAACGAAATGCGTATTTTGAAGTCGGTTTTTTTTCAGTTTTTTTAAAAACTATTTTACCATAGGACAGGTCACAAACGTTACAGGCCATTTATAAACCGATTTGGATTTCTTTTTGTTTGAAATACCTTCAGACTGGTTGCACAGAAATTTTATCAACATTGGTTCTGAAGTTCTGTTTTTAAAACAAAATGCTCATTTTGAAGTCGGTTATTTCAGTTTTTTAAACTATTATAATTATTTATTTTTATTTGAACGACCAGACGAAACGTCCTTTGGGAGTGACGTCTGCGCTGCTCTGTTTGAAAAAGACCGCCGTATGCGGTTGAAACTATAATCGGAGAATTTGGCTCAAAAATAGACGTGAGTAACCCGTATGTTCAAATAAAAATGTGTAATAACCACGTTGGTTTTCATAATAAAATATTATTGCCCGTTAGCTCCGCCCCCATCCACCAGACCTACTGATGTTATTTAATACACCTTTCCCTACATCTATGCCAAAATGCGCCTATATACGGATTATTTACCCTATTTGATCGTTTTTGGTCTTCGTTGCTCGTCCAATCGCAAAAATATTGAAATTAGTTTCAGTTAAAACTTTCATACAAAACCATAAATACAAAAAAAAACTTTACATACCCCATTTGATTTGTAAAAAAAAACTCCCGATAGTTTTCACCGTCTCATAACGTGAGCTAAACTAATAACGCAGAATGGTGGAGCGTGATAAGGTTTTACTGCGCGCGCGCAATCTGCTACCGTGGCCGTGCACTTGTAAAAACAAAACGTAATTGAATTTTGTTACTTAATTGTTTAAGAGGGTCGTTGATAACACAATTTCAGCAATGCGTTATTATTTGAAACTGGCGGTTTCAAAAACTTCTTTATGGCTAGGGTTCCGTACTCAACTACGAACCCTTATAGTTTCGTTACGTTCGTCCGTTCGCGGCTTAGTTCAGACCCTTAGTATTAGAAAGCTGTAATTTAAAATAGTCATTCTAAATACTCACACATACATATTAATGATGCCGACAGCACCATAAAATTTAGGAAAAAAAAACGTAAAGTGGAGATGATTTTCTCTCATCTATCCAAAAAATGGGGAATGTTGGAGAAAACCATTTTTCAATACTAAAATAAATCGGCAACAAAATCTTAAGTTCCTAAGACCAATGAATTACATAGAAAATTGAAAAACATATCTGAAAAATCAACGGTTTCTGAAGCAATCCAAGTTGCGCTGACCTTCAAGTGAGAAACAATTTCGTACTCCGAGTGGTTGATTCGTTGCCCACACGTTCAATTACTGGAATTCTAGTAACCTAGTCTAGATCTAGACACGGAGACGGCGGATATACACTGAGACTTGCAGCTAGCCTAGATTAGTTTAGCAGGACTGTTCAAGAGAATTTTGTAGTGCATATTATAAGCATTTTTTAATAAATAAATAAATAAATGTATATTCACTCTAGCCTTGAAAATTCAAATATTGTAGTTCTCAGGAAACAGAGAAACTGGTAAAAACCGGCCAAGTGCGAGTCGGACTCGCGCACTTAGGGTTCCGTACCATTATCTATAAAAATGACAAAAATATCATGTCTGTCGTATGGGAGCCCCCCTTAAATATTAATTTTAATTTAATTATTTATTTTTAAAGGGAATAATATAATTCAATGTGAATATTTCAAGCGTCTACCTGTTGCCGTTATCAATATCGAGCAAAAACGAGCAATAAAATCACGTTTGTTGTATGGGAGCCCCCTTAAATACTTATTTGTTTCTGTTTTTTAGTTTGTTGTTATAGCGGCAACAGAAATACATCTGTGAAAATTTCAACTGTCTAACTATCACGGTTCATGGGATACAGCCTGGTGACAGACGGACGGACGGACGGACAGACAGCGAAGTCTTAGTAATAGGGTCCCGTTTTTCCCTGTGGGTACGGAACCCTAAAAAGTCATTCCTGTACCCATCAAGAACGTGGACCGAAATAGTTTTTTTTTTTTTTTTAATTTTTTGGCATTCATCTTGATCTTCATATTTTTGATTGACCGACAAACAACGTAGGTACTGCCATAGTATTCAATGTTCAATACAGCTAAACCGCTAGTCATTCTAATTATTAAAGAAATAGAGAAGTCTAATATCGATACGGTCATTACAAAAGTTGTTAGTTAACTAATTAGGTTACAATTTCTTACTAAATACATAGTTGGATAAATACTCCCATATATAGGTATTAAATTAATTAACTGACTTGGTTTTACATTAGATCTCACATCTTTTTGTGGTAAAAGAGCTGCGTTGCGAGACTTGGCTTTTTTGTTAAGTTTTGATGGGTTTACAGTTAGACAAACTTTCATATTCTCCTATCATATTGTAAGTAAGTTTATCAAAAAAAAAATATTTTTCATTATCTGTCCTGGTTGGGAACCCGATTAACCCTATCATTCCCAAGCCTTCATTCTAAGCTACTTACGCCACCATTAAGTCAAACATGTCGTATGTTCTATTATGTATTCTGTGACCGTAACATGTATGCGCAAATCATAAGCGCTTGATCAGATTTTTAATTTGTGACCAACGTTGGTGGTCACAAATTCAAAATCTGATCCAGTTAGTCTATGATTTCTCCTGAGGCTGTCTAGACGCGCGGCTATCACATAGGTATAGATAGGCTGGAGCAGGATGACTATCGATCGAATTAGCTCGGAGGGGGGTGGAGGGGCGATGCGAAGGGAGGAGGGGATGCAGTGTGGTGCACTGTCACTGTGCCATTGAACAGATTTTAATATGACACGAGTAAAGATACATAGGTTAGAAAACTAAAACCCGACTATGTGAGCCCTTGCTGCGCTGCATATTATCTTGCAAAATCATTTGAATAGTTATTTATTTACATATAGTATTTGTTCGCAGATTTACATAAGATATTTACACATTTTAAGTGAATATTTCTAGATTTTACTTCTTACGAAATAAAGACGACAGGGTGTTCAATACTTGTGCAGTATACATAAAGAATCTTAATAAAATCACAAATAAGCGTCTCGCTGCCTGTTGGTGTTGGTTTTATATTTTAATTTTATAATTTTAAAGTAATGAGCGGCCTTAAATAACAGAGTTTGAAGCAATAAACACACAAATAAACCATTTATAAATTATGCGGGTGAAACCGTGAGGCACAGCTAATTAAACTAACAGAACTAATTAAATATTTTTTATATGTACAGCAGTCCCACGAATGGGAGAATATGACGACTTTCATGCATGTCCTATTCGACTTTTACATCAAAAGTCGAATAAGACATCCATGAAAGTCGCGTACGAAAAGTCGTCGACGTATTGGACTGCTCATAAAAAGTATGCATATTAAAAGAAAAACAAAATACCAGACTGCAGAAAAGCAGTTTTTGGAGTCTAGCTTACGATTTCGTTACGCTTGATATACTGTTGAGTGTACGTTTTTTTGTGAGAAATTATGCGTCAAATCGCTGTAAAAGAATATAAATGCGCATTCTTCAGAATAATTATTTTCTTTTGTAAGAGATGTACTATTATAATTACAAATAGCCTATGACACTCTGAAAGCGAAGACGAATCTAATGACATCTCGCACATCAAAATCGGTTAAGCCGTTTAAGCTGTAGGCTGTCATATATAGAAACAAAACATACATACATACACTGGAAAAACCTAACCCAGGGAGGTTTTACGCAGTCGGGTAAAAATAGAATAAACTTGTACTTTATAGAAGCACTAAATAACGTGATCTTTTCATGCTGGACATTTCAAAAACCCCCACGAAATGCTTTAATTCCACTATTATTGTACGTACCGGTATAAACTAATAAATTGTGTTAAATAATTAAGTAGATGAAACGTGGGCCTTAACACGAAGCTCAAAATCATGCAAACGAGCTATGAAGAGGGCTATTCTCGGAGCATCTCTGGGAGATCGAAACAGAAATGAAAACATTCGTAAATGGCTTCCCCATTTTAAAAAAAAATGTGCCTGCGTCTTGCAGTGGAGTTGTTATGTTGATGATGATGATAAATGTTGGGGCCATGATATTAAGTGTTTGCAATAATTACTTCCTTTATATTTTTGCAAAATGTTTCACAAATGCATAATGTAGTGGTGAAAATTGCGGTCTCGACGATTTTTTTAAGTATATTACCTAAAAAAAAAATATTGGGATAAAAAAGAAACCGAGAGAATTTCGGTTTAGTCTACCTAAACCTGAAAGTAATCCTATTTTACGCAGTTCTGTATTTTCACGACAACATTGTAAAAGTAAAATCGAAAATTCAAAGCAGGAGCTTTGCCATTCCAAGTTCCTACCGCTATAAAACGTATATTGCAAACTCATGCATAAAAAATAACTTCGCCGGTGCGAAGGCGAAATAGAAGCAAATTAAATGGTAGCAAGATTTAATTTCGCATAAAAATAATAGTGTCAGAACCGTCGTTCATAACAAAAATCAACTACTATTCAGAATTATCTAGCTCCCTTACAAATGTCTACAAGTTAAATCTGAATACTTAGTTTTCAGTCTAAAGCTCCCATATAAAAGGCCACCCTTTCAAAGCTTCCAATGAGGCAAATATTACGTAGATTCCTGTGGGAGACCCCGCAAATTTATAAATAAAGGTCTTCGCTCACCGTATCTCAACGATTTCATTGCTAGCTTTGCGATTATGTTTTTAACCGACTTTAAAAGTCCTCAATTTCGTTGATTTTCTTGTGCATGTTCTTGGGCCGATTGTGAGCTTTATTAGATCTATGAGGTTTTTTTTATTACAAATGGAATATTTGACTGGCCGTCCCATAAAAAATTCAGTAGCCTTTCAACCTGTTCCAACTATAAGGTATGAATGAATATTTTATTTGGGTGCCAGCCAATTTAAATCTCAAAGTCGCGATTTAAGTCCAATGCGTGTCTCCACTCTGAACTCTTTGGCCACGTCGTCCATCAGTTCGGTATGTTAGTGCCCTACCTACTGCCACTGTAACTTGATAATTCGCTTTGCCATGTCGGTAACTTTGATTCGTCTTGGGATCTTTTTATTTCTGATAAGATCTCACAGATACTTCGAGCATAGCCTTCTCCGTAGCCCGTTGCGTGACTATAAACTTCATCATAAGGCCCATAGTGAGTGGCCAAATTTCATATTTTCACGTTTCATATGTTAACACTGCTCGTATTGTACACTACTACATTGTACTAATAGACGTTTTTGAATTTCCCGTGTCAATTGCTCTCACTGTTAAGCATTTTCGAATGAGATGATAGTGAATCGGTGTCTCTGCGATATAGTGTGCGATGACCCTAGATCGAGCGTTCTGACGACACCCCGGGATCAGTATGTAAATCTGTCAAATTTACATGTGTACAGGCGTTCGGGACAGGATAGCGTGAAACTCGCAAATGGAAGCTTTGGGACGTGCTCCAAATATGGATTATTCAAATCGCTAAAAAGATGTTTCTATGTGTTGAATGTTTTTAGTGTTTTTGAAGATTAAGGCGATAAGCAAACGAGACACTTTCGGTGGCTGGTTTCGGATATTAGCAACCGAAGAATATTTCATTTTCATACAATCAATATATAAAATCAAGCGCAGGTCGCGCACACTTTCAATGATTCTTTTTTTTATAGTAGTTTTTTTTTTAAAATATATAACTCCTAAATAAAAAAAAATATTTTAAAAATACCCAAGTTTAGCATGAAATCTTCTAAGAATTCTAATATGCTTAAAAAAAACAGATAATGTAATGTGGGTGGAAATTTCTTTTATTCAAACAAGTGAGCGTCAACATTTCTAGGGTTTCGTTAATTAATTTCCAGAAGTATCTCATCTCTCCATCGTCTTAGTTAAGGCCTATTTTCTCCAAGATCGGACTAGGAGTACGAAAATGCGGCATCGTTTAATGGCAACCAAAGGGAGGAACGGGCGGCAGGATTGACATTAGTTACTACTTTATAAATAATGGTAGGGTATTTTCAATCTTAGCACACGGCGACGAATTCTGGTTAGTCACCACCGTTAAGTTATGCGGAGTTAAAGTACCAATTTTCTCAGGTTTCGTAAAACAAGTTACAGCCGAATATGTCGTAAGAAATGCACATTTAGACACTCACAAGGGAATCAAAACCTAGGGAACCAAATCCCGTTGACCTAGTTCTGGGTCAACGGGAAGTACGGGTACTTCCCGTTGACCTTTTATAATAAAATAAAACCGGACAAGTGCGACTCAGACTCGCCCACCGTGGGTTCCGTACAAACTAGTAGATAAGAGGGTGAAATCATATTTTTTTTTATATTTTCCTTCATAAACTGAAAAATATACATCGTAAAAATATTTTAAAAGCTCTTTTAGCTTATGCTAATGAAGCTCTATCATAATATGATACCCCATATGATATGGTTAAAGAACTTTAAAATTAGGACCCTCATTCCTTGCATAAAGACACTTTTTTTTTGATTAAATTAATAATGTCCAGTTTTCGGATTTTTTCCTATATGTGTACTCTAACACAATGCTTCTTGCCAAATTTCATAGTTCTAGGTCAACGAGAAGTACCCCATAGGTTTTGATTCCCTTGTGAGTGTCGAAATGTGCGTTTTTACGACCTATTCGGCTGTAACTTTTTTTCACAAAAACTGAAAAACTTTATTTTTCTTTCTGCAGCAAGAGACTATGGAACTGCGTATATGGTTTTAATTTCAACACGATACCTTTACGCGTTCCCGAGATAAAGGTCTTGACACCCGGACAGACGGATAGACAGACGGACAACAAATTGATCCTATAAGGGTTACGTTTTTTTCTTTTGAGGTACGGAACCCTAAAAATCGCCATATTATAAGTAAGGACAAATTTTGACCGACATCTCTTAGAAAACTGCTTTTATACTGTGATGGAATATTTGAACTATAAAAACCATTTAACGCATTAGGAAACTGCTGACATTAATAATTGCATTCTCTTCTGACATTACCATTGTATAATTGACGAAAATATCTGACAACTTCTTTTCCTCTATTCGACATAAATTTTTATATAAATTCTTGAATTGATTTATTTTTTAACATATGAAAATTTTTATATCAAATTGTATAAATTCACATTTAAATATTTGCACATCAGAACTGATTGAATGTAATGGAAAACTGTAATTATGTATATCTTAAGACCATAGTCACCTACATTCTCGCAAATAAATAAATTTCATTTCATTACAAAGTGCACTACATAGGTATTGAAATAGAACATATTATGGAGTCTGTTCATATGGCACATGCAAACGCAAGGATATTGACTACTTCACTAAATTACGATCATAATGCAAATGAGACTGTAGGGTATTACAGCCAAAATGACACCAGAGATCAAAGAAATACATATATAGCATATTCTGTAGTTGAACCTGCTATAGTCAGATTCGTGCTAGAACGTCTAGTATGTCGAATATGACACATCAGAAATAACCCCAAGTAACCTAACACTTGGTTATGGAGATAACTATTTAGTGATAAGTAATTATGTATTACTTTGCAATGTACCAGTGAATATTATGTATGATTTTACAGTTTTGAAATTTTTTGCAAAAGGTCTAATGTCCTGCCAGTGTTCATAACGTATGTTGTCACCAAACAAAATTTTATCATAATCAATGTTGGTATTTAAATGTAACAAATATAACATACTAAATTTGCTCCAATTTGATGTAAGCCGCTTCCAATCGGTCTTTTTGGAAATCCATGGGGGAGGCCTATGTCCAGCAGTGGACTTCTTATGGCTGAGATGATGATGATGATGAAATTTGCTCCCTCACCAGTAACTATAGTTACCAGTAGTCAATTTCACTCAATATGCCACCACACCCAGAATAAAAATTGAAAAAATGCAAAATGTTAAGCTTATTAGTGTATGGTTCCTAACAGAACTAATTTTGTATCAATATGACAATTCAAAAACAAACTGTAGTATCAGAAGGAATGTTTATTTTAATTTTAAAGGTATTGTATGTATTGTCTGAGCTTGAAGCTTCAACACATTCTAGGGATGCCTGGCGAAGAGGTGAAAGTATTAACTTAAATATATCGTAGCAGAGAAGTACCAATTTGAAGACAATGAAGAGGATAAGACTATCCGCTAAAAGACATTGCAGCAGACAAAATTACCAATTTGAAGATATCATAATAGACAAGACTACCCACTTGAAGAGAATAAAGAGGACAATATCATCTCATATGAGCTGGACATCGAACAGGACAAGACAACCAGCTTGAAGAGGACTCTAATTACTCTGTGTGTGATTACTCTACGAGTAAACTGGGGCATACAGTTGATGAAGAAATAGTTCCATCCATCTAGCATTTGTAAATTAATTTAATATGGTTTAAATTACTTAATATGGTTTAGATGAGCAATGTGATACAAGAGAACAGTGAAATTTAAAGTTCATGCTAATCTTAATACTTGACTTTCATACCACAGATCGATTTGTTCCCTTGGATGCTCCTTAAGATGGCAGAAGATAGTTTAAAAACGAATAGAATATAAACTAGAAATCAGACAAATCGTAAATCTGTTGGTCATAAAGGTTTGCTAAGGTTTCTTACTGTTGTATTTTGTTAGTACTTGTATGATGAATAGGTACATACAATACATCTATTGCTTGAATTGAAATAATCTACCTGGCATTATCTGAACCTTCATTATTATAATTGGAAATTACAAAAGAGTATGAGTATCATATTCATACATCACTGCTATATATTATTGTTAACAGAAAAATTTTGCACAGAATTTCCTTTGTTTTTTTTTTATACATTCATAAATTAGAAAAGTTATTCATAGGTTTACTGAAAAGACTGCTTGAATACATGAGTAAAGACTGCACTAATGAGAATCTAATAGAATAATTTTAACATTTTCATTCTGTTGGAAATTACTGAGATTTATTGCCAAAGTAAACCAGTGTCCTTGGTTGCGACACAAACTGAAGCCGGCATTTGCAAATTCTAGCGCAATATAACCCTAAAATTAGCAAGCGAATATAATATTTAATTCCACTGACCTGTATATCTTGCTAAAGTCATATAAAACGGTAACGCCCAGATGGACGAGTCCTGACAAACGGGAGGAACTTGAGCTGGCTTCGCGGATGTGCACCACTGGACTGCCACTCGCGCCGGGCGCACAGACCTGTCACAACACCAACTTTATAAACTTCTACCTGCTTCATCTACCGCACCGTACTCTACACAACTTAGATATAACAACACCCAACTGTTCTAACCAAATTCTACACCCGCAATGCCAACACCAGCTGGCAAAAACGTGGTATCGAGGATGAAACTCGCTTTGCTTGTAGTTGTAAATATGGATTGATATTCGATATTACGTCGCTAGCTACCTTCCAGTGTCTATGACGAACCACCTTATTTTCTCTCGCTCTTCGTACACAACCTAAACGAAATTAAAACGCGTTTTACAATTTGCTACAAATTAAAGAAAAATACAACTAGTTTTATCGACTGTAACACGATTTCGTGGCTAAAATGACGACAGAAAATAAATGAAAAATACACTTTCGTTTCTCAAACTGACTGCCTTCACACCGGAAATGAACTTTTTTTTTTATGAGAAGTTGAATATTATTTGTTGAATTGATGAATAATATTTGTTGAAAATATATATCATTTCTATTTAGTCTAAATTGAGAAACAGAACATTTCTGATATATTTGATGCAAGAATGTAAAACAAACGAAAAAAGTTAAAATAATTGACAGATTCATTGATAGCAGGAAGTGATTTAGTCTTTGGTATTTTTAGTCTGTCTTTGGGTTTCAAACTATTCGCATCTCATTTGTTCTCATGTAGATTTATGGTCTATGCATGTTAGAGCTGGGTCGTTTTGAGTTTTACGAAAAACGAAACGAAACGTTTTTTTTTATAGAAAAAAGCGTTTTTAGAAACGGTTGTAAAAAAAACGTTTTTTTTTTTTAAATATTACAAAACGTATATAACTAAACTCTAGACACGTATAAACTCGACAAATGGCAAATGTGGAAGCATGATGCCAACATCAAGGGAAAAAAAACTCTAGACAATCAGCCGTATGACGCGATGAGTTGACAATTAGACTTTTTTGCTTGATGTTGGCATCATGCTTGCACATTTTAACAATAATTGTTAGTCTTATTATTAAACCTAGTAATTTAGAATTAAAGTCTAATTTTCATTGCAATCAGTGAACATCTGAATCAAATAATCTTTTTGTTAATCCTTGCTTCTTACGTTGTTTACTAGGTGGCGCGTCAATCGTACAATTACTTGTGATCAATTTCAATACCTGTTGCAATATTAGCATGAACTATTGACACGCGCATATAAATTCACCTGAGCGAGAAAAACCAGTTTTATTTGGTTTAGGTATTGTTTTTATTTTCCCACAACTAAATTTCCATAAGATTTATAATCCTAGCGTCCATCCACTGGACTAAAATGACAAATCCATTTACATAATTGGTTTCTAATTTCAGTCAATATTAGACTTTATTTGGTTAACTTAAAGAGCTTAAATTTCCATCAATAATATACTTTTTCCGTTCAAATATAGAACTTTTGAACAACAAAAAATCCTAATACTTGACACTGGCAAATGCTTTAATGCGGGTCCAATACAAAAAAAAAGAAGAAGGATGAGGCCATCCTTCTTCTTTTTTTGTATTGGACCCGCATTAAAGCATTTGCCAGTGTCAAGTATTAGGATTTTTTGTTTCTTGAATAAAACAAGTTGTAAATGTTCTAGTCACAATCTAAGTCACGTATACAGTCAATTTATAAGTCGAGTCCTGCTTCAGTAAAGTGGTGGCGACTACTAGAAGCTTCTATGGAGTTTTGCAGACAACGTAAAATCACATGTTTTACTGCTTTATTTCACTTGCCCACACACACGCACTTTATCGAACACTTAATGAATAAAACACCACCATTTTTATAGCATTAATGTTCAAAATAACACAAGTTTATGAAAATAAAACATAGCAACAACACGTTACTAAGACGTTCCCGCCAAAAACTGGCCATTGTCTAGTACCAAATAGCTGGATTACTATTCAATCAAAAGTAGACCGTATTCAATAGAAATAGTACATACTATTATATTATTCGATCATGAAATCGGTACGTTTCGTTGTTTCTATATCACTTGCAATTTTTTAGTTTTACGTGAAACGAAACGGATTTTCCTATAAAAAGCGTTTCTTGATTGCTTGAAACGGTAACACAAAACGGCCAAACGGTTGTAAATAAAACGTTTTTTTTCTTATTTCAGACAATATTAGTCTTTAAGTTGTTATGTTAAAGAATATTTTGCCTTGTAACGGTAACACAAAACGGCCAAACGGTTGTAAATAAAACGTTTTTTTTCTTATTTCAGACAATATTAGTCTTTAAGTTGTTATGTTAAAGAATATTTTGCCTTGTAACGGTAACACAAAACGGCCAAACGGTTTTAAATAAAACGTTTTTTTTCTTATTTCAGACAATATTAGTCTTTAAGTTGTTATGTTAAAGAATATTTTGCCTTGTATCATTATGTGGTTAGAAAATAACTGGTTTCTAATTTCAATCAATAATAGACTTTATTGAGTTGAGATAGAGAACTTTCTAAGTTGGGCCAAAATGTAGTTACAAAAAACGAGTTTACTATTCAATCAAAAATAGACCGTATGCAATAGAGATAGAACAGGCTCATAAAGTGGATACGTTTTCGTTTTTCTCGTTTCGTTATTTCTGCAGCACTCAGCAGTCGCGCGACGCGATTTCGTTCGTTCGTCTTTTTTGTAACTGGTTGTGTCATATCGGCATAAGCGTTTGTTCGTTTTTCGTAGAGTAACTAGTTATTAAAACCGTTATAGGAAAAAACGCCCAGCACTAATGCATGTTGAGAAGTGACTATTTGAATCCATTGAGCCCTGTGATTGAGTTGAGCCCCAAAACAGTGGAACACGTTATTAGATTTTTGAGGGTCATCTATCGGTAATTAAAAAAATACATTTGTCTGCAAAGTCGACTTACGGACAATAATTTTAGGTGATAACGTCATACGTCATAAGCATAGGTCATAAGCCGAACGTGCCTCTCTATCGCTTGTTCCACGCTCTCGCTTGTACGCTCGGCTCAGGCGGAGCGAGACAATGAGTCATGCTTTTTCGTGAGTGCAGCCGGCGTTCATCGATTTATACGACGTTATCACGTCAAAAACATTTAAAGCCATCATTAATAATCGTTTCATAATAATGAGACGCTTATTTCTAAGCACTGCTCGGCACTTGCACGCCTGTGCAAGTGCGTAGACGCCGTTTTCGTACATTGGATTCAGAAACTATATCTCCACTTCTATCATGCTTTATCGAACTGACAGAGATGGAGATATAGTTTCCGACCCGATTCCGAATCCAACAAGTTGTGAATAGCCTGCTGCACCATTCGCCGAATGTATTCGGCAGTAAAATATATGCCTTAAATTTAATATAAGTTATTGATTTAAACTTGGTAAATAAGCTTACTTCTAAGATAATTTAGTGATTGACATGCGAATCGGGATCAATGTACAACTAGGAATTAATATACACTAGCCAGTACAAACTCCTGTAAAAATATGTCTTTTAGTAAAGATAGGTACTTTGTAATTGAAAAAAAAAAAAAAAAGATAATTGAAATTGTAGAATACTACTACTACTAAAAAAATGAAATTTTATTAAAATTATTAATTATATGCTTTATTTCTAGTATAGTGAACCCATAGTACTTCCATGTGAAAATAATATTAATGCGCGAGCGAAGCGAGCGCGAAAATTTTTTAGTAGTGTTTTATAGTAATATGCTAAATTTCTCGTATTTGTGAACTCACAGTACTTCTATGTCATAATAGTAATAATGTGCGAGTGCGAAAATTTTAGTGGTGTTTTTATAGTAATATGCTTTATTTCTCGTATTAATGAACCTACAGTACTTCCATATCTACTAACATCAATGTATATATTATATGAATTAGCAGTATTTATAAGGGCTAATCCAAAAACATTTCCAGCACTATCAAAAAAAGCTGTTCGTAATCGCCGTGACACTAAAATATTAACTCGATACAGTAAGACAAAACTTTTTAGAAATAGTGTTTTTAGAATGGGCCCATTGATATACAATAAGATACCACAAAGTATAAGATACTTAATACGAGCCTTTTCAAAAAGAAACTCAAAGCTTTATTGACGTTTTTCGCCAGTTGTGTGTTAATTTGCTTTGCAATGGTTTATAGTCTGTGGATTCAATAGACAACATAGAATGGTGAACATCCTTTGTTCTTATTTCCAGTCATTGTAGGTATATTGATTATCTGTTTTTTTTTTTTCAATTTGGCCAATAGCATCTTGTTTTGCGTTTACGTCATTTAGTATGTAATAGTTTAGCAAAGAAAACGAACTAGTTGTCTTTTGACAGGAGTTCGTAAGGGGAATATGAATGAATTTTTGCCGAAGTCCTATAAAATATTTAATACACTGTGAATTTCCTACTTAACAATAATATACAAATCATTATAAACTCATAAGTGAAACACCTGTGCGTTATACAAAGAAATGGTGAATATCTTTGTTTTGAGGTTAGGTAATGTGCAATGTCCTTGGAGGGACAATAGTTTGTAATATTTATTTTGATATTTTCAGCATTCCTGTCGTCAACTATTATATAGTCCAGCTCGGTGGAAATGTGCCCTGCCAATTCATATTAAGCCCACAGTCCACACAATAAAATCTGATCAGGTATACATATTTTTACCCTTATTCTTACAATTCACTGAGAATATTCTCTATTTTGCTACTCTCCGTACTCAAAATTTGCCCTAGATTTCTGTTTTATTATATATCATATTGAGAAGTAAGTAACTAAGAAGTTTTCATTCAGTATCATAATCATTACATACTTATTAGGTAAGCACTTGATATAGATTGCTAAGTTATTAATGATTTACATAGAGATCATTAGATTACTTTCTTAATTGCTTTTTTCTCTTATTATTCGCTAAACAAAAATTTGCTGTTTTTTTTTACATTCAAACAAAAGTACTTACAGTGCATAAGTATGAAAAAATAAGGGGAATTTAAAATACTACTGCTGGTTTTATAAATCTACTAAAGCTTTTTTCACAGTCATTTCTGCTAGTTGTAACCAAATGCTGTTGTATTTTCCAGAACCCAATACAAGAATGCCGGCACTACTCTGCACGGAAAGGTTTCTTCTCTTCTATAATTGAAAACATAAGAGAAGACATTGCCAAAAACAAAGAGATGAAGGATAACATCAAGAAGTTTCGTGAGGAGGCACAAAAGTTGGAAAACTCAGATGCTCTGAAAGTAAATATATATATGTATACAAAATGCAGAAAGAGGGGTGTTAAAAGTTTGATTGATAAGAGATGAGGTCAAAAGTATCTCGCCCAAGAAAATACTGGGCTTCCTAATGAGCGCAGGATTAGGGAGAGAACTGTAATACAGTGGCAGTCGCAATAGATCTCACATAGGTCGCAGTGACATTTAAGCCGCCTATCACAATAAAAAAAAATATATATCCATTGCTATTCTTGTAAGAAGTAAAGACAAAAAGTAGGGTGGTGCTGCTCTCTCACTCGCACATGGCATCTTTTTTTAGATATAAAATTATTGAAATTACTTTTGATTAATTTTATAGTATGATGAGTGTGAGACACCCAATTCTTTGCCTTAAATACCATAGCATTGAGTTTTTTTTTTGTTTGGTAAGTAATATCTCAAAGATGGCCCTATATCAATTTTGTCAAAATCGGTTCAGTACTTTGAATTTTATAACAAAATAACAGAAATATTATCATCCAAATAAACGAATTGCATATTATGAAGTCAGTTTTTATATCACTCAAGTTAGCCTGGATGCAATTCAGGGTGGTTGAAAACTTTTAATATGCTAATCATACATATAATTACAAATTACAGTAAATGATGCAATCTTTTCCATGTTGTGATGAAAGGAATTTTGATGAATTAGCATGAATAAGCATATTATTGTGTCAATGATGATTTATAATTATTATTACCTATTTACACACATGTTCGACAAAAACTGGTTCACCAACGCACAAAACCACAACTGGAAAAATCGAGAGGAGGCCTTTGCCCAGCAGTGGGACACTTCAGGCAAAAAACAAACAAACAATTTATATTATTTTGATTGAAGCATGAGAGGCAAATAAATATGGCTTTATATCAATTTTACAGGGAGTGAGAATAAGTTACATATTTTAAACACTAATTTCTCTGACATCATCTCAACTACAAGAAGTCTACTGCTGTATATAGGATGGATTTCCAAAAAGACCTCTCGGCTTGCATTCAGTTTCTTCCTGCCATTTGACGAGGTCATCTGTCTGCCTTATGGTTGGTCTTCCTATGCTGCGCTTGCCAGTGTTTGGTCTCCACACCTTTCTCTGACAGATGAATAATATTTGACAAAAATATAGTCGTACAAATCATGACAGAATATTTCATTGCAGTTAAAAGGTTAAAAAACGTCATCATCATCATCTAAGCCATAAGAAGTCCACTGCTGGACATAGGCCTCCCCCATGAATTTCCAAAAAGACCAATTGGAAGCGGCTTGCATCTAGTGTTTTCCTACCACTTGTATGAGGTCATCTGTCCATCTTGTGGCTGGTCTTCCTACAAAAAACACAAACTGCTTATTGACAGTGTATTTGAAAAGTATGCTTTGCGCCAATCTTATTGAGGTCTTGGAGGTTAGCATACATATTATATTTTAGGTTTATGAGTATAGGGGAAACTAGGAGGGGGCAAGGGTGGCCAACTTCACCTTGGAAATTTCTTTGCTCATCCTAGAAAAATCGACAGTACCTACTGAATAAATATTTAGCAGTAAAATTTACTTTTATTTAATAAAGACGACATGGTAAAATGGCGAGTGCATAAAGTGCATTATTATTTACTATGAGGCGTTATTTATGATCTCTCATTATATGAATATGGTTAGATCAACTGGATGGCTGCCTAACCCTTGTCAAAACTCCAAGCTACACCAATGTCCGTTATATTATAGTACTCTTTGACCAATGTGTATGATCTGAGGGACGCGGGACGCCACCGCTCGCTTGCCCCGCACCGCACCCCTACGCGCGTCTGTCAACACCGCGTTACTGTGAGTTCTACCATAGACTAGTTCTATATTTGTCTATGGTGCCGTGCTACATTTGTGTGCGTTGCGGACCACAAATCACACGTGAGCGCGTCTTGCTTGAATCCGACCTCAAAAAGAGTTTTTTTTTGTACAGAATAGGTTTACGTTTGACCACTAGCTCGCCTGATAGAAAGCGACGCTGTGGCTGAAGATTTGTGTGTATTCTACTAATATAATATATTTAACTGACAGGCAGCGCGAGCGAAATTCGAAGCGGTGGAATCAGAAGCGTCGAAGAGCTCGGAAGTGCTGAAGGAGACCCTGGAAGGCATCAAGGGGAAGGTCGGCAGTGTGTTGGAGGAGGCTAGCAAGTCGGATTTCGCGAAAAAAGCTGGTCAGTTCGATGTGACTCGAGGTCACAAGTCTGGCATAGAGTAAGTTAATAGACATAGACTTCACACATAGGGTGTGAAGTCTGTCAACCCGCACTTGGCCAGTGTGGTAGACTATGGCCTTACCCTTCGCACAATGAGAAGATGGTCCGCGCCCAGCAGTGGGACAGTTTGTACAAATAGGGCTGATAAAAAAAAAATAAGCTAAAAAGATAATGTTTATCAAAAGTAATTTCAATAATTTTATATCTAAGATAAAAGTGCCGCGCGCGAGACAGCGGCGCCATCCTACTCTGCTTAATTAGTATTTTATACATGATCTTACTTTTGATGGTTTTTCTACATAAATGAAGGCATCATAACCAACATTGTTATGTTAAGTTTGTCTATGTGCATAGATGAACCAACTTAATATTTATTTATTTGTATATATAAATAAACTTGGTTCGGATATTTGTCTGTGTATAGATGAACGTATCATAACCAACTTGGTCTTAGTCTTATAATACGTCTGTCAATATCGGCCTCCTATCGCCTTGTTTATTCATTTCTTAAAAATCTGTTTCGTCAATCTTCTTTCATCCAATTTCTCCCCTAACAATATAATCATCCTTCTCTATTTCTCAGGCAAACTATCCGAAGATATATCGAAGACGGCGAAAGATGCCGCCGAGAGCATAGCGGACCGGAGTCAGAAGATCGGACAGACTTCTGCTTTCAAAACTATCTCACAGGTGAAGATTCTACTATATCGGCAAGGAGTTATATTTTTTAAAATTTTAATTATTATATTACTTTGTTTAACTAATATTCCATGGGAACTCTGCAGAACTCATATTGTAATTTAAAATGTTCCCTCCACTGAAAATTCCAAGATTATAGTTGTTAGGAAACAGAGTTGGCAGCAGCGTCTGACTGGGTTCAAGGGGCCAGGTTCTATCATAATATTAGGTGCCCGCTTATGTCTGATAGAATTTGCCTAGAAACTTAGGTCTATCAGCAAATCATAAACAACAGGAAGGAAAACAGGTAAGAGTTTGAAAAAAAATTATTGGAATGCAATATGCTATGAAGTTATCCTTTGCTTTGTACAATATTATACGTGCAATTATGTGCGAGAGAAGCGAGCGCAAATTTTTTAGGGTTGTAATGAACTGATGTGTTGGACAACATTTTACGTGTAATTATCCGCGAGCGCGATTTTTTTTAGGATATTAATCAACTATGACTATTCTTACACGAACTTATCTAATGACAACGACCAAAGCAAATATGTAGTGGTAAATGTGCGCGAGCGAAGTGAGTGCGACATTTTTTACCTATCTAAATGACCTGTGACTATATTTGCATCTGAATGTATATCTTTAACATTTTCGGGATAAAATCCAGCCTACGAATTAAACCATAAGCACTGTGAAGCATTACATAAGCATAAGCACTGTGATAACAACTGAGAAGAAAATGAGC
This sequence comes from Lycia hirtaria, assembly GCA_947563715.1. Lineage (NCBI taxonomy): Eukaryota > Metazoa > Arthropoda > Insecta > Lepidoptera > Geometridae > Lycia > Lycia hirtaria. The sequence continues at coordinate 28,746,744 of OX387375.1, forward strand.
ACTATATTATTATTAATTATCATTCAAAACAATTTAAACGTTTTAGCATGAAAGAGTAATAAATATACATAATTATGTACTCGTACAAGCTAACATTCGCTTTAATTAATACTAGATAAATTAGAAAGGTGAATTCGGATGAGATAAACGTCTACATTTTAACAAAGTACAGATAGATAGATAAACTCTTTATTGTACACACCATAAAAATTACAATAAAAAAAATTAAAAACTAGTGCAACAACTGGCGGCCTTATCGCTAATAGCGATCTCTTCCAGACAACCTTAGGATGGAGAGGAGGTACAGTAAGAGTTTTGATCACAAAATCATGCACGAGCGAAGCGAACGAGAATGTTTTTTTGGTATATGTTGGTTTATGTGAACTATGAATATTAAAACGACGTTACATGTAAATACTAAGCGTGTGAGTAGCCTGGAAGGGGGATCGCACCCCTGGCATGTATGGCCAGTCCGACACTGGATGGCAGGGCGTTCTACTCCTTTGTTCAGACTTGTTAGCTTTCCCTTCACCATGGACTTATACGACGCACGGTTTCTTTTCGTAGCCACCTTGCAGAGCTAGGGGCGAATACTAATACTGTATATTGTGTGCAGGCGACGTCGGTTGTGAAGAACGAGATGCAGCCGCGCGGACTCGAGGGCCGCGTCTACATGTCGCCCGTCGAGCTGCGCAAGCGCGTCGAAGTAAGAATCCTTATCTTTTATTAACCGACTTCTAAAAAGGATATAAGGTGTTCAAATCGACTGTATGTTTTTTTTTGTTACGCGATTACTTCGCCAATTATGAATTGGTTTTGATGATTATTTTTTTGTTTGGTAGGTAATACTTCAGAGGTGATACATTTTATCGAAAACGGTTCAGTACTTGTCAAAAACATGTCGTTCATGTAAACCAAATTGCGTATTTTGTCTGTTGTTTCAGTTTTTAAACTATTACTATTTTTAAGGTGCCTTTTTGCTGCACCTTTAAAAAAAAGGGTATGCCTACCTTGGCATGTTTTTATTGTATTAAATTATATCTACGTTTGAACACCAATTCACTTGATGTTGAGCGATGTTGCGGTCTATGGAGCGCTCTTATAACAAACAGATTCAATCCCGATCATAAGTCACCCAGATTGTATCCATTGGAGAGATTCACTCAGGAAACTTATTCCACAATTTAGGAGTCTATACCATAAATGTAGAATTAAAACGTTTCGTTCAGTCTTACAGAATATCTACCGTGAAACGATTACTTTCTTTTGTTTTTAACCTGTCCAACAGTAAAAAGGGCAAGGGAGAATTACATGATGGAGAACATCTTGTCTGAGGTCTGGTAAAATCGGAAGTCCTTCGAGCTGTTGCGCCCTTCTGTTCTTACTCCAAGCTTTCTATTTACATCCGTTTTTTCTGAAGAAGGGCTGCATTAGCTTCAAACTATAGATGTGTGTGTCTATAGATCTAGTGCCTAGCGAATGCTAAATTGCTTTTAAAATTCTATGATAAAGCGACCCAGACCTTCAATTCCTAAGACTGACCGGTCCGTTGCTTAACATTGTTGATCGTTCGAAAACACCCTAGTCAAGCTACGCTACGAGCGCTACAAATCGCCATCACTTGTACGGACTAAAACAAATGCCCACCACAAATATTTATTGTATTGATGTATGTGCAGATCACGAATGACGAGCGCACGTTCGCACCAGACACGGAGTCCACCGGCGTGGAGCTGCACAAGGACTCCAAGTTCTACCAGCAGTGGGAGAACTTCAAGAACAACAACCAATACGTCAACAAGGTACGTGCACTAGCACACGTCGTCGGCACTCCGTACAGCGGCGCGCTAATCACTCACACATGCGCAATTTGACTTCAATATACTTAGTCTGGCCATAAATACTGTTACAGTTAAAAATAAGAAAGATATTACATTTGAATTTGGAATCTGTCATTTTTATACGATTGTTCATTGAGTTTTCTAATTTTGGCGCCAATACATTGTACAATATTTTGCGATATTAAAATGGAGTGGGGTGATAAAGAGAACCGAATCGCTGTGATTGCATTACACAAAGTTGGTATGGAGCCTTTTTAAAAATGCAATTTTTAAAACTCTCCATACGCTTGGTATTAGTCAAATGTTTGTGTACCGGGCTATTAATAGGTACAATGAGACCTCCTCTGTTTGTGACAGAAAAAGATCTGGCCGTCCACGTAGTGTTCGTACGAAAAAGGTCAAAGCAGTAACGGAAAGAATTCGAAGAAATCCTGTCCAAAAGCAAAAGATTTTATCTCGGGAGATGAAGATAGCACCCAGAACCATGTCGCGTATTTTAAAAGATGACTTAGGACTTGCAGCCTATAAGAGACGCACTGGTCATTTTTAGGGTTCCGTACCCAAAGGGTAAAAACGGGACCCTATTACTAAGACTTCGCTGTCTGTCTGTCTGTCTGTCTGTCTGTCTGTCTCCAGGCTGTATCTCATAAACCGTGATAGCTAGAAAGCTGAAATTTTCACAAATGATGTATTTCCGTTGCCGCTATAATAACAAATATTAAAAATTAAAACAAATAAAATATTAAGGGGGGTCCCCATACAATAAACGTGTTTTTTTCGTATTTTTTTGCTCAATATTAAAAACGGTAACAGGTAGACGCTTCAAATTTTCACAGAATATTAACTTGTATATTACATTTCAAAATAAATAATTAAATAACAATAAAGTAAATATTAAAGGGGGGCTCCCATACAACAAACGTAATTTTTAAGCAATTTTTACTCGATCTTAATTAACAGGTAGAAACTTGAATATTTGTAAGTAAATATTTAGAAATATATTAACTATAAAAATAAATACCTAATCTAATACATAAAAACTCACAAAATGAAAATAATCCGTGCATCTAAACGCGGTGCGAGCGCCGCGCCGCGGTGTGGTGGTGGCGCGAGCGCGAGGCGGTTGCTAAGCAACGGCCGCGCGTGTAGCGGGGGAGGTAACATCACGGAGCGAGCCATAACCGCGCGTATTCGCGCGAGCGTCGTCATGCTGCCCGGATGTGTATCGAAAACCTACCTATAAGTTTGCAATTTACTACTTGGAATTTCGTTGATTTCTCGTTATTTTATAAACAGAACTAAACTTTGTAGTATTATAGATGATAGTACGGAACCCTTCGTGCGCGAGTCCGACTCGCACTTGGCCGATTATTTTTTAAATGATAATTTAAAAAAGAATAGGGTGGTAAAATCGAAACAACTACTGAAGCGGTACGCAAAGGGAGGTCACAGAAAAATTTTGTTTACGGATGAGAAAATCTTTACAATTGAGCAACATTTTAACAAACAAAATGACCGTATTTATGCTCAAAGCTCTAAGGAAGCTTCCCAATTAGTCGACAGAGTGCAACGTGGGCATTATCCGACTTCAGTGATGGTTTGGTGCGGTGTTAGCTATGAAGGAGTTAGGAGTGACTGAGCCATATTTTTGTGAAAAAGGTATCAAAACATCGGCATAAGTGTATCAAAATACCATTCTTGAGAAGGTAGTTAAGCCCCTTAACAACACCATGTTCAATAACCAAGTATGGTCCTTCCAACAAGACTCGGCGCCAGGTCATAAAGCTCGGTCCACGCAGTCTTGGTTGGAAGTGAACGTTTCGGACTTCATCAGAGCTGAAGACTGGCCGTCGTCTAGTCCTGATCTTAATCCGCTGGATTATGATTTATGGTCAGTTTTAGAGAGTATGGCTTGCTCTAAACGCCATGATAATTTGGAGTCCCTAAAACAATCCATACGATTGGCAGTGAAGAATTTTCCCATGGAAAGAGTGCGTGCTTCTATTGGATAACTGGCCTCAACGTTTAAAGGACTGTATTGCAGCCAATGGAGACCACTTCGAATAAGCTTTTATATTTTAAATTGTTTTATATTTATGTATTAAACTAACACACTGTAAAAGTAATAAATATTATTTGCAATAAAAAAATTATTTTTTTATTCGCGCGGGGAGCTGGCGAGGAATCCGAGATTGGCGGGAGGCGGGGTGTCCGTTCTGTATGTAATACTATTAATGTCTTCTGTGACTGTAGCATTATTAGTAGATGATGCGTTACAATTACAAGTTGAGACAGCGTCGAGAGTGATGCCTCTGTATCTAATGCTGGCTTTATATCGCGCGTTATAACACCTATTGCGCGGTCTAATCGATTTGTACGAGGTCGCGCCACCCACTTCTTTGTTCTTAAATAAAAACTACGGGTCTCTCACGTCTGTTTTGAGTTGGAATATCCGACTATAATCCAATATCGTGGTCGTCGACCAGGAGTGATGTCTGTCCAGTGCCATTGAAGAAGACCGCCGAATGCGATTGAAACTATGAATATTTCGACTCATAACAGACGCGAGTGACAATCTGCTTTCATTGGGTAAAACTCAAAAATTTTAAAACCTATTTATATAATTCTATTTTTGCTCGATATACTTGCCGCGTGAGTTATCGCGGCGGGACTCATGATAAGCCAGGATAGAAGCGCTTCTCGGAGGCCAGCCTTCGTATACACACTTCAGTCAGAATTACTTTGTTTCTTGGTGATTTAGCATTTTTCTAATTGTAAAAACATTGTGTAACTTTCAGATAATAGACTGGAAGCTGAAATACGAAGAATCCGATAACGCGGTTGTGCGAGCTTCACGCTTCTTCACCGAAAAAGTAGGCAGCATCCTCGGCAACGTATTCGAGAAGACGGAACTCTCCAAGACGGTAACGGAAATATGTAAAATTGACCCCACGTTCACATCACAGAAGTTCTTAGAAGACTGCGCTAACGACATCATACCGAACATTCTAGAAGCAATGATCCGAGGCGACTTGGACATATTAAAAGATTGGTGTTACGAAGGGGTGTACAACATCCTTTCAGCGCCGATCAAGCAGTGCAAGCAACTCGGATACCGTTTAGACTCGAAGATCCTAGATATAGAGCAAATTGATCTAGTCATGGGCAAAATGATGGACCAAGGTCCAGTCTTAGTCATAACATTCCAGTCACAGCAGATTATGTGCGTGAGAGATGCCAAAAACAATGTGATAGAAGGAGATCCGGATAAAGTGATGAGAGTTAACTACGTGTGGGTGTTGTGTAGAGACCCTCAGGAGCTCAACTCTAAGGCAGCCTGGAGATTGCTCGAGTTATCCGCTAACAGTGTGGAACAGTTGATATAGTTGAAATAGATGAGTTACATGTTGACAGCATTGGTTTCAATGTCCATTGAACTTTCTCCCATCCTCAAGACTATGATCATGGAATTTAATAGATTTATTTAATGGCAGTCAACACCGGATATACAATTTCCTTTGAACTCACTCTTCGCAAGACTGTTTATAGTGAAATGTAATCATTTGACTGAAATTACAGTCTTAATGTCCACTGAATTCACTTCATTATCAAGATTGCTATTATGTCATAGAATTAAATAAAAATGACTTAAATGGCAATCAACATGACTGGCATATGCAGGACTGCGTTATCATGAAATGTAATAATTTGGACTCAAATTACAGTCGAATGTAAGAATGGTTTCAAGGACAATTGAATTCACATGAAAAAACTTAAATGTTTGACTGAAATGGCAGTTATCGCTTAATTGGTCTCGGTGGCTACTGATCTCCAACATTGCAATTTCCTGAAATTTAATGATTTGACTACAATTACAGTCCATTTCATGCTAGATTAGTTTCAAAGACCATTAAATCACAACTTCTAAAGAACAAGAAATTTGACTAAAATGACAGTCATCGCTAGATGGGTCACAATGTCCACTGATCTCCAAGACTGCGATATTATGAAATGTAATAATTTGACTAAAATTACGGTTAATGATTTTGATTTCAATATGAACTCCCTAACAGCTTCAAAACTGCAGTATGAAATTTAAGAATTTAACTAAAATTACAGGAAAGCTAGATTAGTAATAATGACCACTGAACTCTCATCTACAAGACTGAGATATCATTAAATCTAACAAATTAACCAAAATAATGAACAAAGCCACTTTGGCCACCGTCTCATTGAACTTTTTCCTATCTGCAAGACTGCAAAATGACGAAAATTGAAAAAAAAAATGGCAGTCAACACCAGATTGGATTTCAATTGATTCACTCCCAAGAGTATGAATTTATCATGAAATGTAATAATTTGCTTGAAATAGTCACGAGTGATCATTGAACTCTTCTTTCTGCAAAACTGCGATATTTTGAAATGTAACAATTTGACATAGTGTAAGAAAACTCCATATTTATTACACTATCCATTGAACTCTCCCATCCTCAAGACTGCGGTTTCATCATTAAATTTAATAATTTGACTAAAATGATAGTCAAATTTAAATATTTATGGATGTAAATCGTGTGTGTAAGTCTGTACATAGTTAGCGCAAGAAGTGAACAGTTTTTGGTTGACAGTTAACAGCTAATGAGCCCGATTTGTTATATAAGTTTATTTATTACTGTAAAGTCCTGTTACTACGAGGTTTAGTGTTAAAATAATAATAAATTGTGTAGATAAACTTAGATTAATTTTGGTTTAGGTTTGCATTTACACCATAATGTACAAAACCATTTAAAATAGCCTAAAAATGTGTTTAGCGACATGAAACATAATGCTAGGCGGTATGTAGTTGTATTCTATCGTATTACAGGATTTTACGCTTTTCATTACGTTTCGAGTTATAATTTGTTATTTTTTTTATCGTTATTAGTTTATTTCTTATGTTTATTGTTTAATAAATTGATTTATTTTAGAATTATTTTATTTTTTGCTTTTTCAGTAATATACAAAAAATCTGTCACTGATGTTAGTCGCACATTAGAATGAATGTACTGTACATACTAAATGTCTGAATTAATCGTAATGAACCTGAGAAGACATGGATAGATACTTTATTTTCATTTTTGTCTTTCTAAACATACCTGAAATTGACAAGTCCAAAGTCCAAGAATTCTAAAATTGTGTCTAACCGATGAATTGTAGTATCAGGACCTGTTGATCTCAAATAAGACGGTTTCCAACTAGGTTGCTATAAAAATATGAACTTGGGGGAAGTAAAACCTACAGCCGCCTAGACATAGCAACATTATTAAACGAAGACTGATACAGCTGTTCTAGCAGGATATGGTGCTTTTCAACACGGAAGGAACTGGTTTCATTGAGAAACAGCTGCTGTTCCATCAAGACCATCGAAATCAGCTCAGTTCAATGCAGCAAATACGACACCAATGTTATTACTACACATTCAGCTTCTTAATTCCTCTAAGCGACAACTGGACCTAAATAACTACTCTTCTTTTTGCAGTCGGCTATCCACATTTGGTTCTTAATTTTCTACGTTTTCTTTGTCGACAAATAGGGAAAGGCTTATAGTCTAAGAGCGGGCCGTATGTTTAACAAGATGAGACTTATGCAACTATATTGATTTAGGCACTTCTAGATAGGCACTTTCTAATGTACTACAGCAGCGATCATATTACTGCAGCGATGGACCGCGATTTATGGAAGGAAATGGGGGAGACCTTTGCCCAGGAGTGGGACAGTACCAATAGGTTAATAAAAAAAGGGTATATAGGTATAGGTGATATTGTAAAAATTAAATTCAAATTCAAATAAACAATTTTTATTAGAGGCACATTGAAAATGACGGATAAACACCGCGTAAATATATTTACAACAAAATTATAAACTTACACAAAATATTAGTGATAAAACTACTTGATTACAGAAATGAAGTGAACTCACACGTGACTAGGTTAGAAAACCGCGATTTACTAAAAATAAACTAAATTAAATGTGTCTTTATCAATAAAATAAAATATTACGAAAATCATTTCAAATATTCGCCAAGCAATCATACCATTGCTATAAAAATGATTTTAACACGAACTTAAAACAAAAATAAAACTAATTTCTATCATCATTAATAAAAATTATGGCTTACGATATGATATAAAGTGCGAAAATATAATAACTACGCTTAAATATATTTAAGATTCCGCAAAAAAGCTCGATCACTTAAAGCCTGTGTTTCTTTACATAACACGTAGTTTAATGTTGATACATAAACAAGGCGCGAACACATAACAATTAGAATTCTTTTTTTGAAATTTGAAATATCGAGCAGTCATTGGTCATCAGTCTGCCATTATCGTTACTAAATAACGATGGACTAGCAACCAATCAAAGCTTGTTTTTTTTCAAAAATAAGAGGTTATTGGTCGCCAGTCCGCTCGTATCTTACATCCGTAAGATAAGGTCTTTTTCGTAAGGATACCCAGACTTTAATTTGCACTACGAAAATATCTAAATGCACTAATGTTGCCATAATATCCTTAATTAGCTATAATCGACGGAATAAAGAATGATTTTATATTTTTTTCTGTTATGTTAAATTTGTGTTGTACTTCAATAGCTTACAACTTGCTAAATTAAGTTATATAAGTGCGGATGATGCGTTTTCTTTGTATGTACAAAATATTAGGCCATCTCTATAAATAAAAATAATCTAAATTAACTAAATACTACTAAAAACTAAAGGCTAATACAGACGATGGATGCATGATACTGCGAATGAGAAATATGAGCATTGGCTCATTACAGCAAAAGAGAAAGCGTGGTATAAAAATTCGCCGTCTGTGTTAGCACTAAGTACTTAAAACGGGCTATAGAATTATAAACTATTAAGACGTAACTTTTTCCCTAAAAATAAAGAATATATATCGCCTCTTTGCTTCGATAGTGTGTTATCTTGAAACTAACCTCTCCGCAGAAAAAGACAACGTGATATTGGGAACTAAGACAGCAGTGCTGCCTCTTTCACTTTCAGCATCGATATTTCACGCGTAAAAAATACCACGTTTTTTTAAATAAAATCGAAGACGGCGGTTTTGATTATCAAATAATAAAAAAATATTTTTTGTCGGATTTACCTTTACCGCGCTATTTATTGAAATAAAGAGACGATATACGAGTCTGTATTAACGGTATTAAATACAATTTTGTTTTGTTCAAAATAATATTGTACAAACTCAATTGTCTCAATGAAGCAGTTTTGTATTTTGAAGTATCAAATCAGTAAGCACAGTTGTCTCTGATTAAAGGTGGCTCCAGAAGGTGCGAAATGTGTGTTGTGTTTGTGTGGCTGTGTGGACGGAGTGCGTACTGAAACCATTCGTTGTATACGCTTATGCTCACAGTGAGAATCCCTATATACGTCTGATTCGCAATGTCTAGATCCACCCTTATAATAATGTAAAACAGAAGTTGCGCTCCATTGAAATTTAAACCATAGACAATTTCTATCGCCGTTACATTTGCCTCAAAAAAGTTCAAATCGTGTTTGTAAAACAAAAATAGCCCGCCCTCAGTACCGCGTATAATAATATATTATAAGAGGTCAAGTAGATAAAACATTAATTTACGTAAAGCACTCATTTCTTATCATTATCATTCGTGATCACAACCGTGCAATTCTAACATACTAAGGTGTGGTTTACACTACGGAACATGTTGACAATTTGTTATTTTAAGAACAAGTCGCTAGACAGAAAAAATATATAAAAAAATAGTCTTCAATACGTTTAATTTAATACAAAGAGAAAATACACTTTACTTTTGCCTCGATATAAAAAAACCCTGTTAAGGGATTGTAGTGGATTTCGGAGAGAAAATCCCGTTTTCCCCATCAGTGGGAATGGGGATAACGGTGACAAATTTTTGACGTGTTAAATCTTAGCCAATCGCCTACACAAACACCAATTCCTCACAAATCCTTCATTTCTTTATTGGTTGTCACATGTTATATAAGTGTAAACCCACCACATAATTATAAAACTAATCAGAATTTTGTAAATGTGCAAAGGAATGTAAGTAAATTACATTTCAAAAATGTAGGCGTTTCGTTATTTCGTAGTTTATAAAATACCTGTTTGTAAAAAGGCCGGGCATTTTTATCCATGAAAATGGTCCCTTTATATCGTAATCTTTTTGCCTTTGGTTTTGATTAGCATACACAAAAAAATGCAACACAAAAAATGTAGACAATGTATAATCGCCTTTACCTTTAAAGTTTAATAATGTTTTAACATCCTATTGATGTTATATCGATGAATAATTGGAATCATACTGAAATCCCAATTGATGGAAAAACAATCTATTTAGTCCCGATATCATTTCTCCTATTTCGGAGAAAAAAATGTCGCTTTCCCCATGTGGGGACAGTCAATTGAGATTTCGCTAATACGGCAATTGGAATAAAATTGGCTCTAATTCTTACATGATTTAAACCCTAATGTATAAATGTACTGAGTAGGTATATTGTAACAAGTATAATTATTAAATAACATTATCATAGCATAAACAGTAAAGAATTAGAAAGTTTTGGTACAACTCGTAACCGCGGATAAATGTAGACAACATTGGATCTAAAACACGATTACATCGGTTACAGAGGCTATTCAGAATTCATTCTGATTCGGACCGATTCGGAATCCGAATGAGTTCTGAATACCCATACAGATCAGCTGTGGTTAATCATGCCATCGAGGCTCTATGAAATAATGAATATACTATAATGAATGGTGATTTTTGATCGAAAGTAAGGGTCCCAAACTGTAATAATGAGGACCAAACGGTATGTATGGGTACCAAACGCTAAGTATGGGTCGCAAACGATAAGAATGGGTCCCAAACGGTATGTATGGGTACCAAACGGTAATTATGGGTCCCAAACGGTAAGTATGGGTCCCAAACAGTAAAAATGGATTCCAAACGGTAAATAAAATTTCCAAACAGGTAAGTATCAGATCAGCGTAGTTTCATGAGCAGGTAAGCGCGTGTCCGCCAACAAAACATGGTGAAGGTGCGTGATCGTGTGCGCAGGTGTCCGTGTTTAGTCGACGAGCCACTGCATAACGGCGGTGTCGAGGCCCCCCGTGGAGACGAGCCGCGAGTCGTCCGGCAGGAAGCGGACGCACGTCACGTGGGAGGAGTGGCCGCCGTACTGGTGGCACAGGGACTGTCCACAATGGAACTAACATTAGTATAAATATTTTTTTCCAAAAACACTATCGAAATCTCTAAAGCTCATTTGACAACTCGTCTGACACTATATGTATATAACTATAGCCGTTCGGGCAAATGAAACTAATGGCGAATTGAAGGCGAACAAACTTGTGAAATCATAAACTAGTCTCAAGTAAAATATCAAGCTGTTCAATATGGAATCATAAACTCATCTCAATATTTTAAATAAAAACTACGGGTCACTCACGTCTGTTTTCAGCCGAGATATCCGACTATAGTTTCAACCGTATTCGGCGGTCTTTTTCAAAAGAGCAGCACACACGTCACTCTCGGTCGGTGACGCGTCGTGCAAGATGTGAGTGACCCGTACTTTTTATTTAAAAATGTGTGAAAACCACGTTAATTTCCATAGTAAAACTCATCTCAAGTTTAGCATTTGGAATCAGGCAGTTCTATGAATAGAATACAGGCAAATTAGATTGAAACAAATGTATTTTGGATTATAGATAGGTTACCTATAGAGAGCCTATCTGGGACACACCGCCTTCTAAACGTTTAAATAAAATATTCACATAACGTACAACTCAATATATGTTTAATATACTTCAAAAAGGGGGACAAAGAACCCTCTTTCTCCTTTCTTTTTTGAATTTACCTTTGGTTGTGTGACGGGATACGCGTATAGTTTCACTTTGCCGAAATCATCTCCGGTGGCTGCGAGCCGGCCGTCGTGTGATCTGTAAAATTATAATTTTAATAAATATTTGCGTTCAACTTCAGCGAAATACTAAGCTTACGAGAGAGAAAAAGGATTGGATAATTATTTAAAAAAAAAAAAAAAAATCCGACGTCATTTCAATAGGTTATATGTACCTATTTAATACGTAGCATAAAGACATTTAGACCTATCTATCGATTTAATGAAATTTCAGCCCCTGAACTGTAAGGTAAACACTGTAAGGCCTGTGGCAATTTCTGCGTGCACAGGGAACATTTTATGTAAAATAATAAGCGGTTTGTTTTCATAATAAAAAGACGCCTATCTCTTGAACCTTACATGTGGCCACAAACATTGGATCACATGTTTGAAACGTCAGGTATTAAAATTATGTAAAATATACGCGAAAATTCCATTAAATTGTTTAAATTTGAGTTAATGTTCTATAACATGGTGCATGAGTTCATGTATAGAGAGTTAGTGTTTACATTACTGGGTTCGGAGTTCTTATAGTGAGTTAATGTTCGCATTACCTGGTGTTTGAGTTCATATAGTAAGTTAATGTTCACATTACATGGAGATTGGGTTTATGTAGCAAGTTTATGTTTATATTAACCGGAATTTGGGTTCATATACTGAGTTAATGTTCATATTACCTGGCGCTTGAGTTCATATACTGCGTTAATGTTCTTATTACCTGGAGCAAATTTGATATATAGTAAGTTGATGATGACATTACCTAGTGCAGGAGTTGATGTCAGTTCCGTCCGCGTTCTCCGGCCACACGCCGATAGTTTGGAAGGTGATGGGGCACGTGTTGGTCGCCCACGTGACGTCTCGCAGCGACGTCGGTGACGTCACCTGCCTGCACGTCGTTGCGTTCCCTGGAGGTAGTCACATTACAATGTAAAACGTATAATTTTCACTGAAGTTACTAAATGGAGGACGCAATCTCGTGGCAGTTTCATCAATCGTCATTTTGCGGGTTTTATATGTTATGTACAACTAACAGAAACCTGTGGGAGGCTAATACTGCTGCCATCTCTGTGGCTTTCTATTAATATAAAAAAAAACGAAACGTTGACACGAAAAGAAGTAGAAGAACTAACAAAAGCATTTATGACCATCACAACCAAACCGTTTAGGCGGTAATACCTACTCGTATATAGAAACATATATGTATACACACGAAAAACATTAAACTCTTTTCGGACAGTAAGGCAAAAATACTCGATTCGAAAACATAGTATTATATAACATGTCATGTTACATCAAAATTAGTCAAGCAATTTAGGCTACATTAAGCAAAAGTTATCCCATTATTTTTTGGGCAGTCCAATACAAAATAAAAATGTAATGTATGTATAGGTCGATTAAACTTACAGAATAGCAACTCGTAGTCTCCAGAATTACTGCGTATGTACTGACTGTCCTCAGACCAGTCCAGATGCGTGATGTAGCTCGAGTGGCCCTGGAACATCGCTTACTGTTAGTATGGTACTCGGAGACAAGGGCTGAAAGCGCTGAAGCGTTCAAACTAGCGCTCTATACCATGCTACGGCGGAAAAACTTTGTTATCGAGCTAATACACTCAGGCACACTTAGAGTGACTTCACCCACTTCCCTTCTTCGTCATATTTCTTACTAGGTCCACTATTCCGCTTTGTCCACTTTATTACAAGATCGAATAGTGGACCGCTTTGCCCACATGTATATTGTCCTACCCCGTCCACTGTGGTGTGATGAATGAAATGAATAAAAACAATAGTGGATGACATAGATGTCATCCACTATTCTACTTTGTCCACCCTTCCTCATCCACCTTCCTATTTGGGTAAGAATAGTCATGCTAAACTTTTTTTTATAACACTAATCAGTGAAATGTGGACGAAGTCACCCTGAGTGCTTAGAAATACTTGGCATATTGAGTGGTACAAAAGAAAAAAAAAACTAAAGCAGTCATAATTGGAAACCTAATTAAAAACTAGAATTGATATATTTTTGTAAAGAAAACCAAATTTAAAATTATTTGAACTATCTTGTGACTGAAGAAAACCAAATTTTAAAACGAAAATGGACCTATTCTGTAACTAAAGTAAACACAATTTAAAAAGAAAAATATATTTATATCCTACGAATTGGTAACCTCCTCCTATTTTGAAGTCGGTTAAAAACGAAAGCTGTCCTAGTTCATAATTATTTATTAGAGGAAACCATTTTGTTCTTGACGTAATGTTTGGCTAAGAATATTTATTTGAACAATCATTTCAGTTGCTGAACTGATTTTTTTACATTATTTCACAGTTAACTTGTGAAGTCAATATAAAATTAAATCGTACAATTCAGGCGCAGGTAGTCAAAGTAGCTATGTGATTTTATTACTTAATAAAATACAGAAAAGTAAAGGGAAAGCTTAGAAAATAATTAAATTAGTCTACCTACGACGCGTGCATTCTTCTGGAAATATATTTACACATTTAATTGGATGGATTATTCAACTAAAATATTTTAATAATACAAGCCAAACCATGCCCTATTGCTATAAACTATAAGTAGAGCTATTGGTACATGTTACCCTTCTACGTTTTTTCTCCGTGCACTAGATGGCATGAAATCAGTACAAATAAAATGGTGGGTACTTTGACAAACTTAATAGGGTTACCTACGTCAGAAAGTCATGACATAGTAAGACATAAAATACAATAGGTACTGTTATTCTGGATATGATACATTCAAATAGGTATGCTATGTCATCACAATTTTAACTTATGAGTTAAAATTGTGATGACATCGGACCTCAAGCTGACACGCTATGATGTCATCATAATTTTAATAAACCTGATGAAATGTACATAATTATTATACGTAAAACACGTTCCACAGGTGAGATGATGGTACATTGTGCTGTATCTGCAACACTTACAGTATAGGTAAATGTTCTGAACGTAATGCAAATATTCCTGATGTAATGGAAGTGAAATTTGAATTCGACAAATGTTTTGACATTTTACAACGCCATCTATTGTTGACAGAGAGAAACTAAATTATTTAAAAACAAGAAAGCCACGAGAGTACTTACAAGGCACTTCCCGACCCGGCTGTACCTCGCCCCGCTGTCATCTACGCGGTACACGTAGATGAAGTTGTCTCGGGAGCCGAGTGCCATCAGCTTGTTGTCGGGAGAGTACTGGATGGTTTGGATTGGCTCCGAACTGTGGGAGACAGACATACTCAATAAGTCGCCGGGAGAGTCTCACGAGCTACTACAGCAGCAGTAGGCTTAGCCAGTAGTGCGTACGTCGTTCGTTAGCTAAGTCTGTCAGTGAAATATTAAACAGGATAATTATGAAAACGTTTGAATTTAGCGTGTGTTTCTATCTTTATAATTTAATGTTATTGTTTGCTATTTGTAGTTTCTCGGCCTTGTCACTCGTCATGTCCACCAAGGTTCCTCAGTGCCGACGAAAATGTCATTTTATTTTGGTAACGGATTTCACCTGTTATTTTATGTTTGGGTGAAATCATCATCCGTTTTTTTGGTGAATATCCCAGAAGGCCGAACGAAACCTTTCAATTCAACATTTGTTGCCTGCTATTTATTTACTGATTACTAAATTGTAGAATAAGCTTCCTGAATAGATTTTTCAATGGATACAATCTGGGTGTTATTAAATCGCAAGGGAATCGGTATCGTCTGGGTAAGTGCACTCCATCGTAGACCGCAACATCGCTTACCATCAAGCGAATTGGCGGTCAAAAGCAAATCTTGTATAAAAAAAAGCTACAAACCCATCAGTGTGTGTGGCGAGCATCTCCCTGGAGTGAGGGTCGTACACCATCCAGCGTCCGCTGAGGCAGCCCACTGCTATCACTCCCCCGTCCGTCGACCACGCGCAACACTGCGCGCGTTCCTACACAACAAAATTAAATAAGTATAGTCAATACGCTGGACTGGGAGAAAAAGAAAAACATAGAAGCATGATTGGGAGAAAAAGAACTAGAATGTATCAGCTGATTTCCTTCTCGGGCATACTGTAAGAGTCAGTTTAGGGGAAATTGGCATTTATATAGGTGATGGGCTGACTGCAAGCCAATATTACATCTTACCCTTTTATCCCCTCTAACCCTCTAATATCTTCTTTTCATTTAAATCTAACCTAACCACGGCCAAATGTGGCGTCAAACGACCACATGGTTATTTGATGCTCTGCTTTTCCCGTAAGGGAAGTAAGGGAAAATAGGCGTGATTTAATGTATGTATGTATAGCCAATATATATGTATGTAGATATGTTAAGTATTTACAAAAGAGCGTGAAAACACATGATGATACCCCGCAGATTTTATGACTACCTTCCAAAAGATCCGATTTCTGTACAGGCGAGTGAGTGAGCAACGTTCGTAGAGCTGTAATCTACCTCTATATCCTTGCTCCAGACGGTGGAGTGGCTCATGCCGTCCCAGAGCTGCAGCAGGCGGTCCCAGCCCGCCGTCACGAACTGCGGCAGCGAGGGGTGCGCCGCCAGACCCCACAGCTCTTCCACGTGCCCTGTGGGTACACACGGGGTACGCTTTGTAGCAACATACACGACATACAGGCTGACTGTTTGAAGTGCATTGCGTAGTGACCACGTAACTTGCATGTACTCTCGATGAGCGTAGTTTGAGTGTCCGTTTTTGTGTTCGCTCAGGATAATTAAGTCAAATATTAACCATCTACTTTGATTATTTGTAACGAGAATCGAGTACTGAACCTTCTGTATCAATATTGCTAGTACTCAAACAGTCACCCTGTGTATATTTCATGAATCTCGCTACAGAGTCTGATCAGTTCAAAATACAGTCTTCAGTTCCACCTTTTGGAATTACTTTCCATCTCTCCTCCAGTCAACGATATTATTATCAATAAGGATTTCGCATAATCACTTTAAAAACGTCCGAACTCAATGAGGTGTAAAACTGCAACCTTTAGACTACACACATGAACAAATAATTTCGATTTTCAAAATGATTCTGAGCAGCAAAATAAATGTATCTAAACTTATCAATCTAAATTAGGATTAGCGCGGCGATATAGAATTTGAATTAAAATCTTTTAAGTTCGTCATTGTTGGTTGGTATATGAGTATTGGCAAATTCAGGATACTTTAATCGGAATTTTGTTTTATACTTTTTGTACATGTTACGTCATTGCTTCCGGTCATAAAAAAAACGAATTACAGAATATTGATGAGCCAATTGAGCGATTTTTGAAATGAGCATACCTAAGACAGCAGGCGAGAATCCAAGTTCCATATCGCCGTGAAGGATGCAGTTCTTGGTGGTCCCGACAAAGAGTTGGCTGCCTCTACCCTCCGACACCACTCTGACGCCACCATAGTGACCTTCGATCTGGAACAATAGTAAATCTTTATTTGCCAACGTTAGCGATCCACGTTCTAACCGAGAGGTCTCTCTGTCTATATTTGAAAAAAAAATTGTACATGCTTAAAACCACACGACAGAAGTGTAAAATGTAGATTTAACTCACCACGCTATCCCGTCCCATGGCGTTGACGTCGGAGTCGAACATCACGATGCGTCCGTCTTTGCCGCCCCCAGACACGATGGTGCCGTCCTTCAGGCAGGCGATGGTGAACACGGGCCCCGCATGGACGCCGCGGACCAGCTTCTGTATGGTGTTGGTGCCGCGGCCCCACACTATTATGTTGCCGCTTGAGTCGCCGGATAATACGTCGCCTACGAATATATATATACGAATTTATGTATTGCAAGAAAGCTGCGCCATATGTCATAGAAGGGGGAGAGGAGGTCCTGAAGTCATACAACATCAATTTTCAAACCCAATTAAGTAAATGGCACATTTGCCACCTAAACTGAAGATAACATCCCTAATGGTTGAATTCAGTTTCAGACATGGAAAAATAAATACCACGTTAATGAACTCTACTATAGAAAAGGTTGTGGATGATGATGATGATGACGAACTCACCATTATGATTGAAGGCGAGACAAGTGACGTACTTGGGCTTGTCCCGTGTCTCGAAGACGCCCATGCGCTTGTAGAGCATGTTGGTCTGGTCGAGGGTCCAGAACGCGATGTGGTTCTTGCCGCACGTCACGATCTGGTTGCGGTCCAGCGGGTGGAACTCTACTGCCACCACCGTGTCCACGGAACACTGGGGGGGAAATGATACAGTGAACAATAGTGTAACCTACGACAAATAAAAGTGGCCAAGTATACAAGTATAGTATGGTTTCGTAGCTAACTAAGAAAAACTACTTGGCATGTATTTACTGTTTAGACTACTGTTAATGTGAACCAGATTCAACAGCCGATTTGATACGCATACTTATATAATTATATTTATGACCTTTATCCATAAAAGTATTAAAGGAGAGGAGTATGTTAAGAATACGAGTCATGTCAAAATTGGTTTATCAGTTTTAGTAAGCCCTTTGAGGCTAGGTACGTCACTAAGCCTGCCACAACTACTTACGTCAGATAAACAAAAATTGGCACAATTTAATTTCCCAATATGACGGAAATATTTATTTGTGTACTGTCTATATCACTTGCTTATGCACGATTATAGTGTTTGCATGATTCTTTGACTGTGACCGGAATTTTGACTTGACTCTGTCATTACTTTATAATTTTTGGGCAATGCAAACAACAAGTTAGTTAAAATTACCTTAGTCTCTGCCAAGCAGTGTCCCTTCTCCGGCCTCTGCCACTCCCAGACAGAGATCGTGTGGTCAGGGCCTTCGTCGACGCAGGCCAGCAGAGCGCCCCCGTCAGCCCTCGAGAAGGAGATGCAGGCCACCGCCCGCTCTATCTGGCCCGAGCCAAGCACGGCCAGTGTGGCTAGAGAGACAGAGTTCCATACTCGGATGTGAGGCTGTGTGACAAACAAGTTACGTTTTAGATTTAGAGAAGAGATAATGTTTGAAAGAAGATGAATGCGGAATAGGGCTAGCTTCTTCTAAAAAAGTTGTATTCTTAAATAAAAGTCGTTCCCAATCCAAGTAGCTATCGAAACCGAAGAATCGGTTCTGACGAGAGAGATTCGATTCTGCATCCTCTTTTGGTATTATGTGCTACTGACGAACTGAAGTGTTGGTGGTTTATATATACACAAACATAAGGTATGTGTTCCATCCAATGATATATTGGTTCCAGCTGTGTTCCGTGGTAGCTATAACTACTCCAGTGGGCCTCCGCAAGAAATGCACTTGCTTTACGGCGCACCTGCTTTGTTCTTGAGCGGTGCGCAAATCTCCATTGGAGCAATTGCAAAATACGCGGAGAAATGAAGCGCAAACCTAAGTGGGTACATACCTACCCACCGTCGCTTAACATCAGGCGAGTTGGTGGTCAATCGTAGAGCTATAATGTATAAAAAAAAACCTTTATTTTTATTTAGGGAATATTATGAGCACAAGGATGGAGTTCGCACATATTCTCAAAGCCACCTGATTTTTTATTTGTCTGTTTTAGTCGAATAAGATAACATATGCCGCCCACAAAAATTTCAATATGTCCAGTTATATGATTATGTAATTATAGTTATTAAAATATATTTTGTTATAATTTAAACTATTTGAATTTGCAAAACTTATACTAAATATGGGAATCAGTCAGATAATATAATACTTAAATACTTTTTTACTAAAAACGTATCTACTTGAGTGGAGACCACGCATCGTCAAGGACAGTGCGGACGTAGGGAGACCGGACACGAGATGGACGCTGGATGCAATCCGCTTCTAATCGGTCTTTTTTGGAATCCTTGGGGGAAGTTTATGTCCACCAGTGAATTTCTTATGGCTGAGACGATGATGATAGTATTTTTTTGTCAATACATACTAACGAAACACCCAGATGCAGAATAAACTTCAATGTATTCCACTAATGTTTGTCTTGGATGGGAACCGAACCCACAGCCTACAGCTTAGAAGGCAGACGTACTACCGACTGATCTGCGAGGCTAGTGTGTGTGAGCTATGTGCAATGTGCATATTGTTCTAGACTCACCCTCGCGTCGAGCCGGTCGTGTCCCGCGCACTGTCCGCTCGCTACGACCAGTTTGTTGGGATGCACGGCGAGACACTTGACGTCATCAGTGTGCCCCGTGTAATGTCTCTGGCACTGCTCCTCCACATTGAACAGCACCACGGTGGAAGCCACGAAGTATACTATCTCGCCGGTAGGGAGCAGGTACAGGTTGCTCCGGCAGTCTTTGCCTCTGGAAGAAGAAATTTTATTTTAGTTACAGATAGACTAGACTTGAGAGTTTACTACCGTTGCTAGAATGTGTGGTATAGACAAGTATAAGTTTTGAAAACTTAATAGCCCCAGCCAAAAAAAAAGCTGAACCGATTTTGATGAAACATAGCTAAGGACACTATTAAAATCTTCTTTCAAATACAAAAACAAAACTAGATCTAAATCGGTACATCAGTTTGAGAGGTACGATGCCATACATATATATAGATATACTGATACACACGTCAAACTAATAACATCCCTTTTCAGTCGGGGGTTAAATTAAACGGAACATGCCAGCTGTCTCATTTTCCAGGCATACTGAATTACTGAAAAGACAGTTTAGAGATTTGAGGGAAGTTGGTGTTTTAGGTGTAGAGTATATCTTTTCTATGTTCAGACTGAGTAAAGTAGAAAATGCGGATGTGTTAAGTATACTTGCGGGGTAGTAATAGTGCGAGTACAGGCGAGGACAGGTAAAGGCGAAGGCCGACTGAAAATTTTATGAACGAGTGTGTGACTGAATACATTAACAACATCGATTCAAGCCGTAACGTCGCGACCTCTGTATCTTTAAAACTTCTTAGACGATTTAACTCATATTTAAGCTTCGAAAATTGTATAAAACAAAACCAGATTAATAGTTATTATGTCGAACAAACATAAACACCTATTAGCACAAAGTTTTAATAGCTTAAGGAAGTAAGAACCTTTGTTTATTCGCGAAATCAAGGTTAATAGCATATTATGGACCTTTCTTTACTCGCAAAATAAAGGAGTTAACGATAATATCTTTGTAGATAAAAATATCCAACAACTTTTATATTGCATAAATTAAAAATATGCACGATGTAATTAATTAAAAGCTTGGTTAAAGTCTCTAGACTTTATTTCTCGTTGAATTATAAAAAAACACGTAAAGTATAGCATGTGTCATTCATCTTTTCAGGACCCAATTAGGTGTAATTTCCCCAAGGCCGAGCAAAGTGTTCAATCCGCCAATTCCTGGGTAAATGGCAACAAAAACAGCATTTCCTGTGGCAAGGTGACCGGGTGTCACAGTGACGGCGGTCATCAGTACAGATGACCAGTGGAGCGCAGCGGCCTTGAGACGTGCGGGCATTCGCGGGCCATCGCGGCTTTTGTACCTCGATGTTATGTGAAGACTCTAAGCTATAGGTGATAAACCAGTAGACCGTTTTTTTATTGGTAGCCTAGACTACGCATTTAACAACTATGTCAGGTTCTCGATTTTAAGTGACGGTTTTGGTCTATGGTATGGCTATGAATGGGGCTGGGTGAGAACCCTGAGTGCAGATTCTGCTTCGAAGAGACTACCACCACTAGAAGAGACAGTTCCTGGGAGGACCTGTACTCTACCCTAACGGGTCTAGCCCGGACGTGAGGGCTTCCGTCCCAAAGTTCCTAGTGAAACGTGAAATTCATGTCACATCTGGGACTAGGAGAGGTGCTGTAACCCGTAGGAGGGAAGTTACAATAGATCCACAAGGGTCGCAGTGACAGGGAGACTTGTAGAGACTTGGCCTCCCACCCTACCTCGAATGAATGAAATGGCTATGAATAGCTTAAGTGAAACGGGACTGGTTTAGAGTGAGTATCGGAACACTTTTAAATGCTTAGTCCACAGAAATTTGTATCTTGGAAGACGGTAGCATGCCAAACAGTTATTTATAGCTTTGAAAAATCGAAGACCTATAATACCTTTCATACTACTTATGTGATATAATAATCGGCCAAGTGCGAGTCGGACTCGCGCACGAAGGGTTTCGTACTATCATCTATAATACTACAAAGTTTAGTTCTGTTTATAAAATAACGAGAAATCAACGAAATTCCAAGTAGTAAATTGCAAACTTATAGGTTGGTTTTCGATACACATCCGGGCAGCATGACGACGCTCGCGCGAATACGCGCGGCTATGGCTCGCTCCGTGATGTTACCTCCCCCGCTACCCGCGCGGCCGTTGCCCGCCTCGCGCTCGCGCCACCACCACACCGCGGCGCGGCGCTCGCACCGCGTTTAGATGCACGGATTATTTTCATTTAGTGAGTTTTTATGTATTAGATTAGGTATTTATTTTTATAGTTAATATATTTCTAAATATTTACTTACAAATATTGAAGTTTCTACCTGTTAATTAAGATCGAGTAAAAATTTCTTAAAAATTACGTTTGTTGTATGGGAGCCCCCCTTTAATATTTACTTTATTGTTATTTAATTATTTATTTTGAAAGGTAATATACAAGTAAATATTCTGTGAAAATTTGAAGCATCTACCTGTTACCGTTTTTAATATTGAGCAAAAAAATACGAAAAAAACACGTTTATTGTATGGGGACCCCCCTTAATATTTAATTTTTTTAAATTTTTAGTATTTGTTGTTATAGCGGCAACGGAAATACATCATTTGTGAAAATTTCAGCTTTCTAGCTATCACGGTTTATGAGATACAGCCTGGAGACAGACAGACAGACAGACAGACAGACAGACAGACAGACAGACAGACAGACAGACAGACAGACAGACAGACAGCGAAGTCTTAGTAATAGGGTCCCGTTTTTACCCTTTGGGTACGGAACCCTAAAAAGTAGTTTCGCTCTGTATGTTTTATGATAAGATTTTGTAAGATTATCTCGGTAAAC
Organism: Lycia hirtaria; assembly: GCA_947563715.1. Taxonomy (NCBI): domain Eukaryota; kingdom Metazoa; phylum Arthropoda; class Insecta; order Lepidoptera; family Geometridae; genus Lycia; species Lycia hirtaria. The sequence goes on from OX387375.1 coordinate 28,769,470, forward strand.
CAGCAACTGCGTCACTTGCACTCTCGGTAGGTAATATAATACGCAGCACACAGTGGGTTGCATTATAGTTTTATAAAAAATAATCTTTGTATCATGCCATTGAATACTTTGTATTGCATATCATGTGCACAAAGAATTACTTTTAATTTTTTATATGCTATCACTTGACCGTTAAGTTCAATTCCCTTAGGAAGGTCGAAGTGGTGGAAGACGAGTAATTTTTAACTGGATATCAGATGCAGTCAGAAAATTTCTCGCCATTATCATCGCTATATATAATGTTCGTTCGTTATTGAACTATGTTAGACAAATATTTACTATTAAGCAGTTCTGCAAATATTAGACCTCGCGAGCCAAATTTATTGTTGTTGTGACTTATACTTCCAAAACCTCGTACTAATTTTGTTTCATAAGTATGTATTAGAAATTATTATTAAGAATGTTTTAACATTTTCAGTTCTGAAATCTAAATCACCAAAATCCAAACTTCCGGACAGGTGGAAATAAATGTTGACAGTAAATGCAGAGACCTTAGCTCGCCTTGCTGCCGGCTCGATCAATTATATGTATAAAAGTTTTATAACCTTTATATGGAACATGTTTTTTGAAAAAAAAACTTTCTTGCAAATTGTTAAAAATTTAACTTTTAAAATTTGGAGATATAGCATAGAGATGTTATCTATCTCTATGCGATATACTTAGAAGTAGCAATCAATTATATTTTTTTATATAATGTAGGCAGATGCGCAGTTGAAACATATTTCCTATTAGGTTACAGATTCGACTAGAGAGAGGAGAAAGGAAGTAACTTTTTGGCTTCTGCTAGATTAAATCCATTAATTTTCATAACAACACTAAATTTCATGCGAGCACTGGATATAGTATGTAGTACTATTAGTTTTCTGTGCCACAAGCGAAGTAGGTTTTCCTTATTGCAATAAAATTATAGTTACAAAAAATTGTATACGACAAGGAAGTCCTTGAAAGGTACGCGTGTTTGGGTTGTTTTACATTTGGCGTGAATGACCTCGACTAGACCACTCGTAGACCTATTCTAATCATTACTTCAGATCTAAGTAAGACGTGCCACAAAATAAGGGCTTGTTATTTGTAACGGAATTATATCAAGGAATGTAATTAATGGGAACTTTAACCCCATGGTTGAAGGAAGAGATTAACCTCATAGGGGCGGTGTAGAAACAAATAATTTGTATTCTTAGACTTTAATGATGTACATACATATAATCACGCCTGTTTTCCCTTACGGGGTAGGCAGAGCATCAAATACCATATTTGATGGCCGTTTGACGCCACATTTGATCGTGGTTAAAGGGTTAGATGTAAAGGAGGAAGTATTAAAGGGTTAGAGGGAAATAGAGGGAATGATGTAATATTGACTTGCAATGATAAGGGGTCAGCCTATCGCCTACTTAAGCGCCAGTTTCCTTCAAGTCTCTTAACTGACTTATTATTTATAGAAGTTATAGGATTATAATACATATCCAGATTATCCAGTGAAGCTACCTGAAGTCGATTTAATTTATTTGTTTCTTTTGTTCGTTGTTGGAACGTTGTCGTACACTCTTCCATACAAAAAGGAGAAACTGTTTTCTGTAAAGATTATCTAATTTCGATGATTCTTCTTTTTATCTGATTTAAAAAAAAATGTGCAAAATGACGATTTTCACCAGAACATCATAACTGATGTTATGCTAACTATTTCGATCATAAAGCTAAATGTTACAGTAGTTTTCTTTTTATTTTCATAATAATAAGTATTTATTTTTCTTTAGTTCTCCTTTTCAAGATTTTTTACATTCACAAGTACATTATGGAATTATGTAACATGGGACGTGATGGAGTAGTTTTAGGAAATACTGGGTAAATAATTTACGCTATCTCAGTTTTTCATATTCAGTGGCGAAGGTTTGATGTCCGATACGTAAATATGTTATGGCCTAATAAACCACAGTAACAGCAACACAGAATTAAATACGACCGACGAACTTAATAAGACACAGTCTAAATCAGTTAAAATAACTCAGTACAAGTGTTACACGCGGGCTTGACGCATAAACGTGCAAAATCCGGTATCTCAGCGAAATAATTGTGCTGTTACTTTGCGGTGGAAGTCATTTCAATCATAAAGTGTCACAAGGCGTAAAGGTTGACCGGCCAAGCGTTGTGGAGACAAAAACGAGCCTTGGGCTGTAATGAGGTTGTAATAAAACAATGGCAATTTAAGCCACTCTGAATAAAACCTGCTGCAACTGTCACAGGTCACTCAGATTAACATGTTTGACTGTAAAAATAAGATGCAAGGATTGGTGTGAAGGGCTTTTTTGAGTTAATGTATTAAATTTAAACTTAATTGTTTTAAGGGCATTTACTTAATGCAGAGAAAAAAGATAAACCAAATATGGGATAGTAAGTAATTGGAGTTTTTCGACTCACAATGCAAAAAAAAACGCAGGAAATTTCGCAGCGCCACAGTCATCAAGTCTCACGAGGATAACGACGTGGTAGTACATTCATCTAGAGAATTTTATCTCACTTCAGAGCAATCGGGTAAAAACTCAAGGAGGATTACCGTTACAGAAGCAAAGATGCTTTTTACATAATATATAATGATGAAAATCAAGATTCGGACCATTATAATTGTACTTACGTCTATGAGACTGCAGACACACACTTAATAATATACATAGTTTCAATACGAACACGTAAAAGTGCAATTTGTACGCAGAGCGTGACTTAAATCCTGCGGCTAACCTTAGTATATATAACTAAAGTAAAGGCTTTATTAAAGGGTTTACTTAAACAAAATTTTCTACAGCATAGTATACAAATAAATCTTTATCTAATAACAATTTAGGTCGAAGAACTTGGCTATTGTAATTTGTTACAGCGTACTTAACAGAAAACGGTGACACTATATTTTCGGAAGCGGCCAATGGGACCATGTTGGGCAACTAACGTGGGTTGTAATTGGCCAAGACAATTGGTAAATTGACCCAATGAATTTCAGTGGATATAGAGCTCACTTCGCAATCACATGTGATACAGACTAATGACGAGAGAAACAGGCAAACAGATATTATACTACGTATAGCAGGTATTATGACAAGTCAAGGTGAAATAGTTGACTCTGTGTTTGATTTTAAGAAATCTGTGCAAAAGTAAACCATATGACAAAAGATACACAGTGATAGTGTCATGAAAGAAAGATGGAGAAAGATAAGAAAGAACAGACAGATGGAAAATGTGGTTAGAAAGAAAGTGCTCCGAAACAAAAGATACATATTTTTTGTTCAAGTAAATAGAAAGACGAGCGAGAGTCTCGTCACGCTTGCTCATTACGGTCAAATGCCACACAGAAACTGTGGACTTAAACAGTTCAAAACCATGTGTAATGTACAGCTTTCGTCACAAAATTTCATGTTAAAATACCCTCATTATTAAAAAAAAAAAAGATTCGGATAATTTAGATGTAGTCCGAAAACCAAGATAAAACACGTGCCTTAGGCCTAATTAGCTAATAATTTTAACTTTAGACAATATTAAAAAAGGTAAAGTAAGTCGTAGATAACGTTATTAACAGAATTGGTTTCTAAATAAGCTAACATAATAGACAAATTTACATATCCAAAGTAATTATGGTAATAAGCAAACAAATAGAGCGATTAAAGATAACTATCTACACATACACATTTGGAGAATCGATGTGACTAAATGACGTCTTTAAAATAATGTTATTTTCATGGATAATTGGTATGAACAACAAAATTGATAGCAGTGTACCGTGACAACACTGGGTGTGGAGAGTATGGCGTGTCCTCTAAATCCTCTGTGTGCAATTATTTTATTATCAAACGAGGTGACCTTGTCTGGCCCATAGAATCGATAACGGCGTTGGACAATGGTCAGCACTCGTAATCACTTATTTTTTTCATGGAAACAGATCGATAGGATGACAATACTCGTCGAGGAAATCGATTGTAATATGATTCACTTGGTAAAAGAATAAAACTTTATTGAATACGTTGAATTTCGTGTGTTGTCCAAAGGAGTGTCTCAAGCAAATGTTTTAGGCCCGCCTTTGTTTATGGCAAATAAAATGAATAAGACTGCCGAAAAACTAAATTCCAAGATTGCGCTTGCACCAGGTAAATTTTTTAATTTGGATTCGAGGAAAGAACTTACGACAGCCGAAGAAATGTATAATAGGTATCAATTGTTTCATAATGATAATAAATTTCATAACAAGCACGTTAATTTTTTGAGGTTGCGAAATTACAGAAAATATTAACATGTATTTTAATTATATTTGAATAAGAGCTGTGCCCAGTGTTTGTGAAAAATCACTGTCAGTCTTATCATTTTACGCAGGAAATATTAGCGATTTATTCAAGGAAAGCGGAATTAATTACAAATTTTACAAGAATTTCCTTACCTGTATCCATAGACCCACTCTAACTTGAGCTTGTTATGTGGCGGAGGCGCCACTTTAGCAGGGTCCAGGGTATCCTGGTCCGAAGGTCCATACATGATGACAGGACGTCCTCGGAGGTACATCCGCATCGCGCCGTCTTCTTCATTGTACTGACAGGTGCTGGTGCTAGAATGAGACGGAAGATTGCCTTAGAATTAAGAAATGAATAAGGTGGTCCCGAAACAGCGTTTCAGTAAAGGATTCAAAAAGTTAAATTAAAAAAATGATATTACTTAATATTTTGTTTGAATTAGTCGTTATACATTTTGAAATGTATTTATATATAGATAGAAGGTAAAAATAAGGATAAAAATCATTTACAATAGAATAGTCATTATACATTGTTATGCATAAATAAATGGTAATAGGTATATTGACGTTAGGTTTTATTTTAAAATTAACTGAAACGGTTAAGCAAAATAGACTATTAATCACAGAATTCGCCCTATTACATAGGATCTAATAGAAAATTCTGCAAAATTCAGTCCAATCATATTATAAATAATCAATATTAAATGTATTTATTGTATATTACACATAAACATAGTTATTATTACAACCTTGGTAAGTATACAGTTTAGAAACTAGGTAAGTGTAACATATACTTAAATATAAAAAAGACATCATCAATTGTTAGTAAAACTCACAAATTATATCAAACCTTTGTTAGTAACAATATTAGTAGACAAACAAAGCATAATGTTAAACTTTAAACATGCAAACTCCAAAAACACCTCTCAAATTTTTAATCACAATAGCGCACAAGCCTTTTTTGCTTGCAAAAAAATTGCGGAGGCGACTTACATAGAGGTGAACGACATTTTCTGTCAAAAGCGCACTGTGTTTTAAAAAATATACCACCAACGAAGCCACCGTTAGCCCGGCTAGGCGATCGGAAACAATCTAAAAGCAAAATACATGATGTACATCAGTTCGCGTGTGTTCGCATTAATTGTAATTGGTCATTGTTTGCTGTAGCTGATAAATAGATATGAACTGAATGACTGATATTACTATTTAGTAATATCATTACTACTTAGTCTGTCATCATTTGAACATTACTTATTTACAACGATTTATGACCATTATTCAACGTCAAATTATGGTTTTTGTGAAGATGTTTCGCAACTTACCCAATGTCATTAGAAAACGATCGTATTTCCAATTACTTCTAATATTTATAACTCGTACTTGTTTAACATACTGTCAACGTGGGTAACATTGACTCTGCGTCATTGTACGTGGCCTGTTTAGAAATTTCTCGATTATTTTCTCAAGAGATTAGTAGCCAAAACGACTGTAAATTAATTAATCAAGTAATTTGACTACTAATCTGTTGGGAAAAATCAAGAACCATCTAAAAAGGCTACGTACAAAGTTACCCACGTTGACTGTACTTACAGTTAATATTATTTAATGACTGATTTGCAACATTATATTTATGACTGTTTTTTTTCAGTTATAAAGAACTTAAACATTTTTTGAAGACTAATATTAGGTACACCATACATTGTTTTAATTTTATCATTTCCCAAATCATTTTTTTTTATTATCTTCAACAGCATACTTTATCCTATTAGATAGACTATCAACTATTAGATCAGCTGGGCTTCTTTTAGAATCCTCTTCTATGCTATACAGACGAGGATTCTATAATAATGGAAGATAATGGAAAATATTTGTTTTAGAATTTTTAGAAATTGTTAGAATAAAAAAAATAAGTGTTCTGTAAGTATACAAAATGTTGATAGATACTCGTCAAAACGTATGAAGCCGTTGATTTTTATTAGTGAAACAAAATTTGTTCTTGGTGCGTGGCAACCAGACAACTCTCTGTGTATTTAAATAAAGTAAGTAATACATTGAGAAAGTTCAAAGCAATCAAATTAAAAAAGTACAAATAAGTTAACGGCTGATTAAGTTTTGAAAAAACGTGAAAGTTTCAGCCACAGATATAAAATGAATAAAAATAATAAAATGAATAAGTTCAAAAACAATTTTCTAATAAAAAAAACAAATAGCGTATATAATAATACAGCGGCTTATAACCTATAAACTACATCCGTAATTAACATTTAAACAAAGTTATTATACAATCATAAATATCAATCGAAATACCTGTCGTCCATATCGCGAAACGAAACGATTACAAAACTTTGTGCTTTTTTTCCAAAATTGGGCAAGAACGAAACGCAGCTGCAGAACCTTTTTAAAAACCGGTTTTACTTTCGGTAAATTGGCACGTACAGCCGACCACTGGGGAAAACATAAACAGACTGGCCGCAAAGAAAAACGACAACCGTGACCGCGTTTCGAATTGAGAACAACTCCTTCAACATTACGGATTGTGTGTGAACCATTGCGCTGTCTTCTAAGTATTTCTTACGTGGGTTGAATGTAAACCAGCAGTGTTTTGATTATATTAACATTTTAACTTCAATCTAAAATATTGGCAGTGGTGGATGATTATATCTTGAATGTAGAGGTGTTTGTTTGAGTCATCTCGATGCAATGAAGCAGATGACGTAGCAATCTATGAGTATAGTTTGCGGTATAAGTGTCATCGTGGGTTATTGTAGGTATAATGCGTCTAAAATATGTACATCAGTCAGATTTCACTTAAAAATATAAATATAGAGCATTGCCCAGCAGCATAGCCTCAGTGAAACATATCAAGAACTTAGTTTATCTATTAAATTTTATTCTATTTCCATTACATAAATATTCATTGAATTTATTATGTCAATGTTCAAAATAAAAAAACTAAAAAAACCGACTTCAAAATACGCAGTTTCGTATACTTGGATAATATTTTTGTCCAGTAATTTTAAACAAAACTACTAAACCGATTTTGATGAAATGTCTATGGGATCAATCTAAATGTACTTACATATACACAACAAGGAAAACACAATAATCACGTAAATATATATGTACTTTTAAATTGAAAAAAATCCAAATCGGTTTATAAATGACCGAGTTATTCAGTAACAAACATAAATAAAATAAAAAATACAACTGCCTAACAACCTCACCCTTTTTTGAAATCAGAAGAAGAATCAAAAGAAGTGGCCAATAGAATCAATAATAATAATAATTATCATCAACTGCAACAGTGTGTTGTCGTCACTTCTGAAGTTGAAACAGTATTATATAAAGTTCTATGAACCCTTTCAAGATGGATTTCCCACTGAGTACCACCAAATGAGTCACATTGTTACTAAAAGGGAAAAACTTCCCAACGAGTAACAGTCGAACCAACGCGAGTAAGTTCTAAATTTGTTTTGCGTCAAAAACGGTTAGTTATTAATTCCACAGTTCACGGTGTAATCTATGTAATTATTTTAGCTGCTGAACACGTGTGAAAAAAGCGTTTTTGCATCTTCCCACGGCTGATGCCACTAATTTGAAGTATCCATAGTAGGTCTGTGCAATGACTGTAATTAGGGTTGTCAAAATACTAGAGTGTGGCCCAATATATAGTAATTTTTAGAAATTCTTAAATAGACAGAAGTCTATTTAAGAATTTCTAAAAATTACTATCCTATCGTAGGTTAGGTTTACACAGTTTATTCTGGGTGGGGGTCGAACGCACGACCTACAGCTTAGCAGGCAGATACACTATCAATTGAACTGCGAGGCCAGTCCAATAAAAATCAAATCCATTTATTTCGTCGACATTGTGTGTTTCATATAACTTGCACCATTTTATATTACTATTTTTTTATTTCGTTTATTAGGTTTTCAGGATTGTTACACATCGAAATGTATCAACTTTTAACGGATTTATTTCTTATGTTTAACATAGTTGTAGGACCTCACGTTTCGAACACAGCAATGTGGTCACAGTTTAAGTTTAAGAAAATATTTTGTATTATTATTTTATGCACATAGTTTCCTATTTACGCAGAAAACGATCATGTAGTGACCAGGTCTCGCATATCTGACACCTATTTATTATCTAGTCTCATCTGTGACCACGGACACTTCGAAACGCCAGGTAATGTTTGAAACGCCAGGTCTTAAAACTATACGCGACAAATCCGTTAAAACTTGTTTACTGTATTAGTTTTTAAATAAACAAAGGTTTATAATAAAACCTTAACATTTTATTGTTCGTGATATGGACAACCCTAAAAATAATATCCGACAGATCTATCAACCAATCACGCTAGAGTGCGCGGGCGCACGCGGGTTACTCGTAATTTTTTACTGTCCGAGGCATAAAGCAATGATTTACGTACCTATTAAGTTACTGTCCGATCAAACTTACGTAGGTATGGGTAGGTAGATGTGTTGTGATAATGAAAGTAGGCGTTAGGAGTGTCAATTTTAATGTATACATTTCCCGTTATATTATCATGACTACAGGAGACTACAATACAGGATACAGGTGTATCTCTAGGCGACTCTCTACTTTAATCATGGTACTAATCAATATGAATAACTTTTACTCTAAGACCAATTATTGTAAAAGCACGAAAAAATACTATTCTTTATTTTGTCACGAATCAACTTTTTTTCGCGACTTCAAGAACGATTTTTGTTTCCGTAAAAGTTATTCATATGGATGAATAGAACAGCCCTTAAAGTATGTATATCGTCTGTAGTCGCACCCTGTATTTATAAAATTTATTAAATGTTTTTAAATAAATTATAAAATGTCTAATCCGTAAAAATATACGCATTCGTTACATTTCGACAAATGTGACACGACACTTTGGTGTTGTCACATTTTTAATTTACACCACCCTGACGCCTGCCCCCCTTTAATAAGCTGTTTCTTGTCTGCAAAACTGCTATTTTGTCTAATCCTGCACGATTTTTCTGAAAGTGTAACCCAGCACCACAAAATATAGTACCAAAACCAACTCTAACCAATACCAACTATATGTCCCAAACCACAACATTAATAACATCGCAAAATCCCAACACCAGAAATCCACCGGTAACTCACCCGTGTTTCAATATAGGTCCGTTTTGAGAAGGCTTGTACAAATTAAGCAATGACTTTGTCGTAGTGAATCTAGAGGAGACGAAAAAACAACATTAGACATAAGAAATAGCTTAGCGATAACTAGATAGGTACTAATAGAGCACATGTAATTTGCTAACATTAAATCTAGCTTGAATAGAAAAGTGCAGATATGTGCTTATGCAAAAAGCGAAACAATTAATGTTTTTTTGTAACTACCTCGTATTCCTAGATTATCTACACTAATAGATTATAAAATAAAATAAATAATACTTCGTATGCAGTTTAGAGTTTCTTACAACTTCGGTATTAAGTTGTTGATAAGAAATTTGGTGGTATATAATCAATTTTGTAATTAATTAATACCACCAGACGAGTACAATTTTATTTGTACTTCCCGACCGAATTCGGTTGATAAAGAGCAGAAAGTAATGATTTTTCTAGTCTATTCATATACTGTTGTGTCGTTGGTAACATCGAAGATCACTTTTAGTTATTTGACGATAAGTTATGTTATGAGTTAGTTAAGTTATCTCAAAAGTAGAGACATATATGATTGTTGTAACAATAATTTCTTCGATACATTTCGTCGAATGATAAATTGGAATCTCTTCGAGTGCGACATATACTTTTTTTATCACAATGTGATAGAATATAAAAAAAAAAAAACATGCGACAGGGCTCAAACCCGAACCCTTTCTGACTGCACTTGAGATGCCTCTAATGATTATAAGTTTCGAATAAATATATAAAATAAATACCTAAAAAAATGCTTTATGTACCCCATTGAGTAGGGACGTTTTGCTAAACATCTAACATTATTTTCAAGACACTTTTGATGGTCACTATGGTCAGGGAGCTTTTATATCCCGATGGTATGTACAGGTTTCGGTATAGAATTCGTTGTACATATTCCATTCATTTGCGTCCATTTGCACATCTGTTCAAATAGAAACTTCAATGCTATTCAGTTAGCACTTTGTTTTTCTCCATAATCATAATCAAATACAATTGATATCAAAGACGTTGAACAGACGTCAAAGGAAAAATCACTTAGTAATTACATTTGACTACATTTACATTTTTATTTATTTTTCCTTAATACAAAAAAAAAATGTATGCCGCATCTCTGGAGTCATAATTTGTAAACCATTATTATCATCATCATCTCATATGGACATAGGCCTCCTTATGGATATCCAAAAAAGACCGATTTGAAGCATATACAGCGTCTTCCCGCCACTAGTATGAGGTAATTTGTCCACCTTGTGGCTGGTCTTCCTACGCTGCGCTTGCAGGTGCGTGGTCTCCACTCGAGAAGACATTATATGTAAGTGAGATAACCCGGTGAATATCGGCTTTGTTCAGCGTTGTCGTCGTCAGTCTATCGCTGTCAATGAAGGCCATGCACATTTTTTTATTGAGCGTATTTATTGTAATTGAAAAGCCAATCAGTTGTGTGAAAAAAATATTAAAATCTTACTATGGAAATTAACGTGGTTTTCACACATTTTTAAATAAAAACTACGGGTCACTCACGTCTGTTTTGAGCCGAAATATCCGACTATAGTTTAGTCAGTGCAAGGCGCGTCACCGACCGAGAGTGACGTGTGTGCTGCTCCTTTGAAAAAGACCGCCGAATGCGGTTGAAACTATAGTCGGATATTTCGGCTCAAAACAGACGTGAGTGACCCGTAGTTTTTATTTAAAAATATTAAAATCTGATGAAAAATTACGAAGATATTGCGAATTTTGTGCACCATACTAAAAACGGTCGCGAAAGAGGTGGAAAAGAGATGGCAATCATAACGTAGTGATCCTCTCGCTCACTCACGTGTAGAACTTCGATATTTTTTTATGTATTATACTCATCAAAAGTATAAAATACTCTAAAAGTTTTACTGCACACACCTATATACTTGCATGCATGAGCCTCGTTGACGATATTACAGTATTTTTTTTACATCAACTAAAACATACTAATTACAGCTGTTCTGACAAACTCTAAAATATTCTGTAAAAGCTCGACTAAGCCGATCTTTTCACTAAACATCCCATAAAATAATTTAGCGGAATAAGATAGCGAATTAAATTTAATTCACTAAATGCACTGGTTAATGCAAACTTGGATTTAATCGAGGATTACCAGAATATTGACAATTGCCGTAGGTAAGTCCACGCATCTGCATCGTACAGATTGGAATAAACAAACTTTGGGAGCTCGGTATGCCAATTTCACTCATTATTCACATATATCACTCGGTATGCCAATTTTCCGGTCACATGAGATGCCGCGTAATATAATGTTAGGCACAAAAATATCGCCTGTTTCTGTAACGTATTTCATATCAATATGTATGAATAATTATAGTTTAAAAGCTGAAAAAAAAAAACGAATTCAAAATACGCGATTTGTTTACTTGGATGATATTTTTCCAGTTATTCTGTTATAAAAACCAAAGTACTGAACGGTTTTTGTAAAATTTATACGGGACCACCTCTGAAGTATAACCTACTAACAAAAAAAAAAAAAACAATTCACAATTGGCGGAGTAATCGGTGAACAAACATACAAAAAAAAACAGTCCAATTGAGATCAATTTTTTTAAGTCGGTTAAAAATACACACACATACACACAAATGCACATTCCTGTTGCGCACTGCACAAGAATGGAATTCTTTGCCGCTATCTCTGTTTCCCGAGACCTACAATCTTGGAATTTTCAAGGCTAGAGTGAATAGATATCTTCTAGATCGACGAGCTCCATCCTCGGCCACACCGTCGCTTAGCATCAGACGAGTTGGTGGTCAATCGGAGATCTATCTTGTATAAAAAAAAAAGATTTTATTCACGTCTGCTAGGAGCATTTGTATTTTTCATATATTTTACGAATACGTTACGCTTTCTAATGTAGGCGATAGTTTTTGTGCTAGAGCTAATGTAGTACTGACCTACTGTTGGGCAGCAGTCCTTGTGCATTGAAGTCTCCCGTCGAGTTCCATCGCTTGGTGAGGTTGTTGCCGCCTGGAGATGGGCTCTGGTTACTGGAAGTTGAGTTGTTCCGCGATCTAACAACAATGCCAACTGGCTTACACTACATACTAGCTTACACTACCTCTTGTGGTTTACGCTACCTCTTCTACCTTACTCTACCTCGTTTGGTTTATGCTATCTATTTTACTCTACTTTACAGTACCTCTTTTAACTTTGGTATTATGTTAAGTGATTGATAAACACGGCATTGTGACATGAAAATATTAAAATATCTCTACAATATACACTACACACATCTGCCCATGACTTACGTTATCGCAATCAGTCTACGATAAAACGTAATTTAGGTAATACATACTCGGCATTACTTGTCACTTGCCATGGCTCACCTTTTTCTGCTTTACACTGCCTCTTCTGGTTTACAACACCTCTTCAAGTGCTTGGAATAGTGTAGATATTCCAAATGTTCCAATCTACTAGATCACGTTACTACAATATAACTAATTAACTTTACGTAAAGTTTAATCAGTACTATGAGTATTTCTATAGGAAACTTCTAGAAAAGCAAAGTAGAGATAGATATATTGACGGACACAATAACATAAAAGCTAGCCAATAAGTAATAATTAAGCCAATAGCTACTGGTAACTAGACATCAATAGTAAAACACTTATATATATTTTGAATAATAGCAATTTAACTAAAATAAATAGGTATTATTTATGATAGTTACCCGAAGCCCTTAACTTTTCGCTCTTGATGTTTTCCAAAGTCACTCTTAAGACAAACAGTAAAATTTGAATTGAATGAACGATGATCCAACGAACGAACACTGAGATATTTTTGACATGCATAACATTGACATGATGACATTACTGTGACAGCAAAATTTAGCCTGCTGTTGCTCCCACACGGCTCGTCGACCGCAAGGTCGCTTAATATCAGGTGAGTTGGCGGTCAAGCGCAAGCATTATATTCACAGACAGGCATGCGCTTATCTGTAAATATAAAAGTGCTCATAGTAAAACTAGTTTATAATATAATTATTATTGTACTTATGTACAATGGGGGCAATTCTGAAGACACCAAACTAACTAAAATTCATAAAGTTACTAAATAAAATAAAAAAAACGGACAAGAGCGAGTCAGACTCGCCCACCGAGGGTTCCGTACAAACTAGTAGATAAACGGGGTTTTTTAATATTTTCCTTCATAATTCGAACAATATACATCGCAAAAATATTTAAAAACCTGTTTTAGCTTGTGTTAATTAAGCTCTTTCAAATGATACCCCGTATCATGTGGGGTATATATTAAAGCCATTTAAAATTTGGACCATCCTTCCTTGCATAAGGACCCAAATTTTTGTGATTAAATTAAAAACGTCCAGTTTTCGTTTTTTTTCCTATATGTGTACTCTAACACAATGCTTCTTGCCAAATTTCAGAGTTCTAGGTCAACGAGAAGTACCCCATAGGTTTTGATTCCCTTGTGAGTGTCGAAATGTGAGTTTTTTACGACATATTCGGCTGTTACTTTTTTTTTTACGAAAACTGAGAAATTTGATTTTTCTTTCTGCAGCAAGAGACTATGGATCTGCGTATATGGTTTTAATTTCAACTCGATACCTTAACGCGTTTCCGTGATACAGGTCATGACACATTACGTGACACAGGACACCCGGACAGACGGACACCAAAGTGATCCTATAAATAAGGGTTCCGTTTTTTCCTTTTGAGGTACGGAACCCTAAAAACGAACAATGTTCTTAATTTTTCGTTCCTTCTTTTAAATGTACTTAGTGATTTTAAGACCTTTAATTAGTTTCGGGGTGCTTTAAGAATTGTCCCCAATATCCTTCTTTCAGCTGATTACAGGGTACTTCAACTAACGCAGTATACTACTACTGCAAACCCCATAAAGTTTAAATAAGTATTTTTTTAATATACTTAGTTTTTTCCATTGTGATTCCCCGCTCCGCCTATTTTGGATTAAGGGGCTCTGTGAATGGATATCGTTGTCACGCTCACGTATTGCAACAATTTTAAAGATATAAATTGACTAAACTGAATAGGCTTACGACAAATCTGTAAAATTATGAGGAATTTCAACAATAATATTGCACATGTATCACACAAATTCCATTTCAATTCAAACAAGACTTGATACAGAAAAAAATGAAGCTATTTTTAATCGACTTCATGTTTCACTACACTTGATTTTTACGAAATGGAATTTTGCGTGATATATGTGTAATATATATTATTTTAGAGATTCCTTACACATACCTATTTGTCGTAACGTTTGTTTGTAATGCATCTAGATTTTATAAAGCGTCACAATAGAACGTCGTTCTGAATTAAAAAAATCGGGTGATACATAACAAATAAACGTTAGATACAAGTCAGTCTCTACTATATATCTTTAAATTGTAGTGAGAGTTGTGTTGTATAGCCCCTTAATTTCATCACTCATAATATCACCTGTAAGGTTGCGGCGTGTGATGAAGATGCGGCGCGGGGGTGGCGCGGGGCGAGGGGGACGGCGCGGGGGACAGCGACGATGATGACGCGGGCGAGTCAGACTGCAGCGAGCCCGTCGACTGATGCTGAGGGCCGCGTCTGGAAAGAGAGAAAGAGATATTCACTTTGTCTCTATTTTCTGAGTGTATTTGTGTATTTTTTTGTAGTAATAATAATAATACATATCTCACAAAAATAAAAAAATGTGTTTTTTCGTAACCTCCAACGATCTTTTAAGTAATAAACAAGTGATTTTACTGGAATTAGTCTAAAGAATGCGCATTAATAATATAATCTTTTACAGCGCTTTTACGCATACTTTCTCACAAAGAAACGTACATTCAGCATCGTATCAAGCATAACGAAATCGTAAGCTAGACTGCAAATACTACTTTTCTGCAGTCGGGTTTTTTTCTTCTTTTAATATAGATACTTGTGGTGCTAGCTGTAAGGGTATGATAGCTTATTACTTCATCATCATCATCTCAGCCACAAGAAGTCCACTGTTTGACATAGGCCTCCCCATGGATTTCCAAAAAGACCGATTGGAAGCGGCTTTCATCCAGCGTCTTCCCGCCACTTGTATGAGGTCATCTGACCATCTCGTGGCTGGTCTTCCTACGCTGCGTGCGCCGGTGCTTATTACTTCAAGTTTATTTAATACTAGAATAGGTTTGCGCTTGACCGCCAACTCTAATGATATTAAGCGACGTTACGGTCTACGATGGAGTGCACTCACCCAGAAGAAACCAAATCCCTCGCGATTTAAAGACATCCAGATTATATCTATCGGCGAAGACCCAAGGAAGCGTATTCCACAATTTAGCAGTCCTCACGATGAAAGTGGAATTAAATCAAAGCTATATAAATAAATATAAATATTTGTAGACATTTCACACAACACCATCTAGCCCAAACTAAGCAAACCTTGTACTATGGAACTAGATGGCTGATAGAATACATATACACACTTTTTTGTAAATATATACATATGATACATAGAAACACCCAGACACAGAACAAACATCCATGCTCATCACACAAATGTTTGCCCTGGGTGGGGATCGAACCCACAACCTTTCAGTTCAGCAGGTAGACATAGACACACTACCAACTGAGCCACACGGCCATCAGCTTCACAATAAGCTAGAGTATCAATCAAATAAAGCATGCTTTCTCAAAGTGGGGTTCGCCATTCGACACTAGGGGGTTCGCGACAAGATTTACGTAATGGTGGCTTGATGACTGGCAGGCACGTGCGGCACATATGGTGCGCGCCCGCGACTGAATTCGTCGCTCGCTCTCGCACGCCAAGACAAGAATATATCCAAGTAATTCAAAGTTATCATCCACTTCGCAACCTGTACAAAGTACATTTACTCAAATTGCGTCTCCTCCTGCTGAAGTATTTTCTTCAACAGTCAATTTTATTATTTTTTTGCAGGAGGGATTTAATTAGTTAGGTAAGGGGTTCGCTATCATCTGGAAACTTTAACAGGGGTTCGTGGAGCCAAAAGTTTGAGAAACCCTGAAATAAAGAACTTAGAACCTAAGCAGTTAATTAGCTACCGACCGGTAGTGGGTATGAACTTCTGGATTATCTTTAGACCTTCATCGGTCTGGTGTGAAATTTATTTTTGTGTCATGTATAAGGTATGTAGTTACTCTATAGCTCTATACTTATGTATATTGTTTTATTGTGTTTATAAAAACAATTATCATCAGTCTGTTTTAGCCTTAGTTAGATTATCATAAAGTGATTACAGAACGTATGATGTACCTCTGAGGTAATGAGGATGCACTGGATCCATAGCTGGAGGTCCGCTTGGCAGTCTCTCGGTAGGAAGGTTGCCGGATACGAAGCTCCCGTGTGGGCGTGCCTGCCGACCCTGGAAAATAACACACATTGCGGTTTACATTAAGGCTCAGTGGTCAGTGGCTATTTCACGAGCGTACTACTCCTTGGCCAGGGAGATGGTTACCAATATCGTGACTTAAGACGTCTTATATGTATGTATGTATGCCGATACGCGAAACTCATGCAACGATTAAGTAACAGAAGAGTTCTGTTGGCGATCAAGCACAAGCATTTAATTAAATATCTAAAAGAAATGCGTCTCCATTCTAAAAAGTAAATATTGGTTCTATGTTAGGAGTAGATAGATATGATCGGTCCATTCCCTGCAAATACGCTGAGCTTTATCGGCAACTCTATTTTTTTGATTAACTTCTTCATACGAAAATGGTTCTTTAGAGAAACGAAGAGCATAGCGTTCCAGAGCATAGTTCGCTGAGCAACTTTACATTTGTGAAACCAACTATAAATAGTTTCTCGAAATATATAAAATTGCACAAAAAACGTTATTCTGTTTCAGGCCACCACCATCCACTCTCAATCTGGCTGCAGATAGCTCTACAGAAGATGTTCTAGCACTTATCACTTGAGGCATAAGCTATGTACTAGAATATCGATAAAAATAAATAATAAAAATAAAAATCTAAGCCAAAAAAAATTATCAAGATCAAGCCTAGCAGCTGAGCCAAATAATTAATATTTCTTTCACATTACGCAGGTATACGTATTAGCAATTTTTATAAAAGTATCTCGATTACACACAAGTAAATAACCCAATTTGAGCTAGCCGACAAAAATTGCGTTAACACAGTGAAAGGACATAGTTTCGCAACAAATCTCCGTCTGTTACCAAACAGTATCGGTTTCAATGATTTACATTCGATATGTGCTTCGACAGATTTATTAGGTGGCTATCAACCATCGATAGTTATCTAAGCGTTGATTACGATTGATTGACGCGAATATTTTAATCTGTTATACGGAGATTATACGCATTGGCATTAGTCTGATTGACGGATTAACACAAGGCTACTGAAATATTTAAACTGGTATGTCAATCCACGAGTCTTTTATCAAATACACAATCAATTTAATAGATAGATCAGACTGATGCCAGACTCTTTCTCTGAGTTATATGGACGGTCGTCGCTTGTTTACTACAGCGGTCATAGTATGGCAGCCTTAATAAATAATTTTGCAATTATATCATAGCTCAGGCGAAAGACAATACCATCAAGACTCAGGATGAAGCCCGACTTATATAGGCATAGGATCGCAAATATAGTGTGATAAAGAAAAGGCCTATGTCCAGTTATGGATTTCAGTATAATCTACTTGCTAAGAAGTTCTTCAGCCTATTTTATTTATCTTAAAATGTAAGTATCTTTATTCCATGCTGGACTTGGAGGAAAAGAAAAACGTAGAACGTGCCTCTCTTTCCTGGCTTATAGGTAAATTAACAAATATCAGAGAATTATGCAATTGTCTAGACGGATGGCTTCCCCCTTGTCACTCACTACAAGCACATACTTTTTTTTTTTTTTTGCGATATTAGCGATAAGGCCGCTTTTTGTACCTTTCTAACGCCTTAATTATGTACCTAATGTTATTTTATTATGGTGTGAATAAAGTGTTTTTGTATTGTATTGTCTATGTTTAAAAAGGAAAAGTCGTGTAAGTTTGGTACACCATTTATAACTCAAAAACGGCTGAACCAATTTTTATGATTTTTGTGTTTTTGGATTTGTCTTCGTCCGGAATAGGATAATAAGTATTAAAAATATGATATTCATCAATAAAAAAAAATATCAGTCAAAACATCAGTCTAGCCTTTCATATACACTAATATAAAGAGGAAAGATTTGTAACTCAAAAACTACTGGACTGAATTCAAAAATTCTTTCACCATTAGAATGCTACATTATTCTTGAGTAACATAGTAACATAGGTTATATTTAGTATTAGAAAAAAATTGGGATCCCTACTAAAACTTCAATAATGTAACCAAAAAATTAGCTTTTAATTTACGTTTTGTTTTTACGTTTGACTCGACATTAATAGATTGGATCAGAAGTTTGGTTGAAGCAGGACGGCAGTGCGGCGAGATTGAGCTAGGAGCGAAACACGAGCAGGGTAGATGTGGTACTGGAGCATTAGCTTGGCGTAGGCAGGAGCGTGACATGAACGATTTTCTTACGCGTACGAAGTCGCGGCGGGCAGCAAGTAACCAATAAATGTTAAATGTAGCATCAAACGTCCACCCACTCCTACCCTGTAACGGAGAATAAGCGTAACTTTATGTAAAATTTGTCTTTATTCATACCTGTATAGGAGCCATTTCTCTGTGTAGTTGGAGCGCTGGGTGCTCTGCCCTCAAGCGCGTTCAGTCTTCTCAATGCATCAGCGAGGGTCGATCGCAGACAGAGCAGCTCCTCAGCCTGCCTGGCGCACTTCACCTCGAGCTCGGCCACGCGGGCCGCCAGACCCGCGCCCTCGCCTTCTAGCATTTCATCTGGAAGTTAAGAAATAGGATGGTTAGATGAGGCGACGCAAGAGGATTGTTTATACATTTTTGGTGCAAAGTATACAGATTGAATTTGGTTTGCGTCTTGATTTAATGGGTTTGAAAATCAGCCCAATATTGATACTTTAAAACTTAAGTGTACGTTTTTTGTGAGAAAGTATGCGTAAAATCGCTGTAAATGATTATAAATGCATATTCTTTAGAATAATTCTAGTAAAATCACTAAACTTGTTTATTACGAAAAAGTTCGTTGGAGGTTACGAAAAAACGCATTTTATATTTTTGGGAGAGATGTATTATTATTAATACAAAAAAATATAGCCTTATGACACTCTGAAAGTGAAAATGAATTTAACAACACCTCGCACATCAAAATCGGTCAAGCCGTTTAGGCTGTAGGCGATCATATAGAAACATACATACATACCCACATACAAACATACATCCACTCGAAAAACATAATTCTCCTTCTTACGCAGTCGGGTAAAAAAAAACTATTTGGGTATCATGAATAGATTTTTATTTAAATAAGTCTAGAACATAGACGGTAGACCCCTACAATAACCAAATACATACAGTCGCGTCAACAAATGCGTCTTTTGCACACCTTTATTTGGTCTGTCAGGAAACCCAAAGATAACCGTGAACCTTGCTTTGTTAACTTAACCATTCGCGTGGGAACACACTTATAATGACCAAAACTATAGAGGACATCTAATAAGCCTTTAAATAAGCTGTCTGAACTCAGCTAAACGTTGTTCAATTGTTAAACAAACATATTGGTAAGCGCGCAAACTTTTTCAATGCCGAGATGTTATTTTAACTACATATACACAGTAGTTATTTAGCTACTTAAGGATACTATTTATATTTTGACCCATGTGTTAAGTATGTTTAAATAGCGCAGGTTAAAATAACTTACAACAATCTTTCGTGCATTTCGTTATCAATATTGCAAACTTTGTAGCAGATGTTTTGTATACTCCAATATGACTGGCATAAACTAAGGATCTTATGGAAACCTTATTTTTTATTGCCTTGTAAGATTGAATTCTTTATTGCCCATAATAAAAGTATCGATGACGGCATGATTGGATGGTCTGGAAACAGGTTCGTTCTTTACATCTATACCCTTGTATATTACAAGAACGTACTATCCTCGCAGGTTTTGTTCTGAAATTGAATTCTTTACAGACTTCTTTGTGTCCTGAGAGTTTTAGGATCTTAGAATTTTCAAGGCCAAAGTGACTAGATATCATCATCCAGCTCCATCCTCGGCAACACCGTTAACTTAAGGCGTTGGTGAGTTAGTAGTCAATCGTAGATTTATATAAAGTAAAAAAAGACCTCTAAAAATGTACTAACACCTTTTTAGGCTAGCAAAAATAAGTGCCTAACGAGTATGAGTATAGCAGTCTCTATAGGCGATGGTTATCGCTCACTATGAGGTGACTCATTTGTCTACTTACTGCTTCTTTAAAAAACATCTTCAACATCGAGCTTGATGATGATGATCTTCATCATCTCAGCCTCAAGAAGTCTACTACTGGACACAGGTCTTCCCCATGGATTTACAAAAAGATCAGTTGGAAGCGGCTATATACATATATCTAGCGTCTTCCTACATTTTGTATGAGGTCTTCTGTCCACTTTGTCACTTGCCTTCTTACACTGCGTTTTCAGGTGCAAGCTCGAGAACTTTTCGACCCCATTTGCCATCAGTTTGTGCTACATGCCTGCCCACTATCACTTCAACGCTAATCTACTGTACTATGTCGATGATTTAGTATGTCTACGGATCTTCATTTCTGAATCGAGACAAAAAATATCAGGGCAGATAAACCGTTATAGCCCGTTCTAACAATGGCTGGATCATGGCAGAGTACTCCGTATCATGAGCACGGGGCGCGGTTGGGTGCGCACACACAGACGGATCCCATTACATGACTATTGGCTTTTCGGGTCAACAAAACTTGTTTCAGAGTTTATTCACATGCCACATGGAAACGGTGCGGATTATTTGATGAAAATATTTCGCCATAAACTGAATAAAATAAACATAGACCGTAACCGTTATTCTCATTTTCATCTCATCTCACAACTTGTCATTAAATGTATTTTTTATGAGAATTAGTTACATAGCAAAATTAGTTCAACTATGAGCGCTGACTGTCAGAGGCGCTGACAGACTTTTTTAATTTTGGCAAGAGGAAAGTATTTTGTTCGGTTTAATCATGTAAGAACCACAAATAGGATAACTATTCAGATGTAGCGCTCTCGAAATCGATTTAGAGAATTTATTTCTCAACAAGAAATTACAATTTCACTTACGTGAGAACTAAATAATTAATTAATAATAATAGGATAATTCTGTAAGGGTAGTGCATGAATGTAATAAATAAATAAAATAAAATAAATAAAAATAAATTTACAGTTTTTTTTACATGTACACTTATTAAACAAAATATCTACTCATTATACGTTGAAATGTTGAAAAAACGAGCAGTCATAATGATATTTACATTTTGGTTGTTGTGCAAGCAGGTGGTATACTTTGCTTTAGAAACTAGAATTACCAATTTAGTTTTTTGTTTAAAGTTATTATACCTAATTACTCATCTACGATGTGACATAGTGTGTGTAGTGTATAGTAGTCATGTATGTGTAGTGATCAAAACAGAAATAATGGTGACGATGAAATAATTATGTCTGTCTCCAGGTATCCCTGTAATAAAATCTCCTACCTTTCACAACGATCGGTTCAGCCGTTTGATCAAGACAGAGAGACAGCGAGAGAGTTCCTATACCTTTTATATTAAGTAGTTAAGATTTCATCGCATCGCGGTATATAGATTAGGTATTACAAACGCTTTTCAATGAATGTAAATACAAAAACAAAACGTAAATGGATTAAATGCCATTTTAGATACCTAAACCTTGAGATCGTATATTAGGAGCGGAAAACAAATGACCCCTCAGTTGCCAAACAAGCAAATCTCGTTTGACAAGCGTTGACAGCTCGGCGTTTGTCAAACGAGGTTGTCGTCCGGCTGTCGCAACACCATTGTGCAAATAGCCTTAGGTCGCAACACTTGCAAATTTAACTCCTTATGACGCGCCATTGTTTGAGAAACAATGCTCCTACACGGTAGACCACGGCGAACGCGTTGGAACCTTGTCGAATGAAAAGGTTGAAGTAATTATAAGTTTAGTTTTTTTTTTTCTAAGCATAAGTCTCAACAGCGAACCCAGCTAGCTCAGTTGTGAGCACCTATATGGCTAGTAAAGCCAAAAATTGTCTTTGATGCAAAATAACAAAGTCTACGCGGTTACAGGTTAATGTAGTGTGTAGCCTTTGGTCAGAGAAGATGTCGGCTACTGGCTACAAAATCAAAGTTAAGGCTTGGAGGACAATACAATTTCATTCATAACGATTTTTAACATTTAATATCTAATAATGACGAGCGCAGTTGGTTACCGCACAAAGTTTCTGCTATTGAAGTTCAAAGTTCTGTTTATGTCAAATACTGTCTATCTCTTTCTCTCTCGTCACACGATTTCAGAAAAAAACTATGATTTCTCCGCTCCGGCATAAAAAATAAATAATGACATGATTCACAGCACTTTGCACTACTTTTCACAGAAAATATATTCTATTTTGAACAAAGTGTTTCGAGCGAACAAAGTGTTGAAAAATAATCGCTTATATTTAATTTCAAACGATAACTTTGTTATCGATATGGCCTGTTTATGCATATTATCGCAACTGTTATCGATGTTGCATAAGAATTTTGCATTTTAATCGTTGAATACTATAAATAGAGGTTCGCATTGGAGCAACAAAAATATCGAATATATAATGAATTCATTATATATATATCTACCAATAGGCAGACCAGCCGATAGGGAGACGATATAGTCAGGTCATAAGGCTAGAACTGGATGAGATCAGCCCAGGAGCGGAAAGTATGGTGTGGTAAATTAGAGAGCTATTTCTAGCAGTGGATCAATAAAGGCTGAAATGATGATGATGATGATATAGCTACGGACGTTAAAATTAATATGGGACCTCCTCGGTATCTTCTTCCTATTAATGTAATGATCCACAAAATACAACATAGCACTTTAACACCTTAAAGCGCTGCCGCTGTAGCTGTCGCAATCATGCGCTTATTTCCCCCCAAATGCAAGGTACTTACGCCAAGCCGCGTACACGTCATTCATGGTGTCTCCAGGTGAGTCGCTCGCTCGGGAGCTCCTCGACTCTCGGTCGTGGCTGTCCATCTTCCTGTTCTATTGGCACTTCCAGCACATCACCACATAACTAGTTCAATATTGCGTTTTAGAGCACTGTTAATATTGTCTTGTGCTTGGTTGGTTTTAATCTGCTTTTGTATGTTTACTGTTTAGCAATGGTTTGTTAAGGATTTAGAAACAAAACAATATGTTTTGGTCTGTTGAGTAGGTTTAATCTAGGTATGAGTATATTTTCCTTACGATAAGTAATATTTTGCTTACTAAAAAAAAATGATTTAGCTCTATTTGATTAAAGGGCAGATTAGTTTATAAAGGCCATTTGGAACGAATGGATAACACCACTGTCTTTTGAACTTTGGCCAAGTGGACCCCGAAGCAGGAAACGAAGACCCAGTAAGTGGTGGAAGGATGGTATCGAGAGATTTTAGTAGTATGAGAAAGAAAACTTTTGGAGAAGAAAGACAGATCAACCTGGAACAGTACATGCAAGGGTTTAGGGCCCAAGTTGGTACGTAATTAAATTTGGTTGTCACTGCAGGTTAACATTACATCCTACCTTCTTATGCCCTATAAGCCTCTCGCCTCCATCCTTAACCCTCCATAACCTTAACCATCCATAACCCTAACCACGTTCAAATGTTTGAAATGTTTCGTCAAACAGCCTCATAGTCTTTGGTGCACTCTCAACAAATATGAAATGGAGATGATTTTAATGACAGGTATGTATGTAACTATACTAATGGAAGATTATTGATATACCGTCTTACTTAGCGCGCGTCGAAACCACCACCTTCAACAGGAGAAACAATTATGAGATGCATCTGGTGTCGTACGCGGCTAGTGCTTACGTTCTGTTGATGATAAATAACCGATATACATTTCTGGTACTTAACAAACTATCGCGTGCGAAATGGTGCTTAACGTGGTGCGTAACTTAGGTTACTAAGCCAACGGAAGATCATTTCGTGATGGATACAAAAACACCTAACAAAGTTTTTATTGCGTCGTAAATCATACGGTTTTGTCATTTTATCAACAAAACTTTTTTGACACGCGCTCCCAATTGAAGAACCTATGTTTAAAACAATATTTTATGAGCCCAGGCGTTACAAACTTTAAATCTTACCAGTTAATAAAAAAAAAAAAAACAATATTGATTAATAGATATAAATAAATTAATAGAAATTCGAATCGTATAGACCACTCGTTTGCTTTAAATTAGAGTTTAATTTAATTAGATTACATTAATTATTGAAATGATTGTTCGAAAGACAGTCGAATATGTTGCGTGCGATTCAAATATTAAGCTAAATGATGATTCAATTATGTATAATTATTATGATATAAATAAAAATAATACAGTACTTAGCCAAATCGTCGGTATCATCACCATCATCTTTAAACATACATACATAGAAAAATCCCGCTTCCGGACCCGTTTGTTGCTTCTAATATAACTTTAATTCAAACATTTAGTCAGCATAAACTAAGAAAGAAACTACAAGTATACTGCATTTTCTCAGACTTGAGTTACAGCAACCATGGTATGAATTGAAAAGTAATAAAATATTAAAATAAAACATACCACATGGTACTCAGGCACCATATACCTTTATTTTAGAAGAAGATTTTTTGTAATTGCTTCAGTAGTTATAGAGATTACCATAGACAAACTTACAAAATTTATAAAATAATAAAATGTAAAAAAATAAAATGTATAAACTTCCAAGCTATGGAAGTAGTTGTGATTGATCTAACAGCATCACATGGCGTTAGGAGTGTATTAGGCTTATCATCAGGCAGGGATGGTGCGTACAGTTACCCGGAGACACGGGCCGATAGTTTCTATGCAAATAGCGAACAGTAAATGTACCGTTATCGCCGAATTCCACAGCATGCGGGAATCTGACGGGTTTCCTATACGCGGTGAATACTGAGTATTCAGGGACAGATGGACAACTCTAGCTGGAGACGGTGAAACGACGCAACGCAATAGAGAGAATGCTTATTGCTAGAGATCAATCAAGTATTAACGGATCTATCGTATATATTTTATATACTTTTAAGACCTGCAGACAAACAAGTTAAACGTTTCTATTTCTAAAGACTTTGACACTTTGAAATGATAAGTAAATGTGGCGTGACATCATGTGACATTTTGTTAGCTAATGTCAATTCCAAACATATACTTTTCTATTCTACTGGCGTTCGAATTTGGAAAGCCACTTGTTTAACTCCCCCTGAACCTGTAGTGTTCGTGGTCACAGGTGAGACTAGATGACAGGCCTAATATATTAAGCAAAACATTCTCTATGGAAATTTTCTTTATGATTAGTAAAATTAATTGAATAACTATTACAGAAGACTAGATGACAGGCCTAATATATTAAGCAAAACATTCTCTATGGAAATTTTCTTTATGATTAGTAAAATTAATTGAATAACTATTACAGAATATCATAACATGGAGATAATATCGTGACCGTCTATTTACACAGGAAAGTAGATAAATTAAATGTATTTATTTACATGTTTGCCCACTGTTGGGATTTAAGTGGTATCTCAAACTATCAGTATCAATTAGGAACTCCTAAACTTTTCTTATACCCAGAAAAAGTATTTAATGCAAAACTTTTTGTCTCTGTTGAACTGTCCATCTGTCCCTCCATATTCCGCCTGATGCGGTCCTGAGCTTTGTGCAAGTGCAGCGGAATGCAAATGACCAGTTGACCCGCTTCGATCAGGTTCGGTACATCTCCGTCACGCCTCTTTACAGAACAGTTGGATGAACTTGTATGGAAATGTATGGGCTTTTAGCGGGGCATTAGGTTAATTAATTACAAATATTCTGAAGATACGGTTGGGTAGGAAAGAGAGAAAACAGTTTAATATATAATTACAAATTTTAAGGTTAACAGTTCAAGTACGACTGACATTTAAAAAGTGTTGGACGAAAAGTTTTCGCAGAAATAAAGAGATTATGTTCAGCGTTCAGCGACAGACTGCACATTTCGTAAGTATTTAGTAGTATAAAGACCTGAGTGAATATGTCTGTAGGTTTATCACAAGTGCACATCCTTATTAGAAGCTAGAAAATATGACTAATAAGCATAACTACCTATTCATATAAGTCTATTTCTATGATATAGGAGTATTTGTCCCCCATTCATGTATGGCAGTGAATGGCAGAAGTATGAAAATAGGATTAATCATGAGGATATGAGGGACCAGATAAATATACCCACTGTTACGGACAAAGTGAGGTAAAAAACAGTGTGACAAAATGTAGTGAGAAGGATTGATAAAGGAATGTCACGTGTATCCACATGTGGCGGCGCCTTCGTTTGGTGAATTCGCAGGCACACACATACAGCCTCAGACTGGTTTGTCGGCATTGTCGGCGGCCAGTTGGCTCGGACATGCGTCGCCATGAATAGTTAGGACATGTAAAGTTCATGGATTAAAGAAGATTGACTAAAAACATTAAAGCGAGTGTGAAAGGTCAAATCGGCGGACATAGAAGACGAACGTATTACAATCAAATCAACCTAAAACGGACGAGCATGTATGAAAACACTAATAACGTGTGTCTGTAAGTAGAAAGGTAGTTTTTATCTACCCCCACGAGAAAATTAACGACAATTAACGTATGTACGCAAAATTGCCCAGACACGATTGCTTATTACATTTAAAATATTGTACATAATTTGTTTGTAATTTTACTGTTGCGTGTTTTATCGTGTTTTACTACAGTACATTCTACGGAGATATATTTAAACGTTTACCTTTCTAACAAAACAACGATATTCAC
This sequence comes from Lycia hirtaria, assembly GCA_947563715.1. Taxonomy (NCBI): domain Eukaryota; kingdom Metazoa; phylum Arthropoda; class Insecta; order Lepidoptera; family Geometridae; genus Lycia; species Lycia hirtaria. The sequence continues at coordinate 28,796,901 of OX387375.1, forward strand.
GTGGTTGCGGTTACGCAAGGGAAGTAAATCACGTTAACCGGAAATGAACGTTTATCCGAGGCAAGCAGACGCACGGAGAGACACACTCTCCTATTGTGAAGGTAACAACGCATTAGGATGCGAAGCTTGACACAACAAATTACTTACTAGGTACTCTGTGAGTAATAGACTTCGTACCTCGAGTAGTTCAATTAATCAACAACACTTAATCACTCACTCACTTTTTCACTTTTACTTTTTTTGTAGTTCTGAAATTCCTTCCTGAAATTCGTGATGCTAATGACAAACGGAGTCGAGACGTGGTCATTCATAAGAAAGGTCAACAAACTTCAGTTCCTTACCAGGTTTCATTCAAGGCTAGGTATGCTTACCATATTGAATGAAACCCTCGCTTAATATTGTGCCATCTGTGTCATCTGTCATAAACTTATATTTCAAAATTGACTAAAATAAAATGTACTTAAAGTACATTCCGCAGCAGAAACGCGTGAGAAGTGTCGTAGTGTGGTGTTACCTTTATTATAAAAAAAAAATTACAAAGTGCTTACTATTCCCACGAGCAAGAAAGTTAACGTTAGTGAGATTAGAGTTCACCTTTTTCTAGCTCTCCATTTGGATTGTGAACTTTATGCGGTGGCAATAAGAGCTATACGAGTGAAGAGAATCAGTGATCTGAGATAAGTGAATTGTTTGCAAAATAATGCGATGATTTGCAGTAAGAAATGTGAGAATCAGTTTCAAGAGTGCCACCGGAAAATTTAATAAGGGAGTGAAATATTTAGTTTAAAAAATGCTGGCAAATTCGTACAAATCAGCAACGAAGGCAGATTTGACAGATTTATAAGAAGTATCAATGAGTGAATGGGTTGGTTCCAAGATAATTTCATTGAAAGTTTAAAGCGATTTCCATTAGTATGGGCAGTGGTGGTATACTACTACTTATTTTGACTGGCCTTGTGGCTCCGTCGGTAGTATGTCTACCTGCTAAGCTGTAGGTTGTGGGTTCGATACCCACCCAGGGCAAACATTTGTGTGATGAGCATGGATGTTTGTTCTGTGTCTGGGTGTTTCTATGTATCATATGTATATATTTTCAAAAAAGTGTGTATATGTATTCTATCAGGCATCTAGTTCCATAGTACAAGGTTTGCTTAGTTTGGGCTAGATGGTGTTGTGTGAAATGTCCCCAAATATTTATTTATTTTCATTTTATAATACTTAATTCAACAATACTGTACATGAGGGTTTAAGGTATTATAGCGATTCATAGAATACACTTGCAAAATTTTGAAATAAAATAAATATTGGAGGACATTTTCACACAACACCATTTAGCCCCAAACTAAGCAAAGCTTGTACTATGGAAACCAGATGGCTGATAGAATACATATATACTTTTTTTGCAAATACATATGATACATATGAACACCCAGACACAGAACAAACATACATGCTCAGCAGAAAAGTTTGCCCTGGGTGGGGTTCGAACCCACGACCTAAAGTTCAGAGGCAGATGTACAACCAATGAGCCACTAGGCCTGTCGAAATGTTTATGTAGCGCTTATAATAAAATGACTGACACACAAATGGGCAGACAGATGGATATCACCAACTTATAAGAATATCTCGTCGTACTGTGGAACCCTAAAAATACCAAAGCCACAGAATATAACATAGTAAAATCCAGAACAACCCCAATCATCACAAACGCACAAAATCTAACCAATAACAGTTGACCTTTTCCACCCACTCGAGGGTGGAGTGGGGTAAGTCGTTCCCCGTTTATTCGGCTGGATGTTTCAGGAAGGCGCCGCAATGTCTAGACGAGACTGGCTGGTAACTGGCGACCATCCCCTCCTGTCGCGGACAGGACGTTGCTCTTCGTGTAGAGATTACATAGTACCAAGCTTAGATTCGTCTATAGTATCAAGTACCTATATGTTAATAAGCTAGCTAAATTCCGTGAATCATCCCACAATGGTAATATACGATATCTTGAGGTACTAGTTTCGGGATAATGAATCCATTTAGTAACAGGGGGTCAGAGTTGGGATGGCTCGGGTAATGCTGGTAGGGGGAAATGCACAATACACCCCAAGCGGGACGTCAGTGCAGGACCTATCGCCCCCACCTCGAATAAGTATAAGGGGGTTAGAGAAAACGAACGAGTTACGAGTAAGAAGAACTTTGACTAGGGAGTTCAAGCGATAGCTTGGGACAGTGACGAATTGGGAAAATCGGGAGAGATCTCTGCTCTGTATTGGGGCTTTATTGTTAGTTAATATACATCAACTTTCAACAGAGTAAATCTATAGCCGCCATTCATTTATTACGTAAGACGATTTAGGGGAGGATGGGGTCGTTAATGTTTTATTTTTTCATACAAGGGGGTGGGAGGGAGTCTTTATAGTTCTTGCATATGATGCATAAGATAAAAATGCATCAAGTTAAGATTATACTTTGAATGCGCGTAGTCAACCGCGCAGAGGTGCGTTTGGGAAAAAAAGTCCTTTAGATTCTTACGTAATATGAAACAGGGGGAAGGGTCAGCCTATTCTTATTTTTTCTTATATAGGGGGAAGGGGTTAAAAATTAGTAAAAATAGTTTTACGTAATACATTTATTAGGTATGCCTACATAAGGTTATGTCCTGAACTCACTGATTGTCAAATAACGCAAAACCTAAACTGTCGCATCGATCCTAAAGACATGATATTTTACTTACCTTGAGAAGGTTAAGCGCATGCTCTAAGGGATTTCACGATTACGGGTAACGCCGCGAGATAGGGCTAGTCAAAGATTAAATTCAAGACAAAAGAGCCATCAATCCAACCGTACAAATCCATACATCCGCCATACATGACCATCGAGCTCCATAACACATCTCACACCATAATAACATGGCGTGGCGACCGGACGTGACGTCACACGCCGTGATTACTATCATAACATAAGACAGGGTACACACTATGCGCTCTATACTCTCTATATAGTAAATTCTAAATGAAATACTTATTCCACCCTCCCAATTCCACTACGGGACTAGCGGAAAGTCGGCGCATTACCACCCATTCCTCATTATAATAATCGTAATCAACGATTTTGGTCTACATTCTTGATTCGTACCTTTCATTTGGGAGGAAATATTTTCGGCGCATCACCGCTCATTACCCATTGAAATGCCAAAATCCGCACTCGCGATAGCGATCCACGTTTTTTATGTGTACTGCACAGGAATAAAATTCTTTGCAGCCTTTTCTTTTTTTTAAACTACAATCTTGGAATTTTCAAGACTAGAGTGAATAGTTATCTTCCAGATCGACGAGGTCTAACCTCGGTCTCACCGTCGCCTCTCATCAGGCTGGTTGGTGGTCAATCGTAGATCAATGTAAAATCCTAATGTAAAAAAATATGTTTAGCTAGTCTAGTCGCCTGTGTGGTCAAATGTCTTTGACACGGTTGGAAATCTTTGGTGACTTCTATTTAACATGAAAAATAGACTCTATAAACTCACCGAAATTCGAGGAATCACAGCATGATGGGAGGGAATCTAATGATCATGTATCAAACTATTAGAGAGATCTACTGCCCGTCAAATTAGGCAAGGTTAGGTACTAGGTATTATATTCTAAATAATTCATTAAAAAAAACTTGTTTGACTGCCAATTAAGACTAGAATCTGCGAAAACGAAAGAACAGAAACTCCTGTGTGTGCGCAGAAGTGTGAGATTTAGTATTATAAAGAAAAGCAGAAGCTAAATAATGAATTACAATTTCGACCACTGGATGATCCGTAGTTTTTTGTTAATTGACCCAAGCTACTGTAATTTGATTTGGTTTGTAATTTTGTTCATTAGTGCAGGGTTTACACAACACAATGTATACTACTATACATTGTGTTGTGCAAACCCTGCACTAATGAACAGGCATACATAATAGTATATCTGCGCATGCGATCATGACACGCGTGATGTGAATAAATAATAATTTGAATGGAAAGTAAACAAGAACAAATTATAGGCTTGTCGATCAAAATGGAAGAAAGACGCGGAGAGATAAAAATAGTAAAGCAGGTTGAATAAGATTAAAATAAAAAATAGTTAAACTAATTTAAATTGAATTACAAATGTAACATGCGAGTACAGTAGACCTCGTGAGCACAAACTTATATCTTGACAACCTCTTGACCGATTTTGACCGACTTCATATCCGAATTTTTTATTTTTTATTAAATATATAATGTTTGTATAAAACATTAACAAAATCGCTTAGTAAATGGCACCGCAGTAAATATATCTTCTTTTGAAGTATTAAAAAATCACTACATCCCTCAAAAAAATCACTGACATTAAAAATCTATAAAAAACTGTGGAAACTCTACACTATAATTTGTCAAGTTTATTTGTAAAGTACCACCTAAACGAGAGTGCCAAAATGAATACAACCGGACATATCAAATGAAATTTTGCCAGTAAATGTAGACTTAGTTTGCTCAGTCAAATAAACTAAGTCTAAATTAAAAAGTGTAATGATCAAACCGTTTGCACGAATCTAGATAAACCACAAAAGCGTAGTTAGAATTATAAATTGTAATCAACATCAGGTCATATAAGGATAAATCCTGAGCTGTCCATTCTAAATGGCTCTAGACATCGCAAAGGAATATCAAATCAGGTAGGTAATGCAACAGACGTCACGTTTCACGGCATTGGTATTGAAAACGACTGTTTGTTATCGCATGACAGAGCGACGGACATGCTTCGCATATTAATTGAAATTTCGACAAACTTTGACGAACATATTGGACGGAGTCACTGCATTGTCTACAAGAGAAAATATGATAAAATAATAACATTGGTTAAATTGAAGGTGAAAAGTAAATAGGAAGTATTAAATATATTACTAATGCATTTAAATTATTCTCCCATAACGTACTCGTAATATTAATTTTATTGGAAAAGAAAGCAAATGATAAAATAGCTATCATTTCCCATGTTTACAGTTACGCAGTGACTAAAATATTTAATCTATATAGTAATTAGCCAGTGGAAGACCTGACGTTTCGATAAATTTAGCGTAATAGACAAACAGTTAAATTTGGCGAAACGAATGAATGCCGTGATAGCGCGTATCACGGCAAGTATCTAATTCAGGGAAATGACTCATTTGTTATACAGGAAATCGTGACAGGGACAGGAACTGAATAAAGTGTAATGGGAATAGATATTGACGATGTAATTGAAGGAAGTAATAAGTAAGTTCTAGTTATAGAAGAGTATGACGGTAAAATTGAGCACGTTCAATCTAAACTACTAATCATGGCTGCTACGGAAACGCCTAAGAATAATCATGTACAAAATGATGATAGTAATGAAAAAAGTAATCTTACCGTTCCACTTCAAGGTTTTTGAACCATAACACGTTTAACCTAAAATCCTAGATTAGTTTTTAAACAAAATGATAACGAAGTATTATAAAAACAAACAATGTGTAATAAACTACACGAGCCACGTTAAGATAATTATTATGATGTACATTAACCATCAAGTCTTAGTAGTTTAGAAGCTGATGATGTCAGCGAGGTTAATAATATTTACTTCAAATATTTACAATCTCAGCTCCTCTAGTAGAGACTTGTGGAACTGGTATTGGCAGCTAGTATATTTTGATTCAATTTTTTTGTAGTCTATTAAGTGACCTTTGATAAATTAAAGCTTTATAATAAGCAATATTTTTATGGCAGTCCTTATATGGGAGTTTTAGGAGTGCCATTATTAAATTTATTAAAATTCTATTATGAGATTACTAAAAGTAGAAAATTATGAAGATTGATCAATGTTGAACAAAATTTTATTATTTGCTTTAAACGTGACAATATGCATTAAATATATGCGATGAAAGAGTTCCAAATCCTTGACCTACACCTAAAACAGATAGCCTTGGTGAAAACATAGCATGACTTCATATGAAACCTAGGTCACAGGCATAATTGAAACAAATGACCCATCTAAATCTACGTGAATCACGAATTTGTTATTTAGGGAAACTACGAGTATTTATTTTTGGAAATGTCGTTATTTGCAATTCAAATGCCAAAATGTATTCAATCAAGGATTTGTAATTATGATAGCTATTATTTACTATTTCTCGTTACGATATTTTAGTAGTTTATAACGTTTATGTTTTTTTCTTTTGATATATGTATAAAGTAACAAAACAAACACCTATCCAAATTCGAATGCAAATCTTATCAAATAAAGTGATAACAATCTTCCGTCCAAGGTTTTAGCTAGATTGCAATGGCAGTGATATAGTTGTAGTTTTTCCTTAAATATTGAACAGATTCTTTGTAGCATTCAATTCTTAACAAACTATCTATTTATATAACGCTACAATATTAGTTTTCTATGGAACCGGTCCTGATAGTCTGGTTCCATATTGACCGGTCATGGCGCGTCGCAAATTAAATAAATACGTAAAATCTGCTAAAATGGTTTAAACTCTAAAGAGGACGCAAAAACTAGAGCCTCATGTCACATGTAAACAAAAACAGACCAAAACACACTTTAAAATCACCGTTAACACTGTTTTTCCTTCACACACTTCACGTTTGCTTTAAATTTTGATTGAAAGAAAGCTTCTAAATGATACTAAGCACAAACACTGTAGGTGGATGAAGGTATATCATGTAATATCACTGAAACTGTTATTTTTCAAGAAAAACCTGGCGAATGAACGTTACCGGCAGCCTCAGCTCCTCTAACTGAATTATCAATTGGGGCCACACAGCTGATTAAACACAAGACGATACAGTTCCAAATTAAGATGAGATAAATAGAAAGCCACCTTATGACACAAGGTGGAAAGTAGAAAGTCGCAAACAGAGAAATCCCCGGGACCTTGTCGAGGTAAGAGGGATAGGCGACGCGCATGCGTGAAGTATCGCAGGAATACAATGGGGATTTCGAAATTGGAAAGTCATATTAAACCTAGACTCTATTTCAAAAGGGCAAGGATAGAAAGTCGCATGTAAAAATTCCGAACACATGCGTTGTGACATCGGGCAGTAAATATTTGAAAATATTGTTTGAAGATTTACAAGCAGTAACCAAGGAAATACGCCAGTTGAGTACATAGACCTTATTTGCATTGCTTAGAAGCCACACATGAACCAAGAAGCTATGTGATTCACGTAACAGCTACAATTCTTATAAAACACACCATAATATACCGAATATTTATAGGATCATTAAAATAGTTGGAAATCCCCACTCTTCATGAATATTCAAAGAATTACAGCGTTTTCATTGCTATTGTATTCACAAATATACAATATATTGTTTGGAACATAAGTTTTCATTTTATGTTTCGATTGAGAAAATGGCGATATTGATGTTGAATGAATTATTTATCGAAGTAAAATTTCAGGATCTCGAGTATTTACACAGTTAATAATTGCTTTAGCAAAATAAGTATTTCAAATTGTTAACATATACTTCTGGTAATTAATAATTTCCAAATAATTTTTTTGAAAAACATATGAAGTTGCTTATGTAACGTGTCTTAGGCGAAACGGTGAATGATCCGTAGGTAATAGAAAAATTATATACACCATCTCCTCATGTCGTTTTCAGAATTGCCCCCATATAACATAGGGGTAGAAAGAAGCCTTAGCTTGAAATAAAAAATACCTATATCTAAAAAAAAAATATTATCAGTATCACTAAACATTTTAGTCCTAATACAATCGTGAAGCCAAGTCAGAGGCCTATCGCCGGCTTAATAACTCTGACACTAGGGCTGGCCACTCAGTCTATACGAATTTAGTTACTATTATTATAAAAGCGAAAGTAAGTCTGTCGTCTGTCTCTCTTTCCGTTTGTTACCTCTTCTCGGCTTAACGGCTGGACCAAATCGTTCTGAAATTTAGCACTGCGATTCTTTAGGGCCTGGGGAAGGACATAGGCTATATTTTATCATCATCACCATTCACTACGCGGGCGACACCGCGGGGCGCAGCTAGTGCTTTAGATTTTTTAAATATTTACGTTAAAAACATTTTAAAATTGAATTGAAATGAAAACAAAAGTACTTCAAGGAGGTATCTTAGGACCGATACCTTTCACTACCGACCGATACAGTAAGTACAACATGTATCTACGCAATCATATGTATTTACTTAACCATTTATACGAGTCTTATGTAAACGATAGACCAGCTCTGGCCACCAAGGTCACCGGTGATGTAATATTTGACATCATCCGATTGAATACCTGTATAGTCCTCTGACCTTCGGTGTCGGGTTCTGTGTCGTATAGAAGAGCTAATCTTGATTGCAGATAATGGAGCTGCAACTTGTTCAGATAATTTTATTGTTTCAATAACGTTATCTATCCCTTTTATCTGTTTGTTGCATTCTCGCACTAAGCATCTAGCATAACCTTGACAAAAATACTAGTTTTGCATTACTATGCTTAATCCTTAGATGAATAATTATGAAATATGTAAACTATAATGTATCTGCATTAATAACAAGGGAGCAAATGGCATTCTTATGTCGAGGATGTGCGAGAATCCTGTATGTAGCAAAGGATTCTAACGTAGAATCCTTTTATTTAGCGATGTCAGGAATTAAAAAAAAGAACAAGTCCGAGGTTAAAATATTTGCAATTATGTTACACGTAACTTTTCGTCACACGTATGAGAAAAATAAATTATAAATGCTTTTACTTACAAATTACAAAGTTGCAATTTCTACCACGACAGATTAGAACTTATGCGTAACAATTATTACAATTAGAAAATATAGTTCAGCTACTATAAAATTAAATGCACAAACCATGCCATGTAACGAAAACACATTAAGTAAAACTTGACCACGTGGCTTGGCGCCCTGTCACTTTTCTAAACGACCGTAATGAGGCTGAGTGTAGTTAATAATTTACAACAAGATTTTTTAATCTCATGGTCATGTCACTCGATTATGAAAGAGATTCATACTAAGTGACAAGTTAAAAAAGATACTTTTACTCCTTAGGCCGCAAAATTTACTTTTATTATACGCAAACGAATGAGAGGACATGACCGTTTACGGAATAGGTGTGATGAAAAAGAATTATACTATATTAAAAGAAAAACAAAATAAATACCCGACTGTAGATACGCAGTTTTTCAGCCTAACTTACAATTTCGTTACGCTTGATAGGCTGATGAGTTTACGTTTTTTGTGAGTTAGTATTCGTAAAATATTATAAATGCGCATTCTTTAGAATAATTTTAATAAAATCACTTGTTTATTACGAAAAAGTTCGTTGGAAGTTATGATTTTTTTTGCGTGAAATGTATTATTATTGTTACAAAAAAAAGACGTGTGGCACTCGGAGACTGCCGCGGTAAAGCATTGCATAATAGCTTTACGCGCGGTGTGTTAGGTTATTTTCGTTACGGAATTTCTGGATTCGGTCTCCACGCTCAAGGCCCGCGATAGAAGCTATGCAATAGCTTAAAAATATAGCCTATGACACTCAGGGAGTGAAGATAAATCTAACGACATCCAGACATCAAAATTGGTCAAGCCGTTTAGACTGTAGGCGATCATATATATAGAAACATACATATATACGCAACTACATACATACACTCGATAAACACAACCCTCCTTCTTACGCAGTCGGGTAAATATCATGCATAAAATTTCGCGTCTGTCCTATAACTTCATATCGTCTCCGTAGGTATCCCATGTCATCGAAAGTTCGAAGACGATAGAGATCTGTTATCTTTGTATTCAATCAGTCATACAAACAACATGTTTTCTCAATATCATCACTTTCATTATCTGCTACAACATTAAAGCTTATCGGATTATGGCAGTGAACTTGATTATAGATAATTGCGCATTATCTATCTGACGTATCTTTGGAATGCTCATATTATTTTTATCATAATAGCAGTCTGTTAATGGTAACAGACTGATAAAAATAAGAATATTTACGAAATAATGTTCGGCCTACCACAAAAAATATATTAAATAAAATAAATAATAATTTAGAAAGTCGGCGAATTACCACCCATTTCTCATTGAAATGCCAAAAATCCGTACTCAGCGATATCGATCCACATTCCTGTTGCGTACTGCACAAGAATGGAATTCGTTGCCGCCATCTCTGTTTCCTGAGAACTACAATCTTGGAATTTTCAAGGCTAGAGTGAATAGATATATCTTCTAGACCGACGAGCTCCATCCTCGGCCACACCGTCGTTTAACATAAGGCGAGTTGGTGGTCAATCGTAGATCTATAATGTATAAAAAAAACTTCAAAGGAACATGAAACAGTTTGTTAAATCACTAGATAAAGACGGAAACTGCTTTTCTTACATTTGCCAAAAAAAAACTCAGCTCACTATGGAAAAGATTAAAGCCGATATTTTTGATGGCCCCCAAATTAGACAACTTACGAAAGATACTCAATTTAGAAATTCTATGACTGAGTTTGAACTAAAGGCTTGGACAGCTTTCGTCTCTGTGATGCAGAATTTTCTCGGAAATAAAAAGTCTGAAAATTATATAGAAGTTGTAGACGATCTTCTGATAAAAAAAATATGGGGTGCAATACGAGCACAAGACTCATATTGCGCCCCATACTTCCTCCATAGTCACATGGACAAGTTTCCGGTTGTATATTTTTCGGTTTATGAAGGAAGATATAAAAAAATATATAATTTCTAACTTTTATCTACTATTTTGTACAGAACCCTCGGTGAAAGAGTCTACTCACACTTGTCCGGTTTTATATTTTTTATGGTAGGCCAAACATCAGGTGAGGTTCAACTTACTAGTTATCAATACAGTTCTATGAAACGGCTGTAAAAGTTACACTGAAAAAATCGTTAAATGTAGGCTCCCATACAAACGTAACGCATGCTCGAAGCGAAATTTGCCAAGCTGAGGTCAGGCAACCCTACATTTTAAGATATAGATTATTCCTCTTATTTTTTCCTCTCTCTCTATTCTTGCACAACTTAAAAAAAAAGTAGTTACAAATGTATATATTAGTTCATAAAAGGCACGGACCCTGGAGTCTGTGGAGAATAAATTTGTGTAAATATTGTATAAATAAAAGATATAGATTATTAACTTTAAACTATCTAGTGGTGTAGTTTTCATCTTGATAGGAGGTCATTTAAGGAATCTATGGGATTATATTATACAAAAATCTAAAAAAAACAACACAAATATGACCTCCCACAAGATACGCCACAGGATTTGTACAGGCAACCCTATTTATATATTCAGGAAGCCCATCCATCACGGAATCACGTGAAATGGGTCTCATCGTGGTACCTGATGAGGTTGATGATGAACCTCTTGCAGCGCACTCCTATTTGTACAATTAGTGATCGTTTCAAATCCGTATGCGATTGGAAGCTCGCGTCTTGAAACTGGGGTTTGCATACATAGGTGGTTAAGCCATCAAACTCGTGGGTAGGCACCGCTTCTAATACTATTGCTTATTCTGTGACATTACCTTCTAATCCTAGAAAACACGGAAACAGAAATACGCTGCCGGGACTTCGAGTATTGGAAAAGCTCTAGTACGAAATCAAGGTTACTCACTATTCTACTAATGCGTAACTGTTAGGAGTTTTCTTAAAAACAAGGATAGTACGTTGAGGTCATTAACTAACTACACCAGTAATGACCAAGTCATTAAAGCTCAATAAAATCAATGATCACTTAGCTGACGTTGCGTCAACCAACTGCCACAAACGAGAAGCGAGATAATCATACACTCGACCTTGTTCACAAGAAGATAAAGATAAAGATAAAGATAAAGATAATTTATTTGCATACAACACGAGAATTTTATACAACAAGTGCATAAAAGATGTTACACTAAATTTAGTCGCTTAAAATCATGTTGTGCCGATTAGGCGTACAAATGTCAGGTAGACAGCATCATGCACATGCGAAAAATTATAAAATAATAATAATTATTATTTGTTATTAGATTAATACACAAACCAAAAATATCTATAATATGACAAAGCAGAAGCAATAAAAGATACACATAATGTCAAATAAAATTAAAATTTGTCATTTAAAAAATCATTGATAGAATAATAACACTTCTGCAATAACAATGCCTTCAACTTTTTTCTAAATAAATTACTATTCTGGTCTCTTATTGACTTAGGAATCTTATTGTAGATTTTAGGACCCATACATACGATGCTATTTTGCATCAGTGCTGTCTTTCCTTCATGTACGCGCCGTTTGTCTTGGTCGCGCCTATTTCTTACAGTAGTATCAGATAGTGTGGGGAATCGCTCCCGGTTTGTTTTTACAAAAAGGGCCGTTTCTAAAATGTATAAACACGGAAGTGTAAGAATTTTATACTTTAAAAAATAGGGCTTACAACTATCTCTTTTTTTGAGTTTAAACATTGAACGAATACAGCGTTTCTGCCTTTTAAAAATAATAATTTTATTTGTTGAATTTCCCCAAAAAATAATCCCGTACCTCAAAATTGATTCAACTAACCCATAGTAGGCTTTAAGTAAAGATTCTATATTTAGAGTACGAGCTAGTTTGGCGATGGCATATGTTTGGCTACTTATTCTTTTCGAAAGGTGCTCTATTTGTGATTTCCAATTCAATTTTCGGTCAATATATAATCCAAGAAATTTTGAGCTTTCTACTTCATTTATAATGTTATTGTCATATGCTACATTAATATTACCTTTGTTTGTTTCTCTTTGTCTAAAATGCATTATATTTGTTTTATTTAGGTTAATTTTTAAGTTATTGTTGTCAAGCCAAGATATAACTGAGGTCAAAGATTTAACAATATCGTTTTCATAAGAGTCAAGTGTTTTACATGCTACAGTGATAGTGCTATCATCTGCAAATAATGTCATAGGTTGAGATGTAGCATTAGGCAAGTCATTTATGTATGCTATGAATGAAAGTGGTCCCAGGACACTACCTTGTGGAACTCCGTACGCCACTTTGCGTTCATACGATCTATATATTTCTTCTGCTTTCGTGATAATATTGACTCGACTGATTTCCGTGATTTGTATTCTATCTGCTAGGTAAGACTTTATCAAATCTAAAACGTTACCACGTATTCCATACGCTTCTAATTTACTAGCTAAGATTCTGTGATCTACGTAATCGAACGCCTGCGTCATATCACAGAATATGGCGCACACCGGAGTGCTTTTATCCATACATATTAAGACGTTTTTAATGAAATCGTATATGGCCATATTAATACTTCTATTTTTTCTGAAACCCTTTTGTTCATTGCATAGAATATTATTTTTCTCTAAATAATCATTTAACTCATTATAAACATACTTCTCGAAAATTTTTGAAAATATCGATATAAGTGCAATGGGCCATCGATATAGCATTTCATTTTCTCTCTATTGTCTTTTTTAAATAAAGGTTTAATAATGGTCGTTTTCAGAGAACTCGGAAATGTGCCTGTGGATATACACAAATTAATAATATAGCTTAGAGGGGTACATACATACTCACTTACTGATTTTATTATGAAAGTTGAGATTTCGTCATCACCAACACTTTTAGTGTTTTTAAGGTTTTGTATTATTTTGCTTATTTCTTGTGGCGTGCTTGGTGCCATGAACATAGAATCTTTGCTATGATTTATATTAGCTGTCACTTTATATCCTGACTCAGAGACCGGTTTTATTTTATCTATGAAAAAATTATTAAATGCGTTGGCTATAGCTATCGGATCCGTTATATCTTCATTATCTTGTTCAATTTTTGTTATGGCTTCTTTAGGTAAATTTAATTTGGTACTATTTATGATTTGCCATGCAGTTTTTGACTTGTTATGAGATGAATTTATCTTAAAGTTATTTTGTGCCCGTTTAGTTAGAACAATGATCTTTCTAAGACGTTTTGAGTAATTAAGGAAGATACTTTTATTAGTTTTTGTAGGATTCAGTCTATATTTCCAAAGTAAATTTCTTTTGTTTTTGCTACATTTTTTTATGCCACGTGATAACCACTTTATGGATTTATTAACTCTAATAATAACTGTTTTATATGGAAAGCACAAATTATAGTATAGTTTGAAGTTTGAAAAAAAGTAATCATATGCAAGATTTGCGTCAGAAAAGCTGTATAGTTCTTGGAATAAAACATTACTAAGACACATTTTAAATTTATTAATATTTTCAACAGAATAATCACGCTGCTTTTTCCTCCAGAATTTAAGTAGCGCGTTTTTATGGACTGGGAACTTCATTACTAAAGCACTGTGATCAGATAAATCTAATTCGTGCACTTCCGTATTACAAATCTTTTTACAGTTATATGCCATATTATCGATACATGTTTGGCTTGCAAAGCGAGTCGGTTGTTTCACCGCCAATTTAAAATTATGGTTTCCTAGAATTGATTCGAAGTCTGATGTCAAATTAGATGCTTTTAATATATTAATGTTAAAATCACCAGCAATGACGATTTGTTCATATTTTTTGTTACTCGTCATGCTCAATATTTTATCCAGTTTACATAAGAAAGTTTTTAAATTTGATGTTTTAGGTACTCTGTATAAACATATTATCAATAATTTATGTCTAATCAATTCTACGGCACAACACTCAAATACACTGGTCAGTGATTTTTTTTTAAATTCCGGAACCTCTCTCCATTCATGTCCATTCCTCACTAAGATACACGAACCACCTTTATTTGTACTGTCTCTGCAGAAAGATGCAGCTAGTGTATAATTAGGAACATAAACATGTTGCTCGAAACCAGCCATTATATTATGCTCCGTTATGCACAACACATCTGAAATAATACTCTTTTCTGCTAGTTGATCCAGGGCAATTACTAGTCTGTCTGTCTTGTTGATGAGACCCGCAATATTTTGATGTAGAATATGAAGGTAATTATTCACGAAAAAATGAGGATTTGTTTATATTATTATTGAGTGGTTCGATAACATCCTTATTATTATTATTTCCGTTGTTTTTTACTATTCCAGTGAAATAGTTTTTTAATGTCTTGAAATTTGTCTGCATACCAAGCTTGTTGATTGTACCAGAATCCCTAGAGAACATAGTATGATCGTATTTAAGTTTCCTGTTCGAGTCAAATATATATGCGTAGTTATGTGTTAATGCGTCGAGATATAAAAGATTGTTGAAGTTTTCTACTCGTCGATTATATAGTTCCGTCATTTGTCCGTACTTGTATGTAGGTAGACATATTACTATATTTGTATTATTGACTTTCTGTAAAGTCTCTCTAATCATAACGACCAAGTCAAAATAGTTGTTTGTCGTTTTAAAATCGTCTTCTCCTATTATTACTATGCAAACATCTTTCATTGTAAAATCTGCTACTTTTAACTCTATACCCGTGAAGAGTGAGTTTATATTTCCATGAGGCTGAAGATAGTGGCAGAAGTTTTTAACGCTGCCCCACGTGTCCTCCGCAATTGATAGTAACTTATTACGTTTATCACAGCTTAGAATACAAATTTTAGGTGTAAGTATTGACTTCAGTCCTGATGCCTTTTGTTTTGGGTCAGGTTTCGGTATTTCGTTACTTTTATCTCGTACTTTTGGTAATAGTTCTACGTTTTTTCCCGTAACTTCCTCTATGTCAGCGTTATGCGTCAAGTCAATATGTCTCTGTCGTTTGACAGACTTCTTTTTTGGTGTCACCTTTTTCTTAGCCGGGCTAGTAGAAATTTTCCTAAGCAATTCATTTTTATTTAGTAAATCCTCATTAATACGTTTGAGGTTCAGATTCTCCGTTGACAAACATTCTATCTCCTCATGTGCACTTTGTAATTGAATTTCAAGAGCCTCAATTTTATCCTTTAGATTTTTGTCTTCCAAACTTTCGTCTGAAATATCTGGCAAGCTATTTACAGATCTATCCGGAGTTTGTGATAGTATTTCGCTGTCCGTCTGATTCATCGAGTCAGACGTAGTACGCTTACGCCGAAAAGTAATATTTTCTAAGAAATTCATTTTAACTTAAATGCAGTTACTTTAAAGACTTGTTATGTATG
Organism: Lycia hirtaria; assembly: GCA_947563715.1. Taxonomy (NCBI): domain Eukaryota; kingdom Metazoa; phylum Arthropoda; class Insecta; order Lepidoptera; family Geometridae; genus Lycia; species Lycia hirtaria. Next base: position 28,812,971 of record OX387375.1, read on the forward strand.
TCACTGGCTTTATAATCAAAAATAATAATTTTAAAACAGTTTTAAAACAAGTGTAAAGTATTTTGTAATAAAATAAACTACAAAAAAAAAAAAAAAAAAAAATGTCACTAATTCTAAACTACGAGTAATTCGAAAAAGAGTCCACAGAACGTAAGGTGACCGATCTCTGCATGCCACTTTGACAAAATTATGACAAAATAATGTTCAGTGCTTATTTGCTAAGTACGTACGGTACCGCCGTCGTCGGCCGTTAGTAATGCCGCACTGTTATTGGTCCATAGATCATAGGTGACTCACTACACTAAATTTTGATCACATCAATGTAAATAATGAGATTTAATTATTTTATTCTGTTACTAAAACATATTATATAACCACGACAGTATATTTCACGTATTGTCATAGATTTTACACTTGATTTTAACGAAATAGCTCACTTGATTTAAGTTGTTTACAAAATGAAAGTGAATTGTTCACGTCACAGGTTATTTCAGATTTTTCCAAGATATAGCGAGTTATTGTGATCACAAACACTGTCACCGAAAAATCACGCAACGAGATTACTATTACAACAAGAATTAGTGTCGAATAAGCACTTAAAATATTTATCCAAATACAATCGCGTAAGAGTAATGTTTACTCGACGGCCGCGCCATCTACCCTAATCTGCACATCTAATGTGCACAAAAACACTAGTCGCTAAGCTGTCGGATAGCCATTAGTGGTTTTTAAACCATGATGCATTTTGTTTGCTTGAAAAATATTAAAATCGATTTAAGAACCGTCAAAATGTTCTATTAAATGTAGAGGTAGTAATTGCTAAGTTTTTTTTTTTTTTTTTTATAAAATAGGATAAGCAAAAAGGCTGACGGCTCGCCTGATGGTAAGCGATAACCGTCGCCTATGGACAACTGCAACATCACTGACATTACTGTTGCTTTGCTAACCCGGAAAGGTGCTTGTATATACCCTTTTTAAAACGCTCTTTGTTGAAGCTCGGCGGGAAAACCTTCCGAGGAAGGACATTCCACATTTTGCTGGTTCGCGGGAGGAAGGAGCGTGAGAACCTGACTGTATGAGATTTCCAGTTATGCAAAATGTGGGGGTGAGCTTTTTGGCGGTTTCGTGAAGTACGATGATGGAACTCCGAAGCTGGTATTAGTTCAAAAAGCTCTTCAGAGCATTCCCCGAAAAACAAGCGGTAGAAAATGCAAAGGGATCCTACATCTCTACGCAGACAAAGTAAGTCTAGCTTATTGGTAAGCTTGGGATCGTCAACAATTCTAATGGCTCGTCGCTGAAGGGAGTCAAGAGGCTGAAGTTGATAAGCAGGTGCGCCATTCCAGAGGTGGGAGCAGTACTCCATATGGGGCCGCACTTGCGCTTTGTATAGTAGAAGCCGCTGACTAGGTGTGAAGTACCGCTTGGCTCTGTTGAGCACACCAAGCTTCTTGGAAGCAAGTTTCGCTTTCGCCTCTAGGTGACCCCGTGGTAGTGGTAGAAATTGGTCTTACTTCGATGCGTTTGTCATGGTCTCCACTCGAGAACTTTTCGGCCATCAGTTCTACGTGCTATGTGCCTACTGCCACTTCAACTTGCTATTTCGCTGCTCTATGTCGGTGACTTTAGCACTTCTACGGATCTCTTCATTTCTGATTCAATTTCGCAGAGAGACTCCTAGTATAGCCTTCTTCCCATCTCGTTGCGTGATCTTGAGCTTCCTTATAAGCCCCGTAGGCCTATAAGTAGGCACATGGGTCTTATGATGTGGGCCATAGGTTGGAAAGTAGATGTATATACTATAATATATGTAGGTACTTTTTTACATCTACTGTCAAATTAGCAATCAGTGTTGTTATAACTGCAAGGTCAAGGATGTCAATGAAGGATATTTTTTTTAAATAAACAAGTATTATAGAAAAAATATTACTCTTTGCTACAGTATATAAAGTTGAAAATATAACTGAGCACGAATGAAGTAACAGCCATGATAGAAATATCAGGATTGTTATTAGATTACCATGCATTGAGGATCACACAATAGCTGACGAGTTAGTGGGCTGCGCCGGCGCATACACCACTGATCAGATATTTATATATAGACTAGATAGCCAGTGTAAAATTAAATAACATTACCTACATGATATGGCTTCCTATTGTTGCAAGATCGAGGCAAATTATGAACTTATACAATGAAAGATTAAACAAGTACCTACCTATATTGAAAAATGGTCAAGTACGGAGTTATTTCGTATGCTGAGACAATTCTCTTACGTTTAATTCTCGTCAAACTAGGCAGACGAACAACTGTTTTCTTTAATTTTGAGGTACGGAACCCTACAAATATTCAACTGGCAGAAGATTCGGTGAACATACTTATAAAAAAATCAATAGAATTATATTCTTAATTTTTTTGAAGTTTGTTAAAAGTAGAATTGACAGTGAAGCCCTAACAGTTATAAAAGTTCCTAATATGCGAATATTAGTAACATATCACCAGCTACTATATTATATATAATATAATACGACATTGAGACGACGTGTCACCGACCGTTGAATGGCAGACATGCATGGTGGGCGGTCACTGGCAGCCATACAAACCACTCGCCAGGCTACCAGACCGCGGCTGGGGTACCACTGCACTTACATATGTACGGCCTCGGTGGTATACCCTTTTTACCCGACTGCGTAAGGAGGGTTATGTTGTTATATGTATGTATGTTTCTATAGCCTAACGGATTTTGATATTCGAGGTGTCGTTAGATTCGTCTTCACTTCTTAAATGTATGAATGAATGAATGTATCATAGGCTATATTTTTTTGTAATAATAATAATACATCTCTCGCAAAACAAAAAAAATACCTTTTTCGTAACTTCCAATGAACTTTTTCGTAATAAACAAGTGATTTTTCTAGAATTAGTCTAAAGCGATTTTGCGCATACTTTCTCACAAAAACGTACACTCAACAGCGTATCAACCGTAATGTAAATGTAAATGTAAATGAATCAACCGTAAATCCTAAGTTAGACTGTAAATTGCTTTCTATAGTCGGGTATATTGTTTTTCTTTTAATATAGATAGTTGTCTTGTTCGTTCGCTGTGTCGCGCTGAGGCCAGTGCAGTGTAATGCGCGCTGACCACAATCGCAGCAATTACAACAAATACTCGTTTCCGATGTCAACACGACAGTTGCACAATCACAATGGGCCGTTTAGTAACAATCATCTTTACTTGATGCAATTAGAGGCTGTAAAATTTCGCGTTTTATAGGATTAAATTGCTCTCTGTGTCCTAATAGCCTTATTATTCTACAAGCCACATGCAATTACTAATATTTAATTTGCAATTTTGCAAATCAATCGAGTTAGGAATTCCGTACTGCTGGGCTCCAAAAGAATGATCATAGATGTCATTCAAAAGGCCGCTAGTCTGAAAATGGAATTGCCTGGATACAGTCTGCCGCAAGCCGAAGACATGTGGGCAAAAGCAACAACTTTTTGGGTACCGATAGTCACAAGACCCCCGAACAGGCCCAAAACAGACAGCGAAATGTGCTTGACCCCTACTGTAGCGGCTGGATTAAAGAAACTCTTGACCTAAGAAAAAAATTTAAAGAGGAAAGAGAGGTTTTTGCTCTGCAGTAACGACTGGAAATAAAATTACATCCTCCCAAAAATTACTCTCTTTGGACAGTTTTATATGATCGACAAGGAACACATTTTACTGCAGCTCACCTGACAGGAAGAAACGGTCTAGTACAAGAGATAAACACTGCTAACGTGGACTGGGATTGTTCTAAAGAATGGCTTCCGGAATAAACCTTCATGCTTGGCGACTTTAATAGTGTGAAGAACTGGCAAACCCACCTCCGAGCTTCGTCTGCTCGTATTCGAAGTTCAAACGAATTAACCCTGTCCCTAACTATCCACCCAGTGTGCAGGGAAGCGTAACGCAGGCCTGATAGTCTCCCTTCCCTCGTACAATGCACCGGACGCAGCCGACCGGAAGTCAGGTGCTCGCATGACTTGCGCGGGGCGGCTGCTTGTGATGGATGATCGATATTATTGGCTTTTTGTCACGATTCTGCGAGGGAGATAGTAAAAGTACAAATTATTATGATGCAATCGGTTCAATATATATATATTTTTTTTTTTTGACCAACTCATAAAACGTATCTACCAATTACATTAAAGTATAAGTTCGTATAGACTGAGAACACCAGCACCAGAGTGAGTGAGTGGCCAGCACTGGTGTCAGAGATACTAAGCCGCCAGAAGGCCTCTGACCATTTAAATCACGAAAACAATCTCTATGTTCACAGTATTAAGCCAGCACCCGTGTTCTAAGCCCACATATAGTGAAGTGCAACTACGAAACCCTACCCTGCACGTGGGCCGACATACACTGTGCCAATTATTTTTTTAGATTAGAAATATTGCAGAAGCCGTGCCCAAGTAAAAAGTATGTTTATTGGTTTACATATCGAAATAAATAAAAATATCACCTCAAATATCAAGTATTCAGTGAGTCAGGTAAAAAATTTGCGAGTACAGTTCCCACGGCTAGCAGCTAGATCGCAGGTCGCGTATCACGACGATAAGCGACGGAATGGCAAGAGATAATGACACAACTATCTACCAATCTTAGTATGGAATGGTTGTTACACATATTTATAATATTTTACTGAATTACTCGCGTTTATTTTTGAGTCGAAGTCTCCGACTTTTGTTTCAACCGCATACAGCGGTCTTTTTCAAAAGGAGCAGCGCTGATGTCACTCCCGGGACGTCTAGTCTGGTACTACCTACCAGACGAGACGTCCTTCGCACAAAAATCTTTTTAGTTCCAAAATTAGTAAATGATCGATCACCTTTTAATACAAAGTTATCAAACCTTTTTTTTGTAAAGAACAAACCTGACGTAAGGACAGAACTAAAAAAAAAACTTTTGGACAACATGATTTTGCCAACTTATAGTTCGTTAAAATTTGGTGATCAATTATTAAACTTGGGCTTCCGATAAATTTTTTGCTAAAAGTGTATAATTATGGGATCACAAAATTTATTTTAGTTATTATTTTCTATGTTATTATTTGTTAACTACAATTACTTATATTTAAACTAGCAGCTGTATTATGTAAGCGAGACTATTGCCGTCCAACGCATATACATAGCGTGATGAATAGTATACGTATATATTCATTACTTCACGCATATACATATATACATGATGGTAGAATTCTGTACCCCTATTCACAATTATTTGGATTCGATTTCAGTTGGAAACTGTATATCTATCTAGGTCGTTCTGTATGGAAATGACAGAGATGGAGATATAGTTTCCGACCGGATTAACAATCCGACAAGTTGTGAATAGCCCTACTGGAATGTCATTGAGTCTGGGTAGACTCAGACCTTCGAAAACACGAACTAGACATACTTTTTCGTGTCCATGACCTACAATATAATTATGGTTTTAATTGTTCTCAGCGACTGTACCGTTTTACACTCGGGTTCAAAACTAATTGCTAATAAAATCTGGGAATCCGCCAACAATGAGCGAAACCATTACACCGTAGCTTGAGTTGTTAAAAACAAGGCTGGCTTGCCTGGCTCCTTTGTATGTACTGGGTGTTCGGGTGGCCCTTGTCCGTCCTAATACGTCCTAATTTAGCGCAATAGGGATATTATGATAATTACAGAGAAAGGAAAATGCCATACTCCCAAATCATAGATCGGCAGCGCGTTGGTTAGGTGAATTGATAAAGCAGTAAAGTATAAATAAACGCAAAAAGACGCCGCGGTAAGGAGGACGCATAAACTTGTAGTAGGCGAAAAATATTCGACCAATTTACAACACAAAAAACTTTGAAAAATACATTTATGTTATTTTTTTTAAGGGATTTGAATGTATCATATTTCGTCTATCTTCAAAAGCCGCAAAATCATTCATCATTACAAGAGAGATAGACAGAGAGAGCGAAATGTGTCTCATTCTTTGAGAAAAACCGCTTGCACAAGAACACTCTTAACGTGCAATTGATTCTTTAATTGATAAACTTATTAGACAAGAATTTAATATCTTCGAATCAGGCGGGGCAAAAAGGCATCACGTTCAGTAAACGTACATATCTAAAAACATTCTCGATTAAATCCTCTTCAAACAGAAAATAAATAATTAATCAGAATCAGTTCATTCATACATACAACTAGAAAATTTGCAAAATTTCAGACTGAAACGGACCATCAATTCCCTCCCAGAGTTATAGACCATCCACTATATCATTTCATACATCCTAAGGTTGTATGGAAGAGATCGCTGTTCGCGATAAGACCGCCATTTGTGCCACTGTTTAAATGTGTGTATTTTGTTACTTTATTACTTTTGTGGTATAAATAAAGTTTGATTAATTGATAGACTCGTGGCCCCCATCTACCCGAACACCCGGTATCTATTGTAACTGTTTCAATCGATCATTAACGGTTTTGCAGCTGGTAAAAACTATTGTATTTCCTAATATAGATAGATACATTTAATGATCGTGATTGTTTATAATTGATTAGGGAGATATTATGTAATGACGTAATAATACCTTAAATTCCCCACAGCTACACTAGTAAACACGTATTTATGACTTCATTGGTGTACTGTTTATGGTAGGAGGTCAAGGGTAAAGCTAAGGTATTTACAAATATAAGTTTAGAAAACTCAAAATCCTCCCAACAAAAACGGCTGAACTGATTTAGATGAAATATAGCTAAGAACAATCTTGCTAAAATCCTCATACAAAAAAAAACCTAAATTAAAATCGATCCATCCGCTTGAGAGATACGATGCCACAGACAGACATACAGATACACAGATACACGCGTCAAACTTATAGCACCCCTCTTTTTGGGTCGCTGGTTAAACAGCCTTGATGTTCACATCCAGCAATCTTCAATTTTGATAGATGGATTTAGTATTTAGTCTAAAATTAAAGGTTGAAACGGAAACATTCTAGCACTTACCGACCGGTGGTATCGACACATATATAATATATGTTATGTTTGTTATTTTGTTTTATATAAAAAATTTACTGCGTAAACCGATTTATATTGTTACTTTTGTTAGAAATCTCTTTCCTTCCTTCCTGAAGTACTCCCGTACTTCAGGGGTGGTCCCATAATAACCACTTTGATTATTTTTTTTATGCTGTAGGTTTGCGCATGACCGCCAGCTCACCTGATGTTAAGCGACGTTGCGGCTTACGATGGAGCGCGCTTACCCAGAAGAATCAAATTCACTCGCAAATTAAAGACACCCAGACCATATCTATCGGCGAAGAATCACTCAATGAAATGTAGTAATGATATCTTCTTGTTTTTTTTTTTAAATTTCAGACATTACTGGTGGACAGGGCACATAGCGCGTAGAACTGTTGGCCGATGGGGCCAAAAAGTTCTCGAGTGGAGACCACACACTGAAAAGCGCAGCGTAGGAAGACCAGTCACGAGATGGACAGATGACCATACAAGTGGCGGGAAGACGCTGGATGCAAGCTGCTTCCACTAGATCTTTTTGGAAACCCATGGAAACCTATCTCCAGCAGTGGATTTCTTATGGCTGAGATGAAGATGATGATGATTACTGGTACTTACTTGCATGATCATCGTTCAGCAGGTTGTGGTACCGGTGCTGCTCATGAGCCTCGAGCCTCATCATCACGCCGTGATCACCACACCATCGCGACTACCTGCATGCAACAAACGACTCTATTAACACACGTTATACAGCTCAGAATGCGATAATCTCCTGAAAACTTGAGATAGACGTAGGTATTGTGTATGTACATAATAATAGTTTAATAGGTAGTTGCTAAATTAAATACAATTTTGCAAAATCGATAATGGTCACGGACCCCGGTGTCTGTGGAGCTAAAAATTAAATAAATAAAAAAAGGTATTTGCGAATAAGTTTGTCCGCGCGAGGTCTACTGTACGCAGAAATACTAGTTACTTTTTCATAACGAGTATATAAGCGTAACAATGGCAAGCTTAACAGATTGACTGCAACGCGTTGGGATGAAAAAATACAGTGGGTTGAATTGGCGCCCACATTGGCATTCCAACAGTGACCGTAATACTTAAGCTGCTTATAACATATTAGGTAAGTGCTCTCCTTAACATTTCGCGATGCTTCTTGGTACATGATTCGCATTCAGGTGCCGATTGCGACGTGCACAGCGAAATGTCAAAAATGTAACGTAATATGGCAAGTTGCACTAAACCACTATCACCTACCTGTTACTATTTATCCAAAATCGTCACATATAATACATGTCACACATATATGTCATACATATAATCATTATCTTTCTAATCTAATATCCATTATTATTTTGTTATTGAATTCCCTTTAATATATTTATGATGACATTACAAATAAATCTATCCATATGATAATATAGTTATATCCAGGCGAAGCCGCACAAAATTCCTTGTGTAAACCGGAATTCACGGGCCACCAAGATACAGGCATTGCCTAGTTTGGGGCCCATTGATATTACCTAGGCTATCTAGCAAATTACTGTTGTCTAGTGTATAATATATTATATAAGTTATTGTTATGTATATGTTAGATTAGTGCTCAACATGTGAACATGGAATAAAAATATTTTTTTAAAAATGACGATAATGTGTCAATAATATGCATTAGTTAAAATATGTCAAATTAATCGAACAGATTTCCTCTTAGAGAGCCTTACTTAAATGTCTCCATTATATTGGCAACGTTACCACGTTGTATAAACCTATTACTTGTATTGAAAAAAAACTACTCGACTATTCCTAAGAGTTTTACTATGGAAACTAACGTGGTTTTCACACATTTTTAAATAAAAATGTGTGAAAGTTAAATATCTAATAAAGTTTTTTTTTAAATATAGATACTTGTTTTACCAGGAGTTTTATGTACAAGGTGTTATTAGATTTGTCAGCAAATCCTATATATATACAAGAAATAATAAAACACTTTATTCATTTGGTCATTAATTAGAATTTGAAATCTGAATTGGGCCCCTGGGGCCAAATTGAATTGAATTGAATTTCAAATTCAATTCAGTTATTCAAGACCGCTCCATAGTCGAACCATATGTGGAGCGTTTCTCGTTGGTCGCCATAGTTTTTTTGATTCAGTCACTTTTATGTCATACATTGTAGCGATCAGTATCGCTACTGTTATTTAAAAATCTTCTTATAGTATCCTTCATGCATTCCAATGTAAAGTTTCACAGTTTTCCAATGACGATTCCGCGAAGCAACACAACTACGTAGAATTCTGAGAACAATAACACTTATTTATAACATCACAATATTCACTGTTCTTAGTTTGCTCTTTCTTTTCAATGTAATTGTCACCTGCTTGAGTTTATATCCTGTTTTTAGTAATTTTGTTTATTGAATTCCGAAGTCGATTTGTTTTGTTATTTTCTGGCGTTGAGAGCAGAGCGATTTGACGGATGACACTGACAGCCACGTTTCGCAAGACATCGACTGTTCTAATTGCAAACCATAAAGGCTAAGTGTCATACCGCAAAATACTATCTGCCCTCCAAGCGAATCTATTCGATGTTTTTAATCGTCTTTGTTTTTCATATTTTATTTTAAGAAAGCATTTCAGCAGTGTTTTCCTTAATGCTAGTTTAGCATTTGTTTTATAATGTAAAACAAATTGGTTTCGGACACTATTCTTAAGTATTTTTTATGTTGTAAACTTATTCAAAAGAAAACTTAATCGATTACCGCATCGACTGAGTGATTGAAAGCGAAACATTTTTTACTCGACGGAGGGACATCCCACCACTATTGAGATGAGTTGAGAGGAGTCGAAATGGAGATTTGGAAGATGGCTTACACTTCCGGACATCGGCTGAAGAACACCTCTTTCTACTGAAGATCGAAGAAAGGACGCTCCGAGGAACGCAGGCGTGATCTCGCCCGAGCAGGGCTGAGCGACATCCACAACCTAGTTTCTGAGACGACCTTTGGAGAACCTGAGGAGGCGTGATGAGACATCCCGTCGTCTAGGTTGTATTTTTATTCCCGAGGATCACCGTCATGGAGCATCCTTCTTGACGATCAGCCCGCCATTAGCCTGCTGTTCAGGACGTCGTGGAGCGCCCAGCGCCCGACGTCATTTCCACGTGCGTGTCCATTGACCGCATGCTCACTCTATCTGCGAGGAGCTTACCATCGGTGCGTGCTTTGACCCGCCGATTTATCATCACCGTCAAAAGTGAATCTCACGTGAGTAAAGCGATCGATCGATTTTTATTTGCGTAAAATGGCCATTAGTGTAATATCTGTGCGCGTTCGGAACCTTTCGTATCCACGCTTACAAAGTTCTTGAAGAACTTTAAACTGTATTTTTGTAACTAGAATATTTGTAACCTACATTCAACCTATATCATGATTTTTGCTAAATATAACCTTCATTATTAACTTCAAAACTTTTGTTTCTTTTGTGAGCTGAAACCCATATGTAAGCCGGCCGAACAGCAAGAGGACCCTTGAACTAAATGTTCAATGGCTCTCCGCTGAACCCTATCTAGGTAACCTTTTTTATCTACTTAACTAAGTAATTCCTTTTTTTTACTTTTCGTAGCAGTGCGGAGAAAATCTATTTTTCACCCTCACTTTTTCCTCTTTCGAGGTAAAAGTCTTTTTTTTTTTATTCTTTTTTTTTTGCACGCTACAACAATTGACATATTTGATGAAACGTAACACGTCCTTCGCTCGTTACTAAATCAAAAAAATACAGGAATGCTTCGCAGCCGACAGGAAATGCTTCGCACAAGGTTCAGTTACGGATCGGTTTTGAATAACTGAATTGCTCCCCTGGATCGTATATAAGGGTTGTTCAATGATGGCTCAAAAAGTTTCGGTTCTTTTACAAACATGGATTTTTAAATTTGCTCCGATTCAAATTAATTGTACTTAATTTCTACATTCTTTTCGCGGCTGACTAACCTTCACACTGGTGTGACGGTTAGAAAATAATTTTACTAACATTTACACTTTCAATCCAGCAGTGTTACAGGCAAGAAAACTATTTCCGAATCTTCACACTTGTGTACGTCAGTCAGGAAACCAATTTTTTTATGTCGTGGAATAAAATATTTTGTTTATCATATTATATGGTGGCCTGGAAGGTAAAGTTTTTAAGACCGTACGGTGTTTTAATACCTACGCTCTTACTTTGAATTTTTAACTATACTTCCTCATTAATTTTAAGGTATAATCAAAAGTTTATTTATTATCTAGCAATCTAAAATTATAGCTTTCTATGCGCGGTCATAAATTGAGCGGTACAGATTCTCCGCTGAAATTTTTATACAATAATAAAATGCATTCATATTATAACGACCTCAAACAAACGGTAGGTATTTCGCCACCGGTCACTGAACCGCAAGTTTTTGTAGGTGTCCGTAATTGAGTAATTTGAATTGATGATTGAGAGCGAATAATCAATTTAGTTCAATTGGTGATGATAGGCATTCGTGGGTAAAAAAGATAAATACACAGCACATAGGAGGCAGGCGTTACGTTAGATCTATTTTTGGTTTTGGTTCCCGCAAAAATTTTCATTTGTTCGTTGGTGTTGTTTTACCATAGATGTGACTAACATATGGTTCTCCTTTAGTTACTGATGTTATCCTGTTTTTATGTAAATAAAACGCATTTTAATTTAATTTTGATTAAATCGATAGGAAAAGTATGTTTTTGTTTTATTTATAAAGCTATACAGGAACTATAGTCAGAAAAAAATATATTCAGAAAAGAATATAATAATATTGTGGCGAAAAAGTCAAAGGTAAACCAAGCAAGGGTATGATGATGAATGGAATGATGGATGAAACGGAAATGTTACTCTGGTATATATGGAGAGTGTACCTTGGTAAGTTTAGAAATGAATATTATCTATCGAACCTTAACAAACATGTAATAACTAAAATGCGATACATGAACTGTAAGAAGCTTTCGCGCGATAGTTAGGTCAAAGGGCGGATATCCGATACGAGTAAAAGGAAGTCATCCTGTACGCACTTTCAGGAGATTCTTCAGTCTGCAGCTCTTACTTGCGGTAGCTTGCGTCCTACCTCACACTGCCAGCGATTCAAAGTGGACGATTTTTTCAAATAATCAGTGACATTTTATTATTCACAGTTCTTTATCCAAAGTATACTTGAATAATTGAAAAAAAAAACAATTTGGTCTAAAAACAAAACAGTCACTATGTAAACTGCTATACATACTTTTTGATTCGTTACATTCTATAATAAGAATCTGTTAGAACTTCATATTACCAACACAGTCATATTGAGATATGGTGTAGTCGAGGATAAAGCGTAAAATTAATCAAGTATATTTGTATTAGTAATTACATATAATAATAACTTGAACGCAATTTCAATATTATACATATAAACGTTTTGTACCACTAATAAAATATCACCTTTCTAGACATAAAATTCCAACACGGAAGTCAATTATAATGAAACTTCATAACAGCTTATAACTTAATTAGTTAAGTAATTAAATAAACGACTAGCTAATAATTTCGTTACGAAACGCGGTTCCATACGCAACTTACATATATGTATACATAAAAATGCGGAATGAGCAGGTTAGTTTGTTGCACAAATAGTTCTAAACAAAGGGAACTTGATATAATATATCTCAACTAACATTTAAAGCGAAATTAACTGTCTCTTTGTATGTTTTTCACGTTTTCACGAGCAAACGGGTGAACCGTTTATTATGAAATTTGGCAAAGAGATAGCTGCGCACTTGGAGATTGACATAGGCTATAATATATATATTATCAACCTTTCATCATCACACGAGTAAAACCGCGGGGTGCAGCTAGTAAATTATATATTGACTGATGATGAAAAGTAGCCTATGTTCACCTCCAGGTGCACAGAGAGCTATCTCTGTACCAAATTGCACAACAACGGTTCAGTCGTTGCATGGTGAAAAGGTAACAAACAACAGAGATATATGTATATATATAGTTACTTTTGCTTTTGTAATATGAGTTAGGATAAGTTATATCTTTTTTTTAGCTTCGCTGATTTTCTTGTTTTTATTGGCCCCAAAGGCGATTGCTAAAACATGATGCCAAGCTTTGATAAAGTATCAACGGGATGTAGCGTCAGTCCTTAAAAACGTCCGAGCTCAATGAAGTCTTATTAGACCCCTTACTTGAGTTTAAATTATCAGGATAGATTTACCAGCATTTAAAAAAAAATGGTTATCATCTATCCCTATATCTTTTGCATTACTTTGTCAAAGTTCTTTAAATGCAAATGTGTTAAAATCTCGGTCACGACAATCCTGATGCACTGGTTGTGGTCTAGATCTAAATACTTGATAACGATAAAGCGTGCTGCACGGTCTAGACCTGTAATATAACAGATAAATAATATAAAATGTTAGATTAAACTCACACGATACAGCAAAGATATGTTATTATTTTGTTTATTTAGTATGGGTTACGTATTACTTACTTTTTGTCTCTGGATCTCTCTATAATGTCTATTGCTATATGGATGAACTTAAAAAGTACCATTATTAGAAGAAAAATAAACTTAAATATGTTTGTAACCATCTGTATATTAATGGCACGAGTGCCATATTTTGTCTATCAATTCGGTCTGTATGTTTTTTTTTGTATGTTTGTTCACCAATACTCAGTCAATTGTGCATTGATTTTGATGATTCTATATTTTATATTTAGCAGATCATACTTAAGAGGTGTTCTCACATAAATTTTATTATAATCGATGCAGTACTTTAGTTTTTATAACGAATAAAAAATCCTCCAAGTGCCTGTAGAAAAGTGAACAGCAAGTGACGTATTGACAGATTGTATTGCGTATTTTGAAGTCGGTTTTTTTTTCAGTTCTTAAACTATAATTATTTTCGTCACAAATTGCAAAAAACGAATGGTTTCATCGGAACTCAAGACACGAGACATTTTCGAATTTATATCATTTAACACGTTGAGCACTACAATCATTTGATAATATACCCAGAGGTGTGATTTCAGACCGCCGCGCGTCGCGTCGCCAAGTGAATAAAGATGAACGTGCCGATGATTAGCGTAAACGATGATATGAGAAAATGGCAAGAAAATTTTATACTGGCTATAAACCAGATCAGGGTAAATCTAGTAATGCACGTAATAAATGCTACATATGGAAGTTCGAACTTGTTTTGACGGATATTAGCATTGCAAATGAAACAAATTTTTAGGTACTCTAAAATGTACTTTCATAACACAAATACCTCATTTTGATTCGACCAATAGGAGATGATAAAACCTTTCGAAACTTTCTCAAGGAAACAATAACAAGCGAGAAATCCAAATGATAGAAAATTCGTCAGCTATCGGTATCAGTCGATATCATAGCAGGAACTATTGATATTTACGATATGATAAAGGACATTGAGAGGCCAGCTATTAAATAATAATTACATATATTTATATAACGTAATTTAGATGATTATTACTACTAAGGATTTTAGTATGTATGATCTCATACATATTACACACACCTCACAAACTAATCTTGGAAACTACAGGTCAGATAATGGAGCAGGTTATGCAAAATACCAAAAGTTTAAATACGAAGTCATCCAAATTACATTACATACATGGTTGATAGCGTTTTTATGTCTACAAATACAACATCGAAAAAGCCCAAGGAAAACTTGACATGTATTACTCGTTGAAAGCGACAATACCAGAGTTTTATGCAAACAGAGATCCAGTAGACCCTGGGCTTCAAGAGTTATTAACGTTGGGGTCAGTATGTAATTAATTTTATTTTATTCGTGTCAACTATAAAACTATACTAAAGGAATATGATTACATACATTATATGAACCATTTTTAAGCTCTGACCCTAAAAAGAGGGGTGGATGTGTGTATCTGTGTCTATCTATTTCTGTCTGTCTGTGGCATCGTAGGTCTCAAACGGATGGACCGATTTTGATCTATTTTTTCGTTTTTTTTTTGAGTTATCTGAATTTATAATTGCGTTCATCATCATCATCTCAGCCACAAGAAGTCCACTGCAGGACATAGGCCTCCCACATGGACTTCCAAAAATACCGGTTGAAAGCGGCCTGCAACCAGCGCCTAAGTACCTGCCAATTGTATGATATCCTCTGTCCACCTTGTGGCTGGTCTTCCTACACTGCGCTTGCCGGTGCGTGGTCTCCATTCGAGAACTTTTCGGTCCCATCGGCCGTCAGTACTTACATATACTATGTTATTTCAAATGTGATGTTTCAAACCAGTTTATATACGATGGAGTTACTTGTATACGGTAACAAAAACATACTGCCGAAATGCTAACCTCCTTCTTTTTGGAGTCAGGAAAAATAACAAAATTCAAGTTTCTTTTGAATTTGATAAGTATATTTATCTGACACTTTTGGTCATAATATCACTGGTGTGATAATATTGCATTCTTTGTCTTGTTATTTTAAATTTTACAATAGTCAAAACAACGGTCTCTATCTTTATTAAATAAACTGTATACTGTGTAACTGTAACTGTGTACAAATGCGTACTTCTTTTCTTTTTAGACAGCGCAATCACCGAGGTAATTACAAGGGGTACTTCGGCGTTTCGCACCGCAAGTGGTTCGAACCGCGGTCCGAATCACCCAAGAGCTCTTTTTGAATAGGTCCTTTCGCACCGCGGTGCGAATCGACCAATATCATTTTGGAATAGGTCGATTCGGACCGCAGTGAGGAAACACAGTTCCTTTTTTGGGTGAGTATATTCGAGCAGAGAAGATTGTGTAGTTTGATTACATACGTAATACCTTACACAAAATAACAGGAAAAACAAAATAATTAAAATTATTGTTTTTCACTAGTTTAAAAAAATATTGATTATGTAAAAATATATTACTTAAATAGATGCAAAAAGTTGCTAATATTCGCGCACATTTGATACAAGCAGTTTTTCTATTATTTTCTTTATTAATTAATAAAACCTACATAAATTACAGAAGCGGATTGCACAAAAATCTGAGTAATAACAACAAAAATGCCAACAACATATCCCTAGTAGAATATTTATTCAATATATTAATTATAATTCCATGAATCAGAGTTTAACCGTTGATATTTTGATAACATTAGGACATACCGGCACGCAACGTTACGTCATAGCATTACATCGATTCACGGTGCGCGGGCGCAGGCGCTTCATGTAGGGCTGTATAATAATGTTTTATTCATAATATGAATCTTAGAACATATTTGAACTTACCATGCAACGACCACACTAATTATAGTTTAAAAAACGACTTAAAAATACGTTTACTTGGACGTTTACATATTTTACCATGGTTGATTTTTGGTAGATTTAAACCTAATTTTTTACCATTTGTGCCATTTAATTATAAATAGATAGATAAACTCTTTATTGTACAGTTGTACACACCATAATATATAAATGTGTTTATTTTCTTATTATTTTTTGTGGTGTCAATAAAGTGTTATTGTTTTTTTTTGTAAGTATATAGATCTACGATTGATCGCCAAATCACGAGATGGTAAGATTGGTTGATTGTTATTTTATCATGTACTTACGTTAACTGTGGTAATACTTTATCTTCAACTAAAAATTCAAAAAAAAAACACGTGATATTGCATTTAAACTAGCAAAAAGAAATAGCATCATCATGTAGATTTAATTCTATTAAAAATATTCGTTGAATTTGGTTAAATACGACAGATTAGCTCTACCACCTCGTTAGAGCTAATCTGTCGTATTATTATACCTATGTCTGCTTATTGTTAGAGACAAAAGCTGAAAATAACAATAACGTTGTATTGCGAAAATATTATAATAATGGATAAAGAATTCGCCCCAAGGCCACCAAGTGTTTCGATAACCACGATAGCCGAATGTTGATAAACTGAGTGCCAACCTACGGTACCTCTTATCACCGTCCGCTAGTACAGCGTACTCGGCACTCGCATTTTTATTTATAGCTAGGTTGCGATATATATATTTTAGTAATTATCGATTAAAAAAAAACTTTGTGACTATAGAGAGTAATATTTTTAAATTCGTAATTTTTTTTACGAATCTAAAGGTTTAGCATACGATAGTGAAAAATCTGCGAACAAACAATCTTAGTGCAGGCTCTAAGATATACATATATATATAAATATAATCAATTGATAGTTTTTAGTCAATTTTTTGTTTTCAATTAAATTTAAAAATATCGTTTGTATTTTATGGGAACTAACTACATTTTTACCCGACTGCGTAAGAAGGAGGATTATGTTTTTCGAGTATATGTATGTTTGTATGTGGGTATTTATATGTTTCTATATGATCGCCTACAGCTTGACCGATTTTGATGGTATTCTAAAGAATGCGCATTTATAATATTTTACAGCGATTTTACGTATACTTTTAAAAAAAAAAACGTACATTCAAAAGCGTAACGAAATCAAAAGTTAGACTGCAAAAACTGCTTTTCTTCAGTCGGGTATTTTATTTTTCTTTTATCTTATATACTTGTTCATGACTGACACTACATAACCTGACAGCAGGTCAAAAATACTTTATTCCTATTAATGACATGAGACAACCCTGCATACCTGACGTGCGCAGCCACAGACGTGCGTAGGAGTGCGTCGGAGTGCAGCCTCTAGCCCGAAAAAAAAAAACAATAGAGGCGCCAGCTTTTTGTGTTACTTACTTGAATTAAATCTACTTCATTCAAGTGTACAAAAACTAAACAATAAGTTAAACCTCTAACATTACTTACAAGCACAGGTTTAATGGCGCAAAAAATGGACAAGACCCGTCTCTACATATTTTTAGAACAGCTTTAACATACATCACTTGGATAAAATAATAATAATTTTGCATGGGAGATTTGTTAAAAAATACAACACTAGCAGTTGGTACTTAACTTTTATCTAATGTAGGTCTAATCTATGTTTGTACTCCCGCTCAAAACCCTTATTTGTTCGAGAATGTGGGAATTTCCGTAGCTTATGGCGTTGCTACTAGGCTAATTAAAATTCAGCATTGAACCATGCAAGTCAATGTCGGAGGCACATTAACAACATTGAGATGGCATCATTACCGTGTTTAGCTAATAATAGTGAAACGGAGTGAGAATGTGAATTATATTTTATGTGAACTTTGATTTCAGATTGATTCCGAGCAGGGGTTTTTGTTTTCAATAAAAATGTAAAACAGTTGACAGTTGGGCTATGAAAATTTATGAAAGTTTGTAGATGGCTTTGGATTTACGAAAGAGCTCTTGTCATTACAATAGCATTATTAATTTCATGAACATTATGAACACAAACACCTTCACCACTAAAGTAGGTAATTGCGTGAGTAACCTAAAGTTTCAAATAAAGTGCACATAACACTCCAAGCGACTTCAGTGCAAGACTTATCGCTCCCACTCTAAATAAGAATGACCTCCGCAAATATGATCAAATGATACAGATAAATGTGAATAACGTTGAGAAGCATGTAAGTATAATTAAAATCAACCGTTTATTTTAGTTAAACTTTCAATTTAATCAGATTAATAAATTAAAATCTGACAAACCTTATCCGAAAATGCTAGACAAAAGGACATTTGATTTATTCTCGTTTTGCCAACTAACGCACTTGCGTAACTTTTCCTGATGTTAGAGAAATCAGTAGCACGGTGTCTACTCTTTAAAAATCGCTACAATAAGATCACGCTGAGCTCACTTTAAAATAATATTTTCGAGTATTTGCTGTGGCATAGATTCTAACGTAATGAAAATCCATCTTACCTACTAGCAAATCACCGTTTCTCAACCCGTAGCAGGCTCAGATTGTATGCAGATGGGACAGATGGCGAAAGTAACTGGCAACTTCAGACCACGGGAATCGAACCGGCAAGCCTTTCATTTCACCAGCGAACAATCGTACATGTGCTTTCGGGGTCATGCAGACGATTCAGATTTCTCGAGGTGATGAGAAGCATTATTGTCATCATATTTAATAATATTACAATAATGGTAATTAATCATCTATGGTGGGAAACGCAATTAATCTCGTGGGTTGAAAATGAAATGTGGGATGAAAACGGAATGTTTCAATGTCTTTGTTGCTTTACCTATTTTTAGTTTGTTAAATAAAAAGCAATGATTCAGAAGTTTTTAATATTTATACTTAAATACTATTATATATATGTCGGCGCATAGTTTTAAGTTTATCAATATAGTTACTTATTTACGCCATAAAGTTTAATTTTGAAGGACTAGAAAAGGAAATGGCGCCTTTTCCGGTGTAACGCCAGTTACGTATGTTGATTGCTTCTGATTGGTCGATTAGTCGTTGAATTTCGGTCCGTTCCGTAAGAGCTCGGTTGTGGCGCGAGTGGAGAACGCCGGTGGAGGGGCACACACGAGCGCAAGCCGAGCAGAGGGAACCGGTTTAAATACGTTTGGATGGGAACTCAGAGCTCTCATCGCATCGCATTTTGAATATCGACAGAAAAGAGTACTTTTGAATATTGAGTGTCGGCAAGCGTTACTTGGCGGAACGCATTGTCCTTCGTTATTATATTCAGCTACATTTAAACATTGTAAATCTAAAGTGTGCAAATACAATCTAAAATCAAAGTGCTTTCGTGAAGTTTCAATCTCCTAGCCCGCTATACCCACGCCCAACAAATAACCACCATTTCTGATGCGGAACCTTCACCTCGTTTTCCGACATCAGAAGTGGGATGCGAAGGGCCGACTCTGGAGGAGACGCGGAGTCATCAGCAAGACCAGAAGGTGGCACTTGATATTTTCACTGCGATGGAGGCACTACTTTCTTTGCTACTGACCGTTGCTCACTCATCAGCTACCGTGAACAATTACAACTCCATGAAGCTCATCAAGTTCGATCCTGACGACGAGAACGCTGATATTGAAGAGGCACCCGTTTCAACTGTGGGATTCGCAAGAAACTTCGTGTCAAGCCAAACAGTGCATCTACCCACATCTAAAAAAGGCGTGAACAGCAAGATAACCTGCTTGGGGTGCGGAAAACAGGGACACTTCGCCCCATCGTGTCTGGAGAAGCTGGTCAAAGAAGTCCACATCTGTAACCAGATGTCTGTGAAGTATACACTGGCCACATCATCGGGTGATATCGTTCCATTTTTATTTGATAGCGGTTCAGCGTGCTCTTTGATTAAATCTGATTTAATTTTCCGGTACAGCGTGCAATGATAAAGAAGGCGTGAACAGCAAGATAACCTGCTTTGGGTGCGGACAACAGCAGGGACACTTCGCCCCATCGTGTCCGGAGAAGCTGGTCAAAGAAGTCCACATCTGTAACCAGATGTCTGTGAAGTATACACTGGCCACATCATCGGGTGAGATCGTTCCATTTTTATTTGATAGCGGTTGAGCGTGCTCTTTGATTAAATCTGATTTAATTTGACAATTTTCCGGTACCGCGTGTAATGAAAAGATATTACTTTCGGGATTAGGTCAAATTAACATTGTATGCGAGTCTCAGATCCTAAGTGAGGTAAAAGTTGAGGGTATCTAGCTAAGTGTTTTTGTTTCAGATTGTCCCGTAATCTGTACTTCTTTTTGAATAGCGTTAGTAATTTAACTTCTTTTTGAATAACGTTAGTACTTTATCGATGACGGACTGAGTAGTGTGAGGTGGCTGGATTGCGTTGTAAGGCTGAGTCGAAGGGATGCAGTTTTTCCGGTTGTCATGCGTGACATCGAAAGGATGCTGTTTATCCGGTCCAGTCTTAGTGAGTCGAAGGGATGTTGAATCCGGACTGCGCTGTGTGTTATCCTGTACCTCATATTGATTTTTGTCCTTTATCATTATTTAATCATTGTCCTTTAAATGATTGCGGTTGGATTGCGTTGTAAGTCTGAGTCGAAGGGATGCAGTTTTTCCGGTTGTCATGCGTGACATCGAAAGGATGCTGTTTATCCGGTCCAGTCTTTTGAGTCGATCCTATACCTTTATCATTTAAATGATTGCCTGGTTTTAAACAAGTAGTTATTCCAAATGAAGTACGGTGCGTCTAGAGATTAGGTGAATGTCAGGAATGAACGAGCGGTAACAATTATTAACATTGTTCTTTCCTTGCAGATGTTCATGATGGGCGCCCGAGGACGTGCGAGTGTCAGTCTGGCCGTGTCGGCGCATAGTTTTAAGTTTATCAATATAGTTACTTATTTACGCCATAAAGTTTAATTTTGAAGGACTAGAAAAGGAAATGGCGCCTTTTCCGGTGTAACGCCAGTTACGTATGTTGATTGCTTCTGATTGGTCGATTAGTCGTTGAATTTCGGTCCGTTCCGTAAGAGCTCGGTTGTGGCGCGAGTGGAGAACGCCGGTGGAGGGGCACACACGAGCGCAAGCCGAGCAGAGGGAACCGGTTTAAATACGTTTGGATGGGAACTCAGAGCTCTCATCGCATCGCATTTTGAATATCGACAGAAAAGAGTACTTTTGAATATTGAGTGTCGGCAAGCGTTACTTGGCGGAACGCATTGTCCTTCGTTATTATATTCAGCTACATTTAAACATTGTAAATCTAAAGTGTGCAAATACAATCTAAAATCAAAGTGCTTTCGTGAAGTTTCAATCTCCTAGCCCGCTATACCCACGCCCAACAAATAACCACCATTTCTGATGCGGAACCTTCACCTCGTTTTCCGACATATATATATTGCTATCTCATGATAAGGCTTGTTACAAACTCTCTTATTACAAAAATTAGTATTTGTTAATTTTTTTTTATTAAATTCCAAATCTTAGTCTTTAACTAATAAAATAAAGTCAATAAAAAATAATAAAATATATTTGACGGCAAAACAAATTTAACAAGTTATATATAAGTATATATATATATATTAAAAGAAAAACAAAATACCCTACTGCAGAAAAGCAGTTTTTGCAGTGTAACTTATGATTTCGTTACGCTTGATATGCTGTTGAGTGTACGTTTTTTGTGAGACGGTAAAATCGCTGTAAGTGAATATAAATGCGCATTATTTAGAATAATTCTAGTAAAACCACTTGTTTATTACGAAATATAATATAAACAAGTAAAAGTTTATAAAAATTAAATACAAAAAAAAATGAGCTGAACCACTTTTGATGAAACATAGCTAAGAACAAGCTCGATGAAAACCTCTTTCAAAAAAATAAAAAACTAGATCAAACTCGGCCCATCCGTAAGCAGTTAAGTCAAAATAAATAATCATTAATAAATTAAACTCGGGGCAGTCATCGTTCTAAAAAGAACTGCTTTCAAAAGCTAGATCATTGATCTCGCCCCGAAACAATCAATCTACATAATTAAGTACTTACGAAAGCCGAAACGAAAGTAACGTTAGAGGTTGACATACTCAGTAACATAATACGCTCGTAATCTTTATGTAACGTACGTTTTATAAACTGATAGCGTACCTTCGTACTCGTACTTGTTAGTCCGGAAACACCGAGTCAAATTCTGAATGACGATTGTTCTTTCAAGGCAAATGATTTCGTTGCAAGTTCTAAACAATAGTTTTGAAGGATTGCGTAAGTAATACTTAGTTAACCTATTTAATGAGTGGCTAATCTACATTTTACTATTAACACTGCAGAGAAAGCCAGTAGTCCAGCAGTGGACTTCTTGTGGCTGAGATGTTGATGATGATGACTGCAGAGAAAACGGTAAGGCTCGGAGAAAGATTAATAGAATAGAATATCGTTTATATTCATAAAAGTCACATTCATAATAATTTTAATACTCGTAAATTAATACTAAGAATATTAACAATAAGATGGCTATGAAACCACAAAAAACCTGCAATGTGACTTAGTGTTGCGAAAGACGTATAAGTCAAGGACAATCCATTGAGCTAGATAAAAGCAGAAAAGCTTTTTGTGACATCTACATTTTGTGGTCTAACTTTGAATGGGAATACAGCTATAAAGAACTGCTGTTACATATAAACTAAGTGTGCCTCTCTGTGATGTAAACTGAATGATGAATGAGATGATTATTTTAGCTTATGTTTTCCAGTGTCTTAGTTATATCTATACAATATTCCGGCGAGATCTACTTAGTCATCTATATGTAAAAAGCTCAGAAACAGAAACAGAGACAGTTACGTTTGCTTTCATTCATAAGGCGAATAATTCAGTTTGGCTGCTCTTTTTGTACATTTTTTCAGAATAAAACGGAGATCAACCCTGGAGATTGACGAACCATCAAGATAATTGACAAGCCCAATTTCGCCAAACAATAGTGCCTAAAATGCATTGTTCCGCTATGAGTAACAGCCGTTCACTGCATTGTGTTGCATTGCAAGGTTGGAGCAAGTTAGGTATTGATGTACTAGACAAGGAATTCAGGCTATATAATGAAACTGTCACGAATCTAGTATTTGTTTGGCTATTAGCTGCTTTAGACCGTGATTTTTACTAGCGCAACGCTCAGTATTATGAAATCGCAAACTTTACAGATAGCAAAATTACTATATTTAAGTTTGGATTTCGCTTGTCATCACATTTATTTAACATTGACAGAACTAATTAATACTATAAGCTTTTAATGAAAGCAAATGAAAGGTGAACTTTTGACGTATGATTTCACCCCAAATATCAACGAACTCATTAAGCCCAAGGCCCCAGCTGAAGTCTGTCCGGTGTCTGAATAAAACGAATTCGAACACTGCGCAAGAGCAAGTCGTGAGAGAACGCACGCGCATGCATTTCTTAATCACGTTTTAAGTGGAGTACTTACGTATCTTTTGGCGAAAAAGTTCTCACGAACAAGATTATTTTAACGGAACCTGTCGAAGATACGTTGCGGTTACTAAATGCATTTGAATTAATAAGTACATAGGCGATAAATAAACAAATATCAAATTCCTAAGCAGAGCACGAAAACTGATAAAAATTGAATGTAATTAATTTACCGTATAACCATTTTGTTATTGCCGGATCTGACCATATAATGAATATGCATGCTATACCGCATTCTAATGCATTTGGTTTTTAAAAGCTATACTCGTACTTAGTCGATCTTACGTTTGACCATGTAAGTAATAGTGTACAGGTGCCTAGACTAGATCATTTTATGTTTATTAAATTCAATAATGACATACATTCAGACCTTTTGCTCGTAGCGTAGGATGGTGTCTTGCTTGCGGCTATTTTGGGTTTCAGAGAACCATTTTCGGATCTTAACATCGTCGTTTAAAGTCTTGTACAAAATATCCTGATGGTCAAATATGGTGCAAGAAGGCGATATATTAGCAATGTTGACTTTGTATCGAATAGGCTATCGGTAATTTACTACAACGATAGCATTGTTTTCGGTTAATAATCCAATTTTGGGATGTATCGCTCAAGGTTTAAGTTCAAAATGTGATAAGTATACTCCTACAGATTGCGTTGTACTTTTATTTATCGGAGAGTTTGTGAAAATAGGTCTGACTCATTGCAACTTGATCTTTCGAACCTTGGTGATAAGGCTGATAAAATTTGCTGAATGTGGTCTCATTTACAGCCTAGATTTAAATTTGTGTTATACTATTAGTGCGTCAAATATGACGGTGATTACTTCATTAGTGAGCCAAATAAATTGCCGGCGCTTGTGTATGTTTATTTACAATCCCAAAGGTAGCGCCGATACCTTACCAACTCATTAGGACTAAATGGTAATGAGAATTAAACATGCTGATAACCGGTTCAGGCTCTTTCCAGTTTTGGACAGAGACATTCAGGAAGGCTAGTTGACCAATTCATCAAAGTACGAGTAAATGGCAGGCTGCGTCGACCCAGGCGTCAACTGCGGTCTTTATTTTCGTAAAGAAACCTTCATGCTATTTTTTTTTATTTAAAATAGTTTTTTTGAATCTAATTTAGTTTTTGAGATTGCTATTAAATTATTATTTTTTGATTGTGACAAGACCATGGTACAGTTAGGCCTTAAAATTATGTTCTAATAATTATTCTAGATTGATGCATATATAAAGTTTCTTCTCTTCATTCTCTTATCATATAATTATAACATACTTATATAATTGGTATTCAAATTTATTTTCCTCTGATGACATTTTTACGCTTATTGGTTTATAAGAATTTGTAACTGCATACTAGAATAGGGAAGTTACTAACAAGTATAAGTTTATAAAACTCAAAAACCTCGATAAAAAAATGCTGAACCAATTTTGATGAAACAGATAAAATCACTTTCGATGAAATCCTCTTTTACACAAACAAAAAAACTAGTTCGAAATCGGTCCATCCGTTTGAGAGCTATGATGCCACAGTTATACACACAGACACACATTAACTTATAACACCCCTATTTTTGTGTCTGGCGAGGGTTGAATACTGATAAAAATATTAACACGCATAGAAATAAATCGTCACATATGATTTAGTACCCAATATTACTTCAATAGCAGATAATGGTGATAAAACTGATAGTATCATGTATGATCACTTTGGAAATTTGGATTTATCAGATAAATTCTTAGAATCCATATCTATTTTACAACTTGCGTCACTTCCTAGTTGATATAATAGTTATTTTTATATCATTTTTTTATATATATACAAAATAATATTTTATTTTTGGTACTTAAGTGAAGATAATGATATCGATAATTTTTCATACTAGTTGTAAAACTAATTACAAGAATGTCGTAAAATACCTAGTTACTTTGCGACGTAGTTATTACTATAAATTATTGGAATAGTGCACATAAAATTTGGTCAGAACAAATCAGAGGCCATAAAGTCCAAAAGAAATATGTTCTCATTGATCACCAGATCACTTGTTTGTAACTGGATTTATTTAAATAAAAAAGCAGACTAAAACAACCTCGCCACACATGGTCATAGATTAAACGACAGTTATTAGGGAGTGGTCTAGGCGACCACAGAATAAAGAATAGCGACAATACCTGTTCAGGTCGACGCCCTTGCCACCACCCTGGTCCTCGAGATAAAATTATAGAATCAAGTAAACGAGACTTTGTATGGCAAATATAAAATCAGCGGCACCTCAGCGGTTTTTGTCTCTGAATTTATTGCATGTAATTAAGTGGATGCAAACTTAAAATCGATTTAAGCCCAAATTTTGTTCTGCTACAATATTGATGAATGAGTTATGTTACAATACAAAATATTTGCTACATATAAGACGGTAATTTCAACGCATAAGGTTATAATAAAGTATTAATAATATTTTCTACATATAGGATCATTTAAAATATTTAAATACATAAGTAAAAAAATGTCGTACACATATTTTACCACATGCTATAGCTAGCTAATTACGTCCGTTTACGTTTTCATGCGCTGCTAAAGTGGTACCGTTTATGACAAAGCTATTGTAATTTATGGATTCATAAAATATACCTATCTAAACCTAAATTAAAAGAAAAACAACGTTGATCCCTTCTACGGCTGCAAAAAAATGCAGGATTTGTTTTCATCCCATAGGTCGGCAGTTGACGTGTTAAAAACATGAAATGTGGGATGAAAAAATAATGAAATGTAAGATGAAAATGGCCCAGCAGTCTGCAACGTCTATATTTTTTTTGTACAGAATTATATTTTTTAGTAAATTTACAATGAATTCTACTCAATTTCATTGTAATAAAAAAAATTAAATCCATTGATTTCCTAAAATCTGTGCCTTTGATAATGACACCAAAAACCGGGTTTATGGCGGTTGACAATATTCTGTCATAAAACCAATGATTTAATGATTAAATTTCATTACTTAAAACCGATCTTTTCACTAACCATCGAGTACATAAAATAACATCGTGTGACATCACATTTCGTTAGTTAAAATATCGGTTATATTCGTGTTTGTCTAATTATTGACAACCGCCATTACACCAAAATCAAAATTCGACCCTGGCAACAACCAACGGAAACGAATGCAAAATTAACGCACTTGACAAACTTCCTTTTGTTATTGTCAACTACCGTGACTACACCGTTATACCACCATGAAACTAAACACCATAACAAAACGCTACTCACCGAAAAACCCAAGAGTTCGGGACTATCCGTCACAGAATCCAAGTTAGAAACCAGTTCCGTAAAAATACGTGTTTTACGCGCGGTTTTATTCAAGAACCTCGCTAAAACTTATTTATATTACACTGAACTACACTCAGGCACTGTTTTTCACTGTCACTGTGTTAGATTTAGATCTAAAACTATTTACAAATTTACGTAAAGAGTTTGATCTTCGTTGATGTGCGTACGCATGACCTCTCGCGGCAACGGTTCAGGTGACACTGATGCGGTGCTGCCAGTTTCGGTAAGCTATTTCGAGCGATACGCAGGTTTTCTAAATAGGAACGGTTTTCAAAGATTACCTGTTTTCATTTATATATAACTACAGTCCGTGATATATGGCTTGATATCTGTAACAAGTGTGAATTACCGTAGTTCTAGACTTCTGATAGTATATCGTTTTACAATCGAAATGCTTAACTCAATAATGTCACAGAGTCAGTTTGGTTAATGAACTAATGTGACATTGAGGGCATTGCTATCCTTATTTCGACTAGCAACGTAATAGAGGCGCTAGTTACCATTTTTTCTCACGTTAATTCTCTTTCCAAACGTACTATTAAACTACTATTTGTTTTTTAGTATAATAAAAATAATTTAAAAAAAAACGACTTCAAAACTGAAAAGGATCGACTTCAAAACTGAAAAGGGAGAAATAACAACTGATACATAATACCAACAAATTAAATCAAAACTGGGGGGCAATTCAGTTAGTCAAAACCGATCCGTAACTGAACCTTTTGCGAAACATTTCCTGTCGGCCTGCTATCATTTTTTGATTTAGTAACGAGCGAAAGCGTGTCACGTTTCATCAAATGTGTAAATTGATTGATTGACTTAAAAATGACTGAATCAAAAAAAAAAAAAGATGGCGGCTGATGGGAAATGGTTCACATATGGTTCAGCTACGGAGTGGTCTTGAATAACTGAATTGCCCTGCTGGTCGTCTTCCTAAGTAGGAACATACCCCGACTATATTTTTGAGGTCAGTGCCAGGCCCTAAGCTGTAACTAAGTCCTAGATAGACACCGACCTCAAAAATATAGTTGGAGTTAGTTCCTATTTAGATAGACGCCCAGTTTTGATTTAATTTGTCAGTATGATGTATCAGTTGTTATTTCTTTAAAAGGCGATAACCAGCAACATGTATTATATTTTATAACCATACTTAAGTACATTTCAGGTTCAGCAACTTGAAAAAATTCAAAAACGGTCACGTTTGCTTACATTACTAGTTTCACTTTGATTTTTGAGAAACATAATTTTCATACACAATAGATATCATAGATTAGCTGTGCAATGAAAGTTGTTGTAAAATAACTTACTTAAATAATTTTCTTCTAATTTAAAGAAACATGTGATTTCTGAAGATAAAATTATGTTTTTTTTTTGTTTATAATTAAATGTGTTACAGACTTTATTTGTTTATGGTACCTAATTACAGTTACTCGTTAGTAGTTATTAGGTACTCACTTTGTCTAATTATTTTCGTGTCGATAAAGATACAATCTGTCAACAATTAATAATAATGTTGAAGTGCCAAAGCGTTGAAACATTAAAAAGAATTACTATTTCCAGCTCAAGTAGCATCAATCTGACAACACTGGTCAATAAACGCGTGCAAAAGAGGTGAGGTGAAGTGAGGAACGTGATGGCGGATCGAGGAACGTAGTCAGCGTGCGGAATTTGAATAATTTTGAATTTTAAAATGCCTACGACACCCTTAACGCCTGTCTGAAGGACGGACAGCCAGACTAGCAGACGAGAATTATTGTAATATATAGGTAAGTATGTAGATTTTTTCACCCGACTACACAAGAAGGATGATGACGTTTTTGGATTTCTATGTTTATAAGTAAACAAGCTTTTTCATTGCTCTCTCATGTGTTGTAGTTTGTAGTTTTCTATCGATTTTATTTTATGGTGGTGCTCAAGCGCGCAGCTATCTCTTTCGCACATCACAACATTTTAAACATAAAATCACTGAATAAGGATATTATAAAAGTTTTATTCAGTTATCATTTATACTGGCGACGGAGCAGTGCAAAATCATAGGTAGGTATTATATTTTCGTATATCGAATCGAAGAAAAAACTTTTTTTTAATATTTCTTCATAGTTTCGCCATGTCCGTCTGTCTGTCTGTCTGTCCGTTCGCGGCTTTGTTAAAAAATTATATAAGTAGGTAGGTACTACAAAATTAATTTAAAGTAATTTACTGTGTGTTGTGTGTTCTTTTAAAATATAATAATTATATCACTATTATTGTTTTGTTAATTGAAAATTAACGCGAACCACGGTAAATATCAAGTTAGTAATACTAGTGATTTTGTAAAAGACCGTGAAAGTTTAAAAAAGTGTTTTATAATTATTAAATTTTAAATATTGATACTGGTTTTAAATTCTTATTAAAGTTTGTGCTATCAGCTGTCCCAATATCATCTCGACAATTACTAATGGATGAAGCATCTGATCGAACTTGATAGAAAAACTACCAGCTGATGTGGACCATCTTTGGTTGAAAACATCTACGTATGCACCGGCTTGCCGTCTAATTGCACCTGTTGTCCAACCAGGTAGATAAAAGTTTTAGGGCTCCGTACTAAGGGTACGGGTCTCTCAATAATTTTTATTGAAAGTATTTAATATGGTCTACTATTATGGTATGGTCGTTAGTGAAACAAGTACTTACTTAAAAAACTTTTTAAGTTAAACGGTTTTATTGAAAAGAAAGATAATGATGTAGGTAATGTATTTACTCTATTTTACTAAAAAGCCATTTCATTTGATACCTATGTTGTGGGGGTTGTGTTCAAATATGAAATCCGCCATTTTGTGGCGGCGGCCATCTTGGATTTACAATAATACAGAATATACTAAATTGTATTGTCATCAGGACTAAAGGTGTATACCAAATTTCAGATCGATCCATCACCTGCAAGGGGGTTAAATTTCAATTACTAAATTTGACCCAAATAAACAGGTCAAGCTAAATAAAACCGTTTAAAAACACATGAAAATTACGATTAATTGACAACGGTTAGTGAATAGACCGTTTTATTTCTGGTTTGACGGAATATTCGATTCACTCAGGAAATGTACTCAGTAGGTATGCATAATTTTTAACCGACTTCTAAAAAATAAGGAGGTCCTCAATTCCACTGTTTTCTTTGTATGTTTGTTCAGGGACTACTTCGCCAATTATGAATTGTTTTTGATGATTATTTTTGTGTTTGGTAGGGACATAGGTCAGACTACAGAGGTAAATTATAAATTTATTAATTTTATCAAAATCGGTTCAGTACTTTGGTTTTTATAATAAAATTACTGTAAAAATGTGTCATCCAAGCAAACGAATTGCGTATTTTGAAGTCGATTTTTTCAGTTTTTACCGACTTCTAAAACGAAGGAGGTTCTCAATTCGATTGTATGCCTTTTTTAAACTATAATTATTCACACATAACTATGCACAAGAAAAGCCGAAGTTTGTCCAACATACATTGTTCAGTCAATAAAATGGATCAAGTATCAAAGTGCAGTCGACACACGTACATATGTGTTCACAGGGGCCAAGGTGAACCACGGGTGAAGCTTGTAACTTCTACCAACATTCCCTAGGTAACTAATTATATATAACGCTAGGTAAGCTATTTATTTAGATTAGTGTACGATTTACTGCAGTTGGATGGCTGTAGGAAAGTTGATTTGCATAACGGTCTAGATTTTAAATTGCGTAGTAGTCATGCTCGGCTAGTTAAGGCGCTGTAGGTAATTAATCTAATTTATCCTACTTTGTATGATTTATGCAATTTTAATATATGTACATATTTAAGTTTTCTCTCGGGTGTCACCCTTTCTGTTCTATATTTAATATATTAAGTCAGTAAATATTCTGTCTCCCTCGCGCATAACTAGACGCAAACAATATTTTTTTAAATTTATTAAATTTGACATGCTAATATTTTAAAAATAATGTTACAAACACATAACAAAATAATCGTTTTGATCCAAATGTGTTTACAAACATAATATAATATTTAATGTTGCAATTTTTGGTTTCACCGATTACTCAGCCAATTGTGCATTGATTTTGATGATTCTTTTTGTATTTGGTAGGTCATACTTCAGAAGTGGTCCCATATAAATTCTAAATCAAAATCTATGCAGTACTATGATTTTTATAACAAAATAACTGGTAAAATATCATCCAAGTGCCTGTAGAAAAGTGAACAGCAAGTCGCGTACATATGTATTGTATTGCGTATTTTGAAGGCGGGGTTTTCAGTTTAAAATAAAAATAATTATCTCGATTAACGTGGTTCAAATCCAGCCACACAATCGCTTACCACCAAACGAAATTGTAGTCAAACGTTAAGACCTATTTTACACAAAAAACAACGGGTTGCACTCCGGGAGTGCCGGCAGAAGTGAAAAAAATTAAATAAAATATCAAAAAGACTGACTCGTGAAGGATTTGAACCTCCGCCCTCCGATTGACAAATTGAAATGTATATCGGTGCTCTAACCTATTGAGCTAACGAGTCTTACGTGCATTTATCGAAAATAAGCATTCGGCGCAACGAAATGACGTCATGCTAGAAGGACAAACTTATACATACAATAATGAACTTTAAATGCAGAACGTTTCAATAGGTTTCTGACTGTCCGTCTTACGATCTGACGATCTGACACGAGTTTAACATTTTTAACCCATCTTAAAAATGCACAACACCGCTAAAGAAGTTTTCACTTAAAAAAATATTAAGTACTTACTTTTCTTGGGCAGTACATATTACACACGTACCTATGAGATAATTATAAGATCGCTAGAAAGCAGATATTCCCAACAGCGGGTTGTAGATAACATAATAGGTCCATCGCTGGAGGCGGCCGGCATTCACAGAACCATAAACACACGAGAAAGTCATGTTAGAAAGGTTTGATTAATCGGACGCTGTGCTGAGTAAACTTTAATATCAGTTTTGTCCAGATCACTATCATTTAAATTGAAAAACTGTAGCGAGCAAACATGTACTTGATGTACTTACAAAAGCATTGTGTTATTTTAGATTGTAAGGCATTTTTACAACAGCTGACTAGTTATAAACTGATGTTATGATACGATAAAGATCAACTAGCCTACAATGGGTATTAGATTTCAGTTGGTGCTTTCGGAATAAACTGGCAGACGCTTGACTACCATCATGCCACTGCTGGTAGTTTACAACAGTATGCTGAGCTGGGGGTTACCTATTTATAATCAGAATTGTGAAATACCGTTTTTTTTTTTTTTTTTTTTTTAACAGCCTGTTTGTACAAACTGTCCCACTGCTGGGAACGGGCCATCTTCTCATTGTGAGAAGGGTTAGGCCATAGTCTGCCACGCTGGCCAAGTGCGGGTTGGCAGACTTCACACATCTTCAAGATCATTGAGAACTCTCAGATATGTAAGTTTCCGGCAGCCTAGTGGTGAGACCGTCTGACTTGCGAACCGCAGGTCCTGGGTTCGAATCCCACGGCACGCACCTCTGTCTTTTCGAAGTTATGTGCGTATTGTTGATTGCCGCCAACTTCAAACGGTGAAGGTAAACATCGTGAGGAAACCTACATGTCTGATTCTGAATATTATTTACCCGAAAAAAAAAAAAACACACAGCGAAATCCCGAAAGCTTATTTGACAACTCGTCCAATAACCAAATCTTTGTATTATGTAAGTTTATATGTATAACAAAACAAGTATAAGCTTAGTAAACTCGAAATCCCTTATCATCAGACGAGTTGGTGATCAGAGATAGATTATTATTATTACGTTTAAAAAATACAAGCGAAGTCTTAAATACTGGATTTCACGTTACACAATAAGTAGTGTAATTAAAGCGACAATAGCAGTAGTACATTTGGTAGTACAGCCGGAGCACAATGGTAACGCCTTGTTGGGTGACCATATGGCTCAGTGGATGGCCCTGGTGTCTAGGTCAGGCGGCACGATCAACTGGATCAGGCCTTCCTCTAGCTACGTATATAATAATATAATCTAGGATTGTCCAACTCTAGCAAACCCTAGCAATATAGTGAAAGTCGCTCTGTTTCTTTGTATATCCATCCGTGTGCAGCAATATGCGTTTGGCCCCAAGGATGGAGCTCGTCGATCTAGAAAAAAATATCTATTCACTTTAGCTTTTTTCAATTTACAAGATAGCTCTCAAGAAACAGAGAAGTGGCAAAGAATTCCATTCCTGTACATTACGCATCAAGAACCGAAATGACCGTGGACCGAAATCGTTGAGTACGGAATTTTGGTATTTCATTAAGAAATGGGTGGTAATATGCCGACCGACCTTCTGATAGTTCTGCAGTGACATGGGAAGGGTGGAATAATGTCGTGAAACTCTTGCGCACAAATAATAGCGAAAATAAATTCTTTTTTTAGGGTTCCGTACCTCAATAGGAAAAAACGGAACCCTTATAGGATCACTTTGTTCTCTGTTTCTGTCTGTCCGTCTGTCCGTCTGTCAGGGTGTCAAGACATTTATCTCGGGAATGCGTGAAGGTATCGAGTTGAAATTAAAACCATATACGTAGATCCATAGTATCTTGCTGCAGAGAGAAGAATTAAACTTCTCAGTTTTCATAAAAAAATGTTACAGCCGAATATGTCGTAAAAAATGCACATTTCGACACTCACAGAGGAATCAAAACCTATGGGGTACTTCCCGTTGACCTAGAACTACGAAATTTGGTAAGAAACATTGTGTTATAGTACACATATAGGAAGAAATCCGAAAACTTTAGATTTTTAATTTAATCAGAAAATATAGGGTCTTTAAGCAAGGAAAGAGGGTCCAAATTTTAAAGTGCTTTAACCGTATCATTTGGGGTATCATATGAAAGAGCTTAATTAGCACAAGCTAAAACAGGTTTTTAAATGTTTTTATGATGTATATTTTTCGATTTATGAAGTAAAATATAAAAAAAAAAATATTTCCCCCTTTTATCTACTAAGTAGTTTTTACGGAACCCTCGGTGGGCGAGTCTGACTCGCCTTGTCCGGTTTTTTTATACAAGGTAAGTAAGCGAAGTAAGGTAATTAAGCGACGGCGAAAATAATTCTGTCTGTCTGTCTATTAAATTTCATATTACCTATACAAAACAGTTTCGATCTTTCAGACTGAAAATAATACAAGACACCCAATTGTTCTTACTAGTTCTATTGAGTTGTTCGTTATTCCATTGATAGAACTAGTTTTATTTTTTATCCAAGTCAAGTGCTCTTATTAAAAGAAACTTGACAGCAATTAGGTTCATTAAGCTTTAGCTACGAATGGGGTTAGATCTCCTCTGTAGGCCAAACGGGTTCATTACCAATGCATCGCATTGCCAAGCCGCCTGAATAGTTAGTTGCTAGGTAGCGTTGTGGGCTAGACGGCCTTTGTGTGCCTTCTGCGGCCGACCTGCCCTGGAATGCCGTGCGTGAGTCAGCATGGCATGGTAGCTGGTAGGCTATAAGCTGTCTACTGTGGTTTGTGTCGTAAGGTATTGCGTGGGGGTTATAGCGGCTTCAAACCGGAGAAGCCAGGAAGTCTAGCGCGGAAAGTAGACAATTTTTATTATTTGTTTATAGTATTTTACTAAAAATTTTGTAAACCAACTTCACAAGGAATTCCTGCTCAACGAAGCAGCTCAACGGCTTGTAGCAAAATGTCTATGCTACTAGCCATTGAACTGCTACAAAATTGTGGATAACTGTGGAAACACAATTGTCTAGCCAGACGTTAGCGTCAAAAGTAGCAGAAATTCAGCGTAACAAACAAGTTTAGAAAACTAAAAACAATCCTTGTCATAAAAAACGGGTAACTGATTTTGAAGAAACTTAGCTAAGAGCACTTTCGATCGCGTCCTCTTATGAAAAAATTAGGTCAAAATCGGTCCATCCGTTTGAGAGCTACGATGCCAATGACAGACATATACACAGATACACGCGTCAAACTTGATTTTAGCACCCCTCGGATTCGGAGGAAAAAAATACAGAAATGCAAGAAAATCACAGTAATATACAGTCGGGTTATGAAGAGGACCTTTGGTTAGAGTAAGACTTTACGGATAATTTCGGTTAATTCTCTTGTTTTTCGCAAAGCAATAATAACTAGGCCTATGATCGTACCTGTTCTTATCTCTATCGGTGGTCCCCCATTAGATCAAGCTATTAACTACAACTTTCATGCGCAATTACAACAAATACAATAAAGCTTTAGAAAGTGTAATCAAAACACGCGCCGCTTTGTTCACACGGCGGTAGATCTCGGCAGATAGCGGCTGATTGATTGGACCCTGGAGGATAATTGCTTCTCTAATTGGATAGTTATTGACGTGATATGACCGATATATTTGAACAGTATCATTAGTCATCATCATCTTAGCCACAAGAAGTCCACTGCTGGATATAGGCCATAGGATTTCCAAAAAGACCGGTTGGGAGCGGCTTGCACCCAGCGAGCGTCCCTGCCACTTATATGAAGTCTTCTGTTCATCTTGTTGCTGGTCTTCCTGCACTGTGCTTGCCAGTTTGTGATCTCAACTCAAGAACTTTTTGATCCCATTGGCCATCAATTCTATGTACTATGTGCCCTGCCCATTGACACTTCAACTTGCTGATGCGCTGTGCTATATCGACGACTTTCGTAAGTCTACGAATCTTTTGATTTCTAATTCGATCTCGCAGACAGATCATTAGTAAAGTCATCATTATTTCTTATTAGGCGAGGTTGTGATTAAACGCTGGGATTGTTGTAAAAAGGAAAAATTGGGTGTAATAAGTATGAGGTTCAGGCATGGAAAACATTTTGACAAAATTAATTGTATAGACTGCAACTGTGAAGCGTAAGTGGAGGAGGTTATCAATTCGGACCGTATGTTTTTTTTTTATGTTGGTTCACCGATTACTCAGTGATGATTCTTTTTGTATTTGGTAGATCATACTTCAGAGGTGGTCCCATATAAATTTTATCAAAATCGATGCAGTACTTTGGTTTTTATAACAAAATAACTGGTAAAATATCATCCAAGTAGGTACCTACCTGTAGAAAAATTAATAGCAAGTCACTTAAGTGTGTACTGCGTATTTTGAAGTCAGTCTTTTTCAGTTTTTTTACTACATATAAGTCACGCTTAAAGTTTTTTAAAGTCCACTACAAAAATGCATTTTTGTCAAATATTTATAAGAATGGCAGGGCAGTAGTGGTAGGTACAAATAAAACACACTGTTTTCCGGTCCCACAGCTCACTATAACAACCTTGTACACGTAGGTACGTCAGCTCAAAAACTCCCTATTTCCGACAGAATAAAAATGTGTTACATTATTTGCATTTCAGAGAACCAATGACGATTTGTAAAAAATCCACTT
Organism: Lycia hirtaria; assembly: GCA_947563715.1. NCBI lineage: Eukaryota > Metazoa > Arthropoda > Insecta > Lepidoptera > Geometridae > Lycia > Lycia hirtaria. Next base: position 28,849,524 of record OX387375.1, read on the forward strand.
TTTATCCTTATGCGGTATGTGTCTGCAAACTTTACGTCATCTTAGATCCAGTTTGAAGGTGCAAAAGCTCGTTTGTTGCCTTCTGGACTCAATAACGTCACCTCATGAGTCACGGGGCAAGTTCCATTCATGGCCGGTCATTGATAATACTTCATCTTGGAATAATTTCAGAGAGAAAAAGTAGTGCTTAAAATAACTAAGGAGCTTAAAGAGTAAGAGCTCTTTCTTGCGCAGTCGGGTAAAAAAGAAATATTGTTTTATATGTATGGGTTTAAAGTATTTAACATTAAGTTCTATTATGGAACTTAATGTTCTTTATCTTCTTTTTATTTTGGCCTTGAAAAGATCCATGTATCGCTCAGGCAACTAGAGAGCCGGCCATTTGTCCATTTCTCAATTTTTCATTCATATTCATATGAATGAAAAATGGAGAATATATATTACCACCCATTTCTCGTTGAAATGCCGAAAATCCGTACTCAGCGATATCGATCCACATTCCTGTTGCGTACTGCACAAGAATGGAATTCGTTGCCGCCGTCTCTGTTTCCTGAGACCTACAATCTTGGAATTTTCAAGGCTAGAGTGAATAGATATCTTCTAGATCGACGAGCTCCATCCTCGGCCACACCGTCGCTTAATATCAGGCGAGTTGGTGGTCAATCGTAGACCTATAGTGTATAAAAAAAAGAATATACTAGTAACAACAGAAATCATATCGTGTGATTATGCATGAAATAGAAAAGAGGCTGTATTATGTAAATGTTATTAATATCTAGATGGTGTATATTTCGCTGTAATTTGAACAGTGAGAGTGATAACTTGACGGACGCGGGGGCGATGTGGGAAAGTATGTATTAAACAAGGCCATAGAGTAGACACGTCGTTAGACGGACAGAGGGGAGAATTGATCGCCTTTTACGATATAAGTACCTAATACATTCAGTTTTATTTAAATAAATAAATAAATATTAGTAGACATTTCATACATATTCATCTAGCCCAAACTAAGCAAAGCTTGTACTATGGAAAATGGCAGAGAGAATAGATATATGTATACTTTTTATTGTAAATACATACTTATGATATTTAGAAACACCCACACACGGAATAAATATCCATGCTCAACATGCAAACGTTGTCCTGGGTGGGGATCGAACCCACGACCTACAGCTTAGCAGTCATACATACTACCGACTAAGCTGCGAGGCCAGTCAAGATATAGTTTAGGAATCAACTCCCACTCCCATAGCTAAGAAACTAGCTCTCGATCAAATCCTTTCTTAAAGAAATAAACTAGATCAAAATCGGTACACCGGCTACGGTGAGAGCTACGATGTCATCTTGATGACACAGACAGAAACACAAAAACACAGATAATACAGATACATACGGCAAGCTTATAACACCCCTCTTTTTGAGTCAGCGGTTAAAAATATAACAGAATTGAGAGCTTCCTCCTTTTTTGTAGGTGGTTAACAAATATGGGATAAATGACACAAATCTTGTCCCTGACCACAGAGATTAGAAATTGTTTGATACATAAAATTTTGCAATTATGAAAAATGCACGCGATAGGTCGTTTAAAAGTTGTATAATTTCAATGGACCTTCTGTATTTCTATTTTATTTTTAGAGTCTCACTGGACATAACAAAAACAGCTATTTGAATTAATTCGTATGAAAGTTTACACACAAATTGTTGTGGGATCGCCTCCGGTCTACCGAATGAATAATTTAATTATATACTATTTAATGTAATTACATGCACGAAACTTGCTTTATTATGAGGCTATGTGATAAATACACTGGCTAGAACTTGCGGCAATTTATTGGTTAAATCTTGCTAAAGTCTTTCTGTAAATGTTTGCAGCAAATTTCAGAATTTAGTTAATTTTTTTGTAGCGATATTAGTCAAAAATATGCACGTTTTGCTTAAGAAAGACAGCGTCTTTGACAGCTATTCAACAGCAGCAATATTTTAATATTAATTTAAGCTTGATTTACTTTTCGTCTTTAATTAACGTCGTCGTCCATTACAACGCCTCAGCGCTAAACTAGACCTAGCATCCGATCTGCACCTGTAATTGACCATTATGTTATCTGGGCGCTGTGGTAGTATAGATACTACCATCTCCAGGTCTCGCTCAGCACTCAGGTATCGCGGGTGTGTCATCTCTAGTTTAGTATAGAACTAAACTTGAGATGACGCACCCGCGATTATGTCGTATGATTGTTTCGAGGAGATCGAGTGCTTAACGTAAAGGAGCTCGCGCGCTTACTGCATGGAACTTGCGCGCTTACCACAAGAAACTCACGCGCTTACCACAAGAAACTCGCGCGTTTACCTTATGAAACTCGCGCGTTTACCACAAGAAACTCGTGCGTTTATCACGAGGAGTCCGCGTGTGGATAGCACGTTTGAACCACTCATCGCGGTTGTAATCAAGCTAGAGAACAGTGGGCAGGCACGTCACGAGTTAAGAACAAACAACCGATACCTACAATTTAACGTGTCATCCGATGCACGGTAGCGCTCTGAAAGAAATTCCACACACGGTTACCCTGATCGGTAAGATCATAAATGCGATCTGCGCTTTCTTAGAACCGATTCAATTGTGATTTATCGCTTGGTTATGCAAAAAAAACTTTAGCAAGTTTACTTGCTAATCTCCATTGGTATCTATTCAGATTTGCCCTACAAAGCCACAAACGATTCTGTTATTTTGTTTGTAGATTGCAGACAAACTTCATGAATTAGATTTAGTTCGCAAATTGCTTCGAATTAGTTGAAAATGATGAAGCTAATGGCTGTTTGATGAACTTTCATGGAGGTTAGATTGAACTTGAATATATCAAGGTTAATGCTAATAACCAGACACAAGGTTAGCACTAACACGCATACAAACTTAAGTTAATAGTAAACTAACATAATAAAAGAAAATTTGTAGTTTTCCAGGTTTTACGGAGAGGATAGGAAGTAACTATACCTACAGCTTTAGGACTGAGGAGTTATTAGAGATATTATTACTAAAATTTTGTATTGTTAATTTTATATCTGTCACGTGGACTTGATACAGATGATAAGTATTATGTGCAGAGCACGCGATGGCTTGTTGTCCACCAAACAGACAAGACCGTTGTCGCCGCAGTCACTTACGATCGATCTATATCGGGCGACCGTCTGCTCTCAGCTACCAGTACCACCCTCAAGTTGAATATCTGTCTGGTGCAGTTGTAAAGTTTAAAAATAAAAAAAACATAAACCATTTTTCATGAAAAAAATATTTGAAACTGTTTAGGGCAGTTATTTTCTGCAGGTCTAGTAAGCATTAGACAAATTGTCTTGGTAACAAAACAGAAAAACAGCTGAAAAAAATATGTTTAATAAATCATCATAATAACAATGAAGACGTCATCATCATCAATCTCAGCCACAAGCAGTCCACTGTAAGACACAAGCCCCAAGGGTTTCCAAGAAGACCTGAACTCCTGACGCTGAAGACCTGGACGCGGCCTGCTACTTGTGTAAGGACATTATGACAATGAAAATATGGTCCTCACTTTAGGGCTCATAAGAAAGCTCAGTCATTAAATTCAGAGGTGAAGAGATCCCTACTTCACCGACAATCGCGTAATGATTACCAAAGTGAAATAGCAGTTAGACAAGGCACATATCACGCAGAATTGATACCAATGGGACTTGAAAGTTCCCAAATGGACATCACGCACCGACAAGCGTGGCAGTGGGCAGGGCACATAGCACGAAGGACTGATGGCTGGTGGGACCGAAAAGATCCCAAATGGAAACCATACAATACAATATCACAGGTGAACAGATGTCCTCATAAAAGTGGCAGGAAGACGCTGGTTAGAGGTAGCTGAGTAATTTATTTTCGAATCCATTGGTCTACATTCCGTGTAGTAGATTTCATGTGGATGAGTCGATGAAACAGCAGCTTCTTTGGCCCTCTTCCATAATCATTTAGCCATATCGCAAATGTTATGAAGTGGACAACACATCAAGTGAAGAGAAATGTGAAAGCCCTTGGGTGAGGGCACCGCGGTCCGTTCACCTCGCATTCCGAGCGAGCCTGCCAGGCTCGGTCCCGGTTTTGCAGCTAATGCTAACAACAACCAGTAACTGGACTGGATGCTGGACAAATGCGTACCTATGTAGATGATATACATACTCGTATGTATATGGGTTAAGTTTATGCTGCCATTGAATGAAAACATAGTGAAAAAGTTGGCAAAGAGCGTGACGAGATGTAAATATGTTAATGTTCATTATCCTAATCCTATTCCAACTAATATTATAAAAGTGAAAATAGCTGCTTTTTCACGTACGGCACGGCAGAGCCCATGATCTAATGTAATAATAATAAACCGACATCATACGCAACTTACTCAATCCTTCACGATTGTAAACTTTTTAAAGAGAACTCTCTTCACCCGCTCTTTTTTTAAGCTATTGCATAGCTTCTATCGCGGGCCTTGAGCTTGGAGACCGAATCCAGAAATTCCGTAACGAAAATAACCTAACACACCGCGCGTAAAGCTATTATGCAATAGCTTTACCGCGGCAGTCTCCGAGTGCCACACGTCTTTTTTTCTTTTGTCAAGAATACAATGACAAATGTCACTGAATGTCAAATGCTCGTCTTCGAAGATTAGAAAATGTGCAGATGTTTATACGATAATCCTTAATATTTGACACTCTTGCAAAGAAAAACATGTAGGTGGAACTCTGCGATTCTATAATCTGACGCACTTACTCAGGAATACAATAAAATATTTTTATTTTTAGGGATAACTCTAAAAGTAATAAAGCAATGTTTATAAAATAATCATGGGACCAACTTGGGAGCTTTCTCTATACACCAATTCAGGAAACACAAAAATTGGTTCTCGAATGACGGAGTAATTCGTGTACATAAATAAAAAAAATACGTTACGAATTTATAACCTCCTCGAAGTCGGTTAAAAATAAAATATTTCCCAAATGTAATAGGGCGAATTCTGTGATATTTCCGTTGATTTCCAAAACGAAAAGATTCCCGGTTGCACGCTTCATGCCAATGTCTCATAAATCGACATGGCTAATTCAAGATGCAAGTGGTCAGTAGGTAACTGTAAAGGTATGGTCGTGATATCGCCACTGGTGATCGCAATTTCTCCGGTTATCTCTAACAAGAGTCGCATTGTGGCCGGCCGTTGACCTCCCACGCCTCTCGACCCCGTGGGAAGCGAGTGGTCAAATGTTGGTAGCCGAGTGTCAAGGGGCATTGATAAAATATTATCTACTTTTACCCGATTACCTATGGTATGTAAGTTTCTATAAAAGTAATAGAAAAAAAGTAATGGTATGTGAGTTTCTGTAAAAGTAGTAGTAAAGCACAAGCACACTTGTGCCTTACTTTTGAGACTTTGATTCAATAAGGGCTTACAAACAACTATTTATGTACAAATTTAAATAAATGTCTGCAATCAAAAGTAAGAAAAAAAAAACAATCTCGGTTAAATGAAAGCGCCTGACAAAAAACATATGTAAGATTTACAATACAATGCTAATAGTTTTAAGAAGGCATTTAAAATTACAATAAAAATAAAATTATCCACATTTTTAAAATAAAACATAGCAATCACGTTATAGGTATATTGTTGCTAATACAACAATATATTAATTAAAGAAATACAATCTAAAAAACATGTTTGATTGTTAAAATTGACAAATTTCGTGGCGCGTTGATATTTGTTATTGGAAAATGAAAACTGTTTATTAGTATAGAAATATAAAAAAATAGGATTATGAATTAGGTTTTAACATTGAACGTAAAGCAGCAAGCTTGGGATACGTTCTCCTCGTTCCACAACTTCACTTGTAATGGAAACTTGCCCTGAAATAAATCAAAGAACAAATTTTAATAATTTAACTCAATTAAAAATATTTTTTTATTTGAAAGGATATATTTTCAGATTGGTCCCATAATAATAATTATTGTTAAAACTGATAAAATCGACTTCAAATTGGGAAATTTTATTTTAAAACCAGACTGAACCGATTTTGATGAAATTTCTTTGGGACCAATCTGAAAGTATATTATTTCAAGAAATATTTCTGGCAAATAGGTTTATAAATGTTATGCGGTGATAAACATAAACCGTCTTACTTATAAATGCATGTTAAAATCTTATTCACTAAACAAGGACTTGTCACTTTCTGTCAGAACTTGATACGCGCGAAAACGGAACATAACACTGATTAACTAAAATGCTCTTATTCAGCGTTTTTAAGCAAGACGGGAAAAGTACAGCCGAATTTTATTGTTCTTTGTAGATCTGGAGACGACCAGCCCCGGATCTACGATTTTTTCGAACCGGGACAGAAATTTGACGGTGGCGCCCCTCTCTCCAGCGCTTAAAATAACTTACTTAAAAAAACTTTATATAATTATCTATGTGTCGCATTTTTCTTAAAAGTTTTCGTATTCTAGGCGCTTTGTGGAGCAAGTTATTTTATTTTTAATCATATTAATTATGATTTTTGCGCCCCCTGAAAATGCAGCCCGGGGCGGGTGCCCCGGTTTGCCCCCCCCTAGATCCGGGGCTGGAGAGACGAGACTACTTTTCATCATCATCATCATCACCGTTTTTCATCTTTAAGCTGGTGAAACTGCGGGGAGCTGCTAGTAAGATATATAATGCTTATATTATATACTTACATACATATTTACATCCTACAAACATTTCTTTGGTAATCGGAAAAAATGTTGCGACACAAATTTTATGCTCGTTACACATATAGGACACTTACGGAAACAGTCTTGTCCACTGCTAAGTCGACGTCGAAGATCCTCGTCTCTTCAGCTCGCACTGGACAGGTGAGGTACCCACATGCGTCCTTGGGACCCTGGATGACGCGCGAGAAGCTTCCATCATTCTTCACATCAGCATTGATGGACAGCTTTAGCTTCTCGGCAGAAAACTCTGGTGTTCAGAATATGGAAATAAAAAATGCGTAGATGTTAGAAAAAAGTTTTATATAGTAATTTTCTTCATCGAACAGCTAAACTACTGTCAAGATTAGTAGTCAAAATGACTGCTAATTAACAAATTAGCAGTCATTTAGACGAGATTAAGGGCCTTACCGAAAAACGTTACTTAGCTTTAACCATCGTCTTAAATTCTCTGTCTTCTTTCCGCAAGTGTCATTACGTGTTAGCGAGAAGTTGATAAAATATGTTAAGCAATGCTTAAAGTTAAGTAATGTTTTCCGGTAAGACTGTTAATGTCTAATATTATTGATAAATAGATAACTAAGTGCTTAGAGCTTTCAAAATATTTATATATGTTTTTCCTTTTCTTTTGTGATGATGTCTTTTATAATTATAGTAAACTATAATTAATAATTCATAGTAAAAAAAAAAAAAAAAACGACTTCAATATTCTTAATTTGTTTACTTGGATGAAATTTTTCAGTAATTTTATCATACAAAACCAAAGTAGTACTGATTCGATTTTGATAAAATTTGTATGGGACCACCTATCAAAGAAAAAAGAATCATCGAAATCAATTCACAATTGGCGGAGTAATCGATGAACAAACATACAAAAAAAACATACAGACGAATTGAGAGCCCCCTTCTTTTTGGCAGTCGGTTAAAAACTGAAAAGCCTTCAAAGTCCTCAAAAAGTCTTCAAAATACGCAATTCGTTCAGTTGGATGACGTATTTTACTAGTTATTTTGTTGTAAATATCCAAGTGCTGAATTGATTTTGATAATATTTATATGGGACCATCTCTGAAGTTACTACTTCAAGAAAGGAGGTTCTCAATTCGACTATTGTACAGTCGAATTGAGAACCTCCTCCTTTTTGAAAGTCGGTTAATAGATAGAAGCTTGTTTTAAAAAACACTTCTTTATATTTATTTTGCTATGTCAGCCTGTACCTATGTATACATTTCACGTCTTTTGGCCTTAGGATACATACATGTGTGTTAGGTTTATTTACAGAAGCCAACGTAATATGTTTGGTGTTTGAACAGCGGGTTACTCTGTAGGTATGACAGGAAGTAATTGTCGAAATACCATTAACTACGTGTTTCATTTATTGAATCATTGGAAATACAATGTAATACAATTTTTCAATGGTACTGAGCGATGATCGCTGTTTTCACAGGCAATGATGATCATCATAATTATTCATCATCATCATCTCAGCCATAAGAAGTCCACTGCTGGACATAGGCCGCCCCCATGGATTTCCAAAAAGACCGATTGGAAGCGGCTTGCATCCAGCGTCTTCCCGCCACTTGTATGAGGTCATCTGTCCATCTCGTGGCATAATTATTATATAACAATAATATTATGATGATCATCATTGCCTTTGAAAACAGCGATCATCGCTCAGTACCGTACAGTATACGAGTATTAAAGTAGTATTAAACCATTTGCGTAGTATTAAACCAGTTGCGTAGTATTAAGCCAGTTGCGTAGTATTAAACCAGTTGCGTAGTATTAAGCCAGTTGCGTATTTTAAAGTCGGTTGTTTGAGTTTTTTAAACTATAATTATTTTTATTTTAGTTAACATAAGGTTGTCTTGCGAATTGCTCTTAATTAGCATCAGGTAAGTAAACTATGGTCAGATGTCTAGCCTTTCAATCGTAAAGGTGGTAGAATACTCGATTTCTATGGAACTTACTTGGCATTAGTTTGAGGGTCATGACGTATTTCTTCCCATTCTTCAAGTAGCAGTAGGCTGGTCCTGCGCCGCAGGGGTCTACTGATACAGTAAACACAGAGCACTGGTCTTGATTCACTGCAATTGGTATAATAATGAATCAATCATTACATTCTTTTGCTTCAAACAGATGGCGCCAGCAACCCTTCAACGCTCCAACGATGTTGGAAATCTCATGAAATCAAAATTCGTATCTGAATATTTTGAATAGGTAAAAGCTTCCCTGGTACTGACGAGGAAGGTGTGGTTTGGAGTTCCGTTGGATGTTGAAATAATCTTATTATACCAGATTTAGACTTCATACTTCAAATCGGACAAGAGATTTAGGCTACATCACGTTACCAGAATGTTTATCAACTCTCGCTCGACAAACTTTACTCGTGGCCTGGAAACGGGTAGGTAATTTGAGCTTTTACTATAAATACAAGGTTCAAAAGCCTCTTGAACCTTGTTTTTATATTCATATTGGATCCATCCCATAACAGCCCGACGTGCTCTACAGTCTATATAATATAATTAGGTATGTAGTATACTTACTATTAAAGTATTATGCGCTCTAATTCTACAAGTATAAAATCGTAGAACTATCTTTAACATAATAAATGTATAACCTGCTTTGTCGGTCGGACGCTTCAGTACTTTGCCGGGATAAGAGCTGTACGATAAAACGAGATGCCCTATCTAAATGTCTGCAGAGTACGCTTCTAACTCCTGTGCAAATTAACTTGCGCTTTATTGCGTCGTAGCAAGAGTCAATAGTTAATTGTGTTTGCGGAATTAATCTTCTGTACCTGTACTATTAATTATTATATCTCCGTAAAAAAGTTTATCTTTATTTGTATTTGTTATTTCATTTATTTATTACCAATCACACTATTTCAAATCAGAAAATTACTTCTAAATTAATATAACTATAACGCTCAGTTCATAGATAGAATGTCATGTAATCATGTAATTTATGTTTCCTATTTTACATTTCATTCAAATCATTGTCTACAAATCCAGTCTTGTTAATGTCTACCTTGATATGTTTATAGGTATCTTGTGTCCGCTTGTTCATTACGAAAGTCAATATCAGTTTTATTTTTATCAAACAGAAAATGGTCATTGACCCTTTATAGTAACCTAAGTTCATAATGTCAATATACAGATAAAAATAAAACTCACCATCTTTGCAGAATTTTTTCGTCACATTTTCAGATTGGACACTCACTAAGCCCAAGCAAATGAAGAATATAAACCACATCTTCACTCTATGAACAGCTTGAGTGTACTAGACACATGATACATACTTAATTACAGACATAAATATGAGTAATTAAATATGAACACAAGTGGTAACACTATTATACGTAATGTAGATACTTCAAGGCATTGTAATTGAAATGAGAAATTAACGTCTTGGGTAGCATAAATTATTCATAATGAGTACATATTTTGCGCTATATTTAAAGTATTGCTACTTAAAACTGTGCTATAATCTGTTGCAGTAAGTAATATAAAAGTATTCAGAATATATTATACAAGTGGCAGGAAGACGCTGGATGCAGGCCGCTTCCAACCGGTCTTTCTGGAAATCCATGGGGGAGGCCTATATCGAGCAGTGAACTTCTTGTGGCTGAGATGATGATGATGAATATAAAAGTAACAATTACCACGTTAAATGAATAAGATGTAGCTAGTAACGACTATTAAATCACGGAAATGGTTCTCGCGCCACTTCAATGGATCTTATTCAGGGTGATCCTAGTTCTACAACATTTTTTATCACAGCACTTCAAATCATACGTAATCGAATAGTTACTGTTCCGGACCGCGGTACCTCCAAGCCGGGCCAGTCGAGTGGACTGTATGTGGCTAGAGGAGTGTAGGCGGAGGGACCGACTCGGTGTCCAGTACCACGGTCGTTGGCGGGTGGAACGTGCGCTGGGATTGCTTCTCGGAGATGAAACGCAGGCTTTTGTGTGTTCTTGATGTCGTAAAGGCACTCTGGCGAGGTGACCCAAGAGCGAGGCGTAAATGAAGGGTTTTCCGTGAAAGAATGTCGTCTTGAGAGTGTCGGCTGAGAACAGAATGACAGACTGCCTTGAGAGAGTGCAGTGACTTAATGTTGATGACTAAAGACTGAAGACAGAATGTGTCAGGAACACGGCTTGCGTTCATATTTATCACCGAACGGCAATAACGGGACCGTGTGAATCTCTTCGGCGATCCCTGTCGTGTTCCTGCGATAAGGCGCTGTCTGTTGCGCCCGCACCATTGTCAGTCTAATAGCATACAGTACTTTATTACCGTTCGCCGATTTATTATTTTATTACCTACGGCCTCGCTGTTGGGCTCCCTCACCATTAAAACTGCCGTTACGACATCCGTTTATATATATAACTTAAAACTATCTTAGAAACTACTTGTTGGCGAGCGAACGGTGTTTACAGCCTATTGTCAATAAGTTGCAGTATTTGAGCAAATCTTGGCGTCGTGTTGCCTTTGTTCAAAGTCTGACATGTGCATGGCTTTCTCGAGGTCTCAGGGTTGTTATTTTAGAGTCATTTGTCAAGTAGAACAAAATCACAGTAGGACAACTAGGAAATTTATAGTTTGGTAAATGTCCAGTATCATATATTTAACTCTGTGAATTTATTACTTCCGCACTGTCAGTCGTAAGTTACAAATTGTAAAGACAATGTCTGTCCGTACAAAGGGTGGTAAAACCCATTGTATCTCGTTGTCTTAGGACGCGCCACGTGCAGCCGGTTTTTTGTGATATAACCCTGGGTCTGTTGCGAAGAGAAAGCCAGAGCCATGTTAATTAATATGTTAGGTATATTCATAATGATTATCGGAGATAGACCATAATTGTTGTTATGTTTATATCGTCCGAGTAGCGAGGTAGATCCTTATGTATAAGGCTAGATGCTACGTAATAAAGTGCTAGGAAAGGTGTGTACGCATGTTAGGGTATACACATAGACTAGGTAGATAAGTCTTGTTAGGATTTACTAGTTTTAGAGTAAGTTCTAGATAAGTGTTTGTAAGTGATAAGGTGCGTATAAGGTGATCATGTTCATATTATGTGTAAGAAATCATTGGCCATTTACACGCCGTGCTGCCATCTGTGGGGGTACGTTGGAGGCGGTAATGATTTGCTTATAAGGCCCCAGTCCGGGTTGGCCAAAGTAGTCGCCGATACATGTCCGCGCTATACGCACGCAATCAATATCTTCGTTAGTGTATTTAGAATAAATAATTAACTTCCGTGTTTGTGTAAGTTAGGTGAATAAATGGCCTATAACAGTGTTAGTAAGTGTTTCTCTGAGTTCGAACTTTAGCTTGCTCCGATACCAACAGAACCCGTCGCGCCTGCATACGTACATGCCGCTGTCGTGGAGCGATAGTTCTTTCTTTCTTTCTTCTTCTACAATATTCTTCGAGCCGGATCTCGGAGTGAAGTGAAGTGTCAGGAACATTAGTGAGAGAAATACCTACTGGACTGAAACAGCTAGTGGCCGTCTGCAGTGTATGTGAACATTGACGTCAAGGGCAAGCCAGCTATTATGGATCCGATTCCGATGGGCAATCCCGAGTGGGTTTCGGATGACGAGCGGGTGATGCGGACTGGAAGTCAAGATATCTCATGTCACGTATCTTCAAGAAGCAGCGATAAGGACTGCCTACGAGAACGTGTTAGGTATGAGGTCATACGTGATGCTGAAAATGAGGCCGCTGAGAGACAGCTGCGAAGTGAAAGGTTATCCGAGAAAATAGCAATTTTAATTGCACAAGCGGAACAGGAAAGGCTTCAGACGGAAAGAGATTATGAGCAACAACTTGCTCAGGTACGACAAGAAGCCGCCAACCAGCAACGACAACTAGAACAAAGACTGTTGCAAAAGAAACTAGAAATGGAAGCTGCACTAGCGAGAGACGATTACCGAAGAAGAATAACACTGACTGGACAGAAGAGGATGAATACGACGCTTAAGCGTGCATCTCATATAGAATCTGCGTCTTGTTATCAGAACCAAGAGTCAGTGTTATGCAAATCGACAGTGTGTTGCGAAAGGTCTGCACCTGGCGTCGCGGTTGAACAAAGAACTGCGCACGCGTATCAAAGGTCGAGCGGGCCGGCAGCGCTTGTATCAAAACACGTGACGCAAGCGCCCGGACGTGTACCTGCGGCTGCCATGCGTCATTTGGAAGAAAGGGACGCAAGATTGGACCCATTCATGCGGGCGAACATCGCAGTGGCGGAGGGAAACAATGGACGCCTCCGTTCCAAGAACTGCAACGAGCAGAGAGAAGCCACACCGCTACTGTTGGGACCAGTCAACTGGGAGCGAGACACCAGCCGAGACGACCGTTGTGGGAAATTCGGTAAGCCAATTGTTTCTATGACCGATGTTGATATTATAACCTACGGGTCTATGGGTCACGAGTATGACGTGGGAAAGTTAGAAAGCCACGTGGTGATTTCCCTTTCTGATAAGCGAGTTAGTGGTATCACCAATGATACACGTGACATCTGCGTGATTAGTGACGCAGACATCGAGAGCGACATCAGTTGGCCTGACGCGGTCGGACGTCGACATAAGGTGAGCTGCCCAGATATACAGGTTAAGACTAAGCCACCAGACGGAGCCATCGAGTCTACGAGAAAGAGCAATTGGATGATGACAGCGCTCTCTGATCAGCGAGTGAGTGGTGTCATCGAGGAAGCTCAGGAAATCTGTGTGAGCACTACCACAGAGTTCGAGACCTACGTCAGTTGGCGAAATACACCTGAAAATCACGGTAAAAAGGTAAGTACCCTATCTGATAAGCGAGTGAGTGGTATAACCGAGAATGGTCGTGATAATATCTGTGCGATCAGTGGCACAGATATCAACAGCAACGGCTATCAATCTAGCACAGCTGGACAACAGGGTTCAAAGGTGAGTATCCTCTCTGATGAGCGAGTGAGGAGTATCATCGAGAGCGACCGTGAAATCTGCGTGATAAGCGACGCAGATATTGAAAGCGACATCAAATTGCCCAACGCGGTTGGACATCAATTTGAGGTGAGTTGCTTATGTAAGCAACCTAAAACGGAACCGCCGGACAGACACAGCTACAAACGACTTACAAAGGGTAACAAGAAACGTACCGCTCTTGATAAAGGTAAATATCCAATTGGAATTTATTCTACGGGGCTGCAATGGTATCGGCGCGCTGGTCGATACAGCGGTACAGTACCCGGTAAGTAATAAACTCGATAAAATATCGAGTAAAATCGCATTGAAGGATAAGGCAGGCACACCAATTGGGAGTGTGCATCGCAACTCAATCCGTAAGCGCAAGCTACAAGAGAGCATGGCGGAGATGACCGATCGGGTTGCTCTACAGTTAGGTAAGCAACAAAGAAGGACATCTTCGGAACCGGTAAGGCAAGGTATAGGCAGAGATTGTCTTACAAACAATCTTGCTATACACGTGCCTCAAGACGGAGTGACAATGCTGCATGATCGACTCGCTTTACACGTAAGTAAGACTTCAATAAGAACGTCTTCAGAAAGGGTGCAGTCGCGTATAGACAATGATCGTCTTACAAACGATCCCGCTATCCGCGAGCTGCAACAAGTAACGACGGAGATTGCAGAGCCGGTCATTAGTCAGAACGGTAAAAGTATAACAGGACCTTCTATAGAAAAGATACAATGGAGTCTAGGTAGAGACCGTTTTGCGCACGATCTCGTTATTAAGCGGCTTCAACGAGACGTCGCGATAGGAAGGGCATGTTTCGCAGGTATCGACGAGTTTATGAGGGTACACAGCATCGACAACAATAGCTGTAAGCTTAATAATGGTATGGACTTTTACTGGGTTGAAAGGGAAAACACTATTGTGATTCAGATGTTTTTAGAATTCCCCGTAGTAAATTCGCTTTCAGTGACTGACACTTGGTCAGTTCACAATGGAATGGGCTCAGATAGATTCACACTAGGTTTAATTAATTCTGAGCAAAGGTCAACTAGAAACGGATGGCGCCGAGTTTCATCAGCGGAAACTCCGGCTGGTAATGCGACCAGTTTAAACTGGCCCAGCAATTGTAGAGAATGGTTATCTGGCTCCTTTCTTCTTTGTTATCCGCAGAAATGGAGGAAGGCGTGCAACTACACCAAGGTGGCTACAGAGGAACTCAATCAAGTCCAGCGAGCACCTAGAATGTGTACACTTGGCCCGCCAGAACAAGATAAGCCATACTGCTCTACAATTTGGTGCACCTTGACGCCGCCGCCGCCGCGGTCGTGCAACGATAAAAAAAGGGATGCTAAGAAGACAGACTGCATTCTAATGCCTATTGTCGGGGACACGGGTGCGATCGGAAGTGCGCCACGTAGGATGGCATATGACGTCATCAACGTAACCGAAGGAGAGGTCGAGCACAATGAACGAGTCTACGCTTCGAGCGTAGCTACCCCACTGCTACGAAAGGAGTCTCACCGATTTACGGACTCTCTACGAGTACGCGTATCTACCATGTTCGATGCGTGCTGCGACAATTTGATGCACGATCGCGAAGAGGACACACGCTACGATGAAGATGGTCTGTTGAAAAGTGAGCAGACTAAGAGATTTGAGCATGATCTACGAAGTCTACGAGAGGTCATGGCTACATCAGAGAACTACGTGCTACATCCTTGCTTGTCATCACGCTACAGCAACGAGCTACGACACGGGAGGAAGTTACGAGCCTCCGGAGCTACGTTCACGTCCGATGAGCATCAACGACGAGAAGAGCTCCGAGTTCCTGGACCCGTGCTTGACAACGTCAAGCGACAGAAAAAAGAGCCACAAGCCGACGATGGAGTGATCGGCAGCGAGAGGCATCCTGCACCTACGGATGGCCATTACTCGCAAACGGGGAAATCCACACACCCGTTCGCTACAGCAACCCCACGATACAAACGGGGTGATGCTGAATTCAGTGGCAAAGAAAAGTTTTGGTCGACATGCTTGTGTTCGACGGACGTCACCAGTGACAGCGATGAGCTTGTGCCAACACCGTTCCTGGACCACTACGTCAGGGAGCACTCCGTACGCACGCCGGGGCACTGTTGACAGCGACGCGCACCGCCAGAAGAAGTCCGATGTTCTGCAGTACGTGGTCTGCAGGTGCCGGACGTGAGAGCGTCGCGTGACTCTGCAACGACGAACAAGTGAACCCAAGGCAGCAAAATGTGCGAGTGGATAGTGACATTGGACAATGTGAAACTGACTGTAGTGAATATGTGAACCGAGTGTAGATTAAGTATATATCGTAATTGTAGTGATAATTATGTAGGTATACTTAGTTACCAAGCGGTGTACCATGGATGATTCCGTGCAGGCAATGTATCGGTAGTCATGTACTGTAGATAAGAGGGCAGGTAAACATTGTTGAGCTTCCAAGTCATAGTGGTGTAATCGGTTGAACCCTTTTACAGGAGGGAAAGATGTTGGCGAGCGAACGGTGTTTACAGCCTATTGTCAATAAGTTGCAGTATTTGAGCAAATCTTGGCGTCGTGTTGCCTTTGTTCAAAGTCTGACATGTGCATGGCTTTCTCGAGGTCTCAGGGTTGTTATTTTAGAGTCATTTGTCAAGTAGAACAAAATCACAGTAGGACAACTAGGAAATTTATAGTTTGGTAAATGTCCAGTATCATATATTTAACTCTGTGAATTTATTACTTCCGCACTGTCAGTCGTAAGTTACAAATTGTAAAGACAATGTCTGTCCGTACAAAGGGTGGTAAAACCCATTGTATCTCGTTGTCTTAGGACGCGCCACGTGCAGCCGGTTTTTTGTGATATAACCCTGGGTCTGTTGCGAAGAGAAAGCCAGAGCCATGTTAATTAATATGTTAGGTATATTCATAATGATTATCGGAGATAGACCATAATTGTTGTTATGTTTATATCGTCCGAGTAGCGAGGTAGATCCTTATGTATAAGGCTAGATGCTACGTAATAAAGTGCTAGGAAAGGTGTGTACGCATGTTAGGGTATACACATAGACTAGGTAGATAAGTCTTGTTAGGATTTACTAGTTTTAGAGTAAGTTCTAGATAAGTGTTTGTAAGTGATAAGGTGCGTATAAGGTGATCATGTTCATATTATGTGTAAGAAATCATTGGCCATTTACACGCCGTGCTGCCATCTGTGGGGGTACGTTGGAGGCGGTAATGATTTGCTTATAAGGCCCCAGTCCGGGTTGGCCAAAGTAGTCGCCGATACATGTCCGCGCTATACGCACGCAATCAATATCTTCGTTAGTGTATTTAGAATAAATAATTAACTTCCGTGTTTGTGTAAGTTAGGTGAATAAATGGCCTATAACAGTGTTAGTAAGTGTTTCTCTGAGTTCGAACTTTAGCTTGCTCCGATACCAACAGAACCCGTCGCGCCTGCATACGTACATGCCGCTGTCGTGGAGCGATAGTTCTTTCTTTCTTTCTTCTTCTACAATACTACTATTTATAATTAAATCCGTCGCTCGTCTCGAACAGTTACCATAATTTATTCTGAAATTAAGCTTCTCATAATTAGCATAGTTGAATGCGCCAGATTCCTAGACAGGCTGAGGAATGCAAGTAGATGTAAAACTAGGGATAGACCAGACCAGACCGGGCTAGACTAGAACTAGTCTTTGGTTTTTGCAACCAATATCGATCATACCACCAAGATATCGAAAGCTCAATCATAATAAATAAAAACAGACAAGAGCGAATCAGACTCGCCCACCGAGGGTTCCGTGCAAACTAGTAGATAAAAGGGGGAATTCATTTATTATATTTTTTATATTTTACTTCATAAATCGAAAGATATACATTGAAAAATATTTAGAAACTTGTTTTACCTTGTGCTAATTAAGCTCTTTCATATGATACCCCCCACATGATACGGTTAAAGCCATTTAAAATTTGGACCCTCCTTCCTTGCATAAAGACCCACATTTTTGTGATCAAATTAAAAATGTCCAGTTTTCGGATTTTTCCTATATGTGTACTATAGCACAATGCTTCTTGCCAAATTGAGTGTCGAAATGTGCATTTTTACGACAGATTCGGCTGAAACTTTTTCTTACGGAAACTGAGAAATTTAATTTTTCTTTCTGCAGCAAGATAATGGATCTGCGTATATGGTTTTAATTTCAACACCGTTCGCGTTCCCGAGATAAAGGTCTTGACACCCGGACGGACGGTCAGACAGACGGACAGACGGACAACAAAGTGATCCTATAAGGGTTCCGTTTTTTCCTTTTGGGGTGAGGAACCCTAAAAAAAGATATGTTTAACATTTAATGACGCTCTTAGTTGACAGTTATTTCCAAATTAATTCATATATTCATCATGCAATTGTCAAGAGATTCCACCGCCTGTCAGGGATAAAGCTACAGATTTAGTTTTAGGTTTTAATAATATTCTTATGTAAGTTTGAAACTCTTGATATAGTTAATTAATCTATTTACCATTAAGTTTTAATATTTTTTACTAATATTTATGACCATGTTTCACATAATATGAGTTTCTAATGATTATTCTTTATAAGTCCCGAAAATCCAAAAAGAAGGGTTTTATAGGATTAACGCGTGTATCTGTATATCTGTAGCATCGTAGCTCGCAAACGAAATGACATATTTTGATCTAGTTTTTTTTTGTATGAGAGGATTTCATCGAGTCTGTTATGTTTAAAATCAGCTTAGCCGTTTTTATTTGTAGGGGATTTTTGAATTTTCTAAACTTATACTTATTAAGTTCTGAAAGTCGATCAAATGTTTTTTTTTTGTGATAATAAAACAAACATTAAAATTTCAGGTAACTTTATAATTTTAAATATTGTATGATGACTTGGATAGTATCACGGATTATATGACTATTGTGATATTATGACTGATAGTTTACTTTAACTGTAAATGTAGGTTTATTCGTAAAATAAAAAAGCACTGTCGTAGACGAATCTCGGTCTTGCGAGTCTCGTTTATATACACTTTCTCAGTAGGCGTTTAGTTTATTTTATGAGTTTGATTTTAGTATTGAAGCAGCAGACTTCATCGTCGTTGTCTTCATTCCATACCTTCCAAGTTATAAGAAATGTACCCTGAAACAGAAACACGTATTAGAATTATTACTTTAACTGATTTTATTTATTATTTTTTTGTTGTTGAAAGAAATAATACCGGCATATGTGTTTCACTCGCACACCGAGGATTCTGTACAGCACATCGTTGGTGATAGCCTGACACTAACTTAAAAAAATCCGGGCAAGTGCGAGTCAGACTCGCCCACCGAGGGTTCCGTACAAACTAGTAGATAAAAGGGGGAAATCATTTTTTTTTTTTTTTTCCTTCATAACCCGAAAAATATATATGCCAAATTTCAAAGTTCTAGGTCAACGGGAAGTACCCCTTAGGGTTTGATTCCCTTGTGAGTGTCGAAATGTGCATATTTTTCGACATATTCGGCTGTCACTTTTTTTACGAAAATTGAGAAATTTGATTTTTCTTTCTGCAGCAAGATACTATGGATTTGCGTATATAGTTTTAATTTCAACACGATACCTTCACGCGTTCCCGAGATCACGTCCGGGTGTCAAGACAAATGTCGGACGGACGGACAGACGGACAGACGGACAGATGGACAACAAAGTGGTCCTATAAGGGTTCCGTTTTTTCTTTGAGGTACGGTACCCTAAAAATAGTTGGTGTTGGAATCTACCTAAGTAGTTTTGATTTAAGGTTTCGTGTTATTTTTCACTTTTAAGTTAATTAAATTGTTTTGAAGCCTGATGTTTTATTTTAATTACTTTTATGTACTGTCTTAGTCTGCCAACCCGCACTTGGCCAGCGTGGCAGACTATGGCTTAACCCTTCTCACAATGAGAAGATGGCCCGTTCCCAGCAGTGGGACAGTTTGTACAAACAGGGCTGATAAATAAAAATAAATAACTGTCTTATTTATCTATAAATACCTTAGGCAATACTGAGCCAATGTGTAATCCATAGTCCAAAGTCTGTGAAACGCCGGACGAAGTAGGACATGTAGTGTATAGACAGGCGTTTTGGTCACCAATTCCAGGAAACTCATCTTTCTTATAATACACCATTGTCTTCAAGTTGGATGTTGAGAAATCTGTGATATTATTAATTTAGTCGGTTTTAAAATCGGCTCAATTATATTAATGGAAACGAATCACTTTGTTAAATAACTAGCTAATGCAGCATGTTCACCACAACTCTCTGGTGACTGATGTGAAAACTGAGCGGCACGAGCATGAGTAGGTAACTCGCGAAACTGTAAAACAGTTTACAGAACGAGCATGAGTACTTAGCGAAGCTGTGATATAGTGTGCAGTTGATCCAGTCCTGGATTTGTCAATAGGCCGTATAGGCCGCGGCCTAGGGGCGGCAGCGTCCTAGGGGCGGCAGATTTCAGAGGACGCCCGATATAGATCTCATCCTGGTAGTCGATGAGGTGTAATTTTTGCAGTGCGCTCCCGTACTATACGTAATTAATATAATTTGAACTAGGTATCGATTTTCAAGGGGCGGCAAAAATTTAATAGCCTTCTGGCGGCAAAAGTGTAAAACCGGCACCGAGTTGAACTGGACAAGCATGAGTACTTAGCGAAGCTGTGATAGTATCTGGTTAAATGCGTCTAATGGCCTCTTGCGTTTTTGGTCATATGCGTCGATCCCGTTCAGCATTGGCGGTCTTTATTTCTGTTTTTGTCTATGGTATTATTATTATTTCAAATGAATATTATTTAGATGGGCGTTATTCTCTCGCACCGCTTAGTTTTCTTGCAAGTTGTGAATAGGGGTACAGATATCTGTACCCCTATTCATAACTTGTCGGATGACCCGAGTGCTAGCAAGAAAGAGGTAGCATTACTTACTAGGTGTGAAATCAAACGAGAGAGATGCATTGCTTCCTAAGGGGATGTTACAGTTTCCTTTCTTTGAACATGGAGTTATACGCACTTCGGTAATAGTGCAGTGATTCTGCGATACTGAAACATAATAATTTAATATAACTTAATTTTGTATTTAATCTAATTCTAATAAATCTAATGTATAGGGCGGGGGCGTAATATATTTACATTATATAGGTATATAACTTAATGTACCTATTTATTTATAATGTACTACTTGTTACTCGATGGTGGTGGACACCCCAAAAATGGACACTTTTGCTAACTGTACAAAACGCTCCAGGCTTAGCCTAGGCCCTAGGCAACCCTGTACATTTAGAAACACTAATGTGCGTCATTCACCTCCCTTCTCACAATGAGAAGATGGCCCGCGCCTAGCAGTGGGACAGTTTGTTTAAAGGTGCTCCCTCACCGGGAGCATTCACGTGTAATGTAACATAGATTCGACATTGAGCATTACATTACAATTCTACCTCCCTGAATGACGAGCATTAATTCGCGTGTAATGTAACATTATACATTTGATTTGACTTCACATACTCGTTTTGTATCATTACAAGGTGCGCGAAGTAATGCTCGGTTTTCCTCCCACACTGATGTAATGCTCGAATCTGTAACGTTACATTACACGTGAATGCTCCTGGTGAGGGAGCACCTTAAGCAAGGTTGATTAAAAAAAAAAACGGACAAGTGCGAGTCAGACTCGCCCACCAAGGGTTCCGTACAAACTAAATAATTGAGGGAAATCATATTTTTTTTTTTATATTTTCCTTCATAAACCGAAAAATATACATCGTACAAATATTTAACACATTCCTTGCTCACCACTCGGATCCGAGTGGGTCGAGGCTATAATAGCGGCGCCTGCCACTCGGATCAGAGCAAGCGTCCCGTTCATTTTGTAGTTGTCAGTAAACCGCCGGCGTTTGAGGCAGTCAACGTTGCTTTTCACGGCCACTCTGTACTTAATCAAAATTCGCCTAAAAAGTTTTAGTTCCCAGCTGAAGTGAAGGGTCTGCAGGGGGGCGAAGAATGTGTTAAAAACCTGTTTTAGCTTATGCTAATGAGGCTCTTTTATATGATACCCCACATGATACGGTTAATTCACTTTAAAATTTGGGCCCTCATTCCTTGCATACAGACACTATTTTTTGTGATTGAATTAAAAATGTCCAGTTTTTGGATTTTTTCCTTTAGGTGTACAATGCTTCTTGCCAAACACAATGCTTCTTGCCAAATTTCAGAGTTCTAGGTCAACGGGAAGTTCCCCATAGGTTTTGATTCCTCTGTGAGTGTCGAAATCTGCGGTTTTTACGACATATTCGGCTGTAACTTATTTTTACGAAAACTGAGAAATTTGATTTTTCTTTCTGCAGCAAGATACTATGGATCTGCGTCCTATGGGTTTTAATTTCAACTCGATACCTTCACGCGTTCCCGAGATAAAGGTCTTGACACCCTGACAGACGGACGGACAGACGGACAGACGGACAACAAAGTGATCCTATAAGGGTTCCGTTTTTTCCTATTGAGGTACGGAACCCTAAAAATATGCGTCATCCTAGATAGCTCACATCTTGTTACCCGATGAGATGGGTAAGCATATGGCCCTCTCTTAGTGGACAGACTGCGTTCTAGTATTATTAGTAGAACTAGTTATATTATAGAATATCTTTAACATACCACCATGGCAATTTGAGAATGTAGTAACTTCAGCAGCAGCTGCAGTTAGTAGCACCGAAAGTATTACAAAATGAGTGATCGCCATCTTGCTTCTTCGAGATCCCGAACCAACTGACGTTACTATGTATTCTATTATGACGAGGACCATTGATCGCTTAACAATCGTATACCTAACGTTGGGAAGCTGACGGAGTCACAGTATAGAGTAAACAGTAATGCATCTATATATTTTTGTACAGAGATATAAGATTTCGAAAGCTTAGATTCTATATAATCTAAGTAATCTAAGTTCGAAAGATACTTGTAGGATAAAATTCGGTGTTGTTGGTACGATATTGTTAAATGGGATACTTTATACTAGCCTCTCGGTTGCTAGCCTTAGTGCTTGACGGAGGACTGAAACACCTTGGAAACAAATCGAATCCCTTAGTAATACACAAGATATGTAACCAGGGGGCTGATCGCATTATTTTGAACGTCTATAGTTCAGCTGCGGTTCAGCTGCGCTTGTAGTCGAGTTACGGTTCAACTTTGGTAAAATTTGGTATTGCGCTAAAGTTCAAATGCCAACCAAAGGTTAGTCTTTGGAGGCAATTTATAAAGCGAACATTCCACACAAGAATTTTTATTACAAAGCACAATGATCCAGTGCAACGGTGTAATTTTCTATAAAGTCATGTATGTTTAAATTTAATTAGGAATAATATATTTGTAATCAATGCATTCAAATGGTTGTATTTTTTATAATTTTTGATAGCGTAAAAGTCATTATTATCCAGTCGGGTATTTCATTTTTCTTTTAATAAAGATACTTGTATGGTTTATCTGGGCCACAAAAACTAAGACACGCTAACAATATCAATGAATCAAATTACTTCCAAGATTTAATTTTACAAACCGTTTAAACTTTCGCGCTCCCTACGCTCGCGCATTTTTACTAATTTAACATTTCAGTACTGTGGCCTCACTAATACGAGAAATAAAAATTATTTCTATAAAAACATTACAGAAATTTTCACGCTCGCTTCGCTCGCACAATTTATTACCTATGTTTTATTTACTTGGGCAATGCAAACGATGAGCGCTTGTTAAAAAAAATATATTATACTACCCAAATATTTGTTATCCAACTTGGTGACCACCAACAAACACCCCCTCCCCCCACGCTATGCCCCCTCTCCCGCATGGTCCAGTGCTGAACCGAGGAACTCATTTCAGCACTGGAACTGAGCAATTCATTTTGGCTACGGCCTTGGTTAAAACGTTAACGCGATACGAAACATGCGAAAAGTTGTGGTGCGTTCAAGCGCTTCGGCTGAAGTATTTTAGTACGATCGCCCCCTAGAACATCTAGTATGTAGCAGTTCTGGACTTCTTCAGTCAGCAGCCAGTCAAACTATGAATCCCAGTCTAACATGATCATCCTTTCTGGCTTTGCTTGGACCTCAGACACAAAAAGTCCACTGCTCTGGATATAGGTTTGGATAAAAGTAGTAAAATCAAAATACAAATTATTCTTTATTCGAAACTTTGAACTACTCTAACTAAATACCTTTCAATAATTTTGCGATTGAGTCGTTTTTAGGGTTCCGTACCCAAAGGGTAAAACGGGACCCTATTACTGAGACTTCTGTCTGATATTCTGTCCGTTCGTCTGTCACCAGGCTGTATCTCATGAACCGTGATAGTTGGAGACTTGAAATTTTCACAGATGATGTATTTCTGTTGCCGCTATAACAACAAATACTAAAAAATAGAATGAAATAAATATTTAAGGGGGCTCCCATACAACAAACGTGATTTTTTTGCTCGATATTGATAACGGCAACAGGTAGACGCTTGAAATATTCACAGAACATTGAGTTATATTATTCACTTTAAAATGAATAATTAAATTAAAATAAAATTAATATTTAAGGGGGGCTCCCATACAACAAACATGTTTTTTTTTGCTTGTATTTGCTCGATATTGATAACGGCAACAAGTAGACGCTTGAATATTCACAGAATATTGAGTTATATTAGGTATTTACTTAAAAAAATTATAATTAAGGATTGAGGAGGTGCTTAAGACACTTAGAGGTCTAGACGTGAACAAAGATAGTGGTCCTGATGGTATATCAGCTATTGTGTTGAAAACCTGCGCAACTAAGTTGTCCCCGATTCTGACTCGTCTTTTCCGGCTTTCTTTGGAGACTGGTATAGTCCCTAAGTGCTGGAAGCTTGCGAACGTTCAGCCTGTTCCTAAAAAGGGTAGTCGTGCCGATCCTAGTAACTACCGGCCTATTTCGGTTACGTCCATTTTATGTAAAGTCATGGAGCGTGTACTGAATAGGAAGCTCATGGCATACCTTGAAGACAATAACCTCCTCAGTGACCGACAGTACGAATTTCGCCGAAATCGGTCGACTGGGGATCTTCTCGTGTATGCCACACACATTCTGAGCGAGGCCATCGAGAACAATGGTGAGGCCTTGGCTGTGTCTCTCGACATTTCGAAGGCTTTTGATAGGGTTTGGCATGACAGTCTCCTTAACAAGCTTCCATCTTATGGACTACCTGCTTCCTTCTGCTCTTGGATTAAAGACTTCTTGAGAGAAAGATCGATTCGAGTGGTTGTTGACGGGTGCTCGTCCGATCAAATAGCAATAAACGCTGGCGTACCTCAAGGGTCTGTGCTCTCCGCTACTCTCTTCCTGCTGCATATTAATGACCTGCTGAAACCTGGTATCTTAGGGTATGCAGATGGCAGTACCATTGTGGAAAGATACACCTCTGGTCCAAGAGGCAAAAAGGCGGAAATCGAGGCGTTGAGAGAAGATATGGTTGTGCGTATGAATAAAGCTCTAGAAGCTGTGTCCGACTGGGGTGACGAAAATCTCGTCAAATTCAACGCCAACAAGACTCAAGTTGGTGGTCAATCGTAGATCTATCTTCTATAAAAATAAAAAATAAAAATTTACATACAACATACAACAACAACAACAGACATGTTTTTTTTGCCGTTTTTATAGATAATGGTACGGTACCCTACGTGCGCGAGTCCAATTCGCACTTGGCCGGTTTTAATAAAAAAAAAGACGTGTGGCACTCGGAGACTGCCGCGGTAAAGCTATTGCATAGCATTTTTTATCAACTTATGTAATTATAATTATTTATTTATTTTATTTATGCAGTATTCCTAACACCCCCCACTCCAACCGGCACAGCGGTGATACTTTTTAGTTTTTAGTTTTGCCATCTATCGATGAATAGCAGAACTTTTAATGACTTTTTGAAATATCACGCTTGTCTCTTTAGTTCTGCAAATCGCCTCTAGGTGGCATTGGTTTTATCGGCGTTACTGCGTTAGGTTATTTTCGTTACGGAATTTCTGGATTCGGTCTCCACGCTCAAGGCCCGCGATAGAAGCTATGCAATAGCTTAACAATCGTTTTACTTTTATATATCTTCTCCAAGTTCATGAGGCTACGATGTCTGTCTGTTTGTTTGTGTGTTTTATACTTAAAACGTCTTTATTTTTTGAACGGTAATATTAAAATTGGTTAAGTGCGACATAAACTTAAAATAAAGTTAACGGTAGGTAAAGAAAATAGGTCTGTTACATATTTATTTGAACTTGATATTGTATATGAACCTAGCATTTTAGTCTATTCCTACTGTACAGAAAATATAAGTATGTGGACTTTCAAATATTCTTAGATATAAAGCACATTTTGTTGAATAATTAGGCTATATAAATATAAAGCACATTTTGTTGAATAATTAGGCTATATAAATATAAAGCACATTTTGTTGAGTAATTAGGCTATATAAATATAAAGCACATTTTATTGAGTAATAGAGCCTTGGTGTCAATATTCATGTTCATGTATTGTGTCATGCATAGGAGTACCGAAGCCTCGGTGTGTGAGTGAAACTCGTTCTTTGCCGGATTTATTTAGAGTGTGGCAAGGAACACAATGACATCAGGAGTCTTTTTGACTATTGATTTCTATCATCCTGTCAAACCAAGACCTTGTCTATTGCATGAAATAATACATGATTTATCGGAAGTTGAGTTACTGGTTACACTGTGAGATAACACTGACGCACATAACCCATTCCTTCTTATCTGGTTGACTTTATGACCCGGACAGCGAAAATACGATAATGTTACCAAGTTACTTATCTAATTATATGTTTTATTTTGTCTGGACCGTACAAATTATTATGAGTATGTACATATAATATGCATTATAATTTCTCAGAAGATGTTGGAGTTTGGTAGGAACGTAATGAAAATAGGTTAATAGGTGGTCAATTTGTTATTGAGATAGTACTGTTTCTCAGTATTTCCCTAAGTATTGATAAAAATAAGGAAAATATGGAGGTCAATAGATAATAATATATAAACGATTACTATTATGAAAACCCGAATGGGTTTTTTAAAAGCTTTTATTTAACTTGCAATGTATTTATGTAAGTATGTTAGTTCGGGTGGAATCTTTGAACTCAATTTTGAAGTAGATATCTTTAATCGATTGAGCTGAAATTTTGTATACACGTTTAGTTTGGATGACAATGCACGATATGGTGTGTGACATCATTCTAAATCCAAGATGGCGGACCATCCAAGATGGCGGAATAGTTATTATATTTATACAAAATTAATTTATCTCTTTGACCGGCGCTGGTAGGACTGCGACATACCATCCAGAGTTCAGATTATAATGGTTAAGTCCAAAAGTAAAGTTTTTGTTTTAGGGAGAGAGACGGGTATTTCATCATTATCATTAACCATTGTCCACCCACTGCTCAGTATAGGTGTCTCCTCTTAGCTGCGCCACTCTTTCCAGACATTTTTAGGGTTCCTTAGTAAACAAGGAATCCTTATAGTTTCCCCATGTCCGTCTGTTGGTCTGTCTGTCCATTTGCTGCTTTACTCAAATAGGGTTAGGTTAGAAAGAAGTTTAAAAATAATTCATTCCCACTTTACGTGTAAGGGAGGTACCTTACACGTAAAGTGGGAATAAATTATTTTTACTTATCTACCCTGTTGATAGGGGTATCGTTGGATAGGTAATAAATAATTATAGTTTAAAAAACTGAAGCAACCGACTTCTCATGGATGCCAAATGAAATGAAGTACAGGCTTTCAAATAAAAAAAAAGAATCATCAAAATCGGTTCGCCCAGTCGAAAGTTATGAGGTAACAAACATTTAAAAAAAATACAATCGAATTGAGAACCTCCTCCTTTTTTGAAATTGGTTGAATAAAATAGATCAAAATCGGTCCATCCGTTTGAGAACTACGATGTCACATACAGATACAAGCGTCAAACTGATAACACCCCTCTTTTTGGGTATGGGTTAAAAATTACTAGTTTGAGCTGAACTCTAATTCGAACTCTCGAACTATAATTTAAAAAAAACCGGCAAAATAAGAGTTTTACTCGCACGCCGAGGCTTCCGTACTCCTATGCATAGCACAATACAAGAACACTGACACTAGAGCTAGTTACTTAACACAATGAACTTTTGATCTACTAATATTAGTAACTTCACATATTTCCTACACTGTAAGAATTGCCTGAAATGCTAGGTGTTCACTTACACACCACTCAGTAGATTCCGCAGATCGTCAGACCGCTCGGCAGGCCCAAGCGAAGATGGCGGGTCGAACTGGACACAAAAAGCATTAGAGCGTGAAGAGTGCAAGGAGGATAGGGAGGCCTTTGCCCAGCAGTGGGACAGATAAAGCTAATAATAATATTGTTTGTAGAATCAACAAGAAGGTTGTATATGATTACATATAATACGACAATTTCCGATTTTTCAAAAATGTTTTAGACAAGCTTGTCTTGGTCTTGATCAGTTTTTAGTGCTTGAAAATTTACATCAAAGTAAACCCTACAATCATGCCAATGTACAATGACTTGTATCTATTACCGTTCAAGACACGGCCAGTTAAACAAACACCGTAGGTTCACGAATAGGCTCCCCCGATCTTGCCTAAAAGAGATAAGACGGATAGATAAACAGCATAGGCATAGTATAAATGCACGAGTAGACTTCCGTTTTGTTTTTTTATTGAAAATAGACTTGCATTTGACCGTCACGACAGTTACGGTCTACGATAGAGCGCGCTTGCCTTTTGTGTATAATTTGCGAAGATATTTGGAAATTTCCAGTTTTTCAGTTATCATACCTGGGTTTACTTCTACATTCAAATTAATTTGTTGATTATACTATAACAGAAATGGACGAAAAGAAGCAGGTGGACGCTGATTATCAAAAGAACGAACGATTTTACAAATTTTGATAGATTAAATAAAATATTGAAGACTGATACGTCATTATCGTTTAATTTTCTACATATGGCAACAAAAACACTATCCCCGGCGTAATGTCATTATGTCACCTATGGCAAAATAGTCCACGGCTGTTAAAAAGTGAGCCCGTGCTCGCGAGGATGACTAAAATGACAGGCGGGACATGAGGTTTTACTAAAACCCGGGGGCAATTAGTCCACTTGCCGTGCTAGCCCCGCAGGCTGGAGATTGTTTTGTTTAAGCTCCACTAGCAGGTGTTAGCTCCATCAGTGAGCTCCATAACGCTGGCGCTGGGCTTGCCTCTACGATTAGGTTCCTCATGTGTCGGTCGTCAAGTGCATAGATCTGCCCTAGAACTTTGCTCGGTAACAGACTGTGACTTGTATTTTACCTGCTCGTATCCTAATACTGCGTATTATCATAAACATGCGATAAGATTACACACGTACCTACGTGGTGGACTAAAATTAGCTAACCTATTTTTAATCGACTACGTAATTAATTTACTTATTGGCTTAGTATCCATCAAAAGATTAAAAGATATCATTTTGACTGGCATTTATATGTAATATTAAATATTAGCTTGATACCCTAGAATAAATCATTTCTCATTTTACGTACTATCGAAGTAGTTGTAAAATAGCAAACACAGCGTAGGGAGACTAGTCACGAGGGGACAGACAACCTCATACAAGATGTAGGAGGACGCTAGAAGCAAGATGCTACCGACAGGTCTTTTTGCAAACCCACGGGGGAAGTCTATGTCCAGCAGTGGCCCACTTGTGGCGGAGATGATGATGATATCCGTGTGCTATTAAACTAACACTTACATAGCGGCATTTATATCGATTTCTTATTTTTGTGTAAAAACCCAACTTACTCAAAACTAACTAATCATAACCGACATAAACTTACACTACCGCTCAAAAGTATTTGGCCACCTAGTAAAATACATTTTGTAAAAGTTTGATTGAATGAAACTACTTTCTATTTATTTTAACTGTTCATTAGCAATTTTTAGACATAACAATCATACAGTTTTTGAATTTTGGACTCATCTATATTACCTTTTTTTTAATGACAGCCTCACAAAGCTTCGACAACCTAACTACAAATTTTTCCAATGTTGTCTTGATTATTTTCTGCCATTCGTCTTGCAGTTTTTTCCACAAGTCTTCCTGAGATGTAGGACAATGTTTTCGCACCTGTCTATCCAGCTGATCGCACAATAGTTCTATCGGGTTTAAGTCTGGGGACTGTGGAGGCCATATCATGAGTTTCAAGTATGGAATAAAACGTTAGTTTACACAATATTACATCCGAATTTTAGAAAAAATATGGCGAAAGCATGGCGTAGCATGGAGTAGCATGGCGTGGCGTGGCGTAGCGTGGTGTAGTGTAGCGTGATGGCGGCACCGCCAGGAGACGAGAAATTAAAAACTGTTGATGCATCGCGCTAGATGCAATTTGAATTGTCTCTCGAAAAACACGAGCTGGGAATAATTTTGTTAAAAGCTTCCTGACAGTGGTTTAATGAAGATCACTTTGTGCTATGGAAGCATACATCGTAATTTTGTAATTTTTTTTTTTTTTGTAATTTTGTGTATTATAAAAATCTATGTTTACTTTTTAATATAAAGTACCTGTGTGACCGAGCTCCATTCGGATTTCTTATGACTGAAAATACAAGCAAACCCGGATTTACTTAAAAATAAAACTTAGCAAGATCGATTTATCGTCCCCTAACCTACCTACAAGAACATGAAGTAAAAATTTATTAACACATAAATAATTGACGACGAACGGATTTATAATATAATGAATGGAAAATTTATATAACATAACAAAAATAGCATGACAATTGTAAAAGTTTGATAAATGTGTAAAAAACAAAACTATGTAGATGAATAAAGGCTAAAAAAACAACGGGTTGCACTCCGGGAGTGCCGGCAGAAGTGAAAACTAAAAAATTAAATAGCAACAAGACTGACTCGTGAAGTATTTGAACCTCCGCACTCCGATTGACAAATTAAAAATTATATCGGTGCCCTAACCTATTGAGCTAACGAGTCTTACGTGCATGTGTCGAAAATAAGCATTCGGCTCAAAGAAATGACGTCATGCTAGAAGGACAAACTTGTACATACAATTATGAACTTTAAATGCAGAACGTTAGAATAGGTTTCTGACTGTCCGTCTTACGATCTGACGATCAGACGATCTGACGCGAGTTTAAGATTTTTTACCCATCCCAAAAATGCACAACGCCGCTAAAGAAGTTTTCGCTTCAAAAAAAAACTACCTACAAACCAAATTTCATTAAAATCGTTGGAGCCGTTTCCGAGATTCAGATTATAAATAAACAAACATATATACAAGAATTATTCGTTTAAAGGTATCAGATATAAATAGCTGTGTTATCATAATATCAAATATTGATAAAGATATAAATAAAATCCAAACTCATCATTACATTTGCTGATAATGAAAGTAGTAATGAGCGCAATAATCACTATAATCCGTTTATTTTTTCAAAAGTTTAACGTCATGATTGATCTCAACCCAGATAAGTATCGGTAAAACGCGTCATTTACCTGATATAAAAGTAATTTACAAAAATTAAACCGACTCGGTGTCTGTATAGGACTTACTTGGATGACAGTATAGGTCCTGACCCCGACCTCAAAAAATACTTAGTTTACGTACCTGCTTAGGTAGACGCCTAGTATTGATTTTCTTCGTGTTATTTCTCTCCTTTCAGTTTGAAGTCGTTTTTTTTTTTAAATTATTTTTATTAATTCATTTTAATAGTATTCACTTTTTGAAGTCGGTTAATAAAGTATGCCAGACCTTTTCACATAGTATGAGTGATAAACCTACCAAATTTTCTCCAAATCCGCCGAGTAGTTTATATAGCGTCGGTGTTAAAAAGCCCATATCATGAAAACTACAGAACCGATTTTGATAAAACTTACAGTGACTTCTAAGTTAAAAGACACAGTAAAAATATTTTTATTTAATGCGTGGACAAACATACATACACTTATGAAATTTGGCACTCATGCTTAAAATCTGATATAGACTGTTTATGTTATACAAAAATTGTGCAATTCTGCCAATATTACAAACATACAGGTCAAATTGATAACCTCCTTTTTTTTTTGAAGTCGGTAAAAATATACCTCCAATAATATTAAATTTGCGGTCAATATCCCGCCGCGGGCCGTGTGCGGACTGCGGGGTAAGACTCGATGCCCGTTACATTTCAATTTAACAACTTATTTATACATTTGAATACACATGAAGGGGTCGAGGGAGCGTCTTCACACGGTGTATGCGCTCCTCGCTGACCACCAATATTGAGATAATTTTTTTACCGAAAATTTTGTTTGCGAAATAAACATGACGAATGAAAGTAATTTAAAAAAATTAAACCGACTTCAAACTGAAAAGAGAGAAATAACACGAAGAAAATCAATACTATACATGGATTTTTAATTAAACGGAGTAAATTGACAGATAGAATGTTACCTCTTTTTTATGATATGAAAATAGTGCTGTGCTAAAAAGAGCTAATAAAATGAACTAATTCATATAAGTGATCTATTTCATTACGTTGTATTCTAGATCTTCCTAAAAATCTAAATTTTTGTCCAAATTGTGTATTTGTTAACTAGTAATAGATATCAAAGATTTCAAACTAAACTATTACATACCATAATCTTTTTATATGTTTCTTAGGAAATAATTATTACACTATAACTAAACGGAGATACAGTTATAGTGTAATAATTATATTATTTTAATGTATAATCGCCAACTTCAAACGGTGAAGGGAAACATCGTGAGGAAACCTACATGTCTGAGAGTTCTCAATGATCTTGAAGATGTGTGAAGTCTGCCAACCCGCACTTGGCCAGCGTGGCAGACTATGGCCTAATCCTTCTCGCAATGAGAAGATGGCCCGTTCCTAGCAGTGGGACAGTTTGGCTGATAAAAAAAAAAAAAATGTACTAATAAGTAGTGTAGTGATACAGTTATGGAATCACTTCTTAATTCCTGAGTTTATTCAGAAAAAGCAGTAAAATACATTCCTCTTCTTCTAAGGTTGTTGCTGACACAATAAAAGCGATTCGCTGACATAAATGTTTCAAGATGTATTTATTAATTTTCTATTAGTATTTTCATTCCGTGTTCCGTGTTCCGTGTTCCGTGTGTGTGTGTGTGTTAGGTTTCCGTACCTCAATAGGTTTTTTTTTAATTTTTTCCAAATTTTAAAGTAAATTAACCGTATCATGTGGGGTATCATATGAAAGAGCTTCAGTAGCATAAGCTTAAACAGGGTTTTAAATATTTTTACAATGTACATTTTTCGGTTTATAAAGGAAAGTATAAAAAAAAAATATATATGATTTCCCCCTTTTATCAACTAGTTTGTACGGACGGAACCCTCGGTGGGCGAGTCTGACTCGCACTTGTCCGGTTTTTTTACCTAAGTATATGTGACTTAAATTCCATCTCTATGATTTAAGAGTTGGTATCATTATTTCAAAAAGTGACATTTCAGTCTGTCAGTTTACTCCGTCTAATTAAAAATTCAAGTATACCTAAGTACCCTACCTAAGTAGGTACGTAAACCAACTATTTTTTGAGGTCCTATACAGACACCGACCTCAATAAAAGTAATTTAAAAAAATTAAACCGACTTCAAACTGAAAAGAAAGTAATAACTCGAAGAAAATCAAAACTGGGCGTTTACCTAAGTAGGTACGTACACCAACTATTTTTTTTGAGGTCGGCGTCCGGCCCTAAGCTATCATCAACTAAGTCCAGTACAGACACCGACCTCAAAATTGTTGGTGTACGTACCTAGTTAGGTAGACGCCCAGTTTTGATTTTCTTCGAGTTATTTCTTTTTCCTTTTCAGTTTGAAGTCGTTTAATTTTTTTAAATTACTTTTATTTATTAATTTTTAATAGTATTTATTATTTTGAAGTCGGTTAAAAACGATTGTCAAAGCTCATCACCGCTCATGTCACTGTATATCAAACAATTGAAATATAAGGTGTAGACACTGCTCTGCAATTGCGATGAACGAAGTGAGTGTTCAAAAGCCCATATCTTAAAAACGGCTGAACCGATTTTTTGAAATGTGTTTTCTAGTTTCTACGTATTGCGTGGACAAACATACATCCACTTATGAAATTTGGCACACATGTTTAGAAGCTGGTATTTATTTATTTAAGACCAAGAGTTTATAATTTACATTTTAGGAACTTATAATTACTTAATTAATAAAATTAGCCATTAATAGGTCTATCTTAGTAATTATTTCTAAATAAATGGACGGATATAAAGTTAAACTAAAGTTAACAATCACGAAAATACAAATACAGACATAAATAAGTAATATTATTTATACATATTTATATATACACATATATATACACTTACATATATCTACTTACTATACATACTTATTATTGTATCTGTGCATTGCACGTGGTAAAGATTGTTTCAAATCTTACCACATCAAAGGTTCCTAGCTTTCTTCAATATTTTATTGAAGAAAGACAAAATAAGTAATTATTTAGAGGTTTTAGAAGAAAGTTTTTTGTTTTTTCTAATGTATTTATAACATGTTACAGAAGTATTACTAAACTAAATAAATGTTTAATTTTAAGGTTTATTATATAATACTGAATTAATAATGACTGACTAATAAATCAAGAGGCTGATTACGCACGAAATTGTTTAATTTACTAATAAAATATGAAAATATAGGATTAAATTTAATTACCCTCACGATCGTGACTATGGGACCTCACATACGACCTGAAGCTCACGATCGTGTGGGTAGGTTTCTCAGTTAACCATAAACTAGGGATTTTTTTTACTATTTTTTTCTTGCTCCCTAGATTCGTTACCAACCAAAAACTAACATTTCCGAACTAATATCGCAAAAAAAAATTGTCGGTTGTAAAGGGGTATGAGAAATGAAAAGATTATTACTTACTGATAAGTTTGACTGTACCATTTGCTCCATCACATCAGATTATTCGTAAAATAGTGTTAAAATTCATATTATTTTTCTAATCTTACCTATCATACCTAGGTATAATTAGAATAATAATACCTATGAATTTTATTAATGTTGACATTTATATTGCATGAAATTTTGATTTATATTATAAATTAATAAAATTTATGCTGTAAATATAATATAGATCTGTCAGAGTATGAAATTTATTATTTTTGTTTTGATTTGATTATGGTCATCGATCGTCGGGACATATTTGCTAAAGGTTTTATATCTATCCTTATCTTGGTGTTATTCTCATTTTCATCGTAATAAAATAATAAGACAATATTACATTTTAAGTATCACATTTTATTTGCAACAAATTTGACGTTTATCCTAAACAAATGGTTATAAGTATTTGGTACATTTGTCGAAATTCTTTAATTTTACTCAGTTTACACAATAATAATTATTTTGGAATGTATTTAATTTCGTAGAGGCGTGTCGAGCAGATTGAAAGAACTCCAGCGTAGAAGATGCGATCTTGGAGTGGCGAGTGTTATTTACGTAGCGCGAGGAAGGCAGCGGCCGCGACCAGGAGAGCGAGCGGTGCTGCGTGCAGGGAGGCGGCGGCGCTGCAGAACTGTGCGCGAGCACCGGGGCCGATGCAGGCCGCGTACGCCATGAGGTGCGGTAGCTGGCTCTGTTCGTACAGTCCTGCGAACATGCCGTGCTGCGGACCCCACGCGAACACGCCCACGTCGTCGCCGCCGTGCGTCTCCCACTCGAGAGGGACATCTGCGGGACTCATCCAGTTGATGTCACCTGGAACACAATAGAGGTAACAGTAAAAATCCTTCTCCCTAAAACTGTAAGCGCAGTCCGAAAGTTCCCGAGTTTTTATACAAATAGAAAAAAATCGTGCATATTTAGCCAAGAGTGGAAAGCTTGAAGTTTTAAAGATAACTCTATGAAAAGTAATACAAATGACTTTAACGGTAGAAAATACTAAATAAAGACCTTTTACCAGGAGTGAAATACGATCAAAATTTAATTCTCAAATAATTGATAATTTTATAAAAAAGTATTTACTATCCATCCAGC
The DNA here is from genome assembly GCA_947563715.1 of Lycia hirtaria. Taxonomy (NCBI): domain Eukaryota; kingdom Metazoa; phylum Arthropoda; class Insecta; order Lepidoptera; family Geometridae; genus Lycia; species Lycia hirtaria. The sequence goes on from OX387375.1 coordinate 28,885,342, forward strand.
CGAATGGATAGTATTATCAATAAATGTAGTTCCCCTACACTTACCAAAGTTTGTTTCTTTTGTAACGTCAGGTCGGATTCCATTAACATGAGGCCTGATGATGGCGCCAGGACCATTCGTATAGGAGAGCGTCATGTAAGGAATGCCATCCTCTCCAAGGTACCAGTACGACGGACCGAGGATGTTGTCTCCGCGCCGCGCGTACCCATTGAAGGCAAGCACGTGCGAGTGGTCCGCCGTCACGACGATCAACGTGTCCTCTTCAGAGAGCAGCTCCGTAGCTCGCTCCACGGCCTTAGTCAGTTCCAGAGTCTCATCTAATGCTTTTTCGACTTTGTTGTCGTGATGCGCATGGTCGATGCGACCTCCTTCTACGAATAAAAAGAAACCCTTCTCGTTCCGACTAAGCGACTTGATCGCCACCTCCGTGAGCTCAGCCAGTGTGGGTTCGGTATTTGGGTTAGCTTCTAAGTGGTACTTCATATGCCCGCTCTCAAACAAGCCTAGAAGATAATCAGGAGCCTCTCCGGATGCCGCCAATAGATCATCTCTGTTCCACACGTAGCGATAGCTCAAGTTGCGGGCAGCTTTGTCATCCTGCCACTCTTGAATTAGGTTTCGGCTGTCAGTTCTGTATCCTGGAGAACCTTCTTCGTCGATTGTTGTATTTGGCAAAAATTCTCGTCTTCCACCTCCCAGGATCACCTAAATATAAGTTTTTTTCATAATTTTTTGTGTTCAAATACACTTTGTTTTCTCTAAGATGGGTCTCTGAAACTGTCATACCTTAAAGTGAGTTCCAGGGTAGTGGTGGACCAGTTGGTGTGCGATGTCCGGACATGTTTCTGTGTCAAATCCGTCTTCTTTGACTGCAGCGTCGTTCTCCCAGTAGCGCTCCGCTATCTTAGCGTACGCTCCTGCTGGAGAGGCGTGCGTTAAGCGTGTTGTCGTCACAATACCTGTCAAACGAAAAACATATAATGCACATTGCAATGCACAAAACATTTATTTAGGGATTATTATGAGAAATTAAATGCGTACCAGCATCTCGACCGTCAGCCAGTGCCCATTCGGCGATGGACTCGACGTGGTTGGACTTGTCGTTGGAAGCCGCACAGTTTTGACGATTCACGGTCGCCGTTACTCCGAGGGTCGCCTCGTTGTTCTTGATCCCACACAGGTACGCGGTCGCTGTGCATGCCGAGTCTGCTATTTGAGCGTCAACGCAATAAGTCTGTAACAAGTAGAAATTATCACACCAATCTCAGTAATGATTAGTGCAGTGATACTGCGAGATTTTATTACAATTTAAGATCAAGTTAATGTACTACTTCAATTTCACCAGCGGCATAGAGTAGACCTAAAATATATTCTTTGTTTGTCTAATTTCAAGAATGGCCGTAAGCGTGGTGTACAAAATTGCACAGAAATAACAGAATTTTTTGTACTGAAAAAATTATAAGCACAAATGTAAGTACCTTAGTAACACCGACAGTAGGAAACTCTTCAAAGAATAGTCGCTCCTCCTCTCCGGTGCGGCCTTGTCGCTGGCCGAGCAGGGTCCTGGCGCTCGCCAGCGTCGGGAACGACATGCCGTCACCGAGGAACATGATCACGTTCTTCGCCTTCGATCCCGCGCCAGTGCGAGCTGCGCCTCGAGCCAAGCGCTTCGCTATCCCTTCCTGGGCTTCATTGTACCAATATTCTACTGTGTTTTCAGCTGGATTGTTCGTAGTACGCGCGGCAGACGGCACGCGCGGGTGGTAATGCCCCGCGCCGCACGCCGCCACACATATAAGGAACGCTATTGATGATGCTGCCCTCATACTCCTTCATTAAATCTTGAATCTCTCGTCTGACCGTTTATAAACTAACAATAATCTTATCTTCAGATTTAAACGTTTTATCACATTTAGTGGCTACGTGGTTTGATTACCTAGTCTTGCCATAAATATTGTCACGAAGAAAAAAATTATTTTTTTATTGCAAATAATATTTATTACTTTTACAGTGTGTTAGTTTAATACATAAATATAAAACAATTTAAAATATAAAAGCTTATTCGAAGTGGTCTCCATTGGCTGCAATACAGTCCTTTAAACGTTGAGGCCAGTTATCAATAGAAGCACGCACTCTTTCCATGGGAAAATTCTTCACTGCCAATCGTATGGATTGTTTTAGGGACTCCAAATTATCATGGCGTTTAGAGCAAGCCATACTCTCTAAAACTGACCATAAATCATAATCCAGCGGATTAAGATCAGGACTAGACGACGGCCAGTCTTCAGCTCTGATGAAGTCCGAAACGTTCACTTTCAACCAAGACTGCGTGGACCGAGCTTTATGACCTGGCGCCGAGTCTTGTTGGAAGGACCATACTTGGTTATTGAACATGGTGTTGTTAAGGGGCTTAACTAACTTCTCAAGAATGGTATTTTGATACACTTGTGCCGATGTTTTGATACCTTTTTCACAAAAATATGGCTCAGTCACTCCTTCATAGCTAACACCCCACCAAACCATCACTGAAGTCGGATAATGCCCACGTTGCACTCTGTCGACTAATTGGGAAGCTTCCTTAGAGCTTTGAGCATAAATACGGTCATTTTGTTTGTTAAAATGTTGCTCAATTGTAAAGATTTTCTCATTCGTAAACAAAATTTTTCTGTGACCTCCCTTTGCGTACCGCTTCAGTAGTTGTTTCGATTTTACCACCCTATTCTTTTTTAAATTATCAGTTAAAAAATGACCAGTGCGTCTCTTATAGGCTGCAAGTCCTAAGTCATCTTTTAAAATACGCGACATGGTTCTGGGTGCTATCTTCATCTCCCGAGATAAAATCTTTTGCTTTCGGACAGGATTTCTTCGAATTCTTTCCCTTACTGCTTTGACCACCTTTTTCGTACGAACACTACGTGGACGGCCAGATCTTTTTCTGTCACAAACAGAGGAGGTCTCATTGTACCTATTAATAGCCCGGTACACAAACATTTGACTAATACCAAGCGTATGGAGAGTTTTAAAAATTGCATTTGGCTCCATACCAACTTTGTGTAATGCAATCACAGCGATTCGGTTCTCTTTATCACCCCACTCCATTTTAATATCGCAAAATATTGTACAATGTATTGGCGCCAAAATTAAAAAACTCAATGAACAATCGTATAAAAATGACAGATTCCAAATTCAAATGTAATATCTTTCTTATTTTTAACTGTAACAGTATTTATAGCCAGACTAAGTATTATTATATTAAATTAATTATATTGAAACGATGGAAAGCGATGGAATTATCCACCGTTCGCAGGAATCAATTGTTATGATTTTATCATTTTATGTTAATACTTAGACGTCTTTTTATAACGTGATAAAAAAACATACCTAGAATAATTTTGTTTATTTAAAACATATTGCAATTACTGTACAAAAAAACACAACAATAAAAAAGACATCTTTAAAATACCTTACGGGGCTTACGCGGTTTTTTTCGAGTGGATATCTCCGACTATAGTTTCGACCGCATAAAGCGGTCTTTCTCCAAAGGAGCAGCGCAGACGTCACTCCCGAAGGTCGTCGCGTTGGTAATAACTCAAATTTAAACGTGAGTAACTCGCAAGATATTTTAAAGATGTGTAACAACCACGTTAGTTTACGTAATAAAATTAAAAAGACATTTGTAAATGTAAGATAGATCTATATTTCAACGAGATTCGTGCATTCAATGATAATGTTATGGCTTTCGTATCAATTTCTGTATGAACGAATAGGTCTCAGGGTTCGAACAAGCCTAAGTTTTTCAGACGCTCGAAGTGCCACTATTCTTCAAAATCTAATTTTTCAGTCCCTTGACCACAGTAAAAACTTTCTCCTAAAGCGATATAATATAGTACGTCAGCCATGCCGTCACAATGGTAAGTTATGAGTATTGTGCAGATTATCTTTTGACTAATCCGCCCCATATATATTTGACTGGCCTTGTGGCTCAGTTTGTAGTGTGTTCTACGTCTACCTGCTGAACTGAAAGGTCGTGGGTTCGATCCCCACCCAGGGCAAACATTTGTGTGATGAGCATGGATGTTTGTTCTGTGTCTGGGTGTTTCTATGTATCATATGTATATATTAATAAATAAAACATCTAGTTCCACAAGCTTTGCTTAGTTTGGGCTAGATGGTATGTGAAATGTCCACATTTTTTTTTTTTTATATAAAAGCGAAAAAAGTTGTCATAAATACATACTAGGAAAACGCAATGTGTATAGGAATTGAATAGCTGAGAAATTGGGTATTAATATGAGCTACGCGTTCCTCAGTTAGAATTGATAAGCAAACCTCGTATAAAAATAAAATTAATGATAATAATTATCATAATTATGTGGCTTTCCTTACATCACGCAACAGTTACATGGCAGAATGTGTCTCCGAGAATAGAATACGAAAAATGATAACAGTCGCATGGAAACGCAATTTGACGCACTGAGTACATGACGCACTGGGCAACTATCGTATACTTAGTCTCGAGCACCGCCGTAAAGTAGCATGCCTGTCTATTTCTACAGGATTCATTTCGGGGAATGTGCGCAAGAGCCTTACGACCTAATTCCACCTTCCACCCTTCCCATTTCATTATAGGAGTAGCAGAAAGTCGGCGAATTACCACCTATTTCTCGTTGAAATACCAAAAATCCGTACTCAGCGATATCGAACCACATTGCGTACTGGACAAGAATGGAATTCTTTGCCGCCATATCTGTTTCCTGAGACCTACAATCTTGGAATTTTCAAGGCTAGAGTGAATAGATATCTTCTAGATCGACGAGCTCCATCCTCGGCCACACCGTCGCTTAACATCAGTCGAGTTGGTGGTCAATCGTAGATCTATCTTATATAAAAAAAAACGAAAAATCAATTTTAAAGTCATAGTCACCGGCAGCTTTCTAATCAACTGGGCTTAAATATAAAATCGACCGATTTTGTACGTAAGAGCATGTCCTACTTTAACCTCCACTTCTGGTATGTCGACGCCACCTAGATATTTGTCCTTAGACGGCAGCTTACATGTCAACTGCTGCCGTGAAAGAGACGTCACTTCACACAAGCTTTTACCGATACGAACCTCTATGTCACTATCAGCACAAGCCCAGTCTAAATTCTGTCCGTTTATGGTTAAATATCCAGATTTATGATATTTAACGTTATTGTCAAACTGTTCGTATATCGGATCCGGGTAGAGTAAAAAACCGACGCCAGTTTTAGTAGTGAGATTTTGCACGCTTTGTACATCGTCCATAATGAAACCGTACTCTAATTCTAAAGGACTATTTGGATCTAGATTGAGACCAGGGCTTTCAATGCCGGGAGATTTACAAAGGAGATGTGTTTGAAAATCATCCTTGTGACAGGGAGCGACATAGCGCCGATTATTGTGGTACACGTATATTTGTGGGTCTTGGATAGAATGGAAGTTCTTGCCTAACACTTTGATATTTATTCCTCCAGAAATTATACCTTTGGGTTGTTTTCTTTGACGTATCAGAGGGAAACCAGATTCAACGGATATTATAACTGGATCATCGATATATTCAAACTTTTCTCCAACAAGGGTTCTTATGCCATTATCAAAACGTATCCGCAGAATGCCTTTTTTGAGTTTGTATGAATGAGTAGTTCTACAAACAGCTTCTTCGCGAGATACAGATAAAATAGCGCAAGGTAATTCATCAATAAAAGCCTGAATATTACTTCCTGCGTTTAGATATTCACCCGTGATACGCAATTTAGTGCCTCCAGACTGCGGCCCGTACTTTGGTTCGATGGAATCTATTCTTGGGTTCACAAAGGTATAATTATGTGCAGATTCTACGTTATAATTCGCCATGCGAACCACTACGGGTCCTTCTCGAGGGACCACTTCATCCGGCCTATCTACAGTGCAAACGATTTGTTTCATTGTCATAAAGAGCCCAATGATAGGCTGACATTTGATGCCGGCGATCGTGATACCGTTGTAAATATCGGATATGTTTTGCCCAAGGTGTTTTCCTTCAATAATAATTATAGTGCCTCCATTTGATGGTCCAAATTGAGGCCGAAACGAATAGATTTCAGGCTTTGAACGAGTCTGTGCTTTATTTAGCCAGATTCTAGGAGCGACACACTGTTCTTGATTCTTACAGCCAGACCCTTGACACCAGCCACAACCAAATTTCTCTGGAAGAGTAAGACACATATCAAAGTTGTCAGCCATAATATTACAACGATAAATAAGAATATGAGTGTTGTTAGGATTATCTAATGGCTTTCCAGCCCATAAAACAGCAAAAGCAGCTCTAATGATAGGAGCATGCGACTTGTACGTGAACTCAACAGCTTCACAGTAAATAGTATCGGCGAGAAGTTGAGCATTTACATGAATCACGCTTCCCTCGATGTTGAATTGACAAACGAATCTCGCCTGAATGATAAATTGGTATGTTATGTGGAATTTGACTTTTATGGCTTTCTTTACACCGAATGGTACTAAAATTTCGTTCATGTCGTTGGAAGCAGATGCAATAGTGGGACAAAATCTCGGACCGGAGCGATAACTGAGATCGATTCTACTGACATGCGGTACGAGGATGTCGTTTCGGCAGTTTTCGGCGGGATCGTGCGTACAACGGTGTCCGTCGACGCACCAGTCACACGGGAACGACGAGGTTACACATCGAGTACACGACCTATATATATTACAATCGATGGACGTCAAATTAGATGCCGCAAAGCCGATAGGGTGATAATAGCCGAAAGGGTCGATACAGGCTTGTAAGCTATTTTGAGGTAAATATGAAAGTTTACCGATTTTGTATAATAGAGCGCGTCCTACCTTGACCTCTACTTCTGGCGTGTCGACGCCATCTGGAAGCTCGTCTCGAGACGGCGGTCTACACGTCAACTGGTGCCGCGAAAGAGACGTCACGTTACACAAGCTTTCACCGATATGAACCTCTACATCTCCTTCCGTGCAAGCCCTGTCTAAATTCTGTCCATTTATGGTTAAATATTCTGATTTATCTAAATGATAATATGTAATGTTATTGTCAAACTGTTCATATATCGGATTCGGGTAAAGTAAAAAACCGTCGCCAGTTTTAGTAGTGAGATTTTGCACGCTTCGTACATCGTCCATAATGAAACCGTACTCTAATTCTAAAGGACTGTCTGGATCTAGATTGAGACCTACGCTTTCAATGCCGGGAGATTCACAAAGGAGATGTGTTTGAAAATTAACTTTGTGACAGGGAGCGACATAGCGCCGATTATTGTGATACACGTATATTTGTGGGTCTTGGATAGAATGGAAGTTCTTGCCCATTACTTTGATGTTTATCCCTCCAGAGGGTATACCTTTGGGTTGCTTTCTTTGACTTATTAGAGGGGGGCCGGATTCAACAGATACTATGACCGGATCTTCAATATATTCAAACTTTTCCCGCTCTAGAGTTCTCATACCGTTATCGAAACGCATCCGTAGGGTTCCTATTTTGAGGTGATATGAATGACTAGTTCTACAAACTGCCTCTTCGTGCGATACGGATAAAATAGTGCAAGGTAAATCATCGATAAAAGCTTGAATATTACTTCCCGCGTTAAGATATGTTCCCGTTATACGCAATTTAGTACCTCCAGACTGCGGCCCGTACTTTGGCTGGATGGAATTTATTCTCGGATTCACAAAAGCGTAATTACGTGTAGATTCTCCGAGATAGTCCGCCACGTGAACCACCACGGGACCATCTCGAGGCACGTCCTCACCCGGCCCGTCTACAGTGCAAACGATCTGTTTCGTTTTCACGTATAGCTCAATGATAGGCTGACATTTGATGCCGGCGATGGTGACACCATGGTAAATATCGGATATGTTTTGCCCAAGATTGATGCCTTGAATGGTAATGTTGGTTCCTCCATCCCAAGGACCGAGTTGGGGGCTAAAAGAATGAATCTCAGGGTTTGGACAAGTCTGTGTTCTGTATAGCCAAACATTGGGAGCGCCACACTTTCCTTGAATCTCACATTTATCAGAAGTTTGACACCAGCCACACCCAAATTTCTTTGGTAAAGTGAGACATATGCCACAGTTATTAGCCATATCGTTACAACGGTAGATGACAATGTGAATATTATTCGGATTATCTAATGGCTTAGATCCACCCCAAATAACAGCGAAAGAAGCTGTAATATTAGGAGTACGAGACGTGTATGTGAACTCAACGGCATCACAGTAAATAGTGTCAGCGAGAAGTTGGGCGTTTACATGAGTCACGCGTCCCTCTATATTGAATTGACAAACAAACCTCGTCTGAACGATAAATTGGCCTATTATGTGGACTTTGACTTTTATGGCTTTCTTTACACCGGATGGAACTAAAATTTCGTTCGTGCCGTCGGACGTGGAATTGATAGTGGGACAAAATCCGGGGCCGGAGCGATAACTAGGACCAATTCTACTGACGCCCGTTACGAGGATGTCGTTTTGGCAGTTTTCGGCGGTATCGTGCGTGCAACGGTGTCCGTCGACGCACCAGTCGCACGGGAACGACGAGCTGACGCATTGAGTACACGAGCTGTACGTATTACAATCAAAGAACGTGAAGTTAGTCGCTACAAAATCAGGGCCCTGCGTGGTGCGCACCGACAGTTTCGCTGTAAAGTGATGTTGACCGGTGGGGATCGAGGGAAGCGTGTCGGTGCGCGGTGTTGTACAATTCACCCCGTAAGGTTTTCTGGTGGCATTCGTTATAAGAGTACAATCTAAGGCTGTAAATGCACATAAGAATTGTCCGTTAAGAGTTGGCAAGTTTTCTATGAGTAAATCTAATGTTCTCGCTGTAGTTCGTTGTAACTGATTTGGCGTCACTTGTGTGATGGTCGTGCAACGGCCACTACGATATGAGATCCAGTACAGAGGATCTTTTGCTGCATCTTGACAGTCTGAACGTAAGCTGCACTTGTTTTCTAGAAAACACCACCCGCAATAAGGGTCTTTGGCTCCGAGGCACGTTAAGCACGATTTATATACGCTACACTCTTGAACTTTAACTTTAGACACTTTGCGTTCGGTCATCACATATAAATGCATCAATTGAGTATCGAAGAATAAGTCTTTGTTAACGGGCGAGCCTTTGTCGACGACGATGTCTCCGTACTCAAAGGCGGAAGAGGCACTCTCCACGATGATTTTCTTCAGGTGTCCCTCGGCAGTGCCCGCAAATACTACAGTATAATCTCCGGTGACCGTAGCCGCCACCGCCGTCATTCTCTTGGCAAACACCGCGACCGGCACGGCCTCCACTGGCTGCTCACCCCCCAGGGGCGTATTCACATCTAGTCCGCAAAAATCTTCGCTGATAGACTGTAGTTTCGTACCGATACACGCGTGGGAAGGAGATATGAAATCCAGTCCTCTAGATCCATTGCCACTGAGGCATGCTTTTATGTTTTGCATGAATTTTCGACGGATTGCTTTCAACGAATATACACAAAGAGCAGATATATTGGAGGGTTTGTTGGTGTTGATCGTTTCGCTTTGACTGAATGCGGCAAATAGAACATCATGCTGAGCAGTTATTCCGAGCTCTCCTGCTAAAACCGACCCGGCCTTTCCTACAAAAGCCGCCTGTACGAGATTGTATCCTAAGTTGCCACCGCCTTCTCCCATGCAGGACATTGGTATTTCAGTGTACGAGTAATAGTTCTCATCGTCGTGGCACACGCGAACCAATTTGCTGTAATAAGTGTCTGATCCTACTCCTCTTAGCTGCGTTGTAAGAAAGTAGCTGAATCCTTCTGAACTGAATCCGTAAACATAATTTATAGGATAGCGTTTACGAGACAATGAACTGACAAACATTCTAGTACCAGTCGTGACGGCCGTTCTGGCTATCATAAAAAGTCGATCGTTCTCGAGAGAACGGCTGCTCACAGCGGGGACTTCAGATCGATAGGGCGAGTTTCCTGTGAAGGTGACTCCCACGTACATGACTTGCGTCATCAGCGGGTTGGGAGGGCCCGGCGCTATGAATGCCACCGTCGACGAGGTAGCATTGTTTGCCACCATCGGTTCGCGTACTTCTCGCACATCGTGAGAGATGTTATTCAAGTTGCGCACCGAGCACAATCCTTGGAGAACGGAGCCGCACGTTATCAGCCGACTGGTAGCGTAATCGATGACAAGCGCTTTGTTTACATTGTCCGTAGGCTTCTTGATGAAGTTAGAGGGGCAGTCGAAAGTGCATTGGGCGGAGTCGTTGACAGGGCCTGTGACTGTCCATTGGGCGACTTCCAAGTCAGGGGACAGCTGATAGATTCTGTTGACGGCCCCGACGTAGACGCGGCCCGTGTTCCGGTTGACGACCAGGTGGTCGAAGAGCGAGGCAGGCGAGGTCACCGGGTCGGTGAAGGTCCGCACCACGTCCTGGTTGGCGCGCGCGGCGGCGCACGCGGCCCCGAGGGCCAGCAGTACGCGCCACATGGCGCCGGGGCATGTGGCCGGCAGCCTACCGCGCGCACCGCCGCTCACTCTTCTCGCCGCGCGCCCGCCCCACACATCTGGAACGCGATACACGCAGTCAGGCGCTGTGCCCACGCCCGACCGCTCCGGCCGCTGCCGCCGCGCTGCTCCCATCGCACCGCACCGCTCCGCCACGCGCCAGCACTATTACTCTAAGCCTAGCCTACTTACGATTCGTTGGCTACTTCTTGGCGCGAATATAACTAATTGAACTATTCAACAACCCGCTCGCGCGATTTAACACTTGTGCTTGAAGAGTACAGTGAGGTCGGACTAAATTCGTAAGATGAAGTGAGCTCTAGTCTTGACCCTCTTCACATTTCTCAGATAATGATATCAGTTCTGATTTGGTTTCGACACCTATTTTGGTAAACATTCTTATCAAACTGGTCGTTAAGTGAAGCTAGAAGAGAAACTTAAATAGGTAAATATATGTAGGATATTAATAGGAATAACATGACGGACATAACGATTTATTTTATTATGCACTAACCTACATTATTTGGATGGACACATAAGATAGACGTTTTAGTAAACGTACTACTACTATAGTAATGTACTATACTATTAGTAAACGTTTTACTAGTGTAATTGAGTAAACATGTGAAAGATATTTTATCCAAATCTTGTCGAGTCCACCATTTCCACTGCTGTTCCTCAGAGGATTAGTGTAAAATGTTAAAATCGTATCCAAGAACTTGACTGTAAATATAAATACAGCGTGAAGGCGCAAACAAATAAGCCTTCCGATAAAAAACGGTTATGTACAATGGGAATTGAGATTATATCTATAGAGAGGATATACTCATTGAATAAGAAGTAAAAGGAGGGCAAATCTCAATTCTCAGCACTTCCGAGGTTAAGACACATCCTTAAGGCCTTTTAGTATCTTGACCTGTTCACAAGTCACGACACAGCGTCTAACAACGTTGCCCGACGTGTCTCGATATTAGACTAGTCAGGTGGAGACGACTTACCACGCAGGCTTGCCACACAGAGCCGGGGAAATCTATCTACGTATGATCATCATCATCTCAGCCATGAGATGATCAGCCACTGCTGGACATACTACTAAAAATACCGATTGGAAGTGGCTTGCATCTAGTGCCTTTCCACCACTTGTAATTATATTAAAAAAATGGTCTAAATGTGGTAATAATTTCTATCTCGTGGCTGGACTTCCTATACGCTGCGCTTGCCAATGCGTAGTCTCCACTCAAGAACACAACTAATTTCATTTAAACTAACATAAGTTAATTCGTATATTCATACTATCAAATAGTACCCTGTTTTAAGTTCTCATAAATTATGATACTACGGAACCCTATTTTGCGCGTGACACGACACCCACTCGTCCATTTATTCTAGCTAAACACGGTTCAATTCGAGGAGTAAAAATACTCTAATTATATTATAGAAGTTTCCGGCAGCCTAGTCTCCCGACCGTCCGACTTGCGATCCGCAAGTCCTGGGTTCGAATCCCGCGGCACGCACCTTTGTCTTTTCGAAGTTATGTGCGTATTGTTGATTGCCGCCAACTTCAAACGATGAAGGAAAACATCGTGAGGAAACCTACATGTCTGAAAGTTTTCAATGATCTTGAAAGATGTGTGAAGTCTGCCAAACCGCACTTGACCAGCGTGGTAGATTATGGCCTTACCCTTCTCACAATGAAAAGATGGCCCGCGCCCAGCAGTGGGACAGTTTGTACAAACAGGGCTGACAAAAAATATATATATTATAACTTATCTTTATTAGATTATTATAATTTACACATATCTACATATAGTTCTAAGTACTTTGCATCTTTAATAGATAGGTACATAAAGTATTGTAGAAAATTTGAGATGTATGCTTAGTTATTTAGCGTAAGTATTTAAAAGAAATTATACTAATTAATACCACGCACAAAAGTTTTTATACACATAATATTTTATACATATTTTTTTCACACACGAATATTCTCTTTGGATTATATTGCCGGGTGCGTAAAAATATTTAGTTTTTTATACATTTATTACGATTAAAAAAGTTAGACAGACTCCAAAGACGGCAGCAATAGGATTCTGTTTTATCCCTTTTGGAATGGGAACCCTAAAAATCACACAGAATGTCAGAGTAATAGTAGAGTAGGCGTATGTACTGATATAAAAATAAGAGTGAAATTGCTAATTTCAATTTCATTTTGCTAATTAATTAGCTTGACCATCGTCCATCTCGCTCGCACATACCAACGTTTTTGAAGATATAAAATGACTGAATGAACTTATTAAATAATGGTCGTTTAATGCACTTTTTACATTAATAATTTCTAAATATCATTTATTATGTATGAAAATTAATTTGGATCAAATTGAAATTTTTGATAAAAATGTGTGATGTTGATTTCTAGTGCACTGAAATGACGATTTTTTATAAGTTAATTCCAAAGAATAGTACTTAAAGATCGCTGGATCGATTTAGTCATTTTATATCTTCAAAAATGTTGGTACGTGCGAGCGAGACGGGTAAGTATTCTTTTATAGTCTGCTTCTAGTTGTTTTAAATTATCAACATGAATATGAAGTACATGTATACCTATTTAAAGATAAAATTCAGAGATATTATTTATTACAGATTTAAGAACATAATTACATTACTTTATATTACACAAAATTGTCTAACGAGACGACACATCGAAACAGATGTCATGAAATGTCAGTTAGAGTCTAACTGACAGTTAGACGACAGTTCATGACATTGCTCAGTCTGACATAGTCTGACATAAATAAATGTGGACGAAAAGCCACATGCATTAATAATATATGCGTATATTTATCGTGAAAATTGAGTAATAGTTATAATAAGACATACACGTAATAAGAACTAATTTTTAAAATTATTTTTACATTTATTTTATTAACATAGAGCTTTGATAATACAAAACTTTGTTTTTAAGACCTCTAAAGGGTATTATTAGCTAAAATCTATTTTATAAGTCTTAGTTTCGTTGTGGAATGTAGTGTCATGTTTTCGTTGGAAGATTTTTTTACACAGCGACAAATACCCGTAACTAATACCTAGCCAATAACGCGACAAAAAACATTATCACCAAAAATAATAGACCCCTATCTAAAAATCACTTTAAAGTCACAAACTTTTGCTAATATGTATGACTAAATAATTATGGGACCAACTAGGGAGCTTTCTCTATACGCCAATTCACAAAACACAAAAATTGGTTCAGGAATGACGGAGAAATTCGTGTACATACATAAAAAATATACGCTACGAATTGATAGCCTCCTTCTTTTTTGAAGTCGGTTGAAAATGGGCCGAATTTGTCTACTTTATATCAAGCTAAAAAGAGATAGACTCATACATACTCACTTTCTCGCACGATGAAATAGATTAGACATTATTTTGAAGACGCGGCGGTTATACTATTTAGTGACGATAGGTAGAGTTATTTGTGTTATAAATAAAATACTAGTCAAATATAAGTTTTCGAAAACTCTGTAAAGTAAAATATTTCCGTCTTTTACGTGGCCGAGTGGTCCTGAATTGTTTAAAAAATTGTGGCATGCACAAGTAAGAGAGAAGACTTATTCTTTGACGTCCTGATTGCATTTATCTAATTCTGAAGGTTATCATACTATAGCCAATGTGGTGGTAGTATTATGGTCGTCCCTAGACATGTGCAGGTCCTGGTGTATACCAGCTTCCTTCAGGATTCTCATCCTGGGGCCGAGGGGAACGCCCAACGCTCGCAGCTTGTCTTCTCCTACGTAAGGTAGTTCTGCGGCTCCGACCTTCTCTTTCTCTAGGAGGGCTGCGTATTTCTGAAAACGAAAATATGACTTTGTTATTACATACATGCGAACATTCACATAACTTATAAGAGTGTCTGTTCGACCATCTTCCATCTTGTATAAACTTTCTCACAAAAACGTACACTCAACAGCATATCACATGTAACGGAAGCGTAAGTCAGTTTACGAAAATCGTTCAAATTTACGAAAATTGATTTTCGTGTAGGTGTTCCTACATATTTTTTTAAGAAATTGTGACGTATACCTACGGTGTATCATAAAAAAATATAAATATACGAATATTCCGTTTTTCTTTTAATATAATATAGTTATATATCTTATATGAAGTTTCCGGCAGCCTAGTCGGGAGACCGTCTGCGATCCGCGATCGACTTGCGATCCGCAGGTCCTGGGTTCGAATCCCACGGCACGTACCTCTGTCTTTTCGAAGTTATGTGCGTATTGTTGATTGCCGCCAACTTCAAACGGTGAAGGAAAACATCGTGAGGTAACCTACATGTCTGAGAGTTCTCAATGTATGATCTTGAAGATGTGTGAAGTCTGCCAACCCGCACTTGGCCAGCGTGGCAGAATATGGCCTAACCCTTCTCACAATGAGAAGATGGCCCGTTCCCAGCAGTGGGACATTTTGTACAAACAGGGCTGATAAAAAAAAAACTTATTTGAGTTGTATAAGTTATACGTAAGTACCTCATATCCAAGCTTCTTCAAGAACAACCTCATGAGCGGCGGCTCGTCTCCAAAGAACTTGGTCAGCCGCTTCACTCTGTCCGGGTTGCTGAATGAGAACGGGTCAGAGTGACGGTGGTGGCCTGATCTAATGTACTGTTGTGACCTGGAACATGGGGAACGCAAAGTTTAGGCATTTTAATAGAATAAATAAATGACTAAATAATTAAATGAATAAATGATTTCTAAGATTTTCGCGCTTGTTACAAAAAAAAACTGAAATGCAACTTAATTATCAGAGCCGGAACTTCCTGCTGCCTCTTCTATTTCCTAAAAACTACAATCTCTTGATTCACGAGCTCCATCCTCGGCCACATCGTTGCTAACTATCTGGGGGAGGGGGGATAGTGGTCAAACGTATTTTCATATAAAAATGTACTATGTGTGAGCCATTCGGTTTTTGAGCTTCATAGGATGCAGCAGAAAGGTTTCTTTGGTTCGTATTTGGCCAGATATTGGGATATGACACCCTGCCTAACCTATCCTAAGGAAGATAAGCGTAGTAGTATTAACGAGAGAAAGAAGAGGTAGTGCCAGGAAAGTTGCCATAAGTGGAGGGAAGGAAACATCAGTCTATCGTCAAGACACAAAAACCATAGCCATCGATGAGTCTTATCTCACCTTAGACCAGTCACGAGATGGACAGATGAGTTAATACAAGTAAAAGGAAGACGTTGGATGCAGGTTGTTTCCATGTGGTCTTTTTGGATATTCATGGGGGAGGCCTATGTCCAGTAGTAGACTTGTGGCTGAGATACTGTTGATGATGAATGGGTGGGTTACTTACTTGTACATATGCCTGAGCGCCGCGATTTCTGCACGAATGTTGTCCATCTCTTGCATTACGAGGTGTTGTGTCCTCATCTCACTGGAAAGATGAGCTACGGAGCGCGCGAGAGTCACCACGTGAGACTCCAGGCGTTGGAACCGCTTGTTTATACCCTTTGAGAGATATGGAAACCATTATTAGTAAATCTGCGGCTACAATACTCAGAACAAGCCATCATCATCAGAATTCTGGTATAAAACTGTGTTCGTGTTAGTAGATCGATTAAGGTCAGATGACCTTAGTCGATCTACTAAGAAGTATTGACTAATGAGAATACAGCAGGAGACCTCCCGTCAATTTTTGGAAGTTTTACAGGTCCAGCTGAGTAATAATAGGCTTGAAGCATTATGTTACGGCAACCACCACCAACCAAGTCGGCTTAAGTAAAACAAAAATCATGGTCGAATTGATAAAAGGCATTCAAAAAACAGATTGGGAGGGTACGAATGTGAGTTCCACCGAATGTTGAATATTTGAATTGCCTATAACATTGTCCATGCCTAAGTCTAAGGTGGCTGAGGTTATAGGTAAGCTATGCCAGTTTTGATGTTAAATGACTCGAATACCTTCCAAAAGATCTCCCTATTTCTGCAAAATTATATTCTGTCCTATATGTGTGCAGTTTAAGAGTGTAAGATATCTTAAATGTCATGTCACCTTGAGATCATGTTTCTTCCTATGCTCATTGGAACTTCGTCTCTTGTCGCGAACGGGACGACTGCTCACCGAACTCGAAGGTAGAGACGACATGCTTCCGTAACGACGCTTTGAAGACAACCTGGAATGACCAGGCGAGTATTTTAAATATGTGGAATATTTAGTAACAGTTCTATAAGCCTAAAGAAGTCACAAATATTATTGTTGCTGGGTTTTCATTCTCTTTCAAAATAAATTCAATTGGCGTTAGTAAACCCTTTAACTTAATATTGATATTATAATATGCAAACGTGACATTCTTGTGTGGTGTCCACGAATGGTTTTATTGTTGTCACTATATCCTTGTATACAGGATATCTGTAAAAGATTATTTTTTTCAAAAAGGAATTTTGTTCAAAACAGTAAGTTTTGTTCAATGGTGGAACTTTTTAACTAGCTCCTACTTTAAAACGTTCAGGCGCCAGCTGCATAGGTTTCTCTTTTTTTTTTAATTATAGCTTTACCTGGCTTCCCAAGCTGGGTGTTTTGACAGGTTAGCGGGTTTCCTAACTCCTAAAAGCTGCAGTACTTCTGCGTACATGTTCTCCAGCCCCCTCAATTGTCTCCTGATGGCCCTAGCGTCCCCGCCTGAGGCGTCACTGTCAGAACGAGCATCCAGGAGAGAAGAGAGGTCCAGGCTGCGGGTGGTGGTTGAAGTCATGTCGGTTGTGTCTAGACCGAATACTGAAAAAGGAGAGAAAACTTATTATTGTAGTTGTAGATTATTAAAGCTCGCCAGATTTCATTATATGAAACTAATCTGTAGTTTTAAGGTACCAAATGAAAACTTTATCATTTGAATTAAGTTCGGTAAAAGTACAAAATGGAAGATATCGTAAAAAATATTGTAAGTACTCAGGTAAATAATCAGGTAAGACATACATTGAAATGGGTCCCAACTCTACTCCACTCGACTCGGATCTTCTATTTTATCGACTCGATGTATAAACTAGTATTCAACTCAAGTTTAATAATAGCCTTCAAAAAATTTCACACCCAGGTTGCATCATATATCAGACGGACAAATAAATACAACAGTTGAAGTAAAATAAAGTCTACCAAGAGTTGGTAGAGTTGTTTACATTATTGCAAGTACGTACAGTGTTTCTTATAATGGTGGTCCCGTTTAGAGGAGTGTTTCTTATGCGAGTGCCATCTTGGAGAATCCCGACCTCGTCGTCTCTCGTCAGGGTATTCAGCTGAGCGGCCGGGTAAACTGGAACCATGAGGACAGTAAAAAGATAATGTTTTATGATATAAAAGCGTATAGGAAAAAAAGACTTTCTGTTTAGCCCATTTTCACACAAAATGCGATTATGAAGAAGATCAGAATACTTTGATAATATCAAATAAAACAAAACTCTGAATCCGCGAAAAAGAAGATATTATAATAACATCTTCTTTTTCGCGCATTTGCCCACAGTAAAAATAGTTTAGTAGTGTATTGAATTTCTTTATAACTATCTGTTAATTTCAATAGAAATGTTACTTATAGGGTGTGTGGTAGTAGTGTAAGCTGGTTCGGGGAGAATAATCTATCTTTAGCGGTTTTTATTCAAGCAATGACAGTTTGTCCTTTACTGTTTTCAAGACAGGCTATTGTTGCAACAATGCAAAGGTAAGAAACACACTCTGAAACTCTGCAAGAGTGATTTCATAAAATAGTTGTACTATTACAAAATCTATTAACGTTCATCTCACCCGTTACAACAATTTCTCAAAATCAGGCGTGGTTAAAACTTTGTGTCAAAACACAGTATATTGACATCTTTCGTGTAATAGCAGCAATGGCAGTTAGTAATTTCCTTACCTGTTTCTCTTATGCATATCGGAGGAAGGTGACAGTGGCGGTAGCGGCGGCGTCACGGATGAATCAGAACTGGCCGAGGAGTCCAGCCTCATGCCGGCCAGCTTCGGTTCCAGGATCTGTCGGAGCTCGCATTCCACCAGGTCCGCCCACTCGTTCTCACCACCTACAGCAGTAGATTTATATTGAATCAAGTTTGTAAGATATTTATGAGGATTTGACTACTTCGGTAGGCAATGTAGGCAAATGCAGAAACAATAACTTGACTGGCCTTGTGGCTCAGTTGGTAGTGTGTTTACGTCTACCTGCTGAACTGAAAGGTCGTGGGTTCAATCCCCACCCAGGGCAAACATTTGTGTGATGAGCATGGATGTTTGTTCTGTGTCTGGGTGTTTCTATGTATCATATGTATATATTTACAAAAAAAAGTATATATGTATTCTATCAGCCATCTAGTTCCATAGTACAAGCTTTGCTTAGTTTGGGCTAGATGGTGTTGTGTGAAATGTCCACAAATATTTATTTATTTATTTATTTATTTATAAAGCGAGGCCTACTGTTGACTGACTCCAAAATATTCGGCTGTAATTTATTTTTAGATTTTTATACCGCATAACTCCGCCATTGATAAACCGATTTAAAAAAATCAGATCAGTATAATAAAAACAAATTTGTGTATTTTGATGTCGATTTATCATTTTTTTTAATAGTTTAAAAAACTGAAAACATTATGCATTACATAAATTGGTTTGTTTCTCGAGTTTTTTTGAGTTCTATCTGAATTGAGGCCGTCACAAACGATGAAGAACATATTTCAATATCGATAAATGTAATGTAATGTTTTACCATGTATACGAATGTATGACTAAACATAGATAGATATATAAATAGATAAATTCTTTATTCAAACATTACCATTTTATTCTAAGATTTGAATGATGCACCTCATATGATTAACATATATATATATGTATCACTTGAGATAATATTGATATTACTGTATCTTCATCGTCTGTGACTGTTTTTTATTCTCCAGTCTAAGTAGTAAGTATGACTGACTAGGTCCTGGTTGTTGCTGGCTGGTCCCCGGCTGCGGCTGCCTGGCCACTGCGTCGGAGTCTGCTGACGTGTCATGTCCTGGCTCGGGTCGTCTCCCGCTGGAGTAGGCCACGCTGCCGCGCCCAGAGTCCACGTTCGATGATTGACCGCCGTTTTTGTCGTAATCTGGAAAAAACAAGGAAAAACTTAGACGATTGGTTAGAACATGAAGACTTTTAACTATAACTACGAGTATGGTACAGGATCCATGGATTGTCGTAATGAATGAACAAAGTTGTGCTGAAAAAAGTCATGCCAGATAATAACATAAAAATCCAGATAACTTTACTTTAAATATTTAGTTTAATTAGTATGTTAAAAGCTAAATAAATAGATCTATGGATATTTTAAATAATCTCCAATCACTCAGCTTTTCAAATATTTATTATTTATTCATTAGTTTTAGTATAGTTTATAAAAGCTAAATCAAATCAAATGTTAAACTTACAAATCTCACCTGAACTGGCTCCCGACCCGGCGCCTTTCTTCCCATGGTTCTTCAGATCTTCTATCCTGCTCGGCGTCTGTCTCGAAGACGAAGGTTGAGGATTATAAGCCTCAGTCTTTCCACTGGAATTGTACACACTATCTGCTGACTTTTGACTAGTAACTTCATCTACTAAACTCACTTGACCTTCATCTTTCTGATTCTGAGCTATTGAGTCAGGGGTACGTCTTTCTCTGTGATTATCGGGTGTTCTTCGTTCTTTGTGAGTATCTGGAGTTCTTCTTTCTTTATGACTGTCCGGGGTTCTTCTTTCTTTATGACTGTCCGGGGTTCTTCTCTCTCTATTAATTTCAGGAGTTCGTCTATATACACTTTCTTGAATTCTCGACTCTACTGATCTTCCACTAGTTCTAACTCGGTCTTCGTAGCTCGACCTGCTATGAGCTGCAAGTCTTTGCCTAAAGCCTCCATCGTCAGATTCCCTCTCATCAAGTCTTTGAGGAGTTTCATTTACTTCTAGCAGATTTCCGTGAGAGTTTCTTCTGGATCGGTCGTGTATCTGAGGTGTGGTTGGTTCAGGTCTTGGTGGTGGTTCATCTAAAAGGTGAGGGTGGGATGCTGCGCGTCTTCCTTCCACTAAGCCTCGTTGTCTGACTATTTCTCTTTCTAACTGTTGAGGGCTTCTGAGATCAGGACGTGAATGGTTTTCAAACTGTAAATACAAAAAAATTGCACTTAGTACAAGGAGTCAAAGTTTTCGGATACTTTACTCTTCTTTCTTTACAGTTGAGCTAGCCGTTAGACATTAAATATTGCTATCATTGAAGACGAATTAACACAACGTAATGAAAGATTTTTAATTTCGAAAAAAAGATACCAAAAAAATATAAGCAATCGTTTACTGCAATCGCTTATAAAAGCAACAATTGTCCCTCTATCTGTTAGTTACCTTTTCATGGACAAACGAAAAGAACCGATCGTTATAAATTTGGTATAGAGATAGCTGCAGACGTACACACACAGGCTACATTCTTTATCATTATCGTCATCACCACTTTAATCACTACGCTGGTGAAACCGCGAGACCAGATAATTATTTATTTAAATAAAACCGATGAGAATTTAAAAATATTTAAAAAAATTACACAATATGATGTATTTAAACGCTAGAATATCTGATAAAAGCAAGATGCAATGATTGCTAAAGCATTTCCTTTCAATGCAAGGTTTCCACGCGAAGGATGCAGTTAAATCAGATAATGAGTCATTTGCAGGCAATCGTTTAATAACTGCCGAAGGAAATCCATTAGACCATAACGGTGTATATCCGTTCATAAATACGGATACAGAGATTGATATCTGTTGTTGTCTTATAAATATTTCAATTGCAGTGATATTTACACTTTCATTGCGCAAATTTTGTGGGAATCAGTCTAATAGGAAATACGGATGGAATGAGATAAGTATGTATGTATTATTAAGTCAAGAAAGTTAAAATCTTTTAGTTACAAATTTTATTTCTGCAATAAAATGTGCTCATGGCGTCTAAAAATTATCCCGAACACGACGGGCCACTCCATCATTTGCCGTTAGCAAGTTCACAAATTCATTTCTCGGCATCAAAACATCACGACATTGCATGTTTCTAATGAATTATGAATAAAAAATAACTTTAGAACAATTAAATGAAAGTACACGATCAGGAAAACAAATCCAAAGTGAAATAATAATCCAATAATCCAATCAAAATTCATAAAAATGTAGCAACCAGACGGCAAGAGCTGGTCTTGTTACATTATAATTGCCTTGCCGTGGGAATCAGATAGTTGCTGGGAAGTGGCCATTGTTTTAGTGGGAACGGTAGGGTCACTGGAAAGCTGTTGGGAAATTGTATTAGTTACTTTTGGTGTTAAATTAGTATTTTGTGAAAAACATGTGGGAACCTTAGAACATACTCCACATAACTCCACTCCACAGTGTGACACCAGAAAAGAAATTGTAAGGAAAGACTTCCTTTTGCAAGTACTTTGTTGCAAGGTACTTCCAGATCTTATGTTATAAGTTATAACACGTTTGATTGAACATGAATCTTTTTTCGATTGTTAATGGCGCTGACAGAAGCCGGCCTGACGTTAACGTTTCACAAAATGATTCAGTTGTGGATCGGTTTGATTAAGTGAATTATTCTCCAATTTTGATGAGTAGTGTTCAGATTCAAAAACATAATATACCCGCCAAAAGAATAATAGACCTCTTTCCAACTGATTAAACTAGCGAGTAAAATGATAGGGTGATGTATAAATTAATCAATTTGATATTCGTGAGTGTGGATTGGTAGCCATCTAACAAACACGTCAGCTAGTAAAAAGATATTGAACTGTTTAGTTTTGATATATCTATTAGTCTAGTCTGCTACTCAAGAAGTCTATGGCTCGAAGCAAATTATTGTTACCAAATAGTTGATTATATTTTAATTTTTTTACGCTATGAAACACAAGCTACGAAATAAGCAATTGCAGATTAAAAATTAACCTTTAAAAATGATATTAGCCTCGACAAAAATACACTTCATGCATTCTATTCTAATATTGTCGGCAATGAATTATAAATATCAAATCGTTAATTGACTGAATCACGCGCTGAAACTCGGTCACGCCTCGGCCCGTAATGACTTGTGAATTGTACAAAATTTGGAATGAAATACGAAATTCATATCAAATTTGTTGTACTGTCTTTGAATAAGGTTCTATGAAACATTCATTTCTTGAAGAGTAGTAATGTATTTTGAAAGAGGGAAGTACAAACAGAAGCCGTTGTCTACGGCTTACCTGTCTGGTAAGGTAGCTAAGCCGCCTGATCGGTTAACTAAGTAAAGTAAATATTTATTTTCAGAGCAGAATTCATAGTACAATGCTTTCTTAGTCCCAAACTCCCCCCAAACTCATAGGCCGGTATCTTGGAAGCCCGAACTTTTATGACACTTTCTTTATCCGAACAGAAACTGCGTTCACGATTCTTGTAGTTTTGTAAAAAGTGAGGGTAGTCAATAACTTTAGGAAACTAAATACATGAGTGAAAAAAGTTAATAATTAGCTAAACTTCTGATTAATGATCTATACATTTTTTCTCACCTGACTTTGAGGGCCAGTCTTCAATGAAGTGAAATTGGCCATGGACCGTACATCCATGTCTCTTTGGTACACAGCACTTCTCCTCCCCGGAGGTCCGTACTGCTGGTATAGAGCATCAGCTCCCAAAGCCTGAGGCCTATGCGGAGGTGTCAGCATCTCCTGACTTCTGTGAGACGCTAGCATCTCCTGGCTCCTTGCTTGGTTTAGCATCATCTGTTGTTGGACGATTTGCTGTTGTGTTATGAGTGGCCTGAAAAGAAGAATCAAAATCAGATACTTTAAAAATATCGTCTTATACCAGCTATTTTTACGCATCTTACGGCTTTACGGTTGACAGCCAACTTATTTGCCAATTTATCTTCATTAGTTTTGAAGAATTTCACGAAATATTATTATTTACAATTAAATTTACCTGTGCGGTGAAGGACTAGGATATGCCATATTATTTGGCAAACCATGACTATATTGCAACTCAGGCCTGGCTTGTATTTCAGATCTGTTTTGTAATTCGGGCCTATTCTGGAGTTCAGGTCTGTTCTGCAATTCAGGCCGAGTCTGCAATTCAGGTCTATTTTGTAAAACTGGTCTTCCATAAATTCCTTGATCTGCTTTCCTAGTTCCAGTTTCTCTAGGGGCCACTTCAGGTTCTGGTCTTTTTCTTTCCTCGCTATTATTTAAACTGGCTTCTGGCTCAATGTTCTTTTCATCAACGCTTTCTTTGCTTTTGAATCTACTTGAGATCATGTCTTTAAGGGTATGATATGTTTTGCTGACAGATTTGTTGCTTTTTGGAGCATCTTTTGTGTTATCTTTACCTGTTTCAACTGTGACTGTGATCATTTGAGAATTGTTTTGTTCGGGTTTGCTGTATGTTTTGACAGGGATCGGAGGTTTTGCGGAATCGTAGTTTTGGTTCCTAGCAACTGCGCCTTGAGGCTGTTGCATGACGTAACCGTATTCTTGGTATTGGCGGAAGTCGCCTGATGTGCCAGCTTGTTGGTTCTGTGGACGAAAAAAAAAACTTTACATGATAGTGAAAGAGAAGAGCTAGGAATGAGCCGATAGAGAGACGGCTACTGTTGGATATAATAACAACTTTGACTTTAGCACTTTAAATATGATACAGCTAGATAACATCATTTTTGAAAGAATTTTATTTAGGTGCTATCCAATGCTCAGTTATCTTGGCTGTTGAAATTAAGTGGTTGTGATGCTATGGGCTAATGCTTTCGATGTGGTGGGTACAATGCGCTACTTCTGTGTGGAATGACCAGTATGAGAAACTTTATAATTCGTACGCCACGGAGAATTATGTGACACGCAATTATAAGCAACAAAACAATACACAAAAATCACAAAATTATCTAAACTACTATACAAATAGCTGGACACTTCGACACTGACTGAAAGTTTTAGCTTTTACAGACATTTGTTATATTATGCAGTGATAGCGTCAGCCCATCGCCTACACAAACGCCAATTTCTCTCAAGTCCTATAACTGACTTTTACAGTATCTCCGGGAAAGAAGAAGCTGGTATATTCTATGTTTTCCTTTTTCTCCCAACACAATCGAACACTGCAAGTAAATATTACATTTTACCTTCTAATCCCCTCTAATCTTCTAATACCCTCTCCCGTCTATCCAACCCTCTAACCAAAGTCAGACTTCAGATAGATGAAGGTCTCAAGACAATCGATACGCTCAAACCCCAATAATTGCCAAATTACACATCCACAATTTGGAAGAAAATCTTCCATGACCTGTTTTCGTCACACCAATTTCAATTGAAGACAAATTAACGGCATAGGCTCACACCGAGTTATTTCCAAGCTGCAATAATGAGAAATGTCTGTAAAATAGCTAACAATATATTTGTGGGAACCAGAAGACAATGGTCTATTGCTTGCGATGGAATGAGATTGGTGGCGGTTCCACGATTCACGGTTCTTTAACTGTTCTACGATTGTATTATTGTATGTATGCAGGTGAAAGGTGTATCGTCGTTTGGTGTTCAAACTATGCCTTAGTTTTGTCATAGGTGAGATATTGAGAAGACAAACATGTATAAAAAAAAACGACTGTAGAAAAGTAGTTTAACTTACGATTTCATTACGCTTGATATGTTGTTGAGTGTAATTTTTTTGTGAGAAAGTATGAAAAACCGTAAAACCACTGTAAAATATTATAAATGCGCTTTCTTTAGAATAATTCTAGTAAAATCACTTGTTTCTTACGAAATAGTTCGTTGGAGGTTACGAAGAAACGCTTTTTTTATTTTTGCTTAGATATATTATTATTATTACAAAAAATATAGCCTATGACGCTCTGGAAGAGAAGACAAATCTAATGACATCTCGGACATCAAATTGGTCAAGCCTTTTAGGCTATAGGCTGTCATATAGATAGATACATACACCCTTACATACAAACATATATACACTCGAAAAACATAACCCTCCTTTTTACACAGTCGGGTTATAAATAGACGTGACACAGAATACCTATCTGTGTTCAAACATTGTGGATTGTAATTACTGTAACTCGCTCGCGTATACTTATAATTTTTTTTAAATATACGACTAATCGTTTAAAAAACTACTTAAAATACGCAATTCGTTTACTTGGATGACTTATTTTCCCAATTATTTCGTTATAAAAACCAAAATACTGGACCAATTTTGATAAAATATCTACGGGACTACCTGGGAAATATACTCTTTCAAACAAAAAATGTTTTTTTCAAAACGGTGCAAGTGTCTGCGAGTAATCGGGGATTATATATTTTAAAAAAAGATTCCGACGAATTGAGAACCTTTTCCTTTTTGGAAGTCGATTAAAAATGTTAGTAAACAGTAACAAGGCAGCACACTACTATAGCACCTTAACAGTAGAGAAAATATGAAGGAACTTTCGGAACACGACATGACAAACATTTCGCATCATGATTTTGTAGTTAGTTCCTATTACCTACTCCGTTCTGATTTTGTAGTTAGTTCCTAGTACCTACTCCGTTCTGATTTTGTAGTTAGTTCCTAGTACCTACTCCGTTCTGATTTTGTAGTTAGTTCCTAGTACCTACGCCGTTTTGATTTTGTAGTTAGTTCCTAGTACCTACTCCGTTCTGATTTTGTAGTTAGTTCCTAGTACCTACTCCGTTCTGATTTTGTAGTTAGTTCCTAGTACCTACTCCGTTCTGATTTTGTAGTTAGTTCCTAGTACCTACTCCGTTCTGATTTTGTAGTTAATTCCTAGTACCTACTCCGTTCTGATTATTTCTACGTGCAATAAATAAGTACGAGTAATTTCCGGTCTTTCTACGACGAAACAGATTTTATTTTGTTCTTACGATTTATTTACTTTACTTCGTAATAACGTATATCGGACAATTCTTATAAATCTTTATAAATGTATATTCGTTATAAATATTTTTCTTAATTATGACTTTCCAACATTTTTTTACTTTTTCAATTTTATCACCACCTATTAAGAATGAACCAGAATAATCAACCATTCCATAATTTTGCCAAAGACATGGATAAAGTTTTTGTGTAAAACAACTGATTATTTTGCGAATTGAAAAAAAAAGAAAAAAAAAAGAAACATTTGTTCATAAATAATGAGTACAATGACCCCACGCATTAAGTTCCATTATTCAATAACTGAATACTTACTGAAAACTTGACTGGCCTTGTGGTTCAGTTGGCAGTGTGTTTACGTCTACCTGCTGAACTGAAAGGTCGTGGGTTCAATCCCCACCCAGGGCAAACATTTGTGTGATGAGCATGGATGTTTGTTCTGTGTCTGGGTGTTTCTATGTATGATATGTATATATTTGCAACAAAAAAAAGTATATATACCTATATGTATTCTATCAGCCATCTAGTTCCATAGTACAAGATTTGCTTAGTTTGGGCTAGATGGTGTTGTGTGAAATGTCCACAAATATTTATATAATTATTGATTTATATAACACACCCCTAAAGACCAAATCGCTAAAGACAGCCAATGCCACTCCAATACTTACACTACATTTTTAGATCAAGTATCAATACACCTGTTCTTGTAAAAAAAACCTGTACGGAATTTTCGTAGTCATACTTTTACATAATTTACGATTACTCACATTTTCTAACGCAAACTCGACCATTTTCTTGAACTATACGCTGCACTCTCTTAAATTAATTTAAAAACTAATTCATCATTACGTTTTATTGCTTTTCAACATTATTCCACTTAAAATATTTAAGTGTATTCTAAAAATATTTTTTCAATAAAAAAACTTCATTTTAAAAACATTTACACCAGTCAAAACACTGCAAAGTAGTTCACACGCACAGTTTAATCGAACCACAACACAATTTATTTTGAAAACAAGAAGTCGTAAAGGTGGTTGCACACTAGCGCCCGCGGCGGAGTCGGCTGCACGACCGGATGCGACGGCATCCGTGCTCGTACGCTGTATGACGACGTGCGTCCTCGCTGCGCTGAACCCAATACATTTATGCACCATATTATGTTCCATACTCTTCATACAATCAAAACCCATAACGCGCTTGCAACGTTTGTTAAAACAAATATATTTTGGCAATATACCTATATCATTACAAAAAATACGACTGTAAAATATAGCTACTACGTCTAGTTATTACGTCTTGTCATCATTAAAAGGTTTTGAGGAATCTGTTCAACATGTATTTTAAAATATAAAAAAATAGATCCAAATTAGTTTATATAATAAATGAGTTCTAAAAAAAATTGGTTGTCTGTAAAGTCGATTTACGGACGATCGTTTAACGTGATAACGTCATAACAAAACATTGAAGAAATGATTGCATACTTTTATGAATAAAATTGAATCATTTCGTAACCCGCTTAACGGGACAATGAGTCATCCTTTTTCGTGCGTGCAGCCGGCGTTCATCGATTTATTAGACGTTGTCACGTCAAAAAAATCTTAGCCATATGACACTTGCTACAATACAAGGATTTTGTCATCAATATAAATATACAGATTCAGAGATATCCGGGCATTTAGAAGTTATGGTGCAACTGAAATGTCACAGAGAACATAAAATCATTTCCAAATCGCGTCTGATTTTGTAGCGTCTCACGTCTAGCGGCATCTACGAGTACAAACTCAGAGGCAGTCTGCGTCAATATAGCAAATGGAACCAAGCATTTCATGCATTGTTAGAAGTAACTGGCGCGTTACAAATCTAATTTTATCTAGACTGTAACGCTGAGTCATTCATTGATTTGAGGTGGATATTATAATGACCGGACAAAATTATTTTTGGGTTACACTTTTTACTTTCTTTGTCCAACGATTAAAATAGATAATAACCGTTACTGTCAAGTAAAACTACTGGATTTTCTTATACTAATTGCCTGAGTTAAAAAGTATATTCTATATTTCACATTATTTGCATACTTAATGGAACAAATAACGAGAAATACAAAGATCGGTTGAACCTGGATAAGTTTTTGTTGTAGCACGAAATGAGAGGTGTATAAGATAGGACGATCTATTCATTCAAGTACCAAGTGTAAAATAAATGAAAAAATAATAAGAATGAGAACAGATACATACCTATTTAGTGCACTCTATACTTTTCCAATGCATCAAAGAGTAATGTTTTTAAAAGTGCAAGTATTCGCTCTGATCTCATAAAATACTGGCTCAATTTGAACAAATGTGATGTCAATTCGTCTTCTCCAGTGATGTAAGTGAACTTGCCAAAGACGTGTAAGATATTCGTCGTAGCAAACTCGTGCTTCCTACAGTCCGACCGTTGTATTCCCGGTAGGCGTCGACTCAGCGAGCATTCGCCGCGTCGCTCCATGAATTTTTATTAACACTCCAATAGCTATAGCCTCATGTAGCCAAGGACGAATTCAATTTCATACCGTCGATGAATATTTAGAATTGTTCGTTAACCTCTTCGTAGTTGATTTCCGGGTATCAAGAAAAGATATTGTGCGATTGTCTTCAATTCGTTTTTTTTTTTAAAGATTTTTTTTAAAGTAAGACCGCATTGTTCCGATCGCATAAGACATCCGTTTATTTGAATATCGAAGAGCAACATCGCTTTCAATCTCGAAGGCGATGCTTAGTTTAGCTAAATTCACTGCTGTTGTCAGCTATGAAGTCACAAAATTAATCATAAAGGACCCTAAAATAAAAGAATTTTGCTTTTTATTTGAGGATAGGCTACCACTTAATCATAAAATCACTCTTGTCTAGAAGAAATCGATTTACTCACGAATATAAAGACATCTAGATAAACCGATTTACTCGCATTTTAAAGACATCCAGATTCCAGATTGTTTATGCGAAAATACTCATTATTTCACATTTTAGCGATACGTACAATAAAATAGAACTAAAACATTTTCGTTCAAGTTTTTGAATCATCCAGTGTTTCATGCTTTTTGGCGTCCGATAGACGAAGGGCAATGGAGAATCAGATCATGCAGATCCAATGCACTCTTGACGAATTTTAATTAATTGTATCTGATGAAAAACACTGACTTTGCTTTATTTATTTTCTGAGCTGAAAGTGTAGTGCTAAATAAATAAACCGAAAAAATGTGCAAAAAGGTTGACTCGTGAAGGATTTGACCTCCGTCCTCCGATGGTCAAGTGAATTCTTATATCGGTGCTCTAACCTACTGAGCTAACGAGTCTGCTGATACAGACGACGGAAATTATGAATGCATTCAGTAATATGACGTCATCACATGAGTAATGTCATGGTATTGGTCTAGTGCCAAAATCATCTTATTGGACTAATTTGCAGGTTTTAGAGCCATTACACACAGTCTACAGTGATTTTGTTGCCCTAGATATAAGATTGATTTTGGATATATTTATGCTCACAATTCATGAAACTATCAATGATTTTGTAAGATTTGCTCTCATTTTTTTTTAAATCATTATTTTCATTTTACATTACAAGTATCGAAAAACAAGAAAAAACAATATAAGATATGTAAAAAACATAAGCACATTCAGTACTTTCATGAATAAATTCGTAATCTGGGAACTTGAAAACATAAAAATTTGCATATTTTTTTTGTAGAGCAGTGTTATGTATCTGTAGCACGTATGTATAGTAACTGAAAATATACGTAGTAGCTTAGATGTTTAAATTGGGCCAATATGACTGCTAAAAATCTATTGTTGCTTAAAAGTTTGGTGTTATTTCTAAAAAAGGAATAAAAATGGAAAAAAATATAAAAGTGTTGACTCGTGAAGGATTTGAACCTCCGCCCTCCGATGGTCAAGTGAATTCTTATATCGGTGCTCTAACCTACTGAGCTAACGAGTCTGCTGATGCAGACGACGGAAATGATGAATGAAATGAGAAATATGACGTCATATTGTGGGTTGATGCCAAAATTACGTAGATTATGCAAATTTATATACAGTATATAGTATAACAATTCTAGGTTTCAGAATTTGTAAATACAAAATGCAATTTTGTTGGATTGAATTTATATTGATGGTCAAATAAAAACAAAGAGCAGATATTCTGGCCGGAATACGATAAGTAATTTGTTTCGAATTAATCAAACATAATTTGTTGGTAAAAAAACAATTATTTGTTTGTTGGTTTGTTCGGTAAAATGAGACTATTAGTGTGGTGAAAGATGTCGATGTTGGTGAGCTTCCAGGTCTATCAAAAAAGGGTTCAAAAATGTTGACTCGTGAAGGATTTGAACCTCCGCCCTCCGATGGTCAAGTGAATTCTTATATCGGTGCTCTAACCTACTGAGCTAACGAGTCTGCTGATGCAGACGATAGAAATAATAGAAGTATTCAGATATGTGACGTCACAAATTGCACTAATGCCAAAATTCATAAATACACCATTGAAACCTTGAGTGCACGTAAAGAAAAACAGTTATTAACGTTAGTTAGACGGGAATAATGAATGGAATAAGAAACATAACGTCAATATAACGTATTGAAATGATTTATTTTTTTTCCAAGTTATTCAAATCAACAGCATATTAAGTGTACCAACAATCGATATCATTTTGTACATATGTGTAGGTATGAGATTCACTTTTGTCGTGAACCAATATTGATTGTAGTGTTGCAATGGTTACTATAATGATTTCATTTTCGTTAAAAAAAACGTTGTAGTCGTTATTGAGATTTTACAATTTTTAATTGTTGTATGACAGCCTTGCACATTTTATTTTTGTTAGTAAAGTTTTTTTTTTTTTTAGATCTACGATTGACCACCAACTCGCCTGATGTAAGCGACGGTGTGGCCGAGGATGGAGCTCGTGTGGTTGTATGGCAAGTTGCTCAGAATTCGTCGATATCATTTTAAGACTTCTAATTTTTAAACATCGTAATATAACTGTTCGTTTAGCTTCTACACAAAGTATAACAGATAGACAGACCGGACATTTTAGACGACATATTTGATATAAACGATGAAGTTAATTTTCTTGTTAAACTGCAAAATAACCATGACGTCCAGAATTCACTGTAAAAGCACAAGCTTCGTAGGTACAAAAATAGTTCGACCACTTTCAATAAATACAAAAGCCACCCAATAAACTGGAACACCTGACAGCAACTGTCAACTTATCCATTCCATGCCCCCATGGAATGGATAGACTTGGACAGGTCCCCACCTGTCCGTCTTCCTGGTAATCAAGAGGCGGAACGAGTCAGCCATTACGATTGTAAGGTTCCTTGCCCTTACGCATGCTATTCATATCATCATTAGAAATAACTGGAACTAATATATAAAATACCTATACATACTAAATATATTAACATAATCTAACCTAATCTTACTGGAACTTGAAATTGAGTAGATTGTTTATGAACTATCTTTCTAGGTGTCCTTAAACTACAAGCAAATAGGTATTCAGGCGTTTTTCGTAAACGTAAGCGCAGTACTATATTATTGACAGCTTTTTAAACGGTCTTATTTAGCTTTCCTTGTTTGTTGTTGATGTTGTTGTTTATGTTATTTATTTATTTCAAAAAGAAGTTACAGTTTACAAAAATATTGCCAAAAAACAAGTACAAGTTTATGTAGGCTATTTATTCTCACTTGATCCTTTTTGTATATTTATTGACAAATGTCACCTTTTGTGTTTCTAACCGAGCGATAAAAGAAGGGGCGATTTGGAATATGTTATTCCATCTCGTAAAATTAAATGATCTTTCTTTCAAGTCTTGTCTCAGAAACTGTTGAAAAATCTCATCATCTGAATTTCAATTTGATTTTAAATTAAACAAGTACAAGTATATTAAAAAGAATGAAAAAATATACTACTGTAGAGTGTAGGTATAAGAGCGATTTTCGTACAGTATTACGCTTGATATGCTGTAGAGTGTACGTTTTTGTGAAAATGTGTGCACAAAGCTACGATATAATTTATTTAAATGAAAATTATTTAGAATATCTTTTGCAAAAATTGCTTATTTGTTACGAAAAAGTTCATTGGAGCTTATGGAAAAACTTATTTTTTACATTTTCAAGAGTTGCATTATTATTATTCCAAAAAATCTAAGGACACCTCGCAAATCAAAATTGGTCAAACCGTTTAGGCTATAGAAGGTTATAATATAGAAACATACATACATAATATACACTCTAAAAATATAACCTTCCTTCTTGCGCAGTCATGTAAATACAAAATAAGTACAGTCGAGCTTTTTGCTGTCTTATCTATAATGTTCTTACATTCATACCGACAGTAAAAATAGCACTTGCAAATAATTTTCCTCAACATTCTTTACACCAGCAACAAAAATTCCAGCTCGGTCATAGCTATTATTCACTCCATTCGTAGATTTCTGGCAAAATAAACCTTATCCAGCAAAAAATAAAGACCGAGTCGTGATTAGTGAGTCATAACGAAGGTCAATGTTACAGAATAAGGGATCAGCTCATGACGTCATTTGCAGACACTGAATAGAAAATTCGCAGGTATGGAATACGACTTGTTAGCTCAGTATAGGTTAGAGGACCATAAAAATTTGCTTCACCATTAAAGGTTCAAATCCTTCACGAGTTATTACATTTTTTCTAGCCGTTTTTAGAGTTCAGTAGTAAACAAGGAACTTTTAAAGTTTCTTCGGCATGTCCGTATCACATTCATGTCACAGCAGTTTTACTCAGAGATTACTAAAATATAATAAGTTTAAAAACACAAAATAAAAATAAAAACGGCTGAACCGGATTTTGATGAAACATAGATAATAATACTCTCGATGAAATCTTCTTACAAACAAAAAAAAACTAGATCAAAATCAAAATCCAACCGTTTGAGACCTACGATGCCACACACATAGATACCTACATACGTCAAACTTGTTATAAGTTTGATACCTCTTTTTGCGTCGGGGGTTAAAAATGAATTTTGGCAGGTAGTGTTCAGTGAACTGTTAAATGTAATGTGTAAATTTTGAAATTTACCCTTCTCACAATGAGAAGATGGCCCATTCCCAGCAGTGGGACAGTTTGTACAAACAGGGCTGATAAAAGAAATAAAAAAAATATTTCAAATATAATATATAAAAACCAAAGTACCGAACCGATTTTGTTAAATATTTGTTAAGATATACGTGGACAAACATACAAATATACCTACATACACTTATGAAATTGGCACACATACTTAAACGCTGATATAGACTAACATATTATGTAAAAATTGTGCAATTATGACAATAATACATACATACACATCAAATTGATAATCTCCTTCTGAAGTCGATTAAAAAAACATGTTTATTGTTATCAATATATTGGGAGTAGGTATACATTTATTAGGTTTTCAGGTTCATTTAGATAGTCGTAGCTGACGTTGTGGGATTCCCGTTATATGAATCATTGTTACTATCATATAACATTTATCGTGTTATTGATTTTTTCATGAGTATCTATTATTAGTATTGTATAGGTATTTTGACGTCACGTTTTCGCTTGTGTTCGTTATTTCTATCGTCTGCATCAGCAGACTCGTTAGCTCAGTAGGTTAGAGCACCGATATAAGAATTCACTTGACCATCGGAGGGCGGAGGTTCAAATCCTTCACGAGTCAACACTTTTAATTTTTTTTCAATTTTTATTCCTTTTTGAGAAATAACACCAAACGTTTAAGTAATAATAGATTTTTAGCAGTCATATTGGCCCAATTTGAACACCTAAGCTACTACGTATATTTTCAGTTACTATACGTGCTACAGATACATAACACTGCTCTACAAAAAAAAATATGCAAATTTTTATGTTTTCAAGTGCCCAGATTACGAATTTATTCATGAAAGTACTGAATGTGCTCATGTTTTTTACATATATTTTATTGTTGTTTCTTGTTTTTCGATACTTGTAATGTAAAATGAAAATAATGATTTAAAAAAAATAAGAGCAAATCTTACAAAATCATTGATAGTTTCATGAATTGTGAGCATAAATATATCCAAAATCAATCTTATATCTAAGGCAACAAAATCACTGTAGACCAGTGTAACGGCTCTAAAACCTGCAAATTAGTCCAATAAGATGATTTCGGCACTAGACCAATACCATGACATTACTCATGTGATGACGTCATATTACTGAATGCATTCATTATTTCCGTCGTCTGTATCAGCAGACTTGTTAGCTCAGTAGGTTAGAGCACCGATATAAGAATTCACTTGACCATCGGAGGGCGGAGGTTCAAATCCTTCACGAGTCAACATTTTTGAACCCCTTTTTGATAGACCTGGAAGCTCACCAACATCGACATCTTTCAACACACTATAGTCTCATTTTACCCAACAAACCAACAAACAAATAATTGTTTTTTTTACCAACAAATTATGTTTGATTAATTCGAAACAAATTACTTATCGTATTCCAGCCAGAATATCTGCTCTTTGTTTTTATTTGACCATCAATATAAATTCAATAAAACAAAATTGCATTTTGCATTTACAAATTCTGAAACCTAGAATAGTTATACTACTACTGTATATAAATTTGCATAATCTACGTAATTTTGGCATCAACCCACATTATGACGTCATATTTCTCATTTCATTCATTATTTCCGTCGTCTGCATCAGCAGACTCGTTAGCTCAGTAGGTTAGAGCACCGATATAAGAATTCACTTGACCATCGGAGGGCGGAGGTTCAAATCCTTCACGAGTCAACACTTTAATTTTTTTTCCATTTTTATTCCTTTTTTAGAAATAACACCAAACGTTTAAGTAACAATAGATTTTTAGCAGTCATATTGGCCCAATTTGAACATCTAAGCTACTACGTATATTTTCAGTTACTATACGTGCTACAGATACATAACACTGCTCTACAAAAAAAATATGCAAATTTTTATGTTTTCAAGTTCCCAGATTTTTTATTATATAATTTTTATTATATAAAAGGACCTACCTATGTAAAGTTTTTTTTAGGTTTTATTTTATGCTTTTATTCGAAATTTTGATCTACACATTTTAAGAAACTGAACATTTTTAGGGTTCCGTACCTCTAAAGAAAAAAACGGAACCCTTATAGGATCACTTTGTTGTCCGTCTGTCTGTCTGTCTGTCTGTCCGGGTGTCAAGACCTTTATCTCGGGAACGCGTGAAGTAATCGTGTTGAAATTAAAACCATATACGCAGATCCATAGTATGTTGCTGCAGAAAGAAAAATAAAATTTCTCAGTTTTCGTAAAAAAAGTTACAGCCGAATATGTTGTTAAAAATGCACATTTCGACACTCACAAGGGAATCAAAACCTATGGGGTACTTCCCGTTGACCTAGAACTATGAAATTTGGTAAGAAGCATTGTGTTAGAGTACACATATCTATAGGAAAAAATCCAAAAACTGGGCATTTTTAATTTAATCACAAAAATAGTGTCCTTACGCAAGGAATGAGGGTCCAAATTTTAAAGTTATTTAACCGTATCATGTGGGGTATCATATGAAAGAGCTTAATTAGCGTAAGTTAAAACCGGTTTTTGAATATTTTTACTATGT
The DNA here is from genome assembly GCA_947563715.1 of Lycia hirtaria. NCBI lineage: Eukaryota > Metazoa > Arthropoda > Insecta > Lepidoptera > Geometridae > Lycia > Lycia hirtaria. Next base: position 28,921,450 of record OX387375.1, read on the forward strand.
ATATGTTTCGGTTTAAGAAGGAAAATATAAAAAAAAATATGATTTCCCTCTTTTATCTACTAGTTTGTACGGAACCCTCGGTGGACGAGCCTGACTTGCACTTGTACGGTTTTATTTCTGCTATTGATATCGTTGTTAGATTTTTAGTAATTTGTATAGCGTTTTGTCTTTCTATTCATAAATGATTTTTAATTTATCTAAGAAAAAGCGGGGAAAAAAGATTAGATTTATTTATTTATTCTTGTATAATACGAGTATATAAAGAATACAGTACAAATCACAATTACAAAAAAAAGTGACGTCACACCAGGTGAGGCTGGGTTGTACACTGACCGTCTATGATAATAACGGGCGAGGTCCAAAAGTCATGAAAATCGTGTGACGTAATTTATGAAGCCGCTAAAATGGTATTTGTGTAACTCCGAAAGCTAATGCATTCAAAATAATTTTCACAAGATGGCGCTGTCACTTGCATAACTAAAAGTTTGTTGTTATTGTTTGTAGATTTTTAGTAGTCATATTGGCTCAATTTGAACATCTAAGCTACTAAGTATATTTTCAGTTAATATACGTACTACAGATGCATAAAAAATACATAATGGCTCTAAAATCTGCAAATTAATCCAATGAGGTGATTTTGGCACCAGACCAATACCATGACATTACTCATCTGAAGACGTCATATGTGTGAATGCATTCATTATTCCCGTCGTCTGCATCAGCAGACTCGTTAGCTCAGTAGGTTAGAGCACCGATATAAGAATTCACTTGACCATCGGAGGACGGAGGTTCAAATCCTTCACGAGTCAACCTTTTTGCACATTTTTTTCGGTTTATTTATTTAGCACTACACCTTCAGCTCAGAAAATAAATAAAGCAAATTCAGTGTTTTTTATCAGATACAATTAATTAAAATTCGTCAAGAGTGCATTGGATCTGCATGATCTGATTTTGACGGGAGTTTTTTCTTATTGTACATAGGAAAAAGATTAAAATAATTGTTACTACTTAAAACTGTAAAATTTCAGCACATAAATTCAGCTTTTCTACATTTCAAACACATTATTTTCACACGGAAACGTAAACTTTACGTTATATATCAAAAACGTAAGCGTAAGCGTGTAGTAAGCTTAAAAACGTAACACTACGAAAACAGTTTTTATCCAGTCAATGTAGATGCTCATTTAGAAACGTCTTGATACTTCCGTCAATTCCGCGTTATTTAGATTTTATACCAATAACGAGGCTAACCTTTTGATAAAGAAATATAAATAGCCAGGGATATTATAGCACTAAGCTCTGATGTCTGGCTGGCTAGTATTACCATCTTCAAATAAAAAATCTGTTGTCAATCATTGTGTGGTCCGGCAACCTTATACTCATTCCCGACCAAGTTTTTCTTACTATCTTGGATTAACTGTTGCTAAACTTGTTGAACTAGTCATGGTCTAAGATCCCGCTATAGGACGACCTTCACCGAGCTGGTTAATGGATGAAAAGTATTTTATATTCAATAAAATATATTTATTGACATATTTAATGTCACTAAATATATTGCAAATGGGTTGTCTAAAATAATTCAGTCCAGAATGATTAATTATTATTTTTTTACGTTTCACTGGTTTTTGTTAATAGACAAATTCCATACCAATCGATAGTATGAAGCCCATAAAATATGCAAACGTTAGGTTGACTATTTTTTTCCCGTCACAGCTCTTGTGTAGGCAGGTATAAACAGGTAAATCGATACTAGTAATTTGCACCAGTCTGGTTAATGAATTAAAGTTAAATTAAAATAAAGATTATTTACACATAAATATATTGAATTTGTCTATTAACCAAACCAGTGAAATGTTTAAAAAAAAAATATTTTATTAATTAATCATATTCTGGACTGAAATTTTTTAGACAACCCATTTGCAATATATTTATTGGCATATTTAATTGAATATAAAATAATTTTCATCCATTAACCAGCTCTGTGAAGGTCGTCCTATAGCGGGATCTTCGACTATCATTATAAATCGCAGCATCGCTTTATTACAAAATGGTATAAATCAGCAAATTTTAACCGTACTCACATTATTAATACAAACTTGCTTATTTAGACGTTTCAATCTATATGATTTATTATTATTCTGAAAATATGAAAAAATAAGAAAGTGTTGACTCGTGAAGGATTTGAACCTCCGCCCTCCGATGGTCAAGTGAATTCTTATATCGGTGCTCTAACCTACTGAGCTAACGAGTCTGCTGATGCAGACGATAGAAATAATAGAAGTATTCAGATATATGACGTCACAAATTGTACTAAAGCCAACATTCATAAATACAATATGGCGGCTAATCTTCACTGTTTTATAATATTATTATTTAAATTCAAGTTAAATTATTAACGTAGAAAATAAAATGCTTAGTTCATCGTTTTTACTAGTTAGTTACCAATTACTTTTCTTGACAGAGAGACTAGTTCAACTCATAATGCTAACATTATAATGCTCTGCTCTGGATTCTGCTTGTCTTAAAATTATGTTGATTTTTGCATTTGCATGTATACATTATACAAATATTGACGTGACGTCAGGTAATCATTTCAAATCGCTTAAAAAATATTTACGTTTATTTATCATCATAATTATGTTGCAATGCAAGATTTAGTGTATTCGGATTTATAAAGGTTTATTTACATATCTTGGCACAAGTGCAATTCATCACGTCATATTCCTGAGTATATTAATTATTTCTATTGTCTGCATCAGCAGACTCGTTAGCTCAGTAGGTTAGAGCACCGATATAAGAATTCACTTGACCATCGGAGGGCGGAGGTTCAAATCCTTCACGAGTCAACACTTTTAAAGTTTTTTTTTATTATCATCCCTTTTTTATTCCTATTGTAGAAGATCCAGTAACACCAAACGTCAAAGTGACAATATATTTTTAGCAGTCATATTGGCCCAATTTGCACATCTAAATACATTTAGTTCGTCTTTGATAGTGGTTCATGCTACTACATATATAGTTGTAGTTAATATCCGTGCTACGGATGTAAAAAACTACATAATGGCTCTAAAACCTGCAAATTAGTTCATCAAGATGATATTGGCTTCAAACCAATATCATGATTATTCATGTAATGACGTCATATTTCTGGATGCATTCATTATTTCCGTCATCTGTATCAGCAGACTCGTTAGCTCAGTAGGTTAGAGCACCGATATTAGAATTCACTTGACCATCGGAGGACGGAGGTTCAAATCCTTCACGAGTCAACACTTTTGACAATTTCTGTTTTATTTTTGAAATAGCAATTATTCGGATATTTATAGGCAACTTTAGATCTAAGTTATTAATAACTGAATTTTCTTTACGTGCACTCAAGGTTTCAATGGTGTATTTATGAATTTTGGCATTAGTGCAATTTGTGACGTCATATATCTGAATACTTCTATTATTTCTATCGTCTGCATCAGCAGACTCGTTAGCTCAGTAGGTTAGAGCACCGATATAAGAATTCACTTGACCATCGGAGGACGGAGGTTCAAATCCTTCACGAGTCAACACTTTTTTTATACTTTCTGTATTTTATGGCTCGAAAAAAAAACCTGTTTGAATGTCGTATGAAGCAATTCGGCTGGAAATTTGAATTGGCTCTCAAATGACGTTCCAGATCAGACAATAATTGACGACAGTTCTTTTCACTTGCACGTGGTAGCTAGTAGGTGTTAGTACCAATAACCAGTCTTAAACTACAATTCACAATATTACAATGTGTCTTACTATATTTTCCTTTACATGAAATTTAAGCTTGTTGTTATAAAAAATCTGTGCTATGCAGCACAGAAATCGAACGCTCAACCGATTGAGTTATAATTTCTACATAAATATTCTTACTACATGTAATGCACCTCTCTTCTTCGGGACAGCAAAGCAACAGCGATGCCATTGATGATGCAGTTGTCCATAGGCAGTGGTTTTCGCTTACCATCAGGCGGGCCCTCTGCCTTTTGCTGTTCTTTTTATAAAATAAAAATAAAATGATTTAACAGTATTATAATAGGACTATAGCACCACGTAATTGTATCAGAGTGGTTTAACATTACTGTATGTAATGGTTTGCATCCTCAATCGAGACCATCAGTTTTAAGTGAAGCCATAATCTGAAATATCGGAGATGAGAGCCCGTTACTTGATCTTGATAATAGACGCTTCGCAAAGTGATTCTTGTCTACATAAAGCAAATTTGAGAATATGTATTAGTTACAAGAAAAAATAATAAGTAATATGTTAATAGTTCGAAGTACGAGTAGGTACTCTATTGTAAGAATTCTAGTTTGAATTTTGATTGACAAACAAGAAATCTCATATTTTTCGGGGGAAGAAAAAGTGGCCTATGTGTTATTCCAGGGCATAAGCTTTTCTTCTTTCTTCATATCAAATTTTGTGTTTGAGCGCGAAAGAGTAACAAACAAACTGACAAATTCACAAATTTTCGCATTTATAATATTAGTGCAGATTATAATATGACAAGTATGGAAGCTAAAGTGGTCAGATATTTAGAATAAGATTTTCTTCTCTTCGATTTAATATACATACAAAGAAAAACTGAAGCAACCGACCTCAAAATCTGCAATTTCGTTTACTTGTATGATTTTTTCCAGCTATTTTATTATAAAAACCAAAGTATTAAACCGATTTTCATTAAATTTAAAATGGAAGTATACCTACCTCTGAATTATTATCTATCAAATAAAAAATAATCATCAAATCAAGCCATAATTGGCAGAGTAATCCCGTAACAAACATACAGTCGAATTAAGAACTTTCTATTTTTTGGAAATTTGGTTAAAAATAAATAAAAATGAAACCAGTATTAGACTACATCTATTTTACATCTACATCTATTTTTAAAAATATTGAAATTCGAATTTTGCATTTTCGATTAAAAAGTTGACAAAAGTAAATTAGTAGTACCTATTCTTATATTATTTCATTGCCAAGTATTTAAATTCAGGCGCTCAATTTCTGAGTCGTTCGAAAGGAATATTACAAGTGAATTTGCCCGACTTGCTAACAATATCAATTATTTTTTTTATAGATATTAAATTCGAATGGTTGAGAGCACTCGTTGTGATAGCGAGTGATATTTCCGCGAATATCGTTCGAAAGAAAGTCATATCCGTTTGCAATAAATTTCGAGCGATTCAAGAAATGAGCCTTAAGAGATAATTCAAGCAAATATTTATTAATTTGTTTACAATTTACAAATTTTACTTATCAAAAATCAACAATTACCTATTGAAATATAGAAATCAATGAATTGATAATATCCTTTTTAGAAGTTATTAAAAACCATTCTTCTTGGTCTAACTTTTCTTCTTTAGTTTCCTTACCCAAATGGGTAAATTAGATACATATTGGTTAGTTTACGAGTATCTACATGGTGTAATGCATTTGCATCGTCGTATACTAAACGATAAGACTGATGTATAACTTTAACAACGGAAATCATTAGAGGATTTAATCCTCAATTAACGTTTCGAATATATTAAAGTTTAATTTTAAGTGATATTCATGTCCGTCAGTGTCCAGTCAGATTCTAATTATGTCGGTAAGATGTAGGTGCTAGCAAAGAACTAATTTTTACACAATCGGTCCGCCTAAATTAGATCTTACTTGTTACACAAATGCCGAAGGAGAGTAATGTTTTTGAATGTATTTGTTTATGAATGTATTATTGTATTGTATTTGTATTAGAATAATAATAATAAAATTAATTTTATTTATTTATAATGTGACATGTAGATTTGATGTAATTTAATTCGATTTAATTGACATACATGTAATATAATAATTTAATTTAATATAATTTGTGTACTTTATAATGATATGGATCTCTGAGTCTAAAATAAATTATTATTGATTGATTGATTGATATGCAAATGCAAAAAAACTCACCCTCTTCCCTCAAACATGGTTGACTCGGCTCGGGCTGGCACATGCGTCAACTCGTGAGCGGGTGCTGCTTGCGGGAGCTGGACTGCTCGGCGTATACACGCATGCATGTTAGTTAAGTGTAAATTAAAATTTTGTCTTCCTTTTGCATAACTCAAAAAAAAAGTAAGTAGTTATAAATGCATATATTAGTTCATAAAAGGCACGGACCCTGGAGTCTGTGGAGAATAAATTTGTTAAAAAAAAAAAAAAAAACAAGGTTTCCGTACTAACGGGTGCATGACCCTATTCATTAGGATACGGTGTCTGTCTACCTGTTCTACACTTAATTATTTGGCATAAACTTAAAATAGAGTAAACGGCAGTGTTACAATCTCTTTGGATAAAGAAAATAGGTCTGTAACACTTACTTATTTGAACTTGATATTGTATGTGAACGTCTGGCATTTTAGGCTATTCCTACTGTAGAAAATATGTGAAGTTACAAATATTCTTAGATATAAAGCACATTTCGTTGAGTACTTAGCCCTGGTTCAGGTTCATGTATAGTGCAAGCCGCTGGTGTGCGAGTGAAACTCGTACTTTGCCCGATTTAATATAATTATTGGTCCGTCTGAATTAGAGCAGCTTACTTGTTACCTAAATGCCGAAGGAAGGTAATGTTCTTCGAACTTATGTATGTTTAATTGCTTATTTCACACGCTCTCTAAGGAATATCGAGTTATGAGGTGTCATTACATTTGTTTCAGTTGCGCGAGTGGTACCTATATATTTACTTAACTGAACATAATGATCATTCGCAGGCGGGTATCTTGTTTTCTTATAAGGATATTACTAATTTGTCAAAATCTCCTGTAGCTTTTTATACAACATTTTGCACTAAAAATCTGTCAAGCTCTTTGCTATAATGATTTCAAACCTGGAACGGCGTTAGAATTTCATCGGGATCGACGCAAATGGCCAAGAAAGCAAGAGGCCAATAGACGCATTTAATCAGATACGCAAATGACCAGATACGTACATGGCCAGATATTCATCCATCTATTGTTAAATTATTTTATGTTTATTTCGACTTTTAGGAAAACTTAAAATAAAAAGTAATTAATATATTATTTTGATTATATTACTAACATCTGACGCTCTGATTAAATCAAATGAATGGATCGTTTTAGCACAACACTATTTACATTTCATAAAATCATGCCGCTAGGCAACATTTGATCTGCCATTTGGCTCCGTTTAACGATAAATTCGACTATTAAATTATTGAAATTATTACATAATGGCAATGATTTCAAGAAAAGTTATATTTGGCTATTCTTCATTGGAACTATCATAATACTCGTTTTGATAAGTAACCATGACTATACCATAACTTCAACCGCTTTCGAATACTTACAAAGTTTACCAACTTTCTAATAAGTTTTATCGGATTTATATTTTATATAAGTATCTTGTTTGATATTTGTCAGTTTAAAAAATCACATCGTCACTAATAATGTTAGATAAGTTATCTAAGTATACAAATATGTAATTATGTATAATGTATAATGTACTATAAGAGGGGGACACGAGTTAAGTATTTGAAAGGAGAATGCAAATGCCATGTCATATTTTGTTAAAAAAATGATTAACGGCTTCAGAAATCCGATTTAACTATCTATATAAATCGAGTCTGTTTTTTTTTTGTAAAACTGTTTTATGTTATTTAGTAAGTCCGCTATTATATTAAAAATATAGTATATGCTCTGTTGCTGTCAACTGACGCGACCGCACCATACATCTTGTCCTTCAAGCCGGATGTAAAGGTTTGTACAAGAAATAAGTCCTGTGCATGTTACCTCAGCATGTGTCCAAGCTGAGTGCGCCTTGGGTGGCGTGTCTGGAGCCACTGCCCCGAGCCTTGCGCGTTTCCTTGCCTCCTGCAGGATGGGAACCTTGGAGTTCTTCTCGCCTGACGACAGGATTACTTCGCGTTCTATCTGTAAACAGACGGACAACTTTTTGAAGTGAAAACTTCTTTAGCGGCGTTGTGCATTTTGTGGGATGGGTAAAAAATGTTAAACTCGCGTCAGATCGTCAGATCGTGAAACGGACTGTCAGAAATCTATTCTAACGTTTGCATTTAATGTTCATTATTTTTTTATTCAACACTAGCTGCATCCGGTGGGGTTTCTTAAATTTTTCAAGTTTAAAAATCCTTTCATAATGTATGAAATCACAAAGATTACTCTTTTTCATGTCTCAGGATATGCGATTGTTTAGATTACTTTCACAGTCCATGGAATTTTATGTACTGTTACTTTGAATGTAGGTGAACTGAGCGGAGTGGTTAAATAAATAGAATATTGTTTTGAAAAATGCCTTCTGACACATAACAAATTCATATTGTTGAGAGAAACTAAAGAAAAGTAAGAAAACAGGGGAAACTACAAATCTTACAGGAAAAGGCTAGTTCTAGTTTTTACTAGAAGGGAGAACCGGAGAAGAACGAAAAGAACATCCGATCCAAAGAACAGATCCAATGGAGAAGGCAAATGTAATTTCGTGCAAAGATATTAATGCCTATGCTTGACAAACATGTATACTACTTCATAGACAAGAACTAAGGAAGTACATGCTGAAAAAATAAGCAATACCCTATCTCAGATGCAAATAAGTACAACAACAATGCTAGTGCATTGTTGTTGTACTGCCTGCTTAAAAATAACTTCAAAACCACTTATATTTAATGTTTCTCACAAAATAATCGACCAACACAAACAAATCACACAAATAAATCTCACATTAACAAGCTATCTGCATAAGCCTCCAATACCAGCGCTGAAGAGGCTTCAAGTGAACAATAGATACTTTCACTTGATCTCTATCGTATGTAAAAACTGTGTGTATGGAGAAATCGCGGATATTGTGGAGTTGTATGACAGATTGATTGCCGACATGCTGGGAAGGGTGTTTTGATAAGTAGTACAATAATGACCCTATTACTGTGAGAAAAAGTGGTCATTTAAAAGAAATATTGTTTAACCGGTCATAAGAGTATAAGGAGGTCGTCGTCCATTCGCTGCCAGACCAGCATCCGACTAGCACCGGACTTGCTGGTCGATTCCGGAAGTATGAAAGCCAGTTTTGACAAACAGTATAAATTAGGATTTATTGGATAATTAAATTGTTTTCCTGGCGGATTCGAAAGAAGAACAGCAAATCACATTGTTCACTGTTTATTAGTATTTCTAGTGAACGTCTTATTTCGGTATTTCTAATTATTAGAAAGACCAAAATAAAGGCTGTATTTAGATTTGAAGTCCATTAGAAATTTTTTGTCGATAAGTGTAAGAAAATGGTATAAGTTCCATTTACATATATTTATGTTCAAATATACTTACAGGAAACTTGTTGGAGTGCGTATGCAGGGCGGCAGGTGTGGGGGCAGGCGCGCCGGGCAGGGCCGCATCGGGCGCCGGGGGCATCCTGTAAGGGGGGACCCCTTCAACGGTACCTGGGGAAAAAGGGCGCAATTTGTTATACACTAGTCGACTAAAATACTTTTTAATATTTTAATTGGGTGGATACTCTAAAATTGCACTTATAATCTATTTTTTACTACCTTTCAGGACTTTGAATAATATCAGCTTGCTACTAAGTTCACGGCGTACTAATTTGAGTTCGTAAAAAGTTAGTAGTCATAAAATAAATTGGTCGCTGTCGAAAAAGCATAAAACGTTGTTGCGCCAATCCATCATGTTGGGATTACACGGTGGACAAAAACATGCCTCTGTCGACTACCGGCGCTAGCGAGCGAGATGTAGCCGAACAGCTGACTTTGTGTTACAACGGTACTTTAATGTATGTAAATACACCTAAATACACAGTGTGCCGAATGAAGCCACAAGTTTATTTCATTTATTGAGAATCATTTGTTGGACTATAAACTTTAGATCAAAAACATGAAAGTTAAACATAATATGACACTGGCAAATTTACAAGACGAGCGACGCCATCATCCTCCCAGGAGAGAAAAAAAACAAAAAGACGCATTTTTCATTCCATAAACATATACAATATGACACGAATGATTTGCGAATATTAATAATTATAAGATACAAATGAACCATTTTAGCAGGATCTTGTGATTTTAGCAGATTTCTGCCTGCATTTTAGCCCCCAGCAGAAAGTGCAGCACACAGATACACACGTAAAACTTATAACACCCCTCTTTTTGGGTCGGAGGTTAGAAATATGCTAACTGAATATATTGTAATGACATTGTATTCCTAGAAATCGGTATTTTTATTGATATTATATGCATTTTCTTTGTTACCAATGTTTGTTAACATTTTCCACAGTACAAAGATCAAGTTTGGGATAGCAGTCTAGCAGGTTCGGAGATTAAACTCAGGTCACACTTCGTCGAAATTGTCAGTTTTAAACGATCATGTCCGGTATTCAAAATTTCCTTAGGACATATCCAAACATGGTAAATATATGAACTTAGCTTAGATTTATTGTTTAGCATAAATTTATTGTTTGTTTGTTTCATTTGATCTCTTAATGTTGTTGTCTAAATTATTTTTCGGGACCAAAAAAAATGAAGAACAAGATCATTTTGCCATGAGCATGAAGATCTGGAAGCAGGGCCGTGCCCTAGATGAGCCAGCGAGCATCACCGGGACCTTATCTCGAACCATTTCGTCTGTTCTTTGACATAAAATAAAATAAAAGTCTTTTTTTTTTATGCAAGATAGATCTAAGATTGACCACCAACTCGCTTGATGTTAAGCGACGGTGTGGCCGAGGATGGAGCTCGTCGATCTAGAAGATATCTATTCACTCTAGCCTTGAAAATTCCAAGATCGTTGAAGATATTACTAGTAACACTTCACACAAAATGCAATTACTTCGCGCTATTTGGAGTGACCACAATCTCTGAACGGTCAGTTATTTTAAGATGTAAATACTTAAGTTTGGTAAGAAAAAAAAACAATGAACAGATGAACCAATAAATTAACTAACCTTTTTTTTACGGTGGAAAGCTTAACAGACAGGGTTGTATTACAAATTGTTTTGACGCCTCCCGACCGCAGCACAGGAACCTTTTAATATAGGGCTTCGGTGTGATTACACCTTTATGGAAATAACGTATCTTGTTTTGGGAATAGCTACGAGGATAATTGGTTCATTTTGATTAAATGCATAACGTATTATGATTGGTTAGTTAAATATCATCTTGTAAGTGATTAAAATATTTTTTAAATATTTTTTTTAAATAATAAAATATTTTTTACAGATTTTCTAATGCTGCGTTTTTAAAAACTGTTTGACGATGCTTACATTTGTCATTGATTTTCTCAATCAACAGGCTAGGCATAAGACCGCAGCTAGTCTAATATCAAGTGACGAAGTGTTGAAGGATCTAAGATGGTAAACAGATAAACTCTGGAAAAGTAGCTAAGTCTCAAATGAAGCGGATAAACATGTCGATAGATGCTTAATGACAGATTTAAGACTACATGGGGAATACAGAAATATACATATACCTTCGGAAATAAAAATTATTCGCCACATACCCGAAAGAAGATTACTTTCCTTCTTGCACAGTCAGGTAAATAACTAAAATAAAATCCCACTAAGACGACGATTCTCTAAATAAATTAAATCATGAAACCGGAAACAAAAATGTAGGCAAACTAAACTAATGAACTGAGCTATAAAACATTACGAAACGGCAATTAGACGCTCATCTAATTTATTACATCGCGCTACAATATTTATACGTAATAAATTATCTGATTTGTGAACATGTTATGTCGCTTCGGTTATCATCCTTATTATCTTGAGTTATGTAAGCCCGCAGGTTCAGTAAACAGTCTAGGCTTCTTCTATATATATATTTTTAACCGACTTCCGAAAAGGAGGAGGTTCTCAATTTCGACTGTGTTTTTTATACGATAATTATGGATTAAAAACCCGAAAAAACCGACTACAAATTACGCCATTCTTTACTTGGATAACATATTTTTCCAGTTATTTTGTTATAAAAACCAAAGCACCTCTGAAGTATGACCTACCTCAATCTTCAAGCAAAGTTATTTACTTATCATAACAATTTTTAAGATTCCGTACTGAACAAGGAACCCTTACACTTTCTCCATCTCCAACTCTTTGTACTAGAAAGCTGTAATTTAGTACAGGTATAAATAAACACTAATCACGCCAAAAAGTACGAAACCCTGCGCATGGCCCGACACTCACTTGACCGTTTTTTTGTCGTACAATTTGTTGACGAATTCACCTTTCTATATTTCGTTGATGAAATCCTGTAAAAAGATCTAGCTAACGTCCTTAATTTGAATATTAAAACAAAATTATATATTATATTCAACTTCAATGAGTAAGTTACATAAATCAAGGAAATTTAAAAAAAATTGACTATGCCCATAAAATATTAACTCCTTACATAAAAATCTACGACATAGCACTTAACTACAACTTAGACTGACCAAACGTAACACGTTCATTTCGAGTTGAACTTTATTGTGAGGACGTAAAGTTGATAATTGTCTAGTTTCAGTAAATAGGGTGGGAATCGAGAAGGCAGGTGTGTTAAACCTGCTAGTTTTTGTGGCTTGTTCCGTTGGAGTCGAAACCTCTTTGGAGCTTTTAAGGCATTTGAGAAGTAGAAGTCTGACACAATACATCTTAAAGTTATAACGAAGCACCTATTGCCCCGACTGCGTAGGAAGGAGGGTTATCTTTTTTTTGTTTCTATATGATAGTCTAAACGGCTCGACCGATATTGATGTGCGAGCTGTTGTTAGATACGTCTTCACACCCTCAGGGTCCATAGGCATTATATTTATGATAATAATAATACATCTCTCACAAAAATAAAAATACTTATACGTTTTTCGTAACTTCCAACGAACTTTTTCATAATTAACAAGTGATTTTACTAGAATTATTCCAAAGAAAGCGCATTTATAATCTTTTACAGTGATTTTACGCATACTTTCTTACAAAAAACGTACACTCAACAGCGTATCAAGCGTAATGAAATCGTTAGTTAGAAATTATAACAAAAAACTGATGAAACTAATATAAAAAGTGTATCCTGTCAAAGAAAAAATATTTTTTGAAATCGGTTTATCAATGACGGAGATATAGTAACAAACTTAAAAGAAAAATAAGTGTTAACCTGCTTTTTTAGAAGTTGGTAAAAATTACAAACGGCTTTATTCTTATTACGCCTTTTGCTATAGTAAACTTAAAATATTGTACACATAGGTACTATAAATTTAACTAATAAGGCACATAAATCTAAATACTTTATTCAACCATCCCTATTCCACTACATGACAAGTAGAAAGTCGGCACCACCCAACGATTTTGTATCACATTTGTTATACTTACTACACATGAGTGGAACTCCCTGACGCCTCATGGAAAAAAATAATTTCTTCGATTATATCGAATCCTACCCAGCAACACTTAAACTGCATATAACCTTTTTACGAAGGTACTCAAACAAATCATAAAAAAATATAAAGTTTCCTTTCAACCTTGACCAGTCAGTCATAATGAACGGTTGTCAACGTCAACTGTCATGTGGTATTGTCGGCGCACCTTGACAGTTGACAGACAATAGTCTGAGATATCGCAGGCTACACGCCACATTAACTTATGGGTAGATTTAGGCACCCTGCATCGTTGATCATGTTTCAAGGTCAGGAGTAGCAGCAAAAATCTGTTGTCAAGCACCTAACGGTGTGTCCTATACCCTCACTATTGAATGAAGTAAGGTACTAGGTAACTATATGAAATGGAAGATAGATGAGTTTAGCATCTTAGGCTACTTATGTATGACACAGGAGGAACAAATACATTATTCGCAAGGAAATTTGAATCGGATTGTAAAACATTGTTTATATGTTGTAACAATGTTCAAATATATCAATATTATGTTAACATTAACTAAAAAAGTAAAATTTTCGATTTCTTAAAGTTTTTATTAAAAAAAATGTTTTCTCCACTCGGAAAATAAAGACAAAACTAACGATGTCACACTCATCAGGATTCGTCAAGCCGCTTAGGCTACAGTTAGTAATGTAATGACCACCTTTAAGGCTTAACTCTCCTTTTGTACAGTCGAGTATACAGAACTAAACTATTCCCACAGTACAAAGCACCCGTAAATAATATGAGAATCGTCACAGAATATATAATTAACAGAAGCATGGGTGACATCAAAAGCTCGCTTCTCTGAAACCGACTTGGTTATTCAAAACAGATGAAGATGTAGGAACTCATTGGCGATGCGTGACCTGACACGCGTTATTTCAAGTCTACAAACTGTAACAGTGCTTAAGGCGGCGTTCACATAGGCGATCGCACCAATCGGAATGCCGGCCCCTGGGGCGGCAAAAATTAAATCCTCTGAAATATGCCGCCCATAGGACGCTGCCGCCCCTAGGCAGTGGCCTATACGGCCTATTTACAAATCCAGGACAGCTGTGCAGATATCTAATTGAGATATCGCACTATTTTTATTTACAGTTCGCACGAATAACACCGTTAATATGACCGTTGTTTGGTTGTGTGAACGTGCCCTAATTTTGGTGGTTGAATTTGGAGCCGGATTTCGTAAGGTCTAGCAAAAAGTCTTTACCTGAGTGCAATTTGACACTATTTTTAAAGCTTTGAAGGTTATTGGAAATTTCATACGAACGCTCCTTGACTATCGTTGCGAGCGGTGCAATTGATTTAAGTACTTACATACAACATGTGAAGGTGACAAGTACTTGATAGAGTGTACTTATGTAGAGTAAGTTGATAGCAGAAGAATAAATTAAAGGAGGTTATATTAGGTAAACTAAGTAAATCTGTAATATAATATAAGGTAAGTAAGTAAGATAAGCAATATATTATAATGTTATTGAAGTTATAACAGTTTGTGATTAAAACATTATTTTATACGTTATACATATCTGCGCTAGACAACCAACTTGCCTGATAGTAGGCTGAAGTCGAAAGACCAGCGCTGGTTGCTAACAATTAGCATTATGCTGACCTGGCGCCGGATTGTGGCAAAAACATATATTTGTGTGTATGTTTTGTATTCTTTGTTGTATGGGTTTTGTTGCAATAAATACATGTCTATGTTTAAAATGGAATATATCGATATAGATAAGAAGATAATTTTAAGATTATAATTCTCAGGCAACATATAAGGCGGTAATGAATACCACTCTTGTGTAGTACCTACATATAAAGAATGTAGACTGAAATTGTTGTGTGTGACAAGTTTTTCCAAGTAGAATTTGACGAAAGTCTCATTCTAATAAGATAAACGTCAGAATAGAAATATAATTATTACAAAACTAGATACTTAAAACAGGTAAAAGACATACCAAACAATCCGTAGTGTACAACGAACCACCTGATGGACTATAACCGTTACAAACACAATAATCAAGTCATCGACTCGAAGCTTTCAACTTTCGCTCGCACTTGCACACAATCCAACATCCCGAATTAAATGAATGACTCGCCGAGAAGGAGATACACGTAAAAACAATATCGCATCAATGGTAAAGTTCTCTGAATTAATTTGAAAACGGAAAAGACATTCACCTCTCGTGGGAGCGGCGCGCGCACTGCACGCCAAGCGGGCCACGGCAGAACCCGTTTCGTAGAAAAAAGTGCCTCTTCCCTCCGCGGCGACCCTTTGCATATTCCCGGCGTTTATCATTCCATTGCTGTCCTGGGACATGTCCTGTAGCTTCTCTGGAACTAGTTGTGTGTCCCCAAGTTGATTGTCCGCATCTGATCTAGTCTGATTCGCGTTGCGATGCGCGGTCTTACTAGGATTGCTCTCGCTGCTTTGATATCCGTTATTGCATCCTTGTTTCGGCTGATAAATTTCATTACGATTCAAAGCGTCATTGCTCTGATTGGACTGATTTCTCGATGCGACCAACGGCAGTCTACCGTAACCGGGCTTGTTTGTATATTTTTGTGTGCTATCAATGATACGTGGCTCTGGAACCGGTTGATTCGCAAAAGCGTTTACTTTCAATATTTCGTTCGCTTGCTGGAGCAATCTTCTTTGGATATGCTCGATTTCACCTTTCGGCACCTTTGAGTTCTCCGAAAGCTCTGCTATCAATTGGTTTACACTAAAATCTGCCATTTTGTTTGCGGTAGCGATTTCTGTTCGGGTCACTTTTTTTTCTTCGCCCGGTTTTTTAATTCTAACTTTCATGTCTATATCTGGTGGAGTGACTACTATGCTAGGTAAGTTTTCTTTGGCGGCGATGTCTTTCTTTTCCCTTTTTACTTTTCTCACAATCCTGCTGGCCATTACATTGTCCAATCACCTGATGATGATTGATTCTGTTTTATGTTTTATTTCGTTCATTTTGTGGCTATTTGGTAGGAATAATTGGATTTCAGTGAAGGTTGCATGTTATAGCATCGATTAAGGTTTTTCAATGTGGATTCCAGGTAAAATAGTTAACTTTAACTCTTTTAAAGTAAAATAAGGTTAACAACATGATTGAGATTTAAAGAAGTCTAATTCTCTGAAACCTATGTTTAGTGCTTGTTAGAGTTGGATAAAGCAATTTTGCGTAGGTTGCTCATTATATTAGCCGTATAAAGAATCATACATTCGACATTTATTACGACAGCTTATTTCATAATCCTTTATTACTGCAGAACAGAACAAAGGATGTTATAGATTTTCTCACATATTGTCTATTCGATTGTGTAAGCGAGACTAATAGAAGACAAAACAAATGGTATGGAAAGAAAATGGTTCACACACGCCTACCTAAATTAGAGGGAATTCACTGATTAAGAAGAATTTACTGTGGCATAATGTGTACGTAGTTTATATGTTTGCCAACAGCGGTCTTGTGTATGTCGATGGCAAAATACCTGACAGTATGACGCTTATTGAATATGATGATGATCTACAAAATGGTGACATGGTGGATGTATTTGAAATTTCTGTTCTGTGGGAGATGAAAACCCATGTGTTTTCAATAACGTATCTGAGCGACGAGATGAGAGACCGAAATGCTGATGCTTATTTGGCACAATGCATTAACCTTTTAATATGGCAAAACTGTCACTGGTTTCAGAATTTGATTGATCTCCAGACCTATATCTGTCTGGTGTAATCCAACTGCTTTTTAGTCGTTTAAGTAATATTATGTAACAATCAGATTGTTTCATTTTATTTTATAAAGAAAGAAATGTCAAATACTTAAAGATAATAGTTTTATGCTAAAACCAGACAGGATAATAATCATCATAATTCGAATTATATCAACACTAGATGGATATTTAAAACCATAAAAAGCTTAGCAACAAAGAACGACAATAAAAAAATAAACATCACTTTATTTTACGTAGGTCTATAAAATCCTTTGACATTTCCTCTATTCTAACTCAATGATAGATTTACGATCTCAGCAGTCATTTGTCTAAACGATATTAAAATAACATAAATCTATTAAAGTCAATACTGGTTTCAATACGGTGGGTAACTTTGAATCAGGGAATGACTTTGGATGGCCAAATACTAGTATTTATTCGTATTAACTATTTATAATTTGTAATGAAACGATGTTACGATTATGTATACATATTACGATTTATGTTATGACCAGACAATTTTCTGAAATCTGTGGTTATGACAAGCTGCATCCCGAGCTTTCACCTAGGAAAGACAAATCCTTTCGTAATTGATTAATACATTTATAGATTAGAACTACTGGTTTAGAATATACATTGTCTGTCAGTATCTCAGGACTTAGCCTTATAAAATTATTTTGAAATGAAATTTAATATTAAAACAAATTATACATACCTTATTTGAGATAATAGTATTTTGCAAACCGTTCAAAGTTGTACACATGTTCAAAGTTACCAATACCACAGTACCAGATTCAATTATCATTAATTTTAATGTTTTATGCCTGCCACAGTTCGAAATTACATTGAATAAATTAATATGCATATTCAAGTACATATGTCTGACATGCTTGTTGTATAGATTAGTAATGACAGATTGACATTAAATTAACATATTTGTAGCAACGATTTATCATTCTCTGTTTACAATGGGATTGCAAACTTTGCTGTCGTATTTATAATAGTAGATTGGGTAACATGATAATGCCCTGAACATTATATAATTTGGTAACTTTCTGTAATGGCTGTCAGTGCGAAAGAGATAGAGGGCGTTTTCACATTTTCAAATAAAAAATCAATGAGTGGGAATACTATAAAGTTAGAGATGATTCGCTTTATTGAGATAGGATTTTTTTTAAAGTTATATATTCAGATATTATCATTTATTTATTTAGTGTTTGTGTGACGAAAATGCTTGTTATTTCTGTGTCTGAGTGTTTCTATGTGTCATAATATCGTATATATTTACAAAAAAAGTATGTAAATATTCTATTACCTAGGTTCTAATAGCATAAGTTTTGCTCAATTTAGGTCTAGATGGCGCTGTGTGAAAATGTCCACCAACATTTTTATATAAATACTTAAAATTAAAAGTCTTATAACTCTTTGTTCCAAATACGTATTATTATGACTTGTTCAGTTTATTAAGAATGTAGGTATCTGACCAAGACAACGATATTATTATCGACAAGGATTTCGCGACAGCGCTCAAAAACGTCCGAACTCAATAAGATAAAAAAAAATACAACATTTAGACCTCTTACTTTATTCAAATATTTTCAATTTACAAAATAATTCCAAGCGGCAAAATATGTCTCTAAATTTCTCAATCTCAATTAGGCTTTAGCGAAGCGTTAAAGAGTTTAAACCAAAATCTTTAATTTCGTCATTGTTGGTACATAAGTATCGTCAACTCTGGACACTGTTCGTGAATTTTGTTTTAGACTTTGTGGCCATGTGATAATTGGACCAAGAGATTATTTTTTATCATTCAATTCTATATTCAACTCCCCTATAAGGAAGTTACATACATAGCAATCGCAAGAAAAAGTCATTACCATACATGAAATGTGGCCAATCTAGTTCTAATAACCCAGGCTTAGATTCCAATGCAAATCTGAGCTGCAGTTTTCTATCAGAAAATCTGCATATACCCATCTGCATCTAAATAGTCTATTTTAGTCATTTATTGCATAATTTTTACTCGACATTAAATGATCATTTGTATTGTAATATTAGCTAACATTATAGTTTTGACACACAATCTAAAAAATATAAAAATCTCTGTATTACCACATCTAGTTCTATTTCACGCTTTTACCCTAGAATTTGTTTTGATTTCATATTTTTTTAATAAAAAATAAAATTGTTATTTGCTTGCTAATAACAGTGAATATAGCCTTGTTTCTCTGTCTGTTTGTCAACTTTCATGTATCAACGTTTGAACCGATAATCTCTATATTATCATCGTTATCATCGTTTTTGATCATTACACAGGTTATGTCGCGGGGTGCAGGCTAGTTTTTTTTTATATATGAGCCTAAAACATATATTTACGATGTTTGCAACTCTATAGTCACTGTACTAAAACTTCCGTAAGTATTCATTTATATTATTTTATTTAATTAACCGGAAAAACTCACGATATTATTCGGTCAAAAGAGAGATGTATTCTTTGCCGTCAGTATGCCATCGACAGACTCCTGATTTACTGAGAGAAAGAGAGTTACAGAGACCCGATACCAGTCGAAATAATATCGTGACTTTTTTCATTATTTTTTTTTCATACATATTCATAGTGGGATGAAATGAATAGTAAATTAGAAATATGCATACCTTATACTACACATACACATTTTACAAAGTTAATGTAAGTTTTTATAATTAAATAAACTGACTATAAATCGAAAGATCCGGCAGAAAAAAGTTTCCGGCAGCCTAGTGGTGAGACCGTCTGACTTGCGATCCGCAGGTCCTGAGTTTGAATCCCACGGCACGCACCTTTGTCTTTTTGAAGTTATGTGCGTATTGTTGATTGCCGCCAACTTCAAACGGTTAAGGAAAACATCGTGAGGAAACTTATATGTCTGAGAGTTCTCAATGATCTTGAAGATGTGTGAAGTCTGTCAACCCGCACTTGGCCTGGGTGGCAGACTAGCCTAACCCTTCTCACAATGAGAAGATGGCCCGTTCTCAGCAGTGGGACAGTTTGTACAAAACAGGGCTTATAAAAAAAAAAAACGAAAGATAAGTCAAACAAGTTGTTCACTGATATCAAGCATCACAACTGCCTATAACTCTATGCCTTACAGAATTCTGGATTTCATGAGATCAAAACCTATTATGGCAATACATTATCCACGTCACTCTTTGAAACGTTACTTTAATGTACATTTTTATTTTTCAAATCTCGTATTTAACCTACTTAAAAAAGGAGGAGGTTCTCAATTCCGCTCCGCTCAAACCGTACATTTATAAACCAAATTGAAAAAAGATAATTGAAAGGATATACTTTCAGATTGGTCTTGTTATTTTAATTACGATTATCAGATTTTTCTTAACTCACATATTTTATCATCTCTTCTCTTTCACATCTTCGTAATTAAACGAACCGTTTTGCACTACTAACATCAAAACATACATAAAAACATTTTTAACATAATAAGCGACTAGTGACGAAATCTGTGTCTTCGAATCAATTCAGGCCAACAAAATAATCTGCGGTGTTCTACTCTAGATAATATTATTTTAACAATATTTGCCACGTGTTAAGTTATATCATAACTTTCTCCTCCCGAATGGAAGTTAAATCAAGAGACAATGGTGACCAGCGACCACGGACCAGGTGGGTGCAGATAAACTAATAATTTGAATTTATTGCCGACCACGCGAGCAAATATGGCGCGATATAGGCGAAGTAGACTGTGTGTAATACACCTTATAAATGTACATTTATACTCCAGTATTAGAGTGTTAGGAGAAAGAGAAGAGAAAAGTTGGGAGAAGAGAAAGAGAGTATTATCTTTAGTGCATGCCTTTTCAACCGATATCAAAATAAGAGGAGGTTCTCAATTTGATTGATTTTTTTAAATGTTTGTTACCTCATAACTTTCTACTGGGTGAACCGATTTTGATGATTCTTTTTTATTTGAAAGCTAGTGCTTTCCGTGTCAATTTAATATATTTAATCTAGTTCTGACAATGGCATCCATGAGGAGTCGGTTTTTTCAGTTTTTACAACGTTAATTATTGAGTAAAAAAGTTGCTTTTGATTGTCAACTCACTTGATGTTCAGTAAATGGCGAGAATGGTGCGCCAGTACAATGTTATGTCTAGGGCAAGCGATATTGACATTTTCGGTGACAATATTAATAATTTTAGGAAGTCTTTGAGGTCTCTGACTCTCTGAACTCGAGTAAATATTATGTAGGTATCAGTATTTTTCTTCAGATGTTAATGATTTATTGATAGGATATTTAATTTTTATTAATTTGACATACATTTACTATTTATTTTCACCTAATTTATGGATATGTAATTCAATAGCTTGTTATTATTATTTTTAAATTGTTTGACATTTGTTTTAATGGCATATTTTTAATTTTTAATGACTATTTTTATTTTTCGCTTATTATTATTGCATGCTGACTTCACCTGTAATTATTGTGACATTAAGCTGTATTTTATTTGTATGATTTTTTATTGTCAATGTATAGATGTACACAGTGTAGGTGAACTTTATAAATAAATAAATAAATAAATAAATAAATTCGCAATCTACGATGAAGCGCTATAGAAGAAAAATACTTATTAAGTATTTACTCGAATTTAAAAACACTAAGGTTGTGTCTATCAATAAAGCAACCTACAGCAATCTACAGCGCTTCATTAGGCTTTACAATCAACTATGAGACGATGACGCCGTTTTGTGCTACCTCCCTGTATGAGAGAAGAAAGGGGAGGAATATGAAGAATATAATAGAAAATTGATTTTACCTTGATTTTATGCAAATATGTGAAAAATCTGCTGTTTCTTTGATTAAAACTTGGCTAAATATATGAAATAATTGATTTGTTTAAAGAATTCTCAAAAGGCGTAGCAAAATGCTGTATAAAGCATAAGGAAAATCTTGAAGATTTTCCTTAAGCGTCTGGCTAGTTAAAATATATGTAAGTACTATAGAAACCAGATGGCTGATAGAATACATATGTACTTTTTTTTGTAAATACACACCATAAATGATACATATAAACACGCAGACATAGAACAATACACAGAAATTTTTGCCCTGTGTGGGGATCGAACCCATGACCTGCAGCTCAGAAAGCAGATGTACTACCACTGTGTCATTAGCCTGTCATTAGCATCGAGGCTTGTTTAGGTCTAGACAACAATTTTCTCCCACTGTACATAGAAATGCAAGAGGTAAAAACTTCACGTTATTCTTAACGCTGAAAGTTACATTTTACAGGGGTGAAGATTGAATATAAACCAACAAAAATTTTGCAGACACAAATGAACTAAGTAATTTGAACAACATTATAGGGATACTGATTCACTACCCACTCGCGAGCTAAGGCAACACGCTTGCAACTCGCTAAAATTTAAAACATGTCAGAATTTTATCTTTATTTAGATGTAGGCATATCTTTTTATGGTAGTTTATCTTTAAATATATTTAACATCTGGGACTGTGACAGTGAGATCATTTCGAAAGTGTTTTGTAGCTTCAAGGTTGTCAATATAATATATATATGTCGTTTTGATTCCTCAACGTAAATAACAGCTCGTTTTGCATTATGCCAGTAATTTAGTGAAGTAACGAATAACCAGCATTAGCACGATACCTCGTGGACAGGTTCTCTCTATTGTAATTAAATCACTTTTAACGGATTTATCAATATATTTTGAAATAATTTTATCACTCTTTGGATTTTTAATTAATTAAACTTAAATAATCATTAGATACTTACTCCTTACATTCTACTCTTGTTTAACACGCTGAAAAAAAGCATTATAAATAGCGCTCGTTATAAGGCAGATTTACTTACTAAAACTTAATTGTTAATATAATGTAAACTGGGCTTTACCCTAAGTTTAACATTCGTATCTGGGTGTTGTATTTTGTCTGTGGCATCGTAGCTCTCAAATGGGTGTAAAGAATTTTGTTTATTATTTGTTCAAGATCAAAACTACGTGAAAATATACTCTGTTATTCTATGACTCCATCGTAGTCTAAAAGAATTATTTTAAAAATAGAAATTATTTTAATCGTGTAAGGGGTCTAATCAGATCTCATTGAGCTCGGACGTTTTTGAGGACTGACGCTACATCCCGTTGATACTTTATCCAAGCTTTTAGTAGTCTGATATACCTACTTGTTCTTTTTTTTTATTTTTTTTAAATCTAAGCGAATTAAACAATTCATAATTGGCGGAGTAATCGCTGGACAAACATACAAAAAAAAAAACATACAGTCGAATTGAGAAACTCCTTCTATTTGGAAGTCAGTTAAAAAACTAGATTCAAATATGTTACCATAAACAGCCACACAAATACATGGCCAAGTTAAATATAGATTGAGATTGTATATTGGGACCAGCCGGTGATCATTTAATGGATCAATGGGACAGGTGTAAAAAGCCTGACGATTCATTGGATTTTGACGGTAACCTCTGAGTTTATTGACTTGGTACTCTGAGTACTTACCCGAACGGTATATTTTACTTTGTTTGATATATCTTTTTTTTGTATTGACATGCTAGGCGTATTGCCCATTTGACATTTTTATAATGACATTTTAAATTATATTGTATTTATATAATGAATATTTCTTAATGTTAAGACATGAATTGTTTAAGAATATTTTTTGAATATTGTGTGATAATTGTAATTGGTCTTTTCCCGTTTTTATCTCAATAAACGAATATTAATATGAATCAATTTTCTCTTCTTTCCATGAGATGGCGCCTCTGATACAGTTTCCACGAAGCAACAAGTACTTAGATCTGGGTCTCGTAAGTAACAGCACCTTGTAATTGCTTGCATAACTTACACCGTGAACGGTGCTCCATTGTTTTTATAATTAACTACTGTCTATTAGGGCGTCGGTTAAGCTGCATTCACAGTACAACCTTTTGTTTAACTTGCACCGGTATTTGTTGGTCAAGGGTATTAGGAAAATTTCTGCTAGATCACGCTTCGACCTGCTACTGGAGCCACTATTATTATCATCATCATCATCTCAGCCACAAGAAGTCCACTATTGGACATAGGCTTCCCTCATTGAATTCCAAAAAAGACCAGTTGGAAGCAGCTTGCATCCAGCGTCTACCTGGCACTAGACTGAGGTCTTCTAACGATAGATTATAATAATAAAGTAAAAGAACTCAAAACCACATGACAAACAAAAACGGCTGAACCGATTTTAATGAAACAGCTAAGAACATCCTCGATGAAATCATCTTTTAAATAAAGAAAAGTGTGTCTGTCTGTGGCATCGTAGCTCTCGAAGGGATGAACCAATTTTGATTTTGTTTTTTTTTTGTTTGAAAAGTGAATTAGTCGGGAGTGTTTTTAGCTATGTTTCATCAAAATCGGTTCAGCCGTTTTTTTTGTCGGAGTTTTAGAGTTTTCTCTACTCAAAATAAACATTTAAACTTAAATTGTTTAAATAATGTTCGGACATAAATATTTCTGTTAAAACCTGGTCGTTCTAATTTTATAGAATGAAGATATTGTGTTGTTTATGCAAATTAAATGAATATTTGTAAAATAAAATATCATAAATATTATAAAAAAGTGAAACCGACAAGAATGTCCTGATTTCATTCCAATTTCTCTCGAAAACATAATATTAGTATGCATTTTTAAGCGGTATGTTCATTTTAAATTGTCATAAATATAATCAAATAATCTTATGATATGACATATAGGCAAATAATTACAAAACAAAATGACAATTAATATTAATGACATAACGTACCTATGCGTGGTAGCTCAGCTGTTCATGCAACACGCAAAATGCGTAGACGCATCGATATTAGAATCAGGGGTGCGATTTTTTAATTGCTCGAAAGTAATTCACATGCGAATTTGCCTGACTCCTGGACAATATCAACAATATTTTTTTAGAATTTCTTGTTAATATAATCACAATTCGAATGGTTGAGATCATTCGTTACATTTTTTAGGCTTGGTGTTGGCATCAGCTTTATAATCAGTTTTTTTTTTAATTAGTTTAGTAGTTTAGTTTTTAAAAGAAAACTGCGTATTTTGAGGTCGTTTTTTTTACTTTCATAAAGTATTCGGTTAAATAGCTGAGTGAAAGATGTGAATACAGCCTTATTTCCTAAGTGAGAAGTAATTTATGTGTTTCTACAGACATTGCGGTCCATTGTCGGAAAGCATCCGACTGGAGTTCCGTTCCTTACGCTTAGTACGATAACACCACAAAATTACTTGCAGATCTACCAACTGTGAGGTATGACCTGGCGCTTACTTTACGCAGATGACTTGCTCGTTTACTCACTTAATCTATATAATCTTATTAATACATTGAAATTGCCTAGCGAACTATGGGAGCGCCTGTTAGAAGAATGACTTGTTGGTTTTGTCGCTTATTCATTGCAATTTTATGTTGAATGCTTTGATAAGGAGGAATTGTGTTATAAGGATTTATTTAATTTGCAGCGGTATTTGTACGGACAGACGTTAAAACCTTGTAAACAATGTTATGACAACTTTTTCTGATCTGATCTTGCTGAGGTTCGGTATACGTATGTAACTTCGAGGATATTACAATAATATGATGGCATGGAGTTGGTCTGAAGATGGAGCTAGATTGTAAGCAATGGCTTTTTTGATGGGGCAAAGTAAACGTAAAAGTAGTAATATGGTGAATATAGGCCTGGGGCAATGACAATCTCATCACGTTATCAAAGGCTTCAGATTTCCAAACAGACAGGTTGGAAGTGGCTTGCATCTAGCGTCTCCCTGCCACTTGGCATAGCAGATGCATCTAGTTTTTGTCTTTTTAGTTATCATAAGAATTTACTAATAACTTTTTAAAGATTAAAAAGTTATTTGAAAGTTGTTTTCTCTGCATCAATAAAATAAAACCCTGTACCGATTTATTTTAATGAAACTTCCTTTTAACATCATAACTAACCTATTCTAGTAAATTATACTGAACTAATGCACGCTATTAAATTATAAGTTTCGAATCTTTTAACCATATTTTAACGGTCCATTGTATTGTACTCTTAATTGATTCTCAGGTGTTTAACTTGTATTAGGTTCATTAAACTCTACAACACGTAACAAACGTATATTTAAAACCTATTAATTACTGTAACAATTTTGAAAAACTTTGGGACCCTTTTACTACTTTTACATTTTATGAATGGAAAAGTGAAAATTCGTAGAGAAAGACAATCAACATCTCTGAAAAAGTCTGATAAACATTAAAATATTGCTCACAAATTTGGTATTTGACCATAGCTCTCTAGATTTAAGTAATAGTATATCCATGATCCAAGATAGTAAGTTGAGCCTAGAATGGGAGTTCTAGCTTTCAATAGAGGCTAACCGTACCAGGACACACTGTTAGGTGTTTGGTAGTAAATAAATACTATGAATAAAAACATTACCTGAAACTATGACTTTTAAAAATATATAACGTCAAAATCATCAATTGATTAGACATTTTCTAGTATATCGCAGAATGAGCAAGTCTATTTTCTTATGTCGGAAATTTAAAGAAATATAGACCTAAACCAAAATTTAAATAAAAGCTTCTTTGAAACAAGTCATATAATCGATGCTATAACAACAAACCGTGAGTAGTATTTGTTAATGACTAAACACATTCACTCAAGAGGCAACGGTATTACCATTACTGTTTTAAGTATCACTCAACAGTTATCTGATATTTATTTTCATTTGGAATTCAAAATAAAGCAAACACACACTGCACACACTTTTTGACATATAACCTCTTTTTATAAAAATAAATAAATAATAACGAGCACTATAACATTCCAAATTGGAACGCGAGACTGCGCGCGAAAATTTTCGATTTTAAATTTCGAGCGTGCTCTGATTGGTCTATCGCGGAACAGTAGAGCACAGAGAGACGCAAGCGCAGGTCTCACACTGACTGCTTGTGGCTTACTTACATTAGGGGGTCGAGATTCGCCCGTGGACGCAATTCTGACGTAGACTTGAGAATACATCAGACATGGCCTTCTCTGCAAACAGTTTAAGTTTTAAACAAACAATTGTGGTCGTAAAAATATGAATTAGGTATGTTTGTACTGTTATTTGGAAGTCATTCACGTATAAGATGGTGTTGTTGTATTATTTATGAAATAATTCAATGTGAAGTTGGTGTGAATGGAGGATCTAAGTTTTTGCACAAACAGGGAGGCGCGCGTTGATGTCTTTTGTTTGAACAAAACTTGGTTTGGTTGTTTTCAACTTTTTTTTTTTAGAGTTAACTATCATTTAAATTTATCCTAACTATTATTCATATTATAAAAGCGAAAGTCATCTGTATTTCTGTCTGTTTGTTGCTTCTCCACAGCTAAACGATTGAACAAATCATTATGAAATTTGGCACAGAGATTCTTTAGGATCTGGAGAAGGGCATAGGACTATATTTTATCATCATCATCATCATTATCACCGTTTTCCATCACTATGCGTTTGACACCTGCGGGGCGTAGCTAGTTTAGCTATAATATAAAGACTTGTGACTAAAGTGTGCTGTAGTAATAAAGTTTTTAGGTAGTAAAATGATATTTTAAAATTTTTATTATTATGTGAGTAAGTGAGCAATAAAGATATCCTATTAGCAGAAATTATAATAGATTTATTATGTGATGTCATATAAAATACAAGGATTGTGAAGACGTGTCTATTAGCATTATTCTTCCTCAGTAAAACAATGTTTAGAAATTTCATTCTTCAACAAAATAAAACGTCTTACAATTCGATTTCCTTATAAAAGTATTATACTAATAATTGTCGAAATGAGTAAATATAGTTTTATTATAAAGCTTTAGTAAGTTTAGTATTGACCTCATACAAGTGGCGGGAAGACGCTGGATGCAAGCCGCTTCCAATCGGTCTTTTTGGAAATCCATGGGGGAGGCCTATGTCCAGCAGTGGATTTTCTAAAGAGTATCTCTTTAGAAAATATAATTGCAAAAAATACTTTGGTATGGAAATCGATTCATTTAAGGTAAAGAAAGTATTTATGAGTTATAACATATTGATTGCATTATTTTATATAAAAAAACTATGTTAGGGAATTAGTTACACTAGGTATTTTTGCAACTCAAGCCTTTTTCACACTTTAGTTTAAATTGGACAAATTACGAGAACAAACTAAGTTTCTCAAACTACGAGTACATATTATAGACAGGTTTTCTTTTTTTAAGACATGCTTGTACCATGTTTCAACTAGTTATTAAAATCATTTCCATGTTCGTGATTTATTGCTGAGCCCTGTATGGAATTCAGAGGAAGTGGATGGCAGATGCCGGTGCCTATATAAGGAGATACGTCTTTATTACAAATGTTGCAGTATGTGCAAGAAGCTGTAAGGAATGCCTATAAAATATGCTTACATGGAAATTGAATATATTATTCGATTGAAATGTAATATTTATTTGTAACTATCTTGTACATATAAATATCTTAATAAATAATGATGTTTGTCTTGTCTCTTATTTTCATCTTTAAATTAGATATGTTTGATGTTTTTCCACAATATAAGAACTAACAAATTTGTAGGCAGTTTAAAAAATCCACGTTCGTCGGGACATGAACCCGCACCATCCCAATCTGTACCTGTACACCTGGAAGCTTTTATAAATTTGGCCACGGGGGTGTCACGTGGAAATAGACGTCCTTGGAATTCTTAATCTAAATTAGGCTTTGGCGCGGCTTGAGGTCGTCATTGTTTGTATATGAGTGTCGGTCAACCCAGGACACTGCATCGGGTTAAAGAATTTTATTTTCTCAAGAAGAATTAAGATTCAATTATTTGAGATCACATTTCATTAAACTAGTTATTGTAAAACGTCTTATTTTATTTATAAAGTGAGGGTAGTACAACCAATTGCTCATCTAACGCGTCACAGGCGGCTGGAACGCACTTGTTGCAAAACCTGTTCTGCGCTGTGACACCGAACAAACGTATCTGAAAGTGGTGGCTATTAAACAAAAATCACGTTTCTCGAAACATGTTTTTTTTTTTTATTTACTACATATATCCGTGAATTTTGTTTTAGACTTTACTTCCACGTGATGGAAAGTCATTGATAGTAAGATTTCTTATTTATCTATACTTAATTTATTTATATTATATTTATACTTTATTTTTTTATTTAACAAATTTAACCTGCACAGACTTCGGGGTCCGTGCCTTTTATAAACTAATATATGTATTTTTAACTACTTACATATTTTTTTTAAGTTGTGCAAGAGGAAGACTTACTCTTATTGCCCTGTCTATCCTTTCTTGTATTTCCAAGACAATGGTGCAGTACCGAGCGTCACACGCCGGTGCTTCCACTAATGTGCCGTCTGGCTCCGCTGGACGTAGCCACGGCTGTTGAACCGCACCACACAACCACCATGGGAAGGGGGGAGTTTATGGGATTTAATTTTATGGGAAAATATCATCCATCCACAGTTGTCCACTGCTTGGCAGTATTAGTAAATCATGTAACGGAAGGTTTGACCTTATTCCACCCCATTACACTACAGGACTTTTTGGCAGCCTAGTCGGGAGACCGTCTGACTTGTGATCCGCAGGTCGTGGGTTCGAATCTCCTGCCACGCACCTCTGTCTTTTCGAAGTTATCTACCTAAATATTGTTGACTGCCGCCAACTTCAAACTGTGAAGGAAAACATCGTGAATAAACCAACATGTCTGAGAGTTCTCAATTTTTTTTAAGATGTTTGAAGTTTACCAATTTGCTTGGCTAACGTGGTAGATTAAAGCCTTACCCTTCTCACAACTTCCCTTCTACCCTTCTACCCTTCTACCAGTGATGACATACAACATGGGCACTGAAACGTAGTCTCCGGGCTATGTTAGGAGTATCTCTGCGAGATCGAATCAGTAATGAAGAAACATACGAAAGTCACCGACATAGCACAGCGGATTCGCAAGTTGAAGTGGCAGTGGGCAGAAAAGTTCTCAAGTGGAGACCACGCATAGGCTAGCGCAGCGTAGGAAGAACAACCACGAGATGGACGGAAGACCTCATGAAGACTCTGCATGCAAGCCGCTTCCCATCGGTCTCTTTGGAAATCCATGGGAGAGGCCTATGTTCAGCAGTTGACTTTTTATGGCAGAGATGATGATGATAATTAAATTATACTAGTTTAATTTAGTATGTAACGAGATTTGAGGTGTAGTTTCTCTTTCAAAGTAAATCAACTATTATTTGTGCAGTGGTATTTTAGAGAGAAAGAAAGGAAATTCCTTACCATCTCTCCTGTCTCTGTTATGACCATAATCTGTTTAGCTAGAAAGTAGTTGTAAGCACCTGTAACTATGAACAATATCCCTCTTGCTTAACCATGGTGTTTAAATAGAAACGCGCAAATTGCAGCATTTCACTTGGATGAAAGCTACGTTATGGACCAATAATCCCTACAGCGACCAAAAACGACGACCATAAGAAAATTATAGCGTTTAGAGTAAGTTTGCATAATAATAGAGTATTTGAGTAATTTTCAACAGCTGCTTTTAGTGATTTTATATTAGGTCGCAACCCGAGATCTGGGTGGTACCTAGTTCAACAAATTTCCTTGGCCATTCAGCGTGGTAACGCTGCGAGCGTGATGGGGACTCTCAGATCAGGGTCTGCATGCGTGGGACTTGCAGCTTTGCATTAACATTAGTTATGAATTAGACTTTATTTTATTATATTATGTTAATATATTTAGTATGTGTAGGTATTTTATATATTGTTTTTACCCACATTATATTGTTCAATAGATCATATTAAATGCATATTAGACAATACATGTAATCATGTTGATCATCATCATAATTCACAGCATTTTTTTAATTCGAGACGTTTTATATCCATTTCAAACTCAGGTTTTTGTAATTCGGGTATTGCATAATTTTAATTTAAAAATTGAATAAACCGACTTCAAAATACGCAATTCATTTAATCGGATGGAATTTTTGATTTTAATTTGTTATAAAAACCGAAGTACTGAACCGATTTTGATATAATGTACATGGAACTACCTCTGAGGTAGTATCTACAAAAAAAAAAACATCATAAACAATTCATAATGTGCGGAGTAATCGTGTAATAATAATTTTAAAGTTTAAAAAACTGAAACAACCGACTTCAAAGTACGTTATTTCGTTTACTTATAATACATATATGTAAGGATAATAATTAAACAAGGCGCTCAAGCGTTGAAGTAACTCTATTTTCTCCTTATACACACTGGATGAGGAGTAAGTAGGTTTTACTTTTCAAGCTCAATAAATCTCTCACGATTGTAAACTTTTTAAAAGACCTCTATTCACCCACTCGTTTTTTTTCAAGAATTACATTTATCACTGAATGTCAAATGCTTCGTCGTCGCAGATTAGAAAATGTGCAGATGTTTATACGAAAAATGTTGAGGACATTTGACACTTTTGCAAAGAAAAACGTGTCAGTCAACTCTGCGATTCTATAATCTGACGCACTCACTCAGGAATACAATGAAAATATTTTTATTTTTAGAGATTATTCAAAAAATTGGTTCACGAATGACGGAGTAATTCGTGTTCATACATAAAAAAATATATATACTTAGTCTGGCCATAAATACTGTTACAGTTAAAAATAAGAAAGATATTACATTTGAATTTGGAATCTGTCATTTTTATACGATTGTTCATTGAGTTTTCTAATTTTGGCGCAAATACATTGTACAATATTTTGCGATATTAAAATGGAGTGGGGTGTTAAAGAGAACCGAATCGCTGTGATTGCATTACACAAAGTTGGTATGGAGCCAAATGCAATTTTTAAAACTCTCCATACGCTTGGTATTAGTCAAATGTTTGTGTACCGGGCTATTAATAGGTACAATGAGACCTCCTCTGTTTGTGATAGAAAAAGATCTGGCCGTCCACGTAGTGTTCGTACGAAAAAGGTGGTCAAAGCAGTAAGGGAAAGAATTCGAAGAAATCCTGTCCGAAAGCAAAAGATTTTATCTCGGGAGATGAAGATAGTACCCAGAACCATGTCGCGTATTTTAAAAGATGACTTAGGACTTGCAGCCTATATGAGACGCACTGGTCATTTTTTAACTGATAATTTAAAAAAGAATAGGGTGGTAAAATCTAAGCAACTACTGAAGCGGTACGCAAAGGGAGGTCACAGAAAAATTTTGTTTACGGATGAGAAAATCTTTACAATTGAGCAACATTTTAACAAACAAAATGACCGTATTTATGCTCAAAGCTCTAAGGAAGCTTCCCAATTAGTCGACAGAGTGCAACGTGGGCATTATCCGACTTCAGTGATGGTTTGGTGGGGTGTTAGCTATGAAGGAGTGACTGAGCCATATTTTTGTGAAAAAGGTATCAAAACATCGGCACAAGTGTATCAAAATACCATTCTTGAGAAGGTAGTTAAGCCCCTTAACAACACCTTGTTCAATAACCAAGTATGGTCCTTCCAACAAGACTCGGCGCCAGGTCATAAAGCTCGGTCCACGCAGTCTTTGTTGGAAGTGAACGTTTCGGACTTCATCAGAGCTGAAGACTGGCCGTCTTCTAGTCCTGATCTTAATCCGCTGGATTATGATTTATGGTCAGTTTTAGAGAGTATGGCTTGCTCTAAACGCCATGATAATTTGGAGTCCCTAAAACAATCCATACGATTGGCAGTGAAGAATTTTCCCATGGAAAGAGTGCGTGCTTCTATTGATAACTGGCCTCAACGTTTAAAGGACTGTATTGCAGCCAATGGAGACCACTTCGAATAAGCTTTTATATTTTAAATTGTTTTATATTTATGTATTAAACTAACACACTGTAAAAGTAATAAATATTATTTGCAATAAAAAAAAAAATTTTCTTCGTGACAATATTTATGGCAAGACTAGGTATACGGTACGAATTGATAACCTCCTCCTTTTTCGAAGTCGGTTAAAAAACTTACCTACAGTCGAATTGAGAACCTCCTTATTTTTGGTAGTCGATTAAAAAGTTATCACGCAGACAGAACTATTTAAAAAGATGTGTTAATCAACTCACCGAATTTATTTATATTGGTTTGCTGTGGGATCAATTAGCGATTTCAGGGTTGTATCTATAATAAGAGTGGAGGAAATCGTCATAGTTTTAAACAGAACTATGTTATCAATTAAGGTGTCTGCATATCAAAGTGATCAATTTTTACTATATGACAAATCATGAAATCGTTAAATAACTACTGTTCTAAATATAAAATATGACAAATTTTGTTGAATGAAAATGTATAAAATGTTTGCAAGATCTCGTGTGCTTGGAATCTTGAATTTGGTTCTAAAAGACACGCTAGACGTGTCTTTTAGAATCAAATTCATATCGATACGTAGATTGGCAATGTGAGTATTGCTACATCTGTGTAAGCTTCAATTCCAGTAAGTACTTTTAAATAATTTTCATTAAAATTGGTAATTAAAGAAAGATATGAGATGAGGTGGACCAAGACGTACGGAAGCGATGAACTTGAGATTTCTGCTTAACAGTCTAGTGAACACGCACCTTATTGCTTTACTAATGTATGAAGATTTCTGTTGTGTTGTATTACGGTACCTGTTTTCTAATCCAATACCTTTAAACGATCAACTCTTGTAAATATGTATGTAGATATATTATTAATCTCGGAAACGGCTCCAACGATTTTAATGAAATTTGGTTTGTAGGTAGATTAGGGGACGATAAATTGATCTTCCTAGGTTTAATTTCTTAATCATTGAATTTTCTGGTAATGTTTTGTTGATTTAGGTAATCAACAAATTCTTTAATTGAATTTACACTCTTTCTTGAAGCCTGATGGTAAGGAACGATGGCAGTTTAATCTAGCTTCTTCGTTCTTGTATTTTAGTATTTAGTATACTTTAGTATTTAAGTGTGATTGTGGAATCAAATTAGAGGTGGGACGGTTTTCACCGCTCCTTCTCCCTAGATAATTTGTTGAATAAGACGCAACGAACGATTAGCGACGTCCATTTTTAATACTTATATAAACTTTGGACTTTTGTAAATAAACAACTTTATTTTTTTTTCTGTTGTTTCTATTTACTCTTACACTTAATTTCGAGTGTGGCGAGAACCCGGTCACATTTCAGGAAGTTCAAGGTCGCATGGCTCTTCAGCTATATCCAGTAAAATATTATTTGTCAGTGTAAACTGATAAAAGATTTCTTTACAGCAATAAACCAAAATAATTTTTATAACGTGAGAAGTCACAATTTAAAATATGTATAATATATGTAAGTTCAGTTGACCGATTTGACTGTTTTTTTTGTTGTGTGCCTAATTTTTGGCGAAGGTTTTTATGAGATTTTCCGTAGAGACTATGGGCAGATGGGTCGCTAGTTAAGGCCTTCGTTGGTGAGGTTGGTTGTCTTTCGTGAAAGAGGTATTATAAACTGCCGCTCTGGCACGTTCCTGGTACACAGGTTGGCCATTGCTATTCATCGAGGCCATGCTCCAGTTATGGATACTTTGTACTGGGACTGGCATGGGAAAAGTTATTCAATTAATTATTAATTTAAGTGAACATTGTGTATTAAGTTTGACGATTAAATGTATTCATGTATAGTTTAGCTTGAAAGTATAAATTAAATAAAAATATTTTTTATGAAAATATCGCCAAACACCATTTTTCATTGCTAATTGGGTTGGATCTCAGAGCACAGGTATCAAAATAAAAACCAAGAGGAAAACAATTTAACACATTTTTTTAAACGTAAACATTTGTAAACATTCAGTTTGTAAACATTCGTTCGAGTCTCCTCGCAAATAATACAAAAAAAGGTTAATCTGTTTGAGATCTACAGTACCACGAACAAATTACATATCCTGTCATATCTTGTCATAATAAATGTTATGGACCCATGTTACAATTAGACACGCCAAACTTGTCAAACTTATACTACCTACCTCTCTTTTTGTTGTGGGAGTTAAAAAAGAGAATGGTCATGAAGTGATACCTTACAATATAGGACAGTCACGGCTGAGATAATATAAATTCTAAGCATTTTTTTTTGGAACGAGTTTCTGTTAAAGCTATGTAAAGTGCTGAACATTGATAATAATTATTTTTTCACTCCTCTTGCTCAAAAACTCCGTCATTGTAGCGTACTAGAGCGAGGAAAAATAGCATATTTTGCTCTAGGGGAAAAAGTTTTTTTTATCAATTTTTGCCAAAGAGCATAAATAAACGAAATAGGCTTTATTCAAAAGTAGAATAATCAGAAATAAAGACTCGACGTATTACTGTTTCATAAAAAAGAAGAACATCATATTTTTGAAAATGGAACTAAATACGGCGATCTCTTTGGAGTATATTTACATTCTCTTTGCAAACATCTCGTTAAATATCCAGAATTGTACAAATTGTAAAATAAACTTTGAATTATTGTATTGGATTATTGTATGCTACTTTTAGACTTCCCTATATTATTATCAGCCAGGATACACAGTCCTTCTCGTCGTGTGTTGCTTATTGCTTGTCATATTTGTTACTGCCAGTTGTATCTCTAGTACATGCATCATATTCTAATCAAAAGCCAGGAATATGGAAATAGAGTATAAGAAAAGTGAGTGCAAGACTACAATTCTCGAGTACGTACATTATTGCTTCATTAGATCTGATACTGATATACTACGGAGTTACAAAAACTCGCACGTTCCAGTTAATGTGTAGATAGATAGCTGCATATCTAAGTTCCTGCTAGGGACTCCACATTGATGTTATTAAAATAGAAAGTATTTTTAATTATGAAAGGCATAAAATGAGGTTAAAAACTGCCGTTTGCTCACTTCAGATGTCAGCACTGTTGAGAGATACATAAATTTGACAGCTAACTGTCATTCTCCATACTATTTACGTAAACAAAAGCTTTCAAGAGAAGATTTAATCAATAATATGCCTCTTTGTGCAGCTGTAAATTGTAAAAACATGGGAACTCATATATTCCCTAAAGATGTTAAAAGAAGAAAACAATGGGTGAAAGCTCTAAGAAGGAAAAATTGGCAGCCAAGTAATTATTCGAGGTTATGTGCTGATCATTTTAAAACTGATGATTATCACCTTAGAAATTCTTACACAGGTAAGATTTCTTTGATTAATAAAACAATGTATTCCCTTGAAAGTAATTAACTAATTTATTCAATTTAATTAATCCTACAAATTTATTTACTTTTTGTTTGTATTCTAGGTGATGAAAACTTACACAAAGTATTGAAAAAAACTGCAGTGCCTTCCTTATTTTCATATAATAAAGGAAAGCCAGAAAACCCTTTAGCACAACAACGATCAGATCGTCTACTAAAAAGAAGCAGGAAGAAGATATGTTTTGAAACGGTTTGTGATGATCAAATTGCGGGACCAAGCGGGATTCAAACCGGAAACAAATTTGAACCACAGTCCGAAGATGAACAATTGTCAGTACAAATGGAAATAGAAATACCTATCCACCCACAGGTTAATTTACCAGAGAACGACCAACCTAAAGCCTCCACTAAATCAAAGGCTACTCAGGTGAACTTCGAGCACATTTATGGATCTATAGAAAGGTTCAAAGACACTGATAGTGTTATTGCTTTCTATACTGGCTTTGAAACATATGCTAAGTTTTACTTTGTCTTTTCTACACTAAGCCCAATGGCTCATTTAATAAAATATTATGGAAGTGATGTCAAAAATATTAGTATTGAAAATCAGTTTTTCATGACCATGATGAAGTTACGTCAAAATAAATGCAATTTTGAACTTGCGCAATTTTTTCAAATCAGCCAAACAACAGTATACAACATTTTTATTACATGGATTAATTTTATGGACCAACTTTGGAAGAAATTAAATATCTGGCCTAAAAAAGAATTAGTGCTTTATTACATGCCGGATAGTTTTAAACAATATGATAAAAACACTAGGGTAATCATTGATGGGACAGAGATACGGATACAAAAACCAGGGAACCCTGTATCCCAGCAAGCATCATGGAGCAGTTACAAGCATAACAATACATTGAAGCTGCTTGTTGGTGCCACACCCGGAGGCTTGCTGTCATATTGCTCCCCTGCATACGCTGGGTCAATTAGTGACAGACAAACCGTAGAACGAAGAGATTTATTAAAACTTTGTGAGCCTGGAGACAGTATTTTAGCAGATAGAGGTTATAACATTCAAGACATGTTCATTGGGAAAGATATCACGTTAAACATTCCTACATTTTTAAAAGGAAAAGGTCAAATACCAAATTTGAAATTATTAAAGGACCGAAAGTTGGCTAGCCAACGTGTCCATATTGAACGATTGATAGGCTTAATGAAAACTTACAAAATTGTGAAAGAAGAATTACATCACAATTTTGTACCTCTTGCATCAAAAATATTTTTTGTGTGTCTGATGTGCTGCAATTTCAGGGAGTGTTTAATGAAATAAAAGTGTTTTTATATTTCAATTTGGTTTTATTATGGAATCATAGGATTTATATAAGTATTTATTTAAAATGGCCGGTTTTAAGTATTCTTCATAGAATGTAGTTAGATTTAAAACCATTTCATTAATAAACTCTTCATCTCGTTCGATGTACAGCACTTTCATATCCTTGAATGTGAATACAATTAAATTGCAGTACTTGCGACCTGTGCAAAACAGCTGCCCTTGAATTTGTGTATAGTAATTGTGCTTTTTCTTCAATTTTAGCTCACCGTTATGCTCATGCAAATATGGCACTGTACTGGGTATAATAACACAGTTTCTACTTGCAAATGGACATTTCACCTCAACAACTGTTTCATTTTGAAGCAATCCATCAGGGGAAGCTCCCAGGAATGGGTGCGTGGGTGAGATCCGCAAACCACACCTTTCAATTTTAGTGCTCAAATAACTTTCATAATTTTGTAGGGCAATAGGCTCATTTACTTTTCCGTGAGTTGTAGCTCTTGATGAAAACTTTCTTGGGCATAAGATATTATAGGCTAAAGCCTTCCTCGTACCTCCTTTGCTATGGATTATTGCATGAAAATTGCTTGCAGTAATTCTTACACTTCTCGCAAGGTGCCATTCTCGTGACTTATTTTGCTGCATTGTCGTATCATTTAATTCATCTATGTTATGTTGGTTGACATTTTGTAGTAATAAGTTTTCTAATAATAGGTCCTTAGATGTTTTCTGCGAGTAGTCATGATCCCGTTCAACTGCATATGGATTTGCAGGCTTGATCACTTGCAGGTATGGCATTTTACTGCCTGAAGTACTAGCAAATCCTATAGCTAGATTTTGCACATACCCTTCATAATCGTCCATTATGTCTTCATCTTTGATTGGGTTGTATAATATTTTCAAAGGTTTAGCTCGCTTGCTAGGTAAAGCTTGGGATTGCATAGGGGAATCATAAAAAATTTTTTTTGGTTTTTTAAATGACATTAACTCTTCAGTGCAGACTTTGTGCATGATAATGCTTTTTGAATTGACCATATCTTCTATGCCATGAAGGACTGTGAAGATATGCTTGCAGTGTGCTTCCAAGCCACTTCCGGCTGCACATTCACAATGACTCATCTCTATCATGCCAGTTAAATCTATTTTCAATAAAACGATGTACAGTATTTTTTTCATTTGCGCTTTGCATTGTGCATGAAAATAGGCATAGTGTTCTTCAAGGGCTACACGAAGTGTTACCAAACATCTATTTTCATATAAAAGTTTCCCTTTGGGCGGCACTTGAAACCTGAAACAATATTTATCACTATAAATTAAGGTAAAAATTAGTTATGAAAGATGGAGTTC
This sequence comes from Lycia hirtaria, assembly GCA_947563715.1. Lineage (NCBI taxonomy): Eukaryota > Metazoa > Arthropoda > Insecta > Lepidoptera > Geometridae > Lycia > Lycia hirtaria. The sequence continues at coordinate 28,960,436 of OX387375.1, forward strand.
TTGAAAGGCATGATTTCCTAGCAGTTTATTTAGCAGATTTCCTTTCTTACCTTTCTGCGAACTCTTGAATGTGGTGTTTAGACAATGCTGGCAGATTTGTGTTTGCATTTACATCTCTGAACCTCTCCAGAGCAGGAAACTCAGGAATATCATCGTCTATTTCGTCTTCTACTCCGATAATGTTGTTCCTATCGTACGCTTCCAGCCTACACAAAAAAAATATTGATTTAATTAATTGTGAAGAAACATAACCTCCAAAAAAGAAACTACCAGTTCATTAATTACCTTTCAATTAAAGCTGCTTTTTTACCAATGGTTGAAGCTTTCCTTTTTCGTAGCTCAGCTTTTAGCTGGACTACACTCCACATCGAATACATTTCGAGGATTTTACGGCAATTAAGCTTGTCAACAAACAAAAGCAAAACAGCAATATGGCGGTGCTTAGGGACACTGAACAGTGGTGCCACCTGTCACGAGCTTTCAGTTTTTAACCTCATTCGTTTCATAAGAAAGCCTTTCTTTTTGTTCTCCCAACATATAGGACTAATCTCCTAGATAGACTTCAAACTCGGAAGCGATACCTACTAGAAATATAAGTCACTGAAGGAAGTCCGACGGCAAACTTTGGAACTAAATTTCACAAGTCCCCATTTTGTTGTTTGTCAGGAGTAATTGAAGTGTGATAGATAAATACTTTATTGTACACACCATACAAATACAATGAAAAGAGAAAGAGTGTCAATACACTCTTTCTCCAACCAATGACCAACTATGTTGAATTATGGAACCAACTTGGGAGCTTTCTCTTTACACCAATTCAGGAACAAAAATTGGTTTTCGAATGACGGAGTAATTCGTGTACATACATTAAAAAAAATACGGTACGAATTGATAGCCTCCTCCTTTTTCGAATTCGGTTAAAAAAGTATATATGTATTCTATCAGCCATGTAGTTCCATAGTACAAGTTTTGCTTAGTTTGGGTTAGATGGTGCTGTGTGAAATGTCCACAAATATTTATTTATTTAACTACGGAACCTGTCAGTGTTAGTTTTGACAGCACCTGAACTGTCAGCTTATGTGTTATCATCAACAGATAATCCTTGCTACAGAGTATGCAATATATACCTAAAATCGATAATCAACAATAGATACATACTTAAACCTAAAGTGAAGAAAGACAGGACTCTTTGTTAGACGGTATGGCGACAGGCGGACAAACTTCGACTTATATCTGGCTCTCTTACCAGCAGAAAATGAGCGCGGCCAACTTTAAAGTGCAAAATAAAAGTTAATAGTCTTTTGATTTAACCCGCGATAGAGATAATTTGACAATATTGTCATAGCGTTCAATCTCATACACCAAACAATGCTAACCTGAATTATTCTACCTTCAGCTTATTTATTGTATAATTTCAGTGGATTACGAGTGATTTCGTCAGTTAACTTCAAGATGGGCACCTGACCACAGAAGCGGGACGACGCGCGCCGTCGAGCGTGGCGTGGCGTGGCGTGGCGTAACATTTATGTGGTAATTCTTACATACTGACCACGTCTTAGTTATGCTTCTACATTGACAGCCTGTAGTTAGCGAGGGTAATTAGAATATGTAAGGCTCCTGTATCGAGTTTTTAAACGCCAAGTCATGTTTTTCTTCCTTATTCATCTTTTCATATTTTATTTCTGTGTCGCTACTGAAACTAGACCTATTTTTAACCGACTTAAAAATAAGGAGGTTATCAATTCGACCTTTATGTTTGTAATATTGTCAGAATAGCACATTTTTTGTGTATGTTAGTCTATACCAGCTTCTAAACATGTGTGCCATATCAATTCGGCTATTTTTTTATATTTGTTAATGCTTAAGTTTTGTCATTTGTAAACCGATTTCAAATTATGTTTTTTGTTTGAAAGGATATACTTTCAGATTGGTTCCATAAGAACTTTAATAAAATCGGCAAAGTACCTAGTTTGGTTTAAAAAATATAATTACGCATTTTGAAACGAAGTTTTTTGGTTTATGGAACTAATGATGCCATCTTCATCATTAATTGCACAATTAAGACAACTGCAGAGCTCTACAGCCAGTTGTTCAAATTGTCGAATTCTCGAAATTCGAACAACTGGCTACATCGAACAGAAGATTCATAGTATTGATGCTATTTGATACTACAGGGTGTGTTATTGTGTTAAAAAAATGGGTACAAAAATTGGCACCTTATTGCATACATAGTAATGCAATTTACCACAACAACCTATGTATACTCCAAAGTACAAATTAACTTACAGTACTCCTCATACTCCAAAGTACAAATTAATTACTGAAGTCAATACTCTAAGTAGAAACAAAATCAAAACAAAGTATTTGCATCAAGTTAAAAAAACCACTAAGCAAACTAATCAAAGTAACCTTTAAACAAAACTAACAACTAGTTTAGGAATCAAACACCTAAACCTGTTGGTCGTTGCATAATTAAAGTTTACGGATTAAGTTCTAGCTGTCATTTTCAATGATTATGACGTATAGTGCAAAATCATACGGCTAGACGCTTGCGCAAGTAAAGGTATGCCCACACTTGTAGGCACTATTGAAATACCAAGTTATGTATGTATAGTTGTTTACTGAAATACCAAGTAATGTGTAATTGTTGTTGGTGGATATTCCAAAAACCCGTTCGAAACGCTTTATTTCCACTTCATCGTGCGGGCTGTTAAATTGTGGAATACATTTCCTGAGTCTTTAATCAATGGTGTCTTTAAATTGCGAGTGAATTGGTTTCTTCTAGGTAAACGAAAAAAATCCTTCAAAATGTTTTAATTTTATTTTAAAAATCAAACTAAAAGTATGTCTTTGTCTAAACTACTTAACCGATTTTGATGAAATTGCTATGAAAAAAAACTGAAAGTATATCTTTTCAAACAAAATAAGAGTTTTTTAAATCAGTTTATAAATAACGGAGTTATGCGGTAACAAACATAAAAAATACAGCGTCTTCTCTAAATATAGCCTCCTTCTTTTTGAAGTCGGTGAAAAGAAGAGTTTTGCACATAACTATTACAAAAAAGTTGTGGGTAGATTTTGTAACAATTGACAGTTTGTCAATAAAATATTCTCTAATGAGCTAGTAATTCAATTGCGTGCCATTCAATTCAAGAATTTCACATAATTTCCAAAGTCATGCGAAGGTATGCGAATGTGTGGAGACCTTTATAATGAATGAAAATGTTACTGACTTCACGCAATTACTGCTATCGTTAAAAAAACCTTAATAAGACGTTAGATTTGACGCTATAACATAATGTTAATTTGAGGACCGAACTACAAATATCCGGTACAATTTCAATATGAAAAGACAAACTTAAATAATAATGTAACCAAATTTTACAAAAGTTTGGAATAGGGAAGATATTATTTTAGTTAAAGTTTGGTGGGGATCGAACCCACGACCTACAGCTTAGTTGGCAGGCACATTACTTACTAAACTATAATACTAAGTATCTACCTAGACTAACTAAGCCTAGAAGACAGATGCAGAGCCTGTGGGAACGAAGTGGAAACGATGTCACACTTATTATGTGACTGTGATGTCCTTGCTGGTAAAAGAATGAGCATCCTCGGAATGGCGTATCCTAGGCCGGAGGACTACATACATACTCCTTTGCACGGCGTATTCGATTTAATCGAGTACATTTTCCGCTAAGGGTGTGGTAGGGTCTAGGGGTGTACACAAAAGATCCTCATGGGTCGAAGTGTCGCCGACCAGTTTGTTGGCCCCCGTTGTGACTTTACAAGATAAGATATGATAAACTATAAGACCACAATCAATTATTGTGCCGTTCTTATTTACCTTGTTCTGTGTTTTTAATACAGGGCATGTTAAGGTTAGCCAAATGTAAAATATGGCATATTAGCATTATTCATTTTACTATGATTAAACTATTAAGTTATCATATCGCTATTACAATTCAAGTTTTGTATATTTTGAGCTATATTTAAATCTTAAAGTTTAAATATTGTATTTCTTGTACTAATCTCTTTTATGTGCTATTTACTCTTATTATTTGTGAAAACTCTTATAGAGATTGTCTTATCTAATTTACATAATGTACGTATTTAGCTGTTAGTTTTCCATTGAAAAGGAAAATAATGTATTTTTTTAAATTAATAAGTAAATTTATACCGTAATTTAATCAATATATAAATAAAATATTACTACCGTGAAACATCAGTTACGTTCGGTCCTGGAAATATATAGGTATTGGAGTATGTTTGTAATAGATGTTATTCAGTAGTTTCGTTGTTAGTCGTTGCAAGCTCGGCCCAAATATGGTCTCGGATAATGACCAGTTACCAGATACAAGGAGGAATGATGACATCTATAGCGCAACTTGAAATATCGCAGGGTGGAGTTAACAGGATTACTTACCTTAGTTTTATATAAAGAATTTTAATTTGCATTGGTATTGAGAACGGCTGTCACTTTAACACTATTAAATTTTTCTGTCACTTTACTTTAACTGAACTTTACGGCTCTAAATCTAATTGTAATTATATTATAAAAATACAGGTGTAATTCGAAAATACCGGTACCTATCAATGTTATTATGAAAATTTAATATATAACTGGATTTTATCTATGAACCCATTAGGTACGCGTACGTAAAACCTACAAATAAAATAAATTGAATATCCTGGTTTGAAAGAAACACCTACACATCCTCAACCGCTGCTCTATTTATATATTATAGAGCCTTATCAAACCGATCACATAGCTAATTGAAATTCAGATCACAAAATTTTAATTTTTGTTATGTTTGAATTTTGTGGGAAACACCACACGTTCTAAAAAATAAAATAATAAATAGGTTCACATCACAACTCACGCAGATGTAGAAAAATTAATCTAAATATTTTGTCTATTAAAACCGACTTCAAACGAAAATTACTAAATGGCACTGATTTAAGGAGGCAGTTGTAAATAGGAGTTTTGGTAAGTTAAAAATTATAAATGGCACGTTTAATAACTACTTCAGCAGTTAAAACTAAGCAGTAAAGTAAACAAAAATGAGTAATAAAAAATTATGAAATGGATTAGTGAATATATAATTGAGCAGGAAAATAATTAAATGGGCGGTAAAAATATTATCTATAAATTTGTATAAAAATTATCTGAATAAATTATTGCTTATAACTTTCCATCATTTTTAGCGCTCATTCAGTTATTGGACTGCTCAATTATTTTTAGAATTGACATTGTATGATAAAATAACCGACTAATTGATTTTTTATTACTGTCCATGTTTTACTGTCGCAATAATTAATCAACCGCCATTAAATTAAATAAATGTTCAATATGTTTTTGAACTGATCATAATAACATCTCGAATATTTAAATAACAGCTCAAAAAATTAGTTCCCTTACTAAATCCTTCACGATTGTAAACTTTTTAAAGAGACCTCTCTTCACTCGCCCTTTTTTTTCTTTTGTCAAGAATGTGAATTGTCATTGAATGTCAAATGCTCGTCTTCGAAGATTAGAAAATATGCAGATGTTTATACGTATTTGACACTCTTGCAAAGAAAAACGTGTAGGTGGAACTCTGCGATTCTGTAATCTAATGACTTACTCAGGAATACAATTAAAATATTTTCATTTTTAGAGATTATTCAAAAACTAATAAAGCCATGTTTATAAAATAATTATGGGACCAACTTGGGAGTTTGCTTTCTCTATACACCAATTCAGGAAACACAAAAATTGGTTCTCGAATGACGGAGTAATTCGTGTACATACATAAAAAAGAATATATACGGTACGAATTGATAACCTCCTCCTTTTTCGAAGTCTGTTAAAAATCAGTCAAATTGAGAACCACCACTTTAAGATAAAAAAACTACTTATTTTCAAATGTAGAATCTTTTGTAAAAAGAATCCTTTGTCTACAGATAAAACATTTATCTACATCTACAATCAAAAAAATACAAACAAAGTATTTGTTTGACCCACATCAATCATAGTCAAGGTCCCAAAATGTAACGTACCTACTTATTATGCCCAGTTATAAGAATGATGTATGGAAATCGGCACGTTGCTGTAACCCCGATCTAACAACATGATATGCATCTAAACATGTATGTATTTATGTCTAGATTTTTTTTGATGGTCAAACACCTTCATTAAATACAACAAAACAATTTACAAACTACACATACTTAACTAATTAAACTACTACAAAAAAAGCAAATCGATTATCTCAGACCGATAAAGGTCTAAAGACAATCCTAATGCCCCCCTACCAGTTGGCAGCGTACCCAGCATGCTAGCTGCATTGCCACGTTGAATGGGTATGTTTATACGTTGGGCCAGATACGCACCAGAATTTTTGTCATCCGTCGCATCGATCAGGCGCTCAGATGGATTTAATAATAAATAATTACACATGTAGATTATTATACTTGTACATTATTACACTTGTAGATACACTTGTAGGCACAGATAGACATATACAATACAACTTATACATACACCCCTCTAATTTGGATTGCGGGCTTAAATTAAATCCCTTGTCAGTGTACGTCTCATATATTTTGTCTCACTCGCTTAGTCACTTATGGATTAGTTACTTAAGGAAATAATGTTTTACTTAAAAAAACGCAACTTCAAATATCACAGATGATCCAATTTTACACTCTCAAAAGTCACGCTATTAGCGCTCGTACTTGAGAAATAAGTAAGTTAACATACAAATAACTCCAAGTCATCTTAACTTGCTTCAACTGAGTTCAATAAAAAACCGTGTGACCGAGCAAAAACTGCACTTTGCAGCTTTCATTGCAAAAATAACCAGCGCACTCCATTCTGTCAACCGCTTGCTTTCTAATAATGTGTCCACGGAGCTCGCGACACCTGCTCCGGAAAGCGGTTCGATTACGTTTTAATAATTAAAACTGTTTCAAAAATTTCAATTTTAAAAATGTCTGTTTTTTATGTAAAAAGAAATGTCAAAATACTCAAGACATCAATTATTAATGTTTTGAGTATTTTGACATACTCAAAATGATGACATGATTATACATAAAGAACAGAAAACAACACCCGAAGCGACTGACTGGTATGTGACGTAAGAAATAGACGAGTGAAAGATTTTGGTATTTTTGTGTCTTCCTTATTATACTACATAATAAATCATGTTTAAATCATACTGATTTGTGTTTTAATGACAATTTAGCAGCCCGTAAGATAAGAGTAGAGTTAAAGCGTTTAGTTCTGGTTTTTGAATATCAATCGTAAAACGATGCTCCCTATCCATGCTCTCGATAAATACCATATTACACGTAGGTACTTAAACATGACTCGTATATGTATACCTCCATATTACTTACACGTAGATATTTAACCACAATCCCGGAGTACTGTGCTATACAAAATATCCTTACGAAGCTGACAAACAAACTCTCAATCCAACAAGAAATCACACCGGCAACATCATCCCTTAACATCAGGTGAGTTGGTGGTCAATCATAGATTCATAAAATGTAAAAAAAAAACGGATCCAAGACATAAAATATGGTATCTAACAGTTAATTGCCATATTTCACACCCTAAGGTTGCCTGGAAGAAATTGCGATAAGGTCGCCGTTGTACTTTCAACTACGATTATTATCTATATTTAAGTTACTCTGTATGGATGTACAATAAAGTTATTCTGTTAAAATATTTTATTCATGCCAAATTGAGACCTTGGGTCGCTTTCACCCCTTTTCATTTTACCTTTATAATTAGAAGACAAAAACTTCTTGTACGGGGAAACAAGGGCCGTAATATTTCTACTGTAGCTCTTAAATATGGCGGTATAAAGCAACGTACGCCAATTTCTCAGATTCTGAGATCTTACACAATAAAACAAAGGATCTTCCAGCCACAACAAAGAGTCGCTAACTTCCTGGCCCCAGGGTGAGGGTGTAGGTACAGGTGCATCGTTTCCGCTCGACCGCGATACGAGGCCTTGGTATTTGCAACCCTTGGCAGATGCGCGCGACGGTTGGCTAACCACCATGTTGTAGAAGGTAATAGGAGGGGGTGGGTGGACATTGATAGTAATCTTTAAGGTCAACCTTTAGACTATAGCTGATATTAAGGGAGCGTTGATCGCAATTTTTGTAATAAAACAAAATAAAATTTACCTAAATATTACCGATTTCTTTTCAAACACCGATCCAAAGATTGTTATTTTGACGTGTTTATTTGTGTATCTGTGTGTAGGTCTGTGGCATCGTAGCTCTCAAACGGATGGACCGATTTTGATTAAGTTCTTATTTTGTTTGAAGGATAATTTTGTCGAGCATGTTCTCGAGGCTATGATTCATCAAAAACGGTTAAGTTAGTTTTTTTGTCGGAAGTTTTTGAGTTTTCTAAACTTATACTTGTTAAAATGCTTCTACTAGCAAAAAGACTTTTGGAGACAGGAAATTCTACATCTTAGACAAATGCGCACTCAGTCCTAAATGTTTATTGGATATACATTTAAGGTATGATTTCATCGAAATCCAAACTAGTTAAGGTCCATAAGAAATTTGTCTCGGGATCACAATGTTCATTAATCAAACTCTTCCGACTTATAATTGACCCATTACGTAGGTGTCGCCTGATTAACTTTTTTATTCGCGTGCCGTAACTCGCGTTATATGGAAATATGCAGTAATTCAACTTGGAACAAAACGTTTTCAAAGGGTTTCACAATTGTCACTCATTGAAAGTTTTTAACGGATTTATTGCGTATATTTTAAATATCTTATGACTTGACGTTTCGAACACTATAAAGGTCATAAAATTAAGTAAAACATACGCGATAAATCCGTTAAATTTGTTTCATTTCAATTAGAACAAAACGTTACATTTATATTGACATGAACAAGTTGTTATAGAAATATACTTCATTATATAATCAAAACTATGAGAAAGATATGGATATTTATTTCGTGGATCGTACAGATCCAATTATTGTAGAGACCACAACAATACATACATTCCCACAAACATACATACATAGCCACATACATACATAAATACATACCCACATACATACATACTTACAAACACTCGAAAAACACAACCGTCCTTCTTACGCAGTCCGGTAAAAACTAAAAATAAATAAATAATAAATATTTGTGGACATTTCACACAACACCATCTAGCCCAAACTAAGCAAAGCTTGTGCTATGGAACTAGATGGCTGATAGAATACATATATACTTTTTTTTTTTTTTTTTGTAAATATATACATATGATACATAGAAACACCCAGACACAGAACAAACATCCATGCTCATCACACAAATGTTTGCCCTGGGTGGGGATTGAACCCACGACCTTTCAGTTCAGCAGGTAGACGTGAACACACTACCAACTGAGCCACAAAGCCAGTCCATTAAGAAACCAAAAAGAAACTCCATTTCATAGAAGTCGTAGCGACTTAAAATGTTATAAACATTTTATATAAACATTTACCTTTGATATTCAAAAGCGCCACAATTTTCTGTCTCCTTTCCTATTTGTTTCAAACGACCAAGTCAGCAGTGTCCGTGGGACTTCATCTCAGCTATGATGTTGAACTCCATCATCAGCCTAGTAGGATTAAAAATCCTGTTTTACTTTATCCTCTAACTACTGTCTTCCTGTCCATCTAACCGTAGAATTGTCCTGTTTATTTTGCATTCTGCCATTCGCAAACGCTTGTTTTCTCTTGTGTTATTGTCCAAAATTCACAGTAGATATTTACCCAAAATTAATATACCAACTATACTTAGTCTGGCCATAAATACTGTTACAGTTAAAAATAAGAAAGATATTACATTTGAATTTGGAATCTGTCATTTTTATACGATTGTTCATTGAGTTTTCTAATTTTGGCGCCAATTGTTCAATATTTTGCGATATTAAAATGGAGTGGGGTTATGGTCAGTTTTAGAGAGTATGGCTTGCTATAAACGCCATGATAATTTGGAGTCCCTAAAACAATCCATACGATTGGCAGTGAAGAATTTTCCCATGGAAAGAGTGCGTGCTTCTATTGATAACTGGCCTCAACGTTTAAAGGACTGTATTGCAGCCAATGGAGACCACTTCGAATAAGCTTTTATATTTTAAATTGTTTTATATTTATGTATTAAACTAACACACTGTAAAAGTAATAAATATTATTTGCAATAAAAAAATATTTTTTTTCTTCGTGACAATATTTATGGCAAGACTAGGTATATTTAAGAGAATGAACCCTTACTGTACTAGAAATGTACGTAAGCACAAGGAAGTCACTGATATAAGATTTAATACACGATTACATTCTACACGATAGTTTGTCGATCAATTTGACATTATCCAGGTGTCCGCCCACGTGCTGTTATGTAATGGCCATGTTTGGACGCCAGATTAATGGTTTTATTGCGACCGATTGTGACCTTATTGATTTGGAATAATAAACGAGTCATATACGTACCTGCCCGATAATGTACTCTCTTGTACTTTACTCTGCTTGTACGAGTGTAAGCTTAGAAAACTCAAAAACCCCCGGCAAATAAAAAACGGCTGAACCGATTTCGATGAAAAATTCGCCATGAAAGATCAAGCTTTTAGCTTGATCACGATGAGATTCTCTTTAAAAAAAAAACTAGATCAAAATCAGTATATTTGTTTGAGAGCTACGATGCCACAGACAGACACACAGATAAACAGTTACACGTCAAACTTATAACACCCCTCTTTTTGGATCAGGGGTTAAAAATAAATACGCTGTTATTCATCGCGTATATCCTACAACTAATATTATAAAACGAAAGTAGTTCTGTCTGTCTGTTTATCAAGATCAGACGGCTGAACCGATTTAAATTTTCAATACAAAATTTTGTACTTGACGAGACACAGCATTTCATCTTCATCATCATTAGCACCGTTTTTCATCACTACGCTGATGAAATCACAGCGAGCAGCTAGTTTTACGTAATTTTAACATCAGGCGAGTTGGTGGTCAATCGTAGATCAATCTAGAATAAAAAAATTGTCTGACTGACGTTTCGAATACTGCGGTATCCATTGTCCGTGCACTAGTGAAGATTACAGGTGTCTTAGTTTTTACCCGGGGGTTATGTTTTTCGAGAGTATGTATGTTTGTATGTATGTATGTTTCTATATGATCGCCTAGTCTTAACGGTTTGACAGATTTTGATGTGCGAGGTGTCGTTAGATTCGTCTTCACTTCCAGAGCAAGCAATATTTTTTTTATCACAAGATATATTTTTGTAATAAAAATAATACATCTTTCGCAAAAATAAAAAATGCGTTTTTCGTAACTCCGACGAACTTTTTCGTAATAAACCAGTAGTTTTACTAGAATTATTTACAACGATCCATTTACAGCGACTTTTTCCCAAAAAACGTACACTCAGCAGCATATCAAGCGTATCGAAATCGTAAGTTAGACTGCGAAAACTGCTTTTCTGCAGTCGGGTATTTTGTTTTTCTTTTAACATAGATACTTATTGTTATGAAAATATCAATTATATCTACCGCTTCTTATTTTATGTAAAACACATTAAAAATATACAATAAAAACCGTCGAAGTGCGAGTCGGACTCGTGCACGACGGGTTCCGTACCATTATCTATAAAAACGGCAAAAAACACGTTTGTTGCATGGGAGCCCCCCTTAAATATTAATTTTATTATTTAATTTTAAAGTGAATAATATAACTCAATATTCTGTGAATATTTCAAGCTTCTACCTTTTGCCGTTATCAATATCGAGCAAAAACGAGCTAAAAAGTCACGTTTGTATAGGAGCTCCCTTAAATATTTATTTTATTCCGTTTTTTAGTACTTATTTGTTGTTATAGCGGCAACAGAAATATATCATCTGTGAAAATTTCAACTGTCTAACTATCACAGTTCATGAGATACAGCCTAGTGACAGACGGACAGGTAGACAGCGGAGTCTCAGTAATAGGGTCCCGTTTTACCTTTTGGGTACGGAACCCTAAAAACGTAAAATAATTTCATCATTTTTCAAACCCATATCTCCCAATATATATCACAATATCATGAGCCATAATCATCAATAATAAATACATAATGATAAGTTCAACACATATCCAGATCATAATTTTATTATGATCACATACTGCGTTTACAGAGAGGTATTATTACACTACTATTATTATTAACCCACTATTATTTCTGTTAATAATTGGCACTCGACGTTAAAAGTTGATGCACCTTGAGTTAAATAGATTAACAGTTACGTTGCCTTTTAGTATGTTTAGTTAGGAAATGTTTAAAAACATAGATTCAACAATTACAACGTTGGCGGTGCGATTTCCATACAAAAGAATTTTTAGCAACTATGGTCGAAAAAAGTATAATTTTACTATGGAGTAATTGTAGTTAGCTTTAAAATTTATCTTAATTGGAGGCAAATAATTTTTAATCCCCAACCCAAAAGGGGTGTTACAAGTTTCACGTGTGTATCTGTATATTTGTGTATCTGTGTGTCTGTCTGTGGCATCGTAGCTCTCAAACATGATTTATTTGACATCTCAAAGACGATGGACTGATTTTGATACTGTTTTTTTTTTGTTGAGAGTGTTCTTAGTTATGTTTTATCAAAATCGGTTCAGCCGTTTTGTTTGTCGGTTGTTTTTGATTTTTCTAAACGTATACTTGTTCTTAAAAATACAGATAATATTAATAGAATAGACAGTCCATCTATAAACTAGACACAGACTTAGACCTAGTATATAAGTATAGTGTCAAGTATGACTGTGTTTACAGATGCAAAGTGCATTTTCAATCAGCAGTTTAAGTCAGTGAGAATATATGACATAACCTGTTAATTCCATAGTAAATTCTAATTCTTTGCATAATTTAATTTGACTAGTAATTACTTATTTGACTAGACTCAACTTCACAAATAACGCACACAATCCTCACACACTATGTTGTCATGTTGAATCCATGTATTTGAAGATCATTTAAGTTTAGGCGCTTTAATCGCTATTTCCTAAGTATTTTGTAAGTCTACGTTAAGTTTAATGATATTTTTTATGAATGACGGTCATGCAAACGGCATTAGGGTCATCGAAAGTAAGAATGTACGAATTAATGTGAATGTAAAACGTGAATCTAATGTGAAGGTTACAGCACCTTGTATGGAGAGTTGGCTAAATGCGGCGAGTATGGATTTACACGGAAAAAGATAAGAGCTATAATTAGTGTATAATTTCAAAATCTAAAAGCGTCGACAATTCAGTTCGTTGTGAGGTAGATTTCATTGTAGGAAGGCGCGAGTTCGAATATATTTTTTTAATTATTTTTTTAGACAAACTAGGCCTGCCTTTTACCACAATCTCACCTGTTGGGAAGCGATGATGAGGTCGAAGATGTAGCACGCCTGCCTAGGAGATACCTATTAACTTTTTTCTTAAACAACCCCGGGTTGTATTTAATACTAACAATTAAATTGAGATTTCGGTAATGGAAAACATCTTGAATATGCTATAGTTATAGCACGCTAGCATGGTAGTGTAGGGGGTATTTAACCGACTGTGTAAGAAGGAGGGTTAAGTTTTTCGAGTGTATAAATGTATGTATGTGTGTGTATATGTATATTTCTATATGAGCGCCTACAGCCGACAAACGGCTTTATCGATTTTGATGTGCGAGGTGTCGATAGATTCGTCTTGACTCCCTTATTGTCATAGGCTATATTTTTTTGTAATAATAATAATACATCTCTCACAAAATTAAATAAAAACGCGTTTTTTCATACCCTTAAACGAACTTTTTCGTAATAATCAAGTGATTTTACTAGAATTATTCTAAATAATGCGGATACTTTCTTACAAAAACGTACACTCAACAGCGCTACGAAATCGTAAGTTAAGTCTGCAAAAACTGCTTTTCTGTAGTCGGGCATTTTGTTTTTCTTTCAAAAAGAAGGAAGTTAACAATTTGTCTGTATTTTTGTTTGTTACAGCATCGTATTGTTGTTGTAAAAATACTTTTTCGGATATTGTACTTTAATACAAAAAATCATCAAAAGTAGTTTGGTTTTCAAACTAAATTCCGCATTTTCAAGTCGGATTTTTATTATTATATGATTTTAATCATATATTTATTAATTATTTTAAAGTCTTATGGAACTCCCTATAAACATATTATATTTTTTGTTAGCAAGTACGTTAACTGGCAGGGCAATGTCTGCTGGGCTCAACAAAGTAGTTTGTAATAAGAGTTTTGATTTATATTAAACTGATGCAAAAGGAGCAATTTGAAAATGATGGCCACACTCCTACGCCAGTATTTTGAAAACCTTCGGATCCTATTACATTGTGGTCTAAGTGATATGAGAAACTCGATATGAAATGCTAGAATGGGCTATTTGTTATTTTTCGACGTTATCGAATATTCTAAATTATGTGGTATCACAGTGAAATATCCCAAACAAAATGTAACTAGTAGTTCTACGAACAGAAGACCTCGCGAGCACAAACTTTTTGCATCAATACTAGTTGAAACAAGTAAAAGAAACAAAATACCTGACTGCCGAAAAGCAGTTTTAGCAGTCTAACTTACGATTTCGTTATGCTTGATACGCTGTTGAGTAGACGTCAAGTCGTTCAGGCTGTAGGCGATCATATAGAAAAATACATACATACACACATACATCCATCCATCCATACATAGGTACATACAGACACAGATACAGATTTAATTGGTGAATCATTACAATTTGTCACACGACAAAATGATATACAACTATATAATAACAAAATGATAAAAAACAATAATATAAGTACATACACACATTCATACACTCGAAAAACATAACCATCCTTTTTACTATGGAAATTAACGTGGTTTTCACACATTTTTAAATAAAAACTACGGGTCACTCACGTCTGTTTTGAGCCGAAATATCCGACTATAGTTTCAACCGCATTCGGCGGTCTTTTTCAAAGGAGCAGCACACACGTCACTCTCGGTCGGTGACGCGCCTTGCACTGCGACGTGCCGCTCGTGCCGCACGTGATGTCATCGGTTGCAAAAGGAAACCGAATGCCGAATGCGGTTGAAACTATAGTCGGATATTTCGGCTCAAAACAGACGTGAGTGACCCGTAGTTTTTATTAAAAAATAACCATCCTTCTTTCGCAGTCGGGTAAAAAGTATGATCACCGTTTTTATCACTACACGGGTGATACCGCCGGATGTAGCTTGTCTTTTATAGCTTGGACCTATGCTTTGTGTTAGTGCAGTATAAAGACAGAGCTTATTACAAAGGTTTGCATGCGTCATTCGAAGCGAGGGCCGGTCCCACTTACCCACACGCAATACATTTAACTTAATTTAGGACTTTGTTCTGTTATACTTTGTTGCTTCTGATTTTTGAGATTGCTATGTATGCTTTGTGCCAAATAGGTAGTTATGCCAGAGTTGTAATTTAATATAATTTGTTGTTTAAAAATTGCTTCGACGACCTTATTAAAGTGAGGTACATTTATTATAAACCTTCACATGAGCTTGAGCGATTTTTCTAAGCAAGCATTAATATTAAACATACACCATACACAGTACATAGACAGTTCACTAAAATACTAAAATAATGTAAATCAGAATGTAAGTAAATGGGGAAAACCTAAATTTCACATTTGCCTCCAGAGAGAGAGAGAGAGAGAGAGAGAGAGAGAGAGAGAGAGAGAGAGAGAGTCGTAAGTGGTCTAAAGATCGCAATTTTTTTCATAATCGTGTTTCCTATAAAAGTTGTGAAACTTTTTAATACCTTGGGACATAGATTATAAATTTATACCTTGAGTTTTAGATAAATACCGTGGTAAAATAAATTTATTGTAGTTCATAAAATAATTATAATGGTTGCTACTTGTCTTTAAAAAAAAAAAGTTTCTTCGTCGAGGTAACCGCGTAACTCTCTCTCACTGTATACTTCCCCTACAGTAAAGGTTTGGATAGAACAGATAATTAAGGTGGCTATAATTGGATTGTAGTGTTAGTGCATCTCCGAGCTCTGGTGCATCCGGAACCTTTGCTAGTGCAAACAGCTAGAGGACAGATAGATGCACTATATGTAGCGTGCGAGTGCAATAAACTGCACTTTGCTCTTGTATGTAAGCCTCAGCCTAGGTGGGCAAAGATAGAATCAAGGGCTAAAATGCAGTGATCATATTTCAAATGTATGTACATATATCTGATCTCATCTTAAATATGCTAACTCTGGTACAGCTTCCCCATTCATTCTTGGCTCAGTCTAGAACGATTTTTGAAGGTGTTGATGTATGATCACGCCAGTAAGCTATCATTGAGCTACTAGACTAGAAAATATTCTACGACCAAAAGTCGTTAGTTATTTAGCGCATTCTCCAAAACCAACATTTTTTCAATTCATTTCAATATGTAAAATGCGCTTTCTATCAAATTTATCGAATCAAACACTAGCAAAGGTTCCAGAGGTCCTATGTAATAATGGGCCTATGTAATCTGATTGGCGATGGATAAAAAGTAATATTCGTGGATATATTATGTGTTGTATTATCTAGAAGTAATAAGGATAATATATAAACAAAATATTTTAGTCTATTATATTACAATAATATAAATACCTACATTCAATATTTGCTTGAAATTAGTAACAAATAAAAATGGAATTATTAAAAAACATTACCTCTTTTAAGTTAAAAGCTCAACGCTATGCGTAATCCATACTGTAAAATCTGAAATTTCTTAGACCGGCAGTAAACTGGTCAGCATAAATGGGTCATGACTAAATAGGTAAGTTTTTCTTTTTTTTACAACAAATTTTGAAAGCTTAAAAAAAACTATAACCTCCCCGTATCTTAACATAATTAGTAAAGCCATTTAAACTACAAAAAAATAATTAAATGCAAATTATAAACAGTTTAATTTTGCGCCATCTGTGAAATAGATCACGAACTATGATAGTAAATGGTAATGATCTATAGTCTTGTTTGTAATGTTTGTAGTTGTTCTTGAAACCAATTTTCAAACTTTTGAGGTTAGATAAAGCACAAAAAACACTCGTACAAAGGCAATATTTTATTCAATTTCCTGAATTTTACTTACTTGAAGTAGACAAGTAGCTCGTAGGCGAGCCCAAAATGCCTCTCCTTCTCGGATCCAGTTTGTACAAATATCACAAACTTCTTATAAAAACACAACACTTTCACACACAAGGCTTGAGAAAGTTTACTAAAAGCACTTAAAAAATTCCCGGACAGCAGTTTTGCGCGAATATTAGTACTTCGCCGAGACGTCAGTTTCCATTCAACAGAAGATTTTTATCTGTATTAATTTTCTGATCACGAACCGTACGTCTACCACTGACGAATGATTTAAGAAAACAGACACGAAGAGACACTGTGTCCTTCCGTGTCACAAAAAAATAACGAAAGTAGCTATTATAAAAGTATTTTAGAGGAATCAGAGAGCGGATTAAACATGTCTTTTAGCAAATTGACGAACAAGTTTGAGAAAGCATTCTATTGCATAGTTTTTATCTTGCACAACTCAGATTTTTTCGACACAGTTTGTAGTAGGGAAGCGTTTTATATGTTTATAGTCTGTCTCTGTCTATCGCGCATAAATTAGACCCATGTGCGGCGCAGACGCAAGCGAAGCCTTTTTTGTGAGGGTGCCCGTATTAGTAAAAAATTAGAAGGTTTCAAATTATGGGATGCGTTGAGTTTGAGGGTTTGGTTTTTAGGAATAAGGGTGGTTGACCTGAAATTATATACATAGGTGTATTCATGGTACATTTTACGATCTCTCTAAATAATATAAATCAGCCGTATATTGCAGTTTTACCCACGTCAGTCAATAAATGAGACATTTGTGTAAAATGATTTTGGCCTTTCGGCGGCTTAATAACTCTGACAATAGGGCTGGCGACTCAGTCTATACGAACTTACTTACTTACTTTGTGTAAAATACCTACCTACCTGTTTATTTTCTTTGTTTGATTTTCTTAACCGACTGCCAAAAAGGAGGAGGTTCTCAATTAGTTGTTTTTTTTATACCTACTTACCAGGTGGTCCCATAGGAGTCTCATCGAAATCAGATCAGTAGTCTGATTTTAAAAACAAAACTGCGTATTTTGTTGACGGTTTTTCAGTTTTTTTAACAATAATTATTTGTTTAATACTTGGTATTCTTGAATTTAAAAACACATTTTGCATATCTGGATGTCCCATACGGTCAGGATCTCCCGTTCCTTTCTCCCGCGGACGAGTAAAACGTGGAATGGCCTTCCTCAGAAGGTTTTCCCGTCGAACTTCAACAAAGAATGTCATTGTCTACAACTACAAGCATCTCTCTGGGCTAATAGTAATGGCTGCATTGGTATTGCAGTTGTCCATAAGCGACGGTTGTCGCTTACTATTAAACGAGCTATATATCTACCTTTGGGGTACTTATTATAAACAAAAAAAAACGAATTGAAATATTTTTAAATGCAGGTGATGAACTCTTGATAGTTTATCACCAGCGCGTGTTCAAAGAACAACGTGTGAAGCACCTGCACTCGATTTGAATGTTATTTATTGTTCATAAAGCATACTGACCGAGATACGTGGAACCGATGGCTGACGTGACCTGGGTGATGCATACGGCCTGGGGGAATGAACCTTCAATCTGGAGCCCTTGAGCCTCTTGCCGGCACATTTTCTGGAAATACCAACAAAATAAATAACCAAAATGATCAATGAGAGCTGAAAATAAATTGTGGAAATACCAAAGTTTATTTTAGCGCCATCTGTGGAAAGCTTCTTACATTACGTGTCTATTTAGAATGTTTGTAAACCTACATTCTGTGATGCATATTAGTTAATGTCTAATATCATAGGTGGCGATTCAAAATATTCTAATATTAGGAGGTTTTTCTGTAGGCGTCAGTCAACATAGACCTCTTGAGTATTTTGTTCCATGACATAGACTGATCCGCTCTGTTTATATATCTATTTCGTATTAGAAATAAACCTGCTTTTTTACTTCGACTAAATATACCTAAGGCCTTTTGCCTTAAAGTTAAATTTTCCAGTCTAAAAAGTCTAAATTTTACTTACTAAGTATTATTACAACGGTCCTATGTAATAGGGAGAATTCTGTGATTACAACCATTTGAGCAAATGACCAAAATTACAAGTTCCGGAAACAGTTAATACGGAACCAAACAAGTAATTTGATATGTGGATGGGTGATGAAACTATTTTACCTAAATATTGAGGAAACATTATTTAAATGAAATAGTTATTAATTAGTAAACTGCTATATGATACTCCCATACAGTAAGTGAAATACAATGTTGCTGTGTGGGATCACCAAATTGAAAACGTCACCTGCCAATTTCGTATCATTATACAGAATCAATTAGGCAAGTGATAACTCACCAATCATCATCCCACAAAATAGGTCCCCGGTATATTGGCACCGTAATCCTTGAACACCTTCCTAAGTCTGTGACCTTATACTTACACTTGTGCAGTCGGGTAATAATGGAATATTGTCGTTCACGGTCTAGTTGCGTTTACCCACCTGTATCTCACCGTTGTCTTTGTTTCTTTGTTCTTGGTTCAAGTTGATGTTTTTCGTTTGCATTTTCTCCCATCGAAGCCGCTATGGCTCCAACTGGAAAAACACATAGTCATGAGAAGAACGTCGTGTAGTACTTGCTTGTTGCTTGTACATTGTAATTTTTTTTCTACAATATAAGCTTTATACAATTACATAATTATAGTTTAAAAAACTGAAGCAACCGACTTCTCATGGATGCTATTGTCAGAACTGGTCCAAATTTCACACTTCCACACGGGAAGCACCAGCTTTGAAATAAAAAAATAATCATCAAAATCGGTGCACCCAGTCGAAAGTTATGAGGTAACAAACAAAAAAAATACAGTCGAATTGAGAACCTCCTCCTTTTTTGAAGTCGGTTGAAAATGTGTCTGAATTATACAAGCTTTTATTTAGTTTCATCAAAACTGTAAATAGTGCCACGAATTCTGTGAGTTTCATAACGATAGAAAACAAAAAATGATCAACTGTCAATTTAAAGAACTGTCAGTTCACGACAGTTCATTAAATTGACAGTTCATCATCATGATCATCTCAGCTACAAGAAGTCATAGGACAGCGACAGCGACATACAGCTGGACATAGGCCTCCACCATGGATTTCCAAAAAGACCTGATAGAAGCGGCTTACATCAAGCGTCTTATTACCACAACGAAGTCGTCTGTCCATCTTATGGCTGGTGGGCTTATGGGGCCTACGCAATAAAAACAATTTATACTTTAGATTCGACTAGGATTTTAAATTAATAAGTCAAATTAGCTTCTTTTTGAATTTATTAACATTGAATATTGGTAATAAGATATTTGTAAAAAGGAAAAATATAAATTCCTCCTTTTTTGAAGTCGGCTATAAAACAACCATTTAAGGTTGTATATAAAATCTCTATATTATCTAAAATGCGAAAGATTTTTTTTAATTGGAAACTAGAAAAAAAAAAATTACGTGGTCCTCTAAAAAGTTAGAGCCAAGATTGTTTTACCTTTTTGGCTGTTCGTTAAAAAATCACACTGAAAAGCCTGTAAAAGCATAAGCTTATGAGATTACTTATTATCAACAAAAAGTCTTTAAAAACTTGTAACCAAGTCAATACTGTCAAAATATTTGAAAGTCTTCCAATTTGAAAACTTTGTATTGCCGCAGCGGTAGGTATCAATTTGTAAAGTTACAAATTGGAAATATTTTCTTGTGTTTTCTTTGGCAAAACTTTGGGGCGCTGGAGGCACGTTTCTTTTATTTATATTTTTTTCAGAGCTTATCTCAAAAAATAACTTGGTAAAAGCGTAGACGTGATTTAATTTCGATATTTGTACCTAACGATTTTTGACCTGGCAACATTCCTATAAGATTATTTAGTTAGGAATCAAGCAAGAGTTGAAAAGACAAGTACTAGACCACACTGGACTACAGCCTAGAATTCTAGATTGTTTTTGCTGTGATAAATATTCTATAATTTTTAAATGTTTTAAATAAAAACTACGGGTCACTCACATCTGTTTTGAGTCAAAACTTCCGACTATAGTTTCAACCGCATTCGGCGGTCTTTTTCAAAGGAGCAGCGCAAACGTCTCCTGCTGCTTTAAAAAAAGACCCCCGAATCCGGTTGAAACTATAGTTGGATTTTTCGACCCAAAACAGACGTGAGTGACGTAGTTTTTATTTAAAATGTGTGAAATCCACGTTAGTTTTGCATAGAAACATTTTTGAAATGTTTTTTCACACTTATGTATCTAAGAAATTTTCAGACAGTTCAAAAATTTCATATCTGACGGGACTCGTGCCCAGTTGCCTCAACCAGTACTTGGAAGCCTTTACCAGTTGGACCACAAATGGGTCACATGATGGTCGACACTTTCGAACAGCCTTCTTTGCTTAAACCTTTGCTTTGGACTATAGTCTGGTTCTGATCGATTGCTACGTGTTATCTAGTATTACATAATACTATATTCTGTTTTGTATACTTAAATAAATAAATAAATCAAACGTTGGTAAATTCTCCCAAGCACTAATTAGGATATGTGGATGCAAGTCGAGTCGGATGTGGAATTTTTAAATTGACGTAGATACTGTGATAAAGTTCAATCAAGTCAGACGGACGGACATATGTAGAAACATTGTATGCTTAGTAATAAGGTTCTTCGCCTTCTCTGTTTCCTGGGAACTATAATATTGGAATTTTCAAGGCTAGGGTGAACAGATATAGTCTAGATTTACGTGTTACATCCTCGGCCACACCGTCGTTTACCATCAGGCGAGTTAGTGGTCAAACGTAGATCTATTTACTATAGAAAAAAGGTCTAATGTTACAATATTTGTCTATGGAATCGTAAAAAAAACTATTCGAATAAATCGTTTCAGATAAAGGCTGCACTGGTGGATCAATTCGTCACGGTCAGGCGGTCGGCTGGATGGTCACCGCCGTCGATCGATGATTGTGTTCCATCGACCACCGACACCGCATCCTGTGTTCATTCAGCCTTTCATTGCAATCGACCACCTGTTCTATTGTTGGATTGGAATATTCAATATCAATGTAATACACGTAGGCGTAGACGTACAATGTTGAAGATTTTAAAGTTAGTAGAGTAGGTAGAACCATGGGCGTAGCTATAGCTTTCTCATGGGGGGGGGGGGGGGGGGGGGGTCCGCGGGTACAAACATTTATAAAAATATACTACTATTTGCCTCTTTATTTGCGCAGACTATACGCAGACGAGTACTAGTTTCTAAACGTCAATGTTTATATAATTATAATCTTTTTAAAATTAAGTTATAAACATATAAATACACGAAAATTAAATTACGGACAAACGTATAACTGTAAATAAAGTGTAAAAGTAACGTCGGAAAAATATTAATTCATATTAAACTAGAGGTACCCTATGACTTCACCCGCTTTAACGAGCGCTCAGCATTTGCATAACTCAAGTAAACAAAAACATAGATATTATGCATACGCGAGCGAAGAGAGCGTGAACATTTTAGTAGTGTTTTCATAGTAATAAGATTTATTTCTCGTATTAGTGAGCCCGCAGTATTTCCATGATAAAATAGTACCTAATAATGCGCGAGCGAAGCGAGCGCGAAAATGTTTAAGGTTTTTAAAATTATATCTTGGAAATAATTTAATTCATTGATCGTGTTAGAAAGTGGCCCAGATGAACCAAACAAGTATAAAAGTGTTTAAAAAAATGAAATATCCGACTGGATGACTAAGACTGACTTACGCTATCAAAAAATATAAATATAACCATTTGAATGCATTGATTTCAAATTTAAGCACGGTACTTTGAGTCTTGTTCGATCTTTTCGAAATTATTAACGCAAAAATATTTTTATATGTAAAATTGGCTTGGATCGAATTGAATTTTTCATGGAATATTAGTGATTTTTTTACGTAAGATAGATCTACGACTGATCTCCAACTCGCCTGATATTTAGCGATGTTATTTTCTAGTTTTACGAACGAAGATCTTTTTATAAGTTCATTAAGTCGTTTTATATCTTCAAAAATATGGGCATGCGCGAGCGATCGCTTCGCTTTGGCGCGCGAAAAATATTGAAGCAAATTAAGTAAACTTTAAAAAAGAGCAAGGATTTTTCATAATTGCCAGGATATTTTGGAAAGGTTGAACCCCTAAGTCCCCCCTGCTTACGGCCTTGTTCACAACTTGTCGGATTCGGATACGATTTCGATACTTTTAATACGCTGTTGAGTGTACGTTTTTTGTGAGAAAGTATGCGTAAAATTGCTGTAAAATATTATAAACGCGCATTCTTTAGAATAATTCTAAATAAACATTTGTTTATTACGAAATAGTGCGTTAGTGATTACAAAAAAACGGGGTCCGGACCCCCTGGACCCCCCCCCCCCCCCCCCCCTTATATACGCCCATGGGTAGAACCATTTTAAAACTGAGCGTAATCGAAAATATCAATGCAAAATGTCTCCTATAGTGTTTTAATACGGTTAACAAAACGGAAGCTACCAGGAAACCCAACCAGTCACCGGCGTCACTTCCTACACTCAGTTGGACGAGAGTAATGTTACTTCCCACGCGTTTCGAAAGCCAGACAACAGAGGAAGCGCCTCCTGTCGACCGACGAAGAAAGCGACCATTCGAGAAACTGGACGTAAGGGGAAAGAGTGTTTCTTGCTTAAAAATGTATGTACCGTTAGATAGTCTATATAACTAAATATTTAAATGGTAACTACATAGCTTCTAAGCCATATCTTTGATACAAGAGGTGGTGGTGAAATGTTGAGATCAACTCGAGAATTTATATCCATTTTGAAAATGTTAATTGCAATCAATTAATTTTAAAAAAATGGTCTTACTTTGTTCGACTTTAAATTGGGTATGTAAAGAAAAATGTAACATATGCTAATTCCAAAACCATTTCGAGATTATATGTCTATAAACCATATTTTTTTATTTAGGGCACATAAAATGATGAGATCGCGCAAATTTTTGCGAAAATATAAAAAATATTTGACCTTCAGTCGACCTCTAAAATGTAGTAACATAAAATGTAGTTTAGTTAGTAAAAAAAGATGAAACTGACAGCATTGGCATTGACAAGAGAGACAATATCTCTATGAAAACTGTCATACCAAAATAAATAAACAATGACTACAACCTCAAAATGGCTATCAAAGATCGCAACACGGCGGTAGTGGAGGCCCTGAAAGGAAAGTTTCGCTGTTTGTTATAAAAAAAAAAAAGTGTTAGGTGTTAGGTTATTTTTATTCTTTAGTTGTCTGTCCCTAATTTTGTAAATTATTGTATGTATTATTTGTCCCCGTTGTGTTATTTTAATAATAATAAGAAAGCGTGTATACTCAGAGCACTCACGCTCACTAAAAAGCTTCTTCTTGCGGCGGCGTCGTGTGGCGGGTCGCCCTCTTCCCTCAAACATGGTTGAGGAGAGCGATGGCTGGCACATGCGTCAACTCGTGAACGGGTGCTGCTTGCGGGAGCTGGACTGCTCGGCGTATACACGCATGCATGTTAGTTAAGTGTAAATTAAAATTTTGTCTTCCTCTTGCATAACTTAAAAAAAAAAATGTAAGTAGTTATAAATGCATATATTAGTTCATAAAAGGCACGGACCCTGGAGTCTGTGGAGAATAAATTTGTTAATAAAAATAAAATAAAAAATAAAAACAATGAAAAGAATTATTTTGTGTGTTTGGTGCTCTGCTACCCTATTCATTTGTATTAAATTAATTCTGTTCATTATCTTTACGACGACCTTGCTTTCCTACCGTTTTGATTGATACTGCATTTACGTTGACCACTGCTTTGTTATAAGGAACTGTTTGCCTACTGATTGGATAAATTATGGATAATTTTGTACGTGCCGACTCTGCTAACTTACCTAATGTTGAGAATCTTATCATTCTGGCTGGAGTTCATCACAACTAGCGACAAGAACAACATCGTAAAAATCCGAGGAGCTAAAGAGCTAAAACATATGAACAATGCCAGGATATGAAATAAAAGTGATTGACAGTACATAACTTCTTTTTTGAAATGATTTTATTGTGTTTAATTATATACCAATTTCATTGTAATTATATAAGAGATTATTTTATTTACATTTATACATTATTTATTTTATTCTGGTTCCTTTTTCTGGTTCATTGTACTGCAGCATCAATGCTTCGCCCAGGAACATATTCTACGTTAACTTGTTCACACCAGTCTTTTAAAGGTTTCCTTTACTTGAAAAAAAACAGTTTATTAGGATTTTTGGCACGAAAGTCGAAACATTTCACAGTTGTAGTTTCTGAATAATATTGTGAATTTGTTTCATTTCAATGCGCAAACACAATCGCGAAGACCTTAGAAAACATTAATTAATTACAACGAGCTCAATATTAATTATTAATTATTCTTTTTTCATTCTTTATGTTTACACAACGTATTTGTTTTTTCAAAACACAACAAAAACCGATGATCTCTTGTATCAGTCAGAGTCAAAAACGAATATAGGTACATGTCACTGTCAAGTTGACGTATATGTATTTTTTAGTTCATGTTGGCTATCACAACATCTTATTCAGTAGATAAGATGACGTCATCTTTCCTACTGACGATTTTATCTTTAAAAAAATATTGAAAAATAAGTACTGAACAGAATCAAAAAATATTGAAATTAGTTTTTCTAAATGATCTATTCTATCATATAAAATATAAAAAAAATACCAAAAAAAAACTTTACATACCCACAAATACAATCCAATTGTCTTGGAATCGAATTAAATGGTTTTAGGCTTCCGTGTTTCAAAATAAAAAAACGCGCTTGTTTGCTTGTTTGCTTGTTACAGTCAATTTCCACTTGTACCTGTTCGATTTCATAAATTAAGCGCCATTAGAGTTATCATTAAACGGCAGTGTAAATTGAATAAAAAAATGCAACAGGAAAAAATCAACCTGCTCTTACCACAAAAGTCTGTTTACAGAAAGTTGTGGCACGAAGAAATATGAAACTATTTTTCATGAAAAGAGGTTTCTTGCAATATGTCAAAATGCTGTAACTTCCTCAACAGTGTGAAACTTTACGGACGGTAAAAGTTTGGATCAAGTTTGGATGGATCACCTGTCTGCTGACGTGCCGATGTGGTGTAATGCATACGATATTGGAACTTCCATGTGAGGTTTGGACAGTTTTTTTTGAGAAACTTGTACTTGGTTTATAGATTTTTAGACAGACTTTTTTTTGACAAATGGCCAGACGGAAAACAAATGTAGCTGTAAGGATTCCGTTTCTTCCTTTTGAGGTACGGAACCCTTGTTTTCCATGTGTCCATCTGTCAAGACCTGCTATCACGGGAATGCATGAAAGTATCGAGTTAAAATTAAAACCATATACGCAGATCTGTAGTTACTTGCAGCTGTGAAAAAAATCAAACTTCTCAGTTATTGTAAAAAAGTTACAGCCGTATATTATGTCGCAAAACAACACCCCTCTTTTTGGGCCGGGGGTTAAATAATTATAGTTTAAAAACTGAAAAAAAACGACTTCAAAATACGCAATTCGTTTACTTGGATGATATTTTTTCAGCTATTTTGTTATAAAAGCCAAAGTAATGAATCGATTTTGATAAAATTTATGAGACCACCTCTGAAATATTACCTACAAAAAAAAACAATTCATAATTAGGAGTAATCACTGAACAAATATACAAAAACAGTCGAATTGAGAACCTCCTTCTTTTTAAAAGTCGGTTAAAAATGGACAATTGCTTTAGGAAATCAGGTTATCAAGTAAAGCTGAGGACTCTAGCTAGTCTAAAATAAATAAATAATGAATAAATAAATATTGGAAGACATTTTCACACAACACCATCTACCCCAAACTAAGCAAAGCTTGTACTATGGAAACCAGATGGCTGATAGAATACATATATACTTTTTTGTAAATACATACAAATAACACATATAAACTCCCGGACATAGAGTTAACATCCATGCTCATCACAGAAATGTTTGCCCTGGGGATCGAACCCACGACCTACAGCACAGAAGTCAAACAAAAGTAGTCTAAAATATGCATAAATAATTTGCCTAAGTTTACTAAAACACGTCCACGCTACACCGATTACCGAGTAATCTAATCTAACCCGGTAATCTCGGGGTAATTACGTCCGATGTAAAGGCAATTCATTCACAAAACTGCCTCGGCCACGCACAGGCTTAGTCTAAACTGCCTTTGTTCGGACTTTGACCGTTTACCTCGCGTTCTCATTTCCTTTTCTTGACAAATTCTTAAGTTTGCCTTTCCGATGTTTGAAGCAGTAGTTCTCCTTAATTTTTAACAGACTTTAAAAAAAGAAGGAAGTTCTCAATTAAATAATAATCATAATACTAAATATTTATGGACATTTCACACAACACCATCTAGCCCAAACTAAGCAAAGATTGTATAAGGAACTAGATGGCTGATAGAATACATATATAATTATTTTGTAAATGTATACATATGATATATACTATACATATGTAAAATATTAGAATTAGATGTCAAAGCTCGTTATGAGCAGAAATTTAGTTGGAAACAGTGCCCATGAATCCAGAATACAGTGATGCTTGCACACTACTGCTAAGCTGTTGAATAACTAGCAAATTAAATAAGTTCAAAAAAAGAAAAAATAGAAAAAAGATAAAAAAGAAAAAAGCTGACCAAAACATACACTTTCTGTGTAACCCTGTATAAAACAATGGCAAGTTAACAGATTTAGATGAACGCAGTGAACGTGTTAAATCAGATTGTTTCGGTTTTCTCGGTATACCGGTAATTTACCGCGAGCCGATTACTGACCATTCACAAACTCCCAAACTGGCTTGCACACGCAAGGGTTAAGGTTTATAATTTGATTTAAGAGGGTTTTTACACAGGTAAAGGCTCAGCCTCACGCTTACGGTACGGGGCGTCTGAGGACGGCGGGCTATCTTAGCACACTCTGTTTTACGGCCATACCGAAAAACGTTACTTAACTTTAAGCAATGCTTAACATATTTTGTCAACTTCTTGCTAACACGTAATGTCTAAGCGGAAAGAAGACAGAGAATTTATGACGTTGGTTAAAGTTAAGTAACGTTATCGGGCACTTAGTGCTAAGGTAGTCGAGAGTTTCGGCTCGTCTATCTTAACACTACTAAATAAAAATACATATAAATACATTTTTTTAATCTAAATAAAAATATGTGATTTGGTTTGTATGTTATTAAAAGTTTTTCATATCTAAAAGTACAACAATTCCTTTACCCGTTCTTAATTGCTGCATATGTATGTAGGTAAACTATTTAATTCACTTTATTATGGTGTGGTGCAAGCAAGTTTTTTATTGACACGTGTCAACCTAACTTTATCATAATTAAATCTGAAACGTGGGATGTCTAACTCGTGAATATGGCGGGACAATGGGAAGGTCAGTTAAACTGTTAACCTCACCCATAACACAAGTTACACAAGTTACACAAGTTAAAATTAAATTAACTTGTATTTTATTGTGGTGGGTTTAATTAGCGTCGTAATAAGGTGAGTGAAATTATGGTTGATAAAATCTATTTAATAAAATAACTAAAAAAAAAAAGATAAATGATTTCAGATAACAATTACCTGAAAAAATATTCATATTATGGGAACTAGTTAAAAAGAACCAACTTAAATTACCCATTTTTAGGGTTCCGTACCTCAATAGGAAAAAACGGAACCCTTATAGGATCAATTTGTTGTCCGTCTGCCCGTCTGTCCGTCCGTCGGGTGTCAAGACCTTTATCCCGGGAACGCGTGAAATTAAAACCTTATACGCAGATCCATAGTATATTGCTGCAAAAAGAAAAATAAAGTTTTAAAGTAATAAAGTTTCGTAAAAAAAAAGTTACAGCCGAATATATCGTAAAAAACACACATTTCGACACTCACAAGGGAATCAAAACCTATGGGATACTTCCCGTTGACCAAGAACAATGAAATTTGGCAAGAAGCATTGTGCTAGAGTACACATATAGGAAAAATCGGTACGGAACCCTCGGTGGGCGAGTCTGACTCGCACTTGTCCGGTTTTTTTATTGAACCAACTCTGTATGGATATACAATCTCTATAATGAATAGGATTGAACGAAATTAAATTGCGTAAAATAGTAAGTTAATCAGGGGTTTCAGTTTAATCTGGAAAGTGGGTCAACGGGACAACGGTACTGGTGAAATTAAATAAAAGCTTATACATAGGTCACAGATTTCCAGAATAAGACAGATTGAGTCGTTCGTTCATAAACACGCACTGAATTATTACCAGAATAAGTCAGATTGAGTAGTTCGTTCATAAACACGCACTGAATTATTATTTAGAAGTCTGTGACATAGGTAAAGATACAGATAAGTTATTTGCATAAATATATAGATAATTTATTTGTTTATGTGGTATCTGTAATAATAGCAGTCCAATGCAAGCGAATCCAGACGTCTTTCATTAATTCCTCGTATTGTTTCTGACGATGACTGCTGCATTGTCTCTAAGTCTAAGCTTTAAAACCGGTACCACAGAACATTTAGTAGTAGAACTTTTAATATACTGAGTAGATAATCTAAAGAGATATGCGTCATTACATCATTGAAATTAAATAACTTTTAACGGATTTATTGCGTATATTTTTCCGATATCATCATCATCATCTCAGCCATAATAAGTCCACTGCTGGACATAGGCCTCCCCCATGGATTTCGAAAAAGACCGATTGGAAGCGGCTTGCATCTAGCGTCTTCCCGCCACTTGTATGAGGTCATCTATCCATCTCGTGGCTGGTCTTCCTACGCTGCGCTTGCCAGTACGTAGTCTCCACTCGAGAACCTTTCGGCCCCGTCGGCCATCAGTTCTACGTGCTATGTGCCCTGCCCACTGCCACTTCAACTTGCTAATCCGCTGTGCTATATCGGTGACTCCTGTACGTCTACGTATCTCTTCATTTCTGATTTGATCTCGGTAGAGAGTCTCCGAGCATAGCCCTCTCCATAGCTCGTTGCGCGACCTTGAGCTTCCTTATAAGGCCCATAGTTAGGGACCACGTTTCAGTGCCGTATGTCATCACTGGTAACACACACTGGTTGTAAACTTTCGACTTGAGGGACTGGGGTATATTGGACGAGAAGACGCTTTTAAGTTTGCCGAACGCTGCCCAGCCGAGTTGGATACGACGATTGACTTCCCTCGCAAAGTTGGACCTGCCTAATCGGACCGTTGGTCCTAGGTAGACGTATTCGTCAACAACTTCAAGAGTGAAGTTCCCCACAGATATTGGGGTGGGCACTACATGGGCGTTCGACTTAACCATCGTCCGATATACGTCATTCCAATTAAATAATTTTTAACAGATTTCTTGTGTATATTTTACATATTATCCGTTTAAAGTGGTTTAATTTCAATGAGTAACCAATCACAAAAGCCTTAAAAAGATTAAAGAGATATACTTATGTCCATAATGAGTTATTAAAACTGTGCCTTTCTATGACCTGAGCTATCTAACTTAAGACAAAATCAGTTAACAACGATGAATATGTCGCTAATGGAAGCACTGACTTTTCGAAATTATGAGCTCTCAATGTCACCAGTCAATCAGTTATCAGTGATACAATAATATTTTGATTAGATTTTGTTCATTAATGGGTACTTATGGAAAAATAATGTATAGTTCCGCCAACAATAGAAAAGTCGGAGACAGACAAGCAGAGGGAAACACTGAAAACAACAACAAAAACAATGGGTACTCATAGTTTCCACTAAATATGAAGTCCTCTTTTCGTTTCTTTTTTCTTTTTTATTCTAATATTTTTTATAAGTAATTTTATATTCGAATAACTTGTACGCAAAAAGAAAACATACGTTTTTAAATTGAACGGTTGAGTTTTGGCGGGAACGTCTTAATAACATGTTGTTCTTTGTTTTATTTTCCTAAACTTTTATTATTTTGAACATTAATGCTATAGCATTAATGTTCAAAATAATAAAAGTTTACCACCATTTTTATAAAAATGGTAGTGTTTTATTCATTAAGTGTTCGATCAAGAGCGTGAGTATGGGCAAGTGAAATGATGCAGTGAAACGTGCCATTTTACGTTGTCGACAAATCTCCATAGAAGCTTCTAGTAAAGTCACTTTACTGAAGTAGGACTCGACTTTGAAAATGACTGTATAAGTGACTTATATTGTGAGTAGAACATTTACAACTTGTTAAAATATTAATACTTGACACTGGCAAATGCTTTAATGCGGGTCCAACACAAAAAATAAGAAGAAATTGAATGGTTAGACTGTAAGCAATAACATCAAAAAGAGTTATTTAAGAGAATTCAACACACTTTGGTACTTATTGCATGCATGCAGTTTGATTTTTGAATCAATTCCATGACAGTGAATCTGTACTTCTGTAAAGATCTTATTCGGTAACTGCGTTTTGGGCATCAGAAAGACGAGGCAGACACATTCATTCACACATGTCGTTCATTCATTCCATTCATTGTCCTAGTTCATTCAATTTCGAACAATGGCGCTTCTGATAAGACTCGTACCGTGGCAGCGTGTATCGCATATAAAGCTGTTTGTGGTGATTATTTTTAGATGAGTACCAATACGTGAGTCGTTATGAATTATCGAAGAAGCTTTGGCTGGTTTCTAGTATAAAATATAAAGCAATGCAGGGTACACAACTACACACTTCACTTACAGACTGACTTACTGAAAGGTTGTGAAATCTCGGTTAACAAGTATCTATGTTAGAAGAAAAACAAAATACCCGACTGCAGGAAAGCAGTTCTTGCAGTCTAATTTACGATTTCGTTATGCTTGATATGCTGTTAAGTGTACGGTTTTTGTGAGAAAGTATGCGTGAAATCACTCTAAAAGATTATAAATTGAATTATTTAGAATAATTCTTGTATAACTTGTAATACGAAATAGTTCGTTGGAGATAACGAAAAAACGTTTTTTTTTATTTTTATTTTTGCAAGTAATGTACTCGTACTATTATTATAATAAAAAAATATAGCCATGACAGTCTGGAAGTGAAGACAAATCTAATGACACCTCGCACATCAAAATCGGTCAAGCCGCTTAGGTTGTAGGCGATCATAGCGATAAATTTAGATGGTGTTCAAAGTTAATTGATCATTATACCGACTTCAAAAATAAGGAGGTTAACAATTCGGCTGTATTTTTTATGTTTGCTCAGACTGTTTCCATAGAAATTCCATCAAAATTAGTTCAGTAGTTTAATTTTGAAACAAAATCGCGTATTTTGAAGTAAGTTTTCAGTTTGCAAAACTATAATTATTTGTTTTGTGGGGCATTGATTGTTCATTTGTGTATTAGGTATGTGTGTAATAAATAAAATAATAATTTTACAATGGCCTTCAAGCCGCTCGACCTCGCAAAGTTTTATATTTCTACTAGATTTTATAGTGGTTACAGAACTTTAGCACACGCGTATCTAGACCGACACGATCTTGTACAAACATCTAAGTCGAATAATATATTTATTCACACAATACTACAAACATATGAAATAGTGAAGTAGTATGTACCTAACAAAACCACTTTATTTATATTATATAATTTACCCTCATAATCATGTTTTAAAGAGAATGTATTCACTCACCTAAGATTTTGTTAGTTCAAAGTTTTAAAAGGCGCACTTAGCCTATAGAACGATTTAATCAATAAGATAATTTGTAACCTAAGCTATTTAAGCTAAGTCTATAAACTGTATTTGTCATTATGATAATTAAGTACTTCATAAATCAAAAATCAATCTTCACACAATGTGCAATGTCCAGCACACATAATTACCCCATAATGATTTCTACGTAGTAATTTAGGAACTATAAAATATTTACTAACAATGTTCCACAAATAAAATGAAGTGATATCAGTAAAGTAAATTATGGCAAACAAAAGAAAGCTTCCATAATATTTTCCATTAAAGTTTTGCCGCCGAAGGAAGAGGGAAAGAGATGGAGGGAGAGTGCGAATAATGGATTCGTCAATTATTGGTTACAAATTTCAGAATGCCCTTAAAATAAATAGACGAACATAATTATTTATCTTTTATCAGACGCAAAACGAGGGGTGTTATATTTTGGTTTTACAATATCTTACGATTGACCACCAACTAGTAAGTGACGATATGGTCGAGGATGGAGCTCCTTGAAAATTCTAATATTATCTATAGCATAGCATCTATAATGAAATGAAAAGGAAATATCACAGCTAAGTAGACTTTACAAGTAAGCAAGTAACTTCGTATGGACTGAGTAGGTAGCCCTAGTGTCAGAGTTATTAAGCCGCCGAAAGTCCTCTGGCTTGGCTTGCCGATTGACAAACAACCGGGACCTACAATTTAACGTGTCATCCGACCCACGGTAGCACTCAGAAAGAATTGCCACTCACGGTCACCCATCCGAAGACTAACCGGTCCGTCCGTTGCTTGACATTAGTGATCGTTCGAGAACACCTAGTCAAGCTACGCCACGAGCGCTATCTGTCTGTATATCTACCTCATAAAATGTACTTAGAGAGGAAAATTTCGTACAAAATTCATATAAATCGCAAAATCAATCAATATGTTCATAGTATAAAACAAGTAGCTTCATTCTAAATTAGTAAGAAGTGTAAATACAGAACCCTACCCCACGCACTCGCCCATTTTACGACAGAGGTTTTGATTCTACACTACAGCACAGAGAACAGAAAATGTTCTTAGGAATGTTTATGAATTAAAAGTTACTATTAACTAATATTACACATTCTATTAAATCAATGTGTCACAGTGTCAGGTTAAAAATAAAATTATTTAAATGGTTGTCTCACAACTAAACTAAACAATAATTGAGTAAGTACCTACATATTAAAACTTATAGTTTAT
This sequence comes from Lycia hirtaria, assembly GCA_947563715.1. NCBI lineage: Eukaryota > Metazoa > Arthropoda > Insecta > Lepidoptera > Geometridae > Lycia > Lycia hirtaria. The sequence goes on from OX387375.1 coordinate 28,994,512, forward strand.
TTTTTAAAATATTTTTTTAAACTAATACGGAACTTATATACGCAACTTATATATGCGATATCTTCTAGATCGACGAGCTCCATCCTCGGCCACACCGTCGCTTAACATTAGGCGAGTTGGTGGTCAATCGTAGATCTATCTTCTATAAAAAAAAAAAAACTCTGAAAAGGAGGAAACGGAAACACGCCCAAAAGTTACTTAGTTACTCAAATTACTTTTTCGCAATCTATCGATAGACCGTCGAAATTCAATATAGCTTTAATATTCGCCCCCTTAACTAACTTCCATCACCATCAGTAATTGAATAAACCAACTCAGAACCAACATAATGCACTCGGTAAAGGCGCTCTAATTGGATTTTCTAAACAAAATTGACAATGATTTATGGGAACTTTTAGTTTTATGATTCGGCGAAGCGAAAATAATAAATAAGTTTGTCATACGAAGTGCAGAGTCGCAAAATGTCAGGCAAATTGAGTTAGAAGAGAGCTGTTGTACGGTACTCGCTCAGTCTACTGAGGCTGTAGTTTTATTTAGCGGATTGTAGAGGTGTCGTCTTATAAGGATCACATCTTGATGATGTGATCCTAATAAGACGACAAAAAACAGATAATTAATTAATTATTTTTTAATTACTTATTTTAAAATGATTGGTTAAATAAATAAATAAATATTAGTGGACATTTCACACATTTTTTTTAAATTCGATAATAGGCTTTCGCTTGACCGTCAACTCACCTGGTGTTAAGCGACAGTTACGGTCTACGATGGAGCGCACTTGCCTAGAAGAAACATATTCACTCGCGATTTGAAGACACCTAGATTATATTATCCAGTCGGAAAGACCCATTCAAGAAGCGCATTTAGCCCAAACTAAGCAAAGATTGTACTATGGGTACTAGATGGCTGATAGAATACGTATATTATATACTTCTTTTCGTAAATATATACATATGATACATAGAAACACAGAACAAACATCCATGTTCATCATACAAATGTTAATTGTTCTGGGTGGGGATCGAACCCATAACCTACAGCTTAGCAGGCAGACATACTACCAACTGAGTCACAAGGCCAGTGTAATTAACAACTATTTTCGATTGAATCAGGTTAAATAAAACGTAGAATTTATATATGGCTTAATTACGCTGTGGAATGATAGAAGATTTTCAAATAAGACTAACAAAAAGATCAAATTTAAATTGCAACGCTTTTTGCGTAGGTAAATACAAATTATATCACATAAAAACGTCCCAAAAAGGTATCCCAAAATCGTAAATCCCAATAAACTCAAAGTTGATGTCATGGCTCAACCTAAAAATACAAAGGAATATTTAAAAATCAGAGCTTTTTTATCATAGAAGAGTACTTAGTATTCATACAAAGGCTACCGGCGTACGCGCATGCATAGAATTCGTAGCCTTACCCGCACAGAGCTGCTGCCACTGGCTGCTTATTATGGACAAAATAGATCTTCATTTTTTCCAACTTCTTAATTTCTCTGTATCAAGGCGTGGCCGTGTAATCCGGTTTAAAGCAGTTCGAAGGAGTTTGAACCAGATTTTTGTTGTTTTTACGGCGTTATTTTAATGAGGGTAATTGCCTGATTTGAGCTTTTGTTGGTTATTTTTTATGTTATTTACGACTGTAGTAATTTTCTATCATTAAACTTGACTTACTTTTCTCAATTGCTTTTTAGGCTACCGTAATGAGTGCGGGAGCCTATTCGTGAGGCTACGGTGTATGTTTGTCTCTTTGTCTGTCCGACACTTAAACGGCTGTATCTTTTGAACGGTAAAAGAAAGAATTGTCAAAATTAGCTATATTGTATGGTTTACATTAATGTAAATCTACAAATACTTAAAACAGTTGAATAGCAAGACAAGATGGCATACGCCATCTTGCACTTGGCTTGTTGTGTTGTGTACGCATGACGCTTTTAGGTTTCCCGAACGCTGCCCAGCCGAGTTGGATCGATTGACCTCTCTCGCAAAGTTGGATCTGCCTAATCAGACCGTTTATTCTAGGTTGATGTAATTATTACACAGATATTGGGGTGGGCACTACATGGGCGTTCGACATAACCTTTGTTTTGTCAATGTTCATTTTGAGGTCCACCCGTTGGAAAACTCTATTGAGGTCTTCGAGAGTTCAAGCATCGTACTGAGATCTTCCATCGACTTTGCCATGATATATCGTCGGCAAACCGAAGGTGAGTGATGTAAGTACTCGCCGTTAATATTGATGCCGAGTCCTCTCCATTCCAGAAGCTTGTAGGCATCTTCCAAACCGGCGTTCAGGTCCATGTATTGTGTCATTCATAGGAGTACGGAAGCTTCGGTGTACAAGTGAAACTCGTACTTAGCCGGATTTATTTTAGATTCAAAATCTCATTCTGTTGGAATCGCTTATATTTTAAAATAAAATTTAAATCTCTATGTACCTACCTACTATTCACTACATTCCTATTTATTTTAATTTCGATTAAATTAACTGAAAGCTCGACTTCATTCAATTAAAATCTACAGACTCATTTGAAGATAACGGGTGAATATCACCTTTTGTCTAATTCATTTTACTATAAATCTTATTTGCATATTTGTGTTTGTTGTATTTCTTTATTAAAGTGCTACAATTCGAAATATCACTAAAATACGTAAAGTTCATAATGTTAATTTTTTAGCGCAAGTAATTGCGACAAAGATTTGATCTAAATCTTTAAAAGAATATCTAGATGAAGTGGTACGTTTCTGGGTAAGATCGGTGCTACTTCATCGAGATAATCTTTTATTTTTATACTTTAAAGATCTACGATTGACCACCAACTCGCCTGATGTTAAGCGACGGTGTGGCCGAGAATGGAGCTCGTCGATCTAGATAAAGATAAAGATAATTTATTTGCAAAGATATCTATTCACTCTAGCCTTGAAAATTCCAAGATTGTAGGTCTCAGGAAACAGAGATGGCGGCAAAGAATTCCATTATTCTTCCAATCTTCTCATACTTCATAGATTCCCATAGCTTTTAAAGTAATAGTCCATGAAATTCGTCCTTAACTTTTATCTAATTTTAGTCAAACTACCGCCAGATGCAGTCATGTACGACCAGATACACACGTGTGCACTAATGTAAACACACCTTATCATCCGGTTCCCACACCAAAAAAAAAACTACCCTCGTAAAAAAACTTACCGAAATCCGTTCAACAGTCATAAAAAAAACAACACAGATTATTTCATCACGTCACAGTTTAAACCACACTTTATAACACAGATTACGGTGAAGCTACTACGTAGCTGGCACAGATTATTCTACAGTATCTACGAAACGCGTCATAGCTTACAACAAAGTTAGTTCACTACAAGTCACAGTATACACAACAGTTGTTATAAAATATGAAGATTACGTTAATAGTTTGTGGGGTATCGTTGGTGTTCAAATCACGAAAGAAGCCGTTTGGTTCTTCGTAGACGTGCGCCTGCGGCGGTTATCGTACTGACACTACTGGTAGCGAGTGTTGCTACTGTGCCTTCGTAAAACGGAACAGTGAAATAAAACGAAGTAACGCATTAACAAATAAATGCAATCAAAATGCTAATACGTAGGTAACACGAGTACAAGTAGATAAAAGTATAAATTATTACGATTGTTTATAAGCATTCACTGGGACAAATGAATAAAATCTACCCTTATGAAGAAAAAAGTAAACAAGCCTTCTAAAAGAAAACAAGATTGGTGCCTTATGCATACAATTTTGTCTTTTATCGTAGGTTTAAGAAATAAGCATAATAAGATTCACTACCAAAGAAAGAATAATTTGAATCTGGAATAGAAATGACGAGGAATGGGAAAATACGGTCTAAATAATTAATATTTTATTAATTTATTTTTTAAAAACAAGCTTTTATTTAAATGCACTAAACGAAGAAAATATTTTTTTAATGCAATCAAACCCACCATTTTATTAAATTATATATTGATATAAATAAAAGCTTGTCGCGAGATTTCAAGCAATATCGTACCTATCTACTAAGTAATATTTAATTCCAACAAAAGACTTAGACACGCGTCTTATCATTTGTTTAGAATATAAGTTAGTTTGTTCTTTTGAAAAAAAAATAAAAAAAATGTTTGTGTTCTCGCGACAAGCTTTTAGTTACATCAATATAAATTTTATAATTTAATAAAATGGTGGGTTTGATTGTATTCAAAATTTATTTTCTTCGTTTTAGTGCATTTAAATAAAAGCTTGTTTTTAAATTATTTTTTTAATGAATATTTTATTTACTAGACTAAAAAGAGTGATTGTCAAGACTATTCAAACGAGTCCAAACTCGACGGTTTTATGGAGATAAGCCGTCGAGTTTGGACTCGTTTGAACTAAACTAAACTAAACTAAGCGAGTATAGGAACTCCTAAACTAAACGAGCTTAGCTTAGGAGTTCCTATGGCCACCTTCCGACGCCATCTTGAGACCAGCTTCATGGTACCATATCATTGCATTGTCACCGAAGTTACGTAAGTAAACCAAATTTCAACCTAATCTAACGACAGGAAGTGTTCTAATTTAATAATATAATAATAATATTTATTTCGAGTAAAAGTACACAAGTAATAAAATTTTTATCTTAATTATCTAACTTAGTTATCATTTAATGTAGACTACTGCCGAACTAGGCTTAGTGCCTGTAAAACAGCATGCAGCGCCCTCCCCGCAGGGATATAGTGAGTCTAAGAAATCAGCTAAATTTACATTAAGAATAAATATATATATATATATATATACGAATTATATAATGTAATATTATGTATCATATCCTAAATAACAAGATTTGTCCCATACATACTAACAGGGCAAGTTAAATAAAAGCTTTTAATAAAATACGACAACTATAAACGATTATATTTTCCCAACGTAATAGAAACGTATAAATACAAACATCTCAAAAATGTTACTCTTTTTGTAGGTATAATATTGAATTATCCTAGTTCGTTATAATAGGTAAGTATTATATTATCTTAATAAACGTCTGTAAGTATGTAGTTTTTTCGTCTAAACGGCTAAACAGAAAGTGATGAGATATAGAGATAGCTAAAACTCTTAAGGATATAAATTGCTAGTACACAACAAATATACTCCAATATACCCCAGTCCCTCAAGTCGAAACTTTACAACCAGTGTGTGTTACCAGTGATGACATACGGCACTGAAACGTGGTCCCTAACTATGGGCCTTATAAGGAAGCTCAAGGTCGCGCAACGAGCTATGGAAAGGGCTATGCTCGGAGTCTCTCTACGAGATCGAATCAGAAATGAAGAGATACGTAGACGTACAAAAGTCACCGATAAAGCACAACGGATTAGCAAGTTGAAGTGGCAGTGGGCAGGGCACATAGCACGTAGAACTGATGGCCGATGGGGCCGAAAAGTTCTCGAGTGGAGACCACGTACCAGCAAGCGCAGCGTAGGAGGGCCAGCCACAAGATGGATAGATGACCTCATACAAGTGGCGGGATGATGCTAGATGCAAGCCGCTACCAATCCGTCTTTTTGGAAATCCATGGGGGAGGCCTATGTTCAGCAGTAGACTTCTTATGGCTGAGATGATGATGATTATGACACAACAAATATACGTCTTCATCACCATGTGAGCCAAAAAGGCGGAAATCGAGGCGTTGAGAGAAGATATGGTTGTGCGTATGAATAAAGCTCTAAAAGCTGTGTCCGACTGGAGTTAAATTCAACGCCAACAAGACTCAAGCCTGCCTTTTCTCCGCCAAAAAGAGTTTCTTTTGTCTCCTACTTTCCGAAATGTACCCATATCATTGGCAGACCGTCTTAAATTGCTGGGACTCACGTTAACCCCAACAATGAACTTTAAGGGTTACCTTGAATCTAAGGCTAAACTAGCTAGTAAAAAGCTTGGCATCATTAATAAGGTTAGTAGGTGATACTTCTCACCGGGACAACTGCTTCATCTATATCAAGCACAGGTCCGATCGTGTATGGAGTACTGCTGCCACCTTTTTGATGGATCAGCCAAGTATCAGCTGGAAGCTTTGGAATCAGTGGACCGGCGAGCTGTGAGGTTAATCGGTGACGATAAACTAGCTGTCAAGAAGCTACTTAGTCTCGAGCACCGCCGTAAAGTAGAATGTCTGTCTATTTTCTACGGATTCATTTCGGGGAATGTGCGCAAGAGCTTCACGACCTAATTCCACCCTCCCCATTTCACTACAGGACTAGCAGAAAGTCGGCGAATTACCACCCATTTCTCGTTGAAATGCCAAAAATCCGTACTCAGCGATATCCATCCACATTCCTGTTGCGTACTGGACAAGAATGGAATTCTTTGCCGCCATATCTGTTTCCTGAGACCTACAATCTTGGAATTTTCAAGGCTAGAGTGAATAGATATATTCTAGAACGACGAGCTCCATCCTCGGCCACGCCGTCGCTTAATATCAGGTGAGTTGGTGGTCAATCGTAGATCTATATTGTATAAAAAAAAAAAAGTTTGTCCTGCTACAGTCGGAGGATTTGATTTAAAATATACGTTAACAAACTTACTTCTTACTTCTAAATAGCAACAGACTATCGAAAAAGTAACAGCAATAGTTTCAAAGTAACGGCTAAAGCTATAAAAGTAACGCATGGCATCACATGTTAGTAGCATATTGGGCCGCACGCGACCTTCCAGGAAATATGCGTATTGAAATTTATTATTGGAAGTATTTGATTGATATTGGGTTTAGTGACCTAGGATTTTATTGTTTTTGGGGCTAGAGCATTGAAATTCTCAAGCATGCCATAATAGTAACAATTTTATTTATCAATTGTAACGGTTTGAGATCGTTCTGAAATCAAAAATGTAACTTACGTACACTTTTACGTGTAAGGATTCCATGTTTCTTTTTAATCGACTTTATGGGAACTTTTTAATCGACTTTAGGGAACTTTTCAATCCACGTTTTAGAAGAACTTTTCGATTTAATTTTTAGAGGGCTTTTCGGTATTTATGTCAATTGTTTTCATATTTTCATATTGTTCAGTGATTGTTTTTGTAGGGGGGTTAAGTTTCTGATAAAGACATAATCACTGAAATCGTTTCATTTCAGTAGAAGTCCTATAAAAATTATGATATTTTTTGATTTCATTCGATTTTGATAATACTCGTATATATTCAGATATTTTCCGTAAAGTGCCTCATGTAGATCTCTGGAGGAAGCGAAGGATTTTAAGTTCGATTTGAGGTTTAAAATAGGTTCAGCCGTTTAGTCGTGAAGAGGTGACAGACAGACAGACAGAGTTTCTTTCGGTTTTATAATATTAGTTAGAATTTTTAAGAATTCCGAATTTAAGAAATATTCGAAATTCTTTTCCGTCTAATGACCTTAAGACTAAAAAACTCAATAATTATAGTATAAAACATGAAACGACCGACTTCAAATTGTACAATTTTGTTTTAAAACTCAACTTCTAATCCGACTTTGATGAAATTTTGAAGGACCATTCTATGTGTATATCCATTTAAACAATAATGAAATGAAAATGAAATGAAATGAAATAATTTTATTCCGGATGTTTTGCATCCATATACATTACATTACAATTAAAACTAAAATTAAAAGAAATTATAGAAGTGAAATAAATTAGATTAAATTAAATTATTACAACATTAAAAAATAAAAATAAAATTAACAGTAAATTTCAAATAAAGTTAATTAAATAGATAAATGTAGATAAAAATATACATAATCAGTCCGTTTAAGTGATAGGCGCGCGTGATACGTCTTCCACGTCCGATGAAGGATAATGATTATGGTTTTAAAACAGAGAAAACCGACTTCAAGATACGCAATTTGTTTACTTGGATGATATTTTTCAGTTATTTTGTTAAATGTAGGTGAACTCTATAAATAAATGAAATAAAAATCAAAGTACTGAACCAATTTTGATAAAATTTACAAATCACAGACCAAATAAAAATAAGATTGCTGAAAAAACATAAAAAATATAGATAGTATTTTAATGCGACAAAAGCTTTCGTAGTTGTTTTGTCTCCACTAGTAAAGATTTAGATATTTTTCTACATTTTGTTATTCCGGACGTCGCTTTACTTATCCCGCACAGTGGACCGAAGCGGACAGAAATTATAGTCCTTCATAAATCCACGAGACATGACCGAGTTGGTGTACGTAATAAAATTATTCACTTAACAAAGAAAACATTTTACAGATCTTGTGAAGTTTTCTCTGTAAACTTCGTAAAAAAAATCGGACAAGTGCGAGTCAGACTCGCCCACCGAGGGTTCCGTACAAACTCGTAGATAAAAGGGGGAAATTATATATTTTTTATATTTTCCTTTATAAACCGAAAAATGGTAAAAATGTTAAAAATATTTAAAAACCTGTTTTGGCTTATGCTCATGAAGCTCTTTCTTAAGATATCCCACATAACACAGTTAAAGCACTTTAAAATTTGGACCCTGCTTCCTTGCATAAAGACCCTATTTTTTGTGATTTAGTAAAAAAATTGTTTTTTTTTTCCTTTATGCGTACTATATACTATAAAAATACTTCTTGCCAAATTTCACAGGTATAGGTCAACGGGTTTTGATTCCCTTATAGTACTCCAAGTACTCCATAGGTTTTGATTCCCATATAGCTGTGATAGCACTATGATACTCAGGTGGTGAAGACAAATTTTAATCTAATGACTGATCGCACATCAAAATCGGTTAAGCCATTTAGGCTCTAGGTGGTAATATAGAAACGTACGTACATAAACACATACCCATACATTCATACATACATATACTCGAAAAACATTGTGTAGTCGTGACCCCATAGACACATTTTTCTGTACATCAACAGGAAAAGTTGAAACTTTTATAGGATAACTTCATACTTCCCTCCGTCAAGATCGCTTTTTTCCAGGAATATGTATTAACAAGCTGAGAAACGTAGAGTGCGTGAATATTTTTTTTTTTTGTAACTATTTGACACTTCTATTAACATGGCCCGTGTTGTTACAAACATAAGGACTGGTAAGTACAAAGCTATAAGCATTAGTTCCAAAATATTTAACGATTTTAAAGCCACGGCCAACACGCTACATGACTTGAATATAACGAATGAAATTATTATATTACTACAATTTCTACATACAATTTGTTATTCTGTGGTTATGGACTGTATTTTTTTAAATTGAAATTGGACCCGCTTAGAGGATTTGCCAATGTCAAGTATTATCTTTTTTCTTGAATTAAAAAGTTGTAAAAATCTAATCAGCAGGACTATTTTAGAAATAATTTTCCTCATTTTAAGATCTAAATAAAATAAAATAAAATAAAATAAAATTCATTTATTGCAGGTAATTAAAACCCATATAGTAAAAAGCAGAAAAGGCATATACAGACTAAAGAATATTCATTAAATTTAAATCATTAATTCTACATAAACAATACAATTAAATAAATGTCACCAAACTAAATAAACTTAAAAATGTCAAATGTTAAATTAATAATCATAATGCCAAAGAAAAATAATAACACAATAAAATAATGTCAAATAAAATCACAATAGTCCGTCATACATAAATAATTAAATAATTCTAAGCAGTGCATATCGTTTTTCACATCAATACTTTCTCGTAGGCATCGCTACTGCAACGTGCCTGTTGCAACAATGCCTAAGGAAAGGACAATCAAGTCGTGCGGCAATCATAGCCAGCACGATATTGGAGCTGGCCCGGACTCTGCGCACCAAAGACATGCTGCGCTTACGCATGGTAGCGTAAAAACAATCTGTATGCGCGTGCGCGAACATGCCCGAGGCGCTACAGAACCGGGGCAGCCCCAATACCGCTCTGAACGCATTGTTATATTGGACCCGGAGGGCACTGTAGGTTTTTTCAGTGTAATTAGCCCACAGGCTGCACGTGTAAAGCGATGTACAATAGGATCTAAATAGTGTAATCTTAACTTCATTTGAGCATCGTGCAAACCTGCGGGCTATCATATTCGCTCGTACAGACAGAGCCCTCCGCTCTCTCTCAATGTCCGCATGGTCCCTGAGATCAGTCGTGACTATATGCCCCAGGTATTTAAATTGATCCACTCTTTCAAGCGGAATATTGTTCAGCAAAACTAGAGGTACATTCTGGGGGCATCTAGCACTTCTGGTCTCAAAAACCATGTACTGACTTTTCTTGACATTGTATTTTAAACCATGATCACAGGCGTATTCCTCACAGGTCCGCATCAATTTCCTTAAGCCACAGATAGACGCACTCAGCAGCACCATGTCATCTGCGTAGCTCAAGTTGTTGACACACACACCGTCGATGTGGCAGCCGACATGCTGACTGCTGAGCGCGACAATGAGCTCATTAATATAAAAATTGAACAGGGTTGGCGAAGACAAGCCACCCTGCCGGACACCACATTCGAGCCAATAGGGATCAGACAGTGTCCCCGCCCATCGAACACTGTTAGACTGGTTCGCATACCAATATTTAAAAATGGTAGTTATTTCTTGTGGCAAATTTGTACATCTTAACTTGTCCCATAGTAGGTCGTACGATACCAAATCAAACGCTTTAGATAAGTCGAGGAAGCATGCGTAGATGGGAGTTTTACGATCAGTGTAGTATTTGACGGTATTCTTAAGGCACAGTATAGCACTTTCAGTGGACAGCCGAGGACGAAACCCGAACTGGTTATCGTGCAGTAATATGTGTGTGTTTAACTGTGCGTTAAGCAAACCGTCAAACACTTTAGCCGTAACCGTAGCGAGTGAAATGGGCCTGTAGTTACTTTTATCGGTGAGATCACCAGTTTTATTTTTCACTACAGGCACTACCACGGTTTTCATAAAATCGCTTGGCAAGTATGAGTGGCTCAGGCACAACGAGAAAAACATAGCCAAGACCCCAGAAATGTGCGGTCCGGCGTACTGAAGATGTTCAATGCTGAGTCCATCGTGGCCCGGTGACTTTCCTTTTGAAATTTGACGTATCATCTGATATACATCTTTCGCAAGGAAACCCGTTACTAAAGGTTGATTGTTCAAGTCAGCACTGAACCCCTCACTCGCCCTACCTAATGGAGACTCTACAGAAAAATGGTTTTTGAACACATTTGCAATCTCCCTCGGGTCATTGACGCCTTCGACGCTCGCAGGAAGGCCCGGTCGTACCTTTCCAAAAACCGCGAAAGTCACCCTTGGAATGTTTTGCAGCAAGAGCGTCCATTTTAATCTGGTCTTGATGGTTCTGACACCACTTTAATCTAGATCACCACTTGAATCTAAGATCTAAAGCAATTCGTACGAGTTTTTCCACCATCATGAACAACTGTCACTCTTTCGTGCTTCTTGACGTCGGTTAAAAAAAAAACAGGGGGAATAAAATCATGTAGATCCGATGCACATCACAAAAAATAAAACAAACAAACAAATATACAATCTAATATTCAATTTATTAAGGCTTAGTTTAAGCTATCCTAATAATCCTGTACTACCAACGCAACGGTCTTATTGAAATACGTTACTGAAACTCGATCAACGCTCAAAATATTTTGTCAACAGAATTTGAGAGACATTGATCAGTTAGGTAACGTTTTTGGATAAAGCCTTTTCTCACTTCGTTTGCTCGAACAACCAATCTACACAATGTTACTGGACGTTATTGCGACATAAAGAAATACACTGTCGCGTTAGGACTATTGATTTTAACCGACTTACTAAAAAGCAGCGACTATTGTGTTTTTAGTAATTTATGCGAAGATATAATACGCAGAAATTCGTGGCCTTATTAATCAAATCTTTGTAATTACGGTTGTAAACCAAAATCGATGGTTTTTTTTACTAGTGGTCGTCCCATAAAGATACAGCAACTATAGTTCAGTAATTTTTAAGCCTGATAAATGATATAATTGTTTTGTTTGACAAACATCATTTAAAAATAATAAGATTAGTTTGAAGTTATAAATACAAATCTCGCAAAAATAGAAATTCGTTTTTTCGCAGCCCCCAATTAATTTTTTCGTAATAAACAAGTGATTTTACTTGAATTATTCTAAAGAATGCACATTTATAATCTTTTACAGCAATTTTACGCATACTTTCTCACAAAAAAGTACATTCAACAGTGTATCAAGCGTAACAAAATCGTAAGTTAGACTGGAAAAACTGCTTTCTGCAGCCGCGTATTTTGTTTTTCTTTTAATATAGATACTTGTTTTGAAGTCGGTTGAAACCTGTATTTCCTTCCCGGCGCTTTCGTGATTTACCTCCAACCCACATTGCTCCAAAATCCAACAATACTGCAAGTACTCCAAATTCTATTAAATTGTATTTCGGGACGACTAATGGATTTAAATGTAAAGGAGCAATTTTGTAAACCTTTCCCTTAAGGGCGGTCTGAGATCCTTGCGGCGAAGTTGGCTTTCAATTAATTTTCTATAGAATACAAGACAACAGGGCAGCCTTGTTAATTTACGTGTTTAGTATTTAAAAAAAACTGTGTTGCGTTTAAATATATATGTAACACAGTTTAAAAAAAAAATAGAAATAATTGTGCCTTCTTATTATTTTTATTTAATTTTTAGCTCCACAGACACCGGGGTCCGTAACCTTTGTCAATTTCACTAACTATTGTTAAATACATTGTTACGAGAAGACGAGATTTCTCTTTTTTTAACTTAATACTATATTGTGTGTATACCATGATGTAGCGACTCGCAAGCAGCACTTGATCACGAGTATGACGCATGTCATCGCCCTCCTCAACCATATGTTAGAGAAGAGGGCGACCCGCCACACGACGCCGCCACAAGAAGGAGCCTTCGATGGTGAGCGTGAATGCTTAAGGTGTATACACAATCCATATTTCTAATTTCTGAATTGCCGGTCCGGTTTTAGACATGGCTCGTATCAGCGAGTGACGAACGATGATAGTTCAAATAGCAGCCTTGAGGCCCAGGTCTGCTTGCAGTGTGCGAGCATGTATTAGTAAGCAAACCACTACATCCATTTTGATAATCCTTGAATCTTTGCTAGAGGGCCGCGTTATGTACTTTAATCGGGCGCAGTATGTAGTAATGCAAAATTATGACTATGATAAAATATAGTCTATCTCAATCTCCAGATTTTTTGCTATATTTGTACCAAATTTCATAACAATTGGATCAGCCGTTTAGCCATGAAAAAGTAACAAACAGGCAGACGACAGACAGAGTTATTTTAACTTTTCTAATGTTAGTAAAGATTATATATTTCGCTTTTATATTTATAGAATATATACCGGCAAGCGCAGCGTAGGAAGACCAGCCACGAGATGGACAGATGATCTCATACAAGTGGCGGGAAGACGCTGGATGCAAGCCGCTTCCAATCGGTCTTTTTGGAAATCCATGGAGGAGGCCTATGTCCAGCAGTGGACTTCTTATGGCTGAGATGATGATGAGGTATTTTATCTAAGGACACAACATGCCATTAACGTTATTTGATCATGTAATCATGTTACATCTATCGACATCATTTTAACGACAACGAAACAATAATGATGGTATCAAAACGTCTTTAAAAGCATTTCGTGATAAACTGTTATTACGGTACTGTCGTGGCCAATAAAATAACCAATTTGTATCGTTTTAAGACACCAAAAAACATTTGGATAAATCACTACAGTCAGTGCCACCTATCCTACTCCGTACATGGTTGCCTGGAAGAGATCGCTTTAAGCGATAAGGCCGCCTATTGAAAGATTAGCCATAGTAATATTGTCTTCTTTTAATATGTTTGTACAATGTGGTCTTTTAATAAATAGTTATCTATCTACCTATCTATCACTACACGTTCTTTACGTACCTCTATTAAAATCTATTTATACTACAATTTTAGGGAAGAAAAGTCGGAAAACCGGTCAGTCTTCGGATGTGACCGGGAGCGACATTTCTTTCTGAACGTTACCGTATGTCGGATGACACGATAAATTGTAGGATCTCCCAGTTTATTCTTAAAACAGCAATCGTTTAACCAGGTCAGAGGCCTTACGGCGGCTTAGTAACTCTGACACTAGGGCTGGCCACTCAGTCTATACAAACTTACTTTTATTACGGAAGAAAACATCCAAGTTTAGAAGGGATAGTGTAAGCAAAGTGAGAAAAGAGTGAGTGATAATCGCAAAAACTTAGGAAAACATGGAGTCTCAACTATTTGAAACTTTGACGAGTAGGTATTTAGCCTTACACCCATGACTACATGGGAAAAAAAGTTGTATCCCCATACCTTGTGTACCAAAATACAAAAAGCAATTAAGTATTATACCATGATTACCTGCAGCTAATTCCCTCTCCCATCCATTTAACCCTCTAATCATGGTCAAATGTGGCGTCAAACGGCTTTATTGGTATTTGACGCTGTGCCTACCCCGTAAGGGAAAACATGCATAATTTTATGTATGTATGTCTCTATACCATGATTTTTGAAGAACTTACTTCATTGTAGCTACAACAATTCCCGTATTCCTTGCCATTATCCCCACTGAGTGACCTTGAGTTCGCGTGCGGTGACCCACTATACCGGCGTAACACGAATAAACGGCAATTTTATGGCTCCATATAAATCAGCTTAACTGGAGTGGTTCTTGATGAAGTGGAAGCGTTTGAGTATTTTTATGTCCAGCACTAATGGATGACAAGGTCAGGGATGGTCCCACTTTTCGAGTTATACAACACAAACTTATGTTAGTACAAATTTTGGTTATTTGTGAAAACGGAAAATGTAACGTTGCCTAACTCTAGATGAGTCTGTTGGAGGTCTAATACAAGCATATTATAGTTAAAGTTAATTATAGTTTAATAAACTGAAACAACCGACATCGAAATACGCAATTCGTTTACTTGGATGATGTTCTTTCAGTTATTTTGTTATGAAATCCAAATTACTGAACCGATTTTGATAAAATTTATATGGGACCAACTCTGATATTACCTACCAAACAAAAACAAATCATAATTGGCGGAGTAATCACGTAACCAAAAAAAAAATGAATTTTCACACATCACCAGCCCAAATATTTGTATACTTAATTGAAATCGACTTCAAAACTATCCAGTGAACTGAAAAGGGAGAAATAATAACAGCTGTTACATAATACCGATAAATTTAATCAAAACTGGGCATTTACCTAAATAAAATTGGTATGTACGTTATTTTTTTACTGACTTCTAAAGTGAGATGTGTTACCATCTACAAGTTAGCCCAATCACGTGGAACAAGCTTTCGGTGACGTAGTTGACACAACTGTTGGTACTAATGACCGGTAATGGGAGGATCGTGGGGTAAATGCAACCATTTGTTATGTTAATCGATGGCACATGTGACGAGGTGAAGTGTACGATGAATACAAAAAAAACACGGGTAAATGTACCTGTGAAATTAGCATTGAAAACAAAATGGCTATATTAAGAACTGTAGTGAAATGTTTTATGTAGTTTAACTACATTTAATATGTTGTTGATTGTACGTTTTATAGACAAAATATGTATTGTACACATTTACAAAATTTGTTTATATGATCATTCATCACCACTTTTACAAATTGAGTATAGTCTCTTTTAGATGAACCTATTATAAGATACGTAAAAACAAACTGCAATGTCCTACTGTGAGACAGGAATTGGTGGACGATTGTGATTGATGTTTGTCGAATACGTTCAATCTTACCCTCACTGCCTCTATTTATTGTTCCCCGTGATTTTGGTCATGGAATAAATAGAGACAGATGGCCAACTCACGGCAAATAATTTTAGAAAACTTAAAACACTATGAAAAAATAGCTGAAGCGGATTTCATGAAAAATTGCTAAGAAAACTCTCGATCAAAACCTATTTCAAACAAAACAAATATTTAAATCAAAATCAGTGTAACCGATTGCGAGCTACGATGTCACAAACATTCAAATAGAAACCAACTTCAAAATACGCAATTTAGTATACTTGGATGAATATTTTTTCCAGTTATTTTGTTTTTAAAACCAAACTACTGAACCCATTTTGATGACACTTCTATAGAAGTATTGTGAGAGTTATATCCTTTCAAATAAAAAAAACAGTATTCATATCGGTTTACAAATGACGAAGTTTGTTACATTTAAAAAATACAACCGTATTGATAACCTACTCTTTTTTTAAGTAAGTTAAAAGGCGTAAGTGTTGTTTAAATATCATAAGTTTGTTGTGTTGTATTCTTTTAGCTATCTGACATTTATCTAGTCCCAACACAAAGCTTGTTTCATACACGCTTTGTGTTGGGACTAGATAAATGTCTACCAATATTTATTTATTTAATTTATTGGTTATCCATCCAACAGATGTTATATCAAAAATGTATCTATTGTGATTTGTATCTGCTAAGATTAGCACAGAATTGACAAAATGATGAGAGACGTGGCAGTGGACAAAGAAGGCTGGGTATAATTATTTGTGTTTACATCTCTAAAGCTGTCCATCTGCACTTTGGTGTTCTGTGTTTTGGACGAGACTGACAACAGATAGGGACGCATTTTGGCGGGAAAAGATTGATGTGACGGGGACGCTTAGCGGAAAATGAATAAGAATGATATTATTGCTCTTTGTTTTTCTTGTTTCCTGATTTTAGAACGATATTCCGGTTTAAGGCAAAATAAGCGCACAATTGGGTATGATAGGTAGTACATGTTAGAAAATATTTCTTTTTTGTTATTAAGTTCACAAAAAATCGTTCGATAGAAAAAAAAACATGAAATAATCTCTCAAGGTTTAAGAAACTTGAATCCCTCCGAAATAAACGGCTAAACCGATTTTGTTGAAACACAGCTAAAACACTCCTGCTCAAATCTGTTTTTATTAAAAAAATACATAGATCAAAATAGATCTAGTCATTCAATCGAGACATGGATTCATAAAAATACCGGTTAGAGCGTGGCTTGCATCCAGCGTCTTCCTGCCACTTGTTTTCTCTCCACCTTGCAGCTGGTCTTCCTATGCTGCGTTCATTCTTAAAGGGTTTTTGTTATATTTTGTAAATTAACTTCGTGTTTGGACCCTAGATTCGTGCCTGTGTCGTGTATATGAGTTTTCTACGTGTCTGGCAGTATACAGTTTTTGTGGCCCTACATGAGCTTCATTTGGCCGACTTGTCGGGACTAACAAAAAAGATTACGTGTCACGTAAGGATAATCTTCAGTGCGGTTCTTATGAAGCTAAACTGGTTGTTTTGAGAAAAGTAGTTCTCTCGAGCACAAAATGTGTTGTAAATACGACTTGAAAGCGATTATCAACATACAAAGACACAAACATCCGGAAATATCGAGGCAAATTTCGTCTTCGCTTCGCTCGCTTAGTCAATTATAACACTTATGAGATTGAAACGCTTAAAATTTTATCGTGTTACTGTTAAATACGTGGAATACCTAATAGATATAATCTGGTTGCCCTTTCTTTTTTTTTTTTAGGTAAACCTTCATCATGGGCTACAATGTCCCGCGACATCATGTTAGTTGGCGATCAAAGCCTTTCCCTGAAGATAAAATATACCATACATCATCGTAACTCATCTTTAAAATATCTTACGGGTTAATCCAGATTATTTTTGAGTCGAAATCTCCGACTATAATTTCAACTGCATACGGCGGTCTTTTTCAAAAGGCGGAGCGCAGACTTCACTCCCGAAGGACATCTCGTCTGGTGCTCCGAGCTAAAGCCCGCGCCGCCCGTGACGTCATCAGTTGTTAGAGGGTGGGTGTGGTTATTTTAAAGTTGTGTAACAAACAACCAATGTTAGTTTCCATGGTAAAATCATCGTACGAGTACAGGTGTAACAACCATGTTAGTTTTCATGGTAAAATCATCGTAACTACTCGTTATTATAAAGACGAATGTAGCTCCGTCTCTGTCTGTTTGTTTGTTACCTTTTCACGATAAAACACATGTACCTATCATTATGATATTAAATACAGAGATAGTTGATACCCTAGAGATGGATATTAGCTGGATATATTTCATAGTTCACTTTATTTTCAATCACTGCGTGAGTTAAACCGCAGGTTGTACAAGTTACATAATACAATAAAATAACTTTTTGCATTGCCATTCTCATCACAAATATCGTTGATCTTTTGCCTCTCTATTAGATTCACATGTCGAGTGAATGTTTTAATTTAACTCAAATATTAAGTCCAATTAGGAACTCCTCCAAGTAATGACGGGCACGGCCCAGAAATAAGAGTCTTCAAATGGAGACGAAAAAGAAACGAGCGAAGTGACAAAAACAATTCGAATAATGTTGATGCGATTCGAATAATTTTAATATTATCACTAGTGAATCGATTTAGACACTAATTTCGTTGAATATCAGCTGGTCTATTGTTTATTTTTGTACCTAGGTTAAATAGTAAGTAGGGTTATTCTAAAAAAGCCTTAGAAGATGCAAATTTTGAACCATTATAGTAAACTTTAATAAGTTTAAAATCCAAATCCTTCATCGTAGAACGCAAATTCGGACAACATTGAAAAATGCATAAAAACCTGTGAGTACTTCTTTGTTTTTGATTTAGTTTCGTTTTATTTTACATTTAGTAATTTATTCGATAAAATGCAAATGCAAATATTGCAATGCAACAGGTAAGTACTGGAATCGTTATTAATTAGAATTATTCAATCGTTCCATCTCTATCGTTAACTGCGACAACAAAAAGTAATTTTGGACGGAACGTCCTGCCTGCGTAGCTCAGGAACCCTACAAAATCAAAAACGATTCACACAGCAGTATGGGCTGGATTTATAGAAAGATACATCATGGCCAGGAGAAAATAAGCCCTTGTCACTAACGATTTAAGCTCTGTATAATTTTACCGATATCTTTATTTTCAACATGCGTTGACTTTTCCTCACCATTTCCTTCAATAGAATTTAAAAGCTGTTTTATGTGTAAATTCAATGCTTGTCGGTGTTTAGAGTATATTTTTTTTTTTAAACAAGACAAGTAGTAACAGAAATATAGAAATAGGACAGAGTAAGATCATAATGTGCAATGTGAATGAATATAGAAACACAGGTCCACACGTGTATACGGTCCACAAATGAATTTGCTCTTTTCGTCTCCAAGTTTCTAGGAATCCCTTACTTCTTCACAAAGTATGCTGTTAGTAGTAACGGAGAGAAATGCCAGTTCATTTATATCCCGGCAGCGGGTGGACCGGAGATTTATTCTCCGGGTATCCTGCGTTACGCTTTGATTTACTTAGCTAAACTAGAATGAAGATGTTCGTAAGTTGCATGTATACCAAGAAATCTTTACGTTGTCAAGAGACATAACCTTTATTATAACTGAGCGTAAACTAACAAGTTTCAGAATACAAGTATGTACATAAGTATATTAAAAGAAATGCAAAATACCCGACCGCAGAAAAGCAGTTTATGCAGTCTAAAATATTCGTTATTATATCGTGTATCCGTAATTATATGTTGCAAAAGTTTTATTTAATAGATTATAGAGGAGATAAAATTTGCTTAACATTTTATTCATATTTACGGTATGTTTTTTAGAAGTTTGAACTTTTTTATGTTCGCTCCTTTCGTATTGCGTGAATCATAAAACCGTTAAAGCTACAGCTTTGGAACATTTCAATAAATAGAGAAAATTTATTATAATTTAGTTACTACTATACTTATTAGACTTATGTAGAAATTTGCGTCCTTAATTAAATAATAATTACCTAAATACCTAAAAGTCTTAACGATATAAGTGTGATTCAAATCACTAGGTCAGTAAATCTATTTACATATTATTAGTACACAATTCGACAGAAAATGTAATGTTATGGTGAATTATGTTGTTTTCGTAATATTAATATTTAGTGGTGGTGAAGGAAGGCTGTTACGTCAAAATATCGCCTAGAGTCATGTTGTCTATTTTTTTTTTTCTTTTAAACCAGGTTTTTTTCTTTAAGCCAGGTCAGACACTTTTTGGCAGCTTAACAACTCTGATATTACAGCTGGCCACTCATTTAATACGAACTTACTTTCGTTCTTTCATAATGAATATTTGCTTATAAATCCTAGTAAAATAAGAATCAAAAACGGGTAAACGAGAGGAGAAATAAAAAGTCAAGTTTCGGTTACTATTATGATGAAGTTGATTTAATAGTTTTTATTTATAAACTGCGTAAACAATACACATAAATATCGTAAATTATATTAATGACACATATATCATTTTCGTTTGCCAGCTCCGTAGTAAGTCCCCAGATTCTGTAAGAAAACAGGAATCTGGGGACATGGAAGTGCCCAAGGTGAGTATTACTTTTTGTAATTGTTTGTGTAGTATTCGTCAATCATCTGAAAAATAAATAACTAAATTTACAAATAATAGCAGAAATGTATTAATTTCAATACCAAATATATTACATGATTTTAATTAAAACTTAAATTATTTCATCGGATTAATTCCTAATACTCTCATGAAATTCGAGTCTTATACTTTTACTAATTTAATACCTTTAAACGAGTAATTCTTGTATATATAATCTGAATATCGGAAACGGCTCCCACGATTTTAATGAAATTTGGTTTGTAGGTAGATTAGGGGACGATAAATCGATCTTGCTAGGTTTCGAACCCATTTTTGCTCGTATTTTCAGTCATAAAAAATCCGAGTGAATCTCGGTCGCCCAGGTACTATATTATAATAGTAACACAGGAATAAATAAATAAAATATTACTACAGTAACAATTCATCACCATCACTGAAGATTCGTTAGAAGGCCACATTCGTTATTTTTAAAATCCTATTTTTAATATCTTCAAAAAAATTATGTTGATAGTGATAGTTTCACCACCGCTCATAATCATTTTAGGGCCTTTTAAATACCAGACTATCTTTTCTTTACATTACATGTATATACTGGCGATATTTTCAGATTTTCTAAAATAAAACTTATTCCTCATTTTGTAATCATTGTCACTCTACACTTACGAACATTCACATTTCTGTGCATTTTCTTTTCACACACTTCTTTGGTGGCCGAGCACATTTTGTCAATGTTCGTGTAAGTTTTACTTCATCTTTACCACTACAACTAACACACCATTTGGCTACGATTGTAACCCTTACAAAGAAACGTCAAGGTTATTACCTTGATGTTGAAAATGTCATATAATTAAGCTTATCGTTACTTTCCACCAGGTAAGTATACTAAATACTATATGGCAACAAGAAAAAGATTAAAAAAATAACAACCTCATCCAGATTTTTTCTGTAAGGATCCGTTGAGTGGAAACCGCTGGATCCTCTTTTGCTATAAAACACTGCAATTGCGCTGTTTTTAGCTTCCTCATGGTACGAGTCTCTTTTGTTCCGAT
Organism: Lycia hirtaria; assembly: GCA_947563715.1. NCBI lineage: Eukaryota > Metazoa > Arthropoda > Insecta > Lepidoptera > Geometridae > Lycia > Lycia hirtaria. The sequence goes on from OX387375.1 coordinate 29,015,924, forward strand.
GTATAATATAGGGTATAATTAACAACCACCACATTGAAAATCTGCATTTATCGTCCATGTTCATAACGTATTCATTGAATGCTGTATGGACAGCAGTCTGATTTGCATTGTCGTTGTTCTTTCTGTCATCTTCATATCGTTGACTGAGAATCTGCAACAAATTCAACAAGTCAGTGCCATTATTGTACAAAACAATAAACGATTTACATATACTAAGTAGTACAAAGAAAACAGATTATTTTTAACAAGCTTTTATTAGGTCGACCTGTATGTAACTAACCACGTAATGAAATCTAAGGTAACTAATTTAACCATCTTCCAAGGATCGTAGCGTCATTAAAATTGGCAGCTGTATGTAGTTCTGATGACAATACAATAATATGGTACTGTCGAACTGATCTGATGATGGAGCCGGAAGATATGAACTAGAACTTCATGATGGAACATCGTATCATAGCTGTGTTTGGATTTGTTAGAAAAGTCTTGTAATGAACTTTGACCACAATAATTTGTAGCGTGTTTTTTAGTTTTTTAAACTGTAATTATTAATGACAATGCTTAGGCCAGGATAGTCATCAACATTTTGGCACCGAAGACTTTATTTGATAATTTAAGTCACGCGTCGCGTCGATCTGGCGCTCAAATAAGTTTTTAAAAATGAAATGAGATCCCGGACTTTATGGACCCAAGTCTTGATACCAAGCAGCAACAGATAGATTTGATAATTATATAAAGATTATGATAAATGAGGATATTAAAGATTCCACAATCATACGAATTATGATGACAATGTCACCTATCACTAGAAAACGTGCCACCTACCACATCACTGTATAAAAATAGACGTGAAGGCTAAATATGTCACCCTTTTAATATAACAAGTATAAAAATAATGCTAGTTAAATTAGCCAAGACGTTTTAGACAACATATAATTGTCTTTTACCGAAAAATGTTTATAAACCATAGCTAGGGATGAATGAGTTAGAGCCTTTTAAATTCGTCTATTATTAGTTAGACGAATTTAAAACCAGTTTTTATGTCTCGGGTTTATACCTACCGTTTTCAGATTAACCTCATCCTCATCATCATCATCGAAGCCATCGGAGCATTTTTTCTGCGGATGAAACGCTTCAAACGCACGACATGTGGCCAATCTGTGAAATTCTTCAAGGTCATCTGGATGCCAGCACTGAGAACTATCGAAATGTTCATTCATATAGTTATCATATTCTTGTATTCCTGCATTCATAGCTGCTTTGTTTTTGCTTTTGTTTAACGCCTTTAACTGGACAAAGCTGTCCTGGATACCCTGCAACAATATTTATTTCGTCATTCAGTTTTTACTGGACTCTGGACTCTCTAGACTAAAATGATGTAGAATCAGCATTTTTTCTGCGTTAAATGGTCTGACTCTCGGGGCTCTACGACAATTAAAAAAAATACACAGCATTGAAAAAAGCTGCTGCGTTTGCAGCAAAAGTTGCTGCAGCTGCTTTTTAAGAAGGATCACTGTATATTTTGCTGTAAATAGCGAAAATAATAATCGGCCAAGTGCGAGTCAGACTCGCGCACGAAGGGTTCCGTACTATCATCTATAATACTACAAAGTTTAGTTCTGTTTATAAAATAACGAGAAATCAACGAAATTCCAAGTAGTAAATTGCAAACTTATAGGTAGGTTTTCGATACACATCCGGGCAGCATGACGACGCTCGCGCGAATACGCGCGGTTATGGCTCGCTCCGTGATGTTACCTCCTCCGCTACCCGCGCGGCCGTTGCTTAGCAACCGCCTCGCGCTCGCGCCACCACCACACCGCGACGGCGCTCGCACCGCGTTTAGATGCACGGATTATTTTCATTTTGTGAGTTTTTATGTATTAAATTAGGTATTTATTTTTATAGTTAATATATTTCTAAATATTTACTTACAAATATTCAAGTTTCTACCTGTTAATTAAGATCGAGTAAAAATTGCTTAAAAATTACATTTGTTGTATGGGAGCCCCCCTTTAATATTTACTTTATTGTTATTTAATTATTTATTTTGAAAGGTAATATACAAGTAAATATTCTGTGAAAATTTGAAGCGTCTACCTGTTACCGTTTTTAATATTGAGCAAAAAAATACGAAAAAAGCACGTTTATTGTATGGGGATCCCACTTGATATAAAATTTTTTTTAAAATTTAGTATTTGTTGTTATAGCGGCAACGGAAATACATCATTTGTGAAAATTTCAGCTTTCTAGCTATCACGGTTTATGAGATACAGCCTGTAGACAGACAGACAGACAGACAGACAGACAGCGAAGTCTTAGTAATAGGGTCCCGTTTTTATCCTTTGGGTATGGAACCCTAAAAATTAACAACTGTATTTCATATCATTTGTTATTTACTAAATTTCGCTTTTTAGGGTTCCGTACCTCAATAGGAAAAAACGGAACCCTTATAGGATCACTTTGTTGTCCGTCTGTCCGTCTGTCCGTCCGTCGGTCCGGGTGTCAAGACCTTTATCTCGGTAACGCGTGAAGGTATCGAGTTAAAATTAAAACCATATACGCAAATCCATAGTATCTATCCATAGTAGCTGCAAAAAGAAAATAAAATTTCTCAATTTTCGTAAAAAAAAGTTACAGCCGAATATGTCGTAAAAAACGCACATTTCGACACTCACAGAGGAATCAAAACCTATGGGGTACTTCCCGTTGACCTAGAACTCTGAAATTTGGCAAGAAGCATTGTGTTAGAGTACACATATAGGAAAAAAAAACGAAAACTGGTCATTTTAAATTTAATCACAAAAAAATAGTGTCTCTATGCAAGGAATGAGGGCCCAAATTTTAAAGTGAATTAACCGTATCATGTGGGGTATCATATGAAAGAGCCTCATTAGCATAAGCTAAAACAGGTTTTTAACACATTCTTCGCCCCTTGCAGACCCTTCAATTCAGCTGGGAACCAAAACAAAACTTTTTAGGCGAATTTTGATTAAGTACAGAGTGGCCGTGCAAAGCAACGTTGACTTCCTCAAACGCAGGTGGCTTACTAACTACTACAAAATGAACGAGACGCTCGCTCGGATCCAAGTGGGAGGCGCCGCTATTATAGCCCTGCCCTACTCGGATCCGAGCGGTGAGCAAGGAATGTGTTAAATATTTTTACGATGTATATTTTTCGGTTTATGAAGGAAAATATAACAAAATATATATGATTTCCCCCTTTTATTTAGTTTGTACGGAGCCCTCGGTGGGCGAGTCTGACTCGCACTTGTCCGGTTTTTATTAGATTATATGATGCCTGTAGTGACAGCGCTGTTGAAATTTTAAGCATTTACAATATTTCGCATATCAAAAAATTAAGTGATTGTTTTTGCTGTAACCCACAAGTACATGGTTTGATAGAAGGTAATAAAATTTAATTTATGTTAAAATCAAATTTATCTCACATAATAAATTAATTAAATTTTAGCTGTGGTGAAAACTTTGCATAATGAGGGTTATAGCAGATACGCTTTTTATCGTCAATGTGCTAATTTTATCTAACTTAAGTATATGTGTAGAATGTGTAGTCTACACATATAAATTATTAACAATTAATTAATTAATAAAACCAATTAAAATAATTTATTAATAACCGATTTTTTTAATAACAGTCGAATGTTGCGTTAGAAGGCCTCACTGTCATAACTTTGATGCAAAACTTGCATGGAAGAAAAGTTGTAATTTGACATGTATGTATGTGTATGTAATTTTGTTGAAAATACATTATTGTTTCCTTTAAAGTGGTTATCAGACCAATAACTGCCAATACAAGATAATGTTACTTACCTTAGCTAAGTTAAATTTGTGGACATCTTCTTGATAGTTGTCAGGTATATTTCTCTTGGCTTTAAATTTGTCGATCGCGTCTTTCATTTCTTTAGTATGTTCTTTATTAAATTGTACGATGGTCAGCGGAGGATCGACAGATGCTTTCGACTGCATATGCTGCCAATAAACCATCTTGAGCTCGGTGACCGCTATGCTATTATTCTGCTCATTAGTTAGACGCAGCAACGCATATTGTTTTTCAAATCCCTGTAAATTAAGTTGTCTTAACTATCTAATACCTTTAAACGAGCAATTCTTGTTTAAATGTATATGTTACAGTTAAAACCCGTTTTTAGATATAACGCGTTTTCCCTAGTTAGAACTAGTTTTCACTAAATGCCTTTGTTGAAACTAGAATTGGTAGGTTGTGAGCTTAATTCTAAGTCTCAATTAATTAAATATATTCGCTGTAATAAAGCTTTTGTGTTTTGTATTATTTTTAACATACTTGTATAAACTTATCTCGTTCTCCGTCATATTTGTCAGTGATCCTTTTTCTAGATGCATCGTAAATCTTTATGGCAGCATTTACTCCTGTTGTATGTACTTTCTCAAGGTCAACAGGATGTACACAGAGTGGCTGATCCTTGCTAATATCTTGGATTGCCTTGTCATAAGCTTCTTTGGCGTTGTTGATTGCAGTTTGGATCTTTGCCAGATTGCTTTGTAAAAACTGTTCTAGCCGACCGTCTAAATCCTGTAACAAAAATCCTATTTGAAGAGTCTTTTGTCATAATTTTAATATTATCACAATGAAAGATTCTGGCAAAATTCTCTTTCGTCATCTGCGTGGATTTATGTTTTGTTGGCGTACCTACATGTTAAATCAATCAATCTTGATGAAATTTTGTTGGTATTTTTCTTAAAAAGCTGTGAATTTTGTCGTGACACTATTTGCTGACTGATTTTGATAACCTTTGCTAAAAGAGAATTTTAAATATGACCAAAATCAGTTTCAGATTTCGTTGAGATAGAAGGTTGTGAAATCACGGTAAAAAACAACAAGGTTTGAAGGCTATTTGTTGGCCAATTTTGTCAAAATTTGACAAAATCGTAAGGCAAAGTATCCTTCTATTTTTTATCATTACTATCAAACTACAGCTGCTTACCTTAGTAAGTTTCTCGAGGCACTCATTGGCTTCTTCTTTAGATCCCAATTTCTTTTTGTTGACGAAAGCATCAGTTGCCTTCTTGACATACTTCTCGTGAAGCACTTTCAGATCAACTACTGGTACGCTGGGCTGTTTGGGACCACACTCATCATCCATTCCCTTCTCATACATATCGTGCGCTTCACTCATGGCCGAGAGTAAACCCGCCTTCACCGTCATCTGAAGCATATTTAAACGTGATGATGTAATTTTCATATCTAGGCATCTACGGTCTTGCTAAAACGTTGCTCAACTTTGATTAATCCAATTCCTCTCTCTGTCTAAATCTCCAATTCTCTGTCTTATTTCCGTAAGAATCATTATGTGTCAGCGAGAAGTTGACAGAATATTTTGATGACTGATAACGTGCTTCAGTAAGTCGCAAAGTCTTTATTTCTTTTTTCAGATAATTTAATGGCCGTCAATTATTATCAGTCAGAGATGTGGAGTGTTTTTTGGGTCCGCAGATTTTAGCTAAGCTTTTTATTTTACCTAATTAAAATGAGCTGTGTGAAAAAATGTTCACCAAGATCATCAAAAAGAAGCAAATAGTTTGCTTGGTGTTAAATGCTGTAGCCGTTGGCTATGGATATGGTAGCACTAGGTGCTGTTGATGTTTTGTAAACCCGAGGAGATACGTGTTGTTCAAGTTCGGTGAGAAAACATATACGGATGGAACGATTCGATCTAGTTTTTTTTGTTTGAAACATGATTCCGTCGCGAGTATTCTTAACCATGTTTCATCAAAATCAGTTCAACCGTTTTTTTTGTCGAGGGTCATTGAGTTTTCTAAACTCATACTTATTAACCCGTTCCTTGCCACTCGGATCCGATAATAGCTGGGAACCAAAACTTTATAGGCAAATTTTGATTAAGTACAGAGTGGCCGCGCAAAGCAACGTTGACTGCCTCAAACGCCGGCGGTTTACTGACTACTACAAAATTTACGGGACGCTCTCAGATCCGAGTGAAAGGCGCCGCTACTATAGCCCCGCCCCACTCGGATACGAGTGGTGAGCAAGCAATTAAAAATCATGCTTACCGCCATAATGTTTGAGGGCGTCGGGATCTCGTCGCTGTTGAACAACTCCATGTAAGTCTTGAAATAGTTGAAGAGTTCCCGTGCCTTCACTCGTTCTCCGTTTATAGTTTTAGGGAGAAGTTTTTCCGGGCCGAAAATGGAACTAACTAGATCCACTAATTGCATTCTGAAGTCAGGGTCAATATCTGAAAAAAAATACGTACCGATCGAACGAACGGATTGGACGATGTTAGTCATGGGTACATGGGAATGAAATAAAGTGAAAGAAGTTACAGAAGACCTTTTCTGAAGAAATACAATACAAGACAAAAGTACCGGTAATGTTCCCCTTGAACGTTGGTCTCAGCACTTTGAACCCAGGGTGAGGCATCAGGAAGCAGGAGACTTTTTCAAAGCTTGAACGAATATGTTGTCTTAACTTTTTCATCTCTTCTGGTAAATTATTAGTAATCTGAAAGATCAGGATTTTGGGATGAAAAGTGTTTTTGGTAAAATGAATAAGACTTTCTTGATGAAATATATATATATATATATTCGACTTTTAGAAGGAAACATATTTTTTTGAACTTTTTTTACTATTGGGAATTTTACTATGGAAATTAACGTGGTGTTCACACATTTTTAAATAAAAACTACGGGTCACTCACGTCTGTTTTGAGCCGAAATATCCGACTATAGTTTGTACAGATAAACAAAGTCAAAAATTCATTATTGGTAAAATCAATTTACACGTCAAACAAAAGAATTTTGTACACACTAGATTGCTAGTGAATAACTTCATATAAATAATTAATTATTGTTCATACAATTATAATACATTATAATATGCCAAAATTATAAAAATAACTTCTACTTGTAAGATGTATTTATTACTAGCTGTGTGCGGTTTACCCGCATAGAAAAACGGTGATGGTGATTATGATAAAATCTAATTTTTGTCCGTCTCCAAGTTCTAAACTATATTTATACCAAATTTCGTTACAATCGGTTCAGCCGTTTCGTCGTGAAAATGTGACAGACAGAGATACTTTCGCTATAATATTAATACGGATATAGATATGAGGATTCCTTTTGATTGATATGAGATAATAACTTATACTGAATACAGATACAGCGAATAGAGATAACAACTTTTCATTACCTCAAGGTTTGATTGTAACAATCTTTCTCCTCCAGTAAAGCCATACGGATGGTCTTCAGGAAACTGCCAGTCCCTGACGAGAAACTCCAGAACTTGGAAAGCTTTCTTATTTGGATCATTAGCATTGACTAGCTTGCCGTACTCCGTGAATAACTAGAATAACGGGATTATCAAAACCATTAGTACACATGTGTCATTTTTAGGGTTCCGTAGTAAACTACGAACCCGTATAGTTACGCTATGTTCGTCTGTCTGTCCGTCTGTCTGTGTGGCTTCGGTCAAAAACTATAAGTAAGTACTAGAAAAAAAAACATAATTGCTTTACATGTTAACGAGTATTAGTCGACGAACTTAAAAAATGCAATTAGCGACGTAAGAAATGAAAATTTTGTTCAAACTTCATTTAAAATCAGAAGTTGACTTGTATGTTTAAACAGACCTTGTTTTAAGTTCACATAAATTATGATGTGCAACTACAGGGTTTCTACTTTGCGCGTGACCCGACACGCACTTGGCTTTTTTTTCATAGAAAGCTGATATTTGATCAAGGCTTGCAACAATACAGAGGCAAAACTTACCTCCAAGTGTTGCAGATCATCTTCTTTGATGTTGATAGACAGATTATAAATCTGGATCGAAGACACGAGAGTGGAGAGCGCGAACACTGTAGAGTTGTCGCGGACGGTACTCTTGCTGTCGAAGGTACCTTGCGTGTCCACCAGAAGCACTGCCACCTGATTATGACGAGACATTTGTATTTTTCACTGTCGAAAGTGAATTTAAAAAATCTATCATCATCATAATTTCTGTCCCAAGAAATCCACTGCTGGACTTAGGCCTCCCCCATTGATTTACAAATAGACCGGAAAAAAACTATATAGTAATAGATTTTGTGTGAAGCATTTATTGGCGCGTCTTGGCAGTGACACAAACTCGCATGCCGTGAGCGAAAATGACATGATGCTCTTTCATACAATCACGTTCTCACTACATTACGGTTCTTGACTCCCTTGTGTGCGTGCGCGTATACTATACACTTTACTTCTATGTGTGAGTTGTATACTGCATATGTCTATTTATTTAACTATAGTTTAAATGACATGTTTACCACATGTAATAGATTTGTCTTTTTAGAAACAGAAGCAAGCAGATCCGATCGATGGATAGGAAAATTTATAAGTAAGATATAATGAAAAATTATAAAAACCCTCTCTCCAGATGGCAGCGTGCTGATGAAAGGCTCGGACCACATCAGGACGCCCATGGTGGTCGCCTTGATGCCGCTGCGCCAATTGAATCCAATCAGAGGTTCGCTGTCTTCACCCAGCCACGAGCCGTCTTGACGAGCAGACGGCTGCAAGTGGAGAAGATACAATCGGTTTTAAATTTTAATTTCTGGTCAAAAAAGGTACGATTTCAATTTTTTTTATATGGTTGGAATTATGATAAAGTATGTCATTATAACCATTAATGGACTGTCTCAACGGTTAAATTAAATTACACTTTCAATTTTATAACTTCAGAATCATAACGAAATTTGAAAAAGCAAATGGTAAAGTCATAGACATTTATGACTTTAATCAGATAAATAATAATTATCGAAATCGGTTAATGTTTAGGGAAGAAAACAGTTTCCTCGTATTTGTATGGTTAATCTCTCTCTCTCTATATATATATAAATCAATTGCTGTTCGTTTGTCTCGCTAAAACACGAGAACGGCTGGGCCGATTTAGCTGATTTTGGTTTTGAAATGTTTGTCGTAGTTCAGGGAAGATTAAACGTTGAGAAAATATCGGGTCCACTCATTGATAGGTGATACGAAGTACGCCGGCCGGGTCATCTAGTTGGTTGTATTTATATGTCCGTGTCAAACTATACTTTACTTAATAAGACAGCGCGCTGAAATCTCATTATGTGATATATGATGCTACAGCAAAACTATTTGTGAGTTTATAAAAAAAACTTATTTTACAATGACATCCAGAGGAACATCTAAACTGAACGGACTCTATTTTTTTTGCAAATCTTTTGATTGTAAGTGTTACTATTTTAAACACGTTATCAGAATTGAATTCTCTTTGGTCGTCATCTGTATCCTTACCGGCGAGGAGAGGTATCTAAGGAAGAAGTTGAGCAGGAAAGACTTCCCGCCGCGGTAGGCGCCAGCCACACTCACTACCACCACTGGTAGATCCTTCACATCCTCATCTAGCAGCAACTTTCCTAATTCGTCCTCCTGCAGCACAAATTTGTGGTCTTCTGTCACACTCACAATTTGCAATCCGACGCCCGCCTCAGTCATTTCTGAAAGAAAAAAAAAGAAAAATAAAAATATCTTTATTTCTGCAAATATACACAGATAATTCCAACCCGCACTTGGCCAGCGTGGCAGACTATGGCCTAACCCTTCTTACAATGAGAAGATGGCCCGTTCCCAGCAGTGGGACAGTTTGTACAAAACAGGGCTGATAAAAAAAAAAACACAGATAATTGAAGTAAAAATAAACAATATGTAATATATATAAACAACAGTAGAGATTGAAGTACTTCGCAGGCTACGTGAACTAGTTAATATCAATATCAATATCAATACTTCTTTGTTTTTGTCTTTGTTTTACTTACTAGCTAGTAGGTACTTGTATCACACGGAGTACTTGATGTTTGACCACCAACTCGCCTGATTGTAAGCGACGGTGTGACCGAGAAATACTTAAATCTAGAAGATGTATTCACTGTAGCCTTGAGAATTCCAAGAAATTCTCATAAAACAGAGAAGGTGGTATGGAAGTCATAAATTTGGACTTTTTGTTATATCTTACCCCTCTTTTGCATTCAACTCTGTTGGTTGAGGGAAGTGAGCAGCGTGATAATGTAAGCACGTCACTTCCTTACTCACTTCCTCAATAGAGCTGAGTGTAATTGGGGTGTAGGATAATGGGCAAGCTATGTAGGTCTAGTGTGTAGGTATTTATTTTATCTTTTTATTTATCGTTTGGGGCCCGAAGCTAACTCTTTAAATCTACAGCCATAATTTACCAGTTTTGTTATATTTTTTTATGTAATACGTAGTTTTTTATTCATTTATTATCTTGTCTGTTGTCACTAGATAATGTAATATTTTTATCTATATGCTAATAAATACATTATTATTCTTAGAAACTGAACTATTTTCATTTTGATTTCCGTAAAAAAGTTCAACAAAAATGAACAGTTTTCGCGTTCTGATTTTTGTGGCCTAAGATGGAGCGCGTTTGCCTGTAGATTTAATAAAAATTGCAATTTAGATACTTCCACTTGTTATGCGTCAATATAGAGAACTCTTATGAAACAAGTTCAACAACTCAGTGATATCGGTCCACGTTCGTGATGCGTACTGCACAGGAATGGAATTCTTTGCCACCATCTCTGTATTTTGAGAACAACAATCTTGTTTTTCAAGGCTAAAGTGAATTCTAGACCGACGAGCTCCATTCTCGGCCACACCGTCGCTTAACATCAGGTGGTGTCAGGTCAACGAGTTGGTGGTTAATGGTAGATTTATTTTGCGTAAAAAAAAACAACAATATTAAAAAATACATCAGCAATGTATAAAAAAATATAGATCTAGCATGGAATGTAGAAAAAAATTATTTTCGTCTAACAGTGCAAATAAAATTAATGTATTGACATTGACAACTGACATAACAACGAAGATAAAAACTGTTTATCTACCATCAGAACGACTAAATTTGATAAAATAGTATGAAAACAGAATAATAAATATTTACCAGAAATATATTCACTTCCTCTTGCAAAATGAACCAGTGCTGTAGCGAAACTGAACTGACTTACCCTTAAATTTGTTTCCTATTTAATGTAGAATGCTATCTCCTACATTATCACCGGTTGTGGTCGTGGTCAGGCAATCAAACATGTGAAAATTATTTATCAATTTTTAGGTAATGGGAAATAACTGTAAAGATAACAACTAAATTTAACAATAGTTTTGAAAACAGGTAGACTTCATCATCATCATCTCAGCCATAAGAAGTCCACTGCTGGACGTAGGCCTCCCACATGGATTTCCAAGAAGACCGGTTGGAATGGAAGTGACTTGCATCCAGTGGCTTCCTGCCACTTGTCATCAAGAACTAGGTCATCTGTCTGTATTGGAGCTGGTTTTCCTGCGCTGCTCTTGCTGGTGTGTAGTAGGCTGCGAGCACATTTTTTTGCATTTTTAGGGTTCCGTACCTCAAAAGGAAAAAACGGATCACTTTGTTGTCTGTCAAGACGAAGGGAATCAAAACCTATGGAATACTTCCCGTTTTTCACTTTGAAATTTGGCAAGAAGCATTGTCATATAGTACACATAAAGGAAAAATTCCGAAAATTGTACATTTTAAACGGTTTTATTTAGCTTGACCTGTTTGTTTATTTGTTTGTTTGGGTCAAATTTAGTAATTGAAATTTTACCCCCTTGCAGTTAACGGATCGATCTGAAATTTGGTATACACCTTTAGTCCTGATGACAATACAATTTAGTATAATCTGTATTATAGTAAATCCAAGATGGCCGCTGCCTCAAAATTGCGGATTTCATATTTATACACCTACATCATTATCTTTCTTTTCAATAAAACCGTTTCACTTAAAAAGTTTTTTTAAGTAAGTACTTATTTAATTTAATCACATAAAATAAGGTCTTTATGCAAGGAAGGAGGATTCAAATTTTAAAGTGCTTTAACCGTATCAGGTGGGGTATTATATGAAAGAGCTTAATTAGCACAAGCTAAAACAGGTTTTTAAATATTTTTACGATGTATATTTTTCGATTTATGAAGGAAAATATTAAAAAAAAAACATATAATTTCCCCCTTTTATCTATTAGTTTGTACTGAACCCTCGGCGGGCGAGTCTGACTCGCTCTTGTCCGGTTTTTTTTTTCAGTTTGTTCAAGAACTGAGTTCCCATATTTTTTAAATTCGAATATAGGTTTACATTTGACCGCTTACTCGATTGTTGATGTTATGCAGTTGTTGCGGTCTACAAAACACCCAGATCATAATTATGGCATTTCATTTTAAAAGACCCATTCAGGAAGCGTATTCCACATTTTGGCTATACGCATAATAAAAGTGAAGCAAATGCGTTTCGTTCAAGTTTTTTTGAACAGTTCAAAAATTTTGCACCCGACGGGACTTGAACCCCAATCGGTACTTGGGAGCCTTTACCATTTTGGCCATAGGCACACCCCGTGGGGTGGTCGAAACTTTGAAACAGCCTTTTTTGCTTAAATTAATCAAACGTTGGTGGAGCCACCACACAAGCTTGAAGCATGTAATTATTCAGCCAGACCCCTCTAGGGAGGCGACACAGGGGGTTTAAGTGAAAGCTCCCTCAATTTTCAACAAGATATTAAATATGAGTAGTAGACCTCATGAGTACATACTTTGTGCTCGCAAGGTGTAGAACTACTAGTTTATTAGGCCATATGATTAGTAACATAGTGGTAGGTAAAGTCATGGCTGCACCTACCACATGCCACCGTGAGAATTATATTGTTATCATTTTTATCAAAAAGGGGATTCCCGCTATTGACAAAATATCTAATATTTTTAACTTTGTGTTAGCTTGCGTTTGACCACATCCTGCCTGGTGTTATTTGAAGATAGCATTTTAGCTTGCCAGGTACCACCAGATTTTTCTGTCGATAACGACTGAAATTTTACCTTTAAGAATCTAACTTAAAAAGCTATTTCCAACTGCTTACCATTTAATAAAAAAATATTTTTACATTTTAAAACACTATTCCTAACAAATATGTTTAAATGATGTCTACTTTTTTTGTTGTTTTAAAACCGTAGCCTTGCATTTCCAAGCTTGTACACAAAATAATATATTATATAGTATGAAATTTCTGGAAATTCCCGAATTTCGTCGAACAAAAGAGGCTCAAGAACTCTTCCGGAAGCTTAGGTGAAGCACCTTAGGTGAAGCACTTTCGCTTTCACGTGTTACCTATATTTTTAGAAAAATCTTTTCTTTTGTGCTTGAAAACACATGTTTGAGAGAGTTGAAGTATTTTGAATAGGTTATGTATTTTTAACCGACTTCAAAAAAGGAGGAGGTTATCAATTCGTAGTGTATATTTTTTTAGACAGTGAAGTAGTCATTCATATTCCAAATTCAAATTCGTTTATTGAGATAAGAACGGAGAAAAGACCGATTACATAATATGGGCATATAAAAATAAGATCAAAATCTAAAACCCGACTACTGGACAATCACGGTCTAAAAAGTATGAAACAAGAAAATGTAATAAATATTTTATTGTATTTCATACATATTCATAATTATAGTGGTGCTCAGGGGATAACCGTGGTCGTATGCCACCTGCTGTAATAAAACAATACATTGACTGGCCTTGTGGCTCAGTTGGTAGTGTGTTTACGTCTACCTGCTGAACTGAAAGGTCGTGGGTTCAATCCACACCCAGGGCAAACATTTGTGTGATGAGCATGGATGTTTGTTCTGTGTCTGGGTGTTTCTATGTATCATGTGTATATATTTATAAAAAAAAAGTATATATGTATTCTATCAGCCATCTAGTTCCATAGTACAAGCTTTGCTTAGTTTGGGCTAGATGGTGTTGTGTGTAATGTCCACAAATATTTATTTAATGAGCTACATCACTTTTTTTACCCGATTCCTTCCAATCAATACTTAAAAAGCTTTTTATACATAACCTTGTTGTATACTCGTAGCTGCGTCGTATGACATTATACGAAAATACTTTCGCTCCGTTGGCTCCACTCCATTTAGGTAGAATACGGAGTACCTAGTTACCACCTTTGGGGTCAAATTGGAAACTGTTTATTTTCATTACCTAAAATGACCCAATAACTCTTGCAAAACAAATTGGGCAGGAATAAAGTAGGCATGGACGTTAGGATATTATTCCCTTGTGCATAGTAGATTGTTATTTGGCGACCTTGTTAGCTGATTTACTGGATACTGGATTGATTGGATTAATTTTAATGTTTATTTGTATTTTGATTCATTTAAATGTTTTTGTAACTGCAGATATCTTTCAAACATAATGGTGTGTGATAAATTGATTTTATTTATTAAATTTTCACGCCGAAATGTAGGATATCTCATATGAATTTTATTACCACCTTTGTAACCCATATACGCAAATAAATGTATTATGAATTGTGATTAATTTATGAAAATTGTATAAAACACCATGAATAAAAGTTATGACTGACCTAGTGGCTCAGTTGGTAGTATGTCTACTTGCTAAGCTGTAGGTCGTGGGTTCGATCCCCACCCAGGGCAAACATTTATGTGATGGAGCATGGATGTTTGTTCTGTGTCTGGGTATTTCTATGTATTATACTTAGTCTGGCCATAAATACTGTTACAGTTAAAAATAAGAAAGATGATATTACATTTGAATTTGGAATCTGTCATTTTTATACGATTGTTCATTGAGTTTTCTAATTTTGGCGCCAATACATTGTACAATATTTTGCGATATTAAAATGGAGTGGGGTGATAAAGAGAACCGAATCGCTGTGATTGCAATACACAAAGTTGGTATGGAGCCAAATGCAATTTTTAAAACTCTCCATACGCTTGGTATTAGTCAAATGTTTGTGTACCGGGCTATTAATAGGTACAATGAGACCTCCTCTGTTTGTGACAGAAAAAGATCTGGCCGTCCACGTAGTGTTCGTACGAAAAATGTGGTCAAAGCAGTAAGGGAAAGAATTCGAAGAAATCCTGTCCGAAAGCAAAAGATTTTATCTCGGGAGATGAAGATAGCACCCAGAACCATGTCGCGTATTTTAAAAGATGACTTAGGACTTGCAGCCTATAAGAGACGCACTGGTCATTTTTTAACTGATAATTTAAAAAAGAATAGGGTGGTCGAAACAACTACTGAAGCGGTACGCAAAGGGAGGTCACAGAAAAATTTTGTTTACGGATGAGAAAATCTTTACAGTTGAGCAACATTTTAACAAACAAAATGACCGTATTTATGCTCAAAGCTCTAAGGAAGCTTCCCAATTAGTCGACAGAGTGCAACGTGGGCATTATCCGACTTCAGTGGTTTGGTGGGGTGTTAGCTATGAAGGAGTGACTGAGCCATATTTTTGTGAAAAAGGTATCAAAACATCGGCACAAGTGTATCAAAATACCATTCTTGAGAAGGTAGTTAAGCCCCTTAACAACACCATGTTCAATAACTAAGTATGGTCCTTCCAACAAGACTCGGCGCCAGGTCATAAAGCTCGGTCCACGCAGTCTTGGTTGGAAGTGAACGTTTCGGACTTCATCAGAGCTGAAGACTGGCCGTCGTCTAGTCCTGATCTTAATCCGCTGGATTATGATTTATGGTCAGTTTTAGAGAGTATGGCTTGCTCTAAACGCCATGATAATTTGGAGTCCCTAAAACAATCCATACGATTGGCAGTGAAGAATTTTCCCATGGAAAGAGTGCGTGCTTCTATTGATAACTGGCCTCAACGTTTAAAGTACTGTATTGCAGCCAATGGAGACCACTTCGAATAAGCTTTTATATTTTAAATTGTTTTATATTTATGTATTAAACTAACACACTGTAAAAGTAATAAATATTATTTGCAATAAAAAAATATTTTTTTTTCTTCGTGACAATATTTATGGCAAGACTAGGTATATATATATTTACAAAAAAAAGGTATACTTATTCTTAATAGAATACATATACTAGGTATATGTATTCTATTATCCATCTAGTTCCATAGTACAAGCTTTGCTTAGTTTGGGCTAGATGGTGTTTTGTGAAATGTCCACGAATATTTATTTATTTATTTATATTTGTATGCAAAGCTAGCTTGTAAATTGTTTGGTTAGAGTTATATAGGTAATAAAATGTAGAGTATATAAGTAACATTCCTGAGTTAATCAAAATCTACAAATGGTGGAAAGAACATGGTCACAAGTCACATTACTTGTAGTAGTCTTAAAAGCTGCTAAAGTTCAAGTAATATTTACTGGTTTTCTTGTCTGTTATTTTGAACCGACTTCCAAAAAGAAGGAGTTATCAGTGGTCTGCATGTTTTTTTTGTATGTTTGTTCATTGATTACTTCAAAGGTGTAAATTTTATCAAACTCAATGCAGTACTTTGGTTTTTATAACAAAATAACTTGTAAAATATCATCTAAGTGACTGTAGAAAAGTTAACAGCAAGTCGCGTATGTATTGTGTATTTTGAAGTCGGTTTTTTTAGTTTTTTAAACTGTATTTATATTGTTTCTTCTTCCTTTATTATGAATTTTAATATATGTACTATAAAGAGTTATCTAAGTAAATAAATTAAGTACGTTTTCCCGTTTCATAAACTGAACCCGCTTGCCAAAAAGAACAATTTGTCCTGCTTTTGGGACTTAAATAATACAATAAAACTGAATTTGAGAATATTTATTTCCAGAAATCAGATACATGGGTAAATAGGTAGTTTTAAAACAATAATAACGGCCAAGAGCGAGACCACAACATCAAAAATCTAAATAGATTTCATTCGTTTCTCTCAACTTCGCCATCATCCTCATCATCATTCATCTTTTTTCGTTACAGAGTTTATTATGTATTTTAACCAATTCGCGTCCTTTGATTGGTTATCATCGCCCTTATCATTATGCAGGGAGTCCAGTACCGCTTGTAGCGCAGGGGATTCCTCAGAGTCGCCTTTCAGGTTGTTCAGGTTCTCCAAAAATGGTTTTAGCGTCGACCAGTCTTGAGACTTGTAGGTTTTATCGTAGTAATTTTTTATCATCTGTGGAAAATAAAAAATAAAAACATTTGAGAATATGAACTCATACTTTACTTACTTGGCAAATAAATTGAAATATAAACCAAATTTAACCGAATAAACGACTTTATACGTATGCTTCATACGTACTTATGCGTATTGTCTGTGTTTTACCTCTATAGACATAGAATACTTTAATGTGACAAAAAACAAATCACCTATAAACTAACTAAATCTATGTGGAAATAAAAAATATTTAAATAAAAGATTTATGTTTTGACATTAATTTAAATTATGTACATTACAATTATATCATTATATTATTACAATTATATCATTATATTATTGATTTAATTTTAATAGATTACGTTACGTACATTAAGGCCCGGCTAGTCCGCAAAAGCAGTAAAACAAAGCTTTTTGAAAATTTACAAAAAATACTTATATTATTAGTTCAAGCTCAATTTTTTTGTATGTAAAATTTTGATCTGTTGGCTAGGGTTCGCTAGAAACAAAAACACGATTGCTGAAAAAAATCTCGATAGCTTTATTTTTTGAAAAATTTGCCATTTTATTTATTTTTCCCATTTATCTCCAAAGTGTTTAAAGCCATCAAAACCAAATTTACCATGTTAAGTAGCTATTACATTTTTTTAGTGTTCTCTAGACTTACATTTTTGATACGTTTAGTGCATTATTTTATAGTAATTTATTTTACAATAATTTTGCTCGCGAGCAACCGTCCCGCCGCCTTGCTTCAGCTGTTCACCCGCGCCAGTCTGTCGGTGACCACTGTCAGCGGCGGTACTGTGTCGGATTGCATCGCGCGCCAAATAAAACAAATTACTATGGGAAATCATAGAACAAAGAAACCAAAAAATAAGCGAACACGTAAGCGCAAAATTTAGGCTCATATAGAAATGATGCGATCCCGAAAAAGGTAAATACCCAGTTGCAAGTTATTATTTCCTAGAAATATACATGCAAGTATTTATATAGATCACTCGCACTCGCAGTTCATAAACCTATTCATACTCGTATAAAGAAAATGTACTTACTCTCACCTGATGTTCAAATATTTCAGTTATGAAAGATGTGTGAAGTCTGCCAACCCGCATTTGGCCAGCGTGGTAGATTATGGCCTTACCCTTCTTATAATGAGAAGATGGCCCGCGCCCAGCAATGGGACAGTTTGTACAAACAGGGCTCATAAAAAATAAATGTATACATAAACATACATACACATGCTAGCTGCATCCCGCGGTTTCACCCGCGTAGTGATGGAAAATGGTGATAATATATATATATATATATTATATATATATATTCTGTCTTTTTTCAGGTCCTAAAGAATCTCTGTTCCAAATTTCATAATTATTGGTTCAGCCGTTTAGCCGTTTAGGTAACAAACAAACAGAGAGACAGACGACATACAATTTCGCTTTTAAAATATTATATGATTCATACATTTGAAAAACATAACCCACCTTTTTGCACAGTCCGGTAAAAATACACCTCGGTCGCGGCAGGCGGCATATGGCGCGGCATCTTTGAACGCGTCACAGACTTTGAGAGTACATATATAGGTATACCGCCGTCTGTCGCGCGCCGCCCGCGCCGCGCGTAGGTAGGTAATTTTTACCCGATTGCGTAAGGAGGGTTGTTTATCGAGTATATGTATGTTTGTAAGGGTGTATGTGGGTGTATATCTATGTATGTACTATGCATATTTTTAGATTACCTCCTACAGCCTAAACAGCTTGACCGATTTTGATGTGCTAGGTGTCGTTAGATTCGTCTTTACTCCCTGAATATCATATGATATATTATATTTTTTGTAACGCATTTTTTGTACTCTTGCAAAAATAAAATAAAATGTTTTTTCATAACCTAGAACTTCTTCGTGATAAATAAGAAATAAGTATTTTTACTGGAATAAATAATACACACTACAACTTTTTACAGCGATTTTACGTATACATATATTACGTATTTGAGTATAAAATATTTTAGATAGGTAGTTTCATAACATTTATATTTCCACCACAAATACAGGGTGTTAGGTTAGGCTAGGTTGTACATTTATCAGTGATCGACCTTGTTAGCATTATTCTTGTATATTGCAGATCAAAGAAGCATCTTGAAGTAATCAACGAGTCTTTGATAACATTAGAGCCAGTTGATTTGAATACTTCTAGGATTGAGTGAGCACTACAACCTTATTTATTTTACAAAAAAATGAGGTTTATGCACATATATTTTTGTAACTGCAAATTTGTATGAATTGGTACCGTCAATGAAAACTCGCATAATCTGTCCCGTACTCCACCATGTGAGAGTAATAACATCGACATGTGAGTTGTGATATAGTTGTGAGAATAGAACATAAAAAAGAAATAAAACAGGCACGAATACTGCAACCAAAGAAGATGAAATATGCTACAACTGAAAGATCTGTTAATTTTTTGATATTGTACTACGATTGTTTTTTATATTTTTGTTATGGGAAACTTTAGCTTGACCACCGATCCCGCTAGTTTTGAACGACGTTTACGGTCTACGATGGAGCGCGTTTGCTTAGAAAAACTCTATTTTAATTGCGATTGCGACGTTCTGTTACATAATGTAGGTATAATAATGTGAATCAAAGAAAATCCGCTCAGGTAGCGTATGCTGAAATTTTTCAAGGCTGTACATTAAAAATAACAACAAAGCGCTCTGTTTTGTTAAATAATGTAGATTCAAACCCATTTCTTTCTATAATCACGCATTAGGTGTAAAAAGTAGAGTATGCACTTCGGGGATAAAGGTGTTTTTGTCTTGGGCGAGCTTGAATCCCTCGTTACACTCCGGATTCTAAATTTGTAACTCTGTAAATATGTGAATCTATAAATCTGTAAATATGTAAATATGTAAATCTGTAAATATGTAAATCTGTTAATCAATAAACAAACAAAATAGACAACTTATTATTTATATTATTTGCAGGAAACTCTCTCAGGATCTTTTTAAAACCTACAATAATTGTAAGTTATTTTGTTATAGAAATCCAAAGTACTAGACCGATATTGATAAAATTTATATGGGACCACTTCTAAAATCACTTACCACAGAAAAAATAATTTTCAAAATCGATTCACAATTGGTGGAGTAATCGGTGAACAAACATAAAAAAAACATAGTCAAATTGAAAACCTCCTTCTTTTTGGAAGTCGGTTAACTAATGGTATTGCAATATAATTTTAAAATTAACCTTGTTGTGTCTGCTTGTGTTTATTACCTAACATCCTGTATAGACCTTTACATTATTATCAAAGATATTTACGTGATATATTTGACCTGTAATATGTAATTCTAACCAATATTTATGAAATTTGGCAAGGAGATTCTTCAAGACCTGGAGAAGGACAAAGGCTATATTATATCATAATCATCATCGTTTTTCATCACTACGCAGGTTACACCGCAGGGGCATAGCTATTATCTTATAAATGTGATAATTTAGTGTTTTATGTGAGTTAGTGAGTTGGTTGTTGAATGGAGATAGATATACCCACATAATATGACATACCTACTTAGGCTTTTATCCCGGAAAAATTAACGAGTACGAGTAGTAAATTATTATTTCATAGATTTTCAAGAAATAAGCTTATAGATTGATATCAGTATATCACAACTTACTTGCCACTACAATGTAATGAAGATGTGGCTCAGACGAGTCGCGCGCCGCGCGGCGAGACTCACGCGCGGTATCGGCGGATCGGTATCGCACTAAACGTACGCCACGTTTTGTGCGGACTTCGCGCTCTCATAAAACGCTGAACTATGCCGTAAACTGAGGTAGCGTAAAATACCTAAATTTCTGGACAAGCCTCGCCTTAAATAAAATAACCACATTTTGTGATAACTTGTTGAAGAATACAGGTCTAGCGCTCAACTGAGCCTGTCCCTGAGGTACTCGTATGGGAGCGCTAGACTCGGACTAGACATGTAAAATTCGAATTGCTTCTAACAGACATACATACAATATATTTACATAAGATGATCTTTGTTATATACTGGTACTCGTATTTTATTGGGTTCACTTTACGTAGTTACATGCGAATTTTTAATAGACTTCAAAAGAGGTAGAGATTATCAATACGATTATATTCATAATTATTCCATCATTTATTTGGAATTTTTATATAATAGAAATGATATTGGTCAAGAGATTTTATTAAATTTGATTGAGTAGTTTGGTTTCTAAAACAAAATGACTGGAAAATATATGTCATCCAAATAATCGAAAAAACAATTTTAAAGTCGGTTGTTTCAGTTTTAAACTATAATAATTATTTGGTCAAATCGTTTTAGTTGTGGAGTATATTAACGTAAAATATAAGTAATATTTTAAGTAAATATAATTTTCTTTTTTTGTTAGATCGATTGGCGACAAGGAATTCCATTCCAGCGCAGTAACGCATCAAGAACGTGGACCAACATCGCTGAGTACCATAAATTATATTATTTATATATTTTTTCTGGTAATCAGTATACTAAACAAAATAAGTACTTGGATAATATACTCACTCGATCAAGACGCTCTCGGTAAGGGTCTGATATGTGCACGAACTTTCCACTTCTATTATCCATGAACACTTGTAAGGCTTTAGTTTTAGATGCTAAATCGAATTCAGGCATACTCATGTTCCTCCTTACATATGGCACAAGAAGTAACCACATTGGTGAGAAGCCGCACAGGGTTTCCATGGAGCGGACGTATTCGTTGAATGCCTGAGTTATTGTCGACTCATTTGCTATTTCGTTGCTCTTTATAAAACTCTGGTGACGCTGATTTAGCACCTGCAATATATTAATTGTTGTGTTATATGTATTATAGAACGAATAAGATATTTTTCATGTTATTAACAAGCTATAAGACAGGTAAACCCTAGCACGTGTTTTATTGAGCACTGGATTTTATCCCACTAGGCAAGGGTTTCTCCCTCAATTCCTACTATTTCTAATTCCTTCTAGTTCGGTCCCCGGCAAGCTCTCAAAAATTTATAAATCGCCGGATTCCGTCGCGCTATCGTATTGTAGGGTGACCTGAAGGTTGCCTATTTGTAAGCACGCATGTTGAAACCTTTGTCCACCTGCATGGATGTATTCTCCTTACGTAGCCCGCCCTCTCATTTGAGCTTCGCAGATTTGTATTAAAATTATTTTATAGTGATTATCTAATACATTGAAACGAGCAATTCTTGTATATCTATATAAATGGAATCTCGGAAACGGCTCTAACGATTTTCATGAAATTTGGTATGTAGAGGGTTTCGGGACGATAAATCGATCTAGCTAGGTTTCATTTTTAGAAAACGTGGTTTTATCCGTGTTTTCAGGGAATGAAAAACTGCTACAATATCATTAGAATACGAAGGAAAATTTTGCCATAATATACAAAGTTGTAATAGCTCAGGTGGGAAATCCGCGACTCGGAATCCAGAAGACTCAAGCTCGATTCCAGATAGATGATATTATTTTTTCACTTTTTTTCAAGTTCCTTCTTTTGTGAGAAAAACTATTATAGAAAAACCGAGCAATGCTCGGGCAACCAGGTAGGTACTTACTATTTCATTATGACAGAAAGTTAAATGTGTTTGATACGGAAATTAACGTGGTTTTCACACATTTTTAAATAAAAACTACGGGTCACTCACGTCTGTTGTGAGTTCCGCCTGCTGGAACATTCCTGACACTCACGAGAGTTCTAGTGAAGAGGACACTTCAGCTGAACCGACGCAAGACGACCAGCTTCCGGCCCTAACCCTTTTGCAACCGATGACATCACGTGCGGCACGAGCGGCACGTCGCAGTGCTAGGCGCGTCACCGACCGAGAGTGACGTGTGTGCTGCTCCTTTGAAAAAGACCGCCGAATGCGGTTGAAACTATAGTCGGATATTTCGGCTCAAAACAGACGTGAGTGACCCGTAGTTTTTATTTAAAAATGTGTTTGATACGTGCTCAATGATTTTTTTTTATACCAAACTAGACAAATATAAACAAATAATTTTTTCGATTGTTTGTAATAATCCATCATTCGTCAATTTTTTATTTTTTTTTAGTAAATATTTGTGGACATTTCACACAACACCATCTAGCCCAAACTAAGCAAAGCTTGTACTATGGAACTAGATGGCTGATAGAATACATATATACTTTTTTTGTAAATATATACATATAAATAAATAAATAAATAAATAAATATTTGTGGACATTTCACACAACACCATCTAGCCCAAACTAAGCAAAGCTTGTACTATGGAACTAGATGGCTGATAGAATACATATATACTTTTTTTTTTGTAAATATATACTTAAGATACATAGAAACACCCAGACACAGAACAAACATCCATGCTCATCACACAAATGTTTGCCCTGGGTGGGGATTGAACCCACGACCTTTCAGTTCAGCAGGTAGACGTAAACACACTACCAACTGAGCCACAAGGCCAGTCAAACATGATACATAGATATGATACATAGAAACACCCAGTCACAGAACAAACATCCATGCTCATCACACAAATGTTTGCCCTGGGTGGGGATCGGACCCACGACCTTTCAGTTCAGCAGGTAGACGTAGACACACTACCAACTGAGCCACAAGGCCAAATTGGATAAACAGCTTAGACGGTTCAGATGTAGCCTGCTGAAAAATAACCATATTAGGCTACATGGGGCTTTGCGTAAAAATGAAGATGTATAGCGTGAAATCAAAAAATGTTAAATTTAATGTGGATAAAGAAGATTACAATTATGACACCTTGCACATCAAAAAAGGTTAGAATGATTAGGCTTCTAGGCTTAATAATAAAATTAAAACAAACCGTACATTTTTACTTATTTACACAGATCCGAAAAACAGACCGGATACTGAGTAGTTAAGAGATCATAAAATAAAACTAAATATGCTATTTCTTAAATCTGTAACATCTTCAAGATTTATCAGATGGCCAAGTAGAGAAGATACCGTAAAAAACTCACATCGTACAATGTAATCTCGTCTTCATCAGTGTAATCAAATCCAGATGAGCATCCCTTTTCCGGCCGGAATAGTGTTAAGGACCGGCACAAGGCCTCTCGGTGAATTTCTTCAAGGTCGTCAGGATGCAAGCACTGAGTTTTGTTATCCCAGTGCTCTTTCACGTAATTGTCATACTCGTTTATGGCCTCCCCCATAATTTCTTTCTTCTTACTCTTGTTCAACATTATCAGGTAAGTATAGCTTTTTTGTATTTGCTGTAAGAATGCCGACTTATGAAAGAATGACATTAATTTTAGTTGAAGACTTGTTATTTCCTCAAGATTATTGGAAAATGACAAGTTTTAGAGGTGGACAAACAGATACTTAAAGTTAAGAATAAGTGATGTTCATGTTTCGCTCACTCGATCAAACAACCATCTTTATTTTTATTTTATAGAAGGTAGATTTACGATTGACCACCAACTCGCCTAATGTTAAGCGACGGTGTGGCCGAGGATGGAGCTCGTCGATCTAGAAGATATCTATTCACCCTAGCCTTGAAAATTCCAAGATTGTAGGTCTCAGGAAATAGAGATGGCGGCAAAGAATTCCATTCTTGTGCACTACGCAACAAGAATGTGGATCGATATCACTGAGTACGGATTTTCGGCATTTCAACGAGGAATGGGTGGGTCTAATCTTAGAGCGCTGTTTTCTAAACTGTTCTGCTTCCGGGTGTAAGCATATATCATTATGAGAAGGGTTAAAATATTTACCATGCTGGCTAAGTGAAACTTGGTTGATTTTAAACATCATCAAGAACACTAAGAGCTCTCGGACATTTGTTGCTAGTTTTGCGCGATGTTTTTCTATAAAGTTTGATTGAAATTGGCAACAATTCACAATCACTTTTTTATTTTTTGAGTAAACAGAGGCGTGAATTTTGGATTTTCGATATAGGACCTAAGGATACTGCTGAACTGTTCCTAATAATTATAGGTTGGCTATTTATTACCTTGGTCAAGTCAGATTTATAGGCGTCTTCAGTGTATTCGTTAGGTTTATTCCTCTTCAACTCATACTCTTTGAGAGCTTTCTCCTTTGCAATAGTATGTTCTTCTTCAAGTCGATCGTCAGACAATGGAGGTTCTAAAGCAGCTTTCTCATGCATTTGCTGCCAATATATCGTCCAGACCTCATTCACTGCTATATTGTTGTTCTTGTCATTGATTTGTCGCAAAAGTTCATACTGTTTCTCAAAGCTCTGGAATGTACATAATCATGTATTTTTGAATGCAACTTATTAGTAATAAAATTACGAAACCAAACCAAAATTTAATGGACTTAAAGGGTAACGGAATAATATCCTCAACAAAGTAAAAAAAAAAAAGGATAGTGGCGCCGTAGATTGGAAGATGACAATAGATAGATAGCAGGAGTTACATGGAGAAGAAAGATTGAAAAATGTGGCAAGTTCTAGGGGCCTATGCTGAAAAGTAAGACAATCTCAACATCGGTGTCAATTAATAAGTAATATATTATATGTTTTGTAAGATTATTAATTAAAGGCTAACCGCTAAAGTGATTACATCAAGTTACCTGTTTGACGGTAAGTGAAAAGCTTGTAATAGTTTAATGAATTACATAATTTTGTAGTGTATCTATATACATATAGCATTAAATTATCTACACTCATTGTCCGATACAATAACACTTTATATAATTAATTTGTTTTTGTCTGTTTTTTTTACTATTTTAAAATAACATGTCAGTTTAAATATACAAACCTGTACAAAGATTGCTCGTTCTTCGTCGGTTTTCTGCGTGACTCTCTTCCTGGCTGCGTCATAAGTCTTGATGGCCTCGTCTACGCCTGCTTTGTGAATACTTTCTAGGTCCGATGGATGCACACAGAAGGGTTTATCTTTGCTAATACCTTTAATAACTTCCTCGTACGCTTCATTAGCATTGTTGATTGCAGTTAGGACCTTAGATTGGTTGCTTTGTAAGAACTGAGGCAATCGGTCGCTAAGAATCTGCAATATATTTTACTATTTAGTTATTATGCTGGTAAGCGAATTAAGCTAGATAGAACAGGTGAATACAGCTCCGAAATATATCTAGTGGATTTATCATATATAATATAAGTATACATATTGTAGATTGTAGCTTTGTTTATCATTATAATTATACTTATATTTAAGGTTATCAATAGGTTTAAAATAATTAATCGATTGAATTATCATAATTATAAAATATACCTTTGTAAGTTGATCATGATATTCGACTGCTTCTTCTGCTGATCCCATCTTCTTTTTATTTGTGTATGCGGCACTTGCTAAGGATACGTACTTCTTATGCAAGAATTCCAGGTCTACCGCGGGTACGCTGGGCTGCTTTGGCCCGCACTCGGCATCCATTCCTTTCTCGTAGACATCTTGTGCTTCACTGACAGCTGACAGAAGACCAGCCTTCACAGTTGCCTGGTGAAAATACAGCTAGCTTTGAATATATATTATATTATGTGATACTACGTATTAATGTATTCTGTGATTACCATACTTAGATATAATATTAAAAAGGCGAAAGTTTGTAAGTGAGTTTGTATGTTTGTCACTTCTTCACGCCCGTATAGGTCCCGTCACGTAAAAAGAACGCTGGTTTGTTCGTAAGCGCGAACAAACCAGCGTTCTTTTTACGTGACGGGAACTATATTACCATCTGGTATGACGGGCGGAGATGGCCCGCGCGAAGGCGAGGCTGCGCGCGCACGCTTGTATGTGTGTTTATCTCACAACCAGTTTTGCTAGCTGCTTGTTTACACGAGTTGTTGTTTACACTGTCTTGTTTACACTGTGTAGCGTTTTCGTAGCGAGCTGACCGTTTCTTTTATATTATTACCCTCAAATTGCTTTTAGTCAAAAAAAATTTTTTTCAATATGTCATGCTCGTCCTAAAGCTTACGTACTTTCAATAAAAATAATAATTTACATAAATTAATTAATCCGCAACCATACATAATACAAATATCAATGATTTAAGTTTTAAATAAGCCTACACGCTTGTATAAACAATTTGTATTTTAATTTGCGTACTGCCAGGATTAATTGAATGTACACTGGTATCTGTACTAATATCTAGTGCATACTCACACTCTGCAAATCTGTTAGAGCGTCTGTTTTTCATATCCGCATTATGTTTTACCACCTACAAAGTCCTTCACCCAAGTCCCGATGCTTCTCTTTGTCTACCAAATGTATGATAATAAAATAGATAGTCTGCACTCACAGTCAAGCTTATATGATAAATTCGTAAAAAATTGTTTAATTACCGCCATTATGTTTGTAGGACTGGGAATCTTGTCGCTGTTGAATAGCTCCATGTAAGTCTTGAAGTAGTTAAAGAGTTCCCGTGCCTTGACTTGGTCTCCGTTTATTGTTTTAGGAAGAAGCTTCTCCGGACTAAATATGGAATCGACTAAGTCAATTATCTGAGTCCTAAAGTCAATGTCAATATCTGAAAAATATACATTATATTTAAACTGAAGAGATTTCTGGTGAGCAACTCAGTTTATACATTTTGCTGTTCTTTCTTATCTGTCTAGACTTTAAACATTATATAAGTTGAATAAATTCAAATATATACCATTAATACTGCCGTTATACGTTGGTTTGAGCACGTTGAACCCTGGATGAGGCATGAGGAAGCAAGACACCTTTTCGAAGCTAGAACGTATGTGTTTTCTTATCTTTTGCATTTCTTTGGCAAGGTCGGGAGTTATCTAAAACAAATAGATAATCGTACATTCTGAAAGGCCTTTAAAGGCTTTCCTTATATAAAGGAATAAATATATTTTTTAATAAATTATAGAAATAACATTTTTTTACTTCGATTCAGGGATGATATTATTTGTCAGCTCGTCGAAGCTAGAGTAACATTAAACGTCACTGAAGACAAGTGAAAAATAGGTGGGGTGAGATGGTTGGTAGTACACCAGATGTTATTCTGATACAACTCCAAGCTCTGGGGCGCCGCATATTTATGACAGATGGTCGATTAGCTACCATTAAGGTACAAGTTCGAGATGGACTGTAAGTCGCAAACTGCAGGCATGGACTGCGACAAGCGACACTGCTGATTTCTATGAATTTCTACAAAAAATATTCCGAACAGCTACAGCTTAAGGTCCCGGCGTGCAACCTGCAGCGGCCGCACGTAGCTGCATCTGGTCGCAGCACCAGTGGTGACACGGACCGCAGAGCTCTCATTGGCTCACAAGTATCGCATTCTGTCTACCTATCTCGGGTGAAAGTACGAAAACGATTGAGACCAATTTCCGCGAGATGCGTCGTCTACAGTCATACAAATAGAAACTGCTGCGACTGTAGGTGGAAATATGGTCAACTATAGTTACAAGCCGCACTGTCGCACTGCAGCTGCGATCTGCGACTCGTCTCGGACTTGTTCCTTTAGGCTTGTAAATTTTTGTACGTTTACACAACGCTCTTTACGTTCTTGATGGTACGTCAAAGCTTTGAGGCTACTTAGAGAGATAGTAGTAGGATAGGTATATTAGTAGGGTGCAGTGATCTGTTACCTGAAGTTTGTCTCGTAACAGGCGGTCCCCTCCTACTGCGCCGTAAGGATAGTCTTCAGGAAACTGCCAGTCCCTCACTAGGAATTTCAGTACTTGAAAAGCTTTGGAATTTGAATCGTCGTTCACCAGTTTACCGTATTCCGTGAACAACTTAAACAAATATAAATTTAAACATAATTAGTGTTGATTGATAATAGTACATTATAAATAATTTGCGTTGAATAACTAACAAATTGACAGACAAGGTACAACAGAATTTAGGGACATAAAAACTGGAATGCCTTTCTTGTGAAGTGTACATAAGTATTCACTAAGAAGAATTTCTACATAGATCGCGAGTAAATCCACGGTATTTAGCTAGTTATTAATAAAACTTTACTTGAAAACTATTTAGAACGTAACTGAAATGTTGTATTCTTTTTGAGCAGATGTTTACTGAAAATGTACCTACTTCAAGATGTTGCAGGTCATCTTCTTTGATATTTTGAGATAGATTGTAAATCTGAACCGAAGACACAAGAGTGGAAAGCGCGAAGATTGTAGAGTTGTCACGGACTGTACTGCTGGAATCGAAGGTGCCTTGGGTATCTACCAGTAGTACCGCCACCTGGTAAGCGTTGGAAATTGATTAAAAGTTAATATTTTCTACCCTACAGCAAGTATAGGTCTCAAACACACCATGAACGTAACATAATACTGTAGACTAAAAATATTGAGGTAAAGTATACAAAAAATCTACAAAACCTTGTTTCCAGATGGAAGCGTGGTAATGAATGGCTCAGACCACATCAAGATGCCCGTGGTGGTCCTCTTGATACCGCTGCGCCATTGGAAACCATCGAGAGGGTTGCTGTCCGCACCCAGCCATGAACCATCTTCACGAGCTGAAGACTGGAAGTTAATAACAGAAGATGTATATTTATGTAAAAAACCGGACAAGTGCGAGTCAGACTCGCCCACCGAGGGTTCCGTACAAACTAGTAGATAAAAGGGAGCCATCGTATTTTTTTTTCATATTTTCCTTCTTATACCGAAAAATATACATCGTAAAAATATTTAAAAACCTGTTTTAACTTATGCTAATAAAGCTCTTTCATGTGATACCCCACAAGATACGGTTAAAGGACTTTAAAATTTGGAACCTCATTCCTTGCGTAAAGACCTATTTTTTTGTGATTAAATTAAAAATGTCCAGGTTTCGGATTTTTTCCTATGTACTCTAACACAATGCTTCTTGCCAAATTTCATAGTTCTAGGTCAACGGGAAGTACCCCATAGGTTTTGATTCCCTTGTGAGTGTCGAAATGTTAATTTTTTACGACATATTCGGCTGTAACTTTTTTTATGAAAACTGAGAAATTTGATTTTACTTTCTGCAGCAAGATACTATGGATTTGCGTATATGGTTTTAATTTCAACGCGATACCTTCACGCGTTCCCGAGATAAAGGTCTTGACATCCGGACAGACGGACAGACAGACAGACGGACAGACAGACAGACGGACAGACGGACAACAAAGTGATCCTATAAGGGTTCCGTTTTTTCCTATTGAGGTACGGAACCCTAAAAAAAAAACATGTAAACGAACAAGTTACGGTGTGTTCCAGAAACTTCACAGTCCATTTCCAGAACGTATTTCTATGATATTTATTGAAACTCTCTGAGATTATGATATTCTTGTCAAATAATACTGACGAGTTATCATTGTATCGAGCTATTGCTAACGTAGCAAGACCAGCTATAAGGTGGACATAAGTCCTCATACAAGTGGCAGGAAGACGCTGAATGCAAGTCGCTTCCAACCGATCTTTTTGGAAATCCATGGTCCCCCTGATGTCCAGTACTGGATATCCATCTTGTGGTTGAGATGAAGATGATGCCTACTGCCAACACGGCGCACTGGTTAAAGAATAAAGTCTTATGACTCGAGATTTACAACTTATTATATTCTGAAGTTGTAAATGACAAAATATTAATGGTGAAATAATTACATCAAATTTATGTTGTTTGCCCAGTTATATTTATTACTGCCGATTTAGATTTATATAAACATACAAAAATATATAATAATAATCTAAACATATTGTCTGAACTTTTTGATAGTACTGTGGTTGCTTTTAGGAAGTAATTTTGTCTCTGTCTCACGCATTATGTATTACTAAACTATGAGCGGGAGGAAAACTACCTTTCGAGATACAGAATTTATTCTAGTTCGGAGGGTAGGTGGATCCTATAACATATGACAGGCCTATTACAATTATTGATAGTAAAGTATTGAGTCGTCTGAAAGATCTAAAATAAATAATAATGGCTAAAATCTTATCTTAAATCTTGAAATTGTTTGTTCAGTGTTTCAAATGAGTTGTACCTACTTTAAATTACGTGCTCTGGCCAACATGATTATTTACATTTTGGAATATGTAAAATAGCTGAACTATGTTTAATGTGTGATCATTGAAGGTTATAGTATCGTCGGAGAGTCACATACTAAGCAGAGCAACTTAAATGCTTAACTGATGTGACACAAAAACAACAAAATCAAACAACGTGACATTGGCGAGAACTTAAGAACGCCTTAAACAAGAATTGAATTGAAGGTTATAGTAAGTGTATACAACTATAAAAATGTAAGTTGTTATGTACCTAAAAGTGAATTAGTATTCGGTAAGTATTGTCTAGAAAGTTGTTAAGAGTTTAGCTAAGATTTATGTATCCTATTAATAAACATTATTAGTCATATTAAAACTGATATAGGTATTTGAAATAAATAAATAAATACTCGTAATGGCTGATGAAAATGCTCCACGGAGTTTCCCGAATTCTGCTTAACTACATATATCTGATGTACTGCTCAAGCAGACACTTGAGCAGATAATTTAACTATCGTGAAATATGTAGCTTTCGAATAATTTCGAGTTCATCTGCAGTTGGTCCTGGAACAACGTGCTCGTTAAACATTTATAATATTTTTTTATCGTTTTATTTTATCCAAAAATTAGTTTTTTCCTTTTATCCAAAAGTAATCTCTAATAAAGCGTTGCGAAGAACGTGCCAAATATAAATATACTCTTTATAAAAAAAAAAAAATGATTAAAGTTTTGCTTGATCATTTATTACTTTATCAGATAATTTAAAATGCATTTGATTTAGAAAAAAAAAATCAGTTCTTACTGTCGAGGAGAGGTATCTGATGAAGAAGTTGAGCAGGAAGGACTTCCCCCCGCGGTAGGCACCAGCCACGCTCACTACCACCACTGGCAGGTCCCTCACATCCTCACGAAGCAGGAGCTGTTCCAGCAGCTCTTCGTTCAGCTCGTACGTGTGAGATTCCGTCACATTTACGATTTGCAAGCCGTGCCACATTTCCGTCATTTCTGAATCAAGAAGGAAAGTACTTATGTATTAAATAAAGTGGGTTACATTTGGTTTGGGTTTTCTTACTCAACTGCGTAAGAAGGTGGGTTATGTTTTTCGAGTGTATGTATTTGTGTCTAGGCTATATTTTTTTGTAACAATAATAATATAAGAACAACTCTCTCAAAAACTCTCAAAAAATGCGGTTTTCGTAACCTTCAACGAACTTTTTCGTAAAAATTAAGTGATTTTACTAGAATTATTCTAAAGAATGCGCATTTATAATCTTTTACAGCGATTTTACGCGTACTTTCTCACAAAAAATTACACTCACCAGCGTAACTAAGTATCTCTTTACAAATAATGTACTAAAAAGACAAATAAAATTTCGCACCAATTAACTGAAATAAATAACTCACCAAATGATATTAGTTTAGTTTAGTAACACAATTACCACTGGCGTCAATGGCAATGTAAATTTATTTTTATGATAAACAGTTATCATTAGTAAAATTTATCACGAACAATTGCGGTTGTTAAACAGGAAACGGACCATGAGAAACTTTTACCTAGCGTAAGTACCTACCGTACCTCTTCAATGAACATGTTGTTTCCTACAAAGATTGCATCGCATAGACTGAGTGGCCTGCTCAAGTGTCAGAGTCACTAAGCCACTGGAAAGCCTCGGGCTTGTTGCCTGCTGATCTTGGCTGCAAAATTTGCGCTCTTTTTACCCGACGGAAAAACGGAGGAGGTTCTCAAGTCGATGCGTATATTTTTTTAATGAATGATCACGCATACCTTTTTACAGAGTAGGCCGATTTTGATATATTTTTTTTATTGGTGAGTGAGTATACATCGAAATTTTATTGGTCCCATATAAATTTGAAAAAAAAAACCAACCCTAATGGTAGGAAAACAGGGGATGATTGATTGTTCACTCACTGATTGTAATGTATGAGCACGCATAACTTTTTACAGAGCAGTCCGATTTTGATAATTATTTTTTTATTAGATACCTCGAAGTTGGTTCCATATAAATTTGGAAAAATACCTACTCGCAGATTTTAATGCCGAGTTGTATATTATTATAAGGTAGTAGCTATTTTAAAAGTATTAACAAATTAAGTATGTAGTAATTAGTAGACTAACGATACAAAAATTATAAAATAAAAACTTTTTACAAAAAAATAAATTTCCGAAAAAACTGAAAAGCACAAAATAATAAACCTTTTTGATTTAAGTTTAATAACTAAGTCCTTAAAGTAATGTAAGTATATCTAAGTAATTTTGAGGTGGTGCCAAAAATTTCCTTACCAAAAATTAAATTTAAAGAAATAACCAAATCAAATTAACAATTAAATCTCCAGCAATAAACATTGACATTCCAAAAAATGCGCTCTCCGCACGACCACTCGCAACGCAACGTATCACACTGGCGCTGACTCAAAATTACTTATGTATACATACATTACTTTAAGGACTTAGTTATTAAAGTTAAATCAAAATAGTACATTATGATACAAGTGTGCTAAGTTGGTCATTACAGTCGAGGCGGAATTGCAGCCCGAGCCGAAGGCGATGGCGTAATAGAGCCGAGAGTGTAATGGTAGAGTCTAGAGTATAATAGAGTGTAATAGGTATATGGACCGTGTGAAGTAAGTGAAAACCGTAGATTGCAACAAATTAATTTTTCCGATGGGGAATCCCCGTTTCGATAAAATATAGATAGCGAATATTTTTTACATATTATGGGTTTGTGGCGGAAATAAGTGGTCAAAACCGTGTCGTGTCGAGAACTTACCATCATCAACATCTCAACTACAAGAAATCCACTAGTGGACATATGTCTCCCGCACGGATTTTCAAAAAGACTGGTTGGAAGCGGCTTCCATCCAGAGTCTTCCTGGCTGGTCTTCCTACGCTGCGCTTGTCGGTGCGTGGTCTCTACTGAAGAACTTTTCGACTTCTCGAACTCGAGCCACGCATATAATTATGTATGTTTTTTAGGGAAAAACTTTAATTCCATAATTATAGTTAAAAAAACTGAAAAAATCCCGTTTGTCCTTTGTAGTTGACGGTTTTCGAATTATAAAAACTGGCTGGAAGACGCTGGTTGCAGACTGAGCGACAACAGATCTTTTTGAAAATTCCAATATCAATCCAAACAAGATTTCCAATGCTGGAGTGGAGCTATGTCCACATAAGTCCAGCATTGGAAATATTGTGGCTTACTGTGGCTGAGATGAAAATACTTAATGACTTCTTCAGACCTATGAAGTTTTTTATAATTTGTTATATGATTCAGATGCCCACGGTTTCCAACCGTTGGTACATAGTGCAGTTTGTGGGTAAGATAATTGTGATTGGTTTGCTAAAATTGATAAAAATATAAAAATAGATATAGCGATTTTCCGATTGACCACAACCACTACCGTAGATAAAATTTGTTGAAGATAATAACACAATATATAGAGCTAGGAATTACGAAAATTTTTAGTTGTACTCTCGGAGTTCTACCTGTTTTTTGTCTACGACTAAACGAAGTTTATTAATACTATTCGGTGAGTCTATTTTTATTAGCTTTTTACTAACTTAGTGACGTCAGTCTAAATTCAAGATGGCGGACTCAATATAACTTTTTTGAGTATTCCCATGATTTGTAAAACTATCTGATATAGCAGATTTTTTTTAATTGCACTAAATAAAAACGTAAATACCTAAAAAGTTGAATAATTATAATGAATTGAATAAGGGACACCGAGCCTGGAAGTGCATTCGAAACCAAAATCACTTCGTGCGGACTTTTGAGCCTGTGAATTCTTCACGGTTTTGAAGATAAGATATGGAGTTGATCCACCCGCACTTTTACGCGCAAACAGAGTAATAGAATATAGGTTTACCCTTAATACAATAGATGTTGTCTACGCTCAGCAGTGGAACAATTTATACAAACAGCACTGATTTAGATTTTAAGTGAATCGAGCATGTAACAAATATTTTTTATACCTTTTCTTCAGAAATGACGGAAATGGGACACGGTTTGCAAATCGTAAATGTGACGGAGTCTCACGCATACGAGCTGAATGTAGAGCTGCTGAAACAGCTCCTACTGCATGAGGATGTGAGGGACCTTCCAGTGGTGGTAGTGAGCGTAGCTGGTGCCTACCGCGGGGGGAAGTCTTTCCTGCTCAACTTCTTCCTTAGATATCTCTCCTCAACTGTAAGGAAACTGATAATTACCTCTTTTATAATGTTATGTGCATTTTTTGTAAATATTTCCATTTCGTATACTTAATCATATTCGGCAGAACAGGTGTAATTGATTTTAACGTTCATTCGCTTTCTTTTTGAATGACATTGATAGAGGTGCTCCATTCGATTCAATTAATATTATTTGTAGTGCAAATAAAGATAAAGTTAGAAAAAAGCTATAAATAGATAAAGTTTGTGTTTGAAATTATTTCGTATGGAAATTCAATTAAGCAATAGCCCTAAACACCTAAACATCGATACAAATGTCGAAACTAGAATATATAAATATATATTTCGTAATGCAAACGTAATATTAAGTCTATATTTCGACTATCGTTGTCGCGCATACCCACCTTTTTGATAATTGAATGAACTTATAATAATAACAGTTTAAAAAAACTAAAAAAACGCTCCAAATTATTGTATTGTCATCGGTCCTCGATAAGTCTACAAAGTTTGGGTGAAATCTGACCGCCGTTTGAAGTGGGTCAAAATCAAGTCCAAAGGAGTCGGTTACAAACTCAGAGGTTACAACAAACTAACATGCTGTATGCATGTTAGTTGTAGGTGAAGCTAATAAACGTGTGTTAAAAATATCGTCGTTTGTATAACTAGAAAACAACATTACATATATTCGACAATATTTAAATTTGATCCAAGTTAATTTTCATACTTAAAAATCATTTTTGCGTTAATAATTTCTAAAAATGATTTTTATGTATGAAAATTAACTTGGATCAAATATAAATTTCGTTGAATTTTGGTGATGTTGTTTTCTAGTTTTACAAGCGACGATTTTTTAAAAAGTTAATTCAGTCATTTCATATCTTCTAAAATGTGGGTATGCGCGAGTGAGACGGACGATGGTCGAACTACAGATACTTAATAAAATGCCAAAGTGTTTGGTCAGAAATATAACAATTGTAGCATTAAATAAATTTAGGATCATAAAACCTGATTTCATCCCGTCGTTCAATTGTCTTGTATATCTAAATAAAACATGTTTGTGTTCAATTTCCCAGCCTTCGGCTCGTGAAGACGGCTCGTGGCTGGGAGAGGACAGTGAGTCCCTGGCTGGGTTCCAATGGCGTAGTGGCATCAAGGCGACCACTATGGGCATCCTGATGTGGTCTAAGCCTTTTGTCACCACGCTTCCATCTGGAGAAAAGGTTTTTTGACATATATGTTGTTTTTCTTTATTTAAAAGTAACGAAATAAGAATATTGCTAACTCGGGCAAGGTTTCTGGCCAGATAGATAAATAAAATAATTAATAAATATTTGTGGACATTTCACACAACAACATCTAGCCCAAACTAAGCAAAGCTTGTACTATGGAACTAGATATACACTTTATAGATGTTAAAGTTTTTTTTTCTGATCTGAGTCTATAACCTTTAGCTGTATTTGTTTCTTCAGTTGTTTACTGAATAAACCTCTTCCATGCTGGACTGGGAAGAATAGAAAAACATTGGATTTATCTACCAACTACTTCTCTGGAGAAAAGTTTTTTGACTTATATGTTGTTTTTATTTATTTAAAAGCAACGAAATAAGAATATTGCACAACTCAGGCAAGGTTTCTGGCCAGATAGATGTTAAAGAATAATTTTGTTTTATCTGAGTCTAACCTTCGTCTTGAGTCTTCGTTTCTTTAGTTATTTACTGATATAATAACCTTTTCCATGCTAGACTGGGAAGAAAAAAAAAATTGGATATACCAACTACTTCTCTTTCCGAGCATACTGTAAAAGTCAGTTAAGGGGCTTGAGGGAAATTGTTGTATAGATAAAAATCCCAAAGAAATCAAATCATGCGAAATAAAGTATTTTCGTGTACTTTATTGTTCTCATAAAGTATAGGGTACAATTACCTGAAATAACGTACAATACTTTATTTATTATAAAGTACTGGTGGCAACCCTACTTCTAACCCCCTAATAACCTCTCCTTCCCATCTCTCTTACCACGGTCAAATGGGTCTACTCCGTAAAGCAAAATAGGTGCGATGTTATGTATGTAATTGTAATCTATGTATGATATTTTATAAGAAATTTCACTAAAGTACAATATGTAAGTGTGACGCCTGGTGTATTTAATTCTTAGAAACCGTTTTTTTTTGTTGTGACCAAATGGAACTCTTTTGATTGTCTTACTTGGGCAATAAAACTTCTGCTTATCTTTCATCTTTATTAACTATTATACTGGTTAATTTTGTCTTATTTACATTTGTATTCAGGTCGCAGTACTGCTGGTGGACACACAAGGTACCTTTGACAGCAAAAGTAGCGTCCGTGATAACTCCACTATCTTTGCCCTCTCTACTCTCGTGTCTTCAATACAGATTTACAACATTTCTATGAATATCAAAGAAGATGATCTGCAACATCTTGAGGTATTTTTTTTTTTTCGTTTTCCATTTCATACATTGCATGTTACTCATAGAATTTGACGCGATTATTCATTTTTTTTTTTCTGTGTTTAATTCTTTAAAATCCTGATTTTAAAACGGTATTCGATTTTTTAAATTAAATTTTGGTTTTTAAACTTTTGAAATTCTGGAAAAGACTGCCAATAGGCCTAGTCTATTTTAAATTTGAAAGAAATTTAAAAGAAAATTGGCTTTGTCTTGGCTTTTTATGTACTTACTTATACCCATCATCAATTATGTATTTCTACAGAAAGTACGAGATGATTGTACTTTCATATAATTACATTACATTTACATTTGTTTTTTTTTGCACAATAATGTATGTAAATTGAGTCAAATAAAGATTTTTGTATTTTGTATTTGAAAAAAAAAAAAACTGAAACAACCGCAATTTCGTTTACTTGGAAGACATATTTTTCTAGTTTCTTTGTTTTAAAAACCAAAATATTTAATTGATTATGATAATAATATGGCTACCTCTGAAATTTGGCCTACAAACAAAATAATAATCATCAAAATCGGTCATAAAATAAGTAATATAAAGGTGAAGTAATCGCCAAACATCAAAAAAAAATATACAATCGAAATGAGAACCTCCTCCCTTTTGGAAGTCGGTTAAAATCTTTTTATGTTTAAAAAAAAATATTGAAAAAATATATTACGTCATCCGAATAAGCGAAATAGCCTATTTTGATGCCGGTTGTTTCAGTTTTTTAAACTACCTATAATTATTTAATTAAACTGTAATAAAATTATTTATGGGGGCTGAGCTGCCTGCATCCGTAGGAGAATATCTACAAATCTTGGAATTTACAAGGAATAGATAGATATCTTCTAGATCGATGAGCTCCATCCTCGGCCATACCGTCTCTTAACATCAGGCGAGTTGGTGGCCGATCGTAGATTTATCTTGTATAAAAAAAAACACTATAATTATTTCAATAAATAAATGTGTTACAGTTGTTCACGGAGTATGGCAAGTTGGTAAACACGGAATCCAATGCGAAGGCTTTCCAAGTGCTGGAGGTCCTTGTGAGGGACTGGCAGTTC
Organism: Lycia hirtaria; assembly: GCA_947563715.1. NCBI lineage: Eukaryota > Metazoa > Arthropoda > Insecta > Lepidoptera > Geometridae > Lycia > Lycia hirtaria. The sequence goes on from OX387375.1 coordinate 29,054,609, forward strand.
CCTGAAGAATACCCTTATGGCACGGTCGGGGGAGAACGTTTGCTGCAGGAGAAGCTCGAGGTAAGATTAGTTTTTTTATTTGGAAATAGGCTTACGCTTGACCGCTAACTTGTCTATGGTGGTATACCCAACTGTGCATGAACGGATAATTATGTTTCGTTCGAAACTATAGTTACGTACGCGGCCGAATCGGACGGTTGTTTTTGAGTGTATGTTTATATGTATTTATGTATGTGGGTATATGTATGTTTCTATATTATTTCCTACAGCCTAAACGGCAGGACCAATTTTAATGTGTTAGGTGTCATTAGATTCTTCTTCACTCCCTGAGTGCTCGGCTACATTTGTTTGTACTAACAATGTATACATAATATAACAATGAATAAAAAACACATAGAAAACTCTCGTAAAAATTAAAAATCGTAAAGTAATTATAGTTTTTGAGTAAAGCTGCGTGCGGACATAGCGAAACCTAAGGGTTCCTTGTTCACTACGGAACCCTAAAAACCGACACCAAAATACCGCAACGCATTTAGGTACTTGGATGGCATTTTTTCAGTTATTTTGTAATAAAAACAAAAGTTTTAAACCGATTTTTATAAAAAAAAAAATACGGGACCACCCTTGAGGTACTACCTACCGGTCTGTGCCTGTCTAAGACTTAAAGTTGGTGACAAATTACTTGGCAATCGGTGACAAATTTTATTCTTGACACACGGAAAAGTGAGCGCGGATGACATTCATTTTTCGAAAAAGTTTACAACTATGAAAAATTGTATGAGCTTGAAAAGCCACCATACAACATTCGTCTAATGTTAATTGAAGTCGATTGTGTAGTTTTTTTTTATAAACTGCACACTTGTTTACTGTTATATGCTGTAATTATATTAGTAGTAATTAGAACTTAAAACACTCAATTAAATTATATTTATAAATAATATTCACACTTATTGCTACAGTCAATTTATCAACGTATTTGACATCTTTATTAACTGAGAGATTACTTATTATATTTCTATGGTTTCAGATCACCCCTGACTTAGCAAAAGAAATGAAAGAATTAAGGCAACATATTCGGTCGAGCTTTGAAAAAGTCTCTTGCTTTCTGATGCCTCATCCTGGTTTCAGTGTCCTAAGAAAAACTTTTAACGGAAACATTAGAGGTATTTGTTAGAAATATTTATCTGTAACTAGCTGACCCGGCGTACATCGTATCACTTATCAATGAGTGGACCCGATATTTTCTCAACGTTTGAACCTTCCCTGGACTACGACAAACATTTCGAAACCAAAATCAGCTAATTTGGCCCAGTCGTTCTCGAGTTTTAGCGAGACAAACGAACAGCAATTGATTTTTATATATGTATAGAGATGGAGATTACACCAAATAGTGCACTTGTAATAAAATATGAAGCTAAATCTTGAGTATAACTGAATTAATATACCTAAGCAAAGCAACACACAAATTCCATTTCAGATATTGACCCTGACTTCAGAGCTCAGCTGATAGATCTGGTCAACTCCATATTTGGTCCGGAGAAGCTTCTCCCTAAAAAAATTAACGGAGAGCGGGTGAAGGCTCGGGAACTCTTCAACTACTTTAAGACTTATATGGAGCTATTCAACAGCGACGAGATTCCAACGCCCACCAACATAATGGGGGTATTTATATTTGCAAATACTTGAAAATTTCTCATGTGAAACTGAATTTAGCCAATTTTATACATAATTCCATTCATCTTAAGATCCATCGCATTTGTTGTGTAATTAAGATTCAGTAAGTCCATTGTGGATTCAGGAAATGTAAAGTGACGTAGGTGAGTTGACAATGAAAATTACACTTTAAGTTTAAAAGTTTAATTTTTATTGTCGCACACCCACGACAATATCACGTAATACGATCGATGATCTCAAGGAATCAAGGTCCAGCTAGTAAAATTATTTAGCACCCTAATTGTTCAAAATTGCTTAAAATATTATCTGTAACATTATCTGTATCCTTCTTTATTCTACTGCTACAATGCTTTGCTAGATATAGGCTTCTTAAAATTGCCTTATAAGAATATTCCTTCTTGGTTGTTGCGCTTTAGTCAGGTCCGTAACGCGTTTCATGACGTTCCAATATAACCTACGATATCTTGATATTTTAGAAGCCAACTTAAAATAATTGAATCTACTTCAACCTTATGTGTAGACTAATGACATTATTACAAATACCAGGCAACAGTGAAAGCTGGTCTTCTGTCAGCTGTGAGCGAAGCACATGACGTCTACGAGGAGGGAATGGACTCAGAGTGCGGAGCTAAGCAGCTCAGTGTCCCGGCAGTCGACCTCAAGTTTCTCCATGAGAAATACGTGGCTTTGGCTTGCGCTTCCTATAATAATAAGAAGAAGATGGGTTCGGCAGAGGAGATAGCTGAATATTTGGATAAACTTACTAAGGTAATTGAATGAATATATTTTTCTTATTAGTCTGTAAAAACTAACTACACAATTTAACATTGATAATCCTACAAAAAAAAACGTTGTTTGTGTTGTTTACCTTGATTAGTATAAGAGGCTGTTACGATTAGTTTTGCTATCAGAATATATTTCTTTATATAAATCTTAAGCAGTTAATAAACGCTTTTACCGAAAAAATCTATTTCAGAGCCTCAACGAACGTCTACCACAGTTTGTACAAAGCAACCTATCTAAGATTCAAACAGCAATCGAGAATGCCAAAGATGCATATGAAAGGGCAGTTCACAATATCAGCAAAGATCAACCACTCTGTGTGCATCCCAAGGACCTCGAAGGAGTTCACAAAGATGGTGTTGACGCTGCTATGAAGACTTACGATGCAGCGAGAAAAAGGGTCACGCAGATACCAGAAGATGAGCGCGATACATTTTTACAAGTATGTACCAAGCAGAATATCTTATGTAACAAACAGTAATTTTAAATGATTAATGAAAGGAATTATATTTTAATATTCAGACGTAATAGTTATTTTATTGTTATCGTTTATTCATATGTTATAGGCATCGATCATTCAACAACACTCTGTCTTTGAACATTAGATACTACAACCATTATTTTATTGATTTTACTAAATATACCACAATAAACAACATTTACTTCCGAAATATACTTAAGTATTTATATATATCACTATATTTTGTTCAGTACGCATATAAGTACATATAAAAGTAAACTAATGTATACTCAAAAATTTACAGGAATTACAGAAGCGGTATGAGTTGCTGCAACGTGTCAACAAGCAAAATAATACCATGGCAGTGACCGAGCTTGGGATGGAATATTGGCAGAAAATGCAATCAAAGACCGCTCTCGACCCTCCTCTGTCCAGAGCTGAATTTAATGAAGAACATACTGTTGCACTGAATAAAGCTCTTGCGGAGTTTAATTCCAAGAGGAACATTCCCAGTTATTATGATGAAGACGTCTACAAATACAATCTAACCAAGGTAATATTGAGTGAACATTTAGATTTGCTTGTTTTTAAATAAATTTAATAGATTGTATAGAATAGATAATTTTATGCTTAAGCTCTATCGAGAAATAATTATTGGATACCTATAATTTACAAAGAAGGCATAAGTTGTTAGTCAGTCAGTAACTCAAAACAAAACTTTAAATATATACAGATAGAAAATGTAACTTTTGTAGTTTTATATAATACATGTAAAAGATTTCAGTAAAACAATAAAATATATTTATATATATTATATATATCACTAAACGTATAAGTATTGAAAAGTATTTTTTGCAGAATATCAATGAAAAGTTTAATGATCTTCAATCTTTCAACAACTATAAAATCCGACAAATAGAAATATTAAGAGCTGCAGAAGAGAAGCGTAGAATTGAAGAAGAAAGACGCAGAATTGAAGAAGAAAGACGCAGAATTGAACAAGAAAGGTGGAGACGTGAACAAGAAGAAAGGAGAAGATGGGAGCAAAGAAGAAGAAGAGAAGAAGAAGAAGAAAGACGACGAAACCAATCATCTTGTTCTATGCTTTAAATATTTAACTGGGAAATATTAGTACAATTTATTATAATAAGTTAAATGATATTTATGTTTATATTATACTATTATGTTATATTTTTTTTAGTAAAAAATACGATATTACGTACGTGCTAATTAAATTTAAATACATTTTCAGTATTTTTCTATAAGCAGCAATAATTATAAGTCAAATTTTAATAAGGGTAGCTCTATATACGAATATTTTTGCTATACAAGTTTTGGAAATGCTCAAAAATAAAAACTCTTTCCATACGTCGCTGGACAATGGTTTTTAAGTCAGAATATTACAAACACTTGCTAAATAGGGCCATGAATTCTGTGAAATAATATTTTGTTTTTTATGTTATGACGTATAACATAAAAAAACAAATAAACATATTTTATAGTCACGATGCAAATAACTTTTGAACCTAATATTTCAAACCCCTGAGTGACATAGCATAGCACTAAGATAGGGTTCTATGTTATTACCACTAACCTTGAAAAGCAGTTTTTTAACATTATCTATCTATCTTTATAGTAATAATAAACATCAACATATAATTGATCAAATTTAAGTTTTGAATAATTCAGATTGCTTTGTTTCAGGATATCCAAGAGAGTCGGATTAATTTGGAATTGATGAACAAAAGCAATAATAAAAATGCTTTGAATGCGGCAATAGATGAGTATGACAAATATATGAAGCGCGTTTGGAATGAGAGCACTAAATGCTTTCACCCAGACGACCTGGAAGAAGTTAACCGATTGGGAATATGCCGAGCTTTCACAGATTTTCGTCCTAAGAAGCAATGTTCTAGTGGATATGATAGTGATGACGAGGATGAGGTTACGTTGAACAAGGTTTGTTTAAATATCTATGAATTTTCTTTAAATTAGATTATAGTAAGTAAAGTAAGTACCTAAGTAGACGTACAAAAGTCACTGACATAGCACAGTGGATTAGCAAGTTGAAGGGCAGTGGGCAGGGCACATAGCACGTAGAACTGACGGCCGATGGGGCCGAAAAGTTCTCGAATGGACACCACGAACCGGCAAGCGCAGCGTAGGAAGACCAGCCACAAGGTGGACAGAAGATATCATACAAGTGGCATGAAGACGCTGGATGCAGGCCGCTTCCAACCGGTCTTTCTGGAAATCCATGGGGAAGGCCTATGTCCAGCAGTGGACTTCTTGTGGCTGAGATGATAATGATGATGATGATTATAGTAAAATAGTAGGTACCTAAGTAAGGTAGGTCAAAATTAGTAGGTCGTTAAACGGGGCACGAAATATCGATCATAAAGCAATAAAAATTTGTTCAACTTGAATTTATTTTCGGTGGTTATGATAAAAATAATGTGCTCGGATTATTTATACCGTATCGGGTTTTTAATGTTTTTGTCTTTATATATAGAAAATTATTTTTATTTAAACAAAAAACAGCACCTTTTTCATCTGATATACATAGAAAAGGACAGCACTTATGCCAAATCGAATTATTAAATCTTATTTTGACCGAACAACGGAGTTTTTTGTAGAATTTGAATGTAACTTCGCATTTCTTTTCTATCGAGAAATTTATTTTATCGTATTTTTATAAACTATTCCGTCTAATATTGATTATTTCTAAGTACTAACTTTCTAAGTACTAACTTTCTAATATATTAATTTCAAAACAAAAGGAATTGCAAAATTGTTGATAAAACAGAGAATTAAGCTAGGCTATCTGGGGTACTACAAATCGTAAGTACAGACTGAATACCAACTACGTTACAAGATATTGACTTTGTTCTAGAAATGTTTTTAAAATTATAATTAGATTTTCAAGAAACAGAGAAGGCTGCAAGATATTCCTTTCCTGTTTTCTATGTAATAAGAATATGAACCGAAAACTATGATCTTAATTGTATCAATCTTTCATACTCATTTTTAACCGACTTCCAAAAAGAAGGAGGTGCTCAATGTGACTGTATGTTTTGTACGTGATTACTCTACTCCGCTAATGAATTGTTTTTGGTGATTCTGTTGGTAAGGTGGTTCTATGTAAACTTTATCAACATCGGTTCAGTATTTTAGGGATTATAACAAAATAACTGAAAAAAAAAAACATCCAAGTAAACGATTTACGTATTTTGAAGTCGGTTTTTCAGTGTTTTAATCTATAATTATGAAATATCTGTTTCAGATTTTAACAAAGCGCTATAAAAATTTCAAGAACAACAACGACAATGCCAATGAGACAGCCGTTCTAATGGCATATAATAAATATGTTGACTCTATTGAAACTAAGCGCAGAAATGTAGTTACCACAGCTATTATAGCGGCTATCTTAGCAACTATTGATGTGCACACGTTGATTGCTACCGTACCAGCATTGTACCGTAGTCTTAGTAACAAAGAACAAATAACAGGAGAAGCAAAAACAGCCGCGCTAGAGGTATTCAACGATCAAAGAAGGGGTGGAAATGGTCATTATATATTGGACCCTTACAGAGAAAGACTTGAAAAGGTAAAAAACCGGACAAGTGCGAGTCAGACTCGCCCACCGAGGGTTCCGTACAAACTAAATAAAAGGGGGATAATATATATTTTTTTATATTTTCCTTCATAAACCGATAAATATATAAAAATATAGAATAAATAAATAAATCTAATCTTTTTTCCCCGCTTTTTCTTAGATAAATTAAAAATCATATAAGAATAGAAAGACGAAACGCTATACAAAATACTAAAAATCTAACAACGATATCAATAGCAAAAATAAAACCGGAGAAGTGCGAGTCAGGCTCGCCCACCGAGGGTTCCGTACAAACTAGTAGATAAAAGGAGGAAATCATATTTTTTTATATTTTCCTTCTTATACCGAAAAATATACATCGTAAAAATATTTAAATACTGTTTTAGCTTATGCTAATGAAGCTCTTTCCTAAGATACCCCACATGATACGGTTAGTTCACTTTAAAATTTGGGCCCTCATTCCTTGCATAAAGACACTATTTTTTTGTGATTAAATTAAAAATGACCAGTTTTTGGATTTTTTCCTATATGTGTACTCTAACACAATGCTTCTGGCCAAATTTAATAGTTCTAGGTCAACGGGAAGTACCCGATAGGTTTCCCTTGTGAGTTGAAATGTGCTTTTTTTACGACATATTCAGCTGTAACTTTTTTTACGAAAACTGAGAAATTTTATTTTTCTTTCTGCAGCAAGATACTATGGATCTGTGTATGTGGTTTTAATTTCAACTCGATACCTTTACACGTTCCCGAGATACTGGTCTTGACAGACGGACAGACGGACAACAAAGTGATCCTATATGGGTTCCGATTTTTCCTTTTGAGGTACGGAACCTTAAAAATAACCTTTAAAGTTGATAATTACCATAACATTATAAAACTTGTGTAATATATACTTATACAAAATATAATTGCAATTTTTTTGTATGTTGTGTAAATCATTTGTTTTTTTTTACAGATGATGGCTGATTATAACGTAGAGATAAAATTTTAAGAAGATTCTACAATAGCATCGTGATAACTTGAAAAACAAGTAAAAATATAAATATTCAGCAATACTGCGGGCTACGTTTACATAAGTTACAAATATGTAACACAATAATTTATAATTCAATATTACCTAAGTTCAGCATTAGCTATGAGAATTGCTGTTATTAGTATTTAATTTTCAATCGTGTCTACCTTTCAACAAAAATTGTAATAAATAAATATTACAAATTAAACTGTGTTTATTGTTAACAAATCACATTGAACAATACAATATTACTATAGCTATGTAATATAGATTTCATTTACAACTTCGCCGATTCTTCCATAAATAGCGTTCTGTTGGACCATTATGACTTCAATTTATAATAAAATAACTTGAGAAAAATAAAAAATAAAACTCAATCGTAAGTTTAAAACTAAAATACCACACATATAAAAAACGGTTGTACCGATTTTTATGAAACATAACTTAGAACACTTACGAGCAAATAATCTTTAAAAAAAAAACTACATTAAAATTGGTACATCCGCCTGAGCTACGATTCAACGGACAGACACACAAATTCACAAGTCAAACTTGTAACTTGACTCTTTTTGGATCAGGGGTTTAAATTCATGATTTATTTGAATCTTGAGCTAGTGCGTCGCAAGCCACTGCAAACCAACGTCGCTCGTACCATCTAATCCCCTGTAACCCTCTAGTACCTTTTCCCTTCCATCTAACTTACCATTCAACCATTTTAACCTAACCACGGTCAAATGTGTCGTCAATCGGCCTTTTTGGTCCTGAATGCTCTGCCTACCCCGTAAGGGAAAATAGGCGTGATTTTATGTATGTATGTATGATGAAGTCGGTTAAAACCAGAGTGAGTTTAAAAATCTTGATATTAGTCACGACCAAGATCTTTTGAAATGCAATTGCTGATGTTTATAGATCAGGCTCTTAAGTACTCCAGTTTTATTTTTCGGTACGGAACGTTTTGAAGAATTTTGAGATTGGTTGTTAACAGAGATGTGACTTATCTTAGATACAAGTATTTCAAGATACAAAATACGTATCTTGTATCTGAAATACTTTTTAATTTTTAGGGTTCCGTACCTCAAAAGAAAAAAACGGAACCCTTATAGGATCACTTTGTTGTCCGTCTGTCTGTCCGTCTGTCCGTCTGTCCGTCCGTCCGGGTGTCAAGACCTTTATCTCGGGAACGCGTGAAGGTATCGGGTTGAAATTAAAACCGTATACGCAGATCCATAGTAGCTTGCTGCAAAAAGAAAAATAAAATTTATTTCTCAGTTTTCGTAAAAAAAAGTTACAGCCGAATATGTCGTAAAAAACGCAGATTTCGACACTCACAGAGGAATCAAAACGTATGGGGTACTTCCCGTTGACCTAGAACTCTGAAATTTGGCAAGAAGCATTGTGTTAGAGTACACATATAGGAAAAAATCCTAAAACTGGACATTTTTAATTTAATCACAAAATATAGCGTCTTTAAGCAAGGAAAGAGGGTCCAAATTTTTAAGTACTTTAACCATATCATGTGGGGTATCACATGAAAGAGCTTCATTAGCACAAGCTAAAACGGGGTTTTAAATATTTTTAAGATGTATATTTTTCGATTTATGAAGGAAAATATAAAAAAAAAAACAAAAAAAAAACCTTTTATCTACTAGTTTATACGGAACCCTCGGCGGGCGAGTCTGACTCGCCTTGTCCGGTTTTATTATCTTATATCTTGTATTTATTATTATTTTCCATCTTTCTCTCATATAGCTGATCTACCGAATAACCTACTTTCATTTTATTGCGTTTAAAAATTTTTTCATCGCCTTTCTCTCAATTCCCACCCTTTGAAATGTCTCTGGGAGTATAATTCCGTTGTTTAACAAACTTTTGTACTGAATAGACTTCGACAAAGCCTTCAGTTCTGAGATTTAGGCTGTTATAGACTTTTAAAATACCTGCCTTGTTTCCACGGACGGGTTACTTGAACGGTTCCGAAACAACTTCGACTTGGTATTTTAAATCTTAGTATTTACCATCCATAAACAACTTTATTCTACTATTAACTACCTAAAGGTTTATTCAAGTTATTTTTTTACATGAAATAAATCTATGATTGACCACCAAATCGCCTATTAAGCGACAGTGTGGCCCAGGATGAAGCTCGTCGATCTAGAAGATATCTATTTTGTCTAGCTTTGAAAATTCCAAGATTATAGATTTCAAGAAACTGGAAAAGCGGTAGGGAATTTAAATTAATACGTAGTATTTACTGTGTGTACTTGTAAGATATGTCATAATCATTGTACATTACCACTGCACAACATTTTTCAATCAAATTAATAAATTCAAATATCACATACTCACATCTAGAGGTGGGTCATTGACAATTTACCCGTCAATTTAAAAAAAACAACTTTTTGTCAACGGTTAACAGGTTGAAAAAACAGTTGATTCAGTTATTAGGTTTCAACAAATGTGAAATTTCTATATCGCGTTGTGTCAACGTTTTTTATCTATAACAACTATAATATTAACAGGTGACTTGAAAATAAAGTTAGAAATGGTTTAAAATGAAATTTTCTTCAGTAAAGATCTTTTTTTTAAATGAGTTATATAAACATTATCTAAAAAACTGAAAAACTAACAAATCCTCCCGTGCGACCTCACCAAAACCGACCTTGACCGAAGTAATCAAAACAAGTAGGTATCTATAGGTATATTAAAAAAAACTTTTTTTTTAAAACAAGCTTTTATTGTTCTTGTTAATAATAAAGTACTTGCCAAGACGAATCAAACGAGTCGAAACTCGATGAGGTTGCGTCATTTCATTACAGAGTCCCTATGACCACCTTCCAGCTCCATCAACAGACCCTGGTTACCATTGAAAGACAAACTACTCGTCAAGACGATTCAAATGAGCCCAAACTCGTTGAGGTTGTGTCGTTTCATTGCGAAGTTCCTTTGGCCACCTTTCAGCTCCATCATCAGTTCAGCACCATGACATCATAATATTGCATTGTCACGCGATTTGCACATGTATGCAACATTTCAGCTCAATCGGTAACCGGGAAGTGGATCAAATTTAATTTGCAATATTTGATGACAAACATCGGGACAGGTGAAACTAAATAAAACCTTGTAATAACAATTTTGTTTACACACAACCCTTTTAATTTATCAGAGACACACAATTTTAAATTCAATAAACAAACGCTTTTTTCAAACAAAATAACTCGACATCTTGAATGTTTTTGTTTGATTTTAGATTCTAACTTATGTACAAGCAACAAGTATAATTTTTGCGTAATAATCCGTAAAAGCATCCTCTCATTTACTCATACGCGGAGTAACCGAGAAATGAGAATACCACCGATTGAGTTTCTTCGGGACGTTCGATCGGATGTATTCGTATCGGAGTTCCGTGGATCTATCCTTATAGCCAAAAGATGAAGAATTTCACATTTATTCGAAACCGTATCAAAATCAACGTTTTCACAATCCACCGCAAATATCATATAGGTCAATCCCAACTATGACCGAATATTCACATTAAAACCTTCCAAAGAAATATCGCCGAAACAGCTCCACATAAAGCCTTGAAAGTTCTTAGTATAAGTCAGTGGTTCTTAATTGGTGGTCCTTAGACCACTGTTGATCCTTGACAGCATCCAAAATGGCTGACAATTCAATATAAAATTTAAAAAAATGAATATATTCTGGATGCTGCAAAAATGAGTTAAAACGTTAGCAATTAAAGATGCAAGAACCTATTACCACAAAAAAGAGATAGTACAGAAGACAATCATATGTATGTACTTACTTTTCATACCTACATCGGCGGTCCCGCTAAGGTTGTCAACTTTGGCTTATGCACAAAAAACTATCGTGGTAGTGGCACTCGTATCTAGTTATTTGATTTATTGTTGAGAATAAAACAGGAATAATATAAACCAATATTTCAATTTTAATGTTATTAATATATTACAAATTTGTCACAGAAAATATCTTACGACGATTTCGACATTGGCGAAATGCACTATTAAAATATTTTAAGGTGTAATAAATTCACATTCTTATGTACACTTGTTTACAATAAGCTAGTGGATGGCACTCGCGCTCGCACTGGTCCCAGTCGATTCGAGATATCGCGTTCGTGATCGGTGTCTATATGTGCGTTGCTCGTGGGCACTTTGTATGTAGATTTCCTTCTGTTTTGAGCTATTACTAAGCCTAATCTTTCTATCTTTCCGTCCTACATTTAAACGGGTGTAATTTGAGTAATAACAGGTAGAAAGTTATATTTTTTATATTGTGATATTACGGTGAGTTTATCTATAAATAATTATAACAACAAAAAGTACGAGTACAACATTCAGGAGGTTTTTATCATACGTATTTTTATCCAATTGCGCAAGGTCATATTTTTCAGGTGTGTGTATTTTTGTATGTATGTGTATATGGGTATATGTATATGCACATATGAATGTGGGTATGTATGTTTATATAAATAATCTCCTACGGCCTAAAGGACTTGACTAATTTTAACGACACCTCTCGTTAGATTTGTTTAATTTAATCGTTTGTTTAGTAGTTACCTTGAGTACGGTAGCCTCGATGTTATTGGTTTTATTACTAATTTCAGTGCTATCTAATGTTTTTTTAATAACATTGTTAATATAGCCTATGCGTTATTCCAGATTATGAGCTTTATTCATTATAAATTTATTTCAAATTCATGCGACCAGTTTAGCTTCTCAATAATTTTATTAGTCGCACTTTTAATAATTAATTAACGAGAATTATTATTTTGGTACATTTTATGGTCATTACAGAAAAAAATTGACAAATGGGCTTTCATGACCAAAAGTTTAAGAACCTCTGGTATAGGTGAAATGGAGTGGCATCAGTCAGGTTATTGTGCGAATGTAAATCCCCCAGGCAGCCGTCCCGGTCCACCTCTCCACTCGAGACGGGATAAGCAGACTCCATTTTTATACGTCGCCGTCTCCTTTGTACGTAAAGGATCTAGCTTTTACGTGCGAAACTTCAAATGAAATGGAATGGAAATATTTTTGATATAGTTGCGTCTTGGGATCGTAGAATAAATAATAATAATTCAGGATAAAATACAGTCACATAATAAAATCGGTAAACTAGGAGTTGGCTGTGCTCAAGGAGACACACTTTCTCTCACGCATCACAACATTTTTAAACATCGGCATCGGCCGAAAAACATTACTTAACTTTGATCAAGGTCTCAAATTCTCTGTCTTCTTTCCGCAAGTGTCAATCCGCAAGAACCAGGAGATATTACCCCTGGAACTCGATGACGGAAAGTGATAAAGAGTCGAGTTTGTGCTCATTTTTTAGCCGACTTTCAAAAAGGAGGAGGTTCTCAATTCGACAGTATTTTTTTTAATGTTTGTTACGCGATTACTTCGCCAATTATGAATTGATTTTGAAGATTCGCGTTTTGTTTGGTAGATCATATTTTAGAGGTGGTTCAATATTAATTTTATTAAAATCTTAGTTAAGTACTGATTTTTAAAACAAAATTCCTGGAAAATTTGTCATCCAAGTAAACGAAATTGCGTATTTTGAAGTCAGTTGTTTCGGTTTTTTAAACCATAATTAATGAGCATTTTTCGTGTCAATAATAAAATACTAAGATTTTTTTTATATTAGGTATCTCAGTTTTTTGCTAAAATCGAGAGAAATAACGTCAATAACGCTATAACGCTTGTCTGAAAACACGACTGCAAATATGCAATAAAGATTTTATTGTAATTTCAAAATGAAGAGCTTTTATTGTACTTTATCATTTTTGCTTACATTAGACAGGCAGAAAAGTTCCGTAGCGGCCCCAATTATACGAAAATAGCTGTTTTACATCTAACTCTACAATTAACTACTTTGTGATAAACTTATGCGATACTAATAATACACATCTTCTCTGTCTACCCTCGTATAACATTTTTCACTGAATAAAAAAAAAACAATTATAAGCACAGGCTACATCTCTCGACTCAGTGGGCCCGCCACGCTACCCCGCTCCGCAACTCACCCTGTGAGTTAATACACACTGGGACACACTGAGCTTTTATAGCATTTCTATAATTACCGTACAGCCGCCTGGTTGGATAACTTTTGACACTGGGGATGGCCGTCTTGACCATTGATAGACCACAGACACAGATAGCCAATGATCACATGACAGGATGTTGAACTTCATCGAATGAACAGATCAAAACGAATATTAAAGCTCATGAACGGGTCTGCGTACTATGAAAATAAAATTCGTTTTGGAAAAAAAACTAGTATCAATTCAATAAACGCACACAATGTTCAAAAAATAGATGTGTGTGCATTGAGATTGCAAGCATTTTTTATTACGTGGAGATTTTTCCAAATGCATACCGCACCGTATGTCAGGTTATCACATTCCCTGGAAACAAATTGAGGAACCTTTTACCCAGAAGTAGGAAAAATATATTACCTGCTAAGGATGTGGATTGGGCATAGAGTATGAATTTGTTTTAAAAATTAAAGTTTTGAAATTAAACTAATGCTTTTGTTAATAGAAAGAGAAAAACGATAGCTTATATATAAACTAAATCAAAGATATAAACTAAATCAAAATGAGAAAGTTAGCTTTCTTCATATATCTCTCTGTTTCTTTTCCAAATGCATACCGCATCTGCATACCTTATCTGTTTATTTACTATTTATGCGCAAATAACTAAATCGATTGTTCTGAAATTTAGTACAGATATAGCTGAGAACCTGGAAACAAACATAGGCTATATATATTTCATCATCAGTATCATCACCACCATTTTTCATCACCACATGGGTGAGATCGAAAAGTCGTGGCTTATATTAATATACTTTACTCAAAAAAAGCCCATAGCGCTCAGTGTGTCTCGATAACGGCGCGCGTCGCTGAAATCTTCAGTGTGTGCGCGTCTCTCAGAGGACGCTACCGTGTCAGTGTGAACCGTTCTTTACAATATACATGCACCTTTATACATAGTGCTGTGAATGTGGATGTACCTTTATCGACGGCGAGTGCCTTGGATGCTTCGGTAAATATACCTTATGCGTACATACTCGTTTGCTTTAAAATTAACAGGTTTTTGATCAAAAAGGCTGTAGGTTGATTGCGATTGACAAATCAGAGATTTTGGTCGTAAAAAGCGAAGTCCAAATGCTTTATTTGTTTATAATCGTGTTATTTGTCGAATGATGATGATTTTGACGAAATTAATGAAAAACGTCGTTTTTCTATGGTTTTTCGATTGATAAATTGGTTTTTATTAAATAATTGATTTTGTCGTTATTTTGATAAATGTATAGAATTAATAATGTACGCAAATCGTGATAAAATATGTCAGAATTGTTTATAAACAGATACTTTTTTTGACCTACTCTTTACCTTTTGGGCTTCTCACTCAATACAAAATTTACCACAATAAAGTGGTAATTACATGGCATATTTGAAGAGAAAAGAGAGAAAAATGTGTTTAAATTCATCCCAAGGATGTATCCTTGGGATGAATTTAAACACATTTTATTGAGGTAAAAATATGATTGTTAAATCTTATCTATTTGAATTATTATACATTATAATATTTGTATATAAAACCATGACGAAAATGTTTAAATAGATATGAAATGCAAAAGTAGGTATTCCCTGATGGTCGATTTTATAGATTATACTAGTACAATCCACATTTATGGAGTCATGCTCTACTGTCCACTTTCTTGTCATTTAGAGAGTCTCCGTAAATTCCAATAAAGTGGACTATTTTATGACACGGTCCACTTTATTGGAATTTAAGGAGTCGTCTGACCCACGGGCAGTGGACTGTGACTGCTAGGCTAACTCCATTTGATTTAACTACATTGATTTAGGTTGTTATTCAGCTACAATTAATTTATGATTTATAATTTAAAAAGTCCACTTTACTCTAATTTAGGGAGTCATGTGACTGTTTATGTCATAGGTTGTTATTCAACTACAGTTTACTTTATTTATGATGTATATTATTCTTCCTAACTATATGTGTATCCCTTGTTTGGATACCTGGAAGAGATCGCTCTAAGTAATAAGATTGTCAATTGGAAACCTAATCAATAGTGTTATTATTATTGTTATAGTTCCCTGTTTCACTGTGTGGTCTTTAATTAAGTGTTAACTATATATTTGACCCACAATCCACTCAAATCGTAATTTATGAGGAGTAGTTTGACCCGCACTTCACTGAAATAGGGTTTCGACAGTTCATTCTATTGTGAATAACACATTGTGGTTAGTTGATCATATGCTCGCATGATGTAATGATATAATCATAGAAGGTAAACACATAAATAGGTTTCTTCTAGGCAAGCGCGCTCCATCGTAGACCGTAACTGTCGCTTAACACCAGGTGAGTTGACGGTCAAGCACAGTCCTATTTACGAATAAAAAAAATTAAAAACATCCCGATTTCTGACCAAATTGTCATGATACACATGCGCTGAAAAGATCATCACCATCTGAAATGTAATAATAGAAAATAGCTAGCCAAATACCTCCCTTAGCGCCCATTACAAAACTCCTCGCAAAAATCTTTCGGTCTAGAACTTGGTGAAAACTTTTAACTAAGCACATTTTTGTATAGCAACATCTCCCTCGAGTTTTCCCTCACCTCATTTAGTCCTTCGTTAAGCCAAGCTTAAAAACGTAACAAGTTTCAAAGGGAACCCTTTCATTTTTGACTCTCATTAAGGCTCCAAAGATTACAGGCAAGGTTGCCCTTAACGGGAAGACTTTGGTTTATATTGAGGCCATTTTTGCTGTTTTATGACAATGGACTCAAGTTTTAACGTTATTCTTTCAGGAGATAATAAAGACTACAGATAATAAAAACTATAAGTTCATAGTATAGTCGCCATCGCCACTCTTAAGTAGAAAATCTGTTGCTAAGCACTAAGCAAACAAATTCACAGAATCTGTAATAATCTTCCATTATTCATTACTATCTGGTCTCTGGTGGTGGTGGTGGCTCAAGTAGCAGTGATAATAAATAGTCAAGTGCGTGTCGTACCACGCGCAATGTAGGGTTCCGAACTAACATATCATAATTTATGTGACTTAACAGGGTGTCTTGTTTGATACTACGAACACATGTAAATAACTTGTAAAACCTAGTTAGCCGTGATAGTTATCCGTTTAATTTCATCATAATATTCTACTAGCATGATTTTTTGCACTTTGACATTGACTAGCAAAAAATATTGCAAAATTGTTTTTGCACATCCCCAATGTTTTTGATTACCCAACAATACCCCACACGATAGGGTAGTTGAGAAAAAATAATTCATTCCCACTATACGTGTAGGGGAGGTACCCCAAAAAAATATTTTTCAAAATTTAACGACTTTCTCGGCATTATTAAAACGCATACTCGTATGTATACTAAGTTACAGCTTATTAAGGACGCGCCGCGCAAAGCCGCGGACGAACAGACAGACAGACATGGCGAAACTATGAATGTATGAATACAATGTCTTAAAATAATAATAAGAACTCTTTGTATGTTATGTATTCTAGCAAATGAATGACTTGATTTGATTTGATTTAAAGGTTCCTTGTTTACCATGGAACCCTAAAAATGGCGACGATGATGATAATACAGAGATATCCGTTTCCAATTTCTTAGCTACATAAGTTTTATTTTTAACTACCGGTCAAAAAAGAGGATGGTTATAAGTTTGACGTATATAAATATGTACATAATATAAATATATCTGTGGCATCGTAGATCTCAAACGATTGACCGATTTTGATCTTGTTTTTTTATGTTACATAGATCTACGATTGATTTAGATAGATAACTCTTTATTTAAAGACCACATTGTACAGACATATTGAAAAATGACAATATTACTATGACTAATCTTTCAATAGGCGGCCTTATCACTTAAAGCGATCTCTTCCAGGCAACCATGCACGGAGTAGGATAGGTTGCACTGATTTTTATATGATATACTTAAGATTTGATCGAGTGTGTTCTTAGCTATGTTTCATGAAACGGTTCAGCCGTTTTTTATATTGTTTTTTTTTTCTTTTTTTAGTTTTCTATATATACTTACTTGTCCGATACAGTATTAGTATTGTTATCTTCGCCGGTTTTATTTTATTTTGAAAATTATTTATTTTTTATTAAAAAAAAATGATTTCAGAAATGGGTATAGATTTCGCTTCAATAATTTGGATATATACTAATTACAAAAAAAAACGGATAAGTGCAAGTCAGACTCGCCCACCGAGAGTTCCGTACAAACTAAATAAAAGGGGGAAATCATATATTTTTTTTATATTTTCCTTCATAAACCTAAAAATATACATCTTAAAAATATTTAACACATTCCTTGCTCACCACTCGGATCCGAGTAGGGGCTATAGTAGCGGCGCCTCCCACTCGGATCCGAGCGAGCGTATGTTTGAGGCAGCCTCATTCCTTGCATAGAGACACTATTTTTTGTGATTAAATAAAAAATTACCAGTTTTCGGATTTTTTCCTATATGTGTAACTCTCTACAAATAACTCTAGTTAGTAACTCTAACACAATGCTTCTTGCCAAATTTCATAGGTCAACGGGAAGTACCCCATAGGTTTTGATTCCCCTGTGTGTCGAAATGTGCGTTTTTTACGACATATTCGGCTGTAACTTTTTTTTACGAAAACTGAAATTTTTTATTTTTCTTTCTGCAGCAAGATACTATGGATCTGCGTATATGTTAATAATTTCAACTATACCTTCACGCGTTCCCGAGATAAACGTCTTGACACCCTGACGGACGGACAGACAGACGGACAACAAAGTGATCCTATAAGGGTTCCGTTTTTTCCTATTGAGGCACGGAACCCTAAAAAGCCTGCTGGGTACGTTGCCTACAGTTGTAGGTTCGAAATTATCTTTGTATAATCATCATGAATATGAGATTTGATTTGATAATAGATTATTTGATTGTTTTGTTTTTGTTTAGTAGACGCTTGACCATCAACTTAGTGATTTTGTGTGTTGTTTATTATAGTTGTAATAAAATCACTTTCTAACCGACTTCCGAAAAGGAGGAGATTCTATATGTTCCCCGATTACTCGAACACACCTTGACCGATTTATAAAAATATTCTTTTAGTTGAAAAGGTATAATTGGCCAGGTGGTCCCATATAAATTTTATCAAAATCGGTTAAGTATTTTTTTTCACTAATTAACTGGAAAAATATGTCATCCAAGTAAACGAATTGCGTATTTTGAAGTAGACATAAACATAAATATAATATTAGACATAGACATAATATTAGATATAGACACATATTTAATCGTGGAAGACATAGTTTTTTGTTTTTTTAAGCAATTACCTGTTTTCATAGGAAAATATTTAGCTCCAAATTATATTTCCAACATTACTACTAGTTGCCTTTGATTCCTCCATGGAAAGTGTCCATGACCCCGTGAGAAGGCTCCAAGTTATACAATAGCTTACATATTTATATGCCAGATGGGTAACGTCAGATAACGCGTAGTTATTGTCTCGGGAAATACATTAAAATTGAGTCATTTAACCGAACGAAGCGAGGTCTCAGTCGCCTGGGACAGATTGTTAATCTCTTAATTAAGTTCACGCAGTGTTTTTATATGCGCACGGTGGCTGAAAAAACCTTGGAAAATATATTAGGACCATTTTTAATGTGAAGCTAAGATTGGTCATCGAATCTTAATACTTTTGGCAGAGCCAAAAATTCAGAACACAATGGGCAGTTTTTATACATTTATTCCATTTCGAACATCAATGAAGTAAATCCATCCAAAATTATACACCTAAAGTTTATATCGCAATATTGATTAATTGATTAAAAGTTGGTATATTTGCAAAAACTGATAGATACAACTAGGGACACTCAAATGAATGGACGATTTTTTTCTTAGGAACGGTGTCTAGAAGAACCGTTGCATACGGTGCAAGGTAACAAGCTTGCAGCTTGCATGACGTGTGACCGCTGTATTTAGGCCGATTGATTCACGGCATAACCGAACCCATTCGTAGACAGTTCAAAGAACTGTGTCGTACCTCTTTTTAATCGACAAAAAAGGCGGAGGTTCTATGTTCGACTGTGTTTTTTTTTAGCTAGACTTCATTTGAGATGTGGAAATTCAGACAGTTGAATTGGTGACCACGAACAAATTAAACTAAACACCACTCATTTTGTAGCAAATAATTGGTTAAAAATATGTCGAGACTTTTTCGCCAAGACTTTCTTTTATTCAATAACGCAAGACTTTGTCCGCGCGTGAATCGTGGTCCTATAAATCTAACCAAACATAACTTGGTAATCGGTCCAGCCGTTTAGGCTGTAACACTCATATAGATACATTCATAAATAGGTACATACATACTTAAATACATACATATACAATATAGACTATATATACACTCGAAAAACATAACCCTCCTTACGCAGTCGGGTAAAAAGTGTGCTAGTTACTTCATCATAGCACAAGTCATCCTGTCAAGTTTCGTTCAACAACATAACAGCAACACAACATATGTACACCCGAAACACATTGCCCTCCTTGTGTAGCCGGGTAAAATCCTTGACTCTATCTAAATAAATTCTAGTTACGTAAATATACCGTGATATTGTTATTTTACATCTCTCTAACATATTTGTCACGAGTTAAGAGCGTCAATAAACTAATTTTAGAGGTGTTAACTCTTAGTAAACAAATTAGATGCAGAGCGACCAACTGTATCGGCCACATTTTTATGTGAAACATATATTGATGTGTCTCACTCGTGAAACTAACTCGTATGCCGTGACAGAAAATGGCATGACGCCCTTTCGTGCCGTCGCGTCTCCACTACGTTACCACTCTCGACTGACACATGGGAGTACTACATACATCGTTACTTCAATGAGCCAATTTACTCACTCGCTGATAAGTTGTTCTATGTCTGGGTGATTCTATCTATCATAAGTAAGCATGGGCGTATATAAGGGGGGGGTCCAGGGGGTCCGGACCCCCCCCATGGCGTTGGCCGAAAAAAAAATTAAGTGCTGTCAAAATTCCGGAATAGGTATCGCACGCATGTTACAAAATATATATAAAAACCTGATGTGCGGTAATGTGTGAGCATAACTACAGCTTAGCTAAAGAGATGCAGTATGACCCATGTTCGTCTTTCGCCCGCGCATACTACAAACGTGTATATCAAATGGAAACTATATATTTTTACCCGATTGCGTAAGAAGAAGGCTAATGTTTTTCGAATGTATGTATGTATGTAACATACATACATACATACCCATGTATGTTTCTATATGAGAGCCTGAACGGTTTGACGGATTTTGATGTGCGAGGTTGATGTGTCATTACAGTCGTCTTCGTTTCCAAAGTGTCATAATTAGGCTATATTTTTTGTAATCATAATACATCTCTTTCAAAAATAAAAATAAAAGTTTTTTCGTAATCACTAACGCACTATTTCGTAATAAACAAGTTTTTTTTTAGAATTATTCTAAAGAATGCGCGTTTATAATCTTTTACAGCAATTTTACGCATACTTTCTCACAAAAAACGTACACTCAACAGCGTATTAAAAGTATCAATATCGTAAGTTAGACTGCAAAAAACTTCTTTTCTGCTGTCGGTATTTTTTTTTTTTTTTTTAATATTCATACTTTTTAAGAAACCCTAACTCCATCTCTGTCATATCTATACAAATTGAGAGAGATGGAGATATAGTTTCCAGGCCGATTCCGAATCCGACAAGTTGTGAACAAGGCCGTAAGGCTTAGGGGTTCAACCTACATCCTTGCTCTTTTTTAAAGTTTACTTAATTTGCTTCAATATTTTTCGCGCGTCAAAGCGAAGCGATCGCTCGCGCATGCCCATATTTTTGAAGATATAAAACGACTAAATGAACTCATAAAAAGATCTTCCTTCGTAAAACTAGAAAATAATATCGCTAAATATCAGGCGAGTTGGAGATCAGTCGTAGATCTATCTAACGTAAAAAAAAACACAAATATTCCACGAAAAACTCAATTCGATCCAAGCCAATTTTACATAAAAAAATATTTTTGCGTTAATAATTTCGAAAAGATCGAACAAGACTCTTAAAGTGCCGTTCTTAAATTTGAAATCAATGTATTTAAATGGTTATATTTATATTTTTTGATAGCGTAAGTCAGTCTTACTCATCCAGTCGGATATTTCATTTTTTTAAACACTTTTATACTTGTTTGGTTCATCTGGGCCACTTTCTAACACGATCAATGAATTAAATTATTTCCAAAATTTAATTTAAAAAACCTCAAAAATTTTCGCGCTCGCTTCGCTCGCGCATTATTGGGTACTATTTTGTCGTGGAAATACTGCGGGCTCACTAATACGACAAATAAATCATATTACTATAAAAACACTACTAAAATGTTCGCGCTCGCTTCGCTCGCGTATGCTTATTATCTATGTTTTTGTTTACTTGAGTCATACAAATGCTGAGCGCTCGTTAAAACGGGTGAAGTCATAGGGTACCTCTAGTTTATTAAGAATTAATATTGTTCCGACGATACATTTACACTTTATTTACAGTTATACGTTTGCCCGTAAGTAATTTTATTTTCGTGTATTTAAATGTTTATAACTTATAATAAAGATTATAATTATATATACATTGACGTTTAGAAACTAGTACTCATCTGTGTATAGTCTGCGCAAATAAAGAGGCAAATAGTAGTATATTTTTATAAATTTTTGTACCCGTGGACCCCCCCCATGAGAAAGCTATAGCTACGCCCATGTAAGTAAGTATGTATTAAGTAAATTTGTATAGACTGAGTGGCCAGGCCTAGTGTTAGATTTAGGTCCCAGTTGTTTGTCAATCGTCAAGCCAGGTCAGAGACCTTTCGGCGGCTTAATAAGTATGTATTTACAAACAAAAAAATATATAATATATGTATTTTATCGGCTATCTACTTTCCATAGTACAAGTTTTGCTTAGTTTGGGCTAGATGGTGTTGTGTGAAAATGTCCACCAATATTTATATTCATACAACTTTTTTTCTTCTATTTATGGTATTAGGTCTGGGAAACGATATGTCAAACTTTGTCACAGAATAAGGGAGATATCTTTGAATCGCTATTAATTGAAACTAGAATACATTTGTGTGTTACAAATATACATTGCGGGGTCTTCACTCGAGAACTTTTCGGCCCCATCTGACATCAGTTCTACGTGCTATGTGCCCTGCCCACTGCCACTTCAATTTGCTAATTCATTGTGCTATGTCGATGATCTTTGATCGCTTACGTATCTCTTCATTTCAGAGTCGATCTCATAAAGAGTATCCGAACATAGCTTTTAATAGCTCGTTTAGAGCTTCCATAAAGGGCCCACAGTGTGTGACCACGTTTTAGAGATACTGGTTGTATAGTTTTAACTTGAAGTGTTGGTCAAGATGTTTCGAAGTTACCCAAACGCTGCCCAGTCGAATGCAGTGATTCACTAAGTGAGATATTTTAAAGTCAGACACGCCACAAATATTGTGGGTGAAAAAAACTCGAGATGCAGAAAATTCAATGACGCCCTTTTCCCGCAATGTTAATTTTATCTCGTACGCTAGTTAACGCCAGGTGTACACACGCTATTTCCATCTCACGATCTTTACCAATAACATAAACAATTTTTCAACAAGCAATCGAGAAACCGACGCAACACAGATCCTGGTTTGCTGGAATCACACTTCGGTAAATGGTTTTCAACACTTGCTCAAAATAGCCTATTTATAACACGTTTTATATTGGGAAGGACAGTATCGGAGCTTTGATCAAACGTTTAGTAGCCGTTCGAATTCTGAATATTACAAACTATACATTGACCACGGAAATAACAGTGTAAGACGGTTAGCTAGAAGGTCGACCTCAGTTGCAGGAAGATGCTGGTTGGTGAAGAACAAGTTGGTGTCTTTTTGGAAAACTAATACTTATATCCAGTAGTGGGCTTATTGTGGCTTAGATAAATATGATGATGAAAATCTATTTATAATTTGAAAGTGTAAGGACATTCATATCCTAAAAAGCTTTAGTTGCCAACGAAAGCCCAAGAGAACCTCACAGCAGGTTACTTTCTAGTACCCGGCTGCTAGCTGGTTAGTCATCTCAGATTCAGCATTTATTTATTTTCACATTTTATATTTATATTCTTTCTATACTAATGTCGGTCGTTGAACTGACACCGGTCGTACCTACGTACTAATGCAAAAAGATTTCAATAAATCATCACACTGGTGCGTTGATGGATAAATCGATGTAGTAGTTTGTCATACATGCTGCCCGCATATATGACTGGCACAGTGACGTCAGTGATTACTGTCAGCGTACTGTCAGAGTTGCATTTCAAACAGTCCAGTTGCAAAGTTCTTAGCCAGCCCCGATTTAACATGATCCTTCCCTCTCCGTATATAAAGTACAAGTAGATAGGTTTTACTCATCACAGTTGCCTCCTCATTGGCCCTGTCTTTCATTAAGTATTCACAATTTGTTTTTATTAAAATCGGCATGTGCCTTTATTAATTACAACAAAACCATAAAAACTACACATACCTACTTAACTAAAAAAAAAACAAATCGATTACCTCAGACCCAAAGATAATCCCATATTTTATTTATTATTTTCATCAGTATATTATACATATTTTATGTAATTTCAGTATTAGAATGTGAATTGCTTAGTAACTTAGGATGTTTGTACCTTTCTATCATTTATCTTTGAGTACCACATATATTATTTATCAGGATTTATTAATTTTCTAATAATTATTTTTTCTATGATGACACCCCGTCATCCATTTCCATCCTTTCGCATCTCCATCACAAAGTTGCCTGAAAGAGATAACTTTTAGCAATGAAGCCGCCTGTTGTTTCACTAACACGTAAGCCTTTGTAATCAATTAGTGCTATGGTGTAAACAATAAAGCGTTTATCTATATAACATATATTCTAAATATTATCTAGAATAGAATACAGATGAAACGAAAGCTAGGTAACTGGTTATCTGCGTATACTGTGGTAGACGTGTGCGGTCATTAGCGGCCTTACCGAAAAACGTTGCTTAACTTTAAGCAGTGATTAACGTATTTTGTCAACTTCTCGCTGACACGTAGTGACACTTGCGGAAAGAAGACAGAGAATTTAAGACGATGGTTAAAGTTAAGTAACGTTTTTCGGTAAGGCCGTAGGTGTCTAGCGGAGTGGAACCGCGGTAGGCAGCTACCCGCATGTTTTCAACCTGATTAATACTTGCATATTAGAACATCCAATGTCCGGTGTTAGGTGCATATTGAAGCTTCATTCACAGCTTTTCAGGCAGTTCGTGGGTTCGACCCCCACTCTGTACAAACATCTGTGTGATGATGGATGTTTGTTCTGTGTTTGGGTGTTTCTATCTATCATAAGTATGCATTACAAACAAAAAGTAAGTAAGTTCCCATAGCACAAGCTTTGTTTAGTTTGGGGCTTTTCTGTTTGGATAGAAAATAAAATGTGATATTGAGGGCGCTATTGGCCTTATTTCATTGTTTTGTTCAATCGAGATGTCGTTGTGACCGAGCGAGCGAAGCGAACAAGGGTGTCTGCATCAACTGTAAGCATTCTCTCTCTTCTGTCAAGATGTTTGTTGTGACTCGTGTATCTCTATATATAATCAATATATCAATCTCAATATATAAATCAATTAATGTTCGTTTGTCTCGCTAAAACTCGAGAACGGCTGGGCCGATTTAGCTGATTTTGGTTTTGAAATGTTTGTCGTAGTCCAGGGAAGGTTTAAAGGTTGAGAAAATATCGGGTCGATTGATAGGTACGCCGTCATTTAGTTTTTCAAAAAATTTTGACGGAATTTGGTATTTTAAAATTTCATAGATTTTTGTCGTCGGAAATTTTCGATAAATGGGGTATTTCCTCCTAAAAAGCAGAAAGTGTGCTGCGGCGCCATTTACTGACCTTTGAACTGTGTAGTACGTTAGTAAATACAGCTGAATACAGCCGATTTTGATAATATTTGCTAAAAACATTTTGGTAATCAAATTTAAACAAGAATCATAAGCTAATGAGAAAAATCGGTCAAGAGGTTGTCGAGATAAAGATGAAATTTCAGTTTCAAAAAAGAGGGGAAGTTTGATTTGAGGCTATTTGTGTACATGTTTTCCATAATATTTTATATACATTTTCAATTAATTTTTAATGTATTTTTTTATAGTATTCGATATTAATTTCTCAATAAAAATGTCGAATATGAGGAGTAGAATTCGCGAGCCCAGATTTATTCCAACATAAATTTGGGCAAAAAATTTTTTTAAGCAAGATAGATCTACGATTGACCACCAACTCGCCTGATGTTAAGCGACAATGTGGTCGATTCTAGCCTTAAAAATTCCAAGATTTTAATTCACAGGGAACAGAAATGGCGGCAATGAATTCCATTCTTGTGCAGTACGCATCATGAACGTGACCGATATCGCTGAGTACGGATTTTTGGCATTTCTTTTTATGATTTGATATAATTTTCACTTTTCAATAACCTACCTTTCTTTAAGAATGGTGCGTTTTTCCCCGACTGCATAACGTAATGCTATATTAGGTAGATATAGCATTGTACTATGTACAACACAATATTTTATCCTATTTGTTCAAATCCCGCGATAAAATCGATTATTATTTTATTTATATATTGTTATCTAGAGTGACTCCGAGCATAGCCCTCTCCATAGCTCGTTGCGTGACCTTGAGCTTCCTTATAAGGCCCATAGTTAGGGACCACGAGCTATGGAGAGGGCTATGCTCGGAGTCACTCTACGAGATCGAATAAGAAATAAAGAGATAAGTACGTAGACGTACGAAAGTCACCGATATAGCAGAGGATTAGTAAGTTGAAGTGGCAGTGGGCAGGGCACATAGCACGTTGAACTGATGGCCGATGGGGCCGAAAGGTTCTCGAGTGGAGACCACGTACCGGCAAGCGCAGCGTAGGAAGACCAGCCACGAGATGGTCAGATGGCCTCATACAAGTGGCGGGAAGACGCTGGATGCAAGCCGCTTCCAATCGGTCTTTTTAGAAATCCATGGGGGAGGCCTAAGCTATGTCCAGCAGTGGACTTCTTATGGCTGAGATGATGATGATGATGATGATGAATACGCTGGTATAAACTTTGAATATGCTTGTAGTTTTAATAATATATTTATTAATGTAAATAAAATAATAATAGAATATAATACCTATGTGGGTATCAATTTTCCACGAATTCATGGGAAACGATACGCCCTATAGTAATTTAGTTTTTCCTTAAAGAAAAAAAACATCTATTTACTTATTTACTATATCCAAAACAGTGTAAATGTGAAACTGGCAACATTAAATGCATAAATCCAGAGCCGTTAAATATTAAAAAAAAAAAAAAATGGTTCTCATTACGACCGTAGTATATTATGATTAGGTAGATACTAGAACACCTACTACGTTGATTACTTTGCTTAGGATCAAAATAATTTATCATGTAGTATTATAATCGCTATACAGAAGCACAACAAAGAGCTTTAATACCTCAGGGACAGAGAGGTAACACCGCACCATACTATGCGACAAAATGTTTTATTGTCGTAGAAAATTGACATCTAAACGATAAGTATCAAAGCTTACTTTTGTCTGTTCGAGTTTGACGTCACACAAAATTTCCTTATTTTTTATCTGTCACTTGAATTTCTGGTAATATTTTCAGTAAATAACAAAGAGTTTAACAAATAACACCAAGTGAATGCTACTCATATACAAATAAAACTTTGACTTTATATATATTTACTACAAAAAATACCCACGGTAAATAAATATTAATAAAAAAAAGGTGAGACCAGAATTCAATTCAATTCAATTTATTTGACAACAATAAAAAGTACAAGGTAGTAAGTGTGAACCCATTGGCTCCGAACTAGTTATTACTGTGTCAATGGCCTCTCCCATAGTAAATTACATATTTATGTTATTTAATGCACTACATATGTTAAAGAGAAAGAAGAAAAAAAATATAATTAACAAACAATAAACAATATCAAAGTTAAATAAAATATATATATAAATATATCTAGAAACAATAAAATATAGTTATTGAAGCTACACAAACAATTCAATTCAAAAATACGCAATCTAACATAAGTATAAGGTGTCTAACATGTTCTCTAGAATAATAATTGGTGGACATATATACGCATATTTGATAGCACAGCATTGACTGTACTGCGTCAAATATTCTATAATATCTACTGTACGTTTGTAGATATTATATTTGTATGAACAATGTCCAACATTTTTTGTGTTTGTTTATAAATGCACATTATTTTCACATATTGGAGGCCTTAGAATAAATATGTGTTAATTTTACTACAGCATTTTGTTTCGGCTTATCTGCCATTTTTTTTTTTTTTTTTTTTATATATAGAAATAGGTTTGCGCTTGACCGCCAACTCGCCTGATGTTAAGCGACGTTGCGGTCTACGATGGAGCGCGCAAACACATACACACACATACATTAAAGTACATTAAAGTAGTATTAATAGTCTCTGAGTAAATTTGCTGTGACATACGAATCTACAAACGGCCATGGCGAATTTATAAGGGTTCCTCGGAGTAATACAGAACCATAAAAGCAGTACATTCGCTTCTACATATTGTTACACTCTCACGAGTATTCCAAATCACGTCAAATAATACCCAAACTTGGCAGTAATCAGACATCGTACATATGTGCAGAGATCTTTCAATCTAAATAAAAATGAAAAGTATGAGAATGGATAGCGCTTTCACGATGAGAGTTCCGAAAGACAAAATGAGAGGCAACTAATGTTGTTTAGACATGCATGAGCGAGACGTTGATGATGATATTCGAGCAAAATGAAGCATGCATTGGGACGACGTTATGCTACGTGCGTAGCATGTGGCTCTTGTGTGCGGTCGTTCAATCTAAATCTAGACTAAACTATTTCGTACACCGTAGCGTCTGTCGTAGCAGTTTTGTCGACTGTAGGTTTTGCCATATCGTGTTCCGTATTACTGTGACATGCAAAGCGTATGGTCGGAGTTTTGGCGGGAACGTCATAGAAAATATGTTGTTACTCTGTTTTATGAATTCTATAAAAATGCTAGTGTTTTATTGTCTAAGTGTTCGATTAAGTGCGTGTGTGTGGGCAAGTGAAAGTGAAACCTGTCATTTTACGTTGTTGGCAAAACTCCATAGAAGCTTCTAGTAAAGTCGCCATCACTTGGCATCACGAGGCAAGACTCAAACTTAATAATGACTATTTACGTGACTTAGACTGTGACTAAAACACCATAAAACTTGTATTTTATTCAAGAAACTTATTACTTGACAATGGCAATTGCGCTAATCACGCGGGTCCAATACAAAAAGAAGAAGGGGCGTTTGGTCGCGTCGCATTCCGTGCTATATCATAGTGGGTCGTCACCCTAATACCGGAGGGACGGCTATAAAGTCTATTGTTTCCGAGAGCCATGACGTGTAATGTTTCCTACAGAAGATTGATTGCGGCTTTTTCACGTGCGCCAAAATATTACCCAAATATTGTAAAATAGATGACCGCCCACTTTCATTAATTACTTAGAGCTTTTAGTAGTGTGCGGTATTATCTTTCACTAGTAAATAGGTAAATGTTGAAGAATCGTTATTTAGTAGAATTGTTTGGTTACAGAGGTACACTTGATTTTATGAAAAATTGCTGTCTATAATTTGAAGCAATTTGTCTAAGTCTGTTTTTTTCAATATAGGCTTGCGCTTGACCGTCAACTCACCTGGTGTTAAGCGACAGTTACGGTCTACGATGGAGCGCGCTTGCCTAGAAATAACCTATACACTCACGATTTGAAGACACCTAGATTATATCTATTCGGAAAGACCCATTCAGGAAGCGCATTCCACATTTTGGCGGTAAGTACGCACAATTAAAGTGGAGCCAAAGCGTTTCGTACGTGTTTTCGGAATATCAACCATGTTCGTTCTGTCTAATAATAACTAGAGTTCAAGATTTTATTATTATTTTGGGATTGAAGCCGCGAGAAATTACACTGTACCGCCTACCTACGAAGTCGCGGCGAGTATGTTAGTTGTTGTTTACTTCAGAGCTTCACGGCCTAATTCCACCCTCCCCATTTCAATACAGGACTAGCAGGAAGTCGGCGCATTATCATAACCACCCATTTCTTGTTAAATTGCTAAAAATCTGTACTAGTGTTCTAAGGTAGAGTTAGAGTGTTGTTTCATCAAAATTGGTTGAGCCGCTTTTTCTTGTATTTAGTTTCCAGGGTATTTGAGTTTTCTAAACACACTTGTTGACAATTTTGAATGTCTTTCTGCTGTCATTTAGCTGTCATAGAATTAAAATTGTAGCATGTTTAAATGAAAAAAAAACCTAAAAAATATGATTAAATTATGCATGTAATAATTACCACTATCTTTGATCCAAGTAAATTTTCGTACACAAAAATATTTTTGAATACAATATAATATATAAACTACCTATACATACTAAATATATTAGTTGACATCATAAAAACACTAAACATAATTCAAGTCATCAACAACGTCATTTAATTAATAATACCTATTAAAAAAAAGTGTAAGCTCAGTTAAGCTCAGTCAAAAAGCCCGCCCTGAACTGTACCAGGTGCAAAAGTACCCATGACGCTAGCTGCGTTACCGCGTTGAACAGCGATGGACAACCTTTGCACCAGGTGGGAGCCGGGGCGGGGGTCACCACACTTTTCCCTTATCCGGCGCCCTAACTCGTGAATCAAACTTTTGGCTTCAGAGCCCCAGCTACCCATGGTCTCGACAGCAATGGGTAATATATATGGTAACTGTACATCTAACATTAATAGTTCTATTACACTATCAAAATTCTCGACTAAAGGGTGTATTATTTTGTGAACTACTGATTTATTACTTGGTTCAGAATACAAAAAAAAACGGATAATCAATTTACAAATTTTACAGACAAAACACCAGATCAAGCTCAATATTTCGGGAAAATTCGGTAATTTTTCCGAATCTATTTTCGACGGATTAAAATTATTAAAACATCGCGCAGAATTTCAAAACAAAATCTTCAATACGTCATAAATAACGTGTTGCTAAATCTTGGAATCGAAAAAAGCTCGATATTTTACGATCAAAAAGATGTAACATTTTATTCACGTATCGTTTGTTTGTTATTTTAATCTAAAACTTTGTAGAACGCAGATTATTTTCCATTGTTTTATTATGGTGAACCAATTTCTTTATTTTAGAACGGTGAAATCATCAAACCGCTCTGTACCAATCCTTAGCAATCCTTACTGATATTTTTTTTATACATTATAGATCTACGATTGACCACCAACTCGCCTGATGTTAAGCGACGGTGTGGCTGAGGATGGAGCTCGTCGATCTAGAAGATATCTATTTACTCTAGCCTTGAATATTCCAAGATTGTGGGTCTCAGGAAACAGAGATGGCGGCAAAGAATTCCATTCTTATGCAGTACGCAACAGGAATGTGGATGGATATCGCTGAGTACAGATTTTTGGCATTTCAACGAGAAATGGGTGGTAATTCGCCGACTTTCTGCTAGTCTTGTAGTGAAATGGGGAGGGGGGATTTAGGTCGTGAAGCTCTTGCGCACATTCCCCGAAATTTATTCTGTAGAAAATACATAGACATGCTACTTTACGGCGGTGCTCGAGACTAAGTAGCTTCTTGACAGCTAGTTTATCGTCACCGATTAACCTCACAGCTCACCGGTCCACTGATTCTAAAGCTTCCAGCTGATACTTGGCTGATCCATCAAAAAGGTGGCAGCAGTACTCCATACACGATCGGACCTGTGCTTGATACAGATGAAGCAGTTGTCCCGGTGAGAAGTATCGCCTAACCTTATTAATGATGCCAAGCTTTTTACTAGCCAGTTTAGCCTTAGATTCAAGGTGGGCTACCTTAAAGTTCATTGTTGGGGTTAACGTGAGTCCAAGCAGTTCAAGACGGTCTGTCAATGATAAGAATTCATTTTGGAAAGATTACTTACTTACTACTTAGAAAGATTACTGATAATATAAAAGCGAAGGTAACTCTGTCTGTCCTTTTTTTTTTACATATAAAATAGGTGAAACAAAAAGGCAGACGGCTCGCCTGATGGTAAGCGATAACCGTCGCTTATGGACAACTGCAACAGCACAGACATTACTGTTGCTTTGCTAACCCGGAAAGGTGCTTGTAGACACCCTTTTTAAAACGCGCTTTGTTGAAGCTCGGCGAAAAACCTTCCGAGGAAGGACATTCCACATTTTGCTTGTTCGCGGGAGGAAGGAGCGTGAGAACCTGACTGTATGGGATTTTCAGTTATGCAAAATGTGGGGGTGAGCTTTTTGGCGGTTTCGTGAAGTACGTTGGTGGAACTCCGAAGCAGGTGTTAGTTCAAAAAGCTCTTCTGTCTGTCTGTATGTTACGTTTACAAAGCTAAATGGCCGAAGAGATCACTATCAGTAGTTGGTAATGTTCTAAATCTAAATCACTAATGTAGTGCGAAGTAAGCTTCGTCCAGTAACGTGTACATACTAAGTTTCCTACTAAAGTGTATGTTAAATCAAACAAATTCTCATAATTAGTACAAACATCTGTCGGTGTCTCGGCCCGTTAATTATTTAAATGTCCACAGCTCAAACTTTGAGAGAGCAGATTAAAACTTTACACGTTTGAGCTTGCTGCTAGGTACAGAATAAAGTTGCAGTAGCTTATTTAGTGGCTTAAAAGTAGAGATAATAGAATTTCTAGTTTCAGGAATGCAGTAATACTAGCTGCGCCCCGAGGTTCCACCCGCGTGGTGATCGATTATGTTGTTATTGTTTAGTGTATGTCACAAGAACTGTCACATTTTTTTGGATAAAAAGTATGCCAGGTCCTTCTACTTAGTATAAGTAATCCTGCCAAACTTCGTCCAAATCGGTCCAGTAGTATCGGCGTCCATCGGACACACTGTACAGACAGACAGACAGATAGACAAAAATTATAAAAATTGCTGTTTTGGCTTCTGTATCGATAGCAATAGGATGCGTTGCTATTGATACAGAAGCCAATCAAAAAATTTCAAATATTTTTAATGTACAGATTTTGACCCGTTACAGTCTTATTATATGTATAGATATCTGGCAAAGTACGCGTTTCACTAGCACATCAAGGCTTCCGTACTCTCATGCGACATACGAACACAGAAAATAAGACTCCCGCATCCTTAGTACGGAAGCCAAAAAAACAAACTTATTCCGAGAGCCAGACGCAACGTTGTCAGACGTTACTGACTGGCCTTGTGGCTCAGTTGGTAGTGTGTTTACGTCTACCTGCTGAACTGAAAGGTCGTGGGTTCAATCCCCACCCAGAGCAAACATTTGTGTGATGAGCATGGATGTTTGTTCTGTGTCTGGGTGTTTCTATGTATCATATGTATATATTTACAAAAAAAAAGTATATATGTATTCTATCAGCCATCTAGTTCCATAGTACAAGCTTTGCTTAGTTTGGGCTAGATGGTGTTGTGTGAAATGTCCACAAATATATAAAAATTTAAAATATTACTTATTTTGTGACGAACGAAATGTGTCGTACTGAGTAGCTCTTGTATAGACTGAGGATACATACAGATACGAGCTAGCTTGTGACAATTGACAATTTACAGATATTAGCCCCTAACAAACAAAACAACCCAGCACCAACCGGATTGCAACAAAAACATTATTTGTTTATATATTTTGTGTATCATTTTTACTCTCTGTGTATGTTTCTTGTTACAGTAAATTTCTGTCTATATCTACGTTTAAATGTATAAAATAAACATGGCTAACTTTACTTACATTCTGACGGCTGATTTTTAGCCGACTTCCAAAGAAGAAGGAGGTTCTCAATTCACTGTATGTTGTTTTTTGTATGTTTGTTCAGCGATTACTACACCAATTATGAATTGTTTTTGATGAATATTTTTTTGTTTGGTAGGTAAATACTTCAGAAATAGATCCATATACATTTTATCAAAATTGGTTCTGTAGTTTGGTTTTTATAACAAAATAGCTGAAAAAATGTTATACAAATAAACGAACTGTGTATTTTGAAGTCGGTTTACTAAATAAATAAATAATAAATAAAAAATTGTGGACATTTCACACAACACCATCTAGCCCAAACTAAGCAAAGCTTGTACTATGGAGCTAGATGGTACATATTTACATATGATACATAGAAACACCCAGACACAGAACAAACATCCATGCTCATCACACAAATGTTTGCCCGGGGTGGGGATCGAACCCACGACCTACAGCTTAGACATACTTCCAACTGAGCCACAAGGCCAGTCGTAAAATTATTATGTACCTATGTTGACCACTTTAACAAAAATATAAAATAGATAATATAAAATTCGATCTCCACCCAGGGCAAACATTTCTGCTGAAAATTCTCATGAATGTTTGTTCTGTGTCTGGCTGTTTTGTGTCTTATGTATTTACAAAAAAATATATATGTATTCTATCAACCGTCTGGTTCCTATAATACATTAAGCTTTGCTTAGTTTGGTACTTGAGGGTGTTGTTGTGTGAAAATATCCTGCATTTTTTTTTTTTTACATTATTGATCTACGATTGATTATTATATTGCTGTATTATATCTTGAGTTACTGTTTATAAAGACAGTATTTATCTACCGTCGTTTAAAGCGTCGACATTACATTTGAATGTTAGGAAAGTATTAGCATATCTGTCAGTTCCACGGCTTAGTTTGTCTGTAATTTGCTAATTAGAATCTAGGCTTCAGTTTTAAGGTAAAACTAGTTGAGGTGGTATTCAAATTTAAGTGAAAAATGTGTAGTCCTGTTAAATTTTGATGAAGATTTAGGCGGTAAAAAGTGGAAGTTAAATTTATTTAGTACAGAATTTGGGCTGTCCTTAGGCTTTTAGTATTCAAATGATCTCTGAATAACTTCAACCATCATTCCCTTTCCAATACGGAACAAGCAGAAAGTCAGCACACTACATATCGTATTCAAATTCCTATAATCTATACTCAACGGTTTCGATCCACATTCCTGATACGTACTACAAATGAGTGGAGGCTAAAGCAAATATATAATTGTCTTTTAAGTCGATGTATTCTCGAAGTTAAGCGAAAATTTGTTTTCACATGAAAGTGCATAATGATGTTATGTATCTCAAATTAAATTATTTCTTACATATTAACTTGAAATGACAGAAATTTAAGCTCAATTGGCGACATTATTTTATAATTTTAAATTTAATAATTGTTTTATGATCATTTCAAATAACTGTGGAATTCGATGTATGTATTATGTAAATTTTATATTTAAATTTTTATAATGTATTCTGACTTACCTAGTATAACAAATCTCTGTTATAAGGTCAATAAAGTATCTAATATAATCTAAAATTAGTAGTTCTACGAAAAGTAGACCTCGCGAGAGAGCTTATTTGCAGCTCACCTTGGATTATCTGTAAATATTAATACCTACATAAAGTTGGCTTAGGAGACCGTATGTAAAATTTTGGCTGATTTCGCAATTTTAAGTGATTTTACAGACATTTGTTTCACGGTCAACAAACATTTTTTTCCAAAAGTTTAACCACCTTGAAAGATCAATTTAATTTGAATACACAATTAATACAAACAATAGGATATGTTTCGATGCCCTTAGTTAAAAAAAATTAAGAAAGAAAATTATTCAGCGTTAAAATGCATCAAGCACATCCACGCGCCCTCACTGTTACACGCAATCTGAAGTTGGTTGTCATATATCTCGACAACCACTTGTACCAATTTTGTTAATTTTTACCACAAGTTGTATTAATTGTGTACTTTACCTACCTATCAAATATCATTAAAATCGGTTGGTAATTAACGCCGCAATAAACTTCCCCCCTTTTTATGGGAACCACCCCTCTTATCAAAAATCGCCGACGACAAACAAATTAAATAATTCATAGAACCTATATACCAAGTTTCATCAAAATCGGTTCAAAATTACGCCCTGTACGCGAGTACGAATATACAAACAAACTGACAGATGAAAGAAAATTTGGCCAGTTGATGCAGAGACGCTTCGCTCGTTCGGTCAAATACTCATTTAAATAAATTTTACAGTCAACGTCAAATAAAGCGAAACTCAATCGTAAGTTATACTTAGAAAATCACTGTTGTGTAGTTGGGTATATTGTATCTCTTTTAATGTAAATACATGTGTTAAAAGTACTTATATATTCGAATTTAGTAAAAAACTAAACATTTGTCTTTGTGTAAAGAAATTGAAATTGCAAAGAAAAAATCTCGTGATTTCATGATTCACAACATTTAACTTTTGATAAGAAAATCTATCACATTTCTAACAAAGCTCAGCCATCATTCTAGACGTTCAGTGATTCATCCTTGTAATCTCATAGATAAACCTCGTACTCGTAGAACCGACCGCGACTACTAAGCTCTGGCTTCTAGAAGGTTAGTCTAAAAGCATGTCCCACTCACATACGGAATGTTTTAGTCACGAGATTAGAGGACACAGAATATCTAAGAGTGTCTCATCCTACGGTCTAGCCTTACTTATAAACGCATGTTAAAATCTTATTCGCTGAATAAGGACTTGTCACTTTCTGTCAGACGGGAAAGTAATGCGCGAAGACGGAACAAAACACTGTTTAACTAATATGTAATTAATTATAAAATAATTTATTTAGCGTTTATAAGTAAGACAGAAGAAAATAAGACAACGGGCCAATCTTTCTACTTCTAATATTCTACTTTTATTAACCAACTTCCGAAAAAGGAGGAGGTTATCAATTCGTACCGTATATTTATTTATTTTTATGTATGAACACGAATTTCTCGCTCATTCTTGAACCAATTTTTGTGTTTCGTGAATTGGCGTATAGAGAAAGCTCCCAAGTTGGTCCCATAATTATATTAGAAACATTGCTTTATTACTTTTTGAATAATCTCTAAAAGTAAAAATATTTTCATTGGATTCCTGAGTGACTGCGTCAGATTATAGAATCGCAGAGTTCCGCTGACACGTTTTTCTTTACAAAAATGTCAAATGTTGAGGTTTTTCGTATAAACATCTGCACATTTTCTAATCTGCGACGAAGAAGCATTTGACATCCATTTGACAAATATAATTTAAAAAAAAGAAACGAGCGGGTAAAGAGAGGTCTCTTTGAAAAGTTTACAACCGTGAGGGATTTATTGAGCTTGAAAAGTAAAACCTACTTACTCCTCATCCAATGCGTATAAGGAGAAAATAGAGATACTTCAATGCTTGAGCGCCTTGTTTAATTATTATCCTTACTAATATTACAAGTAAACGAAATAACGTACATCGAAGTCGGTTGTTTCAGTTTTTTTAAACTATAAAATTATATAGATGTTGCTCATTCACTCCATCTGGAATCCGTAGAACTGGTAGACAGGGTCATTAATCGAGACATTCCGTAGATAAAGATAGTTAACCTTGTTTCTATTTGGGTGACATTAAAAATATTCTGATATTATGAATGGTCATTCATGTTACGCGTTATTGAGTTGCCAGTGTATAAATATAAATAATATAAATTTCTTAGTGATTTCGTAATGTTTTCGTGAGTATATTGGGGAGAAGAAATCAATTTTTGATATGAACTAGCTTTATGCATTATCCACGTCACTTCATCGGTATGCTAGTTGCTAAGATCTTAAAGTTTGTATTTTCTTACAATATACGTCTTATAATATATATATATATATATATATATATATATATATATATATATATATATATATAGATCGATGAGCTCCTTCGCGGTTACACCGTCGTTTACCATCAGGCGAGTTGTGGTCAAACATAGATCTATTTTATGTGAAACGAAATGGTGACTAGTGACCATTTCTGTCTGTCAACATCTGTTTATCAAAAAAGGATTTAGACAGACATACATCTGTGAAAATCCTTTTTTTTTCATGAATGGTAAGAATCAGTCATCAGCACGGCACAAACACAGGAAAAATAATAAGTATTACAAATTGTTAATTTGTAACATTTCATGACAAGTTAAACGAAAAGTTATAACAGATTGTTCTCAGTTACGTAAAACTTCATATTCTTTGCAAAAGTTGACTTCTTTTTTATGCGATTTTAACCTAACTTTTTCAAACGTAATTCATAATTCAGGACGAACAATTTTGTAAACAGCAAAAAAAACAGATACCTACACATTCAAAGCTTCAATCAACTATATTAAACAATCCAAATAAAAAAAAAAACACCAAAATCAGTTAATATTTAGAGATTGGAAAACAGTTTTCTCTTGTTCCCTCTTTCACAAACAAAGGCTTTAAAGGATTTAATACAAAAACACAGAACAACAATACGCCTAGAACAATAAATAGTCCTTCTATTCAATCAAAACACTGTCAAATCCGTATTTGGGGCACATTACCATAGAAACGGGCCGTGAGGCCGCATGCTTGCGCAGAGTAAACTGCTGAAATATTCTGATTATTCTGAATGAAAAATATTTGTATTGGAAATTGAGACGCAACAAGGCCAAGATTTTGGGGGGACAAAACGACACATTGTATTTACTATTAAACAAACTGCTTCATTAAATCACTAGTTGTGCTTCGCGTTTTTACTCGCTTAGTGATGGAAAGTGTGATGATGATGATATATTGCCTATGTTCATTAGCGAATTCCCAGCTATCCCGGTCTGCAAAGTTTAACAAAATTTGGTTTAGCTGTTTGGTCCTGAAAGCGTAATAATACAGACTCAATAACAACCAGATAGCAATTTTATGTGTGTAGTATTTACATCCCGCGGTTCCTTCCGCTATTCCATAGTGCCTATTAATTTTTACGGGATAAAGAATAACCATAATGCTAAATCAGAATAATTATACATTATTTTACCTTCATACAAAATGTTATTTAATTCCGTTCAGCCATTTTAGTGAGAAGTAGTTACAACACACTTACACACAAACACAAACGATTTTTCGTATTTGCATTAATAGTGAGATTTTCCTAAAATTTTCTATATTGATTATTATTTTGTAAAAGTGAAAGTATATTAGAAAGCTATGAGGTGTAACTTAACCCTTTAATAAATTACAAGTCCGGGTCCTGGTGTCTTCAAGTCTAAAGTGAATAAGTATCTTCTAGGTCTACTTGCTTCATCTTTGGCCACAGTATCGCTTTCCATCAGGCGTGCTAGTGGTCAAACGTAGAGCCATTCTATATAAAAAAAGTTATTAAAGAGATAAGAAACTTTGAAGAGCTGAGGTGTTTTAACATATTCCGTAATTAAGGTGGTATAGCGTCCATATAAAATTATTTTTACCAATTATTGTTATAAAATAGTATAGTTTTAATAATGCTGTGAAGTCATTGTGGTTAGTTTTAGTATCGAGAATGGTATTTAATGAAACAATACTTGTACAAATCAAACAACTTGAAAGTGTAAAGTTTAGAAGGACACGTGTCAGGGGGATATCCCCCCGCCCTAAGTCCGTGTAGCATTTTGTTCCGGTTGTTTCCGTAAAAAATAAATCACTTTTCTCTGCGGATTTTCCATAAAATGCTGACAATCGCAAGCCCTTTGTGTCTCATATCGATAAGGGTCCTTAATTCAAACAAAATAGGCCGCAATTCTTTCTATTTTTAAACGATCAAAGAGAATGTATCATTTTATTTTAGAAAGATTATCTTTTAATGTATTGTTTTGGACTCGTATAAAGCTAACATAATATTGTGCGCATTTTTTATCACAGCAAAAAAAATGTAGGGACAAAAGTAATTTTAGTGATATAGAGTTTTGTACCTAGTTATCTATGTACTTTTTATGCAAAATTACGTTAAACGTTCGTTGCAGTCTACGATGGAGCGCGCTTGCCTAGAAGAAACCGTTTGACACTCATGCATTAAAATATCCAGATTATATATTTATACACAAATAAACAATTTAGCTTAAAAAGTATCTGGCAGCCTAGTCGGGAGACCGTCTGACTTGCGATCCGCAGGTCCTGGGTTCGAATCCCACGACATGCACCTCTGTCTTTTCGAAGTTATGTGCGTATTGTTGATTGCCGCCAACTTTAAACGGTGAAGGAAAACATCGTGAGGAAACCTACATGTCTGAGAGTTCTCAATGATCTTGAAGATATGTTAAGTCTACCAATCCACACTTGGCCAGCGTGGCAGACTATGGCCTAACCCTTCTCACAATAAGAAGATGGCCCGCGCCCAGCACTGGGACAGTTTGTACAAACAGGGCTGATAAAAAAAAAAAAAACAATTTAGGGACTTTGTTTTACTGTACTGTAAGTTTTTTTTTTATCGAATTTCATTATTCACAGTGAATCAGAGGTAAGTACCTTATAAGTTTTTATTTACTTGTGAGTGTCGAAATGTAAGGAAAATGGCATTTTTTTAATATTAATTTAATTTCGTTTTCTTATTTTGGAACTCCTATAGCTTTGTCGGCCCTTAAACCTAAAAAATCAAACCTACGTTAGAAATATAAATTTCAAGTTAATACGGAACCCTTACATGATATTCCGTTGTCCGGCACGACCCAATTTAGGAACGGATGGAGTTTCTAAATTGTGTCATGACAGACAAACGGACAACGAGGCATCCTGTAAATGTTCCGTACTGTCTTTTGAGATACAGAATCCTAAAAGTTACAAAAAACTGAGCAAGCTGAGAAAACTTCAACTAAATATTCATATCCAGTAATAAAGAAGTGACACCCACTCATAAACTTGTCCGTTGTTGAAACACACGCCCACGGTTTTATCTAAACAAAAACATATTTTTCACAAACAAACCAACCTAACCTGTGAATAATCAACATACGCGAGAAGAATCTACGCAGGTACAAAATGTCAGATAAAATAAAATATGTATGTGAATTTTTTACCGACTTCCAAAAAGAAGGAGGTTATCAATCCGACTGTATGTTTTGTTGTACTACATAAAAAGCATATCGATTACCCCAGACCGATAAAGGTCTAAAGACAATACAGATGCTCAAACCCACTACCAGTTGGCAGCGTACCCAGCATGCTGCCGCATTGTCATGTTGAATGGCAATTCTTATGCGTCAGCATATAATTGCGTATTTTGAAGTGGGGTTTTTCAGTTTTTTAAAGTATAATTATTATGTAACAAGTTGTAGTCAATTTCGTTTATATTTTCAGTTAAGTTTCAGTCGAGATAGACTTTTAAACCTTTTTATTAATTACAATTAATTACTTACTATCTAAACTTACTAAATGTATACAAGTATAAGTTTAGAAAACTCAAAAACCATCGACAAAGAAACGACTGAACCGATTTTGATGAATATAGAGCTGAGAATACTCTAGATGAAATCCTTTTTCAAACAAAAAAAAATTGATCAAAATAGTCCACAAATGCATGAATACACAGATATACAGATAGACACGTCAAAGTTTTAACACCCCTCTTTTTGCGTCGCGAGTAAAAAAACAAGCCAAGTGCGTGTCAGGCCACGTGCACTTAGTAAGTAAATTATTCGAATAACAATATGAAGGAGAAAATAAATCTAACGGCACTTCGCACATCCGAATCGGTCAAGCCATGTAGGCTACAGGAGTACCTAAATGTAGAAACAAACATACTTGTACTTACTTGTATACTTACTCGGCTAAAAAATTTAATTACACCCGAAAAACATTACCCCCGTTTGGCAGTCGGGTAATATAAAGGTCAAAATTAAACTAGCAAAATTAAATACAACTATGTTATATCGAAAGCAAAATCCTTGAATCTAACTATAAAATAGATAACACATTTGACTCGAGATTTTCCCGTTTACCAACTACATACAAACTTACCTGTAAAAGTGTCCAAATCGTGAAACTGTCTTTTTCCACGAATCTTTCAGTTTCATTCAGGTAACGCTATAGTGGCGCCACTATCCAATCTCATTCAATAACTTAGTCGCTCTACTTGTGTACATATGTGTATAAACGTTTCAGCGCAATAGAGACAGAACATTTATTTATGCCATGAGAGTGAGCATGAGGGTATATAACAGCCTTCGCTGAGCAAAGACGATGATGTGGCACTGAAAAATGAGTATAAATTTCGCCAGACATGTAAACGCTTGACAAAAAATTATTTTGCTCTAGAGTTTTAAGCACAACCCGCTTTTATTCAAATATTTTCAACAGAATTTAAAATAAATAGGTCTCTTAATTTTAAAGACTTATTTACCCGGCTGCGCGAGGAGGGTAATGATTTCATTTGCGTGAATACATATCATCTAAATCGCTGAGCTCTATTCTCGGTTATTCAATTAAAAAAAACTGGACAAGTGCGAGTCAGACTCGCCCACCGAGGGTTCCGTACAAACTCGTAAATAAAAGGGGGAAATTATATATTTTTTTAGATTTTTCGTCATAAACCGCAAATTACACATCGTAAAAATAATTCATCGTAAATTAAAAACCTGTTTTAGCTTGTGCTAATTAAGCTGTTTCATATTATACCCCACGTGATACGGTTAAAGCACTTTAAAGTTTGGACCCTCCTTCCTTGAATAAAGACCCTATTTTATGTGATTAACTTTGAAAAAGTACAATTTTCGGAATTTTTCCTTTATGTGTACTATATGACAATGCTTCTTGCCAAATTTCAAAGTTATAGGTCAACGGGAAGCATCCCATAGGTTTTGATTCCCTTGGGTCTTGACAGACAACAATGTGATCCTATAAGGGTTCCGTTTTTTCCTTTTGAGGTACGGAACACTAAAATAATTTATCTTCTGGATACTCGGGTAAAAATAAATATCATCTTGAATGTCGTTTTAAAAAACAAACTAAACTTTTTTTAAATAGCCATATACTATCTTGATTTGGAAATGTCAGCCATGTATGGCTTTTAAAAAAAAGTTATGTGATAAATACTATTCTCGTAAAACCTTGATAAATAAATGGTCGATCCCCATAT
Organism: Lycia hirtaria; assembly: GCA_947563715.1. Lineage (NCBI taxonomy): Eukaryota > Metazoa > Arthropoda > Insecta > Lepidoptera > Geometridae > Lycia > Lycia hirtaria. The sequence goes on from OX387375.1 coordinate 29,097,291, forward strand.
TAATTTCTTATTATTATTATCTATATTGACTTATCCAAAATGGATATTTCAATCGATTCTATAAAAAATCTACAATCGCGATGACATCTGATTATGTCAATCAACGGACTGACATATTAATTATCTTTGAAAACTGCTGAGAGGCAATCGGAATATTTCTGTTCTTTTTTTGTGTAAAAATACTTTTTTGAGGGTTTTACTTAACATAAACGTGTTTTTTTTCTCGAGATGGATAGACGACTCATGAAAGTGGCAGGAAGACGCTAGATGCAAAACGCTTCCAATCGATCTTATGAGAAATCCACGGAGAAGACTTGGTGATGATGATGATGCTATTTTTAAATTGCTCGCGACAGCATTACGAATTGTACCTTATTTTAGATAGTATTTACTGATATTTTCTGCGCAAGGGCGTCGCCAGCCCATGGCCCAGAGGGGGGCAAGTTAATATTATGGAGGATTAGAAAAATATGAATTGTAGGTACAGGTACAATTGCACGGCCTAAGGACTTTGGTTGCTTTGCAGTTGGCTACATTTTTTAAATCTCTCTGCCCCCTCTGCCCCCCCTTGGCAACGCCCTTATTTCTGCGTTAATTGTCACAACAAAATATAACTATAGGTATAGATTGAACAAAGAGAAATATGGTTTTCCTAAGTGGCTATGTCAGTCCCCCACTAAGCGTCGCCTACCCGATCATTTATTTTTACCCGACTGCGTTAGAAGGAGGGTTATGTTATTCGAGTGTATATATGTTAGAATATATTGTGCGTATCTATGTATGTGGGTATGTATGTATGAATGTTTCTTTAAGAGTGCATACAGCCTAAACGGCTTGACCGATTTTGATGTGCGAGGTGTCTTTAGATTTGTCTTATTTGATTGTATTGTGATTGTTATATTTGTTATTTATGTAAATTGTTGGAATTTGGATTGTTATTTATGTTTTTATGTAATAATAATACTCATCTGACAAATATAAAAAATGCATTTTTTCGTACCCTCGAAAGATTTTTTTTGTAATAAACAAGTTATTTACTATAATTATTCTAAAGAAGGCGAATTTATTATCTTTTACAGCAATTTTACGCATACTTTCTCACAAAAAAACGTACACTCAACAGCGTATCAAGCGCAATGAAATTGTAAGTTACATAGCAAAAACCTCTTTTCTGCAGTAGGGTATTTTGTTATCCTTTTAATAAACTTAAATACTTGTTGAGCTTTTCGTTTTCAGGCAACTTATTAATGCTTGAAACTTACTTGCTCTTGGCTAAAACGGTTACAAGGCAAGCCTAAACTCACCGATCAGAAAAAAGCTCCATCCTCGGCCACACCGTCGCACGAGTTGGTGGTCAATCGTAGATCAATCTTGCGTAAAAAAGAGTAATAATATCAAGAGTACTAGTACATGTAAATACTTAGGAGGCGCTAGCTATAATGGATCTCCTTAATGGCTATCTAGAATCCAATTATCTGTGACATATTTGATCAGTGCGTACTATATTGACTTGTGAAAGGACCTTCGGCTCGTGTCATTACTTATTGCTTTCATTGGATGAGATAGGACATAATTATATTATAACAGCGGTGCCCGACGCGACATCATTCGTGTGGGAATAAAATATAAAGAAATAAATGAACTAGTTATGTCCGCCGGTTCTACTGGCGTAAATAACAACACGTAATGTTTATTGTGTAAATTAGTTGAAATGTCCTCAAGAAAAGAGCTTACATACATGCGGCAATTGATTTTTAGTTGTATTTGTGTATATTGTAATTAACAAGTATCTATGCTAAAAGAAAAACAAAGTACCCGACTGCAGAAAAGCAATTTTTGCAGTCTTACTTACGATTTCGTTACGCTTGAAACGCTGTTAAGTGTACGTTTTTTGTGAGAAAGTATGCGTAAAATCGCTGTAAAAGATTATAAATGCTCATTCTTTAGAATAAAACTAGTAAAACCACCTTGTTTATTACGAAAAAGTTCGTTGGAGGTTACGAAAAACATTTTTTTTTATTTTTGCGAGAGATGTATTGTTATTATTACACAAAAATATAGCCTATAACACTCTGGAAGTGAAGACGAATCTAACGAAACCTTGCACATCAAAATCGGGCAAGCCATTTAAGCTGTAGGCGATCATATAGAAACATACATACACTCGAAAAACATAACCCTCCTTCTTACGCAGTCAGGTAAAAATTAAGAGATCCGCAGACGGAAGCCACTGACATAGCACAGCGGATTAGCAAGTTGAAGTGGCCAGTGGGCAGAGCACATAGCTCGTGTTAATAATATCCGATCAATGGCAATCTTTACTTACAGTACCAAAACTACTATGCGTATACTGTAGTATGCGTGTACTGTGTTGTGTGTGTAAACAACACAGTACACGCATACTACAGTATACGCATAGTAGTTTTGAATTCCGCAGGCAGTCGTAAGTTCACTTAATAATTAATGTAGGTTTGGTTCCAATAGATTATAGAGCAAAACTGTGAAACATATACTATAAAATAACTAGCTACTATTTTTTTCCTATAGTCAAACGTTTATTTTTGTTATTCAGCCATAACCCAGCCATTAAATTATAGTATATGCTCATTATTAGGTTATTTTGTCGAAAATAGTAGCACTCATTATTTTTTTTTTAATTTCTTCTTTATCTTGTGGCACTATTTTTTGAGTAAATTCCGAAACGCCATTAATCTCCCGATTTGATTACACCTTTAAATATAATATATGGATTTATATCAGGATATTCTATCATGTAAAAATACTGTAAGTATAATTGCTACAGTCTATAATAAATTACTATGATGAAATGAAAATACTCATACACTAGCCAAAGAATAAACAAATACAGAACCATCAACTGAGATAATTGCCATAAAAATACCTTTCGATTTATTCAGGAAAATTAATAGAATAGCGGGGCAAAACCGCGAGATTTATCCATAGAGATAAATAACATCTCTATGGATTTATCTAGTATATTAATTTATTTTACGATCATACGCGCGTGAAAGTTTACACAATAAAATATCTCATTAAAAGTTTGTAGAAGCATATTATAAAAACATTACCTTTTTAATTACATGATTATAATAAAGCCGGGCGCACATGTTGGCCATTGCTGGCCGAGCGACGCGGACGGTGTGAATAAAAACCAAACCATAGACAGTCAACTAGCCTAGCTTTGTACAAAATTAATCAACTATTTCTAACTTTATTAAGCCGATTTTTTCCTAATACAAAACCGTGGCTACGAATACGGAAAAACTTTTCCGATTGACAATAGTATCGTACCAAGAATAATGATGTTTCGTTCGAAACTAGTTTCAAAACTATAGTTACTTACACGGCCGATGCGAAAATATGCGATGGTTTGCGCTTGACTGCTAACTCGCCTGATGTTAAGCGACTTTATTTTGATGTTTTTTTAAATAAGTATCGACAACCGAGTATTGTAAGTATATATATTTTTTTAACTTAGCTCATACTGTTTCTATGCACACAATTGTTTTTTTTGCTTCTTAAATTGTTTTGTACATGTTTCTCTACGCTTATACGTTAGCCGAGGTTTGGCTAACGTGTATTGCCGACTTAAAATTTTATAGGCAATTAACGTCTGTGTAAGAAACAATAGTAAGGGGCGGTTCATTATTTTATTAAATCCCATTGTTTGACTCTGGTAATTAATGAAAGTTAACTTCTGGCTGTGAATCTATGAATTATTGCGGTACAAAGTAAATTTTACTTAGTATTACATACATAACGGTATGATATCAAATACCACACAAAATAAAAAGCGTAAAAAATATAAAGGAATGTTTGTATTGTATGTAGGTATAAAAAAGAGGGAGTATAAAATGTTAACCGACTGATTAAAAGGAATATGTTGCTCCATTCGTAGGTTTTTTTTTACAGCGATAATTATTTAATGCAATGTTCATTTATTTTTTCAAGATATAAAACTACGATTGACCAGTGATCAATCGATGACGTTGATGGTAAGCGAAGGTGTGGCCGAGGATACAGCACGAATCTAGAAGATATGTATTCAATCTAGCCTTGAAAATTACAAGAAAACAACATGGCAGGGAGTCAAATACCACAATCCCAGAGTATTTAAAATAAAAACAATTTTCATTGAAAGTATTTAATATGGTCTACTATTATGGTTAATCGTGTATTTCTAGGTCCAATAATTTAGAAATACAGGAGCAGACACAATATCACCTTTATCACATATCACATCTGGTAAATCAGATTGTCAGATTTTGTTGATAGCAATTTAGAATCGAGCTAATCTCTTCGACCTTAGGAGATATATAGATAATGGATAAGCACACGCTTACACAATTTTTATCTAGAAAAAAAATGTGGGACAAAAGTTCAAGGAATTTCAACATGATGGATATTCCTTACGTTCGCAGAAACATCTTTGTTATTCGACCAACGAAACTAGATCTCTCTCCAAAAGCAGAATACAACAGGCATGTGATGGAAAAGTCTACAAAAAATACAATATAGGTGTCATCTCGAATCTAAAGTAAAGGGACTTAGACGAAAGTGTTCTTGATCTGGGCTACCTTACGGCTTAGAGTTGGGTGACGCCGCTGTCTCGCTCGCACACGAATATTTTTTTGTATATTATGTTTTAGGTATATTGCACTTAACTATTATTTTGATATCTGTTATTATGCTCGAAATAAACGCCCAAATGTTAAAATTTTCACATTTTGATATTTATCTATATACCTGACATATCCATATAACAAAAATTGGTCTCAATATTTTGTGTTTCCATGAATAAAATAAACAAAGTAATAAAATAAAGGAAAAGGTACATATAACGTGCGAGCGAGATAGCTGAATCGCAAATCGTCCGTCTCGCTCGCGCATAATCAACCCGTGAATAATAAAAAAAACTAATATAAAAATGAATATATACAAAAATTATTCTGCTACAAAAAGCTGATAGATAAGTTACAACATTACACTTAAACACTCAATCAAATCAACAAAATAGAAGAAATCCATTAGCAATATTAAAATACCGAACAATTCAGTTCAATATAATCGTTATCTCTAAAACAATAAATCTGCTATCTTCATTTGCATCCAGATAATGACATTTTAGCGATTCTTCATGCTTAAAAATCAATCAACTATAGGCTACAGAAGGTGCTATAGAAAACTACAAACAAATAAATAACCTAATAGTCATAGAAGATAGAATGCGACTCACCTCTCTAGGTCAGTGAAGCAACTTTACGCAAGCGTTTTAGGGCTAGGTACATACAGTAGTGGATACTTCAATCTGACCGTCCACGTCCTTACACTCTCCAGGTAAGCAAAATTCGGCACAATTTTAGTTTCTGACTCCGCGACAAAAACTACTCACTTAAAACATCATTCGAACTGTCATGTGCATATCAAAGAGCATGTAATTACATGATGGCCATGCACACATTTTTAAAGATGTTTGGCTTCAATTGTGAACGGAATTTTGAATGAAACCATCACTCTAAGTGATATTACTTGTGGTAAGAAGTATTATACTAACTTGTATATTGTGGAATACGCTACACCAGTGAACTTCTCTTGGTAGATATAAATTGGGTGTCTTTAAATCTTAAGTAAATAGGATTTTTTGCTTCATGTTGAACCGTAGCGTTAGGCGAGTTGGCGGTCAAGGGCAAACCTATGAATAGATAAAAAAGTACTAGTTTAAAAACTAAACATCTAGCTTCATTCAGTACTTCAGTCTCAAATATATTATAAACATATTTAGAATTTGAAAAAAAATTAAATCCATTGTCGGAAAAAAAATTATGTAACAACCGCTAAAAAAAACTTATGAAAATCAACTACATATACATGTATATATAATAAGCAACACACATGAAAAAAGTTCAATTGAAGTTTGTTTGGATAACTCTTGTGGCATGGAATAACGCCTCGATTGAACAAAATACTGAAATAAGGACAGCAACACTCTTAAAACCGCATTAGATTTCTATCCAACAGACTCTAAGAACATTTTTATTAAAGTAGGAAAAGACATCAAGAGTCTAGTCAGTCGGGAAAAAAATAGGTAGTTAAATTGTCGCTATTTAACATTGTCACTGCTATATCCCATAATCTTTGGCTTTTATCTACAAATGGCCAGTCTCGCTCTACGCGCTCCATGTTCAAGTCGCTTCGCTGAAAATGTGCCTGAAAATTGTGAAAACACGACGGTTTCTGTAAAAAATGCTTTGTGAAACGTTTTTATGTCATTTTGGTAAGTTTTTACTACATTATCTCTGTATGTTTTTGTAGTTTTAATCTTTGGCTTGTATTTTTAATACAAAGAGTAAACGAAAAATGGTTGTACGTTTTACAAATATAGTGAAATATGAAATGCGTCTTCGTTTTCAAAGATGTGATTGAATTTTCATGAGTTATTCAAATATAGTGTTTGTATTCATTTTAGATTGAATCGGGTGGTTGACCTGAGAATGATTTTATTTCTTATTTTAGAATTTTTTACTCGACTACGGCGAAGCAAAACGGAGGTTTATGTTTTAACCTGACTGCACAAGAAGGAGGGTTATGTTTTACGAATGAATATGTGTTTGTAGGTATGTGTTTTCGTATACATATTCATTTATTTCGTAATTCACAAGTTACACGTCAAAACTGTAAAAACGTATTATTTACGTATATAATAAATAATATACTTATTATTAGGCAAGATACTCTCACATGAGTCAATGATTAGACCTCTCAAATAATATATGGGCATGTATGTATGTACGTTTCTATATTACCTAATACACAGCCTAATCGGCTTGACCAATTTTGATGTACGAGATTTCAAAAGATTTGTCTACAGTCCCTGAGTGTCATAGGCTATATTTTTTGTAATAATAAAAAAAATGCATTTTTCGCAACCTGAAACGATCTTTTTCAAACAAATAAGTAATTTTACGAAAAAAAAGCGGCCAAGTGCGAGTCGGACTCGCCCAGGGTTCCGTAGCAGCAAGTAACATATTATAAAAGTTCTTGTAGTTCGTTGTAACTTTGATAGATCTTTTAATAATAATCTACTGTAAGCAGTACTACTACTAAACAAGTATAAGCTTAGAAAACTCAAAACCCCAGACAAAAAAACGGCCGAACGGATTTTGATGAAACGTAGCTAAAAATACTATCGATGGATTCTTCTATCAAATAAAAAAAACCGGTCAAGTACGTCTAGCGGTACCGGTCTAGCGTCTACCTATTACCGTTATCAATATTGAGCAAAACCGAGCATTCTATTTTTTAGTATTTGTTTTGATAGCGGCAACAGAAATACATCAACTGTGAAAATTTCAACTATCTAACTATCGCGGTTCATGAAATACAGCCTGGTGACAGACAGACGGGTGCACGGACAGCGAAGTCTTAGTAATAGGGTCCCGTTTTTACTCTTTGGGTACGGAACCCTAAAAATTAGATAAAGTCGGTTCATCCGCTTGAGAGCTATGATGCCATGGACAGACACACAGATATACAGATACACAGATTTAGACTTGGGTTGGGGGCTAAATAGTAGTGCTACTAGCAGCAAATCAACATCATACATGCGAAGTGTTGAAATCATAAACGTACATTTTATGCAGGTATAATCAATTCGGCATTAGTGCCATAAATCACGTTGAAGAGGGTAACATTGAACGCGAGGGTAATGTGATAAATTAGGTACAATGCAGTTTGAAATGTTCGCCAGGATTTGGAGCCATGTAAGTATAGTGGACCCTTGTAGGTGTCACGTCCGTGAGACGTTTAGTTGTAATGGTAGAAAGGACACTTTGTGGGTGGACAGATACTGATATTTTAAGTTTGCTCGGAAATATTATTGTTTGTCTGTATTTTTAACCGACTTTTAAGTTTGTTCGGAAAATATTATTGCTTTTTTATATTTTTAACCGACTTAAAAAAAACGAGAAGGTTCTTATCATTATGCCACGCATGGGCAAACGCAGCGTAAGAAGACCAGCTACGAGATGGACGGATGACCTCATACAAGTGGCGGGAATACGCTGGATGCAAGCCGCTTCCTATCTGTCTTTTTGGAAATCCACGGGGGAGGCCTGCATTCAGCAGTGGACTTCTTATGACTGAGATGATATAGTTATAGTAAAATTATGATATGTGTTGTGTGTCACCATCATGATATTTATACTAACCATGGACCAAATAACACACCGCCACAAAATTATAAGGTTCAAGAACATTTCCATGATACAAGATAAGTCACAAGCGGCTTACTCGACGCCACGCTGAAATTGTGTTAATTAATAAATCCCACTCTTTCAGGAGCAAAAAGGTCTTCCTCTCTCTGGTTTTCCTTACCCGCATAAATGTAATACTAGCGTCTGAAGATTTAATAACGCTGACCACGGCCGCTAAAATCTGAACAAACGTTCGTGATACACAGACTTTGCGGGTTGCAGACCGAAAACTGAGCTATTCCGAAGCTAAACTAGCTAAGCTAAGCTAAAATAAACTAAAAATATGTTCTGTGCACACCAAGAACTAAGCAAAAGCTCAGTCAGTGTGTGCGAAGGGGGTGTAGCGCAGGCGAGAGGGGTTTAGCTTAGCTTGTGTAGCTGTGCAGCGGCATACACAACTAACTTAGCTTCGCATATTTTAGTTAGCTCACATAGCTTAGTTTGCATAGTTTACGGTCTGCACACAAGTATGAGAAACTGCGTCAGCTATGCGAGCTAAGCTAAACTAACTTAGTGCTCTTGGTGTGCTACCCGCTTTATTAAGGCCGTCACAGATGACCGACAAAAAGTACGTCACCGCTTGGTCACAGAACGTATAATAATTGGCTTGGTGCACCACGGGTAACTTTTATCTAGTTATCAGTCAATTTCATTAAATTGCCGCGACAACAAAGTTAACATAATTTGAAAAAGTCAATAATGTTAGTCATTGGAATCGTGTAGAGTTAGAATTTTATTGTACAAATAAAAAAATCACCGAAACGGGTAATTTTTAGACTTAAGAGTGTGTGACTTTAGTGTGTTACCATGATAATATGTATCATATAAATATGAGTGAATATATATCTAAAGAAAATACAAAATGAGCGCGTATACCTTTTTAACCGACTTCCAAAAAGAAGGAGGTTATCAATTCGATCTGTATAAATTTTTTTTGTATGTTTGTTCACCGATTACTTACTCAGCCAATTGAGCATTGATTTTGATGATTATTTTTGTATTTGGTAGATCATATTTCAGAGGTGGTCCCATATTATCAAAATCGATGCAGTACTTTGGATTTTATAACAAAATAACTGGTAAAATATAATGCAAGTGCCTGTAGAAAAGTGAACAGCAACTCGCGTATGTATTTTTTATCAGCCCTGCTTTTTTACAAACTGTCCCACTGCTGGGAACGGGTCATCTTCTCATTGTGAGAAGGGTTAGGCCACAGTCTGCCACGCTGGTCAAGTGCGGGTTGGCAGACTTCACACATCTTCAAGATCATTGAGAACTCTCAGACATGTAGGTTTCCTCACGATGTTTTCCTTCACCGTTTGAAGTTGGCGGCAATCAACAATACGCACATAACTTCGAAAAGACAGAGGTGCGTACCGTGGGATTCGAACCCAGGTCCTGCGGATCGCAAGTCAGACGGTCTCACCACTAGGCTGCTGGAAACGTATGTATTGTATTTGGAAGGTTTTTCGGTTTTTTCAGTTTTTTTTAAACTATAATTATATAGAATTATGTTACCTTTATAGTTTCGACACGTCTGTCAGTCCGTCCGTGGGTTATGTCAAAGCACTAGAAAGCTGTAATTTGGCATGAGTACCTTATAAATACATAAAAGATTGAAAAAAAAATTTACCTCATAAATCCGCCATTTATAGGATTGAGAAAGTTATTTATTTTATTTGAAAGGATCACTCTCAGATTGGTTCCATAGAAATTTTATTAAATTCAGTGCAGTAACAGAAAAAAGTATGTAATCGAAATAGCGTACCTATTTTGAAGTCGGTTGTTTCAATATAACTGTAATAATTTTATTGGTATCTGTTCTTAGTTTGGGTGTTAATAGCTATATTGAAGGTTAGGTAACAATGATGTATAAATGAAGTAGATCTGAAGAAGATTTACGTTTCACCGCCAGGAGTCACTTGCCTTTGATCTAAATTATTATTATTATTAGTACCTATTAGCCTTGAAGATTCTCTAATTCTTACCGAACAAAAACTTAGTAAAAACCTTCTTTACCTTATAAGGACACAAAACTGCACAAAATAGACAAAATAAGTATTACGCGTGAAAGAGATAAATTGAAGTCTGTCGTCTGCGCTGGCTCTTATTGTACTAAATTATTCTACTAACATAATGGATTATGCAAAACATTTACATTTTTAAGAATTCTCTTTTGCTTGGACAGCGAATTGTAGTAAGCTCATTGCGGCTGAGGTTTTCCAAGATTTAGTTGCTATATTTTTGGTTAAAGTATTTTTATTGGTCTTTATTTCTGGTTATAATAAGACATTATTAATTACGAGCTGTGTCCCAGGGTTTCACCCGCATAGTGATGAAAAACGAAGGTTACGGTGAATGGTGGTGATGATCACAAAATGCAGCCATGTCCGTTTCCGGATACTCAGATGTCTCTGTACCAAAATTACCTCCGTACAATAGAGAATATACATCGTATAGTTTTATTATGCTTTATTGTGACAAAAACAATACGAGACACATACAAACATAAAAGAAAACATTACACATAGCTTACAGGGAGGGGCGGGGGCGGTGTATAAAGGGGTACGGTTGTAAAAAAAAACCTTTGTTTACTCGTATGTATATCCCTAATATTTTGTTCATTTTGTAATAAAATATTATTGTCTAAAAGTTATAGAACTGCTGAAAAAATCTGTGAATGAAATGGTTTTGTCAGAGGTATGGATTAAAACTACGGAACCCTAAAACAATTTTGTGGTAACACCATTTTTGTGAGTATTTAGTGGCATTTTTCCCACATTTTCAAATGCTTTTTATCTTCCAAAACTGATGGAATAGAACAAAAACTCGATGAGCGCGAAAAAAATAACACAAAACGTCAATCAATATAAAGCTTTCCAATGCCGTCTGAATGTATACGATTTTCGAATATTCCAAACAATTCGTTAAATTTGTTTGCTACAATTTGGCATTCTATGTATGGGCGCATTCGGGAAAGGCTTGGAATATTTGAATAGCTCAATAATATATAGCAGCCGTAGCGTATTTAGCAGGCTGCACTGGGCCAGTTATATGTTATAGAACCGGTAACCAACAGGGTAGATGCGTTCGAGGAAACGTAGTTACGGTAATGGAGTAGGATAAGACAGCTTTTTATACGCAAGATAGGTATACGATTGACCACCAACTCGTCTGGTGTTAAGCGACGGTGTGGCCGAGGATGGAGTTCGTCGATCTAGAAGATATATATTCACTCTAGCCTTGAAAATTCCAAGATTGTAGATCAGAAAACAGAGATGGCTGCAAATGACTCCATTCATGTGCAGCACCCATCAAGAACCGATATCGCCGAGTACAGATTTTTATCGTCGAAGCACCTCGGCGAGAAATAGGTGGTGCTGAACGGAGGACTTGGGTTCTCTAGACGAACACATAATAAACTCTTCAGCTTTAAGACAGCTGGCATGTTCTCCACGTGGTCGTCCAACTCGGGGGGTAGTTTGGAAGAATTCTCACGGTTTCTCCCCAGACCATCCTAGAGCCCAGAAATCCCCAGTTAACAGAGAGTTAGGAAGTGAAATTATACCAAATCTTGCTTACCTGTCGTGTGTATCTACGGGGAGAGTACCCAGCCTTAAAAGGTCTGTGTTAAAAGTTGCTTCCCTGAGCAAAAAGTGACTCGCTTTCTAAGCCTATTCCTTCTATGTTTATATCTTCAAACATGTGGTAATGTGAGTGAAATATCACTTTGTTCACTTAAGTGACTTTACCCGGGCGAAAATAGTGAAATAAATTACACCATAATAATTATGATCAAATTTCAAAATATTTAAATTGTTATTTAACGCATAAATTTATCTTGATTCTTTACTATAATTGGCGAAGTTATTTATAAATCTTGATATTTCTGAAATACCTTGAGCTTTAATATTTTTAGCAATTTAAATTTTAATTGCTTACGTTTGCTTCAAATACGCAATTAAAAGTTTTAATTGAAGCTGTTTTTATCAATAGCTTATTAATTTATTTGTTTTTATACTGGTAATTTAAATTTTACGATTAGATAGTAAAAATATTCCAAATCTATAGAATCTTACGATATTTAATAGCATACAAAGTTATGTTTTTATTTAATTTTCCACTCCACAGACACCGGGGTCCGTGACCTTTGTCAAATTTATAAATTGGATTGTACATTTATTTATTCCACAAAGCTAACTTAAGTTAAGTTATGTTAGTTATAAGTTTAACTGTATTTATTTATTTACACTTTACACTACCAATACTCGGTGCGGACTCTCCCTCAAGATTCTAGCTTTGTTACAGAAAACTCATGACGCGTCCAATTACTTTGGGATACATTTGTAACAGAATAACTATAAAGGGGTCGTTCATTAATCTCGTGATAATTTGTTAGAACTTTTTAACCTTTCCCTACGTCAAGTTTACGTGTGCCGATTTTAGGTTAAAAAACGCACGTTCAACGAATGAAACATTAAGGTACGTGATATATCTCACTACAGTCTCTTTCTCTTTGTTAAATTTTATGTTTTCTTCAGAAACCTCCCCTAATATGACAATCCCTGTGTTGGAATCTAAAGATTCCGAGTTTTTTCAATTCTGTTCACTTTTCTTCTTTATATTGCTTTGCTAGTAAGCGAAAGTGCTAACTTTTTTTTATTGGTAACCAACCAATGATGCACTCATATCATACATTTCATGCAATTTAAATATATACTTAAATTGCATGAAATGTATGAATTGAAACAGCATGAATTATAATATTTAAAACTTTATAAGATTATTGGTTTATCTCTAGCACACAATCTTTAAATCTTCTAATATAAACGGCCAGGATGTCGAGACGTCAGAATATTTTCATGACAATACACCCATTTGAGTGACCATCTACAAACAATACATCTCTTCAGCGTTTATTCAAATCAACATTTTAATATGCAAACAGGTTCAGAACCGTTGTCCACAAAAAAATTGTACATTTCCTTCGCGTTGGAAGGAAAATGCTACGTATTTATATAGCGACAAGGTACGTTTCGTTGAAGGTAACTCGACTGGAGCTCGCGTAGCAAATCTCTTCACATCTTTACATCTGAGCCTTGAAGGCCATCTCCATAAAATATGAGAGAAGACCCGACCGCCAGATGAGTTACCGTGGCTGAAACATATAAAATCACAAGTATTAGTCCAGTCTGTGGGGAACATACTGATATCTGCGTTTACTTCTAAAGAGGAGTAAATTATGATTGTTGGCGTTGGCCTTTGTCGGGAAGCATCATCACCACTATGTGTAACACCTGACATGTATTAAAAATCTACATGTAACATACATAATTCTTTAATATATAAATTATAATAATAATTTTAATTGATATATCTCTAAATATAGCTTTATTTAACTACGTATACAAACTATAAATATATATTTACATTACTATAAAAATAAAAAATATAAATTAAATAACTACTCCATTACAATTAAAAGAACATTGAAATTCTATATTTAACTAACAATTTTAAAAGCATGTAAAAAGTAATTAATTTAAATTAAAATTTCGTCAATTGAAACCCATCCTGCATCGACCTTGGTGGAAAGGTGCCCATAATGCAGCATTGCCACGCTGTATGGCAATAGCCAACCTTTGCACTAGGAACGAAGCAGAACGGGAGTAACCACTGTTGTCCTTCAGTCTTCGGCCAATTTCACTGACGAGGCCTTTGGCATCCGCTCCCCGACTGCCCATGGTTTCAACGGCGATGGGTACAAAATAATATTGATATATTGTTGTGTATGTACTTCAAATTAGATTATCTACATGTAAAAAGTAATAATTATTTAATTAAATAATTTTAATTTCAATGTGTAATAAACTGGTGGTCTCTAAATATGGGTCTTAAAAGCCACGCAACGAGCTATGGAGAGGGTTATGCTCGGAGATCGAATCAAAAATTAAGAGTAGACGTCCGAAAGTCACCGACATAGCACAGTGAACTAGAAAGTTGAAGTGGCAGTGGATAGAACCTAGAACTGATGGCCAATGGGGCCGAAAAGTTCTCGAATCGAGACCACGCACCGACAAGCGTAGCTTAGGAAGACCAGCCACGAGATGGACAGATGACCTCATACAAGTGGCGGGAAGACGCTGGATTCAAGCTGCTTCCAATCGGTATTTTTAGAAGTCCATGGGAGAGGCTTATGTCCAGCAGTGGACTTCTTATAGCTGAGATGATGATGGTGATGAGTATTAATCGCGAAAATCGGTAAAAGTAAGAAAATACTCATAGGTAAACCAGAGTACTTATTTAGATCTCATCGGAAAAGCCGCAAATCTATCAGGTAATTTACAAAGCAGCGGCAATCTATTAAACTGCTCAGTAGTTTATCACCAATTGTTATTGGGTAGACATGTTTATATCAGGGGAAAACATCCGGGAAATACGCCAGAGAAATATTTGTTATTTCATGTTTTGCAGTTTTCGGAATCAGTGAGTAATCACGTAAGTGTTAACGGAATCAAACATCTTCCAGAAATGATTCACATCACATCTCAATATTATCTTAAGATATACAGGTATTTCCTCCGGTTTTACTCATGTAGAGTATATTAATAACACAGGAATATTCGTTTTCTTGATAATATAGAAACGAAAGCTGCACATTCTTTGCCGACGCAAACAAATTGCCGTGTTATGTTCTCTATCAACGCTACAAAACCAAACAAAACACTTGCGTTATTATGTATTTTTTTTTAGATATAGACATAAGACCTTGCCTCTCTTGTTAGTGAAAATATTCACAAGTAAATATACAAATATAACCAACTATACATGCATAAATGCCTGATGTTTTAGTCTTAACGACAAATGTAATTTATGTATGTCTGTAAATCGGAAGTAAATCGATTTTTTTACTAGGCACACTCCATCGTAGACCGCAACGGTCACTGATGTTGATCAAGTACATGTCTCGGATGAAAAAGAAACAAATGTATATGTAGCTAGTCGTAAATATCGTCCTCCTACCTGGTCAGACATGTAAAAAATGGATATATTAATATATTAATCAAAGTGTAAGTTTATATTATATGTTATTCTTCGTAAGAATATTCAAAAACCAGAAAAAACTAAATATCAAACATACCAATACTGCTATCTAAACAAACACACTTACTATCGACCCAGTAACGCGCTCGTCATACAAACGTTTCTAAACGTAAGAAAAATAAGATTTACACACGGAAATTTCATATTCATAGCACATAATGTAAGAAAAATGCTGTATAATACACGCACTCCCAAATCAGTACTCAACGCAAAAGGAAGTCGGGTAGATTTAAACTTCACACGGCAACATTTCGCCGGTTCGTGGGACCCTTTGTTTACCTTAATCGGGTTTTCGTTTATTCCATAAACCAGAGGAATGTGGAATATTACAGAATATTAAACAGGCTTACGGTGTTTGCACACTGCGTCGAGTCAAGATGACGAGCGCTCGTGACGTCCGTCAGTCATTATGATTACGTAAACTGAGTAATGGCGTTTAGTTCAGCGACAAATATAATATTATCTAAAGTTTATATACCTACGTATAATTCATCAAAACTATCTATAATTACATAGATAGATAGATAAACTCTTTATTGTACATACCTTAGAAACTTACAATCAAGATAAGATATTAAAAATCTAGTGTAACAACTAGCGGCCTTATCGCTAATAGCGATCGTATGTATATATATAATTAATTCCCTATATATACATATGGAGCATACATTCAATTAATGGATAATACTAAAAAAATATGTAAAAATATAATTTTGTAATGTTTTAAATGAGGTCTAAGCTAATGAACAGTTACCTATTGTTTCTGCGGTTCAGGTACTAGGATAAATTTACACTAGTAACTTGTACATACGTAAATTGTATTATTTGAATAAAGAAATTTTGAAATTGGAATTGAATTGAATGACGTTTAGAATACTTTCATTATTAGTTTCATTCAACATTAACCGCTCATAGTTGGAACCAATAAAATCATTAAAATTGTGTGCATGGTCATCACATCACATAGTTACTCCCTTTGGCATGCATATAAACGTTCTAATGATATTTCAAGTGGATAAATGATGTTGTTACAGAGTTACGAAGTAAATTTATGCCAAATCTTGCTTACTAATCTTGTGTGGCGACGGTGTGGAGTGACGTAGGTACTCTACCTTAAAAGGCTTGGTAAAAGTTACTTCACTGAGTTAGAGGCTACTCACATTGTAAGTCTCTTACTTTTATGCGTTGAGTGAGCTCAGGTAATTTTCAGACGTATATATACATATCTATGAAGGAAATGGTAAAAAAAGTAAAATGTTCTTAAATGTTAACGAAAAAAGTTACTTACACTTTTATTGTTCAAACTTATAAATTTTGAAATACACATAATCTGGATTTCATCGATAGATACGGAGGCGGTTGTCAATTCAATATTTTGTCCAGCTTGTACAATCAATCTTTACTAACAACTGCCTGCAAAGAATACATATATAAAAAATAATCCATAAGTTAGTTGGTGGAAATATCGATATTTCCACCAATATTTAAGTATTTTAAGTTTAACCATATTTAAGTAACAGAATATTAGAACGGCACCAATGCTTCAGATAAGTTAAAAAGCAAATGGTTGATGGAAAATAACACGTAAAACGTAAGGCTAATGGGGCCAAAAAGTTCTCGAGTGGAGAACATGCTACGGTAACGTAGCGTAAGAAAACCCACCAAAATTTGAACAGACGACCTCGTGCAAGTTGAATTCCTTCAACTTGCACTTGTAAGTCATTTTCGAGTTTTACTCTGTCCATAAATAGAATAAATACGTTAAGAAAAAATATAACAAATAAATATGTGACATGGCCTGATTTTTGTGGTGTAAAACTTTATGCAATGTGTAATGATCTTTATTCCATTCGTACCAGCTATGCGGCAGCGAAGGAGTGGTAGGTGTTTATTCGAAGTTTTAATTGAAGTTGTTATAATTTGCGGGATTATTCGAAACAGGTATGAATTAAATCCACTTAAGGAAGTTCGCGAGCTGTTTACGAAACCTTTGAAAGGATTTTTATAACAAATATCGAACTAGAGAATTTACCTCTATTTACGACAGAAAAGACGGTTTTGTGGAAATTCAAAATTCTAATATTATGGCGCTGGGTGCAGGCCGCTTCCAACGGTCTTTTTAGAAATCCATGGAGGAGGCCTATGTCCAGCAATGGACTTCTTGTGGCTGAGATGATGATGATGATGAATATTATGGCGCAGTAAAAGAAAACGACAAAATTACAAAACGGGGATTATTACAAAATTTGGGATCATAATGAAATTTACATATAAAAGAACTAAAGTGGTATTGAAGGCACTGCTGTACTTAAATAATAATAATATTATTTCATTATTTTGCTTAATTAAAATGTTTATTTCGATTTTTGCCACCTTTGTTCACTACCAAAACTTTAAATTATTTTAATTTAATGATTTCTTAGGGGTTCGTTTTGGGTCTTATCAGATCAGATCTTGTTGTAGTAAATAAACGAATTAATTAGGCAATTAATAATTAGTCTAAAGATCTAGATGGTATTAGGCTCTTCTCATCACTAAATTGCGTAAAATGCATCGTTATAGTTGTATCTCCATACAACATATACATAAATATTCTTAAATATTACACAGCATATACTTAAATATTTCTATAGATATATAACTCTCAAGTTATCAAACCGGTAGAAATCCAGGGGTGTGTGTCGGAAATTGGAACGTTAAATGAATATTAGAGAGCGAGGGACTGAGGGTCCTGACCGGTTAGCTTGCCAGACATGCTCGTGTTGTTTCTCATATCCGTGTGCATATTTTGTAAGGGTCAGCGGCTCAAGTGCTGAAACTGTTGTTAGCCAGCTGTTTGTGGACGATACAATTTTTTATTTACTTTTAGATTGTTTTTATTCATATGCTAGGTTAGGTATGGACATAACTTTGTTTATTTTTACATAATAATTCGTTCCCTCGGTGCTTTTTTGCCCTATCTACCAACCAATGGTAAAATTTCACTAGAGAAAAGTTTAATTCTCTATTTTTTATGAAAAAGCTATATTTGTAAGGCTTGAAAATCTTTTTTTATACACGAGATATATATACTCATGTATAAAAAAAGTAATTCAAGCCTACAAATATAGCTTCTTGAAAAAAATTAGCATTAAGCTCTTCTCCTGGGAAATTTTACCAATTGTAGATAGACCAAACAAGCACTGAGGCAAAGAATTGTAAGTATAACTAGTATTTATATTTTTACTGAATAAACACTCTTCATATACTTGCATTTAACCGCTAACTTGTTCATAGAGTCTGTTTGAAAGAAAGGCTTGGAAGGTAATATAAAAAATGTACATATCCATATTTGTATATAAGTACGAGTGTATGTAACATTCGAATAACATTATCTTCCTTATTAAGCAGTCAGGCAAGAAAAGGTTGTCCCTTAAAAGTTTTTTTTCATTAATTATTAAGGCTCAAGCCATTTGTTTAGGCTGATTGTCATAACTCAGGCTTGGAGTTATTTAATTAGCCTAAAATTAAGGAAAGGGCGGTCCCATGGCAGCGTTTATTTTTCTGTAACTTTTAACTTATCCGAGTTTTTGGCGGGAACGTCTTAGTAACATGTTGTTGCTTTGTTTTATTTTCCTAAACTTGTGTTATTTTGTACCTTGAAAATGATGATGGTGTTTTATTCATTAAGTGTCCGATAAAGTGCGTGAGTGTGGGCAAGTGAAATAAAGCAGTAAAACGTGTGATTTTACGTTGTCGGCAATACTCCATAGAAGCTTCTAGTAAAGTCGCCACCACTTTACTGAAGCAGGACTCGATCGACTTATAAATTGACTGTGTACGTGGCTTAGATTGTGACTAGAACATTTACAACTTGTTTTATTCAAGAAACTTGAAAAAACCCAATACTTGACACAAATGCTTTAATGCGGGTCCAATATAAAAAAGATGAAGAACTTGTTATCCGACTGCGCTAGATTACATTTAGGTAAAGGTGGTATTTTCCGAGTGTGTAACTACATGAAGGTGGTAATTAAGTTTTATTGAAAACTTAAATAAATTGTTATTTGAAAAACTAAAACAACCGAATTCAGAATGAGCAATTTTGTTTTAAAAATCAAACTACTGAACTGGTTTTGATAAAAAAATTATGAGGCTAATTTGAAAGTATAATCATTTAAACAAAAAAAAGGAAATCCATGGGGGAGGCCTATATTCAACAGTAGTATTCTTATGGAGATGATGATAATGAAAATTTTACAAAAAATATCCTTCTTTTGCTTCTTCTTATTTCTTTATCCGTCTGCATACCGAATGCATTTGCATAATATGCAACTGAAATCTAGCAAACTCGCGGCAGAGTGAACGCTTCAATTCCACTTCAAAAATAGCTATTAAGAGTGAAAAAAATTCAGGAAAACATTAGTAGTTTTAGCTTCCGCGAAACAAAGCAAAAACTCCAAGTTTTCCCGACAATCCCGGCAGCACAGCTGCGTGTTCCCAGAGCGCTCGACGCGTCATCCTTGACCTAGTAACTGTGAGGGACCTTGGGGCCCTAGAGCAAACAACTGGTACCGA
The DNA here is from genome assembly GCA_947563715.1 of Lycia hirtaria. Classification (NCBI taxonomy): domain Eukaryota; kingdom Metazoa; phylum Arthropoda; class Insecta; order Lepidoptera; family Geometridae; genus Lycia; species Lycia hirtaria. The sequence continues at coordinate 29,117,225 of OX387375.1, forward strand.
TGCTCAATAAACAGGCTAGAAAACTAATAAGATTTAAGAAGGTTCTCCTCGTTATTTTAGCACAACTAAGCATTTTAATCGCCTCTACAAAAATCTAATTTATTGCGACCCTGTAAGAATTTTTTTCGGGGCAAGTTAACTTCATTTTCGAACTAGTGTATACTTCTTTTTAACCGACTTCCAAAAATAATGAAGTTCTCAGTTCGACTGTATTTTTTGTATGTTCGTTCAGCGATTACTCCGCCAATTACGAATTGTTTTTATTGATTGTTAAAATAAAATATATATCAAAATCCCTAGAGATAGTTCCAGGCTAGGCGTAGTTACTACCAAGGCCACGCCATATGAGCTGTGGTTGAACGAATAGCTTGTCCACCATCCTGGCCTGTCCTACCTATAGATAAAATTTCATTGTTTGTTCTAAGTTTGTTATTCTTTATTCTAATGATACAGTCATTAGAATAAAGAATAACAAACTTAGAACAAACAATGAAATTTTATCTATAGAGAGGTTATAGGTACTCATTGAATATGAAGTAAAAGCGCGGCAAATCTCAGTTCTCAACACTTTCGAGGATAAGACCACATCCTTAAGGCCTTTTAGTATCTTGGCCTTATATATCTTGGTGTTGCACTTTCTAAACACACAGGATGGCATTGTCAGTGTTCACAAATCACGATACGCGTCTAACAGCGTTGCCCGACGTGTCGCAACTGAAAACGAGTCGGGCAATTACCTTACTTGAGGCTTGCTACGCAGAGCCGGGGAAACCCCATCTACGTATAATCATTGATCACAAGCTGCCAACCAGGATATTTCCAAACTCTTTTTAGTTTTAGAAACCAGTACTACTCGAGTCCATATCGTAAGCTCACACCCACTTGTCATAAAGCTATTCCGTGAATAATAAATACATCATGGAGCGCCCTACGTAAACGTAGCTTTAAAATTTCAGCAACGCGTCGCTCCTCCAAACAAATGTGGATATTTTGGGGTACAGGTGCCGCGCCACAGGAAGCTATTTTGGGGTTTTCGGGACCGAGTTGTCAAACCTCACAAGTCAAATTTAAGCGGTCGCTCTTATGTTTAAGAAAAGAGAAAAGGTTGAATTGATTTTTTTTTTTGTATATCGGTAATATTCTTGGTTCTAGCTAAGATTTGTGCTATATCCACGCACTCGTAATTTTGGCCATGTTGTACCTACAATCTACGAGTACATGTTCAATTACTGTCGGTAGACGTTTTTAGGGTTCCGTAGTAAACAAGGAACCCTTAGAGTTTCGCTATGTCCGTTTGTCTGTCTGTCTGTCCGCGGCTTTGCTCAAAAACCATTATTGCTAGAAATCTGTAATTCAGCATGGATATGCATATTAGTTATGGCAAAAAAGTCGTAGAAAAAATTGGGGCACCTCCCGTATACGTAAAGTGAGGATGAATTATTTTCTTCTCATCTACCCCATCATGTGGAATATCGATGGATAGGTAATATAAGGAAAATAAAAAATATTGGGGGTGTGCGAAAAGCATTTTTCAATTTAGGGATCCTTTTGAGAAAGTAATATTTTTTGTTAGTTCTACTTGAACTGAAATGAAAATTTCGTACAAATTTCAGTTAAATTTACATAAGATAGTTCATTTTTTCACAGTATTCCTATTTTAAGCACATAAAAATTATGATATGCACTACGGAATCCTATTGCGAGGCACGACACGCACTTCGCCGCTTGGGGTTTTTTATATCAGCTATATTCGCGAGTATTAAAGCTCTTTTGTTTGCCGAATATTGGAAAATTCTCACTCATATCACAGAATACATTAATATTACATACTCATTAGTTAAGCTTGTATACAAATTGCAAAAGGATGTCTGATTAAAAAACTATAATATATAAAATATACGCCGCAAAACTAAAATAATGTAGTTTAAATATGGCAAATGTCGAAATATGCCAAAATATGGAACGTCTTAGTAACGAACGCGTTGTTGCTTTGTTTTATTTTCCTAAACTTGTGTTATTTTGAATATTAATGCTATAAAAATGGTGGTGTTTTATTCATTAAGTGTTCGATAAGGTGCGTGAGCAAGTAAAATAAAGCAGTAAAACGTGTGATTTTTCTTTGTCTGCAAAACTCCATAGAAGCTTCTAGTAAAACCGCCACCACTTTACTGAAGCAGGACTCGACTTATAAATTGACTGTATACGTGACTTAGATTGTGACTAGAACATTTACAACTTGTTTTATTCAAGAAACTTGAAAAAATCCTAATACTTGACACTGGCAAATGCTTTAATGCGGGTCCAATACAAAAATGAAGAAAGAAGACCTGGTATTTTATTATGATTTTCTAACAAATTAATCTTAGAAATTAGTACTGTAACAACATCCCTGCGTGGGTTCAACGCAAGCTCCCAAAACTGATAGCGTGGGTAGCGGCACCGCGGGTAATTCCTCCCACGCTTTCTATATCATCCCTAATTTTTGTGATTATCTTTTAGTCATACCTAAAATGACTATCACTTTACGCCACCCACCCTCAATAAAACAATTTTTGTGATTATCTTTTTAGTCATACCTAAAATGACTATCACTTTACGCCACCCACCCTCAATAAAACAATTTTCCGCTACGCTCAATATACGTTTTAGTCAACACTGACACGAAATTGTAAATTCTTGTAAGTTATTACGAAGCATGACTTGTGGGTTAGTGGAACCGAGCCTTAAGCGTAGGTGGCGTATTTCACCGCTTTGCGTGTACGTAAGCACTTCCCTGAATTATGAAAGCCCAGTATGAAATAATGGCTATGATTTTTTTGTTATAGTTTTAGCATGATGATAATATGTTATTAGAACATCCGTTACAAAAGCTAGTTTTTTTTTATGAAATAAGGGTTAGAAGCTTTAAATTAAATCAAATCAAATCGTTTAATTTTAATTTTGTAGACACATTGTATTCAGTCTGCAGGCAGACGTGCAAATGTTTAAAATTCTGCATATAAATGTATTTTAAAATATTTATTATCCTACTTAAATTCTATATATTCCTTAACACTATAAAAACAATTCCTGAGAAGACATTAAGACATTCAGTCAGGGAATTCTTAAATTTGATGCCATCCAACACTTTGATATGGTTTGGGACTTTGTTGTAGATTAAATTTAGGAGTACCTATATCTCGACATGACTAGATAGCGGGTATGACCAAATCGTTTTAAGACTAAATCTCGATAAGACTACATCGCGATCTGTTCATGAATACCATCAAACATCTGGGCAAATAAAAAAAAATGGTCAGTATCAACTGGCAAAATTTTCAAAGCAAAGACCTTTGTTCGATTCGCTCACTCAATCAAATATAGTTATATCGCGTTTATTCAGAAGAAAGCGATTCACGGAGCTGAGTATATGTAGTATAGCTGAGTATATATAGTATAATAGTAGAATAATAAGCGATGCCCAATTATCTGCGATACGCTAGTGAGATAGCTGTGGGCCTAGAGCACCCACAATAAGTCTATCGAAAAATACCAATCCAGGAAGCTTATTCTACAATTTACCGGTCACGATAAAAGTTGAATTAAAGCGTTTCATTTGGGTTCAGGTAATTTTACTTCTATTTCTTTCTTTATTCTAGTGGAAGTGGGCAGGGTACAAAGCACGTAGAACTGATGGTCAATGGGGCGAAAATTTTTTAAGTGAAGACCACGCACCGGCAAGCGTAGCCTAGGAAGACCAGCCACAAGGTGGACAGAAGACCTTATACAAGTGGCAAGAAGTCGCTGGATGCAAGTCGCTTCTAACCAATCTTTTTGGAAACCATGCGGGAGGCCTATCTCCTTATGTTCAGCAGTGGACTCTTTGTAGCTGAAATGATGTGATGTTTTTTTTTTTTAAATATATTATAGATCTACGATTGACCACCAACTCGCCTGATGTTAAGCGACGGTATGGACGAGGATGGAGCTCGTCGATCTAGAAGATAGCTATTCACTCTAGCCTTGAAAATTTCATTTCATTCATTCATTTTTATTTTAGTAAATATTAATTGTTAATTAACTTACCATGTAAAAATGTCTTTTAATGGTTATCTCTTGCCATTTCCAACGTGGGAGGGTCAACAAAACAATATAGATCGTATAATAGTAGATAACATGCAATACATTACTGGTGATAAGAATGATAACACGTTGATAGGTTTGTACAGATTATTGTACTGATAACACATGTCATCGTACAATAAGGGCTAAGTATCTGTTGGTCTAGATTGACGGTAATTGAAAATATACTAAATGAACCGAAGTTGATGAAATTGCCGTACGATATCACCGACATAGCCAATGGCGTCGCCAGCCCATGGCCCAGAGGGGGCAAGTTAATATTATGGAGGATGAGAAAAATATGAATTGTAGGTACAGTTCCATGGCCTTAGGACTTTGGTTGCTTTGCAGTTGCCTACATTTTTATAATCTCTAGGGGGGGGGCAGCTGCCCCCTCTGCCCCCACTTGGCGACGCCCTTAGCAAAGCACAATGTATTGGCAATGGGAAGAGCACATAGCAAACAGATCTGATAGCCGATGGTGCCGAAAAGTTCTATAATTTTGAGTGGTGACCACTCACCGGCAAGCGCAGCGTAGGAAAACCAGCCACATGATGGATAGACGACCACATGCTAGTGGTAGAAAGACGCTGGACTAAACCTTGTATATCGAAAAGTATCAAAGTTATGAATAATAATATAAACCAAAAGGTAAAGGTAATGTATATAATATACATTGACAATTTTAATATTTTTCATTTACATTTCCACAACATGTTAAAAAATTCATTATTTTCATCAAATTGCAGTCGACGCAGAAAACGCACAACTTTTTTTTTTTATTATTGTACTTTATTGTCAAAGGTGCGATAATTTGACTACGAAGCGTTTGACATTGCTACAAATATAACATTTTGTGGGCACAGGAATACTTTCTCTGACGCAGTACAATACCAAAACAAGGTCGTCTAGTATTCCTATCATGTCCTATTCAGATTTTTATGTAGGGCGATGTTTATGGCTCGTCACTAACCCAATATACTGCCACTTGAGTCCTGACTAGAGCCGAGTCACGTACCACATAAGACGTGAAAGTATTTTCATGAAAAACTATTACTTGTACTTGGCTAGTTGAATATAAGTCATAGAAGCACTTATGAAAATATTTTTAGGCATAATTCTATTCTATTCTATTCAGTGGATGCCACTGACTTAATTTTTAATATTAAGGCTGGACAGGCTTTTATCATATTTTGATAGCTATAGATAGAGGCTAATAGTTAGTTACAACAAATTTTTATTACCGTAATTTATATTGAAGTTCAGGCATGTCAAAATATTTCTAATAATTTAGAAAAAAAAAACTATGGTAATGGCAATACATTATGGTACACCTTGAGCTGAAATTGATGAAAACTTTTAAAAATTGTAAGCGCTAGACATGTAAATAATTACCACTTCAAAATAGCAAATGCCAAAACCGTGGCAGTCTATCCGCAATAGAAAAAAATATAAAATAACTATAATATAAAGAGTTTTCAATAATCTAAATAATAATCGTAGTTTTTTAAAAAATAATTATTTTTTAAAAAACTACGCTCTTTGGAAACATATAGAATAGATATACGCATATTGTGACGTATTAAACGTACTAAACAATCTAAATCCCAGTAGCGTCTTTCTCCAATCATTACAGTACGCTTCCGTCCAACACATTCCAGATAATGGTTATCTCAAACACTTAAACGCTTTAATTAGCCTCAAAATTGGGTAATTATCCATACCAGTCTCAATTAAGTCCGGGTTTCGGCACCAGATATAAAATGACCCTTGGAGTCCCACCAACGTGCCCGGGACACTTGATAGAGCCATAATTAGGGAATCGATACTCGTAATATGGTACGTAGGTATCAGCTACGTATACTAAGTAACTACGTATTCAACGGCAGTGCTGCTAGCTCAGAGTTTTATAGCTAGATTTAGGTAAAATTATTTTATGCTAGATGTAAAAAATTGCAAATTTTCCAATTATGGTTGGTATAACTAGAAAGAAAATCATAATAAACGCTTGAGCCCTTACAATAGTATTTCATCAGATCAGCACCAATTTAGCCATTACACAATGTAGCTACTTTTAAAAATATTATTCTTGTGTTGTGTAAAAAAGCGGTTGACGGTTATTGTATTCTATTTATGCTGCTTATTATTATAAAATATTCTAAAACTTGCATACGTACTTAAATTGCGAAAACCCTAGAAAATATCAAAATATTATATTTCTGTGAAGATATAATGTACGTACTTATCAATGGCTAAATATTTGACAAAAACTAACAATGGTTCCGACTAGAAAAGATTTTTGAATCTGAATCACATGGAAGACCATGACCATGATAACTTGTAAAATTTTGCTAACTTCAAACTTCAAACAGCTATCTATTTGCGGGCAAGTTAGCAACACTCATTAGAAATATCGTTTATAATGAGGTACATGATGATGATAATATGAACTTGTAAATTTTTTGAAACAGCTATTTTTAAAGCAGTGAGTTGGCAACACTCATCAGAAGTAACGGTTATATGTAGAGTTAGCTTTTTAGAAAGCTAACTCTACATATAAGTAGATAGGAAGTAGTAGGTAGTGGATGGAGTGTTAATGCTATGAAATAGGGTTGAATATTTAGTAGTGCTGATAGCGCTTAGTTTAGGGTTAAGGGGACGGAATTTGAAACGTTTACCTTATTATGTGTAGATACTGGTTGATTTATTTATAATTAAACGAAAAAATTAGATCATGGAGCCACATGTTAATAGTCCAAGAGCCCAGGGCCGCGCCAGACTTTACTTATTTTGTGACGAAATGTGTTGTACTTGTACAAACTCTGAAGGTCTCGTACTTGCTAACTTGTGTCGACGACCAAGTTTCAGTCAGATATTAGCTTCTAAAGGTATCAAAGTAGACATAGCTAAATTTACTTTATATTGTGATGGCTGATTTTTATGTTTGTTTTGTTCAGTATCAATAAAAATTAATAATCAATATTGCCACACACTTTCCGTCGGTGATAATTTCTGACACACACTTTAAAGTAGGCAAAAAAAAATTCAAGTTTACAAGTCTGACGCTTTTCACTACTTGTAAGAAGCCAGACAATCTAAGAAGAGGAACCAGGAATGGTTTTCGGGGGGACCAGCCACATTGTAATGTAAATTTACCTGAAGGGGAGGTATCCAAAAAAAAAATTTAAGGTGTTATTCTACGACTTTTTCGGTATGATTAATTTGTATATTTAAGCCAAATTATAGCTTTCTAGTCCTAATCGTCCTTACGCAAGCCGCGGGCAGATAGACAGACGGACATGTCGAAGCTTTAAGCTTCGAAGTTAACTAAGGAAAAAAAGCACACAAAAAATAAGACATTGAAAAAAGTAGCTACCTAAAGCATCTAGCAATAAAAAAGGTTTTCCGTTACAAAAATACCACTCGTGTCTCCAATAGGTTTTTAAGCACGCTCCGGCCCTTGAGGCCCTCGAGGAGGCCTCGAGGCCCCAGTGGCCTCCGAGCCGCCAACACAAACAGACACCCTGATCAAACAGGCAAATACTCGATCAATTGGCGACGAATTCGGAAATCTTTTACCGGAGTAAAAGTATTTAATTGGAAACACTTCCGGAAACAGTAATTGTTTTTAGGACTGAATTTTAAAGATGTGTAAGTGAAGGTTTTTTTTGGTTGAGCTTCTGTGTTCATATTAGATTTTTGAACTTAAAATACTTACACTGTTATTTTTTAATTACTAGCATACTTTTAAGGGCTATTGTACCCATCATTATCAACAGCGTTTACTATGAGACCAACCCTGAAATCGTAAAAAATAAATCAGGTGTTCTATACATTTGGACGCTATTAATAAAACTTTTTGTATGGATGCTACAGCTGATTTTCTTTTCGCGATTTCAGGGTTGGCCCCATAGTAATAGCTGTTGATAATGATAATGATTAATAATCCTTAAAATATTGCTAGACACGTTAAACTTATGGTCATAATTAATTGTTTAAAAATATGGTTTTTAAAGTTTACAAAACCTTTACGTCAAATGTGACGTTCCGATAGACACGATGTCACGTTCCGTTGTTGCATCAGCTAACGATAGCGCACGGTCGTAGTGAATATATGAAATATGTTGTCCAACAGCCCTCATCAACGGTAGTACGTCTGCCTCTGAGCTGTAGGCCGGGGGATCAATCCCCACCCACGCAAACATTTCTGTTGAACACGGATGTTTTTTCTGTGTCTGTGTGTATGTATTTACAACAAAAAAGGATATATGTATTCTATCAGCCATGTAGTTCCCGTAGTATAAGCTTCGCTTAGTTTGGGGCTAGATGGTGTTGTGTGAAAATGGCCTCCAATATTATTATAAATAAAAAATTAAAGTTTTATGTCGAATGGCTATTGAAAGCTATCATTCTTATTGTCAATAGATCGAAGGCGTATAAAATTAATATGGTAATCGTATAACAGGTAATTAATTCATATTTATTACATGTATATAAATAGCTGTTATACCATATTATTATTATTATTTATGTGAATTGCATTCCCTGAATCGCAGTCGAGAAGACGTATTTTCTTTCCTTCTATAAAGGTACCTACTTAACACTGCGTTGTATACACATTGTCTTTCTTATGCTCCCTAGAATAATCAGATCCCAAAACCCAATCACACTAGCCAAGGACTTCCTTTTCATTCATCTTTTATGGTAGCCATCTTAGCCAAGCTCATATTCTAATTCAGTCTACGATTCACCGCAGCTGATATCGCCCACCCACACCAGTGTTAGCAGGTACCAGAATACCTGCCACTGAAAGCTGTTCCTCGTGAAATATCGACGTCTGTCTGCATACAATTACGAATGATAACAGATTGGACGGCGGTGTGCTCCGGTGTACTGCAAATATGTAAACATTGCGATGTATTTATAACCACCATGTGCCAAATGTTTTGATGATTTTTGGAGAGTTACATTTTGAGATTGGAATGCGGTTTTTTTGATCGGGCTTAATTTCTTTATCATTGTTTTGTTTGCGAATTAGCCCACGTTTGACGGCCAACTCTGAATTTAAATTTTCAAGTGAATTTGTATAAGTATCTAACTAATAATTCTTATATTATGGAGTTGAAACAGGGGGTAAAAGATTATATGAAAGTTCAAATGTTAGGGACATGAAATGTAAGATTTAGATCAACTAATAGATATAAACGAACACTGGCATTATAGATTTGCAACAGGGATGAATTAAGGGTTATACACGGAGGGAGGGGAGTTAAAAGACTATACGAAAATTCCAGGGTTGACAGAGACGGAGATATACATTCCGAAACCTAATGAGTTCAGAGTACGGGGGCAGAACTACGATCCCAAAGACAGACACATAAATAAAAATATACACTTCTAACTTATAACACCCCTGTTTTTGGGTCGGAGGTTAAACTAGGATCTCGCGCCAACGTTTGTTCCAACTCTCCAAAATTTACCAGGTAACGACAAAAATTTACCATTTTACAAACTTCCTTTTTACATGATGGTTGATATTAATACAACGGCTTGAATATAGCCATAAACATATAGATAAAAAGATAATTGTCTATGGTCCAAACACAAGGATTTCTAAAGATGAGTTTTAGTTGAATAAAAAAAAAGAATCTATGTTACTCAAAAACTTCTCAAACTCCGTGATCTTTGCAGTGGTTATTTAATCCGCTAACTACATATTATTGCAATTACGCTTCATCACTATTTGTACACACATACACTCCACACACATACTGGATCGATAGAAGCTACTAACATAATTATCAAAGTTTGCTTTCAGTTGGGGCTAATTGACAAATGAGTTTCTCGACTTTCGGTGTCGCCGCTTACTCAACTTTGTGAACACTCATGAGTGATAACTTATCACAAACTTATGTAGTATCAAAAGATATGATGGTATAGAAACAATAAGAAAATAAATCTCTGAAGTTCGGAGTTCTGTAGTTCCGTGGGTCACGAGAGTTCATGTTTATTTTTTTTATTTTTATCTGAGCGTTTGTTCCATGCAAAAAGTCCCTAAATTCTAATGGTTTTCTGGTCAATTCCTTTATCATCATAACTTTTCTCGTTTCTTTAGTATTTACTAACTTATTTTTGTTTTCTCTTTTGCCATCATAGGGCTAATCTTAGGGCAGTAGCTTCAGTACTAATAGAACAAAAATACAAGCTGCGATTGTGTTCAAAAATTCAAAATTCAAAGCATTTATTTGCAGAGACATGGGTAAAAATGCAGATGTAAAGATAATGTACATAATAGTGACCACCATGCTCTAGCACTATGGCATGCAAAATATATAGATAATATAAGAACATTACAACATTTTAATTACTAATTTCATTTCGCAATGTAATAATTATTTAACAATAAAAATAAAAAGTAAAAATTAAGTCCAAATAAAAAATAAAGTAAGTATAGTGTTGTATAAATGAAGTCCTTTTTGCAATGTAAACTTGTTAAAGTGGAATAAACGTTATTATTAACCTTCCTTCCTAGAAGTCAGCTTTTTAAATTCAATTTTTTAATGCAATTATGGGTAGGTATATACAGGTGGAACTTAAAAGAAAGAACAAATCGCCCTACGGTGTGCAAAGGAAACAAACTCACAAAAAGGAATTCATAATACTACTTATGCACTTATATTGAAATACATACACATAACATTAATTAAAGTAAACAAAATTTTCTAGATAAATCACAAACCACCCCTGCCAGGATATACGATGAAATGCATGCAAACTTTGACCAAAATGAACACTGTTGATTGGAACGTCACTGGAAAGCAGAATAGGCGCTGTTTCGGTCAAATAGCGCGAGGTTACTGACGTTCCAGAAAAAAACAACAACAAAGACAACAAACAAAACAAACGATGCCGCGAACGCTCAAGGGACTCGTATACAAAAGCATTAACCGACCTGTACTCACCTATGGTACCGAGACGTGACCTTTCAACAGATAGATAGATAGATAACTCTTTATTAAAAGACCACACATACAGAAAAAGAAATACAGGAAAACATAAATATAGCTAGGCTTTTAATTGGCGGCCTTATCGCTTAGAGCGATCTCTTCCAGGCAACCATGCACGCATAGGTAAGATGTTACAGATAGTGGCCATTAAAAGTAACTAAAAACTATAGTATACACTAAACAACAGTTTGTCCAAAGCTTCGAATTACCGAAATTAATTCTCGTATTACGGGAATCGAAATTAGTTTTCGGAAGACTAAAATATGGCGTTTCAAATTGACGTGCCATCGAGTATTGGAAAGGCTTGTCCAATAAGTTATCAATTTTAAAATCCCCAATATAAAAATATGGTTTTATAGACTTCTTAGGTCATAGGCAAAAAACTCTAAATTGACTCTTCTCTAAGAAATAAATCAAAAACAACAATGTTGTGCTATAATTATTTTTTGACATCGCCGAAAATGAGGCCAAATCTTTTTAACCGAATTCAAAAAAGATATGGTTCAACTTTCAATTCGGTTGCATGTTTTTTTTTGTACTTATGCTTGTTACGTGATTATTCCACCAATTACTAATTATTTTTGATAATTGTTTTTTGTTTGATAGGTTATGCTTATAACCTCAGAGGTAATAGGGAGTAAGGTTTAATGAGTATGTATTACAAAGTGTGTTAGTGCATCGTAGTGAGTTCTCACCTTTATCGTCGTATATGGAGCCCACGTGAGCGCCCGGTATCGATTGAAGCGACCTTGCGCTGTAATCGATGTGTCGAGGGGGTACCAATGGAACTCACGGGGGATCCAGCTGAAATAATTTTCAAGGAGATTTCAAACGGTATCAAAGTTCAGTACAATATTGATTACGTTTCGATAGTATCAAATTGTATTCGAAAGTTTGATTCAATACTTTGAATGTATATTATGTATATTGTAGTCTAAGTTTTATGGAAGAAATTAGTCCGTTATTTGGCCTAATATTAAATTAATCTCTGCTGCTATGTTTACTATTTACATTATTTTTACCATAAACCAATTTTTACACAAAGAAATTGTAAAATGATAATAACAAATGCATATTCAGCACATCCAAAATGAACCATGTAGTTAAAGCTGCTAGAAAGAATTTACCATTGGGTGTGATTTTCTATTCGAGCTTTACAGAAATGTGCTTACTGTACTGTACTTGTACTGCCGATAAAAGATGGGTAACGTTTTTAGATACATAAGTAGATAAATTAAAAACATTACACGTCTTTTTACATAAGTACGTTTAAACGTACTTATTTAAAAAGATGTGTAACATTTTAATTGTACTAATTTCTTGTACTTATGTAAAAAGTAATAGGTATTTAATAAACATACATAGGTATATTTCCTTTTTTATATATATTGTACAGTTGAGTAAAAAGAATAAAACCGGACAAGTGCGAGTCAAACTCGCCCACCGAGGGTTCCGTACAAACTAGTAGATAAAAGGGGGAAATCAAATATTTTTTATATTTTCCTTCATAAACCGAAAAATATACATCGTAAAAATATTTAAAGACCTGTTTTAGCTTATTGCTAATGAAGCTCTTTCATATGATACCCAACATGGTACGGCTAAAGAACTTTAAAATTTGGACCCTCATTCCTTGCATAAGGAGTGACACTATTTTTTCCGATTAAATAAAAAATGACCAGTTTTCGGATTTTTCCTATATGTGTACTCTAACACATGGGTGTATATAAGGGGGGTGTCTAGGGGGTCCGGACCCCCCCCCCCCCCCCCCCCCCCCATGGCATTGGCCGACAACAAAGTGATCCTGTTTTTTTCTTTTGAGGTACGGAACCCTCAAAATCGATAAAAGTGAAATAAAATCAAATTATTTACAAATGGCTACCAACTGCAAACGAAATAACTAAATCCTACAACATAAATTTCTATAAAACTCCAACAGAAAATCACATCCAATGATAACCACAACGTTAGTAGATCCACAAGCGCACAGGGTGTGAAGCGAGTAAAGTTGTCGACATCGGGGCTATTGTAACAGCCCCCTAATACTAGTCTTATCGCAGGGGCTGGGGGAGGACTGAAAGGGTCAGATAACGTTCGAGTACTTAGTGTAGGCCACTAGGGCAAGTGAGGGTTAGCTTTTTGTTATTTTGAAATTCTGTTTCACTTATCCGGCGTCACAGAATAACATTAATAGTACGCCGGCGTCATGCTGACCTGGACCGGGTTGTAACAAAAACTTAATATGAATAAAACCGGCCAAGTGCGAGTCGGACACGGGCACGAAGGGTTCCGTACCATTATCAAAAAATCATGTCTGTTGTATGGGAGCCCCCCTAAATATAAAATTTATTACAATTTAACTAAATATTTTTAAAGTGAATAATATAACTCCATATTCTGTGAATATTTCAAGCGTCTACCTGTTGCCGTTATCAATATCGAGCAAAAAAATCACGATTGTTGTAAGGAAGCCATCTTAAATATTTATTTTATTGTAATTCTTAGTATTTGTTGTTATACCGGCAACAGAAATACATCATCTGTGAAAATTTCAACTATCTATCACAGTTCATAAGATACAGCCTGGTGACGGCCAGACAGACAGACGGTGGAGTCTTAGTAATAAGGTCCCGTTTTACCCTTTGGGTACGGAACCATAAAAATAATGTTTATAGTTTGTCAAATTGTCTACTTACCTTGTATTTTGTCTGATTAATGCAACAAGTATGTATATTAATGACAGTGTTAAACATATAGGACGATGAGAAAACCCTCATTTCAGCCTACAGTCCATAAACATTTAATTGGAATCTGACATTTTTCATTTTAATTTTGTAAAATGTAAAGGCGTCCACGGTCTTCGCCTTCGATCCGCAATCCGTAGGGTACTCTATTCTGCAAAGATTATTTACGCTTGTATAAAAATGTATTTGATTCTAGAGACTGCATTACTCAAAAGTTGAGAACCGGAGAAAGCTTTAAGTGTAACAAGAATAAAATAAAATTTGACAGAAGCAAATAAACTATAAATGGACTTCAGAAGCCATTAATAATATTGGACTCGAAAAAGATTTTTTCTAACATTGAACGACAAGGCCTTGATGAAGGTAGATTAACAAAACATATTTTTTTTTTATGGCCGCTTACAAGAACATTCCCGGCAATGTTCGAAATACAATTAAGAGAGTCCCGCTGTGTCCAACGGACTCAGCATGCTAAGTCCTATTTGTATATCCTAAACCTGTGTCACTTCCTGGCTGACATTGATGTATAAAAAATAAACAATAATACTCACGTCCTGTATAAGATCGATTTTTCGAATTTCGAACTGATACTCTTGATAGTAACTCTACTTCATTCGAGAAAGTAAAAGCGAGTTAAGAATCTATAATTAGCTTTCTGTTGTTACAATTTTTAATTATATGTTGTAAAGCTGTTGATTTTCCTACAAATAAATAAGTGTAAACGGACAAATAATTTTTTTTTACCTTTCTGGTGTAATGACCAAGGTGCTAAAATTACCAAGGTGCTAAAACGACTAAGGTGCCGAAACGACCAAGGTGCCAAAATGACCAAGATGCTAATATAACCAGGTTACTAAAATGAACATACTATCAAAAATCTTTGCTTTAGCATGGTCAAGGAAGTACTTGAACAGCCAAGTGTGATTTATGTCTATGTTTATTTATTTATTTAACAATATTTGTTCACAAAAACATCAAAAGTGAGAACGTTTCGGGACGAAACATATAAAAATACGTAATGGCTAATGAATATTCTTAATAATAATTCTACAATGTATTTTTCATCCCCCCATCTCGGAAAGATTATTTTTGCTCTTCGATATCTGAGTGCAAAAGCTGTTTTTATCCTCTAGAGGATAAAGTAAGTCTGGCCGTCTGTCTGTCTGTCTGTCTGTCTGTCTGTTTGTCTGTCTGTCCGTCTGTGCGGGAACGCGTGAAGGTATCGAGTTGAAATTAAAACCATATACGCAGATCCATAGTCTCTTGCTGCAGAAAGAAAAATAAAATTTCTCAGTTTTCGTAAAAAAATGTTACAGCCGAATATGTTGTAGAACACACATTTCGACACTCACAAGGGAATCAAACCTATGGGGTACTTCCCATTGACCTAGAACTATGAAATTTGGCAAGAAGCATTGTGTTAGAGCATCCATATAGGAAAAAATCCGAAAACTGGACATTTTTAAAATAATCACAAAAAATAGTGTCTTTATGCAAGGAATGAGGGTATAAATTTTAAAGTTCTTTAACCGTATCATGTGGGGTATCATATTATGAAAGAAACACTATTATTATTAACGGGATATTTACCGTGGTTCGCGTTAATTTTGAGCTCCCGATTTTTCTTTACTTACGACTGTGATAGTTTAAAAAAGTGTTTTATCATATAAAAGAGCTTCATTAGCATAAGCTAAAACAGGTTTTTAAATATTTTTACGATGTATATTTTTCGGTTTATGAAGGAAAATATAAAAAATATATATAATTTCCCCCTTTTATTTAGTTTGTACGGAACCCTAGGGGCGAGTCTGGCTCGCACTTGTCCGGTTTTTTGTATATTATAATGATATATTTTTCCTAGAGTAATGTTCAGGTTAAAAATAATATGAAGTTAGCGAAATAACATTCGATATTCAACCAAAGTCGGTCCTCAGATAGTCCCAAATTTGATATAAAGTCTACGCTTCAACCAAATACATTTTGTTTCACCTTTCCAAAGACTTTGAAGCTCTTGGCTAGATTCAAAACTTAACTAGAAGTAGGTATAAGTTTCCAAATTCGATATCACAAACTTTTACCATAAATCAAAACGTATTACAGACCACAGACAAATAAATTGAAGTAAGTAACAGAATCCCAGGGATCAAGTTTACTCGTTTGTAATTTCTAACTTGTTCACTTAATTGCCTATTAAGTCAGTGAAACGGTGCTTATGCAGGATATAACTTTGTTAAGCTTCTATAGAATGTAATCTTTCTTGTTTAACACTGAAATACTAGGATAACAAGAATCATAAGAGTCTTTCTAAAACTCATCAAGAATTTGTTTATTTTCAAAATTGATAACTTTCTACGCTTTTATGCTTGCCTAGTACTTTTAAATTGTTTAAAGTTGCGTAACCCATTCTCGCGTAGCACGTCCGTCGTAGCAGCACCGTAGTACAATGATTTTGGTAGCGTACATTTGCGTAGCTCTTCAAATTTATTCGTAATAAAACCATTAGCTACGATATTTTATTTGACGAAAACAAATAAAAAGAAGCAATTAGTGATTTTAATTAGACAAAATCATTACAGTTTAAAAAACATACCTACATACATATATCACAAAACAATTACCCTCGACCCTCCTTCTTGCAGTAGGGTAAAACCGTATAAACAGAAAACCTCACTAATTTCTCAAGACATTGTGGGATGAGCGGATATTTCTTTACACAACCAACACTAACTAAATGAAAACGCTAATTCTCCTCCTCAGCACACGAAGCAAGTCCAAACATTACCCTCGAAGAACGCTCCATCAAGGCTCTAATTAAATCTTACTGAGGACATAATGGTCTCCCCCACTGCCCCCTCCCTCCCCGGGAACTATTAACTAC
Source organism: Lycia hirtaria (assembly GCA_947563715.1). Taxonomy (NCBI): domain Eukaryota; kingdom Metazoa; phylum Arthropoda; class Insecta; order Lepidoptera; family Geometridae; genus Lycia; species Lycia hirtaria. The sequence goes on from OX387375.1 coordinate 29,133,955, forward strand.
ACAACTTGCCAACTCTGAGAAACGGACGTAGGTTACGTACTTGACGCAGAAACTCTCTAATTACGTACTGAACATTATGATAGTAAAAAACGACTGGACTTTATTGTAAAGAGTTCTGTCATATTTTTTGTCAAAAAGTAACGAGAATTAACTGAACTGAACCTGCCTTTTGTAACGGTCCAGAACTATCCGTTAATCACATGTATTCAACATAACTCTAAATGTTCAAAATATGGAATAAAGATAACAAATAAACTTATCTCGTCTACATTAATTTATCTGTAATTATAAGTATTTCCCTTATTTTTAATTACTTATAGAATTTATTTTAAGATGCGTTATATAAAACATTAACAAAAGCCAAATAATGCTATTTAGTCAGTCAAGGTTATATTTGAGGTCAATGGCTTATAATATTATTATGAATGTCTGTTTTGGAAACATAACACCAAATTTAATGGGAAGTATATTAACTCAATACTATTTACTGGAGCTACCTTCATTTAGTAATTAAATAAGTATTGGAGCATTTCGTTCTATATTTAGACTTGCACAAGCGTTTCATGGAAAGAAGGCTGCATTCTTGATAGTATGTGTACAAGTATGCAATTTGGTATACAGACGTCATGAGAATAGAGTTTAAAGTCCTTTGAATTAATTGAATAATTTAATGAGAAAATGTTGAGGGTAGATCCGAAAAATTGTTGTTATTGTCAGTTCCATATTTAGACTTGCACGATCGGTTCTTGGAAAAATGCTAAGCGCCGGCGCACACTCCAGAAGTTAAATATTTTATTTTTATAAATTCATCGTATATGTGACGTCACGGTAAATTAATGTAAATATTAAAATAGATTTATTTATATCAAATTTACAATACTACTCTTTTAGGATAATTATATTATTATTTCTCGGAAATTCATATTTTCATGCAATAATTCGGATATATCGACCATAGTTACCTAAATATCTATACGGTCAAAGGAAGTGGTAAATAAATGAAAGGTTTCGGTTGTTAAAAGGGCTTTCGTATTACTAAGTAGTATTGCTAATTACGTGTGTATGTATGTTTAATCTAGGAATAGTTAATGGCGACGATGTTTTGGTCTACAGCACTTTGTTACCTTATTTATAACCGTTATTGTAGAACGACCAAACCTACTTTGCTGGAATTTATCATGATATTGCTAAAAGTGAGTTATAATGGGGAGCGGTCATTTAAGTATTGTATGCCCAAAGGTACGGATACTGATTACGGGTGACGGAAGCGTATTTTGTTATTTACTAATTTCGGAAGGCGGCCATTTGCAACTTCGGTGTATGTTTAGGTTGAGTGCGCGCGAAGCATTAAGTCGTGACGAGTAAGCGTAGTGACTTGGTGGGGATTGATACGTAAAAGGAAACGATTCGAACGCGGCGGGGCTCTTTTCGATTCACTCGTTCTGGGTTCTGGTGCTCGCTGGGCGCTAGGACTTCGTAGCTTTCGCGTTAGACGTTACTCTCGCTGGTTGCTCATTTGGGAAATAGAATTATTTTTGGTTTAACGATTGCGGGGAGTCTTCTCTTAAAACTTAAATTATTTTGAAGTGTTCTTTTACGTTAATTTCTTTTGCTAACGTTTTACTTGAAAACGTTTTGTGTTAGATTATTATTTTACTTATTGTTAGAGATGATGCGGGGATAAATTATTGTGAGTGTGCGCGTCCTGTTTGGCCTGAGAGTTCGGAATGGAATTGTGTGCTGGTCCGGCTGATACTGAAAAGTAGAAGCACGTATTGGTGTATGATTCTTGAGTAGGAACCTCCGGTTAAACATGGCGTGGGTGTTTAGGGAAAGCAACTGCGGAGTCTTATTAATTATAACCCCAAAGTGGTTATTGCTAGTGTCGTATGTGCTTCAAACGCAAGTTGGAGACCATACGACGCTGTCCCCTTTTGTTACGTTTTGTTAGGCGGCTGGTTGTTTGAGACGCGACCAGGAGTAGAGGATTTGAGGTCTCTGGTCGGGGATTGGTTCTTTCTCGAATTCTGGCAGCATAGAAAGAAGTAGTGCGCGGATGGATTTCCACCAGAATTTTGGTTAGAATTGGTTCCTGACTGCCCTTCGCGTTGTAGGGTAATCTCCTTGTAACTATCGATGAAGTTGCTGGAGAGATTGTAGGGAGCCAGGGGCCAGTAGGTATTTCAGACTCGCCATCTAAACTGGTAGTATAGCTTAGTAGACGTGGAATCGGACGTGAGGAAGCGTCTATAGCTTTGGAGCAGTTCCGTGTGAACCCGAGTTCACGGTGGGGTAGTGGTTAGATTTGTTATAATAGCTAGAAGATAGCTATTATTAACAAATACGTAGTTAGCTAGGGACGTAGTTCTTTTAATTCGTATTAGGAAGGTACACTCCACAAAGAAGAACACACACATCATCTCATTTACACAACTTCTGGAAACCACTTGGAGTTCCAGAAGACATGCACAAAATTCAATTCTCTAATTTTGTCGGTAGGTCTTGTGATAGGCAGGGGGGACCCTTGACTCTGAACAATACAATAAAATAAGGAGTTCAAATGGGTTCTTAACAATTAACGTTTCAGGTAGGATATTATCAGTTAAGTAGGTAGATTCTACTTAGTCAACAAGGATCTCTAAAAGTTTATGTTTTATTGGTGTTACTTCTACCAAAATAGATGAGTAAATTCTTCTTATGAACAGTATATTAGTGTTCTGAACAATCAATTCAATAAGGAACACTTTATACCTTTAAATATTATAACCATTTTATCTTGACATCAGTGATCTGAACAACATCATACAATAAGGATCACTGAATTCAATAACCAGAGTTAAATTTAGATTCACTAGGCAAAACTAGCGAAACCCTACCCGTAATATTTAACACGTTACGAATAAAAATGTAAGCATTGTTGTTTCATATATTTCATTGGATGAACTCAATGTTCAAACCCCTTTTCGGAAGTAATTCATGCTTGGTCTCTAATTTGACAATGGACGGAAGAATCTCGTTCATAATCTACCTATGCTCATTTAGTTCAGTGGAAGTATCAAACAACATAATGCAAATAGGAATTGTGTAACTTGCATGAAAAGCTAGATTTTGTTGTAAAAGTCGGGCAGTCTGAGATATGTCTGAGTTTATAATCACTACACTAAATTAAGGTTTAGATACACAAAACCTTTGGCCAGGATGTGCCAGTTCTACAGTAATTTCTATTACGGTGAGGAAAGACCAACCGTTTGTCTGATTAACCTTGTCGAGAGAGAGGTGTCAGCATTTTGAGTAGTCATTGCTGTATAACGCAGTGTTGAAGTGTATTTGTACCTATATGTTACATACATGCTACCGAGCTATATCAAAGACTGCCTCACTTATCAGGGTTAGATATAAATTCCCTGCGGGAGAACAACGTCGAAGAAGAAGAACATCTACATAGGTACATTATACCTGATGTGGCGACTGATACTTGCCTGATGTTTAGCAAATCGTCTGGACAAACACATTCATCAAAAGTATACATCTATGATTTAAGGTTAAGGATCCATCGCGGTAAACAAAGGGTTTCGCATATAGGGAAATAACTAGATAATTATTATAGGGATTATTCGATTCTTGTTGGCAGAATTGAAGAATCTCTGTAGGTCAAGATCAAAGTAGGTCACGAGGTATTTTTACAGAATGGGATGCCGTGACCAAGATCTGAACTATTAAATTATTTTATATCTAGAGACCTTAGTTTTATAGTTAAATATTATCTGGTTTATTTTCTTATTCATCACTACACATAATTGCCTATATTACATATCAACATATCTCTATTTACATATCAAGTATTATATATTCTATTTACATCCTTCCTAGTTATGTAGTTAATTAAACGCCTTTTTTTAGGCAAAATGTTGTTTGTGAAATGGTACGAATGGGGATTTGAGTCGGGACTTGTAGCATCAGATCTAATTTAATCAATTAGGAAAAGTATGTTATGTTAGGTCACTTTATAACTGTTCTAGGATTTAACTACCTACTTCCAAATAGTCTAGCAATGTTAAAAAAAAACGGTTTTAGGGAAAATATATTTCTATCACTCACCTTCATACCGTCATATTATTGTATTTTAAAATATCAATTATTGTTAGAAATTTCTTTTATAAAGGTTAACCCTAATTTACTGGTGAAGAGACAATCAGATGTTACTTATTTTTGTTCAGTCGGGTAGCTGTATTAATTAAAACAATACATTAAGTAGATTTAAGTCATATCCTGATAGTAAATTATTTGTAAATTGGTACAGGCGGGTCAAGTAAGGTACTTAAAAATAAAATGATTGATTTCTATCCTATAAAATTAGATTTAGGTTCTCATTGGATATTTTATTATAAACAAGCATATCAATATTTACAATTAAAATAATAGGTACTTACTCAGTAACAAACATTTAGATAACTCAAGCGGTGTTGTAGTTTGTAAAACAAGTGAAATCTCTTATTTTATTTTATATCACAGGCACTATTATACACTGTTATCACTAACACATATAACTTGGTTACACTTAGATATATAGGAAATGTGGTTTCATGTAGATTCATATTAAATTATTTGATTCATTAACAGTCATAGAACTGATTAGCCTGTAGTTCATCAAAACAGTTGTCTTGAAACATAGCGGGCGGCCTCTCATGGGTTTGATGTAGCAATCCAATTGTTTCCTAAAACAAAAAAATAAACTTAGTTAAAAGTCTGCAATGAAGTAAACAGTCATACTATTTGGTTAGATAGTTTTGTCATAATTGTGTTTGTAATCATCCTCTTAAATTGTAAATCTAATATAGTTGTAAATTGTAAATAACAATCACAATGTGAGTGGCGGTCATTCGTTTAACAGACTTAGTAACTTTTATTACACTAGATGTGGGAAGTGCCAAGCATTGGCCTTAGTATAGCATAAGTTAATTGGTAGCTGTCTAATACAAACCTTAGGTTATTTTATGTCACTATATCATATCATCCGTGCTAAGTTGTAAACAGTAGTTTCCTGCCGTAATATTCAGTTGATCGGTTTGCAATTGAGGTGACTTCTAGTTTTGGGTGCTCCGGGGGCGTAGATTTCTCTTTACTGTTATTTCATGTAGCTGCAACGAGAAAATATAGTTATGAAACCGATGTACAGTATGGTAGAAGGTAAAGTATAACCAATGCTTTATTAAAACGAATAATAACTTACCGTATACTAAAACATGTTATGTTTCAGAGTTGTTATTTATATGAAGATTAGCGGGCGTTGTTTTGGGCGTAGGTAATTCAACTTTCAGTAATCAAGTACCAAAAAGTTCAGGCTGGTCAGGAATCTTGAGGAGAAATATTTGAATCATATTGTATGGATCTTCAAACTACATGACGACTGTCTTACTAATAACATAATTATGTTTTGTAATACTTAAACTTAGAATAACACGCCAGAACTACAACATTAAATAGTTATTGTAAAATTTCTGTCTGTTTGAAAATAGAATTCCGACAATTTGTAAACAATTAGGGACGTTTCACCAGAAATCGGAACCATTACGAGTAGCGGCAGAATCGATTATTCGAACATTTTGGATTTGAATTTACCTTAAAAATTTAGTCATGACAGTATTCGCATTTGTAACATTTTATCGGTTTATGGAGCCAACACAAGTTTTATTTACAGTTCGGTAGAATTTCTAACCATCCGTGTATTTTGAGCTAGTAATTTTATTGTTGGGAGTACCAATTTATAACAACGGCATATCTTAATTAATTTCTAAGGAAGTAGTTTTGATTGAAGTTGTTTTTAGAAACAACAAGGTGATAAGCTATTATAAAATAAAATAAAAATAAAAATAGCGCAAACCTATACTTGTCTTAGTTATTGCTAATTTGTACTGTAACATTAAATATTCGATAAAGCAAAACGTGCAAGGACGTGTCACTAAGCACTGTATGTTACAGTGGCGTGTCATGTATTATTGTTTTATCTAAAAATAGTTATTTTACGATTACTTGAATCAATTTTGTTGTAAAATTGGAAAGGAAATATAATTTCATGTGTTCGAATATTGGATTTTGAGTTGCGATTCGATTATTAAGTGTGTGATTCGATTGATAAGTGTGTTGGAATGACATTTCACTAAAGCTGTTTCGCAAATGAATGAACGATTTCACAGATTATGTATGACGAAAGTTTTGGTTTAAATAATAATTTAAAATTATAATCAAAGCCGAATGTGTATTTGTACATTCAGAATAAATTTATAGGCCTTTAAATATTACTAGAAAATATAGTGATTTATTTTCTATAAAATGAAATGTCATCCTTTCTATATTTTGAAAATTCCCGCGAGATGTAGTTTGTTATATAGTAGATATCGTTCGTAAATCTTTAGCATGACTGAATACTGGCTTTGGGGCACGGCGACGATATCAAATTATTTTAGACCATCAAGTTATTTTGAAGAATAAATTATGTTAAATCTAATCGCTACAAATAAAATATATATACATATTTTTTTCATTAGTATAAAATGACAAAGTCGGAAAACATTTAAATCTCCCGCTATAAATTATGTTTCGGAATATGTCACAATCTATTGTAAAATGCTAGCATGATATTTTAAATAATAGGCATAATAAAATGTTGTTCATACAAAATGTCCTACGGCAAAACAGCGGAACTATTGTATTTAAGCGATTATGCGATAACAGCGCCGCATGCTGGGGTAGCTTATAGTGATTCATTTTAATATTCAGATAACTTGTAAACTAGGATAGTTAATATGTTTTTAACAAAGGATAGCGCTAGAAAAATCTGATTTTAGAATAATATGAAGTTTATGTAATGCGTTTATATAAAAAAATATTTCGGAACATTTTGAACGAAACGAACATCTAACTATTTACTTCGTTCGGGAAAATAATAACAATTATTCTTAGACTATAATTGATGCAATTTCATATAAATTATGTTAAAATCTACTAATCTATAATTTACTGGTAGAAATAAATCGAATTTGTTTACAGTTTGTTTTACGTATTTATATTTTATATGGAATACGCCATCTGTTGGTTACGTTGCGAACTAGATTGACGGGACAGAAAGCAGGATAAGGCGTAGGAATCAATGTTGGGTAATCGAATTGTGACACTTGACGTGACACTAGATGTCGTACATAGTATTTTTAATAGCTTTATGTAATGTTAGAACCTTGTCACATTAGGAAATGAAACTATGTAACAAAAATACTCTTTGGTTAGTTTTAGTTTTCGGCTTTCTCGTAAATAAGTAAGTATGGTGCTTCAAAAATTAGTTCCGTTGTAACTTAGAACATTTTCTAATAGCTACTTAAAAATATTTTACTTTGTTTGAATTTTAGCGATAAATTAATAACGTCAAACTTTTTGTGAAGCGAGGGTTGGTCAAATGAAGTGTTTATTAGAAATAAATGCACAGTATAATTAGACGATAAATAAAATAAATCTTATGTAAGTAAATAATAAATTTCGGAAGTGTGTAGAAGCATAACTTCGGAACGGATTGATAGATTTTGTTGATAAGTATATATTTTGTGTTATGTTTGGGATTGTCGGGGTTGACGGTTATATAAAAAAAAAACATTATCATCATTTTTCATTACTGCACGATTAGAACAGCGGGCGCAGCTAGTTGTTTACAAGTAATTTTATGGTGTTCTTTTGTTTGACATTTATTTAACTATATATATTATAATAACGCAGAAGCTAGGAAGGTTATCTTTTGCACAATTCGACGGCTGAACCGATTCTAGTGAAATACTTTATAAGGATAGCAGTAGATCAACCTAGCTTATTTTATAATCGAAAGTTATAGCTCGTCATAATTGAATGGCTGAACCGATTCTGATGAAGGTTTGTATGGGAATGGTGTTGTAGTTGGTCAATCTAATTGAAGAAAAAGGGCGCAAGTAATTTTGTTTTCTAATACTTTATGCACTTTTACATTTGAAAAACCAAACCTATTGTTATGAAACTTGGAGTAATATTTAAACGAACTAATGATATAAGACCAATGTTTGATACTGTCTGTTTGTTACCATAATATGTTATCATTGCGATTCAATGGCTTAACTGATTGTTATGGAGTTGGATACGGAGATAGTATGGCAGTCTGGGGATAGTAATGTACCGTATTTTTTCATCATCATCATCATCATCATCATGCATTTTAGCAAACATATTCATAATTATGTGAGTGAAGCAGCGTAGAATAGCTAGTGTACTTTAGTTTTATACAAATTAAAATTAATTATACGTTTTATAGTTGCGCGGGCGAAATCGCAATACATCTATACATAAATTAGAACTGTAGCTAATAGGAAGTATGAGTTTTAGATATTTATGGCAAATTATTGGAGTAGGTGTACGTCACTGCATTTTGTTGTATGTCTGTTTGTACATCGAACGCGAAATTAGTGAACGAGATTGAGCGCAATTTGTAATTTTCTAGACGTTCTGATATAATGATAAAATAGTGTTACATATTTGAGTAAAATCTGCGGCAAATAAATTAAATAAATTTTAAGTAAAGTAAAGTCGCCACTTTATTTTAACGTGAGTGTATCTTATCTCTAAGCGGCATTTACTGAAATTATTTATGGAGCTTAAAATATATCTCATACGATTGATTTAGCGGGACAAGGATAATGGCGGTTATGATGCTAAGCGAATAGTTTAGTGATTTTAATTCTATAATGTAATCGCTGATTACTATCAAAACATTATCCGCGTTAATATCTATACAATATACACAACATAAATTTTGTTCGGGTTAGTTATACATTTTACCCATGTAATCAAATAAATAGTTTAACGTTTTAGCAATTTTAGTGTCAAATAAAAATAAAATTATTTTATTATTTATATAGTACCTACCTAAATCTACCTGGGAGTCAAATTATTTATCATTTATTTCAATTAATTATTTATTTGCATAAAATTATGTAACAAAATTTAATAACGTCGTGTGTCCATTGGCGAAGTATTTGGTTATGCGTTACGGTGATATAAATATATCTTTATGCAAGAAAAAAAAAATGTAATTTTTTTTTTATTTTAAGTTTTTATTCTTTTAGTCGTAATTATATATCTAGAAATATTGTGTGACCATTATAACGCATATTAAGAATTATCTTGATTTAAGATTTATGTACCGGAAGTTTATTTAAGGCGAAGCGTTAAATGTGGTTGTTGTTAAGTATACGTAAACAAAGGTTTTATTGAACATATTATATTGCGTAACTATAAAAGAAATATTAAATGAAAAAAATATATGTTTTTCTTTATTATATTTGTGTTGCTCTTTTTTTTTACAGGTTCTGATGATTAGTTATTTATAAAGTAAATATATTGAGACATTTATTGGTTTTCTTATTTGTTTTATTTTACAGGAGAGGTAATGGTTTGGTTTTGGTATTAAAATATATGGTAACGGAAGGAGGTAATTCCTGGGTTTGGTAATTAATAAATAAATAAACAAAAAAAGGAGGTATTGAGTTTTATTGGGTTATATTTACTAAACTGGTAAGGTTTTGGGTATGGTGGTACGTTTGATTATGGAGGTAAAGGTATTGGAAATATGGTACTGGAGGTAACTTAAAATTTTTCTTTTAAATCAAATTTTAAATTAAAGTTACTAAGCGCATAGAAGTTGTTCATTGACTGTTTAGTGATGATTTCTAGAACGTGCGTGTAAGGCAACGAAAGACTGGCTGTGATCGAGACTTGTGTGTAATTTTAAGGGGTTCTAGATCTCAGCACTATTGAGGTTAACTGAACTATTGTCAAGGTTCAAGAATTGGTAAAACACATACTCAATGTAAACTATCGATGGAGATGCTGGCTAGGTAATTGGAAGCATTGACATAAGTCGATTTTGATGGTTTACATACTCTACACGCAGGAAAGAAATTTACGCACACTTATAAGCACTGACATTTAAGCAATATGATTTTGAATTTATAATCATGGTGGAGCAAAGGATCTATAACATTTTATACCTTTGTCCGCATGAGTATTCTCTCACTAGGAAGGTACATGTATTAGTCGCCAATATAGTGGATCGGGAAAGTATCTACTCGGTGACTTAGCTATGTCTCCCTTCTGGAGCTCTTTGTCTCGCAAACAAAGATGATCTTGGTTGGTGGGGGTTGCTTTGTGGGAAGGTCTATTTTTTTTATAGTGAATTTGTTGACGAACTTTGATTCTGAAGAATGAGTCTGTTGTTTAAAAGTCAGTTTAAAAACACGATCATATTGTATATAGGGAACATATATGCATTTCTTACACATAATTTATTGCCATGGCTGGAATCTTGACAACGTATGGGTGGGGAATAAAAAAATAATAAAGGTTATTTAATGGGTTGAACACATGTGAGATTTAAATAATAATTTAAGTAATTCTTTCCTCCGTCGGACTTTTCAAAGTCTTAGCCGGTTAAAAGAATTAGCGGGCGACTGTAACGGTCCAGAACTATCCGTTAATCACATGTATTCAACATAACTCTAAATGTTCAAAATATGGAATAAAGATAACAAATAAACTTATCTCGTCTACATTAATTTATCTGTAATTATAAGTATTTCCCTTATTTTTAATTACTTATAGAATTTATTTTAAGATGCGTTATATAAAACATTAACAAAAGCCAAATAATGCTATTTAGTCAGTCAAGGTTATATTTGAGGTCAATGGCTTATAATATTATTATGAATGTCTGTTTTGGAAACATAACACCAAATTTAATGGGAAGTATATTAACTCAATACTATTTACTGGAGCTACCTTCATTTAGTAATTAAATAAGTATTGGAGCATTTCGTTCTATATTTAGACTTGCACAAGCGTTTCATGGAAAGAAGGCTGCATTCTTGATAGTATGTGTACAAGTATGCAATTTGGTATACAGACGTCATGAGAATAGAGTTTAAAGTCCTTTGAATTAATTGAATAATTTAATGAGAAAATGTTGAGGGTAGATCCGAAAAATTGTTGTTATTGTCAGTTCCATATTTAGACTTGCACGATCGGTTCTTGGAAAAATGCTAAGCGCCGGCGCACACTCCAGAAGTTAAATATTTTATTTTTATAAATTCATCGTATATGTGACGTCACGGTAAATTAATGTAAATATTAAAATAGATTTATTTATATCAAATTTACAATACTACTCTTTTAGGATAATTATATTATTATTTCTCGGAAATTCATATTTTCATGCAATAATTCGGATATATCGACCATAGTTACCTAAATATCTATACGGTCAAAGGAAGTGGTAAATAAATGAAAGGTTTCGGTTGTTAAAAGGGCTTTCGTATTACTAAGTAGTATTGCTAATTACGTGTGTATGTATGTTTAATCTAGGAATAGTTAATGGCGACGATGTTTTGGTCTACAGCACTTTGTTACCTTATTTATAACCGTTATTGTAGAACGACCAAACCTACTTTGCTGGAATTTATCATGATATTGCTAAAAGTGAGTTATAATGGGGAGCGGTCATTTAAGTATTGTATGCCCAAAGGTACGGATACTGATTACGGGTGACGGAAGCGTATTTTGTTATTTACTAATTTCGGAAGGCGGCCATTTGCAACTTCGGTGTATGTTTAGGTTGAGTGCGCGCGAAGCATTAAGTCGTGACGAGTAAGCGTAGTGACTTGGTGGGGATTGATACGTAAAAGGAAACGATTCGAACGCGGCGGGGCTCTTTTCGATTCACTCGTTCTGGGTTCTGGTGCTCGCTGGGCGCTAGGACTTCGTAGCTTTCGCGTTAGACGTTACTCTCGCTGGTTGCTCATTTGGGAAATAGAATTATTTTTGGTTTAACGATTGCGGGGAGTCTTCTCTTAAAACTTAAATTATTTTGAAGTGTTCTTTTACGTTAATTTCTTTTGCTAACGTTTTACTTGAAAACGTTTTGTGTTAGATTATTATTTTACTTATTGTTAGAGATGATGCGGGGATAAATTATTGTGAGTGTGCGCGTCCTGTTTGGCCTGAGAGTTCGGAATGGAATTGTGTGCTGGTCCGGCTGATACTGAAAAGTAGAAGCACGTATTGGTGTATGATTCTTGAGTAGGAACCTCCGGTTAAACATGGCGTGGGTGTTTAGGGAAAGCAACTGCGGAGTCTTATTAATTATAACCCCAAAGTGGTTATTGCTAGTGTCGTATGTGCTTCAAACGCAAGTTGGAGACCATACGACGCTGTCCCCTTTTGTTACGTTTTGTTAGGCGGCTGGTTGTTTGAGACGCGACCAGGAGTAGAGGATTTGAGGTCTCTGGTCGGGGATTGGTTCTTTCTCGAATTCTGGCAGCATAGAAAGAAGTAGTGCGCGGATGGATTTCCACCAGAATTTTGGTTAGAATTGGTTCCTGACTGCCCTTCGCGTTGTAGGGTAATCTCCTTGTAACTATCGATGAAGTTGCTGGAGAGATTGTAGGGAGCCAGGGGCCAGTAGGTATTTCAGACTCGCCATCTAAACTGGTAGTATAGCTTAGTAGACGTGGAATCGGACGTGAGGAAGCGTCTATAGCTTTGGAGCAGTTCCGTGTGAACCCGAGTTCACGGTGGGGTAGTGGTTAGATTTGTTATAATAGCTAGAAGATAGCTATTATTAACAAATACGTAGTTAGCTAGGGACGTAGTTCTTTTAATTCGTATTAGGAAGGGTTAAGTACACTCCACAAAGAAGAACACACACATCATCTCATTTACACAACTTCTGGAAACCACTTGGAGTTCCAGAAGACATGCACAAAATTCAATTCTCTAATTTTGTCGGTAGGTCTTGTGATAGGCAGGGGGGACCCTTGACTCTGAACAATACAATAAAATAAGGAGTTCAAATGGGTTCTTAACAATTAACGTTTCAGGTAGGATATTATCAGTTAAGTAGGTAGATTCTACTTAGTCAACAAGGATCTCTAAAAGTTTATGTTTTATTGGTGTTACTTCTACCAAAATAGATGAGTAAATTCTTCTTATGAACAGTATATTAGTGTTCTGAACAATCAATTCAATAAGGAACACTTTATACCTTTAAATATTATAACCATTTTATCTTGACATCAGTGATCTGAACAACATCATACAATAAGGATCACTGAATTCAATAACCAGAGTTAAATTTAGATTCACTAGGCAAAACTAGCGAAACCCTACCCGTAATATTTAACACGTTACGAATAAAAATGTAAGCATTGTTGTTTCATATATTTCATTGGATGAACTCAATGTTCAAACCCCTTTTCGGAAGTAATTCATGCTTGGTCTCTAATTTGACAATGGACGGAAGAATCTCGTTCATAATCTACCTATGCTCATTTAGTTCAGTGGAAGTATCAAACAACATAATGCAAATAGGAATTGTGTAACTTGCATGAAAAGCTAGATTTTGTTGTAAAAGTCGGGCAGTCTGAGATATGTCTGAGTTTATAATCACTACACTAAATTAAGGTTTAGATACACAAAACCTTTGGCCAGGATGTGCCAGTTCTACAGTAATTTCTATTACGGTGAGGAAAGACCAACCGTTTGTCTGATTAACCTTGTCGAGAGAGAGGTGTCAGCATTTTGAGTAGTCATTGCTGTATAACGCAGTGTTGAAGTGTATTTGTACCTATATGTTACATACATGCTACCGAGCTATATCAAAGACTGCCTCACTTATCAGGGTTAGATATAAATTCCCTGCGGGAGAACAACGTCGAAGAAGAAGAACATCTACATAGGTACATTATACCTGATGTGGCGACTGATACTTGCCTGATGTTTAGCAAATCGTCTGGACAAACACATTCATCAAAAGTATACATCTATGATTTAAGGTTAAGGATCCATCGCGGTAAACAAAGGGTTTCGCATGTAGGGAAATAACTAGATAATTATTGTAGGGATTATTCGATTCTTGTTGGCAGAATTGAAGAATCTCTGTAGGTCAAGATTAAGACCTACTGAAAGTATAAATAGTTGCTATAGACCTAGGTATTGGAACCAGGAAGTTCAACCTATAGGCAGGAACGTACCTAGGCAGTAAAGTCACTGTTGCATTGCTTATGACTTCAACTAGATGTAGAATCAACCATCTCACCTTTTGCAATAACAAAGTAAATGACTTTGTTTCGATAGGATTTTCCATAGGTTTTGGGCCAACAGGAAAGCCTCCGATTCTACATTGCTGCTCTAAGCGGAATGGGTAGTTTTCCGATATAAACTTATTTCTATCTCGGCCTGACGTTATACTATACCAACACAGACATACTTGATAATATTTTGCGTCCTCTTGTCTAGCTACATTATTAAGGAAGTAGGGAATTTTGACACACGTACAAGAAAGACTCATTTCCCATTTGCTAAACAGGGCCTCCTAAAGGATGTTAGTCCGGAGGTTTCTGATGGAGCCAGGGTGCTTAAAAGTCCAACCAGTCTCTGGTCGCAGCACATGGGGCGTTCCTAGTAGGTAACTGGTCGGTGTGACTGGTTTTTACCAACTAGTTGGTATAACTAGTTATTGCTAGCTGGTTTTCCTCGTGGTACGCAAGGGCGGAAGGCGGAGCCCTACCTCTTAGCTCCAAAATACATCTTGACAGTATATTATTAATTTGTGACAAAAGATGTAAAAGTAATCTCTCTGAACATAAGTCCACTCTATCATATATTGAGAAATAGGATTCCCACAACATAACCTTCCTATTTCAGTTAGGTAAAACTATCTTGGTTCCAAGTAAGGGTCATCTTCATGTTCATCGGTCGCTTAACACTATAAAACCTACAGCACACTATAGTGAATTATTATATTTTATAACTTGTATTTATAACATTGCAATTGAGTGTCTCAATCACCAGTAACTAGGTATACACAAATATTATCATATTAGGTAGGTTAATCTTTGTATTTTAACGATAAGTCAAATAGGTATATTGATATAGGAAAGGTATCGACTCAAATTCCCCTTCTGCGGTTATTGCGTCACAACAAGTAGGTCCTCCACTAGACGAATCACTGGCCATATATTTAAGTTACTTTAAGTTAATATAAGGTAGAAGAGAAGGTAGGGCAGTAGGGTATGATATCTTCTTAATTAATACTAATTACCAAATCGTTCAGTTGCATCACGTTCGGTCGAGCCGTCGCGATACCGAGTTAGAAGGGGTTTGTAGGGGTAAGGGGTAAAGGGAGCTTTGTTTGGGGGGGTTACACTTTCTTATTTCACCAATTGAAGATATTTATAGGAAATTCGACGACTGAATTATAAGTATCTGTATATTGTATTTATCAATTTGGGGGTTAAATTTTGAAAAAAATATGATACTCATATTAATATTTTGACAAAATTTTGCTTTACTGTACAAAATAATAGTATTTGTACAGTAAAGCAATAATATTAGATGAACTTTCTCGCAGAAACTCTAAATCAAAGTAAGAAGTTTTAGAAGAAAAGTTTTATCTAAATTTTAGGGCCTTATAAAAATAAAATAAAATATTTGTTATAATCGTATTTTTCATTCATTTTTTATCATTTTATGGCAGCTAAGAGACAAAACAGAGAGAAACCATTTAAAGTCCGTTGATAAATGTGTCAAAATATTATTCCGGAATTTCGCTTTATCTATTCTAACAGTATTTTAAGAATAGACAAAGCGTGACGGACGAATATTTTTTTCACAATGACACTGCTTTCTTTACTTATAAATTATAGATAGATGTGGATGGGTGGATATTATTTATTAGAAATATATTTACGTTATTCTTAAAAATACTTTGAAAAATTACATATAAGCAAACCTTTCAAAAAGAAGTTATACAATTTATTCAAATCATGTTTTTTTCTTTTATAAAAATCTCATAAGTATTAATAACAACAGTATGTGTAACATTTTCAGCCTAAACCAATATTGATGAGTGAGTTGTATTATTTCCGAGAAGTTGACTAGCCAATTTTTAAACGGTTTTATTTAGCTTACTCTGTTTCTGTTGTTCTTTATGATTTTTGGGTCAAATTTAGTAATCGAAATGTGACTCACTTTTCGTTGCTAGATTGATCCGATATTTGGTACACACCTTTAGTTTAGATGAAAATACATAGAAATATATTTATTATCATTCTAAATTCAATATGGCCGCCGCCACTAGATGGCGGATTTGATATTTTTCACAACCCTCACAATATGGGTATCAAATGAAAGGGTTTTTCTAGTAAAATACAGTAAATACATCATTATCTATATCATTATATTTATTTTCAATGAAACCGTTTAACTTAAAAAGGTTTTAAGTACTTTTTTTTTCAAAGCTTGAATCGTTAGCTGAATTCTGTATAATAACCACAGAATATCTAATAGTACAGATTAATACAACACTGTGACCTTATTCTGGGGAGCTCGAGATTTTTAGACATATACTTTTTATATCTAAAGAAAGTGACAGTGATAGATAATCCCGGCCTTATAGGAGCTTTATTCTGGTGTAGTCGAGATGGTCAATAAAATATGTTTGCTTTTA
Organism: Lycia hirtaria; assembly: GCA_947563715.1. Taxonomy (NCBI): domain Eukaryota; kingdom Metazoa; phylum Arthropoda; class Insecta; order Lepidoptera; family Geometridae; genus Lycia; species Lycia hirtaria. Next base: position 29,150,525 of record OX387375.1, read on the forward strand.
GGTAAGCAATAAAAGTGATAAAGACGGAGATAATCTCGATTGGGCTAGAATAATCCGTTATAATATTTCACGGACGCTGAAAAAATGTTATGCTACGCCATTTTTCTCCCCGTCGTCAAAAACTTCCTGGGCCCTCGGGAAATTTTCGCTTATTTCATGAAGTCTATGATTTCAGTTTTCATAATACATATTACGGTGAAAAATTCGTAACTAGATTGATACAACCACACAAAATTTATTTTTCGTTACGCTTAGGATACAATTTAAAATGTTTTCCATTTTAGAAAACTGAATTTCGTTAATTTAGTTCAATTATTACATGAAATAATGGAATTTTAAGTAATATTAAATGTTGATATTTTTGGACTACCTCCGGAGCTTTATGTGATACTTAAGTTAAAATAATTCGTAAGTACATTCAGTCAATTCTTATCTTCAAGAAAGTTGTAATGTGATATCGAACCATCGGCAAAGCCCCTTACAAGTCTATAGTTCAAAATCAGCGTCTCGCTCGCACATAACAACATTTTGAAGACATACTTATCTGACTGAGTAAACTGGTAAAAAACTAGCTGCCTACGCTCCGCGGGTTCACCCGCGTAGAGATAAAAACGAATGTGATGAAGATGATAAATAGTAGCATTTCCTTCTCCTAGTTTTCAGTTAATCCAGTACATAATTTCAGAAACAAAGGAAAAATTATTTCTTAACTTCTAAATAACACTTTAAAATGATAAGTATGTATTTCAAATACCTTGTACCTCAGACATTATCCATTCTAGTCCCGTTTACAGTATCTGTGTTTGACACGTTTGAGGGTAGCCTCAACCACGGCTCGACCCCGTGTTCCTGACACTCTTGATACAAAATTAACAATGGATAGTTCCACAACTTACTCATTTAATAAATAGTTTCTACAACGTACTGGGTACAGACAATAATTGTAGTCAGTTGCAAGATTGTTAGCGATACACGCGCCCAAATAGGAAATGTGTACCAATGTCAGCGCTAAAAATAAATAAGCTCACTTAATAAACTGGTCATCGGGTACCCAAGATACAGGCTTTGCGTAGTTTGGGGCCCGCAGGAACAATAATATAAGGTGATTGGATTAATTATATAAGTAATTAATATAAACTTTGTAAAAACGCTACAATTTTCAGAAATAAATATTATTATATTATATTATTATTATATTAACTTACCTTTTTAACCGACATCAAAAAAGGAGGTTCTCAAATCATGGTAGATCTAACTTGTATATAAAAAAAACTTTACAGTTTTTTGTATATTTCTTCAGCGATTACTTCGCCAATTGTGAATTAATTTAAATGATTTTTTTTTTTGTTTCGTAAGTCATATTTCAGAAGTGGTTCCATATAAATTTTATCATAATCGGTTCAGTACTTTGGTTTTATAACAAAATAACTGTAAAATATGTCGTCCAAGTAAACGAATTGCGTATTTTGAAGTCGGCGTAGTTTTCAGTTCTTGAAACTATAATTATATTATTTAAACTATAGTTTGTATGTTATATTTACCTAAACTTTATGTATTAAACATGCATCTATATTAAAAAATAGCAATCTAAGTTACGATTGCGTTACGCTTGATACGCTGTTGAGCGCACGTTTTTACCGACTTCAAAAGAAAGAAAGAGGTTAACAATTTGGTGTACTATATGTTTGTAACTTCTCAACTCCGTTATTTATAAACCAATTTGTTTTTAGGGTTCCGTACCTCAATAGGAAAAAATGGAACCCTTATAGGATCACTTTGTTGTCCGTCTGTCCGTCCGTCCGGGTGTCAAGACCTTTATCTCGGGAACGCGTGAAGGTATCGAGTTGAAATTAAAACCAGATACGCAGATCCATAGTACCTTGCTGCAGAAAGAAAAATAACATTTCTCAGTTTTCGTAAAAAAAGTTAAGTTAACGGCCGTAAAAAATGTCGTAAAAAATGCACATTTCGACACTCACAGAGGAAACAAAACCTATGGGGTACTCCCGTTGACCTAGAACTCTGAAATTTGGCAAGAAGCATTGTGTTAGAGTACACATATAGGAAAAAATTCGAAAACTGGACATTTTTAATTTAATCACAAAAAAATAGTGTCTCTATTCAAGGAATTAGGGCCCAAATTTTAAAGTGAATTAACCGTATCATGTGAGGTATCATATGAAAGAGCCTCATTAGCATAAGCTAAAACAGGTTTTTAACACTTCAGCTGGGAACCAAAACCTTTTAGGCGAATTTTGATTAAGTACAAAGTGGCCGCGCAAAGCAACGTTGACTGCCTCAAACGCTGTTTACTGACTACTAGAAAATGAACGGGACGCTCACTCGGATCCGAGTGGGAGGCGCCGCTACTATACCGCACTCGGATCCGAGTGGTGAGCAAGGAATGTGTTAAATATTTTTACGATGTATATTTTTCGGTTTATGAAGGAAAATATAAAAAAATATACGATTTCCCCCTTTTATTTAGTTTGTACAGAACCCTCGGTGGGTGAGTCTGGCTCGCACTTGTCCGATTTTTTATTTGATTGGATATACTTTCAGATAGATTTACAGGATATGGTTTCTTTTAACAGTAAGTCCACATTCTTGTTGCGTACTACACAGGAATAGAATTCTTTGCCGCCATCTGTTTCCTGAGACCTACAATCTCGGAATTTTCAAAGCTAGAGTGAATAGATATCTTCTACATCGACGAGCTCCATCCTCGGCCACACCATCGCTTAACATCAGGCGAGTTGGTGGTAATCGTAGATCTTGCTAAAAAAACAAAAAGTAATTGAAAATCAACATTATTCAACTTTTTCTGAACATGCCGCTCTTTTTTAAGACTAGATGGATAGTATTCATAATAATTATACGTCATTTGCATTTATGATTCTCTTGTAATTTACGTTCCTTCACCCCTAGTCCAGGGAGCATGATAAAACTTCACTTAATTAAAAGTAATTACTTTACTAAGCAAGTATGCGCGAATATTGCAAGTCTGCTACAAAAATATTATGCAGAACACTCTCAGGTGAGAGATTTGAAGGATTATTTTAAAGAATGCAGAGAAAATGTTTTGCTACGTACAATTCAAAATACTTAGTTTGTAAAAACATTGATACACTTTCCTTTGCTCTTATATACTTTCACTTTTTGTTTTAATCGAAATAGGAAAATTTTAAAATATAAATTTTAATATAATTTTTTTTTATTAAAAAAACATAAATAAAGAAATACGTTTATGTATGTAAGATTTTTTTGAAAAAAAAACTCTAATCATTTTAAAAACGTTCGTTCAAGAATATTCTTAAAACTCGTACGAAACGCTTTAGGTCCACTTTTATTGTATGTTCAAAATGTGCAATACATCAAATCTCGAGTAAATAGGTTCTAGGCTAGTGCGCTCCATCGTAAACTTTAACTGTTGCTTAAAGACCTATTAAATCACTCGATGTATCGTGTCAAAGTCAGCGTAGTGTAATAAAAGACTGAGTCCCGATTTGGTCCCGATCTCCACAGTTCTCAGACAGGGACTGATAGGCAGCGCCCGAGAAATCCGTTTGTAATATGTCTTTTAACACCAAGCGAGTCGGCGGTCAAATGCAAGTCTATTTTTAAATAAAAAAGACCACCTTTTTCCATCACCGTGCGAGTGGAACCCTGGGACACGGCTATTTGGTAAAATTCAAAATTTGGTCAATGATATTTTATCTATAGATACGTTATTCTCACTGTATATGAAGTATGGCAAAGCATGGCAAATCTCAGTTCTCAGTACTTTCGAAGATAAGACCACATCCTTAAGGCCTTTTAGTATCTTGGCCTTATATATCTTGGTGTTGCACTTTCTAAATAAACAGAATGGCATTGTCACTACTCACACGCCACGACATGCTTCTAACAGCGTTGCCCGACGTGTCGCGACTGAAGACGAGTCGGGCGATTACCTTACTTGAGTCTTGCCACGCTGTGACGGAGAAAACCTATCTACGAATAATACATCATATAGTGCGTATTTTCGAGGTCGATAGAATAGGAATATGGCCGTAGCTCACCTTATGTGGAATAACGATATAGACGAAAATTGTAAGTATATAAGCTTGTAACCAAAACTGGACTCGAGTGAAGCTACTGGATTACACCATTACCTCGAAAAAATCAGGGCACCAAACATTGATGCATTGGGCACAAACCTTGTGGGCAACAATGATTGATGCCAGATTTTTTGGGTGTTAGCCGGGCACATGTAAAACCTACAAACCAAACCTACCTGTATCCTTGCTCACGACGTTTCTGAAATTATGTTGTATAGTATTTTATTCACGTCTATTTGCTTCACAAATATTTCTTACAAACCAATAACAAGAAAATAAGCAAGTCCTATTTATCCAACAATATAGCATTATAATTTATTTGTTCTATTCGCGTACAATATCAAATTTTCCTCACAATTTGAGAGGCAAGAATACGTTTATTTACAGACAAATATTGTTCATGTCTGTGTATGTTCATTAATAAACATATACAGGATGTTCGGATAAACGGAAGACGTATAATTTAAGTGAGTTTTCAGCGCATGTTTCTGAGTGAATACATAATATGACCTTGCTATTACACTTTTTATGTAGTAATTGGTTTGCACTTGACCGCCAACTAGCATGTTGTTAAGCGACGTTGCGGTTTACGATGGAGCGCGTTTACCTAGAAGATACACTGACAGATCTATCAGAATATTTATCAATCTAATCAGCGGATAGAAGGAATATTGTACTAGATCAGTGACTAAGCTAGCGTATAAACTTTGACCGCTTTTGAGCATCAACAGCAAATAGACGACCACTGTGAAACATAGATCTCGTCCAATGATCTCCACGATGTCTACGACCGGTCTTTTGGCACTCGCATCCAGCGGATTCCCGCACAACGTCTGTCACTGTCCGAACACACAGAAAGTACCTATAGACATAAATTACTAGCCAACGTTATGAGAGACTACTAGACTAGGAATCTTGTTTGTGGGGAATCTGGATTATGTCTGGAATAATGGTTATTGAGCTATTGTTCTGTTCTGGAATTCGTAGCGACTTCATAAAAGCTTTTATACTTTTCCAGCTTTTGTGGTAAAAGAAATAAAAACCTTGTTAACCCCTAACACAAAAACGTAGGTTGTGAAAAAAATTGAAGGTGAATATGTGTAAGAAACATTCGTAGCTCTCAAATAATGAACTGAATACAGGTTTTTTTTTATAAATTTTTAATCACGTTCTCGTGGTATTTATTCAGTTATATATAAAAGGTCATACTCATGATTTATTTGACTTTAACTTAAATTACAATAAGAATATTGAATTGATTCACCTTTAACTCCACTCTTTACACTCAGTTCAGCTCTGTTGGGCAGGGAAGTGGACAGGGCGAGAATTAATTAATTATAGTATTATACTTTAAAAAACTTAAAAACCAAGTCCAAAATGTGCAATTCATTTTATTTTTAAGCTTATTTTCTATCGATCGCTCTGAAAGTATATCCTTTCTAACAAAAAAGAACGACCGTGGAGACCATGGGCAGCTGGGGCGCTGAACCCAAAAGCTTGGTTTTGGAGTTGGGGCAGCGGATAAGGGAGACTTGTGGCGACCCTCGCTCCGGATTTTACCTGATGCAAAGGCTGTCCATTGCCATTCAACGAGGTAATGCGGCGAGTGTCATGGGCGAGGTGGGCTTTTTGAACTGTAATAAATACTTCAATCCATTGTATTTAAGTAGATTCTTGAGTTGTTAATTTTAGTATATTGACAATTTGTACAATATTGACCTATATTAATTAGATTAAATACAAATGAGGAAACAAAAAAGATCGGTCAACCGATTTGAAATTAAACTTGACTGAGTTATGCGGTAACAAACTTTTGAACAAGTATACTAGAAAACTCGAAAACCCGGGCAAAAAAACGACTGAACCGATTTTGATGAAACGTACCTAAGAACACTATCGACAAATTCTTCAAAAAAACTAGATTAAAATCGCTCCTTCCGTTTGAGAGCTACGATGCTACAAACAAAAACACAGATACACGCTTCAAACTTATAACACCCCTTTTTGCGTCGGCGAATATATATATACATTATAGATCTACGATTGACCACCAACTCGCCTGATGTTAAGGGACGGTGTGGCCGAGGATGGAGCTCGTCTAGTAATAGATATTATTACAGTTTTATCTTATGCAAATAGTCACGAGCCAGCAAATCACTCGTCCGATGTTATTGGCCAAAACTGTATACTTTCAACAGTACAAACACCTGTCCGGTAATACGCTGCGCCAGTTATTTTTAACTTGTTAATTATTCAAGAGCTATGTTTAAAAACGAGTGATTATGACTAATTAAGGTAATCTTCAAAGACGCCGTATACGTTCCCAAGTTGACAAAAGTATGTAATTTCCATTCATTATACTTGCTAAAACACCTAATTTACGTGTCTTTTACGGTTGTCGTCTCTCCTCACGCAATTTTCAGCAATGCATGATGATTTACATATACAGTATGTATCATGTTGTTGAGTCTTATTGCGATAGCTCATTTGAGAGCCCGTTTCTATTCGGATTAGTTCAATTTAACATTGCGTAGATCAGATATCAAATCAGGAATGAAGAAATATACGTAAGAAATTCACCGACATAGCACAGGGGATTAACAAGCTGAAGTGGTGGTGGGCAGGGCTTATAGCACGTAGAACTGATGGCCGAAGGGATCGAAAAGTTCTCGAGTGGAGGCCACGCACCGGCAAGTACACCGTAATAATTTTAATTTAATTTAGTATAATACAATAAGCATATTATTTATCTTTAACCATAGGAAGCAATTCATATTTTCAACATTAATTGTGCTTGAAAATGAAGTACTTTTGTAAATTATATAATTACTAAATGTAATATTGGCAGGTTAAGCGTATGTATAAAAATAGCGATTCTAAAGAATTAAGATATACAGAACGACAAAATAAAAGTTTCTTGTATTACCACGGAACCCTAAAATAAACGCGCGGTGTACTGGCAGCAATTTCAATAATTTAGCTCTACAATATGAACATATTTTAGTGCTTGAACTTTATACTGTACTCAAACAGTAGTAAAGTATCCACTTTAGTATGAGTGCCGTAAAATTATGTTTAGTGCCGAAAATATGAATTTCAAGCAATAAATTACATTGAATCGGTGTGAAGCGGTAAACACGAAATTAATGTGTCTCTGAGAAATGACACTGTTTATGTCAACGTATGTAATGTAACAACGTATTGTACAGACAAGCTTTGTTTTATATACATAAATAAAACGTGTTTTTGTAATAAACAAAATACCCGACTGCAAAATGTAGAATTGCAGGCACCTATTGAAATAATATACATCCATGCTCATTACACAAATATTTGCCCTGGGTGGAGATCGAATCCACGACCTACGGCTTAAGAGGCAGACACATCAACTGAGCTACGAGGCCAGTCATTCATAGTCATGTATATGACTTCTTTCATCTTTGTTCCCTGAGAATTACAACATTGGTCTTTTCAAGGTCAGAGTGAATAGGAACATCTTCGCTTTCCAACCGGCGAGTTGGTGGTCAAACGTGGACTTATTCGTGTTAAAAATAAAATAAATATATAATTGTATATTATATAATAAAAATATGTAGATGTATATTAAGGTCATGATAAAGTGATGATTTTTCCTGCTAAGTTTATATCCGTTTCCCCACTGTTATACAAGTTACAAATACATGCAAAGTAGACGTAACTTACGATCGATCCGTCTAGTCCCTAAGTTAAAAGAAGAAAAACGACCGGGGCCTTAGACGACAAAGAAAAATGGGAACAACTACTTTTACCTCAGAACCTCTGGAAACGTTGTTTACGTTGTTTTATTGCTTCTCTTTCAGGATTCTTTTAAGTGTGTGTGCTTAGTCGTCGACATCAAGTGTAGAATTGATTAGGAATCAAGAGTTGGAATACAATCTAATCTGATGGCCGATAAGGCAGAAAACTTCTTGAGTAGAGACCACGCACCGACATGCAAATATTTTGCTACTTCTTGAAATTAAATCTTACTAAAAAATAATATATTAATTTTATTACAATATTGTTTTGTTATTTTGGCTTTTTTTTATTATTATTTTTTTATTTGATTTTAAAGATTGGTTTTGGATGTTTGAGGTTAAGTTTGTTGAGAATACTATTATTTTATAAATATATATATATATAAATATATTAAATATAAATAAATATATATGTGCAGTATTTACATAACCATTCTCAGGTAACATGTTATAGTTTATTTCAATTTGCTAGAACAACAAATAAAACAAAATAGAATACCCATTTAAGCTTAAGATGGTGTGGGAATATACTTTAATAAGTTAATTTAATAAGTTTTTTATCCATCTAATATTTTTTTTATGTATTAATAGGTTTGCGCTTGACCGCCAACTCGCCTGATGTTAAGCGACATTGCGGTCTACGATGGAGCGCACTTACCTAGAAGAAACCAATTCACTCTCGATTTAAAGACACCCAGAATTAATTTAAACACATGCCATTTACTGAAATAAGTTGTGTATGTAGGCGCTAAATAAGGTACTTTTGCTCAAACCACCAAATCAATTTCTTCATTTCCAACCAATTTCATGATTCAACTGTCAACTGAGCCTGTAGCTCACTAAGCCCGCAGGCTCAGTTGACCACTTCAGTTGACAGTTGATCACTTTCAGTTTTTTCGGGGTTAGCTCGGATAATTTCCGCTCATGTTTTGAGGTAAAAACATTACTAAACGCTTGAAAAAGATCCTTATCAACATCGTTGATCAGTTTAACATTAAAGAGGAACCTTTCCCTTCAAAAAGAGCATGATGATAGAAAAATAAGATACGCCTTCATTTCATTACGGCCTTCAACGTTTCAATTCCCTTAAATTGATATATTTCGTTAGCCGGAGGTAGCAGGAAACTAGCTGTTTTAGATTCCGACCCGACACTGCGAAGAAGGAGACACAATTCTATTACCGAAGACACCGGTTATTTACCTCGCTTTGATGTCTTTTTTACCAGAAGCAAACGTAGTTTTTCGTGCAAGTTATCTAGCGATGATGTGTGTGTGTGTGATTTTTTGCAATTTCATTTATCACTATTATCGTCAATTTATTAATCGTTATTAAAAGTGTTGTCGAGTAATAATAACTAATATTTTTGACCAACTTCCAAAAGGAAGGAGGTTATCAATTAGACTGCATGTTTTTTTTTGTATGTTTGTTCACCGTTTACTACCTCAATTGTGCATTGATTTTGATGATACTATTTTGTTTAGAAGTACATAATGCAGTAGTAGTTCCAAACAAATTTTATTAAAATCGGTTCAGTACTTTGGTTTTCATAACCAAATAAATAGTAAAATATCATCCAAGTGCGTGCGTGGTCGTTTTTTTTAGTTTTTTAAACTATAATTATTTTACATTAAATAGATCTACCGACTCGCCTCGAAAGTTTAACTTAAGTTTCACTTATTATTATTGACTACAACTGAAATTTAAAACTAAATACACCAATGAATTTAAGGTATTTTTGGGGAAAAATCATGTAGAACGCAATACAGCTTCTAGTATTGTCTATTGTTCACAATATATCGTGGATTGATTTGATACAGACCAACTCCACATTATATCGTGAACCAAAATATAAATGCGACAATGATATCTGTATTTTTCTTAGTCTATTCTTGTTTCATCCGATTGATTTTTAATCTACGTCGTTTTGAATAAAAAATGACTCTGCTATATTGAGAACGCAAAATATAAGTTTTTGTTTTGGATTTAGTATTTATTGTCCGTACACACCACACAGTCTACAGTTCTGTAGTCTGCACTAAACATATTATTGACCATAAAGAGTAGTATGAAAAAAAGACGTGTGGCACTCGGAGACTGCCGCGGTAAAGCTATTGCATAATAGCTTTACGCGCGGTGTGTTAGGTTATTTTCGTTACGGAATTTCTGGAATTCGGTCTCCACGCTCAAGGCCCGTGATAGAAGCTATGCAATAGCTTAAAAAAATATGAATCAAGATATATAAACTCGAATACGTTATTTGCGGCCAACCTCAGCCCACATGGGGAAGTTCCCACTGTGGGAAAGCCCACATTAACCTTATTTATTTTACCTTAATGGGCTCTTAGAAAAAAGCACATTCAGCTCGGAACCTCACTGCACCCTCATCCAATATCGCTCCCAACAACAGAGTGCAAAATGTTGTCTCCAATACAAAAGCAAATTCAACAAAATTGAAATTCCGTTACGACATTATTCACTTAAAAAGTTCCAATCTGGAGGCAGTGAATGAGTGAATGAAGTAAATTTCTCAGTTAATGAATGAATTTGTTTGAGTCGCCATCGTTCAAACGGCAGGTGAATTAAGAGTTTTAGTAAACAATAGGTACGTGACAGGATTCGAATGGACTTTTAATAGATTAGGAATTAAGGTTCGTTACAAATTTGGATTGATCGATCGAAATATTTGCTTCTTTTTTTTTAAATTGAATAGGATGATATCTTGTTTGAGATGAGTAATACCCAGATGATCCCCGGATTTCATTTTAGATATTTCGTCCTCTAAATTTTTGTAATATTAGATAAGTACCTCAGTTTTATCCGCAGACATTTCTGGCTAAAATATTAGAAAATTATGATGTAATTTTTGTTTCCTTCTAGCTATTTATATATGCAAAAAAGACTATGAACAAACGATTATATAATAGTTAGATTATGTTTTGTACATTTGTCAACATAAATTGTAACATGTCTTGTCGACAAAATATAAATTCAATTGTTATTTACAATAATAGGTAAGAGAAAAATGTTACTAGATTTTTTGTCTTTCTTGGTTCAACAAGTTATGCATTTCACATAGTTCACTTTGATGTACACGACTTTGTTATCTAAAATAGCAGACACACGTAGCCTGATATGCATTCTGCCTCCTCTACCTCTCTAAATAAATCTATCGGAATGCTAACACAATGCTTCCTGCCAAATTTCAGAGTTCTAGGTCAACGGGAAGTACCCCATCAGTTTTGATTCCTCTGTAAGTGTCGAAATGTGCGTTTTACGACATATTCTGCAGCAAGATACTATGGATCTGCGTATATGGTTTTAATTTCAACTCGATACCTTCACGCGTTCCGGAGATAAAAGTCTTGACACCCGGACGGACGAACAGACGGACAGACGGACAACAAAGTGATCCTATAAGGGTTCCGTTTTTTCCTATTGAGGTACGGAACCCTAAAAAACAATTTGTTTGCTTCATAAAGTTGTAAAACTTAGCCTATCCAAATTCTTCTAAATTGATTGATCCAAATAAATAGAAAAATTTAATAAAAACATCCAATAGCAGTTTGTTAAACAAGAACACGATAACAACAAATTATTCTTAAACACAATTTCAACATTTTTGTTTCAGGTATATCACACGCAAGATAAGATAAGACATCCAAACATGGGACGGGGAAGGAGATAAATCTCGCCAAATGAATATTTCATTACCGAGAATGAACTGAAACGCGTCGAGATGAAGTAACGAGATTCCGTAATCTTGTTAGAGGTATTAGTGATAATACGGGAGCAAGTGGAGTGAAATTGTGATGATAATTCATGTTCAAACGCTGGGTAACGGTGATTGCTATTATTGACGCGTAAGTAGATTTTAAAGCGTATAATTAATCATAAAATTACAGTTTTGCATGAAATTAAAATTAAAAAGAAATTGTTAAAAAAAAGTGTCAACTGTAAGTTAAAGTGTCAAAATTAAAGTAAAAACTAAATAAAAATAATAGTGCAAATAAACTTTCAGTCAGTGTTATAAATACTTAACTGAGATTTAACAAGTGAAAAATAATAAACAAACAAGCAAAGCAAGCAACAACAAGCAAGTTGTTTATATTAATAAACAAGCTCAAAGCAGTAAAACAAGTAGGGATCAATAAAACAAGTGAAAAGCAGCTTAGCAAAACAAGTGAAAATCGACAAAGTGAAAATAACATAACAAGTGAAAACCGACAAAATAATTGAAAATCAACATGTCCAACACGTGACAAAAATGACAGTGACAGAATACTAACGTCCAGCGGGAATTTTTTGTTGGAGAATGCACTAGTGAGAACAGCCATGGGTTGTCAGTTAGGCAAGCTAGCTGCCTCCGAGAGGAGAGGCAACAACACAGCAGCACTGTCTGATGGTCCACCACCAGCCACAGACCCTCGGCTGCCGCTGACGGCGAAACAGAAGTACTCCATGCTTGCTTCTTGGAAAGGCATCTCGAGGGCTATGGAAAAGACTGGCATCTGTATGTTTGTCAAGTAAGTTTTTGCTGCTATACCTACTTATTTTTTATTTTTTTTTATTAGTTAAGAACGTATTAATTCAATGATGGAGAGCGAAATAACATTTCGTTTTTACTAACCGACTTCCAAAAAGAAGCAGGTTTTCAATTCAACTGTATGTTTGTTACGCTATTACTTCACTAATTATGAATTGATTTTGATGATTATTTTTAGTAGGTAATAGTAAAGGCTCCATTATAAAGGCAAAATCGTTTAAGTACTTTGGTTTTTATAACAAAATAACTGGAAAAATTACAACCTACTAAACAAAATTGCTTAAATTTTGAAGTTGGTTGCTTCAGTTTTTTTTTAACAATTTAATTGAGCAAAATTGAAATTTGTATCATAATATATCATAAATATAGATTTTTAAAAGTTTCTCAAGAATAAAGACTGTCAGAGCGACGGACAGAACGAAACTAGTGAAATGATTCCTTGTAGAAGATCTAAAATAAGCGACGGACAGAACGAAACTAGTGAAATGATTCCTTGTAGAAGATCTAAAATAAGCGAAGGACAGAACGAAACTAGTGAAATGATTCCTTGTAGAAGATCTAAAATAAGCGAAGGACAGAACGAAACTAGTGAAATGATTCCTTGTAGAAGATCTAAAATAAGCGACGGACAGAACGAAACTAGTGAAATGATTCCTTGTAGAAGATCTAAAATAAGCGAAGGACAGAACGAAACTAGTGAAATGATTCCTTGTAGAAGATCTAAAATAAGCGACGGACAGAACGAAACTAGTGAAATGATTCCTTGTAGAAGATCTAAAATAAGCGAAGGACAGAACGAAACTAGTGAAATGATTCCTTGTAGAAGATCTAAAATAAGCAATCACAGTAGAAAATCTGCCAAATTTAAACTTAAAAAAAATAATTAACAAGACATACCCACAGTCATATCGTCACTCGCACGACTAACTGTCCTATCTCATTTCAGTCATTTGTTCAGGACAAACGTTTTTCGGTTCTGAGATTAGATTGTATTTGTCAAAAATATTTAAAATTTGATGTTTTGCATACCTTATGATTAGCTTTCATAGAGGTTAATAATAATAATAATACCGCCAGCAGCTTAGGCCCTGCCCCGCTGTCGGCGGCATTCTAGGTTTAAGTTTTTATAATGTTTTTATTGTTTTTTATATAAATATTGTAAAAACTTATACTTAAGATTAATAAATAAATATATGGATAATAATAATAGCCTTTATTTAACAATCTTATAAAATATTTAGGGAAAATAATTTAAATTTAATTATGTGTCACCGTTAGTGAGATTGTCTTGCGTCTTCGCAAAGGCCTCCCCAAGGCCTTCATAGAGGTTACTTACATTTTAATATCACATTGATACTTTTAATATATTTGCAGTCTCAATACCTGTTTCTATTATTTGAATAAATGAGTAAGGACAGTTAGTCATGCGAGCGACGATATAAGAGACCAAATCACATGTTTACACTCAATCCAAAAACTTTCTTCTCCTTCTCCATTCACGTAAAACAGTATTATTTATGTGGGGTATAAACACAGTCGTTTACAATTCCATTTCAATTATTTGCCGACAGTTTCCACTTACGGCGGCTATTTCCCCTGAGTTTGTTTGTGCTTGATATAAATCGCACCTTCAGTGGCGATGACTCATTTACACACTGTTTGTATTTATGTGAAATGTTGCTTTAGCAGTCGATTTATTGTTACAGTTTAGTATATTCACTCGGTAAAGACGTTCAATCTTAACTAAACCCGTGTTTCTCTCAATTCAACTCAAGTTGAACTACTATTACTTAATGAGATTTGATCTATATAGAGGTGACCGGTGACCAGAATGCTGGCTCCTACTTTGCTCAAAAAGTAAGCATTGCCATCCAACGTGGCAATGCTGCCAGTATTCTGGCCACTTTTCCCACTACCAGTGGACTTTTTGAATAAATTTTCATTGACCGAGCGAGCGAAGCGTCTCTGCTAGTTTTGAACCGATTTTGATAAAACTTGGCGTACTATAGGTTCTATGAATTATTTAAAAAAAAATGTCCTCGACGATTTTTTATAGGAGGGATGGTTTCCATAAAAAAGGGGGAAGATTATTGTGGCGCTAATTACCAACCGATTTGAATGATATTTGGTAGGTACATAAAGTAGACAATTATTACAACTTGTGGTAAAAATGAACAGAGTTGGTTGAGTGATTGTCGAGATATTACAACCAACTGGTACAGATATGTACACATGTACAGATACGTAAAGGTACATGTACAGATGATCCAAGGTGAGCTTAAAACAAGCTCTCTCGCGAGGTCTACTGTTCATAGAACTACTAGTTTTATTTGTTTTCTGTACATATATTTTAAAATTGCTTTTTTTATGTAGTCTTAAAGTGTAGATAGTTGAGGTATAGTCATAGTTCTTAGTATAGTTTTGTCTTACAAGCATGTTCAATTTAATTTATCCTTACAGAGGTTATACATTAGGTTAGGTTATGTTGTACAATGGCCACACCAGCTTGTGATATTTGGCTCTGGCAACATCGTCCTCCTCCTCTCGGCTAGCGCTCGAATGTCAAGTACGTGTCTGTGTAAATGTTTCAATATAAAACTATTTGAACGACTAAAGCATATTATTTATAATGCCTTCAAGCCTTTAATAGGTTACTTATTCAATATGAAGTAAAAGCATGGCAATTCTCAGTTCTCAGCACTCGAGCATACATACCTACGATACAAACGCAAACTAAAAATCTGGCTACATGAAAACTTATTTTACGACCTAGAAACTCCCAGACTACAGTTGATATATTTTTAATATTTTATAATGTAGTTTTGATTTATCATAGAATATTATTATTTGATTAACATAACTTTTTGACATTATGCATTTTTAAATAATATATTTTTATACAATTTTTATTATTATTTGATATTGATATTGATTAACATTGTGACTTGTAACTTAAAAGTTATTAATTAACGATTTGTATTTAAATACGCGTAATTTTATAAAGAGATAAATACAACAGAGAGAGAGAGAGAGAGAGAGAGAACTCCCCAAAACTAGTTAAAATTAAATTTTCTCTAAAAGCTTTGCTTAATAATATTTTAATAGCTCGCATAACTTCTCTCAACTACGCGACGGATTCTAACAGAGACTTATTAAAAATTTCTGAAGTACATGGGACTCACGAACGCGGCGTTAACTAGAGTTCAACTTTACATATATAGGAAGTTATTGCAGTTTGTACAATTGTGTAATGGAATTAATGAACTTGTGGAGTATAATTTGTTGTGTTAGTTGCAGTTTTGTATGTAGAGTTTTATTTTCTCAATGAGGTTCATGGATATTTTCCAATATCCAAATTTGTAGTTATTCATGATCCAATTTTTCCTGTGAAAAAAATATTAAAATCTGATGAAATATTACGAAGATACAGCGATTTTTGTAAACACGCAAAAATGGTCGCGAAACAGATAAAAAGAGATAGCAATCATGTAGTCGTGACGTAGGCATTTTCTCGTGCGCTCACGTGTTCTGATCAATAATGTATTCTATGCTCACACACGCATACCTGCTGATAGTGTGAGTCAGTATGCTGTTAAGCTAATTTCAGACTACGCTATAATATTCTGCTATATAGTATAGCAAATAAGGACCTAATGCTATACTATATAGCATGGCTGATTTGCACATATTTTTCGATGGGATGGGTAGGTTTATCCCTATACTCTTAGCCAATCTTAGCTTATACCTGTAACGTATAATGTATTGGACCATGTCTGTTAGTTATATGTTTAAATTGAAATAAATAAATAAATAAATGGCGTTCACATTACGCGATATTAACGCAAGCATATATAGTATATAGCAACCTCAGTGGACCGCGATGACCGGGGGTGATGGAGGAGGAAGAGGGCGGCGTGCGATATAGCACAGCATGAACTCAGCGCATCGACCCTTTTTATAGCGTAACCCAATAATATATAGTACAGCACAGCGTGAACGTGTCCATAACAATGTATGGTGCGCGATATTGTTGTGTTGTGCTATGTACTATATGCTATTATATTATAGCGTAGTCTGAAATCAGCTTTACTTTCCGACGTCATTTACCATTAACGCAAAGCGCCCACGTTTTCGTTGTGTCGCAAAGGAGGCATAAGAAAACTTTAATAACTTCGTTTAAACACGGATTATGCGCATCCTAAAACATAAAAAAATACTTACTGAATAGTTCGATTTGAATTATCTCATCCCTGAATGAGGCTTATTAGTCTCAGTTGTGTGTTGTTTTGATGGAAATACATACGTAATTTTTACTTGGATAGTGAAAGGCAGATCAGGAACTGACCTCGTACTCGGGAGATACATATTTGTGTCGCAGCTGCATATCTATATGCATCCAAAATGTATTTACTACATACGTTCCAACTCATTACCTCCAAAATTGATCTTCACTGACACAGAGACAGCAAAATCTCTATAAAGTTTTCATTTCGGATTCACTTTTGAAGAACGGCCTATATATGCTATTTAATCCCGTAGAATATCGAATTAAACAGCAGGATGTAGTTCTTTACCAAGTAGTACTTAGTTACAAAGTACCCAAATTGAGCCCAGGCTCAAGCCCGAAAATCTTTATAAACCATTCAGTCCAATTTGGTAAAAACCTAGATTGGATTACTTTTCATCATCATCATAATCATCTAAGCTACAAGAAGTCAACGGCTGGACATAGCGGTGCCCCCATAGATTTTCAAAAATATCTGATGGAGGCGGCTTGCATCCAACGTCGTCCTCCCAGTTGTATGAGGTCATATTATGTCTACCTTATACGGGGTGTCCCGGAATGGAACGATATCCCTGTAGTGGGGGATAACTCACATCATGTCTAACTATATGCCAAAATTTCGATTCTGTAAAAGTCCCACCATTTTTGGGATATTTAATTTTTTTAATTTGTATTTTTTTTGCGTAAAGATTGTTTTTAAAGTTTTCTTAACATTTTAAGAAACAAAAGTACCATGCGTTAGAATTAATAGATCATCCATGAATAAATAATTTAAAAAAAAACACTGTTAAAAAAAGTTATCATTTGTAGAAATGGCATAAAATAATATGGTCAGAGTCGAATTTTTGGAAATAATAATAAAAAAAATCAATATCTCAAAAATGGTGGGACTTTTACGGAATCGAAATTTTGCCATATAGTTGGACATGATGTGAGCTATCCCCCACCACAGGGATATCGTTTCATTCCGGGACACCCTGTATATACCTTGTGACTAGTCTTCCTACCCTGCGCTTGCCGATGCCTGGTAGATACAACGTTTCGGCACCATCAAACATCAGCTGCGTGCTATGTGCTCTGCCAACTGTAATTTCTACTTGCTTGCCGTGCTATCTCATCCGATACTCATACTTTTAAGTAATATTTGCCGTAAAAAAAATAAGAGCTTGGAACAAACATAAAGCATTTTACATCGCTTATGAATATTAGACTCTAAAAGTTATTTTGTACTCCAAAGGGTACTTACGAACAAAACTTGTGACCTTCACTGAATAACGAACGAAGAAAGTTTAATCAAAGTTTCCAAAGCATTTTTTCGGTCTCTGGGCCGAAAATTTTCGGAATCCTTAGCATTTTCGTACTTTAGTGTTTAAAGTTAAGTAATTTCAACATGTTTACCATGTTTTGCTTAGTTTTGATGAGTTTCTGAACTCAAATAAAGAGAAAATTTGGTCTCAATTTATTTTTGGTTAAATTCCTTCTGTTGATTATTTCGCGACTCCTTGGAAGCGCCGACAAATACAAAATTGGGGTATTTCAGAGTCGGTTGACGGACTGGTTTCCAATTTTCAGTAAAGTGAGTTTAATATGCCTATTGATTTTATGTCAACATAATAAAAAATAAAAACAAACATACTATATATTTACAGTTTCTTATTCTGATGCTCAGCGTAGCAAGGATAGACTGCTTATTAACTTTTTAGGATTCCGTAATAACTACGAAAAACTTTTATAAATTCGCGATATCCATCTGTCTGGCTGTCCGTATGTCACAGCCATTTTACTCAGAGACTATTAACCCTACATAAACGAAATTTGGCAGGTATATTTGTTATGAAAATCAGAGGTGGCTCTCCATACATATAAAGAAGGGCGACTTTGTTTTTCAATCAATAGATGTAATTTGGGTGTTTTTACTTACGATTAAATGTTTATTCTTAGTAAAAATGCTCCACAGTCAACCAGCAGAAGCACGCGAGTTGCCGTCCTAGCACAAACACAGAAATGTTTACAGAAATTGCATTACTTAATCTAAACTAATCCTACATTATAGTTTTAAAAACTGAAAAAAAAACAGACATCAAAATGCGCAATTCGTTTACTTGCATTCAAGTAAACGAATTGCGTATTTTGATTTTGAAGATATCATTATATCTTTTCAGTTATTTTGTTATAGAAACTAAAGCACTTAATCGATTTTGATAAACTTTGTATGGGACCACCTCTGAAGTATTACGTACCAAATAAATAAGAATAATCAAAAACAATTCATAATTAGCGGGATAATCGCTAAACAAACATATAAAAAAACCGGACAAGTGCGAGTCAGAGTCGCCCACCGAGGGTTCCGTACAAACTAAATAAAAGGGGGAAATCATATATTTTTTCTATATTTTCCTTCATAAACCGAAAAATATACATCGTAAAAATATTTGACACATTCCTTGCTCACCACTACAATCCGAGTGGGGCGGGGCTATAGTAGCGGCGCTTCCCACTCGGATCCGAGTAAGCGTCCCGTTCATTTTGTAATAGTCAGTAAACCGCCGGCGTTTGAGGCAGTCAACGTTGCTTTGGGCGGCCACTCTGTACTTAATCAAAATTCACCTAAAAAGTTTTGGTTCCCAGCTGAAGTGAAGGGTCTGCAGGGGGCGAAGAATGTGTTAAAAACCTGTTTTAGCTTATGCTAATGAGGCTCTTTCATATGATACCCCACATGATACGGTTAATTCACTTTAAAATTTGGGCCCTCATTCCTTGCATAGAGACACTATTTTTTTGTGATTAAATTAAAAATGTCCAGTTTTCGGTTTTTTTTCCTATACTTATATGTGTACTCTAACACAACGCTTCTTGCCAAATTTCAGAGTTCTAGGTCAACGGGAAGTACCCCATAGGTTTTGATTCCTCTGCGAGTGTCCTTTTTTACGACATATTCGGCTGTAACTTTTTTTTTACGAAAGCTGAGAAATTTTATTTTTCTTTCTGCAACAAGATACTATGGATCTGCGTATATGGTTTTAATTTCAACTCGATACCTTCATGCGTTCCCGAGATAAAGGTCTTGACACCCGGACGGACGGATAGACGGACAACAAAGTGATCCTATAAGGGTTCCGTTTTTTTCCTATTGAGGTACGAAACCCTAAAAAATAGCCGAATTGAGAACATCCTTCTTTTTGGAAATCGGTAAAAAATACGAAAAATAGTACAAATATACCCAGTGCATTGGAACCATCGTTAAGCTAATTACCCAACTATGAAAACAGGAGGTAAAGCTCGCGGGAATCACAGAAGCTTTGAAGCTTTGATATTTACACCCCCTGGACACTGTCCAAAGGAGTAAACATTGATTAGTCTGGTGTGATTCCTTTGTGGTTTTCAATTAGGTTTCTGCCTTAGTCTACTAAGGCTTAAACTCAACTGTGGAAATAAATTCATTATCAAAATTAACATAAAATAAGAAATGAAAGACGGGTTGAGGGTCGAAATCGTTTTAGAATTTTCTTTTTCTTTTTCTTATAGAAGAGAGTGAAAATATTTTTTCCTAATAGCCGTGGTCCATCCTCTGCCACGAGTACACAGTCGTTTACTATCAGACGCGTTCGTATCTATCTATCGGTCAAACGTAGATCTATTTTGTATAAAAATCCAATGGCAAGATTGTAATTGATAAAAACCAATAAATGTTAAACATTATTAATATTTTCTAACGATTTCGCAATTGAAACTCGTTGAAAT
The DNA here is from genome assembly GCA_947563715.1 of Lycia hirtaria. Classification (NCBI taxonomy): domain Eukaryota; kingdom Metazoa; phylum Arthropoda; class Insecta; order Lepidoptera; family Geometridae; genus Lycia; species Lycia hirtaria. The sequence goes on from OX387375.1 coordinate 29,170,971, forward strand.
GAAACAAATCGTAATCCGTTACGATTTGTTATCGGATTTATTTTTTTAATATACGTGATAAATCCGTTAAAATTTGTTTCATTTCAATTACTAATACTTCCCATTAAAATGTTTACATAAAAGTATGATAAATATATCTAGTCTAGTAAAAATAAATCCATTTGTATGGAACAGATCACAGTATTTGCAACTGGGGGGATCCTTTGAAATTATGATTTCAGGAAAATAACTAAAAATTATAGATCAACAATAATCCCCGATTTATAGACTAGCTGCGTTCCGCGGTTTCACTCGCGTAATTATGAAAAACGGTGATGATTATGATGATGATAAGTAGCTTATGTCCGTCTCCAGGTCCAAAGCTATCTCTATACTAATTTTCATAACGATCGGTTCAGCCGTTTGAGCGTGTAAAGGTAACAAAATTAGCTTTTATAATATCACTATGGATTCATCATCATCATCTCAGCCATAAGAAGTCCACTGCTGGACATAGGCCTCCTCCATGGATTTCCAAAAAGACCGATTGGAAGCGGCTTGCATCCAGCGTCTTCCCACCACTTGTATGAGATCAACTCAATGAGATCACTATGGATTGTGTCAAATGTATTTTAAAACACTAGTAAATGCATTTAAATAACAATATACTAAGTTGTCTTTTATGTTGTCACAAATCTTATTTTTACTAGACTAATCATCCAGAAAAATGCACGGTTAGATTTAGGAGCGATATTCCGCTAGTTTCGGGATTATAACAATCTACTCTTCAGGGCACACGCACGCCTTTGCAAACAGAAATATATACTTATATTGGTAAAAAAACGCATTACACAACTAAACATAGAGAAAAACATTTTACACCAAAATACTTTACGAAATAGACATCTACCTATTACAGAAATTAAAAGCTGGATATTGTTTTCAATTTGTTTTAGTCAATTATAAATGTTCTAATAGAAATCAATTTCATTTGATACCCATATTGTGTGGGTTGTGACAAAATATGAAATCTACTATTTTGTGGCGGCGGCCATTTTGAATTTAGAATGATTCTATATATATATTTCATAGTATTGTCATCTAAACTAAAGGCGTGTACCAAATATCAGATCAATCTGTCAACGGGAAGGGGTCCAATTTCGATTGCTACATTTAACCCAAAAACATAAACAACATCAACAACAAACAGGGCAAGCTAAATAAAAACGTTTAAAAACAATAAGTTACCACATTCAAGAATAAAGTGAAATAATGTTACTTTTTATTTGAAAACCAGGCTTTATAACGAAGATAAACAAATGTGGCTTCGTTCCCGACGTCCACATAAACAGCGCGTTGGCTCGAGGGACGCTGGTTTAAATTAACTTAAGTTAGCTCTAGAGATAAAATAGAACTGATATTTTAACCCTTTTACTAAAACAAACTACGACCATGTAGTTTATTTGTAGCACATACTTAGTGCTAAATATGCTAATCTGTTGTTTGACTTGGCTCAATTTGGTATTTCGGCCCATAACCTAGTAACAAGCGATCTACGACATTGGAATTTTATTTGACATTTAATTGATTATATTGGAGTACATAGATTATATTATTGTTTTGGACATTTTAGCTGCAATTTAGATATCATATGTGATTTTGAAATTTTAATGTTTAAAGTATATTATTATGACATGTTATAAGTTTTACGGGCCAATCAGTAGCCTGAAATAAATGAATTTGATACGTACGCAACCGCCTCGCCCCGCCTACTTACAAATATTCAAGTTTCTACCTGTTAATTAAGATCGAGTAAAAATTGCTTAAAAATTACGTTTGTTGTATGGGAGCCCCCCTTTAATATTTACTTTATTGTTATTTAATTATTTATTTTGAAAGGTAATATACAAATAAATATTCCGTGAAAATTTGAAGCGTCTACCTGTTACCGTTTTTAATATTGAGCAAAAAAATACGAAAAAACACGTTTATTGTATTTTTAGTATTTGTGTTATAGCGGCAACGGAAATACATCATTTGTGAAAATTTCAGCTTTCTAGCTATCACGGTTTATGAGATACAACCTGGAGACAGACAGACAGACAGACAGACAGCGAAGTCTCAGTAATAGGGTCCCGTTTTTACCCTTTGGGTACGGAACCCTAAAAAAGATACATAATATCATATATAGACATATAAGAGAGTACAAAAACAATATGGAAACAATATATAAAATACCTATACATACTAAATATATTAACATAATCTAATAAAATAAAGTCTAATTCATAACTAATGTTAATGTAAGGCTGCAAGTCCTACGCATGCAGACCCTGATCTGAGAGTCCCCATCACGCTCGCAGCGTTACCGCGCTGAATAGCCAAGGAAATTTGTTGTACTGTTATAAAAAAATAAATATAATTATACTTTAAAAACATATAGTTTAAAAAACCGAAACAACCGACTTCAAAATATGCATTTTCGTTTACTTGGATGATATACGCTTCCAGTTATTTTGTTTTAATAACCAAAGTACCGAACTGATTTTGATTTTTATATGGGACCATCTCTGAAGTATGACCTACAAAACGAAAAAGAAATCATCAAAATCAATTTATAAGTGGCTAAGTAATTAGCGTAATGAATTGAGTACCTGCTCCTTCGCATATCTATTTTGCCACTTTACTGTAAAACCGAAGTTACTTGATTGACTTGTCCTTTGTGACTACTTGTACTAAATCATCCTAAAAGTTACTAAAATATGTTTATAGATATTTACATAAAACATATAACACATACAGCTTTATCTCCAAATATATCGTATCCTTTAGACTCCTAAACTAGAGAAATGTTATGTTCTTGACACGCGAAAATCTAGAAAACCTTTATAAAACAAACCACCAAACACAGATGCTTTTACTTTCTGCCACAACTTGTACCTATACTAAACTAAATTGGATATGCTGTATATTTAGGTCCTACGCAGACGGAGGACTGGGTAAGACCGGACTACCGAACGTATTGTCCGCGAGAATAGTACGGAATCCTACACGATAACGTATAAAAAGGACCACATTTCCTGCGAGACAACAAACAAGTGAACACCGGCGATCATTGACCATGTTTTTTTCGTGCTCCTCCATCTATAAACACATTCGAACCTAATCAAGGTCCTTGGTTTTATATTATTTATTCATTAATCTAAATATTTAATGCAATGTTTGCCATTATAGTGTAAATTGACCATTTGAACATATCGCGGCTGACGATGGTCAACTTAGTCTACCTCATATGCTAGAACTTCACAGTGAAGTGCGAACCGAGTACAGTCGACCACCACCCCTTATTTTTTCACACTTTTCAAGGTTGTCTGAAAGAGATTGGTTTTAGCGATAAGACTGCTTTGTGGCATTTTTTTAAATGTTTATATTGTTACTTTTTGTGGTATCAATAAATAATTTATTGATTGATTGACCGCGGCTACAAAGGACAGGAGCAATATTTTCTGTCCGGCGAACAAAATGTCCATCGTCTGCTCATTGCCTTACTTTACGGTAGAGTTTACGGTAAGTGTTTTCTTTATAACGGTTGGTGGTAGTGAGTGTGATTGTCTTCTAGTGTGTGGTGTGGTGTGCGTTTTTAGGGTTGAACTTTATTACTATGTTGCAAAAGGTTTAATAAAACGGTGTAATTGTTGATAGAGCTTTGAGATGGAACGAGGTCGTTTTCCGGGTAGACTAGAGGTCCGTAGTACTAAGAAATAATATTATCCTTATAATTTCGGTCTGTCTACCTGCTATTTTGTTTGTACGTTCTCTGATATATTTTCAAGATAAGTCTTTTGCCATTAAAAGTCGCGGAAATAATGGGATATCATTTATCATTATACTTGAGATCAGAAATATAGTACTTCGATGCCCTCACTCGCTCATACAACATTTTTGATATACAAAAAACAAAAATAATAATTGGATGACAAACTTTTTCAGATAATTTGTAGTAAAAACTAAAATACTGAACCATTTTGATAAAATATCTATGGGACCACCTGGGAAGTAGGGCGAATTCTGTGCTGGGAAGTATACCCATTCAAACAAAAAAGAATTTTTCAAATTGGTGCCTAGATTTGACCCACGATCTTTATAATATCATCGACCCAGAGCGAGCTGATGGGCGTCCGTCGCTTCGTTCACCAGAATATGGCCACCAATCCGTCAACGCTTTATTCCAACTGATATAACTCAGCCTGGCAATATGTTATAACCTGTAAAAATCGTTTTTATACATGAAAATAATACTTTTTTTTTTAACAGAACACGATTATTTTTCAATATCATCCGATACTGAGAGTATTCGATAACATTTTTTTTTATTTATAACATTAATATCATGATAACTTAGTGTTTTCCCATTTTGAATACATTCAAAAACACACAAGAAACACAAAATCTTCTTTACGTGTAAATCTGAAGCCGAATCGCATTATTTCCCGCACAATGTTTCAGTAAAAGTTTCAACAAAAGCATCGCACACAATGCTTGACGCACTGCATTGAAAGCAACCAAGCTGCCATCTGCGATGTGTGAACAACAAATGGATGCTGAAATTATTCCATTCTCATTGTTTATGTATCTGTGTATCTGCTTCACACTCGTAGACTCTAGGCTCCACTATCGAGTTGCCACTTACCATGAAATGTAGACAACTAGCATCTTTCTTCAACCAATGTGTTCTTCATACTATAACTTACGGTGCCAAATCATGGACGCTTACATATGAGGCTGAGCAGAAAATGAGAGTCACGCAGAGAGGCATGGAGAAGTCTATTGCTCGGTATCAGACTCAAGAGTTCGAAATACCGAAATCCGACGAAGAACAAAAGTTTGAGACGTCGGAATTGCTAGCTGTAATGAAATTAAAATAAAACTGGGCAGGACATGTTGTTAGACGCAGTGATGACGGGTGGAGTAAGGTTGTGTCTAAGGCAAGGGAAGCGGAGCAAGTGCAGCTGCAAGCTGGGTGAACGATATTGTGGCTAGTGTGGGTCGAACCTGGACTCGATTGGCACAGGATCGAGGCAGTTGGCATGATAACAGTCCTATACCCAGCATTAGATAGAAAGGGCGGTGGAAAGTTTTTTTTTACGTAATGTAGATCTATGATTGACCAATAACTCGCCTTAAGCTTATGTTAAGCGATGGCTTATCCGAGGATGGAGCTCGATGAAATGAGATGATGATGATGACGATGATGAGCTGTTCCCGCGTATGATTGGTGACCTGGCAATCTATATATAGAAATACACGCCAGTGTTTTAGCAAAAAAATACTAATAACACAGAAACCTGGTGAACTGGCAACTTGTACGAGGCATATTCGTGAAACTCCGTAGAAGTTTCGGTATCATGTTTACACAACTTTGTGTAAGATGATGTATCCACGTTAAGTAGGCAACGTTAGAACGTGTAACAACGGACGAAACTTCAGCGTTTCACGAGCTCCATCGAGTTCGAAGCAGGCTCTTGTGCTCGGTCATCTGAAAATAAAAATGAGAACATATTGGTGTGAATTCAAGCTGAAACAAGTGAGCTTAGATAGTTGACAGTTCCCTTTTCATTTTTGTAGACAATGTAGACAGTGACAATTGAGGTTGTCGATGTTGTGTTTTTTTTCTAGGGTCTCAGCTCAGAAGTTAACGCATTTTCCGTATACGTGTTATAATTTTATTTATATTATCTATACACCCGTGCGTGATGTCATCTGCCGATCCCGGCGGAATACCAGCGCTGGTTGCTTGCTACTAGCATCTTACTGAGCTAGGGCCGAGTAAAAACAAAAAAAATTGTGTAACTTTGTTCTTTTTTGTTTGTATATTTCGTTTTGTATGTATGTGTGTTTTGTTTTTGTCACAATAATGTAAATGTCTGTTGTCTATTATCATCTTCTAGAGGTTGTCTGACCTCACCAAGGTAGAAGAAAATTGTATTCGTGAAGCCTTATTTTTAGGCTGAAAAAGCTAGGGCTCTTGTATTTTTCTGTGCGAAACTGTTATTATAGCCAATACAAAATATTTATTCTGAAGTACTAATATACGTACACATCTCAGCCTTAGAACAGCGGATTAGCTAATTGAAGTGGAAGTTGGCAGGGCACATAGCACGTAGAACTGATGTCTGATGGAACCGACAACTTATAGAGTGGAGACCACGCACTGGCAAGCGCAACGTAGCAAGACCAGTCACAAGGTGGCAAGACTCATACAAGTAGCATGAAGACACTGGATGCATGCCGCCTCCACCCGGTTCTTTCACTAACATTCTTCGTAGTGTCATCTTGTAGTGACGTCATACGACACTAACATAACAAACCTCGTTCCGCGTCCATTGTGCCCGTGGAGTGTGAGATTGTTTGCATACGAGTTGTTAGCGGCTGTACGAGTACACTCGACCAGACAAGCGATTCAATTGGAAATTGTATGTGAATTACTGATCACTGTTGCCACATGACTACTTTATTTTGCTTATTATATTTTTCCGGGAAAATTGTGCTGTCAGTATCTTTTTCTTTTTTCAATAATCAATCAATCAATAACACTTTATTGACACCACAGAAGGAAATAAAATAAACAATATAAGTACACATAAGAGAATGGCACAAAGGATCTTATCGCTAACGGTGATCTCTTCCAGACAACCTTAGGATGTATATAATTGTGAGTTTTTTGAGTCATCGTCATCATCATCATCTCAGCAATAAGAAGTCCACTGCTGGACATAGGCCTCCCCCATGGATTTCTAGTAAGACCGGTTGGAAGCGGCTTGCATCCAGCGTCTTCCTGCCACTTGTATGATATCTTCTGTCCACCTTGTGGCTGGTCTTCCTACGCTACGCTTGCTGGTTCGTGGTCTCCATTCGAAAACATTTCGGCCCCATCGACCGTCAGTTCTACGTGCTATGTGCCCAGCACACTACCATTTCAACTTGCTTATCCGCTGTGCTATGTCAATAACCTTTGTACGTCTACGGATCTCTTCATTTTTGAGTGTCAATTGTAAATTAAATTTGACAAGCATTCTCTAATTTAGTACAGTAAATTGTAAAGCTCATTGTCATTAGAGGTACTTTCTCGCGAAAATGTACACTCGAGATCTTATGAAGAAAAAAATATTGCGTTACGAAACCGCTCTATTTCGTACGGAATAAGAGCTCACTCAAAATAATAATTAATTTCAATAGAATCCACTATAGGAGATAAATTATTTATAATATCTTAATAAAAAACAACATTATTACAAAATTAACTAAAAATTCGTGTAGCCAACAAACAATAAAACAAATACATGAAAAATGCTAAAATCCGCAAGAAGGTCGCCTTGCGGACATTTGCATTTTCACATTTTGTTGCATGGTATTCCCTTAAATGGTAATACGGAAAAAATCTCAGAATCCGATAGAATCATATATAAGTTATTTTTATAGGAAAACTTGTTTCTAGGTCATAATGGTAGAAGTTTCCGGCAGCCTAGTCGGGAGACCGTTTGACTTGCGATCCGCAAGTCCTGGGTTCGAATCCCACGGCGCGTACCTCTGTCTTTTCGAAGTTATGTGCGTATTGTTGATTGCCGCCAACTTCAAACGGTGAAGGAAAACATCGTGAGGAAACCTACATGTCTGAGAGTTCTCAATGATCTTGAAAATGTGTAAAGTCTGCCAACCCGCACTTGGCCAGCGTGGCAGATTATGGCCTAACCCTTCTCATAATGAGAAGATGGCCCGCGCCCAGCAGTGGGACAGTTTGTATAAACAGGGCTGACAAAAAAAAATGGTAGATAGAACAAAACTGAGATATATTTCGATTGAGTGAGAATGTCAACAGGAAACATGTAAGTCGCATTATTGATACTTATAGTTAAAATTCAAATTGTTATTTGAGAAATGTTTGCATGCCGTAAGACGGGATATGGCATTCTAAATTATAATAACATGTATTCCATTAATGTATCCTACCCGTATACGCAAATAAAGATGAATATGAATATTTCTAATAAAATTTGAAATACTTTTTCACAACAACAATATTTTCTTTACTCACTTCGATCGTTCGAATATTGGTGGACATTTTAAATAACGCCATCTAGCCACAAAATAAGTAGTTTAGAAACAGGAAACTGATAGAACACGTCTTACAAACTTTGCTTTGTAAATACATACTCAATAGATACATATCTAACAATTATTATTATAGTTTAAAAAACTAAAACAACAGACTGCAATATACCTAATTTCATTTACATGAATAACATATTTTTCCAGTTGTTTCGTTTTAAAAATCAAACTACTTAGCCAATTTTGATAAAATTTATATGTGACCAATACAAAAATATATCCTTTCAAATAAAAATCAAATCGGTTTATAGACAACTGAGTTATACGGTACTAACAAACATAGAAAGAAATTTACAACCGAATTGATATCCTCCTTCTTTTCGAAGTCGGTTGAAAACACCTAGCAACCATATATAATCACACAATTGCTTTTCCTAGAGATCTAACCCACAACCTACAGCTTAAAAGGCTGGCGTGCTCCCAACTGAACTGTGAGACAAGCGCTTTATTTATAAGCTTTTCTGTACAACATAAAATCTTATTATTATCATAAAACATGATATAAGCAGAAGTGAATGAAATAATAAAGAGAAATAGGCAATAACCTGAAAATGAGATTTAAAAACCACATTCTGCGCGTTCTTATTTCTAAGCTCGTACGTTATTTCATTTGATAAAATTATAACATAAGATAATGTTATTACTATGAAACAGTAGAATATGATACTTTTGTTACTTTTATTTTTAACCCCCGACACAAAAAGATGGGTGTTATAAGTTGGACTTGTGTATCTGTGTATTTGTGAATGAAATAGTGGAGCACGTCTTGCTAACTTCAACCTTGACCGATTTGCCTCGACCGTTAAATGGCGCCGTACCGAACTTCCCTCCTTTTGTCACAGAAAATTGAAATTGTAACAGAATTGAATTGAATAGAAATTAATTGTACCAAGTCTCGTCAAGATAATAATTGTGATGACTTGTGTTAGCGAGAAGATGACGTATATATATACCAACAAACATCCGTACAGATGAAAGTAAATTTTGCCAGCTTATGCAGACTTTAGTTCCATTCGTTCGGTTGTTTTTTTTTTTTTTTTGTTTTTTTTAACAGCCCTGTTTGTACAATCTGTCCCACTTCTGGGAACGGGCCATCTTCTCATTGTGAGAAGGGTTAGGCCATAGTCTGCCACGCTGGCCAAGTGCGGGTTGGCAGACTTCACACATCTTCAAGATCATTGAGAACTCTCAGACATGTAGGTTTCCTCACGATGTTTTCCTTCACCGTTTGAAGTTGGCGGCAATCAACAATAAGCACATAACTTCGAAAAGACAGAGGTGCGTGCCGTGGGATTCGAACCCAGGACCTGCGGATCGCAAGTCAGACGGTCTCCCGACTAGGCTGCCGGAAACTATTCGGAACTAACGGTTCGCTTGATTACTTACTACAACAGACAAATGTACTAAAATATCTGTCAAACTACTCCAATTATCAAATACATGTAATATTTAACTCCACGCTAACACCTTAGCTACTAGACCTTTACGTAGAACTATGTATATATTCTTCTGTGCCTTACAAACGTTAGAACACATTTTCTTTCGTACAAACAGAAGCCTAAGGAAACACTCCCCTCGTCTCAAGTTTCAAACAAACACTGCTGAGCCTAGCAACATCCACATCTATTCAATCAGAACGCCTACAGACGCTCCAGGACTCTGAAGGCATCCGATACCAATATTTTAAGGTAGAGTGGTCATGTAATCCTGCGTAAGCCAATATTCACGATTCAATGCTTTTATTGACTCGCGTTCGGAGTTTTTCGTTTAAAGCCGGTTTTACATGTTGTACAAATCTCGAGCCAACTAAAACCAATACGCGTACGCTCACTTTTTGTCCCTAATCTAGCTGGTGGAATGCAAGAAAGAACCTTACGACTTGTAGTATGTCTTGTCAGCGATTAGGATCCGTACTAGTCATAATTCGGATCAATGTAAACTTTATGCATGACAAAAATAAATCACACCAAAATCGGACATCATCACTCAAAGACTGATCTTAAAATTAGCCCCATGACGATGCATTTACTGCCATGATCTACAACTATTACGTAATAACCATGAATCATTATACCAAGCATATACCTAACACTCATCGTTTGTTGATTTTTCGAACTTAAACATATTGTTTTGTAGGAGATAACTATTTTTTATATAATAAATTAATATAAATATTAATTTTAAGTTCAACGTCAAATAGTGACCTGATTCCACGATCAGCCTGCAATATCCACCATATTTGTCAACAAAATCAATATATATTTCAAAGCACCTTGTACAATACTCCTCTTACGAGCAGCTATGAATATGGCCGTGCCACAGCAATTCGTGGCGCGGTCATATTGTACCGCCGGCTTTACGTCGAACATTTTTGCTTTCCACCGGACTCTTCGTATTAATTTCGATTTGTATCGGAATGTAAAGAATTTGGGGATAATCGTTGGGATTGGAATTTTTGCGTGTAATTATTTACTGGGATTTAATCTATGGGACTGAGATAAATTTTGTTTGATCTAATAATGTAGAATGTTTTTTCTTTTTCCGCCAAGTTTTCAGAAAACCATTTTGTGGAGCATTTCTTTTTTAAGGCTACAAATTAATTTTACAACTATATTGTTTCACATCTGCGGGTATTCCGAATTGGGCTACTTCATGTTTTTTAATCATTGAGCACCACAGATTTCAGGATTTGTGCCTTTTTAAACCAATAACTTAGATATTTTAAACTTAGTGCAATTTTGAAAGAGGACTTGATCTCCCGATTTTTGTCTTCTGGATTGAAGGACAATTTTTCCAGGAAAATTCAAATTCAAATTTGTTTATTGTCAGCTATGTCAAAAAAACCGGGTATATTAAAATTTAAGTCCAAAATCTATAGTGACCAGTGCAGTGCATTACTACACTAGTTTTAGACTCAATGTCCGAAGTTCTACGGCAAACCAAATACAGCACAATTAAATGTTTTGCCTCCGACATCTTGACGATTTGCTTACAGAAAACCAGGACAAGGGTTCAAACAAATCTTCAAATAAACACAAGCTAATCAACCAAGTGTATCAAGATTCTTATAGTACGTGTCAAAACTTGGAGAAGTTTCTTCTGATCTTGGGAGTTTTGACAGACAGAAAACAGAAAACAGGGAAAACTGATACGCATGTAGTTTAGTTTCCTGAATAAATCGGAATGTGAATGAATATGACAGCTGTTACCACACTGTACAAAGGTCGACCATTGGAAAGGCAGCGTCCTAAGTTTAACCGACTTCCAAAAAGAAGGAGGTGTTTTTTCGTATGTTTGTTCGATACGCTATTACTCCGCCAATTATGAATTGTTTTTGATGATTCCTTTTTGTTTAGTAGGTACACAGAATTCGCCCTATTTACATGGTAGGTATATGGGACTACCTCTAAGGTGGTCCCATATACCTAAATTAAATTTATTTTATAAATAAATGTTATCAAAATCGGCTAAATATTTTGGTTTTTATAACAAAATAACTGAAAAATATCATCCATGTAAACTTTGCGTGCTCTGAAGTCGGTTATTTCAATTTTTTTAAATACAATTATTCAGAATAAATTTGATCTGGGGGTGTAATCGATTTTCCCTACACCGAAAAAAGTTTATTAGTTATCTTCTCAACTGGCTCACGCGTTCAATTTCATATTTCGCCTCGCTCATGCGTTCACTTAGTTTCCATGCTCTCAAACGCTTAGTTAATTATACCAAGATTGCAACTGAACGGTCCAATGAGCACACAATGGCCCGTTTATTGCAACTGACCGCTAACTGGCGGCGTCCTATCGGACCTTCGCAGCCGGAATTGATGGCTGCTTTACCGACGTCTTTTCTAATTAGATTTTGGTGTGTTAAAATAGACAACATGCGAAAGTGCCGTGTAAGCTAGTGCTTTAGGAAACAAATATTTGATAATTATTATAGTTTCAAAAAAATGAAACAACCCACTTCGGAATGCGTAATTTTATTTTGAAAACCAAACTGAACCGATTTTGATAAAATTTCTGTGGGATCAATCTGAAACTATTTCCTTTCAAACAAAAAACAAACTTTAAAATAGAAAAGACTTACCTATAAATATTGTTCAGCAAATGAGACATCTGGCTAGCAAAATATGGAACCCGAAACGTGTGTCAATCTATGATTTGAAATCAAATAGGTAAGTCACTAAAACTGATTTCAAGCAATATAAATACTAGGCTGTTTGGCTCTAAGACCAGAAGTATTTCGCTGCTCGGTCTAAAATAAAACTATCAAAGCAAAAAATGGGAACTAACACCTCAATTGAAAAAAATATGACAGCAACGCCTTTATTCTCGAACGAAATATTGAAGTAAAGACAGCAGCGCCCTCAACATTAGTTTTCTATGGGAACAAACTGTAAGAATCGAATTAAAATATCTCGGATAAGACATCAAATTACCATTTCTGTACAAACACATTCCATAATATTAACTACAACGGCTTCTGCCAAAATACTGGCAACTGGCTAATAGGTACCTACCTACTGACTAAATACAATAATTAAAAAATACAAGTTTTGGCGGGAAAGTCATTGAAACATGTTGTCGGTTGGTTTTTTTTTATTTTCCTAAACTCGTGTTATTTCAATTATTAATAGTGTAAAAATGGTGTTGTTTTATTCATTGAGTATTCGAGTAAGTGCATGAGTGTGGACGAGTGAAATAAAGTGGTGCTTTACGTTTTCGCCAAAACTTCATAGAAGCTTCCAGTAAAGTCGCTACCACTAGTACCACTTTACTGAAAGGTGACGAGGGCCTGACCGTGACTTCTTTTCCTTAACTTGGACTATGAATAGGGCTCAGCTCTGTTGACGAAAATAAGAGAATAGAAGATAAAAATCAAGAAATGGCATAAAGGACTAGTATCCAATTGCCGTTAAACCTTTTAAAACAATATAAAATACGTGATCTCTAAACTAATCCAGGAGAAAACTTGAAACGAGGAATGAAGCGGACGTTTTAATCCTCCTCTCTCCCAGCTTTCTCTTTTGTACAACTTTTTCACATTTTCCAACGAGTTGAGTTCGGTATTTGCAGTTTGTTTTTCACTGTTGCTGTTGGGACTCAATTTCTCGGGCACTTTTAAATGAAGATTTTCATTGTTATTTATAACAATACCTTAAGTTAGGCAAAGGGGACGAAAATACTCTCTATTATAAGTATAAATTAGTACTGATGTTTATCTGATAATATAACCGTGATCTGTAAACCGAAAACTACAAAATTTTGTTTATCCGTTTTGTTTTGTTACCTACATATTATCACGGTCATTCATTAAATCACTATTATTACTAACGGGATATTTACCAACATAATAAACGCGTACCACGGTAAATATCCCGGTAATAATAATAGTGCTATATATTTTAGTAAACAACTTCATTCAATTTGCAATTTTTTACTATTATAAATACGAAAATTTGTGTGCGCATGTACGTCTGTTAACTCTTCACGTTTAAAGCCTAAAACGGCTGAACATATTTCAATGAAATTCGAACCGGACATCTTATGGGTATTAGCTACCTCTACATGCCGTGAATTTGGCACTGAATGTGTTAAGTTATAGCATTATATCTATCGTCTTTAGGCCGATACTGTACAACTCAAAAAATACTGTAAGCTTAGGAAAATTTTGCCATGACAATTCTATGGTAGCTTCGAGCAATTAAACATTCCAGTTGATCACTGACAAATGAGCTGAAATAACGCAATTGCCTTTTTTGCGGTCCGTATTTACCCGGGCGCAATTTGCCGACCCTCCCTGGACGAGTGCCCTCTACACTGTGGAATGGTATAACAGTACTCTGACATCAATTGAAAATTTCGGACTGAGTAGAAAAAAATTAATTGCGCTCAAAAAACTCAGCTAATCTCGTAAAACGGCGGAGTTATGAGGTAACATATATTTAGAAAAATACAACTGACTTGAGAAACTCCTTCTTTTCGAAGTCGGTTAAAAATTATCCTCTTTCTAGGTCGGTTATGTGTATGTAAGTTACGTCATCTTTCTTCCCTAATCCCTAAACGTCTTCACGCTGCGTCGTTATCTGCATACCTAGCGCTAAAAGTGGATAAACTGTTCTTGATATGTCAGTTGTCAATGTCAAAACACATAGTTTTCCACGGATTTTTAGGATAAAACAGCGGAAAACAACACAGTTTTGTCTATTTTACATTTCAATCCTTCTAGGCTCAATTAGATTGAGAAAAAAAAGGAAAATGTCGAAAATATTAAGTGACACGACAATTTAGGTCAGTATCACCGACTTTAGTGTCAACCGCATTCGACGTTTTTTTAGGGTTCCGTACCCAAAGGGTAAAATGGGACCCTATTCCTAAGACTCCGCTGTCTGTCCGTCCGTCCGTCCGTCTGTCACCAGGCTGTATCTCATGAACCGTGATACTTAGTTAGACAGTTGAAATTTTCACAGATGATGTATTTCTGTTGCCGCTATAACAAGAAATACAAAAAATAGAATAAAATAAATATTTAAGGGAGCTCCCATACAACAAACGTGATTTTTTTGCTCGATATTGATAACGGCAACAGGTAGACGCTTGAAATATTCACAGAATATTGAGAATATTCACAGAATATTCACTTTAAAAATAAATAATTAAATTAAAATAAAATTAATATTTAGGGGGGCTCCTACACAACAAACGCGATTTCTTGCCGTTTTTATAAATAATGGTACGGAACCCTCCGTGGGCGAGTCCGACTCGCACTTGGCCGGTTTTATTTTTCACATGACATCAAAGCACAGCAGTAAAATTCCGGGTAATAAATAACCAATACATAAACTGATAAATTGATAATTATATTGTTGGCCATTGACCACGATACGGTCACTGTCACTATATCTTTGAATAGATTATTTTCCCTGGAAATTGAAGCAATCCAATAAATCCAAGAAAATACAAAATCGAAACGCAGATAATAGTTTTGCGGTGGAATGTTTGTTTTTTTTACTTATTTATGTAACAGTGACCACCGCGCCGCTCATTATGTAAGGGGTCATTGTAGTCGCCATTATGAACCATTTCTATTTTGACAGTAATTCATACGCCGCAAGAAATTAGTTGTATGAATTGGTATTTGATAAAATGTATGGAACAAAATGAGATTTGCTGAGCTAGTGAACGTTTCGTTTATTCCCAGTAGTACGGATGCCAGTCCGGTTGATTATACTACTGAGACTTTTAATTCCCAGTAGTTCCATTAGTAGCGGCTGATTGTACTGTTGAGACATCTACATTGTACAAGTCTCAGTAGTACAATTATTAACAGTTTAACTGCCAACAACAAAATTTTATCGTGTTAGTAATGACCCTTCTCACAATAAGAAGATTGCCCACGCCCAGCAGTGGGACAGTTTAGTGTCTGCGAATTATTACCCACCAAAACTGAAAAGTTGTGTCTCTTCTTTATAAAAATACTTTCTCATAAAAAACGTACACTCAACGACGTATCAAGCGTAACGAAATCGTAAGTTAGACTGGAAAATCTGCTTTTCTGCAGTCGGGTATTTGGTGTTCCTTTTAACATAGATACTTGTTGATTATATTAGTTACGGAATGAAAAAGCACGTATAAGCACGTTCTTATAAATACATATGTCGGTAAAACTGCGTGTATTGTTGAGACATAAAGCACTGCGTTCCATCCCCTCTCGACCTATATCTGAGGCAGGTAAAATAGACCCTCCAGCCTGTGATGGCGGTCTTCCTTTATATTGTGGCTGCCACCAATTGTAGATAATTGTGCCGCTACAAATTGGATACTTTCTGCTATTGTAGTTTTCAAAATGATACCTAAATACCTATTTGCTTATCTCCTACTTTTTCTGGATGAGAAGGAATTCAATGTTCTGTCGTTGAGAGGCGGATTAAATGAAATTGTACCTTTTGTGTGTAATTTGTACTGAAGTTTGAAGAAGTATTGACAAGAAGTTAGATTCGAAGAACCCGCAACTGACAAGCTCGGATGAAGACACTAATGAAAGTAGAAGAAGCGACAAGCGCGTGTCAGGATAGTAACAACTGTAAAGTCATAGCCTATATTCAAATATATAACCTCTTTCTACCTAATTTGGAACGTACATATATACAATTATACATACATACAGGGTGACTGTTTAAACACTATCAATAGTGTTTAAACGGGGTGTTCAGTACTGGATTCTCGTTCCAAATAATCAATCAAAATATGTGGTTACTATTTGATCCAATTATCCTGAGCAAACAAAAAATACGGACACTCATACTACGCGCGCCTAGAGTACATGCAAGTTGTCTGGATCGTATCTAGTTATATACGAGTATATTGCGCTCGCTGTCGGTGCGTGTGTCGGTGTGCGGAGTCCATAAATTCTGGAATCTCATATTCAAATTCAAAATCTCGGGAAAAACTGTTACCGAGGCTTTATTAGTTTTTTTTAAATTATTTTAGTTTTATTTCTTTATACGTTTCATATGGCCACTAATTAACATGTCATTGAATATTCCTAGTATTTAAACAGTCATTCTGTATAAATAATAAGCGAGAAAATAAGTACCCGACTGCTTATGAGCAATTTTCGTAATTAATATGTTTGCAATTGATTGACTCAAGATTTAAAGACACCAAGATTTTATCTATCGGGGATACAATTTATGAACATTCTTTAGAATTGTTCTTGTAAAATCACTTATAACTATTTTAGGTAATCTAATCAAATGCATCCTAAAACAATAGGAAGAAAATATTATACTTTCAACAATAATTCTCACATGAAAATCTGTAAAATGTTTTAGGTTACAGAAGGTAATAGAGACACATGGCACTTATAAACAAATACATCCAATAAATTATATAATATAAACTATATATAATATTTATTAGTTCATTATTTGTTCTGTAATTTATGTATTAGTATGTAAGCTTACGGCTTATTAGTCATATCTACAGTTTTTTGTATTATATTTACTTTGTCATCTTTTGCACGCCCCGTCTAATTTCTTTTCTAAACACTCCATTCCATGGTTGCCTGAAAATATCGCTTTTAACGATAAGGCCGCCCGTTGTTACACTAGTGTTAATTTATTTCCTTTTGTACTTTTTTGTTAATTTTAAGGTGTGTCAAAAAGAGTATCTATCTATCTAGTCCCACGGGATATAATTTCCCTGAAGGTAACAAAATATTCGTCCTCGATCATCCGGAAGAAATAGGGTAATACAGGTCCCAATTCCAATTCGATAAAGCAGGAAGGGTTAGCAAACAAAGTACCGTCTTCAAACCTATCACGTTTTGATTGACTATCCCATAAAATAAAATAACGCATGACCCGCGCCTTCGTTTAGGAGGATTGAATTAGGATTGCAAGGAACCTTTCTATGGGGAAGCGGAAACCTTTCTCTTTGAGGAAAATCTCTCTTGATATCAGTTTGATTTGGGGCTGGTTTAGAATTTTGATGATTTTTAAGAGGTTTTGAGGCAGTTACATCCGTAGTTATAATATTGTTGCACACCAGCATAAATAATACTAGAACAATAGTAAATATCAGTACAAAACACGGCTATATTACATACAATATTTTTAAGTGTTTTACACACTTAAGTATCTACTATAAACAGCTGTAGTGTAGTAGTATATGCGGGTTCAAGTCCCGTTGGGTGTGTATAATTTTTGAACTAAATTTACTTATATATTTTGTAATTTAAAATACGGCAATATTTAGTTCAGACAACCTTATCTATTAACAAGACTGAAGGACCAAATACCCATGTAAGGCGGGGAATTCAATTTTTTTACAGAAATTCTAGTTGGTATTTTATCGCAACGCTATAATTTCCTCAAGATGTTTTTCCCTCACAGATAGCACGACCTCTTTGTTAAAAATCAGAACTAAAAACCTTCAACAAAATGTCTCATTAACAAGAAATAAAATGTGAGCTCTTAAAGGTCAATTAAAGTAATAATATTAATAATACTTATACAACACTGATATCATCAAATTAAGTACTTATCTATATTTTTAGGTCAACGCGAATAGTCTGTAAAGCATAAGATAATACAGCCTCCAGCCCTGCTAGCATGGAAGGCAGATAAAACGTTTTTGTCCACGTTGTTATGTCAGTTGTCAATGTCAGTACATACTTTATTTCCTCTGAAGGGTGGATAAAACGGGGGAAAGACTATTTGTCCATGTTCCATGCTAGCAGGGCAGGAAAACGAAAAGAAAACTCTAACGTAGGCGTAAGTGCCTAAAATATTATCCTTCAATTTACATAAATCAGTTCCACCGTCCTCAGTAAACTATCTTATTTCCCTTCATATCGACGCACGTTACCTATTAAATATTCAACCCCCTACCCTTAGCCTTTACCCTTCGGACCTTATTACTAAAACTATATCGCAACCTCTATAAAAACGTTTATAGCTCGCATTAAAAAAAACATTGCATAACTTCTCCGCCCAAATTCCGACTTTAATCTCTGAAACATAAGGTGGAATGTTAAGTACTCCTTTGTGTTAAAAGGTTTAGAAGAGCCACTTAGGCTTGTAACTTGAGTTTTATGTTTGAAGCCTCCGGTGTGTAACTATTGGAGAATGTAAATCAAGAGAAGCGAACGCTTTGTGCGCCTGTGAAATTACTGGGAGCAATCGCTTTTATGTACGTTGCTATTAAATATGAGTAGGCACTGTGTTTCTTGTTTTTGTTCATTGGTTATAAATCTTCACGGGATAATATTCTTTAAAAAGAAGAAAATAATTTTAACGGGCAGATAATTCAAAGCGAATTCAAATAAACTTTGACTTTGACCTCAAAAACCCTTGAATACAAAAAACTTGACACTGGCAAATAGTACAAGATTTGCTTTGCCGTATAAGGATAATCATCCCATTAGGAAAAGAAAAGAATTCCCAAAAACTAAAATAACCTCTCAGAACATAAATCAACAAGAAAGTCTCCACAAAATGAGGTCATTCCTTCTTCAAATTACACTCAATAATTGAAAGTAACAATATCGAAGTGAGAGCGAAGAGTAATTTCATTCCAGTCTAATGAAAGAGGAAACGGAACCCGGGGTCTTGTGACGTCATGGAGGATATGACATCAGAGCCTTTGTGAGTGGATTACGATTGTAAGGATTTAGGAGTTGATTTGAAAGGTGGAATATTGCGTAATGCGAGCCTGGCGCGTGTAGGCTGATTTAATATCACTTGTAATATTAGAATTTGGAGTTATATGGAAGAAAATAACTCAACGCTTTAATTTCACTTTTATTGTGCGGACTTATATGAAAGTGTGGACTTCTATTATTTGGAATAAACATCCTGTTTTTTTTCTATATTTATGATACACACTAAAGTTTTTTTGTCGAAAAACCACAATATTATAATTTATTTACAAAGCCTAAATGTTTCCAGTAGAGTTTATGCGTTATTTACTACTGACCATAAAGTTACTTGCGATAATATGTACTTACTATTTTGAAATTATATATAATAATACCTGTGCCCCGCTGTTTTACCCGCATGATGATCAAAAACGGTGGCGGTACAGAAGTAGAACAGAAGCGTTTAGTTTGACTTTTTAGGATATGCACCATGAAATCGATGTTGCTTTTTTGTATTTCTTGCGTGTTTTCCGATAGATTTAATCTGGGCGTATTTTCATATAGTGATTCGCAACCATGTAATCACGCTCCATCTATACAATTTTTCTAACATCAGGTTAGTTGATGATCAAACGTGAGCGTAATAATAAAAAAATAATTATTTATTGACAATTTGCTCATCTTGCACTTGGATAAAACGAGCATCTGATGCTGATTTCAGACAATCCTGAATATTGACCTCTCGTGTTTTTTATCTAGTAAACATCGTAAAAAGTTATGGAGATGACTTGTTATAGATTTATTCATAAAAATACATAGCTTATTCGACTCTAGATTCTAATAACATAAACATTTACGAAATAGGTACCTACAAATAGTTTTGTCCCGCTTTTACACATAGGTATCATGTGAAAAAGCGGAACAAAACTAGTTGTAGTAAAAATATGTAGTGTGACCAGCGCAATTTATTTACGTCCATGGTTTTTTACGCTTTGTGCATTAATATTTAATTAATAAAAAATAGGCATTTGACCCCAGTTCATCTAATGTTAAGTGGAGTTGGGGTCTAAAGTTTAAAAAACTGAATAAACCGACTCCAAAATACGCAATTAATTTACTTGGAAGACATTTTTCAGTTATTTTGTTATAAAAACTACTAAACCGATTTTGATTAAATTTATATGAAATCACCTCTGAACATTAAGTTCAATCGCGATACACCGAACAACGCAACAGTGTCGTGACTTGTGAACAGTGACGATGCCACCTGTGTGTTTAGAAAGTGCAACACTAAGATATAAGGCCAAGATACTGGCCTTAAGGACGTGTCTTATCCTCGAAAGTGCTGAGAACTAAGATTATCCATTCTTTTACTTCATATTTAATGAGTATAACCTGTCTATAGATAAAATCTTATTAGGTACGAATCAGTTTATTCTCTGAGCGGTTACCAGGTAACATCGCAGTGATCTACTGCGTTATCCACGTATGTGTGAGTGTAAGGTAAATAAAGTGTGTGTACAGTACAACTGTAAAATATAAACGTAATGTGAGTCGGAAATCGTCATTTTATGTACCCAGAATCCTGTATATCGACAATATCAATCCCAATCCATTGACAAGAGTCGTTCATAAAAATACATAACCTCTGTAAAATAAAATTTTACGAAGTGATATCAATCGGCGACAGAGAGCCCGATATTACAAGGGCTCCTCGCGTGGGCGTAGCCAGGATTTTATTCATAGGGGCTGAGAAAAGGAAACTAATTTTAAGGTTCCGTACCCAAAGGGTAAAACGGGACTCTATTACTAAGACTCCGCTGTCTGCCTGTCCGTCTGTCACCAGGCTGTATCTCATGAACCGTGATAGTTAGACAGTTGAAATTTTCATAGACGATGTATTTCTGTTGCCGCTATAACAACAAATACTAAAAAACAGAATAAAATAAACATTTAAGGGGGCTCCCATACAACAAACGTTTTTTATAGATAATGGTATGGAGCCCTTCGTCTGGGAGTCTGACTCGCACTTGGCTGGTTTTATTGTATATCACGATATATAATTCTATAATAATAACGTCGCATAGGCGCGCGAACCTATTCTCTAATGTTTTTAGTGACAAGTGCCATATTGTATTACATATTGTATTACAGATTGCCGGCTTTTCAGTTTAGAAGTTCGAGATTGGCATTTATGTTTTTTTTTGCAAACGTTTATTGGTAGCGTATCTAGTAAACAGCTCTAACGATTTGGATTAAATTAAAATTAAATAAAGTTCTGCTTCTAAGTAACTGGGTCCAATATGAATATAGCAGTTATTCAGTATTAAAGGAAACAAAAAATACCTAATTGCCAAATAATGTCAAAATGACCGACTGAATAAAAGCAATATTCGCAGTGTAACTGCAGTGCAGATCTGTTGTACAATTTATTTAAATTAGCATTCTTCGTAATATTCTAATACCTAATATCATTAATTTGTCGTTAGTAGCTTAACGTTGAAGGACAATATGTATAGTGTGTGAAAGTTGTATATTCTAACAATTACAGAAAATATAGACATATAAAACATTCACGAAGTACAGGAAAATCTAACGACACCTTGCATATCAAAATTGATCAAGCCATTTAGCCAGGCTTTAGGAAGCAATACAGAAATACACACACCAGCATAGTCATACGTAACAACATACACTCGAACAGCACATAAAACATTACCTCTCTTCTTGTGAAGTTGGATAAAACTATACTTCGGCTCGGGAGGACTCCAACACGAAGGCTTCGACCATTGTCCGAGTCACACCGAGCGCTTATTCACATCCTTCTAGAAGGGGCAAGTGCCCCCTGCTCGTACTGTATCCGCCCTGGCTCCTCTCCCTTGATTTACCGTTATGGATTCCCAGCGTAGGGCGGATTCAGCTCGTTATTTCGCGAGTAATGGCCCTGCCTCAAGGAAATTATTAATTTAATTAGAATACCTACTGGATGGTGCCTTCGCGCTTGAAGGTTATTTCGGAACTCTGTTTAATGTCTTTGAAGATTTTAGTGCCGAGATAAGTGCCGATTAGATCATAGAGATATTACCCTCTGAGTTAAGTAATTTTACGTTTTGCGGTTTCGAGATTTTTAACGTTTTTTCCCTGTTAGGAAAATTGGACTCGCGCGGCTTACATATTTGCCGTTTTTAAATGATAATCTTTACAAATACGAGTATTATTAAAGCGAAAGCAATGTTGTTTTGACATCTATCACCTATCTCTGTTATATCTGTATCTGTTTGTTACGTTTTCACGATAAAACGACTAAACCATTCGTTACGAAATTTGAAACAGATATCAATCTCAACCGGTACAGACATACACAGATACGCGCGTCAAACACAGACACACAGATACATGCGCCAAACTTATATGAATTCTCTTTTTGGATCGAAGGTTAAAAACGAAAACTAAAACTACTCAACTATCATAGTTATATACCTATTTTGTAAGAAATAAATGAATTATGAATTATAAATCATACAATCATGAACAAAACACGTTTTTAAACTATCACGGTTATTCACACATTGTAATCATTATTTCCGGGATATTTTGAGAGACATTTTGAAAGATTTGGTTTATTTTGAGTTTTCGATATTACAATGCAGTTCATGCGTCATGATTACTGATGACTGAAGGATACAAAACACTGTAAAAGTCCCAATAATA
This sequence comes from Lycia hirtaria, assembly GCA_947563715.1. NCBI lineage: Eukaryota > Metazoa > Arthropoda > Insecta > Lepidoptera > Geometridae > Lycia > Lycia hirtaria. The sequence goes on from OX387375.1 coordinate 29,193,972, forward strand.
ATCCATAATATCTGCAAACTGCTCCAAAAGCTCAGTATATTTAAACTAAAGATCTCGTTAAAAATATTTCATCGCTAGTACCAATACCGCTGAAAGATGTAGGAAATAACGCTGAAGTTTCCAAACAAACATCTCAACGGAACGTTTTCAATCTAGTTCAGGCAATCGACCACGTTCCACCTACACCGAGCTATTCCAGCTTTCAATCTGGATCAGGCAATCGACCACTTTCCACCTACACCGAGCTATGCCAGCTTTCAATCTGGATCAGGCAATCGACCACGTTCCACCTACACCAAGCTATGCCAACTTTCACTCCAATACTTTCTATGATAGATTTATATGTTAAGTATTCTACCGGCCATCTAGTTTCCAATTGTGTATTTTCTCGCCTAAAATGTTAAGCCACGGTGTGCCCGAGGATGGAGCTTGAACATCTAAAAGATCTATTCACTCTATTATTGAAAATTCTATGATTTAGAGATTTTATGTTATTTTATATATGTGTATATAACCACGCCATCTAGTGGTACACTTACTGCATAGTTTTGATTCCACACGTCTAATTTACGAGACTGCGATTGAATAGAATTAGAGCGAGCCTGTCATAAATAAAAAAGATAGCATCGCATCGCATCCTAGTACCGTCCCAGCTTTATAGTGCAGCTTTAAAGTATTCCCACAAGTTTTCCAGGCCCGAGCTTGGCTCATCCGATATCCAAGAACGTGGCTGTTTCCTTCCGCATAAATGTCTTGAACGTGTGCGCTAGCGCCGAGCTTAGCTGACATGTAAACGTATCACAGTTGTTAAACTTTCGCATTTTGATTGTTGGAGTAATACCAAAGAACATACAATAGCTGCACCTCGCGATGTCATCCGCATAGTGAAGAAAAACAATGATGATGATGATAAAATATAGCTTATGTCCATCTGGTGCTAAAAAATCTCTGTTCCAAATGTTATAACGATTGGTTTGTTTTCGAAGATCTCTTTGTATTTCGGAAGTACAGTATATGTATGTGTGTGTCTCCATTTCAAAAGCTAATATTGAAAAAGCGTAATTTTGAAATAGACCCATGAATGCGGTTGAAACTTTAGTCAGAGATTTCGACTCAATGAATGCCGGTCGATCACGTCGAAGGCTTTTCGGGCGATCGAAAGTCTCTACTTAGATAGGTACTCAAATTAAACGAAAGGAGTAAGTAAAAATTGACAATAAAGGCAGATATTCAGGTGGCATCATTCCGACACTAGAGCTAGCTTATTAATCTATACACAAGTATAAGTTATGAAAACTCAATAACCTTCCACAAATAAAAACGGCTGAACCGATTTTGATGAAACATAGCTAAGAACATTCTCGATGAAGTCCTCTTTCAAACAAAAAACTTTACATTAAAATGGGCCTAACCGTTTGACGATGTCACAGATACCTATATACAGATACACACGTCAAACTTATAACACCCCTCTTTTTGAGTCGAGGGTTAAATATAGAAGATATCACCATAAAACTAACATAGAGCGGTTGTTGAACTATTTCATAGCTTATAATATAAGCTATGTACATATTATGTACTGTATTTGCGTGTAGAAAAACTCGCCGACTTAGTGGAGCGGTGTGCGGTGTGGAGAAATCTTGTTAGTCCGGAACTCAAAGGAGCGACTAGATTGCACCGGGACCAGCCCAACTCTGCTAACAAATCCGATCAGGGCGACAATAGTGTCGGGTTTCAGCAGTTTTCTTGATAAAGAATTATATTCTTATCGCGACTTCACGAGCCTAGGGCATTGATCTTGGTTTTTGACCCACGACCCAAAAAGAGAAATTGAGTTTGAGAAGTTTGAGGTGTGTTTCTGTGTATAGCTCTCAAACGGACGAACCAATTTTGATTCTAGTTTTTTTGTTGTTTGAAAGATTTCATCGATAATGTTCTTAGCTAGGTTTCATCAAAATTGGTTCAGCCTTTTTTATCGAGGGTTTTTGGGTTCTCTAAACTTATATTTACTTATTTATTTTTTGCTAGGACGAGACAGGTTTTTGTCATATCTTAACTAAGTAAATTAATTAATTACGCACTACATTTTGATGTAACAGATTTTTAAACTCGCGGGAATGTTTAACAATGACATCCAGAGAACATTTTTAATTGACTACAATAAATTTAGATAAAAAAACTGAAAACCGACTTTAAAACGGGCAATTTTGTTTTTCAAACCAAACTGGACCGATTTTGATTAAATTTTTAAGAGACCAATCTGAAGTATATGCTGTCAAACGAAAAAATATTTTTTAAATCGGTTTGTAAATGCGGTTTGTATGCGGTTCACAAACATAAATGAAAAAAAAGGTTATTAAAAACCGGCTGGTTTTCATTTTAAAAATATACTTGTGCCGTTATGTCAAAATAAAATCCATCAGTTGATAAAAATACGTATCCATTTCAAAACAAAGGGAGGCACAAGTTTCTCCTTGAACACAAGGTAAAACCAAACCCGCCATGAAATCATACCGATCCAATTGTACATTTCAATTACCCTGTCCCTTTTCCCCAAACGTCATCTAATCTCGCTTCTCCCATACAATACGACCAATTCATCAGCAAAATGGGGGCGCCACAAATGTAATTTAACAACACTGACAAACAGATCTTTAGTTGTGAAATTTCTCGAACTGTATTTATAATTTTGTTCGTGTGAAATTTATTTATATTGAAGAAAGTAAGGTTTTGAAAGATTCCGATAAATTTGTCTTGTGCTTTCGTTTCATTATTTTGTTATATTCCAGGAAATACCCACAATGATGGTTTGGAAAGGACGTTTCCCCTTTTCACAGTAGTACTAGTGAAATAATGGTTTTGGAAGGGATTCCTAGGATTCCGTAATACGTTAAGGAAGCAACGGTTTGTTTCGTTCAAATATTTGTACCGCCTTCTAATAAATAGTAAAACTAAGCTGGGTATTAATACTTTTTACTTGTACATTTGTAATGATTTTCTTTGTTCTAAAAAACACAACCGAATTATCTAGCTCCTTTTTTGAAGTCGGTTAAAATGGCAGCAGGCTTATATTCCACAGGAGAGCCATCCATACTCACAGTGCCGTATTTGTTTGCAGGTTATTCGAGGAGAACCAGGACCTGCTGAACATGTTCGACAAGTTCCGCCAGTGCCGGACTAAGGAGGAGCAGATCAACTCCATGGAGCTGGCGGAACACGCCAACAACGTCATGAACACGCTAGATGAAGGTACTTTGTTTTTAGGCTTCCGTACTAAGGGTGCGGAAGCCTATTTGTGAGGTTATCTGTCTGTCTGTCCAAAACTTAAATGACTGTGTCTTTTGAACAGTAATTAATAAAGTCTCAAAATTGGCAAGTAGGGTTTACTTTTATGTACTTAAATCAACAAATACTAAAAACTGGTCAAGTGCGAGACAACAATGGATGTTGTCCATTGTCCACAAAAAATAGGAAATAATTGTGCCAAAAAAAATACTTACACTTTTTGACCATATCACGCTATTTAATAACAATCTTGCTTGTGTTAAAATAAATAAATCTTCTGCACCTGCAGGTATTAAAGGTCTAGACGATCTGGATAACTTCTTCGAGTACATCCACCAGGTGGGGGCTAGCCACAGGCGGATACCGGGCTTCAAGGTGGAGTACTTCTGGGTAAGCAGTATTTTCATATTCAGCTATATACTTTTATCTCCTACCTTCAATATCCCTCTACTCAAATTAGTTGACAGTTCAAAAAAAAAACACAACAGACGGGACTCAGCTTGTGTTACAGGTGACGCTACCAACGCTTGATTGGCTTAAGCAAAAATACTGTTCAGAAGTTTCCTACGCTTATAACTCCAAATTGGTAAAGACTCCCAGGTACAGATTGGGTAGTGCGGATTCAAGTCCCGTGGGATGTGGTTTTTTTTTTTGTTACATCTTTTCAGTCTCCAAATTTGTATATCCTTGAGCGTGGAAAAACATTTCAAAAATATCGAATATTCCATAACTCTTTTCTCAGTAGTTTGGCTTTCCAATTTCAAAACCTAGCAAGTGACATGTTTTTAAAAAACCATTCTAAAATAAATCTATGAATCCAATTAGACACACTCTTGTGATTTCTCTCTTCATATCATCAGAACTGGAGTTTTGGCGGGAACGTCTTAGTAACGTGTTGTTGCTTTGTTTTATTTTCCTAAACTTGTATTATTTTGTACATTAATGCTATAAAAATGGTAGTGTTTATTCATTAAGTGTTCGATAAAGTGCGTGATTGTGGGCAAGTGAAATAAAGCAGTAAAACATGTGATTTTACGTTATCGGCAAAACTCCATAGAAGCTTCTAGTGAAGTCGCCACCACTTTACTAAAGCAGGACTCGACTTATAAATTGACTGTATACGTGACTTAGATTGTGACTAGAACATTTACAACATGTTTTATTCAAGAAACTTGAAAAAATCCTAATACTTGACACTGGCAAATGCTTTAAAGCGGGTCCAATACAAAAAAGAAGAAGAATCATCAGAACTACCGATAATATATATATCCCAACTTTCAATTCTAAACCATTTCTAGATAAAACAGCATACTTACATACATAAAAGGTAAGGTACTCGGAAAGTCGATATGTGTTAGCTATTTTCTTTACAAAACATTCGCCTTTTGAAAAAATATACTCTTGTAATCTCGCCTTGTTTCCAACCAAGAAAGAAACATTATCCAGATTGAAACCCAATACTGTAGAGATCAGTTTTTCTTTCAATATCTTGAACAAGAGCGGGCGTTTCGACGTACACTTAGAAAGGTTATTAGTTTTTTCCAGGTATACCTACATTTTAGGGATATCTGTTACCGTTTCGCTAGAAGATAATATTTTCTTCTCGTTGAAGGTAATGTTTTCTGAACTGAATGATTGGACATATATGGGAAGGACATGGACCGTGTTACCGATGATTTTTAAATATTTTTAAATAAAAACTACGGGTCACTCACGTCTGTTTTGAGCCGAAATATCCGACTATAGTTTCCGATGATGTTAAAGGTCGATGGTAATGCTAAACTTAAATCGCTTCATCTGCGATGGATGTGAATAGAGTATTCTGCTCACACCTTTAGAAGACGTAAATTGACTGAATTTAATAACGACATATTTATACATAAGGAAGCTGAACATATGTTTTGAACATTATATCACTTAAAACTCCATTATGATTCAGATAAATTTTCATACATAAATAGATTAGATATATGCATATTCAAATCCTTAGAACTAGTGTTTTGGCTGTACATTGTCTGATACTCATTCACTCAAGAGAAAGCCTTTTATATTTAGAATAACAAACTGCCATATTTTTTTCCTGCTAAGCACATTCTTCTTTTCAAAAATACTGCTCATCTCGTCACTGTGCCGACAATGACTAGGGTTTACCATCCCGAATAGCCGTATAGTTTTGTTTTCCAAAACGTGGCCACCAAACTGTCAACACTTTAACCCACTTGCCATCGTTTTGCCAACATGGCTTCAGTGCTAACCCATTACCGCCAATTATATATCACCACAGACCTGATCTCAAAATTTATCGTAATAATAAATAATAATATCTTATAATTTTATGCCAAGCATAGCGCTCTCCATAAGAAGTAGATAATTAGATGTCTATGCCCATACAATTCATAAAGTTAATTTTTAACTAAAAGGTATAAAACTTCCAAGTAAAAAAAAATATTATTTCTCAGCAGTATTATTTTCATGTCTTTTATGGTTAAAAGTTATGCATTATAGAAGTTGCTTCGCCCAGGCACGCTGCGCACGTGTATTTGATTTTGTTTTGTATGAAAATATCGTGGCTGTGCCAGCGGTTACCCGCAGCTAAGCTACATGATTATTATTATTATTCGAGGTAGGGTGGGAGGCCATAAGCCTCCCTGTCACTGCGACCCTCGCGGATCTATTGTAACTTCCCTCCTAAGGGTTACAGCACCTCTCCCAATCCCAGATGTGACATAAATCTCACTAGGGACTTTGGGGCGGAGGCCTTCACATCCTCAAGGTAGAGGATAGGTCCTCCCAGGAGCTGGCTCCTCTGGTGGTGGAGCGCCACACACTCGCAGAGGACATGGATGGGTGTTTCATCCTCTTCGAGGCAAAACCTACACTCAGGGTTCTCACCCAGCCCCATTCTGTGCAGGTGTTTATTCATTTTACAATGTCCCGTTAGGGTGCGCTACACGATACTGAACCTTTACTATACGCTTAATATAATATGAGTAACGATTCCGTGATACACTACCGACAGCATTTATTTAGTTTTGCGTTCCACGTCCAGGCGTTACATTGTCTTCTACGAAGTGTCAATATTCGAGTAAATTGATGTATCGAGTTATGTTATATTTCTGTTTGCCGGAGACCCAGCCCCGGGATTATTTTATTATTTGCCTTTTGCTCGGACTCATTCATCTTTTTGCCCTTTTCTTTCATTATTTAGTCTAGTATCGTCGACGGGTGATTGACCATATTTAGTAAGAAATATAAACATTTAGAGACTTACACAGAAATAATAAAAATCCTGCAAAAATTACGAGTTTCATTCGCACACTGAGGCTTCCGTACTCTTATACATGACACAATATATGAACATGAACTCTAACACCAGGTCTAATTACTCAACAAAATGTGATTTACCAATATTTAATAATATTTGTAACTTCACATATTTTCTACAGTAGGAATATCCTGATATGCTACGCGTTCACTTACAATATCAAGTTTAAATAAAGAAGTGTTACAGTGTTATAGACCTACTTTGTTTAGCCAAAGAGATTGTAACGTTATCGTTTACTTTAGAAGTTTATGTCATATGACACCAACTGTAAAAAAACGTTTCCTTGCCATATTTCGTTTTTTCTTTGTGGAATCAACATGGAGATTTTATCTCACACAATTGTTTCCCATTTTTTTTATATTTACGTAAGCATTTAAGCTTAAGTACTTGTCTCGCACTTGACCAGTTTTTAGTATTTGTTGTTTTTTTTATCAGCCCTGTTTATACAAACTGTCCCACTGCTGGGCGCGGGTCATCTTCTCTTCTCTATAAATTAAAAAAAATGATTAAAGTACATAAAATTAAATCTTACATTATTGCCAATTTTGAGGCTTGTGTCTATTACCGTTCAAAATATACAACCGTTTAAGTGTAGGACAAACAGACAGACACCGTAGCCTGACGTAGTATAGAAGCCTAAAACCAAATCGACCGTTACTGGAACTGAAACGCTTCGCTCGCTCGATTGTAGCTAAACAGACCGACACTATTTATTACGTTCATGTAATTTTAATGTTATTTCAGTTCGTCTTACATATTATATTAATTACTATCCCTATTCAAATTTTGATAATGCAAGCATCTCCCAGGTAAAATAATTCCAATTTATTTTCTGTGTTGTTCGAGACAAAATATCTCGTTATAAAATATTTTAGATTGTAACAAGAGGTTGTTCTAATTTAATAAACAGATAAAGATGTACAATACTTGTTTTTAGGGTTCCGTACCTCAAAAGGAAAAAAACGTAACCCTTTGATCACTTTGTTGTCCACCTGTCAAAACCGGGACCCGGGTCTAATCTCGGGAACACTTGGAGGTACTCGTATCGAGTTGAAATTAAAACTATATACTATCAGCAGATCTAGTTTCTTGCAGCTGTAAAAATGACAAATTTGTGCAAATGTCACAAAAAATCGCATATTTCGATACTCACTAAGGAATAAAACTATGAAATTTGGCAAGAAGCATTGTTTTATCTATAAAACAATGGCAAATTTCATGAATACTATAGTACCTACACATGAAAAAAAATCCGAAAACTAAATTGTTTATTTAATCACAAAAATATGGTCTCTATGCAAGGAATGAAGGTCCAAATTTGAAAGTGTGTTAACCGTATCTTATGGGGTATTATATATTTATTTATTACAAGAGTTTTTTTAATTATTTTTACGATTTGTAATTTTCGTATTATGACCAAAAATTCAAAAATATATACTTATAATTTCCTCTTTTATAAATGACTAGCTTCGCTCGATAATTCTTTTATCTAGTATGTACGGAACCCTCGGCGGGCAAATCTGACTAGCACTTGTCCGGTTTCATTTTTATATCACGCAATTTATAATAAGTACATACAAACAAAATAAACACGGACTGTCACGCTCGGGACTGTATGATATCACCATAAATCATGTCCGGTTCCGCCGCGGTCGGGGTGCAAACAACCCTGTGTGTGTCCCTGGTGCTAAGCCCAACGAGCCGTCATCGCAATATTGATTTTCCGCCCAATCACGTTCGCATTCGTCCCTTGAAATGTGAAACATTATTACTGGCGGAACCCTTATTTTATAAACGTACTCGATTGACGGAGTACGGGCGTTGCACACGGGCCGCTTGTTGACGACAAATAAAAAGAAATAGTTTTTTTTTTTTTTATTGAACTCCACAGACTCCGGGATCCGTTCCTTTTATAAACTAATACATACCTACTATTTTTAACAAAGTGTTTTGTTAAACTAGTATACAAGAGTAAAATAGACTGGTGGTCAAACGTAATATAAGCTATTCTAATATAAAAGATTTTTATAAAAATGTCAATCATTCCACCTGAGTTTTAGCGGGAACGTCTTAGTAACGTGTTGTTGCTTTGTTTTATTTTCCTAAACTTGTGTTATTTTGAACATTAATGCTATAAAAATGGTGGTGTTATATTCATTAAGTGTTCGATAAAGTGCGTGAGTGTGGGCAAGTGAAATAAAGCAGGACTCGACGTATAAATTGACGATATACGTGACTTAGATTGTGACTAGAACATTTATAACTTGTTTTATTCAAGAAACTTGAAAATATCCTAATACTTAACACTGGCAAATGCTTTAATGCGGGTCCAATATAAAAAAGAAGAAGCATTCCACTTCACAGTAATTTATCTTTCAATCCTCTTTAGTCTGAGTTAATCTGATATTTTTAATGTAATAGTTTAGTTTATGAATGTCCATCACCTCGCCTGATTATAAGTGATTCCATTCCTGTGCAGTATGTATCAAGAAAAATAAACTAGTAGTTCTACGAACTAGCTGCAAGTAAGCGAGGTAGACCTCGCGAGAGAGCTTATTTGCAGCTCACCTTAGGCAGATGACCTAAGGTGAGCTGCAAATAAGCTCTCATTAATCTACATAATACCTACATAAAGTTGGCTTAGGATGCCGTATTAAAAACGAAAGAAAAAATTGATACAGAGACGCTTCGATCATCAAATAATTTTATAAATGGAGAAAACGTAAAATTAAGGAAATTATTCAGCGCTAAAATGCATCAAGCACATCCACGCGCCCTCACTGTTGCAGTCCTGCCCTCACACGCAATCTCAAGTTGGTTGCATATCTCGACAACCACTTGACCAATTTTGTTTATTTTTACGTCAAGTTGTAATAATTGTGTACTTACTTAATCTATCTACCAAATATCATTAATATCGCTACAAGCGATAAACTTCCCCCCTTTTTATGGGAACCACCCCTCATCAAAAATCGCCGACGACATTATTTTTTTAAATAATGTATAGAACCTATACGCCAAGTTTCATCAAAATTGGTTCAAAATTACGCCCTGTACGCGAGTACGAACATACAAAATCACAAACAAACTGACAGACTGAAGAAAATTTGGCCAGTTGATGCAAAGACGCTTCGCTCGTTCGGTCAATCAAAGTTCGTACTAAAAGCACATTTTTGTCTCATAAATTCTATGAACAAGACGCTCGCATTTTTGTGTCACGCCACTTTTGCAGTAGTTATGTAGATTTAAGTGGCCCGTCTGACTTGTTAAGGCCGAATGGGCCGGATGGGACCCGGTGGGCGGATGGAATAAAACATTTACTGGACCTTTATCAATAAAAAATTTATCAGAGGACCTTAGCTTCTGGCTAGCCGGTTTTTTAGAGACATGATATATTTTATAACGAAATTTATATTATAGGAAATATTACAGATCGAAACGCAAAGGAGAAAACAGTAATCTAAATCCGAACGTAAAAGAAATTGCTACGCCTAGGGAAATTGCTTTAGGCGATAAGCCGCTCAGTTTATTTGAACTGTTTAACTTTTATTTCTTATTTAGGTTGTCGTATAATAGTCGCTTTGTCTGGAAAGAGATGTGGGAGATTCCTTTTCCCAGGAGTGGGAAAAGAAAATATTCGGCAACCTCTATTTTTCGCAGACTCTACATAAAATAGCCAACCGGCCAAGTACGTGTCGGGCCACGTGGAAAGTAGGGTTCCGCAGTTGTATATCACAATTTATATGAACTTCGTCAAGCTGTTGTTTGACACTATTTCTGAGTTGACTGCTATGAGTTAAGTCAGTTAAATAAAATTTATACGATCAGTGAAAAAATTAAGTTAGTATAAACGTTTTTTTTTTAATTAATTGACTATGACTTATTAACTTGTAAAGTCTACTTAGACGTACTTAATAGTTTTCCTTTTTAATTTCGTTATACATGCTGCTACCATATTTTTTACACGACTGCGAAAAAAGAGGGTGCTGATTTTCACGTGTATGTGTGTTACCTTCTACGGCCTATACGGCTTGACCGATTGTAATGTACGAGGTGTCATTAGATTTATATTTACTTCCTGGGTGTCAAATGCCTTTTTTTTGTATTAATGATGAATTCACAATAAATCTATTTTATAACTTTCAACAAAATGAATATATCTCTTGCAAAATAAATATTTTTCATAACTTTCAACAAAATTTTCGTGGCAATTATTTTGTAAAAAATATGCTAAAGAATGTTCATTTAAATAAATTATAGGTAGACAAGCTTTGTGCATGCTCTCTCGTGTACACTCAACTCGATAATAATATCATAATTCTTGCGCAACGTACTAAAGTTGCCATACGAAAGTTTTTTTTTCACATAGTTATTGCAACAGTTGACTTCATTCTGATCACGATTTCTCCAAGATTCAGTTCCATTGGTTCTAGCATGGGCTGTTTCAGAATGCATTACGGTAATAATAATAAGAAGGGTACAGGCGAAGAACAGGGAATGTCCTAATTGACTTTAATTCTAATGATTGGAATTTAAAATACCATAGACAAAGATATGATTCTACTAAAAAACAAAAAATATTGAAATTTGTGACATTCCTTGTTATTTGCCTATACTTACCCTGATTTAACCTGAGATTTCACGACCTTATAAGACAACCTCTTGACGGATTTTGAAATTATTTCGTATATGAAATAATTGTTCAAAATAGAAGTACTTTTTAATATTTTTAACAGATATTATCAAAATCGGCAGGTATATAGCGCTGCAGCAATTTAAAAAAAAAGTCGCAAGCGAATTAATTGTTTTATTAGTTATGCCCCGGTTTCACCCGCAAAGTGATGATAATTGGTGGTGGCGATGAATATAATACGTGGCCTATATCCGTCTCCAGGGTTCAACTATATCTGAACCAACTAAACTTAAACTATTTGGTATTTTAGACAGTTATATTAAATTAAGATTAGGATCACTAGGATTTCCACATCAACTGATTTAAGATATAAATATAAAGTACCTGGATGCCCGAGCCTTGCTCGGTTTTTTTATTAGTAATAGTTTTTCTCACAAAAGAAGGAACTTGAAAAAAAGTGAAACAATTATATCATCTGTCTGGAATCGAACCGGCGTCTTCTGGATTGCCTGCGAATCATCTGTGTCCCAATTCTTGGCGAAATTTACCTTCGTATTCTAATGATATTTTAGCAGTTTTTCATTGCCTGAAAACACGGATAAAACCACGTTTCCTTAAAATGAAACCTAGCTAGATCGATTTATCGTCTCCGAAACCACCTACATACTAAATTTCATGAAAATCGTTGGAGCCGTTTCCGAGATCCAGAAAATATATATATACAAGAAATGCTCGTTTAAAGGTATTAGATTGCTTTGATAACTAAATAATTTTCTCGCAGTATACCTTCTCTCATTCACAATAATGATATTTCGAAATAAGTACTTTACTTATATGAACTTATAACGCTACTGAAATATTCATTTACACAAAAGAAGTGGGTAGTCAAAACTTTCTCTCAAGTATTTTTACAGCCATCTTTACATAAGACCAATTTACATAAAGTCTCTCGAAAAAATTGCTCCAATAAAATAAGTTCTAATAACTTCACATAAAAATATATAATTGGAAAAGACTCGGAGAGCCTTCATTAATTTCTATGTCCCGCAAACTTTCTCTCGAAAATAATAAATGAAAAATGAATGAATTTGTGAAGTTACCGACTTCTAGAGTTATGGACAAACCTGCTAAAGAGGAAAGTTGTTTAAAACTTCTGCTGGATAAAATACAGCAATTTGCCTACGAGTTTGTTTGTGTTGTAAGCGTTTTAGAGATAAAGGAGTATTGTTGTAACTAAAATTACTACTATTGATGGATTTGTTACGTATATTCTGAAGATATTATTTAATTAGCCAGAAAAAACTCACGATATTAATCGGTCAAAAGAACGATGTCTTCCAATCAGTTTCGGGACTGTACATACTCACGGAAAGAAAAAAATATAAATGAATACTCACGCAAGCACAGCTCCCGATAGCACGTAGAACTGACGGCCGATGGGGCCGAAAAGTTCTCGAATGGAGACCACGAACCGGCAAGCGCAGCGTAGGAAGACCAGCCACAAGGTGGACAGAGGATATCTTACAAGTGGCAGGAAGACGCTGGATGCAGGCCGCTTCCGACCGGTCTTTCTGGAAATCCATGGGGGAGGCCTATGTCCAGCAGTGGACTTCTTATGGCTGAGATGATGATGACTCACGCAAGTCTTAGTACAGTTATATTCTGACTAATACTTATAATAAAAAAACCGGATAAGTGCGAGTCAGACTCGCCCACCGAGGGTTCCGTACAAACTAAATAAAAGGGGGAAATCATATTTTTTTTATATTTTTCTTTATAAACCGAAAAATATACATCGTAAAAATATTTAACATATTCCTTGCTTACCACTCGGATCCGAGTGAAGTGGAGCTATAGTAGCGGCGCCTCCCATTCGGATTCGAGCAACGGACAGACGGACAGACGGACAACAAAGTGATCCCAGAAGGGTTTCGGTTTTTTCTATTGAGGTACGGAACCCTAAAAACGAAAGTAGATACTTAGATCCTTTATCTTCTGTAGCTATCTTTGTTTGCGTGTTACCTTTTCACGCACAAGCGGCTGAACCACATAATATCTTTGATACCAATGATATTCTCATTTGGTACAGAAAAAACTGAGAACTTGGAGACTGACATAAACCATGTTTATGTTACTGTAAAAGCCCGAATATTGGTAAATCTTAGGGTTTACCAACACGAGTCGGTAAATGTAAGAATATGTAAAAAAGAAACGATTTTATCGGGCTTTTACCATTAGAATTTATTACATGCTAGGTTTTACCAGTGACGGTTTGTAAATATTAGTTTTGGAAATAAAACAATGCATATGTTACTGTATTCGGCTTTTACAGTAACATATATAATAACATTTGTTTGATTGAACGATGTAGCTTGGTGCAACGCAGTCTTAGGTATAAGCAATAATTTCTTCAGAGATTAGGTAATGGTTTTTTTTTAATACAAATTTATAGATAATAATTTACAAATACAGATAACTTACACTTTAAGTTTGCAGCTGCAAATAAATTTTCTGCGACAGCGCTAAGGAGAAAAACGAGGAAAGTCCCAAGAGTGAGCCGGAAATAAATTTGTATAAAAAAAAACCATAACCTAATCTCTGAAGAAATTATTGCTTATATCTATACCAGGATCAACTAGTTTGGCCTAGCCTAAACTGGTCTATTATGCATTGTTTTATTTCCAAAACCAACATTTACCAACCGTCACTGGTAAAACTTAGCATGTACTAAATTCTAATGGTAAAAGCCCGATAAAATCGTTTCTTTTTTACATATTCTTACATTTACCGACTCGTGTTGGTAAACCCTAAGATTTACTGGTTAAACCTAAGATTTACCAATATTCGGGCTTTTACAGTAACATATACACTACTTGTGTATATTCAAAATTTTCATAAGAAACATTTTCCTCGCTATATTAAGATGAAAAATGTTGTATTGAACTCGGCTGTAAAGTTATTGTATCTCGTGTCTTCTTGAATCCATCGCTACGCTCAGGATTTTACACTAGAACCAAACCTAGAATCCTTCGCTTGCACTGGATGTCACTGTCAGTCAGTCTGTGTATTTATCTATCTAACTACCCTCTTTTTGGCGTCGCATTATTAGGATAAAAAACACGCATACATAAGATATTTCAATATATAATATCGTCGAAGCGAAATGGTTCCCCCGGGAGATCTGTTTGAGGGAGGCAAGTTGACAGAAACTCGATTTTGTTAAAATGTACATTAGGCCACCCTCTAAATTGATGTGTACAATTTTGTGAGTGTTTTTGCAAATATTGATTGATATAGACATAAAAATGCACTTAAATCGAGAAATTTTCTACTTTCATGATTGAAAAGTTAACGGTACTCCGTTAACTTTTCAATCATGAAAGTTTCAGTTTTCAATTATTTATGTTTGTGTTTTGTATTTTACTCGTATGTTATCTGCGCCTCGTGGTAACGGAAATTAATGTTTTTAGGGACTGCGTCAATATACTAATCTAGAGTATAAGTTATCTCCATTTTAAATTTCATTGAAATCCATTTAGCCGTTTTAGACATAGACATAGACAGAAATTTATCGTAACAAAAAACATACAACAGAAAATATAAATCATACACAAAATAAATAAAATGTTTTTGTCACAATCCGGCCCCAGCTCAGCATAATGCTAGTTGTAAACAACCAGCGCTGGTCTTCCGCTGGGACCGGTAGGTGACATCACGCACGTTACGCACGCACGTTTTAGTGTGAAAGGGTAAGTAATGAAACTCACAAACTTTCGCATTTATCATATTATAATAGTGTAATGTACAACAAATGAATGAAATGTTCAAGATCACAATCTCCAGCGGTCCAAAAGTTCCAGTGAGCCAAAACGTCTAATCTCCCAAAATATATGTGGGGA
This sequence comes from Lycia hirtaria, assembly GCA_947563715.1. Lineage (NCBI taxonomy): Eukaryota > Metazoa > Arthropoda > Insecta > Lepidoptera > Geometridae > Lycia > Lycia hirtaria. The sequence goes on from OX387375.1 coordinate 29,209,114, forward strand.
GACCGGGTACGAACGTAACATTTTGTACTTTTACCTTGGTTTCTGGTTAGGTATTATTATTTTAATGAAATTAATATAGGCTTATAGAAATTCCGTTTATGTTCTTTATATTAGTATCTTAATTTACCTTATTATTGTGTATTTTATACGAATCACAGAGACTTTAAAAAAATCTTATGTTGTTACTTACGACCTCGTAGGCAGGCCGAAAGTAACACGTTGTGGGTCGAAAGTAACAGGACAAAGGGGTTTGTAATGAGTATAATATGACATATTAAATCAGCAAATTATTTATTAGAAGACTTTGTATTAATAACAGAAATAGACATTTACATTTTACATGCTCAATAATTATATATTTTAAGAAAACAAATCAATAGAAATTATTCTTAGTTTAAGTAATGAGATCAAATGATTACATGATAATATTTTTTAACAATCAGACTATTAATATTAATCTTTTATTCAGACTCGCAGTTAAGGCACACATCATTTGCATCATCGTTAACGCTGAATGCGTTAATTGCATGTAACCACATTTTACACTCGATACATATTAGTACAAAAGTAACATGTTACTTGTGTACCCATAGGGCTATGCTACTTTTGTATCCGACCACATTTTTGTTAAAACACGAAAGATAATCTTAAAATGGAACGTGCTAGACAAAAAAAAATTGTATCATGCTTTTAATACTACGTAAACAGTAAATAACAAAACGTCAAAAAAACAACTTTTGATTTGTGAAATCACATATCGTCCTCTCACACCTAATGACGCTCGACGCGTGCGGCGACTGAATACAGGTGAGCTATCACCTGACGGCAGCGGGCCGGTTTTTGGCTATTGGATAAACCTACAAGCATTTGTTACTTTCGACCCGCCGTTACGTTTGTACCCGGTCTCCCTACAGTGGGCCATGACGTCCAGTGTTTTTCTGTCCATTGAAGTATAAAGCACATAACAAAATAAAGAATATGAAATGTTTCATGTGATATAATTAAATATCTCTTCGAAATAAAATAAAGCTTTTTATGAACAATATTTAATTTCATAAATAGTATTTTAACCATAGCGATTTGATAGCGACGGGTACAAAAACACAGAGATCATTTTAGTACAACAAATAAAAAAGATGCACATGAAAATAGGCAAGGTAACTTTAACTCTGTTATTAGGTTACTATTTTTTAACTACGTGTTTTAAACAGTCAAAAATTGTTTATATTGATAAAAATGAACGAATATTAGATAAAAGTCTCAAAAATAGGGTTTACTATGATTTAAATCAATATATACTAAAACCTGTTCAAGTGTGAGACAAGCTTACGTAAATAATATTTGAAAAAATGGGAAATTATTGTGTGAGATAACTCCTTGTTGATTCCACAAAAAAAGAAACGAATAATAACAAGTGAACGTTTCCTTGACAGTTGGTGTTATGTGATAAAAAACTTAAAATAGAGTAAAAATAGGCTATTATTAGCTAGTATTAGGATAGTAGGCATTTCAGGCTATTACTAGCTAGTTACAAACATTCTTAGATATAAAGCACATGTTCATGTTGCATTAGGGTACGAAAGCTTTGCTATGCGAGTGAAACTCATACTTTGTTGGATTTATCATAAAACAGAAGACTGTGTGACTTTTATACTCTGCTTTAGAGTTGGACCGTTCTCTATCACAAAATCGATTCGTTAGCAGAGACGTCAAGAGAGAGTCGTTGCCTTAATTACCCCATTATACCCTTCACTATTGCCTTAACTATTGGCACTTGATAAATATCGGTTTGCGTTTGACTTAGATTGATTATTATAAATAACTCTAAATCTCTATTGCGGCGGAGTTGGTGTTAATTTAATTTGAAACTTCTGCAGCCTATTCCATGAACGAATTTTTGTTTTATTTACTTGACTTTGCAAGAAGGAGGGTAGGTATTGTTTTTTGGATGTATGTAGGTGTACTTGTATTTATATAATTTTATAAAATTTGAATAATTTTATGATCTGACGTTTTGTAGCGTCCGTGGCTACCTATGTAAAATATACATGATAAATCCGTTAAAAATTGTTCAATTTCAATCGTATAAATCCGTTAGATGTGAGTAATTAAGAGAGGTCTATGCCCAGACCGATCATCGGAGGTAATAACGAGTGTCTATCTTAGGAGTGTCTTCTTATTCTTATTCGAGATGGGGGCGATAAGTCCTGCACCGACGCCACGTCCCACTTTGGGTCTTGGGGTGTATTGTACATTTCCCCCCGCCAGCATCTACCCAAGCCAACCTAGTTCCTTAAAATAACGTAGCGAGGCTTTGGGGCGCTGGCGTAATAGCTCCAGTGGTGAAGATGGAAATGATGAAGATGATAATGACAATGCGATTGCAGATGTTGATGCAAGCCGATGCTGTGGTGCTATGAGCAAGGATGAAGCTGAAGCTACCTTATACAGTCCTGTGGAGATTATGATGTCTTCCGTAGCTTCACAGTACCATAACACATGCTCTACCGTTTCGTTGTCCTCCAGACAGCCTCGGCACAAAGGGCTGTCCGTGGCTCCTATATTAAACAAGTGACTATTTAGGTTGCAATGTCCTGTTATAAGTCCCACTAGTAGCTGAAGATCCTGTCGTTGCAGTCTCAGTAGCGTGTTGGTGGTATTTCTGTCGAGGATCGGGAAAACGGCCTTTGCGTGTTTGCAGTCGTCTTTCTTATCCCACATAGCCTATGAGTGTCTGTCAGCCAACGAAAAAGAATGGAAGTTCTATTGTTTATTCTGCAGAAGCTGTTGAGACCGAACATTTTATAGTACGGTGTATGTTATGTGATAGCTACTGCATAATATGTTACCATTTAATTAATAGTTCAGTATGATATACCATATAATATGGTATACAATTCATCGTCGTTATCAACGACAACTTTTTTTTTTATCAACCCTCTTTATACAAACTGTCCCACTGCTGGGCGCGGGCCATCTTCTCATTGTGAGAAGGGCAAGGCCATAGTCTACCACGCTGGCCAAGTGCAGGTTAGAAGACTTCACACATCTTTGAGATCTTCATCTTCAAGATCATTGAGAACTCTCAGACATGTAGGTTTCCTCAGAAATACGAACGTGTACCTAAACAAATTACTAATCGAGCCGGATCCGATTGATTCCGACCGGATTAGTGTCTATTCAGTCCGGATCCGGCCAGATTGAAAATCGCACCGCAATCTCTACTTACAAACTTCACAAGTTTTTTTTACAACAACAACAACTGTATTTTCACTTTCTTTATTTACCATTCATCTATTTTCACTTTATCAGTGTTATAAAAACAAAAACAACCGGTCTATTTATATCACTCAAGACCCCTGTCGAAACATTTCACCTATCCCATTAAATATCGGAAGCACGAAATAAAATATGAATAGAGAGTAAACGAGGTAGAGAAAGGGACCGGAAGTGACCAGCGTGTCACTTCCGGTCACGAACAACCGGCTGGAAACTAACAACCCGACGGTGCGAAAAGTATTATATGGGCCAGCATCTACCAGAGATACTCGTAGGAAAGGCTAAGCTGGGTTGAAATGTGTAATTTTTTAAGAGAAATTAGGTTTTGTATAGGTTTCCTGAAGTAAATTTAATTTTGATTAGCTTTAACTCCAAACTTCAGTTTTTTAAGTCTTATTATTCTTACTCTATTTCCATGTGGGTGTGGGTTCGGTACAGTATGTACATTTTCTCCATTCATCTCTGTCATTTGTCATATCTGGACTCACTCCCTTTTACCCATGTCATCATTCACACAATTCATCCATTACCATTCACTCTCTCGCTGATCGCCCGTTTTGTAATGTGGTTCTCCTCTCTTCCGCCGTACCACTATTACTAGATAATGTTTCTGTGCTACTTTTAGGTTCACCCTAATATATTCATTCTGCTTTTTAAAAGTATGTAAAAAATATAAGTCATATCATCGTTTCGCTGTCATTTACTTATTTAAAAACACACCAATTTTCCCGTACGAGGTAGACAAAGCACTGACTACAGGGCCGTTTGACGCCACAGATGTAAAATAAATTACAGTTTAAAAAACTAAAAAACACGCTACAAATTATTATGGTCAAAGTTCATTACAAGACTTTTCTAACAAATCCATACACAGCTATGATACGATGTTCCATCATGAAGTTCTAGTTCATATCTTCCGGCTCCATCATCAGATCAGTTCGACAGTACCATATTATTGTATTGTCATCAGAACTACATACAGCTGCCAATTTTCATGACGCTACGATCCTTGGAAGATGGTTAAATTAGTTACCATAGATTTCATTACATAGTTAGATACATTTATTATTATTCGAGGTAGGGTGGGAGGCCATGAGCCTCCCTGTCACTGCGACCCTCGCGGATCTATTGTGACGTCCCTTCTAGGGGTTACAGCACCTCTCCCAGTCCCAGATGTGACATAAATTTCACTAGGGACTTTGGGGCGGAGGCCTTTACATCCTCAGGGTAGAGGATAGGTCCTCCCAGCAGCTGGCTCCTCTGGTGGTGGAGCGCCACACACTCGCAGAGGACATGGATGGGTGTTTCATCCTCTTCGAGGCAAAACCTACACTCAGGGCTCTCACCCAGTCCCATTCTGTGCAGGTGTTTATTCATTTTACAATGGCCCGTTAATGTGCGAACAAGAACCCTAATTTGGCCCTTGTTTAAAAGAAGCGCTTCCTCAGAGAACTTTTTGCTGAATCCTGTGAGAAGCGCTTTGGAGTGAACCATTCCCGGGCTTTGGCTCCACAGTGCTAAGTTTCCACTGTTTCTTCCCCCAGGATTTGATGCTACTCCTTATTGTGGAGTCGGAGATGATACAGGCGGGCTCTGGTCCCAGCAAGGCACCCTCCGACCCACATCTTGCCAACTCATCAGCGGCTTCATTGCCCCTGATGCCACGGTGTCCAGGTACCCAGCCTAGTGTGACCTTTTTGGTCTCACCCAGGCAGTTTAGCGCCTGCACACACTCCTGCACCAGCTTGGAGTTAACTTCATCCGCAACTAGAGCCTTTAGAGCCGCCTGGCTGTCGGAGAATATATGTATGTTTTTCTTTGAGTAGGCTCTTTCCATGCTTTAGTTAGTTACATACAGGTCGACCTAATAAAAGCGTGTTAAAAATGTTGGCTTGCAGAAACAGGGAGTCGGGTCGTCGTCTTCATAAACACAAATTTTCCTCAAGTCACTTATTTGACTTTTACTGTTCTACTTTCTGTTTATCTTTTTCTTCCAGCATGGAAGAAAATTTCAACCAAAATCCATAACAATAACCCCGAGTGGGAATATTATCATATCATTATTTAGGATGTGTATAATTTGTTGCTTTTCATTAAAATATACGCCACTATTTTTCTAATGACAAATATTTTAAATAGTCATTGTACTTAACATTACCACCAAACCTGAAATCGCTTAAAAATACCCGTAAATTTTTTGTCATAAAAAATGTGATGAATAAAACACAGAAACTTAAAAATATAACTGTCAATATCACTCAATTCACTTGTTTTAGTTTCTCAATCTGTCACCACATTTTAAAGCGATAAGTATGGCCGGTTTAACGATTTTAATTTCTTAGCGATTGTCTGATAAATAACTTACAGCCTAAACCCCTGCTGGTTCTAGAAACATGAAATCTAGAGGGTACCTTTCTCGTGAAGTGTAGGTGCTAAGAAAAATTCGGTCGCAAGTAAAACCTATGAGTTGCGGCTAGTCTTGTATAAAAACATACCCTTCTTATAAATAGAACAAAGTTATCAAAACACCAGTTAAATCTCTCTGCCACTACATATTTCTGTAACTCTTGCTTGCCAGCGTGGAACATTAACATTTTACGATGTAATATAACTATCAAACAAAATATTGCAACTTGTCTATTTTTATTTTCAGAAAATCGAGGCACCTTTCCTTGCCGCCGTGGAGTCAACGCTCGGTGACCGGTACACGCCAAACGTGGAAAATATCTACAAAATAACCATAAAGTTCATACTAGAAACTCTAATCGAAGGATATGAAAAAGCTGGCAAAACCACGTGAGCATAGTTCATAGAGAAATTAAAAAAGTGAACGTCAAAAATGGCCGCCAAAATGTCATTTTTAAACGAAGCTTGAATTGCCAACATTTGAAATTTCGAACGAGTTCGATTAAAATTGAACTCTGAAAACAATTCCAAAACAGGAATATTGTCAATTGAACTTTGTACAATTGAATTGAACGGAACTTTCCAGAATGGAAGTGAATGAAGTGAAAAGTTTGCGTATACTGTGAATGCGTTATTTAATTGTCTCACGAAAACAGTTCCGCGGCACTAGGATAAATTAAAAGTTGGCTTTGTTTTGACTTTGTAAACGTGTATAAATCATAATTAAATGGAGTACCTATTTAACACACACGTTCGCTATGAAATAATTTCTTATGTCGATTCATTATGTAGCTACATGTAAACAAATAAGTACATAATATTAATTAATTATTATACCAGATTTATGTATTATACCAGAATCAAATGTATTTTAACAAGTAGGTACTTACACGAAAATAAACCTTACAAACCTATTCTAATGAGTTTGTGAATTCCAGGAAAATAAATTCCAAATTCATGACGGACTCTTTTCGTAAGACAAGTTTTATTATAAGTATTAAAATATTATATTGTGTTCCTTCATAATTATTATGTGTAAGCAGGGAACATGAATTGATGTGCTTTTGTTATTTTAAATAGCAATTATTGTAGATATCTTAACATGAGGTAATTGTATCGAGTAAGAAATTTACCAAAAACTAGGTGTCGACCTGCGCTTATCAGATAATAATTTCATTAATAAGACTTAACTAACTTTTAATAAATAATTTCTAAATATTAAGCACAATTATTTTGGCTGGTCCAACTATTGTTACTTACTTTTAATCTATTTATTTGTTGTATAAAAGTTTTACTAACAAAATTATGTCTTCCGATTATTATTTTATTATTGAATTCTTATAATTTTTAGACTTAAAAAATGCACTTATTTTAATGCTTTTCTAAAATTGTTATTATTGCTATACTTTTGGTCATACTGGTACGATATTCTACTAATCAAAATAGTTAATGAGAAATATGTCTACACCAACATTGAAGTATAATTTCAAATGAAAAAGAAAGCAATATTATCAAATTTTATAGAAAAATAACGAGTGAAATAAAGAAATGGCAGCTCGATCTGCGATATTATCAAAATATACGTGTACCTATGTAATTTAATAGATTTTTTCATAAAATATTAAAAAAACTATAAAAGAAATCGTTCATAATGCACGTAATTTTAGATACCTTTACATACTGTAACAGTCATCTATGTTGTATTTTATGATAATTATACTACTTTTAAAGATATTTTTTTAAATTGTTGTGAACAAAAATACTTATCTTTAAGTTCAGATTTATTTTTAAATCTCACTTGTTTTACCTTATCTTGTATTATAGATTTTAGTAGAAAAAATAAACAATGAAAATAAACTCAAATCAAGTAGGTACATTACAATTGATGTGTTGTAGAAATGCCTAGTAGTGAATAATTCTGTAAACTCAACGTTATATCAAATCACTGATCTGAGACTGTGTTTTTTTTTTTCTCTCAAATAAATACATAATACGTGTGACACTTTTTGTCATCAAAACTATCTAAATACATCAACGTAGCACTAACTCTATCTATACTTTTGTATATCTTACATACTTTATGCATATATATTTTTGTGGCATCCAGAACTTTTTCTTAATGTTGACATCGTGCGGCTTGCACATTTGCCATATCCAGAAAAATAGAGAGTACTTATACACTTAGCTAAATTTGCATAATATAAGAAACTGAAGATAACACACACGACACAACAGCTGATCAGAAATCTGTTTTAAAAATATTTGTCAATTTTACGAATTGTGCCAAGTAACAACTGATATTTTTTCAAAAGATTTTTAAGAAGTTGACTTTAAACTGTTTGAAAATATTTTTGACTAGTTGCATTGTGTGGTTTTTAACCGACTTTCAAAAAGAAGGAGGCTCTCAATTCGACTTTGCTTTTTTTTGTATACGCGATTACTCCGCCAATTATGGATTATTCTTGATGATTCTTTTTGTTTGGTTTTTACCTCAAATCGGTTCAGTAGTACTTTGGTTTTTATAACAAAATAACTGAGAAAAATTTAGTCCAAATAAACGAATTGCGCATTTTGAATTCGGTTTTTTTCAGTTTTTTAAACTATAATAATTTAGTTTTTGATTTTTAGTTTCTATACAATTTTCAGAGGAAAGTAAAGTATGTCCCTTCTATGTATATGTTGTATGAATGCTAAGAATGACCATAGTTTACTATATCTACACCGTTGTGCCAAATTTCATCATGACCGGAGCAGCTATGACTGGTAAATATGATTGCACTTGTACATAAAATACAAATAAAAGTGGTGTATAGGATTTCTAAATTTAAAACAGAAATCAGTTAAAAAATTTGTGATTTATTATCAACTATCATTATTATTTGATTTATGTTTTATACTTTACATAATTTATGCGAAAATATGTATTTTGAAAAACGTTCTGTGAAATGTGGTACCTAACTAAGGGCCTTATAAGCGGGAGCTCAAAAAAAAACACGCAACGAGCTATGGAGAGGGCTATGTTCAGAACCGAATCATAATGCAGAGATCTGTGGACTTACAAAAGTCAACAACACAGCACAGCGGATTAGCAAGTTGAAGTGGCAGTGGGCAGGGCACATAGCACGTAGAACTAACGGCCGATGGCCGATGGGGCCAAAAAGTTCTTGAGTGGGGACCACGCACCGGCAAGCGCAGCGTAGGAACACCAGCCACAAGATGGACAGATGACCTCATACAAGTGGCGTGTAGACGCTGGATGCAAGTGCTTCTAATCGGTCTTTTTGGAAACCCATGGGGGAGGCCTAAATCCATCAGTGGACTTCCTATGGCTGAGATGATGATGATGATGTGTTATTCTGGTTGATCACGAAACGGCCCTAGAATTTGAAAATTTGACGTGATTTGAGAGCTAATAAATAGGTAAATCCCGAAAAATAACACTTTGTGTGAAAATAAGTAACCGCGGGCGCAGCTCGTATGGTTATATTATGAGCTGAAATTAATAAAGTTAAAGTTGTTAATAAATTGTTACCTTTTTAAATTTTGAACCCCAAAAAGAGAATTAACGACTTTTACTGGTTCTTTTATTACAAAAGATGCAAAATAAATGGTCTTTAGACTTTTTATATCACTTTCATATTATGAAATCTCTGTGTTAAATAAGTATTACTTATATTCTTTATGTTAAATAATGAATATTATAAAAGCTGAATAAGTGACGAGTACTTGTTGAGTATTGTATGATTGTTACTACTTTATAATTATAAATTATTATAAATTCATATTATAGATTAAGTATTTATAACATAATTTAATTATGAGATGAGTGTGTTGTTCGTAATCATTATAATTTTAATGTTTAAGGTCGGTGTAATAAAGTGTTAATTTGGTTTTAAATAAATAACTCTAAATTTTAAAAGGGTTTCATTTATTTTTATAAGCTCTGATGATGCTTGAAGGCATATGCATTCAAAATTTGTTCCATTTTCACAATTACCTCGCAGTAAACATATTTTCTTTAATGTTTTATTTGATTTATCTAAGGAAGGTATTGTTTTGTTTTGTTTAAAAATTCGTTTAATGCTCGCAGCTATCTCTCTCGCGCATCACAACATTTATATACATATAGAATCGTTCAGTAGGGTTATTAGAAAGTGAGAAATATATTTGGTTATTTTAAATCGCATAGTATGAAGCATCCTGTATTGAGAGGTGTGCGCGCTTACGGCAACGGCTGGAGTAGGGGTGAAAGTAAACAATAAATCTATATATACCTACAGTTCCTGGAAATGGGCGCTTAGTACATACCTTACATGCCTACATCATCTGTCTTATTGCGTGATCGCGCACAACATTTAGTCAAGTTGTGTTGTTTGTACATTATATATGTCATAAATGTCTTTAGGCTGGCCTTGTGGCTCAGTTGGTAGTGTGTCTACGTCTACCTGCTGAACTGAAAGGTCGTGGGTTCGATCCCCACCCAGGGCAAACATTTGTGTGATGAGCATTGATGTTTGTTCTGTGTCTGGGTGTTTCTATGTATCATATGTATATATTTACAAAAAAAAAGTATAAGTATATGTATTCTATCAGCCATCTAGTTCCATAGTATAAGCTTTACTTAGTTTGGGCTAGATGGTGTTGTGTGAAACAAATATTTATTTATTATTTATTTATTTAAATATTACGAGAACAGGTCATCTAGACAAACCTTATCTAGGTTTTTAGGTGATTTTATAACAAAGTGTTTTAATTTATGTATTAATAAATAAATAAAAAAAGAAAAATAGCAGAAATATTTATAAAAAATTGTTTTTTTTTTATATCTTTTAAATTGGCTGAAGAGTAGGAAAATATTAAGTTTTTTCACTACTCCGTCGCCAGTATAATTGATATCTTAATACAACTTTTTTATTATTTCTCCTATCTAAATAAACAAATTCGTTTCTCACTTTCTGATCAATCCCTAATCAATTATTTTTATGTGTTTGAAGTTTGTGATGTGCGAGAGAGATAGAAGCGCGTGTCGATCCCCACCTTAAATGTTTATGTTGTTGACCGCAACAGTCGCTTAAGGCCCAGAGTACATTGGCGCCGCTGTCTTGCTCGCACGCGATAACTTGTTTTAGATACAAAATTATATATCTAGTAAAATAGCCTTAATATACAAAAAAAAACAGTTTAGAATCATTGAGCTGTATGTACTTACGTACGAGAGCAGACACCACTCATAGCTACTTCGTTACATTCAACTTCGGCTAGAGCGCCGCACCCAGAGATTACTATTATAACGCCGCACCGCTGCCTGTGGTCAACAGACTCTCCTAATTAGAAACTATCGGGAATGGAGCTCAGGAAACATATCCATAGTTGATAAGGTAGAACAATGATTCCTACAACAATGTATCCATGGAAAGCAGGAAACCCTGAACGTTTAACATCCAGTACTTATTTTTAACATAGAAACTCGCCATGTTTGGGCTTCAAATGGTACAGTTCCGTCAATCAACATATACATTACTCTAATTCATGAACAAAATTATTTATAGTGACTCTTAGTACAACGTCATAGAGTTCATTGTTATTCGTGTAATATACATTTATTTTAACTAATTCCTAAGAACATCTTCAAAGATAGTGCCTCTTATTACAATGGCATACAGTTCATTATAATGTTTGCTCGAACGTCAATGACGTATGGTCACCATAATCGTAAAAGGAGACAACATTATCATACAATTGACGCGCGTCATAAAATTGTATGGTGCCATCCCTGATGGACTAGTGATGGGACATTGTTATAATAAGTGATTATTATAAATTAGATATATTATGAACAGATCCGTAGATGTACAAAAGTCACCGACATAGCACAGCGTATTAGCAAATTTAAGTGGCAGTGGGCAGGGCACATAACTCGTAGAATTGATGGCCGATGGGCTCGCAAAGTTCTCGAATGGAGACCACGCACTGGAAAGCGCAGCGTAGAAAGACCAGCCACGAGATGGACAGATGACCTCATAGAAGTGGCGGGAAGACGCTGGATGCAAGCCGCTTCCAATCGGTCTTTTTGGAAATCCATGGGGGAGACCTATGTCCAGCAGTGGACTTCTTATGGCTGAGACGATGATGATGATAAATTACACTACGTATTTATTTTATATTACTATAAATAACTTTACTAAATAAACATTGACATTTATAAATTTGCTAATAATATAATTTTATGAAATTATAATAATACAGTTTTAAATAAACTAATACAAGTTACATAACTAGAAAGTAGCAAGTAAAAATTAATTTTAAATATATATTATTTGTTCTTTTTTTTCAAATTTGTTATTGCGCAATGAAGTTTATTCTCAGCGAGTAGAAAAAGACATCGGCATATCTAAAACATATTTTTTATATATGTACAAGTATGTTTCTCATACTCGTACATATAAAAAAAAACTGTCTTCGGTTTTTTTTACTGGCTGACAAATCAAATTGTATTTGCCTAATGCTAAACGTTACGCTTACCCATAACAGTTCATTACCACTTAAAAAATCAAAAACCCTGTGTTACAATGCAATACGATTGTCACTCTAATATAATTAGATATGAAATCTCGCCCGAAATTTTCGCCGGTAACTTTGCCTTTCAATACATAATGCTTACCTAATAATGCATAATGCTTACTTGCCTACTGAGTAATTAGCATTACGTTAAATTAAATGATCATCAGAATAACTAATTTGGTTATGAGGCAGCTGAAACTTGTTTTTATAACAAAACGTCAAAATATTGACATTACATGACACTGCAAGCAATAAAACTAAAACATAAGTCAAATTCTTTTACACCCAAAAATAGCGTGATCATTAATTCAGTGCTACACTAAAACCTAACCACATGTGACGACCGCAATCCACTCCCGAGCTCCCGTGTCTTTTGCGTTACGGCCCGGTATCTGAGGCGCTACGTGACGGACTCTGTCCATGTCGTTACGTGGCGTCACCGAACGGTAACTTCCATCTACAAATTGGATTCCAAGCCACAGATTAACTAACACTTCCCAAGTAATTCAAGCGAAATTGCTCCAGAAACTGACGATGCTAGAATAACAAAAACTTCTAACTGAACTCGCTCAATATTGTCTTTATTATTCTGTACCGTTTTTTAAGATAAACCTTCATAAAGTTGGTTCAACGGAGTCCAATTTGAATATTGTTGTTCTTATCTTAACTGGGGGATTTTCTGGCGCTGTTTACTTTTTAATTAATCTCAATTTCGTTTAAATGAAATTAATGTAAGCAGAAAGGAAACATAAAACTTTTAAACAAAAAATAATATTGGTAGGTCTAAAGTTTGATATAACACATTTTTGTGATTGTCAGCTAGAAACCTTTTTAATTGACCAAATATACATGCTAAAAGTTGGCAGACATCCACATCGATCCAAATTAAATCAGTCTACTTCAAAGCGTTGCGCTTGCTGCAGTGCTGATATTTAAAATAAAATAAAAATATAGGGAACATTATAATAATTAATTATAATCGTGTAACAAATGAATAAATTATCTTTTCACATCACTAATATTACTCTACCTTGCAATTGCACGTTAGTAACAAAAAGTCATCAAGCGCGTCACTAGCTAACAGTAACAAAAATTCGAAATAATCGATAAAACTTCCAAATAGTCGGAAAATAACTAGACATCGTTATCTAAATTTAACGAGTTATAGAATTCAATTTAATCGATTTTAAATCACACCTCTTAACCTAAGTGAAGAGTGAAGGAAGATTTTAAAACATAAAAAATAGATCGAGCGTTACAACGAAACGCACAGAACAAAAATGTTCTAATAATAGAACCGGAGAATTTATTTGCATTAGATTTTATGTATAAAGCTTTTAGTAACCCGCGCGGAAAGTCAAGTAGGTAACGAGCCACAACGACGCCGACTGTGAGGTTCCTGAAAAAAAAAGAAAATAAGTGTTTTTATTACATTTTTTAATTTACCTCTAAATCATTAGTGACAATTTTTCAAAAATGGAAGACCGAATCTTATTTCGACGAATCGTTTAAAAAAGTTGCTAGCTGCTGCTAAAAGCTATAGCTATATATTATTGCAGTGAAAATTAAAAGCTAATAAAGACTAATTTTGTGATTGAAACGAAAAAGTGAAACATTTTATGTAACGCAAAAAAAATACTTAAATATATTTCTTTAAATTTGACAAATATATAACCACATTTTAAACTTTAGTAGAAAATGTAATATAAATATCATAAACAGTGTTGAAAATAGTGAATCTGATTCCGATCCAAAAGAGACTGAGTCTCAAAAGTGTCCAGGGAAAAAAACAGGTTTTCAAAATGGGTTGTGAACTGACAAAACTGGCAGCATCAGAGGTAGCCAATAATGATGCAATATTAAACAAGCCTCCACCACAAGCAGATGTGCGGTCACCGTTGACCACCAAGCAGCAGTACTGCATGCTGGCATCATGGAAAGGAATCTTCAGGGAGATTGAGAAAACTGGCATTCTACTGTTTATCAAGTAAGTATTGTTGAATATATTATCATCCACAGCCTTCTCTATCGCACTGAAATACATAAATAAAGTAAATCTTACATAACTAAAGTAAAGCCGACATAACACAGCAAATTACCAAGTTAGTGGCAATGGGCTGGGCACATAACACGTAGAACTGATGGCCGATGGTCGAAAAGTTCTCGAGTGGAGACCATGCGCTAGCAAGTACAGCGAGGAAGATTGGCCACTAGTTAGACAGAAGATCTCATACAATTGGCAGGACGACGCTAGTTGCAAGCCGGTTCCAACTGATCTTTTCGGGAATCCGTGGGAGAGGCCCATGTCTAGCAGTGGACTTCTTAATGACGAAATTAAAGCTAATAGTGAAGGTGAATATTGAATCATAGGTGCTAATATTGAATCATTTCGAATACAGTGCCGAATGCATCGCATTTCGGCATAATTATCATTAAACTTTTATGAGGTCATAGAGATCCAGCAGCATTGTGTCTGTACTTATCAAATTTATTTGTAGATGGTCTTCCTACGCTGATCTTACCGGTGTGCCTCCACTCGAGAACTTTTCAGATGGCTTCAAACAAGTATAAATACAAAATACAATAAAAAATAATGTATTCACGTAAGAGTATACATGTTGGTACTGGCATTAACCACCAAACTGGGTGTCAGGAACCCGTGTCTTGGTAGTCGGTTCTTCAAAAAGACGCTGGATACAAGCCGCTTCCACCAGGTATTTTTGGGAGTCTATGGAGGAGGCGTCCAGCAGTCCAAAGATTGTTTGGTAAGAAAAAACTATCTTCTTGGCCTCAACTATACTTCTCTTATCATCATTTGTGTATTCCTTCTCCGCCATACATACATTTTCCACTCCTGTAAAGTGACTTCTTAGCGACGGCAAGGAATGGCGTAAAAAGAGGAAGACTAATCTAGGATACCTACAGTTGAAATATTGTCTGTTTATATTATTTGAACGATTCCAGGTGCTATCGAACGAAAACCCGAGAATTTCGAATTGTTAACCATCTGTTTAAATTAATTGATAGAACACTGCATTGGATTGAAAATGTTGTGAATTGGAGTTCCGGTTCGAGTAGAAATGTTTACTTTACTTTAAATTAGTTCTTTAACTTATATTTTTAATTAAACTAGTACCGCATTAATCTACGAATTACACTAATGATAACTAAACATGCTATAATCACTCTTCTACTAAACATGTTTAGTAAAAAATTGAATGTCGCGCAATAATACGGGATCAATGCATATGGCCAAGAACGCAAAAGACCATTTACTACTGACAACTTATAAATCCGAGTATAACTTCTCTAACTAATCTGATCTATGAATGTTATTGAGGGGTTAATACTTTACCTTGAGACTTTATCTAAAGCTTTTATTTCACACAAGATTTCGACCTTCTTTCTGGAAGAAACCGAGTTATCGTAGGTTGAAGTACCTACCGCTTTAGATATTTTATTTGATTTTTTTAAAAAACAGAGCGACCACCAACCACCGACATAAAAGTAAGCGTTGGATTCAGTGTTATAACTTGGGAACTTGGCAAGACGTATAAAATTTCTGAACTATAGTTCCGTGCAGGCACCTACTCTACTAATATATAAGTCATCGTTATCATCATCATTTCAGCCGCAAAAAGTCACTGCTGGACTTATGCTTCTCCCGTCGATTTAAAAAATATGGTTGCGTTCATCCAGCGTCTTCCCGCCACTCATCTTCAGCTGTCCACCTTGTGGCTGGTCTTCTTACGCTGCGCTTGCCGGTGCGACGTCTCGTTTTTTCGGCGATGGTGCCGAAATATAACCATCGTAAAAAAGCATTATTAGTGAGCATAATAAATTATAAAAATTTCTGCTTCTAAATTTTGTTTGGCATATGTATGAAAAATAGGCTGTAATTTATGGAAAGTAAACTTTGGCGGATTTGTTATCTATTTGCAGATGTTTCTTTTGAGAATGTATGTTTTGTTTATACTCGTAGCTGTTGTTAAAAAAGCGAAGTGGGCGAAAATCGATTTAGATAGAAGGGTATATAGAGGAGCACTAATATGAAAAAAGTTTTTGTTTTTTTATGTCATAAGTATGTATTTACAAATAAGTATAAAGTATATGATATAATTATTATCAGCTATCTAGTTTCCACAGTACCTACAACTTTGTGCCGTTTGAAAGTGTCCAACCAATATTTATAATTTATTAATTATAGTAGGATTTTAAAATGCAAGTACCCATTCTCTAGGCTAGATGTGCATATTATTTTGGACCAAACCGTCACCGGACATTAGTTACTGATGTCAAATAGGTGGCCGACCGATGTATTATTAATTATATTATTAAAAAAAAGGTCGACAATAAATGAATACTTATTGGACGTCTGTTTCACTCAATGAGTGAAAAAGATAAAAATATTATGATGATGTATTTTCTTCATCCTAGAACTCAGAAGTATCTGTACCAAATTTGATCACGATTTGTTCAGTCAAAGGTACACACACAAAAAAATAAATACACAGATAAACACACAGGTAAATACACAGATAGAAAGAATTATACTCGATTGTATATGTAGTTCATTTTTGATTTTATTGTAGTTAAAATAAAGATGGTTTCGTCATAACAAAATTATTTTAAATTGTCACCCTTTTTTTTAGATTAACAAACTACTGTAAACTGTAATTATTTAATTAGCTAAATTAACATTGTATTCATTCCATGTACTAGTAAGTAGCTTATGTATTTAAATGTGTCGTGTATCAAAAGATATCAATAAATGAATAAGAATAAAACAATTATAACAATAATATGTTTAAGGACAATTTTGTTTGTTTGGTCGCCAGCCTCAAAGTTTTTACCATCATTCAAAACAATAAAGATATCTAGACTCAACTAAACCACGAAAATTACGAAGGCGTAAACATAAATCAATCTCTAAATTTATAGCAAACCATAAAATAGTACACTTTCGCAACTCAATGGTTTCAACTCAACTGAATTTACGGCCTCCACATACTAACCGCGAGTGCAACAAAAGCAGCAAGTATGTTGCTGCGCCGCTCTTTATTATTATAGCTTCAATTCAATAATTATAACAATACTATTACGTCACAAGATGTCTACTTTTTAGTTGTCTGTTCCTATTTTGTTTGTAAATTCTTTAATGTATTTCATTATTTGTCCCCATCCTGTTCTTTAAATAATAAAAGGAAAGCGTGTATGTATACCCAGACCACTCACGCTCACTAAAAAGCTTCTTCTTGCGACGGTGACGTGTGGCGGGTCGCCCTTCCCTACTCTGACTTCAAAAGCAGTAGCACAAATGCGGAGAAGAAAAACCGACCCCTGTAGGATTAATTCGTTGATCTGTCTGTCACGGCGCTTTTCTTAGGAACGCGTAAATGTATCTGCAGCCCCTTATAGCTATAATAATAAATCAAACTTCTGAGTCAACGAAATAAAATTAAAGTGAAATTGTAATTATGAACTTAAAAAAGTGCAAATACAAAGTTACTAAAACCATAGACTATGCTAAAACTATTAAAGTTGCAATTATAAAAATTGGTTCAAATAAAAAAAAAACTTTGTAGCTGAAAAATTATAAATATTGATATTTTGTTTGTTTTTACTATTAGAAATATTTTCTTGGTCTATGAACATGGAGTTTTCCTGGCCGGTTTTTTTTATTAAATTCGTAAAGAGTATGTCATTTTAATAGTAGGTACATAGAAAAATAATGGGCAAAAGTTCCAGTTGCAGTTGCAGCACCGTGAGAAGCTGCAACTGCGACGCTTTGTTTACGAAGACCTTTAGTAAAGTATTCCACGGTCGATTTATAGAGAAAATATTTGCATGAAACAAATCATGACGTGATGAGATGTGTGGCTGTCTCCGCGGGCTCCAAAGACAACACGCTATTTGAAGTTTATTTCTGAATGAGTGATTCACGGCGGATCTCGCGTGTCTGAGGAACCGCTTCACAGATCTGTGAAGCGGTTCCTCAGACACGCCTGATCCGCTTCACAGATTCACGATTACCTACTGCTGGTTCATTTGAAAATATTTTTCTAATAAGTCATGCTCTGCGGTTTTATGGAGTCTTTATGTTTTTCTTGACAGAATGTAGCCGGTTAATATAGTGTTCACTAGGTATGTATATTATAATAATATTATGTAATTACCCTTAAATCCATTTTAGACGTCCGTACTAAGGGTGCGGGAGCCTATTCGTAAGGTAAGACAGATACCGTACTGTCTGTCTGTTTGTGCTACACTTAAGCGACTGTATCTTTCGAACGGTATAGGTACAGACTTGGCAACATTCTATGGTTCACTTTGATGTAAATTAACTAATAATAAATAAATAACATCATCATTTCCTTGCCCTTATCTCACTAAGTGGGGTCGGCACAGCACGTTTCCTTTCGCTACACTCTAATCAGCCATCACTCCTACATTCACACCCCTTTAAAGATAAGATAAAGATAAAGATAATTTATTTGCATACAACACGAGAATTTTATACAACAAGTGCATAAAAGATGTTACACTAAATTTAGTCGCTTAAAATCATGTTGTGCCGATTAGGCGTACAAATGTCAGGTAGACAGCATCATGCACATGCGAAAAATTAAAAAATAATAATTATTATTATTTGTTATTAGATTAATACACAAACCAAAAATATATAAAATATGACAAAGCAGAAGCAATATAAGATACACATAATGTCAAATAAAATTAAAATTTGTCATTTAAAAAATCATTGATAGAATAATAACACTTCTGCAATAACAATGCCTTCAACTTTTTTCTAAATAAATTACTATTCTGGTCTCTTATTGACTTAGGAATCTTATTGTAGATTTTAGGACCCATACATACGATGCTATTTTGCATCAGTGCTGTCTTTCCTTCATGTACGCGTCGTTTGTCTTGGTCGCGCCTATTTCTTACAGTAGTATCAGATAGTGTGGGCAATCGCTCCCGGTTTGTTTTTACAAAAAGGGCCGTTTCTAAATAGTATAAACACGGAAGTGTAAGAATTTTATACTTTAAAAAATAGGGCTTACAACTATCTCTTTTTTTGAGTTTAAACATTGAACGAATACAGCGTTTCTGCCATTTAAAAATAATAATTTTATCTGTTGAATTTCCCCAAATAATAATCCTTACACACATATTCTCTATCACACAGTTCGTTCACACTTTTCAATTGTTAAATTTGTCAAATAACAAATAAATTTTAAATTAAACTTAAATAAATAAACTTTTTTAAATAAACAGGGGCTTTTAATAAATAAATAACAAACCCTAGATATTATCAGTTTTTTGTCAAAAATTTTACAAATTAATTCACGTCCGTAAGACATAAACGAGTAGATAGCGTTTACATCGATATAATAGTTTTATTTTAGTTAGGTATGTAATGACGCACGCCGCACAGTCATCTTGTTTTTATCAAAGTCACGCAAGATGGCGCTATCATCAATATGTTCTTTAGATATGCCTACCATTTCAGAATATTTCTACTGTATAGGAAAAATGTGAAATTATAAATATTCATAGAATTATAGCACATATTGCTAATTACTCCTGTTTTCTGTGTTCATATGTTATATTGGAGTACGGAAGCTTCGGTGTGCTAGTGAAACTCGTACTTTGCCGGATTTTTTATATTTCAGTGTGATGAAACTATATATAGGTTGTAGAAGTACTAGTATAAAAATAAACTACCAGTTTTACGTACACTGTTAATATTCCTTATTCCGTAATTGTGGTGGTATTATCATGTTTGGTAACGGATTATGATAGCATGTATTAATTAATCTGTTGTAGAGGCTTAGGAAATCAATTGAATTATAAAGACAGCTTAGCAGCTTAGATTTATATCGAAACTAATGTATCAATAAAACAGCTACTTCACAGCTTAGACACATATTTAATATGAGTATAGTTACGGAAGACTCACTCCGCAATAATATTTAATTAAATAGCGACTCAAGTACGATGTAATAGAGCGTACTTTTTGTCAACACTGTGTGGCGGTCATCGAAAAACGAGACGGGACGTCCTTCGGGAGTGACGTCTGCACTGCTCCTATTGAAAAAGACCGCCGAATGCGGTTAAAACTATAGTCGAAGATTCTTGTCCTTCTGTCCGTCTGTCCGGGTGTCAAGACCTTTATCTCGGGAACGCGTGAAGGTATCGAGTTGAAAATAAAACCATATACGTAGATCCATAGTATCATGTTGCAAGAATCAAACTTCTCAGTTTTCATTTAAAAAGTTACAGCCGAATAAGTCGAAAAAAACGCACATTTCGAAACCCAGAAGGGAATCAAAACCTATGGGGTACTTCCCGTTGACCTAGAACTATGAAATTTGTCCAAATTTTAAAGTACTTTAACCTATTATGTGGGGTATCATATGAAAGAGCTTGATTAGCACAAGCTAAAACAGGTTTTTAAATATTTTGATGGTGTATATTTTTCGATTTATGAAGGAAAATATGAAAAAATATAATTTCCTCCTTTTATTATACTAGTTTGTACGGAACCCTCGGTGGGCGAGTCTGACTCGCCTTATCCGGTTTTTTTTGTATGTTTGTTCACCGATTACTCCGCCAATTGTGTATTGATTTTGGTGATTATTTTTTGTTTGGTACGTCATATTTCAGAAGTGTCCCCATTATAAATGTTATCAAAATCGGTTCAGTAGTTTGGTTTTTATAACAAAATAACTAGAAAATTGTTATCCAAGTAAATGAATTGCGTATTTTGAAGTCAGTTTTTTCAGTTTTTTTAAGTATAATTGTTAAGTTTTTACAATATTTGTATTTATTGTGAAAATTTAGAACAATATTGATATACGATATTATAAGTTAGTAATAATTAGTTGGTTTTCATATGCATACGAAGTAGCGGGCACAAATCAAAGTCGCATTCCCAACATGGTCGAATATATTTCGACAATTTTCTCGTCAAAAAAACAGGTTTTTGATTAAATATCTGGTAATTCGGTTCGACGCTCTTCGCTCACACATGTATATAGGTAATTCCATACGATTGCATCTGACCAGTCCCAATTTCCGAAGGTGTGTATTTCGAGGGAAATTGGACCGGAAACTGACGCTGGAAAGTCCAATATAGACGTCATCGGTTTGCCAATTCACTTCACAAATATATTTTTCTTATTTGGAGTTTTTTTTTTATTTTTAGCCGGACTGTGACCTTGACGTGGGACGGTGCGCTCTACGATATAGCATGCTAAGGAAGACAGTCTACTAGATTTTGAGTTATAATATTAATATTTAATATAAGGCGTCATTTCACACAACACCATCTAGCCCAAACTAAGTAAAGCTTATATGGAACTAGATGTCTGATAGAATACATATATAGGTACTTTTTTTGTAAATATATACATATGACGCATAGAAACACCCATACACAGAACAAACATCAATGCTCATCACACAAATGTTTGCCCTGGGTGGGGATCGAACCCACGACCTACAGCTTAGCAGGTAGACATACTACCAACTGAGCCACTAGGCCATTTAAATTTGATATTTCAAATGTCGCAAGTATATATAGAAGCATGGAACAGAAGCGTGGTGGCGCTGTTCTTCAAAAAAGGGGACAACACTTTGCTGAAGAACTACAGACCCATCTCGCTTCTGAGCCATGTTTATAAGCTGTTTTCGAGGGTCATTACGAATCGTCTTGAACGCAGGTTTGATGACTTCCAGCCTCCCGAACAAGCCGGTTTCCGAAAAGGCTATAGTACCATAGACCACATCCACACGCTGCGGCAAGTGATACAGAAGACCGAAGAGTATAACTTGCCCCTTTGCTTAGCGTTTGTGGACTATGAGAAAGCCTTTGATTCGATCGAGACCTGGGCGGTGCTTGAGGCCCTCCAACGATGCCGTATTGACTATCGGTATGTCGAAGTGCTGAAGTGTTTGTACAACAACGCCACCATGTCGGTCCGAGTACAAGACCAGAATTCAGAGGCAATTCCATTAAAGAGAGGCGTGAGGTAAGGAGACGTTGTCTCTCCGAAACTGTTTACCGCCGGTTTGGAAGATGCCTATAAGCTTCTGGAATGGAAAGGGCTCGGCATCAATATTAACGGCGAGTACATCACTCACCTTCGGTTTGCTGACGATATAGTAGTCATGGCAGAGTCGATGGAAGACCTCAGTACGATGCTCGAAGACCTTGATAGTTTCCCAACGGGTGGGCCTCAAAATGAACATGGACAAAACGAAGGTTATGTCGAACGCCCATGTAGTGCCCACCCCAATATCTGTGGGTAACTCCACTCTTGAAGTTGTTGACGAATATGTCTACCTAGGACAAACGGTCCGATTAGGCAGGTCCAACTTTGCGAGAGAGGTCAATCGTCGTATCCAACTCGGCTGGGCAGCGTTCGGGAAACTTAAAAGCGTCTTCTCGTCCAATATACCCCAGTCCCCCAAGTCGAAAGTTTACGACCAGTGTGTGTTACCAGTGATGACTTACGGCACTGTGACGTGGTCCCTAACTATGGGCCTTATAAGGAAGCTCAAGGTCACGCAACGAGCTATGGAGAGGGCTATGCTCGGAGTCACTCTACGAGATCGAATAAGGAATAAGAGATACGTAGACGTACGAAAGTCACCGATATAGCACAGAGGATTAGCAAGTTGAAGTGGCAGTGGGCAGGCCACATAGCACGTAGAACTGATGGCCGATGGGGCCGAAAGGTTCTCGAGTGGAGACCACGTACCGGCAAGCGCAGCGTAGGAAGACCAGCCACGAGATGGGCAGATGACCTCATACAAGTGGCAGGAAGACGCTGGATGCAAGCCGCTTCCAATCGGTCTTTTTGGAAATCCATAGGGGAGGCCTATATCCAGCAGTGGACTTTTTATAGCTGAGATGATGATGATGATGATGATGAAGTATACATAGAAAAACAAAATACCCGACTGCATATGAATGATGTTCGTAGGGTAACTATTACGCTTGTAATAATAATGTAGCGCTCGTGGCGTAGCTTGAATAGGTGTTCTCGAACGACCACCAATGTCAAGCAACGGACGGACTGGTCAGTCTTCGGATGGGTGACTGAAAGTGGCATTTCTTTCTGATCGTTACCGTGGGTCGGATGACATGTTAAATTATAGGTCCTGGTTGTTTGTTTTTTAAAAACAGCAATCGTCAAGCCAAGTCAAAGGCTTTTGGCGGCTTACACAGATCATATAAGCAACCTTATTTTTATGATCTGTGGCGGCTTAATACCTCTGACTCTAGGGCTGGCCACTCAATCTATACGAACTTACTTTAATAATAATGTTGACTGTGCGTTTGTCACGAGAACGTATGTGTAGAAAATAATGTTTTTCTGAATGATCATTCTTAGAATAAATCTCGTAAGAACACTTATTGGTCACAAGGGTAGTACAATTTCTATTTTATTACGAGTTTTTATTGTGAGTAAAGACGAATCTAACAATACGTCGCACAACAAAATCGGTCAAGTCATGTAAGCTGTAAGAGATAACTTCAAACATACATACAGGCATGCACCCGAAATACATTACCCTCCTTGCACAGTCAGGTAAAAACATAGTTAACATCAACTTACAACAACTCTGAACCCTATTCAGAGTTCAAATTTGGTTTGTTGCGAAGTACAGAAAGGGCGTACCAAATGCCATTTATGGGTACGTGTCCCAATGACGCAACACCGCTAGAAAAGTAAAACAATTTCATTGTAGTCAAACCGCTCCATTGTCAGCCCTATAAGTAGGGAGTACGTGTTCATGTCTTCAATGACACATATTAGTCTAGTAAAATAAGATCTGTGACAACATAAAAGACAACTAAGTATATTGTTATATAAATGAATGTACTGGTGTTTTGAAATACATTTGACACAATTTCATAATGATATTATAAAAGCTAATTTTGTTACCTTAACACGCTCAAACGGCTGAACCGATCGTTATGAAAATTAGTATAGAGTATAGCTTTGGACCTGGAGACGGACATAACCTACTTATCATCATCATAATCATCACCGTTTTTCATAACTACACAAGTGAAACCGCGGAACGCAGCTAGTCTATAAATCGGGGATTATTGTTGATTTATGATTTTTAGTTATTATTCTATCATAATTTCAAAGAATCCCCCCAGTTTCAAATACTGTGATCTGCTCCATACAAACGGATTTATTTTTACTAGACTTTATGTGATTCAATGATACGCGCATTGTTTTATATCGTAGGGTTGTCACCATGGTGACGATATGACAATACGCGTAATGCCTCAGTCCCTGTCAGCAGTATTAAAATTAGTTTCACTCACGCATACCTACATTCTTTGACTTAAAACCGTAAAAAAAGAAATACTAGGAAGTAATGTATCTGTTCTGTACCTACCTGTGTACAACCTGAACCCTAATGTGACTACCCCACACGATAGGATGGAGTTATGTATGGAGTCACTATTTTTAATTTTTTCATAATGTTACTACAACATTTTGTAGCGGCTTACCGAAGACATCTTTACATACATACTTCCCCAATTTTGTTTTATATAGTACAAATAGCCTTAGAGACAAATGGCTGTGACATACGGACAGACAGACAGACGGACATGGGGAATTTAGAAGGGTTCCTTGTAGCTACTACGAAACCCTAAAAAGCTCAACATCTTATTTCATAGTGATATATTTTCTATAGAAATAACTCTTAGGCAGGTCCTTCTCCTCAACGTAGAGAACGAACAATTGTTCGTAGACCTCTACAATCTACGAACAATTGTTTTTGTTCGTAATCCAACCTACAAGATTTAGTACAAAATACAAAAAAAATACAATAATATTTATTACCAAAACATGTTTACAAATAACCTTAGCTCTAAAGAGGTTACATTTACTACTAACTATTTTTTTAGTATACTTACTACTTTATCCAATATTCCTAAAGTATTAGAAAGTACCTTTAATCGAACAAAATAAAGCAACGTCACGCCCACAAGCCCAACTTTCCCCATAAACACGGTCGAAACATTTTCATTAACCCCCGAGCGGCGAGCTGTGCGGGTGGGGAATGGTAAACGCCTACATTTCATTACTTAAAACAACTCATTACTAAACAATTCGGAGAAAACACACCTGCGGGGGTTACAACACCTCTTACTACATACTTGTAGTTAGGAGATGAGATAAAATTAAACATTTAGTGAACGCAGGTTAGCAAGTTATACCTACAAGTGGAGCTGCGCGAGTGACGAACATACTTTTTTTAGGGATCAATGTATTCATCATTTTAAAGCTAATGTTCTGTTTGCCACTTGCCTCCTTTCTTATTTTTAACCCCCGACGACGAGGGGTATTGCAAGTTTGACGTCAATATCTGTGTGTCTGTGTATTTGTGTGTCTATATGTGGCATCGTAGCTCTCATACGGATGGACCGATTTTGATTTCTATGTTTCAACAAAATCGGTTCAGCCGTTTTTTTGTCGGTTTTGAGTTTTCAAAGCTTATACTTGTGTCTATTATTTTTAGTAATCCATACTAGTTGTAGATTATTATAAGGGTAGGACAGACAGACAGACAGACATTCTACTCTTTACGTTCTCGGTATTCAAGCCCGATTACCTTATTAAAATAATACAGTCGTATAAATCTTTCCGCTCAGGGCTTACTGCAATAGGTGTAATAAACTAGGCACGGGGGGCTCGCAGCCGTTTCCCGGTTTCCCGACGATATTTCCCGAGGTTGCACGTCATTTTCCCGAATTCATCAGCATCAAATACAGATCTTACATCTCCCTATAACAACAAATAGAAATGTGAAGATATTTTATCTACAGATAATGAAATGCCAATAACGTAATATAACTTAATATTTGCATTTGGTAATATTTTATGAGGGGTTTCTTTAAGAAACAAGTAATCGTTTAAAAACTAAAAAAAACGACTTCAAAATACGCAATTTATTTACTTGGATGACATTTCTCGTTGATTTTGATAAAATTTCCATGGGACCATCTGGGAAGTACACCCTTTCATATCTAGCTATAGAGGCGTGACTAGAACGTAACGTGGCGGTGATTTTACTGGAAGATTTTACGAAGTTTTGTCGACAACACGGAAAATACACGTTTATTAAATTAACGCGGTTAATGTTTATTTACGTGTATGAGTGTATGTACTACACTCATACACGTAAATAAACATTAAGTGTATGTACTATACTCATACACGTAAATAAACATTAACCGCATACAATACCATTTTAACCATTCAAAATTAAAAACACAAGTTTAAGAAATTGACATGTAAGAAATGTCACGTTCCCGCCAAAACTAGAACAGACTACGTTAAGTCTATTTGCAGATTACTACGCCATCTAAAAATTCTCCTTTGGTAATCGGGTAAATTGGAATTCAATTTCTTCTTTACCTACAAGAAATCGTCCCATTCCAGGTAACAATTCACATAATATTACTTCAGTACTCTTTGTTCATGCTCAATCTACGCTCCATTCCGCGCTCGTCTGCCGACGACGTAGCGTCCATTTACTCACTACTGAGAGAGCTTTGCAAATTTACTAACAATTACTCAAAGTTAAATTTTCTCTTCATTCCTGTAACCATGGAAAACTTCTAGTACTCTGTAAAAGTTGTCCGTTGCTTGGGAAGGAGAGTACTGTTTTTGCATTGTATACATCTCGATATGTGTATCAGTGTATTTATTTATATTGAAATACTAGATGACCCGGCGTACTTCGAATCACCTATCCATAAGTGGACCCGATATTTTCTCAACGTATAAACCTTCCCTGGACTAGGACAAACATTTCAAAACCAAAATCAGCTAAATCGGCCCAGCCGTTCTCGAGTTTTAGCGACACAATCGAACAGCACTCGTATTTAGAGACATGACTTGTAATCAAAATTAACGGAATAATCCGTTAAACGTTTTTAGATTCGGGCTGTAGGTATTTTCTGACTAAGCGATAAGCTACGTTTTTTTTTATAAAAATTCTAGTAATTCGCAAATTTTTGTTGCAAAAATAAATACTCGTAGTTTCCTTAAATAACAAATTCGTGATTTACGTAGATTTAGATAATAAATAAATAAATAATAAATATTTGTGGACATTTCACACAACACCATCTAGCCCAAACTAAGCAAAGCTTGTAATATGGAGCTAGATGGCTGATAGAATACATATATATACTTTTTTTGTAAATATATACATGATAGATGGGTCATTTGGTGGGTCAAAAAAATAATTCTAGTGGACAATTTATTGACACGAAAACAAAAATCATAATTCTAGAAAATTCTAGTTGAAAAATATTATCGCAAAAATGTTATTATATTTTTTTTATTTATAAGATTGAAAATTTCTAGTCGCTCGCAAATTTGATGAAAATATATTTTTTATAGTCAAAGACCTACTATTGGCTGGCCTCGCAGCGCAGTTGGTAGTATATCTGCCTGCTAAGCTGTAAGTCGTGGGTTCATTGCCCACTCAGGGCAAACATTTGTGTGACGAGCATGATACTTTTACAAAAGTGTCGAGCATACATGTTTGTTCTCTGTCTGGGTGTATCTATGTATCATTATCATAAGTATGTATTTACAAAATAAAGTATATACTTATTCTGTTGTGTATTACTTTGGTGATTGATGGTGTTGTGTAAAAAATATCCTCCAATATTTATAACGCGTCGCTGCAGATTCAGCTACAGTAGTGTAGTTTCAGATAGGTCGGTTAGAATCTTCATTTGTTAGCCTGTTAGTATGACTAAAATACCAAAATAATAACTACCTTGATTTTTTATGAGTCACCGTCGTTCTAATTAAGGAAAATCTTCAATCTACTCCTTTGTTGTGTTTTCACAAGCGAACAAGTAAACAAGTCTTTATTTACTAATTAGGAAACTCGTTACGGAGGTGTACTTAATTGCCAATTCCGTTTAAAATAACAGCTTAGGTTATCGTTTAGGGTTTTTAATATTTTAAGCTATGTTCTTTTATTAAGATATGTTATATGGTATTGGATTCATGCGGTTATTGCATTTGGCATGATCATTAAAATGTATTAATCATATTTCGTGATTTTCAACAAGAAAGTCTTAGTCGTGATCAAGTAAAATAAGTAACAGTCCTTCAAATAAAGTCCCTACTTCTAAGACATTATTAGAACTTAACTCAGTAATAGTTACATAACCAGCATATCTGTAGAAAACTACTTTATTAGGTCAATCAAATAAATAGTATAATTATCTGAGACTACCATGGGTATTAAATAATTTTTTTTGATAGTGATTCCCATATACAGAGTAAATTAATTTACATTCTATACAGAATGAATCGTTTTCTAAGAAGAGTCTACTGTTATATTCTGTACTGGGCCCTGATTCCGTATGACCATCGGCCGCGTCACGTGAAAATGACGTGGGTGCGCTTACAATGAAAATTACACTTTAAGTTTAAAACACGAAAGCCTACGCGGCCGATGGTCATATGGAATGAGGGCCCTGAAATAGCATTTGTATCTTCTAGATATAAGCATCTCAGCTTACCTACCTTGTAAAAATGGAAGTTTTTTTATTAAATAATAGGCTTGCGCTTGACCGCCAACTCGCCTGGTTCAGCATCAGGCGAGGTGTTTAAAGTTTTTTTTGATTATTTCTCCTATTTAAATAAACAAATTTATTTTTCACTTTTCTAATATACCTACCTAACCAATGATTTTAAATTTGTGATTTAATAATAATTTCTGCTTAATATTTTTTGCATTAAAGTATTTATTTAAAGTAACTTTCTATTTTTTTTCAAATAAAAACAAGTATAAGTTTAGAAAAATAAAATATTCCCGACAAAAAAAAACGGTTGAACCGATTTTGATGAAACGTAGCTAAGAACACTCTCGATGTTCTGTGTTTCTCTGTTTGACTCTTTCAAACAGAGAAACAGTTTAGATTGGTTCGTCCATTTGAGAGCTATGAGTTTGAAGTGTGTATCTGCGTGTCTGTTGTTTCCACAACAGACACTTACACAATACACACTTCAAACTTATAACAATATAACTTCAATCTTTTTGTGTCATGGGTAAAAAAAAAATACATCAATCATTTCCATATTTCCAGATTATTCGAAGAAAACGAAGACCTCCTCGACCTGTTCGACAAATTCGAATCCTTGAAGACGAAGAACGAGCTGCACCACTCGGAAGAGCTGGCGGAACACGCCATGAAGGTGATGCATACACTGGACGAGGGCATCAAAGGCCTGGGGAACATCGACTCGTTCTTCGCGTACGTGAGGCATATAGGGGCCACCCACCATCAGGTGCCTGGGTTCAAGTCGGAAAACTTCTGGGTAAGTTCTTTTAACGGACCGGCAAGCGCAGCATAAGAAGCATTTAAGCTTTATTTCATATTTTTCCAAACTGTAGGCGAAAACTTGTAATTAGCCTCGTAATTTATATAAATATATAGTTTATTTAAGTATTTAGGATGTAAGTTTTCGTAAAAATATAAAATAAATAAATAAATAAGAAGACCACAAGATGGACAGAAGATATCATACAAGTGGCAGGAAGTCGCTAGATGCAGGCCGCTTCCAACCGGTCTTTTTGGAATCAAGGGGAGGCCTATGTCCAGTCCAGCAGTGGGCTACTTCTGACTGAGGTGATGATGAAGTTTTTTTTACGCAAGATAGATCTACGATTGACCAACAACTCGTATGATGTTAAGCGACGGTGTGACCGAGGATGGAGCTCGTCGATCTAGAAGATATCTATTCACTCTAGCCTTGAAAATTCCAAGTTTATAGTTCTCAGGAAACAGAGATGGCGGCAAAGAAATCCATTCCTTTTCAGTTGAAAGTATATTTGAGATGGTAAAGTTTCCATAAAGTGTTTTTACCAAATAGGTATGGTCGTAAACAGTTTTTAACCACCGATCCGAACAGAGGGGTGTTATAAGTTTGACGTGTAGGTTTATCGTCTGTGCCATCGTAGCTTTCAAGCAGATATATCGATTTTGATTTAGTTTTCTTTTTGTTTGAAAGAATCTAATCTATCTATCTAATACCTTTAAACGAGCAATTCTTGTATATATATGTATAATCTGAATCTCGGAAACGGCTCCACTGATTTTAATGAAATTTGGTTTGTAGGTAGATTAGTGGACGATCGATCTTACTAAACCTAGTAACCAGTGAACCCGGTTTTTCTAGCTACAAAAATCTTTGATACTCATAAAGGTTTTGGTTTGATTCTCTATGTTAACAACAATTTTACGTTTGCTGATAAAATAATATACCTAGAGGAAAATTAAAGATCAATCCCAGAAGATATAACATTTGAAAAAACGATATCATAAAATTTTCTCCATAGAAAAAAAATACTAAGTTACGTCCAAATTCCATGTACAACTCTCCTCTTCATACTATACTTTTTTAATTCAATTCTTTTCAAAGCATTGAACATAAAAAAGCTATTTTGGTCGTTGTTATGTAACAACCAATTATCGTTTTCCGAATAGATGAAATGGAAAACTTATTTTCGAGTACAATTCACAGATTAGCAATGCGAAGTCAATTCCATTCATTCAAGTATCACGTTCAATCGTTCAGAAATAATTGATTGAATGGAACGAATGAAAATACTTCGAAAATACGTTCATTAATTCAGCGATTCTGCAGTTGGCAGAAAATCTGCTGAAGCGCTTTGCTGAAAACCTGTTCAGAACATATCATGCTTGGAAACTATTTATTTCTTCAAATTATATTTCATCTTGCATAAAATCACTTCCTCAGCAAGAAAAGTACAAAAAATGTTTGGTACTTTTTTTACTGTTCTTGTTTAAGAAAGAGTTTTATGAAAGTTTTATTCAATAGGCTTACTCTACATAAAATTTACCGGCCTACAATATATGCTAGTTTCCTATATAATATTAAAAGATAAAGTAACTCTGTCTGTCTGTTCGATGAAGGTGTAAAGACAATCCAAATGCATCAATCTACTACGTACCGGTTAATAATGTTGCCACATTGAATGCAATACTTACCCATAGCCACACTTCGCGACTCAGATTTTGAAGTTTTTTGAAAAAGACGTGAGCTCCCAGCCTCCACAGATCCAGGTCCTCCTCACTAGAAGGCTCAAATATGAGACCACTACTGAAAACTTTTGCTCAATGATTATACGTAGATAGGTTTTCCTCAACTTTACATGGCAAGCCTCAAGTAAGGTAATCACCCGACTCGACTTCAGTCACGACACATCGGGCAACGCAATTAGACGCGTGTCGTGACTTGTGAACACTGACAATCAATGCCATGCGGTGTGTTTAGAAATTGCAACACCAAGATATATATGGCGAAGATACTAAAAGACCTTAAGAATGTTTTAAGATAGATTAAGATAAGATTAAGATTTTCCATTTGAAACCTGACACTGAGACTTTTATTTCATTTTCAATGAGTATAACCTCTCTTTAGATAAAATCTCATTGCTCGTGACTTTTTGTAACTTTTTTTGGTAATTATTGTTTTTCAGAAAATTGAGCAGCCATTCCTCCAAGCCGCAAAATCAACCCTAGGCGACAGATATACTGCCAATATCGAAAACATATACAAAATAACGATCAAATTCATCTTGGAGAACCTGGTGAAGGGATATGAAGACGCTGGAAAGATCCAGGGGAGCGAAGATGCTGGGAAGGTCAACGGTGGAGGAACTTGATTATATCTTGTTCTTAGGTAGGAAGGCTATGATTTGGCGGCTAATGGTTGTCATGAATTTTCATGTAAAGTAATTTTTAGGTAATTTATTATAGCAATTTTATCTAAAAAATTTGAAGGACTTAGCGAGGTTTTGACGTCATGTTCGATAGGCACCCGATTATAGATAAACCGCTTAACTGAGTCTGTTCCTGGGGTATGGGAGCGGTACGGGAAGGGTTATATTACGTCAGTCGGGTGTCAGCATTGCTATTACATGTGCACCCTCCCGTGCCGCTCCCATACCTCAGGAACAGACTCGGTTAAGCGGTTTATCTATAGAACAGATGTTTTCCAACGCAGTTCAACACAATTTGTTAGACATGACAATTGGAACGCTTGAAGCGCCATTTAGTAAACAAAGTAAGAAATAAACTTTTTTTTCTTTGAAAAACTCCTTATTGCAATAATACTGAATTTAGTTTTTTTTTTTATCATTTAATGTTTCGAATAATGACGTAAAATGAATACTTAAAAATTTACCTTTACTTATCCGCTCCGACTTCAAGTTATCGTTCCCAACTCAACTCCTTTTTAACCGACTTCAAAAAAAGGAGGTTATTTCGGCTTCCATAATAAGGGTGCTGAAGCTTATTAGTGAGGCTGCGGTGTCTGTCTGTCCTACACTTACACGGCTGTATCCATAAAGTAACTGCTGTATCTTTCGAACAGTGATGTACAAGTCTCAAAAATGCGAGATTATAGGGTCCCCTTTGAAGTAAATCGACAAATCATTTTTAAATAATAAACATTAAAGTTCATGTTGTCGTAAAACATAAACAAGAGACCCTAGATGGCGTCACTTGTCACACTCGTGTCTTCATCGATCTATTATTTTTACTTTACGCGCACTGGCGTACTCGCAGACGCCGCACAGTGATTTTGTTGTATAAAATTCTGCTAGATGGCGCCTTTATCGATATTTATTTATATGTGCCTACCGTTACAAACCGTGTTTTATTAGTAATGTATAGAAAATATGTGAATTTACAAATATTAGTCTCGTTTTCTGTGTTCATGTGTTGAATAGGAATACGGAAGCCTCAGTGTGCGAGGAAAAAGTGTGCGAGTGAAACTCGTACTCTGCGGATTTATTTACTTATATCTCTTAGAATAATTATTATAATCACCGACGTCTTCTATGATTATATTTTGGTATTGAAAATCCACTATGTTCAGGAGCGTGCTGATTGAAGTTGATTATTTTAATATAGGTAGGTATGATTTTGTTGTTTCTATTATATTTCATATTCATGTAAGCTTTTGCATTTAATTAAAATATTTTTAAGTGTCTACTACTAGCCATATAGTTTATTTGTATTAAAAATAATAAAATTATTTAGGTAGGTATCACAAACATTTAGTTCGGTTTTTTGACTAATATCTAGTCTTTGGGTAAAAAAAATGCTACCCCTGAATTGCAAATATGTGCCAAAATGTTATTGTGAAAAGTAACGTGATTATTACAAATTTTATAAAAAATTACGGGTTACTCACAAAATTAGACAATTTTCAGTTGAAATCTCCGACTCTAGTTCAACCTGTAGCATTCGTGTAGGTACGAGACGTCCTTCGGGATGGGACTGACGTCTGCGCTGACGACTATTGAAAAAGACCGCCGTATGCACTTAAAAGTATAGTCTATATACCATATTCGGTTGTTTCGCCTCAAAAATAGACGTGAGTAACCCGTAATTTTTAGTGTGCCGAAATATTACGATATGTATGCTTACCATCTTGGACTATTAAGTGATCTAGACTTACTATCTTTCAGAAATATCTATTCAATCGTTTTTTTTTAAAGTTATTTTTTATATTTTAGGGGGTATGTACTTATAGATTTATTTTGCAATATACTTAAGAACCTGCATACCTATGATGCTTATTAAGCTAGCTTTGTTCGATAATTATAGATTGTTTATAGTTGCTAAGTATTATTTTATTTAATTACGCAAATTCTATAGTGTACCTACTATTTTAAAGCAAAGTTATTACTTCATTAATTTTATTTAGTTTTTACGTTATGACTTTAACTAAGATATTAAGTATGCATTTTATAAGAACTTAAATTATATTGCTAGACATATAAATATTAATTTCAATAAATTGGTCCCATAAATAACCTCTTTTCCTTAATTTTTTTTTAGGATTCCTTAGTCAACTACGAACTTTGTTTGTCCGTCTGTCCGTGGCTTAGCCCAAAGACTTGTTTTTTATTTACCTAAGATAGGTTTGCGCTTGACCGCAAACTCGCCTGATGTTAAAAGATGTTGCGGTCTACGCTTATCAAGAAGAAACCGATTCACTCGCGTTTGAAAGACACCTAGTGTACATCGGAAAAGATCCACTCACGAAGCTTATTATTTGGCATGGGTATAGTATACAAGTATACATACTAACCGACCTTTAAGATTGGGCTAAAAGCGTGCAGCAATCACAACATTTTAAGAATCTGCTGTAGTTCGAACATCGTCCTTCTCGCTCGCACATACAAACACTTTTGTAGATATAAAATGGACACACACACACAATGAAACAGAACACTAGAAAGCAACATCACAAGTTTTCGACAAAAAAATCATTTTTACCGAAAACTTGTGCTTGTTGATTATAAGAGTTCATTGGAACAATTTTTTTATAAGTCATTCAATCATTTTAAATCCTCACAAATGTTGATAAGTATGCGCGAACGAGACAGACGATGGTCAAACTACAGACTCTTAAACATAATATAATATCACTGATTAGAGGATTTACAAAATGAGATATGGTTTTGTTTATTGAGGTAGGATGAATGTTGCAAAATGTAGCAAAATATATGTTTTATGACTTCTCCGTCTCCAATATCAATGCTATCTGAATGAATTTTTTATTTAAATATTTCTCCTATCTAAATAAACTCATCAGGTTTCATGACTCACTTTTCTAATATCCCTACTGAATGATTTTGTTTTAATTTTGAGATGCGCGAGAGAGATAGCACTTTGTGTCCATCTTTAAGTTAGAGAGTGTGAGTGGACTCTACATAATTATATTAGTTAAAAAACACTTAAAAAACAACGCAATTCGTATACTCGGATGACATATTTTGTTATATTGCTGTCAAAGTACTGAACAGATTTTGATAAAATGTATATGGGAATATCACTAAAATATGACCTACAAAACAAAAGAAAAACCATCAAAAATCAATTCATAGTTGGCGAAAATCCCTGAACAAACGTACAAAAAAACATCGCTATACTATACAGTCGAATCGAGAACCTCCTCCTTTTTGAAAGTCAGTTAAAATAGCCCCACTTCTAGTGTCAGAAATGAGAGAGTTCCCGACATTAGCCACAGGTTCTTCTTCTTTTTTGTATTGGACCCCGCGATTAGCGATTTGCCAGTGTCAAGTATTGAAATATTTTCAAGTTTCTTGAATAATACAAGTTATATAGTGTTCTAGTCAGAGTCTAAGTCACGTAAACAGTCATATTGAAAATTTAAGTCTTGCCTCAGTGAAGTGATGGCGACTAAAAGCTTAAGGAGTTTTGCCGACAACGTAAAATCACACGTTTCACTGCTTTATTTCACTTGCCCACACTCACGCACTTGATCGAACACTTAATGAATAAAACACCACCATTTTTATAGCATTAATGTTCAAAATAACACAAGTTTAGGAAAATAAAACAAAGCAACAACATGTTAATAAGACGTTCCCGCCAAAAAACTCTAGCCACAGGTTGTCGCCTGATTCCTGTCAAATGACACCACGTGAAAATTAATTCACTTTTAATATTCAAGGCCTTTTTCCACCAATTTCGTATTACATCGTTACTTTAGCATACTCCATTTTTCACTTACAAATATTTACATTTTTACGTTGAAAAATTTACATTTTATATACAAAGGCGGCGTTAGGAAGACTGTACACGCCGTTAGCTAACAAGATACAATATCAACGTATAGTTATATTTATAAATCAAACCGTAATCAATGTTGTATAAAATCTCATTGACTGTAATATTGTTTGTTGGAATGCGCATCACTTGAAAAAATATATGATGTTTTGGTATTTTAAGGGTTCCGTAATAGCTACGGGAAATAAATTCGACATGTCATCTGTCTGTCTGTTCATAGGTCGCAGCCATTTTACTCAGAGACTATCAGCCCTAGTATTAACGGAACACACCTACCCAGGTAGGTGTGTTCCGCGAACTACTACAAAATTCGTAGTAAAAGATTAACAAGTATGTTTAAAAAACTAATAAAACCTAACATACAAAATGGCTGAACCGAATTCTAATGAAATAGCTATCTGTCAACCAAAAAAAAAACTAGATTAAAATTGGTTCATCAGTTTGAGAACTACGATGGCAAAGACAGGCACACAGATATACATTGCAAACTTTTAGCACCCCTCTTTTTGTCAGGGGTTAAAAATAGGAATGGTACTCCATACATGTAAAGAAGAAATGATTTTTTGTCGACCCTACTCCATCTCAGATGCGATATAGATGAGATATTTTTATTCCTTCATCATTATCATCATCATCATCTCAGCCACAAGAAGTCTACTGCTGGACATAGGCCTCTCCCAAGGATTTCCAAAAAGACCGGTTGGAAGCGGCCTGCATCCAGCGTCTTCCCGGCACTTATATCAGGTCATTTGTCCATCTCGTGGCTGGTCTTCATACGCTGCGCTTGCCGGTGCGTGGTCTCCACTCTATAAGGTTTCGGCCCCATCGTCCATCAGTTCTACGTGCTGTGCCCTGCCCACTACCACTTCATCTTGCTAATCCGCTAATGTCGGTGACTTTCGTACGTCTACGGATCTCTTCGTTTCTGATACGATCTCGCAGAGAGACCCCGAGCATAGCCCTCGCCTTAGCTCGTTGCGTGACTTTGAACTTCCTTATAAAATCCATAATAAGTCAAAATTCAAAAATTCAAAATAAAAAAAAACGCACCCAATGTAAATGATCCCTTATAATGTAGGTTTAATTTTTCATCTCATATCCACGGGATGACACACACGTAAAACAGACGGCTTGCAGTGTCTTTGTTGTCGAGTAACAAGCCTTTGTGCTTGTGTTTATATCTGGCAGATTGGGAACGGGTTGGTACAACTACATATCACGATTTTGTATTTATGGAGCAACTAGTAATAGTAGTAGCATCTTATTTACTTATTTATTTATTTATTATTGCAGTGTGTATAGAGCAAACTTAAATAAGCTAGGTACATACCCTGTTATAGGGTGTTGCAAACATACATTTACAAGTAAATAAAATATAAAGGTTGAAACAATACTTAAAAACTTCAAAAACTAGGGCTAAATGTTGCTTAAAATTTATTTTTTGGTTTCCTAGAGTTGAGATCGTTTAGTTTTTAGAATTTATCCATAAAGAAGTCATCAATTTTATAATAGCATTTTAGTATCAAAAGATTGCGCAATTTGATTTGAAAACATTTATCAGAAGTCTCATTTTTTATCGAGTTAGGAATTTTATTATATATTTTTATTAGCATGTATTCTGGGCCGTTTTTATAAATTTCTAGTTCATCAAATATGACTGGTGGCTGATGGGGCAGAAAAGTTCTCGAGTGGAGACCACGCACCGGCAAGCTCAGGATAAGACCAGCCATAAGATGGATGGACGACCTCATAACTACAAGTGACTGAAGTGTCAGACAACTAAATATTTTCCATTCATTCCATTCCCTAAAGGTACCTTACCCTTACCTCGCATTTATTGAACTTACTGACTAACCAATTTATTGGCCAATGCGGTCAATTCATGGAATGAAAATATAGTATGTGTAAATAGAAAGGAATGCTACAATGGTGACATCAGCCTGTTCCTTGGGCTTGGTTTATATATGCTATTGTACTTAGTTTGAGTGAGAAGGGCCTTGCTTACATTACGTAGGAATACCTTTATCCGTTTGGCAAGGGTTTAACTTATTAGGTATTCTAAAAGTGAGAGTATCTCTGTTTATTAACTGATGAACCGATTGTTATGAAATTTAGTACAGCGATAGCTAAGAACTAGAAACGGATATAGGCTACATTTCATCATCATCAGCATCATTTTCATTACTATCATCATCATCATCATGTCATGACAGGACGAGAGCGAGAAAGGAGTGGATCAGTAGTACAGTATTAATAATTCGTTTGTTCCAAAAGATAATTTCCGAGTAAAGTGGTTTTATTTGATTTTTCTGTGGAGATAATAATCTCCACTGAAAAATCAAATAAAACCACTTTTTTATTTGATTTGTAAATTGTAAAAAAAATTGAGTCGTACCTATTACTGTTCAAAAGATACAGAGACAGACAGACAGACACCATAGCCTCGCCAATAGTTTCCCCGCCCTAAAA
Organism: Lycia hirtaria; assembly: GCA_947563715.1. Taxonomy (NCBI): domain Eukaryota; kingdom Metazoa; phylum Arthropoda; class Insecta; order Lepidoptera; family Geometridae; genus Lycia; species Lycia hirtaria. The sequence goes on from OX387375.1 coordinate 29,247,539, forward strand.
ATGTTTAGCAAGTAAAATCGCAGCTAATACCCACGTAACGCGTTGAACCGTGCGTAAAGCGGCTCTCACTTGGCATTGTCTCCAATACGCGCCTCTTACGTGACCTGAAAACCAGTTTTCGTATGCAAAATGAGAAGGTGAACGCGGAACGCTTCCCTTTGGGGGGATTATCGCGAAGGAATTTCAAATTTAAGGAGTTTAATAAAGACCTTTGCAGTAAGCCGCGGGCTATATTTGGAAACGTGGGTGATACGGCCGTATTAAGTAATTCTTCGAATGGGGTGTCTTTTACGGCTTTTGTTGTATTATTTTGGTATGTAGGTATTTTCAGTTCTTAAACTCAAAGTGATATCGATCCACATTCCTGTTGCGTACTGCACAAGAATAGAATTCGTTGCCGCCATCTCTGTTTCCTCAGACCTACAATCTTGGAATTTTTAAGGCTAGAGTGAATAGATATCTTCTAGATCGACGAGCTCCATCTTCGGCCACACCGTCGCTTAACATCAGGCGAGTTGGTGGTCAATAGTAGATCTATAATGTATGAAAAAATACATATAAATAATTTCAGTCCACATTCCGGATTTGTGTTGCGCAGGAGTCGGAATTTCTGCTGCCTTCTCATCATCATCATCATCATGCAAGAAAGACGCTGGATGCAGGTTGCTTTTGAATCGTTTTTTTTTAAAGCCATGGCGGAAGCCTATGACAAGCAGTAGACTTCTTAAGGCTGAGATGATGATGATGATGATCAATAATTTTGGTCCACATTCTGGATTTGTATTGCACAGGAGTGGGAATTTGCCGCCTTCAGTACCCTGAGAATCTTCATTCATAGAATTTCCAAGCTTAGACCGGCTCGGTAAAGAGTGGATTCTTCTACGCATCGTGACAGTTACATCTGACAAGCCTCATGGCTCACTGGTAGTACGACTGTCTCCTACATGACCTACAGGTCATGGGTTCGATCCCCACCCAGGGAAAACATTTGTGTGATGAACATGGATGTTTGTTCTGTGTCTGGGAGTTTCTATGTATCATAAGTATGTGCATATTTACAAAAAAAAAGTTTATATGTATTCTAGCAACAGCAACCATCTATATAGTTTCAATAGTACAAGCTTTGCTTAGTTTGGTCTAGATGGTGTTGTGTGAAATGTCCTCCAATATTTACCTCCACACACACAGTAGGTAAATAGTATGTTGTGTAACTATATTTATTCTGTGGCTATGTTCCCTCCAAAATTACTTTCTGAGGAGTGATGAGGGACACAGTAATTGGAATCTCTCCAGGACGAATTAATTACGAGTTTATCTTATAAGTTGACTGAGGGCGACTCTATCGCATTTATGTTCTGAAAGTGACATTTTGTATGTTGATGTGTTAGTACCATCGTTTTTGTCAACTGTAAAGATTGTTTTGTGTCTTTAACTTTGTGAGGTTGGATAATGACGTTGATTTTGTTGATCAACTGAATTAATCAGTTTATTGTCTATTCTAGTGGAATAATCGCCGTGGCTAGTCGTTTTCATGGAATAATAATTACATATAACTACCACTTGATTCAAAATTTCTTTTTAATATTTGGATTCGAATCCCATGGCACGCACCTCTGTCTTTTCGAAGTTATGTGCGTATTGTTGATTGCCCCCAACTTCAAACGGTGAAGGAAAACATTAAAGGAGTTCTCAATGATCTTGAAGATGTGTGAAGTCTGCCAACCCGCACTTGGCCAGCGTGGCAGACTATGGTCTAACCCTTCTCACAATGAGAAGATGGCCCGTTCCCAGCAGTGGGACAGTTTGTACAAACAGGGCTGATAAAAAAAATAAAAATATATAGACTTTGAAATTAGTCTGCTCGCATTCGGTGTTAAAACTATCTTATCCAATATTACTCGAGTTATGCCCACTGTAAATAGATAGATAACTCTTTATTAAAAGACCACAAATACAGAAAAAAACTAATTATAGCTAGGCTTTTAATTGGCGGCCTTATCGCTTAGAGCGATGTCTTCCAGGCAACCATGCACGGATAGGAAAGATGTTATAAACAGAAACTATAGTATATACACTAATACAATTTATCGTAGGTACCTAATTATGTTAGAAGAAAAAAAAGGAGTAATAATAATTAATTATAATACATATAAATAATACCTACTCATTCATAAACTTACTTATATATCACTGTAAATGTAAAACATGAACAAAACATAACGAAATAGATTGCTCTCTTCCAACATACAATTGTATTTGACGATAAAAATAAGTAATGAAAGATTTTTTGGATCGTTTTAAATAATTACCATAATGAGTCCAGTCGCTCGCGTCAGTAATTAGCACGGAGATCGACACTCGCGCACTCTGATTCAAATTTAGATTTTAACTATGGAAGAATATCGAAAGTGTTTCAAATTTAATATACTTAATTGGATTTAAGCATTAGGAGCAAATTAAAGATTATAGGGTGCACCTACAGGAATACTTTGCGAAGTCATCGTTTCCTTTACCGTAACTTAAAACTTTTTTGTTTAGAAACCTGTAGTGATTTTTTTTATTTTTATATTAGAAACTTAATGGTTTCTGATAATCCTACTGCCAGTGGTACCTCTCGAGCGTATGTAAAACCTTTTGTAACAAACAAAAATTAAAAATTACACTTGGTTGTAAACTCCAATATACTTTTCGTGAGAAACAAGTATTTTAGCGTTTTGTTTTTGTTCAATATAGGTAATTGTAATTTCCGGAGATCTGTATTGGAGGTCCTGGGTAGTGAAGACAGCGAGCATTCCTTTTAATATCTCATGTAATGTTTCTTTTGTATGATGCTTATCTTTAGTTCCTAAATGTTTTGCTTCATTCATTGCCCATTGTCCTTCTAGTACCATAACAATTAGTTTCCTTTCATCACTCGTTTACTTTGTTATTCAATTTATTTATGTAAAATTAGCTATGTTAGTATTTTGTTTTAGTCTATAGGACTGAGACAAAACATAGCATTGGTCAGTAATTTGTTATATGTTTTACACTTTGTTGAAGTATATTTGATAAATAATTAATCCGTGGTCAACGTTGTTGGTACATCATTGAACTATATTTCTTAACTATAACTATATTAACCTTATACTTTGTTGTGTACTGTTTTTTGATCTTAATAAACAATAAAAATAATTAGTTTTTAACGTAACTTTGCGCATATTTTCTCGCGAAAACGTACACTAAGCTTCATATCAAGTTTAACGTAAACGTATTACACTACGAATGTCGCTCTTATACAGTCGGATTTTTTTCTTGTAATCTATATTATTTAACCAAACAAGTATCTATATACTTGTTTGGTTAAATAATATTTCGTTAGAGTCCACTTCTGAATTAAAATGTTAAAATCAAAGTTTTAAACAAGCACAAGATTATTATCTAATCAAATTATAAGATTATTTCCAACAAAATAGGAAAATTGATTTTATTTGAATTGCGTCGTTGAAACGTTTATAAAAAGTCCATATCTTGAAAATTACTGGACCAATTTTGATAAAATAAGAAAGAATTATCGAAGTCAGATAATATTTAAAAGAGCCAAAAAAAAACTGTAAGCCTAGCATACAATGTAGACAAATTATTCATTTTTGCATTGTTTATCCGCCTACATTAAAATGGTAACTAATTGTAATCTTATTATTCGTGTATTCTTCAAGTACCAAGTTTGGATCAACAGACATAGTAGATGAAGCATGCAACTACATTTAAATATGAAAACTTTGCGTGCCACATTTTTGGTATCGACTGTGACGTCACATAACGATTTTGTGATGGAATGTTCCATCCGCGCGAAATCGATTCAACCCAAAAAAGTGACTAGTTGACATCGAATCAGAAGTATATGTCACCTGAAATTAAATGATCTTAGGTAGTCAACTGCGATTTTTTATCATACATACATACATACACTTGGGGTATCTATAAAAGTATATGTTCGGATCACAAGGTTCGACAACAGACTGTTTTCGTTCAATAAAACTTAGATAAGCTAGGAATTAAAATAACCCTGTAACTTACTAAGCTAGCTACGCAAGCGTTGTTGAAATAACTTCAATAAAACACACAATTATTAAGTAATTTCTTTATTAATAAATTTACACCTTATTATTACCACAGACCTTTTCTTTTTTACCGACTTCAAAAAGAGGTTATCATTAGGCTGTATGTTTACCCGACGGCGTAAGAAGGAGGGTTATGATTTTCGAGTGTATGATTGCCTACAGCCTAAACGGCTTGACCGATTTTGATGTGCGAGATGTCGTTAGATTCGTCTTCATTTCCAGGGTGATCTCTCGCAAAAATAAAAAATGCGTTGTTTCGTAACCTCCAACGATATTTTGTAATAAACAACGATATTTTGTGGTTTTACAAGGATTATTCTAAATAATGCGCATTTATATCGATTTTACGCATACTTTCTCACAAAAAACGTACACTCAACAGCATATCAAGCGTAACGAAATCGTAAGTTAGACTGTAAAAACTCCTTTTCTGCAGTCAAGTTTTTTTTTAACAGATACTTGTTTATATTTATTTGTTACCGCATAACTCTGTCATTTATCAATCGAATTGAAAAAAATATTTTTTATGTTTGAAAGAATAAATATACTTTAGATTTTGTTAATTATTAACAAAATCTAAGGAATTTCATCAAAATCGGTTCAGTTGTTTGGTTTTTAAAACAAAATTGTGCATTTTGAAGTCGGTTTTTCAGTTTTTTTTAACTATTTGTTTTATTTTAAACAATTTAAACAAACAGATTACTTAAGCTTCTTATCTCTAGGCACAAACAGAGCTCTGAATCGCTTGGGACTTGCGAACATGCCTGGCTCTGGCTCAGCAGAGGGCAGGTGATCATCCGCGCAGGTGATGGTGAAGCTCTGTAGCACAGTGATGAAGGTGATGAAGATGAACATGCGAGCGAGAGTCTCTCCGGGGCAGCGACGGCGACCTGGCGACCGGAAAGAGATAAATATATGTTCTATGTTTACCTATAAAAGGTGTATATACATCCTACCTAATATTATTAAAGGTAAAGTAATTCTGTCTGTCTATCTATCTGTCCGTTTGTTACCTTTTCACGGCTAAACCAATTGGTATGAAATTTGGCACAGTGATTATTTCGAACCTGGAGAAGGACATAGGCTCAATTTTATCAATCGTCATCGCTGTTTGTCATTTACTACACAGGTGACAACACGGTAAAAAATCGCCAAATTTTGAGTTAATTGTACTGGACTATTAGAAAAGATTGTTCTAATGCGGGTGAAATCGCTGCATACAACTAGTAAAAACATAAAATATTAAAATCTTTAATCGCTACACGAATATGGTTTGCGAATCTGGAGTCCATACTTTAGGAGGGATATACTTAAACTGTTTTTTTTTTTTTTTAATAAATAAACACAATTGGAATCGGTTGCCTAAAGACGTTATCACAGCAAAATCAATTAACTATTTTTAAAATAAACTGTACGGATGAATAAAGAAAGAAAAAAATATCCTAAATGATAACCACTTAATTTCAGCACTGCAGAATATTGCACTGCACAGCTTCTGCATAGATAAATCTAATCACTTCGCTCATTCAATTAGTATTTAGTATTATGCAAAAGACTCACCCAACCCAAACGGATGCAATATTTCCGACTGGACAAACTTTCCGTCATGATCTACAAATCTCTCTGGCTTAAAGACTAGTGGATCCTCCCATAAGCCAGAGTCCACATTCATGTCCGCTGCTGACAATAACACCGTGGTGTCCTTTGGTATCACGTATCCGCCAACTACGACTTCTTTTAACACCCTTTTGGGGCCTATTAGGGGTGCTATAGTGAAAACCCTGTGCATTTCTTGTAGGAACGCTGAAGTGTAAGGCAACCTAGAAAAGAAGAAAATATTTTTATTGTAGTTGATTCGTGGCTTCACTTCACGGTATCGTGGTTTTTACAAAACGGTGATGACAAATGTGGAATAGTCTTCACGCGATGAGAAAAATTAAAAATCCCCGACATGAACCGTTAAAAACGGCTGAACCGATTTTGATTAAACATAGATAAGAACGCTCAATGAAATTCTCTTTTAAACAAATAAAACTAGATCAAAATCAATACATCCGTTGATGACGATGCCGCGGACAGACACACAGATACCCAGATAAACAAATACATACTTACGTTAAACTTATAATACTTAAAATAATAATATAATGCTAATAATAATATTTTGGGCCGGGCATAAAAAAAAGTTAAAACACCATTGTTACCTGCCAGTATCCCCCCAGCATGGCACAGCACCACCCAGCACCTGGTCAACTTCCTCCTGCAGCTTCCTCTGCACGCGCGCATCCCTCAGTACTTGCAGTATCGCGAACTCCATCCCGTGGGCGGTGGTCGCTGATCCGGCCATGATCAGGTCTATACATATCACTATCAACTGTTCGTCTGGAATATAAATCAATAAATATTGGTGTGGTGGACATTCCACACAACACCATCTATCCCAATCCCAAACACGCGGAATTTGAACTATGGAAACTAACTATAACTAACCGTTAATAATAATAGTGCATTCCAATTACTATTTACGAAATATAAAAAAAAATACATATATGTTTTTTTTATTATAAATTTACAGTAACCTGAATAATTTTAAAATGTATTATGCTCAAATACATTTTAAAATTATACAGGTTACTGTAAATTTATAAAAACACTTTTTATAAAAGTGCGAAAAAGAAAATCTTGAGATTGAGACACTCCACCTTTTGTAAATCGGGTAAACCCCATCTTATATATTTTTTATAAGTAATCGCCTGCCTGTCTAATGCTTCCATTAGACAGGCAGCCGATTACATATTCACAAAACTACTTATCTAATAATTTTCAACCGATTTCAAAAAAGGAGGAGGTTCTCAATTCGACTATATTTTTAGGGTACCGTACCTCAATAGGAAAAAACGGAACCCTTATAGGATCACTTTGTCTGTCCGTCTGTCCGTCCGTCGGGTGTCAAGACCTTTATCTCGGGAACGCGTGCAGGTATCGAGTTGAAATTAAAACCATATAGGTACACAGATCTATAGTATCTTGCTGCAGAAAGAAAAGTAAAGTTTCTAAGCTTTCGTAAAAAAAAGTTACAGCCGAATATATCGTAAAAAACGCACATTTCGATATTCACAAGGGAATCAAAACCTATGGGGTACTTCCCGTTGATCTAGAACAATGAAATTTGGCAAGAAGCATTGTGTTAGAGTACACATATAGGAAAAAGTCCGAAAACTGGACATTTTTATTTTAATCACAAAAAAATAAGTGTCTTTATGCAAGGAATGAAGGTCCAAATTTTAAAGGGAATTAACCGTATCATGTGGGGTATCATATGAAAGAGCTTCAGTAGCATAAGCTAAAACAGGTTTTTAAATATTTTTACGATGTATATTTTTCGGTTTATGAAGGTAAATATAAAAAAATATATTATTTCCCCCTTTTATCTACTAGTTTGTACGGAACCCTCGGTGGGCGAGTCTGACTCGCACTTGTCCGGTTTTTTTTTTAAATGTTTGTTACCTCATAACTTTCGACTGAGTGAACCGATTTTGATGATTATTTTTTTATTTGAAAGCTAGTGCTTCCCGTGTGGTCTCATTTCAATATCTTGAAATTTCTTATAAAATAATTTTAGTCTAGAAGTGCTATGTTCCGTTTTCGCACGTGACAGTTTCCGTCTGACAAAAGTGAACAGAAAAATGTTAGCTAAAATGGTATATTACCCATTTAAAATTACTTCCAGTTATCAATATTTATGGTTGCCTGGAAGAGATCGCTTTTAGCGATAAGGCCGCCTGTTGTTGCACTAGTCTATTTAAGTACTTTGTTATTACTTTTAAGGTGTGTACAATAAAGGGTGTATCTATCTATCTATCTATCAATCTATCTAATCTAATACCTATAAACTAGTAATTCTTGTATATATATAAGTAATCTGAATTTTGGAAACAGCTCCAACGATTTTAATGAAATTTGGTTAGTAGGTACTTAGGTAGATTAGGGAACGAAATAAATCGATCTTGCTAGGTTTCGTTTTTAGTGAACCCGGGTTTTAAAAATGGTTTAAAATATGTCGTATTTTCAGCCATAAAAAATCCGAGTGGAGCTCGGTCGCCCAGGTTCTATTTTTAATATCACATAAATACCTGTAAATGTCTCTCGATTCTGTGCCATTTCTTCAAGGAAAGCGTAAATAAAATCATGCCCCTCCACTTCCTTATTCTTATGTCTCAATATTGTTTCCTGAAAAATACAAAATTATGTAAACAAAAACGAAAATGTTCTTTGATGTAAAATTTAATAAAACCTATCTTTCACAAATGAATGGTTGAGGTGAATATTGTAATAATAGAATAGAAAATATGTACGATGTATTTATATATTATAAAAAAAATAACAGACAGACTATAAATATCGGGAAAGATCACAGAAGAGAGAATCCTCTCTCTTTGGGTACTTCGGCGTTTCGCACCGCATGTGATTCGAACCGCGGTGCGAATCGCCCATGTACTGTTTCTGAATGGGCCGATTCGCACCGCAGTGGTTGGTGCGGTGTGAATGGCCCAAGACATATTTTGGAATAGGTCGATTCGGACCGTAAAGAAACGCCCCGATGCTCTTTTCGTAGGTCCGATATGAAACTCATATCAAAAATTTAAGGATTTCAATTATTTATTTGTATAGATGAGTGGAAAAGTGGTTAGTGAAAAAAATTTCTTTAGTATACGTAATAATCATGTTTCCTACATTACATTATACATTTTATATACAATTTAAACGTGGCATAATCACTTTATAACTTTAACACTAACTCTTGCTAAACACAGGTACATTACAAAGGGAATATAACTGTATTTAAGAGTGGGATTTTTCATAGAAAATAAAATATATGAAGATATTTCAAATAAAAAAAAACTATCATCAACTAAGGCCTTTGTAGACACCGACCTCAAAAATAGTTGGTTTACGTACCTACTTAGGTAGACGCCCAGTTCTGATTTTTTTCGTGTTATTTCTTTATTTCATACATTTTGTTAGTTTCTATGGAGTATCGCTAGGCTGGTACATTATAATATACTAATTAGTTAATCATGGAAAATTATAGATGTAAAATATTAAAAATCAACAAAGATAAAAGTTTACAAGTCTTTTATCTTTAATGATTCGAATAGACTAGGTGACATACAAATTCCGAAATGAATAGCTACCATTGAAATAAACCGAAGAATTCAACTACACTATACCTAATAATAATATTATCTTAGAATTTTCAAGGCTAGAGTGAATAGATATCTTCTAGACTAGATCGACGAGCTCCATCTTCGGCCACACCGTCGCTTAACATCAGGCGAGTTGGTGGTTAATCGTAGATCTATCATGCATAAAAAATAAAGAGGAAAAATTTGAAGGACATAGGCTATATTTCATCATCATCACCATTTTTCATCACTACGCGGGTGACACCACGGGGCGCTGCTAGTAATATCATAATGTTATATCAGTAGTAGCTAGTAATATCTTACAAGACTAAACTAAACTTTCTTCCATCACGTACAGCCACCCTTCATCCAACAAGTTCGGAGGTAAATGTGATAATTATGTGCATCATTTTAATTTTACATTAATTTTTAATTGTGTGATAATTATGTGCGTTTTTTACGATATATACGGCTGTAACTTTTTTTACGAAAACTTAGAAACTTTATTTTTCTTTTTGCAGCAAGATACTATGGATCTGCGTATATGGTTTTAATTTCAACTCGATACCTTCACGCGTTCCTGAGATAAAGGTCTTGACACCCGACACCCGACACCCGACACCCGACAGACGGACAGACGGACAACAGAGTGATCCTATAAGGGTTCCGTTTTTCCTATTGAGGTACGGAACCCTAAAAACAATTATTTTAATTATTTTGTTTTTCCTGTTATTTTGTGCTTGGTTGTACTGTAAGGTATTGCGTATGTAATCAAACTACATAATCTTCTCTGCTTGAATTTACCCACTCACCCAAAAAGAGAACTGTGTTATTCCTCAGTGCGGTCCGAATCGACCTATTCCAAAATGATATTGGTCGATTCGCACCGCGGTGCGAAAGGACCTATTCAAAAAGAGCTCTTGGGTGATTCGGACCGCGGTTCGAACCACTTGCGGTGCGAAACGCCGAAGTACCCCTCTCTTTTAGGTAAGACTCATTGCGCATTGCGCTCCATCGTAGACCGCAACATACATTGGCGATCAAACGCAAACCTATCTCGTAAAAAACACAAATCCTATTTCTGGTAAAAAGCAAACACTGAGTGAAAATAAATTATTAGTAGTTTAAAAACTAATTATACGCTTCGATAGTAGCCCGAACTCGAGCGATTTACTATTTGCCAATGAGTTTTACACTATACCTCTGGGTATCATTAAACAAAAACAAAACAAACCAAATGGGCCCAAACAAGAAGAGAAGAACACTTTTCAAATCGATACTACAATAAAGTGTATGTTAAAGAAAATCGGCCTCGAATATTTTCTGTTTGTCTACTCATAATAATCATTGACAAACATAAATGATAATCATTTATTTTTAGGGTTCCGTACCCAAAGGGTAAAACGGGACCCTATTACTAAGACTCCGCTGTCTGTCTGTCTGTCTGTCTGTCCGTCTGTCACCAGGCTGTATTTCATGAACCGAGATAGTTTTTTTATGGGCAAATGCCTTTATTAACTACAGCAAAACAATAAACAGACTCAACTAACTAAACTACTACACAAAAAGCATATCGATTACCCCAGACCGATAAAGGTCTAAAGATAATCCAAATGCTCAAACCCACTACCAGTTGGCAGCGTACCCAGCATGCTGTCCTCCGTGATAGTTAGACAGTTGACATTTTCACAGATGATGTATTTCTGTTGCCGCTATAACAACAAATACTAAAATACAGAATATAATAAATATTTTAGGGGGCTTCCATACAACAAACGTGACTTTTTTACTCGTTTTTGCTTGATATTGATAACGGCAACAGGTAGACGTTTGAAATATTCACAGAATATTGAGTTATATTATTCACTTTAAAAATAAATAATTAAATTAAAATAAAATTAATATTTAAGGGGACCAACAACAGACATGATTTTTTGCCGTTTTTATACCTAGATAATGGTACGCGAGTCCGACTCGGACTTGGCCGGTTTTTACTCTTCCAAAAACATATTTTATAATGTTTTCTTTATTCCATCTACGCTTAATTATGGCATCATAAACCTACCGGAGCTACCGGAATATTTATTGCGTATTGGCGTAAAGCCAATATCGAGACGGGAGTAGCAAACTGGTTACTTCTGCTCTCCTCCCTGACTGCACTATTATGGGCTAGTACGAGTAGCTAGGCATTGTTGTACAGCTCTAGGTATAGCATTAGTGCTTAATTTCCTCCACTGAACCAATGATGTACTCGTATGTAGATAGTTTTTCCTCGTATCCTCGTGCTAAGATTCAAGTAAGGTTCACTTCCTCTTCAGTCACGACACGTCCAGCAACAATGTTAAGCGTGTCAGACTTAGAGCAAACATCCCTTTTCATTACACAAATGTTTGGCCTGAGTAGAGATCGAATCCACCTGCAGCATAGACGGCAGACATAGTCACCAACTGAGCTGTGAGGCCTGCCAGGAAGTTAAATGAATTATAATCTCTCACCTTTATTATTACCGAAATCTGTTTGTTGACCTCTACTAACATACTGTAGCCAGTGTATCCCGGCAGCAGGTGTCTAATCCAAGGAGCCCTGTTCAGTAGACCACCAGCCAGATTGAAGGCCTTCCCTCGCTTTTGGAGCAGGCTTAGAAGGTAGTTGAACTTTTCTTGAGGAATTGTTTCACCTGCAAACAAAAAAAACACAAATTTTACCAATACTTAAGAAAAATAGTAAGATTTATGTGGGCAGATGGGTTTCTCCAGGGAAAACAAAAAAAAACAAATGGACCAACTTATCCACAAATCCTCCAAACCCAAAACCCTTAAGTCCAAATTTAATGTCTGACCTGAGCAGTTAAGCTTGCATACCTGCAGCGCATTGCCATAATACGTTTAGCACAACCAGAGGTAGAAAGTCTTTCGGCCACAGCGGCTGGTTCCCCTGCTTTGAGATCCACTCCACCAGCTTATGAGAACTAGCCTGGATGTCTCTCTCCATGCGGCCCTTGCCGAAGCCGGCGTTACGGAGGTGGAGCATCGTGAACTTTCTGTGTATCTTCCATAACGGACCGTCCACTAGGCTAATTCCTAGAATCAAGGAATACAGGTTATTCGGTATTAAAATTCTAGAATATGCTAATGCACATCAAAATCGTACACACATATAGCATACATACACTCGAAAAATATAACCTTCCTACTGACATAGTCTGGTAAAAAATACTCTTCTTCTTGGGCATTCATAATCATTATTCCCAGCCTTCTGTAACCCATTACTGGGTATAGTTTAGATCTCTCTCTTATATTATTTTATAGAGAATTCTAATAAATTCTACACCCAACCTGAACAAAATGGTAAAACATATATATATTATTTCAGGGATCGTTTGACCCATAAAAAAGTCAATTACAATGTTAACGTATTACATATATGTATGTAAAGGCTTCTAAGTACTGATTGGGATATGCGGGTTCAAGTCCCGTCGGGTATGGAATTTTTGAACTGTCTATAAGTTTACAGACTATAAAAGTAATTTGAAAAAATTTAACCGACTTCAAAACAACCGAACTGAAAAGGGAGAAATAACACGAAAAATATCAAAAGTGGACGTCCACTTAAGTAGGTAGGTACGTAAACCAACTATTTTTGAGGTTGGTGTCAGGCCCTAAACTATCATCAACTAAGTCCTATTCAGACACCGTGTGAAACGCTATTTACACGTTATTTGTTAAAATCAAATTAAATATGAAACAACACACGAGCACATTTAATTTTCACTGTCTTTCCTTACCAGCTCGTTTTCCAAAACATCTCACCCTCATGAAGAAATTGTCTGGTCTTCCATCAAACTCCTCAGCGTTCATGACTTGTTTGAAATTCTTCTGTCCGTAGAACACCACCAGTGGTTCATCACCGAGGTTCAAGCCCAAGATATCTGTGGAGTATTCTTTGGACAGTTCGAGGAATGCCTTGTACTGGGATCCGTGTTTCTTCATCAGGGAGTATACTCTGCTGCTTCCAATGAAAGGATACCATCTGGGACCTGTGTAAATTAGCAGATTACCTATCTGTGATCCGATTTATTAAATATCGAATAACAAACAAAATATTTAACCTGGGTGTCCTTAAATCGCGAGTGAATTGGTTTCTTTTAGGTAAGCGCGCTCTATAGAAGACCGCAACGTCGCTTAACATCAGGCGAGTTGGCGGTCAAGCGCAAACCTATTACTACATAATAAAAAGTACTATAATACTAATAACTTTAACTTGCAACCTCCTTGAATCGAACATTATTTTTTTTCGTTTTATTAAAGCGTGTTGTACAAATTGGATTTTTTTAACGTTGAGAACAGCAGTACCTAAAATAACAGCATAGTTAGACGTTGAGGAAGTCACGTGACAAGTGTTATTGATAACAGCCGGCTGATCTACCTTGCACGGCAAGGCAGGCGCATGCGCGCCTAGAATTGGATTGGCTCGTTTGTTGTCATTATTAACGCTTACGTCTTCGTGTAAAAGTGCATGATGGTGTGTTTGACAAATCAAGCATTTGAAATTACTTTTACATAAACTTGCAAAATGATTTTGCTTTATATGATTGAGACACAACTTTAATTAACTAGCACGGCTAATACGTTGATCGATTGACAATTTACGAAATTAATCACATCAAAAGATCTTATGATAATTACAGCAACGTAAATATTAAAGCTTAGGACTGCTCGAAGATGCATGCGAATAATTTCTCGAACTACCCTGTTTCACCTTGTTGACGTTTGTTTTGTAGTACTTAACTCGCAGTCGAATATGACGTAGAATGATCTAAAACTTTTATGTAATTTTGAACAATTGAGATAAGATCATCAAAAGTAGGTATACAATTTTGATCCAATTTTTTGTTCAATACATTTCCGTGTGTGCGGCTCCAATGCTTGCAATGCAATAAACTATTTAAATCTTTAATGTTGTAGCCCTGTAAGGATTATCAAAGTTCTCAATAAACATGTTTAGTTGAGTAGAAGACTCTTTTGTCAGCGCTGAAAAGTTAAACGTTTTATCAATGTACTTACCACTTCTAGCAACCTTTCGTCATTGTATTTATCAATCAAACTTTGCCAGACTAGATCATAATTGTTGGCGGTAATTGGAACATTTTATTACATTTTAATTATATTTAAAGCTGACCCTTTGACACTTTGCAATAGAAAATTGATTTTTTATATTTTAGAAATATGAGGTTGATCATGTACCATAGAACAAAACGTCTCCTAAAAGGTTGTTTTTTTTTATTTTTTTGATTGGAATCAAACGTAAACAACTCAAGTTTACAGGTAGACGAGGCTTACATTCCACAGAGCGCGAAGAGGTCTCGCTCTTATCGTTATCTGATTTAGGTTTCTATTTATTTGCACATAATTTTACTCTGAAATATAGATCATCGAAACTTTTCAATTCATGATTTCTGAGAATCGGCTGCGGGTGTGATTGAAGCCCCCTTTCGAATATTTCGAAAATTATTTTCTCAAATGAACTGCGTAAATCGTTAATTTCAGACAAATACATCAAAAATAATTGAATAGTTTCGGGATCAGATAAATCACGGGACATATATCTTAAGCTACTTGAATTTGTTGAAACATGCATTGTTTTTAATGAATTAACATGTTTACTTCAGTCGACATTATTTCAACGATATCTTCTTTAGATGGCGGCGTCATTTTATCCGGGAGAAGGTATCAAAAAGATTGTACAGTACTCGCACAGTCTCCTGGGGCTGGTAATAATTTTATGTAGTGGACTGTAGAGGTGTCCAAGACACAGATCCTTGCAAGACAATGGGCAAAACGATATACTCTACCAACCTTACAATCCACAACCACCGCACGGCTCCAGCATCAGGTGCGACACATGGAGCACGACACAAGAATTCTGGAAATGTTTCTTTTCTTCAGGCTGGTGTAGTTAAGTATCTTGGATGGATGACCCGGCGTCGTTTCGCGAGGTAAGAGCGCAACGTGCATCATATGCGGATATCGGCAACCGAATAACCGTCACCATTTGACAGCAATGAATATATAAAGATTGGAGAGAGTAGGTAAAGATTTCCATCTACCCTCATCTTGCAAGGATCGAACAAAATCATTAAGAATTTTACAAAAATAAAATATAAAAATTCTTACCTGGCGGAAATTTCTTAGGCTTGACCATAGACTGTATGGCGTAAACAATAAAAAATACAAACAAAAAGATAAAAAAGTATTGAAACATTTTGTTAAAATATCGTGCTTATTTACAGTAAAAAAGATCTTTAGCAATATGTTTACAAACACGTTCGTCCTGTTTGTTTGCCAACTAAATACTTAAAACATCTTGGGTTGAATAGTCTGTATCATATATAGACTTTGTTGTTTTGTTGTATTTGATAAAGTCTCAAGTAAACTGGAAGTATATTTAGTTCGAAATATTGTTAATATTCTTAGGATTCAGCACCTCAAAAGGAAGAGATGAAATCCTGATAGGATCAGCCCAGAAAGTCGCGGACAATTCGCTCCGAATCTACGCTACATTCGGGTTTATTCGGGTGCTACATATAATAAATAATAAATATTTGTGGACAAATATTTATTTATTTATTATTTATTACTACATATAATATTCGGGTTAGACTTTGCATTTCATGAACGTCAATAAATGTATTTGTTTTTTTTCATCAGCCCTGCTTATACAAACTGTCCCACTGTTGGGCGCGGGCCATCTTCTCATTTTTGAGAAGGGTAAGGCCATAGTCTGCCACTCTGGCCAAGTGCGGGTTGGCAGACTTCACACATCTTCAAGATCATTGTGAACTCTCAGACATGTAGGTTTCCTCACAATGATTTCCTTCACCGTATTTATTTGACATTAATGTCCATGTATTTCATTGACATTAGCTAACGAAATGTTACGTGATGTTTCGTCATATTTTCTGACAATTCAATCCATCGCGTTTTTGGAAATAGAAAAGTTTGCCACTTGTCTAACCCCTTAGACAACGAGCCAAATTCTGTCCAACAGGGGCTGGACAGAATTTGGTTCGTTTCACATTACATTCCGTGACTCAAACATGGATGTAATAAATTTAATAATAAAGTTAGAATATGGGAAAGAACAGCTTTAAAATAAAAAAATATACTTAAAAGAAAATAATTCTTTACTTTATATATTACATGAAAACCAATAATAAGTCTATAGTATTAAAATTGTGTGTTACGGCAGAAGTGTGTTGGAGAGTGAGACATTGCAATATTCATTTGTACGGAAGCCTCTGTGTATGACTGAAACTGGCACTTAGTCGGTTCTTTTTCACGTAAATACGGTTTACCGCTTTACCACTGATCTGGAGAGCAAATCTTCTTATTCAGATACATAAAATATATTAGAGGTTACATATTTGAGCCGTTTGATGTCGAGACTTTGGGTCCGTGGGGATCGTGGGGAGGACATCTTATTTTCAAAAAAAAAACTGAGATTCTGAGCGCCTGATCGATGCGACACGTGACCAAAATGCTGGTGCGTATCTGGCCCAACGCATAAGCATCGAAGCATTGCCATTCAATTTGGTAATACTCTTAGCATGATGAGTACGCTATTAACAGGAGGTGGACAAACTGGATTGACTTTAGACCGTTATCGGTCTCGGGTAATTGATTTGCTTTTTGTGTAGTAGGTTAGTTAGTTAAGTATGTATAGTTTTTATATTGTTTTGTTGTAGTTATTAAAAAATATAATTACAACATAATTGTTTCGTGCGAAATGTAAATCAGCGCAGTAGCAATAATAGCTATTATTATTACTACTGCATAAAGCTGATTTTGCCCCATTGGCGAAATGTTTCATATACATATAGCTACTTCCTGAAAATATGTTTGTAACTTTGGCAATCAAAAATGTTTTTATTTATTATTTTTGTTTAAATTGAGTCACATTATTTTAGACTACCTACCCACCGAGAGGTACAACAGTGTGACCACTGCCTATTTCATACAATATCCAATGCATACCTAATTTAATTGTTATCAGCCTCTTTTGTTCTCCAGTGAGAATGAGATGTTGCAATTTATATATTACTGTTTTCTATTGCCTATCATTTTAAGAATAATTTCTCGAAAAACAGGATGATTTACAAAGTTACAAGACTAAGGTCATACTTACTGCTGAGAAACCTGTACTATGTTACCCAATATTGTACAAGTAAGTTGAGAAAACTTAAAATAACGGCTGAACCGATTTTGCTAAGAACTCTTTCAAACAAAAGACTATATCAAAATCGGTCCATCTGTTTCCGAGCTACGAAGCACAGACAGATACACACGTGATTTTAAAATGTCCTGTTTGCGCTCGGCCTGGAGGCTGCATCCAGCATCTTCCTGCCACTTGGAGTCATCTCTTCACCTTGGTGGTTCAACCTACGCTGCACTTTCCGATACATTATCTCCACTCAAAAGAGAATCTTAGTTGCCTAAATTACAAATTTAACTGGTAGTAATGAATGTTTATGAATTAAGGATTACAGTCCCGTCCGGCGGATCCGATAATCCGGCGGATTCGGTGCTGTTTTAATTACCTAGATACCGGATCCGGTATACAAAAAAAAAATGCAATGATAGGTGTTCCTGTGCAAAGTATCAATTAGTTTGATTTCTTCACAATCCAGAAGTATTTAATAATAAGCAATGTTTTAAGAAAACAATTTTTAGTTATTTTGTATTAATAATAACCGCTACAGTCTGCATTTTTATTTGCTCAAGGATTTTATAAGATAAAGGCTTGATTAATTTTAGTTCATATAAGTACTGATTGCGTAATTTTAACCCGTAACGCAAAAAGAGGGGTGTTATAAAGTGTAATGTACAAATGTTTTATGTGTGTTTGAGAGGTACCTATTGCTTATTATGATTTCGTTTTTTTTTTCAAGGCAACTTGTTCGAGGATGTTTTATATATGATTCAAAATAATAAGTTTAATGGTTTTTATGTCGGTTCAAGTTATAAGTAATAGTTAATGAGTATGTGTTGCATAAGCAGGCTTATTGATGATGCGGTGAACTCCGGCGAAATCCATTGGATGTGGGGACCCACATATTTGGTAAGGCTTATGCCTGGATCAATCATCGTAGATTCGGGGCTATTAGAAGCCTATACCTAGCAGTGGGCGTCAGTCAGCTAATCGAAAAAATTGTCCTTTTGTCAATTCTGTAGAAACTGTTAAGCCTGTTAAGGCTGATTAAATGTTTTAGTCTGTTTTCCGTACTTTTTATAAATGGTTCAGAAATATTTAATATTATAGCGAAAGTAACTGTTTCTCTGTGTTTGCAAGCTTTTTACAGCTAAATGACTAAACGGATCCTAATGTTACTTGATGTTGAGATAACTCAAGATTTGGAGAAGAACATAAAATATACTATTTCGTCATCATCATATATGGAAAATACGGATATTTCAAACAAAGTACCAATCCAGCGGGATACCGAATCCAACCGGATTGACAGCAGTCCGGCTGAATCCAACCAGATCCGGCCGGACTGGCGTCAATCCGGCCTAGATTCAGCCGGAATTAAAATCTTACCGGATTGCAATCCCTATTACGACTACATTTTTATGATTTCGGTTCTGATCGTCGTACAATACAGGTTCTCGCTCTATAAAGGACGAAAAAAAAAACGATTGTGCTCTTTGCGTACAAAATCTGGATTTACGAGTTATTTTTGAATAGTTTTCACTTTTTTAAATTAATTTATTTATTATATAAAATATATTTTACTTTTTACAAGCTTTATATTAACTTGCCCTGTTAGTATGGGACAAATATTGCGAGTTAAATCAGAACCACTTCCTGTCGTTAGATTAGGTTGAAATTTGGTTCACTTACGTAACTTCGGTGACAATGCAATAATATGGTACCATGAAGCTGGTCTCAAGATGGCGTCGGAACTTACATCAGATAATTTGTGGTCAAAGTCAGACCATTTCTATTATATAAAAGTTTTTTAAAACCCTGAAAACTAGTAAAACATTTTATACATACCTAAATAACCTCTATATTTATTGTACCTATAGTATCATTAATATAATAATATATAATAGTATATAAATCATATTGTATAGTATAATTATTGTAAAAAATTATACAATACGAATTCTAATAAGCATGTCGATCGTATTTTTAAAACAAAAGAAAACATCGAACGTCTTTTTCCACCTTTAAAGACAATAAAACAAAGAGATCAATAACAATCCGTATACAATTTATTGTTTTCAATAACCTACGACAGTTATTCATTAAATGTTATGCGTAAGTTCAATATAAACCTATAGACAACCCCTGCTAAAAATCCACCGATTAATGGTCCTGCCCAGTAGACCCAATGGTCTGTCCATATATTCATGACCATTGCTGGCCCTAAAGATCTAACTGGACTTAAGGATGCTCCAGTGTAAGATATGCAAGCACACTGACAAGCTGTCAAACTTAAGCCTACCGCTAAGGCAGCAGACCCTAAGCCTCTAGCGCCTCGCCTAGGGTCTAATACACTTAACCCCACTGCTACAAGGATAAACGTCATGATCAGTTCAAGACCAAAGGCTTTTACCACTGGTAAACCTTCTAAAGGCTGGGTTGCGCCGAGGGTACCTCTAAGTGATGGTTCTGTTAGGACGTAGGCTACGCCTGCTCCTGAAGAAAAAAGAACATATGATATGTTACAAGACAAACGAAATACCTAACTGCATAATTACTTTAGTAAAAATAAATCCGTTTGTATGGAGCTGATCACATTAAATGCACTTTGAGGGATTCTTTCAAATTATAATAAGAAAATACCTAAAAAAACATAGATTCACAATAATCCCCAATTTATAAACTAGCTTAGCATAGTTTTTATTTAAAAATGTGTGAAAACCACGTTAATTTCCATAGTAAAATCCCCAATTTATAAACTAGCTGCGTTCCGCGGTTTCACCCGCATAGTTATGAAATACGGTGATGATTATGATGATGATGATAAGTAGCTTATGCCCTCCAGGTCCACAGCCATTTCTATACTAAATTTCATAACGATCGGTTCAGCCGTTTGAGCGTATAAAGGTAACAAACTTCGATTATATAATAGATATCATTTTGAAACTGTGTCAAATGTATTTCAAAACACAAGTACAATCATTTTAGTCTAGTCAAAATAGACAAAAATAATCGGCCAAGTGCGAGTCGGACTCGCGCACGAAGGGTTCCGTACTATCATCTATAATAGAAAATCACGTTTGTTGTAGGTATACTAATTTTTTGTCTGTTTTAGTTGTTATATAAATCCATGAGAGTTTATTCTTGCTTTTCGGGTAGTTTTGATAAAATCTATTGCTCAATTCGAAATTGTATCCATAAAGGGCTATGGTAACTAAATAGTGCACAGTACGTGCCAGCATTTAAGTCAATATTGCTAAACACGTTATCTATTTGAGTATAACCCGTTGTTTAGTTCTGTTTATAAAATAACGAGAAATCAACGAAATTCGCGCGAATACGCGCGGCTATGGCTCGCTCCGTGATGTTACCTCCCCCGCTACCCGCGCGGCCGTTGCTTAGCAACCGCCTCGCGCTCGCGCCACCACCACACCACGGCGCGGCGCTAGCACCGCGTTTAGATGCACGGATTATTTTCATTTTGTGAGTTTGTATGTATTAGATTAGGTATTTATTTTTATAGTTAATATATTTCTAAATATTTACTTACAAATATTCAAGTTTCTAGCTGTTAATTAAGATCGAGTAAAAATTGCTTAAAAATTACGTTTATTGTATGGGAGCCCCCCTTTAATATTTACTTTATTGTTATTTAATTATTTATTTTGAAAGGTAATATACAAGTTAATATTCTGTGAAAATTTGAAGCATCTACCTGTTACCGTTTTTAATATTGAGAAAAAAAATACGAAAAAAACACGTTTATTGTATGGGAACCCCCCTTAATATTTTTTTTATTTTTATTTTTAGTATTTGTTGTTATAGCGGCAACGGAAATACATCATTTGTTCAGCTTTCTTGCTATCACGGTTTATAAGATACAGCCTGGAGACAGACAGACAGACAGCGGAGTCTTAGTAATAGGGTCCCGTTTTTACCCTTTGGGTACGGAACCCTAAAAAAGGGGATTTTTGACATTCCATTTGTAATGGTTTATTTAACGTCTATACCAATTTTCAGCTCTATGCAAATTTTGGCTAACTTGAACGTCTATTTTGACTGTTAAAAACTATAAATAATACAACTGTTTGAATGCATACTCGTACTAAAGGTTTTCGAGTAGTTTTTTCAATTGAGCATGCAAATCCTAGAATTTTTATTGTTGACTGAGGGAGGGGCGTGAAAATGATGTAAATTAAAAGGAGATTATATATATAGGATTGAAAAGTTGAAAAAAATACTCTCGAAAAGCTATAGTAGATCGCAACATTCACTTAACGTATAGGCGAGTTACTGGTCAAGCGCAAACCTATTTTCGAATAAATCGAATAACTAAAAAACTCCTGCTCAGTTAGGTAAAAAGTAGACAAAAAAATTGGTTGTCTATAAAGTCTGTTTACGGACGATAGTTTAACGTGATAACATACGTCCGCGCGCGAGCTCCGAAGAATGATATTTGAAGCGACGCGGAGTCGCAGACGGTCGGGCGCGGCGCACACCCGCCCGCTTCCTCAGCCACCGCAAGCGCTCACGCGCATAACGGGACAACGAGCGCAACGTAACGGGACAATGAGTCATTCTTTTTCGAGCATGCAGCCGGCGTTCATCGATTTATTAGACGTTGTCACGTCAAAAATATTTTATTTTTAAACTGTAGGAACTTCGACGCTTGATTCGAACAAATTTTCCTTTCAACAGGTAGGTATGTATTTAGAATACAAAATCTCATCTAGACTGCCCGTCTGCCTGTACCTAGGTATAAGCCGATCGCACTCATCCAATTTCTTTAACAAAAGGAACTTGTGGAAACTTCTGGGCGTTCCTTAGAAAGCGGCCACTCCACAGTGGAAAACTTCTTACTTTCGCATAAACTTGGTGCGAATCTTATATAGCCTTTAGAAGTTTCATCCTTAGGGAGTTGCGCCTAGCCTTGTAACCTTAGAATTGGGCTGGACTTGGCTGGCGAATATTATTTTATTACTTACATACACGCACCGGCAAGCGCAGCGTAGGAAGACCAGCCACGAGATGGACAGATGACCTCATACAAGTGCCGGGAAGACGCTGGATGCAAGCCGCTTCCAATCGGTCTTTTTGGAAATACATGGGGGAGGCCTATGTCCAGGTCTTCCTATGGCTGAGTTGATGATGATGATGACTTACTTACATGCATATAGGTAGGTAGACGGATTTGCTGTCTTGTCAAGAGTCAAGTTATTGAGTCTTGAGTGGAGTCTTGGATTGGAAAATTGGACTTTTGAATGAATAATTACATGGTACATACTTACCAAGTATATTATTATTTTTTATTTTGAAAATCATTTTTTTGCACTGGTATGCTTGTGATAAAAAAATGTATTTTGAAATTGATTGTGAATTCTGGGTCTTTATGGTCTAATTTTTACGAGGTTTATGAGACTAGGCAACATAAATAGGTGTAACATGCATTTTAACGTTGTAGGCAAAAATCTATAAAAAAATTATTTAGGCTTGACGAAGACTTGACTTTGACTTCTTTTACTTAACTTTGACTATGACCTAGGACTCTATTGACGAAAATAGAGAATGCAAGACAAAAATGAAGAAAGGTATTTATACCTTTCTTCAATTTCTACTTTTTCATGGCAATTGGATAATCCTTTAGGACTATTATCCAATTGCCATTAAACATTTTAAAAAAGAAAACTAGAATATTAACTAGAGTCCGCAGCACCACTAAAGTCCGATAGCAAAATTCTGGAACTAAATTTGACAGGGCCGCCATTGTCTGTCGACACAGAACACAATAATAGTATGTTTACCGGGATGCGATTAAAGCGCAGCGTCTAAAGATATTTCAGTAGTGGCGCGAACTCTACTGCTTGACGTTTGAATTGTCAAAGGTGACTTGCGAGATGAACTCTGCAAAAAATCCATTACAAATAAAGACAAAATAAACCATAACTGTCTATTTACCTGCAATACATCCAACAATCTGTACCATCACATAACACACAGCTCTCAAAGGCTTTATATGCCCACAAACCAGCACCCCTACAGTCACCGCCGGATTTATATGACCCCCCGACACGTTCCCAAATATCTGCATAATTGACGCAACTAACAACCCATTGGCAAAAGCAATTGTTGTGGTGTTCAATTTGTGCTCCGTGGCCGCTAAAAGACCCAAGACCAAGAAAAGGAACGTCCCCAAAAACTCGGCGAAAAGTTGCTTCAAAAGCACTTTCCAGTATTTCATTTCTTTCACACCGAGCTCTGAGTTTAAGGACATTTTAACGTGTTCGAAATTATGGTTATTTGCACTGATTTGAGGTTTAATTTATTTGAACTTTAATGTTTTCTCGTAAAGTTTGCGGAAAATCTAGATGGTTTAAGTTTTAAAGGTGGATCTCTGTAATATTAAGTTTTTTTTTATTATTCTGGTTTAATAATGTAATGAGATACCTATAATGAGATAAGTTTAAAATCCAGAAACCCGGGTAAAAAAGGATAATAAAGATGACCCTTACGTTAAGTACTTGTGGGTACCAACATAAAACAACTTTACTTCTCCCTCGGCATATTGGGTTCAAAACTTACCTTGAGCGGAGTAGGTAACTACTATCTATTCTGCTATGAAGGTCACTACTCACTAAACAGGCGCTGCCACCGCATCATCGTGAGAAATTGTTACTTTGAGATCAGTTTATTTCCGAGATGAATATGTCCGCCTTTGACCACCAACTCGCCTATTGCAAAGCGACGGTGTGGTCGGAGATAAAGCACGCAGATTTAGAAGATACCTGAAAACCTACCTGATACCTCTGACCTTGAAAATACCAACGTTGTAACTATCAGGGAACAATGAAGCCTACAATTTGTGCCGGAGCTATAGTAGCAGCGCCTTCCACTCGGATTCGAGCGAGCGTCCCGTTCATTTTGTAGTAGTCAGTAAATCGCCGGCGTTTGAGGCAATCAACGTTGCTTTGCGCGGCCACTCTGTACATAATCAAAATTCGCCTAAAAAGTTTTGGTTCCCAGCTGAAGTGAAGGGTCTGCAGGGGGCGAAGAATGTGTTAAAAACCTGTTTTAGCTTATGCTAATGAGGCTCTTTCATATGCTACCCCACATGATACGGTTAATTCACTTTAAAATTTGGGCCTTCATTCCTTGCATAGAGACACTATTTTTTTGTGATTAAATAAAAAAAAACAGTTTTCGGATTTTTTCCTATATGTGTACTCTAACACAATGCTTCTTGCTAAATTTCAGAGTTCTAGGTCAACGGGAGTACCCCATAGGTTTTGATTCCTCTGTGAGTGTCAAAATGTGCGTTTTTTACGACATATTCGGCTGTAACTTTTTATTTACGAAAACTGAGAAATTTTATTTTTCTTTCTGCAGCAAGATACTATGGATCTGCGTATATGGTTTTAATTTCAACTTGATACCTTCACGCGTTCCCGAGATAAAGGTCTTGACACCCGGACAGACGGACAGACAGACAGACGGACAGAGGGACAACAAAGTGATCCTATAAGGGTTCCGTTTTTTTCTATTGAAGTACGGAACCCTCAAAAACATGCAACTTGCATATAGACCCACGATCAATCGGCTTACACCAAAAGTTATTTGAGAAGATACATTAAATTATGATACCTAATCAATAATGTTTAAATTACATGCTCTTGTACATCGGAAGAAAGAACTGCTATACTAATTAATTGTAGGGCAGCTCATCCACGTACACCGTCATGGTACATTATTACCCTTCACCCACTCTGTAACTATATCGATGTAAAAGTATGCAGTTCAGACCACGCGTCGTCCAGATTGATGTTAGCGCAGTTAAGTGCACTGTGACCCACGTCTCCTCTAAAATATGAGACCGTGTCATAGTTTACCTTCAGCTACACCTGATACGTAGGTATACTCGAAATATCCACCCCACGTAAACGGCGGTAGTTGCCGTGACCTTTACGTAATTAAATTTGTTTCGTCCCATCGTAAAACTGGTCTCGTATTTACCTACACTTTCTTATACTTAGTGTTTTGGGAACAGCATCTTCGATAATCTAGTTCTCTTGTGTGTGTTTTAACTGACTGCTTTATAAGGAAAGTAATGTTTTGCTTACGCATTTATATAGTATTCTTAGGGTTCCGTACATCAAAAGAAAAAAACGGAACCCTTCTATGATCACTTTGTTGTCCGTCTGTCCGTCCGTCCGGGTGTCAAGACCTGTATCTCGGGAACGCGCGAAGGTATCGTGTAGGTATGGCTACGCTACGCTACGTTTTTTACGATATTCATGTCGTAAAAAACGCACATTTCGACACTCACAAGGGAATCAAAACCCTACACGTCTAAGAAAAAATCCGAAAACTGGATTTTTTTTATTTAATCACAAAAAAATTGTGTCTTTATGCAAGGAAAGAGGGTCCAAATTTTAAAGTGCTTTAACCGTATCATGTGGGGTATCATATGAAATAGCTTCATTATCAAAGCTAAAACAGGTTTTTAAATATTTTTACGATGTATATTTTTCTGTTTATGAAGGAAAATATAAAAAAATATATGATTTCCCCCTTTTATGTACTAGTTTGTACGGAACCCTCAGTGGGCGAGTCTGACTCGCTCTTGTCCGGTTTTATTTTTTAATTAAAATCGATATAAAAAACTCAATATATATTTTTCTTCTCACTTCTCACCACCATCTATTTTATTACAATTTCTAAGTGACGTTTCCTTCATCAACAGGTAAAAGAAAGAAAATCCCAATAAATTCCATCTCAACCAACTCCCAACTTATTCATAGTTTGAATTGCTACAAAAAACATTCCAAGAATCTCTCAAAGGCGCGGAAAACGTAAAAAAGACGTCAACATAAAAATTATCACGGCCATAATCATTCTTATCAGAAAGCTTCTTCAGAAATCGCTAACGGTTTTGTGACGTCTTTACATGACAATGGAGGTGAATTAAAATGTCTTTTCAGTTTCAAAGCGTTGTGTAGATAGAAGATAGGATCTATTGAAAAACAGCGTGAGTTGACGCTTTTACGTGTCTCGGAGAAATACTTAGTTTTGAAAGGTAGAACCGTATTTTACGTAAATAGATAGATAACTATCTATATAGGTACGTAAAATACGGTTATATTTGTGTAGATATGTATTGTAAGTACCCTTTTTAACCCCCGACCCAAAGAGAGAGGGTGTTATAAATTTGACATGTGTATATGTATATCAGGCCGTGTAAAGAGTATGTATTTCATCAATAGTGTGTTTATTCTATTATCTACTGTGTACATTTTAGCTCAGTGCACTCAATAATTACAGAGATGTCAACTAAAGAATGATACGAAAACAAACTATGATAAACCGACTAAACTTAGAAGGCCCTTAAAAAGCGGCCGCGCAGTCTATAAGGCCCTTCCGAAATCGATAGTATAATACGTAGTATTTTGGTACAGGCGCAGTTTATTTTATTAACCGACTTCCAAAAATAGGAGGTTATCAATTCGGTATGTATGTTTTTTTTTGTATGTTTGTTTACCGATTACTCAGCCAATTGTGCATTTATTTTGATAATTATTTTTGCATTTTGTAGGTCATACTTCTGAGGTGGTACCATATAAATTTACACACATACAGCTACATAAATAACAGAACACAATTTGTTATGCATTGGACGTAAAGTTGATATTTTTTTTCGATTCATATGCATACAGCAGCTGTATGCAATGTTCATAAATGTTAAACATTTGTTCATGCGGTGTGCAGTGAGTGGCTGTACACAACAAAGATCTTAACGAACTTAAGGCCTGTGGAAGGAACTGTTCCCAATGCTCTATTGGTTTGTTAGCAGAGCGGAGGGCCAATTAGATTGCTCTCCAGAGAGTTCCGTTGAGGTGTTCAACTTGTCCGTTGCCTTACGGGTTGTAAGCAGTAGTTCGACTTGTCGCTACTCCTTGAGAGTTTAAAAATGATTTAACTGAAGCTCCCATAGAAGAAGTTTCACGGTCTGAGTGCAGGTAGGATGGTATGCCAAATATCAGAATAAACCAGAATAGGATAGATTTTTAGATATTATCCATTCATTCATACTAACTATAATAGTCTTTTCACGTTGTCGGCAAAACTCCATTGAAACTTCCAATTAAGTCGACACCACTTTACTTAACCACGATTTGAATTTGAAAATAACAGTATACGTGATTTAGATTGTGATTAGAAAATTTGTAACTTTTGTTTTATTTAGAAACATGAAGAAATCTTAGGACTTGACACTAGCAAATGCTTTATGCGGGTCCAAATCTAATTTAAAAAAAAACTCATTTCCACGCTTTTTCATTTTGTTAGTCTATGATATTATGTTCATTGTTCATTCAAGGTTCACTCATAGCTTAAAAATTTCACTTCACTCATTTTCTTGACGTCATTGAAGAAAATGACGTTTTTCTTGTGACGTCTGTTTCAGGAGTTTTCATTATTTTTATTTCATAAAATTTTGAAAATGAACACAAAAAGGCAGCTATATTTGTGAGAGCCATGATAAAAGGAACACGTGAGATTTAACAAACCCTACAAAATGGAATCGAACAGTGACTGCGAAGAAAATGAAATACCGATATGGCAGGAACCGCGCTGCGAGCCTCTGGGGGCCACAAAAGAGGCTCTATGCGACGAACACACCTTGGAACCAGGCCCTGGAGACAGGCTACATGCTTTAGAAGAAGAACAAGAGATACTGTCATCTTCTGTGTTTTCCCTGACATCGCATCTCGCACAAATAGAGTTCCGTTTGCGGCAAATAATAAACACACCTCCCGAGAAGAGAGATGAAATGTTGAAGGCTTTAGAGGAGTATACAGTGCGTGCTTGTGGTGCCACAGACTCCCGAGCGGCCCCACAAGGGAGCTCCGGCGAGCCATCGTGTGGTGAATGCGCTGAACTCGAACACAAAATAAAAAAACAACGCACCCGCATATCTGACTTCATGCAGCGACTAAAAACACAACTCGTAGAACTCGATCAATTCACTTCAAACGTGTCTAACGTCGACCCTACACACAGGTCCATGATCCAATACCTGCAAGCGCAGCTGAATCAAAGTCTTGAAGAAGGTTGCAGTAAACCGTTAACAGCTGAAGAATTAACACAGCAAATAAACTGTGCTGTCCACCAGTATGCTGACAAAAAATTGTCCAAAGACGAAATCATAGGCAAATTGCAGACTCACATAGAAGAAATGCAACGATTCATCAATCTAATGAAAGGTTCTGGGCAGCTGGATACTTCTAATGAGACTAAGAAGCCGGAAAAATCAGAGAAATTTGAAAAGACATTCAATGGAAGCAAAATGAAAGATGATCTACGAGGAGAAACTATAGATTTGATGAGAAGAGCTTCCAACATGATGCAAATTGTAGCTGTATCCCATTTTGGTTGCTCACTTGATTCTAACAGGAGATATGAAAGAAAATCTGCCACAACTGTCACTCATTGGGGTAACTTGCGAGCTAAGTTAGAAATGTCTATAGATGCAGTTTTGCGACTTATAACAAGAGAGAGACCTTCTCAATCTATTATTGACAACTATGATAGTGAATCAGAGGAAGATGGTATAGTGATACATGATGCACCTTTAACAACAACTGTGAGAAAACATTTAGCGGTTAACTTGAGAGATTTGTTGCAACATGGACTGGCTGAACCAGAATCTACCTCTCTTGTCCCTATTATAGGCTGCTTTCCAGTCCGACGGTCATCCTCATCTCGTTCTATGCATATCTGGGAGTTAATTCTACTTTATTATGAACTGAATGATGGAGATAGATTCAACTCCACACCAGCTCGGAAATTGAGTCAAAGCTTTAACTTAGACATAGTTGGAGGAACAGCTATAACTAATAAACAGAGCTTATTAAGCACAATAGAGAGTATTTTCGCCTCACACACGCGCTATAAGAGGAGTTATGATGCTCATTTTAAAGCGTTTGTTTGTGCGGCACTGAATGCACATAAGCTCGTCTCATGGTTGAATATTATGTTGAAGTGTAGGTCACTGATTGATAACCACTATTCGTCCACGAGCTACGTGGTCAATACTGGTTTCCAAGATACATTACAAAGCTTGGATCGTCTGACTCCACACCATTTCGACTTGCCTGTGGATCTCGCCATAAAGCAGTTCCAAAATATCAAAGATGTATTTATGTAATCTAACTAATTTAAGAGTACACTTTTATACATAATCAAAAATGGTTTAAGATGCCTTCCACACGAATATGCATTGTACTTAAATTAATTCTAGTCCAAAATATTTTAGAATAGTCATTATTATGGTACAAAAAAACTATTAATGTTGTTTTCATAAGTTTATTTTTAATGTCAATCATGTCACATAATTTTACTTTTTTATTGATTTGACCAAATGGAAAGGGTTTTCTAAGGACTTATTTTGATGTATCTAGCATAATTTAGTCTTCATCCAATGATTTCAAATAGATAAATATTCCACCATAACTTAGTTATGGTTAAGTTATGGTGGAATATTTCCTATTATTTTTACAAGAATAATAAAATTTTAATATTATATCCTTTTGGTAAACATGAACCAGCTTGAATCCACATGAAACATGTTCTGTGAAAGATTTTTTCTGAATGACTGTCAATGACCTGAATGAAGACCACTTAATTTTAGTGACTATAGTTAGGTGGAATTTGATTACTATTTTTTCTGTAGTATTAATTATGCTCTCTATTCCCAAACATTCCAAAATACATTCCAAATGATCTGTAATATTATTTTAATGATTGTGATGAAGTTTATGATACATACCAAAGATGTACCAAAATATTAATGATTATATTATTATATAGTATGTATGGCACAGATGAAAATTGCTAATTATACTGTAGTTGAAGCATTCAAAAGGAGTTTTAATTTTGAAAATCCATAACATGTTTTGTCTATCTATTAAATTATACCTAGTCTTCTTCCTTGTTTATCCTACTAATATAATAGCGTCACGCAGTTTTACCCGCGTAGTGATGAAAAACGGTGATGATGATAATAATAAAAATAAAATATAGTCTTATGTCGTTCGCCATATTTAAAAAAATTCTATACTTACCAAATTCCATAACTACTGGTTTAGTGGTGAATAGGTAGCAAAGAGACAGACTGCGTTACTTTCACTTTTATTAGGATAATGTCCTCATATCTCAAATGCATTCTAGGCTGTGGGTTCAATCCTCACCCAGGACTATTTGTGTGATAGGACATTTGTTCTACAGAAGAACATATGTTTAGCTGGGGTTCAGTTTCCGAAAGCAATACAAGCCATCGCAATCTCGTTGACCTTAAGCCTTACACATCCAATTTTAGATTCCTAGACTGCATTAGCTTCTGAATATTGCCAACAGGCCTAGACAAGTGGCAAGTGTCGAAGCGTTTCTATTTTAAAAACGCTCTTTGAATCATGTGACATTTCGTGAGCTTATTTCAATCAATTTCTATTCAACCAGCAGATTATGTTCTGGAACATAATCTGCTGGTTGAATAGAAATGGTAGTGGCTCTCTAAGTTCATGAATGCCTAACCGAACTACTGGTAGTTCGGTTAAGCATCATGAACTTAGAAAGCCACATGTCCACATGCCCTGCTGTTATGAAATGCCTATACTTACATTCCTCCAGTTCAGGATATGTGCTGATCCGAAGAGGTTTAGGCGCTTGTTTTCCATTGAGTCTTACATTGTATTCTCTTTGCCATTGATCACAGATATATTAGCAACCGCAGTGATGAAAAACGGTGATATGTAGCCTATGTCCAGAATCTAAAGAAGAAGAAGTCCTAAAGAATCTCTGTGCCTAATTTGATAACAATAGGTTCAGCCGTTCCAAGGTAACAAACAGAGACAGTTATTTTTTTATATTATTAATTAGGATGTTTTATTGACTCCTCAAAATGGTTTTATGTATGTATTTATCATGTCAAAGATAACAATGATATTATTTTTGCACATACTTGATTTATTAACTTAACAATAAATAACTTTCCAAAAATGAAAAAAGATCTAGAGAAAAGATAAGTGAAAATATGACAATGTGAATCTATGACAATAAAATTATGTACAAATCCGCTACAAGTTCACACAAATATGCGCACTTGTAGAATAAATGCGTAATGATTTTAAATAGGTACGTTGCCTTTTTACAATACTGATTTATCAATGAGAAAAATATCTATAGTATCTGTAAGCGGCATTTCTTTAAAACTACTAATCATTTGGAAAAATCATTTGGCACTACTATAACATTAAAATTCGAAAAAAATAAGTTAATATTTAGTGTAGGTATTCTGTACATCTATTGAAGAAAACTACACAATCGCATGCCTTTTACAGACAATATTAGAAGTTCCATTTTCTTTAACGCAACTTTTAGACAATGTGTTTAAAATTAAAATAAATATTTCCTATTATCTTTTATATTTCACAGTGTACAGCGTATAATTTCCATATAATAGGAAAAAACAGAATTAACCCCTAAATATTATTAGAATTAGATTTATTTATGTAACTGTAACCATTCGTTTTCAGATTGTTATAACTTTTCACTTCGAACCTTAAAGTTGTTAAAAATAAAAATACGATCGTAATTACTAAAGGTTAAAGTTACAACTTGAAAAAATATCGAAATTGGATCATTCTAAAAAAGGGTAGAAATCAATTTTTTCATATTGTACAGGAAAATGCGTGTTTTATTGTCATCAAGAAAATGTTGTCTATTATTGAGATGCGTTAAGTTAATCATAATATTCCGATAAGGATTGTACATACTCGTACTCCGTGTTTTATAAAACAAATTACTCACATTCCATTATATAATGGTGGCTTTAACTGATTTTCGCTCTCTCGCTCACACACTCAATATGAGTCCTTTCCTTTCATTATTACGCAAAGAAAGCTCTCAATGTGGTCTAAGAAACAAGAAATTGTGAGTTGAATATTGTTTGTATTTCGTTTGAAGACAGGATTTCAAAGGGTCCTATAAACTTGGTTCAGCAACATTGATATGATATTTGTATTGATATTGATATGAAACAATTTTAACGGATTTGTTGCTTATATTTTTCATAAATTTGTGACCTTACGTTTCGAACACTGCGTCAAATGAGATTAGATGACAGTTGTCTTTTTTCTTATGAAAATAAATACATAAATCCGTTAAAATTTGTTTCATTTCAATCGCAAAAAACCAAAACATTTGTTCAGCAAGTTTAGTAACTCTCCAGCTCGATATCTTGTGTATTTAAAAGACCAATTTTTACCCCAAAAATACATTTTTAATTTCCTTTCCCTAAAATCTTTATCAGTCCAACCATGTTTCAAGTGATACACTCTCCAACGTACATCGTTTAATTTTACTTATATAGATATTAACATTTTATTTATTTTCAGGTGGATAGACAATCAATGGCAGGAAGATGCTGGAAGCAAGCAATTTCCAACGGGTCTTTTTGAAAATCCAAGAGAGAAGCCTATGTATGTGGTGACGATGATGATGATGATTGTTATTATTATTTTATATTTTTTATTCCTCCAAGTTTTCCATATTGATTGTATGAACGAACGAAAGGGACATAAATAATCCTAGTTTCAATAAAGCCACATTTCTTATTTAATAGAATGTGAGTAAATTCAGTGTAAAGTAATCAGCAATCATGTCATGTGAACGTAAAGCCGTCTACCGCGGGCCGAGCATGTCTTCAGGCTTGACCCATTGCGCGAACTGTTCCTCGGTGAGGATCCCTAGTTTGATCGCCGTGTCCTTGAGGGTTGCGCCATCTTTGTGCGCAGTTTTCGCGATTAGTGCAGCCTGAAAAATTTAAGCAACTCATGTTACATGGAATATTGGCAATATACTAGTAGATTTTAAGAATTGCATCTATGGTATTCTCCACAGAATACAACGCTTTACTAATTTCGAAAGGATGATAACACCAACTTTTACATTGCCTGGTTTTTGGCTAATGAACATGTATCCACTAGGCTATGAATAAATAAAAAAACATTGCCGTCTGTTGTTTACATCTGCACAAGGGTGTACTGTTTTCCCTTTTAAAGTTATGTGGCTAAACCAATCGTTAGAATATTTGGTTCAGAGATTCATTAAGACTTATTCCTTTATCGAGAAAATCGAACTATTTTGGTTTTGGGTTCTTGCAGAAAAGAAAGGGTCGATTTGTTATAATAATACTCTCCTGATGTTGTTGACGTTGTGGTCCTCGACGAAATGTGTCTACATAGTAGAAGAAACCGATAAATAAATAAATTAATATTTTTTTCTTATAAATATGTAAATAAATATTTTGGGGACATTTCACACAAAATTCTACATTTCGATTCTTTCGTGATTCAGATCATCCTCATTTGGGAAGACGCAGGAAGTGTATTCCACTTTTTTAAGCCTCCGACGGTAGCTCATGTGGTAGCGCAATACGCATATTCTGGTTGATTGGCCGATTATTGTGGAAGACCCTGCGCGTGCGCAGGTAACTGCTTGTCCGTGGGCTAATTAGAGGAAAGTCGTGTTGCCATTTTCAAAAAGCATATCAGCACCCTTAGTACAAGTTTATATGAAGAAATGCGGCGATGAAAGTTTTCGTTACTTTGCTTTTATAATATTAGTAAAGTTTATTTCCTCATAACGATATTACACAATCATTTTGCAGTGGGTCCCAAACTCGGCTAAGCCGGTATCTTGGGAACCCTGTGGCAGAAATACCTAATGACAAATTCTTGCGCGCTGGGGATATTAAATGTCTGTCTATGCATTACAATTTTGTAGCAAATCAATTTAAAGACTTGGCAAATTAATCATATTAATTAATGATTACCTTATCGTATCCAATGTGCGGGTTGAGCGCTGTGACGAGCATGAGAGACTCGTGCATGATCTTGGCGATCTTCGCCTCGTTTGCCTTGATGCCCACCGCGCAGTTCTTGTTGAACGCCTGGCAACCGTCGCCTGTGCAACACACAATTATATAAAGTCCGCTCGCTGAACAGGAACAATTTAGACATAGACATATATTTATTTGTGGAAGGCAATAAGTACAAAGATACAAATAATATTATGTGTTCGCCACAAATCAGTTCCAACTCGGCATGCTGCTAGCTGCGAACAGCCGACGCTGGTCTTTCGCTGGAACCGATGGTGACATAATCAATTCTACATATGGAAATGCGGAAATCACGCGATGAAAACATAATTTTAGGACCAATCAACCAGATGCTAGGAAAATAGGTGAACTGAGCATTGCCTCGCTAAAGGGTACAACTTTTTGTTCAATTCGGCTGTGAAGTTATATTGTCTCGTTCTTAAATCCATTGCTACGCTATTCAATTTTCTTCAGGTATTTAAAGGCAACACAACAAGAATTAGTTGTACAAATTTGGATGAGGAATTTGGATAATTTATGAGGCGGATGGAGCGCAGCACGTTGGCCACGGCCACCGGTTGAACACGTTGAGCTCGAAGTGTCCGTTGCTGGCGGCCACGGTGCCCACCATGTGGCCGACATGCTAGGTGTACGAGTGATACCGACCGATGAGGCGGATGGAGCGCAGCACGTTGGCCACGACCACCGGTTTGAACACGTTGAGCTCGAAGTGTCAGTTGCTGGCGGCCACGGTGCCCAACATGTGGCCGACATGCTAGGTGTACGAGTGATACCGACCGATGAGGCGGATGGAGCGCAGCACGTTGGCCACGACCACCGGTTTGAACACGTTGAGCTCGAAGTGTCAGTTGCTGGCGGCCACGGTGCCCAACATGTGGCCGACATGCTAGGTGTACGAGTGATACCGACCGATGAGGCGGATGGAGCGCAGCACGTTGGCCACGACCACCGGTTTGAACACGTTGAGCTCGAAGTGTCCGTTGCTGGCGCCGACGGTGCACGCCACGTGGTTGCCCATCACCTGCGCCGCGATCATCGTCAGCGACTCGCACTGCGTCGGGTTCACCTTGCCTGGAACATACACACCAAGGAAGTCAAATCACAATGAAAGGAGCCATAAACTTTGCTTGTCACTATTCAGCTGTATAAAACGTGTCCACTTCATTCCTACTCTTCGGTCATATGTTGCGTCAAGTGGGCGTCACGTGAGAAAAAGTAATTGCTAAAACACGTGACAATTTAATACATTATGTAGTTTATGCCATTGATTCCGAAAGGGGTCCGTCCACCCACAATTTGTTAACGGTAATAGTGAAGAACTAAAATGTTGGCTTATTTTAAGAAGCTCAGCGACTGTTACTTGTAAAAGCTTAAGTATATTCCATATTCAATACGTGTGTCGAGACTTGCAAAACGCCACCGCCGCCGTCCGCAACGCTCGACGTGCAAAGGGACAATGTGCTGTGCAATCTTGCAGGAATTTGTTTGATTTTTTGACCAATATGAATAAGAATGCCAAGAATAGACGTTAATCATTCGAATTTCGAAAATAAACGTGAATCGGTGTTAGTTTTTGTCAGTGTCGGAAAAAGTAAGTACCTACCTACCTGTTTGTTATACATACTTTTATTTCATCTTGTAATAAGTATATTTGTAATGTTTGCGGATCAGTCTTTTCTTAATTAGTTTAATCTTCCCCTAGAAAGTTCTTTTCCCAGGAGCCGGATATGACTGACGATGTTCAGGTGTCGAGTGTAGCGGCTGGCAGAGAGTCTCACCAGGCATGATGGAGGAGCCTGGCTCGTTCTCAGGCAGGATCAGCTCGCCGATGCCGCAGCGCGGACCGGAAGCCAGGAGCCGGATGTCGTTCGCGATCTTCATCAGGGAGCACGCGATGGTGTTGAGGGCGCCGTGCACCTCCACCATGGCGTCGTGGCTCGCCAGCGCTTCGAACTTGTTGGGGGCCGTCTCGAACGGGATTCCTGGGGTGGAGAATACTCATAATTAGAGACCGGATTGTATGTACATATTTGCATAAGCATGTTTCCCACATTTTCAGCGATCATTGCATATTTTCTTTATATTTACTAAATTTTTCGGTACGTTACCCTATTAAATAAGTGTACAAAAATTTTCTTTTAATACCTACACTAAAAAAAAATTAAATAATTTTATATAATTGTATTAATATTATTATATTATTAGGTAATTTTACTCCAATTAAACATTCCGTCATAAAAATTATTCAACTTATCCGCCCGCATTGATCCCGGCGTAAAGGTAAGCCAATAAAACTGGCAGCATTACCCCGCTGAATAGCAATATTTTGTGACCTATTTTGTGTGTATGATTTTTTTATTTTTTGTGTGTTTTTTTACAATAAAATTATGTCTATGTCTATATCAATGGCCAACCTTGGTATAAGGAACTAACCGAGGCGGGAATCGTCACCGTTATTCCTAATACGGCGTCCAATTCTAGTTTTTAGGTCTTTGAGCTGGGCACCACAAATGCCTAGCTAGTCTCCGCAACAATGGGCACAAAATATTAATATAATTGTGGCTCCATTGCCGCGTAATTTAAGTGTTCCTTGAAAGCGGCATCTTCCGCCCTTGCTGCTATCATGTAATCAGGTGAGAGACCGCGGTTAATTTCAAATAATTACTTATTACATACCGGTGAGAGTGGCAATCTCCTGCGCGCATTTTTCCGCAAACCCGATGCGTGTATTTAATCCCGTACCGACGGCAGTGCCGCCCAGCGCCAGGTAATGCAGGCGCGGCAAGGTGGCGCACACCCGCTCGATGCCGTACGTCAGCTGGCACGCGTAGCCGCTGAACTCTTGCCCCAAAGTTAGGGGGACGGCATCCATCAAATGGGTTCTGGAATTAAACAATAGATAGTAGTAGTAGGGCGCATTTTAGACAAGAAAACTGTAACGCAATCTTGATAATTTTAGAGGACTACAATTTTACCTGCTAATATTGTCAATATTAACGGATTCCTTACATTATCATCAGCCCTGTTTGTTTATAAACTTTTCTATTATCGGGCAAAGTTGGCCAAGAATAGATTAACAGAATCTGCACACTTAAAAAAATTACTCTCTGACATAGTCCCTCCTAATTTCCTCGTAATGTTTTCATGCACCATAAGTAAATAAACTTAACTTCAAAAAGAAACAAGTGCGAGTCTTAAATTTTAAACAAGATCAGAATTTTAAGTCGAAAATGGTCTCTGACCAAGGCTGGTCTAATTTACTTCTTACAACTTAATTAACCAATTTTTTAAGAAAAAAAAATTGTGAAAATATCCTATACCTATCAATATTGATAATTTTATAAAACTCATGTGCTACTTTTGATAATTTTGAAAGATCCACCTGCCGATCTTAATAATATTGAAGCACTGACCTGCCAATCTTGATAATGTTGTTGAACTCCTTGGACTTGGCATCGAGGGTGTCTCTGAGCGCGACCAGTCCCGGCATGAGCCGGTCCCGCAGCTCCATGGCCACCGCGATGTGCATGGCGGTGGGGTACGTGTCGTTGGAGCTCTGCGACTTGTTCACGTGGTCGTTGGGGTGCACGGGGTCCTTGCTGCCGAGACGACCGCCCAGGATCTCGATGGCGCGGTTCGAGATTACCTGCGATTGGTTGGAGGGTTCTAGTGTACATTCTAGTATGACACTTTCTTTGATCTGTTTATTGTTCTGAAAATTTTGTTTATAGTAGGAAGAAAGATTTTTTTATTGAGACAGATCAACTCTGTATATGTATGTCTTGTATGTATGTATGTTTGAATTTGAATCTAGTATAAAAAAAAAAATTATATATAGGTACATAGTATAGTGCGTTGGTGTAATTGATCCTGATAGATCTAAGATTACATTACATTGAGTGAGGACTGTGACGCATCGCGCACATCGGAGGGGGAAGCGCCCTGTCGCTCTCATGATATCGTTTCGATGTACGTCTCGTACAAATACTAACGTACGAAAAAGCTACTTTAGTGTTGTAGTTAGTAAAAAGCGTACCTCGTTTGTGTTCATGTTGGTCTGAGTACCGGAGCCCGTCTGCCAGATGACGAGCGGGAAGTGTCCCTCGCGGTAGAGCTTGCCGCTGATCACCTCGTCGCAGGCCTTCATTATGGCCTCGGCTGGAAGGATAGAAACATTATTTCAACTTTTACAGTATAGTTTTATTCCCCGTCTGATAAAAGAGCCAACTTCAAACGGTGAAGAAAAACATCGTGAAGTCTGACTCAAACCTACACCTTAGACGTACGTCTACCACGCTGACCAAGTGCGTAGTGCGTAGTACCTTACCCTGCTCACAATGAGAAGGTGCCTCGTGCCCAGCAGTGGGACAATTTATATAAACAGGGCTGATTTTTTAAAAATAAATTTGACGTGTATCTGTATGTCTGTCTGTGGCATCGTAGCTCTAAAACGGATAGACCTATTTTGATCTAGTCTTTTTTGTTTGAAAGAGGACTTGATTGAGCATGTTTATAGCTAAGTTTTATCAAAATTTGATCAGCCGTTTTTTATATCAAGGTTTTTTAGTCTTCTGAACATACTTGTTAATCGACTGCACCAGAAAGAGTGTAATGTTTGTCGGGTGTAGGTATGTTTTAATCGATCTGATATAAAAAAGCACATGGACGAATTCAAACGTGAAATGAAGGCGTCCGAACTCTGTTTGGCGGGTACCGCTAGTAAATAATAACAAATACACTGACCCCTGTGATGATTGTACAATGTACACATTTTCAGGAGTCAGGATAAATATAAATAAATATAAATCTATAGCTGTCGGATGTGTGGTGGACTTCTATACCGGAGGGTAAAAGTACAAATCTCAACGAGCAACTTATGCTAACAGTATAAAAATTAAAACTATACCGTATACTTTATTACAGCTAGGCTGTCTAGCCGCCTTCATCTTCTTCTTCTTCTTCTTGAGGTACCATCTCCTACCGTAGGTTGGTATCATTAAGGCTATTTGTATCTTAGACACAGCTGCTCGGAACAAGCCGCCTTCATACATACAAACATAAAAATCACACATACATAATTATGTGTGATTTTTATGTTAAACGGGACATCCCGTTATTGTAGGCAGAGCATCAAGTCTGACTTTTTGCTTCACCTATTTTATAAAAATAAAATAAAAAAACCATGAGCCCGTTTGACGCCACATTTGATCGTTAAATGGTTAGATAGAATAGAGAGAGTAGGTAATAGAAGGTTAAAGGGTATTAGAGGATAAGATGTACAAAATTTTGGCTTTTTTATGTAGAAATAGGTTCGCTTGACCGCCAACACGCCTGATGTTAAGTTGACTTGCTACATTTAAGTTGAAAATAAATCGCTAAACACCTAATTATGTTCCTAGCAGCCTCAAGAGTGTCATTCAAAGCCACAAGGTTAATAATTGTCAAATGCCTAGCCTCTTTACCACAAAAACACCTTACCATGCTATAGCTTCCTTGCTTGGGAGCTTAAGCTCATTGTGTGGTTTCAACTTTTAACTCAAGTTCATATCTAGGATTTTAACTAAAGTGATTTTCTCAAGCGTAAACCATTAAATCATACCAATTTTCTTGTCAAGACCGAACTCCTGGTTGACTTTAGCGGCGGCCTTCTTCAGAATGCCCATGGCGACGATGACTGGGTACTGAAACAATATTCCAAAATTAATATTTTCTAATGAATTTTTTACCTAAGGTATCATCATTATCATCATCATCTCAGCCATAAGAAGTACACTGCTGGAAATAGGCCTCCCCAAAGACCGATCTTGCCAAGATAATACATAGGCTCAAAAATCATTTCGAAACAGCGCTCGTGGCGTAGCTTGATTAGCTGTTTTCGAACGATCACCAATGTCAAGCAACGAACGGACCGGTGAGTCTTCGGATGGGTGACTGTGAGTGGCATTTCTTTCTAAGCGCTACCGTGGGTCGGATGACACGTTAGATTGTAGGTCCAGATTATTTGTTCCTAAAAAAAAACAGCAATCGTCAAGACAAGTCAGAGGCTTTTCGGCGGCTTAATAACTCTGAAACTAGGGCTGGCGGCTATAGACTGAGTGTCTATACGAACTTACTTTATTTCGAAACAATTATCTCTTTCGGTAGTTTGGTAAAATTATACGTCACAGTGAGAGTGTCGAACACAAACGATAATGCAAGTGTAATGAGTTATTTCACGGCATGATAAGGCGTATTGTTGTTACTGATAAGGAAGCTCCTGCCGCTATAATGGCTGGGCGAGTTATCTCGGTGTGTTGTGGCACCGCGCCTGGTAAATAAGTTTTGTAACAACAAACTTTATCAGACGTGACAAGATGGGTAAACAGGTCCGCTCTAAGTAAACATGCTACTTTGATATAATCAAAGTACATACCATATATATCATTGTTTACAGGCAACGTTGAGAACATAATTTTTCCATACAATAAGAGAAAAAAAAAATTATTCCATTTCGATGATCCTTTTTTTACCTACTTCAAAAAGAAGAAGGCTAACAATTCGGCTATATTATTTTTTTACCGCGTATCCTCGTCATTCATTAATAAATTTGATTTTTTTTTTGTTTGAAAGGATCTACTTTCAGATTTGACTCATAGAAATTTTGTCAAAATCGGTTCAGTAGTTTGGTTCTAAAAAAAATTATGCAATTTGAAGTCTTGTGGTTTCAGTTTATTAGGCTTCCTTACTAAGGGTGCGTGAGCCTATTCGTGAGGCTACGGTCTTTCTGTGCTGCACTTATAAACAGCTATATTATGTTTTAAACTGTCATTAATACCTACAAATCTCAAAATTGTCAAGATTCTAGGATTTACATTGATGTAAATCTACAGATAAGTACTAAAAATAGGTCAAGAGCGAGACTAGTTATCGTAACAAATTTTTAAAAAATAGAAAATTATTGTGCGAGATAAAACCTTGTTGACTCCACAAAAAAGAAACGAAATATGATAAAATGAATGTTTGGATCCAGTTGGTTTCACATGACATAAACTTAGCCTCGGTGTGCGAGTTCAACTCGTGCTTTGTCGGATTTATTAAAATAAAATTATTATTATTGTATTTACGATTGGAATCATTAAACCTATGTTTTGCTTATTTTTTTTTTTTATATTATTTTTAAGTTCGAAATTAAAACAAAAAAAAATATATGAATATATGAAAGATGCCTGGCCA
Source organism: Lycia hirtaria (assembly GCA_947563715.1). Classification (NCBI taxonomy): domain Eukaryota; kingdom Metazoa; phylum Arthropoda; class Insecta; order Lepidoptera; family Geometridae; genus Lycia; species Lycia hirtaria. Next base: position 29,289,199 of record OX387375.1, read on the forward strand.
TTTAAGATTCCAGACAAACAAAATATGTGTCATCCAAATCGGATAATATTCCGAGGCAGAAACCAGTTTTCTCCTTACGTTTATGTTAGGAGTGTCGTGATTCATCATTAGCTACCTTTATTAAACCAACACCTGTACCCAGTCATGGCCTTATAGACCTTAAGGTTGAATCGACACAACCAAGACACGTTCACCTTAATTGAGTAACAACACGTGTGTACCCACTCTTACACAATTACATACGCACAGCCAACAACTTCACTTTCCTTCGGCAGTCGAGTATACTCATCATCATCTCAGCCACAAGTAGTCCACAGGTGAACATAGGCCTCCTCCATGGATTTCAAAATAAATCGGTTGGAAACGACTTGCATCCAGTATCATTCTGCCACATGTATGATGTCTTAATTTATAATAACATGTATTACGTAATTTGTATCAGATCTACCGATCAATCTAGATTTAGGCTATTCAAAGATTTAGGCTATTCAATACCTACAAAATTAGAGAATAGAAACTCTAAAAACAATTTGTACTCTAGATAAAACTATGCAGGCGCCATTACCCTGAATCTAGGTACAATTAATTTGGCAATAAAAAAGGTTAGTGATTTTTTTAGAATTAAGGTAATGCCAAACTTTACTATCGCTCTGTAAGCAAATTGTAAACTCATTCATGTTGGAAAACAAAGTTTGTTTACAAATCCCAAAAACAAAATAAGTTGGATACAAGGCCTGGATAGTATTTTTTTTTCTCTTGCGGGTTGCACATACGCCATTTACTGGAACTACGTTCCCGCTCCATGAAAATTTACTTCACTCGTTCAGCAGTCAAGAGTCACCTTTTGTCGTTCACTCAGATTTTATGAAAAAAAAAGCCTAATATTTTTAGGTGTATTTAGATTGTTTCCATATTAATTATTAATGGCGGCTTTTTTGACATATTGTGAGACCAATGAACGAACCTAGTCGTTTTTTTTACATTCGGTATTGTATTTATTAAATTTTAATCTAATTGACTTGACATATTTTATAATTAATGTAATTGGCTATCTGCCGTTTTAATTATTATTAAATAAATAAAAATAAATAAATTACTAGCCTAAAGGCTTGACGGATTGTTGTGTGATGCGAGGCATTATTAGACGTGCCGTTACTTCAAATGACCTTTTAATATAGATACATGTTATATTTACGATTAAACTACTACTACTTTGGATAAGTTCTCGGCAATTTTAAAAATAAAAACTGCGCTATACTTGGAAACTACAATGCCAAGATTAATTTCGAATACCTTACCGAAGTTTACCTACACAGGTAAACTTCAAGTATCCGAAATTATTTTTTCTTGACATAATTCCGATCGGGCCATACTGTTTGACATGAACTGTACTCAGAGCATTTTATTTACATTGTATCGGGCGGCACTTTCTAAAATTACGTTCACTCTACATAGCAAAACAACAGAAAGTTGAATGACTCACGAACAATAAAAAAGTGTCAATGAGTTTCATCGATATATTCAGTTCTTGCTCTCTAGAGTGTGGCACAACATTTATTTTTTATTTTTACATAATATAGATCTTCGAATGACCACCAACTCGCCTGGGTCTCAAGGCTGCTAATTGAACATCACTCGTCCGCCGCTCGCTGATACGATTCAACGACTACTTTCACAAATTATTAGTGTCTATTTATATAGTAGTAGACTAGCAATTCGTCAAAATAGTCGTTGAATCGTATCAGCGAGTGACGAGCGAGTGATGTTCAAATAGCAGCCTTAAGACCCCGATACTACGACGATGTGGACGATGATGGAGGTCGTTGATCTAGCTAGAAGATATCTGTTAACTCTAGCTTTGAAAATTCCAACATTGTAGCTCTCATGAAACAGAGAAGGCGGCAAAGAATTCCATTCCTGAGCAGTACGTATCAAGAATATTGACCGAAATCGTTGAGAACGGATTTTTAGCATTTCCACGTTACGGCAATACCACGATGGTATTTTGGTGAACGTTCTATCTATTGTTTGGGATATATGCCCTGCTTGCTCACCAACCAGATATTGACGTGTTTTTAACAAAATTGTATATGTTAGTTAGTGCTTGTATAAATTTTTTGAGCCGATAGATTTTGTCAATAATATAATTATTTATTTTTCATTTAGTAGTCTTATAATTCAATTAAAATATGAAAGTATATTGTTATTTGCTATTGATAATTTTATGATTTAGATATATTAGTTCGTTTAGTAGTTTCGAGTAAAGACATTTGTTTAATTTTATTATCATTTCCCTTTATTCAATTTAAATCTCGGGTCGCAGCCCGGTCCTTTGATGGGCATCAGTGGAGCCGAAGCCAACACTGAGAGGCCCTTTACATAAAATAATATAAAAAATACAGTTATTGTGTATGTGGATAGACGATGGAACTATTGTACAATATGGAATTAGACAAATCGGGGCTATTGAGATGAAATGGTTATGACTTATAAGACTAGTTTAATTATATTAAATATTTCTATAAAAAACAATAAAAACCACTATGAAAACCTAGAGTGCCGCCGGCAGCGGGGCGGGGCATTATTATTATTATTTATAATTAGTATTGTTATATTTTTCTTTAATTAACGAATTGACATTATCCTGATGATTTAATTTTAATTTAACCTAGATTACTTTTTGATTTTATTGAAATTGATTGTTATAATCTAAATTTACAATTGTGTGTTGTGCTTAGTTATAATTAATATTGTTTGTCACTTTATAAATAATTACTGGCTACCACACGACTTGGCGTAGCTGTAAGTGTGGGGAGTATTTATACAAATAAATAAATAAATATCCACACAAATGAAGTGTTTGTATAACAATGTAAGAATAGACAGTAGTAACTACTAAACAAATATTGATATAATTCTATGCAAACAATCTTCACGTGCTTTCAAATACTCTCATGTATTTAATTTAGGTTCAAGAAATTAAAATGCTTATAACTTTCTTATTTTTGAAGCTATTTTAATTTTGTTTTTATGGAATAGATCTATTTGTGATTAGCCTTTTTATGACAAAATAAAAATTAATCATGCGTATGGGCTCTCATTGGTAACCAATTCGTTCAGTTCAAATCAGGCATAGATATTCAGATTATAATTTTAATTACGTTATAGCAATAAAAGCGCTTCGAGCAGGTTACCACTGCATTACTGAGACATGACTAGAAATTGACCGTGACTTGTTTCCAACTTTGACTAGATCTTAATTGACGTCAATTGAAAATAAGACAAACGTAAAAACGTTAAGAACTTGTATCCAGTTGCCGTAAATCTAACGAACATGCCTTGGTTACTTATTGGATAACAGTGACAGTTGATTTTGAAACGAAACATTTTCATAAATTCATCATGTACGCGTATAAATTTATAGCCCATTGTTTCTGTACCCACACGACACGTTTCCATGCAACGTTATGGTATTTCATTACATATTGCACCACACATGCAACATTATGGCATTTCATTACATAATGCACCATACGTCTGTTGCAAAAAAAACCTGCGTTGCTACGTAAGACTCCAACCAACTGAATAGACATGCGCGTGTGTGCCCTGAAGAGGAGACTCTGAGAGCCCCGAAACTGGTCGAAGATAAGTAAGAGACAGATTTGATTATTAAATTTTATTAAAAAATTAAATCCTCTGAAATCTGCCCCCCCCCGTCCTAGGGCCCTAGGACGCTACCGCCCCTACGACATATTGACAAATCCAGGACTGTAGCTGTGCGCTACAAACCCCAAACTTAAGAGTAGTATTCTGTGTGAACTCACCGGCATGCGTTCCTCAATGCCGCCGATAGGGAAGTTCATGACGGAGCGCACTGTCTGGGCGCCATAGTATCTGTCGTCGGGTACGTCCAACTCACCGAACGTGTCGCGTTCCTTGCGCTGGAAACGAAATGAAACATATTATATAATTAAATTAGCCAATTGTTATAACATATGTTACTACAATAATACATATGCATGTTCAATTTATGTAAATGTCTGTTCAGACATAGCGGCATTCACGCTTTGTTAGCAGTACCGGTATTTTTGTGCATGGACTAATTTTATTGAACTCCGCGTTTCAGACAGACAAACCGAATTAGTTAAATCGAGATTTTATAATCATACTAAGAATAAGAATCAGTCAATTGTACTTCAAAGTGCAAATCGTGCAAGCTTATACCTCGTATATTATTTAATTAGGAAAAAACTCACGACATTAATCGGTCAATAGAGCGATATCCTTCGACCGGTTTCGGTACTGTCAGAGTCCCGGGGTCCGTACAGACGGGACTCTTTTGCATACTTACGGAAGTTTTAGTACACTTATACCTCTTGTTGTGATGTTGTGTAGATAAAGCAAGCTCTTGAAGAGTTAACAAGTGTGCAGTTGACCAGGATATCGAGTACGTATTGAAAAAAATATGGAAGAAGCGAAAATAATAATATACAGCAACAACGGAGCTACAAGGAAAGGATCGTTGCGTAATTTACGAATTGTGACTAGGTACAGTTGTATATGAAACTAACTATATTACAATGCTTTGTTCCACAAAATAATCAAATGTGAGCCCTGTATCAAGTAGGTAAGTTACGAAAAGTTAGAATAAATTATGAAACAAGTATCTTTTTCGAAAGTAAAATAAAATACCCAACTGCAGAAGGGCTATTTTTGCAGTCCAACTTAAAATTTTGTTATGCTTGATACGCACAAAAACCTAAACATACTTTCGCATTTATAAAAAAAAAATTACATGACACGGATAAAACTAAATTTCCTAAACAACTTTGTTGAAGCAATCAATACTATCGATGTATAGTAACTAACAGGGACCATAGAATAATAAACAGTTAGTAGGTAAAGGTCGAGGTCAAGGCGTTCGTGATTTTATGAGATAATAATTTACATCAGCTGGTATAACTTTAGACGCTAACAGAATAATCGTGGCATGCGTGTTTCTGGAAAATGTAACAGGCATAATTTTATTATACATGGTTTTCGGATACTTCACAGATAGATATTCAGCATGTCATTCTAAATAAAACTATAGCATTATAATTATTTCACATACATAAATAGAAAGTTAACAACTGTTTCTGTTCACTTGTCATGTCAGTTGCCTATGTCAATAAATATTTTATTTCTATTGAATGATTTATAAAACAGTGGAACGACAATTTGTTTAATCTCCGTGCTACAATTCCTTCTACAGTTATTTTGCCTTTGACATTCATGTCTTATATTATTTTTGTAAACCATAAAGCTGTCCCCCGTTTCAGTCGAAATAAACATTTGTGTATCTTCTGATAGCCCATTATTTGTTCTTCTCATTTTATATTTTTTGAATATTATAACCTGAAGGACAAATTAATTTCGTCATCTATCCGAACACCCTGTGCAACTGCATTGAAATAAAAACAAGCCTAAAAAGCTTTATAAACATTTCAAAAGGGGTCTACCACAAAACCGAATTAGAATATTAATGTCAACTATATTTTAAACAAACAATATTTTTTTCTGTTTAGAGAGTTATTTAAAACAGGCTAATTCTATTTTAAACAATCACTGCAGACCACTACAGTGATTGATTTATTGGACGACACACTCGGCCAGTTTGGCCTCTAAGAGTCTGAAAACTGAATTTAAATTTGAAGATTTCACAAAATTTTAATTATCATCATCAACGTCTCAGCTACAAGAAGTCCACTGCTAGACATAAGTCTAACCATATATTTAAAAAAAAACTGGTTGGAAGCGGCCTGTAACCAGAGCATCGTCATCCTGTTAAAGCGCCTGGCGCTTGACTGTTGGAAATCTGACTTAATACTTGAAAATTTGATTATAACTTTCATATTTAATTAAAGTATGAAACTCTTATTAATATCTGATTTGATTATTACACTGAATTTATTCACCATTCAATCATGATGAGTATTCATGAAACTCTTTGGTTTTCTAGACCATTTTATATTTGAATTTAAAATATTTCACGCCACTGTTTCTGTTCAAAACCTTTTGTGGTAAGGTACACTGATAAAATTATTTACTCGGCTGCCAATTTTTCCACGCGTAGTTTTGGTAAAATAAAAATATAATCACGTTATCATACCACACCAAGATAAAGAATAATTTCATATTTTACCATTTTGTGGTTTTGTGATTTCCTATGAAAACAGGTTTCGATATGACCCTATCTGTTAACCACAAGGAATATCATTTTACCACATGTTTTTCTGATAAAATCTAAGTACATAATCCAAGTAATCTACCCTTAAAATAAAATAAAATACATTATATTTCTCTCGCTGGCTATGCTCGGAGTCTCTCTACGAGATCGAATCAGAAATGAAGAGATACGTAGACGTACAAAAGTCACCGATATAGCACAGCGGATTAGCAAGTTGAAGTGGCAGTGGGCAGGGCACATAGCACGTAGAACTGATGGCCGATGGGGCCGAAAGGTTCTCGAGTGGAGACCACGTACCGGCAAGCGCAGCGTAGGAAGACCAGCCACGAGATGGACAGATGACCTCATACAAGTGGCGGGAAGACGCTGGATGCAAGCCACTTCCAATCGGTCTTTTTGGAAATACATGGGGGAGGCCTATGTCCAACAGTGGACTTCTTATGGCTGAGATGATGATGATGATGACATAATATTTATCTGGAAGTACGGGAGTGGCCTCGCCCAGATAGGCCATCGGGCGGGCACTATATGCAGTGCCCGTCCTACCTTTTCTCGAAGCGGTTCGTAACATTTTTTAATCGTCAAACTTCAGGCTGAATAATACTAGATGTCCCAAATCAAAGTTTTAGGATTACATGAAGGGTTGTCATGTATAAAACATTCTTTAACATTTTTGCAAATAATTATAGTTTAAAACTGAAAGACCGACTTCAAAATACGAAATTCGTTTACTTGGATGACATGTTTTCAGTTATTTGGTTATAAAAACCAAATTACAAAACCAATTTTGATAAAAATTTATATGGGACCACCTTTGAGGTATTATCTACCAAAGAAAAAAAAATCAATAATAATTCAAAACTGGCTGAGTAATCGCTGAACAAACATACAAAAAAAACAGTCGAATTGAGAACCTTCTTCATTTTGGAAGTCGGTTAATAAAGGAAAAAAATGTTGGTTCGGCAAAATGTTGGGATGATAAAATCATGAAAATATAGGAGAGGCAAGATATGGAATAGAGTCGCTTCTTCTTCTTCTTGAGGTACCATCTCCTACCGTAGGTTGGCTATTGCAGGCTATTGGTAGGCTATTTGTATTTTAGACACAGCTGCTCAGAACAAAGAAAGAATAGAGTCGGTAGAGATCGAAAATCTGGAAAAATGGAAACCTTCACAGCTGAAAGCGGTCCTTATACATAAATCCCTGTTTATAAAAGTTTGATGCTATTGTATATTGCATTAAAACTATGAAGCATTTTATTTATCTATAAAAACAAATTAACAATTTTGGGACTTTTACCTCACTTATCACACGCTCTGCGTTATATTTTGTGCTTGTCAATGGGAAGTGCCCTGTAGTTTTGATCATCTTGTAAAAATATGTGACAAAATGGCCGTTTTCAGGGTTTATTACTCTAAAATCGGCCGTTTTGTCTCATATATATACACAACCTAAGGGCACTGGAAACTTCCCACTGACAGCATTTTATTGCATTGAATTAAAAGTTTATTTTTTTGGTTTTAAGGTACCTCTGCACTCCTTAGGAGCGTCTTGTTCAATTGCGAAAAGCAAAATATTAGTCAAAAATATTATTTAACAAATAGCTCAGATAAATAAATAAATAATCTATTAGACAGGTTATTGGATGAAAATAGCAAAATAATATAATTTTCGCAAAAGTCGACTCCACATTTTGGCCCCCGCGTTAACATGTTTGGGGCTAATTATTTTCTATATTTAATACTTACGTATTAAATTTTAATTTATATGAAAATGTAAATTAACGATACATGTCAAATTAATAATGTTTACATTTCATACTAAAAGATACATTACATACATACTGGCCTTGTGGCTCAGTTGGTAGTAAGCTGCCTGCTGAGCTTTAGGTCGTGGGTTCGATCCCCACCCAGGGCAAACATTTGTGTGGTGAGCATGGACTATTGTTCTGTATTTGGGTGTTTCTGTGTATCATATGTATATATTTACAAAAAAAAACTGGACAAGTGCCAGTCAGACTCGCCCACCAAGGGTTCCGTACAAACTAGTAGATAAAAGAGGGAAATTATTTATATTTTTCCTACATAAATCGAAAAATATACATCGTAGAATATTTAATAACCTGTTTTAGTTTGTTCTAATTAAGCTCTTTCATATAATACCCAACATGATACGGTTAACCTACCTGCCTTTTCTCCGCCAAAAAGAGTGAGTTTCTTTTGTCTCCTACTTTCCAAAATGTATTCTTATCCTTGACAGACCGTCTTGAACTGCTTGGACTCACGTTAACCCCAATAATGAACTTTAAGGGCTACCTTGAATCTAAGGCTAAACTGGCTAGTAAAAAGCTTGGCATCATTAATAAGGTTAGGCGATACTTCTCACCGGGACAACTGCTTCATCTGTATCAAGCACAGGTTCGATCGTGTACGGAGTACTGCTGCCACCTTTTTGATGGATCAGCAAAGTATCAGCAGGAAGCTTTAGAATCAGAGGACCGGCGAGCTGTGAGGTTAATCGGTGACGATAAACTAGCTGCCAAGAAGCTACTTAGTCTCGAGCACCGCCGTAAAGTAGTATGTCTGTCTATTTTCTACAGGATTCATTTCGGGGAATGTGCGCAAGAGCTGCGCGACCTAATTCCACCCTCCCCATCCTCGGCCACACCGTCGCTTAACATCAGGCGAGTTGGTGGTCAATCGCAGATCTATAATGTATAAAAAATAAAAAAGACCCTATTTTATGTGATTAAATTAAAAATGTACAGTTTTCGGCATTTTTCCTTTATGTGTACAAATGACAATGCTTCTTGCCAAATTTCAAAGTTATAGGTCAACGGGAAGTACCCCATAGGTTTTGATTTTCTTGCGAGTGTCGAAATATGCGTTTTTGCGGCATATTCGGCTGTAACTTTTTTTTATGCAAACAGAGAAGTTAGATTTTTTCATAGCTCCAAGGGACAGTATTTGATATGAATTTCAGCTTCATACCTCCACGCGTTCCTGAGAAAAAGGGTCTTGACAGACAAACAGACGGACAACAAAGTGTTCTATAAGGGGTCCTATAAGGGTTCCGTTTTTTCCTTTTGAGGTAAGGAACCCTAAAAAAAGTATACATGTATACCATCACACATCTAATTCCATAGTACAAGCTTTACTTAGTTTGGGCTAGATGGTGTAGTGCGAAATGTCCACAAATATTTATTTATTTATATCCACATCATATGTTGATAAGCAATTACTCGGACGGGAACAGTTTAGAACAAGTAGTTATCATAAGAAAATAATAATTAAATATCCGACTGCATAAGATGTAAAACTGCGCTTATCGTAGTACAACTGTTACTCTGTTGTTGAGTGTACGTTTTTCGCTAGAAAGTTAGTTCCTTTATAATAATAATTCTTGTAAAAATATCTAATATGAAGAGCAATTTAATTTAAAATTTTACGAGAGTTGTATCATTGTTTATAGCTCTGAAATATACCTGTATAAGGTGACACAGAGTTCGCCCTATTTACAGTAGGTGAAAACGAACCTTAAAAATTTGTGGTAGGCCCCCTCACAAGCTAGTCAATAATAATAAATATGTGCACATTTCATATATATATGTATGTACATTTAATAGCTTACCATTTTCACGGGTTTCGACTCGGGGCTCATACAGTGCGAGCACGCCATCGTTGGAGTATTAGTACTTTTAAAATATCCTTTCATAAAACGACGCCAAAAAAACACGTCCAAATGACGCCTTATCAAAACTTTTTTTAAATGCAAACTTTTATAATTCGAATGAGGATTTTATTTTTTTAATGACACCACGCGTTTTGTTATTCCTGTCAACAAAAAGGTCGTATTGGCGAGGTTGGTTTAGACGCGGTTTGTAAACGGAACGAGCGGCCACGTCGCGACGAAATGAAAGGCGGTACGACTGGTAGGTACCGGTAGGCGTCCCCTCCACACCACGAATGTTAGATCCAAGTTTGCGTATGTTATTTTATATTATTTTGTTATCATTTAACTGTAACCGCCCGCATCTGATGCCGTGTGCAGACTGAGTTATTTAGCAACCGTGATAGCAGTTTATCAATTTCACAGTAGGTATAAGACCAGTCTTCATTTGCATAATTAGCATAGCGCTATTAGCGCTGTTATATACCTATTTTATTAGGTTATTAAGAACTGGCGTTGGACGGTCGAAAATAATCCACAAAAAGTCAAAACAACTTAGCAACTGATTCTCTCTAAGTCATTGACTTCGAGTCATCATCATCATCAACAGAGTTCTTTGTCCTACAGGGTATAGGCCTCTTTCTTATCATGACTCTGAGTAGGTAGGTATAGGTCAGCTGCTCTGGTATTTTTTATCTAGGTCAACATATATCTACGTTAAATCATCTCGTCTGCCAGAGGACAACGATAGAGGATGGAGCACGTCAGTATCTCCGATTTTGTCCATTTAACACTCACTTTATTCTTTATTCGAGAAAAACAACTATTATTTTGTTGTAGGTAAATCAGATGCCCTACAAAATTGAGTCGCATTCTTCATCTAGCTGGGTAACTTAACTATCCTAAGCATTCTAACCTAACCTAACCCAAAGCTTGACAAGACCATGAATGGAGATGATGAGATCTCTAGATGATTGTGTAAAAAGTTAGGTATACGGGGGATTACTAGGACCCTGTTTATCGGGTCCCTGTCTGGGATTATGAAGATTGCAGACTGCTAGATTGTGGAGTACGCTTCCTGAGTGGGTATTTTCCGATGGATATAATCTGGGTATCTTTAAATCGCAAGCGAGTTTCTTCTAGGTAAGCGCGCTCCATCGTTAGACCGCAACGTCGCATAACATCAGGCGAGTTGGCGGTCTAGCGCAAATCTATTACTACATAAAAAAAACTAAATTCACTTCACAAGAAAATTGTCTCATTGGATGCTATCCACTTTAAGTTCAAAAGCTCCAATAATTCTCATTCCATTTTATTCCATTTTAAACTTCTAGTTTTGTGAAGCTGGTTTTTTGGATCAGATTATCACTTGTCCTAACTCGTCAGTTCCCTTATTCGTCAAGATTGTGGAAATCATTGTCTTATTCTTATTCGAGATGGGGGCGATAAGTCCTGCACTGACGTCCCGCTTGGGGTGTATTGTGCATTACTTGGGTTGTATTGTGCATTTTGTTTATTTATTTATTTATCATAATTACAAAGGATAACATAATATACTTAACACCTAAAAACCACAAATATATATTATATTTCATTATTTAGTTTATAATGTTACTTGTTTAATATCCCGTTGCACACCCCGTCTGATTTATATTATATATTTTTCTTCATCCTATGGTTGCCTGGAAGAGATCGCTTTTAGCGATAAGGCCGCCTGTTGTTGCACTAGTCTATTTAAGTACTTTGTTATTACTCTTAAGTTGTGTACAATAAAGAGTCTATCTATCAAAGTTACAGACACAACACACTTATAAGTAAGTAAGGTCATATCGACGGTTAAAAGGTAATAGGGTATAAGCGACATTTTAGTCAAAAATGAGTTATGAATGCTATCTTACTTAAAGTTTTCAGCTTTTTCATTTAGCACTCATAACTCATTTTTGACTAAAATGTCGCTTATACCCTTTCACCTTTCGACTACTATGTCGCTTATACCCTATTACCTTTTAACCGTCGATATAGACTGAGTGGCCAGCCCTAGTGTTAGAGTTATTAAGCCACCGAAAGGCCTCTGACCTGGCTTGCCGATTGCTGCTTTTTAAGAACAAGCAACCGGGACCTACAATTTAATGTGTCATCCGTCATTAAAAATTCGACTCCAAACGCAACTTACTAAATCATTCATGATTGTAAACTTTTTAAACAGACCTCTCTTCACTCGCTCTTTTTTTCTTTTGTCAAGAATGAGATTTGTCATTGAATGTCAATTGCTTTGTCTGCAAAGATTAGAAAATGTGTAGATGCTTACTTATATGATATTCCTCAACATTTGACACTTTTGCAAAGAAAAATGTGTCGATGGAACTCTGCGATTCTATAATCTGACGCACTTCACTCAGGAATACAATGAAATATTTACATTTTTAGAGATTATTCAAAAAGTTATAAAGCAATGTTTATAAGACAATTAGGGGACCAACTTGGGAGCTTTATCTATACACCAATTCAGGAAACACAAAAATTGGTCCATGAATAACGGAGTAATTCATGTACATACATAAAATATATATATATATATATATACTACGAATTGATAACCTCCTCCTTTTTTGAAGTAGGTTAATACATGTATTATTTGTTTTCATAAAAATATACATTGTTTTTTAAATTTTTTACCTTCACACTATTGGGTTAAAGTGAGATACATTATTTGTGAAAAAAATTAAATGAATGTAAATGAGCCCTGTTAACCTAAAACTTGAGATACAGTGTTTTACTTATACACAGGCCTTTCTTTTGGGCTCAACTGTTCTTTACCTGCCACTGAGTTGGGGACTGTTTTTTTTTTTTATAGAAAGCTTACTTTATAAGAAGTCTTCAGTTAAAGTTTTAACGCTAGAATATTAATGGTTTTGAAGAAATACATTTTTAAATATTTTGGTTGTTTGGCAAATCTTATAAGAATTGTAGACACAAATTAAGATTTTAGCAGTAAAAATCTCTGTAAATAATATAGTGGCCCAAAAAGTAGGTTAGGTTATGTTAGAACATTAAAAACACATCGCGCGAGCCGAGTGAGCCTAGCGAGCGTGCCGCGGCAGCGGCCGGCGAAGCGCTAAATAATATGTTTTTGTACTTAACCTCAAAAATGATTTGAAAAAATGGTGATAAAAATAATAAATTCATTAATTTATTTCTCAGAAAAAAATTTAAGCTAAAATATTTGTATACTTGTTCTAAAGTCCTTCCGAGATTTTGGTGTGTTTTTCACTTTCCCTTGGGTTTTCGCACTCGCCCTTTTGGGGGGGAGGGTCCTACACCCTCCCGCCCTACTCCCTCCCCCTGTCAACCCCTTCCCCTCACCAGGAAAACAAAAAAAGTACTGAAAAAAATAATTTAAAAATTCATATCTCGGAGGGGGGGAGGAATCTAGCTACCCCCCTTCTCAGGGGGTATCTACATCTCCCCCCCTCACCCCACCCTTAAATCGACGGCAGGTAAAGTACAGTGCTACCCTTTTTTCAGTTTTTACGGCAATTTTTCAATACATTTGAAAATTTCCTTTGCCCACTTGCCCCAACAAAAAAAGCCCTGCTTATACATAACATACTTACATATATAAAAGCTTAAATTCAATTAATCTACCTTAGAAAAAAATATGGAAAAAAGATTGTAAAGAAATATAATTTATTTTGTAAACATTTATAGCACAAAATTTAACTAACCATGCATTGGGAGCATATAAAAACTGAGTTGAAATTATTGCTTCATTATCAATTGAGCCAAAGTATATCAGTGTATTATAGTATTGGTGCTGTGGACTTCCCTGTAGCATCAATTTCTGTAGATACAAATGGAAATAAGAGAAAAAGTAAAAGAAAATAAGGATAAATAAATAACATAAAGTATGCAGTGATATAAAATTCCAAATAACACCCTGCATCGTTTTGATACACACAATTCAATAAGTATACAAAGGAAAATAGAGGATAGAATGGTAGAACTGTTGCATTAATATTAATAATCTATTACTAGGTAGGTACTAGGTATATTTTACTCTTAAACCCTCCTTTTTAGTGATTTATTTGCCAATATATTATCTTCCTATAGCATTGAAATGCTGATGACAATTTATGAAACGATTTTAGAATGTAGAGGCTGATCAATACCACAATAACTTGACTGTGAACACGAATGGATTAGAAAACATTACGTACGATGCTATTTGTTACTATTGCTTCGAAACACAAAAGTGTTATGCTATATTACTAAAAGGATTTTGATCTTGGTTAATAAAATAAGCCCCTGAAAAGCTTTACAATAATGCAAATTGGCGCAAAAATATAAACTGACCGGTTATGCAACTTACCGTTGTAACATTTGTTGTAGAAATATTAGCCTTGTGCACGAGTTGAACGACACTGCGATAGTTTTTTGAAGAGTTTAATAGAGCTGTAGATATTTTAAACATGGATGAAGCCATGATTTAGTTAAATAACTCTATTTTTCGGCGATAAATTAGTGGTATCATAGGTTAAACGGAAGTAAAAATGTTATGAATGAGTGCAATCCGAATTACATCTATAGTGCAATAACCAAAGAACACGCAATAACCCTTTCGGTGTCGTTATTATTCGTCACATTTACTTTAACGTAGCAATTAAAACTAAACGTCCATAATATGGCAATGAAAAAACTCAGTGTGAAGGTAAGTTCAACCTTTTTTTATATAATGTTATTACTCAAACTTCTATTTATCGGAATCTGAATGATCAGGCATTTTGCGTGCTTATCGGAACAAATTTTGACTTGTAGCAATTTGACGCTATCTGACAGTAAAATTTCCACTGCCACTTCATTCTTCTTCTTTTTTGTATTGGACCCGCATTTAAGCATTTGCCAGTGTCAAGTATTAAGTTTTTTTTTTTTTTTTCTTTGTTTCTTGGCATCGCACGAAGGCATTCTGCCAGCTTCAATGTTAAATTGTTAATTTCAGTCTTGATCTTGAAGTGATTTCATCTTCATCAAAATTGACATTTTTAAAGATTAACTTCTAGAGGTTATATTCTTAATAGCAAAACGGGGAAACCATAAACGCGTGAGATTTATAAACTGTTATTGTTACTAATAATTTGGAAGAAAGAAAAATGGATCAGAAAAGTAAGGACTAGAAAATTAAGGAAGAAAACAAAAAGATAAACGAAAATTATAATTTTATATTGTTCGATAGAAGGTAAACAGATAATAAGTTATATATATACGGGTCTTGGGTATGAAGTAAACAGGAAATATCTGTGGGGAAAGGGACCTGATACGTGATGAGGGAATCATAGAATGTGAGGATATCATATTGCGGACATGAAAAAAATAAGTGATTTAAATCACCTACGTCACTTCCACAGTCACAGGAAGCGGAATCGATGATATTAATTCTGGCGAGATGAGCTGGGGTACACACATGGCCCAATCTCATACGGATTATAGATGATGTACCACGCTTACACAGTAACATACGAGTATCGAAAAACCACGGTCTTAATCTAATATTCGGTTGTATATTGGAATAGAATTTCCCTTTCTTTAAAATGCTGTTCGACCAAACTTCTTCCCAAGCCTTCTTCAAAGAAAGCTTGGGAAGAGTGGTCAAATCGTGGCAGAAAATAGTGTATGGGAATAGATCACCACAAACTACAGCTTGATTTGCGAGTCTATCTGCTATTTCATTGCCACTTATCCCAGTATGACTTGGAATCCATGCAAAGGAAATAGAAAGACCGTTCAAAACACATCGATATAATTCTTCCCTTGCATTAATAATAATCGGGTAATTTTGTGATTTAAATGGAAATTTTGCTAATGAATAGAGAGCACTCAGTGAATCAGAAAAAATGGTCGTCTGTGGAAGTTTCATTATACGAATATACTCTATGGCCTTGAAAATACCATAACATTCGCCGGTGAACACGGAAGTCTCTGGTGGTAATTTAATTTTCTGAACAATCTTGTATTGTGAGTGATATACGCCGACTCCTACCATACCCGTAGACGTGTGTTTAGAGGCGTCACAATAAATTTGATGCCACCCACGCCAGATATCATCCACCTTTGCATTAAATACAGTGTTCGCATTAGGATTGTGTTTTTCAATTCCTAAATTTAGGATTACATTTGGAGAATAAATTAAAGCATCATAATTACAATTGAATATAGGTAAATATTGACTTTGATAAACTGGAGCCCCTAATGATAAAAATTTTCTGAAGCTAGCAACTAAGCGCGGTGGAGTTTTGTGCCGCCAGAACGGAGTAGATTCTACAGATACTGAGAGATGGTGAAGTTTCTGTATAAGTGGATGATTAGCAAATTGTAAGGCGCGAAATAAATATCTGTCACAAAGATATTGCCTACGTAATTGTAAGGGAGGATCACCACATTCAGTTTGAAGAGCGTTTATAGGACTCGATTTCATAGCACCTGTTATTAATCGCAGAGCTTTTGATTGAATGTCATCCATCTTTCTCAGACCTGCTAAACTACAAGGCTCCAACAAAAAACTCCCGTAATCCAGGACGCTTCTTATCAAAGCATTATAGACCAGCTTTAGAGAATACGGATGCGCACCCCACCAAACGCCGGAAAGACATTTAAGAATGTTATATACTCTTTCACATTTCGATACCACATATTCACAGTGTGGAATTCCGGTGAGTTTGCTGTCCAATGTAACACCAAGAAATCTAATGTTGCCTTTTTCAGGCAAAATTTCACCTTTAAAAGATAT
This sequence comes from Lycia hirtaria, assembly GCA_947563715.1. NCBI lineage: Eukaryota > Metazoa > Arthropoda > Insecta > Lepidoptera > Geometridae > Lycia > Lycia hirtaria. The sequence continues at coordinate 29,305,878 of OX387375.1, forward strand.
TCTTATGGGATTAAGCCCACGTTTTCTAGTGAACAAGATAACATTACTTTTATGTGCCGACAATTCTAAACCATTATAGTCTAACCATTCTCCTAAATTATTGAGTGCTTGGGCTACGCGAGCAGTGGCTGAAGGGATAATCTTATTAGACGTGTAAATCAGTAAATCATCAGCATATTGTAATATACTAGCCTCCCCACGAAGTGACGATTCTAAATCATATGTGTAAATACTGTAACAAATGGGACTTACGACAGAGCCTTGAGGTAGGCCTTTCCAAAGAAGTCTATGAGCAACATCATTATCTAACTTAATTGATCTACCTGATAATAAATTAATAATAAAATTAGACAACATATGGGGCACGTTTAGTTTGTCAAATTTTCTCGAAGAACTGACAGAAGGACATTGTCGTAGGCTGCTTTAATATCTAAACATACAGCAACAACCGATTCATCTCGAGAGAAAGCAATACGTATATCAGAGGTAAAAATACCAATGCTATCTATTGTGCTTTTACCTTTACGAAAGCCATACTGAGACGATGCCAATAACCCATGACTTTCGAGGTACCACTCTAGTCTATTCTTAACTAAACGTTCCGCAATTTTAGCGATCACTGGAGATAGGGCAATCGGACGGTATGATGATACTTGAGAAGGATCTTTGGAAGGTTTCAGAATCGGTAATATAACTTGAGATTTCCATGAGGGAGGTACAGTACCAGACATCATTACTGCATTAATAAGACTTAGGAGGTAAGATAATGAATGCTCAGAGAGGTTACAGAAAAACGAATACGGGAGGCCATCTTCACCAGGGGCTGAATCTGATACTGACGAAAGAACACCTTTTAACTCATCTAAAGTAAATAATGAGTTGAGTCCAACTTGGTGTTGGATTATACTTAAAGGGCGTTCTATTAATTCTCGATCTGGGACAAACGGTGGAGCTAGGTGGTTTAGAAATTCATGAAACATAGATTGAGGAAGACTAGAATAATTATAATCAGTCATTGCATTTTTAAATCTACGAATATTTTGCCAAACATTTGAAAGACGGGAATGCGGGGAGATTGATGAACAATATCTTTTCCAGCCATCGAATTTCTTGTCCTTAAAAAGTTTGCGGTTTGTTTCCATGATTTCAATCAAAGTTTGGAAATTCTCATTGGACATGTTTTGGTTATAAGCTTTTTCAGCGATTTTTCTTCTTTTAACTGCCAATGTGCACTCATTATCCCACCAAGGAGGTGATGGAATTTTAGCTGAAACAACATTCTTTAAAGGGAAGGTTTCACTAGCGGCTTCTGATAAAGCTGCAGAAAATTTATCAGCGCTTACAATAACACCGAATGATGAGACAGGAGACAGAGATTTAATTTTAGATTCAGCTCTGGAAGAGAAACTATCCCATTCGTTATCTATAATTCTGTATTTTAAGCGAGGTTTTCTGAATGGCAAATTATTTATTTTATGATTTAAAAAAGTCAACAATATTGGAAAGTGATCACTACCAAATGACGAAGAAAGAATTTCCCATTTAATATCGGTGGCTAAATGTGAAGTACAAACAGACAAATCAATTGCACTTTTACCTTCACTAGGTTTAGTTCTACGCGTAGGGTTACCAACGTTTAATACACATAGATTGTGCTCATCAAATAAATCAAGGAGGCTTAGACCATAATAATCTGTGATCGAACTACCCCATGATTGATGGTGAGAATTAAAATCACCTAACAATATATATGGTTTTGGAAGATTACGTATGATATTATTTAATTCTAGTAATAAAGATAAAGATAAAGATAAAGATAATTTATTTGCATACAACACGAGAATTTTATACAACAAGTGCATAAAAGATGTTACACTAAATTTAGTCGCTTAAAATCATGTTGTGCCGATTAGGCGTACAAATGTCAGGTAGACAGCATCATGCACATGCGAAAAATTATAAAATAATAATAATTATTATTTGTTATTAGATTAATACACAAACCAAAAATATCTATAATATGACAAAGCAGAAGCAATAAAAGATACACATAATGTCACATAAAATTAAAATTTGTCATTTAAAAAATCATTGATAGAATAATAACACTTCTGCAATAACAATGCCTTCAACTTTTTTCTAAATAAATTACTATTCTGGTCTCTTATTGACTTAGGAATCTTATTGTAGATTTTAGGACCCATACATACGATGCTATTTTGCATCAGTGCTGTCTTTCCTTCATGTACGCGCCGTTTGTCTTGGTCGCGCCTATTTCTTACAGTAGTATCAGATAGTGTGGGGAATCGCTCCCGGTTTGTTTTTACAAAAAGGGCCGTTTCTAAAATGTATAAACACGGAAGTGTAAGAATTTTATACTTTAAAAAATAGGGCTTACAACTATCTCTTTTTTTGAGTTTAAACATTGAACGAATACAGCGTTTCTGCCTTTTAAAAATAATAATTTTATTTGTTGAATTTCCCCAAAAAATAATCCCGTACCTCAAAATTGATTCAACTAACCCATAGTAGGCTTTAAGTAAAGATTCTATATTTAGAGTACGAGCTAGTTTGGCGATGGCATATGTTTGGCTACTTATTCTTTTCGAAAGGTGCTCTATTTGTGATTTCCAATTCAATTTTCGGTCAATATATAATCCAAGAAATTTTGAGCTTTCTACTTCATTTATAATGTTATTGTCATATGCTACATTAATATTACCTTTGTTTGTTTCTCTTTGTCTAAAATGCATTATATTTGTTTTATTTAGGTTAATTTTTAAGTTATTGTTGTCAAGCCAAGATATAACTGAGGTCAAAGATTTAACAATATCGTTTTCATAAGAGTCAAGTGTTTTACATGCTACGGTGATAGTGCTATCATCTGCAAATAATGTCATAGGTTGAGATGTAGCATTAGGCAAGTCATTTATGTATGCTATGAATGAAAGTGGTCCCAGGACACTACCTTGTGGAACTCCGTACGCCACTTTGCGTTCATACGATCTATATATTTCTTCTGCTTTCGTGTTAAGATTGACTCGACTGATTTCCGTGATTTGTATTCTATCTGCTAGGTAAGACTTTATCAAATCTAAAACGTTACCACGTATTCCATACGCTTCTAATTTACTAGCTAAGATTCTGTGATCTACGTAATCGAACGCCTGCGTCATATCACAGAATATGGCGCACACCGGAGTGCTTTTATCCATACATATTAAGACGTTTTTAATGAAATCGTATATGGCCATATTAATACTTCTATTTTTTCTGAAACCCTTTTGTTCATTGCATAGAATATTATTTTTCTCTAAATAATCATTTAACTCATTATAAACATACTTCTCGAAAATTTTTGAAAATATCGATATAAGTGCAATGGGCCTATAGCATTCCATTTTCTCTCTATTGTCTTTTTTAAATAAAGGTTTAATAATGATCGTTTTCAGAGAACTCGGAAATGTGCCTGTGGATATACACAAATTAATAATATAGCTTAGAGGGGTACATACATACTCACTTACTGATTTTATTATGAAAGTTGAGATTTCGTCATCACCAACACTTTTAGTGTTTTTAAGGTTTTGTATTATTTTGCTTATTTCTTGTGGCGTGCTTGGTGCCATGAACATAGAATCTTTGCTATGATTTATATTAGCTGTCACTTTATATCCTGACTCAGGGACCGGTTTTATTTTATCTATGAAAAAATTATTAAATGCGTTGGCTATAGCTATCGGATCCGTTATATCTTCATTATCTTGTTCAATTTTTCTTATGGCTTCTTTAGGTAAATTTAATTTGGTACTATTTATGATTTGCCATGCAGTTTTTGACTTGTTATGAGATGAATTTATCTTAAAGTTATTTTGTGCCCGTTTAGTTAGAACAATGATCTTTCTAAGACGTTTTGAGTAATTAAGGAAGATACTTTTATTAGTTTTTGTAGGATTCAGTCTATATTTCCAAAGTAAATTTCTTTTGTTTTTGCTACAAATTTTTATGCCACGTGATAACCACTTTATGGATTTATTAACTCTAATAATAACTGTTTTATATGGAAAGCACAAATTATAGTATAGTTTGAAGTTTGAAAAAAAGTAATCATATGCAAGATTTGCGTCAGAAAAGCTGTATAGTTCTAGTAGTAATGCATGTGACGAAGGATGAGGGACGTAAACAGAAACAAAACAGATAGAATTAATAACAGCTGCTACTATTGAAATATTATCGCTATGAGGAGGAATATTGATAGGAGCATATGACAAAGAGTTTTTGATAAGTATGGCAGTACCACCACACCCATCATTTCTATCGTTGCGAAGACACGAATAGTGTTTAAATTTGAAAACGGAACCAGGCTTTAGCCAGGTCTCTGCAAGAGCAAATACAAACGGATTGTATGTATTTAATAAATAAATAATGTCATGTTTCTTATTACGTGCGCTGCGGCAGTTCCACTGCAACACTACTGCTGGGTGTGCATCCATGATTAATATTACTATTTGTTTGTACGAGTGATTGAATTAACAAAGCAGCGTTGGACGGTATGAGATTAGATTGGGAAAGAATATTTATAAGGGCTATAATCAATTCCTTCAAAGAGTTATCTTCCCGAGTATCGTTCGAGTTATGTGAAAAAGCGCACCCATTTGATGGGGCAGGCATGTTGTAATCTTTAATAAGTTCATTATGAGCCAACTGATTGTATCCTACGGATGATTTGGGTGGAGATTGTGGACGCAAAAAAACTGTTTTTTTGTAAGAAACTGTAGGAGAAGCGTTATTGTGCTTATTTTTTTCATGTATTACTTGGCTGTTAGTGGTAACTGCATTAGAATATGATTTTGAAATAGTTGGGTGAATCCTAGCAGCTTCTGCGTAGGAAATATTATGCTCTGCCATTGATAATTTGATTTTTTTTTGTCTCGCATATTCAGGACACGATTTGTTGGTGGCAAAATGGTTACCTGAACAAATACAACAAGTAGCATTTTCTACCTCTACTTTGCACGAGTCTCCAGTATGTGCATTTCCGCACTTAAAACAACGTGCCGTTGATCGGCAGGATATTTTAGTATGCCCATATAAACAGCAAGCGTAACACTGTATAGTAGGGTAGTTATACAGTTCTACCGGTAATGCGTTGAAACACATAAAAATTCTGTTTGGCAAAAACTGTCCATCAAAAGTGACCACAATCGTTTGCGAGGGTTTCCATACAGGAGAACCGTCAACCATTGATTTGTAGTTTAAACGTCTAACTTTTAGTATCTTACCGCATCCTCCTGGGACGCTGGTATTTTCAATCACTTCCTCAGGTGACCATTCCACAGGTACACCTCGTACTAGGCCCATTCGCGTGATATGATAACTGGGAATGAAAGCGTTCAGTTTATTACCCACAAGCTTGATATTTTTAAGAAACATGTTCGCGTCTGCATAAGTGGTAAAGCCCAAAGAAATTCTATTTCGACCTATACGCTTAATGCTTCCATTTACAACATTGCAAACATTGAGTTCACGTAAGTATTTACCAAAGGAAAGTGGATGAAACGTGGTACCGTCATTTGGTGAAGACTGCTCTCGTTGAACGTGGACAATGTATGGACCCAAGTCTGTTTCATTATATTGAGTTCTTGAGACTGGAGAAGGACGAGGAGGTGGTGACTGTGGTGTTGTAACAGATGACGGTGAAGGAACAGGATGTTGTACTCGTACATGGGATATTTCTTTTTTAATGTCAGACCGCCTTCGTTTTGGAGGCACATCTGAATTATTTTTCCTAACAATTGTTGATTCTAAATCCATTTCAGTATCATAAATGGTTACATTACAACCAACTGGAGGCACCGTACCTCCAGGATCGATCGGTGGATCCATGGGGAAAATCAAGAAAAAACTAACTTACCAATATAGCAGGGGATATATACAATAAAATTATATACAATACACTACTTATCTGATCGCACAAACAAATTAAATAACAGTTTTTAATAAACAAAAGCAAATTTTCCGCCCGAACAATTCGAGAGTTTCCCGCGCTTTTTGCAGGGGAACCTTGTAACCGGGCAGGAGATAGCGATATTGATACCATTGTATAACATTCCCATAAAAGTCGGGGAAAATTGGTAGGAAACTGGAAGTGTGTTCATTACATAAAATAACTTTAAGATATTTTATTGATATTAAAAATGTTCAAGACTGTAAAACAAAAAAAAACGTCAAGACGTGACAAAATATTATTCTTCCCTAATTAACAACGAACCATTAATTTTATCAATACATAAGAAAAAATAGCCGAGACCGTGTCAACAGTTCGACGTGGGAGGCTACAGATCAGAAAGAGAGAAAAACATATTTTTTTTACCATAGATAAAGCGAATCATTAGAATGTGGCACACCGTCACATACTGATTGTATCTATTACTATGTAAAACTACAAATATTTTAAATTAGGTCTGCGCACCGTCAGGGCACGCTGCGTGGCTCTCCACGCAGCACGCGACTGCGCGGCGACGTCATACGTACTGTGGCGTACACGAACACCACGCTTTCTAAAAGTGCGGGCTGAGGTAACGTAAAATACCTAAATTTCTGGGGGAGCTTCGCCTTAAAGTAACACGAATACTATTTTGCTACTTACATGAATATTTTTCGTTGGAAGAGCACGTGGTCTCAAATATGTTTAACTTTCAGTTTTAATAAATAAATGGTTCACAAAATGATTTGAGCATATTGTACAGTCCTTCGTCGGCCTCCAGTTACATAATCTTCCACAGACTTTCATCCAAATACTTAACAAATCACCATCTGATGGAAATCCATAAAAAGAAAAAAAAAAAATAATTAATATACATTATTTCAAAAATTGATGGCTGTAAGTTGGGGTATGTAATTACATATTTATAGTTTAAAAAAAATTAAAAATCGACTTTACAAATATAAGTTTAGAAAACTCAAAAACCCCCTACAAAATGGCTGAACTGATTTTGATAAAACGTACCTAAAAACATTCTCGCAACATCCTATTTGTAATAAAAAAAAAAAAAAACTTCAAAATCGGTTTATCCGTTGAGAGCTATTATGCCACAGGCAGATACAAAGATATACTAATCAAACTTATATAACCCCTCTTTTTGTATCGGAGGTTAAAAATGCCCAATTTTATTTTAAAAGCCTAAAGAAAAAAAATGCGTACATTATTCTTTTTCACACTTGCTGCGATCACATTACGCAGTTATGCTGAGGAATGAAAGAAAAAGAAATGTGAGTTACTCCATCGCGTCTTTCTACGCCTTTACTTACTAGGAAAAAGTGTTATCTTAATTTGGCAACACTGTCATGCCAACTTACGAAAACATAACCTCGTATGATCTTTCTATATTTTTGTTTATTTCATCGTTTTGAACGGATTTGGATAAATAGTTTGTATTCTAATAATTGTTCCTTCATCAATTAACCTTTAATTATATTTACGATGACACGAGACGAACACATGTGTTCGTCTCGTAAAAAATATTTTAAACTCACCTGTGAAAACTAACATCATTTAAACCTCTAGCACTTCTATTTTAACAGCCTATGACAACACAATTCACCATTTTACCACTAACCACACCATTTTCTATACTATAGAAGTTAAGTTTCATTAATTTAGTCCTTTTTTATAATTATTTGAGATTATAAACTCGCAAACTGTCAAATTTGTGCCCCTAAGCCATCGCATAGTAGGTAGGCGTATCAGGACCAAACAATTTTCAATCTGCTACATCGACAATGACAAAAAATGCATAATCTTTCTCTTTCATGATTGCTATAATCACATTATGCTATTTCACTAGGGAGTGAAAGAGAAAAAAATGTGACGGTCTCTATTCTACTCTGGGGGAAAAATTAACTTTAAAAAAATATCTATGCCTAAACCATAAAATAAAATAAAGACTAACTCACACTCACATATACCGTCTTACTTATAAACGCTGAATAAGCGCATTTTGCCCATCTTACATAGAAAAGCATGTTAAATCTTATTCACTAAATAAGGATTTGTCACTTTCTGTCAGACAACAATAAACACATGCCAAAACTGAACAAAACACTGTTTAACTAAAATGCGCTTATTGAGCGTTTAAAGTAAGATGGAAGTTAAATAGTTTTTTGTTCCATTTTCGCGCAAGACAGTTCCCGTCCGACAAAATGTGGCAAGTCCTTATATTATAATATGTATAAATAGACTAACAATTTGTCAAAATTGTCTTTGAATCGTATCAGCGAGCGGCGAGCGAGTGATGTTCACTTAGCAGACTTGAGGCCATGGCTACGTTCAAGGCCGTAGGCAGGGGGTTGGGGGGTTCAAACTCCACCCCGAAATCCTGGCCATTAACAATAATCCTTCTAGGCTAGGCGAGAAACAAAGCATATTACTATAAAAGCACTACTGAAATTTTCGCGCTCGCTTCGCTCGCGCTTTTTTTTTTTTATACACTATAGATCTACCAACTCGCCTGATGTTAAGCAACGGTGTGGCCCAGGATGGAGCTCGTCGATCTAGAAGATATCTATTCACTCTAGCCTTGAAAATTCCAAGATTGTAGGTCTCAGGAAACAGAGATGGTGGCAAAGAATTCCATTCTTGTGCTGTACGCAACAGGAATGTGGATCGATATCGCTGAGTACGGATTTTTGGCATTTCAACGATAAATGCGTGATAATTCGCTGACTTTCTGCTAGTCCTGTAGTGAAATGTGGAGGGTGGGATTAAGTCGTGAAGCTCTTGCGCACATTCCCCGAAATGAATCCTTTAGAAAATAGACAGACATGCTACTTTACGGCGGTGCTCGAGACTAAGTAGCTTCTTGGCAGCTAGTTTATCGTCACCGATTAACCTCACAGCTCGCCGGTCCACTGATTCTAAAGCTTCCAGCTGATACTTGGCTGATCCATCAAAAAGGTGGCAGCAGTACTCCGTACACGATCGGACCTGTGCTTGATACAGATGAAGCAGTTATCCCGGTAAGAAGTATCGCCTTTCATATTAATTTGACATGGAAGTACTATGGATTCACTAATACAAGAAATAAAGCATATTACTATAAAATACCACTACAATTTTCGCGCTCGCTTCGCTCGCGCTTTATTACTATTTTGACAGAGAAATACGTGGGTTCACTTATATGAAAAACAAAGCATATTACTATAAAAACACTACTGTTAGGTTAAATTAAATTATATTTACTTTATATTGACTTTTGCGAGTAGTTTATAAAAAAAAAGATTATTTCCGGCCGTTGCAATTACGTGTAAGGTTAAAAGGATAGTGATGGCGGGTTGGATGCGAGAGCGAAGTGGACATTCTGCTCGGAGCCGCAAGGCAGATAGCACCTTATGTAGTCTGGGTGGTTACTCTGCCCATTTTTACCTAAGTTTGGATTATAAGTCTAAACTGTTGTGCAAGTGACAGTATATTTGTTAGTACAGTGTTCAGAGTTTTATTACACTGCAAAAATTTTTGCGCTCGCTTCGCTCGCGCATACTTATTACCTATGTTTTTGTCTATTAAGATCATACAAAAGCTAAGCTCTCGTTAAAAAAATATGATATTACTATCAAAAATTATAGAACATTTTGTTAAGACAAACTTGGTGTTCATCTGGGACACTGAAGTGCTAGGAGCACGTTATACAAAGCATATTACAAACTGTAACGCTCGCACATCATCGCATATTATATCATGTAAATTTTGTGACACTAAATAATTTTGAATTTTGAATTTTGAATTTTGAATCATAAGACATGGGCCACAGACTCAATGGATATCTAAGCAGCAGGGAAATTGAAATTTTATTCAACGAACTTGTAGTAACCATATTTGAGAACGCTTGGGAAATAAGGATTGATCCTTATGTCTATTTTTGTCTATGGAATATAATACTTTTAAATAATTACTTTGAACGTAAATTTCGTGAACGCATCATAACGTCAGTGCTGCCTCTAGCGGCAGACGTGCGAAAAAAATCTTTCGAATTCGGGCTTGTTCGGCTTTTCTCGGGTCAGTCACGCCTAGACTCGTTCGAAAAGCGAAACCGAATTCATTCCACGGCGATGTACGAAGACTGATGCTCTTGTCGTGGACTCTGTGAAAACGTGCTATTTTATTCTTTCCTACGGGCTTTGATACTCGATAAATTATTTTTATACATTCAATGTTGTGATATAAACCGTCGCTTGTGGTGTTTAGTGTTATCGTTACGAAATAAGTGAAATTATACTAGTGTGTGGTGCAATTAGTGTCCGTTAACTTTTCTGGATTCCAAAGGATTGTTGTTTCTGCTGAGATTATAAAAAATAAGGTGGGTTTTAGTGTTACACTGCATGGAAAATTATTTTCACTCCTAGCGTTTGTCAAGAATGGCTTCCGTTTATCGACTCGTGTGCGCCGTAATGGCTGACTTTTTCTCCGGAAAGGATGTGTTTTGATAATAAGTCGGCCGGTAACTGTAATTGTAGTGATAAAAGAGTACAACTGTATGAGTTTTGTATTCTATTGCGTGTGGGAGTATGGCGTAGGCGGATGCAGGGAATGCATTCAAATAGAATTTTTGGTCTAGGGACCGGCCGACGCGCCGTGTCAATCTATCGTACGATCATACACAAAGTTCCGGCAGATTCACATTGTATTTCATGGTTAGGTATAAAATAATCGCTAGTTAAAGCGATAAGCCTGGTGACATCATTCACTATGACCTCGGTTTCTGAGAAAAACGCAGCTGGTCAAGTTACAAATTCCATCGTTGTACTGTTTTATTTTAAGTGTTGTGCTTCAAGTTAGTTATTGATGTAATGAGACAACTTCAATCTTAGTTCAGTATTTTTTCTATAGCTTTGTAATGAATATATAAAAGATGAAGTAGGTACTTATTACAAAGAATAAATGTTGTCCACAGCAACATACATTATAGGTAAAAGCAACATACAATATAGGTAAAAAACTAAGCAGCTTTTTACCTATATTGTATGTTGCTTTTTTTTAAGTTTCTTGAAAGGAGCAATTGAAGCATGGAATTTGGTGATATTTTTGCATGCCTGTGAAATGAACCGGTTTGAAAAAGAGTACACATCTACCTGTTTTTATATTTTTCAGTCATTTAATTTAGAAGTTGGTGATTCTGCCAAATACCCTAATAAACACATCCTATATCTGAATTTTCGTATAATTTACTAAAATTATCTTTTGTCCATAATAAATAACTCATAAATACCTATCATCAAATCCTTATTATTTTACTATAATGATTAATACTTTAATCTAGAAACATTATCACAAACTTCCATAAATGTTTTAAAGGTCTGAGAAAAGTGTTATGAAAATTCTGATAAATATACATGGATATTCGATATTTTTTACCGTTTTTCACTGAAGTACCTACAAATTTAGAGACGGTACAGGTACAGATCAGGATAATGCGGGTTCAACTCCCGTTGGATGTGTGTAATTTTTGTATAAATTTGTAAATATACATAGGTGTTAGTTAACAAGGGAAACATTACATAGGTATGATTAGAAATATCATATAATGAATAGTTGACCACGGAAAAGTCAGTTCTAGAGAAACTTGTAGGGGTTTAATTATCTGAAAGAAACCATAGTTTCTGCCTTAAATTAGGATTAGATTTAATAGCAATAAGTTTGTAAGTGTGAATGAAAATTGATGTATTATTTAATTAGTTGTTTTGCACATAGTACATAGTATTACCAAATGGTCTTAAAAGATGTTCTAGTTGCATTCTTATTAAAAATATGCCTGGATTAATATGTGGATCTAATAAAATCTCTTTGTTTAATGAAGTTATTAAAATCTGCTTTTGCAAAATCCAAACTTTATTATAAAAACTAATCAATTGTTTGATTTCTTTATAATTTACTTTCTTTCTATAAATTCTTATTCTTAAAAGAAATCTCATTATAATTTCCTTTCTTTCTCTTCTCTCATTGGTAAACTCTTAACTGATATTATAAAAGCGAAATAAACTCTCTCTCTATCTAATTGTTACCTTTTCAGAGAAACAGCTGAACCAATTGTTCAAAATTTAGTACAGAGATAGCCAAAATTATAGATATAGACTATTAATATATTTCAATATCATGACTGTTTAACCTGACAGTAAGAAAGAGGGTTATGTTTTTCAAGTGTAGGTATGTATGTGTGGTTCTATCTATATGTCTGCCTACAGCCTAAATGGCTTGATCAATTTTGATGTATCATGACATACATACAATCAAATTGAGAACCTCAAGAAAGAGAAAGAATGCACAATTATAACCTTTTTAAGCTATTTCATGCACACTTTCTCACAAAAAATATACACCTAACAGTGACAAAATTGCAAGTTATATTTTTGTGTAGGTATTCATTATTTTTAGAATACCTGATATTAATAAACATTTGCAATTTTGTTTCCATGTTAATAACAATGTCTGACTGGGGACAAATGACAACTATAGTTTCAAAATCACAAGCTGTAAGTATTTGGTAGTTAAAGCCATTATAGGTATTGTTTTCCTCTTTAAATGAGTGAGAAAAAAAGTTTCAACACTGCTGCTAACAAAAAGATGTCTTTTTAAACAACCTTGAAAAAAGAGGTTCTCAATTCAGTTGTACATATTTTTTTGTTTTTTAAATAAACCAAATAATTCTGTCATTTATAAACTGGTTTGGAAAATTCTTATTTTATTTATACTATTAGGATTGGGTTCATTGAAATTCCATCAAATCAGTTAGTAGTTTGATTTTAAAATAAAACAAAATTGCACATTTTGAAGTTATCTATTTTAGTTTTTTAAAGTATAATAATAATATTTATAGGTTTTTACCTAAGGGCTGGTAACTTTAATACCTTTCTGGTGTTTATCAAGAGGATTCAGTGTTTCATAAAGGAAACATTTTATCACTGTATCCAAAGTTAGCATAAATAATATCTTGTTATAACTAGTGTTGAATAGGAGTTCAATAGAAACAAAGGCTGTCAAAAAAGTAGTACCTACATAATGAATATCTGCTAACACACTCATTTCTCACAACATTTTTTTATAATGATCACAGAAACTGAATTATTCATAATAATACCTATACTGTATTAGTCACACTACAATTTGCGTACAAAATAATGATGGTTTTAAATTAACTGTTTTATCACTAGTGATAATACAGTTATTATTCATTAAAATGTACAAACAATAAGTCACATCAGCTGAATCAACATAACATAATATGTTAAGCTCATGCATATTAAAACATAATAGTCATCCCTTTCCTGTAAGTGGATGGAACATCAAAGACCATAATAATTATTTTGATGCTACATATAAAGATGGTTGGAAGATGTACAAAATTTCGGTTTTCAGTGATAGTTTGAATTTAACAGTGATTTTGTATTGTGAATAAATCTGCATGAAAATATCTATCTATAGTCAGTCCAGGATAAGAAGGAACTGGTACATTCTGTTTTGATATGGTGAAAATACAGGTTTTTAAGATAATAAATACCCTTGAATAGTTTCGCTTTTAGAAACAGGAAAAAACAATTAGGTGTTTAGTTTATGTCATTTCCAGATAATAAGATATATATTTTAAGTTATATATATATTTTATAATTTTTTATATTGTTGCTAAAATATAGCAACACCAAACTTGTATCCAATTTTAATACTATGCCTGTACTTGTTATGAAAATTATGGGTTACATCTATGTATTTTGATTTGATTTATCAGACCATAGTTTCAACAGCATTCAACATACTATCAACGCCTCTTTCCCATTGGAGTTGGTAGATTTATATTTTCTTTCTACTTGCTAACTCATGTGAAGTAAAACATCATGAAATCAGAATCGGAAATGGATTTGGGCAAGTAAGATTCAAACAAATGTATTTCAGATTACAGATAGGCTACCCTAATAAACACATGTACACATTTTCAATAACACATTTACATTGCAATAAGCAATGCGTTGTGTAATTGATTGTCTAAATAATTAAAGTTTAAATAAAAAAAGGACCATCAAAAACAATTCATAATTGCCAGAGTAATCATTACAAAACAAACATACAAAAAAAAACATACAGTTGAGTTGAAAACCTTCTTTTTGTTGTTCAAAAACTGACTTCAAAATGCGCAATTTGTTTTCAAAACTAAACTACTAATTAAATAAAAGAAAATAATTTATCGAAGTGGTTTATAAATTACTGAGTTATGAGATGCCTTTGTTTTGAAGTCAATATAAACTGAGAATTGCCCAGTTTAGGTGTTTATTTATGTGTATCAACTAATTACAGAATCTATTATTCTGCCAAATTCAATTTACTCCAACAATTTTGTTCCTACAGAATAATATGATGTCATGTGATAAGTCAGTGTCAGTGTTGTTGCAAGTCAGGTGACATGTTGTTGCAAGTTAGGTGGCAGTGTTGTTGTAAGTCAGGTGACACAGTTCAGTAATCTGGGTGTGACAGTATATTGTAATCTGATATAGTGAAAGTAAATATAGTAAATGTAAGTCAATTGAAAATACACAAAAGTAATTTATGTTCTAAAAGGTTTTCCTGCAATTTCACCCACATGGTAATGAAAAACAATGGTAATGGTGAATGGTGATGATAACTATATAATGTAGTCCATGTCCATCTCCAGGTTCTTAGCTACTTTTGTATCAAATTTGATGACAATTTGTTCAGCCATTTAATTGTGAAAAGACAACGCATAGGCAAGGAGACCATCTTACTTGACAGGCTTCATGGTTCAGTGGTAGTACGAATACCTCCTGAGCTGTAGGTAGTGGGTTCAATACCCACCCAGGGCAAACATTTGTGTGATGAACGTGGATGTTTGATCATAAGTATGTATTTACAAAAAAAGTGTGTATATGTATTCTATCAACCATATATGTAGTTTCCATAGTAACAAGCTTTGCTTAGTTTGGGCTAGATGGTGTTGTGTGAAATGTCCACCAATACTTTCGCTTGTATAATGTTAATTAGGATGGATATTATCATAAACATGCTTAGAAAAACAAAGACATTTATTTTAAACACTCACATGTGTATGAAAGAAGACACAGTTGTGTTATATATTGAGCAATTCATGTTTGCAGCTTCCGCATTTTTTGGAGTTTTGGAACACCATTTGAAAATAGCTGAACATTCTGAAATAAAACTAGTTCGACTCCAATGCAATCCAATGAACTGAAAAAGTAAGAAATAACAAGTGTTACATAATACGGATAAATTACAGGTACATACCCCAAACTTTTTTTTGAGGTTGGTTTTGGTTCTTAAACTATCACCAAGTCCTAAACAGGCACTTAGACTAACATGTGAAAATTATGCAATTCTATCAAAATTACTTATTATCAAATTGATAATCTCCTTTATAGGCTTCCGTAGTAACTACGAGGAACCCTTATAATTTCGCCATGCCCGTCTGTCTGTCAGTATGTCAGTCATTTTATTGTTTAGACTATTAAGAGACTATTAACCCAACATAAATGAAATTTGACATGTAGATGTGTTCTGTGAACCACTACAAAATGCCATAGTAAAATTTTCAAAAACCAAGGCAAAAGGCTGCAGTGACCTAATGTTTCAGAGCTGGAAAACATGCAAAGATAATGCAACCAGGTAATGAGATCATTAGGCCTCAAACTGCACATACCTACTATCTATACATTTCTGCTAATGGTTCTGCCGATTGCAGTTAGATATAAGTACTATATAAATAAAAAATAAAAGGTGGTACTCCATATATATGTACATATAAAAAGGTGTTGATTTTATTTTCAACTCATCATATGGGGTAATGTTGAATAGGTCTCTTAAAATAAGCCTAAGGTTCAATATACCAATTTTTTTATTTAAGTATTTTACTATGACCGTAATGACAGTAAGTCATTCTTAAGCTGTCATGTATATAAATAAATGAGGACCAAGGTATATTTGTATCTGAGACTAATACAAGTGAGTCATGAATGTATAATTGTGACCAAATCTTTTATACTATCAAGTACATTTAAATAGGGCTTATCTAATATCATTAGAAAGAAAGAAGTATATATAGGGTTCCATAGTAAACAAGGAAACCTTATAGTTTCACCATGTAAGAAAGTTGTAATTTGACATGGACTACCCTACATACATGGTCTATCATACATGGTATACTGGGATGAATTATTTTTTTCTCATATCTACGTTGGGTACCATTAGATAGGTAATCAAAGTACATTGGGGGTGTGCGAAAATTACTTTTAAATTTAGGGATCTGTTTCCGAAATATTAATCTTTGAAGTGATAATCTTTGTTAGTCAAGTGGTCTCCCCCCCAGTGTGGTCCCCCTCCATATCTTCACCTGCGTCATCTCTACATCTCTACTTGTTTTGTGGAAAAACGCAATTAACTAAAATAAGAAACCAATCTTAATAGTTAGGTGGGTAACCTTAGGTTCGGTTCAAATTGGCCCAGGCAGAGTGTCAAGTTGAATCTGCAATTAACGTCTGGCTAGTCATTTTCGTATATTTTATAGTATGTGTAGTGTATAGTGTGTGTGTGTATAGTATGTGTTTTGTATCGGACTGGAGGTTTTTGTTCTCTTTGTTGAAAATACTCTGTAGGTACATAAGCCATTGAGGTAGGCAGAGACTATATCTTTCCACTTGCTACACTTGCTTTTAGCGATAAGGCTGCCTTTTGTTGCACTAGTCTATTTAAGTTCATTGTTATTACTTTTAAGACGTGTACAATAAAGAGTTCATCTATCTATCTATCTATCTATGTCTTTCCCTTCTTCCACTTTCATTTAATGTTTTCATATAAATGCTCATCGGTTGCAGGTTCCTTTCTCCAAAATGCCTTTGTTTTGGTTTTTTAATTCGAAAATAGGCTTGCGCTTGACCTACAACTCACCTATAGCTTATCTCTATGTTCATAATGTTTTCAGTCAGGTTTTACTTTTTTATAAATAATATAATTTGATTGTTGAACGTCATATGACGTTACGACAAGACAAGTTCAAGGACATGCCAAAGGAATATTCCTTTGGCATGTCCTTGAACTTGTCTTAGCATGTTCCCTTACTTTATTCACTTTGTTGCTACTGTTTTAGATAGATAGATAACACTTTATTAAAAACCACATTACAACAAAGTTACAAAAAGATACCATTAAATACTTAAGGCTAAGGTTTTTAATTGGCGGCCTTATTGCTTAGAGCGATCTCTTCCAGGCAATCATGCAAGGACAGGAATAGTATGCTGAAAAAACAGTTCTATATATACTTATCAGTGGAAAAGGTCTTGAAAACTTGCTAAATAAGCTTATTTATAAGACAATGTACAACTAGGAAATAACATACACTAGCTAGTACAAACTCCTGTAAAAATATGTCTGTAAATAAAGATATTTTGAAACTGAAATGAGTGGAAACGGTCAGTTATAAACTTGTTTAGTTAGATGTTATAGACTTTTTGTTTGGGCTGGATGGATGTTACAGGCGTTTTCTTAACAAATTACTGTTAAATTGTCTATCGGCATGCTGGGTGTGCGTGTCCTGATAACTATTTTGACTTATGTATTACAAATGTTTGCCTGTCATAGGATTGCCATGTGCGACATTTTGATTCAAGATAACAAAATTATAAATATGGGTTATGGTTTTTTTTTTGTGAAACGGTAAAATAAAGAGCAATTTTGTGTTTCATTAAGTACATAGCCATCACTCTAATTTGCAGATCTGCTTAAATAAGTTACTTTGTTGAATAAAAATAGTATATAATTGAATTAAAATTCTAACATTTATATTACGCCGTTTTTTCATAAAAGCTGATCCTTCTTTACGTAGTATGACCATGATTATTATAAGTATGAACGCCTAGTATTTCAGGCTGTAGAAAATATGTGAATCTAAAAATATTCGTAAGGTGGGCACTGACCGACGTTACAGGATTTAATGCACCATTCGCTTCGAGCATGTTATGTTACGCCATGTTCACGGGGAACATGTTCGTCGCGAGCATCTCGTTTCCCCGTACTTACACACGAACGCTCGCTATGTAACATGTTACATTACGGCCCGTAACACCGGTCAGTACCCACCTTTAGATATAAATCACATTTTGTTGAGTAATTATTCCTTGTGTCGGTGGTCAGTTTTCATGGTCATATAAGGTATGAACTCTTATATTGTGTCATTCATTAGGAGCACAGTCTTGGTGTGCGAGTGAAACTCGTACTTTGCCGTAACGTCATTTATAATATTATATTTTTTCTCCTGTATTTTTTAAACTCATTGCATTTAAATCAAACCTGTTTGTTCTGAGAAAAAAAAAACCCGGATTCCTAATAACATTATATTATAAAAGCGAAAGTAATATTTCTCTGTTTGTTTACGATTGATCGGCTGAATCGATATTTATGATATTTGGTACACTCTCCCACCTTCTCTACTACGCTGGTAAAACCGCGGGGCACATCTAGTCCCACCCAACTAAAAGCGAAAGTGATTATGTCTGTTTGTAACCTTATCACTGCTAAACGGCTGAACTTATCATTATTAATTTTTACATGTAATATGCTATTTTATCACCGTCATCACCATTTTATGGTATGGATCTCCGAGTCTGAAATAAATTATTATTGATTGATTGATCGATTACAATTTTTTCACCACTACACGGGTGAAACCGCAGGGCACAGCTAGTATTCTTAGCGTAGCTATAGTCGGATTTTTCGACTCAAAACAGACGTGAGTGACCCTTAGTTTTTTATTTAAAATAGTCTTAGCGTGTAGCAGCTTCTATGTAAAGTTTCATCATATTTCATACTAATTTTTGACTTGACAACCGCAACGCCAACGAAACCATGTATATACGAGCCGTTCGGTCCCTAACTTGAATATTTCCTTGTTCCAGGTCTCGTTTTCGAGGTCAACCCGCTGAAAACGCACTATGAGAGTGCGCTTTACATGCTTATGATCCTAGCATAGTACAGTACAATAGAAAGAAGCCCGTAACCCCACCAGCACCATGGCAATCCTGTGAGTATATACGCCATTTACACTCACTATCAATGTTTTCAGTTAGTCCGTTGTTTATGTTCATTTTATTTGTCGTTGCGCTACCACGTTCACTCCCTCGTTGCGAACAGCATGCCAAGTTATTGTTTTAGTTGTCCCTCTTTAATGATGCTGAGGCTTTCGTCGGCGTGTGACCTGTGTCGTTGCACTGACCGCATCGGATCGCCGTGACCGCGCTGTCTCGGTACTGACCTATTTTTGAACTAATCTATTATCGGAGGATGTTTACTCGCCGACCCGTAAACAACGCTCGCCCTGTGCGTTCGTGATATCATTCCCGCTAATCTCTTACATTATTTACTTAACTTTCTCTGGCGTGACTTTGAGTAATTGACATCCATTCTGACAAGAATGTGATGCACCGTGAAAGACCATCAATTGTTGCAACAAAAATAGGTTGGTACCGATATCGTTATCTATGAAGAGGGTCACTGCGTGTCCTCACTTCATTTCGCGAATTCGCTCCGATCGCACTGGACCTCTCCGAGCCAAAGCGTGTACTCGAGCGGGTTATCGTATAGTCAGATTGGTGACGTTCGCGCTAGGAGTAGCCAGCGAATTGCAAGTAGGCTAGGCTTAGAGTAAGATAGCCGGCGCGCGGCGGAGCGGTGCGGTGCGATGGGAGCAGCGCGGCGGCAGCGGCCGGAGCGGTCGGGCGCGGGCACAGCGCCTGACTGCGTGTATCGCGTTCCAGATGTGTGGGGCGGGCGCGCGGCGAGAAGAGTGAGCGGCGGTGCGCGCGGTAGGCTGCCGGCCACATGCCCCGGCGCTATGTGGCGCGTACTGCTGGCCCTCGGGGCCGCGTGCGCCGCCGCGCGCGCCAACCAGGACGTGGTGCGGACCTTCACCGACCCGGTGACCTCGCCTGCCTCGCTCTTCGATCACCTGGTCGTCGACCGGAACACGGGCCGCGTCTATGTCGGCGCCGTCAACAGAATCTATCAGCTCTCCCCTGACTTGGAAGTCGCCCAATGGATAGTCACAGGCCCTGTCAACGACTCCGCCCAATGCACTTTCGACTGCCCCTCTAACTTCATCAAGAAGCCTACGGACAATGTAAACAAAGCGCTCGTCATCGATTACGCTACCAGTCGGCTGATAACGTGCGGCTCCGTTCTCCAAGGATTGTGCTCGGTGCGCAACTTGAATAACATCTCTCACGATGTGCGAGAAGTACGCGAACCGGTGGTGGCAAACAATGCTACCTCGTCGACGGTAGCGTTCATAGCGCCGGGCCCTCCCAACCCGCCGATGACACAAGTCATGTACGTGGGAGTCACCTTCACAGGAAACTCGCCCTATCGCTCTGAAGTCCCCGCTGTGAGCAGCCGTTCTCTCGAGGACGATCGACTTTTTATGATAGCCAGAACGGCCGTCACGACTGGTACTAGAATGTTTGTCAATTCATTGTCTCGTGAACGCTATCCTATAAATTATGTTTACGGATTCAGTTCGGAAGGGTTCAGCTACTTTTTGACTACTCAGCTAAGAGGAGTAGGATCAGATACCTATTACAGCAAATTGGTTCGCGTGTGCCACGACGATGAGAACTATTACTCGTACACTGAAATACCAATGTCCTGCATGGGAGAAGGCGGTGGCAACTTTGGATACAATCTCGTACAGGCTGCTTTTGTGGGAAAGGCCGGATCGGTTTTAGCAGGAGAGCTCGGAATAACTGCTCAGCATGATGTTCTATTTGCCGCATTCAGTCAAAGCGAAACGATCAACACCAACAAACCCTCCAATATATCTGCTCTTTGTGTATATTCGTTGAAAGCAATCCGCCGGAAATTCATGCAAAACATAAAGACATGCTTCAGTGGCAATGGATCTAGAGGATTGGATTTCATATCTCCTTCCCACGCGTGTATCGGTACGAAACTACAGTCTATCAGCGAAGATTTTTGCGGGCTAGATGTGAATACGCCCCTGGGGGGTGAGCAGCCAGTGGAGGCCGTGCCGGTCGCGGTATTTGCCAAGAGACTGACGGCAGTGGCGGCTACGGCCACCGGAGATTATACTGTAGTATTCGCGGGCACTGCCGAGGGACACCTGAAGAAGATCGTCGTGGAGAGTGCCTCTTCCGCCTTTGAGTACGGAGACATTGTCGTCGACAAAGGCTCGCCCGTTAACAAAGACTTATTCTTCGATACTCAATTGATGCATTTATATGTGATGACCGAACGCAAAGTGTCTAAAGTTAAAGTTCAAGAGTGTAGCGTATATAAATCGTGCTTAACATGCCTCGGAGCCAAAGACCCTTATTGCGGGTGGTGTTCTCTAGAAAATAAGTGCAGCTTACGTTCAGACTGTCAAGATGCAGCAAAAGATCCTCTGTACTGGATCTCGTATCGTAGTGGCCGTTGCACAACCATCACACAAGTGACGCCAAATCAGTTACAACGAACTACAGCGAGGACATTAGATTTACTCATAGAAAACTTGCCAACTCTTAACGGACAATTCTTATGTGCATTTACAGCCTTAGATCGTACTCTTATAACGAATGCCACCAGAAAACCTTACGGGGTGAATTGTACAACACCGCGCACCGACACGCTTCCCTCGATCCCCACCGGTCAACATCACTTTACAGCGAAACTGTCGGTGCGCACCACGCAGGGCCCTGATTTTGTAGCGACTAACTTCACGTTCTTTGATTGTAATACGTACAGCTCGTGTACTCAATGCGTCAGCTCGTCGTTCCCGTGCGACTGGTGCGTCGACGGACACCGTTGCACGCACGATACCGCCGAAAACTGCCGAAACGACATCCTCGTAACGGGCGTCAGTAGAATTGGTCCTAGTTATCGCTCCGGCCCCGGATTTTGTCCCACTATCAATTCCACGTCCGACGGTACGAACGAAATTTTAGTTCCATCCGGTGTAAAGAAAGCCATAAAAGTCAAAGTCCACATAATAGGCCAATTTATCGTTCAGACGAGGTTTGTTTGTCAATTCAATATAGAGGGACGCGTGACTCATGTAAACGCCCAACTTCTCGCTGACACTATTTACTGTGAAGCCGTTGAGTTCACATACACGTCGCGTGCTCCTAATATTACAGCTTCTTTCGCTGTTATATGGGGTGGGTCGAAGCCATTAGATAATCCGGATAATACGCACATTCTAATCTATCGTTGTAACGATATGGCTGACAACTGTGGCATGTGTCTCGCTCTGCCGGAGAAATTTGGGTGTGGCTGGTGTCAAGGGTCTGATAAATGTGAGGTTCAAGAACAGTGCGGGGCTCCTAGTGTTTGGTTGAATAGAACACAGACTTGTCCGAACCCTGAGATCCATTCTTTCAGGCCCCAACTCGGTCCATGGGATGGAGGCACCAACATTACCATTGAAGGCATTAATCTTGGGCGAAACATATCCGATATTTACAATGGTGTCACCATCGCCGGCATCAAATGTCAGCCAATTATCGAGTTATACGTGAAAACGAAACAGATCGTTTGCACTGTAGACGGGCCGGGTGAGGAGGTGCCTCGAGATGGTCCCGTGGTGGTTCGCGTGGCGGACTATCGCGGAGAATCTACACATCATTACGCTTTTGTGAACCCGAGAATAAATTCCATCCAGCCAAAGTACGGGCCGCAGTCCGGAGGTACTAAATTGCGTATCACGGGAGAATATCTAAACGCGGGAAGTAATATTCAAGCTTTTATCGATGATTTACCTTGCGCTATTTTATCCGTGTCGCACGAAGAGGCCGTTTGTAGAACTAGTCATTCATATCACCTCAAAATGGGAACCCTACGGATGCGTTTCGATAACGGTATGAGAACTCTAGAGCGTGAAAAGTTTGAATATATTGAAGATCCGGTCATAGTATCTGTTGAATCCGGCCCCCCTCTGATAAGTCAAAGAAAGCAACCCAAAGGTATACCCTCTGGAGGGATAAACATCAAAGTGATGGGCATGAACTTTCATTCTATTCAATTTCCACAAATATACGTGTACCACGATAATCGGCCCTATATCGCGCCCTGTCATAGGGTTGATTTTCAAACGCATCTCATTTGTGAATCTCCCGGCATTGAAAGCGCCGGTCTTAATCTAGATCCAGATAGACCCTTGGAATTAGAGTACGGTTTCAATATGGACGATGTACAAAGCGTGCAAAATCTCACTACTAAAACAGGCGACGGTTTCTTGCTCTATCCGGATCCGTTATATGAGAAGTTCGACGAGGACGTCAAGTATTATAAATCTGAATATTTAACCATAAATGGACAGAATTTAGACAGGGCTTGCACGGAAGGAGATGTAGAGGTTCATATCGGTGAAAGCTTGTGTAACGTGACGTCTCTTTCGCGACACCAGTTGACGTGTAGGCCGCCGTCTCGAGATGAGCTTCCAGATGGCGTCGATACGCCAGAAGTAGAGGTCAAGGTAGGACGCGCTCTCACGTACAAAATCGGTAAACTTTCGTATTCATCTCAAGCCGGCTTGCAAGCGGCGATCGGCAAGCCGGCATTAGTCGGTATAGGTATAAGTATATGCGTTCTGCTATTAATCTTTTTCGGATTTTTAATTATGTATAGAAGAAAATCAACCGAAAATATTAGAGTATTAAAGAATATGCAAGAGCAAATGGATATTTTAGAATTAAGGGTAGCCGCAGAGTGTAAGGAAGCGTTTGCAGAGCTGCAGACGGAGATGACGGATCTGACGGGAGAGGTGACGGGCGGGATACCGTTCCTAGATTACCGCACGTATGCCATGAAGATTCTGTTCCCTAATATTGACGACCATGCCGTCCTACAGTGGGAACGTCCAGAGCTTAATAGGCGAGAGAAAGGTCTGAAAATGTTCGGACAACTTATTATGAATAAAACATTCCTCCTATTATTTATTCGTACTTTAGAAAGTAATAGATATTTTTCCATGCGCGATCGTGTTAATGTAGCTTCTCTTATTATGGTTACTCTGCAGAGTAAGATGGAATATTGCACTGATGTTTTAAAAACTTTATTAGCCGAGCTGATAGAGAAATGTATGGAGGGTAAAAACCATCCTAAGTTATTGCTAAGGCGCACCGAAAGCGTCGCTGAGAAAATGTTGAGCGCTTGGTTTACATTTTTGTTGTATAAATTTCTTCGCGAATGCGCCGGTGAACCTCTATATCTCTTATTTAGGTCCATGAAAGGCCAAGTAGACAAAGGCCCCGTAGACGCTATAACTTCCGAGGCGCGTTATTCTCTAAGCGAAGAGAAACTGATCAGGCAGTCCATAGATTTCAAACCTATTCTTGTGAACGTATCGATATCGCAACAGACATTTTTCGTCAGTGGGTTAGAGGCTACTACAGAGAACGTGCAAGTTAAAGTTCTCGACTGTGATACAATAAGTCAGGTAAAAGAAAAATGTCTCGATGCCATTTACCGCGCAACTCCGTATTCTCAGAGGCCGAGTCGTGACGAGCTAGATTTGGAATGGCGCACGGGTGCCTGTGGCCGCTTGATCCTATATGACGAAGACAGCACCACCAAGTGCGAGAGCGAATGGCGTAAGCTCAACACGCTCAACCACTACCGCGTGCCGGATGGCGCTTGTCTCAGTCTCGTGGCGAAACAGAGCTCTGTGTACAACCTCTCCAATATGGAGAAAAATGATAAATCGCACACTTATGAAACCCTCAATCGCGGCAAATACGGCTCGGCTAGCCCACCTGCCAGTCCGCTCAAATACGACCACGGAGGTGGCTTCAAATACTGGCATCTGGTGAGGCACCACGACGATGACGCACGCAAGGAGGGAGAGCGTGGCAATAAAATGGTCTCGGAAATATACCTCACTCGGCTCCTCGCCACTAAAGGCACGTTGCAAAAGTTTGTCGATGATTTATTCGAGACTATTTTCAGCACCGCCCATCGCGGCTCTGCTCTACCGCTCGCCATAAAGTATATGTTTGATTTCCTGGATGACCAGGCGCTTCAGCACGCTATCTCCGATCCCGAAGTGGTCCACACATGGAAAAGCAACTCCCTCCCGCTTCGTTTCTGGGTGAATCTCATAAAGAACCCCAACTTCGTGTTCGACGTTCACAAATCGAACACCGTAGACTCTTGCTTGTCGGTAATCGCGCAAACTTTCATGGACTCCTGTTCCACCTCGGATCACATCCTAGGTAAAGACTCTCCGTCTTCTAAGCTTCTGTACGCGAAAGACATTCCCGTGTACAAGGAGTGGGTGGAGCGTTACTACGCGGACATAAAGCTGATGCCCGCCATATCCGACCAGGACATGAACGCGATGCTGGCGGAGGAGTCGCGCCTCCACACGAAGGAGTTCAACACGAACTGCGCGTTGAACGAGCTGTACGCGTACGCGGAGCGCTACAACGAGCAGCTGACGGTGACGCTCGAGGAGGACGAGTTCTCGCAGAAGCAGCGGCTCGCGTACCGCCTCGAGCAGGTGCACAGCCTGATGGCGCACGACTACAACGTGTAGTAGTGTGTGGCGTGCCTCGCTGCCTCGCAGCCTCGCAGGCCGGCCGTGCGACCCCACCGCGCCCTGTAAATACAAGCCCTCGCACATATCTCTGCTGGCAACATTGTACATATTAGATAGTGTACAGACTATTGTAATTGTAATTTTTGTATAATTTCTGCGATCCGATGTCGTTTTTTAATTTTATATTATGAAATATGAACTTTGTATTATTGATTTTTTTACACGACGAGCTCGGCCCTCGCGGCCGTGCGACCAGTAAGCGTTAATATTGAAAATAAAATTGTGTATGTCTATGTGTGCTCGCGTCGTACGAGTTAATTGTTACGTCGATTGGTGTAAAATGTGTGTCTCAAATCGCATATGTGAGCTCGGCGGCGAGCGACGCGTTCGCTCGCCGGCGGGCGATTTTTAAATTTATACTCGCATCTACTTAACGAAATAACCGACAGTGAATCCATGATCATAAATAAATATCGTCGAATGTAATATGTGTGTTGATTGGGATACGGCGGTACGGCGCAGCGGCATTGTCCGCACGACGCATGACGCACGACGAAAGCCCGCATCAAGGCAGCTGTCGGCAGGGAGCAGGGAGAACGCGGTACGGCTCGAATCCATGCTCGTCTCGCTAGCTCACGGACCCTCGCGTCACGTGGCTCGCACTCTGTGTGGTGTCCAGCACGCGTCACATTTCATATCACCGATCATGTGTATGTCGTCGCGACTCGCACGACCCCGGGGGTCGGTGAGCGCGCGCGAGCCGCGCGGCGAGACGGTCATGGATGAACCCACGCGGCCCTGCTTTCAGCTGGTACGCGAGGATCGTCGCAAGATCGACATTTGCCGTCATCAACAACATATACGCCATCCCCGCTTACGTCGTATGGATGATGGCGCTGCGCCTCGTCAGACCCGTATGCGCCCCCCTATATTGGAAGATCGAAGGACTCATGTACCACTGGCTGCTCGCGATGGTCTCCATGTGGGCCTGGACGGCTGGATATGAGAGTGAGTACGTTTTCTTCTACGGACGTGGCGCGTCTTTCGGTCTTACCACAAAATATTTCACCACGCCACGTGTTCAAAAGATGGTTTATTATTATAATATGCGCCTAAACTATTTCTATGGTTAAACATGTCTTAGACCTTAGTTCTTTAATCGTGATTTCATACTATTTTAGACGCTGCTTAGCTAAAAACATGCTTGAACGATATTTTTGTGGTAAGACTGGTAAGAAGTTTCGCATTCCCATTCAACATTTGATCGCATCTCTGTCTAGCTTTGAACGGCGTAATTAGCGTCTCTCCGGTAATATTCCGATTGCGTTTAAGATAGCCGAAAGCGTGAATAGTTTACATCTAAACAAACTTTTACCATTGTTCTCCGAATACTGTGTTGCGTGACGAAAACGCCGCGTTCATTGCGATGCTCGAAAAATGTATATTTTCTGAAACGACGCGCCACTCCGAAATTTATTACTGGCATAAAACTTCGCTCTTGAAATGGCGATAGAATTGAATTTAGTTGCCTTGTTGGAATGGCGGACAGATTAGGCAAATACCGTCGAATAGGATGCTTATTCTTAGACTAATTTTCAATGATATAAAATCTAATAAGGAGGAAGCTGTACATGGAAACTTGTTATGACTAAAATCTTGCCGGATGTGAGATGTAGGTAGGTGATGTGATGAGCATACTGAAAGGACGTCAAAACAATACCTTGTGTGTAATGCATTCGTCACGGCTGGCACGTGTTTGGACAAGTGAAGAGCGGAAACCTTTTGGAGTTTGGTAAGTACTCTCTTTTCATATATCAGTAACAGATAAAATGTTTAGGACTATATAGCCCTGTTGCTCTGCCATGGCGGCGAAGGAATAATTCCTCGTACGTTAGGTCCTTATTAATATTTCAAAAAAATCGTTAACCAGTTTCCTCGTTCTATTATTTCTGGTTGAGATTTCAAATTGGTTAACCAGTAGAATTAGTAACATAAACTGAAACTTTGCCGGCCCTACTAGAGTTTGGTTGACCCAAGGAAAATTTCCTTTAAATCCTTGAAATCTAATATCTTTAAATTATTAAAAATATAACTGAACAATCAAAATCAGCTGTGTAAATAAAGAAGCTATGAAGTAACAAAGGTGGCATAGAGGCCATCCAAATATTTGATCATGTTAGTCACAAAAACTATACAAATAATTGCGTAGTCCGTAGTCATTCCTATGTATTTAGGTAGCCTAGGTAGTTTTGAAATAGCGTCATCATGAGGTCATCTCGGTATACGTTTAATTATTTAAATTAGTGCCATAGCTGCAGCCGGTAACTCATGCAAATGGGTGATTTTATGTGGAAATGCTCGTGCTGGAATGTGAACCTGCGACATTTAGGCGCTGAAGTGAACGACCTGTAAACTACAGCCTTTGGGCTTTTAAAGCTAGTATATATATATATATTATATTATGCACCTATAACCTATTCCAATTTCTCTGTAATTAGTTACTTAACTTTTTTTCCTATACAAATTTTGCGGTACTACAGCAACAGTAGATGATTCATTGAAATATTATGCTATTGATCTAGGGATTAGTAGTCTATGTTTTCGTTGTATGTGTTCCACGGTATCCTTAGAGAGTCCTGTTCGAGTAGTAGCGTTATTACATATAACAAAAATGTAGTTTAAGTTTCCATTAAATCAATATTCATAGACATAATATCATACGATTGTAAATGTAATAACGTATATTGGATGCGACAATCTTATCACATCGACTTATCAATCCAAAACTGACTTTATTCTTTTTTTTATTTACGGTTCATTTTATCAATTTTCTTTAAATTCGGTTGCCAAGAGACAGAAAGCGATAATATTCTCGAACATCGTTTACTCCTGAATAGACATGTATGCTCTTTGTGGCTGGCTGACTGGCATGAGTCACCTCGTCATGGCAGGTGACTGTTTATTTGTACAGAAACTGTAATATTTGACCAGCGGAGGACACAGTCATGTTCAACAATTAAGTAGCTCGCACACATGCTAACCATAACCCAACAGTGCTAATCTGTAGGCCACTAAAACTGGGTCTCCAAAGACCGGCTCGCACACTTCTGGCGACAACAAAACGTATTACTTTCAATCTTTTTAGATAATATCCTACATTACGCAAGTTAAATTAGATTTGTTGCGTGTGTGTGTCCGTGGGCTCGTAATTGATTTTCGAATTCGAACAATGGCGGCGTTTCGAAACGGTTTTCTGTAGTTGCCATTCGGGACCGGTCTGCCGGCGGCGCGGGCTGTATTGACCTTATGCGGCTGCGTAGTTTATGTACGGCCGGCTGAGGACGGTCGATGACCGACTCCCTCCCCACTCCACGCCACCGTACCGCGCTAGGAATGCTGGCCCCAACCCCCCACTCGTCATGTCATGTTGCATTTCGATTGGCGAATTTGCATGTCGCCGGCTCTCGATCGAATTTCGAAATAGCCATACCATGCCACGTGGTGAAAGCATCCTGGATTGTTTTTAATTTGTTCGCCGTGGTTGGCATATTTAGAGCATGTGGTCGCGCTAGTTCCAGTGATTGATGTGTAAGTAACGGATATCGCATTCAACACATTGGCAGTTTGAAACGTGTAGATTTGACTGCCGAGTGTGTTATTTCGATATCGACAGCATTTAAGATAACTAATCCATCACAATCTAAGTGGGCCGATGTCGATATCGAAACGTGATAGATATACGATATGGATAATGTAGCACGTATGAATTGTTTTGTACTAGTAAATGATGTTACACTACCAATAAAAATTGTGCCGCCGGCAGTAGCAACAGCATCGCGCAAATTATTGTTGTCACATTCAGAACTAATGGATGGTGGACTATTGATAAATATGAATAGTCAATTAAACTTAATGCATCAAATGAAAAATTAAATTCTTGATTGTGAATAAAATATTGTAGAAAAAGGTTGGAAAGCTTTTAAATTCCATGACGGGATACCAATAAACTTGTGTAAAAAATGTCTTAACATTAATAATCAATATATAATAATCACCTTCGCGCGTTAATACTAGCCTACCTCTTTACGGTTCTAAGAACACCCTATTATGTCGATCGGCATAAATATTGGGCACGTATATTGAATATTCATAAACCGTTGGCGCCCGAAAGACCAATATAACCACGTGTCGTGTCAAATATTTAATTCTATACCAAATTTGAAGATCTATTTGAATACTCAAGCATAGGAATTCCAATAGGAACTAAGTCGTTGAAGATTTTTCATAAATATGACACGTATCATATTTCTAATAAATGACCCCTACATAAATCATTATTTAAAATTAAATAAAGAATCTCGTCGTCATAGTAAACGAAATAATCATTGGTACTTAACTACTTTGGCTTCTATTAAATGACCTTCAGCGCCAAATCAATATCTTTTTGTATAAGCCTTCAAAGTATCAATCACATTGTTCGATCGACGAGAACAATTAAAATTCCGGCCACAATGAATCCCTATAGGTGAATTAACATTGGAACAGAGACAATGGTATTCAAGCCGTGTCCACCCACGGTCATTTCCATCGTGGCTCCTTATGATCCATTCAAGCAGTTATAAATTCCTTTCGGTTACATGACATCCTTCGATTGTCAGAGGCAAATTGAAGTCTTCCTGCGGTGAATCAGTTGAGTAGACTTTACACGCTACTGTATATTACTCGTGTCTGCTTGACTCTTTCTATAGGAACTTGTGTTATTCAATTTTTCGAAATTTCGTATTTGTGATGAAGGAATTCGAGTTTTTTTTGGGAGCTTCCACTTGAACCCCAGCGGGTCCAATTTTACGTTAGAAAGATTTACGATTGACCGTCAACTCGCTTGATCTTAAGCGAGGGTGTGGCAGAGGATGGAGCTCGACGATCTTGAATATTCTATAATATAATAATATAATCGATTGACCGTCAACTCGCTTGATGTTAAGCGACGGTGTGGCCGAGGATGGAGCTAGTCGATCTAGAATAATCTATAATATTATAATAGTAAATTAATGATAAATGTGGACACCACCACGTACCGGCAAGCGCAGCGTAGGAAGACCAGCACGAGATGGACAGATGACCTCATACAAATGTCGGGAAGACGCTGGATTGGAAGCGGCTTGGGCGATCCATGGGGGAGGCCTATATCCAACAAAGACTTCCTATGGCTGAGATGATGATGATGAATGATAAATCAAGTTATTATTTTTTATTACCGAATTCTCTTAATCAGCCTCGATAAAAATCTGTTATACGATGCTGAATTTGCTGTTTGCCAACATTGAAGATATCTATATTTATCAATAATTCTGGTGAATTAAATGTTTATATACCTACTTAAGAAAATGTGGTTAATGTGGAAAATGCGTTGCCAGATGTTTATAAAGAAACTTGTTTGTAACGACCTCGTAGCGAAGCGCGTCATCTGCAGCGTATTTCTGAAAACAATATGCCCCTAAAATCGATGTTGGGGTTCCAATGAACATCATATTCATCATACACCAATCTTACAGCCTATCAGGAAGTAAAAAATATAACAATTTCTTAGATAAACATAACAGGAATATTTTTAGACGATTACTCCTTCATGAATCATCACACATCCTGCTGATAACAGTAATCGTCATTGATTGCGTTTGTTAATGTATATATGTTTAGTACTTGTGTAGCCGTGTCTGTGACTCAACTTTCCGGCGTCAAGCCGAAGGCGTCACTGTGCTTTTTTTATTTTACGGACTTGAAACAAGTTTCGTTTCCTTCAAGCAGGATAAGTATAGGTAAGTAAACCGATCGCACCCCGTTAACCAATTATCGTTAAACCTGCATAACCAACCTGTATAGTAAGCAATATTAACTAGCTGCTAGTGAATAAAAGATGAACATATTGAATCTTCGATTCGAAAAGAAAAAGCACACCAATACCTCAGTGGATCCAAGTCGAGGACGCCAGATACAACCAGTTTCATGAATTATTGAATAGTTGTGCCTCGATAATTTCTACGGCCTTCGTACAGAAATAGTGAAGCGGTTGTTCCATTTTATCTCCGGCTATTACATTTGCAATTGAAATACTTTCGGGATACGGTTTCCGTTTTAGAAATGTTGATAAAAGCGCGGGGCGTATACGATCTCGTGTCCTCGTTCTAAAACAGTAATCTAAGCAAGGACGGCTCTGCTCTGCACCAGGGGATTCAACTTTGATTGTTGTGCGACCTTCGTCAACTGTCACGAATGTATTGCTGGGTATCTGAAACGAGCGTTTAAAAGTTTCCGTTTCTTGGGAGCAGTGTGCGGCGAAATGTTTATTCGTCGCTGCCGTGGTAGGGGGCAAGTCGTGAGTTGACTTGCGGCTCATGTACCTACTATGCTTACAAATACACTTGTAACAAAGAACTGGTTGTGGCGCGGTTGTGGGCTATCCTTCAGAGACTCGCCGGCGAGATATTTTAGAATTTAATCTGTTCTCTTGTTTTTTGAAACTGATCCCATCGTCCACATGTGTGTGCGTTTTGGCTTATTGCTTAGTATTGTTTTTGATTTTTCTACCTTGCATACAAGATTTGCTTAAAATCGATAGGTAGGTACCTATAAGAATATTCATATTCTTATAGGTACCTACAACTAACAAACTCGTTATTTATTGTACTATTATTAATATCGGACGGACAGTCTAATTCATTTAATTTCTTCCGGAACACTTAGTAAGAAATTCATAATAATGATAACTGTGACTGATATATAAGAATTAATAAATAGATCGAAAAAGTGAATCTATTTGAAATCATATGTTTTTGTTTCTCCATATAGAACTGAATATGAGTAAATAAAGATAGAGTCAGTTGCAGTAGAGCTCATACGCTAACACAATTGCGCAACAAAATTTCATTTACCCACAGTCCTTGGATAACACAGTAATACAAACTTAGAACATCGGGCGGGCACACCATGCATGTGCGTACATTAGTCTACCACAAAAGCACTAGAGCAGAGCGAGATCTTGCAATAAAACCACATTGCCAATGTGTTTGTGGTTGTAGCCTGTCCGACTTTCCCCGCCAATCGGGAGGCTTCGTTCCATGTGTGCGTGGACCCTGTTCGTATTGTGACCATTGTTTGCAAGCACTCGGTGCGGCGTAAATGCGGTGTGATATGTCGGATCATATTTTTTGAGTGCACAGAGCGCGACAGAGAATAAAAATAAAAGATTTGTTTCCACGCTCAATCTCGAGCGACACGTGTTGGATGGAGTATGTTCGGTTTTCTGAATCTGTTTGTAATTTATTACATTGGAAATGTTAACTTTGATACATATAACGTACTTAAACAAATCTGTACGGTTTTACTATGAATATTTTAAGTAAGAGTTTATTATAGTCTAAATATAACTTCTCAGATCTATCTTAGAGATCTTCTGTATTCTTTACACAAATATTTTATGAATTGTATAATTGTACCAAAGTGGCAGGCATCGCCAACATAGGAAACCACAGTAATGGGAAAATCGATGTTGACAAATAACCAAAACGTAACTGTACACTTTCTTCAAATTGATTAGTCACTCTAAGCAACAGCAAAGAGGGTACAGAATGAATTGTCGAAGAAAGACTGAATCATTGCAGCACCGAAACTGATCACAAAAGCAAAACAACGGCCTTCCGCTGGCGTGATTTGTGCCGGCCAGAGTCGGGCTCTTGACGTCAGCCCTGTGATATATTACGTTACGAAGCTAGATGCTTTGTAGGGCCGCCCTAAAGTGGGTGGATGCAACTTCCTTTCGAATATAGAATATCCATTTTAGAACACACGTTTCCCTACGCAAATAAAGTATTGAAATCTGTGCTATTTTGTTTAGTATTGGCGACGTAGGTACATAGGTTTTGAATTTGAGATGTCCTTTTGATTTCTATAGTGTTTAACTAATGTATGTTCAATATTTCTAAATTAGATGTAAGATTGTGTTATGTTTTAGGAAAAACAAGTCAGTATTATATTTTCTGACAACATTTGCCAAAATTTTCTCCTTAAATGCCAGCCCTAAGGTACGTATTCCTTAGTCAGCTGAACTGCGAATTCAATAAGAATTTCAATAAAACCGTGACTAAGGTTCGCATTACAGAGAAAACCTATTGTTTCAACGATCGCACGAAGCATTTCCTTCAAAATTTAATACTGGCATAAATTTTTATGAATAAAGTCGTAGGAAGGCATAAGCGGCGGAAATGCATGAGATTGATGAATATTAATGAAACTGGCTCATGCATGGATTGTGAAGAGGCTACGTCTTCATCCTCGCCTGCCTACAGGAAACTGCTTGACATCGTGAGTTCATGAGCGTGATGCTCGTGGAGTAGGTAATACTACTGTAGACTAGACTAATGTATAGTAAGCAATAAGATTTTATTTGTGGAGAGGTTATAGTTATACTTATAGAATAACAGCACGCCAAATCTAACATCCTTAAGGATCGGCTCAAAGCGCACGCATCACAACATTTTTAAACATACATAAATCACTGAGTAGAGATTATTAGAAAGGAGAAACAGAATTGTTTATTTAGATATGAGAAATATAAAACAAAATCTTTGATATCTTTTGAATTGGCTGATGACTAGGAAAATATATGATTTTTCACTACTCCGTCGCTACTATAAGTAATGTCGTAATTATTTTATTTTTTTAATATTTCTCATATCTAAATAAACAATTCTGTTTCATACTTTTTTATATATCTACTCAGTGATTTTATTTGTTTAAAAATGTTGTGATGCGTGAGAGAGATAGCTGCATGCGTTGGCCTTAAAGCCTTTTAGTACCTTGGCCTTATATATCTTGGTGTTGCATTTTCTAAACACACAGGATGGCATTGTCACGACACGAGTCTTAGCAGCGTTGCCCGACGAGTCGGGCGATTACCTTACTTGAGGCTTGCGTCGCAGAACCGGGGAAATCCTATCTACGTATATCATCATTGATAGTAAGTATAACTGGAACATGTGGGAAATGTTAGGTAGAAATACTTGGTAAGTAGATCTTCGGTTTGGGGTAGTCTCTTGCATGACTAACGAGCTGTGGTATTAGTAGGAAAAGTAGGTACATAGCTTCAATAAGTCACACCTATTCGGTGTCTTATTTGTGCGAATTTCCCTATAAATGTAAAAGTTTTTCCTGTAATTCTGTTCACTTGGTACAGAATTACAGGCAAATATTTTATATTTTCTGGGGTATAGTAGATAAGCACCTAAGTAAAAATAAAATTGATCAGACTCGCTGTTCAATTATGTATCTACGTAGTGATCGTGCTTTACGTAATTTTCCACTGTAACTAGCGGTCTTACAGTCTGATTATTCGTCAATGAAAGTGGCAATATAAAAAGCGTAACGGTTCTGCGAATTTCCAATAGGAAGGTAAAAACTAAGTTCCGCAAAATTGGTAATATCTAGTTGATTTCACAACATTTCCGAAAGTACGCATAATCGTGACAGCTACAAATTAAAAAAAGTTTGACTACCAGATGTAACTACCTTCACCGGATATGCTCCAGCCATTAAATGAACTTACCACCTACCTTCTTAGTAAGTAAAGCGATCTTAATACCCCAGGCAGGTCATAAATTTAATTCTCCACAGTCCAAAAATAACACGAAGCATTGCACCAACCCCTTTCATATCCTGGCACGGGCAGGACAAAGTTGCTATTTACACGGTTACCTATAAATAATCCGAATTGTGAAATGCCGAATGTCGTTTCCCCGAAAACGAAGTTCATTTTTAACCCCCTACGAAAAACGACGGGGGTGTTATAAGTTTGACGTGTCTGTGTGTGTATCTGTCTGTGGCACCGTAGCTCCCGAATAGATGAACCGATATTGTTCTTTTTTGTTTGATAGGTGAATTAGTTGGGAGTGTTCTTAGTTATGTTTCGTCAAAATCGGTTCAGCCGTTTTTTTTTGTCGGGGGTTTTTGAGTAAACTTATACTTGTTTCAAAAGACGCTATCAAAATCCCGAAAGTTCAACTCATATAGTTAACCGTATCTTTGTAGTACGAAAGTTTGTGTAACGAACTTAAAAGTAAATAAGGTTTTTGGATATATTTTTTTTCATTTTTTTTTTTTTATAAAATAGGAGAAGCAAAAAGGCTGACGGCTCGCCTGATGGTAAGCGATAACCGTCGCCTATGGACAACTGCAACATCACTGACATTACTGTTGCTTTGCTAACCCGGAAAGGTGCTTGTAGATACCCTTTTTAAAACGCCTTCCTTTTTAAATTTATAATAAAATAAAACAGAAACCTAACCTAATAACTAGGCAAATGTAACTGATGGATAACAAAACAAACTGGAATCGAAAACTCGTGTCAAGTAGGTATAACATTTGGAATCGGGCAGTTCTATGAAACTGACGGGCAAGTAAGATTCCTATAATAGTATTTCGAATTATAGATAGGTTACCTATTTACATACATTTAAGCCCTATTAACAAACAGGGCTTACTCTTGACTAACAAGTCAAGATCAAATAGCAGTACTTACGTATGCACCTACCTAGACTCATTTCCTGACCACACTGGCACCACCGCCTTCCTTTTTCAACATGCATTTTTAAGCATGCACGTCCGTCTTGTGGCCAGTAACGATACAATACAACTTGTCGTTTACCATTCATTGATTTAGAAACACTCGGCCTTGACTGATCAGACCATGAAAGACAATTTTGTTCGTATCGTAATAAGCGCTGGCGCTGCTATGCACGACTGGACTGTCATCTGCTTGATTAACTGAAGTAATTGACAAAGTTTAGGGACCTGGAACTACTTAGCTTTATTTCATAATCACATCCTATGCGGTTGGCGTAAATAGAGGCTATGTAATTTTGACCTAGACTATTCATTGTAATCAATTAAAAATTATGAAATAATGATCGTATAATTGAAGTTTGGATAAGTCTTCAATTATTTGATCATATTTTATTATTTAGATATAGTTAATTACATTTAGCTCTAAATAATAAAAGTTGATGAAACTGTATTGCTTGGTGCTTTTATTATAGTTCATACTGAGTTAGTAGAAACTAGCGGCTGTTAAATTGAATACCTTATATATATAATCTGGGTGCATTTAAATCACCAATGAATTGGTTTCTTCTAGACATATACTTCTTCAGTTATGTAGACCGCATCGTCCCTTGGACTGGCGGTGGAGTTCAACCAAGCATATCAATGAAGCAATAAACTTTTGCTGAAGACTAAAAAATCATCAATGTACATAATTGTAATAGAAGTATTAGAATCAATTACGGACGATTATTTATACGGTAGCCGAAAGGTAGTCTCGCAACCGACGATTCTTCTAAAATGGTTACAGCCAAAATAAAAACAAAATGCCAATAGACTAATCAATATCTATTACGTTGCACGTGCTCATAAAACTGTTTGCTCAACTACGTGTATGTCGGCAGTGGCACGCACGTTTACCAAACTATTTGTTATAACCGAAGTATTTTGTTAGTGTTTACTCGTAAAAGCGTCCGCTGTTAGCTAGATAGTTTTACTAAAAGGGCGTTGAACTTAAATATCTGGTCTCGGGCTTGAATATTGTAACCTACCACCTACATATGCAGCACTTTGCTTCTTGACTAGTAATGTTATTTGTTAGAAGCGAAAACAATAATTCATGTACCTACGCAAGTGCAAAATATAGTTACAGGTTAAAATATTCGTAAAATTATAAATTACAGGTAAAAATGGGTACTAAATATTACTTTATTATCCTAATTACCTATACTGTGTTAGTCAATGAACTAATTTACTGGCTTTAAGAATTATTGCAGGTATAACAATATAAGATTAAGTGTCTACCAGACGTCCTAACTTTAAACTCGTTGTCTTATAAAATTTATTAAATTGCACATACCACATCTGTGTTCTGTGCCATCGATATACTGAAAATAAATAAATAGCTTATCTAAAAGTCTACTGGTGATAGGGCAAATGGCCAGAATGCTGGCAGAATTGCCACGTTGGATGACAATGCTGACATTTTGAGCAAATTAGGAGTCAGCATTCTGGTCGTTTGTCACCTCCACCAAGCGTTTGGCTATTTCTTTGTGAATGCATGTATTAGAAAAAAGTTAATATTATGGAGGATGAGAAAAATATGAATTGTAGGTACAGGTACAATTGCACGGCCTTAGGACTTTGATTGTTTTGCAGTTTGCTACATTTTTTTAATCTCTAAGGGGGGCAGCTGCCCCCCTTGCGCCCCCTTGGCGACGCCCTTGTCTACTACACTATATAATATAATCTATCAAGTCTCTACGATTTTTTATGTAAGTTACAAATCACCGGAATTTCCAAACAATTCCACACGAAACCGAAATATCAGATGCGAAATACGCAGTCTAAATCCATATTCACGTAAATATATTTAAGGTATTTCATACAAATGCAATAGGAAACGTGCTATTGCTAACCTTCACCTGACTTCAAAACTATCCGTTCCTATTCCATTCAATAAATCTCCCGTATTCAACGAACACATGAATACGCAAATCACCAAAGATGCGCTTGCCATAAACTACGAGTGCATTACTCCACATTTACGTTCAAATTCATTCCACTACTCTAAATAAACAACTTCGTGTTCAGCGTGCAGTCCATACGTTAAAATATAATTAGTGCCTCCGTGTTTGTTGTTCGAAATGCCAGAAACCATCGGGTCTGCTGCATGTCTCCCAGTGGCAATGATAACCGCTCTAAAAATAGCATCCGTTCGGTTGTTTTGGACGATTTTTGAATGCTTTCTATCCGCTATGGATCTTGTTTGGTTTGGATAAATGGATACAAGCAGTTTTTATCTGCCTATGTCGAAGAAGTTATATGTAAGTATGTGTTTATGTTACCTTCTGTTGCCTCGTAGATAAACTACGTAGCTTGACATATTTGGAATAAGTATAATTATGATTTGCTTTTAAATTCATATTTTTATCTCCAGTTTTGTTATATGTATTTTATAGTAGCTATCTGAATGTAACATCAAACATTGAGTTGATTACAATGGTAATAGTATCTGTGCGCGTTTGCCTGACGAATACATTTTTTTTTAAAATTAATTATATGTTCTAAATTCCAATACCCACACTTCAAAGGCGGTAAGATTATAATCTCTCTGATGCTAGGATATGAGCTTTAAAATCTATAAAATTTTATCCCTAAGTGCATGTCTGCTCAAACTCTTGATAAATGCTCTCAAACGCTATAAGGAATATTTTTAAACTGATCCAAAGCTTACAAATGTCTAGTTTATGATCAACGCTGATGGTTAAACGATCGAGAATTAAAACCTTTGATGAAATCAATATAACTAAGCTTTTTTCTTCAGCGCCCTACCTACAGAAAGCGGCATTCCTCGTGGCCTACCAGTTTTAACACCTACATACACGAAAATTTCATTCACGACCGCCTTTTCAAGTCGGTGAGAGCTGAGAGGCAGAACCGGTTCGGGAATTCGATCCTTGGACCTGTTTTTGTAGTTTTTTTGTCCGACGACATGTGACGACGCGCACAGAGCTCCGGTACCAGACGGCGATGATGGATACCGTCCAGGGGCCTGAAAGACGGCGTTTGTTTAATTTTCTGGAAGGTTTAATTATCCCTAGAAGATATGAATAGACCGTTGTATTGAGACGTTGGGTAATTAACAAGACGAATGTTGTATTGGCGTTGACTGATTGTTGAAAGGTCTGTGGACTGCGTGGTTATAGGGCATATGGTTCTATAAGGTTCAAATTGGGGTGTCTTGTTGTATTTAGTTAGTAAATTTATAAGGTGATGAGAAAATAAGCTTGTGCAGTCCAAGTTGAGCATACCAGTATTTTAATTAGTCTATTAAAATTAATATATTGCCGGAGGTCTTCGTGGGATAAAGAAATAAAATTGTTCTATATCCATATATTTTTGGGCGATTTGGATGATTCATTGATTGGATATCTATAAACAAAGATGCTGTTAGATGAGCCGTTACAAATATGGTAATTTTCTAGTAATTGCATTAGTTAGATCTAAACACTGCCCGGTCTGAAAATTGCTTCACTTCTTACATATAAAAATCTGTAAATGCTGATTTCGACCTCAAGTAGTTGTTATAAAACACACCTCCATATCTCACCACCGGCATCTACTGCTTACTCGGAATGTTTACAAGAACCGCCTACAGGGGATATTAGGCAGGCGGAAGCGGGTTCACGACCCGCACTGTTGGTTTGAGTTTAAGCTACAATACCTGATACCTATTTATAAACAGTTCATTGACTGGAATATTGATAGAAAGGCCGATTATTTTTGATAATAGTTGATGAATAGACAGAATAGATCATAGCAGTGTTCTAACATTGTTTGTTTATTACCCAGGGTTTCAGATGATTAAGAGTCGAGGCTTCTCCCTTGTTCCCACCATAGATTGCGGTCCAACGCTTGCCAACTGGTCCAACTGCTCTGGAAACCATCAAGATTGCTGGCATTTTCTAGCCCTTCCACGGCTTCCATCAGGCGCCCAAGTTGTGACTAATGGACGATCTTTCGGTGTTGCTTCCGATTTGTGTTTTGATTTTCATCAAGTAAATACCAAAAAATGCTTTGACATTTTAAAATGACGGCTATGTCTTTTATCTTCACTATTTGCAGTTTTGGCTATGTATTCCTAAACGTGAATTTCATTATGTACCAGGTACCTACTTATATGCACTTATCGCAAAAATCATAATTTGCATTATTTAGTATGCATAAGTAGGTACCTACTATAAAATTCTGTCGACTTGTTATCTTTAAACGTCTATCTTATCTAATATCCACTGCAAATACTGCAATAACATACAAATTGGTACAATCGTATTCGCAATTTCATTCAGTAAGAACTTAATAACCTGTTTGAATGAACTAGCTAGATGCTTAAACCTACGTTCATCCCACTTCTCTATTAAGAACAGAATCAAGATCTTAAGCGGTAAGTACCGGGATTAAGCTCAGGGTTCGTTCCAACCGACAGATTTCCTGCAAACGACGCACTTGAGCGGGTAGTTTCATGTAAGGCTTGTTCTACCGGAGCTGTAGAATGGGTAGTAGTTATTAGAGAACAAAACAAATCACAAGACGATGACTTAATCACTACCAGCATAGAATAGATCATAGTGGCTAAGCAAAGTCTAGTGTGTAAGCAGTGTAAGTCTGGTGAAGTAAGTACATCATAATTATAATTGGTAAGCTAGTCAGTACATATATACATAGGTCTCGATTTTAATAGTAGATTGTTACACGAGATGGCGTTCTATTCGAGTGCCTAAATAAGGTCTTTCACTTAAGGTAAACACTGTTTGTCATTTCAATCTATGGAAAGTATAAGAACCTGATTAGGTAAATAAAATTTATATTTGATTCTGATGAACTCATTTT
This sequence comes from Lycia hirtaria, assembly GCA_947563715.1. Taxonomy (NCBI): domain Eukaryota; kingdom Metazoa; phylum Arthropoda; class Insecta; order Lepidoptera; family Geometridae; genus Lycia; species Lycia hirtaria. Next base: position 29,346,959 of record OX387375.1, read on the forward strand.
TATACAAGTTCGATAGGTAGGTATTCGTAAATTCTATTTTCTAAATAGAATTGGCTTATGTAGACAATGAATTACAAGTACGTAAGTACTAGTAGTTAATCTGGGATGTATTTTATCTACTTTTTGTACAATATCTTGCATCTTTCCTATTTTATCATCATAATCATCACCATCTAGCAACTCGCTTAACGTCAGGCGAGTTGGCGGTTAAGCCCAAACCTATTACTACACAAACATCTTATAGTTATTTTTGTTCCACCTCATTTGATTTTATAGTTAGAAAATTCTAAACTACTTACTTAGTAGAAGAGGAACGAGTTGAATTTATAGACTATAGTTAGTGTCGTCTGAGATCTAAAAGGTAGGTAAAATAATATACATTTAGTTAATAGTAATCTGTAGGCGGACAATGATGATCTATATTATAAACAATTTTTACAGCGTAACAAATAATAATATCCCCGAGTAACACTGATTCGCACTTACAAAGTAAACGAATACTTTGTTGGAAACTCGATCCAAATCACGTTTCACTACGTGACGCCAAGACCTTTCACCTGTACAAAGGCTCCTTTGTCTCGACCTACTGATAAGGAGGCTTTGACCTGCCAGCGCTTACGGCGCTTCATCAGCGCTATCTCGTAGCTGGCAAGGTTAATTACTTAAGATAAGAGTTACGGCTGGTTAGGGGCTATGGTGTTGGAACGTTTTGCAACACCTTCAATCGATTAAGTTTGGAGTACCAATCTCGATTAGTTTTGGTTTGATCAAATCTTAAGTAATTAATTGTTTTGCGTTATATTTTTGATGGTATAAATGAAAAATTGATATCCCGTGTTGTGTGTGGCAAGAACTCTAAAATGTCTAATTATTAATGAGTCTTATGTGTTTCAACTGGTGTCCAAAAGTATTTTTCTGAATCATCTTCACTACTGGAAGTACGCCGTCAGTGTAGCAAACGCTTCTATCTGGTCTGGGTATACAAATAACTTCGACCTTGGCTATGGTCACTGCATACAAACATTACATACCTACACCCGAAAGATATAACTCTCCTTTAAAGGAAAGTTAAAATAAATACTGCTGTGCAATATAGCAGCAACTGTGATCAGAAATGTGTCTACTCTGAAATAATGCAAAAATAGAATGTAAAATACATGTGTAAAGTATCAAATAACTCACCAAGTGCACTTTTAAAGCATATGTAGTTTTTTAATTAAAAATATTTTTAAACTGAATCACATGAAAACAACCATTAGTGATGCCATAGTGTTGCTAACTGTACCTACTAGGTATTTACAGTTTTTTTAATTAACTTGAATGATAGAACCAAAGTCATTCACAAATAGTACCGTTAACTTACAAAATAATAAATAAAAACCGAATTGCTCAATCAATTTACATGTAGAGCAATTGAAAGAGAAAACTGGCTACCGACTTTTAAATTCAATTACAAAATGCCTCCAGTTAAGTTTTATGGTATCCTGTTCTACAGATTATGTAATAGACACTTAGAAGTAGGGCTGGCGATTACACGGCCTTTTTATTACCTATACTCGTATATGTATGTGTTCAGAAGTTCTGTAAGGATTAGATCGCAATGTAAGTTAAAAATATTTTGTCATAACTGGCTAGAGTTGGATAGCTTAAAAGCCAAGTAATCCAACAAAAAAATTGTCTGGAAATGAGTTATGCGCATTTTTCTTACAAATATTTTGCGCAAAAGTAGGTAGGTTAGTACTTAATGTAAATACATTGTTGTTGATATATATATATCAGATTTAGCAAAAATGCATAATATTTAATTTTGGTTTGCGTTAATTGAATCATCTGGCTTTCAAGAGTTTCAAGCTATTTAAATTGTGCAATTCTCAGAAATTTTTTGGTATCATAATATGCATATTCTACTAATATTAAGAATTTATTTTTCGCTCTAGTATATTTTGAGACATCTATGTTAGATGCAAAATAAACATGAATAACTATATAGATAGAAATAGTCTAACAGAAACCCTATCTACAGAAAATTAGCAAATGTTGACAAATAGATATGCAGACAAGCATCCTGTCGGGGTGTGAGGACCGGAATTTCGCTGGAATTGCTGCTTTTGAGAAACACATTTGCGAAGAAATAGTCGCGATGTGTTTCGTCGAAATTCACGACGGAAGCGATATTATGATTATGGCACGAAGACTTTGAAATAAGCTTGATCCAATGGTATTAGATCGTTATCTTGTATCTAGTTACTCAGGTATGTTTCAATATTCGTCATCTTTGATCTGACTTAGTACATCAGTAAAAATAAATCTGTGGCTCACATGGTCATACCTAAAAAAATACGTAAGTAAGGTTAACTATGATTTTTTTTTAAATACTACATCGTCGCACGTCGTATTTGAAAAATAGAATTTGATGAAGACATAATATTAGGTAGGTATAGGCACGTTTTAGTGTCATTGTCTTGGAAATTGTCTCATTAGTAGATCAAGATATCTGTTAACGTTTAAATCAACTTTGGATCTCGACCCAACCCAAAATGGAAATAAGTTTTGTCATTACATCGAAATTAATGATGGCCATTCACGTCCCACGCCGAACCTCTATTCATAAAGATAACTTAACCCTTCCTACACGTGCTTTGTCTAAATTCCATAGACACAGCCATAACCTTTCTCAAACCTGTCGGGACGCCTACGCGGTCACTTGAAAAGGGTTTCATTTCACTCGATACTCTGCCGTTGGCGACGAATCATTTTAAAGAATTAATGATTGTCTTTTGTTGTTCTTATGACAATTCATTAAAGCTTATGTAATACACTAACCCTTTTCTCGTACATTACCAATATCACCATCGATTCAGCCTTTATCAATCCACGGTTTCATAAGATCATTCAGTTATGATGCTGATTCTTGCCCTGTATTGTGTTCGATGGTATCTTTCATCTATTTAGCTCTGATCACCTACATACACTGATTGGTCTTAATGTAGCACGATATTTCTTTACCCTTTTTAATATCATCAATTTAATTAAGAGATATTATAACTTTTTAGAGAATGTGGCTTTTGCTAATTGTTTCAAAACGAATTTGAGTAAACGTTGGAAGTGGCTACAATAACAATATTTCATTCGTTTCACAGTAATGAGAACTACAGATCATTTTTATAGTAATGTCAGGATCATTAGATAAGAATCTCAGATAGATGATGTGATGTACAACTTAAACTTACTTAACGAACGATGATGAATCTTTTTCTTTTACTTAACGACATTCGATATTCAAATAATGACATTCGATATTCAAATATCGAATGTCGTGAAGTAAAAAAAAAAACTTATAAAATATGACCAGTATCAAAACAAATTAATTTTTCTTGGGTTCAAAAACATACAAGATTTGTACTGTGTCGAATAATTTGAATAATTTATTGGGTTAAAAAAATCTTTTTATTTATGATTCTAAGAAGCAAGTCAATTCGTTGACTTGTCTAGTGTTTAGTTCATTCACTGCTCAAATAATAATGGATGTTCCAATATTTTAACGTCGAATATCATCTCAGCCATAAGAAGTCCACTGTTGGACATAGGCCTCCCCCATGGATTTCCAAAAAGACCGATTGGAAGCGGCTTGCATCCAGCGTCTTCCCGCCACTTGTATGAGGTCGTCTGTCCATCTCGTGGCTGGTCTTCCTACGCTGCGCTTGCCGGTGCGTGGTCTCCACTCGAGAACCTTTCGGCCCCATCGGCCATCAGTTCTGCGTGCTATGTGCCCTGCCCACTGCCACTTCAACTTGCTAATCCGCTGTGCTATATCGGTGACTTTTGTACGTCTACGTATCTCTTCATTTCTGATTCGATCTCGTAGAGAGACTCCGAGCATAGCCCTCTCCATAGCTCGTTGCGTGACCTTGAGCTTCCTTATAAGGCCCATAGTTAGGGACCACGTTTCAGTGCCGTATGTCATCACTGGTAACACACACTGGTTGTAAACTTTCGACTTGAGGGACTGGGGAATATTGGACGAGAAGACGCTTTTAAGTTTCCCGAACGCTGCCCAGCCGAGTTGGATACGACGATTGACCTCCCTCGTAAAGTTGGACCTGCCTAATCGGACCGTCTGTCCTAAGTAGACGTATTCGTCAACAACTTCAAGAGTGAAGTTCCCCACAGATATTGGGGTGGGCACTACATGGGCGTTCGACATAACCTTCGTTTTGTCCATGTTCATTTTGAGGCCCACCCGTTGGGAAACTCTATTGAGGTCTTCGAGCATCGTACTGAGCTCTTCCATCGACTTTGCCATGACTACTATATCGTCGGCAAACCGAAGGTGAGTGATGTACTCGCCGTTAATATTAATGCCGAGCCCTTTCCATTCCAGAAGCTTATAGGCATCTTCCAAACCGGCGGTAAACAGTTTCGGAGAGACAACGTCTCCCTGCCTCACGCCTCTTTTCAATGAAATTGCCTCTGAGTTCTGGTCTTGTACTCGGACTGACATGGTGGCGTTGTTGTACAAGCACTTCAGCACTTCGACATACCGATAGTCAATACGGCATCGCTGGAGAGCCTCAAGCACCGCCCAGGTCTCGATCGAATCAAAGGCTTTCTCATAGTCCACAAACGCTAAGCAAAGGGGCAAGTTATACTCTTCGGTCTTCTGTATCACTTGCCGCAGCGTATGGATATGGTCTATGGTACTATAGCCTTTTCGGAAACCGGCTTGTTCGGGAGGCTGGAAGTCATCAAACCTGCGTTCAAGACGATTCGTGATGACCCTTGAAAACAGCTTATAGACATGGCTCAGAAGCGAGATGGGTCTGTAGTTCTTCAGCAAAGTGTTGTCTCCTTTTTTGAAGAACAGCGCCACCACGCTTCTGTTCCATGCTTCTGGCGTTGTACCTTCAAGCACGACGGAATTGAAGAGCCTCTGAAGGACTCTCAGTACCGGTGTTCCACCCGCTTTCAGTAGCTCTGATGTAATTCCGTCGTCGCCCGGTGCCTTGTTGTTCTTGAGCTGTTTCAAGGCCATCCTAATCTCGTACAGGCTGATGTCCGGGATATCTTCGGTATAATGTCGAGTCAGTTTGGCTCTTGGATCTTTGCTCAAACTGCTAACAGGTTTTGCGACCAATGTGTATAACTGTCCATAGAACCTCTCGATTTCCCTCAAGACTTCTGCTTTGGTCGACGCTATACTGCCATCTTCCATCTTCAGCTTCGTCAACTGGCTCTGCCCAATAGACATGTCTCTTGCGAACACTTTGGAGCCTTTATTCCGCTCTATCGTCTCTTTAATACGATTAGTATTAAAGGTACGGATGTCGTGTCGCATAGACTTTGATATGAGTCTATTGAGCCGCCTATATGACTCGGCGTCACCGGAAGACTGCAGTTGCAATGAGCGTCGTTCAGCCATGAGGTCGAGGGTATGGCTCGAGAGCTTTTGCGGTCTATTTGTACGGTGGGGTTTATAAAACTTCGCGCCCACCGTACGGACAGTTTCCACAAACCTGTTATTGATCTCATCCACCGATGCGCAGCTCTCCAGGCACTCGAAGCGATTTGATAGTTCGAGCTGAAAGCTCTCGGGGTTTTGGATATGGGCGCGAGTGGGTCGGAGTGTAGACTTCATCATACGGGACCTCTCAAGTTTAACATTAATATTCAAAGTGCCTCGTACCATTCGGTGATCACTTCCGGTTTTAATCATGTTGATCACAGAGACATCATTGAATATTTGTTTCTTGGTGGTCAGGATGAAGTCTATCTCATTTCTCGTAGAACCGTCGGGACTCAGCCAGGTCCATTTCCTATGAGGTGGCTTCTGGAAGAAAGAGTTCATCATGAAGAGTCCCTCTTTCTCCAGAAAGTCGGCCAACCTCTGTCCCCTGGGGTTCCGTTGTCCATATCCAAATTGCCCCACTCTCAACTCACTTTCGCATTTCCTGCCCAGCTTCGCATTGAAGTCCCCCATAACAACATTAAAATAGGTCTCAGAAGTGTGTATGGCCCTACTAATGTCCTCATACATCATCTCCACCTCATCATCCGAGTGTGCCGAGGTCGGTGCGTATACCTGGATGACCTTCAACGAATATCTCTTGGATACTCTGAGTATCAGGTACGCAACCCTGCTCGATACACTGTCGATGGCAAGAATGTTGTTAACAAGGGACTTGTGGACGAGAAACCCGACACCACCTTGGGACTGTTGGTCGCCCTCCCGGTAGTATAGTAGGTTACCGGATTTCAGGGTTATCGTGTCCTCACCCTCTCGTCGGACTTCCGATAACCCCAGGATATCCCAATGTAACCTACTCATTTCTTCTTCCAGCTCAGCTAGCTTCTCGTCTGTCCTCATCGTGCGAATATTGTGTGTTACCAGGGCCAGTCGTCGTTTATGCAGGGGGTGGTAGCCGGATCTCTTCCGGAGATTCTTAGCACCCCTTGCTCCGCCGTGACCGGGACCGCTACCGTAGTCCGGAATAGCGGAGCTGCCGGGGACTGGGGGCCTGGTATTTTTGTCGTCTGTCATAGGGGGGGTTTTGCCATTACTCGCCACGCTTGGCATGCGGGTTGGCGAGCGCAGTGGGTAGCGTTTTCCGCAGAGGATGCTGCTGCCCATCTCTGGTAGTATTTCCCTTAGCCGGTTCTTACGGCACCCACGGGAAGAGAGGGGGAGGTACTATTCTAAGCCGGTACCCCACGGCTAAACCAAACGTCGAATATAAAGTAAAATATTAGTTATATAAGTAGGTAGTTAGATGTTAAATATTTACTCTTGTATTGGAATGTGGTTAACCTATTGGTTCCTCGGTACTTCAAATTTTGTAGGAATGAAGAATGTGGATTCATTTTCGTTTGTCAGCAAACATACTTCGACGCGTTGGGCTTAAGGCGCTGTCGGTAGTAAATCCTCTGTCTCACTCACACATATCTATATTTTCGAAGATATAAAATAACTGAATAGACTAATATTACGGAAAATCGGGCATGCATAAAAGTAGAGCTTTATAAACCTTCACCAGATAGGAATTAATATAGCAAATCCTTTTGATATATTAATTCCTATCTGGTATTCCTATACCTATAGTGCAAATTTCATTTAATATATTTAAGGTAACTTGTATGTTATTGGGAACCCCATTTTAAATTCACATAAATTATAATGTGCAACTACGGAATCCTATTTTGCGCACGACACGACTCTCACTTGGCCGCTTATTTTCTCTATTATTTTTCCAATTTTGAGACAAATTTGACCACGACCACGTGACCTCAAATAGTTAACGCTGACTGATAAATAACTGGTTCAAACAATATTCGTCTTCCAATCGTAAACGTCTACTGCAGATAACGATGTACTTCTACACGACACTGATATTACCTCGCATTATACGAGACACCGATAAAGAATGATAACACGGTGGCACATTTATTTAGCGGATATACAGGCAAGTGTCTCTACATACCTATAGGTAGTTTATTCACAAATAAATAACGTTTTTTAATTATTATATTTTGGTATATTACATTACAGTACGTTTGGTACATTTGGATTTGGAATCGGGTCGGAAACTATATATCGTATCTCTGTCATTCTGTTTGGAAATGACAGAGACGGTGATGTACTTTCCGACCTGATTCCGAATCCGACTAGTTGTGAAACCCTTCCGGATATGCTGACCAAGTAGTGGTTCAGCCGCGGAAAAAAACAAATCATAATAAATAATATTTAAAAGTCGCATTCGAGTTTATATCGGTGCCATTCACCCTTATGACATCCGTCTAAGATCTCTATACACTTAGATGAGTAACCCAAAATCCTGGGTTGGGCCATAGGCCATTCTGGGGTGGGCCTGGCCCTGGGGTCGCACTTATGTACGCTCATGGAAAACAATATAAATTAATTTTATTATTTATATTATACTAGATGACCCGCGGCGTACTTCGTATCACCTATCAAAACCAAAATCAGCTAAATCGGCCCAGCGAGACAAACGAACAGCAATTGATTTAAGTATATATATATAGATTTTATTTGTACATTTTATTTATCCAAGAGATAAATCGTGAAATAGGGTCCAGGTGTCACATTTTGACATATTTTTTGCCGTTCTGTTATCAAAGCTACACAAATATGAACACAAAAATGTTATTTGTTTAGGAGATTTAAAACTCGTTCGTATCAGTTGTGCAAACATTCATTGAGCGGGAATCTGAGGTTAAAATAGTAAGACTGTAGTAATTGAAGATAAATATAGTTAAAATAGTAGACATACATGCCTGATGAATAAGTATAATTTCTGTACATGATAATAGTGCATAATTGTAAATGGAGCTATTATTATTTTCAATGGACAGAAAAGTAACTCTGATTTTAATCGGATACTGGATGTTAGGGCCTACTGGACCTTTTGTCCCTGTGGACCAAAAGGTCTAATGGGATGAAAGGTCCAGTTAAAATGGCAAGTTAAAACACTGGTTTTGGTACTTGCACACTGGACCTTTTGGCTTGCTTCTCCTTAGTAGTTTTCTACAGAAAGTTGATGTGGAGAGTTTAGTACATTCAGATCATCATCATGATCATCTCAGCCATAAGAAGTCCACTGTTGGACATAGGCCTCCCCCATGGATTTCCAAAAAGACCGATTGTGCGCGGCTTGCATCCAGCGTCTTCCCGCCACTTGTATGAGGTCGTCTGTCCATCTCGTGGCTGGTCTTTATTTGATTTGAAATACTCACTATGCGCTTTTTCGCTCGCACAATTAACATTTTGTATTAATTTACATTGCCTTGTTAGTCTAGGCAATACTCATCTGCATTAATTTCATATGTCTAGATAATTCTCATTCGTATTGTAAATAATTATGGGACCAACTTGGGAGCTTTCTCTATACATGAATTCAAGAAACACAAAAATTGGTTCACGAATGACGGAGTAATTCGTGTACATACCTACATTAAAAAAAAAAACTGTACGAATTGATAACCTCCTCCTTTTTTGAAGTCGGTTAACAAAAGCGTCTACATATTCAATTTTGAAACATCAGTAGTATTGACAGCATTTTAAATAGTACTGTTTTTTTGCAATTCCGTTTCGTGCCGTACGTAGGTATAATGTGTGGACGTGTAGATGTTTACCTTAACACCATAGCTCACACGTCTAAACTCATAATTTCCAAACCGTAAAGCTCACAAATGCAGCGGAACAAATTCCCCGCCGGATACGTGCACCGTCAACCTGCGCCTGCGCAGGAATCCGTCCTTTACTTTCCACGGCGCACGCATTCTTTTAATTGCTGTGAATGTAGGGCTGTCGTGAAGGTGAACGATAATTTTGGTGAATCGTTTTCTTGCATGGAAAGTTTATTTTAAAAAGAAATGGGCGAAAGAATGTGATTTCTCAACTGAAGAAATATAATGAGAAAATCCTTAACATTTATACTGATTTTCATTTTAGTCGAAGTTCCTTCATATGTTTATATGAATGGGCCTGTGATAATTATGCCAAATATACACTCCTCCGTGAGCCCAATATTCTTAAATGAAACTCGAATTTATCGCTTCACCTATTAATATAGATAATGCTATTGATTTACAATTGTGCAACGTAATGCTGTACTGTCATTTCATTTAAATCTATTTTGACTTATATCTCTATAAAAATAGAATAGAATACCATGAGTCTAGCCTATCTTCGATAAAGAAAAAAATCAATAAATAAATCAGGAACGAATTGACTACGCTCGCTCATATTTTCGAATATTGCGGATTCGATGTGACATCCTGATATTGAAAACTTTATTTATTTTATTATTATTTGAAAACTTACTCGTAAGTGCAAGCTTATATTATTTAAAATTTATATTTCATTAAAATCATAAGCTTATATTTCATTAAAAGGCAAACTACATACATATGTTGCAAACGGACCTTTAAGGTCAAGATTAAAGCGCGGAGTTATCTCTCTCGCACATCACAACATTTTTAAACACATAAAATCATTGAGTAGGGATATCAGGAAAGTTAGAGCTAAATTTGTTTAAATTTCAACAATATTTTTGCAAAACCGAGAATATTAACAAAATAATACAAGTCAACCAAAACATAAACATCTACACGTCGCAATATTTCCTTATCTTCCAAGTTAATTAACCGTTTAACCATGCTTTATGTGGTAACAGCCCGTAAGCCGTTAGTTATGTTAACGTAAGCTCATAACTTCCTCAGACTCTGGGGCTTATGAAGTTCAAGGTACTTTTCAAGATTTATGTCACCTTCCTGCTCGAAATATTACCTCCGGAGGCTGGGTAAACCGGACACTTTTTGGCGATGATTTTGCACAGCGTTTGGTTGTGCCCACCGGACCAGTTGTACCGTTGGTACCGTAAACGGTACGACTGGTTACGATTAGTACCCTTGATGCTATCAACCGGACGCTCCATAGTATCATCTCATGTAGATGTAAACAGGCTAATGATGATGATGACCCTTGATGGTACACCTTGCACACTGACATATCTTACTAGTGTCATTAAATTTTTAAATAAAAACTACGGGTCACTCACGTCTGTTTTGAGCCGAAATATCCGACTATAGAATCAACCGCATTCGGCGGTCTTTTTCAAAGGAGCAGCACACACGTCACTCTCGGTCGGTGACAGTGCTGACAGTGCAGTGCTAGGCGCGTCACCGACCGAGAGTGACGTGTGTGCTGCTCCTTTGAAAAAGACCGCCGAATGCGGTTGAAACTATAGTCGGATATTTCGGCTCAAAACAGACGTGAGTGACCCGTAGTTTTTATTTAAAAATGTGTGAAAACCACGTTAATTTCTATAGTAAAAGTGTCATTATACATGCAATAAAGCAGAATGTGGCGCGTGAGGGCAACTAAAGGATCTAACTATGGGTACCTTTTATTCATTATCATCGTCATTATCTCAACCACAAGAACTCCACTGCTAGACGTACATCCAGCGTCTTCTTGCCACTTGTATGAGGTCGTCTATCCATCTTGTGGCTGGTCTACACGAAATCACCAAGCTCGTCTTTTTTGAAAAAGAGTTTCTGTACTTACCTATTATGATCTACGAGTATGTCCATCGTCAGGTTCTCATATAATTGTATCACATAACAATCGACCAACAGAGAGGTTAGTTTTTTTTTTATCAGCCCTGTTTGTACAAACTGTCCCACTGCTGGGAACGGGCCATCTTCTCATTGTGAGAAGGGTTAGGCCATAGTCTGCCACGCTGGCCAAGTGCGGGTTGGCAGACTTAACACATCTTCAAGATCATTGAGAACTCCTTTGATGTTTTCCTTCACCGTTTGAAGTTGGCGGCAATCAACAATACGCACATAACTTCGAAAAGACAGAGGTGCGTGCCGCGGGATTCGAACCCAGGACCTGCGGATCGCAAGTCAGACGGTCTCCCGACTAGGCTGCCGGAAACTTCTTACACGGAATTACATTTGCTTTTATAATATTAAAGATGCACAAAAAGTAGAACCTTGACGTTTCACAGTCCATTTTCCATTGAAAAAATCGTACCTAAAATATTCGACCTACCGTTCCGCCGCTAAAAGTCTCCAGTCTGCAAAGGAAGCTTAAATCTGCGCCGGTGTCAACCCTAATCCAGATGCTTGTCTCGTCACGGGAGACGTAGGATGTGCCATGAATGTGTAAACATGGATGGAAAAAAACACATCATTAAGAATATTGCCGTGAAAGGGTTCCGAGCCCGGGGTAGTGTTTGTTGATCCAATATGGACGATCTTTTGAATTTTTGAAATGTCTCGCATGGGAATGACTGGGACTGGTTTTAGAATTTAAATGAAACAGGGTGGTTACTTGGATGACTTTTTTCCAGTTATTTTGTTATAAAAACCAAAGTACTAAACTGATTTTGATAAAAATTATATGAGACCACCTCTGAGATATTACTTACCTAACAAAAAATAATCATCAAAATCAATTTATAATTGGAGAAGTAATCGCGTAACAAACAACCAAAGAAAAAATATAGTCGAACTGAAAATCTTTTTGAAGTCGGCTAAAAAATGAACTTTTACATAGTCGAAATTTAGCTAAACTCAAATACGGTTTGTCAATATGAACGGATGATTATGAATGTCGGAGGGAGGGAGGAGGGGGGGCTTCGTTCGTGGAGTTTCATTAACTTAGTTATTGCGCATTTTTTTTTGTCAGCCCTGTTTGTAAACTGTCCCCACTGCTGGGAACGGGCCATCTTCTCATTGTGAGAAGGGTTAGGCCATAGTCTGCCACGCTGGCCAAGTGCGGGTCGCGCATATAATTTTTCATTATTATTTAATACCAATGAATAAAAGTTTGCGAAACTCGAAGAAGCTATTACGATTATATATGTAATTTTATGTTAGAATTACTTCATTACATCGAGTGTGTTTTGTTTTATGTACCTATCTATAAATAAAGAATATCAAAACAAGTTTCACAAAGGTTTCTGTACGACATTTTATGAAAATTGTTATTGTTAAAACTATAAATATGTTAATAACTACGTATTGTACGATTTCTCAAAGAACGTGTCCAAAATATGAAATATAGCCCGTAATCACACTGAACCAACACGAGTAATAACTCACGAGTACCTGTTAAACGGCTACAGAAGCAACTTCAATTAAGACGTCTTTAATATCCAAAATTGAACGGACGATATAAAGTTCTCTGGTGATGCCATCGGAGCGATCTATCAAGTGAACTTGCCCAACCGTCTTTCCTCCCACTAATGATGGGGCGGCCAGCTGTTACGTTTGTCTGGGACATTGACATTGTCATAGATGTTTGGGATGTCACTTTGAACTTTGATGGTTTCCAATGACACTCGTCGGTGAATGTATTCGGAACTCTCGTGGTACAAAAAGTATAGTACTTAATTAAAAAAATAATATTTGTGGACATTTCACACAACACCATCTAGCCCAAACTAAGCAAAGCTTGTACTATGAAACTAGATCGCTGATAGAATATAGAATATAGGTATTTATACTTTGTTGTTTGTAAATATATACATTTGCCAAACACAACAAACATCCATGCTCATCACACAAATGTTTGCCCTGGGTGGGGATCGAACCCACGACCTGCAGCTCAACAGGTAGACATACTACCAACTGAGCCACAAGGCCAGTCTAATTAAATTAATAATTAAGCGATGCTTCGACTGCTTACATTTTTTTGGCCTTACCGAAAAACGTTACTTAACTTTAAGCAATGCTTAACATATTTTGTCAACTTCTCGCTGACACGTAATGACACTTGCGGAAAGAAGACAGAGAATTTAAGACGATGGTTAAAGTTAAGTAACGTTTTACGGTATCGATCTATATCCAGCAACAAACATTATGACAAGCATTACAGTTACACTCAAATAATCGTTCTTGTATAGTCGGATAATTTATTTTGATACTTAGGTATTGTCTACTTTGGTATCCCTGTAAATATCTTCCTTACATCTGTAGTTGCGTAGGTATGTCTGTGCATCTGATGGCGACCCTAATGAACCTGGACCTTGCTTAATGGCCATGTAATAATCCGTATCTACCACGCGACAGTGTTGTATTACACCGACCACTGACACTGATAGCTGCTGACATGTGGCCTCTACTTGGGATGCTTTATCTATATACCGAGTATTTTTGTAATTAAACGCGGCGTGAGATACATTTATACGTACATATGTGTCATGGTCTTATTTCTTAAGGCAAGTGATTTAAGGATTATTTTTGAATAATAACTGTTAAAAATTATATAATTAAGGTCGCATTTTCGGATTTTGTGTTCTCTTATACAATCTCTTCATGACAAGAGTGAATAGGTATCTCATGGGTAAACCGTGTTATATCTTCGACCAATAGTCTCTTTTCAATTAGATGGGTTGTTGGTAATGTTTAAAAGACAAAGAAAGAGGGTAGACAGATATGTCTGCTCTGAACCGTATCATCCACCCGCATTCTTCAGTCGCCCGTGAACATGGTGCATGTAACTGTGCCGAAATATCGGGAGCTAAAAATTAACGCGAACCACGGTAAATATCCCGTTAATAATAATAGTGCTTTAAGTGTGTTGTGATTTAACATTAACCCATCTATAAAATAGTCAATGAAATTCAGGTATTTCATTAAAGCTAATAGTTCAGTAACCAATAAGAAGTCACTATGTAAGGTGTGTGTGTGTGTGTATAATATGTGTGTTATGATGTGTGTTGCGGGCTGTGGTTAGTGAAATATCTATCTCAGGTAGAGGAAAACTGGATATCACAGAATATTTGATAATAAGTAAGTACCATCATTATACATATTTGGCACGTATACCTTTCATGATACTTGATTTGCTGTTGCTGTACAAAATTTATAAATATTTGTAAACAAAATATGTAAATAATTTTACGCAAAAACATTTTTAAACCCCGAGCCGAAAAGACTCTATATACTTATATATTAGATACATATTAGATATATATTAGACTAAGTATTATAAGTTTGACGTCTGTGCCTATATATCTATATTTGTCTGTGGCAACGTACCTCTCAAAAGGATGGACTGATTTAGATATATTTTTTTTGTTTGAAAGAGAATTTGATCGGGAGTGTTCTTAGATATGCTTCATCAAAATGAGTCCAGCCGTTTTTTATATTGGAGGATTTTGAAGTTTTCTAAATTTGTCCATTTATAAAAACAAAGAGGCTATCCGTTTTTCTTGTTCTAGTATTGTGTGGTAGGTAAGTATTTAGTCGCCATCTCCCACATTAACCAATGGCCAGTCGGACGGTAGGTTATCGTCGCGCTGATACCCGCGTCCGGTGCGGTGACCCGCACTATCTCCTGATTTACTTGCTCGTTCCTTTTATACAAACATTTGGACTGGACAGAGCGGTAGGGTAGTCACTACTAGCAATGTAAGTTTCGAGTAAATTCGAGGGTTCCGTACTCAAAAGGTGACGATTGAACTCTTCTACTAAGTCTCCGCTGTGTGTCCATAGTTATTCATTTATTTTTCTTTTAAATGGTTGTACTTTTTTCGTAATAGACAGTCAGTTAATTTTTATGTCAGACTGAGCACCTATTGCGAATATATTTTTTTTAGGGTTCCGTAGTCAATTACGAACCCTTATAGTTTCGCCATGTCCGGGGTTCGTAATTGACTACGGAACCCTAAAAAATAATATTCGCAATAGGTCCTCAGACCGTATTAGTATAACTTTATAGATAAAACGAGATTACCTACCGAATGTTTTGTTAGTTATTAGTGATTATGCTTAAATAAGTTAATAAATTCATATGAAAATTAAATTTGTATGAAGTGGCTAACTGTGTTTGGAGTCCTCTGTGTAAGAGCCAAACACTACACATTTTACCGGTTTTATTAAGTAGGTAGGTATCATAATCAAAAATATTGGGACTTATTTTTGAGATGACTGGATCTTCACATTTACATAAACTTTACGAGACTATCTCATCAGTAAAAATGTAGTAATGTACTAACTCTGTCAAACATTTGCGCATATTACTTGATATTTGATTTCAATATGTTATGTTATGCCTTTTTTATGTTCTCTTTTATAACAAAATCATTTTTCGCATTCATAACCAAATATAAATATGGGTTTACGTAAAACCGAATGGAAAATTATATTCGCGAAAAGAAATGGGCAAGCCCACTTCGTTCTTAACCTTTATTTCCAAAATTCAACATTATCTTCAATCATTTGCAAACACGTTTTCGGGCCCGCCTCTTTCCTAATTTACGACTCTTATGTATAGACAATAAAAGCTATTTTGCAACACATTGTTAAATGATGTAACCGCATCTATCATGAGTCAGCTACGCTTGACCGCTCGAAACGACGATTAATATGGAGATAAAAATATCTGGAAAACATCCACCGTGTAAATTGCACATAAAAGACGGCGACCTCTATTCTTAACGGTGTAGGGTCGTAAATGCCATGAGATGTTATGGTAGATGTATTTTATTGCAAGCGTGCCGTAGCTTTGTGCTTGCGATAGTGTTGCCAGATGTGCGATTCAATATTTCCATACCATCCCATCTACTTTATATTTTCCTGGCAATTTTGTATGTTTTACTATTGAAAATAAAAGAAATGGGTTGGGAAGCTTTTAGACGAGAAGTAATCTAGTACAGATATTGAATTAATAAAATAAAATTCTGCGTAGCTTGAAAAATGCCACGAATAATTCTATATTCTAATACAGAGATAATCGTCATTTGCCAAGAATAGTACCTACTCAAGGTAAAAATATTCGAAATTATTAGAGAAGATAGTTAGCATGTGTTGTCACCTGCATTGTACTTCGTCAAATTAATAAAAAATAACCTTGGCACAGAACTGCAAGGCATGGACACTGTGAGCTACTTCTGCGTGCATAGGGAACGCTTTATTGTAAGTTTTGATTATTTTCATTAATAAAGTGAGAGTAAACCTACCTACTTGTTATTTAGTCTCAGCTGTGTGAACCCTGCATTTTTTTAACGTACGATTTTAAAATGATGTAAAATATAAACGATATATCAATTTATCTGTTGGTTGTTTAATCTCAGTGAATTCCCACAAATTCGGGTAAATACGTTCCTTATACCGTGGCAATCTTATGAAGTGCCTAGCTAACGCTTAACTCAGGTTTATGGTTTAATTCTCTTATGTTCTCTACTTCGTTATGTTGATGCGTCTTTCAGGCGTGTTTCGAACATTCTTGGATTAGACTTGGTAGCTAAATAGCCCCAAGTGGAGGCCTATAAAGTTTTATTGAATTTGTGGCGTTACGTCGATTTTCGTGTGTTGTGTAATATAAGTCGCAGTAAAAACGTAGAACTGCTGTATTATCGTAACCAGAATAAGTTACGTTTGTCCACTAATGGTAAGCAACTGTGTGGCTGAGGAAGGAGAGCGTCAATCTAGTTGATTGACGCGTTGATCAAGTTGATTCTTTCCTCCCTCGAATATGCCATGATTAGCTAGTTCGTTTAGGTAGTTTAGTGTAGGATATAGAAAAGGCAGTTCCACTCAGGTGCAGTAGCATCAAGACTGAACCAAAATCGTAGACTACCTATAGGCATTTTTGGTATATCACTGAGAAATATGCGGCAGTGTGCCGATTTTCCTGGTAGTGGAATAGGGATGTTGGAATTCTCTAACCGCTCCGTATCAGAAGGTCTATAAAGGAAAATGACGTAGTTTATCGAACTCGTCATATTAAAACGTCTATATGGTGTCAATTGTCTTGTATGGCAAAACGACTTACTAGTAAAACGTCCAAAATGTAAAATTGTCAACGATATAAAATGTTAGGGATACTCAATAACAAAAACAGAAAATAATTTTAAATATTAATTAGGTAACAAAAAAAAAACACCGGTGTTTGGAGACAAGTCTTAAAGCCACCAGTACACTAGAACTTACTTGGGTACACATATACGAAGAAATGGTGAAGTCATTATTTTTTTATTCGAAAATAGGCTTGCACTTGACCGCCAACTTACCGGCGGCGAGTTAGGTCTTGTCAAAATTTGTTATTACGCGTGTAGAAACAGAATTAAACGTTTATATTCAATTTTCTGGTAAAGTACGTACGGCTTCATACGGATGCTTGCTTCGCTCGCGCGTTTTACAAAGAAACATACAGTAGTGAGTCACCTTTTTAACAGACACTTTTAAAATACCGAATAGGTAGGTTATAAATATTCAATCGTATTATGTTTAGGTGTCAATGACTCGCCGCATTCTTTTGTAAATTATATGCCTAACTGATCATTAAGTAGTGTTTATTTCTAGGTTTATTTATTGTTTTGTTTTTAATCAACCATGTATCAGAGTCAGAGGATCAGAGTCCAAACCGGAGTTCAAATTGCAAATTATTGTAGGTTATTTTCTCGATGAGTTCATGCTATGATATCATGTCTTTATACAGTTTACACAAAAGGGTAGGATAATTTAAGAAATTTGTAGATATACAAGTTTTGGCAGAAAGAAGCTCCTTTCGGCTTACTACATAGCCGTAAAGAGATTATTAGGATACTATAACGAACCAACTTTAACATTCATCCGACTGTGAAGAAGGGGGTTTGTCGTGAGTATGTTTGTGTATTCAGCTTAGACAATGAGTGCTACCGCGTTTGAATTTGCCACTAGAGGCCGCTGTGTAGCGTGAGGTCTCTGAAATGACTCATTACGTACGATTTTCAGTAGTTCTTTAGGTAACGCATAATCGTCAGGGTTGAAATGTTTGTTCAACAGACTTCAAAAAAGGAGGAGGTTCGTCTGTATTTTTTTTTAGTTTGTTACCTCTGAACTTTCGACTGAGTGAACCGATTTTGATGATTCTTTTTTTATTTGAAAGCTGGTGCTTCTCGTGTGGTCCCATTGCCCAACTTGGTTCAGTTCTGACAATGGCATCCATGAGAAGTCGTTTGCTTCAGTTTTTTAAACTATAATTATTACAAACACGGGAATGTTTTGAAAGGGAATCGCTACTAACTACTGCTTTAAGAGAGTATTGTCTTTAGGAAAATTATGTACTCTTTTTTTCCCGAACAAAACAGAACTGCACAACATTGCGTCATGTTCTATATTTTCTTCAAGTTCACTTTTACGTTACTAGGAAATTATTTATGAACTCTGTTTCCAAGTGCATAATAAAAAAAATTACAACACCTCACTCGACGCCGGTGGCATTAACAGTAGCCCGTATGTGCAAGGTGTGCTGTGAATGGTCACTCACAACGGGTAAGATCGCGGTACGTACCTAGTTTAGAATAGGCACATCAACGAGAATCCCGAACAATAAAACAACTACAAACAAATCGAATTTCACAATGTGATGTGAGCGACGTAACACACGATTTTGCCCCGGAAATGAGCGAAACATGCAAATCGAATGAGCGCCGGCCGACGAGCTTCGTATCACTCGAATTACAGCTGATTTATAGCATTATCTCGGGTACGAATGATATTCAGATCCAATCTCCGTTATGGGAATGTTCTATTTGAAGATTAGAGATAACCAGCTCATGGGAAGCCGATGAGATTGCTGTTTATTGCAGAAAAATAAAGAATCGTGTTTTTTGACGCCCCCCTTGTTTGGATTGGTTTTTATGACCATAATATATGATATCGCGACGTAATTATATTTTTATGGTTCTGTAAAGAGAAGGTATTTTAGTAGGAGGGGATGGAAGATCCTCCTCCTTCGCTAAGATCCTTGTTGGTGTATTGAGAGATCTGTAAGAATCTACCATACACGCTCTTCTTTTTGTTTCCTTTTGGAACGTAACTAGTTCGCAAAAAGAAACAATCGCCAATAGTAAAAATCTAAAAGATGACAAGAAATTGTTTCTTCCAGTTGTCGCGAGTGTACGGCAGCGCTTATTGGCCGATAACGGACAGTCCTGTCCGTTAGGACGCACCGCGCACCGTATCTTCGCGTTACAGTGGTGGCATGCGGTTTTTTTAATTATCTTCCGGCGATAAGACTTAGGTAGGTAGGTACTTCCCAAAGCACCTGCACAAGCCGGAAGGTAAGCGGGCGGTGTGCCTTGTCCAACCAGTGCTCGAGGACAGCCGGAAGCTAGGTGGGGTCCTCGAGGACAGCCGGTAGGGCCGGAAGCTGGACCGTCAAGGCTATTCGGAGTGTTCGTAGTTTAACTTTCAGCCCTAGGTAGGGTCAAGACGCTCTGTCCACGTCGAGCGTGGAACACACTTTTGTCTATACCGAATTTTACGATTTTTTCTCCAAGTATCATCATTTTACAAATTGTAAGGCTAATATTAAATTCTCAGTTTCAGAATAAATCACGATGAATATCTCGGAAGTAGTTTACTTAGAGTGTGAAATAATTTTGCATTCATTATTTGGCCATATATAGGACGTATTTGGTCTAAAATTTGCATCTCAACTGATTGATTCAGATTTCATTTGTTTGGCAAAGCATATGTATAAAATAATGTGTTACAATTAACATGTTACAAATGTCCAATTATGTTTTTCCTCAATGAGGCATGCAAATGTCAGATAATAAATTTAAATATTTAAATGAAGTCAAATGTGAACATAACAAATAATAAGTGAAGCATAGTTTAAAATTATTTTGATTAGCAAACTATCTTTTTGTCAATTTAAGATATAAATGGTGTCATCATAGTCTGGCCTGTTCTATAGGAATTCCGCAGTACGCAAGCTTCAATTTCTAGAGCAACACAACAAATACATGACTAGTGCTGGGTACTTCCACTCAAGTGCCTTCAAGTGAAGCATCGTAACTCATTGGAGGAAGGAAGTCCATAAAATCCTGTCCATTGACCTACATTCGGCCACTACATCGTCCTTGTTTTCGGTATTTGACATGCTTGGAATTAATATTGAAGTAATTAGCGCAATGCATAGAGCGTAACCGAGTGTTCACCTTTGGACTGCGCTCATTGTTGATTGTAGAGGGAAAACGATATCATATATGCGATAAATAAAAAAATACTATATTTAAAAGAGTCGCGAAAACCCTAAGAATGCATCATGAAGGGAAAATTTGGTTTAAAGGCGACTTCTTAAATCTTATTACTTAATAGGAGTCTTGATAGGTTTGCAAACTTGGGAAAACATTTATTGCTACATGCAACATTTCTTTAAATGATTAAGTAGGTACATCCGTTTTTGTTTTTTAGGGTTCCGTACCTCAATGGGAGAAAACGGAACC
Source organism: Lycia hirtaria (assembly GCA_947563715.1). Classification (NCBI taxonomy): domain Eukaryota; kingdom Metazoa; phylum Arthropoda; class Insecta; order Lepidoptera; family Geometridae; genus Lycia; species Lycia hirtaria. Next base: position 29,367,712 of record OX387375.1, read on the forward strand.
CTTATAGGATCACTTTGTTGTCCGTCTGTCTGTCCGTCTGTCCGTCCGTCCGGGTGTCAAGACCTTTATCTCGGGAACGCGTGAAGGTATCGAGTTGAAATTAAAACCATATATACGCAGATCCATAGTATCTTGCAGAAAGAAAAATAAAATTTCTCAGTTTTCGTAAAAAAAAGTTACAGCCGAATATGTCGTAAAAAACGCACATTTCGATACTCACAGAGGAATCAAAACCTATGGGGTACTTCCCGTTGACCTAGAACTCGGAAATTTGGCAAGAAACATTATGTTAGAGTACACATATAGGAAAAAATCCGAAAACTGGACATTTTAAATTTAATCACAAAAAAATTGTGTCACTATGCAAGGAATGAGGGCCCAAATTTTAAAGTGAATTAACCGTATCATGTGGGGTATCATATCAAAGAATCTCATTAGCATAAGGTAAAACAGGTTTTTAACACATTCTTCGCCCCCTGCAGACCCTTCACTTCAGCTGGGAACCAAAACTTTTTAGGCGAATTTTGATTAAGTACAGAGTGGCCGCGCAAAGCAACGTTGACTGCCTCAAACGCTTACTGACTAAGTACTACAAAATGAACGGGACGGAAACGGAACTATATATACGGAATATTTCCTAAATAATAACACATTCCTTGCTCACCACTCGGATCCGAGTGGGGCGGGCTATAGTAGCGGCGCCTCCCACTCGGATCCGAGTGGTGAGCAAGGAATGTGTTATTATTTAGGAAATATTTGTACGATGTATATTTTTCGGTTTATGAAGGAAAATATTAAAAAAAATATGATTTCCCCCTTTTATTTAGTATGTACGGAACCCTCGGTGGGCGAGTCTTACTCTGACTTGTCCGGTTTACGTTATTATGATGGTCAACGATGGATCAGTAGCCATAATTACGTAAATGTTGTCAGACGCTGTTTTCCTTTTTTCGCGTAGTTTTTAACCGACTTCAAAAAAGGGGGGGGGGGTTCTATCTTCAATTATATGTTTGTTTTTTATGTGTGTTTAACGATTACTCCGTCATCCCTGAACCAATTTCGGTGTTTCCTGAATAATTATAAAGAGGAACCTCCCGAGGTGGTCCCATTATTGATTTGTCATTGCTTTATGATTTTTTGAATAATCTCCAGATATATGAATATTTTGTTTGGATGTGACATGTCCAGGCCGTTAAAATAATTTAATCTAAAAACTGCATGCAGTTAGTTGAATTACAATTAAATTTAAATTTATTTATTGAGACTAAACCGAATAAACTAGTACATTAGGCTAACAATAGCAAATTGAACTGTCAATTGTTGCTTGTAATTACTTGCCTGTTGTTAATTAAATACCTACTGTCAAACGAACTTTACACTTATTTGATATATATGAGTGACATAGAGAGCATAGTCTTCGAACTATAGAATTTTGCTTTTTTGATAATTTATGAACTTGAGTAGGCGTGGGTGGTGGGATTGAGAGGGGAGGGTATGGTAGCCTCCGTGTACGGGATAAACTCGTATTGGTAGATAGATACACTCTGTATTGTACTTGACTGGCCTTGTGGCTCAGTTGGTAGTGTGTTTACGTCTACCTGCTGAACTGAAAGGTCGTGGGTTCAATCCCCACCCAGGGCAAACATTTGTGTGATGAGCATGGATGTTTGTTCTGTGTCTGGGTGTTTCTATGTATCATATGTATATATTTACAAAAAAAAAAAAATATATGTATTCTATCAGCCATCTAGTTCCATAGTACAAGCTTTGCTTAGTTTGGGCTAGATGGTGTTGTGTGAAATGTCCACAAATATTTATTTATTTTATTTATTTATTTATTGTACACCATAAAATTACACTAAGAAGAGAACAATATAAAACTAGCGTAAAAATTGGCGGCCTTATTAGGCCTTGGTCAGGTTTTTTAAACTTTAAAGCTTGAAGGATATATACCAAGTAATATTGTGACCTTTTAACTAATTAATAACGCATCCCTTATTGGTAGATGTGCCATCAGCTCTAAGCGGTTCGCTTCCCTAATGCCTTATCACCGACCTTTCGGCGGCTTAATAACTCTGACAATAGGGCTGGCCACTCAGTATATACGGACTTACTTTTACTTACCGACCTTGTTTCCTAAAAACTTTAACCCATCTTCAAGTCTATAGTGAATAAGTACCTTTTAGGTCTGCGTGCTTGATCTTCGGCCACGACGTCGCTTCTATCAGGCGAGCTGGTGGTCAAACGTAGAGTTATTCAATAAAAAAAAAACAACTGTTATCGTTCAAGATCTATAACTATCTGTCAAAGCGCCAAAAAGATTTATCAATGCCTATATCGTTGAATACAAGGAAATATGGTAGAGGCTATTGTGATGCAAATATTAGTAATTCTAATAAGGAACTGACAGCTATGACCTTTGTGTAACACATCCCGATGTAGACATTGTTTGCACGTATATATGGTCGGCGTCCATGCGTTGTACCTACACTCACTAATGGGTGTACTTTTGGCTATGCTTTTTAGGTAAGTGAGAAATGTTACTAAACATTACTGTTATTTCAATGTTTGTTTATTTGAAAAAAAATATCTAAGGTTTAAGGTTCGCACATCCATAAAATCCGTTATCTAAGTTAGAAGAGAGATGTTCAAAGGCCTTGATAGTGAAATTACGACCACAGTACAAGAACTATTTAAGTACTTAACCTAGCTCTTTAGACTTTAATTCTTTAGACTTAGAACTTCGTTCTTTAGACAAAAACTAATGATTCCTTAACACGATTCGACTCGAGACATGCCCCATGTTAGGGTCTCGTGGGGGTGGGGGGTCGTAGGGTAGGGTCGTGTTAATACTCGTACAGTAGACTAAAAGATGACTAGGTACTTAGTGAGCTTTGTTTGTTAAGATTATTTTCAATATGTATCTATATTAAAATAAAAAACAAAATACCCGACTGCAGAATAGAGGTTTTTGCAATCTAACTTACGATTTCGTTACGCATGATATGCTGTTTAGTGCAAGTTTTTGTGAGAAATTATGCGTAAAATCGCTGTAAAAGATTATAAATGCGCATTCTTTAGAATATATTCTAGTAAAATAACTTGTTTATTTTACAAAAAGTTTGTTGGAGGTCAGGTGACACTCGGGAAGTGAATATGAATCTAACTACACCTCGCACATCAAATTCGGTCAAGCCGTTTGGGCTGTAAGTGCTCATATAGAAATACCTATATGCAGTCGGGTAAAAAGGTCATCCAAAAGTCGAACCATACGACACCTCGCTCATGAAAATCAGTCAAGCCGTTTAGGTAATAGGAAGCAATATGTATATATGTTACTGTAAACCCCCGAATATTGGTAAATCTTAGGTTTTACCAGTAAATCTTAGGGTTTACCAACACGAGTCGGTAAATGTAAGAATATGTAAAAAAGAAACGATTTTATCGGGCTTTTACCATTAGAATTTAGTACATGCTAGGTTTTACCAGTGACGGTTGGTAAATGTTGGTTTTGGAAATAAAACAATGCATATGTTACTGTATTCGGCTTTTACAGTAACATATATAATAACATGATTGAACGATGTAGCTTGGTGCAACGCAGTCTTAGGTATAAGCAATAATTTCTTCAGAGATTAGGTTATGTTTTTTTTAAATACAAATTTATAGATAATAATTTACAAATACAGATAACTTACACTTTAAGTTTGCAGCTGCAAATAAATTTTCTGCAACAGCGCTAAGGGGGAAAACGAGGAAAGTCCCAGGAGCGAGCCGGAAATAAATTTGTATAAAAAAAAAAAACCATAACCTAATCTCTGAAGAAGTTATTGCTTATACCTATACCAGGATCAACTAGTTTGGCATAGCCTAAACTGGTCTATTATGCATTGTTTTATTTCCAAAACCAACATTTACCAACCGTCACTGGTAAAACCTAGCATGTACTAAATTCTAATGGTAAAAGCCCGATAAAATCGTTTCTTTTTTACATATTCTTACATTTACCGACTCGTGTTGGTAAACCCTAAGATTTACTGGTAAAACCTAAGATTTACCAATATTCGGGTTTTTACAGTGACATATATAAACATAATGTAGATACCTACATACACTTGAAAAACATAACCGTACTTCTTACGCAGTCGGCTAAAAATACGGTCATCAATGGAATATACTTCATAGTTTGATCACAGAAGGCGTTATTAATACCGTTTTGTACTAATTTGAAATCTATGTCTATGGGTCATACGGACTGTTTCTCGATAATTTTCTCGAAACAACAGTGATAGAATCATCTTATTGTCATTGACGACTAATTCCTACATATTAACCTGTCTCGTACGCTGTACAGACATACAAATGGGTAATTGTATGTTTGTACGACAAATTGTTGTGGGAAATGGGTTACGGACAGCTGCGAATATTATCGTGCGTGTGTATGGTAATGGTGAATGTCTATTTTTATTCGACTGCGTAAGAAGGAGGATTATGTTTTTCGAGTATGTTTGTATCTATTTATGTATGTTTCTATATGAGTTCCTATATATGATATATGATATCGGTGGACGGAAAAAGTAGTGGTTTTATTCCTTTCGCAGAATGATATATTTAAAAAATATATGATGCGCGAGAGAGATAGATGTGCACAGTCAATACGTCTAAGAAAACACGAAATGGTATTCAGTTGACTGACCATGGATTGCACAATTATATGCAACTTGACGTCTTTTATGAAGACCACAGTTTAACATTTGAAAGTCAGGTTACTTGTCTGTTTTTTTAAATTCCAAGTTCTGCGAGTCATATAAGTAACCAATCATGAGTTATTTCTTATTTTGTCATCGTTACGACTCATCCTTGCAAAAATGCAGTCAAACAAGGTTGGCACCTGCCTTGCTCTATTTAGAGTTGTGTACGGGGCTTGCTAATATGGGCAGGACAGTCATTTTCTTTAATGGCCAGTTTTTTCTTATTTTCGTAGCATTGTTGCAGCTGTAGATTATTATCTATCTATAGCTATGTATATTCTATAATAATCAAATCTGTAAATTATTTCCTGTTTGTCCATTTCTTGGCTAGTTAACATTTGTTATGAATCAGACTTTCAGGTTATATGTACATAGGTACTTTTAAATTGATGGATATGACTTAATCTAAGAAATCTTATCACTTTTTTATTTAAAAAGAAATTGAAACTTTAGTTACCTGAAAAAATCCAAAACTAGAAAGAAGCTTAGCTAGCTAATATGGAACCAACCATAGACGTTTACTCGTATTGCGGCTCGAGTCGGGTAAAATAATGTTCGATATTCAGAATATTGGGGGTAAAACCCACAGAGCGCTTCAGCATTCTTTCAGGACTACATTTTTGTGATGAGCATGTGTGTTTGTTCTGTATTTCGGTGTTTCTATGCATCGTATAATTTAGTTTAGGAGTTCCTATGGCCACCTTCCGACGCCATCTTGAGAACCTGGCTGTCATGTAGCACAAGAGTGCTTGTCAAGACTATTCAAACGAGTCCAAACTCAACGGTTTTATCTCGTTTAGTTTAGGAGTTCCTATCGCCACCTTCCGACGCCATCTTGCTTGCCGACCAGCTTCACGGTACCATATTATTGCATTGTCACCGAAGTTACGTAAGTAAACCAAATTTCAACCTAATCTAACGGCAGGAAGTGGTTCTAATTTAACTCAAGATTTGTCCCATACTAACAGGGCAAGTAGAATAAAATCTTTTAAAAAAGTATATAAATATTATATCAGCTACATGGTCCATGGCACAAGTATTATAACATAAAATGTCAGAGATACGGGAGATGGCGCTAATTGCCTCAAATTAGCAACAAATTAGAGAATTAGGAAAATTAAACATTTAAATTGTTTATTGTTTTTTGTTGTTTTTAAAAGCGAAAGGATTCAAATTAGAGTTTGTAGGCCGCCAAAAATCTGAATTTTGAGCAATGAATTATTTGCCGCCGTCTCTGTTTCCTGAGACCTACAATCTTGGAATTTTCAAGGCTAGAGTGAATAGATATCTTCTAGATCGACTCCAGCTCGATCGAGCTCCATCCTCGGCCACACCGTCGCTTAACATCAGGCGAGTTGGTAGTCAATCGTAGATCTATCTTGTATAAAAAAATGAGATTCTAAGGAAACGCTAGTTCAACTTCAGGTACACTTATCGTGACGTCATGCGTTTACTTTATTACTATGCCTCTATAATTTGTATCGTGGTCCACTTAGTTCTTTATCAGTTGGCGCTTTGTAAATATCCAACAAGTCTGTGTTGTATTATTTACTCGTTTTGTCATCAAAATAATGACGAGGTCATTGTAAAATATAACACAACGATAATAAAGACATGTAAATTAAAAAGTGAATTTGTGTAATGTGAATCGCGCGTACGGACACAAAGGTCTTCCCAAACGGAGCGTGAACGGGACGCGCCGCGTAACAATGCCATTGTGCTGCCGACACTTTCCCAAATTCTCACTAAATACACACGTAATGTCGTAAAATTTGATATTTTTCCGTCTGTTTTGTTTTTTTTTTATGTAATATTTGGTTGTGTTGGTTTTGTAATCCAAACTAGGTTAATTAATACCTAGCTAGGTCATTTTAACCCGTCTGAATTTCATGTAGGATAATATAGGATATAACGAAGGCTATCGTAGAGCTATTATATATATATAAAAACAAACCAAAAAAAACTAGATAAAAATCAGTCCATCCGATTGAAAACTACAATTCAACAGACACAGATATATGCAGGTACCTATATACGTCAAAGTTATAACACACCTCTTTTTGTGTCGGGGGTTAAAAAGAAGACAATTATCTAAATTAAAAGAAAAATACGCAACTGCATAAGAGCTATTTTCGTAGTGTAACTGCTCCATACTTTTCTTTATCCTATAAAATACATTAATTTTCTTCTAAAGTAAGTTCGTATAGACTGAGTGACCAGTGACTGTGAGACTAGTGGTCAGTCCTAGTGTCAGAGCTATTAAACCGCTGAAAGGCCTCTGACCTGGCTTGACGATTGTTGCTTTCTTCTAAATAATTCTAGTAAATAATTTATTTCTCAGAGCAGATTACGAATAACCGAACTATAACGGGTTCGTTCAGCGTTAGTTGCGAGTAAAATCGTTTTTACGACTGTTCGAAATTTTAAGGAATGCCCTTTATGTTTCCACGCCCAAATCTATAACGCGTTAAATACGTATATCTAATGGTACCAGATTTTCCATACTTCTTTTTAAATTTTAACGTTAGTGTATACCTACTGGATTTCTAAAATATTTTTTGGTAAAGGTTTTAAAAATAAATTCCTGCTTGGAGTTAGAGCTTGAAGACTCATGGAGACTTGGAGACTGACAGAGCTTCTAGCTGTCTGGCAGTAAAACGGACAAGGGGGAATAAGATTACTCTCACTCTGACTCTCACCGAAATGAATGCGATAAACTAGCGACTTTACGGCGATGTTCTAAGTTTGACTTTACATTAAGTTTATCACACATAAATATCACCAACTTGAGCTTTTATTCTTTTGAAGTTAGTTATAGAATACTTATCAGTGTTTCCAGTCGCAAAACACAACCGTAGATATAGAAGTACATATGTATACAATCACACCTATTTTCCCAAAAAAGACCACGAACCCTTTAAGGGTTAGATAAGAAGGAGAGGATATGGGTTAGAATGTATTGGAAGGTAAGATGTAATGTTGGCCTGCAGTAAGAAGGGGTCAGCGCATCGCCTACGCCTACGCTAATTCATGTTGACATATTATGTAAAAAAAGACGTGTGGCACTCGGAGACTGCCGCGGTAAAGCTATTTCATAATAGCTTTACGCGCGGTGTGTTAGGTTATTTTCGTTACGGAATTTCTGGATTCGGTCTCCACGCTCAAGGCCCGCGATAGAAGCTATGCAATAGCTTAAAAAAAAATCTATTTTTATGTAATACCGACGTATTTGAACAATGAATAATTGTGTCTTCTATTGAAATTTGACATATACTGATGTATGAATAAAATAATATGAATATGAATACATATAGAACATATAGACAAAACTTCACTTCTCTGTAACAAATTCGTCTACTCAATTGAAACATCATTCAAAACTCATGTGAATGCCAAAGACAGTAGTTAAATAATGGTCATGCGCACATTTTGATAGATTTTTGGCTTCACTTTATGAACGGTATTTTGAATGAAACTATCACTCTAAGGTTCATTACTCTAAGTCTGTAGATATCAGATCAGTTCCCCTGTTCACAACTATTCGGAACCGGGTCGGAAACTATATCTCCATCTCTGTAATTCTGTATCGAAATTATAGAGATGGAGATATACTTTCCGACCCGATTTCGAATCTGACAAGACGTGACCCTACATTACTGTATAAAGTACCTCACATAACTAAACTTGCGGCAATTAAACTTGCCATCTCTAACGATCCACTAATTGGTCCCGCTTTCATGTGATATCTCAAAGCCGATCTCCGGGATACACGATACTTTGTATTAGTGTACTCACAGAACTATTACATCGTTACCGGCAATAGCTTTGTGCTATTCGATACACGCGCTTGTCTATGTTAAGCGCAATACACACCAAAGCCGCCGACCCGCCGACATATGTCGGCGACTTTTTGTCGGCGGGCTATGTTGGCGACTTCAGTTATTGCAAGTCGGAAAACTTTGTCGGCGCCATGTCGGCGGGCAACACGCGCGGGCGCACGTTGCCGACATGATTATTTTCATATAGGCCGCCGGGTTGTGTTGGCGGGCTGTGTCAGCGTGTCGGCGGGTCGGCGACTTTTTGTCGGCGGGCTATGTTGGCGACTTCAGTTATTGCAAGTCGGAAAACTTTGTCGGCGGGCAACACGCGCGGGCGCATGTTGCCGACATGATTATTTTCATATAGGCCGCCGGGTTGTGTCGGCGGGCTGTGTCGGCGGGTCGGCGACTTTGGTGTGTATTGCGCTTTAGATCGGATGACGGTAATGATTATGATATACATATATATAATATATTACTATTTATTATATTTTATGTAGATGTTTACGTAATTTTATGTATGTTTATTATCTGTTATATATATATATATATATGGGTATGTAATATGTATATAATTATATATATTATGTGTGTAAGTATATTAATTTGTAAAATATGTTTACTAATCATTCTTATTTAGTTGATCTTTTATTCTTTATAGGCTACTGTTTTTTAACATACAATTCCTGTCCTTGCATGGTTGCCTGGAAGAGATCGCTCTAAGCGATAAGGCCGCCAATTAAAAACCTAGCCCTAAGTACTTAATGTTATCTTTGTTATTTTGTTATCATGTGGTTTTTATTAAAGTATATCTATCTATGATTTAGGAATAGCATCATGGTGATGTTGAGGTAGTTGGGAAGTTAACATTGTTTTGTAAGATTCAAAGGAACATACTTTTCTAACTGTTTACTGTTATTTTAACCAATTCGACTGTATGTTTTATTTTTTATGCGATTACTTCGCTAATTATTAATTGATTTTGATGATTTTTTTTTGGTTGGTAGGAAATACTTCAGAGGTGGTCCTACATAAATTGCGTCAAAATCGTTTCTGTACTTTGGTTTTTAATCAGTGTATTGTGTGTAGTGTACAAAATTGTGTATTTTGAAGTCTGAATCAGTTTTTTTTACTATAACATTATTGTAACTTTAATTATGTTTTTGACATTCGTATTTTATTTTGTAAAACTTAAAGCTGCGCGCCGCGAATCCTATAAAATATATACTTATGGGCCTGCGGGCTAGACAAGTAGTAAATGTATCGAAATGTATCTATTTTTAATACGCTTTTATTAGCTTCACCTGTATGCATGTTTGTTTGTTTCTTACCGACTCCTTTGGACTTGATTTTGACCCATCAAACGGTTAGATTTCAATCAAACTTTGTAGACTTATCGAGGACCGCTGACAATAATACAATATTTTATACAATAATTATATGATTAAGCGAGTTTTTTAGAACTATTTTAAAACTGTAAGCTCTTTGATTTTGACACGTGACATTTCGTTAGCTCATGTCAATCCCATACATTTGCTTTTCTATTTTGCTGACGTTTACGAACTTAAAAGCCACTTGTCTAACCCCGCTGCTCTTGGGGTCGCGCTACTGAAAGTTCTAAGTTAAGGGCGGTTAAAAAAAACAGCTATTTATATTAAAAGCAAGACAATATACCCGATTGCAGAATAACGATTTTTGCAGTCTAACTTACGATTTCATTACGCTTGATATGCTGTTGAGTGTATGTTTTTTGTGAGAAAGTATGCGCAAAGTTGCTTTTAATTAAACGTTATAAATGTGCATTCTTTAGCATTCTTTAGTTATAAATGCGCATGCTATGAATATATATAACATCTGGGTTAAAAGATTCGCTTTGCAATTGCGATGCTTACGTTACAATTGATCTGATTATTAAACGAGTACCAAGTCCATTATCCTTGGCTGGGTTCAACGCTCGCGTGTAATATGCACAATATACTGCAATATAACGAGCTATTTCAACGCTATTTCGTAATATATTACTTCGTTAGGCTAATTCCGAATGAGACAAAATAAGAGCGGTCGGCGCGCGACACAGTTTCCACTAGCGGACATGTATTTTGTTGAAATGTTTTGAAGCTTGGGAAAATGTAAGCAAAAACTTAAATCTAACTTAAGTATATATCTAGTGTGTTTCCGCTTCGAGGTCTTCAAGCTGGTGCTCTTCTGTAGGTTCTCTTATCTAGAAGACACCGAAGCAGAAGAGTAAGATAAGATATAAGATAGAAGAGTGAGATATAAGTAAGTTAGATTTAAGTTGTGTGGTCTTCCTTCCTACGCTGCGTTGGCCGGTTCGTGGTCTCCACTCGATAACTTTTCGGCCCCATCGGCCATCAGTTTCGTGCTATGTATACCCTGCCCAATGCCACTTCAACTTGCTAATCTGCTGTTCTATGGCGGTGACTTTCGTAATTCTACAGATGTCTTCATTACTGATTCGTAAACATTACACTTAATAATTACTAAAAGAAAACTAGAGATTTATCTCTAAAAAAATGCTAAGTTTTTAACTCTGTATTAGTAAGTATTATGATGTCTTTTCAAATGGAGTTTTTTTTTTGCGTTGCGTTTTTCGTCGACATGTGTCATATTATATCAATTATTATAGATAGCATAGAACTTCAAATTAATTCGAATAGCAGTTTCTTCACGTTCCAGTAGCATCGTGTGTTCTGGGCCTTAATGAAATTGTACACTCCGCTTATTTGTACCATCTGTAGCGATGTCGTAAACTCGACAGCTAAAATTAAAAAGAAAACGAGCCCAATTGAAATGTCCCACAAAAACATTCAAAAAATCTCAATAACAGAATTCACGTAAATCATTCTTTACAACGGTTAGGGTTTCACTGCAGCACCGTTACTTGACGTAAACGCTACGGCACGTCAATCGCCTCTTCAGACTAAGCTATTTTATAAACACTGCTGTCGGGTTAAGCGGAAATGATATGACTTTCGAAGGATGTTGTGATCATGTTTGATAATTTTACTGAATTTGAAGATTCGTATTAAACATTTTCTTGTTACTTATAATAAAGGCAAAATTTATATTTGTATAGTTACACTTACTACTATCCTGACGTCTTTTGCTTCTTCTATTAGTGCTTCATACATTCTCGTTGCAGCTACATTGGACCTGACAGTTCTTCAAAACTTTGATTTTGTAATTCTTATAAAACATCTGAGTTATTTGTGTTTGTTTATATTATTGACGTGGTTGTTTTTGTCACAAATAAAAATATGTCTGTGTCATTAGAACAAAGATTCATAATAATTAATACTACGGTCACTAATGCAAAAATATGATACCATTTTTGTATTGTATTACGAAAATAGATTTTAAAATATGTACTTATAAAACGATATTAACTATCGAAGATGGCGTAGTCTGAACATGCCTTAAGACGAAGACTCCATGACCGATTTTTCGGCTATTATACGTCTGATCTTTTGTAGCTTTTGTTGTATAGTAGGGCTGGCCGAGATCATGAGATAACATAAAAAGTAAAAAGATTCTTCATCTGTTTTGTGGCACAACTCAAGCTCTTTGTTGGTTGAACTCTAAATCTCTATCTGTAATTTATTTGTGCTAAGCGATAAGGAGGTGAAGTGTGAGAGATTCCATTATGAGCAATAATCACTAATTTATTCTTTTCTATTAAAATATCTGATCGATATGCCTATAAAGCTTTTAACACCTAAGTGTATACGGTATATCTACTTATAAACCGTTTGGAAATAATAACTTATGTGAATATTTTTTATTTTTATCGGTAACAGATGTTTCGTAAGTTCTTTTAGTAATTTTATATAGATTTTTTTATAGGTAGGTTAGCGAGACATAACGGTTCAAAACTGATCCAAATGAAGCGTTTTGGTTCCATTTTGTACGAACTTTTAAATTGTGGAATACCCAAGGTTTTACTGATGGACATAACCTGTGTGTCTTCAAATCACGAGCAGATCGATTTCTTCTAGGCAAGCGCGCTCCAACGTGGATCGCAGCGTCACAAACCGACAGGCGACCCGGCGGTCAAGCATAAGGTATCAATGAACAATATTAAAAAACATATTACAGCTTCTTAATAAAACTAGTCGCCCTTAACGCCTATGATAATAATCTTTGTATGCATACTTTAAACTGCATAATATTACGTTCAACCCTACTAGAAAGCAAGATGGCGTCCGTCAAAATGGCGTTACCGATATAAAACGTTCCATAAATTGGCTGCCGGCTGGTGGGTTACGGGGCTATTTGTGATTAATCTTAATTAACGATTCGGTAATGGACGCGAAACAAAGTGCTTTGTGTAAACTGTTGTCAAGGCGTCGGGAAATTAGGTCGCTAGTCCGTCATGAGTTTCTTTCTTCCTGTCCAATCATGGTGGTGATGCTAGTTTTTTAAAATGTTTTCCTGCAAAATTTAGCATAAGCATGCGTATTAGTTAGCAAACTTTCCGAACAATGCTTCCGAGAGTAGTAGGTTTTATAGAAATGTGATAAACTCGTATTGTAACCGCAAAGCCGGAGACGGGCAAAGTTCATTCCGATATAGCGTTAGATATAGCGATATCTCTTTGTTGACTGAAATGGCATTCTTGTAGGCGCGTGAGTCAGTTTGTTGACAAATACTCTGTTGTAGGGTAGGATGAGTAATTATATGTCAGGGAACTCGACGAGTTGTGGTTTATGATCCCAGTATTTAGTTTAGTGATTGGTTATTTTGTATATTTGTGACGGTTACCATCATTAGTCATAATGCGTTTGTGTCAATGTGTCTAAAGATCACAGACGTACTGTTTTTATCTAGAATCAGAATATCGTGAATATCTCCCCAGTCAAACCCTAACTACGGGCCTTATAAGGAAGCTCAAGGTCACGCAACGAGCTATGGAGAAGGCTATGCTCGGAGTCTCTCTACGAGATCGAATCAGAAATGAAGAGATACGTAGACGTACAAAAGTCACCGATATAGCACAGCGGATTAGCAAGTTGAAGTGGCAGTGGGCAGCGCATAATATAGCACGTAGAACTGGCGAAAGGTTCTCGAGTGGAGACCACGTACCGGCAAGCGCAGCGTAGGAAGACCAGCCACGAGATGGACAGATGACCTCATACAAGTGGCGGGAAGACGCTGGATGCAAGCCGCTTCCAATCGGTCTTTTTGGAAATCCATGGGGGAGGCCTATGTCCAGCAGTGGATATATGGCCAGCTTATGGCTGAGATGATGATGATGATGAAACCCTTGACTTATAGTGTTTCGTATAAAAATTCTATAAAATTGTTTAATAAAAATATCGGTTCATTTATTTCTGGTAAAAACATATTAAATAAAATAAAAAATACCTAACACACCTCTGTGGCCAAAATGGTAAAGACTTCCTAAGTACAGATCGGGATATGCTGGTTCAAGTCCCGTCGGATGTGTGTAATTTTTAAACTGTCTATAAATTTGTAGATACTTCATTGTGAAAAAATAACCGAATATATGTATACCTACTAAATGAAGTTTGGCGAATCAGATTTAAAGATCACGCGCGAGCGAAGTTGCGGGTACAGCTAGATAATTTATAAGTACTCTCGATATGCATAAAACTATCTTAAACTGCTCCACTAAAAAACCTTTTCATCAAGTTATGTATAACTATGTAAAAATGGTGGTGATGATGATGATAAAATGAAGCGGTTTCTGTTATATCTCTACCTAATTTTATAACAATCGGTTCAGCTATTTAGATACGCAGAGATAGACAGACATAGAGACAGTTACTTTCGCTTGTATATTATTAGTAAGGAAATAACCAATAAAAAGTGCACTTGTTATAATAGTAAAATCCCCTACCATACAACCTACTATAGACGTTATTTGCTTCGTTTAATGTAATTTGAACGAGTAAATCAATATTGGCGTGTCTGAATGCGGGTATTCCCCATCCCGGCACGCGGTATAAAGCCATTTGCGGTATGCGGTCCTGCAATTAAATTACCATGTCACGTCAACTTGACGTTTCTTTTTACCCGATGGGTAAAGGATATACAATGCCGTATTGTTTCCTATATTCTACACGGCTTGACCGATTATGATGTGCGAAACACATTGAGACTCGTCTGTTGACTACATTTTATTTGAAAATTGTTATATCTTGCTCGTACGTTGCTCACAAAGAAATAAAAATTAATTGAAAAAAATTGTATAAAAATTGCAATTAAACTATTTAATAATTAAATTAAATTAAAAACCTTAGTTTAAAATTACTTCTACTTACTTGAAGCGTAATGTAAAATGATTGCCTGTGAAACGTCGAAAGTGAAATAAAATTTGGCGCATCCGTAGAAATAATCAAATACCTAACTCCAAGGAGAAGGTCTAGTTTTGTATGGCACACGTCCTCAACAAAGAAATTTTTTTGTAGCGCTATGAACAATATATATTGTTATTGTTTATATTTAATGCTTTCGATGTGGGATTGTATCATTACAGCTTTGATCGGAGAAATAAATTCAGACCATACAGAAAAGAATCTTTTATACACTGGTACACATATCCATGCGTGGATATAGCTCGCAAAATCGGAAAACTAAATTTAGTCGAAACTTATTTTATGATTCCGAATCGCTTAAAGTTATTATAGTTTCTCCTTATAAAATAGTTATTATTATTGTTATAATAAAAAGTCATTTATTTATACGGCAAGTGCAAACGCTTTAAGACCGGTACCGCATAAATGTTTACCAGCAAATTGACACTTTCCCAAAACGAATTTGAAAATATATAATATAGCATGTTGTCTTATGATAAATTAAAAGTATTAAAGTCATTACTATAAATTCTTCACTAACCATAGTGATACAAATTACTTTATCGTCTGGGTTTGGGGACGCTATCACACGTTCTCCTTTATCAATGCTAGTTTTAGTGATGTGTCACCAGCTGTGGAATTGGTTATAGGTCGTCTGACTGCACTGCTCAGTTGTTAGCACGTCTGCCTTCTAAGCTGCAGGTCGTGGATTCGATGCCCATTTAGCATTTGTGTGATGAGCATGGATTTTTGATTATATCTATGTATCATTATTATGTATTAAGAAAAAAAAAACTATGAGTGTTTTATCAGTTATATGGTCCCATAGTACAAACTTTGCTTAGTTTAAGGCTGGATGGCGCTATGTGAAAATCATCACCAATTTTTATTTATTTATAAAATATTTTAGAAAGAAAGAGCCTGAATGTCACTATGATGTAACATATAGGAAATCACTATCTAAGCTTAAGGTATTGTGCAAGCAATAATAAACATTAATTCAAATACAAACAAATTATAAATATGCGTAAACGGTTCCATCACAGTAAATCAGACAAAACCAACAACATAATTAGTCATTCGACGCATCTATCAAAGGCACTCCGAAACAATGGCACACTGACCTTCAGAACGGCGTTTATTAAGCATTTAAGTCGGAACATGACGTGATATGACATGACATGACGGTCTATTCAAGAAGTCGGAATGGACTCGTGAGATGGTTTAAATAGGGTGGTGTAATTGCTGATGACGCACGTTTGGCCGGTTTGAGGGTAGATTGAGCTTGCTGATTCAAATTTGTTACTTGGAACGTTAGAGGCAGTACACATTGTATACCTCTACCTTAAAGTAATTGGAGGATCTTTAATGAGAAAATTCTGGAACAATGTGATAAGTGAATGTTGTATTAAAAGATTCCGTACAAAGATAGGGAAAATGATGCTTAGATGTTTCGGACATGTGAAATTAATGGATGGAAGTAGATTGAATAAACAGAAATATAGGGCGAGTGTGAATATATGGGACCAATCTGAAGATATATCCTTTCTTTCAAACAAAAAAAAAAAAACGTTTATAAATGACGAAGGTCTGCGGTGATAAACCCCAATGGGAAAAAGCGCCATTGTACAAAACATGTGATTTAAGTGAACACCTAAAATTTCTCTATAAATGTACTAAGTATTGCATAAATGCCTGCGAGTCGTGACATAAGTAGCATTGATAAGGGCTTAAAAAGCAATCAGAAATTGATAATTTAAATATTATGTTTATAAATGAGTAGTTTATTTAATTTTATGCGTTTTAAAGGTAGGGACCGTTATGATTATGACGTCAAAACTTGACCTAGATTTTCATGTAGTTTGTACACTTTCATTTCAGATTGCATTATTAAGAGAAATGTTGTTGCACGATCTCTCATACAAATAGGAGATAACTGTTTTTTCGCTCGCTGTAAATAGGAATAATTAATCAAAATACTCTTCTCGGGATTTCGACATTTCTGATTTCAGCGACCTAATCACAAGTTTGAAAAATAATAAAAATATAGAACTGATTAAATCGCTATAATATTAAAATTAGTTCCTTAAAATAGATTTCTTCGTACTTCGAAAAATATAAAAAATCATACAATTTAATATAACGTTCCCAATCTTGCAAAAGTTTCTTATTAAATCATAATACTCTTTCATTTACAATATCGTGATTATCAATGCGACTAAACCTGTCGTAATAAGGGTCACTATACAAAATTGCCTCGATCCAAATCACCAATATGACCTTTACGTTTATTAGACCCATTAGCCCGACGGCTTTGAACAATTTCGACTCCACGGGCTATGTGAGAGAGAGAGAAATTGTTTTCTGTGGGCTAATAGGGTTTATAATGGTGAAAGTTGATGGAAAGTGAATTGGATGTGACAGCTTGCTACGAGTCGAACGTCTTTTGTTTTTTGATTGTGTTTACGGGAATTTAATTTTCGTAGAATTAGGACAAAAAGTGTGGCTTGATTTTTTTTATGTGTCGTCTTTTCTCAACTTTTTAACCTACTGCGCAAGGAGGAGGGTTTGTTTTAAGAGTGTATGTATCTATGTGGGTATGTTTGTATCTATGTATGTTTCTATATGAGCCTCTACAGCCTAACAGGTTTGATCGATTTTGATGTGTGCGTTGTCGTTGGATTCGGCTTCACTCCCTAAGTGGCTACATTTTTGTCGTAAAAATTATACAATTCTCGCAAAAATAAAAAATACGCTTTTTCGTAACATCCAATGAACTTTTTCTTAAAAAATAAGTTATTTTACTAGTATTATTGTAAAGAATGCCCATTTATAACCTTCTATAGCGACTTTGCGTAAACTTTTTTTTTACAAAAAAATCATACACTCAACAGCATATCAAGCGTAACGAAATCGTAAGTTAGGCTGCAAAAATCGCTCCTGTGCAGTCTGGTTATGTTTTTTTTTCTTTTAAATATATATACTTGTTGTGAGAAATGTCAATTCACTCGAGAGAGTGAACGTTGTACATCAGAGTAATATATCATAATGTATGTCAAAAAAAGTAATTACAAATACCAATTTTTATATTCATATTCATATTCATTTATTTCGTAATTCACAGTTACACGTCAAAAATTAAATACATCTTTTACTTAAAATAAAGCAGGTATTATTACATTATATCAGACCACACTAGGTACTGATACTAAGATTATTATACTATAGATTTTCGACTTCAACTGTGAACGAAATTTTGAATCAAACTATCACACTAAGTATTACATACTTAGTGTGATAGTTTGGTTGACTGACATTGCAATATACTCTCTAATACTAACTACACATGACTATGAAAAGAAATATTTGTTTTGTTCAACACGCTTTAAAATAATAGCGTCTGAAGCTAAAACTAATGACTCTGAATGGAGAGAGTGCATAGAAAGTGAAACAGATTATGTAGTTAAACGTATCTGATGATGAAAGGTGTCTCTTTGAATACAACGGAGGTGTGGTCGTCATCTCAGAGATTATCTTATAAAATATTTTTAACAGACTTCCAAAAAGAAGGAGGTTCTCGATGTATGTTTGTTCACCGATTACCTCGCCACTTGTCAGTTGATTTTGATGATTATTTTTTTGTGTTTGGTAGGTCATGCTTCAGAGGTGGTCCCATATAATTTTTATAACAAAATACCAGGAGAAATGTCATCCAAGAACAAACAAAAAACTGAATTATTTTTTAAATTCGGTTTTTTCAGTTTATTAAATTATAATCTTTTTTTTTTAGGCTTTCGTACCGAAAGAGTAAAACGGGACCCTATTACTAAGACTCCGCTGTCTGTCTGTCTGTCCGTCCATCTGTCACCAGACTGTATCTCATGAACCGTGATTTTTTTGCAGTATTTATAGATAATGGTACGGAAACCTTCGTGCGCGAGTCCGACTCGCACTAGGCCGGTTTTATTTTATTTTATGTTTGAAGAGTGACTATATATGTAGCAGTTAAGTAATTAGGTAAGACTGATGGCAGTTATGGTGTCTGAAAGCGGGTATCAGTTGAGAGTTTGTTGAAAGTCTAGGTATGTGCAGCTGTATAAATTGGATTGGTATTATTATTTTCTGTATACATCATTATATCTTAATGTTAAGCTTATTTAATCTGAAATTAATGATTCAGTAATATAATCAGTGGTTTTGAAGTTCTGAAATATTTGCAAGTATTTCTCTGTTTCCTGAGACCTACAATCTTGGAATTTTCAAGGCTAGAGTGAATAGATATCTTCTAGATCGACGAGCTCCATCCTCGGCCACACCGTCGCTTAACATCAGGCGAGTTGGTGGTCAATCGTAGATCTATCTTCTATAAAAAATAAAAGTTCTTGACGGCATTGAACTGTCAGTCTGAAAGTGAACTGTCGTGGCATTAAACGTGAACTGACGTTTCGATGGTGTTGCTAGTCGAACAAAATAATGATCGAGGCCGAAGCTATGAGGGTCTAAAAATCCGACGAATCGCTTCGAGAAAAGATAGTCCCGGCCGTACCCGCTGCGCTGGCTCATATGGCGGGGGCACGGCCGTGCCCCCAGATAAGAACAGCAGCGCCAATGTCTAGGTCTATGTCACATTAATTCTCTTTCTCAACATACTACTTATATAAGCAAGTGTCGTTTACCATAATTGAAATTGACTATTTAATCACTAAATTCTATGAAAAAAAAACACACTAAATAATATAAATAAGGCAAAAAAATCGGAATAATTTCTTCTATAGCAATAGGTTATTTACTGTGACGTAGGTACTTTACGAAAATAATGCTTAGAAACTTATACAAGTGGATTAGGATGTAGTGTCATAATAACAAAATTGATACCTAAACTTAATTGTGATTAGTCAGAACTATAAAATCTTTACTACAAAGTTATCTATGATGAACTTGCTACGGTTTTACTGCCACTAAGGAATAACAATGTAGCTTCAAAGTTGAATAAATCAATACTCATCCGCTCAGTGATGTCACATAATACCTACGTAAAGACTAATTTTAGATTAAGCTAGCTTCAATGTGTAGAAATTAGTCAGCTTCTTGTATTTCAGGAATTGAGATAAAATAAGTGCTTACCTACAGAGTCACAATCATGAAAAAAGTTGTAGTCAAAATTCAGCGCACGCTACTGCGCACATTGCGCCGATTTGTTGCAAAGTATGATATTAATGTAGCTAGCCTACCTGGTATATTGCTAGCTAGAAGTACATGGGACCTGCCAGCTCGACCGGATATTTTAGTAATTTCAAGAGATAAGTACTACACTATAGAGTTAGATGTACTCCGAAAGCATAGAGCTTATAATAATACCCGAAACTGTCTGTAGAGAGTAGACACTTAGCACCTGTGCATGCTTACGTGTGCTTTAATATATAGTAGATAGAGTTGCTATTTAATTAAACGTGTTTGCGGAGTGAGTGATCTGTACTTGTATTATTAAGTATTTAAACAAAATAAACGTAGTCACAAAGGACAAACTGGTAAGGACTTATATCGGCCCCTCACCAATACGGGCTTCCTGAGTAACCGAGGTCTCCCCTTCTATTCTATGGTCTAATCCTGTAAAAACTACCGGCAACATTGTACACTATTGAAGGGTTATTTATGATGTCTAAATTCGAGTAAACGTGTCTTTAATTGTCACGGAACAATCGGACATTTTTATTTAGAGCTTGTGACTCTGTAGATATTCTAGTTCAACGATTTCAGGCGAAATAAAAATATACCTACGCGGATGCATCATTTTAACATTATTTCCAATCGTGAAGTCATTGCTATTTCTGTTTGTGAAGATGGCCGGTGTTTAGGAAGATTCTCTTTGATCTGATAAAATTTAAGTGATTTGGAACAGTCACGAAAATGTATCCTTATGGAGATGAATAAGGAATTCGATTGAGTTAAAAAATAAATGAGTGAGCGACCGAAGCGAGTGAGTATAGTATTATGTCAATGCTTTCAACTGAAACCCTTAGAGATGGTTGACCAGTGAACTATGAAGTTAATCGATGACGATAAGCTGGTTGCCAAGAAGCTACTTAGCGTTTCAGTTTGGTGAGTCTCTTACGCACATTCACCAAACTGAAACTTCACTAACTTCACTTCAAACGTTTCACTACCTTATTCTACTCTCCTTAGCAGAAGAAATTCGACGAATCACCACCCATTTCTCATTGAAATGCCAAAAATCCGTACTCAACGATTTCAGTCGACGTTCTTGATGCGTACTTCATGGAAATGGACCTCTTTGCTGCCTTCTCTGTTACCTAAGAAATAATCTTGGAATTTTTAAGGCTTGAGTGAATAGATAGTCTTCTAGATCAATGAGCTCCATCCTCGGCCATACCGCCGTCGCTTAACATCAGGCGAGTTGGTGGTAAATCGTAGATCAATATAATCTAATAGAAAAAATCGAATTGAAATGCTTTTAAAATCCAATTTCTGTAGTTATTCCACAAAAAGTACTCTAATCAGTCTTATACATTATGTTTCGCTTCAAAAGTGATTTAAATTCCAAGTTAGAACACCAGTCACCAATGTAATTAACTTCCAAATAAAAGCTAGTTCCATCGGCAACACCGTCACCAAGCCAAACTATCTTAACTACCTCATCATTTGAAAGTTTCAACCCCCCCTTCCCTGCTCTTCCATCAACTGTTATTGTCGGGGCCGTAATACCCTTTAACCTCGAGGACGGAACCTCTTTGTCCCATATTAATTAAACCTCCTGCGTTGTGGGCCTCTTAGCGTAAGGTGACTGCGCCCTAATCTGGGACGTCTTCTTAAAAACTATTGTCGAATCTGTGACTCTGTCGTAGAAGGTAGATAGTAATCTATGTTTAACGCTGTGCCTTTTGTGTTTTGTCTCGCTTTAGCGGAAATAACCTGATTTTGTAGCAAAAGCGGTTGTGAAACAAGTGCTGAGGTGGTAGAAGCTAATTTGATTTGCTCCGGTACACTGTTGAGAAGTTGTTTTGAATCTTAAGGCACGGTAGGTAATTATCTGTCTCGTTTGCGCATGACACCATTTTAGAAGATTTAAAATTACTACCAAAAAACTCGCCAAGCAAAAAAATTTGAAAAAATATTGCAAAAACTTACCGCGGATTTAATTTTAAATCAAATAAGTTTTTATAAAAAAAAAAAAACAGTAATTTTTTGTTGTCGATTACATATTTTCATGTTTTTTAAATGGAATTTTTGCAGCGACTTTACGCATAATATCTCTAAAAAAACACTCAACAAAGTACGCTTGGTACGCCCAAGCGTAACAAAATCGTAAGTTAAACCGCAAAAACTACTTTCCTGCAGTTGGGTATTTTATTTAATATAATTACTTTTCAGTATTAGAAGATTCTTAAGTACTAGTTTTTTGCTTGCCAGACTTCCCTTAAGTATATCCTATAATTACGTACCTATCTTAAAAATGTAAATAAATAAATATACCTATGCGAGCGAGATCGAAGATTTACTATCGACCGGCAGCGATAATGAAAAAAATATGAAAAATAAACGAGCAAACGGAGATCCTAACATAAGCGGACTGGAATCGTAAAACAACCTATTATGTATTTAGGCATTCGATTGCCGTCGTACTAGTGTAATAAAAAGACAAACTTAAACCATTAATTTACGAAGAATTCTTGCCATAAATATGTTTTACCCAAAATCTAAATTGCAAAACAGACATCTAGTTAATTTGAATACGGAAAAGATCTAAAACATTACAACTAATTATGAGTCTGGTTTTTGCAAGATGACAGCAATAAAAAAAGTACTTTTGAATAAAAATTCATAGCATCTAAAAATCTTGTTGAATATTCAAAGAGTAATAATATTGAAATGCTTGAAATAATTTCTTGACTAATTTTTAAAAAGCACTGGCGGTAAGTCAGATATCTGATTTAGCCACTCCCTCCGAGTTATATTAATAAATGGCCAAGACCGTGTCGAAATACGTGTATAGTAGGGTTCCGTAGCTAATGCTTTAATTTAAAAGAAAACTACTTGGCGAGTATGTTTTGTTTAGTCACTACTTTACAAAAAGGTCAATGACCTCAGTACTTTATAGTTATTGATTTACTTAAGTGTTTTATGTATTTACCGCTATATCTCAAAAAGTTATAATTACAGTGGTAAAAATAATTTTCATTCAATGGTATACTATTATGGAAAAGAATCCTTGCATTTAAAACTAAGTAGGAGTTATCTCAAATCCGTTTTTTTTTTTTTTTTTTTTTTATAGTATATAGATCTACGAATGACCACCAACTCGCCTGATGTTAAGCGACGGTGTGGCCGAGGATGGAGCTCGTCGATCTAGAAGATATCTATTCACTCTAGCCTTGAAAATTTCAAGATTGTAGGTCTCAGGAAACAGAGATGGCGGCAAAGAATTCCATTCTTGTGCAGTACGCGACAAAAATGTGGATCGATATCGCTGAGTATGGATTTTCATAGATTTTTCATTGAATTCATTCAGCTGTTTTAACACCAATAAGTAACATACACATTTACACAAGCTTCATCAGTAATAATTAGTGCGTGTTTACATTAGTAATTTAAGTGTAAAGTGAATTTCATTAGTGTGTATTTAAATTAGTAATATTAGTGTGAAAACCGAAAAAAAATTGTACGCCCTGGAAACGAAACCTTGCATTATGCATTTGGCGAGTTGGTCATGAAGCGCAAACCAGTTTGTCAAACAGTTCAGCTGCAATCTGTAAGAAGTATCTACTAAATGTAGAGACAGACATACAAAGAACATAGCCCCAGTAAAAATTAATAGGCGTCGTTTGTCTTCTACAACATATGCGTGAATGGACTTTAGATTATTTTATTCAAATGTTTATCACTGATTTACTCTGCAGTAGTGGCGCCAACGACACCCACACACACTTTGAACTCTCAAATTCCATTGGCTGCCCGCATTGTAAATACAAACTTGTTACAACTTGTAAAGCCAAGTCTACATTGGTCAATGTTCGCGTGAACATTGGTACGATACGATTTTATTGTGGTGAACGTTCCGAGTTCAAATTTTTCATTTGTATTTTCAAAAGCTGAGTGTTTCGATTGGTTGATAGAGAAAAATAAACTGCTGCTGCTGCCCTGAAAATCAAAATTATCTCAGGGCCATTAAAAAGAAGCAGAATTGATTAAATTAATCTAACTAAATGCTAACCAATATATTTGGCAAACAACAATTACACTAGTATTATTTATATGAATTTGTGAAAAGGGATAAAAATGAATTGATTCTGAATCCTGATTCGACGATTCTGATGAATTCTGATGATAAGAAACATAAAAAAGTAGCATTGTTGCATGGTGGATGTTGTAAAAACTGGAACGCAATGCTCAAGCTAGTTAATTCCACTTTAATCACTCCGACTGCCATATTGTGGAATACTAAGTGGGTCTTATACCAATAAATACAGTCTTTAAATTGCGAGTGAAACGGTTTCTTCTAGGTAAGTGTCAGTTTGATTTCTTCAACACGATGAAAGGAATCAAAGTGATATGTGTTTATTGAATTTATTTACGCGTTCTAAAACAATTATGATCGATTAAGCTGTCCGGGGAATCCATTTTCATTAGTGATGTATAATCGCGAGTTCCTACGGATAACGTGGTGTTCGTTTTCGTACGAACAACGCGTTACGATTACTAATTGTTCGTCCTGGCTACTGTTTGCTATGACGCCGCCTTATTCACAACTACAGCGGTGTTTAGACCGCGACCTTGCGGCTGAGTGAGTAACGCGGTCGTCAAACCTCGATCGTGCCGAATCTAGAATACTAAGCTATTAGTTTGTTGTTGTCTCTAGGCGTAGACACATCCACTGGAATAGATCTACTTTCTTTTATATATTGGCGATTTGTTTGTTCAGAGTATTTACCAAACTGTCAAACAGACCTAACGTAGAATTGGATCTAACGATTCGGTATATTGATAACAATCATTGTAGAACTTGAGACGAAAATGGAATGCGTGATAATTTTCTTGTTTCATTTTTAGGGTTCCGTACCCAAAGGGTAAAAACGGGACCCTATTACTAAGACTTCGCTGTCTGTCTGTCTGTCTGTCTGTCTGCCTGTCTGTCTGCCTGTCTGTATCTCATAAACCGTGATAGCTAAAAAGCTGAAATTTTCACAAATGATGTATTTCCGTTGCCGCTATAACAACAAATACAAAAAATTAAAAAAAAAAAAATTAAGGGGGTCCCCATACAATAAACGTGTTTTTTTCGTATTTTTTTGCTCAATATTAAAAACGGTAACAGGTAGACGCTTCAAATTTTCACAGAATATTACTTGTATATTACCTTTCAAAATCAAAAGGTCAAAAGGTTTCAAAAGGTTCTCGAGTGGAGACCACGCACCGGCAAGCGCAGCGTAGGAAGACCAGCCACGAGATGGGCAGATGACCTCATACAAGTGGCGGGAAGACGCTGGATGCAAGCCGCTTCCAATCGGTCTTTTTGGAAATCCATAGGGGAGGCCTATGTCCAGCAGTGGACTTCTTATGGCTGAGATGATGATATTGATGACCTTTCAAAATAAATAATTAAATAACAATAAAGTAAATATTAAAGGGGGGCTCCCATACAACAAACGTAATTTTTAAGCAAGTTTTACTCGATCTTAATTAACAGGTAGAAACTTGAATATTTGTAAGTAAATATTTAGAAATATATTAACTATAAAAATAAATACCTAATCTAATACATAAAAACTCACAAAATGAAAATAATTCGTGCATCTAAACGCGGTGCGAGCGCCGCGCCGCGGTGTGGTGGTGGCGCGAGCGCGAGGCGGTTGCTAAGCAACGGCCGCGCGGGTAGCGAGGATGGTAACATCACGGAGCGAGCCATAGCCGCGCGTATTCGCGCGAGCGTCGTCATGCTGCCCGGATGTGTATCGAAAACCTACCTATAAGTTTGCAATTTACTACTTGGAATTTCGATGATTTCTCGTTATTTTATAAACAGAACTAAACTTTGTAGTATTATAGATGATAGTACGGAACTCTTCGTGCGCGAGTCTGACTCGCACTTGGTCGATTATTAGGGTTCCGTACCTCAATAGGAAAAAACGGAACCCTTATAGGATCACTTTGTTGTCCGTCTGTCCGTCCGTCCGGGTGTCAAGACCTTTATCTCGGGAACGCGTGAAGGTATCGAGTTGAAATTAAAACCATATACGCAGATCCATAGTATCTTGTGACAGAAAGAAAAATAAAATTTCTCAGTTTTCGTAAAAAAAAGTTACAGCAGAATATGTCGTAAAAAACGCACATTTCGACACTCACAGAGGAATCAAAACCTGCTTCTCAGAATCTAACACAATGCTTCTTGCCAAGAAATTTGGCAAGAAGCATTGTGTTAGAGTACACATATAGGAAAAAATCCGAAAACTGGACATTTTTAATTAAATCACGAAAAAATAGTGTCTTTGCAAGGAATGAGGGCCGAAATTTTAAAGTGAATTAACCGTATCATGTGGGGTATCATATGAAAGAGCCTCAATAGCATAAGCTAAAACAGGGTTTTAACACATTCTTCGCCCCCTGCAGACCCTTCACTTCAGCTGGGAACCAAAACTTTTTAGGCGAATTTTGATTAAGTACAGAGTGGCCGCGCAAAGCAACGTTGACTGCTTCAAACGCCGGCGATTTACCGACTACTACAAAATGAACGGGACGCTCGCTCGGATCCGAGTGGCAGGCGCCGCTACTATAGCCCCGCTCCACTCGGATCCGAGTGGTGAGCAAGGAATGTGTTAAATATTATTACGATGTATATTTTTCGGTTTATGAACGAAAATATAAAAATATATATGATTTCCCCGTTTTATTTAGTTTCTACGGAACCCTCGGTGGGCGAGTCAGACTCTCACTTGTCCGGTTTAATTTTCTCCATTTCTGATTCACACGTTCTTTCTTTATTGTTTGATTGGAATGACTGAGAATTTTCTTGTGTCATTCTTTTCTCCATTTCTATTTCATACGTTCTGTCCTTATTGTTTAATTGGAGTGCATGTTACATCATAATCGCGATCAAGACAGACAAGCCATCCTATAAATTTAACTTTATTGCAGCAGAGCTCTTTTGATCGGATGTTTAAGGAATAATTAATTAATTTAGTGGAGCTAAATAGGAGACATATTTCAAGATAATTAAGAGACAAATAAATTACTAGTGCACTTATAGGTCACTTATTAGTCTACATTAGACCAGTAGATAGACCATCAGCTAGAAGAACGGTATCGTCAAGTCAAGTCACCCCTGTGATCTGACCTTGATGAGACTTGGAACAAAACAAATTGGCTTACTATAAAAGAGGCATACGCAGTCATTGCCATCAACATGTAATAGTCCATTTTTAGGCTTAGGCATCTCTTTGATTATGCAATTCACCTCTGTCCCTTGCCAATTGTCTCAAGCATTCGACCGAACCGGATTCTGCCAATCTAATCTGGGCCATCACTTTATTATTGCAGTAGTATAGTAGTACTTATAAACTTTTTTGTTTGTTTTTATCGTCATCCTAATGTCAGTGGTAGTAGGTACCCCATTTGCCCAACCCGAAAAGAGGGATGTTTATTTATGCTATAAAATGTTTGCGCGTTATCGTTAATTCACTTGATGTTAAGCGAGTTATAAGTTTGACGTGTGTATCTGCATTTCTGTATATCTATTTGTCTGTCTGTGGCAACGTAGCTCTCAAACAGATGGACGAATTTTGTACTAGGATTTTTGTTTGAAAGAAGATTTCATCAAGTGTTTTCATACCTATAATTCATCAAAATCAGTTTAGCCATTTTTTGTAGGGGTTTTAAGTTTTCTAAACTTATATTTGTAACTCTGTCGCCTTGCACACAATATTCACCAAATTTGTGTGACCAGCCGAAATGATGATCACAACACATTCAGGACCATAATTCGAAAGGTACACAGCTATAACCATTAAATCAACCGTACACCTCCATAAATTCACCTCCGGTTACAATAAATCCACATTTAATTTTGAAGGCACTCGAAAGAATCAGAAATTAGATCATAAATTCGCTTCGGCTCTTCCTAGTGACTTATCTACAATATTTATAGTCAAGATAGTGTAATAGGTAGTTGGCTATTTAACGATGTATTCTATCGTTACTTCGAATTTTGTTATCTGTGTAGATACTTTTATTGGAATTCTCTGGATGGTATATCATTGATATCTAGTAGTGTTGTGAGTGCTGGTTACATTAACAAAGATTTAAACTGGGAAGTCTATGCAGTCTCCGCTCTTCTTTCTAATATAGAGAGGCTGAGTCAGTTTGAAAATTCAAACATGCCATTTATGGAAATCTATAATAAATGTGTACTGCCTACCCTCATTTACGGGGTCAAAATATGAGCGCTCACTGAAGATCTATGCATAACCTAATAATTAACAAGTCGATTCGTTCGTGCACAAGATTTGAGTAGCTCCACGAGCCATGGAGCTCACCATGTTAGGTATATATTTAATAGACTGAGTTTTTATTAAAGAGATCCGACATCGAACATGTGTGGTTGGCAGAACATATTATAAGACGAGTAGATGACCGGTAGACAAAGGTGGTGGCTTGGAGGAGCGACTATACCAATAGGCAGCCAGGCACCAGCCAGGTGGAGAGACGATTTCGTCAAGTCAGAAGGCAAGAGCTGGATGAGATCAGCGCTGGACCGGAAATAATGGTATGATAAAGAAGTGGCCTAAGTCCAGCAGTAGATCGATAAAGGCTGAAATAATGATGATTATTTATGGGAAATTGATGAACGCTACACAACATTACAGTTAGTAAAAGTTAGAGTACATAAACATCTTCTAAATCGACGTACTCCATCTTAGGCTACACCGTTGCTTACCATCAGGCAAGTTGGTGGTCAAACTAAGATCTATATCGTGTAGGTATAAAAACACCTTATTTAGTTTTCTATCATAAAACAACACTAAACCTTATTTTATTATACCATCCCATCATTACATTACATTTCACGAAAGTTTGCAGATCAATGTGTAGATAAGCTTGCTTGTTTATTTTCATTTTTTTTTTATTGAAGATAGATCTAAGATTGACCACCAACTCGCCTGATGTTAAGCGACGGTGTGGCCGAGGATGGAGGATGGATGGATGGTGTGGATTTAGTTTCCTTATTATATTTCTAAGCCTTCAATCACAACAAACCCACTATTTTACTGTATTTTATTATAATGCTGACCCAACAAGATTCGCTCTACCTTTTCTAGAGTGTTAATCGATGTATTAACTTTTAATGTCCGATAGTTAATTATACATGTAAGATTAATTTTATCTAGTTTAATGTGAACTGCCGCTACATTCTCTACTAATTGGTAGATAAACAAATGTTAACGAGCGTAAATAATCACTTACTATTATAACTCTACCTTGGGCTTTATTTCATTCTATTGCTTAATGTTTATTTACCATAATCGAATCTACTATAGTACAATCTAAATTAAAATACAGATTTAGTAATGAATTAATTAAAAAAATTAAATTGGTTTTTTGGTCATCGTTCTTTGACTGGTTCTTTATCATGGCCTTGTTTTACTTTATCTGGTTTATCTTTATGAATCACATAAAGACACCTAGTTATTGATAAAGTTACATGCGCTGATGATAATTATTTATTAATACTGCTATGATGATAATGATTTATTAAGTTTTATTGATATTGATTTCATCTAAAACGTAGTATCATAATAAGTTTGACTAGGTGTTAAATTCATTTATAAGGATGTAGGAGCTTTTCTATCGAGTACAACCTTAGACAACCTTATTTTTTTTAAGAAAAAACGTGAAATGGTGTCTGTAAGGTTAGCTTGCTACTTTTTAAAGTTATCGTCACTTCCCTAGATTAGATTATGGCCAAACTCGGGTCTAGTTCATTATAAAAAGAGGTCAATAATTTCAATAATATTTAAGGCTTCTTTATTATATGTTTTTAATTAATATATGGTATTTGTAAATACTAAAAAAGTGTATCTATCATTTGTAACTGCGAAACATTTATTATAACGCTATCAACGCTCAGACCAATCTGATGGTCTGGAATTCTGGATGGAATCATTTCGCCTGCCCTTTCTATTCGTTATCTATAATGACCCTATTCCACCTATTGTCATTATGCTTTAATGTCTCAAAACCACGACATCCTGTGCCCTAAACATATCCACAGTTATATTACTCGCAAGACCAGAGGCCGAGTTCATCCCATTAAAACTCCCTAACCTACAAAAGCACTCACATACCTCCACCCACACAGAAACTATTTCTGTCCCCTGTCCAACTAAACGGGGGAAATACGAAACGAAACGTGAAATATCCTACTGTTATTAATAAATGATCAAGTAAACCTACTCCTTAGCTCTTTACCTAAAGGTCAGGGACGGTTTAACTTAAAAATTATTATTTTTAATAACGGTACGATATCTTGATTTCATACCGCTACTAATCCGCCTAGTTGGAAATTGGAATGTATGTGTAATTATTTATAAGCGACCTAGGTACTTGTTTGTTATTAATTCAGTTAAATTCGTTACTAATAATTCACTTTTATTTATTAATAGGTCTGAGCTTGACCGGTAGCTCGTCTGATGTTAAGCGGTTCTATACTGATATTAATTTAAATTTACTAAATCATGTAAAATGACAAACTATGTCATTTTACACGTTTTTATAAATTAGTGATCAAAATAAATGTGACGGTGTGGTCGAGCTCCATACTCGGCCACACAGTTTCTTAACATCAGGCGAGTTGGCGGTCAATCGTAGATGTATTTTGCATAAAAAAGTGATACTTTTCTTATTTCTTTCATGAAGTTACCAAAAATATTACCTCGGATAGACCGCATAATAAAGTACCACCTTCTTTTTGTTTGTTTTCGCGCAACATACATAATCGTCTTCCACTATTTTTATCAATCCAAGTTACTAGAAATAGTTATAAAGACTTATGTTTTAGTTATTTATGCTAAATTACAAATTGTCTGGAAGAGATCGCTATTAGCGATAAGGCCGCCTTTTGTACCTTTCTAACGCCCTAATCATATACCTTATGTTATTTTTATTATGGTGTCAATAAAGTGTTTTTGTATTGTATTGTATTGTACAAAATATATTCACAAATAACTTTGAATAGGTTTTTACAACAATTCTGAATTCATTATCAAATACGATATTGGACAGAAAATTATTTGATGTGCCGCTATGTACCGATATTTCTGTATCACACACGGTCCCCGCATACAAGGCAAGTCCCGCACAGGTAAGGTAAGAACGGTCAGGCGCGTCCCATGTTGAATATTCAAGTAGTTTCACACATAAATCAATGGGTGAGTAGCCGTCTCTATTTTCGTGGACATACATTTGTTGGTATTTTATTCCTATGTTGAGTAATTTATTTGTTTCTAGTCTTATCCCAGAAGCAACACAAGCAAGCCACATTCTTACAGGAATAAAGTAAATAAAAATAAATACATTATAATTATTAATGTTTGTCAACAAAGTTGAATTTGATAAGAACGTCTATTTGTCATATTATGTTATCCATTAAAAGTACCAGCTGCTTCTATTCTCGGCCATACTGTAAAAATCTGATAAGGAATAGGAGGGAAATTGGCGTTTGTGTAGGCTAACCTATTGTCACTGCAAGCTAACATTTTATACTTACGTCTTGTAACCACCCTCTGAAATCCGTTAAATGTGGCGGCAAACGGCTTAAAGGTCCTTGATGCTCTGTGTAACCCGTAAGGGAAAATAGACGTGACTTTATGTATGTTATATACATGTAATCATACAAATAATAGTTAGAGATGTAAAAAAAAGTCTCGTCAACCCAATAGTCGAGTCAAGTGTAATACGTTTGTAAGCATTGGAACTTTTATTAAACCTAGATACCTATTATATCAAAATCCTCGATGTGATTAAATATATTATGACGAAATCAATGGCACCAATTCTAAATACTATTTATATCAAAATCTTGCTATTGTTACATAAGTTCAATCGAGCACAAAAACACATGTCCTTACCTAACCTATCCATAAACCAGTGTCGGGTGTCCCTAGGCAATATCACACCTCATTTGCAATATATTAAAACGGCCATTCGTCTTCCCATCCCTGGGTTATTATCCTGATATTGGAGGTGCGAGTAAATCTCCATTAATATAAGTATAGTGTATAGTGGTGGGTAACACCGCACCCTAATCGTGTTTTATATGGGCACCTTGTATGTAGGTCACGTGGGATAGGCGTTGTGGGTATGTTTTGGAACTGTACTTTAGTGAGCTTTACGAGTAGGGTTAGTTTCTTTGAGTTGAGTTCTTTTCCTTATAAATTTGATTGAAAGGTTTTGTCATTCTCTACATCTATTTTTTTTAATAATTACTTGTTGAAATAAGGCTGTTATTTTATTACTATTTCTTCTGAAATTTCGCCTATTAAATGGAACTAAGGCTTTTATTATCGTAATCTAAGTTTAGGAACCTCCTAATGGCTCTTATTTTCATTTAATTTCATAACAAAGTATCTTATGTTGCAGGCCGCTTTCAACCGGTCTTTTTGGAAATCCGTGGGGGAGGCCTATGTCCAGCAGTGCACTTCTTGTGGCTGAGATGATGATGATGATCTTATTTTATACTTTTTGTGAAATGTTAATTGTTTAATTTCAAAAGTATCGAAAATAACATAATCTATAGCTCTGATTTGTGTATGGCGTGTTTTTATGCGTATTATTTTCTTTCTATGTCACTTACCTTCTTCAACTATTGTCACTATAATAATGTTAACTTTCTACAGGTACTTCTAGAAACAAGGCTTTTAATCATAGCATATTCTATTTCTAATTTGATCATGTATAATATGCTTTTTTAAATGCAACTTACTCGCGTTCTTTGTCATCTATCTTTTACATTAAAATCTCAATCCTGAGCTCGAGTACGCAGTTCGTGATTTCAATAAGGCCCATTGCCCTTAGCAGTCCATATTAATGACTTACGAATATCGCCGCTCGCACAAATTTATCACCAGCGAGTCATGGCGGACTTATCTTTAATGTTTATTGCATATTTGATACACTGGGAACACGAGATATTAATGATAAATCATGGCAATAGACTGCAGAATTATTTATGCGTGTGAAACTATATGGTTAAAATTTAATTTGATAGTTATTTAACAAAAAAAAAATAGTTTAATCATGAGTGTTAACGGACTTTTTAGATGGGATTTTCTTGAATGATGATGTCAATCTGAAAACTGAACATCATCATCATCATCTCAGCCATAAGAAGTCCACTGCTGGGCATAGGCCTGCCCCAGGGACTTCCAAAAAGACTTGATTGGAAACGGCTTAAAACTAAACATACTAGATGACATTAAAAATGCTAATTCTTATATATCTCACAAGCGGCTTTAAGATCTCACACAAGATTTCAATTTGCTTTCATTAAATTGTCATCGACTTCTAAAGAAGTTTCTTCTTTACATACGCACATAGTTTTCTGCAGTAAAATATTTTGGTTCTTTTTTATCACTGTACTAAATTGTTATGGAAATTTCATATCTTGAACTGAATTATAATTGAATGCAGTATTACCTTTCAGTTTTAGAGATTTCTGTGTCCAGGCATGTATTAGGGAAAGTAATCTTGTCTCTCTGTGTGTTTGTGTCATTTGATGATTCGGATGGGTGACCGTGAGTGGCATTTCTTTCTGAGCGCTTCCGTAGATCGTATGACACATACACATATTCAATTGTAGGTTCCGGTTATTTGTTCTTAAAGAAAAAAAACAGTAACCGTCCAGCCAGGTCAGAGGCTTTTCGGCGGTTTAATAACTCTGACAATAGGGCTGGCCACCACTCATTCTATACGAACTTACTTATTTGATGATTAACCTGCTGAAGTTTAATCATCAAACGTTGATGAAGTTTAGTATAATAAAAGTAAGGGATCTCTCTGGCGGAGAAGGAGAACATAAGATGAGAGTCATCATTATCATCTCCATCATTATCATCATTTTTATTAGCAACATTGTCGTATATCCAAATACTTAATATAGATGAGAACTCAAGTATAAATCCTATAACACACTGGGAACCGAAACGCCTTGACCATTCAGCGATCTCAATAACAATCGTGATTTGAATGTTGTTTGATTCGCTGATCTATTAATAAATCTCATGGCATTTGTCTAACAAACCGTTGGATTACGATAAATTGCAATGGAATGTGGTCCTTTATTCTCATGGGTAATAAAGGTCAACAAATCATATTTATCTTTAAGTTATATAAACAGTATATAGAATGGAATTACGTAAACCGTATTATGAATGATCGGTAGCAATTATTAATATACAAATAACTGATATAGTGAGCGATTACATTGTTGTAATCGCTCACTATATCAGTTATTTGATATAGTATTGCTTTTTTTTAATTCACGTGGTTCGAAGAATAGTAAGTTTTCGAACACACCGTCGCTTAACATCAGGCGAGTTGGTGGTCAATCGTAGATCTATCAAATGAAAAAAAAAAATAGGTATACGGGTAAACGGGCGAATTAGCAAGTTGAAGTGGCAATGGGCAGGGCACGTAGAAAGGAGAATTGATTCCCGATGGAGTCGAAAAGTTCTCGAATGGAGAGC
This sequence comes from Lycia hirtaria, assembly GCA_947563715.1. Classification (NCBI taxonomy): domain Eukaryota; kingdom Metazoa; phylum Arthropoda; class Insecta; order Lepidoptera; family Geometridae; genus Lycia; species Lycia hirtaria. Next base: position 29,402,370 of record OX387375.1, read on the forward strand.
ACGCACCGAAGGCACATCTTTTTTTTTTGTAAATACATAAGTACCTATTATACATAGAAACACCCAGATAGAACAACAAACATCCTCGCTCATCACACAAATGTCTGTCCTGGGTGGGGATCGAACCCACGACCTACAGCTCAGCAGGCAGACATACTACTAACTGAACTGCGAGGCCAGTCTAATGATGATGATGGTAGGAGAATTCATTCATTCAGTTATAATTTAACTTGCAGACAGTGGACTCATTGAGTTTCAACTCACTCTCTTGGCATCTTTAACATTTTTCACGGCATTAATAAAGCTTGCGTTTAGAAAGTTTTTTTCGTCAATCGTCAAACGTCTATCTTTTTTAACCGACTTTGAAAAAGGAGGATGTTATCAATTCGTATCGTATAATTTTTTTTATGTATGTACTCCGTCATTCGAGAACCAATTTTTGTGTTTCCTGAATTGGCGTATAGAGAAAGCTCCCAAGTTGGTCCCATAATCTAATTCTAATTCTAATTTGAAGTGGGGGCGATAAGACCTGCACCGACGCGGACGTCCCGCCTGGGGTGTAGTGTGCATTTCCCCCCGCCAGCCCACTCAAACCAGCCAAGCTCCCCAAAATAACGAAGAACCATAATTCCATAGGTCCCATAATTAATTAATAATTTTTTATAAACAATGCTTTATTACTATTTGAATAATCTCTAAAAATTATTTTTTTTTTATATATTCCTGAGTAAGTGCGTCAGATTATAGAATCGCAGAGTTCCACCTACACGTTTTTCTTTGCAAGATTGTCAAACATTAAGGATTATCGTATAAAGATCTGCACATTTTCTAATCTTCGAAGACGAGCATTTGACATTCAATGACAAATCTCATTCTTGACAAAAGAAAAAATAGCGAGTGAAGAGAGGTCTCTTGAAAAAGTTTACATTCGTGAAGGATTTAGTAAGTTGCGTTTGAAGTCGGTTTTTTAATAGAAAAATTATAATGTTCCTTGAGATTTTATTAAGTTTTCCATTCGTGTCTTTCCACTCTGATAATATAATCGTTATATTTCAGTTTGTTTACCAGCTGGAGACTCTCATAGCAACATTTCTTTTGAGCCTACACAAGTAGATAAGAACTCTCTCCAAGCCCACACATCTCTCTATCACACAATAAAAACAAATGACGTTCTGTCTTCTACTCATATCTGTATCCATCTTTTCAATACATTTCGTTAAAGGCCTCTTATCTTATTTCGCTAACTATTGAAGTGTTATTCAGACGGGCGCGGGAGAGGCTCGACTTGGAGAGGCAATGGAAGTTGTTTTATTGTTTTAATAGCTGTTGCTGGAGATAAGCCGAGTGTTGTTCGAAAACTTGGAACAGGTAGCTTAAGATTGGGAGTTTTTCGTTTCGAGTACTCATGGGCACTTTAATGTTGTTGTTTTAATTGTGCGATGAAAAATTTTAACTTTTTAGATGGTCCTTTCTTGAACCTGTGTTTCCTGTCTATTCTTTGTTTCGATTTTTTTGTCTATTCTTAAACATTTCACCAAATTTCGTAGGTATAACCAAAATCAGATATTTGTAAGAATGCTATCTTTGTGATTCACCTGCGTAGTAATAGAAAAAGATGATGATGGATAAAAGTAACAAATTTCGTAGCGATCTATTCAGCCGTTTGATTATGACAAGCTATCAAACAAGTAGAGATTTATCGTCAAGTATCAACCTAGTCTCTAAAAGTCTATTGCGGTAACCTATCTATAATCCGAAATACATTTGTTTGAATCTTACTTGCCCGAATACGTTTCATAAACTGTCTGATTCCATATGTTTTACTTGAGACCAGTTTCTGATTTCAAAAGTTTGTTAGCCATCTGTTTTATTAGCCTGAACAGATATATTAGATAGATAGATAAACTCTTTATTCAGTGCAGGCCTCATCGCCCCCCACTCAAATTAGAATTAGAAACTCTTTATTGTACACACCTTAAAATAATAACAAGTACTTAAATAGACTAGTGCAACAACAGGTCTTATCGCTAAAAGCTATTTTACTCGTAGCTTAGGTTTGTTAGATTTCCGTTATATTAAAGTTCGGTTATCAGATATATCAATTATTAGGTTAGGTTCTTTAAGTAACTTTTTATTACACACACAAACTACTTTGTATTACAAAGATTCGGTTAACAGAAGAGTTGTCAAATTGCTTTCGAGATTTTGATAAAATGTCTTTTGAAGAAAATAAATTTCGTTTTCTGAGAAATAATATTCGGTATTTCACGATTCGGATTATAGATAGGTAACTCTATATTGCTTTATTCTCTGAGGCTTTGCTGACTCTTAAAATGTCTTAAGCACGCTGTTTGACTATTTCTGTTTAAGGTTGCCTGGAAGAGATCGCTATTAGCGATAAGGCTGCCAGTTGTTACACTAGTTTTTAATTAATTTATTTTGATTGTAAATTTTATGGTGTGTACAATAAAGAGTTTATCTATCTATCTATCTATCAACTTCATCTATATCATTCCCATCGTGAATAATTCGAGAAGTGTGATTATTTCGTAACATATTGTTAAATGAAAAACAATACAATGTCCATACAGACACCACATATATCAACGAGACCGAATAGCAATCCAGGCACCGAACAGCGATCTGCGAAAAACCAAAGCAATAAATGGAATAGTCCAGTGGAAGCGCTGGGAACTGGGAACGGTGGAATTTGTTCACGTCTGTATGTATCGCGGGTAAATTGTTTTTGTTTATGGTACAGGACGTAGGATCGAACTGGCGCCGATCCCGTTATTGCTTTTATTAAAACTGGCTTTTTGACCTACTGCTGCTTTGTTTTGGTAGATAGATAGAGAAACTCTTTATTGTTTACACCTTAACTAAAACACAAATTACATAGTGAAAAGGGCTTAAATGCTAGTGAAACCACACATAGAACATGCTGCATGGAATTCATTTTATTCGTTTTTGGTCTTCCGTACTAAGGGTGCGGGAGCCTATTTGTGAGGCTACGGTGTCTGTCTGTCTATCCTACACTTAAAAGACTGTGTCTTTTGAACGGTAATAGACACTAATTATCGGTAATATATATTAATCAAAATTGGCTAGATAGTAGGGTTTACTATATAGTATAAGTATAACCTGTCTAGGTATATATAAAATCTTATTGGCTATATATGAAACTAAACTTATATGAAAGCGGTATGGTTAATGTTTATATCTACAGACATAAACATAGAAATATGTCGTGGTGAAGGGAGACAATGGAGCTTATCCTAGCTCGTAGGGTGAGGTATTGTCCTCCGGTTCAAGTGGAGAGATGTTTTGTAAATAACCTCGTCGTGCTAAATCGTGGAGCTATGTTAATGAGGGGCTTAACCTCCGCGAGTGAAGGATTTTGCCGCTGCCTCTCTTTTGTTGAATTTTAGTTCCCTGGTAGCGTTGCCAACCGTCCTGTGTTTTATTTTTTAACGTGATTTAAAAAAAACTAATGAATATTAAAAATACACGTACAACTGCTTGCCGAGCTGTAGGACGTGGGTTCGATCCCTACCCAGGGCAAACATTTTGTGTGATGAGCACAAAGAGATTCTATAAATCTAGATATCGCTGGATGAGCATGGATGTTTGTTTTATGTCTGGGTGTTTCTATATATCATATGTATATATTTACAAAAAAAGTATATAATATGTTATCTATCAGCCATCTAGTTCCATAGTTGTGTGTTGTGTGAAATGTCCACAAATATTTATTATTTACAGTTGGGTACTTTGTTTTATATCTCGGATTCAGCCAAATGATGCCCACTATTTGCAGTTTCGATTTCAACCAAATCCACCGAAATATATATTAATCAGCTTATTCCCCGAGCTCCGTATATCATTTCACCAACGAGTGAACACGGATAAAGACGGATTCAAAAAAAACGGGATCAGAGCGCTCGCTCGCTCGTACAGAAAACACCCCATTAAGTAATTTTTTCTACCTAAATCTAATTTTGAGGGTTGGCGGCCCATATGGTCCGCTGGGATTCTCCGCGATCCTGGAGAAAAATCACCCCTATTAAAAATATAGTAAGGGCTGTAATGGCTCGGGGTGTCAGACGTCATCAAACCCCTGAGATGGACAGAGGCAGCTGCCAACAAATGCACTGTGCGATTTCGACCCCCGAACGCAATGTTGTATAATAATAATAAATTTTCAAAGACAAGGTAATATTGCGACGTTTGGGGTGGTTATGTAAGGGTTGCTGCAATTATCAAGAGATTCTTTCCTATTTGTGTTCAATGTTTTTTGAAACGTGAAAATAAGTGGAACGAGACCCTATTGCAAGGTTTTTTAGAGTTCCGTAGTCGACAGGGATCCGTTTATCTGTCTGTCTGTCCTTCTGCGGCTTAGTACAAAGACTCTTCACTAAATCTTTCTCTCTTAGTTCTTTACTATCTAGTACTTAGTTTTTTCATTTGACATGCGTACACATGAATTTAAATAAAATATAAAAACTCAAAAAACCTTTATTTAAATCCCATAAACGTAAATTACAGACATTATTATGTTCATAGTACCAAACAAGAATACCTCTTTTTAATCATATTTTGCTACAGATCATAAAAACTATGATCTATGTGTGTTGCATGTTGTAATGTTCAACTACGGAACCTTACTTATACTGTGCGTGGCACGACACGCACTGGGCCGATTTTTTTGTTCTCATGGGAATAAATTGCAATGCGCAATTGCATTTTTGAAGATTGCAATTTAAATAGTAATACGTTGTAAAGTAACAGTTGTGATTTTGTGATACTTCTTCTCATCAATGGGTTTGAATTACTTGATAAATATTCTGATGACATGTGCGAAACGAAATAATTTAATTGAAAAATATAGAGAGAATATTTTAATGCATGTGTGTATGTATGTAGAATGTAATGTAATGCTTTCTCAAAAGTTTTGGTTTATAAAAAGAATTAATATTTGTATACATCTTGGGACTGATCCTAGTAATGTGATATTTTAACTAAAACAATATCGCGATGTTTTCTTTATTTGGAATTCTAAGAAGGTGAAATATGTTTACTGAGTAGGTCTTCCTTGATCGATATAATCTGGGTAGAAACCTCGAGTGAATCGGTTTATTCTAGGTAAGCGTACTCTAATTTTGCTTGGATCGCAACGTCTTATCATCTGAGTTGGTGATCAAGCGCTGGCTTATTACATAAAACCGGCCAAGTGCTAGTCGGACTCGCGCACGAAGGGTTCCGTATCATTAAAATAAATAATAATAAACGGCAAAAAAATCACGTTTGTTGTATGGGAAAATAAATATTAATTTCCCCTTGAATATTAATTTCGTTCTATTTTTTTGCATTTGTTGTAATAGCGGCAATAGAAATATTACTATGGCTAATATTTCAATAGGTGGCCTTATCGCTTAGAGCGATCTCTTCCAGGCAACCATGTACGGACACCATGTAGGTACGGAAACCTAAAAAGGTCCTGCAAATAGAACACAGAGTAATGTCGGTATGGTTTAGCAACTTCGCTATCGCAGGAGGTTCCGGATTCGAATCCCGGTGGGATAAAAATATTATAATTCAAGGTGGGTTTTGTTTGATGCCACATGTATTTCGTTTCCTGTATTTGGTTTTGATTAAATTATATGTAGACATAGATTTTTTTTAAAAGAAATACATATATCTGCGTTTGAGTTTGGCCATCTACTTCTGTGATGGTGAGCGACAGTGTAGCTGAGGATGAGGAATTTCGATGTGTAATATATACGTTATTTAAAATATACATATATACGTAAGTGCATCAATTGTTTTTTACTTTTTACATCGGATCTTGTACGAATACTTCAAAATAGTAGCTGTACGATTTACGTGCTACGTATTCTACAATCAATGAACGGGAAAGACCGCGTCATTTCCAAATCCGAAGCCCCTCGACAATCCATATCACTTCAGTCCCGCGGAACCCTTGAAACAAAACGATGTAATTTTTACAGTATGCCATAAAACCTCACTCTGGCAGGGCTTACACCATTGTTGTCTTGTTCTTAAACGACACCCAGAGCCTCGGCGACAATACTACCTAATCTATTTCCACAAAGCGCCACCACAATGCCCTGAACCCGTCTCACAAAAGAGTGTTTACTTAAACCCCTTTTCACACCTCTATTGTTCGCCGACCATCCTCAGAAGACCCAGTTTTGTATGTGACAGGAAAGGCTGCGGGTGTTTGATATGAATGGTCATACGTCGTCTGAATAGCAGTAATGCTGGATCGAGTGGTCTTGCGGAGTGCGCAGGAATTTTAAACATCTGTTGTTATATGGTCTGTCTGAGGATGGGTTAGTGATATTTTAAGAACCATGCTTTTGTGTAATGGGATGGATAACATATTATAAAACATAATAATTTTACTGGTTTAAGCCGTACGAGTATAAAGAATGACTTCAAAGATATGTCCCAAAATGTGACATGTGGAACATTGAATGTTAATGTTATTTTTCGAGTGTATGTATGTTTTTACTTTCTCGCTGAAAACGTACACTCAACATCATATCAAGCGTAACAGTTACAGCTACAAAAATCTCTATGCACTTGTGTATGTAATATGGGACAGGTTGTATATTTGCCCTGGTTTTGTTTGTTGGAGTACGGTGTGTAGGAACGTCAGAACACGTCATTAGGGAAAGGTGAGTATGTTTACAATGAGGCTGGATGTTTGTATGGAGGTGGTGAATGAAAAACATTCTGGTTTTACCTGACTGCGTAAGAAGGAGGGTTTTGTTTTTCGAGTGTATTTATGTATGTATGTGGGTAAGTACATATGTATGTTTCTATGTGATCACCTACAGCCTAAGCGGCTTGACCGATTTTGATGTGCGAGGTGTCGTTAGATTCGTCTTCACTTCTAGTGTCATAGGTTAGATTTTTTGTAATAATAATATACATCTCTCGCAAAAATAAAAATAAATGCTTGTTTTCGTAACCTTCAACGAACTTTTTCGTAATAAACACATGGTTTTACTAGAATTATTCCAAAAAATGCGCATTTATAATCTTTTACACCGATTTTACGCATACTTTCTCACAAAAACGTACACTCAACAGCATATCAAGGGTAACGAAATCGTAAATTGGACTGCAAAAACTGCTTTCCTGCAGTCGGGTATTTTGTTTTTCTTTTAACATAGATACTTGTACATTTATTTATAAACGGTGTTGTAAAAATAGCCAGCGTAATACATAATTTATGAATGAAGTTTCCGCTGTAGTATTATTTCGATGATTACAAAGATGCGGTAGTTATTTATGTGTCATTACCGTAGGTAAGTATATTTTTAGATTTGTTATACCACGCCAAGTTTATTTTATTGTTGTGGTTAGTGTACTGTACAGTCAACGCGGTGTCTTTGATTCAGTTGGGCTGAAAAAAAATTGTAGGTATTAAGTTCTGTTAATCCGTCATAATGTTTATGTTCTGAATGTTTTTTTTTATTCGGCGTTAGGCTTGCGCTTGACCGTTGTTGGTACTAACTCACGGTGTTAAGCGACAGTTACGGTCTACGATAGAGCGCGCTTGCCTAGAAGAAACCTATTTATTCACTTGCGATTTGAAGACACTTAGATTATATCTCTAAGTATGTTTGAGACTGCAGTTTTTACCCGACTGCGTAAGAAGGAGGGTTATGTTTTTCATGTATGTGGGAATGTATGTGTTATGTTTCTATATTATCTCTTAAAACCTAAAAGGTTTGACCGATTTTAATGTGCGTTAGATTTGTCTTCCCTCGCCGAGTGTTATAGGCTAACATTTTTTGGAATAACAATAATAAAACTATAGCAAAATTTAAAAATTGCACTTTTTGTAACATCCAACAACGAAATTCGTAATGAATAGGTTAATGATGATTGATACTAGAATTATTCTAAAGAATGAGCATTTCTAACCCTATACAGTGACTTTGCACATACTTTCTCACGAAAAATATATAGTCAACGGCGTATCAAGCGTAACGAAATCGTAAGTTAGACTACAAGAATCGCTATTCTGCAGTCCGACTGCAGAATAAGTATTATATGGGGGCCACGGCCGTGCCCCCGAAATGTGAGCTAGCGGGCAAAGCCGGTTTTGTCTTTAATAATATAATATGATACTTGTTTCATTAACCTTCTTCTATACCGATCAGAGCTAGCGAGCATGTTCACAGCACCACACACAATGTCACATACGATCTGATCACTATTAGTAGACACCGAAACTACTTCAAAAGAGTGTCTCACAGCGCTCAGCAGATGTTGTCCCTCGCCGACCAGCGTTAGTTGAGCTCTCGTGTGCTGAACCCTGCCTCACGTGATTTGACAAAGAGCCGGCTCTCGTTTGCGGGTTTGTTTGGGATACCTTTTGAATCGGTACCTTTATCTTCTTTGATTCGTGTCTTGAAATATGTCACTGTCAATGTTCTATAAACTTTATCTATTTTATATGTTTGGGAATTTAATTCAGATTATTTGGAATGGGGGCTCTATATTTTGTTTGAATATTTTGTGTCGTTAAGAGAGTCTACTTAGAAAAAATAAATATGTATAAATAAGCTTAACCTTATTATATACATAATTATGCTATGTATGTAGGTATATGTCGAAGTAAATAAATTCAATGACTATTGAGTCCCTAATATTATATACAAACACAAAGTACACGCACATTATCATATGGATATCAAGTGAGTGTCTCTGTATACTTATAATGTATGATTAACCGACGGTGTGACCGAGGATGGAGCTCGTCGATCTAGCTAGGAGATATAAATACCTTAAAAATTCCAAGATTATAGGTCTCAGGAAACAGATATGGTGGCAAAGAATAGGGAATATGCATGATTTATTTTTAATTGGTTATAAAAAGGATAACCACAAATAGATCCATTCCACAAAAACAAAACTCAAATATCTCTAAAAATAAGAAAGTTACAAGCATTTTAATTTAATGCTAGGCACACGATAGCGAATGATGACGTCATCATAAGGACTTTCCATCATGGACCGTAGCGTCGCTCAACATCAGGCGAGCTGGCGGTCAAGCGCAAGCAAAGTTTGGAATAAAAAAAAATGTAAGGAAATTAATTTGAAGCATAAACGTAAGCTACTTTCTTTCAAAACATCAGACGAGCAATTGTTTAGCTAAAATACTTTACCGAAGGGTCATGTTACAGTGGCCACCGACCCGCAGGGGTGCAAGGGTGGGTCCCACGTGCACTCGGACCCCACGCGTCGAAAGCGCCGCTGATTTACTGGCTATTAGAAAAAACTTTTATACGTCCGTACGCGAGGAGTCTTGTACTATTTCAGTTTTATGTGATGATTTATATTGATGTCACTTAGTAGTGCTTTCATTTTCTGGGAGAAACCGTTCGAAAAAATTTAGTGCAAAATTTTTGGATGTTGTGTTTTTCATACGAAATACATTTGAGTTTACTTGAATGACGGTCCTATGTAATTAGGCGAATTCTATGTGAATGACATATTTTTTTCTAGTTACATATTTTGTTTTAAAAACCAAAGTACTTTGTTTTACATAATAAAAACCCCTGAAGTACGGATATGCCCTATCCAATAAATAGATAATCAACAAATTAATCCATAATTGGAGAAGTAATCGCCTAATAAACACACAAATAAATACATTCGAATTGAGAACCTCCTCTATTTTGGAAGTCGGTAAAAATCGCAATGAATTTTTTTTTCAGCCGTTACTGTCCTACTGCAGGGCAAAGGTCTCTCTTCCCTCTTTCCATAAAGAAAAATACTAATACCCATAAAATTTATCCTCCGCCATATACATACACACACATACATACACATATACATTATACATTATTTAGTTTTGGAGTCGGAAAGTGTACTAAGATACTTTCTAGTCGGTAAAATTATGGTACCCGTAGGATAATATATAAAACTACATATAGCACTTGTCCATAATGTTACAGATGATAATTAAAACTCAAAGGGATAGAAACAGCGAATGTTGGAGAATGAAATGATTTTGTTTCTCAACGCCTTTTACATAAAAATCTACGTAAATCGGTATTTCTAACAAGGGACAATATAATTTACATGTACGTAGACAATAATGTAGTCTTAACATTGTAACAATATGTCTAAATAACAAATTGCAAATGTGTAATTGAATACATACATGTATATAATTATAATTATGTTATGTACTTACCGGAAAAAAAAATAAGTCATACAAAGTGATTCTCAAATCGGAGGGGACGCAGGTGAAAAAAATATAATTAAAAAAACAAGGGACAATGTAAAGATAATATTAAAAACAAAATGTTGTGCAAACAGACACGAAGTTTACCGACATTTTTCCAGAAACTCATTTTGAAGTAAATCTTCCCTGTCTAGACATCACTTATTCAGCTTGTAAACTCTTCAAGCCCTGCAGACACATGTTATGAGATTTAAATTCAATAGTTTCTTAAGAGGCTTACTAGGTGTTTGGAAAGGCGTCTGCATCGATACATAATACAATTTCAACATCAATGGATAAAGGGTTCAAATTCGATAAAATATGTCAGTTTAATATGTACAAAATATGAATAAAAATATTCAGTTAAAAAAAAACAATAAATTCATTAAAAAAAGGCTAGAAATAGTAAAACGCTTCGAGTTTAAGTAAAGGAATAACTCGATCGCTCTGCAATCGGTTTACGGACGGTAGTTTAACGTGACAACGTCATAACAAAACAATGACGCATCTCAATAAACGAATTTGAATTTGAATTTTATGAAATGATGATGATGATGATGATGTAACGGGACAATGAGTCATACTTTTTCGTTCGTGCAGCCGGCGTTCATCGATTTATTAGACGTTGTCACGTCAAAAAACCGAGCAAGCCTCGGGCATCCAGTATTCTACCAATATATCGTTAGTGTAGTTGGTAATATGAGTTTTCATTACTTAGCAATACTTGTTAATAGCATACTGAGACCGACTAAAGAACTCTCGTCTAGACGCTGTCGCGCACAAGAATTAATTAGGAAGTAAAACCGCTGCCGAGGTTGACGGCCTGTCGTCTAAATAGGTTTTAGATAATGAGGGTAGTTTATAACGAAATGTTGTGATCCTGATATTGTATCGATTTTAGTAATTTCAATGAGAAATGGATGGTAGAGTGCCGACTGTCTGCTTTCTCTGAAGTGGAATGGGGGATGCTCGAGAACAAGTAGCTACTTGGCAACTAGTTTATCAGTTTATAAGAGAACATTTTCCGCGTGTAACTCCATCCGCGGGATGGAGTTAGTGGATTCTAAATCTCGTGACAGTAATGTGAAGTTTGATCCAGTAAGTTTTGTATGGAAGTGTCACTCTGGCAGTAATGCCGACCACATTGTCAGTACTTCGCTCTAACTCGGAACTGGGTCGTTGTTTTAGCAGTTGATTGTATACTGGTGTTGTTGTAGCCTCGCTGTAAAATAAAAGCTGCTCGTAAACTATCAAATGGGCTTAGTCCTTGCTAGATTGAGTTTACTCAGTTTTTACTACTTTCAATTAGTCATGATTACTGGTTAGCGCGATCATATGTAGTTCAATCCCTAAGGTTTAATTTATTTTATTTTAACAATTTTGGAGAAATTAAATGCCTTCACTAACAGAGTTATAATTATTACATAAACACAAATAAGCCATTTACAAATTTCTACTAATAGTTTAATATATTGTTTTGAACGCTTTTGTAAGTTAATTAATTAGTTTAAAAAAAGGATCTTCAATGGCCGATGAAGAACATCTTGGTTAGAGACTATAGCACGGTTAACGGCCACATTATACGATTTCAGACACTGATTTTGGGGTCTACGATGTCTACGCTTGCATAGAGGTTACTGGCTCACTTGCGATTTAAAGACACCCAGATAATAACCTATTTTAGAAAGTCCCAGTCAGGAAGATTGTGCACATAAAAGTAATATTCAAATCATCCAACAAACATTGATATAAAATACTGGCTAGTATGAAATTCCTTCGAATGTCAACACGTCTAACGACTGACCGAGTTCCCAGAACGTCTGGACCTTGCCGGCCTTCTCTGTGACTCATACGGCTAATAACCTCTATAAAACTATGTCAAAATAACATTCTTCACATTAACTACAACATTCGGAAGAATATCAACAGCTAAGTTACTGCGGAACAGTCATAAAATGTTATTCGTGGAATAACTATACCTAAGTATATGACCTAAGGATGTATTTCTCTGTACCTGTATCCTGGGTAACAGTTGGTTATTCTGTGATGTTTTCGACATATACGCCATAGTGAGTGTTATACATTCTGTGTGCTCGTAGACTAACGTCATTTGGTTTTAGATAAGATCATCGATAAGGCGGCCGTTACGTGAGGGAAATATGAATAGGGTATGGAAAGCTGAGATAATGACGGTTCAAGAAACGTTGGTTATTTTTGATGTAAAATACCAGGAAAATTTTAATTGTGTATGCTTAGAATGCTACAAACATTTAGGCCATCCTCAGAAGGTCTACTATAACTATCGCATTTCAAGATACTGTCACAAAGTTCGTTTTTTTTCCATAGACGGAGCTTATAGTAGAGTTCTTGCACTCCTTTTTTCCACGGATAGGTATAAGATGTGGAATAAGATAAGTTCTTCATGTGGTCTTCATACCGAGCTTTAACAAAGAGCTTTTGAAAAAGTGTTATAAACATCTCTTCTCTCAGAGAGCCATTGATGTCGACGCTGTCAAAAAAAAAATCATGGAACAAGTCCTGTGCCATAGCGATCGAAGACACTGATATGTCCTCGCGGGACGTCAGTACGGGATTTCATCTCATCTCATCTACTGGCCTCACCACACAGTTTGAAGTAAATATATTAGCTATCTGGTTCCCATAGTATAAGTTTTTCTTTGGTTGGGGTAACCCGCTCATAGGGGCTAACATGAAAGGTAGACAAATAGTATTTTCACCGTTTTATCCTCTCAGAGGAAATTAAGTATGGACTAACACTGACGATTGACATAATATCGTGGATAAAAAACGGTTTATCTACCTTCCATGCTAGGCCAGCTGGTATCTCACAATCAAACGAAGAAAGAACTCCTTATAGCGATAACAAAGTACACAGTCTACCTACCTATTACATGTATATGTATATTTATCACGCAGTTGGTATGTATCTAAAGCATTATCACAAGGGTAGCTAGGGTGCAGTTCAAATAATAGCGATTAAAGTCCCGCGCGCGGCGCCTTTACTCCGGACAAATATAGTAATCGCGGCGTGCGTTCTCACGGTGCACGCGATGGGGTGTGGCGCCAGTGCGCGCTGGGATCAGGCGGAGCGTGAAGTGAGCATTGATGATGTTGCTCGGGCTGGTACCAATAAAATCGATAAAAGATAATTAATGTATTGTTTAATTTTAGTTTATTCATAACCGACTTCCAAAAAGAAGGGGGTTCTCATTTCGACGGATGTTTTTTTTATGTTTGTTACGCGGCTACTTCGGCAATTATGTATTGATTTTGATGTTTTTTTTTTTGGTTTGGTAGGCTATACTTTAGAGGTGATCCCATATAAATTTTATCAAAATCGGTTATTGTAATAAATAGCTGGAAAATATGTCATCAAAGTAAACGAAATTACGTATGTGAAATTCGGTTGTTTAAGTTTTGTAAATTATGATTATCTCTTTTGTTTACTGTTATAGTTCTTTATGAGAATCATATATTGTTGAAAATAAATAATTAGGTAGTGGTGCGTGTGTATATATCAGGTTAGGTTTGATCAGTTCCATTTGCCGCTTGGATTTAGCTATTATTATTTATTACGCTATATTTAACAAATATACTTATGAAGAAAAAAATATCTTTTAAATAAATTTAATTTGTATTTTTCCCCATGATGTTTACTTTTAGGTATTTTGCTTAAAAAAAAAAAGTGGTGGGGAAAATTTTGACGTCAGAATCTTGCTAATCTTTTAGCTAATGACTCGAATTTATTTAATTCTAATTCTAAATACGTTATTATACAAGAATAAAATAATATAAATCGCTGTAATGAATATATCACAAAACAGAACGTGAAGGGAAAGGCTCATGCCATTTAAAATTAACATATCCCGCTTGTTCTGTGACCTCGCCCCAAATGCGGCTTTTGGGGCTTAATAGAAGGGTAGGTTCTTTAATATTTCATTTTAGAAAAGGGCAGTTTAAAATCTTTGTTTTGTTTGTTTTGTTATTGAATTGCTTTCTTGAATGGTGATCGATATCTGACACGACTTTTTGAGATTCTTTTGAGTGTTTTTTGTTATACTGTTGTTACGTATGAATTACTATAAATAAGTAGACATAAATGGGTTATTATTTCCCAAACAGATGATGTCTAATCAAATTAATCTACACCAAGTAGGCTGTGGTGATATCTGGATCCTCTGGATTCCAAAAAATCCTAATCCTAACTACCCAACTAATATTAGATTTTTTTAAATTAAAAAACCGATTTCAAACGCAACTTACTAAATCCTTCACGATTGCAAACTTTTTAAAGAGACCTCTCTTTACTCGCTCTTTTTTTCTTTTGTCAAGAATGCGAATTGTCATTGAATGTCAAATGCTCGTCTTTGAAACACTAAACATTGGTTCTCGAATGATAGAGTAATTCGTGTACAGACATAGAATATATATATATATATATATATATATATATATCTCTGTGTTTGTTGTCTATTCACGACCAAACGGCTGAACTAATCATTATGAAATTTGGCTTAGAGTTTCTTTACGACCTGAAGAAGTACATAGGTTATATTTTATCATCATCATCATCGTATTTCATCACTACGCGGGTGAAACTTAATGGCGCAGCTAATATCTATAAATATTAAGAAGCTATGGTGTGTGTTGATTTTTTATACAGATTATATTTCTCGATATTTAAAAGCTATCGGGGAAAAATGAGCCGCGTGGCTGTTTTATCGACTTACGCTAACGGTTTTTTTTAAATTCGGACCTTGGAGGGCCAAATGGGCTCTGACAGCCCGGCTAGTCACTGCGACCTTTACAGATCTGTTGTGACATTCCCTGTTTAACTAACGGAATACTGTTTTAAAGAAAAATCGGAATCGAAAAATCTACCAAAAAGCGGACGGATGCATGATATTAGCGGTTTTTTACGCGTACGAAGTCGCGGGCAATAGCTAGTAGCTTATAATTAGACGTTGAATAAACATAGTACCTATTACCTCGTATGTGCTACCGTTACTCCATGCCTGAGGCCAGTAAACGACCTAATACACTGACGTCAACTGTCAAGGCTAATAATTTCGTCTAAGATACCTTTTTGTCTGTCGTATTTCAATAGTGTCTTAGGATGATCGAGTGAGCGAGTTAAACATGTATGAAACTGCCAGAGGAATTTGCTATTACTGTTTGTGGATTGGTAGACTTCCGAGTGTAAGGATCTTACGGAAAAACGTTAATACTCAACTCTGATCTTATACCTATAATTTTGGTTAAATTTATTGGCGTGCTCGCAAGGTCTACTACTCTCTGAAATACCAGTATTCGTAGTAAATTTGTAATAGATTACTTAAATAAAAAATAAGAAGTAACATTGTTAATTTAGAACGAATAAGGAGCTTAGCTGATCATACATATGTTTTGGAAACTGACAATAACCTTCGGTCAATTTAAAAGATATCGAAGAACAACTTTTATAAAATCATTTTTCTAATCTAAATAAACAATTATTAAATCTCACTTTCCAATATTTAATTCAAATTCCCTACTCAATGATTTTATGGGTCTTACCGAAAAATGTCACTGGTCACAAATAAATAATAAAACCGATAAGTGCGAGTCAGACTTGCGCACGAAGGGTTCCGTATTATTATCTATGAAAACGGAAAAAAATTACGTTTGTTGTATGGGAGCCCCCCTTAAATATTAATTTTATTTTAAATGAATTAGTTATGTTTAAAGTGAATAAAGAATATAACTCAATATTCAATGAATATTTCAAGCGTCTACCTGTTGCCGTTATCAATATCGAGCAAAAAAAAACACGTTTGTTGTATAGGAGAACCCTACATATTCATTTATTCTGTTTTTTAGTGTTTGTTATAGCGGCAACAGAAAATCGTCTGTGAAAATTTCACTTTAATACTTTTAAACTTGAATTGTAAAAAGCTAACTCGGTATGTCGTAGTTCATAAAATACATAATATACATATTTAAAAATGTTGTGATGTGCGAGATAGATAGCTGCGCGCTTTGAACCTACCTTAAATTAGGACAACAGCAATGAGATTTAGTTTATTTATTAAATACTCTATTAGATATAGAGAAACATTTACTTGCATTTAATTACGTAAGTACACATTCAAAAAGTAACGCATCTAGCGCCTGCGCGTTCAAAGAAGTAATTTCTCTACGTCCCCTTCCCCTCTTTAATGCTTTCATTGTTCGATAATGAAAGTGAATTATAGTTCCATTGTGTCATGTGCAGCGCAATAGGACATATCTCTATGACATTTTGTTACTTTGTCACAGTTAGAAAACTTTCCGTTGATCTTAGAGTTGTCTTTAAAAAAAAAAATGTATTCATTCCTTCCAGAGCTTGACTTTTGTTGGTGGAGGAATAACTTCCATGCTTGAAACTGTTCTACTTATTTTTTTATCTTCTTATACGATATGTTTGGCTTCTTCTTATTAAGTCTTGAATGTGATTATTTTCATTCTTCTTTTTATTTTGACAAGGGAGTAAGAGTGTCAGTTCTATACAGCACTTACCTACGATTATTATTTCATTACAGTCTTCCTGTGAATGGCGGTCAACGAATGATTTGATCGATTATGATTTGTGATCCTTAGATTACAAGCTTTTGTTGGGAGTTCATTGTACTACCTTAGTAACTCTGATTGTGGTGCCAGGCCTCATCCTTGCAGTATGTGTTTGTGTGTCTAATCTGCCCTATCTTGTACAAAGGGTGACCTTGGTGAGGCTAACGCTACCATAGTCTTGTGGCCTTCTGTTTCTCCAAAATTAATTTAATCTAATGAAGTAGGTGAGCCAAAACGTTGAAAAGATAAGAAGACGAAGACTTTAGGAAATGTTTAAGGGGAAGCTGGAGATGACAATGAATAATGATAACTTTTCTTGCTATTAGCAAATACCATTTAATATAGTATTTGCTATTGCAAAGCGTATCTGGTTAATTCTGGTTGTCCCTTCCATTCCGTTACAGGCCAAGCAGAAATTTGGCACTGAAATCCATTTCTAATCATCAAATCATAATAATTTCTGATCATAAAATCCTCAGAAAATGATTTTGATCAATTTTCTTGATACGTACTGCACAGAAAGACGTGGTACTGCGCCTGCTGCGCAACTGCAGCCTTCACAGTTTACTGTGAGCATAATCTTGCAATTTTTAAGAAAGTGAATATATTTCATTACTAACATGCCCCCACCTTGTCTACACAACAGGCGAGATGATGATCTAACGTACATCAATTTCGTATAAAATATAAACAATTCGTGCATTAAAATATGCCTTTCCATTCGCACGCCGTTCGTCATGATTTCTGTCATCAAATAATTATTTGCTATTGCTATCAAAGGCTTAGAAAGTAGTTTAAAAAGAGTGCTGAATGTTCGGTATATTATAAATATAAGGTTCAATATTCTAAGGAGCATTTAAAGTCGATCATTAGATCGGAGTTACGATGCTCTAAGATTAATAGCGTCGTGAGAGCGCCATGACAAGTGATCGGTCAATTTTTGGGTCACGCACAGAATATTATCTCTCTACTGGTACTACTGTTAAATTTTCTTCTTCTTTTTTGTATTGGACCCGCATTAAAGCATTTGCCAGTGTCAAGTATTAGGATTTTTTCAAGTTTCTTGAATAAAACAAGCTGTGAATGTTCTAGTCACAATCTAAGTCACGTATACAGTCAATTTATAAGTCGAGTCCTGCTTCAGTAAAGTGGCGGCGACTTTACTGGAAGCTTCTATGGAGTTTTGTCGACAACGTAAAATGATACGTTTCACTGCTTTATTTCACTTGCCCACACTCATTTACTTGATCGAACACTTAATGAATAAAACACCACCATTTTTATCGCATTAATATTCAAAATAACACAAGTTTAGGAAAATAAAACAAAGCAACGACATGTTTCGATGACGTTCCCGCCAAAACTCCTGTTAAATTTTATTTAGTTAGTGGCTTATTAGATAATAGGTTTGATGTTATAACAGTTATTAGGAGTACTAAAATGTTATTCTAATTATTTGAAGATACTTTTCCTTACTTGGTTTGGCGAATTATTAGTGGTTAAATAGGCTAATATAATTTGATGAATTGGTAATTTTCCTATAAGTGGTTATCACATATCTTTAAAATAAATTATGGGTTACTCACGTTTATTTTAGAAAGTGACCGTCATATGCGGTTGAAACTACATATAGTCGAAGATTTCCACTCAAAAATAAACGTAAGTACCAAACCCGTTATTTATTTTTGTGAATTAGTAGATATGTAATTATAATCAATTTTTTAAATGATGTGTCTTCCAAATTCTATTTGTATTTTTTTTTTATCTTTGTTGCTAACATTTTCTCGGTGTCTCGGTTCAGTTTTTAGCTATATTATACTTTGTAAATATGATACTGTTTATATTATCTTCTAAAGCTTCGTTTACCAGTAACGCCTTGAACTTGACCGCTACATTTCCTATCTCTAACGGTAATCTACAAAACATCACCTCTTTTTGTGCAACGTCACGATAATCGTGTAGAGTCCATTCATCTGATATTCCCCGAAACTAGATACCTCTACCGGCCTTTCGAATATTTCCGTCCTCTTCTTTCTTACACATTATCGTAGCTATACATCTTTCTCTGTTATCAATTCAAAGGAGTTGCAGTGCTGTACTCACGCGCAATGGACCGTATTTTAAGCTATTTTGAGCGATATTGTGATATTAATAAGGTTTAATTTAGTTCAGATAATTGTAGAAAGATCTCCAGCTTTATTTACACCGGTCGTGACTGCATTTGTACAGTAAAGTACGCCTTGATATTTCTCTGTTTGGGATTTTGGTTCGTTGTTGAAAGGAGATGGACTACTTTCAAGCGCAATCAATTTTCATCTTTATTGTGGTATGGCAGATTTTGAATTGCATTGTGCGTTTTGTGGTCAGGTCGTGGGTATACCCTGGAGAGACGGCCAGATAGATGGTATTGTGAAACGTCGCGGGGCTTCGATTCCTTGTTCTCTGTTATAGGTAGGTATTTAAGTTCATAGTCGAAGACTTCCTACGTAGTTAGCATTAGCGGCTTAGCGTGCGATCGACGAAATAATATCATAATGGATACCCACACAGTTGACAGTAGGTCCAAGAGAACCAGCAGACGTTACTTAGTGATGAACGTAATTTGTCTTACTGCGTAGTTTAGTATTTGGATTGATCTTGAAGGTTTAAATACTCGCTAATTCGTACCGTGGGCTAATTTAGAGATATTTATCAACCAAATAATAAAACATAGCTAAATTTACTTATTTAATGACGGCAGATAACGTACCTTGTAGGAAATATAATTTGACTAGCTCTGGGATCTCGGAATAGCCTTCGAAATTTGAAGTGTGCCTTGTCTGTTTGTAGGAATATCGATTTAGACTGAACGTTTTCTGTCGGTCAACCCGGACAGAGCCTTTTTTAGGGTTCCGTATTAACTACGAAAAATCTTATAAACTTAGAAATACGACATGCCCGTCTGTTCGTATGTCACAGACATTTTACTCAGAGCATATTGGCACAACATCAATTAAATTTAAAAATTAAACAACTTTAAACGTATTTATC
This sequence comes from Lycia hirtaria, assembly GCA_947563715.1. NCBI lineage: Eukaryota > Metazoa > Arthropoda > Insecta > Lepidoptera > Geometridae > Lycia > Lycia hirtaria. Next base: position 29,422,279 of record OX387375.1, read on the forward strand.
GTCTATATTTTACATACTCAATCCTATAGCATCAATATATATATATATATCGTAGGTATAATTAGTTCGGTCAGCTGTTTGTTTCTGAAAAGGTGACAAACTGAGAGAGAGAGAGAGAGAGAGAGAGAGAGAGTTATTTCCGCCTTTAATATTTTGTATGGTAATTGTACCTAAATCTAGATATTTGATCAGGGCTAAATATTAAAGCAGAGTTTATAATAATACTGAACCCACATAATGCGTTTGAACAGTTCCGACCATTACGAAATCTGAAGATAACAACAGAAGGTAATAATAGTTTGGCCGGACTATCAAGCCCGTATAAGGGAGTTTAAATTGTGTGGAGTCTACTTATGGCTATTGCAATGTATGCACAAGTATATACCGGATTCGAAATTACCAGTTTAATAAGACCTTTGTAGGCACTTCACTAATACTTTTCAATAGAAAAGCAGCCAAGTGGCATTAAGAAGCTTTGGATGACGTCATAAATATTTAAAAAAATAAACATTTTTTTTTTAAAAAGGTTATTGAAAACTGTAATATATATAATCTTTCTGCTAGAGAATTTGTGAAATATAAAATCATTTTACTCGCTATATTAGGAGACCGTAGACCGACCATTTTTATAAAAACTTGGCCGGTTTATTGTGTATGTATGTTTATATGGATCAAAAGTATACTATACTTTGTGAAAAGTATATTCACAAAGTATTATTTACTTAAGTATTTTATCTGGTTCCCATAATACACTTTGCTTTCACCTTTGGTTAGGTTGAGGCTAGATAGCGCTGTCTAAAAATGTCCAGGAATATTTATTTATAACTGTTGCTCGATTCCATGATAACGTGTTTCCACAGTTCTGAAACGATACGCTAAAATTACTACTGCTGCGAATCCATTTCATCCAAAATATATACTTACCAGAGGTCCAAGAAAACTGGTCCATCCCATGTTACAGTTACCTTTATGGAATTCCGTGCAATCGCGAGAGGGTCTATAGGCCACCGGTGTAAATCGTACGTTGCCCTGACCTTTGCCCTTAGGAAATATATTGCTACGATATACCAATCTTGTTTGAACGCTGAGATGAGGGAGCCACGATCGGGTTCACCAAACGAAACAGATCATTTTCTGTTGGAAATTCTGCTGTCGAAAGTTTGATAAGAGTAAATTTAGGTTGGTAAATTTGTGATGTTGTTCTATGGTAATTGTAGTTTCCAATGGGTTACTGAATTGGACAGGGTAATGTTGTTGTGACGGTAAAGAAACTTACCCTGTGAATGTTTTACTAGCTTACTTTTTATTTTATTTAAAACCTAGGAGGCCAAACGGGCTATAGCAGCCCTGGCACGTCACTGCGACCTTTGCAGATCTATTGTGACAATACTAACTTACTTAACCAAATCCAAATTATTTTTATGGATTTTACTTCAAAATTAAGTCAAATAAGGTAATGGTACGTAAATCTATTTCGTAAATAATATAAAAAAATAAGTATATTCGTATTTATGATTAAATGCTCTATTACTGCGCAGGAGAAGAAGATTAATAAATATTAATATTCAAATATATTTTTTTATCGAAAATTGTGATTCAATATTTAATTGATATGTTTGCTATTATGAAATGTAACTTTATTTTAGTAACTATTTAACCCATCTTACACTTATGAAACATGTCGATCTAATGTCATATGTACCTACCTATGTCAGTTTTTTTCTTCAACAAATTTAATTTACTGCCAATAAAGATTTTACTTCTCTGAGACCAAGACAATTAATTACTTCATTCAAACAAAATAATGGTACGTAGATCTATTCACTTTTTTATAACTTCACTTTTTTACCATAATTGGTAAAAATAATTTTGTATAGAATTCGTAAGACACACTTGCCAATATGTTATTATAGATTCAATTTAGGTCTTGCCTCACGTGTCATGTTTTACATCAAAATCATTACAAAACTAAATATTAACATCTGCATCGAAGTCCCTACAATTAGTAAAGTTATTCCAGCACTATATCTAACTTTCACTCTCCACTCGGGTCACGTCGGGATCCGCATCAGACTTGGCCCGAAAGACGCGTCGTATCATATCAAGGCATCAGACCCTTGTATGATAATTAGATAAGTGATGTTTACTCAGTCTAGGTGTACCGAGACACCGGCGCCCTCTGAAGACTGATTGGAGCGCCCTCTAGACGGGCTTCGGATCAGGGGGATACCACAGTCGGTAATGTCTGATCTTCACGACTTGTAAGGGTGGAGTTTATCAACATAATTGTTAACAACCTGTTTATCTTTCTAACACCTTATGGTTACCATGTTAGAAGAAGCAGTATTATTATATTTTGTTCCAGGATTCTTTTAAACTCGACCTACTCGAGTCGAGAGACCGAGGTGAAGGTCGTGGGTTTGATGGGATCAGATGGGGTAGTTTGTGTGATGAGCTCATCACACTAATGTTTGCCCTGGATGGGGGACCCAGGGCAAACATTTGTGTGATGAGCATGGATGTTTGTTCTGTGTCTGGGTTTTTCTATGTATATATTCACAAAAAAATAATAGGTATATAATATGTATTCTATTAGCCATCTAGTTCCATAGTACAAGCTTTGCTTAGTTTGGGCTAGATGGTGTCGTGTGAAATGTCCACCAATATTTATTAATTATAAAGGTGTTCAAGATAAATCTGAGTTTAGTGACCGTGGTAGGTCCCCAGGTCGTCTGGTCAACTCGACCATTATTCATTAATTTAATATTATTTTGATGTATCGCTAAACCGAAGCTAATAATAAAGATGTTATTTATTTGACCCTTCTTAATGTCTTGTTATTCGGGGATTACTGAGAGCTCTAAAGCTTTTGTATAAAATGCTATTGAGATAAAATTTAAGACAGCGCTGTGTAAGTAGCCACTTCATGACTTACTTCTTTATATTTTACCTTTTTAACCGACTTCAAAAAGCGTTTCTCTATACGACTGCATGTTTTTTTAAAGTTTATTACCACTTCACTCGTTTATAAACAGACTTGACGTGATAACGTCTTATAAATCGACAAACGCCGGCTGCACGCACGAAAATGTGTCACGTTCGGCCTGAGCGCGGATCAAGCGATAGAGAGGTACTATCGGCCTAAGCGTTCGGCTTGTGACGCATCGTCATCACGTAAAATTATCGTCCGTAAACCGACTTCACAGACAACCATTTTTTGTTTGTTTGAAAGGTTATACCTATTTTTTCAGATTGGTCTCAAAATAAAATCAAAACAATCTGAAAGTGTGTACTATCAAATGAGAATAATATTTTTAAATTGGTTTATAAATGACGGAGTTATAAGGTAATAAATACTTACAAAAAAAACCGGACAAGAGCGAGTCAGACTCGCTCATCGAGGGTTCCGTACAAACTAGTAGATAAAAGGGGTTTTTTTTAAATACATTTTCCTTCATAAATCGAAAAATATACATCGTAGAAATATTTAAAAATCTGTTTTAGCTTGTGCTAATTAAGCTCTTTCATATGATACCCCACACGATACGGTTAAAGCACTTTAAAATTTGGACCCTCCTTCCTTGCTTAGAGACCCAATATTTTTGTGATTAAAATAAAAATGCCCAGTTTTCGTTTTTTATGTGTACTCTATCACAATGCTTCTTGCCAAATTTCATAGTTATAGGTCAACGGGAAGTACCCCATAGGTTTTGATTCCTTTGTGAGCGTCGAAATGTGCGTTTTTAACGACATATTCGGCTGTAACTTTTTTTTACGAAAACTGAGAAATTTTATTTTTCTTTCTGCATCAAGAGACTATGGGTCTCCGTATATGGTTTAAATTTCAACTCGACACCTTAACGCGTTTTCGAGATAAAGGTCTTGACAACCGGACAGACGGACAACAAAGTGATCCCATAAGGGTTCCGTTTTTTCCTTTTTAGGTACGGAATCCTAAAAGTTGATCGAGTGAGGCAGTGAGTAAAACATCACAAATTTATTATATGTTTATCCTTATTCGACCTACTTTCAATGTTTTGTAGTTAGATGACTAATTTACCAACGAATTCATTTAACAAAGAAAAATATTCCAGGAATACTTGTATTGATCACGCCGTATCATTCTCGGAATATCGTTAGCATATACGGCCTTACCGATAAAGATAAAGATAAAGATAAAGATAATTTATTTGCATACAACACGAGAATTTTATACAACAAGTGCATAAAAGATGTTACACTAAATTTAGTCGCTTAAAATCATGTTGTGCCGATTAGGCGTACAAATGTCAGGTAGACAGCATCATGCACATGCGTAAAATTTAAAAATAATAATTATTATTATTTGTTATTAGATTAATACACAAACCAAAAATATATAAAATATGACAAAGCAGAAGCAATAAAAGATACACATAATGTCAAATAAAATTAAAATTTGTCATTTAAAAAATCATTGATAGAATAATAACACTTCTGCAATAACAATGCCTTCAACTTTTTTCTAAATAAATTACTATTCTGGTCTCTTATTGACTTAGGAATCTTATTGTAGATTTTAGGACCCATACATACGATGCTATAAAAACGTTACTTAACTTTAACCATCGTCTTAAAATCTCTGTCTTCTTTCCGCAAGTGTCATTACATGTCAGCCAGAAGTTGACAAAATATCTTAAGAATTGTTTAAAGTTAAGTAACGTTTTTCGGTAAGGCCGATAGAGTCTATTCGGAAAGAGGGCATTTGAGGGCGCTGCTATTTCAATGTTTTATAAATTTGACAAGAAATACAATCGAAATGCCAGTTCCCATTTTTTTCCAAACAGATTCTAACACAATTTATCGTCGATCAATTTATATAAAACTTTCATTTTTTTCTATTACACTGAAACTCTTCCGTTGTTGGGTATTGACTTCTTTTTTAGGGTTCCGTACCCAAAGGGTAAAAACGGGACCCTGTTACTGAGACTCCGCTGTCTGTCCGTCCGTCTGTCTGTCACCTGATATTTAAGGGGGTTCCTATACAACAAACGTGATTTTTTTGCTTGTTTTTGCTCGATATTGATAACAGATAACGCTTGAAATATTCACTGAATATTGAGTTAAATTATTCACTTTAAAAATAATAATTAAATTAAAATAAAATTCATATTTAAGGGGGGCTCCCATACAACAAACGTGAGTTTTTTGCCGTTTTTATAGATAATCGTACAAAACCCTTCATGCGCGAGTCCGACTCGCACGGCCGGTTTTATTTGAAATGGCATCTTCTTCGGTTCAGCGTCAATCGAGTCCAGGTTCGACACGCTATTGTTTCTATGAGAAATGGTATTAGAAAAGGAATTACTTGCCACCGTCGCTGTTTCCTAAGAGCTACAATCTTGGAATCTTCAAGGCTAGAGTAAATAAATATCCTCTATATCGATGAGCTCCATCCTCGGCCACACCGTCGCTTAACATCAGGCGAGTTGGTGATCAATCGTAGATCTATCAAACATAAAATAAATATATTGCCGACCCACCTTGCAGCTAGACGTCCTACGCTCCGTTAGGCTATACAGATTATATTCAAAACTACAGGGTGGCCTCCCCACTACTTAGAAATTAACTGAACGTAGAATGTCCCAAAGCTGACTTTTACACTAATAATACAGTGACATAAGTTAATATCCAGTTAGAGTGTCGATCACGTACCTACACGAGTATTGTGGTTAAAAGAGATACTGGATACGTATTGATACTTAGTATTTACAAGTAATAATACTACTTAAATAAATAAACGCAACCTACATTGACCGAATTAAATAACTGTTCGATATTTAAAATAATTTTGGCTATATTTTTTTTTTGACTTGATATGTGTTGATATTTTTTGTATTGTAATGGTGACAGTTAATGGAAATAATATTTTATAAATCTATGGGAAATAATACATACTTAGACGAACATTAATATATTGTTTAAGATATTAAGTACTTATATAAATATTGGGTTTGAAATACTAGTATTTTTTTGGAATAACAGTTAGACTTGGAACCCTTCGCGAAAGTCACGTATAGGGTACATCTCACGAAAGGGTTCCTCCGATAAAGTATTGCCGACTTACTGAGAAAATGAATTTTCTTGAACAAATATTACCTAAGCCCTTTGAAATGAAAATGTGTTATTTGGAGAACTGAAATTGAACGTGGGTGTTGAGAGATGGAGGCACAAAAACGGTCGGAATAAGGTGTCTAGGTATCTAAGTGAGGGGGTCATCCATTAATCATGGGTTGTTCAGAAATAAAAACACGATTAATCACGATATATAACGTGAAAATCAACGAATGCATTCGTGTAATGGGAAAGTATTGTTTACACATATTAGAATTGTATCATAACATAAAAACTAAATCGAGCGAATTTTTGTCTAAATGTCAAATTAGCAACAATTAGCTTGCAACTGACACCTCAACTTTATGTCAAGTCAAGGTTTTGAATGGTTTTGAAACTCGTGTTTTTTTAGAAGTTATGTGGGAACGGCCATCCGTTCCCACCTAACTTCCATACTTACATGTTATACATACATACATAAGTATGTATGAAATAATTACCCTCTTGGCTTCTCCGTAGGCCGTAATCTGGTGATAAAACGCACGTGATGTACGTATATACACGTGAAACGTAGATACGTACTTTAAACATTGTTATTAAAGGACGGCCCCCTACGTATATAAGTAGATAAGCGTTTCGATCTTGTTACTGCTGTTACCAAGTAAAATCGATTGGGGAAATATAGTCACTAAGTACAGTCTCGTAAGGCTCATGTTTGAAAATATACTTACTGGATGATGTTCGATGTGATGTTCTTGTATCAATATATTAGATTGGTATGTTATTTATATGAGTTCAATTTAATTATTAAGTCTTAGGGAAAAAGAATCTGAAGAGAAAAGATAATGATGCCATTAAATAGCGAAGGAGATTTAGTTATAGGAATGTGTGGAGCTCCACCACCAGAGGAGTCAGCTCCGAGGTCCTAGAAGCTGACTCCTCTGGGTAGAGGACAGGTTCTCCTAGGTTCTAGGAGGACCTGTCCTCTACCCTGAGGACAACGTCCTCAGGCTTCTGCCGCAAAGTCCCTGGTGAGATTCATGTCACACATTGGGAGAGGTGCTGTAATTCTTAGGATGGAAGTTACAATAGATCCGCAAGAGTAGTAGGGACGGGGAGGCTCATGGCCTCTAATCCTACCCTCGAATAGATAGAGGAGATTTAGAGAAACACTATCGGTGTGCACCGCGGTTTCAGCTGGGTCTTGAAAAACAGTGATGGTAGAACTGTAATGTAGCGTATATGTGACCTTTTAGAGTTCCTCTACTATCTCCATACCATATTGCTTTCCTAAGGGTTTTCAACACTGTCATTTTAACGAAGGAAATATTATTTGATAGGTATTTATAGACACGCATTAGTTGGGATTCTTTAGCTAATGTTGCAATCTAAAAGAAAAGTTTGGTATTGTTTGTTTAGTTAGACCATTATGCAAAAATGTCAACGACCTCTGTAGTATAGCGATTAAAGTGTTGGACACATTTTTTTTCACATTTAGCATATATCTAGAATTCGTTGTCGCCATCTCTGTTTCCTGAGACCTACTATTTTGGAATTTTCAAGGCTAGAGTGAATAGATATCTTCTAGATCGACGAGCTCCATCCTCGTCCACACCGTGGCTTAACATCAGGCGAGTTGGTGGTCAATTGTAGATCTATAATGTATAAAAAAATAAAAAACTCGCACGTATCACTATATCAGGCGAGTTGGTGGTCAAACGTAGATCCATCATGCATAAAAAAATCTCACTGATAAGAAAATGATATACGAAACCTTAGTATTATTTTAAAAAAACTATTCATTACCTCGATGGGATGAAGTTGAAAAATAATCATCCCTTCTGTATAATTTATTTGTATAGACATACTGCAACACCGTTCCAGCAGTAAACAGATTAATGAATAAAATATTTCGTTGTCTCTATCTCTGAATTAACCATTCCCCTATTTATTCGCCCCCTTTATTTTGCTCAATTAACATGATTCACCGATCATTAACTGACAAACTGTGGGCTTGCATTTGTCAAAATGTCAAGCGTCATCTGTCAGCTTGACAGGTACAGAGCATGGTGGAAAGATTTTGTTTCGATATGGCCAATCCGAAATATTCCGAGCGGTTCCGACCGCTGCCGAATGATTTTCGAATCGGAACCTGAGAATCTAGTGACGTGACTGAAGTTAATTACCGTTTTTTGACGTTTACTAGAGAGAGAGCCGAATATGTGATTTATGCAAGTGCAACAAAGTCCGATAGATTTAATCTCAGATTATTGTTCTTTAAATCGCAAATGAACCTGTTTTATGTAGATATGTACGCTCCATCGTGGACTGCAATGTATTTTAATATCAGGCGAGCTGGTGTACAAGCGGCCTATCAAGTTTAAATTAAAATAGAAAATATTTTAATAAGTAGCTTTTACTAATAAACGTTCTAGGGAATACATAAAATATACATATTTAAAAACTTGAGGTACTGTATGTTATATAAGTTATATTATACTTAAAAGATCTCGTATCATCTTGATATATGAACTGTCCAAAAGCTATTTTCTCGTTTTGAGTATGGTAAGGCTAATCCACCAATTCGGCCAAGTACTTGTTCACGTATTGCATACTATCTCCAAGAATATATATAATATAAATAATCATAATAATTTAAATTGATTACTTTTTTACATGCTTTTTAAATTGTTAGTTAAATATAGAATTTCAATGTTCTTTTAATTGTAATGGAGTAGTTATTTAATTAATTTATAACTTTTTTTAAGTTGTATATCTTTATTATTAAATTTTAGTTTGGTTTTATTTAAGTACGTATAAATTGTATTAAATTATTATTTATATTAATAGATTGCGATAGGGTTATATTGTATATTTAGTATTTGAATAACTTTTATACGGTATCCCCTCCGCGGGCACATGGCAAAGGTCACGTATTTATTTGCCCCCCGCGTATGGCACGCCCCCCCGCGATTTTTTTGATTTTTTTGCCGCGCGCTATTAAAAAATTAATAAAAAATAAAATTTGTATGAAAACTATATATAAAATTAATATCACTGTAATCCTACTGAATAAAGCTAACTGATATCCAACGCATATGTATTTTAATTAAAAAAAGTATCCCCTATCTAGGCTTAAAGTTGAGCATGCGATTTTTTTTCACCATTTTTTACGAAAAAAATCATATTAAAAAATATTAAAAACATTTCATACATATTATTGTTTTTTTGGCTTTAAAAAACAACAATATACAGATATCCGAGAAAAAATAACATCATCCCATACATTGTTTAGATTAACAAGATCGTCATAAAGCACGTGCGGTTCAAGTGGCCAATTAGGACGGTCGTAAAAACGGGTCATGCTTACAAAATGTGAACTTGATATTCTTTAAGTTGGAATGGCTTGTAACTTTTGTTTATGAATAGTATAATTTATGAGCTTCTGGTTTTGTAATGGTTTAGTCGATAAAAATGTGTTTTATTTATCTATTAGAGACCATAAAAAACCTCGTTTCGGGCTGATGATAATGATGATAGATAATTGAAAAAAATACGCGAAGTCAATTAGGACGTTATTGAGCAAAATGGGTTGCTTTATTTAAAAATCTGTATATGCAGTCTTATTATTAATAACATAACAAATAAAAAACATGCAACATACATACCTGTTGTAATTGAAACTATGTTTCAAAATCGGCTATAAATACCGACGGCGGACATCTGGCACGGCTTTTCGGACACTATTGTTCGTTCGACATGTATGCGTTTAGATTCATATTTGTGATTAATATACACATCACATACTTAATTTAACACTTGTATCGTATCACTGGATATATATCGGTCACATATTACTATTAATTTTGAAGTATATAATGAAACCTTATTTTGAAAAAAAAAACACAACATAAAAGTCACAAAAAAAACACTCAAATTTCGGCACAAAAAAGGTCCGTCGGCGTTCGGTTCGAAACAAATATTTCGATTTTTTTGATCACACAGACATGTATTTGACACTGTCACTAACTTTATTACTGGTTTTGCCACGTGTAAAACATAACAAAATATGTATTTAATCGAAATAAATACATAAAATCGGTATTTATAAATAGATGGCAAGAGCGGCCGCCATTACGTGTTTATAACCTTGACCGCGCGCGTCATTCTGATGCAATTTACACAGAAATTTATTTCGGAAGTATCAATTCTAACGTATCTGATTGGTAGTTTGTCATTTTGCCTGTCTATGAACGAGTTAGAGCAGAAAAAAATATTATGTCATAGTTAACTGGCGGGGAGTACAACAAGGAGAGGAATAACGATACGCTAGCGTATGGCATGCCAGCCAGCGCACAATGGCGGGAAATACGCTGGCGTATTTAATGCCTCCTGAGGGGGTATAATATAATATATATATAGTATAATAGTATCTCCAAGAATATATATACTATAATAATACTTACATAATTTCCAAAATATAGATCTTTGGGATTTGAACCCCAATCGGATTAGACAGTACCCCAACTTAACTACCCAAAATTTTTGTTTTACATCAATTTTAATAGTTTTCCAATTTATTCTTCACACATCCACATTCTTGATGCGTACTGCACGGGAATGGAATTCTTTGCCGCCATCTCTGTTTCCTGAGACTTACAATCTTGGAATTTTCAAGGCTAGAGTAAATATATTATCTTCTAGATCGACGAGCTCCATATTCAGCCACACCTTCGCTTAACATCAGGCGAGCTGTTGGTCAATCGTAGATCTATCTTGCATAAATAAATAATTCTATTCCAAAAATTTTACGAACGTATGTTTGTATACGTCTTTGCAGAAACAAGCCGAAAAAATATTTCCTCTCGCCCGTTGCCTTCTTTTTGATGGCACAGCGTCAGCGGTATATATTCATCCATGTGGGGGAAACGCCATATGACTAATGACTGTTGCCATGACCTATGGGTTTCTTTTCCATGGCTCCGTGACAAACAGTGTGTGGTGCGTGACGGGGACAATAAATTCATGAGGGTCACGAGTACTCCTGTGTTTGGGGGTGTTGGAGGTGTTTGGGGTCCTGTAGTGTCCATGCATATAAAGTGCTCTTATGTGAAGGTCTCTTTTTAACATTTGATATAACGGATAGTGAGTAAAGGAATCGGCAATTATGGTTATGCCGTACTAAATCAATTTTTTTGAAGTGAAAACTTTTATAGGTGCACTTTTTTGTAGTTATCCTGAGCCGTTACGCCGTTATCGTTATCCGTTACGCTCGGATATGTAACGTTCGGGTAAAGTCGGCTCTAGTCGACTAAGGAAGCGAGAGAGATGTAATTAATACTAGTCACTGATATACTGCAATTTCGTATGATTAACGTCGTGAAAACTTAAATAAAAATTAAACAAGATAAGTATTAAAAAAAAAACGACTGCAGAAAAGCAGTTTTTGCAGTCTAACATACGATTTCGTTACGCTTGATACTATGTTGAGTGTACGTTTTTTGTGAGAAAGTATGCGTAAAATCGCTGTAAAAGATTATAAATGCGTATTCTTTGGAATATTTATAATAAAATCACTTGTTTATTACGATATAGTTCTTTGGAGGTTACGAAAAAACGTCCTTTTTATTTTTGCCAGAGATGTATTATTATTATTACTTATTACAAAAATAAATAAAACTTAGGAAGTAAATACAAATACAACGACACCTCGCACATCAAAATCGGTTAAGCCGTTTAGGCTTCAGGCTGTCATATAAAAAAATACATACATAACCACATACATAAATACGAGTACAAACATACATATACACTCGAAAAACATAACCCTCCTTACGCTGTCGGGTAAAAAATCTTATTGTTGTGCTGAAAGAAAAATACCAAACACCCAAGATACAATACAATATGTTTTCACAAAATTGCGAATAACCATGACCTAGAGTATTTAGTTATTGTGTGAAACGGCGGATCGCGTGCCTCGGTCGATCAGCGGTGATGTAGGCATCCATGTTTCGAGGGCTCGCATGGTTCTTGCTGAGAGTTTTTATTGTTTTCCATCCATAGTTTGGGTGGTTATGACTTCCATGAACTGTGAAGATGTTGGATTGTTTATTTTTAACCGACTAAAGAATAGGAGGTTGATAACCTCCTTTTTTGACTTGTATGTATGCAATATTGTCATAATTGCCCATTTTTTGTATGTGTGCAAAATTTCACAAGTGTATGTATATTTGTATGTTTGTACACGTATTACGCAGAAACTATAAATCGTTTAGCAAAAAATATTTTTTATTGTATAAAGTGTCTCCCAAATTAGGAAACAACATCAGTTTTATCGAAATCGGTTCAGTAGTTTTAAGATATGCACTTTTATTATAATAAAATATGAACGTTTCGGTTGAATTTTTTACACTAGCAACACAATCGATACGTCGGTTTCCATTTTATACCACGATAGTTTCCTTTCCAAACAGACTCTACTGTACTGTTAATTCTTCACATTACAAGTAATAGTTACCTACGTTAGTGTTGTCTGACATGATCCGAAGCCTCAGGTAACGGTTGCGAAGGTCCGCCAATACTCGCGGCAACTTGCGACTCTGAACATGTTAGTGCCATGTTTCTAGGGTGACCACGACTTTAGAAACAAATTGGACAGTACAGGCAAACTAGGTCACCGATTACGGCTGTAATTTTTTATAAGACTTCATATCATAATCTTTTTTGGGTTTGCGAAACATAGACATTATTCATTATTAGTAAAAATCAGGATCGCTAAATGGGGATAGGGCAAATATACAAAAGCAAACATCCCTTTATGCATAAATTGAAAATTCTTATATTTTTTTGTTTTCGTAAATTAATTTAAATTCAGACAATTAATTAGTTTATTCTAAGATGATCCATCGTGAACCACAGCGATCACGTAACGTAGCGAATTGGTGGTTAAGTGTAATCCTATCAACAAATAAATTATATCCCTAGGAAGTATCTATGCTACGTATTCATGTAATTAAGTCTTCCTAAAACCCATGAACGAGCAAAAGGAATGTATGAAAGAGTAAGAGAATAAACTAGTGATGCTCGGTTTCACTTGACTGTCGCGTTTTGAAAAAGAATACCTAATAATGAAAATTTAACAAACAAACGGAAAACCAATTATTTCCGCTTAAATATTGGCAAAGAAGCAATAATTCACGACATATTATGTTACTTTAACTGACTCATCAGATTCTTGGTTTAACGTTTTCATTCCATTAAAAGTACACACATACATACATAAAAGTACGCCTATTATCTCTTAAGGCGTAAACAGAGTATGAAGGTTGTTTGATGGCACATTTGACAGTGGTTAGAGGGTTAAATGGAAGGGAAATGGTACTAGAGAGTATAATGTATAAAATAGAAAAAAAAACATCCCAGAAAAACAGTATTTTGTGGTGCTCCCGCAAGTTTGCGACACCTGACGCTGAGGGATTGTACGTTACGGATATTTGAACTATGAAAAAATGTTTATGCCTCCGTTAGGGCCCCGTTAGAATATCAAGTGGTGAAAGGTTTGCTCTTCCTGGACCATAAAGGTTACATGATGAATAGGTACGAATGGTTTCTGCGGTAGAATGTGATAGCTTTACACGGGCGCCTATGAACTGTACAATCTTTTATTTAACTTATCGTGGTACATTGGAAATCAATTGGATATCATAGAAACAATTTTAGGACAACTTTTACTCATCTAATCTATATACATATTATGTATTTCGATAAAAGTGCGATACGACAATGTAGTTGTTATGTTATACTGTATACAAATATTTATTTATTTATTTATTTTTATTTATTTTATAATTTGTAAAAGATTAAATATTAGATTTTCAAATAAACTCGTATTTGGTATACAATATAAAATATGTAGCATATTTTATCTGACAATCTGAATAGAAAGCAAACTCAAACTCGTTTATTTATTAGTATTTTTTTGCATTTGCATGTAAAAGATACAAAGATTTGTACACAATAACAAATAAATGAGTATAAGTACTATTCCTTGGATAAAATTAGAATGTCAATATTGTCAATACAACAATTTTTTGTACAAGTTTTGTAAGTATGTCTCGATGAATTTAATTGTCACAATAAAGTCGTACTTAATAAGTTATAGGTATTCTTTGCCAAAGCAACAGTTGTACATGTGTTTAATTGTTATTTTTATCTCCTGTGTAAAATTAGTGATTTTACAAGACTTTCTGACTACGAAGAAACGTGACGAAAAAGTTTTTTTTTTGCAAACATATTATTACAAAATAATACACCCCATGTGACAATGGTATCAAATTTAATTACACCTCTTACGCTGAAACCTATTCACCGTTTAGGCTGTAGAACGTGTCAAAAAATCTTATACATACCATCGAAAAACATAGATTTCCTCCTTGCGCAGTCTGATAAAAATACCTAAATAACAAATCTCAGTAAAAGCCATAAAGAATGATAGTTCTTTCAAAAGAACTATAATTCAAATAAACAACACACTCCTCAAACAGTAGTTCCAGCACATTTTTCAATGTCTCCGACAAAAGTTGTACAACTAGGGAATGTTAACATCAACACCATATTCCTTTGAAGACATAAATCGGAACGGAGTGTCGCTGTGTCCGCGACACTTGCGATGTCCGACACACTGGTGTTGCCTGTATCTTGATAATTTATACGTTATTGTTCATACTCTGTACAGATAGAAAATGTTTCTGTGTTGTGTTCAGAAGTAATCGCAATGAAGATAGATTTTGGGAGGGTGAGTTATTATACTTATTATAGATCATTATTATAGTTCTGAAGACAGTAGTCCTGGAACCACGGCGCTTGGAAATGCGTCAAAATACCGGGACTTCATCAGTTCAGAAGAGATAATTTTTAGCGATAAGATAGCCATTTTTTATCATTTTTTTATGTGTTTACTTTGTTGTTACTTTTTGCGCACATAGGCACGTTTTTCCGAACTGATTTTGGGATCTAGGAGGCTTTTTGCCTTGGATTATTCGGATGATACCACTAAGCCACGACGCATTAGAACACTACAGAAGAGTATACGTAGTGCACTGGTGAGTGCAGCGTGGTGTATCGTTATCACCCTGCGGCAGTCGGTCGGTGCACTCGTTCGGTTTGTGTTGCTTAGATGTGGCGAGCGGGCGTCGCGTCGGCTGGCGCCGACAACACCCGCGCTAGGGCTGCTGCCTTCCCTGCAAATAGAAAACAAATTGATGTGAAATACATATAAATATATAATCCAGCGAGCTGGTGGTCAAACGTAGATCTATTTAATATTAAAAATATATATTGCATCGGGTCTGACCGCTCACTTTTCTAATATCCATATTCAATGATTTTATATGTTTGAAAAGGTTGTTGAAAATGTGCGCGAGAGAGATAGATGCACGCTTTAATCTCGACCTTAAAACAGAGATAGTGGTCTATAAAAGAATGATAAAGATGATTTATTTTTAAGCTGGCCTGTCTATACAAAAACTTACTTTATTTTATAGATATACGGAGTAGCACATAATGTAAAGGGCCATTATACTCATAATTTTGAACAACTTTTTTTTTTCAAGAGATGAAACCTAAAATCGTGGAAAGGAATAGCTATACACACACATACAATATCCCGCTACACCTGTATTATATTGATTGTATAGTGTCTCCATTATTAAGGTGTTTAAAATCTTAAATAAATAATGATTTGTCCTAGTATTATAAAGGTAGCTACTGACTTTAGACTGGCCTTGTGGCTCAGTTGGTAGTGTGTTTACGTCTACCTCCTGAACTGAAAGGTCGTGGGTTCAATCCCCACCCAGGGCAAACATTTGTGTGATGAGCATGGATGTTTGTTCTGTGTCTGGGTGTTTCTATGTATCTTAAGTATATATTTACAAAAAAAAAAAGTATATATGTATTCTATCAGTCATCTAGTTCCATAGCACAAGCTTTGCTTAGTTTGGGCTAGATGGTGTTGTGTGAAATGTCCACAAATATTTATTTATTTATTTATTTTTATTTTTTATTTATTTATTTATTAAATAGCCTCGTAATTAGTTTAATTAACGCTGGAATATCTTAATAGACATATTAAACCTTTTAAAGGTGAAAATTGAGAATAGCTTTATTCTAGGGAGGGTAAGCTATATTTATAGATCATGACGAATTGATTTTTTGTTGTCAAGCACCTATAAGTTCGGTCCAGTAACTTCATTATTTGAGTGCCAATTCTAGTTTAGTCTAGGTGTTTTTACCTTTCTGAACCTCACCGTCACTTGAGATCAGGCGAGCTATAGTATGGTTAAATATTTTAGCTTTGACCATAAATAAAAATGCTAGATAAAATAAGTCTGCGTTTATAAATAAGCTTTTTAAATTGTATACATAGACACATATTTTTTTATTATGATTTTCTGTAGACTTTTTTTTTTTAAGTGGCAACCCTTTTAGATCTTATTCGTGCTGGCCGTTGTAAGCACGTAGCGAGTAAGGTTCCATTCTACCTATAGGTACTTTTATTAAATACATTGTTTATGATTTTATAAAAAAATAATTTACATTCCTTTTCTGATACCATGCGCGATAACTGCATGTTCCAGCGAGCGAAACGAGCAAGCGTCTACGCTTGCTCGTTTCGCTCGCGCGTATGAATTAGGATTCAATGACAGGTATTACGAAAGAGAAAAGAGACTTCTCCTTGCAATAGAACTGTCACGGTCAAAAATAATATAAAATGAGCCGTCCGTCGTCGTGAGACGCATGGTAGATATGAAATGTCAAAAGCCGGCCTGATAAGCATACACCTTTCTCATTCTTTTGTAGAGCGCTTTCTCTGCTTCAACAAGCCAGTTGACTCCACAGTTGGGCCCGCCGCGTCTGCGTGCTGTATTGATGATGTTGAGATGTTCTACATACAAAAACTAATTTACTTAACAATGTAACAATCGCATTTGTTTACACGACAAGCATATTCATATCAGAGGAATTTCCTGTGAGTGTGGTGTGACCTCATTCCTTCTGTGGTACTTCTGCGCTTATCGTGCAAGTTCAGACTGCAACGCGCCAACGCGGGACCACGCCTGATATCTAACTTACATTTGTTATGTTTTTATAACGGTTTATTAAAATAATAAGCTCTTTTAACTATATTTAAATTTTATTATACCGTTTTTGATTTAAGGGTAAACGTTTGCCATTATAAACCCACATACATACATACAAACATGTATATTCTCGTAAAACATAACCCTTCCTAATTGGCACAATATGATTAAGCTACCTATACATTTGTTCCATCTTTTGTGCATATATTGTGTAAAAATTCCTCATGTTGTATGCAAAGAATCTATCTATCTATCTTCTTCTTACGCAGTTGGGTAAAACAGTATTCTTTTCTTTGAAAAAATGCGCTATCTACTGACGTAAAATGCGTGTTCGACATTCCACTTAGCGCTATAAAATGAACATCATTTGTCTGTACTTACATAATTTAACTCCGAAATCACGATTTTATTAACTCATTACATTAATTAATTAAATAAAATAACCCTTGTGCATCCTTAAACGGTTCATGCCCCTCGTAAAAAGTGTACTTATACTATAATAAAAACTATACTATACTATAAAACGTAGAGATGAGCCGATCTAGTTTAATGACTATTTAGTTTTATATTTAGTTATGCGACAGTTAGTTTTATTGTAGGGGTATAAAACACAGAAAATTAAATATCAAGTTAACGATTTCAATTTATTTTTGTGACTTTAGAGTATTTCGTTAATTTTCTTCCTAAAAAAGCGACATGTGCGTGGTTTTACAGTGGATCCAGACAGCGCGAGGCATAGTCGAGTCGAGCATGCTGTGTGACGAGGCGTTCGCGGCGCATGCGTCGCAATGATCTATCTTTAGACGACTCACTAGAACTGTTTGACGGCTTTTAACTTTATGAGTTGTTATTAGATTTGTCTCAGTTGTAATAGTAACATCGGATTATATTATATATTATGTAGTTTGCCAAAAAATAACATATTATGTATAATTAAAAAATATAAATGATTTACTTTGTTTTTATTTTTAACCCCTAGCTGAAAAGAGGCATATCATAAGTTTGTTTTGTATATTTGTGTTTCTGTGTACATACAATCGGCTCTCAAACGGATGGAATGATTTTGATCAAAATTGTTTTTTTGAATAAAAAAATTATCGAAAATGTTCTTAGTTATGTTTCATCAAAATCGATTCAGCCGTTTTTTGTCGTGGATTTTTAATTTACTAAACTTCAAGTAAGTTTTATTACTTTATATTTTTATATTATTTGATAGTTTCACTGTTATTATTGGTCACCTCTCTGCTGTAAGTCATTCGTTTCATTTCGTCACTCGCGTACGCGACTAAAATGTTATTAAAGCTTGCAATTATCTCGACTATCTCGTTCACACAACGCGGCGTGCGTAGCGTTTCATAGGCATTTCAGGCGCATGCCTCGCGATGTCTGGCTCCACCATATTGAGTTATATCGTTAATTAGGGCGTTGTCGCAAAATCAGCATTGCGTCATGAACTAAAGTATTTAAAGCGATATTTTTTTTGTTCCAGGTAAGTGCATTTTCCCTTGTTGCCGTCAACCTAGAACTAATCATAGAGTGGGGGATATCTTTATAGGGTAAGTAAACCAACATAAGATTCATCATCATCATCATCTCAGCCATAAGAAGTCCACTGTTGGACATAGGCCTCCCCCATGGATTTCCAAAAAGACCGATTGGAAGCGGCTTGCATCCAGCGTTTTCCCGCCACTTGTATGAGGTCGTCTGTCCATCTCGTGGCTGGTCTTCCTGCGCTGCGCTTGCCGGTACGTGGTCTCCACTCGAGAACCTTTCGGCCCCATCGGCCATCAGTTCTACGTGCTATGTGCCCTGCCCACTGCCACTTCAACTTGCTAATCCGCTGTGCTATATCGGTGACTTTTGTACGTCTACGTATCTCTTCATTTCTGATTCGATCTCGTAGAGAGACTCCGAGCATAGCCCTCTCCATAGCTCGTTGCGTGACCTTGAGCTTCCTTATAAGGCCCATAGTTAGGGACCACGTTTCAGTGCCGTATGTCATCACTGGTAACACACACTGGTTGTAAACTTTCGACTTGAGGGACTGGGGAATATTGGACGAGAAGACGCTTTTAAGTTTCCCGAACGCTGCCCAGCCGAGTTGGATACGACGATT
Organism: Lycia hirtaria; assembly: GCA_947563715.1. Classification (NCBI taxonomy): domain Eukaryota; kingdom Metazoa; phylum Arthropoda; class Insecta; order Lepidoptera; family Geometridae; genus Lycia; species Lycia hirtaria. The sequence goes on from OX387375.1 coordinate 29,441,626, forward strand.
GACCTCCCTCGTAAAGTTGGACCTGCCTAATCGGACCGTCTGTCCTAGGTAGACGTATTCGTCAACAACTTCAAGAGTGAAGTTCCCCACAGATATTGGGGTGGGCACTACATGGGCGTTCGACATAACCTTCGTTTTGTCCATGTTCATTTTGAGGCCCACCCGTTGGGAAACTCTATTGAGGTCTTCGAGCATCGTACTGAGCTCTTCCATCGACTTTGCCATGACTACTATATCGTCGGCAAACCGAAGGTGAGTGACGTACTCGCCGTTAATATTAATGCCGAGCCCTTTCCATTCCAAAAGCTTATAGGCTATTATAGCTTATCTTCCAAACCGGCGGTAAACAGTTTCGGAGAGACAACGTCTCCCTGCCTCACGCCTCTCTTCAATGGAATTGCCTCTGAGTTCTGGTCTTGTACTCGGATTGACATGGTGGCGTTGTTGTACAAACACTTCAGCACTTCGACATACCGATAGTCAATACGGCATCGCTGGAGAGCCTCAAGTACCGCCCAGGTCTCGATCGAATCAAAGGCTTTCTCATAGTCCACAAACGCTAAGCAAGGGGGCAAGTTATACTCTTCGGTCTTCTGTATCACTTGCCGCAGCGTATGGATGTGGTCTATGGTACTATAGCCTTTTCGGAAACCGGCTTGTTCGGGAGGCTGGAAGTCATCAAACCTGCGTTCAAGACGATTCGTGATGACCCTTGAAAACAGCTTATAGACATGGCTCAGAAGCGAGATGGGTCTGTAGTTCTTCAGCAAAGTGTTGTCTCCTTTTTTGAAGAACAGCGCCACCACGCTTCTGTTCCATGCTTCTGGCGTTGTACCTTCAAGCACGACGGAATTGAAGAGCCTCTGAAGGACTTTCAGTACCGGTGTTCCACCCGCTTTCAGTAGCTCTGATGTAATTCCGTCGTCGCCCGGTGCCTTGTTGTTCTTGAGCTGTTTCAAGGCCATCCTAATCTCGTACAGGCTGATGTCCGGGATATCTTCGGTATAATGTCGAGTCAGTTTGGCTCTTGGATTTTTGCCCAAACTACTAACAGGTTTTGCGACCGATGTGTATAACTGTCCATAGAACCTCTCGATTTCCCTCAAGACTTCTGCTTTAGTCGACGCTATACTGCCATCTTCCATCTTCAGCTTCGTCAACTGGCTCTGCCCAATAGACATGTCTTTTACGAACACTTTGGAGCCTTTATTCCGCTCTATCGTCTCTTTAATACGATTAGTATTAAAGGTACGGATGTCGTGTCGCATAGACTTTGATATGAGTCTATTGAGCCGCCTATATGACTCGGCGTCACCGGAAGACTGCAGTTGCAATGAGCGTCGTTCAGCCATGAGGTCGAGGGTATGGCTCGAGAGCTTTTGCGTTCTGTTTGTACGGTGGGGCTTATAAAACTTCGCGCCCACCATACGGACAGTTTCCACAAACCTGTTATTGATCTCATCCACCGATGCGCAGCTCTCCAGGCACTCGAAGCGATTTGATAGTTCGAGCTGAAAGCTCTCGGGGTTTTGGATATGGGCGCGAGTGGGTCGGAGTGTAGACTTCATCATACGGGACCTCTCAAGTTTAACATTAATATTCAAAGTGCCTCGTACCATTCGGTGATCACTTCCGGTTTTAACCATGTTGATCACAGAGACATCATTGAATATTTGTTTCTTGGTGGTCAGGATGAAGTCTATCTCATTTCTCGTAGAACCATCGGGACTCAGCCAGGTCCATTTCCTATGAGGTGGCTTCTGGAAGAAAGAGTTCATCATGAAGAGTCCCTCTTTCTCCAGAAAGTCGGCCAACCTCTGTCCCCTGGGGTTCCGTTGTCCATATCCAAATTGCCCCACTCTCAACTCACTTTCGCATTTCCTGCCCAGCTTCGCATTGAAGTCCCCCATAACAACACTAAAATAGGTCTCAGAAGTGTGTATGGCCCTACTAATGTCCTCATACATCACCTCCACCTCATCATCCGAGTGTGCGGAGGTCGGTGCGTATACCTGGATGACCTTCAACGAATATCTCTTGGATACTCTGAGTATCAGGTACGCAACCCTGCTCGATACACTGTCGATGGCAAGAATGTTGTTAACAAGGGACTTGTGGACGAGAAACCCGACACCACCTTGGGACTGTTGGTCGCCCTCCCGGTAGTATAGTAGGTTACCGGATTTCAGGGTTATCGTGTCCTCACCCTCTCGTCGGACTTCTGATAACCCCAGGATATCCCAATGTAACCTACTCATTTCTTCTTCCAGCTCAGCTAGCTTCTCGTCTGTCCTCATCGTGCGAATATTGTGTGTTACCAGGGCCAGTCGTCGTTTATGCAGGGGGTGGTAGCCGGATCTCTTCCGGAGATTCTTAGCACCCCTTGCTCCGCCGTGACCGGGACCGCTACCGTAGCCCGGAATAGCGGAGCTGCCGGGGACTGGGGGCCTGGTTTTTTCGTTGCTTATCATTGGGGGGTTTTGCCATTACTCGCCACGCTTGGCATGCGGGTTGGCGAGCGCAGTGGGTAGCGTTTTCCGCAGAGGATGCTGCTGCCCATCTCTGGTAATATTTCCCTTAGCCGGTTCTTACGGCACCCACGGGAAGAGAGGGGGAGGTACTATTCTAAGCCGGTACCCCACGGCAACATAAGATTAAACATAATTTATTTTCGAAAAATTATCTAATGTAGGCACATACAATCTTAGTTTATTATAAAGGCGAACTGTCTTTTTGTCTGTTTGTTACCCTTTCACGATCAAATGGCTAAACCGATCGTTGTGAACTTTTATAAAGAGATAGCTGAGGATCTGGATATCGACAAAAGTTATATAATATCGTCTTAATCCTTATCAACGGTGATGATGATCATCGCCGTTTTTCATCACTAAGCGGGAAAAACTGCGGGGCACAGCTATAGTAATATCATAAATATTATTTTATTTAAAATATTTCACTTTGCCTATTAATTTTAATTTGCGGCCTTATTGCTTGTAGCGATCTCTTCCAGTCAACATATTCTAAAGAACTCTGTACAGTATAAGTAAGGGCAAGGATGAGATTATCACTCCATGGTAAGGGTAACCAGCACTGGTGAGTGCTAGGGCAATCCAAATTGCACTTTATTATCTTGTAACAAGTTTTTTTTGTTAATTCAGTTCTGCACTATTAAATATTCTGAAGTATCCATCCCATTTCACTCGAACCAGTTAGACATTTCTCTAAATACCTAGAATGGTGTTACAATTATCTACACTACCATTACGACACTTATTGGAGCTAGCTTAAAGAATTCTGGAAACGGCTTCGATTCAATTACATCGACTCTAGCAACAAATTGGTATCAGACGTGCCGACTAAAAACTACCAGTATACTGGTAGAGTTAGGCGATAGCGCCACCGTCGGATTTTCCCTAGTGAAAGCCGTCGATAGAAACTGTTTAGTTCCAACAATCTGTCAACTTAACTGTTAAATTGGTACTTCTGTTAGGCTAGTTAACACGTGCAACTGCAACACTGTTGCTGGAAATTGCTTTTGGAGTAAAAGCATCGATTACTATTTTACTTACAGAAAATGCTCGTTCGCCTAATCTTCTTTCTGGGATAAGTGATATAGTTAACCTTAAATACCTGTAATGTCTTATTTTTTGGTGGGTGTAAGTTACTGTACACCTACCGCTTAGTTGAGACGGTTTATTATGTAGCTACGTGGTATAGGATGGGGCGAGCTACGAGCAATTTAAAGGGGACACTCGATTGAGATGTCACTTTTCGTGGGAGTGTTTCTACCAGAGCTAACTTACATAGCTAAGGATGTATGTGATATTAACTAATAGATTTGCACGATTTTCACAACTCTACTTAATGTATGTAAATTAAGCTTTATTGGCCGATTTTAGGCGCATCCTTAGTCTGTGATAACAAGCCAGCCTAAGCCATCCCTTCCTGTAATGCACATTTATGGGAACTAAATATAATGATTAAAACCAAATTTTTACAAAATGCAAATATTTACGATTTTCATAGTACTTTTTTTTATATAGAATAGCTCTTCGTTTGACCACCAGCACGCCTGATGGAAAGTGATACTGTGGCCGAAGATGAAGCACATAGACCTAGAAGATACTTATTTACTCTAGACTTGAAGACACCCGGGTTATAGTTTTCAGGAAACAAGGACAGCGGCAAGGCATTCCATTCCCGAGCGTACTTAGTACTTGAAAACCAAATTTCAAATGCATGTCAGTATTACGTTATTTTCAAATTATGGAATGCACAGTGTGAGGCCATGCTATCTCCACAAATAACTCAGTAAGTCAACTTTCATCACTGTACGAACCCATCCATCGTTCTAATCAGATCGGTATTTTGTAATGTGTCCCGCTGCCCGGTTCGCACAGTGTATAACTATGATATATCTCGAGAGCACACGGTTAGACCCCGTTATTTGCCAAAACTAACGATGCCTAGTGAAATGTTGAGATGCTGTACTGTTTATACTGCGATAGCAGTAAGGTAACTCACTATATTTTACAATCATTTGGAATTCGTTAACATGAAATATTTTCTAAAATCACATAATCTAATTTCGTAAGTTTGTGTGTGTGTGTTCGTAACTACTTTGCGTTGATAGGCCGTTGAACGTATTTGATTGAATTTTAAACCGGTAAAACGTAAAGCCCGGTAAATAAAAAAAAAACAAAATTACATTAGGAGTCTTTGAGCTAATCCGCGGACGGACGGACGGCCATGGCAAAATTATAAGGGTTTCTTGTTGACTACGGAATCCTATAAATGAATCATCGAAATCTGTTCATAATTGGCGGATACGTCGGGTAATCCATTTCAAAAGCAACATAAGAACCACTGCCAAGAAAAATTACTATAATATGCATTACGTCTTAAAAGTAAACCCTAAGCTTCCGACGCTTGGACATCCTGTATAAGAGAGTTATATAGGTTTTGCAGTCGAGCGTTTCATTTTGATTTCTTGAAAGTTAACGTACTGCATATATCACACAAATCTCGTGATAAAGTCATCGACAGGCCACCGGGCGGTCGGTCGGACAATGAGGCCGGGCCGCGTCCGAAACGGGCCGGTTCGGTCCGAGTTAGCGCCCCGTGGGAAATAACGGACGTTTCTTTCTGCTGCCGACGCTATTGGAGATCGTATCGGGGGATTGGTGTTTGGTGTAAAGGATGAACTTGTAGCGGTTGTGAGATACGAACGTTTCCACTAAACCTTATACTCAATATCCCTCCTCAATGGAGGTTTTGAACAAAATCTCCAGCACATACCCACCCTAAGGGTTCAAGTATATTCACTCAAAATGTTGACTCTCAAAACTTTGGCAAAGGTATTAAGGTTGTACGATTTTCATACAAAAGTATTTTTACCAATTATGGTTAAATGGAGTACCTGTAGAATGGAGTAATTGTGCTTTACGGTCGAACATAGTGTATTTTGCAATAAAGTAATTGTATCGACCTTTATTGACGGTAAGTCAAATTCGTCCAAGAAATGATTTGAAAGAGAGAATAATAGGAAATTGTATTCAGATAATTTTGATATCGAATTTTATTTTTAATTTTAAGTTCACGTTTTACTTAAATTCACGGAAAGTACTCATGCAGAGAAATAAGTTTTTTTTTAAATATAGAATAGCTCTACATTTGTACACCAGACGCCTGATGGAAGGCGATACTGTGGCCGAAGATGAAGCACGTAGACCTAGAAGATACTTATTCACTCTAGACTTGAAGACACCCGGGTTATAGTTTTCAGGAAACAAGGATTGCGGCAAGGCATTCCATTCCCGAGCGGTTCGCAATAGGAAGGTGGAAGCAAAACGCTTTGTTCCAATTTGATTATTTCTCGCTGTAAGCTTATATTTCACACCCCATCCATACGAGACTGTGTCTTGTTGTTATTACGAGCGGCGTCGGGAGGCAAAATTATACAATTTGCGATCAACACGGTACATGTATTCTCTCTCGGAGAATACGTACAGATACCAGACGAGTACGAATTAACCATTGTTAAGAATACGAGGGGCGGTTCACTGGAAGTATAACTAGATTTAATTTTCCCTTATTTTTTTAAATAACGTAATTATAGTTTTAAAATGTTAAATAACCGACTTCAATCAGTTCGATCCCGAACTGGCTTTCACAGCTAAGTTGGTAGTTTGTCTGCCTTCTAAGCTGTTGGTTGTGGGTTCGATCCTCACCCAGGATATACTCGTATATTTTTGTGATGAGCACGGATGTTTGTTCTGTGTACGAGTGTTTTTATGTTTCACAAGTATGTATTTGCAGAAAAGGTAATTATGGATTCTATCAGCTATCTGGTTATCTAAGCGTGGTTGTGAAAATTATTAATGATAAAGTCACTTTTTGAAATCGAATCCTGTTTGATGCTTTTAGCATTAAAGTCTTCTTTGCTTTTAGTTAAAAAAACTACACACGTTTATATTTATACGACCACAGCATAGCATACTTATATCCTCAGAATACAGAAAAATACTTTTTTTGTATTCTGAGCTTAGGTAGGTAGGTAGGTAGGTAGGTAGGTAGGTAGGTAGGTAGGTAGGTAGGTAGGTATATCATATTGAAATTGAATATTGCTTCTTTGCTCCATTCATACATCAGCTTATCTATAGACGATTTGGCTCGCTCACTCAATAATATAAAGTCAACTTATCATGAATATGTAATTTTTTTCCGTCCTCCTCCACCAATAAACCCTCGAACTTAATCAAGGCCCTTTTTTTAAATTTGTTAATGCTTTGCCTGATTGTAATGTTTGTGTTGTCGTTTATGTTTTATTTAATTTATGCATGTGATTTTGTCTATTTTGATTATGCTAATATTTTATTTCTATTTTTATTATTCTAAAATTTTTGTTCTTAATATTATTATTATTAATATTATTATAAATATGTAGTTTAACTACATTCATTGTATTGCAGTTACAACCATGAGCGAAATATAGCTATAGACGCTCTCGTTCACTCGATCATTTACTACATGTAGTCAAGGTATCATAAATATGTAGTTTAACTACATTCATTGTATACGCCAGATGATTTGTGATATTTTCCCATCTCGCAGTTACGACCGTGAGCGACAGTAGTCACCAATAAACCATTTCACACATTGTCGGGCCCGTAAAACTGTTTCGCACAATGTTATCCAGTGTACATCTAGCGTTATAACCCGACGGCGATATAAAATGGATACGATTCCATTTGGCGTCGGATTTACTAGGACGCCGGACCAGGATCTCAACTCTGAACTTTGAGCTTGCGTAAGTCTAGTTTTAAATTGCGTATTGATGAAATGTGGAATAACTACGCTAAGAAACATAATAAACTTAGTTAGTATTCACCCTCAGTACATCGGCAATAAAACAAATTGTAACGTATATATCTCGTATATTAATTATTATATATAGGTCAGGTCATAGAATTCATTTTTAATCGATTTCCAAAAAGAAGGAGTTTCTCAATTCGACTGTATGTTTTTGTGTTTGTTCAGCGATTGCTCCGCCAATTATGAATTGTTTTTGATGATTCTTTTTTGTATAGTAGGTAATACGTCAGAGGTGGCCATGTGTATAATTTTATCAAAATCTGTTCAGTACTTTGGGTTTTATAAAATTACTGAAAAAAATATCATCCAAGTAAACGAATTGCTTATTTTGAAATCGGTTTCATTAGTTTTTTAAACCATAATTATAATGAATAAAGAAAATGTGTACAGATAGTTGAGTATTATACACGATAGTATGTGTACAGATAGTTGAGTATTATACACGATAGTATGTGTACAGAGAGTTGAGTATTATACACGATAGTATGTGTACAGATAGTTGAGTATTATACACGATAGTATGTGTACAGATAGTTGAGTATTATACACGATAGTATGTGTACAGATAGTTGAGTATTATACACGATAGTATGTGTACAGATAGTTGAGTATTATACACGATAGTATGTGTACAGATAGTTGAGTATTATACACGATAGTATGTGTACAGATAGTTGAGTATTATACACGATAGTATGTGTACAGATAGTTGAGTATTATACACGATAGTATGTGTACAGAGAGTTGAGTATTATACACGATAGTATGTGTACAGATAGTTGAGTATTATACACGATAGTATGTGTACAGATAGTTGAGTATTATACACGATAGTATGTGTACAGATAGTTGAGTATTATACACGATAGTATTTTCGAATTTCGACCTAGTTAGTTTTTGTTGTGCTACCGGTCCCGATCAACATATGGCTCAATATAAATGTATAGGTTTACGACGTGTCGTATGTCGGTCGTGTTTGTTCGGCCCCGATTTTATAGCTTCACAGAATGCAATGCTTTGTCATTCTAACGAGCGGCGCTCGGGTTTAGGCTACTGTTCACTGATTAGCGGGCTTGTCGACAGTTTCACGAGATGTGTCTTGCCGATGTGTGAATTTGGCATTTAAGCCAATGACATTGTCAAACCTCTTTTTAACCGGCTTCCAAAAAGAAGGAGGTTCATAATTCGGCTGTATGTTTTTTTATATGTTTGCTTAGCTATTACTAAGCCAATTATGAACTGTTTTTGATGATGATTTGAAATTGCGGTCCATCGCTGTCTCCTGCCAGTTTTCAGAATGCGTTAAGATCGTCATGCCAGCTTTCTGGGTCTTCCAGCCTTCCTCCCATTAATGTAAAAAAAATCTTACCTTATTGTAATATCGACGCTATTAGCTTTACTAACAAATTGCCCCTCGACGATCTTGTCAATGCCACATAAATGCACCGATACCTTCGTTTCTTATGTGGTCCCTTTTCGCCCTTCAGTTTTTGTCTCCATTTTTTTCTACCATTACAATGGTCCCTTTGTGGCGATACACCGGCTTGCTTACAAGCGTCTTTGTTAAGGACAAGTTATAGCCCGTTTCTTGGAACTTTATACACGTCTTCCGCGAGTTTGGACTTGTCTCGACATGATCCTGTTAACCGTTGAAATAGGGCCATGGTGACGGAGTGTAAATTGGTGGCAAATCATTTTGGTTTTATTGTTCTGTAGGTCTTTTATGACAGATTTCGAGTTCTTTTGTTCTTCTGGTGTCCATCTTTGGTAATGGTACTTGAATTTGTATGCTGGGTTATCTTGATGTCACTAATTTATCTTTATTCTTTGTAAGCTTGAAGTCTACCACTTACAACTGGGTAAGTAATTATTACCTACTCTTTTCTCCTTTCACCTATCCGAAATCCCACTTTGGTATTGTGCTTAAAGTTTTCTCTTTATTTGCGTCACATTGCAAGCTATTTTACCTAGGAATTCAATCAGAAACTTGAAGACATAAGAATTTTTTTTCTTAAGTCTCTGTATCAGTTGATCACGAACTCGTATGATGGTAAAACCGCGTGGTTGAGGTTGAAGCACATTTATTTAGAAGAATTTCATTAGCTTCCTTGAAAATTGCAAGCTTATAGTTTTCATGAAATATGGAAAGTGGCACGGAGTTCCACACTTGCGTGCGTGTATATGTGTAAATTTAATTAGGTATTATATTAATTACTTTAAGAATGTTAAATAATTTTGTCTCAGTGTAACCAACACATGTGAGAATATTCACACTGAATGGCTGTAAATACGAAATTACGAGATTCCGGTGTACTGCGGAATGTCCTGTCTCTAAACTAAGATGTCTAAGAGGTCTCTAGATAGTTTTAAATGTATCGCAGACAGAACAATTTCAAGATGATACAACTTGTGCAATTTAAAGCGACCCTAGTGACATGCTGTGTGTGATGGTGACGATGTTATGATTGTGCTATTATAGTGAGTCAGTCAAACTGAAAATGGACTTTGATCCTCAGACATTTGTTTAAGACATTGTTTAAGAATAATTTTTGAATATTGTGAGATAATTGTAATTGGTCTTTTTCCGTTTTTATCTCAATAAACGAATTTATCATTTAATTTATCATTGATACCAATGAGATTTTATCTAAAGGGAGGTTTTACTCATTGAATATGTAATAAGAACAAGGTAAATCTCAGTTCTCAGCACTTTCGAAGGTAAGACACGTCCTTCAAACCCATCTACGTATTACATCATTGTTTGATACTTCGAAAATTTAAATATTCTTCGTCTAGTCGAACTTGATCTAACTTTGTAGTTATCAGAACACTTTTGAATTGAAAAATAACCCTAATAATAAATAAAAATAAAAGTCGAAAAGCTTTTTTGTACATTACCACTCCAAAATGATAGATTAAAAGTTGGTCAATTTGCATCACAAAATAATAGATCTCAAATCGTCACAAAAAGCGCTTCGTCCGACGCTTCCACGTAATTACTGTCGTTTCCTGACACAGATGAGACTGTGATGACATCCATGTGCTAGTCTCAGAGATAACGGTATCATATTATCACTCGTGTTTCATTATAAGGCGTTACCAGCAGTTCTTCGTGGTTTCATCCACGTAATGATGATAAGACAGTAGCACAGACCACACAGCCTATGTGGTCTGTGGACAGTGGTGATGAAGATGATGGATTGTAACCAATATCCGACTCCAAGTTGTATTGTTACTTTTCATAACAATCAGCTGCCTTATCAGCTAAATCGTAAGACACTGGACATGATTCCCATGACCATGATCATTCATTACTCGAAGCTTCTATATTAACTGTTTCGATTGGTGGATGTAATGAAGTTCATCAATGGTCATTTGGCTAGGCTCTTTGTTGTATGGTAATGGTTATAAAGATTATACCCAATGTCATAAAAGTTTGCCGATAATGTAGCTGTTTTGGCGGTTGATATTGAAAAGGTAACAAATAGATAGACAGACAGAGATGCCTCAGCTACTTTAGCTCATATTATATTAATTGTATAATACAATTTATTTTGTAACATCTAACCTTCTAAGATTTGAGCAAGAAGTATAGAACATGATGCTATACGTGTTGGTAGACGTTTGAGCATTGTACGCCATCTAGTCAGCATGTATTGAACTAATTGGACATGGTTTATGCCTGAAAAGTAGACTTTTCAGATGTTTACTAATCTCTATTGATCTATATAGGATGTATTAGAAATTTAACTACACCCCACCTGGTGATGGTCAAATGTCGGTGTGATTGATAATGCTAAGAAAACATAACCTGGAATTCGAGCTCTTTTTTGGAAACCGACTACGCCAACTACTATCATACTATGATTAAAGGTAATATGCCGTTGTCTCCTCACCTATGCTGCAGTAATCATCAAATTCCGTCGTAATCCCGTTACACCCGTAATGAAATGTAACCGAATGTTGCAATTTTTTTATTGCTAATGACGTGTGATGGAGCTACTTGCTACTAATAATAGGGTTGCCAACTTTAAAAAATGACTGGTCGTTTATTATCTATGAGTGCACTTGTATGCACTTGACGGATAACTTTTTTAATGTCAACTGACAATGCAGGCTAATATGGAGCGTGTTTACACAAACGAAATCTATTTATTTGAATCGTACTTAGGTATCGTTGAATACCCACTCAGGCAGTGTTTTTTTATTAGTTATTAAAAGTGAAAGTGGAACTAAATCGTTTCGTTCTGTTTTTTTTTGGAATGGCCACCATGGAATGACACCGCTTTTTGAGTTTGAGCCATAAAAATAAGGGCGCGATGAAATAAGCGGAATATAATATTTATTTTGAGTAGAAAGACAGCCTAGGTAATATAGGAAAGAAAACATTAACCCATTTTACTGAGTAATTGAGTATCCTCCAGTTCTGGTAACAACGAAGCATTTAAATGTCGGTGTGACGAGCACCAATAGATTTACCCTGTAAACATTTAAAATTGTGAGAGCCATTACCTATCTCGTTAGGCGGTTGCATAAAAAAATGTGTGTGCTTTAAGAAACACGACAGAAAAGAAAAAATCATCAAGGTGACGTTAAAAATGTGAAATAGCAATATAGCAGTGACGCGTTGACTAAATCTCTCTCGCTCCCTCAGTCGATTCGAGCCGATTTTACCGGAACGAGCGTTACATAGCCGAGTGACGGCTCAATCTCATTCAATACCAGTCAAGTGCTCAGCGCGCCTAAAGAAGTTATCACTTATACCTAATTATAATATTGGTGGACATTTCACACAACGCCATCTAGCTCAAACTAAGCAGAGCTTGTACTATGGCACTAGATGGCTGATATAATACATTATATATATATTTTTTTAAATTTAAATATACAAGTTTTGCCAACCCTATGCAATAGTAAGATGTAAGTAGTAGTACAGTAGTTATCTAACGGACATTTTTTGTGTTTTTAGCACATGAGAGACGCGGTGTCTGCTGTGCGATTTTCAATGGATGACTACGTGTTTAATGAGGCGAAATAATGAATTTATTACAATTGCATGTTACATTGTTTCTTTATCTCTGCTTCTATTGGCAATATTATTATACTTAAGGCTATTTGTAATAATTCTCGGTAACTCCCATTAGTTCTATAGAACTGTGACGTCATAGAACTGTTGAATTTCAGTTCTATGTCGTCACATTTCTATAGACCTAATGGGAGTTACCGTAGTGTGTATTGCTTACTTTTATTTGTAATATCATAGGTAAAGTTAGTAATAGTTAACGTGTTTATAAAAATGTAACTCTTTTTAATATTGATGATTTGATTTGATTTCTTCTAGTTCCTAGGTTGACCATGCGAGCGAAGCGCGCTTAACTTCTTTTAAGAACCTTAAGTTTTTACGATTTCCTAGTTTTTTTTTGTCAGCGGCCATTTTGTATGGAGGGGAGATTTCCCTCAAATTCATCATCATCTCAGCCATAAGAAGTCCACTGCTGGACATAGGCATCCCCATGGACTTCCGCCACTTTTATGAGGTCATCAAATTATCAATCAGTTCCCTCAAATTACCGGCGAATGTTGATAACATTGGACAGAAACTTGTAGTATTTGGGAGAAACTTTTAATATTATATTATGGATATTTTTCTAAAAATATTATGGATATTTTTTATGGATGATGCTCGGTTTATAAACAAAGAAGTTATACGGTAACAAACATAAAAAAAAAACAAATTTAGAACCTCCACATTTTTTAAGTCGGTTGAAAAGAGCCATATCTATAGCTATAGCTACAATACAATATGTATATATTGTTATGTAAACACTGGTGTTAAAATATATTCGTATTGAAATAACTGTTACGTAAACATACAGTCAGATATTATTATTTATTAATAAAATTATACATCACAGCGTTAGAGTATGATAATAAATAATTGATAATATCGTCGAAGCTGTACAAGAGAACAATTATAAGGAAGAATGATTTATATTCTATTGGCGTTTTCGACCTACTGTATATAGTTAAAATTTACGAGTTCACTGAACTTTGGCTTTTTTATTTCTTCCTGTTTCCTTCTAGGGTATTCTTTAATAACGTAAAAACTGGCGGTAATAAATTACGATAAGTAATTGGATGATTTTCGTTGTCTATTGATTAGTGTGTTGACCATACATAATATTTTTTATTCTGTTGTCTATGGTGATGAAGTTTATTGCTTAAAATCTATGAGAGTTTAGTCAGTCGGTGATGTATTTATTGATTAATTCTAGTTTCATGCGTACATAACATATAACTACGATTTACTAATAACTGCGTGGCCAAGAATGGAGTTCGTCGATCTATAAGACATCTATTCACTCTAGCCTCAGAGAGTCCCATTTCTGTGCAGTGTGCATCAAGAATATGGACCAAAATTGCAGAGTAAGTTTTTTTTATTTCAATGAGAAGTGGTAGTATGCTGACTTTTTGTTAGTCCTGTAATGGAATCGGCCTGAATCGGGAGAGTGAAACAAAGTAGCGAAGTTCTTGCGCACATTCGCGCACTTGCGCTTCATCAATGTGATCTTACATAAAAATAATTTTATAGTTTAAAAAACTGAAACGGGATCGACGCAAATGGCCAAGAACGCAAAAGACCATTTGGCGTTTTGCTTATCTAAAAAAATATTTACGCGAATGGCCATATCAGCGAGAGGCCAAAAACGCAAAAAACCATTTGGCCTTATGCTTATTTGAAAAATATTTACGTACAACCCACCGCTCACATGAGGGGTCGGCTCGACCGATTATTCCCGTTATCCCCCAGTTCCGTGTCCCCCACTATAGGACAACGGGAACAATGTAAAAATCAAATCTCACGATTGTAAACTTTTTAAAAGACCTCTATTCACCCGCTCGTATTTTTTTCAAGAATGACATTTGTCACTGAATGTAAAATTCTTAGTCATCGCAGATTAGAAAATGTGCAGATATTTATACGAAAAAACTCAACATTTGACACTTTTGCAAAGAAAAACGTGTCAGTGGAACTCTGCGATTCTATAATCTGACGCATTCACTCAGAAATACAATGAAAATATGTTTACTTTTAGAGATTATTCAAAAAGTAATAAAGCAATGTTTATAAAATAATTATGGGACCAACTTGGGAGCTTTATCTATACATCAATTTAAGAAACATAAAAATTGGTTCACGAATGACGCAGTAATTTGTGTACATACATAAAAAAAATATACGGTACGAATTGATAACCTCCTCCTTTTTCGAAGTCGATTAAAAAATTAAACCGACACTCCAAAACAATTAAATTAACTAAAAAGGGAGAAATAACACGAAACAAATTTAAACTGGGCGTCTACCTAAGTAGGTAGATACGTAAACCAACTATTTTTGAGGTCGGTGTCTGTTTAGGATTTAATTGATACTTTGGGATTTAATTGATTGGACCTGAAACTGACCTCAAAAAATAGTTGGTTTACGTACCTACACGAAAATCTGATAAATAGTTTAAATATGTTAATGTGGGACATTCTCATGAAAACGGTTTATTTCTGGAGACGATCGTGTGTAAATGGGAGCAATCTGGGAAGATTATGGATTGGCGCTCTCTTATAACACGAGATTAGTATTGTCTTACAAGACGATAACGTCTGCACACTTATAAGAGAGTTCATTTTGGAAATGGACCCGGTGCCAACCTACAAGGGTTGTTCACACCCTATATATAAGTATAATAATGTTCCGGTTATTAGGCGATGCGTTCCGGATGTAAGTGTTACGTCAATATTCGTCCGTCTGAGCTATGTCAGACGGACCAAAAGCTGATGTCTTGACTTGTATAGTAACAGTTCAGCAGTAAATAAACCGGTGTCAGCCTACAAGGGGGTTGTTCACACCCTATTTACCATAATGTCCCGGTTATTAGACGGCGCGTCCCGGATGTGAGTCGGTGGCGCGTCAATATTCGCCCGTCTGAGCGATGCTAGACGGACGTGGTACGCGTGACGTGTCCCGAATCACAATGCTGGGACTCCTCTACGGTAAAGACCACTTACGAGGTAAGGGTGTAAAAGTCTGGATATATATATGAGACTATATTTCATGTCTAGATTATTGTATTAACAGTATGATGTGGAATGCTGTTGGTTAGAAGCTTGGCATGACTTTTTACTACGCCGATGTAGAATTTTTAATGGGTTGTGAACAAATATTTATCTCGTGTCGCACTACTGGTATGGTCCTAAAGTGGCCCTGACCTCTCAAATTAGATAGAACGTCAGTTTGTTCGTTGCGCTATTTATGATAATATAATCTTATCTAAAACAACTTTTTAGATACAAGTTTTTAATAATGTAAAAAGGTGCTCACAATAACTGGAAAAATCACGTACCTAACGTTTATGAATCATCATCATCATCTCAGCCATAAGAAGTCCACTGCTGGACATAGGCCTCCCCCATGGATTTCCAAAATGACCGATTGGAAGCGGCTTGCATCCAGCGTCTTCCCGCCACTTGTATGAGGTCGTCTGTCCATCTCGTGGCTGGTCTTCCTATGCTGCGCTTGCCGGTACGTGGTCTCCACTCAAGAACCTTTCGGCCCCATCGGCCATCAGTTCTACGTGCTATGTGCCCTGCCCACTGCCACTTCAACTTACTAATCCGCTGTGCTATATCGGTGACTTTTGTACGTCTACGTATCTCTTCATTCCTGATTCGATCTCGTAGAGAGACTCCGAGCATAGCTCTCTCCATACGTTTATGAATAAAACTATTAATTTATAGTACCTATGTACTAGGCAAATAAATTGTCATAGGGTTATTGACGTACGTCTTTTTGAATTGCACATTTCATTCAGAGTATCGACCATCGCCATTCCAGATTTCACTCAAATTCATTTAGTCGTTTTGCGCGAAAGACTAACAAACATATTCACAAACTGTAATTTTATTTTATTAAAATTTATGATATAGTTAGATTAAGGTAGACTAAGTTAGATGAGATCGCTCGAAAAATTTGAATAGCAAAAATTTGATTATGATTATTCTACCACCACAGAAGTTTCCGGCAGCCTAGTCGGGAGACCGTCTGACTTGCGATCGGGATCCGCAGGTCCTGGGTTCGAATCCCACGGCACGCACCTCTTCTGTCTTTTCGAAGTTATGTGCATATTGTTGATAACCGCCAACTTCAAACGGTGAAGGAAAACATCGTGAGGAAACCTACATGTCTGAGAGTTCTCAATGATCTTGAAGATGTGTGAAGTCTGCCAACCCGCACTTAGCCAGCGTGGCAGACTATGGCCTAACCCTTTTCACAAAAGATGACCCGTTCCCAGCAGTGGGACAGTTTGTACAAACAGGGCTGATAAAAAAAAAACTACCACCTATGAAAAAATTCAAAATCAAGTGTAATTCGAAATACAGCTTTATTTATTTATTTTAGAAACACCAACAGTATACATATTACATTGACTTAGTAGGTAATCTCTAATATAGGTTCTGATATATACCTTTAACAGGCGTCTACATCATTCTTTAACTAAAACTATATTAATTTAAAACTAAAACCTATAAAATAATATAACAGTGATATTATAATCTATTGCGTTCAGTAAAAAAAAGTAATAACTTAAACTTGAATGCGTTAAATTTGTCGTGAAATATATCGAGATCGTTTAGCAAAACATTAATTTCATTGTATGTACGACATAGTCTTGGTAGAGGAGAATTATATGATAAGTTTAGTTTTAGAGTATTTAACATGGAGAATCTTTGAGATTCTGTGACGCGGGTAGTGACATGGTACTGATAGGGAAAACTGCATCAAAATTGAGGGACAGTCAATAAGGCTGTGAACAACTTTGTAAAGAAAAGAAAGGTCGCGGATTTTCCTCCTATTGCGCAGATTATTTATTTTAAAGAAAGACAATCGATTGGAATACGGACTTCTGTGTGAAATCCCTGGACATGAAAATGCCAGAGATCTGGTGAAACCTCGTTGAATGCTTTCAATGCGTTGAGAGTGCACCGCATAAAATGGGTTCCATACAACGCTAGAGAACTCTAGAATGGTACGAACTAAAGAATTGTACAGTAAAATCTTTGTGTGGTACTTAAAACTTTTAGAATTCCTTCTGATGAAGCCTAGCTTTGAACCAATGGAAGTATATTATTATATTTTTAGCGACAAACTGATTTCATACCGAGTAGAAGTCGATATTTCACCCACGACGAGGTAGTTATTTAGGGGATCAGAGGTGCCCCGGCTGACTTATATCCGGGCCTCTAGATCGTTGTCCCGGATCTATATGTTACATAGTAAGTACGTCAACTTAATATGATGTTGTTACTTACATTGTGAGGCTTACATTTTAATGCCATTAAATGAAATTTGTTAGGTTAATCTTTTAATTATCACACACAAGTAATACATACAAAATACACATAATCTAAATTATCAGAACGACGCTAAGTTATATGGCTTACTAGCTGTGCTCCGTGGTGTTAGTCGTTGGGTATATAAATTATATCAAAATAGATATTATTTTTCGAGATGAAAAGTAGCCTATAAGTTAATTCAGGGTGTCTGCTATCTAGATACCAATTTTTATTAAAATCGGTTCAGCCGTTTGAGCGCGAAGAAGTAACAAACATACAAACTTTCGCCTTTATAATATTAGTGTAATCAGGTTAACTGCAAAATAGACCCTAGGAAATAACAGCGTGTATGCACGATGATGATGACCATGATTACTTTATTATATTCTGTATCTGGCAACATCGTCCCTTTCCTTATTAGTGCCAGAAGTTGGGTTTTCCTTTCCTTTAAATTAATTTCATCAGCAAAAATCCGAATTCATTCAAGTCCTACCATAATGTAAAGATCCTAAAGCTGGTATATAGAAAGTACCGTGTAGGTTTCTATACTAAAGGAAGGTACACACGATAACGTGAAATTCAGGGCGACTCGGCCACTTTGTATGCAAAGAAATCTCTCCCTGATTGTGGTCCGGATTAAATATATAAGATAATAGCGATCGACCATTCTAAAACTGAACGCCCCACCCATGTAATACGTACACATGCAAATCTTGTGCACATACACAATACACACACATCCCACCAATCGCAATTATTTCATTGGTTATTGCAGTTGCCGGCTAGATTGGAGTAGGAAAGGATTGGAATAAATATTTCCTCTCACACATTGAAATAATTTCTACTGGTGGAGGGTCGTTCAGTTAATGGTTCTACTCTACCTTCTCATTTTAACAGTTTTAGACCTGGTTATGGTGTTATTGACATAAGCATTAATAAGTTTAAAAGCGCTCAAGTCCAAAAATAATATTGGATAAATAATTTTACTACTGGTTTCGGCTCTATAAAATTAGT
Organism: Lycia hirtaria; assembly: GCA_947563715.1. Lineage (NCBI taxonomy): Eukaryota > Metazoa > Arthropoda > Insecta > Lepidoptera > Geometridae > Lycia > Lycia hirtaria. The sequence continues at coordinate 29,460,400 of OX387375.1, forward strand.
CGCAACGATTCAGTAAGAATTTGACGTCACGATTTTTAAATTAAATTAAAAAAAAAATATTGATGTTGATGGTAGATTCTACCATACCAAAGTATTACAGGTTAACCACTACTGTAGTACATAATTAACACGCTTTTATTAGGTTGACCTGGATGTAATGGAATCTAAGGTAACTAATTTAACCATATTCCAAGGATCGTAGCGTCATGAAAATTGGCAGCTGTATGTAGTTCTGATGACAATACAATAATATAGTACTGTCGAACTGATCTGATGATGGAGCCGGAAGATATGAACTAGGACTTCATGATGGAACATCGTATCATAGCTGTGTTTGGATTTGTTAGAAAAGTCTTGTAACTTGACCACAATAATTTGTAGCGTGTTTTTTAGTTTTTTTAGATATAAAATTTAGAAATTATTTTATACTTTCCAATTAATACTGCTCACACTTACTCAGACTGTTATTAATAAAATTCTTCCCTTTAGCTTTGTCGTATTCGAAAATTAAAGTTCTACCGCTCTTATTGGACTCTCCATTTCCAAAATGAACTCTCTTATAAGTGTGCAGACGTTATCGTCTTGTAAGACAATACTAATCTCGTGTTATAAGAGAGCGCCAATCCATAATCTTCCCAGATTGCTCCCATTTACACACGATCGTCTCCAGAAACAGACCGTTTTCATGAGAATGTCCCAAATTAACATATTTAAACTATTTATCAGATTTTCGTGTAACATCCTTAATCTGGCATTCAACACGCATACAACAATGTTGAGCGTTTTGAGGGCGTAGGCGTACTGAGCTATACGACCGCATTTACACCGTCTCGCGAAAGAAGCAGTTGAGAGGTAATGCTTGTAGTGTGCTCGTCATTTCTCTTGGTAAATACACGCCGTGAATTATCTTGGTATTGTCGTCGTGACATGCAAGGTACAAGACGCGAAGAATCTACTCTTTACCGACTTTAAAAAAAGGATGTTAAGAATACGGCTTATTTTTTTCTTTTAAATAAACCTATTAAAAATATTTTTGGATATGAAAGGACATACTTTCAGATTAGTCCCATAGAAATTTAGTCGAAATCGGCTCAGTAGTTTGGTTTTTAAAACAACATTGTCCATTTTGAAGTCGGTTTTTCAGTTTTTTGCATTATAATTATCTTGATCCTTTCGTAAAACATAAGTCGTTTTAAAAAAGAAGTAAAAAGCCGATCTAGGTCATGCCTTCTTTGATTGAATTGCTATTTTACGAACGTGTTAGTTGTCAAACTATTCGGGAAAAACATCGTGTAAATTCCATGCATCGTCAAGATTCGCAAGCGTACTTATGCTCGTGTGACATTGAGCACGTCCGTGTAAATGCGGCGCGAGCATTACCATTGAGCATCGAGCATAATACAGTGGGAATGGCGAGGAAGACATTATGCCGCCTTATCAGCACTTCATCCTGCGTCATTAGGCAGCTTCCTCGGGGGATCGTGTTTGATTGTACACGTATGCCGAATGCGATTTAAAGTATGGCTCACGTGAACACTGACAGACTTATGCATTTGCTTATAATAGAAATACAAACATCTTTATTAATGTACCATTTGCGCCAATTACAAACACTATGATCCCCGCCAGTAACAAAAAAGCCAAAAAAGTTACACAATTATTACGACATTGGATAGAATAATACTTTATTCTTATATTTTTCTATACCTAGTGAATAATTGTTTTATCTAAACTAGTAGTAAACAATAACGCCAGTATTTCTATCTAAAGTTTATCAGTTTCACGTCTACTAATGGATCCGCAAAGGTCAGTCCCTGATAAGTCACTGTTGTTTTGTTATTCGCTGATAATAAATTATGTGGCTAAGAATAGGTTAATGAAGAGTTCATTATTCACTGAGCCTTGACCTTTACGCCTACTTTAGTATGTAATAAAGTATCGAGTATTAATGGTAACTAGTGATAATTATGTGTAAGTATGGTTTGATTTATGTTTGCGCATAATTGTGTTATTTTGTGATCTTTATGGCTCCATTGTGTTTTTGTTGAATGGCGAATTGGGCAGTCGAGTCTTCTGGCTTCTGCCAGAATATTATTGTACTCTCTTTAAGTACCCGTTAGAGAAGCTAAATATACAAATATACTTCGAAAATTATTCTAATTTAGTGCAGTAAGCTCAGTAACCCCCGGCGTCATAAAACAATTACAGCTATTTTTCTAGCATATAAAAAGGCAAATCAAACTTGATCAACATGCAAGCCCGCTTTATGAGCATAATTTCATGGAACACCGTTACGGTTTTAGCACAAAACAGAGATAGTACAGAAGGCAATCACATCTATGTACTTCACTTTTCATACCTAAACTCGGCGGTCGCGCTAGGGTTGTCAACTTTGGCTTATGCAGAAAAAACTATCGTGGTAGTGGCACTCGTGTTAGTTGTTTGATATATTGTTGAGAATGAAATAGGAAGAACGGGAATATAAACCAATAATAACTAAAATATTTAAATTTTAATTGTTTATTTCAATTGTTTACAGTAAGCTAGTGGATGGCACTCGCGCTCGCACTGGTCCCAGTCGGTCCGATATATCGCGTCTGAAAGGGTCCTACTTCTTCGCTTTCAGGATGGCTTCGCCTCTTCGATAAATTAATTTAGTGTTTCTTCTTTTCAACTGTGGACTGTATTTGGTGGTAATAATTTCGCGTTACAATAACTTCGCAAGTAGTATTGAGAGATGTTGCTACCTCGAACGTTGCGCGTGGAATAGAACGCTGTTCGGACGGCGCCGCTTATTTATATAATCACCGTTCCTAAAGCTAGCGGCAGAGCGTTCGCTTGCTCCGTACCCATTCTGACTTGCACGTGGTAATTATTCTAAGAAACTTATTCGTACTCGTACATGCAATCTATTTACAATAATTATTTACTAAGAATCTAAACTACCTAACCTATCTACTCGGTATCTGGTAAGAGCTCATTCGATCCGTAACAATTCTCCCCCCGGCGTAGTTCACGCAGCCTCTTCACCTCTGGGCAGGACGATGAGCCTCCTCACTGGACGCCGGAACACACCACCTCGCGTTTGGACCTCCGCACTACGCACGATCCCATCTTTTCCAGGGTGCACAACTTGCACGCGACCGCGTGGCCACTGGTTGCGCGGTAGCAGTCCGTCCGCGACCACCACCAGATCCCCGACTTTAATACTGTTCGCCGACGTTGACTTGGACTCTCCTCTCGGCGTTAGTGTTGGCAAATATTCTATCAACCAACGAGCCCAAAACATATTCGCGAGCGCTTGCGTCGCTCTCCACGCTCCTTTATCGCCTCCGTCGCATTTTCCGACGTAAGGCAGTCCGTCTCCTGACCCAAGAACGAAATGGTTCGGTGTCAATGTTTCTTCCGCGTCCTCGCTGACTGATACGTGCCCTAGAGGTCGTTCATACTTTGAAAATCTTTTCATATCAATCCACGGTGACTCCGTTGTCGTATGATTGACAATGACCTCCTCGTTATATTCTTGCGGCGGCGTAGTGGTTTCCTGCGGCCAGTCTTCTCGCGGTCTATAGAGAAACTCGGGGCCGCAAAACCATCTATCCTCTTTGCTCAACTGGGTCCGTCCCGCTCGGGTAGCATCGTCAGCTACGTTATGCGCAGTGGGCAGCCATCTCCAGTCTCTGGCAGCCGTTAGTTCCGCAATCTCACTTAGGCGATGGGCTACAAAGGGCGTATAGCGCACGGCATCGTTTCTAATCCATTGAATCACAGTTTTTGAGTCACTCCAATACGTGATCTCGACGTCGGTTTGCAGCTCTAGCTCCCTTCTAACTTCTGTTGCTAGTCGCGCTCCGATCAAAGCCGCTTGTAGTTCCATCCTCGGAATACTTTGCGGTCGCAGTGGCGCCACTTTCGCTTTTCCGGCTATCAATATGACTCTAACATCTCCGTTTGTTGCTACGAGACGCCAATACACCGCGCATGCGTATGCTTGATCGCTTGAGTCGCAAAACACATGCAACTCCCTCTCGGTGACATGGTCCTTCATGTAGCATCGCGGCAGGCGGAGACGCTCGATATACTTTAAGTCGTGTAACCAGTTGGCGAATTCCATGGCTTCTTCTTCGGGCAGCTCCTCGTCCCACCCCAGCTGTTTTTTCCAAAGTCCCTGTAGCATGATCTTGGCGGACACCGAATAGGGGCTGACTAGTCCAAGTGGGTCGTATATGGACATGACCGCTCCCAGTACCTCTCTCTTCGTCGGTGTGCGCGCGCCTTGCTTCACATCTTCGGGCACACGATGCATGCTGACGTTGAAAGCCAGCTCATCCGTGTGCGGAATCCAGAGCAGTCCTAGCGTTTTTCCATATGCCCCTGCTCCAAGTTCACGCGGCGCGATCGCTCTGTCTTCCTCGGGAATTGTGGTTAACAACTCGGGTTCGCTCGTCACCCATCCCGCCATGTGAAAGCCGGCCTGACGGTGGACTTCCACGACCTCGTGTATCGCTCGTGACGCTGTTTCCATCGTGTCGAAGCTGTCGACCCAGTCGTCCATGTAATGGTTTTCCAAGATAGCGCGATAAGCGAGTGGATGCGTCTCTCGAAACTCCGTGGCGTTCTTGTTTCTTACACTGTGTGCCATAAACGGTGAGCTTCGGGCTCCGAATATCATAGACGTCATCACGTACTTCTGTGGTCGCTCCGTACGTTCATCACCGCGCCATAGGAAATGTTGAGCTACGCAGTCCTCTTTGCGTATCTTGACGCGCAGGAACATTTCGCGGATGTCGGCGACTACAGCTATCGGTTTCATTCTGAATTTCAGTAAAATGCCGTTTAATGCTCTTAACAAATCCGGTCCGTCCAATAGTGCGTCGTTCAAGCACATTCCGTTTGCTTTGGCGGCCGCATCAAAGACCATTCTTACACGTCCAGGCTTATTTGGATTTGTGACAGCAAAATGTGGGAGGTACCACAGGCGTGGATCGTCGGCGTGGTCCTGCTCGCACCGAGTCGCATAACCCTTTTCAAATAGCTTGCTAACCTCTGCCGTGTACGCGTCTCGGAACTGCGGGCACCTATCCATTTTGCGTTCTATCCCTCGCAGTCTGTTCACGGCCACGGTGTAGCTTGGCGGCAGGGTGACGTCATCAGTCTTCCAAGGCAATCCGACTTCGAAACGCCCGTCGACTCGCTGTGCTGTCAGCTCGAAAATCTCTCTAGCATGCTCTTCTTGTGCATTTGGTTTCCGACTCTGAAATATGCCCAGCGCATCGAGGTCAAAGTGGGCTTTCACCAACTCGTGCAGGTCTTCGTCACTCTTGCCCTCGCGCATCGTTCCCTGCTGGATATCTTGGATGGTACGGATGTGCAGTACGCTCTCCTCATCTTCCTTGGTTAATATACTCCTGGGGGTGGTTCCGTGGACGATCCATCCGAGTTGAGTGAGTGACGCAGCCGGTTGGTTCTTGAGTCCTGCCAGAAGCCTCCTCGTTACGATGAGGTGCCAGTAATCGGCACCTATCAGGATACGCGGTCTTCCATGTGCATAGCAGACGTGTTCTGGCCTCAGCTCCTGCAGGTGCGCCTGCTCCAGCAGACCCTTGTCCACGGACTGACTCCTGAGCATGAGATTCTTGACAGTACGCGCGTGGATCGAGTGATAGCTGTCCTGAGTTCGGCCCTTTATTCTTAGTTCAATGACTTGGCTTTCAGGCTCCGTCTTGCTGGACGTAGCTCCGTGGATGTGCAGTGGTCGATGCGGTCCTCGCGACCCGATCATCCCGGCGATCTCGTCGTCCATAAGCGTTATCGTCGATCCCTCGTCGAGCAGTGCGTACGTGTTCACTTCCTTCCCGTTCTGTCCTTTTATCGTAACGGGGCATACTTTTAATAAGACCTGAGTCTTAGCGGGTTGTAGATGCGCGGAGGCAGCGGCCACTGTCTCCTCTTGAGTGTTCTCGCGTTCTGTCTCTCTCGGTGTTTCCGAATGTAGCAACGCGTGATGTGGCCTGCGGCACTCGTTCACTCCGCATTTCTTATTCTTGCATCTAAACCGTCTATGTTTACTATTCATGCATATAAAACATAAACCTTGTTCCTTCACCCAGTCCCAGCGCTTTTGGACGGACATAGCCGCGATCTTATTACACTTAGGTGTGTCGTGTTCTCCGCCGCAGGAAAAGCATTCTTTTTTCTTAGGCTCTCCTTTCTTTTCTTCGGTTGGTTGAGAATCCGTCGTGGCATACACGCCCTCGCGGTTACGCTGGTTTCCGTTATTCTTTCCTTTGTTGCCCGGGTTCGCTGAGCTCCCTCGATTTCCCGATAGTGGCGCCGTTATGTTTGCGGTGTACAAATGCCGCATCGCTCTCCTCGCTTCACGCATTAAAAATTGTGACAAAGTAACGATCTCGGGTTCCGATCGACTGCCATGATCTTCGACGTAGTCACACCACTTAGATTTCAAATGCGCGGTGAGCTTATCTGTCACTTGACGCGCTAACATCGGGTTTTGCAAGTATCCACGTTGATCAATATTGTTCACTACGATGACGACGTTCTGCACCTTGATCGCGAAGGAATTCAGCTCGGCGGCGGTCATGCTCGGGCTCAGCCTAGGTAGCTTCTTTAGATCTTCTAGCGCGTGGTCAATGATCATCTCCGGAGTTCCAAAACATTGTTCCAAAACCTCCATGATCTCCTCGGGATCCGTTGCTGAGTACAGGAGCGCCGAGACCACTTGACGGGCCTCTCCCTTCAAACATGTCCGTAATCGCGCCAGGTTTTCTACTGCAGAAAATCGGTGGAGTTTCGTAGATTCCCGCATCGCGGCTTTGAACGGTAACCACTCGTCGAATGCGCCGCTAAAGATGGGCAGCTCTTGTGTTTGACGTGGCGGTGCTCGGTACCGGTACATATGCTCCATCATGTCAGCCATGCGGTCGATACTGCTTCTGTCTTGACGATGCGGTGACGGTGGTCGCGGCGGCCGTAGCGACGAAGGCGACCTGCGGCGACGGCTCCGCTCGCACGCATCGTTAGCTTCGTATCGTTCTGTCTCTCTCTCTCGCGTAGGCTGCGGTCGTGGTGGAGGGCGATGTCGTTGTTCAGCTTCGCCATTGTTCGCGGGGCGCTCCCCCCGTGCATGACTCTGGTCGAGCCAATCCTCGATATGCTGACTCGCTTCTAGCTCTTCGGCGGCGACGAAAGACTCCCTGTCGGTCTCTTCTTGGATCAGGGCGACGTCGGCTGCCAACCTCTTCTTAATCATCATACGTTGTAAGGCGTATTCGTCTCGCTGTATTTGGGCTAGACTCTCTTCCGCTTCTAGCTGCCTTTGTCGTATGCGTGCTTCGACACTTCTCGTCGAGCGCACTGACGGGGCTCGCTCTTGTACACGGGGCGGCGCCGTCTCATTTTCGGTGCTAGTGTGTGGAACGTGCGTAGCGCGTGGTGGTTCGTCGTGCGTTATGGTCGGTGACGCGAGTGACTCGTGCTGTAGTGCGTCGCTCCGCAAGCGTTCGATTTGCGAGCGCGTCCTGACCGGGCTTCTGTCCATTTGCATCTTCGGCATTTGACGCCCCTACCGGCCCTAACCTACGCTAAACCTACGCACAGAGCTCCTACCAAATACCTTATAAAATCCTAGAGACCGCGTGCCGTATGCAACGCGTATGACGTGATGCTCGTAGCCGTCGCGCGCAGCACTGTCTTGTAGCTCGTAGTACTGCACTGCACTACACTGATGCACGGGGCACGGCGTGGTCGCACCTTTGGGTTATCTTCTTTCTTCTTAATCCCGAAGACACGTCGTGGTCGCACCGTTGGGTGATCTTCAGCCGGTCACGGCCTCTATGTGTCTTCTATACTGCTGACGATGATTCCTCGGTCGGAGGAATCCGATGATTGCTCACTGTGGTCTTCCGTTTGCTTCAAGGGGACAAACGGTCACACCGATGATGTTGGTGTCACGTGGTCTTTCGTTTGTTACGAGGGGACAAACGATCCCACGATGACGATGATTCACGTGGACTTTACGAGTCACGTGGTATTTTCGATGCACGTGATTTTTTCGAGTCACGTGGGTTTTTCGAGCCACGTGGTCTTTCGTTTGTTTCGAGGGGACAAACGATCACACGGTGACAATGATTCCTTGTTCGGAGTTCGACGATTGCCTACCGTGGTCTTCCGTTTGCTTTGTGAGGAACAAACGGTCACACGGTAGAGCCCACGGTGGTCTTCTTCGGGAACACGCCGTCGGGTGCTGCAGTCGTCGTTCACGAGCAGCAAATATCTTCACTCGCAGAAACTTCTCGAAGTCTTGACACGCTGCTAATCCGACGATGAAGGACCACAAACTTGAAAGGGTCCTACTTCTTCGCTTTCAGGATGGCTTCGCCTCTTCGATAAATTAATTTAGTGTTTCTTCTTTTCAACTGTGGACTGTATTTGGTGGTAATAATTTCGCGTTACAATAACTTCGCAAGTAGTATTGAGAGATGTTGCTGCCTCGAACGTTGCGCGTGGAATAGAACGCTGTTCGGACGGCGCCGCTTATTTATATAATCACCGTTCCTAAAGCTAGCGGCAGAGCGTTCGCTTGCTCCGTACCCATTCTGACTTGCACGTGGTAATTATTCTAAGAAAATTATTCGTACTCGTACATGCAATCTATTTACAATAATTATTTACTAAGAATCTAAACTACCTAACCTATCTACTCGGTATCTGGTAAGAGCTCATTCGATCCGTAACAGCGTCCGTGAGCGGTGTCTATGTGTGCGTTGCTCGAGCGCACTTTGTATGTAGATTGCCTACTGTATTATCTCTGTTTTGTGGGTGTAGCGGCGGCACCGTTCGTCGAGTTCGCAGACAGAACTAACTCATTAATTCGTTATCCGTTATAAAACTTGTTTTCTTATTTCCAGTGAAGTAGAATAACGACTGCAACGATTATTTTTTTGCACAAAATAGTAAGTTTTCTACTTTTTCTATCGTTATTTTATTCGCAGTTTCGTTTGCTTACTATTAAGAAATAATTGTAGGCCAGCAAACATATGTTTTGTGATTACATCAGAAACAACTAAGAATGTAATTATTTAAATGAAAGTGTAAGTATTTTGAAATACATTTGTCACAATTTCATCCTAATCCTAAGAACGAGATTCTTCAATGCTAAAGTGCATAGATAATAGATATCTTCTAGATCGACATGCTACATCCTCGGCTACACCGTCATTTACCAACAGGTGAGGTGGTAGTCACACGTAGATCTTAATAAATCTTAATATAAAAAATATAAAGTATTAACGGGGTTATAGCGTAAATTTATATAACCCCGTTAAACGTTTTTTTTTTTTTTTTCAAATAGAAAAGTATTGTGCTAACTTTACCAACATACTTTTTTTTTTAATCCGTTATGCTGCAATCTCATTCCAGTTTCATATAAATCACCGCTATAATTTAAAAAAACCGAAAACTTTACTTCTATCCTCATTTCCCATTTTTTCGGAAGCTTCCATTTCCGTGCCAGAATCTAGTTAATTTTTCTTCACTTCCCATCTCCGTGAATTAACTCATTCAGAACAGACCGGATAAGGGTGAGAACACACTGAGATTTGGCACGACAAAAGCTCGTTATATAGAGTGTTATGTGAAAGTTCCCTAAGCAGAGAATAACGTACAGTAGTAATTTATTATAGTAATAATAATATATAGACGATGTCATGTAATGAAGGTAATTTAAACTCAAATGTAATTTTTTTGATTCGATGCTTTTGCGGAGCTTCTAAGATAGATTTTTTTTAATGTAGAAATAGGTTCGCGCTTGACCGGCACCTCGCCTGATGTTAAGCGACGTTGCGGTCTACGATGGAACGCGCTTACCTAGAAGAAACCAATTCACTTGCGATTTAAAGACACCCAGATTATATCTACGACTGAAAAAACGAAATGAGCTTGCGTATATCCTTCCTCCCTATCAACGTACAAACAACTGAGCGCTGCCGTTCCGGCGTCGCAATGAGTACACCCCCGCCCGCTTCGTCTCGGGGGCCGCATTTCAGTCGTGTGTGCGTTGCGTAAACGCAACGCGCGTGTGAACTCTATGATTATTAGTATTTAAAACGACGGAGCGACAGCGCTACGTCTACGTAGCCGACCCAACGCGCCGTGTGTACCGGCTGTTATTAAGTACAAGGACATGCAAGCATTTATTTATATTTAGATAAACATATTTGCTTAGTAAGTTTAGAAAACTCGAAAGCTCCCGAAAAAAAAAATAGATCAAAATCGGTCCATCACACACACAGAAGATACATAGTATACGTCAAACTTATAACACCCATTTTTTTGGGTCGGGGCTTAAAAATACTATATGTTATAATATAATATATTAGCGATCATGGCAAATGCATCCATAGCGTGAGTCCAATGTCCTCAAGATATAAGTTCCCGTCACGTAAAGTGAACGCTGATTTGTTCGTAAGCACGAACAAACCAGCGTTCTTTTTACGTGACGGGAACTATACGTACGGAAATAGAATTTGCGCGATCGTATTTTTAATGACATTTCTTTTATTTCGGATTGCCCATACATCTAGTCTCAGACAACGAAATCAAAACGTAATCGGGTTAATATTTTAAACCTATAATTATCTTATTCAGTGAAAATTATCTATATCTTAACACATTCGGCCTTACCGAAAAACGTTACTTAACTCTAAGCAATGCTTAACATATTTTGTCAACATCTCGCTGACACCTAATAACACTTGCGGAAAGAAGAATTTAAGTCGTTGGTTAAAGTTAAGTAATGTTTTTCGGTAAGGCATGAAGGGCATGAAAGGGTCTAAATAATAAAATTGACGGTCGTAAAAGAAACAAATGTATCGTGAAAATTTTCAAGTATCCTCTTTGCATTTTGCAAAATATCGACAGTCTCATTTCTTGTTATGATTTTGTCTGCATGCATTGCATCCCAGTGTGGTATTACCTCGGTCTGCGACCTGATTCCACCAGATCGATGCTTCAATTTAGGAAGTGGAGCTCTTTAACTATTCATAAATCCGGTATTAGTTTCATAAAGTTAGTCTGCGGTGTACTTTACAACCCAGTAAGCGAGCTTACGCGAGGTTATGAAGGGTTTTCGGCTACGGACCGTAGATAGTTGCTACGAGGATATTCGTAGCGTGTCGTAGCATACCGTAGAACTTACAGCTGGAAATTATTGACTTCTATATTACTTTTCAATTGTTTGGTATCCTTTTACGGACAGTTTCTGAACTTAGATTATATTAGTTGGCGAGTAGGCGGTCAAGCTTAAACCTATTCCTACATTTTAAAAAAAGATAATTTTTCTCTTTTGAAAATTTTAATAAGTGTTTTATTTTCCGTTAATTTGGGTGGTCCAATAAACCTTTTCTTGGGAACAATTGAGTTTTTTTCTCAAACAAGAAGGTTTGAAATATATCCATAAATTTCTATATATAAATAATATAAAAAAATAATTAAAATGGAGTTCGTATCTGATTAAGTGAGAATAATTCCGTCACTAAGACAAATATGTAAAAAATAATTGGCAAGTGCGCTCCATCGTAAACTATATGTCGCTTAACATCTGGCAAATCAGGGATCAAGCAAACGTATTGTTGAATAAAAATAAATCTATAAGATGAACGAAAATAACAAGTGAATACACTTCCAATTCGTTTATGTTTATGTGCTCGCGAAGTCTACTGCTCTCAGAGCTTTGTTAAGTTACTTAAGTGCGAAAGTAAACAAAACACGACGAAATCGCCATTAGTTATAATAATCCTGTGTCTGACTGCTTATTCTAGACTAAATAGAAACATCAGCATCCATCAAGTTTCTCGTATGATCTAAACATATTAGTAAATCTAGACTTGGAACTAATTAACTGACTCCTTGTACCAACTACTGTGTATTACAATAGTTGGCTGTTGTGTCGGCCCCGACATAGGCTAAATCATAACTATCACTCGTAACTTGACTATCATTCTATAGGTTAAACAAATGAATAAGTTATGAGTCTATTTTTGGAATTGCTTTCGCTGTTGCCGTGTTAATAGTAGCTAGCTGTGCCACGCGGTTCCTATCGCGAAAATAGTGATGATAAATAGTATCTAATAATAAATATTTCTTTATTATACCCAAAAATTACAATCTAAGAACACGTTTAAACAAATTTAACTCATGATAATTATATAAGAAGGAAGAAACAATAAGTAGTTAAGTCTGAACCGGTATAATATATCTTGTCTCACGTATTTTTAAAAGCTTTTATTCAACTTGCCCTGTTAGTATGGGGCAAATCTTGCGAGTTAAATTAGAACCACTTCCTGTCGTTAGATTAGGTTGAAATTTGGTTTACTTACGTAACTTCGGTGACAATGCAATAATATGGTACCATGAAGCTGGTCTCCAGATGGCGTCGGAAGGTGGCCATAGGAACTCTTAAACTAAGCAAGATAAAACCGTCGAGCTTGGACTCGTTTGAATAGTCTTGACAAGCACTCTTGTGCTACATGACAGTCAGGGTCTCAAGATGGCGTCGGAAGGTGGCCATAGGAACTCCTAAACTAAACGAGATAAAACCGTCGAGTTTGGACTCGTTTGAATAGTCTTGACAAGCACTCTTTTTAGTCTAGTAATAGTAAAAATAAATATATAAATTAAATAATTATAGATTTATTTGAATGATGTATGGAAGGGGAATAAATGTACTTATAAAAATTGCAAATTGTGTTCTGAATTTTTGGCGATGCCAAAATATCCTAATCCTAACTAAAAGCAAAATTAACTCTGTCTGTCGTCTGTCTCTATGCCAAATTTCATAACGACTGATTCAGCCGTTTAGCCGTGAAGAGGTAACAAACAGACAGACGACAGACAGAGTTACTTTCGCTTTTTTAATTAGTTAGGATTTTTATAGTTATTCGGGTTACTTGACCTTTAACATACATAATGTATTACAAGTGCTATCAAGTTATATTTACCACTAATGATGCCATGTAGGTACCTATGTCAACTGTAGTAGGACATACTATTTTTAACCGACTGCAAAACTAGGTTTTCAATTAGACAATCTAATTTTGTGTGTTTGTTTGACAATACTTTTAAAAGGTGGTTTCGTTTCAGAGGTGGTCTCATAAAATTTTAATTAGTTTCGGTTTAGCAACTTTTAGTTATAATTAAACGAAAATATCGTTTCAGCGCCTGTTGATCGAAATCAGTGTTTATGTTTTAAACTACATTTATCACATGTATTTTTTATAATTTGTTTGTGAGTGTGTGTGTTTTCCTATCTTTTACGCCAAAAAGGTTAAACGGATATAAATTAAATTTGAAATAGAATTGATAATACATACAACATATATACGTACACTGGAATAATAAATACTTTATTTTTTATCCCAATAAACACAAAATTAACAAATAAAGTACTTGTGGTTTAGCAAATGAGAGCGCGGGACTTATATAGTCTGCAATATTCATTGTTTCTAAAAACACATATATTTTCGGATTTATTATTGGATTATATCCCTTTGCATTAAGCTATATTTGCTCAGACGACGTCTATACTAACCGCAGTATCAGGCATGCAGATGAGCATTCCGCGAATTAATTAAACCAATTATGTTAGTTTGCACCAGCATACTTTGCATACGCGGCGGGAACAGAATAATAACACATAGTTTCATGTATACACAATGGTAGCAAGTCTGAAGGCATCACTAAACTAATGACGGATGATTGAAGGACTAAATTCAGTTTGGCCCTCGAACAACATTTGTATCAATTGGATCTGGTTAAAATAACATTAATGGGATTTTTATGGGTCCATCTCTGAAGAACTCTCTTCCTACACGTACAATTTTGTTGTTGGTAGTTTAACTGTTAATTGTACTACTGGGAATATACATGTCCCAACAGTACAATCAGGCGTCATTAATTAAACTAGTAGGAATTAAAAGTCTCAGTAGTTCAATGAATTGGACTGTCAATTCTACTACTGGGAATAAACGATACAAAAGTGATGCGCTCGTGGCGTAGCTTGACTAGGGTTCTCGAAGGATCACCAATGTTAAACAACGGACGGACCGGTCGGTCTGCGGATGGGTGACCGTGAGTGGCATTTTTTCTGAGTGCTACCGTGGGTCGGATGACAAGTTAAATTGTAGGTCCCGGTTGTTTGTTCTTAAAACAGCAATCATGAAGCCAGGTCAGAGGTCTATCGGCGGCTTAATAACTTTGACAATAGGGCTGGTCACTCAGTCTATACGAACTTACTTACTTGTAAAAAAAGTTAGCAGAAATCGGTTTACAACCAGCGAAGATATTGGGGAATATAAGTATAAAATAGTCAAACCCAGAAGCTCCTTATTGGGGACAAAATTTGAGACACGGATAGGTTTCGTAAAGACGACCCTTTATTCATCTGAAACTATGATTTCCAACCAAGGTTGACGTACAACTACCTAAACGTACCAATACCTAAAAGGAAGGTATCATTATTATGTCTTATTGTTTGGTTGGGCATTTGTCCACAGCTCAATTAATAAAACTTGTAATAACAATTACTATTATTCCCGATCACTTATACAATACTTTTTCCTTATCCGCAACGAAAATATCCTCAGTAAAAAAAAAAAACCTCCTTCGAATGGCAATTTGTACGCGAATAAGCCCGAAATTATTTTCAAAAACTCGTAAAAGTCTTCTGACATATTCCACATAGTTTTTCACCGTTACAAACAAGTTTTTACATCTCCAGGCAGGCCGCGGGCAGTGGAGGGATGGTGGGGGCGGCTGTATAACGCCGTGAACCGAATAAACTGTCCCCTCTAATGTATCCACAGCTATTTTACATTTCAAGGAGATATAATATTACATTATTCATAATTTGTTAGTCGTAGTTGGCGGGCAGTGACTGTTTTACTGATAGAGGGATGATGCTTAACATTAACATAACATAGTACAAGCTTTGCTTAGTTTGGGCTAGATGGTGTTGTGTGAAATGTCTTGAAATATTTATTTATTTTATTTTTATTTTGCGAATTTTGAAGCTCCATTCTACGCTTAATGGCATAGCGTATTATTGTTGTTAGTACTCTAACAGACATTATTTTTATGTAGTAATAGGTTTGCGCTTGACCGCCAACATTCTCCTTTTTTCAAAATGCGTATCATAAATTGATAGTAAAACTCTGACAGTGACACCTTTTACGTTTATCAGCCATTTATCGCCAACTTAAGTTACAAAATTATCACGTTTTAACTTCAGTCTAATGATGTCTATGAGAGTAGTCGTCGACGGCACAAAGGTCTCCTTTTGGCCGTATTCCAAAGTCGGGGATAGTTGGAGATTGCGTCACAGCCGCCGATTATTGTCGGGGAGTCGGGCAAGGGGGGGAGGACTTCCAAGATTCCAGAGAAGAAGTCCGAACATTATGGGGTTGTTAAAAGTTTATGTCGGCGTTAATAATAGTATCATCTTTTTCAGGATATTTCGTTGGATATTGCGAATTGCTGGTTTGTTTTAGATTTGTGTGTTATTTGTTTGGGAACTAGCTCTCGAGTGAGATTGTTGGAACACTGTGATAACTGTTTAGTTACAGTCAGGGTCGCCTGTTTTTTTTGCTACCTGACTTATAATGTAAATAATTACGGAATTATAAAGTTATAATGGTGGCAAATAAGAGCTCGTAATTACATAATTAAATGTTCTCATTGGTTGTCAGTCTGGTTTTTGTTTACGTTATAAGACAAGGAGGAATAATCAGACTTAAAAATACTATAATACTGTCCTATTTTTACAGCTCGAAATTATTGTTATAAATTTGTATCTAAACTCTTCGGATTGGAAACCGTACTAATCGACCACTTTGCTGTTATCCGTACAAATAAAGAAAAAAAACAGCAATCGGAAAACCAGGTCAGAGGCCAATCGGTGGATTAATAACTCAGTATTAATGACTCAGTCTATACGAACTTACTTACTACAAATAGATAAAAAATATTTATTTTATTATATTTTATTATTGCGCAGAAATTTTTAATTTACACATTTGTACGTGATGATTATCAGACTGGGTCATATCGCTCAGTCCCAAGTTCGTCCCTCTCCAGGGCAGGTATTAAGTATTCATATCTCAGTTCTAATTAGTATGCACCGGACGTGTGACCCGGGGCTTATTCAGTTTTATCTGAAGCTTGAGATATGATGTGTATCTTGCTTTTAGGCTGTATGTTTAGTTTTAACTACTTGTTTAAATACAAATCTTTATATGCATATATATCAATTGCTGTTCGTTTGTCTCGCTAAAACTCGTGAATAGTTGGGCCGATTTAGCTGATTTTGGTTTTAAAATGTTTGTCGTAGTCCAGGGAAGGTTTAAACGTTGAGAAAATATCGGGTCCACTCATTGATAGGTGATACGAAGTACGCCGTCATCTAGTAACAAATATTAATTTTAAAATTAACTAAAACACTTTACACCCTTCTCACAATGAGAAGATGGCCCGTTCCCAGCAGTGGGACAGTTTGTACAAACAGGGCTGATAAAAAAAAAAAAAAAAAACACTTTGGGTTTTAATGTACAAACATCTAAATTATGGAGTCATGATTTCATTATAATCTGTTGAGATTATAATGAAATCATGACTCCATAATTTAGATGTTAGCAGTCGACTTCTTGTAGTTGTACAAGAAGTCGACTGCTATACATAGGCCATGGATGGCTATGGATTTCCAAAAAGATCGTTGGAAGCGGCTTGCATCCAGCGTCTTTTTGCTACTTCAAGTCTTCTGTCCATCTTGTGGCTGGTCATCCTACGCTGCATGTGTGTGGTCTCCAATGGCGAACTTTTCGGCTCCATCGGCCGTCAGTTTTTCGTACTTGTGCACTGTTTATTACCACTTCAAATTGCTAATCCACTACGCTGTGTTGGTGATTTTTGTACGTTTCCGGATCTCTTCATATCTGATTCGATCTAGCAGAGAGACCCCGAACAAAGCCCTCTTCATAGCTCGTTGCGTGAAATGTAACACCCTGCTTCAAAATATAATTTACTGTAGTTAATACCGTGTAACCACATTAAGTATAGCTACTAAAGTATGCACTAAACTAAATATCTCCGTTATAACTCTGCTATTAGCTCAGTTAATTCCCTGAATAGTTGTCTGGATACCTCATTAAGTGGTGACAATTTAACAGACCGAGATTGGGGAATTTACTCCGTACATACACTACGAATACCTGATATTGGTATTCAGAAGAATGTTCACGAAATTCTGTAATCGTGGAGACAGTTGGGATTCTTCGAGACCTTTACGAAACGTCAAACTAGTGTTTTTTTAGATATACCAAAGTCAATTAGCGGTTTTATGAGCAGGTAAATCTGTATAGTAGTGTATAGTATCGATACATTTTTAACCGATATCAAAAAGGAGGTTATCAATTCGGTTGTATTTTTTAATGCCTGGTACACACAACTCCGTTTTTATCAATATATTTGGAAAATTATGTTTTTTAAGGATATAGGTACTTTAATATGATCGATCACATAGAAATTTTATCAAAATCTGTTTAGTGAACCGATCTGATTTTAAATCAAAATAACTGGAAAAAATATGGCATTCAAGTACACGGAATTCGTATTTTAAAGTGAATGTTTCAGTTTTTAAAATAAAATAATTATAATTAAAAAAAAATATGTAGGTCTTAGATTATATATTGTCTAGATGCCTAGTAAGCGCTCAGTAAAAACTTCCACTAAAAAGGCACTGATATTGACATCTCCGATCGACCCCCCTCCCGGCCCCCGCCAAATGCCCATCAGTCATTCAGGAGCGCTCGCCGAGTGATGATATTACGAATATAAATGTTTTAATAAAAAAATATCAGTTTGTGCTGTAAAAAACATCCAGGAAAAAAAGAAAAGTGTGTAAACATCACATTTCTTAAGTAAATATTCAATTTTCTGATGTATTTCATAGCAAAATGACAAACCGAAATTTAAAATGAATTAAAAAATATTGAAATATAGCGCCATAATGCTTGGTGTTGCCAAGGGTATAAAATATATTTACCAATGATACGCTTTGTTTTTGGCCAAAAATGGAAAAGTGACGAAAGAGTTTTATTAGGTACCTATTGACTCTTAGTCTTAAGCACTTTCTGTTTCATATGATGACGAGGATCTGATGAAGATATCAGATGATTGCCACTGGAACACCCTGATGGAAAGGACTAAGACAGTCCAGTTTGGGCTCGTTTGCTTTGGTGTCTTAAGCACTTTCTGCTTCATATGGTGACGAGGGTCTGACGAAGGTATCAGATGATTGCCACTGGAACACCCTGGTGGAAAGGACTAAGACAGTCCAATTTGGGCTCGTTTGCTTTGGTTTCTTAAGCACTTTCTGCTTCATATGATGACGAGGGTCTGACGAAGGTATCAGATGATTGCCACTGGAACACCCTGATGGAAAGGACTAAGACAGTCCAGTTTGGGCTCGTTTGCTTTGGTGTCTTAAGCACTTTCTGCTTCATATGGTTACGAGGGTCTGACGAAGGTATCAGATGATTTTCACTGGAACACCCTGGTGGAAAGGACTAAAACAGTCTAGTTTGGGCTTGTTTGCTTTGGTTTCTTACGCATTTTCTGCTTCATATGATGACGAGGGTCTGACGAAGGTATCAGATGATTTTCACTGGTACACCCTGGTGGAAAGGACTAAAACAGTCTAGTTTGGGCTCGTTTGCTTTGGTTTCTTAAGCACTTTCTGCTTCATAATATGATGACGAGGGTCTGACGAAGGTATCAGATGATTGCCAATGGAACACCCTGATGGAAAGGACTAACACAGTCCAGTTTGGGCTCGTTTGCTTTGGTGTCTGAAGCACTTTCTGCTTCATATGATGACGAGGATCTGACGAAGGTATCAGATGATTGCCACTGGAACACCCTGGTGGAAAGAACTAAGATAATCCAGTTTGGGCTCGTTTGCTTTGGTGTCTTAAGCACTTTCTGCTTCATATGATGACAAGGGTCTGACGAAGGTATCAGATGATTTCCACTGGAACACCCTGGTGGAAAGGACTAACACAGTCCAGTTTGGGCTCGTTTGCTTTGGTGTCTTACGCACTTTCTGCTTCATATGATGACGAGGGTCTGACGAAGGTATCAGATGATTGCCACTGGAACACCCTGGTGGAAAGGACTAAAACAGTCTAGTTTGGGCTCGTTTGCTTTGGTTTCTTAAGCACTTTCTGCTTCATATGGTGACGAGGGTCTGACGAAGGTATCAGATGATTGCCAATGGAACACCCTGATGGAAAGGACGTTACAGTCCAGTTTGGGCTCGTTTGCTTTGGTGGCTTAAGCACTTTCTGCTTCATATGATGACGAGGGTCTGACGAAGGTATCAGATGATTGCCACTGGAACACCCTGGTGGAAAGGACTAAGATAGTCCAGTTCGGGCTCGTTTGCTTTGGTGTATTAAGCACTTTCTGCTTCATATGATGACGAGGGTCTGACGAAGGTATGAGATGATTGCCAATGGAACACCCTGGTGGAAAGGACTACGACAGTCTAGTTTGGGCTTGTTTGCTTTGGTTTCTTAAACACTTTCTGCTTCATATGATGACGAGGGTCTGACGAAGGTATCAGATGATTTTCACTGGAACACCCTGGTGGAAAGGACTAAAACAGTCTAGTTTGGGCTTGTTTGCTTTGGTTTCTTACGCATTTTCTGCTTCATATGATGACGAGGGTCTGACGAAGGTATCAGATGATTTTCACTGGTACACCCTGGTGGAAAGGACTAAAACAGTCTAGTTTGGGCTCGTTTGCTTTGGTTTCTTAAGCACTTTCTGCTTCATAATATGATGACGAGGGTCTGACGAAGGTATCAGATGATTGCCAATGGAACACCCTGATGGAAAGGACTAACACAGTCCAGTTTGGGCTCGTTTGCTTTGGTGTCTGAAGCACTTTCTGCTTCATATGATGACGAGGATCTGACGAAGGTATCAGATGATTGCCACTGGAACACCCTGGTGGAAAGAACTAAGATAGTCCAGTTTGGGCTCGTTTGCTTTGGTGTCTTAAGCACTTTCTGCTTCATATGATGACAAGGGTCTGACGAAGGTATCAGATGATTTCCACTGGAACACCCTGGTGGAAAGGACTAAAACAGTCTAGTTTGGGCTCGTTTGCTTTGGTTTCTTAAGCACTTTCTGCTTCATATGGTGACGAGGGTCTGACGAAGGTATCAGATGATTGCCAATGGAACACCCTGATGGTAAGGACTAACACAGTCCAGTTTGGGCTCGTTTGCTTTGGTGTCTTACGCACTTTCTGCTTCATATGATGACGAGGGTCTGACGAAGGTATCAGAAGATTGCCAATGGAACACCCTGATGGAAAGGACTAACACAGTCCAGTTTGGGCTCGTTTGCTTTGGTGGCTTAAGCACTTTCTGCTTCATATGATGACGAGGGTCTGACGAAGGTATCAGATGATTGCCACTGGAACACCCTGGTGGAAAGGACTAAGACAGTGCAGTTTGGGCTGGTTTGTTATGGTGTCTTGAGCACTTTCTGCTACATATGATGACGAGAGTCTGACAAATGTATCAGATGATTGGCACTGGAACACTCTAGTGGAAATTACTAAGACAGTCCCGTTTAGGCTCGTTTGCTTTGGTATCTTGAGCACTTTTTACTGCATAAAAATAAGTAAGTAATTACACTTCAAAAAATGTATTTACAGTGTGCTGGTTTTCAGAACAAGGTTTACGGTGGCATTTAAAAAGAAAAACAAATAATATCAGAAACATACCACAAATTTCTTATGTTTAAAATAATGACGAACCTGATTGGAAAACTATTCAATTTTGATGAAACTGAACATGCCGCCATCACGAAAATAATATTGTCAAGGTGACGGTAGAGGGGCACTTAAAATAAATAAAAATATTAAAATAAAAACACCTGCGTCAATATCTGCCATCTTTATTAAATTCATTGCAGAACTAAAAAGATAGAAACAAGATTTCAAATTGAATATTTTATTTTGGTTTACAAGTCATCAACAACGTCATTTCATTAATAATATATTAAAAAAAACTGTAAGCTCAGTTAAGCTCAGCCAAAAAGCCCGCCCCGAACTTTACCAGGCGCAAAAGTACCCATGACTCTCTTGAATAGCGATGGACAACCTTTGCACCAGGTAGGAGCCGGAGCGGGGGTCACTACACTTTTCCAGTATCCGGCGCCCTAACTCGTGAATCAAACTTTTGGCTTCAGTGCCCCAGCTACCCATGGTCTCGACAACAATGGGTACAAAATCATACCTCACCTCCAAAGCCGCATACTTCTGGCGTTTTTTATTCGCAGCATCCTCAACAGCCGCCCCCGATGCGTGGACCGAGCGACTCAAGTGACAGGCGGCGAAAATGTTAATGCACGTGGCGTCCCATTTTTTTCCATTTTTGGTTTTGAATAATCTTAGTTGACAGTGTTCACAAACGCAGTCGGAGGCATCTGTTCACTCCGAGTTGCTCTACATATATCACCAACCAAATTATGAGAAGTGAGCGTGTTATGCCTCCGTTATGCGTCCGACAGCGTTGACAACGCTGTCGGAACGCTGAAAATAAAATATTCAAATTAAAATCTTGTTTATATCTTTTTAGTTCTGCAATGAATTTAATAAAGATGGCAGATATTGACGCAGTCGTTTTTTAAATATTTTTATTTATTTTAAGTGATCCTCTACCGTCACCTTGACAATATTATTTCCGTGATAGCGGCCATATGCATGTTCAGTTTCATCAAAATTGAATAGTTTTCCAATCAGATTCGTCATTATTTTTAACATAAGAAATTTGTGGTATGCAAGTTCTAATACAAATTCAAATAATTTTATTGCAGTTTGTAGGTACTAGATACATTAAAGATCTTAATATCGAATTATAACAATTCTAGATTTTCCCTATACAAACTTGCCTCTCCAACAGGCATGCAATACTGGAAGTGGGCTCACCGAGTAATTTTAAAAATTGACATTAAAAAAAAATCGGCCAAGTGCGAGTCGGACTCGCGCACGAAGGGTTCCGTACTATAATATCTATAATAGAAAATCGTATAAAATAACGAGAAATCAACGAAATTCCAAGTAGTAAATTGCAAACTTATAGGTAGGTTTTCGATACACATCCGGGCAACATGACGACGCTCGCGCTCGGTAGAGTATATTTTATTCTATGCGCTCGCGCGATTACGCGCGGCTATGGCTGTTATTGTTATTTAATTACTTATTTTGAAAGGTAATATACAAGTAAATATTCTGTGAAAATTTGAAGCTTGTTACCGTTTTTAATATTGAGCAAAAAAATACGAAAAAAACACGTTTATTGTATGGGGACCCCCCTTAATATTTTTTTTTTTTAATTTTTAGTATTTGTTGTTATAGCGGCAACGGAAATACATCATTTGTGAAAATTTCAGCTTTCTAGCTATCACGGTTTATGAGATACAGCCTGAAGACAGACAGACAGACAGAGAGACAGACAGACAGACAGACAGACAGCGAAGTCTTATTAATAGGGTCCCGTTTTTACCCTTTGGGTACGGAACCCTAAAAAAACTATTATTACAGAAAAATCAAATCAAAATATGAAGTTATCATTTTAATTATACAATGTCAAATTACAATATTAAATTTAATCCATGTCAAGTTATAATTAAAATGTCAATTTAATCCATGTCAAGTTATAATTTACAATGTTAAATTTAATCCATGTCAAGATTCTCATTATGTCATATTACTATTATGTCGAATTTCAATCAAATGTATACATGTTAAATTACATATGGCAATGTCAATGAAATCTTAATCATATAGA
The DNA here is from genome assembly GCA_947563715.1 of Lycia hirtaria. Lineage (NCBI taxonomy): Eukaryota > Metazoa > Arthropoda > Insecta > Lepidoptera > Geometridae > Lycia > Lycia hirtaria. The sequence continues at coordinate 29,483,334 of OX387375.1, forward strand.
ATATGTTTCTGATATTATTTGTTTTTCTTTCAAATGGCACCGTAAACCTTGTTCTGAAAACCAGCACACTGTAAATACAATATTTGAAGCGTAATTATTTACTTAATACAAAAAAGTGCTCAAGATACCAAAGCAAACGATCCCAAACGGGACTGTCTTAGTAATTTCCACCAGGGTGTTCCAGTGCCAATCATCTGATACCTTCGTCAGACCCTCGTCATCATATGAAGCAGAAAGTGCTTAAGCCACCAAAGCAAACGAGCCCTAACTGGACCGTGTTAGTCCTTTCCACCAGGGTGTTCCAGTGGCAATCATCTGATACCTTCGTCAGACCCTCGTCATCATATGAAGCAGAAAGTGCTTAAGCCACCAAAGCAAACGAGCCCAAACTGGACTGTGTTAGTCCTTTCCATCAGGGTGTTCCATTGGCAATCTTCTGATACCTTCGTCAGACCCTCGTCATCATATGAAGCAGAAAGTGCTTAAGAAACCAAAGCAAACAAGCCCAAACTAGACTGTCGTAGTCCTTTCCACCAGGGTGTTCCAGGGGAAATCATCTGATACCTTCGTCAGACCCTCGTCATCATATGAAGCAGAAAGTGCTTAATACACCAAAGCAAACGAGCCCGAACTGGACTATCTTAGTCCTTTCCACCAGGGTGTTCCAGTGGCAATCATCTGATACCTTCGTCAGACCCTCGTCATCATATGAAGCAGAAAGTGCTTAAGCCACCAAAGCAAACGAGCCCAAACTGGACTGTGTTAGTCCTTTCCATCAGGGTGTTCCATTGGCAATCATCTGATACCTTCGTCAGACCCTGGTCATCATATGAAGCAGAAAGTGCTTAAGAAACCAAAGCAAACGAGCCCAAACTAGACTGTCGTAGTCCTTTCCACCAGGGTGTTCCAGGGGAAATCATCTGATACCTTCGTCAGACCCTCGTCATCATATGTAGCAGAAAGTGCTCAAGACACCATAACAAACCAGCCCAAACTGGACTGTCTTAGTCCTTTCCACCAGGGTGTTCCAGTGGCAATCTTCTGATACCTTCGTCAGACCCTCGTCATCATATGAAGCAGAAAGTGCTTAAGCCACCAAAGCAAACGAGCCTAAACTGGACTGTCTTAGTCCTTTCCACCAGGGTGTTCCAGTGCCAATCATCTGATACCTTCGTCAGACCCTCGTCATCATATGAAGCAGAAATTGCTTAAGACACCAAAGCAAACGAGCCCAAACTGGACTGTGTTAGTCCTTTCCATCAGGGTGTTCCATTGGCAATCATCTGATACCTTCGTCAGACCCTCGTCATCATATGAAGCAGAAAGTGCTTAAGAAACTAAAGCAAACGAGCCCAAACTGGACTGTCTTAGTCCTTTCCACCAGGGTGTTCCAGTGGCAATCATCTGATACCTTCGTCAGACCCTCGTTATCATATGAAGCAGAAAGTGCTTAAGACACCAAAGCAAACGAGCCCAAACTGGACTGTCTTAGTCCATTCCACCAGGTTGTTCCAGTGGCAATCATCTGATACCTTCGTCAGACTCTCGTCATCATATGAAGCAGAAAGTGCTTAAGATACCAAAGTAAACGAGCCCAAACTGGACTGTCTTAGTCCTTTCCATCAGGGTGTTCCAGTGGCAATCATCTGATACCTTCGTCAGATATCATCTGAAACAGAAAGTGCTTAAGACACCAAAGCAAACGAGCCTAATTTGGACTTTCATGCTTTAAACAGTAATGTTAGGTTTAAATTTCCGGTTGAATAATATCGACCCCAAATATTTTTTTAAGTCTCTATGTTTTGGGAAAATATCTATGCACTGGTATCACAAACATCGTGCACACAAATGTAAATGGTGTAAGCAATACACCCACGATAGGCGGCTCACTCACACACGTAAAACGTTTTTGCTTCAAATTGAACGATGCGCTTAGTATTTGAACACGGAATCTAGAGGTATATAATCTAAGATGTAGGTATTCTATGTATAGAACCGTAGGTATCCTTTCCTTTACGGAACACGGTTCTACATATTTATAAGAGTTAAACAATTCCGAATTCCGAATGATCCCAACAGACACAGTTTAATCAAACACCCAATTTATTTCAAAGCATCAATCCTTCTGAAAACAGCCCATCCAGCGGTCGGCAACGGCTGCTTGCATCTCCAATCTAAGATTCTCAAAGTAAGTAATTACTCCGACAAAATTAAACAGAGTATCGTCTTTGGCGCCAATTAAGTTTCCCACAAAACGCCTGTGTTCCCATTAACCAATTACAAATTACCATTTCAAAGCGCAAAACTTGTAACTAACATCTGACAGACCGCTAATATGAATTATGGAGTGTGCAGAATCGTAAGTCGTGATTTTTAAATACCAAAACGTTATGCGATTGTTTTGTTTTTATTAAGCAAACATAATTAATTCTTTTAAAAATCCCTTCCAGCAGATCCAGCACTGAAGGTAGAAAAACAGTTTTTTGTACGTTGTTATGTCAATAATAAATTTTAGTAAGTTAATGGTGTGACTCTTCCATGCCGTACTGGGAGACAAAGAAAACATAGCTTATTCCAGCTGCTTCTTTTCCTGGGAAAACTGTAAAGGAGAGTTAAGGAACTTGCGAGAAATGGGCTGACCCACTGCAAGCCAATATTAAGCCATTGAAGTGGAATTGAAAAATAGAAGAATAGGTTTTAGTATTGCAATGTAGATATAGTTTGTTTATCGACAGGTTTATACCCTTGAAACCCGAGAGTATGTTGAATTTAGAGCAGATTTATGTGTTTTGTTATTACATCGAGCTCTTATTTGTTGTTTGACGTTTTGTTCGTTGTTTCTCTGCCTTATTTCTAATCTGTACAAATGCGGTTGCTTTAAAGCCGCGACTACACAATGAAGGTCAGGTCACGTGCCCCCAGGCCACGTAACCCTAGGTCACACAGGTCACAGCAGTCGGCGCCTAGAAAATCTTTCAAATGGGCTTATCTTGTAAGATCTGTCTGTAAAGCTTATTGGGTGTAATTTGGCTGCATTAGCTTTGCTCCAGACTGGTTCAAAGTTTCGGCATATTGACGTATAAACACGTTTTATTTACACGATTTGAAATATAATTTCGTCAGCGTCTTTTGATGTTTTAGAAAAGTATGAAGATTTTGGAAACTTGGGGCTTAAGTTAAACTTTTTACTGAGTAAATATAACTATAGAGAACGTAATCACACATTCAACTGATTAACATTGCGAGTTGAGGCGCGAGTACTCTACATACGATCCTTCAGACGATTGGGTTTTGTTTTACGTAACTCTCGTGACTTTCACAACATTGGAGTCATTAGACTGATTTTCAGTACACTTGTTCGCACTAAATTGGAAGCTAGTGCATGTGTGTGGCATCCGCATGAAAGTACTTATGTACTTCTCCTCGAGAAAGTTCAAAAAACATTTTTGAGGTACTTATATAGGCGTACATTTGGATATTACCCGTATATGTATCCGACAAATTTTCTGTTAGGGAGCCTGGGATATAACTCTTTAGAGGTTAAAAGATCTTACGACCAATTAACAACTATGTGTAAAATCTTAAGAGGCAAGATTGACGCTCCCGACCTAAACAGTGAACTGTGTCGGCTGTATGCTCCCGACAATTATTACAGATGTCGTCGTCATAGGCTGTTTGCAACTGCTGCATGTTGGACGGTGGCTTGCTCTAAGTCGCCTATACCGCGCACTCTTACAGCGCTCAATACCCTGGTGGACGTCAACCCTGCCTGCGATGTGTTTGCCGATGACTGGAAGGTAATTATCTGAATGCTTGTTGTTTTGTGAGAAGAATGTATGAATGTTTGTTGTGTGCCTTCAATTTTATTTTTAATTTATTTGACTCTCATGTGGTATAATTATTATTAGTTATATTTAGTGTAATTATTATTGTGACATGCTGATTTAATTATTAACAATTTATTGTGTAATTGTGTTTTACCGTACTAATGAAATAAATAAATAAATACGTGTGTGCTTAGCTTTGGTTTGTATGAATTGTAGGTTGGTCAATGGATTGCGATCCTAGGCCACGCTATGAACAGGCGTTTAAAATAGGAATGCGTATCTTATGCGTGCGTGCTACGCCGTTATTAAAAGCTTAGCTTAATTTTGAATATGCTAACTTTAAGTTGCCATTTTAATATGACAGCTGCCTCTCGTTCTATTTTGACATTTCTATTGAACCTTGTCGTAACTTTTTTCTTCTTCTTTTTTCCTTTACGAGGACTCGTGTGTCAGCGCATTTGCCATTTTTAGTTCTTTTTCTCGAGTCCCGAGTTTTGAGTCCCGAATCTGGAGTTTTTGCGTTTAATCTTGATATTGAGTCTTGTCTTGTCTTGTCTACTTTCCTTATATTGGAAATGAAAAGCAGAGGGTTATCTTGAGCAAAAGACTTTACTTTAAGCAGTCGAACTATTTTGTGCATAAAATAAAATAAATAAATATAAATATAAATATTTGTGGACATTTCACACAACACCATCTAGCCCAAACTAAGCAAAGCTTGTACTATGGAACTAGATGGCTGATAAAATACATATATACTATATAAATAGGCTACTTTCGTCCCTTATGTAATAATCTACTATTTTATCTTTTCATTACACAATACGGGTATGAATAATTGAATATATTATGTTTTCTGGAATATGATTTGTAATATTATGTAAATTTTGCATTTCATAGTGAAAATGTAAAAATTGAAAGTATCCGCAACCGACATTAATGTGGGTAATATTGGAGTTCCATGTTATTCAAAATAAAATGAAACTAACAAAAGTACTACAATTTTGAACGATTTTGATATCAATTTCAAAGAACTCCATATACTTAAAGAGAAGCTTTTAATAACGCCACATGAAATTAAAAAAAACCATTTACTATCTAAACTAAAAAAGTCATTTATTCCCGACACTAAAAGCCTTCACCGACCTCCATAAAATAATATACTTTATAGTAAAATCGTGCACAAATAAAAACCAGCGAATAAATGCATATGAAATCACATTCGGGCCAAACAGGGGTAAATAAAAACTTTCCAGCTGAAAGTAAACTACAACAAAAGTGCATTCGGAAGCCGAGAGAATGGGAATACGAGTAGACATCGCCACCGACTGCAGATTAGGACAGATGTATCACTCGAGACAAATCTGTAGTGAATTAATTACTCGAACGAATTCTTTGTTAAGTTAATATTGGTTTCCGATAGACGATTTCCGTTTGTCGATTGACAGCGCTCGTTTCTAGGTTTCGTAGTCGCGTAGTAGTTTCGCCTTGTACATCCATCCGCCGGGAGAATTTTGGGTATCCCATCTCGTGGGGTAATCCAAAAATATTGGAGTTGCTATCACGGATACGTAGGCATTACAAGTTAATGAGTTTTAAGTTTATCAACTTAAGAAAATGTTATTACTTATAGAAGATTAAAATCAAACTTTTTTGCAAATTTCATTTAACTACCATAAGTTATTCATAGTATGAAAGTATGTTTATGGTATCATGCAAAATACCCTATTTTAAGTAAACCATAGTTTAAATAAACTATGATATTCCAGTCTATGTCGACTGCCGTCTATGATAACTGTACTTTTCTTTCTATTGTGCTATTTTGCAGTTGTCTCTCTGTAAAAATCTGTATTACCGAGCTCGCCACACAATCGAGTTTGCACCTCGGAGCTCGACCGAAAACTATTGGATTTAACGGCAAAAACATTCGCCGTCGCGCAGTTGTGAGCACTCATGTATAATGGACAAATAGCTGCGCTCCGCAGTTTTACTACTACGATATTCACGCATTTTTAAGATAAAGAAGAATTTTAATATCAGCTTTCATTGGGCATACTGTCTTGTTGGCGCTTGTTGATGCCATAATATTGGTAGATTATTTAGTCCTGAAACAATGCCCAAGAACCTTCGGAATATGAACGAACAGTCAATTTCGTATTTAGTAAAGTAACGTTTGTCGGGTATACATCAATATCTACGTTATATACAGCCTTACCAAAAAACGTTACTTAAATTGGATTGTCAACATCTCAAATTCTCTGTCTTCTTTCCGCAAATGTCATTACGTATCAGCGAGAAGTTGACAAACTATATTGAGCATTGTTCAAATTTGAGTAACGATCCATACTGTCTACATAATTATGTATATTTCCTTCTCAGCCGGACGCCTTAGTAATTTGCCGCGCTACAGAAAATTAAACGTTAGACATTAGGGGCTTTTCCGAAAAACGTTACTTAACTTTAAGCATTGCTTAACATATTTTGTCAACTTCTCGCTGACACGTAATGACATGTGCGAAAAGAAGACAGATAATTTAAGACGATGATTAAAGTCAAGTAACGTTTTTCGGTAAGACCATAGAACGATATGCACTCTAAAATAGATACTTAGCGCCTATGTAATCTGACTTAAGTTTTATTGCATCGTAACAAGAGCGGTTTTTTATTTAGTTCAATGTGATTGCCCAGTAAACATCGAGGCTGAAGGAATGATAAGAGAGAAGACTATACCTAGCAGTATGATAGAGAAAGTTGTGATTGATAATGATGATACAGACTCAGTCTTCTGTAGTTGTACTATTAATTATTCTGTGCTCCCGATAAGAAGTCCATTTTTCAGTAATTGACTTTTTTTCTTAAATTTCAATAATAGCACATTTGTTAGAGGATGTATTCTAACGCATCACCAGTTCGCCTGTTCCAGCAACGATATGATCCAAGATGAAACACGCCGAACTAATTAATAGTCATATGCCTAGGCACATACAACAATGATCTATTACAGATGCCAAATCCCACGTAAATAGATCCAGCCGGCCGCCGTCCATCAAAGGTCCGCAATTAGTCAATTGTTTAAACAGGATGCGTTCATTATTCTATCGCGGACCACCTACAGAACCCGGGTGATGAGGATGTGAACGAACTCGTACCGAGCGCGGTCTAGACAGGACAGATGTGCAACTTAAACGTTTCGGCAGCCTAGTAGATTTGCAATCCGCAAGTCTTGGGCACAAATCCCGCGGCACGCATCTTTTCTCTTTTCAAAGTCAAGAATCGAATCGAATTACCAATACGTACATACTTATTGTTAATTGTCGCCAAGTTCAAACAGTGAAAAAAAAAAACGCCCGGAGTAAAACTGAACAAAAAAGTATATTATTAGTATATTAAAAGAAAAACAAAATACCCGATTGCATAATTTTCGTACCTACTGTAATTTTGTCATAGGCATAGGTATACTTTATTATGACAAAAACAACAGACTACAACATAACAAATAAGTTTTTGACACTATCCGGCCCCAAGTACATAACGCTATTTAAAAAATTAAATTTACACTTGCGCTACGCTTGATATGCTATTGAGTATACGTTTTGTGAGAAAGTATGCGCAAATCAAATACAATTTATTTAAATGAACATTCTTTACAATAGTTTTGTAAAATCTCTCATTTGTTACGAAAAAGTGATAAAAATCGGGCCATCGCCTTACGCTTGAGAGTTATACATACGAGTATATCGGAATTATAAAATAAAAGTTTTAAGTAGATCATTTCTCGGTTTTAATAATCCTGCCTTAGTGGTTTCGACAATCGCATCAAAAATGATTTACTCGTAATGATTATACACTTTTGGTATCTATTGCCTAATACCCACGCAGCTGATACCGTATTTCACAGGTTAGTTCGCTCAATGAAAGGTGAATTATTGCTCTTTGTTCAGGTTTCTGGAATATCTACCACTAAATGCCTGTTGATGTTATAAAAAAAACTTTCCATCAGACTCGCCCACCGAGGGTTTGGTACAAACTAGTAGATAAAAGGGGGAAATCATATATTTTTTTTATATTTTCCTTCATAAACCGAAAAACATACTAAGTAAAAATATTTAAAAACCTGTTTTAGCTTATGCTACTGAAGCTCTTTCATATGATAGCCCACATGATACGGTTAATTCACTTTAAAATTTGGACCTTCATTCCTTGCATAAAGACACATTTTTTTTGTGATTAAATAAAAAAATGTCCAGTTTTCGGATTTTTTCCTATATTTGTACTCTAACACAATGCTTCTTGCCAAATTTCATAGTTCTAGGTCAACGGGAAGTACCCCATAGGTTTTGATTTCATTGTGAGTGTCGAAATGTGCGGTTTTTACGATATATTCGGCTGTAACTTTTTTTTACGAAAACTTAGAAACTTTATTTTTCTTTTTGCAGCAAGATACTATGGTTTTGCGTATATGGTTTTAATTTCAACTCGATACCTTCACGCGTTCCCGAGATAAAGGTCTTGACACCCGACGGACAGACACACAGACAGACGGACACCAAAGTGATCCTATAAGGGTTCCGTTTTTTCCTATTGAGGTACGGAACCCTAAAAACAAAAGGAAAGCTTTTCAAACTCCAAGCATATTTAAAAATCGAGAAATTCGATAAAAAGCAAATGCATTACGCAATATTTCTCGATTCTACAACATTGGAACTTTACTAAATTCAATACGGAAAATCCTCAAAACCTTTGTGAGTCTTGTGTTTGCTACGTGTAAACTTACGTGATTGTTTTTGTCTTTAGATTAGTCTCTGTAATATTCTGTGCAGTAAGATTATGGACAGTTAGCCTAAAACACTGGATTAGTGTTGTTGCGTGGCTGTGCGGGGATTGACCGTGTGAAAAGTAGGGTAATCTGTTAGTAGGTGTAATGTCTTGTCTCGCCTTTAATTTGACACTGTTATGTCGATGACCTCGACTACTTATTGTAGTATTAAATACATGCTGCTAGTTTCTTGAATTGCTTATCAAAGTTATTTTTTTAAAACCCGACCCAAAAATAGGGTTGACGTGTGTATCTGTATAACTGTGTCTGTCTGTGGTCTCGTAGTTCTCAAAGGAATGGACCGATTTGATCTAGTTTTTTTTGATTGAAAGAATATTTCATTCAGATTGTTCTTAGGTATGTTTTATCAGAATCGGTTCAACCGTTTTTTTTGTCGGGGATTTTTGAGTTTTCTAAACATATACTTGTATAGAATGGGAAGCGATGCAATCAAAACAACACACACGAGTGTAAATGTCAAACTGCCAGCCCGCAATCATCAGGCTGCCCTTAAATTCCATCTACTTAAACTGACAATTCCCTCCAGCCATTCTCCGGGCTATTTACCATAATTTTGATTACCAACAACACTCCATCATCCCTTCCCAAAACTGACATTTCAGCGACACCATTAACCGGAGGACCTTTCGTATGCGTAATGAATAACTATCGTGTTACAACTGTGTCCGATACAATTTCTTTAATCCCCAAGCTGAAATGACCCTTGTGTGGTAATACATTAGGTTGATATATAGCTGGATCGCTAAGCCTCCGTGGAGCGATTATTTAGAAGAGCCTGTTCTAAGTTATAGCCCTGGCTGCGCCGTTTTCGGCTTGTCGCTTTGACAAATTTATATGCGACGTTGTTTGTATGAGGCCTTTAAATAAACTGGGGGCTAGAAAAATTGCTAGTCTATTTTATTAATAGTTGTTCCGGGTGCTTTATGATTTTGGTTATTTTCTTTGTGCGTAAATAGTTTTGCCGAAATGTGGAATGGGGTTGCGGATTGTTATATGCGTGATATTTTATTGACAGAGCAAGTTAAAATAAAATTAAAATATTCTAGTTGGAAGTATACTTGAGATACACATATACAATTTATTTGTTAAACTTATTTATTTGTTTTTACTGGAACTTGGAAATTACAAAAAAGCAAATAATGAATCCGTCGAGTTCGGGCTCATGCTTTGGTCATTGTGAATAGTTATGAAATTACTTGATAAAAGGATTATATTTCGCTATGCCCACTGTCACAGTTACGTAACTTTTCAAGATGTATAAGTAACCGGTAGCACGATGCCCACTTTTTTAAATAACCATACTATTTAGGTTAAAAAAAGGTTGGTTACGATAAGTTTTTCTATTATGCTTTGACATCAACCCACTTGATGCTAGACTCATAAGTTCTAGCATGAAGCGGGTTGATTTTGTGGGGACATTTTATGGACAGCATCGTAATGCGATCGACAAAATAGACAAAACTATCCTTAAAGTTGACTTTGTTGTACATACAAAGATTAAATGGAGACATTTTACTCTTACACCGAAAGTATCATAATTGTTTTCTTTATTCTAAGAGTTTTCCGATCATTTCACATTAGTACAGCTAACTTTCATGCCACGTTATTTTGTATCGTGTGCCTAAACGCCACTAAGTCTTCTGGCGAAGTTCCAAAGATGTCTAACGCCTTCGGAATGACTAACGACACGGTACTAGTGGCCTACGCAGTGACCCCCTGCGAAGTTTCCTTGTGTTTGCCAAGTCAGCCCCTTTTGGAGACTTCTGGAAATTATTCATTTGTCTGTATGTGTTGCCGCTCTCAATGTTATGTTTCATTTTGAATTCTTTGTAATAAACCGTCGGCAGATTCCAGTGTTTTAAACGGCTTCAAAAAAGGAGGTTCATCTATACTTTTTGTTTATGTAACATGATATTTTGCCGATAACAATTTTCGTTAGAAGCTGACTGAACATTTTGTCACATTTTTAGTAGGTACTCCGAAGTCTCTTGCTACCACCGAAGTGAACGGACGTGTTAGTGATTTCTCCGCGCATTATCGCAAATTTAACGGGAAACCTACTTCAACGCAACAGTTTTAGTTCACTACATCTTCGGAGGAACCGTGAGTAACAGCAATAATCGGAGCTCAAGATAAATTTGACGGAAAGCAGTACTGGACGATGATCGTCGCTGAACAACCAGCTTGGTAGACCCCCGAGATTTTGAAGCAAATTGGTATCGACACTGACTAGGCACGGTGAAATACCGCTAAATATTTTATTGTTGTTGTTGTTGTGAATACCAGAAATCAATGTACATACTGGAACACAATACAATTATTAGAAGGGTGGTGAACAGTAATTGGTGATATTAAGCGCAAAAATCAACGAAAAACACTAAAGACATAAGAAAAAACCTATTAATATTATCATATAATCTACCCACATTGTAAAATTTTGATAAAGTTTGAATTGAAAGTCACAACTATTTACTTGTTTTAAGGTTGTGATCATTAATGAATAATAAAAATATATAAATTATGCTGTAATTTTATTATTAATTGATTAATTGTTAGCTGTTTCCAGTATAATTAAATAAAACTTATTGACCTGAAATAATTGTGATGTGTTCTGGTATATATAAAATTGATATACCTTTATGAAATCTGATTTATATGAAATTGATTTTCAGAGGCGTGCAAGTTTGTTGGATTAAATCACTAAAATAAGTCTTGAATTCATACCAATAATAGTTATATATACATCAAATAATAATCTAGCTTTAAACAGAACTAATCCGTTAAAACAAAATAATAAGTATTCTAACATGTCGCAACAAACAACCAGAAGGTCAGAAGGTCAAACAAACGCACAAACATCCGTACGTACAGGCCAGCCAGGCACTATAAACTTCCCAGAGGTACAAAAAAAAGCTACACCACCTTCAAAAACACTTCCAGTTCCTGCGACAAGATTGTCCTTAACAGGAAGATTATCCGATTGCACTAATACCAATAACTCGCACCTTATGTTGCCTGACACGGCACAGAGGCTGTATTTAGACGCAAAAATCCAACTTGAACAACCTGGGAATATGAAAATAGCAGTTAAAAAATCTATAATTAATAGTCTAACAAGAATGTATAACATGATATTGAAGCTCTCGGAGCGTCAACAATCACAGAAAAATCAAGAAGATGTCAGTAAGAACACAGAATTATCAGTACCAACTAATGAACTTCTTACAGAAGTCAGACAGCAGCATAGAGACTTATTGGACAAAATTAACGAGCTTCATAACGAGGTACAGAATAACCGAATGAACGAAGCAAAATTAAGCTACGCAGGAGTGTTAACTCAACCGAAGCCAATCATGACAACGATGCACTCACTGGTTGTGTCATCAGAACTCGAAAAGGATAGTAGCGAAACCGTTCTTAGCAAGATTAGAACAGCGGTCGATGCTAAATCAACCGGTATTAAAGTAGATCGCCTGCGCAAGGCAAAGGACCAGAAAGTGATAATTAGCTGCAATACCAAAGAACAACTTGCTAAAGTAGCTGACAGATTGAAAGTGCCAGATGCTAAGCTGATATTAGAAGAAAAGAGTAATAAAGACCCGCTTGTAATACTCAAAGACGTTTTAGCCTTCAACAGCGATGAAGACATCATAAAGGCTCTTAAAAATCAAAACAATAATATTCTTGGTGACATCAATCAAAGTGAGTTTAGGGCACAGGTGCGATACAGACGGAAAGCTAGAAACATCCTCGAAACCCATGTGGTTCTCTCAGTATCACCACAGGTTTGGAAACGGCTGACGGAGGCAGGTACTGTGCACATAGACTTGCAGCGTATTCGAGTTTTCGACCAAACTCCGCTGGTGCAGTGCACACGTTGCCTACGTTTCGGCCACGGTCGCCGACTGTGTACCGAACCTGCTGACTTGTGTAGTCACTGTGGCGAGCCACACTTGCGGGTCGACTGTCCTGCTTGGTTGACAGCAAGCACACCGACATGCCGAAATTGTATATTGGCAAAAGCAGAAAGATATAATCACAATGCGTTCGATAGTCAGTGTCCTATTCGGTTGAAATGGGACGCACTGGCACGATCGTCAGTGGCATATTGCTAAGATGGAACCAATTGTAAATATAGATGGAACAGTACCTAGCAGTACCCGAACACATCCCAATAATCAGAAACAATATAAAGCATTTCAGGCAAATTTGAACAAGAAGAAGCTAGCCACAAATGAGCTCATAATTGAAGCTAAACATAAACAAATATCATTTGCATTAGTACAAGAACCTTACATAGGTGCAGAAGAAGAAATGAAGCAATATAGAGGTACACGAGTAATCCAACGCACCTTCCAGAGGACAAATCCCATCAAAGCAGCTATCTTAGTATTTGATCATAATATAGAAATAACAGAGACCCCTATGTTAACTACAGAAAACATTGCAGCAGCTGTATTACGAATAGGAACATGGGCAATTGGGGTAATATCATACTATTTTGAGGATAGTAAGCCAATTGAACCATATTTAGAACAACTAAAAAATATAATGAATAGGATTGGTACGAATAAAATATTACTAGGCGGGGATGGCAATGCATGGAGCCCTTGGTGGGGTAGCGTTTCAGAAGATTCTCGAGGTGCGACACTTGCTGGCGTACTTAATGAAATGGGCATGCAAACGTTAAACGAAGGGAGCGACCCAACATTTTACACTATTAGAGGTGGAAGAATTTTCCAGAGCCACATAGATGTCACTGCATGTACACCTGAAATGTTAAGCAATGTGTGTGACTGGAAAGTAGACAAGGGTGTAACCAGCTCAGATCACAGCACAATATCTTTCACAATAAATTTGGACAAAATAACACTTAAGAGACCACCATCATCAACCAGAATCTACAAAACTAAAAAAGTTAATTGGGCAAATTTCACAGAAACATTCTCTCAAAAATTAGAAGACAATAACATAAGAGCAAATACAATAACAGAAATAAATACGATAGAAAAACTAAATGAACTTATTAATAAATACATAGAAACAATTGAAGATACTTGTAAAACATTAATGCCTAAAATAATCAAAAAAGAAAACATTAACATACCTTGGTGGTCTCAAGAACTTGAGACCTTAAAGAGAGACATGGTTAGGAAAAAACGACGCATTTCATATGCAGCTCCTCGTCGTCGCCCGTATGTGGTTGGCGATTACTTAAATTCAAAACAATTATATGAAAATAAAGCCGCAGAAGCTCAAACGTCAAGCTGGAAGAAATTTTGCAGTAGACAGGACAGAGAGAGCATGTGGGATGGTATTTACAGAGTAATAAGGAACACGGCAAAAAGGCATGAGGACCAGGTATTGGTAATGGATGATAAAACATTAAGTCAGGAGGAGTCAGCTGAACTTCTGACCAAAACTTTTTTCCGGAAGACGATAGACAGGAGGACAATGAAATACATAAAAAAACGAGAACAGAAGCAGAACTTATCGATAATCTCTTGATTGATGATATTCAAGATCCACCCTTTGCCGAAACTGAACTCATCAGTGCTGCCAACAGCTTTAACCCGAAGAAAGCCCCTGGCTCGGATGGGTTCAGCGCAGACATCTGTGCTGCAATAATAAACAAGTCTCCAGATGTCTTTTTAGCAATAGCAAATCAATGTTTAGCTTTGGCATACTTTCCAATACAATGGAAAGAAGCCACAATAATTGTATTAAGGAAGCCCGGCAAAAAAGACTATAGGCACCCGAAATCGTACCGACCTATAGGATTGTTATCAATCTTAGGAAAGGTACTAGAAAAAATGATGATAAAACGAATACGTTGGTATATACTGCCTAAATCAAACCCGAGACAGTATGGGTTTGTGCCCCAGCGTTGTACGGAAGACTCTCTCTATGACCTTGTGACGCACATAAACGAAAACATTAAGAAAAAACTCATAAATGTCGTAGTATCCTTGGACATAGAGGGAGCTTTCGATAGTGCCTGGTGGCCAGCCATAAAATGCAGATTAATCGAAAAGAAATGTCCACAAAACCTAAGAAAACTTGCTTCAAGCTATCTACAAGATCGGCAAGTGAAGCTAAGATATGCCGGGAAAGAAATAGTCAAGCAAACAAATAAGGGATGTGTTCAGGGGTCAATTGGGGGACCAACATTCTGGAATATGCTACTGGATCCACTTTTGGACGAGATGGAATATAGGAACGTATATTGTCAAGCATTTGCGGACGACATTGTTCTGGTTTTCTCTGGGCACAGTACCACTGCTATTGAAGAACAAGCTGACGAAATACTTAGCTATGTGCACGAATGGGGCATCAAAAATAAATTAAAATTTGCCGCACACAAAACTAATGCGATAGTTATCACAAAAAAATTAAAATATGATGTGCCACGCGTGCATATGGACGGAGTAGAAATTAAAATGGTGGAAGAAATTAAAATTCTGGGTGTCATAATAGATAGTAAGCTTACCTTTCACAGCCACGTAGAACATATCTGCCGGAAGGCCACGAAAATTTTCATGCAACTGTCAAGGGCTGCTAAGATTTCATGGGGCTTGAATCCAGAGGTAATCAGGACAATGTATGTATCTGTTATAGAGCCAATGGTTCTCTATGCAGCTGGTGTTTGGGGCGCAGCAGCTAAGAAAAAAACGGTTCAGAAGCGACTAAACGTAGTGCAAAGGGGATTTGCCCAAAAAATTTGCAGAGCTTACCGAACCGTGTCATTGCACGCAGCTTGTCTATTGGCTGGCATTCTTCCTTTAGATCTTCGACTCCGTGAAGCATCTGAAATATATGAAGCAAAAAGAGGGAAGCCGCAGCCACTATTAGGAGATCGAAAATTAGAGAAAAAAAAGTTTGCTTCACTGAAGCTATACATCCATCCGAAGAAGTAAGAATAGACTTTCAGTGCCTAGAAGAGATGAATCTTGAAATAATAGGGAAAGACACAGGAATGCAGGTATACACCGATGGAAGTAGGATGAATGACAAGGTAGGAGCTGCGGTCACGTGCTGGAAAAATGGTACAGAACACTCAAACAAAACGTTTAAACTGGCATCCTACTGCTCAGTGTTCCAGGCGGAAATGTTTGCTTTATATCAGGCTACGGAAATAATATTGAAAGAAACTGACCCAAAAGCAAGTATATTTAGTGACTCTAAATCATCCCTCGAACGACTGAAGAACCAAGATTCGTCTCTCCCCTTAGTGCATAGAATAAAAAGGAACATCTCGGATATTCGAACACAGGGACGAGAACTAAAATTATTTTGGATTAGAGCGCACGTTGGGACTGAAGGTAATGAAAGAGCCGATGTATTGGCAAAGCAGGCAGGAAACAAAGAATCAGCACCAGACTACGATATATGCCCACTATCATATATAAAACACACACTAAGAGTAAACAGCATCGAGGAATGGAATAAAAGATATATTAATAGCAAAGTAGCAAAAATTACAAAATTGTTTCTACCAGATGCGAAACGGGCATTCCAGTTACTTAAAAAAGTAACTCTCACACCTTTGTTGGTACAGGTGCTGACCGGACACGGAGGGTTTGGTCAGTACTTGTACAAAATCAGATGCAAGGAAAACCCTGGATGCGTGTGTGACCCGGAGACTCCTGAAACTGTTGAACATTTGCTGTTAGAATGTCCAAAGTTTTGTTTAAAAAGATTTGATTTAAGCCAACAGATTGATGCGCCTCTAACAAAAGAAAATATAAAATATATTATGGAAGACAAATATACCAGAACATACTTTATAAAATACTGTGAACATATTGTAAAAGAAACTAATAAGCGTAACAATTTTAGATAAGTAAGAAAAAATTATGTATAATATATACTGAGTATATAGAGTAGCATAATAATTAACATAGATATAGATAGATGAAATCGAGGGAAATGAGAAAGCAGTGATACCACTGCAATCTGATATCCTGAACATGTTCATGGTGATGATTAATTACGTATGAAATGAGGCAACCTATAATTGTGTATGTTAATAAAAAAAAAAGAAAAAAAAAAAAAAAAAGAAAAAAAAACAAACAAACAAACAAAAAATATTTATATATATATAAAAAAAAAAAAAAAAAAAAAAAAAAAAAAAGTTATGTAATATGTACCCATTCTTATTCCAGGTTTCCAGGAGCACAGTGCTCACCCATTAGGTGGACATTGCCTTTATCGCAGAGCAATGGTGTGTAAAATCGAAAGAAGTTACACAACAGTGTTTGGCTAAATAATGTCTCTGACCAGTGTTGGAGGAGTAATTGCTGAACATACAAAAAAAAAAAAAAAAAGTAGGTACTCCCTTAGAAAGAATCTGCTTGCTTCAGCATTTCTAAATAATTGCATACTGTTACTTTACGTGTGTGTAAGGATTACTACTTTGTACGTAAACACAATTAATTATATCAATTTACAGCTTTTTAGTAATAGGTTTTGAGCTAAGCAGCTAGGCTATAGGCTGGAGAAACTTTAAGGGTTCCTTGTTGACTACGGAACCCTAGTAATTATAGTTTAGAAAACTAAAAAAACCGGCTTCAAAATACGCAATTCGATTACTTGGATGACATTTTTCTAGTTATTTTGTTATAAAAACCAAAGTACTGAACCAAAGTATAACCTCTGAAGTATAAACCTACCAAAAAAAAACAAACGTCAATATCAATTCACAATTGGCGGAGTAATCTGTGAACAATTATACAAAAAAATATACAGTCGGATTGAGAACCTCTTTCTTTTTGGAAGTCGGTTAAAAATCGAGTTACACGTTACGACACCGCAATCGATATGTGCTAAAGCTACAGCCGCCATTCATCAAGTAGCCGAATGCTCCCTTAGAGGCCACAGCGCTGCGTTTGTCGACAATTCGTCTGCCTTAGAGGCAATTTATCCTGCTGACGTGAACACGGACCCGAGTGAAGAGGTGGACTCCGGGGTGGTCTTATTTGGACGGACAAATGGACTGATGCTTGAGTTCGAGATAAAGCTGGGCTTGGATCGAAACTGGCTTGCGGTAAATCTCGTTTTTCGACACTTGCTGATTTGTCTTAGATTTAGAAAATAACTTTAGGGGAGTTGAAGGTCAAGGCTTAGAATTGTATTTTATATCCGATAGTTTTTATGGTTGATAGATACACAACAACATCTATTGGTACACGACGATTTAAATATACATTCTTGATGCTTATGGCACAGGAGTGAAACTCCCTGTTGCTGTTTCCTATTATCGGGTATCAGAACCGCGCCGCAGACTTTGCATTTTATTAGCTAATATTTAGTTTCACCTGTCTTGGTGTTCGTAATCAAATCTTTCAAGTTAAATTAGACGCACATTGCGGATTCCGGTTGAGCTGAAATTTTGCATCTATATGTAAATTTAATGTATATGTACCTACTGTTGTAACATGGAGATTATTTGATGATGGATCCGAGATGGAATGTACTAAGATTGGTTAGGATTTATTAGTTTCACTCTCTTGGGTACCTTCAATTGCATGTGCAATTGCATCCGCGTTTATGTAAACGCGGATCTGAAGATGGTTCCGAGAGATTCTACTGCATAGATGAGACGAGGATGAAGTTATTGCATCTTTCCCTTGAGGTAATCCCGAGAATACTTTGGCAGAAAACTTTTCATTTGGAAAAGTTACGCAAGTGCGATAGTGGGCATGACGGGACGAAATCGTCAAAATTAAGCATATTTTAATTGATTTGTCGTGTATATTTTAATTGATAAATTAGCTTTTGAGTTTAAGAAGCCAAAGTCTAATTTCCATTATAGACGCACCCACTTCAAGTAACGCGGCCGATGGTCATACTAATTAAGGGCCCAGGTGAGACTAGATGACAGTTGTCTTTTTTGTATGAAAATATTAAAATATAATTATTAACCTATAATTTTAAAAACTTTTTATTTTATTTTAATTGTAAAACATTTTTTTTTATTTTGTTCCTTTTCCACGCAGAAAACCAAAATAATTTCAATGAGTAACGATCGCTAAAACCTTAGAAAGCTTTAGATGTCGATTTTGCGTATTAGATGATACACTAAATTGTCATCTAAAGGGTTGGTCATCATCATCCCAGCCACAAGAAGTCCTTTGTCGGACATAGGCGTCCCCCATGGATTTCCAAAAACAATGTCTGGAAGTATCATGCAACCAGCGACCTCATGTGGCTGGTCGTCCTACACGGCGCCCTGTTCGAAAACTTTTCGCTCCGTCGGCAATCATTTCTGCGTGTTATATGTTCTGCCCACTGCCATAAGTACAATATATACTGTAATATATGTTATCTATTTGTCCCCATCCAACAATAGTAGTCTTTGTCGAATTCAAGTAACCAATCTACAACAATATATCAATCGTCGGCATAATCAAATCGGAGTGTAGTGAGGACGGGAGGGAGGGGGACGGACGGAGAGGGAAGCGCCCTCTAATCTGATTAGAGCATACGGGCTCCGTCACCGGTCATGACCTCCGCTAATGTCGTCGGAGTTAGCCACGGTTAGTGCTGTACTGTGTATTGCCTGGCCAGGGTTACGTATGTTGCTAGCATACGATGTCGAGAGGCATGTTGGGTATACCTACTAGTAGCGAAATATGAGCTGATTACATTACGATCCATTGAAATAAAACAAATTTTATCGCGTACATTTTACATAACTACATAACTAATTAATACATAATTTGTTTCATTTCACTGAGCATTTTCGCGATTGTGAAAACGTTAAAAAATATTATTTTACGATCCCTTATTTTTTATATTAGTTCTTTGATAGACCACCTTGTCTTGTTGCCATTAAGTACCGAATTAAAAACTAAAACTTGAAAATAAAATAAATAACAAAAAAAACTTTGAAGTAAAGCGGTTTTATTGAAAAGAAAGATAATGTACAATAATATGTAACAAGGGCGTGTTGGTTGCAACTTAAAAAGTTTATTGCTTTTTTTTTTATTATAGCGCAATTGATATATTTGTGGCTGTTTGAGATTTGTGTTGCGGGTACACGAACAATTATTGCTTTGACCGATATAAACATTAGAACATGATTTTTATGGTTCAATAAATAAATCTGTCATATTTATTAAAATAAAAAATTGTATATAACTTTTCTTACATTCGGGATCACTGTATTTTGCGTTTATACTCTTTATAGTCACTTAAGTTAGTTAAAGTAAGAATTTAAATGGGCAGACGACGCAGATAAGAGATGCAATTGGACACATTGTGACGTCATCGCATGTAATCCGATCACAGTATAGGGGCTCCGGTCATAACCTTCTCTAATGTCTCGTATTAGTGACGATTACTTGTATCTTTCGTCGACCAATCACTGCTGGCTTTATAAATGTCCCTGACTAAGCCTTATAATTATGTCGCTCATGACTTAATTCAAATATATAGCCAAATAAAAGTCCATGTTTATCACACAAATATTTGTTCGGGGATCGAACCCACAACCTACCTGGAAGAGAAATTGTACCAATTCAGCTGTAAGGCTCATAGCTATTTAGTTTGCAATTACGAAAATATTGAATTTAGTGATTAAAAATAGTTTACAGCTTTAAGAAAGAGCGTAGGAATTTATGTTCCAAAAAAAAATACCTTAAATAAACCCAATGCTTTATGGTTTCCGTGTAACCATTTCTTATCTTTTGCCACGTCACTCATATCTAACGAAACAGTTTAGACAAGTTTTCGATCTACTGTTCAGTAGTAAGTACAGTCATGATCAAAAATCCATTAGCAGTCTCAAAACGCCTAATAAAAATATTTTGTAACCTATGAATCCATTCACACTTACTTATTATCTGTGTGTGAGTGTGTGCCGCGACGCACCCATGTACGCCTTATATTAAGATTTTAGGCAATTATTGACCTTAAAGTGATAATGGAATTTTGAACCCTGATTGTACATAACAACCGCTCTATACCATTTCATTTTCCGTAATGGCCCTTCATGCCTCCTTCTCTCTGTGAGGTTATTTGTCAACCACTCTAAGTCTATAACTGTGTCCATTCAGTCTGGAAGGCAGGAAGCAGCCCTCGAGTGTGCGCTGAAAATTGTCAAATAAAGGCGACTCGCAGGCCCGCAATCGATAATGTCGCCTGGGCAAACTAAATCAGGACTGATGTGCTGTGGAATGCAGTACGCGAGATTGGGTAGTTTAGAAAACTAAACAGTTAACATAAATACATAGTCTGGCCATAAATACTGTTACAGTTAAAAATAAGAAAGATATTACATTTGAATTTGGAATCTGTCATTTTTATACGATTGTTCATTGAGTTTTCTAATTTTGGCGCCAATACATTGTACAATATTTTGCGATATTAAAATGGAGTGGGGTGATAAAGAGAACCGAATCGCTGTGATTGCATTACACAAAGTTGGTATGGAGCCAAATGCAATTTTTAAAACTCTCCATACGCTTGGTATTAGTCAAATGTTTGTGTACCGGGCTATTAATAGGTACAATGAGACCTCCTCTGGTTGTGACTGTAAAATATCTAGCCGTCCACGTAGTGTTCGTACGAAAAAGGTGGTCAAAGCAGTAAGGGAAAGAATTCGAAGAAATCCTGTCCGAAAGCAAAAGATTTTATCTCAGGAGATGAAGATAGCACCTAGAACCATGTCGCGTATTTTAAAAGATGACTTAGGACTTGCAGTCTATAAGAGACGCACTGGTCATTTTTTAACTGATAATTTAAAAAAGAATAGGGTGGTAAAATCGAAACAACTACTGAAGCGGTACACAAAGGGAGGTCACAGAAAAATTTTGTTTACGGATGAGAAAATCTTTACAATTGAGCAACATTTTAACAAACAAAATGACCTTATTTATGCTCAAAGCTCTAAGGAAGCTTCCCAATTAGTTGACAGAGTGCAACGTGGGCATTATCCGACTTCAGTGATGGTTTGGTGGGGTGTTAGCTATGAAGGAGTGACTGAGCCATATTTTTGTGAAAAAGATATCAAAACATCGGCACAGGTGTATCAAAATACCATTCTTGAGAAGGTAGTTAAGCCCCTTAACAACACCATGTTCAATAACCAAGTATGGTCCTTCCAACAAGACTCGGCGCCAGGTCATAAAGCTCGGTCCACGCAGTCTTGGTTGGAAGTGAACGTTTCGGACTTCATCAGAGCTGAAGACTGGCCGTCGTCTAGTCCTGATCTTAATCCGCTGGATTATGATTTATGGTCAGTTTTAGAGAGTATGGCTTGCTCTAAACGCCATGATAATTTGGAGTCCCTAAAACAATCCATACGATTGGCAGTGAAGAATTTTCCCATGGAAAGAGTGCGTGCTTCTATTGATAACTGGCCTCAACGTTTAAAGGACTGTATTGCAGCCAATGGAGACCACTTCAAATAAGCTTTTATATTTTAAATTGTTTTATATTTATGTATTAAACTAACACACTGTAAAAGTAATAAATATTATTTGCAATAAAAAAAAATTTTTTTTCTTCGTGACAATATTTATGGCAAGACTAGGTATATAGAATCACGCTTGTTTTTGGCCATAGGGCCGTTTGATGCAGTAGGTGACCGTGGTTAGAGAGTTAGATTCGATGACAAAAAGGTAAAGGGTGAGATGTGCAAAATTATTGGGTTACAGTGACAGGGGGCCAAAGCCATCGCCTACATAAACGCCAATTTCCTTTATTTATTTATTTAAGTATACAAAACAGAATATCAGTCAGAATATCAGAATAGAAGTCTTACATAATACAAGATAACACGTGACAATCGATCAGAACCAGACTATAGTCCAAAGCATGTATTTATTATATGAGCAAACACATTTTAGGTATTCTATAGGTTGAGGGTAAATATTAACGGCCTTACCGAAAAACGTTACTTAACTTTAACCATCGTCTTAAATTCTCTGTCTTCTTTCCGCAAGTGTCATTACGTGTCAGCGAGAAGTTGACAAAATACGTTAAGTAATGCTTAAAGTTAAGTAACGTTTTTCGGTAAGGCCGTATGTCTCTTAACTAATTTTGATAGTTTATTCGGAATCAATATATCCTTGCTCATTCCTGCCAAGGTCAACCTATAATAGCCGTGGTTAAAAAGTATGTGTTTGAATAAGTTACCGGGAGGTAACTAACAGACTCACTTCCCCTCACACAGTCATCCTCACATTCCCCACCCCTCACTCACCACCTTAAACTCACACAAACTCATTCCCACACATTCCAATATATACACGTGCAATACGATTTGATCTGTAAAAAAATGCTTTTATTGTTTCTTTCATATTTTTACTGTAAATGTATAGTTGAATGTACTTTGCAGCAACTATTGAATTTAAAAGATTACATTCACATAATTTATTATTGTATATAAATCTCTTAATTGTGTAACTAGTTCTAACTCACGACAGTTAATGTAGTTATCGGAAATGTGTACAAATTTTCAGCGCTCAATTTCTAGATAAGTACGACAACTTGGTAAAGGGCGCCCAAGATACAGGCCTAGCCTAGTTTGGGGTCCATTGTAATTATCTTATTAATATTAAGCTGATTGATAATTGGATTTGTAATTTATACACTAATAATATTATGGAAATAAAAAAAAAAAAAAAACTCTACCATACAATTTAGTATAACACTCAGAACATATAGATTAATTACAATTTACATTAAAATATTAATTATTATAAAAGGTAGAAATAAAACAGACCCTCCTACTTAGATAGTCGGTTAAAACGTACAGAAAATTCATGATACGTTTTCTTAGAATAAAAATAAAATAGCAGAAAAGAAAAAATATTATAACAAGTATCATATCTAAGTCCAGCAACGGAAATCGTTTTAATTCAATACTTTGACCATTATACCAAATATATCATAGTCACGGCATTGCATTCCATTTTTTTTATTATGGTTTAAAAACATTGAGAGAAGCCAATATACTGTCTCTGTATTCCACTGCATAAACGCTAGCGACCCCCCGGACATCGGCCACAGACCACAGGACATGAATGCGGCGTTGCATATATGGAAAAGCCACTATGCAGGGCTATGCAGAAAGGCTGTACTCCTGGAAGGGTTAGAAGCTAAAAACCCCATATTTACTGTTTTAAATTATTTTTATGCAGGTATTATTCTGGAATTCGTCTTAAATGAGCTATTTAATACATTTCGCCAAGCGTAAAGCGCCGATTTTTATCATAGTTTTTTTTTATATCTTAGTAATTTTTTGATTGCTGTCATAGTAAAAGTAGCGTTTTTTTTTTATACACTATAGATCTACGATTGACCACCAACTCGCCTGATGTTAAGCGACGGTGTGGCCGAGGATGCAGCTCGTCGATCTAGAAGATATCTATTCACTCTAGCCTTGAAAATTCCAAGATTGTAGGTCTCAGGAAACAGAGATGGCGGCAACGAATTCCATTCTTGTGCAGTATGCAACAGGAATGTGGATCGATATCGCTGAGTACGGATTTTTAGCATTTCAACGAGAAATGGGTGGTAATTTGCCGATTTTCTGCTAGTCCTGTAGTGAAATGGGGAGGGTGGAATTAGGTCGTGAAGCTCTTGCGCACATTCCCCGAAATGAATTCTGTAGAAAATAGACAGACATGCTACTTTACGGCGGTGCTCGAGACTAAGTAGCTTCTTGCAGCTAGTTTATCGTCACCGATTAACCTCACAGCTCGCCGGTCCACTGATTCTAAAGCTTCCAGCTGATACTTGGCTGATCCATCAAAAAGGTGGCAGCGGTACTCCATACACGATCGGACCTGTGCTTGATACAGATGAAGCAGTTGTCCCGGTGAAGTTTTGATGAATATGATTATTTAATTTGGCCTTTAACAGCCTAGTAGGCCGTTTCTGTGTAACCCTGCTTGTAAACAGCAATGAGATTGCAGTCTTATTACGCACACATCCATATCCTTTGATGTTGATGTATGTGTGTGTAATAAAATTGCTATTTTAATTAGTGCTGTTATGGACGTGGGTTGCGGTTACATTATTACACACGGACATGCTACGCTGCCCAACGCGGCCCACGCTGTAAAGCGTTCTATACACGGCTACGTAGCTTCAGGCAGTGAGTGATACCGGGGCGGGATATAATGGCCGTGGGCGTGCGAGAATATCCATGCGCCGCATGTGCTGCTGTGGAAAACGTAGACAAAATAAAACCGGTCAAATGCGAGTCGGACTCGCGCACGAAGGGTTCCGTACCATTATCTATAAAAACGGCAAAAAATCACGTCTGTTGTATGGAAATAATTAAATATTAATTTAATTATTTAATTTTAAAGTAAATAGTATAGCTCAACATTAAGTAAATATTTCAAGCGTCAATATCGAGCAAAAACGAGCAAAAAAATCACGTTTGTTGTATGGGAGCCCCCTTAAATATTTATTTTATTCTATTTTTTAGTATTTGTTGTTATAGCGGCAATAGAAATACATCATCTGTGAAAATTTCAACTGTCTAACTATCACGGTTCATGAGATACAGCCTGGTGACAGACGGACGGACGGACGGACCCTTTGGGTACGGAACCCTAAAAATGGACCCACGCATCTGACTTGCTTAGCCTTTACGTACACATTCTAGATACTAGTTAGCATTAGAACCCTTCCTCTCGCTTTCCCTTTTCTACTACAAAGGGGATTGCTACGTACCATAGCTTAGTCTCCTAAATATGATGCAATCACATAATATGATCATAATAATTGTGATGGTAAATTATCATCAATAATTTTCTTGATACTTATTATTTTTGCTTTCTGCCGCTTTCAACCCACACATCTACTTATAACACACACAACTTTCACACAAACTTCGCGCGATAGTTTCATTGAAGATAAAAAATAAATCTAAATTAATTTCGCTTCATTGTAATAGTGTTCGAAGCTAATGGAAGAACATTTGTCAAAACGAATTTCGATAATTTTATATCTAAAAAAAGGTGCTGCGGGCGAGCGAGACAGCGGCATCACGCTACTTTTTGCCTTAACATACCAAATAGGACATATTTATTTGTCTATCTATATCATTATTTCATGTCTGGATATGCTTTGCGTGTATAATACTTGATTAAAATTAGAGACTAGAGACCTTACCTTACTGACAGGTCGTATGGATATTATTTAGAAATACATATTTATAGGAACAGTTCTATTATTAATGTTTAATACATATTGTTTCTAGCTGGACATTATCTTATCTTTTTTTCAGACTTCACAAAGCGAGGTTGTCAATTTGGTTTTTTGTGTGTTATGTTCCTAGTTGAAGTTTGTTCGATTTGTTTATATTAAATAGATCTATGATTGGCCACCAACTCGCCTGATGTTAAGCAACGACGGTGTGGCCGAGGATGGAGCTCGTCGATCTAGAAGATATTCACTCTAGCCTTGAAAATTCTAATATAATATTTACGATACGTTATCTGAACTGGAATATAATTTAAAATATGTGTACACAGAAAAATGATTATAGATAACAACACGCTAGTAACTAGATTTCTGAGATGTAGGTACTTTGCTCGTTTCGAATATAAGTACAGAAATAGTACAGTTTTAAAGTAATATTACTGTGTATACACTGTGTTTACTGTCTGGCAGATATTTTTGAACGGACAGTAAATATTTACTCTGCTCTCCAAAATGGCGAACTCTAGTTTGCGAAACTAGAGTTTCTATTTATTAATAATTAAAACCTTTTGAAAGAGTTGAAAGTGCAATGCCTGTTGGCTGGCGGGGGAAATGCGCATTACGGGGTGTCATTTCCCCCGCCAGCCAGCCAAAATCCGGGACGTTAGTGCAGGATATAATCCCCGCTTCTAATTAGAATATATCTGTGTTTTATGTGTTTTTTATTTAAGTGATCATATCACGCATCACACCCGACACGGCGCTACTATGCTTACAAGCGTGTCAACAAACCCGACACGGTGCTACTATGCTTACTAGCGTATCAACAAAGTATCGCAGTCTAGGCGGATTAGACGGCATTGTCTCATAATTTTTTTTAGAAAATATATAATATACAAATAAAATCCAATCAAATATTTTGTAATATTTAATCTAAGTACAGATGTTGAGCTATTAGTTTAATAAATGGGTAGAATTAGTGAAAACGGTCACATAAGTTCGTATCTTACTTATATATCTAGTGTTTCCGCTTGTATGTCTTCAAGCTGGTACTCTGGTACTCTTCTGCTTCGGTGTCTTCTAGCTGGTACTCTTGACGGCTTCGATGTTTTCAAGTTGGTTCTCTTGACGACACGTGTTTCATCTCTTCATGAGGCATCGTCAAGACTTCTCGACTCTTTGAGCTCTTTGACATATAAGTTAGATTTAAGTTATTAAACACGAATTTCCGCAAAGTAACGCCTGATTCAGTAAATTTTCTATAACTTCGTAGCTTAGCAGCCTAGCACATTTTTAGTGGAAAAACACCCTAAACCCCAGCAGTTACCAACATAATTGTGTTTTCTATAGTAATATTCTGTCTTATCGAAAATATCACCTCCGAACCTCCCATTTCAGATTGAATTGTTGTCACAGGCAAACCCCAACAAAACAACAACAAAATGCAGTCCTCGTACTTATTCCCGCTAAACATGACAGTAACGTATTGTGACAGCTTCCCGAACGATATTGAAATGGAAATGAAATTCTGCTGTTGGCGAAAATAATACAGAGTGATGGAAGACGGTGTGAATGGAAAACGGAGAACTTGTCTGAAACGCTTTCATGTTATCTAATCATCGTAAGTACGATGATTAAATAACATGAAAGCTTTCTCTTTTTAACCGATTTCCAAAAAAGAGGAGGTTCTCAAATTCGACAGTTTGATGTTTTTATTTGTATGTTTGTTACGCGATTACTTTGCTAGTTATGAATTGATAATGATGATTTTTTTGTTTGGTTGGTAATATTTAGCGGTGGCCCCATATATTTTATCGAAACCGGTTCAGCACTTTAGTTTTGAAAACAAAATAACTGAAAAAAAATGTCGTCCAAGTAACTGAAATTGCGTATTTTGAAGTCGGTTGCTTCGGTTTTTTAAATTAACTGATTTTATATAATAATTAAATTACTATTTAATAGAATTATGTACTTCAAAATTGCTGTTGTTTGCTGTTTTCAAATGGATACCATATCATAGAAGTGGTAGAAAGACGCTGGATGCCGGACGCTTCCAACCGATCTTTTTTGGAATCCATAGGGGAGGCCTATGACCAGCGGTGGACTTTCTGTGGCTGAGATGATGATGATTATACATATAAAAGTATAGTACCTATATGTTTGTGTCAAAAAAAAACAGTTTACAATATATCAGGACAGTTATTATTTTTTATTAACCAAGCATGTATGTTACAAAAAAATCTGTTTCAGGATATTTTTTTTTTTTTTTTTATTCCTGTCCGGGCGCATAGGCCCGGCCCGCGAGCTAAGTTTCCCTAACCTGATCAGGGATTGGTTTCCTGGGTTTTCTTTATTTGTCGCATATTACAATTTTATTTAATATATATTTCTACATAGTTTTGCTACATTTAGTCAGTTTTTTACATTTAGCTTATCTTATACTTTAATCTATTTATACACTATTCTGTGTTTATCCTTGCTTATTTATTTATATTCTTTACATTGTTTGTTTCAGATTAACAAGTAATCCTGTCTTTCTTAGCTTTACACTGTTGTTTAGACCGATTCTTAACAACCAGGACAATAATCCTATTTGTTGAGAGTCGTTTACATATGTTCTGTTTCAGGATATTGATTTAAACCACTTTCAACAATATATTTTTAATTGAATTTCTAATACTTTTTAAAATATGAGTACATTTGATTCATTTCGGGGAGTGTGTGCAGAAGCTTCACAACCCAATTCCACCCTCCCCATTTCAGTACAGGACTTGCAGAAAGTCGGCGAATTACCACCTATTTGTCGTTGAATTGCCAAAAATCTGGGCTCGGCGATATCGGTCCACGTTCTAGATGCGCACTGCATAGGAATGGAATTCTTTACCACCATCTGTTTCCTGAGAACTACAGTCTTGGAATTTTCAAGGCTAGAGTGAATAGATACTTTCTATATCTAAGAGTTACATCCTCGGCCACACCACCGCTTAACATCAGGCGAGTTGCTGGTCAGTCGTAGATCTAAAAAACATAAAAAAATAGTTTTTGAAGTGTAAACTTCTTAAGCGGCGTTATGCATTTTTTGGATGGGTAAATTTTTTTAACTCGCGTCAGATCGAATTCGTAAGACGGACGGATTATATTAGTCAGAAACCTATTCTAACGTTCTGCATTTAAAGTTCATTATTGTATGTTTTTTAACAGTCTTTTTGCTATTTTATTTATTAGTTTTCACTTCTGCCGGCACTCCCGGAGTGCAACCCGTTGTTTTTTTTTTAGAATGACCACTAAAAGTTGAACACTAGATTGTATTTGCGCAGGTCATAGTGCGATCCAGACATTTTGTGGCTTATATGTGAAATTAGGATTTTTTTGAAATTAATTGTACTTGTTATATGTTTCCAACTGGAATTGATCTAAGTTTTCCACATAATTATAAGATGGCATAATATACGAGTATGCTGTCATAACATATTAACGCTCACATCCATCGTTCAGCTTTTACACACCTGGCAACAATATAACTTATTAGATTAAGTATGTAGATAGAACATGGCATCACTAAAATATGAATAATTTACTAACGACCCATTATTTAGACTACTTACCTGGGTAGTCATGATAACAATCATATTTATCCATTACACATACTTTCTGTTCCTACCTCGAACACCCTTCGTCTATTTCCGTGTATGATGTATTATTAAATATCGATTAAATGCCTCTGAAACACTGATAATGTTTAAAAAGGGGGGGACAAATGGAAACCTTTTTATTTTTTTCCTCGGTGTGTTTATCTCTTTCTAATTGCTAGTTGTGCCTTGTTTTGAATAGTAGAAATAGGTTTGTTGTGTGGATTGTGATGGCTTTTCATTGATTGATGGTCCTGTAATTACATGTGTTTATTTATGAATTGAAAATAGCAATTCTTTCTGAATAACCAAAAAGCATATCGTAAAAACATACGTTATCTCAGTTATAGTATAGTGTGGGATGGGTGTGCGAAATGTGTTTGCGGAGTTAGTCGTCTGTACTTTTGAGTATTCTGTGCCTTATCTTTTCCGATGTATACGATCTGAGTCTTTAAATCGCGAGTGAATCGATTCCTTCTAGATAAGCGCGCTTCATCGTAGACCGCAACATCTGGTGAGTTGGTGGTCAAGCGCAAACCTATCTTGTATAAAAAAACTATCCTGCCTGAAATCCGTCTAGCCTGCCTGATATATAAAAACATGTTTTTTTTATTATCATTATTTTAATTATTTTGCCTTAATTATTTACACTCATTATTTTGCCTTAATTTACAATTTTTGCTGACTAAAATATATGTATGAGTTAGAAATCATTACATTCTGAAATATTTAAGAGTGATTGTCAATAATGATCATGTCACTCCTTTTTCTGACATTGACATATGGATTGCCTATTGACAGCTAAATATAGGACGGATAAATTCGTTCCAAAATCATCGCATTTTCCATATTCCCCTCCTCTCAGCCGTCAATCCGACATATTTTCGGCGGAAAGCCTCGAATTGAGAACCTTACCTTTTTAAGCCGATTAAAAGTGGAAAAGTATTTTCATAAAAATCCTATCACACGAGTCGAAGTTCCATCAAAGCTAACGTTGTTTTTTTCCCGGGATATAAACCGACAAATTTATTTATAAAAGCGGGAGAATGGTGGAACTAAAAAAAGTATCCATAGATTTTGTTAAAAAATCCGTTTGAGGCTCCATCTCTTAATTCTATAAGAGAGTTTGCGTTACTTTTACATCTCGCCCGAAACAACAGAATTTGCTTTTAAGATAATCCACGCAAAGGTCGGCGCCCAAGGTCGCGCGACTCCCGACCACATCCCTAAAGTGTGCTTTGTGACTACTCCTGTATATCTAAGGTTTTTCTTTTACATTTACCTATCTTCGGGCAGACCACCCTTAAATGGTCCCCGGAGACTCGCTCGAGTTTTACGAGCGAACACCAAATTGGATGCGGTATCCATATAGCCGGAGGTCTATGCCGCTGGTCCGCAGTTTGGTCTATGTTTGTTTGCCCGAATAGTATAGGGATCTCGGCAAATTATAGGATGACATGTCATGTTTTGTAACGGCGATAAAATAAATAGAATTCCGTGAGTCGTGCCCTATCTTTCCGGGAGTTGTTTGGCCCAATTTTTTCGTCGGGTCATCACTATGCTATTATATTTATGGTACCTGCCGCTGGCTTTTATGAGTTTATTTTGGTGAGTGTCAATTTTAGTTATTGGTCGGAGGTAATTGGTTTTAGATTGGTCCGGGTCGGTCGTTACTTCCGCTCCGGTGGTTTTATTCTTTGTAGATAGAATAGATTCGATTTGATCCGACCGACAGTAGGATGAGGGAGCTCGGTGCGCGGTGGTCACTCTAATCCGCTTAGACGGGCTCGCCGGCGAATGGTTCATTCATACTAAGAACAATGGGATTATATTTTTTAAAAGATGAATCGTATCAAAGCGTAATTCTCTGTATGTTCGATGAAATTCTTGAGCTTGATTATGTTGAAAAAAAAAAACCGTACAAGTGCGAGTCAGACTTCGCCCACCACGAGGGTTCCGTACAAACTAGCAGATAAAAGGGGGAAATCATATTTTTTTTAATATTTTCCTTCATAAGACGAAAAATATACATTTTAAAAATATTTTAAAACCTGTTTTAGCTTATGCTAATGAAGCTCTTTCATATGATATCCCACATGATACGGTTAATTCACTTTAAAATTTGGACCCTCATTCCTTGCATAAAGACACTATTTTTTGTGATTAAAAGAAAAATGTCCAGTTTTCGGATTTTTTCCTATATGTGTACCATAACACAATGCTTCTTGCCACATTTCAAAGTTCTAGGTCAAAGTGTGAGTGTGAGTGTGCGTTGTTTACGACATATTCGGCTGTAACTTTATTTTACGAAAACAGAAATTTTATTTTTCTTTCTGCAGATTTTAATTTTATTTTTGAATCTGCATATGGTTTTAATTTCAACATGATACCTTCACGCCTTCCCGAGATAAAGGTCTTGACACCCGGATGGACGGACAGACGGACAATAAAGTGATCCTATAAGGGTTCTGTTTTTTCCTTTTGAGGTACGGAACCCTAAAAAACAACATCATAGTTATCACGGTAACTTTTTCTGGTACATTAAGCGTTTTATTATGAAAAGTAACGTGGTTGTTACACATTTTTGTGGCGCGAGCTTTAGCTCGCAGTACCAGACGAGAAGTCCTTCGGGAGTAACGTCTGCGCTGCCCCTTTTGAAAAGACCACCGTATGCGATTGAAACTATAGTCGGAGAATTCGGCTCAAAAATAGACGTGAGTAACCCGTTTGTTCAAAATAAAAACATTACGTGTTTATGAAAAAACAAGAGACAACTGTTTTATATCTCTAAGTATTATGCGATTTCGATTATTGTTATTGATATTGGGTTGGAACCACTAAAGGCTATGGTTATGTATATATATATATATTTTTATCAGCCCTATTTTGTACAAACTGTCCCACTGCTGGGAACGGGCCATCTTCTCATTGTGAGAAGGGTTAGGCCATTATATGAAAGAGCTTAATTAGCACAAGCTAAAACAGGTTTTTAAATATTTTTACAATGTATATTTTTCGATTTATGAAAGAAAATATAAACAAATATATGTATAATTTCCCACTTTTAACTACTAGTTTGTATGGCACCCTCGGTGGGCGAGTCTGACTCGCTCTTGTCCGGTTCTATTGTTTCTAAATTAAGAAAATAATTTATTTAAAATTTTAAACGCTGCTCTTGCCTCCCTGACAACAAAACATTGTCCAATAAGCATGACGTCAGAGCACGCGTCTGCGCAGAAGCGTACCGAGCGCACGGGTGGACGAACGCATTTGCATGCAATCGGCACTTAGTCGAGGCAGCGAGCCGACTCCGGTCGCAGTCGCATCGACTTGCTAATGCCTCGCTCACTTTCGATGTTAGTCAGTGTGTGGTCTGGAGATATGTCGCGAGTCATGAGCGGTGGCGAGTTATACACCTTACAGACCTAAAACACAGTCTGTCTTACTCATAAACGCTAAATAAGCGCATTTTAGTTAAACAGTGTTTTGTTCCGTTTTCACGCGTGATAGTTCCCATCTGATAGAAAGTGACAAGTCCTTATTCAGTGAATAAGATTTTAACACGCATTTATAAATAAGGCGGAGTATCATAGTACAGATTTGCATGCAACCGGCACTTATGCGAGACGGACTGACTTGCAAATGCCTCGCTCACTTACTCCCATTCGTTCTATAGAACTGTGACGTCATAGAACTGTTAAAACTTTTTTATCCCTTTAGTTCTATGGAATAACTATTAAAACGAAATCTATCCCATGTGCTTTATAGAACTAATAATACTTGGTCATTTTCGTTAATTCCATAGAATTGTTCAAACTTTTTTTTATCCTTGTAGTACTAATACTAATTGTGCCATTAGTACTATAGAACTTAGCAACTGAACTGTTAAACTTTTTTATGATAAAAGGGTGATAATCATGGGCGAAGGTGATTTACAGTTCTTGTATACCTAAAACACAGTAAACACACAGACAAATTTATACGGGACCACCTCTGAAGTATGACCTACCAAACAAAAAAAATCATCAAAATCAATTCACAATATGCGAAGCAATCACTGAACAAACATACAAAAAAGCATACAGTCGAATTGACAATTGACAACCTCCTCCTTTTTGGAAGTCGGTTAAAAGTAGTCTCCTGTGACTTGCACCACAATCGGCCATTGTTCGCATGCTCCCGTCACCTAAATCGGCGCATGCACAATTTGCAACTGCTACAGTTGTTACGTTTGGTGACAGGCGTTCGATAAATAATTC
This sequence comes from Lycia hirtaria, assembly GCA_947563715.1. Lineage (NCBI taxonomy): Eukaryota > Metazoa > Arthropoda > Insecta > Lepidoptera > Geometridae > Lycia > Lycia hirtaria. Next base: position 29,517,052 of record OX387375.1, read on the forward strand.
ATTGGCTTAATTGTAAACTAATGTATTGTAATTATAACAATTAGACTCACTAATTGTCGCGTCATTAATGTCATTATGTTTGGTAGGTCGCAAGAAGTAAAGGTGGGGGGGGGGGGGGGGGGGAATGCATAGAATATTGATTATGTAGTGGTTCTTGATGAAATGAAAGTGAAGGGATAGCTTAGTAGTTAACGTGTTCTGTTCGGGATTTCGGAAAGTCCACCAACAATGACGCTTTTTACCGACTTCCAAAAAGGAGGAGGTTCTCAATTCGACTGTATGTTTTTGTTTATTATTACGCGACTATTTGGCTAATTATGAATTGATTTTGATGATTTATTTTTGTTTGGTAGGTCATACTTCAGAGTTGGTCCCATATAGGTACATTTCATCAAAACCGGTTGTCGAACTTTGTTAGTTCGAAGCCTACGATTTTTTTTTTGTAATTTTATTCGTAGCTTGGAGCTGGTACTGCTATTCATTCCAATGGTGCGAACAGTACTCCTTACAAGATCGAATTTATGCTTTACTTTAAGAATAATTGCTTTAGAAAACATAAATCTCTCACCCGATTACTCAACATAAGTACTTTTTTTACCGAAAATAAAAATATCGTTGGAACTTTCAAATCGAATTAACAATGTCATTGTTGTATTTAATTCGGGCAGTGGCGGCGCGGCGTCTCCAAGGTTACGGCGCTATATAGTATCGCATGCTAGGAGCAGGTTCATAATCAGACGACCTTGCTGCATTGCACTATTTGCACTAGTTATAGTATGCGGGCTTTCAAACTAGTATGTGCGAATTCGCTCAACGCGCGCAGTTGTCTCTCTCGTGCATGTCAACCCTTTTAAACATATGAAATCATTGAATAGGGATATTAGAAAAGTGAGAGATTAATGTGTTCATTTGGACAGGAGGAATATTTAGAAACAAGTTTTTTTTTCGATAACTTTTAAATTGGCTGAGGTATAAGAAAATATATGTTTTTTCTAATGTCGTCGTCAGTACAAATGATATCTGATTAAAACCTTTTTTTTTGTGTTTCTCCTTTTCAAATAAACAAATTTATCACTAACTTTTCTAATATCCTTATTCAATGATTTTATGTTTAAAATGTTGTGATGCGCGAGAGAGATAGCTGCGCATTTTAATTTCGACCATAAAGTTGGGCCCAAAGCGCTCGGCTATCTCGCTCGCTCATCACGACATTTTGAAACTTATAAAATTAATGACTGGGAATATTAGAAAAGTGGGAGACTGATTTGTTTATTTAGATATGAGAAATGCTAAAAAAAGTTTCTTTGATAGCTTTTAAGTCGACTGAGGAGTTCCAAAATATCTACCTATTATGTTTTTAACATTAAAACTCCGTCACATATTTTTTTCAACATTTTTTCTATCTATATAAACAAAAATGTCCCTATCTTTTATAATATCCCCACTCAGTGATTATGTATGCTTAAAAATGTTGTGATGCGCGAGAGAGATAGCTGTAATATGCGTCTAAAGGGAAAGACGCAAAAAAAAACTTATACAAACTTTTATTATTATAAAAACCCTAGAATTAATGTCTAAAGCTAAATCTAGATCATATTTTCTTATTTTCCACAAAACTCTTATGCTATGTATTTTTTTAATGTTTTCGTTGTATCATATAAAATGTATCAAAAATATTACCCCGTTCTAGATAATCGGATATTGAAAATATCAAATACGACTCGCATCTGATATTTCGCGTGGTAAGCCATTAGCGTCAGATTGGCTGTACTCAGTAATAGAAAACCTATTATTGGATAAGCCAGAGCTAATCCATATTCAGTTAGTAAGTCATTAAGCAGCCAGCTTACCGACCGCGGCCCTTTACAAACTCATTTAAGGTTTATACCTATACTTGTAATTACTTTTCTAAGCAGAAATAAACGAGCGCTTCTGTTATAGAAAATATCGTGTAGAAATTGAGTCGGAGCTAAAGGGTTTCCTTGGAATACCCACCATATTACGATGTTGTTTTATGTTCTTCCTTCCACACTCTCTGAAATGTATCTGATTAAAAAACAGATAAACCAGAAACTTTGCAGCGATGCTCCAGATTTTGGAGCTTAGTCTGAACAAGGGAATTGTTAGTAAGAGCACGCTACTCATAGACCCCAACGCTCGAGCTGGTATTTTTCTAACTATCGGTAGACGCTTTTTGCCCAGTTTTCAATTTATGTCGATAAGGGTCGACAATCGACAAATACTCGTACTTACCTACCAGTTTTCAAAGATGTAAAAATAAAAGGTTCTTTAGTTCTTACCGGTCCCTTTATTTGTAAGTGGAACTGACCTACGGCGCCCTGCTGTGGCCATCGTCCGCCCAGCAGGGCGTCCCGCCCTTGGGACACCATTCCGTGCTTTTAAGTGGTCTTCTTATTGCCCTTTGATTGATTTAGTTGAAACGGATTTACCGCATTGACATGTATTTTTACCGGATAAGTAGTAATAAGCCAATCGGTTGCACTGATGCCAAAATGAAAGCCTTTGAATAGACTTAACCATAATGTAGCAAAAGTTTGAATAAATGAATTTGAATGCATGTGTTTCATAGCATCTCCGACGCAGGAAATCCTAGTATAGAGTTGTGAGTGTATAACCGTTATTCCTTAATAAATACAATGTGTCATCGCTAGTTATCAGATAGATTGATAGTTGTAAATTCTGAGTTGAAACAGCTAGCGGTCACCCATCCAAAGATTGACGGCTATGACACGTTGCTCCTGAATTACTTAATCAGATGTTATATTTTCCGATCATCGTGTGCTCGTATTTTTTCTTTATTATTGCTCGCTCCTGATATATCAGCGTGTTTGCTTGGGTTGATTAATACTAGTATCATATTTTCTGTATTATCAGAGATATTAATAGAAACGCTACGCCTCCGCAGTTCATGTCAGTTATTAGTAACTGAAGTATTTGACCTCAAATACTGGTTTATCGGAGCGAGACGTACCTAGACGTAGGTACCGCATGTAATGTAGTTAATACACTTATAGTGTAATTTAATGTGAATTTTATTGGTTACAAATTAATTGGTTTATTTTATCGGTTGGTTATTCGGTTGGCCTTTTTCCGAATATATCTATCTGTATATATAATTATATAATATGATATAATTAATTCGATTTGTATGTTTGCATTGTTTGTTTGTGTGCCTTTTTACTTCGTCATTTGTAAACCAGATTTCGTGTTTCTTGAAATGTGATGAGCATTTGAGTAAAAAAAAACATCTCTCAAGATGTTGCCATATTAATTTTATTATCTCTGGTTTAGTATTTTTGGAAAACGAATGCTGCACAATTGTTAATAAAACAGAGAATTAGTTAAACTATGAGAACTACTACGTATTCTCAAAACTGTAGCTTATTTTTAATATGTATCGCCGAAATACCCTGTAAGAAGGTTTTTTTTTATCAGCCCTGTTTGTACAAACTGTCCCACTGCTGGGAACGGGCCATTTTCTCTCATTGTGAGAAGGGTTAGGCCATAGTCTGCCACGCTGGCCAAGTGCGGGTTGGCAGACTTCACACATCTTTAAGATCATCGAGAACTCTCAGACGTGTAGGTTTCCTCACGATGTTTTCCTTCACCGTTTGAAGTTGGCGGCAATCAATAATACGCACATAACTTCGAAAAGACAGAGGTGCGCGCCGTGGGATTCGAACCCAGGACCTGCGGATCGCAAGTCAGACGGTCTCACCACTAGGCTGCCGGAAACTCAATAGTAAGAAGGTATATAGATAGATAAATGTATTAAATAGGGAAGTACCAATAAAAGTAATACAAAACGTTGAAAGCTTAACAGTGGTAATCCAATGGAACTTCAAACCCAATTGAAGACAATAGCGGCCGAAATCTCGTTTCCAACACGAAATATAAATAGCATTTAATTCAAAACTGTGGGGAGTTAGGGAGCTCTTAGAAGGCGTGTCCGTAACCGGTCATTTCCTTAAATCCAACTGAATATTGCAACCTTCAATTATTTAAGTTAACTCGCCTTTGAGTTGCTTTAATTACCGGTATCCTTTCTCATTTAAATTTCACTCCGGTATTAGGTCCCCGGCACAGAGTATCCTGGGTGAATCAAACAGAAGGACACATTTTCTAAGACACTATTTTATTACGAAATATAGGTGTTCACATAATCGAAATTTCGTTTGTATACAAGAATATAACATATAGTACATTTAAGAGAATCTTTGAGACCGTAATTTTTGATAGTACACGTATTTTTCCATACATCATATTCATATTCATATTCATATTATCTTTATTTGCGTATATGGGTATGATACATTGATGGAATACATAATATTATAGTTAAGAACGCCATATCCCGCCTTACGGCATGCAAAAATTTGTCAAATAACAATTAGAATTTTAACTACCTTTGTCAAATAATGCGACTTACATGCTTTCTGTTGACATTCTCACTCAATCGTAATATATCTCAGTTTTGTCCTCTCAGAAACAAAGAAATACATAAAATGGTAACAGAATCTAAGGAAATCTAAGAAAAATCAATAAAAAAAGATTGCTTACAACTTTGTACATATCAATCACTACCTACATGCTTACACATCTTAAAGAAATCACAAAACCAAACAAATGCCAATAATCTACAGCATGATAATCTGTGTCACCGCAGTATAGATAAGTTACATAAAACTACCTAGTCATGGTCATACCAATGTGTCTTATTAAATAACATCAGGAGACGTCGTAACTCGTAATGCCCTATTTCAATGTTTTTTATCTGATTGGAATCATAAATGGCTATATAGTTGAGCAATTTTTTGTTTTACTTTTAAACTTCAAATATATACCGAAATTTGTAAAAAGCAAAACACAGTTTTTTTTTTTTTTTTTTAATAAGATTTCAATCAGATGAAAAAAATATCTAAATGGGATAATGTTTAAGGTTAGAAATTAGTGTGTCCTTTTTAACCCACTGCGAAAAAGGAGGAGGTTATTAATTCGTACCGTATTTTTTTAAATGTATGCACACGAAATACTTCGCCATTCGAGAACCAATTTTTGTGTTTCCTGAATTTGTGTATAGAGAATGCTCCCAAGTTGGTCCCACAATTATTTTATAAACATCGCTTTATTACTTATTGAATAATCTCTAAAAATTAAAATATTTTTATTGTATTCCTGAGTAAGTGCGTCAGATTATAGAATCGCAGAGTTCCACCTACACATTTTTCTTTGCAAGAGTGTCAAATATTAAGGATTATCGTATAAACATCTGCACATTTTCTAATCTTCGAAGACGAGCATTTCACATTCAATGACATATCGCATTCTTGACAAAAGAAAAAAGAGCGAGTGAAAAGATGTCACTTTAAAAAGTTTACAATCGTGTAGTATTTTGTAAGTTGCGTTTGAAGTCGGTTTTTAATAGAAAAATTATGTATAGAAAATTCCGAGAGAATCGTTTCTCTCGACATGTTTAGACGTTGCACTGATTTCAAGACCGCTCCAAAGTTCACTCGTTCATCGCTCAAAGTTACCAACTCGGCTGAGACCCGGACATGTACATAGTTACCTGACGCGCCCTTTCTTCGGCCACACCACCGTCGCTCGGCCGCCACTCGCCTACCAGTTAGGGTAAATGATATAACTTTAAATTTATATTATAATCTGATATCAACGCCAAAATGAATGTTTAACCCCCGACCCAAAAAGCTGGGCGTTATATGTATGACGTGTGTATCTGTGTGTCTGCTATGGCATCGTAGCTCTCAAACGAATGGATCGATTTTGATCTAGTTTTCTTTTCTTTAGGATTTTATCGAGTGATCTTAGCTTTGTTTCATCAAAATCGGTTCAGCCATTATTTTTTGTTTTCCAAACTTATACTTGTCTAATTGGTAATGTATGGTTGGTATAACGGTTGACCTAACTGAACTGCGTTTCTGCACTTTTAATCTTTGCCGTTTATAGACTGAACTTAATATTGGCTTGTTAAATTTTAATATGGGTTTATTAAAATTGTACGCCAATAACGGGTAGAGTTCCGATCGTTTTAGATTTCAGATAGCATTCACTGGAACGAATGCTGCTTTTCGATTCGTATTGTCGATGAACGCTGCATTGCGTTTCAATCTTGATATGTTTCGAACCACAGTATTTTCTTGTATTATTCTAATGTTTGAATAGGAATATAGAAATGAATGATTTAGTTTTGTAGACATAGAATATTTATTTATTCACTCTAGACTTTCTTTATTTTCTTTATTATTTATTTAATTATACATCAAGATACAATTTCAATTTGTTATACAATCATCTAAAAACTTAGAATAGGTTTGTCTAGATGATCTATTATCGCAGTTTGTAATTAGCGATATAATTTAAAACAGCACAAATTGATCAAACTATGTGCGAGATCACGCAAAAAAAACTGAATACATAAGTACAGGTTTTATTAGTTTTAAAGGTTTCGAGATTATAATATGTCTATAAACCATATTTTCACTCCTCTTGCTCTAAAAGTCCGTCATTATAGCGTAGTAAAATAGCATTTTAAGTTCTAGGGGATAAAGTATTTTTTTTTTAATTTTATCTGTTACCAAAGAGCCTACATACACGAAACAGTCTTTATTCAAAAGTAGAACAATCTCTTTGGAATATATTTACATTCTCTTTGCAAACATCTCGTTAAATCACTCGGGAATCAATCTTGGGATCTCGTTAAATATCCAGAATTGTACATATAATTTTTAATAATATAAACTTTGAATTATTGTATTGGATTATTTTATTTTCTCGCACTCGTAGTGAAAAGTAGAGTGTAACACACGGCGCTAAAAACCCATTGTAACTCGGTTTCTATGTACTCGATCGCTCCTTTAGTATACCTAAATAACGTCACAGAACCGACTTTTTTATCTGTTCCAAAAAGTATTTAAAAAAGTTACATTAAAGATATTTCTTATTTTCGCAAAGCACAAAATCAACAAAAAATATTACTGTCAATATTAAGTAACATTTTTGTGGGTAATTATGACATTATTCTATTAAATTGAATTTGTGACGTCATCACGACGTTTTCTTTAAAAAATATTTAAAATAAATACAGTTTAAAAAACTAAAAAACTCGCTACAAATTATTTTGGTCAAAGTTCATTACAAGACTTTTCTAACAAATCCAAACACAGCTATGATACGATGTTCCATCATGAAGTTCTAGTTCATATCTTCCGGCTCCATCATCAGATCAGTTCGACAGTACCATATTATTGTATTGTCATCAGAACTACATACAGCTGCCAATTTTCATGACGCTACGATCCTTGTAAGATGGTTAAATTAGTTACTTTAGATTTCATTACATAGTTAGTTACATACAGGTCGACCTAATAAAAGCGTGTTAAAAACCACTGAACAGAATCAAAAACATTAAAATAAGTTTTTTTTTATGTTTGGTAGATACCAAACAAAACTGTTTAAAAAAATATCGAAAAAAATCTTAATATTCCTACCCCATTGAATAAGAATTTATTTTCTTAAATTATTATTAAAACTATATGAAATCGTAAGGTATAAATATTGGTTCGGTAACTTTCTAGATTTATCCTGAAACATTTTACACCCCAGGTTCTCATAAACTGTGGTGGTTTTACAATACAAAGTCTGCGAAATAAGATGTTCTTATTTTCTACATCTAGTTGGTTTCAATTTTCAATTCAAACGTAGCCTTCGGTTGGATATAAAAGAATTGGAAGCCACTTCGATTTCAACGTGTAAAACAGTTGTTTATTTACAAAATATTGGCGAGAAAAAAAAAACGTCTTATTTATTGCCGATTTTCAATTCAAATTGGAGGTAACTTAATAATGCCGGGTATAGACTAAGTGAATACGTGACTAACTGAATAATAGCTTAACATTACTAATCCACTATTGGATCGGTCCGCAGCGAACATGAGGCGAATTTTCAAAACTGTTCGCTGTTGCGTCATACTGTCAAAGTACTAACAATGTTCGGTGCACTGAAAGGATCTCGTTCACTCTGATCAATTTTTGAAGGTTTGCTGCGAACAGATCCAATTGTTAGTACTTTTAGGGAGTGACTTCATTTTAATCGACTTCCAAAATGAAGGAAGTTATCAATTCGACTGTATGTTTTTTATGTTTGTAACGCGGTAACTCCGCAAATTATGACTTAATTTTGATGATTCTTTTCTTTATTTGGTAGGTAATTAGTTCAGAGGTGGTCCTATATAAATTTTACTAAAATCGGTTCAATATTTTGATTTTATAACAAAGTAACTAGACAAATGTCATCCAAGTAAACGAAATTACATATTTTAAAATCGGTTGTTTAAGTTTTTTTAAGTATTGAGTAGAATGACACCGTTCAGCTTGCGTCAACTTAGACCACAAGATTACATGCATACTTGGAACAATCGCTTGTATTATATTGATGTAATAGCATGATTATTGATGTGATTGCAGGCTTAAGTCGATTATACGTTATTATTGTGCCGCGTAAACGACATGAGCTTTACCTGGGCTCATGTCGTATACGCGTACAATTCGTCGATTGTTAGCGCTCGTTTGCGCGCATTCCTTAGTGATTTCATATTGATAAAATTATTTCAGCGGAGCACTGCACAAAGGAAGGGCAGGCTTTCGTTGGGATTTCTCATAGTTGGTTAGAGTCTGCGATGTTTGTTTTTGTTCGTTAAAGTTCAATCGCTATCACTTGGAGTGTGTACCTGGCATTACTTTTGATAGATAATTTAAAGAATCTTTTACTTATCAATCTTAACACTATCATTGTTTTGTGAATTACGTATGGGGAAAGTAAATTTAATTTTTACTAAATATCCTATTCATTCATTTATTTTTGGTAAAACCGATTTATCCCAACTGTTATTTAAAAGTAAACCAAGTTTTTTGCAACAAAAATTAATGAAAAAATTTAAGTTTTTTACTGCAAAGTTGGTATTGAACAAAGTATCGTCATTCCTGCGAAAAATAATAATATAATTTTCGATTTCAAACAAATTTTGGATTTAGGTATACTTACTTAAATAATCTATACATTTATATGAATTACGAGGCTAATTACAATTAGTTTACAATTTTGTAAGAATAGTGATTGTTACGATTTAAGGTACTGTCAAAGTTAGTATATCAGTACTGTCTACCAGATTGCAAACGGCGCTTTGCGGAGCACAACTCTGTCAAGGTAATGCTAGCTTCAGGAACAGACGTAGAGTTATGTTGCTATTCCTTTACAGACACGCTTTGCATGCGGTATCGTTTCTGAAGAACCTTGACTTCGCTTGGGGGCGGATATAATTGCTTACCTAGTCATTGAAATGAAATAAATTGAAACGGATTTGTCGCGTATATTTTACATAGTTCTATGACCTGACATTTGGTACATTTTGCAGTTTTCGTGGTCACAGCTTAGTATAATTATCAGTTTCATCGTGCGGACTGCTAGATTATGGAATACGCTGAGTGGGTCTTACCCTATAGATATAATCTGGGTATCCTTAAATCGCGAGTGAATTAGTTTCTTCTAGGTAAGCGTGCTCCATCGTAAATCGCAACGTCGGCGTCGTTTAACATCAGGCGAGTTGGCGGTCAAACGCAAACCTATTACTACGTAAAAAAATAATTCGAATTGCAAGTAAACGTGATTTTTAGCTTCAGTATACGCAATTTTAGAGTCGATTTCGAATTATTATTTTTTTCATTAGAAAGGAAAGCTTAATTTAGCTTCGAACAATATGCTAAGGACTAAAGTAACTTTTAGCTTCCAGAACTAAGCAGCTAAGCAAATCATGATGGAATTAAGTATACTAGAGACGCTGAAATTCTGGAAAATGTAGCACACATTTCATTATTATCATCACTATTTTTTTCGCTGCGTGGGTGAAACCGCGAGGCACTGCTAGTAAATTATATAATCTTTGTTTTCAAATTAGATATAAAGATAAACTATTTATGTAGAACTTACAATCAAGAGATATTGTTTAAAAGGTAGTGTAACAAATGGCGGCCTTATCGCTAACAGCGATCTCTTCCAGAGAGTCTTAGGGTGGAGAGAAACGAAAGTAATATGACGGGGCGTGCATAGAGAAGGGAGGGAATATAAATAAATATGTATTAACCGAATAAATATATTTTGTATGTATATACCGCAGGTTTTTGATAAAATTAACCTAAGCTAGTCTAGGTTTGATTAAAGAACTGGATTTTGTCAGGTTTATGGTAACGTTAAGTAATAGTCTTCTTCTGGTTCTTGATCTAAAGCCTAGGTTTTTGATCAAGAATCTTGATCAAAGTATGAAAAACCTACGACATATACATATATAAGTATAATTACCAATATATACACATGTATTAGACATACATTATATTCTGTTACACCCTAATACTTACGATATAAATACTATAAATGTAGATACTAATAAATATCATAAATATAAAAAATTCGAAAATACTAGAGAAAGTGATAAAATAACATATAGTGATGAAAGAAAAATTACTAATATACGGTTTTCACTAAATAAAGGTTTAGACACAAAACAACATATTTTTATCACGTAAAATGTAATTTTATGCTAATTGACAAATACATGAGACGTCGCAAACGCAAAATAATACATACATAATTTTCCTATTAGAAAACCGACTTCAAACGCAACTTACTAAATCCTTCACGATTGTAAACTTTTTAAAGAGACCTCTCTTCACTCGCTCTTTTTTCTTTTGTCAAGAATGCAATAGCAATCATTGAACGTCAAATGCTCGTCTTCGTAGATTAGAAAATGTGCAGATGTTTATACGATAATTCTTAATATTTGACACTCTTGCAAAGAAAAACGTCTAGGTGGAACTCTGCGATTCTATAATCTGACGCACTTACTCAGGAATACAATGAAAATATTTTCATTTTTAGAGATTATTCAAAAAGTAAAAAAAGCGATGTTTATAAAATAATTATGGGACCAATTTGGGACCTTTCTCTATACACCAATTCAGGAAACACAAAAATTGGTTGTCGAATGACGGAGTAATTCGTGTACATACATAAAAAATATATACGGTACGAATTGATAACCTCCTCCTTTTTCGAAGCTGGATAATAAAATAACAACGATATTTACCGAAAAAAATTATCTACCGGGACTTGTACTCTCTTATCTATCTTAGTATAGATTTACACATTTTATTATAAAATTAACTTTACTTACCTAATTATAAAAAGAAAACATTTTCTAAGTAAATCATACAGCTTTATGTAACGAATCGCCCTGTTATAATGTTCCTAGAATTATCATGTAATTATTAAGTTGCTTTAGCATAATATAAAATATGTTGTAGAACTTTGATAGAACCAGGATTTTAGTCAAAATCCTAGAAATTTCATCAAAAGCCGGAATATGAAATAATGAATTATGTGTTTCGAAACTACATATTTTCTATGATTACAAACCTAGCAAAGAGAATTTCTAAGAGAAGTGTGGACAATTAGCATTCATGCTCACCATCGAAGGCTCCTTCTTGCGGCGGCTGTGTGTGGCGGGTCGCCCTCTTCCCTAACATATGGTTGAGGAGGGCGATGGCTGGCACAAGCGTTATACTCGTGATCGGGTGATGCTTGCGAGTCGCTGGTTTGTTCGTAGTATTCACTCAACATATTAATAAGTTACTTAAATTAAAATAAAACAATCTTTCCGTAACGATAAGTAGTTAAAAATAGTTTGTAATTATGACAAAGGTCACGGACTCCGGTGTCTGTGGAGCTAAAAATTAATTAAAAATAATAATTTCTACAGACTAGTTTAATATTATGATTTCTATACAAATCAAAAGAGTTTTTGGCTACCTTGTGCGACATGACAATTTTCATAGAGGGCAAGATTGAGAAGAGGAGAGGACCGGAGAGGTCGATAAGACTGTTTAAGTTTATAGATCAAATAAAGGAAAAGGCTAATTATGTATTGTCAAACAAAGAGGCGACACTCTTAGCATAGGATCGACAAACATAAAAATCACTCCACAGACAGGAGCCAAGCTATTAAATGTTGAATGAACAAACGTTTGTAAGCTATATATATACATATATAGTTCCCAAACAAACGAGTGTTCTTTTTACGTGACGGGAACTATACATGTAGTTTTCATTTTATGTTACAATAATGAATAAATTCTTTTATTATTATTTTCACTACATAAAGTTTAAAAAAAAAAACACCTATTTCGAAATGCTTAAATTGTAGTGTGTTATAAATTTAGAACATGTTGTAAGCGTTGTAAGCTTATTGAAGACTATATTACACATAATTACGTGGCTGACAAAATTTAGCCAAATTTTTATTTTTTTTATTTATTTTTTTTGACAAAAAAAAATTTGCCTATGCACAATACACCCCAAGCGGGACGTCAGTGCAGGACTTATCGCCCCCATCTCGAATAAGAATAAGAATAAAATTTAGCCTAAATGAATTCTGACATTCGATCAAAATCCGAGATCTACTCAGGATTTTGACAGCTGTGTCAGCTTTTTATCATATTTCGGCATTTAATAAAAATCCTAGGATTTTACCAATATCCTGGTTTAATACAAAACCTGCGACATACACATTCAAAGAAAATCACGAAGAGGATGAAGTTAGTTAGTTAATTTATTAAAGCAGACATCGCGTCTCGTTAGGGATATAAAAATAAATAGAAAAAGTCTCTTTGAGGTTTTCTTTCAGCATTTGATACATGCGGAGAAAAAAACGACTAGGTTATCTCCTGAAGGCCCGTAGACAACCTTCGAGTTGAATGTTTTTTAGGGTTCCGTAGGAAACAAGGAATTTAAATCCTTAAATCTATTCAACGAGACGATTGCTCAGAATCCAAACGCTAACATATTTTTTGATAGGTTTAGTGTAATGTTGGATATTTGTATTCGTTTCTCGGCTACTTCTTATGTATAATTATTGGCTGCTGTGTGCTTTGGTTCTGATGTAAGCACAGTAAGCAGTTGAATGAAAATAAAATAAAATAAAACACTCTTATAGTTCCCCATGTCCGTCTGTCTGTCCGCGTTGCTCAAACACTGTTTAGTATTAGAAAGCTGTCATTTGTAACATGGTTGCCTGGAAGAGATCGCTCTTAATGATAAGGCAGATTCAGATTCAGATTCAGATTCTTGCCGCCTGTTGTTGCACTAGTTTATTTAAGTCCTTTATTATTCAGATATTTATTTACTAATCTTAAGCCTAAGTTTTTACAATATTTATATAAAAACATTATAAAGTAATAATAATAAGTCCTTTTATTATTACTTTTAAGGTGTGTGTACGGGTGTGGCACCCGTGTCGGAAATGTACTATTGTGCCTGAGGGGCACCTATTCTAAGAGTTTATCTATCTAATTTGGCTTGAACATACACATTAATCACGCCTAAAAATCGTAGATTAAAATCTTGAAGTTTTGGCGTAAGTACTTTCCCTGCATGTAATGTAAAGTGGGGATGAATTATTTTTTTCTCATCTACCCCATCCTGTGGAGTGTCGATGGATACGTAATCAAAAATATTGGGGGTGTGCGAAAACTATATTTCTGAATTAGTTTGCGAAATATTAAGCTTTGAATTGATAATTTTTGTTAGAGTCAAATGTCAACTTTTTATTTTATATGTTTAAAAATGTTGTGATACGCTGGAGAGATAGCTGCGAGATTTGAGTGTATCGTTAAATTTAATCAATACAGATGGACAGATAGACGGCCATGGCGAATCTATAAGTGTTCCTTGTTGGATACGGAACCCTAAATAAATCTGTCAATAAATAGCTTGTAATAATTGAAATAAAAAAAAATATGAACGGATTTATCGCGTATATTTTACATAATTTCAATGAGTACTAATCACTTAAACCTTAAAAAACATTAGTTTAATAATGTATTATTCCCGGTCACCTGTTATTCCTTGTAAGAAAACTAAAAATCTACCCTAACTGACATGAATAACTGGTAACCACCTTATGTAGCTGGTGTAGGAAGTCAGCACTCCGTTGTGTAAGGAGTCAGCAATAAATGCTTGTATCCTTTCCACAGCTATTCGGTAATTACTTGGCGCGGCTGCTGGTGCTGCCTCATGGGAACAGGAAATATGCGATGTGGCAACTTGAATTATACATTGGTACTAATACGAAAAAAAAAAAAAAAAAATGTGGACATTTCACACAACACCATCTAGCCCAAACTAAGCAAAGCCTGTAATAAGGAACTAGATGGCTGATAGAATACATATATACTTTTTTTTTTGTAAATATATACATATGATACATAGAAACACCCAGACACAGAACAAACATCCATGCTCATCACACAAATGTTTGCCCTGGGTGGGGATCGAACCCACGACCTTTCAGTTCAGCAGGTAAACGTAAACACACTACCAACTGCGACAAGGCCGACAAATTCATATTTATTTATTAGCGTTCCACAATCTTACATAGGTGTTAAATAAAATAGCAGTTACAATTGTGAGCTCCGTCGGGCACAGCTAAATATGTAGTTCTAAAGAAAGAGAGAGGGATAGCTTTACGTTCTAATATATAATACATTTATAATTTATTTAATTATATCTGCTGAGTAATCATTAACGGTATAATATGGTTTCTTTGGTAAAAAATCTTTTAACAAATAATTTGATCGAGCGAACGAAGCGAGCAAATGTCTTTGCTGACATAATTTTCTTTCATATCTCTGTATGTTCGTTTGGTTGTTTGTCGTTTGAATATTTGTGATGTTTTCTAGTTTCACAAATGACAATTTTTTTATAAGCTCATGCAGTCATTTTATAACTAAAAAAATGTGGGTATGCGCGAGCGAGACGGACGATGGTCTAACTACGGACTCTGAAGAATTAATGTGCAACATCAAAATGTTCTTGGCTCTTTGGGTCGCACAACATTTGCGGCTGGCGGCGAATATCACAAGTTAATAAAGCTTTCTAAGGAACGGTTTTCTTTCGGCGGCACGTCTCGCCCCGTGCTGCTAGCCTGCTCCTCGGAAACGTTTCATTTAGCCAGTCGCGTAGTGTTGCCAGGGTAACTATGCTTTCTGGAGCCAGGAAGACTGCTTTTGTAGAAATTTCTTATAAATATACAGGTTTTGTATTACAATAAGTTAAGAAAACTAAAAAAAAAAAATGACCAAAAACGAACCGATTTTGATGAAACATAGCTAAATACACCCTCGATTAAATCTTTTTTTAGACAAACAAAACCCTAGATTAAATCAGTCTATCCGTTTGAGAGCTATGACGCCACAGACAGACACACATATACACACGTCAAACTTATAACACCCCTCTTTTTGGATCGTGGGTTAAAAAGAAAAGCATCGTCGGAACATCACTATCACAACAGTCAGTAGTGAAAAATGTGTACAAGCTTCCAGTGAATTCCACACAGTCAAATCTTCTTGTTTTAAATTTGACTAGTCCCCAACGTCAGTTCATAATAAAATAAATAAATATAAATATTTGTGGACATTTCACACAACACCATCTAGCCCAAACTAAGCAAAGCTTGTACTATGGAACTAGATGGCTGATAGAATACATATATACTTTTTTTTTTGTAAATATATACATATGATACATAGAAACACCCAGACACAGAACAAACATCCATGCTCATCACACAAATGTTTGCCCTGGGTGGGGATTGAACCCACGACCTTTCAGTTCAGCAGGTAGACGTAAACATACTACCAACTGAGCCACAAGGCCAGCCATAATGTTTATATTATTCGTATATTTTTCATTCAACAGTCAACACCAATAAAGTCCAGTCAAAGTCATGTTTAAGGCCTAGTCATGCCTCAAGTTAGACAAAAAAAAAAACTTTTCAGCACTTTATTTCACATGCTTATCTTATTATGCAGTGAAACAGTTTATGAATATAGTATCATCATTTTTATACTTTTACTAACATCTGAAATAGAGAAAAAAATAACTAGGCGACATGATTTTTTTCACAATCTCACTATAAAGACTCCTACATACTCGTATATCTGTGGGGGTTAAGTGTCGTTTTATTTCCTAAATCACTAGGATCACACACGTAAGTAAATTTTCCAATAATACCTTAAAAGTAAATGTCGGTCGCATCTTATTACTAAAGTAAGTTCGTATAGACTGAGTGGCCAGCCCTATTGTCAGAGTTATTAAGCCGCCGAAAGGCCTCTGACTTGGCTTGACGATTGCTGAGCATCTTATTACTAAAATAGTGACACGTGACACTTCAAACTAATACATACAAAATTAGTAGTACTTCCCCTCGCGCAGGACAACACCGCTTACATTTTTTAACACTGGCAACCCCACACGAATGAAAAACGTTTCGCCTAGATCACAGTGAGAGCAAACAGAATTACGAATTCATGAAAATGTTAATAATTTTTACGGAGGTAACTTTTTTCTCTCCTCAGACTGATAGAAGGGAGGTTTGCTTAGAGGGTGGAGGATGGAGGGTGGACCTTTAAGTAGATATACAGTAATTTGAATCTTAATACAATCCCATTATTTATTTTAAGTCCGGGGGAAAATGCATAGGATTTCATTGTGATGAAAATTTTAAACGGTTCTACTTTTGGACTGCGATTGAAATTTTAATTTCGCCTGGAGTCTCATTTTGGCCGATTTATTCGTTCCGTAGATAAGAGCCAGTTCTTATTAAGAGGTCGCGTAAAGGCACAGTTTATTTAACTTTTATTAAGTAAATATACGTCGGGGAACGGGAATTCAATTTTATTTCAAGGGCTCTTTGATACTCTTAAAATCGCTCGAGTTGCGTAATTTTCAGATGTGATTGGACTTTTCAACGATTTGAAAGTATGATTGGAAATTTTCAATCTAAGAAATTGATTAGAATCTTGGGAGTAGTTCGTAGCTCCATTGTCTTCATCTTTTTTTGTGGTTGACTTGGCCTTAGACCACAGCTTACTTACAAGTTCAAATGAAAATTAATTTTCAAGTGAGATTGATGGACACACCTTCAGTTACTTTAACAACATATAACTTATGAAGAAGTTATGTGCGTATTATTGATTGCCGCCAACTTCAAACGGTGAAGGAAAACATCGTGAGGAAACCTACATGTCTGAGAGTTCTCGATGATCTTTGAGATGTGTGAAGTCTGCCAACCCGCACTTGGCCAGCGTGGCAGACTATGGCCTAACCCTTCTCACAATGAGAGAAGATGGCCCGTTCCCAGCAGTGGGACAGTTTTTACAAACAGGGCTGATAAAAAAAAAAAAAAAAAAATGGTAGAAGTTAGCCAGCCGGACACTAGAAACTACATTATAACATTATTTCAGGCTTGCTTGAAAAATATTTGACAGTTTTCAGTTTATTCCTTTTTTAACCGACTTCGAAAAAGGAGGAGGTTATCAATTCGTACCGTATATTTTTTTTTTATGTCTGAGCACGAATTTCTCTCTCATTCTTGAACCAATTTTTGTGTTTCGTGAATTGGCATATAGAGAAAGCTCCCAAGTCGGTCCCATAATTATATTAGAAACATTGCTTTGTTACTTTTTGAATAATCTCTAAAAGTAAAAATATTTTCATTGGATTCCCGAGTGAGTGCGTCAGATTATAGAATCGCAGAGTTCCACTGACACGTTTTTCTTTACAAAAGTGTCAAATGTTTAGGTTTTTCGTATAAACATCTGCACATTTTCTAATCTGCGACGACGAAGCATATGACATTCAATGACAAATGTCATTCTTGAAAAAGCGGATGAAGAGAGGTCTCTTTAAAAAGTTTACAATCGTGAGGGATTTATTGCGCTTGAAAAGTAAAACCTACTTACTCCTCATCCAATGTGTATAAGGAGAAAATAGAGTTACTTCAACGCTTGAGCGCCTTGTTTAATTATTATCCTTACTAATATTATAAGTAAACGAAATAACGTACTTCGAAGGCTGTTGTTTCAGTTTTTTAAACTATAAAATTATTCATTATGTTCAAGGTATGACTTCTTGGATGGGCCTCAGAGTTTGACGCATTAGCCGTACCTTAATTACTGTACATGTTATGTTATATTTTTTTTATTGTTGACGAGCACTGTTTGTTTTTGCTTGCCTTGTTTTTATATCCCGTGCGTCACCTGCTGGTAACGGCGGAAGACCAGCGCTGAAACCGGGATGTGACAAAACAATCTGCTTATTATATTTTATTTGTTTCTTGGTTTTTCGTTTTGTTTTATATATGTATGTCGTTTTTTGTCACAATAAAGTTTAAATCTATTGGGTATGTAAAGTTTTTTTTTGGTATTTTTTTTATATTTTTATATGATAGAATGGATCATTTAGAAAATCTAATTTCAATATTTTTTTATTCTGTTTAGTACTTATTTTTTAATATTTTTTTAAAGATAAAATCGTCAGTAGGAAAGATGACGTCATCGTACCTACTGAATAAGATGTTGTGATAGCCAACATGAACTAACAAATACATATACGTCAACTTGATAGTGACATGTACCTATATTCGTTTTTGTCTCTGACTGATACAAGAGATCATCGGTTTTTGTTGTTTTGAAAAAAACAAATACGTTGTGTAAACATAAAGAATGAAAAAAAGAATAATTAATAATGAGCTCGTTGTAATTAATTAATGTTTTCTAAGGTCTTCGCGATTGTGTTTGCGCATTGAAATGAAACAAATTCACAATATTATTCAGAAACTACAACTGTGAAATGTTTCGACTTTCGTGCCAAAAATCCTAATAAACTGTTTTTTTCAAGTAAAGGAAACCTTTAAAAGACTGGTGTGAACAAGTTAACGTAGAATATGTTCCTGGGCGAAGCATTGATGCTGCAGTACAATGAACCAGAAAAAGGAACCAGAATAAAATAAATAATGTATAAATGTAAATAAAATAATCTCATATATAATTACAATGAAATTGGTATATAATTAAACACAATAAAATCATTTCAAAAAAGAAGATAAGATTCTCAACCTTAGGTAAGTTAGCAGAGTCGGCAGGTACAAAATTATCCATAATTTATCCAATCAGTAGGCAAACAGTGTCTTACAACAAAGCAGTGGTCAACGTAAATGCAGTATCAATCAAAACGGTAGGAAAGCAAGGTCGCCGTAAAGATAATGAACAGAATTAGTTTAATACAAATGAATAGAGTAGCAGAGCACCAAACACACAAAATAATTCTTTTCTTTGTTTATTTATTTTGGTATGACAGTTGTCATAGAGATATTGTCTCTCTTGTCAATGCCAATGCTGTCAGTTTCATCTTTTTTTACTAACTAAACTACATTTTAGAGGTCGACTGAAGGTCAAATATTTTTTATATTTTCGCAAAAATTTGCGCGATAAAGATAAAGATAAAGATAAAGATAATTTATTTGCATACAACACGAGAATTTTATACAACAAGTGCATAAAAGATGTTACACTAAATTTAGTCGCTTAAAATCATGTTGTGCCGATTAGGCGTACAAATGTCAGGTAGACAGCATCATGCACATGCGAAAAATTATATAATAATAATAATTATTATTTGTTATTAGATTAATACACAAACCAAAAATATCTATAATATGACAAAGCAGAAGCAATAAAAGATACACATAATGTCAAATAAAATTAAAATTTGTCATTTAAAAAATCATTGATAGAATAATAACACTTCTGCAATAACAATGCCTTCAACTTTTTTCTAAATAAATTACTATTCTGGTCTCTTATTGACTTAGGAATCTTATTGTAGATTTTAGGACCCATACATACGATGCTATTTTGCATCAGTGCTGTCTTTCCTTCATGTACGCGCCGTTTGTCTTGGTCGCGCCTATTTCTTACAGTAGTATCAGATAGTGTGGGGAATCGCTCCCGGTTTGTTTTTACAAAAAGGGCCGTTTCTAAAATGTATAAACACGGAAGTGTAAGAATTTTATACTTTAAAAAATAGGGCTTACAACTATCTCTTTTTTTGAGTTTAAACATTGAACGAATACAGCGTTTCTGCCTTTTAAAAATAATAATTTTATTTGTTGAATTTCCCCAAAAAATAATCCCGTACCTCAAAATTGATTCAACTAACCCATAGTAGGCTTTAAGTAAAGATTCTATATTTAGAGTACGAGCTAGTTTGGCGATGGCATATGTTTGGCTACTTATTCTTTTCGAAAGGTGCTCTATTTGTGATTTCCAATTCAATTTTCGGTCAATATATAATCCAAGAAATTTTGAGCTTTCTACTTCATTTATAATGTTATTGTCGTATGCTACATTAATATTACCTTTGTTTGTTTCTCTTTGTCTAAAATGCATTATATTTGTTTTATTTAGGTTAATTTTTAGGTTAATTTTTAAGCGATCTCATCATTTTATGTGCCCTAAATAAACAAATATGGTTTATAGACATATAATCTCAAAATGGTTTTGGAATCAGCATATGTTACATTTTTCTTTACATACCCAAATAAATGCTTACCATCGTGAATGTTCTAAGTAATTTTTGGAAATCGAACCAGTATCTTTTGGTACAGAAGTCCATTGCATCACCGATTCGACAATATTTTTTTTTATAACTTTTTTCTTTATATGGAACACATGTTTTTTTTTTTCACATTGATGTGCAAAACATTTTTCGCCAAAACAAAGATGGATCACTGAGTTATAGAATTAGTTACGATCATTTCGAAGAGATCTTAAAATGACGCTCACCAATATGACCATGTTTGGACATCTAAAGGTACGGTTGCATAATATTACACTGCGCGATGCTATAAAACTGCTTTTAACCTATAAAAGAAAAGAGTTTTTGTACTCTTTAATAAATTTCATTTTTTGAGGAAACTTTTTTGTTCATATAGAATATATAGCTATACGTTTGACCACCAGCTATAAATAAATAAATATTGGTGGCCATTTCAAACAACACTAACTAGCCCAAAGGATAGGGATGGGAATTATATAGCTGGTACGAGTTTCTACTCGTATATATACTTTTTTTTTGTTTTTTTTTTGGTTAAAGTAGCGGATTATTTTATATTTAAATGTTTTTTTAGTTGTCGGGGTTATTGCTAATTAAGATGTACCAACTTTTAACCGAAGGAATGCGTTATTTTTACATAATTTTCTGATTTACCTGTGACCACAAACACGTTGCAGTTTCCGTGGTACAGATATTATGTTATAGAAATATCAATCGTTTTGAATCTATTTATTTTAAGCAAAGCGATGTACACAGAAGCTGCTCATAGTGATGGGGTTGTTTTTTTTTCTGATGACTAACTTCCATGCAACGTCAGAAGAATCATGTAAAAATTTACATTATAATTCCGTTGAAACTTGTTTAATCCTACTATCAAATAAATAAATAATTTCTATTTAGGTTTTTCTTGCACGACACTTCTGCTGCCTACTCTATTTCTTGCTTACGTTGGTAGATTTATTCTAACATTTACGTTTGACATCTTGGCCATCGTTTACCATGAGACGCGTAGTGATGGTCGAACAACGATATCACAGCATAGAAACAAATATACATATTAAAAGAAAACAACATATGCGTTACGCTTGATATGCTGTGGGCTGTACACAAACAAAAAAAAAACAAAAAAAACGCATGCAAAGCTACTGTATAATTTATTTAAATGAGCATTATTTAGAATAGTTTCTGTAAAATCATTTATTTGACACGAACAAGTTAGTTGGAGGTTACGAAAAAGCGTTTTTTTTTTAATTTTGGGAATGTTGTATTATTATTGTCACAAAAAAAATATAGTCTATGATACTCAAAGAGTGAAGACGAATCAAAGACGAAAGAAAATCGGTCAAGTCGTTTAGGCTGTAGGAGGTAATATATAGAAACATGCATTTACATGCATACCCAAATACAAACATACGTACTCGAAAATCATAACACTTCATCTTGCGCAGTCAGGTAAAAATTGAGTTATGTCCCATCGCGTCGCGAACTAGTGTAGTACTGCCCTTACGCCTGTGATCTATCTCCCGCCGGTTTTCCTCTATCTTGCTTGTCACGTTCCGTAAACAAGCCCAAATCTATGAAAATACTGATAAATATTTCCTTTTCACTATGTCCTGTACTGTAGCTGTATTGGGAAAAGGGATAAGGGTGTACTCAATATTTTACCACATAATATTAGGGTAGGTAGGTATGGTACAGTAGGTTCTATCATAAAGTTATTGTGTTGCCAGATCTACGGAAAGACGTACCTACAGTTCCATTTTGTACAACCTTTGTACGGTTAAGTTGGTAGACAAGTATTTAAGATGTTTTAAAGAGATATCAGAAATACTCTGGTGTCATGGTTATAAAAATGCGGTCACCCATCCGAAAATTGACTAAAATGCTCATCACGTTTTTTTTTACTCAACAACATCTAGCCCCATTCTAAGCTAAGCTTGTAGTATAGGAACTAGTTGGCTGATAGAATACATTATATATGTATACTTGTTTTTAATTGAATTCAAAACAGGAGATTGTGTAAATACTTGTAATATATAGAAACACTCAAATACAGAATAAACATGTTCATCACACAAATGTCCTGGGTGGGGATCGAACCCACTATCTACAGCTTAGCAGGCAGACATACTATCAACTGAACTGCGAGGACAGGACTCCATTAATTACCTAAATACTTAAAAACAAATGAAAGTTTTGGCACAGTTACGTCAGTTTTTGGGCAGTGGTAACAAAATGTTTCTAAAGCAAAATAGTTAATTTATGACGCAAAAGAATTACTATGACGTAATTCGCTCCCAGGACTTAGATAAAAATACGTCAGCAGTTCCATTTCGCTTCAAATTCATTCAATAGAATCCTATTTTTGGGCGTTACATAACATGCAAACTCCAAGTTTCAACAAGAAATGTTTGGGCACGAGTAGGCGTCAAATAGTCGTGGGCTCATTTAATTTTAGAAGGAGAAGTATTGGTATTCTATTGTTGACGGTAGGGTAAAGGTTGCTAACGTGTTTCGTTACGTTTGTTACTTTCTTATACAACCATCAGGGTACACTGTAAGACTGCTGATAGGGTCTGTTCAGCTAGAATGTGGTAATGAAGCCGCTGCTGTCCTTGATTCATTATTTTATTCAGTAGAGAGCACAGAATACTAGTAGTATGTACTTCGAGACGTTAGTTCTTTTTCTTCACGATAGAAATATAAGTAAACAGATTCTAAATACAATAAATTGACATTGGTGGGCATTTTAAGACAATTCCATCTAGCTAAATTAAGCAAAGCCATGGGAAGTATGTAGCTGATAGAATACTTATTAATTTTTTAATATACTAAAGTTACATAGAAACATCCAGATACAAAAATCCCAACAAATGTTTGTTCTTGGTGAGGATCGAACCCACAACCTACACCTTAGAAAGTAGACATACTTACTAACCGTGAAAAGGTAAAAGAAACATACAATAAAATCGAAAGAGCAATATACAGACAAAGAGACAAAGGTACTTCTGCTTTATATTAATAGGTTGCTATGTGTATAGGTGTAGGTTACTGTTTAATTAAATTATTCCAATAAATCTAAGAGATCGCACTGCGCAAAGTACGATTTGTAAATAATTTAAAATAAAAGTGCGATCCAAGTCACGACAAAGCCACGAGTATAAATACATATTTGTGTACGATCTATTTTCAATTCAGCTCCATAAACGCCCTGCAGCAGATATTTCAAATAAAGCAGCGTACACACGAGCGAATATTATCCGGTCGTGTCTGTTAAAACTATTAGGGCCTGAATGCACTAGAATACAATGATGCAGTGGCTGCGATCTTTCCGGCTTATTTATAAACGCTGAATAAGCGCATTTTAGTTAAACATTGTTTTGTTCCGTTTCGCGCGTGATAGTTCCCGTCTGATAGAAAGTGAGAAGTCCTTATTCAGTGAATAAGATACCTATATTACCATGCGTTTATAAATAAGACAGTGTATTCTTAAATAAATACTCGTGAACCGTAGGCTAGCACAGAAGTCTTTGATAGACGCTAGTTTAATGTACGGTTGCTAAATGTTGTTGGAACGAATGGACTCTTCCCTAATATCTGGTTGCGGAGGGCGATGGCTGGAACGTACGTCACACTCGTGCTTGGGCGCTGCTAGCGGGAGCTGGTCTGCTCGTTGTGTGAATTCAACTTATTGCGTCGTCATGACTAACCTTATAGTCGACTATCAGGCGAGTTGGCGGTCAAGTGCAAACCTATTAATACATAAAAAAAACATATCCGACATGTGAAACGCTTAACCCGATTTTGATAAAAAAATATTTACCATAAAAAACTAGATGTAATGTAATCATGTCCATCCGTTTGAGAGCTACGATGCCACAGACAAACACATCAAACTTATAACAAACCTCTTTTTGGGTCGGGGGGTTAAAAACAGACTGAAAAAAAAGTCTGCAGAGACATAGATAGTAATGTAGTGCGTGTTTACCCTTACTATGCGGTCCGGGCTCCCGTTTGTTTTCCACAACGCAGTGGAATATTTATCGATCGCGTGTCTTCCGGGGGACGAGGGGGTTTACGCGCGTTATGCGCCCGATATGGGTTTCTTTGTTTTTATTGGCACTCGATAAGAACGGTCCTTCAATAAAAACCAATACGATGGAATCTTTCATGTTTGTATTTTTACCGACTGTCTTAGAACGAAGGTTGTTTTTCGTGTATGTATACCCTATGTATGTTTTTGAGCCATGAGATTATATATTTATAAAACTATTTTTAAAATATCGATATACATATTTATATAGAAATATATTTATTCACTTATCAATATCCCAAAAGCTCACTTGATAACTCGTCTGACTCGTCTAATAAACGTATCTCTATAGTACGAAAGTTTCTGTGTATTTTAAACAGAAATCTAATAAACCTAACCTAATAATTGGTATATCTTTGTGAATAATAAAGTTTCTTGATATAATAAAACAGAAACCTAACTATCCTTATATAATACTTGTTCGGTCAAATTCAACTTATATCTAACAAACATATGGAATCAGAAATAAACTAATAGATAAAATATAATTAATAATAATTTTAGGAGTAAAAGAGCCCATTTATTATTATTTTATTATACTTTCTCCATTTCTCTACAGGACTGGCAGAATTTCACATTCAGATTCAGATTCAGATTCTTTTATTGCTATTCCATAGTAGGTATTAATTTCGGTGCATTACCACTTATTTCTCATTGAAATGCCAAAAATCCGTACTCAACGATATCGGTACACGTTCTTGATGCATACTGCATAGGAATGCAATTCTTTGCCACTGTCTCCGTGAGAATTGCAGTTTTGGAATTTTCAAGGCTATAGTGAATAGATATCTTCTAGATCGACGAACTCCATCCTCGGTCACACCGTCGCTGAATCAGGCGAGTTGGTGGTCAATCGTAGATCTATCTTGTATAAAAAAATCTAACTTATTATATCTCCTCTTCCCCAGTCGTGGAGACGGGCGACGAGCCGGTGGCCTGCACGACTCGACGGACGCTGGTGCTGGCAAACCATCAGAGTACGGCCGACGTGCCCATGCTGATGGCGGCGTGGAACCCTCGCCCTGGCGTGCTACCGCACCTCATGTGGATCATGGACCGAGTCTTCAAGTTCACCAACTTTGGAATAGTCAGCGTGCTGCATGAGGACTTCTTCATACAAGCGGTGAGTACATTTTTCTTTATGGATTTAAGATAAAGAGGAACAATAATGCATAACATGATAATATACAGCACGATAATTCATTTGATGTCTCGTTTGTACTTGGTTGTTTACCAAATGAAAATACGAGTTTCAGAGAGTTATTTTATCAGGTTGGCAGAACCACAATAGGCTTAGTATTTTTTATGTTAACCGAGAAATTCAATATACCCCGTTCTACTACAAAATGACAACATCTTGTTCTCATTTTAAAAATGCTATAAAGTTTTACACAGTGTCACTGTACAATTATTAAATCATCCTTACAAACTCTATTAAGTCAAAAAAAGTGGCAAAAGTTTCGAAGCATTTCTGTTTCTAAAAACGCTGACGCTTTGAGCACGTCACTTGACATTTCGTTAGATTATGCCAGTTCCATACATTTCTTGCGGCCTTAGACATGTGACAAAAGTATTAAAGCGTTACTATTTCTAAAAATGGTGACGCTTTGAGTATATCACGTGACATTTCGTTAGCTTATATCAATTCCATACATATCCTTCTATAGGTATTCTACTGGTGTCAACGATAAATTCAGCTCCACTAGTATAGGGCTCCAGGTGCTTGACAAGAGTTGATCTTTCGCTGTACAACATCGTTTTCTGCTTCCATCCCTACATTGTAGTGCTCGTGGCGTAGCTTTACCAGGTTCTCAAACGATCACCAATGTTAAGCAACGGACGGACCGGTCAGTCTTCGGATGAAAGACCGTGAGTGGCACTTCTTTCTGAGTGCTACCATGAATCGGATGACACGTTAAATATTGGGTCCCGTTATTTATTCTTAAAAACAGTAATCGCCAGGTCTAAGGCCTTCCCGTGGCTTAGTCACTCTGACACTAGGACTGACAATGTAGCACGCGGCAAATAGATGCCATGTGGGTCCTTTTGATATGTAGCACGCGGCAACCATTTGCATTTCAGTCTATACGAACTTACTTTATCCCTACATTAGCATTCTCCACTCTACCACAAATTACAACACTAACATAACTGTCATAATGTTCTAAAGCATCATAAAAGCGTGTCGCAGTTAAAATAAAACTCTGCTATAACATTACCCAGGGCAGCAGTAACTCTATCATTACGTCTAATCTGCGCAATCTCGTTTGACCTAATTACCTGCCCGGCTCGACCTGTCAAAGTCCTATAAACCCTTAATTATACCATCAATAAATTTCAAAGTGACTATGCTACTCCGATATACCAGTAACGCAAATAAACACAAAATGCTATTTGAATTTGGCGGTTCATGAGTGAGCGTAGACTAGAACTAGTTTACGCTCACCCATGAACCGCCAAAGCTCTAGCTCCGTTTTGGACCACATTGTCACTTTTCATCAGGTGAGATGTAGTCTTACGTTGACTTTTTAATGATTAATAAAAATGACCAATTACGAGACGCCTAGCAAATATGAAATATTGAAACTATTATAAAATCTCTCATAATAATAAGGTTTTACACTGGGCCAGTATAAAGGGAGCTTAGGCCTCCTCTTAGGATACCACCCTTTTAGGTTATGTATCAGTGTCACTCACTGTTTTCCTGCTACCTTTTCTATATCATCCGACCAATGAGCTTTTCTGACAAACAACTAAGCTGCGTCAAACAGTCGACGTCGTGGTTAGTACCGTTACGGTAACATAAGATAACATTTCATTTAGCGCATAACTTCAACATCATCGTCCCAGCCACTGAAAGTTAACTGCTAGATATAGAGGCTTTCCCAATGGATTTCCAGGGTTGATTAATGTGTTTAAATTAGTTAAGAGTTGAGTTACTGTGTAACATTTATACGGACCGTGCCATAAATCAGTCTCGTCAACAGCGCCGTGTGTTGTGAAAGAAAGAAAGAAAGTGGAAAACTTTCTTTCTCGCCACGGGCCTTTAACCACCTTTAGGTACTCTTTGGTGTTGTTGTATGTAACGGATTTCAATACCCTAACGAATCTAGTTCAACCCTACCATGTCAATAACTATTGTTTGATCGCTATGAAGCATGATTGCAACTGAAATTAAGCTAAATTATCTTAATTCTTACACAACTCACAATACATACAATCCAATTTATATATCTAATACCTATATACATATTTAAATCGCGAGTGAATTAATTTATTCTATATTATAGGTTTACGCACTCCATCGTAGATCGTAGCTTATCAAGTGAGACGGGGTGGTCAAAAGAAAGGCTGTTAATGAATAAAACAATTTAAAAGAAAAACGATCTTTGTTTTCCGACGAAACGAGTTTTCCGATTTAAGAGCGATTTTTGCAGTCTAACTTACGATTTCGATACGCTTGATTCGCTGTTGTGTGTATGTTATTGTGAAAAAGTATGCGTAAATCACTGTAAAAGGTGCATTCTTTAGAATTATTCTTGTAAAATCACTTATTTTTTTACGAAAAAGTTGGTCGGATGTTAAGAAAAAGCCCATTTTTATTTTTTCAAGAGTTATATTATTATTATTAGCAATTATACTTTAAAAACTAGAATAAAACGAGTTTAAAATATGCAATTCGTTTACTTAGATGACATTTTTTCAGTTATTTCGTTATAAAAAACCAAACTACTGAACCGATTTTCATAAAATTTATACGGGACCACCTCTGAGGTATTACATACCATACGAAAAAAATCATCAATAACAATTCATAATTGGTGGAGTAATCGCTGAACAAACATATAAAAAAACATACAGTTGAATTGAGAACCTCTTTATTTTTGGATATCGGTTAAAAATATAGCTTATGACACTCATGGTGTAAAGACGAATGTATGGACACCGCACAAATCAAAATTGGTCAAGCCGTTTAAGCTGTAGGGGCTCATGTATAAACATACACACCCATATATAAAATATACAAACATACATACACTCGAAAAACATAACCCTCCTTCTTTCGCAGTCGGGTAAAAATACTAAAATAAATTCTCACATTCACTTGAAAATAAAAAATATTAAAAGAATGTAATCTTTAGTTAACTTTCTTCGTTTTGTAAGAAAACTCATTTGTGTCCTTTCACCCTTTTAACCTTGATACTGGAACGTGTGTACCATAAATACGTTAATCCCAGCAACCCCAGTTACATACCCAGCGACACTTCAGTCGCTCGGTATGTACGCGATGTGCCGAATCACCCGCACTACTCTTATAGTCAAGTGATTCACTAACACTTTACGGGGCTTTTATTTACAACGACACGATTTGTACACGATCTAAAAGCTAAAAGCCTTAGTTAAAGCTGTTAGGTACTTGATTGATAGAGATGCGTCAATTTTAGGAGCAGAAGGCCCCGCGTTCGAATTCCAAATCGGCCGGTTTTGAAAATAATTAATTAAAATATTTGTTTGGTCTAGTGTTAACTCAGTATAGGTGTACATTTTACCTTTGATTTTAATGACAAGTCGAATTGACTAACTTGTCAAATGATTTGTCTGCCAAATGGACTGCCTTGTCAAATGTCTACACTGACAAATGACTATTTTGTCAAATGACATGCCTGCTAAATGATTGTCAAATGACCACCCTGACAAATAACTAACTTGTAAAATGACATGTCTGCTAAATGGCCTGGCTTGTCAATTGGCTTACCTGATAAATGACTTTTTAATAATAAACTTTCCGATTTTTTTGTAAGTTATTGACTATTCACTAGTTCAAGGAAATGGTCGAAACGTCTCGAGAGATATTTTACCTGCTGCAAAAAATGCTGCTACATTTCGTGTCTTTATGTTTTGTTAAAATTATTTCAGACGATACTACATTTTCCCGAGGTCGTTCTTTATTACAGAAAAAATATTTCATACCCCGACACTTGTTTAAACTTATAAAGTTCAAAATTCTATTTCCGAACGAAATAATATGGTAAAGTGAATTTCCACCTCCCCACCCGCTCCCCCCTTGTCAAAATATGCAACAAGTAAAGCGCACGTCGCACCCTTTACTGTCTACGTTACAAAGTTGAGGAAGAGAATATTCTGAAGCTGCTCTAAGTTTGATCAACTAGTGTAGTATGGAATAATAGTAAGGGCTTTCAGGTTAGTAACTATAACGGAATAAAAGCGGAAAATACATCTAGTTTACATCAGGTGGTAAAACGTAGAGCTATTCTATTTAAAAAAAAAACGTGTGCGTCTCGGGACGTCCGACCGAAGTGCAGATAACTAATCTAGCCAGACAGACTGGCGCCGTAACGCGTTACCCTGTAAACAGCTTCGTTACGGAACGCGTCACGTAACGAAACGGTTTACCCTTCCATATGAAGTTATCACTTCAAAAAACATTAGAAACTGAGTCGCTCAATATATTGTAATAATGAAAAAAAACTCATTCGTCCTTTTAGTAGCCATATTTTCCAAAGCGGTCACGAATACCTTTGTCTCCATTAAATTATAGGGAGTGTAAATCGTTCGGTTCGCTTATAGTGATTGTTATATCGCTTACATAATCGTATGTTTTCATCACATATTCTGTGAAAGTTTCAATTTACCTTAATACGGAAACCTATAATTTATTATAGCTTAAAAAACTGACTTCGAATGCGCAAGATGATGATGATGATGAGGATTTAATTTATATAATATGATTTGTGCAGTGTCTTGCAGTCCATACTGTTAAGAAACGGGCCATCAACTTAACAACTGTGCAACAAACGGCGGTGTTCAAGAAGTTGCGGTTATAATTTGTGTTTTACAAGGTGCAAGGCAACTTTTAGCACGGCGAAGTCTGCCTGCGAAACCGCGACACAGGTAATGAAGGAAGTTTGAGTGCCTGTTTACTAGATTACACAGCTTATTTATGTTTAAATTACCCATTATTTTACAATAACAGTCTTTGCCTAACACGGAAATGTTTGTCCTGGGTGACGATCGAACCCACGACCTGCAGCTTAGAAGGGAGATATACTACCAATAGGGAATATGTATGATTTATTTTTATTCATTCATAAAAAAGCAAATAGATCCATTCCACAAAAAAACAAAATTAAAATATGTACCTTCAAAAAACAAAAGTTACAAGCATTTTAATTTTATGTTTGTTTTCGATAGCGAATGATGACGTCATAGTTCATGTTCGCTGTACAAATTCAATACAAATTGTTGTTACGCGAGAGAGGGATAGAGCTCCCATCAACTTTAAATGCTAATATTTCGGAAGTTTATTGATAGATTGAAATATTTTTAGTATATGTATCACATTTTAGTATGTTATAAATCAAAACTATTATTCATATGAAATAA
Source organism: Lycia hirtaria (assembly GCA_947563715.1). Classification (NCBI taxonomy): domain Eukaryota; kingdom Metazoa; phylum Arthropoda; class Insecta; order Lepidoptera; family Geometridae; genus Lycia; species Lycia hirtaria. Next base: position 29,548,094 of record OX387375.1, read on the forward strand.
AATTCATGCATATTATATTCAGTTGTGACTTGTGAGGCCAAGTATAATGAAAAATGGTCGCACATAGGTAACTTCTCGAAAGATATAATGCAAGATTGTAAGTAACAAACAAGTGTAGGAGGACAAGCTAAATAAAACCGTTTACAAAATGACTTTGTACTTATTTTAGTTCCAATCCTACTGTAATTTATTAATCAAAATCGTTATTTATAAACATCCTCCGTCATAACTCATTGTGTCGGGTATCTTTGTCGTCTCATTCGTTCATTTAAACCCGGTTTAAATGATTGTCTTACTCTCTAAGGCGTTTATTTGGGTACTTGGGCGTTTCGCACCGCATGCGGTTCGAACCGCGGTCCGATCCTTGGTGTTTGGAAATGATTCATTGTACGAGAAATTTATTTACATTTACACCACTGCCCAAAAATATTTTGGTTTCTTTTATGTTAAAACTGGTTAAGTGCGAGTCAAGCTTGCGGATTTATGGGAAATATTCTGCCACCATCTCAGTTTCCTAAGAACTATTATTTTAGAAATTACAAGGGTCAAGTGAATAGATATCTGTCTAGATTTACGTGTTCCATCCTCGGCCATACCGTTGCTTACCGTCAGTAGAGTTGGAGGTCAAACGTAGACCTATCTACAAAAAAAAAACATCATTACGCGGGTGGGATCACGGGGCAAAACTTCGCCATAAGTCAGCCATAAGTCTCTAATCGTATTTTATGCAAATCATGGAAAACAAATGATGCATAAATAGAGTGTACTGTCAAACTTATTTGTATATACATATATAGAGATGATCCTCCCCTACCGAAGTACCCATACAAACAACAGTATATTTATGAACTTGTCATTATAAGAACCGAGCCAAAGATTAGCATTCTTTCCCGAGGTAATTTTATTCATGACCATTCACCCCGAAGCATTCCTAGTTAATCTTCTTACGCCCTACGAATATTAACCGTGAAAAATGAAGAGTTATTAATGCTATCTAGTTGATAGCATTTTTGACCGAAGAAGATGTTACGCAGCTAGACCCGTTTTCATTTGGGGTCATGCCGCTATTTATTCTTTTTAGCAAAGAGTTAAGCTGATATTGTGGTTATAAAAGTTTTTTTTTGTTCTCTGTAGGGTAATTCTTATTACGGTGATCTCTACTAAGTCGATAACAGGCTTTTATACTCGACTGCGTAAGAAGGAGGGTTATGGAGGGTTGTGTTTTTCGAGTGTGTGTATGTTTCTATATGGTAGCCTACAGCCTAAACGCCTTGACCGTGCGAGGTGTCGTTAGATTCGTTTTCACTACCTGAGTATCATATTAGGATATATATATATATATATTGTAATAATAATAATAATATATCTCTCGCAAAAATTAATAAAATGCGTTTTTTTTAACCTCTAATGAACTTTTTCGAAATAAACAAGTGATTTTACTATAATTATTCTAAAAAATGCGTATTAATATTCTTTTACAGCAATTTTACGCAAACTGTTTTACAAAAAACGTATACTCAACAGCGTATCAAGCGTAACTATATCGTAAGTTAGACTGCAAAAACTGCTTTTTTGCAGTCGGGTGTTTTGTTTTTCTTTTAATGTAGGTAGATACTTGTTATACACGATATGTTAGCATTTGAGCGCCACCTCTCCTGATGTTAGCGATGTTGCGGTCTACGATGAAACGCAGTTATCTAGACGAAACCGAGTCGTTGTATCCATAAACCAATTTAACTTGTATTTATATGAACAACTCAAATTTCGCAAAAAAAAAACGATTCATATAAATGTTGTCAGGACAAATAATTTATGTGGAACATCTGGTTTTTTTTTGACGTGATAACGTCTTATAAACCGATGAACGCCGGCTGTACGCACGAAAAAGCATGGCTCATTGTCACGTTCCGCCTGAGCCGAGTGTGCAAGCGAGAGCGCGGAACAAGCGATAGAGAGGCACGATCGGCCTAAGCGTTCGGCTTGTGACGCATCATTATCACGTAAAATTATCGTCCGTAAACCGACAGACAACCATTTTCTTTTTTTCGAGAATTTACTAAGTAACAAAAATACATACATTTTTACAGACACAAATCAAATCAGCTAAAATCCTATAAAATCAATGGTTCATTACAAACCCACACGCGACTTAGGTAAGGTACGGAAGGATATAACATGTAAGTAATAAAACGAAGTTAGCCGCATTTTAGAATTTATGTTGATGCAACAAAGTCTAGATTTAATTGAGCCAATGCAGTGAATGTTCTTTTATTAGAGGGGATAAGCTGGCGCAAGTTAAAGGTGTCGTTACACATGCTCATTATTAGCACGAAAGCATGCCATTATTGAGCAATTGCTACTTAGTAGCATACGTGTCAAAGCATTGCTAGAAATAAGCAAGCTCATTTCAAAAGTGCTCGTCTTACGCATGCTAATAAGCATACTCTTTTAATAGCAAATGTATCAGTACCTTAATAGTACATTATGATACAAGTGTGCTAAGTTGGTCATTACAGTCGAGCCGGAATTGCAGCCCGAGCCGAAGGCGAGGGCGTAATAGAGCTGAGAGTGTAATGACCATAATGCACACGAGTTTCATACGAAGTTTTTCAACACACTTGCGAGGAAAAAAACACCCGTTTATAACTGAAATATTTAATTTAAGTAAAAACTCTTTGTTGAAATTAAAAAAAATACTGTAAAGTAAAGATACTTGTGCGCAATAGAAAAGTTAAAAGCACGGTTTATAACTGAAATATTTAATTTAAGTAAAAACTCTTTGTTGAAATTAAAAAAAAAACTGTAAAGTAAAGACACTAGTGCGTAATAGAAAAGTCAAAAGCACGCGTGTTTTATAGGATACTTATCGGCCATAAAAACGGTTGAATAAGGGCCACTTTACGAGCAAGTGTGTTGAAAAAGTAAGTTGTCCTGTTTTCTTTTACCGACCTGTCTAATAATAATGATTATATAGGTAGCTATTTCATTTTCTATTGTTCGATAGCTGCGCTCGCTTAGTCAACAGAACGTTATTGAGTTCACAAAAATACAAAAATAATGTTTGCGCAACAAAATTTCTTCATACGAGTGGAAGTTTTGTAAATTAGGTTGCATTTTTTTTACACGAAGTAAATCTGTGATTGACTACCAACTCGCGTGATGGGGAAGCGACAGTGTGGCCAGGATGGAGCTCGTCGATCTAGAATATATCAGCAGACTTAGACATGCAAAGGTTTCTATTTCTACAAACGCATACGCTTCGAATTGGATACTATGACGTGCCGTCACGTGACATTTCGCTATCTTACTTCAATCACATAAGTACATTTACTTTTCTATCCTACTGGCGTTCATGAAATTAGAATGCCACTTGTTTAATCCCCCTGTTAGCAGTGGTTGTTTACAACTAGCATCGCGCTGAGCTGGGGCCGGATTGGGACAAAAATATTATTTAGTTATCAATTTTGTGTGTATGATTTGTATTCTCTGTTGTATGTTTTATTGTTACAATAAATTTCTGTCTATGTCTATGTCTGTCCACTTTAGCTATTCTTCTATTCTCTGCAGCATCATAAATGTGTACCGATATTGTTGAGTACGGAGTTTTGGCGTTTCCATGAGAAAAGAATGGTAGCTTTACACTTGTCCCACAATTTATAAGGTGAAGTATTAAAAACAATGTTGTATCGAGCGCGGGCCGGTTTACGACCCCTGCCCCTTTATAGACGGCTAATAAACTGCAATCGTTGTGCTGCAGGCCCACGTACACCTGTTCCGATATCGAATACTACATAAAAATATGCTGTTATCGATATGGACTTAGGAGGACTATTTAAGAACATCGTCAAACGCGGAATTGTGCCAGTACAATACTTTTTTTTACGCAAGATAGATCTACGATTGATCACCAACTCGCCTGATGTTAAACGATGGTGTGGCCGAGGATGGAGCTCGTCGATCTAGAAGATATCTATTCACTCTAGTCTTGAAAATTCCAAGATTGTAGTTCTCAGGAAACAGAGAACATCGCTCGTTTTGTTCGCACGCATCGCATATATTTTGTCTAGCCTTGCATCATAGAATACTTAATAGTACTCCATACTCCCAGCATGGCAGTTGGGCGCTTGTTAGCGGTTAAACGCAAGCCTATTTATGAATAAAAATAAGTGGCCCAAGAATGTCTCGAGACATGTATGTGGTAGGGTTCCGTAGCTAATATTATAATCTAAAATAAATGCAAAGTGCTTGTCGTGCCACGCGCAAAGTAGGATTCCGTAGCTCATAATAATTTATGTGAACTTAAAATAGGGTCTTCTATTTGGATACTATGAATATACGAGTTTACTTATGTTTATTTAAATGAAATTTGCATAAAGTTTTCCTTTCTTACTTACTTCTAAGTAAATTTTTTGAGTTTATTTATTTATTTTATTTTTACACCAACAAAGCAACCAATAAGACAATTCAATAAAATTAAGTCACAAAAGTGAGACACATGTTGAGTGGCATCATATAATATACTTAAAGTAAAACTTAATTATGACTTAATAGAATTTACAAAAAAAAATACTATATAATATAATTTTGACCATTTGAAAGTAATTTGACCTCAGATTTCTAATTTCTTAAGACGTATAATCTTGATATATATTTACATTAACATTTTATGTATTCTATAATGAGTTTATCAAATATTATTCTTTAACTTGTAAAGTCTACTTCTAAATAATGAAATTCTAAGTCTAATAGCTTTTTTTTTCAACCTATAACCGACAGACTGACAGATGGACATTCCAAATTTATAATAGCTCCTCGTAGTTACTACGGAACCCTGAAAACCATAACTTAAATATGTTACGCGATGGTTATACCATTGGCTGCGTAATGCGTTGCGGTTGTCATTAAAATTTAAAGTTTATGGTATTATATTTAATGCCTAACATTCAATGTTAAGATTTGGCGCATGACATTCCTGTTGCGTACTGCACAAGAATGGAATTCGTTGCCGCCATCTCTGTTTCCTGAGACCTACAATCTTGGAATTTTCAAGGCTAGAGTGAATAGATAGCTTCTAGATCGACGAGCTCCATCTTCGGCCACACCGTCGCTTAACATCAGGCGAGTTGGTGGTCAATCGTAGATCTATAATGTATTTAAAAAAACGTGCCAATACTCCAACAAAACAATAGAATGTCTCTTCCATTTCTGACCTACGTGACGGATACGGCACAAAACGTGACTGCTTTGTCACCTGCAAGTTTCTAGACGAAGCTCAACTTTTAGTCGTTGTTCTGCGACGCGACTGACTTCTCTGCACTTGGATGGGGGCGCCTCTATCGCGTTTCTGAACAAAATAGGACACTGTCACGTGGAAAATTCCAGTTGGCTTCTGTTGTTCGAGTCTATAACAACTTGGTTATTTTGTACAACTTGGAACAACACTGTAGTTTGTTCGACAACTTTTAGTACGGCGATACTAGGTAGAAACTTTCTTTTCTGTTCAATACATGACTATGTAATTATGTATGACCACGCTGGTTAAAGAGCATTTTAAACAATTATTTTTTAAATACAATTTTTTGTCGTCTTAATAAATATAATAACAATTCGTGTCAATGAATATTAAATAATGTTACTCTGATAACTTACAATTTTAATGAGAATCTACGGTAGTAGCTTTGTCTTTTCTGTCACTTTTCAACATCATTCATTGCACTAACAACAAATATAAGAAACCATAAGACGAACATTATATAAATTAACCGTCGAAATTGCGTGAAAAAAAAAAAACAACGGGTTGCACACGGGAGTGCCGACAGAAGTGAAAACTAAAAAATAAAATAGCAACAAGAATGACTCGTGAAGGATTTGACCAAAGATATTGTGTTTTACATACAACCCCTACTCATCGATGTACGCGAAGCGTAAGCGTGTTTTAAGACTATACAGCGCCATCTAGTACGTTGGTCTGGAACTAACTTTATTGTATGAACACTTTATCTAATAAAGTGAGTTCTAAAACAAAGTACTAGATGGCGCTATATACTCTTAAAACACGCTAATGCTGCGTGTACGGCGCTTGTACATACAATAATGAACTTTAAATGCAGAACGTTAGAATAGACAATCTGAAGCGAGCTTAACATATTTTACCCATCCCAAAAATGCCCAACGCCGCTAAAAAACTTTTCTTTTCAAAAAAAAACAGCAAACAAAACACGCTAATTAATATTCTCATAAAATTACCAAAATATGAATCTGTGAAAACAATTATAACCCATCCCCCTATTTAGTAAACTGTTCTTTGTCATTCCGAACTTCCAAAACAGAGGATCAATTTCAACTCGGCAAAGCCTTCAAGAAGGCGTATTAATTCCGCCAAATTTATCCCCGCTGCCCCCTCCCGGTTCAAATCCCATCTTTAATTACTGGGAAATCAGGTGGCGGGCAAATTAAGGGCGGAAAGGGGATCTACCCCACCTGGGGCTTGATGATAACGCGCCGATATTTTATGCCTTTGGAGATATAGACGGCTGGAAGGCGGTGATGTATTGGCTTCTTTGGGAACTGCTGTGCTGCTTCGAATTGAGCTCTTTTCTTTGTAGGCTTATATTTTTGAATAAATAACAAAGATGCTGATAGATTGTGTGTTAAGTTTGAGATCGTACTTCATTGTTAGTTATTTTAATTTAACAAATTAATTTCTCTCTGTATGGGTATTTTAGCCTATTACACTCAGTAAGTGAAGACGAATAACGAAACCTCGCACATCAAAATCGGTCAAGCCGTTTAGGCTGTAGGCTGTCATATAGAAACATATGTACATACATATAACTATACATATAGGTATACTCGAAAAGCATAACCCTCCTTATGCAGTCCGGTAAATATTTGTTGGTAAGTATAGTTGCTTTCAAATATAACATTTTTATTCTGTCAATTTGCTTTATGTTTGAAATACCTACATCATGTAACAGACAATGAAAGAAAAAAATATTGTACGATTTCTTAATAAAAAGCCTATACATACATATTTATTCACGTGTCAAATTCTATATTCACGTAAGACCAAAAAATTTCTGAATTGCATCTTTGTTCTAAAATGCCCGATGCACACAAAAGAATAAAGGATAGCTGAAATGTATGGTCATTAATTATAATTACAGTGAAACCTGGACCCGCAAGAGCTGGACTACTTTTTATAAGAGTAAAGATAGCGTTCCGACAGTCGCGGACGAAGAGACAGTTGCACGTCTGATCGACAAACCGCTTCCATTGTGGGAGGTGGGAGTCTGTCGTAAAGACGTTGTCTACACATTGCTTACATACATTTTATCCAACTACACAAGTATAGTATTTTTTTAATATTACGAGGTCCAGATGAAAAAAAACAGATGGACAGACATACACAGATACACGAAAAACGAATTGATCCGAAAAGGCTTACATTTTTTCGTTTTTTGGTACGGAACCCTAAAATAAAATGAATGTAGATTTATGGTAAAAGTTATCTGTATCATCCAGCCACCAACTCCCCCCCCCCCCTAATACCTAAGGCGTCCGAAACGCTAAGAATGGTTAATTTGAGATTGTGCCCAGAGGAGGTCCGCCCGAGAAACTCAATTATTGTAACGCCGGAATATAAACACCAATCCAGGAATTTATATCGGGACCGGTATTAACGGTTTGCTTATTTTGTCACAGTGGGAAGATCTAGTGAAGTGAGCTGTGTTGGCACTTTGTACCGTACTTCAAAAAGACTACTACTAACTATAGTTTCAACCGAATTCGGCGGTCTTTTTCAAAGGAACAGCACAAACGTCAATCTGGTCGGTGACGCGTCTCGCACACTGACTATAGTCTATGCTATAGTCGGATATTTTGAATTAAAAAAAAAGACGTGAGTGACTCGTAGTTTTTATTTAAAAATGTGTGAAAACCACATTCGTTTCTATATCAAAATTACCGTCTTTCTTGTATAGTCAAGAATGAATTTATAATCAGTGTAAGTATCACATTACACATACAAACCATACAGTTTTGTAGCACGAAAAAGCTCCACTTTTATTGTCCCCATCTCCACAATGTGGAATACGCTTACTGAATGGGACTTTCTGAATTTATGTAACCTAGGTATCTTTAAATCGCGAGTGAATAGGTTCCTTCTAGGTAAGTGCGCTCCAACTTAGACCGCAACAGTTGCTTTACATCAGGTGAGTTAGGGGTCAAGTGCAAGCCTATTTTTAACCGAATTCCAAAAAGAAAGAGTTTATCAATTCGGTCTGTATGTTTTTTTGTATGTTTGTTCACCGAGTACTCAGCCAATTGTGCATTGTTTTTGACGATTGTTTTTGTATTTGGTACATACTTTAGAGGCGATCCCATAATTTTTTCATCAAAATCGATGCAGTACTTTGGATTTTATAATAAAATAACTGGTATAATACCATCCAAGTGCCTGCAGAAAAGTGAACAGTATTGCTTATATTGAAGTCGGTTTTTTCAGTTTTTAAACTATAACTATCGAGTAAAATTTAGAGCTTATTTCTCATTTGAAAAATAAGAAGGTATAAAAATATAATCACCACAAAGAAATCAGTATTCTGTGCCCTTTTCTCTATGTCTCGAAGGAAGGTCGCCTCAATCCCGGTTCCCTCCCATCCCCACTTCCTCCAATAACGTCTTCTCCTATGAAGGTAGCCATCATTAGACTCCCTATAGTTTATACCGGGAATGTATCTGTAATGGACATTAAGGAAAATTCATTAGCTAATTTATCGATAACGGATATCTTTATTAAGCTTAATTGATGGGTAAATAAAGACATTAACAGAATATACGGTGTACAAGTTTCGGCAATTTGAGAAAAGTTTTAGTAGCCTAATTGGGAGACCGTTTGGTTTACGATCCTAGGTTCAGATCCCTGGTTTGCATTTGTATTTTTATATTTATGTGCATGATTTTCGAACGCGAAACGTTTTGGTTCACTGGTAAATTAAGTTCGTATAGACTGAGTGGCCAGCCCTAGTGTCTGAGTTATTAAGCCGCTGAAAGGGCTAGTAAACTGATTCTTGCAAAACAGGCTCCTACGAAACCTAGTGCAGGGCTCAGAAATATCATTAGGTACTTACATTACTACTTCTTCAATTAAATGTCTTTATGTAAGAAGTTTGTGTACCAGCTGCGTGTTTTGTTTAAACAAATAAACTTTTTATTTATTTTTATTTTACTTTTATTCAAAAAACTGCTAAATTACACAATACGCCACCTGAGTGGGTTTTTACAGATGGGTGCTTTCAAATCACAATAGGTTTCTTCTATGCAAGCGCCCAATCAGGCGAGCACTTGGAAAGTAAACACGAAATTGATACATCTCGCCAAAAATTAACCCGATTTAATTTTACTCTGAGCACAATCAAATTCCTGGAACTTCGCGGAACTTCGATCGTGTGCAGTCTCGTGTCCCCGGGACTTTGAGAATGTGGAGACTTCCCAAACTCTAATGCAAATCTAACGACATCTCCAACGTTAAAATCGTCATAGCTGCTATGACTAAATGGCTACATAAAAATAGATAAACTTACAACACATTTAAAAACATTACCTTCGTTTATGGGCAGTCGCGTAAAATCTCACTTGGCCAGTTAATCAGCTGGTCAAATCCGTAAGTCGCGTTACAGTGACCTGGTTGGCGCGTCGCCAATGCAGGTGTACACTGTACAGGTCAAATGGACACGAGCTAACTAATGCTGACCTGTGACATGACCTCCATTAGGCCATTAGGCTTTAACGCCACATGTGCGCTTAGTAGCTCACTTGATTAGGCTTCATTCACGCTAATGTAAATGTAACAGACTAATGATGACAGTTTCCGGAAAGTTTCCGGCAGCCTAGTGGTGAGACCGTCTGACTTGCGATCCGCAGGTCCTGGGTTCGAATCCCCGCGGCACGCACCTCTGTCTTTTCGAAGTTATGTGCGCATTGTTGATTGCCGCCAACTTCAAACGGTGAAGGAAAACATCGTGAGGAAACCTACACGTCTGAGAGTTCTCAATGATCTTGAAGATGTGTGAAGTCTGCCAACCCGCACTTGGCCAGCGTGGCAGACTATAGCCTAACCCTTCTTACAATGAGAAGATGGCCCGTTCCCAGCAGTGGGATAAAAAAAAAAAAAAAAAAAATGACATCTGGGCTGAACGGAAATTAGATGTTCCGCTGACGTCACTTATCTTTTTAGTGTTTGTTGTTTTTTTTTATACTTTATAGATCTACGATTGACATCTTGATCTACGGAAACAGAGATAGCGGCAAAGTATTCCATTCTTGTGCAGTACGCAACAGGAATGTGGATCGATATCGCTGAGTATGTATTTTTGGCATTTCAACGAGAAATGGGTGGTAGTTCGCCGACTTTCTGCTAGTCCTGTAGTGAAATGGGGAGGGTGGAATTAGGTCGTGAAGCTCTTGCGCACATTCCCCGAAATGAATCCTGTAGAAAATAGACAGACATGCTACTTTACGGCGGTACTCGAGACTAAGTAGCTTCTTGGCAGCTAGTTTATCGTCACCGATGAACCTTAAAGTTAAAGTTAACTCGTTTAACTTTAAAGTTAACTTTTATACTGACGTCAACCACATCCACATCTAGTTTTCTGAAGAAGAACCGTATTAGCTTCAGAATGTTACAAAATATTTGTACAAAAACTAACTATAAAAGTATTTACAAAATATAAACAAAAACTTGCCATCCTCTATAAAATTAGGCGATACTTCTCACCGTAACAGCTACTTCACTTATGTCAGGCACAGGTACGATTGTGTATGAAGTACTGGTACGCTGACTCGAAGTGGTTCTGCCGGTTGTTCGCTGTTGAGTCACAGCCACACTATATGTTTTATTGACTCCTTCTACGTAGGCCATCATTGTGGGCTTCCTCCTTGGATGTCAAAAAAGATCAGTTGGAAGCGGCTTGTAGCTGGAAAAAAATACAATTGTTGTGTAGGTTGGGTGTTCTCTCTGCATTTTATTTTATTTGCTACTATTCTTTTATATACTATAGTTTTTCCTAGGCATATTTTACGTATATTCGATTCACAATACGCAATGGCTACCATGCCTTTGAGTACGGAAGCTTAGGTACAAGTATAAGTATATAAAACTCAAAAACTCCCAACAAAACAAAACAGCTGAACCGATTTTGATGAAACATAACGACGATACCACAGGTAGACACACCCATACACCGATATACAGATATACAAATACACAGATATACAAATACACAGATATACAAATACACAGATACATACGTCAAAAACATCATACATCGTAAAAATAATGAAATCAATGAATGACAGAATAGGGTTTAATTTTATCAGGCCGACACGCGCGGCGTCACGTTGTTGTACCGGAATTAATTACTCACACAATTGTATTATCAGTGAATAGCTGAATTACACCGTTAATTGTTCATATCGAGTTAGTAGTCACGCCTGACGGTGAGTTTATTATCGATCGTATTTTGTACGAGTTAACTATGGTAGGTAAACTTAAATCTAACCTAACGTAGGTTAGATATAAGTTTACTACATACATGTAGTATATACAGTAAACTACATGAGAACTACAATCTTGGGATTTTCAAGGCGTGAATAGATATCTTCTAGAGCGATGAGCTCCATCCTCGACCACACCGTCGCTTAACATCAGAGTTGGTGGTCAATCGTAGGTCCGTCTTGCGTAAAAAAAAGAATGAAAGTGAAGGGATGATAACTTAGTAGTTAACGTTTTTTGTTCGGGATTTCGGAAATCCACCAATGATGATGCTTTTTAACCGACTTCCACAAAGGAGATCTCAATTTGACTGTATTTGAATGTTTGTTTGCGAAATAATCGCGTAATTATTTCGCCAATTATGAATTGTTTTTGAGTATTGTTTTTTTGTTTGGTAGCTCGTACCAGAGTTCAGTTCAGAGTTGGTCCCATATATATTTTATGAAAACCAAACTTAATATTTTCTTAGCATTTTAACTTTTACTCTTAGAATACCCAACATTTACGCCCAGAGTACTAAAGAAAGTCGCCAAAAATCCCACAACTATAAAAAAACGTATAAAACAGAGAAATAAACTTCACCTCAGACGTGAAATACTAAAAAGGTGGCATCTATTCACAGGGTGTTTGAAACGCGCACTCGCGGCGTCGAACCCGCTACCCGGCGGCACGCTGGCACTGTGCCAACGGAGGCGGAGGCTAGCTGGCGTGGTTTTTGAACTCGACGGTGGCTTGTTTGGTTTTTAACAACTTTTTATAAGTACGGGTTGTAAGGCTTTAGGTATTTGTGAGTTTTGATTCAGTACCAAGTGTTGTGTTTTATAATTTATCAAAATTCTCATATTTTTTTTACAATATTTCATCACAGTCATCTCAGCCACAAGAAGTCCACTGCTGGGCATATGCCTCTCCGATGGATTTCTGGAAAAAGACCGGTTAGAAGCACATCTTAGGTATTCTAAGAGTAAAAGTTAAAATGCTAAGAAAATCTTAGCATTTTAACTTTTACTCTTAGAATACCCAACATTTACGCCCAGAGTACTAAAGAAAGTCGCCAAAAATCCCACAACTATAAAAAAACGTATAAAACAGAGAAATAAACTTCACCTCAGACGTGAAATACTAAAAAGGTGGCATCTATTCACAGGGTGTTTGAAACGCGCACTCGCGGCGTCGAACCCGCTACCCGGCGGCACGCTGGCACTGTGCCAACGGAGGCGGAGGCTAGCTGGCGTGGTTTTTGAACTCGACGGTGGCTTGTTTGGTTTTTAACAACTTTTTATAAGTACGGGTTGTAAGGCTTTAGGTATTTGTGAGTTTTGATTCAGTACCAAGTGTTGTGTTTTATAATTTATCAAAATTCTCATATTTTTTTTACAATATTTCATCACAGTCATCTCAGCCACAAGAAGTCCACTGCTGGGCATATGCCTCTCCGATGGATTTCTGGAAAAAGACCGGTTAGAAGGTGCTTGCATCCAGCGTCCTCCTGCCACTTGTATGAGATATTCTGTCCACCTTGTGATCTTCGTGCGGTGCGCGGTTTCCACTCAAAAACTTTTCGGCCCCATCAGCCATCAGTTCTTCTCTAAAATATAAGATATATTCTGTTATACACATCAATCCTAACCTACTTATATGCAACCTTACATTTTGCATTCAAATCCCACATTCTCCCGCTCCTTTCTCCCGCGGACAAACAGTATGTGGAATGTATTCCTCAAAAGGTTTCCCGCCGGGATTCAAAAAGGGTGACAAGAACATCTTCGGGCTAGCAAAGCAACAGCGATGTCGTTTGCTGTTGCATACCATGTCCATAGGCGACGGTTATCGCTTACCATCACGCGAGCCGTCTGCATTTTTGCTGCTCTTTTTATATAAAAAAAAAATGTGCGAGTAAATCTGTCTCTATATCTGTTTCTTACCTTATCACGACCAAAAGGTTGAACCGATTGTTAAAAAAATTGCTACAGAGACATCAGGGAACAGAGATATACTACAACTTCATCATCATCATCACAGATTTTCGTCACTACGCGGGTGAAACCGCTGGACATAACGAGTATTCTATAGAAACTGTATTCCAAATGCTATACTTGCAAATGCAAGGCGAAATAAGCCTGGAAACTTGTTCTAGGTCACAATAAAAGTTTCAGACGTTCGCAAGCTCCGCTGAAAATTTCATGAGTTTTGTACTTACTACATTTGGCTCGCGGCCAGACGAAATACTGCTGGTTTTACTGTGAGCTAGGTGAGTTAGTTTTGCTGTCTCTGATCGGGATGCTAAGTATAACTATCCGGTACTATTCACAGCTTCCAATAGGATACCTCGTGTCGGGGTTGTTGAGAAAAAACACGGAGATGTAGCTGATAATCAGCCGAGAATTTAATAATAGAAAAATAATATGAATAAAATACCACACGGACACTCCATACAACGGCGCACTATTTAGTGACATGCATACACATTTCACAAATGTCTGACAGCCGCTCTCTTGCGATGTCAATTGGTATTCAAATTCAAATTCGTTTATTAACAGACAACAAAGTCCACTTTGCCTTAAATTAAATTAAAAACTATACTTATTAACATTGATAAAAAAAATTATCAATGCTTATTAATTATTAGAATTAAATTGAAATGTATTTCTGATACTTCGTGCACACGATTTCAAACCTTTTTACACCCTCTTTTATGGTCATCGTCTGCACAAGTTGTCTGACTGATGACGAGAACGGGTCCTCAGCCATAGTTCTTAGGATGATGTTGTCACTACGCCGCAACTCGCAGGCTACTCGTCAATGATGCTACTTTTTTCCTAATGACGGCGTGAAAGCCGTCTGTTCGAGCCTGAGCAAACATCTCTGAGGCACTACAAAATTGAGGTAGTTTCAACATCATCCTAAAAATGTTATTATATTGGACCCGTAGAGTCTCTAGCGATTTTTTTGTGTAACTACTCCACAGTCCACCCGTGTACATACCCTGACAAAACGCTTTAAAAAGCGTTATTTTGGCCTGATCTGTACAACGGACAAATCTACGAGCCAGCATATTTCCACGCACCGCTAGAGCCCTACGTTCTCTCTCGATATCTACATCGTCTTTAAGGTCATCAGTAAGTATATGTCCTAGATATTTAAATTGGAATACCCTATTAATATTCTTGCCGTTTAAAGTTATTGGCAGTACGTACTCAGGACATTTACCGGCGGCCTTAAAGACCGTATTCCAGCACTTGAAGTACGTAGCGCCCGCTTCGACTTACGAATGAATGTGCCATGACGGCAAACTCCAGCAAACGGTAGGGCGAGCGAGGGGAGCTGGTGAGGAACCCGAGATTGACGGGAGGCGAGAAAGTGCCCGTTCTGTATGTAATACTATTGATGTTATTCTGTGCTTATACATACCTCTAAAAATTACTTAATTTATCAAACTTCTAATAGACTTCAAAACGAAGGATATACCTAACTTTTTTCTAAGAGACGTTTCATACTTCACCTTCGTATTGATACATTTGTAACGTATAGCGTGAGAGATAAAATACACATTTCAGTCGGCAAGTCGGCTACAGTTAGTGGCCGCGGCAATCATTTATATTCCTTATGTGAGCTCGTACAGATACTACGTAGACACATTTAAATAAATAGCAACTTTTACTACGACGTAATAAAGTACAAATCGGGTTGCACGGGCGTTGGTTTGGGCGACTAACGCCATAATATCTGGGACCGGAAATTAAAATTTCAAACAGTATTTTTTCGAAAAATGGTTTTCAAACCTACAATTTTTTTGAAAGATTTTACCAACAACATCAGACTAAACACTATATATGTTACGTTTACTTCCCCTAAAATCTATAAGGTTTATATTGTAATCCCTTTTGGCTCACTGGACCTTTTGGGGCTTGTCATTTTGGGTCACTGGTCTCACAGAACACTACCATGTTTCTTGCATCTTGCGGTTTGACTTGAAACTTGACTGAAGACTTGAACTTCAACCATTAAGGCAAAATTTTGTTATCCATTACTATTGCATGAGTTGGGAACTAAATTGCTTAAAATTGTGGTTTATCATACTCTTGCCTATAATTTAAAAATGCCACGAGCGTCATTAAAGTGCTGGTATTTTAGTAAGTGCCTTGTGGAAAACAAAACAAACCGTTTGTCGATTTATGTGTGTAAATTCACCTTTAGTGACATTTTTGTACCCTATTATAAAACCCCAACACTTTTTGTATTTATGCGTCATTAGGTAAATACAACACAAAAAAAAAAATAGCTCCGTTTGTATAAACCTAATATAACCTTATTAAACCTTAGTCACCTAAACCCTTTTTATTATCTGAAAGGTAGGGCCATATGCCAAAACAAAACCATGCTGGCCAGTCGGATCTCCTGATGGTAAGTGATAACTATCGCCTTTGGGCAACTGCAAAACTAATGCTGTCGCTAGTGCTTTGTTGATGTTCCGAAAAGGTCCTTTTATATTATAACGGTCTTAGTTGAAGCACGGCGAGA
Organism: Lycia hirtaria; assembly: GCA_947563715.1. Lineage (NCBI taxonomy): Eukaryota > Metazoa > Arthropoda > Insecta > Lepidoptera > Geometridae > Lycia > Lycia hirtaria. The sequence goes on from OX387375.1 coordinate 29,564,169, forward strand.
AGATTCTCCAATCTACGTCTTGCTAGTACATAGAAGGAAGGAGCGAAAGAATCTGGCTGTATGGGATATGCAGTAAATGTAGAGTTTTTTTTCCATATCCACAATAGAGTGAGTGGGTGAGCTTTGAAATAGATGAGATTTTTGGTGTGTTTGTGTGTGTTATGGTGGTATTCCGATGCAGGAATGAAGTTAAAAAGCTCTTCGGAGCTTTCCCCCGAAATACACGAGGTAGAAAACGCAAATTGAGCATACTAGAGAGTAGATAAAGTAGGTCAAAATGAATACTTTATGAGCAGCAGTGGATGTAGGCTGATGATGATAATAGTCTAATATCCTAACAGCCGCGTGTACCAGCGTCAGAGCCGGCTGGAGATGAGCTACGAGCGCTATTATTCCCCCGCAACACTATAATTTGGCAGCGTATTGCAGTTCGCAGCCACCAGTTGCATCCCATATTGTGACCATGCTTCACCAAAGGGACGATGTAGGGTGTGTGGGCTCTAATCGACCGGAGCGTGCCAAATTATGTCATAACCCTTTACGCGTGGGGTTTAAATTGGATTGTTTTTGGTGTGCGTATGGATAGTTATTTTTTTAACCGACTTCCAAATAGGAAGAGATTCAACTATGTTATTTTTGTATGTTTGTTCAGTGATTACTTCGCAAATTATGAATAGTTTTTAATGATTCTTTCTTTATTTGGTAACATTACGTCTTACCCTCTAATACCTTCTAGCTTCCAAATACGCTGTTAGAGAACTAGATGGGAAGCCATCTAATTCTCTAACCAAGGTTAAACATGGCGTCAAGCAGCCTTTTGGTCTTTGATGCTCTGCTTACCCCGTAACGGTTTTTTATGTATGTATGATTCTACAAGCAATACTCCGTCTAATGCTGCTGCTTATTCGAGCTATGTTAGTTATTTTGGAATATGTTTGAATTATTTTCGTTGCATAGCTCTTTTTCTCCCGTACACTCTTCACACAGCTTTTGAGTTACTTTGAGACTTCACGAGGGACATAAATTCCAAAACTACCAAGTTATTCTAATCAGAAATGTCCATGTTAGCGTATAGTAGTACGAAGTAGTGATCCGTCGTGTTTTTGTTAACGAAATCCGTTAAAAGCAGTGCCATTTGGCTTAGCACTCGTCGCCGTAAGCGGCTATGCATGCTTAATTTATTTTGTTTAGAACAGTCGCGGTCCCACGGATACTTTGTTTTGGGGATTATGCGAGGCGTTTGTTTTACAAATTACCATTTTGTACTTTGTTAGTGTAACGTTTTGTTTTATGATCCGTTTACGGGACTAATCCATACACAATGTTGTTTTATTTTTAACCAACAATGGGTAGGTTAAAGAGGGGATTGTTTTTTGACGTAGGTGGTTACAACTGTACTATGGGAATAAACGATTTATTCGGACATCTTTAAAATGTATATATGACTGCAAATTTTGTGACGTTTATGGCTAGAAACCAAAAAAAAAGTACTTCAAAAATTATTAATTTTTTATGCCGTGTATATAATTTTCAAATAAATTTCAGCTGAATTTTCACCATATCTCCAGATATTTCCACCGCACGAAAGGGATCGAAAATGATGTAAAAGTACCGCCGGTAAATAAATATTCGTTTTCACATAAAGTCATAAGTTTCATGCGGTAACCCCGCTGAAGTTAATGGACCGCGCTCCGATCAGGCTCAGCTGATAATCTCGCCTCCAACGGCCCGTGAAAACATAAATACTAGTTTAACTAGAGTTGGCCGATAGTTGGACGGTAGTTGGGCGATAGTTAGGCGACAGTTGGCCGATGGGCGACTTTCTACTTTAATGTTATTCGCTAAGTTGGTGAGAATTGCTCGGCTTTGATTGAAATCCTAATCTGGATTGGAGAGTGATTGAAAGTTCGATTTAAGAAAAAGTTTTTGGTTGAAATAAATTGAAAGTTTTACAGATGTGACGAGATTTACATTTGAAAGATTTTGTATTAGAAAAAAATAGAGATGCATCATCTATATGTCCCAATCTTGGCTAACCAACAACAGTTAAATAATTATTATAATTTAAAAAACTCAAACAACCAACTTCAATTAAAGTTATTTTGTTTTCTAAACATAGGTCTTTGTCCAGCAGTGGACTTCTCGTGGCTGAAATGATTATGATGACATAGGTTCGTGTAATTATTATTATTTAATTGTAAATTGTAACAAATTTTTTTCTTTGTACATTTTCTTCGTTTAATTTTACAAGACTAGCGCAGATACCGTTTAAATCCGTTTCCGTAGCATATAATTGCGCGTTTACTGTCACGTTTACGAAGACTGCGCTGAAATTACAGTTAAATAATACAGCAGTTTAAAGACGATTCTACGGAGTGCTCTCGAGCGAAACTGTTATATCTAGTGTACGGAATCTTAAATGAGGAAGATTGTACATATACTAGATATAGAAGCATAGTAATATACAAGAAAAACGGAATAACCGACTGCAAAATGTGATAGGATAAATCCATCTACTCCATAAACATACCTGCAATTTTATCATACCTACAGAAATACAGAAAACGTACATATATCCAATACGGTATTACCCTTCTTCTTGTAATGTCGGGTCAAGATAAAAGTAAAGAATGCTTGATTCGTCAAATAATATTTTTACGATTGACAAGTTAGGTGTACTGATATTAGCTCACCTGATATTTAGTGACGTAATTGGAAATGGTAGTTACACCTACCCTGGAGTGGGGACCGGATCTCAAAAGAGACTGTCAAAACATATAAGTGATTGGTGAGAAAATATTAAAAGGTTTTATCCAAAATTCTAGCACGAAAAAAAACCGTAATGTTTTCTAAGGTTTTTGAGATTATTAATCATGTTTTTTTTTCCAGCCCTGTTTGTATAAACTGTCCCACTGCTGGGAATGGGCCATCTTCTCATTGTGAGAAGGGTTAGGCCATAGTCTGCCACGCTGGCCAAGGGCGGGTTGGCAGACTTCACACATCTTCAAGATCATTGAGAACTCTCAGACATGTAGGTTTCCTCACGATGTTTTCCTTCACCGTTTGAAGTTGGCGGCAATCAACAATACGTACATAACTTCGAAAATACAGAGGTGCGTGCCGTGGGATTCGAATCCAGGATCTGCGGATCGCAAGTCAGACGGTCTCACCACTAGGCTGCCGGAAACTATATATAAATCATTGAAATGAAACAATTTTAACGATTTATATAATTTTATGACCTGACGTTTCGAACACTTTGTATCCATAATTAAATAATTCCTTCGGGGATATTAGTTCAAAGGTCAGAATGTTAAAAAATAAGAATATTTACCAAACGATCACTATGTAATAACTACCAAGTACAGTCAGTACAAGTCAGCACCTAACGGTGCTGACTGACAGACTTAGTGAGCGACATACGCAGTACCAATTACAACAATGTGTGACACGGCTCATGCGTACACATCCTCATCTGCTGTAGATACAGCGTGTTCTCTCTAGCAGACACAATAGGCAGGGGTGTCCAACTTGATTAGACCCAAGATCTACTGCTTACTGACTAAATCCTGTGCGAGCTACCAATGACATATTTCGTGAATTTTTTTATGAAACAATATAGTATACAATTTTGTAGTATTTTTACCCGACTGCGTAAGGACGGTTATATTTTTCGAGTGATTTATGTATGTATGTATGAACTGCGTGGAAGAGAGAATAAATAACGTGACGGGAATGATACAAGTAAGATGATGCGCGCAGCAGTTAGTGATTGCGTTACGCAGTCTGTTCTATGTATTTATATTATTTACCTTGCCATGATCGACTGGACTAATAGCCGCGATCGACCGGTTGGCCACCCGTGCTTTACCCGTACCCATGTACCCGTGCATGATTTATTTTGTCATAAAAAGTTAACCACAAAAAGATCCACAAAAACAAAATTAAAATATCTTGAAAAATATGAAAATTACAAGCATTTTAATTTCTTAATAGACAGAGCACACGTTAACGAATGATGACGTCATGGTTCAAGTTCGCCGTAAAAATTCAATACCTACTGTTGTCTCGCGAGAGAGGGACAGAGCATGCCTTCCCTAAAACTTTAAATGTTTATATCTCGGAAGTTAATTGACCAATTGAAATATTTTTAGTAGGTATATAATTATATTGCATATCGGTATGTTATCAATTAAAACTATTATTCCTGTGAAAATTCATGCATATTCCCTATTCTTATGGAGATCAAGTTCGTTTTTTGCCGCCATAGCCTAGTCCAGTCTTTGTAGGTATCCGCTGGTTTTACCTATTTTCTCCCCAGCGTCGTTTAATCACCTCGGACTGCGCTCACCTAATTTTCACTCGCGAATAATTCATTCTCTGTCGCATTCCCTAATGGAATATTCCCGGTTTAGGGCTGTCACCTGTAAAATTGCGGCCGCAGAGAAACGTGAAACCGCATTTTTGTGAGGTATTACGTTGTCACATCTTAAAATTGGTTTTGAAGAAAAATTGCCCGAGGATGCGATGTTTTGTTGCGGATTTTCTACTGAAATATGTATTTGTTGGATTTTTTCTTGTCATCTGTCTCGGAGACTGATCTACTCGTTGGATGTTATAATTTTAGCTCTACGTATTTTTAAGGATATTTAGAGTACTTTACTTGATTTTCTCATGTTTTCGACGCTGAGACGTCTTTATTCTTCTGTGAGATATAAATAAAATTGTTGTCGTTTCGACGTTTGAGAATATCGCCGATTCATTTCAGGTAACCAACATTACCAACATTACAACATTAGGTTTAGTTATTAATTTAGTTTATTAAAACGTTATACGCAGTAAGTGTTCTGACTCGCATAGAGTTACCAACATTTTTTAAACAACTTTTTTTAGAACAAAAAATAAATAGAAAGAACTTTACCAACGGTAAAAAAATAATTGGTGGGATAATAACTATACAACAAAAAAAAAGCATCACTGTCCATATAAACTACAAGTCATGTGCAAACTATCGTCAGTTGTCGCTTGTACGTTTGCTTGCCACTTGCATTGAAAGAAACTGTCAATGAAGCGCCAACGTCACTTTTGCGTATCGACATACAACTGTTGCCGCTCCGACGACAGAGCTACATTTGCTTATATGCAAGCTGCAAGCAAGCGTACAACGGGCAGCAAACGACAACAGTTTGAGTATGAAGTAACGTTACGTGGACAGGACAGCCTTAAACTTATTTCAAACGAGTATATTTTTATTCCGATTGTATGAATTTATTTATATACTTAAGAGTATTTTTGTAAGTTTATTTCCAATAATTTATATAATGTTTCTTTAAGAGCGTTATAAAGTAAAAAGTACGGGTTCATTTCTGTTTACAGTCGAAATATCCGACTATAGTTTATGTGTGAAAACCACGTTAGTTTCTATAGTAAAAAGCGTTATAAAGTGTAATCAAAACAAAAAGCGTTCTACCTACAAAAACCGTCTTAAGTCTTAAGTTTTTTAGCTATCGCCAGCCCTATAAGTAATTCCGGGCGACTTTTACCAATGGTATCTGACGGACGTCTTACTTTCCATAATGCTTTAATAAGAAAGTTTGAGGGTGCCTTCATTTTTGTTCCGGGATGGAAATAAAAAAAAGTTAAATAGCGTTCCTGTGTTCGTCTGATGGAGGCCGACGGGATGCTACTAAATTATGATCAGGTGTAAAGTTACGATGTATTTTTAGGATGGTTTATTCCCGTCAGAAAAGTTCGATTTCAAAGCTTTCCGTCGACGCGTGATGTGACGGAAAGGAAAGTGGGAAAGTTGTGTTTTAAGGTTTTCATCGATGTGTTGTTGGAATATTTTATGATGTTTTGGCCTAGATGTTTTCATGAAGGTTTTGTGGTGTGAAAAATATACGTTTTATTGTATGATGTATTTGATTGTCACTCATTGAAAACAAACAGTTTTTGACATATTTATCGCGTAATTATTATGTAATTTTATGAACTGTGTTCAAACGGGTACTTCGGCGATTCGCACCGCAAGCGGTTCGAACCGCGGTCCGAATCACCCAAGAACTCTTTTTGAATAGCTTGTTTCGCACCGCGGTGCGAATCGACCAATAGCATGGAATGGGTCGATTCGGACCGCAGTGAGGAATAAAACAGTTCTCTTTTTGGGTGATGCAGTGTCCGTGATCACGATTAGATTAGATGACAATTGTGATGCCATGTAAAAGTGTATTTTAATCGGCATAAAAAAGGATGAGGTTCTCAATTTGGTTGCATTTAAAATAATATATGTTATATAGAGTGTAGCAACTAAGTAGATATTCTACTGCTTTATAAGGCAAAATAATTTCACAGGGGCTTTAAAGATTTGATTTTCGGCAAAATAAGTATTGATTGTCCAGTTACACGAGATGGATTAAACATAAACTGGAATGATGATTATGATGAATTAGTAAATACATTGATAGGTACACTAGCTGATATATTGGAGTGTTTTTTAAAATCTCTCTCAAAATATCGTTAATTTCACGAGGTAGTAAATTTTGGGAAAGCCGGCTCGAGATTGGAAGCGCAATTGTAACGTCTCGCCTGCAATAATCCTTTCCGCCGCGGCCGCGCCCGGGACTGATTGAAATTCCATTATTATTCAGTCCCTGGTGGCGGTATCAGCCCTGAACAGTATTGCAGCTCCCTTTGAACAGCTCTGGAACTCACTGGAAAATATAACTAAGACAAGATTATTCAAAATTATTAATATTATAGAATTTTTAAATAAAAACTACGGGTCACTCACGTCTGTTTTGAGCCGAAATATCCGACTATAGTTTCAACCGCATTTGGTGGTCTTTTTCAAAGGAGCAGCACAAACGTCACTCTCGGTCGGTGACGCGCCTTGTACTGCGACGTGCCGCTCGTGCCGCACGTGATGTCATCGGTTGCAAAAGGGTTAGGGTGGGAAGCTGGTCGTCTTGCGTCGGTTCAGCTGAATTATCCTCTTCACTAGAACTCTCGTGAGTGTCAGGAATGTTCCAGCAAGCGGAACTCACAATATCACCACCAGACTCACGATCATCCTTCCGAGCTCCATGAAGGCAAGGTTTCCAAGTGGGTGGCAAGTGCCATCCCCCATCTCTGTTAAAGGTCGGTCGTTTACTAATCTCTCTTCTCACTTGCCAGGACCTTCACCTTATAGTTTTTTTTTTTTTTTTTATCGTTTCAAGAACAATCGGCAATTTTTTTATATTTAAGCAGTTACATAGTTCTCTACTCAGAATTCGAAGGTCAGTTAATAAGTAAGGCCTTACCACTAGTGAAAAACTATTCTGAATTCGCATTAAATGGTTCATAGAACGCGTTGTGGGGTTTTCCGGTAGATACGGGTTTTTCAGATTAGATATAATCTGGATGTCCTCACATCGCAAGTGAAAAGATTCCTTCAAGACAAGCGTGCTCCATCGTAGACCGCTTAGTATCAGGCAATTTAGTCTACTTACCTGGTTGCAAGCCTATTTTTGGACAATAATTGATCCTCAATTTTTTGGGCGTTTGCCATTTTGAATTTTGTGTTATTTATATAACCATGCATTGTTATTCAAACAAAATGTGTATGCTTATATGCGCCTTCAGGTGGTTTAAAGATCCTGGAAAAAGTGTTAAATCTAATTTCTAAATATTTTTTCTTGACTTACAATGCTCAGAGTAGAAGGAGATAGAATTTATGGTGAGAATTATCTCTAGACCAACTTTTAAGATAGCTTCCTTAAATGAGATATGACAATTTTAATCCATCGAATACCTGTAATTTTCTTTGCAAGGATATACTCTTATTATGGTTATGTGTAATACGGCCAGTTTCTACTAGTTTCTTTTGTGTAAAGTTCCATCTCTGCTCCGCGGGTCGGTACCGTCACATTGGTGGTAAATCTTTGTAACTTGATGGTTTTTTCCTCTCCGCTGGCTTCGAGACCTTCGGCCCTTTATAGTAAGGGATTTATTTAGATTCGGCGTAGATTGATAGGCTATTTGCTTAGGTGTAGGCGCGTAAAGGGCGCCGGTCTCCGCTTTGACAGCTTTTGGGGAAAAGTTTTATAGGGTGCGCGATGTTTTCGGATATGAAAGGTTTTTTGATTGTTTTTTTTTTTGAATAAAGAAGATTATAAGTGAAATATTTGTCTTGTAATTTGTTTTCTTGGTACTCATTACCTCCGACCGAAAAAGGGGTGTTATAAGTTTAATGTATGTATCTGTGTATCTGACTGTGCATCGTAGCTATAAAACTGATGGACGATTTTGGGTTTGAGTTTCCTAACCTTATATTTGTAAATGTATACAATCATGTCAAAGTCAAAGACAAAGTAAATTTATTTGCGTTAAACATGAGTGATAACATGCTTTTGGTGTTCTTAATTTTAATGTGCTTCATGAGGGAAGGCTGAGGAGGCGTGCAAATCAGAGGGCGCTATCGATCTTTAAAACTACCAATATAAATACCTAATTATCAAATGTCAATGTCATGGGTTTTACATATTGTGGTAGGTAGATACTGTATCTTTGCTACGATCCTGACATACATATTTCGCTTTAACTTTCATTTGTATTCTTATAAATTCAGTTGCGGGTCCTTTTTACTTGATTATTTAAAACGTTAGATTTAGTTGTGATACATTCGTCTACGTTGACCTGTACCGACGGTGTGGCCGAGGATGGAACACGTAAATCTAGAAATTATTTATTCACTCTATTTTGGCGGGATATATGTACTTATTATTATTATTACAAAAATATAGCCACATATTCAGGGAGGGAAGGCGAATCTAACAACACCTCGCACATCAAAATCGGTCAAGCCGTAAGCTGTCATATAGAAACATACATACATACACTCGAAAAACATAGCCCTCCTTCTTATGCAGTTGGGTAAAAATTAAAACTACTTTTACTACCTTAGTTCAAATATATTGCATATTAATTGTATGCTCCGGCCTTGCATAATTTCTAGACCAGAATACTTATATTTTCCTTTGAACCGTCTCAGCCGGTATTTACCTTGCAAAATCTTTCTGCATCGCCGCGGGATGAAACTCTAGAAGAATATTTTAAAATTTTAAAAGAGACACGGAAACTTTGTAATGGGTACCCATTTTGTTGTGGATAGGGATGGGACAACCACTTGGCACAACTGTCGCATGATTTGATGCTTAGAATATTTACAGTTTTAATTTTTTTCTCTAAAAAATTGTGATTTATATAGTGTGGTATTTTTTGGGAATTTTTGTTCGAGAGTTTTATTTTTCAGAAGAATCATTACTGCAGTCTGTCATTTGTTATTTTAAAAGCTCAATATATATTTTAAAAGGTGATACCCTTTCAAATTCCATTAATATTGTATGTTGATCTTCCAAACGAAACACAAATAGAAGAACAACATTAAATTATAAATCTCCATCGTAGACCGTAACTGTCGCTTAACACCAGGTGAGTTGGCGGTCAAGCGCAAACCTATCGTCGAATAAAAAAAAATAAAAAATTATATAATTGACAAGCCGAGCAACACGGTCGTCGGATGTTGAACGTCACGTAGCAGTCCAATGTCATACAGAACTGTACATTTCCACAGATTTTAAAACCGTGTCTGGCAATTCACTGCGCTCGTAAATTTGATAATAATATATTACTTATGATATTTCTTTATCTCAGAAATTTTGCTGCAAACATTGCCAAATTTGCATGTTACTAATACATATATTTAGTTGTATGTTTATGTATACATCTATTTCCGTAAACTGCTGACCTAATATTGATCAATGGTCAATGGTGTAAATCTATATGTCTTCACACTCCATGTGTATGGTTATATGCATTTAAAGAAAATCTATATGGCGGATTTTTTATTTAATTTCACACTTAATTTTTTTCGAGATTAAATGCGTCGTATGTTTTACCTAACTAAAGAAAGAAATAGTGTTCCTTGACTACTAGTCAATAGATGTAGTCCTCCATAGGCTATCGTCACATCGCTCAGAGTCCTAGTACATCTTTATTGTATACATAGCTTTATAGATGCATTCTACCTAAATCTTGTTTGATCAAGAACTGGTGAGTCCACGAGCAAGTCTTGAAAGTGTCACATCCTTATTCAAATCCCGGGACAGCAGGACGCGATCCATCAGTAAATGAGACTTCGCCGTGTATCGGACCTTTTCGAGATTGATCTCTTTACTGGGAATTTACTGACATTACTGGCCCCTACTAATGGTGATTTGGATTTCGAATCGAACTCGATTCTATAACCTTTACCATTTGCTGTAGGTGAGAAACGCGAAGTCTCGATGGGATGCTTTTATCCATTAATATAGTGGTGAAAATAACACAAGTTGTAATATAATAACATTTAGATGCTTTTAATATTATATGTTCTGTGCCTATAGTCAGAGTAGTTAAAACAAATATTCCAATTTATCACATATTCATCATCATCAACTCAGCCACAAGAAGTCCACTGCTGGACAATGGCCTCCCCCATGGATTTCCAGAAAGACCGGTTGGAAGCGGCCTGTGTCCAGCGTCTTCCTGCCACTTGTATCTTCTGTCCACCTTGTGGCTGGTCTTCCTACGCTGCGCTTGCCGGTTCGTGGTCTCAATCACATATATTAATATGTTCGAAAGAAATCCGTGTTTGCACATTTAATAATGAGACAGTAAGTAAGTAAGTCGATTTCTTAAAGTATGCCTTTCCCATTTTCTGTTCAAAATAAACCTTCTACATTAAATTCAAGGGAAACTCTACCGGATAAATATTTTTCCTCAATTCAAATAATTAATAAATTAAACGTCAACCGCCGAAGTCGACAGCACGCTCACACAAAACAACATCGGCAAATGAAAAAAGTTCGACAACACGGAGTAGGGGAACAAAGGCGGAATTGAAAATGCGACCTTTTTCCAATAACTTGCCCCCTCGCAACATCAATCAATTAACTCAGGTGCTTGCGCGCTTTTATCTCGGCCCCTCGGAAATAATGCACAGAAACAAGTAGAGACGCATATCGTGTTGGATACAGAAACACAAATTATCCTTTGTGCGTGGGGACGGAAAATAAGGCATTATTTGGACTTTTTTAGGATTCCGTTATTCAAAAGGAAAAGAAATCCTTTTATGATTACTTTGTTTTTCGTCTGATAAGAAACTTTTCTTAGAAATGCGTTAAGGTATCTGGTTTATTAAAATAATAACAAATTAATAGGTGTTTCTTGCAACAAAAAAAGCTATGCCAACGCAAATAAGAAATATGTATACATACAACATTGAAATTGAATCTAGGATACTTTCCATTGACCTAGGATCATAGAATTTGGCAACAAGCAATGTCTTACACAAGTAAAGAAAAAAATCCAAAACCGTTGCATAAATTGTTTATTTTTTTGTGAATACAAACTTATACTTTCGATTGAAATGTACAGACGAACATTATCTATAATTAAAACACTTTATCTTTCAATCAGACTTATCTTATCCTTAGTGCAAAGTTTACCTTGTCTAATTGGGGTAGGTACTGAATTCTCAGTGCTCAAGTGAAACTCGTCCTTGACCGGTTTTTTATTTTTTTGGTGGAGTGAATCGGCGTAATATGTGTTTGGGGTGGCTAAATGTGCGAGTACATGTGCCATATGGGGGGAAATCTAATTAAAAGTAATCATGTACTCAAAGAGTAGTGGAAAAGACCTTATGAATGTACTCGTGCGTAATTTTGTCACATATAACATTGATTGACATGTAGAGAGTGGAATTCATTATCTTTGCCCTGCACTTTTAGGGGATATACTATCTACGGAGTAAGCTATTCCAAGTAATTGTGGCATGATTTTTAACTTTCATTGATTTAGGAAATTATGTTAAAAGTTTGATATAATAATTATTTAAAGAAAGTTATGTAATACAGGTACCTATATAGTATATAGTTATGTAGTACATGTATTATGTTACTAATGTTCTACCGTGTAAAGGCAATACACTGTAACTTAAGTTACAGTGTTTTGGGTTAACAGGGCCCATTGACTTTCTTGTGATCTGTTCTAACCCCCTGTAAAAAAATAATTCTTCTAACCTTTGTCTAATCTGAAATAATACTTTTAAAAACACTGTATTCGACAGAACATTACAGGTTTATTATTCCAAAACACGGCAACAAAACATACCGTGTATTGCTAAAACAAAACAATGCGCGCGAAAGTTATACCGTGTCAAAAAACCAACGTTTCAAGACTCGCGCGCTGCGATCGACAAGCGATAGCGCATAGGTTTGCCGGGAGCTCAAATAACAGTGGCTCGTTCGCGATCAGTGTGCGCGCGCGCGCGGGGCTACGCAACTTTGAAGTAAGAGATAGATCACGCTGCACTTGCAACGGGACCGTGCTGTCGTTCGTATAATTTAATTATTTTATAGAGTTTTTACGTTAAAATGTGCGGATTTTGGTAACAAACTCTTGCTAAATTTGTCTATTTGCTAAACTTGCTAAATGACGTGAATCAATGTTTTGCCACAACAATGGCAACATTATTGTAGGAACACTAGTATGGGAAACCACTCTTTTGATTGTATTTTATTTACTATTAAACATATTAGAGTAAATACTAGATGGCTAAATAGATATCAATAATACCTTTAAATCAATATCAAACAATGTTTTTGAAAGTCATAAGAAGGAAAAATAATCAAATTAAACCCAAAAAACTTTAATCGGCCATTTTCTCAAAACACGTTTTTTCGACTTACAGTGTATTGCCTTTACACGGTAGTGTTATTTTATTATGGTGTCAATAAAGTGTTTTTGTATTGTACCTAACTAGGTACTTTTTCAAGGCTAGAGTGAATAGATATCGTCTAGATCGACGAGCTCCATCCTCGGCCTATACTGTCACTTAACATCAGGCGAGTTGGTAGTCAATCGTGTATCTATTATGGGTAAAAAAACATAAAGTTATAGCTGCCAATTAGAGACCTAACCAGCCATTATATTTAAAAAACATAAAGTTATAGCTGCCAATTAGAGACCTAACCAGCCATTATATTTAAAAAACATAAAGTTATAGCTGCCAATTAGAGACCTAACCAGCCATTATATTTATCTTAGTTATTATACTATTTTAATAATTATGCGTTTAGGGGTCTAAAATAACACAATATTATATTGTGGATAAACAAAATATTGTGATATCATTATTAAGTATTATTTAAAAAAAAAACACAAAATACGCAATATCGGTTACTTGAATGTCATATTATTTCCAGTTATTTTGTTTTCTAAACCAAACTACTGAACCGATTTTAATAAAATTTCTATGGGACCAATCTGAAGCTTGTAAATGAATCTCAATAATAAGTACACACATACATACAATCATGCCTGTTTTCCCTTACGGGGTAGCCAGAGCATCAATGATGCATTTGATCGTGGTTAGAAGGTTAGATGGAAGGAAGAGGGTATTAGAGGGTTAGAGAGTAAGATGTAATATTGGCTTGCGGTGATAGGGGGTCAGCCTATCGCCTACATATACGCCAATTTTTAAGTTCAATGATAATTACATTAAATGCAATTAAATGTCGGAATTCTAGTGATAAATGTTTATCACCAAAATTCCGCCATTTAGTTTTTTTTTTAATATACTCATCATGTGTCGACTTGTAGTTAATAAAGACAAATCTAGCGACATATTATTTAGCAAATTCGTTTTGTGTCAAGACTAAAGCAACAACGGAACAATTATATGTATGATATATGCTGGTAATCGCGCCACCCTCATTTGCGACGCGTAGTCGGGTAAAAACCCCCTCGTTTCAAATCAAACTAACCAACAGCTAAGCCATCGAAAGTTCACCGACTGCAGTATTGTAAAAACAACCCTTCTCTGTCATTATCCATTCCACTCGAGACATCGTATCGAACAATAAAAATAAGCGGCCAAGTACGTGTCGTGCCACGCGCGAAGTAGGGTTCCGTAGTTACATATCTATACTATAAACATACGGGTTAATTTATGTTAGTTTAAGTTAAATCTATACGAAACTTTCATATCTTACTTCTCTAAGTACAATTTTTAATTTGATCGATAGATATTTTTCTCATCTATTCATTCATTCCCACTTCACGTGTAGGGGAGGTACCCCAAAATAATTCTTTTGTTTTTTTTTTTCAAAAATTTTTCCTACAACTTTTTCGGTATAACTAATACGCATATACATGCCAAATTACAGCATTCTAGTACTTACAGGTTTTGAGCAAAGCCGTGAACTGACAGACAGGCAGACAGACAGACATTCAGACGGACATGGCGAAACTTTATGGGTTCCTTGTTTACTACGGAACCCTAAAAACAAGCCTTTTCTGTCATTATCCATTCTACTCGAGACATCGAATCGTACAATAAAAACAAAGTTCACAAAGCGCTCCTTACCCATCTCGACAAATCGAGACCGAACTGAAAACTCAATGGAACGAGCAAAAACAATCTCAATACTTTTTTAATACTGAAAAATCTTTCCAAAGTCATTTGACTAACATTTGACTAGGCCGTAATAATGTCGCATTTTTTATACACCTGCCAACAAAGAGCCACTTTTCTTACTTATTCTTTGACAAAGTTATGTTAGGTCGATTGGAATACGTGTCGTGTTGGTTTGATTTTAAGATTGACTTTTGAAAGACGCTGGCGTAGGGTATGTTTGTGCCTTTTGATGTATTAGGGAAGGAAAGACATCAAGATTCAAGATCGATTCAGAATTAGGTACTTACCTTTTGTTGCCTTTTTCCAGTTTGCCGTGTGACGGTGGGGATTTTTTTGGGGATGAAAATGGGATTGAGTTTTTGGTAAATAGGCAGAGTGGATTTTTTATTTGGTTTTGAATCAACACTTAGTAGTTTTTTAACACCCGAACTAAGAATGGGGTGTTATAAGTTTGACGTGTGACTTTGACGTTTGACTCAAACCGATTTTGATCTAGTTTTTTTTTTTTTGTTTTAAATAATATTTTATAGATAGTGTTCTTAGCTTTGTTTCATCAAAATCCGTTCAGCCGTTTTTTCGGCCAATTTGTGGATGGTTTTTAAGTTTTGTAAACTTATACTTTTGTGAAAGAAGGTTTGTCAATTATAACTATTTTCGGTAATTTTTAAACACTTTTTTTTCTTATTATAGATTTTTTTTCTTATTATGTAAAAAAAATCTTTAAAAATTTGCTAGAATATTTTGCTATTGTACTAGAAATGAAAGAAACGTAATTATTTAATTATTTTTGTGTAATATGTACAACTATAGTTAGGTTTGTAATAGTTGGACTCATGCGAAGTCTGCCTGAGGAAGTATTATCGCCAACTCGCCTGATGTTATACGATGGTGTGGCCGAGGATGGAGCTCGTCGATCCAGGAGATATCACATTTTGAAGTCGTTTGTAATTTTTATTAAATAGACTATAATTCCGGTACAGGGCAGTGGTCCAACTGCGCTGTCCATTCAGTTGAACTATGGGCCTTTCCCACATAACTACACCGACCCCCCTGGGGCAGGTGTTATAAGGATTTTCCTTGGGGTAAAAAAACGGCTCTTCACTAGGGGTAGTGGTCCAACTAGATCTACGTTTGATCACCAACTAGCCTAATGGTGCTGTGGCTGAAGCACACAGGCTTAGAAGATGCTTTTCACTCTAATCTAAACTTTAAGGTATGGATTATAGATTTCAGGAAACAAGTACTGTGGAAGGTAGCTTGTCTCGTGATCAGGTCCATAAAAAAAAAATGAGTCCATTGCTTTTGTCTTTCTCGTATTATTTATTAATCCTCATCTCTTAGACTTTTGCAAAGATACTCTTAGGCGCGTCGCTCACTGGTAAGTCAAGGCGCGGTCGCGGCGGCGTCGCGGCACAGTCGAGGCGTGGCGTTTATGTTATAGTCGAGGCGCGGGCGGCTATGCTTCCTTCACACATTACAGTGTAAACACTTCTACGCACGAAACAAAATAACAAAATGGCGGTGGAGTCGCGGCGCGGTTGCGCACTGCACCCCTGCCGCGACGCCGCGCCGCCGCGACCGCGCCTCGACTCCACGTCGCCTGCGACGCGACTCTAGTGTGTGGGCGCACTGCCATTTGAACCTGAAGGAAACGTAGAAGCGGCGCGCCGCTTGTGCGCCCGTGCCTCGACGCCGCCTCGACTCCAGCTCGTGTGGGCGACGCGCCTTACGCAAAGGTTTTATCTAATCCTGGAAGGTCTCTCTATTCAAAATAATTTAGGTTAAGGTCGGTTGGGACAGCGAAATTTCTTGAAAAATTTTTTAACCAAAAAAGAAAAACACGCTTCACCAAATCCGGGCTGTTTTAAAGGTCCCAATTTGAAATGATGCTGAATTACATTCATCCAGTTTTGGCCAGATACGGGTGCAGGGCCGCACTCAGGGCGGTTCCTTGTGGAAATCTTACCCCGGTTTATAAGGTTCACATTCCGTCACACAAGTCCCATAAAGCTCAGTTTATAAAACTCAAAACCCTGTTGTTGTTGTTTTTATCTTAGAAAACGGAGTCCTAAATTTGGAGAGTCCCCCTCCATTTATATTAACCTTACATTTAACATCCATCTAAAAATGCTGAAATAGATTTTTGAATATTTGTAATATTACTTGCTACAGTCAGTGTGCACTAATGTTTGTGTGATTGAGAAAATAATGCAAAAACTACCAATGATTGTCGCTTATCGACAAGGCAATTTGAAACATCACTGTTGGTGTTTCTAAAATAAATAAATAAACATCACGCGCGAGTGTAGCTTTGACATTTCCCTGCAGCGCCATAATGACGATTTATTATTAACCCCCGACCCAAAAAGGTGTTATCAGTTTGATGGTTGTATCTGTGTGTATGTCTGTGGCATCGTAGCTCTTAAACGGATGGACCGATTTTGATCTAGTCTTTTTTTGTTAATAGTATTCTTAGATATGTTTCATCAAAATCGGTACAGCCATTTATTTGTCTGGGGTTTTTGAGTTTTCTAAACTTATACTTGTTCATGCAAAGAGCAGCAAACAAGCAGATGGCTCGCGTAATGGTGAGCAATAACCGTCGCTTATGGACAACTGCAACATCAGCGCCGTAGGTTTTGCTTTGCGTTTATGGTGAATGATTAAATTAAATAATTCAACTACAACTACACAACAAAGTGGTTACCACTGCTTTCTATTTCTAGTTCATAAAATATTTTCACAGATCCCACGAGTTACGTTTCCTAGTTTGCCAAATATTTCTCAGTAAACAGTAATTTACCCCCTCTTTCCTTCAGTTATGGATCCTGAGTACGTTCGCCCACGTATAATGGAATGGCGGCCCTCTGAGGGCAGCCGGACCTTTTTAAATCGCCGATAAGGAGTAATGAGCTCGAAAATCTTAAATTTATATTCGGAAAATGAATTCTGAGATAAAAAAGGAAACGTTTTAGGAATAGGTGATCTGGTTTGCCGCCATCATTTAAAATGTAGTTGGAGACGTGATATTACTTTATCTATCTGCTCTCTTTTGACAGACTCTTACCTTCTTATGTTTTTAAGGTTGATAATCCTATGATTTTATACAACTAGAGAGTAATCTTGAGCCATTCGCACCGCACCAACCACTGCGGTGCGAATGGGCCCATTTAGAAACAGTACATGGGCGATTCGCACCGCGGTTCGAATCACATGCGGTGCGAAACGCCGAAGTACCCAGTAAAACGTCTTATTTCTCTTAAAATAAAAAATTCTATATACATATGTGTAAGAGTATCTTTTTTAAAATAAATCTATGTTATTTATTAAAGTGTCACTTAGAGCATGCAGCTACCTACGACACAAGATTAATTTCTTAGTGTAGGTACTGCGCGGCACTATAATTTATGAAAAGTATACAAGATAAATAGTTCCTAATGTATACCTACCACTGTAATTACTTATTGTACTTGTATATGTTTATTGAATAAAAAACTGATTGATTGATTGTTTATTTGGCAGCTTTTTGCGTAAAAACAGTGTCACGCGTAATTTTTTTTTAAATACAAGATAGATCTACGATTGACTACCAACTCGCCTTATGTTAAGCGACGGTGTGGCCGAGGATGGAATTTGATTTTGAATGATACATTTTTTTTATGAAAACATGAAAGTATGATATTCCAAAATCCCGAACGAAACGCTTTAATTACTCCTTAGTCGGGTGAGCTGCTTAATTGTGGAATACGATTCCTGAGTGGGTTGGTACCGATAAGTACTTATAATCTGTTTTTTTAATCGCGAGTGCAACAATTTCTTTTAGGAATAGAAATAGAATAGAATATTATTTATTGTCATAAAGTTACATTCCTAATAATTTCATTGTATAGAATTATATTACGAATGCTTCTATTATGGACTCGTCTGATTTACAACTTTAAAAGCGACAAAGGTGTAAAAAAATTGTGTAAAGGTAAAAAGGCGTGCTTCATCGTGGACTGCAACGTCATCGTGAGTTAGTTATCTAGCGAAAACCATGTAAAAAAATATTATATTTATGTATACAAAATTTACATATATATTATATTAAAAACTATACACACGTAAACGAGACGTATACCAATAAGAGAGTTGGTAGTAAAACGTGGATTTGTAAAATAAAAAAGCAGTTTGTATAACAATTTTCTCAATTCATAAACATAACAGAAAGTCTTGTTGAAATGCCTAAAATACGTACTGAGCGATATTGCTTCAAGTTATTCATGGGTATCTATACTCCTGAGAACTAAAATCTTGGAATTTTCAAGGCTAGAGTGAATAGATATCTTCTAGATCGAAGAGCTCCACCCTCGGCCACACCGTCGCTTAACATCAGGCGAGTTGGAGGTCAATCTTAGATCTATATTGCGTAAAAAAGCAAGTTCAAAATACTTTTACGTGTTCACGCAACAGTCACAGACAACGTAACAGTACTTACCCCGCTACCCTCAAAAACTTGCAACGCACGATTCTATTCCACAAACGGGAAAAGAATAATAGAAACGGCAACATTTCGGGAGAAATAACGGAATTGCCGGCGTATGAATGGTTAATGCCCAAAAGGGGAAGAACAGAGGATTAATTTCGCGGCTCCGGGACATAGGTACGTTTTCCCATTGGATTTGGTACGGAGGCCGGTATTACGTGTTACTTTGGGGAGTGAAGGGTGAGGGGAAACACGGCCTGGTTGGGATGATTCGAGGAAATGGGATGTTGTTGATGTTAATAAGGACAACAATTAGTGTAATTTTGTATGCGTGTGGCTACTGTTATAATTGACGATAAAGAAAGCTTACGTTGTACTAAGTTAATGATATTCTAAAATATTTGCTGTGTATTTTATAGTTAATTTTGAAAAGAGTATATTGGGGTATTTTTAATCGACTTCAAAAGCGGAGGTTATCAGTTCGGTTGTATTATTTTTTATTGTCGTTACCTCCTAACTCTGTTATGTATTTATAAACCGATTTGAAAGAAATTGGTTCATTAATTGGCTTTTAAAACAAAATAATTGGACAAAACCTGCCATCTGAGTAAAATAAATTGCGTATTTTGAATTTGATTGTTTCAGTTTTTTTAACTATAATAATTATTAAACAATATCACTTTTACCCGTATTATTTAATATATCCAACAAGTATAAATATAATCAAATCTTTATTCTGAAAGCCTCGGTCACAGATAGATATCTGAACTCAACAGATAGTGCATCGGCACAAATAGCAACAACACGTAGCGAACAGTCGCCATTCCCACACGTAATAGGTCCGATTAGTACACCCCCTTTGATCAGAGGTCTCCGATCGATCGTTATTGCCCGATACCGTAACATCAAGGGGATATTTTCGCCGTTCAACGAACCGGGAATTTGACGGATTCGCGAATTGGATGTGGGAAATATAGAGTACTTTTGATGTAACACATGTACATACATATGTCTATGTTTAACTAGGTATATTGTCACATATGAATCGTATACTGTTAGATACTTGGTGAGCCGCGTCTTAATAGTCGAATTCATTTTTTTTATCGTTTGATTGTGGTGAAATTTGTCAAAATTTGCTTCATTCGTTTTGTATAGGAATTCGGAATTTTTTAATATCTGATTTATTGGAATCCATTCCATTCCAATATATAGGTAGTTTGGAAGCAAGTTTTTTTTGTACATCTATTTGCGAAAACGATCAAGACTCGCCTAATGTTAAGCGTTACGCTTGCCCGTGACATTCCATGTCACACAAAACTTTGGAGTTTCGCAGTTTTAAAACATGTGTGGTAATGCGCTGCGCTTGTGTGTGAGATATTAGACGTTTAATCTCATAAATGGGCAAAAATTTCGTTGGAAGCATCACCTTTCAATCCAGAACACAATATTTTCACAGTACTGCTTGGTTAGGTAGGACCGGACCCTATCTCTAACAATTATCACTTTTAAGCTTAATATTTTACAAACGGATTTCTAAATTGCAAAATGGTTTACTTACCCACTTATTATCCCACATGTAATGGGGTAGATTAGAAAGAAAATATCCCCACTTTACGTGTAGAACAGTTACTTATATCATTTTTTTTTTCATAATTCAATTTTATCACTTTGTCGGCATCATTAATGTTACTCATTGTAAATTACAGCTTTCTAGTACTAAGTCTGTGACCTATAGCGCTCCGTAGAAGTATCATCATCATCATCATCATCATCTCAGCCATAAAAAGTCCACTGCTGGACATAGGCCTCCCCTATGGATTTCCAAAAAGACCGATTGGAAGCGGCTTGCATCCAGCGTCTTCCTGCCACTTGTATGAGGCCATCTGCCCATCTCGTGGCTGGTCTTCCTACGCTGCGCTTGCCGGTGCGTGGTCTCCACTCGAGAACCTTTCGGCCCCATCGGCCATCAGTTCTACGTGCTATGTGGCCTGCCCACTGCCACTTCAACTTGCTAATCCTCTGTGCTATATCGGTGACTTTCGTACGTCTACGTATCTCTTTATTCCTTATTCGATCTCGTAGAGTGCCTCCGAGCATAGCCCTCTCCATAGCTCGTTGCGTGACCTTGAGCTTCCTTAGAAGTATCAATCTGGGTCAATCGCGATCCGTGATCCAAATCAAGGATCACGATCCAGATTGATACGTATAAGGGCCCCTTAATCCAACGGACGGACAGGCAGACATGGCGAAACTATAAAGGTTTGTAATTGACGAAGTAATCCAAAAATGCAATTGGAGTTCTTATTAGTGACTTAAATAAGACTCCTTACTTTAACAGCACACAACAACAGTCTGGGATTGTTAAAACTTTTCCCCAGCTTACAAAGCTTAATTACGAATCGAAATGTAAACAACAAACAAGCAAACAGTTCGATCGTTTCAAAACAAACCTGTCGATTCTCATCCTGTTCCCGTGTTTGTCAATAAAGTGCTAACGACGGTCTCATTAGGACTTGGGTAGGATTATGTTCGGGAACTTCTGACAGCTTGGGGCCGTGTCTGCCGGGAAGATTTCTGGCAGCCAAATGTCTGTGCAAAACTGAACCTAATTTATACGAAAATTCAAATCTTATACATTGAAACGAGCAATTTTTGTTTAAATTCCCATACATTTGTTCATTTTAGGGTTCCGTACCTCAAAAGGAAAAAATTTAATTTTTATAGGATAACTTTGTTGTCCGTCTGTCAAGACCTGTGTCTCGGGGACGCGTGAAGGTAAGTTTAAGTTGAAATTAAAACCATATAGGTACGCAGATCCATAGTCTCTTGCTGCAGAAAGAAAAATCAAACTTCTCATTTTTCATTAATAAAAGTTAAAGCCGAATATGTAACAGCTAGTAACTAATATGCATATCCATACCAAATTACAGTTTTCTAGTATCAATAGTCTTTGAGCAAAGTCCCGGACAGACAAATTTGAGACGGACATGGATAAATTTCTACGATGATTTCAATGAAAGTAGTTTCCACACAAATTAAACTAGAGGGCGCTGTCTCACCTTAAAACACGCTAACGAGTTGTGCATTTACATTATCGACTTAGCACTACATAAAAAATCTTTTATGTAAATTTTTGCAGGCTGATGCCATCAGGGCTTCAACCTACTAGAAAGTAGTTTAATAAAACGTAATCAAATTAGTGTTGCCCGTCAGGAGTGTCAGGTCTAGTTAGAGGGTACCTGGAAGCATGTAAAAATGCGAAGTAACCTTTTGGTGTTAAAAGTAAACTC
This sequence comes from Lycia hirtaria, assembly GCA_947563715.1. Classification (NCBI taxonomy): domain Eukaryota; kingdom Metazoa; phylum Arthropoda; class Insecta; order Lepidoptera; family Geometridae; genus Lycia; species Lycia hirtaria. The sequence goes on from OX387375.1 coordinate 29,586,424, forward strand.
TATTTATAGGGTTCCGTAGACCGTAATAAACATGGAACCCTTATAGTTTCGCCATGTACGTCTGTCTGGACTCTGACCGCGGATTTTCTTAGTTCCAGGAAACTGTAATTTGGCACGGATATGCATATCTGGGGGCATGGCATTGGCTCCGGTCAAGTCGAGGTAGTGTCGACAAGGTCGGGACAAAGAAAAAGTTTAGGTCACACCGCGGTCGTCATTTAGGGTTACTGGTTGGGATGCTACCAACTATTTACGATTAATATTTTATTAACAAAGCGTTTGACCACACTCGCCAGATGTAAACGAATACCTACATTAAACAAGCCTAAATTAAAAAGAGCTCTCAAAAAAAAACTTAATTTTTTTTTTATCCCGTAAAAGCAACAAACAAAAAGAGATTATAAAAAGAAAAGCTCCAAGACATGATTATAACCCCCGCACCCGCATACAAGGCGGGGGCCCGACTTCGCTCGTCCCCGTCTCTTGCGAGTGTTTGCGTTGCATTAACAATTCTCTGTCGGTAATAATGGACGAGGATGCTGTGGGGGCGGATGTTAACTGTGGTTGCTCTTTTCGCTCGCTTTCGTAGTGATGTGACTCATATTTATATAGGAATATGGAAAAACTAAGTTAAAATAACTCTTTATTGTAATATAAAAAAGTATAATAAGTATTCTATCAGCAATCTAGTTTCCATAGTACAAGCTTTGCTTAGTTTGGGCTAGATGGTGTGTGTGAAATGTCTACCAACATTTACCTCGTGGCGTAGCTTGACTAGGTGTTCCCGAACGATCACCAAAGTTAAGCAACGGACGGACCGGTCAGTCTTCGGATGGGTGACCGTGAGTGGCATTTCCTTCTGAACGCTACCGTGGGTCGGATGACACGTTAAATTGTAGGTCCCGGTTGTTCAGCAATCGTCAAGCCAAGTCAGAGGCCTTTCGGCGGCTTAATAACTCTGACAATAGGGCTGGCCACTCAGTCTATACGAACTTACTTACTTACCAACATTTATTTATTTTTATTGTTTACATGTTTACTGATCCTCATCACAAGATATCCATTGCCTAGCATAGACCTCCAGGCTCTCCTATACTTAAGTCCAAGCGGCTGTATCCTTTTTTTTTTTTATCAGCCCTGTTTGTACAAACTGTCCCACTGCTGGGAACGGGCCATCTTCTCATTGTGAAAGAAGGATTAGGCCATAGTCTGCCACGCTGGCCAAGTGCGGGTTGGCAGACTTCACACATCTTCAAGATCATTGAGAACTCTCAGACATGTAGGTTTCCTCGCGATGTTTTCCTTCACTGTATCCTTACTGAAAGATAATTTCATACGAAAGGCTTAAAGTAATATAATAACTACACAGATTTTAGCAGATGGAGTCATTAAAAACACACACTGAATTAACTGAGATAACTATGTATGCGTGACACACAGAGCCGCGCGCCGTTTAGCTGTACTGCTGTACGAACACGTGCGTCTCTGTGTGTTTAATGTTGCATAGAGAATAAAAACACACACTGAATTATTTTAGATAACTATGTGTGCGTGACACACAGAGCCGCGCGCCGTTTAGCTGTACTGCTGTACGAACACGTGCGTCTCTGTGTGTTTAATGTTGCATAGAGAATAAAAACACCACTGATTCTTCTGAAACTGGGTTAAAGCGACTTACTTATTACATTATTAGTAGTTCTACGAACAGTAGACCTCGCGAGAGAGCTTATTTGTAGCTCACCTTGGGTCATCTGTACATAATACCAACATAAAGTTGCTTAGGGAGGCCGTTTGTAAAATTTTGGCCGATTTAGAAATTTTAAGTGATTTTACAGACGATATTTCACGATCAAAAATAATTTTTTTCCGTAAGTTTAAGTACCTTAAAAGATCAATTTAATTTTAATACATAATAATGCTGGACGTTTTTGGGAGTGATATCTTATGTATAGTTGGATTACATAAACAATATATTCGTTGTACCTATACGTTCTGTTTAATTACGCTAAATATTATTCAGCGCTAAAATGCATCAAGCATATCCAGGCGTCCTTAGGTTTTACTGTTACACGCAATCTCAAGTTGGTTGTCATATCCCGACAACCACTCGACCAATTCTGATCATTTGTACCACAAGTTGTAATAATTATGTATTTTGTCTACCTACCAAATATCATTAAAATCGGTTGGTAATTAGTGCCGCAATAAACGTATCACCGACTCCTCGTACGGCTCGTACGTTTTATACGTTCCAAACAGCATTCCTCATAGGTGTTTTGTATGCGGTGTCTGTAGTATTTACATAGTCAAAGAATAACTATTAAAAGTACAAAGTTTAATAATAGTACCACTAGTTATAATTATTACAAATAGAAAATAGATCCAGCAAAGTACGAGTTTCACTCGCTCACCGAGGTTTCCGTACTCCCATGTACGGCACAATACATGAATACGAACACTGACACCAGGGCTCAACAAAATGTGTTTTATATCTAATAATATTTGTAACTTCACATATTTTCTACAGTACCACTAGACTGCCGGAAACTTTTTTTATGTTTGTTAACCTATAACTCAGTAATTTATAAACCGATATGAAAAAATATTTTTGAAAGCATTTATTACCTATTTATTAACGGGATATTTACCGTGGTTCGCGTTAATAAATATATATATATATATAGATAACAAATATTTCAAAATATTTTTTGTTCGAAAGGATATGCTTTCAGTTTGGTGTCATAGAAACTTCAACAAGATCGGTTTGATAGTTTGGTTTTTAAAACGAAATTGCGCATTTATAAGTTGGGCTTTATTCAAAATTACGTTTTTGATCACCAATAAGTATCTTATGCCTAAATCCAATCCTAAATCCTATTCCTAAATTCAACCCTCGAGTCATAAATGGGTAAGAAAAAGACAAAGAGATTATTATTTGGACTTTAAAAGCAATGATGATTTTGTCTGAATAATACATTTATTAGTAGATCGCATTATCAGCCCTAAAGAGCTTTATCGACGAGGGAATCACAAGCAGAACCCTCGCTGGCGGAGACCATCATGCGCCCAACCCGCGGCAACGACATAACTAAACACGAATAAATAACAAGTATCTATAATAAAATAAAAACAAAATACCCGACTGCAGAAAATTGGTTTTTGTAGTCTAATTTACGATTCCGTTACCCTTGATACGGTAAGATATGTAGATAGATAAATTATTTATAGTACATAGTTTAGGTATATAACTACGCTACCATACGATGTTGAGTGTAACATTTTTATGAGAAAGTTTGCGTAAAATTGCTGTATAAGATTATAAATGCGCATTCTTTAGAATAATTCTAGTAAAATCGCTTTTTTCTATAAATTGTAGTTAATTCTGGTTAAAGCGTTTTTTTTGTGAGATTGTGAGAGATCAAAAAATTAACACGATTCTAACGACACCTCGCACATCAAAATCGGTCAGCCGCTTAGACTAGGCGCTCATATAAAAAACAGACATTACATACATAAACTCGAAAAACATAACCGTAATCCTTCTTACGCAGTCGGGTAAAAATAACACGACGCATCGGGCCGTGGCGTCGCCGTCGTTTATATTTTAAAAGTAGTGACGCCACGAGGCTTCTCGTCATTTTCAGCCCCCAAACCAAAAAGAGGGGTGTTAAAAGTCTGACGTATTTATTTGTGTGTCTGTCTGTAGCATTGTAGCTCTCAAACGATTAAACCAATTTTGATCTGAATTGTTTTTGTTGAAAGAGGATATCATCGAGAATGTTCTTAGCTATGTTTCATCAAAAACGGTTTAGCCGTTTTTTTCCGGAGTTTTTTGAGTTTTCTAAACGTATACTTCTGTTACTACCCACTCAATAAAATACCACTGTGGTCTAAGATAAAGCCATCATCATCATCAGCTCAGCCATAGGAAGTCCACTGCTGGACATAGGCCTCCCCCATGGATTTCCAGAAAGACCGGTTGGTTGGTTGGTAAGATAAAGTACCTACTAACATATCAGTAGATATATTTATAGTAACAACTACCTCACATCCATATCCTAAAACAGGCATACTTCACTTCCGTTTTGCAAAGCTCACAATATTCCTGAGTCACCTGCCCCCCCCCCCCCCCCCCCCCCATCCATGTCAGCGTCACGAGAAGGGCTTAACAAATACAAAAGTGGCGCGCGACGTGTTTTGTCACGCCGTAATCAAACGTCATGCCGAGCAGACGTGTTCTAAGGGGTAGGATTAGGGATGGGGTAATCATCAATCGAATAAAGATTTGCGAGGTTAGAAGTGTAGCGGTATCTTGGCGGTCATGAACACCTACTCAAGTTTATAAACCAAGAACTTGTGATTATAATTAATAAATAATAGTTTAATATACAAAAAATAGTAGTTTAATATACTAAAAATAATATTTTAATATACTAAACATAATAGTTTAATATACTAAAAAACACGCTTCAAATTATTGTTTTGTTATCGGTCGTCGATAAGTCTACAAAGTTTGAATGAAATCCAAATCAAGTCCAAAGGAGTCAGTTACAAACAAACAAACAAACATGCATACCTACAGGTGAAGCTAATAAAAGCGTATTAAAAAGCTTAGCTGCTTAGTTGACAAAATATGGATTTTTGTACTCTTTTAAGCTTTCTTTAATTACATTTTTTAATAAAATCTACGGATCATTCACATCTACTCATCGAGAGTGACGTTTGTGCTGCGCCTATAAAAAGACCGCGGAATGTGGTGGAAACTATAGTCGGATATTTCGACTCGAAATAGACGTGAGTGACCCGTAGTTTTTATTTAAAAATGTGTGAAAACCATGTTAGTTTTCATAGTAAAATATATTTAGTTTTTAGTTAATCGATTGTTCCTCTCGCTCACAAAAATAAATCTAATAATTTATTTTGCTACTCTTCACTCGATAATTCAAAAAGCAAATCGATAGTTTGTTTGTCCCCGTCCCTAAATGGAAGGGGTGAACTGGCAGCTCTCGGTCGACAAACACCCTGTACAAGCGGCGGATTAAGAGTTTGTCACGCGTCTCGCGAAAGGAAGTAATGAGGAGGGTTCGTGATTGGGCCGAGCTCGGGATTGTGTTCCCGGCGCGCGAGTTGTTTGTTACCTGTCGCTTGCCACGATCGGTTTGGGAACTGTTGGAACTTCATTTAATATGTATTATATATATACTATATTATATATATAATACTTTTTGACGTGACAACGTCTAATAAATCGATGGACGCCGGCTGCACGCACGAAAAAGTATGACTCATTGTCCCGTTACACCATCATCATCATCATTTCATCAATGTTTTGTTATCACGTTGTCACATTAAACTATAGTCCGTAAACCGACTTTACAGACAACCATTTTTTTCTGGAATTAATGTTTTTTTTTCCTGGTAGATTTAAAATAATCGTTGAGATCGCAATCTGCACTAGGCTAACATTACGTAAAACAGTTTTCTAAACTATAACGGTCATTCATTCGGTTCCAGTCGCCCGTGAACATGGTGCATGTAACTGTGCCGAAATATCGGGAGCTCAAAATTAACGCGAACCACGGTAAATATCCCGATAGTAATAATAGTGCTTTAACATTTTGTATTTTTACCCGACTGTGCGAGAAGGGTTATGTTTTTCGAGCGTATGTATCTATATGTGTACGTTTCTTTATTGCCTTCTACAGCCTAAGTGACTTGATTGATTTAGATTGTCGTTAGATTCATCTTCATTCCCTGTCATAGTATTTTTGTTGTTTTTTTTTGGGATTCCGTACCCAAAGGGTAAAAACGGGACCCTATTACTGAGACCTCGCTGTTTCTTTTATTGAGTTCTTCTTCTTTTCGTATCAACGGTTCGTTTTTTTTAAAGTTAATAAAACTACTTAAAATTCTTAAAGTTTTTTCCTCTTTTGCGTTAGTTTTCATAGGTAGTCCTCCGAAAAGTTTCGTTTACGAAACAAAACGTTTTAGGAAAGTAAAGCGTTTCGTTTTATTACAAGCGAGAACTCGTTTTCACTACCGTATAATGACACACTACCGTATAATGACATCACTACCGTATAATGACATCACTACCGTATAATTACAGCACTACCGTATAATAACATCATTACCGTATAATGACACTTTTTCAGCAGTTTGTTAAACTTCATTCAGTTTTTTTCAACGAGGTTTTCTTTGTACTTTTATTATTTGGAAGTTAAGATTTTTAAGTTTATGTCCACCCGGATAAATACCACGTGAAGTTAAATAAAAGATTGTGAAAGTATTTTGAAGCAGTCCTGCTGAGCTGTAGGTCGTGGGTTCGATCCCCACCCAGGGCAAACATTTGTGTGATGAGCATGGGTATTTGTTCTGTGTCTGGGTGTTTCTATGTTTCATATACAAATATAAAAAAAAAGAATTATACATGTATTCTATCAGCTACCTAGTTCCATAGCTCAAGCTCTGCTTAGTTAGGGCTAGATGGTGTTGTGTAAAATGTCCACAAATCCTATTACGGTCCTCTGTTTTTAACCGCCGACCCAGAAAGAGTGGGTTATAAGTTTGGAGTGTGTATTAAGGTATATCTGTGTATTTATTTGTGGCATCGTACCTCTCAAACGGATGGACCGATTTTGATAAGTTTTTCTTTGTTTGAAAGAGTATTTCATCGAGAGTGTTCTTAGCTACGATACATCAAAATCGGTTCTGCCTTATTTTGTCGGGGCTTTTTGAGTTTTCTAACTTATACCTTGTTATTCGTTGTAAAACTTGCTAACGCTATAATTATTCAGATGTATAAAAAAAACAAGCACAAAAACTAAGCCACAATGTCGCGCCGAGTTAGTGGTCAATCGTAGATCTATGTTATTATTGTTTATGTTTAGGGCGTGTGTAATTTATTTAATTTCTTTTTATTGAAGGGGGAGTAATGTGGCACGTATATTAACGTTAATAATTGGTAGATAGCAGGAACGTGATTTGCGCATAGAAAGATAAGTCACCTTTTAGAATATTTGCACGTTTACTTTAGTATATAAGCTTGTTATTTATTTTAATAAACTAGACTTATACCATCCTGCGTCTCATCATTTATCCACCCTCCGGGCTTCGGCAAAAAATGTAAAAAAAAAAACTCTAAATGTCAAAAAGTATTAACGAATGAATGGTGAACCTCGCTTGTATAGAAGTGAGGTGAAAAGCTTTGAAACATGACTGCAGTCCCTTTACGTTCCACACCGCTAATCCTTTCCACCGTCCTTCTCCGCCGCGATAAAGAACATTACTCGTGCACAAAGAAAAACTGAAATCTCTAAGTGGCCTTTACCTACCCCTCGTTCTACATTCTACTTGGACAAAATAATTACGGACATGACACCACTACGTGCTATTTTATATCACGAGGGCGAAGCGAGGACTTTAACCTCGGTTAGAATATTTCGTCGTTGCAAATCTAAAATATCGCATGTGGTTTTTTTTCGGATATTTTTTATAGTATTTACTCCCTTGTGGTAAATAATAATAATAATAGCACGACAAATAACTTTTACTCTGCTTAGTGATATAAGTAGGTAATATATGTGTGTGATTATCTAGTGTTTACCGATTTCAAAAGTAGTAGGTTAACAATTCGGCTATATTTTATGTCTGTACCGTATGATTCTATCATTTATAAACCGATTTGAAAAAAATAATTAAAGAATATTTCAGATTGGTCTCATTTTTCGTTGCGCATTTTAACGCCAGTTTTTCAGTTTTTTTTAATATAATTATTCAAAAATAAAATGAGTGATGTTCATCTCCATGTGTTATTTATTCTTCGGCTACCGTCAGTACCCCGAAGGGCACGGTAGCCCCGTGCAACGATACAACCCTCTCGGGCGGGGTAACTAATGCTCGCAATTGGTCAGACGTCGGGGCTACTTACAACGGTATAAATGTGAATGGGAAAACTACAGGTTTATAAAAGTAAAGGAGCTGGAGCTGGTACGGGCTTACGAACTAATAACGTCGAGGTTAAGACACGGTAGGAATTTTCTCTCTCGCTCGCGTATAGCAATTCTTTATATTTCTGTTTTGTTTAATAATAATTACCTTTTGTACATTTTGCATGCCTACCTGAAGGCTAAAACGTGGCGATTCTATGTAACTAAAAGTTTTAACAACATGTTTTGCGCAATAAATAAATAATTTGAATTTGTTTTTTTTATCAACAGTGTAATTATTATACTTTGCTGGGAATGTTTTTCGTGTCTATGTATGTTTGTGCTTCTATATTGACTCCTACACCATTAAATGATTTTTTGCATTAAATAGATCTACGACTGACCACCACTCGTCTGGTGTTACGAAACGGAGTTGCCGAGGATGGAATTCGTCGATATTGAAAACATGTCATCTATTCCCTGTAGTCCTGAAAATTCCAATATTTTAGTTATTAGGAAACGGAGATGGCGGCAAAGAATTCCATTCCTGTTCCTGTGTCACAAAAATCATTCGCTTCTCTCGCTCAGTTAACATTTTTTTTTTATCAATAAGATGTTCAAATCCTAAAAAACGAGCACCTTTATACGTTGTCCGTATAAAAATATCTAGAGGAGAAGCTAAGAAAGACCAACATAACTAATGTGTGCAATTGGTCACCCCGTCCGGTGTTACGTAGTCCACTGGTGACGGGATTGATGCGAGTGGAAATATAGGGGGGAAAAGGGTTTCTTTTTGGCTTCCTTGCAGTGGCACAACTGGGCTGTTCGTAAACATTGTTGTTTTCCCTTTGTATAACGCATTTACCAATGTCATGTTTTATTTAATTAGAAGAAGAGTTCCCGCCGCAAATTTTGAAGTATAAGTATGTTTGTCGACTGATTTTTAATAATATTTGTCAGAAACATTAGGTAAGTAGTCGATTCAAGAATTTCTAAAATAGCAGTAGACCTCGCGAACACATACTTTAAAAAAAAAATTATGCAAGATAGATCTACGATTGACCACCACCAACTCGCCTGATGTTAAGCGACGAAATTATGAAAAAAATATGCCCGCGAAGTCTACTGTTTGTAAAACTACTTGTTATTTAACTAATCTAAGTTAGAGCAAGCAATTAATCTTAAATTATGGATGTTACATTTCGGGCTGACTGAATACATAGCACCTGATGAGTTTTCTAAAATAGACTTCGTAGATACAGAAAGGGTTCTGTGAAAGACACCCTTTGAAAATGTAAAATAATCAAGCTAAAAGTAAAATTATCTATTCTGCGAAAAGCACTTTTCTATTGTTTGATACGAGGTCGGCCGTCGCAGAATGCTAAATATGACTTTTAAATCTTAATGAGCATTGAATAACCAGACTGAAAGCTAAGATTTAAAACTTTACGAATTTTCAAAGGCTTCAAACAAAAAAAAACAGATTCAGATTTATTGTCAAAAGTGGTACAGATGAGTAAAAGAGTTAAGTATCTTTGGGTTAACGAACCTTGTGTACTCTTTAATTAGACAAAGTCAGGCGTAACTTTATCTGTAGATAGTGTGTTTGTGACCCCGACTGCGCAAGAATAAATAATATTTTTCAGGTGTGAATGTTTGTCGATTAAGTGAGCAAAGCGAGCAAGATACAATTTCATAGATTTTTTTTGTCGTCTGGGATTTTGGATTAAGGGATTTACTGTGGCGCCATTTCATGACTGATATTGATATTTTGCTAGACAGTTTTTTTTAAATAAATATTTAACAATATATCATATAGCCCCAACTAAGTAAAACTTGTGCTATGGAAACTAGATGGTTGATATTATACTTAGGTGTATAGTTTTTTTTGTAAATACATTCTTATGATACATATAAACACCCAGACACAGAACAAACATCCATGCTCATCATACAAATGTTTTCCCTGGGTGGGTAACGAACCCACGACCTACAGCTCAGGAGGCAAACGTACTGAGCTATGAGACCTGTCAATTAATACTCAATTGTAATTTTTTTTTTTATATGTACAAAATTGTAAGTTTTGACAAAAGACTAAAATATCGGTTATAAAGAGGAGAAGTTTGCTATGAGGCAATTTGTCGTCCAATTTTTACCCCCGTCCCAAAAGAGGTGTGTTTAAGTTTTATTGTTTCCAATGTTATAAGTTTGACGTGTGTATCTCTGTATCTGTGTGTCTGTCAGCGGCACAGCTGATCGTAGATCTCAAGCGGACCAATTTAACTTAGTTTTTTTGTTTGAAAGAGGATTTCATCGAAAGTGTTCTTAGCCATGATCAAAATCGGTTCTTTTGTTTTTTTTGTTGGTATTTTTGAGTTTTCTAAACTTATTTTGTAATAATATTTGGTAGAAATATTAAGTACTTGGATACTCACTTCTGAATAAGAATTAATTTAGAATAATGAGCAGACCTTACTAATACATTTGTACGTGTATAGGTGGATGTCTGTTTCTATATTATACACTCTATAGCTTAATTCTTGATTTTTAAAAGCTTTTATTCTACTTGCCCTGTTAGTATGTTAGAATGGGACAAATCTTGCGAGTTAAATTAGAACCACTTCTTGTCGTTAGATTAGGTTGAAATTTGGTTTACTTACGTAACTACGGTGACAATGCAATAGTATGGTACCATGAAGCTGGTCTCAAGATGGCGTCGGAAGGTGGCTATCGGAACTCCTAAACTAAACGAGATAAAACCGTCAAGTATGGACTCGTTTGAATAGTGTTGACAAGCACTCTTTTTTAGTCTAGATAATAAAATATAACTTTTTTTTTTAAACAAGCTTTTATTTAAATGCTCTAAAACGAAGAAAATAAATTTTATATTGATATAAATAAAAGCTTGTCGCGAGATTTCAAGCAACATCGTACCTATCTACTAAGTAATATTTAATTCCAACAAAAGACTTAGACGCGTTCTTATCATTTGCTTAGAATTAAAGTTAATTTGTTCTTTTGAAAAAAAATGTGTTTGTGTTCTCGTGACAAGCTTTTATTTATATCAATATAATAATTATTTTCTTCGTTTTAAAGCATTTAAATAAAAGCTTGTTTTAAAAAAATGTTTAAGTAATTAATAATTGCCTACTATAAATCTAGGCGTATGTAAGCTAAAATAATATGTAAGCATAGATATCGACTTAGATTGGAGAGGATATTTACATAATTGTACCTATAATAACATGAATTTCTTAGAAAGTCGGGAAAAAAAACCATATTAAGTAAGTACTTAGGGCAATGACAATGATTATACCATCTCATTAAGTACCTGTTTGTCCCGTCCCGTCTCATAATCACGCCGGAGAGCGTTCAGTTAACGGCGCAACTTTTATCATTTCCATCGAAATGAAGAAACTGAATTGTCATTCCTAACGTAATTACACTTTTAATTTTACTTGTTGCTGGCTGGAAATTACACGGGCGGCCATTAACTTTTTACGAGGAACAAAATGGCGGCGGCGAAAAGCGCGCGAACCTTTCGCGCGTCCGTCCGTTCGAAAACGCGTCTTGAGTGCGACGGGGTAAGATTGATGGCGGAGGCACGAGAAAAGGTAGTGTGACTTTATGAGATTCCTAGGATAGCCTTTAATAGCTGGTCCGGGCTTTCCGCGCTTCTGTGCCGTAACTTCTACTCGTAAAGTGAACTTTGCAGGCTTTGGACGGAGAGTAGAAAATTGTCCAGATGTACACTTTCTGCAAACTATTCTCACAGTTTGATGTCTCATGTAAAACCATAAAAAGCAACTGATTTTTTGTCATATAGAAACTAGTATTTTCAGTTTGTCTTGATCAAATGAGTAAATTATGAGGAGACTGAAAAGACCTGTCTGTTTCAACACTGTTATTATTGAAGCAGTAGACAGGGTTACAATTTTTTACTGTGAGATGTATAAACAAGTATTTTGTATTTGTATTTTAGTTGAAATTAGTTGATTTATAGTATTTGTTATCTTGCAAAGCTGGAAATTTCACATTGTAATCCATTTGGCTTCAAGCGGCCTCATACGCTTTGAAGTTCTGCCTACCCCGAAAGGGAAAATAGGCGTGATTTTATTAAACGGTTTTCTTTAGCTTGACCTGTTTGTTTATTTGTTTGGATCAAATTTAGTAATTGAAATTTTACCCCCTTGCAGTTGACGGATCGATCTAAAATTTGGTATACACCTTTAGTCCTGATGACAATACAATTTAGTATATTCTGTATTATTGTAAATCCAAGATGGCCGCCGCCACAAAATGGCGGATTTAATATTTTAACTCAACCCCCACAATATGGGTATCAAATTTAATTAAATGAATGTTTTTCTAGTAAAATACAGTAAATACATCATTATCTTTCTTTTCAATAAAACCGTTTAACTTAAAAAGTTTTTTTAAGGAAGTACTTTTTTATGTATGTCTATCCTTTTTAGTCTCTTACCAACCTCTTATATCTTATTTAGCTATTTTTGCACTAAAACCATGTTTGACTATAGTTTTATATACTGTACAACCTACTTATACTATTTCATCCATAGAGGTGTATTTTGAACAGCAGTTTCTTTATACATTTATCTACTCTGTGTTTCTGGCGAGGGTACGTTTTTAGAACTACGTCGTTTATGGTTCGCGGGTCGGCGTGTTGCCACGTTCTTACCCACTTTGTTGGTTATTGACGCTGTACGTTTCGTTTGCTGCGGAACCTTTTCCATGTTAGTGTTGCCAATTGTAACTTATTGGTATTTACTTTGTTTTTGGGAACTTGCTTACAAGCTCATGATACTGTGTTTACAGCGAAGAAAAAGCTTTTACCATAAATTTTCTTCATTTTATGTGTAAGTGAAAAAACTTTTTGGTGTACTGAATTTATTTACTACAATCATTGTTTTTTACTTGTACTTTGTTAGTTATTTAATTACTATACTGATAAAGAATATCTTGACTGTCCTCGCGGTTATAATATTAAATGTATTTATTGACGAAACTTAAACTTTCATTACTGGCAAATGCGTTCATCGCGCGGGTCCAATACAAAAGAAAATTAGAAATTTCTAGCTCGATAATCATAACGAATTGCTTTGATTTTTCTAGTAGATAATTACTTAGTTTCTCCTCATAAATCAATCTGGTAATTGAAATAAACCAGCTATTGAGGGTAAAAATGATTGAACTCCATGCCGAGACAAAGGTCTGTTATTTCATTAGCCACCGCTCTGACATCTATTGTCTTAACTAGTTTGCCCTGAATATAAAAGTTGGACACATTGAATGAGCGGGAGCGTTTTTTTTTTTTGTTTTTATTATGGCATAATGCGATACGTTACATATTTTATTAGGTAAATTTAAATTTACGATTTTATTCAAAACATTGAATGGTTTATTTGTTTACAGTTTTATGGTGGCCCTCGCCACCGTAATGCTAAAACTTCGCCTAGTTTTTAGGGTTTCATGGCAACGACAATGAACTAAGATAAGTTTGCCATGTCCGTCTGTCTGGGCGGATGTCACAGCCATTTTACTCAAAAACTATCAGTATTACATATGTATATCGAATCTAGGAGTGTTTCTCGTAGTTACTATGGAATCCTTATAGGAGTGCTGTGTTTACAATTAGAAGTACTGAATTTTAGCATACTAAAAATGCATACGCACTTATTATATTTAATATTTAAGTTTCTATTGTATAGGTATGTCCAGTTTTGTAAACCAACAAATAAAAAAAATAAAAAGTGGATACATACTTGGCGCATTTGCAATTGGACTTGCGTTTTATTCTGTCAGCAAATCTGTTTAATTAAATGTGTTAACGGAATAGTTTCAGTTATGTACTGTTTAGTTTCCGGCAGACTAGTGGTAAGACCGTTTGACTTGCGATCCGCAGGTCCTGGGTTCAAATCCCACGGCACGCACCTCTGTCTTTTCGAAGTTATATGCGTATTGTTGATTGTCGCCAACTTCAAACGGTGAAGGAAAACATCGTGAGGAAACCTACATGTCTGAGAGTTGTCAATGATCTTGAAGATGTGTGAAGTCTGCCAACCCGCACTTGGCCAGCGTGGCAGACTATGGCCTAACCCTTCTCACAATGAGAAGATGGCCCGTTCCCAGCAGTGGGAAAGTTTGTACAAATACAGGGCTGATAAAAAAAAAAAAAGTATTCTATGACTGAGCACAGATGATTGAACTCTGTTACCTTTCCACAAGATTACTAAAATATTCTTTCGCCGAATTGAACAGGCGGATCTCCGCTCCCTCTCCGTTACTATGGTAACGGTCTACATCGCAAACTAGCGCGAATTTGAATTCAAAAGCCCTGCCTTTCATACAGAGGCCCGTAATATGCAAATGAGACTTTATTAACGTTCCTCGTTTTTGTTTCAGGTAAGTAAGAGCCGCTTTATGCTGGCTATACGGCTATAAGATGGAGCTCCGTATAGTTCCCTTTATGATGGTGAGTTTATATGTTCTAATTTGGGCTGTTTACCGGTTGTTTTATGGAAACTGCAAGTGTGTATGTTTAAGTGTTTTATCGGTACTCTTGCATAATATTATTATCAGATTATTTATTTTATTTCTTAATTTTTAAGTTTCTTTTTACAATAAGTAAATATATATAAAACATAAATAGCATAAAAATCTTAAAAACTAGGGTGCCGCCGGCAGCGGGCAGGGCCTAAGCTGCTTAGTAGGAGTTACAGACTTAGAAACCAGCTGACGATTCGTGCCGTGTCTAGGACGACTGCCTTCTGTATCCGACCCTTGACACAATCATCGAGCGAGAGCATCTTGAGATGTTGGTCGAGGCTTTTCGCTATATTATTATTATTTTACGTAAGATAGATCTACCATTGACCATCAACTCGCCTGATGTTAAGTGACGGTGTGGCCGAGGACGGAGCTCTAGAAGATTCACTCTAGCCTTGAAAATTCTAAGGTGTAATTCTCAGAAAAGGGAGATTTATTCCTCGTGTTTTCAAATATTACAAAAAAAAACGTATAGGTATATGTATTCTATCGGCCATCTAGTTCCATAGGAGCTCGTCGATCTAGAAGATATCTATTCACTCTAGCCTTGAAAATTCCAAGGTTGTAATTCTCAGAAAACGGATATTCCTCGTGTTTCAAATATTACAAAAAAAGTATAGGTATATGTATTCTATCGGTCATCTATTTTGCTTAGTTTGAGCTAGACGGTGTTTTGTGAAATATCCTCAAATATTTATTTATTTATTATTATTTATTAATATTAAAATGACAATTGAAGAGACTATTAAACGTTGTCGTTTCAGTTCAGAAAATATATATGTCTGTAAATAAAACTTCGAAACAATTAATAAGTATTTAAAATCAATTAAGAGAAAATAATTTAAATGCAAGTTTTAGGAAAGTTCAGTTCTGTGTTTGATTTAATACTCGTGTAAGGCGGTTGAACCCGCCCGACTTCAAAACTTATTTACGTGGTCGATGTACAGGTTCCAATTGTTGTCGGCTTACCGTGGATTTCTGGGATGTCTTATACAAAATATTATTTCATTCCTTATTGTGGCATCATTGTGTGTTGTTTTTGAAGTCAGTTTTTTAAATTTATAATTTATTTATATTTTACTGACAAGTAGTTTTTTTAAATCTCGTCTGTATTGCTTCAAATTTATCTATATAAGCATAGCCCAAAATAGAATTCACTTACAAAGTAATTCACTATTGACATATATATATACATATATGTATACACCAGAATGTATATCTATATAGAAAGAGAAATTCCACATACATTTTAGGAAGTACGCAAGATAAGACTAGAATATCGTTTCGCGTCCATTGTATCTGGTTTTTGCTTGAGATTAATGTTCCCAAGAAAGTGATATTAAATTTGTATACTGTTTGTAAAACAAGAGTAATAAACTTTATTTGACATTATTCCGGATACAAGTCCACCGTATCCGTATAAATCACCTCCCACCATTTTGTTGCCGTTTTCCAATAAAAAATAAACATTATAAATGACCCATAATAAAACAGGGGATGTATTATAAACAATGAAGATTATAAAGTGGTCGGCCTCACCTCGCGACTATAAATCTGGAATCTAAACCACCTGAGCGTTCGACATCCCTGTGATTATGAATGAGGGGGGGCCTAACGAACCACCCTGAGCCACCCCACAAAAATCCTCAATCATTGTCAACCTTAAGTCTTACGTATAAAGTTGCTTTTTGTTTGAATCGGGTGGAAAAGCGATAAACGAATTAGTGTTCGGAAAGCAGACCCTATTCCATGTTGCATAGCATACAAATCGCTAATTCTACTTTCATTGCTTCTGTTACTTGAAGTTTGAGTCTTGTATTTGGTATGTAAAGGTATGTTCTTGCGTGGCAAATTTTAAGAGGGGGTTTGTTAGGGTGTGCGCCCCGGCCAGAGTGAGGCCCGGGCGAGCTCGTCTCCCGGGTGACTCGCAGCTACGTTCCGTGTGCACTTGCACTAAAGTAGGCGACAAGTGTGCGCTGCACCTAAAAAGCTCTCGCGCGACTATTGGCCGCGGCTGCAATTCGATTTTCAAATGCACGCTTTCGAGTGGTTATTTTTGAATGTGGAATTGATGTAGGATGAGTGCTCACGGAGTCGAGCGTGTAATATAGTGTCTGGTTGGTATGGTTCGATGATTGATTTTTAATTTTTATCTTGGAAGTTATTACTTCAATTAGTTATTTGCTCTACATATACACATGAAAGTAATATATGAATATTATTTGATTTTAAGCAACTGGGAGAAAGGTGAGGAGGGGACCGAAGAGGAGTGTAGGATGACCAGCCACAAGATGGATAGTCGACCTCATGCAACTTGCAGGAAGACGCTGGATGCAAGCCGTTTCCATCAGGTCTTTTTGATAAATCCACCAGGGAAGCCTATGCCCAGCAGTGGATTTCTTGTGCCTGAGATGATGATGATGATGATAACTAGCGAAGGGAGAAAGTTTGTAATGAAGTTGTGAGATTTTTTTTCCTTTACATTAATTTTAAAAATGTTTTGTGTATTGTTTGCATTTTCAAATATTTTTAACAAAACATACGTCCGCCTGACGATTTGACAATTCTAGCCGCGAGGCCAAACTAACAGTCCTATTGCAATAACATTTTTGTACTTAGAAGCTATTAAAAGAAAAATAACATATTGATTCAAAAATCTCAAAATCGCCTCTAAAGATTTTTGTGACACTCTGCATGTTATCTAACTAATATTTTTATATTAAACAACGATACTGATCGGATAAATGCGATATAACACTTTCATGTTACTATCCTATTCCATGACAGGATAAGCAGAAAGTTTTCACACTACCGACCATTCCTTAAGCAAATGTCAGTACTCAACAATGTCGATCCACATGATGCGTACCGCACAATATTGAAACTCCCTGCTGCTTTCCATTTCTTGAGAACTACAATCTGGGAATTTGCAAGGCTAGAATAAATATATATATTCTATAAAAAAATATAAAAAAATGTGGACATTTCACACATTTATAGACGTGCTCCATCTGCGGCCCCAGCGCCTCTTACCATTAGGCGAATTGGTGGTTAATAATGGATCTACAATTTTTGTACGTATGTTTTGCGAAAAATCATGTGCAATGCCGCTGTAAGTTTATTATTAGGTATTGTACTCTGTTATCACGATATGCTAAATCCTAGATAAATAAACAGTCAGTTCCAAAAACAATAATGTAAGAATTTCGGCCCGTTTCCCGTCCCTCCGTCAGTCCCGAGATCTGTCATAAGTTTTGACAGCGCGTAACTTTTACAATCACAATTTGGTAATTTTCAGCGAACGGTGAACGGTGCCGCGAGAGCTTGGAGCGATTGTGAGCTTTTGGAGCGTGGTTTGATTTTGGGTCTTTAAAAATGATCTTTGATGTAGGTATAGGTTTTTTTGCATAAGTCTTTAATAATAGACATAAAATCTTATATGTATGAATTTTCGTTGAATTCATTTTGTAAGTTTTATTTGGAAGAGTATTATTTGACATACATTTGTGAATTGAACTCATGTGCTCGTGAGGTCTACTATTCTTAGAACTACTTGTTTATAACTATATACTAAATTACGTCTTGGACGAACACATAGATTGGAAGGATGTGTCGAAACTATAAAGGTTTATAGTTTCGACTAGATTAGTTTTAAGGACTACGGAATCCTAAAAAATATTTTACCATACACACCGCCGCTTACCGTCAAGCGAGCTGATGGGCAAACGTATATTTATTTATTACTTATAAAAAAATTATAGTTTAAAAGACTAAAAAATCAATTTCAAAATGCTCAATTGTGTATTCAAAAACCAAACTATTAAACCGACTTTGATGAAATTTCTATGGCACCAATCTAAACATAATATAACCTTTTTAATATAAAAAAAAAACAAATCCGTTAATTAAATCGTTATGAGACAGTCGGTTAAATGACGGAGCTATGGGAAAATAAACATTTTAAAAAAATACAGGCGCATTGTAAAACTTTTTTTTTAACCGACTTCGAAAAAGGAGGAGGTTATCAATTCGTACTGTATATATTTTTTTATGTATGCACACGAATTACTCCGTCATTCGTAAACCAATTTTTATGTTTCTTAAATTGATGTATAGAGAAAGCTCCCAAGTTGGTCCCATAATTATTTTAGAAACATTTCTTTATTACTTTTTGAATAATCTCAAAAGTAAAAATATTTTCATTGTATTCCTGAGTGAGTGCGTCTGATTATAGAATTGCAGAGTTCCACTAACACGTTTTTCTTTGCAAAAGTGTCAAATGTTGAGGTTTTTCGTATAAACATCTGCACATTTTCTAATCTGCGACGACGAAGCATTTGACATTCAGTGACAAATGTCATTCTTGAAAAAAAAAAACGAGCGGGTGAATAGAGGTCTTTTAAAAAGTTTACAATCGTGAGGGATTTATTGAGCTTGAAAAGTAAAACCTACTTACTCCTCATCCAATGTGTATAAGGAGAAAATAGAGTTACTTCAACGCTCGAGCGCCTTGTTTAATTATTATCCTTACATATATGTATTACAAGTAAACGAAATAACGTACTTTGAAGTCGGTTGTTTCAGTTTTTTAAACTTTAAAATTATTGAAGTCTGTAGAAAAAATTTACAGTAATCTAAAGTGTAGCTGTAAACTATTATAGTGTATTGTTGAAGCACACAGCAGCAAAAAATATTATTACTCCCATAACCCTCTAAAGATCTGACCCTCTAATTATCAAATGTGACCTCAAACGGTCTCATGGCCTTTGATACTCTGCCTATTCCGTAAGGGAATACCTATATAGAGCGTGATTTTATACATGTATGTGTTAGTATGTATAAATTGCTTTGATAACCACACTAACACAATATCGTGTGAGCTATGGTCAAATGCCTAGTCTGCCGACAAAATATAACCAGAAAAGTATTAAAGTATTTTGCACGTAAAAAAATAGTACAAAACAAATTCATATTCTCCCCGTATTTCAATTACGGGAAAGCAACCGTATTTTCCAAAAGAAAAATATTCGCGCAAAATATAATCCACGTATTCACGGTTCCCGGTGACTCGGGCAATAGAATGTAAATAAAGCGGGCCATTCACGTCGGCACCGCACGGTCGCGCATAGGTTGATTTAACTAGATGCTTGGCCTGAACTACGCTGTGGACGTGTGTTTCCCCTATACAATCGTCATAGGCTAACTAGACTGAGAGGTGACTAGGGATATTGTTTGTTTACCTTTGGAAGAGTTGCTTCAGTGATATTTCTAGCTAGCTAAATTGAAGTTAATAGTTATTTCTATTCTATTAATAATGATTGTGGTTTAAAAACTGAACCAACAGCAACTTTAAACTACGCAGTTTTGTTTACCCGGATGACATATTTGTTCCAATTATTTTGTTTCAAAACCAAACTACTGAACCGATTTTGATAAAATGTCTGTGATATCAAATCGGATAGCATTTATCCTTTCAAATAAATAAGAATTATCTAAATCGGTGTATAAACGACGGAGTTAGAAGGTAACAGATATAAACAAATACAACCGAATTGATATAATCTCCTACTTTTTAAAGTCGGTAAAAAAAAAAGAATGTATCGAACTTTGATGATGGCACTGATTAATGGCAAAGATATTGAGCATTATGGTTTTTGAAATCGTTCGAAAAATTTACGGCAATTTGTCGCCACGTCCACGTACGTCCGTTTGTTCGATGATGACGACATAACAATCATTCATCTAAATTTAAAAAATTGCATGATATTTAAATAAATTAAATTCATATTTGAGAAAAAATAAGTGTTCATAAAGTTTTTCATGTCGCGAAGACGTAATTTAGCACATATGACTAGTTTTATCTAATTTGCTATTGAATTGTCTCACCTGTTTCATAATCTTTGCCTGCGCCAGCTAGAAAAGGGCGTCTTGAAGAAAGCGGCTCGGATATTGTCAGTAAACGTATGTCGATACTCGCGCCCGCGGCCCTCTCCCCCTCGCACCCTCTCGTACTTAAGACTTGCTTCTCTTACTTTAGTACAGACAGTGTAAGTTAAATATTTTTTGGATTCTATTTTTTATCAAAACAGAGCAACTGTAAGTGAATTAACAGGGTAACAGCCAGTTTAAGTAGTTCTTTTAGTTACTATAGATAGGAAAAGAAGTACCTATCTATATTATAAGAAAAACAAAATACTCGACTGCAGAAATGAGGTATTTGCAGTGTAACTTACGATTTTGTTATGCTAGATACCCTTGATTGAGTACGTTTTTTTGGGGAAATGCATGCGTAAATCGCTGTAAATGTATCTGAATATGACACAATTTTCGCTCAGTCCTCATGTTAATTCTCTCGCTGACTGTACACTCCTCTCAGTAAACTGACTTCGTTAATATTTCAGCTTCGACTTAAGAAAATATAACACACGACCGTGTCTTTTGGAATTATAAATTGTTATTTGTCTGTTCTTCAAGTATTCCAGTATTTGAGTGTATTTGAAAATTCCACGGTGTAGCGGCGGCGCGGAGCGTTTTTGCAATTTGTGTTTCGGATGCCGAAGTTTAATTGAAAATATTTTGGTACTGAACGTTGTGAAAACAACGTGAAGTTGTTTTTTTTACCCGATCGCGTAAGAAGGAAAGTTATGTTTTTCGGGAGTATGTATGTGGGCATGTATGTATGTATGTATGTACGTACGTGTCTATATTACCTCGAGGTATTACCGAGGTGTCGTTACATTCGTCTTCACTCCGTAAGTGACATAGGCCATACTTTTTTGTGTTAATAATAACAAGACTCTGGCTAAAATAAAAAAGTGCATTTTTTCGTAACCTCTAATTAACTTTTTTGTAACGAGTTATCTCACTAGAAATATTCTAAGGGATGCGCATTTATAGCCTTACCTTTACCTTAGCATTACCTTTTACAGTAATTTTACGCATACTTTCTCACAAAATACGTACACTCAACAGCGTGTCGAGCGTAACGAAATCGTAACGTAATTAAACGAAACGTAATTTAGACTGCAATAACCGCTTTTCCGCAGTCGGGTATTTTGTTTTTATTTTAATACACGCCCCATTAAACTTGTTGTACTTTAAAGTGGCGTGTATTTTGGAGAAAAAAAAGAACTATTTTGATATTTCAAATTGCTACTGCTAAGTTGGGTAGTTTTGACCTCGTGTCACACATTGTACCTAGCCTTTTACGAAGGTTTAGATTTTTTCCCCAAAATTATAAGTTTCATTTTTGTCATAGTAAGTAGTATATAAAATGTATCTAATATTTAGCTTATTGATTCTACGTTTACATAAATGTGTAAACTGATAATGCCCAGTGGTGACTACTGTCCACATGAATGAAAAAATATTAAATTAAAACATATTCAGATAAAGCAAAAATGTCAAAACAAAACCAAGAAGTTGGTCGAAACAAATATCAGAAGAATAAGAAGTTTGCCTCAAAGGGACAATGTTGAAATGTAAAAAAGCCTTCATTCAAGCATTTTCCAAACAAGAAATGGAAAATATTTCAGTTTTCAGAATAAAAAATATAAGAAAAATTGTACAAAACAACTCCAAGTCTGAAGTCGTTGAACTCAAAATTGAATTTTAGGAAATTATGTCAATACTCGAATGGATTTTATAAATAAAAAGATTTTATAAAATTGTTGAAGTTTAATTTGAGTATCATCTGTGGCGTAAAGCTTGATTCACACTACGCCAAGTATAACCGGCACTCATATTTTTGCCACGATGCGCGACCTCGGTGCCGGTAAACGGCGACCAATCTCTCGAAAACTAATCTTGTAAATCTTCAATCTTCACATGAAATAATAAAATTGAGGGGCCTATTGTGACGGGATGTTTAATTTATTTATATGTATTTATTTTCAATTTAAAACGTCAAAATATAATTTTCAGGCAATGAAACACTTACATTGTTGTAAGTCACATAAATTATCAATTTTTGTACACTTTTAAATTAGCATTAAACTGTAGTAGTAGAAAAATAAAAGTTAATGAGACAACCGCTCCTACGAAACTATACCTATAAACGTATTTTTGATTTTGATGAATGATATGTTTTTGTTATGTAATATTTTTGTTAATTCGACAAAAGGCGAAGGTTTGGCGCCAATTTTTTTTAATTTAAATATTCCCAAACATACCAAATAGGGTACCAAGATAAAAGTTTAATAGTTGATTACAAACATAGTGTTATTTATATGTTTAAATATAATATGGACAGTGTAATTGTGTAAGAATAAAAACATACTTGAGAAACCTTACTGATAGCAGAATAAAGTCCTTAGCTAACAATTGTTTTCCTGTAACCTCATTTAAGAGCCAGATGCCATTCCAGGCCAGTACTTACTTTGGAAAGTACTGACACTTAACATCAAGAGAGTGGCAAATTATCTAGCTAGTCAACCATGTTTGTTAATATGTGATATTAACGAAAAAAACCAAAGATATTCATATATAATACCTACCAGCATTCTTAGTAATTATGTAACGTGGGCTGATGATAATAACTATATTAATACTGGACTTGATTTTGTTTTTTCTCTTTTTAGGGCTCCGTAATCAAAGGGTAAAAACGGGACCCTATTACTGAGACTCCGCTGTCTGTCCGTCCGTCCGTCTGTCACCAGGTTGTATCTCGTGAATCGTGATAGTTAGACAGTTGATATTTTCACAGATGATGTGTTTCTGTTGCCGCTATAACAACAAATACTAAAAACAGAATAAAATAAATATTTAAGGGGGCTCCCATACAACAAACGTGATTTTTTTGCTCGTTTTTGCTCGATATTAATAACGGCAACAGGTAGACGCTTGAAACATTAACTGAATATTGAGTTATATTATTCACTTTAAAAATAAATAATTAAATTAAAATAAAATTAATATTTAAGGGGGGATCCCATACAACAAACGTGATTTTTTGCCGTTTTTATAGATAATGGTACGGAACCCTTCGTGTGCGAGTCAGACTCGCACTTGGCCGGATTTATTATTTTGATATTAGGTAGACAAGACACTGTAACCTAGTCTTGTCTCTATCAGACCGGAGATTTTTTTTTTTAATTTAAGTTCACAAATTCCATTCACTGTCATTGACCCCGCGTGAGGTGATGTGAATCTTGCCTAACACAATAAGCGAACTTTCCAAGTAGATAAGAGTTTTCGAACTGAAGACAAGTTACTAACAGACTAGGTACTCCAATTATATGTTTTTAAAATATTAATCTTGAAACGAGGGCGTGCGAAGTTTTATAACAACTCAAACTTTTAATTAAATACCTAAATGAAGTAACAACTAACTAACAAGTATAAAGTTGTTTTTAACACAGATTTCGATTCACATCACATGTAAAATATTGTAAATTTAACCAACCTCTAATTCTTGTTCTCTAATTGTCGTATCAATTTGAAACTTTACAAAAGTATGTTAGACCGACGTTAATATAATAATTTGATGCCATCGAGTTGATTTTATGATGGAATTGAAGTTCCAATATTCATCTCCTGGAGATGAACTCATCATGGCTTATAGATAACGACTTGAGTTTGTGCTACATTGTGAACCGCAACGACGCAAAAAATCTGAGAAAAACGTCACTTTAGCTTTTGTAATAAAAGAAAGCTAATTATGTTTTGTTCAAAACTGATAATTTATTGGTAGATGCGATTCTGGTATCGCACTTTCAAAACTTAGCAAAGTTCTCAATCGAAAGTGTAAACCTTCTTCAATGATAACAAACAATAAACAAACTGCACGCCGTTGTCGCGTGGGAGGCGCGTGGGCACGCTCTACTCATCCGACACGATAGTTGCCCCACTTGCGAGCTAGCACTCAACTTGTTGCGAAATGTTGACGATACCAGTACATGTCGGTAATGTAATATCATGGAGAGAGTGGGCTGAAATAGAGACAGTATGGCTAAATGCTAGCTGCTCTCCGACAGGACTAAGTCGTATTTTCAATTACTTAAAGCTTTATATTTTTTACATACGAAACCACCGAGCGAAGATATTAGATAATTCAAAGACAGTTTTGTTTATTTAGATAGGAGACATACTTGTTTAAACATGTTGTTTGGTATCGGGATAGTTGTGAATCTGGAGACGGACATAGGCTAGTTTTCATCACTATGCGGGTGAAACTGTGGGGTGTTTTATTTAATTTTAAGATGACATTTCAGGCACTTTGCTTATTCAACGAAACCGAGGTGAAGTGGTCAAAAGTTGCAGGTGTTCTATGCATGGAATGCTAGTCCAAATTTTTCCTTTTTTTCTTAAAATTTTACTACAGCATTCTATTGCAGATTCAAAAAAACCTACACAGTTTTGTTTATGTGGTGATTTGTGAGAGCTAATACCTAGTCTCTGAACATTGTGATTATGTCTTACATAGATAGACAGAACTCAGTTATGAAGAATTTGTTAGGATTTATGAATAAGGTTCAATTTATAGTCCAGCTTCTATGGAAATTGCATACATACCACTTTTCCCATGAGATTGTATTCACCCCATCGAGCTTGAGGCAATTTTTCCAGCTGTCGAGTTCTGTTTAATTCGTGGAGTGTGCGTGTGCGTGTCGAATTACGTATTGTTATTGGATATACTGACAGATGCTGTCAGTGTGTGGGTGGGAGTTGTTGTAGGACATCGTTGAGCTACCGGTCGGATGTGCGAGTTAGATGAGGGTGTTATGTTTTTATTAGCAGAATCACTAAAACAAATATTATTATTGTAATTTGCGCATGAAACGAATTGAAATATCACAAGAATATTAAGGTAAATAAACATTTTCTTTGTTAAGTACCTTACATACTGCTGGTTTGCTAAATTTAATCAGAATTAGTTTCACCCTATTTAACCGAAACTGTAGCAAACAAATTGCATTGATTAAAAAATGTTATGTGTATCAGTTTAAATGCCTAGAATATTAATAAGACTACTAATTATATTTCATTATAATTATCTCAGCAACACAAAGTCCATTGCGTAACTTAGGCATTCTCCATAGATTAAAAAACATATGTTTGAAGCAATCTGTAACCAACGCCTTCCTATAACTTTTTTTATCAGCCCTTTTTGTACAAGCAGTCCCACTGCTGGGCGCGGGTCATCTTCTCATTGTGAAAAGGGTTAGGCCATAGTCTACCACGCTGGCCAAGTGCGGATTGGCAGACTTCACATATCTTCAAGATCATTGAGAACTCTCAGACATGTAGGTTTCCTCACGATGTTTTCCTTCACCGTTTGAAGTTGGTGGCAATCAATCAAAAATACGCACATAACTTGGCAAAGACAGAGGTGCGTGCCGCGGGATTCGAACCCAGGGCCTGCGGATCGTAAGTCAGACGGTCTCCCGACTAGGCTGCCGGAAACTTCCTATCACTTGCGTGGGGTTATTTTATCCGTTTTGTAGGTCGTTTTACGCTTATCTTGCCGATGTGTGGTTTCTACTCCATAACTTTTGAGAATAGTCTTGTTGGGAAACGTTTTATTATTCAAGTGCTGCACTAATTGAAAATCTGTCAAAAATTATATATTGGATTTACGCTTTCTGAGCGAGTTGCAGATAGACATACCTAATCAGATAATCTACCCTCGAACGCCGAGCGATAAACATCTTTTTCAATTTCGTCTTCTAAATTAATTCAAATTATTAGTAAAACCTTTGATTTCAATGTAATAATTGTGCTTACCCGGAAGAATTAACGAATATAAACACAGTGCAGTGATTAAAATGTGTTGACACTATCGATAAATCAGTGATCATTTGTGATTAACAATTTTATCAACAAACAAGAAATTTGTCTAAAATTTCATAAGTTGTTGCTCAAAACGCGTAAGCGACGCTCAGTGCATGGCGCTTACGTCTTTCTGGTCGCGAACTTTTTGAGCGCCTCCAGTCTCCATATACGTGAACTACATATTGCTCGTAATACATCGACCCGTCTGACTTAATGCAAGTTTGGTATCATCTACAATCGCAGCAATGGATGCGCACGTGTGCGCTGCATGCCCTAACCAGCTGACTGCAACGACGTTCTTGCAATGTGACCGTTGCTCTGATAAATACCATTCTACTTGTTTGAATATAAGTATAAAAGAATTCAGTGGGTTCTCGAACGAGTTCAAAGAATCGTGGGTTTGCCCCGCGTGCCGCTGCAGGGAGCCTAAGTCGGGTAACTCTAATACGCCAATCCGTTGCACGAATAATTCAACGCATAAACCAACAGTTACTACAAAAGTGACAGAACCTGCGCCCTCGCCGTGCACGCCCGCGCCGTCTGCGCCCGCGCCGGCGCCGTCCACGCCCGCGCCGGCTGCGCCCGTGATCGAGCCGCCGTCTGCAACTCTCGACTACAACAACGTCACTGTGCGTCAAAAAGCTCGTGCCACTTGTAGCTGCTCGTGCATTTCAGCGAAGAGCATCCGCGATATAATAAGGGAAGAGCTTGACAGAAAGTTCAATAATCAGCTGAGTGATATCCAGCTAAAGTTGACAAATTTCGAGGAATCTCTCGTGGCCTACCACGCTTTGAATGACAGTCTCCGCCACGAGAACGAGTCCCAAAAAGTTTTAATTACGGACCTACAAAAAGATAACGAAGAGCTACGCGCCGCTACCAGTGACTTGACTCGCCGCTTAGGTTTACTTGAGCAGCACTCGCGCGCTAACAATATTGAGGTGCAGTGTGTCCCGGAGAATAAAAGCGAGAATATCTATAACACTATTCAGCAGCTGGGTAAAGTGATCAAATGCCCAGTTACTGAATCTGATCTCCAGGTTTGCACTCGAGTAGCTAAGCTGAATAACCAGAGCCCCCGGCCGAGATCGATCGTCGTCAAATTCAGCAGCAAGCGCCTCCGTGACAACTTTATTGCGTCTGCGATCAAGTTCAACCGGAACAATCCGAACGAGAAATTAAACAGCAGCCACCTCGGTATCGGAGGGCAGAAGAAGAGTCCTATCTACGTGGCCGAGCATCTGACACCGGAAACGAAGTCGCTACACGCTGCTGCCCGCCACACTGCGCGCCAGTTAAACTACAAATTTGTCTGGGTGCGCGACGGGAAAGTCTTCCTTAGGAAAACCGAAACATCGAGCTACTTTCTCATTCGGAACGAAGAAGCTTTAAAATCATTAAACTAACTTCAAACAAATTATAATTAAAAAATATACAATTATCACTAAATTAAATATTATAGTTTAGGTGCTTATATGACAGGTATTAATAATCTTTTTTGTAACATATCTTCTAATCAATTAAATGTATACTATCAGAATGTCAGAGGACTCAGACTAAAGACTGAAGATCTTTTTAACAATGTAGTCTGCAGTGCTTATGATATTGTCGTATTGTCTGAGACATGGTTGAATGACTCTATATTTGATGCCGAACTTTTTGACAATCGCTACGACGTTTACAGAAGAGACAGAGATATAGGGCAAGGTTGTGGTTTTCATTCTCATAAAAAAATTGGAGGGGGAGTTCTCATAGCGGTTTCTAAACACTTGGGATCGAGACGCCTATCTTATTTCGAATCGCGGTGTGAAGATTTGTGGATCAGTCTTGATGTCAAGGATACCTTAGGTAAACCAAGTAAATTATATGTTTGTGCTGCCTACCTTCCGTCTCCACTAAAATTGGAGGTCCTTCTAGAGTTTATTAAAAATTCTAATCAAGTCATTGAGCGAAACGGTTTAGAAAATGTGGCATTACTGGGTGATTTCAATTTGGGCTCCATAGCTTGGAACTGTTTGAGCGACGATGAGTGTCTAGCCCAGACGAGCTCTAATAGCGACTTGGCAAATAAACTTATAGAATTTGCTCTATTAAACGGCTTGAAACAATATAATTGTGTACCGAATTTTCAAGATAAAATCTTGGACTTAGTGCTTAGCTCGCAGCCAGTAACCAATTTAAGAGTGTGCTCCTCTCCTCTGTCTAAGGTGGATCGGTTTCATCCTCCCATAGAGTTTTCGTTTTCTTTTGACGCTGTCGCTACTTTACCGGTCAATAATGATGTGCGTTTTTGTTTTCATAAGGCTGATTATTCGAAGATAATTCAAGATTTGAATAGTGTCGACTGGGATATGGAGTTTTCTTCTTGCAATTTGGTTGATGAAATGGTTACTATCTTTTACACGATACTGCGAGAAGCAATTACGAAGCATATCCCTAAAAATAAACCTCGATCTAAAAAATACCCAATTTGGTTTTCCCGGGACCTCATAAATCTATTAAAAGAGAAGTACAAATACCATCAAAAGCTACGGAAATTCAACAATAATCCTCGTGACAGGCTAGCATTTGAATTAGCTAAATCTCGCTCAGATAAACTAAAGGCCATTTGTTACAAGAATTACTTGGCTCGGCTAGAGTCTAACTTACGATATAATCCGAAGTTATTTTGGTCATTTGTGAAAAACAAACGAAATAATAATAGCCACTATCCTGCTGAGATGTTTTTAGCTGATAAATGCGCAATGGGCGGCAAAGAAATATGCAACCTTTTCGCTGAAAACTTTGCCTCGGTGTATTGTGATGTGAATCTTTGCACTGATATGTTTCGCTCCGTCCACGACACGTCAGCGCTTACTAGTAATTATCTCACAACCATCAAGCTCAGAGATGATCAAGTATTAAAAGTACTAAAAAGACTTGATCCCAGTAAGGGGGCGGGTGCAGATGGAATTCCATCGGTATTTGTTACTAAGTGTGCTCCTGCTTTAGCTCATCCTTTACGACTTATCTTCAATAAGTCTCTGACCTCCGGAACGTTCCCATTGGAATGGAAAAGAGCTCTTATTGTACCTTTACATAAAAACGGAGCCAAGGAGGTTATTAGCAACTATAGACCCATATCAATTCTGCCTGTTTTCGCGAAAGCCTTTGAAAAATTAATTCTTCCTTTTCTTTCATCTCATTTTAAAAACATAATTATTCCAGAGCAACATGGTTTCACAAAATGTAGATCTACTGCAACAAATATGGTGTCTTTCATTGATAATGTATCTCGTATCCTCGACCAGCGTTCTTCAGTGGGAGCTATTTACACTGATTTCAGTAAGGCGTTCGATAAAGTAAACCATCAGCTCCTTCTTCACAAATTCGCTATGTCTGGTATCGCTGATCCCCTGTTAACTTGGCTCGGAACTTACCTTGCTAAAAGGTCGTCGGTAGTAGTTGTTAATGGTGACTCTTCTGATCCATTTGACAATTCCTCAGGTGTCCCTCAGGGCTCACACTTCGGTCCTGAGTTTTTTAACTACTTTATCAATGACATTAACCAATGCTTCAGAAATTCGAAATTCGTTCTTTTTGCTGACGATTTGAAATTCTACCGTGCCTTAGATTTCAGTAGTGATGCTGACTTGTTGCAGGAAGATCTTAATCGCCTGGATGTCTGGTGTGACGAGAACTGCATGAGTCTTAACGTGTCTAAATGTTTCGCGATGCGATTTACGAGGAAAACAAGGCCTATGAACCACCCCACTTTCTTTATCAAAAATGTCGTCATTTCTAACGTGGACCAAGTTAGAGACTTAGGTATAAGACTGGATAGTAAATTGCGTTTCCACATCCACATCGACAGTATAATTGCCAGAGGGTTTAAGAATCTTGGCTTTGTTCTGCGTAATTGCAAGGAATTCAAATCAGATAGCACTAAAACCATGCTCTATAACTCTTTGGTTCGCAGTGGCTTGGAGTACTGCAGCGTGATATGGAATCCTTTTTATGATGTTCATAAGAAAAGATTGGAGAGTGTGCAAAAGAGATTTATGTGGCACTTGACGTACTCTTGTTGTCTCGGTAAAGAACTAAAGAGCTACGAGTCGAGACTTAAATACTTTAAGATGGAATCACTTTCACACCGCAGACAAACTTTTGACCTCTTGTTTCTCCACAAGCTTGCTAACGGAATTTTGGATACTCCTGATTTATTATCAGAGTTGTTTCTGAGCAATCCTCGTACGTTACCTAGAATTTCGCGCTTTAATATATTTTCTACTCCGAGTTCTCGTTCCAACCTGGGTTTCAATGCACCAATGGCGAGAATGGTGCGCCAGTACAATGTTATGTCTAGGACAAGCGATATTGACATTTTCGGTGACAATATTAATAATTTTAGGAAGTCTTTGAGGTCTCTGACTCTCTGAACTCGAGTAAATATTATGTAGGTATCAGTATTTTTCTTCAGATGTTAATGATTTATTGATAGGATATTTAATTTTATTAATTTGACATACATTTACTATTTATTTTCACCTAATTTATGGATATGTAATTCAATAGCTTGTTATTATTATTTTTAAATTATTTGACATTTGTTTTAATGGCATATTTTTAATTTTTAATGACTATTTTTATTTTTCGCTTATTATTAATGCATGCTGACTTCACCTGTAATTATTGTGACATTAAGCTGTATTTTATTTGTATGATTTTTTATTGTCAATGTATAGATGTACACAGTGTAGGTGAACTTTATAAATAAATAAATAAATAAATCTTAAATCTTCATTATTATATTGATCTATCTGTATACATCGCACGTCGCTTAATATCAGGCGTCTTAGCGGTCAAGTACTGGCCTATCAATAAAGAAAAAAGTATAATTGCTATCTCTAGCTATGCTATACATACAGTATTGATACGAAAAATATTTCTGCGCTCATCGGAAATATTAGACGTATTATTATTTAATATGTGTATGTTGCACACCTAAACACGTGCGGCGTCCCCGTGTCACGTCAACAATGCGCCGGCCGCGTCGCCTGGGGCCGGCGGGGGCCGGCGGGGGCGGTGGGGGCGCGTGTCACGTCGGAATGCGCTCATTAGGACGCATTGTGCAATATACGCACGGAATAGAGGGTGAGTTATTCAATCCGGGCCCAGGAAATATGTTTTATGTTTATAAATTATCTGCGGTTACGTATTGGCAGGTATGGAATGATAAAATTGAAAAAAAAAATATTTTAAATAATAATATTTTTAATATTTTTTTCATCGTCATCGTCACCGTCATTTTTCACATCACTTGTTTGTCAAAAGAGGTTACGAAAAAGTGCAATGAAAGTCGATATTTTATACATTCCTCCCTTCAGTTTGCAAAATGAAAGTAAAAGTTTAACTTACGCTTTATTTCTGTAACTAAAAGTTCCAATATGAAAAGTCCTCATAGAGTTTGCCTGCGAGTACAACTCGAGAGTAAAATCAACATTTATTTTCGCCCAGCGTTTGTGAATATATTTCATGTAATAATATACTAAGAACCACCACCTCGTTACTCTCGCGTGGACGAATAAACAACTAGATCTGTAACTGTACGTTTCTTAGGGCACGTAAACATTGAGCGACATAGTCTGATTGATTTAATAATGACAATTATCTAGGAGATTAATTACGCCACGTGATTGCTTGCTAATCTTGCTATCCTGTGGGATTCATATTTTTTTCGGGATAAAATCTTTGAATTTTTTTCTAGGGTATCTAAGCTATTTAAAAACTCAAATACTTACAGCTACAGTTACAGTCTTTACAGTGAACAAATTACAATCATCGCGTACTCATACATACATATTCATTCATTCAAGTGTCATGCAATTGTACATTGTATAAATCATATATTTTTTATATCCGAAAATAGGCCTGCGCTTACCGCTAACTCGCCTGACGTTAAGTGTCTGTTGCAGTTTATTGTCTACGGGAAAGCTGCTTGCCGAAAATGATGATTTATTTATGTATGTTTAACTTGATGGATTTTGATGGCACGATTTCTGGTAATATAAAAACGGTTGCATGAATTATTATAGTTTAAAAAACTAAAGAAAAAAACGACTTTTACTTGGATGACATATTTTCCAGTTATTTGCTATATAAACCAAAGTACTGAACCGATTGTGATAAAATTTATATGGGACCTTTGAAGTATTATCTACCTAACAAAAAATAATGATCAAAACAAATTTATAATTGGCGAAGTAATCGCTGAACAAACATACAAAATAAAACCAGTCCATTTGAGAATCTCCTCCTTTTTGGAAGTCGGTTAAAAATAGGAACTTACTTTAAGTCTACATTTTGTATTCGGATTTTTGATTCTTATAACATTATTGGTTTTTGTCAGGAATTTTTAACCGACTTCCAAATAGAAGGAGGTTATCAATTCGACTGTATTTTTTTTTTTGTATGTTTGTTCAGCGATTACTCCGCTAATTATGAATTGATTTTATTGTTTGATAGGTAATACTTTAGAGGTAGTTTCATATAAGTTTTATCAAAATCGGTTCATTACTTTAGTTTTCATAATAAAATAACTGAAAATCATCCAAGTAAACGAATTGCGTATTTTGAAGTCAGTTTTTCAGTTTTTTAAACTATAATTATATTCAGATGTATCATGTCCCACATGTTATTTGTTCTGGCGGGTACCTCTATCACCCTCGCCGGCGGACGCTGTGCGTGCAAATGACACAATTTCGCTAACCGATCGCCCCCGGCGCCGCCCGCCTAGATGAAACATGTATGAAATGCTCGGATGCCTGTGGACGTAATAAACATAATACTGGACAAAGATTACTTCATCATGTGTGCAGATGGGACGTTTAAATTTTCGCTGTAGTGTTAAAACATACCTACCTACGTTACAGGTTTTGGTGTAGTATTACCTAAGTGGTATCTATATTGCATATATTGTATTCTCTTTAAAAATGTGTTTAATTTCTTGGATATATTATTTTAGAATTCAATGTAAATTCAATGAAGTTTTAAAGTTCAGTGTTAAAATAAAACAAAAACATAAATTTAAAATATTTCGAAAATATAAATGATTATTTGAATTAAAAAACCGCTCAAAACTTATATAGAAAAAAAAATGTTTTTGAAACCTAAAGTATAGTAATTTTAGTTGTTATCTTTGGCTATATTTTAAAGTATTAGACGTAAGTATGTTAACCGTTATTTGGCTACATATAATTAAGAAAATTTCTACTACATCTACGAAAATCTTCTTATCATCCTCTATATAAATCTCATTCTCTTTGACTCTCGCTGTCTATCTCTTAATATTTTTCAGAATACGGTGAAAACATACATAATCCAGGTTAGAATAAATTTCCATATAGCTAAATTAGATATAAAATAAATCATTATCGCCCTTACCGAAAAACGTTATTTAACTTTAAGCAAAGCTTTACATATTCTGTCAACTTCTCGCTTACACGTAATGTCACTTGCGGAAAGAAGACAGAGAATTTAGGACGATGGCTAAAGTTAAGTAACGTTTTTCAGTAAGGCCTTTAATGTTTAAAGGCATTTTAATCTTGCTATTATAAAGAAGTACCACATCTGTTCACTCGAGTATTCTTTGCCCTGTCTGGTTTAATTAAGTCCAGCGAAAGCTTGTTCGACGGACGCTCGCTGTATCTACTCGCGTGTACCTACATTACTTATGAGACTGTTTACTCGAGCTACCCTTCTGTATTTATTATACTTGCTCGAATATCTCTTATTCTTAGATTTTTAACCGACTTCAAAAAGGAGGAGGTTCTCAATTCGACTGAATGTTTTTTTTGTATGTTTGTCTGTGTTTTTGGCGATTATTTCGCCAATTATTTATTTTAGTATTTAGTATTTTTGAATTGTTATTGTTATTTTTGAAAAATGAAAGTGCTTAATTAGCGCCTTCCATACCTTTATATTATAAATATGATTGAAGATTATATTTTAGGAATATTTTTCATCTGCGTCTTGCAGATCATAACTATGCAGTTGGATTTTATTTTTTTACTTAAACCTGACTCTAACCCTCTAATTCTCTTCCATACAACCCTCTAACCATTTTCAAATGTGGCGTCAAACGGTTTCATAGTTTTTGATGCTCTGCCCAAGTAAAGAAAAATAGGCGTGATTTTATGTACATTTCTTTTGCATCTATTTATCTGACCCGTAAATAGTGTCGAAATAGAATCAAATCACTACGTTTTAAAAATCACTGAAACTGTCTCATAAATATATGTATCTTTCTTATTATTCTTATTGGTTCTGTAGAGTCTGTTTAAATATATTACTATCATATTATTGAAAACTAACGTGGTTGATACATATTTTTATTTAAACAAATCGGTTACGCCACGTCTGTTTTTGAGCTGAAATCTCCGACTATATTTTCAACCGCATACGGCGGTATTTTCCTTTTGAAAAAGACCGCCGTATACGGTTTAAACTATAATCACAGATTTCGGCGCATAAACTGACGTGGGTAGGCTATAGTTTCAATCGCTTATGGCCGTCTTTTTAAAAAGGAGCAGCGCAGATGTCACTCCCGCAAGACATCTCATCTGATACTGATACCAGACGAGACAGAAGTTCGGAAGTGACATTTTCAAAAAGACCGCCGAATGCGGTTGAATCTATAGTCGGCGAGTTCGGCTCAAAAATAGACGTAGGTAACCCTTTTGTTCAAATAAAAATATATAATTATCGTGACCAAACAGAAACTAACGTCACGAAGTATGTACTACTATGGTAATCTGTGGTCTTGACTGAACAAAAATATATATATATATATATATATATACGCGTCGACTTGAGAACCTCCTTCATTTTTTCGTCGGTTAATAAGGACAGCAACGCCGTCAATGCCGCATTAGTTCTCTACCTGGACATACACTAGAATAATTATTTTTGTAGTGTCAAGTTATTTTAAGGCGACCACCGTCGTAATGTTGACTAACTAGTAACGTTTGTTTCTTTCAGGTAAGTAAACCATGTTTGTCTTGGACCGGTTCAAGGTACAAATAACTTCAGGTAAGTTTTGTCACGTCCTAAATATTTACATAAACTTTGACTTGACATGTTTACTTTCATGCCGCAAGTTGGTTTTTCTAGTCGATCCTGAAATAACGAGTTTTTTTTTTCATTTTGTACTTAGATAATAAGTTTTTGGGTCAATTTATTAAGTGTTTTTGTTTTGTTTACCTAGTGTCGATTGTTATTTCAGTTACTCAAATATCAAGTAGAAGGTGGACAAATAATTAATTTTGTGTTAAGTTGAAAACTATAGGGGTTCTAGTAAAATTATGAAGTATAACATTTTTTAGCTATAATGAAGACTATGCTCGGGGTCTCTCTGCGAGATCGAATGAGAAATGAAGTAATCCATAGAAGTACAAAAGTCACCGATATAGCAACTGATGGGCGATGGGGCCGAAAAGTTCTCGAATTCTCTCAATGTAGGAAGACTGACCACGAGATGGACAGACAACCTTATACAAGTGTAAAATAGCGCTGGATGCAAGCCGCTTCCAACCGGTGTTTTTGGAAATCCATAGGGGAAGCATATGTCCAGCAGTGGACTTCTTGTGGCTGAGAGCTTTGATTGAAAAATTTTCATTTCAGACAACAGTGTATTGAATAAGGTTTTGAATAGAAAAGTTATCGGATATGACTAATTGTCATGCTATGTCGTAAAACGTTGTGCTGGCGATTGTGAACAGACTTTATAATCCTATTATTAAAAACAATTTTTAAATGATAAGTTTTTACGGGTTGCTTCTCCATATTTAAGGAAAATAACATCCCTATAATATCCTATATAACAGTCATCATCATCTCAGCCAAAAGAAGTCTACTGCTGGACATAGGCCTCTCTCATGGCAAGCCGCTTCCATCAGGTCTTTTTGGATATCCTATATATCGAATTCAAATGTCTGTCCTAATACAATACTTCGCAATACAATATAATAAATGAACATATGTCTTACTTTCACCGAACTAAAAATCTATTTAGACGTTAAAAGCTTTTAAAACATTCAAGACAGACTTCTAAAGTCTTTATAGCTTCATAACTCGGTTGTTGATTTGTGCTATTTGAGACATTGTGAATCCCCGTCGCCTAAATACACTAAACATCTCAAAATTCCCAAACATTCGTATTGTAAAAATGTTCGCATATTAATCAGCTCTCCCTCACATACCTACAAGTGTGAAAGGGACACGACATTCCCAAATCCGGAGGTTTAATAAACAACAACATAATTAAGCTCGAAACGGCAGCAATACGTAACTGGGGGGCTACTGCGGGTATGCGAACGAAAATTTGCGAATTAAATTCGCTTGGTAAAAATCGGGTATTCACGCAGAAGCGGAAGAGGGTTAATACTGATTTTAGCATACAACGCTATAGCGCGGCGTGCCACTACCCCCCCCCCCCCGCCCTCCCTTTTTTTCAGACCCGAAAGTGTCTGTTTGTATTTAAAAAACGACTATGGACTAGGACTATGTGCGGTCTTTTAGAGATCCGAGCAAATTTCCTTGACGAATTTGACGTTTAATCAACGCGAATTTTATTAAAATAGCAGTCTCATACGTGGGGCGCACTAAAAGTTTCCGGAATGAATAAGAAAAAAATATTAATAAAGGTCAAAAATGACTTTATTGTTTCTCAAAATATTCTTCATTTGCGTAAATGCACTTTTTCATACGATTAAACCAATTTTGAAAACTTTTGTGCCACTCCTCCGCGGTGACCTCAGAAACGTGTTTTTTATACTCTTCGACAGCCTCTTCTGGTGATGAAAATCGTTGACCGCGTAATTGGTTCTTAATTTTTGGGAACAGAAAAAAGTCACAAGGTGCCAGGTCGGGACAGTACGCAGGATGGCTCATAAGCTCTACTTTTTCACCTTCTGTCGTCTGAACTAGCATTGTCTTGGTGCAAGATGATACGGCGTTTACGGTTATTTTTATGGAGTTCGTCAATAATTTCCGGCAAACAAATGGTCGTCTACCAGTCACTATTCACGATACGACGATTCTCTAAACAACAGTAGCCACGTGTCCAGTTTTATTAAAAAAAAGAAGCAATCATCCGCTTAGATGCACTGTTTTTTTAAGTGGCCAGTTCCGGAAACTGTTTATGTAGTAGCACTCCATATTATGACAGGTCCAAATGGCCGAAACACGCGTGCGAACGCTTCATTTGTCACACGGACGGTCGGATGGGATCTTACGCTGACGTCACAGAATATTGCTCTGGTTTCCTAGGAACTGTGACGTCATCGCCTTCTGATTTACTGGTATTGATAACTCGGCTGTGGCTATAAGAGGTTATAAATCATGACTTCTCAGCGCACAACAGTATGTTACGGCTTGAATTCCTCCTGGTCTGATTTCAATTGCTGATGCCATGGTTTGATGGGAAATGTATTGTATTATGTACTGTTAAAAGAAGTTCACAAGTATCTATAAAAGAAAAACAAAATACACAACTGTGTATGAGCTATTTTCATAGTGCAGCTTACGTTTACATTTGAGTGTAAGTTTTCACGAGAAAGTATGCACAAAACTACGGCCTTTTGCGCCATTTTCTTATTACTTTATGTGGTTCCATTAGTGTTACTGATTGATTGATTGAAAATGTATGTATTTAGAGCATTTTTTAAAATACATATGTATATATACAATCACGCTTATTTTTAACCGACTTCCAAAAAGAAGGAGGTTCTCAATTCGTCGGAATCTTTTTTTTTACATATTTTTATGTATGTTCCCCGATTACTCGAAGAAACCTGGACCGATTTGAAAAATTATTTTTTGTTTGAAAGATTATACTTTCCAGGTGGTCCCATGGAAATTTTATCAATTTTTTTTCAGTATTTTGGTTTTTATAACAAAATAACTGGAAATATATGTCATCCAAGTTAACGAATTGCATAAAGTCGTTTTTTTAAGTTATTTATACATCATCATTTTCATCATTTTCTGAGATGATGCTCCACTGCTGGATATAGGCCTCCCCCATGGATTTCCAAGAAGACTGATTGGAAGTGGCTTGCATTCAGTGCCTTCCCGCCACTTGTATCATCACATGTCATTAGTTTTTTAAACGATTACTTGTAATCGTGTCGATTCACAAAATGAAAATTACGAACATCAATCATTGAATGATTTTTCAATTGGTGATTTATGTCATCTAACCGCGTTCAATTCCATGAACTGTAGTCCCTTAACAAGGAGCCCATTGAGACGGACAGTTCATCCTCACACAATAGAAAACGTGTGTAATTACCACGAATCAGCATCAAGTTGGGGTTGTAACCGATGGCTTAATTTCAACGAGTTATGCGACACCGAGATCCCTTACGTCCTCAACAGACTACGGTACACAAATGGATGGTTCTTAAATGACGTCGTTCTTGAATTAAGAGGCTGTCGATAGTAAATTCTCTGTCACGCACACGCATTTATGAAGACATATAATTACTGAATATACTTACGGAAAATCGGGAAAATTATATAAATCAGAATAACTATTTTGCTATTATGCAAAAATTACCCTTTATCATAGCGTAGTCTGTGTACACCCTAATTCCAGTGACGTCTGCATACAAATGGACGTAATTTCACACCAGTGACAACCCTGCGGCTCTAAACAAATGTTTGCAGATAGGGCTGTGAGATTCATCTCAATCTTTTAAAGAGCTACCTGTTTTTTGTCTGTAGAAAAATAATAATTAGTAAATAGAATGTTCGAGTAAAAAACACAATATTTTTAATAATTGAAAGATTTATTCTATGCCATAAACATTTACTTTTTAGATTTTAAAAAGTTTTTAATGAGGATCTAAAAAAAAACACTTCAATAACATTTTTTTTTTAATAATTAATCTTTTTATTTCATACATAGAACGCACCGTAATTAAAGGAACCTCTTTTGTAAGCGCACGTGTTAAAACTAAACAATGCTTGTTTTCCGAGATAGGGTCAAAATATTCCTTGTCCTCCTACATTAAGCACTAAAAGCATAGATAGAAGTAAATTGTCTGTAATTAAATGAAACATCAGCCTAAATGCCTATTATATTAGTACCAGGCATTTCGTATTTTTATTCTACAAAGACAACAAAAGAGCAAGATGTTTAATGTAATATCTCTGAAGACAGAAACTTGTAATTTAAACATGCAATTTATTTTAATAACAAAATAGAATCATGTAGAATCTTTTCAAAATTACTCAGATTATTTTTTAAAACGAGCTAAAAAAGAATAACTTTTCTGAAACTTAGTTACCAACCCGGATGGAGGGGTACAAAGAAATATATTCGACGAGAGTCAACCCTTCGGTTTTTCACCGATCGGCGGGTTTTGAATCAGGGTTGTCAATTTGAATGTATAAATATTAATATGACCACACGTTTCCGAGTGGCGGATTTCTCGTTGATTGCTCATTCTTTTGATATGTTAATGTTGGTTTTACAAGTTTCGCGCGGTTTGGGATCAAACGAACGAGTTTTGATGATTTACCTACGCCTTTATATTGTATTGATTGGTAAGTGATAACACTGTAATAGTGAGTATTTGGGGAAACTTATTTTTGAAGAAACTCGAAGTAATGTTTGTCGAAAATGTAATGGTGGTAATATTATTTGCACTTTTGTAATCTAGGCGCATGGAAGTGTCCATGACGACGAGTCAAACGAAGTGTTTATATACTCGGCAGCCGCAAAACGGCCAAGCCATTATTTTTCGTTCAAGATTTAGGGATTTGATTTCTTTGCACCGGTCATCATTGAACTAAATCAATTAAGAAGATCCTTCTCGGCGCATCAAAGTACGATGCATGTGTGGGTAAAAAGCTTGTGTTTCATCTTAACTGATGTTTGGAAAATAATTTCTGCAAAAAAGAAAGACAGCGCCAGAACCCTTCATTCTGCTTTCAACAATTTTCCATATGTTCACGAAATCACAATATGGTGTGCTAAACGTTCGTTATCTCATAAAATACGTGTTTTTGTAAAATCTTGATATTTTTATAATAAAAATGTTTGTTATTTGGAATCTCCAATATTTTTGCTAGGTTTAAATCGAAATATTTTTTCTGTTTATAATTTCTGAGCATGTTGTAAGCGGTGTAAGTTTGTGTAGAAAAAACGGACATTTGGACGCTGGTTCTGGGCTTGTGCTTCATAGTCTTAAATTTTTACTTCGATAAATATCGACTTCTACTGCACAAGATATCTGTTATAATAGTAATTTTGAATAAAGTTTTATTATTACTTCATAAAGACGTACGAAAATACCTGCATGGTTGCCTGGAAGAGATAGCTCTAAGTGATAAGACCGCCTATTAAAAGCCTAGCTATAATTATATTTTCACTGTATTTCTTTTTTGTATTTGTGGTATTTTAATAAAGAGTTATTTATCTATCTATCTAACTATGAAGTAATGTATTGAAAGTAAAGCAGGTTGGCTGCTCTTAAGTAATTATGTCATGTAGAAGTTTCGACATACATTTGAAACAAGCGCTAAAATCTATGCAAATAAGCTTGTTCACAATTTCAATACATAAACATAAGAGTCGGCGTCAGCTGTGTATAAACGACAATTATTATTCTTAATAACACATTAACCTCTATAATTCCGTGCCTCGCTACCCTCAGTTATAATATTCTACTAAGTATTTTATCGCGGCAGTAATTGTGTTGTCGTCATAAATACGGCTAAACATCTCTAAACGCTATATCTAGAATAATGCAATCAGTTTCATCGGTTTCAGACTCGCTGTGCTTTGGAATATGTAAATTTAGCTTTTAGCTTTTATATTATGTCAGCAAGAAATAAAATGTAGCTTAATATTATTAACTACTACTTTAACAAGTTTGTGTGTAATGCCTGAAATGGCATGCTGAGCTGGAGCCAGCTTGTGGCAATAACTTTGTTTATATGAATTATGTATTAGGTATCTAATTATGTAAATGTTGTTTGAGAAGTTTTTCCATAGTAAAATCTAGAAAACTACACAAAAAAAATGGTTGTCTGTAAAGTCGGTTTACGAACGATAGTTTAATGTAACAACGTCATAACAAAACATTGATGAAATGCAAACGTTACAATGAGCGTAACGGGATAATGAGCGTAACGGGACAATGAGTCATCCTTTTTCGTGCGTGCAGCCGGCGTTCATCGATTTATTAGACGTTGTCACGTCAAAAATCAAACTGAATCAAATTCGGTCTATTCGTTTGAGAGCCACGATGCTACAGACTGACACAGAGATATACAGATACACAGGTCAAACTTATAACACCCCTCTTTTTGGTTCGGGGCTTAAAAGTACATAGGACAGCGCATGTAGCATTGACATCATCACCATCATCTCAGCCACATTACTGGACGTAGGCCACCCCAAACGGCTTGCATTCAGCGTCTTCCTGCCACTTGTATGAAGTCTTCTGTTCATCTCG
Organism: Lycia hirtaria; assembly: GCA_947563715.1. Lineage (NCBI taxonomy): Eukaryota > Metazoa > Arthropoda > Insecta > Lepidoptera > Geometridae > Lycia > Lycia hirtaria. The sequence continues at coordinate 29,628,197 of OX387375.1, forward strand.
TGGCTGGTCTTCCTACGCTGCACCTGCCGGTGCGTGTTCTCTACTCAATAACTTTTCGGCCCCGTCGGCCATCAGTTCTGCGTGCTATATGCCCTGCCCACTGCCACTTTAACTTGTTAATCCGCTGTGCTATGTCGGTAACTTGCGTACGTCTACGGATATACGCGCATGCAGCTAAGTTTACCTAATCAATAAACAGCGTAAGCCTCATATTAGCGCCACCATCGTAATTCCTCTAAGATCTTACGACTCTACTGCAAAGTAAGTAGCTACTTACACTTTTCCAGCGGCGTAACCGCAACCGCGTTTCGTATCCAATCACATTAACAAGGTTGTAAATCTTTAATCCCCTTGAACTTAATAGAACCCTGTCTGAATAAATCCGCACAGTCATTTCCTCGCGGTCGATCCGAGTACAGATCTCGCCTTTGAATAATTTAGTACGTAAAAGTAGTACAGTTGTGTGCGAAATATTTTATGCTAAGGAAATGCGGAGAGCTTTTGACTGATTGTTAAGTACATCCTCGTCTACCGCATGAAGTAAATGCTTAAGTATGTATAGGTAGATATTATTATGTTATATTTTTTATTTATATATTTAGAGTTTCGTACCTCAAAAGGAAAAAAAAACGGAACCCTTATACGATCACTTTGTTGTCCATCTGTCCGTCTGTCCGTCCGTCCAGGTGTCAAGACCTTTATCTCGGGAACGCGTGAAGGTATCGAGTTGAAATTAAAATCATATACGCAGATCCATAGTATCTTGCTGCAGAAAGAAAAATAAATTTCTCACTTTTCGTAAAAAAAAGTTACAACCGAATATGTCGAAAAAACACATTATTTCGACACTCACAAGGGAATCAAAACCTATGGGGTACTTCCCATTGACCTAGAACTATGAAATTTGGCAAAAAGCATTGTGTTATAGTACACATATAGGAAAAATTCCGAAAACTTGACATTTTTAATTTAATCACAAAAAATTGGGTCCTTAAGCACGGAAGGAGGGTCCAAATTTAAGCACTTTAAGCTTTAACCGTATCATGTGTGGTATCATATGAAAGAACTTAACTAGCACAAGCTAAAACCAGTTTTTAAATATTTTTACTATGCATGTTTTTCGATTTATGAAGGAAAATAAAAAATATATATAATTTACCCCTTTTATCTACTAGTTTGTACGGAACCCTCGGTGGGCGAGTCTGAAAAGTACTTGGCCGGTTTTATTTTGTCATAAGTTAGCTCAAGAATTTTAGTTTTTAAAATTTTTGCTAGATTCAAACCCGTGTTCCTTCATCGTTAGTACCGGGAATCCTAATAGTATTTATTATACTAGCTAGTAGTTCTAGGAACAGTAGACCTCGCGGGTATGTATTTTGCAAAATTACGTTCAGTAACTAAATCTATGTCAATCTGTGTCTGAACCTATCATTATAAGATTTCTGATACAGTCTGCTTTTCATCATCACCGTTTTTCATCACTACGCGGGTGAAACCGCGGGGCGCAACTAGTACTATGATATATCGTATGAAATTGCAAACAAAGGGTCTGTATATGACAGAATACGGGACATCAGCCGCAAGTGTCATTAAAACAATACACATACAAAATTTGTAATTTTTTATTTGTGAGTGTGTGTGATATAATGAAGTCATCCGCACATCAATAAAAACAAGAGCATGGCGTAACTTTTGACATACGATAAGATCACGTTAGGGTCGTCACACACGAATGAAATTACAAATTGCCGCTACGGGTTTTGATGCGTAATTTTGTATTTTTTAATTTGCCAAAGTGCTTGTTAGAAGGGTACTGGGAGGAATTATAACACCCCTGAATTTCCTTTCTACCCCCGTAAGGGTAGGGGTGTAAAATTCACGTCAGTACGTAGGTGCGTACTTTGTAATTTAACTAAATTAAGTCAAATTGTAATTTAGAAGAACCCTTGTTGCCATATTTTAAGTTTCCGGCTACTTAGTTTTAATTTGAATTATTTTGCGCACGGTTGGTTGCTCTAAATTTTGGGATAATCTTGTACGTGTGCGATTAACATCATTTTTAGGGTTCTGTACCTCTGTAGTATAATAAGGAAGCCTTATAATTCCTGACTCTCAGTTACAGCATGTTTAATTAGTTTATAATATTTAATAATATTATGCTGCTATTTAAGCCTGGTACATGTTGCCCTGCCATTTTGTGTACATCCTTACTTAGCCTTCGGTGTGGTTAAAACAATATTGTAAAATTACTACTTTTTATTATTCTAATTTAAGTCTAGTCATTTCTAATTCTAAGTTTCCGGCAGCCTAGTCGGGAGACCGTCTGGCTTGCGATCCGCAGGTCCTGGGTTCCAATCCCGCGGCACGTACCTCTGTCTTTTCGGAGTTATGTGCCTATTGTTGATTGCCGCCAACTTCAAAACGGTGAAGGAAAAACATCGTGAGGAAACCTAAATGTCTGAGAGTTCTCAATGATCTTGAAGATGTGTGAAGTCTGCCAACCCGCACTTGGCCAGCGTGGTAGACTATGGCTTTACCCTTCTCATAATGAGAAGATGGCCCGCGCCCAACAGTGGGACAGTTTGTATAAACAGGGCTAATAAAAAAAAACTTGACATATGTTTTTTAGTTAATTTTGAGACATTAATAAATATGTGACGAATTTTTACGATTTTCCCTCTTCAGCTTAGTAATTTTACCATTTTTGCATTCTTTCTTTTTATGTTAAATAACAACAGAACGAGTCATCCCACAGCCTCATCATTTTACAACATAGCTCATTAAAAAACACACACCCAAAATAAGCCCTAGGGCTGTCCCAAAATGTTATGATTCGATTTAACGTGCGTGCGTATATGTGTATATATATACTTATATTTAAAGCTGGTTAAAATGTGTAGCTAGCTATTTTACAGCGATATCTGTCCAGAAAACGTTGGTTGCTGCGACATTTGACTGTATAAAGTCATGTATTCACTAGGCAATAATTGCCACGTAACACGATGCGTAACAGTGTTGCATTTCATTTTGAGCGACGATGGTGGACTTATGCTTAGTGACGTTGTCTTTCCATACTTGGTACGAATCGTCAATTACATGTCACGATGTGTTGACTGTTGATTACAATTTTTTTAAAACTTTATTGATTATACGCACACAATCACAGTTTTAATATAATTCTATAAGTATTCTGTACGCGTTTCTTAGGCCACACTACTGACACGTGTGTCAAAATTGTTGCACAACAATGGAGACAAACAATCAAACTGGCGTCATATTGTGCACCATCTAGCGATATCGTGCGCTGTCATGCAACATTGCCAAATATGTTGAACGTTACGTGTTGCATATCATTGTACCCACAAGTGTGTACAAGGCTTAAATATAATTTTGTCGGTAAATTTCGAAAGCAAGGTCGAAAACCCGCGAGATTATGCAAATGATATGAAAATCCGGTGGTGTTGTGTGCCAACTGTTTCAGAACAAGAGGGTGCTAACCCTGTGTCGTCATCTGCGGCAACTGGCAACCCTCGTGACGTCATCTTGGGAGCGCACACCCGAGTGTCTTGTCATGTCGAGTGTAAAGGGTGGAATAAGTAGGCAAATATGGAATAATTGATTTAATCAAGATGCGGGGTTTTGTTTGCTGAATTAAAAATTCAATTTGTTGGATTGGAACTAAATAAATAAGACGGGGTTTTGTTGAAATAATTTAATTAATTGGAATGTGCTCAGAGACTCGTGTCTGGATAAATATTACAGTGTTTTAGAATTAAAAATGGGACGTTCTTTAATTTAATTTTCTGTATAAACGACCAGTTTATTATTATTTATTTATTATTATTGTCTACTACATCTATTTTACTTTCTATCTTATATATGGAAACTGACGTGGTTTTCACGCATTTGAAATAAGAACCACGGGTCACTCAAATCTGTTTTGAAACCGCTTAATGCTGTTGAAACCATAGTCGGTTTTTCTTGATAAATATTTTCTACTGTGCTGAAGTGATTTTTTTTGAATATTTTTGGTCTATTTTATCTATAGATACCCCAAGTGTATGTAGCGTGTCAACAAGTACGATAAAAAAATCTCATTTGACGACCAAGATTTATTTAATTTCAGGTGATATATACTTCCAATTCGATATTTTGACAACTAGTTACTAGCGTACAAGCGCGCGGATGCATTGGGTTGAATAGATTTCGCGCTGATGGAACATTCATTCCATCACAAAATCGTTTGTGTGACATCACAGTCGGTACCAATAATGTGGCACGCAAGGTTTTCATATAAATAAAGTCGCATGCTCTATCTACTATGTGATTTTATCATAAATTAAAATTCAACGGAAATATATAAATAACTCTCTTATGTACTCTGTAGTAACATTGAGAAATACTCTCCGTCAAAACTTATCGATCGAATTCAGTTAATGCGAATGTAGTATAACTACAAATTAAACAATATAACGCATTTGTCGTGTATATTTTATATAATTTTAAGATTTGACGTTTCAAACACTTTGCAGTGTTGGTGGTCACCTTCGTTCGTGGTCAATGTCGTACTTGGGACAAATATACGCGTTAATTCCGTTAAGACTTGTTTCAATTACCCGAAAACAATCGGCTAATACAAGATTTAACCAAGAGTAAATGGCTACACCTAGTTCTAACCGGCTAAAACTAGGTGTAGCCGCGGTTCGGGTTCTAGCCGTAACATATATGTGATTTGAGTTAGAATATGAGAGAATCTAATCAAATCGTTACTGATCAATCATGATGTATATAGGTAAAAATAAGTCACATTTTCAGGTGCTTATTAAGATGGCTTGAGATATTCAATCCAGTCCAGCTTTAGTAGAGCTTTAGTAGATCTAGATACAAAGTAACATCATCATGCAAGAACACCGCCGCGACACACTCGACTCAACAATTTTGTCGTAATACGACGCAACATTGCAATTTTAAAGCGAAGCGCGACGACAAAGTTGCTGGTGTATAATTTTTGGATAATGATATGAGTGCACGATAAATATATAAACATCTATCTATCTATTCCTCAAGAAAATGTCTAGAAATCCAAAACATTTTTCAGCAAATATATCAGTAAGAGACAAGTATAAAAGAAGTACTAGAAAACGTGTAAATTTTCTAGTTATTACATAATGCTAATAGGTGTACTAATTCTTCGTACTTGACGTAGCATCTCGTAGACTGTCGTAGACGTTATTACGTAGACTCGTAGAAGCTCGTAGACGTTCGTAGAGGATTAATCAGCTTTGTTCTGAATAGATTTTAGTCCGCGGCTTTTTTTTTCTTGTGTTTAATGCATTTTTCTATTGTTTTTATTTCATTTTTGACTACTTTGTTTTTGTTTTTTATAAAAATAGGTGAAGCAAAAGATGGTAAGCGATAACCGTCGCCTATGGACAACAGCAACATCACTGACATTACTGTTGCTTTGCTAACCCTGAAAGGCGCTTGTAGACACCTTTTTTAAAACGCTCTTTGTTGAAGCTCGCCAGGAAAACCTTCCGAAGAAGGACATTCCACATTTTGCTTGTTCGCGGGAGGAAGGAGCGCGAGAACCTGACTGTATGGGATTTCCAGTTATGCAAAATGTGGGGGCGAGCTTTTTGGCGGTTTCGTGAAGTACAATGGTAGAACTCCGAAGCAGGTATTACTTCAAAAAGCTCTTCAGAGCATTCCCCGAAAAACAAGCGGTAGAAAATGCAAAAAATGCATCTCTACACAAACAAAGTGAGTCTAGCAAAAGTTTCTTTATTCGATTATAGTCTTGTCACACCTCGTAAATAGGGTGGAGGAGAAGGAAAGGTTCTCCTTTCCTTCTCCGTAGCGTAGCATAGCGTCGTGGGGTGCAATATTGTCGCAATGTGTACCTACATCATTATCTGTGCGCGTGTGCTACAGAAGAAATGGTTTCGTTATATGCTACAACGAATTTATTCAAACATACAGACTAACAACTGTACTCGTATATACATACATACGAATGACGTAAGATGACTTTAATGCCAACGTACCTGATACAGATTTTATGTTTTGAACACGAGCGCGATCCGTATCGTCGTATCAAGCTGTTGTGTTGTCGTCCGATCGGGAAACGTTGAAATAAAGGTTGTACTATAAACGCGCATTAAACTCCGGCTTGGAAAACATGTTTTTGTACAAGTGTGAGTTTTGATACGTTTGTTATAAATATTTACTGCTATGTGTACTTCAGATGTTTGTTTAGAAACCTGAATTCTGATTTATTATTAAAGAGTAAGCTGTGCTATATAAGCACAAGTTTTTTAATGTGAATTAAGTACGAACTACAGCATCCTAGTGGGATTACGTGTAACTTCCGATCCGGTAACTGAGAAGACATACACTTTTATACTTTTGAAGTTGCGTAAGTAATGTTAATTATGGTTAACTTTATACGCTAAAAAGGTTTGTCCTCATTCATAGTAAACGAATCTGAATGTCTGTTAATATTTTCGAAGATATTTGTAGACATTTTCACACAACAGCCCCAACCTAAGCAAAACTTGAACTGTGATACCATATAGCTGATATATATATATATATATATATTTGTAAATACTTATGATTCAATGAAACACCCCGACACAGAACTAAGCCGTTTACCCAGACGTGTGTATGTCAGTCAAGATGTGTGAACGCTACCAACTCGTATTTAATATCAAATTTTTTCGAACATTGTGTAAAAAAGAGATCTATTCTATTCTACGTAAATCTTATTTTCTCTACATTATCTTACGTAAAACTCATTTCTTTAAGAACACCTCCACGTAAACTTTTATGAGATTTTACATCACACAGATTTTATTTCACGCTTTGAGAGTCATACGTAGTAGGAGGAGTAAGGTAGAGGATGTAACCTCGTTTCTTGGAAATATTAAAGCTCGCTACAGTCGTTAGACGTACGAATTATGTATGTACAGTAAATTGTGCTAGCTCGGTGCCACGGCTACCCTCATTATTTTCACAGGATTATGTGGAAAATTACAAATCAGAACGTTACAAAAATTCTAGTTTTGACGATTGGAATACCGCGGTTATTGTTCATTCCATACAAGGATGAGGGGAAAGGAACCTTTCTAGGATACTTTGTCTATCTATTACTATGTCAAGACATAAGTACTCGTATGTTCAGGAAAACGTATAGATATATGTAAATAAAAAATATAGGGAAACAATATGCCCACTCATATATTAATCGTAGAATTTTTTATCACGAATATTTCTGCCTTTGACCATGAATTCATTGTTGGTAAGCAACGATGCTGTCGCAAATAAAGCACACGTACCTAGAAAATAATGGGTTATTTCAGGGAGCAAGGAACAAGAAAAGGTGATTTTATCTGTTGAATTAGAACGCTGACTTTGATTGATTGATATATTTTTATTTTATGATAATATCAGAAAGTAATTAATTTGTATTTAAATGTAACAAAAATATAGCTTAGTACGTATGGTTTTAGAACGAAAATCTTAAAATACATAACTCGTTTCTAATTTATTTTAACTATTTACAAATCCCTCTCCAAGTTTGTATGGAACCCTTTCTGTGCAAGTCAGAATCGCACTTTCACATATCATAATCAATGTCATAAGAAGTCCACTGCTGGACTTAGGCGTCCCCCATAGACATCCAAAAAGATCTGACGAATAGCATCCAGCGTTTTCCTGCTACTTGCATGACATGAGTTCGTCTGTCCAATTTGTGGCTGGTCTTCCTATGCTATGCCGCCACTATATAGAAAGTTAAATGTTTTACCTCTCCCCACTTGTCATTTACTCCCTCCACGCGGAGTGAGAGTAGCACATAACTCTGAATTGCTCAGCGCTCAAGTCTACCCTATAAACCTTCCGAATGTGCTTAGAGCTACGCAGGAATATGAGCCGGGATCGGTTTATAAGTATTATTTATTACGCAAACTGCTTCTGGGTAATTATTTAGGAGGAACACCACCCTTGGAGGGTGAATACGCGTTAGGATGGTTTTGTTTTATGTTACAGCAACAAAAAGTTTGGTTATTTCGTAAGTATGGTAATAGAGCAGTCATCATCATCTCAGCCATAAGAAGCCCAATGTTGGACATAGGCCTCCCCCATGGATTTCCAAAAAGACCTATTAGTGGTTGGTCTTCCTACGCTGCGCTTGCCGGTGTGTGATCTCCACTCGAGAACTTTCCGTCCCCATCAGTAGATAAACTAGTAATACACAGTGAAATAAATAAATAATAAAAACCCTTTTTATTTATTGCAATTATTGTGGGAGTTTCTTAATTCTAATACTTATATAATAATAGGTTAGTGTAGTATTTTTTTTTTTGTATTAATTAAATTGTTAGTTTCTTCTTTATTTATTTATTTTGTTAGAAGGACCTCCAAACTAGAGTAGATGACTCCTGCAAAGATGCACATTAGTCTTTTAAATTTGAGACATCCACGGAGTAGCGGATGCTACATTATGTCCATTTTGACGCGGGACACATTCGTGTGGCGTTTTGTATTTGTGAGCCGAGAAGCAGGCATTTCTATCAAAACCTGTTCAGTTCCAATAACAGAAAACAGAGATAGCTGAAAACCTGGAGATAGACGTAAGCAACATTTCATGAACTTGTCCATCATCGTTTTTGATCACGCGCCTGGTAACTTATATTATAGATAGAATTTTTGTTGTTAATACTGTACTAAATTCGCCTGTTGGTTAATCCCTGTGCGTTCTTACCTCATGGGGTGTGTTAGGATGGTAGCTACGCCTGAATGAACTTCATTAATTTATAGCGCAACTTTTTGAGTTGGATTATGTATCTTCTTTGTTTTTCTACAACAAATGACGGGTAATTTGCTTGTTTGTGTTTTGACGCGGTAACCACTTTTCATGCGTTATCATTTATAACTGAATACTTTGAATAACTGGCGTAACACGAAATATTCGCGGTAAAAGGTAGGTTTTCAAATTCTAATTTGTAATATTTAGTTATAATCGGTAAAATGCTTTGAAGTGATTTTCAATCTTGTCATATTACAATTTTTTCTGGAAGATTTCATTTTCAGTGAAACGGACGTCTTTTGTTTTATTGGTATTAATTACTTCTTAATTTGTCATTTAGTTTAGGTGTATGTTGGTCTTAAATTTTATCTTAAAATCGGGTGAGCTGTGGTGAAATATCTAGCCTAGTCAACTATAAAAAAATAGAGTATTGTTGTTCGTTACGGCATTGTTTATACTTTTCTTTGAAGATATTTTAGGATCAATGTAGGTAAAAAAAATATTTTAATCTTATTTATTTTAACTACGTTGCCACGTACTCTGGTTTTAGTTGTCTAGAGAATATCGTTTTTAGCGCTAATACAGAGTTTTTGCTCTTCTCAAACTATTTTCTCTGATATTTTTCTTATGATGTCAAAGTTTCGTATTTATATCGAAACATTATTATTATTAACTTATTAAGTTATTTACCGTGTTTCGCGTAAATTTTAATAAACAATGAATTTTAGTTGTGTTTTAATTAATGACCGTGATAGTTTAAAAAAGTTTTTTTATATTGAAAGTCAACGAAATGAATGAAAAGCAAATTGCCATAATTCCATTCACAAAATGAATGCAAATCGAAACGCTTTCATACATTTCGATTAAAATGAAAGTAGTATTAAACAATTTTTGTTGAAATTTCAATTTGTTTAAGAGCGCGCTCGTCGACTGGAATCAATTAGCGGGATGCGTGGTCAGGGCGGATGGGCGGATATTCAGGGCGGATATTGCCCTGGCTTTGTCGCCCGGTGTATAGTTGACCATGTGAAATGGGCTTGATGGACGATTGGTTCCGTTGCATTGGCACTTCAATTGATTATATTTAAAAAAATATAACTTTTTGTACTGCCTGATGATAAAATAGAAAGACCGTGTGAAATTGGATTGTGAAACCTAGCATCAAATGGTTATTGATGGAAGTTGAAACCTGTTAATAGAATAAATAGTCTGCCAACCCACACTTGGCCAGCGTGGCAGACTATGGCCTAACCCTTCTCACAATGAGAAGATGGCCCGTTCCCAGCAGTGGGACAGTTTGTACAAACAGGGCTGATAAAAAAATATATAATAAATATTAAATATATTTAAATAATAAATGTTTAAGGACATTTCACACAACACCATCTAGCCCAAACTAAGCAAAGCTTGTACTATGAAACTAGATGGCTGATAGTATACATACATATATACTTTTTTTTAATGTATACGTATGATACATAGAAACACTCAGACACAGAACAAACATCCATGCTCATCACACAAATGTTTGCCCTGGGTGGGGATTGAACCCACGACCTACAGCCCAGCAAGCAGACATACTACCATCTGAGCCACAAGGCCAGTCAATAAAATCAGATGAAATCACATGCAGTGTAGGCGGCAGCTTGTAGTGCCAGATTGACATTCTGAGCTTGCTCCTTTTGAATAAAGACCTCATAATATTGTATACATAAGATTATATAAAAAATAAGTATTGTATCAGTTATTTTATTCCTATTGTAAAAGATTTCCTTAGTTTGGGGTTATGTGAAAATATTTGACAATTTATTACCAATTACTTACTCGTACCAATGTACCAATTATATTCTCTGTCTTGCGGGAAAAGACATGATTATTATGTATACACATACGATACGAGTATGTCCTAACTGGTATTTGTCCCGTAGCGGCGTAGGGTCGCAACGCTTGGCGCCCGCTGATAACGGCGGCGCGTTCGTTTGTTAATGGCGTCCCCATTGTTAATGGCGCCCCGTGAATGGACGGCCCCGCATTTAGCTTTTAATATTATTGAGCCGCCGGATTGTCCGGTGCAATATTGTTGAGTGCCGATGGAGAGTGCTAGAGCTTGATTCATTTTTATGAAAGCAGCTTGCATTCATCGATTGGGAATTGATATTGTTTTTTTTTTCATGAGCGAGTGCAGTATGGAAAAACCTTAACTATTAGTTTAAATATTGTTGGCTTGTTATTTAAAAGTTGGCTGTCACTGGACGCACGACAGATAAAAAAAAGATAAAATTATCAGAAATACAAAATTCGTACATCAAGCGGCGAATGTGTCAAATATACAATAATTGTTAGATAGGTATACGAAATAAGTAACAAAGTGTATAGTATACGCGCACGTGTGTATGCATATACTATACACAAGGAAGTCGAAAGCGATAATGTAGTGCAGACGTGACGGCATGGAAGAGCGTCATCTCATTAGGCGTAACAGGTTGGTTTTACTATGGAAATTAACGTGGTTTTCACACATTTTTAAATAAAAACTACGGGTCACTCACGTCTGTTTTGAGCCGAAATATCCGACTATAGTTTCAACCGCATTCGGCGGTCTTTTTCAAAGGAGCATGAGGTTGGTGTTACTGCCAAGGCGCGCCAATAAATGCTTCACGGAAAAAAAACTATTAGAATGATAATAGTGTTTTTTTTTATTCACAACACATTATACATTTTACTTCTATCGATATTTTTGTGTCCATAAATAGGATTGTGCTTGACCGTGAACTCGCCCAGTGTTCAGCGACCATTTCAGTCGCTCGAATTTGAAAATCATTTTGCACTCGTGGCTATGTACTATTTATGTATCAATATATTTTTATACGAAAGTGTAAATTGCTTAAAGTCAATTGCTACAAAAAACTGCGCTCTGTCGCATCTGGCGTGTATTGGGAACGAGGAAGCTAATTTCAATAATGGTGCATCGGACGGTTTGCTCTCAGTTGTTTTAATCGCTCGGAAAACAATTTCGACGCGATTCGACACGAGTTGTTCCACTTCACTATTTCGGTAGGTTTTTGTACACAACATTTGATTAAAAATCAGTTTTGAGATTTTTATGACCTACCAACTATTTTTTAAACTAAACGTACCTGAGTTAGTTATCTAATAACAATTTTGTCTAAGATGGCAAACGATGAAATAAAGCTGTCTCAACACACTGTCAAGTGGTTAGCAAGAAATTTAGTATGGACTAAAATCTTTGTATAAAATATTCCACCATTACGAAACGAAGAAGATTCTTGTTTTTTTTTATATTTTCTCTTTATACGTACACATTACACATATATATCAAGCCCAACATCAAACAGGGTAAAATTAGAGACCGATACAGAATCAAACTAAAAACGAGATAATATTTTTTCATCCCGAAACACATCAAACTCTGAAACCGTTACATTTTAATCATTCATCGGCCGTAACGAGAATTGTATACAAAAACCTTTCCGACCAATATCTAGTGACGCCTCTGGGCCATTTACATTTCAACATATTCGAGTCACTGCGAAAAACAACCTTTGCGATGCAAAAATTAAGTTAAAAATCGCTAAAACTGTAGATCGATTCCATTTATTTAAAAATCGTGTTAAGCTAAGCTTGACTTAGATTCGTCACGATAAGGTTTATCGTCAAAAAAGAAATATTTTCGGGGATTTACAATTTCTGAAGTAATCAGTGTGAAATGCTATCTGCGATAAAAACTTTATTGTCATAAAATATACAAGTATTACTATACATATAATAATCCACAAAAAAGCTTACGTCAATTACACAAAACAAAATTTAAAATTATTCAAATAACCCGCCCCGAATCGATCCTGGCGCAAAGGTGCCCATAATACTGGCAGCATTACCCCGCTGAATGGCAATGGCCAACCTCTGCACCAAGAACGAACCGGAGCGAGAGTCACCACCGTCATTGGCAATACGGCGCCCAATTTCAGTTATCAGGCCTTTGGCCTCCGCCCCCCAACTGCCCAAAGTCTCCACCGCAATAGGTACAAAATAATAATGCTATCTTATGAGTTTAATTGTATTTTATGTAGTAATTATTTCACATTATAAATAAAGTAAGTGGTATTAGAATGTTTCATGTTATCAGCGATATTTAATTTGCAATTCAATATTTTAATCACTTATTTCTTTTTCCAGTAACTAGTTCTTTCTTAATTATTCTCAGCATCAAACTCAGTTATGCAAGAAAAGGAAAAATAACAATCTCTAACATGCAAAACAGATTGTTTGCACTCCTCCGCCGGCGGCATAAAGTAGCTAATTAAAATAGTGCGCTATAGAGAACTCCACCCCCCTCTTCCCCTCCACATACACTCACAACCACACTATCACTAGCTCACACGCATATACGTACTTGTATTATACACTGCATGTCATTATGCACTGCTACATCCGGTTTCCGTAGCACATGCTGTAGCACGCGAGCTACGTAGGGCGTAGAAGCGCTACGGGATAATTTCGTAGACTTTAAAAAGAATTATTGTTGCATGAAATATTTTAATGAATGTTGCAATTATTATTTTTAACTGATTTCAAACAAAATAAAATGTTTTTTTCAATGAGACGGAGCGTTTACAAATTATGTGAACTCAATTGGAAATTTTAATTTGACTAATTAAGCAACCGTTATTATAAAAAAAATAGCTTGGTATTTTTTTTTTTCAATCAAAGAACTCTGTTTCTTAATTACTTGCTATTAGTTCACTACTCAAATTATATGCGCCAATGATTCAACACGCAAGTGGATGACTACGGAATCTACGGACTATGTAAATTCAAATTATCAATCGTTTAGCGTGGTCTAGCTGAAAACTAGTCAAACTGCAAGAACATTGTTCACTTAATCCAACTAATTACTAGTGAATCAAAATCGGTTTCTAACCGGAGATGACGTCACAAAGCGTAAAACCAACGCTCTGTCTACCCTCTGATTGGATGAAAAGTAATAACTACGGCACAAAGAGCTTGTCAAAACCATCCGACCTTTGATATAATTGCTAGTAGATCAACACTGGGTTTGTTTGTATTGGACATCATTTGGGGAGAGACCTTCATTTACATAAAAATATATGCGAAATGGGGTTTTAGTTTCTGTTTTCATTTTTGGGTAAAGTATTTTTGATTACATTTTGTCCTGATTTTTTTATATAACGTCGAGTACATTTTCCGCTAAGGGTGTGGTAGGTCTAGGGATGTACACAAAAGATCCTCATGGGTCGAAGTGTCGCCGACCAGTTTGTTGGCCCCCGCTGTGACTTTATAAGATAAGATAAGATCTAACGTCTAATTTAAAGGTAAGGATATTAACTCATTAATTGAGTCAATTACATGCGAAATCTCAAAAAATATTAACTATTTAAATTAAAAAACCAGATGTTATATAGAGTACCTACCGTATATTTGCTAAGATAAGCATTTAATGTCTATGATAACCTTAAAAGGAAAAAACACGGAACTTTTAAATGATCTGTCTGTATATCTGTCTATCTGTCTTTTCTCAGGAAAGCGCGATGGTGTCAAGTTGAAATAAAAATAAATTTAATTTCAAGTTGATACTTAAAAATTGTCTGCAGTCCGCTCCGTTGAAGCTGTATAAAAATCAAACTACCATGAAAACGTTTTCAATAATTATCGATAATCCTTAATTTGAAATTTTATTGCCTTTGGAAATTATTTTTTATTATAATTGACGTGTAACATGTGGAATCTTAACATTGATAATTAGATTTTGAAGTAAATACATCCAGTTAAGATGTTCAATGATTTTTTCCTGGCAATTTTTTGTTTCGGTCATGGCGACTGCTTAAGTTACTGGGTGCGTCCTCACATGGCTGATATAACCAATTCTAGCAGTAAAAGTGTAAGGACAGTTGCTGTGAGGACGCCTTTGACATAGTTATAGGTAATGTTGGAAGGCGGTGTATTCTTGACCTGTTCTCTTTTCGCATGCAGATCGCGCCTTCTAGTATTTTCCATATCAACATAAAGACATTATAAGGCTAATAATCATAGACAATAATTCACTCATGTATATTACATAGAAACTGCATGGGAATGTATTACGGACACATCTCTAAGAAATAAAAAACACATTTAGATAATTCATTTTAAAGCAAGTGAGTTATTAAAAAAAAACTGTAAAATCCGACACTCTCTGTCCGACGCACGTTTCATCATTTAGTTAATTTATTTTCATTTTAATGTTCCTCTCGAGTGTGGAAAAAAGTAAAAAGAACTTGTTTTCTAAATACGTTTTGCATTTACTCGCCCTGTTTTATCTTTTAACTAAATACTGAATTTAATTTTTTCAAACATGAATTCTTTTTTTAATGAATGATTTTTTTTTAAACATTAATTTCATTGGTATAATGCTTTTATTTCAGCATTATACCATTGTATACAACGTTTAACATAATAATACTTAAAAGACAATCGATTTAAAAAAAAGATCAAATTTTGACAATAGGAGCAATGTTTACATTGCAAAAAAATACAGTCTTAACATTTTGCGGAATACTAATAAATTTTCGTTGCATAGAACTGAGGGGCAATTCAGTTATTCCAAACCGATCCGTAACTGAACCTTGTGCGAAGCATTTCCTGTCGGCTGCTATCATTTTTTGATTTAGTAACGAGCGAAGGACGTGTTACGTTTCATCAAATGTGTCAATTGTATGACATAAAAGTGACTGACTCAAAAAAACTATGGCGGCCGACCGGAAACGCTCCACATATGGTTCGGCTATGGAGAGGTCTTGAATAACAGAATTGGGCCCCTGGTCCTATCGATCCTAAAGTAGCAGTTGTATTTTTATTCTTTTGAATAGACTGCCACTCTGAATAGGAACATTTAGCCCAAACGCAATACTTGCGATCGGATTTGTACAAGATTTAGTTTACGTTGATGACTCTAATCTTCATGGCTAGAACAGATAGACAGTTTGAATTGATAACTATGGTGGTAAAAAACGAGAACTAACGTCTCCATTGAACAATGTAATGAAATAAGGACAGGAGCGCCCTTGTTCCCGAAAAATAATAAAATAAGCACATCAACTCCCACAATTCTCTCCGAACACACTCTATGAAAATTACATCTAGTTACGGAATATCGCTTGAGTAACAATGTTTGAGTCATTGTTGCTCCATCAGTTGTACGACAAAAAAAATAAAATTTAATTTAAAATTTATTGACAAAAAAGTTGTATTATTATTATTACAACAATATCGAGAGGAAACAATAACAGTTGAGTGAATAATAACATTTTTATGCTCACAAACATCTGTTATTTGAGTGGAAATCTCACGAAACGCTTTCACAATCTAAAACAGAGCCATAACAGTTATCGATGAACGGCGCGATCGTAATAAATGTCTCGTTTGTCAGATTTTACTGCGCGACCTCCTTGCCGTCATTAGGGGCGGGCAAACGGGCTGTTTATAAACGCTAGAATTTAAAATTTTTGAGTATATATTTTATGCTTTAAAAATAATAATTTAAGAAGTTAATTTTATTATTTTTGTGAATGGTGCCGCTTTTTTTTCGAATGGAGATAAAATCAATATCAAAAACTAGGAAATATATAGTTGGTTATGTTAAAGAAACTAATTCGGTAAAAATACATGAAGCTGATTTTATGGCAAATTAATAAAAAAATAATCACAAAATCATGTAACGATTCTGTAGGTTTTTTATATGATTAATAAAATTTAGTTAAACATTTTATTTGTTGCCGATCTTCGGAGTGTACTTACGCATAGATTGAAACATTTCTTTCCCACATTTTGTTGTTATTTTGCATGGCAAAAAATAATATTTCAAGAACAGTGGTCAAATCATGATACTGGTTACGAATAGTTTTTTTATTTTTTATTTTATGGTTACAAGTTAAGGCCCATCTTTCAAAGTGTTTTTCAAAGTATTAATAATTAACGCGTAGCGTTCAAAACGCCCGTCTACGTGGTATAAAGGGTCGCAGTAGGACAGTAGTGGGTCACGGCACTGATCCCTTTATTGATGTCGTGGGATTGCTGGTTGATTGATTTACGTCACTGATGGTTGTTGTAGGTGAGATTAGATAGCGTTCACTGCTTGCTGTTACGACACTGTTATAGCGAGTAACTGATGTTTTAAGGTCAGAATAGGAGTTTTTGAATATCGTAAATACGTTACAAGAAAATAGTTTTTTCTTCTCGCTATTGTAAGGGTTCGTCCAGAGATACGCGGGACGTTGCATCGCGCGACAAAAAAAAATTATGGTAATATATGAGAGTGTTCGTTTACGCTTGTTTTTAACCCCTGATTCAAAAAGAGGGGTGTCATAAGTTTGACGTGTATATCTGTAAATCTGTCTGTCTGTGCATAGTAGCTCTCAACTGCTGGTATTATAAATAAAGTTATTTGTCACTGGGAATTGTTTTTGGTTATTTTTTCAAGTTGAAAACGGCTCAAGAAATCTGAGTGAAATTTAGAAAGGAGATAACTTATACCTTGGGTTAATAAATTGTATAATAAAAAATAAGTTAAAAAACTAAAATCCGACTACTGAAAAATCACGCCCTAAAAAGTATGAAACAGAGTACACGAAAATATTCTCATCTGAAATTGTTATGTACAAACTATTCGATATGTATCATCTATTAAATGAACAATTTACATGTAATATTTTTTTATTGTATTTCATACAGATTCATTGTTGTGTTCAGAGGATAACTGTGGTCACATACATGATGAATATACACACATACCGGTCAAAAACATAACCCTCCCCTTTGATTCGTCGTAGTGGGGTAAAAAATAGGGATTTCTATCCAAAAATCACTAAATAAAATGTGTAAATTTATCCTTTTCTGTAAAGTTACATATGTACTTAAACCTGAATTAAAGTTACCTTTGATGCAAAATATACCTAAGCCTGGGCCTAAAAGCACTTAGCAAGAACTCTAAGAAAAACCCGCAAACCCTCATAACTCTGCAAAAGCCATATTTCATTCACCCGATACTTAACTAAGCCCCCTTAAATCAAAGTATGAATTTTATATTACTCTCTTTGGCAAAAAAAGGCTTCAGTGTTTCGGCCGGCTGATATTTTAATTAATTTGGCATTTAATGTAATTTATGGTTCTTTGCTTCGGTCGTCCACTTTCACGCGGCTTTTTTGAATTACCGAAACCCTTTTTTTGCCTTCAGCGAGATGCGGCTTCCATGGACGTAGGGTAAGAAAAGAAGTGTGGAATAAGATTTTGAATTTTGATTGGTAACTCAAACCAGCTGCGTACCGCGGTTTCACCCGCGTATTAGTGAACAACTTTGGTGATATGATTTTCTAGATATAAAATAGAAACCTAACGAATCAAATTAAATAATTGTTCGGGCAAATGAACTTATGGCTATCAAACTTATGGAATTAAAAAGTAGTCAAGTAAAACATCTGGAATCAGACAGTTCTGTGTGACCGAATTCATTATTCGGTCAAGTAAGATTCATACAGATGTATTTCGGATTATTTATGTAGATAGATTACTATTGTATGTCTAAAAACAAGAAACCTTTTTTTTATATATATATATTAATACTCCGCTGTGCTTTTCCTGGCCAATTTATTATTGATAGAGATTGTATTCATTGGGTAAATGTATTTAGATGAAAATTGTACACCTTTTGTACAATTTTCATCTAAATAAATTTACCCAATGAATACAATCTCTATCAATAATAAATTTAAATAAATAAATAATTATAAAGGTATTTATTTATGCTTTACTTAGTCTTATTGTAGGAAGAATATAGGTACACACTTATGACCTTAACGTTAAAACGTTACTTGATTCTTACTTTAGTTAAAATATCACTTAAAAAAATTAGACAAATGAATAGTTAACTAAAGGTAAAGGATAGATTTTCGGTCAGACTGTCTGTTTCGACGGGTTTAGCTTCGAGAAATATAGTGATCAAAAGTACTGTTTTCATATGAAAAATGTATCTACCACGGCAGATAAGTTATTTGCTAACTTACTGCCGTAATATTGACTGTAGGCAGCAACATCCCGGCTTCCGGATCCGTACCTCCGTCAACCGGTAATTTTTCCGTACGCGTTTTTTCCGGACCCGCACGAGTTGTGCGTCATCCCCTTTTTATGTTATTTACCCATCTTTTCTCTTATTCTTGTTGTTATTTACAACGTTTATTACGGAAGCGTATTGCACAGATGAGTTTTGTTTTTTGTAGCTATATCTAAGGGAACATTTTGCGGCTTGATGGTAGGAACGAAATGGGAGCTTAGTGATTACAAAATAAGGTTGAAATTAGATGAGAGTATTAGAGTTAAATGACAATAATTAAAAACTAACACTTTTTGGGCATCTATGCCTGCATAGGTGTAAACGAGACTATTACTAGGCCTCTCCGTCTAATCGTCCTATAAGCAGCTGTATCATTTGAACCGTATTATAAACGGTAGATTCAAATTTGTTCTTAACTCCCGATCCAAAAAAAGGGGTGTTATAAGTTTAACGTGTGTATCTGTACCTACCTATGTGTTTGTCTGTGGCTTCGTAGCTTTTAAACGGCTGGTCTGATTTTGATTTAGTTTTTGTTTAAACGTTTTTTTTGTCGGAGGTTTTGACATTTTCTAAATTTACTTGTTTTATTACGAAGAAGTTAGCCCTGCCCTGCTAGCATGGAAGGTAGATAAAACGTTTTTGTCCACGTTGTTATGTCAGTTGTCAATGTCAGTACATACTTTATTTCCTCTGAAGGGTGGATAAAACGGGGGAAAGACTATTTGTCCATGTTCCATGCTAGCAGGGTCACCTATGTGGAAGTACAGTAGCTTCGATGTAATAATCAATCTCGAACTTAGTTTTGTCACTGAAATCCTATTTTTTTTGGTGCTAATATAATTGTCATTAAAAGTTATCTCCTTGGCAAGCTTTGCCTCAGACTTTGTCTTCACTTTCGTAAGATAATCAGTCGATCTTGAGCCAACACCGTGTACAAATAATGTTTAAATATACACACTATTTTCAGCATGTTTTAACTCGCATATCTAGTAGTATCGGCAGATCGGTTTGCAATAATAAATACTGCATTTCGTTATTTTAATGTGATTTTATGAGAAACATTGAATCAAATAGTGAATTTTGCTAAATAAATTCAGCGATCCACAGCTCAAATAAATATAACTTTATTGACAATCTGTTACATAATTTATGAGGATTCAGTACAGTAATTATAATACAGGACACATTATGTCAACAACAGAAGAAAACATATTTCGATTATATTTCAATTCTGATATGCTCATGGCATTGAATCAATTTAACGTAGTCCACATATCTGTTTGTCCTTCATCATATCAGAATGGAGGATTTTGAAATCGACCGTTAATTTTTAAATTTTCTTAATATATTCGATATGTTTGAGTATTTTACACACTGAACATAAACTTATAGACAGTTCAAAAATTACACACATCCAACGGGACTTAAACCCGCACTATCCCGATGTCGGATTTGTCGGATCTGTGTAATTTTTGAACTGTCTATAGATTTGTAAATAGATAATTTTTTAACGTGTAGTTTTATTTTTAACTAATTGCGCGCTGCATTTTCACCTGCGCAGTGATGAAAAACGGTGATGATGATGACGATAAAGTAGCCCATGACCGTCTCCAAATTCACAGCTATCTTTGTACCAAATTTCATAACGATCGGTTCAGCTGCTTAGTCGTGAAAAAGTAACAAACAGACAGACAGACAGAGTTATTTTGACTTTTATAATATTAGTTATAATGTACGCACCGTACACAGCTGTATATTTATAAACCACTATAACATGTCTCGAACGAAAAACAAAATTACGAATGACTTTGTATTGTAAATAATTGTATAGTTTAAAAACACAAACAACCGACTTCAAAGTACGCTTTTCGTTTATGTAGTTGTAATATTAGTAAGGATTAAGGTACATAAAGTTCATGCCATCATGTACATATCATGAAGTAACTCTATTTTCACCTTATATACATTAGATGAGAAGTAAGAGGGTTTTACTTTTTAAGCTTACTAAATCCTTCACGGTTGTAAACTTTTTAAAGAGACCTCTTTTCACTCGCTCGTTTTTTTTTGTCAAGAATGAGATTTCTCATTGAAATTCAAATGATCGTCTTCGAAGATTAGAAAATGTGCAGATGTATAAACGATATTCCTCAATATTTGACACTGAAAAACAAAGAAAAGCAAGGTAGGTAGAACTCGTACACGTGTAGGTAGAACTCTGCGATTCTATAATCTGACGCACTTCACTCAGGAATACAATGAAAATATTTTAATTTTTAGACATTATTCAAAAAGTAATAAAGCGATGTTTATAAAATAATTATGGGACCAACTTAGGAGCTTTCTCTATACACCAATTCAGGAAACACAAAAATTGGTTCTCGAATGACGGAGTAATTCGTGTACATACATAAAAAAAAGGTACGAATTGATAACCTCCTCCTTTTTTCGAAGTCGGTTAATAAGAACAATATTCACCCATTATACATTCTAACTATGGTGTATGATTTTTGTGTCACTTAACAATGTTTTAAATTAATAAATTTGGAAATTTCGTGATTCAAACTCAAATAGAAATATCTACCCGGTAAGTTTTGATTTACTACCAAAAAAGAGTACTTAACCGTTTCATGGTGTATATTACAAGAACTCGAACGAAACGCTTTAATTCCACTTTCAACGTGCGGGCTGCTATATTGTGGAATACGCTTGGAATATTGCGATTTGGTTTCTTCTAGGTAAGCGCACTCCATCGTAGACCGCAACGTCGCTTAACATCAGATGAGTTGGCGGTCAAGCGCAAACTCATTTCCACGTGAAAAAAACTGTCAAAATTTAAGGTAAGATTATAAAGTGAAAAGGACCGTTTTGATTATTTTTTGTTGCGCTTACTTAGAAGCTAGTTAAATTATAGCTTCAAGGGATCGCAAAGGCGCAGACCTATGTTCTAGACTATTCAACTTGATACCTCTACGCTTTTCTGAGAATCCTGGGTCTTGATCACCAGACTTCAAGACGGACAATGTAACTAATCCTATAAGGATTCTATTTTTGTTGTTTTGAAATACGGAACCCTAAAAAATGTAAATTCAATCATATTTTAGCCCGACATACGTACAAAAGGCCCACGGTGCATAACCATATTGTAATGCCAACTTTAATGTTATCTTTTTTTGTACGTTCAGTTCTTTTCAAGGAAAATCTTAGTGTTATCTCTTCAAGCAAAATAACACAATGTATTCACTGCTTAGCCCTCTAGTCCTAAAAGTACGGCTATTGTGTCAAGACTCTTTCAAATTCAAAATCTTTTTATCCACTTGGGCCTTCAGGAGGTTCTTATGAAAGTTAAGGATAAGGGCGCCTTATAAAGGTGCGAACGCAGGACGCATTTGTGAAAAAAATTCTACGTCTGTTTTTAAGAAATCATGTCCAGACCGGTATGTCCATAATATATACATCTAGGAATGTAAGGTGGTTAGTTTTTTTTAAGCCGGACAAGTGCGAGTCAGACTCACCCACAAAGGATTCCGTACAAACTAGTAACTAGTAGATAATAAGGGGGAATTATATTTTTTTTTATATTTTCCTTCATAAACCGATAATGTCATCATAAAAATATTTAAGAACCTGTTTTAGCTTGTGCTAATGAAGCTCACATGAACGCATTTTTATTTAAAATATGGCTAACAAAGTTATGGAATCAAATACCCGTGCCAAGTAAACATTTTACACAAGTAATCAGACAAATCTAAGAAACAGAGTCGGGCAAGTACTCGTACCATTCCAACAAGTGAAACAGAGTCGGGCAATTACTCGTACCATTTCAACAAGTCTAAGAAACAGAGTCGGGCAAGTACTCGTACCATTCCAACAAGTCTAAGAAACAGAGTTGGGCAAGTACTCGTACCATTCCAACAAGTCTAAGAAACAGAGTCGGGCAAGTACTCGTACCATTCCAACAAGTCTAAGAAACAGAGTCGGGCAAGTACTCGTACCATTCCAACAAGTCTAAGAAACAGAGTCGGGCAAGTACTCGTACCATTCCAACAAGTCTAAGAAACAGAGTCGGGCAAGTACTCGTACCATTCCAACAAACGTATTTCGGATCGTAGAGTTACTTTTATAACTAATTTTGCAGGAAAAAATGCCTGAAAGCGATTGGACTTATACAGTCCAATTTTATTTATCCGCCTACGGCTCGCTTAGAACACAATTTAGTCACGTAATATGAAGGTTACTTTAGTAGTGTGGTCGAACCTTTACGGCGGAATAAAATAACAAGCTATGGCTACACATTTGGAAGGCTACACGGAACTAGTTTGTTTCAGAGTTTATGATAATGTGGCCCGCTTTTATATATCCGGCTATTTTATTTATGTGCTATCGTATAAGTTTCCCCTATTTTTGCGTACTGGGCGGTACAGCCCTTGTGCCACTTTTTAAGGCGTAATAAGGGTTTTATTTCGTATTTAACACATTTTTTGTGATTGACCTAACGTTGGGCTAACTGATTTAGTGGCGATGGGGTCGGTTAGTCAGAATATAGCAACGGCTAGTGTAGTACTAGCTCTTGGTAGTGAAGGTAGTGTAGTACTGGCTCTCAAGCGACTTCCAGAAACATCAATACATGTTTAGTGATTATATGCAATATGATTAATGTAAGAAAGAAAGCTAGAAATTACTTACCGCTACCTAAAAAGTCAAACAAAACGCTTTGATTCTTCTTTTATTATGCCTGCAGATAAAACAAGTGAATCTTCCTTTATAGATATAAACTGGGTGTCTTAAAATTAATTATGTATGTGTTTCTTTTGACTATGACTGTCTATTGCTACAAACTATTTGCAACAGTTTTTTCTCCCGGTATCTTAAGTTCATTGTTTTGGTCATAATACTTCGTAACTAGTTTATTTTTGTGTTTTCCTGTGTAAGACGCTCCTTATATCGAACAAATCACGACATATTTTGAATAGAATTCCGGCGATCCCTGTATATTGTCAAACATCAAAAAAGTTTTCCATATTCCTTTGATAGGTACACCTCTCCCAGAAAACAATTTTCATTCGGTGATTGGTGAAGATCAATCGGCAATTCCAAATATTTTGCGAAACCTTCTGGAGGCTTTCTCAATTGTTGTTATCAATAAAGGCCGACTACACTTCACCTTTACATGTTTGTTTGAGGTTTGGAATGCTAACCCGGGAGAGAATAGAAAAATAGTTTGAAATACGGGCTTCTAGTTTTATTTTTTTATCCGATTGCTCAAGAAGAATGTTAGTTTTTTTTATACCACCTGCTCAATAATGATGCTTTTTAACACGATTTTATTAGCTGCTTCACCTGTATGCATGTTTATTTTTATTTTATTATTCGACGATAGGCTTGTGCTTGACCGTCAACTCACCTGGTGTTAAGCGAGAGTTAGGTCTACGATGGAGCGAGCTTGCCTAGAAGAAACCTATTCACTCGTGATTTGAAAATACCGATTCCTTTGGACTTGATTTTGACCCAATTCAAACGGACAGATTTCATTCAAACTTTGTAGATTGACCGATGACTGTACAATAATTTGAAGCGTATTTTTTTAAGTTTTTTAAACTTTTATTATTATGTCATGTAAAACGGCCTAAAGTAAGTCATTTTGATCTCTAAGGTTAAGTTTAATATTGTACTGAATTTCATTATGTTACATAAAGTCGTCGAGACAGAGACCTATTCAGGTAAAGCACTCTGGAATTTTTCAAGTTCGTGCAATAAAAATCACAATAAAGCGCTTCGTTTGTATAAAAAAAATGTAGGTACATTCCGAACTATTTCTTTCTATTATCTCGCTTTAAGTGTAAAAAGTAGAGTATGTACTTTGGGGATAAAGGTGTTTTGTCTTAGGCGAGCTTGAATCCCTCGTTACATTCCGGATTCTAGTCTTAAATTCTGGACACCTTCGCTATGCTCGAGAGTTAACCCTAGAATCCTACGTTACACTCGGGATTCAATATGTCGCCCTTGACATAAAACAGTGCTTGATACCGTTGGTGCAAAATCGTCAAATTTTTTCAAATTCAAAATTTTATTGTAATACGATACGAGTACATCGAAAGAATACTCTTTCGAAACATAGTATCAGTAATAAACTGAAGTGTCAAACGATCCATTATTATAGTCCGAATAACATCTGCTATATGACGTGCCTTATGCAAATTTTCATTTCGCAAAAACGAAATTAAATCCCTGGTATTATTGGTGTAGTAACAACTCTTACATAATAACATAGCAAGCACTGTTCCATTTTTACTTGGTTACTCTAAGACGGTCCCCCTGGAGGATTCATTTGGCTTAGGTCTAATATAGCTTACCAATTCGATTTCCTTTATTATGTTTTCTGAAATAAGCAGTAGGTACAGTACTTTTAATAAGATCGTCGGCAGAAAGCGTGATCTACACGAGTATTTTTGGGTTTGCCCAATTTTATATCATCATCATCCACAGCCTTCTCTATCCTACTGCTGGGTATAGGCCTCTCTCTTGTCTTGCCATCTTCCTCGGTTCTGTGCCAATCAATTTTCTATAATCTTCTCTAAAACATTTTTTTTTACTTCTATTGGCTGTACTTTTTAGCAATAACATACACTGCAATAAATTGATACTGGTGTATTTCTTAGTCCGAACTTCCATAAAAATAAATGAATACTGGTGTACTTCTTAGTCAGAACTTACATAAAAATAAATGAATACTGGTGTACTTCTCAGTCAGAACTTACATAAAAATAAATTGATACTGGTGTACCTACTTTTTAGCAAGAACTTACACTGAAATAAATAAATACTGGTGTACTTCTTAACAAGAACTTACACTGAAATAAATGAATACTGGTGTATTTCTTAGCAAGAACTTATAGTAAAATCGTGGAAATAAGAAAGGAATATCGCTCGTTACCCTACGGCGCGAGTAACTTTATGTTACGTCTGCTTCTCAAATAGAGCAGTACAGTACAGTAAGAAAAGTTTTTTATGAATATATTTTATATATAAACTGTGGCTCAATACTAAGCTAGCATTTAACCATTAACTCACATATGTCTTTGTCTATGATAAAACACTCTTGTCTAGAAAACAGATTCACGTAAAGACTCATAAATTCTAAAGTAATATTCCTGTAAATTCCGGACTATTTCGTTTCGGAATTATTGTAAAACATTCGTCAAGTTTCAATTTAACCGTCGTCCATGCGCCCCTAGTATTTCCCTTCTCTCCCTACTTTTCTGTGGCACCGCCGGCAAATATGAGGTCGGAGCGAAATTAGATTTACGGCACTACTTCGGGAATTTTCGGAACTCATCGGAACTCCCCGGATCAGTTTCGAACGCCATCCGAGTCTCGCATTATCATATAAATGCCGAGTTGACGGAAAAATATTGCCGAGGTGTGTAGGTGCCTCCACCTGGATGGTTAGTGGAAAACGGTGATGCAGCTTTATACACACTGTTGATTGCGTCATACGAGATCAATATAATACTTGGATCGTCTTTTTAGCGCATCATTTTTCTGCTTCTGTGTTAGTCTTGTCACTGTATTCTTGGCCTTGCTTTCCTTTCCCACCATTCAGCGACTACTTCTATTCCACGCCCATTGTTAAGCGTCTGCCCTCCATTCCGCGCCCATTGTTCAGTAACAGCTACCCATTCCGCGCCTACTGTTCGGTGACTGCCTTCTATTCCGAACCCACGTTCAATGACTCTTTTCCATTCTGCGCCCACCATTCAGTAAGTACTTTCTTTTCTGAGTTTATGGTTTAATGACTGCTTTCCATTCTGCGCCCACCATTAGTAAGTATTTTCTATTACGAGCTTATGGTTCAATGGATGCTTTCCATTCTACGCCCACCATTCAGTAAGTTTCTTGCATGCCTGATAGTAAGCTATAACCGTCACCTATGGACAACTACAATAGTGACTACCTAGTGACATTACTGTTTGCTTTGCTAGCCCGGAAAGTTGCTTGTAGACACCATTTTTAAAGTGATTTGTATTCCGAGCTCATTGATAATAAAAGTTAGTAATTCATAGGTAGCATATATAACTATCACTTACTTTGGTTGTGCAATTTTTTAACCAGCTCCAATCATAGAAATATTTTGGTCGGTTTTTCTGTAGTGTCACTATAAAATTGAAAGCCTTGATTGATTATTAGTGGTTTTATTAGATGATTTTCAATAGAAATTATAGCCTATTTTGCATACTGTCAGCGTGAATACAGTGTGCCCTGTATAGTGAGTGAGACGTGCGAAATACGTGAGACAAATAATTTGGCGTAAAAAGTTCCCGTAAAGATGTGGGTGGTGATTCCGCTTGTGCGGATCAATGCTTTTATTGTTTTGATGTTCGGTACTGTATAACGTTACTCTATTACATATATTTCGGTATAAGCGGTTATAATTGTGTAGGTACAAACCTACACAATTATAACCGCTTATACCGAAATATATGTAATAGTAGAAAGGTTTTGTCATTCAGTTTTGTTTGACGAGTTCCATTTTCGTAATTTTTTTTCTGAGAATGGTTTCTTCCGTGTTTTTTAGTTCACATTAAGGAATGTGCATAAATTTAGTTTCTTAAGAATAATATTTTTTGTGGATAACATATGAATATTTATTAGAGATGCTATAAAAAAAATATATAATTTTGAATATTACATAACTGTGCCGGTTTGGCTGTTTTTACCGCTAAATAGCTGAATCGACATACTCATATAATTTGTCTATTTTAGGGTTTCGTACCCGTAAATGAAAAAATTAAAGAACCCTTATAAAATCATGTTGTTGTGCATCTTCCTGTCTGTCTATGAAGACTCCCCTTCCTCAGGAACTCATAGAGTTGTCAAGTTAAAATGAATATTGAAAACGTAAGTCTACGGTCACTCGATGCTGTAAAAAAACAAATTTATACTCTAAAGTAGAAATCAAAACTATAGGGTCCATTGCAGTGCAAAAGAAAAAAATCTAGAAATTGTTATAAGCAAGGAAGCCTTGGATAAGTAAAAAATCGCACTTGGCCGTTTTTTAGGGTTCCGTACCGACCGTTTTTTTAGGGTTTCTTTTGAACCCTTATAGGATAACTTTGTTGTCCGTCTGTCAAGACCTTCTATCTTGAGAACTCGTAAAGGTATCAAGTACAAATTAAAACTATATACGCAGATCTGAAGTGCCTTTCAGTTGTGCAAAAATCAAATTTCTCGGTTATAGTAAAAACAGTTACAGCCGTTTTTTTTATAAGCCCTGTTTGTACAAACTGTCCCACTGCTGGGAACGGGCCATCTTCTCATTGTGAGAAAGGTTAGGCCATAGTCTGCCACGCTGGCCAAGTGCGGGTTGGCAGACTTCACACATCTAAACCTTAGGATCGAAACCTATAGGGTACTTCCCGTTGACCTAGAACTATGAAATTTGGCATTGTCTTATAAGACATAATGTACACATAAAGGAAACAACCGAAAACTGTACATATTTTATTTAATCACAAAAAATAATGCAAGGAATGAGGGTCCAAATTTTAAAATGAGTTAACCGTATCATTTGGAGTATTATATGAAAGAGTTCCATTAGCATAAGCTAAAACTGATTTTTTATTATTTTTATGATGTATAATTTTCGGATTATGACCAGAAATGAAAAAGCTTCGACTGGATTTTCTCAGTTTTTTCATGAAATCAATCCGGTAGTTCTTTTATCTAGTTTGTACGGAACCCTCGGTGGGTGAGTCTGACTCGCACTTGTCCTTACTACTACAACTGCAACCTTGTCGCAAAAATGTTGTGCTTGCAAGATCTACTATTCACAGAACTACTAGTAATAATGCAAAAAAGTAAACATAAAATTGCGAGTAAAATTGCAGTATATAACTAGTTACAAAATAAAATATTATCTACCTGCAAATAATTTAACCTGTATTTCCGCCATAATCGACGACGATAAAAGCCAAAAAGGGCTACTTTCGTACGAATTGTTTCGTCATAGGATAATAAAACCTTTCTTGTGTCGGGGGGGCTGAGGGGGGATTAAATGTGGGATAGTTTCGGCTTGGAGAAAATTGCGGGAGGGTTCTAGG
Organism: Lycia hirtaria; assembly: GCA_947563715.1. Classification (NCBI taxonomy): domain Eukaryota; kingdom Metazoa; phylum Arthropoda; class Insecta; order Lepidoptera; family Geometridae; genus Lycia; species Lycia hirtaria. The sequence goes on from OX387375.1 coordinate 29,657,229, forward strand.
ATCCCTGGGGGATTTCAGGCGAGAGGTGGGGCGGGAGGGGAACCTAATAGTAGAGATAACGTAAAATCCGGAAATGTTTATTTTATGTAATAACTTGTGTTTGACTTTTAAATCGTCTGTTGTTAATCGGTGTTCAAATGTACATGTAAATGTATGTTTGTAAAAAATAACTATAACAAATATTAATTATCAAAATCGAATAACATTTGAGCGCGGAAAACAATTTTCTCCTATTGTATGAAAAGACCGCTCCATCGTAGACGCGTAATTTATTTCGCGAGTGAATGGATTTCTTCTAGGCAAACGCGCTCCATCGTAGACCGTAACTGTCACTTAACACCAGGCAAGTTGATGGTCAAGCGCAAGCTTATTTTCGAATAAAAAAAAAAACAAAATTACTGGTGAAAACAACAACTATAATCTTAAGTGGCGTCACGAATCGGACCTACACCGTCGTTTCGGTTTTGTATATAATCACCATTATCATCATCATCTCAGCCTTAAGAAATCCACTGCTGGACATAGGCCTCCTCCTTCGATTGCCAAAAGGCGATTGGAAGTGACCTGTCCAGCGTCCTCCAGCCACCTGAGGTCATCTGTCCATCTCGTGGCTGGTCTTCCTACGCCAGGCGTGGGTAGATAAGAAGAGGAAGAAGCGTGGCTGGTCTTCGTGAAGTGCATGGTCTCCACTCGAGAACTTATCAGCCTCATCGGCCATCAGTTCTACGTATTATGTGCCCTGCTAACTGCCACTTTAACTTACAAACCCGCTGTGCTATATCGGTTTGTACACACGTTCTTATAAACATCCCTTGTTTCGCTCGCTCATTTATTAAAAGGCACATTATCTGAGTTGCCAACTAAATATCTTCAAATTGTATATATCCGGCACAAACATAATTGTCCCCATCCCTATCGTAATAGTATTTATAATGTTCAGGGAGTAAGATTAGCGATGTACGTGCCGACGGCCGTTTGCTCTTGTTTAATTTCGTTGCTGAATTCTGCCGGTTCGTTGATGGGCCGCATTCAGAAATAATATTATGGCCGCTTTTGAAATATTTTGGCGAGTTATATGATACAACGAAACACATATGTAATTGTTTTAGTTAGAGCAGAGCTATAACTAGCAAGGGATCTTATTATACTTTTTAATGACAATATAATTTAAGCTTAATATCACATTTGACCGTGGTTAAGAGGGTTTTAGTAGGTATGCTGTAGCATTGACTTGCAGGGTGAGCTGATCATTTACGACTTCTGAGATCAGCAGATCCTTCATGTTCACGTAGACTTTTCAGGAACGCTAATTACCCTCGAGTCCCTTAATACAACTTAATACAATACTTCTACAATATGTCCGGGAAGAGAAGCCGCTGGCACATTCTCTTTTTTTCTTTCCCAGTCCACCATAGATTATCTTTATTGTTATACTTTAGAAATAAATCCTCAAAAATTATATTAAAACTCATTTCATCTCACATTTAAGTAGAGGTAAAATCAGAATTAGTATGCTAAACCAGTTAAAAGTTCCCGTGACTCTATCACAACGATGTCTGCACTGTAGACAGAAGCCCTATTTCTGCTGGAATTAAGTTTGCTAAGTTACGTTTCGAACGAGCGAGCCGTTTCGCAGAACCAAAGTTGAGCCTCCCCACACGTACGTACTCGATGTACGGGATCTAGTCTATTCCAGACTTGATTGCATGAAATGTTTGAATATGAAAAAAGTATTGAATTGAATGTGAAATAGATTTTCAGTGCTTTCCGAAATTGCTTCGAGAAAAATAAATTTGTGTGCGAGTAGTTACTAAAACTTTTTGTTTAGTTAGCTTCATGAAGTTTTTGTACAGCTAAACTGTGAACGTCAAAATCTTGGATGTTGTTGAACAATTCAAAAAGAAGGAGGCTCAATTAAATTCAGATGCATTTTTTTATGTTTGATAACACGTACCTCTGTCATATAAAAACCGATTTGAAAAATTGTTTTTAGTTTTAAAAGGATATGTGTATACTTATAGATTGGTCTTATAGAAATTTCGTCAAAATCGATTCAGCAGTTTGGTTTTTAAAACAAAATTGCCCGCATTGAAGTTGTTTTTTCTTTCAGTTTTTTAAACTATAATTGTAATATTGATGATAACCCAATAAGATATGTAGTTCCATGAAGTTGGTCTGAAGATAAGAGTATGAAATTTCGAAACGAAACCTTTTGTAATTTGCAGCTATGGATCTACTTTCACGATGAAACCCGAACATTTCGTCATAAGTTCCTGAAATATGCCAAGATTGCCAAGGAGCCGAAAATAGTGTACCTGTCGACTAAAATTTTTAGTACCTATGTGCACTTTTGTGAAACTTTTCAGATATTCGGCCAACTTTGATTAGAGTTTATAAATTTATAACTAACATATTTTTTTAGCGATTTCATAGTCCTTAAGTATAAGTTGTTGCAATAAAACTTTACTTAAAAACTTTATATGATCATTGTACAATTTTTGTGTTCATAGTTAAGGGTAGTTGAATATGATTTAAGTTACCTCACACATAACTAGTTTCCCAAGCTAGTATCTATCCGGGATATACGAGTATACCTTTAAACCAGCCATTAATCATAAAAGGGCTTTAGGTCGAGTGGCTTATTGAATTACACCCTTATCCGACTCTATTGTAGTAAGTTTTAATGAATGGCCCCTGTACGGACCTCTGCCGGGCCGGCACCGGCGCGGGCGAGCTCTACACTCGTGCGCGCCCATTGATTTACGAATAATGCATATTGGCTGCATTGTAGGATTGAAAGAATATAGTCTCCAACCCGCTTATTGCACCACAATATTGACAACATGAAAAATCAATAATTAATGTAATAGTAATATAATAGTAAAATAGTAGTAGTGTATTAGTAATTACATGTTTCTATTGTATATATCCAGTTTTGTAAACCAATAAAAAAATGGCTTATAGGTGGCGCCACTGTCGCATTCCGAACCATGAAAGAACCTGTGACGTCACATTTGGGTAATATTAGGTTAAACATCGATCGATGCGTCTAGTAGAAACTATCGATCGACGTCGACTGTTCCATTCACCATCGATCGATGATCGATCGATTGGTGTGACCCAACGCTCAATAAACGGATTTTAGTTAAACAGTGTTTTGTTTCGTTATCGCGCATGACAATTTCCATCTGACAGGAAGTGAAGTGAAGTTCTTATTCAGTGAGTAAGATTTTAAGATGCGTTTTTAAATAAAAGGTTAGAATATATCGCCATCTCACAAGCATGCAAGCGTAACGCAACTATAATTTATTTTCATACTCTATGTTATAGGAGATCAGACATGTTTGTATAGATGCTGGGATATCCACTCGCCTATTTTTTTTATTTCCACGCATTATCAAAGTAATATATATGGGTAGGAGACACCTTATACAAACAAAACATGTTTTAGATTTTTTTGAAACACGTTTCCGATATTTTTGAAATTAAAGATCGCTATATGAGAACAATTAGAATAATTAAAAATGCAATAATTAAGAAAGAGAGAAAATAAATATAATTACACATAAATCATCTTGCATGATGAGATAGAAAAAAACTTATGATTTGTGTCGAAAGGTTCGTCTCAGCATTATTGCTGATTGACAACGACAAACAACGCCGTTATTCCATTGTATTCAAATAATAGTTCCCAAGTTTATTTTACTTTTCTTAGAAGGCAGTAGTTAAGGCCTAGGAGTATATATTTCTATAAACACCTGTATCGTAATAAATAAATTACGTACGATGTCGATGCTAGGTTACAACGATTTTTGTCCACTCTGCGTTTGCCGTTGTAGTTTACAAAAGGTTCTTTTTTTATTTTTACTCAAAAAGGAAGAGGTTAATAATTCAGCTGTATTTTTTTAATCTTCTTTTAAATGTTTGTTGCCGCATTCATTTGTTTTGAAAGAAATATTTTTCAGATTGATCCCATAGACAAAAATAGCTCAGTATTTAATTTAGTTTTTAAATAAAATTGCGCATTCCGAAGTCAGTTTTTCAGTTTTTTTTTTAATTTTAATTATATTAATTGCTGGAGCGATATCCACATGCTAGTAAGTCTATGTGTACAAGGCCTATTTTATTATTAGATGGGCTTAAAGTAGCTGGTAAATTGTAATTTAGAGCTTTTTTAATGCGAAAGTGTTGTAAGTATGCTCTTTGGATTATAAAGGTGAGGAGGAGGAGTTATATTGCCGTTTCAGGGCTTAAGATGCTGTTTTAATGGCAATTACGAGTATGATGGAGAATGAAGGGTTTTTAAATATATCCTGCTAAAGATATAAGCTAACGTAGAAAAATAGTATACGATCGGCAAAACAATTTATTATATAAAGTAAAATAGCATGTCTGTCTTTTTTCTACAGGATTCATTTCGGGGAATGTGCGCAAGAGCTTCACGACCTAATTCCACCCTCCCCATTTCACTACAGGACTAGCAGAAATTCGGCGAATTACCACCCATTTCTCGTTGAAATGGGTGGTAAAAAATAAATATATTTGACATAAGTTATAGATATGTATGCAATGGGTATAAATATTATAAGTATATATTATGTTATACATACGTATATAACAGGTATAGAATAATTGTCTTTTGCTATCTCACTACTATTTGTATTTATGTATGTAGATTTGTAAGATCTAGGGATTTATATAAATAAAAATTCCTGCAATATAATTTTTCTATTAAAAACTGACTTCAAACGCAACTTACTAAATCCTTCACGATTATAAACTTTTTAAGGAGACCTCTCTTCGCTCGCTCTTTTTTTCTTTTGTCAAGAATGCGATTTGTCATTGAATGTCAAATGCTCGACCTTTGAAGGTTATAAAATGTGCAGATGTTTATACGATAATCCTCAATATTTGACACTTTTGCAAAGAAAAACGTGTAGGTGGAACTCTGCGATTCTATAGTATAATCTGATGCACTTCACTCAGGAATATAATGAAAATATGTAGGTCTATGTAGGTATAATCAAACCCTCTCAACCCCTCCCTACAATTTAATGCCAAAGTCAATGCCACAATGAACTGTACGGAATTGGCCAATTTAATTAATACTAGAAACCACAAATGCCAACGTTCAATAAGTTATTTAAGCGATAAATTCGCGGAATACTCACCTTAAGGTTGTAACCGCATTGTTGCCGAAGCAATCAGCGAACTAATTTAACTTAAGCAGAAGATAAACTTAACTTCAATCTTATTCTTCACACTGCGCCGCTAAATATTGGTTAAGACCGAGTCTGTGGTTACCGTGATTTTCTGGATGACGTTGAAATGATAAGGCGTAACTAAGGCCTAACAAGTATAACTTACCCGTTAAAGTTTTTAACTAGAACAGGGAGACATACTTGTCTCTAATAAAAAAACCGGGCAAGTGCGAGTCAGACTCGCGCACCGAGGCTTCCGTACAAACTTGTAGATAAAAGAGGGAAATTATATATTTTTTTTATATTTTCCTTCATAAACCGAAAAATATACATCGTAAAAATATTTTATGAAACCGGAGAAGATTGTTTTTTTCTCTGCAGCAAGAGACTATAGATCTGCGTAGGTGTATGGTTTTAATTTCAACTCGATACCTTCACGCGTTCCCGAGAAGATGACAGACGTACAGACGGGCAACAAAGTGATCCTGCAACGGTTCCGATTTTTCCTTTTGAGGTACAGAACCCTAATTATTATCACAAAAAAAACTGTTGGTTAATAAACTTCTGAGATATAAACATTTAAAGTTTATGGGAGGGATGCTCTCTCTCTCTCTCGCGAAACAACAGTTTGTATTGAATGTATACGGCGAACATGATGCGTGACGTCATCTACCGCAATCGTATGCCCTCTATATAGCTTGAAATTAAAATAATATTTTTTTTATATTGGAAGATATTTTGAATTTAAAGATTGTATACTTTAGTCCGATAGAAGGTCAGATGTTTTTTATTAAGTATACCTATAGGATAAACATAAAGTCACATCTAATTTACGTTGTAGGCAGAGCATCAAAGGCCATAAGACCGTTTGACGCCACATTTGACCGTAATTAGAGGGTTAGAGAGAATGAGAGGGTAAGATGCAATGTTGTCTTGCAGTGATATGGATAGAGCGTCAACGCATCGCCTACGTAAACGCCAATTACCCCTGACTTTTACGTATGCCCGGGAAGGGAAGCTGCTGGTACATTCTATGTTTTCTTTTTCTCCCAGTCCAGCATGGAATAGTAAATAGGATATCCTTCCGAAGTGTATGTTTTGAATAGCAAATTTAAATAAAAATTAGGTATATATCTACCTGCGCATATTCACTCTCCCATCAATCATCTCTGTTTGTGAACTAAATCGCAAAAATTCGCGAAAGAGACGCGATGAGAGAATAATCGCGGTTTCCAGCAAATCTTTGTCGAGGTTTCAACTTTTTAGACGATATTGTGATCGTAACCATCTGCTCAATTTTCCGACCCGGCGAATGATTAATTAGACCGACTTGTACTCTTCTCGCTGCTTTTGTAGTCTTCGCAATCTTATCGGAACCTTGGGGAGATGTAAATAAAGCCCATTTTGGCTTGCTCTGCATCCGGTGTTTTGGGTAAAAAGAGAAGTGTTACGATTATCGATTCCACCTGATACAGGATCCTAATAAAACTCAGCTGAATGAGCCTTTCATGTTCGCTGGAGCTTGAAAAAAATAAATAAAAAAGAAATAGAGAAAAGTTTTAATGAGGTGAATCAAAGGAAATGATCGAGATAGGTTAAATGATCAGCTCAGTGTGTTTATTCATGTATTGCGTTGTTGTTGCTTACCTGACTACAAAAAAGAGAGTCGTGTTAATATCTTAAAGATGTTTCTATTAACTCAATTTATATATTGAGGTGAAAATCAGCGTCTTCACATTGCGTATATATTTATAGTTTCTATGACATCATTAAAACAATATTGAGGATTTTATTACTTAGTTTTACTCCTCATATTTTTCACCGTCATCTCAGCTACAAGAAGTCCACTGCTGGACATAGGCATTCCCCGTGGATTTACATAATATTATACTGGTAGGAAGCGGCTGGCATCCAACGTCTTCCCGCCACTTGTATGTCTTCTGTCCATCTCGTGGCTGGTCTTCCTACGCTGCGCTTGCCGGTGCGTGGTCTCCACTCGAGAACTTTTCGGTCCCATCAGCCATCCGTTCTACCGCTTCAAATTAACATTTCTTATTATTTCGTATTTATTTATTTTCTTATTTGTTAAGTTTATTTACAATAACTATACAAAAAAAAAAAACATAAATTTCATAAAAAAACTAGGGTGCTGCGGCCAGTGAGGCAGGGCTCAATCTGCCGATGGTAAGCGCTACGACTTAGAAGTCGTGCCGTATCCAGGACGACTGCCTTCTGTATCCAACCCTTGACCCAACCATCAAGGGAGAGCTTCTTGAGATGAACATTTGTTTATTATTAAGATTCGTTATTTAGAGATACTCGTAAATATGCCGTGTTTTATAACAAATACAAGTTATTAATAAACTCGTTCCCAATATGTGTAAATATTTTACGCAGTCAACACAATTCATAATTAATGTTGAAAAATATATTTGTAATAAAAAAATAAAAAAGGTAAACGCGTCACTAATATTCAAAACTACGTGATTTTGGTAAAATCATTGATCTAAAAAAACTAGATCAAAATTGGTCTATTCGTTTGAGAACTACGACGCCACAGACCGACATTGATACACTGATAAGCAGATATACAGATTCACACGTCAAACTTTATAACACCTTCTTTTAACCTTCCATCAGCAGTCGGTTAAAAACAACACCTGCTCCGGTGAAAACACGGAAAACACGTTTCTCGTTAAAAATATGCCATTGTACTTTTTAAAACGAGCACAAACAACATTAACACCATAAACAACAACAGGCCTGCGTTGAAACAACAAGTGGAAATATTACACTCGACTGCAGCCCTGAAGTTTGAACTCGGGCCGAATACAGGTAGTCGAGAGTTTCGCTTGTGCTGCCAACTGTGTATATTTGTATACGTTGATGCGTACTGAAAAGGAGTGAAATTCTTTGCCGCATGTTTCCTGAGAGCTGTAAACTTACCTAACACAAAGACATTGTATGTAACGTAGAATTGGACGGAGTGAAGTATGTCTGTAGAATAACAGAGCGATTGCGATGGTATTTTGAATTTAGAAGTTTTAGTTTGAATAGTCTTATCAGTAAATTCTGGGTAGCTCTTTTTAGGGTTCCGTACCCAAAGGGTAAAACGGGACCCTATTACTGAGACTCCGCCCGTCCGTCCGTCCGTCCGTCCGTCCGTCCGTCCGTCTGTCACCAGGCTGTATCTCATGAACCGTGATAGTTACACAGTTGAAATTTTCACAGATGATGTATTTCTGTTGCCGCTATAACAACAAATACTAAAAAAACAGAATAAAATAAATATTTAAGGGTGCTCCCATACAACAAACGTGTTTTTTTTGCTCATTTTTGCTCGATATTGATAACGGCAATAGGTAAGTAGACGCTTGAAATATACACAGAATATTGAGTTATTTATATACGCTTTAAAAAATAAATAATTAAATTTAAATAAAATTAATATTTACGGGGGGCTCCCATACAACAAACGTGATTTTTTGCCTTTTTATAGATAATGATACGGAACCCTTCGTGCACGAGTCCGACTCGCACTTGGCCGGTTTTATTTTTATTGATATTTAAGGATACCGCACATGAATGGCTCTCTTTGCCGCCTGATATTTGCTTTCTGAGAACTATAATCTTGAAATTTTCAAGGCTAGAATAAATTTATATCTTCTAGATCGAGCTTAATCCTCGGCTACACCGTCGCTTTACATCAGACGAGTTAGATGGCCAAACACAGAAAATCAAAATTAAAAAAAAAAAAAAAAAAAAGGAAAAATGCTCTTCAACGTAAGAACTGTTTTAGTATTGTAATTATTACGATTGATACTAGAAAAAATTTGTTACTCATTTGTCACAATACATTACCTATAGTATTATTGTAATAGTGTAGCCTGTGACACTTGATACGCGTATGTAAAGACGAATCTAAAGACACCTCGCACATAAAAGTAAGTCAATCCGTCTTAGCTAGCAGGGGTAATATAGAGACATACACACATACCCACATACGTACTTATACACAACATTACTCTCCTTCTTGCACAGTTAGATAAACAGGTTTCGCTGTAAAACTTTTAAGTGCATTGGATCTTAAATTCGCTTTACGATTCAAATGCATCAAACTGTTCGGATGTTAAAGTACGATAAAAGCGAAGTGTCGTCGTTTTATTGATTTAGTTGTTTCAAAACTGCATATACTTTTTCGCAAAAAATGTACACGAAAATCATTTGTCCCACTCCTACTCTTTGACGCAGTTGGTTAAATATATTATTTGGGTTTTTGAAGTGACAACTTCTTTAGTGGCGTTGTGCATTTTTGGTATTTATTAGTACCCGAAGAGCCGCTAATAATTAATATCCTATGAAAGCAATCATGATCATCATCATCTCAGCCATAAGAAGTCCACTGCTGGACATATGCCTCCCCCATGGATTTCCAAAAAGGCCGATTGGAAGCGGCAAATAGAAAGCAATGCAAAAAACAAAAATCAAAATATGTTTATTTGTAAAAATATTTATGAGAGCGCCCTTTGTGCCATTTTCTTGTGAGTGTATTTTATTACTTTTTCAACACACTTGCTCGTAAAGTGGCCCTTATTCAACCGTTTTTATGGCCGAAAAGTATCCTATTAAACACGCGTGCTTTTGACTTTTCTATTACGCACTAGTGTCTCTTGTTTACAACCAATGCAAGGGCACCTGCGCGCGCACCATCTAAGCCTACTAGATTGTCAGAGTCCAATCAGAGATGAATACTTCTACCATACCGGACCATAACAAAAAGAATTCACTCGAAAATCGTACTGGCAACTGAGAATATAACCTATAGAAATAAAACAGGCACGAATATTGCAACTAAAGAGAATGAAATATGCTACAACTGAAACATCTGTTGATTTTTGGATATTGTTTCAATAATTAAATATTTCAGTTATAAACTGGTGTTTTTTCCTCGCAAGTGTGTTGACAAAACGTCGTATGAAACGCGTGTGCATTATGGTCATTACACTCTCGGCTCTATTACGCCATCGCCTTCGGCTCGGGCTGCAATTCCGCCTCGACTGTAATGACCAACTTAGCACACTTGTATCATAATGTACTATTGTGGTGTCAATAAAGTGTTATTGATTTTTGTTTATTTATTTATTCTTCATAATAACCATTATTTTATTACACAGTTCTGCCAAACTGCATAGCAGATTGATTGATTGGTTGTCCTAAGATGTTGTACAAGGTTTTTTCAAATATTCTATCTTATCCGTAAGGTGTACAAATCTTTAATAGATAGCATCAGAATATTTTTTTTCATCCAGGTTCAAATTAATTATTTTCTCAAAGCCAATTTTTATTTAGATATAAATATTCAATCATTTGCCTCTTAAAAAATCATCCACATCATAATAACATTTGTTCATTAAGAATTTAAATAATTTGCATTTTGAAGTATTAATATTAAATTCCTTAAAGTAACGCTTCTCTACTGAGGACTCCCTGTATCGCATACACATGACAATAATACGGATACCCAGACGTCCAGAATACCTGATCATAACAATAAATATCTACTTGGTCGCGATCTGAACCCCGAACTTTTCCTCATGGACCATCAACCGTTCTACCACTGATTCGTACCAGTCTTCTAGAAAACCATACTAAGCACTTCTGTTGCATCTATGAGTGCGTATCTATTTTTAAATGATACACCGGAGCTCTCACGTCTATCTGTCTAGTCTATGACCCCTACGAACGGGGGAGGGAGGTGAGGGGCCAGAGGGGCGGACTCAGGCCGGGGGGTGGGCAGGGGGTGGGGGGTGTACCTGCGCGAACCGAACGTATTGATTATTCTCAGTTCTCGGGCGTTCACTTTCGCCACTGTTTTAATACAAGCAATGAAAATGTTTTTATTGGCAACTTGACGGGACCCGTCGTACAAAATAAACACACGAATAAAATTTCAGCGGACAAACATTCGTAATGCCCGATTATTCATTTTATACGGAACGCTTATTTGCCGATGACGAATTACTTTGTTGTTTTTTTTTTTGTGGAAATTCTTCGCTTTCTTCTCTCGCTCTGTTTAGATGTTAATTCTCTTGTCAGAGTTGTTTTTCCGGTGTTTTTCGCGATTAGGAAGGTTTTTTTTATCGTATATATTTGGCTTCTGTTTGCGTATTTATCTTTTTTATTGCGTTTTGTTCGATTTCGTTCGGACCTGTTGAATTTTCCGTTTATTCCCAGTAGTACGGTTGCCAGTCCGGTTGACCGTACTACTGAGACTTTTAATTCCCAGTAGTACGGTTAATGGCGGCTGACCGTACTACTGAGACTTTACAAGTCTCAGTAGTACGGTTATTAGCGCTTCGCCGGCCGCTGCCGCGGCACGCTCGCTACGCTCGCTCGACTCGCGCGATGTGTTTTTAATGTTCTAACATAACCTAACCTACTTTTTGGGCCACTATATTATTTAGTAGGTTAGGTTATGTTAGAACATTCAAAACACATCGCGCGAGCCGAGCGAGCGTAGCGAGCGTGCCGCGGCAGCGGCCGGCGAAGCGCTAAATAATATGTTTAATGGAAATATGTATTCGGTTATCTAGTTCTTTACGATAAAATTTTGTTGTTGGTAGTTAAACTGTTAATAACCGTACTACTGAGACTTGTAAAGTCTCAGTAGTACGGTCAGCCGCCATTAACCGTACTACTGGGAATTAAAAGTCTCAGTAGTACGGTCAACCGGACTGGCAACCGTACTACTGGGAATAAACGGAATTTTCTTGCATATTTCGTAAAATTTTGCATTGTAATAAACTATTTGAACCTCTGTGGTTATTCTTGTTCTATATTTAAATTCCAGAAATACTTTATATAACATATTTATATTTAAAGTTGAAACTTGGTATCCTTGGGAGCCGGAAGGTTGCCTTAGTTAAAAAAACTGAACGCCTGATTGACCTTCACGTTAAGTTTTCTGATTGGCGGAACGTGACCAAAATGCTTTTTAACCGATTTGAAAAAGGAGGACGTTCTCAATTCGACTATATGTTTTTTTAAATATTTGTTACGTGATTACTACGTCAATCATAAATTTATTTTGATGATTCGTTTTTGTCTGATAGGTCATATTTAAGCGGCAATTCCATATTTTTTTAATAAGTGGAAAAAATATAACATCCAAGTACACTAAATTGCGTGATTTGAAGTCTTTGCTATTACCTTGAATGCTTATAGGTTTTCAAGCACTCGCTCAACGTATAACTTTTGCCATTATACAAATCGAAATTATGCTTTTAGCATGTTGGGTACACTGCCAACTGATCGTGGGTTTGCAGATTTTGATTTTTATTAGACTTACCTAAGAAAGGTTTGTTTATTGTTTATTGTTTATTTTACATTGCATTACAATTACATACATAGCATAGGTACATACATAATCACCCTAATAGGGTATAGCAATATAGTGCGGAGCGGAATGGCTTATTCTATTATGTGTTTGTCTTTTAAAAACTCTTCTATCGTATAATAGCTTTTTTTAATTAATATATTTTTTAGGGTTTGAGAAAAATTCTGTATATTTTCTATTTCATTCAGCTGCGTTGGTAAATTATTATATATTTTGATAGCCATAGAATGAGGACCGGAGCTGTGTATATACTTATAGGTATAGTTATAGGTATAGTTACTTATAGTTGTTATAGTTTGGGGTAATCCATTCAGTTCTTTTGGGTAGTGATATAGGTAGGTAGGCAATTAATATGTACTTATTTTGAACATTATTTCGTCGCTGTCAATAAAAATACTTATCTCTTAACAAAAAAGTTTTATCTTAATTCTGTTGTTTCAACTACTGGTAAGTAATTAAGTGACTTCTTCAACTTTTACAAGGTTTTTTTTATGAATAAAGTAAACCGTTAAGAGTTTTCCTCAAACCCCTTACACGAAATGTAATGGTTTAGTGAAGTTTTGAATAATATTTTGTATATTTGTCAAATTTATCGGTTTCTATATTGTATCATAAATTAGTTACGATTGAGGAGTTTTATAACTTAGGTTAGTAAATATTCATTAAATTTTAATAATTTTAACGGTTTTATCTAAACCACGTTCTATGTTATTAATACAGTTTTTATGAATGTTACAAGCAATATATATTTGCCAGTTTTAAAGCAGGTTTAATGTTTTTTTTTCTGATTAATTTCGGTGGTAGTTTCTAAAACAGCTGTACTTGTATAACTATTTTGGTTCAGACGCTTGGTAAAGTTATACAAGTACTTCCTTACGGAATTCGGTTGTTTCAGACGGGAATTCCGTTTTTGAATTATAATTATTTTAATACTTCGTGATAAAAAAAACATTCTTGAGTCGTGTGTTTTCAAAACAGTTCATATTTCACATGTCGATATGTTATTTGTTATTTAAATTGTCTCAAAAACAAAAAATAACGACATTTGTTTTTATTTTTAATAATTACAATTACAAGTTTAAAAAACTAAATCACACTCTTCAAATTATTGTATTGTTCTCTGTCCTCGATAAGTCTACAAAGTTTGAATGAAATCTGACCGATTGAAGTGGGTCAAAATCAAGTCCAAAGGAGTCGGTTACAAACAAACAAACATGCGTACAGGTGAAGCTAATAAATGCGTGTTAAAAGGAAAAGGTTATACCTATGCTCGTTGGGTTTCAAACCCCCTTCCCCCGAAATTCTTACTATAACGTATAACCTGGATACCATAGAGAGCCCGTACCATAGAGTTTATGTATACAAAAACCATTTATATAATGTTACCACGTATTCAATTAACTCACAGAACCTAAGCTAATCTCCTAACTAGCGAGTACCTGGTACTCGTAAGGTAATGTTAAAGCACTTATAAGCAACAAGCTTAAACTAATACAACTCCAACTCCGAACTAAGCAGATAGGCAAACCGACAACTCAATATGTATGTATGTACATTGAACGACTTAACTGCTTACATCAAAACTCGATTTACATGAAGACTCGCTCGCACGTCGCAGTAGTTTGTTTCGATGTACCTTGTCGTAATAACATTGTCTTGACGTTAACATTTGGCTTTAGTGGTTTTTATGTATAACCTTGTTGTATTGCGAGGTTATACCTGGGAATCATCCATTTTTAACTGACTTCTAAAAAGAAGGACGATTCGATTTTATGTTTTTTAGGGTTCCGTACCTCAAGAGAAAAAAACGGAACCCTTATAGGATCACTTTGTTGTCCGTATGTCCGTCTGTCCGTCCGTCCGGGTGTCAAGACCTTTATATCGGGAACGCGTGAAGGTATTATGTTGAAATTAAAACCATATACGCAAATCCATAGTCACTTGCAGAAAACAAAATGAAATTTCTCAGTTTTCGTAAAAACAAGTTACAGCTGAATATATCGTAAAAAACGCACATTTCGACACTCACAAGGGAATCAAAACCTATGGGGTACTTCCCGTTGACCTAGAACTATGAAATTTGGCAGGAAGCATTGTGTCGTTTTCGGATTTTTTTCTATATATAGAGTATACATAGACATTTTTTATTTAATCACAAAAATAGTGTCTTTACGCAAGGAATGAGGGTCCAAATTTTAAAGTTCTTTACCCGTATCATGTGGGGTATCATACGAAAGAGCCTAATTAGCATAAGTTAAAACAGGTTTTTGAATATTTTTACGATGTATGTTTTTCGGTATAAGAAGGAAAATATATGATTTCCCCCTTTTATCTACTAGTTTGTACGGAACCCTCTGTGGGCGAGTCTGACTCGCACTTGTCCGGTTTTTATTTATGTTTATTGCGCGATTACTACGCCAATTGATTGTATTGATTTTGATAATTCTTTTTTTTTTGGTAGGTCGTACTTCAGATGTAGCCCCATATAATTATATTATATCAAAATATATTCTGAAGTCGGTTTTTTCAGTTTTTTAAACTATAATTAATTGGATCATATTTTCTTCTTGTATTCGACTGAAATATCATAAGCAAAGTGACCGACAAATGCCAATAGCAATTCAAATGTGGTCTTAAAAGCGGATGAACAAAACAGATGTTAGATAATGTGAAATTTTTATAGACAGTATTGAGATCAGCGGGGCCAGAATCTGAGGGTCAAAGGTTACTCGAAATAAATTGATAATAAAAAAAAATTGCCACTTTGTACATTATAGAAGGAAAGATGTAGCTAAGACAAAGCCCAAAAGAATGAGAAGAACATTAATGTGTCGAATAAAACAGAAGTCCTGTTATAATACAAGAAATGATAACCCTAGTAGGTACAATATAAGTGCATCAAGGAAAATTCTGAAATGCGTTAACTGTAAAAAAATCGGCTCTCACAAGGCGCGTGCCAGATGTGAAACATCAGCAGCCGGTTTGATAAGCATATCTTTCTCATTCTTTCGTAGAGCGCTTTCTCTGTTTTAACAATTTTATAAACCCAACATATGGGTATGTTCACAGCGTGCGTCACAGTCGGTCTGACCAACAACATTAGATGCTTTACTTTACAGTAACCTTCTGTCTGAATAAAGTTGTAGAAAAAAAATAATTATAAGTTTAGCCACGCTCGAACGATAAGTTTGTTGTTTTCTCTTCGAGTGCGTGTTTTATTTGACACGGTGCTTGCACGTTAGTGTATTTATGGATACAATAATAACGCTTTGAAAATTTATCGAAAGGAAACATTAATTTCCGGGTAGGTAACGAGATTGGTCCCGGTCCGAGCGCCGCCGCCGCTTTGTTGTAACGCCGTTACCGGCAACACGTCGAGATTCGCAACGATTGCTGAAAATCGTTACGATTTTTGTATAAATTTTAAGTATCGGTGGAGACCGTTACAATTTTTAGATTGTTTTTCAACGATTGCTTAAAACTGTTATACTTTTTAAATCATATTTAAAGATTGATGTATTTTTTATAGTGCTGGATAAATATAAATAAAATATTGGTGGACATTTCACACAAAACCATCTTGTCCAAACTAAGCAGAGCTTGTATTATGAGAACTAGACGGCTGATATAATACATATATACTTTTTTTTGTATCATAGTCAAGTTAGAGTAGCAAATAGGTAGATGCTGTGACAATACTGTTGATAATAGTATAATAATATTGATAATAACTGTAGTTCATAGATAATTTCAACACTAGTGATGGTGTTGTACCTTTTAAACCGACATCCAAAAAGGAGGGGGTTCTCAATTGGGCTGTATGATTTCTTTTTAAATGTTTGTTTAACGATTACTTCGGAAATTATGAATTAATTTTGATTATTCTTTTTTGTTTGATAACTCCTACTTCAGAGATAGTGTCATATAAATTTTATTAAAATCGGTTCAGTTCTTTGATTTTTATAAAATAAATCCGGACAAGTGCGAGTCAGACTCGCCCACCGAGGGTTCCGTACATACTAAATAAAAGGGGGAAATCATAATTATATATCTTTTTATATTTTCCTTCCTAAACCGAAAAATATACATCGTAAAAATATTTAACACATTCCTTGCTCACCACTCGGATCCGAGCGAGCGAACGTTTGAGGCAGCCCTCATTCCTTGCATAGAAACACTATTTTTTTGTGATTAAATAAAAAAAAAACAGTTTTCGGATTTTTCCCTATATGTGTACTCTAACACAATGCTTCTTGCCAAATTTCAGAGTTCTAGGTCAACGGGAAGTACCCCATAGATTTTGATTCCTCTGTGAGTGTCGAAACGTTTTTTACGACATATTCGGCTGTAACGTTTTTTTTACGAAAACTGAGAAATTTTATTTTTCTTTCTGCAGCAAGATACTATGGATCTGCGTATATGGTTTTAATTTCAACTCAATACCTTCACGCGTTCCCAAGATAAAGGTCTTGACACCCGGACAGACGGACAGACGGATAACAAAGTGATCATATAAGGGTTCCGTTTTTTCCTATTGAGGTACGGAACCCTAAAAATAACTGGAAAATGTGTCATCCAAGTAAACGAATTGCGTGTTTTGAAGTCGGTTTTCCAGTTTTTTAAACTATAATTATTTAGATCAAGTTTAATATAAACTTTCGTGAAAAGATCTTAAAACATTATTTTGTATGAAATAAGCGAAATAGGATATTTAGTTGTTGGTTTTTTCCGTATAAGCTAGTAGGCCTACATTTTATTGAAAAGTTAATATCATTTTTCAAAACAATTGTGTTGCTAAATATCGCTTAGTTTCTCATTAAATCCGTACTGCGGTATATTTAAGCGTTATTGTGTCCTTAAATAATATAAAAATTGCATATACGTAGGCAATTTTTAATTTAACATGAAAATAAATTGGCTTTATTATTTTAAAGTAATATTACGATTCATTCCATTTGCGATTACAAACTTTTCCATAGACAAACACAGCATTATCAAATAGAAAACCATCGATCCACACTAGTACATTCGGAAAAAGAAAAACTTTCGCAATCCAATAACATCCCATAATTATACCATAAAGGCGTCGTTTTATTAGAGGAACAGACAAAATGGGTTTTCAGGGCAATAATAAGTTAAAAAACCGCCTGCCATTTCGGCCTAATATTGTGCGGAGCGGGCTACTCAAAACGAGCACTACGTGACCTGCGTTCTGATGGGAGCCTTTTATTTTATACAGTGCCTTCTTTGAGACTTGCCCGTGCTGATAGCGACTAGCGGTGTAAGAAGCAGCAATACGTTTCGTTAAAATGTTTTGGACTCCATAGTTATCACATTTTACCAACTTTAATGACAATTTCAAGTAGAAGATGAGTGACGCAGATTGAGAGTTGGATCCGATATACTAAGTCCTGTGGACACAGTGGGACACATTTAGGGTGCGTTTTATACTGACGCTAGGTGGAGTGCAGCGGGATTGACAAATCACAAAGCTCGAAAACTCCGCGCGAATAATTTCAAGCATTGTGATTGCTCAATTCCCCTTCGCTCAGGTTAGCTCCGCGTCAGTGGAAACGCACCCTTAAGGTTGTCGTCAGAATGGCCGAGAATGCTCGAGTCATCGGTTCTTTGGTACATATTATTTAACGATTTTTTGAAATAAGTATAGGTAGTATCCCGACTAAAGCTATGAGATCTCATGTAAAACCTATTCAAAAACTTTGTTCTATTAGTCACCAACCAATAGTGTTTATAAGTAATTATAAGTGATAGTATAAATATTATACATATTTATTTCTACAATAATATGATGACTTGGCGTTCTAGTGGGATTTTAAAGTCATTGATAAATGTAGCTAGCTAGGAGACCCTCTTTGTCACAAAGATTTCAAGCTGGGCCTCACGGCTGCTAAGTGAACATCACTCGCTCGCCGCTCGCTGATACAATTCAAAGACAATTTTGACAATTTTTTGTCTATTTGTATAGTAATAGACTAGCAATTCGTCAAAATTGTCTTTAAATCGTATCAGCGAGCGGCGAACGAGTGATGTTCACTTAGCAGCCTTGAGGCTCTGTTATGTACATCCACAGCGAAGTTACGGGGGGTAAAATAGACTTGACGGGATTCTGTTGTGATTTCAAGTTTAAACAAAGAATACATACGACTTTTTTTCAATTAATCGTGAAGTCTAGAGCAATGCTACGTATTTATATAAGTTAGCACTTGGATACAAGTAATTGCGTTCCCCGCTTGTAGTGCAACCACGCCTCGTTATTTCATAGTCCACACAAGTTCTAAGGCTTCTTTCCATTCAGGGTAGAATGAAAGTAGACGATTTAATACTCCGAAGGGTTACTTTGCCTCTTCCTTTCATCAAACGAATTTAATTTCTTGTACCTTCACCATTAAAAAGGAAATCAAGCTGTGTTTACACGGTCCAGTTAACCGGCCAGCTTTGCTGTTAAAATTACATTTACATTGAGCAATATCTGTTTCGGAAGCGAAATTTTTCGGAATGCTTATTTTTATCCTAATTTGATCGGGATTTATTTAAGAACCGATCCTCTCTAAGTCCCACGGATCGTTATTAAGCGCAACGGAATTAAATTTCACCGGCCAACTTGGGGTATTTTACATTATTTATTCCATCCCTGAAATTATTTACATTTTCGCCGAATGATCGTCTGCTGTCGCTTTGACCTCTATATCTCAAATGCTAAAGTCTTGTTTCGTATATTCTTCTTTACCATTTTATGTTGGGTCTCGTAAACAGGAGGTCAATGCTAGGTAATGAATCCGGTCCTTACAATTACTTCATTATGTGCCTTGCTTAATGTTTCTCTCAGACTTCCTCAGACTGGAGTAAAAAGCTTTTAGGTGTTATACCTTTCGGGATCCGTGAAATGAGTTTGTAATTTTCTTATTAAAATTACAAGTAATTTAGTCTTAATTATAGTTGTGCTATTAAGATTGTCAAAATGATTTTTAACACGCTTTTATTAGGTTGATCTGTATGTAATGGAATCTAAGGTAACTAATTTAACCATCTTCCAAGGATCGTAGCGTCATGAAAACTGGCAGCTGTATGTAGTTCTGATGACAATACAATAATATGGTACTGTCGAACTGATCTGATGATGGAGCCGGAAGATATGAACTAGAACTTCATGATGGAACATCATATCATAGCTGTGTTTGGATTTGTTAGAAAAGTCTTGTAATGAACTTTGACCACAATAATTTGTAGCGTGTTTTTTTAGATTTTAGATTTTTAGAGAATTATTACTCATTGAACATCATTGAAAATTATAGTGACTTTGTATTAGATTGTTTTCACTTATTTTAAATATTAATACGTATTCAAATTCTGATTAATGTTACTGACTTTAAAAAAAAAGGCTGTAACAATATCTTTTTAAAAATCCTTTAGATGATTCTCATGAAAAATGGTTGGTGGTTAGTTTTTGACAAAATATTAAATAAAATAAAAAATAGCTAACACTTTATACGGAAACACAAAAAAAGATAAAATAGAGCAATAAAACGCAGTAAATCCTTATAAGACACAAGGGTCACCGCTTGCCTCAGTTTTATTTCCTACAAAACACTTTCCTAATTAAGAAAAGTACCCGCAACGTCTTTGAAGCTCTCTCCTTTGTCCTGAAATAAAGGTGAAATCAAAACCAATCATTACCTTAAACATCTAGCCGTAAGGGCCATTACAGATAAAAGGCGGCCATTGGATCGAGACGTGGAATGTCCCCTTTGCGACGGGGAGTCCCCCTGTTGCTGCTTCAGCCCTCGGCCATGACCCCGGCTCTATTTATGTACCTGTAATGAACGGTGCTTTAATTTCAGAATAGGTAACATTTGGTAAAAATAGACAAGTGGTATAAATAAAGTTTATTAAAAATATATTTGGGGGTAATATACTCCTAATAAAAACAAAGTGGTTATTCTTAGGTGAACTTTCTTTTTTCGAAACTGGCAGAAAGGATGTGGTAAATCTCATGTCTCAACTAGAATACGAAATAACAGAATTGAAAATGGTTTCTGGTATTGAAAATATTTAAAAAAAAGTTAATTATAACAGATAAAAATACAATAACAAATATATCTTAAGACGCTATATCTAAGAAGCTTTAGAGCCTATCCTATTGCGTGTTAATGCTAAAAATACTTTTTTTTGTTTCAAAGATGTTAACAAGAACGAACTTAAATCTCTACAAAGTATAAATTTAAACAACAGCTCAGCTAAAACTTTATCGTGATCGAACAAATTTCACGCTGTAAAGTAACAGATATTTTAAGGAAAGCTGATGAAGTTAAAACTATCTTTAATATTCAATAAGCTCCTGATTCTATCGAGTATTCTATGTAATAAGATTAGCTCGCTGCTAACTAAGCTTAGGGTTAAAATTCGTTCTCTGTTCATTTTGAGCATAAATTTCAATTGGATGTGTTTAGTTGCTTAATTAAATTTCAAGTTATTTATTAGTTCACTTAATTGGATTAAGATGATACTTAGTTGCTAGTCTGTGTGTACCTCGGGCTTAGAATAATTATTTTGATCGTGTAGAGGATTAAGGCTTAATATATTAATATTTAGATTGCTTTGAGTATTTTGCGTTACTGAAACATGTTTCCATTAACATATTAATATTAATTATACTACATGTTATTTAGAACAAAAAAAAAAATTCGAAGCTCAAAAAAAAATTAGAAGCTAAACAAATTACGTAAGATCGTAACACTTCAACTCGTAAACTTTTTGTTTTTACTCGTCCAGTAAAGTAATGGAGGAGAATATTCATAAAAAATACGGGATCATGAGAATGGCTGATCCAATACAGAAATTAGGAGCGATATTTCCGGCTCCCTGAACCCGTGATGGCTCTAAAAAATCCCTCGGCCATTACGAACAATAACTGGAGCCGCGCGGAACGGCAAAATCGCCGAGTATTTCGAAGAAAATCGGTTTTTATTAAATATTTCCCATCTCAATAGAAAACGGGGTGGGAGCGCTAAATAACACGAATGCCGTGCGATCATAAACGGGAATTTTCAAATAAACGATAATATAATATTTATGACAGAAAATAATGGAGAATGTTCTGATGTTATAACTTTGCGAGATGAAAAAGTCGATAAAGAAAATGAGGGGTTTGCATCAAAGCTGTATCTTGAAGGCTTCCTCTGATGTTGCTCTGTGCTGTAGGTGCCTCTCATATGTTATTAAAATTTATACCACGATATATACTTAACATTTTGATGTGTAGATGTAATTTCGGCTCATGCTTATGACGATTCTTTTGATTTTTACGCAAATACTTGCAAAGCGTAAATCTTGTGTGTTACTTTCTGATTTAATTTAACTGTAAGGTTTCTTTTATGATGTTTTTTTAACTTCAACTTTTTTCAATTATTGTTTATACATACCATCAGATATGTAAAATATTTATCTCTAAAAAATTTATATATATATTGTGATGTGTTTAAAAATCAACTAATAGTAATGCAAATGAAAAAGTTAATCGTAAAATAGAAAAATAATAACACAAATTACAATCGCGGAACAAATAAGCTACGAGAGGCGACAATATTACAAAAGGAAGGTATAAAGGCGAGGTTTCAATAATAAATTATCAAAGGAGGGCCGGAGCGCCTCCCCTGTGGGACGCCCGGAGACCGACACCTCCCGGCGTCTTCCTTATTGTGTGTACTCAGCCTAACTGGATGGCTTAAATCATGAGCTTTTGAAATATAACAGCTGAACCTTATTTAGAAAAAGTATTCGATTATAACATTTTGAGACTTGAATAATTGATCACTGACATCAACGCACAGCCTAAATCGCTGCGTCTTCTACAATAAATTTAAAGGATGTTTTGGTGAAAATCTATTCTTATGATAAAATACAATAATAGCTTAAATTACAGAGCCTGATTTAAATAACGTTTTCATAATAAAATTTATTTGATCTAACTCTGTAAAGCAACACTCTCTAAAGCAATTCTATAATCAAAAACTTCGTAATTGTAAAAGAAAAATCAGTCTTTCTTGTCCGCAGACTGTTTTTAATAAACTATGAAACTTTAAATTTGTAAAGTTTAGAAGATTCTGCATCAGTCATGTAATCTACTCGCATATCAGTATTCTGATAGGGCTGTTTAAGTAGGTACCTACTGAATTAATGTAAAAATCAGATATTTTTCTTCTTTTCGGCTTAACTTTTTATCTGTCATCGTGCTGTGATAGGGTTTGTGTTATAAAGCTGCATTTATAACAGATAATGATTTCTCTTATTAGTTTTTTTTTTAATTGTTTTATTTTTAATAATAACTACTATGAATAATAATAACTACTATATATTATCTATTTGAACAAATATTTTAGTGTTTGCACATTTCCCGTCTTACTAATAAACGCTGAATAAGCTCATTTTAGTTAAGCAGTGTTTTGTTCCGTTTTCGTGCGTGACAGTTCCTGTCTGACAGAAAGTGACAAGTCCTTATTCAGTGAATAAGATTTTAACATGCATTTATAAGTAAGACGGTTAAAGTTTATGTTACGCATAAAATATAACATTCGATATTTGCACACTTTTCAACCGACTTCCAAAAAGAAGGAGGTTATCAATTCGACTGACTGCTCAGCGATTTCTCCGCCAATTATGAATTGTTTTTGATGATGCTTTTGTTTGATAGGTAATATAAATGGAGGTGGTCCCATATACATTTTATCAAAATCGGTTCAGTATTTTGGTTTTTATAACAAAATAACTGAAAAAACGAATCCAAGTAAACGAAATGCGTATTTTGAAGTTGGTTTTTTTCCAGTTTTTTTAAACTATAATTGTTAACTCGTACAACGTTATATAACCTTCTCTTTGTGTTTCAGTTTTTTATGTTGTTGTGTGTGTTGTTTTGTGTCTGTGCTCTTCATGGGCGTATATTTTTAATGGATAAAATCTGGGTGTCTTTAAATCGGTAGTGGATCGATTTCATCTAGGTAACTCCATCGTAGATCGCAATATCGCTCAACACCAGACGAGTTTGCGGTAAAGCGCAAACCTATCTTGTATAAAAAAATTGCTTAAATGTTCAATCTTTGTACCATACAAGAAAACGCGTTCACGCAGAACTTCGCTACAAATTAGCGATGGAAGTGAGACAAAGAAAATGGCCCGAGGTCCTCGTGATCATCATGTGGGCCCGCGACGGTGACTGATTAGAGCCCGAGCTTGGGACCCGGCTTCAAC
Organism: Lycia hirtaria; assembly: GCA_947563715.1. NCBI lineage: Eukaryota > Metazoa > Arthropoda > Insecta > Lepidoptera > Geometridae > Lycia > Lycia hirtaria. The sequence continues at coordinate 29,681,088 of OX387375.1, forward strand.
AATATTAATGAACCTTCCGTCGAACAAAGCGACAGATTGGAAACTTGAAGAGATGTGACAAATTTTGACGTCGGAAACGATATTAATCAAAATTTAAGTGGCGATTTCGAAGTCAATATTTTAGAACTAGATATGAAAAGCTACGGAGCGGAAGTTGAACGAAATGAAAGCTCAGCATTGTTCAATCGGCTACAAAATAAATAAAATAATAAATAATAAATAAAATGAATTGAATGAATGAATGAATGAATGTTAACGATGATGATCACTGATCACCTACAAAGTCTTCGATATAACATCAAAATTTAATTTATATTAATTTTGTGCTCGAAAATAATTTCAAATCACATTTTCATAATGCACCAAATGTTAATAAAAGTTGGTACTTACATTCAAATTTATAGTTTCATTTCGAAAAAAATGAACCTGCTAGTTATTAAAAGTTATGTGTGCAAATAAGCCCCCGCAGTCTGGAGGGCATTTAATTAAACTTTTTGTAAAATTTAAAGGCACTACGCGTCAGTAAATTCGTGTAAACAAATAGCGAAACGAAGCAAACAAGGTGAAATTAATTTTGATTCGCGATGAAGCTCGCGAAAAATTTAATAAAAAGCATCACCTGTGATGTTTTGGGGGTCGTATTTAGTTGAATAAAAGGCGTCTTTTTGTAAACTGAACACATTTGAAGAAAAATAAATATATTACAGTCAGCTTCAGCTATCAAAACATGTTTTGTAAATGTTGTTTTAGGGATTTCTTAGATATCCCTAAAATGATTTTTTTCGCTACAATTAAGGTATTGAACAACCAGCCGACCTTGTTTACCAAGAGATATAATCAAGGTCTTTTCAAGGTTACAGTGAATAGATATCTCTTGGGCGTGCTTTATCTTGAACCGGATCATCCCTTACCAAGAAGCAAGTTTCTAAGGCTTTTGACCTAGAAACTTGTCTTATTTCACTAGCCAAATCCCGCGGTTGTACTCAAGTTCGAAAAATTTAATCTTAGTGTATATTTAAATTTCGCAAGGGAATCATTGTTCAAATTTCATGTCTTTAGAAGTAGCTGCTTAGGCTGGCTATAGTTAGTTACTCAGGAAAAAGCCTTTTATAGATGTAAATAAAACAAAATTTCTTATTTTATATTTCGATGAAACGAATGTCATCGAAGTTTTTGGGGAGACAAAACCACTAAGGGTTTTGTCAAGCCAAGCACTGTAAGCCAACTTTACATCTTTTTTACCCTCTAATACCCTCTTCCTCCCATCTAACCCTCTAACTGCTTTCGATCTTAAGCGGCGTCACTGTCTTTAATGTTCTGCCTATCCCTTGAGGGAAATGAGATGTGATTTTATATCTATTATTATGTATATTTTAGTTACTTTTTTTTTACACTGTGGTGAGTGCGTGAGTGAGTGAGGTGAAGGAAATTAGAGGCGTGATTTTATGTATGTATATTTTTACTAGCTTAATTTTTTTACACCTGAATGCGTGTAATTTCTGCCTGCATTTGACCCTGTACTGTACAACTTCCTATGTAGATAAAAATACGGAGACAGCAGGTTTCACGGCGAGGGGAGTCGACAATGTAGTTCGTTTGATAAATTGCGATATTGTTACTGAATCCCTCCCTGTAAAACAACCAGCTTAGAAAGACCCCAACAATAATGCTCTATCTGTTCGAGCAAAAGTAAAGGCGGAGGTTCAAGTAAATTTGGCTGTTGTCCGATTTTTTGCCAGGAGAGTCAACGAATTCGGTAATTTGGAGTGCTCCATTGAATTGCATGAAGTTTCTGTTGGAGTAACTTTTAGGGTAGTGTTGCATTTATGGGAATTTAGTTCGGCAAACATGATGTTTCCCGAATTTCGCTCAGGCTAGGGGAGATGCTTTTGATGGGTTTCATGCGAGAGATTATATTATTTTTGTGATATTGTTCAAACGATTTTACATATGGATGAATATGAAATATCTTTTGCGACAATTGACATTTGGGTAGAAAATACTTAATATAATATATATATATATATATATATATATTATTTTGTACCCATCGCCGTTGAAACCATGGGCAGTTGGGGAGCGGATGCCAAAGGCCTCGTCAGTGAAATTGGCCGAAGACTGAAGGACAATAGTGGTGACTCCCGTTCTGCTTCGTTCCTGGTGCAAAGGTTGGCTATTGCCATACAGCGTGGCAATGCTGCTTGCGTTGTGGGCACCTTTCCACCAAGGTCGATGCAGGATGGGTTTCAATTGACGAAATTTTAATTTTAATTGATTACTTTCTTACATGCTTTTAAAATTGTTAGTTACATTAATCTTAATATGATTAAACGAAATAAAGCACAAATCAGATTGCACAGGCGCTAAGTAACTCCTTTTATTTTAACTTAAAACACAATGCATTTCGTTCTATAGTATAGCACTTATATTTTCGGCGCGCGGCAAAGTACTGAACTGTTCGGTGGATCCAGTAGCTTTGTATGTGTTTTTTATATTCATAAACTATAAAGTACATCTAACCTCTTTGGGATTATCATGATTGTTTATTATTTAGACGTGAACAAAATATGTATATAACATTGATCAACATTCGTCCTTCGACATAAGTTTACTGCAAATCTTTTCTACCCAATTTCATGCTGAATTCTCGAAAGATACGGAACATTGTATCTCTTTCGGTGTGTTTGTTGAATGTATAGCCTTGAACTGAACACTCCTAGCCTCGTATCGATCGGCAGGCAAACCGTGAAACGGGACGGATCATAATTTGTAGGTATTAATCATACTTGTTTGTTAGGTACGTCTTCAGCTTGACTTGAGGCTACCTTGGAAGTATGAAAATTAAGACTTGTTACGCCTTACAAAGTGGTCTTAGCAAACAATACTCGCCGAGTGATTTTCTTTTTAACCGATTTCCAAAATGGAAAATGGGAAGATTTTTTTGAAGATTCGTACATTGTAACTTGTTTTAAACTTATTTAGATGATAATCTTATTGCCTTTGTGTTTACGTTTGTATCATTTAGATATTATTCAATAATATCTTTACACGATTTTTTTATTTAACTGACTTAAAAAGGAGGAGAAGGTTATCAATTCGGTTGTATTTTTTTATGTTTGTTACAGTTACCGATTAAGAAACATATTTTTCTTATTTCAAAGGATATATTTTCAGATTGGTCCCATAAACGGGATTGCGTATTTTGAAGTCGGTTTTTTAACAACACTTGTACTAAACTGTGATAATGGATTATAACATTAATTACGGAACCCTAACATAGGCTCGATACGATCTTGGCCACTCTTGAATTATACTAATATTTATTTATAATGTAAAATTACAATTAGAATGCCATACTATGTCAAACAAATGAACATTCTTACGGTGGATCTTTGAGCCTAAAAATTCCAATCTATCCAATAGGGGGGGGGGGGGGGGGGGGGCTATTTAATATTGAGTATGAGTATTAATATGTAGAACGTATTAATCAAACGTCCAATATACCGTGTCAGCCGTAACGAATGAGTGAAGCACTTGGTGCGAACTAACGTGTACAAATGTACGGACAGCCTGCAAGTCATCCAACGGTCATTCTGCCGCCATGCCGATGTAATTATGGAATGGAGCTTGAAAGAGATGAATGGAAGAAACTAGGTGATGTAGAGTTAAAATAGTATGGGCTTGTCTTTTAAGAGCAAAATATATTTTAATGTTTTCTAAAGTTATCGCTATTGTTAAAATTATGTGAAATATACACGATAAATTGGTTTAAATTTCAATGGACAATTTTTAACTAACTGGCATATACATTCTGGAAATAACACTGTTTGTAAAACAAAACAAAGATCTTTTCAAAAACAAGTTTCCGGCAGCCTAGTCGGGAGACCGTCTGACTTGCGATCCGCAGGTCCTGGGTTCGAGTCCCGCGGCACGCACCTCTGTCTTTTCGAAGTTATGTGCGTATTGTTGATTGCCGCCAACTTCAAACGGTGAAGGAAAACATCGTGAGGAAACCTACATGTCTAACGTTCTATCGATTTTGGTATGTAGGTAGATTTGGGGACGATAAATCGATCTAGCTAGATTTAATTTTCAACCGACTTCAAAAAAAGGAGGAGGTTCTCAATTCGACTGAACTTTTTTGTTATGTTTGTTACCTCATAACTTTCGACTGGGTGAACCGATTTTGATGGTTCTTTTTTTATTTGAAATCTGGTGCTTTCCGTGTGGTCTCATTTCAATTTGGTCCAGTTCTGACAATGGCATCCATAATAAGTCGGTTGCTTCAGTTTTTTAAACTATAATTATTAGTGAAACCGGGTTTGCCCGTATTTCCAATCACAATAAATCCGAGCCTAAGATGCGCGATGCGACAAGTTTTTCTCTTCGGAGCTTATATACGATACTCTGAGGTCTAAATAGAAGTTTTTTAAATAAAAACTACGGGTCACTCACGTCTGTTTTGAGCCGAAATATCCGACTATAGTTTCAACCGCATTCGGCGGTCTTTTTCAAAGGAGCAGCACACACGTCACTCTCGGTCGGTGACGCGCCTTGCACTCTTGCACCGACCGAGAGTGACGTGTGTGCTGCTCCTTTGAAAAAGACCGCCGAATGCGGTTGAAACTATAGTCGGATATTTCGGCTCAAAACAGACGTGAGTGACCCGTAGTTTTTATTTAAAAATGTGTGAAAACCACGTTAATTTCCATAGTAAATAGAAGTTACTCTTACAAATTGGTTAGCTAGTTTTTAAACTATTTAAGTAATCCATCACAATAGTCATCCAATTAATAATATCGTATAACAATTAGAACGTTTCCAGCAAGCACTAACATTCATTAGAACAGGATAACGGCCATAAAGCTCTATATTACCGTGGATACAGGTTCGACGATCCTCCCTCCCCGCCCCCCATTAACGCGGGGACGGCCTGAATTGAACCGATTCGCCCAAAACTTAGCAATCATCTATTCAATGTTAAATTATTAGTATATACTTACTGACAGAACGTGAGCTTCCTTGTTTTAGCGTTTGAAATTTGATATAGGGTACTTGAAGTAACTTGAAGTAATTAAAATTTGAAAGAAAATAACGCTTACGCATTTCACAACCACACAGCGCTATCTAGTTTTATATTTAGGAACTACGAAAGACCGTTCAGTCAGTTTTACATTTGAGCGATCGGAAAGAGTAAAGAAAGGGTTAATGTGGTAAAAAATGTACCCGTTAACTTTTTGGATGTAGAATTCAAAACGAGTGCCGATTGCCGGCTCAGCACCATCTCTTTCAATCTACCCCTTCCATAATATTCTGAAAGCGGTGGGTAAATGGCTTCCGGTTTGTCGATGATGCTGCGCTGACGCAATTTATTTAATTACCAAAAATAATCTAAGTCATTAAAATACACAAAAACATTATGTTGTTACTCGGTCTCTCTTTATATATCTCTCTCTCTCTCTCTCTCTCTCTCTCTCTCTCTCTCTCTCTCTCACTCACTGGTTGTTACCTTTTCACGGCTAAATGGTTAAACCGATTGTTATGAACTTTGGTACAGAGCTACAGAGATAATCAAGAGCACTGAGATGGACACAAGCTAAATGTTATCATCATCATCACCGTTCACCATCACCATTTATTCTCATCACTACGCTGGTGGAACCACAGCACATAGCTAGTAAATCAACAAAAAAAACAGTGTGAAAACTACACAGACGACATGAACTCCATCAGAAGAACGTTTTCTTGCAATACTTGGCTGTTTTTTAAAAACACCTCGACTGTCCTCACAGCTCAGTTGGAGTCTGCCTTCTGAGCTATAGATTTTGGGTTTGATGCCCAATCAGCACATTCTTATGTAATGACTTGATAAACATGGATTTGTTCGATTTCTGGGTGATTTTATGTATCATAAGTACATATTTAGAAAAACAAAAGTACTTATTTATAATTTATAAGCATCCTATCAGCTTTTTAAATAAAAACTACGGGTCACTCACGTCTGTTTTGAGCCGAAATATCCGACTATAGTTTCAACCGTGCGTCACCGACCGAGAGTGACGTGTGTGCTGCTCCTTTGAAAAAGACCGCCGAATGCGGTTGAAACTATAGTCGGATATTTCGGCTCAAAACAGACGTGAGTGACCCGTAGTTTTTATTTAAAAATTTGTGAAAACCACGTTAATTTCCTATCTATCATCATCTATCAGCTATTTAATTCCCAAAGTAGACATTTTCTGTAGCTTAGAGCTAGATGGCGCTGTGTAGAAAGGTCTACCCATGTGTATTACTTAAAACAGCAAGATCAGCTACTGTTTCCACTGTATTAATGGCAAACGATTATTTAGAGCGGAAACACAAGGGGAACCGTTTTGTGCCACTTTCTATAGATATAAATAATTGTTTAAACTTATTAATCAGCGAGTTTGATGGACGGGCGACAATGTGCGGTGCCATTGTCGCAGTTTTGGTCAGACAAAAGAAGATAATTTTGAAATAGGTTATAGGTAAACAATGGAAGTAACTTTATGTAAATTAATAAATTACGGTGGGTAAATTTGATCGAGTGAGCAAAGCGAACGAAGGTTTCTACAGCAACTCGCAATTTTTTTCTTCAGTCCGAATGTTTGTTGGTGCTTGAGTACAGGTCGTATTTTAACCGATTTCCAAAAAGAATGAGGTTATCAATTCGGTCTGTATGTTTGTTCACTAATTACTCAGCCAATTGTGCATTGATTTTGATGATTATTTTTGTATTTGGTCTATCAAAATCGATGCAGTACTTTGGTTTTATAACAAAATACTTAACTGGTAAAATGTCGTCCAAGTGCCTGTAGAAAAATGAACAACAAATGTCGCGTATGTATTGTATTGAGTATTTTGAAGTCGGTTTTTACAGTTTTATAAACTATAATTATTCAACTAATATTTACAAAACTTGGTATCTATACCGATTTTACAATTTTAGAGAATTTTATTGTCGTCAGGAACTTTTCATTAAAGGGGGTATTTCCCCCATATAGGGCTATTGTTTCACTAATTATTTGTAAAGTACAAATAATTTAATCAAATCCAGCACCAAATTAAACAATACTATGTTTGGTCCATCTCCGCAAATTAGTTTTTTATAAAGTCGTAGGTAACACAAAAATACGATCAACAGAGTGTCTCTGGAGCCGGTTAATTTCCGACTGGTAAGTTGGGGAAAGTTCTCCAATTCCTGGCAACTCCTCGTCTTCCAACAAATTGGAGAGAAGTTTGTGCTCTTCATTTCCGGCGCGCGGTCTTCAGATCTGCGGTCTGCGCTGACAGGTCGCGCCTGTGTTCTACACTTTTTAAAGGAAATAAAATTACTCTGTGTGTGCGTTTAGGTTACATATATATACTAGTAGATATATAAATAAATAGATCCTTATATAATATTATAAAAGCGAAAGTAACTGTCTTGTCTCTATCTGTTAGTTACCTTTTCCGACTAAGGGCTGAACCGATTATTATGAAATTTTGTACAGATATAGCTGAGGATCAAGAGATGGGCATTGGCATAATATGTATTATGATGATCATCACCGTTCACCATTGCCATTATCTCTCATCTCATCACTATGCGGGTGAAACTGCAGGGCACAGTTTTATTGTAATTTGACAATTTGACAAATAATGCAAACAGAGCACGTTGGTCTAAAAAATATGTACTTGAAAATTCCAAGATAGTATTTTGCGGCGTTCTACCCTTGTAACTGCAAGGATTCAAACTAAAAACGTTTGAAGTAGCCCGTATAGTTGCGGGTTCGACACCCGACACGGAAGCCGGACGACCGCCGCGCGCCGGGCCAATTATGTACACCGCTCACAGTCCGTTTACTGTCGTTAAGAGTTAAAACCATCCAACCTGCATTGGTATTTGTTACTCAATTACCTGTTATACATCGTCATATCCGTCGAAGACAGACATAATTACAAGACCCTAGGTTTTCAGGAGGATGTTTTTTCTAATTATCTCTAAAACTTCTTAGACGACATTTTTTTTTTGTATTCCAAATGAATACATGACACAACAGGCAGTTGATGATATTTTTTTATTTATTTTTATAATCGTTTTATACATATTTTGTCCCCTTTTGTAATTCCTCGGAATTTAATCACTTGAGTTTAATCGCCATTTAGGCTCTTTTCCGCGGCAAAATTGCGATGCACGCTTGAGTTTAATAGACATTTCGACCTTTTTCGACGTCAGCTGCGAGTCTCCCGCAGCAATATTAACGTGGAAAAAGGCGCGCAGGCGTTAGTAACCGTTTGCGACAGCAAAAATCGGACGCAGTGGCGTCAGTGGCTCTATTATATCTATATACTATGGAGAGTATTATTATGTGGCTCTTTATAAAAAATAAGAAAGTCTCTTTTAAGGCTAATTAAGTTTTTTTTTATAATATATTAATTTTATGACTTTTACTGACATGTTACCTCATTATTATCATTTTATTTATTTTAATTCTTGATTATTATTATTATATTATATGATTTCTATGGGTATTAACAGTATTAACTCGAAATAAATGAAATGAAATAATTTAGTTAGTTGATGTATTTACTTTTAAATTTATTTTATTGTACTCAGAACTATGCATCAAATTGACGCCAATAATCGAAACCATATACTACTTATTTATTGATTTATACCTACCCTTAATACGTTGTACCCAGTTACTAATTGAATAGAAAGTCAAATTAGAACCGAATTACAATACATTCCCTACAGAATTCCCGATACAGTTGGACAAATAGCAATTTTGGAACTAAAACAGTGCGCAAAGGATTTAATTCCAATAAGCATTGGATTCATTGTGTATAGTAATTTGAGCGTATAAAGGCTGGTCTACAGTTCTACACTACATTGAAATGCGTTAATATAAATGTCGTAAATTATATCATAATATATGAGTAACTATCGTATATTGTATTCCATAATTATAGTTTAAAAAACTGTATGAATATGAATGTTAATTTTGATTTTAAATGACAAATAATGCCCAATACTTCTGTACAGGCCTCTTGTACAGAAGTATTGGGTCTCTTGCTGCAGAAAGAAAAATCAAATTTCTTAGTTTCCGTAAAAAAAAGTTACAGCCGAATATGTCGTAAAGGAAAGGAAAGACACTCACAAAGGAATCAAAACCTATGGGGTACTTCCCGTTGACCTAGAACTATGAAATTTGGCAAAAAGTATTGTGTTATAGTACACATATAGGAAAAAAAAAACCGAAAACTGGGTCAAAATAGGGTCCTTAAGCAAGGAAGGAGGGTCCAAATTTTAAAGTGATTTAACCGTATCATGTGGGGTATCATATAAATGAGCTCAATTAGCACTAGCTAAAACAGGTTTTTAAATAATTTTACGGTGTATATTTTTCGATTTATGAAGGAAAATATAAAAAATATATATAATTTTCCCCTTTTTAAAAACTTTTATATTCAACTTGCCCTGTTAGTATGGGACAAATCTTGCGAGTTAAATTAGAACCACTTCCTGTCGTTAGATTAGGTTGAAATTTGGTTTACTTACGTAGCTTCGGTGACAATGCAATAATATGGTACCATGAAACTGGTCTCAAGATGGCGTCGGAAGGTGGCTATCGGAACTCCTAAACTAAACGAGATAAAACCGTCGAGTTTGGACTCGTTTGAATAGTCTTGACAAGCACTCTTTTTTTAGTCTAGTAAATAAAATATTAATTAATATTTTTTTTAATAAGCTTTTATTTAAATGCTCTAAAACGAAGAAAAGAAATTTTATATTGATATAAATAAAAGCTTGTCGCGAGATTTCAAACAACATCGTACCTATCTACTAAGTAATATTTAATTCCAACAAAAGACTTAGACGCGTTCTTATCATTTGCTTAGAATTAAAGTTAGTTTGTTCTTTTGAAAAATATTAATATATGTTTGTGTTCTCGCGACAAGTTTTTATTTATATCAATATAAAATTTATTTTCTTCGTTTTAGAGCATTTAAATAAAAGCTAGTTTAAAAAAAAAAATTAATATTTTATATCTACTAGTTTGTACGGTACACTCGGTGGGTGAGTTTGACTTGCTCTCGTCCGGTTTTATTTCTTCAGTAAAGAGATTTGTCACTGAATGTCAAATGCTTCGTCTTCGAAGATTAGAAAATTTGCAACTTTTGCAAAGAAAAACGTTTAGGTGGAATTCTGCGATTCTATAATCTGAAGCACTTCACTCAGGCATCCAATTAAAATATTCACATTTTTATAGATCATCCAAAAAGTAATAAAGCAATGTTAATAAAAAAATTATGGAACCAACTTGGGACTTTTCTCTATACACTAATTCAAGAAACACAAAAATTGGTCCTAAAAAATATAAAGGTACGCTACGAATTCATAACCTCCTCCTTTTTTGAAGTCGGTTAAAAATAGTTATAATTTACTTTGGGTGGGCTTGAGTATTTATTGTAATTTGTGAGAAAGTAATCAAATTCTTCTAATTTTAAAATTTTACGCATCGCTTTAAAGTGAAGAGCAACCTTAACCTCATACTAACACAGGTAGGACAAAATTACTCGGACCCATTAACGATTCGGTTGCAATGATGCTGATACCATGGTATCGATACGCGATACTGGGGTACGGTTTTCAAAACAAGCAACAATGATTTTGTTTTTATCCAAACATTAAAACCTGTTAAAAGTTTTCTGATACGGGTATAGGCCTCTTTTTAACTGACTTCCAAAAAGAAGGAGGTTATCTATTCGACTGTTTGTTCACCGATAACACCGCTAATTGTGCACTTCAGAAGTCCCATATAAATTTTATCAAAATCAGTTTCAATCTTCAGTACTTTGGTTTTTAACACGCTTTTATTAGGTCGACCTGTATGTAACTATGTAATGAAATCTAAGGTAACTAATTTAACCATCTTCCAAGGATCGTAGCGTCATGAAAATTGTAGTTCTGATGACGATACAATAATATGGTACTGTCGAACTGATCTGATGATGGAGCCGGAAGATATGAACTAGAACTTCATGATGGAACATCGTGCTGATGTTCATGATGAACATCAGCTGTGTTTGGATTTGTTAGAAAAGTCTTGTAATGAACTTTGACCACAATAATTTGTAGCGTGTTTTTTGTTTTTTAAACTGTAATTTATTTAAACTAAATGACTGATGAAATATCATCCAAGTAAATAAATTGCGTATTTTGAAGTCGGTCTTTTCAGTTTTTTAAACTATAATTATTATGCATGCCATCTGCTTCGATCCTGTGTCAATCCAGCCCAGGTTCGACCCGCAATAGAGACAATATCGTCCGCTTTTCTTGCAGATACTCCTAGCTTCCTTTTTGTATTGTCCACCACTCCGTCAAAACTTTACTCCACCTAAATAACTTCATGTTCCTCAAATATCGGGAATGATGCATAGTAGACGAAGCGTGCCAAGTTGCCATTTGACTAATTTCGAAACGCGATATAGAGCTACGAGCTATTTCTTCGTTTCTAGTTTTTTTGCTTTACATAATTTAAAAGATATGTTACTATACTGTGGTTAGTATAGGTTATTTTGTCAGTTTAATGCCAATAATAATACCATTATCTTTTCGCGTTTTCTGGCTTGTCCTGTACAGTGAAAGGGAAGAAAATTGTCTATCGATATGTTTTTGCACTCTGTGCCTTTTGTATCTGTGTACAAATTTATTTATGTCCAAATAAATAATCGAACATGTTGTATTTTGAAATCTATTTTGCTATCGGTCCATTCAATGTCAACGTCCGTCCACAGACAGTAAGCGCGACGCGCACGCGGTTTCAAATTGGAATAACGCGCATAATCCGCGTTCAGGTTGCGGTCGCGTTTCACTATAATGTCTATAATCGTTATTATGATTGAGGAAATCTCTTCTTACGCTTCATTTGCACTCGGTTTTCTGAGCTGTTATTTGCAAGTATTTACGTGTTAGGTAGTTAGCTGGGCAGACTCGCTGAGTTACTGTTACTTTGTATATACTATTCTATAGTACAAAATTAGTACTGTAGAATAGTATTACCAGTTTAAAAAAACATAAAAATGTGGCATTGCATGTTTTTCCCCTGTGCCCTTCATATCTTACATACTACAGTTAGTATGTATTCCTAAGCCTAAGCTATGATGATAATTTTTAATTGAATTTAAGACTAGACTTTTTGGGACTTGTCATTTTGACCCTCCGAGACAAGAACTTTTGAGACTTGCCATTTGGGGTCACTTTTTGAGTTACTACCCAGTAACTCTTGTGAATCTGAATAATTTACTTGCCGACGAAAGAATTCCACCAAGTTGATAACTTGTAACCATCTTCTACGTTAAAATATTGAATTATTTATATCTGTCGAAGCAAATAAAAAATAAGTCCTTTTTTAAACGCATGCGCCCCCAAAATGTGTGTACTACATTAATTACCTACTGTCGACAACGTCAGGATCATGTTATGTCTTTGTACTTGAAATAGAGAAAGTTTAAAAGTTGCTGATCAAAACGAGAAAAAATGAGTTTCAAACAAACCAAACTTTAAAATTAATAAATATAAAACATAAACTGTCGACAGCGTCAGTTGAAATCCCAACCAATATCTACTTATAAGGACGCACAAAGGGGCTCATCAAAATCGAACGATAATTACGGTGACAAAATTAATTTGGGAGCGATATTAAATTCACTGTTTGGATAATATTGAAACTGGCCGTGGTGGCAAATCAGCGATGGGAAATATAGTTATGGTTGAAGTGAAAATCGAATTAAATAGGCTTTTATATAGATACGAGTTTACTGATATTTTATTGGAAGCCATGTGTGTGTATTGTTAAAAGGAATCTGTAGTTTGACTGTCGTCCGTCTCGCTCACGCATACCAACATTATTGAAGCTATATAGTTTTATAGTTTAAAAAACTGAAACAACCGACTTCAAAGCACGCTATTTCGTTTACTTTTAATATTACTAAGGATTAGGATACATAAAGTTCATGTCTTCAAGTTCAGTCGGGTAATAATTAAACAAGGCGCTCAAGCGTGGAAGTAATATAAAATGACTGAATTAACTTAAAAATCGTCGTTTTAGGAACTAGAAAACAACATCACAAGGTTTCGACAAAATTACAATTTGATCCAAGTTAATTTTCATACTTTTAGAATATTATTAACATAAAAAATATTTTCACTTCAGTAGCTCAAACATGTAGGTTTTGCTGCCTGAAATCAGTGAGCAAAATGCGATTTTGCTCACTGAGTGAGACAAAGTAACTTTTTAATTTTTTTTTTTTCAGAAAGCCGCGAATATCTTATTCAGCCTTGAGACATTCACGCTCTATCTCTTTCCCGCCATTAGAAAGAGAGAGAGACAAAGACCAGCCCTTTCGAAGTTCCGATTTTAAATTCAACCTCAAAGACAAACACGTTCGGAATTTCGTACTAACTAAAGACATTTTGCAAAAAGATAATTATGTCTTTTAACGTAATTTATTGAATTTTTAACTTATTGTTGTATTTAAACGAAACTAAGTATTTACTGCAAATAAAACTGATAGTTAACCTGTAAATATTTATTATCTCCTAAAGTGTTCTCGCTGCTGAAGTGAAAAGTTATGTGTGTTACACGGGAGCAAAGTTTTTTGCATCTCGTGCCTTTGAATCCCTCGCCACACTCAGAATTCAACTTTAGAATCACTCGCTACGCTCGTCATTCAATCGTTGTATCCTTCGCTTGCTCAGGATTCAAAATCAGCACTCGCAGCAAAAAACGACTTTGCTCTCTTGTTGCACAAATAAATATTTTATGTATATGAAAATTATCTGAGATTATTAATGCGCATTCTTTAGAATAGTTCTAGTAAAATCAAATATTTATTACGAAAAAGTTCATCATTGAATGTTGCAAAAAAGTGCAATATTTTATCTTTGTGAGAGTTTTATTTATTATTAGATATCCCAAAAAATTATGTAGCCAGGGTAGGGTAGGGTATGTATTTATGTATTTAGCCTCGAAAAACATAACCGTCATTGCGCAGTCGGGTACATATATCAAAAAATTAATCAGATAACAACGGAGCGAGTTAAAGACAATGCATGCGTCAGCGTGACGGAGAGCGCCGCACGTGCCGTGTGCGACGGCCCTTACATCCGGTCGTGTTCAGCGCGACACATCGGAGCTTTTGTAGTGTGGCTGCAGTTAAATATTAACTCATTATTAATTACGCTTACGCTTGTTTACATAACGTTACAAATATATGAAATTTATTGTGGTTTTTTAACCCGCTACCCAAAAAGAGGGTTATAAATTATAAGTGTTATAAGTTTGACGTGTGTATCTGTTTATCTATGTATTTGCCTATCTATGGCATCCTAGCTCTCAAACGAATGGACCAATTTTGATTTAGTTTTTAATTATTTTTATTTTTGAAAGAGGATTTGATTTAAAGTATTCTTAGTTAAATTTAATGTTAATTGCTTCTGACAATGTTTATGTCGGGGTTTGTTCTAGTTTTCTAAACTTGTTTATTTATGATAAGAATCAAGTATACAGTGACGAAACTTTTGTAAAACATAGAAAAAAAAATCTTTAAAGTATTATAGCGTGTCTAAACCTTGATGACTACATGAGTAAAATTAATTTGAAAGAAACAAAAAAAAACAAATGCGTGTATAATAACCTAAATGTTTTGAACTTCCTTTGTACGCGCTGCTAGTATTATTACAGTAAGTTTTTCATTTTTTGTGATGTATTATTATTTTTTTGTAACATGTAGCCCGGGACAATTGAAGATACAGACATTTATATCCAACGAAATTTTGCACATTAAACCGGCCCAGTCGTTTACGCTACAGGCGATGACATAGAAAAAAATACTTATTTTCTAACATATACTTATATATACTCAGAAAATATTACTCTTACTACACATTATGGGCTTAACGTTATATTTGTACACCCTATGTGGTAAAAGCATGTTTGACCGATATTAACGCTTTGACATCTGCACCTGTACACATGTTTGGACAAATAAATACATCTTTATCTTTAACGTAGAGAAAACAGTCACAGAGCAATTATAGTTCCGCAAACAATTCTTATAGGTATCAATATAACTTTATAAAAATATCAACAAATTAATAAGTAATTAACGAAGCATTTTAAAGACAACGCGCGCGTTTACCGTGACGCACGCAAGTCGCACGTGCCGTGTGCGCCGACCCTTACATCCGGTGCAATTTATATCGGAACTTGTGTACTTAAACTGCAGTTAAATATTAATTCAATTATTTATTGTCATATTTACGTTTGTTCACATGAATACGAGGCCATCAAGTTCATTGAAGTTTTTTAAAAGCTTTGTTATTTAGGTTTCCGTAGTATTTGCACACAAAAATGGGGCTGGCTTCATAGCTCAGTGGATAGTTAGTCTACCTTCTAAGCTGTAAGTCGTGAATTCGTTCCCCGCACAGGATAAATATTTGTGTGATGACTATGGATGTTCGTTATGTGTCTGGGTGTCTATGTTTCATATGTATGTATTTATTAAACAAACTCTTAATTAGGTTTCGTTAAATTCTTCAAAACCGCATATTTATGATGAACTTCAGTAATAAACTTTGATTATAAATGAAAACTTATATATAAATACATTTTGTGACTGATTATTTATAGGTATATTTCATGGAATAAATTTATATTAGTAGTAAGTTGTACTAATATAAAATTATTAAAATACTTA
This sequence comes from Lycia hirtaria, assembly GCA_947563715.1. Taxonomy (NCBI): domain Eukaryota; kingdom Metazoa; phylum Arthropoda; class Insecta; order Lepidoptera; family Geometridae; genus Lycia; species Lycia hirtaria. The sequence goes on from OX387375.1 coordinate 29,696,853, forward strand.
ATTTATACAATAATTTATAATTCCTGTTTTTCTGAGTCAAGCCTCAACAATAATATTCCGCATCGGTAACTACTATAGCTCTATTTTCCTCCACGGCATTCACGGAACCCTAACTGGCGCGTGCGCAAGTTGTCATGCAAATTAGTCATGCAACCACAAGATTGTTTAGGAATTTCCATAATAATAACTAGTACAGTAATTGTGTATTTAAATCTTCCGGATTCCGAACGTAAAATGGCATTATGTATACAATTATATATTATATATGTCCCAGCGTAAATGATAAGTGCGAAGCGAAGCGAGTAGAGTCAGAAACTAGAAACAAGTAGAGCGAGAAAATAGATAATAAATAAATAAATAATAATGAATAAATATTTGTGGACATTTCACACAACACCATCTAGCCCAAACTAAGCAAAGCTTGTACTATGGAACTAGATGGCTGATAGAATTCATATATACTTTTTTTTTGTAAACATATACATATGATACATAGAAACACCCAGACACAGAACAAACATCCATGCTCATCATACAAATGTTTGCCATGGGTGGTGATTGAACCCACGACCTTTCAGTTCAGCAGGTAGACGTAAACACACTACCAACTGAGCCACAAGGCCAGTCCTCGTGAATAGCTAGTGGTATCGCTAGTAGGACAAGTGCCTTAACAGGAGGTACTCTTAAATCACGAATTTTCTTTGCCATGCCTTTGTTATGCCATTTTCCCTTCCGTGTGTATAAGGAGGTTTTAGATATGATGTTAAGTGGTAAAATAAGGAGAAGGCAATGTCCAAGCAATAATAAATGTACGTACGTAGTTTTGCCGACAACGTAAAATAACACATTTCACTGCTTTATTTCACTTGCCCACATTCACGCACTTGATCGACTACTTAATGAATAAAACACCACCATTTTTATCGCATTAATATTCAAAATAACATACGTTTAGGAAAACAAAACAGACGACGTTCCCGCTAAAACTCCTTGCGTTGGTTGACAAATGCTGTCACATGTCATAAAACCACCGAAGCCCATTGGCCATTCAACCGCGTGCGGGCACATGCAGTGTGCAGCGAGCTTTACTTCCGGTCATATTGTTGAAAACAGCTGGCTGGTCTATGGCTGACTCGTGAATCCTTACAGTATTTTGGTGTTTTCTTTTTCATATACATTATAGATCTACGATTGACCACCAACTCGCCTGATGTTAAGCGACGGTGATGGACTTAATTAATAATTAATTAAGTCCATCTGAACTATGAAAAGAAAAAAATACAACAATTATTGTTGTATTTTTTTTCTTTTGATAGTTCTGATTCCGTCGAACTGATCGAGAAATTTTGGATTTTAAATTTATGTTATTATAAATTTTTTAACGTTATCTTTGATTTTGTAATTATTCTATGTAGTAAATACTTACTAGCGCTTATACTTTTACTACTTTTTAACTAATAATCGTTTAAGGGCTTAAAGTTATTAGCAATAAGGGCTAACATAAGCTACAGCTACTCAGTCTGGAACACCGCCGTATGGTAGCAAGTCTGTCAATTTTTTACAGGATACATTTCGGAGAATGTGCTTCTGAGCTGCATGACCTTATTTTACCATCTCCTTTCTACCACAGAACAAGTAGAAAATCAGCACACCACCACCCATATATTGTGGATTTACCCAATATTCGTACTAAACGGTTTAATTCTATGTTTCTTATCGGAACAGAGAAAGAGTGGAACAAATTGCCGGCTTCTTTGTTCCCTGAGAATTACAACATTGGTCTTTTCAAGGTCAGAAAGAATAGGTATCTTCTAAGTCTGCGTGCTTCATCTCCGACCACATCTTCACTTTCCAACAGGCGAGTTGGTGGTTAAACGCGGACTTGCCATTGCCTTCAATTGCTTCAATTGCCTTGCAATAATAAATTTACGTACACACAATAAAAATAGACTGAAGAATTTCATACAAGTTTTGGCAAATTCTAATTTGGAATTGAAATTCAAAATAAACGAAGTTTTCGAGGGTTCCATGAAACAAGTAATAAGTATTATATATATAATAGAAGTTCAGCGCATTTCATTCATGGAGAGAGATCAAAACAGAGGGACGGAAGTTTCTTCAAACAACCAGTTGCGATTTCAGATTCACATGAGAATTTGTTATAACTTTCTAACAAAACTTGTGAAAACATCGCCTGTATGTATTGCTGGATTATTTTGTCCTTGAAGTTTGCAACACGTTTTAATATAATTTTTATCACAAAATAATTAAATACAGATGTACAACTTCCAAAATACATAATATTGTATTGACTACAACAATAAGCCAAATAAAAACTCTTATTATAAAACGGAGACTTTCGCTTTATGTAAAACTAGGATTTTTAATTGATATGAATATTTTTTAATGTATCTATTGCAGTGTGTATTTACATAATTTTAAGGGGCTATGCGAATAGAGTTCGCTTTTTAATCGACGAAAAAACGGAGGAGGTTTCAAATCGATACGTTTTTTTTTTATTTCGCTCATGTATACTATATTTTACCCGACTGCGCATGAAGGAGAGTTATTGGATGTATGTATAATTTCTATATTATCTCCTACAGCCTAAAAGGCTTGATCTATTTTGACATGCGAGGTGACGTTATATTTGTCTTTGCTTTCCGAGTATCATAGGTTAAATTTTTCGCTTATAATAATAATTATTTATTTTTTATATATTTTTGTTTGTTTATTTTCTTTGGCAAAAGCGGCAACAGCAGCATGTCTCTAAATTGGCAAAATTATAAAAAATACTAAAAATGGATTTCCCGGGTATATTTATAATGAAAATATTGGTATTGTAGGTAATTAATTATTTTTTTGATAGAACCAAATTTTATTTTTTTATTTTTTTATTTATTCTCCTTTTACTCTATCCCCTATAGACGCGGTACCTTCCAATCATATTTTCTAATGGAGTTTTACGATATCAAGAATAATTTTTAATAATACTTGGTTATATCCGCAGTTATCCCTCTGGTATGGTTTGGTGCTGAAACTTTATTCCTGCGGTGGTATGAAACCCCTAATATGAACGAGGCGCTCTCGCTTCGCCACTTTTAACTCTCCAATTTGCATTACAAAGATTGAACCATGCGTATAGGCATTTTGTATCAATTTTACCTACCGTGTTGACAGTATACTCATATTAACAGTAGCTCAACTTCACACTTAACTACCGATATTATATTTATAACTTGTACATAAACAAAAACATAAACAAAATACACTACGGCACTACGGCACTACGGCAGAGTGGCAGTCTACTAATTTTTTTATCGACTTCCAAAAGGAGGAGGATCTCAATTCGACTGTATGTTTTTTTGTATGTTTGTTCACTGATTACTTCATCAATTGTGAATTGATTTTGATGTTTTTTTGTTTGGTAGGTACACTTCAGAGATGGCCCCATATAAATATTATCAAAATAATTTCCGTATTTTCGTTTTTATAACAATATAACTGGAAAATGACATCCAAGTAAACGAATTGCGTATTTTGAAGTCGTTTTTAATTTTATTTTTTTAAAACTAATTATTTGACTGTCTTATTCTAGCACCAGCCCGCACTGTTCTACAAAAGTTCTAACTGCACTTAATAATAATGCACTTAACCACCAACAGTTTCAAGTATCAATACAATCATTTCTGGTTTTAAGTATATTTGACCGATTTTGAAGTATACACTTCAAAAGGCAAACAAAAAAGTCTATTAATTATTTATACGCCACAATTATTTTAATCCACCATGCTAACTTTGTAAACATAAAGAGTAAGACAGATAAAAGAAGTCGCTTCGTCTGTAGATCATCACCATCATCATAATCACGTCATGAGGTCATGAACAATAAGCCGCATCGAATATCTAGAAATCGGTGAGACAGTAAGTAGTATACGAACCTGGTTATGATTGGCACAGGACCGAGATGAGTTCAGTACAAAAATAGAGGCCTATGCTCAACAGCGATAATAGGCTAAAAATTATGATGATACTGATGAATAAGTAAATAAATATTGGAGGACATTTTCACACAACACCCTCTAGCCCCACACTAAGCATAGCTTGTACTATGGATACCATCCTGAGATACTTGTATAAACGTATTTACGGGTACTATCCGTACAAATATCCGACTAGGTTTCTCATGGGAAGTCTTGGATACAATTCCCTCGAAGTTAGAAGATCACAGGATCAACTCATAACTATGTGCAAGATACTCAGAGGGAAAATAGATGCCCCTGATCTCAGTGGAGAGCTATGCCGTCCATATGTCCCTGATAAGTACTACCGTAGCAGGCAACATAAGTTATTTGCGGTTCCAACTAGTCGGACCGTTGCTCGTTCAAGATCGCCTATCCCACGTACCCTCTCTGCACTCAATTCTCTTCTGGATGCCAACCCAAAATTTGATGTGTTCTGTGATGAATGGAAGTTGTGTTTGTCTGAGTGTCTGATGTTTTGTGATAGGATTGTGTGAATGCCAACACTGACATACTAATTTTTGACAAATTGAGAAATCTCATGAAGTTAATTCTTCACATTTAATTTGTTTGTATTTTAATTAAGGTTATTATCATTGTTATTTTAAATTACTTACCTTACTTATTTGAATTAGTGTAATTGGTTATAGCCGTACTAATGAAATAAATAGTAAATAAATAATAATATATACTTTATTTTGTAAATACGTACATATGATACATATAAACATCCAGACACAGAACAAACATTCATGCTCAGCAGAAATGTTTGCCCTGGGTGGGGATCGAACCCACGACCTACAGTTCAGAAGACAAGTATACTATCACTGAGCTATGAGGCTTGTCCAAAATTATACACAAAGTCATTATTTAGCTACAGGAAAACTATTAGTATAATTTTAATTAGTGTAAATACCCAGAGTTGATCTACTGAGTTTTCACTATATAACGTCGGCGCTTTTTGCGGTCGGATTATCAGCCGCCGTAAATTTTATAATTGTATTCGAAAGGAAACTCGCGGTTTCGGGGATGGCTCTGCTTAGGCGCGTCGCCCACACGAGCTGGAGTCGAGGCGGTGTCGAGGCACAGGCGCACAAGCGGCGCGCCGCTTCTACGTTTCCTTCAGGTTCAAATGGCAGTGGCACACACTAGAGTCGCGTCGCAGGCGACGTGGAGTCGGGCGCGATCGCGGCGGCGTCGCGGCAGGGGTGCAGTGCGCAACCGCGCCGCGACTCCACCGCCATTTTGTTATTTTGTTTCTTGCGTAGTAGACGTGTTTACACTACGCCTCGACTGTGCCGCGACCGTGCCTCGACTTACCAGTGAGCGACGCGCCTTACATCGACACATTTCCAATTTCAGCTTTATTTCAGCTTGGCTCGGATTTTGGACGGTTTCGGTTTAATGATTGTAGGTAAAGTAACTTCGCTGTGGTTTTTGATTAGTGTTTAGTCCGATCACGTGTAATATTGAAGTTGTTTCTTGTTGTCACTATAATTTTTTCTCCATCTATTCTGTTGCCGGTTATGTCGATATCGCCTGATAAGCTCAGAAGTCTGAATTCTTTTTTATTTGTATTTTTACATAAATATTATATCTGATAAAATGTTTACGTTAATATGCCTATTTATCCGCCACAGTCTGATGTGAACTATAGATCTGTGCTAATTAGAAAAAAATAGTGACACAGTGTAATTTATCAGAAGTCATTTTTTGTTCATTCACTGAATTTGTTATCAAAAAATAACGGTTGTGTTGAATAACGGATGAACTGTATAGTGCAATTTATCCACTATATAATTATTTGTACAAAATGGATAAATTTGCAATTACGTGTCGGAGAGCAAAATCAGACCGTTGGGTTCAAAGTCACGCCGAGTTCTTATCTGATTTTCATCGATGATGGAACCCATCGTGAATAAACCGTAGCATAGTCGTTGTGTATGGATAACCTAAAAAACTATTTGTTTTAAGCAAATTTAGGTAATAATCTCATTTCACCCTCCCCATTTCTCTACAGGACTAGCAGAAAGTCGGCGTATTACCTCTCATTTCTTATAGAAATGCCAAAATTCCGTACTCTATGATTTTGGTTCACGTTCTTAATGCGTACTGCATAAGAATGGAATTCTTTGCCGCCTTTTCTGTTTCTTGAGAGCTATAATCTTGGAATTTCAAGACTAGAGAGAATTGATGTCTTCTAGATATATACCGATGCACTCCATCCTCGGCTACACCGTCGCTTAACATCATGCGAGTTGGTAGCCAAACTTAGATCAATTGAAAATGAAAAAAAAGCTAGGTTCCTACTGTTTTTTTTTAACATCAGTTGAGCTGTATTCAAATGTTTAACTTGTATACAAAAAAATATTTATCGTCAAACGTTTTGTCGTGAAGGAAGGCTCCTTCGGTTTCGACACTTTGGTTTAAATTCATTCCATACTGACGTCCATCAGTCGCGCTTGCAAAGTGTAAGCTAAGTTTTGTGTGTCTGTACTCTAAAGAAAGGAAACAAGAACTATAAAAGTGTTCTGTATCGTAACGTAGACTACTGCATTATGTGCGCTGTGACCACAGGTAATTAGAGGCACATTTTGCGAGAACAGCACACGTTACCAGAAAGCTTATCCATGTATTTACTTGCACTGGAATTGGCACTGCCAGTTATTTCATTTCTAGACCGAGCGGAGCGAGCATGTGTATATAATATGTCGAATGAAACTGACAAGTAACAAAATGTGCTATTTGTTTTTGTGTTTAATAAAGTTGTCAGGTATTTATGCTGTGTGGTTTGAAAGTCCATGTTTCAGACGCCATTTCTTAATTACGTTGTTCCGCAATTAATTCGCCAATTATAAATTGTTTTTGACGATTCATTTATTGTTTGATAAGTAATCGATACTTCAGAGGTAGTCTCATATTTTTTTATTAAAATCGGTTCATTACTTTGGTATTTACAATAAAATAATTTATTTTGCGTATTTTGAAGTCGATAGTTTCAGTTTTATAGACTACGTATTTATAATTTAATTATATTGAGCAGTAGTTCAAAACTCTTTGATGTAAAACATGTAATGCGTCAACATTGGCGTGGTAATGGAGACAGGATTGTAAAAACAAAGAAAATGCTTATGAAAAATGTGTGTGTTTTTAAGCAAAATAGTTTCGATATTTGTGTTGTCTGCCAAACGTCTCGCGAGGGCATTTTTTTTCCTTATTGCTCAATCGCGTAAAACAGATATTTAAAAAAAATCACCATATTTTCAAAGACAGCGTCCTAAACCTTAGAAGTGATGATGATGACTGCCATTTCTTCACCTCCTAGTGTAACGGTTAGTAAGATTTTTCTCTTATCTCAGAGCGACCGTAACGAGGCAAAGTTCCCGCGTCTCCCCTCGTTAGGGCTCTGCGGACATTCGTTACTTTTTGTTGCGAAATTTCCGTGACGTGGTGGGGTTTTTATGACCAGCGATGTGTAGTATAGGTAGTGGGGGCTAGTGAAAAGTGCTAGTGTGTAGTATAGGTAGTGGGGGCTAGTGAAAAGGATTATGTTAATTGTCAGGTTAGCTTGTCAGACACGATAAAACTGGCAAAGCTTGAGTTTGACTCGCCAGGGCTGGACACTAGTGCTAGTTACAGCGTCAAGGGGTCAGTCCACCTACATAACGTCATATATATTATGCAGACATATGAGCTGACCCGTTGTCGCTGCAAATCACATTTGATACATCTTATTGACCATTTAACATTCATCAAAAGTCTTAAAGGTGCATCACTGGCTGGGATACTCTGCCTAACCCGCAAGAGAAAATAGACGTGAATTTATGTATATATATATCTAATCTATACAATACCTTTAAACGAGCAATTCTTGTATACATACATATATACATATGTATATATATAATCTGGATCTCGGAAACAGCACCAACGATTTTAATGAAATTTGGTTTGTAGGTAGGTTAGGGGACGATAAATCGATCTTGCTAGGTTTCATTTATAGTGAAACCCGGGTTTGCTGGTATTTTCAGTCATAAAAAAATCCGAGTGAAGCTTGGGCACCTAGGTAGGTACTTAACATAATACATAACAGAATTTTAGGAAAATAAAAACTAAACGACTATTCTATGTTACGATCAAAGTTATTTTGCTAAAAATACCCAACTTTGACTAAATAATGCTTTTATTATAGATGAAATAAATAGAACTTTAGTGTCTACGATTTTCAATTGAAATTATCAAAAAATGACATCAGCCGAAATAGACAATACGGGAAATTTCTTATATAAATAATAACATATTTGGTACAATTTAGAGCGAATACCGTAGAGGCCCATTATAGAAGGGGCGTCTTCTCGAGTGCCATCACATTATGCATCGCTTATTCGCCCAACAAACTTATTGATACTTATTTTTCCGGTTGAGCCGATACTCAACGATTTATAGTAGACGACACGACTTACGACCGGGGTGCGACGGATGACGTGTTAGAGGAAATGACTAGATCGTCCCGTCGGTAAAATAGAGTTAAATTTAAATTGAATTTATGAAATTGCAGGATAATGCTATAGAAACCTTGTTGCGTTATAAGACTATTGTTGATACTTCCGCAAACAAACAGCATTGGACTTCGCGCTCCAGCTGCGCAAAATGGATAAGGAGTAGACGCACGCGGCACATTGCAATGTGCGTACACAGAACGAGTCGTTGCGAGTACTTGTCGCTTTTTTTCTGACTGTAGTAAGCTGAAAAGGTGATTGAGGGAGGGTGATCGGGAATGAAACTATTAACTCTGTAGAAAAGCCGTCTTTATATGGCCGGAGTTAATGTGGAGGAAAGAGGGTACGGTTAGTCATGAATTTCTAGGTCTAAAAGATTAGAAATGCAGGGGGAGGGGACACAATTTTTTCACCTCTTTTGACTTTCGCAAAATTGTTTTTATACTGTGATAAATGATAAATGATAAATTCGTTTATTGAGATAAAAACGGAAAAAGACCAATTACAATTATCTCACAATATTCAAAAATTATTCTTAAACAAATGTCTGAGGATTACAAAATATTCATTATATAAATACAATATCATTTAAAATGTCAATACAAAAATGTCAAATGGGCAATACGCCTAGTATGTCAATACAAAAAAATAATTATGTCATACAAAGTAAAATATACCGTTCAGGTAAGTACTCAGAGTACCAAGTCAATAAACTCAAAGGTTATCGTCAAAGTCCAATGAATCATCAGGCTTTTTACACCTGTCCCATTGATCCAATAGATTTTCACAATAAGTCAATAGTGTTAATAGTCTCTGAATGAAATGGCTGTGAAATATAGATAGTCACATGGACAAAGCGAATTTATAAGGGTTCCTCGTATTCACACGGAAACCAAAAAATATAAGCACCATAGAAATGCATATCACATTAATTTATCGTGTCGTCTGTCACGTTCCGTCGTCGATTGTAAACGCATTCCGACAAGTATCACAAAACAAAACGGTATGGTAATACGGCGCTGCCGTCGCAGCACCCGTATGCGGAATAATATATCCGTACCGTCCGTACGGGGAATGGATGAGTGGGGGAGTACGGGGATGCGAAATGTTATTGTCTAATATGCAAGAACTTACGATGGCAACATGTCTCTCTGTGAACAAGTAATATTAGGATGAGAATTAAATCTATCTATCTAATCTATGCAACGTAGGATTCTAGGGTTTGAGAAATGGATTCTTCTTCGCGCTCCAACGTCGTTCAAAGCTAGCGGGATCGGTGATGAAGCTCAAGCTTCCCATAATATAGTTATAAAAAACACCCTCAGAACAGTATCAAGAAATCATCAAATGTTGCATTTGTAGTGTAATAAATCCTCTATGCTTGCTGTATTCGTGCATGTTTTTTATGTTCTATTCTCGGTTGCCAGTTAAATTTTAGAACTAGTTCTTTTTGATGTATGATAGTAGGGCCTGTATGGTAGTAGAAGTAATCGTCAGAGTTAGTTGAAACGTAGAGAGTCTTTAGCGAGGGAGTACATAGAAATCGAGTTACAATGAGTTTTAGCGCCGTGTTTTACACTCTATTTTTCACTACGATTGCGAGAAAATAAAATAATCCAATACAATAATTAAGTTTATTTTACTAAAAATTATATGTACAATTCTGGATATTTAACGAGATGTTTGCAAAGAGAATGTAAATATATTCCAAAGAGATAGTTCTACTTTTGAATAAAGACTGTTTCGTGTATGTAGGCTCTTTGGTAACAGATAAAAATTAAAAAAAAAAACTTTTTCCCCTAGAGCTTAAAATGCTATTTTTCCCAGCTTTACTAAGCTACAATGACGGACTTTTAGAGCAGGAGGAGTGAAAAATTCCATTATATCATGAGTGTGATATAACCAAATCCCATACTTACAATGTTAAAGCCCTTGGGATTAAATGACGTACTTTGGACCCTCTTTACATGACGTAAAAAGGAACATTAACATTGTTTGTTTTTTTGTTTAATAGTCTACAATAAAGAGTTTATCTATCTATCGATCATTATAGAATAGGCTGTGTAAAAAAATCACTTATTTTTCAGAAAATATTACGAAAAAGTGTATTATTTATTTTTATATAAAAACTACGGGTCACTCACGTCTGTTTTGAGCCGAAATATCCGACTATAGTTTCAACCGCATTCGGCGGTCTTTTTTAAAGGAGCAGCACACACGTCACTCTCGGTTGGTGACGCGCCTTGCACCGACCGAGAGTGACGTGTGTGCTGCAAATGTGTCAAAACCACGTTAATTTCCATAGTAAAATTGTATTATTTATTTTATGCGATGTTATTATTATTCCAAAATGTATAATATTATACTATGACACAGGAAGTAAAATACGAATCTCGTATATCAAAATCCGTCTAACCGTTAGGCTATAAGAGGTAATATAAAATTATATAATATACCTACTAGAAAAACTTTATTTTTATTTCTCCGCATCAATTCTGAAGCACCGACGCGAAACACATACATAAAACAATCAAATGAAGAACCTCCTTTTTGAAGTCGGTTAAAAAGGGTAGCTAAATTAAAAATCTCCTTGATAACGATTAAGGCAGGCAGGTGGAAATTTTCTTTGATCAGAGCAGCCCCGTGCCCACTCGTGGACTAGAAAGGCGCCGCTCGCGGTTGCGGCTAATAGAAGTGGATTCGTATGGAAGCTTCTAAATTCTAAACCTTCCCACGAGTTCGTCGAACCGAACAAACGCGATCCCGGCGTGGATCGCCAGGACTTTTGCAAACACTAACGACGGAACGATCGCAGGCCGTCTTTCCACTGCTCGACCCGTGACGAGAAATTAAAATTCCATCAAAAACATACAAAAATCCAAGTCTCGCAGCGCAGTTCTTCTTGGAAAATTTAAACTTCCAATTTTATCCATAACAAAATTAGAGGGGGTGAAAATGCCCTGAATGGCTTCGAGAAAATATGGTACGCCCCCACTGTGCTCTAGCTTGACTTGACCACTCATCATCATCATCATCTCAGCCACAAAATGTCCATAGCTAGACCTCCCTCCAAAGATTTCAAAAAAGACCACGGTGGGAGGGGGCTTAGTACCTGCGTCTTCATATTACCTATTACGAGTACAACCGATCGTTGCACTATTTTAATGGAGTGCGCTTGCCTTGAAAAAAAAAAAAGATACACTCTTGACTTAATCAAATTATGTATATCCATTAGGGTATTTAAATTATTATAATTATGACTCAATTTATAATTAATATAAATCGACATGTAAACAAATAAATTGACGTATGGCCAGAAGATTTCAATAGTACTACGTTTGGCACTCAATAACGAGTGCTCTGCCTTTAAAAAGACCACCGAGTAGGTATGGTTGAAACTACAATTGGATATAGTTAGCACATAACCCGTTATTTTGCTTATGTGTTTTATTTTTGAATTTTTGAATATTATTTTATTATATAACAATGGAGCTCCATGCACCTTGATTTTTGTATTTTTTTTTAATGCAGATTTGAAGTGATTGATAAATCCAGTAATTTAGGTTAAAAAAATATTAAAATTGGGTGGAAAATTACGAAGTTAAAGCGATATTAGTGTACCATATACAAAAACAAGAAAAAGGGACGGCAACCATATGGTTTATGATGTATCATCCTCTCGCTCACTCACCTGCATATAGTATTAATCTATTATGCGTTCACACACGTATACCTACTAGCGTAGTGTGTGTCTGTGCGCTGTCATGTTCCTGACATCACTGACCATAACCGCAAAGCGGTCGCATTTTATAACAAGCCAAAAAACTTCAATAAATACGTTATTTCTTAACGGATTACACATATCCAAAAGAATGAAATATGTACTCTGAAAATTCTAGTGAATACGACCATGTATTTAGAATTCAAATATCTCTGCGTTCTTGATCCTCATTGCTATGGTGTACAATGGAGCCTCGCCCAACTCGTGAGCCCTCTCACGGAGCACTCGGCGCGCCGTATACTCCAAACGCTATCCAACAGTTAAAGTTTTACTATAATTGCTAATCGCTCTTGTAAGGACTCCCTGGGACGGACAGACGGCTAATGGGATCCTTGGAGATGTCAGGAGTGAGCTAGGTAATGTGTTTACAAGGGTTGGACGAGGAAGGACGGACAACGGTACGGTACTAACAACTCTATATATTATCCTCGGCAAGGAATAGGTATCTAATCTAAGATGAAAATGGAGAAATGCTTAGATCGGTCTTATGTTTTAATATGAATAATTTACGAATTGTTTCAACTGCATACGGTTTCTTTGTCAAAAGGTGTAGCGCACACATCACTCTCAGACGATGTCCTTCGGGAGTGACTTCTGCGCTGCTCATTTTGAAAAAGACCACCGTATGCGGTTAATAGTTATAGTCGGAGACTTCGGCTTACAACAGTTGTGAGCAACCCGTACATTGTTTAAATTGAAGTGTGTAATCACATTAGTTTTCATAATAAAATGGATCTATTGTATAAGCTGATTTGTAAAAAGAAAGTAGTTTTTAGGGTTCCGTACCCAAAGGGTAAAAACGGGACCCTATTACTAAGACTTCGCTGTCTGTCTGTCTGTCTGTCTGTCTGTATGTCTGTCTGTCTGTCTGTCTCCAGGCTGTATCTCATAAACCGTGATAGCTAGAAAGCTGAAATTTTCACAAATGATGTATTACCGTTGCCGCTATAACAACTAATACTAAAAATTAAAAAAAATAACATATTAAGGGGGTCCCCATACAATAAACGTGTTTTTTTCGTATGTTTTTGCTCAATATTAAAAACGGTAACAGGTAGACGCTTCAAATTTTCACAGAATATTTACTTGTATATTACCTTTCAAAATAAATAATTAAATAACAATAAAGTAAATATTAAAGGGGGGCTCCCATACAACAAACTTAATTTTTAAGCAATTTTTACTCGATCTTAATAACAGGTAGAAACTTGAATATTTGTAAGTAAATATTTAGAAATATATTAACTATAAAAATAAATACCTAAGCTAATACATAAAAACTCACAAAATGAAAATAATCCGTGCATCTAAACGCGGTGCGAGCGCCGCGCCGCGGCGTGAAGGTGGCGCGAGCGCGAGGCGGTTGCTAAGTAACAGCCGCGCGGGTAGCGGGGGAGGTAACATCACGGAGCGAGCCATAGCCGCGCGTATTCGCGCGAGCGTCGTCATGCTGCCCGGATGTGTATCAAAAACCTACCTATAAGTTTGCAATTTACTACTTGGAATTTCGTTGATTTCTCGTTATTTTATAAACAGAACTAAACTTTGTAGTATTATAGATATGATATAGTACGGAACCCTTCGTGCGCGAGTCCGACTCGCACTTGGCCGATTATTTATACTAGATAGATCTACGATTGCCACCAACTCGCCTGATGTTAAGCGACGGTGTGGCCGAGGATGGAGCTCGTCGATCTAGAAGATATCTATTCACTCTAGCCTTGAAAATTCCAAGATTGTAGGTCTCAGGACACAGAAATGGCGGCATTGAATTCCATTCTTGTGCAGTACGCAACAAGAATGTGGATCGATATCGCTGAGTACGGATTGTACGGAGATGCACAAATTGTTAGGAGTCGACTTAAATAGAAGACTTTGCAATTGAAGCATTGGCTACGGAGGTGTCACGTGAGATGGTGGAAATTTCTATAAATTTGTAGATAAATCTTTAAAATACTCAAAAATATCGAAAAATTTTCAATGATATATCACGAAGAACTTATTAATCATCATCTCAGCCACAAGAAGTTCTCTGATGAGCATAGGTCTCCTAATTGGCTATCATGCAAGGTTTCTGAAATGGACAGGGGATAAAGGGATCCTTGGAAATGTCAAGAGTGAGCTAGGAAACGTCAAGGGAGGGAGGGGTCAAGGGAACGTGTATTGAGATACTATTAACGCGTACTGTTTGACTAAAATCAAGCAACTATGAATGGATTTTTATCGTAAACAATGAATTTGTATAATACTTTTTTTATAATATAAATACATGGGCTTACGATGCCTGTATGGATATTTTAAATCATCTCCAATAGTAATATTTAATTTCAATTTTTTTTTAGAACCGTGACATAAAACAACACAAGTGTACTATGAAACTTGGCAGATATGGTTAGTTAAAACTGGTTTATTTATTTTACATTTTATATACTTTCTGTCATTATTCGTAACTAAGTAGAAAAAAAATATACCTTAATATAATATTGACTGACCTTGTGGCTCAGTTGGCAGTACGTCTGCCTGCCGAGCTGTAGGTCGTGGGTTCGATCCCCACCCAGGGCAAACATTTGTATGATGAACATGGATATTTATTCTGTGTGTGGGTGTTTATATGTATCATATGTATATATTTACAAAAAAAATTATATATGTATTCTATCAGCCATCTAGTTCCATAGTACAAGCTGTGCTTAGTTTGGGCTAGAGGGTGTTGTGTGAAATGTCCACAAATATTTATTTATTATTTAACTTTCTTTGTAGAAATTAAACAGATTTTTATGACTTTAAAGCACATTGTACACAATTTTAAAATGTCACGTTTCAAGTATAAAGTCAAATCAAATATATATTTATTATGTGAATAAAAAAAATAATTAATTAGTTCCTAATTACCTACACTGTGTCCCCACACTAGACACAGGGTCCGTGTTGTGGGAACCTAACGTCGAGCAGTAAGTACCATTTTACGAGTTACTCAGGTGAGGGTTGTCTGTTACATGAACCAGAAGGGGTACAACATAAAGAAAATCACAAGACAAAAGTATAAATAGAGTTACAATAAGTAATTAGTAAAGTATTTAAAGTGTTCGTAGTTACCAGATACAAGACCCTTTACTTTTGTCTGGGTGCTCTCCATGAATAATGCAGTATTGGACAAGTCTTTTTTTTTAATACAAGATAGGCTTTGCGCTTGACTGCCAAATCATCTGATGTTTAGCGATATTGCGGCCCACGATGAAGCGCGCTAGAAACTCGATTCACTCGCGATTTAAAGACACCCAGATTGCATCTATCGTGAAATACACACTCAGGAAGCGTATTTCACAATTTAGCAGTTCATACGTTAAAATTAGAATTAAAACGTTTCGTTCTGGCTTTTGAAATATCCACCGTGAAACGAAATTGAGTAAAACATACGTGACAGAGCTGCTACAAACTGTTTAATTTTAACAATTCAACAAAAAATTATTAAAGGCAGTTTAATTTCAATATAGAACTAAGTAAACCTTATTTTGTCGTCAAAAAAAATTAGTATGTGTTTGATTTCAGCAATAATTATATTGACATAAAATATTCATATGCGAACTCAAATAGTTTTTTTTAATTTATCAGTCGTTGTATCAGATATGAAACCTATTAGTGTTCTTAAAATATTTTCTTGAATCTTTTTCTAACATAAGCTGAGGTATCGTTTAAACACATCACCCACGTACAGATTGACTATCCTAGATAAGTTACAAAAGCTAGACTTTAGTCTTGATATGGTGAAACAGAAACGCCGACACGTCATTTTATTTTTTTATTTTCAGTCTAATCTTGCGCTTTAAACGTGTTATATCCAGCCTGTTTTTATGCAAAGGTCCCGTCTAGAACGCAAAACGATTACCTATAAATAACCCAAATATCTTTAAAAAAGTGACACACATTTGTCATTTATGTTGTTTTCAACATGGTTACAACAACTGACTAAAACTTAGTATGATTTTACTAACTTAAAAGTTACAACTGCTCCGGAATATATAACCAAATAAAAGTTACAAAGAAAAAAAAAACTATTGTTACATACGATCGACGCATATGGCCAAAAACGCAAAAGACCAATGGCCTTTTGCTTATTTAAAAATATATATTAACTGTCTATTTACGTATACTTACAAAATGATTTTATTTAAACGAAACAAATTTTAACGGATTTATCGCAATTTTAATGAGTAACAATTTGCCGACAATCTCATAAACAACGTAGCAAACTACGTAAGCAATATGTTCAGTCTAGCAATGTCTCCGACTTGGGTCGAAGGAAATATAGACGGTACAACAAAAACAAACAAATCTTTCAAGTCAAATTTGACCCACTTCTCGGTTTCCATTTGAGTTAAAATAAATATTTAAATATTGGTGGACATTTCACACAACACCATCTAGCCCAAACTAAGCAAAGCTTGTACTATTGAAACTAGATGGCTAATAAATACATGTATACTTTTTTTGTAAATACATACTTATGACACATAGAAAAACTCAGAAACAGAACAAACATCCATGCTAATCACACAAATGTTTGTCCTAGGTGCGGATGGAACCCACGACCTACAGTTTAGTAGGCAGACATAGGTACTACCAACTGAGCTGCGAGATCAATTAAAGCTAATACCTAAAAAGTATTTTTGGATTAAAGCACGCACTATTATTATTAAAGGGGTATTTAGCGTGGTTCGCGTTAATTTTGAGCTCCCGATATTTCAGCACAGTCACCTACAGTTACCAGTCTTCAGTCGCCCGTGAACATGCATGTAATTGTGCCGAAAT
Source organism: Lycia hirtaria (assembly GCA_947563715.1). NCBI lineage: Eukaryota > Metazoa > Arthropoda > Insecta > Lepidoptera > Geometridae > Lycia > Lycia hirtaria. The sequence goes on from OX387375.1 coordinate 29,713,964, forward strand.
ATCGGGAGCTTGTAATTATCGCGAACCACGGTAAATATCCCGTAACAATAATAATGCTTTAATGAATGACCGTGATAGCTTAAAAAAGTATTTTTGGATTATCTTGATACAGACCTTTTTATTCTTATTCGCCGGAAATCTCATAATTTCATAGATGCAATATGAGTCAGCAGTCAGCACCGCGCCTCTATCGACTTGGGTTTGGGTCGTTTTATTACAAAACTTTGATTAGTTGGTGGAAGCAAACATTACTCGGACGGCTCACTCTGGTTTTATGCTCGGAACTCGGATACGCAGGATTTTAACACGTGATTAGGAGCTGCAACGAGACTTATGAATGACTTATCTTTCATTATAAATTATTACATATTATTTTATTCTCTTTGTTTGGAACAAAGATTAGTCTGTAAGGTATTTATGATACTCCTGTTAGTGTTACATTCCTGTTGCCTGAAATAAATGATAGATATAGTAGTTTTCATTCATATAATTTTTTTATATAATAACTATAATAATATATAATAAAATTATAAATATTATAAAAAACTTTAATCTAGGATGTCGCCAGCAGCTGGCAGTGGTAGGGGCTATGGTGAAAAATGCGTGCCATTTCCAGGATCCATGTCCTTTTTGTATCTGACCTTAGACCTAACTATCTAACGAAATCTTATAGTTATTATGAGATTTATTGGCTTTTAGATGTTCATGATTTGTACAAAACTGATTAAAATTTAATCGCGGCCAAATCATTGTTTATTTCAACGGTCGGGCTAATTTGCGTCACATGTTGACAAATAGAATGTAGAAATATACATACAGTACCCGAAATATCCCTCTTCTTGCGGAGTCGGGTGAATATTTCAACACCTGACGAGAATTGGACCTGCATTAGTTCCCTAGTAGTACTTTAGAGCGACGTTGAAGATGTAAAACGATCGAATGGACTTCCAGGAACGTACTCTAAGGGCCCTGATTCCGTGTGAACATCAACCGCTTAAAATGAACGTAACTTAAATGCGTTACAATGGAAATAAGACTTTAATATAAGACGAATAAAATTAAATTTTGTTTGTTATCACATCATTTACATTACGTTGCAGTTTCCTTAAGTAATCAAGGCTTAGGTCATCGTGCAGTGTCGTTGTCCCAGAAAATGCAGCTATAATATGAATAGCTATTACATGTTTACATTTTTAGTGTCAATGAATTGTTTTCCTCGTACTTTGTCACTAGATTGTTTATGTTGATTGAGGTATTTATGACTCATAAGCTTGTTATTTGTACATCGATCAACATGGCTACGAATAATACGATTTTTGTTAAGATTTTCGTGTTTTAACACTGAGGTCTATTTATTTTATGACTCAGACCTTTTTGCAGATTCCTACATTATAACTTATTTTATTTTATTCTTCATTCATTCATTCATTTCTTCATTCATTCAACTAAGGTATGACAAGGCGCAAGAACTAGTGACGTACGTAACTCCCGTAACGTCATCTCTAGTAGGTAGGTATTATTTAAAAATACATTAATGGAGTGGATTCGTCTGTCGAATAAACAAAATGGCAATAAAAAAACTTATTTTAAACATATTTAGATATTTATCTTATTGCCTTTGTATTCACGTTTGCATCATTTAGATATTATTCAATAATATCTTTACGCGAAAACCTTTTATTAACCGACTTCAAAAAAGGAGGAGGAGTCCATTTTGGATCTTTTTTGGATGTCCATGTGGGAAGGCCTATGCCCAGCAGTGGACTTCTTATGGCTGAGATACTGATGTTGATTACTGATTACCTCCTTTTTTGAAGGCGGTTATGATGTAGGTAGTAGTAATGATTTGGTCTGACCTGGATATCTGTTATTTCTAGGGCAAGACCAAACGGGAGCAGTCTTTGGAGGAGTTGCGGCAGCACATCCACCGCTTCTACCTGCCGCTGAGCAGACAGTTCATGGTGCTGTTCCCTGAAGGAGGCTTCCTGCACAAGAGGAGGGAAGTCAGCCAGAGGTAACCAGCTACGGAATACCGCTGTTTCGTTTTAGACGGAAGTACTAAGGCGGGAGCCTATCCGTGAGGCTACGGTGTCTGTCTGTCTGTTTTACACTTAAGCGGCTGTATCTTTTGAACGTAATAGATACAAATCTCAAAATTGGTGAGATTGTAGGATTTACTTTGATGTAAATATTAAGTTTCCGGCAGCCTAGTCGGAAGACCGTCTGACTTGCGATCCGCTGGTCCTGGGTTCGAATCCCACGGCATGCACCTCTGTATTTTCGAAGTTATGTGCGTATTGTTGATTGCTAATTAAAATTAACCCCGGTGTTAGGTGTTCATTTTCATGTGTTATGTGCATAGGAGTACGGAAGCCTCGGTGAGCGAGTGAAACTTTTACTTTGCTGGATTTGTTATTCATTGAAGACAATCAGAGCTTTTGACCGTCTTATAAAACGATGACGCGGCTACAATGGAGTGAGTTTGCTTAAAAAAAGCAAACGCACTCCATTCGAATGATTGTGAATATTAAGTTCCTTCTAGGCACGCGCGCTCCACCGTACACCGCGACAGTCGCTTAACATCAGGCGGGAGAGCGGTTAAGCGGAAGAGTTTTCGTATAAAAAAAAACCGGGCTAGTGTGAGTCAGACTCACCCACCGAGGGTTCCGTACCAACTAGTAGATAAAAGGGGGAAAACATATTTTTTTTTTTATATTTTCCTTCATAAACCGAAAAATATACATCGTAAAATTATTTAAAAACCTGTTTTAGCTTATGCTAATAAAGTTCTTTCACATGATACCCCACATGATAAGGTTAGTTCACTTTTAAATTTGGACCTTCATTTCTTGCATGAAGACACAATTTTTTTGTGATTAAATTAAAAATGTCCAGTTTTCGGATTTTTTCCTATATGTATACTCTAACACAATGCTTCTTCCCAAATTTCATTGTTCTAGGTCAACGGAAAGTACCCCATAGGTTTTGATTCCCTTGTGAGTGTCGAAATTTGCATTTTTTACGATATATTCGGCAGCAATTTTTTTTTTACGAAAACTTAGAAACTTTATTTTTCTTTCTGCAGTAAGATACTATGGATCTGCGTATATGGTTTTAATTTCAACTCGATACCTTCACGCGTTCCCGAGATAAAGGTCTTGCCACCCGGACAGACGGACGGACAGACGGACAGACGGACAACAAAGTGATCCTATAAGGGTTCCGTTTTTTCCTATTGAGGTACGGAACCCTAAAAAACGATTTCAAAATACGCAATTTGTTTAGGTACTTGGTATTCGTTTACAATTATATTTTTTCAGTTATTTTGTTTTAACTACCAAAGTACTGAATCGATATTGATAGACTTGATTTGGACCCACCTCTGACGTATTTATCTACCAAACAAAAAATAATCATCAAACACAATTCATAATTGATGGAGTAATCGCTATACAATAAAAAACATACAGTCGAATTGAGAACCTCTTTCTTTTTGAAAGTCGGTTAAAAACTAAATCTAGACCCTTTTAATCTGGCAAATTATATATAATTCTTCCCAATGAAAATAGTATTAACAAGTATTTAAGCCGTGTAATAAAGTCATGAAACAGTTAACTTATTACGTGGCTTTCAGGTTTGCAGAGAAAAACAACCTTCCAAAGTTGGAGTACGTATCTCTTCCCCGCGCCGGTGCGATGAAGATCATCATGGAAGAGGTCGGACCTCACAGGGACCAGGGCGCCAGCACCTCTAAGGATACCAAGAAAGGTAAATACTTACCCGTGATATTTATATATAGGAAGTAAGAATTGATCGTATCGAACTCAATGTTTGCAAAACGGGTAGATCATCATCTCAGCCATAGGAAGCCTCTTTCATAGATCATCATCTCAGCCATAGGAAGCCTCTCCCATGGATCATCTCCCATGCCGGAGGAAGGCCTCTCCCTCTGCGGATTTTCAAGAAGAACAGTTATCGTGAACTGCAACCAGCGCCTTCCTGCCATTTGTATGGGCTAGACACAAGGGCGTCGCCAAGGGGGGGCAGAGGGGGCAGCTGAAGAGATTTTAAAAATGTAGCCAACTGTAAAGCAACCAAAGTCCTAAGGCCGTACAATTGTACCTCTACCTACAATTCATATTTTTCTCATCCTCCATAATATTAACTTGCCCCCTCTGGGCTGTGGGCTGGCGACGCCCTTGGCTAGACAGTAAGCAATACTTATGTAGTCATCTATCCATAACTATCTTACTCATTCACTGATATTTATAATCTGTATTATTAACGACTACATTTATTAATATTTTTTTTAAACTACGGCTCATTCAAGTCTCTTTTGAGTCGGAAAATCCGACTATAGTTTCAATCGCATTCGGCGGTCTTTTTCAAAGGAGCAGCGCAAACATCACTCTTAGTCGGTGACGTGCCTCGCACTGCGACATGCCGCTCGTGCCGCACTTGACGTCATCGGTTGCAAAAGGGTTGGGTTGGAAAGCCGGTCTTCGTGCATCGATTCAGCTGGAGAGTTCTCTTCACTAGAATTCACATGAGTGCCAGTACAATAATCCAGCCAACTACTAATAATTACTAATAAAAAAGTACTATTAATTACAATTATTATATTAACCGCATTACACAATATATACATAGTAGGTAAATGATCAATATTTTTATTTTTTATAATAACAAACTTTATTATTTACAAATCAAATCGTTGGATTATCTACCTACGATCTATCGCACCGTTGTTAGTGCGGCCAGCCGCCGCCGCGCGCGCCGTGGAATCGGATTATGGCAACGATGCGCTCGCGTCACCGCAGCGCAGCGCCTGTGTTGCATACAGACCTCATCGCCACGCGCATGTGCCGTGCACTGTCCGTTCATTTATTTAGATCTTGTATTTGGACTGGTCATATAATAAATAATAAGAAAAAAATCCGATTAGATAGGTAGATATTTTTCTTAGGGCAATAAAAAGTGCTCGCAATGACTTAAAGCAGTGGCAAAGTGGTTAAAGTCCGCAGGTCCTGGGTTCGAATCCCGTGGCACGCACCTCTGTCTTTTCGAAGTTATGTGCGTATTGTTGATTACCGCCAACTTCAAACGGTGAAGGAAAACATCTTGAGGAAACCTACATGTCTGAGAGTTATCAATGATCTTGAAAGATGTGTGAAGTCTGCCAACCCGCACTTGGCCAGCGTGGTAGACTATGGCCTTACCCTTCTCACAATGAGAAGATGGCCCGCGCCCAGCAGTGGGACAGTTTGTACAAGCAGGGCTGATAAGAAGAAGCATGACTTAAAAATAAGGCCAAACTCGACACGTAAACATCACATTAAAATTATTTTTAATCAATAAATAGAATTATAGGAATTATAATTATTAATTTGGTCACTATATTACTGAACTACGTATTTACAATATGTATTAATTTAAAAAAAAACACATTTTTTTTACTTAACGGTGTACATTTTCACACTTTAATTCATTTACATAAATAAACCAATCTCTAGATTCAATTAATATGTCAAATCAAGTACAATTAAAAGTCAATTATCATAGATTGCCGAATGCATATTGTGTCTATCCCATCACCATTCACAAATTTATAATAACGTTTATATACATTTATAAATATTTAAAAAAAAACGACATAAATGATACAATAGTAAAATTAAAATCTTATAATTAATAGGCATGTGCATTTCTTTGACACGTAGAGTAATTCTAAAATGCTTTATTTTATTTACAAAATTACAGCTAAAACTTTTGAGAAATTTGTTTTACACAGAAATAAGGTATACATAAAAATATTAACAACTTAAAGTATAAAAAGTCGTACAGTAAATGTAATTTAAAAATCACTAAAAACATAAATGCTTACAAGTAATTTTGGTGTTGTCTGCGTGAATTATTATTTACAAAAATAATAGCCAATTTCACAACAGCTATTCCAGAAAAATAATAACCGACCAAGCGCAAAGTAGGGTTCCGTAATTACACATCCTAATTTTTGTGAACTTATAACTAAGGAGTCTTCTGTTAAATAATATGAACATACGAGTTAAATAATATGTAATAAATAAGTATATCTAAGCCGCGGACAGACGGACAGACATGGCGAAACTATAAGTGTTCGTAGTTGACTACGGAACCCTAAAAACTGGCTTTTTGATCATTATATTTCAAAATGTGTTCCAAAATATCCACAAAACGGTTAATTTTTCATGAATAAAATTTTTCATCATCATCTCAGCCACAAGAAGTCCAGTGCTAGACATAGGTCTCCACTATGGATTTACAAAATGACCGATTGGAAGCAGCTTGCTTCCGGCATCTTCCTGCCACTTGTATAGAATCTCATGTGATTGAAATTAAGTTCGTCAAAAACATATGAAAAACTCGTTAACGATAGAATTGTTTATAACAAATGCCCAGATGTGGCTACGATATGAAGAAGAAAAGAAAGAAAGATTAAATTTTTCTTAAAGATAGAATATTAGCTGTTTATATTTTAAGTTGTTTTATTATTAAAGTTTTAAACTTTCACAAAAATATGACAGAATCAAACAAACGACACCACATACTTTTACAAAATTACTAAGTACCATTTTAAAGTATATTTTGATAGATTCACAAGAAAAAAAAACACTTAAAACAAAACTTTAGTACTTACGAGTATTTAATTTTCTTGCCCTTTCTTTCTCTCACCTCTCTCTCACACACAACCACACATAATATACACATGTTGTTTTATTCATAGGTTAAAATTATGAATTCTACACTTTCAACATAAAAAGTACAAGCACTAGAAGTAATGAGTTAAACGTATAACTCTTATCCGATGCATTATTGGCTGAAGATTTGGATTCGGAAGGTTTAGGCGTCACAAGTTTAGGCTCTAAAGGCTTAGCGTCACCAGGTACGGGAAGTGTAGGCATAGGATCTGGTCTATGTGGAGGTTCCACCGGTGTGTGTTCGAATGGGCCAGGCTCTAAAAGTGTCCGATCTTTTCCAGGTTCTAGAGGTTGCGGCGGTTCTTCACTAGGTGGTTCTGGTTGCACATGTTTTTGAGGTATTCCCGCTTGCCTTGAGATTGGCTGTGTTTTTGGGGTAACAAAATTTCTGCCCCATTGCTCTTGCAACATACTCGAACCCATGAAACGATCATCGATACCTGAAAAAAAGCATTTAAAACAATATGAATAACTATTATTAAATAAACGACGTGTGGCACTCGGAGACTGCCGCGGTAAAGCTATTGCATAATAGCTTTACGCGCGGTGTGTTAGGTTATTTTCGTTACGGAATTTCTAGATTCGGTCTCCACGCTCAAGGCCTGCGATAGAAGCTATGCAATAGCTTAAAAAGCCTTTATAAAAATATATATAAAAAATATATAGTGAATGGTGTGTTACCTATCTCAGATTTAACTAGACAATTAGTTCTTAAACAATTATTGTTATTCATATAATACTAATTAATACAGTTTTTCTGTCGCGATCAAACAAATACTGTTATTTTGAGGGCCTCGATGTAAAAACCAGTTGCGGGCTGTTTACCTACTCAAGCAGAATTTGTGGTCAAACATCTCCACTACATTGTAATATAATATTTTACGTCAGTTATACACTGATTAATTCATTAAATAGCATTCATATTGAACAAAACTGTCATAACGAAATATTAAAAAAATAAAATGAACTTAATTCAGAGAATTAAATAAATCTACTGAAAACAGCTTGAACTTATCCAAATGGTACTAAGATACATGAGAACACCAAAATGATAGTACCTGTTTTGTTAGTTGATGTTGAATTTTCCATCGCAGTCAAATCTTCTGGTGGTGGTGACATGTTGTTTAAATCTGTAAATGAATAAATTGATTGAAGTCTTCTTACTGTGGCAAGCATTTATCACAAATTGTATGATGAAGGAGGAAATAAATTAATAATTTAAATAAACTAGTGCTTAATTTTCTTGTAGTTAAGTATCAAATAAGTTGTAGCAGATAAGTTGTTTTCAGTTGTACATGCAAAACATCACCAATCTCCCTTATGCTACATTTTAAATAGCAAATAGCTTGTATGCTTTTTACTATATCGTCTTTGTCTCGTTACATTGCATTTTGTCAATTCACACAATATTAACTGATAGCTATTTTAACCTCTTGATCTTTTTGCTCTTCATCTGACGCTTTTCGAAGTCTCAACTATAATGAAATATTTCTCACGTTTTTCGGTAACCAATAATATATTATTATTTTGATTAGATATTACGTAATTTGTATCCAGGGGGGGATGGCTTACCCATGGATAGTCTAGCAGTGGACTATTGGTTCCATCTTTAGGTCTTTTTATATTTTAAGCGATATTTTAATGGATGTTATAAAATTAATTTAACTGTAAATTTTTAAATCTATTTTGTCACATCACCCACAACATAGTAAACTGCAAATAGCACTTCAAATCTATAACGGTATTATACGAATGTGTCAGGCATCTGTATACTTACGTTTAAGTATATAACAGATCATTTTCCTGCCAGCTAATATCTAGCAAACACATCGTTTGTTATGCATTGTTCATTATGATAATAATATTTAAATGTATATCGTTCCATCATCTGCATTTTCAAATTTTAAAACTATTGCTTCAGTGGTTTAGCTGTATTCATCCACTGTTAAAGTAACATTCAGTTTATATTTATAATAGTAATATTACTGTGGATTATTTTTAAGCTATTGCATAGCTTCTATCGCGGGCCTTGACCGTGGAGACCGAATCCAGAAATTCCGTAACGAAAATAACCTAACACACCGCGCGTAAAGCTATTATGCAATAGCTTTACCGCGGCAGTCTCCGAGTGCCACACGTCTTTTTACGCTATTTCTATGAGGTTTATACCGAACTCATGGAGGACTTTTTTACTAAATAAACTTATAATTTAAGCAATACAGTGAACGTGTATTACGGCATACTATGTATAACAGACGCACACTGTATATTGTGACAGCCTCTAAGCTAGAATCACTAGAAGTATGCATATATATCATTACGTTGTCATTTAGACATAAGACATAAGACAATTTATTTACCAAAAAAACATCAATATACATTATGTGCACGTTTACTTGGGCGCAAAAGACAATACAGTAAAGTGGTGGATTTATTAATGTATATTATAAAGATTCTGTTCAGCGAGCCCCAAACTAAGCACGAAGCTTGTATCTTGGAGCCCGAGTGCTAGTTAATTTTCTATTCTTTTATTGACTTGAATACTTGAGCACATCCTTTGAACACTTTGCCTTTTTCTGTATTCATGGTGCAGTTACTGGCCATAGTAATACAGTTTTGGATGCAATACATACCTTGTTCTCCCGTTGGTCTTGAATTATTTACATTGCTAATGATCGCCGAGTAGAAGCGAGGTGCGGATGATTCAGGATCCGGTTCTGATTTTCCCGGGGATCCCCATATGTCATCCAAAACTGTAAAAATAATACAATTAATTAATATTGTGTTCTAAATGTGTTACAAGTTTAATGATTTGTTGATTAGATTAAAGCTGATTACAGTAGCAGTAAGTATGTATCGACAGCGATTACAGCAATTTATTGACTGGCCTTGTGGCTCAGTTGGTAGTGTGTTTACGTCTACCTGCTGAACTGAAAGGTCGTGGGTTCAATCCCCACCCAGGGCAAACATTTGTGTGATGAGCATGGATGTATGTCCTGTGTCTGGGTGTTTCTATGTATCATATGTATATATTTATAGTACAATACTCCATAGTACAAGCTTTGCTTAGTTTGGGCTAGATGGTGTTGTGTGAAATGTCCACAAATATTTATTTATTTATTATTTATTAACTGTAATTGTAGTGATTCGATCTCTTCTCAGCAACCGCATCATGTTTAGGGTCTGCATTACAGGAATCTCTTAGTATAGGGAGTAAAATCAAAAAATTTAAACTTTATTTGCTGATTCGTATCAAAAGTTGTAGATAACACGATAAATTACCGAGCTATGTTGGTATCCATATAGTCGTGTAAGAATAAATGTTTACTTGAAGAGATATTTCTGCTTAAAACTTTTGTTTTAATGTTAAGGTCTATGTGTTTTTGATAATAATATGTTTTGGTATTTGTTTATTAGAATTCAATGTAATTTAGTTTTTATTCTTCTATAAACAAAACTGCAAACTGCATCGGGTACGTATATCCTATATAACCGTAATTGGTTTGTGCATACAAATGTATCTTAAAAACTTAAGTGTCCAAAGCTTATATTTACTCTTAAAAATTGACATTATACACGACACGGACAGATGACCTTATCGAAGTGGCACGAAGACGCCGGATGCAGACCGCTTCCAACCGGTCCTTTTGAAAATCCATGGCCTTGTTTAGCAGTGGACTTCTTATGGCTGATATGATGATGATGACTCCTAAAAATGCGGATACTTCTATGTACGAAATGAAATTTCGTTAAAAAAAATATAATTGCGTTTAATATAATTCATACTTACTATTTTGTGGAATAGACACGGTTGTTTGTTCTACGTAAGACCTCGCAGTGTTGTGGTCTAATGTTGGTGGTATTGGTGGATGGTGATCTCTTGGTGTTGGTGGTGATCCATAAGCTTCGTAAATTTTTTGTTCCAAATCTGAAAAAGAAAAAATATTACGGTTAAATATCTTAATGAACACAATAAAGGCGAAAGTAATAATTCTTGTATCTCTGTTTATTTGATACCTTTTCACGATTAAATGACTAAATAGGCACAATTTTTATCTTATCATCACCATCATCACAATTTTCCATCATTACGCGAGTGGAACCTCGGGGTGCGGTTACTAATTATTTACAGAGTACCTGAAATAATGTTTTCTAAGATTTTCGTGATTGGTACTCATTGAAATATAACAAATACTGCAATGTGTTCGAAGAGTACATAGAAACCGTGTTGCAATGGGTTTTTAGCGCCGTGTGTTACTTTTCACTACGATTGCGAGAAAATAAAATAATCCAATACAATAATTCAAAGTTTATTTTATTAAATATGAAATGTACAACTTGTACAATTCTGGATATTTAACGAGATGTTTGCAAAGAGAATGTAAATATATTCCAAAGAGATTATTCTACTTTTGAATAAAGACTGTTTCGTTTATTGTGCTCTTTGGTAACAAATAAAACTTTTAAAAAAATATTTTCCCCTAGAGCAAAATATGCTATTTTTTCCTCGCTCTAGTACGCTACAATGACGGACTTTTTGAGCAAGAGAAGTGAAAAATTATATAAAATAAGCGTGATAAATCCGTTTAAATTTGTTTCTATTAAAACCATTTTTTTTAAACTATCACGGCCATTCATGAATTTGTTTCAATTACCTGATATTTTCTAAAAGGTGCATTGTAATTTTTTGCTGGTGATGATATCATCTTAAAGGTGAATTTTTGTTGTGGTGAAGTCAAAGGTTAAAGGTCCATTGCTGGTGGTGAAATAATATCAGACGGTGAATTAAACAATTATATATTCCACAAAAACATTATACCTAATAAATAGTGATCAAACCTCTAAAAATGTAATGGGAGTACCCATTCATAGTGATGCTCACATAGAGGTCGGTTCATGTATCGTAGAATAAATTATTAAACCAAATATAAATATAGTAGGAAATACCCGAAGTATTGCCTGCATTAGACCGGTTCATGTGTCATACTCGTAGACAAGACTATATCTATACATACATACATATAATACTGACTGGCCTTGTGGCTCAGTTGGTGTTTACGTCTACCTGCTGAACTGAAAGGTCGTGGGTTCAATCCCCACCCAGGGCAAACATTTGTGTGATGAGCATGGATGTTTGTTCTGTGTCTGGGTGTTTCTATGTATCATATGTATATATTTACAACAAAAAAAAGTATATATGTATTCTATCAGCCATCTAGTTCCATAGTACAAGCTTTGCTTAGTTTGGGCTAGATGGTGTTGTGTGAAATGTCCACAAATATTTATTTATATTTATTTATTTAATAAGACGTTAACGGGTCAAAATCTGTACATTAGATTTTTTTTTATTGTAGGATGCATTAGTGTCGATAGAAGCCAAAACAGCAATTTTTATCATTTTTGTCTGTCTGTCTGTCTGTACGGTGTGTCCGATGGACGCTGAAACTACTGTTCGGATTTAGACGAATGGCAATGACGAATGGAATTTGGCAGGATTATTACTTATACTATGTAGAAGGATCTGGCTTTTACTGGCTACTTTTTATTCCGAAAAATTTAACGGTTACTGTGGGATACATTAAACAATAACAACATAATCGATCACCACGCGGGCGGAACCGCGGGGCGCAGCTAGTATACTAATAAAAACAAAAATTTCGTACTGCTACCCGGAAGTGTGAGTTAGAATTATCATAAAGATTTTGACAGCAACGATAAGATGTAACGATGGCAATGATTCGAAACAGCTCAATTATTTTACATTGTTTCGATATAGTGTTTCGTATGTTTGGCAGGCTAAGCTTTTGCTCTTAGCTCACCGATATGCTCGAAAATTGAATTAAACTTAGTTTAAAATGAAAACAGATTGTCAAATAAATCGTGCTACGTGTACTAGATTACACCGCTCGTTGAGGTCTTTAAGTTAATATAACTGCGAGAAAGTAGATATACCGGTCCAGTCACCAGGTTTGGTATCAAGTATTTATAACGAATTTAGAATATGAGAAGCAATAAAATCATATGAATGAATGATATCATAAATGACTGGTAAACAATGCAGGAAGAAATATGGCAACATTACAATAGATTTGAGAATGTAAAATCAATAGTTATTTTTTTGAATAATTAAATAATCATCACTGTCATTGTCTTGCCCTTTTCTCACTAGATGGGGTCAGTACACCACGTTTCCTTCCACTACTTCACTCTATCAGGTGTCATTTCTACACTCACACTAATAATTGAATAATATATTGCAATAATAAAGTGTCATAATCATGAGTCGGGCTCACCAATAAAGCCTTCTCAAAAATAAAAGATTCACATTGGAAGTAAAGAAATATAATCGGACTAACGTCGTTTAAACTCTCAAATACGGCAAAAATTTACTAGAAAATCCCACACAAATAGCAAATGCATTTAATAATACCTATGTAGATTTAGTAAAAAATCAAATAAAATTATCTAAAAAGAAACGAATAAACAAATGCGATGATAAAAAGGATCACATATCACATTCAATATATTTAGAACCAACGTCCCCCCACGAGATCAATACAGTTATATCATCTTTAAAAGATACAAATAGTGTAGGCCATGACGAAATATCAACAAAGGTTTTAAAACATTGTAGAGAAGTAATAGCTACCCCGTTATCATACTTGATAAATCTATCTATTGAACAAGGACAGTTTCCTGACCACCTAAAAATCACAGTTGTAAAACCTCTCTATAAAAAGGGTGACAGAGAATCTTGTGACAATTATCGACCTATTGCTTTAATACCAATCGTGTCAAAAATATATGAAAAAGTCATATATGCCAGACTTTACAAATATCTGGAAAAGTACAACATTTTAACCAATGTTCAACACGGATTCCGAAGAAACAGATCTACTACAAGGGCTGTATACGAAATGATGAAGACGATATCCGAATGTTTAAATAGTAAAATACCAGTAACGTCAATTTTTATGGACATGTCAAAAGCGTTTGACTTCGTATGTCATAAAAAATTACTGGCAAAGTTAGAATCTTGCGGAATTAGAGGCATAGCGTATAAACTTATTGAATCGTATCTAAATAATCGACAACAATATATTGAAATTACGCGGATACTTAAGAACGAGGAAGTTGTTTTTAAATCAAGAGTAAGACGTATAGAATATGGAGTCCCACAAGGAAGTATTTTGGGACCTCTACTCTTCCTCGTTTATATAAATGACTTGCCAAGCACAGTAGATCATCAAATGGTCCTTTTTGCAGATGATTCTACACTCATAATTAAGGGTTCAAATAAATCAGAATATGAAAACACTATTAATAAAGCTCTTGAGAGTATCATGAATTGGTTCGACCATAATAATTTAATAGTGAATGTAAACAAAACAAAAGCAATGCAATTTTATTTTCCACAATCTAAGCCACAAAACATAATAATTAAATATCAAAATACAATTATAGAACAAGTTAAAGAGATAAGATTTCTAGGACTAAATGTGGACTGTCACGGTAATTGGAAGAATCACATTGACTACGTACGCAAAAAAATCAGTAGATACGTTTACGCATTAAAAAGGCTAAGCAAAGTAGCATCACAGAAAGCGGCAATTTGTGCGTATCATGCAAATGTAGCTTCCAATTTACGGTACGGTTTATTGCTATGTGGTAACTCTGTCAACATTAAAACAGTATTTAAAATGCAAAAGAGATGTGCCAGAGCTCTCACAGGAGCTAGACAAAGACACATACTTAATTAATAAATTTTAAATTTTAATTAGGTAGCTACAATATTGTATGCCCAAAAGGGTAGCTGTTGATACTTCTTTCTTTGACCACATGTATTCTAACACAGCTGACAATAAAGGATTTGTATTTGTATTTGTATTTGTATTTGTACGAAAACTCTGAATATAATCTTTGAAGTATATAAAACAACGCATAAATGAAGAACAATCTAGAACCTAATAATTTTGATTTTTAATCTTTGAATAACGTGGCCAGTGCTAAATCGTACAAAGGAGGCCACAAGTATATAATAGGTATTTGTTCATCATCATCATCATCATCTCAGCCATAAGAAGTCCACCGCTGGACATAGGCCTCCTCCATGGATTTCCAAAAAGACCGATTGGAAGCGGCTTGCATCCAGCGTCTTCCCGCCACTTGTATGAGATCATCTGTCCATCTCGTGGCTGGTCTTCCTACGCTGCGCTTGCCGGTACGGTATTTGCCGGTATTTGCCGGTACGGTACGGTGGTTGCGGTATTTGTTGTTGGATGTTAATTTAATTCATGACCGCATGATTCATGGTAGGTGTATACACTTTTGTAAGAAATTAAATTACAATTTCTTACAAAATAGTTGGATAAATGCTCTCATAGATAGTGCTAAAATTATTAATTGACTTGGTTTTACATTAGATCTCACAACTTTTTGTAGTAGGAGAGCTGCGTAGCGAGACTTGGCCTTTTGTACATGTTATGTTTTTGATGGGATCTCATTTCTTTTTGTTGGCCTTTTTTCTTTTCACGTATCATATTATTTTGTGCGTCAGCTACGGAGTTTTTCAAAGCCCACTCCCTGTCTCTGTGGACTTTTTGCAGAGGTTTTAATGTAGGTACTATCATATCTTGCACATATGAACTATTTACTTACCTATTTACATAATTGTAGGTAGCGTAAGTGATGGAAAAATGTATAAACTGCAAGAGTAACTATGTAATGTGTATCTATCTCAGTATGAAATTACGGTATGCTTTAGTTTTTCTTACTTTATACGCTGATCAGTAATTGTGTTTCAAACTTAAACATGTGAATTTGAAAGAGGTAACTTAGAATTTTGATAAAGGGTTGGATTGTTAGTGACATAAGCTTACCTCCTATAATGGACATGCTGCACCAACTTATACATAAGTACATGTATAAGTATACTATAGGTATAAGTATACTTTAAGAGACATCGTCTGTAACTGAATGTGCCTTCTTATTCGAGATAGATCTACGTTTCACAACCAAATCGCCTGATGGTAAACAATGGTGTGGCTAAAGGTGAAGCACGTGTGCATCTATAAGATATTTATATTCTCTAACCTTGAAAATTCCAAGATTGTACATAGTGCGAAACAGAGTAGGGGACAAAGAGTTCTACTTCTGTACAGTACCTATAAATAATGTGGAACGAAATCGTTGTGTATAGATTTTGGTGATTTCAATGCGAAATGGACGGTAGTGAGCCAATGAGATTCGTTTAATACTTCATTGTAGTGAGCTGACTTTCTGCTTGTCCTGTAGTGGAATGGGTGGAATAAGGTCGTGAAGCTCTTGCGTACACTCGACGAAACGGACAAATCCAAAGGGATAGAATATAGTCGCAGACATGCTACTTTACGTCGATGCTCAAGACTAGTAGTTTTTGGCAACTAGTTTATTATCACCTGTATAGCATCTTAGGTCTCCGATAAACGGACTCCATTTCAAATCTTCCAGCTGGTACTTGCTTGCATCGTAGAAAAGGTGGCAACAATACTCTTATTACACATGACCGGACTTGTTGTGCTTGATATAAATAGATGAATGTACGAAGCAACTAACCAAAGCTTTTCTATATTTCCTTAATACTCTATATTTGCCTAAATATCTACTTTTAAATTTTGCGGTTTTAGCAACGAAAGCTCGAATGAACCGCAAAATTACTTTTGTACATTTGTATAAGATTACAAAGTTACTTATGCAGTTAATATATCTCAAGAATGGGGCCAAAATTGTTATATGTCTTAA
The DNA here is from genome assembly GCA_947563715.1 of Lycia hirtaria. NCBI lineage: Eukaryota > Metazoa > Arthropoda > Insecta > Lepidoptera > Geometridae > Lycia > Lycia hirtaria. The sequence continues at coordinate 29,730,481 of OX387375.1, forward strand.
TTTTTCCTTGCTTTATAGGCTAAACACTAATTGTCTTCAAAATTTCAAGCTTGTATGTCTGCTAGAAGTACCTTAGAATTTTGATGATCGGTGAGTGTATAGTGAGTAGATGAGTAGATGGATAGATGAGTGTGTCAGTGACAAAATCAAGAAATTTTGACTAGGAATATTTCTTAAGCTACGGGTTCAAATTGAATGAAATTTGGAAATGTTCTTAGTACTAATATACTCTATTTGTCTATGAAATTTCAGGCTTCTAGCTTTACCCACAACAAAGTTACAGGGGGGTCGAAATTGCTCTGAATGGCTTCGAGAAAAGGATGGTTCGGCGTGGCCTTGCCGCTTGACTTGCCCGGGGCCACTGCCGTGCCCCCAGATTACACAAAATTATCCTTCCAAAGCCAATATTGGATGAATAGGTATTGGTGCATAAACCTCATTTGCATGAAATACTTCCCTACATAACTTTATAAATGTCATAATAACCGTGCGCAATCATTATATAGTAAAAACAATGATGAAACATTAAGAAAACTATTTAAGGAAAAAAAATACGCTAACTAGCATATACATGCTGGAAATTTCACTGTTTGTTAGACAAAACAAAAACCTTTTTAAAAACAAGTCCAATTATCGAACGAGAAATAGCACCATGAATCATGATCATGATGATTTAATGATTATGATTATCTCCGTGAATGATATAAACCGTGCACGAATTGTGTAATCTATGAGAAAAGTACATTGATCAGAGCTACTAATGTATATAATTTGTTGCCAAAAGATATAATTGACATCTCTAGTCTCAGTGTCTTAGTCCTCAATTAGTAATTGAGGACTAAGACACTGAGACAGTGGTTAGCAATAATATTTTCTATGATTTAAAAGAATTTGTGAACAGAAATTACATTGTTAAATAAACTGTTTCAAACTTGACTATATATAATAATCTGACTAATTAAATTCAATTACTTTTCCAGGAAAATACCAATTCTGGCACTAACTAAATCTAAATTTAAACAAAATTATCTTTTGTATTGCTTTAATATTAAATATTGTGTAATAACTTAAGCGTATCAATATGGACAAACTCGATCTGTGGATAACGTTGTTGACTACATTTAATTAAGTTATCGCAACTAAGTTTCATATTACTATATAATATCTGGTTGTTTGTTGTTCCCTAGTAAATAAATAAAAATAACACTAGACATTAATCTCTCTATTTTCATTATTATCGATATCAAATCTTATTTCTTATTTTTTTTATTTAACATTAAATTTAAGTTTTGACATCAAAATATTAAGTGCAATTTGGTAATCGTTTATGTAATTATTAAAATTAGATGTATAATTTTATTATGATGTTGAATAACCGATGGAAGTAAGCTGGTAGATTTATATTGCAATTACATCTAGCATAATACTATATGTATTACATATCAATAAATGAATCCGAATTTCGATAAAAATTCCAGTTTCTTTCTATATTTATTGAGATTTTTGTTTCACTTGATCAATAATTTAATTTTAGATTAGATAACATTTATTATGATGCTAACATAGCCTTAACATTTGTATTTTTTTTAATAATTTAATTAGATTATTTAAAAGCATGTACATGAATATATATATAATTATAACGTTGATATATATCAAATGTAATATCAGTGTTATCAAAATTCTCACACACGACATCAAAATCAAAAACGCTAAAACCAAAATGATAGTGATGTAAATAAATATAATGAAAAACTTACCTCGTCGAGTTCTGATAACAGAACTGTTAACATCCCAAGCAATCGCTAACACAACACAAACTATAACACTAGACATGTTGGACATCACTATAATAAACACAAAATTGAAGATATTAATTATATTTACTTTAAAAATTAAAGACACAACTAGTCTTCTTGGTGGTGTAGCGAACGACTGAGCGCAATGACTAATATTTGTGTGTAGTTAAAGCATAAGGCGCTCGTGAGAGATGACGTATTTGAAATCAAGGAAAACTGGATTTAAGAAGACGCCAGTCAGCCAGAGTACCAAGTATAGATTTAAATTACATACCATGTAAGAGGACATAGCCTTTTATGGGATATTAGAAATGTTACATAATTACAATGCCTAAGTGGTGTAGCTTACACGTTTCATCGTAGACATTTCAACGTCAAACAACTTAGACGTAAGTAAATTTTGGAGAACAAGGATAATTATTAAATTGGTCAAAATACATGGTTTTGTAATAAAAGACATATTCTTTAGTGAGTATATTATAAGTTTTAATAAGAGTCACAGATTAAAATTGCGTAAAAAGTTATTAGCCCAATTATTTCGTCAAAGGCCATGAATCTTTTTATACAGAACATAGTTTTTTTGCGCATTTATTATACGGTATCTCATAAGAGCATACAAGATTATGCGTATATCCAGGGCCTCTAGATAAAAATTAATCCAATTACAGTTAATAAAATTACAGTTACTTTTTATACAATAATAACAATAACGATACTTTTGAGTCTAATAATGATAATTATACCTCTGGTATTCTTACGTCATGTTCTAATATTTCCATGTACGCTTGCTAGATAACGCGTGAGGCGTGGACGTTTGCCAACCCGCAGAATTATACGATTAGCAAATTCTTTCACTCTTTTGGTTTTGTTGAAAGTTGGCACACTACCACCCACATCTTAACTCCCAAAATTGAAATATTAAAGTCTGCTCCCAATCACAATGATTTTGGATCATAATCTTGATTCGTACAGCACAGCTCAGGAGTAAAACTTTTTGCATTGTCTATTTCTTAACAACAATGGATTTTTCAAGTTTGTGTGAATAGACGTCTTCTAGATTGACGTGCGTCATCCTCGGTTATACCAGCGCTCACAGTTAGGCGAGTTGGTGGATTTGGTATTAAATAAAATAATTCTGTACGCGGGAGCTTGATAATAATAGGTCAAGCCATTTATATTTCACCGAGTATGTTAATTAATTGTTAGAATACTAACTATGTATTACTGTTGCTCACTTTGGATAATTTTCCTTTTGAAAAAAAAAACTTCTTCAAGTCAAATAAAAAGCAACCGAACACTTAATAAAATGGCTACTGTAAGAAAATCTACGTAAGAGTATCTAAAAACTACAGAAGATTTGTTTGTGGCATGAAGCGATTGTCAATATCTGAAATATTATGGAAATACTCAAGGCACCACTAAACTAATTAATATTAGAATATATAATAATTAGAAATGAAATGTAATAGTATATTTATTGGGAAAAATGCTACGGCTAATTATAGACACCGAAAAACGAACGATATGAGGATTAAGACTACATAAAAACAATTACAACAGTGTGCATTGAAACCCACACCAGGGAGGCCTGTGTCGTGGGTTACATTATGTTTGACATTCATGGTCTGGGGTAATCTATTTGTTTTTTATGTAGTAGATTAGTTAATTAAATGTATGTATGTAGTTGTATATTGTTTAGGTGTTACTTACCTGTAGAATTAGGCGATGTCGAGTTATCTGTCGATGCTAAACTATCTGCGACGTGCAAATTATCATTCGTTTTGTTCAAACTGATGTCTGTGCCTGTAAATAAAATAATATACATCATAATACATAATATCTAGTAGGTTATTAGGTATTCTTCTTATTAGGTCTTCTTCCTTCATCTTCCTTCCTTAGGTCGTCTTCTTAGGTAGATCTTCTTCCGATTCTTGATCAAAAGCCTAATTGTATCAATTAGGCTTTTGATCAAGAATCGGAAGGAGACAAATATTATCAAAAACCTAAGAAACTCCAGTTATTTTTATCAAAAACGTAGATTAACCCAATCTAGGTTTTTGATCAAATAACTGGATTTTCTCAGTTTTTTGATAAAATACATGTTTGGTTGCTATTTCTCAATTACAGATTTAACAACTATTTGTTTCTTCTAATTATAACTTAATAATATATACTGAAGTTTTACTACTGTAGTTTTTAAAGAACATATTAAAATAGTAAATATGGATCATTCACGTCTATTTTCAATCAAAAGAACTGGTTATAGTTTCATTTTCATGTCATAAATAAAATAAATATTTACCCGATAGGTAGATAGTAAAAATTATCGTAATCAAATATAGGTATTAGTAAAGAAGATTATTGGAACTCTCTAACTAATGCATAGTGCTAAGATGATGCCTCATGCCAACATCGAACCAAGAAATTGACATGGTAATTCCTGATAAGTACCTATATAATCAAGTTTGTACTCATTCTCTTGGTCACTGTAGGCACTTTTAATTAAAATAAAAATCTTGTGCCCAAAAAATGTTGTTAGATTATCTTGTTTAAGCTATAATTGTAGGAGCTGCGCAGACGTCACTTTCCGTTTCGACGAGCTTCGCTCTGAAGTGTCGCCTGAGGTCCAAGTAATGTCAATACGAGAGAGATTGTCCTTTTATCACTTGTCGTTATTGCAACAGGGAATGAGTGAGTGAGTGAGTGATTCATAATTTAAAAAATGTGCAAGAACCACGTTAGTAACAAGTACTTACTTAAAAAAACTTTTTAAGTTAAACGGTTTTATTGAAAAGAAAGATAATGATGTAGGTAATGTATTTACTGTATTTTACTAGAAAAGCCCTTTCATTTGATACCCATATTGTGGAGGTTGTGTTAAAATATTGAATCCTCCATTTTGTGGCGGCGGACATCTTGGATTTACAATAATACAGAATATAATAAATTGTATTGTCATCAGTACTAAAGGTGTATATCAAAATTCAGATCGATCCGTCAACTGCAAGGGGGTAAAATTTCAATTACTAAATTTGACCCAAACAAATAAATAAACAAACAGGTCAAGCTGAAAGAAAACCGTTTAAAATGAAAATTATATTCAGACGTTTTCTATGAAAAATATCTACAAAACAACTTATAATCATCCCAGCCACAAGAAGTCCACAGCTGGACATAGGATTTTCCAATGTATTTCTAAATATACCAGTTGGAAGCGGCTAGCGTCCAGCGTCTTCCTGGTACTTGTATAAGGTCGTCTGTCCACCTTGTGGCTGCTCAAAACAACTCGTTACAAGGATTATAAAAAACAAAAATAAACTGTAGGTAAGCCCTTATTTTTGTATCCGAAGGAAAAACCGGTAAATATAAAAATAAAACCGGACAAGTGCGAGTCAGACTCGCCCAGCAACATTTCCGTACAAACTAGATAAAATAACTACCGGCTGATCATTGATGAAAGGGTTTTTTTTTCCAATCACATCCAATGGATTTGCTGTTTTTACCGGATCATTAATCCATTGTGTGGAGGGCTTGTTTACGTATATATATAGGACATAAAATAAATGTAACCGACATAAAAACGAGTAAACTGATAATTTTGAAATATAACTAAAAACATCCTCGATCCAGTCACCCATAAAAAAAACTAAATCATAATTTTATTGATTCATCATAAACACACAGAACACATGAAACTCAAAAAGAGGGATAATAAGCCCCTCTTTTTACCCGACTGCGAAAGAAGGAGTCATGTTTATGTTGTTTGTTTGAAGGGGTTATGTTTTTCGAGTGTATGTATGTATATTTCTGTGGCACGCCCTAGAGCCTAAACGGCTTGTCGTATTTTAATGTGAGTGTTCTCAATAGATTCGTCTTAGTCGTGAGAGTGACACTGGGTACATCAAAATTTAAAAAAAGGATTTTTACGTCTACGAATCTCTTCGTTTCTGATACGATTTCGCAGAGAGACCCCGAGCATAGCCCTCTCCATAGCTCGTTGCTGACTTGAGCTTCCTTATAAGGCCCATAGTAAGTGACCACGTGTCAGTGCCATATATCATCACTGCTTTTTTAGGGTTCCGTTAGAGAGTTGAAATTTTCACAGATGATGTATTTCTATTGCCGTTATAAAAACAAATACTAAAAAAAACAGAATAAAATAAATATTTAAGGAGGCTCCCATACGTGATTTTTTTTGCTCGTTTTTGCTCGATATGGTAACGGCAACAGGTAGACGCTTGAAATTTAAACAATTAAATTTAAACGCATTTGGCCGGTTTTTTTTTTTGTATACCGGATCCTCCGGACCGGATTGCGATCTCTAGTATCAGTCAAAGATTACTATTATAACGGTATCAATTAAATAACTGTTAACTGTTAAAGATTGTTTGTTTATTATCATGCGTCAACTCATGAATGGGTGCTGCTTGCGGGAGCTGGACTGCCAGTACGTCTTCCTATTGTATACTAGTTAAAAAAAATGAAAACTTATTACTCTGTCTATTTTCTACAGGATTCATTTCGGGGAATGTGCGCAAGAGCTTCACGACCTAATTCCACCCTTCCCATTTCACTACAGGACTAGCAGAAAGTCGGCGAATTACCACCCATTTCTCGTTGAAATGCCAAAAATCCGTACTCAGCGATATCGATCCACATTCCTGTTGCGTACTGCACAAGAATGGAATTCGTTGCCGGCATCTCTGTTTCGTGAGACCTACAATCTTGGTATTTTCAAGGCTAGATTGAATAGATATCATCTAGATCGACGAGCTCCATCCTCGGCCACACCGTCGATTAACATCAGGCGAGCTGGTGGTCAATCGTAGATCTATAATGTATAAAAGAAAAAAAAAATAGTTTAGAAAAGCTACGGACCCTGAGTTTGTGGAGCGCAATTTTTTAAATAAAAAAAAAAAATTGTTTACATTTAAATTACGTTAAAATGTGTGGGTTTCACTTCACTCCTACCATGGTAATGGCTTGTAACTGGGGCATGCCGGTTGTCTGGGTTTCCCTTAAACTCTTGTGTCAGGTGTAATTATTATCGGTGATTCCAGTTTATTGAACTTATATCTATACCGATCGATGGACCGATTTTGATCTAGTTTTTTCTTTGTTTGAAAGAGGACTTCATCGAGAGCGTTTTTAGTTATGTTTCATCAAAATCGGTCCAGAGCGTTGTTTTCGTCGGGAGCTTTAAGTCTTCTAAACTTGTATAAGAATAAGTAGATAAAATATATGTAAGCAATAATAGTAGATTATGCACCAAGGGGATAAAGTAGTGTTTTATGTCACGGGCGACATATTGAATCCCGAGTGTAACGTAGGATTCTAGGGTTAAAGAGTTATGTCCCGAGCGAAGCGAGGGATTTAAGACTAGAATCCGAAGTGTAACGAGGGATTCAAGGTCGGCCAAGACAAAAACACCTTTTTCCCCGTGGTACATACTCTACCTTTCACATCTACTGCATGATAATAGAAAGAAATTGTTTTAGAAAGAATCTACATTATTGAACAAAACAGAGCGCTTTGTTATTTTTAACGTACGAATTTCAAAACTTAAGTACTGCATACGCTACCTGAAAGGATTTTCTTTGATTGACATTATTAAACCTACATTATATATCAGGACGTCACAATCGAAAGTAAAATAGCGTTTTTCTAGACAAGCGCGTTCCATCGTAGATCGTAAACGTCGTTCTAAACAAGCGGGATCGGTGGTCAAGCTAAAGTTTCCCATAATAAAAATATAAAAAAACAACCGTAGTACAATATCAAAAAATCAACAGATGTTTCCGTTGTAGCATATTTAATTCTCATTGTTTTATTTCTTTTTTATGTTCTATTCTCGGTTGCCAGTTCGATTTCCGAGTGAATTCTTTTTGTTATGGGCCGGTATGGTTGAAGTATTCATCTCTGATTGGACTCTGATAATCTTAGTATATAATCTTATATATCTTAGTAGGCTTAGATTCTAAATTCAATTCACATTATATTACAGTATGATATAATGAAATCCCATACAACAGCGTAAATGTAGTACTTTGGACCCTCTATACATGATGTAAAAAGGAACATTATTGGGCAGGTGGTGTGAAAAGGTATTTAACAGACATTTTAACCAACAAAAGATATTTTTTTATATTATATTGCCTAGTTTGAGAACAATGAGACATAAAAACTGTCATCATCATAATTTCAGCTATAGGAAGTCCATTGCTGGATGTAGGCCTTCCCCAAGGATTTCCAAAATGACCGATTGGAAGCGGCTTGCATCCAGCGTAAAGTCGAAAGCTTATGACCAGCCAGTAAGTAAGTTCGTATAGACTGAGTGGCCAGTCCTATTGTCACGCCTCAAAGGCCTCTGACTTGGCTTGACGATGACAGTGATGACATACGACACTGAAACGTGGTTCCTAACTATGGTTAGACGTAGAAATATCACCGACATAGCACAGGCTTAGCAAATTAGAATTAAAATAGAACTGGTGGCTGATGGGCCGAAAAGTTCTCGAGTGGAGACCACGCACCGGCAAGCGCAACGTAGGAAGACCAGCCACGAGATGAACAGATGACCTTATTCAATTGGCGAGATGGCACTGGATGAAAAATGTGCTTCTTGATAATTATAGACTCCGCTGTCTGTCCGTCTGTCACCAGGCTGTATCTCATGAACCGTGAGAGATTATTGAAATTTCCACAGATGATGTATTCCTGTTGCCGCTATAACAACAGACGTGATTTTTTGCTCGTTTATGCTCGATATTTATAACGGCATCATGTAGACCCCTGAAATATTCACAGAATATTGAGTTATATTATTCAGTTTAAAAACAAATAATTAAATTAAAATAAAATTAATATTTAAGGGGGCCTCCCATACAACAGATATGATATTTTTGCCGTTTTTATAGATAATGCTACAGAACCCTTCGTGCGCGAGTCCGACTCGCACTTGACCATTTTTTTAGATTACAATGAATACATATACTTTTTAACCTACTTCCAAAAAGAAGGAGGTTCTCAATTCGAATGTATGTTTTGTATGTTTGTTACGCGATTACTCCGCCAATTATGACTTAATTTTAATGTTTTTTTTTGTTTTGTAGCTAATTAGTTCAGATTAATATTGATGTTCATCATCATCATCATCTCAGCCATAAGAAGTCCACCGCTGGACATAGGCCCCCCCATGGATTTCCAAAAAGACCGATTGCGCGCGGCTTGCATCCAGCGTCTTCCCGCCACTTGTATGATGTCATCTGTCCATCTCGTGGCTGGTCTTCCTACGCTGCGCTTGCCGGTACGTGGTATATTAATGTTAATCTTATAATATTCAAATCAACTTACTTGGGTTCTGATTTCCCGCGTCACAGGTGATATATTCATATTTTGCACTAAATATCATCACAATTGTAATAAAAACAAGATACATCATTTTCAGTTTATTGTTAGACTGTGATGGAACACTACACAATTCGAAAAGTCAATTATTTGTGGTGCACAATTGCTCGTCTTCTTTGTTTAATAGTGAAGTATTTGTTTACTCACTGTGAATATCCAATGAAATCCAGGTTACGCCTACTATACAAGGAACCCTTATAGTTTCGCCATGTCCGTTTGTCTGTCTGCCTGTCTGTCCGTCCTCGGATTTGCTCAAAACCATAAGTACTAGAAAGCTGTAATTTGTTATAGATATGCAAATGAATAATGACGAGAAAGTCGGTTTGCCCTAGTGGGGTTCAATCCCCACCCAGGGCAAACATTTGTGTGATGAGCATGGATGTTTGTTCTATGGCTGGGTGTTTCTAAGTATGTATCATATGAATATATTTACAAAAAAACGTATTCTATCTATATGTATTCTATCAGCCATCTAGTTACCATAGTACAAGCTTTGCTTAGTTTGGGCTAGATAGATAGATAGATAAACTCTTTATTGACACACCATTAAAATTAACAAAAGCAAATACAAAAAGAAATAATTTTACAAAAGTGTAACAACGGGTGGCCTTATCGCTAAAAGCGATCTCTTCCAGGCAACCAAGGAATGGAGTGAAATTCGGAAAGAAATTAGACGGCTAGATGGTGTGTGAAAATGTCCTACATTATTCCATTGGGTGCCTTACTATCGACACGAGCGATAGCCTATAGTCTGTCGCTTTAAACACATTTAAATACAAACGAGAATATACCTATTAGAATCTATTATCGAATATTTTTTTTAACTTCGTATTTAAATAGATAATTTCAACTTGTACGTGCTTAATAAATAAAACTTTCACTTATATATAACTTTTGTTTTTTCTGTAATAAAGAAAACTTGAAATTCCCCATTTTGTACGTGGCTAAAACTCTATCTGCGAAAAGCCAAAAAAAACCCTCATTATTTTAGTCTAGAGCCGATCGCCATTTTAAGACGCCATAGGAAAACTGATAATCTTACTTTATACTTATCTACAAAATAAAATGATATTTTAGTATAATTTTCTTCACAAGTGTGTTGAAAAACATCGTATGATACACGTGTGTATTGATGATTACCGTCCTCGGCTCTCTTAAGACCCTCACCTAACGGCTCGGGTCTCAATGGCGCCTCAGCGGTAATCACCAACATTATACACTTGTACCATATTGTACTATTACTATTACTTGTACCATAATGTACTCAAAATATTAACATCCAAATATTGTTGTTGTGATTTTTGTAGACAGAGTTAGTTTTGAGTTGTTATTTTCCTCTTGCATAAAGTAAGTTAAAACTTTTAATATTTAATTGGTTTCTAAGGAGCATGTACTGAGATGGCTAAATTCCGACAAGATCAATTTTATTTAAATACGTCAAATTAGATATTTTATTGCATATTAAAATGTAGGTACAAAGGTGGTGTCACATCGAAATAAGTGCTTTATGCATTAGCAGGATCCTGTATTTTACCTACGTTCCGAGACACGAGTAGCACAGCACATTTATAACAATACTTTAATAGTTCGACGAACAATAGTAATTTACATAGTTTGTGCTTAATAAGTCTATTAAGCACAAACTATGTAAATTACTTGTTGCAAAAAAGTCTGTGCTCGCGAAGTCTATTCGAAATACGAAACTCGAAGTTTGACGTGTGTATATGTATATTTGTGTATCTGTTTGTGGCATCGTAGCTCGCAAACGAATGGACCGATATTGATCTAGTTTTTTGTTTGAAAGAGAATTTCATCGAGATTGTTCTAAGCTATGTTTATTAAAATTGGAAATGTCTCTATTTTTTTAGTTTTTTTTATAAATTATACCAGTTTTCTTCAGTTACGAGTATTAATTAATTAGTTTATTTGTCGTGGCGATGTTGCGGTTAGGTAATAAGGTCACTTTATCATTAAGCAGTCGGTAAAACATCAGAATACATAGTATATGACTACCTTTTCAACGTCACGGGATAGTTGCTGTTTTATTACGTATACAGAATTCAATTATTTTATTCCTAGAAGGAAATTATTTACACTACTATAATATGGCTGGACGTTTTTTACACAGCACTATTTAGCCCCAAACTACAGAACATTATATGAAATTAACATAAAAAAAAATATGTTATATGATATAATAATATTATGTATCAAAAAAAAAAACATTTTTAAATTTATAAATTTTTTAATAAATAAAAAAATAAACGTACAAAGCTTGTAACTATTGGAACTAGATAACTGATAGAAAGCAATTTTTTTTTGTTGTAAATACATACTTATGATACATAGAGACGTCCAGACACAACACAAACACCCATACTCATCACACACATACATCTATATCCTGGGTGGGGATAGAACCCACGATCTACAGTTTAGAAGACTTGCACACTACAAACTGAGCTGTTACGTTAATCATAAAACGTGTATAAAGTCATCATACATTACGTATATAAAGGCGTATTGATGACGATTACAAATTCCGTTATACACAGTATCTGTTGACAATGTTAAAACCCAAGTACGACCACAAAGTAACAGAGCAGACAGAAGGAATCGTTCCTGGTGTCGGACGCACTTTCGTGACGTGAGACCGCCGTGGATTCACGTAAAATGTCGCGTTAAAACACTGTAAACTAACTGTGTACCATGTAATACTTGTAACTAACTGTGTAACATGTAATACTTGTGTAACAACCATTGTAAAATGACTTGCCTAAATGTACAGACATGTCATAAAATGGTCAATAAACAATCAAATCAAATCGTTAATGTATTCAAATATATTTTTTTATGTTATAGATTATTTAAACTATCTCATAGCATAGTTTTTATCTTAGTACTCGTAAGGTGTCATTATCACGGTCAAAAAAATCAATACGAAAATTGGCTCCCACAAGAAACGCTCCAGGAAATCCTGAAGCGATGTCAATTTTCAAACGACTTCAAAAAAGGAGGCGGTTCGAATGTGTTTTATTTTATGTTTGTTACCTTATAACTTTCGACTGAACCGATTTTAATGATTCTTTTTTTAATTGAAAGCTGGTGCTTCCTGTGTGGTCCCATTTCAATTTGGTACAGTTCTGACAATGGCATCCATGAGAAGTCGGTTGCTTAAGTTTTTTTTAACTATAATTATTATATATCGTCGTAGGGATGAGGCTTTTTGCAGTGCGCCCGCGCACTATCGTGGAATCTCTTTATAATTATCAGTTTTTAAATATTATGATTTAAAAAACGAGTGAGACTTGAGTGTTACAAAATTTACATTTTGATTTTCATAGTGATCCGTAACAAAATAACTGGAAAAATATGTCATCCAAGTTGAAGTCGGTTTTTTAACCGACTTCCGAAAAGAAGAAGATTCTCAATTCGTCTGTATTTTAAATTTTTGTATGTTTGTTCAGCGATTAGCTCCGCCAGTTATGAATTGTTTTTGATGATTCTTTTTTGTTTTATACTTGGTTTATGATCAAAATCGGTTCAGTACTTTGGTTCTTATAACTAATCTTGAAATATGCGATCCAAATGAACGAATTGCATTATTTTGAAGTCGTTTATTTCAGTTTTTTAAACTATAATAATGACATAACAAGGGTTGTTTAAATCATCCACAGACAACAACTCCAACCAGAGCAGGAAAATGATACTGGACAACGACGTCGGCGACAGCGTGGAGTGGATCTTGGACGTCACCATCGCGTACCCCAACCGCGTGCCCCTGCACTTGTACGACGTGGTCTGCGGCCTCAGGGATCCCTGCACCACGCACCTGCATTACAGGCTCTATCAAGCCAGTGAGGTAAATTGATACACATAACATACAATCTATCACACGTACATTCAATCTATTACACTTGTATTCAATCTATCACACTTCTATACATTCTATCACGCCGTTTTTACCGACTTCAAAAAAGAAGGAAGTTCTCAATGCGACTGTTTTTTTTTTTTGATGTCATAGTCAATAGATTTTTCTAATTTAATCTGTGTTAATTGATAGGTTATTGGATGCATTTTTTAATAAAAACCGACCGAGAGTGACTTGTGCGCTTCTCCTTTGAAAAAGACCGCCGAATGCGGTTGAAACTATAGTCGGATATTTCGGCTTAAAACAGACGTGAGTGACCAGTAGTTTTTATTTAAAAATGTGTGAAAACCACGTTAGTTTCCATAGTAAAATTATTGGATGCAGTTCGAGCTATCGGACTCTTTCGTACTTTCCTCATGACTAACTCACGGATGTAGCTCGTGCGAACTGTAGTGGATCCATGACCGTGAGAATGTCACCTGGTCCGAGTGCCTGTGAAGCGCAAATCAAAAAAATCTGATAGGTTGTTAATCGTTCATTGAGTCGCCTTCTCTCATAATAGGTATTATTGTATTTATGTAAATGTCAGACGAGGACTTTCTATGAATTATTCGACTTAATAAGTAATAATGGCATTATTAGCACTATACGTAATTTATACATCTAGTTTGTTCTATATAATTTTTGTTTAAATTGTGTCATCAGACACTTCTACTAAATAAAAAGACAAATAATATAAGTAAAGTTGTATTTCAAGATCCAAGATAAACGCACGAATTCTCTATATTCCAGGTCCCATCAGACACCGAAGGCATGACTCAGTGGCTCTATGCTCGTTTTATAGAAAAAGACAAGATGCTAGAAGAATTCTACAGGACCGGACAGTTTCCATCGAAAGGCGACGCTCCGAATGTTGCCAGGAAAGTCAGACAAGACAACTTGAGATACCTCATTCTGCATTTGTTCTTTATCGCTTCTACCATCTTACATTACCACCTTTGCTGCGCGCTAGTGAGTTACTTCTGGTAGTTACGAATATATTTTAGAAGAATTTAATTAAACCTTTATATTATAGGTTGTAGAATCAATTCTTCTCGTTTATGTGATTGGGTGCAAAGATTTTGATTTATAATTAAACGTTTTGTAATATATTTCCAGGCCCTAGTTAGAACTAATCGGCACCAAAGACTAAGGAGATCAGGGTCCCTCATTCTCTAAAAAATGCCATAATAATGACTTTACACTTTAGAATACCTCCCTTGTGAATCATCGCCATGTCATTACATGATCTCTTTGCACTCAATTATATTACGTTTGTTTTCCTATATTGTTTCAATGTCAAATATTACATTGATGACATATACATTTGTGTCTATATTAATATGATGTTATCTTTCATTTCAGCATAGTTTGTTTCTTGCTGTTTTGTTCAACAGGATAATTTGTGGGTTTGTTTGTTAATATGTGAACTTAGTCAAACGTCATTTTCTATTGTTTCAAAAAAATACTATAATGTAGTTACTGGACGTGGATTTTTATTAATTAAGTGTTGTGTATGTGTAATTTATGATTTTATGGTTAGATGACGTCTCATGGCGTATGACGAAGTTACTCCCATCTACTTCCTCAATGATTTTAATGACTCAATCAACGTCACCTCTCAGTTTTTTCTCGTGTTGGTCGAATTCAATCTCATAGATTTTACTGAACCTGGAATGTTTACCTTTTGTGTGGTTATACGTCGGGATAAACTTACTTTCGTGGTCAGTGACGACTCATAGCTTTTGGTTTTACCGGTTATAGGCAGAGGTTTTTTTATTCGAAAATAGGCTTGCGCTTGACCGTCAACTCACCTGGTGTCAAGCGACAGTTAGGTTCTACGATGGAGCGCGCTTGCCTAGAAGAAACCTATTCACTCGGCATTTAAAGACACTTAGATTGTATCTATCCAGAAAGACATTCAGAAAGCGCATTCCACATTTTGGCGGTACGCACAATGAAAGTGGAGCCAAAAGATAACACCATTCTATTAGGGCCTTTTTGGCATCTTGGCCTTATATATCTTGGTGATGCACTTCCTAAACACACAGGATGGCATTGTCACTGTTCACAAGTTACGACATAATTATAATTACTACATATAATTATGCAATACTATTTAGACGGGCGCATTACTATCAGTATGCAAAAATATTTGGTGTGCTAAATAATTCTATGTTTTTATTCTATTCATGATGTAATAAAAGTAAGTAAGTTCGTATAGACAGAGTGGCTGAGTGGAATATATTGTCAGAGTTATTAATCCGCCGAAAGGCCTCTGACCTGGCTTGACGATAGCTGTTTTTAAGAACAAACAACCGGGACCTACAATTTAACGTGTCATCCGACCCACGGTAGCGCTCAGAGAGAGATGCCACTCACGCATGATGCAATAATGTCAGTTATTGTTAGTGCATTTGAGTGATGTCATAATTATCCTTACTGTTGTTTCTGTTTTTTGTTGTTTCCTATATATTTATCATATTTAGATTGCAGTCAAGTGTCGTGGAAGCTCTTTGATTCTCAAATTTTTCTACAACGAACTGGTCCTGCGTTTGACCACAATCTTACCTGAAGCGAAGTAAACGACGATGGTTTTATAAGTTCATTCAGTCATTTTATATCTTGAAAAATGTTGGTATGCGCGAGCGAGACGGTTGATGGTCGAGCTACACACTCTTAGGTAAGTACAGTACAGGTACATTAATGTTTACCGAGGCCTGGAAGAAGCTGAAGAATTAAAACATCTTCTGATTCAAATACAAATAAATAATATGTGGCCACAATAACAAACTAACAATCCAACTGCAGTATATTACGAACTTTATTGTTATACGTTTTAAAGCAACTTTTCCGTTGAAAATGCAAATTCTTGTGCAATAGCTGGTCTAAAGTTTATTTAAGTAATAGAATTTGCGTTTAGTCATGTTTGTCTGACCATAAATTAGGATATTTTATAAGAAACACCTCAGAATCACAGTATTTACTTATTATTATGTAAGCAAATATTGAAGATATACTTATATGTGTAACATAATTAAGCATAATATGATGATAATACAATTGTTCTTTCAGTTTTTTAAACTAATTTTTTTTATAGTTTTGTGGTAACAAAAACTATGACGTCAACACGTCGCCTATGTTTTTTTTTTATTCCCGTCTACTTTTAGCTTTCTTTAAAATTACATTAATCGCGTATATTTTACATAATTTCACCTTTCATTCAGGAAAAACATTTTTTTATTTTTCCTAAATGAAAGGTTAACTTTAACGACTTTATAAATAAAAGACTACGCAGTATTTTTGTGTATGCGAGGTATGAAACCTTTTGACGTCGCGGCTTCGTACCACAAAACTTTGAACAAGTGTCAGTTTAGTAAATTCCAAAATCCCGACAAAAAATCGACTGAACCGATTTTGATGTTCTGGGTCCGGGTTTAAAGATATCAAAACTGCATCGAGAACATATTGAAATCTGAAAAATTTCAGTGTCGATTTAAGGTAAAAAATAAATATCTAAAAATAAGTTAACGTACTAAATTTTCTAGGTACTATTTAATTGTTTTTTTTTTACTATTAAATAAATATTAAAATTATCCACGTCCAGTCAGTACTTTTACTTTGAAGCAAAAATTACTTTTGAATATTTTTCGTGTTTTTTTTTTCATCAAAACGGGATCAAAAATATATGTCTTAAGCCTTATCGATACTTAAAAGTAATTTCCGCTCGTTAAGTGCAGTCGGTGAAGTACAGTTTTTTTCTAAGCATAAGTTTTTTTAGTCGTAAGTTTTATGTTAACCATTATATGACGTGTCGAGTTAATTATCTCGATTATTCTGTGCTGTAAGCGCGATATAATAGAAACCCTTTTGAAGACTACGCTATAGTAATGTTCTTAAATATGACGTATTTATAAGTGATATCGTCACGGAATAATTAATAGTACAGGCTCAGAAGAGTCACTTCACAAACGCATTTAATTAAATAGCAACTTTTGTTACGACTCAGTAAAGTGCATGTCAGTTTGCACAGGCGCTAAGTGACTACAGACTACTCTTATGCTTACAGTACAGAGTGCGTCTCGTTCTATCTAATAGTTCTTACCTCTTCTGATGCGTGGCAAAGTACTGGATTGTCCGGTTAAGCTGGTAAGTCGTATTTACATGTAGTACATATCGCTTTTATATGTTATGTTATAGCGTAGTCTAAAAAGGCCTTAAACGTAAAATATCTAATTGTATATTGTGAATATCCAGATATAGCTGGAGTTCCCATACTGTCGGATATCTGTATCGTGTCTGCCGAGCCGAATTTCTCTAAGTGTTTTTATCAAATCGTGCTGTGACGTATAAGTCAATATGTAAGTAAAAAAAACTTAGCATAAGACGTCTTGCGCTTACTCCGTTTTATAATTAAAAAAAAATCTCCGTGACAATAAAAAAGAATAGGCGAAATTCTTATCATTCACTTCTATCACGATTCACATTCTATTTAATCAGATCTCTCGCTTCGAACTTTGAATTCTAAAATATTGAATTTTTTACAGAATACGAAAAATTCTCGGTTCACTCCGTGATAAGAATGAAAATAGAAATAAGCGAACTGTTCAGAAGTGACGTTGATAAAACTTAATCCGATTCGGGGACGAAAAATATTGTAGATACGAAAATCTCGTTAAAATCCTGAATTCTTTCTTTCTTTTCTTTAGTGAGATCAAATATTCTTGAGGATTAGGTTTCATTCAGTTTTACGTCTAATCTTGTGCTAATAAGTTTGAATTTGATTTGTGGATAAAGATTTCTTTTCAATAGAATCTATTTCAATTCTTTGATCGACTTAATAATGGTGCCTAATACTATTAACACACTAAAGTTACTGTGAAACTCATTGTAAAAACAAAATATTAGCGGTAAGTTTACACATGAAAATTTCACTTTCGTCGCGTTCAAATATTTGTATAAAATAATAATAATAGAAACATCATTACAGTTTGTTTAGTTCACAGAACTCTTTTTTGCTACGTACAAGACCGACAAAGCATGAGAAAGAGATATCTTGAGCCATATGAAAACTTTGTGAGAGTGAAAGAGATCGGCAACGAACTAACAGAATCCTAATCTATCCAGTTTTTACCGATATCAAAAAGAACGAGGCTATATTTTTTATGTATAATAGGATATACTTTTTAGATCGGTCCTATATAAATGTAATGTAAACTGGTTCAGTAGTTTTGTTTTTAAAACAAAATTGCGCATTTTGATGTCGGGTTTCAGTTTTTTTAAACTAAGTATATAATTATTTGTAACGGATTCGAATTGTTATAGGTATTTTGTAAGTGCCATTGTCTACTTTATACTATCAGAATTCATAAAATAAAAATTAACGTCACTTTTGAACAATCTATATTTGTGTAAAAGTTTAATGACCTTTAATCAATGTCTAAACTAGTGTAAATGTAATATCTATTACCATGTTAGGTTAAGTGATGTTTTAAACCAAGAATGGGGTGTGTTCCTTTAGTTGTTAGTTTTATGAATAGGAAGTACTATTGCGTTTGTATACGTCTGCCATTTTGAAATACCAGATAGTTTTGTTCTGAACTTAGTCGATGGTTTCTTCTATTCTTTTTTTAAATTTCCATCTCCAAACTCAGGCTTAACTTCTTCAGACTTTTTAGACTTTTTTTTGCTTGATGTTTGGCATCATGATGTTTCGTACCTAATTGATAAAGCATACTCAGGCTAAACAGGTTGAAATCTGGGTGTCGGAAATTATTGAATAGTCTGTTATATTAGTTTGTTTGATTACTTATTCGGTTAACTTTGACAATAATTTTTATTATGAGTTGTGTACGGTTGGTAAACGCGTTGCGAATCAAATTTTATTTTCTGAGACAAAAAAAGTAATATTGACATTATTCTTGCTAAAACAGAAATACTTTACTTTATTTACTTTATTACTTACTTTACTTTATTACTTACTATTCTTGCTAAAAGTAGATCACTAGAATCGAAGGTAAACCTCTCGGAAGGTATGATTCTATTAAATACATTTTTGTTTTTTTTTTCAATTATTACATAAATAAAATCTTTTTAAATCTTTTTTTTGCACTGCTCATAAATAGAGCGCAACATTTGTTTTACCTCAAGTGCCTCGGAATTGTATCGAACAAAATAATATAAACTCACTGAATTTGCCATCTTTACAGATGTGGCCAAATTTGTAAAAGTAGAATGAAATCTTTAAAAGTATTAAAGGTGACATTCCAAAAACCACGACTTACCGACCGACAGTCGCACGTTGCACGTGACTGGCAAGATGCTGCTTCATGCGCGTCTGTCACATCAGCAAACATCGTAACTGAATGCTTAAAGACATTTGAAATCTTTTCAGAAACAAAAGCTATAACGTCTACGAAATGTTCGTTGTATAAAAGAAATTCTTATTTGATTATTAGTTCGTGATATCCATATCGTTGTGATAGTAAGTAATCTAAAATGTTCACAATTTATTTTAAAATATTTTTTTGCCACAACAAATGATGATTCAAAGTTTTTTCTAGTTAAAATATACTAAATCACAATAGTAATTACATTAACTAATTTAATAATTCTCAACCACGCCAATTTTGACTGTTTAATGCAAAGTACACGTTTTAAATAAGGGCATAATATTAAATTAAGGATTAGTGTAACTTTCTTTAAGTGAGCGTTCCGTGGGTCGCGGCTTATGCGATTGGCATGTACAATCATATTTTAATCAAAAAAAATATAAATTTTGAGCGCTAGCCGCGCTGTTCGTTGCCGATCCCTTCATAATTATGACATGGTACTGTCGCAATTCCCTGTGACATCCGTGCACGGTCGAGACTCACGAAACACTACCTTAATTATTCTTTGTTTTTTTTTCTATAGCGTAATTTTGTACGCGTTAGTAAAAGTTAATTTTTAACTGAAAAAAGATTAGCATTACCATAGGGAAAGGTAAAATTGTAATGAATAATCTTTTGTTTGAAGCGAGAAATATTCTATATATATCTAAATCTTCATTTTTCATTTTCATTTATACTTTTCCAATCAGTGTATCCTATTCATATACGCGCGAGAAAATGTGATTAACTTTTAAGGTGAAAACTGTTGTTATTTTTTATGTAATAATTGAGTTAAGTTTGTCGTTTTGTAGTTAATTGTTACTGTAGGCATGTAACAGTTTGTGATGCTTTCTGTGAGTCATTGTCTGTGAATATGTTTAACTTAATGTTCAAACATCTGGAAGTACTTTTATGTTGAGAGAAACTCTGACAGCGCTATTGTCAGTGCAAAAGGAAATACCTAATTTCTCTTTCCAAACATTATATGTACAAATTCGATAATTCTTTTTTTTTGGAATCAAGAGTAACTGGTGAACTTTTTGCTTCGTACAAATCGATTTATAATTTAAAAATTAAAAGGTTAGGCAAATTCAAAAGCCTAGTCATTCATGGTTCCAATCGTAAGCAAAGAAAATGTTTAAAAGTGGAATAGTTTTCTATTGTATAGAAAAATGGGTGATGTATTTGAGATAACTTTGTCTACATTTCTGTTATTTTTTTTAAATTTGTGGTTTTTGAGGAAACGAACCAATGACCTCAGGAGCTGTGAGATAAAATCGTCGTTCATTATTAATTTCCTCTTCGTTCTTTCAATAAATGCAAAATACTTAATTGTCAACTTAGTTTAGTCAACAGATTATAAAATAATGCATTAATCAGAGCATACATTGTCACATCACATTTTCGTGTTTTAAGGTGGGACGTTTTCTATACAAAAATTGACTTAACACCATCGAGCAATATCGACTCCCTTCACATCAAAAATATGTACGAATAAATACAAATCACGTTCCGAAGGAATTACGTTCACACAAGTTTTTTTTGACGTGATAACGTCTTATAAATCGATGAACACCGGCTGCACGCACGAAAAATCATGACTCATTGTCAAGTTCCGCCTGAGCCGAGCGTGCAAGCGAGAGCGCGGAACAAGCGATAGAGAGGCACGATCGGCCTAAGCGTTCGGCTTGTGACGCATCGTTATCACGTAAAATTATCATCGGTAAACTGACTAACCGACGTAACAATTTTTTGAAATATTGTTGTGGTATAACTGGTTGATAAAATATGTAATTTTTATACAAACTTCATTGAATCACTTTGCGGATGTTTATTTACAAAACTTAAACGTACTTAGTGTATTTTTGCTTCTATATCTTTTAACTGGAAAATATTTTTGGTTGTTTCTAAATCTTCAAGCTGGTGCCCTTTTTAACCGACTTCCAAAAAGGAGGAGGTTCTCAATTCGACTGTATGTTTTTTTCCTTATTTTTGGATGTTTGTTCACCAATTACTCCGTCATTATAACTTCATTTTAATTATTCTAACACCTGAGAGGTTCCCATATAAATTTTATCAAAATCAGTTCAGTGATTTGGTTTCTATAACAAAATAACTGAAAAAAATGGCATCCAAGTAAATGAACTTAACGTAAAGTAACTTAAAACTTAATTGCTTATTTTGAAGTCGGTTTTTTTCTGTTTTTTAAACTATAATACAATTATAATAATCAAGGAGTCGATATGGCGCTATAGAATCTGATACATTTTTGTATAAAAGATGTTCTAAGTTGCATTACTTTCTTTATTATTATAAAAAAAAAAAAAAAGATATTTAAGTCCCTCGTTAACTATCTCTGTAAGCTCATGAAAGTAACACAACAACGATGTGTTTGCGAAAAATCATAAAGAGCGAATTTACCCATTGATGTATGTATAAACCTAAATCATTCATGGCCATATACAAAAATATAATATTAAAAATTTGTAAATATCTTTATAGGGAACTTATTATATGTATGAAAAATATCCTAAAAAATGTGTGATGTGATTTTCATGTGAAATAAATTTTAATTAAGGGGTAAATATGTTTTTGAAAATAATTTCAATAAAAGTGACTTTTCCGGATAGAAAAATATGTATACGTAATTATTACTGATTTATTAAACAATAGATATTTCTGTGAGATTATAAATATAATCCATGAAATTAGAAAGCCACAATAATGTAAGTGTTTTCTAGTCTTCGTAAAACAATGAAGTATGTTAAGTAGTTTTTTTTATGTATTGATTTTAAGTCTTTATTCGAAACTTGTACTATTTTATAACGTAATTACAATATGTGATTGAATCCTTTTTAGCCGGCATCAAGAAAGAAGGAGGTTATATTATATTTTAATAATTTTTCAAAGTTTTGTAGTGGGGAACTCTGTGACGTCAAGATGTCAATTACATTTTTTCACTAATAATTCCCATATAGTGGCTTTTAACATGAATTTGTAAACTAAATAAAATACTACAACATATTACTTTATAAAGGCCTTCAAATTTCAATCGACTTCTAAAAGAAAGGAGGTTCTCAATTTGGTTGTACTTCGTCCATAAATCCGCCATTTATGCACCGATGATTTTTTATTTATTTGAAAGGAAAAAATCTTAATTAAACAAAAACTCGGTTTAGTAGATGGTTTTTAAAACAAAATAACTGGGAAAATATGTCATCCAATTATACGAATTTTCGTATTTTGAAGTTGATTGTTTAAGTTATTTAAACTATAATTATATTAACGAAATTTATAGGAGTTATTATTTAAAATGGAACTAGGCATGTAGGTATTTAAAGATACAGCGTGCCCCATCAAACAAATAAAAAATATATATAATGTAAAACTAAAAAAAAAAACATGTAAAATATTACAATTCGTTTCTATATCTAAAAATAATAATACAGACGAAGTTTTAACAGTAAGGGCAAAGTATAGATATGAGTGGTTCATTTCTAAGTACAGTTCTATGTATGTGACAATGTTAATTAACTTGTTTATGTATGTTTATTGAATGAAATAACGACTTTGTGCGTTTTGATTTTGAATTGTTCGACATTAGGTCGTTTTTACACAAAGCGATGTATGAATTATAACAGCCAACTTACATTGCCTTACGTACTAACGCCTTAATAACAACATCTAAGTGCAAAATATGATGTCTTTTCTATCCGGAAAGTATAATTTTGAATGTAAATGTTAGCTTAAGGGGGTTTACTTTGTTTTTTAATGTGCTCTAAATGTGCTAATTTAGACGTTATTTAATGTACATAAAATGTGATTTTGGTTGTGTTATTTAATAAGCGACAGGTAGGGTACACTTATATAATCATATCAAAAAATAGAAATTTAGTATAAAGTCGTTTAATTACGTGACTTTTATTATTATAAAATTAAGAAAATAGTATATCTTTATTATAAAATTGTTTTGTTATTTGTGACACCAGTCCATCCATACTGTATTATTATGTATACTGTCAATTTATATATATGTATTGAAACAGTGAACGATGAACATTTATAGGGTCATTGTATTCATGATTATAAATATTATTGACTATTAAACTAATCGTGAAATTAAAAAAAAAAATTGAAATAACTGATTTATTTTTTACATTTTGCTTGTATATATACTTACAATGTATTGGTCTATTATATATTAGTAGAAATTTAATTCTCCCAGCTGCAGTCTGTCGCTTATTATATAATAGTATGAAGTGAGGGACTACTCCCGATTGGAATACATTTAATTTTGTATAATAAATGAAAATACTGCAGTATACTAACTCGCTTTCTCGCTGTAAGTACCTTAATATGGACGATTTTCAAATGTTTTTGTCAATAAAGCACGTTTGTGGCACTTACTCTATGGTTTTCTTTGCGTAACATTTTTTTTGTAGTACATACATAGATCTACGTTTGAATTTGGTTTTTGACCACCGATTCGCTTGATAGCAAGCAGTACGTCATGGCGCATCGCGCTACGGTTTCCAAGAACTCGAATGCTTATGGAAAGTGAATGATAAATAATACAAAATATACATAAGAGTTTAAGTGCTATGTAGCAATTACTAAGCATAATTCCAGTAATTTGAAATATGTAGGCTCATCTAGCTCATCATTCTCAGATAATTTATCCAATCACCAGAGGCGGATTACCCTAAAGGCCGAAAAGGCCCGGGCCTAGGGCGCCAGATTTTAGCGATTTTAGATCGCGGATAAAATACATCAATTTTCCAACAGTATAATAAAAAACAAAAATACTCTCTCGCTGGCTTGTGGTGCGCACATGTTTGCTAAGGCAGATTACCTCTAGAAGGCCTAAGGCGCATTGGTATTGTAGCATCCTACATCAGGGATATATAGCCCAAAGGAGGTGCTTGATTTCACTCGGACTAGGGTTGTTAATACTGCTAGTCCGCCTCTGCCAATCACTTCGCTTCAATGACAATTCATTTAATAAATTGAGATGTGTGAAATTAAATATTTTTTAGCCATTCTTTTCATCATTATTTCGGTTTTCGAGTAATTATATAATTACGAACAGCTATACAAAGTAAATGTTCTTCCGATTTAAATCTCATATCAACGTCTTTCGATTCTGTCACACGCGTAAATGAAAGAAAATTGGAGTGATCGTGAATGTTTGGCGTCCATCCATTTGATTTTAGTCGTTTGGAGCCACGCCAATTTGCACCATCGCGAATGCCCACCTTTAAACCTTTGAGCCCCATAATAGACTTTAAACCCTAAAAGGAACTTTACTGACAACCGGAAATTCGTCAGGTACGCCATTGAGGAAGACAAACAGACTTTCATTTCCGGTGGCGCTGCCATCTCCACAGGGGCTCGGGTACATCCGGTGCCTCTAATGTAAAATATAGAGATAAAAAATGTGTTTTTTAAGAATTGAGAAAAACAGCACAAAATACAGAAAAATACTCTATGACATAATTGGTAAGAAATACATGATGATACAGAGATGATTGTGGCAACGATGAATCAACAGCACAAACAAGTATTTATATTAAAAGAAAACAAAATATTCGACTGCACGAGAGCAATTTTTGTTGTAACATCACTTGTTTTGTTACTCCTGATACATATTATAAGTTTTTAGTAAAATACTGTGGTACAATTTACAAATTTTAGTTATTATGAAATAAGCATTTTAGGGAACTACATAAAGTACATCTTATTTTATTTTCGGCAGCAAGAAAATGTTACATTTTCCGAAAACTCAAACTGAACCTATCAGGTTCGAACCCAAACATCAGAAGGGAAATTTACCAAATTATTAGCAATTTATAAAGAGTTAATAAGGAAACAAAGAGATCCGTAGACGTACGAGTCGACGACATAGCACGTTGGATTACCAAGTTGAAGTGGCAGTGGGCTGGGCACATAGCACGTGGAAGTGATAGCCGATGAGGCGGTAAATTTTTCGGGTAGAGACCACGCACCGGCAAGCGCAGCGTAGGAAGACCACCCACGAACTTACATAAGTGGTTGGAAGACGCTGGATGCAAGCCGCTTCTAACCGGTCTCTTGGGACATCCATGGAGGAAAGCCTATGTCCAGCAGTGAACTTCTTATGGCTGAGATGATTATGATTAGGGCACCCTGTACTAACTCAAAAGGAGGTCATTTATAAATCAATCTTACTACTATGGAGATAATTCAAAATTCGCGAAAAAAATTTGACCATACATTTTGTCAGGGATCAACCAATGGGGTCAACGACCTTCGCAAATTTTGAGTACAATGGCCTATATTACGCTTAGTACAGGGTAGCATAATAACTATGTATAAGATATCGACACGTAATTTTCTACATCCTCTTAATCCACGAATCCCGTTTCCCTCGCCCCTGCAAAGGCATATTGTTGATATAAATATTACGGCTCCATGAATGCGAGGTGACAGGCGTGACGGTGCAGTGACAGCGTACGATGCAAGGGTTCCGTACGGCTAATTGAATGTCGATGACGAGACGCGATGGCGCGTGACGTTGGAGTTCCGTGCTGTGGAGAGGAAAACGTCCTTATTTTCTTCACTAAGGAGAACACATAAAATTATGTTCGGAAGGAGAACTAATGTCATACAACGGACGCTCCATATAGCGGCGCACTATTCAGTAAGATACGGAAGTTGACGTCTGTATAGACGATGTACGGAGTTCGGGTCGTCATCTGGTTGTCGCTCGGTCGTGAAGTCAATTCGTGTTCGAGCGCTTGGTGCCCACAATGTCGTGACGACACTTACGTGACATGGGTGCGTTGACAATGAAAATTAGCCTTTAAGTTTAAGAAGCTAAAGTCTAGTTTTCATTGTAGACCCACCCTCGTAAAATTCACGTAACGCGGTCGATGGTCATACAGAATATAGGCCCAGGGCGAGCGCGGGGAGCAGGTGAGGAACCCGAGATTGGCGGGAGGCGGAGAGTGTCCATTCGTATGTAATACTATTAGTTTATTCTGTGGTTTGAGTATAAAGATACAAGTACCTACACACGACCTGTGGCTTGACCTTCTCAATACCTACTTAGCTGCGCGCCAGAAGAGACGACGCACACTTTAGAACAAGTTGCACTTTGTAACTGTTTCTGGGGTAATATAAGAAGCTACTTAGTTTCGAGCTCCACCGTAAAGTAGCTTGTCTGTCTATATTCAATATGATTCATTTACGACCTAATTTAACCCTCATTTCACTATAGGTCTAGTAGAAAGTCGGCGCATTAACGCCCATTTTTCATTGAAATGCCAAAAAAATCATCATCATTCATGTGGACTCATCGGTCCACATTCTTCATCCGTACTGTATAGGAATGGAATTATTTGCCGCCATCTCTGTTTTCTGCATATTGTGTCTGACCAGGGTGAAGAAATGCGTGCAGTTTTCTTCTTGAAATATTTCCTTCTTTTATTTGCGTATAAAGAAGAGAAAAGCTGCGTTACAATTATCTGCGGAACCACACACTAAAATAAAATTATCCTATTGACTCTCTCATGCCTCTGTACAGCTAATATCCTATTTTTTCACCACGGCGTGGTTAAGTCGATTACGCAAAGGGTGTCCATATGTCGTGGGGTAAAAGGAAAGTAACGTTTTTTTTAACCTTTAATATATTGGGAATCTACTACTACTATCTACATAAAAATAGCTAGGTAATTTAGTTTTATCCGACAACCGAAAGTAGATAATTGTTTTCGAGCATTTGTGTCAAATTTCTGGCAAGGCATAGAGTGTAAAGAGTGTAGAGTGGTGGACATTACACACAAATATCCAGTACCAATACATTTTATATATGCTAAGATAATAATATGGCTATCAGAGTGACATACAGTGAAGCACTACATTTTGCAATTGGTTATTTTATTTCTTTCATAAAGTTGAGCTCCACAAACTCCGGGTCTGTGCATTTTATAAACTAACGACCCGGCGTACTTCGTATCACCTATCAATGAGTGGACCCGATATTTTCTCAACGTTTAAACCTTCCCTGGACTACGACAAACATTTAAAAACCAAAATCAGCTAAATCTGCCCAGCCGTTCTCGAGTTTTAGCGAGACAAACGAACAGCAATTGATTTATATATATATATAGAGATATAAACTAACAAAAGCTTTTTAACCTACTTCCAAAAAGACAGAAGAGGTTATCAATTCGACTGTATGGTTTTTTTGTATGTTTGTTACGCGTTTACTCCGCCCAAATTGTTGGAAACAAATAAAGAAAACAATTATTATTATTATGAATAGTTTTTGATGATTTTTAGGGTTCCGTACCTCAAAAGGAAAAAACGGAACCCTTATAGGATCACTTTGTTGTCCGTCTGTCCGTCTGTCCGTCTGTCCGGGTGTCAAGACCTTTATCTCGGGAACGAGTGAAGGTATTGAGTTGAAATTAAAACCATATACGCAGATCCATAGTATCTTGCTGTAGAAAGAGAAATAAAGTTTCTAAGTTCTCGTAAAAAAAAGTTACAGCCGAATATATCGTAAAAAACGCACATTTCGACACTCACAAGGGAATCAAAACCTATGGGGTACTTCCCGTTGACCATTGCCAAATTTCATTGTTCTAACAATGAAATTTGGCAATAAGCATTGTGTTAGAGTACACATAATTATAGGAAAAAATCCAAAAACTGGTCATTTTTAATTTAATCACAAAAAAAATAGTGTCTTTATGCAAGGAATGAAGGTCCAAATTTTAAAGTTCTTTAACCGTATCATGTGGGGTATCATATGATAGAGCTTCAGTAGCATAAGCTAAAACAAGTTTTTAAATATTTTTGCGATGTACATTTTTCCGTTTAAGAAGGAAAATAGAAAAAAATATATGATTTCCCCCTTTTATCTACTAGTTTGTACGGAACCCTCGGTGGGCGAGTCTGACTCGCACTTGTCCGGTTTTATTCTTTTTTAAGGTCAATAAAGAGAAATTTATCTATCTATCTCCTGTAAGTTGCCAGCCCGATCTCTGCTCAACCATATATTATGAAGTACCTACATTACGTACCTAAGTTACACCATTGTACCACTCAAAGAATGAAATAAGTGACCGACCTCCTTGTTTCCTAAAAATTACAAAATTGATCTTTTCAAGGTCACAGTGAATACGTATCTTCTAGTTTTGCGTGCTTCATCTTCGACCACATCATCTCTTTCCTATAGGCGAGTTGATCAGACACGGTTTAATTCGCGTTAAAAAATAATTGTAAGAAGTAATTTTTGTATTAGCAAACAATTTTTTCAGCTCTGCTTAAAGTAAAACTGCTTAGAAAAGTGATCTATCTCAGACCTGAAAATACTGAGAAATCAATTAGATGAAAATGTATATTTCCCCAAGTATTTATCTTCAGAAACTCGATGTTCCCCATCCCCGTGGCCACTGATGAAGCAACCGACAAATTAAAAAAGTTACAGAGCTGATCAGGCCTATTCATTACAGAGCAGGAACTAATCGGGAAAAAATCCGCCTTTAGCGAACTTCCCCAAAGTTGGGAACTTTCCCCAAGTTGTGAAACGGAGCCTTTGATATGCCACCGACTCTACTTTGGTTAGTTTTCCGATGGAAATTCTGTGGTGCAAGGTAGAGGCGAACGTTCAGGGAAATTAGCGATTTGGAAATTCGATAAGGTGCCAAGATACGTTCTTGGGTCTTTACGATCAGAATACTGAATGATGTAATTGTGCTTTACAGACAACTACTATTTTTATGATATATGTAGTTTTATTATGTGGTGTAGGCCCATTTTTTACTCCCGAACCCAAAAGTTGTAAGTTTGACGTGTGTCAACGTTTGAAGTTTGACGTGTGTGACGTGTGTATTTGTGTATCGATGTGTCTGTTTGTGGCAACGTAGCTTTTAAAAAGATGGACCGATTTTGATCTAGCTTATTTTAATTGAAATAGGACTTGATTGAGAATGTTCTTAGGTAAGTTTTACTCGTATTAAAATCGGTACATGCGTTTTTAGGGTTCCGTACCTCAAAAGAAAAAACGGAAATCTTATAGGATCACTTTGTTGTCCGTCTGTCCGTATGTCTGTCTGTCTGTCCGTCTGTCCGGGTGTCAAGACCTTTACCTCGGGAACGCGTGAAGGTATCGCGTTGAAATTAAAACCATATACGCAAATCCATAGTATCTTGCTGCAGAAAGAAAAATCTAATTACTCAGTTTTCATTAAAAAAAAGTTACAGCCGAATATGTCGTAAAAAATTCACATTTCGACAATCAAGGGAATCAAAACCTATGGGGTACTTCTTGTTGACCTAGAAGCCTAGAACTATGAAATTTGGTAAGAAGCATTGTGTTAGAGTACAATAGGAATAGGAAAATATGGGGAAAAAAAACGAAAACTGGACATTTTTAATTTAATCACAAAAAAAAATGTGTCTTAACACAAGGAATGAGGGTCCAAATTTTAAAGTTCTTTAACCGTATCATGTGGGATATCATATTATGAAAGAGCTTTATTGGCATAAGTTAAAACAGGTTTTTAAATATTTTTACGATGTATATAAGAAGGAAAATATGAAAAAAAAACGACGTCCCCCTTTTATCTACTAGTTTGTACGGAACCCTCGGTGGGCGAGTCTGACTCGCACTTGTCCGATTTTATTTATGTTAGGGATTTATGTATGTGGACCCACGTTTGATTTAGTCTTACAATATAGCAATTTATGCATTTTACTTGGGCCAAACTTCAAGACACGAACTAAACTTATGGATAGACTATTTAATAAGTCTCCTCGCAAAACTACTTACCTATGTCATACTTACCCTCCCTATCACCTCTATATGTATAACCATAAGCTCTAAATTGCCTTAATTCCTACTTGAGGTACAGGGTTTACGCAGATAATTAGTTACAATATTGCCAAGCAATTTTAGACTTTATATCATTATAGTAAGAATCATATTTATGTAAATGGTATGTGTAATAGAAATATTTCGATAATTGCTCAGTTCCACGTTGATTATATAATTATAATCCTTTTATCTATTTTAAGCATACATAATGGAAATTGGAATCAATACTAAGAGTGTAACTATTGTAACTTACCACCTATGGCGGCTCAGTGCGATTACTCAAAGAAATGAGGTTGGCGCACTGACATGAAATAAGTATTTAATGCATTTTCAGTGGACTTGCGGTATAGAAAAGTATGGAATAGAAAGATTCGAATTTTAAAAACTCTTTCCACGCTAGCGGACAAAATGCACTTTTCCACTCAGATTTCTAATGACAAACAGAATCTTTCCGAGCTTGTGAGGTGAAAAAATAATCATTAAATCAATTCCCTCGAAGTATATTACCGCTTAGTCTAAACAGACGAACGAACAGATATGGTAGTCTACATAATATATAATATAATCCTAAACTAAACACATTTGTTGGATCTTATAAGTCGATCCTAATCCGTTTCATAGAACTGCCTGATTCCAGATGTTTTACTTCTCATGAGCTTGTGATTCCATGTTAGCCATCAGTTACATTTGCCCGATCAGTTATTAGGTTAGGTTTATTTATTTATTAAGGTACACCTACAGCACACATATTATAAGGTACAACACATATTGGTCATGGTTACATTCTGATACATGTGCCATTTTTATGCATACACAGCTTGTGATAAACTTATCTTGCTAAGGTACAAACTTTAATTTAATATCTAAATAAATTAACTAAAAAATTCTGAAATTTATCGAAGAAAAAGACAGAAAACTATTAAATAACATTGAACTGTGGATGTGGAAGCACATTTTCATTTATTTTTAGCTAATGTCTCAAAAACTTGTTTCTTAAACTGTACTAGAGTGCATAGGTTCGCTAGGGTTCTGGCTTGGTTTAGGTATAATACACTCAGAAACCTTCTTATTTACAAAGGTGCGATTACCATATACATCGATTATTAAGTTAGATTAGTTTTTTATATTATACACATAACTTTCGTATTACAAAGGTTCGTTAATCAGACGTGTTGTCAAATGGACTTTCGGGATTTTAATAGTCTTTAAAAAAAAAAAAAACATTTTCGGGGGGAAATTTTTGGTTTAGAATTCGGATTATAGTTAGATTACCCGTCGATAGTTATATGTACATTGCATAGCAAGTGCACTACGCAATTTACATAAAACTATAGACTGATTGTTGTTGTTGCAGGTCGTCTAATTCACATATCTGTCCACCCACCTTTATAAAAGGATTGTATATAATTCATTATCACCTTGTTAGTAGTAGACGAGACGGGCACGGGACGGTAACGTGACGGGAATGGCTCGGGAGCTCAGCCGACTTGTTAGCACTTGTTTCGGGATCGTTAACGGTGATCTTAGGCGCCATCTGCGAGGGCGGTTCTATCTCAACTGTTAAACTAATTTTCATCTTCATCGCGAAAACTTTCCCACTCACATCTATCTCGACCATAGAGGATAATGAGCTGGTTGGCATCGTGCTGAATTATTGATTTACGCTGGCTAATATGGGCTGGCTAATATAGTGGCATTTTAAATTCGTGAACGCCATTTTTTTTTTGTGGACATTTCACACAACACCATCTATCCCAAACTAAGCAAAGCTTGTACTATAGAACTAGATGGCTGATAGAATACAAATATAATTTTTTTTTTGTAAATATATACATATGATATATAGAAACACCCAGACACAATAGAATCATCAGGCGAGTTGGCGGTCAAGCGCAAACCTATTTCTACATTAAAAAAAATAAAAAAACTCAAAAATAGAAAATATATGTATGGTATTAGCATTAGCTACGGGAACGTCACGTGACGGCACGTCACAGTTTCTTAGCATTTGGAAGCGTAAGCGTTTGTAGAAATAGAAATGTTTGCCGTTTGTCTAAGCCTGCTGAGCTTTGACAAGCCCTGTCTAGCTGAATTGGACTACCAATGACTGAATGGTATAAAAACATAATTAGAGGAGAGAGAGAAAGAGAGAGTTCTCTTCGTAATATTTGTATAACTTTGGTGGAAATAATTTAACGCTGACGATACTGCCGTCCATCTACCGCCCGTGGAGACATCCTCTTAGAGAAATTCGGTGATAAAGTGGAAATTACGAGATACGAGCGGAGGAGTTTTTGATGAGTTTGTATGTTCTACTTGAGCTGACTCTACTGTTTGCTTAACAAGAAATATTTTTGTGCTTTGCAGTTTTTCTGGCTCGTTTCAAGTTTTCCGAAATCAAATAATATTGGTGCAATCAATAAGATTTAAGTTTTTCGAAATAAAAACTTAAGGGGCAACCTTTAGAGCAACATTAAAAAGAACTAGCTCGTGACACTGACTCATCGGCTGGTGAAGTCTGTCAGTCTACGTTGGAGGCCTCGCGATATATATGTACCTTCTACCGTGCGGGATGCAGTTTCCATAGCGAGTTTTAAACAGAAACTAAAACTATAGCTGATGGAGAAATTATTCTATGACATTGACGATTAGCTCAAACTTGCAGACTATAGTTTTTTTTTTATACAAGATAGATCTACGATTGACCACCAACCACCAACTCGTCTGATGTTAAGCGATGGTGTGGCCGAGGATGGAGCTCGTCGATCTAGAAGATAATCTATTCCCTCTAGCCTTGAAAATTCCAAGATTGTAGTTATAATTATTGTTTTATATTATTAATTCATTATTAATTTCATGCAATGACTTGTAATTACGGTATTATTAATATATACTTGTATTTGTATTCCTCCTATTCCTATACTTTCATATAGGCTACATGTAAAATATATATAGGTATACAGGCTACATGATTTCATACTACATACTTACATGTATGTAGTATAGATAAAGGTGGTATAATATGTTGGAAATGACATCATGTAGGTCCAGTTTAACAGGAAAACTCGATTAAACACGAAATCTTAAACGGATACTGTGAATTCCAAAATTATTTTTTACTTTATTATTAGGTAATCCCAAGAGCGCGGTTGCGAGTTCGTGTTTACAACCATTTTTGTCCGACTGTCGAAGAATGGTTATGTGTTTGAAGCGTATTTATGTCAAATTCTTTGGCACACCCCACAACCTGAAGATACACGTCTGAGACGGATTGCAAGTCGCAAACGGCAGCTTCAAACTGCATGCGACACTACTGGTTTCTGAGAATTCCTATAGAATAGTAGATTGTTATACAAGGGCCTAAAAAGACCCATCGTAATGAGGTAGATTTCTACTCATGAGTACATGAGTACTCATGAGTACATATAGAAACTCGAGTTACAATGGATTTTTAGCGCCGTGTGTTGCACTCTATTTTTCACTACGATTGCGAGAAAATAAAGTAATCCAATACAATTATTAAAAGTTTATTTTATTAAAAATGAAATGTACAATTTGTACAATTATGGATATTTTACGAGATGTTTGCAAAGAGAATGTAAATATACTCCAAAGAGATTATTCTACTTTTGAATAAAAACTGTTTCGTTTGTAGGCTCTTTGATAACAGATAAAAATTTAGGAAAAAAAATACTTTTCCCCTAGAGCATAATATGACATTAAATTACGCTACAATGACGGACTTTTTGAGCAAGAGGAGTGAAAACATAATTATGAGTGTCATGGAATTTGTCTCCATTGTGGGAGTAATATTATTAACCTTAGCAAAAAATAAAAATTGTACTTTTTCGTCGCTTCCTGTGACATATTAGTGATTTTACAAAATTACTTGGAAAATGAAATGGAAATATAGGACGACTGTTCTGATCATACTTTTTCGCGAATAAGGTACACTCAAACAGACGAGTTGGTATAGGTATATTATGAGCTATTAAGTAACTGCATTACGTAAATCTCTCATATGCAGACAGATATTTTGTTTTCTTTTAATATAGTACTTGTATAACTCCGATCTAGTTTAAAAAAACATTTTTGCATAGTAACGCTGCGCTCATAGAAGTAATAGGATTACAATCAGAGTCATCAGGTGTATTTTAGCGGAACCTACTTCAAAGGCGGCTGGAATGATTTACGGACTGTGTGAATTCTTTTTTCCAGGCCATGATTCAGACTAGTTCCTCGCGTCTTCCTAGTTGGCTAATTATTCCATAAACGTATTAATTATTTGTGAATTTAAAAACACCCAGATTACAGTCTAGCAGTCCGCACGATGAAAGTGGAAACTCTGACTCTCAGACTCTGTTTCAATAAATACGTTCAAAATCCAATAAGTGAGTCGACTTGACTTTTATGAGCTTCTATTAGGCTAGGTTTTATTTGACAGCCTTTATTTTTCGAAAGCCTGCGAGGAAATTAAGCCAACGTAACGGGAGGTGGGTGCTTCCAGCAAACTTACTTTGTTTTTGAATCGAGCTTCGTTTAGATGGGGCAAGTTGATGGAAGCTAGTTTACACGAGATAGTGCACTGATGACGTTTGTCCACTAAATCATCTTATAGTATCGATGGGGTCACCGAAGATTGAGCACGTCGTTTTAAAATATAGATTTTCTAGTTATTGCTATGATATGCGTACTTTGGAATTTATAATAGTAATAATATGGGTAAGTAAGTAAAGGAAAATAATGGCTGAGTGAAATTTCAGAGAGTAACTAAGCCTACCAATTTCTAAATAATTTTTCTAATCTTTAGACTTCCCACATTAAAATTAATACAATAAGTTATATGAACAAAAAAACTAATTTCAAATAATTTTAAACATTGTATGATCACACGATTTAAAAAAAAAATTGCTACGGCACTGGCTACGAAACCCTGCTTGCATGACGTTTTTGTCTCGTTATTATAAAATCACGCGTAAGATAAGATGCACACGCGTGAGTCCATCAACCATTGGAACTGTTCCAATCCAACCAACTATTCCTTGCGAGTAACTGTCCCGTTCAAACGAAGCACAGTTTGTTTTGAAGCTCTATCTTGTCTACTCAGGAATATTGGGATTCACAAAGCTTTGTTACCTTCATAGTTTACACTTGGAGTCTTTACAGAAATCAGAACTTTATCGCCTACCAATAGGAGCTTTATTGGTTTGACTTTGTTGGCGTCGCTCGTTCGAAGTTCAATGTCAAATCAAAAACATTGCTGAAACTTTATTGACATTTATTGAGTTTTACTAACAATGGATACCAATATTATATCAAATCTAGTTTACTTCCACAATATCCTTAACAAAATAATTTAGTAAATAAGTTGTCATTTAGTAAATATTTCATACTACCTATATAAAAACTTTTTTATATACCCACACGTACGTATTATTATTTGAAGAAAATGTTTTTTATTCGTTTTCGAATACAAAATTACTGAATACTTGCAAAAACGTAAAAAAAATACGTTTTTGTCAGTATTCAGTAATTTTGTATTTTTTAATAAGTGATAGAAACAGCATTACCTCACTACGACTCCTTAATTTTATTATGTACTGACTGTGATATTAAATGAATAGTAAAACTTGTTCATATAAATTGTCTCTAATTGACTTAACTAACTAAAACAATTACACACAACCTAACTCACCTAATAATTAAAACCTATACTTCCTAAAGCCTATTTCCCAAGGCGATAAGCCCGTATATTGTAATCGTACAAATCCCAAAACAAATACGACGTGGCAATTAAACTGGTGAAGATAAACCCAAACGGCTTCTACAAACTGTGGCTCCCTTGTTATTGTATTGACGCAGATTACGTGACAGTTTGTACGAGGTTAGGCTGGAGTATACTTCATTTGCTATACTATAATAAACGTGTGTTAATAATATAGAAAAAATCAGAATAAAAAAAAACAAAATAACAACACCCTTAGCCACCCACACCGATGTTGCTTCTCCGGCGTCAACATGCGGCGCTGCTATGGGGGGGAAATATTTAGTGGGTGGCGAGTCATCACCTGCCTCAATATTTTTGGATAATGAGACAAAATAGGCAGGTGCCGTGCTCTATTTCTGATGCTCCCACACAGAAGTACCTACCGCATCTTACTCACTGTGTGGGAGCATCAGCCAATTAACTAGTTGTCTAAGTCATAACCATTTCATCTCAATAGCCCAGATTTGTTAAATTCTATATTGTACAATAGCTTAATTTGCAATTCACATACCTAGTTTCTGTATTGTTTTATATTTTAAGAATTATTTTTTTGCCTCGTTTTTATTATTTGGTCTGCTGCTGCCTGTTTCTTGAGAGCTACAATTTTGATATTTTCATAGCTAAAAGGAATAAATATGCTGACATATGTTGCCATGCTGACTTCACCTGTAATTATTGTGACATTAAGCTGTATTTTTTGTATGATTTTTTTAGTCAATGTATAGATGTACCTACACAGTGTAGGTGAACTATATAAATAAATAAATATTTAAAAAAAAGATCGACAAACTGCATCCTAGGCCACACCGTCACTTATTATCAAGCGATAACGAAAGTTAAGCTAAATCTTAGCTTTTTCATGTAAAAAAAAAATTATGAAAGCTGTGGTCAAACATCCAATCTGCCAGCCAATTTAATAACGCCTCGATCGTCACAAAGCACCACCGCCCTAACCGCAAAGATTTTGTTGATCCCATGTTTGCTTAGGTCCTAATCTAATTGATGTTCAGGGTTCCTCTAATTGTGTGATTTTCGGCCAAGGGACGATTGCACTTGGCCAATCAGTGTTTGACAATTCGATTGTTGTGTTTGTCTTTTGGGCCAATGTTGGGCCAAGTTTGGGAAAATTGGTATAACCTCATTTGGTTTGGGGAACGACGCGACGCGACGGTTGGAATCTTGGAATTTCAAGTGACTTTATGGACCTACATTATTTCTAAATTTACTTTTGTTGTTTTTTATGCATAATTAAAATTCAAAGTAAAGTGTTGTAGATTAATTCAATATTTTGCTTATTAATTTAAGAAAATATTTGAAGATACAATTTTTGCTTGTACATTACATATTTTTCCATACAAAAGAAACAGTTTTCTACTCCTAGCTGTCTAATATTTCGATCTAGAGTGTTCTTAGGTTGTGTTTTATTAGCATTGGTCCAGCCGTTGTTTATGTCCCGTGTTTTTAAATTTTCTAAACTTTCTTGGAGTCTCGATCTTTCAATCTGATGTGATGAGCAGAATGACACAGTCAAACGTACGTAACGATATGTTAAGTTTCCAAGCACGCACTTGACTAGGATGTTATCACCCTGATCACAGTGAAAACATGGCTCGTGCCCAGCAGTGGGTCAATTTATATCTACAAACGGGTTTAATCTTACTTAGAATAAGTAAGTATATATTCTTAGAAAGATATGAAAAACTATTTGGGAGTAGCAAGAGCTACTCCTAAATAGCTTTTCATATTTTAACAGAATATATTTCTTATTCTTAGAGCGTAGCTCAGGTATACAACGTAGGTAAAGAACTAGAGAATGCAAAGGTATTTTCTCAAGTGGTTAACACTCTCAAGAAGATGGAATATTCAAGGAGCCGGAGGAAATAACAAGGAAAGGGAGAGGGAGGTCAGGGGTGCAATGCAATCTATATGCAAATGTTCCTTCCATCCAATTAGAAATGACACTTCTTTTGTACTCACTCTGCCGGATGAACGCACCGTTTTTGTAATAATCTGATAAATTTTCGTCGATATGACAAAAAGCATAAAAATTAAAGCAATCGAAAATAAGATAACATTAATCAATCATGACTTTACCTTGCATTAAGCTGTGTTGAAATGTGTTTACAAATCTAAAGAAAATATTACCTATTTTAAACTTCCAACTTAAATGGGGTGTTATAAGTTTGACGTTTGTTTAATTATCTGTCTGTGGCATTGCAGTTCACAAACGGATAGACCAAATTGATGTCGTTTAATTTGATATAATATTTTTAGTTATATAAAATTATATTATTATTTTTAGTTATATTAGTTATAGTTAGTTATTTTATAAAATATAATAGTCAAACGTTGCAAATGTTGGTCACAATAAAAAATCTTAAAATAAGCCAATAATAACAATAACAAAATACAATAATGAATTAATTATCGTCGTTTCTTATATCCGGGTTTTCAAGTTTTGTAAACGTATTTACTTGTACATAATCTTTTTCTTTGCTTTATACAAATGTTTACCCAAAAATAAGAATCTGTAATAAATTTAACCTTTTAAATAAAATCTTCGAACTTACTTAACTTTTGGTCGCAGTATCGGTTAATTTTATTGATTATTCTGATGATGGCATTGTGTAAAAGTAGTATTTAATAAAATTATGTGATTAATTAAATACACATGTTCATAAGATGAGAAAAATACCAGCTTAATAAGCATTCATTTTGACAAGGCAGTCAAATCTGTCATTATTTATGATTTATAAAAGAAAATAACTTGAAAATGACTAAATATATTTTATTTTAATGCGTAAACTCACGCAGCGTATTCCCAACCCTGTGGGTACAAAATCTCCCCATAGTACCGTGGTGCGATAGATTATTGCATCACCTCGCCATTTACATCTGTGATTGTGAACACTTACGTCCCGTGGGATGAACCTATTTAAATAATGGCCTGATAATAGACGCAGAGATTGGTTTCATTTTGAACGTTTCTCGATGATTTCCTTAGATACTTAGATTTTTGAAGCCCAGGGCTTTGATAAAGGTTCGACAATATAGCGTTAGTCCTCAAAAACGTCCGAGCTTAATGAGATCTAATTAGACCCCTTTACACGATTAAAATAATTTCGATTTTCAAAATAATCCGAAGCGGCAAAATAGACGTCTCTAGACTTCTCAATCTAAATTAGGCTTTAGTGCGGTGACATATCAAAGTCGGTCTTTATATCAAATCTTTAAGTTCATCATTGTTGGTATAAGAGTATCGGAAACAATACTCGTGAATATTGTTTTGTGACATAGGGCCTTACTGAAAAACGTTACTTAACTTTAAGTATTGCTTAACATATTTTGTCAACTTCTCACTGACACGTAATGACACTTGCAGAAAGAATACAGAGAATTTAAGACGATGGTTAATGTCCACGTGATGGAAAGTCATTGGCCCAGGGAGAAAATAAAAAGCATAATCAGAATTTTATTTTGGTACACAAACAGGTCATTGTATGCATTTTTGAAAAGAAACGGTATGTAACTATGTTATATTAATTTTAAAAAAAACTAAAGACGAAATCTGTATTACCATTTGAATATTTCACAAACAAAAACTAAGTAAATATTTTTCTTGTGTGTTTGTATGTAGGTTTAATATAATACATAAAACATTCTTCCTATCTGTGTGAGGAAGTATACTTACCATAGTACACCATAGTATACCATACTATTGTATTTATATGTCATCCGTTGTAGGACATGAATATTACTTATATCTCCTCTTTCACAGTAACAGCAGTCAGACTGGAACGAGTTGCCAGTGAATATTAAGCGAGCTCCCTCTATAAATGTTTTTAAAACCCTTGTGAAAGCACACTATTTAAATGACAATATTTATGGCAAGACTAGGTATATATATATAAGTATATATATAACTACACTATATAACTATACTATATATAGTTTAAGT
Source organism: Lycia hirtaria (assembly GCA_947563715.1). Classification (NCBI taxonomy): domain Eukaryota; kingdom Metazoa; phylum Arthropoda; class Insecta; order Lepidoptera; family Geometridae; genus Lycia; species Lycia hirtaria. Next base: position 29,770,557 of record OX387375.1, read on the forward strand.
TTTTTCTGTAGTATTTTCACTAATGTATACGCAAGTTTTTATGTTTTAGTTATAAAGGCCACTATCAGTGCCACCTATCCTACTCCGTACATGGTTGCCTGGAAGAGATCGCTTTAAGCGATAAGGCCGCCTATTGAAAGATTAGCCATAGTACTATTGTCTTTTTAATGTGTTTGTACAATGTGGTCTTTTAATAAAGAGTTATCTATCGATCTATCTAGTTATATGTGCCTCGATCTGGATATTAAAACCAAGAGAAACTTAACTTTGATCAGTTTACTAATTTAGGCAACAAACTCTCTCTTTGTAAAAGTATACCAAATTCCTTAGAAACCTCCAATCATCGTTTATTAGAAACATTTAAATTGATTCAAACCGATCCATCTTCCAACTCCTTACAAACGTCAATATCTTACAAACTTTTCTCCATCTACGCTTAAATAGTCCTTAATTGAATCTCTCGGTTTTAATTACAGACGTTTTAAAATAGTCCAAAGATTAAGAAGAAACAGAAAGTCAAGTCAGACCTCAAAAAATTGTTGGTGTACGTACCTACTCTGATTGAATTTTTTGGTATTATGAAACACTTATTTTCTCCCTTTTCAGTTAATTAATTTTTTAGGTCGATTTTTTTCAATTACTTTTATTCATTTTACGTGAAACTAATTTTATACATTAAACTTCATTTTTGTTCGTTTAATTTGCAAACACACGTTACTACTATTGTAAAACCTAATTTTTGGGATAAAATGTATGCCCGATCCTTTTACAAAGAATAAAGAGTATAAACCTACTATCTATTAGTGCAAATTTCAAATGTCCATATCTTGAAAATTACTAAACCTATTTTGATAAAACTTAGATTGTTCCCTGAGCTGGAAGATACTTTCTTCAATAAAAAATGTTTTTGCAATACTACTTCTAGTTTCCGCGTAATACTTGGACACACATACATACACCCTTACATACTTAGAAACATATATACATACATATCAAATTGATAATCTCTTTTTTTGTAGTCGATTAAAGACAAAAGACGAAGTAGAAGTTATCCATCTGAGTTATTCTGCGGCAGCAGGGTCGTTTATTAGCCGTTTTGTTTTGTAAAATGTTTCAGTTTAAATTGAATGGTTCGGGCGAGGTATTTTTAATATCGGGTGTTGGGGATTCCTATCAAGCAATTAGGAAGTTTCGGATTAATATAGTAGATCATTATTTTGGTTACAGAAACGTTTCAAGAGGGATTTTTGAAGAAATTAGACAAGCCGAAATGGTATTTTCTAATAGAAACAAGAGGAATGTAATTAGAAAATATCTAGTTACATTCGTGATACAGGTACAGCTGAATTGATATAGTCTTAAGACAAATACCTAACATTTGCTATATTCCTACATATACTTATATGTATGTACATTATAATTTAGACCGACTCCAAATTAAAATTAGATATGTACAATTATACATATATAATTTATCATCATGATGATGACAATGAATACCGTTATCATACTAGAGTTCAAGGTTGCCTGGAAGGGATCGCTATTAGCGATAAGGCTGCCTGTTGTTTCACTATATTTAAGCCCTTATCGCTATGTAATTTGTGTTTTAGTTAAGGTGTAAACAATAAAGAGTTTATCTATCGATCTATCTAGAGTTTGTGCGTTACTCGAACGTTGGAGAAATGTCTCACGCGTCTTCGTAATTCTCGCAGTGCGTTTTCACAACGCTTGCACTGCGTTCTCGCGACGCTTGCACTGCGTTCTCGCGACGCTTGCACTGCGTTCTCACAAAGCTTGCATTACGTCGCTACGACGCTCGCGCCGCGTCAACGATAGTCAAACATAGCAGGAACTCGTACGCGCGATGAAAAATTGTAAGATAAGATCGAATACTTAGACAAATAACTGTAAAAAAAACCTAAGTTAATCTGCAACCGCCACCATCATTTGAGCTAAGTTAAAAAAAAACTATCAAATTGAATTTGATTTTTTTCAAGATCTATCTCTCTATCTCTTGAATATTCTTTAATAATAAAAAATCATCAAAGTCGACATAGCACACACCCAAAAACTAACGACCAAATTGCGAACTTCCAATCCATTAATTTTCATATTCGATTTCATTTACACAAATATTCTGTGTCACAAAATTGAAGTAAAAATCATGCACCGTGTGTTTCAGTATACGGTGCATGATTTTTACCTTATTTTGAGTACGCTCAACAAGGCATGAGCACTGACACGTGAGGTGGCAGCGAACAAGCGTAATCGCAGATGAGCGAGCGATCGAGCGAAATGAGCGCGAGCGAATCGCGAAACAAAAGACGAGCAAAGATGTAAAGCAATCCGCAGTTGGAATGAATAAGGGGAATTTTACTCTTAAATGTGATTTCACCGGAATTTGTACTATTTATTTATTCTACGACTAAACAGACTGCAAAAGAGCTTCGCAAATATATCATATTCATCATCGCAAATATATGATTACTTCAAAATGTTGAGTGCGTGAGATTAGTGAAAGGAATAACAAACAAGCAATATCATTAAACAAAAAGATAAAAAATTGTACATATAAATCGTTGACTAAAATGAAAAATAATATCTATTTAAAATACACACTTAAAAAAAACAAAAAAAAAACATTAACATTAACATTTAACTTTTTTTAAATTATTTTTTTTACATTTAAATGCACTTTTAAAATGGTTATGTAATTATTTAAAACACATATTATTACAAAAAATGGTCATCAATTTTATACGAAAGAGATTGTAGTGTATAAAAAGTGTGCGTTGTGTTGATATTTCAACCTACATATTTCTTGTTAAATTTGTTGTTAAAACGGATGTCAACAAACAAATTTTAAAACTAGATAAGTTATGTGTGTAAGTCACTAATACACGATCTGATTTGTTTTGTAAGTTATACAGATAGATAAACTCTTTATTGACACACCATTAAAATTATCAAAAATAAGTACAAAAGAAAATAAATTTACACTAGTAAAGTACTAGTTGTTAATATGTTAGATCCTTTTCGTACTTAGAGCAGTCCATCAAAAATAACTAGGTAGTTACTATTATACACTTAATATCGGTGTGACGTCACTGCATTTTTCAATGTTCGCTCTGAAGAAATCGTATATTGTATCATGTATTGGTGTTAAAACCTTCACTAAATGGAAAGAGATAAAGATTTAATTATACTGAATGATAGACAGAGAAAAAATCTTTACAAAGATGCATATAAGCTTATTCATAAACAGTTTCTATCGTCATTCGTTGAGTTTTAAAAACGGTTTGTCATTTTGTCTCATCCAGCATACCTTAGCGAATGTCAGGTATTGAATGAACATCGGAAATTACTTAGTGACTGTCTGAAAGTTTGCGGTGTTGAGATCCCGCATAAGTTTAGCTATTTTTACAGAGATAACTAGGACTTGACTTTTGAATTCAAATTTCATTTGAAATATTGTAAAATTTTTAACATAGTGCATACTTCTGCTTGACTACAACTGTCGAAATTTATCTAAGCCCCTGATCGACTCGTGACCAAAATGCTGTATATTCCAGCATTACTATGCAACGCTGGGTACGTTGTCGGCTGGTAGTGGGTTTGATTTGAGCAATTGGATTATTTTTAGACCTTGATCGGTCTGGGGTAATTATTTGCTTTTTGTGTAGTATGTGTATGTAATTGTATAAATTCACGAATATAGTGTCCTGGGTTGACCGAAACTCATATACCAACAAAAACAAACTTAAAGATTTTGATATAATCACTATATTGAATGACTCGCCGCGCTAAAGCCTAATTAAGATTGAGAAGTCGAGAGACGTCAATTTTGCCATCTATTTTTTTATCGTATAAGGGGTATAATTAGATCTCATTGAGCTTGGACGTTTTTGGGGACTGACGCTAAATCCCGTTGATACTTTATCAAAGGCTGGACTGATGATGATGATGTTTGGACAGAGTGTTTGTAGAGAAGGTACGTTGTAACGGTAGAGTTCCGTAAACTCGCTGTCACAGTGTAATATAATTAATAGAGTTTGTGCGAGCCTTCAGTTTCCTGCGACTCACTCGCGCGGGGCCTTCCACTTGGAACCGTGCTCCTTCTCATACCAACTGTGCAAATACCTATGTGACAATATAAATACAAAAAAAAAGTTCTAATTAGAAAATGAAATTATTAGTTATACTTCCACTATATTAAGAGTCTTACTCTTAATATAGATTATATGAAGAAAGCAGTATTTTTAGGGTAAGTTGATATTTATTTTTTTTATAAAAAAAAAACGGTCTCTTTCCTTTACTTGAATAGTTTTAATTTTTTCTACAATGAGTTTATTATTAGTCACCGCAACACAGGGAATCCTACTCCGGTGACTAGCGACTTGAATGACAGCAAAATAATTTATTTCTTTGTAAAAATTTAAACTTATAATTTGTAATGTATAATTTGGACAACATCTAAAAAGCTTGTCATATGTAATTTTACATATTTATTTGTATCAAAATAAATAAATTTAATTAATCTAATTCAGTAGATCAGCTTATTCTACTTGAACAAAACGTTAAATAATTTTGTGTTTTCGATTGCAGGTCCGGAAAGTACACGCAACGAGTTAATTGCTTGAAGGCATACTTTCAACTTAGAATAGGATAGTCGAGTATTAAGAAGTGAAAAAACTATGCGATGGATTTTCTCGTAACCGATTCTTTTACTGACCGACTTCAAAAAGAAGGAGGTTCTCCATTCGACTGTATGTTTGTTACGTGATTATTTCGTCAATTATGAATGGATTTCAAAGAATATTTTCTGTTTGATACGTCATATTTGAAAGTGTTACCCATCATAGAAGTTTTACCAAAATCGATTCAATAGTCTGTTCTTTAAGACATAATTACGCATTTTGAATTCAATTGTTTCATTTTTTTATGCTACAATTTATTAAAATTGTTATTAATACCTTAGTTCATAACGGTTTAAACCCAGGTTCAAGTCGTACAAAGAGATTAAGCTCTACAGTTCTGTCTGTATGTTAATGGCATGGCATTGAAAATTCAAGTTTGTACGTGTACAATCATAACAGTATTCACCATAAAAACAACCCGAAGAGCGTGAACAAAATTGTACTCCTTTATATTTCTATTTTAAAAGTCCCAACTGCAACACTTCCCACCCTCATACGTAATGACAAACTTCCTAAAGCGTCAGCAAATAGGTATTTTGTTGAGTGTGTTCGAATGTATAAGACTTGTCTATCGACTCATCTGGCGACTTGTTTTTATATCTGTTGGAGGTTATGTTTATATCTGGTTTGAGTAATATGACATTTCATACATTATAAAGAGCGGAATGCGCTTTCATCCAAACTTAATTCTTTATTGTCTTTAGACTTTTATCGGTCTAAAGTCGGTTTGCTTTTGTATAGTAATTTATTGTTAATTTAATAGTATTCATTTCATTTTTTTATTTCTAAATATTATTTTACATATCCAAAATTTACAGTAACCTTATTATTTAAATTCAGATCAGCATATAGTAGAGGTTCCTACGGACCCCAAACTAGGCAAAGCCTGTATCTTGGGCATCCCTTGAGTTTTCCCATATTTATTATTAGAGCGCTGACATTTGTACACATTTTCTACAGTAATTTTGTTAAATGTATTATCAATTATCACAATTATAGTTATGTTTAACTTCATAGTATTTCAAAATTATTAGTAGACAGGGATTAGTAATATCAATCAAAAATTGTGCCATATTCGGATTCAAGTAATAAAAGTAATAATAACAATAAACACAAAACCAAGTAGATAAATAGTTATTTAAAAAAAAGAAAAATTGACGAAATAACTAAGACATATTAAAGTGACACTATTAATGTTTATCTTTTCCTCCATGGCATAGCTGCAAGCAGTGTGTATGTGTTGGTTTGAATATGTATGAGTGGGTGTGAATATGTATGTGTGGGTGTGAGGGTATATGTGTGTATAGGGGGATGGGGTGGGTCTGTGTGTTGTGGCTGGCCAAGCTTGGATAGTTAACTTGCCGGAAAAACGTCTTTGACTCTCATCTCACTGAATGTGACCAACTTTTCTGATTGAGCATATGTAAGTGATAGAAGCCATTTTCTTACTTTATGCTTTGCTTCGAAAAAGGAGTTATTTGCAATGTCAACATGCCTGCAAACTGAATTATATGTAAACGTATGAACATACTTCGGAAGCCGTGAGGCAAATATAGTTTTAATTTTGGGAAGCAGCTGGTCCCGAGGGCGTTTGCGTCTAGGTTGATCGTATTGAGCTGATAGATGGTGACTTTTTTCGAAGGCACGTAAAATAAAGAGCTGTCGGACAGTTAACACAGACGTGTCTTTATGAAGGTTATCTGTGGGGTACCGTCGCGGTTTGCCCATTAAAACCTTAAGAACTGCCCTTTGAGCGCGTTCGACCTGCAGCATATGTGATTTAGTTGAACCTCCCCAAATTCCTACACAATACTGGAAAAGAGACTGGCACAGTGCTTTGTATACCAACATTTTCACTTCATTGTTAGAGGCTGCTCTGACGATTTTCATTATGTAGATCAATTTGCGGGCTTTCTTTGATACATATGTTATGTGATCTTTAAATGACAAGTGTTGGTCGACCATAACACCTAAATATTTTGTGCATGCAACTCGGGCAATCGATTTACATGAGCAGTAGGGAATGACTCCATGTGATCTACGAGACATCTCGCAATTAACATCATGGATTTGCAATTTGGCCAGATCTGTACCGGTGGCCTGTGTAATGTTGAATGCAATGAAATTAGTTTTATTAATATTTAAAGTTAGGAGATTCGCATCAAGCCACCGGGACAAAGCTGTCATCCCATTTTCTGCTTCGTTAACTGTTGATCTCCAATCCTTCCCATGGAAAATCGCCACGGTGTCATCGGCGTAACAAATCAGCTCAGCTTTCGGTATGTCGAGTCTTAATATGGCGTCCATGTAGACAACGAATAAGGTAGGCGCTAGGATACTTCCTTGTGGCACCCCGAAGGCAATGTGCAATTCACAGCTTTTTTGATCTCCTATTTTGGTGCATTGCCTTCGGTTGGATAGATAGCTAGTAAACCAGCTAAGCGCAATTCCTCTGATACCAAGGCGTTCGAGCTTCCTTAGCAGGATGGGTGTAGAAACAGTATCGAACGCCTTGGCAAGGTCGAGGAAAACACCTATGCATTTTCGCCCGTTGTCCAAATGAGACGCCACAGTAAATATAAATAAATTCATCAAAACTAGACTGGCCTCGCAGCTCAGTTGGTAGTATGTCTGCCTGCTAGCTGTTGGTCGTGGGTTCCATCCCCACCCTGGACAAACATTTTTGTGATGAGCATGGATGTCTGGGTATAGAAATACCCAGACAGAACAGACATCATATATATACATACATAGAAATGTATCATGAGTATTTACAAAAAAAAAAGATTCCGACGAATTGAGAACCTCCTCCTTTTTAGAAGTCGATTAAAAAGTGTACGTCTACAAATCGCGCAGCGCAGTCGATAGACAAGTTGAGAGACTAGTCGGGCGACTAGTTGCGCGATCTTCAGGAAATCGACAATTTTGCGGCAAACGGATACAACTACTGAAGGAGAGAAGTTCGCAAGTTGGATTTGCATGAGTGATTCGCAGATAATTGCCATGTTTATGTGCTAACTTGTGTAGTTTCTATAGATTGAACAGTTCCATTGGTTTAGTTGTGCTGAATTGAACGTTATATCAATTAATGTCCCTTCGTAACAATTTCGAACATTTTAATTTTGCTCGATAAGCCCAATTTTTTTAAATTCATTGTCAATTCAACATTGACAATTTATTTTTGCGTTTTGGAAAGATGAGTCAAGTGTCAATTGATTTGCTTAAAAATAAATCACGAATTCTACGGTTTAAAAACTTTTTATTCATTTTATAAAAGGTAAAAATCACTAAATTACAGAGATATTTACTTCCGCTTTTATAACTACGGGGGCTAGCCATCCTCCCGGTACTCCTTGTAATCCGTACCCGGATTTTTATAGTCATCTATTTCCATTCCAAATTTCGTTCAAACCTATTCAGCCGTTAACAAAAAAATCACGGGGCAAATACACTTGCGCCATAACATAACTGAGTGGCAAAAATGTTAATATACAAACTCTTAACTCATCATCATCATCAGCCTACTTTAGTCCACTGCTGGACACAGGCCTCTCCCATTGAATGCCATTCAGCACGATCCTCAGCTTTACCAACATTTTTATCTATAGTATGTAGGTATATTATAAGAAACAATTTGTATACCAAAATATATTACAATACAAAAAAAAAACAATCACCTAACAAGTACGCGTTAAGCTGAATCTTTCGTATTTTCGATCCTAAACACTTAACTAAAATCACAAAACACGGGCAAGCTCTCTCGAAGTACCGGGGGCCCTAAAAACAGCGCTTCGACAGCGCCGAAGTACAAGCACGCTAATCCTCGAAATAACTTGTCGACACAACCGCTCTACTATGTGTGTAGAGTGACCATGTGATAACGGTAATGGGAATGATTTCATTATTTTATTACGGGTAAATCAATAACTGCAAACGGTGAAGGAAAACATCTTGTTGAAACCTACATGTCTGAGAGTTCTTAATGATCTTGAAGATGTGTAAAGTCTGCCAACCCGCACTTGGTCAGCGTTGCAGACTATTACTTTACCCTTCTCAGTTGTCACAATGAGAAGATGGCCCGTTCCCAGCAGTGGGACAGTTTGTACAAACAGGGCTGATAAAAAAAACAATAAGTGAACAATAGCTAAATGCTAGATACAGATGTGTAACTTCGAAATAAAATCCATTCGTAGTAGTTTAATGCAGTCACATTAAAATATAGATCCTACAAAGCCGCTTAGTCTAGCAGCAGCTGACGTCACATTACACGCGCCGCTATTTAGCTCTGCAGTAAAGCCTGTGTACACTATATATGCAGCGACAACTTGACTATTCGCTGCAGCGTAATTAAATATTTTATTTTATTAATATAGATATAAAATAGGACCATCGGGCTGGATGGTTCCTAGTCCAGCAAATATCTTTGGCAATTCGGCGAGTGTGCTAGGAACATTCAGACGGGGATTCGCGCGGGGAGCATTAATTGTATGTTTTCTGGTTTTGACTCGACAATTTCTCTTTTTTCGGGAACAATAATTTAATTACGCTATTGTAGAAATTTAATATTAGGAATAAGATTATTTAGTTTTAATTTGACATTTAATGTAGTAAATAATTTTATGATATTTAAACATGTTGTTCCATATTTTATTAACTGAATACCAATTGCGCAAGTACAATGCTGTCACGTATAGCACAGCGGATTAGCAAGTTGATGTGTGGCAGTGGGCAGGGCACATAGCACGTAAACTGATGGCCGATGAGGCCGAAAGGTTCTCGAGTGGAGACCACGTACCGGCAAGCGCAGCGTAGGAAGACCAGCCACGAGATGGACAGACGACCTCATACAAGTGACGGAAAGACGCTGGATGCAAGCCGCTTCCAACCGGTCTTTTTGGAAATCCATGGGGGAGGCCTATGTCCAGCAGTGGACTTCTTATGGCTGAGATGATGAATGCTGTCACGTTATATTATTAATACATAAATAAAATAATATCTATTTATTTATTGTCGTGGGACTGTTTTTAAATCTATTTTACATTCGTTATATGAAAGCGGAAGCGATGAATCAGGACATATGGAAATCAATGACAAAGGATAATAACTAAATTAACTTAACAAATTAGTTTTTGCCCAACAACGTGACAAATCTTTAGATATTTATAAGAACTTCACGTGATCCGTATCTTTCGAACAAAGCTGTTGGGCCAAGTGCTAGAGCGGTTTTAGAAAGTTCCGTACGTAACTCTATATCATGGTCACCCCACCCGCGACTAAGTTTCAATTAAGCCCCTCCCGTCGCCCGCCTAAGCCCACATTCTAACGCCGCCCTCTAACGAATAGATTACAGGATTTGCCCGCAATTGTGTACGCAACGGCGCAGGTTTGATTGAAATTGAAAGTGCCCTTCAAGGCGCGTTTGACAGGTTTATTGGATTTACGGGTACTTGAGCAGAGGTGGTTTTTAGGGTTCCGTACCCAAAGGGTAAAAACGGGACCCTATTACTAAGACTTCGCTGTCTGTCTGTCTGTCTGTCTGTCTGTCTGTCTCCAGGCTCTATCTCATAAACCGTGATAGCTAGAAGGCTGAAATTTTCACAAATGATGTATTTCCGTTGCCGCTATAACAACAAATACTAAAAATAAAAATAAAAAAAATATTTAGGGGGGTCCCCATACAATAAACGTGTTTTTTTCGTATTTTTTTGCTCAATATTAAAAACGGTAACAGGTAGACGCTTCAAATTTTCACAGAATATTTACTTGTATATTACCTTTCAAAATAAATAATTAAATAACAATAAAGTAAATATTAAAGGGGGGCTTCCATACAACAAACATAATTTTTAAGCAATTTTTACTCGATCTTAATTAACAGGTAGAAACTTGAATATTTGTAAGTAAATATTTAGAAATATATTAACTATAAAAATAAATACCTAATCTAATACATAAAAACTCACAAAATGAAAATAATCCGTGCATCTAAACGCGGTGCGAGCGCCGCGCCGCGGTGTGGTGGTGGCGCGAGCGCGAGGCCGTTGCTAGGCAACGGCCGCGTGGGTAGCGGGGGAGGTAACATCACGGAGCGAGCCATAGCCGCACGTACCTATTCGCGCGAGCGTCGTCATGCTGCCCGGATGTGTATCGAAAACCTACTTATAAGTTTGCAATTTACTACTTGGAATTTCGTTGATTTCTCGTTTTTAGGGTTCCGTACCCAAAGGGTAAAAACGGGACCCTATTACTAAGACTTCGCTGTCTGTCTGTCTGTCTGTCTGTCTGTCTGTCTGTCTGTCTGTCTGTCTGTCTGTCTGTCTGTCTGTCTCCAGGCTGTATCTCATAAACCGTGATAGCTAGAAAGCTGAAATTTTCACAAATGATGTATTTCCGTTGCCGCTATAACAACAAATACTAAAAGTTAAAAAAATTAAAATATGAAGGGGGGTCCCCATACAATAAACGTGTTTTTTTCGTATTTTTTTGCTCAATATTAAAAACGGTAACATGTAGACGCTTCAAATTTTCACAGAATATTAACTTGTATATTACCTTTCAAAATATATAATTAAATAACAATAAAGTAAATATTAAAGGGGGGCTCCCATACAACAAACGTAATTTTTAAGCAATTTTTACTCGATCTTAATTAACAGGTAGAAACTTGAATATTTGTAAGTAAATATTTAGAAATATATTAACTATAAAAATAAATACCTAATCTAATACATAAAAACTCACAAAATGAAAATAATCCGTCCATTTAAACGCGGTGCGAGCGCCGCGCCGCGGTGTGGTGGTGGCGCGAGCGCGAGGCGGTTGCTAAGCAACGGCCACGCGGGTAGCGGGGAGGTAACATCACGGAGCGAGCCATAGCCGCGCGTATTCGCGCGAGCGTCGTCATGTTGCCCGGATGTGTATCGAAAACCTACCTATAAGTTTGCAATTTACTACTTGGAATTTCGTTGATTTCTCGTTATTTTATAAACAGAACTAAACTTTATAGTATTATAGATGATAGTACGGAACCCTTCGTGCGCGAGTCCGACTCGCACTTGGCCGATTATTATTTTATAAACAGAACTAAACTTTGTAGTATTATAGATAATAGTACGGAACCCTTCGTGCGCGAGTCTAACTCGCACTTGGCCGATTATTATAAATAAAGTACTTTGTGCTTTTTTCATTTGCTGCCAGAGTTGAAATATTTTTAATATTTTTCGGGTATACGTAGGTACACCTTTGTTGTTAGAATAAAATTTCCTATGGTTTCATAGGATTTGAAATGCCTGCTGTCAGTAAATTCTTTATTACCTATCCATATAGTTTCGTAGGATAAGATTTGCAGTCATAGGACAAAATTATCATTTTGGTTTTCTAATCAACTTTAATTTAGAAAAAAAAAAATACTTTATCTCGGCTTTATCAGTAAAAGCCAAATTGTTAAAACACTAGCTTTTAAGATAATTTCCTTTGCTTGGAATTGTATAGTGTCTTAATTTTTTTTCTTTATTGGCATAACTGCGACTACCCCGCCAAAGTTCCATTTTTATAATATAGTGTTTTTTTAACTAATGTATTTGACTTGTATTTGCTGGCGTTGCACCATATACTTTGTTCATATATGTTGGTAAATTTAGTATGTGTGCGTGACGTCACTTGTAGGTCCCAACGGAAGACCAGCGCTGGTTAATTCAACCAGCTAATGCTGAGTTGGAGCCGGGTTGTGGCAGAAACGATTGTTGCTTAGTTTATTATGTGTTTATATGTTTTGGTTGTTTGTGTCGCATATAAAAATATGTCGTCTAAATATCATAACAATGAAATCTTAACCATAACTAGTTAATTAATCATAACTAACTAATATTACAAAAGCGAAAGTAACTCTGTCTGTTTGTAACCACTTCACGACCAAACCAAACCGGCTAAACCGATTTTTATGAAATTTGGTACAGAGATACCTACCTAAAAATTTACAAAGAGAGGCTACATTCTATTATCAGCATCGCCGTTTTACATTACTCACGAGTAAAACTGCGGGGCATTGTTATGATAAATTATTTTTGTGAATAAGTAATATGAGTAATAGTGATAAAATATTTTTCTTTGTAATCGTTTTATAGTCACTCCTAATTCCAAAATCATTTTATTCTAAGCACATTTATTTTACTACCTCGTAGGTACTAACATGCATCCCAATTTTAACTAAAGCACTAGCTATTGCTACAGCCTGTGGGGTGGGTTAGTCGGCGACACGTCTATTATGGTCCATTATTACTCCCGGCTGTATGAAGCCTATGAGGGCCGGACCTCCGAGATTGAGCGGGTTTTGTCCTGTGCCAGATAGGATATCCCTTATTCAAGGAACGATATAGAAACGATGCTACAGAATGGTAACTAAATTTACTTTTTAATCGGACACTTCATACAACGGCGCACTAATCAGTGACACTTAAGTAAGTTGATGTATGTATGTAATACACACATATATGACGTCATGGTTGTCGTCTGATTGGCTCTTACTCGTGACGTCAATTGCGATTCGAACACTAATCCCGCAACGCTTGTTTCGACTGACAACCGCGCCGCCAAACTTTGACAAACGACAGGGCGAGCGCGGGGAGCGGGTGAGGAAACCGAGATTGGCGGGAGACGGATAGTGTCCGTTCTGTGTGAAATATTATTAATGTCATATAGTGATGTAATGGAAAATTTCAAAGCTCAGAAAATATAAAATAAAGGTTTGTTTTAATAAGTTTTTAGGCTCTAAAATTGTGTAAAATTAACCATCATTGTTCACTTAAATTTGATTTCTGTTTTTATGTATGTCGTATACAAAACAGGACTCTTAAGTGACAAATTGAAAACCATTGAGCTTTAAAAAATATTCAAAAATGTTAAACAAGTAGTTGTTCGCTTTAGTTAGATTCAAATGGCTAACAATCGATCGAGAAGTGAGGTTGTTATTTTCCTCTAGATCTAAGAGATATAAAGGTTAAAATAGAGATAGCTGAGAGCTATAGTCTTGAAAATTCAAGACTATATATATATCTCTAAGAAACAGGGGAGGCGCAGAACACATCATTTTCATTGAAATGCAAAAAAAACCGTACTCAACAATATCGATCCAGTACTGGACAAGAATAGAACTCCGTTCGAAGTACGCCTTCTTTGATTCCACATGTGTGTTGCAAAAATGAAAATGCCTTTGTAACCTAATGTAATCTAGCGCAAAAAATGTGAAGTAGGTATCAGTCGTAAACTAAATGTGAATCCTTATTCCTTACCATAATATTTTTTTTATAAAAGCGAATATAACTCTGTCTATCTGTTTCTCTGCCTGTTTGTTGACTTTAGTCAACAAACAGCTGAACCGATTCTGATTCTGTTTACAGCTGAACCGATTGTTATGAAATTTTGTACAGATATAGCTGAAGATCAAGAGACGGACATAACATACATTTCATGATCATCATCATCACTGTTCTGGAGAACAGGGTTCACCGTGGAACACAGCAATTATGCTATAATCTAGATTCAAATATACTTTTCAGAAATATTCAGCTTTTGAAATATCGAAATTGCTTCTATCAGTACACCTCAGATTTTGGAGAGGTTTTAGATATCACGTTTTATTTCCCTTCCTCGCCATAGTGCGAGCTCGGTCCATAATAGGATTTTGATATTGTGTGTCCGGACGTCACGAGTCGGATTTAATCACATTATGTGCAGCCACAGGCTATTGTCCGACAAGGTATTGTCGACGGTATTAAATATTGATGAAAGAGATAACCGTCACATTTTTACACCACGGCCCAAATTTTGTAACGAACTTTGTAACTTTCTTTTTTTTAACCCCCGGCCCAAAATGAGGGGTGTTATAAGTTTCAAGTGTCTGTCTGTGGCACAGTAGCTCTGAAACGGATGAACCGATTTTTATCTAGTTTTTAGGGTTCCGTACCTCAATAGGAAAAAACGGAACCCTTATAGGATCACTTTGTTGTCCATCTGTCCGTCTGTCCGTCTGTCCATCTGTCCGGGTGTCAAGACCTTTATCTCGGGACCTTTATATCGAGTTGAAATTAAAACCATATACGCAGATCCATAGTATCTTGCTGCAGAAAGAAAAATACAATTTCTCAGTTTTCAAAAAAAAGTTACTTGCTCGGATCCGATTGGAAGGCGTCGTACTATAGGCCCGCTTCACTCGGATCCGAGTTGTAAGCAAGGAATGTGTTAAATATTTTTACGATGTATATTTTTCGGTTTATGAAGGAAAATATGAAAAATATATATGATTTCCCCCTTTTATATATTTTGTACGGAACCCTCGGTGGGCGAGCCTGACTCGCACTTGTCCGGTTTTTTTTTTGTCTAAAAGAAGATTAGATTGTTCTTATGTTTTTTGTCTGAAAGAAGATTAGATTGTTTCTATGTTTTATCAAAATCGGTTTAGCCTTGTTTTTGTCGGAAATTTTTGAGTTTTCTAACCTTATACTTGTTTACATTGTTTTAATTAGTTTAGCGATTTCTTTATATAAAAGTAAAATGTACACTTCTAACATAAGTTTTATTTGTGTCATTCATTTTGTCAGTCTTATTCTTTATTCATCTATGACTTATGAACATATAAATTCAACGCTATAAAAATAACAAAACAATATCTCAACTATTTTTAACAGTATAGTGGACGTATCTTCGAAGGTCAACTAGGGTAAAGCGTATGTTACCCCATTTTCTCCCCAAAAATGGGGTAATCGGGGATGTAACCACGTCATAATATTTTAAGAACCCATCGTCACTCTCTTCTGTTATCCGTTAGAATCACGTTTACATGTTTTAATCCCTTAAGGGCGTAGCAGGAAAATAACAATAACAAAGGAAAGGGTCATTGTTTGTCCAGTCACCCTACGGAACCCTAAATTAATAAGAGTTCCGTCAACAACATCTGTCGTGCGGGAAACGGACGATTATCCCGAGTCCAAAACTGGTCCCGCCTGGTGGCGGAACTATGAAAAATGGATTTTTCCGCTAATGATGGCATTGGTTGGTTATTGTGAAGAGAATCAATACATTACGCACCTTTTTAACGATCAATATCAAACGTTCGTTGATTCCGCATACGGTCTCTCTGCGTCCCGAATGTGGGCTCTAGCGACCAGAGAAAATGAGCCCTATAGGTAGACACTGATGAGTCTGCGGGATGATGCACTGGCATTGGTCAATTGACTCAATATTATGTATGTCGTAGGCGCTATCCAATCCTCACAACGTAGGCGCTATCCTTACAAAAGATACATGGATACCCGGTTCCCGTCACGTATGATAAAAATTTGCATCTGTACATTTTGTATGAACCTGTTCACAAAATCTTCGTATTATAAATGGGTAACAAGTGTTTCACGGGTAGTCGTTTGTGTCATCGAGGATCCCGTACGTTTTAGAGTTCTCACTGACATATCATCGCTCACATGACTAGCTGTCCTATCTCATTTCAGTCATTTGTTCAGGACATATGTTTTTCGGTTCTGAGATTGGATTGTATTAGTCAAAAATATTAAAAATCGGATGTTTTGCATATCTTAAAGTATAAGCTTTTATAGAAGTAACTTACATTTTAATTTAACATTGAAACTTTTAATGTATTTACATTCTAAATACCTACCTGTTTTTATTATTTGAAAAACGAGATAGGACAGTTAGTCATGCGAGCGACGATATGTGGATTGCGCTTAACAAGAGCGCGGCAGATAACGGAAACAATTTCAACTAACCACAATTTACACTTCGAAATCGTTCAAGCTGTTTAAGGATAAAGAAGAAAATTTGCGAAATACGTACCTGTACACGTACATACTCCCGTAATAAAAAACCGGCAAATTGCATGTCGTGCCACGCGTAAAGTAGGGTTTGTAATTGACTACGGAACCCTAAAAACCTACCTATATCTATAGATAATGAGTATACTCAAAAATATCAGATTTTCTAACTTTTTTGCTAGCTCCCTCTTAAAGACCTATTTACACTACCCGATTTCTCGGGCCCTGTCATCGGGTGTCTGTCTGGGAATTTTAATCATCTGGACCAGGGTCCAGAGACAGGTCTGTTATTACACTACGCTATCCCTGGCGTCGGGACACATTATATCGGGTAGTGTAATAGGCCTTATAGACAGGTGAAAAGTTCTAGAGTAAGGGTGCTGGTCCGTGGACAATTCAATAAGAAATGCAAAAATGAATTCATTCATCGAAAATTCAATCGCGACATTTACAATTAGAACACAATAGAGAAAACAGGGAAAAATGTTACCGCAATCGAGGAATATAAAATAATTGTGTTATACGCCGGATGCTTGCATACCGATTGCTTAAATGACGTCATCATTATATTCTCATGCGCGTGATATTAAATAATGCAATATTATGGAGTTGATGATTAAAGGCAAATTAGTGTAGTGGTAAACATGGTTATTACGAAACCTCGGCTTCTAATGTGCCTCGGTTCAAACCTCACCACTACATATCGTTATTTTTGAATAATATTGTGAGCTTTACTGCATAATGCGCTCCTCCTGCATTATAGGCAATAATGTACTTCACTCAAACGTGATCTATGTATCAACAGCGCTCAAAAATGATCAAAGAGCAGCTGTGTACTATAAGAAAAACTAAACTAGTGAACGCTATACGCAGCTAAATAAAATGTATTGTCTGAATTAATAATGTACTACATACAACGAAATGCGGTCCTCGTCCCAAGGTATGTAACGCATTCCAATTCAGAAAGCATAAATCTGCATCAGAAAATGAGCTGAAGTACCACACAATGAAGAACTTACTATACTGGCGAACGCCAAGCGTCGCTACAATGTACTGCATCGACAAGAAATTGAAAACATGACACTCAAAATTTATAAAATAAATTGACACCTCAGTAGCTTAATAAAAAGAGAAGATTTTTATAAAATGATGATCATATTTAAAATTGCTAGTCTCAATGCTCGTACCATGAACGGCAGAGATATGAGAAAAGCCGATGATCACTTGAACGCTGTGATACAGTATGCGAGAAAATCACAGTTAAAGATTCTTGGCTTGTCAGAAATGAGATGGCCTGGCGAAGGAAAACGAATCATCGATGTCGACGGAAACGAATCGAGAAAAAGTGTCCTTATCTACAGCGGCTATAATAAGGTACGCGTTGAAGATCGAAAAGGCCAGCGCGGTGTCGGGATTCTGATGAGTCAGGAAGCTGAACAATACTTGAGCGATTGGAAGGCTGTGTCTCAACGTATTATCACCGCTACATTCAAGTTCAATGATCGCAAACTCACAGTTATACAAGTTTACGCGCCTACTAATGTCAAGAAGCATATGGAACTGAGCCGCCTTTTCTATGAAAACCTGGATTCTACCATAGTTGAGATATCCAGAGATATCAGACCTGAATGTCTTGTTGTGATGGGAGATTTTAACGCTCGTATTGGAGGCGCATCTCAAATTGAAAGATTTAATAATTATGTAGGTCCACATGCGTTGTATGCACATAATTCTGATTCATTGAACGACAACGGTGAATTGATGCTGGCATTATGTGAACGAAACGAGTTGTCAGTGGTAGCGTCGGAGTTTGAAAACGAAGACGAACACAAGTATACGCATATAAACAATAATGGCATGCTCTGGCAGGTTGATCACATCCTTGTGAGTACGAAGTGGAAAGACTGCATAACAGATGTTAAGAATTACAGCCTAGATAAAACATCGCAACCCGTTAATATTGAAGATTTTATAAAGACAGATCACATGCCGGTCGTAGCCACGGTTTGTGTCGACCTTAATCGTTTGTATAGACCTTAATCGCGTGTAAAAATGTGCGAGTCCTACGCCACCATTCACGTAGGTACGCCACGGCACAAGAGACGCGCGCGTGCGGCTTGCGCGAAATTTTAACCAAGGAGCACAGTGCCTGAACGAACGAACGAACGTCACTACAAACGAGCGAACAGCACCTCTAGCCTGGGTGTGTCCAGACGTGGTGAATGAACGTTACGTGTGCGTGTGGCGCCACGCTTCATCTAGCTTCTCCCGCCCACGCTTCAAGCCCCGCTTCCGTCTTTAGGGATCTCGGTGGTACCGTACCTTGACATGCGTGACCTAAACGCCTTCCTATCTCGGCGCACGCTTTCAATCAATGGATCAATCTTAATCTCACTAACTTAGATAATAATACTGACTGACTGTCAGTCAACGTACAGTCTAAACCAATACCAGTCATATATCTAAATCAATACCAATGTCAGTCAACGTACAGTCTAAACCAATACCAGTCATATATCTAAATCAATACCAATGTCAGTCAACGTACAGTCTAAAGCAACATAGGTTACACAAGTCCATGAAAAATCCTAAAATCATTGGCCAGCAACTGTACAACAAGTTACCAAAATGCATAAAAGAGTGCGCTAAATATAATATATATAGCAGTTTTAATCTGCAAAACGACTACATGACATGAGGATTAATGACATTTTTTAAAATAATTATTTGCATTATAATTAATTTTATATTCATTTGAGTGACATTTTATAATTTAAATTACATTTTTGTTTTATACTTACTGACGAAGCCCCTATACAGCAGATTTCTTATAATTACATATGAATTTAACAACATGACAAATAATTATTTAAACTATAGTGACATTAATTTTATTTATATTATATTATTTTTTGTATACTATACAGCTTTATTGTAAATTGACAGTGCATAAATATTTTCTATTTTATACTTGTTATAATAATAGATAAGTTTTATGAGAATAATAAAACCTAAACCTAAACCAATTATTTAAATATTGTAAAATTAAATATTGATTACGTTAGTTTAATGTCAATAGTTCCCACTTATGTCAACTATTCGTATCCTGCTGTTTCACAAGCTGTCCAGCAGGAACTTTTCAACGGGAACATTCTAACGGGATGAAGTCTATGTGTTATTCCAGGATATAAGCTACCTCCATACGAATGAATCGGTCCAGGCTGTTCTTGAGTTATAAAATGGTGTTACTACCACGACTTTGTTTTGTATAATATAGAATAGATTACGTATATACTTATTTCATGTGTAAGATTTGTGTTTGTATTTGTGTATACATTTTGTTGTGAAATAAAGATATTTTTTGTCTATTGATTGTTTATTTTTTTTGCATAGTTCTGGGGTACTTACACTACTGGTCCCAGAAACATCAAATTGATATGGTGCCTTCCTTGTATCTAAATGTAAATCTAAGTAGGTATAGATCTTTCCCGCCCTGAGCATTCCGCCCTGATGCTGGGCGCCAGAATCATCAAGCATTGGGTCCCCAGCCTGTAGTAAGTCTCCTAATAGGTGACTATAGGGCTCCGGGATGGTCGGGAGTGGGAACCTGGCCTTCCGACGATAAGGCTCAGAACAAGACTCAAACTGATCCGGGAAGAGCTGTTCCGAAGTGCAGACTGAAAGCTTCAATATGAGTTCGTCAGGAGAACCCAGAATACACAAACCCGACCGCATCCTCAATGCAGTCGGCGCAGGCGCAGCAGTTAGCAGGCTTTCGAAGATTGGCTCTTCGTCAACAAAATGAAGGTAGAGATCTTTCAGTCTAAAATACACGCCCCTATACAAAGTAAAAAGAGATAGCGCTTTCATAGTACCGAAAGACAAAACGAGAGAGATAGTTTTGTTGGCATATATGGCCGTGAATTACAACACACTGAAAGATTTCTATCTATAGATAGAGACATGTAGAAAATAAATCTTGTATCGCGTGTAAAACTAAGTAATGTCTAAGTTTAACAATTTATATATATAGGTTTGCGCTTGACCGCCAACTCGCATGATGTTAAGTAACGTTGCGGTTGAAAAAATCTTGGTTTTAGTTTTATTTTTCAAGTAAAAAAAAATCAATCTCTTTGCACAACACGCCATAATAAAACAAAAAAAAATTGTTTGGTTCAATGAGGTAGCAAGTTAAAGAAAAACTTTTTATTGTGTAGTAATAGGTTTGCGCTTGGCCGCCAATTTGTAACGTTGCGGTCTACGATGGAGCGCGCTTACCTAGAAGAAACCAATTCACTCGCGATTACGATTATTACTAAATATAGGTCTCGAAAGGTAGCACATGCGAATCTAATGTCATCAAAATAGGATGAATATACCCAAACAGCTAGTATTTGATATTGAAAATCTTCCTAAGCGCATTCTTAATACAAGGTTATTACGGTGACTAGTATTAAGCCGAAAGGAGTTCCAGTCTAGTAATAGTAGATACTTACACAAATGTCGTCACGACATGTGATAATTATAGTTTAAAAAAACCGGACAAGTGCGAGTCAGACTCGCCCACCAAGGGTTCCGTAAAAACTAGTAGATAAAAGGGGGATTATAATACAATATATATTTTCCTTTATAAAATATACATCGTAAAAATATTTAAAAAACCTGTTTTAGCTTGTGCTTGTGCGTCCCCATTAGGGACGCGTCCTTATTAGCACACACACAGTGAGCGGCTAACTGTTTGCTTCTAGTTCGCTCCCCTATATATTTTAAAATTAATTGGAGTGTCCGAACAGCGCGTAGTAGCGAAATGCCGCAAATTGCGTGTACGCAAATTGCGTACACGCAATTTGCGGCATTTCGCTTGCCGACTCATTCAGTAAGCGGCTAAGTCGCAGCGAACGATGCTCGCAGTCGGCGGCTCAGCCCTAGCGTGCAGTCGGCGGCTCAGCCCTAGCGTGCAGTCGGCGGCTCTGCCCTAGCGTGCAGTCGGCGGCTCAGCCCTAGCGCGCTGCGCGGCGCTAACCTAACTTTTTTTTTTTTTTTTTTTTTTTCGTGAGGAAATGCATTTACGCATACCCTCCGCCCCGGGGGGAGCGGCGGGTTATGTCGGGCTCGACACCAGAATGGTGCCACTACCGACTAAAACCTCACGGTATTCCTCCTTTGCGCTTACGGCCGGACAGTGGGCACTCTCCCAGACTCTACCACTGACCAGCCACGCTAGTCCAAATGACCCCTCTCTCGGGAAGTTTTTACTCTACCCGCCTGACGACGATGTGTCGGAACACTAGACACATCGTTCATCCTCGGGGAACTCTTTATTTGGGCGGCAGACTCCCCCGAATCTACCGCCCAGAGTTCCCTTGTTTACGGAGGCAGATGGCGCTCATGCGCTAGCCGCCTACGTCCAACACGTTTGCGGCGTATGGGTTGCGACGACGGATCGTCTTCGCGCACACGCTCCGCCAACTCCTTTGATGCTATTACCTCCACGCATCGCCTCCCATGATGTCTCGCTGCCAGTCACTGCAGCAGCAATGGCTGGCAGCGAGAGATCCGCCCCCACAATCGCGACAAGTCGCGCCCTCCGATTGGCCCACTCTGGGCATTCGCTCAGCGTGTGTTGCGCCGAATCCAAATTTGAACCACAATGGTGGCATGCTGGGGTGGACTCTCTTCCGGCTATCCTGAACAGGTAATCGCCAAAGCAGCCGTGACCTGTCAGGACTTGTGTGAGCCTGAAAGAGAGCACCCCATGCTTCCGCACGACCCAATCTCTTAGGATGGGTCGGAAAGCCTCCACCGTGCGGAGTCCCGCGGTTGGTGCCGCCAATCTACGCTCCCACTCCTCCATTGCCGAATTCCGGCCTCGTCTTCGCCAACGTCTTATCACCTCAGGGGGAGGAAACTCACCCCTGGACCGTGCATTCGACTGTTGGCGGTAAATGCTCGCGAGCACCTGTGCCTCCAGGTCCCACGGTGGGGTGCCGGCCAGGACACACGCCGCCTCACAGGAGACGGTCCGATAAGCTCTGATCACTCTGAGTGCCATGGCTCGCTGCGGCTTCCGCAATTGTGCCAGATTACGGGCACCCAGACCCAGAGCGTCCGCCCAGATCGGGGCACCGTAGAGCGCCATCGATCGGACCGCGCCCGTGTATAGGCGGCGGCAGGTCAAATTCGGCCCTCCCACATTAGGAAGCAAACCTCCCAGCGCCGCCGCAGCTCTAGTGAGCCAAGGGGCCAAACGCTTGAAGTGCTCCTCAAAGTTCCACCTGCTGTCGAGGACGAGTCCAAGGTACTTCATCGTCGATTCGACAGCGATGGAAGCACCTCCTACAATAATTTCAGCACCAGCTGGTGGTGCCTTCCGAGGCCCGTGAAAACACAGAGCCTCGGATTTGTTCAGGGCCACCGCCAGCCCCAGACGCCGAATCCTTCCCACAACTTGGGCTGTTCCAGCCGTTGCGAGGATTACTGCCTCCCTGTGTGTAGCGCCACGTGCCATCACCAGCGTATCGTCGGCGTAACAAGTTACGTCGACTCCCGGCAAATTTTTACCTCGGAGCACCCAGTCATAGCCGATGTTCCACAAATCCGGCCCTAGAACCGAACCCTGTGGAACACCGCACGACATTTCCCATTGGCCAGATCCATTCCTCGTGGGGTAGATAATCAATATATCCCTGAGGTAATCCTCGAGGATCTGGCACTGGGTATGGGGCACTCCGTGATAACGCAGTCCCTCCTTGATGCAGTTCCAGGGGATGGTGTTGAAGGCATTGGCGATATCAAGTGATACCGCCAAGACGACCTCCCCCCTAGAGACTGCCGTTTCCGCTAGAGCCCTCACCCTCGATATCGCATCGATGGTGGACCTGCCCCTGCGGAAACCGTACTGGTGATCAGACAGATCCGGACCGACTTGCATTAAGTGCTTATTCAGGCGCGCCGCTATCACACGTTCCATGAGTTTGCCTGCTTCGTTCAGACTACTGAACGGCATACGATTGGACGGTATGCTCCCGGTGTGCCCTCAGGTTTGCCCTCTTTCCGCAACAACACCAACCTTCCAGTCTTCCATTGCGTTGGCAGGCGACCCTGTCTGAAACATCCTGTGAGAAGATCTCTAAACCTGGGCTCGAGAGACTCAAGCGCTATCACCTAACCTAACCTAACCTAACCTAACCGTACCTTCCCGCCCAAGAGTTTGCAAGCGCGAAACAAAGTTTTGGAAAAATAATGTTATATACATCTCTTCAACTAACAAGGGGCAGTATCGTTTTTATTTGTTTATAATTTGACTATTAATAACAACTGTTATAGTACTCAGTACAATGACCTCGTACAATAAATTCATTGTTCAATATGGCACCTAATAGAGGAAAAAAAACTTACTTCACGCAAGTATTTCATGAGATATTTTTGAGTTCAGAAAACTTCGTAAACATTCAAGTTTCACATTTCAACGTAACGTAATACAATGATCCCTATAGTGATTCACTATTCGATTGGGAACGAATAAAAACAAGCGATATCGGATATCGTACGACTTCTTTAAGAGAAAAGTTGGAATAGACGTATCACTTACAAAGAAACCTAATATCGAAATTATTTTACGAAAATATTGGTGTTTTAACCGACTTCAAAGAAGGAGGTTTTCAACTGGACTGTATTTTTATGTTACTTCAGCGATTACTCCGCTATAACTCTACCACTTAACTGAGTCTGTTCCTGAGGTATGGGAGCGGCACGGGAGGGTTAACATCCCTCCCGTGCCGCTCCCATACCTCAGGAACAGACTCAGTTAAGCGGTAGAGTTATAATATTATGAATTGTTTTTGATGATTATTTTTTTTGGTTGGTAATACCTTGGAGGTCCCATTTAAATTTTATCACAATCGGTTCGGTAATTTGGTTTTTGTAACAAAATAACTGAAAAAATTCATCCAAGTAAACAAATTCCGTATTTTGAAGTAGTTTTTTTCAGTTTTTGTAGAATTTATTAATTGGGAAATTAGTACATAATATATTATTTAATTTCACAAAAAAGTATACCCAAAGCAAAAGAAAAAATGTTACACTTTAATTGGGAGTTTCGTCAAAATAACTGTCTCAGCCACAAGAAGTCCACTGCTGAACATAGACCTCCCCATGGATTTCTCAAATAACAGGTTTGCGCGCGGCTATTTTTTCCGTACACATACCCGTGAAATGTGTAGGAGAGGGGTGTGTTAATTTTTACCGATTTTTACCAATCGATTTGACTGAACTGTCAGAATGTCACTAAAGACATTACAATCAACAAAAAGGCAAAATGGTTACAAGGAGACGCCATATTGGGGGCCATTCAAGTATTACGTGAAAAAGAAAAAATGAAAATTTGTCGATCGAGTGAGGATTAAATAAGGATTTAAAAATCAATGACCCCTCAAAGAATGTCACTTATATTCACACCCAGAAATATTTAGCCATATTTTTCTATGAGTGTTGTAGTATTTGCGACGTCACGCGTCAGTCCCGCCGTAGTCGCGCGGCGGTCGCGCTCGCGGCACTCCGGGTCACGGGACTGACAGGGGGTGGATTCTGCAAACTTTTTGATTAATTACATTTCGCTCGCCGTAGAAATATTGCCGCATACCGGCCAGGTGAAAGTTATGCCGAGGGTAGACTTACAAATACCACGACAGGACATTTCCATGATGTTATAACAGCCAATACCGTGTCGAGACACGCATATAGTAGGGTTCCGTAGTTAATGCTGTAATCTAAGAGAAAAATACTTGGTGAATGCTTAATGTTTGTTAAAACATTCTTTCAGAAAAGTTCAGTGACCTCTTTACTATAATGACTTAAGTGTTTTACATATTTATCGCTATATCTCGAATATTGTAGTCACAGTGTTGAAAATAATTTTTACTTAAAGTATTTGTCATGATCTACTACTATGGGTAATCATAATCGCCTGTGGCTAGTGACTAGTGTTACCTACATTTTTCGCTGATTGTGGTATTATTCAAAGTAAGTTATAGGAAAGTTTATCTAATAGTTTTAAATAAATATAGCATTTCTTTGAAAATTAAAAATAAAGACGATTGTGTGCAAGGCAATTCGCTCGCGCATGATTGTTTCATATTGATCTTTATTTGTATTGATCATTAAAGTGCCGCGAACTTTCTAATACGAGCAAATAATTCACTAAAAATAGCCACTAACCAAAATGTTTTGCGCGTTTCTCGTAGGTATGTTTCTAATTTTCTATAAAGTCATATGTTTATATTTAGGAATATTAAATTGGCAATTAATGCATTCAAATGGTTGTATTTATAATTTTTGATAGCGTTAAAGTCGCTCTTTACCAGTCGGGTATTTCCTTTTAACACAGTTACTTGTTTGATTCATCTGGTCCCCGAAAATCAAGGACTCGCTAACACGATCAATTAATCAAATCACTTCTATGATTTCATATTAAAAACCTTTAAAAAAAACTATTATTTTGACATGTAAGTACTGTGAGTTCACAAATACGAGAAATTTAGCATATTACTATAAAATCACTACTAAAATTTTCGGGCTTGCTTCGCTCGCGCATAGTTATTACCTATTTTTATATATATTTAGGTCATGCAAGCGCTGAGTGCACGTTAAAACGAAAAAATATATATTACTACCCAAAAATAATAGAACATTTTGTTATAACAAACTTGGTGTTCATCTGGGACATTGAAGTGCTAGAAGCCCGTTATACAGTATATTAATTACTGAAAAATTAAAAAAATCTCCTAAAACTAAAGGTTTCTTCACGATGTTTTCCTTCACCGTTTGAAGTTGCCGGCAATCAACAATACGCACATAACTTCGAAAAGACAGAGGTGTGCGCCGTGGGATTCGAACCCAGTACCTGCGGATCGCAAGTCAGACGGTCTCCCGACTAGGCTGCGGGAAACTTAACGTGTGACATTACATAAAACTTACTTCTGCTTTTATATAGTATTTTTACACGTTATTTTTCTGAACGTTGCTAAGTCTAGGCGCAAGGTTGAGAGCGACTTCAAGTTTATTACCCGACGTGTTTGAAATACCGCCTTTATTGTGGAGGGGAGAGGCATAGAGGGGGCGGGAAGTGGGGGGAGGTGGTATTTTTTAAACATTTTGCGGAACTAAACTGGAAATTATAGGATCGAGGCCGACATGAAAAATAATATTTGAAAGCAGGAATTTTATTGACTTTAATCATTTTATGAAGAAAACTCCTTGTCTGAACTTTATGACGCTTTATTATTACTTATAACACTGCACTTATTTCACTGCACTGAGCGGTCTGACGCTAAGACCGCCTTTTTACTACCGAGTTATGCCGCGACTCCTTTTTCGAAGGGCCGCTCGCGCTCGTCCGCCCGCGATATATCCCCTCCCCGGAATTACAACATCACGCCATCATCCGGGGTAGCGTTCATTCTGTTCGATCACCGTTCTCCAGAGTATATAAATTAAGAAAATAGCAGTGCTGCCACTCCGCAACACTGAAAACACCGCACACCACATACAACAAATATTCAAATCATGACAATTTGCTCGTTTCGTTCGGTCTACTATTTCTACTTCAAATATAAACTTGACGACCCATGACGGAAAACTTGGTGAAAACCCCTTAATATGGTGTTTGATTTTACATTTACTTAATGCATTTCTATACGTTCAAACAGAACAGTTCCCACGAAGTGTGCGGGAGTGAAAAATCTAATTCAAAGACAAATCGTGCGAGTAGTAGACATAGAAGTTTTCTTTTGTTTTAAGGAATGTTTTTTAAGGTTCCGTACCCAAAGGGTAAAAACGGGACCCTATTACTGAGACTCCGCTGTCTGTCTGTCCGTCTGTCACCAGGCTGTATCTCATGAACCGTGATAGTTAGACAGTTGAAATTTTCACAGATGATGTATTTCTGTTGCCGCTATAACAACAAATACTAAAAAACAGAATAAAATAAATATTTAAGGGGGCTCCCATACAACAAACGTGATTTTTTTGCCGTTTTTATAGATAATTGAACGGGACGGAGGTCCGAGCGCCGCCACTTAGCGAGTGGACTGTATTACGGATCGATGAGGTGGTGACGACGTTCGTAGTCTCGTTCAATATGTGCTGGGATTGGGAGAATAAGGGAAGAATAACAGAACTCTTCTGGATGGTGGTTCGGTCTGTCGGCGAAGTTCGGTGGGAAAGCGAGGCGGCACGGCAGTGGTACAAATGCGTGGTTCGAATGTGCGGTTCAAATGTGCGTACTCTGCTTGTCGCGAACTGACTATTACCACTAGGTACAATACTACACTGAGCTACTATAACGCACCGACTATTATACACTGACTGTTATAATACAACTGACTATTATACACTGACTGTTATAATACAACTGACTATTATACACTGACTCCTATATTACACTGACTCACCCGCGGCCCTCTCATACCTATTTATATTCTCCGTCGTTCGTATCGTCGCTACACACACACTACTACGAATGTCTCTGTAGTAGTAACCAATCAGAAGCATTGTGTGAGCGAGATGGAGATAGTCTTCTTATCTGTTCACACTTAGCGAGCCCTTTCGAGAACCTTCTCGAAGGAGTGTGAACGTAGCAAACGATATTTCTGTCCTGCTCATATCCTTCGAGATATTTCGATGGACATCTAGAAACTTCTATGCACCTACTTAGCAATTTTATGGGTTTTTTCCACCCGTAGGTGTCCTAATCTCGATTATTTGCGCATTTATCAACAATTTCTGACTATCCTACCTACCTACAACCTCGCTTCGGGAATGAGACTCGGCGAGATTGTGACGAATCTAACTTCTTTGCTGCGATCGCGTTGATATACAACGGTATGACTCGACCTCGAGCGCCGACTCGGTCCGCTAGCTCATTGTCGATAAGGGAGACCGTGGACCCGTCGTCGAGTAGAGCCCACGTCTCGACCTTACCCTTTGGACCCGTGACGGTGACCGGCGCCATCTTCAGATACGCAGAGGTCGTTCGCTGAGTCCACGTTGACGCGACGCACTCGGCCTCTTGATCACGGCGGCTTGTATGCAGCAGCTGATGATGCGGGTGCTTGCAGTTATCTATCCCACATCGGCGGTACTTACACTGATGGTTTCTGACGCGGAACCTTAGACATCGGAAACACAGACGGTGTTTCTTAGCGAGATCCCACCGCTTGTCTGCATCAGCCTTCTTGAAGTCGGGACAAGTCACTATGTTGTGACCTGAGTTCATGCAGACGGCGCATGGTGGTTCGTTTTGTTCCTTACTGTTGTTCCGCGAGTTCGATATTTCCTTCGTCTGTTCGCAATACGATGACGTATCTTGTGTATTATACGCGCGTTGTATGTTACGGCGGCGCGTGTTCATTGTGTCATCTCTTTCTCGCATTGGCATATTTACCTTTTCGGGCTGCGCGTACGGGCCGCAGAGGTCGGCTTGATGTTCGATGAACTTAGCGAAGGTCAGAAGGTCTGGTTCATCGGACGGATCCTCAGCTGCCACTTTGTACCATTCATATTGTAGCGCAGACGGCAGTTTCTCGGCCATAGTTACCGTTATTTCCGGATTATTGAGGTATTTCTCCCGATTGAGCGCTTTGATGACGGCGACTCCGTTAGACACCTCACTCGCAAATGCGCAGACGTCTTTCGGATTGTTCGTGACGCGTGGTAGCCGGCGCAGACGGCTTAACTCGTCGATGGCAATATTGCGAGGCTTCCCGAAACGTCGTTCGAGCGCTTCCATGATTTTCTCGGCGGTGGTATGATGCAACAACAAACTCTTGACGGCTTCTCTTGCATCACCCTGAAGCGCGCGCCGTAGTCTGGCAACATTCTCGACATCGGAGAAATTTCTAGATCCTTCCTCATAAGCAGCCCGGAAATACAGCCATTCCTTATGATCTCCGTAGAAACACGGCAGTTCTGGATAGTTCCGTGAAACGACTGTAGGCTTGATGGATTCCACAATAGCTTTAGTCTGAGCTTGTGCGGCGGCAACTATGCTTCGAGTATGTTCGGCGAGGTCTTGAGCTGATAACGTCGTGGTGGCGGCGTGGTTCAGTGCAGGCGCACAGGTCGGAGGTAAGTTCAGGGGAGGTTCCTCCCGCCGGTGTTCAGGTACGATCTGGCGCTGCTGTTCAACCCAAGAGTCGACACGGTCAGCTTGTTCATCTTCTTCAGATGCAAAACTTTCCAATTCCTCTGCTTCGAGTAATGCGACGCGTGCGCATACGGCAGTGGCTTCAGCTCGTGCGGCGACTGCTTCAGCTCGTGCGGCGACTGCTTCAGCTCGTGCGGCGTTTGCTTTAGCTCGTGCGGCTTCTTCTCGGACGCGCAGGAGTGCGATGCTGTGCCGGCTTGAAGTTGATTTTATCGAGCATGGTGCTCGAGGTTCTGGGATGTGGAGCACGGCGGTCGTGACTGAGAGTGCGTCTTCCGTCGCGGGCGGTTCGGAAGCGGCTTCGGTAGCCGCGCGCGCGGCGGATTTCGCGGCGGTCGGGTGAAGCGGCGGTCTCACCCTACAATTCGTCCCGGACGGCGATGCCGGTGACGAATATACGATCGGTTCGCGAGGTAGGGGCTCCGGATCGGTCGAGCCCGGCGGCGACCTTGCCAGTAACGCGGACGCGGTCGCGGAGGGACTGCTCATCGAGGAGTACGCTGTACTCGATGGGTCCCGGTTCGCATTCGTACGTGTCTTGCTTCCCTTGGCCGATCTTGTTAAAACCATCTTAGCAATTCTCTTCGAATCCTGTTCTCGAATATTCTTCACAAATTGTCCTTAATCCGGCTCGAAGGACCAAAATGAACGGGACGGAGGTCCGAGCGCCGCCACTTAGCGAGTGGACTGTATTACGGATCGATGAGGTGGTGACGACGTTCGTAGTCTCGTTCAATATGTGCTGGGATTGGGAGAATAAGGGAAGAATAACAGAACTCTTCTGGATGGTGGTTCGGTCTGTCGGCGAAGTTCGGTGGGAAAGCGAGGCGGCACGGCAGTGGTACAAATGCGTGGTTCGAATGTGCGGTTCAAATGTGCGTACTCTGCTTGTCGCGAACTGACTATTACCACTAGGTACAATACTACACTGAGCTACTATAACGCACCGACTATTATACACTGACTGTTATAATACAACTGACTATTATACACTGACTGTTATAATACAACTGACTATTATACACTGACTCCTATATTACACTGACTCACCCGCGGCCCTCTCATACCTATTTATATTCTCCGTCGTTCGTATCGTCGCTACACACACACTACTACGAATGTCTCTGTAGTAGTAACCAATCAGAAGCATTGTGTGAGCGAGATGGAGATAGTCTTCTTATCTGTTCACACTTAGCGAGCCCTTTCGAGAACCTTCTCGAAGGAGTGTGAACGTAGCAAACGATATTTCTGTCCTGCTCATATCCTTCGAGATATTTCGATGGACATCTAGAAACTTCTATGCACCTACTTAGCAATTTTATGGGTTTTTTCCACCCGTAGGTGTCCTAATCTCGATTATTTGCGCATTTATCAACAATTTCTGATTATCCTACCTACCTACAACCTCGCTTCGGGAATAAAAGCAGCCGACAAGACATTTTATTCACAAACTTAGGTCTAGATTACAATTTGGGTACTAACCCCTATTCTAGACTTACAGAACAGTCATAACCTTACAAATATCTCACTAAATGTAGGCATTTATCAATTCTAACATTATTTAATTATCAAATCACATACATGTCCCGCCTATACCGAGTTATCAATTATCGCACTTTCTTACTTTAATCACGCGCTATAACGATTTGCGAGTCCATTGCGCGTTCTATTACTACATTGCTGGCCATCAAAGATTTTACACTTATTCGCTCACTATTACCGGTTCATCGGTTTGTTCATCACACGCTCGTCGCGTACAATAATGGTACGGAACCTTTCGTGTGCGAGTCCGACTCGCACTTGGCCGGTTTTATTTCATTCAAACGTTAAATAAACATCAGCATAAACTGCAGATAAATCTTAATCCAAACTAATATTACGAAAGTAACTCTGTCTGTTTCTCTGTCCTTTAACGACCAAGTGGGTGAACCAATTGTTATGAAATTTGTTATAGAGATAGCCGAGAACCTTGAGACGGACATGGGCTAGATTGTATTATCATCATCACCATTATTTTTCATCACTACGCGGGTGGAAACGGGGCATAGCTAGTATTAATTATAAACATTAGGTATGTTTGTTAAGATCCAATGGTGTATTATATGTAAATAAATTCCCCTGGTTTGCGTGGTAAGCGTCAAGTAAGGTAATTGCCGGACACATCGGGCAACGCTGTTAGACGGTTTGTGTCGTCACTTGTGAACATGACAATGCTATACTGTGTGTTTAGAAAGTTCAACACCAAGATACTAAAAGGTCTTGATGTGTCTTATCCTCGAAAGTACTGAAAATTGAGATTTGCAATGCCTTTACTCCATATTCAATGAGTATAACATCTCTATAGATAAAATCTCATTGTTAGGATAACTTTATTTCTATTCCCTACTTTCAAAATGAGTTGGCGGTCAAGCGCAACCCAATTTTTTTTTATCAGCCCTGTTTTTACAAACTGTTCCACTGCTGGGCGCGGGCCATCTTCTCATTGTGAGAAGGGAAGGCCATAGTCTACCACGCTGGCCATGTGCGGGTTAGCGCAAGCCTATCTTGAATTAAAAAAAGTTGAAGGTCCAGTAGATTAAATTACCAAAATAGCTCGTTTTTCAAGCGAAGTAAGTAAATAAAAGAACAAAGCTGAGTGGAGCAGTA
The DNA here is from genome assembly GCA_947563715.1 of Lycia hirtaria. NCBI lineage: Eukaryota > Metazoa > Arthropoda > Insecta > Lepidoptera > Geometridae > Lycia > Lycia hirtaria. The sequence continues at coordinate 29,802,923 of OX387375.1, forward strand.
CTCGGAGAGATTTCATTTAATCTCAGATTCTACGAGAGTTGTGCTAAATCGCACTCATCAATTCCGGGGATTACCCGGCTTACTCTTATCTCAAGGTAACGTACCCACTTTACAATTGGACTTTGGACGTATAAAATTATACTGTGTGCAGTTTCCGTCTGAATATTATGGTTTTATATGTAATTTATATAAAATGTAGTTTGAGGGTAGTATTTCTGATCGAGAGTGTTTTAAGGTTGGTCCGAAAGCACGCAGCTGTCTCGCTCGCGCATCACAACTCTAATCATAAAAAAAAACATTGATGGTGTATATTACGAAAGTAAGAGACTGAATTGTTTATTTAGATATAAGATATGTTTTAAAAATATTTTCTTCGATATATTTTAAATAAGTTAAGTGAAAGTGAAGTTAAGTGAAGTTTAAGTTGAAGTGGCAGTGGGCAGGGCCCATAGCACGTAGAACTGATAGCTGATGGGGCCGAAAGGTTCTCGAGTGGAGACCACGTACCGGCAAGCGCAGCGTAGGAGACCAGCCACGAGATGGACAGATGACCTCATACAAGAGGCGGGAAGACGCTGGATGCAAGCCGCTTCCAATCGGTCTTTTTGGAAATCCATGGGGGAGGCCTATGTCCAGCAGTGGACTTCTTATGGCTGAGATGATGATGATGATGATGATATTTTAAATTGGTTGAAGAGTTCCAAAATATGTTTTTTCAGTGGTGATGACGGCGGAGTCAGCACACCGTCGCTTACGTTTAATTTGATACAGAGATAACTGAAAACTTGGGGACAAACATAGGCTACATTTTATCACCATCATCACTGTTAACCATCACCATCGTTTTTCATCACTACGTAGGTGAAATCGCGGGGTACAGCTAGTACTGTATATAGGGTTATTTTACTTATCATTACAATCAGCTTATTTGTCAGTTTTTAATTCATTTTCAGTTACAGAACTCTAAAACATGTCAGTGTATACGATTTTAATCGCGACACGCTGTATTTCGAATATAGATATTCATTATTATAGACTTAGTGGAAAAACTCTCTTTATCCATACAGGTGCTTTTCGAGCGTGCGCGCTAAGAAAATTAATATAATAGTACTTGGAAAATACATCCTTTACCAATAAACATCCGGGCATACGAAAGAAAATTTTACCTGTTGAAGCAGAGACTATTGTTCGCATCGTTCATTCACTTCGTTGATTACTAACGCAATGGGAACGAGTCAAAGTGAATAGTTTAAAGGTAGATAAAGGTGCAAACGTCTACCTACCCACTTTTTACAAGCTCAATAGCAGGCTACTTGAACTGCTCTCAAAAGCTGAAAATTGCACTGAACGTGAGTCCATTTCCTAGTGGCCATCAGTGCCTACCGACCCCAAATAAGGGGCGGAATACACCCCTAACACGTAAAGTTTTCCCCCGTGTGTTGTAAAACTACCCTTTCTTATTCAAGCTTGGGGATACTGCCTGGGGGAAGTCTATCAAAGAATAAGAAGAAACGTTACAGTATCCTGAAAATGTGATATACCAGTTGGTTTAAGTGCACCGTCACAATAAAGCAAGAAATTAAATTTTCAGACAAATAAAAAAATCTTAAAATATATATTTTAGAAAAGAGAGCAAGATTGACATGACAGTTTAATAGAATAAACATAGATTGTCTCAAATATTGACATATTTGCAAATACAGGTTTTTACAGTATTGTAACTTGTATTTATAAGTATTATTGATTGAGGTTTTGTAAAAACTACTACCCAAAAGTTCGGTAGATGGCGCTGTGATGAATTAAAACATGTGTCAAAGTAAAAGGTAATAGAGTTTGTTTACTTATATTTAAAAAATGAGTAAGTAAGACTAACGCCTAGACGCATATACTGCTATGGCATTCTGTGGTCTCAAGTTAACAATATAATGAAGTAACGAGAGCAGCGCCTTCAATGCTACATTAGTTCTTTAGCTGAACAGTCCACAAAAGGCAAAATCAAACTCATTATAACTCGACAATTCTACTGACTATTCTTCTATTAAGTTACCCCAAATTCATATTTGGGTAACATATAGTAAACCGAAACTCTCATGAAGTGTCCCATCGAAGCTTTTTACTCTGTGACCACACATGGCATCCGTTCTTTACTGCGTATTTGCGATGAGAAAGTTTTACAACCGCCATGTTATATCCGCTTTTATCCACTTATATTCAGTTATTTCCGGTTATGTTTTACTAACCTATGTCCGCGGCTTCGGTCGCGTGTAATACGGAGTTATGGAGAAACAATCCTTTGAGCTTTTACCATAAAGTCAATAAAGCAAAAATATCGAGGCAAAATGCGTGGTGGTGATAGAAAGACAGATTTTTTTCGATCGTCGATCTATTCGTCAGTTTAGATATAATCACTTACGATAAAGTCTTTTGAACGTCAGAGTGAATAAGATATTTTGCTTGCTTACTTTGGCCACATCGTTGCTCTGCCACAAACGCTATTTGCTTTAAAACAATCTTGGCACAATCGAGCTGCAAAATAAAATATTTCTTTCAAGTCCCAACACTTAGATATTTTTGTGAAATTTACAATCGGTATTATCTCGTTTCTTTTTTCAATAATACCGGTTATTTCCTACCTGGCAATACAGAACATCTGCCTTCACGATTAAAGCCGACAATGAAATGTGTAGAAATATGTTTTTTTCGTTTATTTCGCACCGAATGTGTGTCGTGATAATAATTCTGCCTCGTTACAGGTTGTCTACAGTTGTTTGGGAGAAATAATATTTTCCCCTTATTTGTGGAATATTACAGGAGAATACGTGCGAGGCACTTTTCTTGACGACTTTCTGTCTGCGCAATTTTTGTGTTTATTGGCAGATAAACCCTTATAGAGCTTCAACTATATTGGGCTGACGCAGACATCTCAGACGTGAGATCTACGAAACTAAATATAGTATTAAATGTACCTACTATATGCTCAATAAAAATATTTTTACTTTACTACAAAAAGGAGAGTAATGAGTAATGATTTTTGTACGTAAGTATATATCTAACCTTATCTTTATGTTGTTGTTGGACTTAAAAAAAATTGACTTTGCAAACATTTCTCGCTTTATGAAAAACAACAACACCAACAATAATATTCGTTATAAATTTTGCGACTGGTATCACTAGAGTAGTCACACACTGCTTAAACCTGATACGCACTAGAAAAGTAACTTAGTCGAGTAGATGGTAAGTAACACGCGTCCACAGCAATATTTACCTACAATTCCAGGACTGTTTTTTTTTTTAATTAGCGTGCTGAATTTCTTTGACAGTTAAAACATTTATAGAATTTCACAAAATAATTTCGTGGCTTAATGTCACAATGATTTTTACTAGCAACAGACGTTACATATGTATAAAAAATCCTTATAAAATAAAAAAAATATTTCATTTATTAATTTATTTAGCATACGAAAAATGTTAGACGTGAATGCGAAAGACATTTTTGATATAAGAATAATTGAAAATATTATCGTATTATTGACTTACTTGCTAGCATAACGTAAACCGGGCATTAAGTATGTTGTTGCATACGTCGTTAACATCGCATTACCTGCATGACAGAGTTTGTTATAAAACAATGCAGACGCGCTACAAAGCCCAATTACAGTACGCAACACGCAAAGCAAAGTTCATTCATGCAGGATCTTGTTAGACGCCCGTCTGCAAGGTGCTTAAGGTGGAGTATCATGGATGCGATTATAATATAATATATATAATATAATATAATATAAAGATAGCAACCCTAGCGAGTACACTAATAAGTATAACAGTGATACATCATGTCCAAATAGATATTAATGTAATAATTATATTAGCTGTCCTCTACATACGACCCACATAGCAAATTTATTCACTTAGAGGCTTCTACATCATTTCAAACTAATACAGATGCTGAATGTTACACAATTTAAAAAATATTTACTCGGTAGAATTATGTATATACACAGAATTATAAAAATTTTGCTATAAAATTGTCATTTATGGTATATAAGACAAACTATAAAGTGTTATAACACAGTCCAAAGATAACTCGCACATAAATAGGTTTAGTTGTTTACAAATAGGCTACAGAAACAATATAAAAATTTACACTCATACAGAAATATGTATCTACATATTTCTGGTATACCTGCAACTGAAAATAGTTAATTTTTTTGGTAAAGAAAATCTATGGGAAAGATTTTAACAACAGTCCACATAGCTTACCTGCATTAAAATTTGTCAAGGCTTCAGTAAAATACATTTAAAATAACAAAAAACCGGACAAGTGCGAGTCAGACTTGCCCACCGAGGGTTCCGTACAAACTAGTAGATAAAAGGGAAATATCATATATTTTTTTATATTTTCCTTCATAAACCGAAAAATATACATCGTAAATATATTTAAAAACCTGTTTTAGATTATTCTACTTAAGCTCTTTTATATGATACCCCACAAGATACGGTTAATTCACTTTAAAATTTGGACCTTCATTCCTTGCATAAAAACACATTTTTTTGTGATTAAATTAAAAATGTCCAGTTTTCGGATTTTTTCCTATATGTGTACTCTAACAAAATGCTTCTTGCCAAATTTCATTGTTCTAGATCAACGGGAAGTGCCCCATAGGTTATGATTCCCTTGTGACGGTCGAAATGTGCGTTTTTTACGATATATTCGGTCGTAACTTTTTTTTACGAATACTTAGAAACTTTATTTTTCTTTCTGCAGGAAGATACTATGGATTTGCGTATACGGTTTTAATTTCGACTTGATACCTTCACGCGTTCCCGAGATAAAGATCTTGACACCCGACGGACGGACAGACAGACAGACGGACAACAAAGTGATCCTATGAGAGTTCCGTTTTTTCCTATTGAGGTACGAAACCCTTAAAAGATATAAAATAAATAAAAGACATTTAACATTTAGAGAGATGGAGATTTTTCAGAATTATTGTTAAAAGTTATTCCTAGTTAGTACTAACATGGAGGTCGGAGTTTGAGTCCCGTGGTAAGTAACTTTAAAGTGTCTTTATAAAATGTTACATTAATGAAACCACACCTTAACCCCGGATATTTCAGGGGCACGTACCTGCGCGGGGGACGCGCCAGACGTCAGCTATCGATTATTTGAGCGGACTCGACAAGCCCCGGGAATGCGTTTCCTTAACAATCACATCAAGACACGTTATACACCTTACCTTCCACGACATAAAGTTAATTTTCCAACACAGAAAGCAATAAATCACTCGTGCTCATCCATGTATCCATAATGACGTGTCAATCTGTCAATTTACAACTTAAACACTTGATCATAAAGTTTAAAATTGAGTGTTTGGGATGCAAATCAATTTTGTGTATGTGAAAATTTTGTCGAGAAATGATTTCAGAGAATGTAAGAGGGAATTAGAGGTCGGGAAAGTTGCTTTTGTTGTTTTGTATTTAATTTTTATTTGTAAAAATTTTTTTTAGTAAATTATAATAGATTTTGTATGTTAGACCTTACATTAGGTATAATAAATGTTTTAAATAATTGTATACATAATGGGTTTCGGCGGGAACGCTAAAAAACGCGTTAATACGTAAAATTTTAATAAAATATGTAAATTTATGAATATTCCAATTACACGTACATGTGTGGGCAAGTGAAAAAGTCTGACAAAATGTGTATTTTCAGATTGTAGTCAGAAGCCCCGGCAGCTTGAGCCTTGCTGCCGGTGGCATCCTAAGTTATTTTTTTTTTAATATTCATGTTTTTTTTTATAAAAAACTTCATTGTAAGAAATTAAACAAAGAAATAAATAACAACAAAGCATGCAATTCAAAGCAGCAGCGGCAGAAGTGTGTAGGCCCCTAAGTAAGCCGCTTGCAAGTTAATGAAGGCACCTTAGAGAGGGCATGGGCAGGATTACTGTAATATCAGCTGCAGTCCTCAGGCCTTCGACGATGACCCAGCTCGGTAGAGAGAATGGCAAGGAACCAAGATGTTGTCAACATAATATGTTTCTATAACAAAAACATTAATAAGGCTCATATACAAGTTTTACATATTTGAGCCGTTTGGTGTCGAGACTTTGGGTCTGTGGGGACCGAGAGCTCATCTCATTTTCAAAAAAATTTCTGATCGCCTGATCGATGCGACGCGTGTCCAAAATGGTGGCGCATATCTGGCCCAACGCATAAGCATTGCCATTCAACGTGGCAATGCTGTCAGCATGCTGGGTACGCTGCCAACTGGTAGTGGGTTTGAGCATTTAATAAAAAATAATAATAAAAACTTTATTGATCAATTTACAAGTTGTACACTTAAAATTAATTGATCAACCGCAGCCGAGCTAGGCTTATGCCTGTATTTCGGTACACGGTTTCTCCCATTGAACTAAATTTAAAATTTTATTACAACTTTAGACAATAGTTGAAGACATATTTTAATAAAAGCTTTAGTGCATAAGTGAAAAAAGGAAAAATAACTAAACAGACTTGTTAGTGTAATTTGTACCTCTCGTGCTGGTGTAAGGGTGTAAGGGTGTGTGTGTGTGTGTGTGTGTGTGTGTGTGTGTATGTGTGTGTGTAAGTGCGTATGAATGAAAAAGAGGGTGAGTGCATTTGTATTTTATTTTAATATTCTGAAAAGATTTTCTGTTTCCTCATATTCTATAGTTTTAAGATGGTTTGTGACCTTGTATTTAACCTCTGCCTTGGAAAGTCGATAGATGTTTAAGGTTTTATTAAATCGATTATATAAAAATGTTCCTAAAAAAGAAAAATATCTTTTAATAAAGGACGTCTTAAAACGTGATGTAAACTTACAAACATTATGTTTAACACGTTTAATAGTATTCGAACAATCATATTCTATCATAGAGTGCTGCTTCAAAATTACGATTTGGATTGTCTGTAGAGCTTTATCGGTCTGGGGTAATCTATATGCTTTTTGTGTAGTAGTTTAGTTAGTTGCGTCTGTATATTGTTTTGTTGTAGCTAGTTAATAGAGGCCCGTTAAAAAAAGTTTTTAACTATGCAGATAACTTCTTTGATATTAGGTATAAGTAAAGAATTAAAATAAGATCAAAGCGTTTTAAAACTTATGTACCTACTTACGTTTCTTTTGTTCTTATTAATATCGGGTCAGGGCCGGCGTAAACCTTTTTTGTTCTTATTTAATAATTCTTATACTTTAAAAAATATATCTTTAAATTGTATATACTTATAAATATCTTATTCATAGGGGGGAAAACGCGACCACTTTTGGCGCATTAATATTCTGTAACAAGTATCTACTTATAATAAAAGAAAAATAAAATACCAGACTGTTTAAAATCACTTGTTGATCACGAAAAAGGTCATTGGAGATTACGAAAAAACTCTTTTTAGGGTTCCGTACCTCAAAAGGAAGAAACGGAACCCTTATAGGATCTGTGTCTGACTCTGTCTGTCCGCCCGTCAGGGTGTCAAGTCCTGAATCTCGGGAAAACGTGAAGCTATCGTGTTGAAATTAAAACCATATACGCAGATCCATAGTCTCTTGTTGCAGAAAGAAAAATCAAATTTATCAGTTTTCGTAAAAAAAAGTTACAGCCGAATATGTCGTATAAACGCAAATCTCGACACTCACAAGGGAATCAAAACATATGGGGTACTTCCCGTTGACCTAGAACTATGAAATTTGTCAAGAAGCATTGTGAAGTACACATATAGGAAAAAATCCGAAAACTAGACAATCCTGCTGCTCGTATGTAGGAACTTAGCAGATGCATTGAAGTATTTACCTCAACCGGTTTTTGCGATAGAAAAACACGAAAATCAATTTTTTCCACTGTTAGAAACAATACTTACAGATAATGTCGTTCCGCGTCCTGACACATTACGAAAAGGACATTTTTGTGGAAAAAAAATTTGTAAAAATGTTCATTGGCGCAGAAAGTAAGATAAAGGGAGTCTGTTCCGAAATGAAAGAGTTTGAATTAAAATGGAAATGAATAATGGGGTTATTGCTCGCTTCACTGACGACATGTTTCGTGAGGTACTTTGAAAATGTTCACTACCTTAGGCACCTTACCATATGGTGCCTTTGAGGTAGATTTCACTTAAATAAATGAGTGTTAAAAAAGTGTGTGTTAATCTTAGGCTCCAACGCAAAGACAACATATACAATACTGTACTATACAGGAACTCCAACGATTTAAAAAAAAAAATTTAAATACGGATTTAAGAAAAATTCGTTCGATAGAAAAAACAACAATAAATAACTCCTAAGAAGTAACTTTCCAAACCGTGACATTTATGACAGTAATAAACATGGTACAATACAAATAAATTTAATGATACCCATATCACAATGAAAGGGATGGCCCGCGCCCAGTAGTGGGACAGTTTGTACAAACAGGGCTGAAAAAAAATAATGATAGAAATGGTATTGCGTTGTCGATACGTTCTTGACCAGTAAATTAATTGATGTTTACACACCGTTGAAAAAAAATGCTTTAATAATTATTCTAGAGCAATTTAACAGTCATGACATGTATCTTATTTTATTTTATTTGAACCATTTTAAAATAGTGCCACCTATCATATTCTAGATAAACTAAAACAACAACAGCTTGTACATTGAATAAATAAGACAACTACAACAGGGAAATGTTAGTTTGCACAGATGACACTAGGTGGCGCATTTATACATATCTGGTACCATCAGTTGCGTGAATTTCATACTTGAAATAAAATTATTTTAAATGTATTATTCCACTATTACGACTTGATTCAATTAATTTTAGTATATTAAATTTAATACTGTTCCCAACAGGATTCAGTCAAGCGTCAACACATTGTTTTCGTGAAAGTGAAAAAAGTGAATACGAAATTGCGAAAGTGGATTGTTTGTATTCAAAGAACGCTCCACCTGGGAATAGTGATATTATGGAGTCAAAATGTCACATAGGATTAGGATCAAATGGTACGTGTAATGTTTTATAAAATTATAACTATCGCTATTTTGTAGCTCATGGATCAAGATAAATATCTATATACCCTCATTAGGAATCCTCAGTTTAAAGAAAAAATAACACTGTTTTGGTAATTATTGTACTAGTCTAGTAAGATTCTTTCGCAAAGTCCACCTGGGGAATTTGTAGTTTACTGTGTTTCAGAATAAGAAATAAAATTTTCTAGCGCAAAGAGTATAAACTCTTGTGTAAGGATGATGGCTGGTATAAACATTGGCTCGTCAATCAAGCGTTCTACGACTTTGAACATGAGTTCATGACTTTGCCTATAAGGCAATAGTTACACAAACAGCAAATACAAATGTATGTATTTTTATTTTTTTATTTTTTCAATTGTGACATTTAAATTATTATTATTTTTTTTAATTTTATTTATTATTTAAGTAGTCTATTTGCAATTTTTGTTTTGACATTTAATTTGAATTTGTATTCATTAATGACATTTTTATTATTATTTTTCGTGTATATTTTATAGTGACGTGTACCTAGAGTGTGTATCAATATGAATATGAATATATGATGAGCGAAGCGCACTTTTAAAATAAAATTATCAGGTACAAAATACTGGATAACATTGAACTGTTGGCAATATGTATGAGCAATCATGAAGCTGATAACTTTAGGCGAGAGATTTTCTCGCATGCCATTTAAGTTAGTTACATAAGCTTTATCGTGCCGGCTCCTCGCACTAGTGACCAATTCCTATTTTCCGAATTACGAGCTACTTCAGCTATTAACATTTCAAACAGGTAAGGAAGCCCAAAATCTACGTGGATAGCACGTTTCAAATCAAACTCGTGAAAAATTGAGGAAATCTAATCCATTCTAAATCGGGGTCATGGATTCAAGTCTCAACAATGAATAAACATCAAAAGGTAAACAAATCTTAGTAAGTACTTACTGATAACACTTACTCGAAATAGCGAAGTTTTCAAAGACTAAATTGTTGTATCTTGTAACTAACACATTATACTCAATTTTTACAATACTTAATAATTTTACTTAATAATTTTATTGTTTTTACAATATCATAAAAAATGTTTTCATTTCAAAATGAAAATAACCCACTTGATGTGTTTGTTTTTATGATTAAACAAACGAAAATGAAAATATCAATTGTAAACATTTTTAAATTAAGTTTCTGAATATTTTAAATTCAAATTTTCAATCGAAAGTTTAATAGAATTTTTGAATAATTCAAAAGAATTAAGGTTTTATAAACTGAGTACAGGTAGGCATTTGTGGGATTCATATTAAATATGTATCCCTCGTAGAAAAAGAAACATCAAATTTTGATGTTGCTTTTTCTTGAAGGGACGTGATTCCAGGTCGGGATAGTATTTGGTACAGCAAATTTCTATTGCCATCCAGCGAGGACCCGCCACAGCATAATGGGTACCTTTCCCCAAGGTTCCACGCGCGAGAGACTTCATGCATATAGGGGTAATATTTTTTGACATTATGTTTGTTATATTTTAAATACAATTATTGACTTCTTAATATTGTAAATTATTGACTTATATATCAAAATCTTACTAAATATACTCATAATGACTAATTAAATTGCAAAAATATTGAAATTAGTTCATCCGCCACCCTCGCCTCCCGGCTACATACATTGCTTAAATCAGGCGAGTTGGTTAAACTTAAACTACCACTTGGTTGGTAATTGCAATTTAATAAGACATTAATTTGTTTTATTGTTTTTGTTTGGTGGAATCGTAGATCTACGATTCCACCAAATTCCCCTGGGTTACGCTCAACTTTATAGCGATGCAAAGTTGGCTCGCGCTCGTTTATTGTAAATATATAAAATAAAATTCAAATGAGCCTACTTTATATTGTGATATTTTTAACAGTTTCTTCAACTTTGTGTCACTCTATTAATTGTAGAAAAATCAAAACAAAAATGGGCGCGAATCAACATTGCATCGCTGGGTTCGTAACCCTGCTGTCTGAAGTAAAAAAAAAGTTTAGAATAAAAGTAGAAAATAAATACCAAAAGAGATCATGGATCCCAATATGGACCAAAAGATTAAATTTTTTATATTACTCTTACTTAGAGGGGAACCATAAGTTGTATTTCTTCGTTTTGTAAAATTGGTAACTCCCGCAAAAACAGCAAAACAAAGTTTTTCCTCACTTTTACCACGCATATGCTACATTATCGCATGACAAGCAATATTATACTTTATGTTCACAAACATAAAGCTTGTTGTTTTTTGTCTTGTAGGTTGTTCGTTAAGGTGCAAGTGAGTGACGGCTTGAGCATTGCCCTATCGTGAATGAAGCGGAGTAGTCGTCACTGTGACATTTTTTGTGCAATATTTGGTGCTGCCATTTTCTAAAGTTTTGATGGAAACGAAATTTGAAAAGTTTGTGATTATATTTCTGGTAAGTATTTACATTAATCGTAGACGTGTAGATGCATTATAAGTTTGTAACAAAAATAATTATAACTCAAACTTTTAGTAAGTTTTATTTATTTACCAAAAATTATATATATATTTTGTCACGAACCAACCACAACTCATCATGACACCATTATAGTACTTAGTTTTATTTTTTGTTACATACATATTTACAAAACACATTTTTTTAAATTCAAATAATCTATTAAAATTCCATAAAATGTTTAGGATTCATAAATAATTATTCACAAGAAGAAGCTTCCCTTCGTTATTTCTATCATAAAGTTGGTTTAGACGTAAAAGGCCACAAGTTGCAAATGACCACAAAAATAGCCGGCGTTATGATAATTTGGATCCCGTATTGTTAATCTCGTGGTATTCTTTTTTTCTGAGAAATAGCTTAAAAAGATTTTAAAATCTTTTTAAGCTATTTCTCAGAAAAAAATAATCGATCCTCCATAACAACTAGAAATTAAATTAATAGAATCTGTAGACGAGCCATTTAATCCTAAATAAACTTTTAAAAAAATTAGTACTAATTGGTATATTATTAGAACATCCAATTTCTTACATGATTGTTAAAGAAATAGGTAAATTAAAGATAAGCAAAAGCTTAAGTAATTACTTAAGTATCCTAACAAGAGTTAACCAAAATGTAAACCGGGACGATAAAGTAAGACAACAGTAATAGTAAAAATTGCTGTCATTATAAGATTATCATCAAAAACTCACTCGTACAGAACCAAACAGTCACCGACAAACTTAAACAGAGTCATTATTTTGTGTGACAAACCAGAATGCCCAAAGAAAATTACTATTTAGCGCCAACAATGTCATTCACATTGACGTTTTATTTGGTATTATACTGAATTTTATAATGGCCTTGACAATTTGGGAATATTTCATGTTCTGGGATAAAAAGTAGCTGAAGGCACAGTCGTATGATATTTGTGTGGAAATACCCATCATTCTGATATAAAGTTTGTGTTTATAGTTTTGTATATCAGAAAAAAGAAAGAATTACTGTCAACTTTTTCTTACTTTCCGATTAACTGCAATACAATTTGTAAAATATTTTCAATTATGGAATGTAACATTAACATTAATCACAAGCCGTTATAGACAGAATTGTAGCAATAATTGTTGTACTAGTTATTAGCCCAGTAGAAGTCTTAATTTTTTTTGTGTTCTTCAATAATTTACTATTGCATTTACTATTATTTATATTGCAAGAAAAAAAATTGTACATTTATGCAAGTCAAACTTATAAATTAGCTTAAACTTTACTAGCATTTCATTAATTAGATCAGTATCTGTGCGATCAAAATCTTGGAAATTATATTAGAATAACCCCAAAAGTCAGCAATAGAACATTTACAGTTAACACAGATACGAGTGAAAATTTAGACGATGCATATAAACAAAGCTACCTTAGCTCAATTTTTTTATGTTTGGCAGATCAATCATTCGACTCTCTTTGGCATCATAAGTGAAATAATCCATAAGAAATTCTCACCAATTTAAAATTCTTATTATTCTTATAGTGCTATTATAATAAGTAATTTGTACAGTTTTCCATTACTAATATTTATCTAAAATTGTAATGGAAATTATATGAAGACCATTATTAGGTAGATTTATAAAAATTACATCGTTTAGCGAACTGTGAATATGATGGGTATGTAGATATTTTCGATAGACAATTTAATACTGCACAATAGATTTTTATATCTAAAAAGTTATAGGTATACGTGGAAAAGATGTTGTTCATAAAGTTTTTAAATCAGATATAAGTAATTATATATTATTAAGATGTTATGATTCAGTGCATAAATGAGTGGAAACTGATCGGGTCAGAGCCTGCTTACGAGCAATTATTATAACTTTCCCTCCTCATTACTTTTTTAATTAACATACAACTTTCTTATCATTCTTATCTTAGTCATATATATATAACATACATAAAATCACGCTCGTACTTTTCCGTAAGGGGTAGGCAGAACATCAAAACCCATGAAACCCATTGACGCTAAATTTGAACATGGTTAGAAGGTTAGATGAAAGGAAGCACTCAATTTGTATCACAGGGTTACATTAGGTTAGAAGGTATTAGAGGGTAAGATGTAAGAAAATATAAGTTGGAATCTGGTTACCAATTTCATAAAATATTCATCTCTAAATTATTCATATCTTATTTCAGACCATGGACACTGTAAAATTTGTTCAATTTCAATGAATAAAACTCGCGGAAACCTAAAAAATAAATAGTCCAAGAGTTAAATTACTATTTTATAGCTAACAATTCTTTAAAGAAACCGTACTTTATGTATCTCAGTAAAAAGCTACATTAAAAATTAAGTACACAAAGGGAAGTCAATATATCACTTTTATCTTTTTTGTAACATCAGAACTAAATGCGATCATGATGATCAGGACTCTATCAATGCCTATTCCTATTTCCCATCACAACTCAGGTGAAACCGCGAGACAAAGCTAATAAATAATAATAAAACGAAGACATTTCTCATATTAATACAATAACAAATCATGATTTGCCTGTAGCATTGCAGCCCAATGTCCTGAGAAAGTTGCCTATTTGTAGGCCACAGCATTATTGCACTACACTGCACCCTGCATAAATTTTGTTAAATTAGCATAGACTACTTACAGTGCAGCCACAACATGAGGAACACTGCAGGAGTAGGTACGTATTTTGAATGATAGTACAGTTAGGGTTACATACATTTCACTAAATTAATTATTGATAATAAATAAATAATAAATATTTATGGACATTGCACACAACACCATCTAGCCCAAACTAAGCAAAGCTTGTACTATGGAACTAGATGGCTGATAGAATACATCTATACTTTTTTTGTTGTAAATATATACATATGATACATAGAAACACTCAGACAGAACAAACATCCATGCTCATCACACAAATGTTTGCCCTGGGTGGGGATCGAACCCACGACCTACGGCACAGCAGGCAGACATAGTACCAACTGAGCCACAAGGCCAGTCGACAAAACAAATGGGACAAAACGGAAATAAATGGGAAAAATAAATAATGGAATAATGGGGAATGGTTAAAACAAATGGGAGTAATAATCTGGACACAAAAACGCTTTCAACCGGTTTTTTTTTTATCGTTTTAAATAACTCATATTTATATTGTCAAACTGTAAAATGATCAAGATTTATTATTGATATTTACAAAAATATAAACGACGTCTGTTTATTCAATAAATTAAAAATTAGTTCGAGAATAGTGTACAAAATATTAAACAATATAATTTCCAAATTACCCCGGGAATAAACCTACATAAATATTATTAACTAGGGTTGCTAATCGTTCCGATAGCTCGGGCCATGTCTGTCACGGTTTGTAACTCTGTTGCAAAACATCCCGACAAAATATAACATTTCGATCAGACTAGGACCGGGGTTGCAAGTTTGTGTGAGAGGTAAATTGTCATCATTTGAAAGTAATTTCGATGTTCACAGATCAAATATTTTGTCATTGTCACCTCCACTGATAAATCTCGAACAGAGGTCTAGGATAGGGCGCCCGCTTTGTTATTCTCATGATTTTATTTGTTAGTTATATAGTCACAAAGTACCGTTAGTTTATTTTATTACCGTTATTTACCGTTACTTTACGCGATGCCTCTGAAATAAGAATACAAATTTAAACGACATATTATAAAGCTTATGGTTGCCATTGAAATTAATAAAATCTAAGTCACATATCTCACTTATATTTTGTTTGTTCACGTACCTACCTACATAGAAATCCTTCATCAAAATGTCCAGTCAGAATTTCAAAATAATATGGCAACTCTATATTAAACATTAATATTCCAAATTGGCTCCAAAAAAAAAAGAATTCAAAAGGATCGATAGCACATAGGACGGGCCGCAGCGGGGCGAAGCGGGCCGCAGCGCAGCGGAAAATGCTTACCTAGCACATTAGTGACGGGCCGGGTCGCAGTGCATTGACGGATTTTGAGTACAGTGTACTGCCAGAATTTGCGTGCAACTGTAAGTTATGGATAGCTCTGACAAAGAACTTTATTTTTTTGCCTGCTGTTAGAAGAAGAAGTTAATGAACAGCATAGACAAGAAGTTCGTCAAAAAAGAAAACGTCAAATATGGACGGGTCGCAACGGGGCGGGCGGGGCGAGCCGCATCGCACGGACGCAAATCCGTCTCGCAATAATGTGAGACGCTGCGGCCCGACACAGTGTGCGATAATTCATACAAATTGTATTCAAGCGATTTGAGCGGATTTTTGCGCTCCGGTCCAACACGCTGCGGCCCGGCATAATGTGCTCGAACCTTAAATAAGCATACATAATATTGAAATTAATATTTATTTTATTCCAAATTAACCCGTGAATACATACATTATATTAAACACTAATATTTCTTATATTCCAGAACAGCAGCAGATTGTAGAAACTTAAATTGGTGCTGGGGGTGGGGATGGATTCCTGAAACATAAACATTTAGGTACGTAAATATACATAAGAATATTACATAGACTTTAATTATAATGTCAATGTTTATAATATACAAGAAATGTTTCGTTTTTGCAATGACGATAAAAATCAGTATTATTATAAATGTTAAACGGGATAAGTGATACAATAACTAAATACATTGGTAAATATTAAAGAGATTAATCTTTTAAGGGTTGGCAGTCATACAACAACAGAATTTAAAAATGAAAAGTTTGATTAAATATAGCCAAAATGAAGTTTACGATAAAACGAACATGTAGCACCTTTCATAATCCATTTGCATAAAACAAACTCATTGCAGTTTCGAGTAAACATTTTTTTTGTCACAAAAGCTAAATACATGCTGGTTAAAATACAATTTCCAAAATGTAGGTACATAAACAGCTCGTTAGACCAAAATCATTGTCATTTCCATTCATCAAGTTTTACTCTTGTTTTCGCTAATATTCTTACTTTCTTCGCTGTATTTAAAATCTCATGCTCATGCATTGAGGACGTTTTACGCACGACTTACGTAGTATCCAGGTTGGAGGTAATCATTTTAAGAAATCTATTGTGAGCTGACTAAGTCACGATATTGAGGCTCGGAGGTTTGGAAACATTGATAGGATGAATGGATACTCTAGATGTAGATATAGAATCACAATAAAATAGATTCTGATTGAATTTGGTGTTGGTGTAGCAGCTGATATTAATTTCAGAAGAAATATAATCGGATATTTTACAAAAAGAAATATTTTTGTTATAGATCTTGATTATAATCTGATAGTTGACTACATAACTTTAATACAATATAAAATGGCAGGAAGGCGCTATATACAAGTCGCTTCCAACCTATCTTTTTGGGAATCCACGATGCGAAGCTTATGTTTAGCATTGGAATTCTTGTGACTGAAAAAAAATTGAAATTACTTTACTAAGACGCAATTTATACTACTTTAGTGATTTAATGGAGTGAGTAGCTCATTTCTACGTAACTAATATGTTTCTTCGGTGCCGTGTGAACAGATTGTCTTTCTGTACTAAATCAACGTATAAACAAACATTTGTGTGAACAAGGTGTTGTTTTCTACAAGACAAAATTACTATAATGCGGTTATCAAATAAGGTTAAGTTTGTAAAACCTCAATATATATCAAGTTCCATTGGCACATAATTTTGGTTTCTGACATACTTAGTTTCTTATGATCTATTAAGAAAAATATTATATGTTTTACTATGGAAACTAACGTGGTTGTTACACATCTTTAAAATATCTTACGTAAGATATTTTAAATAAATATCACATGCTTTTGGTTTAAATATTTTGCGTAAACGTTTCATAAGTTAATGCCAAAAACTGTTAACGTCTCAGCAGCTAGCACTGGTGCTGAATGACTAAACTTCATTACATTAATATCTACGTCACGCCTGAACACCATCATCATTATTTTAACTTTATGTGCTTCATACCCATTTCCTTTCTCGTATAGGTGTATTTATCTTCCAAGATGATAGTTTAGATAAACAAGCTTTCGCAAATCTAAGCTATTGCTGTTTAGATTCCAGCTCTATAAATTGCTAAACGAGGCATTGTTTCACATCGATACATTCACATATTATACCAACAATAGTACCGTTGACGCCACCATTTTCACATGTATTTTATCGTAAGAAATATATTTCTCACGTTTACGAAGAAGAGAATGACAGAAAGTAAAATTTTTATGTAGAGGTTTTACTCGCAATCATAAATGTTTATTTTATATTGTGATGTTTCCGTTATCATAATCATCTCAGTCCTAAGAGGTTCTCTGTTGGACATAGGTCTCCCCCATGAATTTCCAAAAAGACCAATTGGATGCGGCTTGCATTCAGTGTCTTGCAGTCTTCTTCTATCTATGTTTTGTAATATGGCAGTCTAAATATTGATTTTACATTAAAAATTAATACGTGTATATTAAACAAAAGTAGGTCAAAAGACTAAAAGATATCAAAAACATTTTATTTATTTACTTATTTTATACCCATGTTCACATTTATTACCGTTTTATTTTTGTATATCGAAACCAAACTAACTGTAAATTGAATTCAATATCAAAGTATCCGATTAAATGATATGAGATTTTGGATTACGTTCACTTTCTTAAAAGTTCCGTTTCTTACTAAATTTTACGCAATCAACCTGAAATCAAGCTGACTAATAATATTTTTATTTCCAGCTCTCCAACGGCAGTCGCAACACTACTAAATAAAGCTAACGACAAAGGAAATGACTAGACATTGTCATTTATCAACGTAGCACATACGACTTCATCATCTACCATAATAATGATTACACCTTAGATATGACGTAACGCATAACTATCACTTATAATTAAGTTTCATATAGAAGAAAGACTTGAATTGTCGGAATAAATTACAATGAGAAATTGAAACTGAGATGATAGAACAGATAATCTAATTGAATGTACTGTTCAAAAGTTATGTAAGATTCACTAACGAGATAACGAGTATCAAATTATATCATAGAAAAATCAACTTAATACGTTTTTAAACGGAACTAGTATAAGTGACAGTGAAAAATAATCAAGTTTAAGACAGAAATATAGAGTTCAAATCATAAAAGCGACGGTAGAAAGCTTTCGATAATTATTTTACGATAGGAACATATCTTTTTCAAGAAATAAATTTATTTATAGCACATCGTTACTCCTCATTAAATGAACTAGCAAAGTATGGTAATAAAATACGCAATCTCCGAGAAATGTTGAGTAATAGAGCATCAAATAGCTATTGCCTGTAATGATCACGATGCTATATGGGCATTGGAAAGAAAGCAACAGTCATCCTCGATGAAGCTTCAGTAACAACGACTGATGATCACAAACTTACATCTGCAGTTGCTGACATAATAATACTCAATTTTGATTCTAAAAACAAAAACAACAAAGTCGATGTCAATGAAACAAACGAAGTAGACTATATTTGTCACGGCGTAACCTTTGAAGAGGTTAGACAAAAAATGATTCGGTAATGGAGACATTATAATTTGACGATGAAAAAAATGCTTTTACTAAAGCAATGGTTGTTTCCGTGACGGAATAAGTTACGGCATAAAGGAAAGTGGTGCGAATGTAGATGGACTGGATTGGAAAAGCGAAGTTTTTGAAGACGGGCGCGCGGTGGAATCGATGTGGAATCCAGGTGAGCATCTGATCCTTTTTCTGAAATGTGAAGCTTTAGAGTGTTATAAATGTTATAATACTACTTAATACTAATGTTTCAGAGGAGACGTTTAGAGTTTCCAGTTATTTGATTCAAACTATTAATATCATAAATTCTGTAAGTATTAAAAAATATTCTCCTAAACTTTTATTAAAATAAATAAATAAACAAATTTTAATGAAAAATAAAATACGCATACTTTGTAAATTAAGATTTTTCTACAGGATATAATTTAAAAAATAATCCTCCTTTATATGTGTAAAATAGGGTACACACATTAAATTACTTTGTCAAAAAAACGGATTGGTCTTATCTTTATGAAAATGTATCAGTGGTGGCCTTTATATTACAATACGCGCCACAAAAGAAGCTGATCACTTTAAAGCAATACAAAAATGTACAATGGCTACCAGCAAAACTACAAGAGTGATATTGTATATTTTAGCTTTAAAAGAACTCATTTAATTTATCTCGATAACACTGGCTGCGCGCGAGTGTGCCTGTGCGAAATCCCCTACAATCACATCTGACAGGTCTCTTCTTTCGTGGCGCGTGCTGTACCTACCTTAATGATTTTTTTTATATTTGGACGCTAAGTACATAAAAATATTACAATTTCAAAAGTTTGGCCGTCAACAAAAAGCATAATATTTGATACTTACTTAGTTTCTACTCTAAATACGTAATTCCATTACCTAATATTTATTTTAAAATAAATAGTTTTTTATTCTAAATACATTTTCAAATTATGTATTTAAAATTGATATTTAAAAAAAATCAATAAAAATATTAAGTATAAATATATTGAAACTGATATTTTTGATAAAAAGTGAAAATGATTACTTAAAAAATAAAAAAAATCAATTTCGAAAATGGTATCTTGTATCCACTTCCTGTCGCCTAAAGACATATACAACTATTTACGACTTTCTTAAAATAAAATACACTTCCTGTCACAACACAACATGCTTGATTAAGTGCTCGTTAAATATTAATTATTAAATCTTGTGATATAATTCTTAAATATAACTTGAAACCAGTTTAATTAAGTACATAATATACAACTAGAAAACTAGGTTTGTTATTTATTATAATAATAATCACTTCATTGCTATTTTTCTGATTTATTTATTATTGCTTCATAGAATGTACCGTCATTGAATTATATATAATATATATATATATTTTAATTATTTATAAAAAAAATGTTTCGTATGATAATAGTGGTTGTAATGTAATTTTATTTTGAACCTGCAAAATAAAATTTCACCAATAAATATTACTAATCAAAAAAATAAACTAATCAGTTTATTCTTATATTTATTGTTGACACATTACCGCTTAGACAAAATATGTCAAGCGGTAATGTGTCTGAATTTATTTATAATTACCAATTTCATAAACCGATCCCTAAATTTTAAAATAGTTTTCGCACACCCCTATGTTTTTGACTACCTATCCAACGATACCCAACACAATGGGGTAGATGAGAAAAAAACAATTCATCCCCACTTTACGAGTAGGGGTAAAAATGTTTAAAAAAAATTTAATTCTACGACTTTCTCGGCATTAATGATATGCATATCTATGTATGCCAAATTACAGTCATAACATTTTACAAATTACATTACGGTTTTACGAAACATGCTAAGAACAATCTCGATGAAATCTTCTTTCTGACAAAATAAAAACAAGTTCAAAATCGGTCCATCAGTTAGAGAGTTACGATGGCACAGACAGACACAAAGACTCACAGATATACACGTCCAACTCATAACACCCCTCTTTTTGGGTCTGGGGTTAAAAATAGTAAAAGGCGACAAAAACGTTGTTTGCAAAAGCGTGTAAACTTATTTGTTGTTCCTAGCCGTAAAGATCCTAATCCTATTCTAACTACCTATTAACAAATGTGAAATAACTCCGTCTGTTTTTATTCATTTAATGACTAAACGGCTGATCAATTGTGATTAATTTTGGCGCAGAGGTTTTTTCGGACCAAAAGGGAGAAAGACATTGTTATATTATTTATTTATATTATTAACGACATTGTCACATTTTCGTCACTACGCGGGTGAAACAGCGGGGCGCAGCTAGCTTTATTATACTTTGTATGAAAGACGATCATGTTGCTTTCTTTAAACGCTTTCTTTAAAAATAAAACGCTAGTATTGCACAAAAAGGGCCGCGTTTGTCTCGGCTGTCTACCAACAAAAACATAGACCTTCTCTTATAATTTTTTGATTAAAAATGCAAACAAGAATATTTTTGTACTTTTACGGCCTTACCGAAAAACGTTACTTAACTTTAAGCTATGCTTATAATATTTGTCAACTTCTCGCTGACACTTGCGGAAAGAAGACAGAGAATTTAAGACGTTGGTTAAAGTTAAGTAACGTTTTTCGGTAAGGCTCTTAATATTCGGGTTACTGTCTGAGCTACTACAATTATACAATAGAACAGCTAATTTTAAAACCAGCCAAATGCATGTCAGGGCAAGTGCAATGTAGGGTTCCGTATTTCCAATAGTAATAGTCACAATATACAAATATAGAAAAGAAACGGGCTATTTGTTTGATTTTATGAACATACTTGTAGAATTTGCATGAAACATAAAGTTTTATAATAAAATCTATTGCTCAAAGGAATCCCTGAATAGGAAACCAGATTTCACAAACCTTAAATATTTTTGAACTATTTAACCGATGACACCCGGGGATAAACGAGAAAATTATCCCCTATTTCATATGTATGGGAGGTATCCTAAAATAATTTTTCGACGTTTTATTTTATCCAGTGACGATTGGCTATAATTTTCCACACTCATGACAATTTATAAATCTTTTTAGTCAATAAGATTACATTTATCTATTTATTTTCATCATTGTTTTTAGTACCTACTAAGAAATACTGTTGGTAGTGTGTTTGAATAGAGAAAAGAGCTTCATGGTACACCTCCTGGTGTTATTATAATATGCTAATTAAGACATTATTCCAGGTTTTCCACGTTCTATTCTGACCTACATCTACAAACTAAATCTTTAACTTTCTGCCTAAACACACACTGATAAACTAACCACGTACGCGTTCCCCTAGGATTTGAACTTTGAACTCTATTGTCTGCGCAGTTAGGATCAGCTCTGTACCAGTTTCACTTTATGATAGTATCTGTAATATGTCACGATTCACGTAAGTACTGATTTTAACGGCACGACTACCTTACGTTAAATATCTAATAATATTACCCAGCCAGGTAAATCTCTCATTGGCTAAATATGCAAATATGTAGAGCCAAAATTGTAAAAAAAAAATACTACATACTATGGGACTATTTTTGGGACTGTTATTATTGATGGGATTTTGGCGGGAACTGCAGAAAGCATGTTATTTTTTTTCTGCTTTCGAATTTCGAATTCGTTGTAGAAATGGTGGTGTTTTATTAATTAGGTGTGCAGTTACGTGCAAGAATGTAGTCTAGTGAAATTAAGGGGTGTGAAGGTGTATTTCCGTGTCGTCAGCAAAATTTAATAGGAGCTTCCAGCTACGTAAGCTTGAGGAACGACAAAGACTTGACCGTGGCTTACTTAGACTTAATTTTGACAGTGACGAGGATTTGATAGATTTTATAGAAAAATATATTAGGTACCTACCTGAATGATGACAAGAAAACCGAATAGTAATAAGAATTGGATACCCACTTGGTTGCCAATTTTAGACACGAAACAAACTCCTTATAATGAGACAAAGACAAAATCAAATATGAGATACAAATATGATACAACTAAGTGATACAATTTCAATTGTTTTTTTTTGTTTTCAAAACCGAAACTACTCAGGTTAGAATATTTTTGTCTTCATAAATTTGTATTTTTAAAATATGGAACGCGGGTTTCTACGCCGACAGCATACAAGAACCATCTTTACGTCTTATAAAAGTCTCTGTCAGACGGGAACTCACGCGCGAAAACAAAATGCGTTCACTTTTGCGTTAGTGTTTACCTAGATAAAGCCTATCTATGTTCTGTGGTGCTTATAAGTAAGACGGTTTATTACTTAGTACGTTTATACAATGCCTACCTATATATTATGTGTCATGACTTGAATGTGGCAAATGTGGAAATAGTGAAGAAAATAGAGAAAACAATGACATAATTCTGATGCTTTCTGTACCTCCTATTTCAAATAAATCTAGGAGATTTTATAAAATATTTTAACATGGATCATTTATACTTACTTACAGAAAAATGTCACACAAAGCTTTTTCTTTAATAATTTGTACGTAAGTAGATTCTTCTACTTTCATGCTTCTACACTTTATGTAAGTATTTATTTGGTACTAAATAACCTAACTAATATTGATATGAGTAAGTTAGTGTGCATTCGATTTTATTTGCTTATACGTACCGATAAAGTAGAAAAGTATTTACCACTACATGTTTGTTTTTTTTACATCTAAGATTGATTTCATTGGGCATGTAAAATTGGTTTAATTTTCTATTACCCAGTATTACAATTCATTATTCATCATTCATTTTTTTTCATTATTAATCATTCATTTTTTTTCAATATTTATCTTATCTGTATTAAAATTTATATCTGTTTACTTTTTTTTTTCATAACAAGTGGCGCCATCTATAATTTTATAGGTCAACTGTATTTGTGTGTAAAACTGCCATCTACCAGCATGTTGTAAAATCTCTAAAAAACTTATACCACTATATACGCTACTAGTTCAGCACTAACTCTGTAGATGGCGTAAAACAAAGTTAATCTCACAAAATTTCGTTAAGTTCAACGTGTTGAAAGGAATTTGCATTAATTAATATTAATTTTTTTATGAGGCTTAAAGTTTTCTAAACTTACTTGTGGCATAGCTACGAATTATTATACGATCTATTTTAAGCAAAAACGTCCTGTCTCAGCCGGATAGACTATGCTATGACATAATTATGCGTAGTATAATACCTACTTTAGTATATTGTAGTATAGGTACTATAAATATTTTACTAGCAAGTAGTCACTTTCTTGGTAAAACTACTGCTAGAACTAATAATTATTATACCTATACAGAGGTAAGTAAGGTAAGTGATACAAATAAGGCCTACCTAATTTCAAACACTCATATCTTGATAAATTATTCGAAGAAGGTGATAAATAAAAGCAAGGCATTATTCTTTGGTTTATAAATTTTAAGTAATTAAGAAAACATATTACAATATTCTATTAGAAATTACTTAAAAAGAGGTAATTCTGGAACCTTAGCCTTAGACCTTTTTAAACATAGTGACTTATCAAAGCCTATATACTTAGGAATATTGTTATTAAAGTATTAATTATAAAAAAATATACATTTCTGAGCCTTTTAACAAGTATTTCCATGATCCTTGAACAACTATTGAAGTTATTTTACATAATATTTTGCTTATATTGCTAGTCATTGTTGAAGTCGCATATTAACAAGAAATTAAGAATAATATATGAAAAAACGTATCCATACAAACAAGAATTAGCAAATTAACATAACTTCTTAAAAATATTATTGAATATTGAAAATTTTTATATATTTTGATAAGATTTTGATTCAGAAATAATGCCTATAATAAAAGTAGGCCTTATTTAGTACATAAATGTAAAAAGCAGTATTTAATTCGCATACTTATCCTAAAAATTACAATTTAAAGTTATAGTTACATTTTAGATGAGTTATATTGTGGTCCGTATACATTAATTCAAATAAAACTTCAAAGAATAAATTATTAAAATTCGATAAAAATTGCGACAAATTAATAAAGCCCAATGAAAACGGCCGCCTTTTCAAACGATCGGCCATTATTGTAGCTGTGAGCGCGAGTAGTCCTCTCGCGCACTGTTTTCCGAGTCGTTGAGGTGTCGTCTATGCGTGCGTGAAGTATTTTTGATGTAAATATATTTTAATCGCCTTTTCCGCACTACAGCCCCCGTATTCTGAACCCATTCGGTTTCGGAATCGATTCGATTTGTATATCTCCGTCTCTGTCATTCTCTATGGAAATGACAGAGACGGAGATTTACAAATCGAATCGATTCCGAAGCCGAATGGGTTCAGAATACGGGGGCAGGCCTTATTTGAGCATAGGCCTTATTTGTATCACTTACCTTAAAAATAGTAATTTTGTAGTCTTGTATTGGTAGGTAATTATAGTTTAAAAAACTGAAAACACCGACTTCAAAATACGCAATACAATACATATTTATGTACGCAACTTGCTGTTCACTTTTCTACAGGCACTTGGATGTTATTTTACCAGTTAAGTATTTTGTTATAAAAACCAAAATACTGCATCGATTTTGATAAAATGTTTATGGGACCACCTCTGAAGTATGATTTACCAAATACAAATATCAAAATTAATGTACATACATTTATCTGAGTAATCGGTGAACAAACATACAAACAAGCAGCTATCGGCCCGACAAGCACTTGGAGAGATTTAATTCTGAACAGGGTTGGCAGTAATAACATGTAAAATCGATTTAATTAAGCATGTAAAATTTACTTAAATGTAAAATAACCATTAATACAATTAATTATTGTATAATCTTATTCTGTACTATTTATGATCGTTTACTTTTTTGTTCATAACATTCACAACAAGTGGCGTCATCTACAATTTTAGAGATCAACAGTGTTTGTTTATAAAATTGCCATCTGCCAGCCCGTTGTAAAATCTCTGATAAACTTATACCACTGTAAACGCTAGTAGTTCAACACTAACTCGGTAGATGGTGTGAAACAAAGTCAATCACACAAAGTTTCGTGAAGTTCAACGTGTTGAAAGGAAGCATTATGAGCATTATTAATATTAATTTTATATTACCTACCCAACAAGATGGGTATTAAAAATTTGAAGTGTGTATTTGTGTATTTCTGTTCTCGTGCATCGTAGCTCCTAAGGATCTACTCATCGTAAAGGATGGAGCGATTTTTGACTTTTATTTTTTCGTTTGAAAGATGATTTGATCAAGAGAGTTCTCAGCTATGTTCTATAAAAACGGCTCAGTCGGTCTTTATATTTTATGTAGAAATAGGTTTGCGCTTGACCGCCAACTCGCCTGATGTTATGCGACGCTGCGGTCTACGATGTATTACACTTACTTAGATGCAACCAATTCACTCGCGATTCTTCGCGGTTTTTCGTGAAGTATCATTTTGATGATTGTATTTACCAAATACAATCATCAAAATCAATGTACAATTGGCTGAGTAATCGGTGAACAAACATACAAACAAGCAGCTATTTGGCAAGACAAGCACTTGGCTAAATTTAATTATGTACAGGGTTGAACAGAAAGGGTATATTAAACTAACAACATAGCTGTATTCCGTGTTATAACACTAAAATCACAAAAAAAAAATATTTTGAAAAATGCGAGACGCGATGCGACATCTTGTACAATTTTAGGGCTATAGGCATAGTAAATGTAATTTACTTATATTCTTTGTGTACTCTCATGACTTGTCTCCTTTCTGTGTAGTCCTGTGTACTAAGTCGGAACACTGTGTCAGGTGGCATAGCAAGTTAAAAGTAACTTCGAACCGTCACAGCTAATGGAATAAGTTGAAAGCCAGTTCCCATTCCAGGCTATCTGTAAACTCTCCGTAATACCGTCTGTGATCTATTTTAATATTGAAGTTAATAAATTTTTTCGATCAATTTCTTACCATTACCTTATTATTATGTGCGTAGAAATAATCACAGCGTTCGTGGCCCTATTTACATACATCGACTTTGTTTTTAACCGACTTCCAAAAAGGATTACTTCGCCAGTTATAAATTTATTTTGACGATTCTTTTTTGTTTAGTAGGTAACACTTCAGAGGTGGTTCCATATACATTTTGTCAAACAAAATTTACCACTTTGGTTTTTAAAACAAAATATATGGAAAAATATGTCGTCCAAGTAAAGAAAATGAGTATTTTGAAGTCGGTTGTTATTTACGATAATTATTCACATTTTAAAATTATATGGAGTATAAAATAATAAATAACGTAACGGTTGGTGGCCTTATCACTAACAATAACTGCTTGCAGGTAATATCAGCTATGGTCTATTTATTCTGTGAGGTGGTATAAATAGATAAAAAATACAACAAGAGAAAATATGAAAGAGAAAATTTTCTTGATTGCATTGTTTAAATAATGTATATTATTAGAGCGGAATAAAAGTGTCATTTAAAATTAAACTATAATAAATTAATATTTGTTTTTCGTTTAGATAATTGATATTTGTATGTCTCAATACAAACACATACTTACTAGAAAGTTATATGTAATTTATTTTCGTCATGAACATATTTTGTCCAAAACCTTATAATTTTACGGCATGTTGTAAAACTAACACATTCTTAGATAAAATCTCACCGTTTTTTTTTCCTAGTGGGTAGGCAGAACAGATACCACATAAAACTTAAGGTTGCTTGACGTTTGACCGTGATTAAAGGGTTAGGTGGGAACGAGAAGATATCAGAGGTTTAAAATTAATAAGTAAGGTAAATTCTAACTTCCTAACTAAAAGTGAAAGTAACTCTGCCTCCTTCTTCTGTTTTTTTCTGTTTTCACGATCAAGCAGCAGCAGCTGAATCGATTGTTATAAAATTTCGTAAATCTTGATTATTCATGATCATCATCACAATTTTGTATCATCACGCGCGTAAGACTGCGAGACATAGCTAGTATATACATAAAATAGGAATTTTATTCTGAATAATTATGGTTTAAAAAACTGAAAAGGAACTGCGTATTTTGATTAGACTTCAAAATA
This sequence comes from Lycia hirtaria, assembly GCA_947563715.1. Classification (NCBI taxonomy): domain Eukaryota; kingdom Metazoa; phylum Arthropoda; class Insecta; order Lepidoptera; family Geometridae; genus Lycia; species Lycia hirtaria. The sequence continues at coordinate 29,830,907 of OX387375.1, forward strand.
CGCAATTTTTATTTTTATTTTCTTCCGACAACATATTTTTTCAGTTACCTATTTCATTTTAAAAACCAAAGTATTGAACCGATTTAATTAAATTTATATGGGACCACCTCTGAAGATCACCTAACCTAACTCTAACCTACTAACCAAAAAAAAGAATGATCAAAATCAATTCATAATTAGCGAAGTAATGAACAAACACACAAACAAGTTTAAGTTTAGATAACTCAAAAACCCTCGATAAAAAAACGTCTGAACTGATTTTGATGAAACAACTAAGAACACTTGATGAAATCTTGTTTCAAATAAAAAAACTGGATCAAAATCGTACCATCCGTTTGAGAGCTACGATGCCACAGACAGATACACAGATTCGTCAAACTTATAACACCCCCCTTTTTTATTCTGAGATTCAGAAGCATCCAGTCGAATTGAGAACCTCCTCCATTTTGAAGTCAGTTAAAGTATTTAAGATTGTTTGCTGCTTTTTCTTTTGACATGCCTTAATTCTTGAGAACTAATTTAAGATTCTAAAAGTAAATAAATATTTGATTTGTCTTTCTTTTCTCCTTTCTTTCGACCTTCACATTCCTGATATTTCCACAAAAATCACACGTTTATTTTTATGGTCTAAAATTTTAGTGGTTCCTTACAATTCTCACCTAGTAGTTTGTTGATCGAGAACTGGTTCCAGCCACTCTCCCAATGTAAGCCAGCCTAACCCAAGCACAGTTAGGGAAGTGGCACACAGCACCGTTACTGAGCTCGTCAGTTGGTTGGTCTGTCTTGTCGAGACAGTGCGTACTCGTATCTCTTTAGTGTAGTGAGGTTTTTTTATATTAACGGTAAGTTTTTTTTTAAATTAATTTTGTAGCTTTAAATTTAAAACTAACATAATGAATATCAAACTAAAAAGAAAGAAAGAATGAAAATTTATTTTAGCACACAGACACAATAAGATATAAAAAATAGGTTTAAACACAAGAAATAATCAAAATAACATAAGAAATAACTAAACACAGTCAAGAAAAACAAACATTAAGGTCAACTAGAAACAATGTATTGGGTCTTTCCTTTACACCTATTATTTTAAACCGACTTCCAAAAAGAAGGACGTTCTCGATTCGACTCTATTTTCTTTTTATATATTTTTTTTTTTTACGCCAATTACAAATTATTTTTGATGATACATTTTTGTTTGGTAGTTGAGGTGGTGCCATATAAGTTTCATTGAAAACGGTTCAGTACTTTGGTTTTTCTAACAAAATAACTGAAAAATGCCATCCAAGTAAACGAATTGTGTATTTTGAAGTCGCTTTTTTATGTTTTTTAAACTATAATTTCATTTAAGTGTAAGAAAAGTAGGTTCTTAATGATGTGTTCATCTTGTTAAATTTCTTTTTAATTCTGATGATTCGAAATAAATAAACGGTAAACGGTAAAGGCCATTAGTAGAGTAAATTTCTTTTCTCATCTTTTCACATTTATAATAATTGTATTTATAAATTTTATTTTTTGTCTATATATTACAATAAATTTAAGTTTATCATGGAATGTAATTGGTTGATAATATTTAACGCTGTTTTAATTCTACCTAACTACCTTCTTCTTCTTCTCCTTCTAACCTACCTTCTTTTATTCTACCTAAATTATTTAATCAATTAAGTTAGATAATTGTTTATTAATATATTAGTTTCTGCTGTTCAAATAATCAAAAATAAGTGATCTAAGCCAACCGAAAACATGTTCAATATTCGAATGTAATAATACCTTCTTCTTCTTCTCCTTCTAACCTACCTTCTTTTATTCTACCTAAATTATTTAATCAATTAAGTTAGATAATTGTTTATTAATATATTAGTTTCTGCTGTTCAAATAATCAAAAATAAGTGATCTAAGCCAACCGAAAACATGTTCAATATTCGAATGTAATAATACCTTCTTCTTCTTCTCCTTCTAACCTACCTTCTTTTATTCTACCTAAATTATTTAATCAATTAAGTTAGATAATTGTTTATTAATATATTAAGTAGTTTCTGCTGTTCAAATAATCAAAAATAACTGATCTAAGCCAACCGAAAACATGTTCAATATTCGAATGTAATAATATTAGACAAAATTCAAGTAATCAGTTTAGGTAACTAAAGAAAATCGAATTACAAAGTAACATAATACACCAATTAACTCAATGCTGTAAGTCAAGTATTTTCATAAGCAACCGTCCGAGTTTCGGTATTTTCATGCTTCATATACCCGGTGAAATGTAGTAGAAAAACAAGTAGTTTTTCTAAAGAAAGACAAAATAACCGAAGAATATTAACTTAAATGGGATTATAATGATAATTTGCAAAACAGAATCAGCAAAGCCGTTTAGATCACAGGAGCCTATTATATGTACAATGTTTTTTTTTTATCAGCCCTGTTTGTACAAACCCCACTGCTGGGCATGGGCCATCTTCTCATTGTTAGAATGGTAAGGCCACAGTCTACCACGGTGGCTAAGTGCGGGTTTGTATACGTAGACATGTAGGTTTCCTCGCGATGTTTTCCTTCACCGTTTGAAGTTGGCAGCAATCAACAATACGCACATAACTTCGAAAAGACAGAGGTGCGTGCCGCGGGATTCGAACCCAGGACCTGCGGATCGCAAGTCAGACGGTTTCCCGACTAGGCTGCCGGAAACTTCACATACTTATTTACATTATATAAACCCGATAAAATTTACCATCCTCCTTGGCACTTAGGTAAAGGAAGTTGTAAAATTATACATGCTAGTATGTCCACGTATATTATACGTCATCATCATTATCTCAGCCATAAGAAGTCCACTGCTGGACATAGGTCTCCCCCACGGATTTCCAAAATACCGGTTGGAAGCGGCTTGCATCCAGCGTCTTCCCGCCACTTGTCGGCGCCGCCGTTGTCCCGCCAGTCATCTGTCCATCTCGTGGCTGGTCTTCCTACGCTGCGCTTGCTGGCGCGTGGTCTCCATTCGAGAACTTTTCGGCCCCATCTACCATCAGTTCTACGTGCTATGTGCCCTGCCCACTGCCACTTGCAACTTGCAAATTAAATTATACCTGCATGTATCTGCATGTTTTTACTTTATTATAACTAATTACGATTAAACAAGTCTGAAATGTATGTATTGTTTTTCTTTCGTTGATATTTAAAATAATGTAAAAGAAATGCAATTTACAGGTAAATAAAATACAGTAAATAAACTTCTACCTTAATGTAGTATATTCAATGTAAACTAATTATTACATTGAATATACATTAGGGTAGAAGTTAGAAAAACTTGTCTTCGGAAAATCGTTTGTGTTCCTCGTTTGTCACACGCAGTGGGGAAATTCTTGAGTTCGTGTGGTTGTGTTAAAGAAATACAGAAATATTTGCTAGAAACTTTGGAATCTGTTGACCAGAGCACAATTTAATAAGGGGTGTTAAATGGTTCAATGTTGTATTTCATAAAATATTATCTCATGAATGTACTTACTTATATATAACACATCACATAAAAATAGCTATCATAACAACTTTTCTCACAAACGTCAGTCATAAAATAAATTTCACATAAAATAGTAACAAATTAAAATTTGTATCATAATATTATCCATGTAAGTAAATAGCACACATATTTTAAATACCTATCCCAAAAAATGTTACTACTAAAACTATTTAACACATAAAATTTACGTATCATAAAAAATAACAAAAAAATCTGAATACCACAAAATCCATAATAAAAAAAAACACAATAGGTAAAAAAATATTTTACATATTAAATTATTGTAAAATACTAGGTTTAATTGGATATTATTTTAAAAGGTTATAACAATACACGTTATTTTTTCTGCAACAATCTCGAAAGTTGTCTAAGAGTTAGAGCATTATTCATGCCACAGAATTCGTGGCTGGCCCTATTAGCCACGAATACATAGGATTCATGCAATTAATATACCCTAGTCTTACCCTAGTCTAGAAGTATCCATAATGGTGCCTAATACTATAATTATGTGAATAAACAAAATACTGGTGCATTTAAGCTTTGTGGATGTGAAAGCGTATAAATTAAGTTGAGGATGCACTAAGATACGATGTCAGTTGGGATTTTGCGATTAGAGAAGATGTTATTTTCATCCAACTATCCTATATGGAGGGCATGTAATTGTAGTAATAAGCTTTAATCATATATTAACATTCTTTACCACCTCTTGTTTTAGCTAAGCGGATTTAAGATTTCTTTTAGTGCGAAAAGTTGTTATCCTTGTATTGATTAGGATTATTTTGTAGTTTGGTTTTGTAGCTTAGAATTTGGCCACGTAATGTTGAAGTTGCTATTTGCGCATAAACAACTCTTACTAAAAAAAAAGATTTTATACGGCGTGACATTAAAACAGTAAACTTTTCATGATTACTATGAACCTGCATTTGTAGTTTGTGGTACAGAATTTTGTCGATAAAATAAGTTCAGGTTCAATCACAAGTAGGTATTATATTAATAAGGTTTTTTAGTCGATTTTCTGACGTTATATGAAAATTAATCAAGAAAACAGATTTTTCATTGAATAAACTAAGTAAATTGATACAATAGCAAAACGCTATATTTCGCGGAACGCCACAACTTTATCCACGAACTTAATACATCTCAGTGTGTCCTCATCTCATTTCAGTGCGCCTGAGCAGTGTTGTGTTTCAAGTAATAAGGTTACTTTCGCTTGCATCGTTAGTACAAAGCTTTAAGGGCACTTTCCTTACTACTTGACTGTAAATCAGGATTTGCTGCATCTCTTTGGAAAGTGTCGTTTTATTAATACATTTTATATACTAGAGAAATTATCGATTGAATTTGATATAATGGTCAACGATATCCTTCATGAAGAAAATAATGATTGAAAAATGGATGATTTGGCAAATAAAATAAAATAATAAACAAACCTTTTTTTAAATTAATCTTTGCGTGTTCTTCTCAGCAAATTCTTTCATTTGGCACCCATATTGTGGGGACGCATAAAAATAATTTGAACGTCTTTGCGAGTATATAATAATTATTACATTTAGAATTATATATCTGTTAATACATCACACATTGTTGTCTAAAAAACGTGTGTGCAAAAATTTTGCTCGGTTGGACAACTAGTTCAACATTCAATAGCACGTATTGACTAATGAAATGGATATGACGTTCAAATTATATCCAAACACTTTTAAATCTATTATTAAAATCAATTGATCTTGATTGTTTTTCAAACTTTATTTTAAATGACTTATATTTACTTGACATCTAACGGATGATGAATGTTGTTTTTACTATTAACCAAGGTAATTCTAAATTATGAATTTTATTTCACTAAGTTCTTAAAAAATCAGTCAAATTCAATCAAAAGCAATCGGTTAATATTGCAAGCCATCATAATTGCTTTCCGTCAAAATTGCAAGTGACGTTTTTACTACATTAGGTACAAACGAAACTGTACCTACCTAAAAGCAAAATATTTTCCCAAACGTTGACATTGACTCACAAAATGAAATTTCACTATCAAAACCTGACCCAAATTTTTGAAAACAATAATATAGCCATCGGCTCTTTCAAAAGGTAACTCGGTTATTGGACAAAACGTCTTCGTTTTTGGTCAACTGTGCCAATCGCGGCCAGAATGTACTGCAACGGTACTTTAATAGTTCTAGACAATAACATGACATAGATTTGTATTAATCTTCATTTCTGATTATGATGGTTCGAGATAGTTTTCATGTTCATACTCATCTTGGTCAAGTGTTGCTCCAGATTATATTGGATGTATCAAATTTTAAATTATACTTTGAAAGTTTTGAAAGTATTTAGTAGAGCGACAGCATTGCCTTTATGTACATAGTATATCTAATTATGACGTAGAACTGATGGCCGATGACGCCGAAAGGTTCTTGATTAGAGACCACGCACCGACAAGCGCAGTGTAGGAAGACCAGCCACGAGATGGATATACCTATCATACAAATAGCGGGAAGACGCTGGATGCAGGCCGTTTCTAATCGGTCTTTTTGGAAATCCTATGTAGGACCTTGATGAATTAAAATCGTTGGTCGAACCTGGTCTCGATTGGCATAGGACCGAGAAAGATGGCAATATAAGAGAGACGCCTATACCCAGCAGTGGAATAGAGTAAACTGTGTGAATGGTGATGATTTTTGTCTTAAAAGTTTAGACTTAAAAAATGATTTTCTCATCTTTTCTATTTACTTTTCTATTTCTTATAGTTTGGTAACTAACCAAAGTTATATTGTCAACATTAATTATACAAGAACGATTTTATAAGTGCTTTTTTATATACAAGATAGATCTACGATTGACCACCAACTCGCCTGATGATAAGCGACGGTGTGGCCGAGGATGGAGCGTGTTTGGATATATTAGAAAGAAGAATAAGTTTAGGTTTATTTTGTGCAGAATTTAGTCATGAATCGTAAAGTTTTGTATTCGTTTCATACTTGAAAGCAATGACCTCTTTCTTCAGCGTATCGCTAATGAAGTGTCACTTTCTTGCACTTTGCACTTTTACTCACACAAATTCTTTCATTGAAAGTACAACTCATATTTCCTTACAAAAATTAAATTCTTTAATTTGTCATGTAATTAAATTATAGTTTGAAAATTCAATCAACAAATTACAAAAGTACTCCTTATTTTTCAATGCGTGACAACACAAGTCGCAGAATAAGTACAAACCATTAATTTGACAAATTATACGAGAAGTGATATTACAACATAATTTAGGTTATAACCTTTGAAATTTTCCTTCTATTGTATACCTTAGTTACGTAGATATAAGTATGATAGTTGCATCAAAAAATTGAATGATTTCAAGCATAGAATGACATAAAGTGGAAAGTGTTTCCGTCCGCGATGAACCAACGGTATTGCGCGCAAATTGACATGTGTGTTCGAGGGTGTCTATTATGGTGTCTAATGCCTTGCTTAGGCCACTTATGCTATAGAATGTGTGATTTAGGTTGCATTGTGTCATGAGCCGTCAATACGTTTGATTTGGAAGTTTATAAAAAATATTGGTTGGCTAATTATAGGAATTTCAATCACTTAAAATACTTAAATAATGAAATAAAAAATACACAAAAGAAATAAATAGTTGACCTTTAAAAATCCAGTAACGTAAATGATGTGAAAACTGTTAAATAGCAAAATATACGAGCAAAGGACACAATAATTACTGATATTTCAATGAAGGGTTTTCCTCTAAACTTCCTACAGTTAAGTTGGAAAGCGAGTTGCAGGTCCAAACAAAAACAAGAACACGAGTAGAAATGGGGACGAATACCGACGCGCACGCGCAGCTCAGTTATATCATTAACATAATAATCGTTGGACGCACGGCAGGGCGTATGTTGGGCACAAGCGAACTGAAGTATAAGGAAAATAATCTAATTGTAATATTTTTTTAATTTAATTTTCATAGATAACATATTCCGCAAAGTTTTTCAATGTACGTTGACAATCTATTCTTTGCTCAGGCTCATTGAAAACGTTAGCATTACAGAAAAGTATAGTAACCCACCACCTGTTGGTTCTAAAGCATTTATTATAGTTATCTTTCTTTATTTTCTCTACTTATTTTCTTGTTGTATTATTTTTTGGAATCTGTATTTGTGAATAACTCTAGAAACCGCAATGCCAATCAAATTACTATTTGATTTCATCTTTGTTCTATTTACAAGTTCTTTTACTCGTGTTAATTGTCACAATTATATTTAGCCTAACACGTTACATTCATTTCAGTAGAATCTCCATAATTTCAATCAAAATGTAATTTCAAAAATAAAAAAATATCTCCGAAAGCAGTTTACCTAAGTACATAAAAATAATTTCGTGGTAACACTTCTATAATCATTTATTACGTGTTTGTAGTTGATTACTTTTTAAATTCAGATATTATATAGAAATGCATAATAACAGTAACTTCTAATTGTTTTACCTATAATAAGTGTATTTATTAAAGTTAAAAGCCTCTAAAAAGCCCGTTTTAAGCGACTTCCAAAAAGAAGGAGGTTCTCAATTCGACTGTATGTTTTTGTATGTTTGTTCAGCGATTGTTTGATGAATATGTTTTGTTTGGTAGGTAAATATAAAATAACTGAAAAAATTTCAACAGTAAACAAATTGCGTATTTTGAAGTTGTTTTTTCTATAATTATTATTTGTATTTTTTTACTCTGGATTCAATAAAATTGACGTTTTTTTTTTTTTTTAATAATCTTAATAATAACGTTAAACTAATAATATAAAACCGAAATTAACTCTGTCTTTCTGTTTGTTACCTCTTCACCACCAAATGTTTAAACCGATTGTTATGAAATTCAGTACAAAGATGGCTGAGATACTGGAGACTGACATAGACTACGTTTTATCACCATCTTCACCGTTCACGATCACCATCGTTTTTAATCACTACGCGGGTGCAGTTAGTATTAATTTCAAAACTTATAACTTTCACATTTATGTCTTTTCACTTAGACCCACAGTGTCAAGTCAATGCACCTTACAAGTTGCAATTAAGTAGGTAGTTGAATGTTACGGTCACTGTGAAGATAATGTGCACCTGCATTACTAGGAAATGAAAGAACTAGTCTTAGACTAAGAACAAGTTGACAAAATTACTAGCTCTTCTACTTTTCACAGTTTTTAATGATTTCAAGTTCTTGTACTTGAGCGGAAAATTTCCGTGCCATAGATTGCTGTATATTTGCATTTATAATTTTACAATAAATGTTATATGCAACAGTTATAACGGTAGCTTATTAATTTTGGTTAAATTCATTATGTAAATATATTATACAAATACAAGTTACACCAAAATACTATATAACGTCTTTGAATCATTAACTCTGTGGCATTTTACGGCTAATTTCGATATGTTTGTACCTGGCACTATTATTTTAATTCTATTCTTCTTTCAAAACATTGATTCATAGATTACTTAATTCCTTCTTTTAATTTTCTTTGGATAAAACCAAAATGTGTGAAAAAAGGCATTAAAATTAACAACTCGTCTTCGACACGGGGTATCCTAGCGAGGATTGTTATGCAAATGTTATTTAAGATCGTTTTTTCCTGTGTGTAAACTTTTAACGGATTTCACATAATAATAATACAAAATAGGTTTAATTTTAACAGAAAAGTAATAATCATAATATTATATAAAACTGATAAAATTATTTTTTAAACTATCACGGCCACTCATTAAAGCACTATTATTTATTAACGGGATATTTACCGTGGTTCACATTAATATTGAGAGCTCAAAATTAACGTGAACCACGGTAAATAATAATAGTGATTTACCGATAAAATTCGTATTTAAATAAAAAATTGCATATAACTGAGTAAATAAATAGTGATAATTATAAACGAAAGAAACATGTTATAGCTATGCTAAACATAAAGTTAAACAAATAGTCAACGAACGGTAGATAAGTCCTTATTTATGAAGCGGTAACGTCAAATATAACGGAACACTAATTTATTTACTTCAGATCCTGCCAAACGTATGTATTAGAACTCATCATCCACTCATTCACCTACTTTCAAACCAGTAATATGACGGTAAAAATCGGCCAGTAAATACATACCAGTTAATTTTGTGACAAACATATGCAAAATATTGAATTAATCGACCGAGATTTCAAGGAAAGCTTATCTTCGAAATCGAAACGGGAAATCCGTTTCAAAACACCACAAATTTATTAATTTGTTGTTAATATGTACATAATTTATATCATGCCTGAATTTTTTGTAACGTCAATTATTACTCATTACACTATTATAAATCAATACTAAAAAATGTAACAAAAGATAATACATAATTTACGTCCAAAAGGAAAGTTGAAGTAAAATATCGGCTATAATAATGGAATCCCACAAATCATCCTAAAGACGTCATTGTAACGGAACCCAAAAACCTAAAAAGCCTGTTCGGAAGCAGGTCAGTAATGCCATACATAAATAAAAAATACCACAATACCAGTTGGTGGTCATGGCCGCACGGTCGTTCACCTTCCTCCATCGCTCTCGAGAACTTCGCATTAAGATTATACATTGATTGTACTACTCGGGGAAACCAGCGGAAAACACGATGAAGTCATCAATGTATGCAAAACTTTCTTTTATGAGGTTCTTGGTAAATATGAAGTTGTTTTTGAAAGTGCATTCAATATTACTGATGTGACTACATATACATATACATTGGGAGCTGGATATCAACTACGATTATTTTACTAAATATTATTCAATGACGATACGCCTGGGTCAAGATTTCTTTACTGAAAATGTTTCTGATAAATACTATTTTTCTTTAAACAGAACGCATTTTGTTGGATGATTCATGAATAGCATATTAAAATATTATGAATATTATGCATGAGTCATACCACAAAAATTCACTGCCTACTCAACAATAAACAAAATATTTTGATGCAAAGCCACAAAACCACAGATTTGAATATAATAAATAAAATCTTATGGAAAGCATTTTTCATTACCATTTTTATTAAAGGTACTTATTTCCTAACAGAATAATTTATGTTTTGGTTCATACAAGTTACTATTTATTATACTAGTATATTTTCAGAAGTGGTTTTAATATTGTATGTAAGTATGTAATTTTAGTCGATAAACTATCTTATCAAAGCGTATTAATAGAAGTTAAAATAACTTAATTCAATAAGTTAAATTGATAGCTTGACACAAGGATCTGTTCGATCTATGAAAATATTATTGTTGCTCAAATTGAAAATGTATCTGTTATAAAAGTTCACATTGATGGGCATTTTAACATTTTTAGGTAGCTCTTCTTGTTACAGTTTGCAAATAAATTGTGTGTTTTAAAAGTGTTTATGATTATAATTTCACTGTTTATATTTCGGCTCTCTCTATAATAAGCAAAATATATTTTTTGACATGCTGAATTTTCGGTAATATTTTTTTCTTTTGTTCACAGGTACAATACGTGATCAAGATGACGAGACGTAAAAGTGTTTGTTTAAAATGGACTCTAGTTTTATTAGTAGTTATATTTTGTCCGTACGTACAAACGCGACCACAAGACGTATCCGCGAGTAGTGCTAAAACTGAAATAACGTCAGAAAACATAATAAGGTATAGATATAATGATTACAATTTAAGAGAAAGTAGTTCGTTGTTACCAATAGTCACTAGTTCTGTAGATGTCAGCTTAAGAAAAACATTTAGTCCAAATAAAAGAAAAACTTCTATTTCTTACAATGCTCATAAACAGCCTAACGCTATTGATCCGTTAATTTATGATATAAGTGATTCAAATAGAACAAGTCGCTTGATCAAAAGTATAGCTGTAAGAGACATGTCTAAAAGAAATGATCTTGAACAAAGACCAAAACCAACACATGAAAGTTCTAGTGTAATCAATAAAATAAAGATTCCACAAAATAATAATAAAAGACGAAAGCCCGCGATTAAAAAAGTTATAACAAAATGGAAAGATGAGACAAAATTTGAAGATTTAAACTTTACTTATGAAACAACTACATCAGATGAAACTGATTATATTAATAATAATTTTGATCAAAAAAATAAGAACAAACATACAGAAAATACAATAAATGAGCCTGTTGCAAAAATACATCGACCTTCGAATTATTTCACTGCAGTTTACAAACCACAAAATGAATATTCAGAAGAAACTCACGTTTATTCTTCAAACATTCATGGCATAGATAATTATCCATCACAATCAACTTATATGTATACAAAACGACCAAGTCCAACACCAGAAATAACAAATGTAGGCTATCCAAAACCATGGCATCCCCAAAACCCACAAACACATAGAAAACCGACAACTCAAAAACCAGTACAAGTAACTAGGCCATTAAACTATAACTATCATAATAATTTGCCAAACTATGCTAGTGATTATGAAGTATCTACTTTTGAACCATCGTCAGCGTATACAGAAAGAATAGTCATACGACCGGAAGAGTATAGCGGTTCGAACCCCAATTGTCCAACCATATTTTTAACCTTAAATAACACTTTTCAAGGTCAAGCTAAAGAAGCTTGTCCTGATTTAAACATAGCTGTAAACACTAATGTTATTAATAAAAATCAAGTTATAGAATCGGATGAGGATGACGAAGCTGATAGCTTATTTCCTAACGCTTTCGGCTTACCAATAGGTGAGGATTCAGAATCTGAAGATATCGCTGGGAACGACTATTTTGGATCTACAGAAAACACTCAAGGGGAAAGTGCTTCGGTAGAAGGCACTGAACTATCTAACTATAATGCAGCGAATGCTATACAGAGTGAAAGTGCTGAACCCGGAAGCTTAATTTCTCCGTCATCACCAACATCGGCTTTGACTTTACCTGGGCGACCCGATAAAGATGATGATGATTTATTTAGTTTTTCTTCTCTAGTACAATTTTTTCGTCCTGCTATCAGTGCTTTAGGATGGCTGGCTAGTGTGAATCCTTTCACGATAGGCTTATTTCCTCTGTTTTTAGCACCAATAGCATTTCTGTTTGCCGGATCTGGGCTAGCTGCTTTGTTTTCACCTTGGTTTTTACCAATAGGGAGGGAAGCTCCTAAAGTAATTCATATCTATAAGCCGTATTGGCATTGGGACGACACAATCAAAACGTGGCATTTGCATTCGTTCCCTAATAACAGAATGTCATTTTCGAGAAGTAGCCAGGAGCAAATATATGCAAAGGAAACTACAGCAATAATACCACCCTTAGTACAAAGGCTTAAAAACTGGATGATAAATATAACAAAAAATATAAAAGAAAGGGTACAAAACATGAATGCCATTTCGGAGGATATCAGGAAAAATGGGAGAAAAAAAAGAGAAATATGGTCTATTCGTGTGAAATAGGAACAAAATTCGCTCGTTTTAAATTATTGGCTGAAGACATTGCAATATTTTTAAAGAAATTACTATAAATTAACTATTATTGAGTGTTATCAAAATCAGTATTAAACACAATATTATATTAATTATAGCCTGACCTCTAAGAATAGAACTTGTTTATTGGGTAAAATTACTAAAATTGGTTATATAATTATTTTGTTTAATGTAGAAGACCGAGGCAATTTTTTGATGAAAAAAACTTCCTCAATCTTGAAAAAAAAATAGCTTTAATGAGAATTATACAAAAAACGAGAATCTATATTAAAAGAATAACAAAATACCCGACCGCAAAAAACAGGTTTCTCAGTCTAACTTACGATTTCATTACGCTTGATACGCTGTTGAGTATACGTTTTTTGTGAGAAAATATGTTTAAACTTGCTGTAAAAATGTATAAATGCGCATTTTTTATAGTAATTTTATTATAATCGAAATAGTTTATTACGAAAAAATTCGTTGGAGGTTATTAAATAACGCTTTTTTATTTTTGCGAGAGATGTTCTATAAAATAAAACCGGACAAATGCGAGTCAGACTCGCCCACCTAGGGTTCCGTACAAACTAAATAAAAGGGGGAAATCATATATATTTTCCTTCATAAACCGAAAAAAAAACATCGTAAAAATATTTAAAAACCTGTTTGAGCTTATGCTAATGATGCTCTTTCATATGATACCCCACATGATACGGTACGATACGATACACATGCCCTCATTCCTTGCATAAAGACAATATTTTTTGTGGTTAAATTAAAAATGTCTAGTTTCGGATTTTTTCCTATATGTGTATACACAATACTTTTTGCCAAATTTCATAGTTCTAGGTCAACGGGATGTACCCCATAGGTTTTGATACACGATATTGACGTGGGTGTGCGATCCCTTGCGAGTGTCGAAATGTGCGTTTTTTACGACATATTCGGCTGTAACTTTTTTTACGAAAACTGAGAAATTTTATTTTTCTTTCTGCAGCAAGAGACTATGGATCTGCGTATATGGTTTTAATTTCAACTCGATACCTTCACGCGTTCCCGAGATAAAGGTCTTGACACCCGGACAGACGGACTGACAGACAGACAGACGGACAACAAAGTGATCCTATAAGGGATTCCGTTTTTTCCTTTTGAGGTACGGAACCCTAAAAACTTTTGAGACTCAGAAAATGAAGATAAATCTAACGATATCTCGCATATCAACATCGATCAGCCGTTTAAGCTGCAGGCGGTCATAATATAGAAACATATGTACAATTGTACATACATACATAATTATATACATTCGAAAAACATAACCCTTTTTCTTACGCAGTCGGGTACAAAAATAAAATAAATCAATTTTGCCTTATAACCGGATCATAATTTTAAAGCTCACGGATTATTAAAAGTAGGTAGCAAAAAGTACTGGCTAAAAACTAAATAATGTATTAGCGATGAACTATGAACTGGGCTGAAGCTTTATATTAGTAAAATTCAACAGAACTATGGGCTATTGGTATTTTTCTAATTAAAAACATAGCTATATTACCTTAATTGCTTGCTTCCTTTCTCTACGAATTAATTTACTTTTTTCAATTCGAATAAATAATGTTTGTATAAAATAGTTATTAAAACTGTAATTTTTATTTATATCATAACTTAAACAAAGTGTACTGTAGCATTTACTTATTTAGTTACACACTTTTATGGCGTACTAACTGTATATATATTAACTGTATAATATACTGTTTTATTAAGAGTTTTTCAGATTTTTTTTTACTTACTTTTAGTATTTAATAAGTGCTAGATAATTAAAATATTTTTTAACTATACGACTCTTCTCAACTTAAACTAAACTTTATCCCATTATTTTAAAGGAGAGGTTAAAAATGGTACTTTATTCAGAATATTATACGCACAATTATATATACCTTATTTAAAAGCCTATGTTCATCCCATAATTTTTAGTGCCTCCCTTTAAACAGAAAATAGAAATATATTTCTGCCTAATGATTTGAATAATATATGGTAACACTAAGGTATGAAGTCAATACTGTAGAAAAGAAAACCTGAAGAGTATAAATTGTCATCCTGTAGCCTGATGTCACTGTCAGGTCAAACACCGTGTTCCAAATTACGTCAACAATCATTATATACTTAAGATTGAGCTGATTGAGGAAGGTAGTGTGCAACTATTATTTATGTGAAATTGCTTGGAACATAGTGGTAGCTATACATCAGAGTGGTCAGTTATAAATTACCTATTATAGTAATTACAATGGCATATAAGTAATATTATTAATACCTAATTTAAAAAAAATGTGCTTTTATTTATACGGATATGTTTAGAATAATATGCTGTTTATTAACGTCAAATAATTATTTTGCATACATTTTTCTTATGCGATTTTCTTCGATCTATAATCCGGGATCAAAGATTTCGGAGAGAAAATTGACCTCACTGCTCACTCTCACTACTCAAAATTCTCTATAATTTCTTATTAATCAACATAATATAATAAATTAATTATTAATTTCAGTGTTTGAGTAGTTAAGTAATCAAGTCTTGATAAACAAGATAATCAGATAATAAGCTTGCCATGAATTAATTGCCCATGCTTGCCATCATTTATATATCGCGCGTGTAATAATTTACATATGTTTGTTTTTGTATATTCTAGTAAATTGGTTACAACAAAGCCATTCGTTTTATAATCAATACCATTATACGTTAAGCCCTGGAAATTTAGAGCTTTGATCAAAGATAATGCTCAATTTGTGCGCCCTTGTTGACACAGTTCAGTTGATCGTTTTTAATTGCGTTTGTCCCTGCCTATATTTGTATACTTAACATACGATTGTTATTATTTGTATTTGTAATAGAACCACTGGCTTTTTTTGATAAATTATTATTTTAATAGTTCTTTGTCATTGATTCATTAAGTAATATTCATAACAAAATACATTATAATAAATATAAAGTTGTTACTAGAGAAATACTAGATTTTTGGCATGCTTATTTATTTACTTTTTGTATTTATCCCAAATGCTAATTCATACTGATGACAAATCTTTTCTTTATCTTATTAAAAGAATAAAATTAAACTAAATAAAAATATTTATATTAAAATACTAAATAAATAGTTATTATTTTGAATGTTATATTACTCGTAATTATAACACCGTGAAATGTCGTTATTACCGTTAAATGTAACAATATTTTTCAAATTATAATATAAGTAACTTTCTTTCTGATCATCCCAAACATTTGATATTTTTTCCTGTTTCAGTGCATCAAGTACAATCAAGGCTGTAGAGGATACAAAGGCTCCTGAAGAAATTCAGCAAGTTTCATCTTCGACTGTTTTAACAGAATCTTCAAGAGACGTTAAAAATAAAGTGCCTATTCGAGAGTCTATTAAACTAGTAGCAAACCAATTGCTCGACAAACCTAATGTGACAAGTGAAAATACTGTTGTGATTGATACCAGAATACCACCCAAAGTAAAGAGTCAAGTTAAGCATAAAATCAAAACAAGGAATGAAGACGGAGATGAACCTATGGAAAATAGTCATGCCGGTGAAGCAGTCCCAATCTCAATGGAAGAGTTGGAAACTGAAAATAATGTGCCTGATAATGAATCAACGACTTCAAATGAAGGCATTTCAACATGGGTTTTAGTAAGCAGTCCTGTCAGCAAAGAAAATGCTTCAGATTCTACAGAACCTTCAAAAACAGATAGCACGAAGAAGCCAAATCCAGTGCCTAAAAATAAGAACAAAAAACCACAGAATAACAAAGTAGGAACCAAGCGTCCTGCTTCTGAAGGATCATCTACAAATGAAAATAAATTAAAAGACTCTTCCAATGTGCAAAAGAATAAAAATCAATCTAAACCAAAACCTGCAAAAGATGTTAGTATTACTACGCCATCAACTGAGGCAACTACAAAAATTGAAGTCACAAAAGCTCCAACTAAAGCAAGTTCTACTACAATAACAAAAACTAGCACGAAAACCAAAAAGAAAAATAAGAATAAATACAAAAGTACCACTACAGAAGAACCTATCTATGTTGACTCAGCTTTGCTTCCTACAGAAGCAAAGGAACAAGAAATTGAATTGGAAGTAAGTACACCACCTGTAACAACAAAAAAACCAAAACGCAGTTCAACAAAAAAGAAAAATAAGACCAAGAAACGCAAAACCACCAAACCAAAACCTGCAGAAGAAACAAGCGTATCTGAAATTAAAACTAGTAACAAAACTAAATCGGGCAAACCTAACAAAAAACCACAAGCAGTTCAAGGTGCTATATCTTCTCAGCTATATAATTATTTTTCAAGAGAAGTCATGCCTACAGTTGGTGTGGGAGTATTAGGTCTCGCTAGCTTAGTGGGAATTGCCAGTTACTTCTTCTATCCATTTTCTACTCCAGTGAGAAGAACTTTTGAAGTAGATAAAAAGGATGACATATACAAAAATAATGCAGAAGACTATGCAAATGATGGTAATGGTCAAGCAGAAGAAGAAATGCTTGGAACTGTTTTAGCTGGGATGCCTACTCATGCCAAAAATAAACTTAATCCTTACGCTGGACAAACAGCCTATATAAACAGATATCCAGTTAAAAAGGAACAAGATTTAAGGTATCGTCATGTTGCAACTAAATATGAACCAAGTTATAATACTCGTTATCCTCAACAAAAGACTGGTATAGCACATGGAGCTATTTATCCCAAACCTGTAAATTACAACCCTCATTATGAAACTAGACATGCTTACACAACAGAAGGGAAATTTAATTTTGATAAACTGCCGACATCTTATGCACCATATTCATCAGTAGAAAAAATATACACAGCTCCACACACGGCCCCATCATCTTCACCAGGTATATCATCTTATGGGAGTGATTCTACTAATTCCGTAGTATATGGCATCAAACCATCATCGGAATCAGATTTTAAGCCAGTCTATCCCTTTGAAAGCCAATTTTATAGTGAAACAACAAATGCCCCAGTGACTTACGCTCCAACTTCACTTTATCTAGGATCTGATAATGATGCTTCGGATTTCGATACCAAATACGATGAAACATCTAGCGCAAGCAGTGAAGCAGATGAAAACAAGTTTGTAGTAGGAAATGTACCTAAAGAGTTGGCAGAAAGCGCCACGCCCGCTGTTGTACCCGAACATGGCCCAAGAAAACTAAACAGAAGAAAGCGTAGTACTCATAATAAACGAAGTATTTCAAGCTCCCTTGAAGAAATATTAAGGAATGAAAAAGAAAATAAAGATATTTTCATCAGTAACGAAATTGACGATTCTTTCGTTGTTCCACTTAGGAAACTGGCTCCTATTACTGGACCTGTACCAATTGTTAATGATATACCTACTCTAACAAAATCGGAAGAGGTTTTTACCGTTTATGCTACATCTGCCGATTCAACGACACCTGAAGAAACAACGACACCTAAAAATGAGATTATTGAAAGCGTGTCCACAATTCCAGTAAATGATGAAAGAAAAGCTCCTACCACGGAGTTTTCAAATGATACAGAGTCAACGACTAAGGATTTTAAAGTATACGAAGTTTTTTCATCACCAGACGTAACATCGAGCCCTATCGTCAAAGAAGCGACGGAAAAGCCTGAAACAACTTCATTTAGAAACATGATGACTGAAACAACGACTGAACTAAAATCTGAGACCACATCCACTATGCCACCTTCTCCACCACCAATCGTGGAGCCGAAAGATCCAACGACGCAGAGACCAACACAGATTTACCCCGAAGTAGTTACATATCCACCATTACACGAAACTAGTAGCATATTTTCATTTTTGAAGAGAATGCTGGAATTCAAAGTGAAATTAGGCATGAGTGTCGTTCAAAATGTCGCTGATTCTGTTGAAAAGTTCATGAAAAGCTTTGACACAAAAGAAACATCGCAGAGATTTGCAAAGGCCTCTAAAAATGTATAGATATGAACATTTAAGAATTTATGAAAGTTATTCTTAGTAATTATACGTTTAGATTAAATCTTTAAAAGAAAAAGAAAAATTGATACTCACCGACATACCTTAGAATGCAAAATAAATAAAATGCAAAATAAATACAATGCGAATGCGAAATTTGTTTGTAATTAAGTAAACGAACAAATGTTTTTATTAATTTAATATTTAGTAATTCAAATTATTACTGTCCATTTTGAAATAATACTACCTAAGTGAAACGACACAAAATACCTTATAATATAAAGGTGAACAAAGAGGTGAGTTTTCTATGCATTTCTTCGTAACTTTAAGCAATAATAAATATCTCATTTATTATAAGTTAACATGTAAGTACAGGAATATTATTATAAAAGGAATAATCATTTTGTACGAAATTATATTTTCAGAATGTTATCCTCGGTCTCATCCTGAGGGGAACCTACTGAATTTATATTGTGATAGAAATTATTGTATTTTTATATATCGAAAAATGTATGCACTGATCCTTTAAATGAGTTAATTGTATTTCTACTTTTATTTTAGAAAGATAATTTTGCACTGATAATATATTAAGTATATGTTACTAAATATTTATTACGTAGTACTTACTATAGCTATTAATAAATATAGATATAATTAAGTATTCACTACAGTTAATTAAGTTTTACATTACACTAAAACCTATTTCTATTTTATATTGATTAGATTTATTATTTGAAATCGTAGTAAAATTCCAAAAAAAATTGCAATTATGTAAATAAAATATCTTTCACTCACAGTTTAAAATATTTATTAATTTGCCTGACATAGATAGGGTCTTAATAACTTATTTAGCAATAAAAAAATATGAAATACCCGATTGCAAAATGTAGTAGTTATTATCCTTCTATAAATTTAATAAATAATTGTATACTCCATAATATATTCCTACGACTGACTAGATACGAACCTACTGGGCCAGTAAGAGATTTTCATGACACAAGTGGTGAGCAGTAACGCTAACGACCTCCCAAACTCGTAGAAAAAAAAACAATTCAGTCATTACCTCCCGATTGAAAGTTGTATCAGATTATAGCTGATATCTTAAAGAAAATAATATCGTGTAAGCCTAAATGTGTTCCAAGAAGACAATATAAACTATTATCTCAATAGAAATAATAAAATAATAATTTTATTGTGTTAGTAAATTTATCAAATAACAAGTTAGCTAGCGACATCTTGATTTTCTATATGGAACTATTACAGTTAAATTTTGTTGACAACTTTCTTGTTATTTTGATACCACTACTTGTGCACAGATGGCGCTTGAATATATCTTGATGGCGCAGCAAGCTTGTTTTTTTTGAAGAAAAAATAAATTATTCATATAAAATTACTACTAAAACAATAATTAAAAAATAAATAATAATTTTATTAAATAAAATAATACTATGTATTTTTTGTTTTAGTTAAAGTAACAGTAAATAAAAGTCATAAGTTTTACGTCTTACATGTCTATTGTTTCTGTTCTGACACACTTTTTTGCTATCCATTCTATATTCTGCTACTTTATAAAAAGTCATGATGAAACTTTACCTTCATCTTAAAACTAGTAAGTACAATGTAATACTTGATACATTCTAGACTTGATTATACTAAATGCTACTACTACTAGGTACTACAAAAACACCAAAACAATTTCCGGTGTCATTAACGATACTTATTTATTTATCATTATGTACATTAACAACATTTTAAAAGTCTAACATATGGATGGAGACGGCATGGAGCAAAAATTATATCATGACACCAATGATAAATAGTCAATACATTTCATTTAGAGTTAAGCAATTAAAGGTAAAAAAGTACGTCAATGACAAATACAAAGTCATTTAAACTCTATCAATCATTTTTATTTCATAAATGTCTCCTTCCTACATGAGTAGGTAAGGGAGAGATAATATAGATTTCTACATCATATCCCGTTCCTAAGCCAATTATACGATATAGATGACTATTACCTTTTGTCTCGGTATCTAAGTCAAACAGGATGTTTGCTTTGATATAGGTAGGTAATTAGGGTTGCAGGTCCAGTACAAGCAGCTTATACTGTGCAGGTAGTGTCTATAATATGATTAACATACAAGATACACAGAAAGAGTATACTATACCGATAAGAGTTATACAATATACATAAAATTGTGTGCAAATGATACACATTTTTAGGGTTCCGTACCTCAAAAGAAAAAAACGGAACCTTTATAGGATCATTTTGTTGTTCGTCTGTCCGTCAGTCCGTCTGTTAAGACCTGCATCTCGGAAACGCGTAAAGGTATCGAGTCGAAATTAAAACCATATACGCAAATTCATAGTCTCTTGCTGCAGAGAGAAAAATCAAACTTCTCAGTTTTCATAAAAACAAGTTACAGCCGAATATGTCGCAAAAAACGCATATTTCGACACTCGCAAGGGAATCAAAACCTATGGGGTACTTCCCGTTGACCTAGAACTATGAAATTTGGCAAGAAGCATTGTCATATAGTACAAATAAAGGAAAAAATCCTAAACTGAACTTACATTTTTAATTTAATCATAACAAAATATGTATGCAAGAAAATATGCAAATAATTTATGCAAGGACGGAGGGTCCAAATTTTAAAGTGCTTTAACCGTATCATGTGGGGTATTATATGAAGAGCATACGCAAAATACAGGTTTTTAATTATTTTTACGATGTATGTATTTCGGTTTATGAAGGAAAATATAAAAAATATATATAATTTTCCCCTTTTATCTATTACTTGTTTGTACGGAGCCCTCGGTGGGCGAGTCTGACTCGCAATTGTCCGCACTTTTTAAATAATCGATGATTTTTGACTCGTTCTCTTACCTGCAGTAAAAGCAGGATGAAAATAAGTGCAAGCCAACTTTAAACGAGATCAACATCTGTTAAATAGAGAATTCTGTATCTGAAATCGAAAAATATAAACAGCTACTGGAAAGCATGCACCGATTACATAAAGAGCTGTTACAGTTTCGGCTTAGTGTACCCTTTCTGTGATCCTGTGTAATATATTTCTATTAGAATAACCAATCAAGTGAATAATAGGCAAATAATTTCTAATTACGATACCTAATTATCGGGTATAGTGTCTAGAAGTAGACTCGAGGGGCTTTGCAAGTGGAATCCGCTATATCACATGACCACATTTTTAAATACAGGCAAAATTTGTGGTAATCGTGATCAGAGAGAGAGAGAGAGAGCAACAGAGAGAGAAAGAGAGAGAGAGAGAGAGAGCGGGAGAAAGTCAGAGATGAGGGCAGTAGCTAAATTTCAATAAAATAAATTTACTTTTATACAGCTGAGCTTTTTACCTGACTACGTAAGACGGAGGGTTATGTTTTACGAGTGTATGTAAATGTATGTATGTATGTATGTGTATTTCAATAAAATAAAGACAATTTTTATACAGCTTAACTTTTTACATGATTACGTGAGAAGGAACATTACCCATGTATGTATGTGTATGTATGTTTCTAATGATCGCCTACACCCTAAATGGCTTGACCGTTTTTGATGTGCGAGGTGTGGTTAGATTCGTCTTCACTCCCTGAGTGTCATAGGCTATATTTTTGTAATAATAATAATATCTCTCGCAAAAATAGAAATAAATGCGTTTTTTCGTAACCTTCAATGAACTTTTTCGCAATAAATAAGTGATTTTACTAGAATTATTCTAAAGGATACACATTTATATTTATTACAGCGATTTCACGCATACTTTTTCCCAAAATAACGTACACTCAACAGCGTATCAAGCGTAACGAAATCGTGAGTTAGATTGCAAAAACTGCTATTTTTCTGCAGTCGGGTTTCTTTTTATATGGAAACTTGTTCTAGAATTACTTCAGGATCACAGTACACTATTAGTTTATTTATTTAATCAATTTAGAATCGCTTTTTAAATACTTAAAGTACATCTATGTACAGCAAATACCCTATTTTGTACATTCTATGTCAAAAGTAGTTAAATATACTATCTTGTGGTCCTCCAAAACGGCAAAAGGTCATTTTGGTGAGCTTTATATCCGTTTTATAGCAATTATATAGTTTTTGTGACCATAACGTAGCAGATGAAGTAGTAGTTAGTTAGTAAAGTTGGAAATCCCTAAGTTTAATAATCATAGTCTCTGGACCTCGAACATGGGACCCTCGTAAACCCGGATTGCATCAGTGTGGACCCCTGACTTGCCTCTGACCAACGATTGTTCAGTTTATAGACGCTAAAGTAGTAATATAATTGTAAGTAAGTCTAGAAAACTTAAAACCCACGACATTGAAAAGACTGAATCTATTTGGATGAAATTTACTTATGAAAGCTTTTGATTAAGCCCTCCTTCAAACACAAAAAAAAAATTGATCAAAATCGGTCTATCCGTTTGAGAGTAACTATGCCACAGATCCACAGACCGACAAACAAATACACAGATTAAAATCAAATCAATTAAATCTTTAACACTTAACACCTACTTTCTGAGTGAAAGTAAAAAATTAATACGACATTTCAGAGATCAAACCGTGAAAAACAGATAAGACAATAACTAAATTATAAAAATAAAACAGATTTAAACATAGTTTAGCTTGATTTTTTGCTGATTTATTTAAATCCATCGATTTAGAAAAGCAATATGCTGATATTAGTAAGTACACCCTTGGTTTTAGACAGGTAACTATAGTTAGCAGTCAATTTCACTAAATACGCCGCAGCACCCGGAGATAGCAAAATTTGAAAAAGTCAACAAAGTACAAGCCCAGCTATCTATGATTCAACAGATAAAATGAATAATTGAATCGGTCGATTTTTAGATATTAGATTTTTGTCATTTTGTTTAGGTGCAACTTATGAGTATGTTAGCGCTAATGTGATACAGAATTCCATCTTAAAGGCGTATTTTCTAGCCTAGTTGGTCATTGACTTGACCCTATACTTTCTTTGCAAAACCAACATCTTTATAGCTGTCAGGACGGTTTGTGGGTGTCCCTATGATGCAATAAACGGAAAGATACATTATACAAATTATATACTAAACTCTGGCTCTGCGGACAAGTCGACTTTACTCACTGGTTGTTCATTGCATGATCGCTAGATGCGTGACATTTAGGCTTTTCTTATATATTTTTTAACCCCAGACCCAAAAAAGGGGTGTTATAAATTTGACGTGTGTCTCTGTGTCTGTCTGTGACGTCATAGCACTCAAACGGATGGACCAAGGATCTAGTTTTTTTATATTTCATCGAGCGTGTTCTTAGATATTTTCCGACTGGCCTTGTGGCTCAGTTGGTAGTGTGTTTACGTCTACCTTCTGAACTGAAAGGTCGTGGGTTCAATCCCCACCCAGGGCGAACATTTGTGTGATGTTTGTTCTGTGTCTGAGTGTTTCTATGTATCATATGTATATATTTACAAAAAAAAAGTATATATGTATTCTATCAGCCATCTAGTTCCATAGTACAAGCTTTACTTAGTTTGGGCTAGATGGTGCTGTGTGAAATGTCCACAAATATTTATTTATTTATTTTTAATCAAAATCGGGTCAGCTGTTATTTTTGTCGGGGTTTTTTGTTTGAGTTTTCTAATCTTATGTTGTATCTACAGAGAGGAGTAAATCTTTCACTTCTTGGTTCCGTATATCATCCTAAAAAGCCAAAACGTGCCGTGACCATGATAAAAAAAATTGCTCGCTTCGCTCGTGTTATAAGTTTGACCTGTGTATCTGTTGTGGAATCGTAGCTCTGAAACGAATAAACCAATTTTGTTAAAGCTTTGCTTTTTTATCAAGGGTGTTCTTTGCTATGCAGCAGAACCAGTTCAGCCGTTTTTTATGTCGCGGGTTTTTAAATTTACTAAACTTGTACTTGTTACCCGATTGCTCAAGAAGCACGTGAGAATGTTTTAATACATTAACTGTATCTGTATAAACGGTTTCATCGATTTTGAAACAAGAGCTGTCGTTAAATTTTTAACCTCCTGAATGCTTACTTTTTAAACCATAGATAGATAGATAGACAGATAAACTCTATTGTACACAGCATAAAATTTACAATCAAAATAAATAAATTAAAAACTAGTGTAACAACTGGCGGCCTTATCGCTAATGGCGATCTCTTCCAGGCAACCATTCATATTCATATTCGTTTATTGAGATAAAAACGGAAAAAGACCAATTACAATTATCTCACCATTATATAAATACAATATCATTTAAAATGTCATTATAAAAATGTCAAATGGGCAATACGCCTAGCATGTCAATACAAAAGAAAAATATATCAAACAAAGTAAAATATACCGTTCGGGTAAGTACTCAGAGTACCAAGTCAATAAACTCAGAGGTTACCGTCAAAATCCAATGAATCGTCAGGCTTTTTACACCTGTCCCATTGATCCATTAAATTTTCACAGTAAGTCAAGGAGGTACTTAAAATAGTCTTCCAGTTATCATAAAAAATGTCACAATCAACCATGGACATTCATTGAAACTTTGGTCTTTATAGCATCAGTAATAATAATTAAAGTCCATATATTATATTATATATCCGTTGGTGGTAATTATTACCACCAACGGATATATAATATATTATTGACTTTCAAAAACATTACCTTTAACTACAACAAAACAATATACAAACTACACCTATACTACTACAAAAAGCAAATCGATTATCCCATACTAATAAAGGTCTAAAGACAGTCCAATTACCCACTACCAGTTGGCAGCGTACCCAGAATGCTGACTACATTGGCACGTTGTTTGGCTATGATTATGCGTTGGGCCAGATACACGCCAGTATTTTGGTCACGCATCGTATCGATTATCAAAACATTACTCTCCTTTTTAGAATGGTAGGTTATTAATTTTAGTTATTCCGTTGACCATTGCGATCTACGATGTAGCGCACAAGCCTAGACGAAACCTATTCACTCGTGGATTGGTCAGATTACATCTGGAAACCCAGAAAGGAAAATTCAGAAAGCGTAGGTGTTCCAAATTTTGGCAGTAGGCACAATAAAAGTGGAGCAAAAGCGCTTCGTTCACGTTTTTGAAATATCCATCATGTGTGAATAATGTCGCAAGCATATCTCCGAGATGTCATCCACGACATATTAACCCTTTGGCTTCCCCTGCAGTGACATTTCATGGGCCGAGGTTAAAGGTTTATTATAAAGGGCCAGCTGAACGAATGTTTGCGAGAGGGACAGCGCTATGGGCGTTTATTACCTTTGTTTGAGGTTATATAACTAAGGGTTAAATGCTCTGAGGAAGATATCAACTGTTTTAGTGATATTTTGTGTTTGTTTTATTTATAAGACAGGCCTACCTACAGTTTTACACGCGTGGTGATGGAATAAGCTGGTGATGATGATGCTCTGTAGCCTATGTACTTTTTCAGGTTCACATCTATCTCTGTATCAAACATAATAATTGCTTCTGTCGTTTACTCGTGACAAAATAACAAGCAGAGACAAACAAGAGGGCCAAAGAAACAAAATTATTCCCGTCGTCCCCCAGTTTCGTATTCCCCACTGGGTGAAGCGATTATGTTTTAGAAACCTATTTTGATGAAATTTCTATGACACCAACCTGAGACATTTTAAGCAACAAAAAATTTATTGTCTGTAAAGTCGGTTTACGGACGATAGTTTAACGTGACAACGTCATAACAAAACATTGATAAAATGATGATGATGTAACGGGTCAATGAGCGTAACAGGACACTGAGCGTAACGTAACGGGACAATGTGTCATACTTACTTTTTCGTGCGTGCAGCCGGCGTTCATCGATTTATTAGACGTTGTCACGTCACAAAGAAGTTTTTAAATATTTAGCTACATACAATATTTTCAAATCGGTTTATAAAATGATGGAGTCATGTAACAAAGTACGTAAAAACACAGACGAACTGTTAATCTCCTTCTTTTTAAAGTTGGTGAAAAAAGTTCTGTCCTGCCAGAGGTTGACTGGAAAAGATCGACCTCATTTCATCTAATCTTTCAATCGTCCATTCCATCGTTGATATCAATTATTATTAAATCCAATATCTGGGTGGTACCTTAGTTCAACAAATTTCCTTGGCCATTCAGCGCGGTAACGCTGCCAGCGTGATGCGGGGGGACTCTCAGATCAGGGTCTGCATGCGTGGGACTTACAGCCTTACATTAACCTAAGTTAAGAATTAGACTTTATTTTATTATATTATTTTATTATATTATGTTAATATATTAAGTGTGTATACGTATTTTATATATTGTTTCCATATTGTTTTTGTACTCTCTTATATGTCTAAACATTTAAATCTTTAAATCCAATGCCTATTTATATCCACAAACGTAAACCTCACGCGCTAGATTAGGCATTCCAAAGCAAAGGCCCTGTATTCAAATCCGACCAAAATCATTCTCTAGTTAAGAACAATAGGCTTTAATTTATAGTGGGGGTTAATTTCGTATACAATTTTGCTAGCGGGGGATGACAGTTATGTATGCAGTAGCTAAGCTCTTATTTTTTGCGTTAGGGGCCGAAACTTGTAATCTGAAGCCATAAGTTATTGATTTTTTCACGTAACAAAACAACATGGCTGTTTCGGTATGTGAAAAAATCAATAACTGCAGCTGGTTGAGGTTGAAAAAATTAAATTTGGTTATAATAAAAATCATCTCCACTTTACATGTAGGTATCCTAAAAAATGGATATGGCTTTTCCAATCGGTCTTTTTGGAAGTCCATGCGAGAGGGCTATATCCAGCAGTTGACTTCTTATGGCTCAGATGATGATAATGACCCTAAAAAATGTTTTCAATTATTTTTTTAACAACTTTGTCGGCTTAGGTAATTCATATTTATGTCAAATTAATAAAATCCATATATATGTATATTCTCAATATGTACGTATATATACCAAATTTGAACTTTCTAGCAATAAAATCTTTAAAGTAACGAACGAACATGGCGAAACTATAAGGGTGCATGTTGACTACGGTATCCTACTTTCATACAAACATCCATTAAACATGACTCTCCGTCTTGGACAGTCGTATAAAAAAAAGATACGTTGTGTTTGTGTAGCAATAAAGTTAAATTTATGTATGAAGATCCTACAATGTGGGGTTTGTTTAAAGATTTATTACTGCGTCACACACGTCTGCGGCGCGAGTCCCGCGGTGTACCGCGAGGATTTAATAAGTCACAACGTTTTATTTTGAAGCTCAACAATATTGAACAAATAATAGGGAATATGAGTGAATTTTATTTCATAGAAATAATAGTTTTAACTGATAACATACTAAGATAATATCCTATAAGAAAATATTTCAATCGGTCAATAAGCTTCCGTTATATAAACATTTAAGTTTTATGGGAGGGAAGCTCTGTCTCTCT
This sequence comes from Lycia hirtaria, assembly GCA_947563715.1. Taxonomy (NCBI): domain Eukaryota; kingdom Metazoa; phylum Arthropoda; class Insecta; order Lepidoptera; family Geometridae; genus Lycia; species Lycia hirtaria. The sequence continues at coordinate 29,859,261 of OX387375.1, forward strand.
CTCGCGAAACAACTGTTTGTGATGAACAACAACCATGACGTCATCATTCGCTATCGTGTATTCTTTGGTTAACAGAAATTAAAATTCTTGTTATATTCATATTTTTCAAGATATTTTAAATTTATTTCGTGGAATGGTTCTATTTGTGGTTAGCTTTTTGATGTTCAAATAAAAATAAATCATGCATATGCATATAGTGGGTTGAGAAAAAAAAATAGCATTATTTTTAATAAATCTTCTGATACCAGATTGATTTGGAAAGCGTTCGGTTTTTCATCATCGTCTGAGTCACAAGCAGTCCACTGAGGGACGTAAGCCTCCTTCACGAATTTCCATTAACACCTGATATATTTTATAGTTAAAAAAACTGAAACTCCTCCTTTTTTGAAGTCGGTTAAAAAGCGGCTAGCATCCAGCCGTCTTCCTGTCACTTGAATGAGGTCGTCGGTCGATCTGGAAGCCGGTCTCTGCGCTTGCCGGTGCGTGGCCTCCCACCGAGAACTTTCCCATGGCTTCGGCTCTACGTTAAGTACCCTGCACACTGCTACTTGTCAAGTTATGATGAGATAAGTATCTATGTTAAAAGAAAAACAAAATACCCGACTGCAGAAAATCAGTTTTTGCAGTCTAACTTACGATTTCGTTACGCTTGATATGTTGTTGAGTATACGTTTTTTGTGAGAAAGTATGTATAAAATCGCTGTAAAAGGCTATAAATGCACATTCTTTAGAATAATTCTGTTAAAATCACTTGTTTATCACGAAAAAGTTGAATACGAAAAAATAAGGTTACGAATAACGTTTAATTTTATTTTTGCGAGAGATGTATTATTATTATTACAAAAAAATATAGCCTATGACATTCTGGAAGTGAATACAAATCTACACCACGTACTTCAAAATCGGTCAAGCAGTTTAGGCTGTAGGCGATCATATAGAAACATAATATATACATACATAGTACATACACTCGAAAAACATAACCCTCCTTCAGTTGGGTAAAAATAATAATAACTTTGTTGAAAAATAATATAGTTTAAAAAACTGAAAAAAAACAACTAACGAATGCGGTTGAAACTATAGTCGGATATTTCGGCTCAAAACAGACGTGAGTGACCCGTAGTCTGAAAAAACCGACTTCAAAATACGCAATATGTATAAGTCCTGCAGAAAAGTGAATGCACGCATATACGCGACTTGCTATTCACTTTTCTACAGTTATTTGAATGATACTTTACCAGTTATTTTATTATAAATACCAAAGTACTGCATCGATTTTGATAAAATTTATATGGGACCACCTCTGAAGTATGGATCTACCAACTACAAAAAAAATCATCAAAATCAATGCACGATTGGCTGAGTAATCGGTAAACAAACATACAAAAAAAACCGGACAAGTGCGAGTCAGACTCGCCCACCGAGGGTTCCGTACAAACTAAATAAAAGGAGGAAATCATATTTTTTTTATATTTTCCTTCATAAACCGAAAAATATACATCGTAAATATTTTTAACACATTCCTTGCTCACCACTCGGATCCGAGTGGAGCGGGGTTATAGTAGTGTAGCGTCCCGTTCATTTTGTAGTAGTCAGTAAACCGCCGGCGTTTGAGGCAGTCAACGTTGCTTTGCGCGGCCACTTTGTTCTTAATCAAAATTCGTCTAAAAAGTTTTGGTTCCCAGCTGAAGTGAAGGGTCTGCAGGGGGCGAAGAATGTGTTAAAAACCTGTTTTAGGTTATGCTAATGAGGTTCTTTCATATGATACCCCACATGATACGGCCCTCATTCCTTGCATAGAGACACTATTTTTTTATGATTAAATTAAAAATGTCCAGTTTTCGGATTTTTTCCTATATGTGTACTCTAACACAATACTTCTTGCCAAATTTCTGAGTTCTAGGTCAACGGGACCCCATAGGTTTTGATTACTCTGTGAGTGTCGAAATGTGCGTTTTTACGACATATTCGGCTGTAACTTTTTTTCACGAAAACTGAGAAATTTTATTTTTCTTTCTGCAAGATACGATGGATCTGCGTATACGGTTTTAATTTCAACTCGATACCTTCATGCGTTCCCGAGATAAAGGTCTTGTCACCCGGACGGACGGACAGACGGACAGACGGACAACAAAGTGATCCTATAAGGGTTCCGTTTTTTCCTATTGAGGTACGGAACCCTAAAAACATACAGACCGAATTGATAACCTCCTTCTTTTTGGAAATCGGTTAGCAAAATCTCTATTCATGATACACTCAATCAAGATTTAAGATACAATAACAATACACGAGATACAAATGCAATACAACATTGTCGCTCGCTGTGCGATTCGTTTTATTAATTAATGCCCGGCATTCGAGGGGTAATGTAGTGTGACCACACGATCACAAAAGGACATAAATGTGCCCAGTCGGCTGTGATACGCGTTTTTGGATAAATATTAATGGTTTAACGTTGCGCCTGCTGTATCGCCAGTAGAACATATCGAAATCAGTAGATTTTATTTTTAATACCCACTCAATCGTGTGGGGTACTTTTAGTAGTTATTTTATAATTTTAAAAAACCGACTTCAAAATACGTAATTCGTTTACTTGGAACTATATTTTTTCAGTTATTTTGTTATAAAAACCAAAGGTACTGAAACGATTTTGATAAATATGGGACCTCTGGCGTTATTACCTACCAAACAAAAAAGAATCATCAAAAACAATTCATAATTGGCGGAGTGATCGATGAACGAAAATAGAAAAAATAACACACAGTCGAATTGAAACCCTTCTTCTTTTTGGAAGTCGGTCAAATTTTTGAAATGTTATAAATGTGCGAGCCCGCCAAAGGTATACAAATATATTTAAATTATATTATTAGACCTAGAAATTCATGATTATTATATAACAATTATAGTAGTAGGCCATATTTACTGATTTAGTGAAGACACAACAGATGTGTCAAAGCCATCTTTATTGAATGGCGGGTGACACAACTATAGTGTCATATGCGATTTTGAAATCTTCGTTAGATTTTATTTTTTCTGATCTGCCCTTAATTAACTTCATACTATTTATATAAATTTTATTTTCTCAAAAATGATTTACATTCACGAGATTTCATTAAATTAATATTCAAAATAATTTATTTCTATAATTGACCTAAATAACTAAAGATATTATTATAAATAAAAAACATATTACTATACTATTTATTACTAAAACTCACAACTCTGTTGTTCGTTTTTTATTACAATGATATTTTGCAAAACTCTGAGACCAGCGTGCCACGAAATGTTTGTTACTCGTAGCAGCGACCGACAGATGTAAAATACGCCACCGCAATGAATCGGTTAAACACTTTCGATTAAAATAATTTTGAACACTCTGTGATGACAACTTTTCGAGATATAGCGATAGATATATATGTAAAACATTTAAGTCGTTATGGTAGAGTGGTCATTGACATTGATTATACTTTGTTTTGTTTGAAAGAAGTTTTTATCGAGAGTGTTCATAGCTATGTTTCATCAAAATCGGTTTAGCTGTTTTTGTCGTGAGTTTTCTAAATTTATCGCACCGTTACTTAACATCAGGCGAGTTAGTGGTCAATCGTAGATATATCTTGCAAAAAAATATACTTGTTTAGATTATGGTATTAGCTACGGAACCATATCTGTATGTATCGTGGTAGTACATAAGTGTCTCGTCACTGTTTTGGCCACTTATTTTTGCTGGAAATATATAAATAATTATGTTTTTGTGTTTTTGGAAGACCAGCCACGAGATGGGCAGATGACCTCAAGCAAGTGGCGGGAAGACGCTGGATGCAAGCCGCTTCCAATCGTGCATTTTGGAAATCCATGGGGGAGGCCTATGTCCAGCAGTAACTTCTTATGGCTGAGATGATGATGATGATGTTTTTGTGCAGAGTTGAGTTACTGAGTGTATTTCATAATACGGCATGAGTGATTTAACGGTAGGGTGTGTTGGACAATTTTAATAAGCAGATTTTGATTGTATGGTCGCGATTTGTTAGTTAAATTGCCAGGAATTTTATAATTGAATGTGAGCTACTATATTTGCGATTTATTCAAAGTCAATTAATATACAAATTGAAACTTTGGAACTGTCCATAAATTTGTAGATACTTACTTATAATTATACTTGTATACTTGGATTAATTTTTTTCAGTTATTTGGTTATAAAAACCAAAATACTAAGCCGATTTTGATAAGATTTATATGGGATCACCTCTGAGGTATGTATTACCAAATAAAAAAGAATCATCAACATTCAATATTGGCTGAGTATTCGCTGAACAAACATACAAAAAATACAATCAAATTGAGAACCTCTTTCTTTTGGGAAGTCGGGAAGTTAAAAATAAAACCATTTAAGTGTATTTATTCCGTATTATTGTCCATAGCATATTTTACGTGTGTACTTTATTTTATTTTATTTATTTAACAAAATCTACAGCCCTTTATAACATACATAAATAACTTAGATAAGGCTTAAGGCCAATAATAGATTTACATTTTATATTTAATCATATACAATTACAGTCGTAAAGTAAAGGAAGATACTTATACATTAAATAGAAAAATAAGCCCTGCTTAAACTAAACTACTTGGTCTATTTTATTTTTAAGTGTGCACTGTACATAAAGCAATAAATGATATAATAAGGTATTTACTCCTATTTTACCTTCATGTTGTTTTCAAACAATAATCAATAGGAATCAGGTTAGTAGGTAACGTAATTTCTTTTTGTTTACTTCACTTCTGCACCATTTGCTTTGACGGTTTTATTTTGTGATCACTTGGGGTTCGATCTCGGCTGAACACAATGGGGTCGGTTTGTTACAAATATAAAGATAATGTTGTTGAAAAAGTTTAATGTACTGCGAAGAGAATAAAAATAGTGAGGTTCAAGGGCTAGATATACAAAGCCCTTGTCAAGTAACCAAGGTTGCTATTTGATAGTAAATAAATCTTAAGACTTAAATTCGAAATAGGTTTCTATTGGACAATAATTGCTATTTATACACGTTTTGCAATAAATAAATGATCTTACTAGAATTGTTCTAAAAAGGTATTTATAAAACATTAGACTGCAAAAATTGTTCTTCTGCAGTCGGTATTTTATTTTTCTATAGATAATAGATACTAACAATTTTTTTGTGCAACAAATTTCCTTGGCCATTCAGCGCGGTAACGCTGCGAGCGTGATGGGGACTCTCAGATCAGGGTCTGCATGCGAGGGACTTGCAGCCTTAGATTATCATTGGTTGAAAATTAGACTATTTGTTTTATTTTATTATATTACATAGATACTTGTTACAAAAATATAACAAATAATAATCGTTACTCTATCCCCATATCCACAGGTAAACCGCCGCTATTTTCGGCAGCACAGTTCATTTAATCAGCAAATTATGTGTCAAAAGTCGTTTTCACCCCTCGGGGTGCCAGTCCGATCGGAAAGGTAGAGAGTTAATAAAACCGAATGGGGTGTTATCCGATCGTGTCAAGGTTAGGCCGGGAGTGTGGAATAGTGGACTCCTCATTATTGTTTGCCATTGTCCTGAGGGATCTCTTCACTTTACGTACGAGAAATAATAGTAACTACATACGTGTGTTGAAGTACATTTTCGACTTCGGATTAGTGTTGAAAAAAGGGTCAAGTACGAATTTGTTTCGTATACCAGGGTTCTGTATATTTCTGATTTAAATTTTAGGTTGATAACTCCATGCGTTCCCGAAAAAAAAGGTCTTGACATAAAGACGGCGGGGTAAACAGGCAGATAGACCAACCGACAGACAAGAGTTCCGTTTTTCCCTTTTGAAGTAAGTACAGAACCCTAAAGAAACGCTCAAGTACGAAGTTGTTTCGTACACCGAGATTTCCGACTCCTGACGCACTTAGTCATGTCCCTATTATATTACTATGAGATGACAGAGGGGGATACCAAAATAATAATCTTTTTTTGACGTGACAACGTCTAATAAATTGATGAACACGGGCTGCATGCACGAAAAAGTACGACTCATTATCCCGTTACGTTACGCTCCTTGTTCCGTTAGGCGCGCGCGCGCTTGCACTGGCTGAGGAAGCGGGCGGGTGTGGGCTGAGGAAGCGGGCGGGTGTGGGCCGCGCCCGACCGTCGTCGCTTCAGTTAACATGTTCCTTGCAGTTAACATTCCTCGGAGCTCGCGCGCAGATGTATGTTGTCACGTTAAACTATCGACCGTAAACCGACTTTACAGACAACAAATTTTTTTAATATAGTTTTTAACAAAGATCTCGACTTATCCGTAGAACAGAGTCGGATGTGACCATAAAGCGAAAACGAGTTAAATAGCTAAATAAGATAAGGAAAACGAGCTCTACAGACGTATATTTTTAGAATTTTCGTAACTTATTTAGTTTCGAAAATATATAATTGAATAACGTTTGATCTGACATTAGCTCCGAATAAAAATGCACGGAGTGACCAAACGACGGCTCACGGGGAGCGAGAGCGGCGCTGGTGCCCAGTCCGTTCTTCAGTCCGGCCGCTGTTTGTTGGAAGGAGGGAATTTTTATGTCATTCGCTTAGTTTATTTTCGGTTTGATGAATAAAATAATTTATCAAGTGTTTTGCATGAAAAATCATATTTTTAGAGATGCTACCATAAAAGAAAATGTTGTATATGTTTAAAAAAGATGCAGAAGACCCTGAGTTTAGTTTATCAATTTCAAATGTTCCTGCTGTTTATATGAAGAAAAGTGAAAAATGCTGGTAAGTTGATGGTTTTTCAGTTGTAATATTTCGTGATACACATTATTAAGTTCTTCAATTAGTATATATTATATCTATATTACTTTTTGTCACAGTAAACAGTTGTGGGTGATTGATTTTTATATAGGACATTTTTGAAGAAGATGCATAGGAACGATTTTTTAGTGCGAAAATACGATAGGTGTAATGTATATTCACAAGGTAATCATTATTTCTGTAATGATTTATGTGGTTATAACCAGTAAAAATAGAAGTCTTACGAAATATAAGGACAATTTTGTACGAACATTATTGAACTTTTAGGAATTACATATCAATATAGAAAGTTTTTCTACGGAATCTTTGATACGATTTGTTGTTTCGATGTTAAGATAAGACCTTATTACAGGGATAATGAAATCAATTAGAACGTTGTTCATTTAAAAATGTCATTAAATATAAATAAAATTATACTTAAAATTGGTAATATAATGGCTAAGTAATTCGTAAGTCTTGAAATATACATGATTAAAAAATATTTCATGAATAATTTCATACAGTTTTTTATTTCAGTTGTGATGACAACGACCATTCACAACAAACATTACCTTTGCCTCCTGGAGCAGAAGTAATCAGTCAGAAACTAGATGACATAAGGGAGGAGTTTCAGCATGAAGATGGTACCACCAAGGAAATTACCTGCCACAGCTAACCTACTGAATGTCGGGTCTGATGCACCTGCTGAATATGCTTATAGCAATCAACCTAGTATAATTTCTTTGAAAGTGCGTTCTAGTTTCGAAAATTCACCATCACTAAAGCTTGAAGAGTTATAAGTTTCTTATCACTTATATCTACCCCGATAATTAGTTTTATTCAATAAGATCTACCCCGGTTAGTTTGGAATTGTCAGTGCCAACTCTGATGCCATCTCCTACTAATACTATTCAGTATTGCTATAGCTCATTCTACCCTAATCATGTAGAAAATAGTAGTTTCACATATTCACCTGCTACTTCGCTTCCAAATGATCGCACCGTGACTCCTAAAATGACTAGAAAACGACAGTGGCACCCAAAAGAATGCAAAAACCTTAAACCCAAATGCCTGAAGAACTTAGATAAGAAATATGCAAAGAAAAGAGAAAAACTGTAGAAGAAAGTGTTTTGCTTTTGGCCTGAAAATTGTGCTGAATAAAATTAAAACCACTTTGTAAGTTGTAAGTATAAGTTTAACATATGTGTATATAACATAACACACCGGTTTTTACAGAAGGAACATGTCCAATGAAGGGGACAGTGTCCACTCTGTCATCTAAAGAGCTTCTCAAACAAAAACTATCTATACCTTCATGTATGGCATTTATTACTAAGATAAGCTAAAATTGAAGGACATCCCTATGTTATTGGCAAAGTGATCCAAAATACCGTGTTTTACATTAAGCGTCTCGTTAATAAATCATAATAAATAATAATAAATCTCAGATAATAAGGCTTGGATGAAAGACATTAAGTGCAAGAACATTAACTGGAGCAGCTTTTGAAGTTTATGCAGACGGTAGTGATCCTAACAAATTGTTTTTTTTTAATATGACCTGACTCAACCTTATTAATCACTAAAATATTATAGTGATTGGCGGTAGCACAAGAAACTCGGAACAACCTGAACTGACACCTACCTATTCTGAACCTATCCTATTCCTGCTGCTAATTATAAAATCTTTATGGTTATTTACCATTCAGAATTAATTTTCTTGTAGTATGATCCATAGTTTAACTCTCTGCCATATAACATCACTCCTGGTGTTTCTAAAGAATCAAATGATGACCTATCGGAATAAGAAATGTTACATTTATTATAATGATGTTATATGGCAGAGAAAATCTATATTATAGATTTTCTTATTGCTGCTACTTTTTTAATCAGAATTCTTACTAGTAATTTAGCAAAACAATGTTTATAATAATAAGTACTAAATTAAGTAATTAAATGTTTGTCTACATAATATTTCATTGTCATTAATTACGTACACTCACGTCTAGGTCACGATGTAAGACTAATTGATTTATTTTGAATTAAGTAAACTAGTACAAAGTTTAAATATCTTCATTGTAATTTTTTTTCGTTGTTATGATAAATATTTACGTACCTACATTTATAAAGTTTAAGACTGCTAATGCCATAGTCGTTTAGGTTAATTAGTTACCATCCTGTGAACCGATATGTCATTTCTTTATTTTTTTAAGTTTCAACTAATACTACAAGACAGTATTAGATAGTACATTTAAATTAATGTCAAGTATAGAACCTCGCCTAGGTTACGATGCCTTTGTTTGTTAAAATTATAAATAATGTTATTTAAAGAAAAAAATGTTGTTGATTTTATAACTAATGTGAAGTTTAAATTTCTTCATGCGCATCTCTTGCATTGTTTTATTAGATATAAGTAGGTCTGTAAGTTTTAAACTATGCTATTTTTAAGCCTGTATCTAACTGTGATAACTGTATGTACTTACCTATTATGAGATTATTTTAATGAATTAACTATTTTAAATAATAATTTCATTTCTTATTTAGTTATATGAAAAGTTAGTCATTATATGGCTAACATTAATTTTGAATATTTCAAGGTAGTTATTCACAAAGGTCTCTATGAAAGAGGGGTAGTTCCAACAAAAAACAACTTATGTAAATATAGAACGCCGACGTCTCCGTAAAACAACGTATAATGTTCACTACGGCGCCTCGCTCTTCCGCTATAAAACGTTCAATGTTGATATGGAACTCACTATCTCAAGAAACAAAAGGATAATAAATATAAACTACAGAGCATTTAACTGGGCTAGGCCTTTATAATAACATACCAAAAAATCTAAATGCCAAGGCTCACCGTTTAAGAGTTACAGACGATATTATCTTCTCTAACCTCTACTGAAAACTAGCAATCCTGCAGATCAAACTTTATTCTACGGATGAGTCGATCTATTCGCCGCAATCGCTTAGGGCCTGGCTCCATCTCAACGAACGGCACGGGCGGCGTCATGGCGTGAAATTTCCACGGCGCGGGGCGCCGGAATTCGATGTTTTGCAGTACAAGGCGCGTTTGTTTCCAGCGTCGCGCCGCCGTGCCGTGGAAGTTTCACGACACGACGTCGTGTCGTAGACATGGGGCCGGGTCCTTATTAGTCTAGTAAAAATAAATCCGTTTGTATGGAGCAGATAACAGTATTTGCAACTGGGAGATTCTATGAAATTATGATAGGAAAATAACTAAAAATCATAAATCAACAATAATTATTATTCCTGATTTATAGACTAGCTGCGTTGCACGGTTTCACTCGCGTAGTTATGAAAAACGTTGATGATTATGATGATGATAAGTAGCTTATGTCCGTCTCCAGGTCCAAAGCTATCTCTATACTAATTTTTATAAGGATTGGTTCAGCCGTTTGAGCGTGTTAAGGTTACAAAATTAGCTTTTATAATATCATTATGAAATTGTGTCAAATGTATTTCAAAACACCAGTACATTCATTTAAATAACAATATACTTACTTATTTGTCTTTTATGTTATCACAAATCTTATTTTTACTAGATTATATGGCAGACTGCGTACTACGTATTAGTACGTATGTAATTTTTGTTTACTAACTATGAAATATTCCAAGACACAAAAAGCCGTAATAGTTACTATCCCTAATTCTGTGGCACATATACCACTCACCATAAAAGATGGATTTAACAAAACACTTTTTTAGTTGAAAACAATGTCCGTCCATACATTCCAACTACAGTGTAAGTTTGTAATCGTCCTTTAGTGCTTAGAGTATAAGCTCAAAAAGGGAACAGTACACGCTAATAAAGCTCGCGATGCGTCAACTCAATAATAACTGGAGCATAAGCATGCCAGTTAATAGGGTGACAAGTTAATAAACGTGCTCATAAATATCGCTCGACAGCCGTATTACACCACGGCCCATAGAACGCATTCTCGCGCGCTCACTGCACTGAGCAGAATAAGCACAGAGATACTGTTCTGGATACTGCAATTTCAATTTTCTCTTTTTGACGCGACCGCGACGTGCTCGTGACGATCGTCTAAGAACTCTAGGGAGAATCCGTAAAAGTAGCTAGTTTATATTCTACATGATTCAATTCGGGTATACGCAAGAGCATCACGACCTAATTCCACTATCCTCACTTCACTACAGGACTAGAGGAAAGTCGGTGCATTACCACCTATTTCCCATTGAAATGCCAAATATCCATACTCAGCGATATCGGTCCACGTTTTTGATGCGTACTTCACTGGAATGGAATTCTTTGCCGCCATTTCTATTTCCTGAGAACTACAATCTTGGAAATTTCAAGGTTACATTTGTCAAGGAGATTACATTTGATCAAAAAAACCTCTCTAAATAATATTTTTTTTTAATCAAATGTAATCTCCACAGACTCCGGTGTCCGCGCCTTTTATAAACTATATGCATTTTGTAACTCCTTCCTTTTTTTAAAGTTATAGATAGAGTAAATAGTATATTATATTCTAGGTCAACGAGCTCTATCCTCGAACATACGGTCGCTTATCATCAGGAGAGTTGGTAGTCAATCGTAGATCTATTTAACATAAAATACCTATTGACTCACACCTATTGAATACCATTTTAAGATACAAAGCTTATTTATAAAAGTGTTCACTTACCGGGAGCATATACCTGTAATCTGATGTTACAGATTCGCAACTTACAGTGCGCAACCTGTATCTCATCAATAATCTCATCATCATCATCATTTCATCTGTAATATTTTATACAACTTGTCACATTTGTAATTATAGGCTATTAATGCGCAAAATTGAATCTTGGTTTGTTACATGACATGAGAATTCTCACGGTGAGGGAACACCTTCAATAAAACGTGTCAATAAGACTTATGTACACTTATGGCCTTACCGAAAAACTTTACTTAACTTTAACCATCTTCTTAAATTGTCTGTCTTCTTTCCGCAAGTGTCATTACGTGTCAGCGAGAATTAACAAAATATGTTAAGCAATTCTTAAAGCTAAGTAACGTTTTTCGATAAGCCCATTAGTGTATTCCAGGTTTAAGAAACTACATACGCACAATAAAAGTGGAAGTATGTTTTTTTTTCGATTTTGACATAATTATCTACTACGAAATAATGTCGCTTTTTCGAGCTTTAAGATTATATTGATTCAAATTTATGCACATGGAAGTGTGTTCGATAAAATAATGATAAACTAGCTATTTTCAGCATTGTTGCAAGCTTTTTGTGAATGTGTGCATTTTTTTATTGCCCGAGCATTCATAATAAAGTGATATGATTGTGAATACAGACGTCTTTCTATTCACAAACACTGTTTGTGTTTCTCTGTATTTTCTACTCGGTATTACCACTTATATCACACTAGATCGATTGTGTGATTCGAAAGTTATTATTGAAAATATAGGATTGCAATATCTTTCATGCAATTTTTTAATATATTTTTTTATGTAAGTATAGGATTATCATGGTGACTTTTATTATTTATTATTATATGTTCTTTTTCAGTGTCTGTACTAAGCCTAAAACAGGTAATATAAGTCAACATTAAAAATTCGCAAAAAGCAGTTTGTTGACCGGTGGCAAAATGAAACAGTTGTTTTTTTTTCGCAAATCTTGAATTGTTCCCAAAGTATAATATTGTTTTTGACAATAATTCAGTACATAAAGATCGCTGGTTAATGACGATAAGTAGGTACAATAATAATAATACCTAATCTTTATTTCGGCTGCATGTTAACCATATACAAAATGAAATATTAGAATTAGCTGATATTAAAAATACAGAAATAATCTGGGGGCACGGCCGTGCCCCCGCCATGTGGTACGAGCGGGTACGTACGGCCGGGACTATCTTTACACGAAGAGATTCGTCGGACTCGAAGCGATTTTTTTAAAAATGTCAGATATTAATACAAAAATGTCAAATAATTAAAATTAAATAAAATGATTTATAGTACAATGATTTTCTTTCGGCTTTAACATGATAACACTGTAGATAGAAGCTTACGCTCAACCGTCAATCATGATTATGCAACTATTTTGACAAATTGCTAAATAAAGTTGCTAAATCGTATCAGCAAGTGGTTAACGTATGATAGTTCAAATAGCATCCTTGAGGCCCTCATCGCGTTTGTCTACGATGGAGTTCGCTATAGGATTCCCAGATTATATCTATAGGTATAAGTGAAGATTTACTACCTACAGACTTAGAGCCAATTCGGCAACTACAATCGCTATGATATAAATCGTCAAAATATCAGACCTCGGAAGACATTTGGTGTTTTGTATTCTTCTTGCGCCTGCTTTTTACGATGTTCAATTTGAGTCAGAATATCGCTGATTAAGATGTATCGCAGGGCCGCAGCAAGGATATGAGAAGGGCGAAATTTGTGTGTGACCGTGTGCTGTAGACTTTGCTCGCGAAGTCTATAGTAATGAATGTTTCTGTCAAATATCAAATTAATTCAAAGAAGTCTTGATGCAGACATCCTTTTTAACCGAAATTTTACAACCTTTTGTCCCGAAAGCTTCTTGAACGATTTTGTTAATTTTTTTTTGTTTAAAATTAAGTAACAAAAATTTCTGGAAATATTATAAAAATCGGTCACTAAAAAGCGTCACAGCAAACTCCCTCCTTTTTGAGGTAGTAACCAACGAGATTTTATCTATAGAGAGATTATAAATATACTCATTGAATAATGAAGTAAAAGCATGGCAAATCTTAGTTCTCAGCACTAGTTAACCCAAGCCCAAGTTAGTTAGTTAGCCCAAGTTAATGTGTACCAACATAATGTATTATATTGATGTTCTTTTGGTGAATAAATTGTCTTATTTCTTACTTTCGAGGATAAGACGGTACCATATCTTTAAGACATTTTAGTATCTTGGCCTTATATATCTTGGTAGTGCACTTTCCAAATACATCTAACAGCGTTGCCTGACTGAAGACTTGAAGCTTTACGGATCAAAATTATCCTACGACAAAATATCTTTAAAATTGTAAGTTCAGTTACATTTTACCCCAGAATGCTCTCCGTAATATACATTTATATAAAGAACACTGTGTATAGTCTAGTTGACACGGCCACGTGATCGGACAGCTCCCGACGGAGCAATTTAAGGGTCTACTTAGGGACGTGTCTCACGAGAGAAGGGTCTTGCTCGACCGACGTCGTCTACTTAGGGTACAAACACACGTGGGCTTTACATGTCATATCGCAGCATATCAATGACTTCATTTTTAGGCCTCCTTATGGAAAGCGGGAGCCTATTCGTGAGGTTACTACGGTGTCTGTCTGTCTGTCTGTCCTATATTGAAACGGCTTTATTTTTTAACCGTAATAGGTAGAAAGTTGAAATTTTCTCAAAATAATTAAAATTAATAAATCCAAGTATGAATTGATTATTTTTTGTTTGATAGGTGATACTTCAGAGGTGGTCCCATATAAATTTTATCAATATCCTGGATAGATTTTGTTTTTATAACAAAATAACTGAAAAAATATGTTATCCAAGTAAACGAATTGCGTATTTTGAATGCGTTTTTTTCAGGTTTTTTTGTATTATTATCGTTTTCGTAAAAAAAACTGAATAGGTACCTCCTAAATAAGCGTGCTACATCTTCGACTTCATACCATTTCACAGCAGGTGCGATTGTGGTAAAACTTAGGCATATATTGTAATAGGGAAAATTAAACTAAGTATTTACAAAAAAAACTTTATGATTTATGTAATGGGAATGGAAGTGGCAGAGTGGCATTGTCACTGTTCACAAGTCACGACACAGCGTCTAACAGCGTTGCCCAAGCGACTGAAGACAGTCGAGCGATTGCCTTACTTGAGGCTTGCCACGCAGTGCCGGGGAAAACCTATCTACGTATAATACATCATTGATGCCTACTGATATTTTCAGTCACGCATTATCACCGAAAATCCTAGTTGCGGTTTGACCCTGTTTAAATAAACCAATGATATCACCAGAGGAAATCTTTAACATTTTCAATGGTTCGCTAGACAGTAAAACTATTGCGAGTCTTTACTTAATAAATCGGTCAGTTTTAAGTAGGTATGTATTTATCAAATTGTAAATTTAAACAATGGTTAGGAATTGCGTTACTACTCCGGTGAAAATGTTTCATTATTAAGTTCAGGTTTTAAAGTAATAAAAATAAGTTCAAAAACAAAAATCCGACTACTGAAAAATCATGCTCTAAAAAGTATGAAACAAGAAAATGTTCACATCTGAAATTGTTATGTACAAACTATTCAATATGTATCGTCTATTTAGTAAATAAACAACTTACATCTAATAAATGTTTTATTGTATTTCATACATATCGATATTGATCTCATACAAGTGGCGGGAAGACGCTGGATGCAAGCCGCTTCCAATCGGTCTTTTTGGAAATCCATGGAGGAGGCCTATGTCCAGCAGTGGACTTCTTATGGCTGAGATGATGATGATGATGATGATTTCATACATAATATTTAAAGTAGTGTTCAGAGGGTAACCGTGGTCGTATGCCATATTATGACAATGCTGCTTGCCAAGTTTCATAGTTCTAGGTCAACTATAGGTTTTGATTCCTTCGTAAGTGTAACTTGTGTAACTGGTGTAACTGGTGTAACTTTTTTACGATAACTGAGATGTTTGTTTTTTCCAAAGCTGTAAGGGACTACAGATCTACGTAATATAGTTTAAATTTCAACTCGATACCTCCACGTGTTCCCGCGATGGAAGGTCTTGACAGACAGTCAGACGGTCAACAAAGTGATCCTATAAGGGTTCCGTTTTTTTCCTTTTGAGGTACGGAACCCTAAAAACAGGTCTTCAGCAGTCGGGTATTATTGTTTTGTTTTAAATATACTTATACCTATATAGATACTTGTACTATTTGCGTTTACTCTCGAACCTCACTCCGCTGGTGCCTCTGTTCAATAAAATGTTTCTTAAAATCAAGTTGTTGTAACATTACACCAAGCATCATGTTCGAAGTGCGGTTAGATAAAATGTATGAACAGCGAATGCTCGATTATTTGTAACATGCTCTAGTCTAAGTTAAGGCTGTTTTACGACAAGGAATGTACTTAAGTCTACATAATATTACAGCGTTCATGAAACCATTTTTCAAACTCAAGGCGTTCCCTCTCTTTCTCTGCTTCTTCTTTCTCACGCTGGATTCGACTCATTTCTTGTTCATACTTTATTTTCTCTTGTTCCGCTCTAACTCTCTCCTGTTCCACTCTGACTCTCTCCTGTTCAACTCTGATTCTTTCTTGCTCAATTTGCATTCTCTCTTGAGCTTTTCGTGTATTTTCTTGTTCGATTTTCCGTTGGTTGATTGCTTGTAGTCTCCAGAATGTATCATTCATTATCTGTAATAATTTTATTATTAATAATATAGTTTTTTTTTCACGCAACGGGCGATGGAGAGGGCTAAACTCGAGGTTTCTCTGCGAGATATCAGAAACGAAGAGATCCGTAGACGTACGAAAGTCAACGACATAGCACAGCAGATTAGTAAATTGAATTGGCAGTGAACAGGGCACGTAACACGTAGAACTGATGGCCGATGGCGCCGAAAAGTTCTCGAGTGGAGACCACGCACCGGCAAGCGCAGCGTAGATAGACCAGCCACGTGATGGACAGATAACCTCATACAAGCAGCACGCTGGATGCAGGCTGCTTCCAACTGGTCTTTTTGAAAATTCATGGGAGGGGTCTATGTCTATGAATAAAGTATTTTTTTACTGGTCAAGAGTGAACAATTCTGAAGACACCAGTAAATTAATTAAAATTCTTAAAATCACCGAATTCAAAAAAGAACAAAATTTGTATGATACAATCGTTTGTCTTTACCCCATTATCGGTCCAGTAGAGTGGTGTAGTAGAGTAGACCTAGCGAGTCCGTAAGTTCTAACCTAATGTGAACAGTCGAGTAGCCAGTAGGCGGTCCGTATAATGCCGTATAATGGCCTATTAATAAGAACTATGTCCTATTTATTAAAATTAAAAGAAGAAAGATTTAACGGGGTTTTTTTTTTCAAAGTTCCTTAAATTATAAGACGTCGTCATAGTGTCAAAAGTGTACCGAGGATCTTAATCAGTTATTTAATAAATTTACCTTAGACAATTCTTCTTTATAGATATCAGTAGAGTACGAGTTAGGGCGATTTCGTCGAGCTTGAAGCTGTGCCAGCGCTTGACTGAAGGCTGAATTGTGAGCACCCCTGAAATCTGCATCAGACATTGGGGGATTCACCGACTTCGTCTCCATAAACTTCCAGTAATCAGAGTGTATATCTCTTATAGCATCTTTGTTGTTTTTGTCGTTGGTTAACCTCAACTGTACGAGACGGTTACTAAAATTCTGAAACATCAAAAATAATAATTAACTACGAACTGTCTATCTGTCCGTACGTATATTATAGTAATATTTAAATGGTTTTATTTAGGTTGCCTTGTTTGTTGTTTATAGGTTAAATTTTGTAATTTAAATTTAAAATGATGGTATTGAGTACCATAATTCATAATTTTGAGAGCTATGTAGAATATTTATCAAGTGGATCTTTTGTTTCAATAGTATTACTTGTTTCATTTGATTTTCAATCGTTTAAGAATCACGTTAGGTACTTATAATTATTTAAATTTTTATAGTACATACTTGATCTAAATCAATTCTTTTTAGATCTGGTTTCTGTGAAATCTTCCTCACACGTCCATCGTAAACATTCATCGCTGCTTGGACAGCCCCGTTATGGACCGCGTCAAGGTCCGACGGATGCAGGCATAACGGCTTGTTCTGACTGGCTTCTCGTATCTTCTGCTCGTAGAGGCTGCTTGCATCTGTCACCACCGTCTGAAGCTTAGACATGTTGCTCTGCTCGTATTGAGGTAGACGATTGTCCAACTCCTGGAGGAAATTGTGCTATATTAAATTCATACACACCCATTTCTCGTTGAAATGCCAAAAATCCGTACTCAGCGTTCATTAGTCCACGTCCTTGATGAGTACTGCACAGGAATTAAATTCTTTGCCACCATCTCTCTTTCCTGAGAACTACAACCTCGGAATTTTCAAGGCCAGAGAGTATAGATATCTTCTAGATCGACGAACTCCATACTCGGCCACACAGTCGTTTAACATCAGGCGAATTGGTGGTCAATCGAAGATCTAACCTACTTAAAAAAAATTGGTTGTCTGTAAAGTCGGTTTACGGACGATAATTTAACGTGACAACGTCATAACAAAACATTGATAAAATGATGATGATGTAACGGGACAATGAGCGTAACGCGTAACGGGACAATGAGTCAGCATGGCGTGTGTGCAGCCGGTATTCATCGATTAAACGAATTAATTAACATTAAACGAATTAATTAACATTAATTAATTAACTTATAATTAATTAACATTATTAACAATTATTAATTAATTAACATCGTGACAATGTCTAATAAGACGTTGTCACGTCAAAAAAATACTTATTATGTTCTTTATCGGACTTTTTTGTTGTTGATTATAGTTAGTTTCAAAAACTAACAGTAGGAATGTTTTCCATATAAACGGCTTTAATAATTACATTTTTTATTATAACAATGTTAATATTGTAGGTTCTATTGAATTTACTAAAGATAAACCATCCTCTTATTGATTTTTACGGAATAGTAAAATGGGCTGCGCGCGGATAAAAATTTAGGAAATCAGAAGAGGAAAAATAGCAATATCAGATATTACCGTAATAATTTTGTTCATGCTTGTGTTGGCCTCCTCCGGTGATGCCAACGTCCTCTTGTTGTTGAAAGCTGCTTTGGCTGCAGCTAAGTACTTCCTATGTAAGTCCTGCACATCAGCCGATGGGACTCCTGGTTTGGTCGGGCCACACTCCGCGTCCATACCCTTCTCGTATACAACACGAGCTTCATTCATCGACGATAGAAGACCTGCTTCAGCTGTTGCCTGATAAAGATTTCATGTTTCAATATTCCATAAATCAACAAGGCACTTTGATTTGATTTTCGTTCTGTCAATATTGCTAATGAACATAAGTTATAAGGAAGGAAAGTAATAAGTTTAATATGTATACGCTATCCGTGTGTCAATAATGTATTATAAGAAAAATTTATCTGTTCTTGTTTTTTTTTTTTATTAATATGGAATTTTAAGCCATGGATCTAGGGCATATGAGGTTTTGACAATGATTTCCTTGTGAAGTGTAAGTATGTGGATACTTAGACTTGAATGATGAGAAGAGAGATAGAATGCATCCATATCGAGTTAAATTATTGTTAGAAAATTACAAAGTTCATTCTCTGTCAAATCTAACACGAGTTATCTAGGAAATATAAATTTATTTCTATATTTGTTTGGTGATGATATATTTCGAAGTGCTAGCGGAGATATACTTTGATAAAATTTGCTTGCAAGCCGAATTTTATCAAAGTATATCTCCTAAATCTGATCTGCATGACGCTTCTAGGATTAGGAATCTAACCTGCATGATGTTTCTAGGATTAGGGATCTGGTTACTGTTGAATAAGGTCATGTAAGCTTTGAAGTAGTTGAACAGTTCTCCAGCTTTTATGTTCTGCCCATTGATCGTTTTTGGGCTTAATTTTTCAGTACTAAGCAGTGACGATACCAACGATTTGAGATGTGTTCTGAAGTCAGGCTGAA
The DNA here is from genome assembly GCA_947563715.1 of Lycia hirtaria. Taxonomy (NCBI): domain Eukaryota; kingdom Metazoa; phylum Arthropoda; class Insecta; order Lepidoptera; family Geometridae; genus Lycia; species Lycia hirtaria. The sequence goes on from OX387375.1 coordinate 29,878,761, forward strand.
TCTCTGAAAAATATATTTCAGTTTTATCATTATTCCTCTGTATTTTTAACAGACTTCCAAAAAGAAGAAGGTTATCAATTCGGACCGTATGTTTTTTTTTGTATGTTTGTTCACCGATTACTCAGCCCATTTTTCATTGACTTTGATGATTTGTTTTGTTTTTAGTAGGTCATACTTCAAAGGTATGTGTTAGGTTATAAGATCCCACATAAATTTTATCAAAATCGATGCAGTACTTTAGTTTTTGGATCGAGATTATTCTCAGCTACTATACTTTTAAGAAACTTACCGCTAATATTTCCTTTAAAGGCAGGGTTCAGAACTTTAAGCCCTGGATGCGGCATTAGAAAACAAAGAACTTCTTCAAAACTGGAACTAATATGAGTTCGCAGATCTTGTAACTCTTTTGGGAGATCAGGGGTGATCTAAAACGAGGAACGTCGTATTATTTTTAACCCCCATTCTAAAGAGAAGGGTGTTACAAGTTTGACGTGTGTATCTGTGTATTTGTGTCTATCTGTGGTACTATAGCTTTCAAACGGATGGACTGATTTTGATCTAGTTTTTTTTGGTAGTTTTTGTTTTTGTTTAAAGAGGATTTTGTTGAGAATGCCCTTAGCTATGTTTCATCAAAATCGGTTCAGCTGTTTTTTTGTCGGGGGTTTTATATACTTGTAAGTTGTAATTATTAAAAATAATATACACTTTATATTAAAAATAATTAGGTACATAGGATAATCATCACAACAATAAGGGCGAGAACGGGCAGCCTTATCGCTAAAAGCGATTTCCTTTAGTTTAAAGTCTATTGGAAATTTTCAGGTTTTTAAAATGCTAAATATAGTTAGTTACCTCCAGCCTTTGCTGCAACAATTGCATCCCTCCTTCTGCACCAAATGGGTAATCGTATGGGTACGGCCAATCTCTTACTAGAAACTCTAATTTTTGGAAAGCTTTTCCTCCTTGGTTCCTTTCTTGTACCATTTTTCCGTACATCGTAAACAGCTGCCACAAAAAAATAGAAAGTTTGATTAAATAAACAACGAATAAGTGAGCTGCTTTTTGGTCTTGCCTGTGAGCAATGCGCATTTTTAACCATATTCTAAAAAGGAGGGGCTTATCAATTCGAGTATGATGTACAGTCCGCGCGCGAGCTCCGAGGAATGATAAGGAATGTTGACGTAATGAGCTAGAGTAGCTACTTCGCAAATTATGAATTTAGTCTAGTAAAAATAAATCCGTTTGTATGGAGCAGATCACAGTATTTGCAACTGGGGGGATTCTTTGAAATTATGATAGGAAAATAACTAAAAATCATAAATCAACAATAATCCCCGATTTAACAAGCTGCGTTCCGCGGTTTCACTTGCGTAGTTATGAAAAAACGGTGATGATTATGATGATGATAAGTAGCTTATGTCCATCTCCAGGTCCAATGCCATCTCTATACTAATTTTCATAACGATTGGTTCAGCCGTTTGAGCGTGCACAGGTAACAAAATTAGCTTTTATAATATCATTATGAAATTGTGTCAAATGTATTTCAAAACACCAGTACATTCATTTAAATAACAATATACTTAGTTGTCTTTTATGTTGTCACAAATCTTATTTTTACTAGACTAATTGAGATTCTCAGTAAAAAGTTATGTGACTGTAGTGCGCATTCTCATCATCATCATCTCAGCCATAAGAAGTCCACTGCTGGACATAGGCCTCCCCCATGGATTTCCAAAAAGACCGATTGGAAGCGGCTTGCATCCAGCGTCTTCCCGCCACTTGTATGAGGTCGTCTGTCCATCTCGTGGCTGGTCATTTATTCATTTGCGCATTCTACTTAGTAATTATTCAGCATCGGGCCTCAAGATACAGGCTTTGCCGACTTCGTGGTCCACCGTCAACTGCAGTAATATGTAAAATTTAGTTTTTTGAGAAAAAAAAATTATTTGTATTTGTAGTTTGATGATTCTTTTTTTATTTGTATTGTAGGTCATACTTCAGAGGTTTAAATATTTTATTCACAGAATTCGTGGCCCTATTTACATAGATTTTATTAAAATCGGTTCAGTACCTACTTGGTTTTTAATACTAAATAACTAGAAAAATATGTCATCCAAGTGAAAAAAATTGCGTATTTTGAAGTCGGTTTTTTCAGTTTTTTCGGGTTCCATAGTCCATTAAGAACCCTTATAGTTTCGTCATGTCCGTCCGTTTGTCCGCGGCTTATCTCAAAGACTGTAAGTACTAGAAAGTTGGAATTTCGTATGAGTATTTATCACGCCAACAAAATGCTAGAATAAAATCTTGATTTTTTTAAATAACATCCTCCTTGTGCGTGATCCGACACGCACTTGACCAATTATTATGTTAAACTATAAATGTATGTCAATTGTCACTAGTACTGTTATTTTTTCCGACATAGAAATTTTTGTTTTGACAAAAAGAATGAAATAATACAAAAACAGAACAAACCTATTTTTTATGTATTTATTTTTGTTAGAGTTATAATTGTAAGTAATGTTTTTGTTTTTCTATTAGTTTTTCTTTATTTTTCTTATTACTAGTTTTATGTAAATATTGAAAACTGTTATTTGATACCTGCAGATGTTGCAAGTCGTCTTCTTGGATGTTATTTGCCATATTATATATCTGTACTGAAGACACGAGAGTGGAGAGCGCGAAGATAGTGGAGTTGTCGCGGACTGTACTCTTGCTGTCGAAGGTGCCTTGCGTGTCCATCAGGAGTACTGCCACCTGAAAAAATAAACAATTATATTTAAACAAAAGTAATATAAAAAAATTAAGCCGACTTCAAAACAATCTAATGTACTGAAAAGGGAGAAATAACAAGAAAAATTAAATCAAAACTGAGCGTCTACCTAGGTAGGTTACGTCGGTGTCAGGCCCTACACTGTCACCAACTAAGTCCTACACAGACACCGACTTTAAAAAATAGCTAATGTACGTACCTACTTAATAGGTAGACACCCAGTTTTGATTTTGCTTGCTATTTCTCCCTTTTCAGTACCTAAAATTGTTTTAATGTCGGATTAATTTATTAAAATTACTTTTATTTATTTATTTTTAATGGTATTGGTACCTATTTTAGTCGTTTTGCTTGAACCTAAAAAAAATATTCAACAAATTTCACTGGATAAGTTCGTTTAATTTCAAAACACACTAGCAGTATAACGCCTAATTTTTGGATTATACAGTATGCCAGATCCTTTTACATTTTTTTTTATCAGTCCTGTTTATACAAACTGTCCCACTGTTGAGCACGGGCCATCTTCTCATTGTGAGAAGGGTAAAACCATAGTCTACCACGCTGGCCAAGTGCGGGTTGGCAGACTTCACACATCTTCAAGATCATTGAGAACTCTCAGACATGTAGGTTTCCTCACGATGTTTTTCCTTCACCGTTTGAAGTTGGCGGCAATCAACAATACGCACATAACTTCGATATGAGTGATAAACTTACCAACTTTCGTTCAAATCCGCCCAGTAGTTTGCATAACATCGTTAAAACGCACATATTTTAAAATTAAAAAAGTCCATATCTTGAAAACTACTGAACCGATAATACTTACAGTGTTTCCTAAGGTAAGAGATACTTCATTCATTAAAAAAATAATTTTTGCAACACGACTTCCAGTTTCTGCGTATTACGTGGACAAATATAACATAACACAGGAGAGATAAAATACTATTTTCCATCCGAATTATATTAATTATAAAAAAAACAATATACAAACTACACAATATACTTAACTAACTAAACTACTAAGCAAAAATCAAAATCGATTTGCTTTGAAAAAAAGTTTAATCTGTCCCCCTGTTAATAAATAAATATTAAAACATTATAAAACAAATAATATAATATATCATTTTTCTCTCGGAAAAGTTTTAAGTAAATTAACATTACTAACGATTACTAAGTAGTAGGTAGGCAGGTCCAACTTTGCGAGGAAGGTCAATCGTCGTATCCAACTCGGCTGGGCGGTGTTCGGGAAACTTAAAAGCGTCTTCTCGTCCAATATACCCCTGTCCCTCAAGTCGAAAGTTTACAACCAGTGTGTGTTACCAGTGATTACATAGGGCACTGAAACGTGGTCCCTAACTATGGGCCTTATAAGGAAGCTCAAGGTCGCACAACGAGCTATGGAGAGGGCTATGCTCGGAGTCTCTCTACGAGATGAATCAGAAATGAAGAGATACGTAGACGTGCAGGAGTCACCGATATAGCACAGCGAATTAGCAAGTTGAAGTGGCAGTGGGCAGGGCACATAGCACGTAGAACTGATGGCCGATGGGGCCGAAAGGTTCTCGAGTGGATACCACGTACCGGCAAGCCCAGCGTAGGAAGACCAGCCACGAGATGGACAGATAACCTCATACAAGTGGCAGGAAGACGCTGGATGCAAGCCACTTCCAATCGGTCTTTTTAGAAATCCATGGTCCCCCATGGATCTATGTCCAGCAGTGGACTTCTTATGGCTGAGATGATGATGATTGACTAAGTTGTATGAAATCAAATCAGAAGGCTGATTGTAATTATACCTACAGCCTACAACACTTACTGTGAATAAATTTATGGGACTGTAGCTGATTGATAGAAACACAAAAATATGTAATTTATTTATCTGGGGACAGATGAAACCGTTAAGGAGTAGATAAGGTTTAAATTGTCCCCTCCTTGTTAATAGGGGGACAGATCAAACTTTTTTCGATTTGTCCCCATGTGGGGACAAAGCAGGGTGATAGGTCGGAGTAATGTGTTCTATTATGTGTACCCTTATTGTTTATTTGATTACTTTGTGTGGTGTCAATAAAGTGTTATTGATCGATTGATTGATTGAATACTCCGAAATTTCATTCAGAGGTTCGATACACAGTTTACTTACTCTTTGTCCGTTAGGTAAGGTATTAACGAACGGCTCCGACCAGATGAGGATTCCCGTCGTGTTCCTCATGACTCCTCCTCGCCAGTTGAACCCGAGGAGAGGCGCGCTGTCTTCTCCCAGCCAGGAACCATCTCGACGAGCAGAATCCTATAAATACATATACAAAAATATTAAAATATTTAATATACAGTTTTTGATTTACAGTTTTATTATAATATGTATGTACAGAAAGGTCAGTGAACCCTGTAGCGTTTTGATTTTATCGGTTCATTATCATGACTTTCCATATCATAATTATGATATTAATATATCATAGTGGTTTACAGCCACTACTATCGCACTTGCATAACCTTTCCGTCACCACTTCACCACAGGACAAGTGAAAAGTTGCCACACTACTTTTTCTCGATAAATCGTCAAAATCCTTACCCCACGATAACGACTTACGTTATTAACATGAATCAAGAACCTTATTTCTTGTTTCTGGAGGATTAATTACATAATAATATTAGCATTTTGAAAGTTTAAGTGAATTGAGATCTTCTGTCTTGAAAATATCTATACTCTGGGTGAATAATCAGGTGACCAGCCACTACGCCTGGTCACGCCAAATGTTAAAACACAACTTCATGAATAATATTAATGATCGAACATGTTTTGATCGGCCATCTTTCTTCGTAAGATCCATCCAACTTGGGAAGTCCGTTGAATAGCTCATTTTATTGCGAATTTGAATCGTCTCTATAGTAAAAGATGATGAATACGATTATAGTTTTAAAGGCCATTATCAATGCCACCTATCCTACTCCGTACATGGTTGCATGGAAGAGATCGCTTTAAGCGATAAGGCAGCCTATTGAAAGATTAACCATAATAAGTAGTAGTACTAATAGTCTTCTTTTAATATGTGGTCTTTTAATAAAGAGTTATCTATCTATCTATGGTTACTTTGGTTTTGTACCGGGTAACCGTAATAAATCTGCACTGCACATACAGACATGTGATAAAAATGGATAAAGTTAATTAGGAGTTTGTCTTTCATTTCAATCAATTGTCATTCATTCAGTCAGTTCATTCACCAATCAATTGTCATCAGAAAAAACTTACCGGTGCAGAGAGGTATCTGATGAAGAAGTTGAGCAGGAACGACTTCCCCCCGCGGTAGGCGCCGGCTACGCTCACCACCACCACTGGAAGGTCCTTGATCTCTGGCTTCAGCAGGACCTGTTCCAGCAGCTTCTCGTCAAGCTGGTACGTGTGGTCATTCAGAACCTTCACGATCTGCACTCCGTGTCCCGACATTTTACCTTCTGTTTTATGAAGGGCAGTAGTAGTGAGCAAATAGTGTGATGTGGTAAGTTTCTATTACCCTTGGTAAATGATTGTGGAACTGTGTGCAATACTTCTTATATGCAGTGTATAGTTACCATTACACATTATCATTTTCATTACACATTTTCTATCTATGTTTGTGGCTAACCAGATTTAAAAATAAAATACTCTTGGCATTTTACTCTTATTTTTAAAACTGCAGATACGAATGTGAATAATGTGCGTTTATAAGAATCAAACTACATATTTTGCGAATTGTATGTTCATGAAATTAGTAAATCCTAAGCATACATATATGTAAGTTCGAATTATTATTCGAATAGTCTCACGAGAATTCGAAGTAGCGTGTTTCGAGATACCGCAAAAAAGTGCCACAGTATGTTGACCAAATTAAAGGAGTGGGATTCGAGTAATCTTGCCAGATAATTAATTTGAAAAGATTATAATAATGAAATCCAGGGGAAAAAACTGGAAGTGTTCCAGTTAGTGTGAATTTGACTTAATCTGCAATTCCACCTACAACGATTATGTCTGAGCTACTGATATTAATGGCTAAGGGCTAGATTAATTTTAGTAGGTTTGTCATCGTGAGAAATCCAAAGAATCGAAATACGCACACAATCTGTAAAAATAGAGATGTGGGTACGCCGCGGGATTGGAACACCCGACAAAAAAACAGCTATACCGATTTTAATGAAACATATATAAGAACACTCTCGATAAAATACTCTTTAAAACAAAAAAATTACTAGATCAAATTGGTCCATCCGGTTGAGAGCTGCGATGCCACAGACAGACACACACACAAATACACACCTCAAACTTATAACACCCCTATTTTTGAGTCGGGGGTGAAAAAAGGCAAAATTCTTTATAGGATGGCATTGAAATATCTAAATAAATTAAAATCACTCCAATAAAACCACATCATCCATAAGATACATTTTATTCATAAATTAGATAAATGAAAAAATCCTATACCTAAATAACTTTACTCGCCTATTATTATGTAATGAATCACAGATAAAATATTTATTTAAATACCTAGTACACAGGTGAGATTCACCTGTGACCACGGTTATCGCAGCCGCAGAGTTCGAATCTTCAACTCTTAGAAAGTTAGAATTGCGTAAAATTTACCCACGCTATAAATCCGTTACAAGTTGTTTAATTTCTAAGTAATTTACAACCTTTGACGGATTCATAATTATTACAATAAAATTATCATCAAACTAGGTAACGGTAAGATATACTTATAAAAGGTTTTCGCATCGACTAGCAAGATTTCCGTTCCCCTGTCCGGATGCTTGTTGGTACTCGCGCACAGGTCGTATTTTGCAACCAATTTTGACTAAACTTGTTATACAATTTCCTCAATTTTATAGTTTTTTTGTAGTCGGGAATTTACGACAAGTAGGGTATTTCCCCAAAAAAGAGGAAAGTTTGCTGAGACAATTTTAATAATATTTGCTAGAAATTTTTGGTATTTATTTATGAACAAAACAAAATATTTAAAATTTGATCAAATACTGTCAAGTTTGTGAAACCTCTGTTAAAAGAGAAATTTGCTACGAGTCCATTTGTCTGCATATTTTGATATAATATGGAGAAAAAACATTCGATTCTGAACAGGAATTTCGAATATAAACAGTAGATTTTGCGAGCACAGACTTTTTGCAGCAAGTAATAAATACAAAAGTTTGTGTTCGCGAGGTCTACTGTTCAGAGTATAGTATTAATATGTTGCTGCTGGAGGCTCCGGTGAAAACATGTTCCATTATTTAAATATCTTTCCAATAAAAGCATCGGCCACGCGTGTTACTATCCCCAGCCTGGAACAAAAAATATTTTATTAATAAAAGTAATTTATGAAAATAAAGCCGATTCAAACTGAAAAGAGAGAAACAACACGAAGAAAATCAATACTAGGCGTCTACCTAAGTAGGTACGTAAACCAACTATTTTTGAGAACGGTATCAGGACCTAAACTGTTATGAAGTAAGTCCTATAGTAGTCTATCGACGTAAAATATCGTAACTTACAGTATTTTGTACAGAAAAAGCCCACGTCTTTGTCATTGTTTTGCAGAGCGCTTTCTATATTTCGGCAATGCTGTCTTCATGTTCACGTTATTAGCCTGAACCCCTAGTACAAGTTTTTATGAAGAAACGCGGCGATGAAAGTTTTCGTACGCCTCCATAATTTTTTTTAAAGCGCCCTCTACGGTTACGAAGAGAAACTCGACTTGGCAGTATGAGATTTCCTCTAGGACTTCAAACGAATAGTAATGCGTTTTGTAGTTTTATGAGTGAACTTTTGAGCATTTTGGCAGTATGAGTTGACAATTTGACAATATCGTAAACGTAAACTTTGAACGTTTACGGAAACTTCATAGTTTTGCTACTCACGGGGAAAAATCAGTGAGAGAGCATTGAGAGCATCTAGTTTTGATCGTATTTTGAATTTGTGTCCAAGAATTGGCTTATGGAGACTTAACCATTTCTACAATGAGTAAAAAGAAAATTAGTTTATCAACATAAAAATTATTGTTTATTGTACTTCGTTAGAAAATTGTATTTGCCCATTCGCTCTGGCACATACTGTCCCTGTCGACAGGGTACGATAAATTGGGTAGTTTAATAGGCCTAAATATAATAGTTAGCCCTAGAAATTGAACTTTATGAGCTATTGGTAAAATGAAAAATATTTTAATGGACTTCAAGAAACTTATCCTAAAACAAGTTATAAAAAATACATTTGAAGTAAACTTAACTTTCCATAAAATCCTTAATTACCTCAAATAGATTCGGGCTAATTCTCATTTTTCGTAATTCTTAGCTTTCACAAAATTATAAGGGCTACGTAAAAAGCCGCAAAATAAATGACATATGAAAGTACACAAATAATACACAATAATAAATTCCTCTATACCAAAATTAAAACGATAAACTCGACAAATGGCAAATGTGCATGCATGAAGCCAACATCAATAAAAAAAATGATAAATTAAAACATCAAATGTCAGAAAATGGCGGTCTATTAGCTATTTCATTTTTCATCATAGTGTGTAAAAGAGAGAAACGAAGTTCGTTCGTTCTTGTTCATTACGTGAGCTCGATGAAACTGTTCGTTTAAACTTATTCCAAAACGCGGCACTCATACTGCCAAATATCGACAAGACTAACCGTTTCGCGTTTTTACGAACAACGACGCGTTTTCAAAACTATCAAAACTTGTACTAAGCCTACTGATTTAGCTATTTTATTGCAGTATCTTTTACTAGTTATTATCGGAAAGTATTCACAATTCTTATAATATTGAGTTATTCCTAATTTCATTAAGCGTGTAGGAATAACAAACTAGTACACATACTCACATACATGCAATGCATCCTAATACTAATATTATTAAAAAAAATATGGCCAAGTGCGTGTCGTGCCACGCGAAATGTAGGGTTCCGTAATTACATATCATAATTTATGTGATCTTAAAACAGGGTCTCTTGTTTGATACTACGAATATAATTCGCACTAATAATACAATAGTGTTGTAACTCAAAATCGATATTTTTTCAGAATCAACGAAAAACGCATTACTCACTTCCTATTATAGATACAAATGAAATCAAAACTTTATGAGATTTTAAAATGAAATGAAAGATATTATATTTTAACTTATATTAAGAAAATATTGTAATAGTGAAGTTATTTAGGAATTTTGAGTTAAGACAGTATTACTCCGGACACAGTTTTCAAAATAAAATATTATTTTTAGTTACATCGTTATTGATGAAATATTTGTGTGTTACGACAGTTTGAATTATAAATTTTCTCTACGATTTTAGGTGTTTTTTTGTACTTATAACAAAATAAATACAACAAAACTGATTCTTGGTATTTCGTCTATAGGTAGGTCCTTTGTTTAAATAAAACCAGATTATTCTTATTAGTGTTTATAATAGAAAATTGACATTTGGACCTTGCCTATACTTACTAATAAGGAGTTAAACATTTGAAAAATTAATAAAATTAAACATTATTTAACAAAAACAGTAATTTCTAATACTGATCACAAAATAAGTGGTAAAGGTACACTTTTTATTCTTATAAATATTCTTATTCGTATAAATAAACCTTCCAAAACAAAATACTTATTTATTTTTACATTTATTCTGTCAATCGCTTACGTAATTACACAAAAATATTCGCATTGCTCATGAAATTAGACATTTAAACAAAAAATATAAATACCAAAACGAATTTAAACATTTAGCGAACTTCTAGATTTTGTTGTTTGACCTCGGAGCAGACTGGGAGCTTTACTTTGCGAATCGAGAACGAAATGTGGATCCTGGTCGGAATCATTAAAGACATTAAAGTCACTCTGATCTGAATGAATGGGTGAAATGTAATATTTCCTTTGGTTGCATTCAGTTGTCGGATTAATATTACTAACCATAACTGAACTGTTTACGTCAATTTCTTGAAGTACTGGCACCGTAAGTGTCGATTGTTCTTTTGTAACGTCGTTGCCTTCTCTCTGGGTAGTAGATTCATCGATTGTACTCACCGATGACAATAATGACGGTGACGAATTCCTGACAAGTTCATCATTTTCTTTTTCATGGGGACAACTTGTAGTATTTGTGGCACGTATGTTATTGTTAATAATTGATAGATAGTAGGAACGTGATTTGCACATAGGAAGTTAAGTCACCTTCAGAATATTTGCACGTTTACTTCAGTATATAAGCTTGTTATTTATTCCAATAAATTAGACTATTACCTTCCTTCGTCTCATCATTTATCCACCCTCCGGGCTTTGGCAAATCACGTTCCTACTATCTATCAATTATTAACAATAACATACGTGCCGCATATTTATTGCCATACCAACAAGTAAACATCCACGATGCATATTGAACCTACAAAGATAAATTATCAATTATTTATTTAGTCCAATACATACTCGTACTTGATGCGTGTCTGTCACAAAGACTGTAGTAACTCGAAATTTATGAAATTATAATACTTAGTAGGTATTTTTCTCGTAACACTGCTAAACATTCGATTGAGTTTTAAATAAAACTGTAATTCACAAATAGATAATTATGACTAATTAATTAATAAACCATAAAAAAATTACTTAAAGTTATGATTCCACAAAACTGTATTATATCAAAAATTACTAACTGAATCAATAATAGTGTTATAAGTAAAAATATTATTTTAAATATTGCTTGTGTAAATCAGTAATAGTGTAATAACTCGAATAACAACACAGTCATGTTTATGCTTAAATCAACAATAGTGTATTAATTCAAAATATAAATATAAATTTTACATACCTGATTCAGTAATAACGTTGCAACTCGAAATATTGCGCCAAGCGGCGCGTCCTTCCTCGATCACTGTTGGTCGCAACTGAAGATGACGCAATATTGCAGGCGGGGAGTAGGAGACCAGTCAGTCATTAATAATGTCTTATAGCGCCATCTCTTATTCATTTTTTGCAGCATTTTTACGACGGTTTTAATGACTTGTAAGGAATTAAATTTTACGTAAGATTATAATGTTATGTCAAGTTCGATGTATTTTGAGTTACAACACTATTGTATTACTAGTGCGATATGAGTTATCAATGTTAATTTAAATTACTTAAATATTAATTTTTGACTTGTCTAGGTAATTATTTTAAGTTGATCGAATTTAGCTCGATAACTTATAACCCGCGGACAGACAGATAGAAGGACATGGTGAAACTATAAGTGTTCTCTGTTTACTACGGAACCCTAAAAAACGGCGGATTTTCTAATCTCCTACTTTTTGAAGTCAGTAAAAAGCAAAAGTAACTATCTGTCTGTTCATGGCTACGTTTGTAAACCAAACGTGAAATTTGGCACAGAGATTCTTAAGAGCCTGGAGAAGGACATAGGTTATATTTTATTATCATCATCAATATCATTTTTCATCACTACTCGGGTACCACCGCGGGGTAACTAGTTTTATGTATCTATATTATGTGATTCTTGTGATACCTACCCTGCAGTAAGCACATTATTACTACGATTATGTCTATGGCCTTCTTGAAGCATTCGGTTTTCTAATTCAAGTCTCTGTTTTTCTAGAAGCAACTTTTCTCTTTCTTGTTGTACACGAGCCGTTTCTTGTTCTCTTGAAATTCTTTCTTGTTCAAGTCTTTCTTTCTCTGCTTCTTGTCTTTCTTTTTCAGCCTTTTGCCTTTCTTTCTCAGCTTCTTGTCTTATACGTTCTTCCTCTTCTCTCCTCCTTTCGTGTTCGATTTTACTATTATTGATGCCCTCAAATTGTACAAATGAGGTCATGATAGTCTGGAAACATTTAAATTGAGAATAAAATACTGATATAAAAACATCATCAGATTCAAAAATTGTATAGGAGTCTTAGTCAAGTTGCTAAAATTAAACACATTACTTGATTTAAAAAATAAATTAAAAGAGCAACCGGTCAAATGGATGGTTATAAAGAAATCATTTATTACCTTTTCTAGATCTTCTTTATAGATATCATTAGGGTATGAATTAGATCGATTTCTCTTGCTTTGAAATTTGTCAAATGCTTGGATGAGGCTTGTATCGTGGCATTCTTTGAAATCATTCTCCGAAAGAGGAGGGTTAGTCGACTTGGTGCTCATGAGATTCTGGTATTCCATGAACAGCTCTTTTACAAGTGCCTTGTTGTTATTGTCATTAGTCATCATCAGTTGGACATAACGGTTCTGGAAAATCTGTAAAATAAAAAAAATAAAATCTAAGATGGCTATGATTCGAGCATGCGCTCAAATCAATCTTCCACCATTTGACAAACGTCGACACGGCGTGCACGCACCGCCACGCAAGTGTCAATGTTGGTCAAACGATGGAGGAGGATTTTAATCAGAATGAAATATATATTAGTAAAATGGCAGAAATATTTATACGAGTAAATCTAATTATGTGTTCGTCTGCTATTGAATGTATTTCAGTTCTTTGTCAAAGTTAAATTTGCTCTATACCTGTGAGGCACCATAAGAAGAACCACATAAGGTACCTCACAGGTATATTTTGAAAATTTAACTATTCTGGTTCTGAGCCAATATAGTCCAATTACTTTCTTAGCTTTGCGTTGATCTGTGATATGTATTTTCTGTAGCAATGTACTTACCTGTGCAAGTTCAGCTCTCTTTTGATCTGGTCTATCAGAGATTACTTTCACTTGTTCATCGTAAAATTTCATTGTAGCTTCTACAGCTTCATTATGAACCATATCCAGATCTAGAGGATGTAAGCACAACGACTGGTGTTTGCTGACGTTATTTATTATTTCTTCATATACATTACTTGCTTGTTTGATTGTTGCTTGGAATTTCGAAAGGTTGCTCTGCTCAAACTGTGATAACCGGTTTTCTAAATCCTGTAAATATCATGCGTTGTAAGGTATTTCCTTATATATTCAAGTAATAAACATATCTCAGTGTTAGAATTATAAATAACTAATCGACAATATTTTAAATTAATTGGCAACTTTTAATATATCCAAAAATTTTGCGCGGATTCTATTCACGTTAGGTATGCTAAATACCTGGTTTTGTACCACATTGAGAATGTTGACAAAGATTGTACAATATTTAATAAAAAAATAACCAAGAAATGAACATTTAAAATGATTGGAATATACACGCAAAACATGTACCTGAGTTAGTTTATCCAAATATTTACTGACTTCAACCGGTGAAGCCATTGTTTTCTTATTAGTGAAAGCGTCACGCGCTGCATTCAAGCACTTGCGATGTATGTCCTGCAAGTCTCCCAGCGGCACGCCGGGCTGCGTTGGACCACATTCTGCATTCATCTCTCTCTCGTATACCTCACGAGCTTCACTCTCAGCAGATAGAAGACCAGCTTCAACGGTGGCCTGAATTAATCAATACAAGTTAAAATTTAAAACAGCTATATCATGTGTAGTTTTATAATTTTTCTTACAAGAACTTTGCATTTCCTGGATTTTTTGTGTTTACTCAAGATAATCAAATCGTTGAGAAATGTATAAAGATAGAAAGTAGGTCAAATAATTGTCAATAAAATTTGACATAGCAAGCAATGTATATTGATATATTATATATTGATCATCACAATAAGATTAAGAACTAGAAATTGATTTGATTCACGTCAGAACAGATCTAAAACTAAAACGTCAAATATAAGTAAGCAAATAATGTTGAAAAAATATAAAAATAAGCTAAAAGGCTCATTCAGGGTTAACATTGACCCACGCACAGCGTTTATTGCGTCACTTTACACTATTTTAAACATGTTCTAATGTTTTACGAGAGAGCTCCCGGATAAACGAATTTACGCGAGTTTAGTTCGATATCTTCTGTGACAGGTGCATTGATTGCAGTTAAGACCCCCAGAATAGCCGTATAAAACATCGTTATCCCCTGTCGCCTTTTAAATAATGTGTGGTCCTAAAAATACATTTCTATAAATTTATGTATGTGTGTGCGACGTCATGAGTGATGTGACGCTCGCTGCATTACCAAATAAATAAAATAAATTACAGTTTAAAAAACTAAAAAACACGCTACAAATGATTGTAGTCAAAGTTCATTACAAGACTTTTCTAACAAATCCAAACACAGCTATGATACGATGTTCCATAATGAAGTTCTAGTTCATATCTTCCGGCTCCATCATCAGATCAGTTCAACAGTACCATATTATTGTATTGTCATCAGAACTACATACAGCTGCCAATTTTCATGACGCTACGATCCTTGGAAGATGGTTAAATTAGTTACCTTAGATTTCATTACATACAGGTCTTCCTAATAAAAGCGTGTTAAAAACATACAACGCGCTGTGCGACGCCCTGCATGAACGAGTCCTAATTCTACAAATACAGAAAAAGTCAGTGTTTACTACATTTTTTTAAATATCTCCCTATATAATTAATAAATTTAAATAATCAAGCAAACTGAAACCAACATCTCACCTGTACTATACTTTTTGGTTTAGGGATCTGATCACTGTTAAATAAAGTCAAGTAGGCTTTGAAATAGTTGTATAGCTCTCTCGATTTGATTCTTTGGCCGTTGATTGTTTTTGGGCATAGTTTTTCGGAACTAAGCAGTGTTGACACCAACTCTTTTAAGTGCTTCCGGAAGTTTAATTCAATATCTGGAATGATTAGAATTAATTCTATTGAACTAGCTCTTTTCTTATTTATCTCTAATTATCAAGAATTATAAAGTGCCTATTAACACAAGTTTAGGCAAATAAAATGAAGAACAACATGCTTCTATAACGTTCCCTCCAAAACTCCAGTCCTTTCAGCTGAGATGATAATGAGGCGATTAGTGTTTGGTATCCAGTATACGTTTTGTTACAATAGGGTAGAATGAAAAAATAACAGTTTCAATAATTACGTACCGTTAATATGACCTTTGAAATTTGGGCTCTGAACTTTGAACCCCGGGTGCGGCATCAAGAAACAAAATACTTTTTCGAAACTGGAGCGTAAATGGTTCCTCAATTGTCGCAACTCCTCTGGCATATTTGGAGTGACCTGGAATAATTAAATACGTTAACTCAGGTGACAAATCAGGTGGTTATTTTCAAACACTCAGGTGCTTTTTATGAAAGTGTCTTTATTTTGGCAAGGCAAAGACATTTGTAGACAAAAAATCTGCATTTTAATGAGAGTTATAGTTTAGATATGGAAATACCATACGTTCCATGTGTAATTTCGAAATCAAATTCGAAATTACGTAAGTATGGAACTTGAGGCTTTAGGACCACTTTAGCCTGCAGAAAACTACATAGTACGTACATATTTTGTGGTTAGGGTTTAATAGGTTAATATTACTTGCTTTTTTAAACGGTTTTCTTTAGCTTGACCTGTTTATTTGTTTGTTTGGGTCAAATTTAGTAATTGAAATTTTATCTCCTTGCAGTTGACGGATCGATCTGAAATTTGGTATATACCTTTAGTCCTGATAACACTATAGTTTAGTATATTCTGTATTATTGTAAATACAAGATGCCCGCCGCCACAAAATGGCGGTTTTCATATTTTAACACAACCCCCACAATATGGGTACTAAATGAAAGGCCTTTTCTAGTAAAATACAGTATCATACATTACCTACATCATTATCTTTCTTTTCAATAAAACCGTTTAACTTAAAAAGTTTTTTTAAGTAAGTACTTGTTTGCATATAAACAAGCCAAATGCATAACAAATGAACCGATTTTAACCGAGTCCTTTTGTTTGAAAAAGGATTTCTCCAGGGAGTGTTTTTAATTATGTTTCAATGACATCTGGTAGCCGTTTCTTTATGCCAGGGATCTTAATTTTCCTAGACATGTTATATCTCTTAATTTATAAATTGTCCAAAATAAAGCTTATTGACGTATAGTTATAAAACGTTATTATTAGCCTTTATTCATCTACATAGTTTTTACATTTATCAAACTTTTACAATTGTCATGCTATTATTGTTATGTCATATAAATTTTCCATTCATTATATTATAAATCTGTTCGTCGTCAATTATTTACGTATATAGTTATCCTTTCGTCCCAAGCCCTCCTATGCATATACGTACAATTCTGCGGGTCAACTGTATTGCAGCACTTGCGATAGAGTCTTTAAGACCAAGTTTGGCCTAGCGAGCCACACCAGGGCTCATGCTAGGAAACCATAGTCCGGGGTCGCTGTCATCGAAATCAATGATTGTATCAATTGTATTTATAAAAGTTTCGTCAAATAAGTCCATATTTACAGTACAAGTAGAAGGTAGGAAGATGTGTTCAGGCAAAGACATGGAATGGAGTGGATGAGACTAGCAAGAGACAAAAAACTATGGTCAAAACTGGGGGAGGCCTACGCTAAAGAGCTACACGCTACACATATGCTATAAAACGTATTATTCATAAAATGAATAAAATACCTTAAGCCGTTTCTGAAGCAGTTGTCTTCCTCCTTCTGTGCCGAAAGGATACTCATAATCACAAGCCCAGTCTCTCACAAGGAAACCAAGCGTTTGAAAAGCCTTTTCATCGTCATCTCTCTCCTGTACAAGCTTGCCGTACATTGTGAAAAGCTGGAAACCAACACAAATAATTTCATTAACGCCATTTGCAAACAGACCAAACACACAAAGTCTTAAGTAGTAATATAAAAGTGGATATTAAAGGGGCAACAAAACAATGATGTGGATATTAAAGTGGCAAAAAAAGAATTAAATAGTAACGTAGAAAAGAAAGAAGTGAATATTAAAGTGGCAAATTATGCGGCTATGCTGTTTCTAACTGGCATGAACTGGCGTAAATTGAGAAGGTTAGTTCTTCTAATGGAGGCCCAATTTCTATTCGGCTCGATTTAGATTACATCTATTTGCCAAAACAAACATATGTATGTATAAAATAAGGTGTTACAATCGATACGTTACAATGTCCAATTATGTTTTAATAAACTGTTCGCAATAAACTCTACTGTTCTGTAGTAGTTACTGTTGATTTTGATTTTGTCTAAGTAATCAATAGCAGCGTAGAAAACCCAGCCACGAGGTGGACAGATGACCTCATACAAATGGCAATGGCGGGAAGACGCTGGATGCAAGCCGCTTCCAAACGGTCTTTTTGGAAACCCATGGGGGAGGCCTATGTCCTGCAGTGGACTTCATATGGCTGAGATGATAATTATGGTAATGGTTAAATAGACTTTGGCTCAGCTACTTTGGCTTAGGTTGGTCCTGCCGAAGCAAACGCAACCTTACGCGAGATATCATTACCAGTGATATGTTTAGCTTCTCTTTGATCACTACCAGGTTTTTTATTTTCATATCAAATAACAACACACACCTGCAGATGTTGAAGGTCATCTTCCTGAATGTTCATGGATAGATTGTAAATCTGTACTGAAGACACGAGAGTGGAGAGCGCGAAGATAGTGGAGTTGTCACGGACTGTACTTTTGCTGTCGAAGTTGCCCTGCGTGTCCATTAGTAGTACTGCCACCTTTAAAAAACACGTATATTATGATAAAAATTAAGGGGTTTGTTTTACAAACCGCGATAGTTTGTATCTAAATGAGTCTAAACGACGTCATGGCATATTTACTATTGTGTCAGTTATTGAATTTAAGTTTCCTATATTGTTCGGCATGGAGGACTATTATTATTTGTCTTTGACGGCATCGAACCCGCAACCTATAGGTTAGAAGGCAGACATACTACCAGAAGAGATTAAAACACATCCCTTACCTCTTCTCCAGAAGGCAGTGTGGTGATGAAAGGTTCCGACCACAGGAGGATGCCTGATGTATGTCGCTCTATGCCTCCCCGCCAGCTGAAGCCGACCAGCGGCTCGCTGTGTTCACCCAGCCAGGAGCCATCCTTCTGGGCTGATCTCTGTAATGTAAAAATACTAGTATTGATTGAGCGTGTGACTAGCAAAATTTACTTTCATCTGTACGGATGATTGTTTTGAGGTGAACACTCGCGTACGGGCTATGTATTTCACCAACGAATCTTTGACTAAAGGTTTTATAATTTCAGCAAAAGCATTCATATATAGTCTAAGCCCAAATAATTACCTTTTGCATAGAACTTTTTTATTTTAGATATATCTCCAATTCGCCTCATTTTAAACGATGATGTGGCCGAGGATGAATCTCGTCTATCCAGAAGATATCTATTCACTGTAGCCTTGAAAATTTCAAAACAAAATCATAAAAAACAAACTATTTATTTTTGTTAATAACTAGATTGATTTATGAAATCGAAAAGTAAAAGTAGTTTTTCATCGAAATCAATAAAACACGGACGAGCACACCTGCAGATATTGTAACAGCAATTCACTCGTTTGCGTGCTGAAATATATTGGCTATCTTTTTTGTTAAGATATTAAAATTTAACTAACAAATAAAAGATTTTACGTGTTACGTACGGCGAAAAAGAAATATAAATATATAATTTTGATTTAAATGCCACATAATAATTATCTTAGTATATATCTCTAGATTTTCATACGATTTTGAAAAACATAAATATCAAAGTTTATATTATTGTTAGACTTACACTTTATTTACAAAATCTTTTTTAACGTAAATAAGTCCGCGTTCGACCACTAACTCGTGTATCGTGTGTTGTAAAGAAATGATGCGGTCGAAGATGAAGCATGCAGACTTTGTAGATACCTATTCATTCTGATCTTGAAAAAAACTCATGTAATACAAAGAACAAAGAAGCCCGCTATTTATATGCCGTTATTTCTTGTTCTAATTTTTTATACAAGTTTAGGAAACATAAAAACCCCAAAAAATAAAATACGGCTGAACCGATTTTGATAAAACATAGCTAAAACACATTCGATGAAATACTCTTCAAATAAAAAAACTGGATCTATATTGGTCCATAACTCATATATAACATACTTATAACACACCTCTTTTTGGGAAGTGGGTTAAAGAAGTTACGTTTAATTATATTATGCAGCATATATAAAAATATTTTATTTATTTATTTATTTTATTTTATTTATTTATTTATTTTATTTTATTTATTTATTTATTTTATTTTATTTATTTATTTACAAATGAATGCCACACTTACAGTTTAAACACTTTAAACCAACGCGCGCGACAATCTAGCATTACATGAAAATATAATAACATTATAATTTGCTAAATAAATATATGTAGAATAGGTAATTATATAAATATGCAAATATAATCAAAATAATATAACATGTCAAATAATCAAATAATACCGATCAAAATAATAATTAAGTAATTACAAAATGGAAAGAGAGAAAAGAAGAAAAGTACAATTCAATATACAATAATAATAATAAAAATTATATCGATACAATTAAATGAATATTATGCTGAATTCATGAAGATATTTTCAGTTAGCATTATGTACCTATCTTAGCGAGTGCGAAACAGGATTAGATAAAAAGAAATGATAATATACATTACGTATTTGCTTTATAGTCTAAGATCCCGCTATACAACGACCTTCACCGAGATGCTTATTTAATGAGACGTATTTTTTATGTTATTAAATATGCCAATAAATATATCCTATATGGGTTGCCTAACAAATTTCAGTCCAGAGTATTTTTAATTAATAATTTAAAAAAAATTTTTTTTTAAACATTGCACCGGTGTGATTATTAAATAAATTTGATACCAATCGAAAGTTTGAAGCCCATAGAATATGCAAACGTTAGGTTGCCTATTTTTTTCCGGTCACAACCACGGGTTGCCAGGTGTAAACAGGTAAATCTATACTAGCATTTTGCAACGGTCTGATTATTGAATCAAACTTAGATAAACTGAAAGATTATTTCATAAGGAACACGGTGGTATAGGGTTGCCTGCGAAAAATCAGTCCCGAATTACGGTTGTCGAATTTTAAATAATAAAATATCGCTGCGAGTGAATGTGTGTGAGAGAGAGGTGCCACACCAACCATCCCATGCGGTAGAAAAGGACGCAGCGTAGCAGCTGTTTAAAGTCCGCCCATTTAAAGAAGGAGAGTGCGCATGCTATTTGTGCTTGGAAATGAAAAGGATAGCGATAGACTCGTATATGCTGTGCATTATTTTGGAGTAGTTAATTATTGATGTACAGAAATAGTTATTTAATTTTTTATTTTTTAATCAATTAATTATTTATCTATGTTTATTGTTTATGTGACACTAAAGTATATACACATCTTTAGTAAAAAAGACAGTTAGAGTAAAACATATATATTACTTATCTGGCAAATTTTATCTTTATTATTGGGAGCCGAAATAAAAAACAACAATTAAAAGAATACTTCTGTTTATTGAAAAAAATTTAAAATACAAAAATTTTTAAATACCGATTTTATGTATTTATTTCAATTAAATACATATTATGTTATGTTTTACACGTAGCAAAAACAGTAATCAAGTTAGTGACAGTGTCAAATACATGTCTGTGTGATAAAAAAAACGAAATATTTGTATCGAACCGAACGTGGAGGGACCTTTTTTGTGCCGAAATTTGAGTGTTTTTTTTGTGACTTCTAAGTTGTGTTTTTGTTTTGAAAATAAATTTTTATCACTTAGTTCAAAATTAATAGTAATACATGACCCATATATATCCAGTGATACGATACAAGTGTTAAATTAACTAAGGGATGTGTTTATTTATAATAAATAGTGTCTAAACGCATAGATGTCGAACGAGAAAAAGTGATTGAAACTCCGTGCCGCCGGAACGCCGTCGGTATTTATTGCCGATTTTGAAACATATCTTCAATTACAACATGTAAGTATTTTTTATTAATTTTATAGATAGGTTTAGTTATAATACGATTACATAAAAATATTTTGAAATAAAGCAACCCATTTTGCTCAATAACGTCCTAATTGACTTAGCGTATTTTTTTCAAAAATCATCATCATTATCATCAACCGAAAAACGAGTTTTTTTTTATGGTATCCAAAAAAAAAAAAAAACTTATTTTTATCAGCGAAACTGTAACAATACTAAAGCTTATAAATCACAGTATCGTTTCAACACAAAAAAACAAGGGACTCCATTCATAAGATCTCCAGTTCATATTTATAAACATCGACCGGTTTTTATGGCATTCTTAATGGCCACTTGAACAGCGGGTGACTAATGACGGTCGGGTTTATCTAAACAATGTATGGGATGATGTTATTTTTTCTCGGATATCTGCATATTCTTGTTTTTTAAAGTAAATAAAACAATAATATTTATGAAATGTTTTTAATATTTTTTAATATTATTTTTTTCGTAAAAAATGGCGAAAAAAATCGCATGCTCAACTTTAAGCCTAGATAGGGGGATACTTTGATTTAATTAAACGACATATACGTTTGATATTCAGTTAGCTTTGTTCAGTAAGATTATAGTGATATAAGTTTCATATATAGTTTTCATACAAATTTTAGGAGAAATCCAGGTTTTAGTGGCGCGCGGCGAAAAAAAAAAAATTGCTAGTATAGATTTACCTGTTTATACCTGGCAACCCGTGGTTGTGACCGGAAAAAAATAGGCAACCTAACGTTTGCATATTCTATGGGCTTCAAACTTTCGATTGGTATCAAATTTATTTAATAATCACACCGGTGCAATGTTTAAAAAAAAATTTTTTTTAAATTATTAATTAAAAATACTCTGGACTGAAATTTGTTAGGCAACCCATATAGGATATATTTATTGGCATATTTAATAACATAAAAAATACGTCTCATTAAATAAGCATCTCGGTGAAGGTCGTTGTATAGCGGGATCCTATACTATTATAAACATCCTATTTTGTGACAATTTTAAAAATCCTTACCGGCGCAGAGAGGTATCTGATGAAGAAGTTGAGCAGGAAAGACTTCCCCCCGCGGTAGGCTCCGGCTACGCTCACCACCACCACTGGAAGGTCCCTGATCTCTGGCTTCAGCAGGACCTGTTCCAGCAGATCTTCATTCAGCTGGTACGTGTGGTCTTCCAAAACATTTACGACTTGTATGCCGTGATTCAATTCTGACATTTTGCACACACTTTATGCTTCAACGATCGAGTTGCAACTGATGATTCAGACAAAACAAACGAACGTATGGTCGACCTATTTTTAGTACTTGTACAGAAGTGAACGGCGTTGGCGGGCTTTGAATCTCAGTGTTGCCAATTTAATTTTAAAAAAATAGCTAGAGCACACTTTTTAGGGTTCCGTACCCAAAGGGTAAAAACGGGACCCTATTACTAAGACTTCGCTGTCTGTCTGTCTGTCTGTCTCCAAGCTGTATCTCATAAACCGTGATAGCTAGAAAGCTGAAATTTTCACAAATGACGTATTTCCGTTGCCGCTATAACAACAAATACTAAAAATTAAAAAAAAATATATTAAGTCCCCATACAATAAACGTGTTTTTTTCGTATTTTTTTTGCTCAATATTAAAAACGGTAACAGGTAGAGGCTTCAAATTTTCACAGAATATTTACTTGTATATTACCTTTCAAAATAAATAATTAAATAACAATAAAGTAAATATTAAAGGGGGCTCCCATACAACAAACGTAATTTTTACTAAATCTTAATTAACAGGTAGAAACTTGAATATTTGTAAGTAAATATTTAGAAATATATTAACTATAAAAATAAATACCTAATCTAATACATAAAAACTCACAAAATGAAAATAATCCGTGCATCTAAACGCGGTGCGAGCGCCGCGCCGCGGTGTGGTGGTGGCGCGAGCGCGAGGCGGTTGCTAAGCAACGGCCGCGCGGGTAGCGGGGGAGGTAACATCACGGAGCGAGCCATAACCGCGCGTATTCGCGCGAGCGTTGTCATGCTGCCCGGATGTGTATCGAAAACCTACCTATAAGTTTGCAATTTACTACTTGGAATTTCGTTGATTTCTCGTTATTTTATAAACAGAACTAAACTTTGTAGTATTATAGATGATAGTACGGAACCCTTAGTGCGCGAGTCCGACTCGCGCTTGGCCGATTTTTTAAACTATCACGGTCATTCATTAAAGCACTATTATTATTAACGGTATATTTACCGTGGTTTCCGTTAATTTTGAACCACGGTAAATATTCTGTTAATAATAATAGCTAGAGCAATCATAATAATGCTAAAAGGTAGATTAATTAAAAAATAATTAGTTGCTTCTTGAAACTCATTATATAATAAACATAAATGCGCAAGAAGAAGGATAAAGTTTTCCATGTGTATGTATGTTTCCAGTTTTTATATGTTACATACTCGTATGTAGGGCCTTACCGAAAAACGTTACTTAACTTTAACCAAAGTTTTAAATTCTCTGTCTTCTTTCCGCTAGTGTCATCCCGTGTCAGCCAGAGGTTGACAAAATATCTTAAGCATTGCTTAAAGTTAAGTAAAGTTTTTCGGTAAGGTCGGTAATATTTGCTAAGAGTAAAAAGAATTATGACCAATCACATGGAGATCATATTTTTTTGTCTTACACAACAACAAACCATTGGGTTCAATTGTTAAAGGTATGTAAATAAATTATCTGATCATTGTTTATAGACTAAGCTAAAGAAGCCTCTAGATACGAGTCGAATTTGTACTTCTATCTATATATCTGTCGCCTATCATATTTTTCTCTCCATCATATGGTTGCCTGTAAGACACCGCTTTTAGCCACCCATTGCTAAATTGTAATTACTTATATGTAAGATGTGTATAATAAAGTGTATATCTATCTATCTATTCATACATGTTTTTTATTATTAATTAAATTTATTTTAATCTAAATTTAGATGGAAAAGTCTACGCCCGCAACACTGGATATCTTTAAGGTTGAATATAAATACATACATAACACAGACATGAATGTTGGGAAGTCCCCGTACTCGTATGAACAGCTTCCTTTCCTTAAGATAATGAGTAACCATGCATTATATTTAATTGAATCATATTTTAAAGTACTTACAGTAGTTTTTAAACAAAGAAACTTTGTTCAAATAACTATAGTTTAAAAAACTGAAACAACCGATTTAAGCCGCGGGAATCCTGCAGTGAAACCGCGGGATTATTAATGCGGGATACAACTAGTGCATAAATAAATGTATGTAGGCATTGTTAAAAGCAGACGATCGAATTGTTTGCACCGAATATACGGAAACTTCGAATAAATCCGGGAAAGTACCAGTTTCACTCGCACACCGAGGCTTCCTAATGTATTTATACATAGATCGGTTTTCCCCAGCTCTGCATGGCAAGCTTCAAGTAAGGTAATCGCCCGACTCGTCTTCAGTCGCGACACTTCGGGCAATGCTATTAGACGCGTGTTGTAACTTGTGAACAATGACAATGCCATCCTGTGTGTTTAGAAAGTGCAACTCCAAAATATACAAGGCCAAGATACTAAATGGCCTTTAGAATGTGGTCTTATCCTCGAAAGTGCTGAAAACTGAGATTTACTATGATTTTACTTGATATTCAATAAGTACAACATCTCTACTGATAAAATTGATAAAATCTCATTCTGCATGAACATGAACACTGACACACGAAATTTGCTTTATACCCAAGAATATTTTTCAACTTCTTAAATTTTTAACTTCACATCTTATCTATACAGATAGCGTGAAATAGCGTTCACATACCAAGTTCAAATAAGTTAGTGTTACAGACCTATTTTTCAACCGACTTCCAAAAAGGAGGAGGTTCTAAATTTGACTGATTTTTTTATTTATTTTATGTTTGTTACCTCAGAAATGTCGGCTGGGTAAACCGATTTTGATGATTCTTTTTTTATTTGAATGCTGGTGCTTCCCGTGTGGTCCCATTTCAATTTAGTTCAGTTCTGACAATGGTATCCATGAGAAGTCGGTTGATTCAGTTTTTAAGAGATTTTAATTTAGAGGTTTTAAAAATACTGTTTACTTTATTCTAAGTACTTATATGTCACATGACACCAACTGTCAACAAACGTGCTCTTGTCATTTTTGTAGAATTAACAAGGGGGTTTTATCTGGTACAATAGTCATCCATTTTTTCAAAAAATATTTACGCAACTTTGTCTCCCTATTAACCAGTTTTTAGTTCTATGTAGTTGTACATCAAAGTTAAGCCTCCAATTTTAAATAAAAACTACGGGTCACTCAAATCCGACTATAGTTTCAAAAGACCGCCGTATGCGGTTGAAACTATAGTCGAATTTTTCGGCTTAATACATACGTGAGTGACCCCCCGTAGTTTTTATTAAAATGAGTGTTATCCCTCCAATGTTACCAATTTCAAGACCTGTATCCATTACCATTCAAGATATAGCTGTTTAAATGTAGGACAGACAGACAGACACCGTAGCCTCACGAATATAATATATATATAACTATACGAGTTCCGTTTTTAGGGTTCCGTACCTCAAAAAAAAAACGGAACCCTTATAGGATCACTTTGTTGTCCGTCTGTCTGTCTGTCTGTCTGTCCGTCTGTCCGGGTGTCAAGACTTTTATCTCGGGAACACGTAAAGGTATCGTGTTGAAATTAAAACCATATACGCATATCTATAGTTTCTTGCTACAGAAAGAAAAATCAAATTTCTCAGTTTTCGTAAAAAAAAGTTACAGCCGAATATGTCGTAAAAAATGGACATTTCGACACTCACAAGGGAATCAAAACCTATGGGGTACTTCCCGTTGACCTAGAACTATGAAATTTGGCAAGAAGCATTGCGTTAGAGGAAACATGTAGGGAAAAATCCGAAAACGGGACATTTTTAATTTAATCACAAAATATAGTGTCTTTATGCAAGGAATGAGGGTCCAAATTTTAAAGTGATTTAACCGTATTATGTGGAGTATCATATGAAAGAGCTTAATTTGCATAGGTAAAAAACAGGTTTTCAAATAGTTTTACGATGTATATTTTTCGGTATAAAAAGAAAAATATATAAAAAAATATATGATTTCCCCTTTTATCTACTAGTTCGTACGGAACCCTCGGTGGGCGAGTCTGACTCGCACTTGTCCGGTTTTATTTTCTTTTGAGGTACGGAACCCTAAAAATGGTCATGTGTACGCGTGTCAAAATTCCTAGTACTTTGAATGTTCGTTGTGACGTTGTGAAGGCCTTGTACAAATCGGATCGTACTACCTGCATTACACGTATCGTGACATGTATGTATGTATGTACTAACAAAATAACTACCATTAACTAAATTCCTTTTGAACTTATCATATAATTAATTGACCTGTAGTAATATCTACATCGATACTGCGTTAATTCCCGGTCTTCCTTATAAACGCTTAATAAAATCTTATTCACTGAATAAGGAGTTGTCACTTCCTGTCAGACGGGATCCTGACAAGTGCGGAAACGGAATAAAACACTATTTAACTAATATGGGCTTATTCACCGTTTGTAAGTAAGAAAGTCGTATGTGTAATTATTGGGCCTTACCGAAAAACGTTACTTAACTTTAACCAACGTCTTAAATTAGCTGGATGCAAGCCGCTTCCAATCGGTCATTTTGGAAATCCATGGGGGAGGCCTATGTCCAGCAGTGGACTTCTTATGGCTGAGATGATAATGATGAACGTCTTAAATTATCTGTCTTCTTTCTGCAAATGTCATTACGTGTCAGCGAGAAGTTGCAAAAGATGTTAAGCATTGCTTAAAGTTAAGTAACGTTTTTCGGTAAGGCCGATAAATTGTAACTACTAAAACCACTTACTAGTTACTGTAATTCTACAACTTTATGTCGAAATTCTGTATTCGACGATTTCGATCCACGGTCTTGATGCGTACTGCACACGAATGGAGCGCTGAAAGACTATGCGTTGTGGATGACCGGAAGGCTTAACTTTTGAGAAAGTATTAGTCCAAGAACGGAAGTAAACGGTCTCAGCTCATGGTACACCTAAATTAGTCCACTTGGCTCTATGATGGGTATTTTTTACCCGACTGCGTAAGAAGGAGGGCTATGTTTGTCGAGTGTATGTATATGTTTCAATATTATCTTGTGCAGCTTAAACGGCTTGACCGATTGTGATGTGCGACGTGTAGTTAGAATTGTCTTCACTTTCTGAGTGTCATAGGCTATATTTTTTGACATATTAATAATGCGGCTGTCGCAAAAAAAAAAACAGAATTTGCTTTTGCGTAACAACCAACAAACATTTTCGCAATAAATAAGTGATATTAATAGAATTATTCTACAGTATATGTACGCATTTATAACAGCGATTTTACGCATACTTTTTCATAAGAAATTGTACTTAATAGCATATCAAGCGTAAGGAAATCTAAGTATTTTGATTTTCTTGTAATATAGATACATACTTGTTATTAACACATTGAACTTCATTTTTTGTAATTACACTTGTGACTGTTTACGGAATATTTGAGCCGTGACTGGAAAATTTGTTGAGTTTTATATATTTCAGTGGACATGATTTCTGGCTTGTCAAATTCAATACGATGGTTAGGCCTTAAGTCCAGCAGATGCTCAGCTCACATGTTATGTGTACACTGTACAGGTACTTATTTTGTTTTTTTCAAAGGAGGTAAAATCTAAATTAAAAAAAACGAACAAGGCGAGATAAAACCATTTAATAAATTAAACCGTTTAATTAAAATTAACAAACTTCACTGCTGTCCCCATATTTTTTTATCTATAAAAATATTTAATAACAAAAATATATTTCTATTACAATTTAAAAATATTAAACAATGCATAATATTAATTTGGCTTCATTTTTATGATATGTAGTAATAATGTAATAATGTATGTAGTAATAATGTTTAATAGTCTTTACATGTAAAATAAAGTGTGACCATATAATAATTTCAGGGTATTTATTTCTTTAGACAATTCCCAAGCTGCAATATTTACCATCTCAGTATTCGTCTTAATCCGCGTCTTCTCCTACGATTTCGATTTTCCTGTTCAATTCTTTGTCTTTCCAATTCAAGTCTCTGTTTCTCTTGTTCAACTTTCTGCCTTTCTTGGTCGAGTCTAATGATTTCTTGCTCCCTCGCTATTCTTTCTTGCTCTGCTGCGACTCTCTCCAATTCTGCTTTTATTCTTTCTTCTTCGATTCGACGTCTTTCCTGCTCTTGTCTTATTCTTTCTTGTTCAATTTTGCTGTTGTTTATACCTTCTAATTGTGTAAAAGTATCCATGATTAGCTGAAAAAAAAATACATTTTAAAAATAACAATAAACACTGTAAGTACCTAAATAAATGTTTTTATTTTGTTTAAAATTAGTATAGAAACTTATGTGTATGCGTCTTTCTCTTCCAATTATGTTTCTTAGTGTAAGCTACAGCAGTTAGATAGAACAGTTAGATTACAGTATCAATAATTATTCATTTTTTTACGGCAAGTGCCTTTATTAACTACAACAAAACAATATACAAACCAAACAAACCAAAAAACTAAACTACTACACACAAAGCTAGCTCATCGATTACCCCAGACCGATAGAGGTCTAAAGACAATCGAAATGCTCAAACCCACTATCAGTTGGCAGCGTACCCAGCAAGCTGACCGCATTGCCACGTTGAATGGTAATGCTTATGCGTTGGGCCACATACGCACCAGCATTATTCATATTTGTTTTTCGTTTTATGACAACTTATTAGTCTCACACAAAAACATTTTTGTTACCTTTACTAATTCATCTTTAAAGACATCGCTGGGGTAGAAACTAGGTCGTGTTCTTCTAGCTTCAAACTTATTGAGTGCTTCATTGAGGGCAGCGTCATGACTACTCCTGAAGTCAGCATCGGAAAGTGGAGGGTTTGTTGATTTACTTTCCATAAACCTCCAGTATTCTGTTTTCAGTTCGTTTACAACATCTGTATTATTTTTATCGTTTGCAATCTTCAACTGGGCAAGACGATTTTCCAAGTTCTGCAATGAACATTAATCATTAACACTTAATTGATCAGATTGATAGTATTTAGAAATTATTAAGTGTATGATTCATGAACATATTTAAATTACTATCATCATTGAGTAAGTAGTGTGTGTAGCGAAGTTATAAAATGTTATCTATAATGGCTATACTCATTTATAGAGGACATCGACGGTATAACATTTTTTCTGTTATTTAACCGTTAAACTGAAAAATGCTAATATTTTCTAATACAAAATTTTAATGTTCACAAATTTTGGTTGAATAGGAGAAGATATCAGCAAATTGATGCTATACGATTTCTTTGTTATTCTATAACAATTAAAGCATACTTGTGTAAGTTCCGTTCTTTTGTGATCTTGATTGCTCGAAAGTTTCTTAACACTTTCATCATAACTTTTCATCGCAGCTTGGGCGGCCTCGTTGTGTACATTTTCCAGATCTAGAGGGTGTAGATATAGAGGGTGATTGTTTTGAACTATTTCCTCGTAGACGTCACTGGCTTTTTTCGTCACCACTTGAAGCTTAGATAGGTTGCTTTGCTCATACTGAATCAGACGGGCATTTAACTCCTGCAAAAAATACATATCACTTATTTATCTACTAGGTACGTACTTTTTTGTAAAAATATTAAAATACGCAGATAACATAATTGCCTGATTCAATTTTTCCAGGTTTCTGTCAACTTCTTCTTGTGTTGCCATCTGTTTTTTGTTCGTAAAAGTAGTACGTGCCAAGTCTAAGTACTTTTGATGCAGGTCTGGGACGTCCTCAGAAGGTACAGCAGGCTGTGTCGGACCACACTCATTGTTCATTTCTGTTTCATATACTTCACGTGCTTCGTTCATAGCAGATAGAAGACCTGCTAAAATTGTCGCCTGTAAAGGGAAAAAATTGTATAATTTGTGTTTTAGTTAGTTTTAGTTTAGGTGTAAACAATAAAGAGTTTATCTATCTATCTAATAAATTTACAATACGCCAATACTTAATGCCACTAGTAGACTCAGGTTTAAGCTTGCAGATAGGTTTTTAGAGAGGTGGTAAAGTACTTAAGTTAAGCCTATTAATTATATTTGAAATAACAAAACCACTTGGTCAATTAATGATATATCACCTTTGAAAGGATGATCTATAGTATTTATTTTCCTGTTTTTACATGTAATGTCAATATTATATTATATTGAAATGTCCTTTTGTTCCTGTTATAGAAATATCTTATTATAATTATATGTATCTCATTTTATTAAACAATTTAATCTATTGTTGGTTCATGTAACTTAATTATAAGTAAATAATTTCTAAGCCACCGCTTAATCTTCTGTAATATATAAACTGGAAAATAGTTTTCCTAAAACTTACTTGCATAATGGTTGTTGGAGTAGGAATCTTATCACTGTTGAATAAGGGCATGTAAACTTTAAAGTAGTTGTACAGTTCTCCGGTTTTTACTTTGTGACCATTTATAATTTTAGGGTTTAATTTATCTTTACTCAGTAAGGATGAAACTAAGTCTTTCAGATGAATTCTAAAGTTTGGATCAATATCTGAAATAAATAAAAACATGATAAATATTTTCCAGACCACGGATTTAAATAAAAAAAATCTGCTGTTCAGTACGTGAAAATAATTAATTTAAATGTTTTCTTGGGAAGTTATTGAAATTTGTACACAAATATGTAGTTCGTAGGTAAATATCAACGAAATAACAGTTTAACTTACCACCAATACTGCCCTTAAAGTTCGGTTTTTGAACTTCAAATCCTGGATGAGGCATTAAGAAACAAAGTTCTTTTTCAAAGCAAGAATGTATGTATGTCCGAAGATCTTGCAACTCTTTAGGTTGGTTGGGAGTAATCTGAAATTAAGTTAATTTAATTAATAATAATAATGCTTGGCACAGATAAGAACAGTATCTATGTGCTATAGAACAGTTTTCGAATATGCTGTTTATATTTTTATCATTAGTAAAATCTAGACGAACACGAAATCTTCACATAACGTCGCCATTCAAATGTTTGTATTGAAAATAATCTTAAAAATAATATTTTCTCATTATCATCTGAAGTTGTAGTAAGTAATTAATGTACCTCAAGTATTTTTTGCAGCAGACACATTCCTCCTTCCGCACCAAACGCATAGTCATAAGGGTAAGGCCAGTCTCTTACTAGGAATTCTAGAGTTTGAAAAGGTTTCCCGACATGATTTTTCTCTAGCATCATTTTACCGTACATTGTGAAAAGCTGTAAAGATTTAAAAAAATCACATGAATGATAAAAATATCGAGCAAATTGTAATGTAATTTGGCAAGATGTTCATCTTAAATCTTTACACAAGGTTCAAGGATAAAATAATACGGTCAATGAAACTGGGTTTAATAAACAAAGTGTTAAGCAGAGATATACTTACTTGTAAATGCTGCATGTCGTCTTCTTTAATGTTCATAGATAAGTTATAAATCTGTACCGACGATAGAAGAGTGGAGAGAGCAAAAATAGTAGAGTTGTCACGGATAGTACTTTGAGTGTCAAAGGTACCTTGGGTGTCCATTAGAATAATCGCCACCTGAAAAGTACTTGTATAAGCTATCTTGGTTCAAACATTCTTAAAGACACATACATACTAGAGAAATATAGATGGCATAGAACATAAAGTGACTATAAAATTTGCAAAAAATAAACAGTGATTAAAATACTTAATGCTCTCAAAATTACGGGCACCTTTTCTCCAGATGGTAGTGTGGTGACAAAAGGCTCTGACCAGAACATAATGCCAGTGGTATTTCTCTGGACTCCTCCACGCCAGTCGAATCCAATAAGAGGCGCGCTATCTTCACCCAGCCAGGAACCATCTTGTTGAGCTTCTTCCTGTAATATCGAAGATATGTATTTGATGTAAAATAATATTGTAATTTACTTCCAAAGTTTACTACATTCAGAACTAAATGATAATAATATATTTTTTGATACACAATCACAAAATGTATAAGCTATACATATAGAAAAGACATGAAATATCTACGAAGCAGTTTTTGTATGTATACTTAACTATTTTATACTAAAATAAATAGTAATTTAATTATACAGTTACAGTTTTTGGTGCTTTGTAAATGCAAATATGTAGTACTATAGTCGTGATTCAATACAAATACAAATAATGTATACAATTGATTGGCTAACATTTAGATATTTTTAAAATGTGATGTTATTTATACGTTTTAGCTTACCGGAGCGGACAGATATCTGATGAAGAAGTTTAACAGAAAGGACTTCCCGCCGCGGAAGGCTCCAGCCACGCTCACCACCACCACTGGTAAATCTTTAATCTCCTTTTTTAGAAGGACCTGTTCCAACACATTCTCGTCCAGCTGGTACGAATGATCCTCCAAAACATTAACAACTTGTAACCCACGACTTATTTCCGACATTTTTTCGACACACTGTCCTCAAGCGCTGAATTGCAAGTAATGATTCAGAACAGCTGGTCGGTTTATTTATAAGCGACTCGGATTTTCATGTTTATTAACACAAGGGGACGCCCCGGTTGAATGACTTCCATTCAATGAGTAATGCAACCGACGGAAGGAACGCTAAGGTCGAGTTTGAATCAGTATTTATTTACCGCTTGTGATAAGATTATTGAAGTGGGTATTACGTCACAGTAACATAACACAGTAACAACTAAATTTGACAGGACCTCAATTGTACGCTAAAACAGTAAACCTTAGTACTGTGACCGGAATGCGATTGAAGCGCCGCCGCCGCATTGATAAGATTTGAGTGGTTGCGCGGACTCTATATTGGTATTTTATATATTGCTTATCGAAGGAAATACGTTAACCAGAAACGAATAGCTTGTCATAAATTTTACTATCGCTATTTACTTAATTGCTATTAGATTATTTTTTATAAACAAAATGTTGCCATTTTGATTACAAAGAGCACAAGGATAGCTAGTACAGCCGTTTCGCTCGTGCGCGGTATCATATTTGTAGAATAATATTTTTGAATGTATTTTTTGGTAAGTATGCAAACTTCAACCTCATGAAAACACTAAACAAATAAAAAATATATACATATACATTTGTAATATAGTTTTTATTACATTTGATACATTATTTTATTACATTAGGTACATTAATTTATATTTTAAATACGATAGAGTGAACTGCGCAGCTGAAGTATATCACACTAGGTTCTAAATTATTGAAGTCTTGAATTCTTTGTAGAGTTGAACTGTTACGAGCAAGCTTGTATCTTAAAATCAGGCTGACTTTTTTGTTACCATTATAAGTATATAAAAATAAAATAAAAACTAAAGGTTGATTAATGTTAAAACGTTATTTTTAATTGTTATGTAAGATACAATAAATACAGTTTTATATAAAACAATCTAATTATACAGCGCTGGCTTTGTTTTTGAATAAATTTGTGTTATTTACATTATTGAACATCTTCTCTTCTTATGCCTACGCCTTTGGTTTTCTAGCTCGATTCTCTGCCTTTCTAACTCAAGTCTCTGTCTCTCTTGTTCAACTTTCTGTTTTTCTTGTTCAAGTCTAATCATTTCTTGTTCCCTCTCTCTCTTCTCTTGCTCAGCTTTGACTCTCTCCTGTTCAGCTTTTATTCTTTCTTGCTCGATTCTGCGCCTTTCTTGTTCTTGCCTTATTCTTTCTTGTTCAATTTTACCGTGATTTATACCGTTTAAGCGATTAAAAGTATCCATGATGAGCTGAAAAATTAATTGAAAATAATATTATGTAAATATTTAACACCTTTTTCTTCGTTATTAAATATAACATCGTCTGGCTCCCAAGAATAAGGTTTAAAGATTTTTTGAGTAAGAAACACGTATGGAATCAATAAGTGATATATTTTACATGACTGTTTGTCCTTCTTTATATTACACTAATAACGCCATAGTGAGCAAGTGAGTGTAATACTGCATAAATAAAGCACCGGATAAAGACAGTTGAATGAAATTTTAAATAAAAATCATCTTTGTCCAGCTATTTAATATCGTAACCTGGTTTTGGTCAAAAGGTTACAAACCAATTACCAATTTTATGTTCAAGAAATGAAGTATTTATTGTGAGGATTCGGTTCACTATCGAACGATGCTCGCTATGAGTACCGTCTTCTAGCATATTATAGAATCTATGAAGCGTGACTTGTTTTAAATAATTTGATTGTAAGAAAGCGTAAAGGGGGAAATAGCTTGACTTCATTTCCAATTTATTATAAAACAGTTAAAATAGGCCAAGGTCTTTTTCTTTTATTCTCAATTTCCAAATTTCCTTGTTTTTGTTGACATTCCTTACCTTCACTAACTCTTCTTTGAAAACATCGTTTGGATAGGAGTTAGGACGAATCCTCCTAGCTTGGAACTTATGGAGTGCTTGATTGAGTGCAGCATCATGATTGCTCTTAAAGTCAGCATCAGAAAGTGGAGGATTGACGGATTTACTTTCCATGAACTTCCAGTATTCTGTTTTAAGCTCATTCACCGCGTCTCTGTTATTTTTATCATTTGTCACTTTTAACTGGGCGTGTCGACTTTCCAAATTCTGGAATAAAAGCCCATACGCTGAATAAGTATTAGTTTATAAATTGTTAAATTTGTGTAAATTGTTATTTGTTATTAGAACGTTTACTTCGCTATACCAGTGTGAAAATATTTCTGTTCCGTATTGACGAATTAAAAATTTCAATGACATTATCTGTTTTGTCACTGACCCAAAAAGAGGAGTATTGTAAGTTTGACGTAAGTATCTGTATATCTGTGTGTTTGTCTGTGGTATCGTTGCTCTCAAAGGGATGGACCGATTTTGATCTAGTTTTTTTTGTTTGAAAGAAGATTTAATCGAGTGTTCTTAGCTGTTTCATTAAAATCGGTTCAGCCGTTTTTTTTGTCGGGGTTTTTGAGTTTTCTAAACTTAAACTTGTAATACATATAGAAGAACAGAATCGAGAAGATCCAGAAAATATTTCTTAAAATTTCAGTAAATAATGAATTAATAATAGGTATAAGACGAGTTAAGCATAATACATAAGTAAAATATTTAAGATACATACTTGAGTTAGTTCTGATCTTTTTTGGTCTGGTTTGCTCGAAACTTTCTTAATACTTCCGTCATAAGTTTTTAACGCAGCTTGTGCCGCTTCATTATGTACAGCCTCAAGGTCTAATGGGTGGAGACATAGAGGCTGATTCTTACTGATATTTCGAACTGTCTGCTCGTACATGTCAGTTGCTTTCTTGAACACCGCTTGAAGCTTGGATAAGTTGCTTTGCTCGAATTGAGGCAAACGTACATTCAACTCCTGGAAAGGAATTGAATAAATTTTACATTTTAAATATAAAACCGACTATTTTTCCTTATAAGACCATGAGACCATTTGACGCCTCATATGATTATAGATAGAAGGTTAGTTGGAAGGGAGATAGTATTAGAGTTTATGGAATGAGAGGGTACCTAAAATGTAACGTTGTAATGACAGGGGGGTCAGCCCATCGCCTATACAAACGGCAATTACCCTCATGTTCTTTAACCACCTTTTACAGTATATATGCCCACGAAGGTAAGCAGCTGGAACATAATATTTTTTCTTTTACTCCCAGTCTAGCATAGAAGAGTTGCATAAGTTTTAATGAAATAATTTTATTTTTATCTTCCAAAAATTAAAATATAATGTTATATCTGAAAAATATATTACTTGATTCAGTTTCGCCAGATTTTTATTGACTTCATCTTGAGTTGCCATTGTTCTTTTATTGCTGAAAGTAGTTCGTGCTAGGTTTAGGTATTTTTGATGCAGGTCTGGGACGTCCCCAGAAGGCACGGCAGGTTGCATTGGTCCACACTCAGCGTTCATTCCTTTCTCATATGCATCACGAGCTTCATTCATGGCAGACAGGAGTCCTGCTGATACTGTCGCCTATGAAAGAATATTGTTATTATTCATTTGAAGAGCACTTCTACATTTGGTCATGAACTTATTGATTGTCAAAAACTTATAAAAAAATGATATATGCCTTTGTTAAATTATTTTGAATAAAATAATGGTATATCACTAAAGTATCTTACCTGCAAAATAGTAGTTGGATTCGGAATCTGGTCACTGTTAAACAGGGTCATGTAAGCTTTGAAGTAGTTGTATAACTCTCCAGCTTTTACTTTTTGGCCGTTTATAACTTTAGGGCTTAGTTTTTCTTTACTGAGCAGAGATGACACGAACTGTTTCAGATAAGTTCTAAAATTTGCGTCAATATCTGGAATCAACAAACATTTTATGAAATATATCTATGTCTGGCCACTCTTGTTTGAGGGCCACTCTTGTTTGCGGTAGTATGACTGACTGATGATTAGCAAAATTATCTAAAAATATTTATTATTAAGTGAGTTCATCATTAAAAGAGTTAGCTTGTTTATTAGTGTCAGCTTCTCCAAGAGAAGGATGTTTGCAGATCAATACCGCTATTGATATACACTATCCAATTCTCCAATTATAGTAGTAGCTTTGGCATTTAAACATAAACGAGTTTTTAATCGTATAGATTTTTGACGTTAAAGTCAAAAAATTTAAAGATAAAATACCCGACTGCATAATAGCGGCTTTTAAGCTATCGAAAACTATACATACAACCATTGATTTCTAATTTATTATTCCTAATTAAATTTGAAGATATAACTTAAACATATTTTTGTAATCTTCTTTTAATTTACTTTATTTTGATACCTTACTCGATTGGTTTGGTTAAAAATATATCAACGACTTACAATTTAACGCAAAATATTCGCCAGTTTGTTTTTTATTTGGATTTAAAGACGAATCTAACGATACCTTAACTGTCGAAATTTATCTAGCCGTTTGGAAGACATATAGCATTAATAAGGGGTAATATAGCAATTTACAAACACACAAGGTACCTACGCGCGAAAAACCCTTCTTTGGCGGTTGGGTTAAAAGTCTATCTATTTTTAGTACGTAGTACATACTTTTTATACAGCTGAATAAATAAGTAATCAAGAAGATGCATACCGCTAATATTGCCATGGAAGTTTGGGTCTTGAACTTTGAATCCTGGATGCGGCATCAGGAAACAAAGAACATTTTCAAAGCACGAGCGTATATGCGTGCGAAGATCACGCAACTCTTTAGGTTGTTCAGGAGTAATCTGGAAAATTGTAATATTTTGAAGTAATAAACTAAACATAATAAATTATTTTCTTAGTAGCAGGAATATTCAACAAAAGTTGTATTTGTTATTTCTTCTTAATTTTATCTTATCTATCTTAGTTTAATTTTATTGTAGTACTAAATAATCGATTTTTGCAGCTAAGTCCTCCCTGTTCTTTATACGTGTGGAAAAAATACATTTTTGAATAAGATATTATCTACATACATTTTACCTCAAACTTAGTAAGCAATGGTAGGGGCAAGGATGGAGTACATTGACATTGAAGATAAAATATCTATTCACTCTAGCCTTGAAAATTTCAAGATTGTAATTCTCAGAAAACAGATAAGGTACTCACTGTAGTACGCATAAAAAATGTGGACCAAAACCTTTACCTTTCTCATTTTCAATGTATACCTTGGTTTCAAAGGCCGATACATATTTTAATACACATAACTTCTTTATTTAAATAATTGGATTTACCTCCAGTCTTTCTTGTAGCAAACGGTTCCCTCCTTCTGATCCAAATGCGTAGTCGTAAGGGTAAGGCCAGTCCCTCACCAGAAATTCCAGGGTTTGAAACGGTTTCCCGACATGGCTCTTTTCTTGCACCATCATACCGTACGTGGTAAACAGCTGAAATGAATAAATTAGAAAGTTAATTTACAAGTGGTAAATAATTCATTCTTTTCATGTTAGTACCATGTTTTTTTTAACTTACATGAGCAAAGGTATTCCTCATTTCATTACAATAATAGCAGTAACTTGATTAATCTATGACTATTTTTTTTATGTTATTTAACCAAGTTTCATTCCAATCACAATTAAATTTACAAGGTAAGAGATTGAAATTACTGGACACGATATAGTCAGAATAATAAATTATTTTGACCGAATGTGCAAAACACGCTAAGTTCTCTGTATCAATTAGAAAAAACTTCCATTAATCTATTCGAATATTTGACCCAATCAAACGTTCGGTTGTATTCGCGTGCATGTCGTATTTTTAACTAATTTTGATCGATTATTGATTAGGTTGGAAGTTATCTATCGTCTGGCAGAAATATGTACCTGTAGATGTTGCATGTCATCTTCTTGGAGGTTCATTGACAAATTGTAAATCTGTGCTGATGACAAAAGAGTGGAGAGCGCGAAGATAGTGGAGTTGTCGCGGACGGTGCTCTTGCTGTCGAAGGTGCCTTGCGTGTCCATTAAAATAACTGCCACCTGAAAAGCATCATCATGCTTAATCGTTAAAGCATTAGCTTATATATTCGCAATACACAGAAGGTTTGAAACTCTTCCGCCGTAACAGGGTCATTTTAAAATAGCGGCCAGCGTTCATTGAAATCAATTGCAAGGTTGAAAGGAAAAGGTGAAGATAATTAGGATGGCAGTTTAATTTTAGTTTTGTTATATAAATTGTGTTTCAAGAAAAACATTTTTGTAAACTACCACGGTCATTCATTGAATCAATATTATTAACCACGTTTATTATATTAGTTTAACCACGGTAAACATACCGTTAATAATAATTGTGTTTGGAGAACTTTCTGGTTTTCTACGGTTAGATGCAAAATAATTTACAAAAATAATTACCAATATTTTCACCTATCTATCTATATGTAGGTCGTGTCGTCTGCTAATAAAGCTACATATCTATATGTAGGTCGTGGTCTAGTGCCAATGCAAATTTATAGACTTCATTTAGATTACAATTTACGTCTGTCCCTTTATTTACATTCTACTATTCTTGTAATAATGATACGAAACTATCTCATTTATTGGTTATGTAACAATAATTTATCACGATCTTATAAAATAATATCATCAAAACAATCTTCAATTACTACTACCTAACACTTGTACCAGAAAGATTTATGAAGAAACAAAATTAATGGACATTAAACAACTATATAGTTACAACACCTGCATGTTTATACTAAAAACTTTAAACAAAAATGTTCATACAAATTTGCTATTAACCAAACGGAAACAAAATGTTTCATACCCCAGCACTCGGCGCGGTAGCTACATTGTACAGAAGTTCACAGAACATTATGGTTCATTGTCTTGCCTAAGATCCGAACGAACTACGGCAAAACAATGATCACTTTTGAAGGTGCGCACTTGCACAATAAACTACCCTCGAACATAAAAAACATTGTCTCTTTATTATTTATGCAATAGCAATCACAACAGATTACAATAAAAGAAAGTGCACATTGCAAATACATAATAATAAACTGTATCGCATCCAGAATAAATAATAAAAATTCTAGTCGCAGTCTTACCTTTTCTCCGGATGGGAGGGTGGTGACGAAAGGATCTGACCAGAGAAGAATGCCCGTGGTATTCCTGGTGGCGCCTCCTCTCCAGTTAAATCCAACAAGCGGTGCGCTGTTCTCGCCCAGCCAGGAACCATCTTGTTGGGCTGCTTGCTGTAACACCATTTTATAAATTTATTATTATTTAACAATTTAATTGGAAGAATACTGCATGGGCAAAGTATTTTTCAATTTCGAAAGTAACTAACTTTGAATATACTGCACATTGGAATACTTGAAGAAGCGGCAACTTTTTTTAATTGATAGCTGACACGATTTAGTTATATTTTTTTACCATCGACCTCAAAAGAGGAGTATTATATGTTTGACGTGTGTATCTGTTTGTCTGTCTGTGGCATCGTAGCTCTCAAACAAATGAACCGGTTTTGATCTAGTTTTTTTTATCCGACTGCGTAAGGAGGGTTATGTTTTTCGAGCGTATGTATGTTTGTATGTATGTATGTGGGTATGTATATATGTGTGTATGTTTCTATTGATCGACTACAGTTGAAACGGCTTGACCGATTTTAATGTACCAGGTGTCGTTAGATTCATCTTCACTCTCAGAGTGTCATAGGCTATATTTTTTTCTAATAATAATAATACATCTCCCGCAAAAATAAAAAAATGCATTGTTTTGTAACCTCCAACGAACTATTTCGTAATAAACAAGCGGTTTACTAAAATTCTTCTAAGGAATGCGCATTTAGAATCTTTTACAACGATTTTACACATACTTTCTCAAGTCAAGCGTAACGAAATCGTAAGTTAGACTGCAAAAACTGCTTTTTTGCAGTCGGGTATTTTTTGTTTGTTACAATATTATCGCATACCAACCAGCTACAGTCATATTATCGAGATGTGAACCCAAACCCTTCGATTAGGAATTAAAAGTCACCGGTATTGAGCTATCATCGCTAAAACTGGACTGGTTCCGGTAGAGGATCACTGAAATAAATAACTTTATCCGCCAAATCCTTGGAACATCTCCAAAGTCTGCATTTATGTAGCTGTAAGCTTTGCCTTGGCCTCAAAATAACGATTAACTTATGTCGTCATTTTAAGGTCAGGCTCTGAACGCGTCAGTTAAGCTTTTTACGCAGGATCAATGAGATTTTATCTATAGAGAGGTTATACTCATTGATTATTAAGTAAATACATGGAAAATCTCAGTTCTTAGCACTTTCGGGGATAAGACCACAGGACTTTTAGTATCTTGGCCATAAATATCTTAGTGTTGCACTTTATAATCACACAGGATGGCATTGTCACTCTTCAGAAATCACGACCCACGTCTAACATCGTTTCCCGACGTGTGGCGACTGAAAACGAGTCGGGCAATTACCTTACTTGAGATTACTGCTTAGAATTGATATATAGCCCCCTTAGCGATATAACGCTTACCGTGGAAGAGAGATATCTGATGAAGAAGTTGAGCAGGAAGGACTTCCCCCCGCGGTAGGCACCAGCCACGCTCACCACCACCACCGGAAGGTCCTTGATGTCCGGCTTCAGTAGGACTTCTTCCAGCACCTTCTCATCCAGCTGGTAGGTGTGGTCGATTAGAACCTTCACAACTTGTGATCCGTGACCGACAACAACCATTTTGCTTCAGATGTGAAATTCAAATGATATCGAGCGAGTGGTTATTCAACTTATATGAAAAGTTGTTATCATGTTTGTGGCAGATTGCAAAGTATGGTCATTACTGTGCACTCTGTTTCCCACTTCCTTTGGGAATAGGAAAATAGAATAGAATATTTTTCTAACTTTTTGCTTTTGTGGTAGTGAAATAAAGAAAATGTAGTAGGTATGATTTAAATGAAAAACAGTTTCTTAGAAGCCCTCCTAGACTAGAGATTGCAAACCGGGCCCGGCCCGGCCATTCTTACCGGGCCCGGTTACCGGACCCGGTAGGTATGAAAACCGCGGCGCGGGAGGGAGCGCGAAATCATAGAAAATTCGCATGACAACCGCTGCGAGCTGCCACGTTGCCATTCTGACGCGCCAGAATTTGTTTTGTTTAAACCAAATTTTACCAAAGATACCAAAGTTTATCTATCTATCTAATCTAAGTTGTTATTACAAGTTTAGTGCTTTAAGCTTTATTAGTTTCTTATTCTAATACTAAGTTTCAATTGGACACTATAACGCGTAAAGAGAAAGACCTGCTTGCTTAAACTTATAAAAATTAATATTTATTACTATATTATTTTTTATATTATTACTAAAACTAATGTTACTATTCCGTCCATAAGTAAAAGTAATCAATTCTGTATTAAATCAGAGATTTTGAGACTTTGAGTGGGACTGATTATTGTGATTATTGTTGATTTGCTAGTTTGAAATAAATATTAATTCGTAACCTTGAATTGTTATTAATTCGTAACATTGTCCTTTTCCATTAAAATTTTCATAAAATACTTTAACGGTTTCATCGCTAACACATCAACCCGCCAACCCGGCTGGGTACGCCGGGCCCGGCCGGGTTGGCGGGTTGAGAAACATACCGGGTTGCAATCTCTATCCTAGACTAAGAGTGGGCCGTATGTTTACCCATCTCATCGGGTAACAAGACTATCTAGGATGACGCACATTAATATGGTGTCTCTGAATAATCGCTGAACAAACATACAAAATAAAACATACAGTTGAATTGGGAACCTCCTTCTTTTTGGAAGTCGGTTAATTTTTTTATGATTTTTACAAAACTACGTCAACAAAATAAATTGTACTCGGATAAAACAATGTTCATAACATTTCTAATGTGAATATTAAATCAAAAGAACATTTTTTTTATATCGTCAAAAAAATATTTTAAATTGTGGTCTCATTACTATAATTCATTCAGTTCTGACTGTCCGGGTGTCTGTAATCAAATCTTGCGAGTTAGATTTAACCCAATTCCTGCATTTGTAAATTTTGTATACAGTAGACAACAAAATATTGTGATATGACGTGTAGATGATCTCATAATGGAACCGAGATGTTGGGACTTTTGAAAAGTGCTGAAATATTACTTAGTTTTGTTGTCTTAGGTTGTAAGGTTAATGTAATGTCCCATTACACAT
The DNA here is from genome assembly GCA_947563715.1 of Lycia hirtaria. Taxonomy (NCBI): domain Eukaryota; kingdom Metazoa; phylum Arthropoda; class Insecta; order Lepidoptera; family Geometridae; genus Lycia; species Lycia hirtaria. The sequence continues at coordinate 29,922,000 of OX387375.1, forward strand.
GATAAGATCTCTTACGTCCATTTCGTTGTTTTCCGTTGTCCCCCACCTCCGTGTCCACCACGGGTGAACATCGACGCCTGTTTAAAAAAGATTGTGCTGATGTCCACCAGTGGGGGACAACGCCACAACTTTCTACATCGTTCCCATTGTCCGCCACTAGTGGACAGCGTCTTCACCAGGAGATTTGTATTCAGCCAACTCCCTGGCAGAAAGTGCTAAGATTGTCGAGTTTATACTCATTAGTTTAGTCATCGTAAGCACTTTTTATTGCAATATTCTAGTTCTTCCTTTTCTTCCTCCGCTTCCAGAGTATCATAGGCTATACTTTTTGTAATAATAATAATACATCTCTTGCAAAAATAATAAAATACGTTTTTTCGTAACCTCCAAGGAACTATTTCGTAATAAATAAGTGATTATACTAGAATAATTCTAAAGAATGCGCATTTATATTCTTTTATAGCGATTTTCACAAAAAACATACAATCAGTATTTACAAATTGTTAGTTAGACTGCAAAAACTGCTTTTCTGCAGTCGGGTATTTTGTTTTTCTATTAATATACATGCTTTTTAGAGTATATAGTATAAATAATGCTCATCACACAAATGTTTGTCCTAGGTGGGGATCGAACCCGAAATATGAAACCTACAACTGAGTATTATTTTAACAAATACCTACGCAGAAATCGATAACCGTGTGTACAGGGACAAGTGCGAGTCAGACTCGCCCACCGAGGGTTCCGTACAAACTAAGTAGTAGATAAAAGGGGGATATCATAATATTTTTTTATATTTTCCTTCTTATACCGAAAAATATACACCGTAAAAATATTTAAAAACCTGTTCTAACTTATGCTAATTAAGCTTTTTCATATGATACGGTTAATTCACTTTAAAAATTGGACTCTCATTCCTTGCATTTTGGGATTTTAATAATTTAACGATAAGCTTCACTAAGTGGCAAACAACCGGAAATACAATTAATTTTCAATTCTGTTACCTATCTACTTGAATGATCTTTATATTTGCGGTACAACATAAATATGTTATCATTATCAGCATGACGCAGTATCACTCATTGATTTCCACTTCCGGTCAGCATGAGAAAATTATGTTTTCCTTATATCCTCATTGATAACAATTACACTATAGACGTCACCACATAAAAGATATTAAAACCAACAAGATAAGAATTACATATAATGTATTTTCCAATAAAATAATGTATATAAAACCATTAAATAAGTCATTTGAAGCACAATTATTTTTATCAATAATGTATGTATTGGGGCATGAGATTCAAATAGTGAAGGTTTTGGAGAACCCCACGTACCAGCTGGAAGATAAGCTGCTGGAACTGGTCCTGCTGAAGCCGGAGATCAGGGACCTTCCAGTGGTTGTGGTGAGCGTAGCCGGCGCCTACCGCGGGGGAAGTCCTTTCTGCTCAACTTCTTCATCAGATACCTCTCTACGCTGGTTGGCGTTGTTTAGTATCGTAATTAAGGTTTAACTTCAAAATACGCAAATCGTTTACTTATATATTTTCCAGTTATTTGGTCTTAAAAACCAAAGTACAGAACCGATTTTGATAAAATCTGTTTGGGCCTACCTCTGAAGTATGTATTATTTTGTGTTTTCATTTCTCTTGTAATTTATTATTGAATGTTACGCGAAATCTTTTGAAATTGATCTTGCTCAATATCCCAATGCCTGATAGCATACAAGTAAAGCAAAATCGATGTCTTTCAGGATCAAAGAACAGTTAATTTGTAAACGGTAGGGTTGGGAGAAGGAGACCTAAGAAAAATCAAGTAATTAATTTGTCATTACATAATGACAAATTAATTACTTGCTACTTAGAAACCCCATTGAAAAGCAGTGCCGCAAGTGAAAGCTATATACTATAAGAATAAAATATGAGTAAAAAAAAAACGTTTAATATGTCGTAATTTCTGCAGCTTGCCGCAAACATAGATAGAAAGTGCAATGATAACATTGCATATAAATTATATAACATGCTGCTGAGCTATCACTCTACAAAACTAATAGAAATATAAATCCTAGTCTATGGAGTAATATTAGGTATATGAATATTTTACAGTGTTTTTTTTTGTTTCAGAATTTCAACGGACATCTCGTACAGCTAATGTTAACCAACGACAAAAATAATAAAGACGTTATAAAAGATGTACACCGTGAATACAAGTTTATGGAAACCAAGTCGTTGTATCCTCCAATATCTGATGCGGACTTCAAGCATGCTCACGTCACTGCCTTCAACCAAGCGCTGGCACAGTTCCAAGCTAGAAGGAATCGCCCTAATTCTTACTCTAATGATACATACAAAGATGAATTGAAAAAGGTAATTGATAAAATAACTAGTTACGAATATGACTTGACTCCATATAGTCACATAATAAGAAGACAACCTAAAAGATACAATTTCTTGTTATTTTTATGTTTCACATATTTACTGTTAAGTACCTATATTCTTTTAGGTTGCAATTATGATGTTGAAATGATAAAAATGTCAAACTAATCTTCAATTCAATCTTTCTGGCCCATTACTCTGAATAGTTTAATCAATTATTGTTAGAAGATGAATAGAAACATATTTTTTTAAAGTAATTATTATTTCAGTCTGTGGATGATACCTTCCGAAGAATCCAAGAGATTAACCAACGTAAAATTGAGCAAGAAAACACAAGGAAAGAGCAAGAAAGAAAACGAATTGAACAAGAAAGAATCAAAGCTGAACAGAAAAGAGCTAGGGCCGAGCAAGAAAGAATTAAGCACGAACAAGAAATGATAAGACTTCGGGAAGAGATGGAGGTGGCTGCTGCATAGAGACGTCGCGTTGAGATTGAAGAACAACAAAAAAGATTTAGAGCGGAGCAAGAAAGAGCAAGGCAAGAACTAGAAATGATGAAACTTCAGCAACAGAAGGATGCGGCCGAAGCTGAGAGACGTCGCGATGAGTTTGAACAAGAAAGAATCAGAGCTGAACAAGAAAGAGTTAAGGCAGAGGAAGCAAGAAAAAAGCGGCAACAAGAAATAATTAGACTTCAGGAAGAGATGGAAGCTGCGGCTGCTGAGAGACGTCGTCTTCAGCTGGAAAACGCGAGGCTGAGCCGCTACAGCTTCTCGAGTTCTTCGAGTGGACGCTGCATACTTATATAATTAAAGTATTTACTTTAAGGTGGAAAAAATCATATTTTATGTTCACAAATTTTAAAATTAATAACCAGTTTGATGTAAATACGTTCTCAATTTTTTTAATAAACTAATTTAAATTAATAATGTGTATTTATTTTTATATCCTACCTGACATTTTCCTAAACTAGCAAACCATCAACAGTACCCAGTAAAATGTATTTAACTATGCATAATTTATAATAATTTAAAGCGAAGCGTCTCTGGATCAACTGCCCAAATTTTCTTCCGTCTGTCAGTTTGTTTGTTGTGAGTTTGTTTATATTTTCGTTCTTGCGTACAGGGCGTAATTTTGAACCCGTTTTGATGAAAATTTGTGTATACATTCTACGTATTATTTAAAAAAAAACTATTTGCTATTTGTCCTATTTGTATTGTTTGTGACCTATTTGTAGTCTAAAAAAAAATGTCGCTAAATAGTTAACATTTAAATTACGGAACCCTTCTATACGCGTGTCTCGAGACACGCTTATAGTAGAGTTCTGTCTTGCTCTTGGCCACTTAATTTTCAAGATATTATTCAACCACTTTCTCGGCGTGAGTATAATGTATGTATATCCATACCAAATGCTATGGGTAAGTGTATCCACACCAAATTATAGCTCTCCTTTCTTGTTCTAATAGTCTTCGTCTGTCTACGAACAAACAAACAGATGTAAGTCTAAAAATTAAATACACTAAACTAAACTACACGCTAAACACTAAACACTACTGTCCAGACGTGTTTAGTGGTACTGTAGCAGGCACGCTGCGAGTGAGGGGGAAGGGAGAGCATGACGTGGCTACTCGCAGTCTACTCGTAAAAAAAATAGAACACGCTTCTAATTCCTTGACTACGCAGGTATACACTAGCACTAATCAATCGGTGTCCACACATGTTTGCTACTAATCACTTAACACCTGCACTAATCACTAATCAAAGTGAAAACAGGCCTTTAAATTGTAAGCAGTATGTAACGGTTCACAATATTTCGACAGTTTACAATCTCACGAGATAGATTATAATACCTATAACGGTATTTACAATTTTACGGTGACATAAGGGTTTCTTATTTACCACGAAACCCAAAAATGAGCTCTATTCTACTACTTTGTACGGAAACCTCGGTGGGCGAGTCTGACTCGCTTGTCCGGTTTTGTTTATTTCAAAGAAAACTTAATTGAGAGTTTTCTTAGCTACATAAGGTTTATCAAAATCGGTTCAGCCGTTTTTATGTACCTACATAGGTTTTTATTTCTTCTTGCTAAGCAAACTTTTAAATCATATTTAGAGATAATATAGGACGTTATATATAACCACAGGAAACTTTAATGCAAGCATTAAAGTTCATCATAAAGTATACATGCATTAAAGTTCATCATATATACATTATACCACTATAATAGTGGTATAATGTATACTATAGGTATGTCGTAGATTTTGATACATGTAGGTTTTTAATTAAAAATTTAGGCTCTTGGTCAAGAACCGGAAAAAGACAAAACTGTTACTTCATTTTATCATAAACCTGAGAAAATTCAGTTTTTTTAATCAAAAACCTGTATTTTTTATTCACTGTATATTTAGTAAGCTAACATGACGAAGCGCGCTAGAATAAATCATAAGACACCCAGATTATATTTTTTGAAAACTCTTAACCTAATTCTATTTGTAGTGGAAAAACAGACGGTATAGAAATAATTTCGGTTACTTGGAAGATTTTTCCAGTTATTTTGTTTTAAAGGCCAAAGTACTGAACTTATTTTGGTAAAATTAAATGAGACCACCTGTTGGAAAAGTTATTGCGTAACAAACATACAACAAAACATACTTAATGAATTTAATAAGATAATGAAATACATAAAAATATCGTATGACCGCAATGGGCGAAACTGTTGAAACATGTAAATATTCTAAGACCCTTTATTTCCTACACAGTTTGACTACAAAATATTTCGATTTGATTTGATTTGAAAAAAACTTACATTTGAATTGAAAACCTCGACCTTGAATTAGTTTAAAAATTAAGAAATTCAACTTAGATTATCCAATGTCACTATTGAGGTAAATGAGAATTTCTACGAGTATCCTTTACAAACTTCACTTTCGCATTTCACGCCTTCAGCCTTCCGTCTACCTTTTTCTCTAGACTGAAGAAAAAAAAAGACCGGACAAGGCGAGTCTGACTCGCCCACCGAGGGTTCCGTATAAACTAGTAGATAAAAGGGGGAAAATATATATTTTCCTTCATAAATCGAAAAATATACGTCGTAAAAATATTTATAAACCTGTTTTAGCTTGTGCTAATTAAGCTCTTTCATATGATACCCCACATGATACGGTTAAAGTACTTTAAAATTTGGACCCTCCTTCTTTGCTTAAAGACTCTATTTTTTGTGATTAAATTAAAAATGTCCAGTTTTCGGATTATTTCCAATATGTGTACTCTAACAAAATGCTTCTTGCCAAATTTCATAGTTCTAGGTCAACGGGAACTACCCCATAGGTTTTGATTCCCTTGTGAGTGTCGAAATGTGCGTTTTTTTCAACTTATTCGGCTATAACTTTTTTTTATGAAAACAGAAGTTTGATTTTTCTTTTTGCAGCAAGATACTATGAGTTCCCGAGATAAAGGTCTTGACACCCGGACAGACGGACAACAAAGTGATCCTATAAGGGTTCCGTTTTTTTTTTTCATTTGAGTTACGGAACCCTAAAAACATTTAATTACCTTCAATTGTGGTAATAATGTTCATATTCATATCTGTAGATATAAAAATAACATACCTATGTCAGGACTTTCCATGGTTTGCCACAAACATAGATAGAAAGCCTGCTATGATAATACTGAATATAAATATTAAAACAGGCTATTAGCAAGGTAAACAGAGACAACACGTCACGCTCTCTGCTCGTTACTTCGATTTCCTGTTCATAGAACATACATAAAATGTCAGGACATGGAGTGCAGATCATCAAGGTTCTGAGCGACCACACGTACCAGCTTGACGAGAAGCTCCTGGAACAGGTCCTGTTGAAGCCGGAGATCAAGGACCTTCCAGTGGTGGTGGTGAGCGTAGCCGGCGCCTACCGCGGAGGGAAGTCCTTCCTGCTCAACTTCTTCATCAGATACCTCTCCGCTACGGTAAATTAAAAAAAAAACAAATAATTTTGATCATTGAAAGCAATTTTTCAGTATCTGGATAAAAACTGTTTGTTAGTTAAAATATTGCTTTGGTTTTTCTTAACTCATATTAAGGAAAAGGACATAGCTAAAATTTATCAACAGATACTTTTATCTGAGGATTAAAATAACCTTAAAAGTAAGTAATTTGAATGCAGAGTTCTAATTTAACGCTTGGCAATTTTATGATATAAACTCTTCTCACAATGAGAACATGGCTCGTGTGAAATTGTGATACAAGTAAAATAGAGTTGATCCGTATAATATCGTATCCCTAAACTAATACTCACTTTGTTTACGACTAGGTATAGATACACACGTGCATGCTCTGTGCTAGCTTACAAAATATAAACGAGTAAATGAGGGTAAAATACATTAGGAAGTAAAATAGTTTAAAAAAATAAATAATTCAATGACTAAGCATTGCCATTCAACGTGGCAATGCGGCAAGCATGCTGGGTACGATGCCAACTGGTAGTGGGTTTGAGCATTTGGATTATCTTTAGACCTTTATCGGTCTGGGGTGATCGATGTGCTTTTTGTGTAGTAGTTTAGTTAGTTGAGTCTGTAAATTGTTGTGTTGTAGTTAATAAAGGCGCTTGCCATAAAAAAAATTACTAATAAACAAACTAGACGAAGATATATACATAGTATAAATAGATGAGATAAAAACTATTTAATGTGATACCGTATTCAACCGTATCCGAGTGCCATAACATTTTTGTCATCCCTAATTATTTGTAAAGTCAAGAATTAGAAAGTCAAATACTCAGATTCACAGTATAGTTTCTAGCTAGTATTTTAGTATTTTCTAGTATATTCTATTCTTCTAGTATTTTCTAGTATTTTAAGCTGTTATTTTTAACCGACTTCAAAAAAAATTAGGTTATCAATTCAACCTGTATGTTTGTAATATTGTTAGAATTGCACAATTTTTGTATATGTTAGTCTATACTTACCAGCTTCTAAACATGTGTGCAAAATTTCATAAGCGTATGTAGGAGTATGTTTGTCCACGTATTACGCAGAAACTAGAAGTCGTATTTTTGAAATTATTTTTTATTGAATTAAATATCTTTCAACTTAGGAGTCCCTGTAAGTTTTATCAAAATCGGTTCAGTAGTTTTCAAGATATGGGCTTTTGAACATTCACTTCGTTCATCGCAACTGCAGAGCAGTGTCTACACCTTATATTTCAATTGTTTGATAGACAGTGACATGAGCGGTGATAAGCTTTGACGACCGTTTTTAACCGACTTCAAAATAATAAATACTATTCAAACTGAATAAATAAAAAAAAAAAAAACCAACTTCAAACTATAAAGAAAGAAATAACTCGAAGAAAATGAAAACTGCGCGTCTACTTAAGTAGGTATATACTTACCTACACCAACTTTTTTGAGGTCGGTGTCTGTATAGGACTTATGTAGTTTATGATAGCTTAGGGCCTGACACCGACCTCAAAAAAAAATAGTGGGTGTATGTACCTACATAGATAGACGCCCAATTTTGATTTCATTCGAGTTATTTATTTCTTTATAGTTTGAAGTCGGCTTAATTTTTTAAGTTACTTTTATTTTATTTGTAGGAATCTGCCCGTAAGGATGGTTCTTGGTTGGGCCAAGACACTACTCCTCTCGTCGGGTTCAACTGGAGAGGAGGAGTCATGAGGAACACGACGGGAATCCATATCTGGTCGGATCCATTTATTAATACCTTACCTAACGGACAGAGGGTAAGTAAAGTAGATAAGATTATATTGTTAATGAACAATGATGTAATACACGTACTCGTAGAAAGATTTTCCCCGTCTCTGCGTGGAAAAACTCAAGTAAGGTATTGGTCCGATTTGTCTTCAGTCGTGCGTGACACGTTGGGCAACGTTGTTAGACACGTCTCATGACTTGTGAATAGTAACGACGCCTCAAGGGGGGGGGGGGGGGGGGGACCCCAAAGGCAAGGGGGGGCAGCTGCCCCCCCCCCATAGAGATTAAAAAAATGTAGCTAACTGCAAAGCAATCATAGTCCTAAGGCCGTGCAATTGTACCTGTACCTACAATTCATATTTTTCTCAACCTCCATAATATTAACTCGCCCCCCCCCCCCCCCCCTTGGTTGATAGTAAAAGTCTTCTCCAAATAGATTCTACAATATGTTAAAAAACCGGACAAGGCGAGTCAGACTCGCCCACCGAGGGTTCCGTACAAACTAGAAGATAAAAGGGGGGAATTATATTTTTTTTATATTTTCCTTCATAAATCGAAAAATATACAACATAAAAATATTTAAAAACCTGTTTTAGCTTGTGCTAATTAAGTTCTTCCATATGATACCCCACATGATACGGTTAAAGTACTTTATAATTTGGACCCTCTTTCCTTGCTTAAATACCCTATATTTTGTGATTAAATTAAAAAAAACAGTTTTCGGTTTTTTTCCTATGTGTGTACACAATGCTCTTTGCCAAATTTCATAGTTCTAGGTCAACGAGAAGTACCCCATAGGTTTTGATTCCCTTCTGAGTGTCGAAATGTGCGTCTTTTTCGACTTATTCGGCTGTAACTTTTTTTTTATGAAAACTGAGAAGTTTGATTCTTCTCTCTGCAGCAAGATACTATGGTTCTACATATATGGTTTTAATTTCAACTCGATACATTCACGCATTCCCGAGAAAAAGGTCTTGACACCCGGACAGACGGACAGATGGACAGACGGACAGACGGACAGACGGACAGACGGTCAACAAAGTGATCCTATAAGGGTTCCGTTTTTTTCTTTTGAGGTACGGAACCCTAAAAATGGATTGATACACCTGTCTATCCTTATAGAAAACATTTATTCCAAATGTAACATTTCACATTGATTCACCAAAATTTCATACTTATTTTTGTATCTAAAACAAGATAATACAAAGTTATGATATTATACTCTTCCCTTTCGTTACTCATGTAGAGTAATTGTTATGATATTATACTCTTCCCTTTCGTTACTCATGTAGAGTAATTGTTATGCTCTTTTACTTTGTTTTCTTCATTAACTTTGTTTTGCCATCAAATTATTTCGTTACTTATAATTCTTTCAGGTGGCAGTACTCCTGATGGACACTCAAGGCACCTTCGACAGCAAGAGTACAGTCCGTGACAACTCCACTATCTTCGCGCTCTCCACTCTCGTGTCTTCAGTACAGATCTACAATCTGTCCAATAATATCCAGGAAGATGACTTGCAACATCTGCAGGTGAGCATATTAAATAATAATAATAATAAATAATAAATATTTGTGGACATTTCACACAACGCCATCTAGCCCAAACTAAGCAAAGTTTGTATTATGGAACTAGATGGCTGATAGAATACATATATACTTTTTTTGTTGTAAATATATACATATGATACATATAAACACCCAGAAACAGAACAAACATCCATGCTCATCACACAAATGTTACCCTGGGTGGGGATCGAACCCACGACCTTTCAGTTCAGCAGGTAGACGCAAACACACTACCAACTGAGCCACAAGGCCAGTCAAAGTCATATTATGTTCATAATATATTTGTCAACAGGATCAGACTCATGACGAATCATATCTCGTGTCTAGCAGACTGGTGTGCGTGATTGCAAACAAACGGCAACTAAGTACGACGTAAATCTAACCAAACTACCTAAATTTGTGCAATAAGTAGTTTATTTGCATAAATAAGCCTCAGTGAAATTAGTCGGGCTTTATGGCCCAGTGGTAGTACGTCTGCCTTTTTGTGTAGTGGTAGTTGTAGGTCGTAGGTTCGATTCTCACCCAGGGCAGACGTTTCTGCTGAGAAGGGATGTTTATTTGTGTCTGGGTGTTTATAAAGTATACTGTATTTACAAAAAAAAAGCTTAGAGTTCTATTAGCTGTCTGGTTCCAATAGTACAAGCTTTGCTTAGTTTGGGGCCAAATGGTGATGTGTGAAAATGTCCTCCAATGTGAAAATGTATTTAGATAGGGATATACGTACTCATAAAGAATACAATAAAACCGGACAAGTGCGAGTCAGACTCGCCCACCGAGGGTTCCGTACAAACTAGTAGATAAAAGGGGGTCATTTTTTTATATTTTTCTTCTTATACCGAAAAATAAACATCGTAAAAATATTTAAAAACCTGTTTTAACTTAAGCTAATAAAATTAATATAAGTATAAGCTATAAGTTTCCAGCAGCCTAGTGGTCCGTCTGACTTGCGATCCGCAGGTCTTGGTTTCGAATCCCACATCACGCACCAGAGGTGGACTTTTCGAAGTTATGTGCGTATTGTTGATTGCCACCAACTTCAAACGGTGAAGGAAAACATCGTGAGGAAACCTACATGTCTAAGAGTTCTCAATGATCTTGAAGATGTGTGAAGTCTGCCAACCCGCACTTGGCCAGCGTGACAGACTATGGCCTAACCCTTCTCACAATGAGAAGATGGCCCGTTCCCAGCAGTGGGACAGTTTGTACAAACAGTGCTGATAAAAAAAGCACTTTCACATGATACCCACATGATACGGTTAAAGAACTTTAACATTTGGACCCTCATTCCTTGAGTAAAGACACTATTTTTTTGTGATTAAATTAAAAATGTCCAGTTTTCGGATTTTTTCCTATATGTGTACTCTAACACAATGCTTCTTGCCAAATTTCATAGTTCTACGTCAACGAGAAGTACCCCATAGGTTTTGATTCCCTTGTGAGTGTCGAAATGTGCATTTTATACGACATATTCGGCTGTAACTTTTTTTAATGAAAACTGAAAAATTTGATTTTTCTTTCTGCAGCAAGATACTATGGGCTTGCGTATATGGTTTAATTTCAACGCGATACCTTCACACGTTCCCGAGATAAAGGTCTTGACCCCCGGACAGACGGACAGACAGACAGACAGACGGACAACAAAGTGATCCTATAAGGGTTCCGTTTTTTCTTTTGAGGTACGGAACCCAAAAAATTACAAAAGGCAAGACAATCTATAATTAACAATCAGTAAGTATAATGATTGCGACTAAGGATCGCTATGTAAGTATCAAATTTTGAAAATTTACCGACTTCCATAAAGAAGGAGGTTATCAATTCGATCGTATGTTATTTTGTATGTATGTTCACCGATTACTCCGTCATTTGTTCATTGATTTTGATGATTCTTTTAACATATAACAAAATGGCACAAAAGGCGGTCTTATCGCTAAAAGCGATCTCTTCCAGACAACCTTGGGATATGATGGAAAAAGTATATGTAAAGGTGGGCGGTGAAGCATTGTGTCTTAGGTATCCAATAGTAGATAGGTAACTGCTTATTAAAAGACCACAAATACAGAAAAAGAAATACGGAGAAAATACAATTATGGCTAGGCTTTTAATTGGCAGCCTTAACGCTTAGGGTGATCTCTTCCAGGCAACTAAACTAGTGTACATCAATAATATTATTATTTTTATGCAGCTATTTACGTCGTACGGCAAAATGGTACAAGACAAAGATCGTGGAGGAAAAGCTTTCCAAGTGTTAGAGTTTCTGGTCAGGGACTGGCCATACCCATATGACTACCCGTTTGGTGCAGATGGCGGGAAAAGCTTGCTACGGCAAAGGCTTGAGGTAACTTCCAATTATACAGTTTATACAAAGTTGTGTTTGGTATTTAAATGATAAGTCCAATATTGGTCATTTTCTGATTTTTCATTAATAGAGTGAAATTGAGTGCAGTTTTTAACCTCCGACCCAAAAAGAGTTTTTCCCCCCGTTTTTTTCGGGGGTTTTTGAATTACCTAAGCTTATCGTTGTATTTCTTACTGTGGTTTTTTATAATTATATCTTTTAGCAACAACAGACATACTAAAGGAATATGCAAAATCATTGTGAGAAAAGTAAAAAATAGGAATAAAGATAAATAATTATTGCTGGCAATAGTATACTCCACTATATAATTAGTGCAGGCCTTGGAGGAGAACTGTGAGATAGCGGCAGTCACAATAGATCTTTATAGGTCGCAGTGACACTCCCACAAGTGGGCCGCTCCTAGCAATAAAAAAAAAAAAAAAAAAAAAAAAAAAAATACCACTCAAACATTGTGAAATTACGATATTAAATAAATACATAAATGCAAGAAAGAGACAGAAATAAAGAACCGGTTTAAAGATATTGAATGTATATAGGTACCTGTACCAGCTGCATTCTCTTCCCGGGCATACTGTAAAAGTCAGTTAAGGGACTTGAGGGAAATTGACATTTATGTAGGCGATGGGCTGACTCCCTGTCACTGCGAGTCAGTATTACATATTGCCTTCTAATCTCCTTTAACCCTCTAATTCCCTCCCTTCCATGTAACTCTCATGTTCAATGTGGCGTCAAACGACCTAATGGTCTTTGATGCTCTGCCTACCCAGTACGGAGAAATAGACGTGTTTTATATATGTATGTAAAAGAGACGGATGTAGAACGTAGAATGTATTTTTTTAATTTATTTATAATGTTTAAACCCGAAACTAAAAACCCGAATGAAACGCTTTACTTCCACTTTCATCGTGCGGACTGCTAGAATGTGGAATACGCTTCCTGAGTCTTTCCCGATATATTTAATATGGGTGTCTTTAAATCGCGAGTGAATAGGTTTCTTCGAGGTAAGCGCGCTCCATCATAGACCGCAACGTCGCTTAACATCAGGCGAGTTGGCTGTCAAGCGCGAACCTATTTCTACATAAAAAAAAAAGTGTAAGTACTGAAAATAGAAGGTAAGACTAAGTACAAGCAAATGTCAAATCTAAGTTGTAAATAATTAATTAATAAATCTCACATCTCCGGTTATTTTATGTTTTGGTAAGTAATTTACTTTTTTTTAAATTACTTTTAGATCACCCCAGACCAACCCCAAGAGTTAAAAGATCTACGTTCTCATATTAATTCTAGCTTCGAAGAAGTTCTTTGTTATCTGATGCCGCATCCAGGGTTTAAGGTTCAGAATCCCGCTTTTAAAGGAAACATTAGCGGTAAGTTTAATTTTTAACCGATTTTTAAATAAAAACTACGGGTCACTCACGTCTGTTTTGAGCCGAAATATCCGACTATAGTTTCACGACCAAGTATAGTCCGACGTCGTAGTGCTAGGCGCGTCACCGACCGAGAGTGACGTGTGTGCTGCTTCTTTGAAAAAGACCGCCGAATGCGGTTGAAACTATAGTCGGATATTTCGGCTCAAAACAGACGTGAGTGACCCGTAGTTTTTATTTAAAAATGTGTGAAAACCACGTTAATTTCCATAGTAAAATTTTTAACCGACTTCCAAAAAAGGAGGAAGTTCTCAATTCGACTGTATGGTTGTTCAGCGATTAATTCGCCAATAATTAATTAATTAAAATATTAAATGACCACCCCTGAAGTATTATTAACAAAAAAACGGACAAGTGCGAGTCAGACTCGCACATCGAGGGTTCCGTACAAACTAGTAGATAAAAGGGGGAAATCAGATATTTTTTTTATATTTTCCTTCATAAACTGAAAAATATACATCGTAAAAATATTTAAAAACCTGTTTTAGCTTATGCTAAAAAAGCTCTTTCATATGATATCCCTCATAATTAAAATTTGGACCCTCATTCCTTGCATAAAGACCCAATTTTTTTGTGATTATATAAAAAATTACCAGTTTTCGGTTTTTAACCTATATGTGTATTCTAACACAATGCTTCTTGCTAAATTTCATAGTTCTAAGTCGACGGGAAGTACCCCATAGGTTTTGATTCGCTTGTGAGTGTCGAAATGTGCGTTTTTTACGACATATTCGGCTCAACTTTTTTTTTACGAGACTATGGATCTGCGTATATGGTTTTAATTTCAGCACGATAATCACGCGTTCCCGAGGTACAGGTCTTGACACCCGGACGGACGGACCGACGGACAGACGGACAACAAAGTGATCCTATAAGGGTTCTGTTTTTTCCTTTTGAGGTAGGGAACCCTAAAAATGTTAGATAAATTATACTTCAGAGGTGGTCCCATATAAATTTTATCAAAATCGGTTTAGTACTTCGATATTTATTATAAAATAACTGGAAAAATATGTCATCGATGTAATTTCGTATATAGAAGACGGTTTTTTTTTCAGTTTTTTAACTACGAGTATAACTATTTGTGATATAACAACTCTTGGTTGTCCACAAGTACTTAAATATCAGGTAAAATTCGAAATGAGCATAATTAATGAAATGGAATGAAATTTATTTATTCCAGATTTAAATCCATATCAATTTAATTTAATTTTTAAAAAAGTATTCTTCTTATTAAGTCTCTGTTGGTAGTAAAACTTCTGTCTCGCTCACGCATACCTAAATTATTGAAAATATAATGACTGAAGATATTTACAGAAAATCGGGTATGCATAAACCAAGAAATTAACACAATGAACCTTATAAATATTTCATTTTGGTTTACTGATTCTTATACATGCAAATACGGATTTGAAATTAAAAATTACTTGCAGGCATCAAATGCCTTAAGATTAGTTCAAAAAATCTTTAATTTTAGGCAACAGCAATTACCTTAAAACGATTTTTTTCAGACCTTGAGCCAGACTTTAGAACACATCTGAAATTGTTGGTATCGTCACTGCTGGGCACTGAAAAATTGAGTCCTAAAACGATTAACGGGCAGAACGTAAAAGCTGGAGAACTGTTCAACTACTTCAAAGCTTACATGACATTATTCAACAGTGATCAGATTCCTAATCCTAGAACTATCTTGCAGGTTAGATTTTGGATGTAGCTTTTTTTATATTTTTTTTGTAAGTACCAAAACCACTCGTCGGAAACTCCATACAATGGCGCGCTAATCAGTGACACACACGCAAGGTGTCGTCTGTATATAACACACACACATGTATGAAGTTATGGTTGTCATTTGATAACTGCTCGCTCGTGAATTAGGTATAGAGGATATACTTTCAAATTAGTCCCATAGAAATTTTCTCATAGTCGATAAAGTAGTTCCTATTTTGTAACAAACTTTCGCATTTTGAAGTCGGTTTTTCAGTTTTTAAACTATAACTCCGACCACATTTTGATATCTAATCTGAAAGCTGTAACTAACCAAATACCTAGTCTCTTGAGCTCATAAATGTTCACAAAATAAAAACCAAAATCTAGCTCTACTTACTTAATACATATGATATCTGATGTTACATATGATATTTTCGTTTCAACAAAGAAAATAATAATTTATTTAATATTTTATAGAATTGCGCACTTTTTGTGGTCTACAATCGATTAAAACACTTGTCTTATTCGGCCGCCATTGCCGGGAGATACCAATATTTTGTAAAATCCAAATTATTTCTAACATGACTATTACTAGTTATTGGCATAACTTTTAATATTGCATTCTGTGCAAGCAATAGTTATTGGTAGTGATAATATAGAGTTAAAACAACACTAAATATTCAGATGTCGTGTTATTTAATTCAATTTTTAACAGGCTACAGCTGAGGCAGGTCTTCTATCATCAATGAACGAAGCTCGTGAAGTTTATCAGAAGGGAATGGACGCGGAGTGTGGACCGACTAAGCCCGGCGTCCCACCGGCTGACGTGCAGGACTTACATAGGAAGTATTTAGCAGCTGCCAGAGCAGCTTTCAGCAACAAGAGGACTATGGCATCCCAGGAACAGGCCAACAAAAGCATGAACCAAATCAACACGGTACTTGTCACAATTATAAATTAACTATTAGAATCCAGTTAGTTTCTCGTTCAGTATCAGGGATGCTAAAGTTATTTAATTCATAAACGAACTGATTTTTTAGTAACTGTGACGTCATTTTCAAAATGACGTCACAGTTACTAAAGACGGTCAAACGAACTGTCAGAGGTCGACTGCAGGTCAAATATTTTTTATATTTTCGCAAAAATTTGAGCCATTCATCATTTTATGAGCCCAAAATAAAAAAATATGGTTTATAGACATACAATCTCGAAATGGTTTTGGAATCAACATAATTATGTAACATATTTCTTTACATACCCCATTGTAATGAGACGCCGAACATTTTGAAACTGTCTTTGTTTTTAACACGCTTTTATTAGGTCGACCTGTATGTAATGAAATCTAAGGTAACTAATTTAACCATCTTCCAAGGATCGTAGCGTCATGAAAATTGGCAGCTTTATGTAGTTCTGATGACAATACAATAATATGGTATTGTCGAACTGATCTGATGATGGAGCCGGAAGATATGAACTAGAACTTCATGATGGAACATCGTATCATAGCTGTGTTTGGATTTGTTAGAAAAGTCTTGTAATTAACTTTGACCACAATCATTTGTAGCGTGTTTTTTAGTTTTATAAACTGTAATTTATTAAAACAAACGAATGTTGATATCTACCACCTGCAACTCACTCATGAAACAAATGAAACTTAATATACTTTTAAAAAGTCTATTAAAAAGTCACTTTTTAGAGGTTTCAAAGATTGACAAGCTTGTATTCATAGATGAATAATTTTTCGCTTCACTCAATAAATGGAGGGTATAGTGTTTCACAGCGTATTCACTATTTCATGCCAAAAATATATGGAAACATAAAAATTGCTGACGACGGTTATAAAAATATGTCCATATATTTGTGCGTACGTTTTAGTCTATCACTAGTTAGGAGGCTTAAACTAAAGCATTAAATTATTACGTATTTTTAGTAATCATTTTTTCTTCACGTGACGCCCACTTGACGCAATATAATTATGACCGAAGAGTAGGGATGAAGCGGACACATTTTATACAACTGAATAGCGACAAGCAAAGTTTATGGCTCCTTCCATTGTAATCTAACTACCTTCGTTGTATTATTTAATGTAGCAAAGCAAACATACTTCAAAAATACACTATGTATTTCAATCTTACTCACGTTTGGTTAATGGTTTTGACAGGAGCTAGATAATCGCCTACCTCAATACGAGCAGAGCAACATGTCTAAGCTTCAGACGGTGGTGACAGATGCAAGCAGCCTCTACGAGCAGAAGATACGAGAAGCCAGTCAGAACAAGCCGTTATGCCTGCATCCGTCGGACCTTGACGCGGTCCATAACGGGGCTGTCCAAGCAGCGATGAATGCTTACGATGGACGTGTAAGAAAAGTTTCTCAGAAGCCAGATCAAAAAAGAACAGAATTAGCACAAGTAAGAAATATTGATTTATTCGTATTGTAAAAATATTCCCTAAACTTAAGAAACAATATCTTAAATAGATGTTTTATACTTTTTTGGCGTTTCAGAATTTCAATGGCCGTCTAGTGCAATTGAAGTTAACCAACGACAAAAACAACAAAGATGCTATAAAAGATATACACTCTGAATACTGGAAGTTCATGGAGACAAAGTCGGTGAACCCCCCGATTTCGGATGCTGACTTCAGGGCTGCTCACAACACTGCCTTCAACAATGCGCTGGCACAGTTTCAAGCTAGAAGGAATCGCCTTAACTCTTACCCTAATGATATCTACAAAGATGAATTGACGAAGGTAAATTGATTAAATAACTGGTACAAAGAGTGTTTGAGATACGCATAACGAGGTTCCGTCGGCATTCAAAAAAAACTACCTCCAAAACTATTACACCTACTATTATTTTACACGTAGGTCATCAAACTTAGCAGGCCGTTAAATGAGGAACGAAATATCGATCACAAAGCTAATATAGACAAACGGCTTTATTGAAAAACGTTACTTATCTTTAAGCATTGCTTAACATATTGTGTCAACTTCTCGCTGACACGTAATGACACTTGCGGAAAGAAGACGGATAATTTAGGACGATGGTAAAAGTTAAGTAACGTTTTTCGGTAAGGCCCTTAAAATCTAATTCAACTTGAATTTCCTATTGGGAGTTACGGTAAAAATAATGCGCCCGGAGTTGGATTTTATGTTTTTTTTATTTTTATTTTTATAAATAAAGTAATTGTTATTTAAAAAAACCGGACAAGAGCGAGTCAGACTCGCCCACCGAGGGTTCCGTACAAACTAGTAGATAAAAGGGGGAATTTGTATTTTTTTTTTATATTTCCCTTCATAAATCGAAAAATATACGTCACAAAAATATTTAAAAACCTGTTTTAGCTTGTGCTAATTAAGCTCTTTTATATGATACTCCACATGATACGGTTAAAGCCATTTCAAATTTGGACCCTCCTTCCTTGCATACAGACCCAATTTTTTGTGATTAAATTAAGTGTCCGGTTTTCGGATTTTTTCCTATAATATAGGAAATATAGTACACATATTATGTGTACTCTAACACAATGCTCCTTGCAAAATTTCACAGTTCTAGGTCAACGGGAAGTACCCTATAGGTTTTGATTCCCTTGTGAGTGTTGAAATGTGATTTTTTTCGACATATTCGGACAACAAAGTGATCCTGTAAGGGTTCCGTTTTTTTGAGGTACGGAACCCTAAAAACGATAAAGCTATTATATTAAATAGAATTATGCTAAATTGAATCATTTAATTTTACATTGACTGATTAATGGAAGTTTTTTCGTAGAATTTTGAAGTAACTTTGCATTATTTTCACTATCTTAAAAAAAATTATGATTTCGTATTTTCAAAAATTGTCAATATGAACTAGACGGAATGTCTAGTTCACATTTAATAATTTCAAAGCTACTGTTGCAAAATTGTTGATAAAACTAAGCTACAGACCGTTAAGTTGTTATCACAGCAAGTTCTGACATAGCATTGAATTTTTCTTTTATGGTGATTATGATGGTTAATCAATAAATAATCAATTTTAGGTGTAATAATTATTATCAAACATTATGTAAAACATATATACTCCTTTGTACTATATTCTATAGGTTTGTTTAAATATAATATTTTTTCAGACATTAAATGACACCTTCTGGAGACTTCAAGCGATTAACCAAAGAAAAATCGAACAAGAAAACACTAGGAGAGAGCAAGAAAGAAAACGAATTGAACAAGAAAGAATTAAAGCTGAACAAGAAAGAGTTAGGGCGGAGCAAGAAAGAATACGGCATGAACAAGAAATTATTAGACTCCAGCAAGAGAAGGAAGCGGCCGAGGCAGAAAAACGTCGTGTGGAGCTTGAAAACGAGAGGTTGAGAAATTATAGCTCCAGCTCTTCGTCGAGTGGACGCTGCTCTGTTATTTAGATTAAAGTATGTCCTTTGGGCCAAATCCCTTTACTTTTGTACTTTGATAATTATAACAACATTTCAAACGTTTAAATCAAAATTTTGTCGATTTCACAGTATTAAATGAAAACTAGAGAAAGAAAACGAGAGAAAGTTAAACGTAAGCCCATTCAATGTAAAAAAATAACTAAAAATAAACAACCAACATTTTTTTTTCAAAGAAACATCTTAAATTACTTATAGTCTCGTAAAAAATCTCAATGCAAGAATTAAAAAGAAATTATCTTGATATGTACTCGTGTGAGCAACTTGTAATGATAATAAAACTGTTTGAAATTATAAATGTGTGCATTTTTTGTGATTCATCTCTTAATATATAAATAGTAATATTATATATTCAAGATTCAAGTCTTAGGCAACTATAATGCATAGAAATTCGTGTTGTATGTTTTCCTTATGATGATTTGTTTTGTCACTGTGAGTATGAGGTTACTGTCTAGTAAGAACAACAATACATTAAATCGATTAACGACGATATACGTATAACAATTCATTTGCTATTCCTGTGAATAAAAAAAAAAAAAAAACACTTTTGATTTAAAATACGTAATCTCAGATATTCAACATTCATACAAACATTCTCTCGGAAAAACATTTCATACAAAATGCTTTTGTATTAGTGAGACATTTTTCCTTCTAAATTGATTCTTCTTGCCATACTGGGCTCATCGACGCAATGAAAACAGCCTCCGTAAACCAAAATGGGTTTCTGCTTTGCAAAGCATAATAATTTATTCAAAATTTTAATACAACAGCCGCAATGGACCGATGGGAGGGCAATAACAGCAACCAATAGCAATAACGTCACGGTGCTCACTGAAATGGACGGCCACTAGTGATGAGAAGATTGTCAAATTACAATATCGAATGTCGATGTAATAAGATAAATTTATAATATCATAAATTATTATGCTATATCTAAATATCTCTATATATATATAAATCAATTGCTGTTCGTTTGTCTCGCTAAAACTCAAGAACGGCTGGGCCGATTTAGCTGATTTTGGTTTTGAAATATTTGTCGTAGTCCAGGGAAGGGTTAGACGTTGAGAAAATATCGGGTCCACTCATTGATAGGTGATCCGAAGTACGCCGGGTCATCTAGTATTTAATAAACGTTGGCTTTCGATGATAGTTAAATTCAGATATAAATAATCATATTAAACATTTTAGTATGCATTATTTATAAATATGTATAAAAATTACATGACCCTGGTAGACCAAAAACAACCTCAGGATGGTTTTATATGTAGTGGAAGAACTGAAGCTCTCTGTACTACAAAATCCTGTAATTATTTTCCATATAAACTATTTCCGTTTGAAATCAATAATTTGTCGAACTTGTAGCAAAGTCATCTGAAAACTCATCAAGATTAAGGATTCTCAAATTGTTATGGAACAAAAGTGGTTGTAAAACTAATTTTAATGTATCCTTGATTCCGAACTATGTCGATTTTACTTCATTTTGGTGTAATGATAGACCACCATTATTATTATTCGAGGTAGGGTGGGAGGCTATGAGCCTCCTTGTCACTGCGACCCTCGCGGATCTATTGTAACTTCCCTCCTAAGGGTTACAGCACCTCTCCCAATCCCAGATGTGACATGAATCTCACTAGGGACTTTGGGGCGGAGGCCTTCACATCCTCAGGGTAGAGGATAGGTCCTCCCAGGAGCTGGCTCCTCTGGTGGTGGAGCGCCACACACTCGCAGAGGACATGAATGGGTGTTTCATCCTCATCATCGAGGCAAAACCTACACTCAGGGTTCTCACCCAGCCCCATTCTGTGCAGGTGCTTATTCATTTTACAATGTCCCGTTAGGGTGCGAACAAGAACCCTTATTTGGCCCTTGCTTAAAAGAAGCGCCTCCTCAGAGAACTTTTTGCTGAATCCTGTGAGAAGCGCTTTGGAGTGAACCATTCTCGGGCTTTGGCTCCACAGTGCTAAGCACTGTTTCTTCCCCCAGGATTTGATGCTACTCCTTATTGCGGAGTCGGAGATGCTACAGGCGGGCTCTGATCCCAGCAAAGCACCTTCCGACCCACATCTTGCCAACTCATCAGCGGCTTCATTGCCCCTGATGCCACAGTGTCCAGGTACCCAGCCTAGTGTGACCTTGTTGGTCTCACCCAGGCAGTTTAGCACCTGCACACACTCCTGCACCAGCTTGGAGTTAACTTCATCCGCAACTAGAGCCTTTAGAGCTGCCTGGCTATCGGAGAATATATGTATAGTTTTCTTTGAGTAGGCTCTTTCCATGCTCTTATATGCACAGCCTAGGATGGCAAAGATTTCTGCCTGAAACACAGTGACATGGCATCCCAAGTGGGCATAAGCTCCCATCTTAGGGACGCCACCACAGAATCCGGCCCCAGCCTGTCCATCCTTCTTGGATCCATCAGTGAACCAAACAATATCCCCAGGAAGTACCGTGTCGGGACCTCCACTATCCCACTCACTTCTCTGGGGTACTGCTACCTGGAACCTCCTAAAGAGGTTGTACGCCTTTAGCATACTGTCGCTTGGCATTGCCATTATTGGTTCACTCAAGAAGCTATCGTGCAAGTTCCTCATGAGTGCAGACCGCCATATCGCACGTCCACCCACTCTAGCTCTCTGTATAGCCATTCTACCCTCCATCTGCACCTGCACATGTAGTGGAGGTATGTTTTTTTTTTTTTTTTTTTATCCTGTCCGGGTGCATAGACCCGGCCCGCGAGCTAAGGTCCCTTAATATTAATTTAAGGATTATAATACTACTTAGTTTGTCTACTTTTATTTTGTTATTGTAAGTTTAATATGTAATTTACTCATTCATCATGTGATAATACTATTTTATGATAACTAAAGTATGATTTGCCTCTTTACCAAATTTCATTTATCTATTTTATTTATTCTCTTCCCTATACCAATTTTCATATTCTAGTTGTTTACTGTTGTTATAATATCTTATGTTTTCTACATTTGGGAGTTAGGTTCAAGGTTTCTTTATTTCACCTACCTACTATTGTTTATTGAAATTTTTATTTTGTTTACATTTTCATATTGTTCTTACATACTTATAGTTTTTGTTTTCCACATATTTATCGATATGTTTACAATTTATATCTATTTAACAATATTTATATGTACTCAATCTACAGTTATTTTTTATCTTATGCTTATTTATACTTATCACTTACACATATGTTTTATTTATTTTAACTTTACATTCAAATTTGAAGAGTGAGAATACATATCTTCATTTATCTTGACTATACATTTTTCAAGTGGTTTCTACTTATTTAACTTATAATTTAGGAGGCTTAATTTTACTTTTACACTACTACGTCTTACGATCTATATAATTATTAGACTAACAATCTTAGCTTTGCTATTCTTATATAATACAATATATAATATAACAAATGGTTATATATCTGTTTTATTTCTCTTGTTGACAATGGTACATATTTGAGTGCAATAGTTCACAAAGTCTACGCAGCTCTCCTTACTAGTTAATAGGTCATGTAAGTTTTCTCTACACACTTTAATTCCCACCCTCTGTTCCAGGTTGAACCTAAGCACTGCGTGGACTGGACAATCCACCAAAACATGGGGTACGTCTTCAATCGCATCTGGTTCACAGATGCATGATGGATTCTCCTTGCACTTGAACCGAGCCAAGTACTGGGAGAACCCACCATGTCCCGTGAGTATTTCGGTAAGCGTACCCGCTGGTTTTAGCTCTCGCACGAATCGGTATGATTTTTTCGCGTCGGGTAGAAACAATTTTGTGGTGGACGCGGTGTCCCCAGTTTGATACCTACTGTTCCATTCCATCAGGGATGTTTGTCTTATCAAACGTTTAATAAACGAAACTGGGCACCGGTCGTAATCCGGTTTCTTTTTCGATTTAAGGGCAGCTTCTTTTGCGAGATCGTCGGCTCGCTCGTTTCCGGGCAGTCCTGCATGAGCCTTGACCCAGAAGAAAGATACATCTTTCCCTTGGTCAATGGCTTTTCGCAGGTTCTCCCTTGTCTCTACGGCCAGAGGGTGGAGGGACCTGTGGTTAGCGACCGTCTCCAGTGCGGCTCTCGAGTCGCTGTATAGACCATAGATCGCTTCCCCCCTCTTGAGGATAACGCCTGTGGCCTTGCATATCGCTAGAAGTTCCGCCTGGTAGACAGTGCAGTACGCGGACAGACTAAGCTTGAGGTTCTTGATCTTGGCCTCGTCATCCCATAGAGATAGCGCGGCTCCGACCTTCCCCTCAATCTTACTGCCGTCGGTGAAGATTCGCACCTGCTGC
This sequence comes from Lycia hirtaria, assembly GCA_947563715.1. Lineage (NCBI taxonomy): Eukaryota > Metazoa > Arthropoda > Insecta > Lepidoptera > Geometridae > Lycia > Lycia hirtaria. The sequence continues at coordinate 29,945,874 of OX387375.1, forward strand.
ACGTTGTACCTGTCAACAAGGCTTTGGTCTACCAGTCGGATGATCTCTATGCTCGTATGCTCGGCCGGATGAGGAGTTTCTGCAAACCCTATCGGTCTCTCCGTCTCTCTATCTACAAGGTCTGGTAGGGACGACCCTTTCTTTGCCTGGTACAATGCGGCTGCTTCTTGTATTCTCAGGTCGAGAGGTAGTATCCCCGCCAGCACCAGAGCCGAGTGTAGTGAGACCGTTCGATATGATTTGCAGAGCTTCTGGGCGAAACCTCTTTGGACCGTCTCGAGTGATTTGCGTACGCCGATCTTCTTAACTGCAGGCGCCCACACCGATGCCGCGTACATAATGATGGGCTCTATGACGGCCATATGGATGGAGCGTATCACTTCGGGGTGCAATCCCCAGTTAACTCTCGCGGCTTTCGAAATCTGCTTATATAAATTGAGCGCTTTTCGACATTGTAAAGCAACGTGAGTGTTAAAAGTGAGTTTGTCATCGATAGTCAGTCCGAGGATCTTGACCTCTCGAGACATGCCAACGCTCACCCCTCCCATGGTCAGCAGTGGGGTGTCGTACTTCAGCTTCTTGGTTAGAACCATTGCGCAAGTTTTGTGCGGCGCAAACTTCAGCTTGTTACGTACACCCCACTGTCGCACATAAGCGAGCGCTGCGTTGGCCTGTCTCGAAATGTCAAGCCCTGTGTCTCCGTCATTTTTGACGGAGACACAGGGCTTGACATTACACAGGGAGACACAGGGCTGACGACGTAGTGCTGATTTTTCAGCACTACGTCGTCAGCAAATGCTTGCACATACACCCCCTGTTCCTCCAGTTCACGCAGCAAAGGGTCCAGAAGAAGGTTCCATGGGATTGGACCACCAATTGACCCCTGCACACAACCTTTGTTGGTGCTCCTCGTGCATTCTTCCCTGGCGAATCTTAAACTGACTTTTCTGCATTCGAGATAGCTATCCAGTAGCCTCCTGATATTGACCGGACACTTTTCCTCAGCCAGACGGTTTCTGATGGTCGGCCACCACGCGCTATCGAAGGCCCCCTCTATATCCAATGACACTAGGGTCACCAGCTTCTTCAGCTTAATCTTACCCTTGATATGGTGAGTGGAGGTATGTTGAGAATAGCTTCTAGAGCCAGTGTGGGCGTCGATGAGAGGCCGCCTGTAATTGAGAGGCACGCCAGCCTCTGAAGACTATTGAGGGCATTTATGCAGGTAGACTGTTCGGTCTTTTTCTGCCAAATGGCACATCCATACGTCAGTATTGGACGCACAACTGCTTCGTAGAGCCACTTGACAGTCTTGGGCTTAGGGCCCCAATTCAGGCCGACTAGCCTCCTGCAGGCCCCCATGGCTATTTTTGCCTTTTTAATGACATTTCCAATGTGCTTGTTCCAAAGGAGCTTACTATCTAAAGTTACTCCTAAGTATTTCACCTCATTGGAAAAGTTCACCGTTTTTCCCAGCAAAGTCGGAGGCCTCAAAGAGTTTAGCCTCCGTTTTCTAGTGAACGGTACTAATACAGTTTTGCCAGCGTTAACTGACAGCTGACGCTTGTCGCACCAACTCTCTATGATTCTCAGAGCCTGTTGCATGACACGTTGCATCCCCACACAGTGGAAATTATCAAGGGTAACCCCCATCCCAAAGAATAATAAAAAAACCGTAGTAGAGGAATATCGTCCAATCGCAATTCTATGTGCGCCTGCCAAAATCTTTGAGTACATTCTGCACAATGAAATATATAGCCAGGTAAAACAACAGATAGGCGAAGAGCAGCACGGATTTAGGCCGGGCCGATCAGTAAATTCAAACCTGTTGTGCTTAACAGACTATATATCTAGCGCTATGGATCGTGGATCACAAGTTGATGTAGTGTATTTCGATTTTCAAAAGGCCTTCGATAAAATTGATAATGATATATTATTGCATAAGTTATCTACGTTTGGCTTCACTCGCGATTTCTTAATTTTTATGGCCGATTTCTTGAGGGACCGGTGTCAATATGTGAGGCATGGTACATATGTATCTCAACCATATTGCACTAGTTCTGGTGTAAGCCAGGGTTCTGTCACTGGTCCGTTACTCTTTCAAATGATGATTCACGATCTACCTAATGTACTATCTACCGCCAAATGTCTTTTGTATGCGGATGACCTTAAACTATTTTTTGAAATTAAATCTTCTAGTGACTGCCTGAAATTGCAGGATGATATCAATCAAATTTACGAATGGAGCGTGAGAAATAAAATGACATTTAATATAAGTAAATGTAACGTCATGACCTTTGATCGTAAAAGAAATCCAATACAGTTTGATTATCATTTAAACAATGTACCTATAAATAGGGTTAACTGTATCAAAGATTTGGGAGTAAATTTTGATCGCAGTCTAACTTTTCATGATCATATATCAGAACTCGCAAAAGAGTCTTACCGGCGCCTTGGCTTCGTCCTACGGAATGCTAGAGACTTTAAAAATCCTGAAGTAATTAAAACATTATATAACTCCTTAGTTAGAAGCAAACTTGAATCGAGTGCTTGTGTCTGGAACCCCTATCATGTCACCTACGCGCGAATGCTTGAAAAAGTCCAAAAGGCCTTTTTAAGGTCGCTATATAAGAAAATTTATGGATACTATCCGTTTCTGTACCCAACTAAATTCCTGCTCGGTCAGCTTGGTTACAACTCTTTGGAAGTTAGAAGGATGTTAGACCAGCTAACTATCTGCTGTAAGGCGCTTAGGGGGTCCGTCGATTCTATACGTCTGCACGACTTGCTATGCGTACTGTTCGTACCGGACGAGCCCGGGGTTCCAGCAAACAGACGTGGTCGCCCGCATGACCTGTTCCACGTAGATCGCGGTCGCACAGTAGCACGTTCTATGTCGCCCCTGAATCGTGCCCGTCGCCACTTAAACGCACTCCTTGCTGCCAACCCTGATTGTGACATCTTTTGTGATAACTGGAAGACTATTTTATGTACCTCCTTGACTTATTGTGAAAATCTATTGGATCAATGGGACAGGTGTAAAAAGCCTGATGATTCATTGGACTTTGACGATAACCTTTGAGTTTATTGACTTGGTACTCTGAGTACTTACCTGAACGGTATATTTTACTTTGTATGACATAATTATTTTTTTGTATTGACATACTAGGCGTATTGCCCATTTGACATTTTTGTATTGACATTTTAAATGATATTGTATTTATATAATGAATATTTTGTAATCCTCAGACATTTGTTTAAGAATAATTTTTGAATATTGTGAGATAATTGTAATTGGTCTTTTTCCGTTTTTATCTCAATAAACGAATTTATCATTTATTTATTTATGAGACTTGAGATGACGTCGGGGCATTTCCCCACAACCATCACCACCAAGTCATCCGCATAGCCCTGAGTACCATACCCCGCCTCGTTGAGTTCTTTAATAAGACTATCAACGACTAGGGACCACTCAAAAGGTGACAATACCCCGACTATCGACCTTGTCCCATCACTGCAACAATGAACACGTAATGCGCGATGTAACTATCCCAGTAAGGTACCTAGTTATAAACATTACCATTTCGTCGACTAAGATATGTCTATGGTCTTCACTAACTGCCTAGGAAACATCGTCAGAACACATTCACAATTTGAAAATGATTCTAAAACTGGAACAATGATCTACACTACTCTACTACTACTTAAACGAACTGTAGTTTTATAACAGTTCATTTAAGTAACAATAAATAGGTGTAGCAGTGTAAAAACAGCAGATACGGTGAGATAACTGGACATCTGCGCATATCTTTCAGTATTGCTCTGTATCTAATTCAATGAACTAACCCACACACATCGGAGGTATGTTATATTTTATCGGCAGGTATCTGCAGATACCGACTGATATCGACAGATTGTGACAATATTATCTGCGTATACAAATGTAACTGCAGATAACATCATGCATATGCAAATATGGCATAAAATTGTATCTGCAGATAAATAAAGGTGGTTGCGTTTTTAATATAATAAATAAATATTGATTACCTACCTATCATAAGAGTCTGTAATTCGACCATTGTTCGTCACGCTCACCCATCACAACATTTTTAAAGATAAAATGACTAATTTAACTTATTAAAAACCGACCAAGTGCGAGTCGGACTCGCGCACGAAGGGTTCCGTGCCATTATCTATAAAAACGGCAATAAAATCACGTTTGTTGTATGGGAGCCCACTTAAATATTAATTTTAATTTAATTTAATTATTTATTTTTAAGGTGAATAATATAACTCAATATTCTGTGAACATTTCAAGCGTCTACCTGTTGCCGTTATCAATATCGAGCAAAAATGACGTTTTTGTATGGGAGCCCCCTTAAATATTTATTTTATTCTGTTTTTTAGTATTTGTTGTTATAGCGGCAACAAAAATACATCATCTGTGAAAATTTCAACTGTCTAACTACGAGTATCACGCTTCATGAGATACAGCCTGGTGACAGACGGACGGACAGACAGACAGCGGAGTCTTAGTAATAGGGTTCCGTTTTACCCTTTGGGTACGGAACCCTCAAAAATCGTCATTTAGGAAACTAGAAAACAACAAGGTTTCGAAAAAACTTGCAAGCTTATCCAAGTTAATTTTTATACATAAAAAATATTTTTAGGAAAATAAAACCAGTTATTTAAAAATTTCATTACATCACGCAAACAAAATTAAAAAAAGTGTTTTGAATTCTGTCTGTTAACGGCGTTTGTATCGTATTTCTAAAGTATTTAGCTTAAAACTAAAGTTTTATTCTAAACAAAGCCTTGTTAAGTTTACCTAGTTATTCATTACGCAGGACCCTAAACTTAAACAGAAACAGCATCAAATACGTTTTCAATTTTAAATTCTGACCCTTAACAGGGATCCGTATGTTAGTGAAATAAAACCCTCGTAACCGTGGGTCCCGCATAATTTTCGTGTATTCTTTGTAAATTTACTGGATATTTGCAAGTCTGATTTCGACACTAGCTCGGTGACATCTTCCACACAAATTGGGGACAGATTCGTTAAATCCGTGAATATTTTCATTTTATTGAGAACAGATTTGGTTAAAATATTGCTTACGTTTGCTTAAATAAAACTAAGAGATAGGAAGTTTGTGTTGCCAAAGAATAAGAGTTGGAGCGGTTTTGTAAGAAACTCGTGCTTAACATATTTGCTTATTTCTTTTACTTTTCACATATCTCAGGTAGATACAAAAACGTTTGTCTTTATTACAGATATACAAAGTTTTTTTCAATTTAAGCCTCGCCTTAAAAACTAAGGAATAGTTTTTAAGGCGAGGCTTTCCAAGAACTTCAGGTATATTACAATACCTAAGTCCGCAGTACTTGAGCGCGGTGTTTTCTTTCATGTACGTAGGCCGTAGCACAGAAGTACGTACGACGCCGCTGCCGATGCCGCCGCGACGCGCACCGCGTGACGGCTGCTCCCAAGCAAAATTATTACAAAATAAATTACTATAAAATAGTCTACTAAACGTATCAAAAATGTGTTCCAGTATAACGTTTTTTTTTTATAGCTACTTACATGGAAACTTGGGTGTTAGTAGCTTTAAAAAACTTGGAGATCATTTAAAAAAATAAATAAAATGGCATATTTTTCAAAAAATAAAGCTATCGAGACTTTTTTCAGCAATCGTGTTTTTTTACTAGGATAACCCTAGCAAACAGACCAACATTTTACATACTAAAAATTTGAGCTTGAACTAATAGTACAAGATTTTTTTGTAAATTTTCTGAAAGCTATTTTTTGCTGTTTTTGCGGGTAATCATGGCCTTAAAGGGCAATTGATTACAATACCATCTGTTTTTATTAAAAGAAACTAAATCTATTAACCTAATAATTAAAGTTTAAGAAACTGAAAAAACCGACTTCATAATACGCAATTCGTTTACTTAGACGAATTTTTTTTCAGTTATTTTGTTATAAAAACCAAAGTACTGAACCGATTTTAATTAATTTATATATTAATTTATTATACCTCTAAGGTATTACCTACCAAACAAACAAGTACTCTAAAAACATAATTGGCCGAGTAATCACTGAACAAACATACAAAAAAACATACCTACAGTTGAATTGAGAACCTCTTTTTTTGGAATTCGGTTAAAAAACTGCCTATTCACACACATTATATATACTAGTCTTCTCTTTCTACGTTCACACAGCTCTCCCCGAATAACAGCTGAGTCAGCCTATTTCTACTCGAGATGAGGAATAGTCATCATCTATCTGCGGACGGTTCCATGTATATAAATTTGTGTAGTTTGATCTTATCTCTGTGTCATTTATTCATATCACTTTATTGGAATCCATGGAGATTCTAAAGGCAAAAATATGAACTGCAGTCGGGTATTTTGTTTTTCTTTTAGTGTAGGATACTTGTGAGGATAGGGAGGAGAGGGTAGATGGCGCGGCCGTCGAGTAAACATTACTCTTACGCGATTGTATTTGGATAAATATTTTAAGTGCTTATTCGACACTAATTCTTGTTGTAATAGTAATCTCGTTGCGTGATTTTTCGGTGACAGTGTTTGTGATCACAATAACTCGCTATATCTTGGAAAAATCTGAAATAACCTGTGACGTGAACAATTCACTTTCATTTTGTAAACAACTTAAATCAAGTGAGCTATTTCGTTAAAATCAAGTGTAAAATCTATGACAATACGTGAAATATACTGTCGTGGTTATATAATATGTTTTAGTAACAGAATAAAATAATTAAATCTCATACATTTACATTGTTGTGATCAAAATTTAGTGTAGTGAGTCACCTATGATCTATGGACCAATAACAGTGCGGCATTACTAACGGCCGACGACGGCGGTACCGTACGTACTTAGCAAATAAGCACTGAACATTATTTTGTCATAATTTTGTCAAAGTGGCATGCAGAGATCGGTCACCTTACGTTCTGTGGACTCTTTTTCGAATTACTCGTAGTTTAGAATTAGTGACATTTTTTTTTTTTTTTTTTTTTGTAGTTTATTTTATTACAAAATACTTTACACTTGTTTTAAAACTGTTTTAAAATTATTATTTTTGATTATAAAGCCAGTGACATACATAACAAGTCTTTAAAGTAACTGCATTTAAGTTAAAATGAATTTCTTAGAAAATATTACTTTTCGGCGTAAGCGTACTACGTCTGACTCGATGAATCAGACGGACAGCGAAATACTATCACAAACTCCGGATAGATCTGTAAATAGCTTGCCAGATATTTCAGACGAAAGTTTGGAAGACAAAAATCTAAAGGATAAAATTGAGGCTCTTGAAATTCAATTACAAAGTGCACATGAGGAGATAGAATGTTTGTCAACGGAGAATCTGAACCTCAAACGTATTAATGAGGATTTACTAAATAAAAATGAATTGCTTAGGAAAATTTCTACTAGCCCGGCTAAGAAAAAGGTGACACCAAAAAAGAAGTCTGTCAAACGACAGGGACATATTGACTTGACGCATAACGCTGACATAGAGAAAGTTACGGGAAAAAACGTAGAACTATTACCAAAAGTACGAGATAAAAGTAACGAAATACCGAAACCTGACCCAAAACAAAAGGCATCAGGACTGAAGTCAATACTTACACCTAAAATTTGTATTCTAAGCTGTGATAAACGTAATAAGTTACTATCAATTGCGGAGGACACGTGGGGCAGCGTTAAAAACTTCTGCCACTATCTTCAGCCTCATGGAAATATAAACTCACTCTTCACGGGTATAGAGTTAAAAGTAGCAGATTTTACAATGAAAGATGTTTGCATAGTAATAATAGGAGAAGACGATTTTAAAACGACAAACAACTATTTTGACTTGGTCGTTATGATTAGAGAGACTTTACAGAAAGTCAATAATACAAATATAGTAATATGTCTACCTACATACAAGTACGGACAAATGACGGAACTATATAATCGACGAGTAGAAAACTTCAACAATCTTTTATATCTCGACGCATTAACACATAACTACGCATATATATTTGACTCGAACAGGAAACTTAAATACGATCATACTATGTTCTCTAGGGATTCTGGTACAATCAACAAGCTTGGTATGCAGACAAATTTCAAGACATTAAAAAACTATTTCACTGGAATAGTAAAAAACAACGGAAATAATAATAATCAGGATGTTATCGAACCACTCAATAATAATATAAACAAATCCTCATTTTTTCGTGAATAATTACCTTCATATTCTACATCAAAATATTGCGGGTCTCATCAACAAGACAGACAGACTAGTAATTGCCCTGGATCAACTAGCAGAAAAGAGTATTATTTCAGATGTGTTGTGCATAACGGAGCATAATATAATGGCTGGTTTCGAGCAACATGTTTATGTTCCTAATTATACACTAGCTGCATCTTTCTGCAGAGACAGTACAAATAAAGGTGGTTCGTGTATCTTAGTGAGGAATGGACATGAATGGAGAGAGGTGCCGGAATTTAAAAAAAAATCACTGACCAGTGTATTTGAGTGTTGTGCCGTAGAATTGATTAGACATAAATTATTGATAATATGTTTATACAGAGTACCTAAAACATCAAATTTAAAAACTTTCTTATGTAAACTGGATAAAATATTGAGCATGACGAGTAACAAAAAATATGAACAAATCGTCATTGCTGGTGATTTTAACATTAATATATTAAAAGCATCTAATTTGACATCAGACTTCGAATCAATTCTAGGAAACCATAATTTTAAATTGGCGGTGAAACAACCGACTCGCTTTGCAAGCCAAACATGTATCGATAATATGGCATATAACTGTAAAAAGATTTGTAATACGGAAGTGCACGAATTAGATTTATCTGATCACAGTGCTTTAGTAATGAAGTTCCCAGTCCATAAAAACGCGCTACTTAAATTCTGGAGGAAAAAGCAGCGTGATTATTCTGTTGAAAATATTAATAAATTTAAAATGTGTCTTAGTAATGTTTTATTCCAAGAACTATACAGCTTTTCTGACGCAAATCTTGCATATGATTACTTTTTTCAAACTTCAAACTATACTATAATTTGTGCTTTCCATATAAAACAGTTATTATTAGAGTTAATAAATCCATAAAGTGGTTATCACGTGGCATAAAAATTTGTAGCAAAAACAAAAGAAATTTACTTTGGAAATATAGACTGAATCCTACAAAAACTAATAAAAGTATCTTCCTTAATTACTCAAAACGTCTTAGAAAGATCATTGTTCTAACTAAACGGGCACAAAATAACTTTAAGATAAATTCATCTCATAACAAGTCAAAAACTGCATGGCAAATCATAAATAGTACCAAATTAAATTTACCTAAAGAAGCCATAACAAAAATTGAACAAGATAATGAAGATATAACGGATCCGATAGCTATAGCCAACGCATTTAATAATTTTTTCATAGATAAAATAAAACCGGTCCTTGAGTCAGGATATAAAGTGACAGCTAATATAAATCATAGCAAAGATTCTATGTTCATGGCACCAAGCACGCCACAAGAAATAAGCAAAATAATACAAAACCTTAAAAACACTAAAAGTGTTGGTGATGACGAAATCTCAACTTTCATAATAAAATCAGTAAGTGAGTATGTATGTACCCCTCTAAGCTATATTATTAATTTGTGTATATCCACAGGCACATTTCCGAGTTCTCTGAAAACGACCATTATTAAACCTTTATTTAAAAAAGACAATAGAGAGAAAATGGAATGCTATAGGCCCATTGCACTTATATCGATATTTTCAAAATTTTTTGAGAAGTATGTTTATAATGAGTTAAATGATTATTTAGAGAAAAATAATATTCTATGCAATGAACAAAAGGGTTTCAGAAAAAATAGAAGTATTAATATGGCCATATACGATTTCATTAAAAACGTCTTAATATGTATGGATAAAAGCACTCCGGTGTGCGCCATATTCTGTGATATGACGCAGGCGTTCGATTACGTAGATCACAGAATCTTAGCTAGTAAATTAGAAGCGTATGGAATACGTGGTAACGTTTTAGATTTGATAAAGTCTTACCTAGCAGATAGAATACAAATCACGGAAATCAGTCGAGTCAATCTTATCACGAAAGCAGAAGAAATATATAGATCGTATGAACGCAAAGTGGCGTACGGAGTTCCACAAGGTAGTGTCCTGGGACCACTTTCATTCATAGCATACATAAATGACTTGCCTAATGCTACATCTCAACCTATGACATTATTTGCAGATGATAGCACTATCACCGTAGCATGTAAAACACTTGACTCTTATGAAAACGATATTGTTAAATCTTTGACCTCAGTTATATCTTGGCTTGACAACAATAACTTAAAAATTAACCTAAATAAAACAAATATAATGCATTTTAGACAAAGAGAAACAAACAAAGGTAATATTAATGTAGCATATGACAATAACATTATAAATGAAGTAGAAAGCTCAAAATTTCTTGGATTATATATTGACCGAAAATTGAATTGGAAATCACAAATAGAGCACCTTTCGAAAAGAATAAGTAGCCAAACATATGCCATCGCCAAACTAGCTCGTACTCTAAATATAGAATCTTTACTTAAAGCCTACTATGGGTTAGTTGAATCAATTTTGAGGTACGGGATTATTTTTTGGGGAAATTCAACAAATAAAATTATTATTTTTAAAAGGCAGAAACGCTGTATTCGTTCAATGTTTAAACTCAAAAAAAGAGATAGTTGTAAGCCCTATTTTTTAAAGTATAAAATTCTTACACTTCCGTGTTTATACATTTTAGAAACGGCCCTTTTTGTAAAAACAAACCGGGAGCGATTCCCCACACTATCTGATACTACTGTAAGAAATAGGCGCGACCAAGACAAACGGCGCGTACATGAAGGAAAGACAGCACTGATGCAAAATAGCATCGTATGTATGGGTCCTAAAATCTACAATAAGATTCCTAAGTCAATAAGAGACCAGAATAGTAATTTATTTAGAAAAAAGTTGAAGGCATTGTTATTGCAGAAGTGTTATTATTCTATCAATGATTTTTTAAATGACAAATTTTAATTTTATTTGACATTATGTGTATCTTTTATTGCTTCTGCTTTGTCATATTATAGATATTTTTGGTTTGTGTATTAATCTAATAACAAATAATAATAATTATTATTTTATAATTTTTCGCATGTGCATGATGCTGTCTACCTGACATTTGTACGCCTAATCGGCACAACATGATTTTAAGCGACTAAATTTAGTGTAACATCTTTTATGCACTTGTTGTATAAAATTCTCGTGTTGTATGCAAATAAATTATCTTTATCTTTATCTTATCTTTATCTTGTTCTTAGATCACTCAGCATGATTTGTTTATATTTTTTGAATGAAATCTCGCTTAAATGTAAATGGAATTTTGTATGAGACTTGCGTAATATTATTGTCTAGATTCCTTACTAACACATTTGTTGTATATTCAGTCAATTTAGTCAGTTTTTATCTTCGAAAATGTGATCTGCAAGCGGGATAGCGCGCTCTAATCGCGTAGTCCCTTAACAGGAGTGAAAAAGAAGGAAAGAGTAACGACATCATATTTCAGAATGTAACATCCAAAAGCCGTGCCCGTGTCGGCAATTCATTTCAGGTCTAGATTGAACGCGTCCTAGATTTAAAGCAAAACGTCAACCGAGCCTGACAAGGGTTCTAAGCCCTTGTGTGTTTATTTACAGAAAATTTACCATTCAACGGCTTGCAAATTTGTTTAATGTCTTTTGACAGAGAATATAATTTGTAAAAGTTTTATAAGGAAATATTTCGAATGTGTGTCAAATATGTGTGTGTTTTGATTTAGACACATACACACATATCACAGCTATTTTTTACGGAGTAAGAGCATAGAACATCAGGCTATTTGCCGTCATATTTGGCCGTGGTTTGAGGGTTAAGGGGAAATCCTTTCTAACCCTTTAATACCCCCTGTATTAGAGGGTTAGAAGGCTTAGAGGGTAAGATAATGATTGATGTATGGTGCCACAGAAGTTCAGTTAATGAAATATTTCAAAGATATCCATATCAAAATTTCTGTATATATTTACTAACTGAAAAATAGTAACTTTAATAAAAATCCTAGCCTATTAACTAAGATATTTATTTGATATTTTTATTGAAAACTTTGAATTATTTTAAGACAACAAATTCAATATAGGTATTGTGATCAATGTTATTTTTATATTTTAATAATTTCTTAGTTTAGTAGTCGGGAGCGCAGTGACGTAAAATTTGGCCTAGTACTTTTGACTAAACTTCTCATTTAACTCATACCCTTTTATTGCAGATCACTTTTATCGTTACATTATAATTATAATAAATAAAAACAAAACTGTATTCCTACATAAACGATTTAATTTATAAGCTCCAAGGGAAGATTAGTCAAAAGTAGTAGGACAAATTAAGATTCCGTAGTTCGATCATCGTCCGTCTCGCTCACGTATACCTACATTTTTGAAGATATAAAAGGACTTAAAAGAAATTACATTTTTTTTTGTACTTAAGTATAAAAAAAAAGTCGAAAATTTATAGTGCTGTTTTCTAGTATTCTATACGACGATTTTTTTATAAGTTTGTAGCGGTCATGGTGGCCGCTCCGTTCCTTTAGGTGAGCGCGATAAGTTCATTCAGTCATTTTATATCTACAAAAATGTGGGTATGCGCGGGCTAGACGTACGACGGTCGAAGTACGACCTCTTAAATTAAAATAGTTCAAAATTTTCAAATAAAAGTTTAAAACACATACCTTAAAATTCACTTTACAAACCTCATTCTCTCACTGCCCCGCCTCGGGCTTCTTAGTCTGCCAGTGGCAATATTTCCAAAGTTAGCCCAGCTTAGTCGTAAAAGGTTTCAAGAAAGAGGTCGAATTACACAAAGAAAAATAAGTCATTGTTTACTGAAACAAACAATAACAACTTGATCTACTCTCTAACAAGAATCCTTTGCGGGAATTATCTCATTATCAAAATATCTCTATCTACCCTGATGTGGCTTTTTGCAAATCTATACTTTGCCACGAAAAGAGCCGTTTGTCTTCCCTCCTTATCTCTCTTCTCCAGGATGTGACTTCAAGCTCAAATCTACCAACTCTTCAATGCATACACAGCATACCTTATTTCAAATGTATTTAAGACTATATTAGAACATAGGAACTGCAGTTATAATTATGCTCATCCACAAGCGATCTGATAAGTTGTCGAGAACTTTAAATCAGGTGATATAGAGACGGTTTTCCATTGTTCAAATGGAAATTTAAGATTGTTGCCAGGAAGTGGCCGGCAGTTGACGGATGACGACATTTGGAAGCTCTTACTCGCCTTGTTTTCCTGGACCCCTAACTCGATTTAGGTAAATGAAAGCCGTGACTCTAGTCATCCGTTTTGAGGGGAAGAGATGGCGAGATAAAGTTGAAAGCGAACGTTGGAACTTGGTTATCTAATCTATGGACAGTTACCTGGAAAAATGTCCTATGTCGATGTCATTACTGAACGTAAGAATCGTAAGCCACCCGTTGGTTGAACCGCTGGACTGGGCTTCTGCCATATGGATTAGCTCAAAACGCGCAGCTATCTCTTTCGCGCATACTAATATTTTTAAACATATAAAATCAAACACACACATGAAACTTAACACAAAATATATTATAAAAAATACAGTTATTGTTATGTGGATGTTTAATGGAAATATTGTACATTATGAGGTTTAATAAATCTGGGCCATTGAGGTGAAATAGTTATGGCTTAAAAACTAGTTTATTGGCTAATGATCCCACACAGTGAGTAAAATGCCGTACTTCTGTCTGGGAGCATCAGAATGAGATAACTGCACCTGCAAATTTCGTAGATAGAATAGAGGCGCCGCACATTGGCGCCGGAGAAGTAACATTGGCGTGTGTGGCTAAGAGTGTCGAGAGGTGTACTGCGCTTTCACTAAACGCTACTAGCGGCGTGTTGCTCTTTAACACTTCCATCCTCGAGTTTAGGTTCTGAGTTCTTGCGGTTTCCCCCATCCAGACGGCTGGTTAAGGCAGGCTGGGGGTCAGGGCTCCGATTTAGCCCCAGGGAAGCATCGGGGTACGCGGTGTCTCCACTCACCGACGACTCGCCATAAAGCCGCCCCTGCGGTAACATTTTCCCTTTTTTATTATTTCGACATTCTAACTCAATAAAAATCTATTTGAAATATTTTTGCCTTACCTGTTACATTACACTTTATGCATAAAAATACTATTTACCCGACAGCGTATGGAGAGTTAAGTTTTTCATGTATGTTTCTATATAATCGCCTACAGCCTCAACAGCTTGACTGATTTTTATGAGCAAGGTGTCGTAAGATTCTTCTTCACTCCCTGAGTGTCAAAGGATTATACTTTTTTGTAATAAAAATAATAGGTAGGTACAATTCTCGCAAAAATAAAAAAATGCGTTTTATCGTAACCTCCAACGAACGAACGAACTTTTATGTAATAAATAAGTAATTTTACTGGAGTTATACTGGAGTTATGATGAAGAATACGCATTTATAATCTTTTACAGCGATTTTACGCTTTCTTTCTCGCAAAAAATATATACTTAACAGCGTACTAAGCGTAACGAAAGTTTTTGCAGCCTAACTTACTACTGTTAGGCTGCAAAAACTGCTTTTCTGCAGTCGGGTATATTTTTATGTAAATACTTGTTTCGTATGAAGACATCACTATATCAAAAATAAAAATGTCACTGCTAACATAAGTCAGAAATGAAATTCTTCAAAGTGTTGAAATTCTCCGCCAAAGCGGTCTCAATAACAAAATTTCTATTTATTGAGTAAATCTCGGGTTCTCTCGCGTTTTCGTATGAAATTTAATATATTTTCGTCATACGAAATAGATTGACTGTGAAATTGACTTGATACACATACATATACTTCTTCTTTTTTGTATTGGACCCGCATTAAAGCATTTGCCAGTGTCAAGTATTAGGATTTTCTGAAGTTTCTTGAATAAAACAAGTTGTAAATGTTCTAGTCCCAATCTAAGTCACGTATGCAATCAATTTATAAGTAGAGTCCTGCTTCAGTAAAGTGGTGGCGACTTTACTAGAAGCTTCTATGGAGTTTTGCCGACAACGTAAAATCACACGTTTTACTGCTTTATTACCTACACTTGCCCACACTCACGCTTATCGAACACTTAATGAATAAAACACCACCATTTTTATAGCATTAATGTTCAAAATAACACAAGTTTAGGAGAATAAAACAAAGCAACAGCACGTTACTAAGACGTTCCCGCCAAAACTCCCCACATACATATAATATGCAGTAAAACACATATAAGTAGGTATTACTGTGTAGAGAAGCAGTTTTAATATTCATAGACATTCATTATTTCACATAAGTTACCTGTTCGATAGGTTTGTTTTACTCTGAGCGTGGCGCAAATAATTTTTATCTGTGGTTTTAATACTTTTTTAACCGACTTCAAAAATGAGGGGGTTATGAATTCGTAGCGTTTTTTTTAGTGCACAATAAAATATTATGTTTATTTTATTGTCAACAAATCTATTATAATCTATTATATTTATCTTTCTAAGTTTCCGGCAGCCTAGTCGGGAGACCGTCTGACTTGCGATCCGCAGGTCCTGGGTTCGAATCCTACAGCACCCACATCTGTCTTTTCGAGGTTATGTGCGTATTGTTGATTGCCGCCAACTTCAAAACGGTGAAGGAAAACATCGTGAGGAAACCTATGTCTGAGAGTTCTCAATGATCTTGAAGATGTGTGAAGTCTGGCAACCCGCACTTGGCCAGCGTGGCAGACTATGGCCTAACCCTTCTCACAATGAGAAGATGGCCCGTTCCCAGCAGTGGGACAGGGCTGATAAAAAAAATCTATTACGCATAATATTTATATTATGTAATGAATATGATATAATGAATAGAAATGCAAAGATTAATTTTTACTGAAGGAAATCCTAGTATATAGTTTAAGGCGTCTCAGAAAATGAGATTTTATCTATAAAGATGTTGTACTCATTGAATATGAAGTAAATGCATGACAAATCTCAGCACTTTCGAGGATAAGACCACATCTTTAAGGCCTTTTAATATCTTGGCCTTACTTATATAGGTAAGTACGTGACATTGGCGAGAACTTAAGAACGCTATAGACAAGAATTGAATTGAGAGCTACGATGTCACAAACAGAAACACTGATACCCAGATATAAAAATCATCATCTCAGCCACAAGAAGTCCACTGGTGGACATAGGCCTCCCCCATGGATTTCCAGAAAGACCGGTTGGAAGCGGCCTGCAACCAGCGTCTTCCTGCCATTTGTATGATATCTTCTGTCCACCTTGTGGCTGGTCTCCTAAAAAGACCGGTTGGAAGCGGCCTGTATCCAGCGTCTTCCTGCCATTTGTATGATATCTTCTGTCCACCTTGTAGCTGGTCTTCCTTCGCTGCGCTTGCCGGTTCATGGTCTCAATTCGAGAACTTATCGGCCCCATCGGCCTTCAACTCCAAACTTATGACACCCTTGTTCGTTCGGAGGTTAAAAATAATGTTTATTCTAGACCGTTCAATAATTCATAGATCAAAATAGTTAGACCCCCAATGTAAATGAGACTCCACGTAAACTGGAGATGGAACATTATCATAACCTCTTATACATTCAATGTTTAGTCTAGACCGTATTCTGCACAATTCGAGCAATTCTATGATTATTCAGAGCCATTGTCGTTACGTAGATCCTCACTGATCGATTGTTTATTTCATTAGTTTGTGCTGACCTTAGAACAAGTAAGTCGAAGAAAATTTTGGAATAACAAGCTTTTTTTATCAGCTCTATTTGTTCATACAGTCCCACTGCTGGGCGCGGGCCATCTTCTCATTGTGGGAAGCTTTTTTGAATAACGAGAATTTCAAGACTAATTTCAAAGCTTGCAACTTTCATAAGTAGTTTAAAACATTTGTTTTAAAAATTTAATATACTAGTAGATAATGAAAACAATCAAAAATATATTAGCTAAGTATAGGTACGAGAATCAATATTGAAAATAATAATATTTTAAGCACATACTTATTTAAGGCTTTTTTTCTTTAAAGAAAAATAAATGCGCTCGTAAATTCGCTCAAAACATTACCTTTCTTTGGTATTTCGGTAAAATGTAGCAAAACTGCCCCTATATGCAATAATACTATAAAAATACGACACAAGCATCAGCCAAACCGTAAAATACATTAGTGCCAAGAACATGCAAACACGTCACATAATCACTTTGTCACATATTAGATTACTTGAAAAGTTGTATTCCGAGCAAATAGCTTGCTCCTGCCTCGCTCAATTGCCATTCAAATATCAACTTTAATCGGATCACCATAAAGGAGAAATCTTTACGATTGAATCGCAGCTGTAAACTGGCGCGACTAATTCTAATACCAAAATCATCTTTGTCACAATCCTGGTGTTACTTTTACATTTAAAACTTTATTGTTGTGCAAATAGAGATCAAAGTTTTATTGGAGGGGGCTTAAGTTAAGTTTGCGTTAGTATTAACTCTATGAGCGTTCGGTTAGATCGCTTCCGAAACCCAATTTGCATGTAAATTCATCGAAGGCAGTCCAGATTAACTTCAGAATAGGAATTATTCAATAAACCTAAGACTTCTGTGGACGTCGCTAGAAATAATAAGTTAAAGATTTAATCTTTTTTTTTCAATTGTTACAAATTCAGAAGTTAAGCAAAATAGGTACCCGACAGCGCAAAAGGTACTTTCGTAGTACAATAATTTACGCTTGGGTTACCTGTAATATAGTGTTGAATGGCCGTTATTTGCATGAATATGTACTCAAACCCTCTACAAAATGTATAATAAAAGTAATTAAAAAAAAAAAAACGACTTCGAACTGAAAAGAAAGAAATAACTCGAAGAAAATCAAAACTGGGCGTCTACCTAAGTAGGTACGTACACCAACTATTTTTTTTTGAGGTCGGCGTCCGGCCCTAAGCTGATGATAGCTTCTAAGCTGATGATAGCTAACTAAGTCCTATACAGACACCGACCTCAATTGTTGGTGTACGTACCTACTTAGGTAGACGCCCAGTTTTGATTTTCTTCGAGTTATTTCTTTCTTTTCAGATTGAAGTCGGTTTAATTTTTTTAAATAACTTTTTTTTTAATAGTATTTATTATTTCGAAGTCGGTTAAAAACGGTTGTCAAAGCTCATCACCGCTCACGTCATTGTCTAAGTATCAAACAATTGAAATATGAGGTGTAGACACTGCTCTGCAGTTGCGATGCACGAAGTGAGTGTTCTAAAGCCCATATCTTGAAACTACTAAACGGATTTTGTAACTTACAGTGACTCCTAAGTTGAAAGATAATTAATTCAATAAAATAAGAATTTTTGAAATACGACTTCTAGTTTCTGCGTAATGCGTGGACAAACATACATACACTTATTAAATTTGGCACACATGTTTAGAAGCTGGCATAGACTAACATTTATACAAAAATTGTGCAATTCTGACAATATTATAAACATGCAAGTCGAATTGATAACCTCCTTTTTTTGGAAGTCGTTTAAAAATCAGAATTGCTTAGAATACTTCTTGTAAAATAAGAAGCAAATAATGAGCATTGCTTAGAATACTTCATGTAAAATTTTCCGTCGTAACTTAGTTAAATCGCGCTATTTGGTAAGCGTAAAACATAACGAAACCTACCCAAATAATAAAAATACCCGTACTTACGGAACAAGGATAAAGAATTACGTAAAGGTATACCTTAATACATAATAATTCGGATAATATACGAAATATATAATGGTAAAATATAGCATAATAGGGTTTACTGAGTTAGGAAGGTCCGGGCTTTATTTTTTCTCGGATATCGCGCTCTCTCTCTCGTTAAGGCGATGCAGTTTTAAAGAATAATATGCGAGTTTTTTTTTTGTTGTAAATTAATATTATTATTTTATACATTCAACAAGTAACAGCATCCTAGTTTGTTGGTTAAGACCTTAATTTATGGTTATCATAGAAATAAAATAAATAAATTTAATTTCTCTAAATTATAAACTTGTTACCCGCGACTCCGTTAGTGAATGCCAAAAATCCGTACTCGGTGATATCGGTCCACGTTCTTAATGTTTGCTGTACAGGAATGGAATTCTTTGCCACCATCACTGTTTCCTAAGGACGACAATCTTGGAATTTTCAAGGATAGAGTGAACAGATATCTTCTAGAACGACGAGCTCCATTCTCGGCCACATTGTCGCTTAACATCAGGCGAGTTGGTGTCAATTGTAGAAAAATCGATCTTGCGTAAAAATAGCGAAGAAAAATTTTACCGTTATGTCTATTGGTAAATTTAGTTTGATAGACTTTTACTAAATACGGATAGTAATACATATTTAGTCAAAAACAGTTCTCTGTTTGATTAAATATGTATTACTCTCAGTATTTAGTAAAAGTTAGTACAAACACAAAAGGATAAAAGTGCGCATCCAAGCACTTTTAGTAAACCAAGCTTCCCCTTAACAAATCCTTTTATAAAGGGTCCCTTCCAGATATTATTTGTTAGGTGTTACTGCATATTGAATAACCTATCGGATTGACAGTCTCCCGCCTCCGGCTTCCCCCGCGGCTTGGGCATCATCATATTTTTATTATTTTTGGTTAAAGTTGGAATGGAGGTTCCTTAACCGACTACAAGTCGCAAAAAAGAAAGTTCTCAATTTAATTTAATACATAATGTTTACGTTGTGCTTACATTGTAATGTTTAGTTACTTTGACGACATCATCATCATCTCAGCCATAAGAAGTCCATTGCAAGACTAGGCCTAACTAGGTTAAAAGGGACCTGTATCGATTGTCTTCCTGCCACTTGTATGATATCTTCTCTCGACCGTAGGGCTGGTCTTCCTACGCTACGCTTGCCGGTTCGTGGTCTCCATTTGAGAACTTTTTGGTCCCATCGGTCGTCAGTTCTATGTACTATGTGCCCTACCCGCCACTTTAACTTACTAATCCGTTATGCTATATTGATGAGTTTACGTCTACGCATCTCTTCGTTTCTAAGATTACCATAACTTATAATAATTAAGTGCGTCAATATTAACCCACGAATAAATCCGCAGATGATTCAATAAATCAGATGAAACGTCAGCAGACATTGTTAGGGTTGGTAAGTGTTCATCTGTTAAAATAACAATATCTATAGTGGTGAAATTATTGAAAGATGACGCTAGACTCGTTTGCACAATGAAGTTGGTTAATAAAAGAGGGAAAATCAGTCAGTCATTACATCCCTAAGGGGGGGCAAACGGGGCGCTTGCCCCGGGCGGCAGTTTCATGGGGGCGCCAAATCCTAAGAATTCGAAATATCGAACAAATGAAGCCTCTTTTCCTACAATCTCATAGGTTTTTATCAAGTAATCGAATCTTAATATAATACATATGTTTGAAAAACAAACTTTTCTATTTCCATACGCCCAGTTAGTTTTTGAACGCATACTAACTGATTTATGAACGCATCGTAACAGATCAAGTAAATTTTGAACGCGTGCGTAGTGTCCGTTCGCAGAAAAAAAAGCACGCCGTGTTAATTAAAGGATTATTATTTTAACAAATGGTCACAAAAATGCTACCTACTCATTGACAGTTTTAACAGTTTTTCTCAAACACTGAAGGGAGGGGGCGCCACTATCAAGGTTTTGCCCCGGTTCGAAAAAATCGTAGATCCTGGGCTGAGCCTTTATTAATTTATCACATTTGTGGTACAAGGTGGACAAGTGCCTTTATTAACTACAACAAAACAATATACAAACTCAACTAACTAAACTACTACACAAAAAGCATATCGATTACCCCAGACCGATAAAGGTCTAAAGACAATCCAAATGCTCAAACCCACTACCAGTTGGCAGCGTACCCAGCATGCTAATCGCATTGCCACGTTATATAAGGCTTATACATATACTACTTAAAAAGCTGTCTTTCATTAATATTAAACTTTAAGACTTCGGTTAAGAAAAGTGTAGATAGAGTTTTTGTACACAGTCTAAAATTTTACGTTAAAGAACTTTACCAAAACACAATTTCCACTCGATGACTGTTTTAAGAATCCATAAAAAAGTTTTGTCCTCAGAGAAATACGAGGTCATAACTTTTATGAAATTTCGCATTCTGCGTTACTATGTTCTTAATAATTTTGGAAAATCTGTTTTCCTGTTATTTTTCAACTTTTGCACGAGTTTACGCCCACGCACCTCCCAAGGTATAATGTAGATATATTGGCGTAAGCTATTTGTAAAACTGAAAAGTATTATTTTTTACACCGTCTCTACTTAGAAATTTCAACCCTAATTCCATTCCATACAATGGCGCGCTATTTAGCGACACATACGCAAGTGACGTCTGTATATAACACACACACACACATATGTATGAAGTTATGGTCGTTGTCTGTTAGCTGGCAGCTTGCAACAGTTGCCTCTACTGACAAAAGAAAGCGCTGAGCCGCCAAAGTCTGCCAAAAGAAAGCGCTGAGCCGCCAAAGTCTGTCAAACGACAGGACGAGCGCCGGGAGCAGGTGATGAACCCGAGATTGGCGGTAGGCGGAGAGTGTTTGTTCGGAATTTATTGTGGTCAATCACAAGTGGGAAACACAGAATTCGAGACCCTATTACCGGGAAGGAAGCAGTTCATTACAGAATACAATGCAAAAAGGCTGGAATCAAAAATAAAATAAATTATTAGAACCCGGTATCCATTAAAAATATGCCAGTGCGTAATGCATTACGCAAAATAACAAGTTTAGTTTAGCTTAGAGACTCTTGCAAATACAAATGCTCTGAAAACTACTGTTTATTTCACACTAACACTCACTAACACTAACGTTAATCTCATAAAACATATTAATTTATATTCACTAAAAGCACTGCATTTACAAAAACTAGATACTTTCATAACTAAAATAATTTAAATAGCTGGCAAAGTATACACGGACGCGCCGCCATCTTTGATACTAAAGCGATTTGAATTGTAATGCTTATCAGTTTCGTGTACTTTTGCCTTGACCCTTATCCACAACATTGTTGATTTATATCATGATAGCGTATGTTTCAATAGAAAAGTAACGTAGCATTGAGGGAACTGCTATCCTTATTTCAATACTTTGTTAACTTGAGACGTTACTTCCCATGTTTTGCCACGATAATTCTCTATTTACTGGATAATATTAGTTAAAAAAACTGAAAAAACCGACGCAATTTCGTTTATTTAGATAACATATTTTTCCAAAAAACCAAAGTACTCTAAAGTATGACTCTATGACCTACCAAACAAGAAAAAAAAGAATATTCAAACTTAATTCATAGTTAGCGATGTAATTGCGTAACAAACATCCAAAAACAGTTGAATTTAGAACCTTATTTTTTTTGGAATTCGGTTTATAAAATATAAAAACAAATACAATCATGTCAAAAATCACAGGCTTTTTCCAGACACAACATAATAAAGAACTAAAATGTAAACAAGGACAAAAAGGCACTGGTGTTTTATTTAGTCCCGCGGCACAGAGCATAGTTTGTCCTCTTGTCAGTCCTGTTTGGTTAGGACGTCAAACGTAATCCGCAAATCAGATGACAACGCTGATTTGTTGCTTTACAAAAAGTACTGTATTTATAGAATAGGATTTTTACTAAGAGAATTGTTGTCGCGTGCGATCTTTTGCCAGCAAATTACGCGATTTTCATATGTTACGAGTATATACTGATAATATTTAGGGATAGAAAACAGTTTTTTTCTGTTTTTAAAACAAAAAATAAAATAAAATTGTTTTGTAATGTTTAATAAAAAACAATAAAAATAAAGATCCTAAAATTATAAGAGTGAAAATAACTCATATTTGTTGCCTCACGACTAAATGGCTTCACCGATTGTTATGAAATTTGGTACAAATATAGCTGAAAATATAGTTAAGGACATAGGCTACATTTTATCATCGTCAACGTTCACCATCATCATAATTTCCCATCACTACGCCGGCGAATCCGCTAGGCATAGCTAGCTATAATATATCCTCCATCTTGCTCAGTCTTATATTAAATAAAATACAAAAATAATCTTATTTGTTGACCTTTTTAACGTTACTCATAGGTAAGTTCGTTTAATCCACATAATCCGATATACCTACTCTTACATTTAAATAACACTTTCTACCATAAAAGTACAATCATAAGCGGAATAGTTATTTATAATAATCTGCCAACACAGTTGAAAGCTTTGAACGAATATAAGTTTTTTTTTTTTAAACTGGTTAATTTCCAAAGCTTTCTATAGTGTAAAAGAATACTTGGAAAAGTAAACAAAAAATAAGTCTTAAAATAATGTTTATTTGTTATTATTATACACTTGCCTATATAAAAATACTAATATCCCTAAGATCTCTGTACACAATTGAACAATAAATTATATTCTATTCTATTCTTACGACGAAATAATCATATTTCTCAACAAATACAATTGTAATAATCTATCTACGGGAAACCTTTATATCAGAATGTGTTGACGCTCTTTTTGCAAATATCGTTCGGAATAGATTTCACTTACAGAGTGAAATCTCATAAAAACGTTGCAAAACATTGTTCCATTCCAACACTATTGCTGCGAGGCATCTGTACAATGTACTGCAGTTACAAAGATAACACGATTTGGGGTGCTGTTAAGAATGGGCTCAACTCAACGCGCGCAGCTATCTCTCTCGCGCATCACAACATTTTTAAACATATAGAATCATGGGTTGTTTAATTAAATTTGTTTATTTAGATAAGAAAAATATGTTTATTTAAAATGTAATGATGCGCGAGGGTAATAGTTGTATGCGTTGAGCTATAACTTAATGGAAAACAGGATAAAAATTACTCCTAATATAGCAAAGTAGGAAATTCTATGTAATCTATAATCCTTCCCTCCACGTATTATTCAGATGTATCCTTCACCCGAAGGTCTTTGCACCGATCTTCAAGAAAGAGCGTTTTAAAAGGGGTATCTGCAATCACCTCTACGGGCTAGCAAAGCAACAACAACGGTTATTTTCATCCGGTCTAGTAGTGAACTTCTTGTACCTTGAGATGATTATGATGAAAATGTATACCGTAATTATGATGAAAATATGAACCGTTGATAAACATTTTATTTTGTGATTTCAGGCAGGTCCCGTAATAAAATGATCATGCGAGAGTGGACATTGGTTGATGTAATGTATTTTCGCAGTTTACTGTCTCATTCGAGTATTTTAGAATCCCATCATATTGAATAAAATACAATTTTATTTTTAATATTTATAATGTCATAAACATTTATCCGATTAATTATTAATAACATCCCCAAACAAAAAGTTTATGTGTGTGTGTGTGTGTCAGATACAAATTAACTGAAGTACTGACTACTTCAGTTAATTTGTAACTTCATTCTGAAAAATATAACCTGATTCTATTAACCTTTATAAAGTTTGATAGAAATAATTACAAATAAAATATTACTCTGATTCTTTAATAGACAGGTAAAATGTTGCTTACAGACATCCAAGAATTTTTTGTCTTTTCAGTTTTGAAATAAAACAAAAATGTGATCTTCGATACTGCTAAGACTAGTGTATAGGCTGCATGTAGGAACAAGTGAAACGATACGGAAAAATAATTTCCTTTCTTAGAACTTGAGATGCCATCAAACCTCAATTTACGAATCGAAATTGAACTTTATTCACGACTGTATATGAGTAGAATCTTTTCAGTTTTTAAGTTTTATGGGTAAAAATATAACAGGACGTGTTTTAGGGTCTTTTCATTCAATAAATCATTTTAAATAATGACATAGTATGACAGATTTATATGTGGCTCAAACTATAAGTGTTGCAAGTGAGTTTAGAAAAAAAAAAAACAAAGATTGACGTAATTCTCAAACGAATATATTTTTATGTAGTCTTAAAGTGTAGATAGTAGAGGTATAGTCATAGTTCAAGTTTTTCTTACATGTTCTTTTTGTAAATAAATAAATAGATAAATTTATATAAATTTCGTATTGTGTACCATACTTACTGCCACAAAAAAAATAATATAAAAACGGTGTCGGTTAATTCAAGTCGCTTAGAGATACGGGTTGTTTGTACACATTGAGTATTCATGCTCACCATAGAAGATCGAAGGCTCCTTCTTGCGGCGGCGTCGTGTGGCGGGTCGCCCTCTTCCCTAACATACGGTTGAGGAGGGCGATGGCTGGCACATGCGTCATACTCGTGATCGGGTGCTGCTTGCGGGTCGCTGGTCTGCTCATGGTATACATATATATATAGTAATAAGTTAGGTGAATTAAAATAATCTTGTAATCTTCCCGTAACCATTTTATTTTAATAATAGTTTGTAAATCTAACAAGGCGACTGTAGATTTGTTTATGTTTAGTGCTAAATGTTGTGGTTGTTTTTGTCAAATAAGAGTATATCTATGTCTATACCTACAAAGGTCACCCGTCTACGGCGCTGAAAATTAAATAAATTAATTAAAAACCGGTTTTACTTTCGCCATTAACAAAATGTATTGTTATAGACGAATCAAATCTATCCAAATACTAAAAATCTATTAAAAATATTCACTCTGTAACTACGAATGGAGTACTCTGGGTATAGTCATGACGTAAAACCATACTTGTATATTTGCGCAAGAAAAACAAAATACCCGACTGCAGAAATGAGGTTTTTGCAGTCTAACTTACGATTTCGTTACGCATCGATATGCTTCGATATGCTGTTGAATATACAAATTTTTTGAGAAAGTATGCGTAAAATTGCTCTAAGTGCAATAAATGCGCATTTTTTGGATAATTCTAGTAAAATCATGTTTATAACGAAAACGCATTTTGCGAAAAATCTATTTATTTTTATTTTTGCGAGACTTGTATTATTATTACAAAGCAACATAGCGTATGGCATTCAGGGAAAGAAGACGAATCTAATGACATATCGCATATCAATATCGGTCTAGCCGTTAGACTGTAGGCGCTCTTATACAAACATACATAAAACATGCATATATATATGTACATACATACACTCGAAAAACAAAACCTTCCTTCTTACGCAGTTGGATAATAAAAAAAACTGGACAAGTGCGAGTCAGACTTGCCCACCGAGGGTCCCGTACAAGCTAGTAGATAAAATGGGGAAATCATATATTTTTTTATATTTTCCTTCATAAACCGAAAATATACATCGTAAAAATATTTAAAAACCTGTTTTAGCTTATGCTACTGAAGCTATTTCAAATGACACCCCACATGATACGGTTAATTCACTTTAAAATTTGGACCTTCATTCCTTCCTTCAAAAAAATAGTGTCTTTATCACTATTTTTTGTGATAAAATAAAAAAAAAACAGTTTTCGGATTTTTTCCTATATGTGTACTCTAACACAATGCTTCTTGCAAAATTTAATTGTTCTAAGTCAACGGGAAGTACCCCATAGGTTTTGATTCCCTCGGGAGTGTCGAAATGTGCGTTCTTTACGATATATTCGGCTGTAACTTTTTTTTACGAAAACTTAGAAACTTTATTTTTCTTTCTGCAGCAAGATACTATAGATCTGCGTATATGGTTTTAATTTCAACTCGATACCTTCACGCGTTCCCGAGAACACCCGACGGACGGACAGACGGACAGACGGACAACAAAGTGATCCTATAAGGGTTCCGTTTATTCCTATTGAGGTACGGAACCCTAAAAATATGAAGCCTAGTTGATAGAAATCAACCAATACCTATCACTTCTTCCATAACTCCAAATAAATCCCAAAATAATTATTATTTTATCACACTCAAATAGTGTCACAAATCCAATTAAAATATACAAAACATTTTCATCCCTTTGCCTTAGAGCTTGAAGACCATTTTTGCTTAACTTTGTTTCCAATAAACGTGGTTACTTTTATAAAGGGCAAGCGTCGTTTCGCCAGGATTGACGTTTGAAAGTTCACTCTTGGATTATGGTTCTGAAATATTCTACCGTGGAAATTATTAAATCGGTTGTAGCGAGAGATGCCGATGGAATTCGGGGTTCTGTAGAAAAATATATAATTTGTTGAGGTACTTGATCAAGTCCAAAATATATATAATTGCATTCAAAATATAAAGTACCTTCCTACCTACCTACAACAAGTGATCTCCAAGGGTTTATAAAATTTCATTAATAATCATCATAATATTGAGACCACATGAATTGAAACCGTCTTTTTGTATTGCACTACACTAACCCCCGTAATCAAATTTCATATAACTCCAACAGCTCTTATGGTAGCCCAGTAGAAGTTGCTATATGCGATATGGCTACCGTTGTACTGCCGTCAACGTTTATTTTCTATTCTTAAGAGTCTGACCATCGCACGTATCGCTCGCGCATATCAACATTTTTGAAGATATATAATGACTGAAAGAACTTATAGAATAATCGTCCCACAGAAAACTAGAAAGCAACATCACAAGTTTTCGAAAAAAGAAATCATTTTGATCCAAGTTAATTTCCATATAAGTACATAAAAATGAGGTTACTTTACATTTTACGTTGGAATTTGTAAAAATCATTTTTATGTATGAAAATTTATTATGAATAAAATGAAATTTTTGTCGAAGCCTTGTGATATTGATTTCTAGTATTCTGTGGGACGAATTTTCATAAATCTATTCAATCATATTAGGTATATCTACATAAATGTTTGTATGCGCGAGCGAGACGGACTTTGGTCGACTATGGACTCTATGGATATGAAATAATATTATAAATTACTAGCCGCCCCACGCGATGTCACCCGCATAGTAAAGAAAAACAGTGATGATAGTAAAATAAAGCCTATGTCCTTTCCCAGGCCATGTCATTTCATAACGATTGGTTCAGTTGTTAAGTCGTGAAAAGGATGACAGACAGAGATAGAGAGACAGAGAGCCAGTCAGAGAGACAGACGATAGACATAGTTACTTTCGCTTTTACATACATACATTAGGATATTCTAATTAGATTTCACGCTGCGACAAGGATCTCTAAGCCCGGTGTCAACACACCGGTCTCACTAAACTGCTAAGTCGGGATTTAACGTCGAGATTATGAGCCTCCCCAGGAATTCGTTTAAAGACTTTAATAAAAATTGAGTTTGAACGACATGAGAACCTATCTCGAGTCGCGCGCGAGCCGCATAATGTCAAGAACTTGAATTGGGCGAAGTATGGCCGAAGTTGTTTAATTTGCCCGCGATTTTATAAGGCTTTGCGAATAATTCCAATGTTTTGGAATGATGGGTGAGCGGCTTCGTTTATAAAAAAAACTCTTTGCTCTATGTTATAATTTTTTTTTATCTTTATGATTGGTATGATTACAGAGATAGGCGTTATTATTGTGTTTTATACATCAGAATAGTACATAAGAGAAATAGTTTCCGTGGCAATTTTTACCATTAGGTAGGTACACGTTTTTTTTCATACAACAGAAGTATACTATTTTTTATATAATAATGCCCAAAAACAGTTGTTTTAGGGTTCCGTAATATATAATATCTCAATTCCGACATATTTCCACTCACTTCATCATAAGTCAAGAAACCAAGAAAAACCTCAAACCTTGCTGATATTTCAGCAACAATAAATCTTCAATGCGATAAAGGATCAATAAAAACCCAAAAACAATATTGTGTCCTTCATTTGATGAAATAAAGAAATTTATTACTTACTTATTGCTTTATTTAAACGTTAACAAAATGCTGTCTTCGAGGCGTGTGACGTCACAGGTAACTTAATTGAATGTTGTTTTGAACTCCAATTAGTTCCGTTCAGATGTGATGCAAAAACCAATAACAAACAACGGTTCGGTTTTGATTTTAGAACAATCAACGGTTTTATTAAAACATACGAGCTGGAACTGTTACAAACGTACGGACACGTTACGGAAACGGACAGATAAAGGGTAAAATTTCTCTTTCTCGTTGACGTACTCGTAGGATAACAAAGTCTGAAATTTAATTACTATCAAAATACATGATTAATTTTGCGCACTTACACTTGAAGAATATTATCTTTAAAAAGGTACGATACCAATACAACATATTTTTTACCAAAAAAGATCGAAAATACTATAATAGTTCTACAATGCATAGCATTTTGGTTACGTAGGGCTCAAAACGCGCACCTATCTCTGTCGCGCATCACATTTTGGTTACGTAGGGCTCAAAACGCGCACCTATCTCTGTCGCGCATCACATTTTGGTTACGTAGGGCTCAAACCACGCACCTATCTCTGTCGCGCATCACATTTTGGTTACGTAGGGCTCAAAACGCGCACCTATCTCTGTCGCGCATCACATTTTTAATCACACAAAATCACTGAGTAGGAATATTAGAAAAGTGAGAGATGATTTTGTTTATTAAGATGGGAGAAATGTTTAAAGATTTTCGCTATCTAGTAAATTGGCTGAGGAGAAAGAAAATATATGTATTTTCACATATATAAACTTTGTAAACTAACATCATATTTTATACGGAGTACCGTCGTCAGTATAAAATATGATATATAAATAAATAAATAAAAATATCTGAATAAACAAAATCATATCTCTCACTTTTGTAATATTCCTACTCAGTTATTTTGTGTGATTAAAAATGTTGTGATGCGCAAAGCTAATCAAAGCTAACTCTAGGTATTTACTTAATTGTGAAATAATATATAATAAAAAATAAGTGGCACCACAGCCTAGTGGTGAGACCGTCTGACTTGCGATCCGCAGGTCCTGGGTTCGAATCCCACGGCACGCACCTCTGTCTTTTCGAAGTTATGTGCGTATTGTTGATTGCCGCCAACTTCAAACGGTGAAGGAAAACATCGTGAGGAAACCTACATGTCTGAGAGTTCTCAATGATCTTGAAGATGTGTGAAGTCTGCCAACCCGCACTTGGCCAGCGTGGCAGACTATGGCCTAACCCTTCTCACAATGAGAAGATGGCCCGTTCTCAGCAGTGGGACAGTTTGTACAAACAGGGCTGATAAAAAAAATAAAAAATAAAAAATATTCTTTTCGACCATAATTGGTAAAAATACTTTTGTATGGAAATCGTTCCACGTTAATTTTTCCTCGTCTTTCATTTCAAAGTAATATATTTGTTAGAGCAAAGTTTGTTACTTTTATTATATGAGACAGAGGTATGAACCTTAGTAAGTAATATTATTACATCCTAGCAAGGGTACGGAAGCTTCAGTAGACGAGTCAAAGTCGTTTTTGGCAGGTTTTTAGTTAGTAAGCATTCCAAATGGCACATACAAACACCCACATGGGAAAAGGTTGAACCCGTGAAGTTTGTCCTTATTTTTAAATCATTTGATTGTGAACTATTTGGTAGTATTAAAACCTAGTATCCGAAAATATAGACCAAAGTTTATTATATAAATTAACTTTAATAGAACCCTAAAATGTTAAAAAGCACTAAAGTTTTATTACCAACCAAATATTGGGACCTACTGTATTTGACACTTTCATTTTATGACATATTCAGTATCCATCATAAAAAGATCCAGTAAAAGGGTTCACAAGTTCAGGAAGGGACGTCTACTATAAAATTTAATGTAGGCATTGATGACCTTTGATGGATGAATTTCATTTCATTATACCTACACAAATAGCAATGACTTTCCATCACGTGGACGTAAAGTCTAAAACAAAATTCACGAATATAGTGTCCTGGGTTGACCGACCGATACTCATATACAAACAATGAGATTCTGATTAATTATGTCATCGCGCTAAAGCCTAATTTAGATTGAGAAGTCTAGAGACGTGTATTTTGCCGCTTCGAATTATTTTGAAAAATGAAATTATTTTAATCGTGTAAGGAGTCTAATTAGATCTCATTGAGCTCGGATGTTTTTGAGGACTGACGCTACATCTCGTTAATACTTTATCAAAGAGAAATAGGTTCTTATGTGGCTACCTATGAACCTATTTGTGTATAATGAAATCAATATGTTATCTATGGCTATAGATAAGGAGATGTAAAATACATACAAAGATATGTGAAATTTTCAAAAAAAGAATCATCAAAAACAATTCATAATTGGTGGAGTAATCGCGGAACATGCAAAAAAAAACAAATAACATTGAGTCGAATTGAGAACCTCCTTCTTTTCGGAAGTCGGTTTAAAAGTAGAGACCACCCATGATTGATCTATTATAGTGAGCGATGCTCGATGTAGCTAATATATTTTTAAACCATACGAGGAAAATGGGTTGACTTTACGTTATTACTTTGCTCGTCATTTAACTACTGAAGTATCAATAGTACATATTAGAAACATATGTTAGAAATAAAATAAAGTATCCGACAGCATAAAAGCAATATTTGTAGTGTAGTATTTATTATTAAGTAGTACGTTTAAAATGATATTATAGTACTTTAAAATACTAAAACAACCGAATTCAAAATGTGCAATCTTAATTATTTATACAGTTCACTTAATGTGTGTAGCAAATTTATAACACCCCTCGGTTTGGGTCATCATCGTCAATATTTACTTTTATGGCGCTGAAGCGACAAAAAATCATTAAATGTCCTATCGGCCGACTACATTCTTGAAATGTCAAAAAGCCGAAATGAAAAGTACAAATTGTTTACCGCCATGGCGGTGCGTATGTTTACACAGGCCCGCGGGCTTTCTCTGTCCTCTTTCATGTGCCATCGAGCGAGAAAATGAATTACTCTTCCAATTTATCCAACAGCATCCGATGAAGCAACCTTATACGATTTGTGCCGACGGCGTAGCATGAGACTTCCCATCGTACCATGTCTGTTATTGATTAGGTATGTGTTTGAAACTGCAATCGCGTTGGTTGAACTGTCTGATTCACACATTTTATGCACAGTAAATAAATATAAATCCTATAGAATGTAGACAGATATGCTATTTTACGTCGGTATACGAGACCAAGCAGCTTCTTAGCAATCAGTTTATCGTCACCGATTAACCTCTTAGCTCATTCTTTGTTAACCGACTCTTAAGCTTGCACTCCTGACACCTGCCAGCTCCGTCAAAAAGGTGGCAGTAATAGAGGAGAAATAATATAATTTCTCCTCGAAGATTATATGAGATTTGGTCGAAGAGCGACCAGGGCAGGTAGGCCAGAGCCCAATTTGAAAGTATGTCCTTCAAAACAAAACAAAAAAAATTATAAGATTGTCGCAATTGTTACTCTTTGAAATTAAACTTTTTTTTATGCAAGTTAAGTCGAATATCCCCTTGCAAGATCCTGGCGTACATACCCAAGCTTCACTGTGACATTAACATACATTGGGCAGGCAAAGAGGTATCGAGATTCGGCTGAAGAACATATTGCGGATATGAAAAACAGACGCGTGAACAAGTCTGCAGTGTGTGAGCATGCACTAGATAAGCCAAACCACTACATCCGTTTTGATAATTCTCAAATCTAGATTAGAGAGACACGTTGTACCAAGGATCAGGGTCATCAAATTAATAATATCTAAGCCTCAACACAGATAATAATAATAAGACAATAAGATAATTTATTTACCAGAAGAACATCAATATACATTATGTACACGTTAACTTTGGCGCAAAAGACAATACAGTAAATTAGTGGACTGTGGATTTATAAATGTATATTATAAAGATTCTGTTCAGCGAGCCCCAAACTAAGCACGAAGCTTGTATCTTGGAGCCCGAGTGCGAGGGTACAAAGTTAATGTTCTGTCGTTATTTGATTCGGAAATATAATAATAATATATGTATTTATTATATTACTGAGTAGATGTTGTAAATATATACGTGTAAATATATGCGTGTATATAATAGGGTGTGTGGGACACAGATCTGCGGTAAGTGTTGCCACCGTGAGCGACTGTAGCGTGCGAAAACGCATAAAAACTATATGCGGTATATTAATTAATATTTTCATAACAACGATTATAGTTTAAGAAACTGAAAGTATGCAACTCGTTTACTTAACATTTTTTCAGTTATTTTGTTATAAAACCCAAAGTACTGAAACGATTTTGATAAAAATTATATGGGGCCACCTTTAATGTATCACTTATCAAACGTAAAAATAGATAGATAGATACTCTTTATTGTACACACTATAAAAACAAAAAACAAAAAAAAAAACACAAAAAAAAAAAAAAAAAAAAAAAAATTCATAATTAGTGGAGTAATCGGGTAACAAACATACAAAAAAAACATACAGTAGAATTCATCCTCCATCCATCATTTTGGAAATCGGTTAAAAAGACAACTGTTATCTAGTATCACCTGTGACCAGGGATACTGCTGATAAGTATTCAAAACTTTAGATCATAAAATTATGTAAAACCGCGATAAATCATGTAAAATTGTTTGATTAAAAAAAAAAAATCCTTCTATAAATGACGGACGTACAAATATACGAAGAAAACATGCAGCCGAATTGAGAATCTTTCCTCTTCAAGTCAGTTAAAAATAAATGTATCACAACAAAAAAACGCCAAACCGAATCGTCTGTGACGTCTCGGTAAAACAAGCTTTTAATTTAATATCTTCCCCAACAGTCTGACAGACGACATTTCCAATCCTCACACAAATCCTCGAATAAATCGACGACTATTAAAAATTCATCACTCCGGCCGAAAACGTTTCCTTTGTGTTAATTCAAGTAACGTTCTTTAAAGCTTATTGAATTAATTTTATTCTGTTGATTGTAAATTGAAAATGGTCAAATCTGAATTGCAAATTCTCGCAGCCGTATTCTGGGGGCCGAATTGCGAACGATAATGCGTTTTTCGGATGCCGTTCGATTTCCGCAACGACTTTTCTCTGTAGACTTTCGCGTAGGATTAACAATTTCAGGTAGCACATTAACGTACAATGTGCTTATGAAAATGCTCCAAAAAGTGTTGCTGTGTTGCTTACAAACTTCACATACTTATTACTTATGTAACTAAACTACAACAGACAAAGCAAATTGATTACCCCAGACCGATAAATGTCTAAAACAATCCAAATGCTCAAACCCACTCCCGGTTGGCAGCGTAATGTGGAGCGAAATCATTCTACTTATTCCGTTATTTGGTCTTTTAATAAGAAATGGATAGTGGTATGCTCACATCTCACTTGTCTTGTAATGAAATGATAAGGGTAAAATAGAACAAAAAAAAAAAAAACGACGGGTTGCATTACGGGAGTGCCGGCAGAAGGAAAACTGAAAAATAAAATAGCAAAAAGATTGACTCGTGAAGGATTTGAACCTCCGCCCTCCGATGGACAAATTTAAATTTATATCGGTGCCCTAAACTACTGAGAATGACGTGCAACGGAATGACGTCATGCTAGAAGGACAAAATTGTACATACAATAATGAACTTTAAATGCAGAACGATAGAATAGGTTTCTGACTAAAATAATGACGACATGTTAAATGGACAAACTTGTACATATAATAATGAATTTAAATGCAGAACGTTAGAATAGGTTTCTGACTAAAATAATCCGTCCGTCTTACGAATTTTAATCTGACGATCTGACGCGAGCTTAACATATTTTACCCATCCAAAATATGCACAAAGCCGAAGTTTAGACTTAAAAAAAAAAAAAAATGGGTGGAACAAAACATTAAGTCAGGCACTATGATCAGGAGTCTATTGAGTATGCAGTCATCGTAATCTCGTATGATTACTGACCGGGCGCTTAACAACGTACGCAAATTCGTGTTATTACATTGTCAATGGAGTTGTAAGGTTTTCGTAATGATTTCGCTTTTCGACTGAATTAATCCTCACTTTATACCTATAGGAAAATTTTCTTCACAACTCTCTCTCTCTCTCTCTCTCTCTCTTCCAAGCTATTCATCTCACACGGTGGTGGAGTCAGCCTTCCCATTCTTCCCTTGCAGATTTTTCTTCAATGACTGAAATGTAAAATATTAGTCGAACCTTTTATTTCCACAGGTAATTGTGCTTGTTGTTGGTGATGAACAATGTGGCTTATTGTTTTAATGATGTCAGGAGCGAGGTCCGCTCTTCTATTTTTGAAAAATACCGCCGAATGAGGTAGAAACTATATGGATGGTTTTGGACTCAAAATAAATGTTGTATAAATTTGTGTTTCTACTAAGTATATGACAATTTCAGCTATCAGATTTGTTTATTATTATTTATGTAGGTGAGGTAAAATATTATAACAACAAGGAATTTTATAAAACAGATGTATAACTTTTACTCTAAATTAGACTTCATTTTGGTGGTGTCTGGGCGCCTGTATATTTGAGTCTTATGCCTTTTTGGGCTCGAACGTGCTATTTTTATAAATGTTGTTTGGAAGTTGATGCTAACCGTCAGATAAGCTTTGGCGGCCCATGTTATCTTATCTTCTGTCCTTGAAATAACCAATTTTATCACAAACAGACTCATAATATGACATTACAGTTATAACGTAGGTACTTCAAAAAAGGAGATTCTCAAAAACCAACTGTTTTATAAATACGAAAATAATTATGTATTTCTCTCTGTCTATTTGTAATCTTTTACGACCAAACCAATCGGTTTAGCAGTTTGTACCTTTTTGTCTTGTAGCCAACTTGCCCGAGTTCAGCGACGTTGTGGTCTACGATGGAGCGTGCTTACCTAGAAGAAACTAATTCACTCGTGATTTAAAGACACCCAGATTATATCTATCGGGGAGACCCACTAAGTAAGCGTATTCCACAATCTAGCAGCCCACATGATGAAAGCGGAATTAAAGCATTTCGTTCGGGTTTTTGGAATATCCACCATGAAACGGTGACGCTTTTTCGTGTTTCTGACTGTGCGATGGTAAAAAAGGCAAGGGGGAATTAGATGATGCAGGCCAGATGCAAGCTCACCGAAATGAATCCGATGAAAAATCGATAAGTTAGCAACTTTGCGGCGGTGCTCCAAGCTTTGAACGTGAGAGGGTAACATACAGACAGACAGACATATAGAGTTACTTTAACTTTTATACTTTATATTATACGGATATCGATTAGCACAACCAGAATAAAATGGTAAGATGTAATAATTAATTAATGTTGATCGATCTTACTCAATAAAATTGATTAAGATCAAACAATATTCCAATCCTAATGACTTCTAAGTTGAAAGATACTTTATTCAATAAATAAAACCAGCCAAGTGCGAGTCGTACTCGCGCACTTTGGGTTCCGTACCATTATCTATAAAAATAGCAAAAAATATCAAGTTTGTTGTATGGGAGCCAACCTTAAATAGTAATTTAATTTTAATTAAATTATTTATTTTTAAAGTGAATAATATAACTCTATATTATGTGAATATTTCAAGCGTCTACTTGTTGCTGTTATCAATATCGAGCAAAAAAACACGTTTGTTGTATGGGAGCCCCCTTAAATATTTATTTTATTCTATTTCAACTCTCTAACCATCACGGTTCATGAGATACAGCCTGGTGACAGACGGTCGGACGGACGGACAGACAGCGAAGTCTCATTAATAGGGTCCCGTTTTTACCCTTTGGGTACGGAACCCTAAATAAGATTTTTTGCAATACAACTACTAATTTCTGCGTAATTACGTGGAGAAACATACAAACCTACAAACATACATACACTTATGAAATTTGGCACACAATATGCTTAGAAGCTGGTATAAACTAACATATAGGTACAAAATCTGTGCAGTTCTGACAATATTACATATGTACATACAGGTCGAATTAATAACCTCCTTTTTTGAAGTCGGTTGAAAATAAACCAAACTATTTGAAACAATCCTAAGTAACTATGAATAGAATAAGTACACGTTCGAATTAATAGGTCAAGATTTGTTATTTCGCAGAGCTCATACCAAAGATTGGTTTATATAGGCCTGCGAGCATTGTCTATTCAGCCGCCATCTTTATTCATGCCGAGATAAATCTTTATTAATACAGTTTGTATTTGTTTATTTTGTAAACAGTTGTTTAATCGCAGAAGTACAGTTGTTTACTGTTCATTAAAGTTCTTAAAAGGTTGTTTTGTTCAAATTGTCTCAGGTGCGGTTAGATAACATTAAATATTACTTGACTTCCGGTTTTGGATAGATAAGCTTTGTTTGAATTTGTAATATAATTTTTAACCGACTTCCAAAAGGAAGGAAGGTTTTTTTCGAGTGTATGTACGTTTTGAATGTATGTGGGTATGTATGTATGTATGTATGTATCTTTCTATACGATCGCCTACAACCACTAAGCCAATTTTGATCTGCGAGGTGTCGTTAGATTCGTCTTCACTTCCTGAGCGTCTTGGCTATATTTCTTTGTAATAGGTAATTAATAGGTACATATTTATAAAAAAAAACACGTTTTTTTGTAACCTTCAACGAAATTTTTGTAATAAACAAGTGATTTTACTAGAATTATTTTAAAGAATGCGTAGGTGTTTATAATATTTTACTCATACTTTCACGCAAAAATGTACACTCAACAGCGTAACGTAACAGCTGTCATCAAGCGCAACAAAATCATAAGTTAGATTGCAAAACCTGCTTTTCTACAGTCGGGTAAGTATTTTGTTTTACTTTTAATATAATATACTTGTGTAGAGTTAGTTGTACAACATAGATTTTATTAATATTAGGTTAGAACCAAAAAAATATTTAAAATATTCTGATATTATAACTTTTTACTATAGGTACACGTGTAAAACATTCATGACGTATGTCAAAGGTCATTGATCTTTTCAGAAAACAGCCGCTAAGTGGTTTTGAATATGGAATTGGTTATGGAAGACAAGCATGTGGTACGGACATAGGTACATAACTTATGGATAGGTACAAATTCCTTTGTGCATAATAATTACTCAATCATACACAATGGCTAATAATAAATATCTTTGATGACTCAAAATTTGACCTTGATATCCTTCGGTGGTATTACTCATATCTTTTAAGGAAAGGGGGACTTATTCAATTGGGGACTCCCCGACATCTGTCAGTGTTGTACATAATTGTGTGTGTGTGAGTGTGTGTGCATAAAGATAAATAAACTTCAGATTTGTGTTGCCAGTAGTACGGCGCAGTTGCTGCGTTTTAGTGATTTTAAGTGGTTTAGCAACACGGTTATACTAAATGTAGATTTTTTTCGTAAGTTTCAGAATTAACAAACTGCTTTCCACAAAAATAGATAGATAGATAGATAAACTCTTTATTGAACACACCTTAGAAACTTACAATCAAGATAAGATATTTAAAACCTAGTATAACAACTGGCAGCCTTATCGCTAATAGCGATCTCTTCCAGGCAACCTTAGGAAAAATCTTATCTAACAAAATCTTATTAGGTTGAAATATAGGTTTTACAAGACAAAAAAACCCTGAAAAAAATAGTTTTGTTTGTGGAAACAAATAAAACAATTGAGACTATTAATTTACGCCATTTGCCTATAGAGTTATATTTTTCCAGATTTTTTGTTTTGTTGCTGAAATTGGCAACATCAAATTGGTATCCAATTATTATTACTTACTTTGGTTTTCGTATGTCACGAATTTGTTGTATTTTTTATCTACCGAACGGTCATGATCGGAATAAATGGCAACACTGGTCCTTCCTGCCCGAAAGATATTTATAAAATCTGGTTGTTTATTTTGACTCATCAGTTATAAGCCAGTGACTGAGGAACAAAGCGTACTGAAAATGTCGGAATCAAAATGTGGTATACAAGTGGTGAGAGTATTGGAGGACCACACTTACCAGCTGGAAGAGGAGCAGCTGGAGCAGCTCCTGCTGCGTGAGGATGTGAGGAACCTTCCAGTGGTGGTGGTGAGCGTGGCCGGCGCCTACCGCGGGGGGAAGTCCTTCCTGCTCAACTTCTTCATCAGATACCTCTCTGCACCGGTAAGTACGTTTATAAAATTGTATTGATAATATTACCAACAAGGATTTCGCGTCAGGCGCTCAAAAATTAATGCGCTCAAAGTGGTCTAAACAACCTTTAGGCCACTTACAATTGAAATAATTTCAATTTTCAAACAATTTTCAAAAGAAGTCGGTTAATAATTCGAAGAGACAATATAAATGTCTCTAAACTTCTCAATTTAAATTAGGCTTTAATACAGCGATATAGAGTATAAATTAAAATATTTAAGTTCGCCATTGTTTGTATAATGAATATCGCTAAGTCAGAACAATGTTTGTGAATTTTGTTTTAGATTTTCTAAAATTAGTAATGCTTAGTTTGTATTCGATTTTTGACCGATTTTGATGTGCGAGGTGTCGTTAGATTCGTCTTCATTCCCTGAGTGTCATAGGCTATATTTTTTGTAATCATAATAATGATACATCTCTCGTAAAAATAAAAAAAAAAAAAAGCGTTAGTTAGTTAAAAAGTTAGACTGCAAAAACTGCTTTTCTGCAGTCGGGTATTTTGTTTTTCTTTTAAATAGATACCTACTTGTTAAATGAACATCCATGATTTTTTGTCACGAGCCGCCTCTGGTTGTGATGTTACAGAGATCAGCCCAGAAGGATGGCTCCTGGCTGGGTGAAGACAGCGAGCCGCTGGTCGGCTTCAGCTGGCGGGGAGGCATCCAGCGGAACACAACGGGCATCCTCCTGTGGTCGGAACCTTTCATCACCACACTGCCTTCCGGAGAAGAGGTAATGCATATTGTTACAGAGTTTGTATTTTGAAGTTTTTAATTTAATCCATTTATTCATATTTATTATAGGTTTTTATCGAATAGGTAGGTACAGGATACAATTAAAATGTAAATAATATCACCGTACAAACAACTTGTCTTGTTACAAAACAACTAATAATAATAAGAAAATACACTATCTTTATAATAAAACCGGACAAGAGCAAGTCAGACTCGCCCACCGAGGGTTCCGTACAAAATAGTATATAAAAGGGGGGAATTATAAGTATATTTTTTTTTATATTTTAATTCATAAATTGAAAAATATACATCGCAAAATATTTAAAAACCTGTTTCAGCTTGTGCTAATTAAGCTCTTTCAAAAGAATCCCCCACATGATACCGTTAAAGCACTTTATAATTTGGAACCATGTGTACTTTATCACAATGCTTCTTGCCAAATTTCATAGTTCTAGGTCAACGGGATGTACCCCATAGGTGTTGATTACCTCGTGGGTGTCGAAATGTGAGTCTCTTACGACATTCGGCTGTAACTTTTTTTTACGAAAACTGGGAAATTGGATTTTTCTTTCAGCAGCAAGAGACATATAGATCTGCATAGAAACTTTTAATTTTAACTCCATACTTTCACGCGTTCCCGAGGTCTTGACCCCCGGATCGACGGACGGACAGACCCACAATGCACAGTTTTCGGTATTTTCCTTCATGTGTACTATAATGATAATACATCTTGCCAAATTTCACAGTTGTAGGTCAACGGAAAGTAATAAATAGGTTTTGATTCCCTTGTGAGTGTCGAAATGTGCATTTTTTGCGACATATTCGGCTGTAAGTTTTTTTAATGAAAACTGAGAAGTTTAATTTTTCTCTCTGCAGCAAGATACTATGGATCTGCGTGTATGGTTTTAATTTCAACTTGATACTTTCACGTGTTTCCGAGATACAGGACTTGACAGGCGGACAACAAAGTGCTCCTATCCTATCCTATCTAGTATTTATAGGGTTCCGTTTTTTCCTTTTGAGGTACAGAACCCTAAAAATAGTATCTCCTTGCATTTCTAAACTAGTGGACTTAGAAAATACTTAATGCTTAATACTTAACCTTAATAGTCGATTAGATAGTCGATTGACATTAATTATTTTTCTAATACATAGGTACTTTTATCATTAATTATTTTATTTATTTATATTGGCATTGTTTTTGTTTTTTGTTTTTTTGACCATGACTATATTTATTGTATTGAATTATATTTTTTCTTTGACATTTGATATCTTTTGTGCAATGTAATGTATAATGTCGAATCTAAAGCGGTGCTAATTGAATAAAATAAATAAATAGTAGATCACATCAAATACTTTCAAAGATGATGTGTCTGATAGAAATATCCTTCGCTTGCTATTTTCAAAGAACGGGTCAAGTCGTTTTTTTCCATATATTATAGTATATAGGTTCGCACTTGCCCGGAAAACTCGCCTAATATTAAGCGACGTTGCGATCTACGATGGATGGATTATTTATTTATTGAAGTATACAAAACAGAATATTGTCTTACGT
Source organism: Lycia hirtaria (assembly GCA_947563715.1). Lineage (NCBI taxonomy): Eukaryota > Metazoa > Arthropoda > Insecta > Lepidoptera > Geometridae > Lycia > Lycia hirtaria. The sequence continues at coordinate 29,987,201 of OX387375.1, forward strand.
AATACAAGATAACAAGTGATCATCGACCAGAACCAGACTATAGACCAAAGTATGTATACATTATATGAGCAAACACATTTTGGGTATTCTATAGGTTAAGGTTGAATTTAAATTTAAATATAAAATTATGTCTAAGAGCTGGCCGTAAACATATATAATTTACCTATGCTTACATTATTTGTCAAAAATTATGCTCGTTTTGTGTGTGCTGTGTCACAATTTACATTTTTAATATAGTCAACGTCACCTGACTCATTTGTTCAACATATGTTCAAACAAAACTGTATTCATGCAAAAATATGTGTTTAAACATTGCACATCAGGCAATGAGTCATTTTAAAAGGTTACGTACAGCTAAAAGTATTTCAAATAAAGTAATAATTATAGTTAAAAAAACTGAAACAACCGACTTTAAATTCCGCTATTTCGTTTACTTATATAATATTGGTCGGGATTAAGATACATAAAGCTCATGCCATCATGTTCAGTCGGGTAGTAATTACCCAAACAACACGAATGAAGGAGTAATTCGTGTACATGCTTACATAAAAAACACACACACTACGAATTGATAATCTCCTCCTTTTTTTAAGTCAGTCAAAAAAGTTTTAAGTCCTAAAATGTATGTTCTTTTAAAAGGTGGCAGTACTCCTGATGGACACGCAAGGCACCTTCGACAGCGATAGTACAGTCCGCGACAACTCCACTATCTTCGCGCTCTCCACTCTCGTGTCTTCAGTGCAGATTTACAATCTGTCCATGAACATCCAGGAGGATCACTTGCAGCATCTACAGGTATACAAACATACTACCTACAATCACGCTTATTTTTGAAATCAGACCATCAAAGACCATGTTCTTAAGACCATGTTGTTCATGAAATGAAACAAATGTTTGACTCATTGAAATGAAACAAATGTTAACGGATTTATAGCGTATTTTTACATAACTTTATGACCTGACGTTTCGAACATTTTGCAGCGCCCGCGGTCACAAGTGAGGTATTTTCATAACAAAAAAGACAACTGTCATCTAGTCTCACCTGTGACCACGGGACGCTGCAGTGTTCGAAACGTCTGGTCATAAAATTATGTAAAATATGCGCAATAAATCCGTTAAAACTTGTTTGATTTCAGAGAGCCACATTTACGAGTATTAGAGGGTAATATTACAAAATGTTGCCTATCAGTGACATGGGGTCATCCCATCACATATACTAAAGCCAATTTTTCTCAAGCACCTTTACTGATTTTTGTAGTATGCCCGGGAAGAGCCCCGGGCTGCGCAGCTGGTAAATACTATGATTTTTTCTCTCTCAGTCTAGCATGGATTATTTAACTATCTGTCATCGAGGTAGCGAGTGGAAACCAAGTGACAAAAAGTGACAGATCTGTACCCGCTGCTTCGTTCACGTTTTGCTGTTATGAACCTGGAAATCTGATTGTTAGCCAATAATTTACAAATACAATAGGAATTTCACAATAATTTAATAGATCTTTATGTTGTTTCATAGCTTTTCACAATGTACGGCAAGATGGTGCAAGAGCAGATTGAGAATGAGAAACCGTTTCAAACTCTAGGATTCCTCGTGAGAGACTGGCCTTATCCTTACAGCTATCCTTACGGTGCTGAAGGTGGGAACCAGTTGCTTCTGGAACGGCTTAAGGTACTTAATTTTTTTTAATATTATGATAATATTGAAATAAAGTAAGCCAGCTACAGGTAGACGGACAGTAAAACGCTGGATGGAAACCGCTCATGGGCATAACTAGGCGGTTTTAGTGGTTCAAGGCTCACCCTCCGAATAAAATTCGCCGATTTTGGATGGCTTAAATTTGTTGTAGCTTTAGGTCGTCTGTTACTGAAATATACTGTATTTTGTTCGTTGTAATGACTCAGGAAATTAAAAATATAATTATTTATATGAAGTATATTTTCTCTTAAATGTCCAACTAAAAATGCCATAAATTAAACATGTATATTTACTCGACTGCGTTAATGATAATGATAATGATAAATAAATGATAAATTCGTTTATTGAGATAAAAACGGAAAAAGACCAATTACAATTATCTCACAATATTCAAAAATTATTCTTAAACAAATGTCTGAGGATTACAAAATATTCATTATATAAATACAATATCATTTAAAATGTCAATACAAAAATGTCAAATGGGCAATACGCCTAGTATGTCAATACAAAAAAATAATTATGTCATACAAAGTAAAATATACCGTTCAGGTAAGTACTCAGAGTACCAAGTCAATAAACTCAAAGGTTATCGTCAAAGTCCAATGAATCATCAGGCTTTTTACACCTGTCCCATTGATCCAATAGATTTTCACATTTTGCGTTAGAAGGAGGGTTGTATTTTTCGAGTTTATGAATGTTTGTATGCATGTTTCTATATTACTTCCTACAGCCTAAACGGCTTGACCGATTTTAATGTTTGAGATGTCGTTAGATTCATTTTCACTCCTTGAGTATAATAAGCTGTATATTTTAATAATAGTAAAAAAATAGTACCTACTCGCAAATATAAAAAATGATTTTTTGTGACCTTCAACGAACTTTTTCGTAACAAATAAGTTATTTTACTAGAATTATTCTAAGGAATGCGTATTTATAAAATTTTACAGGAATTTTACGCACACTTTATCATAAAATACGTACACAAGTACACTTTACAGTCTACAAGTACCAAGCGTAACAAAATTGTTCGACTGCAAAACCCGTTTTTTTGCAGTCAGGTATTTTTTTTTATATACATAGATAGTTGTGTTCACAAGATAGTCTCTGGTTTAGCTGTTAACCAACTGTTATGATTCCAGGTTACTCCAAACCAGCCTGAAGAGTTACGGGAGCTAAGGAACCACCTACGTTCCTGTTTTGAAGAAGTATTCTGTTTCTTGTTGCCACACCCAGGGTTTAAAGTCCAGGGCCCTGACTTCAAAGGCATTATTGAAGGTAATTTCTATTAAAAAAAACACAAATATGTATACAATATATTCAAATTCAAATTATTTATATCGCAAAACATGGGGTGTTTACAGGTGTTCAAACTTTTAGTTAAATAGAATCGCCATGTGTTAACCTCCCAGGTAGGTATGCAAATGTACTAAATGTAGTTAGTATTAAACAAAATATAGGTAACAATTATAGAACAATTTAAAAGTATGTCTCATAACGTAATGTCAAACAATATTAACTAAAACAATGTCAAAATTATAAAATTATTTGTCTTTGTCGTTCATGTATTTGTCAATAGAGTATAATGTGTACATACTCGTACATAGTACCTAAGCTATTCGTTTTCCTAAGAACAAACTTCGACCAGTAAAGTTTTATTTCATGGATTAAAAAATATATATTTATTTATAGAAGCATTGTGTTAGAGTACACATATAGGAAAAAAAAACGAAAACTGGACATTTTTAGTTGTATTTTTACAATTATTTCCATTTCTCTATAGTGAGTGGTTTAATTACCTTGCTATCGTTTGCAAATAATAAAAGGGCACAACAATGTTAGTGCTATTATTGTATGCATATCTTTTTCATCCAAATACAACTTAATTAGATAGTAGGTACTTGATGTTTGCGACAAAAACGGTCGTAATTAAAGCATACCTGGACTTGGCACAATGCCAGCATTTGACATATTGAAACGGTGATCATTGTGACACAATGTGAAACTATCGATATGTTTTTAAGTGTATTTTTCACACTTAAATACTCGTATCTACCGACCTTACCGGAAACCGTTAAAACTTTGATCAACGTCTCAAATTCTCTATCTTCCTTCCGCAAGTGTCATTACGTGTGAGTGAGAAGTTGACAAAATATGTTGAGTATTACTCAAATTTAAGTAACGATTTTCGGTAAGACCCTACAAGATTAAACAGTTAAAAACAAGATAAGCAGTTTAAAAATTTCATACCCGACAGAACTTGAACCCGCATATCCCGATCTGTACTCAGGAGTTTACTTTTTCTGCCACAGAAGTGTCACGTGGGGTAGTCGAAATTTACGTACAGTATTTTTGCTTAAGCGATGGTGGCGCCACCCGTAACATATGCTGGAATCGTACAATTACTCAGCCGAGCCCTTTACAGGTTCTATGGAACCTTTAAAGTCCGGTCCGGAAATTCAGAATGATTGATACTTTAGTATGGAAGTACAGGTCGGGATTTGCCCGTTGCAAGTCCCGTTGAGTTTGGAAAATTTAAACTGTCTTAAAATTTGTCAGATATACGTGTGGTGATTTTCGCCAATAGAGACAATTTTTGTCATTATTTTTAGCAATATTTTAGAATATTAAATTGGCAGCACCAACGCGTTCGTGGTATTATTGAGATTTTAAAAAAGGGCAACACAGAGTTGTCCCTGATTGGCCATTTCAAAAGTAGTTTCCGAAGCGCATTTTTCCCTGGGCCAATCGGAGCCTTCTTTGGAGAAAAATAGGTTGGCCAATCAGGGCACTTTTGGATCGAGGGTTTCGGACCGGGGGAACGGACTCGGTAGTCATTCCACGTGCAGCTCCGAAACCGGGCATTAGTGTTTAAGCAAGTGAAGTGAATAAACGGTGAAATAGTTGCAAGGAGAAGGTGTTTCATTTCAAATCAGAAGTGGAGCAACGCCTGCGAGCCATGTCCAGTAAAAATTGTAAGTACAGTTTACTCGGTGATTATTGAACATTTAAGGGCATATTGGTTCTCAAACGTATCATCAAACGATGAGTTAGTGTTATGGATTTTATAGAACTAAGGATAATCTAGCGTTGAAGTTAAGCTGTGAAAAAAATGCAAGTCCCGTCTATCAGTTATGAGTTCTAGACATGAATCTCCTTTAAATAGAAATACCGTTTGAACATCGTTTAAGGGCATGTGCCCATCGAAAATATTCTTCATGAAATTTTCCTGTAGTTTCCTGTATGTACTGACTCTGATCAAGGTTGAGCAATTATGTTTGAATAAGGGAAGGATATTAAAATGTGAACTCCTGCAGGTCACGGCAATGAAGGCTACACACCAGACCGTCGTGAACGACGACGTAGGAAGTCTACAAGCAGTGAATCGACGGACACCGATGAACGGAAGGGGATGTCCGGCAAAAAGAAAAAGCCATCCGAAGGTATGACCATAGAAGATCTGCAGAGAATCGTGACGGCGCTGCAAGAAACTTCAAGTAAGAGTATTCAGACTAATAATTCTAATAACGCAGTGCCAGAATTTGACCCCAACAATAAATCTCAAGATGTGGAGCGATGGTTGCGAAAAGTAAACGAGTGTACAACAATTTATAAATGGGACGAAAAACAGACTATACATTATGCTTTGCAAAAACTACGTGGCTTTGCGAAAACGTGGTACGAATCCTTGCCTTCGTTAGACTACTCATGGGAGGAGTGGCAGACTAAAATTAGGAGGGCTTTCCCAAATGAGGTTAATTACGGTATAAAATTAGAAGAGATGTTAAACCGCAGATCACGCGCGAACGAAACCCTGAGAGACTATTTCTACGATAAATTAGCACTATTGAGTAGGTGTGATATCGTCGGTCGTAAAGCAGTTGATTGTGTAATATATGGCATTACGGATGGCTCAATTAGGAACGGAGCCCAAGCTCTTAAATGTGAGGAACCAGAGGATCTGTTAAACTACTTAGCGTCACAACAGCCACCAACAATGAACGAATATCGTGTAATTAATTCTGCCCGGCGTCGTGACTTCCGGCAAAATAATCAAGGTAGGCCTTCAACTTATAACAAGGGTACTGGCATTGCCTGTTACAACTGCAACGAAAGAGGTCATACGTTTAATGTTTGTACTAAACCGTTGCTAAAGTGCGTAAAATGCGGTAGAATAGGTCACAATTACGACGGATGCACTAAAACTCCCCTACTTTCACACGATATTAACGCTCAGAGAAGTCAAAAGTCGGAGAAAAACGTTATGAGGGTTGTCACTAGCGGATCGGTAGATTGCGAATTAGTTCAGGCGGTTAGACAGGGTGACCAAACTAAGCATTTTGACAGTAGTCGTGAGGGAAGGTTACCACATGATCCCATTGTGACGTACACACGAGAGGATGGTAACAATAAATATTACAAAAGCGTTTGCGTTAATGGAGTTATGTTAGGCGCCTATATAGACTTTGGCAGCGAGTGCAGCCTCATAAGACATTCACAGGCCCAAAATCTTGGTCTGGTGGAAGAAAGCGTTAATCTTCCATTGATAAAGGGATTTGGGAACTCGTCGGTCATACCGAAGTTCCAATCTACTGTCCAGATAAGAATGGACGAAGTGGAAACTAATCTAACGGTCTTGGCTGTTGACGATGACTACCTAAGTACTACTATCTTAATTGGGCAAAACTTTACCGAGTTATCCTCGGTTACAGCAATGAAAGACAAAGACACGCTTGTATTTTACTATACGCCTAGCAATGACTTTGAGGTAGACGACGGTGCGTTTGAATTGTTTGTGGCAAAAGATATAGTAATCACAAAGGGGGGCTTAGTAGAAGTGTGCGCTGACATATCTTATACGGGGGACATATACATTGACGGTAGTACTAGATTAAGTCCAAATCAAGAATACCACCTACATCAGGCCTGTTACCACGTACAAGAAGGCAAGGTAGTTATATTTGTTACGGCATTGACAACAGCCTCCGTAAAATTCAAGGCAGGTAATTTAATAGCCAGAGTCAATTCGATAGCCGAGACTAAGGTCGTCAATCAGATCAGTAAAGGCTCCAATGAAGGGAAGAGCGAGCTACCGCCTTTAGACATGACAGAATTTAAGATAAGCGATGATATCGATCCATCTACGCGGGATCAACTATGTCGACTTCTACAAAAATATAGAAGTTGCTTCGCCACCAGTCTCGATGAGTTAGGCTGCGCCAAGGCTACGACAATGAGTATAGATCTACACGATAAGACTCCAGTTGTATATAGGCCTTATCGTTTGTCAAATCACGAACGCGAAAAGGCCCGGGGAATCATCGACGAGCTTATCAAAAATGATATTGTTCAGGAATCGGATTCAAATTATGCTAGTCCCATCTTGATGGTAAAAAAGAAGAACGGCGAAGTGAGGCTCTGTGTAGATTACAGAGCTCTCAATAACAAGACTATAAAAGATAAATACCCATTGCCATTAGTGGAAGACCAGCTGTCCAATTTGAGTGGCAATAAGTTCTTTACCACATTGGACCTGGCGTCTGGATATTACCAAATACCAATGGAGGAGAAAAGCCGTCATCTCACCGCGTTTGTAACCCCGGACGGCCATTACGAATTTAAGCGTATGCCGTTCGGCCTAGCAAACGCGCCTTCGGTATTTCAAAAGATGATAAATAGACTTCTGGGAACCCGAAGGTTTAAATCAGCCAACGCCTATATGGATGATCTCCTCGTTCCATCGGCCTCAATCGACCAGGGCCTCGAAAGACTTGAAGATGTACTACAGGTGATCCAGGAAGCTGGGTTGACTCTCAATCCATCCAAATGTAGCTTTTTTGACGCAAAGATTGAATATCTAGGTTACGAAATTTCCTCGGAGGGCATAAAGCCAAGTGAAAGGAAGATAAATGCCGTTCAAAATTTCCCGGTGCCACAAAATGTACACGAAGTACGTCAGTTTTTGGGATTGGCCAGCTATTTTCGCAGATTCGTGAAAGGTTTCGGGGAAATTGCCAGACCTTTAACAACACTCCTTAAAAAGGATTCTCAATGGCGATGGGACTCCGAAGAGATGAAATCGTTTACTTCCCTGAAGACTCGTTTAGTTGAACGACCACTTTTGGCTTTATACGATCCCGAATTAGAAACCGAAGTGCATACAGACGCCAGTTCATTAGGCTTAGGCGGAATTCTCATGCAATGGCAGGATTCACCGCGAGTGCTTAAGCCTGTAGCATATTTTAGCCGACAGACCACTCCGGAAGAACGTTATTTCCATTCTTATGAGTTGGAAACATTAGCAGTGGTTTGTACGCTAAAGAAATTCCGACCCTACCTTCTAGGACTCCGTTTCCGAGTTTACACAGACTGCAATGCTCTGCGAACAACACTAACGAAGAGAGATCTGATACCCCGAATTGCGCGGTGGTGGTTACAGATTAGTGAATACGATTTCGGTATTGAATACCGCCCCGGGTGTCGCATGAACCATGTTGATGCCCTCAGTCGAAATCCTCCAGATAAAGCCAATGCCGTTCATGTGGTTGGCACGATAGGTATCAACACTGATAATTGGATACTCACTTTACAGATGGCCGATCCAAAACTGAACCAAATATTCAAAGTTCTGAAACCAAGTCTCAACGAAGAGATTTTAGACATAAAAAAGAACTACGTGATTAAGAATCATGCACTGTATAGGAAAGTCGGGGAGGAGTTGCGACTAGTGATTCCAAAGGACGCAAGATGGCAGATTTGCAAAGCAAGTCATGACGACGTAGGCCACTTTGGAATCGCCAAAACATTAGAGCTTATTCAGAGCAGATACTGGTTCCCTAAGATGAGACGCTTCGTAAAAAAATACGTAGCGGCTTGTATCGACTGTGCATATAACAAAGACGATGCGGCACGTTCCAAGTCTGGACTATTGCACCCGATTCACAAAGTAAACGTCCCATTCGATACTGTACATTTAGACCACCTAGGGCCATTTGTTAAAAGTAAATCACAAAACAGTTATATTCTGACGATTGTTGACGGTTTTACGAAGTACCTATTTGCGAGACCTGTAAAAGATACTAAGACAAAGAACGTCATTAAAGTTCTGGAAAACCTATTTTGTGATTTTGGGGTGCCACGTAGATTAATTTCAGATCGTGGGACAGCATTCACTTCGTCCCAATTCAAGAGCTTTTGTCATAGAAATGGCATAAAGCATGTGCTCAATGCAGTAGCTTGCCCTAAGGCCAACGGTCAAGCCGAAAGATTTAATCAAACCATCCTCCATGCATTATCCACTCAGAACTTTGGTAAAGATGAACGCATTTGGGATGAGCAGCTGTGTAAAGTGCAGTGGGGCATTAACAATACTATTAATGCCTCAACGAAAAAGAGTGCTTCAGAATTGTTATTCGGGGTGAAACACAATGGCCCTAAAGATAATATGTTGTCGACCGACAACTTAGAAGCGGATAATGAAAGTGTTCAAACCAACATTTCGGCAAATCATAATCCCGGTATAGAAGCGTCACCAAGCGTCGATCGAGAACAGAACAACACGGAAGCGAGTAACAATGTTACCGCTTCACAGACCCTGGGAGATACATCTACAGATAATCATCTAGTAGCACCGCTAAATTCAGTTAAGAGTGACGAAGAACGCCGTCAGCTTCCGTTAGCGAATTTAGTAACGCCAACTGAAATCGAAAAAATAAGGCAGACAGCGTCAACAAATATTCAACTTAGCCAGGATCGTCAAAAAAGAAACTACGATGCTAAAAGGATTCCAGCATTGCAATATTCCGCAGGAGATTTAGTAAAGGTTACCAAAACCTGTTTTAAAAATGATGGTAAAAGTAAAAAATTGTTGCCCAAATTTAACGGGCCTTTCAAGGTGACAAATACATTAGGTAATGACCGTTATGAGATCTCTAATATACCGGGATTCAGCACCAGGAATTATAAATCGATTGTGGCGGCGGACAGAATGCGCCCGTGGATTAATGTTAAGTCTTTAGAAATTAACAGATCCTCTAGTTCACACTCTACTACGTCAGAATCTGACACTAGTTCAGCGGAAGAATAAGAATTTTATGTAAACATTGTGTACTTAAAGTAATTTATTACTTAGTGCTTCGTATCGGAACTACAACACAAGTCATAATTCACAATGTAGACAGTTAAGAATGTAGTATGAAATTGATTAATAATATCTTGGGTTGGAAATTAATACCTATTGAAACAAATTGATTAAAACAAAATTATGTTATAGTTCAGAAATTAAGCTATTAAGTATAAATACGTACATTATAATTCTTAAAATATCTGATTAAAATAAGTTATTTCATAGTGCTCAAATTAAGTTGTTAATAAAATAATACTGTACATTATAATTCTTAAAATGTAAATAGAAATAAAAACAATCTTGTTTCTGTTTACATTATAACATAAAGAAGTCAATAAACTAATAAATATTTCTACTGCTTGTGGCTGAGTGTGGTGATTTGCGCGTGCTTCAGAGTAGCACGCAATCGGATGGCCGAGTGTGGTGATTTTCGCCAATAGAGACAATTTTTGTCATTATTTTTAGCAATATTTTAGAATATTAAATTGGCAGCACCAACGCGTTCGTGGTATTATTGAGATTTTAAAAAAGGGCAACACAGAGTTGTCCCTGATTGGCCATTTCAAAAGTAGTTTCCGAAGCGCATTTTTCCCTGGGCCAATCGGAGCCTTCTTTGGAGAAAAATAGGTTGGCCAATCAGGGCACTTTTGGATCGAGGGTTTCGGACCGGGGGAACGGACTCGGTAGTCATTCCACGTGCAGCTCCGAAACCGGGCATTAGTGTTTAAGCAAGTGAAGTGAATAAACGGTGAAATAGTTGCAAGGAGAAGGTGTTTCATTTCATACGTGAAACTTATTTTAATGTAAGAGAGTGACGTAATAAAACCGGCCAAGTGCGAATCGGACTCGCGCACGAAGGGTTCCGTACTATTATCTATAAAAACGGCAAAAAATCACGTTTATTGCATGAGAGCCCCCTTAAATATTTATTTTATTCTGTTTTTTAGTATTTGTTGTTAAAGTGGCATCAGAAATATATCATCAGTGAAAATTTTAACTGTCTAACTATCACGGTTCATGAGACACAGCCTGGTGATAGACGGACAGGCACACAGTGGAGTCTTAGTAATAGGGTCTCTTTGGGTACGTAACCCTAATATTGATGATAAATTTCACGTGAGTAATATGCAATTAAAATAGCTCAATATTACCTAGAGCTGTGATCTACAACAATTCAAAACCCAGTGTGGCAAACTGCCAATGCACTGCACTCTTTAATCTGAGATTTAGGTAGTTTCATGAAATTCTCATTTTTGTATAGACGAGTCACGTTCCTCTTTTATTCAGATCGTGATGACGGTTTTTACCCGAGTGCGTAAAAAGGAGGGTTATTTTTTTCGAGTGCATGTTTGTATGAATTGTTTTTTATGTAGAAATAGGTTTGCGTTTGACCGCCAACTCGCCTGACGTGAAGCGACACTTTGTATGTACTCGTATAAAAGGAATGTTTGTTACTATATGACAGCCTACAGCCTAAACGGCTTGACCGATTTTGATGAGCGAGGTGTCGTTGGTTGATATGTTGTCGACTTCACTTCCAGAGTGACAAAAGGATATATTTTTTGAAATAATAATAATAATCTCTCGCAAAAATAAAAAGATGCGTTTTTCGTATCCTCCAACAAAAATTTTCGTAATAAACAAGTGGTTTCACTTGAATTATTCTAAAGAATAAGCATTTATAATAATTTACAGCAATTTTATGCATACTTTCTCACAAAAAAACGTACACTCGACAGCATATCAAACGTAACTAAATCGTAAGTTAGACTGTGAAAACTGCTTTTCTGCAGTCGGGTATTTTGTTTTTCTTTTAACATAGATACTTGTTGTATGGCTCACGTTCCTCTTTTATTCAGACCGTGTTATCGGTTTTTATTAAGAAAAATTATATTATTCCAGACATTGAATTAGACTTCAGAAAGCATTTGAAAGAGTTAGTGCCAACGCTGCTCAGCGCAGACAAATTAAGCCCAAAGACGATCAACGGCCAAGGCATCAAAGCTGGAGAACTGTTCAACTACTTTAAGGCATATATGACCTTATTCAATAGTGACCAGATTCCTAATCCAAAGAGTATTGTCCAGGTAAGATTTTATTTAAAATCTTTAAACGTTATTCGTTGACGGATTTAGCAAAATTGACAAAGGTCACGGGCCCCGGTGTCTGTAGAACTAAAAAAAATAAAAAAAAAAGATGGATGTATGTAAATAAAAAATAAAAAAGCCTTTATTTCATCTACACTATTAAATAAAATCAATACAAATGTCAAAAATATCAGTTTTCAATAATTACAATAATTAATTCTCTTTTTAATGTCAATATTATTATTATTATTTCATATTAATGCAATCTTCGTCGTCAATTTCACTTAGATGTCCTCAATATTGTATCTGTGTCATAAATTTTATTCTACATAATATATATCTATTGTTGTTCTTGTGTAGATGTCGTATCTTTGGCGTAGGCCTCCCCCAGTTTTTTCCAATATTTTCTATCCCTAGCTAGTCTCATCCATTCATTTCCATGTCTTTTAGTAAAAATGTCTTCCCAACGTCTACTTGGTCTTCCTCTTTTTCGCTTTCCCTCTCTTGGTATCCATTCTGTTATTTTCTTACTCCATCTATCGTTGTCCATTCGACATACATGACCTGCCCAACTCCATTTTAATGTCCTTATTGTTTCCGTTATATCTCTTATTTTAGTTTTTTGTCTTATTTTTCTGTTATTTATTTGGTCAGATAATCTTATTCCCAACATACTTCTTTCCATTTTTCTTTGGCATACCGCTAGTTTGTGTTCATCCTCTTTTCTTAGCGCCCAGGTCTGACAACCGTATACGAGGGACGGTAGTATGGCAACGTCATACACTTTCCTTTTTATGTTTATATCTACATTTTTATTTTTCATTATTTCCTTCATTCCCCAGTATTTCTTCCATGCTATCGCAATCCTTCGATCTATTTCTTTTGCTGTATGGTCTTCAAAAGCTATGGATTGCCCAAGGTAAGTATACTCACTCACATATTCTATCTTTTCCCCTTCTACTGTTATAACTTCTTTTTTCCCGTTTGTCATGATTTTTGTTTTTGACGCATTTAGTGAAAGTCCTACTTTCCTGCTTTCTATAGTTATATCTCTTAACATTTGTTCTAGGTCTTGTGAGGATTCTGCGAAGATGACGATATCGTCAGCGAACCTCAAATGGTTGAGATATTCCCCGTTAATCTTTATACCCTTATTTTGCCAGTCTATGTTTCTAAAGACCATTTCCAACACTGCGCAGAAAATTTTAGGTGAAAGTGGGTCTCCTTGACGGACTCCTTTATTAATAGAAAATTCCCGGCCATCTCTTTCCAAACGTATTTTCGAGGAACTTTTTGAGTTTATGTTACTAATAATATTAATGTATTGTTCAGCTACCCCTTGTTGTCTAAGTGCTTGCCAAATAGCATTGTGCTCGAGGGAATCAAATGCTTTAGTGAAATCAATGAAGCCAATATACAGATTCTTGTTGTATTCTTTGCATTTGCTCACAACTTGAGTTACTACTTGAATATGGTCTATCGTTGAGAATCTTTTCCTAAATCCAGCCTGTTCCTGTGGTTGATTTTCATCTAAAGTCAGTGTAATTCGATTTAGTATAATTTTTGAAAATATTTTATATAAATTTGACATTAAACTAATTGGTCTGTAGTTTCCTAACTCGTTTCTGTCTCCCTTCTTATGCAAGAGTATGGTTATTGATTTGCTCCAAACTTCTGGTGTCTGTCCATTCTTTAAAATGTTGTCAAAGAGTCTTTGTAGGGGAGCCAGCAATTGATCTATTAATAATTTTAACACTTCGTTTGTAATGTGGTCATTGCCGGGGGCTTTCTCGTTTTTCTGAGTTCTGATGGCGTATTCAATCTCGCTTTTCAGTAAGTTTGGTATTAACATGTTTTCGTGAGTAGAATTGGTGTTGTCAGTTATTTCTAAGGTAGAGCTTGATACCAGATCTGTAGCGTACAGTTCTTCATAGTATTTCGTGGCTTCATGTAGTATATCTGGACGTGTTTTGGCTATAGATTTGGTCTTAGTTTTTAAACATGCTGTCCATTCTTTTTTGTTGTTCAGTTCTTTGTATGCTTTTTTTACAGCCCCTGAGTTTTTTATATATTTTTCGAAGGTCGCTTGTCTGTGTTGTTTTTTCTCTTTCGTAATATTTCGGTTTATTTCTTTACTAATGTTTGTTATTAACTTTTTATTTTCTTTGGTACGTCTTTCTTTGTACAGCATTTTTCGTTTTTCCAGTAATAGTTCTGTAGTTCTGCTAATTTCACTCCACCTTGTCATCTTTGTTTGTGATATTCCCCTTAGAGCATGTGCTAATTCTTCCTTTAGTTGCTTATATTGAGTATGTATATCCTTGTTGCCTTCCACTATCCGTTGAAATCTTTCCTCTACCTTCTGTTTTTCTTCTTCCGATAGTTCTGGTAGACTTCGCTGGTTATGCTGTATCGATTGTTTAAATGTTCTTAGTAATTTAAGAGACAGCTTGCATCGAACTATTCTATGGTCTGTGTAAAAGTCAGGATTTATTACGTCAAAATGTTTTATTTGATTTGGTTTATTGGTCAAAATAAAATCAATTTCATTATAATATTTGTCATTTGGTGTTTTCCACGTCCAATTCCTGTGTTTTCTTCTTTTATAAAGAGTATTTGTTATTTTTAAATTATTTTCCATAGCAAACTCGACTAGATTTTTGCCATGTGTGCTTCTTTTTCCTTTAGAGAAATTCCCAAAAGCAACTTCTTCACCCTTTTGCATCGTACCCACTTGTGCGTTAAAGTCGCCCATTACTATTACATTGGGTGATTCCGATGCCGCCAAAGCCCTTTCAATGGTGTCATAGAAATGTGTTAGTGCTTCTTTGTCGCATTTTTCTGTTGGGGAATAGACTTGAATTAAGTTCCATTTTTGATTTTGTAAGTTTATATCAATTAAGGCGACTCTATCAGAAAAAGTTTCAAATTTAATTATATTGTCTTTTAAATGCTTTTTGATAAGAAAACCGACTCCATTCCTTCCTTTTGTTGCATAACTATGGCAAAAGATAAATTCTGCATATTCTTCGATAACTTCTTTCTCTCTTCTTACTTCGCACACTCCTAGTATATCCCACTTGACATTTTCCATTCCATGATACAATTCTATAAGTCGGCTTTCCGCTAGTAATGTTCGTACATTTAAAGTGGCTATTGTTAGTAAGTTTTCTTTTTTATTACGTCTCGTAACTGGGGGGTTTTGGTCGTACTCTTCCACGGTGACCAGCCGGCTCGGAAGAGGTTGGATGGATGTATGTACACTGAAAGAAATCTGACGTTTCACCCGCTTGATGATGAATAACCAAGTGCGCGTCGAGCCACAACGTCAAATTCAAATTTCTCAAATTCATTTATTAATCTTGTGAACATGGGTTACAAAGGTGGTAAAATAAATTTTGAGTAAAGTTCGCCGTGTCTCGTTTTGGCAGCATACAAGCAGAATAACTTAAAATTCTACGTCTTATGAGTACCTTTTTAATATTGTATTTATATAACAATATAATATGTCCCATGTTTTTGATAAATTTTGATAAAAATTGATAATTGATTTTTGATAATTCTAGGCATTTGATCAAGAACTGGAAGAAGACAAAACTATTAATTCATTATATCAGTAACTTGAGAAAATCTAGTTTTTTTTTCATCAAAAACCTAGACTGGGTTTAATAAATAAAACAACTGACCCAACCTAACACAATCTAGGTTTTTTATAAAAAAAACCCGTATATTCTCAGGTTTATGATAAAATGAAGTAATATTTTGCCTTCTTCAAATTCTTGATCAAAAGCCTAGGTTTTTTTAAAAATCAAAAACCTAACAAAAACAAAAACCTACGACATAATTATATATTTTATGTATAAACCAACAAGTTCAAGAAAAAGAGATTTCTCTTTTCTTTGAACTTATAAATATATTTTGTCTCTTTCAAGTTCTTGATCAAAAGCCTAGGTTTTTGATAAAAACCTAACAAAAACAAAAACCTACAACATTTATATAGAATTTTTTTTCTTTTCTTTGTTTCTTAAATATCAGATAAATCAGTCAACCAGAAAGGGGGTAAAATTTGACTCAAAAAACATCAATAACAACAAACAGAGCATGATAAATAAAACCATTTAAATAGCGACTTTGTAACGTAGTGGATATTCCAAAAACTCGAACGAAACGTTAAGCTCCACTTTTATTGTGCGTTCCGCTAAAATATGAAATAAGTTTCTGGAATGGGTCTTTCCAAATAGATATAATTTGGATACCTTAAAAATTTCGAGTGAATAAGTTTCTTCTAAGAAAGCACGCTCCACCATAGATCTCAACAGTCACTTTACATCAAGCGAGTTGTAGGTCAAGCGCAAGTCTATTAATGAATAAAAATAAATAAATATAAGTACTGCGAGAAATTGTAAATACTACAATACATACGTTAATAAATAAAGATCGCTACTAATAAAGAATTTAATGTTATTACTACAGGCTACTGTGGAAGCTGGTCTTCTGTCTGCTGTGAACGAAGCTCGTGAGGTATACGAGAGAGAGATGAATGCAGCATGTGGTCCGACGCAGCCCGGCGTGCCGCTGGGAGACTTGCAGGACATACATCGCAAGTGCTTGAATGCAGCGCGTGACGCGTTCACCAATAAGAAAACAATGGCTTCTCACGTTGAAGTTACCAGATGTTTGGAGAAACTTACACAGGTAAAGTACATTAGATTAAAGTTATTATAATTATTAAGACGTTAATACTTTGGTTGAGGATAACTCGTATTTTAAGAGTATGACAATATCGTCAAGTGTGAAGATAAAACTATTGGTATATGGCATATGCATAATGCATATGATATATAATTTACACATAATATTCCACTGATTAAATACCTCTGACTTTGTTCTCTATTATTCTAAATAGGCAAACAACTTATCTGAGGGAAGGAAGTAACTTATATTCCTGGAGAACTTGGAATAAATCTATCTTGCCTAAATATCGGAATGTCAAGCAAATTTATGGAACATGATAACAGAATTTATAAATCTTTTTGTTCTTCAGGACTTGGAAATCCGCTTACCACAGTTTGAACAAAGCAACTTATTGAAACTGCAAGCGGCAATGAAACAAGCATGTGATGTATATGAAGATATTATAAATAATATCAGCAAACACCAGCAGTTGTGTTTGCATCCTTTGGACCTTGACGCGGTTCATGAAGAAGCTGTGCAAGTAGCTTTCAAACTTTATGATGACCAAATAAAAGCTATATCTGGTAATCCTGACCAAAAAAGAGCTGAACTAATTCAGGTAAGCATTAATTATGGCTTTAGCAATAAGGTGGTTCCAACCTCGTAAAAAAGGATTATCAAAATTTCACAATATTTAGGGAAGGAAAACTATTTTTTTGAAAAATTGCAGAAAAAAAACATACAATCGAATTGAGAACCCCAACTTTTTTGGAAATCTGTTAAAAACGCATAATTAGCTGGCAAAAGATCGTACGACAGTAATTAGCCAATGAGTGATATTTTGCTTTTATATATACGCAATTTAGAATATATTTGTTTCTTTTTCAGAATTTTCTGAATCGTCAAATGCAGTTAGTGATGACAAACGACAATAACAACAAGGCAGTTGTAAAAGAACTCCTCATGGAATACCAAAGGCTCATGAGCTCCAAGTCTACTAACCCACCCTTACCAGAAGCTGAATTCAGAGAGAGCCATGATGCCGGCCTCAGACACGCATTGGATAAATTTCAAACTAAGAGAAATCGCTCTAGTTCATATTCTAATGATACGTACAGTGAAGATCTTGAAAAGGTAATATCAATATCTTCAAAACGCACGTTATTGTTTTGAAATAACAATTCCCAATCTAGCCTTATAATAAGATAAGTTTAAATTTTTAAAACTTTCAAGGTCAGAGTGAATAGGTATATTTTAGGTCTGCTTGCTTCATCTCCGACCACATGGTCGCTTTCCAACAGGCGAGTTGGCGGTCAAACACGGACTTATTTGTGTTAAAGAAAAAATAGTTTAAGACATACATATGGAATATGGAAGGCAATAAAGTACATGCATAAGAAAACTAAAATAAAAATACAAAATATATTGTATGTGCCCGCTACAAATCAGTTTCTGCTATCCTGAGCTGTAAGCTGCAAGCATCTAGCGCTCTGGTCTTCTTTTGTAGCCGACGGTGACGTCACCCACTATTAACACACGAATATTTGATTTAGTTTAATTTATTTTTTTATTTACAATAACAGCTGTCCAATATACATAACTTTTCCAAATGTATCTTTAGATATATAGTCACCCATTTGATAATAGAAATGTAAAATAAATTCGATACGTTTTTCAGACTATCATGGACTCATTTTGGCAACTTCAAGCCATTAATAATGGTAAAATCGAACAAGAAAGAAAGAGAGAAGAAGAAGAACGTGTAAGGCAAGAAGCGGAAAAAGAAAGACGTGAACAAGAACGAATATTAAGAGAACAAGAAGCGGCTAGGAGACAGCAAGAGACAGAAAGAATGAATCTAGAAAAACAAAGACTTGAACAAGAAAAACAAAAACTTGAAATAGAAAACCAAAGACTTTTAATTATGTGTAATAACCGTCCTGATCCACCTTTTTGTGTTATTTCATAAGTGAACATAAGATTGGTGTAATTGTTTTAAGTATTTTATTTTGTAAAATAAAATAATTAAAAGATTATACAAATAAACAACTCGTTTGTTACTTGCTGATACTTGAAATCGCTAAAGTGCGCATTCTATAAAATAATTCTAGTAAATAATTATTCTAAAGAATGCGCGTTTATATATGATTTAAAATAATTTGATTATAACGAAAAAGCCCATTTTTAGGGTTCCGTACCTCAAAAGAAAAACACAGAACCCTTTTAGGATCATTTTGTTGTCCGCCTGTCTGTCTGTCCGTCTGTCCGGGTGTCAAGACCTTTATCTCGGGAACGCTTAAGGGTATCGTGTTGAAATTAAATCCATATACGCAGATCTAGCCTCTTGCAGAAAGAAAAATAAAAAAAACAGTTTTCGTAAAAAAAAGTTACAGCCAAATATGTCGTAAAAAACGCAAATTTCGACACTCACAAGTGAATCAAAACCTATGGGATATTTCCCCTTGACCTAGAACTATGAAATTTGGCAAGAAGCATTGTGTTAGAGTACACATATAGGAAAAAATCCGAAAACTGGACATTTTTAATTTAATCACAAAAAAAAAGTATCTTTATGCAAGAAATGAGGGTCAAATTTTAAAGTTCATTAACCGTATCATGTGGGGTATCATATGAAAGAACTTCATTAGCATAAGCTAAAACAGGTTTTAGATATTTTTACGTTGTATATTTTTTGGTTTATGAAGGAAAACATAAAAAAAACGATTTTCCCCTTTTATCTACTTGTTTGTACGGAACCCTCGGTAGGCGAGTCTGACTCGCACTTGTCCGGTTTTTTTTTATTTCATGAATCGTATTTTTACAAAAAATATAGCCTGTGACACTTAGAGAGAGAAGACGATTTCTACAGACAGATTCCTAATCCAAAAAGTATTGTCCAGGTAAGATTTTACATGTTGACGGACTTACCAAAATTTACAAAGGTCACGGACTCCGGTGTCTGTGGGACTAAAAATTAAATAAATAAAAAATGTTGATGGATGTACCTATGTACACTGAAAGAAACCAGACGTTTCACCCGCTTGTTGATGAATAATTGGCCAAGTGCGCGTCTCCTGCGTCATGAGTATTTAATATTGTATTGGTAAAAACAATATATAAGTAACCAATATATAATATATATCTTATGTGGCATGTTTTTGATAAAATTAGGTTTGGTATTGAAAAATCTAGTCTTTTGATCAAGAACCAGAAGAAGACAAGTCTTGTCTTCTTCTTAATTAATTTTATCAAAAATCTGAGAAAATCCAGTTTTTTTATCAAAAACCTAGACTAGGTTAGTTTTTTTCACTAATTCTAGATTAGTGTTGCCAGTAGTGTGTCAGTTGCCGTGTTTTGTGATGTTATCTTTGATTACTAAAGATTTGGTTTGTTTTTTCCCTAATTTATTTTATTTTATTGAAATAGGTACAGTTACAGATATATAATATACATTAAGCTCAATCGGCAAAACATTGTGAACCTAAAATCCAATTACAACAGTACACAGCTCAGACAGATGAGCTGTGTTTAAGAATACTATATTACCGTCAACATTTAGGACTATTATCTATGTATGTATAATGTAAAAAAAGTTAGAAGCCCGTCGAAAATTTTATGATTTTATTTATCTTTTTTATATAGATAAAAATAAAATCATTAAATTTGTAAAATCATAAATAGCTCTACGTTTGACCACCAGCACCCCAGATAGAAAGCGATACTGTGGCCGAAGATGAAGCACGCAGACCTAGAAGATACTTATTCACTCTAGAATTGAAGACACCCGGGTTATAGTTTTCAGGAAACAAGGACAGCGGCAAGGCATTCCATTAGGAAGTTGGAAGCAAACTGCTTTGTTTGAGCTGATGGCAAATCTACCCTGAAGGGATGGCATTGAAGCGTTTTCCCGCTTGTCCTTTATCTGTATAAAATAATTAACAATATAGTAGACGCATCCGAATTACTTTCACAAATAAACTTTACCACAAAGTACCTATTATAATTCACGTAGACGTAATCACGTCTAATGAATTATATCTATTTGCGTTACAAACTTATAAAAACAATATTTCATATTGCAATCCGCTAGTAAGGATGGCTCGCCAGTATAACGACAGTATTAAAAAAATAAGTACCTATATATTGATATTTTTGCTCCTAAATTCTCATTTATTTATATATTAAATCAGTGAAGGATATCCTCTATACCAAATCCATAAAATCAAATGCAAAATAAACAAAAATTAGATCTGTTTCATATAGATAAGTCCCCGTATGTAAAGTTACATAATATTCATAGACTCTATCTGAGATTTTCCTTTGTTTTAATTTAATATATAACCTTAACCTATAGAATACCTTAAATGTGTTTGCTCACCTAATGTATAGCTGATAGCAGCCTTCAAAACTATTGTATCAGGTTCATATTTGGCTTACGCAAATATGACCATGTTTCCGACTTTCGTGCAAAACTCAAGTGGTTACCAGTTCGCCTTCGTCGGAATGCTCACATCCTCTCTCTCCTCTATAATATCTTATTAAACCCTTCTACCCCGAGCTACCTTAAAGAACATTTCACATACTGGTCCTCTTCTCATTCCCTTCTCCTTAGATCAAAGGATAACCTTCTTTTAAAAACTCCCTCAACACAACGCGTAACCTTTTATGGAAATTCTTTCGCATTCCAGGCAGTTCAGCTGTGGAACGAATTACCTGTATCTGTCAGACGTGCTCAGTCGCTAACTGTTTTCAAAAATCAAGTAAATTTATTTTACCTCTCTAAGACCTTACCCTAAAATACGTTGCTTCGGTACTATTTCTGATCTCTTATTTATGTAGGCACTTTTCGGATTTTCTATATGTTTGAAATATTAGTATTTATTGTATTATATTTATTAGTGTATATTATTATTTTTATTTAAGTATTTAGTGTTTAATTTTATTAGATTGTTTGTTATGATTATATTATAGCTATATCCAGTGTCTCTGCTTTTGCACACCCGCTTTACTTTTTCTATGAATTGATCTCCATACGAAGGTTGCCTGGAAGAGATCGCTTTTAGCGATAAGGCCGCTGGTTGTCACACTAGTTTTGTAAGTTTCTCTGTTTTGTTTTTTGTTTAATAGTGTACAATAAAGAGTTTATCTATCTATCTATACATGTTTTGGACTATAGACTGGTTCTGGTTGATTGTCACCTGTTATCAAATATTACGTAAGACTATATTATGTTTTATACACTTCAATAAATAAATAAAAAAGATACACAAGACAGCCATCACAGACACGGCAAGAAAGACAGACAGATATTTTTGTTACCGCTGCGTTTATTTTGTTTGAACACTAGTAACACTAGTCTGTCTGTACAATATTTTTATAAATAGTGCAGTTGGTTGATCGCTTGTGTCAGTTGCAATAGAGACATCACAGAATAAAGTGGGTTGAAAATGTCTAATTCATATTGTGGTATACAAGTGGTGAGCGTATTGGAAGACCACACATATCAGCTGGAAGAGGATTTACTGGAACAGCTCCTGCTGCGTCAGGATGTGAGGAACCTTCCGGTGGTGGTGGTGAGCGTAGCCGGTGCCTACCGCGGGGGGAAGTCCTTCCTGCTCAATTTCTTCATCAGATACCTCACTGCATCGGTAAAAAGTCTATTGATTTTTTTTCATACAATGACAATTTAACGTAATGAGTAAAGCAAATATTTAATATGACGCAGTTCTAAAATGATTTTTTATTAGTTGGCAAAGAAAATGTATGACTAAGTACTTACTTGGTTTAAACCAATTTATTTTTCTTGATGATTAACGTTGTGATAAATAATACTAAAATAACCGATTATATAATATTTCGACATATTGCAGCTAAGTATACAACTTTAGCTAGTTGCTGTTAAAGGAGTTTGTGTCTATTTCTTTTAGTCAATATGTAAACATTTTTGAATTAATAAAATCTTCTGCCTAATAAGTTTAGTTTTAGATTATATTGTTTATCAAACCACTTTTAATGACATTACTTCTCTTTGGCTTTTCGGCAACTTAATAATTGACACTATGGCTGAACTCAGTCTAACTTACTTATCCATTAAGCAAGTACTTAATGGATAAGTAAGTTTTTTTATTAATTAAAATGCAATTAATTCGAATTCCGAAATATTGATTCATTATATTGTCATCGTCATTCAGTTGTTTGCATAAAGAACAGGTGTTTTCTAAGGTTTACGCCAATATCACTCATTTGAATGAAAACGGGTGTTTAAAACAACAATAAAATGCGGCTTCGATTACTTTGCTATAAACGTTCCTAACTACCGTGGATAAAACAAATTGAAGCAGTCTATAAGTCTAGGTCTAGGTCCAGGATTTATATATCATGCTAGTGCATGCTTGCTCTCTTCACACGAGAGAGATAACGCGTTAATCGCTACCATAACGATTATTGTTATTGTAATTATATAGAGATCGGCACAAGACGATGGTTCCTGGCTGAACGATGGCTGTGATTCTCAGTCTCAGCCGCTAATCGGCTTCAGCTGGCGAGGAGGCGTCGAGCGGAATACAACAGGCATCCTCCTGTGGTCCGAACCTTTCATCACAACACTACCTTCCGGAGAAAAGGTAAGCTTGTATTAATTCTGATACTCATCGTCATCTTAATCATCAACCTTTATACATCCACTGCTGAGTATAGGTATCTTCTTTAGCGAGCCACCCTTTTCGATACTGTGATAGTTTTATCCACTGTCTTCATACTGCATTCTTGATGTCATCCGACTAACAAGCAGGACCTCCAGGTTCTGGAAACGATGGAAAGTGAAAACCTGGAGGTTTGCCATGTGCTCACTTTCCATAATTGATGCTCATCTAAATAACAATGATGATATGAATATTGTCGGACAGTTGTCTGTAATAAGTTTTCTTTTAAAGGTGGTAGTACTCCTGATGGACACGCAAGGTACCTTCGACAGCGATAGTACAGTCCGCGACAACTCCACTATCTTCGCGCTCTCCACTCTTTTGTCTTCAGTACAGATCTACAATTTGTCTAATAACATCCAGGAAGATGACTTGCAACATCTGCAGGTATTTTCATTTAAAACTATACTTCACTACGTGAATACATCAACTCAAAGCAGGAAATCAAAAACTTCACCTCATTGTACTCTTGATAGAAAAGTCAAATTACTCAATAAGAAAGTTTATTGGTGACAAATATTGTAAGCCAATTAATGCTACGAATTTTATAAATTTAATAATAATATTTTACATTACTTTCCAGCTCTTTACAATGTACGGTAAGATGGTACTAGAGAAAAATGAAAATGAGAAACCATTTCAAACCCTAGGGTTTCTTGTGAGAGATTGGCCTTACCCCAACGACTACCCTTTCGGTGCTAAAGGAGGACAACGACTGCTACAGAAACGGCTTAAGGTATTTAACTCATTCACGAAACAAAATAATAATGATAAACATCATCATCATCATCAGAAATAGAATATGACATGACGTATGATAAAGTTCTGCTACTTATCTGGCCTAAAGCTCCATTCAACGTGATAAAATGATAATATAGCAGCTCGCGGATGACTGGGAGTTTGATAATTTGGGTTATCTTTACACTTTCATCTTCAATTTTAAATAAAAAATGGCTCTTACTCCTTTAAAAAAATCATACTCTCGAAAAATTGATTATGTTTCTCCTTTTGCAGTTGGGTAAAAATATAAAGAAAATATGTTGACTGATCGAAAAGTTGCCAGACCTAAGTTCACTAATTGCGAAGTTGACTAATCGCAAAGTTGGTTAGTCAACTACGCGAACAAAGAGATTTGCGTATTCTTGACCAAAAAATATAATAAAAAATGGAGATTTCATCAAATATTTTTTCTTCTAGGTCACTCAAAAGCAGCCTGAAGAGTTACGGGAGCTAAGGAATCATTTACACTCTTGTTTCGAAGATGTGTTCTGTTTCTTGATGCCTCACCCAGGATTCAAGGTCCAGGACCCCTGCTTCAATGGCCATATTTGCGGTAATTTGGAAGATAATTAAACCCATTAAACGCTTAAATAGTAACAAATTGCAAGTATTTTTACCTATATTGGTATAAGCAAATAGCTACACAACGCCATTGAATTTATCTATATGTTTGACTATTTCTTAATGTAACATATGTGAAATTTTGAATAAAAACAAATCTCGTATTATTCCAGATATTGAAATAAACTTCTGCAAATATTTAAAAATATTTGTGCCAATGCTGCTTAGTTCAGAAAATTTATGCCCAAAAACAATCAACGGACAAAGAATCAAAGCTAGAGAACTGTTCAACTACTTCAAGTCATATATGACCATATTCAACAGTGACCAGATTCCTACGCCACGAAGCATTGCACAGGTGAGTTTTTTTTAAATTTAATTTGTATCTATGCGTAACTACATGCGTAACACTAACCATGCTCAGTGATCAGACTACCCGTGAACATTGATGATAACTGGTGACGATGATAACAAAATATCACAGGATTCGCCCTATTACATAAGACCTAAGTAAGTAAGACCGTCTTTGCAAAATATATCATAAATAATTTATTTCCTTCAATAGAGTTAGTATGGAACCTAGACAAATAGTCTTTCCACGTTCTTATCCTATTTTCATAGGAAATAAAATATGTACTGACATTGACAACTGATGTAAGTAACTACTTGGACGAAAATGGTTTATCTGCCTTCCATGCTAGATCAGCTGTAGAGTTTTAAATATCTCTCTGGTTCCGAGGGGGACGTGTGGAGTGGCTCACGCGGTCGTAGGTCTAGGAGGCTAAGGATGGTGCCTCGGGATGTGTCCTAGTGCTGTGCATTTTTAATTTTTGATCATGGAAGCGAAAAATTAATACTTCCCTATGAGTGTAGGGGTATCGTGTTGTCGATTTGTCCCAATCTATCTGGAGATCATGAAATAAACTACTTGCAAGTGAGGAAGACTTTCTTATAGAGTAAATAATTAACTAGTTTAGGACTAAAATTTTACGTGAATATTACAGGCTACTGCGGAAGCAGGTCTCCTGTCTGCTGAGAGCGAAGCTCGTGAGGTATACGAGAGAGAGATGGATGCAACATGTGGTCCGACGCAGCCCGGGGTGCCGCTGAAAGTCTTGGAGGACATACATCGCAAGTGTCTGGACGCAGCGAGAGACACGTTCAACAATAAGAAAATAATGGCTTCTCAGGTTGAAATTAGCAAACATTTAGACAAACTTATTCAGGTACGCATAATACATATGAAATAACTTCATTATTTTTATGTTTTGCTAAAAAAACATATGATAGTATTTTATTACAACAGTCGGCAGCGTATCCAACATGTTAGCAGCATTGCCACGGTAAATAGCAATGCTTGCTTATGCGTTGGGCCAGAATTGGCCAGATATGCACTACTAACATCGTGATGCGACGCGTGACAGCGGCCACGCGTCGCATCGATCAGACAGTCAGATACATTTTTAGGGTTCCGTACCTCAATAGAAAAAAAACGGAACCCTTATAGGATCACTTTTTGTCCGTCGGTCTGTCCGTCTGTCCCACATGAAACGGTTTATTCACTTTATAATTTCGACCCTCATTCCTTGGATAACGACACTTTTTTTGTGATTAAATTTAAAAAGTCCAGTTTTCGGATTTTTTCCTATATGTGTACTCTAACACAATGCTTCTTGCCAAATTTCAGAGTTCTAGGTCAACTGGAAGTACCCCATAGGTTTTGATTCCTCTGTGAGTGTCGAAATGTGCGTTTTTTACGACATATTCGGCTGTAACTTTTTTTTACGAAAACTGAAAATTTTTATTTTTCTTTCTGCAGCAAGATACTATGGATTTGCGTATATGGTTTTAATTTCAACTCGACACCTTTGCGCGTTCCGGAGATAAAAGTCTTGACGCCCGGAAGGACGGACAGACGGACAGACGGACAACAAAGTGATCCTATAAGAGTTCCGTTTTTTCCTATCCTATTGAGGTACGGAACCCTAAAAACGCACATTTCGACACTCACAAGGGAATCAAAACCCATGGGGTACTTCCCGTTAACCTAGAACTATGAAATTTGCCAAGAAGCATTGTGTTAGAGTACACGCTACACATATAGGAAAAAGTCCGAAAACTGGACATCTTTCATTTAATCCCAAAAAAATAGTGTCTTTATACAAGGATCATTCCTTATTTTAGGCCTTTATTAGGCCCAAATTTTAAAGTGAATTTACCTTATCATGTGGGCTATCATATGAAAGAGCTTCATTAGCATAAGCTACAACAGGTTTTTAAATATTTTTACGATGTATATTTTTTGGTTTATGAAGTAAAATATAAAAAAATATGATTTCCTCCTTTTATTTAGTTTGTACGGAACCCTCGGTGAGCGAGTCTGACTCGCACTCGTCTGGTTTTAGATAATGGTACGGAACTCTTCGTGTGCGAGTCCGACTCGCACTTGGCCGGTTTTTTGTCATATTATTCAAGTAGATCTTAATCTTAATAATATAATCAATAGAATTTAGATAATAATTTTTAGTTAATTATAAGGTTGGATCTATCGTAAATACACACGCCATACT
This sequence comes from Lycia hirtaria, assembly GCA_947563715.1. Taxonomy (NCBI): domain Eukaryota; kingdom Metazoa; phylum Arthropoda; class Insecta; order Lepidoptera; family Geometridae; genus Lycia; species Lycia hirtaria. The sequence continues at coordinate 30,014,392 of OX387375.1, forward strand.
GACTGGCCAAGGCATGGCAATGTACTGACAGAGTATAAAACATAATCCTAGTGCAATAACTTTAAATTTTTATAACTTTGTTTATTTGTTGAAACTTTCCAGGACTTAGACAACCGGCTACCACAGTTCGAGCAAAGCAACTTGTTAAAACTTCAAACGGTAATCATGCAAGCAAGTGATTTATATGAAAACGTAATAAATAATATCAGCAAAGAACAGCAGTTGAATTTGCATCCTTTGGACCTTGACGCGGTTCATGAAGAAGCTGTGCAAGCAGCTTTAAAACTTTATGATGAACAAGTCAAAGTAATTTCTGATAAAGAAGATCAGAAGAAAGCTGAACTAATCCATGTAAATATATTATTATTATTTTTATACTTTTTGTCACAAATCTATTTGAAATTAGCAAAATGCTGCCAGTAAGTAATCAGCGCTTAAAAGCGCTGTATATAAGTGTTTCAACCAACAAATCCAGTTTCCAAATTTCAACTTTATACATTTATATTAGATTCTAATGAGTCTTTACATTCTAGTGAAGTCAAGATTTAGTTAATTTTATAGATTTTTTTTGTTAATATTTTGTTGCAGAATTTACAGAATCGTCATGTAGAGTTAGTGATGATTAACGACAATAACAACAAGGCAGCTGTACAAGAGCTCTTCACAGATTACCAGATTCTCATGACTTCCAGGTTGACTAACCCTCCACTATCTGAGGCTGATTTCAAGGAATGCCATGATGTTGCCCTCATACATGCACTTGATACCTTTAAATCTAAGAGAAATCGATTTAGCTCATATCTTAACGACATTTACTGTGAAGAACTTGAAAAGGTAATGTCAAGATCTTATTTACTTTAAAAAACCCTGATTTTTATTACTATAATTTATTTATGTACTAGGTGCACCCCACAGTGTCACTCGCGTAGTGACAAAAACGGTGATGATGATAAAATATTCTATGTCCTTTTCTAGACCCTAAAGAACCTTTTTGTTAAATTTCATAACGATTGGTTCAGCCGCTTAGCTGTGAAGAGGTAACAAACAGACAGAGCGTCAGATGACAAACAGAATTACTTCTGCTTTTATAATAAATAGTTGTGATATGTTTTGAACAATTCTTATAAGCTAAAATAATAACCTTTTCCCAATAATTTATGGCTTTAAAATTTTTCATGCTTCTTCAGTTTTGATAAAAATGTAATGAAACTAGCTGCGCCTCGCGGTGTCACCCACGTAGTGATGAAAATCAGTGATGATGATGATAAAATATAGCCTTTATCCTTCACCAGTTTCTGTATAATCTCAGTAGCAAAATTCATAACGATTGGTTTTACCGTTTACCCGTGAGAGGTAAAAAAGACAGAGAGAAAGATGACAGACAAGATTTATTTTTAACTGACTTCCAAAAAGGAGGAGGTTCTCAATTCGTTGGAATCTTTTTAGGGTTCCGTACCTCAAAAGGAAAAACCGGAACACTTATAGGATCTCTTTGTTGTCCGTCTGTCCGTCCATCCGTGTCCATTCGTGTCCATCCGTCTGTCAAGACCAGTATCTCAGGATTCCTGAATCAGGAACGCGCGAAGGTATCGAGTTGAAATTAAAACCCTATACGCAGCTCCATTGTCTATTGCTGCAGATAGAAAAATTAAACTTCTAAGTTTCATTAAAAAAGTTGCAGCCGAATATGTCGCAAGAAACGCATATTTCGACACTCGCAAGGGAATTAAAACCTATGGGGTACTTGTCGTTGACCTATAACTGTAAATTTGGCAAGAAGTATTGTCATATAGTACACATGGCTGGCCTTGTGGCTCAGTTGGTAGTGTGTCTACGTCTACCTGCTGAACTGAAAGGACGTGGGTTCGACCCCCACCCAGGGCAAACATTTGTGTGATGAGCATGGATGTTTGTTCAGTGTCTGGGTGTTTCTATGTGTCATATGTATATATTTACAACAAAAAAAAAAGTATATATGTATTCTATCAGCCATCTAGTTCCATAGTACAAGCTTTGCTTAGTTTGGGCTAGATGGTGTTGTGTGAAATGTCCACAAATATTTATTTATTTTACATAAAAGAAAAAATCTGAAACTGTACATTTTTAATTTAATCATAAAAATTGGGTCTTTATACAAGGAAAGAGGGTCCAAATTATAAAGTGGTTTAACCGTATTATGTGGAGTATTTTATGAAAAAGCTTCATTAACACAAGCTAAAACAAGTTTTTAAATATATTTGCGATATATATTTTTCGGCTTATGGAGAAAATATTAAAAAATATATAATTTCCTCCTTTTATAACCGGACAAGTGCGAGTCAGACTCGCCCACCGAGGGTTCCGTACAAACTAGTAGATAAAAGGGGGAAATTATATATTTCTTAAATTTCCTTCATAAACCGCAAATTACACATATTATTTTTACGATGTGTAATTTGCGGTTTGGTTGCGGTTGGTTTTGCGGTTTGCGGCTTGTGCTAATGAAGATCTTTCATTTGATACCCCACATGATGCGGTTAATTCACTTTAAAATTTGGACCCTCATTCTATTTATTTATTTATTTAAGTATACAAAACAGAATATAGCCTAACATAATATAAGATAACATGTGACAATCGATCAGAACCAGACTATACTCCAAAGCATGTATACATCATTTGAGCAAACACATTTTAGGTATTATATTGAAACAAAGGGGAAAACAGAGAAATAGAGGCTATGCATATTTTGTAACTTTACATTTTTCCTTGCATAAAGACACAATTTTTTGTGATTAAATAAAAAAATACCAGTTTTCGGATTGTTTCATAGATGTGTACTATAACACAATGCATCTTGCCAAATTTCATAGTTCTAGGTTAACGGGAAGTACCCCATAGGTTTTGATTCTCTTGTGAGTTTCGAAATGTGCATTTTTTACTACATATTCGGCTGTAACTTTTTACGAAAACTGAGAAATTTGATTTTTTTTTCTGCACCAAGAAACTATAGATCTGCGTATCTATATAGTTTTAATATCAACTCGATACCTTCACGCGTTCCTGAGATAAGTACAGGTTTTGACACCCGGACGGACGGACAGACGGATAGACAGACAGACGGACAACAAAGTGATCCTATAAGGGTTCCGTTTTTTCCTTTTGAGGTACGGAACTTTAAAAATTATATATATTCTTAAGCAATATTTTTATAAGTAACGTGTTTTATTAATTATGAATATGCATTTATTTCAGATTATATTGGATTCATTTTGTCAACTTCAAACCGTTAATAATGATAAAATCGAGCAAGAAAGTATAAATCAAAGAAATTTAGATAATCTAGAGATACAGACAAATGAAGTAAACAGACTTGCTGCAGAAAACCATCAGTTACGATATAATCAAAATCAGTTTAATAATTGTAATACATTAGTGCCACCACAACGACAGTTATACTACTACGTACCACCACCAGTACCATGCCTACTAAAATTATGCGTAATCCAATAAAAATTACAAATTCAACACTCAAACGGAAATATTTCATATATAGTGTTAAAAATTTATATTACTTTATAAGACGGTAACTATTTTGACATACATACATTTATAATAGAGGTATTTGTCATTTTCTTGACAAAAATATTGTTTGTAATGTTTGAAAAATAATACATATTGTTTGTAGTGCTTCAAAATAACTTATATTGTGTTTAATGTAGAATAAATATAATTGGTTTGTCCATTTTTGTTTCATTTAACGCATTATAGTTTGAATTTAAACTTGTCATTTTGTCGCAGCAAAACATTTAAGCTTGTCGACGTATACTTACCTATTTTATGGATACGGAACAAAAATATATATTAGGTAGGTCGGTATAGTTCCCGTCACGTAAAAAGAACGCTGGTTTGTTCGCGTTTACGAACAAACCAGCGTTCTTTTTACGTGATGGGAACTATAGTAATTATATAGTAATATATATAATTATATATCATATATATAATTATATATAACTATATAGTAATTCCTCTGTCTTTCGCACGCATAGCAAAACTTTTGAAAATAAAAAAATCACTGATATCACTTACGAAAATATGCTATGCAAAACATTTATAAAAGTGTTGCACAGATTTCAAATTTTATTTTGATTCAAAACATGTTTTCACTAAGAAAAGGGAAACTGGTACTTTTTATTTACAATTCCATATTTATATGTATAAGAATTAGTACAATCAAAATTAAGTTTTGTATGCAATATTGATTTATTTAAGTATACAAAACAGAATATAGTCTTACATATTACTAGATAACACGTGCCATTCGACCAGAACCAGACTGTACTCCAAAGCATGCATATGCTATATGAGCAAACACATTTTAGGTAATCTATAGGGTAAGGTTAAATATTAAATTAAAACCAAGGAAAAAAAAAGATATATCTAGCGCCTATGAATATTCTGTAACTTTACATACGGTGACTTATCTGTGTGTAACAGATCTAAATTTTATTTATTTTGCATTTGATTTTATGGATTTAGTCTAAAGATACCCTTCACTGATAAATCAGTGAAATTCCAAAATGAAATGAAAAATCCCAAATTCCCAAATTCTCATTTGGGGGCAAAAATATCAATATCTAACGTAAGTAGATTGCGTAAGTAATTAGGGTAATTCGGGTGCGTATACTATGGAGTGAATTATTATATATCTATCTATAGGTACATATAATAAGAATAGCATAGCAGATTAGAAAGTTGAAGTGGCAGTGCGCAGGGCACATAGCACGTAGAACTGATGGCCGAAGGGGCCGAAAAGTTATCGAGTGGAGACCACGCACCGACAAGTGCAGCGTAGGAAGACCAGACACGAGATGGGCAGATGACCTTATACAAGAGGCGGGAAGACTCTGGATGCAACGTGCTTCCAATTGATCTTTTTGGAAATCCATGGGGAGGACTATATATAGCAATATACTTCTTATGGCTGAGATGATGAAGATGATGATGGTATTTAAAGAAAAAGTATTTTGTTTTAAAACAAAATACCCGAACGCAGAAAATCGGTTCTTGCAGTCGTCACTTACGATTTCGTTACGCTTGATACACTGTTGATTGTACGTTTCTTGTGAGAAAGTATGCGAAAATCGCTGTAAAAAGCTATAAATGTGCATTCTTTAGGATAATTCTTACAAATATCACATTCAGAATGTCACAATGAATTTAACGAGACCATGCAGTCAAAATTGATCCAGCCATTTAGGTTATAATGTAGAAAGAAACATACACATATGCATACCCACATATATGCTTATATAGATACCAAGTAAATACTTCCGAAAAGCATAACCGTCCTTTTTGTGCAGTCGTGTAAAAATAATACCACCAGCGCGCAGTGGTAGTAACTGGTAACTCCCGTTAGTTCTATAGAACTGTGATGTCCTTTTTGGCTGCGTAAGAAGGAAAGTTAGGATTTTCAAGTGTGTGTAAGTGGGTTCTTTAAACGAACTTTTTCGTGATAAACAAGTGATTTTACTTGCATTATTGAACGAATACAATAAATTTAAACAAAATGTATATGTAAATACTTTAGGATAATAATCAGGTAAATTAAAACGAAGTTCTATACAATTTATAAAAAGTGAAATTTTAAATTTTTGACGGAGTTTACAAAAAATGAAAACTTATGACACTCGGGAAGTGAAGACTAATTGTGAAGTACCTATGCAGCGAAAGGTGCGCAGTGTGGAATGAAACAAACGTACTTCCTCCGTAAAGGGCTGTTTAATACTGGTTTAGCAACAACGCTCAGGCATGTATACTACATACATATCACTAGGTAATCTTATGACACTTCGAACATCAAAATCGGTCAAGCCGTTTAGGCTATAGGCTGTCATATAGAAACATACATATAAACATACATACACTCGAAAAACAGTCATTCTAATTATTAAAGATGTTTAATATCGTTACGGTTACTACAAAAGTTGTTAACTAATTAGGTCACCATTTCTTACGAACTAGTTGGATAAATGATCCCATAGATAGTACTTAATTAAAAAACCGACTTGTTTTTACATTTTAGATTACAACTTTTTGTGGTAGAAGAGCTGCGTTGCGAGACTTGGCTTTTTGCACATATTATGTTTTTGATTACTCCAGTATTGAAACATTAGAATTACTAAATAATCGATAAAAGAAAATGAGAACAGGGCGTTTAGACAAGTGGGATTCTAATTTCATGAACGCCAGTAGAATAGAAGGAAAATGTATAAGATTAGCAAACGAAAAGTCACGTGACGACATAGTTTTTTTTAACATTTTGACGCGTTTATAGAAATAGAATGTTCGCCACTTGCCTACTGCTGCATTTGTTATTACTTATTGCCCGAGCAAGCAAAGGCCAATCTATTGGCCAGTTTTGATACTGTTTGGCAGAAATATTAGATACTAAATTCTAAACAGGAAATTCAAATGATAACAACACTGGGTCTTTACAATTAGTCGAATGGAAAGGACTGAGTGAGCAGGAAGAATTGAAATGAACTCGCTCACTTCTCTATATATATTATAGGGAGCAAAGCGGAGTAATAGGGTATAGTCATAGTCTTATAAAGATACCCCAAGTGTAAATACCTAGCGTGTCAACAGGAAGATAAAAACAGACACTTGACGCTCTAAGATTTATTTAGTTTCAGGTATTTGTATAGGTAGTTTCGATTCGATATTTTGTCAACTAGTTACTAGCGTACAAGCGCGCGAATGCATTGAGTTGAATCGATTTCGCGGGGATGGAAGATTCCATCACTAAATCGTCTGTGTGACGTCACAGTCGAAACCAAAAATATGGCAAGCGAGGTTTTCATATAAACGAAGTCGCATGCGTCGTCTTTTTTAGGGTTCCGTACCTCAATAGGAAAAAACGGAACCCTTATAGGATCACTTTGTTGTCCGTCTGTCCGGGTGTCAAGACTTTTATCTCGGGAACGCGTAAAGGTATCGAGTTGAAATTAAAACCATATACGCAGATCCATAGTATCTTGCTGCAGAAAGAAAAATAAAATTTCTCAGTTCTCGTAAAAAAAGTTACAGCCGAATATATCTTAAGAAACGCACATTTCGACACTCACAGAGGAATCAAAACCTATGGGGTACTTCCCGTTGACCTAGAACTCTGAAATTTGGCAAGAAGCATTGTGTTAGAGTTTTGTTTTTTTTTATTTAATCACAAAAAAATAGTGTCTCTATGCAAGGAATGAGGGCTGCCTCAAACGTTCGCTCGCTCGGATCCGAGTGGGAGGCGCCGCTAGTATAGCCCCTACTCGGATCCGAGTGGTGAGCAAGGAATGTGTTAAATATTTTTACGATGTATATTTTACGGTTTATGAAGGAAAATATAAAAAAAAATATGATTTCCCCCTTTTATTTAGTTTGTACGGAACCCTCGGTGGGCGAGTCTGACTCGCACTTGTCCGGTTTTTTTTATTCGACGATAGGCTTGCAGTTGACAATCAAGCGATTACGGTCTACGATGGAGCGCGCTTGCCTAGAAGAAACCTATTTACTCGTGATTTGAAGACACTTAGATTAAGTATTTGGAAAGACCCATTCAGGAAGCGCATTCCACATTTTGGCGGTACCTACGCACAAAACTACTACTAGGTACTATGTATGTGGGTATTTTAATCTACATACTTACGAAAAAAAACAAAAATATACAAATGAGATCGCTTAGGCTGCCGGGCAATAAAGTATCAATTCATAAAATGACAAAATAAATTTTAAAACTAATTTTATAGTTTTCACTTTTTTGACTGTTCTTTTAATAAGTGAAACAGAAGTTGTCATATTACTATGTTACACAGCTGTGTAAACAATGAAGTATGAGCTGTAAAATAATAGTAAAATTAGTGTATTCGTAAAATTACGCGTGAAACTTCAAAATTATTTTTTAATTTATTATTATGGCTCTTATCGATTTAATTTATTTTTGTCGTTTTTTAGGACCTACTTTATCACCTCAGAATAAAATTGAAACACTAAAAAAAAACTTCAAAATTAGTGAATCCACGTCGCATCTCGGCATTAATGCATTATATCTCGGCATTATATCTGTGACATCGCGCCAAATAAACTATTCGTAAATATAAACGTATAAAAACTTAAATACGTAAATATAAACGTATAATAACGTATAATTCTGGGGAAATTCACAATTACACATTATAAAGAAATTCAAACGAGCGTGCCAAATTGCCAGGGACAAACGTAAACCAATTAACCTCAATAAAACAATATATTATGTTCCGAGAAAAATGTTGACTAAATGAAATGATTGCAAGCGACGGTGTTTCCGAAGAAGAGGCTAATCAATCTAGAAGATATTGATTCATATTCATACTCATAGATTTATTGCGTCATATGAACATTATAAATGTCTAGGTATATGAATATCATATTGAAAATACATATGGCCCTATAAGGGCATGGCAACATGAGATTCAGAGCGCTCTATTTTGATGTTTACAAATGTATCCTTAAAAAATTCGTCCAGATTGTAATAACAATTAGCTTCTAGGTATGCTTCTTTTACTTCTTTTCTTTTCTTTTGCCCTTCATTCACGATAAAGCTATTTTCTGTATCTAGATCCTTTAATTCATTTGGCAACTTATTAGGTATATATTTTTACCGCCATCGAGTTACTCGAGTTATTCACTCTTGCCTTGAAAGTTTCAAGATTATAGTTCTCAATAACACTAAATCAACTATAAGTCGGCAATTTTGCCAACATAGGCCCAACTTATACAATAATGACCGCCAGCTTGTGTCGGCGAGCTTGGTATGTATTGTGCTTCAGGAAACAGGGAAAGCAGCAGGTATTTCCACTCCTGCGCAGTACGTATCAAGAACGTGGACCGAAGTCACTGTGAGCGGATTTTCGACATTTCAATGAGAAAAGGGTGGTAATGTACACTATGTACAGATCTTCTGAAAGTCCTGTTGTGGAATGGGGAGGGTGATACAAAGTCATGAAGCTATTACGCACACTCGCCATAATGTATTGTACATAATAAAGACATACATCCTACTTTACGATGATACTCGGACTAAGCAGCTTCTTAGAAACTAGTATTTATATAATTATGTCGTACGTTTTTGGAACAGTTAGGATTTTAACCAAAAACCTAGGCTTTTGATGAAGAACCGGAAGAAGACTAAACTATTACCTACTACATTTTATCATAAAACTAAGAAAATCCAGTTTTTTTATCAAAAACCTAGACTAGGTTAGTTTTTTGATAAAACAAATGTGGGTTGCCATTTCTTTATATAAGTACCTAAAACAATTACAGAAATTAAACAATTATTTATTTCTTGTAATTATACATAGGCGGGTAAAGTAAGCGCGTATACTACGTTTTAAAATTAAAAGCAGATTTAGTATTTTAGGGTATTGTAAATTTCATTCCCCTAACACCCATAATAAGGAAATTTAATTTAAAAAAAACAGGACAAGTGCGAGTCAGACTCGCCTACCGAGGGTTCCGTACAAACTAGTAAATAAAAGGGGGCAATTATATATTTTTTTTATTTTTTCCTTCTTAAACCGAAAAACATACATCATAAACACATTTAAAAACCTGTTTTAGCTTATGCTAATGAAGCTCTTTCATATGACACCTGAAATGATACGGTTAATTCACTTTAAAATTTGGACCCTCTTCATTCCTTGCACAAAGACACTATTTTTTTGTGATTAAATTAAAAATGTCCAGTTTAGTTTTGTTTTTTTTTTTCCTATATGTGTACTCTAACACAATGCTTCTTGCCAAATTTCATAGTTCTAGGACAACGGTAAGTAAGCGTTTTTTCCTTTTGAGATACGGTACCCTAAAAAATAATCATCAAAATCAGTTCACCCAGTCGAAAGCTATGAAGTAACAATTGAGAATACAGACAGAATATACTTACAGACGAATTGAGAACCTCCTCCTTTTTTGAAGTCGTTTGAAAAGTAGTTGTTGTACGTATCCACTGAATTTTATTATGAAATCCACAGGTTTGATTAAATTTTTTGGGTGATTTCATTATTGTTACTAAATTACTTTTCAGTTAATTGGGTTGTTTTGAATTTAATTTAATTTAATTATATTTACTAACCATCTTAGTTCATTTCTGTCCTAAAAGTACATGATATGATGCTCCTGTATAAAAGTACCACATTGTAGACTCTGTGCGTATTGTGAAGGCATCCTAATGAAAAAACGGTACTTGCACCGGCAACCAAACAAACACGGTCTGGTAACACTGGTTTTGCCTGTTTGCCCGATTTTATTATAAATAGTGCAGTTGCTCACTTCTAAAATTCAGTTGCAATAGAGACATCACAGAATAAAGTGTGTTGAAAATGTCGAATTCGAATTGTGGTGTACAAGTGGTGAGTGTATTGGAAGACCACACATATCAGCTGGAAGAAGATTTTCTGGAACAGCTCCTGCTGCGTCAGGATGTGAGGAACCTTCCAGTGGTGGTGGTGAGCGTAGCCGGCGCCTACCGCGGGGGGAAGTCCTTCCTGCTCAACTTCTTCGTCAGATACCTCACTGCATCGGTAAGCATATTGGTATTTTTGGCCAATGATTCTCATTCAGATTTTCTGCGGGATTCGAACCCAGGCCTTTTGAATCGTAAATATGTCAATCTCCCGACTAGGCTGCTGGAAACTTCGTTGTTGAAAATTGTGTTCTTATAGTTGGCAAGGATCAGAAAGATTTATTCACTTTGTAATAATTCAAATATTGTACGTAATTAACCCACGTGTTTAAAAACTACAAAAAAATTGACTTCGAGCTCATTGTTTTTAACGTCTAATCTATAAATCAAGCACATTATATTCGATATTTCTTAGCTATGTTAATTTTAGAACCAACGCGTCATACATTATTATAAGACACATTCTATCTGTACGTAAAAACTGACCAAGTACCAATTATAGTCGCGTACCGAGCTTTCGTACTTATGATTGCTGTTATTGTAATACTTTAGAGTTCAGCACAACAAGATGGTTCCTGGCTGGGTGAAGACAACGAGCCGCTGGTCGGCTTCAGCTGGCGGGGAGGCATCCAGCGAAATACAACAGGCATCCTCCTGTGGTCGGAACCTTTCATCACCACACTGCCTTCCGGAGAAAAGGTAAACAGTTTGTATTTTGATGCTTATCTAAATAATAATGATGATATGAATATCATAGAACAGTTGTCTATAATAAATAAATCTTCCTTTTAAAAGGTGGCAGTACTCCTGATGGACACGCAAGGCACCTTCGACAGCGATAGTACCATCCGCGACAACTCCACTATCTTCGCGCTCTCCACTCTCGTGTCTTCAGTACAGATTTACAACCTGTCCATGAACATTCAGGAAGATGACTTGCAACATCTGCAGGTATTTTCATTTAAAACTACTTACTATGTGATTCAAAAACTCATTTTTTATACATATATAAAAAAACATACACTAGGTATATGGATGGCAAATGGAACTATTCTACAATATGAAATTTAACAAATCTGGGCCATTGACATGAAATGGTAATGACTTAGAAAACTAGTTTATTGGACAGTGAGTAACATGGGGTACTTCTGTGTGGGAGCATTAGAATGAGATAGCTGCACCTGCCAATTTCATTTCATTATACAAAAATGTTGAGGCAGGTGATGACTCGCCACCCACAAAATGGGCCCTCATAGTGGCGCCGCATAATGGCGTCGGAAAAGCAACATTGGCGTGGGTGGCTAAGGTTGTTGAGAGGTGTACTGCGGTGTCACTAAGAGCTACCAACAGCTTTATGCCCTTTAACACTTCCACCCTAGAGATTAGGTAATTACTCGTAGCTCTTGCTGTTGACCATCGTACCCGGCCAATTAAGGCAAGCTGCAGATCATAGGGTCACCTGTATTTAGTTATATTTCGGCAAATAAATATGTTCGAATTTGAACTCTGTCAACCTGCAAACTTTATTGTTAACCAATTAATGTTACGAATTTTATACATACATAGTTATATTTTGCATTACTTTCCAGCTTTTTACAATGTACGGCATGATGGTACAAGAGAGAAATGAAAATAATAAACCATTTCAAACATTAGGGTTTCTTGTGAGAGACTGGCCTTATCCTGAGGATTACCCTTTCGGTGCTAAAGGAGGACAACGACTGCTCCAAAAACGGCTTCAGGTATTTAACTCATTCATGAAACAAAATAATAATGATAAGCTTAAAATAAATAAATAATCTTATAACAGGAAATAGACTATGACATGACATATGATCGAAGTGCTGGTGCATATCTGGCCCAAAGCTTAAGTATTTCGATTCAATGTGACAATGTAGCACGCCAGCTCGCATTTGGATTGTCTTTACACTTTCATTTTCTATTATAAATAAAATAATAATGGTTCTTTATCCTTAAAAAATATAAAATCATACTCTTGAAAAACGAGTAATGTTTCTCTTTTTGCAGTTGGGTAAAATATAAAGAAATGCTTGGTAAATGTTTTTAACGCGAAACGGTTAACTCTGCATAAGCAAGATGTAGTAGCATTACGTAGCATTAGTTAGTTTTATGTTAACCGATTACGAACTTAGGCGCGGGCGAAGTTAACCGACCTAAGTTGACTAATCGCGAAGTTGACTAACCTCGAAGAAAGGAATTTGTGTATTCTTGACCAAAAAACATAATCAACGAAATGGAGATTTCACCAAATTTTTTTTCTAGGTCACTCAAAACCAGCCTGAGGAGTTACGGGAGCTGAGAAATCATTTACGCTCTTGTTTCGAAGAAGTGTTCTGTTTCTTGATGCCTCACCCAGGGTTCAAGGTCCAGGACCCCAGCTTCAATGGCCATATTTGCGGTAATTTGGAAGACAATTAAACTTATTAAACGCTTAAATAGTAACAAGTTGCAAGAATGATTACCTATATAGGTAATCATACTTAAGTTTGTAAACTTTGGTTTCTGTTGATCAAGACATGACGTTGTGGACCTAAGCAAAATTCATAAAAATAGTTGATTTTATGGGTATAAAACCAACTATCAATAAAAGTCGAAAAACCGACTTCAAGAACAACAAAGAATGAAATATAATTTTATATAAGACATCCCAGGAATCCACGGTTACCCGATAACATTTGGACACCTTTTATTATGAAAACTAAGGTGGTTGTTACACCTGTACGGTTTGGGCACCAGTACAATGTACATTGACCACTTATTTAAGTTTTGAAGTCGGGCGGGTTCAGATGATATATCTACGGCTCGAATTGGCCGGGGCCACTGGCGTGCCCCCAGATCTATATAAAACTTCGAAACAATTATTTGCATTAATATAAATATAAAAAGAAAATAATTTATATGCAGGTTTTAGTAAAGTCCACTTCTCTGTCCAAGTCGTGTTTGATTTAATGCTCGGGTAAGGCGGTTGAGCCCGCTCGAATTCAAAACTTATATATGTGGACGATGTACAGGTGTCCAAGTGTTGTCGGCTTCGTTTGTTCCCAGTAGTACGATTAATGGCGGCTGACCGTACTGTTGAGACATCTAAATTCTACAAGTCTCAGTAGTACGGTTAATAGTCAATAGTCAACAGTGTTATTAACAGTTTAACTACCAACAACAACATTTTATCGTGTTAGTAATGGCCCTTCTCACAATAAGAAGATGGCCCACGCCCAGCAGTGGGACAGTGTATACTATACATGCTTTTGAAACGTTGGTATAAATAGTTTATAAAACGTTGGTATAACTAGACAACCGTTGGTATAAGCGTTGGTATAACTAGATAACCGAATACACATTTTTTCGTTTTATAAAAAAACTGCAATAAAAAGTTCGCGACAGATGTCAAAGTGATAGCTGTCTTAAAGTAAAATATTATTTCATTCTTTGTTGTGGCATCATTATATGTTGTTTTTAAAGTCGGTTTTTTAATTTACAATTTTTTAACAAAAAAAGCTCTTTTTTTTTATTATTCCAGATATTGAATTAAACTTTTGCAAGTATTTAAAAAATTTTGTGCCAATGCTGCTTAGTTCAGAAAATTTATGCCCAAAAACAATCAACGGACAAAGAATCAAAGCTAGAGAACTGTTCAACTACTTCAAGTCATATATGACCATATTCAACAGTGACCAGATTCCTACGCCACGAAGCATTGCACAGGTGAGTTTTATTTTATTTAATTTGTATCTATGCGTACACTAACCATGCTCAGTGATCAGACTACCCGTGAACATTGATGATAACTGGTGACGATGATAACAAAATATCACAGGATTCGCCCTATTACATAAGACCTAAGTAAGTAAGACCGTCTTTGCAAAATATATCATAAATAATTTATTTCCTTCAATAGAGTTAGTATGGAACCTAGACACACAGTCTTTCCACGTTTTTGTTCTATTTTCATAGGAAATAAAATATGTACTGACATTGACAACTGATGTAGGTAACTACTTGGACGAAAATGGTTTATCTGCCTTCCATGCTAGATCAGCTGTAGAGTTTTAAACATCTCTCTGGTTCCGAGGGGGACGTGTGGAGTGGCTCACGCGGTCGTAGGTCTAGGCTAAGGATGGTGCCTCGGGATGTGTCATAGTGCTGTGCATTTTTTATTTTTGATCATGGAAGCGAAAAATGAATACTTCCCTATGCGTGTAGGGGTATCTTGTTGTCGATTTGTCCCAAACTATCTGGAGACCACGAAATAAACTACTTGCAAGTGAGGAACACTTTCATATATAGTAAATAATTAACTAGCTTAGGACTAAAATTTTACGTGAATATTACAGGCTACTGCGGAAGCAGGTCTCCTGTCTGCTGAGAACGAAGCTCGTGAGGTATACGAGAGAGAGATGGATGCAGCATGTGGTCCGACGCAGCCCGGCGTGCCGCTGGGAGACTTGCAGGACATACATCGCAAGTGTCTGGACGCAGCGCGGGACGCGTTCAACAATAGGAAAATAATGGCTTCTCAGGCTGAAATTAGCAAACATTTAGACAAACTTATTCTGGTACGCATAATACTTATAAAATAACTTCATCATTTTTATGCTTTTTATTTAAAAAAAACATATGATAGTAATTTATTATAATAACTAATATAACAGCCGGCAGCGTATTCAACATGTTAGCAGCATTGCCACGCTTAATAGCAATGCTTATGCGTTGGGCCAGAATCGGCCAGATATGCACCACTAACATCACGATGTTAGTGGTGCGACGCGTGACAGCGGCCACGCGTCGCATCGATCAGACGTTTTGAAAATGAGATGAGCTCCCGGCCCCCATTAATCCAAAGTCGTGACGCCAAACAGCTCAAATATGAAGTTATAATGATAGTTTAATTGTTTTATATCGTTTTAAGATTATTTTTTTCATATATTCAAGTATATCTTAAACTCATTAAGTTTGGATCTATTGTAAATACATACGCCATACTGACTGGCCAAGGCATGACAATGTACTGACAGAGTATAAAACATAATTCTAGTGTAATAACTTTAAATTTGTACAACTTTGTTGATTTGTTGAAAACTTTAGGACTTAGACAACCGGTTACCACAGTTCGAGCAAAGCAACTTGTTAAAACTTCAAACGGCAATGATGCAAGCAAGTGATTTATATGAAGACATTATTAATAATATCAGCAAAGAACAGCAGTTGAATTTGCATCCTTTGGACCTTGACGCGGTTCATGAAGAAGCTGTGCAAGCAGCTTTAAAACTTTATGATGAACAAATCAAAGTAATTTCTGATAAAGAAGATCAGAAGAAAGCTGAACTAATGCAGGTAATATTGTAAAAAACATATCTGTACGTAGACATCTTATTTTGTATCGTTTTTGTCACAAATCACCACCCATTTCTCGTTGAAATGCCAAAAATCCGTACTCTTCGATATCGATTCACATTCTTGATACGTACTGCATAGGAATGTAATTCTTTGCCGCCGCCTCTGTTTTATGAGACCTACAATTTTGGAATTTTCAAGACTTGAGTGAATAGATATCTTCGATCGACGAGATCCATCTTCGGCCACACCGTCGCTTAACATCATCATTCGTTATTATTGTAATAAAAGAAAACAATGCCAAAAATGTAAGGCTCCCACTGAAGCTTACATACATCAAATTTATTTTTTATAACATTATTAGGTACTATGTTTTAATTTCCTTAGTATTGATATTTTCCCATTATAAGTTTCAAAAGGCCTGTACCTGATAAACGTAATCTAATTCATTGTATTGTACTACCAGGATTTATTTTTGTATGTACACTGGTAATTGTACATCTGTTTTCTTGTTCATTATCATTACAAATAAAGATTTTAAAATTGAAAAAAAATAATTGTCGCCTTGAAAAACAAAAAAGAAACATCAACTGCTAGTAAGTTACCGTTGCTAAAAAGCTCTATGAAAGTGTTTAACTAATCCAGTTTCCAAATCTGGTTAAGTTTAGATAATTAATTTTATAGAAGCCTTTATATTTTGTTGCAGAGTTTTCATAATCGTCATGTAGAGTTAGTGACGACTAACGACAATAACAACAAGGCAGTTGTACAAGAGCTCTTCACAGAATATCAGACGCTCATGACTTCCAAGTTGACTGACCCTCCACTATCTGAGGCTGATTTCAAGGAATGCCATGATGCTGCTCTCATAAATGCACTTGATACCTTCAAAACTTTGAGAAATCGATCTAGCTCATACCCTAACGATATTTACTGTGAAGAACTTGAAAAGGTAATATCAAGATCTTATTTACATTAAAAAAAACCTGATCTTACTTTATTTATGTACTAGGTGCACCCCATAGTGTCACTCGCGTAGTGACAAAAACGGTGATGATGATAAAACATTCTATCTACCTTCTCCAGGCCCTAAATAATCTTTTTGTTAAATTTCACAAACAAACAGAGAGACAGACAACAGACGGAGTTACTTTTGCTTTTATAATATTTATTAGGATAGATAGATAGATAAACTCTTTATTGTTTACACCTTAACTAAAACACAAAATACATAGTGAAAAGGGCTTAAATGCTAGTGAAACAACAGGCGGCCTTATCGCTAATAGCCATCTCTTCCAGGTAACCTTGGGATATATGTTTATTATAGTCTTTTAAGCTAAAATTTAAACCTGTACGGCTTTAAAAAAATTCATGGTTCTTCAGTTCTGATAAAAATATAATGAAGTTAGCTGCGCCTTGCGGTGTCACTCATTATTAAAATTCATAAAGATTGGTACAGCCGTTTCCCCGTGAAGATATAACAAAGAGACAGAGAGAAAGACGATAGACAGAGTTATTTTTTAATATTAAGTTAGTACAAAGAAGTACGGATACTGCAGCTTGTACTCAATGCACAGGCATATAATGTTGCTACTTAAATGTTCAATGTAGATATCCGAGCATGATTTACTACTCATGAGCTCCTGCTAATCAATCATAATTGATTATCTCCTCGCAACTGAATTCTTCAATGGCTTCTAGAATTTCATATTTTTCTTATAAATAATTGTTAAATTTTGATAGCTGATCTATTAATTATTAATATGCATGTATTTCAGACTATATTGGAAGCATTTTGTAACCTTGAAGCCATTAATAATGACAAAATCGAGCAAGAAAAAATAACTCAAACAAATTTAGAAAATCTACAGATACAGACAAATGAAGTACAAAGACTTGCTGCAGAAAACCATCAGTTACGATATAATCAAAATCAGTTTAATAATTGTAATACATATGTGCCACCACAACCACAGGACTACTACTACTACGTACCATGCGTAATAATATAAAAATTACAATTTCAACACTTACGGAAATATGTCATTGAGTTGAAATAAATTTTAAGTTTTTTTTTTTTTTATCAAGCGCTTCAAAATAACATATATTGTGTATAAATGTGAAATAAATATAATTGGTTTGTCCATTTTTGTTTCATTTAAAAAATTAGAGTTTGAAATTTTAACTACGCTCAGAGCAGACCCATGAGGCGTGGGAGAGAGAAGTCCAAATCAATGGCGCTCATACGAGCGGAAAAGAAATAACGATAAAAGGAAAAATACAACCGATTCAACCAGTTTTCGAAAATTGGAGAGTTCAATTTCGAATGGAAAGCCGTTGCGGCCAATGGTACGTGACGCATGCGGCGAGAAATGACGCATGTGGTTGTCGAGTTATGACAACCAACTTGAGATTGTGTGTAACAGTGAGGGCGCGCGGGGCGTGGATGTGCTTGATACATTTTAGCGCTGAATAATTTTGTTGATTTTACGTTTTCTCCATTTATAAAATTTTCTGATGGCCGAGCGAGCGAAGCGTCTCTGCATCAATTGGCCAAATTTTCTTTCGTTTTTAATACGGCTTCCTAAGCCAACTGTATGTAGGTATTATGTACAGGTGACCCAAGGTGAGCTGCAAATAAGCTCTCTCGCGAGGTCGGTTCGTCTGGACTGTTCGTAGAACTACTAGTTTATAGAATTATTATTTATTGACCGAGCGATTGAAGCGTCTCTGCATCAACTGGCCAAATTTTCTTTCGTCTGTCTGTTTGTGAGTTAGAAGAAGAAAAGAGACTGAACCAATTAGCGAACAAAGATATCCAAAGTGGCAACACTTTTCTATCTACCCAACGAACGTTGTTGTGAAAATATAAATACTTCATGTGACCGATCGTTGTTTTCATTGTGACCTTATCAAAATGAAATAAATCAAAAGCTCTAAGACAGTGTCTTTATATAGCTGTTATAAAAAACCTAACAATCTAAGTGACGAAGAGCCGGTGTCAGCGGCTTGGATACCGCCGGATATTTTTTACTCATAAATATACACATCAATCACAGAAAGTTTATTAAGATAAATCACTTAATTGTCAGCCTTCTTTTATAAATTAGTGCTTAACTTATTATTAAAGTAAAATTACGTATAACTACTAGTGTTGAGAAAATTTAGGTACTTGAATTCCTAGTTACGATAATGACATATAATTGAATTATCATATACACTTTAAGTTATCAAAAAAGAACGAATACAAAAACAAAACAAACAAAACTTCGCCAGTAAAGTACGTGACAATGGATTAACAAGTGAAACGTCAAGTCGTCAACCAATCAGAGATGTTGTTTTGGGCGATCCGATCGACCAATCAGTGTGCTTACGTCATAATAGCCGACAAATCTTGTCGTACTAAGGCAACTGACGTTTTTGCAAAAACCCTATATTTTTTCAGTAAGATTGAGAAATGTCATAGCCAATGTCTAATTATCCGTGTTTTCGCGATATCTTTAGAATTTTTGCGAAATATCTAGGGATATCGCTAAAACACGAGTACGTTTTTGCAAAAACCCTACTTTTTCAATAACATTGAGAAATGTCATAGCCATTATCAATTATCCGTGTTTTCGCGATATCTCTAGAATTTTTGCGAAATATCTAAGGATATCGCTAAAACACGAGTACGTTTTTGCAAAAACCCTACTTTTTCAATAAGATTGAGAAATTTCATAGCCATTATCTAATTATCCGTGTTTTCGCGATATCCCTAGATTTTTTGATTTTGTGCTACGTGAGTGTAATGCGTGTGTGTCTGCATGATAAACACTAGATTAGTGTTTCCAGTAGCACGGCAGTTGCCGTGTTTTAGCGATATTATGTTTTAGTTGCTACCTATGTTTTTTTTTATCTCTGGATTCCGTCTTACTCCTAACTTTTACCCCGCTCTGGTTCGCCTTTTCCCCATTGCCACCCTGGTTCCGCTTTGCTCTCGCCCGACTCAAAAACAATAACAGAAATTAGTTCAATAAGTCCAAATATTATTACGAATTACCTCCTTAACCTAAAGTTTTAAAAGTATTTTTTATGTATAAATAGGTTTGCGCTTGACCGCCAACTCGCCTGATGTCAAGATGATTGTTGTATTATTATTGATCTTCATTTATTCTTGATACATATAATAAATCACATAAAGTCGAGCACTTATTAAATTTGTAACTCGCATTACTCATTTTCCTACAGAGTCGAAGAAAAAAAGTTATAAAATAATCATGTATGAAGAAAACTCCTTGTCTGAACTTTATGACGCTTTATTATTACTTATAACACTGCACTTATTTCACTGCACTGAGCGGTCTGACGCTAAGACCGCCTTTTTACTACCGAGTTACGCCGCGACTACTTTTTTGAAGGGCCGCTCGCGCTCGTCCGCCCGCGATATATCCCCTCCCCGGAATTACAACATCACGCCATCATCCGGGGTAGCGTTCATTCTGTTCGATCACCGTTCTCCAGAGTATATAAATTAAGAAAATAGCAGTGCTGCCACTCTGCAACACTGAAAACACCGCACACCACATACAACAAATATTCAAATCATGACACTCGGCCATCCGCTTTTGTGCAACGTCCCGATGCACAACAACTCTCTAAAAGCAAGTCTGATTAATCATATCGAACCCTTTGGACTCCTTAAAGATTTGCTGCAAAATAAAATAGTTAAACAGTAATTATTATGCTAATTTTATAAAACTACTTATGGCACACTAAACTTTGTAGTATACGTTGTCGTAACTAGTTATTATTGTAGATACAAGTAATCATGACACTCGGATTCGTTTTTAAATATGACAATTATTTTATGTTTATTCTAGCTGGTCTGGGAACCGGAGGCTTCCTATTCGTGTGTAAATGTACACTATGCAGATAAATCATTGTTGTACAAATATGTTATACGGATCGAATATATATTCTGGTATTTCCAGAGGTTTGGTATATAATTAAAAAAAGTACATAAAAACTTATTCAATTCGCATTATTAATTTACTGTCGGTTACTCAATTACTTCCTCCTCTGGCTTAGTGATTGCGAACGGCAGCATCATTATATAAATGTCCCAATGTTGTTGTGGCCACTGAAGTATCATTCAAACCTTGTAGACTTGGACTTGTAGACTTTTTTTAATGAAAAACTCTATAAATACTCCTTTTTGTTCTTCGTCCAAACATTAAAATGACCAACGACAAAGCTTGAATAAAATGAAAGCAAATTTCGTCCAAAAATAATTACACATAAATTCAAATATTTAGATCCAACTCAAACCAGCTCCAGTAATAATTTGGTGACACGAGTACGTTAATTTTGTAAGTGCTCTCATAGGAATCAACATTTTAAACTGTATTTCTGTCATTGTCCTGCCATTACCAAATAGCATTTTAAAATTGTGTAACGTATACTCCCCAAATCCGAGTAATAGAGAGAATAAGAGAACGGAAATAATTTTCCAAACCCCTTTTTTTTTCTTAGCAAGTCGCTACAACCGCATTAATTTCTGTCAAGCTTGTGGATGATCGGCAAAGCACATGAGCAAAATTTTGTCAGTTTAGAATGTCAGAAGTATTATTATTTTCTAATCACTAAATTTCATTATCATAGGGACAAATTAGTCACGATAAACTACAGGTAGCTGATCCATTGTCAGTCCTTCACCAACCGTTATTTGACTGGCGTATACCTGTTGCTGTTTACCATTAAATTGATGTACTATCAAGTTGAATCACTTCACATCACAGATGCCCTGAGTTGACATCTGTCGGATTATAATCTGTTGTTTGCCAAATTCTTCTTCTTAATCGTACACTCTAGTCAGAGTGGTCGTGGTTGCAATGGCGGTGGCTCCTCGCCGTGTCACCGTCACTCTCCAGGCCAGCTGCTCTTCTCGCGATGCTTCTCCATTTCTGCCGGTCGGTTGCATTGCGAGTACACTCTACTTCGGTGGACTGCGTAGCTTTTCTAATGAGGTCGGTCCAACGTGTTGGTGATCGTCCAGGACTTCGCTTGCCTTCTACACGGCCATGCATATGCTGCGATAGGCTCTCCGTCGAGTGCTCTTTTCTTGAGATCTGCGCAAAGAACTTCAGTATTTGCAATTGCCCAGTCGACGATAATCTATCTCTTATATGAATCTCTTTGAGGATAGAGTTGTTGGTTGTTTGTCAAATACGTCATCACTATTTTGACGACACGTTAGCTAGAAAAAATACTGTACACATTACATACTAACAGTACTCAAACCGAGAATGTGGACATATTTATTTTCCCATCCAATATTTATAGTACTGATGGAACAGTAGAGCAGAAATTACTTGACTAGGTTTTAATAAACTTAATTGTAGGTAAAGACTGAGAATGTTTATACACAGAAGCATACTTAATTCCTTTTAGTGCACACCTGAACTAATACTAAAGCATCAAAAGAGAAGAAGCAGGTAATCACTTCCATAAATAAAATTAGTCTCAATATTTGTCTTACTAATTTCTGTTGTTTTTTTTTAAAGGTCTATATGATGTCGACTAGTCATATCATAACTGCTCTTGCACTGAGTACAAGCCAGTGGTGATTTTGATAGTTGCCGTTTTATTTCAACTAACAATCATATTTCGGAAACGTTACCAGTCCTATCAAATATTGCTTATTTTTAATGAAGATATTTTTTTATTTATCGATTAATTTTCGTATGCTGGATCCAATACTGTTATATGCTTACCAAAATTATACTAGATTTATCAAAATGTTCATATGCACGAACGATATTTAACGATATTGATCTAGAACCTAGACATACTTGAACGCTTTGACAGCAAAAATAGAGGGCCAAATGTTATTACTATCATAAGACCACATGTTTGTATACCTATTTTGCAAGAAATAAATTAATTATGAATATTCGGTTTTTATATTTGACTAATTTTTGAACTCATAAACTGTACTTTTACAATAAAACCGCCACCGGTGCAATCTATTTTTGAGGCTACTTTGTTTGAAATATGAAACTGATCAATCAGTTCTCTCTTTGAATTATCTTTAGTTGGTGATAAGAAACTTCGGTCATCGCTTAAATTCAAAGTCAAATTATTTCTTGGGCTTGTAACAAAAGTGTTATATTAGAAAAGCCCTTTTCAAATTAGTATTTTTTGTTATGTTTGTACTCCAAGCTTTTTCTGTTATAAAATACGATTTAACGTAGTTTTTATTAATTTAGATATAATATATTCTATTTATTTATGTCATTTTTATATCCAATAACATAATAAATAATAAAAGGATGTCGTCAAACTTATGTCAATATTCATAATAATGTTCAAAAGGCCAAAATAGAATAATAAAAAATATGCTAATCCACTTATGGAAGAAAGTAGAAAATATGATCCGCTGTTCCATTAGAACGAGAATTCAGCAAGATCTATTCTCATCAACTCATTCAAGGCATAAAATGGGTTTCTCTCAAAGAAACGTTTACTACGTACGTTTACTTTCGACTAATAGTTTTGTAATATTATCGAGTGGTTCATTTAACATACAGATTTGTTTATATATATTTTACGATAATTGTCAACGCTCATCACTGCTTACGTCACTGTCCAGCGGACAATTCAACAAAGTGTAGACACTGCTCTGCAGTTGCGAAAAATAACGTGGGTGTTCAAAACATGACATCTAATTACGTTGGCACATACAGATCGCTGACATCTATATATATTTTTATAATAATCCTTAACCGAATAGTATTTTTCGGAAAATGTCTTAGGCTTACTCATTTATCAATTCATGAATCTTATTGATGGAGTAATTTCCATTCTCTCTATAATCTAATAATAATAACCATAATAATTGAGAATCTAATAATTGCAAACAGATTACTCATAAATTTATTCGCTCTAACGCACTATACGCGTTTTATCAAAAGTAAGTGACTTAGTCGATTCTAATTAGTACGTTTCGGAAATTTCAAGCATAATGGCATTTGTCAAAACTCCTCGACACTTCGAGTTGCTATGCTCGTCAAGGTTACTTGCTGCGTGTCCGATCGGTTGATCTCTCATATATGATTTAAATTTTCTCTATGAAACTCGAAACTACATCAAAACTGGAATTATAACGTTATATCATCATTAAAAGTCAGGTGCTCAGGTTCTGGGAAAGTCCGATCAATGATTCTGCTATTCAACGCTTAACATAATCACATTAAAATGATCATTAATCGACTGGATTAATCAAATCCACTAAAATACAAGATCTGTGCACACTCTTGCACACCATATACATATTATACAAAATTTAGTTAATCAAGTTATTTTGGATTAAATACAGTTTGGAGCTTCTACTTTCCTTTGAATAGACTTGACCTGCTGCAGTTTAAAACGTTCATGGCTGGAAGCTAAGTGTTCCGTGACCGGTTAAAATTATCATCCTGAAACCAAACCTTCATGGTTACAGCTAAAACATCATTGAATAATTGAACTTCAATCTTACAGCTCACTTACATGGTTGCAGCGAGAACATCATCAAATCTTCAAACTTCGACATCGTCAAATCTTCAAACTTCAAACATCATCAAAACTTCAAACTTCAAATATCGTCAAATCTTCACACTTCAAACATCGTCAAATCTTCAAACTTCAACCTTACAACGCGCCTATATGGCTGCGGCGAAATCATCATCAAATCTTCGAACTTTCCTTACGGCACACCTACATGGCCATACTTCTTTAGAATATTACCCTGCAGCTCACCTACACGGTTGCAGCGATAACATCATCAAATCTACGAACTTCAACTTTACGGCACACATACATGGCACTCTTTGGAACATTTTCCCTGCAGTTCACCTACATGTCTGCAGCTAACAAACTCGTAAACACTAAAAATCCTTGAATTTCAAACTTGCAGTAACACTAAGTGTAGTTGTTAACACTAAGAAATGCACTTTAATTTTCAGCACTGTCGATACTCTGATATCTTAGCGCGGCTTTAAATTCCGCCTCCATGATTACAAGGCGTCAACGGATAAATATTCGCGACAAGTTACCGGTACACAATGGTACTATTTCTGAGGTTATTACATTACATGCCTTCGAAATTCAATTAAGATTTTAAGTCAATCGAACTATGTTATCTCTGTATAATTCAACTTCATAAACAGACTTCTGTATTAAATATTTACGCAGTGATACTCTGGTAAATCCATCAATATTGTAGCTCTACTCATATAAAATTTCGTTTGACACACTTATGTGGTTCAAGATCTTACAATAGTTACGTCACAAAGTAGTTATAGTGTTGCAGGTGGAGATACAATACCAAAATTTCGCTTCATGGTATAGCATACTTACACGACTAAAGACAGTGCTACTAGTTGTAGTAGACTAGTTGTCGTACTAGAATATTTTACTTGCGGTACTTTATTAACCTTACAGAAAAACGAACACAGTACAACTCGCCCTAAATGGCCGTAACCGTAAATACAGGATTCCACCAGTGTGCGGCTCTGTACCGCACAGAGTGCAGCATAAATGTATTTCTTGGTGAACTCTTACGGGCAGCACCAGCAAACTGTGCGCGCACTCTATTGGACAAACCGTGAACTTTTGTCGCGCACTCCTTGGTCTCGCGGTGTACCCGCGACGACGCACTCGCACACATGTTTACACACTAAACTGAAAGTAAAGCACATTTCCGAGGTATAAATGTTCGTGTACAAATGTACCGTACAGCACGCATACTAAAGTTACGCACAACTGAGGTGGTGGACACAGGCAATCTACTATTGTGATCAAGTTCGCGCACTGCAAAAGGTCTGCACCAAATTTTTATCAACAAGTGTTCTGAATCTGAACACAATTTTAGTGGAGCCCAACCTTAACAGCTAGATAATAAGCTGAGTTTACCATAATATTTTATTTGCATTACTGTTAGCAATATTCTAGAAAAACTACATTTAGAAGCTCGCTTAATTGGCTGTATTGATGTAGCCCAGTTACCGAATTAAAGTATTTTATTCGCAGCACTTTACTAGTCTTCTAGAAAAATAACACACTGCTGATCGCTGACACGGCCACAGACCGATATGCCATAGCCATTGTACTATTAAAAACACTACTCTCACCATCACACCAAAAAAATATTACCTCGCTATGGTTCCTCTGAATGGCTGCAGCATAATCAAATACAAAAAGTAAAAATGGTTCTCAAACAAGAAAAACATATTTTCGTATACTTGTCTCTCGGGATGTTAACGAAATAATTTACTAATGACTTACTTACAACAGACTTCATTTCGTTTAAATTACGATAAAATTATCGGGGAGTAGCCCCAACCACACTATCAAAATTTCATTAGGTTATAATAAAATCGTCGGATTATAATCTTTAATCGCTGTGCTACAATAAAATAATCTGGGAGCAACCCAGATCACATCTCATTGCAGTATCTTAACAGATTCTGTCTACCCGTATTAAGAATATCCCGTTATAATTATTTTAACAACCTGTTTCAACACTTTTAAGAACCATTTTCTCCAATTCGATATGCGTGACAAATTTTTAACATCAATATTCAATAATCGGAGGGTAAACTATAATCTCGTAGGTGACTCACGATTTTACCGGGCTCGGCTCGCAGGTTGATTGCCACTTCTGATATATGAAGAAAACTCCTTGTCTGAACTTTATGACGCTTTATTATTACTTATAACACTGCACTTATTTCACTGCACTGAGCGGTCTGACGCTAAGACCGCCTTTTTACTACCGAGTTACGCCGCGACTACTTTTTTGAAGGGCCGCTCGCGCTCGTCCGCCCGCGATATATCCCCTCCCCGGAATTACAACATCACGCCATCATCCGGGGTAGCGTTCATTCTGTTCGATCACCGTTCTCCAGAGTATATAAATTAAGAAAATAGCAGTGCTGCCACTCTGCAACACTGAAAACACCGCACACCACATACAACAAATATTCAAATCATGACACATGGGACCAACTTGGGAGCTTTCTCTATACACAAATCCAGGAAACACAAAAATTGGTTCTCGAATGACGGAGTAATTCATGTACATACATAAAAATACGGTACGAATTGATAACCTCCTTTTTCGAAGTCGGTTAAAAATCTAGTTTGTTATACAGCAATCTTCTGTTTTGTTTTTTTACACGAAATTGATCTATGACTGACCACCAGCTCATCTGATGGTAAGCGTAAAAATCATCACAATATTAACATACGCTGTGAATATTTTAAGTTCGTATGTTTATTTTTTTATTTATTTATTAAAATTAAAATAGCACCGCGTTGTTGCGAATTATACAAATGGTATTTATAAAAACGAAGTCAATACAGTTAATAATAAATCGTCAAAATTAAATTATGTAATATGTCAATATTAAAAATAAAAAAAATAGCGAAAAGATCAAAGAAGAAACGATTCAAAAGATACAGCCAATTAGGACAGATAGACATACATTTACGGTTTGGTCTACTAAACGCACACGCCCTGGCAGCACTGGTTTTCCCTGTCTGCCCGATTTTTTTATAAATAGTGCAGTTTGACACTTCTACACTATCAGTTGCAATTGAGACATCAAAGAATAAAGTGTGGTGAAAATGTCGGAATCTATTGATTGCAATGGTGTACAAGTAGTGAGTGTATTGGAAGACCACACGTACCAGCTGGAGGAGGAGCAGCTGGAACAACTCCTGCTGCGTGAGGATGTGAGGAACCTTCCAGTGGTGGTGGTGAGCGTGGCCGGCGCCTACCGCGGGGGGAAGTCCTTCCTGCTCAACTTCTTCATCAGATACCTCTCTGCACCGGTAAGTACGTTTATAAAATTGTATTGATAATATTACCAACAAGGATTTCGCGTCAGGCACTCAAAAATTAATGCGCTCAAAGTGGTCTAAACAACCTTTAGACCACTTACAATGACCCACAAACATAAATAAATACAGAATATATATTTATTTTATGTGTAATTATTTAACTAACAATTTTAAAAGCATGTAAAAAAGTAATCAATTTATATTAAAATTACTTACAATTGAAATAATTTAAATTTTCAAACAATTTTCAAAAGAAGTCGGTTAATAATTCGAAGAGACAATATAAATGTCTCTAAACTTCTCAATCTAAATTAGGTTTTAATACAGCGATATAGAGTATAAATTAAAATATTTAAGTTCGCCATTGTTTGTATAATGAATATCGCTAAGTCAGAACAATGTTTGTGAATTTTGTTTTAGATTTCCTAAAATTAGTAATGCTTAGTTTGTATCCGATTTTTGACCGATTTTGATGTGCGAGGTGTCGTTAGATTCGTCTTCATTCCCTGAGTGTCATAGGCTATATTTTTTATAATCATAATAATGATACATCTCTCGTAAAAATAAAAAAAATATTTTTCCGTAACCTCCAATGAAGTTTTTCGTAATAAACAAGTAATTTTACTAGAATTATTCTAAAGAATGCGCATTTACAATCTTTTACTGCAATTTTACGCATACTTTCTGACAAAAAAAGTACACTCAACAGCGTATCAACTCGAAATCGGAAGTTAGACTGCAAAAACTGCTTTCTGCAGTCGGGTATTTTGTTTTTCTTTTAAATAGATACCCACTCGTTAAATGAACATCCATGGTTTTTTGTCACGAGCCGCCTCTGGTTGTGATGTTACAGAGATCAGCCCAGAAGGATGGCTCCTGGCTGGGTGAAGACAGCGAGCCGCTGGTCGGCTTCAGTTGGCGGGGAGGCATCCAGCGGAACACAACAGGCATCCTCCTGTGGTCGGAACCTTTCATCACCACACTGCCTTCCGGAGAAGAGGTAATGCATATTCTTACAGAGTTTGTATTTTGAAGTTTTTGATTCAATTCATTTATTCATATTTATTATAGGTTTTTATCGAATAGGTAGGTACAGGATACAATTAAAATGTAAATAATATCACTGTATAAACAACTCGTCTTAAGTTACAAAACAACTAATAATAATAAGAAAATACACTATCTTTATAATAAAACCGGACAAGAGCGAGTCAGACTCGCCCACCGAGGGTTCCGTACAAAATAGTAGATAAAGGGGGGAATTATATATTTTTTTTATATTTTAATTCATAAATTGAAAATTATACATCGCAAAATATTTAAAAACCTGTTTCAGCTTGTGATAATTAAGCTCTTTCAAAAGAATCCTCCACATGATACGGTTAAAGCACTTTATAATTTGGGCCCATGTGTACTTTATCACAATGCTTCTTGCCAAATTTCATAGTTCTAGGTCAACGGGATGTACCCCATAGGTGTTCATTACCTTGTGGGTGTCGAAATGTGAGTCTCTTACGACATTCGGCTGTAACTTTTTTTTACGAAAACTGGGAAATTTGATTTTTCTTTCTGCAGCAAGAGACTATAGATCTGCGTATAAACTTTTAATTTTAACTCGATACTTTGACGCGTTCCCGAGATACAGGTCTTGACCCCGGATGGACGGACGCACAGACCAAAACAGCACAGTTTTCGGTATTTTCCTTCATGTGTACTATAATGATAATACCTCTTGCCAAATTTCACAGTTGTAGGTCAACGGAAAGTAATAGGTTTTGATTCCCTTGTGAGTGTCGAAATGTGGGTTTTTTGCGACATATTCGGCTGTAACTTTTTTAATGAAAACTGAGAAGTTTATTTTTTCTCTCTGCAGCAAGATACTATGGATCTGCGTATATGGTTTTAATTTCAACTTGATACTTTCACGCGTTCCCGAGATACAGGTCTTGACAGGCGGACAGCAAAGTGCTCCTATCCTATCCTAGGGTCCTATTATAGGGTTCCGTTTTTTCCTTTTGAGGTACGGAACCCTAAAAATAGTGTCTCCTTGCATTTCTAAACTAGTGGACTTAGAAAATACTTAATGCTTAATACTTAACCTTAATAGTCGATTAGATAGTCGATTGACATTAATTATTTTTCTAATACATAGGTACTTTTATCATTAATTATTTTATTTATTTATATTGGCATTGTTTTTGTTTTTTGACCATGACTATATTTATTGTAGGTATTGAATTATATTTTTTCTTTGACATTTGATATCTTTTGTGCAATGTAATGTATAATGTCGAATCTAAAGCGGTGCTAATTGAATACAATAAATAAATAGTAGATCACATCAAATACTTTCAAAGATGATGTGTCTGTTAGAAATATCCTTCGCTTGCTATTTTCAAAGAACGGGTCAAGTCGTTTTTTTTTCATATAGTATATAGGTTTGCACTTGAAAACTCGCCTAATATTAAGCGACGTTGCGATCTACGATGGATGGATTATTTATTTATTTATTGAAGTATACAAAACAGAATATTGTCTTACGTAATACAAGATAACAAGTGATCATCGACCAGAACCAGACTATAGACCAAAGTATGTATACATTATATGAGCAAACACATTTTGGGTATTCTATAGGTTAAGGTTGAATTTAAATTTAAATATAAAATTATGTCTAAGAGCTGGCCTTAAACATAAATAATTTACCTATGCTTACATTGTTTGTCAAAAATGATGCTCGTTTTGTGTGTGCTGTGTCACAATTTACATTTTTAATATAGTCAACGTCACCTGACTCATTTATTCAACATAATTCGAGGGCATCATTCCATAGGGGCGTATCGGTTTTTGACAACTTTTCAGGAGAGACAAAAAACTTGTTTACTTCTTACGGAGATACCGTAGGATGCTGATTTTTTTTACGTGATTGTTGAAAGTGATTCCGCACATTAGAGTTTCATTGAAAGTAATGTACTTGGCCTCTTTCTATCATATTTCGCTCATACGCCTCTTTGGTTTGAAAGTTTTTTTACATATTTGGGCTACTTTTTGCCATACAATTAGAGGCGTATATCAGTAAAGGTTTATCTATCCTTTATTAGGTCAAATCATAATGATATAAATACAATGCATAAAATAACCGACCGGATAGTTTTATTCAAATAGCCTAGATCTCAGATTTATTTAGTTAATATGCCCTTATAGCTTGACAATATTGTGGAAAAGTCTCTAAAATTCTATAAAGGCGAATAACTTCTTTGCCTAATGCACAAAACTATTATGCGTATGAAACCAATTTTACCGTTTAATAACATTGCTATTTATAATTTTATTATTCCTTATTAATTTTTTGAATAAAAATAAAAATAAAATTACTATATATTTATAAATATTTAATATACTTAGAAAGTAAATAAAATATTTTTATTTACTTTTCAAGTAAATAAGAATAATAGATAATAATAATAAACTAAAGTCTTTCAAATAAAAATCAAGCGATTATTTCATAAGATAATTTTATTATAATGACAAAAATAAAACAAAAAAAATAAATGTATCCAAAAAATGTTTGGTATTATGAAGTCGGTCAAAAAATCATTTCAAAATAGCTGTATAAAATATGTAATTAAATGTCAAAACATAGAACACACATAGAGGTACTATTATAATATTATTATACTACCTTCATTTCCCATTATTACGACAACAAACCTTGAATATTACAGATAAATTGTTACCTAAATTCGATTCAAACATCATTTAGACATGTATTATAGTTTAAAAAACAAAAACAGAAAGTCTAAGAAATCCAATACAAGAAGAATGTTAAGATTCAGGTCGGAGGACGAAGAAATTGATGAACATCCATAAAAATCACAAATTTCCTTTTAGAAGTCGATTACAAATTTTGTACTGAGATTACGTCATATAAAAGTTTATTATTTATTATAGCATAGGTAGATGTCCTCAATTCCTTTTATTCGGTCGTCTTCTGACATACGATGCTCGACCAGCAGCAAGGCTTAAATCATCGTCATCTTGACCGTTTTCTATAGATTGCTGAAGCTCTGGATTTTGAGTTGCTTTGTAAGTTGTTGAGCTGGAATGAGTTGGAATATTTTTATAATAATCATGGTAGCAAGCTGGAATTATGTTTGTTGAACACAATTCCATAATGTCTTTGTATTTAGCGTTACTGATAGGTAGCTTTTCGCTATAAGCTTTTGATAGCTCTTCAGAGTTCGTCGGAGCTGAACGAGTATTTAATTTTGTTCTTTTCAGTTGCAGAAAAACTTTTCTAAATTCACCGTCATACTCGTTTTTGAAATATAGTACATTTGGTATATTCTTCTCAAATCTGAGCCACTTCACCTTCGACCATTGTAGCACTGTGCCGTCTGTAGCTCTCAGAGTTGAAACGATCGAAGAACGTTGTTTTTTAAAATCAATGAAATCTGAATGTCTCATATCTTGTAATTTATATGGCTTTAGTTTTTTTGCGAGCTTAATAACATTGCTCCAATCTTGTGGCATG
Organism: Lycia hirtaria; assembly: GCA_947563715.1. NCBI lineage: Eukaryota > Metazoa > Arthropoda > Insecta > Lepidoptera > Geometridae > Lycia > Lycia hirtaria. Next base: position 30,046,620 of record OX387375.1, read on the forward strand.
TAAATTTCCGCCGTTTCAGATGCTTTTTCTATAGTGGCATGCATCGAATCACACTCCATATATGTGTGACCTGTCTCCAGAAATTTGTAATCTATTTTTTCAATAAATTCTACTTCTGTAATAACTGCTGAGAGCATCGTCGCCAAAACTGAATTGCGGTTTTGCCCAGGACAGCAATCTGAATACATTATGAGGTGTTTTACATCGGGCCCGATTGATTTAATAAAGTCTCTTAGACACGTGGCAACTTCATTTGCTCCTCTGTTACCCTCATATTCTGGCCAAAGGTAACAGTATCCTTGTTTTTTACTGGGATCGTATACAGTGAAGTTGAAACTTGCCAGCTTTCTTTTGTAAAATAATGGCTTCGCATAAAACAAGGGACTGTATAGGACAGCTTCTAAATCGAAATTTATGCACATAACATCATTGCTACCTTTGGCAATATTAGTGTCATTTTTCTTCGCTTCTCTAGCTTTATCTTTTCTTTTTATATGAAGATCATATTCTTCTTGTCTCGCTGTTTGTTCTTCTACTGGAAGACTTTGAAACCTGTAGCACCAGCACTGATCCTTTCGAGGCTTGTAAAATTCGACATTTTTAGCAATCAACAATTCTTTGTATGATGTTTTACAAATAGCAGTTTGGCCATTTTGTTCACAGTATGTTTTATATAGTTCATACATTTTTTCTCTGTTTAAATTCGTTTCAAGGTATAGCTTTTTTGTATCTTTGCGACACCAGTGTGATGGAACAGCTGGAAATAGCTCTATATGCTGAATCGCAAATGCAATCTTATCAGGATTTTTGTTACCAGGCTCGTGTCGTCCTCTTTTGTCTGGCGATAGAATTTCACATATGCCTCGTTCAGCTTTATATAATGCTGTACGGATCATTTTTTCACTTATATTCAAGGTATTTACAAAAAAATTTTTGCAAACGGTAATCCTGTTGTTCTTGTGCATTAGCGTATATATTTGAGTATATTTTCTTCGTGAATTTTGGACTTTTGAAGATTCTGAATTGATTCGAGTAACGTTCTTTGTTATGAAGTCTCTTTGTTTACTCAAGTCACCAAGGTTCCAAAAAGCTGTGAATATTTTTATTTTTCCGTCATCATCAATAGCGTTGCCACAACGCATGTTACAGCATTCGCTACCAATTGATTTAACGCTTTTTTTCTCAGCTACTTTACCTTTGTACGTGATGTACTCTTGACCTGTATTTCTAAGTTTTTTTGTTACATTTTTCTTCCAAGTTTCGGGTTGTTTCCTTTTACATCTTCTTTTAATTTGTTTTGTTTTAGCATCTTCTACGGTTTCTGTTTCCTGTCTTGTGTGTTCTACTAACTGCTCAACCACATCAGGTTCAGTAACAATTTGGTAAACTACTACTGGTGAATTATTATTTTCGTTTAACACAGATGGTGAAACAGATTCGTCGTCAGATGTTATTGTTTGGTTAGGTGTAAATAAAATTCGAATAGTCTCAGGTATAACATAATTTGGATCTGCAACTGAGTCATCACTGTCGAAATCTTTTCCAGTTTCCACAGATTCATTATTGATATGGTCTTCAGTATCAATTATATTATTCAGAACAGACAGAGGCGTTGAGTGGGAAAACAGAGGAAAATTACTAGGAGAATCAAGAAATGAAACATTTATGTCTGGTTCTATCGATGGCACATTAGATAACGAGAAAAGGTCACAAGTGATTGTGTTTGCTAATTCTTTTGGAGGATTTGTTGAAATATTGAGTTGATAATTTTCTATTTTTTCCTGCATTGTATTCTGCGGGGTCACGTTTTGATTTTTGATAATATGAAGATCCTTTCCTGAAACTTCCAGATCATCATCATCTCGAGGCAAGTCATCTATCAAAGCTTCTACTGTTTGTGCAATAAAAAATTGCTCTGTAGTAAGAGGCGAAGAACAACGGCTACCTTGGACTTCATTTGCATTTTCTGTAATATAAATATTCTAATTAAAAGAAATCACCGGGGTCTTTTTATTAGATACTAGATGACCCGGCGTACTTCGTATCACCTATCAATGAGTGAACCCGATATTTTCTCAACGTTTAAACCTTCCTTGGACTACGACAAACATTTAAAAACCAAAATCAGCTAAATCGGCCCAGCCGGTCTCGAGTTTTAGCGAGACAAACGAACAGCAATTGATTTTTATATATATATAGAGACATATAGAGATAAGAAAAACACCAACAGTATGAAGTAGGCAATCTCTTATATTAGATTCTGATATGAATACTCTTAACAGGTGTAAACATCATCTACAACATAGTCTCAGTTAATTTGCATGGTTTGTAACATTTTTAGCATTGTAAAGTACTTATAGCAAATTATCTACATTTTGTGTATTATACATTTATTTTCTTAAGTATACATTTTTGCAATATTTTTATAAACTCACATTAAAAACATTATAAAAACATACACCTAGATTGCCACCGGCAGCGGTGCAGGCCCCAAGCTGCTGGCGGTGGAGGCTACAGAGTGAGGAACCTCCTGACAATGCGTGCCGTGTCTAAGATAAACTTTCTGCATTCAACCCTTGACCCAACCATCAAGCAAGAGCTTCTTGAGATGTTGGTCGAGGCTCTTCGTAATTAAACCGTTTACCGATACGACTATTGGAACAATGATCGTCGAATTAACGTATGATATCAATATCACTTGATCGTCGTATTATTATAATTATTATATTATTTATCCAACAAAGATGCAACTATCTACTCAAGTTATGGAACTAATTATAATTTTAATGTAATGTATATGTTTAAAAAAGTTCTATAATTCCTTTAAGGATCACACAGTTTGCACAGGTCCTTCGGAGCTGCAACTTTGCAACTTGGTTTTATATAAGTGGATTTCTTGCGACTAACGCCCTCAATCTATAATAAATAACTGGGATAAATAACTAGGTTAGTCATTAGACAAAATCATTTTGGGAGACTTTGGGAGACAAATGTAGTTATCAAAAAACGTATCGTTGAGTCATGTCACAATAGATCAGCAAAGGTTGCAGTGACGTGCCGGGGCTGCTATAGCCCGTTTGGCCTCCTAGGTTTTAAATAAATAAATCGTTGAGTCAATCTTGACACCAATCATACTTTCAGGAATTTAGGATCTCAGAATAGTTACAAATATACCGATTGGAATATATTATATAGTTTAATATAATATAATATAAAAAACAGAATGTAGTCTTACGTAAAACTTGATAACAAGTGATAATTGACCAGAACCAGACTATAAAAAAAGAGTTATAGACTTTGAATATTCTGTAACTTTATATACGGTGACTTACTCCATGTGTAACAAATCAAAATTTTTTTTTTTTTTCAATTGATTTTATGAATGTGGGTGGATTCACCCGTTTTGCTGCGTGTCGACAGGACGGGAAAGTCCCTTCGACTGGTATTAGACTTCCCTGGTATGAGAATTGACTGAACTTAGGAACGCCCTGTTACAGGGTGTTCTTAAAACGTTTTGAAAACAAACAGATTCCTATATTATTTTATTATAAATCAAAAACTTAAGACTTACCATACTCAGGTACGTGTTGCTGGTTTTGCACTAAATTTACTAAAAATTTACCTCGTTGAAAATTATTGAACATTTTTAGTCCTCGTCTAAGAAGCGACTGAGAAGCGTGCCATGGGATGGGGTGTAATATGGTAGTACAATGGTCGGTATGGGATAGGCTTCAATAATCAATAAAAAGACCAATAACAATAACAACTAAACGCCCGCAATGTTTTGTAGCACATCTGGTAATAGAAAAGAAAGTGACAAGCCATAAAGGTCTAAAACCATTCGAGGTATAACAATTCTGTACGCCTCTATGGTGCAACTATAAATCTCAACGATATGACATTCGCCTTATATTCGCCTTTATGTCACGACAGATTTAATTTAATTTTAGTATACGCCTATTACGTTTACGTGAATATAAAAAAATCGAGATACGCTAAAATTATGTGTGTTTTACTAGTACATAGATACGGGGATCTAGTTTCCAAAAATTGAATTAAAAAAAAATGCATTTTTGGTCATACGCCCCTATGGAATGATGCCCTCGATATGTTCAAACAAAACTGTATTCATGCAAAAATATGTGTTTAAACATTGCACATCAGGCAATGAGTCATTTTCAAAGGTTACGTACCTACAGCTAAAAGTATTTCAAATAAAGTAATAATTATAGTTAAAAAAACTGAAACAACCGACTTTAAATTCCGCTATTTCGTTTACTTATATAATATTGGTCGGGATTAAGATACATAAAGCTCATGCCATCATGTTCAGTCTGGTAGTAATTACCCAAACAACACGAATGAAGGAGTAATTCGTGTAGATACATACTTACATAAAAAAAACACACTACGAATTAATAATCTCCTCCTTTTTTTAAGTCAGTCAAAAAACGTTTTAAGTCCTGAAATGTATGTTCTTTTAAAAGGTGGCAGTACTCCTGATGGACACGCAAGGCACCTTCGACAGCGATAGTACAGTCCGCGACAACTCCACTATCTTCGCGCTCTCCACTCTCGTGTCTTCAGTGCAGATTTACAATCTGTCCATGAACATCCAGGAGGATCACTTGCAGCATCTACAGGTATACAAACATACTACCTAAAATCAAGCTTATTTTTGAAATCAGACCATCAAAGACCATGAGACCGTTTGACGCCACGTTTGACTCATTGAAATGAAACAAATTTTAACGGATTTATAGCATATTTTTACATAACTTTATGACCTGACGTTTCGAACATTTTGCAGCGCCCGCGGTCACAAGTGAGGTATTTTCATAACAAAAAAGACAACTCTCATCTAGTCTCACCTGTGACCACGGGACGCTGCAGAGTGTTCGAAACGTCTGGTCATAAAATTATGTAAAATATGCGCAATAAATCCGTTAAAACTTGTTTGATTTCAGAGAGCCACATTTACGAGTATTAGAGGGTAATATTACAAAATGTTGCCTATCAGTGACATGGGGTCATCCCATCACATATACTAAAGCCAATTTTTCTCAAGCACCTTTACTGATTTTTGTAGTATGCCCGGGAAGAGCCCCGGGCTGCGCAGCTGGTAAATACTATGTTTTTTTCTCTCTCAGTCTAGCATGGATTATTTAACTATCTGTCATCGAGGTAGCGAGTGGAAACCAAGTGACAAAAAGTGACAGATCTGTACCCGCAGCTTCGTTCACGTTTTGCTGTAATATGAACCTGGAAATCTGATTGTTAGCCAATAATTTACAAATACAATAGGAATTTCACAATAATTTAATAGATCTTTATGTTGTTTCTTAGCTTTTCACAATGTACGGCAAGATGGTGCAAGAGCAGATTGAGAATGAGAAACCGTTTCAAACTCTAGGATTCCTCGTGAGAGACTGGCCTTATCCTTACAGCTATCCTTACGGTGCTGAAGGTGGGAACCAGTTGCTTCTGGAACGGCTTAAGGTACTTAATTTTTTTTAATATTATGATAATATTGAAATAAAGTAAGCCAGCTACAGGTAGACGGACAGTAAAACGCTGGATGGAAACCGCTCATGGGCATAACTAGGCGGTTTTAGTGGTTCAAGGCTCACCCTCCGAATAAAATTCGCCGATTTTGGATGGCTTAAATTTGTTGTAGCTTTAGGTCGTCTGTTACTGAAATATACTGTATTTTGTTCGTTGTAATGACTCAGGAAATTAAAAATATAATTATTTATATGAAGTATATTTTCTCTTAAATGTCCAACTAAAAATGCCATAAATTAAACATGTATTTTTACTCGACTGCGTTAATGATAATGATAATGATAAATAAATGATAAATTCGTTTATTGAGATAAAAACGGAAAAAGACCAATTACAATTATCTCACAATATTCAAAAATTATTCTTAAACAAATGTCTGAGGATTACAAAATATTCATTATATAAATACAATATACTTGACATTCAATTATAAATTATTTTTTATTTAAATAAACATAACAATAGGTAGGAATAGAAAAAAATTAAAACTGATTGATTGGAGATTATTTAAAATATCCTTAAATACAATATCATTTAAAATGTCAATACAAAAATGTCAAATGGGCAATACGCCTAGTATGTCAATACAAAAAAATAATTATGTCATACAAAGTAAAATATACCGTTCAGGTAAGTACTCAGAGTACCAAGTCAATAAACTCAAAGGTTATCGTCAAAGTCCAATGAATCATCAGGCTTTTTACACCTGTCCCATTGATCCAATAGATTTTCACATTTTGCGTTAGAAGGAGGGTTGTATTTTTCGAGTTTATGAATGTTTGTATGCATGTTTCTATATTACTTCCTACAGCCTAAACGGCTTGACCGATTTTAATGTTTGAGATGTCGTTAGATTCATTTTCACTCCTTGAGTATAATAAGCTGTATATTTTAATAATAGTAAAAAAATAGTACCTACTCGCAAATATAAAAAATGATTTTTTGTGACCTTCAACGAACTTTTTCGTAACAAATAAGTTATTTTACTAGAATTATTCTAAGGAATGCGTATTTATAAAATTTTACAGGAATTTTACGCACACTTTATCATAAAATACGTACACAAGTACCTACACTTTACAGTCTACAAGTACCAAGCGTAACAAAATTGTTCGACTGCAAAACCCGTTTTTCTGCAGTCATGTATTTTTTTTTTGATATACATAGATAGTTGTGTTCACAAGATAGTCTCTGGTTTAGCTGTTAACCAACTGTTATGAATCCAGGTTACTCCAAACCAACCTGAAGAGTTACGGGAGCTAAGGAACCACCTACGTTCCTGTTTTGAAGAAGTATTCTGTTTCTTGTTGCCACACCCAGGGTTTAAAGTCCAGGGCCCTGACTTCAAAGGCATTATTGAAGGTAATTTATATTTAAAAAAAACACAAATATGTATGTATACAATATATTCAAATTCGAATTATTTATATCGCAATTCATGGGTGTTTACAGGTGTTCAAACTTTTAGTTAAATAGAACGCCATGTTTTAACCTCCCAGGTAGGTATGCAAATGTACTAAATGTAGTTAGCATTAAACAAAATATAGATAACAATTATAGAACAATTTAAAAGTATGTCTCATAACGTAATGTCAAACAATATTAACTAAAACAATGTCAAAATTATAAAATTATTTGTCTTTGTCGTTCATGTATTTGTCAATAGAGTATAATGTGTACATACTCGTACATAGTACCTAAGCTATTCGTTTTCCTAAGAACAAACTTCGACCAGTAAAGTTTTATTTCATGGATTAAAAAATATATATTTAGTTGTATTTTTACAATTATTTCCATTTCTCTATAGTGAGTGGTTTAATTACCTTGCTATCGTTTGCAAATAATAAAAGGGCACAACAATGTTAGTGCTATTATTGTACGCATATCTTTTTCATCCAAATACAACTTAATTAGATAGTACTTGATGTTTGCGACAAAAACGGTCGTAATTAAAGCATACCTGGACTTGGCACAATGCCAGCATTTGACATATTGAAACGATGATCATTGTGACACAATGTGAAACTATCGATATGTTTTTAAGTGTATTTTTCACACTTAAATACTCGTATCTACCGACCTTACTCTGACAATAGGGCTGGCCACTCAGTCTATACGAACTCACTCACTCACCGGAAAACGTTAAAACTTTGATCAACGTCTCAAATTCTCTATCTTCCTTCCGCAACTGTCATTACGTGTGAGTGAGAAGTTGACAAAATATGTTGAGTATTACTCAAATTTAAGTAACGATTTTCGGTAAGACCCTGCAAGATAAAACAGTTAAAAACAAGATAAGCAGTTTAAAAATTTCATACCCGACAGAACTTGAACCCGCATATCCCGATCTGTACTCGGGAGTCTTTACTTTTTTTGCCACAGAAGTGTCACGTGGGGTAGTCGAAATTTACGTACAGTATTTTTGCTTAAGCGATGGTGGCGCCACCCGTAACTTATGCTGGAATCGTACAATTACTCAGCCGAGCCCTTTACAGGTTCTATGGAACCTTTAAAGTCCGGTCCGGAAATTCAGAATGATTGATACTTTAGTATGGAAGTACAGGTCGGGATTTGCCCGTTGCAAGTCCCGTTGAGTTTGGAAAATTTAAACTGTCTTAAAATTTGTCAGATATACGTGAAACTTATTTTAATGTAAGAGAGTGACGTAATAAAACCGGCCAAGTGCGAATCGGACTCGCGCACGAAGGGTTCCGTACCATTATCTATAAAAACGGCAAAAAAACACGTTTATTGCATGAGAGCCCCCTTAAATATTTATTTTATTCTGTTTTTTAGTACCTATTTCTTGTTAAAGCGGCATCAGAAATATGTCATCAGTGAAAATTTTAACTGTCTAACTATCACGGTTCATGAGACACAGCCGACGGACAGGCACACAGTGGAGTCTTAGTAATAGGGTCTCTTTGGGTACGTAACCCTAATATTGATGATAAATTTCACGTGAGTAATATGCAATTAAAATAGCTCAATATTACCTAGAGCTGTGATCTACAACAATTCAAAACCCAGTGTGGCAAACTGCCAATGCACTGCACTCTTTAATCTGAGATTTAGGTAGTTTCATGAAATTCTCATTTTTGTATAGACGAGTCACGTTCCTCTTTTATTCAGATCGTGATGACGGTTTTTACCCGAGTGCGTAAAAAGGAGGGTTATTTTTTTCGAGTGCATGTTTGTATGAATTGTTTTTATGTAGAAATAGGTTTGCGTTTGACCGCCAACTCGCCTGACGTGAAGCGACACTTTGTATGTACTCGTATAAAAGGAATGTTTGTTATTATATGACAGCCTACAGCCTAAACGGCTTGACCGATTTTGATGAGCGAGGTGTCGTTGGTTGATATGTTGTCGTCTTCACTTCCAGAATGACAAAAGGATATATTTTTTGAAATAATAATAATAATCTCTCGCAAAAATAAAAAGATGCGTTTTTCGTATCCTCCAACAAAATTTTTCGTAATAAACAAGTGGTTTCACTTGAATTATTCTAAAGAATAAGCATTTATAATAATTTACAGCAATTTTACGCATACTTTCTCACAAAAAAATTTAAACTCGACAGCATATCAAACGTAACTAAATCGTAAGTTAGACTGTGAAAACTGCTTTTATGCAGTCGGGTATTTTGTTTTTCTTTTAACATAGATACTTGTTGTACGGTTCACGTTCCTCTTTTATTCAGACCGTGTTATCGGTTTTTATTAAGAAATTTTTTATTATTCCAGACATTGAATTAGACTTCAGAAAGCATTTGAAAGAGTTAGTGCCAACGCTGCTCAGCGCAGACAAATTAAGCCCAAAGACGATCAACGGCCAAGGCATCAAAGCTGGAGAACTGTTCAACTACTTTAAGGCATATATGACCTTATTCAATAGTGACCAGATTCCTAATCCAAAGAGTATTGTCCAGGTAAGATTTTATTTAAAATCTTTAAACGTTATTCATTGACGGATTTAGCAAAATTGACAAAGGTCACGGGCCCCGGTGCCTGTAGAACTAAAAAAAAAAAAAAAATGATGGATGTATGTACACTGAAAGAAATCTGACGTTTCACCCGCTTGATGATGAATAACCAAGTACGCGTCGAGCCACAACGTCAAATTCAAATTTCATATTCAAATTCATTTATTAATCTTGTGAACATGGGTTACAAAGGTGGTAAAATAAATTTTGAGTAAAGTTCGCCGTGTCTCGTTTTGGCAGCATACAAGCAGAATAACTTAAAATGTCTTCGTCTTATGAGTACCTTTTTAATATTGTATTTAAATAACAATATAATATGTCCCATGTTTTTGATAAATTTTGATAAAAATTGATAATTGATTTTTGATAATTTTAGGCATTTGATCAAGAACTGGAAGAAGACAAAACTATTAATTCATTATATCAGTAACTTGAGAAAATCTAGTTTTTTTTCATCAAAAACTTAGACTGGGTTTAATAAATAAAACAACTGACCCAACCTAACCCAATCTAGGTTTTTTATAAAAAAAAACCGTATATTCTCAGGTTTATGATAAAATGAAGTAATATTTTGCCTTCTTCAAATTCTTGATCAAAAGCCTAGGTTTTTTTTAAATCAAAAACCTAACAAAAACAAAAACCTACGACATAATTATATATTTTATGTATAAACCAACAAGTTCAAGAAAAAGAGATTTCTCTTTTCTTTGAACTTATAAATATATTTTGTCTTCTTCAAGTTCTTGATCAAAAGCCTAGGTTTTTGATAAAAACCTAACAAAAGCAAAAACCTACAACATTTATATAGAATTTTTTTTTTCTTTGTTTCTTAAATATCAGATAAATCAGTCAACCAGAAAGGGGGTAAAATTTGACTCAAAAAACATCAATAACAACAAACAGAGCATGATAAATAAAACCATTTAAATAGCGACTTTGTAACGTAGTGGATATTCCAAAAACTCGAACGAAACGTTAAGCTCCACTTTTATTGTGCGTTCCGCTAAAATATGAAATAAGTTTCTGGAATGGGTCTTTCCAAATAGATATAATTTGGATACCTTAAAAATGTCGAGTGAATAAGTTTCTTCTAAGAAAGCACGCTCCACCATAGATCTCAACAGTCACTTTACATCAAGCGAGTTATAGGTCAAGCGCAAGTCTATTAATGAATAAAAATAAATAAATATAAGTACTGCGAGAAATTGTAAATACTACAATACATACGTTAATAAATAAAGATCGCTACTAATAAAGAATTTAATGTTATTACTACAGGCTACTGTGGAAGCTGGTCTTCTGTCTGCTGTGAACGAAGCTCGTGAGGTATACGAGAGAGAGATGAATGCAGAATGTGGTCCAACGCAGCCCGGCGTGCCGCTGGGAGACTTGCAGGACATACATCGCAAGTGCTTGAATGCAGCGCGTGACGCGTTCACCAATAAGAAAACAATGGCTTCTCACGTTGAAGTTACCAGATGTTTGGAGAAACTTACACAGGTAAAGTACATTAGATTAAAGTTATTATAATTATTAAGACGTTAATACTTTGGTTGAGGATAACTCGTATTTTAAGAGTATGACAATATCGTCAAGTGTGAAGATAAAACTATTGGTATATGGCATATGCATAATGCATATGATATATAATTTACACATAATATTCCACTGATTAAATACCTCTGACTTTGTTCTCTATTATTCTAAATAGGCAAACAACTTATCTGAGGGAAGGAAGTAACTTATATTCCTGGAGAACTTGGAATAAATCTATCTTGCCTAAATATCGGAATGTCAAGCAAATTTATGGAACATGATAACAGAATTTATAAATCTTTTTGTTCTTCAGGACTTGGAAATCCGCTTACCACAGTTTGAACAAAGCAACTTATTGAAACTGCAAGCGGCAATGAAACAAGCATGTGATGTATATGAAGATATTATAAATAATATCAGCAAACACCAGCAGTTGTGTTTGCATCCTTTGGACCTTGACGCGGTTCATGAAGAAGCTGTGCAAGTAGCTTTCAAACTTTATGATGACCAAATAAAAGCTATATCTGGCAATCCTGACCAAAAAAGAGCTGAACTAATTCAGGTAAGCATTAATTATGGCTTTAGCAATAAGGTGGTTCCAACCTCGTAAAAAAGAATTATCAAAATTTCACAATATTTAGGGATGGAAAACAATTTTTTTGAAAAATTGCTGAAAAAAAACATACAATCGAATTGAGAACCCCATTCTTTTGGAAATCTGTTAAAAACGCATAATTAGCTGGCAAAAGATCGTACGACAGTAATTAGCCAATTAATATTTTGCTTTTATATATACGCAATTAAGAATATATTTGTTTCTTTTTCAGAATTTTCTGAATCGTCAAATGCAGTTAGTGATGACAAACGACAATAACAACAAGGCAGTTGTAAAAGAACTCCTCATGGAATACCAAAGGCTCATGAGCTCCAAGTCTACTAACCCACCCTTACCAGAAGCTGAATTCAGAGAGAGCCATGATGCCGGCCTCAGACACGCATTGGATAAATTTCAAACTAAGAGAAATCGCTCTAGTTCATATTCTAATGATACGTACAGTGAAGATCTTGAAAAGGTAATATCAATATCTTCAAAACGCACGTTATTGTTTTGAAATAACAATTCCCAATCTAGCCTTATAATAAGATAAGTTTAAATTTTTAAAACTTTCAAGGTCAGAGTGAATAGGTATATTTTAGGTCTGCTTGCTTCATCTCCGACCACATGGTCGCTTTCCAACAGGCGAGTTGACGGTCAAACACGGACTTATTTGTGTTAAAGAAAAAATAGTTTAAGACATACATATGGAATATGGAAGGCAATAAAGTACATGCATAAGAAAACTAAAATAAAAATACAAAATATATTGTATGTGCCCGCTACAAATCAGTTTCTGCTATCCTGGGCTGTAAGCTGCAAGCATCTAGCGCTCTGGTCTTCTTTTGTAGCCGACGGTGACGTCACCCACTATTAACACACGAATATTTGATTTAGTTTAATTTATTTTTTTATTTACAATAACAGCTGTCCAATATACATAACTTTTCCAAATGTATCTTTAGATATATAGTCACCCATTTGATAATAGAAATGTAAAATAAATTCGATACGTTTTTCAGACTATCATGGACTCATTTTGGCAACTTCAAGCCATTAATAATGGTAAAATCGAACAAGAAAGAAAGAGAGAAGAAGAAGAACGTGTAAGGCAAGAAGCGGAAAAAGAAAGACGTGAACAAGAACGAATATTAAGAGAACAAGAAGCAGCTAGGAGACAGCAAGAGACAGAAAGAATGAATCTAGAAAAACAAAGACTTGAACAAGAAAAACAAAAACTTGAAATAGAAAACCAAAGACTTTTAATTATGTGTAATAACCGTCCTGATCCACCTTTTTGTGTTATTTCATAAGTGAACATAAGATTTGTGTAATTGTTTAAGTATTTTATTTTGTAAAATAAAATAATTAAAAGATTAAACAAATAAACAACTCGTTTGTTACTTGCTGATACTTGAAATCGCTAAAGTGCGCATTCTATAGAATAATTCTAGTATATAATTATTCTAAAGAATGCGCGTTTATTTATGATTTAAAATAATTTAATTATAACGAAAAAGCGCATTTTTAGGGTTCCGTATCTCAAAAGAAAAACACAGAACCCTTTTAGGATCATTTTGTTGTCCGCCTGTCTGTCTGTCCGTCTGTCCGGGTGTCAAGACCTTTATCTCGGGAACGCTTAAAGGTATCGTGTTGAAATTAAATCCATATACGCAGATCTATAGCCTCTTACAGAAAGAAAAATAAAAAAAAAACAGTTTTCGTAAGAAAAAGTTACAGCCAAATATGTCGTAAAAATCGCAAATTTCGACACTCACAAGGGAATTAAACCTATGGGATACTTCCCCTTGACCTAGAACTATGAAATTTGGCAAGAAGCATTGTGTTAGAGTACACATATAGGAAAAAATCCGAAAACTGGACATTTTTAATTTAATCACAAAAAATAGTATCTTTATGCAAGGAATGAGGGTCCAAATTTTAAAGTTCATTAACCGTATCATGTGGGGTATCATATGAAAGAACTTCATTAGCATAAGCTTAAACAGGTTTTAAATATTTTTACGTTGTATATTTTTTGGTTTATGAAGGAAAACATAAAAAAAACGATTTTCCCCTTTTATCTACTAGTTTGTACGGAACCCTCGGTAGGCGAGTCTGATTCGCATTTGTCCGCTTTTTTTTTATTTCGTGAATCGTATTTTTACAAAAAATATAGCACTTAGAGAGAGAAGACGATTTCTACAGACAGATTCCTAATCCAAAAAGTATTGTCCAGGTAAGATTTTAAATGTTGACGGACTTACCAAAATTTACAAAGGTCACGGACTCCGGTGTCTGTGGGACTAAAAATTAAATAAATAAAAAATGTTGATGGATGTACCTATGTACACTGAAAGAAACCTGACGTTTCACCCGCTTGTTGATGAATAATTGGCCACCTGCGTCATGAGTATTTAATATTGTATTGGTAAAAACAATATATAAGTAACCAATATATAATATATATCTTATGTGGCATGTTTTTGATAAAATTAGGTTTGGTATTGAAAAATCTAGTCTTTTGATCAAGAACCAGAAAAAGACAAGTCTTGCCTTCTTCCTAATTAATTGTATCAAAAATCTGAGAAAATCCAGTTTTTTTATCAAAAACCTAGACTAGGTTAGTTTTTTTCACTAATTCTAGATTAGTGTTGCCAGTAGTGTGTCAGTTGCCGTGTTTTGTGATGTTATCTTTGATTACTAAAGATTTGGTTTGTTTATTCCCTGATTTATTTTATTTTATTGAAATAGGTACAGTTACAGATATATAATATACATTAAGCTCAATCGGCAAAACATTGTGAACCTAAAATCCAATTACAACAGTACACAGCTCAGACAGATGATCTGTGTTTAAGAATACTATAATAACGTCAACATTTAGGACTATTATCTATGTATGTATAATGTAAAAAAGTTAGAAGCCCGTCGAAAATTTTATGATTTTATTTATCTTTTTTATATAGATAAAAATAAAATCATTAAATTTGTAAAATCATAAATAGCTCTACGTTTGACCACCAGCACCCCAGATAGAAAGCGATACTGTGGCCGAAGATGAAGCACGCAGACCTAGAAGATACTTATTCACTCTAGAATTGAAGACACCTGGGTTATAGTTTTCAGGAAACAAGGACAGCGGCAAGGCATTCCATTAGGAAGTTGGAAGCAAACTGCTTTGTTCGAGCTGATGGCAAATCTACCCTGAAGGGATGGCATTGAAGCGTTTTCCCGCTTGTCCTTTATCTGTATAAAATAATTAACAATATAGTAGACGCATCCGAATTACTTTCACAAATAAACTTTACCACAAAGTACCTATTATAATTCACGTAGACGTAATCACGTCTAATGAATTATATCTATTTGCGTTACAAACTTATAAAAACAATATTTCATATTGCAATCCGCTAGTAAGGATGGCTCGCCAGTATAACGACAGTATTAAAAAAATAAGTACCTATATATTGATATTTTTGCTCCTAAATTCTCATTTATTTATATATTAAATCAGTGAAGGATATCCTCTATACCAAATCCATAAAATCAAATGCAAAATAAACAAAAATTAGATCTGTTTCATATAGATAAGTCCCCGTATGTAAAGTTACATAATATTCATAGACTCTATCTGAGATTTTCCTTTGTTTTAATTTAATATATAACCTTAACCTATAGAATACCTTAAATGTGTTTGCTCACCTAATGTATAGCTGATAGCAGCCTTCAAAACTATTGTATCAGGTTCATATTTGGCTTACGCAAATATGACCATGTTTCCGACTTTCGTGCAAAACTCAAGTGGTTACCAGTTCGCCTTCGTCGGAATGCTCACATCCTCTCTCTCCTCTATAATATCTTATTTAACCCTTCTACCCCGAGCTACCTTAAAGAACATTTCACATACTGGTCCTCTTCTCATTCCCTTCTCCTTAGATCAAAGGATAACCTTCTTTTAAAAACTCCCTCAACACAACGCGTAACCTTTTATGGAAATTCTTTCGCATTCCAGGCAGTTCAGCTGTGGAACGAATTACCTGTATCTGTCAGACGTGCTCAGTCGCTAACTGTTTTCAAAAATCAAGTAAATTTATTTTACCTCTCTAAGACCTTACCCTAAAATACGTTGCTTCGGTACTATTTCTGATCTCTTATTTATGTAGGCACTTTTCGGATTTTCTATATGTTTGAAATATTAGTATTTATTGTATTATATTTATTAGTGTATATTATTATTTTTATTTAAGTATTTAGTGTTTAATTTTATTAGATTGTTTGTTATGATTATATTATAGCTATATCCAGTGTCTCTGCTTTTGCACACCCGCTTTACTTTTTCTATGAATTGATCTCCATACGAAGGTTGCCTGGAAGAGATCGCTTTTAGCGATAAGGCCGCTGGTTGTCACACTAGTTTTGTAAGTTTCTCTGTTTTGTTTTTTGTTTAATAGTGTACAATAAAGAGTTTATCTATCTATCTATACATGTTTTGGACTATAGACTGGTTCTGGTTGATTGTCACCTGTTATCAAATATTACGTAAGACTATATTATGTTTTATACACTTCAATAAATAAATAAAAAAGATACACAAGACAGCCATCACAGACACGGCAAGAAAGACAGACAGATATTTTTGTTACCGCTGCGTTTATTTTGTTTGAACACTAGTAACACTAGTCTGTCTGTACAATATTTTTATAAATAGTGCAGTTGGTTGATCGCTTGTGTCAGTTGCAATAGAGACATCACAGAATAAAGTGGGTTGAAAATGTCTAATTCATATTGTGGTATACAAGTGGTGAGCGTATTGGAAGACCACACATATCAGCTGGAAGAGGATTTACTGGAACAGCTCCTGCTGCGTCAGGATGTGAGGAACCTTCCGGTGGTGGTGGTGAGCGTAGCCGGTGCCTACCGCGGGGGGAAGTCCTTCCTGCTCAATTTCTTCATCAGATACCTCACTGCATCGGTAAAAAGTCTATTGATTTTTTTTCATACAATGACAATTTAACGTAATGAGTAAAGCAAATATTTAATATGACGCAGTTCTAAAATGATTTTTTATTAGTTGGCAAAGAAAATGTATGACTAAGTACTTACTTGGTTTAAACCAATTTATTTTTCTTGATGATTAACGTTGTGATAAATAATACTAAAATAACCGATTATATAATATTTCGACATATTGCAGCTAAGTATACAACTTTAGCTAGTTGCTGTTAAAGGAGTTTGTGTCTATTTCTTTTAGTCAATATGTAAACATTTTTGAATTAATAAAATCTTCTGCCTAATAAGTTTAGTTTTAGATTATATTGTTTATCAAACCACTTTTAATGACATTACTTCTCTTTGGCTTTTCGGCAACTTAATAATTGACACTATGGCTGAACTCAGTCTAACTTACTTATCCATTAAGCAAGTACTTAATGGATAAGTAAGTTTTTTTATTAATTAAAATGCAATTAATTCGAATTCCGAAATATTGATTCATTATATTGTCATCGTCATTCAGTTGTTTGCATAAAGAACAGGTGTTTTATAAGGTTTACGCCAATATCACTCATTTGAATGAAAACGGGTGTTTAAAACAACAATAAAATGCGGCTTCGATTACTTTGCTATAAACGTTCCTAACTACCGTGGATAAAACAAATTGAAGCAGTCTATAAGTCTAGGTCTAGGTCCAGGATTTATATATCATGCTAGTGCATGCTTGCTCTCTTCACACGAGAGAGATAACGCGTTAATCGCTACCATAACGATTATTGTTATTGTAATTATATAGAGATCGGCACAAGACGATGGTTCCTGGCTGAACGATGGCTGTGATTCTCAGTCTCAGCCGCTAATCGGCTTCAGCTGGCGAGGAGGCGTCGAGCGGAATACAACAGGCATCCTCCTGTGGTCCGAACCTTTCATCACAACACTACCTTCCGGAGAAAAGGTAAGCTTGTGTGTAGTTAATTCTGATACTCATCGTCATCTTAATCATCAACCTTTATACATCCACTGCTGAGTATAGGTATCTTCTTTAGCGAGCCACCCTTTTCGATACTGTGATAGTTTTATCCACTGTCTTCATACTGCATTCTTGATGTCATCCGACTAACAAGCAGGACCTCCAGGTCCTGGAAACGATGGAAAGTGAAAACCTGGAGGTTTGCCATGTGCTCACTTTCCATAATTGATGCTCATCTAAATAACAATGATGATATGAATATTGTCGGACAGTTGTCTGTAATAAGTTTTCTTTTAAAGGTGGTAGTACTCCTGATGGACACGCAAGGTACCTTCGACAGCGATAGTACAGTCCGCGACAACTCCACTATCTTCGCGCTCTCCACTCTTTTGTCTTCAGTACAGATCTACAATTTGTCTAATAACATCCAGGAAGATGACTTGCAACATCTGCAGGTATTTTCATTTAAAACTATACTTCACTACGTGAATACATCAACTCAAAGCAGGAAATCATAAACTTCACCTCATTGTACTCTTGATAGAAAAGTCAAATTATTCAATAAGAAAGTTTATTGGTGACAAATATTGGAAGCCAATTAATGCTACGAATTTTATAAATTTAATAATAATATTTTACATTACTTTCCAGCTCTTTACAATGTACGGTAAGATGGTACTAGAGAAAAATGAAAATGAGAAACCATTTCAAACCCTAGGGTTTCTTGTGAGAGATTGGCCTTACCCCAACGACTACCCTTTCGGTGCTAAAGGAGGACAACGACTGCTACAGAAACGGCTTAAGGTATTTAACTCATTCACGAAACAAAATAATAATGATAAACATCATCATCATCATCAGAAATAGAATATGACATGACGTATGATTAAGTTCTGCTACTTATCTGGCCTAAAGCTCCATTCAACGTGATAAAATGATAATATAGCAGCTCGCGGATGACTGGGAGTTTGATCATTTGGGTTATCTTTACACTTTCATCTTCAATTTTAAATAAAAAATGGCTCTTACTCCTTTAAAAAAATCATACTCTCGAAAAATGGATTATGTTTCTCCTTTTGCAGTTGGGTAAAAATATAAAGAAAATATGTTGACTGATCGAAAAGTTGCCAGACCTAAGTTCACTAATTGCGAAGTTGACTAATCGCAAAGTTGGTTAGTCAACTACGCGAACAAAGAGATTTGCGTATTCTTGACCAAAAAATATAATAAAAAATGGAGATTTCATCAAATATTTTTTCTTCTAGGTCACTCAAAAGCAGCCTGAAGAGTTACGGGAGCTAAGGAATCATTTACACTCTTGTTTCGAAGATGTGTTCTGTTTCTTAATGCCTCACCCAGGGTTCAAGGTCCAGGACCCCTGCTTCAATGGCCATATTTGCGGTAATTTGGAAGATAATTAAACCCATTAAACGCTTAAATAGTAACAAATTGCAAGTATTTTTACCTATATTGGTATAAGCAAATAGCTACAACGCCATTGAATTTATCTATATGTTTGACTATTTCTTAATGTAACATATGTGAAATTTTGAATAAAAACAAATCTCGTATTATTCCAGATATTGAAATAAACTTCTGCAAATATTTAAAAATATTTGTGCCAATGCTGCTTAGTTCAGAAAATTTATGCCCAAAAACAATCAACGGACAAAGAATCAAAGCTAGAGAACTGTTCAACTACTTCAAGTCATATATGACCATATTCAACAGTGACCAGATTCCTACGCCACGAAGCATTGCACAGGTGAGTTTTTTTTTAAATTTAATTTGTATCTATGCGTAACTACATGCGTAACACTAACCATGCTCAGTGATCAGACTACCCGTGAACATTGATGATAACTGCTGACGATGATAACAAAATATCACAGGATTCGCCCTATTACATAAGACCTAAGTAAGTAAGACCGTCTTTGCAAAATATATCATAAATAATTTATTTCCTTCAATAGAGTTAGTATGGAACCTAGACAAATAGTCTTTCCACGTTCTTATCCTATTTTCATAGGAAATAAAATATGTACTGACATTGACAACTGATGTAAGTAACTACTTGGACGAAAATGGTTTATCTGCCTTCCATGCTAGATCAGCTGTACAGTTTTAAATATCTCTCTGGTTCCGAGGGGGACGTGTGGAGTGGCTCACGCGGTCGTAGGTCTAGGAGGCTAAGGATGGTGCCTCGGGATGTGTCCTAGTGCTGTGCATTTTTTATTTTTGATCATGGAAGCGAAAAATGAATACTTCTCTATGCGTGTAGGGGTATCTTGTTGTCGATTTGTCCCAATCTATCTGGAGACCATGAAATAAACTACTTGCAAGTGAGGAACACTTTGAACTGTTCAACTACTTTAAGTCATATATGACCATATTCAACAGTGATCTGATTCCTACGCCAAAAAGCATTGCTCAGGTGAGTTTTAAGCTATTGCATAGCTTCTATCGCGGGCCTTGAGCGTGGAGACCGAATCCAGAAATACCGTAACGAAAATAACCTAACGCAGTAACGCCGATACAACCAATGCCACCTAGAGGCGATTTGCAGAACTAAAGAGACAAGCGTGATATTTCAAAAAGTCATTAAAAGTTCTGCTATTCATCGATAGATGGCAAAACTAAAAACTAAAAAGTATCACCGCTGTGCCGGTCGGAGTGGGGGGTGTTAGGAATACTGCATAAATAAAATAAATAAATAATTATAATTACATAAGTTGATAAAAAATGCTATGCAATAGCTTTACCGCGGCAGTCTCCGAGTGCCACACGTCTTTTTTTTTTTAATTTTAAGTATTTATGCGTACACTAGTCATGCTCAGTAACTACCCGTGAACAATGATGATAACTGATGACGATGATAACAAAATGTACCATAAATAATTTATTTCCTTAAATAGTGTTAGTATGGAATCTAGACAAACAGTCTTTTCATCGTCTTATCCACTTTTCAGAGGAAATAAAGTACATATGTGCTGACAACTGATGTAAATACGTGGACGAAAATAGTTTATCTACCTTCCATGTTAGATCAGCTGTAGAGTTTTAAATATCTCTCTGGTTCCGAGGGGGACGTGTGGAGTGGCTCACGCGGTCGTAGGTCTAGGAGGCTAAGGATGGTGCCTCGGGATGTGTCCTAGTGCTGTGCATTTTTAATTTTTGATCATGGAAGCGAAAAATTAATACTTCCCTATGAGTGTAGGGGTATCGTGTTGTCGATTTGTCCCAATCTATCTGGAGATCATGAAATAAACTACTTGCAAGTGAGGAAGACTTTCTTATAGAGTAAATAATTAACTAGTTTAGGACTAAAATTTTACGTGAATATTACAGGCTACTGCGGAAGCAGGTCTCCTGTCTGCTGAGAGCGAAGCTCGTGAGGTA
This sequence comes from Lycia hirtaria, assembly GCA_947563715.1. NCBI lineage: Eukaryota > Metazoa > Arthropoda > Insecta > Lepidoptera > Geometridae > Lycia > Lycia hirtaria. Next base: position 30,067,665 of record OX387375.1, read on the forward strand.
TACGAGAGAGAGATGGATGCAACATGTGGTCCGACGCAGCCCGGGGTGCCGCTGAAAGTCTTGGAGGACATACATCGCAAGTGTCTGGACGCAGCGAGAGACACGTTCAACAATAAGAAAATAATGGCTTCTCAGGTTGAAATTAGCAAACATTTAGACAAACTTATTCAGGTACGCATAATACATATGAAAGAACCTCATTATTTTTATGTTTTGCTAAAAAAACATATGATAGTATTTTATTACAACAGTCGGCAGCGTATCCAACATGTTAGCAGCATTGCCACGGTAAATAGCAATGCTTGCTTATGCGTTGGGCCAGAATTGGCCAGATATGCACTACTAACATCGTGATGCGACGCGTGACAGCGGCCACGCGTCGCATCGATCAGACAGTCAGATACATTTTTAGGGTTCCGTACCTCAATAGAAAAAAAACGGAACCCTTATAGGATCACTTTTTGTCCGTCGGTCTGTCCGTCTGTCCCACATGAAACGGTTTATTCACTTTATAATTTCGACCCTCATTCCTTGGATAACGACACTTTTTTTGTGATTAAATTTAAAAAGTCCAGTTTTCGGATTTTTTCCTATATGTGTACTCTAACACAATGCTTCTTGCCAAATTTCAGAGTTCTAGGTCAACTGGAAGTACCCCATAGGTTTTGATTCCTCTGTGAGTGTCGAAATGTGCGTTTTTTACGACATATTCGGCTGTAACTTTTTTTTACGAAAACTGAAAATTTTTATTTTTCTTTCTGCAGCAAGATACTATGGATTTGCGTATATGGTTTTAATTTCAACTCGATATCTTTACGCGTTCCCGAGATAAAAGTCTTGACGCCCGGAAGGACGGACAGACGGACAGACGGACAACAAAGTGATCCTATAAGAGTTCCGTTTTTTCCTATCCTATTGGGGTACGGAACCCTAAAAACGCACATTTCGACACTCACAAGGGAATCAAACGGGTACTTCCCGTTAACCTAGAACTATGAAATTTGCCAAGAAGCATTGTGTTAGAGTACACGCTACACATATAGGAAAAAGTCCGAAAACTGGACATCTTTCATTTAATCCCAAAAAAATAGTGTCTTTATACAAGGATCATTCCTTATTTTAGGCCTTTATTAGGCCCAAATTTTAAAGTGAATTTACCTTATCATGTGGGCTATCATATGAAAGAGCTTCATTAGCATAAGCTACAACAGGTTTTTAAATATTTTTACGATGTATATTTTTTGGTTTATGAAGTAAAATATAAAAAAATATGATTTCCTCCTTTTATTTAGTTTGTACGGAACCCTCGGTGAGCGAGTCTGACTCGCACTCGTCTGGTTTTAGATAATGGTACGGAACTCTTCGTGTGCGAGTCCGACTCGCACTTGGCCGGTTTTTTTTCATATTATTCAAGTAGATCTTAATCTTAATAATATAATCAATAGAATTTAGATAATAATTTTTAGTTAATTATAAGGTTGGATCTATCGTAAATACACACGCCATACTGACTGGCCAAGGCATGGCAATGTACTGACAGAGTATAAAACATAATCCTAGTGCAATAACTTTAAATTTTTATAACTTTGTTTATTTGTTGAAACTTTCCAGGACTTAGACAACCGGCTACCACAGTTCGAGCAAAGCAACTTGTTAAAACTTCAAACGGTAATCATGCAAGCAAGTGATTTATATGAAAACGTAATAAATAATATCAGCAAAGAACAGCAGTTGAATTTGCATCCTTTGGACCTTGACGCGGTTCATGAAGAAGCTGTGCAAGCAGCTTTAAAACTTTATGATGAACAAGTCAAAGTAATTTCTGATAAAGAAGATCAGAAGAAAGCTGAACTAATCCATGTAAATATATTATTATTATTTTTATACTTTTTGTCACAAATCTATTTGAAATTAGCAAAATGCTGCCAGTAAGTAATCAGCGCTTAAAAGCGCTGTATATAAGTGTTTCAACCAACAAATCCAGTTTCCAAATTTCAACTTTATACATTTATATTAGATTCTAATGAGTCTTTACATTCTAGTGAAGTCAAGATTTAGTTAATTTTATAGATTTTTTTTGTTAATATTTTGTTGCAGAATTTACAGAATCGTCATATAGAGTTAGTGATGATTAACGACAATAACAACAAGGCAGCTGTACAAGAGCTCTTCACAGATTACCAGATTCTCATGACTTCCAGGTTGACTAACCCTCCACTATCTGAGGCTGATTTCAAGGAATGCCATGATGTTGCCCTCATACATGCACTTGATACCTTTAAATCTAAGAGAAATCGATTTAGCTCATATCTTAACGATATTTACTGTGAAGAACTTGAAAAGGTAATGTCAAGATCTTATTTACTTTAAAAAACCCTGATTTTTATTACTATAATTTATTTATGTACTAGGTGCACCCCACAGTGTCACTCGCGTAGTGACAAAAACGGTGATGATGATAAAATATTCTATGTCCTTTTCTAGACCCTAAAGAACCTTTTTGTTAAATTTCATAACGATTGGTTCAGCCGCTTAGCTGTGAAGAGGTCAGACAGAGCGTCAGATGACAAACAGAATTACTTCTGCTTTTATAATAAATAGTTGTGATATGTTTTGAACAATTCTTATAAGCTAAAATAATAACCTTTTCCCAATAATTTATGGCTTTAAAATTTTTCATGCTTCTTCAGTTTTGATAAAAATGTAATGAAACTAGCTGCGCCTCGCGGTGTCACCCGCGTAGTGATGAAAATCAGTGATGATGATGATAAAATATAGCCTTTATCCTTCACCAGTTTCTGTATAATCTCAGTAGCAAAATTCATAACGATTGGTTTTACCGTTTACCCGTGAGAGGTAAAAAAGACAGAGAGAAAGATGACAGACAAGATTTATTTTTAACTGACTTCCAAAAAGGAGGAGGTTCTCAATTCGTTGGAATCTTTTTAGGGTTCCGTACCTCAAAAGGAAAAACCGGAACACTTATAGGATCTCTTTGTTGTCCGTCTGTCCGTCCATCCGTGTCCATTCGTGTCCATCCGTCTGTCAAGACCAGTATCTCAGGATTCCTGAATCAGGAACGCGCGAAGGTATCGAGTTGAAATTAAAACCCTATACGCAGCTCCATTGTCTATTGCTGCAGATAGAAAAATTAAACTTCTAAGTTTCATTAAAAAAGTTGCAGCCGAATATGTCGCAAGAAACGCATATTTCGACACTCGCAAGGGAATTAAAACCTATGGGGTACTTGTCGTTGACCTATAACTGTAAATTTGGCAAGAAGTATTGTCATATAGTACACATGGCTGGCCTTGTGGCTCAGTTGGTAGTGTGTCTACGTCTACCTGCTGAACTGAAAGGACGTGGGTTCGACCCCCACCCAGGGCAAACATTTGTGTGATGAGCATGGATGTTTGTTCAGTGTCTGGGTGTTTCTATGTGTCATATGTATATATTTACAACAAAAAAAAAGTATATATGTATTCTATCAGCCATCTAGTTCCATAGTACAAGCTTTGCTTAGTTTGGGCTAGATGGTGTTGTGTGAAATGTCCACAAATATTTATTTATTTTACATAAAAGAAAAAATCTGAAACTGTACATTTTTAATTTAATCATAAAAATTGGGTCTTTATACAAGGAAGGAGGGTCCAAATTATAAAGTGGTTTAACCGTATTATGTGGAGTATTTTATGAAAAAGCTTCATTAACACAAGCTAAAACAAGTTTTTAAATATATTTGCGATATATATTTTTCGGCTTATGGAGAAAATATTAAAAAATATATAATTTGCTCCTTTTATAACCGAACAAGTGCAAGTCAGACTCGCCCACCGAGGGTTCCGTACAAACTAGTAGATAAAAGGGGGAAATTATATATTTCTTAAATTTCCTTCATAAATCGCAAATTACACATATTATTTTTACGATGTGTAATTTGCGGTTTGGCTGCGGTTGGTTTTGCGGTTTGCGGCTTGTGCTAATGAAGATCTTTCATTTGATACCCCACATGATGCGGTTAATTCACTTTAAAATTTGGACCCTCATTCCTTGCATAAAGACACTATTTTTTGTGATTAAATAAAAAAATACCAGTTTTCGGATTGTTTCATAGATGTGTACTACAATGCATCTTGCCTTGTGTGTAACACAATGCATCTTGCCAAATTTCATAGTTCTAGGTTAACGGGAAGTACCCCATAGGTTTTGATTCTCTTGTAAGTTTCGAAATGTGCATTTTTTACTACATATTCGGCTGTAACTTTTTACGAAAACTGAGAAATTTGATTTTTCTTTCTGCACCAAGAAACTATAGATCTGCGTATCTATATAGTTTTAATATCAACTCGATACCTTCACGCGTTCCTGAGATAAGTACAGGTTTTGACACCCGGACGGACGGACAGACGGATAGACAGACAGACGGACAACAAAGTGATCCTATAAGGGTTCCGTTTTTTCCTTTTGAGGTACGGAACTTTAAAAATTATATATATTCTTAAACAATCTTTTTATAAGTAACGTGTTTTATTAATTATGAATATGCATTTATTTCAGATTATATTGGATTCATTTTGTCAACTTCAAACCGTTAATAATGATAAAATCGAGCAAGAAAGTATAAATCAAAGAAATTTAGATAATCTAGAGATACAGACAAATGAAGTAAACAGACTTGCTGCAGAAAACCATCAGTTACGATATAATCAAAATCAGTTTAATAATTGTAATACATTAGTGCCACCACAACGACAGTTATACTACTACGTACCACCACCAGTACCATGCCTACTAAAACTATGCGTAATCCAATAAAAATTACAAATTCAACACTCAAACAGAAATATTTCATATATAGTGTTAAAAATTTATATTACTTTATAAGACGGTAACTATTTTGACATACATACATTTATAATAGAGGTATTTGTCATTTTCTTGACAAATATATTGTTTGTAATGTTTGAAAAATAATACATATTGTTTGTAGTGCTTCAAAATAACTTATATTGTGTTTAATGTAGAATAAATATAATTGGTTTGTCCATTTTTGTTTCATTTAACGCATTATAGTTTGAATTTAAACTGTTTTCAAAATGCAGTGCACAGCATTTTGAAAACAGCTTGTCATTTTGTCGCAGCAAAATATTTTTAAACTTGTCGACGTATACTTACCTATTTTATGGATACGGAACAAAAATATATATTAGGTAGGTCAGTATAGTTCCCGTCACGTAAAAAGAACGCTGGTTTGTTCGCGTTTACGAACAAACCAGCGTTCTTTTTACGTGATGGGAACTATAGTAATTATATAGTAATATATATAATTATATATCATATATATAATTATATATAACTATATAGTAATTCCTCTGTCTTTCGCACGCATAGCAAAACTTTTGAAAATAAAAAAATCACTGATATCACTTACGAAAATATGCTATGCAAAACATTTATAAAAGTGTTGCACAGATTTCAAATTTTATTTTGATTCAAAACATGTTTTCACTAAGAAAAGGGAAACTGGTACTTTTTATTTACAATTCCATATTTATATGTATAAGAATTAGTACAATCAAAATTAAGTTTTGTATGCAATATTGATTTATTTAAGTATACAAAACAGAATATAGTCTTACATATTACTAGATAACACGTGCCATTCGACCAGAACCAGACTGTACTCCAAAGCATGCATATGCTATATGAGCAAACACATTTTAGGTATTCTATAGGTTAAGGTTAAATATTAAATTAAAACCAAGGAAAAAAAAAGATATATCTAGCGCCTATGAATATTCTGTAACTTTACATACGGTGACTTATCTGTGTGTAACAGATCTAAATTTTATTTATTTTGCATTTGATTTTATGGATTTAGTCTAAAGATACCCTTCACTGATAAATCAGTGAAATTCCAAAATGAAATGAAAAATCCCAAATTCCCAAATTCTCATTTGGGGGCAAAAATATCAATATCTAACTTATTATTAATACAGTTATTATGCTGCCGAGTCATCCTTACTAGCGGGTTGTAACACGAAATGAAGTTTTTATAAGTTTGTAACGCAAAGAGATTTATTTAATTGGACCTACGTGATCTATACTTTGTGTAAAAGTTTATTTGTGGAAGTAATTCGGGTGCGTATACTATGGAGTGAATTATTATATATCTATCTATAGGTACATATAATAATAATAGCATAGGTACATATAATAATAATAGCGTAGGAAGACCAGACACGAGATGGGCAGATGACCTTATACAAGAGGCGGGAAGACTCTGGATGCAACGTGCTTCCAATTGATCTTTTTGGAAATCCATGGGGAGGACTATATATAGCTATATACTTCTTATGGCTGAGATGATGAAGATGATGATGGTATTTAAAGAAAAAGTATTTTGTTTTAAAATAAAATACCCGAACGCAGAAAATCGGTTCTTGCAGTCGTCACTTACGATTTCGTTACGCTTGATACACTGTTGATTGTACGTTTCTTGTGAGAAAGTATGCGAAAAATCGCTGTAAAAAGCTATAAATGTGCATTCTTTAGGATAATTCTTACAAATATCACATTCAGAATGTCACAATGAATTTAACGAGACCATGCAGTCAAAATTGATCCAGCCATTTAGGTTATAATGTAGAAAGAAACATACACATATGCATACCGACATATATGCTTATATAGATACCAAGTAAATACTTCCGAAAAGCATAACCGTCCTTTTTGTGCAGTCGTGTAAAAATAATACCACCAGCGCGCAGTGGTAGTAACTGGTAACTCCCGTTAGTTCTATAGAACTGTGATGTCCTTTTTGGCTGCGTAAGAAGGAAAGTTAGGATTTTCAAGTGTGTGTATGTGGGTTCTTTAAACGAACTTTTTCGTGATAAACAAGTGATTTTACTTGCATTATTGAACGAATACAATAAATTTAAACAAAATGTATATGTAAATACTTTAGGATAATAATTAGGTAAATTAAAACTAAGAAGTTCTATACAATTTATAAAAAGTGAAATTTTGAATTTTTGTCGGAGTTTACAAAATATGAAAACTTATGACACTCGGGAAGTGAAGACTAATTGTGAAGTATGCAGCGAAAGGTGCGCAGTGTGGAATGAAACAAACGTACTTCCTCCGTAAAGGGCTGTTTAATACTGGTTTAGCAACAACGCTCAGGCATGTATACTACATACATATCACTAGGTAATCTTATGACACTTCGAACATCAAAATCGGTCAAGCCGTTTAGGCTATAGGCTGTCATATAGAAACATACATACAAACATACATACACTCGAAAAACAGTCATTCTAATTATTAAAGATGTTTAATATCGTTACGGTTACTACAAAAGTTGTTAACTAATTAGGTCACCATTTCTTACGAACTAGTTGGATAAATGATCCCATAGATAGTACTTAATTAAAAAACCGACTTGTTTTTACATTTTAGATCACAACTTTTTGTGGTAGAAGAGCTGCGTTGCGAGACTTGGCTTTTTGCACATATTATGTTTTTGATTACTCCAGTATTGAAACATTAGAATTACTAAATAATCGATAAAAGAAAATGAGAACAGGGCGTTTAGACAAGTGGGATTCTAATTTCATGAACGCCAGTAGAATAGAAGGAAAATGTATAAGATTAGCTAACGAAAAGTCACGTGACGACATAGTTTTTTTAACATTTTGACGCGTTTATAGAAATAGAATGTTCGCCACTAGCCTACTGCTGCTTTTGTTATTACTTATTGCCCGAGCAAGCAAAGGCCAATCTATTGGCCAGTTTTGATACTGTTTGGCAGAAATATTAGATACTAAATTCTAAACAGGAAATTCAAATGATAACAACACTGGGTCTTTACAATTAGTCGAATGGAAAGGACTGAGTGAGCAGGAAGAATTGAAATGAACTCGCTCACTTCTCTATATACCTATATATTATAGGGAGCAAAGCGGAGTAATAGGGTATAGTCATAGTCTTATAAAGATACCCTAAGTGTAAATACCTAGCGTGTCAACAGGAAGATAAAAACAGACACTTGACGCTCTAAGATTTATTTAGTTTCAGGTATTTGTATAGGTAGTTTCGATTCGATATTTTGTCAACTAGTTACTAGCGTACAAGCGCGCGGATGCATTGAGTTGAATCGATTTCGCGGGGATAGAAGATTCCATCACTAAATCGTCTGTGTGACGTCACAGTCGAAACCAAAAATATGGCAAGCGAGGTTTTCATATAAACGAAGTCGCATGCGTCGTCTTTTTTAGGGTTCCGTACCTCAATAGGAAAAAACGGAACCCTTATAGGATCACTTTGTGTGTCTGTTCGGGTGTCAAGAATTTTATCTCGGGAACGCGTAAAGGTATCGAGTTGAAATTAAAACCATATACGCAGATCCATAGTATCTTGCTGCAGAAAGAAAAATAAAATTTCTCAGTTCTCGTAAAAAAAGTTACAGCCGAATATATCTTAAGAAACGCACATTTCGACGATCACAGAGGAATCAAAACCTATGGGGTACTTCCCGTTAACCTAGAACTCTGAAATTTGGCAAGAAGCATTGTGTTAGAGTACACATATAGGAAAAAATCCTAAAACTGTTTTTTTTTATTTAATCACAAAAAAATAGTGTCTCTATGCAAGGAATGAGGGCTGCCTCAAACGCTCGCTCGCTCGGATCCAAGTGGGAGGCGCCGCTACTATAGCCCCTACTCGGATCCGAGTGGTGAGCAAGGAATGTGTTAAATATTTTTACGATGTATATTTTACGGTTTATGAAGGAAAATATAAAAAAATATATGATTTCCCCCTTTAATTTAATTTGTACGGAACCCTCGGTGGGCGAGTCTGACTCGCACTTGTCCGGTTTTTTTTATTCGACGATTACGGTTTACGATGGAGCGCGCTTGCCTAGAAGAAACCTATTCACTCGTGATTTGAAGACACTTAGATTAAGTATTCGGAAAGACCCATTCAGGAAGCGCATTCCACATTTTGGCGGTACCTACGCACAAAACTACTACTAGGTACTATGTATGTGGGTATTTTAATCTATATGCTTACGAAAAAAAAAAAAATATACAAATGAGATCGCTTATGTTATAGGCTGCCGGGCAATAAAGTATCAATTCATAAAATGATAAAATAAATTTTAAAACTAATTTTATAGTTTTCACTTTTTTGACTGTTCTTTTAATAAGTGAAACAGAAGTTGTCATATTATTATGTTACACGGCTGTGTAAACAATGCAGTATGAACTGTAACTGTAATAATAGTAAAATTAGTGTATTCGTAAAATTACGCGCGAAACTTCAAAATTATTTTTATTTATTATTATGGCTTTTATCGATTTAATTTATTTTTGTCGTTTTTTAGGAGCTACTTTATCACCTCAGAATCAAATTGAAACACTAAAAAAACTTCAAAATGAGTGAATCCACGTCGCGTCTCGGCATTAATGCGCCAATATCTGTGACATATAAAAACTTAAATACAAACGTAAATACGTAAATATAAACGTATAATAACGTATAATTCTGGGGAAATTCACAATTACACATTATAAAGAAATTCAAACGAGCGTCCCAAATTGCCAGGGACAAACGTAAACCAATTAACCTCAATAAAACAATATATTATGTTCCGAGAAAAATGTTGACTATGGCCCTATAAGGGCATGGCAACATGAGATTCAGAGCGCTCTATTTTGATATTTACAAATGTATCCTTAAAAAATTCGTCCAGATTGTAATAGCAATTAGCTTCTAGGTATGCTTCTTTTGCTTCTTTTCTTTTCTTTTGCTCTTCTTTCACGATAAAGCTATTTTCTGTATCTAGATCCTTTAATTCATTTGGCAACTTATTAGGTATATATTTTTACCGCCATCGAGTTACTCGAGTTATTCACTCTTGCCTTGAAAGTTTCAAGATTATAGTTCTCAATAACACTAAATCAACTATAAGTCGGCAATTTTGCCAACATAGGCCCAACTTATACAATAATGACCGCCAGCTTGTGTAGGCGGGTTTGGTATGTATTGTGCTTCAGGAAACAGGGAAAGCAGCAGGTATTTCCACTCCTGCGCAGTACGTATCAAGAACGTGGACCGAAGTCACTGTGAGCGGATTTTCGACATTTCAATGAGAAAAGGGTGGTAATGTACACTATGTACAGATCTTCTGAAAGTCCTGTTGTGGAATGGGGAGGGTGATACAAAGTCATGAAGCTATTACGCACACTCGCCATAATGTATTGTACATAATAAAGACATACATCCTACTTTACGATGATACTCGGACTAAGCAGCTTCTTAGAAACTAGTATTTATATAATTATGTCGTACGTTTTTGGAACAGTTAGGATTTTAACCAAAAACCTAGGCTTTTGATGAAGAACCGGAAGAAGACTCAACTATTACCTACTACATTTTATCATAAAACTAAGAAAATCCAGATTTTTTATCAAAAACCTAGACTAGGTTAGTTTTTTGATAAAACAAATGTGGGTTGCCATTTCTTTATATAAGTACCTAAAACAATTGCAGAAATTAAACAATTATTTATTTCTTGTAATTATACATAGGCGGGTAAAGTAAGCGCGTATACTACGTTTTAAAATTAAAAGCAGATTTAGTATTTTAGGGTATTGTAAATTTCATTCCCCTAACACCCATAATAAGGAAATTTAATTTTAAAAAAACAGGACAAGTGCGAGTCAGACTCGCCTACCGAGGGTTCCGTACAAACTAGTAAATAAAAGGGGGAAATTATATATTTTTTTTATTTTTTCCTTCTTAAACCGAAAAACATACATCATAAACACATTTAAAAACCTGTTTTAGCTTATGCTAATGAAGCTCTTTCATATGACACCTGAAATGATACGGTTAATTCACTTTAAAATTTGGACCCTCTTCATTCCTTGCACAAAGACACTATTTTTTTGTGATTAAATTAAAAATGTCCAGTTTAGTTTTGTTTTTTTTTCCTATATGTGTACTCTAACACAATGCTTCTTGCCAAATTTCATAGTTCTAGGACAACGGTAAGTAAGCGTTTTTTCCTTTTGAGATACGGTACCCTAAAAAATAATCATCAAAATCAGTTCACCCAGTCGAAAGCTATGAAGTAACAATTGAGAATACAGACAGAATATACTTACAGACGAATTGAGAACCTCCTCCTTTTTTGAAGTCGTTTGAAAAGTAGTGGTTGTACGTATCCACTGAATTTTATTATGAAATCCACAGGTTTGATTAAATTTTTTGGGTGATTTCATTATTGTTACTAAATTACTTTTCAGTTAATTGGGTTGTTTTGAATTTAATTTAATTTAATTATATTTACTAACCATCTTAGTTCATTTCTGTCCTAAAAGTACATGATATGATGCTCCTGTATAAAAGTACCACATTGTAGACTCTGTGCGTATTGTGAAGGCATCCTAATGAAAAAACGGTACTTGCACCGGCAACCAAACAAACACGGTCTGGTAACACTGGTTTTGCCTGTTTGCCCGATTTTATTATAAATAGTGCAGTTGCTCACTTCTAAAATTCAGTTGCAATAGAGACATCACAGAATAAAGTGTGTTGAAAATGTCGAATTCGAATTGTGGTGTACAAGTGGTGAGTGTATTGGAAGACCACACATATCAGCTGGAAGAAGATTTTCTGGAACAGCTCCTGCTGCGTCAGGATGTGAGGAACCTTCCAGTGGTGGTGGTGAGCGTAGCCGGCGCCTACCGCGGGGGGAAGTCCTTCCTGCTCAACTTCTTCGTCAGATACCTCACTGCATCGGTAAGCATATTGGTATTTTTGGCCAATGATTCTCATACAGATTTTCTGCGGGATTCGAACCCAGGCCTTTTGAATCGTAAATATGTCAATCTCCCGACTAGGCTGCTGGAAACTTCGTTGTTGAAAATTGTGTTCTTATAGTTGGCAAGGATCAGAAAGATTTATTCACTTTGTAATAATTCAAATATTGTACGTAATTAACCCACGTGTTTAAAAACTACAAAAAAATTGACTTCGAGCTCATTGTTTTTAACGTCTAATCTATAAATCAAGCACATTATATTCGATATTTCTTAGCTATGTTAATTTACTAGCCAATGAACCAACGCGTCATACATTATTATAAGACACATTCTATCTGTACGTAAAAACTGACCAAGTACCAATTATAGTCGCGTACCGAGCTTTCGTACTTATGATTGCTGTTATTGTAATACTTTAGAGTTCAGCACAACAAGATGGTTCCTGGCTGGGTGAAGACAACGAGCCGCTGGTCGGCTTCAGCTGGCGGGGGGGCATCCAGCGAAATACAACAGGCATCCTCCTGTGGTCGGAACCTTTCATCACCACACTGCCTTCCGGAGAAAAGGTAAACAGTTTGTATTTTGATGCTTATCTAAATAATAATGATGATATGAATATCATAGAACAGTTGTCTATAATAAATAAATCTTCCTTTTAAAAGGTGGCAGTACTCCTGATGGACACGCAAGGCACCTTCGACAGCGATAGTACCATCCGCGACAACTCCACTATCTTCGCGCTCTCCACTCTCGTGTCTTCAGTACAGATTTACAACCTGTCCATGAACATTCAGGAAGATGACTTGCAACATCTGCAGGTATTTTCATTTAAAACTACTTACTATGTGATTCAAAAACTATTTTTTTATACATATATAAAAAAAACATACACTAGGTATATGGATGGCAAATGGAACTATTCTACAATATGAAATTTAACAAATCTGGGCCATTGACATGAAATGGTAATGACTTAGAAAACTAGTTTATTGGACAGTGAGTAACATGGGGTACTTCTGTGTGGGAGCATTAGAATGAGATAGCTGCACCTGCCAATTTCATTTCATTATACAAAAATGTTGAGGCAGGTGATGACTCGCCACCCACAAAATGGGCCCTCATAGTGGCGCCGCATAATGGCGTCGGAAAAGCAACATTGGCGTGGGTGGCTAAGGTTGTTGAGAGGTGTACTGCGGTGTCACTAAGAGCTACCAGCAGCTTTATGCCCTTTAACACTTCCACCCTAGAGATTAGGTAATTACTCGTAGCTCTTGCTGTTGACCATCGTACCCGGCCAATTAAGGCAAGCTGCAGATCATAGGGTCACCTGTATTTAGTTATATTTCGGCAAATAAATATGTTCGAATTTGAACTCTGTCAACCTGCAAACTTTATTGTTAACCAATTAATGTTACGAATTTTATACATACATAGTTATATTTTGCATTACTTTCCAGCTTTTTACAATGTACGGCATGATGGTACAAGAGAGAAATGAAAATAATAAACCATTTCAAACATTAGGGTTTCTTGTGAGAGACTGGCCTTATCCTGAGGATTACCCTTTCGGTGCTAAAGGAGGACAACGACTGCTCCAAAAACGGCTTCAGGTATTTAACTCATTCATGAAACAAAATAATAATGATAAGCTTAAAATAAATAAATAATCTTATAACAGGAAATAGACTATGACATGACATATGATCGAAGTAGTGCTGGTGCATATCTGGCCCAAAGCTTAAGTATTTCGATTCAATGTGACAATGTAGCACGCCAGCTCGCATTTGGATTGTCTTTACACTTTCATCTTCTATTATAAATAAAATAATAATGGTTCTTTATCCTTCAAAAATATAAAATCATACTCTTGAAAAACGAGTAATGTTTCTCTTTTTGCAGTTGGGTAAAATATAAAGAAATGCTTGGTAAATGTTTTTAACATGAAACGGTTAACTCTGCATAAGCAAGATGTAGTAGCATTACGTAGCATTAGTTAGTTTTATGTTAACCGATTACGAACTTAGGCGCGGGCGAAGTTGACTAACCTCGAAGAAAGGAATTTGCGTATTCTTGACCAAAAAACATAATCAACGAAATTGAGATTTCACCAAATTTTTTTTCTAGGTCACTCAAAACCAGCCTGAGGAGTTACGGGAGCTGAGAAATCATTTACGCTCTTGTTTCGAAGAAGTGTTCTGTTTCTTGATGCCTCACCCAGGGTTCAAGGTCCAGGACCCCAGCTTCAATGGCCATATTTGCGGTAATTTGGAAGACAATTAAACTTATTAAACGCTTAAATAGTAACAAGTTGCAAGAATGATTACCTATATAGGTAATCATTCTTAAGTTTGTAAACTTTGGTTTCTGTTGATCAAGACATGATGTTGTGGACCTAAGCAAAATTCATAAAAATAGTTGATTTTATGGGTATAAAACCAACTATCAATAAAAGTTATAAAATAGATTATTGATTTGAGTCGAAAAACCGACTTCAAGAACAACAAAGAATGAAATATAATTTTATATAAGAAATCCCAGGAATCCACGGTTACCCGACAACATTTGGACACCTTTTATTATGAAAACTAAGGTGGTTGTTACACCTGTACGGTTTGGGCACCTGTACAATGTACATTGACCACTTATTTAAGTTTTGAAGTCGGGCGGGTTCAGAAGATATATCTACGGCTCGAATTGGCCGGGGCCACTGCCGTGCCCCCAGATCTATATAAAACTTCGAAACAATTATTTGCATTAATATAAATATAAAAAGAAAATAATTTATATGCAGGTTTTAGTAAAGTCCACTTCTCTGTCCAAGTCGTGTTTGATTTAATGCTCGGGTAAGGCGGTTGAGCCCTCTCGAATTCAAAACTTATATATGTGGACGATGTACAGGTGTCCAAGTGTTGTCGGCTTCGTTTATTCCCAGTAGTACGATTAATGGCGGCTGACCGTACTGTTGAGACATCTAAATTCTACAAGTCTCAGTAGTACGGTTAATAGTCAATAGTCAACAGTGTTATTAACAGTTTAACTACCAACAACAACATTTTATCGTGTTAGTAATGGCCCTTCTCACAATAAGAAGATGGCCCACGCCCAGCAGTGGGACAGTGTATACTATACATGCTTTTGAAACGTTGGTATAAATAGTTTATAAAACGTTGGTATAACTAGACAACCGTTGGTATAAGCGTTGGTATAACTAGATAACCGAATACACATTTTTTCGTTTTATAAAAAAACTGCAATAAAAAGTTCGCGACAGATGTCAAAGTGATAGCGTTCTTAAAGTAAAATATTATTTCATTCTTTGTTGTGGCATCATTATATGTTGTTTTTAAAGTCGGTTTTTAAATTTACAATTTTTTAACAAAAAAAGCTCATATTTTTTTATTATTCCAGATATTGAATTAAACTTTTGCAAGTATTTAAAAAAAATTGTGCCAATGCTGCTTAGTTCAGAAAATTTATGCCCAAAAACAATCAACGGACAAAGAATCAAAGCTAGAGAACTGTTCAACTACTTCAAGTCATATATGACCATATTCAACAGTGACCAGATTCCTACGCCACGAAGCATTGCACAGGTGAGTTTTTTTTAATTTAATTTGTATCTATGCGTACACTAACCATGCTCAGTGATCAGACTACCCGTGAACATTGATGATAACTGGTCACGATGATAACAAAATATCACAGGATTCGCCCTATTACATAAGACCTAAGTAAGTAAGACCGTCTTTGCAAAATATATCATAAATAATTTATTTCCTTCAATAGAGTTAGTATGGAACCTAGACAAATAGTCTTTCCACGTTCTTATCCTATTTTCATAGGAAATAAAATATGTACTGACATTGACAACTGATGTAGGTAACTACTTGGACGAAAATGGTTTATCTGCCTTCCATGCTAGATCAGCTGTAGAGTTTTAAATATCTCTCTGGTTCCGAGGGGGACGTGTGGAGTGGCTCACGCGGTCGTAGGTCTAGGCTAAGGATGGTGCCTCGGGATGTGTCATAGTGCTGTGCATTTTTTATTTTTGATCATGGAAGCGAAAAATGAATACTTCCCTATGCGTGTAGGGGTATCTTGTTGTCGATTTGTCCCAAACTATCTGGAGACCACGAAATAAACTACTTGCAAGTGAGGAACACTTTCATATATAGTAAATAATTAACTAGCTTAGGACTAAAATTTTACATGAATACTACAGGCTACTGCGGAAGCAGGTCTCCTGTCTGCTGAGAACGAAGCTCGTGAGGTATACGAGAGAGAGATGGATGCAGCATGTGGTCCGACGCAGCCCGGGGTGCCGCTGGGAGACTTGCAGGACATACATCGCAAGTGTCTGGACGCAGCGCGGGACGCGTTCAACAATAAGAAAATAATGGCTTCTCAGGCTGAAATTAGCAAACATTTAGACAAACTTATTCTGGTACGCATAATACTTATAAAATAACTTCATCATTTTTATGCTTTTTATTTAAAAAAAAAACATATGATAGTAATTAATTTTAACAGTCAGCAGCGTATTCAACATGTTAGCAGCATTGCCACGCTTAATAGCAATGCTTATGCGTTGGGCCAGAATCGGCCAGATATGCACCACTAACATCACGATGTTAGTGATGCGACGCGTGACAGCGGCCACGCGTCGCATCGATCAGACGTTTTGAAAATGAGATGAGCTCCCGGCCCCCATTAATCCAAAGTCGCGACGCCAAACAGCTCAAATATGAAGTAATAATGATAGTCTAATTGTTTTATATCGTTTTAAGATTATTTTTTTCATATATTCAAGTATATCTTAAACTCATTAAGTTTGGATCTATTGTAAATACATACGCCATACTGACTGGCCAAGGCATGACAATGTACTGACAGAGTATAAAACATAATCCTAGTGCAATAACTTTAAATTTGTACAACTTTGTTGATTTGTTGAAAACTTTAGGACTTAGACAACCGGTTACCACAGTTCGAGCAAAGCAACTTGTTAAAACTTCAAACGGCAATGATGCAAGCAAGTGATTTATATGAAGACATTATTAATAATATCAGCAAAGAACAGCAGTTGAATTTGCATCCTTTGGACCTTGACGCGATTCATGAAGAAGCTGTGCAAGCAGCTTTAAAACTTTATGATGAACAAGTCAAAGTAATTTCTGATAAAGAAGATCAGAAGAAAGCTGATTTAATGCAGGTAATATTGTAAAAAACATATCTGTACATAGACATCTTATTTTGTATCGTTTTTGTCACAAATCACCACCCATTTCTCGTTGAAATGCCAAAAATCCGTACTCAGCGATATCGATTCACATTCTTGATACGTACTGCATAGGAATGTAATTCTTTGCCGCCGCCTCTGTTTTATGAGACCTACAATTTTGGAATTTTCAAGACTTGAGTGAATAGATATCTTCGATCGACGAGATCCATCTTTGGCCACACCGTCGCTTAACATCATCATTAGTTATTATTGTAATAAAAGAAAACAATGCCAAAAATGTAAGGCTCCCACTGAAGCTTACATACATCAAATTTATTTTTTATAACATTATTAGGTACTTTAAGCTAGCA
This sequence comes from Lycia hirtaria, assembly GCA_947563715.1. Lineage (NCBI taxonomy): Eukaryota > Metazoa > Arthropoda > Insecta > Lepidoptera > Geometridae > Lycia > Lycia hirtaria. Next base: position 30,085,091 of record OX387375.1, read on the forward strand.
AAAATGTTTTAATTTCCTTAGTATTGATATTTTCCCATTATAAGTTTCAATAGGCCTGTACCTGATAAACATAATCTAATTCATTGTATTGTACTACCAGGATTTATTTTTATATGTACACTGGTAATTGTACATCTGTTTTCTTGTAACATTATCATTACAAATAAAGATTTTATAATTGAAAAAAAAATAATTGTCGCCTTGAAAAACAAAAAAAAACATCAACTGCTAGTAAGTTACCGTTGCCAAAAAGCTCTATGAAAGTGTTTAACTAATCCAGTTTCCAAATCTGGTTAAGTTTAGATAATTAATTTTATAGAAGCCTTTATATTTTGTTGCAGAGTTTTCGTAATCGTCATGTAGAGTTAGTGACGACTAACGACAATAACAACAAGGCAGTTGTACAAGAGCTCTTCACAGAATATCAGACGCTCATGACTTCCAAGTTGACTGACCCTCCACTATCTGAGGCTGATTTCAAGGAATGCCATGATGCTGGTCTCATACATGCACTTGATACCTTCAAAACTAAGAGAAATCGATCTAGTTCATACCCTAACGATATTTACTGTGAAGAACTTGAAAAGGTAATATCAAGATCTTATTTACTTTAAAAAAAACCTGATCTTACTTTATTTATGTACTAGGTGCACCCCACAGTGTCACTCGCGTAGTGAGAAAAACGGTGATGATGATAAAATATTCTATCTACCTTCTCCAGGCCCTAAATAATATTTTTGTTAAATTTCACAAACAAACAGAGAGACAGACAACAGACGGAGTTACTTTTGCTTTTATAATATTTGTTAGGATAGATAGATAGATAGATAGATAGATAGATAGATATATAGATAGATATATAGATAGATAAACTCTTCATTGTTTACACCTTAACTAAAACACAAAATACATAGTGAAAAGGGCTTAAATGCTAGTGAAACAACAGGCGGCCTTATCGCTAATAGCCATCTCTTCCAGGCAACCTTGGGATATATGTTTATTATAGTCTTTTATGCTAAAATTTAAACCTGTTCCAATAAATCTACGGCTTTAAAAATTTTCATGGTTCTTCAGTTCTGATAAAAATATAATGAAGTAAGCTGCGCCTTGCGGTGTCACTCATTATTAAAACTCGTAACGATTGGTACAGCCGTTTTCCTTCCCGTGAAGAGATAACAAAGAGACAGAGAGAAAGACGATAGACAGAGTTATTTTTTAATATTAAGTTAGTACTAAGAAGTACGGATACTGCAGCTTGTACTCAATGCATAGGCATATAATGTTGCTACTTAAATGTTCAATGTAGATATCCGAGCATGATTTACTACTCATGAGCTCCTGCTGCAATCATAATTGATTATCTCCTCGCAACTGAATTCTTCAATGGCTTCTAGAATTTCATATTTTTCTTATAAATAATTGTTAAATTTTGATAGCTGATCTTGATGTATGTATTTAAAAAGAATAAGACAAATATTTTTGAATAACCTTTTTATAATTATTGTATTTTGTTAATTATTAATATGCATGTATTTCAGACTATATTGGAAGCATTTTGTAACCTTGAAGCCATTAATAATGACAAAATCGAGCAAGAAAAAATAACTCAAACAAATTTAGAAAATCTACAGAAACAGACAAATGAAGTACAAAGACTTGCTGCAGAAAACCATCAGTTACGATATAATCAAAATCATTGTAATACATATGTGCCACCACGACCACAGTACTACTACTACTACATACCATGCGTAATACTATAAAAATTACAAATTCAACACTAACGGAAATATTTCAAAAGTTGTTAATTTGTTTTGAAAAATAGTTACTTTTGATATGTTTAATAAATAATATATATTATTTGAGCGCTTCAAAATAACATATATTGTGTATATATGTGAAATAAATATAATTGGTTTGTCCATTTTTGTTTCATTTAACAAATTAGAGTTTGAAATTTTAACTACGCTCAGAGCAGACCCATGAGGCGTGGGAGAGAGAAGTCCAAATCAATGGCGCTCATACGAGCGGAAAAGAGATAACGATAAAAGGAAAAATACAATCGATGCAACCAGTTTTCGAAAATTGGAGAGTTCAATTTCGAATGGAAAGCCGTTGCGGCCAATGGTACGTGACGCATGCGGCGTAGCCTAAGTTCCTAAGCCAACTGTATGTAGGTATTATGTACAGGTGACCCAAGGTGAGCTGCAAATAAGCTCTCTCGCGAGGTCGGTTCGTCTGGACTGTTCGTAGAACTACTAGTTTATAGAATTATTATTTATTGACCGAGCGATTGAAGCGTCTCTGCATCAACTGGCCAAATTTTCTTTCGTCTGTCTGTTTGTGAGTTAGAAGAAGAAAAGAGACTGAATCAATTAGCGAACAAAGATGTCCAAAGTGGCAACACTTTTCTATCTATCCAACGAACGTTGTTGTGAAAATATAAATACTTCATGTGACCGATTGTTGTTTTCATTGTGACCTTATCAAAATTAAATAAATCCAAGACAGTGTCTTTATATAGCTGTTATAAAAAAACGAACAATCTAAGTGACGAAGAGCCGGTGTCAGCGGCTTGGATACCGCCGGATATTTTTTACTCATAAATATACACATTAATCACAGAAAGTTTATTAAGATAATCACTTAATTGTCAACCTTCTTTTATAAATTAGTGCTTAACTTATTATTAAAGTAAAATTACGTATACCTACTAGTGTTGAGAAAATTTAGGTACTTGAATTCCTAGTTACGATAATTTATTTCTTTATTTATTTATTTTAGAAACACCAACAGTATACATATTACATTGACTCAGTAGGTAATCTCTAATATAGGTTCTGATATGTATACCTTTAACAGGCGTCTACATCATTCTTTAACTAAAACTAAAACTATATTAATTTAAACTAAAACCTATAAAATAATATAACAGTGATATTATAATCTATTGCGTTCAGTAAAAAAAAGTAATAACTTAAACTTAAATGCGTTAAATTTTTCGTGAAATATATCGAGATCGTTTAGCAAAACATTAATTTCATTGTATGTACGACATAGTCTTGGTAGAGAAGAATTATATGATAAGTTAGTTTTAGAGTATTTAACATGGAGAATCTTTGAGATTCTGTGACGCGGGTAGTGACATGGTACTGATAGGGAAAACTGCATCAAAATTGAGGGACAATCAATAAGGCTGTGAACAACTTTGTAAAGAAAAGAGAGGTTGCGGATTTTCCTCCTATTGCGCAGATTATTTATTTTAAAGAAAGACAATCGATTAGAATACGGACTTCTGTGTGAAATCCCTGGACATGAAAATGCCAGAGATCTAGTGAAACCTCGTTGAATGCTTTCAATGCGTTGAGAGTGCACCGCATAAAATGGGTTCCATACAACGCTAGAGAACTCTAGAATGGTAGGAACTAAAGAATTGTACAGTAAAATCTTTGTGTGGTATTTAAAACTTTTAGAATTCCTTCTGATGAAGCCTAGTTGTTGAGCCGCCTTTTTAACTACTGAACCTATATAAACTCTGAAAGATAATTGACTATCAATCAGAACACCTAAGTCCCGTATTTCTGTCACCTCTTGTATGAATACATTATTTAATGTATAGGCTGAATGTATGGGTTCTTTTTTCCGTGTGTATTTAATATAAAAACATTTTTGGACATTTAGGTGCATTTGATTAATATCACACCATGCGTGAATGTTATCACTTTGGATAAGGTCGGCATCTGCATTACTATTAACCACTTTGAAAATTTTGAGGTCATCAGCGAAGAGTTTATAATTACAATGTTTTATAATTTTTGTGACATCATTGATAAATATTAAAAAGAGATAAATGTGAACCCTGCGGAACACCTGATTTGGCAAAATATGTATCAGATTCGAATCCATTCACAAAAACGACTTGTTCTCTGTTTGAGAGATAGGACCGAAACCAACTTAGGAATGATCCATGAAAACCGATAAGGTTTAGCTTCTTAATTAACAAAATATGATTTACTTTGTCGAACGCACTACTAAAATCAGTATAAATTGCGTCAATTTGGCGACCTTTGTCTATCTGCTCGGTCAATTCCGAAACAAAGCCAACCAAGTTCGAATCGACAGAGCGACCTTTCATGAATCCGTGTTGATGTTCCGACAGGAGCTGACATGAATGACGAGAGACTATTGGACATAAAAGCGCTTCAAACAATTTAGAAAAGCAGGACAATATTGAAATTGGCCTATAATTCTTCACATCATCAACATTGCTTAAGCGATAAGGCCGCCTATTGAAAGATTAGCCATAGTAATATTGTCTTCTTTTAATATGTTTGTACAATGTGGTCTTTTAATAAAGAGTTATCTATCTATCTATCTATCTATTGCCATTTTTATGAAGAGGTATAATTTTGGCTTTTTTCCATTCATCGGGAAACTCCCCTAATAATAAAGAACGATTGTATATGAGTGAAATAGGTAACGCTAAAGCAGGACCACAACGTTTTACTAAGAGAGGTGGGATGCCATCGGGGCCAGGTCCCTTTATTATTATTAGCCTTTATTCATCTACATAGTTTTTACATTTATCAAACATTTACAATTGTCGTGCTATTATTGTTATATAAATTTTCCATACATTATACACTAAATCCGTTCGTCGTCAATTATTTATGTCAATTGTAAAAAAATTACTTCATGTCAATATGGTTCTCCTTTCGTCGTCAAATAATTGTATGAATTGTATTTTTATAAGTTTCGTCAAATAAGTCCATATGTAGCTTTTTTTTTTCTTCAGTTTGGTGTAGATGTCGCCTCTTTGGCGTAGGCCTCCCCCAGTTTTGACCATAGTTTTCTGTCTCTTGCTAGTCTCATCCACTCTATTCCATGTCTTTGCCTGAACACATCTTCCCACCTTCTACTTGGTCTCCCTTTCTTCCTTTTTTCTCCTCTTGGTATCCACTCAATAGCTTTCTTAGTCCATCTATCATTTCTCATTCTACAAATATGTCCAGCCCAGCTCCACTTCAATGTTCTAATTGTTTCAATTATGTCTCTTAGTTTGGTTCTTTGTCTTATTGTATTGTTATTTATTTGATCAGATAACTTTATATCTAGCATACTCCTTTCCATCTTCCTTTGGCACACCGCTAATTTGATTTCGTCTTCTTTCCTTAGGGCCCAGGTCTGACAGCCGTATATAAGACAAGGCAATATGGCTACCTCATACACTTTCCTTTTAATCTCTATGTCTACGTTTTTATTCTTCATTATTTCTTTTACACTCCAGTACTTTTTCCACGCTATCCCTATCCTCCTGTTTATTTCCTTCTCCGTGTGATCATCAAACGATATGGATTGCCCAAGGTAAGTATATTCTTTTATGTATTCGATCTGTTTTCCATCTACAATAATCTTGTCCTCAGGTCCGTTGGTTATAATTTTTGTCTTCGATGCATTAAGTGCCAGTCCTACTTTCTTACTTTCTGTTGCAAGATCTTCCAGCATGTTTTCTAAATTTCGTGGAGAGTCTGCAAAGATTACGATGTCGTCAGCAAACCTCAGATGGCTCAAGGATTCTCCGTTTATTTTTATCCCCTTGGTTTCCCAATTCACGTTTCTGATTATCATTTCTAATACTGAACAGAAAATTTTGGGTGATATCGGATCTCCTTGGCGGACACCTTTCTTGACTGGAAATTCTTGACCATCCTTCCAGGGGCCAGGTCCCTTACGGGCATCTAAATGTAATATAATTTTCAAGACTTCGCGTTCAGTGAAGCTTACTTTGCCAATGCTATTGTGGTGCTGATCGCTAACAATTCTACTTACATCGTGTTCGTCCGGCGCATGCGAAGTGAATACACTAGAAAAATTTGTTGCCAACAAATTAGCTATGTCTCTTCCCGTCCTAGCTATGATATCTCCCAAACGCATTTCTGCTAGAAGCGAAGAGCGCGTCTTTCGTTTATCTTTGACATAGCGCCAGAATTCTCTCTTCTGTTTTTACAAGATAATTCTTGTAAAGAGTACTAAACAACTTGTGACTACGTTCTCTCAAAATATGAAATTCAAGCAAATCGCGTGGATTTTTATATATTCGATATTTTATTCTGAGCTTATCTTTTTCTGCAAGTAACTTTACCAAAGATTTATTGAACCAAGGGGAAAATAACTTTCTCTTGAACATGTGTTTCGGGACAAATTCATCGATACATTTTCTTAATATCTCATAAAATTTTGCAGTCATTTACTGAATCACAGTCATCAAAAATGGCAAGCCAATCAGTATCGTTCAGGCGTGTTGAGATACTATTGAAATCTGCCTTGTAGAAATTTAGTTCATTAAGTGATTTAGGCCGTAAATACTTAAATTCATAGTCCGGGAATGTCAATAAGACAGGAGGGTGCTTATTGTCAACTTTGCTTAAGTGGTCATGGGGGGCTATTAATGAAATCTCAGATATTGTACTGATAGCAAGATCTAGTGTTCTGTCATCCTCATTACGTATGTGATTATTTATTTATTTACAATTTCTCAAAAATTTACAGTTAAAACCAAAACATTTTTGAGACATTTTACAGTACACTTATGGATTATTGCTAAAATAGTTTATACTACATTGGAGCAGCACTCTTTAAATTGAATAAAAACATATCGACATCAGGATAATTTTGAATAAGCCCATTGATCAGAGTGAGTGCGTGGTGCGAGGGCGCGTAGCGTGAGGTGTCTGTCTGCGGGGAGTCGAGTGGCGCGAACAGCGGCGGGTGGCGGGCGCGCCGGCCGCGAAGAGCGCGCGCGCTCGCCTCGCGGCTCGGCAAGTTCAACGCGCACTGAGACAGCGCACTAGGGTTGTCTATTTTGTTATTTAGTAACTGGTAATAGTGAAGAATGAGTGCACACTTCCGCCGTAGCTTGAGCGTGTTCATCCCCACCATCCCGGAAACAAACAGAGAAGGGTAAGACCATGTAGGGTAATACCCATACAATTTTTTGTATAAGTACCGTGCAAACTTTCTTTGCACTCGTTCAAGCAACAACGTTTATTTTTCTTCATGCGGGTCCCAAATAAGCGAGTTAAATTCTAATTTGCTGCGTACTAAAGCGCAGAAAAGAGTCATATACGTATGCTTGTCTTGGAACCTGGCCGATTGTCGCATTACAAATCCTAGAGATTGATAAGCGCGTTTGCACAACTGTGTAATGTGACCGTTGAAGGTCAGTTTCGAATCGATCGTAAGACCCAAATCCCGTATGTCTGAGATGCGCTCCAGCGCAACTCCCGATATATTGTAGTCGTGAACGAGTGGCGAGTGGGACCTTGTCAGCGTAATCGTTTTGCATTTAGATATGTTAAACTCTAACTGGTTCCGCCCAATCCACTCCACAACACTATCAATGTCGCGCTGCAGCGCCTCACAGTCGGCGGGCGTATCTACACCTAAGAATAACTTCAAGTCATCCGCAAACATCAGACACTTAGCCGTTCTGACAGCGTGCGGCAGATCATTAATCATGATCGAGAATTGGGTTGGCCCCATGGTACTCCCCTGGCTCACCCCTGAGAGAGTGAAATACAGGCGGGATTTGTGCCCAAGGTGGTAGACATATTGCACTCTATCGGAAAAGTAACTACTGAAAAGTTTGACGAGACTAGTATCGAACCCAATCTCGACAAACTTCTGCAAAAGGATATCATTATGTACCCGATCAAAAACTTTTTTAATATCAAAGTACGCCGCATCTACTTGCTTATTCTGGTCCATTTTGGTGGTCGCATAATCCACGAAGTTAATAAGATTGGTCGTGGTAGACTTTCCAGCGCGAAAACCATGCTGGCTTTCGTTCAGAAGCGGGCGAATTTGCAAGGAGATGTGGCGATTTAAAATTGCTTCAAAGACTTTACCGAACACCGAGAGAACGGATATGGGCCTATAGTTCTCGATTTTTGACTTGACGTCACTCTTAGGTATAGTGTAACTCGAGATATTTTCCACTGCGCTGGATACACCGAAGTTCGCAAGGATAAGTTGTATATGTGAAGGAGAGGTATTCTAAAAGCACGCATACAGTCCTTTACTATAAAAGGCGGTATTCCGTCCGGGCCGGTAGAAGAATGAGGCTTTAGGCGTTTAACCGCATAATATAGGTCAGACGGACTTATGTGATCTAACGTTATGTGCGGAGAGTGATGGGAATTAGTGGCAGCATTTCGCTCAGCAGCCTCGACGGATAAGGTAGGCGGTTCACTCAGAAACACGGATTCGAAATATTCTGCAAATGCATTCACAGCATCTTGGCCCGTGACCAACTCACCCTTGTATTCAAATTCATCACAGGTGTTTCAGTGGTGTGGCAGTGGGCAGGCCACATAGCACGTAGAACTGATGGCCGATGGGGCCGAAAGGTTCTCGAGTGGAGACCACGCACCGGCAAGCGCAGCGTAGGAAGACCAGCCACGAGATGGGCAGATGACCTCATACAAGTGGCAGGAAGACGCTGGATGCAAGCCGCTTCCAATCGGTCTTTTTGGAAATCCATAGGGGAGGCCTATGTCCAGCAGTGGACTTCTTATGGCTGAGATGATGATGATGATGATGATGACAGGTGTTTCTGCTGACCTGCTGGTCTTTTACGATTTTCCAAAAACTTTTCGGATCTTTTGAAATAGAGAGCTTAGTTTTCCTGATGTACAACCTGTGGGCTTCCCTAATTAATTGCTTCGCGCGTTGCCTATAAAATTTAAATAATTCAAAATTAAATTTTTTATTAAATTCTCGAATTTTTTTTAAGTGAAAATATTTGTATTTTAAATTTGTAATTATTTCTGCAGCGAACCAAACCGGATATTGAACGTTATGGGTTATTTGCCTATTTTTTAACGGAACATATTTATTTATTGTTAAATGAATTTTATCATAAAACATGTTTGCGGCACTGTCGACATCCTCATTCGAGGTAATATCGTCCCAGTCAATACTTTCAAATGAGGCATAAAGAGAGTGAAAATCTGCCTTGCGGAAATTCCACTCCAGTACCACATTATCAGGGCGTGCGGGCGGGGGCGGGGGCGCGCGTGACGGCCGGCGGTGCGGCCGCGGGATGCGCAGGCGCACCTCGAGCGCGGGATGGTACGCATCCTCCGGCTCCACTAATTTTACATCGCCACACACACACTCCTCTCCGAGACTACTCATAACCAAATCTAAAATCGTATTATATGTGTTAGGTATGGTATTGTATTGCTTAAGCTTACAATATGAAAGTAAATAATTAAATTGTAAACTAATGTTCTGACTACAAGAACTCATATTAAAGTCGCCCAGTATTAGAGCATCTAATTTGGAGTATTAAGCCATTACGTTTTCTAACACTGAAAAAACCTTCATATAAACAACGTCAGCAGAATTCGGCGGCACATAAACTACGCAACACAAAATTTCTTTGTACTTTAAGGTAACTATAGCCATAACTATTTCGAGATCTGGAGTGTAGCCGTCGATGTCCGTCACCTGCCGCATCCTGTAGTGGTCCCGGAGCGCAAGCAGCACGCCTCCCCAGCCCGTGTCGGCCGCGCGGTCACGCCGCAACACCTTATATCCCGTGGGCATGAATTCGGCATCATTGACGCTACTCAGCAAAAAAGTTTCAGTAAATGCGATCATATCAGGTACCTCATTTAGCAACGCTTCCTTACATTTATCTAACTTCGTACGTAGACCTCTAACGTTCTGATATATCAATTTAAATGATTTAAATTTAAATTTCTTATTCATTTTGCTGCAGTGAGTTTCGAAATCCATTACGCCAAGGTTTTATGTATACATCTGTAGCCCAGTACTCAGGTGACATGTATTTGCTTACATTTTTTGTAGGGACACATAATTTAAACGACGCATAGTCTCCTCGCGGTTTCAAAGTCTCAACTAGGCACTTGTCTTCTGAGCAAATGGTTTTCAGGTGTTCGGTCACTTGTTCGGCCGTGGTTCCTGACTTTAAATAATATAAATGCAAATATGATTTACGATCGTCAGCCTGCAGTGTGGTCGTTCCCGGGGCAGCGGTGCCGCAGGTCGCGTTTATGATTGGACGACGCGATCTCCGCGTCTTTACCTCGTTCCAGCCAGCACCGTTATCGTTCACTACTGCAGCGTCGGTCAAATTCAATTCAGATGTTATGATATCGCTTTCAAATTGCGGCGTAGTAGGTGTAGTAGGAACGCTCGGCGCAGAAACTACGATACACGACGACGTTCCCGTAGATGCAGCGGTCGCAGTAGATGAAGTCGCTTGACCAGTTGCGAGATCGAGCGGGGATATAGCCTTTCTCGCTCTCACCGGACGAGCAAGCGATACAATCGCCGACTTTGCACGAGTGCCCGCCTCGCGGACGGGTGAGTCATTTGTGGTGGGATCGACGACGTCTGCCTACCCTCAGATGCATTTAAAATTGGTATCTTCGCGTTCATTGCCAATTTCTTTATCAAAACATATTGTTCACTAACAAGCGTTTTCAATGTTTTTATTTCATCTTGCAGGGTCAACACAGTTTTAAGTAACTCCCGAACCACACTATCGGTACTTTCTAACGACATTACTAATTATTTACTACAAAAAACTCGGAGCAAAACAAATAGCGTCTGACTAACACGAGCGCTGCGCACAGTCACATTAAACTGATACATATTTGATAACAAAATAAAATCAACTAAGGCGTTGCCAAGTGAGTTGTTGTAGTTACATGGTAATGTAAATTCATTGTCACACTTAGTCCATTTTATAAAAGGTAAATTAAAGTCTCCGAGAATCACAACTTCATCTACTAGATTAATAAAATTATTTGCATTATTCAGAAAATCCCTCAGCACACTTAGCTTTACGGGAGGAGGGATGTAGACAACACAGATGGCAACTTTTTTTGTGCTTTTGCCTGCACGCACTTCAACAACTATCTAAATATCCTCACAACTAGATTCCCAGGCCTGCATGCGAGTTGAAACAAATTTTATTAAATTTGTTTCAATTTCCAGCCATTATTAAATTTTAAGTCCCAAAAACACTGTAAAGATAAATAATGTCAACTATTGGAAACTTAAATCTACAGAACAAAGCATCGTGACAAATCAACTATCTAAAGAACTTATTTGGATAGCTGGGTTAGTTTCGTCTTTTCTTGCATAAATTCGACCATCGCGGACCCAGACAAATTTGTACCCTAGTTCCTTCGCCTTCCTTCTGGCAGCAGCATGAAGATATTTATTGGTGGGGCTTAAGTGTTCAGAAACAAATACAGGAACGCGATTTCCGTTGAGTCCAAGGTGCTCAGAATTTAATTTATCGCGAGTGTTGTTTTTGTTGTACTTCTGGACTGCAGCAAGTAGACTGTCGCGTAAAAACCTGGTACGCAGTTTTAAAATGACTGTTCGTGGTCTATCACTTTCCTTGTTTAATTTCGCAACTCTCGATACGTGAACGATGTCAGAATCGGAAATTGGGCACTCAGTCTTCTTAAAAAGTTGTTCGACAATTTTGTGGACATTTTCAGAACGGCTCTCCAGTATCCCATTTATTTCCACGTTACACTCGCGCTGATGTTGCTCCATTGAATTTAATCGGCCCGTGAGATCCTTTTCTAGCACAGTTATTTTGGAAATTAATTCGCTATTCGTTTTTTGCAGTTTATCAATTTCTATAGACTTACCTTCTAGGCATTTCTTCAGCTCTTCATAGCTTGTATTAAAAAACATTAGCGACTGCTCGAACGAGGAAATCTTATCAGCAACATTTTGCAGTTCATTAGTAAAGTCTCTCATTACCTGCGTCATTTCTTCTCTTATAATAGTGCGAATTCCTATGTCACTCTTACGTACCTCACTGGACTCGATAAATTTTGAACAATCATCAGATGACACTGGACGGGGCTTTGGATTAGACGCATTACGCTGAGTAGAAACCCCAGAGCCACTGGCTACCTCAGTAATAGATTTGACCGATATATCAGAGTTTTTTGTTTTTGTTGGTTCGCTGGTACAATCATGACATTTCCAGTTCTTCTTCTTTTCCGCCGATAATGCTTTAAAACGCTTTACTGTGATCTTGCTACAAACTAAATCAAATTTTAAGTTGCAATTGCAGCATGTCATAAGTTCGATAGTTTGGATCTGGTTCTTACACCCTGCGCAAAATGGGGACATGGTGGAAATATATTTCTGTTACCTCCACGTAGCAGCAAATAATAAATTCTCAAAAATTATATCACTAATATATTAAGGTCACTTTATTGATCCGTTTATAGAATTCAAAACAGACTAACAACAACTTAAAATATTATTTTTCAAATTTTTGTTCAAAAATATTAATTTTTATGACAGGACCGATTGACATTCGATGACATTTTTAATGACATATAATTAAATTATCATATACACTTTAAATTATCAAGAAAGAACGAATACAAAAACACAACAAATAAAACTTCGCCAGTAAAGCACGTGACAATGGATTAACAAGTGAAACGTCAAGTCGTCAACCAATCAGAGATGTTGTTTTGGGCGATCCGATCGACCAATCAGTGTGCTTACGTCATAATAGCCGACGAATCTTCTCGTACTAAGGCAACTGACGTTTTTGCATAACCCTATATTTTTGCAAGCCGCTTCCAATCGGTCTTTTTGGAAATCCATGGGGGAGGCCTATGTCCAACAGTGGACTTCTTATGGCTGAGATGATGATGATGATGATGATATTTTTTCAGTAAGATTGAGAAATGTCATAGCCAATGTCTAATTATCCGTGTTTTCGCGATATCTCTAGAATTTTTGCGAAATATCTAGGGATATCGCTAAAACACGAGTACGTTTTTGCAAAAACCCTACTTTTTCAATAAGATTGAGAAATTTCATAGCCATTATCTAATTATCCGTGTTTTCGCGATATCCCTAGATTTTTTGATTTTGTGCTACGTGTGTGTAATGCGTGTGTGTCTGCATGATAAACACTAGATTAGTGTTTCCAGTAGCACGGCAGTTGCCGTGTTTTAGCGATATTATGTTTTAGTTGCTACCTATGGTTTTTTTTGGTCTCTGGATTCCGTCTTACTCCTAACTTTTACCCCGCTCTGGTTCCCCTTTTCCCCATTGCCACCCTGGTTCCGCTTTGCTCTCGCCCGACTCAAAAACAATAACATAAATTAGTTCAATAAGTCCAAATATTATTACGAATTACCTCCTTATAAAGTTTTAAAAGTATTTTTTTATGTATAAATAGGTTTGCGCTTGACCGCCAACTCACCTGATGTCAAGATGATTGTTGTATTATTATTGATTATTGATTGTTTCATTTATTCTTGATAGATATAATAAATCACATAAAGTCGAGCACTTATTAAATTTGTAACTCGCATTACTCATTTTCCTACAGAGTCGAAGAAAAAAAGTTATAAAATAATCATGGGACCAACTTGGGAGCTTTCTCTATACACAAATTCAGGAAACACAAAAATTGGTTCTCGAATGACGGAGTAATTCGTGTACATACATAAAAATACGGTACGAATTGATAACCTCCTTTTTCGAAGTCGGTTAAAAATCTAGTTTGTTATACAGCAATCTTCTGTTTTGTTTTTTTACACGAAATTGATCTATAACTGACCACCAGCTCATCTGATGGTAAGCGTAAAAACCATCACAATATTAACATACGCTGTGAATATTTTAAGTTCATATGTTTATTTTTTATTTATTTATTAAAATTAAAATAGCACCGCGTTGTTGCGAATTATACAAATGGTATTTATAAAAACGAAGTCAATACAGTTAATAATAAATCGTCAAAATTTAATTACGTAATATGTCAATATTAAAAAAAAAAAATAGCGAAAAGATCAAAGAAGAAACGATTCAAAAGATACAGTCAATTAGGACAGATAGACATACATTTACGGTTTGGTCTACTAAACGCATACGCCCTGGCAACACAGGTTTTCCCTGTCTGCCCGATTTTTTAATAAATAGTGCAGTTTGACACTTCTACACTATCAGTTCAAAGAATAAAGTGTGGTGAAAATGTCGGAATCTATTGATTGCAATGGTGTACAAGTAGTGAGTGTATTGGAAGACCACACGTACCAGCTGGAGGAGGAGCAGCTGGAACAACTCCTGCTGCGTGAGGATGTGAGGAACCTTCCAGTGGTGGTGGTGAGCGTAGCCGGCGCCTACCGCGGGGGGAAGTCCTTCCTGCTCAACTTCTTCATCAGATACCTCTCCGCGTCGGTAAGCACGTTGTTATTTTTTTGACAATAATAAACCAAATCTTTTAGATAATATAGTTTCAAAATGGTTTTCTATTAGTTGGCAGAGTTTGACTACTTGAAATAGAGTGGTTACTTACATGGCTTAAACCCACTTAAGTCAAGGACTAAGGTTTTTTTACCATAAATTACATCAGTTGGTGATGACAATCTAGATATTTTAGGTTTCAAATTCAAATTAAATTATAGCACAGTGTGATAATAATGAAATCCTTTACAATATTAAGCCCATGGATTTAACTCACGTAGGTACTTTAGACCTTATGTCATTACATAAAAAGGAATATTATTGAGCAGATGGTGTAAAAAATATTATTCATTACAATAGTTAAGTTATTGTATATTCTGAACACACGTTCAAAAACGTTAAAAACAACAAAAAGTTTTACTTTGAGTTTTTTTTTGTTTTAATGTACCTGCTGTAAAAAAGTTCGAGTTGGAATAGTTAATAAGTCTGGGATATTATGATCCATATTTCGGTGCTAGCGCATGTTACTGTGCTAATTTTAGAACCTACGTGGCATTAACAGTGGCTTATATTTTATCTATACGTAAAAACTGGCCAAGTACCAATTTTACTTGCGTAGGTACCGAGATTTCTTACTTCTGATAACTGTTAATGTTATAGATATCAGCACAACAAGATGGTTCCTGGCTGGGTGAAGACAGCGAGCCGCTGGTCGGCTTCAGCTGGCGGGGAGGCATCCAGCGGAACACAACAGGCATCCTCCTGTGGTCGGAACCTTTCATCACCACACTGCCTTCCGGAGAAAAGGTAGACAACTTATATTATAATGCTCATCTAAATAAGAATGTGATTATGAATATCATAGGACAGTTGTCTATAATAAATCTTCCATTAAAAGGTGGCAGTACTCCTGATGGACACACAAGGCACAATCGACAACTTGAGTGTCAACACTACCATCGTCGCGCTCTCCAGTCTTTTGTCGTCAGTACAGATTTACAATATGTCCATCAACTTCCAGGAAAACGATATGAAAAATCTACAGGTAATTTATTTAAAACTACTCATTACGTGAATCCGTCACTTTTTCTGCGAAACTGTGAATCTCAAAACCAGATTGTTTGGAAAGTTATCTTATTTTTCATCTTATTCACTCGAAAAGTTAACATTATTGCTGAGATACTAGCGTGGAAAAGTAGTTTTTGCCCCCTAGCTTGGAAAGTTATTTCAAAATTCGAACATGACAGAGCCATATAATTTTCAGAACTAAAACTTGCCAACCTCTTTGTACATCATTTTCGGAAAATCAAAAAATAGTTCAATTCAAGGAGGTTCCTATGTCAACCCGTAAAAATACAAACATAATAATTATATAACTTAAAAACAACACATTTTAGATTTTTAATTTTTTATTCAAAATTTCAGTTTATTTAAGTTGTATATCTTTATTATTTAACTTGTTTAGGTTATTTTAGTTTAGTTTTATTTAAGTACATATGTAATTACAATAATTTGAAATAATTAAATGAATAAATACTTAAAAATACTTTGATTTTATGTGATGTTTATTTCAAAATGTGCGAAATACAAAAACAAAAAACATTGTTTTACTAGGTAAAAATTTTTTTTCTTGCTGGTTCCTAAAAATATTTATCCGTAAAAAAGAATTACAAATATGCAAACTAGGCGGAGCCAAACACATTGAAAAGTCTTTAGCGCCTGAAGATATTTATTTTTAATTCTTGCAATCGGCACCATCTTAATTTAATTTATTTTGATCGAAAACGTTCATAGAAAATAAAAATTTAAAATTCGCTATTATTGGAATAAGTGGAGCATGCCGAATTAATAATAAAATTACTTAATTGAGATAGGGAAACCTAGAAAAGCATATAGTGAAATTGCTTTTAATTAACTTGTCATGTACAATGTCGAAACTAGACAAAAACTAAGTGATTCGTGAGGAATACGTTAAGATTATCGAAATATAAATATCAAGCATTACGTCCTTATAATGGAGGTTGAAAGTCAAACGCAATCGTGGAAAGATATAAAGAAAAATCGATAGAAAACAAATAAAAATACGCAAATACATTGTTGGAGCTATTAATTTTCAACGACCGTGCACAAATCAGTGCCCATCTCCTTCCAAAAACGCCGAAATAAATAATCTTCTAAATTCTTCATAATCTGAATCTCCCTAATCTTCCTCTTTTCCCGACATTTACAGTGGAAACATGTCCCGATGGTTTGCCTACTAATGTAACATGCACTCCAAATGGACTACTTTACTAATACGAATACAACAATGTCACATTGAAATAATATACTTAATATAACATATTATAATAATAACATATTATATTCAGCTGCAGTAGTTTCACATTTAATTTTTAATGTTAATAAGTTAATACAGAAATAAACAGTTTAATTAATTTATGTTGTTTTCCTTGTATCTACTATATTTGGCGAGGACGCTAGAGTGAGATGAAAAACATTGTGTTCTACTAAGCTGGAAAGTTATTTTATCTCGTGCTTTCTTGAATCCATCGCCACGCTCAGGAGGGCAATTCAAATCAAGATCGCTCCGTAACTAAACCATAAGTACGTGAACCGTTTCCCGTCGGCTGCCTTAGTTTTTTTTTCATTCAGTCACTTTTATGTTATACATCTGACACAATTGATAAAACGTGACACGTTCTTAGCTGGTTACTACATTAAAATAAAACCGGATAAATGCGAGTCAGACTCGCCTACCGAGGGTTTCGTACAAACTAGTAAATAAAAGGGGGAAATCGTAATATTTTTTTTTATATTTTCCTTCATAAACAGAAAAATATGTAATCGTAAAAATATTGAAAAAGCTGTTTAGCTTATGCTAATGAAGCTCTTTCATATGATACTCCACATGATACGGTAAAAGAACTTTAAAATTTGGACCCTCATTCCTTCCACCTCATTCCACAAATTTTCGGATTTTTTCCTATATGTGTACTCTAACACAATGCTTCTTACCAAGTTTCATAGTTTCAGGACAACGGAAAGTACCCCATAGGTTTTGATTCCCTTGTAAGTGTCGAAATGTGCGTTTTTTACGACATTCGGCTGTAACTTTTTTTTTTACGAAAACTGAAAACTCTTTGATTTTTCTCTATGCAGCAAGAGACTATGGGTCTGTGTATATGGTTTTAATTTGAACACGATACCTTTACGCGTTTCTGAGATACAGGTTTTGACACTCGGACGGACGGACAGACGGTCAGACAGATGGACAACAAAGTGATCCTTTAAGGGTTCCGTTTTTTCCTTTTGAGGTAGGGAACCCTAAAAAGATAGCAGCCGCCAGGATATGCTTCGCACAAGGTTCAGTTACGGATCGGTTTTGATTGCCCTCCTGGACTCTAGATCTTCAAACCTAGGAATGATCCTTAGAATATAGAAAAATACAGAAGGCGCGTCCAGATGCAGTTACAAAATCCGTGCTGTGTCCAAAAACAAAAGAATCGTCCCGCACCCTTCTCACCTCTCACCCGCATAATGTTGCTAGTGTAGGCATTATTTACCCGTTGCTGTGGTAAATCGTGGAGATAAAAATATATTAAAATAAAATATTTACTTTCTTAAACGGATATCATTATTTTTGTAGGATTTGGCACTATGGCCCTTATACTATAGCCACATTTATAATTAAGAAAAGAGTAAAAACTTAAACGTCACCTCTCTGGTGTAAACTCTTTCTCTCTGACTTGGATTTTCATCCGTGGCACTCGACATTTTCAATATTATCTCTATATTAAATTCTAAACATTGTTTTAGTGAGTTTATTGACAATATATGTATTTGAAGACTTTGGAACAATTAGTTGTGCATATTGTGGTAATATACGCAATCAATTATCAAGACCGGCGTTTCATTCTCTGGATTGTGCTCGATACCTAACACGCAGATTCAACTGCAAATACTAACTACAGCATACTCAGCAATAATTTTTATAACTGTTCTCTTGACTTACTATTCGGATTAATCGGTCAAATAAATTATTTTGTGTTTGTATCTTATTACGTTAGCTCAGAATATTATAAAATTCTATATATATTATTATTCTATATATATTATAAAATATATAATATTATAAAATTAAAAAAGTTTTGCGCTCGATTCGCTCGCGCATGATTGTTTCATATTGATCTATATTTGTATTGATCATTAAAGTGCTGTGAACTTTCTAATACGAGCAAGTAATTAACTAAAAATAGCCACTAACCAAATTTTTTTGGGTTCACTAATACGAAAAACAAAGCATAACGAGCGCGAAAATTGTAGTAGTGTTTTTATAGTATATTACTATAAAAACACTACACTACTACACACTACATAACATTTTGCGATAACATTTTGCGCGAAAAAACCATAAGCTATGCCCAAGTCCATTGCTGAAGACCCCCCCCCCCCCCCCCCCGAAATGAATTCCTGGCTACGGCCCTGGTAGGCTTTTATAAGTTAACGGTTATAGACTAACACCACAAAAAAAAAAATACTGAGGAAAAATTTCGCACTAAATCCATTTAAATCGCAAAATCAATCAATATGTTCACAATATCAAACAAGTAGTTCTATTCTAAGTCCATGTAGGGTGAACTGCAATTATGAAACGCTACCCTGAACACTACTCGACATGCACTTGGCCAATTAATTTTTAATCGGATAAAAATATATTTAAATACCTACTCATTTAATTTACAAACTACTAACTAAAAAAATCAGTAGCAAGTAAAAGTAAGGAAAATCAAAACGTTGATATTGGCAACACCAACAAAATGGACGATTCTTTCTCTACGATGATCAAAGACCGAACAATTTATTAAATAAATACGTAAGATAATGTCAATTGTGCTACTTACACGTGAAATGTTATCCCATCGTGTTTTTTTTTTCACCCCAGCAGTATTTTTACACGTAGGAACGACACATGACGGCATATTTGAATTAAATTTAACACCAACAAAGCTTGCCACTCGTTAAGACGTTCATAGAGCAACTGATCGCGCGCGCTTCAAACTACTCTATATTTGAGTAGTTTCTGTCGCTTCAGTTCGAAGCATGTTCACGGTTTCTGTATTTTTCTATATTCTAAGGAATGATCCTAGGTTTGAAGATCTAGAGTCCAGGAGGAAAAGTATAATCTAGAGCAAGTGAATGATCACTTGCAATGTTTTTATAATTTATTTACAATGTTTTCCAGCTTTTAACAGCGTACGGCAAGTTGATGCAAGAGAAAATTGGAATTGAGAAGCCTTATCAAACTGTAGGCTTTCTCGTGAGGGACTGGCCTTATCCTAACCATTACCCTTTCGGTACTGAAGGAGGAAACCAGCTACTGCAGGGATTGCTTCAGGTATACTATTCAATGATAAAATTAAATATGACGATAAAGTTAAAACAAATACCTAATCAGAAGAATATAATGATGTAATGACCACGTGACGTGTGATAACTTCACAGTGGTGGTCTTTATCTGGCCTAAAACATAAACATTTCTATTCAATACTAGATGACCCGGCGTACTTCGTATCACCTATCAATGAGTGGACCCGATATTTTCTCAACGTTTAAACCTTCCCTGGACTACGACAAACATTTCAAAACCAAAATCAGCTAAATCGGCCCAGCCGTTCTCGAGTTTTAGAGATAAAAACGAACAGTAATTGAGTTTTATACATATTGTAATGTATATAGTACCTTGTATTTTTTTTATCGTTCCATCCTAGGATAATTGTTTAAAAATACTGTATTGACGTCTTATAAATTTCCTCCAGCTTCTTCTATTCTGTGCTGGCTTATAAAAGCCTCTTTTTGCCGTTGTAAGCTTAAAATTTAAATATTTTATTGTTAATGTTTATTTACATTTTATTTTTCTCTGACAGCTTAGACAGCGGTGTCAAAATTCAATTTTCTTTTTATTTCAAGTTTTAAATCAATAACGAAAAAGGTTTATTGAGCATTTACAAATTCATTACATCTTCCACTCAGATGATGTAATGATCCAGGAAATGTGGTGTAATATGATCTAACCACCCTGGATAATGAGGTACCTTGAAAAATGAATACATGGTGAGCTCATCCACAACAACTAATGGAACAACTAATGGATGCTGACGAATGGTACAACGGGACAATATAGATATAGAGATATATATAGATAGATATGACATGCAGCGTGCCGGGTGCTTGACGACTGAGTAATGACTTTGATCATTTGGATTATATTTTCACTTTCCACGCTGTGTTTAATTATTTATGAAATGAAGTACTTTAGCTCTCCTATGTTTGACTTGAAGAAAAAAAAACATAGAATATACCAGCTGATTCTCTTTTCGGTCTTTAGTTGAAGGAAACCGGCATTTATATAGGCGATGGGCTGACCCTTTGTCACTGCAAGCCAACATTACATCTTACTATTTAATAATCCCCCTCTATCCCCTAAAACTCTCTAATTACCTCCATTTTCCATTTTGTCCTCTAATCCTGATCTATTGTGGCATCAAACGGTCTTTTTTTAATGCTTTGTCTACCCTGGAGAAAATAGGCGTGATATTATGCACCTGTATCTAGAATACTTTAGTTTGTTGCCAGTAGGTTTTGTTGTTATGGTCAATAAAGAATCTTACTCCTCTAAAAATAAATAATAATATACTGTCATAAGAGAATACTTTTATGCAAAACGGCGCTAACCTTTCATAAGTAAGATGTGGAAGATTTAAGTACGCTTTGATCAAAAATGAAATGGAACTTTCAACTTTAATTCATCAATTACTATATTTTTCCAGGCAGATCAGTCTGAAGAATTGATAGAGCTATGGAATAATTTAAACTCCTGTTTTGAAGAAGTGTTCTGTTTCTTGTTGCCTCACCCAGGGCCCAAGGTCCAGGATCCCAACTTCAAAGGCCATATCAACGGTAATTTCGAGAACAATAACACTCATTAAATATTTATTATTAAAGCTTAAAACTACAAAATGCCGTGGATTTTATCCATGTGTTTGACTATTTCGCTACATAATTTATCTGCCATCTTTATTTAGAAAATATATATGTTTCCAGATATTGAAGTAGAGTTTCGGAACCATTTAAAAACATTTGTGCCAAAGCTACTTAATTCCGAAAATGTATTGCCAAAGACAATAAACGGAGAAATAATGAAAGCTAGTGACTTGTTTAATTACTTCAAGTCATGTATGACCACAATTGTTCAACAGTGACCAGATTCCTACTCCAAAAATCAATGCTCAGGTGAGATATTATTTAATATGATGTATCTGTGCAAACTACAGGCGCGACAAGCTGTTATTTATATCAATATAAAATTTATTTTCTTCGTTTTAGAGTACTTATATAAATAAAAGCTTGTTTTAAAAATAAAAAAAAATTATTTACTAGACTAAAAAAGAGTGCTTGTCAAGACTATTCAAACGAATCCAAACTCGACGGTTTTATCTTGTTTAGTTTAGGAGTTCTTATAGGATCACTATGTTGTCCGTTCGTCGGGTGTCATCTCGGGAACGCGTGAAGGTATCGAGTTGAAATTAAAACCATATACGCAGATCCATAGTATCTTGATGCAGAAAGAAAAATAAAGTTTGTAAGTTTTCGTAAAAAAAAGTTACAGCCGAATATATCGTAAAAAACGCACATTTCGACACTTACAAGGGAATCAAAACCTATGGGGTAGGTACTTCCCGTTGACCTAGAACAATGAAATTTGGCAAGAAGCATTGTGTTAGAGTACAACACAGAATTCACCCTATTACATACTTTGGAGTACACATATAGGAAACAATCCTAAAACTGGACATTTTTAATTTAATTACAAAAAAAATGTGTCTTTATGCAGGGAATGAAGGTCCAAATTTTAAAGTGAATTAACCTTATCATGTGGGGTATCATATGAAAGAGCTTCAGTAGCATAAGCTAAAATAGGTTTTAAATATTTTTACGATGTATCTATATTTTTCGGTTTATGAAGGAAAATATATCATCATCATCATCATCATCATCATCTCAGCCATAAGAAGTCCACTGCTGGAAATCATATAAAAAAATATATGATTTCCCCCTTTTATCTACTAGTGTGTACGAAACCCTCGGTGGGCGAGTCTGACTCGCACTTGTCCGGTTTTTAAATGTATGTACACGAATTACTCCGTCATTCGAGACTTCAACCACTTTTTGTGTTTCCTGAATTGGCGTATAGAGAATGCTCCCAAGTTGGTCCCATAATTATTTTATAAACATCGCTTTATTACTTTTTGAATAATCTCTAAAAATGAAAATATTTTCATTGTATTCCGGAGTGAATGCGTCAGATTATAGAATCGCAGAGTTCCACCTACACGTTTTTCTTTGCAAAAGTATCAAATATTAAGGATTATCATACAGACATCTGCACATTTTCTAATCTTCCAAGACGACCATTTGACATTCAATGACAAATCGCATTCTTGACAAAAGAAAAATATAATCGGCCAAGTGCGAGTCGGACTCGCGCACGAAGGGTTCCGTACTATCATCTATAATACTACAAAGTTTAGTTCTGTTTATAAAATAACGAGAAATCAACGAAATTCCAAGTAGTAAATTGCAAACTTATAGGTAGGTTTTCGATACACATCCGGGCAGCATGACGACGCTCGCGCGAATACGCGCGGCTATGGCTCGCTCCGTTATGTTACCTCCCCCGCTACCCGCGCGTTCGCGCCACCACCACACCGCGGCGCGGCGCTCGCACCGCGTTTAGATGCACGGATTATTTTCATTTTGTGAGTTTTTATGTATTAGATTAGGTATTTATTTTTATAGTTAATATATTTCTAAATATTTACTTACAAATATTCAAGTTTCTACCTGTTAATTAAGATCGAGTAAAAATTGCTTAAAAATTACGTTTGTTGTATGGGAGCCCCCCTTTAATATTTACTTTATAGTTATTTAATTATTTATTTTGAAAGGTAATATACAAGTAAGTATTCTGTGAAAATTTGAAGCGTCTACCTGTTACCGTTTTTAATATTGAGCAAAAAAATACGAAAAAAACACGTTTATTGTATGGGGACCCCCCTTAATATTTTATTTTTTTAAATTTTTAGTATTTGTTGTTATAGCGGCAACGGAAATACATCATTTGTGAAAATTTCAGCTTTCTAGCTATCACGGTTTATGAGATACAGCCTGGAGACAGACAGACAGACAGACAGACAGACAGACAGACAGACAGACAGACAGACAGACAGACAGACAGACAGCGAAGTCTTAGTAATAGGGTCCCGTTTTTACCCTTTGGGTACGGAACCCTAAAAAGAGCGTGTGAAGAGGGGTCTCTTTAAAAAGTTTACAATCGTGAAGGATTTACTAAGTTGCGTTTGAAGTCGGTTTTTTAATAGAAAAATTATGTTTTATCTGTTTCTTCACGTCAAAGAATTATTTTGCGTAAATTTTTTGGCCTTTCCTATGGGTTTATTACTCATTCTATGAAAAATAATCTGGTACGCCAGATCCTTTTGCTTTTTATCCAAAAACAAAACCGGACAAGTGCGAGTCAGACTTGCCCACCGAAGGTTCCGTACAAACTAAATAAAAGGGGGAAATCATATTTTTTTTTATATTTTCCTTCATAAACCGAAAAATATACATCATAAAAATATTTAACACATTCCTTGATCACCACTCGGATCCGAGTGGAGCGGGGCTATAGTAGCGGCGCCTCCCATTCGGATCCGAGCGAGCGTCCCTTTCATTTTGCGTTTGAGGCAGTCAACGTTGCTTTGCGCGGCTACTCTGTACTTAATCAAAATTCGCCTAAAAAGTTTTGGTTCCCAGCTGAATTGAAGGATCTGCAGGGGGAGAAGAATGTGTTTAAAACCTGTTTTAGCTTATGCTAATGAGGCTCTTTCATATGATACCCCACATGATACGGTTAATTCACTTTAAAATTTGGGCCCTCATTCCTTGCATAGAGACACTATTTTTTGTGATCATATTAAAAATGTCCAGTTTTCGGATTTTTTCCTATATGTGTACTCTAACACAATGCTTCTTGCCAAATTTCAGAGTACTAGGTCAACGGGAAGTACCCCATAGTTTTTGATTCCTCTGTGAGTGTCGAAATGTGCGTTTTTTACGACATATTCGGCTGTAACTTTTTTTTACGAAAACTGAGAATTTTTATTTTTCTTTCTGCAGCAAGATACTATGGATCTGCGTATATGGTTTTAATTTCAACTCGATATCTTCACGCGTTCCCGAGATAAAGGTCTTGACACACGGACGGACGGACGGACGGACAGACGGACAGACGGACAGACGGACAGACGGACAACAAAGTGATCCTATAAGGGTTCCGTTTTTTCCTATTGAGGTACGGAACTCTAAATAAAATAGGTGTTTATAGTAGTGAAGTGTGTTTAAAAATTAAAGAAACTTACCCAGTGAAGTTTGGTGAATAAAATTTTTAGTTTCACGCATAATTAATAAATAAATAAAAAACCGGACAAGGCGAGTCAGACTCGCCCACTGAGGTTTCCGTACAAACTAGTAGATAAATCGGGGATTTTTTTTATATTTTCCTTCATAAATCGAAAAATATACATCATAAAAATATTTAAAAACCTGTTATAGCTTGTGCTAATTAAGTTCTTTCACATGATATCCCACATGATACGGTTAAGGTACTTTAAAATTTGGACCCTCTTTCCTTGCTTAAAGACCCTCTATATTGTGAAAAAATTAAAAATATCCAGTTTTCGGATTTCTTCCTATATGATTACTATAATACAATGCTTCTTGCCAAATTTCATAGTTCTAGGTCAACGGGAAGTACCCCATAGGTTTTGATTCCCTTCTGAGTGTCGAAATGTGCGTTTTTTCGACTTATTCGGCTGTAACTTTTTTTTATGTAAACTGAGAAGTTTGATTCTTCTCTCTGCCGCAAGATATTATGGATCTACGTAAATGGTTTTAATTTCAACTCGATACCTTCACGCGTTCCCGAGATAAAGGTCTTGACACCCTGACAGACGGATAGACGGACAGACGGACAGACGGACAACAAAGTGATTCTATAAGGGTTCCGTTTTTTTCTTTTGAGGTACGGAACCCTAAAAATGAATACTTTTATTTATAAACAAATAAAAATTAATACTTTTATTTTTACGTTTTTAATGTTAAATCAAACAAAACAAATTGATTTCAGTTTAGTAAACTGAAACGGGGAAAATAGCAACAGTTACTATTTAGTTATCTTTATTACGTTACACTACTATTAACACCTATTTTTTAGGATAAAAAGAAAAACTATCTGGCGTGACTGATTATATTTCATTAAATAAATTATTAATATAGGTAAATTTACGTCTTTGAAATGTTCCATGCTTCTTAAGTTCTGATAAAATTATAATGAAAACTGATATTGTAGGTTGTACTCGCAGCATATGCATAGAATATTGCATAAAAGTTCAATAACGATATCCGAACATGATCTCTACTCATGAGCTCCTCATGCAATCAGGATTGGTTATCTCCTCACGAGCGAATTCTTCAATGACTGCTAGCATTTGCATGTAATTTTTCATATAAGTAGGCTTAATTTTGATAGCTTATCTTGATATAAAATTGTTAGCTATCGACCATTTTATATCTGACGTATTATAAAATTATGAATATGTATGTATTTCAGACTATCATGGACTCATTGTGGCAACTTCAAGAAAATAGTAATATTAAAAAAGGTTAGAAGACAAACGAAAAAGAGTGGAGAAAGAACAAAAAATATTAGAGGCAGAACGAAAACGAGGAAGAAGAAAGAAGACGGATAACGGAAAGACAAATGTACGAGCAAGAAATATAAGCAAACTGAGGATTGAACAACAAAGACTTGCTGCTAAAAATCAACAGTTACGAGATTATATTAATCAGTTTGTTAATAATAATGAATGATAGATGTGAGGTTCCCATATCCATAGCTTTTTCACTACTACCAGCAGTACAATTACCAGTACCACCAACATCCCCACCACCACAGTGTGTAATTTCTTAGATTCTCGTTTTAACGTTATACATATGTATGTCTTTATTATACTATGTTTGACATATCATGCCTCTGATTAACTTCGTTAAACATGTTTGCAATAATAATAAATTCAACACTCAAATGGACACATTCTAAGGCGTTGCAAGAATTTGTTTAAAAATGGTAATTTTTTTTATAACAATACTTTGTCATTTGTAATCATCATCATCATCATATCAGCCACAAGAAGTCCACTGCTGGACATATTATGATATATTATGTATATTGTGAAATAAAAGTACTTGGTTCGTCTAGTTTTGTTTTATTAAACAAATTAAAGTTTGAATTTAAGCTGTTTACAAAATGCAGTGCACTGCATCCATGTATCCTAAAAGAATAGGTGTTTATAGTTTATTTATATACAAACACGGACCCTGTGGGGCCATAGTCTAATCAGCGACTTGATGTATTGTTATTATGAGAAATCAAAAATAAATTTGATTAGATATAGTCTGCAAGCTTGTTGATACATAAGTGTAAAAAAAAACTTCAAAAATATAGAATATTTACAGACGCGTAACATCTCTTGTCAATCTATGAAACCTGCAAAGCGTCCACCTGAGTATATTTTTTAATGTAGAAATAAGTTTGCGTTTGACCGCCAACTCGCCTGATGTTAAGCAACATAATGACATGCATCAAGCTTACTTTTTAGGGTTCCGTACCTCAAAAGGAAAAAACGGAACCCTTATAGGATCACTTTGTTGTCTGTGCGTCCGTCCGTCGGGGTATCAGGACCTGTATCTCGGGAACCCGTTAAGGTATCGTGTTGAAATTAAAACCTTATACGCAGATCTATAGTTTCTTGCTGCAGAAAGAAAAATCTAATTTCTCAGTTTTTGTAGAAAAAGTTACAGCCGAATATGTTGTAAAAAACGCACATTTCGACACTCACAAGGGAATCAAAACTTATGGGGTAGGTACTTCCCGTTGACCTAGAACTATGAAATTTGTCAAGAAGCATTGTGTTAGAGTACACATATAGGAAAAAATCCGAAAAGTGGACATTTTTAATTTAATCACAAAAAAATAGTGTCTTTATGCGAGGAATGAGGGTCTAAATTTTAAAGTTCTTTAACCGTATCATGTGGGGTTTCATGTGAAAGAGCTTCATTAGCATAAGCTAAAACAGGTTTTTATAAATATTTTGACGATGTATATTTTTCGGTTCATGAAGGAAAATATAAAAAAATAAATGATTTCCCGCTTTTATCTACTAGTTTGTAAGGAACCCTCGGTGGAGGAGTCTGACTCGCACTTGTCCGGTTTTTTTTATCAGCCCTGTTTGTACAAACTGTCCCGCTGCTGGGCGTGGGCCATCTTCTCATTGTGCGAAAGTGCAGGTTGGCAGACTTCACACATCTTCAAGATCATTGAGAACTCTGAGATATGTAGGTTTCCACACGATGTTTTTCCTACATCGGCCAATTCGGTAAAAGCTCCCAATTACTGATTGGGATATGCGGGTTCATGTCACGTCGAATTTGAAATTATTGAACTATCTACAAATTTGTAGATACTCAAGTGTGAAAAAAATTCAAAAACCGGACAAGTGCGAGTCAGACTCGCCCACCGAGGGTTCCGTACAAACTAAATAAAAGGGGCTATTCATCTATTTTTTTTATATTTTCATTCATGAACCGAAAAATATACATCGTAAAAATATTTAAAAACCTTTTTTAGCTTATGCTAATGAAGCTCTTTTGATATGATACCCAACATGATACGGTTAATTCACTTTAAAATTTGGGCCCCTCATTCCTCTCCTATAGACACTATTTTTGTGTTTATATTAAAAATGTCCAGTTTTCGGATTTTTTCAATGCTTCTGGCCAAATTTCATAGTTCTAGGTCAACGGGAAGTAGGTTTTGATAGGTAGGTAGGTTGATAGGTTTTGATTCCCTTGCGAGTGTCCAAATGTGCGTTTTTTACTACATATTCGGCTGTAACTTAATGACTAAAAAATAGTATCTCTGTTTTAAATTCGCATAGTTTGCGCGTGGTACACGCACTCGGCCGCTTATATGTGGATGTAATTAAATAAATAAATATTTGTGGACATTTCATACAACACCATCTAGCCCAAACTAAGCAAAGCTTGTACTATGGAACTAGATGGCTGATAGAATACATATATACTTCTTTTTTTGTAAATATATACATATGATACATAGAAACACCCAGACACAGAACAAACATCCATGCTCATCACACAAATGTTTGCCCTGGGTGGGGATTGAACCCACGACCTTTCAGTTCAGCAGGTAGACGTAAACACACTACCAACTGAGCCACAAGGCCAGTCAAAATTATTTCTTTTTGTATTAATATACGAATTTAATATACGTAAGCCTCATGTTTTATGAGTTTATGTTTACACTGTTTTATGTCACAAAATGTCCGAAACATATTTTATTTCATTATCTAGTTTGGATATTTATCTAAAGTACATTCAACAATTTTATATTCAAACATGAGATATCGTGAGCGAGCGAGACTGTTGCGGCATCCGTCCCCGGCGCCTTAACAAGAAAAGGAGAGCTGTGAATGAAAAAAAGATGTGATAAAATACCTAAGGAATGTTGCATTATTGAAAGACAGATTTGTTTATAGACATAGAGTACATAGAGTAAATAAAAGATAGCATAATAATATATTTTTTATATTTATATTTATTTACGTAATACAAGTTTTACACGCAACTTAGCTCAGTTTATAGATTTCTTTTTTAAATACCTACTTTATTTTTAAATAAATAAGATTTAGATAAATTTAGGTTTTACTGGTTGTTAAAAAATGGTGGTTGTATTTTGTTAGTTTTTATATATTTATTAATATTAGTTTTTTTCTTGTTGTATTAAACATGTTGTTATTATTTTATTATTATATTGTTATTATTATATTATTATATTGTTATTTTCATGAGTCTTTTATTTTCCCATTGTAATATTATAACAAGCTAAGCAAAAAAGTATACGAAATAAATAAAGTTCATGTACAAGTACAGCTCAGCAAAGAATTCTAGAATCGAACTATATTTTAATTTTTACAATCAAAATGTGGAAAAATCTATATCTTTAAAATTATTATTATATTATTCACTAAGTTATTACGTTTTTTCGTTGTTATTACTACGAAAACTGAGAAATTTGATTTTTCTTTCTGCAGCAAGAGACTATGGATCTGCGTATATGGTTTTAAATTCAACTCGATACCTTCACGCGTTCCCGAGATAAAGGTCTTGACACCCGGACAGACGGACAGACGGACAACAAAGTGATCCTATAAGGGTTCAGTTTTTTCCTATTGTGGTACGGAACCCTAAAACTATCGAATATTGATACTTCTTATGTTGAAAACCATCAAACAGATTAGCCTGCAGGGCGTGCCAAAAAATTAACAATAAATACATACGCACGATAACTAAAAACGTTCAGCAGTTGGATAAAAGTAGTGAATCAGCGTCGCGTCTCTGAATTAATGCACCGATATCTATGACATCGCGCCCACTATTCTAAACGTAAATAAATATGTGAAATGAATTCTGGGGAAATTCACAATTACACATCGTAAAGAGTTAGGAATTTCAAAGTAGCGTGCCAAATTGCCAGGGAAAAAACGAAAACATTATGTTCCGAGAAAAATGTTGACTAAAAGTTTACTCACATCATGTTTTTTTTTTTGAAATAACATAAATCTACGATTGCAACATCGCTTAACATCAGGTGAGTTGGCGGTCAAGCGCAAACCAATATTGTATAAAAAAAAAAATACCACTCACATCATGCTAAGCGACGGCGTTGCCGAAGATGGAGCTTATTAATCTAGAAGATATTAATTAAATCTTGCCTCGAAAATTGCAAGATTGTAGTTCTCGATACACACTTAGTCAACTTTATGCCGGCAATTTTGCCGACATAGGTCTAACCGGCTTGTGTCGGCGGGTTTGGTAAGCATTGCACTATTTGTTATAAAATTTGACACAGAGATCTTTTAGGACTTGTAAAATGACATAGGCTACGTTTTATCATCATCGTAATCACCGTTTTTATCACTAATGGGGTGACACCAGCACAGCTAGTAACAAATAAATTCCTTTGTGCTACTTCATTCATGAATGGCCTAAGCTCAGTTGGTGATATGACTGCCTGCTAAGCTGTAGATCGCGGGTTCGATCCCCACCCAGGGCAAACATTAAATTTGTGTGAGGAACATGGATGTTTGTCCTGAGTATGGGTGTTTCTATGTATTACAAGGCTAGATGGTGTTGTGTGAAATGTCCACTAATATTTATATTTATTTATACAATTATCAATTATTTTTGCCTAAACAATGACTGGTAAATATTTAAGAGAGTTGCATTCAAAATTAGGCCGTGGTTATGTGTGGGTAGTACTAGTTATGTATGTCTCAAAAGAAAGTAGAATTTCTTCAATTGGGGACTCCCGAACATAAAATTGTCTGTATTTAACATGTGTGTGGGAGTTTATGATGATATGATAACACTTGATTATTGTTGCCAGTAGTACGTTAGTTGCCGTGTATTAGTGATATTATGTTTGGTTACTAAGTATCTTAAAGCTTATTTTTAGGGTTCCGTACCTCAAAAGGAAAAAACAGAACTCTTATCTCTTAAGATCTCTTTGTTGTCCGTCTGTCCGTCCGTCCGTCCGTCTGTCAAGACCTGTATCTCGGGAACGCGTGAAGGTATCGAGTTGAAATAAAACCATAATATACGCAGATCCATAGTATCTTGCTGCAGAAAGAAAAATCAAACTTCTCAGTTTTCATAAAAAAAAGTTACAGCAGAATATGTCGCAAAAAAACCCATATTTCGACACTCTCAAGTGAATCAAACCTATATACTTTCCGTTGGCCTATAACTGTGAAATTTGGCAAAAAGCATTGTCATATACGAGTAGTACACATAAAGGAAAACAATTCGAAAATTGTAAATTTTTAATTTAATGACAAAAAAATAGGGTCATATTATGCAAGGAAGAAGGGTTCAAATTTTAAAGTGCTGTAACCGTATCATGTGGAGTATCAATATGAAATAGCTTAATTAGCATAAGATAAAACAGATTTTTAAATATTTTTATGATGTATATTATTTGCTATATGAAGGAAAATATATATAATTCCCCCCCCCCCCCCCCCTTTTATCTACTAGTTTGTACGGAACCCTCGGTGGGTGAGTCTGACTCGCACTTGTCCGGTATTTTACTGCTATCGTCTTTGTTCGAAACGGCTTTGGTATACCAAACAAACACGGTCTGGTAACACTGGTTTTTACTGTTTGCCCGATATTATTATAAATAGTGCTGTTGGTCACTTATGAAATTCAGTTGCAATAGAGACATCACAGAATAAAGTGTGGTGAAAATGTCGAATTCAAATTGTGGTGTACAAGTGGTCAGTGTATTGGAAGACCACACATATCAGCTGGAAGAGGATTTACTGGAACAGCTCCTGCTGCGTCAGGATGTGAGGAACCTTCCAGTGGTGGTGGTGAGCGTAGCCGGCGCCTACCGCGGGGGGAAGTCCTTCCTGCTCAACTTCTTCATCAGATACCTCTCCGCGTCGGTAAGCATATTGGTATTTTTGGCCAATGATTCTCATACAAGTTTGCCGCGGGATTCGAACCCAGAACTTGCGATTCGCAAATAAGACAATCTCACGACTAGGCTGCTGGAAACTTCATTGTTAAAAATTGTTTTCTATTAGTTGGCAAAGGGAATCTATGGCTACTTACTTGGCTAAAACTAACTTAAATATTGACATGGTGATAATGTTATGATAAATATGTATGTTTTATTAGTTCATAGATTGCCAGTGACTGGGAATAAAAACTATTTATGGCTATTTTGAAATGAATTGTGTTTTTTTGTTCTATTTATTTTGATTTCATTTAGTCGGTAACATCAAATTATTTTCAAAATTGCCATTCTACCTTCTATCCATCATAGAGGCTATTTTATTTGTATAGTTGTAGTCGTTTCCTATCCGGTCCATTAATTAAAATACGCACTACACTTAAATTTTGTATATTTCGTTTACGATGTATGTGTCGGCACACGTCTATATAACTTCGAACATCAATTTTATTATTTACCGCCAAATATGTAAAATAACATGCAATTGCAGTGGCTAGCCGATTCGCACTGAGACGCTCGGAACCAAAGTCCAAACAGAGGCGAGCGCGCGATGCATGCAGGCTTGCATTCCACAAGCAAAACAAGGCATTGCGCTCGGCTTTGCTTGTGTCGATACTTTTATTTACAGAAATGATGTTTTATTTAGAAAAATTAAATGGTGAATTTAAACATAATAAATTAAGCAAATTTAGGTTGCTACACTACTCCCCCGCTGAGACCGAAGGTTACTGAGGTCGATAGTAATCCGGAAAGCGTACAACTCTGCCGGATCTGGTCTTTCTCTCTGGAACTATCTCTGCCGCAGGTGGAGTGGACTGAGTGGTAGTTGTATTCTTTCTATCATCTTTATCTGATGTTGCATCATCTCGGGTCATGTGGGCTGGCTTCAGACGATCAATAGAAACGGTGGACTCTTTGTCGTTGATGGCTATTTTGAAAGTCTTGTTCCCTCGTTCCAGGACTTTGTAAGGGCCGGTGTATGGTGGTTCAAGCGAGCGCCTCACAGCGTCCTGCCGTAGAAAGACGAATTCAGCAGTCGACAAGTCTTTAGGTACGTAAAATGATTTCTGCCCATGTCTACTTGCAGGTTCTGGAGACAACTTAGCCATTTGAAGACGGAGACGTGATGCAAAATCAGTAACGTCATAAGTCGTGCTGGAAGGGGTGAAGAACTCTCCTGGAAGTCGCAACGGCTCACCGTAAACAAGTTCTGCTGCTGACGCTTTGATGTCCTCCTTCCAGGAACTGCGGATTCCAAGAAGTACGAGAGGTAGAACTTCTGCCCAGCTTGTGTTTTGGTGACACATGATGGCCGCCTTCAATTGGCGGTGGAAGCGTTCCACCATACCATTGCAGGCGGGATGATAAGCTGTGGTCGGTCGATGCTGGGTACCCAGGATAGCAGTCATGGTGCGGAAGAGGTCACTCTGGAACTGACGGCCTCTGTCCGTGGTTATGCGATGCGGACAGCCGAAGTGGGCCACCCAGCCAGCGATGAAGGCGCGGGCACATGTCTCCGCCGTGATGTCAGCGAGAGGATATGCCTCAGGCCAACGAGTGAAGCGATCGATGACCGTGAGGCAGTACCTGAAACCACACGAAATTGGTAAAGGGCCCACGATGTCCATATGGACGTGGGAGAAGCGTTGGGAAGGAACAGGAAAAGTAGATGTGGGTGCATGGGTGTGCCGGTGAATTTTGTTTCTCTGGCAATCTGTGCATTCATTTGCCCATTGTCGGCAATCTTTCTGTGCTCCTGGCCAAATAAATCTTCTCGTTATTAAACTTGCTGTTGCTTTAGCTCCGGGGTGGCTCAATCTATGTAATGCATTGAAAATTGACTTCCGGAAAGCTGATGTTAAAAATGGGCGTGGAGTTGGAGTTGAAACGTCACAATAAACTTCCGTATTGGAATCTGGTGTCTTTATTTTTCTCAAATCTAGTGCTGAACCCTTTTGTAGCAGCTGTTGAAGTTCTAGATCTGAGTCTTGTGATTCTGCGAGTGCTTGATAGTTTAAGAGTGTTCCAATTTCTTCTATGCGCGAGAGAGCGTCAGCTACAACATTCTGGCTTCCTTTGATGTACTGTATATCCGTTGTAAACTGGGAAATATAATCCAGGTACCGGAACTGTCTCGGCGAACATTTTTCACGATTGTGTGAGAAGACAAATGATAGCGGTTTGTGATCTGAGAAAACCGTAAATGGTCTGGCTTCTACCATGTGGCGAAAATGTCGAATTGCGTCATAAATAGCAAGTAACTCGCGATCGTATGGGCTATACTTCTTTTGTGCTGAAGATAGGCGTCGCGAAAAAAACGCTAGCGGTTTCCAGCTGTCTCCACACTTTTGCTGAAGGGCAGCACCGATGGACGTGTCTGATGCGTCTGTGAATACCGCTAACTGCGCGTCCGGTTCCGGATGTGCCAGCATAGCTGCATTAGCAAGGCTCAATTTGCAAGCGTTGAAGGCTTCCTGCATTTCAGGTGTCATGGTGATGCTCTGAGATCCTTTTGATTTTGGTCCAGATAGCACAACGTTGAGCGGTGCTTGAAATTTGGCTGCTCCAGGTACAAAACGCCGATAAAAGTTGTACATTCCTAAAAATCGACGGAGTTCCTTTACCGTTGTTGGCGTCGGATAGTCTCGAATGGCCTGTACTTTATCCGGGAGTGGTTTAATGCCGTTTGTAGTCACTTCGTGTCCCAAAAAGGTGATTTGTGTCTTGCCAAACTCACACTTTTTGGTATTTATGAGCATACCATAATCTGCTAAGCGC
This sequence comes from Lycia hirtaria, assembly GCA_947563715.1. Taxonomy (NCBI): domain Eukaryota; kingdom Metazoa; phylum Arthropoda; class Insecta; order Lepidoptera; family Geometridae; genus Lycia; species Lycia hirtaria. The sequence goes on from OX387375.1 coordinate 30,119,925, forward strand.
TGGAACAGTTGGCGGAGGTGCTGGAGATGGAGAATCTCGTTTTGTGACGCAACCAAAATATCATCTAAGAACCCGTAACAAAAAGGCAGTCCTTTGAGCATTTCGTCTACGAAACGTTGAAACGTTTGCGCTGCATTGCGAAGACCGAAAGTCATATATGGGAACTCGAATAGACCGAATGGAGTCGTGATTGCGGCCTTCGCAATATCCGCTCCATTTATCGGTATTTGATTGTATGCTTTGACTAAGTCAATTTTTGAGTAGATCTCAGTACCCGCAAGCTGCTGCGAGAAATCTTGTATATGGCGGATCGGATATTTGTCTGGAATGGTACGTGAATTAAGAGCCCGGTAATCACCGCAAGGTCGCCAACCGTTGTCCTTCTTAGGTGCTAGGTGGAGCGGTGATGCCCACGAACTTTCAGATCTGCGCGCAGTACCATTCGCCAACATTTCGTCAAACTCCTGTTTTGCAATCTTGAGCCTGTCTGGCGGAAGTCTTCTGGGTCGGCTAGAGACGGGTGGGCCTGGTGTTGTACGGATATGATGCTCAGTACTGTGTTTGACCTCACGTTGCGTTCCAGCTGGGCAAGTAATGGAAGGATACTCACGTAGGAGACGGTGGTATACAGTGTCGCCAGATACTGCTTTGATTGAAGCGATATCCTTTGGCTCTTTATCAGGTGCTGCTGCAGTAGAGAGTGATGTCAGCCCGTCGACCAAGCGGTGGTTTCTCACATCTACAAGTAAATTATAAAATCTGAGAAAATCTGCGCCAATAATTGGTTTGGAAACGTCAGCCACAACAAAACGCCAGCGATATGCACGCCGTAAACCTATGTTGAGCTGCAGGTGGATCCAGCCGTAAGTAGCGATCGCAGAACCATTTGCCGCGTAGAGTTGGTAGCCTGTTCTAGTGCGAACTTGATTCAGAGCAGATCGTGGGTATACGCAAAGGTCTGATCCAGTATCAACTAAAAATGACATCTTAGTCGTCCGATCCGTAATAAATAAGCGGCCTGGGTTGAGTGGGCAGTCGCTAGCCGCTACTTCCGGCTGCCGCTTGCGTTTTCCGCCATATTGAATGCGCATGGAGTAGTACACCGTGTAGCACGGTTGCGGAATCGGTTATGATACCAGCAGAAATCTGGATTATATTGGCTTGAGCGCGAGTTGCTTCTGCTACGATTTGGTCGCTGATGACCACCTTCTCGCGATTCTGTTCTTCCATGCGAGCGCGATATATGCCCCTTGAGTGATGCTACTTCACGTGACAATTCTGCAATCTGTTTTGCCATGTCGCTGAAGGAAAAATCGGCTGCTGCTACCACCGGAGCTGCGGGTGCGGGGACTATTTCATAAACGCGGTCTGCCAGGTCCGCCGCCGCTTCCAAGGCTACCTCCGTTTGCGAAGCAATCACAGTTTGTATATTATGAGGTAAGCGGCTCGACCATAACGTTCTTAAAAAAGAGTCAGGTACATTTGGTCCTGCTAGCGTTTGTAGGTGTCGAAGGAACTGTGATGGTTTTCTATCCCCAAGTTCCTCATGCATTAACAACTGCTTTAACTTCTTTTCTTGTGATGCTGACAGACGTTTTATAAGTTCTGCTTTTAATTTTATATATTTATTTTCTGCAGGTGGCGCAATAATAATATCTTTTACTTCAGCCGCATATTGTTGGTCTAGCTGGGATATTACGTGGTAAAATTTGGTTGCATCGGCAGATATACCGGCTATCAAGAACTGTCCTTCGACCTGTGCGAACCATAATGCCGGCTCCTCGGGCCAAAATGGGGGTATCTTGACTCCTAGCTTGAAAACATTTACCGATTCTGCTGTGCTGCCGGTCGCCTCTCTTCCAATACCTCTAGTTTGTTCGTCGTCCTTAGGCATGCTTCCACACTTGTTCTAACTTCGGGGTCACCAATATGTAGTCGTTTCCTATCCGGTCCAATAATTAAAATACGCACTACACTTAAATTTTGTATATTTCGTTTACGATGTATGTGTCGGCACACGTCTATATAACTTCGAACATCAATTTTATTATTTACCGCCAAATATGTAAAATAACATGCAATTGCAGTGGCTAGCCGATTCGCACTGAGACGCTCGGAACCAAAGTCCAAACAGAGGCGAGCGCGCGATGCATGCAGGCTTGCATTCCACAAGCAAAACAAGGCATTGCGCTCGGCTTTGCTTGTGTCGATACTTTTATTTACAGAAATGATGTTTTATTTAGAAAAATTAAATGGTGAATTTAAACATAATAAATTAAGCAAATTTAGGTTGCTACATAGTTATATACTGTGTTATATGAAGACAAAATATTTATTTCTTTACTCAACTGTGGCGAAGCTATGAAATGAGGGTTGAATGTTTGACCAGTACGCTTATAATAGTGTTGAGTGTCCATCCATATATTTCCTCGTATACTAGACTAAAGTAAACGGTTATACCAATTTTTATGGATGAATTGCCATTAACTTTTTCTTTATTCGGCAATCACCCAAGAAAAGTGTCATTATGAATATTAAAGTCTTAAAAATCAAAATGGCGGATTTTAAACGCCACAATACGAACTCTTAAAAGGCATCACTTAACCAATTAAAATGCTTAAAATAACTAAATCCAAAAACGAACGTAATTTCTTCACAACAACTGCACTTCCTTTTTTGAATTTAGTGAGTTAAAGAATTTTAATTAATTTGGTGGTGCCTTAAGAATTTACCACAATGTACATTTTAATAAGATATTTCGTGATATACATAATTTTACAATGACAACAACCGTGGGTTTCACACATTACGTAAAACAAACGTCACTGAAACGTAGTAGGTAATTACTTAAAAATTATTTACATATGCTTTTGTTTATAATCATAAAAATGCAATCAAAAGTCATAAGATTTAAATTAAATCCGTATTCAGCGATATCGATCCACATTCTTGTTGTGTACTGCACAAGAATGGAATTCTTCGCCGCCATCTATTTCCTGAGACCTATAATAATCTTGGAATTTTCAAGCCTAGAGTGAATAGATTTCTTCTAGATCGACGAGCTCCATCCTCGGCCACACCGTCGCTTAACATCAGGCGAGTCGGTGGTCAATCGTAGATCTGTCTTGTATAAAAAAACACATTTATTTATTGCAATAATTCAGTTATTGTATGTAATGAACCAACGTGTTTAAAAACTACAAAAATGTGACTTCTAACTCATTGCTTTTAACGAAACTGACGTAGAAAAGTTCAAGTTGAACAAGTCTATAAATCTGGGACATTATAATCGATATTTCGTAGCTAGCGCATATTTCTGTGCTAATTATAGAACCAACGCGTCATTAACAGTAACATACATTCTATCTGTACGTAAAAACTGGCCAAGTACCAATTTTACTCGCGTACCGGGCTTTCGTACTCATGATTGCTGTTATTGTAATACTTTAGAGTTCAGCGCAACAAGATGGTTCCTGGCTGGGTGAAGACAGCGAGCCGCTGGTCGGCTTCAGCTGGCGGGGAGGCATCCAGCGAAATACAACAGGCATCCTCCTGTGGTCGGAACCTTTCATCACCACACTGCCTTCCGGAGAAAAGGTAAACATTTGTATTTTGAATATTTTGATGCTCATCTAAATAATAATGATGATATGAGTATCATGGGTCAGTTGTTAAAAATAAATCTTCCTTTAAAAGGTGGCAGTACTCCTGATGGACACGCAAGGCAGCTTCGACAGCAAGAGTACAGTCCGCGACAACTCCACTATCTTCGCGCTCTCCACTCTCGTGTCTTCAGTACAGATCTACAACCTGTCCATGAACATTCAGGAAGATGACTTGCAACATCTGCAGGTATTCAACATTTAATCTTACAAAAATACATACAATCACACCTATTTTACAATCTATCCATAAACATCTAGGAAGACGGTAAAATCTACAAGTATTTTTATTTAAAACTTACAACGTGAATCCGTTAGCTGAAGCCATAATGTGAATCTGAAAACCCGATTATTAAGAAATTAATGTTAGATAGATAGAATGTATTAAAAGACCACAAATACAGAAAAAGAAATACAGAGAATGTCGTGTTAAAAAATGTTAATCTATATTTTTATAAATGTTTTATATTTTTATAAATTAGGTTTTCCATTGTCTTCCAGCTTTTTACAATGTACGACAAGATGGTACAAGAGACAAATGGAAATGAGAAGCCATTTCAGACTCTAGGATTTCTTGTGAGAGACTGGCCTTATCCTGAGGACTATCCTTTCGGTATTAAAGGAGGATATTGGCTACTGCAGGAAAGACTTCAGGTACTCAATTTATTGACTAAAATATGACAATACATTTAAAACAAATACCAAATTATAATGCATGGCATAACGACGTCTGATCAAAGTGCTGGTGCTTGTCTGTCCTAAAAAATAAGCATTTCTATTCAATGTGACAATGTAGCATGCCTGGTGACCGAAGCCAATATTGAATTTGATCATTTGCGTTGTATTTCACTTTATTCAGTCTGTATCATTATTTGTGTGATGAAATACTTTAGCTCTCCCATGTTGGACTGGGAGAAAAAAAAAACACAGAATGTACCAGCTGCTTCACATTCCGGGCATACCGTAAAAGTCAGTTAAATGAGTTGAGGGAAATTGGCGTTTATGTAGGCGATGGGCTAACCTTTTTCACTGCAAGACAACATTGCATCTTACCTAATAACCTCTGATTACCCTTTTCTCCTCTTTCACCATTTTACCCTCTAACCCCAATCAAATGTGGCATCAAAAGGCCTCATGATCCTTGATGCTCTGTCTATCCCATTAGGGATAATTATATTTTACAAAACTGAAAAAACCAAGTTCAAAACACGCAATATGTATAACGCCTGCACAATTGGATGATACTTTACCAGTTATTTTGTTATAAAAATCAAAGTACTGCATTGATTTTGATAAAATTTATATGGGACTACCTCTGAAGTATGATCTACCAAATACATAAATAATCATCAAAATCAATGTAAAATTGGCTGAGTAATCGGTGTACAAACATAGAAATAAACATACAGATCGAATTGATAACCTCCTTCTTTTTGGAAGTCGGTTAAAAATAGGCGTGATTTTACGCAACTTTATACACAAATGAAATAATTCAGGTTTGTTGCAAGTAGTTTTTGTTTTTATGATCAATAAAGACTCTCACATGTCTAAAAATGATATTTAAAAAAATATGCATTAAAGTATTTTCTTAAAATACTCTAATGAGGAACGGTCAACTTTTCATAAGCAAGGTGTAGTAAATTTGAGTAGTCTTGATCAAAAATGAAATGGAAATTCCAACTAAAAATTCAATTACTATATTTTTTCCAGGTCACTCCAAACCAGCATGAAGAGTTACGGGAGCTACGAAATCATTTACGCTCTTGTTTCGAAGATGTGTTCTGTTTCTTGATGCCTCACCCAGGGTTCAAGGTCCAGGACTCCGGCTTCAATGGCCATTTAAGCGGTAATTTGTAAAGCAATAATACTTATAAAATATATTTCATTAAAGCTTATATTGTAACAAATAGCTACAAAACACTATAAATTTTATCTACGTGTTTGATTATTTCTTTCCATGGTTTATCTACTATCTTTAATTGGAAAATGTATATTTTCCAGATATTGAATTAAACTTTTGCAAGCAATTAAAAAACTTTGTTCCAAAGCTACTTAGTTCAGAAAATTTATGCCTAAAAACAATGAACGGACAAAAAATAAAAGCCAGAGAACTGTTCAACTACTTCAAGTCATATACGACCATATTCAACAGTGACCAGATTCCTACTCCGAAAAGCATTGCTCAGGTGAGATATTATTTAATTTAAGGTATTTTTGCGTACACCGGCCATGATTTGCGACTTTACTCGTGTACAATGATGCAAAACGTTGCATATGTCCTTCTCTAAAGTTTTCTAAATATCACTTTAGTAAATTTTACAGTTTGCATATGTCCTCTGGAGTTTTCTAAATATCACTTCAGTAAATTTTACAGTTTGCATATGTCCTCTGGAGTTTTCTAAATATCACTTCAGTAAATTTTACAGTTTGCATATGTCCTTCTCTAGAGTTTTCTAAATATCACTTTAGTAAATTTTACAGTTTGCATATGTCCTTCTCTGGAGTTTTCTAAATATCACTTTAGTAAATTTTACAGTTTGCATATGTCCTTCTCTGGAGTTTTCTATATATCACTTTAGTAAATTTTACAGTTTGCATATGTCCTTCTCTGGAGTTTTCTAAATATCACTTTAGTAGATTTTACAGTTTGCATATGTGAGAGACATGTACCGGTACCAATGCCAGAGAGAAAGTATTAACCGATTATTAATGACTTGACATATTAATTTAATTGACATTTGCTTTTATTTATATTTGACATCGTTAAATTGTGATTTTTATTTTTTATTATTATTTTTTATTTTATTTTACTATGTAAACTTATGACTAACAAATTTTATTATTATATCTGTACTGACATTATTGATTGGCACCTTTGACATTGTTTACTTACTCGTATTTTTATTTGAAGGATATTTACTATGACGGAACAGCTGGCTAATTGTAATTGTATGTTTAATTGTTATTGTAAAAAATAATCTTTCTGTAAGGGTAATTTGCCTGAATTAAATTATTTTGAATTTTTGAATTTGAATATGTCCTTCTCTGGAGTTTTCTAAATATCACTTTAGTAAATTTTACAGAAATCCCTGCACATCTCTATCCCTTTGTTCATACTCGTAGTAAGTAAAAATCATATAATAGACAGATCGAGAGACAGTTACTTTCACTTTTTAACCGACTTCCAAAAAGAAGGAGGTTATTATTTCGGTCCGTATGTTTTTTATATGATATCAGACATTAAGGCGAAGAGTAGGATGGCGCCGCTGTCTCGCTCACACCGCTGCATCTTTTTTAGTTAGAAAATTATTGAAATTATTTTTGATAAATATTTTCTCATTAGCTTGTGAAGGTGCTGCGTGTGGGCAAGACAGCGCCGCCATTCTCCTATTTTCTTTAAGGTTTGACAGATCTCATAGTACTCGTCTTTTCTATTTGTAGTACTTTATTTACAAAATAAAAATGTATTTCTATCATATCTGGTTCATATAGTAAAACCTTTGCTTAGTTTGAGGTTAGGTGATGTTGTATGTAGAACTATTTTTTTATTAGATTACTAAGTTTTAATTGTATAAATAATGTGTTATGTATGTTGCCTGTTACTTTATTTATTGATGCATGTGTAGAACGCAAACACAGTGAGGAGCGCATATTTGTTCGGTTTCGAATTGAGAATTATTAACAAGCTAGAAAAAATATTCTGAGTGCATTTGTTTGTTAATTATGAACAAAATCAATCAAACGTAACGTAAAATTCATTCATTGTACTATTTTTAGTCATGGTATTATTTTTAATTTTTGTTAAAGAATTTAAGTAAAGCGAAAAAGTGGAAAGGTACTATTCTTTCCTATGTGCGGCGTATTTTATTATTGATTGTCTCAATACCATCTGGCGGTTATGAAATGTCCTACTTGTTAGTGAGGTCGAATTTCTTGCTGAGCAAGTAATAAACTAGGTTAAAACTAATTTGATGTGAATATTACAGGCTACTGCGGAAGCAGGTCTCCTGTCTGCTGAGAGCGAAGCTCGTGAGGTATACGAGAGAGAGATGGATGCAGCATGTGGTCCGACGCAGCCCGGCGTGCCGCTGGGAGACTTGCAGGACATACATCGCAAGTGTCTGGACGCAGCGCGGGACGCGTTCAACAATAAAAAAATAATGGCTTCTCAGGCTGAAATTAGCAAACATTTGGACAAACTTATTCAAGTACGTATAATAATAAATATAAAACATGATAACATAATATTTTTTTAAGTATATTGTTTAAAATAAAACCATTTAAAAATATAACGGTTGAATAACCAAAACCAAATAATAACCAAACCTATTATAATAATACATAAGTAATATACGAGTATGAAGCGTCACACGTGATGATATGAAAACAACAAGACAAGTTGTCTAATACACTTGCTTGATTAGATTTATTCTAAATAGCCTAAAAAGTCTAAATAAATACTATACGATTTATGAACATATTTATTCGATAATATAGATCATCATGATGTAATCACATCAAGTTTGACAACGAATCTTGTATTAATTTTAGATATCTGTATGTGTTTCACGCACAATTCTTTTCATTATAAGTTTGCATCTGTTTTGAATTTACTTGCCAATCTGGTGAATACATATAACTTTTTTAAATTCGAAAATAGGCTTGCGCTTGACCGACAACTCACCTGATGTTAAGCGACAGTTACTGTAACTGTCACTATTAATCTATTTAACTGGAACTGAAGTGGTACTGCTTTAGCTAGGGAATAAAAGAATTCTATCAATATGCAATATCTATGTATTTCCACAAATTTATTGATTTGTTGAAAACTTTCTAGGACTTAGACAAACGGTTACCACAGTTCGAGCAAACCAACTTATTAAAACTTCAAACGGCAATGAAACAAGCAAGTGATGTTTATGAAGAAATTATAAGTAATATCAGCAAACACCAGCAGTTGTGTTTGCATCCTTTGGACCTTAACGCGGTTCATGAAGAAGCTGTGCAAGCAGCTTTAAAACTTTATAATTACCAAGTCAAAGTAATTTCTGATAAACCAGATCAGAAAAAAGCTGAACTAATACAGGTAAAATTTTGTCATAAATTTGAACTTTGCAAAATGCTGCTTGTATGTAAACAGCGCTAAAATAAAACGCGCTGAATAAGTATTTCCGTTTCGATGCATTGTACCAGAATTGAAAATGACCATATTTTTAGTTTGTAAATGAACAGAAACGAAAATGACCGTAATATTATTATTTAATTTATTATTTAATAAGCAAATCCAGCTTCCAAGTTACAACTTTGTAAATTTTTAATAGATTCTAATGAACCTATTCTTCACACCTAGTCAGCGGCTACTACTATACAAAGCGCAAGTGCGGCCCCATATGGAGTACTGCTCCCACCTCTGGAATGGTGCACCTGCTTATCAACTTCAGCCTCTTGACTCCCTACAGCGCCGAGCCATATAATAGAATTGTTGACAATCCCAAGCTTACCGAATAGCTAGACTCACTTTGTCTGCGTAGAGATGTGGGATCCCTTTGCATTTTATACCGCTTATTTTCGGGGAATGCTCTGAAGAGTTTTTGAACTAATACCTGCTTCGGAGTTCCACCACCGTACTTCACGAAACCGCCAAAAAGCTCACCCCCACATTTTGCATAACTGGGAATCCCATACAGTCAGGTTCTCACGCTCCTTCCTCCCGCGAACAAGCAAAATGTAGAATGTCCTTCCTCGGAAGGTTTTCCCGCCGAGCTTCAACAAAGAGAGTTTTAAAAAGGGTGTCTACAAGCACCTTTCCGGGTTAGCAAAGCAACAGTAATGTCAGTGATGTTGCAGTTGTCCATAGGCGACGGTTATCGCTTACCATCAGGCGAGCCGGCTGCCTTTTTGATTCACCTATTTTATAAAATAAATAAATAATAATAATAATGACAGCGCTATCTTAATTCTCTGATTAAGTCTAGATTTAGTTAATTTTTTAAACGGTTTTATTTAGCTTACCCTGTTTGTTTGGTTCAAATCTAGTAACCGAAATTTGACCCCTTCCAGTTGACAGATTGATTTGATATTTGGTACACGCTTTTAATTTAGATGACAGTACAATGAAATATATTGAGTATCATTCTAAATTTAATATGGCCGCCGCCACAATATGGGAATGAAATGAAAGGGCTTCTCTAGTAGAATACAGTAAATACATTACCTATATCATTATTTTTATTTTCAATAAAACCGTTTAACTTAAAAAGTTTTTTAAGTACTTATATAGAAATATTTTGTTGCAGAGCTTACAAAATCGTCATGTAGAGTTAGTGATGATGAACGACAATAACAACAAGGCAGTTGTACAAGAGCTCTTCTCAGAATATCAGATGCTCATGACTTCCAAGTTGACTAACCCTCCACTATCTGAGGCTGATTTCAAGGAATGCCATGATGCTGGCCTCATACATGCACTTGATACCTTCAAAACTAAGAGAAATCGATCTAGCTCATATCCTAACGACATTTACTGTGAAGAACTAGAAAAGGTAATATTAATCCCATCAAAAACATAACATGTACAAAAGGCCAAGTCTCGCTACGCAGCTCTCCTACTACAAAAAGTTGTGAGATCTAATGTAAAACCAAGTCAATTAATAATTTTAGTACTATCTATGAGAGTATTTATCCAACTATTTTGTAAGAAATTGTGATTATATTAGTTAACTAACAACTTTTGTAGTAACCGTAACGATATTAAACATCTTTATTTCTTTAATAATTAGAATGACTTGGCAATCGCACATGATTATATAATCTACATACAACAAAATCTACCTAATATTATATGCATAAATTAGGCTCGCAAATCCTATTTAAAATTAGGAATATTTCAAACAACAGATCAATGTTTATGTGATTGTGTTGTCGTGCGATGGCCAAGTCATTTTAATTATTAAAGAAATAAAGATGTTTAATATCGTTACGGTTACTACAAAAGTTGTTAGTTAACTAATATAATCACAATTTCGATATATTATCTATTTTAACAAGCCACGATTATTTTTATAACTAACTTTATATCTGTAATAGCTGCGCCCCGCGCTGTCACCTGCGTCTATTAAAAAACGATGCTGATGATGAAAATTTATTCAGCCGCTTAGCCGTGAAGAGGTAATAGACGGAGAGATAGATGACAGACAGTGACTTTTTCTTTTATAATATTAAGATGTTTAGTACAGGCCTTGCTAATTAAAATTTCAACCTTTTCCAATAAAATTACGGCTATAAAATTTTCATGTTTCTTCAGTTCTGATAAAAATATAATGAAACTAGCTGCACCCCACTGTGTCACCTGCGTAGTAATGAAAAATAGTGATGATGATGATAAAATATAGCGTATGTTCTTCATCAAGTCCTAAATAATTTCAGTTCTAAATTCATAATGATTAGTTCAGACGTTTACTCGTGAAGAGATGACAAACAGACAGAGAGACAGACGACAGGCAGTTAGTTTCGCTTTTATAAAATTAAGTTAGGATGAAGAAGTACTGGTACTGCAGCTTGTACTCGATGCATAGGCATATAATGTTGCTAAATATTCAATATTGAAATCCCAGCATGATCTCTACTCATGAACTCCTGCTGCAATCATGATCTGGGGGCACGGCAGTGGCCCCGCCAAGTCGAGCGGCAAGGCCACGCCGTACCATCCTTTTCTCGAAGCCATTCAGAGCACTTTTGACCCCCCTGTAACTTTGTTGTGGATAAAGCTAGAAGCCTGAAATTTCAGAAACAAAGAGAGTATAATAATACTAAGTAAATTTCTAAATTTTATTCAATTGGAACCTGTAGTTTAAGAATTATTATAAGTTAAATTTCCTTGATTTTGTCACTGACTCATCTACTCACTCACCGATCATCAAAATTCTAAGGTACTTCCAGCAGACATACGAGCTTGAAACTTTGAACACAATTAGTGTTTAGCCTATAAAGTAAGGAAAAATTAAGACATATAACAATTTCAGTCCCATTCTCGAGATATGTTAACTGCATAAGTAACTTTGTAATTTCATACATTTATATAGGATTACTAAGTTAACTTTGCGGTTCATGTGAGTTTTCATCGGTTAAACCCGCAAAATTATGGTTTGAGCCGATTGATAGGTAGGTATTTAGGTAAATATAGGGTAAAGTAGAATATAGGAAGGCCTTTTCAATAAGTAATTCTTTAAAAAACAAAAAAAATACGCAATCGTTTATTACTTGGATGACATGAAATGAATGATGCTGATGAAACCAAAATACTGAAGCGAATTTGATAAAATTTCTACGGGATCACTTGGGAAGTATACCCTTCAAAAAAAAGAATACTATAAAGCCTCCTTTTTTTTCGATGCAGACAAGTATAGCCGGAAAATTTTAAATGAAGTCCGTTGATTGGCGAGCCAAGATGTTATAACAGATGATAATAAACTAGTTGCCAAGAAGCTACTTAGTCTCGAGCATCGACGTAAAGGATCTATTTCGTCAAGTGTGCGCAAGAGCAGCACGACCTTATTCCGCCCATAAAAACATACAGTCAAAGACGATATCTCTTAAAGTATACTTATATATATGCCCCCAGACCTATTGTATACTTATATCTGTGCTTTTATATAAGTCGGTGCAGCGTGTCGCTTATCAAAGGCCAGCTTTTGTCATTGACAAACTCACCCGTCATCAAAATAATATGGTACTCTCTTCAAATTCACATATTTAAACAAAATTAGTGTTTAGCCTGTAAAGTAAGAAAAACTAAAACAACGTAATTTGAAACTGAGTGTCTGTCATTCCAAATACATGCAGTCTAAGTGACATTCAATAGCTTAGCTAATTAAAACGTACGATTAACAGGCGAGTTGACGGTCAAGCCAGGTCTATTACCAAATTAAAAAACAGTCATTATGTTTTCTAGATCAACAAAGTCACAATCATTGAGTTGTCTCATGTTTATCCCCTCAGGAGGCAATAAATACGCCAGCGTATTTCCCGCCATTGTGCGCTGGCTGGCATGCCATACGCTAGCGTATCGTTATTCCTCTCCTTGTTGTACTCCCCGCCAGTTAACTATGACATAATATTTTTTTCTGCTCTAACTCGTTCATAGACAGGCAAAATGACAAACTACCAATCAGATACGTTAGAATTGATACTTCCGAAATAAATTTCTGTGTAAATTGCATCAGAATGACGCGCGCGGTCAAGGTTATAAACACGTAATGGCGGCCGCTCTTGCCATCTATTTATAAATACCGATTTTATGTATTTATTTCGATTAAATACATATTTTGTTATGTTTTACACGTGGCAAAACCAGTAATAAAGTTAGTGACAGTGTCAAATACATGTCTGTGTGATCAAAAAAATCGAAATATTTGTTTCGAACCGAACGCCGACGGACCTTTTTTGTGCCGAAATTTGAGTGTTTTTTTTGTGACTTTTATGTTGTGTTTTTTTTTTCAAAATAAGGTTTCATTATATACTTCAAAATTAATAGTAATATGTGACCGATATATATCCAGTGATACGATACAAGTGTTAAATTAAGTATGTGATGTGTATATTAATCACAAATATGAATCTAAACGCATACATGTCGAACGAACAATAGTGTCCGAAAAGCCGTGCCAGATGTCCGCCGTCGGTATTTACAGCCGATTTTGAAACATAGTTTCAATTACAACAGGTATGTATGTTGCATGTTTTTTATTTGTTATGTTATTAATAATAAGAATGCATATACAGATTTTTAAATAAAGCAACCCATTTTGCTCAATAACGTCCTAATTGACTTCGCGTATTTTTTTCAATTATCTATCATCATTATCATCAGCCCGAAACGAGGTTTTTTATGGTCTCTAATAGATAAATAAAACACATTTTTATCGACTAAACCATTACAAAACCAGAAGCTCATAAATTATACTATTCATAAACAAAAGTTACAAGCCATTCCAACTTAAAGAATATCAAGTTCACATTTTGTAAGCATGACCCGTTTTTACGACCGTCCTAATTGGCCACTTGAACCGCACGTGCTTTATGACGATCTTGTTAATCTAAACAATGTATGGGATGATGTTATTTTTTCTCGGATATCTGTATATTGTTGTTTTTTAAAGCCAAAAAAACAATAATATGTATGAAATGTTTTTAATATTTTTTAATATGATTTTTTTCGTAAAAAATGGTGAAAAAAAATCGCATGCTCAACTTTAAGCCTAGATAGGGGATACTTTTTTTAATTAAAATACATATGCGTTGGATATCAGTTAGCTTTATTCAGTAGGATTACAGTGATATTAATTTTATATATAGTTTTCATACAAATTTTATTTTTTATTAATTTTTTAATAGCGCGCGGCAAAAAAATCAAAAAAATCGCGGGGGGGCGTGCCATACGCGGGGGGCAAATAAATACGTGACCTTTGCCATGTGCCCGCGGAGGGGTTATGGTTAGATGCACACGTGCTCCACCTTTAGCCACACCATTATTTACCATCAGGCGATTTGGTAGTCAAATGTAGATCTATCTCGAATAAGCACAGTCAGTTACAGACGATGTCTCTTAAAGTATACTTATACCTATAGTATACTTATACATGTACCTATGTATAAGTTGGTGCAGCGTGTCCAGTATCGGAGGTAAGCTTTTGTCACTAACAAACCCACCCTTTATCAAAATTCTAAGTTACCTTTTTCAAATTCACATGTTTAAGTTTGAAACACAATTAGTGATCAGCATATAGAGTAAGAAAAACTAAAACATAATGTCATTTCATACTGAGATAGATACACATTACATAGTTACTCTTGCAGTTTATACATTTTCCCATCACTTACGCTACCTACAATTATGTAAATAGGTAAGTAAATAGTTCATATGTGCAAGATATGATAGTACCTACATCAAAACCTCTGCAAAAAATCCACAGAGACAGGGAGTGGGCTTTGAAAAACTCCGTAGCTGACGCACAAAATAATATTATACGTGAAAAGAAAAAAGACCAACAAAAAGAAATGAGATCCCATCAAAAACATAACATGTACAAAAGACATGTTTAATATCGTTACGGTTACTACAAAAGTTGTTAGTTAACTAATTAAATCACAATTTCTTACAAAATAGTTGGATAAATACTCTCATAGATAGTACTAAAATTATTAATTGACTTGGTTTTACATTAGATCTCACAACTTTTTGTAGTAGGAGAGCTGCGTAGCGAGACTTGGTCTTTTGTACATGTTATGTTTTTGATGGGATTGATTTATTTATCTCCCCACGAATGAATTCTTCAATGGCTTTTAGCATTTGCATGACAGTTTTCTTACAAGCAAGCTAAATTTTGAGAGCTAAACTTGATATATACAATAAAAAAATCCTAAACAACCTTTTTATACATAACGTATTTTATTAATTATGAACATGTATTTATTTCAGACTATAATGGAACTATTTTGTCAACTTCAAGCTATTAATAATGATAAAATCGAGCAAGAAAGAAAACGAGTAGAAGAAGAACAAAGAAGAAAAGAGGCAGAAAGACTAAGAGTAGAGGAAGAAAATAGAAGACGCGAAGCAGAAAGACAAATGCAAGAGCAAGAAAGAATAAATCAAATAAATTTAGAGAATTTACAGATACAGACAAACGAACAACAAAGACTTGCTGCAGAAAATCAACAGTTACGAGATAATATGAATCAGTTTACTAGTAATAATAATGATGGATATATGGTTTCCGTACCCATGGCTCCTCCACTACTACCACCACTACCATGCCTACTACCACCACCACCATGCCTACTACCACCACCACCATGTCTACTACCACCACCACCATGCCTACTACCACCACCACCATGCCTACTACGACCACCACCATGTGTAATTTCGTAAGTTCTCTTTTTAACGTGATTATGTCTCGAGGGAGATCAAGAGGTGCTATGGATTGTTAAGCACATCGGTCGCAAAACCTGTTCAGAGTTGAATAAAGATCAAAGATCTAAATTGACTGAATCAGAAATGAAGAGATCCGTAGATGTACGAAAGTCATCGATCTATCACAACGGATTAGTAAGTTGAAGTGGCAGTGGGCAAGGCACATAATACGTAGATCTGATGGCCGATGGGGGCTGAAAAGTTCACCAGCAAGCGCAGCGTAAGTCCATCCCCCATGGATTACGCTGCGCTTGCTGGTGAACTTTAGTAACTTTGGTAACTTTTGGTCTAGTATTTCCAGCAGTGCAGCACTTCTTATGGCTGAGATTGTAATGATGATGATGTCTAAAGTGTACCAATGACCAACAACAATAACATATCATATAGGTATCTCTCTGGTTAGCTTCGTAAAACGTGTTTGATTGCAATAAATATTACAAATTCAACTCTCAAACGGAAACAGTATAAGGTATTAAAATAAAATAAAAAATAGTTAATTTGTTATAAGATGTTAATAATACTTTTGAGATACATATAGATATTTATAATAGTTACCGGTATTTGTCATTTTCATGTCAAAAATAATGTTTGTATTGTTTGAAAGATAACACATATTGTTTAGTGCTATTGTGTATATTGTAAAATAAACATACTTGGTTTGACCATTTTTGTTTCACTTAACAAATTAGAGTTTGAATTTTTAACTGTGTACAAAATGCAGTGCACTGTATTTTATAAACAGCTAGTCGTTTTAGCTACAGAAACCAGCGATATGCGTGTCACAACACAACCTTGGACAGATAATAAACAATTTCCCTTGTTCATAATATTTTAATAGTACTCAAACATTTTTGTCTGAACAATGGCAGCTAAATATGTACCTAATCAAAAATATTATGATGATTCAAAATTCAACCTTCATATCCTCCGGTGGTATTACTCATGTCTTTAAGGAAAGGGAATTTATGCAATAGGGGACTCCCCGACATATCTCTCTGTGTTGTACATATTATTGTGTGTAAGCGTAGAGATAAACTTCAAATTAGTGTTGCCAGTCGTACGGCATTTGCAGTGTTTTAGCCATAATTATTATGTTACGTTACTTGAGTCCGATCAACCATTGGTTCGTTCAACGTACTCGTACACCAACTATTTTCTGAGGTCAGTGTCTGTATAGGACTTAGTTGGTAGGGGCTGATACCGACCTCAAAAACAAGTACGTATATTAAAAGAAAAACAAAACACCCGAAACACACTGCAGAAAAGCACGTTTTCCAGTTTAAGTTACGATTTCGTTTCGCTTGATACGCTGTTGAGTGTTTTCTGTGAGAATGTGCATACATAAAATATATAAAATCGCTGTAAAAGATTATAATTGCGCATTCTTTATAATAATTCTAGTAAAATCACTTGTTTATTACGAAATAGTTCGTTGGAGGTTACGAAACGCTTTTTTTGACGTGACAACGTCTAATAAATCGATGAACGCCGGCTGCACGCACGAAAAAGTATGACTCATTGTCCCGTTACGCTCATTATCCCGTTACATCATCATCATCATTTCATCAATGTTTTGGTATGACGTTGTCACGTTAAACTATCGTCCGTAAACCGACTTTACAGACAACCAATTTATTTTTTAATTTTGCAAGAGATGTATTATTATTATTACAAAAAACTATAACTATATATTTAAGATACTCTGGAAGCGAAGACGAATCTAATGACACCTCGCACATCAAAATCGCTCAAGGCGTTTAGACTGTAGGCTGTCATATAGAAACATTTTAATGTAGTTTTTGTGTTATTTCTCCCTTTGCAGTCAATTTTATTGATTTGAAGTTGTTTTTTTTTAAATACCTCTTATGTATTAAAAATAAACTAAACTGTAAACTGTTGTTTTGTTCTTGTCTTTTGTTATTCCAAAAAATCCCTCAATTATACATTTAATATAATCAGGAGCGGATACACACGGATTTATTTTACTAGACTATATGGCTTATAATGTAAATCATCATCATCATCTCAGCCATAAGAAGTCCACTGCTGGACATAGACCTCCTCCTTGTATTTTTAAAAAGACCAATTAGAAGCGGCTTGCATCCAGCGTCATCCCAGGCACATAGAATCTAGAACTGATGGTCGATGGCGCCGAAAAGTTCTCGAGTGGAGACCACGCACCGGCAAGCGCAGCGTAGGAAGACCAGCCACGAGATGGACAGATGACATCATAATGTAAATAATCAAAGTTATAGATTACACTCATGTTATAAAACGGCAAACGTAAAGAAATGCAGACTACAAACTTAGCATTGCCTCGTAGCAAGGGAAATGATACTATAAGTAAATGTATCTAAATTCATTGCTTATTTATCTCAATTTGTTTTTTTGGTAGATCATACTTCAGAAGTGGACTCATATAAAGTTTATCAAAATCGGTTTAGTACTTTGGTGTTTAAAACAAAACTTGAAAAATTATGTCTTCCAAGTAAACAAAATTCCGTATTTTGTAGTTGGCTGTGATGTAACGGTATTTAAATAAATCAGTTTAATAATATTTATCTTCTAAAATGTTGCTAAAAATCCTATGCGTGAATAAATAAATATTTGTGGACATTTCACATAACACCATCTAGCCCAAACTAAGCAAAGCTTGTACTATGGAACTAGATGGCTGATAGAATACATATATACTTTTTTTTGTTATAAATATATACATATGATACATAGAAACACCCAGACACAGAACAAACATCCATGCTCATCACACAAATGTTTGCCCTGGGTGGGGATCGAACCCACGACCTACGGCACAGCAGGCAGGCATACTACCAACTGAGCCACAAGGCCAGTCAAAATAAAAACAGATGATTTACTACATATCTTATAGGATGGTATTTTTAGATAATCGAACTGTTTACTAAATAGATTCGAAACATGATATCCTACTCATTCAAAAATTAAACGAAAGAGATAAAAGATTGATAACACGTCAGACTAAAAGTCATAATTTTAGTCAGATAATTGATAGCAAAGTCGAAATCTTAACTGTTGTGTCTTGGGAAAATTATTAAAAATTATAAAAACTAGCAACGTTAAATTTGGTTCATTACATAATTTTGCAAAGCTACGATTACTTTTTTCTTAAAACGGTTGTCTACCATGAACAAAGCTTGCAAAAAATGGCAGCACTGGTCTTCCTTGTCTGCCCGATATTTATAAATACTTCATTTATTTACTTGTGAATCATCAGTTGCAATACAGACGTTGGAGGAATATAGCGTGTGGCGAAAATGTCGGAATCAAAATGTGGTGTACAAGTGGTGAGCGTATTGAAAGACCACACGTACCAGCTGAATGAAGAGCTGCTGGAACAGGTCCTGCTGAAGCCGGAGATCAGGGACCTTCCAGTGGTGGTGGTGAGCGTAGCCGGAGCCTACCGCGGAGGGAAGTCCTTCCTGCTCAACTTCTTCATCAGATACCTCTCTGCACCGGTAAGCACACTGAATTTTCTGTTACAACCATTTTCGTAAAATTTTAACTAGGTAAGTCTTACGAATCTTTATTTATTCTATTCAATCTTTCAAATATCAGACGGCGTGGTGTCACAACGGTATTCTACAAATTTATTTGAATCAACTTTATTTGCCGATTCAAGTTATGATAAAAATGTTTGTGTTAGTTTAGTGATCAATCTGGGGTTGCCAATGATTTAAAACACGATTTTCAATAATTCTCTCGTTCGAAATAAATTGTAGTTTTTCTTTTATTGTCTTTATTCGGTTTAATTTGATCAACATCTTACAATTTTATTTGAATATTCCTTTCTTTATCTCAGTAGGACTGTTAGGTATATTACTCAATTTGAAATTAAATAATATGTATATATATTTTTTCATCTCATATTTTTTGACAATTTAAATCAAAGTTTCACCTGAAAGGAAGTGGCAGTGTAGCCACTGAACACAATTATTCAATCTAGCATTGAAAATTCCGAGATTATATTTCTCAGGAAACAAATATTAATTATTTATAAAAATACTAACAAAACCTTATAATTGTAAAAAAAAAAACATACAGATTTCTCATCAAAATCCAAATAAACCATTTTTCTGAAAATTTATTTTACAACACGCCATTCAGTTGTTGCGTGAACTGGAAACAGGTGTTTAAAAACCGCAAAAAATCGGACTTCGAGCATTTTGTATTTATCGTAACTGACGTAAGGAAGTTTGAGCCGAATTAGTCTATAAGTCTAAGACGTTATGATTGATATTAAATTTTTTGTGCATTTGTTAATTTTAGAATGCACGCTATAAAATGCTATCTGGTTTATCTCATTATCGTCTGTATATGTCATGTGTACGTAAGAATCTTATCAAAATAAAGTGTTATATTTTGCAATGAAGCGAAATATATGTATAATAGTTGGTAGTATGTCTGCCTACTGTGCTGTAGGTCGTGGGTTCGATCCCCACCCAGGGCAAACATTTGTGTGATAAGCATGAATGTGTGTTCTGTGTCTGGGTGTTCCTATGTGTCTTATGTATATATTTACAACAAAAAAAGTATATATGTATTCTATCAGCCATCTAGTTCCATAGTACAAGATTTGCTTAGTTTGGGCTAGATGGTGTTGTGTAAAATGTCAACAAATATTTATTTATTTATAATTTTTTTAGCTTGCACTTGACCGCTGGATCGCCTCAACTGACTCGGTCAGCTCGCATGCCAGCTCGCACTGTGTAACCTAGGCTTTAAGGTAGAGATCAACGCGCGCAGTTATCTCTCTCGTGCATCACAACCTTTTTAAACATATAAAATCATTGGTTAGGGATATTAGAAAAGTGAGAAATATATTTAAGTATTTATTTATAGGAGAAATATTTAAAAAAAGGTTTAATCAGATATCACTTACACTGGCGACGGATTAGTAAAAATCATATTTTTTACTCCTCAGCAAATCTAAAAGCACAGCTTCCTCAGCAAATATAAAAACACAGCTTTGAGGATTTCGTTTTTTTTTATTTTTAGGTACGGAATCCTAAAAATCTAATAAAATCTACTGTAAATGCTTATATTCCTATACACATTTCATGTTTGCATACCGAAGGGATGATAAACCGTAACCACAGTTTCAAGTTTATATATAAGAGCTAAGTCATTGTATAAATCATTTTATTTACTTTTTTTTTTTTTTTTTTGAAAAAATTCGAGCACCACAGACTCCAGGGTCCATGCCTTTTATAAACTAATACATTTTTTTTTTTTTTTTTAGCTAACTTTACATATATTTTTTTAAACTAGAGTACAAGAGGAAGACGTTAATACTTAACTAATAACTGTTAATACTTAAGTAACATGCACATGCATGCGTGTGTACGCCGAGCAGTCCAGCTCCCGCAAGCAGCACCCGTTCACGAGTTGACGCATGTGCCAGCCATCGCTCTCCTCAACCATATTTGAGGGAAGAGGGCGACCCGCCACACTTTTTTTTTTTTATTTACTTTGGTCACATTCCTTTGCTTGTACGAGTACGTACTTGTTAGAATTCATCATAACAACTCAATACGGACTGCTAAACTAACGGGAATAGGTACGCTTCCTGAGTGGCTCTTTCCGATACAATCTGAGTGTTTTTTAATTGCAAGTGAATCGGTTTCTTCTATGTAAGCGAGCTTCATACTAGATTACAACATCGCGAGTCCGTAGTCCGATCATCGGCCGTCTCGCTCACGCATAGTTACATTTTGGATGATATAAAATGACTACATGAACCTGTTCCGACGTCAGACTCATTTTTGCACATGGCCTATGTGTTGCAGAGCATGCGCACGATTATTTTTATTAAAAAAAATCGTCATTTGTAATACTAGAAAACAACGTCACAAATATTCGACAAAAATTTCAATTTGATCCAAATCAGTTTTCACACATAAAAATCATTTTTGCATTAATAATTTCTAAAAATGATAATGAAATTATATAAAAGCGCAGCATAGGCCAGTCTCGAGATGGAAGGATGACCGCATACAAGTGTCGGTAAGAGGCTGCATACAACCCGCTTTCAATCGGTCTTTTTGGAAATCCATGGGTGAGGCCTATATCCAGTAGTGGACTTCTTATGACTGAGATGATAATAATTATTAATATACAATTTCTACATTTACCAATTCGATACCGACATAAATGTAATATAATATAGGTACATAAACAGCAGTTTAGGTGGATACTTCAGACAAATTTTAATAAAAAATAGGTATTATATTTATATATTTGAAAATTACGTACACAAAATGTTTTTAAAATTTTCAATTTTTTTTTTCAAGTTTATTTTTATCGTTATTTCGCATGATACGCCTTTTAATCTATTTATGAATTTAGAACTACCAATTAATTCACATTTTAACTAGAATTGGCTTTTAAATTATTTCATTTTTAGGGTTCCGTACCCAAAGGGTAAAAACGGGACCCTATTACTAAGACTCCGGTGTCTGTCCGTACGACTGTCATATGTACACATGATATCTGTATCTCATGAACCGTGATAGTTAGACAGTTAAAAATTTCACAGATGATGTATTTTTGTTGCCGCTATAAACAAAAAATACTAAAAAACAGAATAAAATAATTATATTTTAAGGAGGCTCCCATACAACAATCGTTATTTTTTGCTCGCTTTGCTCGATTTTGATAACGGCAACAGGTAAACGCTTGAAATATTCACAGAATATTGAGTTATATTATTCACTTTAAAAATAAATAATAAAATTAAAATTAAAATAATATTTAACGACAACCCATACAACAAACGTATTTTTTTTTTGCCGTTTTTATAGATAATGGTACGGTACCCTTCGTGCGCGAGTACGACTCGCACTTGACCAGTGTTTTTTATCTTTTAGAGATGTGACGTGCGCACCTAAAAGCAGAGACCACCATGCTCGACCGAATATTGAGAACAATGGTTGACCATGTAACCAATTTATTACTAGGCGCACACGAGGAAAATCGATTAGTTTTACATATCCTTTACTTTGTTAGGCGACCAAATGTCAAGAAATATAATATGTAACGAGAAGTAGGTATAGGGATTGGATGGAAACAACAATATACATTAATAATTGTTTTTAAATTGACACCATACTGTTTGTTACAAAGGATTTCGGCACACACAGTACTTAAGAGCACGTTGTTCGACCGCCGTCCATCTCGCTCGCGCATACCCACATTTTTGAAGATATAAAATGATTGCATAAACTTAAAAAAATCATCGTTTGTAAAACTAGAAAACAATATCAGAAATATTCGACAAAAATATCAATTTGATTCAAGTTGGTTTTCATACCTACATAGGCTACATAAAAATCATTTTTGTATTAATAATTTCTTTTTAAAATTGATTTTTATGTATGAAAATTAACTTGGATCCATCCAATCCCTATACCTACTTCTCGTAACATATTATATTTCTTGACATTTGGGTAACTAACAAAGTAAAGGAAATGTTAAACTAATCGATTTTCCATATGTGTACTTACTAGTAATAAATTCGTCAATGATTGACAATGATTTTTATGTATGAAAATTAACATGGAAAATTAAATTTTGGCGAATATTTGTGATGTCGTATTCTGGTTTTACAAATAACGTTTTTTTATGTTTATTCAGTCAGTTTGTATCTTCAAAAATGTGGATGCCCGAGCTAAACGGACGATGGTCGAACTACGGACTCTTAAATAGTCTGGACGCGCTTCCGTCAGTCTGCGCACGTACCGATCGCGTCACCCATATAAACATTAGGATCCTAACAATGCATGCCATGTGGGATGACTAATTTTTGTTGTTTACTGGAACCTTACCATTAACTATCAAGTGAGGGATGTATAAAAACTGAGACGGGTTTGCCTAAAGTCACTATATTAGATCTTTATTTTCAATGAGTTGCAGTAAAGATGAAGTATTTGTGTAAATCTGGAAGAGTGGTGAGTGGAGTGGGAGTTCTATAAGAAATTAATTTTTCTATCTATTCTTTGATGATTACTGTAATGTTACAGACATCAGCGCAACAAGATGGCTCCTGGCTGGGTGAAGACAGCGAGCCGCTGGTCGGCTTCAGCTGGCGGGGAGGCATCCAGCGGAACACAACAGGCATCCTCCTGTGGTCGGAACCTTTCATCACCACATTGCCTTCCGGAGAAAAGGTAGTGTGCTGTCAGTTTACAGCTTGCATTTTAATTTTTATCTAAAAATAATGTTGATATATAATGAGATTGTTGTACAGTAATACGTGTTATTTTAAAGGTGGCAGTACTTGTGATGGACACGCAAGGAACCTTCGACAGCAAGAGTACAGTCCGCGACAACTCCACTATCTTCGCGCTCTCCACTCTCGTATCTTCAGTACAAGTTTACAATCTATCCATGAACATCAGAGAAGACGATATGCAACATTTACAGGTATCTTTTACAGGTACCTATATTCATTTAAAGGCCCATCAGCCGTCCTAAGTACAGATGGAAAGACGAGATCGAGAAAGATCTAATTGAACTGGATGTGTCCATGGTTGATATGAAATTAAACAAGATAGGGATGGATGGCGTCGCTTAGTATTGGAGACAGAAACACATTTTGGGTAGCTGCGCCATCATAGTTAGATAGATTAATTTAAAACTACAATTACGTGTATCCGTAACTTTGTCCTAGTATGAATCTGAAAATTTGGTTGATGGTGAATTCTGCAATAGGAATGACTATGAATGCAAAATTAACGAATCCTAAAATAGGAACTATAAATCAATAAGGTTTTACATTGTTTTCCAGCTTTTCACGATGTACGGCAAGATGGTACAAGAGACAAATGGAAATGAGAAGCCATTTCAGACTCTAGGGTTTCTTGTGAGAGACTGGCCTTATCCTTACGACTATCCTTTCGGTACTGAAGGAGGAAACCAGCTGCTACAGGAACGGCTTCAGGTATTTATATTGAAAGAAACTTTAAAACATAATCATAGAGATAGAATCAAGATAATGGAACGCGTGATCAAAGTCTTGATGTGTATCTGGGTCCACAAGCATTGCAGTTTAATGAGACAATGACAGCACACCGAATCGCTATCATCTGATAATATAATTTTAATTTGAGTTGGGGGCGATAAGACCTGCACTGACATCCCGCTAGGAGAGTATTGTGCATTCATCATCATCTACCGTATTGAGCAATCAGGTTATATTTACAAATACAAAGGTAAGGAAACTTCATGAATTATATAAAATAATGTTTTATACGAAATGCTTAGCTTTACATAAGCAAGTAGTTATTCGTATATCACAAAAAAATACCAATATGTAAGTCAGTCATGCTATTTTAATTCCAGGTCACTCCAGACCTGCCCGACGAGCTGCGAGAGCTAAGGCATCACCTACGTTCCTGTTTCGAAGATGTGTTCTGTTTCTTATTGCCTCACCCTGGGTTCAAGGTCCAGGACCCCAATTTCAAAGGCCTTATTAACGGTAATTTTGAAGACAAAACTTATTAATTATTTTTTACTAAGATTGAGATTGAACTAGGTATAAGTTTTACCCGACAGAAGGAGGGTTATGTTTTTCGAGTGTATATATGTATGTGGGTATGTAAGTATGTTTCTTGATCGTTTACAGCCTAAACGGCTTGACCGATTTTGATGTGCGAAGTGTTATTAGATTAATTTCCACTCCCTGAGTGTCATAGGCTATACTTTTGTAATAATAATAATAATACATATCGCAAAAACTAAAAATGCATTTTTGTTAACCTCCAACGAAATTTTTCGTAATAAACAAGTGATTTTAATATAATTTATAATAATTTATTCTAAGACTTAGAATTAAGAATTCTAAGAGTTTCATAATCTTTTACAGAGATTTTACGCATACTTTCTCACAAAATACGTACACTCAATAGCGTACCAAGCTTAACGAAATCATACATTAGACTGCAAAAACTTCTTTTCTGCATTTGGTTTTTTTTTAAATATAGAAACTGGTTTAAGTAGTTTATCTACTAATTTAATAAGAAAATTCATTCAAACTGTTCCAGATATTGAATTAAACTTTCGGAAACATTTACAAGAGTTGGTGCCAGCACTACTTAGCTCAGAAAAATTATGCCCAAAAACAATTAACGGTCAAGGAATCAAAGCTAGAGAACTGTTCAACTACTTCAAGGCATATATGACCATATTCAACAGTGACCGGATTCCTAATCCAAAAAGTATTGTTCAGGTGAGATAATTATTTTATTTTAGGTATGTATACGTAAATAAAATCACCGCCTCTTAATTTGATCACCATCGTGTATATATTTAGTAATTAAAACTGGTGATGATAATAAAATTAATCATCCACGTATGCCTTTCTCTAGGGTTTTAGGTATATTTATAGGTATATCAAATAAAGTAAATATATCTTTCATCTATTTAGTAGAATCGTGAATTTTATATTATATTATTATCATGTCTGATTTTAGTTGATGAAATCAAGTGAAGCGAGTGTATTATATATATTATACAAACAAAAAACAATTGTTTTTACTCTATATGTGTGATTATATTGTCGATTTATCCTAGTATCGTAGAATCGCCATATAGGCGATTATGTATAAAGTACTTGTAGAGCAACTAGTTAATTAAATTGAAACGAAAAATTGATGTGTTTATCACAGGCCACTGCAGAAGCTGGTCTCCTGTCTGCTGAGAGCGAAGCTCGTGAGGTTTACGAGAGAGAGATGAATGCAGCATGTGGTCCGACGCAGCCCGGCGTGCCGCTGGGAGACTTGCAGGACATACACCGCAAGTGCTTGAATGCAGCGCGTGACGCGTTCACCAATAAGAAAACAATGGCTTCACCGGTCGATGTCACCAGATGTTTGGAAAAAATTACACAGGTGAAGCATTTTGAATACAAATTGGTATAATAACTGTTAACTTCTATGTTTCTAAGCCGTACGGGTAAGGAATGGCATAAATTGCCGGCTTCTTTGTTCCCTGAGAGATACAATTTAAATCTTTTGAGGGTCAGAATTAATAGGTATCAATTGACTCTGCGTGCTTCATCTTTGACCACATTGTCGCTTGCCAACAATCTAGTTAGTACCCAAACGCGGACTTATTCGAATAAAAAAATCGTTGTCCGAGTGTATGTCCAAACAATCGTATCACGTGATTTTTTTAATCGACTTCAAAAAGAAGATTATTTTTCCTCTATGTATGATTAAGATCTCGTGGTCCCACGAGATCTACAAAAATCAATTACCGATCGGACGATGCAAACTTTCGTTTTGAACCCATGCGTTCTAGATATAACGCGACTTGTAAACTATTAATATTTAAGTTCACATATTCTAATGCGTCATTACGTATGGCGTATACTCGGAACATGTGCTCAGAGGGTAACATCCAACTCATGGTTGCTTGGAAGAGATCGCTTTTAGCGATAAGGCCGCCTGTTGTTACCCTAGTCTATTTAAGTACCTTGTTATTACTTTTAAGGTGTGTACAATAAAGAGTTTATCTATCTATCTAACTCACCATCATTGATAAGCTTTTATAATGATACTCGTAGTAAATTTAGTAACCTATTTAAATCATGTATCTAAGACAACTTCTGAAAGTACCTAGCTAATAATATTGTTTTTTTTTGTACACCTGCCATTCTTACAGTTGCAAAAAAATAAAGTCAAAGATGAGTTACTTCCCCAGGTAAAGTATAAAAAATCCTCACACTACGAATGAACACACTAAGGATGAATGAATGATATAACGTGAAATGTTGATGTAATATGTAATTAATTTAATGTGATTTGATTTTTTATAATTTTATTATATACCGCATTGACATTTCATATTTTTAAATTGACACAACCAATAATGTACTTAATTGACATTCAAATATTTGTATGCCGGTAATGGCTAGTTCTAGCAGTAGGACTGACATACATGCTTAACATCTTGTGAACATAGGACTTACAAATAAGTATAGATATGTTTTATGACTTATGAAACAATAACTGTGTATTTAAATATTTTTGTTGAAACATTTTCAGGATTTAGAAAATCGGCTACCACAGTTCGAGCAAAGCAACTCTTTGAAAATTGAAGCGACATTGAAGCAAGCAAGAGATTTATATGAAGACATTATAAACAACAACAGCAAACATCAACTGCTGTGTTTGCATCCCTTGGACCTTGACGCGGTTCACGAAAAAGCTGTACAAGCAGCTCTAAAACTTTACGATGAGCAAGTCAAAGTAATCTCTGATAAACCCGATCTGAAAAGAGCTGAACTACTACAGGTAATATATAAATCAAATATAAATAATTTGAACAAATACATATAGAAATGATAACACTGTCATTAATATCTACATATAGGGTAGACCGAGGCGAATAAAATCACTTCAAGTTTGGGTTGAAAAAAAAAATACTTCTGAATAAGGCACAACAGTTTTATTTATTGAATCATAATTAACATTTATCATAGTTTATAACCACTTACTTAAATTTTAAACAAAACTAAAACTTTCTTCTTAATTAACAAAAACTTGAAACTCGGGAAAAATCCGATTCACCCCCGATTTGGGGGCGAATTGGATCAAACAAATAAACTTCTTTTGAACAAACAAATATTATAAAAAACTTAAAATGTTTATAAAAACGCTTATATAAACCTAAATTATGAGATCAGTTACTTATCTGTACATAATTCATAAGTGTATAAAGCCTTTAGCTCCGACTCTGGTGGCGCATTTCTCCACCGGTTTATTACTTGAAGTTGGCTCTGATTCTGAGAATTTATTAGGGTGTAGGTCTTTACTTGGGCTTGGTTTTGGTTCTGGATTTGTACTGTATAGTTCCGAACCATCTAAAACAACATATAAATAAATATTGGTTAGTTATATGCATTAAGCGATATGATCAAATTCACCCCAAAATCAATGATCCGAATAGCCCCATACCCATATTTGCAAAACAATATCTTTTGAAAAAATATCCATCACTATAGCGTAAAAAACTAGCATTATACTCATATTTCATTTCAAATAGCATATGGTAAAGCAACAATTAAAATAATAAAGCTAATTAAAGATACCAGAAAATGCAAAACCAAAATCATTTACCTTATATTTGGCGCAAAACGCGACCGCACCCTACATCCGCGTCACTTGCGATTTTCGCTGGCACTGAGGTGCGGGCGAGAGAGTTCTACTATAAATTTAAAATAGCGTGGCGTGAACCAGGGAACGTTTTGACGTTTGCAGTTACGTTTCATGACGCGCAGTTTTTTTTTATATTTGAGATTTTCTTATTTTGAACCGATTCGCCTCGTGATCCGTTTCGCCTCGGTCTACCCTAATGCTATGCCCTATAAAACTCTTAATAGATTTGGTTAATCTAAATGAAGTTTAGATAAATACATATTTTTTATATTGTTTCAGATTTTCCAGAATCGCCATGTACAGTTAATGATGGCAAACGATAATAACAACAAAGCAATTATGAAGGAACTCTTCACTGAATACCAGAATCTTATGAGCTCCAAATGTACTAACCCTCCACTTTCTGAGGATAATTTCAATAGAGGTCATGAGTCTGGCCTCAGACACGCACTTGATAAATTTCAAAATAAGAGAAATCGCACTAGCTCATACCCTAATGATATTTACAAAGAAGATCTAGAAAAGGTAATATCACGATCTTATCTACTCTGTGAAACTCAGTTCTTATTTTTATGACTAGTTTTATACAAACTTAATTTGTATATTAGTAAAAATGTTGTAAGCCAGAAATGTATAAAAATCTTCACACCAAACAATAGGAAAGCAACATCACAAGTTTTTGACAAAAAATAATTTAAATCCAACTGTTATATTTTTTATAAATGTAAAAATGATTTGAAACTTGACTTTTTTTTTATACAAGATAGATCTACGATTGAC
Source organism: Lycia hirtaria (assembly GCA_947563715.1). NCBI lineage: Eukaryota > Metazoa > Arthropoda > Insecta > Lepidoptera > Geometridae > Lycia > Lycia hirtaria. The sequence continues at coordinate 30,149,537 of OX387375.1, forward strand.
CACCAACTTGCCTGATGTTAAGCGACGGTGTGGCCGAGGATGGAGCTCGTCGATCTAGAACTTGGACAAAATGTTCTTTTTTCCGAAAAATTGTGATGTTGCTTTCTAGTGTTTGGTGTAACATTTTTTTTTTAAGTTTTTTCTTTCATTTTATATTTTCAAAAATGATGGCGTGCGTAATCGAGACGGTCGATTTCAAACTACAGACTTAATGTAGGATTAATTAAGTCTTAAATTTTTAATTTATATGTTTTTAGACTATCATGAACTCATTTTGGCAACTTCAAGCCATCAATACAAGTAAAATCGAGGAAGTAAGAAAAAGAAAAGAGGAAGATCGAATCAGACGTGAAGAGGAAAGAGAAAGACGCGAGCAAGACAGAATACTAAGAGAGCAAGAAGCTGCTAGAGTCCAAGAAGAAAGGGAAAAAATGAGTCTAGAAAAACAGAGACTTGAAAAAGAAAAACAAGAACTTGAAGTAGAAAACGAAAGGCTACGAAATATGCAACGCCGCAGTAGTTCACCGCCACCGTGTGTTATTTCGTAGGTTTTTTTAAGATGGAAGGTTTTTAACGCGAATAAGTCTACTTTTGACCACTAACTCACCTATTGGAAAGCTGTTGTATCTCTGTGATCTGAGAACTGCAATCTTGGAATTTGCAAGACTAGAGTGAATAGATATCTTCTAAATCAACGAGCTCCATGCTCGGCCACACCATCGCTTAACACCAGGCTAGTTGGTGGTCAATCTAACATAAAAAAAACGACGATGTGGCCGAAGATGTATCACGCAGACTTATTTTGACCTTAAAAACATCCTTGTTTGTAACTCTCAGGGAACAGAGAAGCCGACAGTTTATTCCTTGATCGGCTCTACGGATTAAAAACTTAGAGTTAAATTTTTAGGTTTTAATTTCAATAATGTTTTAGCATTTATTAAAGTCTTAGCATTTATTTAATTAATTAATTATTTGTTTAAGTTTATAAGCCGTGTTTAGTTAGAAAAAAATGTTACTTTTAAGACAAAACTCTACGTAAAGCTAAATAATGATACTATATACAATATAACGCTGTTATTATTAACGGGATATTTACCGTGGTTCTCAAAATGCCCAAATTCCAATCGAGGTGATGGTTTTCAATTATAGCCAGTGCACGGAATCCAGTATTAGGTAATCTTAGAAATAAAGATACGCGTCCAAAATGTGTCCAAAACAAGACATGCAGTGATATTGTGAGTGTGTATTGTCGGGACTATCAATCGAGTTCGAGTGCCGGTGATAACGCTCTTCGCTGTAAAAGACAAAGAAAGAGGGTAGGCAGATATGTCTACTCTTAACCGTATCATCCACCCGCATTCTTCAGTCGCCCGTGAACATGGTGCATGTAACTGTGCCGAAATATCGGGAGCTCAAAATTAACGCGAACCACGGTAAATATCCCGATAATAATAATAATGCTTTAAAGAATGACCGTGATAGTTTAATACATAGATATTATAAAGTAGGCGCATGTCATGCGCCGCAAATGGCTTGTCACGCACGCCTAGCTCCCTTCTCGCGTTGTACATATAATGCTTACTATTGCTTAATACATAACATAACATAATTAATGTGCTACTATGAGTGTTTGTCACGTATGAAAATACCCATAGTGAGCATATTGTACAGAGCGCGAGGTGTGCATGGTGCCATTTATGATATGTCCTAGCCTAGTATACAAACTGTCACAAATATTTTTTAATATTTATTTTATGTTTCGGATGAAGAGTAGTTTCGAAGGCGACAGAAGTTTTTAGTGAAACTCATAGGTAACAGATAGAAGGTAGTCCACGAAAGTCTCAAATTACTTTTCTATTAGCTGTAAATTGTAGTTGAAAATAACCAATTTAAATGTCATCATCATCATCATCATCTCAGCCACAAGTTCATTGCTGGACAAAAATGGTAATTATATGTTTATCTTTATTATTACGCATTAGCTAAATTATATAGTAGGTACTTACCTGGGCGGTTATTTGCTACAATTTTTGACAAAATAATTTACGAAAAAATTTAATTATAATTGAAATGAAATAAATTTTAACGGATTTATCGTAAAATCAATTCGATATTAATAAATGATAGTAATTAATGTTTCCTCAAAAAAGACAACTGTCATCTAGTTTTACCTGTGACCACGGACGCTGCAGTGTTCGAAACGTCAGCTCATACAATTATGTGAAATATACGCGATAAATCCATTAAAATTTGTTTCATTTTAATGAGTAATAATCGCGAAAACCTTAGAAAATATTAAGTTATAATTATAGTTTTGAAAACTGAAAAAAAACAGACTTCATAATACTCAATTCGTTTAGTTGGATCACATTTTTCCAGTTATTTTGTTACAAAAAGTACTGAACAAAGTACTGAACTGATCATTATAAAATTTAAAGGTACCTTAAATTTTACTGAAGTATGTCTAACCAAACCTCTGAAGTAGAACTAACCAAACAAAAAAATAATCATCAAAATCAATTCATAATTGATGGAGTAATCGTTGAATAAACATACGAAAGAAAAAATAACAAAAAAACATACAGTTGAATTGAGAACCTCCTTCTTTTTGGAAGATGGTTAATGACATTGGTTAAGTACATACATGAATTTGTATATAATAATAATAATTGTAATAGTCAAATCTAAATAATAATTGTAATACTTTATAATTATATTTTTATATTTTAGTGAAATATTATAATATAATAATTTCTAAAACATAGTTGAAAATAAACTTTAAATTAATATAATTACAATCTATTTTGCACGTTCACCCCTCTCTATATCTGTCCATTTATATAGAGACGTGACAAATATAGTTTGTTATTTTCATTAGAAACATTTTTTTGTCTGTGGTATTTTGCTGCCCTTTATTTTTTTTTTACCATATATTATTTTGTAACTGTATTTATCTTTTTTGATATATTGTGTTGATTGTGAAATAAATGAATTTTACTATTTTTTTATCAATAAAAATATTTAAATGTAAATTCAGATAATTTATAACTAATTCATCATCATCATCTCAGCCATAAGAAGTCAACTGCTGGACATAGGCGTCCCCATGGATTTCCAAAAAGGTCGATTGGAAGCGGCTTGCATCCAGTGTCTTCCCGCTACTTGTATGAGGCCATCCTTCCATCTCGTGGCTGGTCTTGCCCGTATTAATTATAATAGGTAATTATAAAATTGCTTGATTTGATTTTTAGGGTTCCGTACCCAAAGGGTAAAAACGGGACCCTATTACTAAGACTTCGCTGTCTGTCTGTCTGTCTGTCTGTCTGTCTGTCTGTCTGTCTGTCTCCAGGCTATATCTCATAAACCGTGATAGCTAGAAAGCTGAAATTTTCACAAATGATGTATTTCCGTTGCCGCTATAACAACAAATACTAAAAATTAAATATTAAGGGGCGTCCCCATACAATAAACGTGTTTTTTCGTATTTTTTTGCTCAATATTAAAAACGGTAACAGGTAGACGCTTCAAATTTTCACAGAATATTTACTTGTATATTACCTTTCAAAATAAATAATTAAATAACAATAAAGTAAATATTAAAGGGGGGCTCCCATACAACAAACGTAATTTTTAAGCAATTTTTACTCGACTCGACTTTTACTTGGAATTTCGTTGATTTCTGAAACAGAACTAAACTTTGTAGTATTATAGATGATAGTACGGAACCCTTCGTGCACGAGTCCGACTCGCACTTGGCCGATTATTATAATTATTTATAAAATTAAAAATAAACTGGAACGTAACTGATATAATTATAATGTTTTTTTTTTGGGATTAATCTGAAAATCAAAATAGCAAGGGTAACAAATGTTTGTTACCCTTGTTATTTTGATTTTATGTAAAAAAATAACCGAATTGAGAATCTCCTCCTGTTTTGGAGTCTGTATAAAAAGACATACCTAATTAGGTTTCAGCTTTTCAACCTATATTCTGTTTTATTTTATGCTTACGGAACAAAAACATATATATTGAGATTTATCCCCAAAAACTCGACAAGCGGCAAACAACTGAGATCTATACATCTATGATAAATTATTTAAAAAAAATCTAGATTTCTATGACAAATAAAGCTAAAGCGCCATTTCCACGAGCGTGCATATCGCAGTGAAAATCTCACTTTGGTTATGGTTGAGGGTTAACGATATTTGAAAGCTACCCACCTCACGAACGGTGTTGATCAAGGAAATGGTTGGTTTCCTCACTATAGTTATTTTTCTTAATAAACTTGCGCTTGACCGACATCTCGCCTGATGTTAAGCGATCGTTGTCTACAATCGAGAACGATCGCCTGATTGTGCGTGTTTACAATTTACATTTTTTTGTAATTTTTTACAATTATACAAAAGTTGAATTAAAGGGTTTTGTGTAGGTTATCCCAACATCCAGTGTGAAATGTCATATTTAATTGCTTCTAATCACCCGATAGTAAAAATAACATAAGAATATAGTTCATGATTATTGCCCCCACTATTTCATTATTCGGATTGAAGTAGGAATTGGTCAACTACTTAATCATCATTGTACACACCCCATTAAAAAAATAAACAACGGATTGCACTCCGGGAGTGCCGGCAGAAGTGAAAACTAAAAATAAAATAGCAAAAGCGCCATCTAGTACGTTGGTTTGGAACTAGCAGCGCCCTGCGCCGTCATAGGACTACGAATTTTCGATTAGGTCACGTGACGCAAGTTTAAATTTTTTTTTTACGTATCCCAAAAATGCCCAACGCCGCTAAAGAAGTTTTCACTTCAAAAAAGAAATCAGCCTATCTAGACTCTCCATCTGCCGTTGTCTTTTCATTGTGACAAGACAAATGCTGTAGATTACCATTCAGTTGTCAGCAATGTAAGGTGGAAACAAACTATTGAACGTGTCTATCACTCGCAGCTTACGGACGTTATCTAGCCAATATATTTACACTTGTCTGTGTATATTAATGGTTATAAGTCGCGGACGTGCCCTTCTATCGACCTTGAGCGATATGACGTCTGTAGAAGACCTGGCGCTCCGAATGTTTGGTATACTTAGTCTGGCCATAAATACTGTTACAGTTAAAAATCAGAAAGATATTACATTTGAATTTGGAATCTGTCATTTTTATACGATTGTTCATTGAGTTTCCTAATTTTGGCGCCAATACATTGTACAATATTTTGCGATATTAAAATGGAGTGGGGTGATAAAGAGAACCGAATCGCTGTGATTGCATTACACAAAGTTGGTATGGAGCCAAATGCAATTTTTAAAACTCTCCATACGCTTGGTATTAGTCAAATGTTTGTGTACCGGGCTATTAATAGGTACAATGAGACCTCCTCTGTTTGTGACAGAAAAAGATCTGGCCGTCCACGTAGTGTTCGTACGAAAAAGGTGGTCAAAGCAGTAAGGGAAAGAATTCGAAGAAATCCTGTCCGAAAGCAAAAGATTTTATCTCGGGAGATAAAGATAGCACCCAGAACCATGTCGCGTATTTTAAAAGATTACTTAGTACTTGCAGCCTATAAGAGTCGCACTGGTCATTTTTTAACTGATAATTTAAAAAAGAATAGGGTGGTAAAATTGAAACAACTACTGAAGCGGTACGCAAAGGGAGGTCACAGAAAAATTTTGTTTACGGATGAGAAAATCTTTACAATTGAGCAACATTTTAACAAACAAAATGACCGTATTTATGCTCAAAGCTCTAAGGAAGCTTCCCAATTAGTCGACAGAGTGCAACGTGGGCATTATCCGACTTCAGTGATGGTTTGGTGGGGTGTTAGCTATGAAGGAGTGACTGAGCCATATTTTTGTGAAAAAGGTATCAAAACATCGGCACAAGTGTATCAAAATACCATTTTTGAGAAGGTAGTTAAGCCCCTTAACAACACCATGTTCAATAACCAAGTATGGTCCTTCCAACAAGACTCGGCGCCAGGTCATAAAGCTCGGTCCACGCAGTCTTGGTTGGAAGTGAACGTTTCGGACTTCATCAGAGCTGAAGACTGGCCGTCGTCTAGTCCTGATCTTAATCCGCTGGATTATGATTTATGGTCAGTTTTAGAGAGTATGGCTTGCTCTAAACGCCATGATAATTTGGAGTCCCTAAAACAATCCATACGATTGGCAGTGAAGAATTTTCCCATGGAAAGAGTGCGTGCTTCTATTGATAACTGGCCTCAACGTTTAAAGGACTGTATTGCAGCCAATGGAGACCACTTCGAATAAGCTTTTATATTTTAAATTGTTTAATATTAATGTATTAAACTAACACACTGTAAAAGTAATAAATATTATTTGCAATAAAAAAATAATTATTTTCTTCGTGACAATGTTTATGGCAAGACTAGGTATATAGCGTTTTATAGCGTCGGCGGACGATATCCATACAAGTATGCGCATGCGCATACTACTCTGTCGTGTCCGTAAATCGTGGTCCACACACGGATGCAACCCATAGTTTGTTTTCAGATTAAATTACGTATCTATGCTCGAAGCAATAGGTACGTAATAACTTCGAACTATAGAGGTGCGTGCTGCGGGATTTGAACCCAGGGCCTGTGATCAATAGTCAGACTTTCTCTCAACTAGGCTACCGGAAACTTCACAACTCACTCTTCTTTAGATATTTCCTGTAGATTTTATAACAATTATAGTGATTTATGTTATTCTACACCAAATACTTTAACATGAAAATGTGTGGAACTAGGTATTTACTCAATAGTTCCACGTATTTTCATGTTAAAGTATTTGGTAAATCTAATTGTTTGTTATCTACAACCACATCTCAAATCTACACTAGGCGTAAATTTGCGACAGTTACATACCTCACCAAACAAGTAGATATCCACTAAAAAGCCGGCATAATCCGATATTTCTCCGGCTTATAATAAGATACTAAACTTGAATTAAGTATTACCCTCCCCCCCCCCCCCCCCTACACTTCTTCTTTTTCCACACACACACCAACACACACCACACACAGAGAGAGAAAATCATATCCAATTTTATCTTCCTCCAAGAGGCTGCAAGTTTATAGGTAAGTACTAAAATAAAAATAAAATTAAGCAAATATTCACGCATACGCATAAATATATATCTTAACTGTGTTTTTTAGTTTAAGTTATAAATGTAACTACCTACTTTGTTATGTATAACAGATTCAGAACACCGGTCAAATTCCAAAAGATCCATTCCGACAAAAAGCCGGCAATCCGGCAAAATTTTAATTATCCGGCCTACTTATCACGTCATCTCCACATCGTATCTACTTAGCTGATTAAACAGCCGCCAGTGTTTCAGAATTAATTGTCTTGTTTTCTTTGTCGGCGTATTTGCAATTCAAACTTGCTTTCGTTACAGTACTCAGACGGATCCTGCGTTTATGACCGGCACCGAGCGATGCTGGATTAAAGCTGATCTTCATTACGAGTGATGTTTGAATTTTACTCAACTACCTAAGAATGGAGAGTTTGGATATATGTATGTATGTAGTACACTGGAATTAAAATTAAATTATGAATAATTAATCCAGTGAAAAAATATTTCAAAATATTATTTTTTTTACTTAGTGCCCCTTAGAGGGCGCTATATTCAATTTAATGTAACGTCAAATTGTATATAACTCATGGACAAACAAGACACTTCCAACGACACCCCTTTTGTCAGATTATGCCAGGTAGTTTAGAAGTTATGGGGGAACAGATGAATATACATACATACCCACATACCGGTCAAAAACACAACCCTCCATTTTGCTTCGCCGTAGTCGGGTAAAAATAGAATCATCATAATAAAGATATAAGCAGAGTAATCGCGCAAAAACCATACAAAAAATATGATACAGTCGAATTGGGAACATCCTTCTTTTTGAAGTTGGTTAAAAAAAGATGACATCAAGTGTTTAAAAACAAATTATTCGTTTCCGTTGTTTGTTCCTCCACGTCCACGAAGATGGCGACCGTGAGTGAATAAATAACAAAGCAGCACGTCATGTTTATTTCAGAAGTAAGTTTATGTACTAACCTACGTGCCATTCATAGGAATAACTTTTCTCACTCTTGTTTAAAAAATAAAAGTTCTCCCAGTATGCTACACTATGCAAAACTCTTTGAGTGTTCGCATACAATAAATAGTAAGTCAGTGATATTTAGAGATGAGAACAGAAATATCGATGTTTGAAAGAATGTCGATGAGTTACCGGTAAGTTACAGTATAAATAATTTTCTTATTTCTATACCTATTTCAGTTTAAACATATTCTAACAGACATGGTCCAATATATTATAAGTTACAGGTTACAACTAAGATGGGCTAGGATTATAAGGATAAATGTACCCTATACTCCTAGCTTGATAGTTACCAGCTATTCATAGATCTTGTTCTGTAGTGATTATTTACAAATTACCGTAATGTTTAAGATTTATAGACAAGAGCTTTTGTATCTTGCTATTATTCGGATTGGATTCTGATTTTAGTGGGAGTATACAATATACATCTAATACTTTTACATTATATACCTAAGTATATTTTCCGCTCTGAAGGCTAATATTTAAAAATCAAATTTAAAATTGTAAGTTAGAATAACAAGTAAAAACAATCAAAATGTTTTAAGGTTTGCTAATGTCACCTACAGTTAAACATAATAATCGTTAAATTTTATCGATACTTACTAATAAATAGCTTTTGAATTTCACATCACTAGCTAGATTTCTGCTAAGTTTCGGCTCTCGGTCCGAACGTTGGATGTTACGACACGAATAAATGTGCCTTGAACGTTTTGCAGGTTGCAGAGCGAGTGTTAAGAGCCATTTCCACATGTCTAGCTGGTTTAATAAAATATTTTGGATATATTCTAGCTAGCTTGGGAATGTTTCTCGCAGTCGGATATATTCAGGCCATAAATTTTATTATTTCCAACTATAGTAAGTAACTTCGTATAGACTGAGTGGCCTGCCCTCGTGTCAGAGTTATTAAGCCGCCGAAAGGGCTTTGACCTGGCTTGACGATTGCTGTTTGTTTTTTTTAAGAACAATTTCCAACTGTCTGTCCTATTGTGAGGGATAAAATTTTTGAGTAAAAATAAAAATTATAGTATAAAAAACTAAAAAATAATAATTCGTAATACAGAATTTGTTTGCTTGGTGTTTCACCTTTAGAGGATGTACTGGTGTCAATCAAACTCCAAATTCATTCCAAAAATGGTTGTCTGTAAAGTCAGTTTACGGACGATAATTTTACATGATAAGGTCATGATAGATGCGTCACAAGCCGAACGCTTAGGCCGATCATCCCTCTCTATCGCTTGTTCCGCGCTCTCGCTTGCACGCTCGGCTCAGGCGGAACGTGACAATGAGTCATGCTTTTTCGTGCGTGTAGCCGGCGTTCATCGACTCATAAGACGTTATCACATAAAAAAATATAAATAAATAAATATTTGTGGACATTTCACACAACACCATCTAGCCCAAACTAAGCAAAGCTTGTACTATGGAACTAGATGGCTGATAGATACATATATACTTTTTTTTGTAAATATATACATATGATACATAGAAACACCCAGACACGGAACAAACATCCATGCTCAACACACAAATGTTTGCCCTGGGTGGGGATTGAACCCACAACCTTTCAGTTCAGCAGGTAGACGTAAACACACTAATTGCATGTATTGTTGCAAATTATAAAATATTACATTGACTTGTTCGATAATATGATGTAAAGCGCGCCTACTCACTCGTAACTAGCTAACGGTAATAAGTATACGCGACTTTCTGTTCTCTTTTCTACAGTCACTTGGATGATATTTAACCAGTTATTTTGTTATAAAAACCAAAGTACTGAACCAATTTTGATAAAGTTTATATGGGACCACCTCTGAAGTACGACCTACCAAATACAGAAATAATTATTAAAATCAAGTCGTAATTGGCGGAGTGATCGGTGGACAAACATACAAAAAACATACAGTCAAATTGTGAACCTCCTTCTTCTTGGGAATCGGTTAAAAATACAGCATATACCATAAACAATATGCTTTTACATACTTTGCTCTCCTAAATCCTAGCACTTATTAAACGATTCAGAAGCACGTGGTCTACCATTGAAGAATCCTTCTAACTCCGACACCTAGCACTGCAGCATCGTAAGCTGAATGCAAGTTAGGCGCAGAATACGAAATAGGAGGTTTTGTAGCCAGACAGCGCCAACTTAGTACTGGAGATAAACCAAAACGTATATAAATCGGAAACGTACAAGTCTGAAAATGTCGGCAACAAATTACAAGGAACCAGATGAATTTGTTGTTTTTTTAGGGTTCCGTAGTAAATAAGCCGTAGTAACCCTTATAGTTTCTCCGTGCACGGCTATCTGTCTGTCTGTTTGTCCACTGCTTTGCTCAAATATTATAAGTAAGTACTAGAAATCTGTAAAATTTAGTATGGACATACTTAATAATCATGCCGAAAAAGGCGTAGAATAAAATGTTTAAAAAATTTTTTTGGAGGACCTTCTCTACACTTAAAGTGAGGGTGAATTATTTTTTTCTTATATACCCCATCGTGTGGGGTAACGTTGAATAGGCAATCAAACAACATAGCGATGTGCGAAAATCACTTTTTAAATTTAGAAATTAGATTTGCGACGTTAATTTTAGAGTCAAATGTGTCTCCTCTACTGACTAAACGGTAAAAAAAGTCTAAAATGAATATTTCATTTAAACATAACTCATACTTTCATGGTATCAAACACGAGACCCTGTTTTAAGTTCACATAAATTATGTGTAAATACGGAACCCTACATGCGCCTGGCATGACACGCACTTGGCCATTTATATAAATGTACTGTAAAAAAAATACCTAAAGTCATTATGAGTTAGTTAAAGTAAATATGAGGAGTGGTTCTTTTTTTGAATAAGGGTAGATCTAAAACTTGCCAATCCACGTTAGGCCTACGAACAGCGGTGGCGTCAGTTCCTCGCTCGCACGCGCCCGGCTACAATCTCCGCAATCGTATGTATTTCAAATTCAAATTTTCAAATTCAAAGTTTATTTATTTTTAGATCGGAATCCATAGTTATGTGATTACACTTGAAGCAAATACATATATTAGGCAATACAAATTCAAAAATTAATAGGTACAGCAATAAAATAACAATGCAAAAATAAATCAATAGTCAATGGAGATCTCAAATTATATATAATCTACTTCCAAAAAGGAAGGAGTGCATCAATTCTATCATACCTGTGGTCCCGTATACATTTTGTTGGGATGGATGCAGTGCTTTAATTTGTGTAACAAAATAACAGATACTGTCATCCAAGTGCTTGTGGAAGGGTGAACAGCAAGTTACCAGTGGAGTTAGAGGTGGGCGTTTTTTCAACGAACTGTTTTTTTTCAACAGCTTTTCAATCGTCAACGAATTAACAGCTTTTCGTTATTAGGTAAACTAGTAAAAAAAAACCTGTTAATCGCACAAAGCCGCTTCGTCCTGTTAATTCAACGCTTAAGTATTGGCTGAACGATACACGAACATCTCCGAATACGCGCGATCCATTACCGAATGGATCGAACGAGAGAAACCTGTTGAAACAAATTCAACGGGTTTTTGTAAAAACGTTATTAGGTTCTCGTTAATAGGTTATATCAAATTGTTTTGTGATGATTTCACAAAACAATTTGACTGGTGTGTAAACAATTGTTTTGATTACTTCGGTCAAGGTCGGTTTTGGTGAGGTCGCGCGGGAGGATTTGTTAGTTATTCAGTGTTTTTTTTAATGTGTATAGTATATGACTGTATGAAAAAAAAACATTTTCACTTCATTCATTCATTTTCACTGGAGACCATTTTAAACCATTTCTAACTTTATTTTCAAGTCACCTGTTAATATTAGAAAAACTTTGACAAAACGCGTTATCAAAATTTCACATTTTTTGAAAACCTAATAACTGAATCAACTGTTTTTTTCAACCTGTTAACCGTTGACAAAAAGCTGTTTTTTAAAATTGACGTGTAATTTGTCAATGGCCCACCTTTACAGTGGAGCCGCCCTTCTTGCACATCTTATCAATCAGGATTCCGGCGACGGAATAGTATATACACTACCCTATTTAAAAATTGTTCCTAAGCCCGACCTTCCAAAAGGGAATAGTCACCCCCTCACACCGGCGAGTTTCCCGGATGGAAAAATTACATAAGAAAATATCCCAGAACCAGCGCACCCGCCGTTCGTGAAAAATTCTAAGTTGTTTTTCCCCACCATAGAGTAACATCATAACTATACGTGATATTGCTACCAAAGTCTCTTTGCAGGTCATCTTCTTAAATAATAATAATAATAGTATGGAAAATGACACGTAGCACAATATATAAGAATTTAAAAAAAATTTGAAATTCAGAACATTTTGTTGTTTGTACATCTATAAACCATTTAACCACTCGCATTTAAGTCTCATACATCTAATAAAATCATCGTTGGCAACCTAAATAGAGACAATTACTACCAATCCCTTAATTTAAATGTAAACTTTGATTTGATGTTCTCAGAATACGTTGCCTGAGACCTGATAGCATATTCCGACAGATAATAATAAACATCATGTAGTTAAGTCCTCCGGTATTGATTTAAATCCTGATTCAGCGTTTGGCTCCTACAGGTCTTAAACTAGAAACTTACCCTAAATTGGAGCCCAAATTGAGACACTGAGACATTCGTAAACCATTGATATATAATACAATATTTTTACAATTTCTTATTTATCCAAAGATTAAAATTTGAAATATTTATCGTTTTCTTAAATCGGACGGTAAATGACCCCGCAGGAAATATTTATCTTTATAACTCTTTAACATTTCCTTTTTTTATGATAATCATCATCATCGTCATCTCAGAGACAAGAATTCCTCCTAGATATAAGCCTTCCCCAGGGATTTCTAAGACATTTCCCTTCTACACTCTTATTATTAGACTATTATCCTTTTAATATCTACATTTTGCTTTATTGTCTATATACCACCTTCTTCAAAACTTTCATGAGATGATTTTACTTAGACAAATAAACATGATATCTGTCTCTACAGCTCTGAAATATATATATGCTTCTCAAAATTAGTCTTAATCGCCTAGCCTATTCTTCCAAAAAATAATTGAAGTGGATAATTTTTATAGTTTAGAATAATATATGGGTGCATCAGGAGCTTATAGAAGAATAAACATATTATTAGATAATAATTTTACATGTAAGCAAAATCTTTCAGTTCATAAATGGATACTATTTATATTATACTTTTGCAACCAATTTTGCTCAACGATAGAAGAAAACTACAATCAGAAAGCAGAGTACATGACATACTAATAACGATTGTATTACTGAATTTCGAAGTTTGAAATCGTGATATATCCTTTAAATAAAGTACAAGAGTTTAGAGTGCAATGTAAGTTAATTCAAAAGTGTGTGATTGCGTTAATATTAAAAGTATTTTCATACATTTCTATAAACTTAATTGCGAAGGCAAAGAATAGAAAAACTTAACATTTTTATGCATCTAAGTCTCGAGACGGATAACAGGGACTAGCCCTGAAAAATTTGCTTCAAGCCGAAAAAGTACGCTTACAACCTTTTATAGTAATATTCAATGGTTGAATTACATAAAGAACAAATATAAATACAAGCATACACTGCCATACCGAAAAACGTTACTTAATTTTAAGCAATGCTCAATTTCTGGCTGACACGTAATGACACCTGCTGAGAGAAGACAGATAGTTTAAGACGTTGATTAAAGTTATGTAACGTTTTTCGGTAAGGCCCACAGTTGGTAACAAGAACGGCTGGTTCTGAAACGAAGACGAATCACTTGCTCGATCAATATTGTAAGAATTTTCTTCTAATCGAACCTTTCATAATTTTCAGTAAAAACAATTATTTGCTCCAGTCATGCCGAAAACTTCGACCGATTCAATATTTTCAGCTAAAATGGCCAGTCATCGTTTACAACGGTTGTTCATTTTATAAAGAACGTTTTGAGTGAAGATTTTCACTTTTAAATCATCAAACACTAAAATATTTGTATAGAAACATTCGAGGTAGAAGGTAAAAAGAAGCCTCTTGAGGTATCTTTTGATAACTTTGTTTAGAGAAAACTGAATCAGTAAGTCTATGAAATCTTTTGTGAAACTTTATGAAATTTTGTTTTCAACCGACTTCAAAAGGAGAAGGTTCTCATTTTGGTTGTATTCATCGCAGCATCGTTATTTTTTATTATAAATCAACGTTCACTATTTATATAACTGTATTATATTGAAACCAGTAGGAAAACTCAACTCAAAAATTTACATAACTATACTCATCATGTCTCTTAATGTAAATAAATAAGTAATACTAGATGCGGTTACTAATTTAAAAGCTGACAAAAACAATCGAATAAAAATTTCGAAACGAAATCCACAAAATCAAAATCTTATGTGTTATGTGTAATCTTATCAATACAAGCACAAAGAGATTACAAACTTCGCTCACTTTTTTTAGTATTGGGAGTTTTATATATCCTTATAATATTTAAAAAAAAAAATATTTTCCACGAAATAAGTAAGTACATAGTACATAATAATTATGTTAGTCGCCATAGCCTCAGTGGGAACCTGGGAACTACATACTTACGTAGGTAATAGGTTTTCGTAGAAGCACTACACCGTCGTAGCAGTACATACGAATGATTAGAGCTACGAAATGACTACGATGTATATGCTTAGTCATTTCTTATTTTCCACGCCAGAAATAAGGAAAAGTAAGTAAAATGTCAATAAAATTGACATGAAGTGAGTTTGACACGTGCGCTCATGTGAGCTTAGAAATGGAGTGAACTTGCCAACAACTTTTAATAGGACTCCATCAAAGAACGTCGAGATGTGAAGAAAAAATAATTGTCGCCGCCTATTCCGAGACTTTTTGATGGGAAATATTACGCGGAAAAGAAATGAGCAATGCAGTAGAAATAAGAATTATAATTTTATTCGAATACCAAAGCATCATTCGAATGATTGAGTTGTTTTGTAATTAGAATATTGACATTAAAACTATAATCTCTTCTCAAACTCAAACTAAAATATTTATTATTTATTTCATGTATTTGTTAAGCGTTGGTATTTTTTTGTCACATAATAATAATTAATATAATTAGGTCTAATAGTACTGTGCAACATTATTAAGTATTATCACATCGTTTTCTACATTTTGCACATAAATCTATGAAATAACCCGAACGAAACGCTTTAATTCCACTTTCATCGTGCGGACTACAAGATTGTGGAATACGCTTCCTGAGTGGGTCTTTCCTGATAAACATAATCTGGGTGTCTTTAAATCGCCAGTAAATTGATTTCTTCTAGGTAAGCGCGCTCCATCGTAGACCGCAACGTCGACATCAGGCGAGTTGGCGGTCAAGCTCAAACCTATTTCTACATTAAAATATTCGTATGAATTATCGCAACTTTTGACAGCTTCATAATTATATTAATTGTCACTTTCATTATTCGAATATTTCGATTTGATTCTGTGTTAGGTACATCTCTAGCAGCCAGTCTGCCGACGCAGTGGAAGATCGAGTGACTGCCAAAAAGTTTTCGTAAGCCCATTTGGGTAAATATATCGGGATGAGAGTTTTTCTGCCTGCGATTTTAGCCGCCGTGGTGTTGACATCTCGATACCTTGATGACAAACTACTGTTTTCGGATATTTTAAGATGATACTGGCAAATCAATACGATATTTTTAAGGATGGCCTCAAAGCGCGCAGTTATCTCTCTCGCGCAACACACAATTTTGAAACATGATAAATAGATAGATAGATAAACTCTTTGTTGTTTACACCACTATACTAAAACACTAATTAACAAGAAAGAGCTTACACGCTAGCACGCTTAACATGTAAAATCATATTAGAGAAGTGAGACATGAATTTGTTTATTTAGGAGAAATATTTAAAAATATTTTTCTTCGATTACCTTTCAAATTGGTTGAAAAGTAGGAAAATATGTGTTTTCACTAGTCCGTCACCAGTATAAATGATATCTGAATATTTACTTTTAATATTTCTCTTAACAAAATATACCAATTAATTTTAATTAAAAAAATATCTTATTTTTCTAAAATCCCAACTAAATGCCTTTTTTATGTTTAAAATGTTGTGATACGCGAGAGAGATAGCTGTGCGCTTAGAGACCCACCTTAATGTAGGACTAGGCATAATGATTACAGTTCATCTGATGAATGACGGTGTGGTTCAAGATGATAAACACACCATCTTTTATTTCGTGACTATATAGAAAATTGGTGAAAGCAGACCGAAGTATTCTGGCACTGTCTTTTTTTACAGAGCTTTTTTCAAACTTCCCATTAGATGAAACAAGAAGTTTTTAAACCACTCGTGTATCGTATTTCGACGCGTCGGTAAAGGCATTCTTAATATAGCTAAATTGGCATGTCGAATAAAATAAAACCAGCCAAGTGTGAGTTGGACTCGCGCACGAAGGGTTCCGAGCCATTATCTATAAAAACGGCAAAAAATCACGTTTGTTGGGAGCCCCCCTTAAATATAAATTTTATTTTAATTTAATTATTTATTTTTAAAGTGCATAACAATATAACTCAATATTCAGTGAATATTTCAAATATTTCTACCTGTTGCCGTTATCAATATCGAGCAAAATCGAGCAATAAAATCAGGTTTGTTGTATGGGAGCCCCCTTAAATATTGACTTTATTCTGTATTCCAGTATTTGTTGTTATAGCGGCAACAGAAATACATCATATGTGAATATTAGAACTCTCTAACTATCACGGTTCATGAAATACAACCTGGTGACAGACGGACGGACGGACGGACAGACAGATGAGTCTCAGTAATAGGGTCCCGTCTTTACCCTTTGGGTACGGAACCCTAAAAACGAATATTTGGTAGGATAATGGCGGCTTATAGGGTAGTGTAAAATTGCTTCCACAAAATGTTCAATTTCATCCTAAACTGGCTAAAACAACGCCAATTCCGACTTAATGTACATAACTCCTTAAAGTATACACTAAAAGCAATCACAAAATAATGAAAAAAACTTTTTACTACACTTTAATAGTCAATTACTTAAAAAACGCACTTAAAGAAGCCTATATCGGGCCTTATCGGCCTCAAGGGTGAAATTCCGGCCTTCAAAGGGTCGGAAAGATCCTTAGGACCGGTCTAATGACCTTTGCGGATGCCTCATTAATTAATTCTTCGGTCAATCCTGATAAATAAGGGATAGGGACTTTTTGTACAGCTTTTATAAAATACAAGTAAAACATTCGCCCGTAATACGATGGCTATAAAGTCGTATTTCGCACGAGGAATTGTATTGCATGATTTTTACGAAGGAATAGTAATAAATATAATACTGACAGTGAAACTTTGGTGAAAGTTAATAAGTGGGAATAGAAAAAGTACGAAATACTAAAGTGAAGTATTTTATTTGGACCTATTTCGCTTTATTTTTGTATTTATCTAATTACTTGATTAATTAATTATTAGTTATTATTAATTAATTGGTTTAAACCTCCAATGCTAACAAACTTGTGTTATAAGTAGTAAGTACATCTGTATTTATATATCCTCATTGCCATCGTAACTCAAATGTTTGAACTGATTTTGATTTGATTTTTTTGTTTGTTTGAAATATGACTTGATCGGGAGTGCTCTTAGCAAAATCTGTTCACTTTTTTTTGTTTTGTATTTTATAAATTTTGGTGTGCTGTAATTATCTGGGGGCACGGCCATGCCCCCGCCATTTGAGCCAGCGGGTACGGGCAGACTATCTTTTCTCGAAGAGATTCGTCGGATTTTTAGACCTTCATAGCTTCGGCCTCGATTAGTATAAGTAATCTAAATAACATACATTTTATTAAATAAGGTTTTTAAGAAATGCTTAGGTTAATTAATAAATTTAAAGTAGCGTAACTACACCATGTAATTTCTAAAATACTGTAATCAATAGATTATTAAGTGACTAGAGGCAATATAACATATATAAGTAAGTAATCGAATCTGGTTCCCGCGAAACAGGCCTAGCCTAGTGCGGGAATCAAAGTTTTAAATTGTTTGTTTTTGTTGTTTTTTCATAGACATGATTAACATATTAGTTACTGTTGTTTTCCTGTTGTAATGTAAATAAAACTCATTTTAATTATTTTTTTTAATATGCTCTAATGTTGCAATATTTAATATGGTTGTTATTGATGGGTGTTTAATCATAAAATTAATAGTATTTTATTATAAGTGCATTTAAATCGTTGGTAATAAGTGATTTTCTCGATGATATAGTCCTAGCACTAAAAATGCGCCAAATTTTATTGACACAAGTAAATATGTGCTAATATTTTGATTATATTTACATCTACATTCCAACGTCAAACACCACGATAAACGATCTACAACAAGCGACGCGCGAAATTAAACAAAATATTAAAATCACACAGTAATTCCAACTTATATTTAACAATTCAATTTATTACAATACAGAAACTAATATTTTGAAGCAAGCCTTTCCAAAATCCCTCGATTACGCCTCAAGCCCTACACGAGACCCGAATCGTTTGCCCGATACAAAATTCCGCAACAAAAAACTTTTTAATTAGACATCTAAACAACCGACGTCCGCAAATTCAAAATTTCCTATCAAACAAAAGTTTTTAAAGCTTTTCTTGTGTACTTAATGCTCAAGTTTACTGCCACCAGATGGCGTGGGATGGCCGGTAGACGTGGTATACGTAACTAGTTTAACTTTATAAGCTCTTATGGCGACTTACGCGGTGTGACAATGTGGGATTCTCATACGCTGACCTCGATTTTTTTTGTTTGAACTGGACAAGCTTTCCACATATGAATTAAGCGCATGCCAATTTCAAACACTGCGAGTGAGTATAGTTAGTAGAGTATAGTGAGAGTAAAACTTAAAATCTCCACACATAAAAAATGGCTGAACCTATTTTGGTGAAACATAAGTTAGAACACTCTCGATCACATCCTCTTTCAAACAGAAACAAAATAGTCCATCCACTTGACAGCTACAATGCCAAGATAGACAGTATACTCGACAGATACACAGAATACACACGTGAAACTAATAACACTCCTCTTTTTGCGTTTGGGTTGAAAAATGTACGTCAAATTCGCACTTGACCGCTAACTTAGTGACGTTGCAGTCTACGATGGAACGCGCTTAGAAAATTTTAAGACACCCCGATTATATCTATTGGAGAATAACCAATAATGAAGCTAATTCCAAACTGTTGCAGTGAATAAGGTAAAAGTGTTGCGGGTTGCACTCCGGGAGTGCCGGCAGAAGTGAAAACTTGAACATTAACGTTGTGCATTTTTGAATATTTTGGAATGGTTAGGGAATAATTTCGCACGAATTGCTTTATTTATCAGTATAAAAGTACCATTATTTATGTGGTTATCATTAATGATTTCGATTTAAAAAAAAAGCAAAATGACTGTTTCGTGAAGGATTTGAACCTCCACCCTCCGATGGACAAATTGAAATTTATATCGGTGCTCTAACCTACTGAGTCTTACTTGCATGTGTAGAAAATAAGCATTCGGCGCAACAAAATGACGTAATGCTAGGAGGACAACCTTGTACAATACAATACAATAATGAACTTTAAATGCAGAAAGTTAGAATAGTTTTCTGACTAACGAAGAGGATCCATCGTCGCAACCTATGCGCCGCAAACGCGTCGGACGTAGGCGGTTGGCGCATGAGCGCCAGCTGCCTCCGTAAACTAGGGAACTCTGGGCGGTAGATTTAGGGAAGTCTGCCGCCCGACTAAAGAGTTCCCCGAGGATAAACGATGTGTCTCGTGTTCCGATACATCGTCATCAGATAGACTGGGCTGAAAGCTCCCCGCGAGGAAGTCCTAGGAGACTAGCGTGGCTGGTCAGTGATAGAGTCTGGGAGAGTGCCCACTATCCGGCCGTAAGCTCAAAGGAGGAACACCGTGAGGTTTTAGTCGTTAGTGGCACCATTCTTATGTCGAGCCCGACATAACCCGCCGCTCCCCCCGGGGCGGAGGGTATGCGTAAATGCATTTCCTCACGTACAAAAAAAAAAAAGGTTTCTGACTAAAACAATCTGTCCGTCTTACGAATTTTCGATCAGGTCACGTGTCACCTGACGCGAGTTTAACATTTTTTACCCATCCCAAAAATGCACAACGCCGCTAAATAAGTTCTTACTTCAAAAATGGCTGAACCGATTTTGATGAAACCTAGCTAAAAATACTCTCGATGAAATCTTTTTTCTAATAAAAAAAAACTAGATCAAAATTGGTCCATCCGTTTGAAAGCTACGATGCCACAAATAGACACACAGATATACAAATACACAGGTACACACGTCAAACACATAACACCCCTCTTTTTGGGTCGGACGTTAAAAAACCGATAAACTAGCGATTTCGTGTTGATGTTCCAAGCTTTGCAGCTTGGTTTGGACAAGAGCCTAATTACCGATAAGCTTTTTGGCAAATCAAAATTGAATATTGAAATGAAACAAATTTTAAAATTCAAAATTCAATCGCGAAAACCTTAGGAAACAAAATTGATTATTCAATCATACTTTTCCAACAACCAATAAATTAATTACAACTTTAGAATTTTTACAGCTCTAGTCTTTGCTTAGATTGCACTTACACAAAGTCCAATGTCAGTACTATAAATATTTCTAATTTGCACTAAATGCAGTTTTTCCACCAAGTTCCATTGCTATTACTAGGTACAATATCGATTATTCCTCATGTAAACACGCTGAAATCTTTCACACAATTAATTTTGATGTATCCGGGAGTCGCAAGTCTTCTCGCCCATTCAAGGGATGTCGGGCATCACGGGCAGGGTTCGTTTTATTCCTCAGTCGTGTTCGGGCCGCTGTGGCGAGATGACGTCCTGCAGCGGTGTTTAGAAAAGACGCGCGTGTTCGTGATTCGTCTTTCTGTATATTTTGTTTCGAGTGGCTTGTGTGTGAGTTTTGGACTTGGTGGTGATTTATTGGTGAGTTCTAGTGTGTTTATTAGTTAACAATGTAATTTATGGGAAAGTATGTACTTTCAAATATTACATATATTTTATAATTAGGTACATATTAAAATAGTTAACTGTTACTTGTATGTTGCTGTACCATTGACAAAAAAAAACACGATCTCTACTCAATATTATAGGATTATCATTAAAAGTTAACGCAATTGGTGCTAGTGTGCTTTTATCGTCTTAATTTTTTATATTAATTATATAATAATATTTTTGATTGGCATATACCTATATTATTTTAATTTATAATTGAATGTGGTACAAATATTTGACTGAAATTGTCCATACCTATTATTTATGCCGACGTATCTAGAGGGAAGGTTTGACGACTTGACCTAAATCTGTCTGGAAGCACCAGTGATGTCATCTCTTTGGGTAGCATTCTCAATGATCTAGCAAATAAATTAAATGATTTTGATTTAGTTTTCTTGTTTGATAAGTGATTCAATTAACAGTATTCTTAGCTATCAGTCAATAATATTTTTTCATCCGTTTTTGTGTCGGAGGATTTTAAATTATACAAGTTTTTATATAATCACTTGTTTTTACTACGAATCAAGACCAAACACAGTACACTGTATTAAATGCTATAAAGTATCACTTACAAACAATAAAGAGTATGGGTGTTTTTTTTTTCTTTGCTCATACCCTTAGAAACCATTACTGGATCTTTTCGTGGTCTGTATGCTTGTCTGATATGGCAGAAGTGAAACCCCCTTTTCTCAGGAACGCGTAGAGATGTTATGATGTTGAAATAAATGTCAAAAAGTGAATTCTACGGTTTCGAACTGTTTAAAATATCTTTCTGATCAATGTAAATAAATAATTGGCACAGAGTACTTTACATTGACACAGAATCTAAAAATTCGACAAGAAGCAAGTTCTTATCTCACAGGAAAAGTTTAACAACAAATCAACGGACAAATCTAGAATTTTGTTATAGAAACATATTTGTTTTTGGTTGTTTCCTGAGACCTACGATCTTGGAATTTTCAAGGCTAGAGTGAATAGATATCTTCTAGATCGTCGAACTCCATCCTCGGCCACACCGTCGCTTAACATCAGGCGAGTTGGTGGTCAATCGTAGATCTATAATGTATAAAAAAACTGTTGATTTTGGTGGATGATTAAGCGAATTTTACCTAATAAATACATAAAACAGATAGAATACGTACAGAATATTAATTATATTACTGCACTCCCCGTCATTTTACTTTCTTTTCGTTCATCTACATCCTAAGGTTGCCTGGAAGAGATCGCTATTAGCGATAAGGCACTACTATAGGTATGTTACATTAGTTTTCAATTCATTTCTCTTGATTGCACATTAAAAAGTTTATATATCTAATCTAATTCTCCGCACGTATACATATATCTAGTGTAAGCCATGAAATCGACATATTGCTTCCATATTTCACCTCTATGGTCATAGAATACTGAATAATTCCTCTACGACGGGTGTGCGCAAATCTTCATATATGTCCTATATAACCGTTATATATCTATTATATAACTGTTATATCACCTATATATCATGGTATAAATGTTGTGTGCGCAATGCGGACTGCAGGGACATTTGTAGCTTTGGATTACAGTGCTTGTGATGATTCAAGTCATATATATTACTCATATAAGTCATATATATTAGTCTGACTAATTAGTATGATTTGGATGGAAGACCGCTTGTAGCAGACGACCACGAAGGAAATTCACGGAATGCTAGATCTAAGTTACTTCTTACAAGCTTTTAAACAGTTTCACCTGGCCTGGTGTCAGTCTGTAATCAAACCTTGCAAGATGCAAGTTAAATTTGAAATATTGTCGGATGACAGTAATTATTTTATGAAGCTGATTTTACTAAAACTAGTTTATTTCATGTTAAGTAAATTTGTATTCGTAATGAAATGTAATGAAATGATAAAATATCTTAAGCCGTATCTGATGATGGACCCGGGATGTAAGGATAGAACCTGCCTGATGGAAAGTACTAAGATTACCGAGTTTAGGCTCGTCAGCTTTATTGTCTTGGATATCTTCCATTACCTACAATTGATAACAAAGGTCTGAAAATGGAGCAACCTGGCCGGAAGAACCGGAACTCTCTAAGGTAGTAGTTTTTTTACCCGACTACGCGACTGCTTAAGAAGGAGGGTTATGTTTTTCGAGTGTATGTATGCTTATAATATGTGGGTATGTATGTTTTTATATGATCGCCTAGAGCCTAAACGGCTTAACCGATTTTGATGTACGTGGCGAGTCGTTTGATTCATATTCACTCCCTGAGTGTCTTAGAATATCTTTTTTTGTAATAATAATTATAGATTCCTTGGAAAAAAGGGTATTTTCGTAACATTCAACGAACTTTTTCGTAAAAACAAGTGTTTACTAGAATTATTCTAAAGAATGCACATTTGTAATCTTTTACAGCGATTTTACGCATACTTTCTCTCAAAAAACGTACACTCAACGGTATATCAAGCGTTACGAAATCGTAAGTTAGACTGCAAAAACTGCTTTTCTGTAGTCGGGTATTTTGTTTTTAATATAGACACACGTTAATGACCGTAATCACTTATCATTGCATCGATAAAAGCTATCACCTGAATTTTTTTTTCAAGATTATCTTGTTTTCCACATTGAGGTGAACAAACCTTCAACTAAGTATACTGACATAAAGGTATCTAAGTACAGGCTTTTATATTCCTCAGTGTCTCTACATTTAAATAATTCAAACACCCACACGATTCCAATAAGAGAAGTACATTTTTGTCACTAACACAAGCTACGAATCAAATTACCTACGAGTACGTCTATAAATACTTCGTGTAAAGGAAAAATTGGTCGGTTTACGAATCGGTCATGTATGAACTAAATCAATATGTTTAGCGTAGGCAGGAGATTTTGCCTAAGAAATTGGATAAAAATATAAAGTTACACGCAGAATTTCGTCGTCAAAACGTTTAGGCTACAAGATCTAATATTGAAACAGGCAATTTCATTATTTCATATATTTATACACAGTTGTAATATCTTGTGTCATTCTCATTTCCCAACTGAGTAAACAGCAGCCAGAGGTACTATTGCATTGATTTCATGCAAATGAAAGTAATTATTAATTGACCGAGCAGGCGAGTGTCTAATAGACGACTTATGAAATCGACAGCTAAGTGAATTTATTACTTTTTATGTGAAGGACTAAGCTCTATGCGGCAGGAACTCGTTTAAATAGGACATACATCTGTCGTGCACGCAAGGTCTACTGGTAACCAAACCATAGCACTGGGATAGTTGTGGGAATAATTTAGGAGTTAATTGTTTAGATCTGAGGAACTGGAAACTTTTTTTGTTAAAAATATATAATTATAAGAGCTGGAAAAATATATTTTTTCATGTTATATCTGCGATTGACCATGTTAAGCGACAATGGCCGAGGATGGAGCTCGTCGATCTAGAAGATATCTATTCACTATAAGCTCTCAGAAACCAGAGATGGCGGCGTATGACACAGATATTGGAGCTTCACCTGGCTCAGCGCATTGCGATTTGATGTAGCAATACAGCCAGCATGTTATGTACGTTGCTAACTATTTGGATTTGAAATTCTTCGACGATTTGTGATAATCGAATAATTTTTTTTATATAGTATTTTAGTAGGTAGTACTTTAGGTAAAGGTACTTTGTTTTTTTTTATCGATTGCTCGATATACAATAAATCTATACCTTTAAAAGGCTTTGTCGTAAAAAGCCTACAAAGACCGTACAATCTGAGCTGATGGTTGTAGAAACGAGATATGCCTTCCTTCTATTTTTTCTTCGAAAATAGGCTTGCGCTTGACCGACTCACCTGGTCTACGATGGAGCGCGCTTGCCTAGAAGAAACCTATTCATTCGCGATTTGAAGACACCTAGATTATATCTATTCGAAAAGACCCATTCAGGAAGCGTATTCCACATTTTGGCGGTACGCACAATGAAAGTATGAAGTGTAGGGTAAGGATCCACCTACAAACATTCTCTCGATCACGAGTGAACCCGCGGGTAGCGGCTAGTCGTTAACAAATTTGTGAATCCAATAACAATTCCTTTACTGCTTCCAACTTTGTTTCCCTTATTTCGAACTTTGTCTGACACATGTCCTTTTATACATGAATGTTTACTTATTGAAAGCTATTTCGAAGCCTGTCCCGCCATCTTATTTGTCTACGGCGACATACATATGACATAAGTAAATGACACAATTTACAACACGCCATGCTCCACACTAATATTAGTAATGTGAAAATATGTTTGCCCGTTCGTCGCCTTTTTGGATAAACGGCAGGACGTTTACAAGACAGTACCATTAAATGATATTTCCAGATTCAGATTTCATTTATTTGCCAAAACATAATTATGTGTAAAATAAGGTACTGATTAGTATATGCGAGTTCAAGTCCCGTTGAATTTTTTTGAACTGTCTACATATCTATGTTCATCTTGTTAATTGACGCCAAAATCAATGTTTGAGAGTTATTAACCTCTCTTAAAAATATGATGTGTTAGCTCTAACTAGCACTTGACCAAAGTGGTGGCCAAACCTAAACTTGCTCAACATGGTAAGATACGTGTGCCCAGAAGGGGTTTACACAGATAGGTTTCATCCGAAATGACCTGAATTATTTATTCAAGGTATCCGGTTGATCGTTGGTCAACCGGATACCTTGAATCCGGTTGGTCTGACGTCTGAGGTAACAACACCATCTTTTTCACCTTCGTAGTCGGGTAAAAATGAGCTATGCCGGTATTACGTGGATTCTTCTAATGAAGGAGACGTCTCATTAAGAATTCTCCCTCAGTTCGAGGACGTTTAATAAAATGAATTATTAATTACTATTTCTTAGGCATGTATTAAGGTGAAGATTAACGCGCGCAGCTATCTCTCTCGCGTGTCACAACATTTTTAGAGATACAAATTAAATATTTTTTTTTTATAAATATTGGTGGACATTTCACACAACACCATTCTAACCCAAACTAAGCAAATCTTGTACTATGGAAACTAAATGGTTGATAGAAAAAACATATACTTGTTTTGTAAATACATGGATATAAATAATACAATAATATAATAATTGTTTTCATAATTATGATGCATAGAAACACCCAGACACAGAATAAACATCCATACTCATCACACAACTGTTTGCCCTGGGGATCGAACCCAGGACCCAGGACCCCAGGAGCTCAGGAACTTAAGGCCTATCGAATCAAATTTCTCCTATCTAAACAAACAAATACATTTCTCACTTTTCCAATATCCCCAACCAATGATTTTATATGTATGAAAATGTTGTGATGCGCGAGAGAGATAGCTGCGCGCGTTCAGGCCTTTCTTAACATCAAGATGGGAAAAGAAATAGGTGAAGTAATATTTTATTAGTAAACCAGCTATTTATATTCAGCCAGGATCTTTGTAATACATTTAAAAATATTTCAGAGCTAGCTTTTTATTCTGCTGTAGATAAACAAGCTACATTATAATTTATTTATTTGTTACATAATGCTTCGTAAAAGTACATTTGAATTTTATGCGGTAGTTTTGTTAATATTAGGTAAGTACCTGGGTCGAATATGGCCACCTTAAGGTTTGTTATTCTTTTTTAATAATAATAAAGCTAAAACAAATAAGTTTTAGCACTTATTCATGAAGAGTGGCTATTTATCTTTACAACAAAGGTAAAAAAATACAAAGAAATTAAACGATTAATAGTATTTTCAACAGTAAAAAAAAAATTGAAATTGGAAAAATATATGTGGCCATATTTACTGTATGAATTAATTAGATTAAAAAACTTCTGAATAAACTGAAATAAAAATGGTTATTATGTTTTAATAGAGCATTTATTTAAAAGGTATTCTTTGGGCGACAATTAGTACAAATAAAGAATTATCTTTACAAGTAGGTAATATAAATTTAAAGATATCAAAATCAACAATGAGATTCAAAAAGTTTTTCTTAATTACAACTTAAAATCCTACACTGTTATACTTATAGAAAATCAACAAAATTATCAAAAAGAAAACGTAACTTTTGAGATCTTTCAAATACAAAGTAGAAAAAAGTAGGTAAGCTTAATGAATTTAATTAGTCCGGATTGCACCGAGTACAAACAAATTTATCAGTGTCTTCTTTTGTTAACCCAACACATTCTTCATGGACGTACGTTTTACATAAAAAACATGGTCTCATGTCTGCTATTATATCTTCATCGCAAACGTAACAATACCAACTATTTTTAGATTTTTTAGAATGTTTTTTGCCTTTTTGTTTAGAAACCTTAGAAGTTACTGCTTCAGTCTTGTCCATTTTAGCAGAATATTGTTTCCTTTTTTGGGAAGAAACTCTAGATGCACCTGGCATATTTTTCATTTTTTGTTTACAAGCATTGGATGGTCCTGGCTTATCATTTTTCTCTGTAAACATTGATTTTGTTAGCTCCTGTGCCAGACTATTAATAGCTTTTGCTCTAGGTGTAGTTTTTGGGCTTGACGTTTTCTCCGGGGTTCTTAAAATTTCACAAAAAGAGGAATATGACTCATTAAGTGTTGTGCAGCAGACTTTTGATTCAGTTTTCGAGTCTCTATTATTCTTGTGCTGATTTAGTTTGGATAAAGGAACCTCGTCGTTACTATCGAAATTGTCATAGACACTTGGCTGGGGTTCTATAAAGTTCGATCTTTCTACTTGAGTTGGATCGTCTAGAATGGCAGAATAACGATTTGCAGTATTTGGCAATAGATGTTCACTTGTCTGGGAATCTTTTTGATCTGGATGCAGTATAGGCACCGGATTTTCAACAGATGTATCAGTTCGAGCAAGAGACTGCGTAGGTGGAGTTGAATTATGTTCGTCATTATTTGGAAAAAGATGAGGAAGAATAACCTGATTTCCACTGGTATCAATAGCGACGCTGTCATTGGGATCTTCATTTTCTTGAGGAGGATTGAGCATATTTTCGCTAGCATCGTCACTATCAATGAGATCTTCATTTCCCTGAGGAGGAACTAACAGATTTTCGCTAGCATTAGTAGCGTCGCTGTCATTGGGGTCATTATTTTCTTGATTTTCAGAAGGTCCAGATATTTTGGAATTAAAGGTAGGTATGCTAGGAGCGTATGCCTCTTCTGGTATCCTTGTTGGGTTAAATGGGAAAATTCCGGTCGCTTCAAATCCAGATTTGATATTAGCAGGTGTCGCAGCTTTGTCCCACGCATTGGAAAATAATTTCCCAAACCTTTGTTTCGTTATTTTCCTGTCCTCGTGTACTGACCAGTACTTTAAGACTTCCTCATCCCAGTAATATTCAAAGGATCGAAATACCGATTTGTCCATCGGCTGTAATTCATGTGTGGTGTTACTAGGGAGGCAGAAAAGTTTGATGTCGAATTTTTCTGCTGCTTCAACAATCGAATAGTCCAAGTGGCATTTGGCTCCATCGAAGATAAGTAAACAAGGTCCTGGCAATTTAAATTTCGAAAAATGGTGAATCCAGTTCACAAATGTTTCAGAGTTCATACTCCCTTTGGGTGTCATTTGGGCTATTGAGCTGGTTGGTAAGGAATCTACCCATTCTGGCTTCATGCGTTTGCCTTTAAAGAGAATCATGGGCGGAATCGCATGGCCCAAGGCATAAAAAACATAATAGTTTCCTGTGGCATTGCCACAGGAAACTATTGTGACATTCTCGCCGTGTTCTGGTGCTACTAAATGTACTCTCTTGGATCCCCGTTCAGCCAAAACTTCTGGTGCTTTGTGCAAATTAAGCTGGCAACCCTTTTCGTCAATATTGAAAATGCGTTCTGGTTTGTTCATAATGTCATTATCTTCCAAGATTTTCCTTAATTTTTCAAAATAATCAGAAACAACTATTTTATTTAACTTTTGCGCCCTTGCGGGATTTAGGTTTTGTGCCTTTCGTCTGCTGATATTCCTATGACGTTTCATAAATCCTCTCAGCCAATCTCGTCCCACCATCAAGTCTCCACCTGACGCTGAAATGTTATCTCGATCACAGAATGTCTTTACGCATCTACGTAGTACACGCTGTGTCAATGGGTATCCCACATTGCACAGGCGAATAACACGGGATGCCAAAATCTTCTCTTGTTCAGGGTTAAGAAGTGGTTTCCGGCCCAAAGTAGATTTACTCTCCTTTTTCTCCTCTAAATAACGCCTTAGAGTGCGTCTTGGCACATTATAATGCTTTGCAGCCGTATATACTTTCATCCTGCCGCTTTTGACTGCAGTTATGGCTAATTTTATTGATGCTTCTGACCAATTACCTCGAAGTCCTTTATTTTTATAGCGTGGCATGTTCTAAAACAAAACAAAAAAGTTTCGTTAATTTAGTACCGTAAATATGGCCAAACAGTGGCCATATTTGCAGTCATCCATTTTTTTGTTTTCATATTCACGAATGAAAAACACTATTACTTTGATAATTAAACAAAGAAATATCAAATAACAATCGTCACACAACGTTGTAGTGTGATTAGCAAAGATTCTTAATTGGAAAATAACAAAATACAGGAGAATACTTACTTTGTTTTTATAACCTTCACAGCATGTTTCACTATAATGGACGCTGGGCGACTAGCGGGCGCGCAGGAAAGGTGACAGTTACGCCGTGCGGATACATGTGACACTAGCGACAATTTATGGTCGCGTTCAGGTTATTACAAATTTTCGTGTTTGTAATAATGGTATGTGGCCATATTTTCCGCCTGGCCATTTTCGACCCAGGTACTTATTACAATTTGTGTTTTTGTACACACATGTAGGTCCAATTCTATTCCTTTTTAGGGTTCCGTACCTCAAAAGGAAAAAACGGAACCCTTATAGGATCACTTTGTTGTCCGTCTGTCCGTCTGTCCAGGTGTCAAGACCTTTATCTCGGGAACGCGTGAAGGTATCGATTGAAATTAAAACCATATACGCAAATCTATAGTATCTTGCTGCGAATTAAAAATAAAATTTCTCAGTTTTCGTTAAAAAAAGTTACAGCCGAATATGTCTTAAAAAATGCACATTTCGACACTCACAGAGGAATCAAAACGTATGGGGTACTTCCCGTTGTCCTAGAACTCTGAAATTTGGCAAGAGGCATTGTGTTAGAGTACACATATAGGGAAAAATCCGAAAACTGGACATTTTTAATTGAATCACAAAAAATAGTGTCGTTATGCAAGGAATGAGGGTTGAAATTTTAAAGCGAATTAACCGTATCATGTGGGGTATCATTGGAAAGAGCTTAATTAGCATTAATTAAAACAGGTTTTTAAATATTTTTACGATGTATATTTTTCGGTATAAAAAGGAAAATAAAAAAAAATATGATTTCCCCCTTTTATTTACTAGTTTGTGTGGAACCCTCGGTTGGCGACTCTGACTCGCACTTGTCCGGTTTTTTTTTAAATAATTGTAATTATTACTACTACACAATTAATAATAATTGTAGTTATTAGTAATATTCATAATTTATATAAATTCTATGTATTTTTTATTGCAATAAATAATATTCTATTTAGAGATCCGTTTGCGAAATATTAAATATTAAGCTTTGAATTGATAATTTTGCTAAAGTCACGTTAATTTTTGTTAATGTCCCTCCCCCCCCCCCTATACCAGCTAAACGGTTGACATTAATATATAATTTGGATCATGTTATTCAGAATTTTCCTTTTAGAATGCGTAAGGGTTGACAAAAAGATGTTATAAATGTATTATGTAAAAGACGAAATGCATGAAGAGTGAAGACAGATATAATAGCTGAAAAGTAAAGTGCAAAACAGGATTTGTACGGAAACAGACGGCACAGAGAGAATAAGGAAAACAAGACATTGATATCCCTCATAATTTTAGGAGTTTTCATATCAATCATTTATTCACAAGGGCCATCATGATAAGACTAGCTGTTTCACGCGCGACTTTCGTTTATTTTTCAACAAAAAAAGTTAGCAACAAAAAAATGTATTCTTAAATTAGTTTATCATTAAAACTATAGCGGTCTGTGAGATTTTTTGCATTATCATTTTGTCATTTGTTATATGAGATACTCCGACATAACTCAAAACCCCTTCTTCGTTAATAAATTATCCTAGAGCTTCTAATTACATTCGGATGGAAGCTTAGTTTTTAGGCAAACTGTGAGAGACTTTGCCAAACGTTTTTGTCGTTAAAATAAAGATACAGGACACGTATTCAACTAACTCGGTAAAACCTTGTTTGTCACGGTGAGCACCTCCTTTGCTTTAAATTTCACTAAAATCTGATTGATTTGTTTTAGTGCGATAAACAAGACAAACGTAAACACAGCGATCTCTTTGCTGTGTTTACGCAAATAATTCATTAGTATGTACTAACAAATTCTTCACAAACTTTCAGATCTGTAATATCAGCGTATTATAAATTATACACACACATATCCACCCCCACAAAAACAACCCAATACATACCCACACAGGTTCTGATCTTGACAAGCATGAATACCTATACATACTATGATCTAGCACGCGCCATCTTAAAACACGTATTCAATTTCATAAGATGGATTGTGTTTAATTTTAGCCCTTTCAAGAAAAAAAAAAAGATTTAGATGAATTACAGCAACTTCAGCAAAAAATTTGCAGTACCAACATTAATCCAACACAAATTTATTCTTCTGACAAATTACTTAGCCTACATCAAACAAAAAAATCTCTAAGTGAAATTTTAGAACAGAAAAATTAAAAGTTACGCCCGTTTCACCTCCAATACGCCCATTCGGCAAACATTTCCTAGCCTTTTAACCCCGAATTGGCACAAAAAAACGTTTTCCAATTTCTTTTCATTGGAAACCGGGCCAAACAAAAGAGCTAATTTGTCCATACTAACAAAAGAGTTGGAGAAACTTATTATTCCTATAAAGCTTTCCTAAAAATAAAAATTCTTTTCATTTTCATTCTACTTCGACGTCGTTGGAAGGTGATAAATGTTCTCGAATAGTATAGCTAGTCGGTATGGATATAGTACAGCTTACCCGACTGTTTAAAAGGAGTTGAATGTTGAGTGTTTGTGTTGGTAATTAATTATATATAAGCTTTTGTACGCCGCGGGTAGTGTCAACCTCCCTAAGATACTATGAAGACGGAAGGCAGTTGGCAGTGGCTGGAACACTTTTATCTTTTTAGGGATTTTTAGACTACAAGTCAATGCCAGCCCAATAGTAACCTGGTGATAGTGGTACATTCTTAACTTAATAATTAATGTAGCTATGAAATAATTAGCCAACTAGGAAGACATGTGGAAGTAGTCTGACTCACAGTCTGGAAGAAAGAATTTGCCAGTCCGTAAATCATTGCAGCCGCCCTTGAAGTTGGTTTGGTTAAAATAAAGAAGATTGCTCCCATTTTGTACTCTTCACGTGTAGTTAGGAAAATTCGCTCTCTTTCAATCTGGTTCAGCACATATAGTAAATACATGGTAGGTACACGTCGAAACGGAAAGCTGAAAATTGGGCTTAATGGTAGTCAAAGAGAGGTTATATCCAGCAGTGAATTAAATGGGTTGATTATGATGATGAATTTTTGTCCGCGATAGCCTATATCATCATTAAAAATGTTGTATGGGATATTTGTAGTCGTATCTACTGTGAACTGCAATAAAACATATTTTTCTCCTAATATTTTCTAAGGTTTAGTTGATTATGATTATGTGAAATATACGCGATAAATCCATAAAATACTTTTTTGAAAAAAATTGACAGGCCTCATGGCTCAGTGGTAGTACGACTGTTTCCTGACCTATAGGTCGTGGGTTCGATCCCCACCCAGGGCAAACATTTGTGTGAGGAGCATGGATATTTGTTCTGTGTCTGGGTATTTCTATGTATCATAAGTATGTATTTACGAAAAAAAAGTATATATGTATTCTATCAACCATCTAGTTTCCATAGTACAAGCTTTGCTTAGTTTGGACTAGATGGCGTTGTGTGAAATGTCCTCCAATAAAAATTTGTCTCATTTCAATGAGGTATTTCTCCATCCTGTGCAATCGGGTAATGAAAGGCGGATGCTATTTTTGTGAAGTGTGGGTAGTGTAGGTAGTGTGGGTAGTGTAGGTAGTGTGGGTAGTGTAGGTATCCGTATCCACTAAGAAAGGATTTATTTGCCTATAAGCCGCAGGAAGCTATTAGTTGTTTTATAAAAGAGAGTCTTCAATTTTTTTACATAGAGATATACCTAGAGACTATATTCTCTAGCAACAACCCCGGCTCACGTCTTCCGCCCCATCCACTTTCGTTACAGTTTCCAAAATTTTTAACTTAAAGATATATAGCTCCAGAAGAAGGTTAATTTATTCAATTAAAATACTTATATTGGAAGCAAAGTTTATCCAACACAAGTTATTAGACACAACATCCGCTCCCGGCGTGCCATAACGGCAAATGGCGCGAAATTATAGGCCAAAATCTTAAAACTCGCGGAGCAAAAATGTGTTTTTCAAGCGGTTGAATCTTAATTAGAAACCTCGGCTAATTCATCGTTTAAATTCCCGCAGTTTATGTTAATGTTACGCCGAGTTAAAGTGGATATATTTGAGATTAGAAGCTAGCTTCCCCGTATAAAGCTTATCTGGTTTTCTTAGAGAGGTTAGAATTTCTTTAATGCTTGCGCGAAATACTGGGAGCGCGTGTAGCACTTCGGTTAGAATGACGTATGAAACTACGGGAATTTAAAAGGATTTCACATTTTTTGTTGCTTTTATTGAATTATAGTAGAATTACATTAGGAAGTTACATTGGAAAAAATTGAAAATTTATTATAGAAATAGTTTATTTTTTTATTTTTTGAGTTTTGTAAAAATCTAAATTATGATAATATTCGTTAGCGCGGCGGAGTTGAGTACCGGAGGGCCCGGGCTTGATACTCAACAAAGGACTTTTTTTTTTTTAACACGAATAAGTCCGCGTTTGACCACCAACTCGCCTGTCGGAAAGCGAAGATGTGGTCGAAGATGAAGCACGCAGACTTAGAAGATACCTATTGACTCTGACCTTGAAAAGACCACTGTTGTATTTCTCAGGGAACAAAGAAGCCGGCAATTTGTTCCACTCTTTCGCTGTACCGATAAGAAACGTAGAACTTGAAACTTCATGGACTTGAAATTTCATCAAAGAAAAACGTGATGTAAATATTGAAGTGGCTGAATGGGTAGCAGTCACTTTCTTAAAAGATAAAAATATTAAAAGTTGTTTAATCACAATGATTAACAATAGAGAAAACTAAAGACCATTTTCAAGATAAAAATCTGTTACCAACATTTTCAAAGGTTACCAAGCATCCTCATCCGAACACTAGTTCCAATTTCAAATTAATGACCTTACCGGAAAACGTTACTTAACTTTAACTATCGTCTTAAATTCTCTGTCAACTTTCCGCAAGTTTCATTACATGTGAGGAAGAAGTTGACAAAATATGTTGCATTGCTTAAAGTTAAGTAACGTTTTTCGGTAAGGCTGTAAGTGTGCTCATCGTTTTTATCTATATCATTACTTAACTTCAGATGAGCTTTGAGTGAATATCTAGCCAACCATGAAATACATAATTATGAAATACTATTCTATAAATATTATTAATAAATTTAATTATCCTAAATCTTCTAATTTGCCAAACACATAGTGGACTGGCAGACGAACTGAGGCTTAGGCAAACTTTTTGTTTCACTAGAACAATACCCTATTTACTCGGGTACTTCGGCGTTTCGCACCGCATGTGATTCGAACCGCGGTGCGAATCGCCCATGTACTGTTTCTGAATGGAATAGAATGAGCATAAATAATCTTTTGAGCTGTGGTAAGTCGCATTTTTCGGTTGCGTAATTTGGATTCAATTGATGTTAACTACATAATTATTTTGCGTCGCCATATGAAACAAACACGACATTTGTATGAAACCGAGAAAAATGCGGGACCTGCTGGTTAGTTTAAATAATTTGATATTTTATTTTTAATTTATTATTCAAAATTTC
Source organism: Lycia hirtaria (assembly GCA_947563715.1). Lineage (NCBI taxonomy): Eukaryota > Metazoa > Arthropoda > Insecta > Lepidoptera > Geometridae > Lycia > Lycia hirtaria. The sequence goes on from OX387375.1 coordinate 30,184,741, forward strand.
AGTTTTCTTTGGTTTATTTAATTTGTATATCTTTATTATTTAAGTTGTTTGGGTTATTTTAGCTTAGTTTTATTTAAGTACACATGTAAATATCGTCTAAATAAATAAACGGTCAAATAATTAGATAACAAGACAGTATTTAATATGATTAATAAATATTTTGTAAGGTTTTTGTGTTGCAGTACAAATGAGCAGCATAAAAAGTATTTAACTGATAAATATATATTTGTCTGCATTAAAGAGCTCCAACAAACTATTATATTATCCATTTTCAAAATAGTTCAGTATGTACACTCGCTAGATGAATATCTGCCGCATACACGAATAAAAAAATATTTATTTATCGTTGTTCATTGGCTGTTCCAAATATGTCACATTAGCAAGACTATTATAATTATACTTTTTTCTTAATAAACAACCCTCTCCAACCTAAGCTTATTAGATGTACTTTATTTGTCTCAAGATACTAAGCTTGCATCGGGTCTCTTCATAGTGAGACACACACACAATACATAATTTTGTGACCTATTTTGTGTGTATGATTTTTTATTTTCTGTGTGTTTTTGTTACAATAAAATTATGTCTATGTCTATGTCTATGTCTATATAATTTTAAGGCAAAATTAATTAATACTCAAGTGTTTTGAGACATACATACATACATAAAATTACGCGATTTTTTCTTTACGGGGTTCGTAGAGCATCAAAGACCCTGCAGGGCAATTAAGTTATTCAAGACCGCTCCGTAGCTGAACCATATGTGAACCGTTTCCCATCGGCCGCTAATTTTTGTTTTTGATTCAGTCACTTCTAAGTCATACAATTGACACATTTGATGAAACGTGAAACGTCTTTCGCTCGTTACTAAATCAAAAAATCATAGCAGCCGACAGGAAATGCTTCACAAAAGGTTCAGTTACGGATCGGTTTCGTTAAACTGAATTGCCCCCCGGAGGCTGTTTGAAGCCACCAGTCACATTTGATCGTCAGTTTGAGGGTTAGATGGAAAAGAGGGTATTAGTGGTTAAATGGTAAGATGTACTATTTGGAAACAAATTTTGTTTACAAAATTACTAACAATATCCCGCGGTTTCAGCTGTAAAATATGAAACGCCAGCTCTATACCAAATAGATATAACGATATCGGTATTTTATCAAAAAAAAAAATGTAAAATTACTCAAAATATGTTAAAAATTCCAAGAGTAAACAATTTCTACGGAAGAAGAACGCTAGGATTTATTGTTCCTGCCCTTTTGAATAGCTTACCTTATGAGGTTAAAAAGACGACTAATGATAAAAATTATAAACGTATATACAAAAAATATTTTTACAGTCGCTTAAAACAAATTAACTAATATCTTCTAAACTATCTTTTCAAACCGTTGTTAAAACATCAACCTGTATCAGTGCTGTTTACGCTAGCCAGCAAAACCGGTCGGGCGGATAGTACAACTCGTATACAACTTCATTTGACTTTTTAAATAATTATGTGGGTAGATTGATTTGTTATTGTTTCGTTATTGATTATGTGTTTATTGCAGTGAATCAGCACCTACACAAACCATATGTGGTTTTCAGGTGCTAAATATGTGTATTTTATTTTAAACTTTGTAATTATGATAATAAATAAAAAATAAAAATCTTTACCATATCAAACAGCTCCTCTTGACATTCACTTCTCATACAATAATAAAAAATTAGAATGCGTCGACACAGCTACGCTTCTAGGTTTAGACATTGACAAGCACCTAAATTGGAAAAATCATATTACCAACGTCCAAATTAATAATGCATAGCTCTGGCCCTCATGCTATGGCCATTAAAAAATATAATAAGTTGCACAACAATTACAAGAAATTGAAAATAAACAGGAGTTTGCCTAAACCCTCAAAACTATAAGTACTTAAACTATAACTACTTAATTAATAAGTGTTACTATACCTTAGACGAGTTTTTTTATGGTAAAATAATTTATCGAATAAACTGTTCCGCTCCGTACCAGTTGCTACACCCTATCAGGGTCATTATATTACTAAAAACAAACATGTACTGTAACATCTCCATGTAACCCATAATGACTGCAATAAACTATTGACTATATTCGTGTAAATGTAATGTAAAAATGTAACAATTACAAAATAATTCATATTTCCATAACATAAAAAAAACAACTGTCATCTAATCTCACCTGTGACCACGGGACGCTGCAAAGTGTTCGAAACGTCTGGTCATTAAATTACGTAAAATATACGCGATGAATCCGTTAAAATTTGTTTAATATTAATTAATAATATCAAGCATGATTATGTAAAATCTTTACATATTATTATGTTTTATTGGTTCTATATTTTTTTAATTATCACGGTCATTCATTAAATCACTATTATTATAAAAAAGACAAAGAAACAGGGTAGACAGATATATCTGCTCCTAACCGTATCATCTATCCGCATTCTTCAGTCGCCCGTGAATGCATGTAACTGTGCCGAAACATCGGGAGCTCAAAATTAACGCGAAATACAGTAAATATCCCGTTAATAATAATATTGGTTCTATATTTATAATGAAAGTCCGACTTTATAACACTTTTGCAATAAAAAGGACGGTTAGAATATATTACTAAAAGACAGTCCTGGGTTGTTGTACTCCTACAACATTACAGATAGTGTAGTCTGTAAGGACAATATAGCACGCTCCTGTCATTGTTATTTAGCTAAACAAACTAAGAAGACAGTGGCCGCGCCGAGATTTATGGGTTTTAATTTATTTTTTACTTGAAAACTTGTTTTCCGTGGAGACGCTACACTGACGGTATTAAATTTATGGCGAAAATTAGCTTTTTTGTAGCAACTTCTCGAGATGAAAGTGTCCTCAGTTTTTAATGTCGTCAAATCGGGAAGACGTTAACTGGAAATTATTAAAATCAGAGAGATGAAAGAAAAATATACTTAAATATTTTATACTTGTTGTGCCTTGAAATTTCACTTGATGTTCTATAGAAACTATTAAAATTTTCGACTTAAAAGTAGTCTTTGTATTAACCTGCATTTCAAATTACATTCAAATGTTTATTACGATGAACGTGAATTCAAAACAGATTCGTTAACCGTCTTCAAAAAGGAGGAAGTTTTCAATTCGACTGTATGGTTTTGTATTTTTTTTTTCTTGTGTGTTTGTTACACGATTATTTCGTTTTTTTTTTTTTTTTTTTTTTTTTTTTTGTGGCAAGCTCCTTTATTAACTACAACACAACAATATACAGACTCAACTAACTAAACTACTACACAAAAAGCACATCGATCACCCCAGACCGATAAAGGTCTAATTGGTCTGAATTTATTGAACTGTAGTTTTGTTTTTAATACAATATTATGCATTTAGTTTTGGATCCGGTTGTTTTATTTCAAAAAAATATAACTTTTTGAATTCATTTTCGAATATGTACTAAATCCACTATAAATTCAATGACCCGTCATGAGGCTCAAGGTATCAAAAACCTCACATGGTATGACTTCCTATTCACGAGATGACATGTTAGCAAAGGATTTAACTGGATCAAACACCCTGACCCCATGAGGGTGGAAAATAGTTTTCATTTCGTATGATTACCGATGCATCGAATACGAACGGGGATTTCTTCACCCCAATTTTCTGCGCTCCTTGGATTCATACTCAATGGGAAAAGGGTAGAAGGGGTGTGGTCATAAGTATCCACTAAACTGACCGAAAATAATAACATGTTTTGACAGTACGAGAGACGGTTCTGGTTGTGTTTTACTTTCGTGTGGTCGACAAAGCGAGGGATTGAAGAAAGTATTCTCTTTCTGAAAAAAATCTAATTCTACAAGAAACATTTTCTTTAAATATTTTTTTTTTTTTTTTTTTTTTTATGTTTTACCTGTCCTAGCCTGGGCACATAACATAATACTTTAATAGTACTTCTGAGGGCTAAACTAATAATCTGATTGCAAAGAAATTTTTAAACTCTGAATTCTTTGAGATTCCGTATAAAGCTGTCAAACGATTTAAATATATTGACTGGCTTAGTGGATCAGCTGGTAGTATGTCTACCTGCTAAGCTGTAGGTCGTGGGTTCGATCCCCACCCAGGGCAAACATTTGTGTGATGAGCATGGATGTTTGTTCTGTGTCTGGGTGTTTCTATGTCATCATCATCATCATCTCATCCATAAGAAGTCCACTGCTGGACATAGGCCTCCCCCATGGATTTCCAAAATGACCGATTGGAAGCGGCTTGCATCCAGCGTCTTCCCGCCACTTGTATGAGGTCATCTGTCCATCTCGTGGCTGGTCTTCCTACGCTGCGCTTGCCTGTACGTGGTCTCCACTCGAGAACCTTTCGGCCCCATCGGCCATCAGTTCTACGTGCTATGTGCCCTGCCCACTGCCACTTCAACTTACTAATCCGCTGTGCTATATCGGTGACTTTTGTACGTCTACGAATCTCTTCATTTCTGATTCGATCTCGTAGAGAGACTCCGAGCATAGCTCTCTCCATAGCTCGTTGCGTGACCTTGAGCTTCTTTATAAGGCCCATAGTTAGGGACCACGTTTCAGTGCCGTATGTCATCACTGGTAACACACACTGGTCGTAAACTTTCGACTTGAGGGACTGGGGTATATTGGACGAGAAGACGCTTTTAAGTTTCCCGAACGCTGCCCAGCCGAGTTGGATACGACGATTGACCTCCCTCGTAAAGTTGGACCTGCCTAATCGGACCGTTCTATGTATCATATGAATATATTTACAACAACAAAAAGTATATATGTATTCTATCAGCCATCTAGTTCCATAGTACAAGCTTTGCTTAGTTCGGGCTAGATGGTGTTGTGTGAAATGTCTACCAATACTTATTTACTTATTTATTTATTACTGAAAATGAGCGAGATTCAGCACTAATCGATATTTATATAATTATATTAGTTTAGAAAACTAAAACAACCGACTTTAAAATACACAATTTCGTGTACTTGGATGACATAGCTTTTCCAATATTACTGAACCGATTTTTGATGAAACTTCTATAGGAACGATGTAATTAAAAACTTAACGAAATATTAAAGATAAAGTTCTATAAAGCATAATATATTTTCCAATAAAAATAATAGTTCAAATCGGTTTATAAGTGGCAAAGTTATGGGGTAACAAACACTTGATTTAAATACAACCTCCTTCTATTCTGAAGTCGGTTGAAAAAAAGACTTTGTAGTACTGAATGAATAGCTTAATGTCAATTTACTGCCTAAAGCACTCCAGTAGAGAAAAGAAATTTTGAGGCTCTTTCCTTTTGAAGTGTAAGAATTCATTAAGAAAGGATTTTTTTGGTCGCGGATAAGACCGAGCCGTAGTCCTTAGTCTTACTCGCGACCAAAAATTCCTTAAAATTATTTAAATAAGTTACGAAAATTACAAAATAAATGTGATTCTTTAAATCAAATAAACATCCCTCAGAAGGCATAGTTGTACAATGACGTATTGCTATTCAGAAAAAGTTTATCACGAAAGGTACTTAGGATATAATCTAATAACTATTGCACCCCGCCGCCTCACCCCACCCCATAGTAATAAAATAAAAGGGATTTAGGGAAACTCACCCCCGAGATTCTTTTATAAGGGGCAGATTAGCAAAGCGTGAGTTCTTGACATCTTGTGTGTGAAGTCCCTTTCATGGGGTGCTTTCTTTGAGGGGTCCAATCGTTCGGAAATTTCCAATTTGTCTGACAAATGCAGTTCGGGATATTTAATTGACTTCGTTTGGACTTTTGTGCGGTGTGGAAATGTTCTCTGCTGATAATACGGGAATAAATGTGTTTTGATGGAGAGAAACACGTTGTTGGGAAGTTTTATGCAGAATTATTGGCCTTTTTAGTGAGATCTGAAAATGCTGTAACAAAGGTACGCTTTTTAATAATGTATCATACTTTTTACTTGTCGATATTTTGTTTTAATAACCTGTTTTTTAATAACCTAACGCACATATTTTAAGCATTGCTATTCGACGTAGCAATAATCATGCTGGGTACGCTGTTAACTGGTTGTAACTTTGAGCTTTTGAACTACGTAAATTATTGAAGATAATAAAATGGAGGTGAAACGAAAATTATACCGATACGTTTTTGTTCTTTAAAAACCTCTTAGAATTCCATCATTCAAATGACTCATTGAATTGATTCCAATTGTTTCTTCAATATATTTAATACTTATAAACTGTTAGACATAACACATAATTAGAATTTAATTACTGCACTTTCTATTTTTTTATTTGATAACAAAATATCTGCAACGCGTAGCACTATATCCCGCTATTATATTATTTTGCTGATTTTTAGGGTCCCGTACCTCAATAGGAAAAAACGGAACCCTTATAGAATCACTTTGTTGTCCGTCTGTCCGTCCGTCAGGTGTCAAGACCTTTATCTCGGAAACGCGTGAAGGTATCGAGTTGAAATTAAAACCATATACGCAGATCTATAGTATCTTGCTGCAGAAAGAAAAATAAAGTTTCTAAGTATTCATAAAAAAAAGTTACAGCCGAATATATCGTAAAAAACGCACATTTCGACACTCACAAGGGAATCAAAATCTACGGGGTACTTCCCGTTGACCTAGAACAATGAAATTTGGCAAGAAGCATTGTGTTAGAGTACACATATAGAAAAAATCCGAAAACTGGACATTTTTAATTTAATCACAAAAAAAAATTGCCTTTATGCAAGGAATGAAGGTCCAAATTTTTAAGTGAATTAACCGTATCATGTAAGATATCACATGAAAGAGCTTCAGTAGCATAAGCTAAAACAGGTTTTTAAATATTTTTAGGGTTCCGTACCCAAAGGGTAAAAACGGGACCCTATTACTAAGACTTCGCTGTCTGTCTGTCTGTCTATCTGTCTGTCTGTCTGTCTGTCTGTCTGTCTGTCTGTCTGTCTGTCTGTCTCCAGGCTGTATCTCATAAACCGTGATAGCTAGAAAGCTGAAATTTTCACAAATGATGTATTTCCGTTGCCGCTATAACAACAAATACTAAAAAATTTAAAAAATTTAATATTAAGGGGGGTCCCCATACAATAAACGTGTTTTTTTCGTATTTTTTTGCTCAATATTAAAAACGGTAACAGGTAGACGCTTCAAATTTTCACAGAATATTTACTTGTATATTACCTTTCAAAATAAATAATTAAATAACAATAAAGTAAATATTAAAGGGGGGCTCCCATACAACAAACATAATTTTTAAGCAATTTTTACTCGATCTTAATTAACAGGTAGAAACTTGAATATTTGTAAGTAAATATTTAGAAATATATTAATTATAAAAATAAATACCTAATCTAATACATAAAAACTCACAAAATGAAAATAATCCGTGCATCTAAACGCGGTGCGAGCGCCGCGCCGCGGTGTGGAGGTGGCGAGGCGGTTGCTAGGCAACGGCCGCGCGGGTAGCGGGGGAGGTAACATGACGGAGCGAGCCATAGCCGTGCGTACTCGCGCGAGCGTCGTAGTGCTGCCCAGATGTGTATCGAAAACCTACCTATAAGTTTGCAATTTACTACTTGGAATTTCGTTGATTTCTCGTTATTTTATAAACAGAACTAAACTTTGTAGTATTATAGATGATAGTACGGAACCCTTCGTGCGCGAGTCCGACTCGCACTTGGCCGATTATTTGTATATTTTTCGGTTTATAAAGGAAAATATAAAAAAAAAATGATTTCCCCCTTTTTTCTACTAGTTTGTACGGAACCCTCGGTGGGTGAGTCTGACTCGCACTTGTCCGGTTTTTATCTTAAGTAATTCCAATATTAAATAGCATTATTCATATTCATGGTTTTTGCATATATGGGTACATAGCATATAGGTAGTAAGTAGAAATTAGATCGCCATATCTGCCTTTCGGCATGCAAATCATCAAATCAAAATAATTGTATATAAACATCATCACTTAAAATAACAAAACTTACATTTATATCCAAAGTATATAACTAATTACAAACATAACCAAAATTTACTATTTACTTACATTTAAAAATACATAGCTTTGCATTATCTTGCGTCTTGATAGAATAGGTACAACTTATCCCTTCATAATAATTAATTTAATTGTTCTAATATAGTGAAGTGAAGGGGTAATTGTTTTCTTTATATACAATATATAACCACAGACTAGTAAAGAATGCAACACCAAAGCCAAGCCAATAAATACAAATAAAGCTGTCTATTCGCTGACAGATTTCCTAGTAAATTCACTAACTTCAGAAATGTATAGTCAAATTAATGTCGGTACATTATTTTGTTAGAGTTTAAGGAAAATGACATCTTACCCGAAGAATAAGTTATAAAAAGTAGTTCAACAAACTACAAACATGCTTTTCAACCTAGTTTCAGTCATCAAGACGCACTTGTTCATAAATTTCATTCCAGTGATCCTAGACGGCAGAGAGAAATCTAATAACCTAGTCTAGATAGCTTATCTATTGCCCAACAGAGCATTCCAATATTATCTAGGTTACCTAGAAGGTAATATTGGTATTTAGAGTCCGTAGTTTGACCATCGTCCGTCTCGCTCGCGCATACCCACATTTTTTAAGATATAAAATGACTGCATGAACTTATAAAATTAATGTTCGTTTGTAAAACTAGAAAACAACATCACAAATGTTCGACAAAAATTTCAATTTGAACCAAGTTAACTTTCATTCAATAAAATAAATTTAAAAAATGATTTTTATGTGTAAATTAACTATATAATAAACTTGAAGTTGACATCTGGAAAATACGAGCACCGATCCAAAAAAAGAGCTCAATATAATTTTGGTATTTTTACTCGTTGATAGGTTTCGAATATTTAAATTAAATTAATAGGTCTTTTTTATGTTGATACAAAATTTTGTTTTAAATGTTTCGTACAAAAAACAAACTAGATATATGCAAAGGCCATTTTTTTCTTTAAACGAAACGGATTTCCCTCCATTATTCCACTTTTTCTGCTCTCCAAGAAATTCAATGAAACTGCAGTACAGCCAATCCTGAGTAAACCATTTTTTAATTAAAAACACCGCCTTAGTTAAAACCTAGGATAAAAGATCGCGTAGAAAACTTTTGAAATAAAGAACTTGAGGGTTTCACTCACTTCTTTTTTCTTTATTTTTCAAGATCAATAGAATGTGTCTCGATGGTTTTATCGGTTTTTTGTGTGGTTTGTTACAGTCAACAAACTTTTAGAAGCTCAAAGTTTTATAGTGGGGTATAAAAATATCTTATTTGAATCAGTTGTCTGCACTGACTTCTATTCACACAGTGGTGGTTGTCAAATTATATTTACATATGTTATGTATATTTAATCATTATTACGTAAGAATTATCTACACTGTTTGGATATAGAACTAATTGCAGCAAAACATGGGAACCAACGTTTTGATTTAACAAAATAATGAAACAAGATCAATAACGTCCTGAATACTATTATTATTATTAACTCTCTAATTGAACAGACTCTATATAAAAAGAAAAACAAAATACTCGGCTGCTTAGAAGTAAATAACATAAAATGCAAGTCACCACTAGCTCAGTGATGCAACTTTTAGTAAGCCTTTTAAGGCTAGGTATGTCACTCTGGCAATCGCTACATACAAGAGGTAACCAACATTCAGCACAATTACACGTCATTCACTTAAAGTGTCTACATACTTGATATTTCTTTCAAAATCATCTGCAATTCTTTAGTGGATGGTCAAATTGACAATACACATATTTTTTATGATTCAATTGTGAACGGAATTTTGAATGAAACTGTCATTACTCTGTTCACGACTATATAAAAGCAACTTTCATAGAATATCTTATGTGTATGTAATGTTGAGTGTACGTTTAAGTTGTAAAATAGATTTAATTAATCTCATATTTTTAAAATCTCTTATTCGTCATAGAGGCATATTAAATATTTGTTTCAATAAATGTTTTTTAACATTTTAATCATAAAATTTTCATAAATATTCTAATTGCATCTTCCCTATTGTCACACAAGAAGCAGACACCAAAATAACGACACCTTACATATCATATCGATCAAATCAATCAGGCTCTACAAGGTGTTAACGCCTACGGTTTTCTTCATACTATCTAATTTTACGAGTGACAGTGATATTTTTTTATAAGGCACCATCATTGCGCACCAAACACTTACATCAAAGAGTATTTGGTGCACACTCAATCCTTTTACGAACAACATCACTTTGCCGCATCCCGAAGTAATTGTAAAAAAATTCAATATACGCTGTGAAAAGTTTTTAGAGATTTTATTTTATGTGCATCCGGGCATAAACACAAGGTAATATAAATAATCGGCCAAGTGCGAGTCGGACTCGCGCACGAAGGGTTCCGTACTATCATCTATAATACTACAAAAGTTAGTTCTGTTTATAAAATAACGAGAAATCAATGAAATTCAAAGTTGTAAATTGCAAACTTATAGGTAGGTTTTCGATACACATCCGGGCAGCATAACAACGCTCGCGCGAATACGCGTGGCTATGGCTCGCTCCGTGATGTTACCTCCCCCGCTAACCGCGCAGCCGTGGCTTAGCATCAGCCTCGCGCTCGCGCCACCACCACACCGCGGCGCGGCGCTCGCACCGCGTTTAGATGCACGGATTATTTTCATTTTGTGAGTTTTTATGTATTAGATTAGGTATTTATTTTTATAGTTAATATATTTCTAAATATTTACTTACAAATATTCAAGTTTCTACCTGTTAATTAAGATCGAGTAAAAATTGCTTAAAAATTACGTTTGGTGTATGGGAGCCCCCCTTTAATATTTACTTTATTGTTATTTAATTATTTATTTTGAAAGGTAATATACAAGTAAATATTCTGTGAAAATTTGAAGCGTCTACCTGTTACCGTTTTTAATATTGAGCAAAAAAATACGAAAAAAACACGTTTATTGTATGGGGACCCCCCTTAATATATATTTTTTTAATTTTTAGTATTTGTTGTTATAGCGGCAACGGAAATACATCATTTGTGAAAATTTCAGCTTTCTAGTTATCACGGTTTATGAGATACAGCCTGGAGACAGACAGACAGACAGACAGACAGCGAAGTCTTAGTAATAGGGTCCCGTTTTTACCCTTTGGGTACGGAACCCTAAAAAAACATACATACATAATAATATAGGTAAATATACATTACATAAAACTAAAAAAATATTACGTTTCGTTTTGCGTAGTCGGGTAGAATAGTATCATCCACGTGTTGATCTGTTACATCTAATGCAACCATCTAAAATATGCATCATATTTATTTTCAACGTTAATTGATATAAGTATCATTTAGCTGTCATTTGTATGGAGAAACCTATCCAGTCTTCACAAATAAGTTTTGAGGTTAGTGGCTCTCTGGTTTTTCTTACAACTACAAATCTCTGAAATGGTGAACTTTATAAGCGATATTTGGAAATATTTAAGCGTAAAATTAACTTCATAAAATTTTATAACAATAAACATTTTCATTTGAAATACTATTTATTAAAAGTTCTAAGATGAATAGAATTATTAAGTTTATACAAAATCAAAATCATTCGATTATCTTGTTTGCTTAACGCTACGCAAATAAAGTGTAAACATAGCTACGAACATAATAACTAAATTGCCATGAAAGGACAGAAGCCCAGCCATGTTTCATCAACACCATTTTTAGGATTCCGTACCTCAAAAGGAAAAAACGGAACCCTTATAGGATCACTTCCGTCCGTTTGTCCGTCTGTCCGTCCGTCCGTCCGTCCGTCCGTCCGTCCATCCGTCCGTCCGTCCATCCGATAGTCAAGACCTTTAATCTCGGGAACGCGTAAAGGTATCGTGTTGAAATTAAAACTATATACGCAGATCTATAGTCTCTTGCTGTAAAAAGTAAAATCAAATTTCTCAGTTTTCGTAAAAAAAAGTTACAGTCGAATATGTCGTAAAAAACGCACATTTCGACACTCACAAGGGAATCGAAACCTATGGGGTACTTCCCGTTGACCCAGAACTATGAAATTTGGCAAAAAACATTGTGTTAGAGTACACTTATAGGAAAAAACCGAAAAACTGTTTTTTTTTTATTTAATCACAAAAATAGTGCCTTTATGCAAGGAATGAGGGTCCAAATTTTAAAGTTCTTTAACCGTGTAATGTGGGGTATCGTAATAGCTTCATTAGCATAAGCTAAAACAGGTTTTTAAATATTTTTACAATGTATATTTATCGGTTTATGAAGGTAAATATAAATAAATATATGATTTCCCCCCTTTTATTTACTAGTTTGTACGGAACCCTCGGTGTGCGAGTCTGACTCGCACTTGTCCGGTTTTATTTAAACTATAATTATCTATTACGCACATGCAACTTGCACGATGAGGTGGCAAGGCAATGTCAATATTCTAACCTCAATAACATAAGATCTGGCAGATTCGTCCTGCTTGATATGTGCCATCATCCTCACGGTCCTCTTTTGCAACCTTAACACTCGCATCCAGTCAGCAGCACGTCCCCAGAACTCTTGACCATAACGGAGCAGAGATTGCATGCTGGCAAACAGGATCGCACTGCTTCTTTCAGAGTTGACGCAACTCCACTAAAAGCATAATAAGCTCCTCCTAGTTTCCTACATAATCTATCTATAATAACGTAACCTCGGTTTACGGCTAGCCCATGTATCCTCATCACACGATAATTACTTTAAGCCGGACAATACTCAAGATAACCTATCTAAGATAAGATAAGCACCCTAATAATTTATTACTCTACCCTTACTGATTTGACATACACTAAGCTAAGCGTAGCGGTGGTGAAGCGACAAATATTCAGTACCTTGTCTACCATACTACAAACATGGAGCTAATGTATTGTACCCTGAGGCTAGATTCTTGCAGCCAATGAAGTATTATACTTAGTTAAGTGATCCCCAGCGTCTGTTTGGCAAGTAAGGTAATCACCCGACTCGTCATCAGTTATGACACGTCGGGCAAAGCTGATAGACGCGTGATGTGACTTGACAATGCCATCATGTGGTTTAGAAAGTGCAACAGCAAGATATATAAAGTCAAGATACTAAAAGGCCTTGAGGATGTGTTGTTATTCTCGAAAGTGCTGACACAGTAACTGTAACAGAGATTTGCCGCGCTTTTACTACATAATCAATGAGTACAACCTCTCTATATTAGATAAAATCTCGTTACTTGCAGCCCTATCTTCAATCTTCAAACACTCGATTAAATCTCTCTCAAACAAAAACTAAATCAAAATCGGTCCATCCGTTTGAGAGCTACGAAGTCATAGCTAGACACATATATACACCTCAAACTTATAACAACCCTCTTTTGGGGCAGGGGTTAAAAATACAAATATATGTCAAAAATAAATAAAAATAATCATATGTAAAATATGTCAGCTAGAATTGGTGGAAGGATGAGAATGAAATCCAATAAAATTAGCATATTTATAAGACCCAAATAATTATAAAGGTTCATACTGTCTGTAAGTTACACTGTGTAAAGGTTCTTGGATATTACAGCAAAACCGCATCAGGCTTATGGCGAAGTCAGTAGTGTTTCTCCCCTTAAATTGATATTATCACGAACGGCAGGGTTGTCCCCATTAAATTAATTAAGTAAGGCACTAGCAGTAAAAGGACCCTACAGTGTATTTATTTAGTCAAACTCGTAAAAGGTTAGGGCTACCTTTACGGCCTAGGCGACGTCGATTGCACTATAAACTCTGGTCCAGCCTTAAATTCCACTTTATGAGGGAATGTTAATGATAATGGGGGACTTTATCAAATTGTTGCTAAGATTGGTAATAAAAGTGAAAGCGTAATCGCAAACAGGAGAGCTGTTTTGCTGTCCTAAAAACTTATCCCCTCCGCGGGCACATGGCAAAGGTCACGTATTTATTTGCCCCCCGCGTATGGCACGCCCCCCCGCGATTTTTTTGATTTTTTTGCCGCGCGCTATTAAAAAATTAATAAAAAATAAAATTTGTATGAAAACTATATATAAAATTAATATCACTGTAATCCTACTGAATAAAGCTAACTGATATCCAACGCATATGTATTTTAATTAAAAAAAGTATCCCCTATCTAGGCTTAAAGTTGAGCATGCGATTTTTTTTCACCATTTTTTACGAAAAAAATCATATTAAAAAATATTAAAAACATTTCATACATATTATTGTTTTTTTGGCTTTAAAAAACAACAATATACAGATATCCGAGAAAAAATAACATCATCCCATACATTGTTTAGATTAACAAGATCGTCATAAAGCACGTGCGGTTCAAGTGGCCAATTAGGACGGTCGTAAAAACGGGTCATGCTTACAAAATGTGAACTTGATATTCTTTAAGTTGGAATGGCTTGTAACTTTTGTTTATGAATAGTATAATTTATGAGCTTCTGGTTTTGTAATGGTTTAGTCGATAAAAATGTGTTTTATTTATCTATTAGAGACCATAAAAAACCTCGTTTCGGGCTGATGATAATGATGATAGATAATTGAAAAAAATACGCGAAGTCAATTAGGACGTTATTGAGCAAAATGGGTTGCTTTATTTAAAAATCTGTATATGCAGTCTTATTATTAATAACATAACAAATAAAAAACATGCAACATACATACCTGTTGTAATTGAAACTATGTTTCAAAATCGGCTATAAATACCGACGGCGGACATCTGGCACGGCTTTTCGGACACTATTGTTCGTTCGACATGTATGCGTTTAGATTCATATTTGTGATTAATATACACATCACATACTTAATTTAACACTTGTATCGTATCACTGGATATATATCGGTCACATATTACTATTAATTTTGAAGTATATAATGAAACCTTATTTTGAAAAAAAAATCACAACATAAAAGTCACAAAAAAAACACTCAAATTTCGGCACAAAAAAGGTCCGTCGGCGTTCGGTTCGAAACAAATATTTCGATTTTTTTGATCACACAGACATGTATTTGACACTGTCACTAACTTTATTACTGGTTTTGCCACGTGTAAAACATAACAAAATATGTATTTAATCGAAATAAATACATAAAATCGGTATTTATAAATATATGGCAAGAGCGGCCGCCATTACGTGTTTATAACCTTGACCGCGCGCGTCATTCTGATGCAATTTACACAGAAATTTATTTCGGAAGTATCAATTCTAACGTATCTGATTGGTAGTTTGTCATTTTGCCTGTCTATGAACGAGTTAGAGCAGAAAAAAATATTATGTCATAGTTAACTGGCGGGGAGTACAACAAGGAGAGGAATAACGATACGCTAGCGTATGGCATGCCAGCCAGCGCACAATGGCGGGAAATACGCTGGCGTATTTAATGCCTCCTGAGGGGATATGGCGCGAATCAAAAGAACTATAAGTATGTGAGATTGAAACATCTGGCGACTGTCATTTTTCAACAAAAAATCGATTGTGATGCCGCCTTTCAACTTACCGTTTGACGGAATGAGATTTATCGAAAATACCGTTACACTAACGACAACGTAACAAGTATCTATGTTAAAAAAAAAATTGGTTGTCTGTAAAGTCGGTTTACGGACGATAGTTTAACGTGACAACATAAGTCCGCGCGCGAGCTCCGAGGAATGATAATTAAAGCGACGGTCGGGCGCGGCGCACTCCCGCCCGCTTCCTCAGCCACCGCGCGCGGTTGTAACGGGACAATAGCGTAACGGGACAATGAGCGTAGCGTAAAGGGACAATGAGTCATACTTTTTCGTGCATGCAGCGGGCGTTTTTCGATTTATTAGACGTTGTCACGTCAAAAATACCCGACTGCATAATAATATGAGCGCCTTGAGTAGTACTTACGCTTACGTTACGCAATTGATGTTGAGTACGTTATTGCGGGAAGTATGCAAAAATCTGCTGTTTAATTTAATTAAAGATAAAGATAAAGATAATTTATTTGCATACAACACGAGAATTTTATACAAGTGCATAAAAGATGTTACACTAAATTTAGTCGCTTAAAATCATGTTGTGCCGATTAGGCGTACAAATGTCAGGTAGACAGCATCATGCACATACGAAAAATTATAAAATAATAATTATTATTATTTGTTATTAGATTAATACACAAACCAAAAATATCTATAATATGACAAAGCAGAAGCAATAAAATAACTTAGTTTATTGTAATAAGATGAATTAACGACGAAGTTAACACAAAAATATTTTACCTTAAAAATATACTATGAAAAGTAAGAAGAGTCTATTTTTATCGTCTTTATCCAATGAACTCGATAGTGATCGGTCTGTTGTGTCGAGAGTAGAAGAGCAGATCAGATAAAATAGAACTTTACGCTACATAAGAATGAGGGAAATAAAAACAACGTCTAATGTGCCAAAATAGATATTATAAGTATTTATTCTATAACTTCTTTGATATTTGCATAATTATGTATTTTACTTATGCTATATAAGTTTCTGCCACAAGCCGGCTCCAGATCAGCATGTTGCCGGTTGTTGCCAACCGGCGCTGGTCTTCCGCTGGATCCGGCAAGTGACTGATTAATAATTGATAACTAGTGACTGTAATTGATTTACCAGTAACCATATATACAACCAGTTTTTTTTTAAACGCAATGTGATGCTATATACTGTTAATTGTTATCTATATTTCTCGGAGAATAAAACTATTTAATTTTACTATGGAAATTAACGTGGTCAATTTCGTGGTTTTTTTTTTTCGTGGTGGTGGTGTCACCGACCGAGAGTGACGTGTGTGCTGCTCCTTTGAAAAAGACCGCCGAATGCAGTTGAAACTATAGTCGGATATTTCGGCTCAAAACAGACGTGAGTGACCCGTAGTTTTTTTTTTAAACTATTCAAAGTAAACTTGCGGATTAGTGATTAGATTAGGCTTAAAATCTGGAACAAAATAATGGTTTCCAGACACAAGCGCGTGGTCATAATAAGTATTTCATCAGTATGTAATGAAAGCAAAATAATAAATATAAAATAAAATTAAAACACCGGCTAAAAAAATTGATCTAAGCAACTCTGATAAATTATATGATAATACATTATTAAAATCATTCGAGAGCTATATTTCAACGCATATTTTAAACTAAAATAGCATTCAGACGACAAAGAGTTTTGTCCTTCAGTTAAACCCAGTTCCTAACATTTTTCATTACAATTCTTACTTTGATCATTTTTTTATTGACTTCATTGAATGCACGAATGAAATGTACTCTTATCATGAAGATGCAGTAAAACTTGATATCAATATTTGACGGTCTTTTATGTGACCTTTTTTGTTGCACTAAAAACATCGTTAAAAAACAAAAAGCTTTCTTATACATCAGTATCGCATCTATTATTTTTTATTCTAAAAATTAGAATTCCCTAGACTGCCTATAGATTAGAATATCTGGATCTGATTTCACATTATTGGCACTCGAGTGAGAGCAAATGGTATGTGCTCTTTGCGACGAGTAAAATAAAACGAGCTAAGTGTGAATGTAATGGACTATTTAGGTCTTTCAATATTATAAACTAAATCGAACCTAGGCCGTTATTGAACCACGCAAGCTCACATCCTTTTGTGACGGATTGGCTTGATGATAATAATATTTTTCACAGATACAAAGAACATAAATTTGCCTGATAGCAAACGGTTAGGCCAAGAGGTGAGAGCTATAATCTAGGAATTTTCAAAGCTAGGTATTATGTTTTCTTGATCGACTAGATCCATCCTCGGTCACATCGTTGCTCAACATCAGGAAAGTTGCTGATCATCGTAGTTTTTTTCTAATGAAATGGGCTAGCATTTGACCACAACTCACCTGATGGAAAACGACGAAGTAGTCGAAGATGGAGCTCGATGGCCCGATGGTCGATGTCCAGCAGTGGTGGACACGGAAGTGGGGGACAACGGGAATCATCGTATGAGATGTCTATTCTCTCGTGTCTTGAAGATTCCCATGTAGTATTTACCAGGGAACACCGAAATTATTAAAAAAAATCTATCTATCCAATAAAAAAGAAGAAATACTCGAAAACAGAACTAATATCCATGCTCATCACACATATATTTGTAGTGGTTGGGAATCGAACTCACAACAAACAGTTAGAAAGTAGACGTCTGTCAACCAAGCTGTGAATACATATTTCTCGGGTCCCAAGCTTTCTCGATAATACTAGCGTTAACTTAAGAAAATGCGCGATCTACTGGACACGTATACGTACAACAAGATCTTCGCCCCACTCCAAACAGTGTAGTTTTCATCTCAAACTACGAACCCCAAAAAAGGGAACACGAGTGAAGAGAGAAAATGCAAATTCGATCTCCCCATACCGTGTCATTCTATTAAACGTGTAGTAGAAACACATTTGCTTCTCGCGAGGAAATTGGTTCAACAGCTTATCTTGGGGAAAAACCTATTTTGTATGTTTCTGGGCTTACGCGTATAATTTAATGTGACTTTTAGAGAGTAACGCGAGGATAGAATAAGTCATTTGACGTGTCGCATTAGGATGGGATTGGATGACGTGCCAGATACAAACATGTTCTTGGAATGATATTAGAGCTTGGAGTTGCGGTTAATTTTTTTGCGAAGAGAACTAATGTGGAATTGAGGACGTTGCTGTCGAATTGTTTTGTTCGACTCACAACACAATCGTCCATTTTTGCAAACTTAACCAAGCTTAGCCAAGGTTGCCTGGAAGAGATCGCTTTTAGCGATAAGGCTGCCTGTTGTTTTCGCTAGCGTGTAAGCTCTCTCTTATTAATTAGTGTTTAAGTATAGTGGTGTAAACAATAAAGAGTTTATCTATCTATCTTAATACAATTCTCAGCCGATAATTAAATTTGACTTTTCTCACACTTTCGAAGTTTTTACAAAAAAAAAAATGATATCATTTTAGCAGATTCAGAGCCAATTAACATCTCAAGAATACCTATATACAAAAGATATTATTTAGGAGGGCACGTAATACCATCAAATCTATAAACATTATCACAGGTAAGCATCAACCGCAAAGACTTGACTACCCTATACATCCTTTTCGGCCTCGAAATGGCCAAAATTTCTGTGGCAGGCCATTTGGCGGACATCACACTGGCGAGGGATCATTAACGATATTGTGGTATTTGGGACATTCCTTTATGTAGCGTGTTATGAGGGTCCTGGGTCTAGGCGTCAGATATCGGGATCGAGGGAACAGGTTTATCATTTTTCTATCTGTGCGATTATTGTGGGATGTAACTATTTATAACGCATTCTAGCTTAAATTGTAAGAAGAATTGAGCATTTTTAATCGTTGAGTTGAACACCCTTTACAGTAGCTGTATCATTGATATTTTAAGTTTGTCGGTATTGGTGATAGTAAAACTTTGCACATAGACGGCCTTACCGAAAAACGTTACTTAACTTTAAACAATGCTTAACATATTTTGTCAACTTCTCGCTGACACATAATGACACTTGCGGAAAGAAGACAGATAATTTAAGACGATGGTTAAAGTTAAGTAACGTTTTTCGATAAGGCCGTTACATTGTATCCTTGCTTTATTCCACTTCTTTAATTTATTCACTCGTTAGGCATTTTCGGTTTTATTTTGTAACGTAATTTACCTATATTCCTATAACTATACTCTATTACTAAAAAAAAAAAAAAAAACAAAAGAACGTTATGTATTCACGATCCACTCGCAGAGTTTTGGCGGGAACGTCTTAGTAACGTGTTGTTGCTTTGTTTTATTTTCCTAAACTTGTGTTATTTTGAACATTAATGCTATAAAAATGGTGGTGTTTTATTCATTAAGTGTTCGATAAAGTGCGTGAGTGTGGGCAACTGAAATAAAGCAGTAAAACGTGTGATTTTACGTTGTCGGCAAAACTCCATAGAAGCTTCTAGTAAAGTCGCCACAACTTTACTGAAGCAGGACTCGACTTATAAATTGACTGTATATGTGACTTAGACTGTGACTAGAACATTTAGAACTTGTTTTATTCAAGAAACTTGAAAAAATCCTAATACTTGACACTGGCAAATGTTTTAATGCGGGTCCAATACAAAAAAAAAAAGAAGAAGATCCACTCGCAAGGCGCAAAGCCATGACATTGACAGCCCGTTTTTCTATTATATGAACCACAGCCAAATTTTTTTCGCATCCGAATGACCAGTGAGGCTAATTTATTATAGACATTTGCCAATAATGTACGTAAAATAAAATTAAATAAATAAAGTAACTAGATAACATTATTTCATTTAACCCTACCTAGCCTTACCTATTTTCGTAAACACACAACCAATTTTATGCATGCTATAACTACAAGAAACAATATTCATTGAAGTTAAACAATTTGTAATGGATTCCTCGCGTATATTTTACATAATTTTATGATCTGCCATTTGGAATATTCTGCAGCATCCGTGGTCACAGGTGAGTCTCGCCTGTGACCACGACAAGTGTGATCTGTGAAAATTGTTTAATTTCAACGACTAACAATCTCGAAAACCTGAAAAAGTACTCTCGTTGCACCAATTGGTTAAAATTACTGTCTAAGTATTTAATAAGTAAAGGTTTATTAGATTTGCTGGAACGATTTCTTTTTATCTGTTGGTTTTCAGCAGGAAATGAAGAAATCGTGTACCTCCTTAAATGGCACGTTCGATGTCTTTCGATGTTTTCCTTCGGTGTCGATTTCCGATTGCTTTAATATATATCGAGTGTCCCACTTTTACATACGAACGCGTCAAGGAGGGTTGGAAATGTCGTGGAAATCAATATACCTATTTTCCTTTGTCTCGACCTAAGAAACTGAGTGACGGCGAAATGGCATGTTTCAGAAATTTTTTCTCGACGAAAATAGTCTGATATTATTTTTGCTTAAAGTTTAGTCGGGTCATGCATAAATAATTTGCAGGCATTAATAATTCATAGTTTAAAAAACTGAAACAAAAGAATTAATTTGTTAAAAAAACCAAACTACTAAACCGATTTTGATAAAATGTCTATGGGACTACGTCTGAAGTATGACAAATATGTAAATCAAACAAAAAATAATCACCGAAATCCATTAATGTCACGGAACAAGCATACAGTCATTGAGAACCTCTTCCTTTTCGAAGTTGGTTAAAAATAAACCATCATCAGTTGAAGTTAGTAGTAGCACTTATGGCGTAGCTTGAAAAGGTGTTCCCGAACGATCACCAATGTTAAGCAACGGACGGACCGGTCAGTCTTCGGATGGGTGACCGTGAGTGGCATTTCTTTTCGAGCGCTACTGTGGGTCGAATGAAACGTTAAATTGTAGATCCCGGTTGTTTGTTCTTAAAAAGAGCAACCGTCAAGCCAGGTCAGAGGACTTTCGGCGGGTTAATAACTCTGACACTAGGGCTGGCCACTCAGTCTATACGAACTTACTTTAGTTGAAGTTATAGCGACACCTCGTACATTAAAATTGGTGAGTCCGATTACACATATGTACATACCAACATTCACACCCAATTCACACAATACTAAATAAAGTTTAAATATTTCAAATATTTTATTCAAAAATTATCTGAGCATCTCATCGACACGACGTGTGTCCAAAATGCTGGCGCGTAATCTGACCCAAAGCATAATTATTGCCATTCGAGGTGCCAGCTGGGTACGCTGCCAACTGGTGGTGGGTTTGAGCAATTGGATTATCTTTAGACCTTTTTCCCTTAAGTTATGAAAATATGTGCGTTCACTGTTATGCCCTCTAGAGTCAGGTACATATACCTAAATGTATAAATGATTAGTTAGCGATAAGTTAAATCTCCAGCGAAACGGCGGGGAAAGCTTTGATGTGTCAGATGCTACATTATAACATAGCATGTACAGAGTACAGCTTTTAGGATTCCCCGCAAAAAGTGAAAAACCCTCTCCGTGTAATAGAATAAACAAAACACTCGGCGAGCCAATTTCTCAAGCTCGGTGCCGCCACCGACGTGATTAATGCAATTACTCAGTGAGGAAAGAATTCACATTGTAGATCTAATCGAATCAGCGTTTTTATTCGATTTCAAGGTGTGTCCTTTTAGGGTGGGGTATTTTATGTGTTATATTTTTCATAATTAAAGCATATGGTTTGTTTTTACAAGTTTTTATTTAATTTGCATTGTTTGGATGATTGTGTTCGGCACGCATTTTAAAAACTAAATTATAATACCTTCCCTATATCCTATTGGGCTCAAATTTGCCATCTTGCGGCGTCACTTTTCCGGTTGGTAATTAGTGACAAACGCGCCGTTAAAAATTATTGAACATTGCTAGTATTTAAATATTCAGTTCAAATCTTTATAAAAATATAATACGGACTATTTGTTAACAAATAATATAAGATTTAAAAACTTAAACCATGGATTCCCAGAAAGAGCGTTTGGTAGCAGCTTGCATTTATAATTAACTATTGTTATTAAGAACCGGCCAAGTGCGAGTCGGACTCGCACACGAAGGGTTCCGTACCATTAACTATAAAAACGGCAAAAAAATCATGTCTGCTGTATGGGAGCCCCCTTAAATATTTATTTTATTCTGTTTTTTTGTATTTGTTGTTATAGCGGCAACAGAAATACATCATCTGTGAAAATTTCAACTGTCTAACAGCTGTAATACACACACTGTCCGTGGTCTGTCTGTCACAGCCTGGTGACAGACAGACAGACAACGGAGTCTTAGTAATAGGGTCCCGTTTTAACCTTTGGGTACGGAAACCTAAAAATGAACACCTTATAAAAATGAGAAATCGTATTAAATGACACTGATAAAAACTGACACTGACCGAAAAAAACTGGATATAATGAGCGCCTAACATTATTACAAGGCATGATTAAACCTCTACTATAAATATTTACTGAAATATTTGATAATTTTGTGTTTTTAATTAAATACAAATTTAGCATTTCTAATATAATTCAGTCTATGTAGATAGCCTACTTCTAACTAAATTTCAACAGGATGAATTTCAAAAGCTTTATATAAATCCTTGTAATAAAATATCAGAATCAGCGATTTAAAATTAATCTTCAAACATAAAACATTTTCGTCGAAATATTTTAATCAAAAGCCTATGAAACAATAATGAATTGGAGATTCCTTAATCCGGCAACCCTAACGAAACTTCTAGAAAGAAGGAACAAAAATCCTTTCCACTCCGGCGAGTGTTGTTTTCCCGCCGATTTCCATTCACTCCAAAAAGTAGGGTAGTTGTGCACTTCACCACTCAATAGATACGAAAATATGGATCAATAAAACATGTATACCGACCATGAACCATATATATATATATATATATATATATATATAACCCTTATAATTTCGCCAAGTCTTTCTGTCTGTCTATCTGTCCGTATGTCACACACAGAGGTTTTTATATTATAGTTCAGAAGTTATTGACCCTTTTGCAAAGAAGTCTAAACAAAACATGCTCTCCACGTAGTTTTTTTAGATTACAGTATAAGCTATTGAGCCCTACTATATGCGTGTATCGACACGGTCTTGGCCACTTATTGTGTTTTAATTACCTATATTTTTTGCGTCACCCTCGTAATCGATCCCGCCTAATCTTGAACTTCTTACATATTTTTTTAAAATACCAACACCAATGTAGCGCTGCTATGTTACGGGAGATTAAGAGCACTAAAACACCAGCTAGTGACCAACTTCTGCGCCTTGACAGTAGACACCGTGATCTCTATACTCGCTTATAGTATGATACCGCATAGGATATCCCTTACTCTGGGGTGACACAACAGTCTCGTTCAGGGACACAAGAGACTACAAACGGGGCGTGAGCGGCGCGTCGTCGGACGATACGTTGCACGTTTTCCTCGTTTATAGAAAGGCGGCGGGTCGTCCCTACAGCGTTGTTTGTTGTGGCATACACCTTATAACAATTTTTTTTAAGTATATAACAATTTAAGCTATTGTTATCTTCCCTTAGTACATTTTTTTTTTTGAATCCATTTAGACTTCCTTGGTATTATTTAGACGGCTAAAAATACGATTTTTAGTCCATTTGCAGTGCGATGATTTCCTCGAGTACTCCGTTCTTTTAGTGGTAAAATTGTACTTAATTTTATTAGAACATTGCGGGTATTTCATAGAAATACCACGGCGCTTAATGTATTGAAACGATTATGGTTAGCGCAATAAACCTTTCAGGCGGCCTTAAAACTACGAAACTAAAAGCAACCTTTACAAATTTATTTGTATATAGTTTTACTGCGTACATCTACATACTGGCTTTTGTTGGTAGAATTTTGTTAGTGGGCATAACGTATTACCTTGAGACATACAAGATTTAATAGGAATGAGATAAAATATAATTATAATAAACACCATATTGAGAATATATTACTGTAATCGGAATAATGGTTGGAGCTATTTCGATAATAGTTTTTTGCTTAATAATAAATTTACAAGTTCTTTTCTCTTCTCCCCGTTTTATATAAATATAAAGATAAATTATATTTTTAGAACAAATAGAAAACACCTTAGTATCTTTAGTGTAACCTGTGACCAATCACGTAGTCAACAAAGTTTTCAAAACGTCAGATCTAAAATTATGCAAAATACACGCGCTGCATCCTCGGCCACACTATTTCTTACCATTACGAACTGCTGATCAAATACGTATTTATTTCGTATAAAAACTGTGGTGCTGTCTGGGGGTGGTGCATGCTAATGCACTCGAACCCTTCTTGAACGTGAGATTCGGATTTGTGCACAGTTGTATAACCGATTCCGTAGAATTTTAAACTTGCTTCAGTTTCTTTTGAAATCCGACTTCGGATTTCTTCGCTATTCTTTGAGGCGGGAGTCGAATATAAATGTTTAAATTTGAGATGTTCCGAAATCGTACCATATAGATGATAACTATGACTAGATTAATATTACAAAGTTTTTAGTTTTCCCAATTTTATGATTAGGTATTTAAAAAAAAAAAGTGATGATTGAAGTAAGTTGTTTCAGTTTTTTTTAATCTAACACTTGTCATTTCTCTCTCTCTTTCTCTCCCCCCCCCCCCCCCCTTTCCCTATCTCTCTCTCTCACTCTCTCTCTCTCTCACACACTCTCTCTCTCTCTCTCTCTCTCTCTCTCTCTTGTTAATACGACAAAGTTCCGCTGCATGATACTTAGTCGTTCAATGTTAGCTTTTTAACCGACTTTCAAAAAGGAGGAGGTTCTCATTTCGTCAGAATCTTTTCTTATTTTTTTTCTTTTAATTTATGTTCCTCGATTACTAGTAGACACCTGGACCGATTTGAAAAAAAAATGATTTTTTATAGGTGGTCCCATAGAAATTTTATCAAAATCGCTTCAGTATTTTGGTTTTCATAACAAAATAACTGGAAAATTTAGTCATTGAAGTAAACGAATTGCGAATTTTGAAGTCGGTTTTTTTTTAGTTCTTTAAACGAGTACTTGTTAAAATATATTTGTTTAATTCTCTGTTGTTGTATCCGCGCCTTAACTTCACGTTCCAACCAAAAGACAGTCACAAAAGGAACTAACAAAAGTTGCGTGTTGCCTGAAAAAAACTAATTCCCCGCCACAATACAGAAGGTAACCAAACAACATTATTGTTGCGAACAAAGATATTCGTTGAAACGTCTGCTCCACCTTCCGGTTCCAGCAGGAAACGCGGCCATTGTTGCCGCGGGTTCGGCACCACACTTTCAGCGCCTTTTTCAGGATAAAAACTGCTTTATTGTTGTATTTACGTTTTTGTGACCGACGTGGGACACGTGGCGGGAAGGTCTTCTATAGTTTGCGTAAAAGGTGGCATAAAAAGTGATCATGTCACTGTCAATGTCACTTGCTGTAATTCAATTATTTTTTTAGCGAGCTAGCTTTTTAGTTAGATAATAAATATCAATTTATTTTTCACTTTGCGTTTTATAAAATTGGGGCAGTTGGGGATCGGATGCCAAAGGCCTCGTCAATGAAATTGGCCGAAGTCTAGAGGACAACAGTGGTGACTTCCGTTCTGCTTCGTTTCTGGTGCAAAGGTTGGCTATTGCCATACAGCGTGGCAATGCTGCTGCATTATGGGCACCTTTTCACCAGGGTCGATGTAGGATGGGTTTCAATTGACAAAATTTTAATTTTAATTGATTTTAATTTATTTCTATGGCTTATTTATTATGACTTGTATTATACCATTAATATTGTTTATGTTTAAATAAGTCACAGAATAGGTCACAATATTTTATATGCCTTCGATTATTATCGTTTGCGTAAATCTCAGAGGAAGAATTAATTGGAAGTTCTGTAATTCTGTGGCGACACCAAGACGGAACATCTGGCAACTTTCGAACTTTCTCTGTTGCTAAGTCTTTAGGGACCTTGAATAGACTAATATATAAGGCCAGGCATTTATATTTCTCGTTTCGGAGATATTGAGATAAGTTTTTTACATAAATTAAAGAATAAGTACCGAAGCGGTATACATAAAGTAAGTTTTCTGGCTTGTTATAAGAAAAAATTACAATAACTGCCTATTTTCTGATACTCAAGGGTATAAATAAGTATGTATTTCATCCAACAAAAGACAAAACGACGTTAGGCGTTGTTTAGTTTTCTTCGTTCGACGAAATTTACTTTATTTGCTCCCAACTTTTGTTTCACCATTAATTTTTGGCTCGCCGTTTGACCAACGGGCGGATTAATTAATACAGCGGCGAAGTATAATTGTTACAGTGAACGGTAAATATAATTTAAGGAGCTATTTTAACCATCATTACAATAACTTGTATTTGACAAACAGTGAAATAGAAAAAAAAAAAAAAAATTGTCGTGCCATACATTTTGTGAAAATTATAAACTTTTTAAACGACTTTGATTTTCAAATTTTATGATTTCCGACGGTTTTGTTTTTCAAAATATTAAACTTGATTGCAAAAATAATTACACCCTTTCAAATATAATTAAATCTGGATCTGGACTATGGTGTACCTGTAAACTAACTGTAGTTTTTTGAAGCTTTTTTGTACTTTATAAGCAAAATTGTAATGTGTATTTTGAGTTGTGAGATAAATAAATCATCTGTATAAATGGATTTATTTTTACGATGCTATATATACCTAGCTCTCGAGTGGAGACCACACCACGGCAAGCGCAGCGTAAGAAGACCTGCTAAGTACAAAGTAGACAGAAGATCTCATGTGACACCAAGTTTTTTTGGAAATCAATGGGGGAGGCCTATGTTCAGGAGTGGACTTCTTACAGCTAAGGTGATGATGATGAATATGTATTAAGACGAAACATGAGTTTTCGTCGCTAAAAGCGATTACTAAAAGCGGGCGTTTTAAACGGATGATACTATACTATAGTATATCACAACTTCAACAAAGAGCGTTTTAAAAAGGGTGTCTACAAGCACCTTTCCGGGTTAGCAAAGCAACAGTAATGTCAGTGATGTTGCAGTTGTCCATAGGCGACGGTTGCCGCTTACCATCAGGCGGGCCGTCTGCCTTATTGCTTCACCTTTTTTTTATATAAAAAAAAACATTGTCACTGTATCAGCCTGTACAGATTGTGTAAGTGGCCGGTGGTAGAGCACATTAATCCAGCTGTGTGTCGGTCAGAACGATCAACTGAGTTGTCCAAACTGACCGCATGACAACATTGTCGGTCACTGGTACTGACTCTGTGACGTCATGTTACCGCAACGTCATGCTCTATGTATGTATAGCTGTATATGATTCTGACATTACAGTTAACCCTGTAGAATAAGTAGTGGTTTTGGCGGTAACAGGAAATAAGAATGTCGCAGCTCTTATTTTCTCAAAGTTGTGTTGTTTCAATTATGTTACATTATATAAAATGTTCGATTACTCGTACAAGTGTGAGCTAGTTTTAGAAATATTTCGGGCACATGAAAACTATTTTAACTGACTTAAAAAAGGAGGGGGTTTCAATGTTTTATAGCATGTTTGTTGGGTACGCGATTACTTCGCCAATTGATTTTGATGATTATTTATTATTGAACAGACACCATTTCAGAGGTAGTCCCGTGTAAATTTTATCAAAATCGATTCAGTGCTTTGGTTTTTAAAACTGGAAAAGTATGTCATCCAATTAAACGAGGTTCAAAGTCGGTTTTTTAGTTTTTTAGCCTAGAAAGATTTTTTTAAATATATTTTACAGTAAAAATTAGGAACGTGTGACTTCAGTCACCTCAGGTTTCGTCAACCTACCTTGATCAAATGGCAAACATAGGTTATGTTTGGTTAGGTTGGTTACCTGAAACAAAGTTGCTGCAAGATTGCATCCTGAATATGTATCAACCAAACTGACAAATTTCACAAAGTTCATTCAGAAAGTAATACTAAAGTTAAAAAGAAAAGACCTTCAAATAGTAAGAAAGTATTTCCCGATATTCGTTCGGATACGCTGCCAACTTTATATTTACTTTGTTCTCGGTTGGTGCAAAGTTTCGTTTTGTTGCACCCAGAACCAAGATCCGTGGATAAGAAAGTTTATTTTGAGTTTGCACTTTGTTTACATTATATCATATTTGAGAGTGTCATTGTGTTAAACATTTAATTTATGAAAATTAAACTTCTAAGTTCTTCTAACTTCAGATTTCAGAAAAAATGAAGTTTACAACACGGTATTTTTTATGTTTTTTACCGCATAACGCAGTCAAGATGCGATTTGAAAAATTGTTCATTATTTTTTTTTTCATCAAAATCGGCTTTTTTAAGGTTTTTAAAACAAAATTGCGCATTTTGAAGAGTCAGTTTTTATTATTATTATATTATATTATTATAATACGACGTGGGGATAAAATGTATCTAGATCATAGCAAAATAATGTGATGAAAAAAGAAGTAAATTTAATCCCTCACGACCACGACTCAATAAACCGTAACTCTTTAAAATTATTTAAACCATTAAAACTTGTAGCGTAACTTTTTATAGTCACAGTTCAATATTCGATTAATTGGTTTTAAAACTTTTAACGATATTTTCTGTTCAATGGTTTAAAAAACATCGCGTTTTATGCATAAAATGTTTCAAGCTGGACGTTCGAGAGTTGTTTTTACATTCGCTTGAAATAGTTTCAAACTTAATTTTTGGATATTCTGAAATCTAACGTGGCTACCTAATAAACAAAGATACAATGAACATTATAAAAAAAAAAATGCAGGTAATTAAAACCCATACCTATAGTTAAAACCAGAAAAAGGATATACAGACAAAAGAATATTCATTAAATTTAAATCAGATATTATAATATAAATAATTCTATATAAGACAATACAATGAAATGTCACCAAATTAAATAATCTTAAAAATGTCAAATAGTAAATTAATAATCATAATGTCAAAGAAAAATAAAATTATAACAATTGTTTTCTATTCTATTTTGACCACAGGCGCGCTTTTGACCCGAGTACAGATTTGGATATACGAGTTTAAGTCTCGTCGGGTGCGGATTTTTTGAACTGTCTACGAATTTGTATAAAATATGTACTTAAATTTGAAAAAACTCTTCAAAAAGCACGCTGGTGCGTGACGTGCGTGACGTCACCTACCGGTCCCAGCGGAAGACCAGCGCTGGTTGTTACAACTTGCATCATGCTGAGCTGGGGCCGGATTGTGGCAAAAACATTATTTAGTTAAGTACCTATTTTGTATGTATGTTTTTTTTATTCTCAGTTGTATGTTTTTGTCACAATTAATTTATGTCTATGTCTAAAATATCGAATATTTCTCACTTTTCAACTAATAAGTTAACCAAAACCAACATTTTCAATAGTAAATATGTAATTATTTAAACGTATTTTATTTGGTATTTTTGAAGTTATATTTTATCTTTCGTCAGTCTGTGGAACTTGTAAATAGTCTGGTTGAGTAATTACATGCTTCTAGCGTGTGTCACAGATGGCGCCACCAACGTTTGACTCACACATCCGTGGTCAAATTGGTAAAGAGTCTCAGGTACTGATTGGGATGTCACGGGTTCAGTTCCGTTAAATATGGGACTGTTTTTAACTGTATAAATTAATAATTTTGTTTCTATAAGAACTTAAATAAATGCTGCTTTTATGACTGCCTTACAGCTTAACTTTTAGTTTCCAGCTGTTAGGACCTGACATTGAAGGGAATAAAAACGTTATTCCTACAGCTAATGGCACTTTTACACTCCGCGATTTTCTTTTAATGTGCCTTAACGCTCCTTTAGCACTCTTTATGTAAATACCTCTAAAAATTTACGATGCGAAGTGAAATCACAGCATACGGCGGCACGCTCCTTCAAAGTTGGTTAGACAACAGTGAAACATAAAGCTTAGGATATGAAATGTTGCTATGATTATATCGCGTGCTGGTTAGGAGTCCGTAGTCTGACAATCGTCCGTCTCGCTCGCGCATACTCACATTTTTTGAAGATATAAAAGGACTGAATGAACTTACAAATATTCGAAAAAAAAATCAATTTGATCCAAGTTAACTTTCGTACTCATACACATACATTCAATTTTTGCGTTAATAATTCCTAAAAATGATTTTTAAGTATGAAAATAAACTTGGATCGAATTGAAGTTGTAGACGAACATTTGTGATGTTGTTAAAAATAGGTAAAAATATTATAAACACCTTTTTTATCAGCCCTGTTTGTACAAAATGTCCCACTGCTGGGAATGGGCCATCTTCTCATTGTGATAAACACTTAATTTTTTTTATTCACTCAATAAATTGATTCAAATGCTTTTTAATTTTCAAGCCATATTTTTTGCGTAGGCGTTTATAATATTCATCTCTAAGTTTGTCTAGATTTTATTTAAGTCTATTAAATAATTTTATATTATCAAAAATATGTTGAGTGAGAGAGAAAGAGCCACCGACCACCGACCACCGACACCTACCGACTACTACTACCGACTACCGACTGGGCCTTACTTTAAATCTCTGCATGTGAGTTTTAAGAAAATGCTACATTTTGAAATAGTGAAATAGTGGTACTTTTATCGCTGTAAGAATATATAGTTCTACCATAGAACTAAAGGGATAAAAAAATCAACAATTCTTCATAGGACTGTAGATTGTCCCATTAGTTGGTTGTGTCCCATTAGTTCTATAGAACTAATGGGACACAACCGTGTTCTATAGAACAAATGGGAGTTACCGAATTTTACGCACACATTCTTACAAAAAACGTACATTAAACAGCGTATCAAGCGTGACGAAATCGTAAGTTAGACTGAAAAGACCTTTTTTATGCAGTCAGGTATTTTGGTTTTCTTTTCAATCTTTTTTTTTTTAAGTTTCCTGTCCAACATCTTATTTCCCAGCGGCCAGAGCACAAGTATGGGTTTTTTCACTTAGTATTTTGATTAATGACTCTGCCAAGACTTGCTCCATGTTGGTCGGGAGTACTTTCCCGCCATATTTTCGGGTCATGTCTTAATTATGACAGATTTTTGTTGTCGGCTTACATTTCAGGATAAGTAATTTTTTAGTTATTATTTTTTGCTGGTTATTAATCTTAACTATTTGTGACTTTAAATTACAGGATACTCTCCACGTTCGCTATTAATAGCATTAAATTACGCGTTTTTTATACAACAACAAAAAACTGTTCACAAAATATTATCAGAGTTCGATAAAAAAAATATTTGGCTAGAACTATTAGGTAATGGCTATGCTTCTACGGTTTGCTTTTTTAAAATTCTTAACTTATTTTTTAACTTCTTAGTTATGCGAAATTTAAAAAAGCAAACCAAATTTTAACAATCAAATAAAGAAGTCTATATCTAGACCTTACTGAAAAAGTTACTTAACTATAACCATCGTCTTAAATTCTCTATCTTCTTTCTGCGAATGTCATAACGTATAAGCGAGAAGTTGACAAAATATGTTAAGCATTGCTTAAAGTTAGGTAACGTTTTTCGGTAAGGCCGTAAGGGTAGAAAACTATGGAAGATATATCTATATCTATGGAAGAGCTCGCAACAACGCTTCTCTTTTAGGTTAAGTAAGAACTTTTTGAATACCTAGTATTTGATAATTTATTTATCCTTAGCTTAACTTGTTTGAAATGGTTTGTTTGGTGCATAATTATTGACAGTTTAAAATTATAAATTATCCTATCGAAAAAAACTACAATTTTTACGACATTTAACTTCATCACCCAAAAATTCAAGTATACAAACATTACGCATACTTATTCCAGAATTAGAATATGTTCTACATACCTTTGTCAGGGATATTGTACCAATTCCCGCAGCCATACAAAACCTTGTCTCCTGCAAACACTCAACAATTCGCTGAAGATAGGGAGGTAAGACGCCAACGATAATTGGTTTTCCACCGGCTTTTTGTACCGCGGCAACATTTACTCGCCGTCAAATCAATTCAGGGTAAATTTATTAGCATATAGAGAGATTTTTCAATGCTGGCAACCCTGAGTATTGTCATTTTTAACGAATCTGTAGATTCCTATTTGCATTGAGGGTTTGTTGATAATTGATTGGATAATGGAATGGATAATACCTTTGTATTTGAAATCGGTATTTATCAGTGAGTCTAAATAATTTTGACGAGATTGTGAGATTATTATGTCACAGTATAGCTTTACTTTCTTACTCGTGTTACTTGAAATTTTAGTGATGTAATACAATAGTATTTTATTTATATTTAACCGACTTCCAAAAATAAGAAGGTTATCAATTCGACTGTATGCTGGGGGACAACGGGAATAATCGGTTTTTTGTATGTATGTACTGATTACTGCGCCAATTGTGCATTGATTTTGATTATTCTTTTTTGTTTGTTTTTTTTAGGTTACATACTTCAGAGGTGGTCTTAAAAGGTGGTTTTTAAAACGAAATAACTGAAGAATTATATCTATATTTCTTCAGTTACTATTTCGTTTTAAAAACCACCTCTTAACAAGCGCCATGGTTTCAAGGTCGATATTCCAAAAATAATTATAGTTTAAAAACAACCGACTTAAAAATATTATGTTAAAAACAACCGACTTCAAAATTGCATATTTTGAAGTCGGTTGTTTTTAAACTTTATTTTTTTATCTCCCCATCTCGGAAAGATTATTTTTGCTCTTCGATATCTGAGTGCAAAAGCCGTTTTTATCCGCTAGAGGATAAAGTAAATTCAAATTTAGAACAGCGTGTGCACTAAGTTTGTGAATTCAAAACATCATTAAAACTATTTACTTCTACCTCCATGGTATCGAATTTATCATAAGTACAACCTTTTTTAATTAGTTAAAAACTCAGACTCGAAATCTTCTTGGTGTACTTTTTTTTTTTTTTTTTGCTTAGCGCGCGCCATTTTCTTTTCACGACATATTGTTAAAACCTTAGGTTAAAAACAAGAAATGTGAAAACAAGTGAAAACCCTAAAATGAGTGATTCTAGCAATGACGAAGTTTATTTGACGCCAACAGAATTGACTGAAACTGTTAATAATGTGCAAATGAGCTTTCTTCCTTAACAATTACGCGAGAAGTATTTAAACCAGTACGATATTATGTTTAACACGTGGGACTAGCTAAAGGAGCCAAAACTTTCTCCGAAAATGTTTTGCTGGCATATTTTATTGAATTATCCGAGACCAATAAATCAAGCACTCTATGGAGTACCTACGTATTCAATGCTAAAAGCAACAATAAAGATGAAAAATTACATACATATCGTCACCTGTCCTAAATTAGTGTCATTTTAAAAGAGCCTCATCTAGTCATGAACCAGTATACTTAAGTATTATTTGTTATAATTTAAAGATTATTCTGTAATACTTACCTATCATAATGTAGTAGTTAATACCTAAACTGAAATAAAAGTATCTTGTGATTATAAATGTTTTTTATTTTGGCATTTAGTCATTTCCTCGCTGAGGTGGGATGAAAAGTTACGTGTTGCACTTGAGTTCAAAGATTTTTCACCTCGTGCTCTTTTGATTCCCTCGCTGACGCTCAGGATTCTAATTTTTAAATCACTCGCTGCGCTCGTGATTCAATTTTACAATCCTTCGCTTGCTCGGTCATCAAAATTGAGCACGCGGTTAAAAAGCACTCTTGACCTTGAAACCATGACGCTTGTTTGTGTTTCTAACTGTCCAATAAATAGGACAAGGGGGAATTTGATTATTCAGATCAGATGCACATTCACGGAAATAAATCCGTTAAAACAGATTTTCTATAACCTCCTTTAGCTTTTGTCGTTGTAGCGTAAAAAGCCGTATAATCTCTTCAAAGAAATAGATAAGTAAGAAAAAGGTCAGGCTAGTATTTCTCCCAAACTTCCTTTGGTGATGGTAATAATTCACTTTTACCTGATTGAAAAACTTTTTAAAAGGCCAGACGACAAAAACGGAATTTTCGAGTTTTACTAAGCATGGAGAGTTTGCTCGTCTTTACAGTTTTCCCGTATTTTCGAGATGTTTTTTAACGGATTAATAAACAAGATTTTTCTTTAGAAAGTTGGAAACATGCGGTAGTGTAAAAATGTATTACTTAAGTTTCTATTGCTATTTTATAGGAATTCTCGATATGGGAAAAAGGGTAAGTACTCATCTATTATCTTTTATTGATATGAAAATATCGAGAATTTGGTTTCACTAGACTAAGAAAGCATATTGATTGGTAAAATCTAAATAAATAACGATAAATCGCACACAACGATCAAAAACTATATTATCTAAATTTATTGTTTTTTAAGAATTTTGCGTAAATATTCTTGAAATAATAAAATATAATTATAGTTTAAGCAATGAATTGTATGTTAAAGCCAGTCTGCTGAATTTGTATAGGACCTCTAAAGTATGATCTATCATACAGAAAAATAATCACCATCTATTCATAATCTACAAAAAAAGTTTGTGGGTTTGTGAGTAAGTATGTGTGTTTGTTACTCTTTCACGTGGCAGAAAGACGATGGATGCAAGCCGCATCCAATCGGTCTTTTTGGAAGTCCATGGGGAGGCCCATGTGCAGCTGTGTGTTCAGCTGTGCTTCTTATGTCTTAGATGATTATGATGATGATAAATCACCGCGGAGCGCAGCTAGTAACGAACGAACGTACGTGACAAACATACAAAAAAAAGGAACTGTCGAATTGAAATAACTTCTTTTTTGAAGTCGGTTTAAAATAAATAAAATAAGTCGTAGTCATGTCACAGTTATGTTGAAAAAACTAAATATAACTTCACAACTTATATATTTACAATTTATAAATTTATTTTGTTGATAAAGGCATTATTGTGTATGGCGCTAGTTGTGAGTATAACTTTTGTTTGATCGCGACAATGTTCTTTAAAAAAAAATGTTTCAAAATGGAAAATGCCCAAAACGATGGATTCCGTAATCCTCCCAGGAGGAAAAAAATAAAATAGCATGGTTTTCCCGCGTTGTTCTTTTAAAATAGGGCCGAATCTCAATACAATCACAGCTAAAAACTCAAGCATAAAATTTATATTTTATTCGTAAATCTTCAAATCTTATCGCGGTTTCGCGAAATTGTACGAAAAAACGTAAAACATGCGTATCACCGAGGATTTTCTCGATCCCAGAATAATTTCTCCGTTAACCTATTTTCGTTCAGAAATCAATCGGTTTTATTTTAATTTCTTTTGGGATTCGTAATAGGTATTCATTTTACCTAGGTATTATAGATTAGGGTTTGACCTATTTTATTAGTTTTTGCGTTGTACAGTTTTGCTATTGATTACAATTCCATTTAAATTTGAACTTTCATATTATGTAATACATTTGAATGTTTTTTAACTATATATGCCACAAGCCTTTATGACTTGTGTGACTGTGAAGTTATTAACAAATATGTATTGGTAATTGACCGAGCGAGCGAAGCGTCTCTGCATCAACTGGCCAAATTTTCTTTCGTCTGTCAGTTTGTTTGTGAGTTTGTGATTTGTTTTTATGTTCGTACTCACGTACAGGGCGTAATTTTGAATCAATTTTGATGAAACTTGGTGTATAGGTTCTATGGATTATTCAAATTATTTATTCGTCAGCGATTTTTGATAAGAGCGGTGGTTCCCATAAAAAGGGGGGAAGCTTATTGCGGTGTTAATTACCAACCGATTTCAATGATATTTGGTAGGTAGGTAAAGTATACAATCTTTACAACTTGTGGTAAAAATGAACAGAATTGGTCAAGTGGTTGTCGAGATATGACAACCAACTTCAGATTGCGTGTAACAGTGAGGGCGCGTGGATGTGCTTGATGCATTTTAGCGCTGAATAATTTTCTTGATTTTACGTTTTCTCCATTTATACAATTATTATTTGTTTTTATAAGAATATACATTGTTTTTTTTTAATAAAGGCCATTTGAACATATCCTATTTTTTGTATTATTTGTGTATTAAAATTATTTTGATGTTTCAAGGTGCTTTAACTTATGGAAAAAATGATTTTTGACCGTGAAATAACGTCTGTAAAATCACTTTAAATTGCGAAATCAGCCAAAATTTTATATACGGCCTCCTAAGCCAACTTTATGTAGCTATTATGTACAGATGATCCAAGTTGAGCTGCAAATAAGCTCTCTCGCGAGGTCTACTATTCGTAGAACTACTAGTTAATATTTTAATCCGACTGGGTAAGAACATAAAAAAAAATTGAAAGAGTTTAAAATGGATTTGAAAGTTATTGACATAGCTTCGTCGTCTACCATTGTTTTTTTTTAGGTTCTGATTTGTTACAATGGTGACTCATTGAGGAACAACTTTATATTGTTATGGATTAAAGTGTCACTATAAGTATTATATTTATAACGAGACACTTTAATCTATTACAATATAATTGCTAAGTGTTTTTTTGGCAACTTTTGGTCCGAATTATTTACATAGCGTGATATTACAGTAGTTAATAAATGCGGATTCTTTAGAATAATGGTAGTAAAATAACTTATTTATTACGATAAAGTTCGTTGGAGGTTACGAAAAAGCGGTTTTTGGTAGTTTTTGCGATAGTTTTATTATTATTATGACGTTCAGGCAGTGAAGACGAATCTAAAGACAACACACACGTCATAATCGGTCAAGCCGATTAAGCTGTGGGTAATCATATAGAAACATACATATCTACATACATACAAACATAAATACACTCGAAAAATATGAACTTCCTTCCTGCGCAGTCGGATAAAAAAACTAATACTAAGAGGTATCCATGTAAAAACAAATCACAAACCTGTTTAAAATAACCTGCAAATAAATCACAAATACATTTTATTATTTTATCAGTTAATTTTATTTATATATTTATTATAATATAAAAATAAATTTAAAATGAGAAACTTATATATTAACCGATGGCGACCGATTTCTAAAAAGGTACCGATTTCAAAAAAGGCCGGATAATTTAACCGGCTTTGCGTCCAACCCTACCCGATCCGCCTTTAATCTTATCGCCTCGGCAATAGCCCCCAAAATCGTATGAAAATACGCTGAGCATGCGAATAATTTACGACGGATTTACCTCAATCCATTCCCCGCAATTTCTATTGCTTATTGATTTTTTATGTACGTGAGATACGTTTGTACACAACTCCGCTTGACGTATTTATTATGTTGTAATTGTATGTATATAATTGTATGTATGATGTATTAAACTCCGGTTTCAATTATGTATGCAGTTTTTGTGATATTACCTACAGCAATAAAGCGATCCTAAAGAAGCGACAAAGTATTCCTTGTATTTCAATTAAATAATAAAATGTAAGTACCTGTAGGTATGTGTTGAAGAAAGGTAAATTTAAACTCACTTTGTGTTTATTATTAAGTATGTTTACTGATAAGTCTGATTTTAAACAACTAATGGTTAAAAAAATAAAAGAAACTACTTCAAAATACGTAATACGTTTACTTGGACGACATATTTTTCCACCTATATTGTTATAAAAACCAAAAATTGAACCGATTTTGAAACTTCTTGTTTTTACGAACAAAAAAAAATCCACAATTTTTTGTCCAGGTTTCTTCGCGTAATCAGAGAACATATATAAAAAAAAATTGGACAATTGAGATCCTCCTTCTTTTTGGAAGTCGGTTAAAAATTATTTCTGCGCTAAGTCTATACAGCTTCGTGGTGGCAACATAAATATTTTATCAATTTTGCTTTAGGAAGTTGTTTAATAGGTGTGTTACTTAAATTCGCTTGTTTCGGTTATTTTAATCTAAAAGTACGCAACTGAATAGCTCCCTTCTAGGCAAGCACGCTCCATCGTAGACCGGCGAGTTATTGATTAAACGAAAGCTTATTTTTTAATAAAAAGAGCTCGTGGCGTAGCGTGTAGCTCGTGGCGTGGCGTGTAGCGCTCGTGGCGTAGCTTGAATAGGTGTTCTCGAACGATCACCAATGTCAAGCAACGGACGGACCGGTCAGTCTTCGGATGGGTGACCGTGAGTGGCATTTCTTTCTGAGCGCTACCGTGGGTCGGATGACATGTTAAATTATAGGTCCCGGTTGTTTGTTCTTAAAAAAGAGCAATCGTCAAGCCAGGTCAGAGGACTTTTGGCGGCTTAATAACTCTGACACTAAGACTGGCCACTCAGTATACGAACTTACTTTAGTAAAAAAAAAACTATAACATGTACTTGTTTCAGTTACACATTAATTTATAAGATTTAAACGATAAATGTAACTTTCACAATTTCTGTATTGCGTGCAAGGCTAAATAATAGTATTAGTTATGACATACAACATTTAGTACTACTCGATATTAATAGTAACCTATGAAAACATTCACATTCACATGAACATTCAAAAGCTGGTTTACATAATTTTTGATTGCATTACTTCGTGCCTCACTGGGCTTAGCAAAGCAAACTCTTAAAATAGAGATGTGAAAATGTGAAGCTCATCGTCCGGTCTGTGTTGATGTAATTTTTTTATGCCGGTTAATATTTTTTAAGTAGTTACTTTAAAGTAACAATAAAATTTTGAAGTAAATTTAATGAAACAATTTCAGTAATATGTCATTTATTTTAAAATATAAGGATCGCAATATTTATAAGTTTTTGGCAATTATGTATTATACGTAGATAGGTTTCCCCGGCTCTACGTGGCAATTGCCCGACTCATCTTTAGTCGCGACACTTCTGGCAACGCTGTTAGACGCTAAGTATCGTGACTTATGAACAGTGACAATACCATTGTGTGTATTTTGAAAGTACAACACCAAAAAGATATATATGGTCAAGATACTAAAAGGCCTTAAGGATGTCTGTTCTCCTCGAAAGTGTTGAGAACTGAGATTTGTCAAGCTTTTTCTTCATATTCAATCAGTATAACCTCTCTATAGGTAAAATCTTATGGTTGTTAGACCAAATGAAGAGATGTCCTCAAAATCAATTAAAAGGGATTGGCATTTTATGAATATAATCATTATTCAACTATTTGCTTCATTTTCTAGCGAAAATTAATTATTTTTAAGTAAAACCTTAAAAAAATATTCAAGTGAGTACTTAAATATACATGTACAAGTCTTCAAAATTAATGTAACAGCACACATAACATTAAGAGTCCGTACCAGTATGATTATTTCATGAAGCATACAGATTTGAAATCTCAATCTAACTTTTCGCAGTCTTTTAATATTCACAAATAAACGCATCTTTTACCGGATAACCGGCAACATGCTATCCGGCCAAAAACTAACAACGCCCTACTCACTCCTATGTAATAGAACTAATTTAAAGTGCACACACCCCACTGCCATTTATTTAACTGTACTGTGTGTGAGCAACTCGGGCGTCTAACTTCATTCCAAACTTGGATACATACGGTCTTCATAGCTATTTACCAGTTCAACTTGTTACGTGCAGATGCTGCTCATTTGCTCGCACTTTTTGCGCCCATCTTGAATCAAATTAGCTACTTATTTGATTTGGTGTTACATTCGTGATTTATGTTTGTTTAATTTTCATGGTTTGAGTGCCATTACTCACGAGAGAGACTTTTTCAAACATGTACAATTACCGAGTGGGCATATTATAAAAGTGTTATGCAGATTTGTTTGTTTACATAGTACCTAGGAAAAATGTTTTAAACTAAGCATTTCTTCGATATCTTTTAATTTGGATGAGTATATATGTCGCCAATATAAACGATATCTGAATAAGTTTTTTTTCAAATATTAATTTAAACTACTTAAATAAACAATCTTTATCTCAATTTTGTAATCCATTCTCAGTGATTTCATATCTTTAAAAATGTTGTGATTCGCGAGAGAGATAACTGCTCACTTTGAGGTTAGGTATATTTTAAGCAGTCCCAACTGTTTAACAGGTCCATTTTATATAGTTTATTATATAATTAAAGGAAAAAATAAAGTTATGAGTAATTGAATTAATCACTCCTAGTAGGTATCGTATCAAATATATTGACTCTGACGCGTGATAAAGGATGCATATTCACGCGTTGTTGGCAAACCCACATACTAAAAAATAAACACCCAGGAAAGTAAAAGTCATCGCGACACTTATTTTAATATTTATTTCAATCAAACACTAACAATCATACTCAAATTCTACTAAAATAAAATAAGTCACTGTCAAATCCAGGCGTAACAAGGATTTGACATTGACTTATTTTATTTTAGTAGAATTTGAGTATGATTGTTAGTGTTTGATTGAAATAATTATTAAAATACAGTTACCTGAAACGGCATATGTGCAAATCTCGCGAGTTCAATGTCTTCTATGAGGAACAAAAAAGAACACCCGATTTTCAATTTGAAAAATGATATTTCATTAGGTTAATGTCAGATACAAAATAAATAACATAACATTTAAAAAGTAATTTATTACCTTTACCTATCACATCACGCGATGTTTTCCAAGAACTTATTCCCTTATTTTTGGTATGAAATTACGTAAAACGATATATTTTATTAACAGTGGGTACTTGGCAAACGGCCCGTGTGGTGTCAGGCCAATATATTTCTTTGTACAATATGTAAAGCCACCAAACGTTGTCTACAGTGACCCGGTATCGTAGAACCGGATAAGAATGAACACTTTATAGGACTCACTGTTTTAAACTATATTCGTTCACTACATTTTATTTAGTAACAGGATATTTACCATGACATAATTCGGTGCAGTTGTTTGTATGTTTACAGGTAGATTGTATAATTCTGAAAATGTTGAAAATATTATTATGATAAAGGAAAATTCGTTTGGGACCACATACACACATTATTCTTTGCCGCCGTCTCTATTCCCTAAGGACTAAACCTAAGGACTCAACTATTGGAATTTTTAAAACTATAATCTTTTAGACGACGGTATCGTCGATAGCGACTTCAATGTGTCAGTGTGTGTTACCAGTGATGATGATGACATGGCACTGAAACGGTCTCTCACTGTGGGCCTTATAAGGAAGCTTAAGATCACGCAACGAGCTATGGAGAGCTCTCTGCGAATTCGAGTTAGAAATGAAGATAAGATATCCATAGACGTATGTAAATCACCGACATAGCACAGCAGATTACCAAAAAAATGGCGGAAAGACGTTGGATGTAAGCCGCTTCCAATCTGTCGTTTTGGAAATCCATGGGGGAGGCCTATGTCCAGCAGTGGACTTCTTATGGCTGAAATGATGATGATGATGATGAGATTGACGAGCTCCATTCTTCACTACACCGTCGCTTAACATTTAGACGAATTGGTAGATCTATATAATGTAAAAAACTTTATTATTCCTGGTTTTGCGTAAGAGGTTAAAGTTAAATACAAGCGTAAGTGTATCTATGTATCTCTTAATTCGTTATGAAATTCTTATGGCTGAGATGATGATGAGATTGACGAGCTCCATTCTTCACTACACCGTCGCTTAACATTTAGACGAATTGGTAGATCTATATAATGTAAAAAACTTTATTATTCCTGGTTTTGCGTAAGAGGTTAAAGTTAAATACAAGCGTAAGTGTATCTATGTATCTCTTAATTCGTTATGAAATATTAATGAGTTGCGAAATAAATGCTCATTGAGTACAATAGCTCTATTATTCTGAACACACGCTGGTTCGTTTTAAATTCCTTTTAATCTTTCGACCGGTAACGAATGTGGCGAGAAATTTATGTGCATTGAGTGTGTGGTTCAGCTATATGTTTTTGTTATTATATGTGTACCTATGTCTGTTTTTATCCGGCTACGCAAGGAGGGTTGTGTTTTTCGGGTATATGTATGTATGTTTGTATTGTTATAATAATAATAAAACTTTCCCTATATTATTTTTTTCCTACCCTTCCAAGAATAATCTTAAACAACTTCTCGCCAACACTCAACATCTGAAATCTGTGACTCAACATCACTCTTTCTTATTCAGTCGGGTATTTTTTTTTCTCTTAATAAATATACTTGTTCTCTCACTTTCTAACCTCTCTTTCACTCTTTGAGCTAAGTACCAACGCTGTAGTGGAAATTTTGAGACT
The DNA here is from genome assembly GCA_947563715.1 of Lycia hirtaria. Classification (NCBI taxonomy): domain Eukaryota; kingdom Metazoa; phylum Arthropoda; class Insecta; order Lepidoptera; family Geometridae; genus Lycia; species Lycia hirtaria. Next base: position 30,227,249 of record OX387375.1, read on the forward strand.
ATTAAATATATATGTATCTTGTTTTTTTTTTTCAATTACCAAATAGGTATATTGCATTGCTGTTATCTCTTCTGTAATATCGCCCTGTAGGTTCACTTACTTTCTTAAGTGACTAAATTTTACCCACAGCTCACCAAAATTACGAGTCTGTATTTTTCCCAACGTCCGTCTCGCTCGCGCATACCAACATTTTTGATGATATAAAATGACTGAATGAATTTATAAAAAAATAGTCCCATAAAACACTCGAAGCCACATCACAAATTTTCGACAGAAAATGCATTTAAATCCATGTAATTTTCATACAAATATAAGATTTTTACAAATAATAAACGTAAAAAATATTTTTATATGTGAAAATGTCATTTAAAAAAAATATTCTGTCGAAAACTTGTGATGATGCTTTCGAGGGACTATTTCTTTTATAACTTCATTCAGTTATTTTATATCTACAAAAATGTTATGTTATAGTTCGACCATTGTCCGTCTCGCTCGCGCATACAGAGCGAGACGGACAATGGTCGAACTAATAGCCTGTTAATAAGTAACCATCCTAAAATGAGAAACAGATGATCCAAAAATTTGTTAGTAAATGGTATATGTATATACCTTAACATCATTACTTCCTACCTTAGATAGTTAGGAAGTTAGAAAGCAAAACTAATTCTGCCGTTTATTCTGTCTATTTATTACCTCTTTACGGCTGAGCCAAAAGTTATAGAATTTGGCACAGAGATTATTTAAGATATGGGAAAGGATATAGGTTCTATTTTATCTTCATCATCACCACCGTTTTTCATCACTACACGGGTGACACCGCGAGGGCAGCTAGTACCTACTTGATATTGCTGACTAGTAGGACACTACAGCCATATTCATATTGAAAAACCATTTCTTAACATACATGTAACTCCTATATTAAAACTTGAATAAGTTCCCTCTCAAAAGTCAATAAGTAGATTTTAGTTTGTATGAAACCTTTTCTAATAAACAAACAGAAATATCAGCTCTAAATGTAACACCCGAAAGTTGTTTTTCACAGAGCAGCTGTTCCTGGGTATTTTGATGAGGTGTAAAGTTCGGAACAGACACGTGGCGTTTATTGCCGACCAAGTTTAAGCAAACATTATTAATAGGCACCCTCTACCCGACGTTATTGATACATAACAAACATACCATTGCCCTAATTCTATTTGCTAACATCAAAGTAACCCTTTTAAATATGTTTTAATAAAAGTTCGGATTGGGATTTTAATCATGATTTATGCAAAGTGATTAGGGATGGAGTTGTGTGTGCATAGATGCTTGTAATACTATAAGTTTTTTTTTAGGTTCGCCTAATACGGTTTCTGCAATATCACGGGTTATTTCAAATCTTCAACTAAAGTTTCAACCGAATTTAGCGGTCTTTTTAAATAATAATAATAATCATTTATTTCAGACCAGATTCAGTCCATATAAACACACATGGAAAAATATTTACCAGTTCATAATAATCAATCAACAATATAGTAATAATCAAAATTTGAATAGAATATAATAAAAGCACAAGCAAAAAAGTCAAATAAAATACAAACAGTTAATCTAAATAAATATAAAATAATAGCGCTCGATAATTCAATTTATAAAATTGTTCAATCAAAAATGACAAAAAATGTCAAAAAAAAAACAAATGTTAAAAAGAAGCAGCGCCGAAGTTACTCCCTTTTGACATTCGGTAATGTAGGTATGTTATAATCGGTTTTTAATCGACTTCATAAAAAGGAGATTTTCAATTTGATAAGTTCCTGACATTGATTCTATGATTAAATCCAAATTAATACTGAACTGGTGCAGATTATTATTTGAAGCTTCTATCTAAAACAAACTTTAATTTTTTCCCTCATTTGTGGAGTGGTTGAAAATATTTTCAAGAGCGTTTATTGAAGGATTTACTTCATAATAATTAGCTGTTTTCACTATTGTTTATATCATCAAACAGCAGACCAGCATATTACATATGCTGTAGGACTAAAAATATGGGTCTAGTATATCAGAGAAGAAGTAATGAAGATTTAACTACGTATTCAGATGCAGACTGGGCATCCGATAAGACTGATAGAAAGAGCACTAGTGGCTGTGCTGTATTCTATTGTGGTAAGCTAATCTCATGGTATTTTAAAAAACAAACTGCAGTTGCTTTGTCAACAGCTGAATCGGAATATTTATCAGGGGCTCAAGCAGTTTGCGAAATAGTTTATTTACAAGGAATTATGGCCGATTTTCATTCGAGAATCATAAATACCAAACTTTTTATCGACAATCAAAGCACATTAAAAATGATTGAAAGTTATGAAAACAGCAAAAGATGTAAACATAAAGGCGCATTTTATTAAAGATATTTTAGCTAAAAAACTTCGATCGGAGAACAGGAGCGCTGCTTTAATTTTATTCTCTTGTATATATTATGTAGGTTCTATTTTAGCCATATACAAAGTCATGAACATGAATCATGACGATATTCCGCGAAACTATGAAATAAACAAAAACGGTGAGAACATCCATCGTCCTAAAAGTGACCGTCCATTTTGTTATTCGCACACATTTACTGATATTTAGGGGGCTCTCCTTTGCCAAAGGTAATTTATTAACCTCGCATCTTTGCCAAAACATGTTTGCGTCACGCACTTTTTCTAGGTCGGGATATACCTTCACACATGACTGTGTAGGTAGAATAAATACAGAACACGTCACGTAAATACAGAATATACCAGAGGGATAACTTTAAATGTTGCTTTTGTAATCCCATCAAAATCATAAAAACATTTTAGTATCTTGCTACAGCTAAAATAACTAGATAAACTCTTTATTGTACATATGTTCATGAAGAGTTGTGAGATCTCATGTCCTTTATGTCATGGACCTTTGGTCCATTTTCGTAACTTTTTTTCATAACTAGCTAAGAAAGAAGAATTTTCTTTCACTGTTTCATAACCAGTTATTAAAAAAGAAGATTTATTAGAAATCGAATCTCTCATCTCGTAAGTTTACCATCTATACTTTTCTAATCCTCAACATGACAATACATGTTTTGTGATATATTTAGGTGTTATGTTCTGGAATAATTGGTGAAATAAACAACTGTAGAGGCTTGTAGACAAGAATACATTAATAACGCAAGATACTAGTTCGGCCTTATGATAAAATGGCTATATCTTTTAATAAATGATTCTTTACATCTGTCTGTGGAGCTATAACATTACCGAAATGATATTTATGACTGACATAAACATAAGTGATCAACTTCAAAGTTATTACGTACTTAAAGTTTTTTAATAACCTTTCAAGTCCAAAATAAATAGATCAGAGAATTATTAGTAAAAGAATTTTCTCACATATCTGAATTTAAAAATATTCGCATTAGTTTTGGTTTTCTTTTAAAAGTTGTAAGTATCTAATATATATAGTATTTAAAACTAATAATAATAATTTAATAATTACTGATAATAATTTCATAATTTTATGACTTTATATTAACTAATATTATGTATTATGTTATATGTATTATGTTTTTTCATAACTTATATTTATGTTTTGAGCACTTTGCAGCGTCCATGGTCACAGGTGAGACTAGTTTATGATTTTTGTTATGAAAATATTAACTAGGTATTACCGCCTATTATTTTTATGGAAAACGTTCCTTTGCACGTAGAAGTTGCTCACGGTGTCAACATGTAAGTATTGTATCGCAGATGTGTGATGAGGCTGAAATTTCATTAATTTGATGACCGGATAATTTGATTTGATTTTTCAAATCAGTTTATATAATAATATGACGGAGCTATGCGGTAACAAACATTGAATAAAGTACATGAGCGACCGAGCTCCACTCGGATTTTTTATGACTGAAAATACGAGCAAACCCGGGTTCACTAAAAATGAAACCTAGCAAGATCGATTTATCGTCCCCTAATCTACCCACAAACCAAATTTCATTAAAATCGTTGGAGCCGTTATGATATTCAGATTATATATGTTACTGTAAAAGCCCGAATATTGGTAAATCTTAGGTTTTACCAGTAAATCTTAGGGTTTACCAACACGAGTCGGTAAAAGTAAGAATATGTAAAAAAGAAACGATTTTATCGGGCTTTTACCATTAGAACCTAATACATGCTAGGTTTTACCAGTGACGGTTGGTAAATGTTAGTTTTGGAAATAAAACAATGCATATGTTACTGTATTCGGCTTTTACAGTAACATATATAATAACATTTGTTTGATTGAACGATGTAGCTTGGTGCAACGCAGTCTTAGGTATAAGCAATTAATTTCTTCAGAGATTAGGTTATGGTTTTTTTTTTTATACAAAAAAAACCATAACCTAATCTCTGAAGAAATTATTGCTTATACCTATACCAGGATCAATTAGTTTGGCCTAGCCTAAACTGGTCTATTATGCATTGTTTTATTTCCAAAACCAACATTTACCAACCGTCACTGGTAAAACCTAGCATGTACTAAATTCTAATGGTAAAAGCCCGATAAAATCGTTTCTTTTTTACATATTCTTACATTTACCGACTCGTGTTGGTAAACCCTAAGATTTACTAGTAAAACCTAAGATTTACCAATGTTCGGGCTTTTACAGTAACATATACATACAAGAATTGCTCGTTTAAAGGTACTTATTAGATATAAATTGAGAACCTCTTCTTGTATGAAGTCAGTTAAAAAGATACAAGGTAAACTTCCACCTAGCAAACAATCAATGAAATAAATTGTATACTATATTAGTTACTTACCCTCATTTCATCTCAAAAAACTTTATCATAATTTTCCTCGAAAGTTAGTTTTCTCTAATATTGGAGTAGCAAATACGCGACCAGTACCTCTACCTTAACGAGAAAAACTTTTCGGCTGCCTTTGTAAAGAAAGTTCTTTATATAGGGTGATGCGAGTTGGACACTTTCAACGACTATGGAGTTCAGATAAGAGAACTGGATGTGGCACTGATGATAGATAACCGTTGCCCTTTTTGGACACCCCTTTCGTGAATGATTCGCAGTTTGGGCTTTACGAGGTTTTCCTTGTTTTCTGGCTTAATTAGGTTTTAGGGTTCCTCCTACTACAGGAGGAACACCCATAAATTTGTTATGTCATTTTGTCTATTTTTTTATTATTTTTAGGATTTTGTACCCTTATAGGATCACTCTGTTGTCCTATAAGGGTACGAAAAACGGAACCCTTATAGGATTACTCTGTTGTCCGCCTGTCCGTCTGTCCGGGTGTTTTACCTTTATCTCGGGAACGCGTAAAGATATCGTGTTGAAATTAAAACCATATAGGTACGCAGATCCATAATCTTGCTGCAGAAAGAAAAATAAAATTTCTCAGTTTTCATAAAAAAATGTTACAGCCGAATATGTCGTAAAAATGCAAATATCGATACTCACAAAAAATTAATCAAAACCTATGGGGTACTTTCCGTTGACCTAGAACTATGAAATTTGGCAAGAAGCGTTGTGTTAGAGTAATAATAAATAATAATGTCCAGGAACCTCCTGGACACGGCACGCATTGTCAGGAGGTTCCTCTCTCTGTAGCTCCTACCACCGGCAGCTTGAGCCCCGCCCCGCTGCCGGCGGCACACTAGGTTTAAGTTTTTTATAATATTTATATTTTTTTATTTCTATTGTAAAAAACTTAGATTTAAGATATAAATTGAATAAAGAGTATAATAATAATAATAAAAGCCTTTATTCGCTGACCTTTTTAACTTACATGCTATTCTTATAAAACAGTAGTATTCTTAATTTAATTTACCCAGCAAATTATAATTTTATTAGCAACTATTTTGGTCAGATTGTCTGTCGACATAGACCTCCCCCAATTGTTTCCACGTCTCTCTATCCTTGGCAGACCTTCTCCATCCTTTTGGTAAATCGTCCTCCCATCTTTTGATTTGTCAAATCAAAAGATGTGTTAGAGTACACAGATTGGAAAAAATCCGAAAACTGGACATTTTAATTTAATCACAAAAAATTGTGTCTTTATGCAAGGAATGACGGTCCAAATTTTAAAATTCCTTAGCCGTATCATGTCGTATCAGCCGTATCAAATCATATGAAAGAGCTTCATTAGCATAAGCTAAAACAGGTTTTTAAATATTTTTACGATGTATATTTTTCGGTTTTTGAAGGATAATATTTAAAAAAAATATGATTTCCCCCTTTTATCTACGGATTTTTCATACGGACCCTCAGTGGGCAAGTCTGACTAGCACTTGTCCAGTTTTTTTTATAAATTCATAACTAATATAAATTAGTTATAAAACACATCAGAACAGTTAATTGAGCCAAACAAAACTTGTCTAACTTGACGGCAGGGCTTTTAGCTAAATCCATTCGCTTATTAAGAAGTTGTTATACAATTACTGTTGACCTCTGGGACAGGTCACTTGGCAAGATAAGTAGGACGTTTTTCATATTTCAATAACAATATTTTCTTTATTTTTGATGACGGGCTAAACTTTTGAGCAGAAATGTTTTAAGTGTTAGATCTATCAATAAAATTTAATTTTGAAATACTTTATTGACGTAAACTTTCAAAATGCCATTTAATGTGCTTAACTATGTTCAAAGTTGATTTGGGTTAGGTTTACTATTTATTTAGAAGATTCTTTATCAATTTTAATTTTAGTTTTCCTCCTTTATACATTTCAGTCCAGTCATACTTTACTTCTTAAATAAGATAATTCGAGTAAAATATAGTCAACTAAAAGGAACAAAAATGTCTCCTCCCAGCATTTATTAATTATTAGAGCTATTACTTATAAAAGATCGTTTATTTTAGCAATAAACCATGCTGAAACTTTTAAAAGGTATTATTTTGAATATTATGTGATATAATCTTTTTATATATAGGCCATGATAATTATTATTATATGACGAAATTAAAATTATTGGCAATAAAAGTGAGAAATAAATTTATATGTAAGTCATTTAAATACAAAGGGCATCGATCTCTTTTCAAAAGAAATACTCACCAAGCTGTATTATTTTTGATTACAGCATATCAAAATCTACGTCTAAAGGGTATATATGTTTCAACACGATCTTGGCCAGTTATTTTTTATGTAAAACAAAATATGTTCATAAGAAATAGCGCCCTACAACCTTATGGTAAAAATAATGCGTTATGAGAAGAATTTCCCCATATTCCCTCATCACAGCGTCGTGAAACTCATAAACTTTATTGCCCCGTATTTATTAGCATTTTTGAACTCTTTCGTAAGACTTCTTTCAACAAAATGGAATTTTCGCAATTTACGTATGACATGGCATTATTCAAAAGCATTATCATCAAAAGGATGAATGCAATATATCTAATACACGACTTCATGTGCGACAGCACATCTGATGAGAGCTTATTAACTACGGAACCCAATATACCTACTGCGACATTCAGCTCGCTCCTACCATTTCATAAACTAATTGCTTGTACAAAATGTGATGTCATGGATATGTTACTGCAAATTATGCAAATATTGATTGCAATGTTATTGCAAATATTAATTGCAATGTTATTGCTAATATTGATTAGTGGAATAGGGTTGGATTAGGAGTAAAACTGTATTGCACAGATTTTAAGAATCTACCGCTATCCTGTGTTTAAAAATAAATAATTAAGTAAGTTAAAATAAAATTAATATTGAAGGGGGGCTCCCCTACAACAAACGTGTTTTTTTGCCGTTTTTATAGATAATGAATGGTACGGAACCCTTCGTGCGCGAATCCGACTCGCACTTGGCCAGTTTTATTTATTTAATAACCTAACGTTTCGAACACTTTGCAGCGTCCGTGGTCACAGGTGAGACTAGATGACAGTTGTGTTTGACAATCACGACAACCTCAGAAAACATTATTATGATTCAATATATTATTAATCCCTGCTAATATTCTCTTTCATTGAAAGCTCAAGTTTATTGAGTGGAATTTGAGCTTGTTCCCTCCCACCAGATAAACTCTTTATTGTGCACACCTTAAAAGTAATAAGCAGGGAGTGCTAATACCAGCAAAGAAGACTACTAAATCTGGGTGTTTATACACTGAGTTACGAACAAATGTGCGAATTCCAGCCTTAACTGCAGTTGTTAGACCCAAACAGTTTGTAATCATGCGGAACTTCATGGCACTGCAATTTAAACCGTACTTCCGTGTTTTATTTATATGTGTGTAGAACTGCGAGAGAAAATTAAAATGTGAGAAATGGTTTTTGAAACAAGGACCTAAATTAATTAAATCATTTTTTGAGGAATTATAGAAAGGTAGCCAGATTGGAGTAGCGAACAAATTTGTTCGCTATTCCTTCCTCCTCCTAGGCTGTAGACGATTATAAAGAATACATACCCACATACATACAAACATACATACACTCTAAAAACATAATCCTACTACTTACTCAGATGGATAAAAACAACACACATCTGCATTCGGTGGAATCAAATTGAAAACTTCTCTCAGCTCCAACCTCTGGTTGAAGCTCAAGCCTAAATGGATGCCTACAGGTTGAATTAATTGTACATGCAACACTCGTGGAAATGCAGAATTTAATACCGACTTTTATATTCTAAAGTACGTTTTAACGTAGACGCGATGAAAGGCAGCGATGCATGAAACTACTCCATCCGAAGGTCTCATACCATTAAATATTGCTGTGGCATTTCAGCTTAGTTTGTGCCGGAATTCCATTTTAGGGATGGAAAAAGTGGAACTTGTATGTTTAGAGCGGATGTGTTATAGATTGTTTTTACGCAATATAGATTTACGTTTGACCACTACCTCACCTAATGTTAAGTGACGGTGTGGCCAAGGAGCTCGTCGATCTAGAAGATACTGAAATTTAAATTTGGCTAAAGTGATTATGATAATTGCTCATAATTTGCATGTACCATAGTAATAAAAATATAAATGCTTAAAATCGCTGGAAAGAACTTTTTATAAGATAAGAAATTTTATTTACTCATTCTCTTCAGTCAGCATGTATTATTGAAGTCCTGTTCATTACATTTAAAAAAAAACAATGAAGCCGACTCTAAAGTCGTGATTTGTTCATAGTGTAATTCGCAAGCTTGAATATTTCAGCAACATTGATAATTTTAACAATTTTATTTACAGTTCGGAAATTCCATTTTAATATCCCCAATAAGCAACACTTTTAAATACGTAATGATCACACTAAAGCTTACGTGCCCGTCAACATCAATAATGCATTAAATACACACATCAGTCTCACTACATATTAAATAATAATTTACATGTTTCATTTAAATAAGCCTGCGCGCTTGAATAAAACGTTTAATAAGTCACCATATTGTTGTACCGTTAGGATTAGTTATATACATGTACAGTGTACACTGACGTCGGACCATATTGTAATATTAATTATCAAATAAAGATGTTTTGTAATTGAAATTGAAAATTTGCAAGCTTGTTTTTCAGTAACATTGATTGTAGACATTACGTAACATTTTAATAAATCAAGTGAGGGCCTTTATTAACTACAATAAACATGAAAATTCACGTTTATTAACTTATTAAATGACCAAAAACCAATTGAAGGACTAATGATTATGAAGATCTAAAAATAATCTAAGCGCACAAACCCAGTCATTATACCGTACCATGTTAATAAAACTCAAGCTAAATATTTCATTGAATCAAGTTAATGAATCAATAAATTAATTTGAATTTTATGTCAAAACTTATCCGTATAAAGACGGCGCACCACAATCGACAAGATTCTCTGTCCAAAAAATTTCACTTCACATTTCTACATAGGACATTTTAGTGAAAACGGTCAGCGCGACTGGTTAGAATAATTAAAACTGTTAATGAGTTGTTGCGGAGGTGAGGTTACGTTAATCCAATCACTGGTTAGTTGTGCATAAATAATGCAAGCACATAAACCTGTAGGATGGATTACAAATACCTACTAGGAATCTCAGAGCAATAAAGAAAGATATTTCTTAGTTTGTCAGAGCTAGGAATATATACATATTTTATACATTTTCAGGCTTTTATATTTATCTTCAATGGGCATGATCTCAGTCTAATGTGTTTTCTGATATTTCTATAGTGGAAAGGGTAAGGTGGAATAAGGTTGTGAAGTTTTTGGGCACATTTGCCGAAATGAATCTTATAGAATGTAGACAGAAATGCCACTTTTCAAAGATGCTCTGGACTAAGTAGCTTCTTAATTCTCTTTGTCTGTTTTTACCTTTTCTCGGTAACCGATTTATAACAACCGTTAAGAAAATTTATTATATATACTAGCTGCGCCCCGCGGTTTCACCCGCGTTGTGATTGTCTAGTGTATCCCACAGGAACTGTAAACATTTTCGGGATTTAAAGTATTAATACCAGATCCTTCTACATAGTATAAGTAGTAATCCTGCCAAATTTCGTTCAAATCCGTCCAGTAGTTTCGGCGTCCATCGGACATACCGTACAGACTGACAGACAAACAAACAAAAATTTTGATAATTGCTGTTTTGGTTTCGGTGTCGATAGTAATGCATCCTCCAATCAATTTTTTTTCAATTATATTTAATGTACAGATTTTGCCCCGCTACACTTTTATTATAGATATTTAAAGATTATTATATGTATTATTTATTTGTGTAAATATAGTTGACAACCTTAGGTATAGGTAACATATTATCATACCCTTATTCATCATGACGCGAGTTTAATTGTAAGGAATCTTATGTTGAAAGTAATTTCTTTAAACTAAAAGAGTTTAAAATAAATGCACTATAAAAACTAATCTACATTTTGTACGTGGTCTAGCCACAAAACACTCCATTTGCGAGCAAAAAACCGAAATACAGTAATTAGGAGCACTTGCGAGCAGGCGGCGGGACCACTCGACTTTTATAAAAATGTTTTTCGTTAAGTAGCTGCTTTATGCTGAATGTGGGTTAGGTACTCCATTTAGCCATTGACTGTTTGTTACACGGTTGTACACTTTCCTGTTAATAAAAACGTTTCGTTTTTCTTTCAAGTTTGTGTATGCTTCCCTGGGGGATGTTTCTGGACGTAAATGCGTTTGCATCAGCGAGAGGCCAATCCTGCTGATGTAAATAAAAGTTTATGGGCTGAGTGGAAACTGTCACTGTTTACAGCTATTATTTTGACGCGACAACGTCTAATAAATCGATGAACGCCGGCTGCATGCACGAAAAGGGTGACTCATTGTCCCGTTACGTTACGCTCATTGTCCCGTTAAACCGCGTGCGGTGGCTGAGGTAGCGGGCGGGTGTGCGCCGCGCCCGACCGTCGCTTCATCTCACTCTAGCTCATTACATCAACATTCCTCGGAGCTCGCGCGCGGACGATATGTTGTTATGTCGTTGTAACGTTAAACTATCGTCCGTAAGCCGATATTACAGACAACCATTTTTTTTCTATACGTTTTTAGATACATGCCTTTGTACCGGTACATACAATCACACGTTTTTATCCGACTGCTCAAGAAGGAATGTTACGTTTTTCTAGTTTATGTATATATGTAAGTACGTATGTAAGTGAGCGACATAGCACAGCTGATTAGCAAGTTGAAGTAGCAGTGGGCAGGGTACATAGCACGTAGAGCTGATGGCCGATGGGGCCGAAAAATTCTCGAGTGAGAAACACGCTCCGGCAACCGCAGCGTAGGAAGACCGGACATGAGATGAACAGATGACCATAAACAAGTAGCGGGAAGACGCTGGATACAAGTCGCTTCCAATCGGTCTTTTTAGAATTCCATATGGGTGGACTATGTCCAGCAGTAGACTTATTATAGCTAAGAAGATGATGTTTGTATGTATGTATGTATGTATACATGTATAATTCTATATAACCTCCTACAGACTTTATCGATTTAGTGCATACTTACTCACAAAAAAAAAAAAAGTTAGTTATCAAGCGTAACCAAGCGTAAGTTACAATACAAAAAACGCTCTTATACAGTCGGGTATTTTGCTCTAAGTTTATTCTTGTTTACCTGAATGTTTAAGAACTTGCTAAAATTGCTACGAGTTTGGCTACTACACCACAATCACTACGAGTTTGGCTACTACACCACAATCACTACGAGTTTGGCTACTACGCCACAATCACTACGAGTTTGGCTACTACACCACAATCACTACGAGTTTGGCTACTACGCCACAATCACTACGAGTTTGGCTACTACAACACAATCACTACGAGTTTGGCTACTACGCCACAATCGCTACGAGTTTGGCTACTACGCCACAATCGCTACGAGTTTGGCTACTACACCACAATCACTACGAGTTTGGCTACTACGCCACAATCGCTACGAGTTTGGCTACTACACCACAATCACTACGAGTTTGGCTACTACGCCACAATCGCTACGAGTTTGGCTACTACACCACAATCACTACGAGTTTGGCTACTACGCCACAATCGCTACGGAATTTCCCCAGAAACTTCAAACGTAGATCAACAATTAAAATACCTAGTTCTCAATATATTGTCAAATTTATTCATGATTAAATTTCGCAAAGTAAGTCTAGGTATACGAGTACAGGTTATGCAGCGTACACTGTTGTATCAATCTTCATGTTCTCTGGAATATTTTCATTTCCCTTGAGAACTGCTACCGATTCAGACAATATTTGCTCTCTGGTACAGTCATGGTGTAGTATTGCCAGTTATATGTAAGCACATCGTTAGATTTTATACTTTCAGAGAAAACGGCTTTTGCGGAATGTTGTAATGTTCTCTTCTTATTATTATTAACTGACTTTCAAAAAGGAGGAAGTTCTCAATTCGACTGTATTTTTGTTTTGTATGTTTGTTTAGAGATTACTTCACCAGTTTGTTTAGCGATTACTTCGCCAATTATGAATTGATTTTGATGAATCTTTTTTGTTTGGTAGATCATACTTCAGAGGTGGTCCCATACAAATGTTATCAAAGTCGGTTCAATACTTTGGTTTTAATAACTGAAAAAATATATCATCCAAGTAAACGAATTGCGTTATTTGAAGTCGGTTTTTCAGTTTTTTTTTTCTCAATTTAATTATTAATTAGTTTTAGTCTGACATAAATTAAATGAACAAATGTAGAGTAGTAATGTGCATACTTTCTCGCGCGAACATATAATACACAACATATAAACCTTAACAGCAGGCTTAGACAAATTGCAAACGTTTATATATCTATAAACGCTTATGCTTCACTTCTACAAATGCTAAGAAACTGTGACGTGCCGTCACGTGACAATTCGTTAGCTAATGTCAATCCCATACATTTACTTTTCTATCCTGAAAGTGTTCAAGAAATTGGAATAACAAAAAATAACAAAAATGAAAAAAAAAAAAAAAAACTTAACCACTAGATGTTAGATCATGATCTCAATAAAACAAAATTATATTAAGTAAATATATTAAACTCTTAGTTAAGTATTTCATAGTAATTAATTAATTATTTAAGAATATTAATTATAGTCTTTACATATATTATATTTAAAATACTTATGTTTGCAACGCCCTATTAACAGGGTATGTACCTAGCCATAAGATGATCTGTACATATAGCAATGAATAAATAAATAAATAAATAAAAATAAATAAATAACACTTGTCTAACCTGTTGTACTCATTGACACTCTACAAAACTAGTCTGTATTTTGCTGGTCATTAAAATATAATATTAGTATCTAGTACGTACCGTTATTGGACCAATCTGAACGTTTGTCATTTCGTGAAAAATCCAAATCAGTTATTAATTACTGAATCATGAGATAACAACATCTCCTTTTTTGAAGTCGATTAAAATTTAATCAAACCACGTAGTATTCTTCATTCGTTTTCGTGTTACCACATTTTTCGATAGCATGTTCTAGGGTTTCTTATCTTTTACCCCACTGCGGAAGGATGGTTATGTTTTTCGATAGTATGTATGAATGTATTTATGTACGTGAGTATGTATTTTCGGCACGGCCTACAGCCTAAACGGATGGATGGATTTCGACATGTCACATGTACTAAGCAAGGCTTAGATTTTAATAAAAACTGAGTGGGTCTTTCCCGATAGATATAATCTGGGTGTCTTTAAATCGAGAGTGAATTGGTTTCTTCTAGGTAAGCGCGCTCCATCGTAGACCGCAATGTCGCTTAACATCAGGCGAGTTGGCGGTCAAGCGCGAACCTATTTCTACATAATATTTAATAGCTAGGGTAATACAATTTAAGATGCAGGTTTTGCCAGCATATCTTTGTTTAATATTTAATAGCTAGGGTAATACAATTTAAGATGTAGGTTTTGCCGGCATGTCTTTGTTTTAATTCAAACTCATCGATCTAAACCAACTGGCTTTTGATTCAAGTAGTCATAACCACTGGACTATCTGTAAGTTACACTACCCTTTGACATTATAGTTACGCTGGAAGTGCATTGGTGAACTTAAACCGCCTTTGTAACTGAATGGACGTTTAGATATTTAGATAAGTATCTTTTAACAAACTAAAATATTTTATTAAGTAGCCTAACTTAAGAGGATAGCTGCCGTAGCATTTTCCCCAGTACCTACATTTTCCCCAGTACCTACATTTTCCCCAGTACCTACATTTTGTGACATTTAATTCTAAAAAAGAAAATTGTTGTTTACTCCTTATATTATTCGTATTCTATTTTTTTAGTGGTTGGCACCATTCATGTGTACGCCTTGATATATGTTTTTTTTTTTTTAATTTGTGGTTTTAAGTTTTAATTTCACAGTATAAGCATAGCTATTTAGGATTCCAATCAAAATTATCAAAATTGGAAAATTTTGAGGGCAGAAAAAACGTTTTCCTTTTTAACCGCCGACCCAAAAAAAAGAAGGTCTTAGCTTTAAACGGATTGACTGTTTTTTTTTGTATGTTCGAAGATTTCATCGAGCGTGCTAGCAATGTTTCAGGTATTATGTTTATGACTTATGTTCAGAGTTTTTGAGTTTTCTAAACTTAAACTTATTGTATAAAAGAGCACGTGACCATGTTTCTTTTAAAAAGAGGAAACTTTTTCGTATAATTTTAAACTTTTTAAATTTAGCAACGATCTATTAATAGTCCTCATTTTCATGCCCTTCCTTTTTGTAGGTATAACATAATAAAATGCATGTTTATAAAAAAAGATGTAAAAATAACATGGAGGCACAAATTTTTAAACGCAATTAGAAGCACTTAAAATGCTTAAAAATAAGCTCAAACTCGACTGAGTAACATTATAAGTGCTTTTCATTCACAGAAAATTATTAAATACAACAAACAACATCAAAATGCAGAATATTGTGTACAAGATATAAATAGAGCAAGTGATCGAACGAATACGGATGCTAGAAAACTAAATCAAACACACCCGTTAGGTCATTGTATTGGAACACTCGCAGTGGGTCGAAAAAATAAAACTTTTCGAACAGAAAGAGGAACTGAGTTCTCACAGTATGAATAGGGGAAATATAAATACACGCAGTGACTCAGATCGTACTATTTATAGGCAGTAGATTGAAATAGTTTACAAACAAAATACAAATAGTTTATTATCAACCAAAAGATGCACTACTGCACTAGGTATGAAACCTGTATCGCAGGCGTGCATATATACTGCAGTAACCAAAGAAAAAACGTGCGGTGAATTTTACAGGTTAACTTCAAATGACGCTTTATTATATTGTAAATATTTTATAATAGTATGGATATATATATAATGTATGACGAAAAAACGTAGGACGTCTAGCTGCGAGATGGGTCGACGATATTACTCGTGTAACAATTTATTGCGGGTCGAACCTGGACTCGGTTGGCACAGAATCGTGGTAATTAGCAATATAAGAGAGAAGCTGGTTATAGCCAGAAGTGGGATAGAGAACGCTGTGGTTAGCGATGATGATGATAATTAAATTCCTACATTATCTATAGTGGTGGACATTCTGGTTTTGATGAAAGGTATTGTAAATTCAAGTCTTGTACTTGTATTACCTGCCGCGGCTTCATACGCGATGGGGGAAAAAATTGCGCGACTTCAATTCAAAATTAATAATAATAGAATTTTGAAATCTAGTCCTTTGTGAATCTATTGCATTTGTATGAAGATTTTATATTATAATTTTCATCAACATCATTTCAATCACATAAAGTTCACTTCTGAACATAGGGCACATATCCCACGAATATCCAAGCGCTCCACCACACTTACTTTGCGACTGAACGTCGTTGTAATTTTTAGCCGACTTTGCAAGAAGGATGGTTATGTTTTTCATAAATATTTGAATATAAAATATCGTCATAAAATCATAATTTACTGACACCTCAGTATGTTCGTATAGTTTGAGTAAGTTCCGATCAGTTTATTTGCGCATTGTGCGAAGTATCTGGTAGAGTTATGCGCAGACCCTCCAAGATTTCGTTTGTTTATTTGTATAAGTTTACTCTTGGGAGAGTATTGGCCATCAATATGTCAATATCGGTGTGGAAATATGAGTTTTGTACGCTTGGAAAATTAGAAATTGGTTTAGTTCTTTCTATAGATGCGCATCTTCAGGCCTTTGTCGAGCTTTTCCAATAAGGTTGCTATGATTTTTGAAGTGAAAACACCTTCGTCGCCGCCTTGACGAAGTTTTCACTTCTCTCGTGTGGTCTTAAACACATATACATTTTTATAAGTGATCGAATGGAGTTAAGGTAGTGTTGCCGTTGAGAAACAATTGTTTTTGACATGAATACGTTTTCAAAATTGTTTTCACAGTACATAAGAAACAATTAAGAAAGTTCATGATAATAAAATACAATTTTATTATGTTAATACAGTTTAGCGGTGAAGATACACAATATACATTCAAATTGAAAAATACAACTTGACACCTAAAGGATCAAAGATTTTTTTGTCATCTAGTCTCGCCATAAAAAAAAACATAATCCTCCTTTATACGCAGTCGGGTAAATAGAAATGAACAGATATTTAAAACAATGAAGCAGACCTGCAAAGCCCCAAGTACCCGCAGAAGACGTTCCCGGTACAAATACAACTCGGCAATATCTACAATGGAACTATTAAAGCGCTTTATAAGTTCGCAACCACGCGCCAAGTTCGCAACCATGCGCCAAGTTCTCGCAACTACGCTTTATCATCGGAACGTGTTTTATGTTTTACGGAGGCTTTAAAGCTTTTGACTTTTGTTGAGATTTGTTTAAGTTAAAAGTGACACGTTATCAAGTTATCGCTGTTACTGTTAAGTTACAAACGTCACAATAAAGCTTATGCATGGAGATATTTTAATTATAAGTGTAATTATGGCCGTATGCACCAAATATTATACGTAGAAAGGTTTCCCCTGCTTTGGGTGGCAAGTCTCAAGTAAGATAATCGCCCGACTCGACAGTCGCAACACCGATACGTCGGGCAACGCGGTGAAAATGCTATCCTGTGAGTTGAGAAAGTGCAACACCAAGATATTAAAAAGCCTTAGAGATATGTGGTGCTATCCTCGAAAGAGCTGAGATATTTTATTTACTCATATGCAGAATAAATAAAAAATGAGCACTAATTCAATTATCCTAGAATGATTTATTCTACAAAATATTTCAAATTAAAAGTAAATCACATTTATATACGGAAATCAGTCATCGTGTATTTTATCGCATAAAATAAGCAAACTGTCTACTCCTAGGCTCCTGTTCTTTATAGTTATTGGTCAATCAAGCAAGCCAACTCATGTATAAAAAATCCATTCAGCCATTTTAACAGTACAAATACGGACGTGTTTGTACTTCACTTTTTCTAAAGCTTTCTGTGCTTTCAAGAACTATCGAATTCATTACATTGGTGCGATTTTAATATATATATATATATATATATATTTATTTATTCTTTTGTGATAACTTTAGAGAAAATTTCGCAGTTTATTTTGTTAAATCTTACATCTTAATTAACTCCAAGAGCAATACTATTCTCTAAACATCCAAAATCTCAGCATCTATTTAACAAACAGAAATGAGGCACCTGTTGAGAGGCTCCTCGGAAGTGTTGTATTACCGACACAGTCTAAGAGTATTATGTTTGGAAACAAATAATATAATTATTTATTTATGACTGTATCAAGCAACGAAATCTTCTGTTTCGTGCGTGAAGTGTCGTGCTTCGGACAGTATCTCAATTCAAAATATATTTACATGAGACAAGTTTGTTTATAATCTCTCGCTATAAAAACGGCTTGGCTGATTTCGATGCAAGCTAAGAATACTGACGACCAAATCCTCTTTCAAACGAAAAAATAAGTGAATCAAAATTGGTCCATTTATTTGAAAGCTATAATACCACAGAAAGAGACAAACACACACACACACACAGACACATTAAACTTATAATACCGTTCTTTTTGGATAGAAAGTTAAAAATAGAATAAATATAGGAATATTAAAAATATAATTTTTAGACAAATATAAGTTTAGAAAACTCAAAAGACTCCGAAAAAAAATGCTAAGAACACTCTCCACAAAATACTCTTTCAAACAAAAAAAAAAACTAGATCAATATCGGTCCATACATTTGAGAGCTAGATGCTACAGACAGAGATACACACGTCAAACTTATCCATTCATACCCTCCAATCCAATCCAAAAACTCTGGGTTCAAATGCCAAAGCAACGGTCTTTATATCTATAATTAATTGTATATTTTATATTTATCGCTAGCTAATGTTGATGATAAAAATCCCTAAGAACCTGCTCATTGAGTGTACTTAAAAAGTTCTCGTAGGCGTGTAATGTCTGCCAACCCATGTTTAGCTACGTAGCAGCGTAGAGTCTACGCTACTTGGGTTGCCAGCAATAGTCTACGCCGGAGACTATCGCTGGTTGCTTGCAAGTCTTGCAACTAATATTTTAACGGGCCGAATGTAAACAATAAGTTTAATTTGTTCTTTGTTTATTAAATTGTGTTTTCTTTGCAAGTCTGTGATTTTTGTCACAGTAAAGCATATGTTCCTGTCTATATTTTGTCAGTCTAGTTTATATGGCCTTGGTTTTCTCTGAGTTTTCGCATCCAATCCAATAGTGCAAATATGTATATACCAAGTTTACAAAGACAGAGTCGATCAGGTACAGAAAAAGTATTATTAATGTTATATTGAATTACTTTTTCTAACGAGTCTGTGCGAAACATAAGTAAATCTTAACAAATTCCGCATAAAATCAACTTTAATTATAATATTTTAATATTGGCGTCCGAACTGGGGCATTCAAGTTACGCACCCCGGTTGGGCGCCATTATTAAAACACAAGCTGTAGATTATCTTTTGTGATATTTTTGTCATTACTCACGAATTAATTTTCTCGTTAAAGTTGCAGATTTTGAACAACTTTGATAAAATAAGTTTCTTTGGTTTTCACTATTGTTACACAATCAAATAAAACTGAAGTTTCGAAAAGATTATTGTGTCCATGGTCACAAATGAGGGTAGAGGGTGATGGTTTTTAACCTGAAAACATTAGTTATATGCCAACTAATATTTTAAAAAGACATCTGTCACCTAATCTCATCTGTGACTACAGAAAATGGAAAGAATTCGGAACGTCAGCTTTTAAAATTGTTTAAAATGTACGTGACAGATAACTTAAAATTTTTGAATTAATTCATAGTATTGCAAAATTTAAACTAGAATTTGTATTAAACATAAAAAGAGTGTAATTTTGAATTTTTATGCACTTTTTTCATGATACATCTATCTATTTAGTTTGGAAAGCATGACTTCCAACTTATCTAATGTTATAACATTTTAGTTAAATGGGGCACACTTGCTTTAAAAATACGTACATACTTGTTTACATAATAAAAAGATATAAAAAGAAAATAAAAAGACTCAAATGATATTTATCTGCAAAAACACACTCGCTTAGTCAAAATTTTAAGTCTTGTACAAAAAAATTAAATAAGAATGGGACTAAGTAAGGCTTAGATTGCAGTTGATATTTAATTTAATAATCAGGTTATTAATTAATAATAATAAAAAAAAAAACTTGTACTGATACTCTGGGCTATTCATACCAGGACTGGTAGGTAATGTATTTTTTTTTATTTTGACGTCGAAAATTTCCAGAAACATCACATGGAATTTGAATCCGCAACATCTCAATATTCTCAATTAATGCGACTTCGAAGTCTTTTCTTTTCAATTCAGCCTCCAAAGCAGATCAAATAAGATCTTGAACAGTCTTTTTTGCTTAAGCCAATCGAGCATAGATGGCGCCACCTGTGACATATACATGAAACATGTTTTAAATATGAATTTTAGTTAACGGGCTCATGACCCGTCGGAGGTTAATTTTTTTTAAATCTATATACACTGTAAAGACTGGCATTGTCCGTACTCATCCTTATTGTATAATGATAAGCAAGGCACCTTTAAATGAATAATAAACGTTGTGATTTTCTGTGAAAAGCTCATCATAATGCCGTTGATTTCGGCGAGGATTCGTTTGGGAGTAATTAATTTTCTTTCATCTGTTGCAGGGAGTCTTCGAGTGAAACAGGGGTCTTCGGGTGAACCCGGTGGAAATTTCAAGAATATTTAATGCTTGAAAGAGGTAAGTGCTCATTTGATATTAGAATACAAATGAGGTTAGGATTTGCATCAAATTAAAAAAATTCAGTATATATTTTATCAAACCTATAAATTTTTTTATGTATGCAAAGAAAAAAAATTAGAAAGAAAAGAATTTTGAATGTATTGTCATAACATCTACGCATAAAATTAAGGTTTGAAAAACAAAATTGTATTATCTATGACAAATTTTATAAGTTCTACAAACGCATTATTTTCAATTCTAATCTATTTGGTTTAAGTAGTAGGTCGTGGGTTAGATCCCGACCCAAACATTTTCGTGATGAGCAGATTTGTTTTATCTCTGGGTGTTCTATGTATCGTATGCAATAAAAACGTTTTTCAGTATGCGGCGCGTCTGTTTCCGGCGTCGTGCCTTCAAATTTCCATGGCACGGCGCCGGCGTCGTGCCGTAGACTTGATGCTGGGCCCTTACATGCCACATAATAATATGTATGTGAAATTTGTATATCTAATTAAATTTGTTATTTAAGCCGGTGATTTCTAGACAATAGTGTGAGCGAAGCGTAAGCGGTGTGAAAATATATTGAAGTCCGGTCGCAGATCAGGATGAATGTTATGCATGATCATGACTTGGCAATCACTGCGTATGTGCGAGCGTGACGGCAATATATTTACGCGAGAGCAAACTGAGACAGGCAATAACAGTTTAAAGTTGGGCTCAAAGCACGCAGTTATCTCGATATTAAGGATATTAAAAGTGAGAACCAGAATTGTTTATTGAGGTAGGAGAAATATTACAAAAGATTTTCTTCGATATCTTTAAACTTGGCTGAGGATTTCCAAAAATATGTTTTTTTACTACTCCGTCACCTAATAATATCTGTTTTTTTTATATTTCCCCTATCTAAACAAACAGTTCTGTATTACTTTTCTAATATCCCCTGGTTTTAAACTCACTGGTTTTATATGTTTCAAATACTGTGATGCGCGAGAGAGATAGCTGCGCGATTGAGCCCAAGTTTAATCTACAAAATTCTTCTTATCCCGCGACCAGCAGCTATACCTATTGGTCAAACTATTTATGCACATATATGTAACGTACTTATAGATTTCCGGATGGGAAGCACTAATCGAAAATATTTTTCTAAACTAAGTATTTAGTTCAAAAACGGAGAAGAATCCAACCAAAAGAGTTCCATCGAGCAGCAGACTAGAGGCCTGTGAATTTAATCATACTTAGCTTGTTCCAACCTTGTTTATTACACAATTAAAAGCGCGTCTGCATTATACAGAGTAAACAATTCATTGCTATCCTTTTCACCTTGAACAGTTGAAAACTTTTACCAACTGATGTTGCTTGCCTCCACATTGTTTATGAGAAATTTCGCTTTATAATTCTGATCCTTATGTTCAAGTGTTAAGGTACAAGAGTGATTTAACGCCGGCTGTCTTGAAAGGAAAGTTTTTTTATTGTTAATCAAGAGGAGTCTTGTTTTGTGAACTCCTGTTTACTTTCGAAATGGTCGAAAATTGACGGGGTCTATTATACAATTTCGGCGTTGATCAGAATATTTTTTTCCCGACTGTGTAAGAAGGAGGTTTATGTTTTTCGAGTGTATGTATGTATATACGTTATGTATGTATGTGGGTATGTATGTATATTTTCTTATGATCGCCTACGGTCTAAACGGCTTGACCGATTATAATGTGCGAGTTGTCGTTAGATTCGTCTTCATTCCCTGTATATATTTTGTAATAATATTAATAATTCTTCTCTCGCAAAAATAAAATAATCGGCCAAGTGCGAGTCGGACTCGCGCACGAAGGGTTCCGTACTATCATCTATAATACTACAAAGTTTAGTTATGTTTATAAAATAACGAGAAATCAACGAAATTCCAAGTAGTAAATTGCAAACTTATAGGTAGGTTTTCGATACACATCCGGGCAGCATGACGACGCTCGCGCGAATTCGCGCGGTTATTAGGGAAGGTGCGTATTTACGCAACCAGGTTTTTACACCAGGTATTTGCTTGCAAGTATGGCGACCAGGTGCCGCCCGAAACACTTGCAAGGAGAAAAAGTATTTACTTTACGGGATTTCGCGAATGCTATTATGCTTCTTATTGTAACATGTACAATGAACATTTTCCTATGCAAGTATTTTAGTTGAAAAACTCGCTACGCAATTGTGCACCTTATTATAACTTAAATACAAATCAATTTTCTTTAACGAAAAAAATACTTTCAAGGGTTTTGACCCTGGTTTTTCGCGCTTCACTCGGGTGTCATCGTCAAATACACGGAACGAAGTAGGCAAGCAATATATATCGCGCTCGCTCAGTCATGTTTGGTGTCGTTTGGAACGTTTTGAATTTCGTGAATGCCATTATGCTTCTTATTATAACGTATATAATGAACAATATCCTATGAAAGTATTTTAGTAGAAAAACTTGTTACGCAATTGTGCACCTTATCTTAGTAAAAATACAAATCAATTTTCTTTAACGAAAAAAATACTTTGAAGGGTTTTGAGCCCTGGTTTTTGGCGCTGGTATTTTTATGTGGGCGCACTTGGAAGCCCTGGTATGAGATTTTGCAAGTATAACCCATCCCTAGCGGTTATGGCTCGCTCCGTGATGTTACCTCCCCCGCTACCCGCGCGGCCGTTGCTTAGCAACCGCCTCGCGCTCGCGCCACCACCACACCGCGGCGCGGCGCTCGCACCGCGTTTAGATGCACGGATTATTTTCATTTTGTGAGTTTTTATGTATTAGATTAGGTATTTATTTTATAGTTAATATATTTCTAAATATTTACTTACAAATATTCAAGTTTCTACCTGTTAATTAAGATCGAGTAAAAATTGCTTAAAAATTACGTTTGTTGTATGGGAGCCCCCCTTTAATATTTACTTTATTGTTATTTAATTATTTATTTTGAAAGGTAATATACAAGTAAATATTCTGTGAAAATTTTAAGCGTCTACCTGTTACCGTTTTTAATATTGAGCAAAAAAATACGAAAAAAAAACACGTTTATTGTATGGGGACCCCCCTTAATATTTTTTGTTTTTTTATTTTTAGTAAGTATTTGTTGTTATAGCGGCAACGGAAATACATCATTTGTGAAAATTTCAGCTTTCTAGCTATCACGGTTTATGAGATACAGCCTGGAGACAGACAGACAGACAGACAGCGAAGTCTTAGTAATAGGGTCCTGTTTTTACCCTTTGGGTACGGAACCCTAAAATGCGTTTTTTGTAACTTCCACGAACTTCTTCGTAATAAACAAGGGATTTTACTAGAATTATTCTAAAGAATGCGCATTAAAGATGTAAAAAAGATAAAATACTATGGATCTCCGTGTATGGTTTTAATTTCAACACGATAACTTCACGCGTTCTCGAGATAAAGGTCTTGACACCCGGACAGACGGACAGACAGACGGACAACAAAGTGACCCTATAAGGGTTCCGTTTTTTTTCTTTAGAGGTACGGAACCTTAAAAAATCGAGAGATTCTGTGTAGAGAGTGTTCGTAGCTATGTTACATCAAAATCAATGCAGCCGTTTTTGTAGGTGTTTTAAAGTTATCTAAACTTACTTATATGATGCTCAATTTTATCATACACTATAAAATAGACCGCGCTGTTCCTTTGTTTAACTTTGAAAATATTATTAGATGGACAAATGACCTTATACAAATGCCGGGAAGACGCTGGATGCAAGCCTATGTCCAGCAGTGGACTTTTTATGGCTGTGATGATGATGATGATGACGAAGATGAAATTTAGATTGAAGACATTATAGTAATTGCAGAGATTTTTGAGTCTTTTTACCCGAATGCGTAAGAAAGAGGGGAATGTTTGCTTCACAAGAATTTATATATTCTATACGTTTTCTGTGATTCTCTACGTTGTAGATGTTTATATGTCTTGTCTGCGTACGTAGTCAGAGAAACTCTCTTTTCAGACATTAAAATAGAAAGTTTCGATTATACACAAGAATTTATATATACACAAGATTTTATATATTTTTTGTTTTATAGACTGTTAATTTGATTGTCACGTCAAATCCGGATCCGGTCGAGCTGAGTTTCCAATTTTTCGACGTTCGATAAATTATTTTACAGACATCAATATCCATCCGTCCGGTCCGTCTAACCCTGACACAGTTCTGCTGTGCAGATAACTGGATGGAACTGAAAACTTGCCAACTCGCCGATCTATGCAAATAATGTTATACTTATGCATTTTATGACTGCGATGCTGTAGCCAAGTATTTAAAAGCGTTCAGGTGACATCATAACTTCTACAAGAGATTAAGATTGTTTAACCGACTTCCAATAAGAAGGAGGTTATCAATTCGGCTGTATGTTTGTTCACCGATTACTCCGTCAATTGTGCATTGATTTTGATGATTTCATTTTTGTTTGATGGGTCATACTTCAAAGGTAATTTCATATAAATTTTATCAAAATAACTTCAGTAATTTAGTTTTTATAACCAAATAACTGGTAAAATATCATACAAGTACAAATATCATACAAGTACAAATATCATGCAATACATTGCGTATTTTGAAGTCGGGTTATTCAGTTTCTTAAACTATAATCTACTTAGGTAGATGCCCAGTTTTGATTGTTTCGTGTTATTTCTCCCTTTTTACTTAATTAGATTGTTCTGAAGTCGGTTTAATTTTTTATGCTACTTTTATTGAGATACTACGAAATTGCTTTCCAGCGTCGGTAGCAATAATTTCCCTCATTTTGTGCAGTCAAGCAAATTGGAGTGTTATTAAGATCAAAACTAAATATAATATCCAATCAGAGTTAAAACATTGTTAAAATGGAAGCAGCCGATGCGTAAATATCTCTCTCCTAATCCCAGGTCTCAGAAAACGGACGACTTATTCAGATCCAGTGAGACGTATTCCTTTAGGCAATTAGTCATGCTCAGTGCGCAAATTGCGACTTACCCGATACGGAGACGCATTTTTTTTTAATCTAAAAAGTAATGGGCTTGTCTTTGGAAGCTTAAAATCTTCACCCGGAATAAGCTGTAAGTCATGTTTTTAACCGACTTCAAACAAATAAGGTTATTTATTCGACCTTCACGTATGTAATATTGTCAGAGCTGCACAGTTTTTGTATATGTTAGTCTGTACCAGCTTCTAAACATGTGTGCCAAATTTCATAAATGTATGTATATTTGTTCACGTATTACGCGGAAACTAGAAGTTGTATTTCAAAATATCTCTTATTTTATTACATAAAGTATCTCCCAACTTAGGTATCAATGTAAGTTTTATAAAAATCGGTTTAATAGTTTTTAAGATATGGATTTTTAATTTCAAAATATGAACATTTCAGCGACGATATTCAAACTACTGCGGATTTGAACCAAAGTTGGTAGATTTATCACTCATACTATGTAAAAGGATCTGGCATACTAATAACGCAAAAATTAGGCGAATCAATGAAGATTCCAAACTTTATGAGTTTTTTTAGTCAGTTGCAATAGGTAGGTATACATATATGAAAAACTTTTGTCAAAAAGCGCAGACACATAAAAATCACCCACACATGGAGATAAACCGCCGACAATACAATTTTATATCCAACCGTATCCACTTCACACCCTTATCACCCAATAGCAAAATCAGGGTTCCACTGTCCCAAATATAATAATCGTTCACCTGTGTCCCAAATAGGCACATTGTAACCACTTACCACTACCGCCTCTAGCCAAATGGTCGAGCTTTGACCAAACAAATTCTGTTAGAGCTAAATTAGATTTTAGAGCTTTGGAGATCTTCGTACTATCTCTGCTACCAAGTTAAGTGTAAGCAATATCGATCCACATTCCTGTTGCGTACTGCACAAGAATGGAATTCATTGCCGCCATCTCTGTTTCCTGAGATTACAATCTTAGAATTTTCAAGGCTAGAGTGAATAGATATCTTCTAGATCGACGAGCTCCATCCTCGGCCACACCGCCGTTTAACATCAGGCGAGTTGGTGGTCAATCGTAGATCTATAATGTAAAAAAAAACCTAACAAGGCGATTCACGCGTTCAATCGTCAAACGTTTGACAAATGAAAAACGATGAAGTTGAAGTTGTTTTTGTTTGTTTTGACTCATTATACATTAGCTATTAAACATATTAAAAGCACGAAGTTTATTACGAGAAGGTTAAGCAAAAGCAAAGCAAAAAAATTTTTTTTTTTTAATTTTTGCGCGAGATGTATTATTATTATAAAAAATATAGCCTATTAGAAGTGAAGGAACTGAAGACGAATCTAGCGACACCTCGCACATCGACATTGATCAAGCCGTTTAGGCTGTAGGCTGTCATATAGAAACATACATACATACACTCGAAAAACATAACCCTCCATCTTCTGCAGTCGGGTAAAAAAAGAAAGAGTTCTCTACTACTTCGAGCAATCATGTTTGAAAGTTTACAGGTACCTTTATTCGTAACAAACGTAATCTTCAGTTTGAATGTTTGTTATCGTTAAATTTTAATACATCTGGGTATTGATGATTGTACAAGGGACATTACCGATGGTACATTTGATAAGATTAACATTTCCACTCAAATTTCAGCTTTATTCTGTAAGTGTAAGGTATAATTTTGTCTGTGTAACGAAGTTCAGTAGTCTGTTAATGCGCTGTTGGAATTAGAAGTCCATTAGCACAATTCTGGCATTGTGCAGAATTGCTACTGAAGGTGTAAGAATGTTAGTAATGGATTGAGATCGAAATGGAATCTAATTTAGATCATTGGAGCTTTTTCGTCAGCATTTTTCTTATTGGCAATTCTGCCAGCTTTTCATAGCATGGTTTTAATTATTAGATTCTAAATTATTATAGCTTATACCTCGTTCAATTGTTTTAACTGAACAAGGTAGGTATTATAATATTATTATTAATAAAATAATAATTTATTAATTAATATTAATAATTATTAATTATTATTTATTTGTTGAAAAAACTGTCTATGTCAGTATCGAAAGGGATAATTCTTAATTCTGGTTAATCTTAATTCAATTAAATTATGACATGTACTTAAGCTGTGTCTTTAACAATGAAATGTCTAATCAGTCAAGTGATTAAATTCACCCAGTTTGACGGTTAGCAACTTGATCATAATGTACTGTTTTTATTCTAAGAATAAATGAATTGAATTGAATTGAGATAATATTAATACATACTTAGCACCTTTTGCAAAGTAGTGTTAGTGATTATTACATTTTCATTGTTTTTAACACTCTTTTATTAGGTCGACCTGTTTGCAACTAACTATGTAATGAAATCTAAGGTAAATAATTTAACCATCTTCCAAAGATCGTAGCGTCATGAAAATTGGCAGCTGTATGTAGTTCTGATGACAATACAATAATATAGAACTGTCGAACTGATCTGATGATGGAGCCGGAAGATATGAACTAGAACTTCATGATGGAACATCGTATCATAGCTGTGTTAGGATTTGTTAGAAAAGTCTTGCAATGAACTTTGACCACAATCATTTGTAGCGTGTTTTGTAGTTTTTTAAACTGTGTTTTATTTTTCTTTTCTTATACTTATCCAAATATTGTGGCAAAATGTAAATGTAAAAATATGTAAGATACAAATCCTAAGACATTACCTAACTGATTTTTTTAATGAGCAACTTAAATACGTAAGATTTGTGTAGTAAATAAACGCGTTGATTGACATCTCGTTTTAAAATCAACACGCAGAACCCTAGGAAATTACAGAGAATATACATAAACCCACAGTCTTAACATTTTCACATAGTCGTTTTTTTTTTTGTCTAAATGTGATATTGAATCGTTCATAATTTTCAGAATATAAACTAATGTTTATTCTATGATGATTCTAGTGCTAATATATTATTATTATTATAAATGTACATACTGTTCCACAGCAGGGCAAAGGCTTCCCCTCCCTCCTTCCACTTTATCCGATCCTGGGCCAGTCCTCCATTCTTAATCGTAGGTGTCCAGTTCTGTCCACCATCTTTTCCTAGGCGTCCGAAAGGTCGTGTGTGATGTGGGACCCAGTTGGTAGTTATTTTCTGATAAAATTAAAAATATAATGTAGATAGACTTTGTGAAGGAAAAATAGAACATGATAATTTCGAGATTTTTTCTAGATTTATTACTGAATCCTCTACTCAGTATTCCAGTTACGACTAACACCCTAAATCAATCCGATACAATTTTAATCCAAATTGGATCAATACAATTTCATGTTTCGATAACTAAACAAAGGGATGGAGTCTTTCGGGCAGAAACTTATTAAGGCAATGCCTCGTCTTAGGCAAAGTTTATATTAAACCGGCGAACAGCCCGATGCGACTTGAACCGCAACTCGTGACGTAATCAAATGAAGCCATGTTTACACGAACCCATTAAAATACCAGCGGATAGGCATTAGCTTTATTTTCAACTGACTTTGCAAAGGCATTTGACTTTTTTATCAATTTATAATTTCAGAGCACGACTTTTTTTAGGTGCAAATAATAATATTAGTCGACACAAAAATCAAAACTTATCAAAGACTAACAATCATTAATGTCAATCAATAACACTTTATTGACACCACAAAAAATAAAAATAAAAAAATAACAAAAAAAAACACTTATAAAACAATGGCACAAAGGGCTATCGCTAACAGCGATAAGACCGCCCAAAATGTAATTTTTTTTACTAATTTATTCTCCACAAACTCCAGGGTCCGTGCCTTTTATTAAGTAATATATGCATTTATAACTACTTAATTTTTTTTTTTAAGTTATGCAAGAGGAAATAATGACATTATAGCACTACCAATAGCAATGCTTGGTATATTAGAAATCTACAGATCAATGACGATAAGCAGAAACGGATCTATCTGGATGATGATTGGTTGGATATCTAGATAGTTTTGGAATGAATTACAGCGAAATGTGCTTAGAATGTTGAGCGTTTTGAATTCTAGGTTCGAGAGGTAGCATAGACTGCCAAGAACTGTATTAGTATTTAGCTGGCTTCCAAATTTACTACGTTTATTGGGGCGGCTTCAATCAAGAGACAGTTTTCATTTTAGGCTATTCATATCTTTGACCAAACCTTTTAGTTAGATGAGCTATTGTTGAATGCTTATACAATCGTCTCTTCCATAATTCAGCTACAAACTTACTTTATTAATTGATTAAGAACATGTCCAGACACGCATAAGACAGGGTTACATTGCGAATGATGTGTTTTGCACCAAAATTTCATTTCAAATCATTTTCTTAATTATTCATTTAAACTTGTACACGGGTCAAGCCCGGATCTTTGAAAGGCATCAGTGGGGCCGAAGCCGCCGAAGCCAACATTGAGAGCCCCTTTACAAATTAGATATATAAAAAATACAGTACTTAGGTAGTTATGTGGATGGTTAGAGAAACTATTGTACAATGGGGTTTGAAAAGTCTTTGGCTATTGTGATGAATTGGTTATGAATTAGAAAAGTGTTTATTGGCTGATGCCCACACAGTGAGTAAAATACGTTAAGGACTTCTGTTTGGGAGCATCAGAATGAGAACACGGCACCAGCCCATTTTGTCTCATTACCCAAAAATATTGAGGCAGGTGATGACTCACCACCCATTTAATTTAATTATTAATTTTAATGTTATACATAATTTTTAACCGACTTCCAAAAAGAAGGAGGTTATCAATTCGGTCTGTATGTTTTTTTAAACTAAATCAATACCACTTAACTATTTAACTATTTTAGTAAATCGTATGTTTCATTCAATTTGTTGCGGATCAACGAAATATTTCTGAAGTATATCTGATTTCGAGAAATTGTATCTATGCTCATAGTTGAGGTTTTTAAAACTTGATAGGCTTGTCCTTGACCGCCAACTCGCCCGCCACGATGCTTCGAAGAAAACAATTAACTCGCGAAAAACACCCAAAAGTTTCTCATAATGATGTATCATCATCATCAGTTTTCAGCCCTTATAGCTCCACTGCTGGCCATAAGCCTCTTCTTCGTCTTAGCAATTTACAGCATTATTTCCATTCCTGTGCTGATCTCATCCAGCTTTTATCCTCTGCCTTGACGATGTCGTCTCTCCGCATGGCTAGAGGTCTGCTTACTGTCTAGTCGCTCTTCTAGGCCACAATTAATGTTGATGACGATCAGTGTCAGTTTAGTACTGTTCACCGCAATAATCTTCCAATTATTGTCCCTCACATGCCAACAAAAGACTAACCTTGAAAACTTTAGACTGGGCTTGTGGCTCAGTTGGTAGTATGTCTGCCTACTGTGCTGTAGGCCGTGGGTTCGATCCCCACCCAGGGCAATCATTTGTGTGATGAGCATGAATGTTTGTTCTGTGTCTGGGTGTTTCTATGTATCATATGTATATATTTACAACAAAAAAAAGTATATATGTATTCTATCGGCCATCTAGTACCATAGTACAAGCTTTGCTTAGTTTGGGCTAGATGGTGTTGTGTGAAATGTCCACAAATATTTATTTAAAAATAAAATAAAAACATCTACGCCTATACTAAACCCACAGAATTCGCCCTATTACATAAGACCACTAAACCTAAAACAAAATATACCTCTTTCAAATATACCGTGACTAATCTGAAAACATGTCCGATATCGAAAGCCCGTCTCGAGTTGTCGCCTTCTAATTCCGGCTTTAATCTATGGCAAAATG
Source organism: Lycia hirtaria (assembly GCA_947563715.1). Classification (NCBI taxonomy): domain Eukaryota; kingdom Metazoa; phylum Arthropoda; class Insecta; order Lepidoptera; family Geometridae; genus Lycia; species Lycia hirtaria. Next base: position 30,258,576 of record OX387375.1, read on the forward strand.
GAACACAAATTGTAAGCCCCGCAAACAAACAACAAGCCAGTTCAGTTTGCTGGCATTAAATTAAACATTCCTTGAATCCAATTTACTGAGAGCCCTCAATTTTGCCAGCCAAATCATTGACATGGAAGACGTATGAGAATTCGGAGATCAAATTAATTTGGATGTGATTGCTTACATATCGTTGTACTTGAGTGTGTGACAGAAAATTCTCCGATTTAGCTCCTAGACGTGCTACAATCTTGTGTTATGGGACCCTTTAATTTATATGAGAAAATTGTGGATTTATTAATATTTTAATATTTTATTAATTGTTTATTTGTTTTATATTGAAAATATCTTGGAAGATTCGCATACATTTGTAAAATCTATATACAAATATAAATTGCACAAAATCTTATTTGGGTATTAAAATATCTAAATATATTAGATATTTTTTATTATTTTGACAGTTGGGAAAGAGAACGTACGAGTTCGGGAAAGGTAAAAAAAAGCACGAGTATGTAATAGCCCACATCCCTAACGCTATACGTCCCTGCAATACGCCACTTTTTAAGCAACTGTATTAAAAATATTGTTTTAAGGATCTGAGTAACTGAGGTGCTTATCATTTTATATTATCATTATTCGATTTGTTCATCTCACAACAAATTGTAACATGTTTTTGAACGAAATTACACAAGTTTTTTGATTTGACATCTGGAACGATCGACGTGCCACCTAGTAAGCAACTAATAAACAACTAAGGATTTTTTTAATCCCTCATTCAAAAATCAACTAAGAGCCGGTCCACACGGCGCGTTGCGTCGGCGTTGCGTCGACGTAGCGCTGTCACTGCGTCGTTTTACATACAAATAATCAAAGTGTTCACAGTGTTCACACGGTGCGCTGCGTCGACGCAACGCACACACGACTGAACTGCAGCCCCCGAGACAAAGCGGGCGGGGGTGTACTTGTTGCGACGCCAGTTGTTTGTGCGTTGATAGCGTTCCGGCGTCGCTGCTGCGACGACGGAACGTCACGCAGCAGCGATGATACAGAAACATACAAACATACACTCGAAAAAAGCAGTCGGGTAAAAAGCACTATTGTCTAATTGACGTTTGAAATAAGAAAAAATCTGAAGTTTCAATTTTACAAATTTTGCTATAGTCCTACAAATAATAACTATCACTGTCCCAAGCTAATAATTAGTTCAAAATATTTCATAACGCAATAATATTACCTGTTATTAATTCAAGGCAGACTATTCCCAACAGGTACCGGGGATTTTCTCCAAATACCTTCTATTTGTTTGACTAGTCAGCTTTTGGTCTCATAAGAGCTCTGAGTAGGCTCCGAAGGGCTATACTACAAACGTAACAGTTTCAAATAAATTCTACTTACATAAACTTGTGCTCAGAATGGTCTTGAATTCTTGCTGAAAATTTAAGCTTCTGGAAATACTTTCGGTTACATTTCGATGGTATCTCAGATGTTTTGGAATTATAAAGTACGTGAAATTAATTTCTAGGTTATAGTAGGAAACATTTTGCTTATCTCACCTCACTCTTAGATATTGTAGCAGCGGTAATTCAGTGCTTATTTTTGTGAGACGCTAGATATGATCAGATAGATCTTTCAGTAACTGCATGCCGTTCCAAAAAAGCAAAGAGAGAGAGAAAAGAAAAAAAGTATTTGAAAAGGTAGCTTTTTGGACTATATTAGTGTTTTTAGGTAAATATTATGTTTCATTCTAAATGTAATAGGTAAATATTATGTTTTGTTTAAAAAAATATATTTTCACCAACTTCTAAAAAAGCGAGCTTCTCATTCTAATTTAGGTTTTCTTTTTATTTTATTTTTTTATTTTTGAGGACGGTTATTTCGGTTTTTTATACTTTAATTATATTAGAATGTGAAATTAGAGCTTTATCAATGAATTTATAACTTTTAACGAAGAAAAGTGTTCATTCCGTCCGTTCGCCAGTCAAGCATTTGACAAAATCCAATGACTTATCATTCATAGAAATATTATTGCGTTTCTTCTCTCTTATAACTATTACGTTTCGTCTGGACAGGGATACAAAAGGACATAATTATGTATACATAGGCTGATAAGCACAGTACCCTCCTTTGCAACGCGTAGTCGGTTAATAATAGTGGTTAACATAAAATTAATTAATAAATTAATTAATTCTGTCACAATAGATCTGGAAAGGTCGCAGTGACTAGCCGGGGCTGTCAGAGCCCATTTGGCCCAATGATCGAATAACATAAAATTATAGTAAAATAGGTACGTTCTTTATTGCAGCTTTTCTTGTATATGGTATTGGGTATACTGTAAAATAAGATTTATTATCAGTAAATGCCACTCGACCAGAGAATATTATTCAAAACCCCACACGGAAGATAAATTTTCAACTGGGCGTATACATTCCCTTGAACAAATGCGCCACCATGAATTTCACTGAAAACTTTGGCCGATTTTAATTTGCGCAAACGATTTCTGGACGCGTTTCGAAGGTCCTCAACGTCAGTGGTTTCTTGAATCGTGAGTAATTCGCCCTCGAGTCTCTGAATCATTTGGAGCCAGACGGTGAGGGGAAATGGAGGTTGAAAGTCAAAGGCCATTTACACACTACGACTTCGCGCATAAGCTGCAGCTTTTTGCAGCGCTTCTGCAGGGATTTTTTATGTCGATCTAACATTGACCACAAATTCGCCTTATGTTAAGCAACGGTGTGGCCGATGATGGATCTCGTCGTTATAAAAGATATCTATTCACTATAGCCTTGAAATTCTAAGATTGTAGTTCTCAGGAAACAGATGGCAACAAAGAATTCCATTTCTGAGCAGTGTCTAGTATTTAGTCGTGATGTAACATACAGTTGCTTATCCTTGTCCTGTACATACTTTATGGAACGATAAAGTCACGATGCAATTGCGACACATTCGCTAGTTTTCTATATTTACATACAATGGTACAGGAATATGCATGAATTTTATTTAAGAAACAGAGATAATTAATTAAACGGATGATATACGAAGATGTACAAAATTACTAAACATATCGAATCTATTTAGTACACTAATATAAATCTCAAGTTTTGGTGGTACTCTGTCTCATTCTCGCGAAAAGATGGTTTTTATTATAGCGCACATGGCAAATGACGTCATCTACCACGTGCGCTGATGATTGTCTCGTCTCTGCCTTGACACGAAATTAAAATTGTATTAACTTACTTGTTTGAAAATATTTTAATTTCCCTTTTCTACAATGGATATATTTTGTTTAGTTTTTAAATGTGTAACTACATCTACAATACAATTACTATCTGCATGTAAGGATCACTACAAATTTAATATTTTTATCGATAGTGACGCAATACAGTCGCGCGATTGTATCGCTGCAAAAAGTCGCAGTGTATAAACGGCCTAAAAGATGAGAATTAATCGTGAGTTTTTAGGACGTCTGGCGACCTTTGTTCAAAACAACGTATTGCAATATGTTTTCATTGTAGATGTGACCTTAAATACCATTTCACGTACTTGATCTTATGTCTTTTAGATTTGATTCTCGGTGATTTTTAGGCGTACTAAGTGTCCGGGAGCCTATTCCCGAGGCAACGGTGTTTAGTAGGCTTAGTGTAGTAGACTTAGAATCAACAAGGAGGCTTTATCTCGCAGTTCTCGCAGTAGTTTCGCATTTTTTTCAAAAATTATTTACGCAAACTCGTCTCGTTTTTAGTTTTTGTTGATATACATCAAAGTAAACCCTACAATATTTTTTCTATTACCGTTCAAAAGATACAGCCGTTTACGTATAGAACAGATAGACAGACAGACATCATACCCTCACGAATAGGCTTCCGTACCCTTAGAACCGCCTAAATAAATAAATCAGAGTGAACTAGGAAGACCATCACGAGATGGACAGATGACCTCATACAAGTGGCGGGAAGACGCTGTATGCAAGCAGCTTCCAATCAGTCTTTTTGGAAATCCATGGGGGAGGCCCATGTCCAGCAGTGGACTTCTTATGGCTGAGATGATGATGCTGATGAAGAACTAAATCCTTTTACGTGAAGAGAGCAATGAGTTGCACATGGCTGGTGTTTGACAGTCACTATGACGTCACAAAGAACGATTTTAAAGGTTAGTTCCAAACGAATACGATCGTGCACTTCATAAATGTTTTTTTTAATTCGTAAATAGGCTTACGCTTGACCGCTAACTCGCCTGATGTTAAGCGACTGTTGCGGTCTACGATGAAACGCGCTTGCTCAGAAGGACCCTATCACTTACTAATTATTATAACGAAAATAAAATAAACTATTTCATCCATTATCTCAAACATCAACATACTCGTACTGTAAGTAAAACAAAGTAAACAACACTATTTTTATTAATAGAAATTGTAACGTTGTTTACAATGTTTTTACTCTATAAAAAATATCTCATAATAAAAGGACTTTCAAATAAGCCGTCGCAGTAAATATAAAATTTTAAGAGAAAAGTTTGGGACAATTTTATGTTACTCATTAATATTTTTAGCGTTTTCCAATCGAACATTCATTTTTTAGACTTAAAGCTACCTACCTACTTAGAATTTATGTGTATTATTACGTACATACATTATTGGACGTAACAATTACAAAAGAAGTAAAAAACGAATGTAAACAAGTATATACGGTTAGAAAACCCAAAACCTCCGACAAAAAAACGGCTAGACCGTTTTTAATGAAACATAACCAAGAACACTCTCGTTGAAGTATTTCAAACAAAAAACAAAAAAACTAGATCAAAATCGATCCAATATATTTGAGAGCTACGATCCCACAAACAGACACAGATATACACGAAAAACACCCCTCTTTTTGAGTCGGGGCTTAAAAATATTAAAATTTATGGACAGATAGATTTTTTTTAACATATACAAGGCCTACGTTTGATCAAAACCTCACTCGCAAAACTCGATAATTATTTAACGAAATTTACATTCCGTATCAATAAGTTTTTAGGGCAATCAAAACACATTACATTTATAAAAGTTACCGTCGACAATTTTAGTACCACGGTTAATTTAAAAAAAGCGGCCAAGTGCGAGTCGGACTCGTCCATGAAGGGTTCCGTAGCAGCAAGTAGCATAAAATAAAAGTTCTTGTACTTAGTTCGTTGTAACTTTGATCGATGTTTTAATAATAGTGTATTATTTTTTAATAAAGTTATTGATATGTAAACATTATAATTAGGTCCCTAAATGATGGGATTTATATCTATAACTATATGCGAGCCCATATAGGTCCAGTTTGACAAAAAATATTATCAATTTGTGTGCCTTCTCGCGTAGTTGGACAAGGTGGGTAATAAGGTCCTGTATCCAGCGTCTGCATGAATGACAGTATATAATTGTCTTTTAAAAAAACTTCGTTGATGTCTCCAAAAAGTATTGTTGTTGCAAAAAACATAAACGTGTCTGCCCGCTCGGGTAAGCGCAGTCGGGAACCTGCCCCCCGCGCGCTCCGCACCCGCTACCGGTCAAGCCACGCCCCGCGCGAGTTACTTATAATTATTATTTACATAGGCACTTATTACAGATTTATTATTGGAAAATAATGGTTCACGGCTTATGCACAAAGTTTATGTTTATGAAATTAAATGTTTTTTTTTTTTTTTTTATATTTGAGTTGATTGAATTAAAGGTAAATTGCAGTTTACGATTTATGCCGTACAAAAAAAAAACTATTTACTAGATCTCGTTCAAACCAATTTTCGGTGGAAGTTTGCATGGTAATGTACATCATATTTTTTTTTTTAGTTTTATCATTCTCTTATTTTGAAGTTACAGGGAGGTACACATTTTACCACTTTGGAAGTGTCTCTCGCGCAAACTATTCCGTTTAGAAAAACATGATAGAGAAACCTCAATATCATTTTTGAAACACGTATGGGTTTGATGAAAAAAAATTGAGTTTCAGGTCTAAGTATGGGGAACCCCCAAAATTTATTGTTTTTTTTTTCTATTTTGTATGAAAATCTTAATGCGGTTCACAGAAATACATCTACATCTACTTACCAAGTTTCAACAGTATAGTTATTATAGTTTCGGAAAAAAGTGGCTGTGACATACGGACGGACAGACAGACAGACAGACATGGCGAATCCATAAATGTTCCTTTTTTGCCATTTGGCTACGGAACCCTAATAACAGTTCGCAAACTCTTTTAAATACCTCCAGAGCAATAATGTGTCGGTGCAGGGGAATAAATTTGAATATAATAAATTCAAAACGACAAGGACTATAATGGATTTGTAGTTTAAAATTCAGACACTACGGAATATTCCGAGAAAAACTGGGCGTAAAATGGGACTCATCCGGAATATTCCAGTTTTAGAACTCATCATTAAGATTTTTTAGGTTTTTTGTCGTTGGCGATATAGCTTTGATAGACGAGATGAACAGAGCAATTAGAATAAATCAAAATGCGAATCTAAAATTTCTATAAATAATATAAAAAAAAATATTGGATAGATTATTTTAAGCAAATGATGTACGAAAAATAATTAGTTAAATTGGTTCGAGATTATAGGCTTAAAAGTCCAATATAATATTTAATCCATACTAACAAGCCAAGTATCAGCTGGAAGCTTTAGAGTCAGTGGAGCGGCGAGTTATGAGGTTAATCGTTGACGATAAACTAGTTGCCAAGAAGCTACTTAGTCTCGAGCACTGTCGTGAAGTAGCATGTGAGTCTATATTCTACAAGATTCTTTACGGAGAGTGTGTGCGAGAGCTTCACGACCTAATTCCACCTTCCCCATTTCACTACAGAACTAACAGAAAGTCGGCGAATTACCACCCATTTCTTGTTGAAATGCCAAAAATCCGTACTTAGCGATATCGGTTCACGTCTTGATGGGTACTGCACAGGATTAGAATTCTTAGCCGCCATCTCTGTTTCCTGAGAACTAAAATCTAGGAATTTTCAAGGCTAGAGTGAATATATCTTCTAGCTAGATCGACGAGCTCCTCAGCCACACCGTCGCTTAACATCAGGCGAGTTGCTGGTCAATCGTAGATCTATTTTGCGTAAAAAAAAAAAACAAAGCAGTAATTTTATTTTGAACAAACGGGTTATTCACGTCAGACGAGAGTTCTTTCCGTCTTCGGGAGTGATGTCTGCGCTGCTCTTTTTGAAAAAGACCGCCGTATGCGGTTGAAACTATAGTCGGAGAATTCGGCTCAAAAATAGACGTAATTAACCCGTTTGTTCAAAATAAAAATGTGTAAGAACCACGTTAGTTTTCATAATAAAGCAATAATTCTTAATTAATATCAAGCTTGTAAGAACGAAAACCGTAAAGCAGTAAAAAGTGTACTTAATATCCTTCACACTATTATTATGTGTCTAGCTTACACAATATTCCAAGATCCCTATTTATGACTCCTATTGACATCGGTCGTTGTTCTTACCTATCACACAGCTAAGAGCTCTGACCTGAAACTACTTTCAAGTTAAGAGCTATCTTTTCTCAGCTTTTGTAGCTATTATATCTGGCAGTCATGTTGTTGTAGCGATGTTCTCCCGCTAGAATAAATACAACACATACTATGGCTTAGGCTGCGGTTACACTGTTTAGTGAATACACAAAATAATATTATGGGTATCGCGTCGCAGTGAAGTCACAGTAAAAATGCAGAAAATGCAGAACAACAACTATCACTTACGACCGAAAGTTTTAGCCGTCGTATTTTTGTTTCTAGAACTCTGTACTTGTTCCTTTTCTGTAACCAGATTAGAATAAAGCTTCAAATTCTAGTTTCCAAAATAAATAAAAAACTAATATTCAGGCAGAAGGTTTGTTAAGCAGTTCAGCCTGATCATTAGCATAATATTTTTAAAAACAAGTAATATGATTATTTTATATTTATTAATATATTACTAGAGTTGATTGTAAAATGACTAAACTAAGGTTTTTTTTGGGCATTACACGTGGAGAGCAAAGTAGAATAAATAATAAATAATTATTTTAATTAGATTATACACTACAAAAAAGTAGGTAGTCATACATAAACATACGCAGGTAGACTTGAATAACCTATGTTTTGTCGTTTAAAATGTATGACGACTGATTCTACTGAGACCTCTTATTGGGCTATCTATGTACCTAATGGAGGACACCGTAATTAAGATCCTATTCAACATCTTCTATAGATACCCCAAGTTTATGTATCTAGCGTGTCAACAGGAAGAGAAAAACACACAGCTTACGCTCTAAGATTTATTTTGTTTCAGGTGATATATGGTTTCGATTTGATATTTTGTCAACTAGTTAAGTACTAGCGTGCAAGAGCGCGGATGCATTGAGTTGAATCGATTTCTCGCGGATGGAACATTCCATCACTAAATCGTTTGTGTGACGTCACAGTCGCTACCAAAATTAATGTGGCACGCAAGGTTTTCATATAAATAAAGTCGAAAGCATGACGCATACCTACTATGTCTGTGTACCAGCGCAAGCCTTGCACCCCATTTGCATTGCCACATTATTATCTTCCTTGGGTTCATTTCTGTTATGAAGTTTATGTTAGAAGACAATCACATATTTATATCTATGTATAAATAAGTTTATAAACTTAAAAACAGACATAAAAAACGGTTAAACCAATGTTGATGAATATAGTTGAAACGGACTTATATCTTTGACGCTCTTTCTACCACGAATGGGAACAAGTAACTACATATATTAAAAGAAAAACAAAATACCTGACTACAGGAAAGCAGTTTTTGCAGTCAGCTTCGTTATGCTTGTTACGCTGTTATGTGTACGTTTTTGTGAGAAAGTGTGTGTAAAATCGCTGCAAAAGGTTACAAATGCACATTCTGTAGAATAATTTTAGTAAAATGACTTGTTTAATAAGAAAAAAATCATTAGACGTTACGAAAAACGCATTTTTTATTTTTGCGAAATATATATTATTATTTGAAAAAATAGTCTCAAGATACTCCGGGTGTAAAGACGAATCCAACGACACCTCGTACTTACTTCAAAATCCGTCAAGCCATTTAGGGTGTAGGAAACATACATACACACCCACATACGTATATTATGTACATACCTACATGTAAATAAAACACTAGATCGAAATCCATCCGTTTCAGGGCAAAAAATATATCGATTCTGCGGTTTGGTTGTGAAAAGATAAGAAATGGACAGATAAACAGCATTAGTTTCGCTTCTATAATGATAGTTATGATTCTGAGAGTCGAAAAACAAGTATTATAAAAGCAAAAGTCAACAAAAGTTCTATTTACCAATATAAAAACGATTACAAACAAGCGATATTTATATTCCGAGAAAATATTATTGGCTCCATTTACGCTGAAACCAAAAACAATTTTTCAATAAAGTTTGCGAACGGGAACGATTGCCACCACGAGACGGCGCGAGTCATTCTTTTAAAAAATATTACTCTTGTTAAATCTGTTTTTTCTTGCGAAACGTTCGTTAGGCATCTCCCCTTTGAGAGGAGATACGTTTGAGACTCAAACGAGGAGACGACGTCGAAAATGTCTCCTTTTTGTCGGCATCCGAAAATTATGAAAATTATTTCGCTTAACGGAACCTTGCCTTACTGCATGCCGCCATTGTGAATACAGCTTTGGAAATGAGCCGTCTCTCACACCGTATTAAATTCAATGGAACTACATTTTAAATAAAAACTACGGGTCACTTACGTCACGTTTGCGCTGCTCCTTTGAAAAAGATCGCCGAATGCGGTTGAAGCTATAGTCGGATTTTTTGGCTCAAAACAGACGTGAGTGACCCGTAGTTTTTATTTAAAATGTGTGAAAACCACGTTAGTTTCCATAGTAAAATTCAATGGAACTAATCACAACCTGTAATGAAAAGCTAAAGCTTTATTTACAAGGTGACAATTGGGTATTTTGTAGGACACTGAATACAATTATAGTAATACAGCCAGAACGGACACTCTTTGTCTTCCGTCAAGCTCGGGTTCCTCACCCTCGGTCGCCCTTTAAAAGAGTTTATTGTCACAAGGAGTTTGCCTGCATTACACATTCATTTGCCAGTCGAGGCAAGCGTTGCAAGTTTCATGTGCTCGAATACCAAATGACGTCATGAGCGAGCGGTAACCGGATGACAACCCTAACTTCATACATGTGTGTGTGTGTTATATGCAGACGTTAAAATGCATATGTATCACTGATTAGAGCACCGGCGCCGTTGTACGGAGTGTCGGTGTGGTTAGGGCTCTTTTGCCGAGTCTCCCTAGCGAAGTACCACATATGTCTATGTCCGAATTTAAGTGCAATCTGGGCATGTCGAGATTTAACATTTAATTTTCTAGATTGACAAGTGTAATGCACTGCCATACAAAGTTTTGAAGACTTCGAGAGTCTTGGACTGTTACTGGCAAGCGTGCAGCTTAAGTCTAAACATTACACAACTGGCAAAATAAATAGGTACTGATAGGCCAAGTTGTTGAGATATTTTCAAAACATCTACTTATACAAAAAAAAACTAGTACTTTAATAAGTACTTCTAACAATGTATACCTTTTCCAACGAAAATTTTCTCCAAGCAATTATCTGTTATCCTCGATAGAGTTTCTTAGCACAGAATAACTGTTCATTTAGAAGAACTAATCCGAACAAAGCCTTAATTACTTTGTGGATTATACTGGGCTGAAGAAATGAAAAACATACTAGGGACAGGGCTCTTTACACATTTGGTATTTTTACCTGACTACTAAAGAAGGGCATTATTATTCACGCGTCTGTTTAGATGTTAAAATTGTTTGTCACGCTCGACATTCTAATGCGGTGGTTTCCAAAGTTGACCAGACCCACCTAAAAAGCTTCCGAATTTGGTAATCGCTGCCTGGTTTCTCAAAGTAATTATCAGAGTTATTTTAACAATGATCGAGTAGAAATTGCAGACAGTACTTTAATATTTGGCAGCATTTGGTTTTCTTTAATAAAAGTTTTAAGAGTTTCGAGACAACCACATGTGCCTTCCTCGACACAAGTCTTCCATAACGACGTAGCTTTGATGAGTTTTGATTTAAATACCGTCCTACTTGATGATCTGCCTGTCCCGTAAGGAAGAATAGGTTTGGTATTTATTTTTAGATAGATATATAGATAAGATCTTTATTGTACACCATTGAACAAATGTAATATTACAAACATCTTACAAAAATAGTGTAACAATAGGTGGCCTTATCGATAAAAGCGATCTCTTCCAGATAACCGTGGTATGGAGATCAATTAATAGAATAAGTAAAGCGGGTGTGCAATAGCAGAGACACTGGGTATAGCTATAATATAATCATACTTAACAATCTCATAAAATTAAATACTAAATTACTTAAACGCTTATACGCTGCCTTGGAGTCAGCGTAAGAGTTTATTCCGATTGCTGTGGAGACAGCGGGTCCGTGGGGCTCCGAAGTTTGTTGCTGATCTAGGACAGCGCTTAAAAGAGAGAGGTCGTGATCCCCGGGCAGGTTATTACCTCACCCAGAATATTTCTCTGGCTATTCAACGGGGAAATGCTTCTAGCCTTTTGGGAACTTTCAGACGAGGGGAGGGCGATGGCGGGGGGTAGCGGCCTTAATATGTTAGGCAAATTGTGTGTGTGTGTGTTTTTGACTCTTTGTTTTTGACAATTTTATTTACTGTAAATGATGATTATTTATGTAACATGTTATCAATATTTTAATTACTTAAATAATATAATATAAACTAATAAATATAATACAAATATTTTCGTTGTAGAAAGCACGTAAGGTAAATTATTTTAATAGGTTCTCCAAAACTTAAAAGAGGTACAATTATAGTGAATCAAATGTGAAATAAGTCTACGATTTTCCACCAACTCGCTTAATGGCAAGCAACGATATCGCTGAAGATCAAGCACGTCGATCTAGGAAACATCTGTTGATTTTAACATTTATAGCTAATCAAAAGATTATACTTCTTAGGATATAAAGAAGGCCTCAGGGAATTCCTGTACAGTATGCATCAAAAATGTGGACCGAAATATTTATGCACGAAATTTGGGCATTTCAATGTGCTGACTGCATCTTTGTCTATGGTGTCTTTTGTATCGCATATTAAGAGTGTTTGTTACACAATGGTGTAACAGACGGCCCAGTGGCAAGCTACAGGAAATACGAGTTTCAGTGACAGCCTGGTTGTCCCAGTTTAAGCTGAAAAACAAGCGACATCTATAGAATTCTCCCTCGGGTATTTTGTAGCCTTGAGACAAAGCCTGCTTAGCACATTTTTCATTAAACTCACTGGAATGGTTGTGAACGTTAGACAGAGCGGATTCAGTTCAGTTCAGTGCTTTATTTGCCAGTTAAAGGGTAACATACATAGTTCGTATTATAGTTGTACAGCCAATAACAACCTTGTACTAGGTGTGCAAACATACTGGAAAATCCATAGATAATACATTTTAAGATGTCAGTAAATTATGTCAACAATTGAAAAAATAATAATTACAATAGTAGTTAAAACAGTCAATAAAAATATCAATACATAATCAATATTTGGCGTAATACATATAAGTTCGACACGATGCATTTTTAAAAGCTTTTATTCTACTTGCCCTGTTAGTATGGGACAAATCTTGCGAGTTAGAACCACTTCCTGTCGTTAGATTAGGTTGAAATTTGGTTTACTTACGTAACTTCGGGGACAATGCAATAATATGGTACCATGAAGCTGGTCTCAAGATGGCGTCGGAAGGTGGCTATCGGAACTCCTAAACTAAACGATAAAACCGACGAGTTTGGACTCGTTTGAATTGTCTTGACAAGCACTCTTGTGCTACATGACAGCCAGGGTCTCAAGATGACGTCGGAAGGTAGCCATAGGAACTCCTAAACTAAACAAGATAAAACCGTCGAGTTTGGACTCGTTTGAACAAGTTTTTATTTAAATGCTCTAAAACGAAGAAAATAAATTTTATATTGATAAAATTAAAAGCTTGTCGCGAAATTTCAAACAAAATCGTACCTATCTACTAAGTAATATTTAATTCCAACCAAAGACAGACGCGTTATTATCATTTGCTTAGAATTAAAGTAAGTTTGTTCTGTTGAAAAAAAAAATGTTTGTGTTCTTGCGACAAGCTTTTATTTATATCAATATTAAATTGATTTTCTTCGTTTTAGAGCATTTAAATAAAAGCTTGTTTTAAAAAAATAATTAATTAATATTTTATTCAAATAGTCATTTACAGAATAATAACTTTCGTTAGTTCAGAAAATTTTCAGTTCTGCACAAGTCATCTGTTGTGTTTTTATTTAGACTATTGTTGACATGCTGATACTACACTGGGCGTATGCTTCTAATCGATTTGATGCGTTTGCCTTCTGGTGGTACCTACTGTAGTTGCCGGCCGAGTCGAGCAGCAAGGCCACGCCGAACTATCCTGTTCTCGAAGCCATTCCAGGGTACTTTTGACCCTCCTGTAACTTTGTTCAGGATATATAATTTTGAGAAGATACACACGTTTTATATTTGGTTTTATGATCATTAATCGTGGTTATTACATAATTGGCGAGTTGATGGGCAAAGTTTAAGTAGGCATTCTAGTGAAGTGAAAAACATTTTTTTTGTTTGCATTTAAGTATGTATACATAGTAAATTATTTTGTTGTGATTAATAAAAGCATTCGCCCATTAAGGTAATCTTTAATCCCAAATGGCTCCCAGTAAAATTTAATAAAGTATATTATTTTTTTGTTTTTCCTTATTAATTAAAATATTTTTGAAAATGGTAGCAAGATTGATCTAAAGAACTGTGATTTTTTCCCAAAGTGCGTCTAGAAGAGTACTAGACCCTCACCCAACCGCCAAGGGTTGCGTGAAAGCATAACTATATTTTACAATTTCTACATAAATACAAAAAAACACGCCTATTTCTCCTTACGGGTAGGGTAGGGTTAAACCATTACAAGTGCCCACACAAGGTCTCAAATAGTTTTAATCTATGACTATTACTATGACTATTAAATGTGTAGATTATGAGTCCGACGATTTATTACAAGTTGATTCAATAATTGTATACTTATGTATTTTTTTTTTATGTGGGTATGCGCGAGCTGGACGGACGATGGTCAAAGTACGGACTCTTAACCATCGGGTGGCAAAAGTTGTTTACCTCATCACTTAATAAATACCTACGTAATAAAGCCTTAAATACGTTATTTCAAAGCTTAAGGTATCCATTTGAGATGAAGAGACCTTAGTTATAAGGCCACCAATCAAAGTCTATGCTAGAAACAATTGTATTTGTTGTAAATTGTAACGTTTTAAACCTACTTAACTCTTTTAGTTCATAAATATAAGGCCCTTCTTTAAGTATACAAATAAAGAAATTGAAAAGAGAACACAACGGAGGCAGCAAAACATATTGTCATCATTTGTTACTTAACGCGTATGTCAACAAATGAGCAGCAAGCCCTTTCCATGTCATCGAGGATCATACACGTTACCGGAAGCCATTCCCCAACCCATTACATCATTTGGCTAATCTTCGGAATAGGCAGCAGAAACTAACCTTCTTCACGTTTGCCATTCAATTCCAAACGCTATACTGACAGGCGTAAGGACTATGCAAATGATCGCACTAGATCTCCGTAGATATGAATGGCTTTGCGCTATTTTGTATCACAGTTGGAGGCGGCGGATTAAATTTTGAAGTGGTTTATGTTATGAGAAGTAGCGAATATATTATTTGAAAATCCAAAAATATTATTTATTGTTATTCTTCGTTATCATAGTAAAATGCAATGCAATTAAAATTTTAAAAAGATACCGGTGTAAAAGGAAACATAGTACCTAGACAACGCCATCTAGCTTAACATAGCGTAAACTTTCGTAACCAACTCTTTATTGAGTTATTTCAATTGTATACCTATGGTCGATATTTTTGAGGATGATTTTTATTTCAACTCGTCGCATCGTGTGGGGTATCGTTGAATAGGTTTCTTAAAATAAAACTAAGGTTCAGTGTTTCATTTTTTTCTCAGATATTATCAGTGATATGTTTTCTTTTGTGTGTGAGATAGTTCCCCAAAGAACATGAACGACTTGAACACTCTGTGATTACAACTTTTCGAAATACAGCGATAAATATTTAGAACACTTTCATTATAGTATTGAAGATAACTATGTATTTATTTACTATTGTTTATTCTGAAAAAGTATATTTATTATAGTAATTTTATCTTACCCTCCAATACCTTATAGCTGTCTAATACCCTCTCCCTCCCATCTCGCCCTCTAACCACGGTCAAATGTGGCGTCAAACGGCCCCATGGTCTTTGATGCTCTGCCTACCCCGTAAGGGAAAATAGGCGTGATTATATATGTATGTATGTAAGTAATTTAAAGTCCATTTTTTGTATATAGAACACCTGAGGTAAAAAGCAGGTGTAACAAATATGCAGTAAAATTAATATGCACGTTTTATTAAAAACAATCTCTTTTGAATTGTACCATACGCGATGAGAGAAGCAAAGCTCCGCTGTTTCGCAGATTACCGTTGTCTGCTCTTATATTTGACTTTACATCAGTTTTTTAACGTTAATTTTAGAATATGAAAACTTCAATGGAACCACAAAAAACTTTCAATTTTGAATTTAAGAAATGAAGGAAAGGAGACCTAGGAATAAATACGAATGGAAAAGATCTCTAGAAAACTCAAAATCTAAAATTAACTTGTTTATAATAATAAATATTTTTTTAGCTCCACAGACAGCGGAGTCCGTGACCTTTGTCAGACTTGCAAACTATAATTGTTTAATGCATTGTTACAGTAATACAAGTTTTTTTTTCTGTTTACATTACCTATTATTTGGGTTCCATTATACCTACGAAAAACTTTGCCATGTTCATCCATCTGGCTATCTGTCTGTATGTTTGTCCGTATGTCACAGAGTTACATTTTAAGCATCGTTTCAAAGTATGTTATTAAAACTTAGTAAAAAAATTACTTTCTTTCATTATTACACCCGTATGAGAACATAATCTATCATATAACATACGGACTTTAAATTATAGACCACCAAACTTAATAACCAAGTCATAAATCACGAAAGCAATTCCGGCACTTCCTCCAACAAATCATCTAAACATATGGCACTGAATAAAGCGAAAATATACTCTTTTATTACCTCTAAAGTAATACAACACTTGCAAAAAAATAATCCCATAAATATCATAAGGAAACAAAACAAACTTCCAAACAAGTAATATGCAAAAATAAGAATTCGAGTGGTATATTCTCGTGTACTTATACATCGTTGATGTGTTCGTAGAAACTTTTACGATATATCATCTGGGATGCTTATTGTAGCAGCGGATGATATAACTTCTGTACTCGACTTACTGTGAGAGATTATGTTAATATTATTATAGAATTATGACAATGTTTATTTTTATACGCGCCTGCGAGCCGCGTTTCTTTGCAAACCGTCGGCAAACGGAGGAAAAAGGTTTGCGGGGTTGTGGAAAATATCTCAATAATATGAGAAGTTGGTATAGATAGGCATTAGCCATTCGACATCGAATTTCGATTTCGACGGAAGAGATGAGTGTCACAGTTGTGGATAAAATTTGGAAATTATACAAATATTTGGAGTTTAACGGTATAAAACGGTTAGTTACCGGTGGTCCACCTACGTGGTTCACCTAGGTGTTCCACGGGCACTATTCTGCTAACGTGGTCCACCCAGTAGGTGAACCAAGGGTGAATATAAAAAATGTAGTGCCCTTGGTTCACCTAATTTGTGAACCACGGAGAATTATATATAAGACTGTCGGATCGATAGAGGTTACATATTTAATCAAACTTTATCTGCTAATATTTAAACCTTTGACAATTTAAAGGTGGATCCAGACATCGCTCAGGATATGCCGATACTTGGATTAGCCAACCTACATTTAAATATATATAAGTTATGAGACACGTTAGGTAAATCCTGACAGTTGTCCACCCGCCACAAATACCGACATTTGGCCGTGAATGGTTGACGGTTTTTCACAAAATTCTCAAAGTTGACTCATGTCATAAGAACGAAGGTCTCTAATGGGCTGTCCTGTCCGATGTCACTACCGAACCGTCGAATCTAGGCCGTCAATGTTGTTACATGGCTTTGAACATGAATTTATAAAATAAAAAAATATCGAGTTATTTACAATTTTATTTTAATTTTGAAATGGCGACACTGATTTTTATTTGATTATTCTGCAACATGTACTTCCCGAGTATCAATAAATGAGCATAATTAAGTTAAACTTTATGTTAAAAGTTCATATTGTAGAACCACTTTAATATGTCAGTTAAAATAACAGTGCGTCAGTATCGCGAGCGATCGATTCGTCCCACATATTCTAAAAGAAGAAATAATTCTTAATAAAACAACCAAAAACACAAGTTAAATTGTTCCAACACGAAGTAAATAAACAACAGCCGCTCAGAACACTTCCAAACAAGATAAATAAAGCTTGAAAAAGTGAAAGCGAAAACTTAAATAACTTTCAAAAACTAATAACAATATGAGAACAACAATCCTCGGAGCATCCAGAATCTAATAACAAATATTTTCACAAAACTAAATAGAAAGCTTAACATTCTGATCAAGATATTAATGTTTATGAAAATTGTTTCGGTAGTTAGTAGTCAGTTATAACAATATTTGCGTTGGAACTTCACCAAGCGTCCCACAACTGGATTATGTTATAGAACAGTGGATGAAAGCTTTGTTATGTGAGTCTATCTTTTGACTAACAATGAATAAATTGCTGTGGAAACGCGTCCCAAGTTAGGCCTTGGTTGTACTCGGACCCTTCTTAGAGTTCGTTTAGGAATACGCCGTGTCAAGAGCGGCGCGTAAGACGATTTCTGCGTTTACAGCGTAGAGAGAGAAAGCTATAGATACGTCTTCTTAGCCTTATGTGAATAGCACGTGTGAAAGAGAAAGATTTATACACATTTTTTGTCTGATGTAATTTGTTGTCGACAAGCTTTAGGTTGCTATAGCTTGGTGTCAAACATTGCATAATTTGCATGATTTAAAAAAAATGTACCTGTAATTATCACATTCAACACAAGTATAATTTTAAAAAACTCATATAAATGACCGACAAAAAAGTCTGCAATGATTTTGATGAAATATACGTAGCTAAAAACACACCCAAGAAAACACCCTCCAGCAAACAAAAAAAAAGTAGATCAAAATCGATCCATATGTTTGAGAGCTACGATGCCATAGACAGACACACAGAGATACACGTGAAACTTATAAAACCCCTATTTTTGTGTCGGGGGTTAAAATACCTAAGTATATTTTTTTTTCAGTTCAAGACACTCATTTTGTATGTGTGTTTATTACCATTATTCTGTTAGATAAATGAGTCTTGAACCTTGAGACTCACGCCCAACACAATAGTAATATTATACATGGCCATTGCAGAGTATGAAAATAATGCTTATAATTGTGGCAACGTTCGAACTGCTAACTTTAATACGAAAAAGAGAAGTATATCCCCTTATCACGACTTATACGCACGATAAAGTGAATTTATTCTCGTAAAGAGTAGGCTCTCCAAACACGTAACGCGCACCAATCCAACAATCTCGGCCTCCACCAAGTTTCCAGACTCGAGACTAAGTCGAGAACGCACGCGGCTCGTTTCTCCTCCTGACGTGCCGCTAACAAACGCAATTTTTCATCGACGATATTATTTTTCTCGTTACATGTTGTTCTTTTTATATGATACGTGGAGTTAGAATTACTGGATGTGATTTAAAGTGATGATAACATCATCATCTTCATCTCAGCCATAAGAAGTCCACTGCTGGACATAGGTCTCCCCCATGAATTTCCAAAAAGACCGATTGGAAGCGGCTTGCATCCAGCGTCTTCCTGCCACTTGCATGAGGTCATCAGTCCATCTCGTGGCTGGTCTCCCTACGCTGTGCTTGCAGGTGTGTGGTTAACAGCTAAGTAATAATAATAATATTTATTTCTGAAAATTTTTGTGTTTTACAAAGTTTCTATTAATTTCTTAAATACTTAACCAATAACCTTATATTATTGTTCCTGCGGGCCCCAAACTAGACAAAGCCTGTATCTTGGGCACCCGTTGGCTAAGTTTATTGAGTCTATTTATTGTTTTTAGCGCTGACATTGGTACACATTTTCGGCTTGTTATTCGACTAGTAAATTCCATATAAAAAATATCCATAACATGTTACAAAGTGCAGTAGATTCTGCAATTTAAATTTATGTAACTAATAATAATTAACCTAACTATTAAATAATGTTCAGTAATTTTCAAAGAGAAAAAATTAATAAAAATAATCAAATAAAAACTATTACAAAAATTAATCAATTAATTAGATTTACGTTATTATATATTTTAAGTGAAGAGTTTTTGAATACAGTGCAATTATAAACCTTAATTCATAAATCATACATATTATTTATTAATAAAAATAAAAATTAACTAAATTAAAATTAAATTAAATCTATTTAAAACAATTTCATTGTACTCAGGTTCAAATCAAATTACTCCCAAATGTCGTAGTACATAAGTTATATTGAGTAGTACGTGTGCCTGCAAGTGAGTGTTAGTGTGAGTGCGAGTGTGTGTTAATAGCTAAGTGGGTTGTATATCAAACTTCCGTGATGGAGAATGCAGGTTCAAATCCCAATAAGCTACTTTTTTGGTGAAGAAAAACGTCATAAGAAAATCGTATCATTGTACTGGGGTACTTTATATTATCGTCCAGCTTAAAGCCAGCCAGCTTGAAGCTTGAACCAGCTTGAAGAGGAAAATCTGTCACCAAGTACCTAAGAATGTGCTCTGGAAAATTTTTCTGTGTGCTAATTCGCATTCCAAACTAGACATGCTTGGAGCAAACTGTGAAATATAAAAACCAATTTGATTTAATTACAGCACTAAGTACACCGAAATCTGTAAAGTCATATCACAGCGAATTAGCAAGTTGAATCGAAGTGGCAGCGGCAGGGCACATACGGCACGTAGGGCAGTACGTAGAACTGATGGCCGATGGAGCCGAATATTTCTCGAGTGGAGACCACGCACCGGCAACTGCAGCGTAGGAAGACCAGCCACGAGATGGACAGATGATGAATACATGGTGGCGGGAAGACGCTGAATGAATCCGCTTCCTATCGCTCTTTTTTGAAATTCATGGGGGAGAATTATGTCTACCAGTGGACAGTGGGCTCAATACCTATTATAAGTTAACCAAAAAATAAACCTAAATTAACAGGAAACTAAACAAAATAATATATATAATCAGACCTGGTTAATAAGCTACTAATAACTAAACTTATGTAATTCATTATAAGGAGTTTTTTTTATCAGCCCTGTTTGTAAAAACTGTCCCACTGCTGGGAACGGGCCATCTTCTCATTGTGAGAAGGGTTAGGCCATAGTCTGCCACGCTGACCAAGTGCGGGTTGGCAGACTTCACACATCTTCAAGATCATTGAGAACTCTCAGACATGTAGGTTACCTCACGATGTTTTCCTTCACCGTTTGAAATTGGCGGCAATCAACAATACGCACATAACTTCGAAAAGACAGAGGTGCGTGCCGTGGGATTCGAACCCAGGACCTGCGGATCGCAAGTCAGACGGTCTCACCACTGGGCTGCCGGAAACTTAAGGAGTTTATTTTAAATGAATCAATAACTTGTCTCTTAATTAAAAATAGTAATTTATTTCACAAATAGATGCTTGAAAATACTTTTCACACAACCGCAATGTTTTTAGACGACCTGTTGTTCGAGAAAAAGTAGAAGGACATAAAAAAAATCTTATGTCTTTGAAATAAAATCCTTATTAAAGATTTTATTCTACCATTTTATTGGGTAATTCTGAGACTCACTCATGATGAATCACATTAATTGTGGTATTAAACTATAGACGCATTGTGCAGACAAACTGACATGGACAATAATAGTGTTGACTATAGAACCCTAAACCACCCCGGCAGATAGGCACCCCGATAAGTTCCCGGCAGCCTAGTGGTGAGACCGTCTGACTTGCGATCCGCAGGTCCTGGGTTCGAATCCCATGGCACGCACCTCTGTCTTTTCGAAGTTATGTGCGTATTGTTGATTGCCGCGAACTTGAAACGGTGAAGGAAAACATCGTGAGGAAACCTACATGTCTGAGAGTTTTCAATGATCTTGAAAGATGTGTGAAGTCTGCCAACCCGCACTTGGCCAGCGTGGCAGACTATGGCCTAACCCTTCTCACAATGAGAAGATGGCCCGTTCCCAGCAGTGGGACAGTTTGTACAAACAGGGCTGATAAAACCACTGCTGTCACACTGAAAATGATCACAGACTCAAAGTAACTGAACAAATTGCTAAGAAAAGTTATTTTTCATTTGTAGCTACTTACGTATATTCCTACGAATTCAACGTGTCGATGTTATTTGTTATTTCCCTATTGGTACAAAGCGACAAAAATATTGATATGAAAGAGAAGAGGCAATTTGATATGACACGTGCTACAAGATCAACGTAGCTTCTTAGATGTCGTCTGGGAAAGAGTGGAATTACGAAAATTTTTGGAACTTTAGGCTTGGCCGAGTTTCCTCTCGCTCTATGGAATACTAAAAAGTTATAGAAGTCTGAAACCACATTTACAAACATTAGGGCATAACCTTTTCATTGCCTTCTTACGAACAAACTGCTGGACCGGTCATTATGAAATCTAGTACAGAGATAGCTGAGAACTTGGAAATGGAAATAGGATTAATATTTTAATCATCTCCGAAATCATCATCGTTTTTCATCACAATGAGTATGAGACCGCGGGGCTCACCTATTAATATATACTTTTACCAATAACAAAATTTTAATCATAAACAAAGCTTGTTTTTACCAATAACAAAATTTTAATCATAAACAAAGCTTGTTCAGTTAGATAACTAATATACCATTGGGGGCGTTGCTGCGTTTCATTATTTTTTTCATTTGAGTCTACAGAATATCTACTACATACATCGAGACGTTAGTTCCCCTTTTTTGTTACGATAGAACTGGGAGTACCTAAACAGACTCTCCGAAATGCTTCTTTTCATATTTTTATTCTGTGTCCAATTTCATAAAAGAATGGACAAGTAGCCGGCGAGAAACATTTCTACTGTCAGATATTTGTAAGAGCATTTACTTTGGAAACATTCGACGTTCGCCTCCTAGGAATGCTTTGACGTCTGACTTCAGCTCGACTTGGTATTTCTCAGGTGTTCCAGCCGCAATGCTCTGCTCCATGTTGTGTCCTTAACACAATACATAATCTAACTTTGCAGAATTGAGTAGTATTAAAAAACAAGTATCTATATTAAAAGGTAGATAGATATAAGATATAAAAAGATAACAATATACGCGACTGCAGAAAAGCAGTTTATGCTGTCTAACTAACAATTTTGTTACGTTTGATACACTATTGAGTTTACGTTTTTTTGTGAAAAAGTATGCGTAAAATTGCTGTAAAAGATTACGCTTGATACGCTGTTGAATATATACTTTTTTGTAAGAAAGTATGCGTAAAATCGATGTAATGTTTTAATTGCGAGAAATGTATTATTATTTTCTAAAATACTCATATAAAATCATACATATATACATATATATAGCCACATAAGTACATACATACACTCCAAAAACATATCCCTCCTTCTTACGCAGTCGGATAAAAAGCGCGATTGGTGCGCGATCTTTAACCAATGCCTTCCTACCTCCTGGCTGGTCGTCCTACGTTGCATCCGAATGCATGCTTCCCACTCGACAACTTAACACAACAAAATAATGCTTACTTCAAATAATACAAAACATAGATAAATGTAATTCGTTCTTCTTCACTTAATTAATGCAGTTCATGAATTTCCATAAATAGCAACAAGGCGATGCGTGCAAGATCTTACAAGCTCGCTGTAAGCAAGCAGCCGGGCACGCAGCCAAGTAACGTGCCTTGTTGTTGAAACAATTCTTGTCAAAATAAATATACTGCGAGAACTTAACATTCAGTTACTGCACATTATTTTGGGTACGGTTTGTCACATTACTATCTTTTTTAGAAATAGGGTTGCGTTTGACCGCCAACTTGCCTGATGTTAAGCGACGATGCGGTCTACAATGGAGTGCATCGTATCTTTCTAGAAGAAAGGATGTAATTTAAATGTAATTTAAATCTACTAAGAGCGACTTAAGTGTCGTCAAATTTTGATGAAACTGTTAGCTTCACAAGCATAATCCAATATAGCTTAACATAGAGACTTGAAATTTAGAGCTAGTCAATAACTTCTGAAAATAACTAACGAAAATTTGATTTATATCAGGAGGCACCTTAACACATGAACTTCTTTTACATAGAACAAGAGAAAGTGAACCGAGCTAAGGCATCGGTTATTAAAAATTGCTTTCGTCTGACCGGATGTTTGTATTCGCTTGCCATTTGTATCTATATGTTAACTAATATTGACGATACTTGGTTTACAATTTCTACAATTTCAGAAGTTTTATTTATCATCGGTGGTTTTTTAACCCCGACCCAAAAAAGGTAGGATACTTAGCACCTAATTTTTGGGTTAGAAAATATGTCAGATCCTTTTACATAGTAGGTATGAGTAATAAACAAACCCAATTTCGTTCAAATCCGGCCGGATTTAAGTAGTTTGAAGTGCATCGATGAAATGTTTATATCTTAAAACTTGAAAAGTATTCAACCGATTTTGATAAAACTTGTACCATACACTAATCTGGTAGATATTTTATTAAATAAAAAAGAAATCATTGCAATATTTCTAGTTTTCGCGTAATACGTGGACAAACATACATACACTTATGAAATTTGGCACACGTGCTTAGAAGCCCACATAGACTAACATATGTGAAAATTGTTCAATTCTAACAATGTAACATACATACATCCCAAATTGAAAAATCTCCTTTTTTTGAAGTCAATTAAAAAGCTTATAAAAAGAGCTCATAGAAACAGCTATCTAACTAAGTACATGATTTTTAGAGGCCCCATCCAGTAAAACTGCCGAAAAGCATGATCCATTATTAATAGCCAATTTGTTCCGCAAGGTGGCGTTGTCTCAGCTCATTAACATAAATCTCTTCTGGGAGACGTGATATTGTGATTTTCGTGATTTACTACAGCTCAGGATGCCTGGATGGAGATAAAGACACCGCCGACAAATTTTATGACCGTCCTAAATTTACTTGAATAGTGTGAGGGAAAATACAAGTGGATCCTCAAGGTAAACACAATCTACGATGGGCTGCAAGTTGGAACGCTAAATAATGATATGGACGATATTAACGATAAACCAATTCATACAAAAAGTATAACAAATAGTATAGAAAGATCACCCAAAAGATGGACAGATGAACTCTTACAAGTGGCGGGAAGACGCTGCGCTGGATGCAAGCCGCTTACAATCGGTATTTTTGAAAATCCATAGGAGAGGCCTATATCCAGCAGTGGACTTCTTATGGCTGAAATGATGATGACGATGATGAATACATTAATTTTAATTGCAATTGTTTTAGTTGAATAAAGAAAATAGGTCTGTAACATTTACTTATTTGAACTCGATATTGTATGTGAACGCGTAACATTTCTGGCTATTCCTACTGTAGAGAATATGTGAACTAATAAATATTGTTAGATACAATTCTAAAACATAGAACGCCGCCGGCCGCTGGTATAGAATCATGCCGACAGAACAGTTTTCACAGGCTGCAAACTGAGAAACCATGCAAAATAAGGCCACGCTTATCATTACGTTTTACATTTATTTTAATTGTTCGCTTGTGCATGATGCTGTCTAACTTGACATTTGTAGGCCTAATCGGCACCACATGATTTTAAACGACAAATTTTATTGTAACATCTTTTATTCACTTGTTGTATAAAATTCTCGTGCTGTATGCAAATAAATTATCTTCATCTTTATCGTGTAACATTTTTTAACTGACCATATTCGTCCAATCGTCTTCTATGTTGACCTGAGAGAAAAAATATATAACTCTTGTTTCTCTTCCGGGGTATACCTACTGTAAACGCCAGGTTAAGAGACTTGAGGGAAATTGACTTTTATGTAGGCGATGAACAGACAGAGAACAACAGACCTCTGGATCAAAGTCTATATTTTGTACATATCCTCCAATACCCTTTAAAATCCAGTTTCAATATTCTGAATTATCTAGTTTTAATTTTGTATTTCAGCTTATCTCCACAAAGTTACTTACCATATTAAGTTGAATTATGGTTAACCTACTTTTCAACTACGATAAAACAGCATTCTATCATTTTACATACATAAATAATTCATTATTTTCATTCAAAACTCCAAAGCGGGATATAAATAATACCGAGCTGTTTTCACTCAGAAGCGAAATTACTTAAGAAATATACGGGACACTTGACAAAAATGTCGGATAAGTATTCAAAAAAGTAATTTTTCGGTGTATTACGTTCCGGCTAATATTTCTAAGGTGATTTTTTTTTTCCTAAAAAGAATATTACTTTTCTCATAGCATTGTTAATAACGTTGTAATAAATCGTTTCGTTTCGTGAAAAATCTAGGACGCTGGGCTGGTAGACGAATAAAATGATAAAATTAATGATTGACTGGCCTTGTGGCTCAGTTGGTAGTATGTCTGCCTGCTGTGCTGTAGGTCGTAAGTTCGATCCACACCCAGGGCAAACATTTGTGTGATGAGCATGGATGTTTGTTCTGTGTCTGGATGTTTCTATTTAACATAGGTATGTCTAAATTTAAAGTCGAATTACGGACGATAATTTTACTTGATAACGATGCGTCACAAGCCGAACGCTTAGGCCGATCGTGCCTCTCTATCGCTTGTTCCGCGCTCTCGCTTGCACGCTCGACTCAGGCGGAACGTGACAATGGGTCATGATTTTTCGTGCGTGCAGCCGGCGTTCATCGATTTATAAGACGTTATATATAGGGCGTCAAAAAAAGTATATTTATGTATTCTATCAGCCATCTAGTACAAGCTTTGCTTAGTTTAGGCTAGAAAGTGTTGTGTGATATGTCCACTAATATTTATTATTTATTTCTAAGGTTTTCGCGATTGTAACGCATTGAAATTAAATAAACATAATTTTGCATAATTTTATGACGTCAGGTCATAAAGTTATGCAAAATATACGCGATAAATCCGTTAAAATTAGTGTCATTTCAATGATAAAACTAATGCAATATTAATTGAAGATTTGTGTGTTTCTATCTGAAATAGGCTTGAGCTTGACCGCTAATTCACGCATTAGCATCATCACTTAAAACTAAAGTGTAAGTGTTGTGCACACAATTTTTAAATCACTATTATTTTATTATTAACGGGATATTTACCGTAATCTATAATAGTGATTTAATGAATGACCTTGATAGTTTGGAAAAGTGTGCTACACAATTTTTTATTTTTTGGAGTCTAAAGTTGTCATCGGTTTGTTTTATTTTCAAACAACTTAGTATTTTATCAGATATACTTAGGCTTACAGTGATAAAACTGGCTATGTTATTCATACTTTTCGCATTAAAAAAAAATCTGATTGTATTTATGACACAGTTTTACGTTAGAAATATATATACCTATATATACAATAATAGACTTTTACCTCGGAGATAACATTAGAAGCGTATCGCGTAGCATTTTAGTTAATGTAAAATAAATAAATAAAAATAAAAAAACGTGTGCGTCTCGGGACGTCCGACAGAAGTGATAACTTAAATTAATCTAGCCAGACAGACTGGCACCGTAACGCGTTATGTAACGAAGCATTTTACCCTCCCATAAGAAGTTATCACTTCAATAAATAATCACAAAAAAAAAACTGTAAGTATAGAAAAGTATGAGTGAGAGTGGCGATTCGATTTGTATTGACGAGTAAGTAAGTATCTTAAATTACATATTACAGGGTTTTTTAGTATACTTACCAAAATTTTTAGACTTTGACTTTGTTTTCACTTTCTAAGTAAAAAAATATGAATTATCTGAAAAACATGGCAACTTTTTATCCCATTTTCGTCCTATCTTTAAACGGATTTTCACCCTCCCAATTTCTGGTAAACGTAGCTCGAACGCGGCAAACAGTCTCAAAACAAGCTAAACTACATTTTTAAACTAGCTCTAGTGAAACTTTATAGGAAAATATGTGAGAAATTCCCGCCGGCACCCAGACACGCTCAGCACAAAGTACCAGGGCACCAGGTATAAAAGGAGACGAACGTTCTCACATTTCACGCGAAAATCTTTAAAAGGTGTAAAAACTTGGGAGTTTCGTTTTACTAGAGTTTGTGTAAAAGGGTTTCCGAGAACTTGGCTGCTTTTAGCCTGATTAGGTATTCATATTTTCTGTACGAAGACGTTATATTTTTGTTTCGGGAGATAGCTTTTGTGGTGAAAAATGGTTTGAATTTTTACGTTAACAATGAGAAAAAAATTATAGAAAAGGGCAAATACATTGCTACTGTTTGTCGAGGACTTAATTTTGATTTATTAAGAGTGCAGAAGTAGAATTAATTTTCTTTAAACAAAAATTTTTGTCAAATATTTTATGTGCTATGTTTTAAATAAGACACGAAATCAACGAATTAAGAAAACTAGTAATAATATTTAATCACGTGTTAGTGAGTTTTTCCTAGGTATCATATCGTAGACTACAAGGTTTATCAATATGATACTTACCATTTATATTATTTATTCATTCAGTAAACTATAACTGACTACTTAATTGAAAGATGCTTCAAAAGCCATTAGTTTGATCATATTATTACAGATTCAGTTAAGCCGGGTGCAGACTGGTAATTTCATTCATATGGGTGATTTATTATTATTATTTTTACATTAGAATACATCTGCTACAAATTTGCCCCGCATTACGCACTACTTTATGTTTCTCCGAAAAAAAAAGAAAAAGCACGAAACGCTCGGACTTGAAAATTGACATGCAGTACAGTAACAGACATCATAGAGTGCGCCGGACATTCACAATTTGCACGCAAGGTGTCCTCACTATAAGAATTTTCCCCTTGCCTTTCTTACTATTGAACAGTTAGAAACACGAAAAAGCGTCATCGTTTCGCGGTGGATATTCCAAAAGCCCGAATAAAACGCTTTAATTCCACTTTCATTCTATGGGCTGCTGAATTGTGGAATACGCTTCCTGAGTGGGTCTTTTCCGATAGATATACTAGTTTGACTGTTAAATCGCGTGTGAATTGGTTTCCTCTAGGTAAGTGCGCTATATCGTAGATCGCAATGTCGCTTAACATCAAGTATATCATAAAAAAATGTTATATAAAGTGACACGTTGCTGCGATGTGGACGGAAACCGGGTACAGAGTTTCACCAGTCTAATTCAGTACCCAGCTTTATGCAAATTTAGACCTTATAAAAGTACTTACGCAAAGAAAATACTCTTTAAATATCATATCTCTATGACACTACCAGCAGATTTAAACTGCGTGTTGATACATGAACCGATATGTCAGTTAAAACTAAGAATTTCATGTACAATATATTAAATAAATAAAAACGAAATCAAACAAAAATATAATTCTTTTAGTAAACATAATAAAACAATATAAATGGAACATTATTTTATTACAGCAATTACTTTTCCAAATACACAACTCATAAATAAATGAAACAAAAGGGTAAATATAAACATTGAAACAGAATTCAGTGAACACTAATGAGCTCGCCATCAAATTAAGAAACATCTCAAGAGCGCACCATCGATCATTCATAGACAATTACGTTTTGCAGCTGACAAAGGTAAAAACCCATTTGAATCAAGAGCAGTCTAAATAGCGCTTAATTGGGTAAAGTAGGCTACAAAGGGCGGGAGATCTACAGTGTTCGGTTCGTTAGCATCACTCAATACAGGTTGAGAGCCTGGAATGGAATGCTCGTGGGTCGTTTACTCCGGATAAGTGGCCGGAACTGACACGTATATAGACACTACTCACTAGTAACTTAAATAAACTAGTTATTTTATAAAATTTACTAGTAGGTACGTGTAGTCGCTTTTTTTCATCTTTTCAGAGTGAATGTATCACACACTCAAAAGTTTAAGTATAAGTGTAGTGAATGTATGTGTGTGTATGTGATACATTCAATCAAAAGATCTTCTATACATTTTCGATTTCCTCTAAACAACTTGGCGCTCAAACGTGTACTTATTCGGATTGAATTTATACTATAAGACAAACCATTTACTTTTTTACTGATTTTTATACAAATAATAGTAGTATCGATGTCATAATATAAAGTTGTTTTTTTAAAATATTTTTAGGGTTCCGTACCCAAAGGGTAAAAACGGGACCCTATTACTGAGACTCCGCTGTCTGTCCGTTCCTCCGTCCGTCCGTCTGTCCATCTTTCACCAGGTTGTATCTCATGAACTGTGATAGTTAGAGAGTTGAAATTTTCACAGATGATGTATTTATGTTGCTGCTATAGGTAATAACAAATACTAAAAAACAGAATAAAATAAATATTTAAGGGGGCTCCCATACAACAAACGTGATTTTTTGCTCGATTTTGATAACGGCAACAGGTTGAAATATTCACAGATATTGAGTTATATTAATCACTTTAAAAATAAATAATTAAATTAAAATAAAATTAATATTTAAGAGGGGCTCCCATACAACACACGTGATTTTTTGCCCTTTTTATAGATAATGGTACGGATCCCATCGTGCGCGAATTCGATTTGCACTTGGCCGGTTTTATTTATTTTGCTCATTTCTTTAACAATTACATAATAACTACGATTCATTAAATCTAATACAATTTAAAGATGTTAGACAGCAAAATAGTGAAATTAAGTCTTATTATTTATCTGCAAAAAGTAATATGCAAATCATTTACGAGCGACAAAGAACACGCACAGAATTTTATTACCTGTTGTGTTGTGATAGGCATACAATCACTCCGAGAATGCGACCATTATATGCTTTATTGACGAATCATCGTATCACATCCGAAATATCTTCATAGCCATAGGCACATATTGGCACAGGCATTTCAAAAACGAAAAACTCAACACAAACCACAATGTTCACGGATGAATAGACTACGAGCAATATGCCGGATATTCGCCGGATAATCTCCCCATCTCTACTTGATTGGGAACTGAAAGTGTCTCGGTATTTCAATTAAGTTTCAGTAAGCCTGTGGTGCAATTTGACACTGGACAGTGCTGCCAGTTGAAGTAGCCACTTTAGACTGAGAGGCTCAAAAGATTAGCCAACTACGGGTTACAGAGATCCGGTGGACATTGTGACAATGGTGCTTGAAAGTTAGCATGCCAAGAGCGTTTCGGGTGTTGACTTGTTCATTAGCTGTACTGTGGTGCTGGAGACTGAGTGATGTAGAGAAAACAGATTTCATCAAGAGTTTTGTAGTGTTTGGGAAGGATGTAGACATTGTTAGACGAAGTTGAAAAGTGATACTTTCATAGTGATACTCGATGATTTTGTAATAAAAATGCAGTAGTAGCTGCGTCCGCTCGCTTGATCAGTTATCCTACAGGAAGCAATATAACGCTATCAAATTATGGAAAAAAAATATTCGATTTTAGATTTAATGTAATAACGAAATTAAGTATTATTGTAAAAATAATAATAAAATAAAAAATTAATCAAGCACAAACATGTACACAAACTTTCTCTTTTTAACCGACTGCTCATGAAAGATTTTATTTTTCAGGTGTACTTATATAATATATGTTGGTAGGTATGTTTCTATATTACCTCCTATAGTCTAAAAAGTTTGATCAATCTTAATGTGCGAGGTCTCATTGCTTTCCGAGTGTCATATAGTATGCCACATTTATATGCCACACATATATGCAATTTTTTTAATATTCACATTTTTTGTAATATTAACAAATGTGACTCGCAAAAATATAAAACTTGCACTTACCGTACTTGCTTAACCACCAACAAACTTTTGGACTAACTTCTAAAAACGAGGATGTTCTCAATACGTCGGTATCTAAAAATACATATGTTATATATGTACCGAATTGCTTAACAGATGAAAGCTTTATTTTGAATTTGAAAGATCTCCTAGAAGCTAACAGTTATTATAATCTTGACGAATTTTTTAAGGATAACTTTGACGAAATTAAAATTAAAATAGAACGTTCCGACTCAAGTGTTGCCATGCCCCTATAGGGCCATATGTATTCCCTAAATAAACATGTGTTATTATAAGACCTGCATGTATCTACATATGACGCAATAAATGATATGAATATGAATATCTTTTTTTTTGAAGAACTAATTTAACAAGAATTGTCCTAAATTTCAATATATTTTACACCATTTTTACTCCACCACGGTGAAGCAAATGGGAGGGCTATGTTTTTGACTCATCATATGGCCTTTACGTCTATTGCAGACGATTTAAACAGTGTCTTGGTGGCACCTTTTCTGGTGACTAAATAATCCGATACGAAACGGCATACTTAGTCGTCCACACCGTGAGCAAGCGCGTGCCGTATCGCTCTTTTTACTGCAAGGTCATCAAACCAAGGCTTGGTTTTTGACTACCTAGTATGTGCGTCTATAATTATGTATGTTCATTTGTTTCCTCATATCTTGTAAACTACTTATCATAATCTGACAAATGAAGTGTACATTAAATATTACATAATGTAATATTAATGTATCATATGAAATTACAATTATTGAATCAAATAAAAAAACTAAATAACATTTTATTCTCAAAATTTACTAAAACAGACCGGTGAATGCAACGCATTCCCGAAATGCTAGTGATTAAGTATTTGGCCCAACAAATAAGCATTGATATTTAATATTTATACACTACGAATTCCGGTAACATATAATTATTTCGTAATAGTTAAAAACGCTAGTACTATTATTATCTTGTGCTCTGATTTGTTTAGTGTAATTAACTTCTAATAATATCCTAAATAATTTTAAAGGTGTTATAGCAATTTCTAAATAAACTCTTGATGCGAGATTAACTTGTCTTGGACTTCAAGTCTCTGATTAAATTAATTACCTATCTAGATGAGCCATTACTGTCATTAGTAATTCTAATTACTCTTTTGTGAATGAGTAAATTGCAAAATAATTCCAACAAAAAAACTAATAGAAAACATCTTCAGGCAACAGTATTTTACTGAGAAATTGCGATAAAGAAAAACTCGTCTGGCACCAGTCTTTTCAAGATTCATCGTCACAATTCACTGAATCGTCTTCTAGTTTAAGAGTTAAAAGGCAAATAAATTACTAAAGATTGCATTCTGTTAATAAAAATAAACCTTACATTAAAAGTTTCTGTCAAAGACTGATTATATAAAACAATGAATAATAATTGATGTTGGCTGTTTTAGTAGTAATATACGTATAACACTCATAAGATTGGTTTATACCTTTAATTGGTTGAAACATTCATCCAACAAAATATAAAGTTTTTTTTTAAATTAAGAGTAACAACATATGCTCATAGTATTGATATTGTCAACAAGTGATATTATAATATGACTTGACAACAATATACACCTTTAAATATACCTTTGCTCGAGCCATCGAAGTTTTTCAGTCATAAACTATTAGTGATGAGCAATTAAGATTGTTTTATTAAAACAAAATTGTGGCACCATTTTATCAGGAAAATCACAGCCTGTTTTTCAAGACAAATGGTCATAAAGTAACACATCATCCATCCTCGGCCACACCGTCTCTTAATATCATGCGAGTTAGTGATCAATCGTAGATCTATCTTGCATAAAAAAAAACAAAATTTAACAAATGTCTCTGTTACCACAGATATTGCTAAAAGTTTGTAAATAAATTAAATACCTGCGCAATAAATCCACTAAAAACTAATTTATTTTAATAAACAATTAATCGCAATGGCTCAGATATGAAATTGATCCAATAAGCTGAATCACTAAAAAACAATAAAAAGTAATATTATAGGTATTCTAATTAATGAAATACATGAAATACATGAATGCACAAACAATAAGTAACAAAGTCAAGCATCAGCTTCCGTACTACATCGTGTAACATTGGATCCGTTTTGGCGAAAATAATTAAGTGAGAACTCTTCATTTTTCTTTTCGTTTCATATTTTCTGGCCGTGACCTTCGTCGTGTAATTTGTCCCAGTATTGAGTTGTCTGAGTTCTCTCTTTTGTGGATTTTCAAACATTTGATATTGTTTTCTGTTGTTTGTTTTCGCGGGCCTTCGTGACCGGAACAAAAAAGGTTTTGAATTTTTTCAACTCGAAATATGAGAACGCGTTTCTTTGGTTTACTTGCAAGCTCTTAAAACTGAAAAGCAAGGTTAGATTTCCTCAGGAAAAACTTTATATACCACCTCAATACTTTATTAGTGAAGCTTCACGAGAAAGGCAACCTTCAAATTTCATTATTTTACCAGCGGAGTGGCAGGCAGATGCTAGATGCATGCTGCTTCCAACCAGTATTTTTGGAAATCCATGGGGGAGGGAGGCCTATGTCCAGCAGTGGACTTCTTGTGGCTGAGATAATGATGATGATGATGACCAGCGGATTAGGCTATACGATCTCTACCGTTCAATTATTAGTCACCCCGGGCAAAGTTTATTGATATAGTGTGTGCACACTCAATACGGTCTTGACCACTTATTTTTAACCGACTTCCAAACAGAAAGAGGTTCTCAATTCAACTGTATGTATTTTTGTATGTTGATTCAGATTACACCGCCAATTAATAATTGTTTTTGTAGTTAATATCTTAAAGATTGTCCCTTAATTCTTTTATCAAAATCTGTTTATGCTTTGGTTTTTATAACAAAATAAATGAAAAACGTCATCCAAGTAAACGAATTGCGTATTTTAAAGTATAATTATTTTAAGTAATTAACTGATTTATTTATACATCTTACATATTTTGTTTCAGGTGAGGAGTACTTTTAAACCAGCTGAAATTATTCGCTTCTAATATGTGTAAGTAAAATAGAAAATAAAATACTTAGTTAATGTATAAGTACATATCTAAGCTAACACATGCGTCAACTCGTGAACGGGTGCTGCTTGCGAGCGGCGTATAAGTATATGTATATGTAATACTTATTTCTGTCGATAGTAGAGGTTTCCATATAATATATATTATAACCTATTTATGTATAAATGTATAATATTTTATTTTTCTATTGTTTACTTGCTAACCGACTTGAAAAAGAGAAGGTTATCAGTTTGGTTGTATATTTGTTTTTGTTTTTCTAAATCATAACTCCATCATTTACTAACTGATTTGGAAAATATTTTATTGGAAAGGATATGCTTTCAGATTAGTCCTATGAAATCATCAAAATCAGTTTAGTTTTGAAAATCTTAATATAATAAAATATTGTTGCTCTCAGGAAACACAGAAGACATAATTATAGTATAAAAACCTGAAAAAAACGACTTCGAAATACGCAATTCGTTTACATGGACGACATTTTTTCAGTTTTTTTTTTATCAGCCCTGTTTGTACAAACTGTCCCACTGCTGGGCGCGGGCCATCTTCTCATTATGAGAAGGGTAAGGCCATAGTCTACCACGCTGGCCAAGTGCGGGTTGGCAGACTTCACACATCTTCAAGATCACTGAGAACTCTCAGACATGTAGGTTTCCTCACGATGTTTTCCTTCACCGTTTTGAAGTTAGCGGCAATCAACAATACGCACATACTTAACTCCGAAAAGATAGAGGTGCGTGCCGCGGGATTCGAACCCAGGACCTGCGGATCGCAAGTCAGACGGTCTCCCGACTAAGCTGCCGGAAACTACTATTATTTCAGTTATTTTGTTATAAAAACCAAAGAACTGAACCGATTTTGATAAAACTTTATATAGTAACAGCTCTGAGGTATTATACCTACCAAACTAAAAGAATATCATCAAAACAATCCATAATATTGGCGGAGTAATCGCTGAACAAACATACAAAAATAAAAGATTATCAGGATTCTACACCAAAAAAAAATATACGCGTCGACTTGAGAACCTCCTCCGTTTTTTCGTCGGTTAGTAAAATAAACAAAGCATTAATTCAGACGTGTCAATAGATTATAGAGTGTTTACATAGATATCGTGAGAATTTATCTGGAACCGACAACACATCAGTTTTTGGAAGCGGAAGCGCGTTAAGCACACATCAACCATTCAATCTTGCTCAAGAACAAATATCGTAGATCATCTGTAGAGGCAGTCGATATGTATAATTAATGACTCGTTAGCGTAGAACGCGGGCCATCCGTTGGGATTACTCATCACTAAATAGAAACTACGTAGAATGGTGTAAGGAGGCTAACAGTTCGGCTGTACTTTTTAATGTTTGTTATATACTGCATAAAAACGTCATTTTATTAACTGATTTGAAAAAAAATCCTTTTTTGTTTCAAAGGATGTACCTATACTTCAAGATTTGTCCCATAGGGATTTCGTTAAAATCGGTTCATTGGTGGTTTTTAAAACAAAATTGCCCATTTTGTAAAGTCGGTTTTTCATTTATTTTTTTAATTATAAATATTGTTGCTGCTAGCTTGCAGCAACAACAAAAAAATTATAAATATTGTTGCTACTTATGAGCTATATTTTATGTCTATATTTATTAGATAAATTATAACTATTAAATTGACTTGTACACAAAAAGAAAAGAAAAAACAAATATGTAAAGGAAAAAAATCAGCACTTCAATAAGTTGCACAATTAATTTTACCAACTGAGACATCCACTACATTACTTTTGAAAATAGCTTAATTTTTTTACAACTTAACATCAAAAAATTACTTTATTACAAAATCTCAGAAACCCCTCAAAAGCCAACGTTTTCACAACACGTCCACTCTACCTAAATCCAAATCCACGCACAAGTTGGTTAACAGTTTGTCAATGTCAGATGCAAGTTCCGAACTTGTAAGTCGAGCACCTCGCCTCGCCGGCTCCAGTCTACTGTAGATCCGTGTTAATATGTATCATGGAACAACAGCTGGTGCCGCAATTTGGAAGCAAACTCTGAGATATCAGGGGCTTGCTGATCGCTGCGTCTGAGATATGCGCTGAAGAATTTCAATTCTAAAAAAAATTATCACGTTTTATTAGATTTTCGCGATTTTTACTCATTAGAATTAAGGGCAAACGATGCGCATGCGGCGGGAAGTTTATATAACTAAGGTTTTTTTTTCCTTGTCCCTAAATCGGGTAACTATTGTAAGTGATCGCAATGTTTGCGACAATCTAAGATTATTCTTTATATTCATCATCCCAGCCACAAGAAGTCCACCGCTGGACATAGGCCTCCCCCATGGATTTCCAAAAAGGCCGATTGCGCGCGGCTTGCATCCAGCGT
The DNA here is from genome assembly GCA_947563715.1 of Lycia hirtaria. Taxonomy (NCBI): domain Eukaryota; kingdom Metazoa; phylum Arthropoda; class Insecta; order Lepidoptera; family Geometridae; genus Lycia; species Lycia hirtaria. The sequence continues at coordinate 30,295,056 of OX387375.1, forward strand.
CTTCCCGCCACTTGTGTGAGGTCATCCGTCCATCTCGTGGCTGGTCTTCCTACGTTGCGCTTGCCGGTACGATTACGCAAAAACAAAGTTTTTATAACAATTTTAAGTTATCAATGGACAGCTTATATTAAATCTCGTCATTTATAATGTATATAACATACTAGTTGTATTCATCGCGACTTTATTATCATGATATACAATAATTATAAATACATAATGCTAAACAAACCTTATTTTGCTTTATTTTTAAAACATATTATATAATAGAGTAGACTAGAGATAAAAAATTTGCACCTGAGTTAAATAGTGTACTTATAAGCAATACTAATTTGAAAGTTAAAAATTTCATTCCAGAGTAAACCGCATTTCATTAATGTGTTTTAGTTCTCAAGTCAAAGAAATTAATTGAATTCTTCAGTTGGCAAATTAAATGCATCGCACGAATGCTTCAACTAATTATAACTTTACTAACAGAATGTCAACAAATGGAAATGTTACTTGCTTCAAAATTAAATGGTCTTTTTGTTTTTATTCAATGAACGTATTCATTTAATAAAGAAAAAATATACGCTACATAGATATATGAAAATATAGTATTAAATTTAAAGCAAAATTTAGAAAATTCAAAAATCCCCGTCAAAAAAACGACTAAACCGATTTTGATGAAAAATAGTTATGAACACTCTTAATAAAATCCTCTTTCAAACAAAAAAAATAATAAATCAAAATCGGCCCATCCGTTTGAGAGCTACGATGCCATAGATATACAAACATATACACAGATGCAAAGATACACACATCAAACTTTTAACACTCCTCTTTTGGGTCAGGGGTTAGTTAAAAAAATACATTTATAAAAGTTTTATTTTAGGTAATAATATAACATTAATTTTTTCACATTTATAGTACAACATCAAGATAGATAGATAAACACTTTATTGTTTACACCTTAACTAAAAAACAAATTACATAGTGAAAAGGGCTTAAATGCTAGTGAAACAACAGGCGGCCTTATCGCTAATAGCAATCTCTTCCAGGCCAGCTTGGGTTGGAGAAATGATAATAATAAATAGATGGTGGGGTAATTAACACATTTTTTTATTCTATACCTTCAGTTTTCTAGTACTCAGACTAAATATAATAATTTACCGAGAAACCAATTAAAGAAATTAAGAGGCGTCGTCTCAAAACTCTAGGGCATCCCGAAAAACTTAATTAAAACTTCTTAATCCAGTTCATTTACCTTTTTAGATTTACTCCTGCCATACTTAATTATTTTTGTACCGAAAAAAAAATGTGTTTCATTTCAGCCTTTTCTTTATTTACACGCCTGAGAATTTTTCTCCGCATTACGTCATCATCATCATCGTCTCAGCCATAAGAAGTCCACTGCTGGACATAGGCCTCCCCCATGGATTACGTACATTCTATTCTATGGATTTCTACATTGCTAAGCCTGATATACATATTTATTTAACATACTATAATAATCTATTCTACAAAGTAAGTTAAAGCTTATATAAGTATATAATGTACGATCTTAAAGATTGTATAGTTAGAGAAAACCGATACTGGAGTCCATTCGGAAACGTACTTAAGAAGGTAATAAGGAATTATTCATGATTTATTTACATTTAGTCATGAAAAGGCTAACCACAAATTGATCCAACCCGCTAAAACAAAAACACAATGTCTTCAAAACAAAAAAGGTAAAAGAATTTTAATTTCATGTTAGACAGAGAGCACACGAACGCGTTAGATGACGTCGCGCGTCAAGTTCGCCGTACAAATTCAATACAAACTATTGTTTCGAGAGAGCATTCCTCCCTTAAAATTTTAAATGTTTATATCTTGGAAGTTTATTGACCGATCGAAATATTTTTTGAGCAAATGCATTACATTTTATTATGTTGTCAATTAAAACTATTATTCCTATAATATAAAATTCATGCATATTCCCTACACTATATCCAAACCAAGTTGCAAAACTATAAGCATCGCTGCAAAGTAATAAAGAGGGTTATTTATCTGTTTTTTTTCGGTGTGCGTCTGAGTTGCATGATCTTATTCCCCCTTGTCCGGCTCACAATCGGACGACTATTTCGAGTTTCTAAGCTCGAAATAGCGTCATTCACAGTGAATATTTTAAATACTAACAAACGATTTAATTCCACTTTTACCCTACACACTGCTAAAATGTAAAATATGCTGCCTGATCCTGAATTGGTTCACTCTAGGAGAGCGTGCTCCATCGTGGGTCGCAACGTCACTTAATTAACATCAGGTGAGCTGACGGTCAAGCTGATAGGTACATGTATTACAAAAGTACCACTGCCATGTAAAAGTTCCCCGTTTATTTAAAATGAAATACATTTGTTTTTATATTGTGTAATAAGACAACCACATTTATGTATGTACCTCTTCTAATGTATAGAATGGTATATTCTGGTATATGTGCCCCATGTCACCTGTCACAACAATGTACGGAACAGTACAAATATTTGTCTTTGTACCCTAAAGGAACCCTTGCTCAGTGATATTGCGTCTTCAACTAACTAGCTAGTAGGTAACAAGTTATGTTTCTTAGGCTACCTAACTAAATCGAGTACTTGTTTACTATGTTTGATTTGAGTAAAGAAAATTAATTATTTAGCTGTAAGATTATGTTTTTATTTAATTTTATTCAATGAGAACCTCATCATCATCATAGGCCTCATCTCAGCCACAATAAATTGACTGCTGGATGGATTTCCAAAAAGAACTAATGGAAGCGGCTTGCATCCAGCGTCTTCCTGCCACTTGTATGAGGTTATCTGTCCATCTCGTAGCTGGTCTTCCTACGCTGCGCTTGCCGGTGCTTGGTTTCCACTCGAGAACTTTTCGGCCTCATCGGCCATCAGCTTTACATGCTGTGCGTCCTACCCACTGTCACTTCATCTTATTAAACCGCTGTGCCATGTCGGTGACTTTCGTACTTCTACGGATCTCTTCATTTCTTCATTGAGAGTAAGAACCTGAAAGAAAAATAAATAACCTTTAATTACTGCTCTCGAAAATAAAGTTTTAAACTTATCTACTATAAAAGTAAGTAACTAAAAAAAATAACGATTTCAAAACAATTTAATTAACTGAAAAGGGTAATAAATAAATAACACGAAAAAATCAAAACTGGGCGTCTACTTAGGTAGAGGTACGTACAGTTTACACCAACTATCTCCGGACTATCTCAGTCCCTAAGTATTACCAATTAAGTCCTCGACGGACTATTTTTTGAGGTCAGTGTCTATATACACTGACCTCAAAAAATAGTCCGTGTACGTACCTACTTAGGTAGATGCCCAGTCTTGATTTTTTTCGTATTATTTCTCCCTTTTCAGTTAATTAGATAGTTTTGAAGACGGTTTAATTTTTTTAATTACTTTTATTTTTAAGCAAAGAGTTTATCTAGTTCCAACGTAAATTCAAGGTATTGTTTTTGAGGCATTGTTTATGTTAGTTGGAAACAATCGAATTTCCTGCCTTCCCAGGAAACACGGAACTTGTATACGCAAGGAGCCACTTCCAGTATCATTGTCTTCAATTTTAATAAGAACAATTTAAAGGCGTTCAGGCAAAAGGTTTTTGTTTATGGGCCATTAATGAATTCGCCCAAACCGCGGCGAAATGCTTCCGAACCTCAATTTGTAAGGCATTTCATATTAAACAGCCATCGCGTTCTTTGTTCTAATTCTGTATTGAAACGTTACGGGATCGCTGCTGGCCTCTTATTTGGGGAAAGCGGTTCTAATTGCCTGAAAATTTTGCCTTTTATCAACCATTTTTCTGCCAAATTCCATAACAATCGGGATTCAATTTGTTTTAACTGAATAGGTAAAACGATTGGTGAATAATTTTATTACATCGTCGTTTACAAAATTGATTTTCATCATCATCATCATCTCAGCCATTAGAAGTCCACTGCTGGACATAGGCCTCTCCCATGGACTTCCAAAAAGGCCGATTGTAAGCGGTTTGCATCATGCGTCTTCCCGCCACTTTTTTCTTTTTTTCGATAATAATTTGTATAATATCGTGGTATATTAATTATCTGTATAGGTATTAGGTAGTTATTTTAAAATACTGCTGCAAATAGTAGACCTCCAGTGCACATGTTTTTGCCAAGAAGAACGGTCTCTTGAAATCTTTTGATCAATTTTGTTCATATTATTACAAATTATTGTTTGGTATTGGAACCTTGTGTTTCGACAACTTCTTGACAGATTTTGCAAATATTCAAGATTTTCTTTTAAATTAGAGAGTTTTTACCAACATATCCAAATTGCCTAGTAAATAACGCCTCAGTAAATATATTTTTGAGAGAAATAAAAAATCGCCGACGATAAAAAGTTCTATATGTAATAATATATTTGTATTACAAGGTTGGTTGAAAAATATGACCAATACCAAAATCCAAACAAAAACCAGCCAGTTGATCTAGAGACTTTAGCTCACTTCGCTCATTCCATCAATTAATATGTTAATAACTAAATTATTTAATCAAATGTTCTATCATAAGTTTCAAATTAATGGAAAAAAATTATTTAAAATTCAAATATAGCCTCTAATTATTATGTTTGGAAGGCAAATTTCCCTAACGTTATATTTGATTTATTCCATTTAGAATTGAATGTTTTAGACAATCGTAATAAGATATTAAAATAAAACACATATTTTATGGAACCAAACTTAACAATTTTCTGTATAACTGGTATAATTATAGTATCCTCCAGAATTTTGTAAAAAAAAATGGCGGCGTGTGGCTATGCTATAAAGATTCTGTTCTCTTTGTGTCAAATAATTTTTGGCACAATTACACTTGGCGAGATAATCTGTCATTTGTAAGCAGAGTCTGTCCAGTTTCAACGAAACAAATTCTGGGTAAGTAAGTATGTAGTATTTTTTGAGACATTATTTGTATTAGTTGAAAACAACTTGTAAGTAGTTTGCTACAATACTTGGTCCAAAAGTCTGTGCTGGCGAGGTCTACTGCTCATATTTTAAATTGTTATTTAGAATTGAGTATCGGACTTATACTTACCTGATATTATCTTATCTTTGTGTAGATAAGTGTATTTTGAAAAAAAATTAAAAAAATATACAATGTAAAAAAAACGAAATCTCTAACTCCTGAAAAAATAAGTAGTATTCATGGAAATTAAATAATATTTAACGGATTTATTGCGTATATTTTACATAATTTTATGACCAAACGTAATTTTACGTATTTTAAAACATAATTTTATGACGTTTCAAACACTGTCACAGGCAAGACAGTTGACTTTTTGGTACGAAAATATTAATGACTACCGCCTATTAATTATTTATATCGTTCCCTATACACGCAGAAGTTTGCTTGTTTGTTTAATTTCAATTAGTAACAATTGCAAAAACCTTATAAAACAATAGGTAGTTTTGTCATGGTTGAACCTACACAAAGGTTGAGACAGTATTTATTCAGCTCTTTGAAATATTACTCCCACTTTTCATCATCAGACCTGAAAGTGAAATAATTTTCACAGCTATTTCTCAAGGCTCCAGCATAAAAGAATACTTTTTCAGGCTAGGTGTGCTTGCCCTCGAAAGATGAAGTTTAATACTTGGTACCTATTGTTTGCAAACTTTTCTCAATAACGACCGTCGCTTAGCAAATTGTTAAGTTCCAATGTACTTAAGATGTACTTAACTGTGATTTTGTCTGTCCATTAAGAAGTTTAAGACTTGTTTGACGATTCGCCATCTTCTTGATTATTCTCTGAATCACGGTTTAAGTGTTGTTCGTACAAGTTGAAGTGTCGGACAAGTTTACACTTTTTATTGGTATTTTATTTCGTGCAACATGATTTTTAGTATTTTAGATACACCTGTGGGTTCTAGTAAGGAAGCTCAAGATCACGCAATGAGTAAATGAGAAGGCTATGTTCAGGGCCTCACTGTGGGATCGGATCAAAAACAAGTTTAGAAAACTCAAAAGCCCCTTTCAAAAAAGAAAATGCCCACGAGATGGCCACTAGATTGCCACTAGATGGCCACTAGATGGACAGATGTCCTCATACAAGACACGGGAATATACTGGATGCATGCTGCTTCCAATCGGTCTTTTTGAAAACCATAGGGGAGGTTTATGTCCAGCAGTGGACTTCTTATGGCTGATATGATGATGATGAATTTTAAAAACTAATTGAAGATTATCTTTTTTACATTAGATAGATCTATGAATTCTATGATTGACCTTTATCTCGCCTGATATAAGCATTTTTATATAGTAATAGGTTTGCGCTTGACCGCCAATAAAAATTAAACTGCCATACCATGACTTGGTATGGCAGTATGGTATAATTTTGGCAGAACCACATGAATGTCAATTCTTAATTCAGGTTAAGGTGGAGATTAACGCACGCAGCTATCTCTATCGCACATCACAATATTTTTAAACATATAAATATTTATTTATTTAAAAAAATTAAAATCATTGGTGAGAAAAAGTGACAAAAGAATTTGTATAATTAGATAGAAGAATTTTAAAAAAGTTTACTTTGATATCGTTTAAATTGGCCGAGGAGTAGTGAAAAAAAAAATATTTTCCTGCTTCTCAGCCTATATATATTTATCCTATCAAAACAAACTTTTATCTAAACATTTATTTATTTTTTAGACATATTTTTATTGTTTAAAAACTAAAAATTAAGAAAATAATGATAATAATTTCTTCCCAAAAAATACGTACGAGCTATAGGGTAGTAGTCCACATATGAGATGCGAAATGAATAGATTCCGGATAACGCAACAATAACTCAGATCAAATAATACCGCGATGAGTGGTATTTCCATCAATCTCGCGGCGTGTCCGTGACGCGCCGGTTCCGTAGAATCACTGCATCACTTTCCATTAGCGCGCCCCTTTTAAGATACGGGGATAAGCAAGTTTTTTGCTAGGAGGAGCTTGCATTTGAATGCTAGATTTTTTGTGGTTTTTGAGGCAACGATGAGTACACTCATAGTTCTGCCAAACTTACGGTTAATAAGGTGGTTCAAATTCAATACAAAAATATTTTTACCAATGATGGTTGATATTAATATAATTTTACTATTGATTTTGTGGTCAATAGCTCATAAATCTAGTATTACTTACTAGCAGCCACCATAAACAATACCCCTCTTTAGTAGAGCATCGACCTACGCCCTCGTGGGTCGGTTGCTCAAGCTTTTGTCTTAAAGTACTATTTCCATACCAAAGTACCAATAAGTGTAGTAAGTTACCAATGGAATTGTTTGCCACCATCTCATCATCATGCTATGACACTCTGGAAGTGAAGACGAATCTAACGACACCTCGCACATCAAAATCGGTAAAGCCGTTTAGGCTGTAGGCTGTCATATAGAAACATACATACTCGTAAATATATAAATACAAAAATACATACACTCGAAAAACATAACCCTCAATCTTATGCAGTCGGGTAATAAATTATAGATAACTATTGAGATTATGAAAATAGAAAAACATCTAAAGCCACGTCCACTTTAAAATTAAAAAAAATCATACCATACTATGGACTAGTAATTTAACTATACCGTAATCCATTTCACTGACTGATTGAGAAAACAAGCAATCTTTTCCTCAAATCGGCAATAAACTTGACAAACAATACAAAGTAAATATGTCAGATTATATCGAACGCTGACATGAATCCACAATAAGAACAAATACATCGAAACAAACAAACGGAACGTATTACTAGGTAAGTATATTAATTTCTGTTATGGGAAAAAATGCTAGATACCGGAGCTTCATGAATACTATAAGTCAGTGTCTCTATCTATTTTATTAATATTAACCATGTAAGTACAGTGTTTCTTAACTATAAATGCAAGGACAAAAGGAGGGTATTTTATATATATTTTTATTGTTGTGTATCTACTCGAATATATCTTCTATTATAGGTATTATTGACCTCGGTAAGCGAAGCGTCTCTGCATCAACTGGCCAAATTTTCTTTCGTCTTTCAGCTTGTTTGTGAGTTACTTTGTATGTTGCTACTCGCGTACAGGGCGTAGTTTTGAACCAAATTTGATTAAACTTGGCGTATAGGTTCTATGGATTATTTAATTGTTTTGTCGTCGGTAATTTTTAATAGAATCCCTTATATCATATTTTATGGTTCCTATAAAAATGGGGGAAGTTTATTGCGGCGCTAATTACGAACTGATTTTAATAATATTTGGTAGATAGATAAAGTACATAATTATAACAACCTGTGGTAAAAATTAAAAGAATTGGCCAAGAAGTGGTTATCGAGATATGACAACCAAGTTGAGATTGCGTGTAACAGTGAAGGCACGTAGATATGCTTGATGCCTTTTAGCGCTGAATAATTTTCTTAGTTTTACGTTTTCTTCATTTATATAATTATTATTTGTTTAAGAATATATATTTTTTTTAAATCACGAGGTAAGAATTTGCAAATAAGCTCCCTCGTGAGGTCTACTCTTTGTAGAACTACTAGTTCATAATGACCATAATAGAAGAAAATATTAAAGTCCAATTATATCGAATATACCACTTAATTGAGAAATAATACTAATTTCTTTGCTGCTGCTACTATTTCTCATATTTATTCACACCTGACTGCAGATTCTGTCACGTTCCTAGCCTTGCACAACGTTGCACACCAAACACAGAGTAACAAATCATAAAAATATAACATTTTTATACAGTTACTTTCGTTTCACATTCAAGTTCATGTCAAACTTCGCCATGAATTACTAATAACAAAAATACTGTATAAACTTTTATTTATTCTACTTTTTGTGAGGTTCAATCCCAATTTTCCAAATATCATTAAATAGAATATACTAACATTAAAAACATTTTATTTATACGTAATCAGTTAATATAGTACTTCTCCTGTTTTATATCGGCACTCAACTAAGCGACTCAACGTATAAAAATTGTCTTCGGGTTAAAAAAGCCCTATTATGTAACAGTTACATAAATATAATATTCATCCCATAAGAAACAAGTGGGTCTAGTACCCCCGCGGACGGACGGAGCTCAAGTTAAGAACCGCTGGCCGCACACCGACCTAACTCACCCCGACTCGCCAAAGTGACATTTTTATGAGTTCCACGGCTCAACTCCTCGAGCCCTACCCGATGTAATTAGTTCTGCGATAATGACATTAATAAAATATCTCTTTACTATACTCCTACAAAGTCGTTTGAGCCGGGTGAACGAAAATAGCTAGCGAAAATTTTATTACCAGCCAACGATTTATATATGTAGGTACTAACGCAATTATCAGCTTATATTAAAACTGCCCGTTTTTTTTTTGTTTGCATGTCTTATCGGTTGTTATGACGTGACGTGTGGTGCCGGTGGCAGCTTTTAATGTGAAGCACGAGGCTGACCGGTAATGACATGTGCGCGGCTTCTTTGAAAGAGACCACTGAATGCAATTGAAACTAAGTATGCTGCGTGATTTTGAATTAAAATCGAAATAAATATGAGTGATCAGTACTTCTAAACAAATATATATTATCAAGTTAGTTTCTATAACTGTTTTGGTAGAAAAACATCGATCGTGGCGCCGCTGCTATTAGATCTAAAGACGACTGCTAATTTCTAACAAATCTTTCTAATCCCAATTAGTATAAAGTATATGTGCGAAAGTAATTTTATTTTTTATCTGTCTGTCTCTCTGTCTGTTTGCTACATTTTCACGACCAAACGTATGATCCGATCGTTACGGCACAATGGACACAACGGAAATGAAACAGGACACTGCGCAGGTAGAACCGCGGGCTATAGCAAGTAATCTATAAATACGAAAGCTTGTATGCGTTTGTCTATGTATTTGATACTCCATAATATGAATTAGAACGCGTATGGCGTAGATAACAAAAATAGGCCGCTTTTTTTAACCGATTTCTAAAAAGAAGGAGGTTCTCAATTCGACTAGTTGTTTGTATTTTTGTTCAGCGATTACTCTGCCAATTATGAATTGTTTTTGATGATTCTTTATTGTTTGGTCGGTAATACCTCAGAGGTGGTCCCATATAAATGTATCATAATCGGTTCAGTACTTTGGTTTTTGTAACAAAATAACTGAAAAAATATCATCCAAGTAAACGTTTTGCGTATTTTGAAATCGTTTTTTTTTTTTCAGTTTTTTAAACTATATTTATGTTATACTAAAGATACGTTTCTCCCTCAAATGTTAAGATGTTTGTGTTTATAAGATTGCGATAAAATAAGAAAATATCGATAAAAGTGAAATTAGGTATATCTGCCTTTGTGTCTGTGCATTATATATACATATCCAACGGCAGAACTGATCGATATAAAAATCGGCACATTCATCATCATCTGTCACCACTACGCGAGTGGAACTGCGGCACACATCTAGTTTGATATAATTATGACACACACTTCGGACAGCTCTGACCATCAGACCGTTAACTTTCATTTTATGCTAATATAATGAAACGGGCTTGCCTGAACAGTGAAACTTTCTTAATATAATATTGCGAAAGTCAAACAGTCGTGTCAGGAATCTCCATTTTCAATTTGTATAGATTGCTGGCTGATATTGCTTCGGTCTTAGGGTTCCAGCTTAATTGGTCACTAGTTTATAATCATATACATAAAAATAAGGGTTCTAGGACATTGCTTAAGCTAAAATGGAAATTGTGCTAGTCGTAGAATATAATATCCTAGAATAATAATAATTTTGTGTCCGTGCCATACGGGTTTGCTTACGTCTCTCTTATTCGGGCTAAGCTCCGAAGCTTGGAACATCGCAGTAAAGTTGCTGGTTTATTTGTTTTTTATCGCATACATTTGGGTAAGTGCTTTGGATATGCATGATTTATTCTATTCTATATTTTTTGACAACCAGAAGTACGAAAAATCGTCTTCAGATTATATATTTCACAAATTAAAACGAAACATTTTAATTCTGCTTTTATTGTAACGCCAAAATAGTAACACATTCGATATGCTTTTTAAGATAGATCCACCACATCTGGGCAGATCTGGTGATTAAGCGCGTGCATATCTGCGAAAATAAAAAAAAATCGAGATCATCTTCAAGAGGTATCTATGATGCAGAAGTAGGTAATTTATAGTGTATATCATTTTCATAAATCAATTATTACCTATATTTAATAGACCAAAATATTGTGAGGAGCATATTATATAGATAGAATCACGCCTATTTTTAACAGACTTCCAAAAAGAAGGAGGTTCTCAATTCGACTGTATATTTTTTGTTTATTCTTCAGCGATTACTTCATTAATGAATTAATTTTGGTAAATCATACTTCAGAAGTGGTCCCATATAAATTTCATCAAAATCGGTTCAGTACTTTGGTTTTATTAGAAAACAACTGGAAAAATGACATCTAAGTAAACGAAATTGCGTATTTTGAAGTCTGCTTTTTAGTTATTTAAACTACAGTTAGGTATCTGTTAAGGGGAAGGGCCGTTTGAGGCCACATCTTAGCATTCTTAAAGACGGGTGATGCAGCCCGTACTCGGCTGGCATGTTGGACAAGGGCCTTATATTCTTCAAAATGAAAAGGTGACAGGATCTAGTTGGAATCGGCAAATAAAACTGATTTTCCGCAATTAGCAAAGGTTCAGTACGAATCATGTATTGAGCTACTAATCCGCGCCAATCCAAATTGCTGTTTTATTCATATCCAAATACCGTTATTGAAATGGGATTTCAACTGATTAATCACATTCTAATCTATTCTGATGAAATGTTTTGTTTGTCATAACGTAATCGATTCTAAAACTCGAGTTAAATTATTGTGTGGCGATTCTCGTAGCTGGGACGGTTTGTTATGGTCTGTTCCATTTAGATTGGCAATAAAGTTCGTTGACCTTTGAGTGGTCTAGCAGAGATGACAAACCTTTTATGACAGTGAGTATAATTCATTTTATTTTACTTAAAGTTTTTACAGCAGTATGTTTCAATTACAGGAGTTCGCGTAGATAGGTACCAACATAATATCAAATATTCTGCCGCTAAGCAGTACCTAGTAGGTAGTTTACAGTTTTTAAAAGGACTTTGTTACTCAACGTTGTAGGTACCTACTAGTGCAACAGGCATGCGCAGCGCAGGTGTTATTTATAACTTACCATCAGAAGAGCGCCAAAAAATAGTTGGGCACATAAACAACGAAAGTACTTATTTAATGCCATTTATTTAAAAGAGTAGGTACACATATATTGCCGTAAATAGGGCCACGAATTCTGTGATATTGTCATTCACTGCCACCACTTAATTCTTCACTGTCTGTGGAGCTATCTGAATCAGACGAAATGCTTGTGACATTAATTATGAATCTGTCGTCAGTTCTATCTATTGTAGCATCAGTTCCACGCATTTTTTAATAACAATATATAAATAACAACAAACAGTAACAAAAATATAACAGATTTCAACAAAAATATTTATGAAACAACGAGAACGTACACACACAAGTGCTATCCGAACATGACTGAACAAAATGGCGGTGTTGCTTGCCACGCGACCGAAGGTGACGCATCTCTGTTTGTCATTGTACGTAAGACGTAACAAAATCTGAACTTGAATGGAAAAGTGACTTAGCTCGCGTTTTGTGTTATTTTCAAGAAGTAGTTTGGCAAGTTTTACAAAAGGTGTTGTAATGCTTATTTTTTTATATTTCAAGTAGAATAATTACAAAAAGAGATGTTCTAAATCTAACTAAATCATTAAAATAAAGTATAATATAGAACACTTTTAGTGCGTTAAACACCCTTTTTACAAAAATAACTGACAATAAATATAGAGATCATGAAAATATGACAAATAAATAAGTCGAGTGTGTTCTAGTACTATGTAGAGTTGTAATAAAAATCGATGAAAATTAATATTTTTGTGATCAATTTTGGTAAAATTTGAAGTAACGCTAATTTGCTCTTAGTGGCTGACGTGGGGTCAACGAACTTTATTGCCAACCGAACTGGAACGTACTATTAGTTTCCATTTCGTTGATGACGTATAATTAAAAGTAACATTGAACTTTTAATTGGCCTAACATATTTTTTTTATTATGACTGATATTTGATACCAGTGCTATTTTTTGCAGTTTACCATGAATCGTACTACAAAAGATGTATGTTGTACCGAATCAGCTCTTAAGCTCTATACAAACAAAGTACGCTCTCTCGCTCCCGCATTACCTTCTACATTTTTAACCGACTTCCAAAAAGAAGGTGGTTCTCAATTCGACTGAGTTTTTTTTATATGTTTGTTCCGCGATTACTTCGCCAATTTATGAATAGATTTTGATGATTCTTTTTTGATGGGTAGGTAATAAATACTTCGTGATCCCATATAAATTTTATCAAAATTAGTTCAGTTTGGTTTTTAAAACAAAATACCTGAAATAAAATATGTTGTCCAAGTAAACGACATTGTATATTTTGAATTCCATTGTTTCAGTATTTTACACTACACCGAAGTGTGAATTAAACTAATTACTTAAATATTATTTTTTGTTTACTTCATTAAATTAATTCAATTATACTTATGAAGTAATAAAGATGCGAGATGTTTTCTTTTAATATAGATACTTATTTTCCTAAGTAAACAAATGATTTTGATTCTGTGCCCAACCTAAGTCACATAGACTTTAGTTACTAAGAAACGCGCACTCCTAAACCCAACATTCTATTAGTAGACAGAGCCGCTCCCGGAGACACCTCATCGATCCCCCCTCCCCCCATTTTATCGCACATTTTTAACCACAACAAGGTCACGGCTGTCAGCGGCAATACATCAAAGCGAAGGGGAATGAATAAAATTTTATTATCGCCCTTTTAAGCCACTCTCAATTTCTTTAACAACTTGTTTACTTCGGGAAGTGATATTGGGATGGGGCGGGGTTGCATTGAAGGCGATTCACGGTTCCGTTGACGCTGAACGGTGTTGATAGGACGCGATGTGATTGGAGGAAAATATGCAGCTATAAATCCTTTTATTGGGTGCTAAGGAACAGTGGCGAAATATAAATCCTATAGACTATTTTTTTTTTTTCAGCCCTGTTTGTACAAACTGGTCCACTGCTGGGAACGGGCCATCTTCTCATTGTGAAAAGGGTTAGGCCATAGTCTGCCACGTTGACCAAGTGCGGGTTGGCAGACTTCACACATCTTCAAGATCATTAAGAACTCTCAGACATGTAGGTTTCCTCACGATATTTTCCTTCACCGTTTGAAGTTGGCGGCAATCAACAATACGCACATAACTTCGAAAAGACAGAGGTGCGTGGCGCGGGATTCGAACCCAGGACCTGCGGATCGCAAGTCAGACGGTCTCCCGACTAGGCTGCCGGAAATGTATGTCTTAATATTGCGTTTTAAGGAGTAAATGTATGTTTTTAAGACTACAAATAGTATCTTAGCTGGATAGTTGGGCACTTTTGTATGTACAGCTGGTTAACTGGCATCTCTAAGCCTTATGTGTTTATACATTTTTTTTTTTTTTTTTTTATTTAAAACCTAGGAGGCCAAACGGGCTATAGCATCCCCGGCACGTCACTGCGACCTTTGCAGATCTATTGTGACAACCCCTTTGGATCACAGCACCTCCCCAAGTCCTATACCGATCATGTAGTTAGTGATGGCCTTGGGGGAGGAGGTTTTAATCTCTTCGGGTGAGATTATGTGGCCTCCGAGGTGCCGGCTTCTGCTATGGTGCAACGGTTCGCACTCACACAGGATATGTACGGGTGTTTCATCATCCGTGTGACAGAATCTGCAAGCCTTGTTTATGTTTATACATTTACCCTTGTGTGTTATAACCAGCTTCACTTGACAGCGAGTTCCCATACCAGTCTGGTAAAATGCCTAGTTGACCTGAGACAGACTATATCCAGTCAATCAGTTTACATGACAAATTTGGTTTGATGAAAAATGATAGCATATCCACCTCTGTGAAAAGTGGTCCATATTTGGTATACCTCTTTTAGGCACTTGGTGGGAAAATTGTAAAATTTTCTAATTCTTGGTGAAATTTCTGTGTCGAAAATAGTTTTTTTACCCGACTGGGTAAGAAGGAGGGTTATGTTTTTTTTGTATATGTATGTATATAATCACCTACGGCTTAAGCGATTTGGATGAGGGAGGTGTTGTTAGATTTGTCTTTACTCTCTGAGTGTCATAGGCTATATATTTTGTAATAATATTAATACAACTCGCGGAAAAATAAAACAATGCGTTTTTATTCGTAACTTCCAAAGGTCTTTTTCGCAATAAAACAGTAATTTCACTAAAATTATTCTAAAAAATACGCATTTATAATTTTTACAGCGATACGCATACTTTCTCAGAAAAAAACGTATAATAAACAGCGCACTAAGCGTAACGAAGTCGTAAGTTAGACTGTAAAACCCCCTTTTATGCAGTCGTGTCACTATTTTTTTCTTCTTTGAAATAGATACTTGTTATTCATTTGTAATTTTATTTCACTCTCATATTTCGCTACACTTCCACAGTGGCGACCCAAATCTAATCTGTTGCTAGAATTCTTGGCAAGATCAATCAATCACGCCGACAACGCGTCGAGCGCACCGTCCGAGTTTAGCCGACATCATCCGATTTTACCCGATTAGCCTCTGGACATGGATCACCCACACAAGATTTATAGATATCACAGAAAAAATATGTTTTTTTTAATGCTGTATTTTGTGCAGAAATTTATTCACGCTAGCTTTGAAAACAAGAATTTCACCTAATAAATTATCATTTTCTGTTGATGATTTCTTATCTGATTCCTAGTTTTGCTGGTAAGAGTATTTGTTTCAGAGTTCACCAGTACATTTGTCGGGTAATACGGTAGCTAGATTGTTATGAAGAAGTATTATTGCCTCTCGAACTGAAAAGAAATGTAATTAGCATCCGGGTATAAATTCAACATACATAGTGAAAGCAATAGGAATATAACACATAATTTTGAACTGTCAATTCTAAAGTCAGGGTGGTACTGAACTGTTATGGCATGTACAAGCATGAATTTCTATTAGTCTTGTAGGGATTCATATTATTATTCAGTTGAATAGTAAATAGAGCAGCATATCAATTGAAAATATCAGAGCGACCCCTTGTCACTCCTCGTGACTTCCATTGTTATGTCTTTTATGACTGATGTGTAGTCTGGTGTTTTGATTTTTTAGATGTGGAAGTTAGATCTGTGATTTGGAATAAGCGAGAATACTCGAATAGGCTTTGTGGATGGGCTGATGAATAGTAGCTTAAGAAAGGGTTATTGTTAATCTTTATGAATGTCACCGAGAGGGGGCAGTCAAAGGATTTGTCAAACTGTCATAGTCGTTTTCTTGTTTTTCGTGGTGACACTTGGAAGAATTAACGTTTAAAATTATTTTATTTTCAGAAAAGTGAAGAATCAATTTTGGAGTCTTTTGATTTATGACACTGTTTTGTCTTTGATTTTTATTCGACTTTTACAATCTAGCTGCTTTCATTTAACTCACGATATTAACATACGTTTACGCTACAAAATAAGATTCTGTTGGAAAGACTTTGACTTTGACTTTGAAAGAGAAGAGGGCGTTGCTGTCCTTATTTCATTATTTTGCTTGACTAGTACTGTTCCTCGTATCAAACTAAAAATAAAATTAGCTATTCATTAAATAAAAGTTCTACCTTGTGGAACTTTTGTATAATCTAGAAAATCCTTGACTTGAGGGATTCAGCTACAACTACTTATTTAAATTTTCATGTACTTTGCAAAAAAAAAATGTTAGCTTGTTTTCATATTTTCTTTTTACTTGTTTGTAGTTTTATTATGGTTGTTTAATTTGTATTCAATACGATCTAGGATGGTAGGATTTAGGTAGAGAAAAAAACAGGAGGTGGCAATAGAACCATCGAACAAAGATTATTACATAGTTACTTAGAGGAACAAATATGTGGTATAAATATGACGAATCTTACATAAAAAGTGGGGATCTCTGAAATGTTTAAATAAATACAAATGTATGTTTTAGATATAACAAAAAAGACGTATCAATGAGCACATTTCAAATGTGTCTAATTTTCTTATGAAACAAATGCAATTTATTACTTACAATATTGCGAGTAAATCCGGAACGCTGTAAAAGGTTGAGATTTAGTATTTTAACTGTTCATCACTCACTGTTCACTTCTAGCCTGAGCTATTTAATATGAAATATGAGAGATGATTTCCACAGAGTGCCTTAAAAAATCTAAAACTAGCTAATCCTCAGAGTGGTTCGTCCTACATTCCGTACATCAGTCAAGCTTACCCCCTTCTCCCCCTACCGCTTCGCTGACGAATTGCAAGGGTTGAGACTAAGACAACGCCCGGACGCGTTCACACCATTGTTGATTATTCGTACAGAAGCATCCTAACTATCCTACCTGATGTTTTCTATGGTTTTCACTCATTAAAATGAAACAAATTTATGTAAAATATACGTGATAAATCCGTGTTTCATTTCATTATCTTAACTGATAATATATATTATCTTCCTCTTGCAAAACTCTTCTATCTTCTTCTTATCGATAACTACTTATATTTTCTTTTATTTATAAAAACAAGGTATTTTAAGAGAAATATTTTATGAGTACCATTATTCACTCTATTATTTTTAATTCAATGTATTGTTGTATAACTTTAAAAGAAAATATAAGTAGTTAACAATACATATATTACTTTATAAAAGGCACGGATCCCGAATTCTGTGGAGATTAATTTTGTTAAATAAAAAAATAAACTGATATAAAAAAAACACAAAGAAAGATCAACTGTATACATTAGAAAACCTCGACAATTGAGAATATAAAACCAAGAGTGATTTCAAGTATAGAAAAATATTCGGCGAGCCCCAAATTAAGCACGAAGCTTTTATCTCAAAAATATAAAATGATGTGTTCCATTCTTAAAATGTCAGTTAGAAACTTAGACAAACGGTACGCAAATTGTAGTGTTAGAACCAAGGAAGTTTTATCACAATGGAAGGAGCCATAAACTTTACTTGTTCGCTACTCAGTTGTTTAAAACGTGTCCACTTATATCATACTTTCCGTTTATACATTGCGTCAATTTGTCTTTACGTGCAGATAAATTAGTTACTAAAATACCTAATTGATAATTTAATACATTCTTTTACGCCACCTAATAGGGATATATTATATTTTTTTCTTCATATTATGGTTGCCTGGAAGAGATCGCTTTTAGCGATAAGGCCGCCTGTTGTCGCACTAGTCTATTTAAGTACTCTGTTATTACTTTTAAGGTGTGTACAATAAAGAGTTTATGTATCTATTTTTGGCAAGAAATAGTGGACATGGTGTTCAGCACCGTGCATTCCATCTATTGAGCGAAGCAAAAAATTCTTAATCTATGGTTGGAACTGTCTAGAGTTACAAACAAATGACTTCATTTATGCAAAGAGCGAGACAAATTCACGTAGAGTAGACACTTTTAGCGACAATTAACAAATTAAACGGCAGACGTATCGTCGCCATTTGTTAGACGTTGGGTGCTTGATGGAGGGCCTGTGTTCAGATAATGGATACCAAGATTATGGTTTTGTTTTCTTACTCTTTTTAATTTGCTTGGATGACATCATTCCTGTTATTTTCCAGTACTTTTATTTACTATTTTGATAAAATGTATATGGGACCACTTCTGACCACTTCACTACTATTGCCTACCAAACAAAATAGAATCATCAAAATCAAGTCATACTTAATTGGCGGAGTAATCTCAAGAACCTCCTTCTTTTTGAAAGTCGGTGAAAAAGTGTACCTACTTATGTACATACAAAATATATTTGTCTTTCTTAATTTTACTGCACTATTACTGGATTATTTGGAGTAGTTACGTACGATATTTGGAACATCCACCATATATATGGACCGCGTATACCTATGCATAATTATATGACTTCATACACCTGACGTTTCAAACACTGCAGCGTCCGTGGTCATAAGTGAGACAATATGCTAATATATGCGGTAATAAAAGCGATAAATCTGTTAATAATGGTTTTATTCCAATACCTAATTTAATGTTTTTTTAATTTGTAAGTCTTGAAATTAACACACAATATAGTAATAGGTTAGGTGGGCTCAAAAGCAAAAATCTTGTCTTCCCGTAACAATGTATTTAACAATAGTTGTAAATCTCAGACACCGGGGTCCGTGGTCCGTTCGGTGTCTGTGGAGTAAAAAATTAAGTATACATTATTAGTCACTGAAATCATGCTCTTGTTACAACTAAACAAACAAAATATATAAATCTCTTCTAAGATTAGTCACTGTATGGCAAATAGTAGAAACAGCTCCTCAGAAAGTGACTTGTTTTTTTCTGCAGACAACAAATGCAGATGTAGTTAAAATCTCTACTTCATGTTAGAAAACGTTCCACACTAAGTGAATTCTCGGCAGGTCATTTTAAGCAGGACTGGGGAAAATGTAAGTGAATACAGTATTACAACTCGGACAAATAGTAATAGGTAGGTATTATATTTATATATGTACTCTTTCTAGAAAAAATTAACAATTTATGCCGCGGGCAAAGAAGGGTTGCGTAGTTTCATTACGCTTGCTATTCTGTTAAGTGTACGTTTTTTGTGAGAAAGTATGCGCAAAGTCGCTTTATAAGGTTGTAAATGTGCATTCTTTAGAATAATGCTAGTAAAATCACATAGGTTACGAAAAAGCGCATTTTTTTTGCGAAAGTTTTATTACTATTGTTACAAAAAAAAATTGCCTATGGCAAATGTATAATTATGACTCAGGAAGTAAAGACAAATCTAACGACACCTCGCACATTAAAATTGGTCAAGCCATTTAGGCTGTAGGCGGCAAATAGAAAAGTTTATACATACACACATACACACATACAAACGTATATACATACATTTGAAAATATAGCCTCTCCTTCTTGCGCAGTAGGGTAAAAACGGGTAAGTCAATTACTTATAACGTGTATGACTACCCATTTTTTTTTAGTTAAGGTTCTATAAATCGAATAGTTTTATCGTTTAGTTGGGAATAAACTAAAAAAATAATTTAAGCGTTATTAAAAAGATGCCTGTAATATTTGAGCAGTTTCATAATTTCAGTACTGATTCAAATTACGATTCACGATCTTGACCAAAGTTTAGGTACTGTTTAGGTACTAGTCTAACAGTACTTGAAAACGTGCTTGTTAGGGAACACTTTGCGTCCAATTTGGACTAGGTGCCATTTTGAAATGAGCTAAATTAATGCTGGAGAAGAACTGTCTAACGTTTTAACTGAGTGTTGTCAGGCGAAAATGTGCTAAACGTGGTAACAGAGTGTGCCTAGCTTATAACCTCCCGTGTTCAGAAACCGTATCCGTACGTTGGAGGAAATAAAGGTGTTATTTAAATAATTAAAACGACGTGTGAATCATAATGTGAAATGAAATGTCTAACTTGATGAAAATAAGACAACACTTTATTTGAACTTTCTCGTAATAATAGACACGTCATGTGCTTTGTTGGTGATTCTCGCAGCAGGTTTTATTTTCATGCGAAAAGAGTAATAAGTAGAGTCTGTTTGTAAAGAGAACTAATATGGAACGTTAGAGGAAGTCTAGCCTCAGTAGGTACTTTTGGTGGCGGAGCGCTATACATTCACTGTAGACATGTATGGCTGATTCATCCTACGAAATTAAGAACCAGCGCTCTGGGTTTTAACTTAGCACCAGCACCATTTTGTTTAGTAGAGAATGACGTCATTTTGACGTCGTTTTCTCAAAGTCTAAAACAAAATTCACGAAAAAAGTGTACTGAGCTGACCGATAGATCGATAGATAGATAGATAGATAGATTCATTTATTGACATATTGAAACATAATACTAAAATTAGCCACAATATTTTACACCAATACATAATAATAGTAAGCAATATGTCTCGTCAATTCACAATATTATTATACGCATTCAATAAATTAGCTGTATAGGGGCAATTGTATAAATAAAAATAACATTTCAATAAGCGACGATAATAGGCAGGTAGGTACACTTCTCAATATCTGTTAGTGTTCGGAGTCATAATCATTTTTCAAGTACTCTTTAATGCTGTACAGTGTTCTCCCTAACAAAAGTTGCTTAACTTTATTTAAGAATGATGTGTTATTGGTGAGTACTTTTATACTTTCTGGCAATTTATTATACAATATGCGGCCCATTTGAATAGGAAATCTCTTAGCAATGCAAAGTCTATATTCTATCGGCTTTAACAAAATTTTCTTTTGGCCTGTTTTTCTATCGTTTATCTACGAGTATACCAACAACGACGAACTTAAAGATTTGAAATTTCAGTTCAATGTATGTTGCAGCGCTAAAGCCTAGTTTAGATTAAGAAGTATAGGAACATCTATTTTGAATCGAAATAATTTTAATCGTGTAAGTGGTATACCTAAGTGGTAAATGAGTTCGTACGTTTTTGAGTGCTGACACAAAATACTTGTTTTCATTTTCAAAAGTTTATCTGAGCGCCTGATCGATGCGACGTGTGACCAAAATGCTGGCGCGTATCTGTCCCAACGCTTAAGTATTGCCATTCAACGTGGCAATGCGGCTAGCATGCTGGGTACGCTGCCAGCTGGTAGTGGGTTTGAGCATTTGGATTGTCTTTAGACCTTTATCGGTCTGGGATAATCGATATGCTTTTTGTGTAGTAGTTAGTTGAGTCTGTATTTTGTTTTGTTGTATTTAATAAAGGCACTTGCCCGTAAAAAAAATTGGTTGCCTGTAAAGTCGGTTTACGGACGATAGTTTAACGTGATAACATACGTCCGCGCGCGAGCTCCGAGGAATGATAATTGAAGCGACGGTCGGGCGCGGTCCACACCCGCCCGCTTCCTCAGCCACCGAGCGGGGTTGTAACGGGACTTTGTAAGTACACCATTCGCGGTTGGAGCGTAACGGACAATGAGCGTAACGTAACGGGACAATGAGTCATCCTTTTTCGTGAATGCAGCCGGCGTTCATCGATTTATTAGACGTTGTCGTGTCAAAAAATTAGTAAAAAATCCTTGTCGATATACATAATATCGTAGTTAGTAGATCTTTATTTATTTTGGTAAGTATACGTAATAACATTCGATTACGATGAAATTTATAAATTCAGAATCTAAGTATAATTTCAAGTTACATAATTATGCATTAGGTTCTCATAATATCGGTTTAAAGAATTTTATTTCTCAACAAGAAATTACAATTTCACTTACGTGAGAACTAAATTTACAGAAAAATATTTCTTATGCTTCAGCAGTTAGCTGGATCTACATACATTAATTAATTAGCATTTCGAGCTTATAAATGAACTTAAACAAACTAACTAACCTAAATAAAACTTCTTTTGATTTAATAAAATTGTAAATGTCTTGTAAACTTGTTTAACAAAAGTATATTACGCGCGTTATCTGTCCGTCGTCCGTACACGAAACAATAGGACCGGTTGGTGAACAGTGCAGGAATGCGTCACAGTGTATTCGGTGCAGTACAGTGGGTATAAAATTTTATTTCATTTAATGAATAGTGTTATGTCGTTTAATATGTGGATTTTTAGTTTATTTTTGAAAATATTAAATGAACCTGCATTTTTCACCTCTTTCGGTATTTTATTGTAGGTTTGCACTCCCGCATAACTCACACATCTTTTACCATGAACAGTCCGGACTCGTGGCAGAATTATATGGTCTTTCCTTCGACTGATTCGGTTTTGTACTTGGTGCACCTTAGTAAATGTAATGTTTTTTATATGTATTTTTTTGTCAAGAATTTTTCTAATAAATATACAGGTATAGTTATTATGTAGTTGTTTTATATTCATATATTTAGTTTCTTTATATACTTTTTCTGTAGGTGTTAAGTAATCGTAGTTAAATAATGTTTTAATTTATTTATTTTGGACAATTTGTAAGTCTTTTATGTTCGTTTTTGAAGCACTCCCCCAGATCTCAATTAAATATAAAAGGTGAGGCTTCACTAGTGAATTATATAATATAGTACGACGAATCGATAGAGGAAGACATCGTACAATTCCACGTAATATGCCAAGTAGTGACGAAAGCTTTGAATGTATGTAATCGATGTGTATATTCCAATTTAAATGATTATCAAGTCGTAAACCAAGATATTTCTCAGACTGTTTTTGATGCAGTATTTCCGATCCAATTTTGAGAGGTAAATGAGGTGCTACTTTTTTATTTCTAGATTTAAAAATTACATAGCAAGTCTTTGAGGCATTGATGGTGAGAAGATTATCTTGGAACCAAAGTACTAGTTTGTTTAAATCTGTTTGGGCTTGGGTTATCATTTCGTTTATAGAGGTTCCAAAATAAAAGAGGCAAGTGTCGTCTGCGTACAAAGTTATGTCTCCGTGAAGCGGTACCTCGTGTATAGAGTTTATATAGATAAGAAACAACAGGGGTCCTAATATGGACCCCTGTGGAACACCAATTGATATACCATGTGGGCTACTCTTATAATTTTCAATTTTAACTATTTGAAATCTATTGGTTAGGTATGATTCGAAAATTTTAAGAGCAGACCCCACTATACCTATGCATTTTAATTTTTCCAACAGGATTGAGTGACTGACCGTATCAAATGCCTTTTTCAAATCAATAAAGACACCTAGAGCTAGTTTTTTTTCATCAATATTAGTTTTAATTTTGGAGATTAAGTCTGCTGTTGCCGATAGTGTGTTTGATTGTGACCTAAATCCATATTGATGTTCAAATAGAAAATTTATTGATGTTAAATAAGAATCTAAACGCGAGTAAATTACTTTTTCGAAAATTTTTGAAATGACTGGTAACACTGAGATTGGTCGATAATTGTTTGGGTCAGTTTTGGCGCCAGATTTGTAAATAGGAGTGACTTTGGCCACTTTTAAAGCATCAGGAAAAGTTCCCTCTGCCAGACATGTATTGATACAGTCAGTCAATTCATCTATCATTGCATCACTAAGACATTTTACTACTTTTGTTGAAATTCCATCTATTCCTGTACTGCAATTAGAGTCTAGGTTTTTGATAATTTCAATGATTTCGTCTTTATCACAAGGAGCAAAAGAATCGAGTATATTCGAGTTTTGTTTTGAGTTACAAGGTATCAATATTTGGCGTTGTTTTATGGGAATCGAGTTAGCTAAGGTTACACCAATAGTCGAAAAAAAGTTATTGAACGTTTCACATACGTCAGTACCGTTAGTTATAGAACTTGTTCCTGTCTCGAGTTTTGGGGGAGCACATTGTACTTTAATTTTATTACTAGATAAGGTATTTATTAACTTCCATGTCTTCTTCGAATTACCACTACATTTTGAAAATTCATTAAAGTAATATTTTTTCTTCATATTTCTTATTTTAACGGTTGTATCATTTCTTTCTTTGCAAAATTGTTTCTTAAGTTCTTCGTTTTCTGGATTCTGTTTCAGTCTGTACCATATTTTAATATAGAGGTGGCTGCCATAAAACATAAAAATAACAGAACTAACAGTACCTTGCATGATAGATAGATAGATAGATAGATTCATTTATTGACATATTGAAACATAATACTAAAATTAGCCACAATATTTTGTACACCAATACATAATAATAGTAAGCAATATGTCTCGTCAATTCACAATATTATTATACGCATTCAATAAATTAGCTGTATAGGGGCAATTGTATAAATAAAAATAACATTTTAATAAGCGACGATAATAGGCAGGTAGGTACACTTTTCAATATCTGTTAGTGTTCGGAGTCATAATCATTTTTCAAGTACTCTTTAATGCTGTACAGTGTTCTCCCTAATAAAAGTTGCTTAACTTTATTTAAGAATGATGTGTTATCGGTGAGTACTTTTATACTTTCTGGCAATTTATTATACAATATGCGGCCCATTTGAATAGGAAATCTCTTAGCAATACAAAGTCTATATTCTATCGGCTTTAACACAATTTTCTTTTGGCCTGTTTTTCTATCGTTTATCTCAGCAACCGAGTATTTGTCTATATTACGCCTAGTATATTTAAGAGCCTCTAATATGTAAAGTGCAACTGACGTCATTACTTTTAAATTTTTAAATACAATCACCTTAGCTCGCTTTAGTTACACGCTAATGAAACTAATCCTGAATTATAAAAATAACTTTTAAAATAAGTATCTATTATTTTTTTTTAATTCCCTAGTCCATATGCTTACTTCATAATGCTTGTAAAACAATTCTGACCAGTGATAACATCGACATACTCGTATAAATTACTTTGCACCGACCACGTTATTTACATTTATAAAAGTTTTAAATAAAATACTCATACAGTCAGTTCGAACTCGTGGCTTACGAATGTCAGACTACGATATATTTCGTCGGACACAAAAGTCGATTTAAAAATACCAAATTACAAAAGTTAAATCAACAAGCCTCAGCGGACTGGATGTACCAATTTCCGGAGTAAAGCGCTACACCGGACAACTTTCCGACATTCCTACATAAACATATCCAAAGCTTCATTTATCTGTGCTATTAAGTAGCGCACTGATTGCAGTATGGATGATACTGACGTCGCTATTTTAGACAATTTTAACCATTAATTATTAACATCACATTGCTAAGGCCACCATGTCGGTTTGAGTACAGAATCAGCAGGCTTAGATAAGTTTTTATTTACGGAAGATATATCTACGATTGACCGTCAACTTGCCTGATGTTACGCGACGGTGTGGCCGAGGATAAAGCTTGTCGATCTAGAAGATACTTTAGCCTTGAAAATTCCAAGATCGTAGTTCTCAGGAAAAAGAGATGACAAACTTTTCTATTTCTAAAAACGTTTACGCTTCGAAATGCTAAGAAACTGTGTTGGGCCTTCAAGTGACATTTCGTTAGCTAATGTCAATCCTATACATTTAGTTTTATTATGCGTTCAGGACAATTACCTAGATATTGGTTTTTGGGCATTATCCACCATGTGCCTACTGTTCTTATTACTTTAAGTTTGACTGGTATGTTATGTTATTAACTAACTACTCCCAGTATACTAGAAGCAAGTACAAAGTTGGACTGCGGGATGGCAATACACTTAATTGAGTTACTTTTGAGTTACAACACGTAATATTACTCGGAAATATTTACGGAGGGTTTGTTAACATTTCTGAATATGATTTTATCCAGAAAGGTTTAATTATTAAAATTAAACCTTTCTAGAATAAGTAAAATTTTAGGAAAATTCTAGATGCAGTTGAAATAACTATCTGGTTAGAGCCATACACATAATTTACTGTGACTTCTAATTAAGATTTTTTCAAAAATAAATACATGTTAAGTCTGTTTAAAATAAGAACTAAGTAAAATGTGACATTGTTGGCGCTGCTGTCGTTTGTATTCCATTATTTAGTCAGACTAGCGACACGGGAACTTCAGTTCCATTTTGCCACGATTTTTAAAATAAGCTTTTAAAATTATTCTGTATTTAAATTATTGTCTAATCAAAGTCTGTCTTTGAGTACACCATTTCAGATACCAATAGTTAAAGGCTTACTCAGTTACCTCTGTTTGTGCATGACCGCCAACTCGCCTGATGTTGAACGATTGCTTAAAAGAAAACTATTTCTTCGCTTTTTAATGTCACTCAGATTATATAAAGAAGTAAGTTTAGAAAACTTAATGACCCCCGGCTTAATACGGCTGAACATTTACGATGAAACATTCGATCAAATCTTTTTTCAAACAAAAAAAAAACTAGTTTATCAAAAACGGTCCATCTGATTGAGAGCCACAATAGCGTAGACAGACACACAAATATACAGGAAACCCTTTTTTATGATGAAATGGGGCAACGTTTGACCACAACTCACCTTATGAAAGCGATGGACGTCAAATTTATAGCACCCCTTTTTAAGTCAGTGGTTAAAAATACGCACTAACAGTACCTATATTAATTTAAAGATTCGCGCAATAAGAATATAGCATCACTGAAGAGCAGGGTCCGGGGAAGTCACAACAGCATCCTGAAAACCGTAGCAGAGGATCCTCATGCGCCGTGGCTAAGACATTTTGTGAAGACAATGGTCAAATAGGTGTACTTACCTACATATATCCTGTTTGACCATTGCTTCCAATTTGTTATGATACCTATTTAGGTACTATAATAATGCATGCATAAATCTGTAATGTAGTTTATTTAAGTTTTCTTTTTACTAACAACGTGGACTTGTACTGTCTGAATAATAAACTATTTCAATTTGACTAAAGTAATCATCTCATTTTATCATTTGTATTTCTAAATTGATATAATATACCAACATTGTCAATTCATAACCACTTTCATGCATACAAACTAAACAAAAAAACGTATTGCATTGCGATCTCATCGATAATTCAAACTAAGCTCAGTGCGAACTGCCCGCCCTTTGAGTAATGACGCACCTGAACAAAACAGACAACATTTACATTGAAAAACATACGTTACAAAATATATGTTCAAATGAAACATAAAATGACAGGGTTCGATGAATTCACTACGCAGGTGTGATACATGCAGGTGTTTGTCATTTTTAGGTCATTCCGTACCCAAATGGTAAAACGGGACCCTATTACTAAGATTCTCGCTGTATGTCTGTCCGTCTGTCTATCACCAGGCTGTATTTCGTGAACCGTGATAGTTAATGAACTTTTCACAGATGATATATTTCTGTTGCCGCTATAACAACAAAGTCAATAAATACTAAAAAACAGAATAAAATAAATATTTAAGAGGGCTCCCATACAACAAACATGATTTTTTGCTCGATATTGATAACGGCAACAGAAAGACGCTTCTATTATCATTAGTAGTTTTTTTAAATACGTCATAAATCTTAAACCGCAATTTACCTTTCATTCAATCAACTCAAATATAAAAAAATAATACAAAAACCATTTAATTTCATACCATTATTTTCTAATAATAAATCTGTAATAAGTGCCTAAGTAAATAATAATTATAATTCGCGCGGGGCGTGGCTTGATCGGTAGCGGGTGCGGAGCGCGCGGGGGGCAGGTTCCCGACTGCGCTTACCCGAGCGGGCAGATACGTTTATGTTTTTTGCAACAACAATATGTCAACATTACTTTTTGGAGACTTCAACGAAGGTTTTTTAAAAGACAATTGTGTACTGTCATTCACGCAGAACGCTGGATACAGGACGTTATTACCACCTTGTCCAACTACGCGAGGAGGCACACAAATTGATAATATTTTTGGAAATATTTCCTGTCAAACTGGAATATATATTAGCTTGTTTAGCTATAACAAGCCTATATGGGCTCGAACATAGTTAGATCTAAATCCCATCATTTAGGTTCCTAATTATAATGTTTACTTATCAATAACTTAATAAAAAAATAATACACTATTATTAAAACATCGATCAAAGTTACAACGAACTACAAGAACTTTTATATTATGTTACTTCCTGCTACGAAACCCTTCGTGCGCGAGTCCGACTCGCACTTGGCCGGTTTTATTTTTAGTTTGGTTTGTACGTTTGTCGGAACTACCAAACGAGTTCGAATATCAGTGATAATATTTCGAGGTCCCAGAGCCGCTACACGTTTATTTTAGTAATGAACAAAATGTGTTTTCGCTGCAAAGGACAACGAAAGAAAGTTGACCGATATGTCTGCTCTTGACGATATGATGAATGCGTGTGATTAACAAATCATTCATTCTTCATATCCGTGAAATGGCACATGCAACTGCGCCAAAATATCAAAAATACAAATCGCCAATATGAGGTACTTTTATGGTATTGTTTTTTGACGTGACGTCATAAAAATCCATGAACGCCGGCTGCACGCACGAAAAAGCATGACTCATTTTCACGTTCCGCCTGAGCTGAGAGTGCAAGCGAGAGCGCGGAACAAGCGATAGAGAGGCACGATCGGCCTAAGCATTCGGCTTGTGACGCATCGTTATCAAGTAAAATTTTATCGTCCGTAAACCTACTTTACAGACAACCATTTTTTTGTGTGTTACGTTTATTTTTATTTTGAAGCGGTTGAAGAAAGTAAAAAAACTATTGGTTTCGTAGAATATTTTTTTTCTTACATTACTACAAATTTGTTTTATCCTACATTATTTAATTATTATATTTCAAACCTGGTTCAAAAACAGGTAAATACTAGGTATCCTTAATTTATTTAAAGGAGCAAAACTAATTCTACTTTAAATAGGTTTTATTAGGTAAATTGGACCCACATCAAGGTTGACGACATTTTAGGGATCCTACATATAGGACCTTACTTATTTCACTATAATATTGTTATTCTAAATATAATTAAGAAGAAACGAATTACTATGATTCATTGTTATAAATTGTTTCATTTATAAAAGTGAAAGTTAAATAAAACCACTAAAAATGTTCTAGATAAAATAATTAATTTTTACTTTTTACCTCTAAAAAATACGAATCTTACTTGCCCAAATTTCCACACCAGTTTCTGAATTCGTATATTTGTTAGCCATAAATTTAATTTGCCCGAACAATTATTAGGTTACGTTCGTTGGGTTTCTGTTTATTATTCACAGATTCGGTTATTCGACAAGTTAGAAGTTTCTTTCCGAATTTTGATAAAGTGTCTTTTGAAACTAAAAAAAAATTACAGAGAAATGATATTCGGTGTTTCATAAGTCGTACCATAGGAAGGTAATCTTTCTTAAGACATAAACGGAATTCTTATATGTTTTTGTCAGTGGAGTGTGTGACCCCAAATGTGTTTGTTTACGAATATTCGCACTGTTTACTGTAAATTGAGTTATAGAAGACGTAATAAACAAAAAAATGTATTTTTCGCGCGACCCGGGTGTGTAATAAAAGTTGTTTAGTTCATAAGTGTGTTCGGTTATTTGTTTTCGACATTATTTTCAACAAGTTTTTACATAAATCTTTTTGGATGGCTCGTCTTAAAAGTATAACAATCCACTTTTTTTGGGGATAAATATTTTCCTGTTGCCGAAATACTTGTTGATATAAAAATTGGTTTCTTGGTGTTTGAATCTTAGTTTTATTTCATGAATATATAATGCTGAAATATTGTTGAGATGACTGCGTAAGTATTTTTATTGGCTTTGTGTTTGTAAAGAAACAGTAGATGTCCTATACCCTCGAAAGTAGGTCCATTAATCACAAAACAACAAAAATACTAAGTTTTATCCAAAATTTAAAAACTACTTATTAAACAGAAGGTTTAGTTAACTTGTGTGCTTAGATGACTTTAACAAAGAATCTAAAAATGGCCCTCGGAAAAAGGCCAGTTACACACGGGTACATACAAAATCTTATAAAACTTACCACATTTTTAATATATTTTCAAGTCGAGGAAAAAAATTAGCATATTTTATTTAAATTTTGCTTTGCCAAAGGTATCGAACACAATAATAATAATTATAGCCAATCTTACCATATATGTTATATAATTGCTTCTCTAATTCGCCAAAACATTAAATTCACACACTTTCTGAAGTCTAAGTAGCAAACGTAGCATAAAACGTCTAAGCTAAAAGCGACATGGATTTGATCCCCTTCATTTCTAAGGCAACTTAATAAAGAAAATGTTTGAGTTGCCACAATATATTTATAACTAGTATAACTAAGTAATAAATTTATTATATTTGGCTGAATATAGCAATTTGCGCAGTCTCAATATTCTGTGAATAATATTATTTTATTACAATGGCATTGTACTACAATAATTACAATATCTGGCTTTATATAAATAAAAGGCTTATTATAAACACTTAATTTTGGAACATTAATCATAATATTAGTATTATTAGTCATTTTCAAAATCAAACTGAAATATTTTGATAGCAAAGTAGATAATAGTAAATCCGGCAAAGTACGAGTTTCACTCGTACACCGAGGCTTCTGTACTCATAATTATGTACGACACTATACACGAACATGAACACTTACACCAGGGTCACATGACATCACCTGTCATCGAATCATTTGTCACATGTAATTTTTTGTTTCTCTTTTTTTGTGGAATCAACAAAGAAGTCTCATCTCGTACAATGTTTTCCCATTTATTACCCGACTGCGTAAGAAGGAGGGTTATGTTTTTCGAGTTTATGTATGTTTGTAGTTCAGTTCAGTTCAGTTCATTTATTTCTCAAATATAGGTACACCAGTGTACACTTATTGTATGTATGTATGTATATTTCTTTGGCACGCCCTAGAGCCTAAACGGCTTGACCGATTTTGATGTGAGTGGTGTCAATAGATTTGTCTTAGTCGTGAGAGTGACCTCAGTGTCACTCTCACGACTAAGACTTATATGTTTTAAGCATACTTTCTGCAAAAACTGCTTTTCTGCAGACGGGTGTTTTGTTTTTCTTTTAATATAGATACTTGTTTCGAAAATGATTTACGCAAACTTGTCTCACTCTTGACCAGTTTTTAGTATTTGTAGATTTAAAATCAAAGTAAGCCCCACAATTTTGTCATTTTTGAGAATTGTATCTATTACTGTTCAAAAGATACAACTGCTTAAGTGTAGGACAGACAGTTTAATTTCTGGAGTAACTAAAATAAAATTTACCTAAGCCGTGGCGAAACTATCGTGGGTGGAATTATTCGCTTGTGACCTTTATGGTAACGTGTAAATGCTAAAGTTTATTAACACAAGGAATGAATTCAAATATTTGAACTTCATCCCGATGAACTCTCGGAAATTCAACCTTATAGTACCTATCTCTCCTTAATTTTCAATGTAAAGTATCCTAATACAGCACATTCAAATAGAACCATTCGAAACCAAGATATAATCCCGAATTCAGTGAACAAGCACTGAACTTTAGACTTTATTTGTTTGTCACAGGGGTCATTTTTGTAAATCGTATTTACGAGAACAGAGCGAGAAAGCGATTATGTAAATAATGCTATAATGACATCATCAGGGTTATGTCATTTGAGTTGATGCGTCGAGAAAACGATATAATGAAAGTTGAAATGTATTTGGGCTTCCAAAATTACAATGATGGGGTTAAAATGTAACGGTGAAAGATGCTGATTACAATACAGAATGGAACGGAGCGTTACATTTGATTGCGTACTATTGCCGTCACTGATTTCGGTTCGATAAATAAGTTCTATACTTATCGAGCTTCTTTGTAGTAACTTATTTATAATGTGCATGGGTTTTGACGACGTTATTACGTGACCCGAAGATGACGTCATTAAGTTATTATATCGAAACGTATCTAGACACTATCCATAACTTAATTCAGTCTCTATTCAAAACTAAACTCAGTCCTAGAATTTGAATTGGCTAATTTAAGATCTATCTTAGCTTAGCAACAGTGAATAAAGTACCGTATTGTGTGTCTTTTTGACATATTTTTGGCTGTTAGTGACTTATTCTACTAAGCGTATGCGTATGCTGTAATTTCTTGGTTATCTGTTATTATGTTGTTTTCTTTGGATAAACGCTATGTGAGGTCATCGTCTACCAGATATAATAATATTTTATTTTTTTATTTTATTTATTTAAGTATACAAAACCGAATAAGCCTTACATAATACAAGATAACACGTGATAATCGACCAGAACAGAACCAGACTATTGTTAAATAAAATAAATGACAGAAAATTTTTCAATATATACGGCCTTACCGAAAAACGTTACTTAACGTCTCAAATTCTTTGTCTTCTTTCCGCAAGTGACATTACATGTCACCAAAAAATTGACAAAATATGTTGAGAATTGCTCGAATTTGAGTAATGTACATCTGTAAAACCCATAATTAGTCTGTTATGGTTTAATTCATGCGTAGTTTGGTATGGTTTAATTCATGCATTTAATATGCGTGCAGTAAGCTCATCATAGTCTACAAGTAAGCGGTTCATGTCTGCCTTGTGAGCTAACTAAACCAATGTAGAATAGGCTTTATGTCGCACACTTTAACTTTCATTTTCTAGTACTTACAAGTTTACTATTGATTTGGACAGCGCGGAAAGACCATAGGCGAGCGAGTAGAAAGGACGTGGACCAGTGGAAAGCGCGCAAACTAGTGGAAATGGTGCAAGCGGGTGGAAAGCGCGCAAGCGGGTGGAAAACACGCAAGTAGGTGCAAAACGCATTGCCAGGTAAAAAGCGTGCAGGAGGGTGGAAAACGTGCGATTGGAAAGCATGAAGGTCGTTGAAAAGAGCAAACGCTACTGTACAATCTGGCCAAGTGCGGGTCGGGTGTCGATATAATGCTTGTCCGATCCCAAGACATTCCAGTTGGAAATGGCTGTAAATAAACCTCGTCCTTTATATCAAGTCAAATAATGGAAATGTACGTCAAAAAAATAGCATTATATCAAAATAATTATTGTAAACTCACCTACAGAAAGCTAGAATTAATGTTTAACATCTTATAATTTTCATTGTTCAACATAATAAAATGTATAACAAACAACCCGACCACTTGCTAAATACATTATTGGTTGTATTTCAGAAACGAGCATTTTCATGTACGAGTATCCAATCATTTCATCTATAATCCGATATTGGATTAGAGCACAATAATACTAATAAGCTGAATGTGATTACAGTCTAGACACGAGATTTCTACTTCGTAAAATGCTCAGACTGATATTGAACAAGGCTGGCTGATGATAAAGAAATTCTATCAAATTCTACTAATATCGAGACTGAATTAATAGATTATCCTATCGATTTATCGTTACTGAATCAATTTAGTAAAATGCTGACAGATGCAGTTAAGTGTGTTGAATGAAAGGACATTTTGACATATTGTATATTTAATTGAAACATTTTACTGGTATTATGCCATCTCTAAAATTTTGTACGCCTTTTAACGAAGGCAAAACATGACTTTAAGTGACCATATCCACTGAATAACATCAATTGCATGCTACTGTGTGTTAATTTATCTCATGTTTATACAAATAAATTATCTTATCTTATCTTATCTTAAGGAATTTTGATAATTTTGGTCGAAGATACTTTTGCGAAAGTTGATTCGAACGTTTCACTTCAGTTGGTCAGGTGTAGACACAACTATTTCTGTTGCACACAAAAATATTATATTTTTTAATATTTATCACTTCATGGAGATATTATATAGATTTTAAAAAAAACTGCCGATCGTGTATGTAGTACTGGTGCTATCTTTTTGATGGATCAGCCAAGTATCAGCTGAAAGTTTTAAAGTCGGTTGACCGGCGAGCTGTGAGAGTGGTGACGATAAACTGATTGCCAAGCTCAGAGCAAGTTTGTCAAAGTTGCCAAGAAGTAATCAGGCTATCGTCACCGCACCTATCGCTTAACATCAGGCGAGTTAGCGGTCAAGCGCGAACCTATTTTGAAAAAAAACTACCTAGTCTCGAGCACCGTCGTAAAGTAGCTTGTCTGTCTATATTATATAGAATTCATTTTGGGGTGTGTGCGCAAGTGTTATATCGACGTGCCCCATCCTCGGCCCACACCGATGCCGCTTACAATCAAACGGGTCGGTGGTCAAACGTAGATTTATTTAGTATAACAAAATGTATTGCTATTCATGCTACGTGTCGTCATGCGTATGTATTTATGTTAATATGCCATTTTATGCGATATGTCACTATCCCGTGTTAGTCAATATTTTCTAAACAATCTGAGTCAGGGTTTCCCAACCTTATTTTAGTTCAGAGAGAAAGAGATTGACAGCCGTCGCGCCGAGAATTTTGAAACCTAAGCACTTAACTTGAGTAACTTAACTTTTCAGATACATTTTATAGATCTAATTTAATATTTACATTTACATTATAACCTTAAAAACAATTTACCTAATTCATCTTCATGTAATAATATTAGAAAAATTATGTTATCAGGTTTTTGGTATAAGATTGTTTTAATAAAACGTGACGAAGAGAAAAAGCCTACGTTAATACGGGTGAAGCAGTGCGAGAAATCTCGGTATGACGTCGACGAGAAGTGTTAATCTAATTAACGCATCTGTCCTTCGTCGGGACATCCAGTTTCATTAATCACGCGCTGACGAGTGTGGCCTGTGGCCCGCTGGCGACCAGTTACTTGGCTTAACACGAAATATTTATCATTTTGAACTCCCATCCCAAAAAAAATGGTTGTCTGTAAAGTCCGCTTCCAATCGGTCTTTTTGGAAATCCATGGAGGAGGCCTATGTCCAGCAGTGGACTTCTTATGGCTGAGATGATGATGATGATGATGAAAGTCCGTTTACGGACGATATTTTAACGTGACAACGTCATAACAAAACATTGGTGAAATGATGATGATGATGATATAACGGGACAATGAGCGTAACGGGACAATGAGCGTAAAGTAACGGGACAATGAGTCATACATTTTTGTGCGTGCACCCGACGTTCATCGATTTAATAGACGTTATCACGTCAAAAAAGGGGTACTAAAAGTTTTACGTGTGGATCTGTATATATATGTGTCTGTCTATCTATGTGGCATGGTAGCTCTCATAGAGATGGATCGATTTTGGGCTAGTTTTTTTTATTTGAAAGAGGATTTTATCGATAACGTTCTTAGCTATGTTTCATCAAAATCGGTTCAGCCGTTTTTTTGGTTTTTTTTAATTTTCTTTATTGTTGATGTAAAACATTTACCGTCTTACTCAATGACATTAGATGTAAGAGACGTCACAATGACAGATAAAAACATCTATATCCAAAATAGATTGTAGTTTTGTAAGCGCTTCAACCGTGTCGCTTCGGCGTTCACCTTGTGCTATATTTCACGAGTATATAAGGCACTGACGGCTCCGTATATTGTGCTGGGTTACCGTCTTAATCAGGGCTCGGGTACAGCTGGCGAAGGCGCGAGGCGGCGGCGGCGGTGCAATCTCCAGGTTTCGGCTAAAATGTGTGACAATCCCGTGATATATTAAGACGCGTTGGATCTGATTAGTTTTTAGGATACGTTGAAATTGGATCGTGCTACTTGAAAATTCTGAATATGTATTTTTGGGTAAAGATTAGAAGTTTTACTTGTATTTACACTTGTATATTTGATAGATACATTAAAATATCAGTTCGACTTCCATTAACGTCAACAAATAATATTTGGAAGATGACTTTATCTTATTCTTTATCATTTGTGTCTATAGTACAATAACTAGATACATTGAGCTGCACTGAGTGGGAGACTATGGATATTGGATCCAACTCCGTTGCTCACCATGAGGCAAGTTGGTCAAACGTTTAACTACAAAAAAAAAAAACACCAAGAAGGTTGTATAGTTTGAATGCTATTTAACCTGTCTAAGCCCCTGACTGAATCTCCGTGCATGTCGATAGGGAAATCTTTGAAAGATATCCAGTTGTTTTGAGAATGCGGCCATCTTGTGTTAAAGTGTACCCACTAAAACCCCCGATGGCCAAACTTCATCTAAAGGGAAGACTCCGGGCTCTCCTTAAGAACTCATTTCGGAGTCCCCATCAGTGAGATCCTCCTCGGCCTACGACCGCGTGAGACACTCCACGTAGTCGACCGCCTTTTTACCCGACTGCGCAAGAAGAAGGGTTATGTTTTTCGAGTGTATGTATATTTCTTTGACACGCCCTAGAGCCTAAACGGCTTGACCGATTTTGATGTGAGTGGTGTCAATAGATTCGTCTTAGTTGTGAGAGTGACACTGGGTACATCAAAATTTAAAAAAATCATAAGTTAGGATGCAAAAACCTCTTTTCTGCAGTCGGGTATTTTGTTTTTCTTTTAACATTGATACTTGTTGGATAAAATGTTAGAATCTCACGCGCGACCATCAGCGAAATTTTGAACTGGGGTAATATCTTAGTTTTTCCGCTCTTTTTCTAGGATTCTATTATACGGCATCGGTAGTTTTTGCACGCCTTAAGCCTAGCAGAAGAGCGCTTTTCTCTCTCTTCTTCTGAGTCCTGCTAGAAGAGCACTCTTTTATTAGGCACAATATGATGCGCAAAAGGTACCGATGCTGTAGTTTAGAGTCCCAGCAAGAGGGCAGAAGAACTATGACTAAATGTTACCTTTAAGAAGATAACTTTGCAATTAAGATATATTTTTTTTAACTGGTTAATAGAAGTGCATTTCGAAGAAGAATATCTATTTTGTGTTTCATCACAATTCGTGCTTGTACTTTCCATTTTCCGACTTATGATAAGCTTGTAGGTATAAATTAAGCAATCCCATTTTGTGTTTTCGTTCATGTTCCAGAATTTTTTTTTCGGTTCCTTCTTATCTTAATTTAGAAACACTGTAAAACACAAGATTGTTTCACAAAATAAAAACGTCACGAGCACAGCCAATACATACCAAAAATAAATTAATCAACTTACAAAGTATCCCACAATAAAACTAACAATAAATGCACAATCCCAGCTTATCCACAAAACAAAGTAACTCTCAAGTAATATTTCCCTTGTGATAAACTTACTGGCGACATTTTATTTTCTTTCAGACGGAACCCTTTGTGGCGCGACAGTAAGTCTATTGTTACCTCTGCCTGGTTTATGTCTTTATGATGTGCAACTGTCATGTTGTATTGTAGCATTGTCGCAGAATGAGATTTTGTTGAGCGATGATGAAACGCCGCCGAGGTAGAGCTTTTTGAAGGAACATAAACTATGTAAAGAGAACTGTTTGGAATAATCAGATTTGATGCACAGTAAGAGAAATTTGAAATGCTTATTTTTTACATGAAATTCTTCAGTTATAGGTATTTACTTTATCGGTTCCTTCTGGCCGAGCAAGTTGCAAAGTAGAAGCAACTATCACTTAACTTCAGGTGAGTCGATGGTAGCCTAAGTCTAAAAGTAGAAATGTACCTACCTACATACATAATTACGTTTGACAACGATTTTTAATTTTTTATGAAAATAAAAAACCGGACAAGTGCGAGTCAGACTCGCCCACCGAGGGTTCCGTACAAACTAAATAAAAGGGGAAATCATATTTTTTTTAATATTTTCCTTCATGAACCGAAAAATATTTAAAATATTTAATAATTAAATATTTATTTATTTTTTTGTGATGTTATATGTTCCCCCTCCCTCTTCCCCTCCATCTCTCCCTCATTTTCCCTCCCCCCCCCCCTTCCCTTCTTCCCACTCCTTACCTTAAAACACAATTATAATAGAACAGTTGTCGGTGATTTTTTTGAGGTAGGAAAAGGAAATAGGTTTAATCCTGTTTTACCCGTTCCCGAGGAAATACCGAGATAAAAAGTATTTTATGTGTTAATCCACATTATAAACTATCTGTGTGCCAAATTTCAGCCAAACCCGTCAAGCCGTTTTACCGTGAAGAAGGAACAAACTAACACAAACTACGCATTTATGTTAAGCATTAGTGTGAATTAGTGTGATGTGATTTATTTTTATTTTTTTGATGGACAGATGACCTCATACAAGTGTTTATTTTGATGTACTCAGTGTCACCCTCACGACTAAGGCGAATCTATTGACACAACTCACATTAAAATACGACAAGCCGTTTAGGCTCTAGGGCGTGCCAAATAAATATACGTACAAACATACATACACTCGAAAAACATAACCCTCCTTCTTTCGCAGTCGGGTAAAAACATAAAAATTAGTCCACGAATGACGGAGTGATTCGTGTACATACATTAAAAAAAATACGCTACGAATTGATAACCTCCTCCTTTTTTGAAGTCGGTTAAAAATTACGTAAGCTTTAAGTTTTTTTTTTGTCAAAAAGTATTGCTACTTTTTTGCCGGTCAGGGTTAAGCTGACTCGTGCAAGCCCATGGCTAAGAGCAGAATCTATAACGGCAAGCCAAAGTGATCGTTAAGTTAGATACAGTAATGCGTTTCCCATTAGTTGAAATGGCGGACCCTTTTACAAACAAAGGGAAGTTTCGAATGTGCTATGTCCGAAATAAGTGGACTTTTGTTTACGTTAGTTGTCTTTGAAAGCTTGATGAAGGTTAAGTGATGTGCTCTTGGATGGGGTTGAATTTTTTAAAGGCTTTGTCTTCGACTTGACATGTGAAGGGTTGGAAAGTATGAAACTATTGTTTGGAAAAATATTTTCAAAGTTTATTTTTATTATTTATACTAAGTACTGTTAACGTGACCGTGGGTAACTTTGACACATGCGTCAACTCGTGAACGGGTGCTGCTTGCGGGAGCTGGACTGCTCGGCGTATACACGCATGCATGTTAGTTAAGTGTAAATTAAAATTTTGTCTTCCTCTTGCATAACTTAAAAAAAAAAATGTAAGTAGTTATAAATGCATATATTAGTTCATAAAAGGCACGGACCCTGGAGTCTGTGGAGAATAAATTTGTTAATAAAAAAAAAAAAAAAAAAAAAAATATCCAACGTCACAGCGTCACAAGATGTTGACTTCAAAGTCTAATATTTAATGTCTAAATTCAATTCAAAATTTATTTAGACAATACTGGTAAGAATGTTTACCGGCGGTCTTTTATCAGGACCGGGAGGTGACGTCACGCATGCATGCTAAAAACAATAACAATACCTAATACAAATAACAATACATAATACAAATAGTTTTAATATCTTGTGTTACCATACATACATAAGAAAAGAGCTCTTGGGTAATTCGGACCGCGGTTCGAACCACTTGCGGTGCGAAACGCCGAAGTACCCAATATTCACGCATGTTTTCCCTTATCTGATATAATCTGACAATGCATAATTTGTTTTTCTACTAGTAGGTATAATATTTAGTTATAATAATGAATAAGCTCTTATGTGAATAAATTATATCAATATCAATATATCTTATGGTTTCGCTCAACGCGCGCAGCTATCTCTCTCGCGCATCACAACCTTTTTAAACATATAAAATCTTTCAATAGGGATATTAGAAAAGTGAAAGCTAAATTTGTTTATTTATACAGGATAAATATTTTAAAACAAGTTTCTTTCGATATCTTTTATATTGGCTGAGGAATAAGAAAATATATGTTTTTTTCTAATTCCGTCGCGTAAACTTTTTTTAAATGTTTCTCCTCTCTAAATAAACAAATTTAGCTTTAACTCTTCTAATATCCCTCAATGATTTTATATGCTTAAAAATATTGTGATAGCTGCGCGAGAGAGATAGCTGCGCGATTTAATCTCGACCTTAAGCAGAGGTAGGCTGAGCATTAAAGTCTATGAGGCCCTTGGACACCACATTTGATCGTGGTTAGAGGGTTAGAAGGAATTAGGGGGTATGAGATAATATTGGCTTGCAAGGGGTTAGCCCATCACTTACCGCCGCATATATTACCGCCAATTTCCCTCAAGTCGCTCCACTGACTTTTACAGTAGGTATGCCCGGGAAGAGAAGCGGCTGATACATTCTATGTTATGAAATTCTATAGGTATCTATAAATGTTTTTCTTTTCCTCTTAGTCCAGTGTATTACTATTTTGTCAAAATAGCTCATATTTTCACGGTCAAGACATAAAACATCAATATTAATTTAGACTTTTAATTTAGAAATCTATCACCAAATGCCTAAAATTTCAAAGTTTGTTTTACTGACTCATCCAATTAAACTGTAAATATAGTAATTGAAATTCTAATTTATAACAAACCAGTACAAGGCTAATTATAGACTGGTGAAGTTCGTGTTATTTTGAGATCTTCAAATATTAATTATAGTACAGGGTGTTCTGAATGGCTTGGCTAAAGCGAGAACCTTTTGATTGCTAATAACCAGAATTATAGCTAGAAATACTCGTACCTAACTTGATTGAGCTTAGACGTTGTATATAGAAAGTAACTTAAATAGATTTAGGAAATGATTACCTACGCTTTATTGTGCGTTATGACAAAATGTGGAATACGCTTTCTAAATGGGTCTTTCCGGAAAGATATGATCTGGGTGTCTTCAAATTGCGAGTGAATAGGTTCCTTCTAGGCAAGTGCGCTCCATTGTAGACCGCAACAGTCGCTTAACATCAGATGATCTAGAGGTCAAGCGCAAGCCCAGCAAGCAAATAATAGACTTCCAAAAGGAAGGAGGTTCTCAATTCGACTGTATTTTTTTTTTTTGTAACGATGGTGTAGTTTAACCCGCCAAAATTAAATAAATAAATAAATAATAAATAAATATTTGTGGACATTTCACACAACACCATCTAGCCCAAACTAAGCAAAGCTTGTACTATGGAACTAGATGGCTGATAGAATACATAAATACTTTTTTTTTTGTAAATATATACATATGATACATAGAAACACCCAGACACAGAACAAACATCCATGCTCATCACACAAATGTTTGCCCTGGGTGGGGATTGAACCCACGACCTTTCAGTTCAGCAGGTAGACGTAAACACACTACCAACTGAGCCACAAGGCCAGTCAAATTACACATTTTTATGTACAAAATTATACAAAATTGTACAAAATTATGCATTTCTCGTTGAAATGTCAAAAATCCGTATTCAACGGTTTCGTTCCACTTTCAGTCCAATTGTGTATAGAAATTGATTTATTATTATGTGCTTTATTGGATGAATAGATGACAATATAAACCCTATGTTACATGGTGTGTGTACAAACACTATGTAAGGCGCGTCGCTCACTGGTAAGTCGAGGCGCGGTCGCGGCGGCGTCGCGGACCAGTCGAGGCGTGGTGTTTATGTTAGAGTCGAGGCGCGGGCGGCTATGCTTCCTTCACACATTACAGTGTAAACACGTCTACGCACGAAACAAAATAACAAAATGACGGTGGAGTCGCGGCGCGGTCGCGCACAGCGCCCCTGCCGCGACGCCGCCGCGACCGCGCTTCGACTCCACGTCGCTTGCGACGCGACTCTAGTGTGTAACTACCATTTGAACCTGAAGGAAACGTAGAAGCGGCGTGCCGGTTGGGCGCCCGCGCCTCGACGCCGCCTCGACTCCAGCTCGTGTGGGCGACGCGCCTTAGACGAATTGATTGACATTACGAAATTGGACCAGTGATATTAAAGATATAAGTATGTGCCCTACTTTCGATTTCGTCTTCTTTTCCCATTCATGCATATAATACATACATACCTGTATAGGATGTTGTATCATGAATCCTCCTTTTCCCATAGCTGAGTAAAAACAGATGTTTTCGAAATAGGTATCTAGATACTTCCAATTCACAACCCTTTCCCGTAACGATGTTGAAAATAAATTTAAACAGATGAACGGTCCGATATTCCGTGTTAACCTTTAGGCCCGAAATAATTACCTTTTGTTCTGAGCCTCGAACGGTTAGGCCAATGATTAGAAGCATTTATAAAAACAGCCCAGCCACGCTAACTAAGATTAATTGTTTTTCTACAAATTGATTTTTAATTAGCCGTTTAGCACTTTTTCGCGGTACATTTGATAGTTTTAAAGCTTCGTTATAGCACGCGAGGTTAGACCGGTAATGAATCGCTGAAAGCGCTTTTTAGTGCTATGCTTTTGTTTCGGGTAATGTTGTTGTTTTATTATCGACGAGTTGAAATTAAAGAAGAGTTCAAATTCGAGCTCATTATTTACGAAGAAGTGGTTAAATTAATGAGACTAAATTTGAATTCTCATTTGAAACTAACAACATTTGTTAGAGATTTTTTTAAATGATTTACGATAAAACAGCTACGGAAAACTACATAAACCAAAATGCTATTGGTCGATTCGCACCGCGGTGCGAAATAACTTATTCAAAAAGAGCTCTTGGGTGATTCGGACCGCGGTTCGAACCGCTTGCGGTGCGAAACGCCGAAGTACCCAAAGTATCACAATGGTTATTATAAATTTCATTTAGGAATAAAAGTTCTTCATTTATTTTTATATTTAATTTTGCATTTTAATTACACTTTTATTTTTAATCTATACAATATTTCACTCAAACAATCGATCGATTACATGTGCGTAAACTAATGTATAAGAATTAGTTAACGCACATGTAATTTTTGCTGAAATTTATAGTAATACTCTTTAGTTTTTTGCATACTCAATTTTTGTAAGTAATTTATGTGACCAAATTGCTGGCGCGTATTTGGCCCAACGCATAAGCATTGCCTTTCAACGTGGCAATGCGGTCGCTGGGTACGCTGCCAACTGGTAGTGGGTTTGAGCATATGGATTGTCTTTAGACCTTTATCGGTCTGGGGTAATCGATATACTTTTTGTGTAGTAGTTTAGTTAGTTGAGTCTGAATATTGTTTTGTTGTAGTTAATAAAGGCACTTGCCCATTTATATATTTATCTTCTAATATGTAGGTATGTGCGAGTGAGACAAGATATACAGCCAATGACGTCTT
Source organism: Lycia hirtaria (assembly GCA_947563715.1). NCBI lineage: Eukaryota > Metazoa > Arthropoda > Insecta > Lepidoptera > Geometridae > Lycia > Lycia hirtaria. The sequence continues at coordinate 30,338,423 of OX387375.1, forward strand.
CACATATTGTGAGGTAATGTAAATTATTTAGTAAACTATAGAATATAATATAATTAGCTATGTCAACTAGAGGCTTTCTTGGATTTTGGAAATCGTATATGATTCTCGCGACACAGGCTATGCCTAGTGCAGGAATCAAAGTTTTTAGATTTTATTTAAATTATTTCATAGACGTAATGAAAATATGTACTGAGAGTGAATAGTGACTAAGTTTATTATGTTTTATGTAAATACATTTATTTTTCATTTCATTTTCATTAGTCAAAACCCTATCGGTCAAAAAAAACATATGTGTGTGTGTGTGTGTTTCACAATTAAGTGTTTTTCTTTTTTTTTTATCAGCCCTGTTTGTACAAACTGTCACACTGCTGGGAACGGGCCATCTTCTCATTGTGAGAAGGGTTAGGCCATAGTCTGCCACGCTGGCCAAGTGTGGGTTGGCAGACTTCACACATCTTCAAGATCATTGAGAACTCTCAGACATGTAGGTTTCCTCACGATGTTTTCCTTCACCGTTTGAAGTTAGCGGCAATCAACAATGCGCACGTAACTTCGAAAAGACAGAGGTGCGTGCCGTGGGATTCGAACTCAAGACCTGCGGATCGCAAGTCAGACGGTCTCACCACTAAGCTGCCGGGAACTAAGTGTTAATTGTTTATAGTAATATAAATTGTTAGTTCGTTGATTTTTTCAGTTTTTTCAAAAATCGACATTAAACAATGTCGCTTTTTCGTATTTCTAGATGAGTGATAAAAGGAACGATAAGATGGAATAAGATTATGCAGATAGGATGCACTTTTACCGAAACGTATTCGAAGTTATTGAGTAACCAGCGTCTTTAAGCTTTAGTTTGGACTAGTCAAACTATTAAGAAGATTACATTAGACGTTATCTTACACCGATGCTTGCTTTTACTCACATCTTTTTCGAACCAGAAAGGGCCTTTTCAGGAAAACTCGGAATCTCATTCGATTTCTTACGAACTCCCAGGAATAGGAATCCAGTAAGCTCTAGGGAATGGGAACAAGCTTTTTATTCAAACTTAGCTTTAGTTACAGTTTAAGCTCAGCAGTTATGTGCTCATTTTGCGGTTAGCTCACGTTGTATGGAAATTCTGGAATTAGTTCTTGCTTGTTTAAGTGGGTATCGTAAATGGGTTGTTTTTATACATTTTTGGTATTTTCTAATAAAAACTGTTTAGAAATGACTGGCTTCGCAGCTCAGTTGGTAATGTCTGCCTGCTGAGCCGCAGGTCGTGGGTTCGATCCCCACCCAGAACAAACATTTGAGTGATGAGCACGGATTTTTGTTCTGTATCTGGGTTTTTCTATGTGTCATAAGTATGACAAATAATAATACAGTTTTTAAAAAGATAGAATACCCTTTTCTGTGAATTCATACTTATGTATTTTAAATAAAAATTACGGGTCACTCACGTCTGTTTTGAGTCGAAAATTCAGACTTTCAGAAAATTCAAATTTCAACCCCATTCGACGGCCTTTTTCAAAAGAGCAGCGCAAACGTCACTCTCGGTCAGTGGCGCGTCTTGTACTTATGTATGTATTTACAAAAAAAGTGTATTATATCTAGATGGCTATCTAGTTACTATAGTACCGGCTTTGCTTAGTTTGGGCTAGATGGTGTTGTGAGAAATGTCCACATTTTTATTTATTTATATTATAAGGCATGGTAGGTTTTTTAAAGAAAATATTATTTGAAACTTTTATCTTAAAAGTCCTATTCAATCCTATCCACCCTCTTATGTTGAATTGGATTGAATTAATGGAAATTTGGAAAAAAATGTCCCCTCTTGGCATATATGATTGTACATTGAGCTACAATTAATTTATATATTTTTTATAATTAAGTATATAGGTATATTGGATCACTAGCTACAGGAAACTGTCATTGTTGTGATTAAATGGCCTTTATTATTCCAAGGTATAAGCTATCTCGATTCTAAATTTTATTCAATTCCATCTAGCTGACTCAGCGTGAAGGTGTAACAAACACAAGCTTTCTCATAGTAATATAAGTCATTAATATTAGTTCAATAGATTATGAAATGTTTAATAAATTATAATTTACTTGCCAAATTTGAGTTTTTAGCGCCAATTGTTAACAGTAATAATATATCTAGGATATAGTTTAATTTTCAAAAATAAAAGGTTGTGATAGACACACTTGATGAATTTATGTGGGTTCGTAGTAACTTGAATTGTTTTATTTGTCAACGTATAAAATATTATATTTTTTATTATCAGAAAAGAAAATGCAGATAATAAAAAAATAAAACGTATCCACAACGATCGCTCCATCCTGTAGTGCTTTAGATAAAGTACGTACAACAGACAACTCTATTAGATTAGCAATCGCGAAATCAATCTGCTCCGAACCATTTGACGTAGGTAGCGACGTGTGGGCGGACTCAGGGCTTCATTAATGGGGGGAAAGTTACAGCGAGACGGTTGTATGACGCCACATGTAAATCAGATGATTTTGATTATTATTATTTACACAATTTTCATGAAAGATAATTAGTTTAGTAATTTTTAAGGTTCCGTTAATAAGTTAAGGCGTTTGTTCATAATATCAAACAAGTTTTAGGGTCACATAAATCGTGATTTGTACATACGGAACCTTCCTTTGCGCGTGGCCCGACACGCACTTGGCCGGTTATTTGTACATAATCGATTGCCAACTCGATTATACACTTATAATCAAAGTTGTATATATAAAGGTATACCTACAACTTTGATTATAAGTGTCGCTGTTGCGTTCTACAATGGAGTGCAATTATCTAGAAGAAACAAATTCAGTCACGAATTAAAGACACCCTGATCATAAATCTATAATGGAAAAGATACTGTCAAAAATCAAATAATACAATCGTTAAATCTTTAATTTTATTTTCATAACACTGGTATTCCACGTGCAACTGTTTTAACCTCCGCCCTCATTGAACCTCAATAAATACTGGAAAAATTCGAAGTTATCTCGATTTTGACAGGTGTTCAATCACAAATCAGTAGTGTGTAAACTTAACTCTGTTCTGGATTGAAGAGAAATGTAGTGAAAGGCAATTATAAAAGCTCCCCATTAAAAGGTAATATCTCAGTGACCAGTACAATGTCTTGTCACAGTTTCAACTTATTCAAATGATATTAGACATATACAAATAAATTATTCATGATTTTTTTGTCAGTAATTACTGTGATTCATAGGAAGCATGTCAAAATTCATTTATACGTTGAAATTGAATCGTCGCGATTGAATTATAGAACGTACCTAGTGAATAATTGAAAGGGGTATTTGCCCCTTGACCAAGTCCTACCTCCACAATCCACGTATTGACGTATCCCGGCTATCCGTTTTATTTGAACGGATCGCCCCGAGGCGTTTCGTTTTGTTTGTATTTTGGCTTACATTTTTTGTTATGTCACTTTTCCTTCGAGACTTGTATTGAGTAATGAATGCGGATTCTGGCTTGCTTTGTGTATTTTTCCCTAATTGTAATCCTGTAGGATAGCCTACTTTTGTATTGAATGATGGACTGGTTTGAAGCTAATTTTATTACATAAATAATAAATATTTATAGAAGTTTTTTGATATGATACTTAATACTATATGATCTTTAATACTAAAATTATTAAAAATATTATTAGATACTAATCATCATCATTTTCAGTTTATTGTCGCCCACTGCTGAGCATAGATAGGTATCTTCTCGTACGCCACATATCTAGGTCATGTGCCAATATTGTCTTGGTCAGTAGAAGTTTCTTCGATCTAATGACCTGGAGCTGTTATTACTATTTTAACTGACATCCAAAAGGAAAGACGTTCTCAATTCGACTGTTTTTTGTATTTTTGTTACGCGATTACTTTTGATGATATATTATATTGATAGGTAATGTTCAGAGGTGGTCCCATATAAATTTTATCAAAATCGGTTCTGTACTTTGGTTTTTATAACAAAATAACTGGAAAAATGTCATCCAAGTAAACGAAACTGCGTATTTTGAAATAAAATAATTTCACTCAGGAAACGCATATAAAAGTCGAATTGATTTTTAATGAATTAAATGATGATTGATGATTGATGACATATGATTGATGAAATAAAAAAAAAGGTAAAATAAAAATATTTCATTCTGGTTTGGGTTATCGATATAAATATTATATTACATTTATTTTCCATGAAAATTTACTAAACTTATTCTCTGAAATGTAATATTTTTAATTAATTCTAATTGTAATAATAATGAAAAACATTTTTATAATATTTCTAACCCCTGACCAAAAAAGACTGCTAGAAGTTCACTGTGTATCAGTGTCTGTCTGTGACATCGCAGATCTCTAAGATGGACCGATTTTGATCAAATTTTTTGTTTGATTAAGGATTTGATCGAAAGTGTTGTTAGATAAGTACATTCACATTCGATTCGATCATCAAAATCGGTTCAGCTGATTTATATAGTATTTTTAGTTTTCTAAGCTTACTTGTTCATAACTTTTTTATATTAAATCTCCTGACCAAAATTTGACAACAATGCATAAAACATTATTGTTACATTATGACTGTAGACGCAGGTTAGTCCCCGCCGCAGATTTTCGCATTCCGTCCATTAATTCAACGTAAAACATTCATGGTCTTGGTAAAGCTTTGAACACCTGAGCGGGTATCGCGACTACAATTTTATGATTCATATAAAAAAAATTAAACATTTCATTGCCTATATTTCACTTGACCTTATCTTATAGACAGGAAGACGGATGTAAGCCGCTTCCAATCGGACTTTCAGAAATACATACTTACATGGGGGAAGCCTAGAGAAGCCTATGTCCAGCAGTGGACTTCTTGGCTGAGATGATGATTTTCAAGTGACTATAAATTGTGTCCGAATTAAGTTTTAAGCTAAGCCATGGGTTTTGAACCCCCTAGCTTCCGGCACAGCTTCCGGCACAGCTTCCAGCCCCATGGCTGGAAGCTCAACAAAAGCCCATGCTTTTGTTGAACTGATCGAGAAAACCATAATATAATGTTCAAAAGCTCGACTGGCTAGTTATCGTTGATTTTTGTTGTTGTTTGTTTTTGTTTTTGATTGTTGTTGACAGGTGTGCATCTTTTATGAAACACTTAATGATATGTTCTGAAGGCTTCATTAAACGTTAGGTGAACTTACCTTACTCCTTCTTCCTAAGCAGTTGTCAAATGTCTATCATTCAGATTGAAAAAAAAAAAAAAAATGTAATTATTAGTCTCGCTAGTCGCGTAGTTGTCTCTAGCTGAAATCTCGCTAGAGTTTAATTAAAAAATCATTACTCACTCCGGCACTGTTATTGTATTTAATTTAATATAAGGGAATCGTTGACGCAACACCGCTCGCCCTATGCCAATGAATAGAAAATTACAGAGAACAAGTTACATTTCTGATCTTATATCCAGCATGTTCTGATCATACTAGACGCAGATAGCTTCTCATTAGGAAATGCTAGTCGACAGGCTTCACACATCTTCGAGAACGTTAAGAACTCTTGGAGATGCAAATTTCTTTTTGACTAGTATTTGACTATTTGATGCTAGCGATAAATTAACAATGTGCAAACAGCTTCGAAAAATCCGCTGTGTAACTTCGATTTGAACATTACATAACATAACATACCTACTCCAATATTTTACACTTAATTTATAGTTAGTAAAAAATATTTTTTTTCAGGTAGGTCGGGTAAAAAGAATCCAAAATTAAACGTATCTATACATGGGTAAGTTTTTTAACCGACTTCCAAAAACGAGGTTCTCAATTTGACTCTGTTTTTTATGTTTGTTCAGCGATCACTCCGCCAATTGTGAATTGTTTTTGATGATTCTTTTTTTTTGTTAGATAATAATTCATAGGTGTTTCAAAATCGGTTCAGTACCGGTATCAGTTTTAATAACAAAATAACTGAAAAATGTCGTCCAAGTAAACAAATTGGGTATTTTGAAGTGTTTTTTTAGTTTTCTTAACTATTATTATTTTTAATGAACTTATATTATTTTTATTTAAACATTACTGTCGCAAATATCAAGCGAATTAAATTTAATTGACATGTTTGGGGAAAAGTAAATTTAAATGTACTAATGAGCTTAGAAGAGCGATAGATTTGTGTCAAAATTACAGTAAATACTTGCCACAAAAATATTGTCTCTCCCTAACTTAATGAAGAAAAGGTGCCATTGTACACACAGGGTTCTTACACTGCGCGGCCTTTTCTTATTTAAAAAGTACGTTACCTCAGAAAAAAATATGAAACGGTGGTTTTTATTATCACATTATTTTTATGTTGTAATTATGAGTACAATGATTTCCTTTCGATTTTCCACACAGGTCACCGTATTAATCCTGTATGTTAAAAAGATTAATAAATTGACAAATAAGTGTTACTTGTCTGTGAGGTTTTCTACTCTGCGCATGTGATTCATCAAAAGCCGCCCAATGATTGATGTGTTTTATAAATAAATAAATTAACTTTTTTAACTTGAATGGAAGTTTGGGTTTACGCGGTGCGCTTGTTTTTGATCGATTTTACTTCCGGGGAGGGTACAAACACATTTGTCCTCCACCACAGAATTTCCCGGACCGTTTTCGTCGGGTTCTGCATAGAAAAAGTAAAAAAGAAACAATTACCAAAATCTGTATTTACCTACTATCAAAAATATTACTTTGTACCTATTAAAAATTTAGTTTCTTACAGCATAATCCAAATACACATATCTTTAAAAACAAACCATTTGCGCAAACACTATGAACCCCGCACTTGGAAGACCAGTGTCGCGAGCGTCTTATTTGACGATAGTATATTAATGGCACATTTTAGATAGGAAGAAACTAAATACAAGTAGATAAATGCACGCAAATATATTAATTTAATTAAAAAAATTGTGTCTAATACTTATTATCAGTTGGAATCTCTAATAGAATATGTGGAAGTGTGTGTGATTGTCGGTGTGGGGGTGAATGTGTGTATGTGAGGGGTGTAAGAGAGACAGGGAGAGTGAGTGGTTGAAGAGAAGAGGAAAATGGAACGAGAGTGATAGGGTTGTAATATACGGATTATATAAAAGTAAACACTTATCATTTGGAAAAACAATACTGTTAAATAATACGTACTGTTATATACGTACTAATAGTTGTTTATAATGACGAATATAACAATACACTTTTGACTTGGCACAGGTCATCATAATAACCTTGAATTGAATTATTTAAAGTACACTTCTAGTACTGCAAGTACTTGTATGTTCAGAATCACTGTTATAAATAATAATAAAAAGCATTTGTTTGTTCTAACAAAAATGAAAACTAAAACATAAACATTACTAAATTATCCATCCCACTCACAAACCCTCAATAAACGCATTTTAGCTAAAAAAAAAAAATTGTTTCGTTTTCGCGCTTTACAGTACTTACTTGTCTGACAGTTGACAGTTTTACCACCACCAGCCATATAAGTAAGGCAGTAAACTTGTAAAAGATTTGAAAATGTAATAATTAGCAGGTGTAAGTACCGAATGATATCTCCGAGGTCTGCACTAAGTCTCGTAGGAGTCTGTATAGCAAATACCAGTTTAACATCTGGCCACTTTTATACCTACAATTCGGTGTAGATATAAAAGTGGTAAGTAAACAAATATAACTAGGTAAACTATTGTAAATGGCTGTCAGTTGTTCTGCAGCTATTCGCACGTGTCTACTCATGGACAGTGATACAGACAGCACAATAGTAGACGGGAAACGGAACGGGGAGCAACAAAGGAGGACACGCATGGTTTAGCTTCAAACCCTTTGTGTTTGGAAGAAAGTTGTTGAAGCTAAAGAGATCTTAATCTGTGTTCTTTGTAATAATATGTTTGTAGGTATAGGTGTAATCAATTACATCAGTTTCACTGAATTTATCTCGCCTCAGTTAGTGTTTTTTTGGAATCTGGGTTAGACAATATCAAACATTGTTAAAGTAAGCGGCTAAACGCGTGTTGGGCCACGCGTGATGTAGGGTTCTATTGTTGCACATTACAATTTAATTTAAAATAGAGCCTCTTCTTTGATATTATGAACATACGAGTTTTATGTTAGTTTACATGAAATTTGAATAAAATTTTCATTTCTTTCTTATCTCAGTACATTTTTTAGTTGATCGATTACTACTTGCGTGTAAAGCCAACCTTGCCGTGATAGTTTAATTTCAATAAACATATATTAACATGAGTTTTTTTCACATACCCAAAGTCAACCGTTTAGACTTAGATGACTGAGATTTGACTTACAAACAAAAGTTATCACTTTAAAGCTTAATATATTGCAAACGGATCCCTAAATACAAAAATGTTTTTTTTTTACATCCCCAATGTTTTTAGATTACCTATCTTAGGATATCTTTATACGATAGATAGATGAGAAAAAAAAATTCATCGCCACTTACTTAAAGTGCCCCTACACGTACCCCAAAAAAATAATTAACATTTTGGGCCTTACCGAAAAACGTTACTTAACTTTAAGCATTGCTTAACATATTTTGTCAACTTTTCGCTGATGCATAATGACACTTGCGGAAAGAAGAGAGATAATTTAAGATGTTGGTTAAAGTTGAGTAACGTTTTCCGGTAAGGCCCTTTATTCTACAAATTTCTATGTGTTTTTTTTTTTCGAAAATAGGCTTGCTCTTAACCATCAACTCACCTGGTGTTAAGCGACAGTAACGGTCTACGATGGAGCGCACTTGCCTAGAAGAAACCTATTCACTCGCGATTTGAAGACACCTAGATTATATCCAGTCGGAAAGACCCATTCAGGAAGCGCATTCCACAGTTTGGCAGTACGTACAATGAAAGTGGAGCCAAAGCTTTTCGTTCGTGTTTTCGAAATATCAAACATATAACGATATAACTATATGTGTGATTAATATGTATGTATATCCATGACAAATTATAACTTTATAGTACTAATAGTTTTTAAGCAAAGCTGCGGACGGACAGATAGACAGTCGGACAAGGTGAATCTATAAGGGTTCCTTGTTTACTACAGAAAACGCCGTCGCGCGACGCTTGGCAGAAGTGAAATAAGAAAACTATATTGCATACTATTTAATTTGACAGGTATTTTTCTCAATGTGGTGCTCTTACACTGAAGTAACGCATCACATTTTATGTCTGGAAGCATCGGCTCACATAATAGTTTCCCTAATTGCAATACTCAAGATTTGATTAATCCCGTATTATAAAATAGCGTTTTCATTTTAAAAGTTTTAGAAGTCAAATTTCAATACGGTTATAGAAAAGTTTGTAATATAAAACCTGAGACAGTCTTATAAGTATTGACCTCTAGACATAATGTCAACTTAAATCAATGAAAACTTTGTAAATTCAAGTTTTGAAAGTTGATAAGGAATTTAAGTAGAAAAGCGCTTGAAACTTTTAAGTCCGTACTTTAAAACTTGTAAGTTTTATCTATTCAAATTGAATTTTAAGAAAATTTAGGTAAGAGGACACTAGGGCTCATTAGTTACTACTTTACCAAGTTAATTCAACTATCATAAAATTTCGACTGAAATATCACTATCATATTATTTACTAGTAATTGCCCAGTAGTAGCATAATTTTGTCTAAGTACCTATGCCAAATTTTCAATTTATTATTTTTTTTATTTGATAATCTACGAGTACTTACCTTAAATTGAAAAATTAAAAGATCCGAAATTGAACTGAATCAAATCCGAAGTTTTGGCTTCACATACCTAGATCAAATTAATATACACATAAACGACTTTGTCCTCAATTTATAATGAAAAAATAAAATAAAAATCTTACACATACGATATCGGTCCATCCGGTGTTATAAGTTTAAAATGTGTATCTATATATGTATGTTTATGCCTAAGGCATCGTAGCTCTGAAACGGATGAACCGCGCTCACGATCCTTCCTTCCGCGAACCAGCAAAATGTGGAATGTCCTTCCTCGGAAGGTTTTCCCGCCGAGCTTCAACAAAGAGCGTTTTAAAAAGGGTATCTACAAGCACCTTTCCGGGTTAGCAAAGCAACAGTAATGTCAGTGATGTTGCAGTTGTCCATAGGCGACGGTTATCGCTTACCATCAGGCGAGCCGTCAGCCTTTTTGCTTCTACTATTTTATAAAAAAAAAAAAAAAAAAAAAAAAAAAACCGACTTTGATCTACTTAGTTGGATTTTGTCGAAAGTGTTCTTCTTAGCTATGATTCAGGTTCAGGCCGTTTTTTTTTGGCGGGGGTTTCTGAGTTTTCTGAACTTATACTTACGAGTATATCTCTTATGTCGCGCGGCAAGCGTCTAGTCGATCCGACGGGTTATACTCGTTTAAACCTTTGGTTTTTTATACATAATAGGTTTGTGGCTGGCCGCCTACTCATCTAAGCCACAGAATGCGAATGGTTTACTTTAACTTCATTTTAAATTGAGCCATCTTAACACCAGGTTTTATAACAATAAAACATAAAAACTTACGATTTCAGAATATTTGCAAATAAAAAGCTAACACAGCAATGCCACAAAATTGCTCCGCGTCGCGGAAAAATAACAGGAAAGTCATGCACGGGCTCCGTACACTCCGTAGGCCGGAGAGCTATTTGCTGACATAGCGTTTACGATAGTTTTTCTGCACTGTGGTTTTAAACGATTATTATCAGAAAACATTATTTTTGTTGCTCTGTAAAATTTTGAAGGTATAGTGAATTGTACCATTGATTGATTTTGCTGCACAATAAGTATACATGTAGACATTTATGTATAACGCTGGTAGAATATTTTCTGTTCTCTTTATATAATAAATTATGAATGTATTTTAGCTTAGTATATGTTAATATACACCAAATCACTTTTAATTTTTATTACATAGCCCATATTCCCAAACAGCGATATTTTCTTTAAAAAAAATCGTTATGCGAAAACGACATACCCTCGCGTCCTAAGCAAAGGCCGAAATATGTCTGTGACAGGGAACTTTACACGCTACAATAATCGTCCACGAAGATGGCCCCTAACCACATACTAACGTATCTACCCCCAATAAAATTGTATACCCTATAGCCCAATAAAATAGCATTTGTATCACAGAACAGCAACACACCAGACACGAGAGAACGTCCGGTCGTTACTAAACTCTTTATGATTGGACAAACCGTCCAGTCACCGCTACGTAACGGAATTACTGACTATTAACGGCTATCAACCATTCTTAACGGCTAGCTTTGTATAGCGAACGCAATAAAATGGGCGTTTTGTTACTTTATAGCGCATATATCTTGCTTAGTATCGGGATTAACGTCATCGATACTGTATGAAATACTTACGGCTAGCAAATTGATTAATGAAGATAGAATGAACGTTTGTAATTTGCATGACTGGGATTAGTTTATTGAGTTAGCCTTGTCATTCATAATTATAGCGGTAATTCATTTTACTTAGCGCAGTGAGTTGTATTTCAGTTTACTGTAATTCGATGTTTATTTTTTCTAGGGAACTGTCGCTTTATTATTAGGTATAACAATTCAATTAAGGAATATTATACTTGTAGTTAAGACACACGTCGTACACACCATAAAATGATACGCTAAGTAATCAATGACACAAACGCAAGTTGACGTCTCTATATAACATGCACAAATACACACACACAAACATGTATGAAGTTGTCGTATAATTGCCGCTCGGATGTTAATTGGAATTCGAACACTTGAAGCTCGCAATTCAGTTATTCAAAACCGATCCGTTCACCGAGCGAAGGACGTGTCGCTTTTCATCAAATGTGTCAATTGTATGACATAAAAGTGATTGATTCAAAAAATATATGGCGGCCGACGGGAAACGCTCCACATATGGTTCGGCTATGGAGCGGTCTTGAATAACTGAATTGGGCCCCAGGCCTTGTTGTTCACTGGAGAAGTAAGTGAAGAACTGGATTTTATACTAAAACTTACATAGGTACCTACGCAAGCATTGAGGGCAGCTGTTGACAGTCTTATTAATCTCGGCTACCATGCTCAATAAATAACGTAAATAATGGATGCGTGAAAAATAAATTTCATTTTGGGATTACCGCGGCGGCCCTTTTGATATTGGTTCCTTAAACAAAAACATCATCCAGATAAAACGAATAGAATCGAATAATCAGAAAAGACGTTATGAAATATTCTCAACTCTAAAATTGAGAATTAAGTAACTAGAAACAGTGAAATGCCTCTAACCCTATACATATGCCAATCCACAAAGCAACCGTGACTGCGCACAAATCAGTTGTTTACCGTTCTGTGTTGATCGAGTGCGTGGACGTTGATTAATTTGTTTGTGTAGTGGCTATATATAACGTGTTGATATTAACCAATCGAATGATTATCCATTCATCCATTAGATATAATTCATAGAGTAAAACGTGCTCTACATATAATTTGATGTAATTATAGTTCAAAAACCACCAAAATTCATAAGTTTGTTTTTACATCCAAACTACTAATTTTTATGCTTATATTTTTTTTATGCTTTGCCGAGTGTTTTAATGTTGTAGCTTAGTATGTTTGTTTTTTTTTAGGTGGAAAAACAGAAACTTTCATGTCCAGTTACCGATCAATAACGCATAAAATTGTACCATTCTCAACGTTTGGCGGTCTATTTTACGTGACATTGAATTTGGCGGAGTCATGAAGTGAAACACCTTTGTAAAAGCCATAAAACGTTGAAGTTTAAGTACACTGTTTTAATACTATTTATGTTAAAAATATATACAAAATAAATAAAATATGACAGCATATTTAATATGAATATTAAAAATAATTAAGTTCCAAATTCTGCTTATTGAACATATTCGATTTTGTTTCATAGTAACAGGTAAACTGATACGCATAATTTATGTTGTTTACGAAGTCGATCAGAATTTTGTCCTATTTTCAGTACGTCCTTCAGACAAGACCTTTCATGTAGTAAGTAAAGTAATTTTATTTACCTGTCCTCAACGGAGGTATAAATAAACAGAAATGGCCCATTCACTCGGGAACGCTCCTTAATCTAATGAAGATACCAAATTGTGTTTGGTGTTCTCAAAGTTCTGTATAAATGCCATGTAGTGATATTTTAAACTGAAGTATCCAACTCATACCTACGTATTGATATTTAGATGCATGTATCTAAATATCAATACGTAGGTATGAGTTGGATACTCTGATTATAGTAACCAAACTTAATGACCCATTTCGATGCTCTCAATTTGGTTGTACTTTTTAGCCGACTACGGTGAAGCAAAAGCAAGGCTATGTTTTAACCGGTATGTGTGTGTATATACTATGTATTTTCATCTGTTCTCTAATAATTTCTAACATCAGCCTACTTGTGCTAAATAAATAAATATCGTTAAAATATAAATAGGTACGTTATAATAATTTGACAAATGAGGTGTCGTTGAAAACGTTTGTCATTTAGTTAAAAATAATTCAATTCAACGGTGGGCGCGAAGTTTTATAAACCCCACCGTACAAATAGACCGCAAAAGCTCTCGAGCCATACCCTCGACCTCATGGCTGAACGACGCTCATTGCAACTGCAGTCTTCCGGTGACGCAGAGTCATATAGGCGGCTCAATAGACTCATATCAAAGTCTATGCGACACGACATCCGTACCTTTAATACTAATCGTATTAAAGAGACGATAGAGCGGAATAAAGGCTCCAAAGTGTTCGCAAAAGACATGTCTATTGGGCAGAGCCAGTTGACGAAGCTGAAGACAGAAGATGGCAGTCTAGCGTCGACCAAAGCAGAAGTCTTGAGGGAGATTGAGAGGTTCTATGGACAGTTATACACATCGGTCGCAAAACCTGTTAGCAGTTTGGGTAAAGATCCAAGAGCCAAACTGACTCGACATTATACCGAAGATATCCCGGACATCAGCCTGTACGAGATTAGGATGGCCTTGAAACAGCTCAAGAACAACAAGGCACCGGGCGATGACGGAATTACATCAGAGCTACTGAAAGCGGGTGGAACACCGGTACTGAAAGTCCTTCAGAGGCTCTTCAATTCCGTCGTGCTTGAAGGTACAACGCCAGAAGCATGGAACAGAAGCGTGGTGGCGCTGTTCTTCAAAAAAGGAGACAACACTTTGCTGAAGAACTACAGACCCATCTCGCTTCTGAGCCATGTCTATAAGCTGTTTTCAAGGGTCATCACGAATCGTCTTGAACGCAGGTTCGATGACTTCCAGCCTCCCGAACAAGCCGGTTTCCGAAAAGGCTATAGTACCATAGACCACATCCACACGCTGCGGCAAGTGATACAGAAGACCGAAGAGTATAACTTGCCCCTTTGCTTAGCGTTTGTGGACTATGAGAAAGCCTTTGATTCGATCGAGACCTGGGCGGTGCTTGAGGCTCTCCAACGATGCCGTATTGACTATCGGTATGTCGAAGTGCTGAAGTGTTTGTACAACAACGCCACCATGTCAGTCCGAGTACAAGACCAGAACTCAGAGGCAATTTCATTGAAAAGAGGCGTGAGGCAGGGAGACGTTGTCTCTCCGAAACTGTTTACCGCCGGTTTGGAAGATGCCTATAAGCTTCTGGAATGGAAAGGGCTCGGCATCAATATTAACGGCGAGTACATCACTCACCTTCGGTTTGCCGACGATATAGTAGTCATGGCAGAGTCGATGGAAGGCCTCAGTACGATGCTCGAAGACCTCAATAGAGTTTCCCAACGGGTGGGCCTCAAAATGAACATGGACAAAACGAAGGTTATGTCGAACGCCCATGTAGTGCCCACCCCAATATCTGTGGGGAACTCCACTCTTGAAGTTGTTGACGAATACGTCTACCTAGGACAAACGGTCCGATTAGGCAGGTCCAACTTTGCGAGGGAGGTCAATCGTCGTATCCAACTCGGCTGGGCAGCGTTCGGGAAACTTAAAAGCGTCTTCTCGTCCAATATACCCCAGTCCCTCAAGTCGAAAGTTTACAACCAGTGTGTGTTACCAGTGATGACATACGGCACTGAAACGTGGTCCCTAACTATGGGCCTTATAAGGAAGCTCAAGGTCGCGCAACGAGCTATGGAGAGGGCTATGCTCGGAGTCTCTCTACGAGATCGAATCAGAAATGAAGAGATACGTAGACGTACAGGAGTCACCGATATAGCACAGCGGATTAGCAAGTTGAAGTGGCAGTGGGCAGGGCACATAGCACGTAGAACTGATGGCCGATGGGGCCGAAAGGTTCTCGAGTGGAGACCACGTACCGGCAAGCGCAGCGTAGGAAGACCAGCCACGAGATGGACAGATGACCTCATACAAGTGGCGGGAAGACGCTGGATGCAAGCCGCTTCCAATCGGTCTTTTTGGAAATCCATGGGGGAGGCCTATGTCCAGCAGTGGACTTCTTATGGCTGAGATGATGATGATGAATTCAATTCAAATTCATTTCGATTTCATTCCCCATTAATTCATTTCGATTTCATCCATTACAGACATAGACGCCTCACCCACTATTCGATTTTCAAAACTAAAAAAGGTCCAATATTCAATTCCGTTCACAGTAAGCCGAGCCATAATATGGGCGAAATTGCAAACTTGAAACGGGCAAAATTGAGACACATTTCAAGAAGCGAAATCATTTAAGGCGCGCCAGTCGGGAGCGGAAATCCGTCATACGGGGCGCCTCACAAAAGTATAATTAGATTTCGGAGGTCGATGTTACTTTGCCGAGCGCGATTTTTTATTTGCTTCTTTTTTAAATGTTTATTGAGTTTCCGAATCTCCGGGGAGCGTGATTTTGTTTTTATTTCACGGATCGCGGTTTGTGTGACTTTAAATGGTTTAGGTCTTTGGAAATTTCCGGATTTACTTAGTTTATTTTTACCGGAACGTCTAAAAAGAGAATAATGCTTCTGAAGTATATTTTTTTTGGCTGAGGTCTTTGGAAATTTCCGGATTTACTTAGTTTATTTTTACTAGAGCGTCTCAAAAGGGAATAATGTTTTCGAAGTACCTATATATTTTTGTAAACATGTATTTTTTTTCTATCTTTTGTATCCTAAACGGCTTGACGCATATTGCTTTGTCAAGTGAACAGGAACACAACACTCACTATTCAATTAAGGGTTGCGTTGATATTGATGGTATCAATTTATAGTGTCAAGTATTTATAAGACAAAACACAAAGTCATGAAGATGTCTGTGAACTATATCAAAGTGCAATGTGAGTTACGCTAGTGGCTTGTTTAGATTACAGATATAATTTCCCTTGATCACCATTGACCAGTGATCTAAGCACCTTAAGCTAGAAGAAAAAGATCCCCTCGCAATTTAAAAACACCTAAATTGTATCCATCGATGTAGAGGTACAAATGTGTCTTCATCATCACTTTAAGACTAAAAGCAATTGTTTAATTTTGACTCAAAGCCACTCCAGTCACTGAGCGTCGTACTTCACCTCCACTCCGTCTTATTTACGAGCCGCCATACTTCCGCAATATCTTTTTCCTGTCGTACTGGAAGCGCCCTCACACTGCTAATGCACAGGATATTAAAGTGAACAAATTGGCCGGATCCATGACGGCGGTGGTCGACGTGCCATACTTGCTTCTTATATCATAAGCTAGAGACATGGTTTATTTCCACTTTCATTATGTGTACCACTAATTATCATAGTTTAAGAGAGTTGTTGTCGCGCAATCTGCCATACAACAAATAGGAAAAAACTTTTTTCCACTGCTAAACATTAGCCGATATCGACGATTCTTTAAAAAATAAAAATAAAATAAAATAAATATTTATGGGCATTTCACACAACACCATTTAGCCCAAACTAAGCAAAGCTTGCACTATGGAACTAGATGGCTGATAGAATACATATATACCTTTTTTTATAAATATATACATATGATACATAGAAACACCCAGACACAGAACAAACATCCATGCTCATCACACAAATGTTTGCTCTGGGTGGGGATCGAACCCACGACCTTTCAGTTCAGCAGGTAGACGTAGACACACTACCAACTGAGCCACAATACCAGTCAATTTACCTTTATTTATTAATTTACCTTTTATTTATCTGATTAAAATCATAAATGTCTATGCCCCTACGGTTTGTGTTTTTTTAAATTTTGTTATACTCAGTTCCGCAAACCGTAAATGCATAGCCAACAATAGTCCCAACCACACAAAAAAAAATGGTCGAAATTGAATAATAGGTATCTGATAATCGGTAGAGAACAGTTTTCTCCTGTTGTGTCAGAACGCGTAATTTGCTGGCAAGAGATCGCATGATAACAATTCTCGCAAGTCCCAGACTTTAACAGTATGGCTGGGAAGAAAGGCAGCTGGTACATGCTTTGTTTTCCTTTTTCTCCTAGCCCGGCATGGAAGAGAGACTTGCAGAGCAGACTTACATACATTACTGTCGAAAAACTAACATCTTCATCTTCTTCTTCATCGGCGATTGTAAATAAACCTGTTTGTTTATAATTTTATCCCATATAGAAATATTTCTTTGTCTGATCGATGCTGAATTGCGACTTGTTCCAAAGAATTGTCAACACAATAACATACCGTTATCTCGTCTCTAATAATACATTTATTTGTACATCGTGTTATCACGGAGCTAACTTCCACCAGAAATATCTATCTTGTTTCACCTCACATTTCTATGTTTTCTCACAATAAAAGGGTACCTAACCAGCTACTGTAATTGTTTTCCCGAGACCATAAAATTACTTCTTTATTTGTGAGATTTTTTTGGCTACAAAATATACCTATATTTGACACCACGAGCATAGCCCTCTTCATAGCTCGTTACGTGACTTTAAGCTTCCTTATTAATTACTTATCTTTATCCTTATCATGTCACAAGCTGTGACATGCGAACTGCTCTTTGATAGACCACCGAATGCGGTCGAAATTAGATTCCAAATAAAAATTGCCTTGAATAATACGTGATTGAGTGGTTGTCTGTAAAAATGATATAAAATTTGTATTTTGGTAGACATTTGAGCTTGACGCGCTATTTAGCAGATAGATCACACCGCCCTATAACGTAAGCTGCAGTCAAAAGCCTAGTTTGTTGAATACATGACAAAAATATACATAAACGCATAATTTTTATTAATCACTTAACAATCCCACAATCATAATAATAAAATTCACATAATGAAGAGCACGGCATTAAAATTCGCGTATGTCTAACTTCAACTCTTAACATCCAACATAATCAAAGTCAAATGAAATTATACGACACGGGAACGAATAACTTGATTTCGAGTATGGAAACCGGTAACAGCACTTCTGCGTATCGTTAAAACTTCGCAACCGACGTTTATTTTCAATCATCGCTCATATTGCGGTATAGGTATCGTTGATATTCGGACTGGGATTCGGCTGCACAAAGACTGATGCTAATACCATGTCGGTTGGTTCAAATCAAAACGCAGTATGGTAAATTAATGTTGTACTTGGCCACATGTTTCATTTGCTCGAATAAATTCATTAAGTTATTTTGTTTTATTATATCCAGAAACTTTATTATTAACAAATGACTTGTCAAATAAGCTTTAAAGAAAGATTTTCAGAAACGAATTTCGATATGAAATATTGAAATATTTTGAATTATAGATAGGTATCTGAATTGTCTACAATATGTTTCCCTTGAATTTTCATGATTTGACATACTGGATAGTATATTGAGTTGAGTATATTATGTTACATCATATTACCAAAGAAAATTTATTTGCGTTTGAAATACATAATCAATCTTATTTAAATTAGAAAAATATTACATACTGCGTTATAGTCCTAAACAGTCGATATTCCGAGCAGAAAATAACCGGTACTGTTTCGATGCAAGCAAATTCCGGTACACACAGCATTGAAATCGACACCGGGGATACGGAGCTAGAAGCTGCGCTGCCGCTGACACTTTTTAATTTGAAAACTCGTTTTTTTATAGACGAATAGTAGAGTTCGTGGTGTCATTTTTTCTATCGGAATATTGTTAGCGCTCGTATCGGTGTCGGTGTAGTGTGTACGTGGGCTTACTTTACTTTAGTAACTCGAACCACTAACGCGAAATCGGTGAACTCCATCCAAAAAGTGTTTCTTTTTTAGAGTTCCGTATTCAACTACAACACTATATAGTACGAACATACCAAAAACGAAAATATTGAAATTTTTTCAGGAAAATATATTATACATGATTTTTAAGGTTCTCTTGTTTTCTTAAACATTGTATAAGTTAATCACAGGCGACGCCGACGCGAGCGACGTGCCGGTAATTACGTTATACCGTGCACAACATGCCTTCATCTCAGCGGTACTTTGAAATTTATATCAATTTTAAGGGTTTCAAAGAAATAATAAATTTATCTACTTTTTTGTGTGAAAATTTAAAGGTCAAGGTTCAATCATGCTCTAGCAGTCTGTAACAAAAGCAAACGCATCAAAATAATTGCGATTTTTTTTGCGTGAAATAATTCTTTGTTGACCACCAACTCGCCTGATAGTAAGCAACAAAATTATCATGATCAAAGATAGAGCTCGTTGATTTAACAAATTCACTCTAAGCTTGAAGAAAAGCTAGAAGAAAGAGATCCCCTCGCAATTTAAAAACACCTAAATTGTATCCATCGATGTAGAGGTACAAATGTGTCTTCATCATCACTTTAAGACTAAAAGCAATTGTTTAATTTTGACTCAAAGCCACTCCAGTCACTGAGCGTCGTACTTCACCTCCACTCCGTCTTATTTACGAGCCGCCATACTTCCGCAATATCTTTTTCCTGTCGTACTGGAAGCGCCCTCACACTGCTAATGCACAGGATATTAAAGTGAACAAATTGGCCGGATCCATGACGGCGGTGGTCGACGTGCCATACTTGCTTCTTATATCATAAGCTAGAGACATGGTTTATTTCCACTTTCATTATGTGTACCACTAATTATCATAGTTTAAGAGAGTTGTTGTCGCGCAATCTGCCATACAACAAATAGGAAAAAACTTTTTTCCACTGCTAAACATTAGCCGATATCGACGATTCTTTAAAAAATAAAAATAAAATAAAATAAATATTTATGGGCATTTCACACAACACCATTTAGCCCAAACTAAGCAAAGCTTGCACTATGGAACTAGATGGCTGATAGAATACATATATACCTTTTTTTATAAATATATACATATGATACATAGAAACACCCAGACACAGAACAAACATCCATGCTCATCACACAAATGTTTGCTCTGGGTGGGGATCGAACCCACGACCTTTCAGTTCAGCAGGTAGACGTAGACACACTACCAACTGAGCCACAATACCAGTCAATTTACCTTTATTTATTAATTTACCTTTTATTTATCTGATTAAAATCATAAATGTCTATGCCCCTACGGTTTGTGTTTTTTTAAATTTTGTTATACTCAGTTCCGCAAACCGTAAATGCATAGCCAACAATAGTCCCAACCACACAAAAAAAAATGGTCGAAATTGAATAATAGGTATCTGATAATCGGTAGAGAACAGTTTTCTCCTGTTGTGTCAGAACGCGTAATTTGCTGGCAAGAGATCGCATGATAACAATTCTCGCAAGTCCCAGACTTTAACAGTATGGCTGGGAAGAAAGGCAGCTGGTACATGCTTTGTTTTCCTTTTTCTCCTAGCCCGGCATGGAAGAGAGACTTGCAGAGCAGACTTACATACATTACTGTCGAAAAACTAACATCTTCATCTTCTTCTTCATCGGCGATTGTAAATAAACCTGTTTGTTTATAATTTTATCCCATATAGAAATATTTCTTTGTCTGATCGATGCTGAATTGCGACTTGTTCCAAAGAATTGTCAACACAATAACATACCGTTATCTCGTCTCTAATAATACATTTATTTGTACATCGTGTTATCACGGAGCTAACTTCCACCAGAAATATCTATCTTGTTTCACCTCACATTTCTATGTTTTCTCACAATAAAAGGGTACCTAACCAGCTACTGTAATTGTTTTCCCGAGACCATAAAATTACTTCTTTATTTGTGAGATTTTTTTGGCTACAAAATATACCTATATTTGACACCACGAGCATAGCCCTCTTCATAGCTCGTTACGTGACTTTAAGCTTCCTTATTAATTACTTATCTTTATCCTTATCATGTCACAAGCTGTGACATGCGAACTGCTCTTTGATAGACCACCGAATGCGGTCGAAATTAGATTCCAAATAAAAATTGCCTTGAATAATACGTGATTGAGTGGTTGTCTGTAAAAATGATATAAAATTTGTATTTTGGTAGACATTTGAGCTTGACGCGCTATTTAGCAGATAGATCACACCGCCCTATAACGTAAGCTGCAGTCAAAAGCCTAGTTTGTTGAATACATGACAAAAATATACATAAACGCATAATTTTTATTAATCACTTAACAATCCCACAATCATAATAATAAAATTCACATAATGAAGAGCACGGCATTAAAATTCGCGTATGTCTAACTTCAACTCTTAACATCCAACATAATCAAAGTCAAATGAAATTATACGACACGGGAACGAATAACTTGATTTCGAGTATGGAAACCGGTAACAGCACTTCTGCGTATCGTTAAAACTTCGCAACCGACGTTTATTTTCAATCATCGCTCATATTGCGGTATAGGTATCGTTGATATTCGGACTGGGATTCGGCTGCACAAAGACTGATGCTAATACCATGTCGGTTGGTTCAAATCAAAACGCAGTATGGTAAATTAATGTTGTACTTGGCCACATGTTTCATTTGCTCGAATAAATTCATTAAGTTATTTTGTTTTATTATATCCAGAAACTTTATTATTAACAAATGACTTGTCAAATAAGCTTTAAAGAAAGATTTTCAGAAACGAATTTCGATATGAAATATTGAAATATTTTGAATTATAGATAGGTATCTGAATTGTCTACAATATGTTTCCCTTGAATTTTCATGATTTGACATACTGGATAGTATATTGAGTTGAGTATATTATGTTACATCATATTACCAAAGAAAATTTATTTGCGTTTGAAATACATAATCAATCTTATTTAAATTAGAAAAATATTACATACTGCGTTATAGTCCTAAACAGTCGATATTCCGAGCAGAAAATAACCGGTACTGTTTCGATGCAAGCAAATTCCGGTACACACAGCATTGAAATCGACACCGGGGATACGGAGCTAGAAGCTGCGCTGCCGCTGACACTTTTTAATTTGAAAACTCGTTTTTTTATAGACGAATAGTAGAGTTCGTGGTGTCATTTTTTCTATCGGAATATTGTTAGCGCTCGTATCGGTGTCGGTGTAGTGTGTACGTGGGCTTACTTTACTTTAGTAACTCGAACCACTAACGCGAAATCGGTGAACTCCATCCAAAAAGTGTTTCTTTTTTAGAGTTCCGTATTCAACTACAACACTATATAGTACGAACATACCAAAAACGAAAATATTGAAATTTTTTCAGGAAAATATATTATACATGATTTTTAAGGTTCTCTTGTTTTCTTAAACATTGTATAAGTTAATCACAGGCGACGCCGACGCGAGAGACGTGCCGGTAATTACGTTATACCGTGCACAACATGCCTTCATCTCAGCGGTACTTTGAAATTTATATCAATTTTAAGGGTTTCAAAGAAATAATAAATTTATCTACTTTTTTGTGTGAAAATTTAAAGGTCAAGGTTCAATCATGCTCTAGCAGTCTGTAACAAAAGCAAACGCATCAAAATACTTGCGATTTTTTTTGCGTGAAATAATTCTTTGGTTGACCACCAACTCGCCTGATAGTAAGCAACAAAATTATCATGATCAAAGATAGAGCTCGTTGATTTAACAAATTCACTCTAAGCTTGAAAATACCAAGGTTATAGCTCACCACTTTCCAGTTTTAAATGATTGGAACTATAAATAACTATACATGTATTTATATTGCGTAAAAAATATTCCAAAATATCAACCAACAATTATTGAGTATGTACATATATTTCGAATCCACCTTTCGTCAGCTTTATTTACACTTTAATAGAAAACCGATACATTGTTGCCAATTTTTCAGGTTTTATTATCCGGTAATAACCAATAATAACCGATATTTTGACGGATAAGGGCGTGAGATAACACTTGATCTCATGCTCATTAATGTTGATGATTCCTGGAACCGTGCATTGTATCTTACCTTTACACATTACGAATCACTTTATAGCTTGTTGGTTTCAAAGTGACGCGCGAAGAAATTACATAAATAAACATCTTTATTTTTACACTACTGTACAGTAAGGAAGATTAGATACATAGATAAACCGACTTATCCGTAGAACAGAGTCGGATGTGACCATAAAGCGAAAACGAGTTAAATAGCTAAATAAGATAAGGAAAACGAGCTCTACAGACGTATATTTTTAGAATTTTCGTAACTTATTTAGTTTCGAAAATATATAATTGAATAACGTTTGATCTGACATTAGCTCCGAATAAAATTGCACGGAGTGACCAAACGACGGCTCACGGGGAGCGAGAGCGGCGCTGGTGCCCAGTCCGTTCTTCAGTCCAGCCGCTGTTTGTTGGAAGGAGGGAATTTTTATGTCATTCGCTTAGTTTATTTTCGGTTTAATGAATTAAATAATTTATCAAGTGTTTTGCATGAAAAATCATATTTTTAGAGATTCTACCATAACAGAAAATGTTGGATATGTTTAAAAAAGATGCAGAAGACCCTGAGTTTAGTTTATCAATTTCAAATGTTCCTGCTGTTTATATGAAGAAAAGTGTAAATGCTGGTAAGTTGATGGTTTTTCACTTGTAATATTTCGTGATACACATTATTAAGTTCTTCAATTAGTATATATTATGTCTATATTGCTTTTTGTCACAGTAAACAGTTGTGGGTGATTGATTTTTATATAGGACGTTTTTTGAAGAAGATGCATAGGAACGATTTTTTAGTGCGAAAATACGATAGGTGTAATGTATATTCACAGGGTAATCATTATTTCTGTAATGATTTATGTGGTTATAACCAGTAAAAATAGAAGTCTTAGGAAATATAAGGACAATTTTGTACGAACATTATTGAACTTTTAGGAATTACATATCAATATAGAAAGTTTTTCTACGGAATCTTTGATACGATTTGTTGTTTCGATGTTAAGATAAGACCTTATTACAGGGATAATGAAATCAATTAGAACGTTGTTCATTTAAAAATTTTTTTAAATATAAATAAAATTATACTTAAAATTGGTAATATAATAGCTAAGTACATTGTCTTGAAATATACATGATTAAAAAATATTTCATGAATAATTTCATACAGTTTTTTATTTCAGTTGTGATGACAACGACCATTCACAACAAACATTACCTTTGCCTCCTGGAGCAGAAGTAATCAGTCAGAAACTAGATGACATAAGGGAGGAGTTTCAGCATGAAGATGGTACCACCAAGGAAATTACCTGCGACAGCTAAGCTACTGAATGTCGGGTCTGATGCACCTGCTGAATATGCTTATAGCAATCAACCTAGTATAATTTATTTGAAAGTGCGTTCTAGTTTCGAAAATTCACCATCACTAAAGCTTGAAGAGTTATAAGTTTATTATCACTTATATCTACCCCGATAATTAGTTTTATTCAATAAGATCTACCCCGGTTAGTTTGGAATTGTCAGTGCCAACTCTGATGCCATCTCCTACTAATATTCAGTATTGCTATAGCACATTCTACCCTAATCATGTAGAAAATAGTAGTTTCACATATTCATCTGCTACTTCGCTTCCAAATGATCCCTAATGATCAAATGACTCCTAAAATGACTAGAAAACGACAGCGGCACACAAAAGAATGCAAAAACCTTAAACCCAAATGCCTGAAGAACTTTGATAAGAAATATGCAAAGAAAAGAGAAAAACTGTAGAAGAAAGTGTTTTGCTTTTGGCCTGAAAATTGTGCTGAATAAAATTAAAACCGCTTTGTAAGTTGTAAGTTTACGTCACATAAAAGTTTAACATATGTATATATTACATAACACACCAGTTTTTACAGAAGGAACATGTCCAATGAGGGGGACAGTGTCCACTCTGTTATCTAAAGAACTTCTCAAACAAAAACTATCTATATCTTCATGTAAGGCGTTTATTACTAAGATAAGCTAAAATTGAAGGACATCCTTAAGTTATTGGCAAAGTGATCCAAAATACCGTGTTTTACATTAAGCGTCTCGTTAATAAATCATAATAAATAATAATAAATCTCAGATAATAAGGCTTGGATGAAAGACATTAAGTGCAAGAACATTAACTGGAGCAGCTTTCTAAGTTTATGCAGACGGTAGTGATCCTAACAAATTGTTTTTTTTTTATATGACCTGACTCAACCTTATTAATCACTAAAATATTATAGTGATTGGCGGTAACACAAGGAACTCGGAACAACCTGAACTGACACCTACCTATTCTGAACCTATTATGGTTCCTGCTGCTAATTATAAAATCTTTATGGTTATTTACCATTCAGAATTAATTTTCTTATAGTATGATCCATAGTTTAACTCTCTGCCATATAACATCACTCCTGATGTTTCTAAAGAATCAAATGATGACCTATCGGAATAAGAAATGTTATATTTATTATATAGATTTTCTTATTGCTGCTACTTTTTTAATCAGAATTCTTACTAGTAATTTACCAAAACAATGTTTATAATAATAAGTACTAAATTAAGTAATTAAATGTTTGTCTACATAATATTTCATTGTCATTAATTACGTACACTCACGTCTAGGTCACGATGTAAGACTAATTGATTTATTTTGAATTAAGTAAACTAGTACAAAGTTTAAATATCTTCATTGTAATTTTCTTCCGTTGTTATGATACATATTTACGTACCTACATTTATAAAGTTTAAGACTGCTAATGCCATAGTCGTTTAGGTTAATTAGTTACCATCCTGTGAACCGATATGTCATTTCTTTATTTTTTTAAGTTTCAACTAATACTACAAGACAGTATTAGATAGTACATTTAAATTAATGTCAAGTATAGAACCTTGCCTAGGTTACGATGCCTTTGTTTGTTAAAATTATAAATAATGTTATTTAAAGAAAAAAAATGTTGTTGATTTTATAACTAATGTGAAGTTTAAATTTCTTCATGCGCATCTCTTGCATTGTTTTATTAGATATAAGTAGGTCTGTAAGTTTCAAACTATGCTATTTTTAAGCCTGTATCTAACTGTGATAACTGTATGTACTAACCTATTATGAGATTATTTTAATGAATAAACTATTTTAAATAATAATGTCATTTCTTATTTAGTTATATGAAAAGTTAGTCATAATATGGCTAACATTAATTTTGAATATTTCAAGGTAGTTATTCACAAAGGACTCTATGAAAGAGGGGTAGTTCCAACAAAAAACAACTCATGTAAATATAGAACGCCAACGTCTCCGTAAAACAACGTATAATGTTCACTACGGCGCCTCGCTCTTCCGCTATAAAACGTTCAATGTTGATATGGAACTCACTATCTCAAGAAACAAAAGGATAATAAATATAAACTACAGAGCATTTAACTGGGCTAGGCCTTTATAATAACATACCAAAAAATCTAAATGCCAAGGCTCACCGTTTAAGAGTTACAGACGATATTATCTTCTCTAACCTCTACTGAAAACTAGCAATCCTGCAGATCAAACTTTATTCTACGGATGAGTCGAAACTTTTTATTGTAAACAATTTTTTTACAGAAAACTTACAAAACTAGTGTGACAACCGGCGGCCTTATCGCTAAAAGCGATCTCTTCCAGGCAACCGTGGTATGGAGATAAATTCATAGAAAAAGTGAAGCGGGTATGCAATAGCAGAGACACTGGATATAGCTATAATAAGGTTATGTTGTTTATCAAGGCTATATATTTGGGTATGTATATAAGTACTTTCTTGTCGCTGCCCTGCAGCCTTAAATAACCTATTTTGATATGCGAGGTGTCTGTAAATTGATAATTACAATGACCTGACGCAAACATTAACGATCTTAATGAAAAACTCAACCGTCTCAAATTCTCTGTCATATTTCCGCAAGAGTTATTACTATAGTTAGTACGTATCAGCGAGATTTTACCAAATATGTTGAGTGTTGGTCAAATTTGAGTGACGTGTTTCGGTGAGACCTGTTAAGACCCTAAGTTGTCATGTCGTATTATCTTCAAACTAAACAAACGGGCAACATTTCAAAGTAGTAAAGGAGACGACTCAATCTCGCCATAGAGCGTCTCAGGTTTCGTTAGCATAATAGTCAATATATATATAAGTATACTTATATAGACGATGCGTTACAATATAGCTATTTGAATAAAATGACGTAAATAAATAATGTGTATAGTAATGTTCGATATTAAACGGTGAGCGGTGATTGCAAATTAATATAATGTATACATGTAATAAAGAATAAGTAGTTCAATATGCAATTTAAGGTCAAATCATTTTATTTCCTTCTCTGTTGAAGTTTTGAATGTCAGAATATTAAAGAGTGTTTGTATTATATGAGAATGTATGTAGTATAGTTTGGCGCGAATACCTTTGTCTGATCTTAATTTATTGGACTTTAAACAATATGTTTTTAAACGATTATTTCTAAAACCTCACTTTAAAGATATTTTTTTTTATAAATCCATAATAAATATTTGTAAGTGATTCATTTTTTGTCGTTACGTATGTTCTGTACGACGACACAGGCATACATTTGCTTGTAGGGCAAACTGGCGTGTAAATTGGACCGTCTCCTTTAGAGGAAATGGTAAAGAGTTGTCAGATTTGTACTAAATATAGATTTGAAGTCAATATAAAGCTTGTTATAAGCGTTTAATTTAATTCTAAGTAACACTTGCTATAAATATCTATCTAAGTAATTAGAAAGCAGATGTTAAATTAATCCCGTTTTAAGTATTTTGTAAATTCGCGGAAACCTGTATGTTTTCAACAGGTTTCCATAATTCAATTAAAAACATGCCTATGAATCGGAGCACGTTTGCCGCATGCATTCGCAAATTAAATCAGCATCGGGTATACGTTGAAATTAACCGATAAATAATTTAATTATTGGTATTTTACTTATCTATAAAAAAAATGATTATTAGTGCAAGGAAAATATTTTGATAATTTTAAGTAATCTATCGATTGAATACTGAATGGAAGTAGTGCTCTTCAATTACTTATGGTTTTTATAGTTTTTAGGGTTCTGTACCTCAAAAGAAAAAAACGGAACCCTTATAGGATCACTTTGTTGTCCGTCTGTCTGTCTTGTCTGTCTGTCTGTCCGTCTGTCCGGGTGTCAAGACCTTTATCTCGGGAAAACGTAAAGGTATCATGTTGAAATTAAAACCATATACGATCCATAGTCTCTTGCTGCAGAAAGAAAATTAAAATTTCTCAGTTTTCGTAATAAAAAGTTACAGCTGAATATATCATAAAACACGTAAATTTCGTCACTCACAAGGGAATCAAAACCTATGGGGTATACGGGAAGTATACTTCCCGTTTACCTAGAACTATGAAATTTGGCAAGAAGCATTGTGTTAGAGTACACATATAGGAAAAATCCGAAAACTGGTCTTTTTTTATTTAATCACAAAAAAATAGGGCCTTTATGCAAGGAATGAGGGTCCAAATTTTAAAGTTCTTTAACCGTATCATGTGGGGTATCATATGAAAGAGCTTCATTAGCATAAGCTAAAACAGGTTTTTAAATATTTTTACGATGTATATTTTTTGGTTTATGAAGGAAAATATTAAAAAATATATGATTTCGCCCTTTTATCTACTTACTAGTTTATACGGAACCCTCGGTGGGCGAGTCTGGCTCGCACTTGTCTGTTTTTTTCTAACTAAATCTATGTTTGATTCAAATGTAAATTTGAATATGCAAAGGTTTGGCTGAGAATGGAGCCTGTTGCATCTATAGTAGAATTATGTGATTATGATTAAGAAAATGAAATATAGTTTTAAGTAAATAATCAATTTACTTAAAACTGCGAGTAGGTATATGAAGCAATACCGTTATAATTGTATCAAATTAAAATGATATTTTTGTTTTTAATACAATATACTCTAAAAATGTATAACAGCAGCCTACACAATTTTAGAGCATATACACGACAAAACTATTCCTCTTTTTTCGTGGAAACGTCAATTGCTTTGTATTTCAAATAATACGTTACCTGTATCGCTGGCTAACTGCGTGTCACGGCCAACTGTGGCGGAATATGATTGATACATTCACGTCGCAACCAGAAAATAACGAAATTGGCAGAATTTTTTATACTGCATTCCTATATTATACACCTACGATGATGCAGATCATTTCAGCTTCAAAAAATTCACTGCTGAACATAGACCTCCCCTGTGGGTTTCACTGCTGAACATAGACCTCCCCTGTGGGTTTCACTGCTGAACATAGACCTCCCCTGTGGGTTTCACTGCTGAACATAGACCTCCCCTGTGGGTTTCACTGCTGAACATAGACCTCCCCTGTGGGTTTCACTGCTGAACATAGACCTCCCCTGTGGGTTTCACTGCTGAACATAGACCTCCCCTGTGGGTTTCCTAAAAAGACCGGTTGTAAGAGACTTGCATCCAGCGTCTTCATGTCACTTGTATGAGGTTTTGATTACACTGACATACATTATTACACATATATTTGTATACTTTTTACATCTAATACAGATGACATGGAAAAGGCTGTATACAAGCTGCATTTAACCTGTCTTTTTGAAAATCCAAGGAGGCAGGTCTATGTCCAGCAATGGTACTTCTTGTGGCTAAGATTATAATGATGATGATTTGTACATTTATTTTAGGTTTTTTTAACATTTAATTGATATACGATTGACCACCAATTCGCCTGATGGTAAGCTACTGTCTAGCCGAAAATAGAGCTTATCTATTCACTCTAGCCTTGAAAATGGAGCTTATCTTTTCACTCTAGCCTTGAAAATTGAGCTTATCTATTCACTCTAGCCTTGAAAATTCCAAAATTGTAGCTCTCAAGAAACAGGTAAGGCAGCAACGTGACGTAGTGTGTAAGTATGTTTGTTTGTTTGTTCACCGATTACTCCGCCAATTGTGATGAGAATCATCACAATCATGTGATGATTCTTTATTGTGTGGTAGATAATACTCAGAGGTGATCCCATAAACATTTTATGAAAATCAGCTTAGTACTTTGGTTTTTATAACAAAATAACTGGATAATGTCATCCAAGTAAAAGAATTGCGTAGTTTGAAGTCGGTTTTTTCTTTCATTTTTGTAAACTATAAATTGTTTGTACTTATCTCATGCCAACGAATGAATAACATAAATTAACAATAATCATCGATTTATAAACTAGCTCCGCTCCGCGGTTTCACCCGCGTAGTTATGAAAAACGTATTAACGTTCAGTTTTATAATATTAGTTACTTATTTTATGCAATTGTAACAAATGTATTTCAAAACACCAATTATACATTCATTCAAATTGCTATTTTCCTAGTTGTAAGTACCTATAATATGTTGTCACAAATCTTATTTTGAATGAACTAGGAGTATAACACCAATCCGGTAAAATGTAAGTTCAATAAAATAAATCAGTTCCGGAAGGAAACTAAGTTTATCAACAACCTCTCTGCAGTAGTACTCTATGAAACAATCCCCACGTCCAATTCACCGTTCCGCTGTACTATTCGCCTTTTTTCACAATTTTCTCCGTAAAGTAACAGTTTCGTCCGTAGTGGAGCCATCCGCGAAACAAAATTAGCGAGGTACCTCTATTTTACGGTTTTTACGGTTGAATCCGTAGTGACCGTGCGTTCATGACTCGACATTTTTCCGCATTTTTTATGCATTTTGATGCATGCCACGGTTATTTAGTTTGGCGGAATAATGGAAGGTGTATTTGCATCGATAGGCTTTTTTTTCCTTTTTGCTTATTCACCGGTTAAATTGATGTTCAGGTGTTGTGTTCGGGACGATTGGTTTCCGGATCTTATGTCGCCGTGTCGTGGAAGGAGAACCTTTTCTTGCGTTATGTTGCGTGATGTACTTTGTTTTCTTTGTTGTTTTGACCTTTTTGTGTTTGTTTTTGTTGGATTGGTTTGAAGATGAGTGTTGCTTTTGTATAATTTAATAATTTGCTTATTGATAACAAAACTTGTTTGCACTGTGACTTGTTTAGCTTTTTATTGTAAATGTTTCAGTATTTCATTTTTTCATAATGACACTGTTAAGTTAAATAAATTAAATAAATATTCGTGATATATATTAAATCGAATACTTACAATTGAACGTTACAATGCATTTGTTTAGTCTCTAAAAATACGTTTTCTTTTTTAACTGACTTCGAAAAAGGAGGAGGATATCAATTCGTACCGTATATTTTTTGTAATCAACGGGATTTGACTATAGTTCACCTGATGTTAAATGGCAGTGTGGTTCACGATGATAAAGTAAATCGAGCGTTGAATGAGAATTGGCCATCAAATTAAGCTATCGAAACTTAATAAGCTAAAATTAAGCTAGAAAAGCTAAAAAGCTAAGTAAGTAGTTTAAGCTTTAAATGTTTTGCAAGAAATTTAAAATTTCACCAAACTTAAGAAATACAGCTTACTAGCAAAATAGTACAAAAAGTTAACAAAAAGGTTAAGGTATACAAAAAGTTACACGGAAAAAAAATCTCTCTCAAAAAATGTTATAATACTACACTAAAACTACAAATCATTTTCCACAATCTATATCTCTCTATCTCTGTATTAGGTACTATATTAATAAAACTCACCATATTAACAAAATAAATAAAGAATATAGCTCCCCGTTACCTATTTCACAGCTAGACTAATATAAAAACAGTCCAATATACCGCAAGTCTGCTCTTATTTTTGCTATATGTCAGACCCTTCGAGAAATATTCTAGAGAAAGTTATTGAACTCGTTCTTTGTTCACAGGATTAGACAAAAAGAGCGCTATTCTATTTGCAATCGAGATCATTTACAACTGAGTATAGTACGACAACCAACTCTGGTGTAGTTTTACGCTTTTCCATAGATTCACAGAATTTAAGACCTCAGTTCGACAACACGTATTGTGTGGCAATACACTGCGCTCGTAAATGGGATAGTGTTAATTGTAAAATTCAATATGCCCTGAAACACTGGAAATATTTAAGTACTTGCAATCTGAAACAGTAAAAAATCAATAAATATTGGTGGACATTTCAAGCTTGGAGGTAGAATAACTAGCAAAAGTATGGAACTTAACCCAAGCGATTTCTGTGAAAAAATCCTACATTTACAATAATAATATCTAGTAGTCAGGTAAAGCCTTTTACCTATAAATAAAGCGTGCCTATAAGCTAATAAATCTGGTCGATGGCCGCGTATCATGTGTGAATTACACCATTAATTTCACACATTTATTTTTTGTATGCTTGCTCTCATACCGCGGAAAACACATAAGTCATATTTTTTGCCGCAACATCTGTATTTTATCGCTGAAGTAGATATTTTTGCGGGCTCGATGTAACCTTTTCGACCTTGATATAGTATGAAATATTAGGAAAACAAGCTTACTTCCGCGCGACTACGTTTTTTTTGTGGTGCGATGAATAAGTTGAAGTGGCGAGGACATTTTTTTTGTTTTTCTAGTGGGCAACACAGTGACTTTGTCACGCAAAACTTATCATGGATCATATTTTTTTTGCTATGATAGCTTAAAATTAACCTTGAAATTAAAAGTATTTAAAAATAGTACAAAGAGAAAAAGTAACAATGTCTTTGCAAAAATAACCTAAGTTTTGCTTCAGTATGGTTAATTTTTAAATATTATATTAAGGGAATTATTTCTATACTAATTGTAAGCAGCCAGACAAACGCTTTAGGGGCTTTTGTTCGTTTTTTAGGGTTCCGTACCTCAATAGGAAAAAACGGAACCCTTATAGGATCACTTTGTTGTCCGTCTGTCCGTCCGTCCGGGTGTCAAGACCTTTATCTCGGGAACGCGTAAAGGAATCGAGTTGAAATTAAAACCATATACGCAGATCTATAGTATCGTGCTGCAGA
This sequence comes from Lycia hirtaria, assembly GCA_947563715.1. Classification (NCBI taxonomy): domain Eukaryota; kingdom Metazoa; phylum Arthropoda; class Insecta; order Lepidoptera; family Geometridae; genus Lycia; species Lycia hirtaria. Next base: position 30,371,573 of record OX387375.1, read on the forward strand.
AAGAAAAATAAAATTTCTCAGTGTTCGTAAAAAAAAGTTACAGCCGAATATGTCGTAAAAAACGCACATTTCGACAGAGGAATCAAAACCTATGGGGTACTTCTCGTTGACTTAGAACTCTGAAATTTGGCAAGAAGCATTGTGTTAGAGTACACATATAGGAAAAAATCCGAAAACTGGAAATTTTTATTTAAATCACAAAAAAAATAGTGTCTCTATGCAAGGAATGAGGGCCCAAATTTTAAAGTGAATTAACCGTATCATGTGGGGTATCATATGAAAGAGCCTCATTAGCATAAGCTAAAACAGGTTCTTAACACATTCTTCGCCCCCTGCAGATCCTTCACTTCTGCTGGGAACCAAAACTTTTAGGCGAATTTTGATTAAGTACAGAGTGGCCGCGCAAAGCAACGTTGACTGCCTCCAACGCCGGCGGCTTACTGACTACTACAAAATGAACGGGACGCTCACTCGGATCCGAGTGGGAGGCGCCGCTACTATAGCCCCGTCCCACTCGGATCCGAGTGGTGAGCAAGGAATGTGTTAAATATTTTTCGGCTTATGAAGGAAAATATATAAAATATATATGATTTCCCCCTTTTATTTAGTTTGTACGGAACCCTCGGTGGGCGAGTCTGACTCGCACTTGTCCGGTTTTATTTTACGCAATATAGATCTACGATTGACCACCAACTCGCCAGATGTTAAGCGACGGTGTGACCGAGGATGGAGTTCGTTGATCTAGAAGGTACCATTCACTCTAGCCTAGAAAATTTCAAGATTGTAGTTCTCAGGAAACAGAGATGGCGGCAAAGAATTCAATTTCTGTGCAGTACGCATCAAGAACGTGGACCGATAACGCTGAGTACGGATTTTTGGCATTTCAACGAGAAATGGGTGGTAATTTGCCGACTTTCTGCTAGTCTGTACTGAAATGGGGAGGATGGACATAGGTCGTGAAGCTCTTGCGCATCCTCCCCAAAATGAATCCTGTAGAATATAGACAGACTTGCTAATTTACGTTTCACTTCGTCAATAATCCACAAAAAATCTAATAACAGATATAGGTATTCTAATATTTCATTTAATTCTATTCTAAGTCCAATTCCGAAAGTTTTAATATCGAAGCCACAAATGATATTTGAACGAGCATTTGATTCTAAAACTAAATTCGTTGATCAAAATTCAGCAAACGTTATAGACGGCATGTACTTAGTTGTGCTCGTGTACTCTTTACCATATCATCCAAGAGCACTTATTTGAGCTTCATCTCAAATATGTTTTATAGGTTCAATTTCACCGCGACACGATCTACATTTATGAAATTGCTTTGGCAAATGAAATTTTTCTTACAAATTGGGCTTGAATGGTGCCCGCATTGCCTTATGGTGGGGGAAAGTGGATTCGTATAAACCAATCGTGTGATACCTTGCGTGCGGTAACAGTTTTTTCAACCACTTTGAGCAATGGAAACATGGAGTGGTTTTTAAATCTAATTCAAGTAGAGTTTGGTATGAAACTGTTTGGATAACTAGGTTTTGGTTTGGTTGGGCATTTCGGTTTTTTTGTTCAGTACTAGACTTGCACTTGACCGTCTGATACTCACCTGATACAGATATTGCAGTAACAACGTTGGAGCGCACTTAGACATATATTTATTTATGGAAGACTCATGACATCAAGTAAACGTTAAGCAACAAAAACAAAAAACGCTACATTAATATAAGTACCTACCTATAATGTGTCCGCCACAAACTGGTCCCAGCTGAGCATAAAGCTGGCTGTGAACTTAGTCCACTTACCTATTTGCTCGCGATTTGAAGAAATATCCATTCAGAAAGCGTATTCCATTCAGTAAGCCGTATGATGAAATTGAAATAAAAGAGTTTCGTTCGATTTTTAAATATACCTACGCCATGAAACGATCACGCTTGTCCATGTTTCTAGCTGTCCGATAGCAAAAAGGGCAAGAGGAAATTAGATGATGCAAATCATATTACACCGAAATAAACCGGATAAAAACAACGATTAATAAAAAAAAACAATACCTAAGCTACGATGTTCCAAGCTTTGGAGTTTTGCGCAAAGAGAAACGATTCCTAAGAGTCAAAGCTTACAGAAGACACATACGAAATTTGTAATGCGATTGCTTAAAGTCTCTGAACAAAATGACTGTGATACAGACAGACAGACAAGACGAAATTAAAAGGCTACTGAACCACATAAAGGCATTTCGTTTGATGCGTCATCCCAAACACCGAACGATGTTCCTTTGAAAGTGTCCCGGTTGCACAAAATATTCGTACCCCGAACAAGTATCTGCACGAAATTGTTTTTTCATGCTTCAGCCTGGCTGCGGCGGAATCTGTCCGGGGCCGCGTTCCTCGCCCTACGCTACCGGAATATCTTCAAGGAATTCCCGGCGTGCTGATCTTTGTTGACATATTGGTATACAAAGTAGGATGGATGTTGTGGCTAGGGATTCATTCGTCAATGACCAAAATCCGTTATTGGAAATGTGTCAGTTTTTAGTCAATAACTACTTTTTAGCTTAGGGCTCTGTTGTCAACAAAAAAATCGTCATACTTTCGGTTTGTTCGTTCATCTGTCTATGCACATAGTTTGGAGACTTTTAAAAATAAAAAGCTTTATTTTCGCAAGGACATAGTATTGTTATCAACACAGATAAAATGGTAAGATGGATAAAAATAAAAAATAAATAAAAAAACTAATATATTTTTTCTAACAATACTTTTTTTATTTATATAAGCAAAAGTAACTGTCTGATAAAATGGTAAGATGAATAAAAATAAAAAACAAATAAAAAAACTATTTTTTTTTTCTAACAATTTTTTTTTTATTTTTTTTTACTGTCTGATAAAATGGTAAGATGGATAAAAATAAAAAATAAATAAAAAAACTACTTAATTAATTTTTTCTAACAATACTTTTTTATTTATTTATTTATATATGCAAAAGTAACTGTGTCTTTCTATTCCTCTGTATGTTTGTTACCTTTTAACTAACAAATGGCTGAACTGTTTGCTATGAAATTTAGTGCAGAGATAGCTGTGAATCTGGAGACGGATACACCGATTTTCATCATTTGCGAAACTGCGGGGCAAAATAATTCTATAAAATCAAAATTAAACAAGAAACCAAATAAAGCTCGTTTTCCACCCTCTCTCTTTGGCACTAATGTTTTACAACCTACATTGTATGTATTAGGTAACTGCGGCGGTACCACGAATTATTACCAGCGATATAACCTTAGTGGAGCGAGAGTCATCGAATATAGAGGTTCGGTTGTCTCACTCTTACATCTCGTATATTATACTTCTCTCTCATACCTACCCTATACGTATACTTGTGTTGGAGAGGCCGAGAGGTCAACTGGTTAACTATTGAATGTTATTCTGGCACTGTAGTTTATTCATACGTAAAACGGCTTTGTCATATCTTATGTACAAAGTATGCGATAGCTGCATATCTATTCAGGAGATTCGTATTACTATTAAATAAAACCGGACAAGAGCGAGTCAGACTCGCCCATCGAGGGTTCCGTACAAATAAGTAGATCATCATCATCATTTAAGATAGACCTATTAATGGCTAATTTTATTAATTAAGTATTTTGTTCCAAAAATGTAAATAAGCTGTTGGTCTCAAATAAATAAATAAATCATCTCAGCCATAAGAAGTCCACTACTGGACATAGGGGAGATCCCTTAGAGATCCCTTTCTGGAAATCCATGGGGGAGGTCCCCATGGATTCCCAGAAATACCGGTTGGGAGCGGCCTGCATCCAGCGTCTTCCTGCCACTTGTAAGATATCCTCTGTCCACCTTGTGGCTGGTCTTCCTACGCTGCACTTGCTGGCAAGTTAAAGTGGCAGTGGGCAGGGCACATAGCACGTAGAACTGACGGCTGATGGGGCTGAAGAGTTCTCGAATGCATACCACGAACTAGTAGATAAAAGGGGTGTTTTTCTTTTTTTTTTATATTTTCCTTCATAAATCTAAAAATATGCATAGTACAAATATTCAAAAACCGGTTTTAGCTTGTGCTAATGAATTTCTTTCATATGATACCACACATGACACGATTAAAGCACTTTAAAATTTGGACCATGCACCCTATTTTTTTGTGATTAAATTAAAAACGTCCTTCGGATTTTTTCCTATATGTGTGTAAAAAACGTCTCAAGAAAATACTCGTTTCCATCATGTAGACGTAAAGTCTAAAACAAAATTTACGAATATAGTGCCCTGAGTTGACTGATATTCATATACCAACAATGATGGACTTAAAGATTTTGATATAAAGACTCTATGTCGTCGCGCTAAAGCCTAATTTAAATTGAGAAGTCTAGAGACGTTTTTATCCGCTTCGAATTATTTTGAAAATAGAAATTACTTTATTCGTGTAAGGGATCCAATTAGACCTAATTAAGCACGGACGTTTCTGAGGACTGACGCTACATCCCGTTGATACTTTATGGTCTAACATCCCGCTATAAGACGACCTTCACCGAGCTGGTTAATGGATGAAAAGTATTTTATATTCAATTAAATATGTCAATAAATATATTTCAAATGGGTTGTCTAAATAATTTCAGTCCAGAATTCTTATTATTATTATTATTTTTACTTTTCACTGGTTTTTGTTAATAGACAAATTCCATACCAATCGACAGTATGAAGCCCATAGAATATGCAAACGTTAGGTTGACTATTTTTTTCCTGTCACAACTCTTGGGTAGGCAGGTATAAACAGGTAAATCGATACTAGTAACTTGCACCAGTCTCGTTAATGAATTAAAGTTAAATTAAAATAAAGATTATTTACACATAAATATATTGAATTTGTCTATTAACCAAACCAGTGAAATGTTTTTTTTTTTTTATTAATTAATCATATTCTGGACTGAAATTTTTTAGACAACCCATTTGCAATATATTTATTGCCATATTTAATTGAATATAAAATACTTTTCATCCATTAACCAGCTCGGTGAAGGTCGTCCTATAGCGGGATCTTAGATTAGCTATTATAAAAGAAATTATAACTCCAAAGTGTCGTTGCTCTAAACCAAGACGGCATAAAATTAAGGGTAAAACTTAATAAAATAAACACAAAATAAATTCAATACTCATTGAAGGTATAACTTTACTTTTACAGTCCAGAGTCACTTAAAATCACACATCAAAAACTCACGAAATGATCCAACAACCATCCAGCCAAAAACTGCCATAAAAATATGTCCATCCATTTTATAGGAAAACATAACAGTGGCGTAAGTTGTTTTATAACTCATTTTATAGTCTCATTTGACATAAACATTTCCGTGAGGAGAATAAAAATCTACATAGCAATTCGTGAAAACATTATTTCAGTTATTTCGTAGGCAGTTAACCTGGAGTGTTTTATCTAGGAGCAAATGGGTATATTACTTGAATTTATATCGAACCTAGATACAGCCTATTGCTGTTTTATGTAAGGTTTTGTAGTAGTCTTCGTGTAATAGAGTTTTTTAGGGTTCCGTCTTTTCCGTAAGGAAAAACGGAGTTTATATAATGAACTCTGTCTGTAAGGAAAAACGTTTTTTCTTACGGACGCAACCCTAAAACTCTTTTACACGGACACTATTACAAAACCACACATAAAACAATAATAGTCTGGAAAAACGGAGTTCATATACATGGACTCTGTTTTTCCTTACGGACGGAACCCTAAAAACCTACATAGGTTAATTTGTTTATTCGACGATATGTCTGTCTGTCATGGCTCTGTTCTCTCAGGAACGCATTGAACTAATAAATAAATAATTATTATAATTTTAAAAACTGATGCAACTAACTTCAAAATACGCAATTAGTTTCAAAAACCAAACCACTAAACCTATTTTGACGAAATTTATATGGAATGAATCTGGTACTTTGATATATATATATTATCATTCTTTCAAACATTTTTTTTAATCGGTTTATATGTAAACGACGGAGTTATGCGGTAACAAACATAAGAAACAACAATCTAATTGAGAACCCTCCTTTTTAAGTCGGTTCAAAACATAGTGATAAATGTATAAATTATTCAAGGTATTGTAGCTCAAAGGTTTCTGACTTTTAGGTAATAAATTTTACCAATGAAAGCTCGTAAAGCGGTATTCTTTTCGATTATACGAGTAGAATTGGCTACAAAACTTTACAATAAACGTGTATCAAGTTAGTCTTGTCCAATTATATTTTCAATTTAGTTGGGATTCACATTTTATACGACTAATAAATGTTATAAGAAAATCTAAATACAAAACATGACTAAACTTGAGTAAAGTTATATATTATTATAATATTTATCTGACTAACATAAACCAGAAACTTTATAATATCGCTAAAAGTTCAATATACGAGACAGCTATTAAGCGTAACATTCCTTAATAAATACTTCGTTAAGTTGAAGTTACAAGTGGAAACTCTCAGAAAGTATTTCAATAACTGCTCTTTATTATTGATGGCCCACTTCCAGATAAAATAGCAACGCTCTGACTTATTGGCTGTGTCCGGCACTTGGACGAATTTGCAGGGACGTGACATTTTGTTTCTTCTTGAGTTTCGTTTCTCAGTACAGAGGCAGAACTTTTCATAAATAAATAATACAATAAAGTTTAAAAAACTTCAAACAACCGCCTACAAAATACGCAATTTTGTTTACATTGAAGACATATTTTTTCAGTTGTTTGGTTTTAAAAACCAAAGTGCTGAAACGATTTTGATAAAATTCAATCAGAACAATCTTTAAAGTAGGTATGACCTTTTAAATAAAAAAAGCGAAGTAATCGCGTAACAAACATAAAAGAAAATAAAAAATCATACAGACAAGTTGAGAACCTCCTCCTTTTTAGAGGTCGGTTAAAATTCTAAATCTACTTTTTAGGGTTTAGTTGTTAAAAATGAACCCTTATCGAAGCCGTGTCTGCCCGTCCGTCCTCAGCTTAGCAGTTCTAAAATGGTGTAATTTGGTATGGGTATACATATTAATACTTACTTAACGCAAAAAATGGCAGATAAAATAAAACTACTAAATAGTAGAAGAAACTATATGTGTCATTGGATTACTCTGTGATTTTATATGTATGAGTATGTAGACACCGTCTGAAACTACGCACTCGACTAGCTTTGTACAAGATGTTAGGTATCTCTATTAATAAATAAAGTATGTAGGTACTTAGTTTGGAATACGAGTATAATGCTATGGGTCACTCTTAATTCTGATTTTATACCGTTTCATCATCATCATTATCACCTCAAGCACTACAGGTCCACATAGGCCTTCCCTTTGGATTTCCAAAAAAAAGAGGTTGTGGTCGCCGGTGTGTGATCATCACTTGCAGAACTTGTCGGCCTCAATTTAGTTTTAATGTCATAATAACGTCTGCAATAAAATTTCTTTAATTTTCAATCGTCGAGTCCTGAGTGTTATTGGTCGAAGACATTAACTGAACGATACAGACAGGAGAGAGATAGCTTGAAAGATTTAATACCCTAAAGTGCATTCTGTACAACATAAGCTCTGGACTCTATTACACAATAAAATAAAGCTATTTTATTGTATTGTCAAACATATCAGATGTACGTACATTAATACGTCTCGTATGTCAATAAAATTTTATTCTGTAGTAGATTTCACAGTGACAAGGGAATATAATATATCTGTGACATTAGTTGCACTAATAAAATTATGCAGCTCACAGATTTATCTAAATTTGTGCGATCTGTATTAGTCTAATATGTCTTGTTGTGGAGTAATTTAATTTAATTTAAATTAATGTAATTTCATTCAAATTAATATTATTTCATTTGATTTACTTTTATTTAATGTGTGATAAACTAATTGGATTTCTTTTTTTTCAATTTCAACAATCTTAAATTCTAATTGTATTCAATTTTTGTTTTTAATATTATAATTATTTTTTTGTAAAATTCACCAACACCAAATTTCACCATAGGAAGGAACTAGCTACCAAGATACGGGTTAGCGCCCAGTTTGGTGGCTAGGGTCGTCATTGTCATAAGATGTACTTACTCTATACGTGTTTTTTTTTTTTTTTTTGTTTGAATATAATATTATCTAAGTATGTCCATTCAAATAAAGTAAACATTTTGAATACACTTTAGTTTTTAATGTTATGGAAATGAAACAATTTTAACCGATTTACTTTATTTTTTTTAGTATTTACGAAACCAAACGTAATGCTTTGCCAATAAAAGCCCAATGACTACCCAGAACATCAGGCGAATTGATGGTCAAGCGCAAATCTTTATTGTTAAAAAAACCTAAAGATGATAGCAAATGAATGGAAAACTTATAAAAAAAACATTCCTTAACAGTTTTATATAGAAAACACAGAAATGAATCCTACATTTCCGTTCATACGGCTTTTAAAGTAAATAAAGCAATGGGAATAAAATCGTGAAATGGCTTCGAAAATCGCATAAAGTTGGGATAAATTGCCAGTAAATCTGCGCGGCCAATGGCGTGGGATCCCCTATTATTCAGGTATTTCCTAAAAACCTGCACAATGCAAGTGAAAGATCTATTGCTTAGCTTTGCATTGAACTTTGGTTACTGGCCGCGGTAAAAAAAAAGGAAACATTTAAAAAATATATGTACTCGTATCTCTCTCTGGTTGTATAGCGATACGAATACGACAGTTCCGAATGCCATAAGTATAGAGTCCGCGCCACGTAGTGTTTTTTTTTTTATGTAAGTGGCGTCACCAGTGAAGTCCGATGGCGAAATTTTGGAACCAAATTTCCACATTTATCATACGGACCGCTAAATTGTGGAATATGCTTCCTGAGTGGATTATCTCCGATGGATACAATCTGGGTGTCTTTGAATCGCGAGTGAATCGGTTTCTTCTAGGTAAGTGCGCTTCATCGTTCACCGCAATTGCTTAACATCAAGTGAGTTGGCGGTCAAGCGCGAACCAATATTATATTTAAAAATCAAATTATCAAATTTGTTTTTAAATTTGATAGGCCCGCCATTGTCCGCTGGCACTCAGAATATTTTAGTAGTAGGTATGTAGGTATGGCCGGAATGCGATTGAAGCGTCATGTCTATAGACGCAGATTCTACATAGAACCAACACAATCATATTTAAGATAAGTAGTTTGTATTTATTTTACTCTAGTTAACAATGTGCACTATTAATATTAAAATAACACAAAGTGTATCTACTTATATATCAATCTACTACAACATTATTTTCCACGGACTAGCGAGATTTCTTACCTCCGAAGGCTTTTCGTCAAAATTAAACAAAGAGCGTATTCAACAGGTTGTCTACATCTTTCTGGTCCTAAAAAAATACAAAAACGAAAGAGAAAAAATTACGTTGAATATTTGATTGGTATAAAATATTATACTTAGTAAAACTGTCAAGTTTCATTTAGGAAACTAACGTGGTTGTTACACATCTTTCAAATAAACGTGACTAAAAAATAAACGTAAAATATTACCAAACCAAAGAAGTTATATTATCATATTATAACATAAATACACATAAACACCTTTTTATCTTTCTATTAACAATTAACAATCTTATATAAGTGCAAAAGCTGTTTTAATATTTACTGACAAAACAACAAATTTTTATCAGTATCATTTTTTGACAAAAATTGTAATTGTAGGTGTTTTCATAAGTAAAGGTGACACAGCAATCAGTCGTAATATCTGCAGCAAGAGAATCAGTTGTACAATGTATGCCAATTACACCATTTGAACGTCACAGTTGCTTGGATCAGGTCGCCACTGTTTACTTTGGTTTAGTTTAGTTCATTGATTTGTTGACTTGTTCAGAAAACTTTAGATACACTACTTTTTTTTCGCAAGATAGACCTACGATTGACCACCAACTCGCCTGATGTTAAGTGTGGCCGAGGATAGAGCTTGTCGATCTAGGATCTAGAAGATATCTATTCACTCTAGCCTTGAAAATTCCAAGATTCCAAGTTCTCAGGAAACAGAGATGGCGGCAAAGAATTTAATTTCTTTGCAGTACGCATCAATAACGTGGACTGATATTGCTGAGTAAATATTTATGGCATTTCAACAAGAATAGGTAGTAATTCGCCGAATTTCTGGTACTTAGTCATGTAGTGAAATGGGGAGTGTGAAATTTGGTTGTGAAGCTCTTGCGCATAGAAGAACTTTTTTACATAAATAAGTATTTCGTACCTCCTTCTTGTGTTTTAAGATGACATTATATCTTTCTACTAGCTACGAATTATAATATGATACGTCTGTCTTTTCTTCTACTTTAAATATGGGACTTTTTCAAGTGAATATTTTAAGTGAAATACTTGATATCTTTTAATTAGTGAAAATAATAATTTTGAAATGTTCAAATCTATTTAGTATAGTGTGACTAAATAGGCTTGAACATTCCAAAATTACCATTAGTTTGTAGACTATCATAGATTTTCTATGAAACACACATTGCACTTAATTGCGGGGTACTCCTATCAAAAATAAATCGAGTTAATTTAAAATAATCAGAGATACAAATTCTGTACTGCCAATTAATCCTAGAACAGAGTAAAACTATCTCCAAACTGGAAAGTTGCAAACGATCCACAACGGCCAGAGTTAGTGAATGGATTGATACCTACCCTGCAATTTGGCCACAATTTGTGAACAGTTACTTGCCACTGTCAATTCAGTGCAGTTTAAACTGGGAGAGGTAAGTTTTATTGCTATAGCTGCCTGACAAGAACTAAAGTTAGAATAGTTCAGTAGACGCTGGTATCCTAGTTAGTAGCTATTTAAATTTATTTCAATATTTTTGATCTTGTATCTTTCTGAATAAGTTTTTGGCTTCAAAATAAAAAAAATAGTTTTTAAACTATTTGAAAAAGTAGGTCGATTGTTTATTTCTTCTTTGTATTTCCCCGAGATTACCTAAATTGCTAATTTGTATTAAGAGAAATATCGCCGCGCGATATTTTGCTAAATACGTGTTTTTCATACAATAGAAGAAAATTGCCTTCCACCCTTAAAGTTAATCCGATTTGGATATTTTTTGATGGTTGGAACCATTAATGGTTCCAACCATCAAAAAATTGGAGATACTAATCTCCAAAACTTATATTATATATATATACTATAACAAGATGCTTGTTAACATGAGCTTCGTGACACGTTTCTCAATGTATTCCATCGCGTTTACCTGATTTTGCGTTAACATTTGCATCTTGTTCAGCTAAGTGGCCATACAAGATGCAAACGGTGCTCTAAGCACGATCGAGACATGGTAAAATATTACCCTAACAACTGTTTCGGCTTCCGCTAATATGCTCTTAATAGGACTTGTTTTAAATGCACCAATGATCAGTCGTAAAGCGGTATTTTGGATGCATTCTAATGAGTCAAGTGTACGTTTTTTTGCTGAATCGTAAATTATAGAACCATAATCAATTTTTTGTCTTATTAAGGCGTGATATGTATTTATTAGACATTTTCTATCAGCTCCCCATGTTGTTGACGACAGAACCTTAATTATATTTAATCTTTTATTGCATTCAGACTTAAGATTATTTATATGTGGGTTCCAGGACATTTTTTTATCAAATGTTAATCCTAAAATTTTTAAATTACTTACTTCTTTAATGTTTTGTCCGTCTAAGATTAATTGAATGTTCCTATGTTTATTTCTTTTTTTTGATAGAATTATGAATTCAGTTTTAGTTTTCGAGAATTTAAATCCCGATTTCATTGACCATTCTTGAAGGTTGTTTAACGTATTTTGGACAAGTTTTAACGTAGGTTTCAGTGTTATACCGCTACATGTTATTGTTAAATCATCTGCAAACAGAAATCCTTTTACTGGTTTTTCAATATTTGAAAGCACATTATTGATTGCCAGTAAAAATAAAATAACACTGAGTACTGAGCCTTGAGGAAGCCCATTTTCTACAATCATAGGGTTAGATGTCGTGTCATTGATTCTAACTTTTATTATTCTTTCTTTAAGGAAATTTCTGATGAAAGCTAAAACGTTTCCTTTGATATCGATGTCTTGTAACAATTTTAAAACTCTGTTTTTCCAAACCATTTCATATGCTTTCTCAATATCTAATGCTACAACTACTATATAATTTTTATTTGAAAAACTATCAAGAATCTCACTTTCTATATTTATTAAGTGGTCCATTGTTGATTTAAACTGTCGAAATCCAAACTGAAATGGTGATAAGTTCCTATTTGTCTCCATATACCATCTGATTCTTTTACTTATAATTTTTTCCAGAATTTTGCAAAGGTTACATGTAAGAGATATTGGTCTGTAACTATTTTGGGAACAAGATATTTTACCTGGTTTAAGTATAGGAATCACCAGTGCTTCTTTCCAGCTATCAGGAAATACTTGTTCCTTATATATATGATTATATAGCTGCAGTAAATACTCAAATCCCCTGATTGGTAAGTGTTTAATAATTATGTTAGGTATATTATCAGGACCTGGGCTAGAGTTTCCAATTTGAGATATTACAAGTACCAATTCATGCATGGATATTTCTTAGGAGAAATACCACTGGAACTTAGAAGGAAAGAACTTGTAATAAAATATGCTAGTAACATTTTGTCTCAACCTGACAACCCAACTTACCTTGAATACAATAAAATAACAAGTGTAAACACAGAATACGAACTCCGACCTAAATTAATACAACCTTTACGAATTAGAGCACCCAAATATTTACGTGAACTAAACCTTAAAATCCCAAATATGTATACAAATAAACTACTTAGCTGTGGACCATGGGAAAATTTAATATTCCCCATTCATATCGAACTAGCTAAAAACTTAAAGAAAGATACTCCTCAATACATATACAAAACTTTATTTTATGAATTTAATGGTAGATATATAGAGTATAAAACCTTTTACACGGACGGGTCGGTTATGGATGGGAAATCGGGATGTTCAGTTGTATATGGTGATAAATGTTACCGCTATAGATTAGGAGATTTTAACTCCATATTCAGCTGTGAAGGAATAGCTATACTCAAAGCTTTGGAATTAATGGACAATGAACCTAATACAGATAAATATTTGATATACACAGATTCAAAATCATGCTTGACAGCGTTACAAAATATCAATAATTTAAATACTTTTATTATAGAAATTAAACAAAAAATGATAAACCTACTTAAAAATAACTATACATTCGAAATTATTTGGATCCCAAGTCACCAGGGGATAGTTGGGAATGAAAAAGCAGATAATGAAGCGAAGCAGGCTATTAATGAGAATGAAAATTGGTATACAAATATAACCACCCCATCAGAATTACAAAAATATTTTAAAAATAAAATTAAAATATACTGGGATCACCATTGGCAAACATCAAATACAACAAAGCTATATAATATAAGAAAATCGATTTTTGAAAAACCCCCTACCCCTTTCCCCTCTAGAAAAGACCAAACAGTAATCACTAGAATGCGTATTGGCCACACAAACATGACACATATCCACTTAATAACTAAAGCTGATAAAAATAAATGCAAGTGTGGACAAGACCTAACTGTTTTGCATCTATTGGAGGAATGTACAGTATTTAACAACGAAAAGAAACAATGTAAACTTCCAAGCAAACTAAAAGATTGTTTGAATCAGGACGGATATATGGCAACATTAAAGTTCTTAAAAATGTTGAATATTTATAAACTAGTATAAAATGGTATAGGGAGGCCTATGCCCAGCTGTGGATGGCAAAACGATACTTTAGGGTAAGGTTAAAGTCAATGTATGTGTATTATGTATATAAAAATGTCAACCGAGGTCGCTAATGACCTTAGATGTTAAAAAGCGACCTAAAATAAATAAATTAAAAAAAAAAAAAAAAAAAAAAAAAAAAAAAAAAAAACTGTTTCGGCGCACAAACTATTCCCAAAAGAATTCGATTGCTTATTTTGGGTAAGCAAACATTTTATTGCTTGTTTCCCGATATTATTTTGATTTGAATTAAACAAACAAATTCCGGAGTTTCCGGCAGCCTAGTGGTGAGACCGTCTGACTTGCGATCCGCAGGTCCTGGGTTGAATCCCACGGCACGCACCTCTGTCTTTTCGAATTTATTCGCGTATTGTTGATTGCCGCCAAACTTCAAACGGTGAAGGAAAACATCGTGAGGAAACCTACATGTCTGAGAGTTCTCAATGATCTTGAAGATGTGTGAAGTCTGCCAACCCGCATTTGGCCAGCGTGGCAGACTATGGCCTAACCCTTCTCACAATAGAATATGGCCCGTTCCCAACAGTGGGACAGTTTGTAGAAACAGGGCAGATAAAAAAAAAAAAAAAAAAAATTAACGGAATTACCGAAACATTTCGCCTGAGGGACTTTGAAGCCTTCCAGGTCAAATGCTCGAAACAGACAGATTTCTAAGACTCGATAAGATATTAATAAAAGTCAAAAAATAGGACATCACAAACTGAAAATGGAAAATAATATTTCCAAAAATGTTATTAGAAATGTTATCTAAAGCACAAAATTATTTTTAAAATTCCAACATAAGTACATTAAAAACACAGTATTGATCAAAAATAACCTTTGACATTTTTAGTAAAAATGTAACCTAAATTACTTTTCATACCGTTATTTTACGATTTTCTGCTTAGACAAAAAGTAGGTACCCTAAGGCTACAAAGAGAGGAACTTCAAAGGAGCTCGCTACATAATTCCCTGTGTAATGTTTATCATGTAAGGGATGCTACATCTTTAATAAGTATGTCTATATTTTTATTACTTGCTACTTTTACTTTGACGTAAGTAGGCCAAAAAAATTTTATGCTTGAGACCAAACGACAGCAGTGATAAAAAAATCCCTGTTCACTGAATTAGGAAGACCAGCCACAAGATGTACAGATGACCTCATACAAGTGGTGGGAAGACGCTGGATGCAAGCCGCTTCCAATCGGTCTTTTTGGAAATCCATGTGGGAGGCCTATGTCCCACATAATGAGATGATGATGATTAATATCTTATTATTACAATGTCTTTCTAAATGGATATAATCTAAGTGTTTTCAAATCGCGAGTGAATGGGTTTCTTCTAGGAAGGCACGCTCCATCGTAGACTGCAACAGTCGCCGAGTTAGCGGTCAATTGTACACCTATTTTCGTAGAAAATATGAATATTCCTAAAATATTAACGAAAACCTAGTATAAGACAACCCTGCGTATTACCTCCCAGCATGCACGAGAATACAAATAAGAGAGTGTGGGAGGGTAATGTCATTAGGCGATGTTGTTTAACACTAGTTACCGAGTTGACTGGAATATAAACATAGTCTAACTAGATACTCTGGGTGTGTGATTATTTTCTACAACACCGTTAACTAAGTGAGGTGAGGAGTGAGCTTAAGCCTAGTTCGCACACCGCTATTTAGGAAAGTAGCTATCTCGCTTTCACGTAATCTCTACTATTTCTTTATCCCTATATCTCTTGCATTAAAATCTCTTTGTTACTTCACACAAGCAAGCAACTGAACCAATTGTTATGAAATTTGGTGCAGAGATAGTTAAAACCCTGGAGACGGATATAGCTTATATTCTACCATCACCATCATCATCATTTTTAGGGTTTCGTATTAAAAAAGGATCCCATATAGTTTCGCCGTGTCTCTCTGTCTGCGTCCGCGGCTTTTCTCAAAGGCTAATAGATAGATAGATAAACTCTTTATTGTACACACCATTAAAGAACAATGGCGAAATATTATGTCTAACTTTTTGAAGCGTCTTAAAATATCTTAGCTACAGAACTTAACTAAATAAGTTTCTATGTTCTTTCAATATAACAGGTAAGCTAGTAAAAGCCACAATAAAATTATCATTTTAAAAAACATTATATTGATTGAATGTTCTTTCCTCCATTGCATTTTTCCTTTATGAAGTAACTAACTTGGCACCGCACGTCAAGAACATTTGCCCCAGCCAAGATATTCCATTGGATTCATCTCTCTGCCAATCCGCTTTTTTCTTTCTTTTGACTAAACATTTTCTTAAGATTCAATTCTTTCTTCTTTTGGCAATTGTGATGAGACATATTGGGTTTTTTAAACATAACTACATACCACTGGCAAATGCTCAATCGCACGGGTTCAATAAAAGAGACGAGGATGGCTTGGATGCCATACGTCAAATCAAACGTTTTTGTTTTTATTGTGGAAAAAAAAGCGCGGGAAACTCAGAGTGAAAGGCGCGTTTTTTGTAAAATAATTTATTTAATTATTTAAAACAAGTTCACACGGCGAATCTATTATATCTTTTCTTCTGTGGTCTCCATTATGGGGAAGAAAAAGAAGGTCAAGAGACGGAAACCGGGAGAGGACCCGTCGGATGCGCCGGGCGAATCATCGGAAGAGGATGATAGCGCTTCTGTGTCTTCTGAAAAATCATTAAAAGAAAAGGATAAGTACAGGGAGTATCGAGTGCCAGATTATGTGCGTTCGTATCCAGAAAATGGTGGAAACTTTGAATATATAGTTTTCATTGAGAGCATAGATTCTGTTCCTATTGGTGATAGGGACATGATGTCTCTTGCTAATACTTTCAAAAAGTACAACAAAGGTGTAAAACAGTTAATAAGAATGAATAGATATAAAGTTGGAGTGATATTTGAACGGCCTGGCCTGGCTAATGCAGCCTTAAATAACAAAAAGTACCTAGACAGTTTTAAACTAAAAGCTAGCATACCTGCATCTGCTACTGAAATTACAGGGGTCATTCAACATGTTCCCACTAATCTCTCTAATGACCAGATATACGCAGCTATTTCCAGCTGTAAAAATATAATATCAATTAAAAGATTCATGCGTCGCATTTCAGAGGGTGATAAGGTGACATTTGAGCCCACTAAGACAGTGTCCATTACGTTTTCCTGCTCAGCGCTTCCCGACAGCGTAGACCTCAACAGCTGGCGATTTGAGGTACGCCCGTACACACCACCGGTGAAGCAATGCCTGAAGTGTTTGAGGTATGGTCACATTGCCAAGTTTTGCAAGAACTCACAGAGATGCTCCATATGTGCTCATGAACACAGCTACAAACAATGTATAATAGCGACGACTGAAGCTAAGTGCTGTCACTGTGGAGGCAATCATGTTGCGGTCTCTGCTCAATGCCCTGTAAAGCAAAAGAAAATTGAGGAAATTAAAAACAAAATTCATAAAAAATCATATGTTGAAGCAGTAAATGAAAAGTCATTTCCTTCGTTTCCCCAATCCAACATCAGTCCCTCTGAACAATTTCTTTCTTTAATTCAAACAGACCAGATACTAAATGTACTTTTACCTGCTATTTTCTCTTTACTAACTCAGGCTCGCAAATCTGAGCAGCCACTTAATGTGGAAAGTGTCAAAAATATACTTCTTGCATCATTCCAGAATAAATTAAATAAAACTTAAATTTTATGGATCAGCTGACTATTGTACAGTGGAATGCTCAGAGTATTCGTAGTAACTTAAATAACTTTTCATATTTTTTAAATGTTAATAAAATTCATATAGCTTTGTTATGTGAAACATGGCTCCAACCTCATATGAAGTTTCGAGTAAATGGTTACAATATTGTTAGATTAGATTCTGGTAATAGTCATAATGGTGTGGCTATATTGTTACATAATAGTTTGCAATATAAAAAAATAGATACTTTTTATGATAACTCTTTTCAAAATATTGCAGTACAAATAAAATACGCTAATAAAGAGCTCACTTTAGTAACTATTTACAGTCCCGGTAATAGTGTACCTACCTTTAGCAAATCTAAATTCGAAAATTTAATTAATGATCTTCCTGGTCCATTATTTATTGCAGGTGATTTTAATGCTCACCACTTGTCATGGGGGTGTAGCAGGGTTGACAGTCGAGGTCGCGATATTCTTGAATGCATCAACAACAATAATTTAGTTCTTCTCAATGATGGTACATATACCACAGTAGGAACCAGTAGTTGGCAGAGAAATGCTTTAGACTTAACAATCGTTTCCCCTTCTCTGGCTATGTCATGTAATTGGTTTGTTTATGATGATCCCCTTGGTAGTTATCATTTGCCTGTAATCACAAAAATCACAATTGGTACCAATAATAATTTTCAAGTTCCGAATAGTTGTAATCTTCCTCAGTGTTTTAATTTTAGGTTAGTAAACTGGGATTTATATAAAATTCGGGTAGATACTTTAGTCCAAAATTACACAATAGATCAAGACAATCCTTTACAAA
This sequence comes from Lycia hirtaria, assembly GCA_947563715.1. NCBI lineage: Eukaryota > Metazoa > Arthropoda > Insecta > Lepidoptera > Geometridae > Lycia > Lycia hirtaria. The sequence continues at coordinate 30,389,869 of OX387375.1, forward strand.
GTTACTATAATTTGTTGGATTTGTTTAACTTAGCTGTACAGCAATCATTACCATCATCTTCATCGTCTCATAGAAATTCTCAGCCTACAATAAATTCATCATCTATTGCTAGTCATAAGAAACATCGTGCGCCACTGCCTTGGTGGAATTCTACTTGCTCTAGCGCAGTAGAAAACTCTAGGAAAGCATACTTAGTATTTAAGCACAATCCTACTCAAGAAAATTACTTAGAATTTAAAAGATTACAGGCAGTTAAAAAGCTTACTCTCAAAAGAGAAAGATATCAGAGCTGGCTTTTGTTATGTGAGAGCTTTAATAGAACTACTCCTTTGTCTAAGATTTGGCAAATTTCTAAAAGATTTAATAGGTCATACACTCCACCAAATAATGATGTTTCTTCTTGGATCTCTGACTTTCTTAAAAAATTTACACCAGACACAGTAGAGGCCATTAATGAACTAGACTTTTCAGATACATGTACACATGGATACTTAGTAGAGCCATTTACTTTGACTGAATTAAAATCTGCAATCTTTTCTAGACGTGATACTGCATTCGGTCTCGATGGAATCCCTTACAAAATGTTAAAAAATTTGTCTTGTAAAGTTTTGCCAATTCTATTAGGTGTTTTTAATTTATTGTGGCACAATCTTATTATACCTCCTGAGTGGAAAATCGACTGTCTTGTTCCTATTTTGAAGCCTAATAAAGAAAGAAATAAAGTTGACTCATATCGGCCAATAGCACTAACTTCATGTATAGCTAAAACATTTGAACAGCTAATTAAACATAGAGTAGAATTTTACATAGAAAGTAACAATTTATTACCATCCAATCAGTTTGGGTTTCGTAGAGGGAGATCTGCTAGGGAGAGTATATCTCATCTTCAATTAGATATTTTTAATGCTTTGAAGATGGATGAAAACTTAGTTGCTGTTTTCTTTGATGTCGTTGGTGCATTCAACAATGTTGATCATCGTGTTTTACTTCTCGAACTGCATTCTCTGGGTTTGCCTGGAAAAATTATTAAATGGATATATCATTTTTTGCATGGAAGAGAGGTTTATGTAAAAGTAAATAAACAGTTAATCGGACCTCGTTTTTCATATAAAGGGGTATGTCAGGGGGGTGTTTTATCTCCATTAATTTATATTTTATTAATTCATAAATTAAATATTATTCTTGGTTCCAAAGTATCTAACCTACAATTTGCAGATGATTTAGTTGTTTACGCATCAGGACAAGATTTGGATATGACTGTACATTCATTAAATTCATCTTTAGTGAGCCTCTTCCAATATTTTCAATATTTAAATTTAGACATTAGTCCTGAAAAATCCAAAGTTGTTGTCTTTGGGGAGTATGACAGTGACACCGATGTAGATATAAGTTATAACAATATAGTGTTGCCTGTAGTAGATGATATAAAATTTTTAGGTATTATTTTCACAAGTAATTTAACTTGGTCAAAATATGTTGATTATATAATAGGTAAGGCTAATAAAGCTTTCAATTTCATTAAGTCCCTGTCAATTGCAGCTGATCCTAAAATTTTATTGATGTTATACAAGTCCCTAGTTCGTAGCCACTTCGAATATGGATTTCTGTGTTATGGGTCTGATCACAAATTTATAAGAAAGTTAGATATTTTACAAAATCACAACTTACGTTGCATTACTGGTGCCATGAAAACCACTCCAATTAATTCATTACAAATTGAATGTAATGTTCCTCCTCTTAAAATTAGATTTGAATTCCTCAGAAGCAAATTCCTTTTAAAACTTTTGTCCTTTGAAAAACACCCATTGATCAAGAAACTAATGTTCTATAACAGAGTTTATAATCCTGCTAATAATTCTAACATTCCCTTTCTGCTTCATGACTTTTCAAATATTATTGACATTGATCAGCAGTATCAGATTTATAAATGTAGTAATAAATGGGCATGCTTTTCTGATAGTTACTATAGTAAATTCTGTGACATAACAATACATATTAATCAAGATATGAGATGCAAAGAAGATATTTATGAAGCTCTAAGCAGCTTCTCTGATCGCAAACACATATACACAGATGGGTCCAAGATTGGCAGGAAGGTGTCTATGGCTATTTACATACCTCATAAAAAGACTGGTCACGGAAATCGTTTGCCTGGAGATATGACTATATTTTCTGCTGAAGCCTTGGCCATAATATCAGCTCTTGAATACATCAGACAGAAGAACTTTGGTGTTACCATGTGGCTTATCATCTCTGACTCTCAGAGCGTTCTTCGGGCACTACAAAACAATAGATTTCACATTAGTACCAATTACATAATTCTGAAAATTAAAACCTTATTCAGTGATCTAGTCTCAAACGGGTACGACATACAGTTTCTCTGGACGCCATCACACATAGGAGTATCTGGAAATGAAAACGTAGATAAGTTGGCAAAAATTATCGTAAACAGTAACATTGACATTCAAGTAGAAAGTGTTGCCATTCCATATTCTGATTTAAATTACATAATTAAAGAAAAGCAGACAGCGATGTGGTACCAAGATTGGCAGAAAACTTTGCGATTTAAAGGAAAATGGTATGAAAATATTAATAAAAAAATTGGAGTGATACCTTGGTTCACACGATCGAAAGTACCAAGAAGCCGTATTTTCTATTCTACCATAAATCGCCTAAGATTTGGTCATGGCCGATTCAACTCCCATTTGCATAGAATGCATATAATCGATTCACCTTTATGCAGAGATTGCGACAGTGGTAGAGATCAGACCCTTAATCACATTTTCTTCGAATGTACGGCGCATCATTTACAAAGACTTATATTTTTTGATAAATTATCAATAATTTATAAACCTCCAGCAAACATCCCGCGCGACATTCAAGATTTGCTGGAAAATCCTGACAACTATACCTTGATATATGATTTTATTAATTCCACCGGATGTACTATATAACCATTTGACTAAGACGAAACTCCCTGATTATGATGATGAAATTGATGTTACAGACCTGGCTATGGCCTTACTTCTATATTGCTTCATAGAAAGATTGATTGAAGACTTGGCTTTGGCCTTACTCTCCTAATAATTGAGATATAATTAAATCAGACGAGGCTGTATGGTCAAATGACCTTTGCCTGCCAGTACAAAATGTACGGCGAAGAAAAAAAAAAAAAAAAAAAATGTTTTTATTGTTATTCGGTGTTTTTGGTTAGATTATTGTTTTATTTTCTTACGACCCGCACTGCCTTTGGAGTTACCGATATTCTTTTTTCTGTATGACTACTACGTGCCCAAGGATTTCAATTTTGTTTTACATCCGATGACTTTGTGCTGTTCTCATTTGGACTTCGATAAAATGTCTCTCGATCTGTTTTGTTTAATTTAGTCATGATGGGAGACTTACGTGCAACATATGTGTCAATGCACTTCGCCGATACCGTGCTTTGGAACTTAATACAAAAGTTATAGCTAGCTGTAAATTGATGTAAGTACCTATCTACCTACCACTAATTTAGTGCAAAATACGTTTAAAAAGGAGAGTTACTCTCTTCACAAATACAGGAACTTATTAAAACCATATCTCATTGTCGCATGTGATGCAAATATTGTTGATTGATGTGTGATACAAAGACAATATTACTTTTTAAAAGGATTTTTAAAGACAATATTACTTTTTACAAACCTTACATGCCAGAATCATTAATGGAAAGCAAACACTAGATCAAACAAATCGAAGTCGCTGCTTAACAATTTGCAGATGAGTGGTTTAGGTTACAAATAGTAATTTTAAAAATGATTTTCAATTATTCAGGCAGAAATATTTTCATAGGTCTCTACCGCATGATGCAAAGCTTTCAAATAGCTGCAGGTCTTAAAAAGGTTTGATCTTCGCTTTTATAACAATATATAATATGCTCCTGAAACAGAAATAAGTCAGAGAAAGAATTGAGAAAACATTCTGGCATGTATGATAGAGGCTATAAATATGAATAGACGGACATCCAACTTCCAAAGCATTACTGCGGACAGAAATAACATCTTGTATTTACCAACATTGGAATACGAAGATTTGTTTCTGTTCACCCTGGGATCGTATGATGATAAATAAATGTTTAAAAATATTTTTTGCTTTATTTTCCTACCTTTTTATTTATTGATAAGAATTAATAGTAGACATCTATTTCAGTACAAAGTGAAATAGCAGAGCAATTTACCCGCTTAGTTATTTGCATTACTGACCTGTCACTGTATGCCAACATTACGTCTTACCTTGCAACCCTCTAATACCCTTTCCCTCCTAACTAACCCTCTAACTGCGGTCAAATGTGGCGTCAAAAGACCTTATGGTCTTTCATGCTCTGCCTAACCGGTAAGGGGTAATAGGCTAGATTTTAAGTTTTTTTTTAACCTATTTTATTCTTATTTACTCCCAGGCAGATGAAAACATTGTTTTGTGTACATGCTATGAGGTAACAACATACATTTCAATAGTTAAAACGTTTATATTTTGTTTAACAAGTTGACATCAGCAACATAACCTATAAATCGAAGTTTTGGCGGGCTAGTCATGAAAACATGTAGTTTTATTTTATTTTCTTAAACTTGTGTTATTTTAACTATTAATGCAATAAAAATGGTAGCGTTTTATTCATTAAGTGTGAAATCAAGTGCGTGAGTGTGGGCAAGTGAAATAAACCACCGAAACATGTCTTTTCATGTTGTCGGCAAAACTCCATTGAAGCTTCTAGTAAAGTCGCCATAACTTTACTGAAGTATGACTCGAATTTCAAAATGACTGTTTAAGCCTTAGATTGCGACTTGTTATTTTAGAACTTGTTTTATTCAAGTAACTTGAAGAAATCGTAATACTTGACACTGGCAAATGGTATAAGCAGGTCCAATTTCAATAATAATAAAAAAACAACAAACTCACAAAACTTTGAAGCCAAATTAGAAGTTTTCCTGGCTTTATTGAAAAGAAATTCGTATACTAGGAATCTCAGGAAATGATGTAGAATCAGTAGATATTTTTTTTATTTAAAGACGCTACGTTTTTTTCTGACATAAAATCATGTATGGGAGTTCGCCATTTTCTTTACAATCAAAAAAAATAATTAAAAACTAGTGTAACAACTGGCTAATAGTACTAGAAAGCTGTAATTTGGTATTGATATGTAGGTATGTATGTTATTCCGAGCAAGTCGTAGAATAAAAATTGTAATATTTGTTTTGGTATCTGCTGTACACGTCATGTTTTTTTTTTCTTATCTACCGCATCGTGTGAAGTATCGTTTGATAGGTAAATAATCAAAAATTATTGGGGATGTGCGAAATTTTTTTTTCTACATAGGGATGCGTTTGTGAAATACTAAGCTTTGAAATGATATTTTTTTGTTATCTCCCTTATAAGTTCACATAAATTATGATGTGCAACTACGGAAACCTACTTAGCGAGTGGCATGACACGTACTTGGCCGCTTATCATAACTACGCGAGCGCAACCGCAAGGCACAGCCAGTGTGTATTATATATCCAGTAATAGCTTACCGCGTAGTTAGTCTCACCGCTAGTGTATGAAAAATAAAATGCCAGTGGACTACCACTACCTAGTGTAGTGTGGACTACCTATAAAGTTTAAATAATTATTTTATATCCACTTGTATATACAACAACTATATACTGTCAGCCGTCACCACAAAACTTTAGACGTTGATTCCGCAGCCATATCAATCCGTGGTGTTGTCAAAAGTTGTACAACTCCACAACTGTACTGGTTGTGCGGAAACTTGTATGATTTTGAATGTCGCCGAGACTGTACGTGACTTTTCCGGTCGTTTGCTCGGTTGACTTTCCGGGAATAAATTATATCGCTTTAGTACAAAAGAGAGTTGACCCTTACAAGTTCTATATAGCTAAATTGAATGAAGTTTATCGTGCATGTCTGTCTAATTTTACGGGAAATAGAAAATAGAAACAACCGCCAAAATATCAATGGATAAACGTGATATGCCGAAGAGATAAGCTGAAGAATACATAAACTTACGCAAGTCCATCGACCTCGGATTAGGGTTAAGGGCCAAGAGAAAACATGTGGCGGGAAATTCAAGTTTTTATGTGCCTGTAACCAAGTTAGGTACCTATCTATTGTAGTTGAACATAATGTTCATACACCTTATAGCTTGTATAATACTTTTGTCAAATTTTGCACTTTTTCAAAATTCAAGCTTAGGTAAATAATAAATAATATTGAAGGACATTTTCACACAATACCATCTAGCCCCAAACTAAGCCAAGGTCTTACTATGGGAACCAGATGGCTGATATGTACATATGATACATATAAACACTCAGACACAGAACAAATATCCACGTTCATCACACAAATATTTGCGCTGGTGGGGATTGAACCCACAACCTACAGCTCAGAAAGCAGACGTACTACCACTGAGTCATGAGATAAAGATAAAGATAATTTATTTGCATACAACACGAGAATTTTATACAACAAGTGCATAAAAGATGTTACACTAAATTTAGTCGCTTAAAATCATGTTGTGCCGATTAGGCGTACATATGTCAGGTAGACAGCATCATGCACATGCGAAAAATTAAAAAAAAAAAATTATTATTATTTGTTATTAGATTAAAACACAAACCAAAAATATATAAAATATGACAAAGCAGAAGCAATAAAAGATACACATAATGTCAATAAAATTAAAATTTGTCATTTAAAAAATCATTGATAGAATAATAACACTTCTGCAATAACAATGCCTTCAACTTTTTTATAAATAAATTACTATTCTGGTCTCTTATTGACTTAGGAATCTTATTGTAGATTTTAGGACCCATACATACGATGCTATTTTGCATCAGTGCTGTCTTTCCTTCATGTACGCGCCGTTTGTCTTGGTCGCGCCTATTTCTTACAGCAGTATCAGATAGTGTGGGGAATCGCTCCCGGTTTGTTTTTACAAAAAAGGCCGTTTCTAAAATGCATAAACACGGAAGTGTAAGAATTTTATACTTTAAAAAATAGGGCTTACAACTATCTCTTTTTTTGAGTTTAAACATTGAACGAATACAGCGTTTCTGCCTTTTAAAAATAATAATTTTATCTGTTGAATTTCCCCAAAAAATAATCCCGTACCTCAAAATTGATTCAACTAACCCATAGTAGGCTTTAAGTAAAGATTCTATATTTAGAGTACGAGCTAGTTGATATGAGGTTGATATGAGGCCTGTCAATAATAGTGTTTAAATAAAAGAAACAGCGACCAGACGGTCTTACGTTGGTTCCAAGGCGGAAAGGGCGTTGCCTCGTATGGGATGCTATCAGTACGTTCGCATCCTGCCACCCCCCCGCTACCCAGCAGTCTGCTGGCGCAGGAGCGGAGGCAAGCGCCTCAAATACGCCTGGCTGGAGCCAACGTACGACTTCGTTCCATTTACCGTTGATACGACGGGGCCGTGATGCTCTGCGGCGAGGGAATTTATCCTAGATCTAGGACACCGCCTGAGAGAAAAAAGCTGGCACCCTCGGTCGGGATGGTATTTTGTTTTTCTTTTTAACCGATTTCCAAAAAGGAGGAGGTTCTCAATTCGTTGGAATCTTTTTATTTTTTATGTATTTTCCCTGATTACTCGAAGCCACCTGGCCCGATTTGAAAAAAGGTTTTTTTGAAAGAGTATACTTCCCAGGTGGCCCCATAGAAATTTGGTTTTTATAACAAAATAACTGTAAAAGTCGTGTTTTTTTAAGTTTTCTAAACGATTACTTATATACAAAGCAAACCAGCTTGGCGAGTTGGCAGTCATTCGTAAGCCTCTAAAAATCAAATATGAGATATTTTAAGTGAAATGTTATTTAACAACTCAAATTAATTAATTCCGTTGTTTAGATATATTTTCGAGGAGCATCCGTTACAATATAAACATTTCTAATTGTTTTGTATTTTGTAACTGAAATCAAGCATTTCAGAGCCCTGTTCCCTAAGAAGCTTTTGTTATTATTTATCTTGAACAAGAATATACAGAAGTTTCAAAAGAACTGGTAATCTACCCAGCTCCCTTAGAAATATTTCACTGAAACTTGGAACACGAAGTTTTGTTGTTATTTATTTAAAATTCATACCTTGAGCATCGAAGTAATCAAACAGAATTGAGCAATTAAGGAACATTGTAATTTAAGTTTAAAATTGTCTAATTAGGTCATGGATAATTTCTTTTGTTTTAATTTTTTAAGTATATTATTATTCTATCTTTATTTACTTCGTTTACGATAGCAATAATTTGATTAATAGCTAAACAGGAAAATTCTAATATGATCAGAAGAACCATAGTAGACTTTTTCTGACCATATTATGCTATGGTCAGAAAAAGTCTAATTTAGTCAGGGAAAAGTGTAATATGGTCAGGAAAAGTCAAATATGGTCAAGTGAAAGTCTAATAAGGTCATTACAACTCTGATATGGTCAGAGAAAAGTCTATTATGGTCAAAAAAGTCTTATATGGTGAGGTACTTATATGTAATAACGTTAGAGAAAAGCAACTAATTAATTATACAGCTAAAATTAGACGCATTCTATAATACCATTATTTTTGACACAAGTAAACGTCACAATAAGAACAACTTTTTTTTATCAGCCCTGTTTCTACAAACTGTCCCACTGCTGGGTGCGGGCCATCTTCTCATTGTGAGAAGGGTTACGCCATAGGTAGTCTACCACGCTGGCCAAGTGCGGGTTAGCGGACTTCACACATCCTTCAAGATCATTGAGAACTCTTCACCGTTTGAAGTTGGCGGCAAACAACAATACGCACATAACTTCGAAAAGACAGAGGTGCGTGCCACGAGATTCGAACCCAGGACCTGCGGATCGCAAGTCGGATGGTCTCCCGACTAGGCTGCCGGAAACTAGAAGAACAACATTATAAATAAATATTGTGGTTATTTATTAAAACTCTAAGAACTCAACAACAAACTAAAAGTCGGAAAAAAAACATCTTAGCTCAAAACAATTAAGTACAAAAGTTGACAAACAAATAAAAGTTAACGTCAGGGAAAAAGGAAGAAAGCTAACGGCCACAATTCCCACGTAGTTACATCATAAACATAGTTGTTATATTAAAGGCGAAGCCGGTGAGGAAAAAATTTTCTTTTCTTTGTAAATAAAACAGATTTATGCATTGAAAATGCCTATCACTGCACTATTTGATTGCCCTAATTCGGATATCGCATTCGGTGCAGCAAAATATCAGAATATTTTGCTGCACCAGTAAAATCATGAAGACGAATAAAAAGGCCTAAACTGTTATTTGTAACTATTATATGTAGTTAAACAACAAGCAAACCAAAGTTACTGAATTGAATCACATTTATTGTAAAAAATCAGGCGTGTTGGTGGTCAATCGTAGATCTATCATGTATTCAAAAAAAAACTTAGAAATTGAGAGAAAAAAATAAGAAAAAAAAGGTCAATCCGTTTGAGAGCTAGGACGCCACAGACAGACACACAGAAATATTATATACCTAGATATACAGATACACGTCAAACTTATAACACCCTTCTTTTTGGGTCGGGGGTTAAAAATTAAAACTGGAAGATACATACACATTACAATAATTATCCTTCTATTCATATTGTACATGATCTGAAATTGGAGTAAATAGATAAACACTAAACAAATAAGAATTATATGAAAGAATACATATATATATATACTTTTTTTAAATACATACATGTCATATGATGCATAGAAACACTTGGACACAAAACAAACATCCATGTTCAGCAGAAAACGTTTGCCCTGAGAGATAATCGAACCCACGAGCTGTATATCGTGGAACTGTAGCTCAGAAGACTGACGTAACTAACTAATAACTAACTGACTAACTAACCACTGAGCCATGAGACCTGCCAACTACCTCTGAGCCATGAGGCTTTTTTACTGATTTTTTCTTGGTTGTTGTTGATATTTAAAAGAAAATCCCTACACAGGCTTACCTTTAAGCATGGAATAAAAGTTGCCAGTTGCCCGTCCCGGTTCCGTTGCGTCCCACTGTGTGGATCCCTGCTGTCCCGATGCCTCGTGGATCCCCGCTGTCCCGATGCCCCGCTAAGACAATAGCTTCGCTGCGTTGCGGCGCGGAACAAAAGTCGTTTGTTTTACGAACGAGCGGATTTGGTTCAACGTTTTCTTACTCAACGGAAGACAGGTGGATTTCGTCCGCTGTCCGGTCATATGAGACTGTTTGTTCTTTTAGATTCTGGAGGGTAGCTGGATTTACGGATAGGAAATGTGTGAAATGCTTTTGCTGGGCTCAACTGCTTTATGTTGTCATAACGGCGTTAAAATAAACCTGAAATGTTTTGAAGAAATGTGAAAATGTTATGTTTAGTATTTTCGTGTTGTGTTTTGGTTGTTTCGACTAAAATGAATCGTGAAAACTCGTGAATAATAAATATGAATAAAAAATCATTACTATAACTACATATATAATTACAGCATTTTGTTTGCCGGATTAGCTACTGATGTGGTCTACGATACACTTTAGTACCTACTTCCCTAGAAGAAATTAATTTACTCATGATGAAGACACCCAATTATATCATATCTGGGGCACGGCCGTGCCCCCGCCATGTGAGCCAGCGGGCACCTGCCGGGACTATCTTTTCTCAAAGCCATTCGTCGGATTTTTGGACCCTCATTATATTAACTAACTTAGGGCCAACATTCTAGATTTCGGAGTTTTGCAAATGCATCCTACCATCGACAATTCAGACTTATTTTGCATTGCGTGACTAACGTTTTTGTAAAATATATTTTCTAGAAAGGTATGATCTATTATTTTATCGAGGCAGTAAAACGTACTTTATTGACTTTACTTTATTACCATTTTATTTGGATGTTTTTCTTTGATACAAATTAACGATCGAGCTAATAAAAATGATACAATTTATATTTTTTGCTATAGTATTGGTATTTTTGTTACGAATAAAATTGTACTTTGTTTTTAGAGTACCCAAGACTAACGGTGTTCTTGGTGGTTGTCATATTTTTTTAAATGCCTATGGGCAATAATTTCCACATGTATTTGACTATAACTCACTTTAGCTTAATTTCTTAATCACAAGAATACTTAGCATGGAGTGGGACCTGGCTCTCAAAAGAGGCACCCGGAGTGCTTGGCGAAGGATTTTTGATTTAAAAGTGGTAGTTAGCCAGCAGGAAAGTAGGAAATGGGTAACATATCTATAATATGAATTACGAAATATTGAATATCATTTTCCCGATGGTTTTTTAAAGACATTTTATCAAATCTCAAATGGTCACTTGACAACTTGTCTGATACCCGAATCTTTGTAATATGAAAGTTTCTGTGGGATTTGATGTATCTTTGTAAATTGGATCTAATATAACAGTATCCTAACGAACCTAACCGAGTAATTGCTCGGTCAAATGAAACACATGGCTAACAAACTTAAGAAAATAAAACCGGTCAAGTGCGAATCGGACTCGCACACGAAGGGTTTCGTACCATTATCTATATAAACGGCAAAAAAATCACGTTTGTTATATGTGAGCCCCTATTAAATATTAATTTTATTTTAATTTAATTGTTTATTTTTAAAGTGAATAATATAACTCAATATTCAGTGAAGATTTCAAGCATCTACCTGTTACCGTTATCAATATCGAGCAAAAATTTGCATAGAACTCAAGTTTGTTGTATGGGAGCCCCCTTAAATATTTATTTTATTCTGTTTTTTAGTATTTGTTGTTATAGCGGCAACAGAAATAAGTACATCATTTGTGAATTTCGACTGCCTAACTACTTATCACGGTACATGAGATACAGCCTGGTGACAGACGGACGGACGGATGGACGGACAGACAGCGGATTCTCAGTAATAGGGTCCCGTTTTTCCCTTTGGGTACGGAACCCTAAAAACAGAAACTCGTGTCAGTAAAACATCTGGAATTAGACAGTTCTATGAAACAGATTCGAGCAAGTAAGTTTCAAACAAACGTATTTCGGATTATCAATACATTACCAAGAAATGTTATAATACTATGTTTTTTACTATTTCTTCCTTCACTTAAAGCACTGTGTCCACTAGCCCTCTACATTTAGAAATCTCGATTTACTCTTTCTCATCGCAACGAATTTTTCTATATTTTGACGTGCCAACGTCTAATAAATCGATGAACGCCGGCTGCACGCACGAAATGTATGACTCATTGTCCCGTTACGTTACGCTCATTGTCCCGTTACATCATCATCATCATCATTTCATCAATGTTTTGTTATGACGTTGTCACGTTAAACTATCGTCCGTGAACCGACTTTACAGACAACCAATTTTTTTTTGTAACTTACTAGATAAATAGTGTTTACGTATAATTATTGTACAACAAAAACACCGAACAAACTTGGAAGGTACCCGCGTATTCCGCTGCAGCTAAAGTTTTCTGTTGACAAGAATTCGAGCTAATAGTTCGATGTTTTATGGTAACCCCACCGCCGCGCCGCTCCGCAGTGTGGGTAGAAACTTTTGTTAAATGTGATAGTAAGTTGAACTTTTAGAAGCCAACAACAAAGACTGGACGACGAGCTAGCTACTACAAGTAATAACAGAATATGGATGTCGGTGTGTAGAAAAAACGTAATTTAACTTGAATTGACGCGAATCTAGAAGCGTGTTATATACTTATTGATCAATGAAATGGAAAACTTAATTATGAAACTAATAAACTGCTACGAGTAAAACAAGCATAACATTAATTTCGCTGCGCGTCATTTTGGAACGAGTGGTAGACAGAGCCAACTGGCTGACTATAGCATATATTTTTGAGGCCTCGGAGGTTAATGCAAGTTGTTGCGAAGTATGTACCTACATTTTAGGTGTATTAGAGACCTGCAATTGTGATGTCCATTCCTTTCCGGCTATAATAATTGTACGGGGGCTAATCATAAATTCTTCATAAGTCATGCCATGGAACGAGACACACACTGGATAACGCTGACTACATAGATTTTAATTTACTTAAACGAAAATAATATGAAACTTACTTCAATTAGGTTAAATAAACTAGATCAATTATAATAATTGTGTTTTAATTATTAATTTATCAGGTGGTCTATGAATAAATAGCTATTTATCTCCTTTAATAACTTTACTTTATAATTGTTTCAGGTAATTGAGAAAAAAATCGAAAGAATACTTATTCAACTGAATTTTGGTAAGCGTGCTCCATCGTCAACCACGCCATTGCTTACTGCCGAGAAGGTTGGTGACAAAATTTAGAATTGTTTTATTAGATCGATTTGTCGGGTGTGCCTCTACACCTACACCCGACGAATAGTCTTCTATAATCTGTATAAGTAAAACATTTATAGCATTTGCTCGAAATAAACTGAAGTCACCCGCTGTTTAACTGATATCATATAATGGTCCTGACCTCTTTTTCTGTCGTTCTGTTTGTTACTTTTGAACGGATTATTTTGTATAATGTTCTATTTTTTTTTTATAAAATTTGGAAAATAGATTCTGGTACTGTATCTTAGATATTTCTTAGAAATAATAATATCTATGCATTTTAATTCACGCAAATACTAATGCTTGAAATACCACTATATTTGCAATAATTAAATAGGTACGAAAAATTGGGATTTTTTAATGAATTTCTGTAACAAAAAGTGAAATAGGTATTTTCTGTAGACAAGTGTTACATCTTCGACTTCATCATAACTTCTCATCAGGTGGGATTATGGTCAAGTACAGGCCCAGTTCTTAGAGAAAGAAAAAATAACAAATATTTATTGTTTTGTAGATATGTAGTAAGTATATATTTTTTTAATAACATCTTAAGCCCAATTATGACTCTCAGATCAGGGTCTGCATGCGTGGGACTTGCGGCCTATTTTTTGTTTTTTATCAGCCCTGTTTGTACAAACTGTCCCACTGCTGGGAACGGGCCATCTTCTCATTGTGAGAAGGCGGCTTGCGGCCTTACATTAACATTAGTTAAGAATTAGAATTTATTTTATTATATTATGTTAATATATTTAGTATGTGTAGGTATTTTATATAATGTTTCCATATTGTTTTGTACTATCTTATATGTCTATATATGATAATATGTATATCTGAAATAAAGACACCTAATATTATTATTTAGATATTGATGATATTGTTATTTAGATTTATTTAATTTCAAGTCATATACAAAATCGTTTGTGTGACATCACAGTCGATACCAAATAAATGTGGCACGCAAGATTAATAAATTCAACACGATCCAGTTTTTTAAGTAGGAATTGTCCTGCTTATACTTAATTATAAAGAAAAACTACTTAACTCTATTCCTGTACAAAAAAGGGACGATTCTAATTTTCACAAACACCTCAACAAATCCGCATTTAAAACCACAATTTATACCCGGAATCCGGTTTATCTTATCAAAACACGCGCCGCATAACATCAATATCAATTCCGTTTTTCACGCACAAAACAACTAATCGAGCAAAACAAGCTCCCGGAGCTTGCCAACATGACTGTTTTATCTAAATTGGTCAACTAGTTGGTCAACTAGTTTCGGAGATAGCGGTCGAGTTAGGCAGTATTTCACGAGCAGACAAGAAAGCGAAGGCCTGAATAACTATGCCAGTGGAACAGCTTTGGACTAAAGTTGGGCTCGAAAGTGCGCTAAGTAGAGCTAGTAGATTTATAGATGCGATAGCTTAAGTGGTTTATGGTTTGATTACCGAGAAAAAATTGACCAAGTTTTTAAATTAGAGATCAATGAGCAATTAAATCAAGCTGAAATGGATAACAGTAAAATTGCCCAATGCTTACTTAGGTTAGGCGTACTTAAATCAGAAAAGGTTTAGGCATATTACACCAACTAAACAAGTAATCGATTAAAAACTACAAAAGCCGACTTCAAAATACGCAATTCGTTTACTTGGATGATATACTTATTCCAGTTCTTTTGTTATAAAAACTGATCCGATTGTGATAAAAATTCTATGGAACCACCTGGAAAGTATATATCAAACAAAATAGTATTTCAAATCGGTCCAGGGGTCTTGGAGTAATCGGGGAACATAAGTACTTACATAAAAAATGATTGCAACGAATTGAGAACCGCCTCCTTTGGAAGTCGGTGAATAAAGCCTAAAAATATGTAAAAATAAAAACATGACTTGAATCGTTCTTTCGACCACGATTTGTAAAATAAGACAAAGCAAACATCGTGTTTATTTCTGTGAATGCTTTGACACCGAAACTTCCTTGTAGCCGCGACATCCTCAGGGATAAGACTCTCGCTATCTCAACCACCGAGGGGAATTTTGTCTAATTTACAATACACGATTCAACATTCATACATATTTGATGACATACAAGTATATACTTAGTTTAAAAAAAAAACTGAACATGCTTTAATGTCTAAGCAAATAGGTACCTACACTATAAAAATACCTAACTTTCTTCAAGAGTGCCTATGAAATTTGAAGAGTTCCCCTCTATTTCTCTGATGAGCATGGCACTACCTGGAAATTATACCCTTTCAAACAAAAAATAATTTTCCAAATCGCTCCAGGCATCTTCCAGTAAAAGACGTCAAAAAACTTCGTTATTCGTCAAAATAAAGAACTAAATTATTTTCAATGTTGTTGGTGCTGCTAAAAATTATAATTGTGGCGCCTGGGCTGATTTTTTAATAGATAAACATGTAAGTAAGTACCGCATAACCGGTTTCACCCGGCTCAGTGTAAATGAAGACATCTGTCAGCGGGCAAAGGTTACGGGGTTCCGGACAACCGGGCCTCCGGAAATTTAATGCTCTCAAGTCAAATAAATTATAAAAAATATTCGGTAAAATTATGTGTTTTTTTTTTGTAAGCACGTTTAGGTATTTATTTTTTCTCGCCAATTTTACCAATGCTTTTGGAATATTTGGTTTCTTAGATTATTTTTGCTATATTATGTCTGTATTTGGGGAGGCCTATGTCCAGCAGTGGACTTCTTATGGCTGAGATGATGATGATGATGATGATGTCTGTATTGCAATAGTTAGATATAATGATTGGGTCGCTTGATTGCTAGGCTCTATATCTGTTGTCACAGAGTAGTTAATAGTACAAAAGATTCAGAAGACTCATTCCGCCAACATATTTAACATTTAATTAAATAACAACTCTTGCTACGGCATAATAAAGTACAAATCAGCCTGTGCAATAATTCAGCGCCTATCTTTAATATAAGGACCAATAGTAGATACAGAGTGCATCTTTTTTCTATCGTAGCATTAAAGTTGTCTGGTCAAAGCGGCTGAGCGTATGTAGGTACTTACTTGTAGCGTTTTATAACTACCTAAACCACTTAAGATACTTTAAGACGTTTATATTAAACGACACACCCAGTGTCACAGAGAAATAAAGTCATTAGATAAGTATTTCACATCAGACATCAAAATTGGTCAAACTGTTCAGGCTACAACAAGTACCTACCTACCTAATATAGACGCATCATTCTTAGTAGGTAATCTTTACCTTATTACCTTACTAATATTATAAGCGGAAGTAACTTTGTCTATTTATTTGTCTGTTTTTAGGGTTCCGTAGTAAACAAGGAAGGAATCCTTATAGTTTCGCCATGTCCGTCTGTCTGTCGTCTGTTCGTCCGAGGCTTTGCTCAAAGACTATTAGTAAGTACTAGAAAACTGAAATTTGGCATGAATATTGAATATTCATATTAGTTATACCGAGAAAGTCGTAGAATTTTTTTTTTTAATAGAAAGTTTTTGGGGTGCCTCCCGTACATGTAAAGTGGGGATACAATATTTATCATCTACCTATGTACCTACACATCTATCTAGTATATAGAAATATAGAAATCAGACGAGATCGTCTAAAATACTCGGAAAAAAAAGCTCGTCTTCGAGTGCAGACGGATAAACAGAAAACTAATTCCGATCAAAGACGATAAAATCTCTTTGCAAATAAATTTAGAGATGCAAGAATATCCGATCGAGCTCTTTTGCATACAACTACAAAACATGCAATAAGTATGCATGTTCTCGAGAACTTGTATGTTTAGTCTATAGGGAATACTTATATTCTAATACAGTTTCTATGACAATGCAATATTCAATACGTGTGCACTCGATACTGGGAGATGAAGAACTCAGTGATAAGAAGTAGGTACCTACCTACCTACCTGTTATTTCGTAGTCAATACTAATTTATTGATATCAAATAATTACTTACAGTTAAAAAACTGAAAAAACCGACTTCAAAACCTTACCTTACCTACGCAATATAATAGGTAGGTACATACGCGACTTGCTGGTCACTCTTCTACAGCTGGCACTTGGATGATATTTTACCGGTTATTTTGTTATAAAAACCAAAGTACTTAAGTAGGTACTTACTGCATCGATTTTGATAAAATGTATAAGGACCCACCTCTGTAGTATGATCTACCAAATACAAAAGTAATCATTAAATCAATGCACCATTGGCAGAGTAATCGGTGAACAAACATACAAAAAAGCATACAGACAGAATTGATAACCTCCTTCTTTTTGAATGTAATGAATTCTTAATCATTACAATTACTTTTCATGTAAAAGCTACGTGTGATCTTCTCTGCTTTAATTCATCCATGTCATCAAATATATAAAAAGCCTGCTCGATAACCCACTATTTCAATTTTCGTGTAAATGACCCGATAGAGGGCGTATCCACAGGAAGCCCTATTTGTGACCATCGGGGCACTTACATGTAGGTACTTGCTTACTAGCTTAAATACGGCAAGGAATAGCGCGCATTATATTCGGAAAGAGATCTAATGTTTTATTGAGGACGCTGCTGAGCTGGTTTTATTTAATTATTTTGTTCGGCTAAGTAGCAACATAATGAAGACGTTTAGTTTAAAATTTTAAAAACAACGATCCACGCATAGTGGCCTGCGTGCATGTAATTGTAAGTATGGTACATGGTTAAAAGCAATCTTGATAGAAGTTAAAATATTACTACAGCTTATATTACTAACACTTAACTGAGCCTGTTCCTGAGGTATGGGAGCGGCACGGGAGGGTTGACGTATAGGTATTAGCAACGCTGACGCCTGACTGAAACCCCTCCCGTGCCCCGATACCCCAGGAACAGACTTAGTTAATGCTAGACCTGTCATAACTAACCCGCCAAACTATAGAATGCGCTTCCTGAATGGGTCTTTCCGACTGGATATACTTAATCTAGGTGTCTTCAAATCGCGAGTGAATAGGTTTCTTCTAGGCAAGCGCGCTCCATCGTAGACCGTAACTGTCGCTTAACACCAGGTGAGTCGACGGTCAAGCGCAAGCCTATTTTCAAATAAAAAATAATAAAAACATAATTTTGCGAATTCATTACTATTCTGAATAAACAACGAGGCGTTGAAACATTCAGTTTTATCTATTAAGTAAGTACTGGATTTACTTGTTTTCACAGCAATAAAACTTACGTCATAACAAAAGCTTAAAATAAGTATCATTTTTGAGAAAGTGTTTTTCATCGTACTTAGCTCTAAAACACTTTGTTTATCTCAACTATTCAGCGATGAGCTCTTTACATACATTTTATTACGTAAAAACACTGAATTACTCAATTGAATAAAATCTATTATCAAGATAAATCACAAAGTGATGTGTCAGCAAAAACAGTTTTGCGAACCATTAAATACTTACTTACCTACTTTCAATAAAAAAAAAACACATACTTAAATGTCGTGTGCGTGCGATGTAAACTATAAAATATACGTTGCTGTTTGTTCTGGTTAGGGTCTAATGTCTCAATTTTTACAATTTATCACTATAAATGGATCAATTTATACGCCCAGATTAAGTAATGATTTTGATTTGTGTTACGTTGAATATTTTGAAACAAAATTTTTAGCTATTTTTACCTAAAATAACTAAAATTCTGAGGAGATGCAATCGTTTCGAATGGCTTAGTGTAAGCATACTATTTATGCGACATGCGTCTGCCGCAGTTCGAATAGGTACTAGTCGCATCGATAGGCTATAGCCGACTTAAGTCATAACTACAGTTTGTTTAAAGTTCCATTCATTTGGTGCCCGAGTCGCAAAGCAGCGAAGAGAAGACAAGTAAAATGTATGAGAATCATCGGCTATAAGTAATCTGTTGTTGCGGCTAGTCGCATAGCTGACGCAGTCACATGTCGCATAGCGTGCACACTGCACACACACCGGCACCGGTCGACGTCACGATGTGCTTCTTCGTCTATCCATGTAGGTACTAATGATGGAGCAAAGTGGGCCGACATTTTAAATCACGACTTTTTATAAATTTTTGTATAAAACAAAAATCGTAATTATTTTACATTTAAGAAAACTTGGATACACAAGTTTACACAAGTAAGATTGCTATTTTTTACCTGTGATAGGTACCTACTTACTACTCTTTAACTAACCTGTGATACTTACCATAATACCACAGGTTAGGTAGGATAACAGATGTCCATACCTACTATAACAGATGTTATGATCCAACTACTAAAATAGAGTAAAGTATTTTCTATCTCAAAATTAAATAAATTAATAAGGAATTACACTAAATTCTTAGAAAAATACATATTGGGGGCGGAGTTCCTTTACGGCACATAGTACGCCCTTTCGGCGCGTGAGTAGAGAGCGCTGACGATTTCTCATTGGTCAGCGGTATTTCAGAATAACCAATGATCGCTCGCGATGCGACGCGGTGGCGCGGCGGCTTTTGGTATCGTTTGACGGAAGCCCCCACGGCGCCGGCGCCACGCCGCCGCCGTCCACGTGGACTATTGTTCTAGTCTAGGCAAATAACAAATTTGAGATGTGCCAGTTGAGATTTTCTATTTCTCATTTATATTAAATGCGTTCAACCACTAATAGTTTATCTATTGCATAACCATATTACGTCTTTTTAATTTATTTTAGATCTTTTTTTTTTTTTTAGTTTTTTTTTTTTACTTATAGGTACGTAGATACCTATCAATAAATTAAAATAAAAAAAACCTGCAACTATCAAAGTCATGGACAATATGGGTGCGATGAATGGGTAAAAATGTTAAACTCGCGTCAGGACACGTGACCTGATCGAAAATTCGTAAGACGGCGCAGAGCGCTTGCACGAGCGTGTGTGTTTGTACTAACTAGGTACAGCCTGCTACGTTTATGTTCAAGTTTTCATTTTCACTTCTGCCGGCACTCCCGGAGTGCAACCAGTTGTTTTTTTTTATGTCAAGGGACGTTTATTTTCGCCAGTTCCGTGAGTACCGTAGACATGGGACATGGACAATATGGACATTGGACATATCGCAATTCTCAGTCATGAATCGCTTAAGAATAATTTTTGAATACCAGCCTGTACGAGATTAGGATGGCCTTGAAACAGCTCAAGAACAACAAGGCACCGGGCGACGACGGAATTACATCAGAGCTACTGAAAGCGGGTGGAACACCGGTACTGAAAGTCCTTCAGAGGCTCTTCAATTCCGTCGTGCTTGAAGGTACAACGCCAGGAGCATGGAACAGAAGCGTGGTGGCGCTGTTCTTCAAAAAAGGAGACAACACTTTGCTGAAGAACTACAGACCCATCTCGCTTCTGAGCCATGTCTATAAGTTGTTTTCAAGGGTCATCATGAATCGTCTTGAACGCAGGTTTGACTTCCAGCCTCCCGAACAAGCCGGTTTCCGAAAAGGCTATAGTACCATAGACCACATCCATACGCTGCGGCAAGTGATACAGAAGACCGAAGAGTATAACTTGCCCCTTTGCTTAGTGTTTGTGGACTATGAGAAAGCCTTTGATTCGATCGAGACCTGGGCGGTGCTTGAGGCTTTCCAGCGTTGCCGTATTGACTAAGTATCGGTATGTCGAAGTGCTGAAGTGCTTATACAACAACGCCACCATGTCAGTCCGAGTACAAGACCAGAACTCAGAGGCAATTTCATTGAAAAGAGGCGTGAGGCAGGGAGACGTTGTCTCTCCGAAACTGTTTACCGCCGGTTTGGAAGATGCCTATAAGCTTCTGGAATGGAAAGGGCTCGGCATTAATATTAACGGCGAGTACATCACTCACCTTCGGTTTTCCGACGATATAGTAGTCATGGCAAAGTCGATGGAAGAGCTCAGTACGATGCTAGAAGACCTCAATAGAGTTTCCCAACGGGTGGGCCTCAAAATGAACATGGACAAAACGAAGGTTATGTCGAACGCCCATGTAGTGCCCACCCCAATATCTGTGGGGAACTTCACTCTTGAAGTTGTTGACGAATACGTCTACCTAGGACAGACGGTCCGATCAGGCAGGTCCAACTTTACGACGGAGGTCAATCGTCGTATCCAACTCGGCTGGGCAGCGTTCGGGAAACTTAAAAGCGTCTTCTCGTCCAATATTCCCCAGTCCCTCAAGTCGAAAGTTTACAACCAGTGATGACATACGGCACTGAAACGTGGTCCCTAACTATGGGCCTTATAAGGAAGCTCAAGGTCACGCAACGAGCTATGGAGAGGGCTATGCTCGGAGTCTCTCTACGAGATCGAATCAGAAATGAAGAGATACGTAGACGTACAAAAGTCACCGATATAGCACAGCGGATTAGCAAGTTGAAGTGGCAGTGGGCAGGGCACATAGCACGTAGAACTGATGGCCGATGGGGCCGAAAGGTTCTCGAGTGGAGACCACGTACCGGCAAGCGCAGCGTAGGAAGACCAGCCACGAGATGGACAGACGACCTCATACTTACAAGTGGCGGGAAGACGCTGGATGCAAGCCGCTTCCAATCGGTCTTTTTGGAAATCCATGGGGGAGGCCTATGTCCAACAGTGGACTTCTTATGGCTGAGATGATGATGATGAATTTTTGAATAAGTACTTAATGTATTGTTAGATTACTTAATCTAATTGGTCTTTTCTCCGTTTTTATCACAATAAACGAATTTGAATGGGTTTGGGCCTGGCCTAGGTACACAATTGCGCTTGACTAGTTATTATTTAAGTATAGGTACCCAGGGTCACCCCGTCAAGTCCCTGTAACCCAAACGGATCTATTATAACAACATGATATATGATAAGTAAGTATTGTAAATTTTTATACGTTATATACATTTAGGTATATATAAAGTCTCAATATACTGGTATTGTAACATGTGAGTTGTGTACTTTTAACAACCGTGACACAGGTCGTGAATCCAGCCCCGTGATAACGTTGATAACGGAAGATTGATAGGGATATAAACGTTCAATTGTTTCCGTTCGCGTTGAATTATTGGTAAAGGAAAAACAACGAAACGGAGCACCGGCACCGGAAATGGGATGTTAATAATGCCTTCGCTCAATATTTGATTTAAGTAACTAGAGGAAATGAAACGGGTTACCCCGAAATTTGGATAACACGTGTTACTATTTTTGGAACGATCGTACCTACTTAGGTATATCTGTAGGTAAGTACTTAGTACGATTGACTTCCAAGCTAGAGAACATAGTTTCAAATCACAAGAATAATAGAGGCACAGAATAGGTACATATAACCACCCTAACTTCATACAATAAGGTAGACGGCTACAATGTCGTCATAGTACTAGTACCCGCCAGTTAGCAGTCAGTTGATATTGTTTGGCAATTTTAGCTTTTCTATCAATATTCTACAAATTGTTTAATAGGGCGACGTACACTTGGAAATATGATTAATAATTTAAACAGAAATACTCATTCATAACTGTAATAGTGGTGAAACTACAAGTGTTTAAAATTCTGATGTCGACAAACTAATGTTTTTTGGGGATTTTTGGAACTAAATTTCATCAGTGGGACGTTATGTATTTCCAATTATTACAAAGCTCTGGATGACACTAAGGTAAGAGTGTTTGTTTATTGCGGAAGTTTATAAGTTATTCTAGTGATATAATCTACAATTTGAGTTAATTTTACTATATATTGTACTTTTTAGGCGCATGGCGTCTAATGGTGCTCACTAACCCATGTCTGGCCTAATTTGCGCCAGAAATCCTGCTTTTCTGGCGAATATAAGGACACTGTTGTTAAGTGTTCATAAACCCGCCATTGAGTTCTTATTCCATTACGATAAGTGTTATATTCCTTTGATACAAAAAAAAATAATTATTTGTCGTATCACTGGCCCGGTGGCTATACGGGCGTACTTATTCATTTGCTTTTAAACTCGCCAGTATATCCTTATTGCTTTGAAATACGATTCATTTTTGTTTGATCCAGTAGCAAGTAGAGGAATCACATGTATATCAATGAACAAAATTAAATTCTAATTATTATTTTATGGTTACTCACGCTTTGTTTGATATTACTACTTTCAAGGAATACCTGATTTGTGTATTTCAGGAATACTATACCTAATTATCTATATTACTAACAATAATTGGATGCATAAAACCTCAATATATGCATCGCTTCTGACCGGTTTTAGGGTTCCGTGATATAATAAAAAATCTGTAATAATTTCGAAGTATGGCTTCTGGTATGCAAAAAGAACGAATAGCGTACAAAAAATTATGAACTACTTATGCTGTGGAACAAAGCTCGAAAATCTTGTTTAAAATTTTATTACAATATTTTTTGGTATATGTTTGACCACAACTTACTTGAAAGAACGCGATGGTTTGATCGAAGATATAGCAAGTTTGTCTAGGCAAGATGACCCATATCTTTAATTACTTAGCGAGTTTCTCTGACAAACTAAGTATTTCTTCATTGCTCTGAGGCGAGTTTAAATGATCACACTTCATATTTAGGATTCCGTAGTATATCTTTTTGTCCGTTTATCTCAGCCATTTTACTCGAAACTATAGCGTTATATGAATAGAACTTGGCATGAAAATATAATATGGTATAATGTGCACAGCTACAAGATACAAAATTGACATAAAAAATTTAAACAGCAAAAATAGGATTAGCACTCCATATTTGTAGAGATGAGCATTCCTGACATATGTACGTCTCGACACGTTTGTCCATTTATTTGAACACCTGATTTTATTGATTTTGATTTTATAAATTGGCAGATTAGGTTGTACTGTTTTTTGCAGCCTTACACAAAATTCTATGATATACATTATGATTCATTTTTCATTTCTGTTTATCATGAGTGGCGGCTTGCATCCAGCGTCTTCCCGCCACTTGTATGAGGTCATCTGTCCATCTCGTGGCTGGTCTTCCTACTCTACGCTTGCCGGTACATTTATACATTTTGGCCCCATCGGCCATCAGTTGTACGTGCTATGTACCCTGGCCACTGCTACTCCAACTTGCTAACTCACCCTGCTATATCGGTGACTTTTGTACGTCTACGTATCTCTTAAGTTCTGATTCAATCACGTAGAGAGACTCCAAGCATAGCCATCTCCATAGCTTGTTGCATGACCTTGAGCTTCCTTATAAGGCCCATAGTTAGGGGCCACGTTTTAATGCCGTATGTCATCACTGGTAACACACACTGGTT
Organism: Lycia hirtaria; assembly: GCA_947563715.1. Lineage (NCBI taxonomy): Eukaryota > Metazoa > Arthropoda > Insecta > Lepidoptera > Geometridae > Lycia > Lycia hirtaria. The sequence continues at coordinate 30,414,404 of OX387375.1, forward strand.
GTAAACTTTCGACTTGAGGGACTGGGGTATATTGGACGAGAAGACGCTTTTAAGTTTCCCGAACGCTGCTCAGCCGAGTTGGATACGACGATTGAACTCTCTCGCAAAGTTGGACTTGCCTAATCGGCTCGTTATCCTAGGTAGACGTATTCGTCAACAACTTCAAGAGTGTAGTTCCCCACAGATTTTGGGGTGGGCACTACATGGGCGTTAGACATAACCTTCGTTTTGTCCATGTACATTTTGAGACCCACCCGTTGGGAAACTCTATTGAGGTCTTCGAGCATCGTACTGAGGTCTTCCATCAGCTCTTGCGGGACTACTATATCGTCGACAACCGAAGGTGAGTGAGTACTCGCCGTTAATATTGATGTCGAGCCCTTTCCATTCCAGAAGCTTGTAGGCATCTTCCAAGCCGGCGATAAAATCAGTTTCAGAGAGACAACGTCTCTCTGCCTCACGCTTCTCGTCAATGGAATTGTTCCCGAATTCTGGTCTTGTACTCGAACCGACATGGTGGCGTTGTTGTACAAACATTTCAGCACTTCGATATATCGATAGTCAATACGGCGTTGTTGGAGAGCCTCAAGCACCGCCCTGTGCCCCTTTGCTTAGCCTTTGTGGACTATAAGAAAGCCTTTGATTCGATCTGGTCCCGATCGAATCAAAGGCTTTCTTATAGTCCACAAAGGCTAAGCAAAGGGGCAAGTTATACTCTTCGGTCTTCTGTATCACTTGCCGCAGTGCGTGGATTTGGTCTATGGTACTATAGGCTTTTCGTAAACCGGCTTGTTTGGGAGGCTGAAAGTCATCAAACCTGCGTTCAAGACGATTCGTGATGACCCTCAAAAACAGTTTATAAACATGGCTCAGAAGCGAGATGGGTCTGTAGCTCTTCAGCAAAGTGTTATCCCTTTTTTACCCGACTGCGAAAGAAGGAGGGTTATGTTTTTCGAGCGTATGTAGACATAGACATAGACAGAAATTTATTGTGAATTTATTGTGATGTATGTATGTATATTTCTTTGGCACGCCCTAGAGCCTAAACGGCTTGACCGATTTTGATGTGAGTGGTGCCAATAGATTCGTCTTAGTCGTGAAAGTGACACTGGGTACATCAAAATAAAAATAAAACAAAATTAAGGATTTTTGGCGGCAAAAACTAATCTCAAAAAAAAAAGTTTTCAAAATACATCGAGTGTAGTATCAAAGTAAAGAAATTTTAACAGTGATTACGAATATGTATATATAACTTATATGTTTTATTGCAGTTTGGAATAGGAAATGCTAATAAATCACATCACACTTATAATATAAATGCGAAGTTTGTGTTAGTTTGTTACTTCTTCACGGTAAAACGGCTTGAGGGGTTTGGCTCAAATTTGGCACACAGGTAGTTTATAATCTGGATTAACACATAAGATACTTTTAATCCCAGGATTCCTGCGAGAACGGGTAAAACAGGATTAAACCTATTTCCTATCTCAAAAAATCACCGACACCTGTTCCATTATAATTGAGAGAGGGGAGAAGAAAGGGGAGAAAAGAGGGGGGGGGGGTGTTTCAAGTGTATGTATGTATGTGGGTATGTATGTAAATCTATATGTTTCTGTATGATCGCCTAAAGTCTAAAGGGCTTGACCGATTTTGATGTGAGAGGTGTCGTTAGATTTGTTTTCACTTGCTGAGTGTCAAAGGCTATATTTTTTTGTAATAAAAATCATACATCTCACACAAATATAAAAAACGCCTGTTTTTTGTAACTTCCAACGAACTTTTTCGTAATAAACAAGTGATTTTACTAGATTTTTTCTAAAGAATGCGCAATAGTCTTTTACAGCGATTGTAAGCATACTTTCTCACAAAAACGTACACTCAACAACGTATTAAGCGTAAAGAAATCGTAAGTTAGGCTGCAAAAACCTCTTTTCTGCAGTCGGGTATTTTGTTTTTCTTTTAACATTGATACTTGTTTGAAGAACTAGTACTTAATAAAAAAAAACTAAAAAAAAAACTAGTACTAGCAGTCACTTGACCCTCCCTGTAATATGTATGGGCGCACGGACGGTATATTCACGTTTGACATGCGTGACATGTTTAGCTCGTATTGATTCTGAAGTAAAGATATCTATATATATCTTTGTGACTATTTTTTTAAATATTGCTGCTGCTTTGTTCCATAAGTTTGTTTGTTCCATGCTTTGTTTAAGTTTAAGTACTTTTTGTGGTGCGCAACTCTCAGTGCGCAAATCTAACTCGCACTTGAAGCGATTCATGTGTTGCTATCATTGTATAACTACTAAGTTTTTATTTCTATAAATATTATAGAAAATGGTAATTAATAAGATAATTTAGTTGACAGTGCACGTATGTAGGTAAGTGAAATGAAAAAGTAAACAAAGTAAAGTAAATAAATTATTGAATTTCAGAAATCAGTACAAACGAAAGCCTTCACCTACAAGTGTTCTATTTAGCTCTAGAATAAAATATTATTAAAGTATTTTTCTTTTTTGTTTTGTTGTATTGCAACTTTAAAGGAAGGTAATAAAGTTGATATTCGCGTGAGAAACTGGCGATTTAATGTGCAGTTTAGCGCATATTGGTACGTTCCTGGCGGGTACCCGTACACTGGGGTCTTTTTCACAATATAAGCCAATATCATTAATTTTCCATTAGGATAATTTATTAATACCTATTTACATCATATCTTGGATAAATTCAGTAACAACTCATCCAAATTTCCTTTTGATACATCTATTGGTTGTAGAGTAGTGACGTTGTAAAGTCGATGAAATGCAAAACCTGGCGATTATTGGGCCGTCTACCTTAGGTATGTGTGTATGTTACATACAGATTCCAACTTGCGTATGAGTGATTTGTGCGTTAAAGTGGGCATCCACTTTAAGTGAAAAAAAAAACCTCTTAGGAGAAAAAAAAAATTGAAGGTACCTACTTTTAGCGGGTAGCTGGATACTTACCTTGATATTCAAGTTCAAAGTCCGTGAAACATTGAAATGTAACCTACGTTCTCGGAAAAAAATTATGATGAAATATAAGATATGTAGTATATCTGTCTCTAGGATCTTATGTCTCTCTGCCTTACCAAATTTCATACGGTCAGTACATCCGTTTAATCAACTTAATTATACTTAGTTAAAAAAAAACTGAAACAATCAACTTCAAAATACTTACCGACGAAATTTCCTTTAAGTACATTGATAACATAAGTATTTTTCCAGTTACTTTGTTTTGAAAACCAAAGTACTGAACCGATTTTGATAAAAATTATACGAATCACTTCTGAAGTATGGCCCTACCAAACAAAAAAAAAATCATCAAAATCAATTCATAATTGGCGAAATAATCGCTAATTAAACGCACAAAAACAGTCTAATTGAGAACTTCCTCCTTTTTGAAAGTTATTTAAAAAAGTAACAGCGCTACTTTAACTTAATAAGTATACCAATAATATTAGGTATCAACATATGTAGTTATGACTAATATTAACCTAAAATTTACAAAACTGATTTCTCAGGATTTAGAAATATTTTCCCCGCCCACAGGAACGTTGACCCCGGGCTTCCATTAATTGTGTAAGTTGAGCGAACTTATCTCAATTTACCTTTCATTTAGAGATGTCCGCCTGACTGGCCTCGTTATCTTCACTTGTTTCAGAACTTAGGGCTTAAGGCTGAGGTGAGGGTAACCTTCACTGTTTTACCTAAAACGCGCTCTCAGTTAATTTGGAATTACTATTAATAAAGAAGTTTTGACGTGTACATATTAATTAATGTGTGATTTTATGGTATTGGTAGTCAAATTAAAAACTAGTAAGTAGGAGTGAGTTCGTATAGACTGAGTGGCGAGCCCTAGTGTTAGAGTTACAAAGCCGCGAGAAGGCCTCTGACCTAGCTTGTCGATTGCTGTTTTTAAGAACGAACAATGGGTCCTACATTTTATCGTGTCACCCGACCCGCGGTAGCGCTCAAACAGAAATGCCATTCACGGTCACCCATCTGAAGACTAACTTTACGTAGGTAACTTTAAGTAAGTATGTATTTTTATTGTAGATTTTTTTGGTTTGCGAAAAAGAAATAATGAAACTTTCACGTAAATTTTATTTTGTCATTATCATCATTTCAGCCATAATAAGTCCAATGCTAGGACTTAGACCTTCCCTATGGATGTTCAAAAAAAGATTGTAAGCGACCTGCATCTAGCGTCTTCCCGCCACTTGTTCATTGTCTTGTTGCCACGTTCATCTCGTGGCTGGTCTTCCTACGCTGCGCTTGCCGGTGCGTGGTCTCCACTCGAGAACTTTTCGGCGCCATCGGCCATCAGTTCTGCGTCCTATGTGCTAAAATTGTATTAAAGTAACATACTTAACTAGTATATTCATAGTATCAAAGAAGATACACTATTTTAAGTTCTTATTGTATTGTGATGTTGATGTAGGTATAAGTACCTATGCGCTTGAATATTCGACTGGTGCGGGTCGCATTTATAAACGAGCAGTTACACCGAGTGAATGTGTTTCCTTTATGTACATATCAGATGTGCAACAGCGGAAGCCTATTTTGCGAGTGACCGCGGAAACACACTTAGCCGGTTATTTATTGAGGTTGTAAAAATTCTCAAAAAAAGATTTTTAGGAGTACCTCAAAAGGAAAAAACGGAACCCTTATAGGATCACTTTGTTGTCCGTCTGTCCGTCTGTCCGTCCGTCCGTCCGTCCGGGTGTCAAGACCTTTATCTCGGGAACACGTGAAGGTATCGAGTTGAAATTAAAACCATATAAGTACGCAAATCTATAGTAGGTATCTTGCTGCAAAAAGAAAAATAAAATTTCTCAGATTGCGTAAAAAAAAGTTACAACCGAATACTTATATCGTAAAAAAACGCACATTTCAACACTCACAGGGGAATCAAAACCTGTGGCGTACTTCCCGTTGACCTAGAACTATGAAATTTGGCAAGAAGTATTGCGTTATACTTAATACACATATAGGAAAACATCAGAAAACTTGTCATTTTTAATTTAATCACAAAAAATAGTGTCTTTATGCAAGGAATGAGGGTCCAAATTTTAAAGTTCTTTAACCGTATCATTTGGGGTATTATATGAAAGAGCTTCATTAGCATAAGCTAAAACAGGTTTTTGAATATTTTTACGATGTATATTTTTCGGTTTATGAAGGAAAATATATGATTTCCTCCTTTTATCTATTACTAGTTTTTACGGAACCCTCGGTGGGCGAGTCTGACTCGCACTTGTCCGGTTTTTTTAATATAGAACAGCTCTAAGTTTGACCACCAGCACGCCTGATGGAAAGCGATACTGTGGCCGAAGATAAAGCACGTAGACCTAGAAGATACTTATTCCCTCTAGACTTGAAAACACCCGGGTTAGGTATAGCTTTCAGGAAACAAGGACAGCGGCAAGGCATTCTACTAGATCCGTAGGTATGCCTTATATCTTCGACATCGAAACCTCTGGTCCTTCTAAGTCAAAGACTGAAAAGTTGGGAAAGCCTGCCTTCTAGCCCACTAAATAATATTCACAACAAAACTTAACAAAAAAGCAAAGAAAACAAATGACAACGCAAGAAACAAGAAAACATATTCGATTCCGAAAAATAAAACACTAGTTAATGTAAAGTAAGTATCTGAATTACTAAATTTTACACAACCAACACAGTTGTTTACAAAAAAAATCGGTTGAAAGCACTGTAAACAAAACTCCACACAAACCAACCTTTTACAAGCCAGCTTAAGTATAAACATTACTTACGGGAACAAGATTTGAGGCGTAAATTTCCACCTTAAACCCTGACTATACACAACACTTACACTAAAGTTGAGCATAAAAAATCGTGACGTAAAAATGATATGTAACTTGAACGTGTAAAGTGACATTTCAAGTAAAATATGGCGCGGCGTAATCCGGGACGAGACCTTAACGGGATGGGTGCCAGGAATAGCCGGCGGGGTTAAATATGCGTTAAAATGGTCAGGAGCGGATCGTGCTTAGCACAGTTTTTTACTTCTATAGATCTACTAATGACCAGCAACTCGCCTGATGTTGAACGAAAATTTGGTCGAGGATGGAGTTCGTCGATCTAGGAGATTCACTCTAGCCATGAAAATTCCAGGATTGTCTGTTTGTCCGTCCGTTCGCAGCTTAACTTAAAAGCTCTCGCCGGCAAAATGTAAATTAAATCTTGTTTTGTTTTTTTTTTGTTAATGACTTATACCTATTTTTACGCCCGTGACGCCTCGCTGACACTTGATTGTTTGAGCGACGTCTCTAAGAGCAATAAAGTGTACCTAAAGTTGTGGTGGAAAATATTAGACATTCTAGGCTATTATTTACCATCAAAAATATCACAAAAGTACCAAATAATATATATTGTAAATACAAGACCTGTTGACACTGTGAGCGACTTTATGTGCTTATCGAAAGTTTTGATTCAAGTTATAAGGCAGTGGATATCGGTATTTTTATAGCATGAACACAAAATCTGCCATCTTATAATTCTTATTTATTATAAATATTATATGTATTACAAATATATGTATTCTATCAGCCATCTACTTCTAATAGTATACTTAAGCTTGTTTAGTTTGATCTAGATGGTGTTGTGTCAAATGTCCTTGTCCACCCATATTTATATTTATTTATTTATCTGGTGTTCTAACTAACTATGTACATTGAAATGTTCACAAAACATTCGGATCGTATTATTATACGATACAATATATATAATAATATTCATAGCATCCGTTAGTAATAGCAGGAAACTGACATACAGATAAAATTAAAATGTTGAAAGGATTTTCTACTTTAGTACGGGTTCCTTAAAATATTATTTGTTGTCAACCCTACAGTAATACTGAAGAAGGTTTGACCCGTTTGACAACCCTGCCACCAATCAGGCTCACCTTATCATAAAATGCGAAAATAAACCTGTCTATCCCTTGTCGTATTTCCTCATCATCGTTTATAAGATACGGTATAATACTAAAATAGGCTTTAACCAAGATTTATTACCTACGCCCCGCGCCCCGCCCCCCGCGCCCCGCGGTTACTGTCGCATCGAGATGAAAAATTGAAAAATTATGGCGATGATGATGATGATAATGTCTATGTCCGTCTTTAGGTCCACAACTATCTCTGTACCAAATTTCAAAAGGATCAGTTCAGCCGTTTAGTACTGAAAAAATAACAAACAGACAGAGAGACAGGGACAAAGCTATACTTTCGCTTTTATGATACTAATAGTAAGGATATTTAAGATACCTGGGCAGGTTAATAAGTACTTAGAAAATCTAAGAGATGGCGCTTGTAGCATCGCTATTCGTTTGTTTTTAGTAAGCGTCATTCCTAATTAGATATCTGTCAAATTTGCCGCCATTTTCATCAATTGGTTTCGTTTTTGTCATCATTTGAACTAAACAACTTGTGTTGATTAAAAAAAAGGAAAAAAGTGAGTTAAGAGCGGTGATTAAACATTTCTATTTAATAGGCTTATCAGCAAAAGAAATAAAAGCTGAGTTGGATTCATTTCATGGCACATCTGCCCCTGTATTTGCAACAGTTTATAATTGGAGAAATGAATTTAAACGTGGTCGTACATCTGAGAAGACGAACATCGTTCAGGATGTCTCGTAAACGCGAGTACTCCGGAAATGATCGATAAAATCCACGATAAGGCGTTAAGTGACCGAAGAATAAAATTGCGCAAAATAGTTGATACCACAGGAGTCTCAAAAGGTACGGTGGTTTCAATTTTGCATGACAAATTAGGCATGAAAACGCAGAACAACGCAAACGCAACCGCGTGGTCTATCACAATCGTATTTTTCTGAAGGCTTAAAAAAATTGGAGGGACGTCTGTCAAAGTGCATTGAACTTGAAGGAGATTATGTTGAAAAATAAAAAAATTAAATACCCAAAAAAAAATATTTTTATTTTTTTCTAAAGACTTATTTACCCGCCATACAATACACTAAATATATATTTGTAAATACATCTATAGAACATATAAAAACATCCATCAACACTGAAATTTTATCTTTATAGAGGTTATACTTAAGTATTGAATATGAAGTAAAAGCATGACAAATTTTAGTTTTCATCACTTTCGAAAACTAAAAACCCAGATACTAAAACCACTTACGGATGAATCCTTAAGGGTTTTTAGTATCTTGACCTTATATATTTTGGTGTTGCACTTTCTAAACACACAGGAAAGCATTGTCACTGTTCACAAATTGACACGCGTCTAATGCGTTGTCACGCGTAGGTAAGTACTTGAAGCTTGCCACACAGAGCCGTGGAATTCCTATCTTTATATCTATCTACGTAGGTATAATACTTCATTGCCTGAGTAGGGATTAAACTCGCAACGTACAAACTTAGAACACAGACTACTACCAGAGCTGTGAAGCTAGAGTTAGGTTTACATTTCATAAATCCTTTCAATCTTTTTTACGACTAAAAGTCTTATCCAATCGTCTTGTTAAGATAATAATATTCTTTTCTCAGAGTATCCCAGGAAAAAGAAAAACCGGACAAGTGCGAGTTAGACTCGCCCACCGAGGGTTCCGTACAAACTAGTAGATAAATCATATTTTTTTTTTAATATTTTCCTTCATAAACCGAAAAACATACATAGTAAAAATATTTAAACCCTGTTTTAGCTTATGCTGCTGAAGCTCTTTCATATGATACCCCACATGATACGGTTAAAGAACTTTAAAATTTGGACCCTCATTTCTTGCATGAAGACACAATTTTTTCGTGATTAAATTAAATATGTCCCGTTTTCGGATTTTTTCCTATATGTGTACTCTAACACAATGCTTCTTGCCAAATTTCATAGTTCTAGGTCAACTGGAAGTACCCCATAGGTTTTGATTCCTTTGTGAGTGCCGAAATGTGCGTTTTTTACGATAAATTCGGCTGTAACTTTTTTTTACGAAAACTGAGAAATTTAATTTTTCTTTCTGCATCAAGATATTATAGATCTGCGTATATGGTTTTAATTTCAACTCGATACCTTCACGCGTTCCCGAGATAAAGGTCTTGACACCCGGACGGACGGACAGACGGACAGAGGGACAGACGGACAACAAAGTGATCCTATAAGGATTCCGTTTTTTTTCCTTTCGAGGTACGGAACCCTAAAAACTGAAACATTGGGATTAAAACCGTGTAGGCAATCGAAGAGTATTGCCCAAAAATTTAACAATTCGTGAGTCATGTTCACAAGGCATAGGGACGGGGCAGCGGAAATAAAAAATGTCTGAAACAATTCCTGAGCGGAATTGGGCGGATCTGGGCGCCACGAGGGCTTTGTGCTTTGTCCACGTGTTGGGGCTTTAACCAGCGGGATTTGAATGTTCGCTTCACGCTCTCGGAGAAGGATTGTAAGATTAAAACGGTTTTGTTCATATTGCATTGTGTTTTAGTGGGTTTAACGGAAATAAGTGTATTTTTAGGGTTCCGTACTTCAAAAGAAAAAAATACCGGACAAGTGCGAGTCAGTCTCGCCCACCGTTCCGTACAAACTAGTAAATAAAAGAGGGAAATCATTTTTTTTTATTTTCCTTTTTATACCGAAAAATATACATCGTAAAAATATTTAAAAACCTGTTTTAATTAATGCTAATTAAGCTCTTTCATATGATACATTTGGTGATACAAAAAAACATTTGGTTTTTATGGGCATTGCATGCCAACGGTTTGACTGTGGGAACTAAGTAGTCTCCGTACTATTTATACTAAACTATTTATAAAATAGTACTTTAATTTATCTTTTATCGTATTTGTTGTCCTCCACCGGATGACCTCCGGCAGACTGTGAGTATAAAAATGTAGTCTTGGTAAACTGTAAGAATATTATTTATTACAAAAAATATAGCCTACGATACTTAATCAGAGAGTGAAGACGAATCTATTTACACCTCGCACATCAAAATCAGTCAAGACGTTTAGGCTGTACGCGGTTATATAGAAACATACATACATAGGTACATACCCACGTACATACATACATACAATTACAAACATACATACACCCGAAAAACAAAACCCTCCTTTTTTCGCAGACGTAAGAAAAATTCAACGCCGCACAGGGACGTAATCGGAATTTAGTTTATAAACCTATAGCCTACGTTATGCGTGTTCAATAAATTCAATAGCTGAGCATCGTACCATCCGTTACGTTTCGTTACGTTAATCGCATTCTACCCGCAAGCCACGCAAATACCTATTAAACGAGTTATTTTTATACCTTTCAGTCTTATATTGACGTAGCTGGAGCTTATTAAGTTGTTAAATCGACTTTCCATTCGAGCTGCTTCGATTAACCGAACTTCGCGTTGAACTGATCGAGGAAATATTTATACTTTAGTAAATATTATAAGAAAATGTACGGGAGTCTAAAAAGTTATCAAATTTGTTTCGAGATTGAAGCACTGGCCTCAATTTTTTTTTTAGATATGTTGGACAGACTTTTTATATAAAAATAGCAGGTCATTGAAAACACCACGTATGAGTGTCCCGAGAAGTAAACACCTACATTTAGTAGGTAGGTACGTACATTTTTTATTCGCGATTTAGTCGCTAATACTTGCATCTACCGGAATGCTCATAATCAAATCGTTATAAACATAATTTGACAGCCGTTGTTGTATTCTACCAGTTTATTCGTGAAAAGAAACAGACTGAGAGACAGCATTACATTTGCTTTTTAACCAGCTTCCAAAAAGAAGGAGGTTCTCAATTCGACTGTATGTTTTTTTTTGATGTTTGTTCAGCTCAGCTAATAATGAATTTTTGTTTGGTAGGTTATACCTCAATGGTAGTCCCAAATAAATTTTAACAAAATCGGTTCAGTACTTTGATTTTTATAACAAAATCACTGAAAAAATTTCTTCTCAATTTTTTTTCAGTTTTTTTAAACAATAATTATATAATAATAAATAAGTCATAACCATTTCATCTCAATAGCCCCGATTTATCAAATTCCATATAGCTCCAACATCCACATACCAAAACCCTGTATTTTTTGCTTAATTTTATGTAAAAGGCCTCTCAGTGTTGGCTTCGGCTCCACTGATGCCCATCAAAGGACCGGGCTGCGACCAGAGATTTAAGTGAAATAAGGATTAGTTAGATTATGGTTTCTTCCATCTCCATCGATATAACTGTTTTTTCTTGTTACAAAGCTTAGCACCCATGTTAGAGTAAAATGAGAGACTTACTGCAATATTTGATGCAGCGCAAATTGACTGGCCCATTATGCTTTTCAGAGAGACAGCCAAATGGCCCCGTTACTTACAAATAAAGAAAAGAACACGGGCTACACGATGTGCAGTTTGAATTTCCGTGATGGCCCAGACTAGCACGGCGGGAAAGTAGGTTGTGAATACTGACTTAGTAATTGTTTTACAAATAGACATTTACTAGTTTTTACCCTGACAGCAAAAGAAAAGTAATGTTTTGCAAGTGTACGTATGAGGGCATTTTCCTATTATTATCTCTATATCTCGAATTGATTGGTTTTGATCTTGTTGAATGTCAGGCTTAAATAATAATAATAGAACTATTGTGTAAAATAAAAGAAATTGTCTTTTTCGTTATCTCTTCTGAGAAATAATGAAAGTTTAAAGTAATTATACAATACAATGTAAAACATACAATGCCATGCAATACAAAAAATACTATATAATGTACAAAATGGATACAATTTTTTTCAACTTTTTTTGACGTGGGGAAATCTTCCACAAAGATATCCGGCTGCTTTGTTGTGGCCAGCCTTAGTGCTAAGCGAAGGTGTAAGTGCTTCATTTTTAGCCTGTTAAACCTACAACTGCTGGAACGTCCATCTCGGGCCCGTTTCAGCAGTATGTCAGGACCCCACTCCCGACTTACACCGAGCCTAGAAGTCCCCTTTTAGTGGGCTCTTACTACATACAGGCAGGGGATATCGATGCCGTATTCTAGTGCCGTATACCAGGGCAGGCAAATAAAACTTATGATTTACAAATTTATGATAGAAATAGTTCTTATTTTTATATATTTTTCAATATTTTAATAGTATTTCCCATATTTGCCGTATCTCGTACATTTGAGCCGTAAGAGGAGTAAATCACGTTGCAGCCGCGCAACAATGCCGCGCAACAATGCCGCGGAACTGCGACGCGCAGCAATTGACGGCACGCGGCGTTGTGTTAAACGATCTACGTGTTCTGAATTAAACTGGACAGACTTGCGCGACTGTTGTGACTGCAGCCATGTAGTTCAACGTTATATTTCCTGCATTCTTCCTTATATTTCCTGTCCATTTACCGCTGTTTGACAGCTCGACGTATTCATTTGTCAGTCAAAGCAGGCGTTGCGTACTTCAAGCGTTCGAATCTCCATTGACATCATACGCGAGCGGCTGTCAGACGACAACACTAACCTTCAGGCAGACATCAACTTGTGTATGTGCCAAGTAATAGTGCGTCATTATTTGGAGACTCCGACAAAAAAGGTAAGTAATGTAAATTACTAATAAACAACACAAAAAATATATATGTAAAAACGTAGATACATACCTATATAATAATATGTATCTACGTTTTTTGGCAACCCTTATTAAATTATATTATAAACACAAATAAAAACGCTCATAACAAAAAAAAAAAAAACAGGTTCATAGAATCACCTACTCACTCTAAATACAGAACATAATAATATCATGCCTTGACTCTAGAGACTTGTAACTCGCGTAGGTGTGTCTAAAATTTTATTCAAATACAACAGTTGTTGTTTTCATTTTCAACTTTTAATTTTGCTAAAAGTTCGCTATTATAATGTGTGGTTGCATCTCCCCCTTTCCCCTCCCTTGTGTCAACTAACTTACATTTTCAAGTGACTTAATGGGATTAAGGAAAATGTTTTATTTGTGTTCTGTTTTCTACAATTCTACGACTCTGTGGTGTAGTAAAGTTCTTCTCTCTCACTTTTTTGCATAATTATATTCTTTTTCTGTCTCGCTTTAATTCTAAACTTTCTGTCACTCTAAAAATGTATAACTACAAATATAATCTATCTATATATATAACAAAAGGCAAACATAACATGGACCATAGCTTAAAAATAAGGCCCAAACTAAACGCTTTATGTGTAAAGATTTTAATTTTGGTTTACAAAATATATACTCCAATTTATATTTGTGTATAATATGTATCAATATATATTTATTTTATACACTATAGAATCTACGATTGACCACCAACTCGCCTGATGTTAAGCGACGGTGTGGCCGAGGATGGAGCTCGTCGATCTAGAAGATATCTATTCACTCTAGCCTTGAAAATTCCAAGATTGTAGGTCTCAGGAAACAGAGATGGCGGCAACGAATTCCATTCTTGTGCAGTACGCAACAGGAATGTGGATCGATATCGCTGAGTACGGATTTTTGGCATTTCAACGAGAAATGGGTGGTAATATAATTCGTTTCCACTTTACGTGTAGAGGAGAAGTACTTACCTCCAACCTATTTTTCTTCAAAATTGTATTTAATGATTCATATTGCATGCCTATGTATTATATATTATACTCATTCAAAATTACTGCTTTCTAGTAATAAGAGTTTGAACTAAACCGCTGACAGACGGAGGGACTGACCGACATGTCTGCATCTGTATTATAAGGGTTCCTAGTTGACTACGGACCCCTAAAAACTAGGAGTACAAATTATGATAAATTACGTTAAATATTACAAATGAGATACTGGTATTATGTTCCTTCTACAAATGTATCGTTCAAAAAACAAAACACGTCAACCCTGAATCATGTACCTACGAGTACAATGTATCATGAATATCTCTCACGACAATTTAAGTAGGCAACATTTGCAAACGAATAGGAACAAACATCCAAGATGTACGCTTACGACTTCATATTGTATTTAATTGTGTAGTATTCTTTTTATGGCAAATACACCGCAATACTTACTATTACGGTTTCATATAGTAACAAGCCAAGTCAGAGGCCTTTCGGCGGCTTAATAGCTCTGACAATAGGGCTGGCCACTCAGTCTATACGAACTTACTTACTTACTTATATAGTAACAGTAATTGATCTGTTGACTTAATATTGCAAATATCTAGAATATTATAGGTACTGAAAAAATTACATTATTAGAAGAGAATTTTATTATCCTATTTCATAAGAAATAGGGCAAAATGAGGGTTATAATTTCATGTGTGTAAAGTATAACTTATGCTTGAGATCACGCTTGGTATACTGTTGATGAGTAAGAAAGAAACATTACTTTGAATTTTTATGACATTTGTATTATTATTATTTCAACTTATAGTTTGAAAAAATGAAACAACCAATTCCAAATTCGCTATTCTAGCACCTCTTGGAGGATCACTAGAATTAAGTAGTGATTGCCCATACTGCTATTACAGTAACGCTATATTTTTTCAGACAATCCACGAAAATGTACGCCATCCGCGCTCCATCAGTAGAGTGAGTTGACATAAAACAAACAGACAAACAACGTTCCCTATCTTTATGTGTTTGCTCAACATTGTGTCACAGTTTCAATGTATTGCTCGATCGTTGCTGGCCTTGACTGGGTAAACTTAAGTGGGAGGAATCAGATGTAAATACTCCAGGAACTAACTTAGGAGTCCGTCCTATGCTGCGCCGGTGTGTGGTCTCCATTCTAAAACTCTTTAGCACCATCAGCTTCTGTTCTGCGTGCTATGCACCACTGCTTATTTAACTTACCCAGCCACTGTGATATGTTGGTGACTTTTGTACGTCTATAGATCTCATCATAGTCTGGATAGGGTATGTCTAAAGAAGGCACAACAACTTGGTTTTGAGGACAACACAATCGTACAGTAGATATGACAAAGATTCAGTTTCGTTCCTACAGGCACTACATGTCACTGTACATTTCAACAGGTAGGACAGTAACTTCATAGGTATGTTAAGCCTGAAAATCAAAACATTAATCTGAATGATCTCATTACACCCTGTTCTTTTTTAGGGTTCCGTGGTAAACAAGGAATCCTTATGATTTCGCCATGTCGGTCTTTCTCTTTATTTCTGTCCGAGGCTTTGCTCAAAAACTATTTGTGCTAGATAGCTGTAATTTGTTAAGGGCAAAAAGTCGTAGAATAAAACCTTTGATAAAAAAGTTTTTTGGGGTACATGTAAAATGTAAAATGGGGATAAATTATTATTTTTCTCATCTACTTCATCGTGTGGGATATCGTTATTCGTTTGGTAGATAATAGTAATAAAACATTGGTGATATGCGAAAACCATTTTTCAATTTAGGGATTAGTAAACGGTTCGGTTGCCTTTAGAGATAAGAAAAAAATCATGATAGTAGCATATATGATGAAATTAAAAAAGAAACTGCCATGGCTAAGTATAAAAAGGCTATATATACATGTTAACGAGTAAGTATTAGTCTTTAAAAATGAATTAGTCGATCAATTAAAAAAATATACTTAAGTAGAGAAGTATAAAATACAAGCCCCTAATTCAAATAAACCCAAATCCAAGAGCAACTTTTAGCATAACTAACTCTCGAAGAAAATACCCAATCTCAGCCACATCTCTAAGTAAAAGTGCGTGAATAACTCATGTAAATGAGGCTTAGCTTTACTTGCGTACATCATATTGTCTTGAACATATTTACAAGCAGGTATCTCCTATAATTTAGACTTGACAAGAACATGAGGCATTCGCAAAGAATAATATATTACTACAAGCGATATTTATTCTGAACACATTTCTTTTTGCTTATTTATTCATAAATCGTACGTAGAAAGCGTACATTTAAATGTTCGCGTTACGAGGAAGTAACTGTATACTTACGCTTAACAAATGTGACAGGTTTGTTTATTTTGTAGGTTTCATTTTTTACCGACTTCAAAAGAAAAACCTCAATTCTGCTGGTTTTGAGTTTTGAAGTGAAGATGAAAATTCGATAATCTATAAGTAGACAAGAATTTAGATTATTTTTTTAAGGAAGATATAAGGAGTCCATGTTTAAGGAAGATATAAGGAGTCCATGTTTAAGGAAGATATAAGGAGTCCATGTTTAAGGAAGATATAAGGAGTCCATGTTTCAGGAAGATATAAGGAGTCCATGTTTAAGGAAGATATAAGGAGTCCATGTTTAAGGAAGATATAAGGAGTCCATGTTTAAGGAAGATATAAGGAGTCCATGTTTAAGGAAGATATAAGGAGTCCATGCTTAAGTCCATTTTGTTAGATGAGGGAGAAGAATGTTACGATATCGATAATAACAATAGGAGACCTTAGTCTAACGCTATGGAAGTATTGTGAGACTCACTTCCAATACTTAGCAAGAAGCAATAGTAAGAGAAGCAAAAGAGAGCGAAAGAGAGAGATGTATACACAACGATGCAAGTTGGAAAGTTATCTCATAGTAAAACGTATGCGCACGTTGTAGATATCGTATGCTTCAGATGCTACATATACAAACAGCTGGGGTACCATTCCTAAGTTCGGTATGTTATTATATCGGTGAAAATAAAAGTACCTATATATTATTATAAAAGCTTTACTTCCACCACGTGTACGGTGGTGCTTCACACGTTTTTTTTTTTTGTGAAGCTGAAGGTGTATGTTTTTGATATTTGATATAGATAAAGTTAATAGACTATAACCAAGTACCTGTGTATTTCAACAGCCACATTTTCTTTCCAGGTTTTACATGATTACTAATTAATCAAAAAGAAATCAAATATTAGTTGAAAATTATGAGTTGAGTGAATGACATAGCACGACGGATTAACAAGTTGAAGTGGCAGTGGGCAGGGCACATAGCACGTAGAACTGACGGCCGATGGTGTCGAAAAGTTCTCGAGCGGAGACCACGCACCGGCAAGCGCAGTGTAGGAAGACCAGCCACAAGATGGACAGGTGACCTCATACAAGTGGTGGAAAAACGCTGGATGCAAGCCGTTTTTAACCAGTGTTTTTGGAAATCCATGGGAAAAGTATATGTACAACAATGGGCTTCTTGTGGCTGAAATGATGATGATAATAAGTTACTTGGTCATGAACTTGTTTCTGTTAATCGTTATTTACATGACGTTTTACCACGTCGAATACTCCATACAACGCTAATCAGTGACACAACCCAATTCGACGCTGTGTATAACACACACACACACACACAAATAGTGTGCACACACAGACGTGAAGTTACGGTCGTTGTGTGATTGCTGCGCGCTTGTGGCGTCAAAAGAAATTCGAACCCTTGAAGCCCGCAACCCTTGTGTCGACTGACTAATGAAAGAGCCACGAAAATCCGGCAAACGCCAGGGCGAGCGCGGGGAGCGGGTGAGGAACTCGAGATTGGCGGGAAGCGAAGAGTATCCGTTTTGTGTTTATTTATTTAATTAGTCAAATCAACACCGCGTTGTCGCGAAATTTAAGCGATATTTAAGTTTACTAAAACAAAGTTAACACAGTTAATAATAAATCGTTAAAATTAAATTACACATGTCAATATTACGAGTAAAAATAAAACCAGAAAATTTTGTAAGTAAGGCAGTATTCATAGTCAATTGATTAAAATGTTAGAAAATAATTATAAAAAAATAGGATGTCAATATTTAACAAATGCTCGACTGCTTATCTATGTGATATCCGCCACCTCACAATAAGACAAACATACTAATCTTTTTATACTTTGTTAATTAATTAGTGGCAGCACAATGTCGAGAAATTTTATTAAAGTAATACAGACGTCAACAATCCAAGTCGAAAGAACTAGCTCCAAGAAGAAGCAACAACCACTCACACAAATTAACTCTCGCAAAACTGTGCTAGTAACAAAAAAAATAAAAACGTTTAGCGGTGCAATAACTTGCGAGAAACTTAATGGTGTTTTTTACTGTGGACATGTTTATCACAAGAAAACACCACTTAATCCTCCATTAGGACAGATGACGAGGGTGGAGACAGGGCTGGATCTAGGGGGGAAAGGATAACGTGACGTTTAATGGTGTGAACGCGCTACGATGTGGCAGGCGCTGCCAACTACGAATGACATTTAACATTTTATTGATCCAAGTTGACGCTTTCTTATTAAAAAAAATATTTTTGCCACAAGCCACTACCCTGCCTTTGGCGATTTTTCTAGTACCTACTAGAAACTTTCAAAGCTAAATTGAATCTTCTAGATCGTCAGACGATCTCTTATTTTTATCATAAGGCGAGCTCGCGATTCAACAATTCCAACATAAATTACAACCAACAACTATTTACTCACTCACTATTCCTGAGAGATACAAAAAATTAATCGACACTGAATTTAACACAAAAACAAAAACGAATATTTCTACGAGTATGTTTATTGAAAGGTTTTGCGTTTTGCAGATCGTATGATGTTGAGCGACGTCGCTGCGTTGTACGATAGGTCACGCTTTGAAACTAAGGCGCGTCGCTCACTGGTAAGTCGAGGCATGGTGTTTATGTTAGAGTCGAGGCGCGGGCGGCTATGCTTCCTTCACACATTACAGTGTAAACACGTCTACGCACGAAACAAAATAACAAAATGGCGGTGGAGTGGCGGCGCGGTCGCGCACTGCACTGCATGTCAACTGTTTAACTATCACGGTTCATGAAATACAGCCTGGGGACAGACGGACAGACGGACGGACAGACAGACAGATAGCGGAATCTTAGAAATAGGGTCCCGTTTTACCTCTTGTAAAGCTTTCGTAGTGCGTTTTAGTCCTAAAGGATAATGTGGCATCTAATGCCCTTGGAATGATACGCGAAACGTAGGGTATAAATTATGCCGCCTTTTAATATGGATTTGTGATGTGTGCTGTATTAAGGTAATGCTGGTTATAAATTAACATGCTCTTCTGTGGGATTACGCTCATATCTGACTTAAGTAGTATTTCTTTTTTTTTTTGGTTGTGGAAATATTTTAAGTTTGTTTTTGGTTGGAAAGGTTTTATAAATGAGGTGGCAAGTATATTTTGCTTTTTTTTCTTTTAAATAAATATAAGGTGTTGCAAGTGTAAATTCTGGTACAATAAACAGCTAGAAATGCTTTACAGGTTATTATTATGTCCAGTCTTACTGGTTTTCCACACTTTCTGTTAGATAAGTAATGGACCTTTCATGTTTTTTTTTTTAATTTTGTTTTTATTTTTAGGCTTATGCTTGACTGCTAACTCATCTGATGTTAAGTGATGTTGCGGTCTACGATGGAGCACTCTTACCTAGTAGAAACGAATTCACTCGCGATTTAAGGACACCTAGATTATATCTATCGGGAAAGACCCACTCAAGAAGCGTATTCCACAATCTAGCAGTCCGCATGATGACAGTGCAATTAAAGCATTTCGTTCGGGTTTTTGGAATATCCATCATGAAACGGTTAAGCTTTTTCGTGAACTGTCCGATAGTAAAAAGAGCAAGGGGAATTAGATGATGCAGACCAGTGCACACTCACCGAAATGATGCCTAATAAAAAACCGATAAGCTAGGAACTTTGCGGCGGTGCTCCAAACTTTGGAGTTTTGCACGAACAAGAGTATCGTTGCCTATGAGTTTTCTAGCACGCCTCTCAACTGATTCCAATGCCTCGAGTTGGTATTAAGACGTAATGTTGGCCAGCGGTGACAGGGGGTGGACATACAATATATCAACATAACAATTTCCCTCTTTTACACTTTGCCCGAGAAGAGTACATTCTACGTTTTTCTTTATCTTCCAGTCCAGCATTTTAGGATGGATGGATGGATTTGTTTAGGTACCTATATTTTGTTTCTCTCAAGAAGTATTTATTTCAATCAATCAATCAATCAATAACACTTCAGTCAATTCAATCTTTCTTCATTTCAATTCTTCTTCACTTCTTCTTCTTTTTTTTTTTTTTTTTATTTCAGATTTTTTGAAATATAAAATGTAATAACCAAGTCCGTCCCCTCGTGCATTTACCCGCTAGTGTGTAAAAGCTCACATACATCACCACTGCTAACTGGTAGTGACGCGACTCGCTACTGACTTGTTTATTTTCCTTAAGGCAAGCCGGTGTAAAGGGTACTCTACGAATTTGAACTATTGGGGGTTTGAAAAGACAAATTATCGCGAGTTTTAAAGGTATGGTATTTTATTAAATTACAATATCCGGCTTATTTTGTTCGAAAGATACATACAGCTCTGTATATAGGACAAACCGACAGACAACCTGCATGTATCTTACGAAACGTAATAAACCGGATGTTGTAATTTAATAAAATACCAAACACTTAGAGCAAATGTGTTATTTTTCATAAATAAATAATAAGAATACGAAGGTTCCTAAGTCTGTCGCCCCTTCCGCCAGTAGCCTCGGTCCTTTCTGGCGGGTATGCCTAGGTTTAGGCTTTTAGTGTTTTAGAGTTAACATTGATAAATAAATACGTGTAATTACTTGTAATAACATACTTAAAAGCTCAAAATGCAGTTCTTCTTGTTGTTTTATAACAAGTTTCATCAAAATAATTTGAAATACACAACCTGTAAGCGAGAACCAAATAAAAATCCAGACGGATGAAATAATTTTATTTTCATTAGATGTAAAAACTCACTTCGCTCGCTCACTTGATGAATAAAAAACATGATAGGAACGCTATTAATCGATCTATTAATAAATACTCAGTAGCATCACTTATCTTCAGACCTAAATAATCCCAAGTACCTGCGTATGAAGTTGAATTTTCGAGGATGATAGGCAACTACTCTTCAGAGTTCACTCAACTGATGTATTAGAATAGAATATAACTTTATTGTACATCCATACAGTAAAAACTTAAAATAAACAATTTTACAATTACAATAATAATATTTTTTTTTTATTTACACTTTTTTTTTTTTTGGATTTTGTATGTTTTCAGGAAATCCAGCACCTAATGGACGCTCACTCATGAAATAGTGAGTACTGGCTTACCTACTCGTAGGGACTGCTTTCGGTACATGCAATACTTAGAGCACTTGCACATTTTTTTGTTTTTAAATAATATAGGTTTGCGCTTGACCGCCAACTGAACTGATGTTAAGCGATGTTGCGGTCTACATCATTTAGTAACAGAGCTATAATAATTAATAATCTAAAAATTTCTGTGAAAAAAATATAATTGTAATGAAATGACGAAGGTACAGCGATATCAATGTACCATACGTAAAAACGAGGAAAAAGAGACGACAATCATATGATTTGTGACGTATACATATATATTCTCTCGCTCACATAGTATGTATAATGTGAATGTACTTTAAGTTCACACACTCATACACACTTACGTAATGAGTGAGTGTGCTGTCATGTTCATGATATCACTGACCATAACCATAAAGCGGTCGCGTTTTCAAACCGAGCGCTTAAAATGCGACATTGAACGCTAAGAATCCAAATATCATTAGCATGCATGAATCTTAAATATGGAACCTGCAATAACATGCCATAAGATTTACATCAGAAAGTAGTAGTAGAAGAGATAAGTGGTAGAATTTTATCATTTGCTACACTTTTTCTATTTATTAAATCTTGCAATGCAGTAGAATAATAATCCAATTAACTCAACCGACATTAGTGCAATTTTACTTACACGGTATCGTTGTGTGGATGTTAATTCAAGCTTAGCTAACTGATATCATTCTATTTATTTTATTCCAACAAAAACTCCAAAACTCACATTATCCATAACTTACTCTAAAAACTAGTTCTAAAATCTAAACAGTAAGACGTGTGCTCTTTAGGCAAATAAACTCCTCCGTGTGCCGCGGAGCATGAAAGAAGTCTCATTTGCAACGAGTCTCAGTGCAAAGGTCCGTTTGTCTGTGCGATGAGTTTGAACAGGCTGATTCTGTTGGATCGTTTTGAAAGGAGGTTTTGATGACGACAACTTTATGGCTGTGGTTTTGAGGAAAAAATGTGTTGGTTTGGAACTGTCTAAAATTGGCAAGACTATGTTTACGAAGTTTATGTTTGATTACTTTGACTGAATTTTGGCATCCTATTTATTTGTATATTTATTAGTTTCAGTATTATTTATAATAGTATATGAATGTTTAAGAAGATAAATATAGGAACTTATTTGTTTCAATTTGAAAAGAAAAACCTGAAATAGGTAATGTTCTTGTTTTCAGCCTACATGTCCCCCACTGCTGGGTAAAGGCTTCCAAACTGATTTCTTCCTTCACTCTTTCATTTTAAAAACAATCATACATTTGAAAGTTTTCGATAAAAAACATTCGATACACTAGCTTTACTAAAACGTTGTAAGTTACCAAAGGAAATAGAAAGAAAAATCAAATTTGACCTTAATCACATAAATACAATAATTGCTTGAACAATGCAATAAACTAATCTAGTTTCTACACACTTACATAAGCATAAATTGGAACATGCGCTACACTTTCAACATTAATTACTAAAATGTAGAGAGTTCTAGAACATAACTTGTACTCATTAGAGTTTCAGTTTCACGTTATTTAAATTTTCTCTAAGTTTATATATTTCTATATATTTTAAAAAGAATACTAATTTATATTTTACGTGTTATCTGAAACGAAGGTAGTGGGAACTTCATTTTCTCGCCTTTAATGTTCCAATGGAAAAAAAAAACTTTTACTTACATTCTTTTACTTACAAATAACCTTAATACTTAAATATGAATGTAAATAATTTTGTCGTTTTGTCAGTTTTGTTATCTAGAAATAGAAAGATGAACCAACTACAACTGTGAGAAACATGCTAAACATACAAAAACATATACAAGTCATATGTTTATGCGGAATTTGGATCAAAAATTATGAAAAACAATCATACGGCATTCGAGTTTTTAGCTCTTTCAACGTATTGCTTGTTATTCTATGTGAAAATTCTGTAATTATTATTCCAAATAGCAGTAAATGGTAAAGTGAAATGGGTTGACCCGGTTAAGTTTAGAGATAGATAGATAAACTCTATATTGTACACACCTTAAAAGTAATAACAAAGGTATAGGCGCGGGTGACGTCCGTAGATGCTGCGGGGTCGACCTTCGATACACGCCAAACCCAAAGGTTTTGTATTGAAAACCGGTTCGAAATCGACGTGGTGCGTTTTGACCCTATCACGCGGTCAGTTCGTGTTGTCCACTGCACTCGGACGTGTTTGCCTATTACTAAGTATACAAATAAAAATGCAGAAGGCGGAATAACTAAAATCGTTGTTTAATATATCGAAAAAACAAACAACAAACGTACACTATAATATAAATATTAACTTAACAAAATGTGTCACAAACTCAAGTTGGTTAGATCGCGGCTGGTCTCAGTGAATGTGCATGACGGTGCATCGTCGCGTCAGCGACCGGTAGCCGCTAGCCGTAGTGGCGGGGAACCTGACGTCAGCGGCGCGTATTGTTTACCTACCCGTTAAGTGTAATTATACTTTAAATGTTACTAGACGTATGAAGTTATTTGTTTACGTATATATTATATTTATTTAATATATATGTTTATGTTGGATGCCCACAAAGGACTTTTGAATAAACTAGCGCAAAAGCAGGCTGCTTTATCGCTAAAAGCTATAATAAATATAATATTATAGAAATAGGCACACATGTATACACCAAAAAAACAACTTCCTTCTCACGCAGCCGGGTAAAAATGTAAAAATAAGTTATTCATAGGTTTTATTATGAAAACTAACGTGGTTATTACATATTTTTATTTGAACTAACGGGTTACTCACGTCTATTTTTTGAACCGTCTTCTCCAACTAAAGTTTCAACCGCATACGGCGGTCTTTTCCAAAAGTACTGTATACGGTTGAAACTATAGTCGGAGAATTCAGCTCAAAAATAAACATTCACAGGTTGTTTTACAATTAATAAAGGATTTATTTATATTATCTTGAGAATAATTATATTGAATAGTTTATAAGTCGTACTAGCTGCTGTGCAGTACGCAACTGCTCTGATTTTGTACGAGATAACATCACTCTCAAAGTCAACATAAACTTTTCAGCAGAACGCACTGTTGGGGGAGGAAGGCGGGGAGGGGGGGGGGGTCATACCTTTGATGAATTTTGCGGAACTAGTATTGTTCTTTGATAGAACAATATTAGTTATTACTACTTGTGAAATTTCGCCCAGTTGTTTGATTCCGTTTTGCGGTTTTTATTTTTTAACCGACTTCAAAAAGAAGGAGGTTCTCAATTCAACTGAATATTTTTGTGTGTATGTATGCATGTTTCTATGTTACTTACCTCCTCAGCTTAAACGGCTTGACCAATTTTGATGGGCGAGATGCCATTAGATTTGTTTTCACTCCCTGAGTGTCATAGGCTATATTTTTTGTAATAATTATAAAATCAAAAATAAAAACTTTTTTTCGTAACTTCCAACGAAATTTTTAAATAATATATATGTGATTTTACTAGAATTTTCTAAAGAATGCGCATTTATAACTTTTTATGTTTACGCATATTTCCTCACAAAAAAATTACACAGCGTGTCAAGCGTAAACAAATAAATTTTGCAGTCTAAAACTGTTTTTTTTTCAGTGTCAAAGTACAATTTTTTTTGGTAAATTTGCGCAATGGAAATTCTTTACGCCATTCAGTCGCTCGAAAAATAAAATAACATATTAAAATCGAAAACGTTAAATGAATTTCATATTAACATAATTATTTTAAAACTCGCCGAGTCCAGTTAATTCGGTCCAGTCAATCCAGTTAAAGTCCGATTAAAGGATTAAATACTTGAAGAGGGCTTCGTGAATGTTAGGTATCTTGTGCTGAGATATATTCTCGCGAATATTGTATCATTCATGGATTACGTAATATTATGCAATGAGCATCTACTTAGAACTTATCTTAAAGATAAGATCTCTTTAGAGTGTTGCGATTTAACGCCATATACAAACAAAAGTAAGCTGCCATGACGCTTGGCAGATGTGAAACAAAAGGTAAAAACCGGACAAGTGCGAGTCAGACTCGCCCACCGAGGGTTCAAGTACAAGCTAGTAGGTATAAGGGGGAAATTTTATATTTTCCTTCATAAATCGAAAAATATACATCGTAAAAATAATTAAAAACCTGTTTTAGCTTGTACTACTAATGAAGCTCTTTCATATGATACCCCACATGATACGGTTAATTTACTTTAAAATTTGGACCCTCATTCCTTGCATAAAGACACCATTTTTTTGTGATTTAATTAAAAATGACCAGTTTTCGGTTTTTTTCCTATATGTTTTTACGACATATTCGGCTGTAACTTTTTTTTACGAAAACTGAGATTTTTTCTGCAGCAAAAAACTATGGATATGCGTATTCGGTTTTAATTTCAACAAGATACCTTCACGCGTTAACGAAATACAGGTCTTGACACCCGGACGGGCGGACAGACGGACAGACAGACAGACGGACAACAAATGATCCTATAAGGGTTCCGTTCTTTCCTTTTGAGGTATGGAACCCTTAAATCAATAGGGCCACGAATTCTGTGGTAAAAATCATAGATTTTTCTAGAATCAAAAATCATAGAGAGATAAGTCCTCGCTAAAGACGCTCCATAGAATGTACCGTAACTGGGTCGCGACTTTAATACTCTACTTGCACCGTAAAAACAACGGTGTAATGCATACAATTTTCAATCATCCACAACTCGCTGATAGTATAACTCCACCTTTGTTTCCAAGGACGTTATTGCAATACACGTATAAATAATGAGACATGTCCTCGCTGAAGACGCTCTATAATGTGTTCCGTAACTGGGTCGCGACGTTTATAATTATTATACTTATATTAATATATATATTAATATTATACTTGCATCGTAAAAATAACGGTGTAATGCATTTAATTTTTAATCATCTACAACTCGCTGACAGTGCAACCCCACCTTTATTTCCAAAGGGCGTTAATGCTATACACGTACAAATTGTGGGATAAGTCTTCGCTGAAGACGCTCCATAATGTGTCTAGTAATTGAGTCACGACGTTAATACTCTACTTGCACCGTAAAAACAACAGTGTAATGCATACAATTTTAAATCAACCACAACTCGCTGATAGTATAACTCCATTTTTATTTCCAAAGGGTGTTATTGCAATACACGTATAAACAATGAGACATGACCTCGTTGAAGACGCTCCATAATGTGTTCCGTAACTGAGCCGCGACGTTTATATCCTACTTGCATCGTAAAAACAACGGTGTAATGCATACAATTTTCAATCATTCACAACTCGCTGATAGTGTAACCCCACCTTTATTTCCAAAGGGCGTTATTGCAATACACGTACAAGTGATGAGACAAGTCCACGCTGAAGACGCTCCATAATGTGTACCGTAACTGGGTCGCGACATTAATACCCTACTTGCATCGTAAAAACAACGGTGTAATGCATACAATTTTCAATCATTCACAACTCGCTGATAGTGTAACCCCACCTTTATTTCCAAAGGGCGTTATTGCAATACACGTACAAGTGATGAGACAAGTCCACGCTGAAGACGCTCCATAATGTGTACCGTAACTGGGTCGCGACATTAATACCCTACTTGCACCGTAAAAACAACGGTGTAATGTATATAATTTTTCATGTGCTACTGCAAATATATATTGACAGTATGGGAATTTAGTTTTGCTATCATATTGAGATATTATCACAAATTAGTTTAAATTCGGTTGTATTTTTTTTTTCTATCGTATAAACAACATCTTTTATAAACCGTTATGACATTATTTTTTTGTTTGAACTGTTATACTTTCGGATTGGTCCCTTACGTATGAATTTATCCCCCCTATTTGCTCAAAATCCCCCTATTTGTTCATTGGTTAGGTTTTTAAAACAAAATAGCGCATTTTGAACTCAGACGTTTAATTTTGAACTAATTATTTATTCTTTAGATCTAGTTTTTTTTTTAAATCGTGATTCTTAACCCCCGACCCAAGAGAGGTGTATAAGTCTATAAGTTTGACGTGTATATGTGTGTATTTGTGTTTCTGTGTGTCTGTCTATGGCATCGTAATCCTTGAACGGATGGAACGATTTTGATCTAGTTTTTTTTTTGAAAGATGATTTCAATTTCATGTTCTTAGCTATGTTTCATCAAAATCGCTCAAACCGTTTTTTTTTTGTGGGAGATTTTTGAGTTTTATAAAAT
Source organism: Lycia hirtaria (assembly GCA_947563715.1). Classification (NCBI taxonomy): domain Eukaryota; kingdom Metazoa; phylum Arthropoda; class Insecta; order Lepidoptera; family Geometridae; genus Lycia; species Lycia hirtaria. Next base: position 30,441,629 of record OX387375.1, read on the forward strand.
TATTTTTGTTCTCAAATTGTATTAAAACAACAATAAATGAAATAGGTATCTCTGTAATATTCATCGTGTGGTGTTAGGATGCAGCATATGACATGCCCTTACTGTAGTTACAGTACTTTATATATGTCTTCATATAAGCTCCATAATGTGGTACAATTTGTGAAACACTTTTTCTGTGTAAATATAAGCGTTGGAATCATTATGAATATTACACGTATATTTATACTTCATTATCACCTAAATATGTATTGTGTTATGAATTTAATACGATTATTTAGTTATGATTTATGGCGGGTTGTATGGCACATTATACAAATTTATAGACAGGTCAAAAATTACACACATCTGACGGGACTTCAACCCGCATTATACCGTTCTATACCTGGGAGCCTTTATCATTTGGGCCACGGAGGTGTCACGTGGGATGGTCGAAGCTTTCGAACTGTTTTTTTTTGCTTAAACCAATCAAGCGTTAGTGGCGCCACCCGTAACACACGCTTCAAGCGTGCAATTACTCAGTAAATATTAGTAATTATTAGTGTGTGAAACATTTAAAAATTTCGAATCATTTTATCACGATTCTTTGATTTGAACAGTTGGTTATTACAGGATTGTTCATTATAATAATCTTAAATTTAAAAAATAAAACCGGCCAAGTTCAAGTCGAACTCGCGCAAGAAGGGTTCCGTACCATTATCTATAAAAACGGCAAAAACTTACTGTTGTATGGGAGCCTCCCTTAAATATTAATTTTATTTGAATTTAATTATTTATTTTTAAAGTGAATAATATAACTCAATATTCTGTTAATATTTCAAGCGTCTACCTGTTGCCGTTATCAATATCGAGCAAAAACGAGCGAAAAAAACTTTTGTTGTATGGGAGCTCCCTTAAATATTTATTTTATTCTGTTTTATAGTATTTGTTATTATAGCGGCAACAGAAATACTTCATATGTGAAAATTTCAACTGTCTATCACGGTTCATGAGATACAGCCTGGTGACAAACGGACGGACGGACGGAAAGACAGCGAAGTCTTAGTAATAGGGTCCCGTTTTTATCCTTTGGGTATGGAACCCTACAAAACCAATAAGTCAATGATTGGCCAGTTAAAAAATACACGATGTATTGCGGTACAAACAATGTCTGATGAACGAGAAAGAAAAAAAAGATAAGATTTTTCTTCTCTTCTCTCTCATTGGTCCACGTAAAAACATAATTCGTCATTGCATAGTCGATTGTTTTGTTTTAACAGTTGTACATTTGCGGCCTTACCGAAAAACATTATTAATTTTGATAAACGTCTTAAGTTCTGTCTTCTTTCCACAAGTATCATTACGTGTCAGCGAGAAGTTGACGAAATATGTTAACCATTGCTTAAAGTTAAGTAATGTTTTTCGCTAAGACCGTTTATAAACTGAGTAAGAAGTGTAATAAGAACATTTACCCTGAGTCCGTCCGAACTGTCGTTACATGATTCACCAGCATGTAGCAGAGTTCATCTCTGGCGTTGACCAAAGCTGACGGAAATTGCGATCGAATAAATTTGCTTTCGCCTACCGACGGTCAAAACGATACAGCTTGACTGCAAAAAGAGGCTCTCTATGCGATGTTATGTATAAAACAAGTATTTATATTAAAAGAAAAACATCATACTCAACAGCAGAAAAGCTCTTTTAGCAGTCTAACTTACGCTTTCGTTATGCTTGATACGCTATTGAGTGCAAGTTTTTGTGAGAAATTATGTGAAGTATCGCTGTAAAAGGTTATAAATGTACATTTTTAGAGTAACTCTAGTAAAATCAGCTATACGAAAAGATTCGTTATAAATAACTTTTGTAACAAAATGAAAAAAGCGTATTTTTATTTTATTTTCTGGCAGTCGTAATATTAATGTTACCAAAACCATTTCCTATGACATTCAAGGAATGAAAACGAATTTAACAACACTTCGCACATAAAAAATAGTCAAGCCGTTTAGGGTATATGAGGTATATAAACATACATATATATACGTTTGACGTTTGACCACCAACTCGCCTGACCTTTAGCCATGGTGTGGCCGAGGATGGAGCACGTCGATCTAAAAGATAACTTTTACTCTAGCCTTAAAAATTCCAGAATAATAGTTCTCAGGAAACAGAGAAGATGGCCAGGAGTTCCACTTCTCAATCACTCAGTTGTGTACGAATTTCGGTGATTCAAATGAGAAATCGATGGCAATGTGCCGACTTTCTTGTTGTTTTGCTGTATAATGACAATATGAAAGAGTTGCTGTTGGGTAAGATGTCTGTTATCTGCAACATTACTGAACTTTAATAATAATAGCAGTGTATTTTAACTCAATACAATGATAAATATTTTCATTCAGTACAGCACCGCAACCCTTGTCGCACTGCACACATATATGTAGCTTACTTTAGTACAAGGTCGTAAAGTCCCAGGTCAATAGCCAAAAGCAATCTGGTGCCCGACTAACTACTGTGCGTGGCTCAGACTAGAGAATAAAGTAGACGGAACGGAAAGCAACAAACTTAGATATCAAATCAACTTTTTAAGGAAATGAGAATGGATACAAAATCATCATTTGAAGTAGATAATAATTTGATATATAAAGTACCTTTCTGATATCAAATTATACTATAAATATTAAATTTAAGACCAGAGAATAATATAATGCATTGTGTTTCAACTTTCCCTCCATTCGTCCGTTTTTACAGAAACTGTGGTTACCTGTGACCGGTCAATAATCTTACAGAATCTGTGACTACCTGTGACCGGTCAATAATCTTACAGAATCTGTAGTTACCTGTGCCCGGTGGATAATCTTACAGAATCTGTAGTTACCTGTGACCGGTCAATAATCTTACAGAATCTGTGGTTACCTGTGACCGGTCGATAATCTTACAGAATCTGTGGTTTCCTGTGACCGGTGTGACCGGTAAATATATATAAAACACGATAAATCCATTAAACATTGTTTAATTTCAATAACTATCGTTTGCAATAATTATAGTTTAAGACACTGAAAAACCGACTTCATACTGCGCAATTCATTTACTGGGATGACATTTTTCAGTTATTTAGTTATACAAACCAGAGTACTGAACCGATTTTGATAAAATGTATATGGGACCACCTCTGACGTACACGTACCAAACAGATAGAATCATCAAAAACAGTTCAAATTTTTGCGAAGATAATCGCTGAACAAACATATCAAAAATAAACATACAGTCGAATTACGAAACTATTTCTTTTTGGAAGTCGGATAAAATTTGGTTCCACTTTCGAGTGATATGCACTTCGTTTGGTTTTGCTTTAGTCTGAGCTAAATGTCAGACCAGTAGGCAGAAGGTGGGCGGTTACCTATCTGGGACTGATTGAATTATTGAATTTGCTGCGGGTCTAGGCTTTGACGCCTCGGGTGGATAATTCACGTGTACATGGGAGTAATGTGGTGACTTCGATTTATCACTATATATGTACAATTTATTAGGGTGAGAAACAAACTACATTATTTGGGTTTTGAATTTACTCGGGCCTTGTTGACGGGGCAAACGAAGCAAACTGGAGTCCCTAAATTGACATTATGAAACTTGAAATTTATTTTTGGAAACTAAGTATTAGTTGTACGGGTCAATCCCGTCTCATATGGTGCGAGTGCGCAAGCAATTTGCAGTATAATGCGCGACGCCTTGCTCTTTTGAAAAAGACCAACCAATGCGGTTGGAATTAAAAAGATGACGAGCACGGTGCATGGTCTCACTGGTCTCACGATTGAAGTACGAAATAACCTAGCGAGTTCGGGTACTTCGGCGTTTCGCACTCTAGGGTGACAAGTGCAGTGTTATTGTATCAAAAAGATTCAAACGTCATTTCAAACTCAAATTTTAACGTTGACGAATTTGACAAATTTTTATTTTGAATTCTACAGTTGAGTTCACTAATTTATTTATTATTTGTAGGTAGTTATTATTTTGACATTGAATATTGTTTGAGTTCACCCTACCGTGACTATCGCTTATATTTCTATTTATAAATTTTGTACCATCTGACATGTAAATTAGTTTAACGCAATAAATATGAATATAACCGATGAATTAGCTTTCCTATTCTCACAGTTGGATAAAAAAAAACATGTCGATTATAACTTTGGCTATCCGCTTACGCTCCGCTTGCGTACCGCTTACGCTCCGCTAAAATCAAAAATATACCCTTAAGCAAATAAAAAAAAAGGCCATAAAAAGCAATTTCCTCAACTTTCAACTCTAGACCCAAACCCGGTTCCGTAAAACACATTTTTGCCTGCCGTTACGCGCCCCATTACAAGTTGAACTCTAGACGTTATCGCATTATGCTAAACTGCTCAAAAGCAATCCCGTAACTTGGTCACGTCCCGAATTGATAATTCAATCGTTGTAATTGCAGTAGCACGCGGCACTTTACGCTCTGATAGAGCTACTATTCTTATATCTACTAGCTATAGCTCTCTTACAATGGAGATGAACTACGCTTTTGTCTTTAACCTTAGGTTTTGTCTCTTTAAAACATCTTACGGGCTACTTACGTTTATTTTTGAGTCGAAATGTCCTTACTATTGTCTCAATCGCATACGGACGTAATTCGGAAGTGACATCTGCACTGTTCCTTTTGAAAAAGACCGATGTATTCGATTGAAACTATTGTCGGAGATTTCGATTCAAAAATAAACGTTAATAAAAATATAGGGTTCGATCTGATCGCATGTTGTCACCCGCGGTAACTAAGCAATTCTCACAGGAATCTTAAATTTTTGGGATAAGATGTGGTCTGTGGTGGCAATTTCAAAATTGTGAATTTTTGTCTCATTTCGGTGGATTTTTAATATATATATATAACATAAATAGTATGAGGGATATAACACTGTGTTTATTTCGAGACACATTCGAAATGATAAGTATCCACTGAAATGATAAAACCGTCCACCGAAATGATGTTTTGTCAACCGAATTTAAGTAGTCCAGTTGTATTGCAAACCCTTTAACATCACCTAAATGACTCCATATAGGATATAAAAAATTAAAGTACACAGGTAGGTACCGAAATGAAAAAAAAGTGGTGTTTCAGTATTTTTTCTACAGCCAATTGAATTTTCAATTATTTTATTTCTTGTCCACATAGTCCACATGGGCAGGGCAATAACGTTTATTCCCAGTAGTACGGTTGCCAGTCTGGTTGACCGTACTACTGAGACTTTTAATTCCCAGTAGTACGGTTAATGGCGGCTGACCGTACTACTGAGACTTTACAAGTCTCAGTAGTACGGTTATTAACAGTTTAACTACCAACAACAAAATTTTATCGTAAAGAACTAGATAACCGAATACATAGCGCTTCGCCGGCCGCTGCCGCGGCACGCTCGCTACGCTCGCTCGGCTCGCGCGATGTGTTTTTAATGTTCTAACATAACCTAACCTACTAAATAATATAGTGGCCCAAAGAGTAGGTTAGGTTATGTTAGAACATTAAAAAACACATCGCGCGAGCCGAGCGAGCGTAGCGAGCGTGCCGCGGCAGCGGCCGGCGAAGCGCTAATAACCGTACTACTGAGACTTGTAAAGTCTCAGTAGTACGGTTAGCCGCCATTAACCGTACTACTGGGAATTAAAAGTCTCAGTAGTACGGTCAACCGAACTGGCAACCGTACTACTGGGAATAAACGGGCAATAAGACCTAATCAGAAAAAACTGCATATTCAGCGCAATCTGCAGTGCGCTTTTTGCCCTGCTACAAAAAAATTCGAGTTGGAAAATTGATCCATATGATAAAGTTGCATAAGACCACGCGAGTTGAAGGTCAAACGCAAGTCCATTAATTGTCAACCTCCTATTGTATTTCAAACAATATATTCTAAGCGGTCGCTAACGATGTCATATATCGTAACTAAAGGTTTTGTTTAGAAAACATTGTTTCCCAATAAAACAACAACAAAACATCAATATCTCGTCTAAATATACCAATTAAGTATATGGAAATGCGTTTGAATACTCATTATAGCAGCGTAGTGATCCCAACCACAAACTGTCAAATGCAGTCTCACGGACTCGATACCGATTCTGTCACCACGAGCCTTGTATTACTCAACTACAAGTCTGGGTTTAGCTTTCAATAAACAATATTGTGCGGAGAAACTTGTATTTTCAAATGAGTATTTTCGGTAAAGCCAAGATGTAGCCTTTGTAGATGTTAAGAAAGGCTAGAGGACTCTGAATGTAGAGGAACATTTGGTTTAAAAGAAACTTAAACTGATTGAAGTGATATTAGTACAAAAGGATGTATATATGCATCTTCGATATTGTGTCTGAATAAAACAATAAATTAAAAAAGGACATGTGCGAGTCAGACTCACCCACCGAGGGTTCCGTACAAACTAGTAGATAAAAGGGGGAAATCATATATTTTTTATATTCTCCTTCATAAACCGAAAAATATACCTAAGTACATCGTAAAAATATTTAAAAACCTGTTTTAACTTATGCTACTGAAGCTCTTTCATATGGTACCCACATGATACGGTTAATTCATAAAGTGCATAAAGACATTTTTTTTTTGTGATTAAACTAAAAATGTCCAGTTTTCGGATGTTTTCCTATATGTGTACTCTAACACAATGCTTCTTGCCAAATTTCATTGTTCTAGGTCAACGGGAAGTACCCCATAGGTTTTGATTCTCTTGTGAGAACACGCACATTTCGACAAAATGTGCGTTTTTTACGACATATTCGGCTGTAACTTTTTTTAACGAAAACTTTTACTTACGAAAACAAAAGCAAGATACTATGGATCTGCGTTTAAGGTTTTAATTTCAACTCGATACCTTCACGCGTTTCCGAGATAAAGGTCTTGACACCCGACGGACGGACAGACGGACAGACGGATAGCAAAGTGATCCGTTTCCTATTGAGGTACGGAACCCTAAAAAAGATATGATAATTTAGACTTTAGTCAAAGAAAATATATTATTAATTTATTTTTATAATTTTTAATATATTATTATAATTTTTTTTCTGGTTGAATTAATCTCGGCTTAGAATAGGTCATTGTAATAGTTATTTTTAACCTAGGTACTTTCAAAAGAAAGAATGTTCTCAATTCGACTGTCTTTTGATTTTATGTTTGCTTACAGATTACACCGCCGTGAAATGATTTTGATGATTTTTCTTTGGTAAGTAAGTAATACTTCAGTGCTAGTCCCTTAGAAATTTTAACAATATCGGTTCAGTACTTGGGCTTTTATATCAAAATAACTGGAAAATGTCATCTAAGTAATTGCGTATTTTGTAGTCGGCTGTTTCGGTTTTTTAAGCTATGATTATTGTACATCTTTTCATGAAAATATATGTAAATTTAGAGTAAACAGTGAGATCACAGCAACACCGCTGCAACGCCGACTCTAGCCGTGTTTCTTCCTTCCGTTTTTTGCAGCTGTTGCTTGCCGGAATTAAATTCATATCATAAACAAACTGTACCATACTATTTAGTTCGAGTTAGTTTAGTTCGACTGGCCTTGTGGCTCAGTTGGTAGTGTGTTTACGTCTACCTGCTGAACTGAAAGGTCGTGGGTTCAATCCCCAACCAGGGCAAACATTTGTGTGATGAGCATGGATGTTTGTTCTGAGTCTGGGTGTTTCTATGTATCATATGTATATATTTACAACAAAAAAAATATTTAAGTATTCTATCAGCCATCTAGTTCCATAGTACAAGCTTTGCTTAGTTTGGGCTAGATGGTGTTGCGTGAAATGTCCACAAATATTTATATTTACATATTTATTTATTTAGGACCTGATTATTTTGACATAGTCTTATTGTAGAATTAAAGCGCAACTTTACAACTTAACAACAATAACAGAATAAAAGAATTGTACGTTAGTACATATTAATCGTTGATTAGAAAATATAACAAAAGAAAATTGTCCCAACACTTCTTGTGTAAGTTTCATTTTGTAAAACAGGCTCTATAGATTTAGTTGCGTAACCGCAAACACCAATCTGTCTCTTTCACCACCAATATAAAGGGAAAGAGACAGCCAGAGCTCGTATCCCGAAAGTGATTTAACAACCTGACGGCACGGAAATGACTAGGACTGAATTACGGCAATATGCATTGTTGTTTGTTCAGTGAAACTGTTGGTTTTTTGAAGCCGAAATAATGCACGAGCGGCTTTATTTGTTAGATGATCCTAGGTTATTGATGACGCGGAAAACGTAGTTTAAAGTTAGCATTCTGTTACTAAATCCTGGGTGTTGTTTTCTGTTTGTATATTTCGAATAAATGTAGTATAGCGTTTGTTTAGATTAGTTTCGTTCGTATTTTTCGGCCAAGTGTGAAAAATTACATAAATCATTCCATTTCTTCTTAAAAGAAGGGTAAACAAGTATTTTCACATTCGTAATATGACTAGGGATAGAGACTTCTACGGTAGACGTCTCTATACTCTACCCTACTTACATAGTAACGTCTCAAACTTTCTCAAACCAACCGAGCTACCTTTGTGTCTCATACAAACACTGGAACAAACAGTCACACCCCTTAGCTTCTACCACATCTGTCAAACAATCTTGCCTCTATGGGATACGTACTACCAAAGCCTTTAATAATAGCAGTGAGGTATCAAAAGGCGATCCGCTACCTGCAGGGTCATTATGCACTAGGATCAACATTACATCGAGTAATAATACCAGTTACCATTTGAAATAAAGGTCTTGATACCCGGACGGAAGGACAGATGGACAGACGGACAGACGGACAGACAGACAGACAGACGGACAACAAAGTGATCCTATAAGGGTTCCGTTTTTTCCTTTTGAGGTACAGAGCCCTAAAAAAAAATTTGAGCGGACGTCTGGTCAATGTGAAACATCAAAATTATGTACTAGTCGCACCTCGCGTTTTTTTTCATCGCGTAGTGGTGAAAAGCGGTGATAAAATATAGCCTATACCCTTTTCTGATCCTAAGTCTCTATGCCTAAATGTCTCTGTAAAATTTTATATCGTTTGGTACAGCCGTGAACTTAACAAACTGACAGAGAGACAGATAAACTTACTTTGCTTTTGTATTAGGATAAAAAAATTATTTCTAAAACATACTAAATGTAAAATGTGTACTAAAATGTGTTACTAAATGTGTAATGTTTATGTTTTCTAAAGTTTCCCAATTGTTGCTCATTGAAGTGAAACAAATTTTAACGGATTTATCTAATTACGGTTTTATGACCTGACGTCAAGTCATAAAACTATGTAAAATATACGCGATAAATCCGTTAAAATGCGATTCATTTCAATAACTACTTAGTAAATGAAAGTCTGACCACAACTATATGTAATCAATAAATAACGTATACTACTTTACATAAGTACTCGACGTTCAGCGAATCGAGACAAGGGTTGCGAGCTTTAAGCGCTCGATTCCCAGTTGACGTCTCGAGCGAGCGGGAACCAGACGACGGCCATATCTTCATACATGTGTGCGTGTTATATACAGATGTCAACTTGTGTATGTGTCACTGATAGCGTGCCGTTGAATGGAGCGGGCGACGCGTCGCCGACGTCGCGTCGTGACGTAATACCGTAAGCCAGCCACCCACAGCGAGCAAGCGGTAAACGTAAAATTTAGGATAATTTATAAAATATAGCACATTCTAAATCTTGTTGCGATTTGACCCTGCCGTAGAATAACAAGCAAGGTTTCAAGGTAAGGTGCATCGATAGCTTCTACAATATTGCAAAGGTAGGATGAACATTGTCATGTAGCATCATACTACAAAACACGCAGTTGTTTGCCAAGTAATAAACCGATAAAGCAACTAATAAACAAATAAACATAATCAAAATAGTAAACAAAACAATTTATTGGTCAAAACAACATTTTTGTAGGGAAAAAATCACAACTAAATATTCTACCTGAAAAGTTAGACGTCCCGTCCCAAAGGCAAACTAGCTATTGCTTTTGCGCCATATTGACATAAAAATAAGAAGGGTAAAAAGGTAAAGTTCCCAAAAATCTTTATTACGGGACGAAACTTTCATAAAGGATCCACACTATAAACAGTATAAAATGTACGCGAAACTAGGTCAGAATATAACTTGCCATGAGAAGTTATTACTGCTATATTTTCTAGTATGTTTTAATTATTTAATGTTAAGTAAGCATGCTTCATGTTAGTTATCCTCTTTCTTTACTTTAGGCAAGATTTATTTAAATTCAAGCTTGTTTTACAAAAATAAGTGCAAAAAAAAACTTAATTCCTGAATGTTTCCTTATTTGTTACGCGATATTGTAATGTAAAATATACGCGATAAATCCGTTAATAGTTGCTTTATTTTAATTAACTTTTTTTTTTTTTATCTGTTGCAAAATTTTTGAAAATAATCGGCCAAGTGCGAGTCGGACTCGCGCACGAAGGGTTCCGTACTATCATCTATAATACTACAAAGTTTAGTTCTGTTTATAAAATAACGAGAGATCAACGAAATTCCAAGTAGTAAATTGCAAACTTGTAGGTAGGTTTTCGATACACATCCGGGCAGCATGACGACGCTCGCGCAAATACGCGCGGCTATGGCTCGCTCCGTGATATTCCGCTAGGTTATCCGGCAGCGCGGGTAGCGCTCCCACGCTACCCGCGCTGCCGTTGCTTAGCAACCGCCTCGCGCTCGCGCCACCACCACACCGCGGCGCGGCGCTCGCACCGGGTTTAGATGCACGGATTATTTTCATTTTGTGAGTTTTTATGTATTAGATTAGGTATTTATTTTTATAGTTAATATATTTCTAAATATTTACTTACAAATATTCAAGTTTCTACCTGTTAATTAAGATCGAGTAAAAATTGCTTTAAAATTACGTTTGTTGTATGGGAACCCCCCTTTAATATTTACTTTATTGTTATTTAATTATTTATTTTGAAAGGTATTATACAAGTAAATATTCTGTGAAAATTTGAAGCGTCTACCTGTTACCGTTTTTAATAAAGAGCAAAAAAATACGAAAAAAACACGTTTATTGTATGGGGACCCCCCTTAATATTTTATTTTTTTAAATTTTTAGTATTTGTTGTTATAGCGGCAACGGAAATACATCATTTGTGAAAATTTCAGTTTTCTAGCTATCACGGGTTATGAGATACAGCCTGGAGACAGACAGACAGACAGACAGACAGACAGACAGACAGACACCGAATTCTTAGTAATAGGGTCCCGTTTTTACCCTTTGGGTACGGAACCCTAAAAGTAGTCTAGTTTTATCTACTAGGTATAAATGCAAAATCTAAATATTCTTAAATAAGCAAAATCTGTGAAGCAAACAAAAAATATGGTATTTTCTGTCTTTGGCAGTTGTAAAAATCTCATATAGATTTTCGTCTTTTTCTGACCGTGAATAAATAAATAAATAAATATTTGTGGACATTTCACGCAACACCATCTAACCCAAACTAAGCAAAGCTTGTACTATGGAACTAGATGGCTGATAGAATACATACATACGTTTTTGTTTTTATATATACATATGATACATAGAAACACCCAGACACAGAACAAACATCCATGCTCATCACACAAAATGTTTGCCCTGGTTGGGGATCGAACCCACGACCTTTCAGTTCAGCAGGTAGATGTAAACACACTACCAACTGAGCCACAAGGCCGACAAATCTCGAATCTCTTCTTAAGAAAATATTTAAGCTTTTTTCCTGTGAAGACAAACCTCATGATGTTGGAAATGACATCACAAAGAGAGCAAAATTGTTGCGAACGAGGTGGTGATAAAAGTTAGTATAAGTAAGGAATGGTGATGGTGACCTTACTTTCTTTAGTGCCCATACTGTTATTTGTACCGCGATAAAAGTTTATGTAGCGCGACCTATTCACTCTCACTTTTGACCGCGACTCCTGAGGGTTGCGGTTAAAATATTTTATTACGCTCTTAAACTGCTTAGACAGAGACACACGTATATGCAAATTTGCGTACATGCATATTTGAAAAGCTTAATGCTCAATATTTCGTACTTAGAAGATGACGTTTTATATGAGTAAAAATATAATTTGTTAATTATAGGTTAGTGTATTCTGCGGTTTACCACGAAATTTTAAAGAGCATTTCTTTGATTAAAAATGTTTGTTTAAACTTTTTTCAAATTGGTCAATATAATAATTTTGTGTAACAAGTACAAAATGATCCAGCTCATCATCCAAGTACTATAAAAAATCGCAGTTGACGACCAAGATTTATTTAATTTCAGGCGATATATACTTCCGATTCGATATTTTGTCAATTAGTTACTACCTAGCGTACAAGCGTACGGATGCATTGGGTTGAATAGATTTCGCGCGGATGGAATATTCTGTCACAAAATCGTTTGTGTGACGTCACAATCGGCACCAAAAATGTGGCTCGCAAGGTTTTCATATAAATGAAGTCGCATGCTCCATCTACTACGTCTGTTGGTTCAGTTGGCGTATCACCTCACTTATAAAGAAGCAACATCTAAAGGGAAAATTATCCTAACTTTGTCAAAGAAGAAGAAATGTAGCTATATAATGTAGATAATTATGTATTTTTAACTGACTTCCAAAAAGAAGGGGGTTCTGAATTCGACAGTATGTTCTTTTTTTGTTTGTTCAGCTATTACTCCGCCAATTATGAATTGTTAATGATTATGTTTTTGTTTGCTAGGTGGTCAGAGGTGGTCTCATATAAATTTTATCAAAATCAGTTCTGTACTTTGGTTTTTATAACAAAATAACAGAAAAAAATTCGTCCAAGTAAACGAATTGCGTATTTCGAAGTCGGTTTTATCAGTTTTTTAAACTTTTATTAATATGCAAGTTAATTAACGCTTCATTATTTCATTTCTTTCATTACTAACAAAGAAAGGGCTCGTAAAAAAATGGTGTAGCGTATTTCTCTTTGGTAAACTTCGGAAACATTCATATGTAACTGCGAAAAGATGTGACTTGAGATATGGAACCCTGAACATCGAAATCAAATTTCACACGCTCTTCGAATTAAATCACAGTAAATCCCATTTATATTTATATGTATCTTTATACATGTACTTACAAATTACGTTTTAGTTTAACAGATACACGACAACCATCTCGTATCTTCCAAATGCTATATTTATGATAAATTGCCAGCAAATTGAGATACTTGATCCTCAAGAGATATACATTTATATGGTTGTAAACTAATAAACGCGCCAACGAGTTTACTGAATTAGATAACACGTGTGAAATATTAATTATTTGAACATGATCCCTGGTATGTACTTAATAGGTACCTAAATCTAGGTGAAATTGGGAAAAAGAGTACCTACTATGATGAACAGTACTTTTTAAATATTGTGAGACGATCGAATGCTTCAGAAATGTTCAAGCATCATGTTTTCTTTAAAATAAACTAAATTAAATAAAAATTGTATAATAATACAATTTTATTTAATTGTTGATTTTTGGTTCTAGAAATACTGATTCTTGTCGATATTTGTTGATTGTTACAATTATTAACTAAGACTAACGTCCACTATCACTAGCTTTGATATTAGCTGAGTAAATAGGCCAATATTGGGGCTTGTGGGTGGGCGTTACAAAATCTATAGGTAGGTCATGCTGTAATATCGTTTTATCCGCGTACTTATAGAAAAGGAATAAAATACCCGACTGCATAAAAACAAGTTTTGTAGCTAGTTTTAACTTAAGCTTGCGTCTTGATATGACGTTGAGACTACGTTTTCGTGAGAAATTATGGTATGGGACAAATAAAAAAAAAACATCCCTACTTTACGTGTAGGGGAAGTACCTCAAAAACTACTCTTTCTCAAAATTGAATTCTACGTCTTTTTTGGAATTATTAATATCTTTACCAAATCACAGCTTTCTAGTACTTATAGTTTTTGAGCAAAGCTGACGGACAGACAGACGGACATGGTGAAACTATAAGGGTTCCTTAATTTACTACGGAACCCTAAAAATGTAGCATGATCTTTGACACTCGGGAAGTAATGATGAATTTAATAATACCTTACACATAAACCTTACATTTAAGAATCGGTCAAGCCAATTAGGTTGTAGGAGGTAGAATACAAACATACAGACAAGTTTCATTTCATGATCAACATCTGTCATTATCTCGCAGGTAATGTCGCGGGGCTTGCCTTTGTTAAAGTTAATAGTAATTTTTATTGGACACTAATAAAAATGATTGTGTTAACTTTACCAAACATTACTGCGTAGACTGCAGAAGAATACTAATGGCCTAAACGCGATTACATTTGTCTTCAACAGCAGCATAATTTAAGTTAATTCTTTGAATTTGAACCTACGCTCGTTAGAGTTTGATAAAATTATCATAGTTTATTGTAACACATAATACAAAATACTGAACCAATTTTGATAAAACTTCTATGGGATCACATGGGAAGTACAAAAAATTCAAACAAAAAAATATTTTTTCAAATCGGCCCAGGTGTCTTCGAGTAATCGGGGAACAGGTATGTTCCCCAATTACCCGACTACTTATAAAAATATATATGTATAAAAGATTCCGACGAATTGAGAACCTCTTCCTTTTTGGGAGTAGGTTAAAAATGACAATCAGTCAACCTACGTTGTTGTTTATTCAAGTAAATACAGTATCGAGTAACATAGATGCTCCAGAAGTTCGTACTTAAAGTTTCAAGGTTTCACTATCGGCGAACAAGTTTCAGTGCATGCAAACAGTTGATAGAAGTTGATGTTTCTCAACTAACATCGATACGCTATCGTTTAGTAACTTCAACTAAAGTGTTGCTTGATACTAGAAATTAAGTGTGGGATATATGTTACTTATGAGTTAGATAGCGCTGAGTGAAATAAAACCGGCCAAGTGCGAGTCCGACTCGCGCACGAAGGGTTCCGTACCATTATCTATAAAAACAGCAAAAAAATAATGTCTGTTGTATGGGAGCTCCCCTTCAATATTAATTTTATTTTAATTTAGTTATTTATTTTTAAAATGAATAATATAACTCAATATCCTGTGAATATTTCAAGCGTCTAGGTACCTGTTGCCGTTATCAATATCGAGCAAACACGAGCAAAAAAATCAAGTTTGTTGTATGGGAGCCCCCTTAAATATTTATTTTATTCTGCTTTTTAGTATTTTTTGTTAAAGCGGCAACCAAAATACATCATCTGTGAAAATTTCAACTCTCTTAACTATCACGGTTAATGAGATACAGCCTGGTAACAGATGGATGGCCGGACAGCGAAGTCTCAGTAATAGGGTCCCGTTTTACCCTTTGGGTACGGAACCTTAAAAATGTCCACCAATATTTTTTTTAATTAAGTTTTTAATTTTTTTTATTAAGGTAATTATAAATAAAAAATCGGCCAAGTGCGAGTCGGACTCGCGCACGAAGGGTTCCGTACTATCATCTATAATACTACAAAGTTTAGTTCTGTTTATAAAATAACGAGAAATCAACGAAATTCCAAGTAGTAAATTGCAAACTTATAGGTAGGTTTTCGATACACATCCGGGCAGCATGACGACGTTCGCTCGAATACGCACGGCTATGGCTCGCTCCGTGATGTTACCTCCCCTGCTAACCGCGCAGCCGTTGCTTAGCAACCGCCTCGCGCTCGCGCCACCACCACACCGCGGCGCGGCGCACGCACCGCGTTTAGATGCACGGATTATTTTCATTTTGTGAGTTTTTATGTATTAGGTTAGGTATTTATTTTTATAGTTAATATATTTCTAAATGTTTACTTACAAATATTCAAGTTTCTACCTGTTAATTAAGATCGAGTAAAAATTGCTTAAAAATTTCGTTTGTTGTATGGGAGCCCCCCTTTAATATTTACTTTATTGTTATTTAATTATTTATTTTGAAAGGTAATATACAAGTAAATATTCTGTGAAAATTTGAAGCGTCTACCTGTTACCGTTTTTAATATTGAGCAAAAAAATACGAAAAAAACACGTTTATTGTATGGGGACCCCCCTTAATATTTTTTTTTTAATTTTTAGTATTTGTTGTTATAGCGGCAACGGAAATACATCATTTGTGAAAATTTCAGCTTTCTAGCTATCACGGTTTATGAGATACAGCCTGGAGACAGACAGACAGACAGACATACAGACAGACAGACAGCGAAGTCTTAGTAATAGGGTCCCGTTTTTACCCTTTGGGTACGGAACCCTAAAAAATAGTAAAAATAAAATACAAAGATGGCGCCGTTCATTGGTTGCGGTAAGTCACTGCTTGTGGAAGGCGGCTGTGGTGAAAGCGAGCGCACTGCACAGTCGATCTCCCGTCCTTTACGTAAACCGTTTTGGAGCTGCGCGCAGGCACTCGATCTATAAGGTACGACACGACCGCATCCGATTTTTATTCAGAATTGAGTAAATATATAATTATATAATACATTATATAAATTAGGGCATTGACAAGTATGCCACAAAAGTATAAAAATGCTTACTAAGCGTGCCTGTATGTGTGCAAAATTTAAATAAGTATAAAAAAATATAAAATCTATGTCAGTCAGCAAGTCTAAATAATATCTTTTAATTGGTACTGGTTAAAAATGAATTAATTTCATGTACTAAAAAAAAAAAAAGCAAATAGAGCACGTCGCTCAAGAAGATATTTATTCATTGTAACTTTAAAAATTCTAAGATAACATCTAAATATTTCCCATAAAACCAGACCAATATCATAACTCAGCTCCCCTCCCTTTCAAAATCGGCTCCCATACGTTTTACGGCACATCAGCACACTTTACTCCATTTACGACGAAGCCTTCAAAACAACATATAAACCACATGAGCATTTTCCTTATAAAGCCTTATGTCAAAACTTTTTGCCCATGTTTTTGCCAGAAGCACTCGACCAAAAGAGATATACACCCTTTTTGTGTTCCTTCACCTGAAATGACCACGGAACTCGGCAAACTTTATTTAGTTTGAATTAAGTTATGAAACTCGAGCCAAGTTTTAGGAGAGGCTTATTAAACTGGTTATGCTCAATGACGCAACTGTCACATATTATGTGATGTTATTTAATAAGTTTGGAAGTTTCCGATCTCCTCGTTATGGCTCTGGGGGAATCTTCCCGGTCTCCTACTCTCATTTTAACTTGGAGCTTAAAATTAAAAGTATTGTTAAGTAAATCTGCTTCCTCGTGCAAGATTTTTGTGGGATATTGCGGCTCAAATGGCAGGCTTATTTCCCGTGCAAAAGGTTTTATGAAACTTTGAGTTTGAAACTCCAGTTTTCTGGGATGAAATAAGGTATAATAAATGTCCCATATAAACCGATGTAGAACCATACAGACTTTACCATTTAACGTGGCAATTATAGGAAGCTGGGTACGCTGCAAACTGATCGTGGATTTCAGCATCTGGATCACCACCATCCATCCATCCATCCATCGTTTGTGAGTCTGTTTATCTGTGATTTTTTGTTTGAGTAGTACTCGTACTTACAAACGCAATTAAATCTTTTAAAGAATTCAAGCTTGACGGTTCTGCCATTTGCCACTTGCGTATTTCCGTGTCCATTTCAACTATCTTTTTTTTACGCAAGATGTGGCCAAAGCGACGGTGTGGCCTAGGATAGAGATTGTCGATGTAGAAGATACCTATTCACTCTACCAGTGCAAATTCCAAGATTGTACCTACTCCTCAGAAAACAGAGATGGCGGCAAAGAATTCCATTCCTGTGCATAACGCATGTAGAACGTAGCCTAATATTGCTGAGTACGGATTTTTGGCATTTCAACGAGAAATCTAGCTTTTACTAGATGTACTTAAGAGAAAAAAAAGAATTCATCAAGAATTTCTGTTTTTCAAAGTGGCAACTTTCTGACTTCATCTCCAACTAATCCAACTCCACGATAGATAGATAGATAAACTCATTATTATTTACACCTTAACTAAGTGACCAATTAATAAAAAAGGTTTAAATGCTAGTGAAACAACAGGCGACCTTATAGCTTAAAGTGATCACTTCCAGTCAATCATGTGATGGAGATGTGACAAGAGTAAAAATGTATGACGAAGAAAAGAAAACCGTACTATCTGTAAAAATATATGTATGTAATATTTGTAAAAGTGGAACCGTACCTACTTAGGTAGACGCCCAGTTTTGATTTAATTTTTCGGTATTACGTAACAGTAGTTATTTCTCCCTTTTCAGTCTAAAGAATTGTTTTCAAGTCGATTTAATTTGTATATATTCATTTTATTGGGATTTATTCGTTTTGCTCGAAACTAAAATTTTTATTCACACACTTCACTGGGTAAGTTCGTTTAGTTATCAAACACCCTACTATTGCAACACCAAAATTTTAGTTTATTAAGTATCTGGTAATCTGGCACACTTATATAGCAGATAATAAACCTACCAAATTTCGTTCAAATCTGCTCAGTACTTAGTTTGAATAGCGCTCTGACAAACTACGAAGGAATTGGGTAATTAAAACGTTTATATCTTAAAATTTTAGAACCCATATCTTGAAAACTACTGAACTGGTTTGATAAAATTACACAGTTGCCTAAACTGAGTAATACTTTATCTATTTTTTTTTTTTTTGCAATACAATTTCTAGTTTCCGCGTAATACGTAGACGTGTGCCGTGTACCAAATTTCATAAATTTATGTACATATGAAATTTTGTACACGTACTTAGAAGCCTACATAGACTAACATATGCGAAAATTGTGCAATTCACTATTGAGCAGGTGGTGTAAATCGCATAATATTTAGATTCACGGCCGTTATTAATATGGAAGAAGATTTACAGTAAAATGTAGTTGAATTGAGTCTCAAATCAAAGATAAATAACTTCTAAAAATATAATCCGGTTAGCCAAAAATATCTTAAGAAAACACACATATACAAGAAAAAATACGTTATGGAAAACCACGTAACCGTAAGCAGTACTTACTCGTATTCTAAGCATAATACATAAAGGAGCGGAATCAAAAACATTTCTCCTTGGACGTGAAACGAAAAAAAAGGATTCAACGCTAATGGCGGGCCGACCAAACATAACCACGACGAAGGACCTTTTGCAGAATTGAAACCTTTTACCCTCCCCCTTCCCCCTCCACCTGCATCGTAAACACACATCTTGGCCATTGAAACAGAATTAAAAGCGGTCAAATTCCATTCATCCACCTTTAGCATCGATCACTCCAAGTCAATCAGGATTTTGTAGATTTTGGGCGTTGCATAACCTTTCCATTTCGAGCTTTAGAACTCTGGTTGATGTATGGTACTTCTAATTCCAGGTGTTGGCGTTTCGCCAAACCTCAACGGGCGTTCAGTCTTAACTTGTGAACCAGAATGCCTGCAGTTTGGGTTTTAATTAAGGGGCGTGAAGAATTGGTTTTGTTTTGGGTTTGTTGTCTTTATGTCAATACCTAGTCGTTTGTCTAGTATCAATTATATGTTTTACTAGAAAAATCTTAGACTTATCTTTTTGTATAAAAAAGCTGTCTTTACAAAAAATATTGCAAACTCAACAGGAAATTGATTTATCTGCAGACATACATATTTTATTTTCTATAAACGGGATTAAAAATCTTTAAAACATGATATGGGTAACTCACGTATAATAATTTTAATAGGACACAATTGAATCTAACTAAAAATATTATTTTGAAGTTTATTATTTCAAACGGATCTATAATCGAGTGTAAATCACATAAAAAGGAAATCACAATGCGTCATAGATTTTATTTCTCAGTATATCAGTTTAGTTTACATAAATACCGTGTAGTTTATATTTTGCAATAGCTGCCATCCTGGGCCGGTATTGAGATAGCCTGCAAGCCACCATAAGTTACCAAAGGGTCCCACTAGCGGCGCTAGTAGTCGTACTTTGAAACCACCTTTTTTGTATGGAGTTTGCGTTCTTCTCCTGTATTAATGTTCCTTGCTGCAGCTCTAGTGAGTAGTGACTCGTGGTATTGCCAGGATTATTTAGTGCAACGCATTGTAGCGGAAACAAAATGATGAAATTGTTTTGATTTATAAATCTATAACAAAACTTATGGTTAGGCTTTCTTTTACGCATGTACATATTTAGTACACCATGGTTTTAAAGGCTATAAGGCCACGCTATACTTATTTAGTTTAGAGCATTAATTATTATCATTTATATTGAACTCAATTCGATAACATAGATATTTTACTACTGGACGACTAAAGCAAAAGCGGATATTCCAAAAATAAAATGTCTGAATGAAATGTTTTTACTTTTCTTTTACCCCATTTTGATCATGCTACAATAATATGGATTACCCTTCCTGAGTGTTTTTAGGGTTCCGTACCTCAATAGGAAAAAACGTAACCCTTATAGGATCACTTTGTTGTCCGTCTGTCCGTCTGTCCGTCCGTCCGTCCGGGTGTCAAGACCTTTATCTCGGGAACGCGTGAAGTTATCGAGTTGAAATTAAACCCGTATACGCAGATCTATAGTATCTTGCTGCAGAAAGAAAAATAAAATTTCTCAATTTTCCTTTAAAAAAAGTTACAGCCGAATATGTCGTAAAAAACGCACATTTCGACACTCGCAGAGGAATCAAAACCTATGGGGTACTTCCCGTTGACCTAGAACTCTGAAATTTGGCAAGAAGCATTGTGTTAGAGTACACATATAGGAAAATATCCGAAACCTGGACATTTTTTATTTAATCACAAAAAAATAGTGTCTCTATGTAAGGAATGAGGGCTGCCTCAAACGTTCGCTTGCTCGGATCCGAGTAGGAGGCGCCGCCACTAAAGCCTCTACTCGGATCCGAGTGGTGAGCAAGGAATGTGTTAAATATGTTTACGATGTATATTTTTCGGTTCATGAAGGAAAATATAAAAAAATATATGATTTCCCCCTTTTATTTAGTTTGTACGGAACCCTCGGTGGGCGAGTCCGACTCGCACTTGTCCGGTTTTATTTTTATTAACCAAAGAGTGTTTTTTTTATAATATGGCGATCAGATGAGTTTGCTTGGCGGTTGAGCGAAAACTTATTACTGAATAAAAACATAATAGTAGTACAGTAATACTAATAAATATATTTGTAATGTAACATAACAAAATATAAAAAAATAAAAAATATTATAACAAAATAGTACTGAAAGCGTCGTGAACGCCTGAAAACTGATACTTACAGGAGCTAAGGCAACTCAGACCACGCTGACGTAATGACCTTGACCCTTTTGAGACAGCGATCAGATATAGCGGGGATATACATAATATATGGAAACGGACTGGAAAGACTTTTGTACACAGTTGGCATAACAAAAAAAAAAAAAAAAAATTAAAGGCTAACATGCAATAAACTACCTGTTAAAACGTCAAAACGTTAATATTATGACTTTAATACCTTTTGTTTTAAATTGATTTTGATATTGAAATGAAAATTCATTTCAATATCAAAATCAATTTAAATAAAAGTAAAAGCTAACTTTTACCTTAGTTATTTTTAGCTACTTTTTTAGAGCATTTCCACTCATCTATACAAATAATTGAAATCTTAAAATTTTTGATATGAGTCCAAATTGGACCTACGAAAAGAGCATCGGGGCGTGTCTTTATGGTCCGAATCGACCTATTCCAAAATATGTCTTGGGCCATTCGCACCGCACCAACCACTGCGGTGCGAATGGGCCCATTCAAACAGTACGTGGGTGATACGCACCGCGGTTCGAATCACTTGCGGTGCGAAACGCCCAAGGACCCTTAAAATCATTTAAGTTAAATTTTCATTTCAAAACTTGTCAGTAACATTATCCGTAATAAAAGATGTCGTACAACTTTGTGACATTTATGATTCATCAGAAAATAAATACTTAGTTAGACCGCGTAATTTATTAGCTGTCTATTACAGCTCGCAATTAACCTAGTCAAACACTAAGCAATAAATAAAACCATGTTCTCTCAATTAGGGTCTAGCTAACATTTAACACGCAGCCGCAAACTTTAATATTTGTACCAAGAAATTACTAGCACACTAAAGGTTAGACTACACAATATATTTAAATGTTTCTAGAAATGGTAGATTTAAGCTCCTTGGTTTTTATCCAAAGTGGCAACACTTTTTGATCTACCCTATGGACATTGTGGTGAAAAAATATACTTCTTGTGTTTGACAGACAGTTATTTTGTTGGATCCTAATTCAAGTTTTATAAATCAGTGCAAAATCTGAAGTGACGAAGTGCCGGTGTCAGTCACTTGTTTATCTAATATTTTGTTGAGGATCGGAAACGAGATTGGTTTTAGCGTGGATGTAGGCACATAGTAACAGATTCTTAAGATGATGTACGCAACTAACAAGTGAAACTATTTCTTATTATTCTATCCCTAGCCACATTATTGAGATCTAAACTTCAATAATAATATTGATAACGCCTTAGTTTATTTTATTACAAAGGATAGAAGGACGTATAAAACAACTTACGGATCGAATGTATAATTATAATTTGTTACAATAAATAGATTCACGATTGACCAAAAACTTTCCTGATGGTAAACAAAGATGTGACTGATGATGGTGCGTGTTGACCTTTAAAATATATTTAATAATTACAAAGAAAATTGATAAGACTTAACAAAATTAAGAAAATTCTCGATGAATTCCTCTTTCAAACAAAAAAAACTAGATCAAAATCGGTACATCCGTTTACGAGCTACGATGCCACAGACAGACACACAGATATACAGATACACACATCAAATTTATAACACCGACTAATCTCATAGCTTTCCGTTCACGCGACTTTAGAGTTTAGAGGATGATATTTGGCTGTTCCGTCATAAAAAGGTGATTTTACAGGATTACGGAACCTTGAAAAAGGTCATGATACATAAATTTGTCGTACGTATTGGTAATTAACGTAGCTCTTTCTTGCTAATAGAATCCACGTAAGTTCCTCACGCAACGGTTCCCAGCGAGTGTATCGGACACGGTCGTTGAATTTTTGTGTCGAGATTATGAATAGTGTCGAATATATCATACTTTTGGCATCCGCAGAGCGGAATAAGAAAACTAAATAACACTCGCGATATATCATGCTCTTAACAATGGCCACTTGTATATTGTCCTGTTTGATGTATTGAATGTATTTTTGCAGTGTATTCGATTATGAAACTAATGTATGAAAAAAATCAGTTCAAAACATGTGTATTCTGGTATTAAATTTTACTTATACCTAATACGTTGACATTTTATATAATTTTAGGGTTCCGTACCCGAAGGGTAAAAACGGGACCCTATTACTGCGACTCCGCTGGGTGTCCGTCCGTCCGTCTGTCACCAGGCTGTACCTCATGAACCGTGATAGTTAGATAGTTGAAATTGTCACAGACGATGTATTTCTGTTGCCGCTATAATAACAAATACTAAAAACAGAATAAAATAAATATTTAAGGGGACTGCCATAAAACAAATGTGATTTTTTTGCTCGTTATTGCACGATGTTGATAACGGCAACAGGTAGACGCTTGAAATATTCACTGAATATTGAATTATATTATTCCGTGCGCGAGTCCGACTCGCACTTGACCGGTTTTTTTATTATTATTTAATTAGGGGATGCGACTGACACAGGACCGGAATAAGTGTTAATTTTTTAACCGACTTCAAAAAAGAAGGTTATCAATTCGACCTGTAAGTATGTAATATTGTCAGAACTGTACTTACAGTTTTTACATCAGTGACTGCAACAGATGACATCTTTCACATCGGCATAGCAACCCGCGCGCCCCACGCAGTGTCACCCCACCCTCCCCCACTTGCCCGCTGGGGTGTAAAATAGCCTTAACGGATTCAAACACATCTGGCCTTAGAACGAATTAAGATTAAAATCTTCTTTGAAGATTTCATAGCGGTTCAGCTCTCTCCATTGATAATGGTATAAAACGATAAATAAAGATTTCTTGGATGAGATTGCGTCAGCTTTATTCATTTGCTGGGAAGCCGATATCGGTGAGGGTTTTTATTGAATGTGTCTAAAGATTAAAGAGGATTTTGGAAACGTACAGCGGAAAAATTAAATGGAAGCTAGATTCAGTGCTGTATAACATTAGTGTAATAGAATGGGGACTTTTTAAACCGACTTCCAAAAAGGAGGAAGCTATCAATTCGACTATACGTTTTTTGTATGTTTGTTCATCGATTACTTCGGCGATTACGTAAATTCTTTTTCGTACTTCAGAGGTTGACCCATATTTTAAATTTATAATATCCTATTATTTTTTTGGAAATTGGTTTCTACTTACGTTGTCAAATCTACGTTTGACTATTAACTTGCCTGATGGTAAGGGACGGTATGGCCGAGGATGTAGCAAATCGTTCTAGTAGATATCCACATCATCCTTTTGTTCTTGAAAATTCAAAGATTGTAGTTTTCAGGAAACAGAGAGATCGACGGGGACTTGAAGAGCATATTTTAAACCATATCTATATAATCAATAGGTATACAGTGAGCGAAAGGGAACTTATGACGCGTGTATGTCCGTTTTTGGGTTTTCTCGGTTATCGCTGTACAAAATTTTGTAAAGATTGGTTCCATCGCTTGATCATGGAAAGGTAACACATATTTTGTAAAGATTAGTTCCATCGCTTGATCATGGAAAGGTAACACATATTTTGTAAAGATTGGTTCCATCGCTTGATCATGAAAAGGTAACACATATTTTGTAAAGATTGGTTCCATCGCTTGATCATGGAAAGGTAACACATATTTTGTAAAGATTAGTTCCATCGCTTGATCATGGAAAGGTAACACATATTTTGTAAAGATTGGTTCCATCGCTTGATCATGGAAAGGTAACACATATTTTGTAAAGATTGGTTCCATCGCTTGATCATGGAAAGGTAACACATATTTTGTAAAGATTGGTTCCATCGCTTGATCATGAAAAGGTAACACATATTTTGTAAAGATTGGTTCCATCGCTTGATCATGGAAAGGTAACACATATTTTGTAAAGATTGGTTCCATCGCTTGATCATGAAAAGGTAACACATATTTTCGCTGTTAATATATTAGTTAGCAATGATGTATTATACGTAGATAGGTTTTTCTCGTGGTTCTGCGTGACAAGCCTCAAGTAAGGTAATCGCCCAACTCGTCAGTCGCGACACGTTAGTCCTGTGTAGTACAATACTCTTTGCGTTAGTCGCAACTAGTCTAGTAAAAATAAGTCCGTTTGTATAGAGCTAATCACATTAAATGCACTTTGAGGGATTATTTGAATTTATAACAGGAAAATACCGAAATTGTTTATTAAGATCAACAAACAGTAGACAACAAAGTTTAGGGTTAATACAGTAATCGTTAAGAAATGATGCGTTCCTATTTGAGTGTGTAAAGATAACAAACTTCGATTTTATAATACCATTATGAAATTGTGTCAAATGTATTTCAAAACACCAGTACATTCATTTAAATATTCTTAGGTGTCTTTCATGTTGTCATATTATATCTTATTTTTACTGGAGTAAACGCTATTAGATGCGTGTCGTGACTTGTGAACAGTGACAATGCCATCCTGTGTATTTATAAAGTGAAAGACTAAGATATATAAGGCCAAAATACTAAAATTTCTTTAATGATGTGTCTTATTCTCGAAAGTGCTGAGTACTTACTGAGATTTTCCATACGTTTACTTCATATTCAATGAGTATAACCTCTCTATACCTAGATAAAATCTCATTGCTAGTTAGGATATTTTTAATGTACTTATGTCACTTAGTAGCTGATGTAAACCACCATATCAAGGCGCAGAGCTGTAAAACAAGTTGCAAATATCACCGTGTTTTCACCCTGCACCTTTAAAACAGGACGGGTCATAACTCGCTACATTATCATAAAAGTGAGGCGTCTCGTAGACACGAAACGTCGCTGCGAGGCCCCTTTGTGCCAAGTTTGAAGATGACAGTGACATGTGAGCGTGAAGGGTCGACTTTGTTTCGTTTGGAAGCACTTTTGGCGTCGCGGTACGGTACATATTTTGCCTGTGGCTTGAATTTAAACGATTTACTTTTGCTGTAATCAGACTCGCCTATTAAAATTGGTTAAATTTAATGTAAAATATAATATCTGTGTGGTAATTACTACCTTAAAACATTAATGCTTATTGGTAATTAATGTTAATGATTTTTTTAATTAAAAATACACATGCGAATGACGTGCCTAAGTAATAAAACATGCTTATCAAAATATTACCTAGGTTTATAGGTTTAGGCTATAAGAAACTCATATTTAACTTAAAATGTGGTTTTGATTAATATTTCGTATTTTAACTATTAGTGCAAATGTGGACACCATATATATTTAGGTGACTATATACAATAATAAAATAAAATAAGTAAGTACAGTATGTATTTAATAAATAGATATTTAGTATAAGTAAACCACTACGTGGTAAATTTTCCTCTTAAGAATATAAATTTGACCTACAAATTTGCACATCTAAGATAAAGAACTATGCATCCTAATATTTGTTTTCTGAAACAATGTAGTTGGTCGAAGGTCAGGGTCCAACTTTTAGGTTTCTGTACTTTTTAGGGTTCCGTAGTAAATAAGGATCCCGTATAGTTTCGCCATATCTGTCTATCCGCGGTTTTGTTCAACAACTATTATTAAATATATATATGTATAAAATATAAATTACACCGAGAAAGTGATAGCATAAAATTAAGTTTTTTTTGTTTTTAGTACCTCCCCTGCACATAAAGTGTACACAACTACCCCGTCGTATGGGGTATTCTTGGATATGTAATTCAAAAAAAAATAAGAGTGTGCGTGAAATATTTATTAATTCAGCGACCAAGTTAAAAAATGTACAAAGAGAAGTAAGAATGAAAATTTCGTGCCAATTAAACTAACACAAATTAACTCGTATGTTCATAAATATCAAACAAGAGACTCTGTTTTAAGTGCACATAAATAATGTGATGTGCGGAACTACGGAATCCTAGTTTGCGCGTGGCCCGACACGCACTTTACCGGTTATTTTATTTAGCTTTTCAACAAATAAGTTGAAAACCAAACATTGATTTGTGTGTAATAAAATAAATATACCCAATACTAAGTTGGTAAGTAGGTAAGTAAGGTAGTGCACACCTAGGTAGTATAAGGTTGTTATTTGCTATACAACTTTAATAATACGAGCTAGTATGTATGTTACCCTTTAACTGGCAAATAAAGCACTGAATTGAACAAAAACATATTGAATTTAAGTTACTTGACCTCTTCATGGTAACTGTGAGTATTTTCCGTGGCGGCAGTGTTTCGAGAAGATGGATCACTTTGAAGTCAGAGTTTGCAGAATAAAGTCAAAACTTTTGTTATAAATTTCTCTATTGTGTGCAGAGTTTTGAAATTCAAGCTCGGTAATGAACAGAACAGAAATAACTTTTCTAAAACGTACTTGTAATTCTTGAAATGACCGTTTTGTAGTTGTTGTAATGTTGTTGTTATTTGAAATTTGAAGAGGATAACTATCTTATTATATACACTAACAAAACTAGGTATATATTTTTTATTTATAAATTACGTATCATTCATGTCATGTCATGTTTTTGAAAGAATTTCGCGATTGTTACATAAGTACTCACTGAAATTAATCATTTTGTAGCGTCCATAGTTACAGGTGAGATCACGCAGTGTTCGAAACGTCAGCTCATACAATTATGTACAATATTGGTACGCGATAAATCCGTAGAAAATTGTTTAATTTCAATAACTTTTTGGATTTCGTTTTCGGGGATATTCGGTATTTCAAAATTCGGATTACGGATATGTAACCCAAAAAATCTGATTCTCGTGCTTGCCCCTTTTTTTATTCATTCGCACCAGGTTTTCCGAAGAAGGACCGCATTACCTTCAGAATATCACCTGATGCGAAATACCTATATTCCTCCAGTTCCGGGTATGCAGTTCCTAGGAGGTCCAGTCGCTTACTTGCCATTGAGTCGCAGCTACACATGATGTGCTTCATGGACTCCTGCTCTTCCTTACAGGTACTACATAGGGGGCTTTCAACAAGTTTTAGTTTGTGGAGATAGGCAGTAGGATAAAAAGATCAACGCCGTCCTCCAAGCTCCAAAACACAGCGGCACGTGTAAAGGGTTCTCACGTCCCTGCCGAGTCCATCGGAGCGCGAATGATAGGAAGCAGTTTATCATACTGCCACGTCCTGTACCCTGCACGCTCGCAGACGTACCGGACAGGGCCGCGAGTAATGTGCCGCAACGCGCACATCCTTTGTTGTAGGTACATTGCGGCTGTACGCACTATGAATTTTGATATAAATTTATTAAGCTCAACAGCGTCTTTGAGCAAAGAACTGGAAAAGAAACAAGCTTGTGTAGCTAACAAGACAGACGCTTAACTTTTCTCCGCCAAAAAGAGTCAGTTCCGTAGTCTCCTACTTTCTGCAATGTATCTATATCACGGACAGGCCGTCTTGAGCTGTTGGATCTCACATAAACCTCAACATTAAACTTCGTTGCCAACTTTTCTAAGGCTAAACTACCAAAAAAAAACATCCTCATTCTTGCCCGAACAGCACATTCAACTACCTAAGTATATCAAGTACAGATCCGATTATGTATAGAGTACTGCTGCCTTCTTTTTGATGGATCAGCCAAATACTGGAAGCTTTGGAGTCAGTTGACTATCGAGATAATTGGTTAATTAGTGATGATAAGTATCCAAGAAGCTACTTAGTCTCAAGCATCGCGGTAACGTAGCATGTCTGGTAATATTATATCGGATTTATTTCGGTAAGTGAGCGCAAGACCTTCACGCCCTTACTCACCAACTTCTCCATTCTACTACAGGATATGCAGAAAGTCTGTACATTACCATTACTTCTCATTCATCATCATCATCTCAGCCATAAGAAGTCCACTTTTGGACATAGGGCTCCCCCATGGATTTCCAAAAAGACCGATTGGAAGCGACTTGCATCCAGCGTCTTCCCGCCTCTTGTATGAGGTCATCTGTCTACTTCTCATTGAAATTCTCAAAATTAGTACACAACAATTAAGATCCACATTATTGACGTGTAAATGTAAAAAAAAAAAACGATTCTTAAAAGATACTACTGTGCGTACGCCTCCTTTTGTTGCAAAGTAGGTAAGGCCAAAGTTCACAACTTTTCCAAGTACAGACTGGTCGATATTTTAAACTATCAAATATGATTATGTTGATGTTTTCCTACACCGCATCTTGGTTGAAACTACCATTCATCATCATCGTTATCTTAACCACAAGATATCCACTGCGGGACATAGGCCTCGTCCATGGATTTCCAAAAAGGCCGGTTGAAAGTGACGTACATCCAGCGTCTTCCTGTCAATTGTGTGAAGTTTTTTGACTTTGACTTTTATTTGACTTTAGAAAAGTCGAAGTGGTTTTGGATTTCAACCTAGATCTCCGAATAATATGTTTCCCAAAATGGACCAACAAAAATATGTTTCTCCACAAATTACTAGATAACCTTACTAATAAATAATTATCCCAAATCCACCCCACATCACCCAAACAAAGCTCCATAGATTCTTAACGGGTGAATTTATGCCCCGATCTGATCTGCCCCCCAATACATCAAAGATGTCCGACCTCCCGTAGGTACGATACCTGTATCCTCAGATACCCACAAATTATCCTGCTTCCATCGACACCGCACATTTTTCCCTTAAGCCCGTCCGTTTCGACAGAATCGCAAAAAATATCGCCAAGGAGATAAGTAACTAGATACTAGGAAATAATTTAAGACCTTAATATATGTCTACGTATTTAACTGACAAAAAATGTAAATAAAATTCATCGTATTTTTCGTATGTTGAATAATTAGAACGTAACTTGTTTCTTAGTATTTCTGTTTTATATTTTATTTTTAAATGTCGCCAGCTTTTTGGGAACGTTGCCTTGGGACTGTGAACTGAGTTCTGTTTTTTATCTGTAATATGTTTTTTATTTATAATAATATCTTTAGTTATTTAGGTCATTTATAGAAATAAATATATTTAGATATTTATTATTATATTTGTATACGTATTGTATTTTATGATCTCCTATCAAGTAAAATGGAAAAAAAACCTACTAGAAGTTACTTTTGAGCTATGTTTATGGGTTACAGCAATTGCACTTTTTTTTGATATGTGAAAACACTGTAACCAATACAGGTAAAAAATTTAACAGCGCTGTAACTACCGCCATCATATTTGAAAAAAATAATGTTAGAAATGCAAATTATAAAAAGCAAGTTTTATGCTATTTATAAATACGGTGCCCTCTCTTAAAAACGCAGGTTTTCTAATGCTGTACAAAAAATTGTAATGGTCTTAGAGACACGGGAGCCGACGCAGAAAATAATCCTAGTTACGAATATGCAATAAAAAAGTTGATTTGGATGTCGATTACAGTAGTTACGCGTTTTACCGTTGATGTTGAGTTGAATTTAGTTTTTCTTCTCATCTTCGTTCTTCTCATTTTAATAGGGAATTATAAACTTAAAAATCTTAGTCCCAAGTAGGTATCTAGTACAATTGGCACTAAAACTACATTTTCATTAGGTACATATTACCTTTATTTATTTTGATGTATATTATATTATTTAACTATAAGACAAAAAATAAGCATTGCCATCCAGAGAGGAAATGCCGCCAGCATTTTGGGCACTCTGCCTGAAACTGGAGATTGTTTGAAATATCCATAAGCTTTGTTGCCTATGGATATTTTAAATAATCTCCAATCAATCAGTTTTAATTTTTTTCTATTCCTACCTATTGTTATGTTTATTTAAATAAATATACGAAATAGCTCATATTTTAGATAAAAAAAAAAAAAAAAAAAAAAAAAAAACTATAAGATAAAGTAAAGTACGTTTCATGTTTTTTTCCTTATAAGAGTCGTAAAATGATGAGTCACGCATCACGACCCTTTTCAAGAGGTCACTAACAAGCGACCTTCTGAGATTAATTAAGATGGAATTAAACCTGGTATTAAAATAGCATTTTTACGTATTACATCATACGACGGACTTGCTTTAGGTGTCATTGTAATTGTAACTTTTGTTAGGTGACAGATAAAGAAATCGCGAAAAACTCTGCTGTTTCAAACAAAAAGGTTATATAAATATAAATATATAATAAAAGGGTATATAGACTTTGTATGAAACGAACGTTGAATATCTATGCAACGAAGTACATTTGTATTATACAAATATGTAATACATACAAGATGTTTAAGTAACAAAAGGACTTTATAAATGACTAGTAATGCCCCGTGGTTTCACCAGCATTGTGTGAAAAAAAGGCCATAATGAATATAATACAATATAGGTTTGATGCTTGACCGCCAACTCACCTGATGTTAAGCGATGTTGCGGTCTACGATTAAGCGCGCTTATTTAGAAGAAACCCATTCACTCGCGATTTAAAGACACCCAGATTGTATCCATCGGGGAAAATCCACTCAAAAAGCGTTTTCCACAATTTAGCGGTTCGTACGATAGATATGGAATTAAAAGTTTCGTTCGGCCTTTTGTAATATCCACCATGAAACGATGACGTGTTTCTAACCGTCCGATAGAAAAAAGGGCAGGAATTATATCGTGCAGATCAGATGCACACCGAAATGGACCCGGTAAAAAACTGATAATCTAGCAACCTTGCGGCGATGTTACAAGCTTTGAAGCTTAGTTTTTAATTGTTTTAGACATGTTGCTTGTCTTCCCAAACTGTAAGTCTATTAAGGGACTTGAGGGAAATTGGCGTTTATGTAGACGATGTAATAATCGAATGTGGCGTCAAACGACTCAGTATTTTATGTTCTGTCTACCCTGTAAAGGCGTAATTATAATTATGTGTGTGAATAAGCTCACGTTTCACCATCAAATTAATGTGTTCAAAGATGAAGCACGCAAACTAAAATAAATCTATTCACCCTGAGCCTGTAAAGAAACAAACTGCTTTTTACGAGTAACTCATTTCTACTTTTTACTCAACTAATTTAATTCCTGTATAAAGTTTCCATACTGGTAGCGAGTTACTACAACGCTACCTACCGTCCACTCGTCGCGTTTCTCGAAAGTTCTCTGTCACAGGAAGTACTCTACAAAGGAAGTGAGGAAAAAATGCGGGATTCGGTTAGACTTTCCTATTTACGCGCCCTTTGTTGTGCTGATTATGTTGTAGGTAGTGCATCTATTTATATTTAAATAGGAGAAGCTTGGACTTTATAAAGTACTTTTTAACTACTATTAGTGCTATTTTATTAAGGAAATGTTATGGCGTCACCGCGTAGTTGACCGCTAACTCACCTGATTAAGCTACGTCGTGGTCTACGATGGAGCGCGCTTAATTAGAAGAAATCGAAATTCACTCACGATTTAAAGACATCCAGAGTATTCCATAGTTTAGCAGTCCGCACGATGAATGTGGAATTAAAACGTTGGATATTCCTAAAATATATTCTAACTGTCCGATAGTTAAAAAGTGTAAGTTAGAAATAGATTATGGAGATACACCCAGTGAAATTAATGTGAACATTGCAGTAAGTTGCTTATATGCTCCTTAGCACGTATCTCGACAGATCTCAACGTTTTAAGATAGTATTTAAACGAACCATCCCGAAGAATTTATCATAAAAAAGAAATTTAAAATGAAAATAATTTTCTAAATCTGATTATAAATAACACAGTCGAAATAATGAAGAACATGAAGAAGAAGAATTACTGGCCTTGTGGCTCAGTTGGCAGTATGTGTACTTGCCGAGCTATAGGTCGTGGGTTCGATCCCCATCCAGGGCAAACATTTGTGTGATGAGCATGGATGTTTGTTCTGTGTCTGGGTGTTTCTATGTATCATGTGTATATATTTACAAAAAAAAAGTATATATGTATTCTATCAGCCATCAGTTCCATAGTACAAGCTTTGCTTAGTTAGATGGTGTTGTGTGAAATGTCCACAAATATTTATTTTATTTATTACATCTTCCTTTTTTGAAGTCCATTATAACTTACTACTTACTAACTAAATTTGGACTTTAGCGCCTAAATTGTCACATATTTT
This sequence comes from Lycia hirtaria, assembly GCA_947563715.1. Taxonomy (NCBI): domain Eukaryota; kingdom Metazoa; phylum Arthropoda; class Insecta; order Lepidoptera; family Geometridae; genus Lycia; species Lycia hirtaria. Next base: position 30,474,757 of record OX387375.1, read on the forward strand.
GGATCAAGTGTCTCACTAATTACCTCTGAACAGCACATTTAGTTTCGTACCTCTGCAAACACATGTTTCATTTACACCAAATTCTTACCCTTAACCCTTACACGTCTATCTAATAAGCCCTCTAACTAAACATTTACAAGAGAATTCAATATAGAGCCATGTTTGCCATTTGCTCGGGAGACAAGTCTAATTTCCTTACGTCGAGCTAGCATCAACAACTCGCGAGAACCTGTCTCATAATGCTACTTGTACAAGTAATTTGTCGTGTACTCCAGGTGAATTTAGATCTGAAATATCTGCCTATTCTGGGTAGTAAAGGGGTGAGTAGATGGCGTGAATTAGATCAGTCTGAACTAGTGACTAGACCGCATAAACACAACCTTTTTTTGCTTCCGTTTGTTACGAAAAAAAGAAGGATATTTCGATACGGCACCGTTGGGTTAATTTTAATAATATTTGGTATCTATGCAATTCTAAACCAAAATTTAAAATATTATCCAAAATAAACGATATATCATACTTAACATGACGGACTGCGGACTATTGAAGCACCAATGTAACCTTCTTCTAGGAAAACACATCATAGAACCAGATGAGGTTAAACATATCTCCCACAAAATAATACTGCATTACTCGTATATAATTAGTGTAGGCCTTGGAGGAGAACTGTGATACAGCGGCAGTCAGAATAGATCCCTAAAGGTCGCAGGGACACACCCACTTTTGGGCCGTATCTAGCAATAATAAATAAAAAATAGACGATAAACTAGTATCGTACCAAGTTTTTTCGCTTAATTCTGTCTCATATTTTTTTGCCGATAATTAAACTATTTTGTTATTTTTGAAATTCTGAAACGAAATGTGTTACCAGGCGTCACACGCAACAACCTTCCTTATGTTTGATAGAAATACATCTCCAATCAAAAGTCATCGACTACAAAAAAAAACAATGAAATTACAGATCCTACATGCACTGCAAAAAGCTTACCTCATCAGGGTCCACGATCAGACCTATTTCAGGTGATTTCTTAATTGATGAACTTCCTCAATATATAGGATTGTCTGCGCAAACCCTGCAGTACTTATTGCCAATTTTCCATCCTGGTAGCCGATGAAGTTAAATAGTTTTTGCAGTGTGCTCCCGTATTTTCGTTCATATTAGTTAAAAATAACTTGTAGTAATCTTTCCAGTTGATACAGAGGTTTTTGATCACTTCGCTGACTCAGTCTTTTGCGACAAAAGTGTGTATTTTTATTATATTGTCAAATAATATAATATTCGACGCTCATAACGTATTCTTTTTTATAATTCGGAAAAATAATAAATTTCTAAAATGCCTTCGCATTTATATACATAAAGATAACTCTATAGTTTTAATTTACTTGGTTTAAGGCCCTCCGCAAACTAGAAAATTTAGATGTCGCGTTTCAGAAACCAGCCACTAATTGTACATTTATACTCATTAATGTGAAACCATTTCCTGAGAGTGCATCTTACAAGATGCACTCTTAAATACTTACTAATTTTTACACTTACTTTACTTTTATACTTACTTAATAATTACACAAATACTTGCCCGTAAATGTCAATAGATTTTTTTTTATTTAAATGACTAAATACCAAAAATGTCCGTTTCCTGCAATCAGCAACTTATCAATTTCCATATAATTGTCCAAGCTGTACAACTTATTTACCTGTTAGACAACACGCTTCTTATATAGATTTACATTTCAGTACATCCTTGCCACAAAATAAGCACATTCCTCTAACTGACCAATTCATATTAAATATGTAGCAAGGGCTTAGGTACTCATGTAGCATATTCTATACCCTACCGCCTAACAACCTACAGCCTAAACGGCTTGACCATTTTCGACGTGCGAGGTGTCATTAGATTCGTCTTCACTTCCAGACTATATTTTTAGACTATATTTATTTGTTATAATAAACCCGCTGGCTCACATGGCCGGGGCACAGCAGAGCCCCCAGATTCATCTCTTGCATAAATTAAAAAAATGTGTTTTTTCGTAACCTCCAACGAACTATTTCGTAATTATCAAGTGATTTTACTAGAATAATTCTACCTAATGAATGCGCATTTATATTATTTTACAGTGATTTTAAGCATACTTTCTCACAAAAATGTACACTCAACAGCGTATCAAGCGTAACGAAATTGTAAGTTAGTCTGCAAAAACTGCTTTTCTGCAGTCGAGTATTTTGTTTTTCTTTTAATATAATACTTGTGTCTGTTAGAATTTCCCGTGTCGGAAATATGTATTTCCTGATACTACCGTTTGCGCAGTGCCTAAGAAATGGTATAAGTAAAACCATTGAAGCGAAGTTGCTAAGTCACGAAAGAAGAAATTTTTTTATGACTTTTATTAGGTAGTTAAAAGCATTATTTTAAAGATTACTCAGGGTTAGATGTTCACGTAAAACCTATTCCAGAAAACTTAGTATTAACTGAGTCATTAGAACTTATGTAGAACTGATAACATTCTATTAATCCTACTATTTTTGCAAACTTAATAGATAGCGTTAATTAGTTGCTAGCTAGAAATTTGTCGTAATTTACTTAGGTACCTACTTTTTATAGAATAGATAAGCTTGAGCTTATTAAGCTGGTGGAATCTTTGTTTTTTATTTTTGTAGGATTCAGTATCTATTAAATTAAAATATTTACAAATTATTTTAAAAACTAAAAAACATACATTAGGTATATTATAAAAACCCCCAGCTAAGGGCGAGTTTGTTCCGCATTCTCTACTACATTTATACAATTTCATAAATCAATAAATATGTACCTATCAAACTAATAAAAACAAACCACTTTGTGGTTGAAAATAATGTTCGCCTTATATGGTCTTTGGTTCCTTATAGGAAAGAGATTCGATTGTCAAAATATAAGGAAAAAAATCCTTTATTGCGCTTATAGAGACCCTGGACCTATGTTTTTGATAATTATTATTTTCGGCTTGATACCTCTAACGCGTTCCAGAGCAAAAGTTTTTACAGATGGATGAACAGGCACACAGACTGACAATAAAGTGATCCAGTAAGAGTTCTTTTTTTTTCGGATTGTCTGGGTGTTTCTTTGTATCTATTAAAAGTATGAATTTAAAAAGAAAGTATATATGTATTCTATCAGCCATCTAGTTCCATAATACAAGCTTTGCTTAGTTTGAGCTAAATCAAATCTTCACCAATATTTTTTATTATAAGGTACCGCCGAATCTTACAAATAATGCTGTACCAACCCTGACCACTTTCTGTGTAGTACCAGACCTTGTACAATTCGGCCGAATTTGGGGCCCTTGAGCAATTTTAATACATAGAACACACAATGCTAATATCCTTTTTCTTTCCATTGTATGTTTGTATTGTCAAAAATATAACTTGCTATTTGTATAATATTGTTAGCCAATATCGATTTAATTCCCCTCGGGCCGTATCAGTTTTTTCGCTAGCGATGTGACTTCTCTGTTCTGTACACATAATTACATTCTTATATTTTAATTTTTGTTACATATTTTGGTTTTAGGTTTTCTCATTTTCTACCTTGAAAGGAAATTTTGTGCTGTTTAAAATATCCTAGGAGTAAGTCTATCAGTAAGTCTATCGCCGTATGATAAGAGGCGTCTCTGCGAGGAAGGTGCCGTTTCAGTGCCCACGGTTTTGTCATTTTTGAAACGTCCATAATAAATAGGTATTTAAAAAAATATTTATTTTACAATGTTGTTGTCTATGATTGGATATTTTTCACAGTACTATCTAGCCCCAAACTAAACAAACCATATGCTAAGTATGAGAACTAACATAGCTAATATGATACTTAAATACTTTTTCTTTGAAATACATACATATGATACATAGAAACACTCAGAAATCACTCAGAAAATTCCAAGATTATCAATTAAGATCAAGATTATTACTAAGATATCTATCGGAAAAGACCCCCTTAGTATTCGTATTCCACAATTAAGAGATATTGTATTTTCTTCATGCTGTGGCTACATTTAAGAGAAATGGCAATATAAGCAATGTGTTAATTACCACACTGACAAACGCAAATGCGGCCACTTCAATCCAATATTTTTTGCTCAAGCTAAAGCTCTTTGATGTGCCATAAATACCGACAAGTTTCATCGAGTTAACGCCAACGTCAAACGACATCGCTAGCCGTTTTCTAATTATTGTGATAACCTGTTACTCCCACGCACATCGCTATAATCAACGGTATTTTCCGAAGATGTGGCTACAACATCATATAATTTTTATTAATGTTTTGAGAAAATGGGTTATAATATGTGGTTACGACTATATCTAATAAATGGCTGGATACCATACTAGCAATTAGTCAAAATTGTCTTTGAATCGTATCAGCTAGCGGCGAATGAGTGATGTTCACTTAGCAGCTTTGAGGCCCAGCATTACAGTCATGACTAAAAGCAAATAATTACAAAGAAACCGCAGGAGTCACCCATTTCTAAACTATTTAAATCGGAACAAAATTTTCGAGACGTAATATCAACTAGACTATTCGCCCTGAAACATATGTAACGAACCGTTTATTGATTCCTCCCAGTCCTAAGTGCGTACATAATTTGGCCAATGAGAGCGGTAATTTATCACGGTTAAGTACCTGTTTCCTTGTATCTCTAGTCAAACAGCCCTGCTTATGGAGCGGCCCTTCCGAACCCTTCCATTTATACTATACTTAGACTTAAGTCACGGTATACTGGGCTTCGAGACGTACTGGGTTTATTTGTATTACTAACTGGGTAAATTTTTGTCTTTATGGTTATCTCTTTTCCACTCGCGCGATGCACCTACAAATTAGACTTTTCACTCACACGCATCGACAGTCTGTTTTAGATGTAGATAAAAAAATATCAATTTTTTTTTAAATTGAATTTAAAATATGGAATCAAAAGCGCTCATAATGACTTAAACTCAAACTCGACTAGCCCAGGAGTTCCAATATTCACTTTTCTCATCTCTCATCACCTCATTATAATTACGCCATCGCATGTTTTAAATGATAACAGAAACCTAACGAACCTAATCTAATAACTCAAATAAAACTGATACCTAACAAACTTATGGAATCAGAAATTCGTGTCAAGTAAAACATCTGGAATCAGGTAACTCAATGAAATGGATTGGGGCAAGTAAGATTCAAACAAATGTATTTTGGATTATAGATATGTTACCATTTAAATTGCATACTTATACAGAAATGTTCATATTCATCCCAATCGATGGGCCGAAATCGTCACCGAGTGGGTTCTTGATGGAAGACGTTGCGCTGGAGTGCCTAGAAAACACTGATAGTGACTATCTTGATGCATTCCAGGAGAATTGGCTGAGACAGCGATGGATCGCTATATATGGAGCGGGGAAAATGAGGGAGACCGTTGCGCAGGAGTGGGATACTATTGGTTTATTAAAAAAATATGACGAATAAGAATAAAGTTTATTTTTCAAATCATTCCCAATACTTTGACCTTTGACTAAGGTAAGCTTTAAAATGTAACGTGTCTGATCCGGCCCGTTGAGTCTAAAGCGTCCTCTCCCATATCTGACATTTGCTGAGGTCTCAAAATCTATTTGTGGAGCAATGTATCAACTCGGGATTTACTGTGATATTTAAATTACTTGCAAGATGGATCTCTTTGAAAGATCACTTTTAAATTGGAATAGACAGAATTTAAACATACACAGTAAGTAAAGCCAAGCACATTAAAATTAAGAACACCAAAAGCATGTTAGCACTCATGTTTAACGCAAATAAATTTACTTTGACTTTGACTTTGACTTTGAAGCTATATCTATATTTTGGTAGAGTAGAATTTGTAATCTTGTTTATGGTAGGTGGGAGTATAATTTAGTTTAGTTGTTGTATACAAAACCACACTATTTTAATTTTGCCACTATATTCTGTCAGACTTTATATTCACACTCCTTACGTGTGGTGGCTAGGTGATGTATTTCTAGATTCTAGAAGTATCTATTCACTCTAGCTGTAGCTCATTAAAATTTAATCATCGTAGTTTTCGGAAAACTGAGATGGTGGCAAGAAGTTCCACTCCACTACACTCTACACACTTTTAAAAGGGAAACAACCTCCAAATTTCATAACTATAGGATCAGCTATTTACACTGTAGGTACGGTTGTCTGCTAGTTATTCAGTAACTTAGACTTATATATAGGTATAGGTAGGTTATTTATAGGTAGGTGGTTATACATATTGATGGACATCTCACACAACACCATATAGCCCAAATTAAGCAATGCTTGAACTATGGGAACTAAACGGTTGAGAAAATACACATATAGGTACTTTTTTTTAATACATACTTAAGATACATAGAAACATCTAAACACAGAAGAAATATCCATGCTCATCACACAAATATTTGACCTGGCTGGGAATCGAACTCGCGACCTACAGCTTAGCAGACAGACATACTACAAACTGAACTGTGAGGCCATTTAAAAATGTGTGTGGGTGGGTAGTTAAGCTACGAGAAATTGCTGTGCCAACCATCAGGAAAGCTGTTTACCTCATCACTCTTTGCATAAAAAGTTCGGTAATTCCCCTTTATGTACATCACTGAAACAATACAAAAACAAAAGCAAACCAGATTCCATTCCCAAGCAGCAACTAACTCCTATAAACTTGAGTCATAATATCATTCACAGTAAAAAGCCTAAACATTTCCCTCGGCAGCCGCCCAATCGCTTGTTGCGTTCAGGCAACACGCCTCAACCCATAAAAGTAACGTTTACCCTGAAAAAAACTTCTCAAAGAATGAAACATGTATAAAACGGGAGGACGTACTTACTTCGCTCGTAAAACAAGGAGGCGGATACGACAGACCTGAGGTTCTACGGATCTACGTACAAAGGCTAAATGTTTCACGCTTTGGGGACTCGCTTGCCTTCAGTTTCTTTCTCAAGTTTTAACGGAAATGTGGTCGGTCTAGCATTCGTTTTAGCTATTTTGTGGAGGTCGAGTCATTCTTTTCGAACAATTCAATTCGTATTGAAAACAAATACATAAATTAATTAATAGAAAATGTCTTGATTTCATACACTTAAAACAATGGTGAGATAAAAGTAAGGAAACGAATTAAATGTGCTGTTTTTGTCAACTTTAGAATCGAAACCGCCAAATATATATATATGACCATTATGACAACAATATGCACATTTTCGAAATTTATCGAATCCATATCATTTCGAAACGAGTCGGTAATGTTTGCTAATATCGATAATAATAGTAATTGTTGCAATTAAATACGATCATTTACATTACAAAACATGATTGAAATTAATTACTTCCATTTCAATTTATGATAAAATAACAAATAAAAAATTTCTCGTGTTGATACATTAAATATCTAAGCGAGAACCTCTTGAGATGTTGGTGAAGGCTACGGTTTTTAAGGTGAAAACTTCTTTAGGGTCACCGAACACTTTATTTTGTGAGTATAGAATGAGATTGTCTCGTCACTCTGGGCTATGTAACGCTCATTTGTGTAAAGTCGGCACGAGTCGATTAGGTGAGCGAGAAAGATTTAGGTCAACGCGTCATTGCTACAGATATACTGATATTTTGTATTATTAACATCGCCTTGATGAAGTTTTCACTCCTGTCGTGTGGTTTTACACAATTTTTAGGGTTCCGTACCTCAATAGGAAAAAACGGAATCCTTATAGTATCACTTTGTTGTCCGTCTCTCCGTCCGTCGGGTGTCAAGACCTTTATCTCGGGAACGCGTGAAGGTATCGAGTTGAAATTAAAACCATATACGCAGATCCATCGTATCTTGCTGCAGATAAGAAAAATAGAGTTTCTAAGTTTTGTAAAAAAAAAAGTTACAGCCGAATATATCGTAAAAACCGGACAAGTGCGAGTCAGACTCGCCCACCGAGGGTTCCGTACAAACTAAATAAAAGGAGGAAATCATATTATTTTTTTATATTTTCCTTCATAAACCAAAAAATATACATCGTAAAAATATTTAACACATTCCTTGCTCACCACTCGGATCCGAGTGGGACGGGGCTATAGTAGCAGCGCTTCCCACTCGGACACAATCCAAGCGAGCGTCCCGTTCATTTCGTAGTAGTCAGTAAGCCTTTTTTAGCCAGTAAGCCAGTTTTACGACATATTCGGCTATAACTTTTTTTTACGGAAACTTAGAAATTTTATTTTTATTTTTGCAGCAAGATACTATGGATTTGCATATATGATTTCAATTTCAACTCGATATCTTCACGCATTCCCGAGATAAAGGTCTTGACACCCAGACAGACGGACAGACGGACAACAAAGTGATCCTTTGGGATTGGGTTCAATTTTTTCCTTTTGAGGTACGGATCCCTAAAAACGCACATTTCGACACTCACAAGGGAATAAAAACCTATGGGGTACTTCCCGTTGACCTAGAACTCTGAAATTTGGCAAGATGCATTGTGTTAGAGTACACATATAGGAAAAAAATCCGAAAACTGGACATTTTTAATTTAATCACAAAAAATAGTCTCTATGCAAGGAATGAGGGCCCTAATTTTAAAGTTCTTTAACCGTAACATGTGGGGGTATCATATGAAAGAACTTAACAGGTCTTTAAATATTTTTACGATTTTTACTCTTCGGTATACCGAAATCATCTTCGGTCATTTTTTTTATATTTTCCATCTTATAAGATGGAAAAGTTCCGGCAGCCTAGTGGTGAGACCGTCTGACTTGCGATCCGCAGGTCCTGGGTTCGAATCCTACGGCACGCACCTCTGTCTTTTCGAAGTTATGTGCGTATTGTTGATTGCCGACAACTTCAAACGGTGAAGGAAAACATCGTGAGGAAACCTACATGTCTGAGAGTTCTCAATGATCTTGAAGATGTGTGAAGTCTGCCAACCCGCACTTGGCCAGCGTGGCAGACTATGGCCTAACCCTTCTCACAATGAGAAGATGGCCCGTTCCCAGCAGTGGGACAGTTTGTACAAACAGGGCTGATAAAAAAAAAAAAAAAAGATGGAAAATATAAAAAAAATGATTTCCCCCTTTTATCTTCTAGTTTGTACGGAACCCTCGGTGGACGAGTCTGACTCGCACTTGTCCGTTTTTTTTATTATTACCAGAAAATTGGAAGGATCCACTTTTATTTACGCTGTTATTTGTGTATCTAAAAACCGATAAGGGGAAATCGAGGCCCATAAAAGTGTTGATGTGTAAAACCACTCTTTGAGTGTATAACATCAAACCTGGCCGTTTTCCATAACTTTGGTTCCCTCTCTCCCGAGGGATCTCTTAGGCATTGGACTCACAGCTAGGGCGGCGTGCGAACCTTTATGTGAATAACGCTTAAACGAACCCGCCTTGTTTAGGGTGCATACACACTTACACTGTGGTTGAATATTATTCACAATTTTAATACGTTGTTACTAGGTGTGCCTCACGGTTTTACCCGCATAGTGATGATTTTGGTATATAACGAAATATAGCCTATGTCTGCTTCAGGGTTTCAGCTACTTCTGCACCAAATTTCATATTTCAATTTCAATTCTTTATTTTCTCCATAGACATCATTAGCAATGTTCTTGGATGCGTCAGTTAATACATTGCATCTTCTATTTCCGATAATAATAAATAAATTATTGACTGAATAAGCCATTTTATATGTTTAAAAATGTTGTGATGCGCGAGAGAGATAGCTGCGCGCGTTGAGCCTATTCTAATTGTATTTGAATACCTACCACGTTTGCACACAATTTTTTTTATTGATACGATTGACTTTTAGTTGTGTATTTCTAATATTTTATAATTGTTTTATTAATTACATCCCAAAGGCGTTCAACTTTTCACGCCTTTATTCGATATTATTTTACCTAGAAAAATCAAACTACAAACTTGCTGCTTAAATGTTAAGATTTATATTTTATATTCATAACAGTGCAAAAATTACTTAGTTTACTTTTTACTTTACTAAATTTTTCGCCTCTTGTGATAAATAAATAGGTATTTATTACAAGTACCGAGCAATAGGCACCGCAAGACTACCAAAAGGCATTCGACATGCTTATATAATTCAACATATGATCACTAGATGGCGCGCGAAGCTTAAACATTGACATAATTTATCTTGTGTCACGTTTTAATCTCTTCTTCGCTTTGCTCTTAGTAAGTACTGATAAGTAGTTTAGCGAATTGCAATATTGTCAGAATTGAACAGTGTGAAGTCATCCTAAAATCGCGTAAGCCACCACCCTTGTAAAACGAATGAAAAATTAAGAAGCACTTTTGACGATGATTTTTTTTTCAAAACCATCGAGAGGGGAAACTTAAGCCCACGTGTAAAGTATTCAATTATTTATGGGCTTGAGATCGTAAAAATTGTAATTCATTGTTGTACGCGGTGCTCTTGGAGATTGCTTTGCTTGAACTTTATTCTTTCTTTTGCAGATAATTTTGGAAGGAATCGGCGCTTGATCTTGAGGTGAGTGGAAATGTGCTTTTTATTTATAAGTACAAAATAGACCTACGTTTGGTCACCAAAAAGACTTAGGTATGATAAGCAACGTTATAATGGAAGACGTTGAAATAGATAATATAAATATTTACTGTAGTCTTGTAAATTCTAAGATCTACAATACACCATTTAAATTTTATATATATACAATTGGCAGTTTGGGATGTGCGTTTATATTATGTTTGTATAAATCACTCAGGACTTTGAATTGTATACAAATACAAATCTTTTATTATCAGCTGTGTACAATACATTTGGTCTGAGAAAAAAAATGAAAAGGTACTCTTTTGGTCATACAACATTGTAGCTACCTATTTACAAATATAATTTATTCATTAATGCGTAGGTCGTTAAAATTAATATTTCCATGAGTGATTACGATAATGTCAATGAGTTAATATCAATAAATGTCAAAATAAAAATATATAATATTAGTCATTTATATAAATTAGGTATTTAGAAAATGTATTCTTATAATTTAGAAAACCCACCTTTTATAATAGCCGTCGCTGTATGATGGGTCTATCCAGTAAAAACAACGAACAAACTAAAATGACCACCATGTTTGCAACGTCTATATAATTATATTTCGCATGGCGAAGCAGCCAGCTCCAAAAGCAACCCTTATAAATAAACATAAGGATGGCCGCGTCTTCGGCCGTTCCACAGAAACGATAAAATATGATAAGTATAGTAAAATCGGAGATCTCCTTTGAGCTTGGTTAGCGATAATTCTATGAAGAATGCTTCGCTCAAATGTTTCGTATAAAATAACTTTGGTGATCGTATCGATGCATAATTTTATGCTGATTTGAGAGAAAAATGTGTAGTGTTTTGTTTTATATATTTTTGTTTATATTAACCCCCGACCCAAAAAGAGGGGTGTTATAAGTTTAGTGTGTATCTGTGTATCTATGTGTCAGTCTGTGGCATCGTAACTCTTAAACGTATGAAACGATTTTGATCTATTTTTATTTTTTTGTTTGAAACAGGATTTTATTGAGAGTGTTCTTAGTTATATTTCATCAAAATCTATTCAGCCGTTTTTTTTTTGTTGGGGGGTTTTTAAGTTTTCTAGTGTTTTCTAAAGTAATATTTCAAGTTTCTAATCCATTTGGTGGTCAACTAAGCCCGCAGTTTCATTCAACACAACTTCTTTGTCGTTTCCTATAATTACTATAAGTAGGTAAGGTAAATAGCGCTGCGTAGGAACCACACCAACCACAAGGTGGACAGAAGACCTCATACAAGTGGCAGGAAGACGCTGGATGCAGATCGCTTTCAACCGATCCTTTTGGAAATCCATGGGGGAGGCCTATGCCCAGCAGTGGACTTCTTGTGGCTGAGATGATGTTGATGATGACTATAAGTAAATATTAGAGCTAGTTAGCTACTAAAACATAAGGAAAGATTTTTGTGAGATCACCGCTCTGCAATTATGCCTTACTAATGAAAACGGTTCACTAATAAGGCATCGAAATCAGTTCACTAACAGCGTAAATATCAGGAATAAAAAATTACAATTACCTAAATTCAGAACAAACAATGCAGTGAAATTCTGAATCCTTGCTTTTTGAAGTTGGTTAAAATTAAGTGCCTAAGGAGCAGTAAAGTCCGTCAGGCCACGTACACACCGACATGCCGATTCATCCTTATGATATAGAAATTGATTTCGGCTGAGTGGGCACCGTTCCTGGAAGTCATCCAAGGCGCCGGTGCTTTTTCGCCTTTTTACGTCGTGACGCTCATTTTTATGACCTATACTTGTCTTGGCTTAATAAATTGTGGGACGCGGAACTATTGGAAAGTTTTACAAATTTATAGACAGGTAAAAAAAATCACACACTCGACGGGACTTGAACCCGCATGTCTCAACGTCAAACGTCAACAACGTCGGGGGTTTAAAGAATTTTTGAACTCATTTTTAAATAAAAACTACGGGTCACTCACGTCTGTTTTGAGCCGAAATATCCAACTATAGTTTTGTTTAGTTTTGGTGAGTGACCCGTATTTTTTATTTAAAAATATGTGAAAACCACGTTAATTTCCATAGTATAATTTTTGAACTGTTTATGAATTTGTAGATCCTTAAATTTCTAAAATTCATTGATTTTATAAACAATAACTTGGTATATATTGATGCAATAGATTTGTTTCTTATTTGAAAAAGGTATTTTACCCAATTTTATTTTGAACAAACGGGCTACTCACGTATTTTTGAGCCGAATTCTCCAACTAAGTATAGTTTCAACCGTATACAGCAGTCTTTTTCAAATGAAGCTGCGCAGACGTCACTCCCGAAGGACGTGTCGTCTGGTACTTATGTAACTTATTATGCTGATTCCAAAACAATTTCGAGATTGTATGTCCACAACATATATTTACTTTGGGCTCTTAAAATGATGATATGGTGTGTATTTTTAAGTAAATATAAAAAATATTTGACCTTCTGTCGACTTCTAAATGACATCACAGAACCGCCTTTTTATTTGTAGGTACAAAATAGAATTTAAAAAAGTTACACTAAAAATATTTCATAATTTCGCAAAGCACAAATCCAACAAATAATGTCACTATTAAGTAATGTCAGTACGAATTTGTAGTAGGTAATCGTGGTGCTATTTTATGGGAACTAATTTTTTCAGCTGTTATTTAAATATTCGAGATGTTATTATGATCAGTTCAAAAACATATTGAGCAGCTATTTAATTTAATGGCGGTTGATTAATTATTGCGACAGTAAAACATGGACAGTAATAAAAAATCAATTAGTCGGTTATTTTATACAATGTCAATTCTAAAAATAATTGAGCAGTCCAATAACTGAATGAGCGGTAAAAATAATGGAAAGTTATCTATGTATATAGGTATAAGCAATAATTTCTTCAGAGATTAGGTTATGGTTTTTTTTTATACAAATTTATAGATAATAATTTTTACCGCCCATTTAATGATTTTCCTGCTCAATTATATATTCACTGATCCATTTCATTATTTTTTATTACTCATTTTTGTTTACTTTACTGCTTAGTTTTAACTGCTGAACTAGTTATTAAACGTGCCATGTATAATTTTTATATTACCAAAACTTCTATTTACAACTGCCTCTTTAAATCAGTGCCTTATTATATTCAGATGGATTTGTGACGTCATCACGACTTTTTCTTTAAAAAATTCATAATAAATAACTACTAAACAGAATTCAAATATATTGAAATTAGTTCTTTTAAATGACCCAATCTACCAATTAAAATATTAAAAAAAATACCGAAAAAAATCTTTACATACTCCATTGCGAAACACATAGGTACATAGATATTTTTGACCAAATTGAATGATAGGTATTGTTGCCGACAACATGTGGCTTAACAACCAAATGTAATGTACCAAATCCCAAACAGTTGTGCGTGCATGCAATATCATATCCTGTGTAGGTACTGTGTGGTTCAATGAAACAAAATAATAATATAATTATCTATCTTATTTAAATCTTCGGTAACCCTCGGGGATAACTTTTGGTTATAGTTAGAGGTGGAGAGCTCACTGAGAGGAAAATCACTGTTCAATTATTAATTGTATATTAAATAACTAAGAAGCCGGCTTTAGATAGCGGAATTTTGTTTTAAAAACTAAACTACTGAGCCGATTTTGAAGAATTTCTATGGGACCGATCTAAAAGTATGTCCTTTCAAACAAAATAAGTTTTTTTTAAATCGGTTTATAAATGACGGAGTAATGCGGTAAAAAACACAAAAGAAAAAAATAAGCGGCCAAGTGCATCGTGCCACGTGCAAGGTAGAGTTCCGTAATTGCTCATCATAATAATTAATACTACGAACATACGATTTAACTTACATAATATATGGTAGTTTAGATGAAATTTGCACGATATTAATTTATTAAGTTGATCGACTATTACTCGATTACCGTTTGGCCGGTAGAGGGGGGAGGGGGCACGTGACTGTCACAAAAATTATCACTTTCGCAAACGGATCCCTATAGTGAAAAATTATTGTTGCTCACTCCCAATGTTTTTTGATTATTTATCCAACGATATCCAAACAATAAGATAGATGATAAAAAATAATTCATCCCCATTTTACGTGTAGGGAAGGTACCTAATTTTTTTTTTAATACTTTCTCAGTATATCTAATACAGCTTTCTAGTACTAATAATATTTGAGCAAAGTTGCGGGGTTATACCTAAGGGTTCCTTGTTTACTACGGAAACCTAAAAATACAGCTCCTTGTTAACCTCCTTCTTGAAGACGGTAAAAAAGAGGTCAGCCATATGTAAATCTGTTTCATATTAAAAGGTAAAATAACAAGTACAAAGTACACACAAACAGTCGCGACCCGCTTAACCCCTCGTCGGGTAAGGCGACCGCATCTTGACATCTGTATTCATTGTGTATCGTCATTTCCATGGAACACAATGAAAACTTATCCGATATTAGTTTTCAATTCCCGGCCTGTCTCATCTGGGAGCTCACAGGAGCGAAGCGGGGGCGAATCAGGGCAAAGCAGGGACGAAACGGGACGAAGCGGGGACGAAACAGGGTCGGACGGGAACGCGGAATTGGGAATTTTGGATCGTGAATCCCTTGGAGCCTTAACGGGATGTGGCTTGAAGTGAATTTTGAACAGTGAATTGTTACCTTGGCCTTTTGTTCGGTACCTAATAAACACTCGTCTTGTAGTGCGTCTCCCGGTTTTGTCTTAGTCTTCAGTTATCGTACATTTTCAAGCATCCAGGAAAGAAAGTGTAAATAAGACAGGACTATAACTATTAATCTAATATTTAATGAATTTTATATAGGACGTTAACATTACTACTGCACACAAGATGTGCGAAAAGCAAAAAAAAAAGAAAAACATTATTATTATAAGTTTCTCAAAGCTGTAAAAAATTTAACGTCTTTAGTATAATAATAAAACCTTGCCTAAGTTTTCATTCTAAAAAAAGCACCATTTATGCAGCTCTGACACTTTTGAATACATCAAAATCTATTTGGTGACACGTTCTTTCTGATGATACATGCTTACCCTATTATGTTAGTTAATAAAAGCCCAAAGGTCGACCATCATCCGTTTTGCTCGCGCATAACTATATTTTTAAAGATATGTAATAATAGAACGAACTTATAAAAAAACGTCGTTTATAAAACTAGAATACAACATCACAAATATTCGAAAAAATATCAATTTGGGTTAATAATTTCTAAAAATATTTTATAGAAATTATTAAAGCAAGCAATTACCTCTGGGGGGTAACACAAGTGGTATTCTAATTTCGTGACTGCCAGTAGGATAGAGACATGTACGGGATTGACATTAGTTTAGGAAATGTCACGCGATGGCACGTCATAGTTTCTGCATTTCGAAGCGTAAGCGTTTGTAGAAATAAATACGTTTGCCAGTCCTAATAAGCCATGTAGAGGAATACGGTCGGGGGATTGGTGTATGATTTAATCTTGCACTTGACTGGCTTTTTGATACTGTTTCATAAATTTATTTTTTGGAAATAGTTTCCAATCCTATTAAGGTTCAGAATGTTATCTACCAAAAATGTTTAATTATAAGTTAAGTAATGTGTTTTTAACCGTTGTACTATGGCATGTTTTTCCTAGTTTTACCTTAAAATAAAATTATAATTAACGTGGAAAAAGCGCTTGGAGAATTAACAATGCTTTCGCATGTCGAAGGTGTTTTAAACAAAAGCTTTTACAGGTTTTTTGCCCTTTTATAAGCCTTTGACGCTGTTTTTTAACAAAGCTTGCTATAATTTAGTTCCGAGGAATAATTTTTGATACAAACATGGGTTTCGCCTCTCTAACTCAGCCTTTGTTATCTTTATTTTTACTTTTTTATTATTTCATGTAATGAATAAAAGTATTTTAAGTTCATTAAGTTAAAAAAAACGGAATTTGTACATTTGTCGGTCTGTTAAGATTCTTTTTCTCAGAAATGGATGGAAGTGTTGAAATTAATATCAAAAAATGGAAGTCTACGGTCCCTCAAAACTATATTTTTTTTTATTATGGCTACAAGTATGTCAACATAACAAAATTGTGATAAATTTTGATAAGTGCAATAAAATTTTAATCTTGAGGCATCGAAATCGTTTAATTGACCAACAATCACAAAATTTGGCGAGAAGAAAGGTCTCGGACTACCTACAAATAAAAGTAAAAGACCGAATTTTCAACATTTTTTGTTGCAAACTTACACCGTAGTTGGTATGTATGGACGAACAATGTTTTCAATTGGAGCATGCTTCCTGATCCTAACTTACCTGTATAAAAATAACTATATTAATTATATCATTTTGTTCGTATGAACGTATGCTATCTTTTCATTATTACTCGACAGTGCAAGCTTGCCAAATATTGAGCTTCATACATTCTCATAAGAAAACCAACAAATACCTACTAAACAAGTTTTGAACTCAAACAGTTCTAAGTCCAGCATGGCAATGTAGCCACACTGGACTTAGAACTCTGGACTACGCTCCTCATCCATCATCGTCACCGTTTTTCATCATCCACGAGATGAAACAGAGTTTTCAGCTATTTTCACCTTTACCCTAAAACAGATCAACTGGTTTTATTATTCATATTATGATAGTTTTGTGCTTGACCGCCAGCTCGCCTGATGTTGACGACGCCAATGCAGAACCTATTCACTCGTGTATTCCAAAATTTAGAAATTCGCTTGAAGATAATTTTTACTGGAAGTAGCTTAGTTATCATCATAATTATCTCAGCCATAAGAAGTCCACTGCTGGATATAGGCCTCCTCCAAGAATTTTCAAAAGACCGGTTGGAAGCGCCTTGCATCCAACATCTTCCCGCCACTTGTATGAGGTCCATCTCGTCTTGTCTTCCTACGCTGCGCTTGCTGCTTGCTGGTGGGTGGTCTCCACTCAAAAAATGTAGGCCCCATCAGTTCGCAGTAGCTTAGGTATAGCCTGGATTAATAAATAGGCTATTTTTCATCTCAGATACTTGCGGGGTGTATCTAGTATTTCACATATCAACACACATTACAGAAGCCTCATTGATCATTTAAAATAGCCAGTTACTCATCACGTATGAACGCTAAATAACGTTATTGTAGGCATAAAATTAAACTGTAACGTACTGTCCGTAATATCTACCAACATGCTTGTAGCGTACTGTCCGTAATGTTAACTGACACCGTCATAAGTATAAGTACCAATCAATTCAAAAAAAAACAAATTAAGCATATTTTTCGTTGGTGTAGTCAAAGACTAAGATGGGGGGGTCGATTACCTCTTTTAATAAAATCTTTAAGATTTTATTAAAACAAAGTAGGTTCTAGTACCCTAAGTAAAGAGCCTAGAACCTACTTTGTTTAAATTAATTTCGTTTGTCTCGCTTTTATACTTTCGGTTTTATTGATACCTGAAATACGCCGATTTTACTATTGATATTGATGTTCATGGACCAATATAAGTACTTGATAATTTGATCATCACTGACTTACTGATGATTTCGTCAAAAATATAAGTATAGGGTACTTTCTGAAGTATTAGAATAAATAAATTTAGTATATTGGCTAGATTACATTCAAACACAACTGAAAAATATAAAAAAATCTGCAACTTTCATTATCCAACCAATTTTTTTTATATGATGATAGGCTTGCGGTTGACCGCTTACTCGCCTGATGTTAAGCGACAGACATATAAAATTCCTTGATAGGTTACAAGAAGAAATGATATCCTTTGACTATCTGAAATCTGTGACCAAACTATTTCATGTAAAATTGACTGTTAAGACTCGCATAACCCATCTCTTTAATAATTATCTACTGATTAAGTTTAAATTCTTCATGAATAGTCAAGCTTCAAGCTAAAATCTGTCTTCCTCTTGCATAACTTAAAAAATAATTAAGTAGTTAAAAATGCATATATTAGTTTATAAAAGGCATGGACCCCGGAATCTGTGGAGATTAAATTTGTAAAGAAAAAAAAAAGCTCAAATCTATAAAATTATAAAAGGTTTAGACCAAGTAAAAAAATATGATCTTTAGGCAAATATTAATAAGCATCCGGACAGAGGAAAGAAAATGTTGCTAGTTGATGCAGAGTTTTTTTGTGCGTTGATAAACTCAGTCAATGATAACTCATCCCTATAAATAAATAAAAAATATTAAAATATTGAAAAAAATATTTCGTTACGTTTACGTAACGAAATATTTTTTTCTATTCACTCAATTTTTTTCCTTTTTTTCATATTGTTATCCATAGGTAACGTCACCGTCGGTTCCAGCGGAAGACCAGCGCCGGCTGTTCGCAGCCAGCAGTATGCTGAGCTGGAACCGATTTGTGACGGACACTTATATTATTCTTTGTATTGTTGTTATGTATGTACTTATTGACTTCCACAAATAAATATATGTCTATGTCTATATCTAAAACGATGTAATTGCTTCAATCTGTATAAATGCAGCCTTTTCCTCATAGTTTCTAACTCCGCGCTGCTTCTCATTTGCGCTGTGTTGTAAATACAGGCCGCGGTCATAATTCCGGCTGAAACGTGTCGTACTGCGCTTATCGTGCCCATAGAATATTACATAGTCATTCCGTACCGTTTAGTGCTGATAACACACATGCGCGACTAATTCCAGCTAAGCATTACGGAGGAAATTACATCTACGTTCGATGTTAGTAAAGAACCCTGGGTAAGCTATGTTGTTTGTAGATACAGGTTGAACCAAAAAATACAGAGTACTTAATAAAACCATCTGGAAAAACCTCAAATACCTATATCGGAGATATTTTTGTTAGATGAAAAAAAATCTAGAGCACGCTTAACCACCAACTCGCCTGTGCCCAAGGATTAATTGCCCCAGAGATGCCCCATACGAAATGTTAATTGACATTTGTTAAAATGGATGGAACAGCAAATTGGCAATGATCCACTATACAACAACAAAATGATCCTAAGATAAGATAAGGGTTCCGTTTTCCTTTTCCAAGCATGGAACCCTAATAAACAAGCAATTTTTTTCTAGAAATTTTTAAATGATTAACTTTCCAAACTTCAGATTTCGTTACTTGTAGTATATTGTTATACTAATATTTTGATCTTAAACTCATCTCATTTAGCCCGCTTAAACAAAGCAAATTAACTAGCCAAGTTCAGTGATCACACAGACTATAATGAAACAGAACTGTCCCACTGCTGGGCACGGGCCATCTTTTCATTGTGAGAAGGGGCCATAGTCTACCACGCTGGCCAAGTGCGAGTTGGCAGACTTCACACATCTGTCAAGATCATTGAGAATTCTCAGACATGTAGGTTTCCTCACGATGTTTTCTTTCACCGTTTGAAGTTGCCGGCAATCAATACGCACATAACTTCGAAAAGACAGAGGTGCGTGACGTGGGATTTGAATCTAGGACTTGGGATCGCAAGTCGGACGGGCTCCTGACTAGGCTGCCGGAAACTTTAGCCGGGAACACCTCTTGGAGCCTTTAAAACCCTTCAGCTATAGGAAAATTCACGACTGTTTTTTTTATAGTGCTTCTTCTGCTACTCGGGCAGTAACTTAAATACTATAGATAATAAACGTAAAACTGATCTGATTCAGAATCTGTTTTTATTGGTTGTGGCTGTTTGCTGTAAGACCGTTCACCAATACCACTATCGAAAAAATAAGCGTTGAGTGAACAGTTTTCATGAACAATTAGTTTTCAGCGTTTACAGAGTTTCCTATCTGTTATATTCTGTGCGGCAGACTGCATCGAGTTTCGCAACCTAATTATTTTGGTACAACTAATAAGCGACTGTGAAAGTTTAAGTAGTGCAGGTAGTTTTCACGGTTTCAGTCTTTTTCTTTAAAGTTTTATTGTTTTTTAAAAGCTTCACTCCGAGTGAAGGATAATTTGCTAGTTGGAAATTGGATTTTTCGAACGAATTGTATCTAATGGTAACGTACATTTTAGTAATTGTGGATGCACTAGAGTAGTCTAATAGATTGTACTACAATTTTGGACCATAAAAAAACCTAAAAACAATATGTCACGTACTTAAGTACTATCACCGACAACTCGCCTGAAGTGACGTTCCGGTCTATGATGGAGTGCGTTTATCTAGAAGAAACCTATTTACACAAGAGAGATAGATTATAATATCTATCAGAGAACGTCTAGTTCTCACTAGTATTTGGCGTTTAGATGTATCACTAGTATGTAGGCCATAGAATACTTAATAGTAGAGGTACAGAAGACTCACTCCGCAATCACATTAAATTAAATAGCAACGCATTTTAATAGTTTGCTACGACGTAATAAAGCTCAAGTCAACTTGCACAGACAGTAACTCTTATATTAACATAACTCTTTCTTCATCAGGCGCGCAGAAAGTCCGGCGTGCTGAAATGTCCGGTCGAGCCGGCAGACGTATATACTTACAGCATTATACATAAACTGGAGAGTAAATGTGACCTGGAATTACAAACAAAGGTTTGTTACTTCTTCAGGTAGAATTAGCAGAAGAACCTTGTCGAAAAACGTAACTTTGATCAACGTCTCGAATCCTCTGTATTCTTCCCGCAAGTGTCATTCCGCGTCAGCGAGAAGTTGATAAAATATGCTCAAATTTCTGAAGATTGTCAATTATAGAGTGTAGTGAGTTAATTTCAATTTGCAATACAACTAATCATTTAAATACTAAAAACCGACTTCAACAAAATACACAATTCTTTATTTTGTTATAAAATAAAGAATTGTGAAAAAAGAAATATTAAAATACCTACTACCTAGTGCGAGTTAGACTCGCCCACCGAGGGTTCCGTACAAACTAGTAGATAAAAGAAGGAAAACATTTTTTTTTATATTTTCCTTCATAAACCGAAATACATATATACATCGTAAAAATATTTAAAAACCTGTTTTAGCTTATGCTAATGAAGCTCTTCCATATGATACCCCACATTATACGGTTAATTCACTTTAAAATTCACCCTCATTCCTTGCATAAAGACACTAGTTTTTGTGATTAAATTAATTTAGTTTTCGGATTTTTTCCTATAAGTGTACTGTAACACAATGCTTCTTGCCAAATTTCATAGTTCTAGGTCAACGGGAAGTACCCCATAGGTTTTGATTCCCTTGTGAGTGTCGAAATGTGCGTTTTTTACGACATAAGTATTGGCTGTAACTTTTTTTACGAAAACTGAGAAATTTGTATTCATGTTTAGTATATGGTTTTAATTTCAACTCGATACCTTCACGCGTTCCCGAGATAAAGGTCTTGACACCCGGACAGACGGACAGACGGACAACAAAGTGATCCTATAAGGGTTCCGTTTTTTTTCTTTTGAGGTACGGAACCCTAAATAATAATTTTTCAAATCGGTTCAGGTGTTTTCGAGTAATCGGGGAACATACCTACTTAGACGTTCTATTCTACGTTTTTAATCCGTACAGCTAAGGAACGGAATAAATTGCCGGCTTCATTGTTCCCTGAGATAGAGTACAATAGTTATCTTCTGGGTCTGCGTGCTTCACTTTCGACCACATCGTCGCTTTCCAACAGGTGAGTTTGTGGTCAAACGTGGACCTATTCGCAATAAAATAAAAAATAAAAGATTCCGACGAATTAAGAACCTCCTCCTTTTTGGAAGTCGGTTTAAGTACACAATAATAAAATAATCCTTTCTTTCACTCTTAACTCGCATGCAGATAATCAGCTTTCACGCTGCACTGCTTAAACGTACGCTTCGATGTTTTTCCCATGGCAAGTGTGTCCGGATATAAATATCTCAAAAACAAACAAATTTAACAATGCCGTCGAATGGGAGAGACACTTGCGCATTATCTTACCAAAACTGACAGTCTGCCATGAAACGTTATAACTTCCGTATGTGATCGTCAGCAACAAGTTGGTTTTAGTAACCATTTCGGTGGCTTGCTGAAACATGAATAACAGGGAATCGACCGGTAGGAATTGTGGTACGTCAGGCTTAATACAGTTTCATAATGCAAGAGAGGTATTTGTGGCTTAGTCTCTTATTTACTGCTGTTCGTACTTCATAAAATGTTCGATTCGATGACAGGTGTGTATTAGGAAGGCGGTGCTATTTCGAAAGGGTTCTGAAGATACATGATTTTACACTTGATTGTGGAGCCGTGTATACCTAAGTTATGTTAATATTAGTAGCATCTATTTCGGTCTATTATTAGATGGCTTTTTGGGTCTAGTCTTAAAGGAAATAGATTAGATGGACGTAAATGCAAATGATGAAATTTAGATTCCAAGCTCGGGTAAACTTAGTCATTATAGTCAAGAGTACTTCAAATACTATTTAAAAATTTGATTCTTGACAGGTAAATATTTAACAAAATCTCGCATTTCAAATAAAGTTAGGCCTTTTAGGCTTCACATAGTAAGAAAAGTAAAAACATACTTACACAACAACACCTTCTTGAGCAGTCGGGTGACAAAGATTTATCTAAACGTATACTAAATTATGGTTGTTGTATGTACCACTCGCTTATGACGGTATTTGGAATTCGAAAGCTTGAAGCCTGCAACGCTTGCCTCAACTGACAACCGTGCCGCATACTCCGGCAAACTCCAGCACTCAGGGCGAGCGGGGGAGCGGGTGAGAAATGTGAAATTGGCGGGAGGCGGAGTGTCCGTTTTGTATGTAATACTATTAATGTCTTCTGTGAGCGAATGTGAAAAAATAAAATAAAAAGCTGCTTAGAACTGCTGTTATAAGCAATACCTATATTTACGATAGTTTTTCAGCTTTCTTCACTTCGTCAGCCACGAGTTTAGCACTTTATCACACACACAGGCACATTTTACTACCTGTATCGAATTGCACCTTTACCTGAACCGAAAGCTCTTTTAAAATACTACCACGTTCATACAACGTCCACACGGGACCTTCGAGCTGGCAAAACCGGAACCCGAGGTGAAATGAAACCGGTACCAAGGGTAGAATGAAACCGGTACCAGGGGTGGAATGAAACTATTTCGCGTCCCGTTACTTAACCGCGCCGTAAAGTCGTGAGACGAGCCCTTAGGGACGGCCTTCCACTTGCGTTCCAATTTCTAGACGAGTTTTGAGGTGATCCCAGAAAAGGTTGGCGCGAGATTAGCATATTGCCGATTGGGATATAGTTTGATGGTATTTTTGAATTTTGACAATAGTTGTGACGTGCGTGACTTATACGCATACTGTTCATACCGGTTAATATTTAAAAACTACCTACACTGATCATAGATATAAAAATAAAAGTTTTATTTTTAACCGTTAACTTGTCTCGTTAAGTGGTAATCAATAAAACCACTAACAATATTTATTAATAAACAAAAGAAATTTATGTATTTATGATCTTTTCTTAAAATTTTAATAAGTATATAATTTTTAAGGAAATAGAGAAGGCAGTAGGAGATAAATGCAGTAAAAGCGAATAGTGAGAGAAAAAAAGTTGTTATGTATGAATTTTTATATCTCTAGTATGTTAGCAACAAAACGTACCATTATATAAATATAAAACGTGAAACTCATTGAATACGTAGTAAAAGCATGGCAACGCTTAGTTCGGAACTCTAAAAACATACAACACTAAATTGACGTAGTACTGATAGAATAATAGTTTAAAAAAACAAAAAAACTCGCTTTAAATTATTTTTTTGTCATCGGTCCTCGATAAGTGTACAAAGTTGAATAAAATCTGACCGTTTGAAGTGGGTCAAAATAAAGTCCAAATGAGTCGGTTACAAACAAACATGCATACAGGTGAAGCTAAAGCTAAACCTTGAATCTAAGGCTAAACAGGCTAGCAAAAAGCTTGGCATCATCTTCTCACCGGGACAACTGCTTCATCTGTATCAAGCACAGGTCCGATCGTGTATGGAGTACTGCTGCCACCTTTTTGATAGATCAGCCAAGTATCAGCTGGCAGCTTTAGAATCAGTTGACCGGCGAGCTGTGAGGTTAATCGGTGACGATAAACTAACTGCCAAGAAGCAATTTAGTCTCGAGCACCGCCGTAAAGTCTGTCTATTTTCTACAGAATTCATTTCGGGGAATGTGCGCAAGAGCTTCACGACCTAATTCCACCCTCCCCATTTCACTACAGGACTAGCAGAAAGTCGGCGAATTACCACCCATTTCTCGTTGAAATGTCTAAAATCCGTACTCAGCGATATGATAATGATTCTTGCCAAATTTCACAGTTATAGGTCAACAGGAAGTACCCCATAGGTTTTGATTCCCGAGTGTCGAAATATGCGCTTTTTGCGACATATTCGGCTGTAACTTTTTTATAAAAACTGAGAAGTTTGATTTTCTCTCTGTAGCAAAAGACTATGGACCTGCCCTGCGTATATGGTTTTAATCTCAACTCGATACCTTCACGCGTTCCCGAGATACAGGTCTTGACAGACGGACGGACGGACAGACGGACAACAAAGTGATCCTATAAGGGTTCCGGTTTTTCCTTTTGAGGTACGTAACCCTAAAAAAGCGATTCTATGACGTTATTTAGAAGTCAATACATATATATATATATATTTATTTCATAAAAATACGCACCATAATCATCATTATAAGAGATCAAAGTAAATAAATATGGTAAACATAATCTCGAAATGGTTTTGGAAGCAGCATATGAGAGCTTCACGACCTAATTCCACCCTCCCCATTTCACTACAGGACTAGTAGAAAGTCGGCGAATTACCACCCATTTCACGTTGAAATGCCAAAAATCCGTACTCAGCGATATCGATCCACATTCCTGTTGCGTACTGCACAAGAATGGAATTCGTTGCCGCCATCTCTGTTTCCTGAGACCTACAATCTCGGAATTTTCAAGGCTAGAGTGAATAGATATCTTCTAGATCGACGAGCTCCATCCTCGGCCACACCGTCGCTTAACATCAGGCAAGTTGGTGGTCAATCGTAGATCTATCATCTATAAAAAATAAAAAATAAATGTAACATTTTTCTTTACATCATCATCATCATCTCAGCCATAAGAAGTCCACTGCTGGACATAGGCCTCCTCCATGGATTTCCAAAAAGACCGATTGGAAGCGGCTTGCATCCAGCGTCTTCCCGCCACTTGTATGAGATCAACATCACATCAACATCTTTTCTTTACATATCCGATTGTAATGTACATCATTCGTGAAATTGCAAAAATTCATGTTATAACTAATGAAATACATTGAAGCCACAAGCAATCATCATTTCATATGAGACCGTGTACAAACATCTTGCTCCTCTGTTTTTATTAATATTAATGCTCAAATAAAGCACACATGAACACACGTCAGACGTCAGACGTTCATTTGCAATGCAAATAACGTGCCTTTTCTTTTCTATCTAGCGAGTTTATTAGATTTGCTAAGATAGGGTTTTATGATGACTTTCTAAAGTTCATTTTAAAAGAATATGCTTTGAATATTTTAAATGTAAAGGTGTGGCGTTTGCAGAGAAATGTTTAACAATATGAGATTCTTAAATAGGATTTACATAGTAAAGATTTAGGTAATATCATGAGCTTTGTCTGCCTTAAAACAAGACAATCTAAAAATTACTTACTAGGCATAAGCTTTAATTAATGCAATAAAAAGTGCTTACGGTGACTTATAAAACGAGCATAGCCCCCTGCATCCCGGTTCCATCATTCCATAAGATCAACTCTA
Organism: Lycia hirtaria; assembly: GCA_947563715.1. NCBI lineage: Eukaryota > Metazoa > Arthropoda > Insecta > Lepidoptera > Geometridae > Lycia > Lycia hirtaria. Next base: position 30,501,004 of record OX387375.1, read on the forward strand.
TATCATATAATTTTAATTTTAATTTTAATAATATAATAATTTTTAGTAATAATAATATTGGATATTTTTTTATAAATTTTTTAATTTTTTATTAAATAATAATTTTGGATTGTCATCCAATTCCAAATTATTTGGGAGCGCTAAAGCGCGGCGTAAGCGCTTGAAGAAGCATCAAAAACTTGTCGCGTACCCAAACTCAGTTTTTGGACACTGGATAAAAAATCAAACTATCATGACTAACTAAGCACCAAATATGAAAATAAAATATTCATTGATCCTAGATTTCCGACACATAACCGAACTGTTTTGTTTATGCAACAGCTACTCGTATTTATATGTCTATTCTGTAAAAAAAAACATTCATTCCTTCCTTACATAAAAGCATTCACAAAACATACATCTAAAACAATTTTAACATTGTACTACATAATACAGAAGCCTTGTCCAAAATGCATTCAGGACGTAAAACAATTTACAATCTCATTGCCATGTGGAAATCAATGTCTCGCGCGGCGCTTCTTGGGACAGTTCACATTTTCCACTGAATAAATCATTCAGATGGCACTGAAACCTTTTTGGCAGGGGCCCATGTCGCCGCGCCAAAGGGGACGCGTTCTACCATAGTATTCATCAGAAAATTTGAAAGAAATGCTTTAAGATGAGAAATCTATGCAATTTCAACATTCGCATCAGCATCGTCGCTTGTCATCAGGGTTGTCATTTTTGTTACGCTCGTATGAATTTCTCAGTTCTCATGCGAAAACAAATCACACGTGAAACTGATTATGAGTGATCCTGATTTTATGCATTTTTTGCCGGATCGTAAGAAGGGTTATGTTTTTCGACTGTGTTAATTTCTGTATGTAGATATGTAGGTAGATATAAATAAATAAATAAATATTTCTGGACATTTCACACAATACCATCTAGACCAAACTAAGCAAAGCTTGTATTAGAACTAGATGGCTGATAGAATACATACTTAGATATATATATTTGTTTCTAAATATTATACCTATGATACATAGAAACACTCAGACACAGAACAAACATCCATGCATGGCGCTACTATGTATAGGCAATACACTGTAACTTAAGTTACAGTGTTTTGGGTTAACAGGGCCCATTAACTTTCTTGTGGTCTTTTCTAACCCCCTATATTATTATTTTTCTACTAACCTTTATCTACACTGATATATTACGTTTTAAACAACACTGTATTCGACAGAACATCACGGTTTATTATTCCAAAACACGGCAACAAAACATACCGGGTATTGCTAAAACAAAATAATGCGCGCGAAAGTTATACGGTGTCAAATAAACCAACGTTTCAAGACACGCGCGCTGCGATCGCCAAGCGACAGCGCATTCGTTTGTCGGGAGCTCAGATAACAGTGGCTAGTCACATTCGGTCGCGATCGTTGTGCGCGCGCGCGGGGACGGAACTCTGAAATAAGAGATAGATCACGCTGCACTTGCGACGGGACCATGGTGCTGTTGTTCGTATGATTTAATTGTTTTATAGAGTTTTTTTTACATAAAAAAATGCACGGATTTCGTAACAAACTCATGCTAAAGTCTCACAATGATGTGAATCAATGTTTTGCCACAAAAATAGTATTATTATTGTAGGAACTCGTATATGGGACTCATTTTTTTATTTTTTTTTATTTACTGTCCAAAATATTAGAGTAAATACTAGATGGCTAAATAGATATCAAAAATACCTTTAAGGCAATACCAAACAATATTCTTAAAAGTCATTACAAGAAAGAATAATCAAATTAAACCCAAAAAACTTTAATCGGCGATTTTCTCAAAACACGTTTTTTCGACTTACAGTGTATTGCCTTCACACGGTAGCGCGGCGGCCTTATCGCTTTTACCGACAAGGCCGCCTGTTGTTGCACTAGTCTATTTAAGTACTTTATTATTACTTTTAAGGTGTATACAATAAAGAGTTTATCTATCTATCTATCTATCCATGCTCATCACACAAATGTTTGCCCTGGGTGGGGATCGAACCCACAACCTAGCAGACATACTACCAACTGAGCCACAAGGCCAGTCGAGATAAGAGATAAGTATGTATATATGTATGTTTCTATATTACTTTCTACAGTCTAAACGATTTGACCAATTTTGATGTGAAAGGTGTCGATAAATTTGTCTTGAATTTATGTTTATGTTTGCTAAAATATGGCTCTGACAAAAATGAAAAACAAAAAAATGCTCTGTTTCGTAACCACCAACGATCTTTTCTTAAAAAATAAGTGATTTTACACAAAAAAAAAAAACATTCTAAAAAAGCATTTTAATCTGTCCAAAATATATTTAAAACCTGTTTTCTTTCGAAGAAACGAACACAACTTTTACCTTATATTCTTAGTAGCAACATTCAAACCAAATTTACCTATTTACCTGTGATATTACAAATTCGCGGTAGATTTTCTCCTAAGCGCGTCAGTAAAACCGACAAACGAGGCGTCCTCGTAAAACGAACAAGGTCTACAAATCATAATATCATAACCTCTTCAATATGCGATAACCAAAGAGAATTCAATAAGGAACAAAAAAGAAATCCCGGCGCAAACAAATTCTTGGTGAACATTCATCACAGGCGCGCTGCTAGAGATAGTATCCGATATCGATAAATAAGATAAATATCAATTTTTAGACAAAAAATACCTACTGTACAAATAACTTTTATTACCACCCACGTGAAACAATTTTTTTATTGAATACCATAATGTCTTTTATTGAAATAAATTTAATGTTATTTTGACATTTTTAACATAACTAAAATAAGACAAGGAAATTAGATATATCACGAAAATATTGTATTTATTGTTTTATTATTACTTCACGTACTTTATTTTGATAAGTATTTTATTGTGTTAAATTTACCTACAATAACGTTAGAAGCTTATTAATTATCATAGTAATAATTTTGCTTGAAAACATTTACTTAAGTGATAATATTGTGGTCATTTGTGGACATTTCACACAACACCATCTAGCCCAAACTAAGCAAAGCTTGTGCTATGGAACTAGATGGCTGATAGAATATATATATACTTTTTTTTTGTAAATATATACATATGATACATAGAAACACCCAGACACAGAACAAACATCCATGCTCATCACACAAAATGTTTGCCCTGGGTGGGGATTGTACCCACGGACCTTTCAGTTCAGCAGGTAGACGTATTCACACTACCAACTGAGCCACAAAACAAAAGCATTATAGGTATGTATATGCTATTTGCCTTCTTCACTTGTTGAATGTAACAAATAATTTTCTCATAGAATTCGTTCAAAAACCTCCATCCAAAACCACTACAACAAGACCCCAACACCTGAAAGTAAACACGCCGATATTCGTCTCGTAAACTCATTAACTGCAAATCCCACATAACCCCACGTAACTCGATACATTATCGACACTCGATATCCCGATATCGATGAAAAAACATCGACTCGTATCGTAAAAACATCGGATGCCGCGATCAGCACATCGGGTGTCTGATTGAATTTCTGCTACGGATGATTTAGTGGGTATAAATAGGGATTTTTGTTGCGTGCGACGCGACATGACGCGTAAGGAACGCGTCGAAAGTAATGTAGGACTTTGGAATCAAGTACTAGGCTGTATATGGGCGTGAGGTGTGAGGAGCAGTCGTAAATGTGCTTTACGAGTATTTAAGTGGCGGCAAAGTTTAAGGTTCTTTTTTACTAGGACACTGAACTTTAAAAAAATCCGAAATACGTTTAACGGGCTCTAGCTCGCCACCGGTCGCTCGTCTTACGCTAATTCCTATACAATGGCCGGAACGGCTCCAGAGAAAGTAAAAAGAATCTTGGTAGATATCTATTTTTTTTTGGTTTTTTGGGTTCCGTACCCAAAGGGTAAAAACGGGACCCTATTACTGGGACTCCGCTGTCTGTCCGTCCGTCCGTCCGTCCGTGCGTCCATCCGTCTGTCACCAGGCTGTATGTCATGAACCGTGATAGTTAGACAGTTGAAATTTTCACAGATAACGTATTTCTGTTGCCGCTATAACAACAAATACTAAAAAACAGAATAAAATAAATATTTAAGGGGGCACCCATACAACAAACGTGATTTTTTGCTCGTTTTTGCTCGATATTGATAACGGCAACAGGTAGACGCTTGAAATATTTACTGAATACCGAGATACATTATTCACTTTAAAAATAAATAATTAAAATAAAATTAATATTTAAGGGGCTCCCATACAACAAACGTGATTTATTGCTGTTTTTATAGATAGTGGTACGGAACCCTCGTGCGCGATTCCGACTTGCACTTGGCCAGTTTTACTTTTTTGTTGCATGACTTACTCGTAATTATTTAAAATGTATTTATTAGCAAAAATTATGAAATAAAATAACAATTTTTGATTTTTCATCGAATCAACTTGTAGCTTCAAATACATATGTTGGTATGCGCGAGCGAGACAGATAATTTCGAATTATATGCTCATGATCATAACTTTTAATTGGCCTTCCGTTTTTATATACGATTTCTAATGTATGTTGTTAGCTGTAAGTTTTCCGTTGAAAAAAAAATATAAAAGATAAAAAAAAAACCTCTTCATGGATATTATCAAACAATCACAGGACACAAACTTAATAATTAAAGAACAAAATGATAAATATTAATAAGAATGCGGCTTAAAGCCTGACGTGTACCTTTATAACGTGCGCATACGCTGCTATATCTTATTGTGTGTCTATGTCCACTGAATTCACTTTCCAAATCAAATCCTACAATTGCTAAACGCCGTCAAGACAAAGTATTTTTTTTTTTTTTTTTTTTTATCAGCCCTGTTTGTACAAACTGTCCCACTGCTGGGAACGGGCCATCTTCTCATTGTGAGAAGGACAAAGTATTTAAAATAAGTAAATGTAGAACCTACTCCAAGCATAGATTTTTCAATTTTCTTGCACTTACAACAAAGTATCAAAAAACTAGAACTCAAGTCGCTAAATTTGCATACCCTTAAAAAACGTTAATTGATTTCCTACTACTACTCACTTACAGTGAAACAGAAAATTTGCTCACAGTTTTGAAATAACAGGAACACATTATGAACTCTTTAAATACTCAAACATACACATAATACATACATTTACATACACATAATCACACACACACACACACATACAAATACTCACACCTATCATATGCAAGTTTAATTATTAATTTTTCCAAAAACATAAATTAAAACTGTTTTAAGTATGTATAATAGGAAGAGAACAGATATCCGAAATACAAGCTTTTAGCTTAGTTTCGAAATCCGAAGTTCATCAGTTAAATTGTAGCAACATATGGTTAATATTAAGATACACATGTATATTACTTGTAATAAATGCTACTATGTACATGTTTTTGAGTAATAAATGAATTTGTTTGTTTGTTTATTGTATATTTTTGAATCGTGTACACGTCGCTCCCATTTGCTCCACTTTCATGACGTCGGCATCGGCTTGTATTGAAGCTAAAATGTTTTCAGTTTCAAAGAAACTTATAGGAAATTTTATCAATCTCGGTCAGTAGATGGTGCCGCAGCAAACTTCCCCCCTTTTTTTGGGAAATACCCCCTTGATCAATAATCCTCAACGACAAAAAAAATATAAATAAAAAATATATCTATACTAAGTTTCCTCAAGGCGACCTGTACGCAAATATCAACAAACATCCGGACAGTTTTTTTTTTGTCAGTTGACGCAAAGACCGATCGCTTCGCTCACTCGATCAAATAATTATAAACGCTGATGCGTATTTTAGTTAAACAGTGTTTTGTTCCGTTTCCGCGCGTGACAGTTCCTGTGTGACAGAAAGCGACAAACGCCTATTCAGTGAATAAGATTTTAAGATTAATTTATAAATAAGAAGATATAATTATGTATTAATCTAACCGATTTAATCCCGTAGATTATTATTTAGGCAAATTGTTGAAAGCGATAAGCTTTTAACCTTTTTATAAATTTGCAAACGTATTCCATTTCTTTTAAGAGGAAAGCGCTGCTTTTCTCACATTTCACAGCTTTATTGAGTAAATCGACACTCCGTGGAGTTGCTTGGCAGCTACCGACTCACGCTTTGCCAATCTCATGTCGTTCGACCACAACGTCAGCTGTGTCGAATAGGGGCTTATGTATTCAAAATTGATCGACATTTTAGCACTGGCTACGTTGGAGTTAGGTGCTGCCAATTTTCCTTTTTAACCGACTGCTTAAGATAGAGAGTAATGTTTTTTGTATGTTTTTTTTTTTTCTTTTTCAGCCTAATGAGCTTGACCTATTTTAATGTAAAGGTGTCGTAGGATTTATGTTCACTCCCCGACTGAGAAATATCATATTTCATGTTTCTATTTAAAGAAATAACAATTGCCACATTCCTCAATTAATCGTAATAAATCAAGCCATTCGGATATGTTGGTGTACATTCCAAAATTTCGAACGAAACGTTTCAGTTCCACTTTTATTGTGGAAATATGCATATTGAATGGGTCTTTCTGAATAGATAATTATATTCTTGGTGTCTTCAAAATGTACCTTCTAGGTAAGCGCGCTCCATAGTCGATCGCAACTGTCGCTTAACATCAGACGAGTTGGTGGTCAAGCGCAAATCTAATTTTGTATAATAAAACGATTTCCGATTCTGGGTAAAAAAAATATGTCCGAAACATCTTCGTGGATTTGAGCTAAAACTGCAACATCAATATTATCTCAGCCGTTATCATTTCACAATAACTTGAAATATAAAATATGTACAATCCTTATTGTAAGAAATAATAGTCATTGAGAGTGCTTTCACATTGTGCAATTAGGCTCACGGCAGAGCCGATGCCTTCGCATTAGTGCGATTGTATTGGCAACTGGCCGATAAAGATTCAGATAAAATTATGAGCTGTATGCTTGCGCGTAACTGCGGTGCGACTCACCTGCTGCTCCCGTGCTGTCGTGTTTGTCCAATACTTGCGAAGATAAAGGAGATAACTGGATATATGCCTTGGGGGTTACACAAGTGACTTTCTAATTTTGTGAACGCTAATAGAATAGAAAAGTAAATGTATGGGATTGACATAAGCTAACGAAACACAACTAAATATGTAAATGTGACGTGACATGACGTCACGTTACATTTACATACAGTGCCACAAACTTATCTAGTCCGCTGACAGACCACTGTCGCTCTCAGTTTTCAACGAAAACGGTAGTTCCTTTTTTTGGACACAGGGCCTGATATAGGCTTTGTAATTTTTTTATTTCATAAACTAAAATACTATCATATTTATTTTTAACTATTTTTCACAATTTATATATATGAGGAAGACAAAATTACATTTTTCTAAGAAAGGAGTACAAAATTACCCTTAACTATCATACCCCCATATTAGTTTATGCCATTGTATATTACTTCAAAGTATTAGCGTTTTTAGAAATAAAAACCTCTGCCACTTGTATGAGCCTACTTATACGGTCACAAATTGCACGACTAAGCAGTGCGACAGCCGCGCAGCCGCGTTCCAAAGTCGCTAATGTGAAAGCCCTCGAGAAACTGGAACAAACCAATAGCCACAAACAAGTGGAGCATGCATCCTGTGTCCAGAACTCGTGATTACGTGATCAACAGCACCGACAACTTATTTGGGCGGCGGCCAGCTACCCAGCTCCCGTGCTGCCAATCTGGCCAGGGTCACCTCGTTATTTCGCTACATTCATTTGGATATAATTGCCGTTACACTATTGGCTTCGGTTTGCTGTTTCGAAGTTGCGATTAATGTTACTGTACTTTTATTGACGTTATTCTGACTAAATATAAATAAAACCGGCGAAATGCGTGTCGCTCACGTGCAAAGTAGGGTTTCGTATCTGTACAGCATCCTTTATGTGATCTTCAAACAGGGTCTTCTTTTCAATGTTATGAACGTAGGAGTTAACTTATGTTAACTTTTTTAATTTTGTTTAAATGAAATTTCCACAAAAAAAATAATCTTTTTCTTAATACTTTTTATTAATTATATTTGTTCTCTAAGTATATTTTCTAAGGTAAAGCTTTAACTTGTAAAGCATACTTAGTTGTGATATTTACCTCTTAATTTTATCATTTAGGTATATGCTACTAGCATGAATTTTTTCATATCTAATTGAAATGAATAATTTTAATGTCTCCAAAGTTTTAAACATTTAGCAGGTAGAGGAGGGAGGGGGCACTTGACTGTAACAAAAATTATTACTTCAAAGCTTTAAAGCTTCAAAGCTAAGCTATTTTGGAAACGGATCCCTAAATGGAAAAATCCCGTAATGGTAAATAAACTCCTAACATGAAAGCTGATCAAAAGTAAAACAAGTGAAGTATTTCTGAATAAATTATTATATTATACAATAACAAGTCTTTAACTATATGAAAAGAAAAACATATCTAATACCCGATTGTAGAAAAGAGGTTTTTGCAGCTTAACTTATAAACTATAAATAATGACATAGATATACGTACTAATAGTAATTGCATACTAATACTCAAAAACATAACCTTCCCTTTTGCAACTCCCATAAAAAATAACCCTCCTTATGCAGTACGCAGTCGGGTAAAAATGACAAAGGGGAAAAGTTTCCGAGCACGAAGTTATTTACTTTATTTAAATAAGTAATTATTTTAGTTTGTAATCTTTTGCTAAATTTGAAGGTCGTGACCTTTTGCTTGATATTACCTAAATCCATCGTTCGGAGCAGTTGGCACAAAACTCTCAGTAGACTAAGGCGAAACTTCCGTAGTGCTGTAATAAGCAGAATAACTCAGAAGCCATGAGTTGAGCCTACAGAATAAGTAGGTATCCTTTCTACAATGATATTATATCGAGAAGGATCTCGCGTCAGCGTTTAAAAACGTCTGAACTCAATATACGGCAACCTGTATACCATTTGCACTAGAAAATAATTTGGGTTTTCAAAATAATTCATAACAGCAAAATAAGTATTTCTAAGCTTCTTAATCTAAGTTAGGCTTTAGCGCAGCGAGATAGGGTATAAATCAAAATCTAGAAGTTCGTCATTGTTGGTACTTATATGAATTTCGTAAGGACACGGTACTGTTCGAAAGCTTCGTTTCCATGTGACAATAACGTCATTGACTTTATATAGGTATCTTATTCTATATCCCTGAAAGATCTTTAGTAGATTAAAAAAAATACACAATAAAAATATTCCAAATATTAGTAAGTAACATTATATTTAACAAAATAAAAATCCGAGGCATAGCTTAGAGCATAGCTGTGAACGAACTGTGGGATACAAAAACTCTATACTTAGGTACCTCAGATATATTTTTTACTACGGACGAGTCTGATAGCTTAGTAATCCTGACATGAAAAACATCTCTATCAGAGAGGCAGACCCAACACGCCAATTTTTCCTTATAAATAATTTAAGCGAAGCAAAAGTAATTAGGGTGACCTCGGATATTACCCGGCCAAGGTGGTATCACAGCGGCCAAGTTACCAAGACGGTATTGGCGAAAGACCTTTTCTAATTAGAAGAATAATCTGTGAAATTTTTGTTCCATACAACGAGTAAGAGTCTTACAAGGGACAAAAATAGGATGATATTTGCTTTATCTCCGAGGTTTGTTTGAAGTTGAAATTAATTCTTGAAGGATGTTATAATTCCTGGCCCCGTGGGTAGCCAACGTTCCTATTAAGATTTAGTTAATTGTTGTAGCCGACAATTCTATGTTTGAGTTCGGAATTTGGTAAATTTGTTGGTGTACTTTTCCTATTTATGTTGTTTAATTTGCAATATTTTTCAATATTCAATCTCGCACAAACTATTGTAAACTATTGTCAGTTGCAAGTGATATCTGAATAATTATAGTTTAAAAAACTGAAGCAACCGACTTCTCGAGGATGCAATTGTCAGAACTGGACCAATTTGAAATGGGACCACACGAGACGCACCAGCTATCATAAAAAAAACAAAATCAAATCATCAAAATCGGTTCACCCAGTCAAAAGCTCTGAGGTAACAAACATAAAAAAAATAATTGTCTGTAAAGTCGGTTTACGGACGATAATTTTACGTGACCAAATTAGTTTTTTAACTTTTCACTGTTTTTTTTATTAATAGACAAATTTCATACCTACCAATCGACAGTATGAAGCCCATAGAATATGCAAATGTTAGGTTGACATTTTTTTTCCCGTCACAACTCTTGGGTAGGCAGGTATATAAACAGGTAAATCGATACTAGTAGCTTGCACCATTGAATTTTTTTATTGAATATAAAATACTTTTCATCCATTAACCAGCTCGGTGAAGGTCGTCCTATAGCAATTTTAGCAATTATAGCAATTCTCCCACAACAATTTCTCAAAAATGATTTACGCAAGCTTCATACGCAGCCCGCAGGTCATGTTATATTTTACTTTTAATATTTGAATTTTATAATTCTGACTTAGTATAATATATGCAATGTGTAATTGGTGTCAACCGTTCATTGTAAATAAATAAATAGCAGCGAGTGCGTGAGTAGCGAGTGTCGATGACACAATCGGATACTCAAAAGCAGATTGTAAAAAAGCTCAATGACACGGAGCAAGTTTACAAGCTGCTTGCGAACTCGGTGGCTAGTAGCTTGTAAACTAACCCAGTGTCATCGAGGGTTTAGAGTTAGTTAAGCCACAGTATACTTTAATGGTCTCACCGAAAAACTTTACTCAACTTTAAGCAATGCTTAACATAGGTATTTTGTTAACTTCTCGCTGACACGTAATGACACTTGCGGAAAGAAGACAGAGAATTTAAGACGATAAGAGGTTGCAGTTTAAAAATGTAATATTTTTGTGTATGTTTCACGTCAAAACACACAATAATTATTTATCAAATGCAGGTCCTACAAAAATATAAAAAATTCAATCTCAGACAGTTTCTTGAAATGCTAACTACTTATATGTAAGTTGCAGGAACTTTACCTCATCCTTAGTGGAAGAAATAATATCATAATAGGCAGTCATTATTATCTTTCGCCTAAACTAGAGCATTTCTAACCGAAGCAGCCATAACTTCAATGACACCCTCCCCCCCCCCCCCCCCCCCCCGTTCCTCCCCCGCCGGAACAAACACTTCCCAATATTAATTACTCCAACGCTATTCTGTGTTCGATCAATCATCACTAACTGACATACTAAACGTCAATTTTATTACCAACTCTCCCCTGTAGCCCTTTGGGGGGGTAGATCGATAAATGTTAGCGCAGCTCTGTATATATATTACAAGAGTGATCTTAAATTTAGGACCAATAAAAAGACAAGTGCTCACGTAGTTCTTCATAATAACAGTTGTTGCTAATTTCTCGGGTTTAAGCCATCTCTGATCGGGTTTGAGTTTCGGGAAGCCTGTGTTTCAGTTAGTGGTGAAACCGTCTGACTTGCGATCCGCAGGTCCTGGGTTCGAATCCCACGGCACGCACCTCTGTCTTTTCGAAGTTATGTGCGTATTGTTGATTGCCGCCAACTTCAAACGGTGAAGGAAAACATCGTGAGGAAACCTACATGTCTGAGAGTTCTCAATGATCTTGAAGATGTGTGAAGTCTGCCAACCCGCACTTGGCCAGCGTGGCAGACTATGGCCTAACCCTTCTCACAATGAGAAGATGGCCCGTTCCCAGCAGTGGGACAGTTTGTACAAACAGGGCTGTTAAAAAAAAAAAAAAACATCTCTGGTACTGAATTCACAATATGTTGGATTAGAATTCGATACAGAATCAACAACTTTCTAAGTGACAGAGAGAAAGATATAAATTCCGAATTCGAATTCAAATCGAATTCGAAATCGACAGATTGTGAATACGGGTACTGAAGTGGTTTTTGAATTATAAAATTAACATTTAATAGATAACAGTTTATCGGTTTTTTATCGCATACATTTCGGTGAGTGTGCGTCTACTTTGCATGATCTCATTCCCCCATGCCCATTTTTATATCGGACAGTAAGAAGCGCGAAAAAGCGACATCATTACATGGTTGATATTCTGAAAACACGTACGAAACGCTTTGGCTCCACTTTCATTGTACGTAGCGCCAAAATGTGGAATGCGCTTCCTGAATGGGTATTTCCGAATAGATATAATCTAAGTGTCTTCAAATCGCGAGTGAATAGGTTTCTTATAGACAAGCGCGCTCCATCGTAGACCGTAACTGTCGCTTAACACCAGGTGAGTTGACGGTCAAGCGCAAGCCTATCGTCGAATTAAAAATAAACTACGTTTGACCAACGACTCGCTTGATGTTGAGTGACCTTATGGCCGGTTCATACTCCTATATTAGCACAGTTATGTATATAGTAATATGAGTAATCTACAGGACATAGACCAGGTTATGTCTTGTTTTTCCAAATATTGAGATGCTGAGCTGTTACCCAGTAAATAGGCCCCAGTAAATAGGCCCCATATAATAGGCGTCGTATATAGACCCCTGAGAGGCAACGTTGGCGTGGCTGGCTAAGGATGTCGAGAAGTATGCTGTACTTGTACAAAACGTTATTCGCAGCTTTGTAAGCGATAGGTCCTTAGGTTTAAAATATCTACCATCCAAATGATGGGTCAAAGCAAGTCGGGGGATCGGTTTCAGACCAGGTCAACATTGGGGTATCTACGCGAAGTCGCTGTCGATGTCAAAACTACAGAAAATATAGCCTATAGTTGTACCAGAAAAAAAAAATCGCCCCCGGAATGAGGAGGTAGGTGGAGCAGCGTGACGTACAGATGTTGCGGGGTACAGAGGCGCGAGCGAGAAGCAAGGGACCGCTGCTCTCGGCATATTTTATTTTATGTATATATTTTTCAATTTATTTTATTTTATTTTTAATTGTTTTGTGTGGTATTGTTTTTATATTGTAATTTTTAAAATATTCAAGCACATAATTTTTTTTATTTAAAAAATTTTAGCTCCACAGACTCCAGGGTCCGTGCCTTTTATAAGCTAATACATTTAATTTTTTAACTATGTTTATTATTTTTTAAACTAGCATACAAGAGGAAGACGGATATAACATTAACACTTAACTAACACATTAATTATTTGCAAAGTCAGTTATTTTTTGCGTTATCCGAATATTATCTCACGACAGATCTTATGTGCACTGCCTGTGTGTGGGATGACTGATTCATAATAAATTATATTTTATAATATACTGTGCTTATTACACATTTATATTTCTTCCTCTAACACTTGGATCTTTTCTATGACACTCGGTTCCGCATGAATCTGAAAAACATCGACCATTAATTAAGTTTTCGCCAAAACCGCAAAGTTATTTATTTTCGACAACACGCCAATTTTTGGGCAGTTATGCAAGAAAATCAGTAGGTACTCGGTTCCAAACTCTTATAACTAGACAATCATAGTAAATATCTATTCATGTGCAATTGAGCAGAGAAAGGTCAGTTTCTGAAAGAAATTCAACTCTTACGATGCAGACCTTTTCCTAGCGTTACATTACTAAGGTATTACCCGTAAATTCCATAAGCTATTAAGGGAGTAACTTATGTAATGGTGGTGGCACACGAAGCACTTACACCATTTTTCTCTGTATTTTATTTTTTCACTCCGTATTAATAGGTTAGAGTCTTTTACCATTGACGATGCTGATGTACTTATTTCAATAGTTTGTTGTGTTTTGTTGACAGATCTATAACTAAACAGACTTTACCAGTGAGAAGCTTTATTTAACTTCCTTGCGTTACTAAATCAATAGCATTTGCAGTTAAAAATTAACTATACAGCCTCTTTTATGGTTTAAACAAACTCTTTCTACTAAAAGTATCTGTTAAATACTAGTAATTTAAGCTATTTCAGAGAAATGCTTGTATACAACAGATATATCTAGAGACTTCAAATTGTTTAGAGATATATTTGTTGACATTTTGTCAGGACTTCAAAACGTTACGTCTAAGAAAATTGTTGTTTCTTTCACTAAAGAGAAAACTGGTAATAGCTCCAGACAGATAAAAGAAAATCATATAAAACGGAAAATTATGTTATTAAAAAAAATAACGTTATTAACTCTTGTTGCAAACTGGCGCTTCAATATATAATAAATTATATCTATGAGTGCAAACTGTCTATAGCTAATAAGTGCCCACTAGTTTTGCTAGTTTTTAATGCAAAATAAAATATATTTTATTTGTATAATTTGTAGAAATGTGTATTTCAATTGTTAAAATGTGGCATGTGAAAAAAGAAACGTAGAAAAACAAACAAAAAAATCTCAGTTTCTTTTCTCTCTCAGTATGCCGCGCCCTTAGCAACTAACTCAGGGGGGGACACTGGTATTGAATTACTTCTGGTGAATTTACACCGCGCGCGCGTTTTGAATGTAAATGGCCGGCGGGTTATCATAAGAGTCGCCAAAGACAAAGTAAGCATTTTCCGATAACGACTCGTTCCTAATGCCAATGAGTAAGGCAACATTTCCACGGACTATTTTCCTGGTTATTATGGTGGTTACATCAAAGATATTACTTTGTTTTGAAGAATAATAAAACCTACATATAAGAGACACTAGGCTCCGTTTTTACGCAAAGCCACGGTACGCAAGGGCTTAGCTTCGTTTTGTAGGTATGATAAATAAAGTTTAAATAAAAACTGAAACAACCGACTTCAATATACTTACGCATTTTCATTTATTTAGTTAGATGACATATTTTTACAGTTATTTTGTTTTAAAAACTAAAGTACTGAACCGATTTTGATAAAATGTGACCATCTGTATCACCTAGCAAACAAAAAAATCATAAAAATAATTGCATAATTGACGAAGTAATTACGTAACATATATTACAAAACACATACGGTCGAATTGAGAACCTCCTTCCTTTTCAAGTCGGTTAAAATGAAGACCAAACCATTGCGAACGATGAGGAATACACTATGAGTGTATAAATAAATATAATAATAATAAATTAAGAATGCGTATCCTATAAGTTTACATCCTACGCCGCTTTGGAATATTAGCCATTGTCATAGAGAGCAACAAACGCGTCAAGGCGATGCAATGCGACGCTATTTGAAAATAAACAGTAGCATGTAGTTTACATTTTTGCGTTGGTTAATACACCTTATTGACTGACGAAACCTCATTTAAAAGTCCGTAGTTCGACCATCATCTGTCTCGCTCGCGCATACTCAAATTATTGAAGTATAACATGACTGCAAGAAAGCCTCTTAAAGGCTTATCGTGTATAACAAAAACAACGGATTGCACTCCGGGTATGCTGGCAAAAGTGAAAACTAAAAAATAAAAAAGCAAAAAGACTAACTCGTGAAGGATTTTAACCTCCGCCCTCCGATTGACAAATTGAAATTTATATCGGTGCTCTAACCTATTGAGTTAACGTGTCTTACGAGCATGTGTCGAAAATAAGCATTCGGCGCAACGAAATGACGTCATGCTAGAAGGACAAACTTGTACATACAATAATGAACTTTAAATGCAGAACGTAAGAATAGGTGTCTGACTGTCTGTCTTACGATCTGGCGATCTGACACGAGTTTAACATTTTTTACCCATCCCAAAAATGCACAACGACGCTAAAGAAGTTTTCACTTCAATGCATGCCGTCTTCATCTATAATTATTGTGACATTTGGATTTATTCTTTATTATGTTAGACTTTTAAATTATTGTTAATGTACACAATGTTGATGGACTTAAATAAATAAATATATAAAACAACTTTCGATTTTCGAATGATTTAATTTTTTTTCGTTGGATGCAAGCCGCTTCCAGTCGGTCTTTTTGGGAGTCCAGGTTCCCCCCTGCCTATGTGCGGCAGTGGACTTCTTATGGCTGAGATGACGATGATAATGATGATGATTTAAATAACAATCAACTTTTCTATACATATAACTTTGTCTATATAAACAACTAATATTTTTGTTAATATTCAAAAGATGTGAAACAGCAACATCACTAATAACTATACTCTTGATGAATGAAGATACGTCTAAGTAAAGGTCCTGTGACCTAATTTATTCTACCTTCTTCTAAAATTTAGCAAAGAAATATTCAGTCGTTTGATTAATATTAATTTATTCTCAGACAAATGTATGGAGTTGGGCAGAGAAGACGAACATTGCTAATTTCTGTTGTAAGCAAAACTTTGAGAGACAACAGAGTTGTTGAATGAATAATTTGAAATTACATTTTTATGTTAAAATAATGTCATATTTTTAACGGGAGCTTAGACGGTTTGATTTTTTTTTCTGGGTTAAGAAATCGCTCAGACCCTTCTTAGTGTAAAAGTTAGGAATTACGGTCACGTTTCGAATGACATGGGATCCCGTTATCATCTCTCCGTTAACGTTGTTTGATATCGTAGATTATACTGATAGATTTTGAGTTAGGGAAAGATTTCGTCGATAGGTGAGTGACATTTCATAGATTAAATAATTTTATGACTTTTTACCCGACTTCGTAAAGAGGGTTATGTTTTTCGATTGATTTTCGAATGCATGTTTGTATTTAGATATACCTATACATGTATCTATGTGGGTATGTATTTATGTATGTTTCTATATGATCGCCTACAGCCTAAACGTCTTGACCGATTTTAATGAGCGAGGTGTCGTTAGATTCACCTTCATTCACTGAGTTATTTTTTTTATATTACGCTTGATACGCTGTTGAGTGTACGTTTTTTGTGAGAACGTATGCGTAAAATCACTGTAAAAAGTTATAAATGCGTATTCTTTAGAATAATTCTAGTAAAATCACTTGTAAGTATATTGGAAAAAAGTACTGAGTAAGTTTTGAATAAGAACAAACTATATTATGTACTTAAATAACTTAACATTTATAACTCGTTCGATACACTGAGCAAAGTTAGTGTCTACAAGATGACATAATTTTATTACTACAAGTATGTAATAATAGTCTGTGTAAGCTTTATGCGCCATCAAATACACATTGACCTATTTGAACATGATTTACCTATCTGAGTTCTCGAAAGATTTACTGCTTGTAAAGGCACTTAAATAAAAGAACCACTCCAGCATAGTTATAAAAACGTCACCAGAAGAAAAATAAAACACACAAAAAGCATGTTTTTCGGCCTTTTAAACGCTGGGCTCAAACCCCAAGTGTACTATTGCGCTCCATTAAAAACGGTTGAAACAAAGCTCTTAAATCTTTATACTCAACAAAATAGGTATACATTATCTGTTCCTCTTGAGATTCTCGGTAATAAATCTCTCCTGTATCAAGAGAGACCTCCGCTTTTTTATCAAGATCTTGGCTTAGAGCGGGGTGAGTGCACAGTTTAGCAAGTGAACAATGTTTCGATATATCATGTTCATGCTGCAATTATTCGCTTGCAACTGTGCAGAATGTTTTGATATTACACATGTTCATGCTGCAATCATGCGCTTGCAACTGTGTAGAATATTTTGATATTTCATATGTGCATGCTGCAATCATGCTCATACAAATTTGTACAATATTTTAATAACTCAGTCTTACATAAGACCATGAATATTAGCGTCAAGTCATTAAAATACCTAAATTATAGCAAAGGTATTCGTCAGATCTTTTACGAGTCGCCAATAATGGTTTTTCATTAATTTATACTAGTAATCATAAGATTCTTAATTAAAAGATTTAATTTCAACTGTACCTATATATTTCATGTATAAAACACAAATAAAACGAAAATAAATATACAGATTTTATTTAACTACAATATTCAATGTAAATGTTTGTTTAATATCGTAGAAAAAACATACAACTTAAAAAATTTAAAATAAAATGTGATAGGTTCATGTTTAATTTTTTTAAAGCTTAAATTAAATTAATTAAACTCATACGTACTCACTCAGATAAAAATGTTTCTAATAACATTTTCTTGTAAAGTTAAAAAAAAGTAGCTAATTAAATAAAAAATAATTGCTTACAAATATACTGCTAAATTTTACATCGTAGTGTGCTCAATATTAACAACAATTCAAGTACAAAACTTCTTTTTGTAATCTCTTGAAAACTAGTTCAAAGTTGTTAAGTATAAAATGTAGTCGATTGCACAAAGAGAAAAACTGTGTCATTTAACATAATGCACAGCACGCAAGCATTTGTAACCCTAGTCTGCTGCCATCTCGCATTGTTTGCTATAAAGATACTGCACTTGACCGATTTGCCGTTTAAAATAACCAGTATGGATGCAGAGACGGATGGACGGTTTGTGCGGATATTTTATATTATAAATTATAACTATTTTTGAGTTTTGAGATCGATGAGGCCTAGGTCTAAATACAATACAAATATTTAAACCCACTCCAGTTGGCAGCGTACCCAGCTGGTGCGTTTCCACGCTAAATTGTAACGTTAATGCACTAGGCCATCAGCATTTGGCCTTGAACTTGTTGACTGAAATCAATTTATACGATTTTTCCGACTATATTAGAAGGAGGGTTATGTTTTTGTTTGTATGCATGTATGTGGGTGGGTGTGTATACATATATGTATGTTTCTTCTATATAGAACAAACATATGTTGTTGTTGTTGTTTGTTTATGTTGTTTGTTGTTTCTGTAGGAGGTAATATTACCTCCTACAGCCTAAATGACCTAATTAGATGTACGAGGTACTTATACCTAGTTAGATTTGTCTTTACTTTCAGAATGTTAAAGGTTTTTTGTAATAATACTAAAACTCTCGAAAAATTGCGTTTTAGCAACTTCCAACGAACTTTTCAAATATAAATTTTACATATTTTTTCTAAGGGATGTTCATTTAAATAATTAAACATTAGCTTTGTGTATATTTTCTCGCAATAACGTACTTTCAACACCGTATCATGCGCAGCGCACGCGTAAGTTGCACTAGGAAAATCTCTTATGCAGTCAGATAGTGTGTTTATCTTATGACATAGATTCTTGTTAAAATATAGTTATTACTAAGCATGTTCTATAGATAAAATAAATAATTTTACACGATCATAAAAAAATCTAAACAACAAACTTAAACACCGCAAGACCGTTCCTACTGCCAGTACAAAACATTTATCAACTTCGCTCACTCGTATATTTTTCCTACATCAAAGGGGTAGTAAGTTTTTGTGTCGAGTGTGGTCTCCCCGCGGGATATTTAGTGGGGACAGGACGATTGGTCGGACTTGTTTTCCGTTATACGGATTGATGGCTCTATTGAGATAAGTTCCGGTTCATTTTTATTGTATACTGTTATGTCTTTTTGGGGGAGGTTCCGAATGGCGAACCGGTTATTGTGTAAATATTGACAGTTTTTTGGGTGTTGGAATGTGTTTTTTAGGCTTTTCTCTGTATTGCGATTCTGTATTTGACTGTTATGTTTTATTACTAGTGGCCCTAACATACATTTTAACTATAGTCAATATAATTATCATCTCAGTCACAAGAAGTCCACTGCTGCACATAGACCTCATCTATGGAATAATGCAGATGTGTAGCAGAAGCCTAATGCAGAAGTGTTATTATTCTATCAATGATTTTTTAAATTACATTTTTTTTTTTTTTTTTTATTGACATTATGTGTATCTTTTATTGCTTCTGCTTTGTCATAATTTATATATTTTTGTTTTGTGTTTTAATCTAATAACAAATAATAATAATTATTATTTTTTAATTTTTCGCATGTGCATGATGCTGTCTACCTGACATTTGTACGCCTAATCGGCACAACATGATTTTAAGCGACTAAATTTAGTGTAACATCTTTTATGCACTTGTTGTATAAAATTCTCGTGTTGTATGCAAATAAATTATCTTTATCTTTATCTTTATGGATTTCTAAATATATGATTGTAAGCGGGTTTGTATCCAGCATCTCCCTGCCACTTGTAGGAGGACCTCTGTCCACCTTGTAGCTGTAATGTTTTTAGTTATTTGCATTAACAATTACTGATTAGCATGGTGCTAACGAAAAACGTTTTTTATTTATTTATATGTTTTGAATTAAAAACTCAGGTGGCAAAGGCAGCATGGAAAATGACAAACTACTGAGAACCCTCCTGACTATGCGTGCTGTGTCTCAGATATACCGATATAATAATTTTTATTATTGATAACAACAAATATTTTGTCTTCAAATCTATACGTGGTAGATAATAAAAAATGTTGAAAAAGATTCAAAAAGAAATATGTATAAATATCGTTAATATCAGGCGTTCCTAATTTAAGTACCGTAAGTACAATAACGAAGTTCGAGCTAAAATATTTTTAAGTTCCCAGCTACAAACGTTTTTTTTTCATGAGTCTTTGTCACGTCGACTTTCTAATTTCAAAATGTAATAATATGCTGTTTTAATGCGTCTATATACGCTAAAAATAACATACACAATGGACTTTATGATATTTCTCGTTTGAATTCGTACCAGAATTAGAATACTTCTTTTTTTACAATATGTACTAATTGTAATTAATCGCTGAAGGCAGATTTTCTCTGTAGCAGCACTTGAAGTTCCTTAATACGCCCTTACTTTTCACTGAAGAGTGTAATTAAATCGCAAAGTTGGGCTTTAATTTCGAAACTGGCAATAACGTGTCTCTGAATTGTTTTAAGCCGGCGAACTTTATGACGCTTCTTGTTTATATGACTCTGACTAGAAGTTTCTAAAAGTATACTTCTGGAATGTCATTTGTGCTTAGTTCTCACTATTTACAGCTATTTCCAAATCTAGTTTAAGTAAATACTATACGCAGATAGCCAGATACTAGCTAAACGCCTTCTAAAGGTTGTTAATTTGAAATATCAATTTAATTTTAATACATAATAATGCTGAGCATTTATGGGAGTGATACGAGTAGGTATATAATGTATAGTTGGATTACATAAACAATATAATCGTTGTACCTATACGCTCTGTTTAATTACGCTATTCAGCGCTAAAATGCGTCAAACATATCCAGGCGCCCTTACTGTTACACGCAATCTCAAGTTGGTTGTCATATCTCGATAGCAACTTGACCGATTCTGTTCATTTTTACCACAAGTTGTAATAATTATGTACTTTATGTACCCACCAAATATCATTAAAATCGGTTGGTAATTAGCGCCGCAATAAACTTCCCCCCTTTTTATGGGAACCACCCTTCTATAAAAAATCGCCGACGAAAAAAAATTATAATCCACAAAACCTTGGCGTATAGCCAAGTTTCATCAAAATTGGTTCAAAAGGCGAGTACGAACATACAAACTCACAAACAATCTGACAGATGAAAGAAAATTTGGCCAGTTGATGCAGAGACGCTTCGCTCGCTTTGCTCGCTCGATCAATTATTTAATTTTACATCTCACTTATTTCCCCGCAATAAACCGTAACCACACTCCAACACAAAAATACTAACAGCATTATCTAATAAATAAAACATTTCCTCAACAAAGTTTTTCTCTTTTTCTAAAGAGCGTGTTCACTAAAAGGTTCCTAACACCCTTTGAAACCTTATCTTCACGGAATAAGTAACGTCTAATGCTGCTTTCATGCTTTGTTCGAATCGTTAATATTTGAAAACCATTAGGATTACCGTAGTGGTTGCACTGATTATACGATATAAGTATATTCAACCCCGTGTTCGTGTATACAGACTCTTTAGGATTAGCGGTAGTATGGTTACGCTTGCGGAAAATAAATCTTCTTTTGTCATCACGAGCTTAAATTAGATTTAAGCCCTAGTCTCTTTAACAGAGAGTCTAATCTTAAATAATAAATTTTCGGCACGAGTACCTACATCACACGCGTCAAAGCCATTTTCTTCACAATTTCTTCTCTAAATATGTATGACTTCACAGGCCCAATTAGAAGTCGGAGTCGAGTGTTAAGTTTGTTGTCAAGATTATTACTTTCAAAGAAACCAAATGAGGCATCAAGACCGTCTGGAACTTCTAAAATGCCTCAATTAATTTATTAGGCTGTAATTGCACGAAGTCTGCGCAGTAAATTTTGAACCCTTATTCATTTACAGGTTGAATAAATTAATTTTATATCAAACGATGATCAAACCTCCAAAATTAACATACCTACATAATACGAACAGCCGCAACGTGACGTAATAATTATTGCCAGACCACACAGGCTTTTAGCGTACGAGAAAATATCAGACAAAATTCCCAAACCACGTTCTGGGAATAGCTTCCTCCCTCGCCGAATTAAACGTAATCTAAATGCTCTTACTCTAATTAGTCTTAAATAATGACTTTTGCTTGTTACAGATAAAATGGAGCGCCGAATCGCGGGGATAATCTACATCCTAATTACATTTGCTCTCGTTAACGAAATGTCTATGAACGTGCAAGCTAGAGACAATAATAAGAGACGCACGAAGGAAAAGAGCGGCGGCTTTCAGAAAAACATTTGTGACATCACCGATCGAGACTCTAAGGTACACTGCTACTGTGAAAATACAAGGGAACCACGAAACGCAACGAAAGCGGAATGCTGGGTGTTTAACGGCGGAATACCTAGAGACGACCTAATCTGGCAAAGTTTCGCTTCGCAACCGATTTTACAAACTTTATCTTTCAACGTTCGAGTTGACGGAGCCCTCGGCTATGTGCCTACAAAAGCGCTTTACTACTTACAACGTCTCAGATCAATTAACATCAAGTATGGAAACATCGTCGAAGTTACACCG
The DNA here is from genome assembly GCA_947563715.1 of Lycia hirtaria. NCBI lineage: Eukaryota > Metazoa > Arthropoda > Insecta > Lepidoptera > Geometridae > Lycia > Lycia hirtaria. Next base: position 30,523,696 of record OX387375.1, read on the forward strand.
TATTCATTCGCGAACTTGACTAATATCAAGGAACTCGGACTCTCGCAGAACCAAATCGAAAGTTTGCAACAGTATTCCTTCGCTCACCTCCCGAATATAACATCGATCAACCTCGAGGACAACAACATTATAGATATAGATGCCGAAGCTTTCTATGATCTGCCCAAATTGCAAAAGTTGGTCTTCACAAAAAATAATATATCTATGATACGTAACCAGACGTTCCTGCACACCTTCAACTTGTTAGAATTGGACTTGAACAAAAACAACATCTACTATCTGAACCGTCACACTTTTGATGGATTGGCGAACTTGAGGAAATTGGATCTCAGGAAGAATCGAATACAGAATTTGACTGAGTTCACTTTTGCGGAGTTGTGGAATCTGCAAGAGTTGCTCCTGGGCAAGAACGAATTGCGTTTTATATCGGAGCGAGCGTTCGACGGGCTCTCTCAACTCCGAAAGTTGTCCCTTGATGACAATAAACTAGCCTCTCTCCCATCGGGGCTTTTCGAGGGAGTTAGGGGTCTGAGCTCCCTCGATTTGCGATCCAATGAGCTGCACGCATTAACTTTCGACAACATCAAACCCATTTTGGACAACTTACGACCCCTGAACAGCAATCTACTGCTCGAAGGTAATAACGAATACATAATTTACTTCCGCATTCTAGCTTTGATAAACTTAAAACACACGTTGAATATTAAACGAGTTGAAACAGAGACGTTATTATTAACTTTAACTTATAAAGTTGGGTCTTTTATGATCCCTCGGGGTGTCTTCCCTGCTTGTGAAGGTAGAGATAGAAGTGGAAAATGTTGTATAATACGTTTTATTTTGAAATAGTTCTGTAGTTCGCTCCCTCGCCTGTGTCACTTTCAAAGTCCACGTCCCATTTAACTTTAAGCCGAGATTTTAGTTTTATATAAATATGTTTTCGTTCTTTACAGAGAACAACTTCGTGTGCGACTGCAGGTTGAAATGGATGCACGCTCTTCGCAACGAGACAAAAAGTCAAAACACAAAAGATTCTCTCGACGGGGTAACTTGCAAAATAGACCCTCCTATAGTGAGCTCTGCTTACAATAAAATGCCTGAAGCTGAAGACAAACTGGATTACAACCAAGATATTCTGCACGCCGGGATAACTATAGAAACTCGGAATGAAAAGATGAACGTTACTGAGAAGACGATTCCTGATCAAGAAGTGCCCGATACCAATACGAATGATATATCGAAGAAAGGAGTGAAAAGAAACGTTTTGAAGTTCCCTCCCGAAAAATTGCCCTGTCCTAAAGAAGAAGAGAAAACAACAGAGGCGCCACCTATGCCTTTGGGTGATCCGCTGATCCCTATCCAGAACGAAATGAAAACGTTTAGGTTTTTAGATATGAGCTCCGGACAAACCCTGCCCAGTAGATTTAGTCTTTTAGTATTATGGAGTGTGTGTTTTACGTTTTTCTTTACTTAGGCTCAGTTTATTTAAATCTAGTCATTACAGTTAAGAGATACAGACTAAAATTGTGTGGATTTTGATTGCTTTATTATCTTGTATATAAAATTAAATACTTGAAATGGGGCTGGAATATTAGCGCATCTCTGGCACTTATCATTATTTTAAATGATTTAGAAAATATTTTACACATTAAACTTCAATAATGACAGCAATAACCATTTATGTACAGCTTAGTGATATTTATTTTAGCGTGATTTTAGACAAGATTATGTTAGTCAGAATATTATATCATATTATTTTAAACTAGTGTGAGTTTAAAAATATTCTGAGCTAAAATGAAGCTGATTTAACTTTTTAACAGGCTCACATTTTACACAGTAAGTAGATGTAAAATATTAAATTAGTTTAGTACTGTAATTATTTTTGTACAACCACAACATAGCTACCTTATAAGGACAGTGTTAAAAGTTTGTAGTTTGAACATCGCCAGTCTCGTTTGCGCATTCCAACATTAGTTTTAAAAAAAAACGTCATTTAATTTTAGTAAAGAAACTAGGAACCTCAGAATACAGACATTCTGAGCTAGGAACCAATATCAAAATTTTTTGACAAATATTTCAATTTGATTCAAGTTAGTTTTCATAGATAAGAATGTTTTTTTAGAAATTATTAACGTAAAAAATATTTTTATGTATAAAATTAATTTGGATCAAATACAAATTTTTGACGAAAATGTTTGATGTTGTTTTCTAGTGAAATAAAAGATGATTTATTTATAAGTTTATTCAGTTATTTTATATCTTCATAAATGTTGGTATGCGTGAGCGAGAAGGACGATAGTCGAACTACAAACTCTTAATTTTGTCTTTTAATCCTACATCATTATGCAACGATTTAATCGTATGTCACAAAAAAATAAAATTTCCCTCTAAATATTTTTTAAATTCCCATATATAATAATTCAAATACTCTATTCCATTCACAAACTTAAATGGAAAGTTTTAAGCTAAGAACGCAAAGTAGGTGACTGTTGCCACTTTGTTACGAAATACCTGGATAATATCAACGTCAGAGCCCCGAGCTAAGTTTGGATTTAATCAATTAAAGCAACCAAAATGCCATAAATTGAGTTGAAAGTCGTAATTTTACGGCGAGTAATAATTATGAATAATTCGTAATGAGCACTTTACCACTTATGCAAACAGTTAATGTGATTATACCCACACCTGATGGATGTTGTAAATTATCCGATAAATGTTACAAGTTAGGGTGAGTTCACACGGTGCGTTGCGTTGCTGTTGCGTTAATTCCATTCCACTTAGTGGTAAAAGTTTTGTTACTTGGTACTGACAGAATGACAGACAACATAAACACTGTCATTTTATAGTAGTGAGAGTTACTGTCATAGACCTATCTCAAGTTATTACTCAAAATGCTGTCGATTTATCACTTATTCAGTAAAAATTAACATATATAGTGCAAGAACGTCGTTACGATACTAATTATTTATTTGTTTTAATTTACAATAGAACTGTGTCTGTTATAAATTAAATCAAAGACAGTCTATTGGTTGTTTCTCTTGTTTGTTGTCTAATTTTATTTGTAATATTTCATAGTTCTAGGACAACGGGAAGTATCCCATAGGTTATGATTCCTTTGTTACGAAACATGCGGTTTTTTGCGACATATTCGGCTGTACCTATATTATAATATAACCGAGAAGTTTTTTTTTCACAGCTGCTAGGGACTAAATACTTGCGTTTATGGTTTAAATTTCAACTCGATACCTCCACACATTCCCAAGATTCCCAAGGTCATGACAGACTGGCAGACGAACAACAAAGTGATCATATAAGGGTTCCGTTTGTTCCTTTTGAGGTAAGGAACCCTAATAAATATTTTTTTCAAACATACAGAATCCAATTCGGTCTGTATGAATCTGTTCATTGATTATATTTAGGTGACACGAAAATTTGAAGCTCATGCTAATCTATACGATATAAAATAAAAAGCTTTGCTTTGTGAGAATGGATGACGCAACGGCGACGCATCGCTCGTGTAGCCTCGCTCTTAGGGTAAAGGTTGTATAAAGTCACTTTTGGTCACGTATTCATTAACATTACTTATTAAGTGTAAGCATTTTTGCATGGAAGAACGTTTTCTACACGATATTCAACATATTTTTTTCAGTTAAAAATCTTCCTTTGGTTTCATAAAAATATTTTATTTACTTACATTAAATGTTATGAATCACATGACATAGCTTAAAATTAACTTATACAGTAATTAGTTAAGATTAATATGTATAAAATTTCATTCTCGTCTAGACACTTAATTGTTTCAAATACTGAGAATATCCAGCTAATAATTATTATAATAGAAGGCTAAAACATAATAAAACTTAAAGAAAAACATCGCTACATCTTAAGCCGTGCCTAAATAAGGGCTTTAAAGTTACGACTGTTTTACTATCACAGATTATAATGCCATAAAGGGGCGACGCAAAGACTAACAAGGACAAAGATATAAAAGTTCAGTAGTGAGAGCGAGAAAGCAACATCGAGCATAAATGGTAAGACCCCGAAAATAATGCAATTGAGTCGCGCGGTGATTAAAATTTAGTGCAATTGGTTTCTTTATCTCAAATTGCGAGGGGAAAAGGTTAGTGGATATTAGAACTGTTAAAACAATTTCATTGGGATCTGGCGGGCGTCTGGAGCCGGATGGCAATGGCGGCCATTTTGTTACACTACTCACTGAAAAAAATATAAACTTTGGGTTCCGTTCTACGTAAGTGGAACTTACATACAATATATTTTTATTCTTTCAAATTTCATAAAGGAACTTGTGCATGTTATTAATGTGATGTAAATAGATGGTGAAAATGTTGAATATAATGTGATAAAATGATGATTAGGTTGATAGAAAAAAGTACGTAAAAATACTAGCAGCGTAGGAAGATCAGCCACAAGGTGGCAAAAAAAATCTCATATAACTGACAGGAAGATGCTGGATGCAGGCTGCTTCCAACTGGTCTTTTAGGAAATCCATGGGGGAGGCCTATGTCCAGCAGCGGAGTTCTTTTGGCTGAGAGATGATGATGATGATGAAAAATACTTTACCAAAAAGTCATCATTGTTTTGTTTTCTTTAAGACAATATTGGTTTACAATATACTTATGAGAACGATACATTGTTTAAAAGTTTTTTTTTTACAAAATATTTCGGTTATTTAATTAGCTATTATCGCTATTATTATTTAAGTAACAATATTTATAATGTATAATCTTGGCCCTAGATTGTAAATGCTCACACCTAGTAAGTAATTACACATTATACTTAAGACTCATTATGATAAGTCGGTATATAAATTAAGAAGGTACTCTACAAGCTATATAATTTTAAAACACAAAAATGTAAAAATGCTCTTTTAAAAATACTTAGTTCGTCACTTAATAAAGCATTCACTTCAAATATACCTAGTTCCATTACATAAAATAGTTCTTTAATTATTCAAGTATTGCCATTTTTTAGTAATTATTATTTAGATATTATTCAAGTATTGCAATTTTTTGTGAATGTATTATTTTATTATGTAATGAATGTAATGATTATGTAATGAAACTCAGAAATTTTAATAAAACGTACGTGGACGTACCTTGATAGGTAATATAGGTGTTTCTACACGGTGCAAGTACACTATTAAGATAGGGCTTAAAGCACGCAGCATTCTTTCTAGCGCAACACAAGATTTTTAAACAAATAAAACCAAATCACTGAGTGGGGATTTTTTCTCTCTTTCTCTCTTTTTTCTCCAATCTTTGGAAGCCTGTAGTTCTTGTTGTTATCCCCTTCTTATCAGTTCTCGCTTTTGCTTCCTCTCGTACTTTCATTCCAATTCCACTGAGTGGGAGATCTAGAAAAGTGAGAGGCAGCTGAGAGTTACCTGAGCGATTTGAACCAAACCTTAATAGACAGAATCTTCAAATAACATACTAGCTAAAGCTTTTCTAGTCTATATTACTGAGAAATTATCGTGACTGGCTCATTGCTGTAATAGTGACTATAAGTTTGTTCTGTTGTCTATGTCCAGCTGTGGACTTCTTATTGCTGAGATGATGATGATATGATCGATAAGCTTGCTCTTGACCGCTCACTCGAATGATGTTCACTCTAGAACACGCTTACCTTGAAGAAACCAACATTCATGATTTCAAAACAGAAAGTGAGTTTGTGCAGAGGACGCGAGCGAAAAATACGTTAAAGTGGTAAGTTACATAGCTACAGACTGGGACTACCAGTTTACAGTCGAATATTTCACTATGTATTTTCGCAATTCAAAAAAAAAACATACTTAACGAATTGATAACCTCCTTCTTTTTGGAAGTCTGTTAAAAATGTTGAAATTAATAATAAAATGTCAATTAAATGTAATACAAAAACATTGTTTGAAAAATATTAAATTTTGCTATTTATCTCCAGTATCTTCAAAATATTGTTTACCTGTTTTGAACCATAACTGATAAAAGTACTTGAAATTGAACCACCTTAAGACACCATTGTTAGTAAATCGTGACTAGCTGTTAGAGCTAGATACCTACATTTTTGAAGATATGGAATTCTTGACTATATTTAAAGGATTTTCTGTGTAAAACATTAGATGCCTTACCGAAAAACATTACTTAACTTTAACCATCATCTTAAATACTCTGTCTTCTTTCAGCAAGTGTCATTGCGTGTCAACGAGAAGTTGACAAAATATGTTAAGCAATGCTTGAAGTTATGTAACGTTATTCGGTAAGGCAGTTGAGAATAGAATTTTAAATCTTCTAAGTAAATTATTTTACTTAATTTACTTGTTTAAATATAGTGTTTATTTGTTAGATTTAATTTTAGTGCACACATGCGACGTGTAGAACCATCTATGTTGTATCGACTCGTGAAAGAGCTAAATAAATGTATTCATTCATTAATGTGTATAACGTTGTATAAAGTATTTTGACAAGGCGTTTTTTGTATGAATAAAGGTATGTGTAAATTTTTTTATAAATAAATTATCGTTTTATTTCACCCTGAGCTATAAAAACTAGTTTAATATCGTTTGTATAGAGAGAATATATCGTATGTCGGTATCTAATATGCAAAAATATATGATTTCCCCCTTTTATTTAGTTTGTACTGAACCCTCGGTGGGCGAGTCTGACTCGCTCTTGTCCGGTTTTTTTTATAGAAGATAGATCTACGATTGACCACCAACTCGCCTGATGTTAAGCGTCAGTGTGGCCGAGGATGGAGCTCGTCGATCTAGAAGATATCTATTCACTCTAGCCTTGAAAATTCCAAGATTGTAGGATTGGTTGCGCCAGTTGATTGTAGTTTTAAGCTCTTTATATTTTGGTGTATTTTCCATTCCATCCTCAACCCTTTATAATAAGCAGCACTGTGAAGAGTGTACGGAACGACCGAAGATTACCCTACTTCGTTAAAAAGAAAACAAAGTGACTAGATGCATTTTAGTCTAGTCAGTGGGACATATGCGCTTGCGCGCGGCGGTTTGTTTTCGTACCTATTAATTAAGTAAAAGCTGTTCGCGTGTGAAATGTTGTATGCTATAAACTGTTATATAGTGTCTTCGCCGGGCATTGTGTCCTAATGAAAATAATAAAAAAAATATGGAACGCTTTGGGAAACGTGTATTGCGACTAGCCGATTAGGACAGGACCACAGGGGCGTGCGAGTACTTACGCAGGCACCGCGCCATTCTTCACTAATCTATGAATGAACTGGAGAGCCACGAGATATTCAAGTAAGTACTGCTTCCCGTCTCTCCGTTCCTTGTCTCATGCACCGTATTCCACCTCAAAAAATATAGTCCACTCTTTCTGGGGCTTTGATTACCCCACCGTAATTTGACGTTAAGTACCAATTACAATTATAAATTTAACTGAACTGAACTGATTTTGATAAAACATAACTAAAACACTCGATGAAATTCTCTTTCCAAAAAACAAGATCAAAATCGGTTCATCCGTTTGAGACCTACGATGTCACAGTCAGACACACAGATACACACGTTACATGCCGTAAGGCGAGATGGTATGCCCGTTCTGGGAACACAGTTCAAGAGTTTATTTTATTTTATTCAGGAAACACACAGTATCAAATATCTAAATTAAATAAATCCGAACAAGTGCGAGTCAGACTCGCCCACCGAGGGTTCCGTACAAACTAAATAAAAGGGGGAAATCATATACCTATTTTTTTTTTTATATTTTCCTTCATAAACCGAAAAATATACATCGTAAAAATATTTAACACATTCCTTGCTCACCACTCGGATCCGAGTAGGGGCTATAGTAGCAGCGCCTCCCACTCGGATCCGAGCGAGCGAACGTTTGAGGCAGCCCTCATTCCTTGCATAGAGACACTATTTTTTTGTGATTAAATAAAAAAAATCCAGTTTTCGGATTTTTTCCTATATGTAGAGTACACATATAGGAAAAAATCCGAAAACTGGACATTTTTTATTTAATCACAAAAAAATAGTGTCTCTATGCAAGGAATGAGGGCTGCCTCTTGCCACAATGCTTCTTGCCAAATTTCAGAGTTCTAGGTCAACGGAAAGAACCCCATAGGTTTTGTTTCCTCTGTGAGTGTCGAAATGTGCGTTTTTTACGACATATTCGGCTGTAACTTTTTTTTACGAAAACTGAGAAATTTTATTTTTCTTTTTGCAGCAAGATACTATAGATCTGCGTATATGGTTTTAATTTCAACTCGATACCTTCACGCGTTCCCGAGATAAAGGTCTTGACACCCGGACAGACGGACAGACTGACAGACGGACAACAAAGTGATCCTATAAGGGTTCCCTTTTTTCCTATTGAGGTACTAAAAATAGGGTCACTCAGAACTATTTACGTGACTCCGCATATGTATAAATATAAACAAGTTAATTTAAAGTTATCGAAAATGTATAAATTGGTTTAAAACCAATAAAAGAGTAAGTATTTAGATTTCGTCAAACCAGTTTTTGGAAATTTCCGATTTATTTTTATGGGGGGATGTGTTGAATAAATCAAAATTGCAATAGATACGTTCTTCTAGGTTGTTGATAAAATTAGCCGATCTCAAGAAAAAAGATTTTGTCTATAGTTCGAAGAACTATGCGGCATGTGAAGGGTAACGGGACGTCTCATTAGCCGGGTGGAAACTCTCAAACTTACTAATACAATAAGATGATGAAAGAAGATTATAATAAGTATAGGGCTTTCTGATTAAATCCGGGAGCGTTTCTTATGGAAACCAATTATCACGTTGTTTTTTTTTTATTTATTCTCCTGTGATAGCTACCTTTAAATGACCACAATGAAAACTACACCATGAGATAGTCTGTGATAGCTACCTTTAAATGACCACAATGAAAACTACACCATGAGATAGTTTAAACAATCTATATTATAAAAAAAAATAGTTATGGGTGGGTTATTTGACCGAGTCAAATTTAGTTCGTTTTTAGCTTTAAAAAAATAACAATAACCTTTACTTTATATGTTTTGCTATTATTATAATCAAATAAAAGAAAGAAAAATTAAAGATAAAATAAAAAATTAAAAAAACATTTTAATTGAGTTGAAATCTACAAAAATACAAATTATACAACTTGCCATATTAAACCACAAAGTAGAGTAAAAAAAAAAAAAAAAAAAAAAACTTCGCAAAGTCATTGCATAGAACAGTATCTTTCACCCTAAAACAAATCAAATTAAACGTTAATTAAATTTAATTCGAGATTCCGAGGGATCACAGCATTAGTCCTGCGCCACCGAGATAGTGTTATATGCAGCTAATGAAGTGTGAACGGATCGCCTTTGATACGGAGGTCCGCTGCCCGACAAGGGACTTTAAAGTAAACAACAGTTTGACCGTTTTGCTTTTGTGGTATTTTGGGGGAAGGATTATGTTGGGCAGCTTTTTAGACTTCGTTGAATGCGGTGAACGCATTAATATTTATAGACGATCGGTGTCTATATAAGATCAGTTTTGTTTTTGTTAACTGACCCACATTGTGAGGTGTTGATTTAATATCAACGTGAGAGTAGCAAAGTCAAATTTCTTTCCTTTGTATTGGGCCTGCACGAATAACGCATTTTCAAGGTAGATATGCCGTCTGGGGCGATCGCACTAGTAAACTTCAGCTGAAGCGCAATTGAACGTCAACCGAACCGCTACTTTTTGCACGTGTCGTGGGTTTTTTAAGGTAAACATGATATTAAGTACTTTTAAATGTACTTGCGTCATTGTCGACCACATCGTTGCTATTCAACAGGCAAGTACTCACGAGATGGCAGACGACCTCATACAAGTGGCGAGAAGACGCTGGATGCAAGCCGCTTCCAATCGGTCTTTTTGGAAATCCATGGGGGAGGCCTATGTCCAACAGTGGACTTCTTATGGCTGAGATGATGATGATGATGATGAGGCAAGTTGGTGGTCAAATGCGAAATCCACCATAAAAAAATAACTAATAGAATATATAGGTTAAAGTAATTTTTTTGAAAAAGAAATTGCGTGACTACTATACAGTTACTTTTATTTCTAACTAACATGGAACATTTATTATAACGTTTGGTATCACAAACACACCTCCGAGAATGCTTGACGTCCAGCACTTCTCAACTCCGTCGTTGTGGTCTTGTGGTCTAGAAGCACCGCAATTTTGCTAACGACCTCCTTAGTTGTAACCTAACCTACATTTACTTGACTAAATGTAGGTTGAATAGAAGGGTTAGAAATACATTTCTACGGCTTCTGTTGAATGCTTGAGATAATACAGTCTCTAACCTGAAATTACAATTATGTTCTCTTCAGTAAAGAAACATGCCTAATGTAGTCAAACTGCAGAAATATTTCTTTCAATTATAAGTTATTTTTCTTTGTCGCAACAGTTAAAAAAAAACTTTATTTTTTTAATTGTAAATAAAAGTTAAAGTAAACAAAAATGATTTTAACTTCTTTCTTCTACACCCGTTACACACGGTACACCCGGTACACGTTACTATATTATTTTACAGTTTTAGTACTTATGTACATTTATGTGCTCCTTCATTTTAACTGGGGAAAAACAAATAGAATTACCAGCTGCTTCTCTTTCCGTGCATACTGTAAAAGTTAGTTGACTTTGGGATTTATGTAGGTGATACTGATGGGCTTCTCTCTTTTACTGCAAGTCAATATTTTGTACTAGCGTCGAAGTCTCAATTTCGTGCGTGGTTAATGATACAATGCCTAAGTACACAGTAAGAGAGAATATGCGTGAATTTATGCATGTAAATATACATACACTTGCGTGATTTTAAAAATATATAAGTTGGCTGTAGCGACTGGATATTATACCTTAAAAAGTTCATGTCCAATGTCCACGCACGAACCAATATAGTCTTTTTTTTTTATATATGTAGATGCATAGATGTTTCAATAGGTATCAATAATTATCAACGGCATAAACACAAAACAATATAAAAAACGTAATAATGTTTTGAAAATATCTCTGAAAATATCTCCAGAAATTATTATCTTAAAAAGATCTCCGTCAATAATGTTCATCAGAAAATATCTTTGAACAATCATTTTCATTTGGTCGGATGGTTTCTGCCGACAAATATAATGGTGTTCGATTCTTCAGTAATTGGAATGGGTATTTTAATAGACTGTGTTGTCTGCTCCACCGAGCATTCTCCAAGGCATTGTCGTATTTTGTATTTTATTATGAGAAAATCTTTATTGGAACTAAGGACACCTAGAAAGAAATTGAACTCGCGTTGTGTGCAGGCTTCGCGCTATTGTGCTGCGAAAGTTTGTTCTTTATGTGAATCTATGGAAGTGTAAAAAAAACTGAGATGTTATTGGTAAGTTTTTATTGTAATGAAACTCGGTTTCTAAAGAAACAATTGTATTTATAGGGTTCCGTACCTCAAAAGGAATAAACGGAACCCTTATAGGATCACTTTGTTGTCCGTCTGTCCGTCTGTTCGGGTGTCAAGACCTTTATCTCGGGAACGCGTGAAGGTATCGAGTTGAAATTAAAACCATATACGCAGATCCATAGTATCTTGCTGCAAAAAGAAAAATAAAATTTCTCAGTTTTCGTAAAAAAAAGTTACAGCCGAATATGTCGTAAAAAACGCTCATTTCGACACTCACAGAGGTATCAAAACCTATGGTGTACTTCCCGTTGACCTAGAACTCTGAAATTTGGCAAGAAGCGTTGTGTACACATATAGGGAAAACTGGACATTTTTAATTTAATCACAAAAAAATAGTGTCGTTATGCAAGGAATGAGGGTCGAAATTTTAAAGTGAATTAACCGTATCATGTGGGGTATCATATGAAAGAGCTTAATTAGCATTAGTTAAAACAGGTTTTTAAATATATTTACGATGTATATTTTTCGGTATAAAAAGGAAAAAAAAATGATTTCCCCCTTTTATTTACTAGTTTGTACGGAACCCTCGGTGGGCGAGTCTGACTCGCACTTGTCCGGTTTTATTTTTTTACTGATAACAAAAAAGGATGAATGTCATTTTTATTCACGTCCGCCAGGGCATGACAGATGCTTACTAACAGCGGATACTATTTTTTCAAATCTGGTTTACTCTTCCATGACAGTATGCTTTAAATAACGATTCAATCCTGCAAAAAATGAAATTGTGAGAAAATTTTATATTTTCGTGAGTGACTTAATTATGAAAATCTTCTGGAAATTATGTTGTAATTATGTGAAATTATGTATGCAGCAAAAAAAATTGTTGAGGTGTATGTGGATTGTTGTGTTGTGACACTGTTGTTTGTTTTATGCAACACCGAACTGTTATTCCGATTTTATCATCTCGTTACCTCCCACTACGGGATCAAATTTAAAAATCATCATCAACATCATCATCTCAGCCACAAGCAGTACACTGCCGGATAAAGGCTTTCTCCATTTCTATTTCCAAAAAGACCGGTTAGAATCGGTTTGCTACTTGAAACTATTCCGATACATATTTCACTCGCATTTCCAAGCATTCAAAAGGGAAATCGTCGGTGAAAGCTTCAAGCACCGTAGTTGGAAACTTCCTGTTCGTCTAGAAGACGCGTTTATGGTACCGCAAGCACTTCACCACACTCCCAAGTACGTTCTAGACTGCAATTTAAGGCTCAACGCAGCTAGAAACTCGTCGACTAGACCGGTGAAAGAAATTCAATGGCCTATTGAAAGGAGGAAATTTTATTTCTACTTCCAATTTTTTAAATTTTATATATTATTATAATTATGATTTTGTAATAAGTTAAGGTTTTGACAATTAAATAGTTGTGGTTGTGCCTATCCAGTGCGATTTTTTTAAATCAACAAGTATCTATATTAAAAGAAAAACAACATACCCGACTGCAGAAAAGCAATTTTTGCAGTCTAACTTACGATTTTGTTACGCTTGATACGCTGTTGAGTGTACGTTTTTTGTGAGAAAGTATAGCTGAGCTGTAGGTCGTGGGTTCGACCCCCACCCAGGGCAAATATTTGTGTGATGAGAGTGGATGATTGTTCTGTGTCTGGGTGTTTCTATGTATCTTAAGTATGTTAGTCTAAAAAAAGTATTTATGTATTCTATCAGCCATCTAGTTTCCATAGTACAAGCTCTGCTTAGTTTGGGCTAGATAGTGTTGTGTAAAATGTTCACTTATATTTATTTATTATTATTTATTAACACACATATCAAAATTAATCAACCAGTTTAAATTTTAAAAGCTCGTAAAACATACAAACTCATTTATTTAAATTTACAAAAAAAACAGTATCGGCTTTGAGCTGTTGGATAAGAACAAAATACACCATATCATCATTTTAAACAAAAAATGCCTTCTTAGTAACAACAACCGCACAGTTTGCTCAAATCAAATCTACGATACATATGTATGTATCGTAGATTCGATACATATGTATATAAGTACTTTCTAAGTTAGATCAATTTCGTTGTAAAGTAAACAACAGCAGCAGCCAAGTTTACCAACGTATTCAATTAGAAGGGAAGGGGAGGTTCATTTCCTAAGTTCCCCTTACTTTATACACTATCAGTATTAACTAAACGCGGTAATGAGACAGTTTGTAAGCCACTCCGAGAGCAACCCCCCAAATAAAATTTATGAGATTGAGTTAATAGGATTAAGGGCTCGGGACCGACTTGTTCACTGCTTTTAGAAATTAAAGGTAAATGTTAGTGCTTCAAAACGTAAATTTTGGATATGTCCGGAATAAATGGGAATTGTTTATTGGTGTGAAAAATTAGCGCTGAAAATTAGGTCGGTTTGTTGGGATGATTTATTATTTGTGCCTTTCGACCGCCGGTGAAATTTTAAATGTTATGTATGAAATTTTTCGAAACGTATCAAATATTTTGTATGTTTTTTTTGTTTTGTGTCATAGATAAACTCAATAAAAGAAATAAAAATGTATTCAACAAAATACTAATATACAAGTAAGTTCAGAAAACGTACATACCCCGATGAAAGAAAAAAAATGGCTGAACCAATTTTGATGAAACATAGCTAAGAACACTTTCGATTAAATTATCTTTTAAACAAAAAATAAAAACTAGATCGAAATCGATCCATCCTTGTGAGAGCTACTTACGATGCGACAGACAGACACACAGATACACACGTCAAACTTATGCTGCTTTTGGGTCGGGCGTTAGAAACAAAGTCATAGTCCTAGACAGGTTAGTTACATTATTTATGAATAAAGAACGGCTGGCCAATTTACAGGAAATTTTATATGCAGGAAGCTTATAACTTTGAATATATAGGCTACTTTTGTCTTCCTGAAGATTACGGGGATTACGGGGTCGTCGCGTATCTATTTTTTTGGATTGCTTATAAAATTCTCGTCAGTTATAAATGTTAGGTACAGATAACAAAACAAATTCATTTTAACTTGACTCGTCTTATAATAATGCTGTAAAAAAATTGTACGGTTATTTCATTTGGTGTAACGCCCTGACCCCGAATTTCAATCAATTTGAAAAGCTTCTTTCAGACTGCAATTATATTACATTAAGCAATTGACTGTATTTAAGTTAAATAACAACAACGGCTTCAAAGCTTTCAACTTTCTGATATTTTCCTCTTGAGAAACTTCTAACTTTATTTTTTAATTAACTCAACAAAATGAAATGAAAATTTCTAAAATTAATCATAATGAAAGTTAAACTCAAATGACGAGATAATGAAGAGTAAATACGGTTCGAGTGAGATCCAGCGATACGCAAATGTGTGAGTGTTTGAGCGCACAATCAAGATATGCGGAACTAGCGGGCGCAGTCGAGCGCTCTGCTAATAGTGACGGGACAAGTGGCTGTGCTGAGGAGGGGACTTATCGATATTTTTAATTAATTTATCGACAAATATTTTCCTCTACTAATTTGTACTACTCTGGTAACTAACGTGGTTTTCACACATTTAAAATAAAAACTATTGCTTTATTACACGTCTGTTTTGAGTCGAAATATTCGGCTATTGTTTCAACTGCATTCAAACCGCAAACGTCGACCGCGTGTGTCAAAGTGCGGTCAAAGGAGCAACGTACACGTCACACTCGGTCGATGACGTGCCTCGTACTTGCCTCGCGCTTGACGTATATTTCGACTCAAAACAGATATATAGACAGAGAGTAGTTTTTATATAAAAATATACCTACCTACTCTTGTTTCTTCACATTTAAAAAAATACAGAGATGTTTAATTGCTGAACCTAATAGGTATTTTACAACAAATATTAACTAAAGGTTACATAATATGCTTACTCTATGAATGAAAATTATAAAACTAAGCTTATTTTAAAACTAATTCTAACTTTACTTTATAAATGGGATTAGTGTGTATACTTTAAGATAAGTTTAATGATACACTGAAAATGTAATTTTGATTACTTTGGTAATAATATTTAAAATTTAACTTTTTATCAGACAAATTAGAATTTCCAAACTGACGAAAATAATAAAAGTTTTGAAAGCTATATCCAATAAATGTCAAATACAGATTTAAAAAATAATTCAATGTGAATTACAAAATAGTTTCAATATTTACACTTGAGATAAGTAAGACGTTCGCAAAAATTTATTTGAAAATGTATTATATGATTGAACTATTTATAATTTGATAAACTGGTATAATAATTATGTAAAAATTACTTTATTTGACGGAACAGAATGAAAACAGATATTCGAAACAAAAAATCAAAACTTTCGATTACCTACTTTCTTCACTAAGTATGGTTCCAAATCGGAGCCACGTTTCCATTAGATTATAATACCTGAACGAGCACATATTATATCTAAAATATCGTTATGCTTCAATGCACGCAGCGTAAACAAACCTAACCACTTGGCTTGTTAATCGATAAATCGACAATTGACGGGTGCATCACTAATCAGAGATCCAAAGCCAAGCGCCTCTGTGAAGTTATACATCTATAACTTTGCAACTTCATGTACCTTAACGTTAAGCAATACAGTTGATTTTGCTTTGATGATGTTTGTTAAGTTTGTAAAATCAGGCGGATAGAGGAGACAAGTGGAGTAGATTTGGGTTTGCGAGAATTTGGGTGACTTTCCGTATACATGCATAGCAAATGCAGGTACCGACTTGGATTAGAGTGCTGCTCTTGTAACAAAATCCTTGTGTCGGGGCGTAAGTTAACATTAAGTCAAATACACAAATAGACGTTTATTTTCCATTTAAATACTTATTTCAATACTTATAGGTTCATTAACCTCAGACAAAATATGTATTAAATGATGATTTTTTTCACAAATGACTTCCTTTCAGATTAGTACTATAAAAAAAACTTTTTATCATTTTACTACTTAACATAAATTTAACAAAATCATGTGGTGAATTATGAATAAAATATTAATTTAAAAAAAATATTTAACAACAAGCTTTTATTTAAATGCTCTAAAACGAAGAAAATAAATTTTATATTGATATAAATAAAAGCTTGTCGCGAGAACATTTTTTTTTTTTCAAAAGAACAAACTAACTTTAAAGCAAATGATAAGAACGCGTCTAAGTCTTTTGTTGGAATTAAATATTACTTAGTAGATAGGTACGATGTTGTTTGAAATCTCGCGACAAGCTTTTATTTATATCAATATAAAATTTATTTTCTTCGTTTTAGAGCATTTAAATAAAAGCTTGTTTTTAAATCACCAGCCAATTAATTAAGTAAAACTCTTTTAATAATATATTGAGGTACACATGAAATTGAATGAATTAATTAGCAGAAATTCTAGAAACGTGTTTTAAAATCATGTTACTCAATGAGAGATTTTTACTAAACTTCAATAACGTCAAAAATACCTCAATTAGAAATTAGAAAACAAAGTATTTCAACAGTGGTATTAATGAAATGTTAATTGTTAAATAATTTATTGAAATTTTCATTACCTTATATCTCATTATCACGTAAACGTCTCAAAGTTGTTTACTATATTAAAGTTATAAGTCGTTCATTGTTACACACCGTATAAATTCATTCCTCCATCGGTTTCACTGCCACGTAGCATTAACTGGGCTCTGGTCAAGTTATATCTTGTAAAATGGAAACATTTTTAACTAATCTCGATATAATTTTTTAAACCAGTTTCGTTGAAAACATCTTTAATAATTTTATAGTTTAAAAAACTGAAACAACCGACTTCAAAGTACGTTATTTCGTTTAATTGTCTTATTATACAATTAAACAAGATAATAATTAAACAAGGCGCTCAAGCGTTGAAGTAGCTCTATCGTCTCCTCATACACATTGGATGAGGAGTAAGTAGGTTTTACTTTTCAAGCGCAATAAATCCCTCACGATTGTAAACTTTTTAAAGAGACCTCTCTTCACCCGCTCGTTTCTTTTTCAATAATGACATTTGTCATTGAATGTCAAATGCTTCGTCGTCGCAGATTAGAAAATGTGCAGATGTTTATACGAAAAACCTCAACATTTGACACTTTTGTAAAGAAAAACGTGTCAGTGGAACTCTGCGATTCTATAACCTGACGCACTCACTCAGGAATCCAATGAAAATATTTTTACTTTTAGAGATTATTCAAAAAGTAATAAAGCAAT
This sequence comes from Lycia hirtaria, assembly GCA_947563715.1. Classification (NCBI taxonomy): domain Eukaryota; kingdom Metazoa; phylum Arthropoda; class Insecta; order Lepidoptera; family Geometridae; genus Lycia; species Lycia hirtaria. The sequence goes on from OX387375.1 coordinate 30,541,307, forward strand.
GTTTCTAAAATAATTATGGGACCAACTTGGGAGCTTTCTCTATATGCCAATTCACGAAACACAAAAATTGGTTCAAGAATGAGCGAGAAATTCGTGTACATATATAAAAAAAAAAAAAACGGTACGAATTGATAACCTCCTCCTTTTTCGAAGTCGGTTAAAAACCAGATGAAAATCGGTCCATCCATTAGAGAGCTACGATGCCACAGAATCACACGTCAAACTTAAAACACACCATTTTTGGGTCGGGGGTTAAAAACTACAATGAAAGATCTTGATCGTCACAGAATTCGCCCTATTTACGTAAGTCTTTGTTCATCGTTTAATTTGCAACTAGTTTTCCATATATACCTAGACTATCTTTTACACACGAATATGACGCATACAACTGAATTGAAATATCAAGCTGAATTTCAAGACAAACTATGTAAACATTCTTTTTAGGGTTCCGTACCTCAAAAGAAAAAAACGGAACACTTATAGGATCACTTTGTTGTCCGTCTGTCTGTCCATATGTCCGTCCGTCCGGGTGTCAAGACCTTTATCTCGGGAACGCGTGAAGGTATTGTATTGAAATTAAAACCACATACGCAAATCCATAGTCTCTTGCTGCAGAAAGTAAAATCAAATTTCTCTTTTTTCGTAAAAAAAAAGTTAGAGCCGAATACGTCGTAAAAAATGCACATTTCGACACTCATAAGGTAATCAAAACCTATGGGGTACTTCCCGTTGACCTAGAACTATGAAATTTGGCAAGAAGCATTGTGTCCGGTATTTGTAAAAAATCCGAAAACCGGAAATTTTTAATTTAGTCACAAAAAAATAGTGTCATTATGCAAGGAATAATAATAATCATTTTATTTCAGAAATTATCCATATAGGTACCTTAAATTACAAATCACAAATCACAAAACACAAATAGGATAAATCAATTCTACAATATAATTATTGTATCAATTTCATAAATATTCATGTCAACTCAAATATATCGATGTCAAATACAATCAAATATCATAATCAATGTCTAAAATAATAAAGAATGTTATAATCAAAACAGTATATACACATAATCAAAATAGTATATACACATACACATATTTATGCAAGGAATGAGGGTCCAAATTTTAAAGTGAATTAATCATATCATGTGGGGTATCATATGAAAGAACTTAATTAGCATAAGTTAAAACAGGTTTTTAAATATTTTTACGATGTATATTTATTGAAAAATATAAAAAAATATATGATTTCCCGCGTTTATCTACTAGTTTTTACGGAACCCTCGGTGGGCGAGTCTGACTCGCACTTGTCCGGTTTTTTTTTCTTATTTAATTTTAAGCTTCTTATGCACCACGATCCGTGACCTATATCAGAAATACAAACTTTTGTTAACTACATATCGTTACGGGAAGATTATTTCATTTTAATTTACTTAAGTAACTTATTCATAAGTGTGTATACACTGAGCAGATCAGCGACCAAGCAAGCAAACAGCACCCGATCACGAGTATGACGCATGTGCCAGCCATCGCCCTCCTCAACCATAGATATGTTAGAGAAGAGGGCGACCACACGACGCAGCCGCAAGAAGGAGCCCCATGCAAATATTCCGTTAATTGTAATTATAAGTGTTTGAAACTATTCGTTTCAGTTTCCATTAAGGTAACTATTATCTCGTGGTTCTAATTGCAAACGAGAAGGTTAAAAAGGATTATCTCTGAGTCACTCTAATCGGAGTATATCCCGGTCACCCATGAACATTTAAAGTTGTGGTGTACAATGTACTTAAATTAATGTAACTTTTGTTGTACATATTTATAATGGAATTCAAATATACCTATTATTAGTGTGAAAACCCGTATCTCGGTAAATTCAAGGTTTTAGTTACAAATCTTAGTACCTATATACCAATAAGAGTGGGTTAAAGTAAGGATTTTCATAAAACGAGATGGGTTCAAAGACTTTTACCAATAAACTTCGGACCATCATACTAAAGGCGTTAATTAAAAGTTGATTTTGGAATATTTTATTTTAAAAGTTCGGTATTATATTATGACAAAAAAATAACTTTCAGTGATATAGGAATAAGTTTTTTAACTTAGATTATATACCTCTAGATTCCGTGTTCAAATACTAGGCGCATCGTTCAATTTGAAGCAAAAACGTTTTACGTGTGTGAGTGAGCCGCCTATCGAGGGTGTATTGCTTACACCATTTACATTTGTGTGCACGATGCTTGTGATACCAGTGTTTAGATATTTCCCCAAAACATAGAGACTTAAAAAAATATTTGGAGTCGATATTATTCAACCGGAAATTTAAACCTAACATTACTGTTAAAAGCATGAAAGTCCAAATTGGGCTCGTTTGCTTTGGTGTCTTAAGCACTTTCTGTTTCAGATGATATCTGACGAAGGTATCAGATGATTGCCACTGGAACACCCTGATGGAAAGGACTGAGACAGTCCAGTTTGGGCTCGTTTGCTTTGGTGTCTTAAGCACTTTCTGTTTCATATGATGACGAGAGTCTGACGAAGGTATCAGATGATTGCCACTGGAACACCCTGGTGGAAAGGACTAAGACAGTCCAGTTTGGGCTCGTTTGCTTTGGTGTCTTAAGCACTTTCTGCTTCATATGATGACGAGGGTCTGACGAAGGTATCAGATGATTGCCACTGGAACACCCTGGTGGAAAGGACTAAGACAGTCTAGTTTGGACTCGTTTGCTTTGGTGTCTTAAGCGCTTTCTGCTTTATATGATGACGAGGGTCTGACGAAGGTATCAGATGATTGCCAATGGAACTCCCTGATGGAAAGGACTAACATAGTCCAGTTTGGGCTCGTTTGCTTTGGTGTCTTCAGCACTTTCTGCTTCATATGATGACGAGGGTCTGACGAAGGTATCAGATGATTGCCACTGGAACACCCTGATGGAAAGGACTAACACAGTCCAGTTTGGGCTCGTTTGCTTTGGTGTCTTAAGCATTTTCTGCTTCATATGATGACGAGGGTCTGACGAAGGTATCAGATGATTGCCACTGGAACACCCTGGTGGAAAGGACTAAGACAGTCTAGTTTGGGCTCGTTTGCTTTGGTTTCTTAAGCATTTTCTACTTCATATGATGACGAGGGTCTGACGAAGGTATCAGATGATTGCCAATGGAACACCCTGATGGAATGGACTAACACAGTCCAGTTTGGGCTCGTTTGCTTTTGTGTCTTAAGCACTTTATGCTTCATATGATGACGAGGGTCTGACGAAGGTATCAGATGATTGCCACTGGAACACCCTGATGGAAAGGACTAACACAGTCCAGTTTGGGCTCGTTTGCTTTGGTGTCTTAAGCATTTTCTGCTTCATATGATGACCAGGGTCTGACGAAGGTATCAGATGATTGCCACTGGAACACCCTGGTGGAAAGGACTAAGACAGTCTAGTTTGGGCTCGTTTGCTTTGGTTTCTTAAGCACTTTCTGCTTCATATGATGACGAGGGTCTGACGAAGGTATCAGATGATTGCCAATGGAACACCCTGATGGAAAGGACTAACACAGTCCAGTTTGGGCTCGTTTGCTTTGGTGTGTTAAGCACTTTCTGCTTCATTAGATGACGAGGGTCTGACGAAGGTATCAGATGATTGCCACTGCAACACCCTGGCGGAAAGGACTAAGATAGTCCAGTTTGGGCTCGTTTGCTTTGGTGTCTTAAGCACTTTCTGCTTCATATGATGACGAGGGTCTGACGAAGGTATCAGATGATTGGCACTGGAACACCCTGGTGGAAATTACTAAGACAGTCTCGTTTGGGCTCGTTTGCTTTGGTATCTTGAGCACTTTTTATTATTAAGTAAATAATTACGCTTCAAAAATTGTATTTACAGTGTGCTGGTTTTCAGAACAAGGTTTACGGTGCCATTTGAAAGAAAAACAAATAATATCAGAAACATATTCTATATGATTATATAAGATTTCATTGACATTCGCATATGTAATTTAACATGTATACATTTGATTGAAAATTGACATAATAGTAATATGACATAATGAGAATCTTGACATGGATTAAATTTAACATTGTAATTTAAATAAATAAATATTTGTGGACATTTCACACAACACCATCTAGACCAAACTAAGCAAAGCTTGTACTATGGAACTAGATGGCTGATAGAATACAAATATACTTTTTTTTTGTAAATATATACATATGATACATAGAAACACCCAGACACAGAACAAACATCCATGCTCATCACACAAATGTTTGCCCTGGGTGGGGATTGAACCCACGACCTTTCAGTTCAGCAGGTAGACAATAAACACACTACCAATTGAGCCACAAGGCCAGTCAAATTATAACTTGACATGGATTAAATTGACATTGTAATTATAACTTGACATGGATTAAATTTTATATTGTAATTTGACATTGTATAATTAAAATGATAACTTCATATTTTGATTTGATTTTTCCGTAATAATAGTTTTTTTTTTGGAATGTCAATTTTTTTAATTACTCGGTGAGCCTACTTACAGTATTGCATGCCTGCTGGAGAGGCAAGTTTGTATAGGGAAAATCTAGAATTGTTATAATTCGATATTAAGATCTTTAATGTACCTAGTACCTACAAACTGTAATATAATTCTTAAAATTTGTATTAGAATTTGCATACCACAAATTTCTTATGTTAAAAATAATGACGAATCTTATTGGAAAACTATTCAATTTTGATGAAACTGAACATGCATATGGCCGCCATCACGGATATAACATTGTCAAGGTGACGGTAGAGGGACACTTAAAATAAATAAAAATAATTTAAAAAAAAACGACTGCGTCAATATCAGGATGTTCCAGTGCCAATCATCTGATACATTTGTCAGACTCTCGTCATCATATGTAGCAGAAAGTGCTTAAGAAACCAAAGCAAACGAGCCCAAACTAGACTGTCTTAGTCCTTTCCACCAGGGTGTTCCAGTGGAAATCATCTGATACTTTCGTCAGACCCTCGTCATCATATGAAACAGAAAGTGCTTAAGACACCAAAGCAAACGAGCCCAAACTAGACTGTATTAGTCCTTTCCACCAGGGTGTTCCAGTGGAAATCATCTGATACCTTCGTCAGACCCTCGTCATCATATGAAGCAGAAAGTGTTTAAGACACCAAAGCAAACGAGCCCAAACTGGACTATCTTAGTCCTTTCCACCAGGGTGTTCCAGTGGCAATCATCTGATACCTTCGTCAGACCCTCGTCATCATATGAAGCAGAAAGTGCTTAAGAAACCAAAGCAAACGAGCCCAAACTAGACTGTCTTAGTCCTTTCCACCATGGTGTTCCAGTGGAAATCATCTGATACCTTCGTCAGACCCTCGTCATCATATGTATCAGAAAGTGCTTAAGACACCAAAGCAAACGAGCCCAAACTGGACTGTCTTAGTCCTTTCCACCAGGGTGTTCCAGTGGCAATCATCTGATACCTTCGTCAGACCCTCGTCATCATATGAAGCAGAAAGTGCTTAAGAAACCAAAGCAAACGAGCCCAAACTAGACTGTCTTAGTCCTTTCCACCATGGTGTTCCAGTGGAAATCATCTGATACCTTCGTCAAACCCTCGTCATCATATGAAGCAGAAAGTGCTTAAGACACCAAAGCAAACGAGCCCAAACTGGACTGTCTTAGTCCTTTCCACCAGGGTGTTCCAGTGGCAATCATCTGATACCTTCGTCAGACCCTCGTCATCATATGAAGCAGAAAGTGCTTATGACACCAAAGCAAACGAGCCCAAACTGGAGTGTGTTAGTCCTTTCCATCAGGGTGTTCTATTGGCAATCATCTGATACCTTCGTCAGACCCTCGTCATCATATGAAGCAGAAAGTACTTAAGAAACCAAAGCAAACGAGCCCAAACTGGACTGTCTTAGTCCTTTCCATCAGGGTGTTCCAGTGGCAATCATCTGATACCTTCGTCAGATCCTCATCATCATATGAAACAGAAAGTGCTTAAGACTAAGAGTCAATAGGTAATAAAACTCTTTCGTCACTTTTCCATTTTTGGCCAAAAACAAAGCTTATCATTGGTAAATATATTTTATACCCTTGGCAACACCAAGCATTATGGCGCCATATTTCAATATTTTTTAATTCATTTTAAATTTCGGTTTGTCATTTTGATAAGAAATACATCAGAAAATTGAATATTTACTTATGAAACGTGATGTTTACACATTTTTCTTTTTTTCCTGGATGTTTTTTTACAGGATTTTACAGCACAAACTGATATTTTTTTTATTAAAACATTTATATTCGTAATGTAATCACGCGGCGAGCGCTCCTGAATGACTGATGGGCATTTGGCGGGGGCCGGGAGGGGGGTCGATCGGAGATGTCAATATCGGTGCCTTTTTAGTGGAAGTTTTTACTGAGCGCTTACTAGGCATCTAGACAATATATAATCTAAGTTTTTTACTCTATGATGAATACAGATACAGTGATAGAATAGCAGTGGTTCTATTTTTGGAACGCCACAAAAAAGTTTTAGTGGTGCTAAAAAGTTTTTTTTCTAACTATTTTTTTTTCAACGTTTAGCATGATTCTGAGGTAAAACCTAAAATCTACCAAGTGCATGTTGGCAAAAGTTCAAAATGTATTATAACTGTAGACATGGGCGTACCCAGCTTCTGGTCTAGGGGGGGGCAAGTCAGATTTTTTAGGTCAGATCGTCCGCAGCTGTTTTGTCATACACACTACACAAAAACACCTACATGATACATAGCGGGGGGGGGGGGGGGGGGGTAATGAATAGTGTGAGCGAAGCGAGCGCGAAATGTTTTTATAGTAATATGCTTTATTTCTCGTATTAGTGAGCCCACAGTACTTCTATATTAAATTAGAAAAATGTTAAACGCGAAAATTGAAAAGGTTATTTAAATTAAAATAAGTGAAATATTTGATTGTATTAGCAAGTTCACAGCACTTTAATAATTAATACAAATAAACAAGTATATACATTAAAAGAAAAACTAAAAACCCGACGTGTAACTTACGATTTTGTTACGCTTAATATGTTGTCGAGTCGCAGAACCGCTGTAAAAACTATAAATGCGCATTATTTAGAATAATTCTAGCTTAGGCTTTCCGTTTAGGCTTGTAGGCGATCTTATAGAAACATACTTTAAACATACTTTTACAAACAAACATTGTGTGAAATGTCCACACATATTATATTTATTATTATTATACCCACATACATACATTTACTCGAATAAACTTAACCCTCCTTATTATGCGGTTGAGTAAAAATAACAGGAAATAAACAGGCGCGAGCGAAGCGAGCGCGAAATTTTTTTAACATTTTTTCAAATTTTAATTGTGTTTTTAAAGTAATATGCTTTATATCTCATATTGGTGAGCCCACAGTATTTCTATGTTCAAGTAGTAAAAACGCGAGCGAAGTGAGCGCGAAATTTTAGAAGGTTTTTAAAATTAAATCTTGGAAATAATTTGATTCATTGATCTTGTTAGCGTGTCCTACGTTTTGTGTCACAGATGAACCAAACGAGTATTTACGTTAAAAGAAAAATGAAATAACCGACTGGATAAGAACGACTTTTACGCTATAAAAAATTATAAATATAACCATTTGAATTTATTGATTGCAAATTTATGTTTAAATTTAATTATTCCTGATTAAATTTAAACATAAATTTAAAATTTACGTTATCAAAAATTATAAATACAACCATTTGAATGCATTGATTGCAAATTTATTATTCCTAATTAAAAAACATGACTTTATCGAAAATTACAAACATACGTTTTTATGACAAGGTACCGCTGTAAAAGAATATAAATGTGCATTATTTAGAATAATTCTAGTGAAATCACTTATTTAATACGAAAAAGCTCGTTGGAGTTCTAACGACACCTCGCACATCAGAATCTGTCAAGCCGTTTAGGCTTGTAGGCGATCATATAGAAACATACCCATATACATACATACATACACTTGAAAATCATAACCCTCCTACTTACACAGTCGGCTAAAAATAATAGGAAATAGTCATGCGCGAGCGAGGCGAGCGCAAATTTTCTCGAAACTTTTTATCAAATTTTAGGTATTCATATGCTGATTTGCTGTTAATGTTGTGACAGTACTGACATGGCTCAAAATACAAAGGACATTAAATAACTTGAATGAACGATCGGCGAAAATATTCGCTTAACGAACCAGCTGGTTGATTTGCCCTATATTATTGGCGGCTTGCTGTCCTTGGAAGACGCAGCTCTCAAGATTCAAAGCCTTAGCATAACATGTCAAATAAAATAAATGCTAGTCGTTGGCAACTCCCTACCGCCAAGAATACGAACGCTCAGTTAGATTCGGTAATCTTCGTCCGCCATCGTCGCCGCGGAGGTGGCTGGCGACTAGCGACTGTAGAGCTTGCTCACTGCGCGGTTTTTTATGGCAATAATAATTGCACCGTGCATTTTGCCAGTGTCTACTGCGCGGTTTATTTAAAAGTTAGCATAAGTAAAGTAAAAGGTAGTATAAGGCCCCGTTTACACTTTGATTAGTAACTAGGCGAGTTCATACATTTTCTCCGATGTTTCCAGGGGGGGGCAGCTGCCCCCCCCTGCCCCCCCCCCCTAGGTACGCCCATGACTGTAGAATTGTTTTATCACAATGCATGTATTTTTGTTATTAAATCTAAGACCTCGTAAATAGTTGGTGTACGTACCTACTAGGTAGGCGCTCACTTTTGATTTAATATTTCGTGTTATTTCCCCCTTTTCAGTTAATAAGATTGTTTTGAAGTCGGTTTAATTTTTATAAATTCCTTTTTTATTTAAATAGCTTTGTGTTACCATTTGAAATTGACAACAAAAATACCTTTACAAAAGGTACCTTTGCTGTTGAAGCAAAAGGTACCTTTTATCATATTATTTCAACACTCCCTTTACAACTTTCCCCATACAGAGCCACAAAAAACTTCCACACGGGCGACTTGCGACTAGTAGCAGACGTCGTAGTAAATAAATAAATTAGTTGCGCCATTTGCAGGACACGGTCGGGCGACCGTTGTACAGGTCTCATAACACACGCGGGGGCAAATAGAGGAAGTCGGGGGCACCCTGGAGAGACGGGGGCACCGTGAAATGATACTTGTACTTTATTCTGGGCCGCGCTTGCACAAAAGTGTCTTGTTTATGGTCGAACGAGTTTTGACGTGAGTTGACGTCAAAACAAAAGTCATACCGTCATGCTGAAGTGAAATGAAATCAAATCAAGCTAAATATAATGCTACAAGGTACCTATATACGACTCGACTGAACCCAGTCAGTATTGTCAGTATTGTCAGTAGTGTCAGTATTGTCTCGACTGGACCCGTCAGTACTTTTAAAGCGCGCTAGAAGGGATAAGAGCTACACGACAGAAAGAGATGCACGTTTGTAGGTACTATAATGCTACCTTCAGTAGGCACTGAGTGCCTGTGCAAGCTGATTTGAACTTTATTGCGTTGTAACAAGAGTCGTTATTTAATAAAATATGTGTGCGAAGTGAGTCTTATTTACTATATAATTATGTTGACGCAATAGATTGTTTGTATATAGTTACTAATGCTTATAACTATCTATGTATTTTTAAATAATAATGACCGTCTAAAGCAGAGGTTCCCGAACTTATTTTGTCTACTGCCCACTTAGAAAATAAATTATTTTGTAGGGCCCCTATTTTTTTACCTATTCAAAAACCACTATAACTTCAAATCAATCTTTATTAAAATGCGAAAGTGTGTTTGTTGCCTTTTTATTTCTTTGTTTGTGTCCACTTTCATTTCGAAACGGAGCGTTCGATTGACATGATTTTTGGAATGGGAATAGAATAGAAAGGACCAAATAGTGACATAGTACTTTATATCCAGAAAAACATTTCATTCCTAAGGTATAATCAATTCTCTCTCCATTCTATATGCACGGACGAGTCCGCGGGAAAATCACTAGTATTAAATATTTTTAGTTTTTATTTATTCAATCAAACAGGACAGATATATATGAACTAAGTAAGCAAGTACCTAACTAAATAAAATTTATGTTACGCAGTTTGAATTTTGATGAATTAAAAATAATTAAGTACCTACCTCAACTAGGTAGGTACCTAGTTGAAATTACAAATCGCCCTTATGGCATGCAGCGCCCACAAGGATGCGTTATCGCCCACTTTGGGAAAGACTGGTCTAAAGTATGTCTGTCTTAACATAGTAGACTATAATGTATATACAAATAATACCTTTGTGTTTACTTTGTGATAAGCCGAATGACGCGAATGGACTTACGAGCACTCCTTAGTGAGTACTGAAAATATAATAATTGCCCAGACTACTTTGTAGTCCTATTACTTTTACGATATCATTTATATTGTGGACACGTACATGCACCATTCTGTGGCATACAATGTGTGTTTGACCATGGATGATATTCATTCTTTGTTATTGATAACATTCTACTTTACGGATACATATTAATATATAGTTAAGGATTTGCACATCGCGCTCAGCTATCTCTTTTGCGCACGCGCACCACACGCTTTTTAAAATCATTGAATAGGGATATTAGAAAAGTGATAGGCATATTTTTTATTAAGATAGGAGAAATATTTAAGAACAAGTTTTTCTTCGATATCTTTTAAATTGGCTGAGGAATTAGAAAATATATGTGTTATCTAATTTCCTCGCCAATGATATCTGATTAACACTTTTTTTTAAATATTTTTCCTATCAAAATAAACAAATTCGCCTCTAACTTTTCTAATATCCCTGCTCAATGATTTTATTTTTTAATAAAAAAATTGCCAAATCGTTTCACAGGAACATCGGGCCAGAAGCACATTTCTGAGGGTAATTGTGTGTTATTTTTTTATCCGACTGCATAAGGAAGGTTGTGTTTTTCGAGTGTATGTATGTTTGTACGTATATATGTAGATGATATGTATGTATGTATGCATTTCCATATAAGAGCCTACAGCCGCTTAGGCTTGACCGATTTTGATGTGCGAGGTGTAGTTAGATTTGTCTTTACTTCCTGTGTGTCATAAGCTATATTTCTTGATCAAATAAGTAATAATACATCTCTCAACATTTAAAAAAATGCGTTGTTTTCGTAACGAACTTTTGTGTAATAAACAAGTAATTTTACTAGAATTAATCTAAAGAATGTGCAATTATAAACGTTTTACAGCGATTTTACGCATACTTTCTCATAAAAAAGTACATCTAGAAGCGTAACAAACGTAAGGAAATCGTAAGTTAGACTGCAAAAACTGCTTTCCATAGTCGGGTATTTGTTTTTTTTTTTTAAATATAAAATGCTTGTTGTTATAAAGAATAGAGATACTTTTTGTTAAGTATATAGATTTGACCACTAGCTCGTCGGATGGAAAAAAACATTAAAAAATTTCATTTCTCAAATGGTTCCATGGTCATTAATGTTCTTTGCATCCCATTTGGGATAAATCTGAAGCAACTGACTTCAAAATACGCAATTTCGTTTACTTGGATGACATTTTTCCAGTTATTTTTTATGAAAACCAAAGCACTGAATTTATGAGATCACCTTTGAATTATTACCTACCAAACTATAAAAGAACCATCAAAATCTAGTCATAATTGACTGAGTAATCGCGTAACAAAACCTACAGTCGAATTGTTATTGAGAATCCTTCTTTTAGAAGTCGGTTAAAAAGGGGCGATTATGTATATAATTTAGTGATAAAATAGCGTTCTATTAATATTCATAAGAAATGAAATGGTAAGTATATAATTTTGTTTTCTTTGCCTTGCGCCAAGTAATCCGGCGTTAGTTGGGGCGCTATTAACTATGCTATAGGATGGGTAAACGATTTTTTTTTCATCCGTCGTTGTTGACTGAGCTGGGAGGAGTGTCGGAGTAAGCTTTTTGTAAAATAGATTATTAGACTAGTAAAGGTTTCAGAACTGGAAAACATGCAAAGATAATGCAACCAGGAAATGAGGTCACTGGGCCTCAACCTGCACATGCCCACTATCCATGACTATCCATGAGCCATTAGCAGAAATGTATCTGCTAATGGCTCTGCCGATTGCAGTTAGTTATATATAAAATATCAAAAAAAATACTAGTAACTTCTATGAAGATTTTGTAAAGAGTAAAAATGAGGCTTTGATTTCCTTGAGATACTATGGTTAACTATTCTTGTATAATAAATTAAGCAACTCAACAATATACAGCACGTTTTTTAAAAAATTATTATTGATCTAGAGCTTTTTGTTTAATAGGATATACTTTTAGATTAGTCCCATAGTCCCATAGTTGCTTCAAAATCCGTTCGGTGGTTTGGTTTTTAAAACAAAAAGGCACAATTTGAACTCGTTTATTTCAGTTTTTTTTCCGCTGTAATTATTTTAACAAATTAACAATACAATAATACTGTTCGCAAGTAATTAAAATTTTACTTTTAATTCAAAAAATTCAAAAAAAATTTAATTATAGATATAAGTATTTGTAGTTTATATTAAGTACTAAATAAAACTATGAACGTAATCTCGTTGCAACAACTACCTACAGTTCAGGCTACAAGGTGCTTTTCTAGGTTACTCAGAATTTCATTTAAGCAGCTACTTCGCCATTGTGTGAGTGGAGATCGCCTCTACAAAATACGACACGATAATTTTTTTAGCTCCACAGACACCGGAGTCCGTGACCTTTGTCAATTTTACCACAATGATGTTTTGTGAATTTACTAACTATTGTTAAATACATTGTTAAGGGAAGACAAGATTTTTCTCAACACGATACTTAGAAATATCCACACTTGCTTATTAAAATTACACGAGTCTGAATCAATGGTGCATATTGCTTATAAAAATCAAACGATGCAGCGTCTGTGGTTATAAACTATAATTATTCGAGTGTATGTATGTTTGTGGGTATGTTTTTTTTAACAAACTACTAATTACCGGTTAAAAGCAAGATGAGCATACGTAAATGATTTTAAAAATTATTTTATTATTTTCCTTTATAAACCGAAACATATACATCGTAAAAATATTTAAACCCCTGTGAAGATCTTTCATATGATATCCCACATAATACGGTTAAAGGACTTTAAAATTTTGACCCTCATTCCATGCATAAACACTCAATTTTTTGTGTTTAAACTAAAAATGTAGAGTTTCGGATTTTTTCTATATATATAGACATGACAGGTATAAAATGATCCCTTGAGGTAAAATGATTCTCCTCAATTTTGCCGAAACTACCAACGGCATCTAGGAAACAAAACATGTATTACGTCCGTAAGAGGTGATGTTCTTACAGGTAGTAATGGCGGAACGCACGATGACGCAGTGTCAAAGTTATCGAAGAAAAATTGAATTTTATTGTTTTTATATCTAAAGTAAGCGTATTTTGATATTCTCATATTTCGTGTATCAGTGTTCTGCATCGAATGGTTATAAAAGAATAGCGTTGTAGCTGTCTTTAACTACATGATTCCATATTGTTTTTGTTTTTATCGTTTATTGAGAAGCCATGTTTTGTTATATTCAAAAAATGACCTGTGGGGTAAAATGATTCCTATCGGTGTGTATAAAATGATCCCGGGATTATTTTGCACACACTCTTATTGAGTATGTGCAAAATTATATTGATGAATTTTTAATTTTTTTTTGCTTTAAAGCAGCGAGAAGAAAAAAAAGCCATTATGAAAATTAAACTAATTGAAACTGAAGAAAAGTACAAATAAAAAAAAATAAGAAAATGAAAACAAAAAAAAAGAGAAAAGAGAAAAACTGTTTGATTCCGAAGACGAAGTTGATTATGACTCTATGTGCATGTATTGCACGTCTAAATATTCAAATTATAAAGGGGAGAAGGATGGATTCAATGTTCCATGTGTAAGAAATGAGGTCACCACACGACCAGTGCGCTGGCGTTGATGAGGATGATACTCAACCTTTTATGTTTGAAATGAAATGAAATTTGCATGAATGTAACTGTATAAACTCTAAGTGTATAAATTTGCTTTCATTTGATTTTTTTGTGAATAAATATTATATAATAAAAAATAACGCAGATGTTTTAAAATAAAAAATGGGGATAATTTTTCCCCATAGGGTGGGATCCTATTAAACACATATGTGGATAAAATGATCCTTTTGCATTGTTTTGCTAGAAAATTTACAAATATTTGAATAATAACTATACACAAAAGTTTTATTTAAGGAATTGTAGTAGAAAGACTATAGTTTCATTGTGCATTCACAGAATAAAAATATCTACATAAGTATGCTGTAAATAATTGTTTTTTCCTTAGAGGGATCATTTTATACTGGTCTCCCCTACTATAACACAATGCTTCTTGCCAAATTTTATAGTTCTAGGTCAATGAAAAGTACCCCATAGGTTTTGATTCCGTTGTGAGTGTCGAAATGTGCGTTTTTTACATTCGGCTGTAACTTTTTTTACGAAAACTAAGAAATTTTATTTTGCTTTCTGCAGCAAGAGACTATGGATCTGCGTATACGGTTTTAATTTCAACACGATACCTTCTCACGTTCCCGAGATACAGGTCTTGACACCCGGACGGACGGACAGACAGACAGACAGACGGACAACAAAGTGATCTTATAAGGGTGCCGTTTTTTCCTTTTGAGGTACGGAACCCTAAAAAGGTCCGTAACTTACTGTAGAAAATATGTAAAGTTACAAATATTCTTAGATAAGTATATAGGTAGCACATTTTGTTTAGTGTCCTGGTGTCAATGTTCATTAGTCATGCATAGGAATACGGAAGCTTCTATGTGTGAGTGAAACTCATAATTTGCCAGACTTATATTATCTTCAACTATATATAATCTATTAAAAACTTATATTAGTTAATATCTTATGGTGTAAAAGTTCCAAGACGCAGCTGCGGCCGCTCACCGCAATAGTTCCTGGGGGCGCTATCAAAACAAAACGCGCGGATAAGCAGCCGGCGCGGCGTCCCCGTTGCACTTGTAAAGCAATAACAGACATGTTTGTTGCTGTTTTAGAGCACTTTATAAATGTAATGAAAATAATGGAGAAGTCTTACAAACTTCTACTCACTTTTATAGCAATTATTTCTAGATAGTTTTTACCGGTTGTTCAGCAATCGTCAAGCCAAGTCAGAGGCCTTTCGGCGGCTTCATAAGTCTGACAATAGGGCTGGCCACTCAGTCTATAAGAACTTACTTACCTGTTACTTGCCTGTTGTTTGACTAGCATTTAAGCACTTTTCACTATCTAATTAGTGTTTTAGTTAAGGTGTAAACAATAAAGAGTTTATCTACCTATCTATCTATCTGTTAGGCTTCCGTACTAAGGGTGTGGGAGCCTATTCCTGAGACTACGGTGTGTGTCTGTCTTTGTCTTACACTTAAACGGCTATATCTTTTGAACGTATACACGTTTCAAAATTAGCAAAATTATAAAATATATATTAATGCTCTGATTTAAACATAATAAAATATTTAATGCACTGTTAGTTTTATTAAACAGACGAGTAGGTAGGAAATAAGTTTCATAAGTCAATCGAACAATGTAGGTAATGTACAAACGTCAAAATTCCATATTTTCGAGGGAAAGAAACATTATTTTCTTTAATGGTTATTATACAATAAATGTAAAACCATGCATGTAGTTACTACAAAATATCATAATCCATTTACGTTCACACAACTAATAAATATACAAACATTTCCATTCACCGTGGTAACGTCCACAAACAAAATTAAACAATCAGGTCAGTAAATATTGGACACGGTTTAACCTACCACAGTTTATACACGAGACGTCAGCAAAAAATCTCCAACACAAATAAAACTAATCCCATCAATATCAAAGTATCAAGGTGGTCCACAAAGCGAATTACTTTCCTATAAGTACCTCTCCTTAGTCACAATATACTTTACATACAGTAACAATACCTTCGTATTTTTACCAAAGAACTATGAATTTGGCAAGAAGTATTGTGATAAAGGACATTCCGGAAATTGTACATTTTTCATATTTAATAACAAGAAATTAATGTCCAAATTTTAAAGTGAGTTAACCGTATCATAAGGGCTATCATATGAAAGAGCTTCATTAGTAGAAGATAAAACTCGTTTTCAATTATTTTGACTTTACATCTGCTAAAGCGTTGAAAAAGTTGAAAAAAAACCGATTGTTTTGGAAGTTAATAGAGAGTTCAAACTTCAGTGGATTATGACAGATTAGGACATGCCACTTACTTGTCTAAGAATGGTAGGTATTATCTTTTTTGAACGAATGGTGTAAGTTGGCGCAAACGTGATGCCATGCGAGCCTTATCTAAGTAATACTCTTCTTTTTGGAAGTCGGTTTAAAATATTGTTTTTGTTTTAAGGGATATACTTTTAGATTAGTCCCATAGAAGTTTCATCAAAATCAGTCTAGCAGTTTGGTTTTTAAAACAGAATTGAGTTTGTTAAAGTCGGGGGGCTTATAGTTTTTTACGTAATAATTATTATTCTATGTTTGTTACCTTTTTACAACTAAACGACTAATTGGATTAAGATGAAATTTAGAATAACGATAGCTGAGACTCTGGAAAAGAGATAAAGTTATATTTTATTATCAACATTATCATTCTTCTTCACTACCACAAATATTAGAGCAAAACATACACATACATACATTACATAATATTGGTATTCGAACACCTCATTCACTGACACATCAGTAAACAACGTAAGCGGGAAAGTTCCCGGCCCTTGACTCGTCCGCACATAAAATGTGATACGCCAATAATCCCTATTTATAAGTCAGCATTTCCACTAAACGTCAAACATTGCATTTCATTGCTAAAGTTTTGTCTAGGTATGAGAATTCTGAAACAATTTTATTTGTATTTTAAGATATATTTTTTTGTATTCTGTGATTGATCCACGCTTGACTGTCAACACATCGTTGCATTTCAAGACGTAACTGAAAACTTTATTATTATATATATATATATATATATATCGGAAAAGACTTACTCGCAAAGTGACGAATTTAGCATTTACGATAAAAAGAGAACAAAAAAGTTTCGTACGAGTCATTGTAAGATCCATCAAAGAACGTAGCATTCTAAGTTTGTAAATAAATAAATATATGGATTCCGAATTTCAATTAATCATGAAGTAATATAACTGTGGAGACGGCAACTAAAACTCATAAAAAAGAAGTCGTCCAATAATCCGTATTTGCGAGCGGACGAGCCGGGCCGGTGTGCCGGTGTGCTCGCCGTCACTCGCCGCCAGTTTGTAGATTACTAACTAACAAGATAACTTTCTGACGAGTGTACGTCTAGGCTTCACTAATCTGCTGGTCAACGGAGATCGACCTACGAAGGCGTGGATGTTCCATTTTCAAATTTGTGACGTATGGATTAGCCCTCCTTACGACTTGGTACAGGTCACTGTAATATCCCTGAAGCTTATCGGTGTAGGATACCTAGGTATTAAGCCTATAACAAAATGCTAAAATATAATATAATAATGAAAAAATAGCAGGTTGAGTCGTAATCGGTATTCTTTAAAATAAATAAAAAACCCTCGAACGTGCTCTGAAATGACATTTTATTTATGAGAGAAACTTTAAGGTAAAAAATACGAGAATAAGATTTTTTGTCATTTTGGATTTGCGAGACTGGGAAAAATGTAAATAACGGAAAAAGCGAAACCAATCCCACAATATTCAACCTATAATAACATTAACCCCGTCAACCTTTCGTAGTTTTACCAATGCATCAGGCTACTTGAATGAATATAATACTATCATATCGTTATTAGTAGTAGCGCAAGTACTAGGATCACAAACACTTACGGCCTTACCGAAAAACGTTATTTAACTTTAACCATTGTTTTAAATTCTCTGTCTTCTTTCCGCAAGTGTCATTACGTGTCAGCGAGAAGTTGACAAAATATGTTAAGCATTGCTTAAAGTTAAGTAACGTTTTTCGGTAAAGCTGTTATTTTTGAAGATAATTAGAAAAGCTTTAAAATAGTTTTTTTTTAAATTAGATATAAGTAATATTAAGAATACTCCCATTTACGACCCACGGCTTTGAAGAGAGACTAAAAGAAAATATCAGACATCTTCTAAATCTGAGTGATTCATTTTCAACCACATCATCAATTTCCAGCAGAAAATTTTGTGGTTAGACTGTTTAGGTTCGTTAAAAAAAAATCATTTTTCTTTTTTAAGTCTAATACAGTGATATTGATACAGTATAATAAGTATAGAATAGTAGACCGTTATACAAGGGGCTAAAAAGACCCATTGTAACGAGGTAGATTTTTACTCCCGAGCCTTAGCGAGGGAGTAAATAGAAACCGAGTTACAATGGGTTTTAGCGCCGTGTTACACTCTACTTTTCACTACGTATGCGAGAAAATAAAATAATCCAATACAATAATTCAAAGTTTATTTTATTAAAAATGAAATGTACAATATAACATGTATGTATGTGTTTATATTTAACGAGATGTTTGCAAAGAGAATGTAAATATATTCCAAAGAGATTATTCTACTTTTGAATAAAGTCTGTTTAGTGTACCTATGTAGGCTCTTTGGTAACAGATAAAATTAAAAAAAAATCTTTTTTTCCTAGAGCTTAAAATTCTATTTTTCTCCGCTTTAGTACGGTACAATGACGGACTTTTTGAGCAAGAGGAGTAAAAATATGATTATGCCGTATACACTTTTCGCGTTCTCTGGCCACGGATCAGGCAAGTTGAGCGAGTGGTCCAGACAGTGGCGAGAAAATTCGTCCATCCGCGCCCCAAACAACTTAATTAGGGAATAAACGAGGAACGTGCGGGAACTACAGTTTTGGACGTTCTTTGCGCGGGAATATTGATGATGGGGGACCAAGTTTTGGAGGAAAGTATGAACCGGTGAAATAACTACGATATGAAAATGGTTAGTCGTGATCTTACAAAGTCTTATACAATTTTAATAACAAATTGACAATTAAGGATAAAAATAACTGACCACTATTTAAAAATAAACTAATAAAACCTACAAAAAGTACGTAAAGTACGAAAAGTACGTAGTTCTACGAAAAGTAGCCCTCGCTAACATAACCTTTTTGCAAGCATGCTAATTGTTGCAGATAAGTCTTAGCTCGTGAAGTTTGCTCATATTCATAATTTTGTATCGAATGTTTCTACCAAATATTGTCAAAATCGGCCGACAAAATTCCGTAGTAGCAAAACATTTGCTCTTCATAAGCCCCGACCCAAAAAAGGGGTGTTATAAGTTTGACGTGTGTATCTATCTGTAGTATACTGTGTGTAAAATCGTAGCTCTTAAACGGGTGGACCGATTTTAATCTACATTTTTTTTGTTTGAAAGAATATTTGATAGAGAGTGTTCTATGTTGCACCGAAATCGCAATCTTCTAAAGTAATACTTGTTACCCGAGATTTCAGAACCTTTTGTCACGATAACATCTTGAAGGATTTTGCTCATATTTAAAAATTGTGTTTGAATGTCTCATGTTTCTAGCAAATATTATTATTTAAATTGGTCAGTAAATTTCACCATAAAAACACCCTTATGTGGGAAATGGCCCTACCTCTTTCCCTCGGACGACAAAATAACTGTTTCAAATAGGAAAGCAAGTTGCTTAGAACCATTTGTACGCTTACGGCGTTTTAACGCGTCTAATGGCCTAAGACATTTGTATTACTAAGTACCAGCTATACCTAAGATCGTTATAGACAAGAAAATTAATCTTTTTGTTTGAACGACAATATTTCTTCTACTTTTAATATTCTTTTACTTCTAATATACGCTCAGACAGAATTAGGTATATATTACCCTTACCAGGAAAATTGTAATCAGGTATAACTAACTCTTAGTAAAAGTTTTTGGGCCTTTTACATGGTTTTTAGTGCTTGTTATTGGACTGAAAATTAGGGCCTTTAATAATAATAATAAAATAATAACTATTTGTGGATATTTCAGAACCCACCATTTAGTCCAAACCAAGCAAAGCTTGTACTATGGAACTAGATGGCTGATAGAATACATATATACTTTTTTGTACATATATACATATGACACTTAGAAACATCCAGACACAGAACAAACATCCATGCTCATCACACAAATGTTTGCTCTGGGTGGGGATCGAACCCACGACCTACAAACTTGGCAAGCAGACATACTGCCAACTGAGCCACAAGACCAGTCTAACAGTCAGTCTTTCAAGTGACTTATTTATTTGATCTATTGAATACTGGAATATTTCTGTAAATTTATATCAGTCAAGATCAGTCAAGGACACCCATGCAAATGGTAGTTGATGTATTTTTTAACTGAATTTTTTATTCAAAACGTATTTAAAATGTTACCAGTATACGATAACTAAGGAATTTAAGGGTCAGTAAACGCTATGACACGTCCACGCTGCATTCTGCTTAAAAATCGGGCACTCTATACAATGGCGCACTATTTAATGACACATTCTAATTGACGTCTGTGTGTCTGTGATACACATATGAATGGATTCCGTGTGACAGCCGCTCACTTCTGATCTTAATTGGGATTCGAGCGCTTGAAGTGCGCAACGCCCGCCTCGACTGACAAATAAATATGCCGTGACGGCAAACTCCGGCGAAAGACAGGGTCAGCGAGGGGAGCGGATGAAAAGCGGGAGGCGGAGACTGTTCTTCATAGACTTCTATAGATACCCCAAGTGTATGTACCTAGCGTGTCAACAGGAAGATAAAAACACAGTTGACGCCCTAAAATTTATTTAATTTCAGGTGATATATAGCTTAGATTCGATATTTTGTCAATTAGTTACTAGAGTGCAAGCGCGCGGATGTATTGAGCTGAATCGATTTCGCGCGGATGGATCATTCCATCCCAAAATCGTTTTTGTGACGTCATAGTCGATACCAAAATTGTGGCTCGCAAGGTTTTCATATAAATGGAGTCGCATGCGTCATTAACTATGTCTCTGGTGTTCTGTATATAATGCCTACTATAAATGTTATTCGTATTCTAGACTAAGCAAGTCTACTCCAACATTCACTACAAAAAAGAAGGTGTTAAGAATTGTACACACAACATCGTTACGTTACGTTAGGTTCTCTTTGTGCGAGCGTACAAAAGTTCTGCCGTGTAGCCGCTGCATAAAACAGGCTTCTAACTCAATTGCTAGCAAAGCTTTGTGCAATCTGCCGTAGATCAGTGCTGCCAATTGGTTTCATGCTTTGTGTGTCATTGCATTTTCTAAAATACCATAAATTTAAAATGAAATTAAATATTTGAGGACATTTCACACAACACCATCTAGCCCAAACTAAGCAAAGCTTGTACTATGGAACTAGATGGCTGATAGAATACACACATACTTTTTGTTGTTGTAAATATATATATATACATAGAAACACCCAGACACAGAACAAACATATATACTCATCACACAAATGTTTGCCCTGGGTGGGGATCGAACCCACGACCTTACAGCTCAGCAGGCAGAGATACTACCAACTGACCCACAAGGCCAGTTTTTAAAAAACTTTAAGTACACTGCTATACCTGCTGTAACCTGTATCAATATTTTTTTATTTTGTAATGAAATAAAAAAAAACTATTTACGACTGACCATTAAGAGTTAGATTAAGAGATAGATATGGATGAATATTTATTCACTATTGCCTTAAGAATATCAAGATTGTAGTTCTTTAAAAAATAGTGCTCACAATCAATAGGCAATTTTATCGCTAAAAGCAATTTCTACCAAAGAACGTAGCTTTTCAGGATTTTTGAAGAGATTGAAATTGGAAGGCAAAGAAGATGCGCACTTCATCTTTAAAAAAACTAGAATCTGTTTAGCTGGATAACTATTATGGCAAAAATGGGAACTAACGTCTCAATTGAACAAAACAATTGAATAAGAACAGCAACACCCTCAATGCAACATCACTTCTCTATGTTATTTTATTATGGTGTCAATAAAGTGTTTTTGTATTGTATTGTACAACAAAACTACAACAAAAATTACTCGTACTATTTTTCAACGCCGTATATATTCCTACCTGGTTCCACCCCACCTATCTTGACGTACGACTAATCCGTAGCTATTGGGAGATACAAGCACAGAATAACTAATAGTACCACCTAGTGTAGCTACCGTCTATCCGCCGATAGCCGAGTATAAGTTTCGCGAAGGAAAAATGGGAAAACTGCACGTGCTGGGGAAACGACGGATACAGAACCGTGAGAGCAGGCGTAACAGTAGGGGTGAGTTTCAAGAATTGGTGACATAAAATGTATAGATATTCCATGCTTGAGTAAAATTATTTATATTATTTATTTATATTATATCCAGCTGCTCCCCGCGGTGACAGCCGCATAATGATATACAACGTTGATGATGATGAAATATAGCCTGTCCTTTTCTAAGTTCTAAAGATTCTCTGTGCCAAATTTCATAATGAATGGTTCAGCCGTTTAGCCGTTATAAGGTAACAAACAGACAGAGAAACAGTTGACAGATATACTTTTGCTTTTATAGTATTAGGATGCTTTGTTATGCACAACTCCACTCACTCACGTTCCGTATAACTTTTTGTATTATATATTTTAACCGGAATAATGCAGGTCCTTATATATGTAGGTGAGTGCATAAATATTATAATGTAATCAATCAGTATCGTTATTAAATTATCTGGGCCAGCACTATTCACGTTGGGCACTCCAAATCAAATCAAAATCAAAAATAACTTTATTTCAGACTCAGAGAGATCCATATTATTAGTATACATTGTATTAAATTATTATTATTATGTGTTAATTAAATTGAATTAAATAAAATCTACATGTCACATTAAAATTAAAATTCATATTATTATTAATCTCCATTCTACATAAGAACATCATTTTACTAATAATCTTAATCTCCAAATAACGGCGCACTAGTCAGTGACACTGACATTACGCAGTTGACGTCTTTAAACAACGCTAACTCATGAAGTTAGGGTCGTCGTCTGACAGCCGCTCGCTTTGATGTAAATTATGATCAAGCGCTTGAAGTACGCGTGCACTGACAAATGAATATGGCTTGAAGGAAAATCCGACAAATGACAGCACGAGCGCGGAGAGCGGGTAAGAAACCAGAGATCGGCGGGAGACGTATAACGAACGTCTGAATTTAATATCTATAGATGTTATTCTCTATCAATGACGTTTTTATTACATGGACACAAAGTTTTAAACAAAGTTCACGAACAAAGTGATCAACAACAAACAAGTGAAAGTTAGCTGCAAAGCCTTTTAGATTGAGAAGTTTAAAGACATCTATATTGCCGCTTCCAATTATTTTGAAAATCGAAATTATTTTAATCGTGTAAGTGGTCTAAAGGTTGCCACTTTAGACCTCATTGAGTTCGGGCGTTTTTCAGCGCTGACGCCTAATCCTCGTCGATATAATATCGTTGGTGACTATTCACTCTATCTTTATGCGACGCTACAGGACCCATTATAAATAAGAAGCTCCGAGTATGAGGAAATACTATTCAAGTGAGGATACTATTGATAAGAGTGAATAGTATTTTCTAGCAGATTGAGTATTAAGTACATTCTTGGAATTTTCACGGCTCTAGCAATATTCTCAAGAAATAGAAAAGGCGGCAAATAGGTTTATTCCTCAAATTTATAAATTCAATTTACAAATTCTATTCCTGTGCCCATCAAAAACATATATTGACAACGTAGAGGATGGATTTTTAGCAAAGTTTTAACATCTATAATGTGTATAATTAGCAAAGTTTAAAACCATAAAATCTATAATGTGTGCCCTATGCTCGTAACTCGTCTTTTCTATAAAAAAATGTCACCTCTATCAACAAATAGGTCTACATGCAATCGCATGCAAGAAGCCGAGAGTCCTGCATATCCGTACGAAGTTTTAACAATCTCGCGAACGAGTCATAATGTTCATGAAACATGCATTATGTATCAAATACTTAGTTATGAGTTTCACTAACTCGAAATTTGTTGCGGCGGAAAAATGTTTATGAGTTAACTTCGCCTGCCTTTCATTTTATTTGCTTTCGAATGTTTTGTTTTGTTCCTTATGTTTAATTAAAAATATTTTTATTGTACTTATACTGTTTTGTCCTCCTGACTATTAAAAATAATTATTTTCAATAATTTTATATTTAAGAAATAAAAAAGGTAGACGCTTGCAAGCGAGACAACCGCGGTACTCACTTCGAAGTCTGGAACGTCAACTAACTTTTATTGTAACCATAAAATATATTCTTTAATCTAACCATTTTCTACTTGAAACTTATAAACATACACTTTATGGGCCTTACCGAAAAACATTACTTTAATTTAACCATCGTCTTAAATTCTCTAGTCTTCTTTCCGCAAGTGTCGTTACGTGTCAGCGAAAAGTTGCCAATGCTTAAAGTTAAGTAACGTTTTTTGGTAAGGCGGTATATCTAAATCACTACAACTTAATTTAAAACCTCTCCAAAACTGTTCTAAATTCGAATTCGTAATTCAAAAAGTTCCGTTCCTTGCCAGCGGACCACACTCGGGCAATTGTTTTTGCGCTTTGGCACGAAGTAGAGAAGCTAGGAGAGTGGCCACTGATTTATATGTTGGTCTCCAATTAGCCTTCGGTGAGGTTTATTTATCGTACTCTTTCCATTTTACACACTTTTGGCGCTGTGACTGTGCTTTTAGTGGATACGATGTAAGTGACGACTATTTTGTGCTAAGTATATATTATTAAATATTCCGTATTTATTAATTTTTCTTAATTTCTAAGCTACTAACCAAACTGAGAGAGAAACTGGGAGAGGATTTAGATCTTTTGGCACTTGTCTTTTTGGCCCACTGGACCTTTTGGCTCCTAGACCTTTAGACTCACTGGTCTTTTTGGGGACTTTTCATTTTGAGTTACTAAACTTTTTGGGTTAATTGCTGACTTCTTTATTCCATTAAAGATACAACATGAGTATTTTTAAGGTTATAGCGAACGTACTAAATATGTGTGCTTCATCTTCGACCTCGTCTTCAAATAGGCAACTTGGTATTCATACACAGATTTATTAGTGTCAATAAAATATGATCGCATAGTATAAGGAACCCTCCATTGGTAACAAACGACGTGGTCGCCCCGATCCTTCCCTCAACTCTAACGTATGTGAGTTCTGATTCACTACGAAATGCATCCACTAGGCGTCGGCGTTGTTTTGAAGCCAGCAAACAAACTACCGTGTTACTGGATGGTTTCTTTGTTATGAGCTTGTTGGACAAACAACGCAGTGTCGACAGGAAACGAAGATAGGTACGAGTATCTACTTATGTATAAACTTATATGTGTATGGAGAAACTATGGTCTCAATATGAAGCTAGGCTAAAAGTTTTTGCTTACGTAGGTGTCTTAGGTGTAAGTTATTTGTGTATGAAGGAAGTAAGTTTCAAGAAAGTTGAAGCTAGGTTTTAGTAAGTAGTAGTTTCGCAACGTAGGCAAAACGTGATATAATCGTTTTTTTTTCTAAAATAAATACATTATTTTAACGGTGTTTTTTCAGTCACAGTTTTTAATCTGTGTGTTAATTGACAAACTTGACCTCGCTTGCCCGCAAAAGCAGCAAAAAACAGTTTTTTGAAAATTTATAATAAATACTTGTACTATCAGTTCATTCAAATAGTTAAACTCTCGATAGTTTTTTTTTTATATGCCATTTTATTAATTTTTTTAATTGATATCCAAGTTGTAACACCAAAGTTACCATGTTAAGTAGCTATTTTTTTTTTAGCGTTCTACTAGTATACATTTTTGATACGTTTAGTGCACTAATTTATAGTAATTTATTTTTACAATAATTTTGCTTGCGAGCAGCCGTCCTGCGGCGCGCGGCGCGTTGCTTTCATACGTACTTCTGTGTCACGTACATGAAAAAAACCGCGCTCAAGAAGTGCGGGCTCAATTAGCGTAAAATAGGTACCTAAAGTTCTGGAGAAGCCTCGCCTTAAAGAAGTTAACAACTATACTGGTATATATTCTGAAACCTGGATTTCAGGCTAGACCTATAGCAGTTGTCGTTTTGGTTCTCTGGACCTTTCTGGACCTTTTGACTCACTGAATCTATTGGGACTTGTCATTTTCGGTCACTAGACCTTTTGGGTCACTGGATCTATTGTGTGCACAATAACCCCAAGCGGGACGTCGGTGCAGGCCTCATCGCTCCAACCCAAATTAGAATTGGACCTTTTGGGACACAAGATCTTGTGTGACATGTAATTTTGAGTCATTATACTTTTGGGTTACTGAACCCAAACGTTGAACGTACATTAAGACATTTAGGTGACTCATATTATCTTTCAGCACTCGAAATAGTATAAAAAGAAGAGCGTCCTATGGTTTGAACCCAAACGTACAGATAAAAAATCAGAGCGTCGATAACAGATTTATTTATACGTAAATGTAAGCACATAATAATAAAGCCTCTTACACACTGACTTAATTAAGCTGAAAGACATGCAAAAATAGTCCGCCACGTTCTGTTGATGGGGCGTAAAGTAATTGGTGGCTTGCATAATTTACTGGGCCATTTAATTTCGCTGAGCTGCTTGCTCGCCAAATTGGAAATTATCTTTTTGGAAAAAGAAATGTAAGTTATTATGACTGCGAAAAAAGGCTGAATTTATAAATATTTTACTATTTTTTTTGTAGAATTTATTACTTTCAGGGGTAATAGTTATAAGACATTGAAATTAAGAACACGGCTACAGATTAATTAATAGTACGGCGGGACTGATATTATTTTTCAAATTTTACATATTATTAAAGTTAAATATAAATGTTCAATCGTGCACAAAAACACATTAATGTATGAATGTGATACAGTCCGGCTCAGAGTCATCTGCACCGCATCATGAAACGGTGTCGACGTCGATCATACGACAACGGCAACAGCAGAGTAAACTGAATTTAAATAAATAGCATAATAATTAAAAAAAGTTAATAAAAAAGGTTGGCTCTGATAACAAACAATTTATTATATAAACCACACAAAAACAAACCCTACAAATTGTATTTGAAAACACAATACGACTAACCGGTTATAACCAGAACCAGAATGATAATAAAATTAAGCCCTTAAAAAATGGCTCGAATTTTCTCTATCGGAACGTAATAAACCAGTAGGAGCCAGAGAATGTTTTGTTTTGTTAAAAAAAATATCGCGTGGATTAGCGGTGGCTAAATTAATTAATAAAAGGCTAAACAATGAATGGAATCGCCCACAACCACAGTAGAATGTAGAGATGTCTACGTTGTTCGAATAGTGGTTTGATATTTTATTCGAATGAATATTACCTACCTATATCTAATAATGTTATTATTTTTCTTATTAGTTATTTTCTTTATCAAACGTGTGTAAAATGTAAAATAAAATAATAAACTATAATTCTTACTAGTCGTGTTTTATTTGTTTCTAATTATTATTATTTATTTTCCTTGTTGGACACCACATCATCTACTTCTATTGTATAATATCTCCATCACAAGCTTGCTTGTTTTTTCGCTAGCATTTAACTGCCTTACCGAAAAACATTACTTAACTTTAAGCAATGCTTAACATATTTTGTCAACTTCTTACGTAATGACACTTGCGGAAAGAAGACAGAGAACTTAAGACGTTGGTTAAAGTTAAGTAAGGTAAGATCCTAAGTCTTCTCTTATTAATTAGTGTTTTAGTATGGTGTAAGCAACAAAGATTTTATCTAGCTATCTATATAGTCATACTAATATTTTAAAAACGAAAGTAACTCTGTCTGTCGTCTGTCTTTCTGTTTGTTTGTTAGTTGACAGTACATTAGTGAACGACATACAAACTAAATAAGCATTCAGTTTTCAAACTATAAATAAGTACGTCTAATATGTAAAGGCTAAAAAACCCATTGAAAAGTACATGTAAACTTAATATTTCTGTAATCGAATAAGTAAAATTCGAATTTTATTTTGTTTATTTGCCAGTTAGCTCAACTCTAGTAGGCTAGGTACCGTTTATCGTGCACGGTCGATATGTACCGTATACCGGACGTACGGCTGCGTTACCGTATATTAGACCGGACAATGGGCAGGAATGTTTGGTGAGATGAAATAATGCCGACTTCTCCACCTTTATTCCTTTTCATTTTCTCTTAGTGCAAACGTACCAATGCTGGGATGAAAATGTGCAAAAAATGTGTACTTACTGTATTTAATGAAGTATTTCCGTTGTCTGTAAAAACAGGATGGAATAGTTTTCTTTTGCCGGAAATTTAGTTTTTTTTGGGCACTCATAATCTGCAATGGCCAGTTTGAATTCGAGCAGCAAAAGTAACTTATATTTTTGTGATGACATTAATATATTTTTGTTATGACAATTTTTAGGGTTCGGTACATCAAAAGGAAAAAACGGAACCCTTATAGGATCACTTTGTTGTCCGTCTGTCTGACCTTTCGTCCGTCCGTCTGGTGTCAAGACCTGTATCTCGGGAACGCGTGAAGGTATCGTGTTGAAATTAAAAGTTTATACGGAAGCTTCGGTGGGTGAGTCTGACTCGCACTTATCCGGTTTTTTGTCATAATATCACACACAGTAATCAACAATGTGACTGTGGAACTACTTCCAACTTTTTAGAATATATGTAGAACATGTTCATGTGGCCTGGCCATTGAGCTAAAAAACCTTCCGACTCACAATAATTTTAAAAATGGCTGTATCAAAAATCTGCGCACTCGCACGCTACTGTGCGCACTCGCACGCTACTCTGTGCACTCGCACGCTACTCTGCGCACTCTATATAGAATAGAATATATCTCTCAATAGAATATATCTTTTAACGATATCGGTAAAAATTTATCGGATAGAGCGACCTTTACCTGTACCTTTCCTTTAGTTTCTCAGACGCCTAACTTTCCTAACGTTCTTTGAAACAGTACACGTAGACTAAGTTCCCGTACAGAATATTTGGAAATAATTCCGGGGGCCCCTGTTCGCTTATAAAACATAATTAGCGGGGCCCTCGCAAGAAGGGTCGACATTATAAACTGGCTTAATTTTGTGTGTTAAGTTCACTGTTCCCAAAATTAGGGGTAAGTATGAAATGTTAATGTTTTAGACGTGTGACAAAATGTATGGACACATTGGCGGGAAACTATATCGAAGATACAATATTATATTGTGAGAGCGAGAAACTATTTATAGTGAAGAAAGCAATGTAATGGAAAAGTGTGAGAAAACTAACCATAGTGAGGAGAGTAATATAATGGGAAAGCGAGAAAACTATCTATCGCGAGAGGGAGAGGAGTGGGGGACAATTTACTCTAACAAAAATGATCATTTCAAAGCTTAATATTTCACAAACGGATACCAAAATTGAAAAATGCTTTTCGTACACCCGTAATGTTTTTAATCAAAAAACATTACGGGTGTACGAAAAGCATTTTCGTACACCCGTAATGCACCTATCCAACGATATCCCACACGATGGGGTAGATGAAAATAATTCATCCCAACTTTAGGCGTATCTACGAGAGGTACCCCAAAAACGACGAGACGAGACGAGAAAGTACGAGAGGTCGGTTTACGGACGATAGCTTAACGTGACAATGTCATAACAAAACATTGATGATGATGATGTAACGGGACAATGAGCGTAAAGGAACAATAAGTCATAACTTTTTCGTGCGTGCAGCCGGCATTCATCGATTTATTAGACGTTGCCACGTCAAAAATATGTACCTGTATCCATACTAAATTTACTAAATTACAACTTTCTAGTACATATACTTAGTCTTTGAGCTAAGCCGCGGATAGACGGGCGGACAAGGCGAAACTAAGGTTCGTGGTTAACTACGGAACCCTAAAAATCTTTAAAAAAAATATAAATTTTATTAACAAAAAAGATAGTTCATGCTAGTTAAAATAAAGCTGATTTCAGAAATAACAAAATCTAAATAATTATTTCGTAAATGTGGGTAATAATTGGAAATCAAAAATAATAATAGATAATTTCTCTTTCTCCTAATAAAAGTAACAAAATCTAATTCGCTACTTACCGCTCTATCTATAGTAAACCTCTGAAAATTACTACACAAAAGTTTACCATTACTGAAATTCCGGGAAATTAACCTAGATGGCGACAGTTGTATATTTCGTCGCGCTACAAACGTGCTTACACAGATGTCGCTACTCGTATAGTTCAATTTGCAATGGAAAGTGCTTCGTTTGAGCCTTTGTGAATTTTAAAGTGAATTTCAGTTTGTTTCCTGTGAACTGCATGTTGTAAGAATGAGTTTAATTTTATGCGTGCGGAATTTTTGAGTTTTTGATAGCAGTTTATACAAATAATCGAGGAATTAACTTTAGTTTGATTGGTCTAAGAAAAAATATTACGGAATAAGTAAATTGATTTTCAAATTGATACTGAATTAATTATTTTGATATATCAAAGAATGAGTAATAAAATCCGAAAAAAGAAAACTGATTTTACTTTTAAAGTCTACATTAGTTAATCGGTAATTATTAGCATTACCTATTTCGAGTTATAGAGCTTATTCTCATGTTGTGCCGGCTAGGCAAGACATCAGGTTGGTGATAGATGGTTTCTTTGGACCAACTTTTATGATGCGAGCAGGGAGTTTTGATTGTTCCTCAAAAGTACTTTTTTAGATATTTCCGTAAGACCATTAAAATAATACATTAAATTACTCGAGCACGTCGCAAACGATTTCTTCTTTGCCAATATATTTTGTAATGTTCTATAGATGATCTGTTTAGTAAAAGAATAAGTGTAAGAGGGAGAACACGAAATGACTCGACAATTTCAGACACAAATACAAGAACAGCAAACGAACCTAAATCGTCACTAATTATTGAATAATTTATCGTTATCAATATAATATAAAAAGCAAGATTTATATCACCCAAGATAGCAACGCTGACAAGTGAACCGATGTGACTGAAACGAAATCTTGACATTTTGTTTTTACCGCACGACATAACTGACATTACGATTCTTATGAATAAAACAATGGAAATAGTAATTATTATAAACAAACATAAAACTACACTTAAAAAATAAACATTTAAATAGGTTACATTGTCTCCATAAATGCAAACATTTAACGTTCCCAAAAGAGCGACAATTGCAGATATCACTAAAGGGAACACAGTCGCTATTCTTTTTTCGTAACTTATTTTACCATTAAAAACTACGACCAGTTTCAAATAAGCGAGTATCAGAGCGTTTAAAGACCAACATACATTCAAATTTAACAATACATAACTTATTTGATGTATTCCTAAATATTGCGAGCTGAAAAATATAGTATCTGTTAATTCGTCATAAAAACACCACAAGTTATAGAATGTCGCAAACAGTATTTGATTCATAGTTATGTAAGTTTGAAGACTTCTCCATTGTGGTATCAAGAACCAAATTGTTACAATTAGAACACAACATAATATAGACACGGATGAACCCACACAACTCACGATTGTTAGATCAAAAACTGTCATGAGTCTTCTTTACTTCTTTCTTGATTCGAACCTTAACTTCTTCTTTTATTTCTTTGTGAATTTCCTGTAATTGGGCAGGAATATGTAATTATTTGATGTCTTGACTATTATGGTTTATATTTTGGACACTGTCCTTCTTTTACTTCTTTGTAACTTTCTTTCATTCAGCAGTACCAAAGCTAAAATTTGTTTTTTCTTTTGAAAATTATTATATGGATATATTTCTGACACTGTTCTTCTTTTCTGTCTTTGTAAGTTTTCTATAATTCAGCAGTAAGCTAAAATTATTTATTGCCTTGAATTACTATTTATATTATATCTATTTATATTTATATCTTTGACATTACAATGTCATGTCAACTTCAAGAATTATTACAGATTTTGATATCAAAATATGTGATTTTAACCGTAATATGAGATACATATGCGAAGTTTCAAAACACAGTGAAATATTGTGCTACATTTATTGAGCCATCATTAACGTTATCAATAAATAATTAATGCAGATAGTTATAATGTTTTCAGAACATGTATTGTGTTAATTAGCCCTGATTGGGAATAAAAATGTTTTCGAGGTCATATTGCGGTAAACATTTTAATAGTATTTTAATTCTAAAAATTGCAACATTTTTACTGAGCATTAAAAGCGAAATATTAAGTATGTATAATTTTTAGGAATAGGATAATTCAGAAAAGGATTTGCCCAACAATAGTTTAAAAGACGATGTTCTACGACTTAAATAAATATGTATTTACGTATGGAGAAAATCCAGAATTTTCTTCACACCTTCGAATTCTTACAGTTAAATTATTCCTTTTTCTGTCGAACATTTGAGATGTAACTTTTCGGTGTAAATTTTAAAGAATTTATATGTTTTATTACCTCTCTATTGTCTTTCTGCTGCAGTTGCGTAAAAATGTCAGAAGTTTTGTTCCTCTTTCCGTATTTAAAGATCAGCGATGCAAGCCCGGTTATGGCGCTGAGTAATGAATATATTGCCGGTTGTAGCCCGGTTACCTCAATAAACTCGCCTATTAAGATCCCCGGTTAACTCTTGTTAACCGACCATGCCACAGTAAATAACATATAAACACAGTATATAAAATTTACCTACACTTTAAAACTAAATGCTTTTAGGACTAAAAAGGTACACTTAACCCACACTTTAGACTTTTACGGCCTTGCCGAAAAACAATACTCAACATTGAATAACGTCTCAAATTCTCATGACAAAATATGTAGGTAACGTTTTTCGGTAAGATATATTATACCAAAGAGATGGTCATTAGAATGCCGCGCCACAAAAAAACTAATACCTTATTGTCTTCAAGTCTTACACCGCACAGAAAGCAGTAGACGTCGTGTCGTCACGCGCCGTCGAGGCGCTGCGCTGAGACGTATTTTTCTGTTTAATTCTACTTAGTCGGCTGCATCCTCAGTCAAGTATCTATCGAATATTTTCACATTGCCAAAAAGATCAACACATTCGATGAATTGCATGCCATTAAATTATTTATTTATTTATTTCATTAGTACGATAAAATACCAATTACACTAATTACATAATAAATTGTTCATAAACAAAAATAAGAAGACATTTTAGTTCAAGTTAAGAAAAAATAACAAGGATTATGACAGTTCCTTTTTCGGACCATGGAATGTAGCATGAAGAGAGGGTAGAAACCAAAGTAGTGGGTGTACTAAACCTAAGGGTGTACCAAACATGTTACTCCGCGGTCCATTGCTTGTCGGGTTTTGTATGCGAGTCAAAAGGATGAATGGAGGAAAGGAGTGACGTAGGAGGCAGCGTGTGGCTGACGTACCTAAATTTTCGTGAAAATTTTGCGAAAAAGCAAGATCAGATGTTAGACCAGGCAGGACAGATAGAAATAAATATATATTAGTAAATAATGTACGATATGTTTTTTCAGAATAATACTTATATTACTGTTCCCTTTTAAACTGTGACCGATGCAAGCTTCGCAAGCAGTTTGTTCCTATTTAGCTAGTACAAGCTAAAACTCAAACGCTTTGTAGCAACCTAGCTTGTTTTGTTTATAGTTCTAAACAAATCATCATTTTTGCAACAAAATTTTAATATCATAATAAAAACAATTATTATTATTTTGTTTAAATCTTATAATAATGACTCTTATTCCATATTTTAAATATTACGAAGCTTATCATTTGGGAAATTGAAGCCGTTTCTAAGTTTTATGGTGTAGAACACCGTGATTTCCAAAGCTGTAGTAGTCAAGTGAAGTAAAAAAGGCAAGGTTAGCCAAGTGAATGTTTTTTATTTAAGGGCATCTAAAAATATCATATTTATTGTATGAATTATGTATTAAAATTATATTAATCTTTCAAGGTGCTTAAACTTATGGAAAAAATGTATTTGACCGTGAAATAACGTCTGTAAAATCACTTGAAATTGCGAAATCAGCGAAAAAATATTATATACGGCCTCCTAAGCCAACTTTGTGTAGGTATTATGTACAGATGACCCAAGGTGAGCTGCAAATAAGCTCTCTCGCGAGGTCTACTGTTCGTAGAACTACTAGTAATACAATTCTCGCAAAAATAAATAAAACTGAACAAGTGCGAGTCAGACTCGCCCACAGAGGGTTCCGTACAAACTAAATAAAAGGGGGAAATCATATTTTTATTTTTCCTTCATAAGCCGAAAAATATACATCGTAAAAAAATTTAAAACCTGTGTTAGCTTATGCTAATGAGGCTCTTTCATATGATACCCCACATGATACGGTTAATTCACTTTAAAATTTGGGCCCTCATTCCTTGCATAGAGACACTTTTTTTTTGTGATTAAATTAAAAATGTCCAGTTTTCGGATTTTTTCTTGTATGTGTACTCTAACACAATGCTTCTTGTCAAATTTCATAGTTCTAGTTCAACGGGAAGTACCCCATATGTTTTGATTCCCTTGTGAGTGTCGAAATGTGCGTTTTTTACGACATATTCGGCTATAGCTTTTTTTTACGAAAACTGAGAAATTTTATTTTTCTTTCTGCAGCAAGATACTATGGATTTGCATATACGGTTTTAATTTCAACTCGATACTTTCACCCATTCCCGAGATAAAGGTCTTGACACCCGGACAGACGGACAGACGGACAACAAAGTGATCCTATAAGGGTCCCGTTTTTTTCCTTTTGAGGTACGGAACCCTAAAAAGCGTTTTTTGTAACCTTCAATGAACAGTTTTGTAGTAAATTTAAAACGTAATTTTACTAGAATTTTTCTAAAACAACCGCATTTATTACCTTTAAAATAGACTGCGCATAAATTCTCACAAAATACTTACACGCAACAGCGTATAACACACTAACTTACAATTCGTTAACTTTCGTAACCAGCGTTACGAAATTGTAAGTTAGACTGTAAAAACTACTTTTCTGCAGTCGGGTATTTTGTTTTTCTTGTACTACTTGTTAACGCGGAGAAATCCTAATCCTAGGTTTATTCACCTTGCCCCGTTTAGACCCATAGCATCCCCAGTTAAGGCAATCCAAGCTATGAGTTCAATATTTATTAAGCCAATTAAATATTTTCAAACAAACATAGTTAGTTTTATTGAAACTTGCCCAAGCTGGAACTCAGGAGCCCGATAAAACTGAATTTCTCCCGGAACTACACCTGAAGCAAATTGCCAGCAAAAATGTGCTGTTAGTTACAAACGAAAACAATTAAGCGGTCTACTTCCTGATAGTGGGTACTGCTGGAAACTTTACCGGAGCTATTGTTCCGTGCATGAAGCTACGAAGTTTTGCTTTTGAATGTGGTAAAATTAAAAGTTGAAGTGGCAGTGGGCAGGGCACATAGCACGTAGAACTGATGGCCGATGGGGCCGAAAGGTTCTCGAGTGGAGACCACGTACCGGCAAGCGTAGCGTAGGAAGACCAGCCACAAGATGGACAGATGACCTCATACAATTGGCGGGAAGACGCTGGATGCAAGCCGCTTCCAATCGGTATTTTTAGAAATCCATGGGGAAGATCTATGTCCAGCAGTGGACTTCTTATGGCTGAGATGATGAAAATTAAAAGTCACTTATTTCAAGTCATGTTTGAGTTCGTAGTTCAACCATCGTCCGTCTTGCTCGCGCATACCAACATTTTTGAAGATATAATATGACCGAATGAACTTATAAATCGCCGTTTAGTTCACAAGAAAGCAACATCATACATTTTATAAAAAAAGTGCATTTTGATCCAAGATAATTGTCTTAGATAGGTACATAAAAAAACATTTTACCGTTAATAGGTAGGTAATTTCTAGAAATCTTTTTTGTGTGAAAACTAACTTGAAAACTAACTGTTGATCAAACTGAAATTTCGTCAAATCAAAAACGTGATGTTCGTGCTTTCACTAGAAGACTTATGTACATTTGCTCGAACAACAACGAATCAATTCTATTTTAAAATTGATAAAAAAATATTTTACCACCATTTAACACGGTATTACATATATTTATTAATACAGTAGTAATTTAGTAGGTACATATGTATATTTATTAATTGCAACTCAAAAAATTTCAAAAATACACTTTAATTTTTTAAACAGGTATGTACTCAAATTAGTTAAGGCCTTCCATCTTTTTGAAGTGAAATAGAGAGATAGTAGTGAACAGGTTAGTGATGGTAATAATTTTTTCACCTCACAAGCTCGGAAAGATTCTGTTTGTCATTAGAAATCTAAGTTGAAAAGTGCACTGAAAATGCATTAAATACTTATTTCATGTCAGTGCGCCAACCTCATTTCTTTGAATAATCGCACTGACCAGCCACAGGTGGCAGCACTGGACTAGCGTTTTCCTCGCTGTAAGGTGAAAAATTTTGTGTTTCACTCGGCCGCAAAGTTATTTTGTATCTCGTACTTTTGAAACCCTCGCTATGCTCAGGATTCTATATTTGAACCACTCACTTCACTCGTGGTTCAAATCCTAGATTCCTTCACTTGCTCAGGTTTCAATACAAGTACTCGCCTCAAAAACCAACTTTGCAGCCTTGCATAACAAATAACTATTATTTTGCTTAGATAAAGTGACGCAACTAGCACGGGGTTAAAGTTTTGCCATATCCAACTCAATATAAAATCTTCGTACATCAGATCGCAATGCCAAACCACGGGGGCACAGAATCGTAGTACACTGAAGACCAATTTGCTACTTCTAACTTTCCCTTGCAGTTCTGGATTAGGTATGTACGCGCTAATGATTTTTATTTTTACGCGGGCGAAATGAGCTTATGTAAATAGATGTATAAAAACGACATTAAATGAGTTTACTATTTTTGTGTGTTGCTATCTACCAATCAGAGTGGTATACGAAAATGATAAAACAAAACGGCATGATAAAACATTGCTCAAGATGTTTGCCGCCACATTTTGAGCAATGTTTTTTCATGCCCTCTTTTTTGTTTTCAACACAACCTACTACTACTATTCTACGCTCATTTTCTGCTAAGCGAACTATCAACAGTATTTTTAACCGATTTCCAAAAAGAGGAGGTCTTTCATTCGCCTGTGTGTTTTTTTAAGTTAGTTACGTGATTACTCCGCCAATTATTTCTTGAGTTGATTTTTTGATAGATTATGGCTCAGAGATGGTCCCATATAATTTTTTTCAAAATCGGCTCAGTACTTTGTGCCTCAAAAAATATTTGGTTTTCGTACCTACAAGTAGTTTAACAAAATCAAAACTGGACAGTTTTGTAGGGTTCCGTACTCAAAGGGTAAAAACGGGACCCTATTACTAAGACTCCGCAGTCTGTCCGTCCGTCCGTCTGTCACCAGGCTGTATCTCTTGAACCGTGATAGTTAGACAGTTGAAATTTTCACAAATGATGTATTTCTGTTGCCGCTATAACAACAAATACCTACTAAAAACAGAATAAAATAAATATTTAAGGGGCTTCCATACAACAAACGTGATATTTTTGCTCGATATTGATAATGGCAACATTGAAAGGCAGAACTCTTCGTGCGCGAGTCCGACTCGCACTTGGCCGGTTTTATTTTAACTTACTTTTATTACGTCAGTTTTTCTTCCTCCAATCACTTAACATAGCACATTAAAGACTTACAAGTGTAGTGCATTGCCACACAAGCTTATTGAAATGAAGCAGCAGAATTCTGAATGAAATTGGATTATTATGGGCAAGTGCTTCATTTAATATCGGGCGAACGATTTCCTCGTCTCACCGCTCAGTTGCATCCAAAAGAGCCCTCAACCTAATAGTTTCCATTAATTGCATCATACCTTTTAAATTCGCGTTCTGGCTCAATAATTGTTGTGTTCGTTTGTAAATAGTTGTTTTTTGCAAATTCGACCTTACAGTTGATGTGTGAGGGTGTATTATTTGTTGTTAAAGTTGAAACATGAAGGAAAAGTTTATTTTGCCCCCGATATCGAGGAATTGAATGACGCCGCAGACAATGAGTTGTAATCACATTTATTTTTCGTTTTCAGAATTTTATATACGAAGTTTCTTTTTATTATGGAAATTATGTGGGCAGAACTTTTAACAAAGGTGATGGATTTTTTAAAATAATTACCTACTTAGTTACTTATAGCAAGTTATGATTTCATGCGGCCTCCGGCTGTGATGGATCTGTTTGTGTGCATGCGAGTGTCACCTTTCGCCAGTTTTTTTGTTTTTAGCTTAAAAGGATATACTTTTAAATCAGTACTATAAAAAATATCAAAACAATTCAGTGGTTTGGGTTTTGGAACAAAATTGTGTATTTTGAAGCCGTTTGTTCCAGTCTTTAAGCTAAGTATAATAATTATTTCTACCTATAGTTTGATTCACACTCGACCTACGTCCATTTGCATGAAATAATTTGTATAATATTACAAACAGCTATTGTGTTTACTTCAATAGACCATGGAACTGTATCCTATAAAATTTTAATGCCGCTTAATTATTCAATGACTCCAAACAAATGTTGGCATTTAAGTAGTTGGTTTATTGTAGGAACTCAATACGTAATTATGTGGCTAATGTACATACATTATGTTATGTATTCATCCACGCAATGAAATATTTTTGAAAAACAAAAAAAAAAACACGGAAAATCTGCTATGAGACGAAAAGAGGCGAGTTGGTGGTCAATCATAGATCTACCTTGCATAAAAAATATAAATATAAAGATATAATCAGGCCTATTTTTCTTTGCAGGGTAGATAGATAGATAGATAGATAACACTTTATTAAAAGACCACAATACATAAACACAAATACAGAGAGAATAATATTACTGCTAGGTGTTTTAATTGGCGGCCTTATCGCTTAGAGCGATCTTTTCCAGGCAACCTTGCACGGATAGGATAGGGTAGACAGAGAATCAAAGATTATGAGATCGTTTGACGCTACATTTGACCGTGGATGGAGTGTTTGATAGAAGGAAGAGGGTACCACAGGATATAAGACAAGGTCAGAATTTTTATTGTTTCATGCTTACATGCGTAAGAATTTATTCCTCGTGTATTTATAAATAACAATCTTATTTGAACTTTCACATTGGCTACAATAATAAATATTAAAATATATAAACTATTATAAAAGACGCTGTTTTTTGCATATTCATTAAAATAACACCAATGAGGTTTTATCAATAGAAAGGCTATACTGATTGATTATGAAGTAAAAGCATGGCAAATCTCAACTAGCATTATGCTGAGCTGGGGCCGGATTGTGACAAAGACATTATCAAGTTATCTATTTTGTGTATGATTTTTGCTCTCCGTTGTATTTTTTTTATTACAATAAATTTCTGTCTATGTATACGTCAAAATCTCAGTTTATAGCACTTTTGACGATAAGTTTTTTTTTGTATTTAGGCATTATATATCTTAGTGTTGAACTTTCTAAATACACAGGATGGTATTGTCACGACACGTGTCTAACAGCGTTAACCGACGTGTCGCGACTAAAGACGAGTCAGGCGATTACCTTACATGAGGCTTGCCACGCAGACCCGGAGAAAACCTATCTACGTACTCTTGAATTATACTCAATAAATTTGTCAACAAAAAGTGGTGGGTGGGGGCAAAACTGCGAGTCCTCCTGGCGTCTTAAAATATTGGCTGCTGAAAATTCCATATCAAATCAACCAGACGATTACTTAAATATTTGCAACAAAAAATATTTACATCCCATAACTAAGAGAAGAGAAATAGCAGATCTTACATTTTTGCTAAAATTAACATCAAATCAAATTGACAACCCTGAACTATTGAATATGATTAACTTAAACTATGCTTCTACAAGTGTTCGGTTTAATCCCCTTATTCATATTGCAAAGGCAAAATGCCTACTTGTGTTGATTGAGTTATTTATTTAATGCTATTGATAAGCACGTATGCTTGGACTTATTCTTTTTCATCTGTTAGGCAATTGTTGAGTCGAGAATTTCTTGATTGATTTTTGGTGATAAAATTATCTTTATTTCTTGTAAAACATAAATAAGGTGTATTCTCAGTGTTCACGTCTTTTGTATATTTGTCTCATATGGGTTTATTCGTGATGACCTATAATTGACTATATTATACTATTGGTAAATTGTATGAAATTCAATACAAAGAAAATATAAAATAAAACATATCGACATACAACAACATAGCAACTACTCCAGTGCACGTTGTAAAACAAGAGATCATATCAAAAAGAAGTTTTTAGCAGAGAACGTCGAGTAAAAAATGCTGGATTAGTGTAGGTATATATATACGTAAGCAAGACGTGACATGAGCACAGGAAGATCAACCCTAGAGTCCCAATTAGTAGAGTATCAAAACTGGCAACAATTCGTACAAAGATCTCGTGATACAAAAAACTAAAGCTGTAGCATAAGTAGACTACCGAGAGCTTTGTCGCTGAAGTTACGGCAAAACTATAGATTTCATAGCAGGCGACACGATGAAATGTAACGACACACGACACGACTCAGAAATGGTTTTGATAAAAAATTGTTAAATATATAAAATACTTAAATAAAACTAAATTGAAAAACTCCGGTTGACGAAAGTAAGCACAAGCTCAACCATCTTGGACTTGTCGGTCCCAACGGAGACCAGCGCTGGTTAATTTAACCAGCATTATGCTTAGTTGGAACCGGGTTGTGACTAAAACTATGTGTATTTGTTGTTTTATTTATTAATTAATAATAAATAAATATTTAATATAAATATAATAATAATAATAAATATAATAATAAATATTTGAAAACATTTCACACAACACCATCTAGCCCAAACTAAACAAAGCTTGTACTAAGGAACTAGATGCCCGATAGAATACATATATAGTTTTTTTGTAAATATCACAGAATTCGCCCTATTACATAGATAAATATATACATACATATGATACATAGAAACACCCAGACACAGAACAAACATCCGTGTTCAACACACAAATGTTTGCCCTGGGTGGGGATTGAACCCATGACTTACAGTTTAGCAAGTATACTACCAACTGAGCCACAAGGCCAGTCAATTATTAATTTATTTTATGTGTATATTGTTGTGGTTGGTTTTGTTGCAAATAAAAATGTCTCATTTTCCACGATAGGACTCCAGTGGCAATCTTCTAGAATAGAAGCAATCAAGCCTAGACAACAAAGTAAACGTGTCCCTGTCCAAACTCCACTAACATAACACTTTCCATCAGTTTCTGTCACTTCAATCCGTTTCCATCGTCACAAATATGGTGGTCAAACTTGAACATAAAACTTGTTTATTTTGTAAACATTTATTTATATTCACTTGTCCCGGTGCCTCCAAAATTGACTCACTTACTGGTTTTGAGCTGAAATCTAGCATGCGTTCATATATTGGATGAAAATACAATATTATAATAACAAACGGCTGATCTGATACTGGCGTCTGGCACCATGGCTGAAACTTTCTGATGGCTACAATAGTCGAGTTTAGTAATTTTTTTAGTCCTTGTAAGCAATTTTAATTGAATTAATAGTCTCTAAAGTAGTGCCTAAAAAGTATTTTTTAGATTATCTTATTTGTAAAAAATAGGTAGTTATAGAATAATATTGTCTATAATGTACTGATACATTTTGTTTTTGGAAATTTTAAACTTCTCTAATGATAAATAATAAAAAACAAAGTGCCTGATAATTGAAATAAGTTTTTAAAACTATTCAACTCATTAATTAATACCACGAAAACCTCATAAACTACTACAATACATAGTCGTGAGTTATAAACAAACACTCTGACCAACTGATTCTATTTCCATGTTAATCCACGAGACAAAGTCCGCCTTTGTGCCCCACAACGTGGACGTACTAAGGATTTTTTCCACAACTGTATGAGACGTCAAGTGGGAATTCAATAAGTGCTCACTTTTGGAGAATAATGATTGTTTGCGCTCGTGAGGCTCGACTCGAGAGCTTGGGGTGAAAATACTTCAGCCGACAATGATACTGAGAGATTTTCGAGGTTTCTCACGAGAGCAACACAATTTCAGCAAGGAAACGTAACAAAGCGGAATGTGGTTCAATGGACGGTTTTGAATGTTTGCGGCTATTTCGGGACATTTTGGTGATTGTGTAAAGCAATATAATACAGTGAGAGCGCCAGGTTCCGTGATGGATGTTTTGAAAGACCGAACGCGTCTGTCGCTTCAATTTCACTTTCAAATCCGATGCATACTTTTCGTGTTCTACGACAAGTATCTATGTTAAAAGAAAATCAAAATACCCGACTGCAGAAAAGCAGTTACTGCAGTCTAACTTACGATTTCGTTACGCTTGAGCTGTTGAGTGTACGTGTTTTGTGAGAAAGTATGCATAAAATCACTGTACATGATTATTAATTCGCATTCTTTAGAATAATTCTAGTAAAACTACTTGTTTATTACGAAGAAGTTCGTTGAAGGTTACGAAAAAACGAATTTTTGTATTTTTGCAAGAGATGTATTATTATTACACTCGAAAAACATAATCCTCCTTGTTACGCAGTCGGGTAAAAAATCTGTAGAATAGCAATTTAGATACAGCTTATGCTATATGTTAAGTTGTATTAATAGTACTCATTTGTACACCTATTTTTTTTTCATTAAATATAGCAACTGACCATTAGTTCACCTGATGATAAGCGACGGTGTGACCGAGGATGGAGCTCGTCAACCTAGGAAATATTTCTTCACTATACTTTGAAAATTCTAAGATATCATTAGAAATTTTATTTTATACATTAAAATAAGGAAGCGAATTATTTATTTCCTTAAAAATATTTGCAAGGGATGAAGTAAGAATGTAATTAGCTGGATAACTCATAAAGCAATCTTTTTAGTGTAAAAAACAGTTTATAGGTAGGTAATATGTGATGTGAATGTGTACGACTTAAAAATCGTACAAAAATTCAAAATTTTGGGAATTTACAGAAGAAATCTGAACATCTGTTTTGTTAAGTTTCATTCTACTTCTTATAAATGTAATAATATATAGTTTTTTCTCGGATTTACAACAATAATAATTGATTGTAATGTTTTCCTACAAAAACATCTTTAAGAAGTGTAGAAGAAACCCTTTAAAACCGTGTTAATTACCTGGAAGATATATTTAGTAATAAAGCCATGTTTCATAATCCTATTTTAACTTAATTTTATTTGGATATCAATAAATAAATTTGTCCATCTATTTATAACTGAAAAGCGACACAAGACCCCTCGCATATTTATGTATATTTATTTATACAGTAACCTCACCACGCGATGTTTTGGTATAAAAACATCATGTTAATGTATGCAAACGTACGCGCTAACGGTCAAATTAAATCTGAATATATAATTCAGGGACAACCCTTCGATGACCTTTGATTGCGTTATCCCTAACCAACCATAAATTGACTTATCTGTAAAAAGATTAAAACGTCACAATGTTTCATTTAAAATGGGAAGGGTTGTAAATGTTGTAATAAACTGTTCACCAACCACGCTCGGAAATGGCAACTTTACGTCTATCGAACACGAGAAGAAAGTGAATAAAGAAATACCGAAAACAATAATTACCGAGGAGTAAAATTAATAACAATCTGAGAAAACTTTTTAGGCACAAGCTTATGCATGCAATGAAAATTGCTTATGGTAACTAAAAATGATCAGACACGCATTTGTTTTAGCACGTTCCACTAAAATGTTTCAATGACATTTTTCCAACTCCATCTTCAAAGTAATCTTTGATGTCATGTCAATATAATGTATCCAAACAACAAAGCTGACGAGCGCAAACCCAACTATATTTAACACTTTTCAACAAGAAGTTGCAGTCACTAACTTTTTTGTAAAAAATAAGTGGTTTTAATTCTTTTTTCTAAATAATCATAAATTAATTATACAGTAGCTTCGCGCATACTTTCATACAAAAACATACACTCAACAGTTTATCAAGCGTAAGTTACAGTACGAATATCTCTCTACAGTCGGGTATTTTTCTTTTAATATATATATTAGTTTTTAGATACAGTTGTAAACCAACGACGTTATATTCTATTATATAAATGTATGTATATAAATTGCGAACTATTCTTTTGCGGGGGCCTATTACGTCGATGATAACGGTTAAGTATTAGGCCACGCTTCGGGGAACAAAATAAATTTCCCAATGGGCCTTAAGCACTTTCGAATCAAGATTCCGAACGAATGTGGGACCATTTTATTTATGTCTTGAACTTGAACGCCTGGGAAACTCTATTAGGGTTAGAGGTGCCGGAGATTGGGCTTAGGTTTTGTTTATTTGAAGTTCGTGTTCAGGGAAATATATTGTTTAATAATATTATATGTAGTTAGAAGCTACAAGTTAGACTTTATAATTTAATGATCTAGTAGTCTTATTAACTTGACGAAGTAAAAATGATGTCCTCTAACTTGCTTTAACATTGGTTAGGAATTAGACTATTTGTTTTATTTTATTATAAGTTAACTAATATAAGTATATGTGTAAGTATTTTATATATTGTATTCATATTGCCATTTTCTACTATTTGTTTGATTAGTTTTACAAAACCATATTCATATTATTAAAATATATATTATTCTGAATATTTATATTGCTATTAATAGCAAGATATTTCTATACCTTCTAAATGTGAAAATCCTTGACTTCTTCGTAAATTCTAATACATTTCCATCGGTAATAATACTTTAAGTGACAAAATAAATCCAAAGGCAAGCAACATATTCTCAGCGATTGCTACAAAACACAATAATGCTCTTAGATCCAATATAACCTGTCATACTCGTACG
Source organism: Lycia hirtaria (assembly GCA_947563715.1). Classification (NCBI taxonomy): domain Eukaryota; kingdom Metazoa; phylum Arthropoda; class Insecta; order Lepidoptera; family Geometridae; genus Lycia; species Lycia hirtaria. The sequence continues at coordinate 30,586,212 of OX387375.1, forward strand.
TCTCAAAATATGCAGATCCCAACTTATGCCTCGGGCTATTTTAGGCAGAGGCATCAATGCTAGGAATATACGTCTTATACCACTTAGTCGCGTGAAAATTTCATGCAAACGATAAAACGTGAGCTGCGAATAAAATCTCAAGTTTAGGATTATGACGTTTGGCTGTAACATAAAATGATATTGCTCGTATATAAGCCGGGGGAAGTGACGGTTCTCGGGGATTTCCTTGGCGTTTTTTGATGATATACGGTGGAGAATTACCGAATGGCTTCGGTGATGCGAGCTGAAAATCAGCTGTGGACGGAATAAAACTTGATAATGAGGTATTTGAAATATAGGTATTTGGAGAATCTTATTAAATATTCTCTAGGATTGTATCACATTTTTTTCAAAATAATGAAATCTGGCTCTCTATAAAACCATAGTTTTATCGAACAGTTGTAGTTTTATAGTTTTTTTGGCTCATAAGCCCAAACGTCCGGGTAAAATCCCTTTTTACCCGATTACGCAAGATTCTTATGATGTTTGTTTGTGCTTATGTATGTATGCTATATTATGATGTATGTTTGTGCTTATGTATGTATGCTATATTATGATGTTTGTTTGTGCTTATGTATGTATGCTATATTATGATGTATGTTTGTGCTTATGTATGTATGCTATATTAAGATGTTTGTTCGTGCTTATATGTATGCTATGATGTATGTATGCTATATTATGATGTATGTTTGTGCTTATGTATGTATGCTATATTTCCTGCTTTAGTTTAAATAGTTAATTCAGTTTGTATTTAGTTTAAGCACCTATATTTTGTCGTTAGATTCGTGATCAACCCTCAAATAATACGATCTCTCAAAATAAATAAATAAATGATTTTTAAAACTGAAATAACCGATAATAAAATGCACATTTTCGTTTACTTGGAAATATGTTAATTTTGTGCAGTAATTTTGTTTTAAAAACTAAACTACAGTATCGGTTTTGATGAATTTATTTGGGAAAACAAAGAATTTTTCAAGTCGGTTTGTAAACGACGACGGAATTATGCGTTAACAAACATAAAAGAAAAAAAAACACAATCGAACTGAAAATCTCTTCCTGTTTTGAAGTCGGTTAATCGCTTTTTCTTAACGTCGAACAATCTTTTTATAATAAATAGTAATTTTACGAAAAAGATAAGCTGTTAGCCTAATTTGAGAGTATAGATGGTTATGATAACCAGTCATATTAGAAGCCCAAGCAATCTCGTAACATAAAAAAACTTGAAGAAGACTATAATATATCTTAATATAGCCTGTTTGACTCAGTGCTACGCTACGCTTAATTAAATAAGCATTACAGAGAAGAATACGCCCTTACTCTCCAAGAAACTACGTGCAAAGCTAAGCTACGTTCAAGTTAGCTAAGTTGTTAGCATGCGATGTTTGCATAGTAATTCTCATCAACCGTACGTTACAAACATGAATACACAAACTCAAAGTTTAGTCAGTACCTGGGTACCGTATAAATCCTTTATTCTATTTTTTTTAATGCTTGGCAGGCAAAACAATTGACTGCAGCCTGGCAAGTGACAGAGTGAGCTAGTCTGAAATAGGACCTGGCTTCGTCCACCATTGCTGTCTCATTGAACTTAACCAGATATTCACCTTTCATTTTGACAACAAAACGCTCTGTAAGTTCAAAAGTTCCTTTTCGCTCGTCGTTGTTCCAACTGACGGACCTACGGCAACTGACGGCGCTTCCGTCTTAACTTCCACACCCACTTATCGTGTGTCACTCAAAACCAGGCCTTAGTTAACTTTCTTGTGTTAAGTACTTGATATACCTATTTGAGTGTTTTACATACTGAATATTTACAGACGTGCGACATCTCTCGTCAGTCTATGGAACCTGTAAAGGGTTCGGCTGAGTAATTGACATAGACATAGATAGAAATTTATTGTAACAAAAAACATACACACAAAATAGATAAAATGTTTTATTCACAATCCGGTCGTTGTGTCACGGCGCGCGTGGAGCCATCAACGTATGTTTGAAGCATGGGTCACGGCACGGGTAGCGCCATCAACGCATGTTTGAAGCGTGGGTCACGGCACGGGTAGCGCCATCAACGCATGTTTGAAGCGTGGGTCACGGCACGGGTGGCGCCATCAACGCATGTTTGAAGCGTGGGTCACGGCACGGATGGCGCCATCAACGCTTGATTGGAAAAGACTTCGAAAGTTTCAAACATCCCACGTGACGCCTCCGTAGCTAAAACGGTAAACGCTCTCAAGTACAGTTCGGTATATTGCGGGTACAAGTCCCGTCGGATGTGTACACACATCCGACGGGACTTGAACCTTGAATTTTTGAACTATGTAGAAATTTGTTTCTTGCGTTAATCTGAATTGTTCCAACCTTATTCTCTGACGTGTAGTGTGGATAACAGAGACTTGGTTAATATGAATACGTATTCAGCTGCTGAGCAAATGGCTCGGCCGCGTTTGGTTCAGTTCTCGGTTACGAATGTTTGAAACATGTTTATGTCAATGGCGGCTGAAGTTACTGATGGTGTGCCGGATCTGGAGTGAGTCGAGACAGTCTCAGCGTAAATGCAAACTAGTAGTTTTGCGTAACAGATCTCGCCAGCACAAACTTACTTTTTATTTTTTTATTTTAATCAATATCCATATCGACTTTACTCATATTCGAAATTAATGTTTTAAATTGTTTATTAAATATTATCAAAGTCGACTCGTAAATTGCCTGCAGCTGACTTTCCTTCTGTTGAGAGAAATATTGCTCAATACATCATTCATCATCATCATCTCAGCCATAAGAAGTCCACCGCTGGACATAGGCCTCCCCCGGGGATTTCCAAAAAGACCGATTGCACGCGGCTGTCATCCAGCGTCTTCCCGCCACTTGTATGAGGTCATCTGTCCATCTCGTGGCTGGTCTTCCTAGGCTGCGTGCGCCGGATAAGTTGCTCAATACATAAGTTAGTTTAAAAACCTGATATAACCGACAACAAAATATGCAATTTCGTTTACTTGGACGCTTCTTGGAGGACATATTTTTTCCAGTTATTTTGTTTTAAAACCCAAAACCAAAGTACTTTATAAAATTTAATACGATTTTTATAAAATTTTTAGGGGATCGCCTCTGAAGACCACCTACTAGACAAAAAAAAAGAATGATCAAAATCAATTCAGAATTAGCGGAATAATCGCATAAAAACATACAATAGTAAGAAAACATACAGTCGAATTGAGATCCTCCTCCTTTTTGGAAGTCAGTCAAAATACCTGACAGGAAAAAAACTACGTAATTATAGAGCATGTACACAAAACATGTTTCATACAGATCAGTTTAAACATACGTGAAACAGCGGCATCCAGACATATGAAAGCAATTTTCGCCAAATAATACCAGTGGGCTTAGCTCGCTCAATCACTAATCATAAAATAATATTTTTGAAGCTGAATATTTTTATGTCCAATGAAAATAAAGTCTTATTAAAACTTAACTTAAAACTGTTAAACTGTAATTTACGACACTTTACCCAAACTCTTTGTAGCTGGATTTATTTTATTTTAGCCAAACTATAAGACTTGCTAATAAACATAATTTATTATAGAACGATTTGTTTTAAAATACATAATTCTGAATTTCTTGGTCTAAATAATTTGATATTAATTTTCAACTTGCAGATCTTTACTTGTATTTAGTAACAATCTGTATTTAATTGCGCAAGAAGGAGGTTTATGTTTTTATAACATAACATTCAAACTTTTTATATATTTACATATTTATTACATTTTTACATTTTTATTTATATATATATACCTATATATATGTGTGTTAAATGTAACAAGCATAACGCAAGGTCAATTAATTCAACTAGCTTTTGTGCAGTCCACAAGTCTCAGCCACAAGAAGTCCACCGCTGGACATAGGCCTGCCCCATGGATTTCCAAAGAGACCGATTGCGCGCGGCTTGCATCCAGCGTCTTCCCGCCACTTGTATGAGGTCATCTGTCCATCTCGTGGTTTGTCTTCCTACGCTGCACTAGCCGGTGCGGTAATATCTGAGCCAGTGGGTACGGCCGGGACTATCTTTTCTCGAAGCGATTCGTCGGATTTTTAGACCTTAGAATTTACCCAAACTAAAAATAAATAAATAAAAAGTAAAAAAGTAGGGCTTGTAAAAAGTACAACTTTGTTTTTTTTTATTGCAAATTATATATTACTCTAATTCGCCTTATGAGTTTTAACGTGAAAGAGTAACTAACAAGCACTCCCACAAACAGTTTTTACAATAACGGAGATAACAGTGCATACAATACCATAAACAGTTTTTACAATAACGGAGATAGCAGTTCATACAATACCATAAACAAAATTAATCTTGTATTAGGATAACCACCTAAATTGATAAGTAGCTTGATTGTCAACCACCGATCTTGACTAAGCCTGCCTACAGCCACAATAACCATAACCAAGTGGAAAATTCAAATGTCGGGGGCATTCTTTTAAATCAATCGGTTAGGGTGTATCTGGGTAGAACAGACACAGTATATGTATCCACGCAGTCGTCCGACTAACCCTATAAGTTATGCATTCAGACATTCAGAGCGTCCGGTCCGCTGCGTTGAGAAGGACGTTCGTCTTGGGCTTATTACGTAGCAAACAGACCTGTCACAGACGAACTTAGAGCGTAGGTAATTGCCGTTTCAATTAGTTAACATTTTTGTTTTATCAATATTAATTAGATTTGTTACGTAAACTTACATTTGTATAATTTTTTTTTCTTTTAACATGTAACATCTGTTATGAATAAATAAATTACAGTTTAAAAAACTAAAAAACACGTTACAAATTATTGTGGTCAAAGTTCATTACAAGACGTTTCTAACAAATCCAAACACAGCTATGATACGATGTTCCATCATGAAGTTCTAGTTCATATCTTCCGGCTCCATCATCAGATCAGTTCGACAGTACCATATTTTTGTATTGTCATCAGAACTACATACAGCTGCCAATTTTCATGACGCTACGATTCTTGGTAGCTGGTTAAATTATTTACCTTAGATTTCATTACATAGTTAGTTACATACAGGTCGACATAATGAAAGCGTGTTAAAAACTATAACTATGACTAACGGTCTAACTACGCAATCTACTTTTTCCAAAGAAATAGAGGCCACTGTGTACAGCTGATCGCTGGTCTGTCTCTTGAAGAAAAATTGAGTCTAAGCAAAGGTTTCGTGTTTGTGGAGTAAGCTGATTTGACAGTGCAATCTGCGGTTGAAAAGTAATGACGCGTGTCGTCATCTAAAATCTGTGTCTATTCATATGTTTTAAATATGTTTACTTAAATGAGCACCAACTCACCTAATGGCAAGCATTAGATTAATTAAAAATGAAACACCTTCATTTATGAATATATTGTGGATGACATTCGTCCCTCACGTACTGCCCTAGTAGTACAGGGAATCTTGCTGTAAATGTGTTTGATAACTGTGTGGTTTTTATACTGTGTTTCTAGTATTGGCTTCAGAACATGAATGAGATAGAGCTATAACTCATAACTGGGGAGTGACCAGGGCTCAGGGCAGATTACTGGCAATCCAGGACGGCCAGTCTACACTGCTTTCACATTAACCAGAATTTGTGGAGTTTTGCTTGTTACATCAAACCATGTCTACGTAAGAGTAATTTAGTAGCTTTTTAATGAAAAAAAAACAACTAATTTTGGTACTAATATTTTTAGTAGAGTTTTAAGTTTTAAATTAACTACGTTGGTCCACAGTAATATTTATGCAATGGAGTTCGTACACATTTATTTATTTATTATGCAGATTGTTTGTTATTATTATTGTAGTGATATAGAACTTAATTATTACTGTGAAAAATATATTTAAATTTGATGAAAAATGACGAAGATACAGCGATATCAGTACCATACGCAAAAACGATGCGCGAATGAGCTAAAAAAATACAACAATCATACGCAGTGACGTATTCATCCACTATCCATCCCTACTAACCTAGTGTGAATGAGTGTGCTGGCACGTTGTAACATCACTGGCCTTAACCCCAAACAGTCGTGTCTTAAACAAGGCAGAAAAACACCTTCAATAACTTAATTATTTCTTATTTCTTTCTTATTTTATAACTCTTTTCTTATTTCTTAATTTCTTATTTCTTCCGAAAGAATAAAATATTCTTGTATTGCTAGTGCACATGGCTATATTTAAAGATATCTTATATTTGTAAGCGTGTTTACAAATATACACGTCTATTAATTCAATTTTATTAGTTTTGAAAATACAGTCCGCTACAAAACGTTGCAACGTCACAACTGTTGCGCCGTAAGCCGCCGCTAGTGCGAAAGCGACGCAAATCCTTACATATTGCAATATACGAGTGTGTGAATTGTCCCTTAATATCCAGCTCACAACGACCGTATTTTTATTTAGAGACTTTCGAGCTTCAGCGATTTACGGATTTGGACGACGATTCTATTGAGACTTTTGTATTGCTTTTAAATTTATTACGTTACTAAATCATTTTGTTGAAAAGTGTTAATATTCTGAAGCAATACAGTGCGTGCTGTGATCTAGCTATTTGAAATCCATAAAAAATGCAAATTGGGCGAAGGACTACTTTGTTAGCTCTTCCGTAAAGACAAACTTGAATAAAATCTTGCGATATCCAGAAAATATCGCAGAATTTTGAGTGGATGTGGATGGTATGGTATTTTCTAGAGCATGGCTTACTAGCATTCTAGTATGAATAAAACCGGCCAAGTGCGAGTCGGACTCGCGCATTTAGGGTTACGTACCATTATCTATAAAAAAATGGAAAAATATCACATTTGTTGTATGGGAAAACAATATTAAATATTAATTTTATTTTATTTAATTATTTATTTTTAAAGTGAATAATATAACTCAATATTATGTGAATATTTCAAGCGTCTACCTTAAATCACGTTTTTGTTTGGGAACCCCTTTAAATATTTATTGTATTTTATTTTTAGTATTTGTTATTATAGCGGCAACAGAAATACATCATCTGTGAAAATATCAACTCTCTAACTATCACGGTTCATGAGATATAGCCTGGTGACAGACGGACGGACGGACGGACCGACAGCGGAGTCTTAGTAATAGGGTCCCGTTTTTACCCTTCGGGTACGGAACCCTAAAAATTGTACTGATGTATTTTAAAATTCCTAGGAAAATACTTCTCAACGTAAATAAATCTATCGTAACTTAATTTCTTCATGAATAGTAGGTACATCAAAATTGGTTTAATAATATTATCAACACAGTCATACATAATATGTAGGTACGTAAAAAATAGACATCTAATGGATATTCCAAAATTTACACAAGATATGTATTGAAACAGAAAACACGGTTTCTTTTCTTCATAATGTTTTTTTGTTGCAATCGTAAAGTACTCGTAAGTTTACAGAAACAGAGTTTTCGGTTATGTTGAAATTTCTGCAAATAGACTTTTGAAATGTAGATAGTATTGGACCATACCTAACAATAATATGTGTACTTTATAATTGTATAAAGTATAATAAAAAAAAAAAACAATTTTTTTTTCGTCGCGCAACGTCAACCACGTGTCTTGTCGGCTAAAAATAGCCAAAAAGCGTTATATAAAAACACTTACAAATTTGGAATTGCTTTTTATGAATTATGAAACATCTCGAGGCAATAATTTTAAAGATGAAACTTTTGAAATTGGCTATAAATCAAACTGTACGAACCTTAACAATGCCGGAGGATTTTGAACATGAAAATATTTACAGCTGTGCTATAAATGTTACATCTTTAACAGATTTTAAACTTTGTTGAGGAAAATAACTTCAGAAAGTTAAAACTTAATAAACTTAAATAATATGCGTAGGAATATAACTAGCGCAGAGATCAATTATTAGCTACATTTATTGTTTTGCTTATAATTTTTCAGTTTTCTTGTATAGTTCACACAAGAAAAGCGTTCTTTATAAAGTCATATTTATGCATCTTGACTTAGCTTCAGCGACAAATTGTATGTCACAAGTCTGTTTATGCATCTCTGTAATGCTCTTTACTGCCAAGACATTTTTTCACCAGTGTTGACTCAAAAGCTACGTTTCAAAACAATAAGTTAACTTTAAACGAATCACCATAACTAGCGTAACCGGCGGATAAATCAATCAGTGGACTCGTTTTTACCCGGCTGCGCAATAAAGAGGGTTATGTTTTTCGAGTGTTTTCTTGTATGTTTCTATGTAGTCTTATTGTTGTTCTTATTGTTAAATAGCCAAACCGAGTTTATTGTGCTAGGTGTCGTTAGATTCGTCTTCACTCCCTGAGTATCATAGGCTTTTGTGTGATAACAATAATACAACTCTTGCAAAAATAAAAATAAATTTGCTACAATTATACCACAGAAAGCGCATTTACAGCATCTTTGCTTTGTTGTTTTTTTTTGAGAAAGGGATACTTTCTCACAAAAAAACATGCACTCAACAACGTAAAAAACGTAATCGTAAGCTAGACTATAAACATAGCTCTTCTGCAGTCGGGCTTATCTTTTTTTTTAAATATAGATACTTGTCCTTCGACTTCAGTTACAAAAATCACGACATTTTTATCCCGAAACTCAAAATCTCATATAGATATGGCTGTAAGAACGTTATTTATATTTATTTTTATTTTATATCATGTATTCCAAGAATCAATATCATCAAAGTAAGAGGTGAACTCAAAAGATCTAGTGTAATAGTAATGGGTACGTATGAGGGTAGGTGAATATAATGTGAAGAGGGATTTATGTTTTATGAAGATGGCTTGCTATCACAACCTTTGAATGTTTATACCTCGTAAGATTATTGACTGATTTTAATATTTTTAGTATATTATGTATTTTAGTATATTATGTATTTTAGTATGTTATTGATTAAAGTAGGACATTCTCACATAACACCATCTAGCCCCAAACTAAGCAAATAACTGTGGGAACCAAATGATTGATAGAATACACATAATAGTTTTTTATAATACACATACCTACATATGATGCATATTGTACGGGTGTAGCACCCGTGTCAGAAATATACTGTATGTGCCTGAGGGGCACCTATTCAAATAGCACTGTGTTCAGTGATATCAGGGAAGTTTCTAATAAAAGACAATGATCTCGTTAATGAATTATTATTTTCAATTTCCACAATTTTTCAAATCCTACCGGAGTGGCGGGCGTGGGGTAACTGGCGTCTGGCGAGCGCTGAACTCAAACCGCCGCATTGGCATAATTGCTACGCCTGTGGCCGCTACACATATAAACACCCAGGCACAGAACAAACATCCATGCTCATCACACAAATGTTTACTCTAGGTGGGGATCGAACCCACGACCTACAGCTCAGAGGCACACGTTCTACCACTGAGTCATGAGGCCTGTCAATTTAAACTATTATTGCTATGAAATAAAATTCATACCTTTTACTTATGAATAATAATTAATAATTTTGATCACCGATATTGAGAATATTTTACACATTTTGTTATAAGTAGTTAGTTTTTTATATGTATAAAATAGAACGTAATATAATATAACAAGTAGTATATAATAGAACATAATTATTTTTTCGTTCTATGTTAGGCTTGCGACTGACCGCTAACTCACCTGATCCTGATGTAAGCGACCGTTGTAGTTCACAATAGAATACGCTTGCCTGGAAGATATCAATTAATTCATGATTAAAATTAAATATATCTAGGTAAAACAATCACAAAATAAATAAAAACTAAATCACTGAAAATCTGATTTCAACATAATAAACATTTCTTTTACGTTACCTACTGAGACAATTTTGATATTATTCACCAATTACTTTAAAAACAAGTCGACACAAAAACTTTTAAATTTTCAGCCTTAAAAATATCTTCCAAGTTATTTTATCAAAAAACACTAACTTTGAAGCCAGCTTAAGTAAATGAATAAACAAGCCAAAATCTTTTTCAATTTAGGTTTCACCGCAGGCAAACACAAAGAGAGCAGAGATTAGAAAAATTTACGTGATCGTAGAAGCGATACCAATTGGAACTGGCCACAGAATTTGGTCAGTTATCTCTTGACTGGGGCGGGAAGATTTAACGTCTGTAGTTGTTGTAATATCGGGACAGTAACACAACTTGATACGGAAACGGATATAAGAAAGAGCTCTGCAAGGAGAGCGAAATCGTCAGTATTATTTACTGATATTATAATAAATCCGGCAAAGTACTAGTTTCACTCGCACATCGAGGCTTCCGTACTCCTTTATAGGACACAATACATGAACATGTAGACTGACACCAGATCTAATTACTCAAAAAAATATACTTTATATCTAGGAATATTTATATGTTCACATATTTTCTACAGTAAGAATAGCCCGAAATGCAAGGTTCACACTATACGTTTAATCCATTATAAGTTTATGTCACAATTGTCACACGACACCAACTGTCAATGAAACATTCACTTGCCATTATTAGTTACTTTTTGTGTAACTAACAAGGAGATTTATAATTTCTCATTTTTTCAAAAAGTATTTACGTAAGCTTGTCCCGTACTTGACCAGTTTTTTTTACCAGTTTATCTGTGATTTACAACAAACTAAACCCCACAATCGGGCCAATTTTGAGACTTACATCTTTTACAGTTCAGTAGCCTCATGAATAGGCTTCCGTACCCTTAATACGGAAGCCTAAAAACGAAAGCAACTTTGTTTATTTGTTTCTGTGTCTGTTTGTTACCATTATTCATATATCTCTGTATCTAACAAATTTCATAACAATCGGTTCAGCCCCTTTATCGTGAAAAGGAAACAAACAGACAGAGAGACCTATGTCTCTCTGTCTGTTCGACGCTGTACTGAAGTCCTATGACTTCAGTACTAATGAGTTCAGTCCTATGACTTCAGTAATTATGTGCCCTGAGACTATGACAGCCACGAAACCAGTCCAGGATTCGTATTCATAGTTCTGCCAAATCATACTCGGTCGTCTTAACACTTTAGAAAGCATCATATTTTTACCCGACAGCGTAAGAAGGAAGGTACTGATTTTTAACATAATTGGTATTTAGAAATCATTATTATTATAAGTGTAAGTAAGTCATAGTAATATCAATGAAATAATTTTGTAACCAAAATATGTATACCCGATATGTATGTTTATAACCGAGCAAATTACAAGCCTCGTAAAGCAAAATTTTCTTACAAATTACCTCTGACACAGTGAACGCGATATGAAAATTTACTCAGGCAAGTATTTCAGTTTGGGGGTCTATTTTTAGGGCACCTAAAATATTTCAATAATATCAGATAAAGTAAGGTTTAATTAAAATCTAACTTTGTACAGATTTTGACACGTATTCACGCACATAAACTGTATTTGGCATTTATTGAAAACTTTACAAATATGATTTGAAAAGCTTTTGACGCGGGTAATATCAATTTCCCATTTTCAAAGCCAACTTTTCGTGAATTTCTCGCCCTATATTTTCCGTCTAGATTGATTTTGCCGCGGGAGATTTTTTCCATCAACTAAATAATTAATTTCGAGTCCGCCGATACTCGATAGTTTTCAATCATGCATGCTCTCGTGAGAGGCTTCGGTTAATTTTATTTATGGCTATCATGATTTTTTGTGTGATCGAGTGGAAGTCAAATATTAGCTCTGGACGGAAGGGTGAATATATGGGAATAAAATCAGAAGCTTTTATTTTTTTTAATCAGCCCTGTTTGTACTAACTGTTCCACTGCTGGGAACAGGCCATCTTCTCATTGTGAGAAGGGTTAGGCCATAGTCTGCCACGCTGGCCAAGTGCGGGTTGGGAGACTTCACACATCTTCAAGATCATTGAGAACTCTCAGACACATGTGGGTTTCCTCACGATGTTTTCCTTCACCGTTTGAAGTTGGCGACAATTAACAATACGGACATAACTTCAAAAAGACAGAGGTGCGTGCCGCGGGATTCGAACCCAGGACCTGCGGATCGCAAGTCAGACGGTCTCCCGACTAGGCTGCCGGAAACTTCACTTGGCTGCCGGAAACTTCACTAGGCTGCCAGACAACAGAACTCAGAAGTTAAAAATATGGATTGTTTAACTTCTACAAAATGTATACCTAATATTTAAGTCTAGGGTAGATCTAGGCGATAAGCAGCTGGTTCTAAGTTTGATTGAAAGCCAAATTGATGACTATAGCGTTTATTTTGGATATTATAGATTTTAGCTCTTTTTACCCGGCTGCATAAGAAGGAGGGTTATGTTTATCGAGAGTATGTTTGTAGGTATATTGGTATGTATGTTTATTTATTACATCCGACAGCAGAAGCGCTTTAACCGATTTTAATATCCGAGGTGTAGTTAGATTCGTATTGACTCTCTGAGCGTCATACAATACATTTAAATTCAAAAAATAATAATAAAACTTTTTTCGTAAGCCTTATTTAGATTGATAAGTTTGGAGACATCTATTTTCCCGCTTTGAATTATTTTGAAAATCTAAATTATTTTAATCGTGTGGTCTAAAGTTTGTCTCTTTAGACCTCTTGAGGTCTGCCGCGAAATCCTTGTCGATATAATATCGTTGCTACACAACAACTATTTAGACAGCTGCCAGATTAATCAGATTGCCGCCGACTTCTACGCACGTCTCGGTAACGCGGCGGTGGATGTAACTTTTCTTTGTTTACGTGTGTAATGTGTTTAGTTGTGCGAGTAATCTTGTAACGATTTCCTCGCCTCCTCACGTATTGATGGAGTTATCTCGACCTTTGTGTTACAACTTACGTTAACACCAGCCTCAGGGTTGCGAGAATGATGTGTTGGTGTAGAGGATTAGATTAATAAGTAAGAAGTCATGAGTGTCATGGAACTTCAATTGAAAATCTGTTTGGATCAGTGCTTGTGCATCTTAAAAATAAATCTGGACAAGTGCGAGTCAGACTCGCCCACCGAGGGTTCCGTACTAACTAAATAAAAGGGGGAACTCTTAAATTCTACTCTAAACTCTTATTTTTTTTTTTATATTTTCCTTCATAAACCGAAAAATATACATCGTAAAAATATTTAACACATTCCTTGCTCACCAGTCGGATCTGAGAAGGGGCTATAGTAGCAGCGCCTCCCACTCGGATCCGAGCGAGCGAACGTTTGAGGCAGCCCTCATTCCTTGCATAGAGACACTATTTTTTTGTGATTAAATAAAAAATTACGAGTTTTCGGATTTTTCCCTATATGTGTACTCTAACACAATGCTTCTTGCCAAATTTCAAAGTTCTAGGTCAACGGGAAGTACCCCATAGGTTTTGATTCCCTTGTGAGTGTCGAAATGTGCGTTTCTTACGACATATTCGGCTGTAACTTTTTTTCACGAAAACTGAGAAATTTTATTTTCCTTTCTGCAGCAAGATACTATGGATCTGCGTATATGGTTTTAATCGGACAGACAGACGGACAACAAAGCTATCCTATAAGGGTTCCGTTTTCCCCTTTTAAGGTACGGAACCCTAAAAACACAGTCGAATTGAGAACCGCCTCCTTTTTGGAAGTCGATTAAGTATAAATAATAAATCGCTTAATGCAGTTTTTTATATAAATAAAATATGTAACAACGTTAGTTTACGAAATTTGGTACAGACAAATATGTTACCATTTGCGGCCTTACCGAAAAATGTGACTGACGTCTAAAATTCTTCTTCACAAGAGTTGAAAGAAGACACAATTACAAACGTTACGTTGAGAATTTGAGACGTTGGTCGTGACATTACTAAGCTTGTCAGCAAGAAGTTGATAAAATATGTACCTATGTTGAGCATTGCTTATGTTAGAGTAACGTTTTTCGGTGAAGTGTCTGTTATCGCTCATTTTACCTCTCTGCGCGGGCAAAGCTAATAAATGAAACGTAGGTATAATAAACCAATTTAATTTGCAACTACTCCTAAACTCGTATTCAGAATACATCAGTAAAATTAAACATTCCATAACAGAAAGTTGATGGAGCTCCCAAAATTAATATCCGTCACTCAAGCATGGGGTGGGATGTCGGACGTTTTGTACATTATTTCCTCGGACGCCATATAATTTCGTACGGTAAAAATGGAATTTTAACTTCCTTTTGTGTCCCATTAACGTCTTCGTAAATGACGTTACTGAGCCGCGTGTACTTTCAAAGATTCCATTCTAGAAGGACATCTTTTTGAGCAAATTGGAAAAAATAAATTAACAATGATGCTATTTCTATGGAACTGTAGATACGGAATTTAGTAATTTAATAAAATATATTAGGTTTATTATTTCTGAATAGCTACAATTATAGACTCGGGACGTCGGCTGCTTTGTTTCCAGAGAGTTACGACGTTGGTCTTTTCAAGGTCAGAGTGAAAAGGTATCTTCTAAGTCTGCGTGCTTCATTTTCGACCACATTGTCGCTTTCCAACAGGCGAGTTGGTGGTCAAACTCGGACTTATTCAGGTTAAAAAAGTTGGGATCAAAATACATAATTTCATAAATTAAAGTCCATTGTGGACCTTGTCCGTCACGTCGGTCGGAAATGACAACTCTTGTACTTTATTGCCGTGGTCACATTTGCCGCAGTCTCTACGCACACTGTGGTAAAGATATATGAGAAAAAACTCTAGAAAGGAGTTTTAGTGCACGCATCTCACTAAGCATATACATATGAGGACATTTTTCCAAATAATGAGCTTTATAAAAAAATATAATTCTCAGTGGCTAATACTTTAGAATTATTATTCAAAGTAAAATTACAAGGATGCCAATATCGTGTTTGGGCAGTCATTAAAAAATAAAACCGGCCAAGTGCGAGTCGGACTCGCGCACGAAAGGTTCCGTACCATTACCTATAAAAACGGCAAAAAAATATCGTTTGTTGTATGGAAGCCCCCTTGAATATTTATTTTATTCTATTTTTTTTGTATGTTTTGTTATAGCGGCAACAGAAATACATCATCTGTTAAAATTTCAACTATCTAACTATCGCAGTTCATGAGATATAGCCTGGTGACAGACGGACGGACGGACGGACGGACGGACGGACGGACGGACGGACGGACGGACGGACGGACAGAGAGCGAAGTCTTAGTAATAGGGTCCCGTTTTTACCCTTTGGGTACGGAACCCTAAAAACATCATAAAGAAACTATATCAGGGTAAGCATCTAATCCTTTAATATCACTTCGAAATCTATCTAAGCACCTAGCGATGTCCTGTCAGGCACACATATGTGTATAGATTAATCTGTAAAAATTTTAAGCTTAAAGGTCTTTGATTTTTTTCACAAAATTATCTGAACAAAAATGTTTTCTTCCAGAGTTACATCATGCCATATAAGTAATGTTGGGATGATAGAATTTTCGAATACTTCATAAGTCAAAAGAGCTCCATAATCTTAGGTTAATGGGTTCCAATGAAATACATTATTTATCGGTTTATAATAAATAATCATTTATTTGACTGGCCTTGTGGCTCAGTTGGTAGTGTCTGCCTGCAGAGCTGTAGGTCGTGGTTTCGATCCCCACCCAGGGCAAACATTTGTGTGATGAGCATGGATGTTTGTTCTGTGTCTGGGTGTTTCTATGTATCTATCTTAAATATGTATTTACAACAAAAAAAAGTATATATTTATTCTATCAGCCATCTAGTTCCATAATAGCTTTGCTTAGTTTGGGCTAGATGGTGTTGTGTGAAATGTCCAGAAATATTTATTTATTTATTACCGATATTATTTAAATAGCAGGAGAGGTGTGAGTGCTCTCTACTGGGTCGCGGAAACACCATAGGGCAGCTAACCAGCTCTGGAATATTTAGCTAAGCCCACGAAACTAATACCGTAGAGACAAAGGGCTCCTTGTTATTAAAGATAAACAAAACGTAGAAAAGAGAAGGCTTCATATAGTCGCACATGTCAGAGTGAGACAGATTAATGTTTGCTACATATATACAATATTCCAGCACATAATGGTATAAATTATGGACCTAAAAAAAAACTGAACTGTCATGCATTTGGAACCTTATCATAAATGAGTCTTGAACCTCGCCCTCCTCGCCAGATATTTGATAAAACTGTCACAAAACTCAATTATCTCTCTCAATCGCCCCATGAATAAATAAATCTTAATCTACTTTACATCAAACAAATAAACACAAATGAAATATTCACGCGTGTTCAGTTAAATCGTAGTTACAGCGTAAGACAAACACCGCATTGGCACTTGAGTAAACTCGCCGCATGTTGGAGTTGCTGAATGTGAATTAATTAATTTGCGAGTGTTCCAGTGTCACTGCGAATTTGCCAAGTTCTCATCTATTTCTCTTTAAAGACTAATCTATAGCCAAGAACATCGCACAGTTGCTAATTTAATCATTGTTAGAGTTCCACAGTCCTACAAGTCTACTGGAAATGTTAGAGGGAAGAAACTGAAAGAAAAGAGTTTATTGGTTTTCAGAGCTTTAAAGCTTGTAAGTCTACTGGAAAAGTGGAGAAAAGGGTGAGAGGAAGGAGGAGCTCAGTGTATTGGGCTCGTGGGCCTCTCACCCTCTTACCCGACTGTCTGAATGTATGTATTATGTTATTTAAGTATGTTTCTATATGATCGCCTACAACCTAAACGGCTTGACCGATTTTGATGTACGAAGTGTTTCTTTAGATATGTATTCACTTCCTAAGTGTCAAAGGCTATATTTTTTGTAATAAGAATAATATTTCTCTCGCAAAAATAAAAAAATGCGTTTTTTCGTAACCTCCAATGAACTTTTTCTTTTTTTTTTTTTATAGAAGATAGATCTACGATTGACCACCAACTCGCCTGATGTTAAGCGACGGTGTGGCCGAGGATGGAACTCGTCGATCTAGAAGATATCTATTCACTCTAGTCTTGAAAATTCCAAGATTGTAGGTCTCAGGAAACAGAGATGGCGGCAACGAATTCCATTCTTGTGCAGTACGCAACAGGAATGTGGATCGATATCAATATTTTTGGCATTTCAACGAGAAATGGGTAGTAATTCGCCGACTTTCTGCTAGTCCTGTAGTGAAATGGGAAGGGTGGAATTAGGTCGTGAAGCTCTTGCGCACATTCCCCGAAATGAATCCTGTAGAAAATAGACAGACATGCTACTTTACTTTACTTTAATTATTGATTTTACTAGGATTATTTAAGAATGCGCATTTATAATCTTTTACAGCTATTTTACGCATACTTTCTCACAAAAAACGTACACTCAACAGCGTATCAAGCGTAACGAAATCGTTATTAGTTAGACTCCAAAAACTACTCTTCTGCAGTCAGGTATTTTGTTGTCAGGTATCTTTTAATATGGATACCTACATTATTATATATAGTTGTAAATAAATGTGTATACTCGTGAGTTACGTTAACAAAGTTCTATATTAATGTGTTGCACATTGTATCTTGTGTTCATTGTACCCATTGTAATGTTCAGTGTACTCCCGTAAGCAAATACCGCTCTCCGTACTTACAGATTCCGTGTAATTGCATTCCCATTGAGATGGTGTTGTCATTGGGAACAAAGACGAGTGACTGCTGCCCCCGTATTCAGAACACATTTGGAATCGATTCGGAACGTATATCTCCGTCTCTGTCATTATCTGTGGAAATGACAGAGACTGAGATTTAGGTTCCGAATCGATTCCGAATCCGAATGAGTTCAGAATACGGGGGTATTCGGAATCGATTCGGAATCTATATGTCCATCTCTGTCATTCTCTATGGAAATGACAAAGACGGAGATATAGATTCCTAATCGATTCTGAATCCGAATGAGTTCTGAATACGGGGGTATTCGGAATCGAATCGGAATCTATATGTCCGTCTCTGTCATTCTCTATGGAAATGTCAAAGACGGAGATATAGATTCCTAATCGATTCCGAGTCCGAATGAGTTCTGAATATCCCTACTGATCTTAAGCGGTGACAATTATCTTATAAATAAAATAATAATAAAAAAGCCTTTATTTCATCTACACTATTAAACAAAATCAATACAAATCTCAAAAATATCAGTTTTCAATAATTACAATAATTAATTCACTTTATAATGTCAATATTATTATTATTATTTCATATTAATGCAATCTTCTTCGTCAATTTCACTTAGATGTCCTCAATATTGTATCTGTGTCATGAATTTTCTTCTACTTATATCTATGTATTGTTGTTCTTGTGTAGAGGTCGCATCTTTGGCGTAGGCCTCCCCCAGTTTTTTCCAATATTTTCTATCCCTAGCTAGTCTCATCCCACAGAATTCGCCCTATTACATAGTCTCATAGACATAGACATAGACATAGACATAGACATAGACATAGACATATTTTATTGATAATTATTCAATTACAAGTCAACACTATAAAATTAAATTAGCTATAATTATCATCCATTCATTTCCATGTCTTTTAGTAAAAATGTCTTCCCAACGTCTACTTGGTCTTCCTCTTTTTCGCTTTTCCTCTCTTGGTATCCATTCTATTATTTTCTTACTTACTAACAATTATCTTATATCACCACGAAAATAAGTATCTATAAAAAAATACCCGACTGCAAAAGAGCAATCTCAACTTATGATTTCGTTTCGCCAGATACGATAGTTATATATCACTTTATTAAAAACCACATGACAACAAAATTACAAAAAGTTAACATTAAGTAAGTACAGGCTAAGGCTTTTTAATTGAGTGTGCTTTTTACGCTTTTTGTGAGAAAGTATGTGTAAATTCGCTGTAAAAGCGCTTTTACACTAATATAATATATAACATAAATGCGCGTTTTTAGATTACCAAATTCTAGTAAAATCATTTATTTTTAACGAGAAAGTTTAGATCTACGATTGACCCCCTACTCACCTGATGTTAAGCGACGGCGTGGCCGAGGATATATTTATCCCAAAAAAAAAAAAAACTAATCAAAAAAAAATATTATTCATCGCTCTAAAATATATTTATTCACTCTAACTTTGAAAATCCTAAGATTGTAGTTCTCAGAAAACAGAGATGGCGATTCGCATCAAAAACGTGGACCGATACCGCTGAGTACGGAAAATAAGAGTTCGCTGAGTTTTTTTTTTTTTTTTTGTGAGAGTTATGTTATAATTATTAATACAAAAATATAGCCTCTCAGGAAGTGAAGATGAATCTAACGACACTTCGCACATTAAAATCGGTCAAGCCGTTTAGGCTGTAAGAGGTCATATAAATAAAAACATATACATATCTACATACCCACATACATACAAACATATGTACATACACTCAGAAAACATAATCCTCCTTCTTGAGCAGTCGAGTAAAAACCTTCATATTGCTCTTTTAATATAATAACAAGATATTCCTAAAAAACTGTTTATAAACAAGCTTTTATTACTGCAATGAAATTGCATACAGTGAATGAAATAATGAGCATAAAATAGAATTTACATGATATAACATAGGTATTAACTTTCTACGTAACAAACGTAACAGAAAATATAAATAACAGTACACATATAATATCAATATTTTTAGATATGACAAAAGCTTTTGACTTTGTTAATCATTCAGCACTTTTGGACAAATTGGATCATTATGGCATACGGAGTACAGCTAATAGTTGGATAGCTAGTTATTTAAGAAACAGAAAGCAGTGTACAGAAATATCAAGACTTGTTTCTATTTCCCAAAACAAACTTAGAAAGGAGAAAGTTAGGTCAGAATTATTAATGAATAATAATGGAGTGCCTCAGGGCAGTATTTTAGCGTCAGTACTATTCTTATTTCATATAAATGATCTTCCAAAAGCCATTGCACATAAGAGTATTCTATTTGCAGATGATACTACAGTAGTTATTAAATGTAACAATAAAGAACAGGCTCAACAAACCGTAAATGATGCGCTCTCTGACGTAATCCACTGGATGGAATCGATTAATTTAAAAATTAACATTAACAAAACTAAAATAATGCAATTCAATTCTTACAATTCTTTTCCATTACAGCTTAACATTAATTATAACAATGAAATAGTTGATAACGTTGATAATTATAATTTTTTAGGAATAAATCTAGACAAACATCTTAATTGGAAATTACATATCGATACATTGTGTAAAAAACTTGATCGATATGTATTTGCTCTGAAAAAAATTAGGCATACTGTGTCTATGGAGGCTGCATTAGTAGCATATCATGGCCATGTGTCATCTCTGCTTGGTTATGGCCTGATAATGTGGGGAAACTCTGTCGACACAAGTAGAATATTTAAGATACAAAAGCGTTGTATGAGGGTTATAAACAGGGCTTGGTTTTTGGACAGCTGCAAACCACTCTTCAAAGCATGCAATATACTCCCTTTACCATGTATGTACATTAGAGCCATTTGTATTTTCACCAAAGAACACCCAGATTATTTTAGGAAACGCAATGAAGTTATCCCACGTCAGAAAAGAGCTAAGTTCGCTAACCTATTATATCAACCTACTGCCCGAAAAAATATCTACAAAAGAAACGCCTATAACATGTGTATACAAATTTTTAACAATGTACCTAATGATATCAAAATTTTAAATGGAAATAGATTTAAAATATGTTTGACCGAATGGCTCCTTAGCCATTGTTTTTATAGTGTTAAGGAATATTTTGACTATACAAATACCTACAGATAGACTTAATTCTCATAATATAATTAAATAAAATATTTGCACGTCTGCTTGCAGACTGAATACAATGTCTTAAATATAATAATAAGAACTCTTTGTATAATTATGTATTCTAGCAAATAAATGACTTGATTTGATTTGATTTGATTTAACAAACGTTACAAACAAACAACGTAACAAACGTTAGAAACGTATCAAGTCTACAGACTTGAAGTTGGTCCTATACTTACTCGTACAATTTAGGCTTTGTAATGTACCGACCTTTTGCTTTCCAACCCCTTAATCAGTAAACCAACTTATTTTCCTTTCACACGCCATAAAACAAATATGTTACCTCTCTAAGATACGAATTATGAAAATTAAAAATGGAACATCATTTCACTGGAAACGAAATCAAAATCACGAAATTTTAATTAAATCGCCTATAAATGAATATTTGTAATAAACGAAAGTTTTTGAGTATAATAAATATAAACCTTACAAACTTACCCTAATTTAGTAAATAAAATTGTTCGGGAAAATTAAACTGATGGCTACCAAACTGAAAACAACATTTGGAACTCTTTAAGTTCCTTTTAGGAAACGGATTCTGACAAGCAATATTTAAACAAATACATTTCGTATCATAGATAGGTTGTCCATTAGATATAACCAACTTCCGCCGAACTCCGCAAGAATCCGAAAACACCAAAGATGGCCAAACTCCCACCCAAACTCAATTCTGATAATAGGTGCTCCACAAAAAGGCCTCCCTCATCAAATATGAATCGCGTCCCCATCTAATTCCAAACCAAACATTTCTGCGGGTTTAATAACGGCGTTCATATTATCATTCGAAATAAAAACTCTGAGTAGAAGTATTTTAATGAAATTTCGCCTCAATGAGAAACTTTTTACGGCATATTTTGGTGCAAATTAAAAATGTTCGGTTATATGCGTTTGTGTATCGACACTGTGGCGCACCAGTTATGAAGCTTTGTGTCATAACGAGAACTATTTTTTTGAACTGGCTGGAAAGGCATTAAGCAATTATTCATCTTTTATTATTTTTATACAATATACGTTCGACTTAAGAGTCCGTGGTTCGATTAACGTCCGTCTCGCTCACGCATACCACATTTTATAAAATATAAAATGACTGAAGGAGTTGCACTCCCTGTGAAGTATAGTTCCCGTCACGTAAAAAGAACGCTGGTTTGTTCGTAAACGCGAACAAGCCAGCGTTCTTTTTACGTGACGGGAACTATACGCATCTTAATTTGAACGAAATAGTTCAGTACAGAGCATTTTAATTTCAATATCCTTTATGTACCGTACAAAAAACTTCCAATTGCCGTTTCAATATAATGTTAAGTTATCACTTTGGTTTAGATTTTTCTATTTTTACCCTCAACCAAAAAGGAGCATTTCTTTTTATTTGTATGTCTATCTGTGATATCGTAGCTCTGAGAAAGATGGACGGATTTTATTTAGTTTTTTTTTGTTTGATAGAGGATTTGATCGAGAGTAGTCTTAACAATTTTTCATTAAAATCGGTTCAGCCGTTTTTATACCATTTTTTAGTTGCCTAAACTGATTTGTTTCAGGTAAGTACAGTTTACAATTTTAAAGAAAACAATTTCAAGTGAAGGGAAAAGACAATGGCACTATTTTACAAAACATACTTTACATTTGACATCGTGGAATCAAAAATAATAACTGAGGGTGTGTATTTCTCCACAATGTTAAAAACGACGATATCGTTAAAACTATGACAATTTTACAGAATACAAACTTCATACAAATTGTGGTTATCTGAACAGTCTTAAGTTTCCCCATCGGCATGCACTGTATGTAACTGACTATTGACACAAAATAACAGTAAATTAGACGTAATTTTGAATAAGAATAGTAATTGCAGAAGTTTTAGAGGAACGTCACCAAGAATTCTTTGTAGCCCTGTCGAAATCCTCGAATATGAAAGCTTGGAGCCTGTTTACAGGGTGCACCGAGTCCGCCAGCGTAATGACTCGCTATTGGAAGGCTACGTATTTCCGCACGTCATTAATTCTATGCGGGAGTGATTGTTTTTCCTCTATGGTGGAGTGTTTAATTAGTAGTTGAAGGCTATTTTATGTGTAGTTTACACAGCTGGATGTAGATTTTTCAAGTTACTTATAATCCCTAAGTACTTCTGTGATGTAAACGCTGTAAATGCTTGATTTGAAGTCGGAAAAATTGACTCTTCTTTAAAATTACAACAAAGCTGTATTATTAGTATTACCGGGATGATATGTACCGGATATTTACTAATAAATGGCCAAGTGCGTGTCGTGCCAAGCGTAATGTCGGATTCTAGTTACATATCGATGATTAGATGAGAATTCATCCCCGCTTTACGTGGTACACCAAAAAAAGTTTTTTTTATATTTTATTCTACAATTTTCTCGTCATTATTAATATGTATATATGTATGTACCAAACCAAATTACAGCTTTCTAGTACCTATAGTTTTTGAGCAAAGCCGCGGACGGACAGACAGACAGACAGACGAACATGGCGAAACTATTAGGGTTCCATGTTTACTACGAAACCCTAAAAATGAATTAGAGTAAATGCAAAATAATAATATTTTTTATGTCATTTACAACAATTTGTCGGTGTGATCCCAGTCCAGCAAATAATAGGGTTAATTTTAAAGATGTATAATTTTTTAATGTTCAAAAAGCCACGATAGTCGGACTTATTCAATTTAGTAAAACTGCGCAAATATCTTTGGCTCCTCGTAAGGGACAATATCTGGACGATCCCTAGTACAGGAACAATATTTTCCCATCGCTCTTACTTTTTTTAAGGGACCGTAATTCTTGTACCAGAAACTTGACAACCTACTTAACTTAGTAGAAACAACTCGTTACGCTTGTAAACGGAAACTTGAGGGTTGGTTATCAGTACTGGATTATACAGAGACGGAGAAGGTGCTCGAAATTATGATATGACCCTAAGGGGCCTGTTCCCTCTTCCAGGTGGACCACCACTAACAGTTCTGTCATGAAAAATAAATCACTGCCTCAGAAAAACATAACACATTTGTCTGATCGACTCATGAGGGATCAGACCCCTATGGAAAACAAGTACTTCCCGCATTCACTACTATCAATCGTAACACCCAATATACAGCACAAAAAGCCTAATAACCACAAACGTCAACCTTACACGCACATACACACGTAACATGTATACATATAACATACATACACACACATTTGCAAAATACACATATACATATAGTACACTTGAAACCGCGGCGAACTGCACTAGACTCACAACAATAATCTCTTGAGAAAATATCTTAAAAAAATATTACAAGGTTTCTAAATAACTTGAGAGGTTTTTAAAGTTAATTATTTCAAAAACACCTTAGACATTTACGTTAGTATAGAAATATTCCAGACTGTTATCTCTTTTTTTTGTAAGATGCAGTTAATCTACTAATTTCTTTTTTATGTAACCATTAGTACCCTAGTAACATTGTTTTTCATTATAAGGAAGGCACTGCATTCCACGACACAGGACTCTCCTAGTGTGGGATGCAGGGTTCACAAAATTTTTGTACCCAAATTATTTTGTTCAAATAAACGTTTATTATTATTTAATATTAGATTTTTTTTTAACACGAATCTCAAATATAAAATTGACAAGAGTTATGTAGAAAGATCTCTGTCTACGTAGCCCGTTAAACGCTTGACCGCTAATTCACTTGAGGCTCAGAGAACTTGCGGTCTCAGTTAGTATGAATACTAAGATGATATACAACTCGGTGAAAACGATGACTATAATCATTATAGCAAAAAGATATACTATTTTTCTTAGAACGACGTATAAATTAATTATTCTGACATTTTCTTTTTGAAAAATAATATTTTTTACCACGTTAATATTTTACTATGCTGGAACACAGTACCATATTTTTATTTAGTCGGGCAAAAAACAACGTTCTCTGTTAAAGATCCAAGGAACCACCATCAAACCCTTGGCTGTCCCTCTGACGTCACATCCATTATCCCTATCCGTCCCGTAAACAAGATCCTTATTACTGTGGCAATAAATCATAAATTAGCATCACAATGCGCCGGAGATCTCAGGTTTCGAGCCTCTGCAGAATTACTGTTCAGTCTTGAGGGATTTACTTGCGTCATAGATTAATATTCAGATAGGAAAATATAACTAAGTAGAATACCTACAACACTTAATAAAACAAATTGAAAAAATATAATTTTAAGACCAGCTTTTATTTACAAAGTGCAAAAGAAAGTAAGTAAACACTTGGCCAAGACCGTGTCGAGACACGCATGTGGTAGGGTTCCGTAGCTAATGAAGCAATCTAATAAGAAAACCATTAGTGTGTATTGTTAGAGTAGATAGATAAACTTTTTATTGTACACACTATACAAATACGATAAGAGAGAGAGCAATATAAAACTAGTGTATGTTACTCGTTTTACTATGGAAATTAACGTGGTTTTCACACATTTTTAAATAAAAACTACGGGTCACTCACGTCTCACGACCGAGAGTGACGTGTGTGCTGCTCCTTTGAAAAAGACCGCCGAATGCGGTTGAAACTATAGTCGGATATTTCGGCTCAAAACAGACGTGAGTGACCCGTAGTTTTTATTTAAAAATATGTTATTCGTATTGATACATATAAAGTACGTATATTATGGGTTCGGAATTATCTTTTCTGCTATTTTCATTTACTATAGACTATAGTAATATAGACAGACAGGTAAGTTCTAAGGATGTACTTTAAAGGTCCATCCAAAATATAAAAGGTAGGTAGGCAAGTATACATTTTAAAAGCTCACCATTGACTTCAGACAAAATTTGTTTATGGATGTGTATGTATGTATGTGTGGTATGCATGGTTATCACCTATGGCCTTAATGGCTCGATAGTTGTGTTATTTTGTAACCATCTGTATCCTCACTATTCTCATTTGATATTACGGCACAATGTCCCTACTTGCAGCGGATCTTGCTAATTAAGTGTATGCAGTTAATGTCCATAATGTCCAGTAGATTTACGGGTAAGCTCGGGGGTTGACCGCCGCCACTGCGGGTTTAATTCCTAAGCACTACTTAAGTTATAAATACAACTTACTTTAATAATTGACATAATACTTTAAGTTTAAATTGGCAATTGTCTGGCACTACATGAAAATAGAAATCCAATACTGAACAGATTTTGATAAAATTTCTATGGGTCCAATCTGAAAGTATAAGTATTATTTCAAATAAAATAGTCCAATTCCAAAGAATTATCATTATTTCTATAGAATAAGATATGAAACCATAGATTAAGACTTTTTCAATACGCTCAATAAATGCAATGCATTCCCATATTTATTGCCAAATTTAATGGACATCTCTCATATTTCTGACAGCGGATATCATAGCTTAAAAAAAATAAGCAATACAATGACATACGCGACTTGCTGGTCACTTTTCTACAGGCACTTGGATGATATTTTACCAGTTATTTTGTTATAAAAACCAAAGTACTGCATCGATTTTGATAAAATTTATGGGACCACCTCTGAAGTGTGATCTACCAAATATAAAAAGAATCATCATAATTTTTCTATTAAAAAAACAGACTTCAAACGCAACTTACTAAATCCTTCACGATTGTAAGCTTTTTAATGAGACCTCTCTTCACTCGCTCTTTATTTCTTTTGTCAAGAATGCGATTTGTCATTGAATGTCAAATGCTCGTCTTCGAAGATTAGAAAATGTGCAGATGTTTAAACGATAATCCTTAATATTTGACACTTTTGCAAAGAAAAACGTAGGTGGAACTCTGACGCATTCACACTGGAATACAATGAAAATATTTTAATTTTTAGAGATTATTTAAAAGTAATAAAGCGATGTTTATAAAATAATTATGGGACCAACTTGAGAGTCTTTCTCTATACACCAATTCAGGAAACACAAAAATTGGTTCTCGAATGACGGAGTAATTCGTGTACATACATAAAAAAAAATACGGTACGAATTGATAACCTCCTCTTTTTCGGTTAAAAATCAATGCACCATTGGCTGAGTAATCGGTGAACATACATACAAAAAAAAACACAGACCGAATTGATAACCTCCTTCTTTTTGGAAGTCGGTTAAAAATAACGATATAATTTAATACGTGCGTTTTCGTACATCACTAATTAGATGGCGTGAAACAATGCATCAAATTATCACGTGTTTTACCAATTATTAATTAATTATCACGTATTTTACCAATTAATTAATTATCACGTATTTTAGTTTCACGCTCTTTCCTCCCACGAACCAGCGAAATGTGGAATGTCCTTCCTCGGAAGGTTTTCCCGCCGAGCTTCAACAAAGAGAGTTTTAAAAAGGGTGTCTACAAGCACCTTGCCGGGCTAGCAGAACAACAGTAATGTCAGTGATGTTGCAGTTGTCCATAGGCGACGGTTATCGCTTAACATCAGGCGAGTCGTCTGCCTTTTTGCTTCATCTATTTTATAAAAAAAAAAAACATTAGAATTTATCTTCACGTGACGCTAACTTGACGCAATATAGCTATACTATGACCGGAAAGTCGGAATGAAGCGGACACGTTTTAAACAGTTGATTAGCGAACAGGAAAAGTTTATGGCTCCTATTTGGTTTCATACAAGATAGTTTTTCCACTTCTGTGGAAAAACTATCTTGTATGAAACCAACATGAAACCGACACATTAACGACCGACGACGACATCTATTGGCAGACATTCGAACTTCTTGCGCAGTGCCGAATGTACATTTAACTATGCACCTATTAAAGTACTCGCGAGGTCTACTGCTCGTTGAAACTAGTTATTTTAATACTGTAGTACATTTCATAATATAACATATTTAAAATAATTAAGTTAGTAGTAGTTTTAGTTATTAATATTTCTTTGTGAAGTTTATAATTTTTTATAACGTGTAAATTGACATTTTATGAACAAATTACTTATGACTTAATTATTTTATACCTATTCTTGTTCATGTAAATTTTAGTCAGCGCTGAAATTTACAACATCCGTCTACTATCCGTGTGTAATCTTAATTTTCGACGTCTGTTAAAACAACATGGATTAACTGTGGAATTATTGGTCTAGCTTATATATATACTATTGTTTATTTCGCATCGGCCGCGTACGTAACTAGTTTCGAACTAAACATAAATTCTTGGTACGATACCCGGTGTCTATCGGAGAAGTATTTTTCCGTATAGCCACAGTGTTATGCATTTTGAATAAACTATTGTCCAGCAGTGGGCTTCTTGTACCTAAGATGATGATGGGGATTATGATTTTAGGTAGTACTTAATTTGTTAAGGAAATTCCAACAGAACTCAGCGTATACGCAGGCTGAAGTGACAACGGCTCGATCATAGCTGTCGTAGAGTACTTAGAACCAATAATGTAATCGCTGGGGTGGCCCGTTCTATACTGAGGAAGGGACTATAATGTCGGTGAGCGTAGTTTCTACCCCATGGATACTAGGATACTATTAAGACTTGAAACACATAGACACAGAAGAAAGATTTATTTTTAATGTTCAAACTCTCCTAGAAGCTGTTATAATATTGACGAATATTTTAAAGATAAGTTTGACGAAATTAAAATTAAACGTTCCGAATCAAGTGTCGCCATGACCTTATAGGGCCATATGTATTCCTAAATAAGCACGTATTAAAATAAGATCAGCATGTGCCTACATATATCGCAATAAATAATTTGAATTTGAGTGATATATGTAAGTTGATAGCGACCAAAACCGAAAAGAAGATCAGGTTTAGTTTTAATGTCCAGCACAAGTCCATAAGAGTGGCGGCAACACGTTTCGTCATTGAGACAAGTTAGATAGAAAATTCATGGTCCAATAGCAATCGAGGATGTATCCCGGGGTCACGTGAAGGTAGACACATAAAACCGCCGTAAAACACCACTCCACACAAATCGCTGCGTAGTGTACATACTGTTACATTTTATCGGAAGTTGCAGCTCTCACTACTGTTGGAATTCCAAATTTGTAACGTTTTTTTTTTTTTTTTTTTTAATTTATTTATAATGTTCCCAAGTGGTCTTCTTTTTATACAATATAGGTCTGCACTTGACCGCCATCTCGATTATCGTAAAGTACTAAATGTGTTTATTATATCTTCAAAATTTGATTATTTCATACTAACATATTGCAAAATGTTGTGCTCGCGAGGTCTACTGCTTATATTCTAAAATCTTATTCAGAATTGAGTGTCAAATGTTTCTACCAAATATTAACAAAATCAGCCGACAAAATATCCTCGTAACAACCTTCTTCTCTTGTAACCGTGATTTCAGAACCTTTAAAAGGTGTGACAACATTTTTAAGCACGATCACTTGAACGATTTTTCTCATACTTGAAACATTCGTTTCGTATTGAGTTTTAAACGCTTCTAGCAAATATTATCAAAATCGGTCTGTGAACCGCGCAGCATCATACTTCCTCTTTGGGTAAAATACTAGTACTCAAAAATCTCCGACAATAAACAAATTCTATTGAATTGTATTACCAATATACCAAGTTTTGTCAAGATTCGTTTGAAAAATACGGCTTGTACGCAAGTATCAACAAACATCCCGACAGACAAAAAAAAATGCAAATTGATGACGAGACCTTTGTTTGCTTTCACTTGATCAATATATTTTGGCTAGTCATTATTTTAATGTTCTCATTTTGATTTAATACTCACTCATTACCCTACGTACTCGAGCATAGTAAATATTTAAAATACCAAATAGGTTAGTTTGGTCCATTAATAAAACATTTATGTTAAAATAGGCCGATTGAATTATGTATATTGGTGTTAGAAAGGGCGTTACTTTTTCTACAAATTGAACCCTTTTAGGGGTCAGATATGTGTATTTAGAAACGATTAGATTAGCTGTCTTATTCCTAAACATTTTGATGTTTGTTCTGTGTCTGGGTGAATTATGTTGGGCTGTCGTTGAGGATGCAAAAAAAACCGAATTGATTTTAAAGATTATTTAATTAATATCAATTTAATTTTAATTACAATTAATTTGCGTGCGACTGATGTCGATATGAGAACAAAAGTGACAATACTTAGTGACCTAACTTAAAAGTAAATTTATGTTTCACAATTCATGACACCTGGATTCACACGGGAGTTCGTTTCTCGGTATCTTGCGGCTATCGCACAGTATTGTGAAACAGCGGCGACTTCCCGGTAGGTGTTGCTATGTGTCATCGAATTACGCGATGTCTCCTTGCTTAACATCTCCCTCCGCAAGATCTGCAACTATTTGGAGACTTTCGTCGAGAATAGTGCAGATAGGGACAATGGATCTCTAGGGCTGCTATCTTTGGTTTCTTGACGGTTCTGTGTTTCATCTATGGTGTCTCGTGAATTAATTCTCAAAATGTTTCTCTTCAGCTTACGGCGAATGAGTACGGCGACGGTAGTGAGTACTGATGCACCGAGTATCACGTAGATAGGTACAGTAGTATAATAGACGATGTTCATATTTGTAGACTCCAAAGTCATTGGTTCTTGTACAGCAATCCTTGAGTTAGTTGAGTGTAAGTGGCTCAACTCGATAGTATTCAATTTCAATATTTTCTTTGCAGGTAACTTGTATGGGTTCTCCTTGTTGATAGCTATGTTCAAAATTTTCAGCATCTGTCCTTCAACTTGGTCGTGATAGTTATGTGTAGAGAACGACGGGGTATGTAGGGCGCATCCTTTAGGAATAATGGCTAGATAACTCCCTTGCATCATTTCATATTGGTCTTGAGAGCAAGTTAAACGAACTTTCGTTAAGTTGGGAAAGCTCAGTACATAGTGGCGGTCGTCTAGTTGCTCCATAGCTTCAGACGATAGGGTTACTGGAGTGAATCGGCAGGACTCGTGGATATGCTGCTGTAGTATCAGCTGTTGAATGCAGTCAGACTGTTCCCCGTAGTGGCGGCTGAAGTTGTCCTCACAGAGGTGACCGTGGCTATACTTCGGACATTCTGTCTCTATGTACAATAGACCTTTCTCGTGGATTGCTACGTATGGATAGGCAGGTATAAGGATTTTGCTATCATGATTCGGGGCTAAGGATAACCTGTATAGGATATAGTTAGTAGGAAAGACAATTGGAAACTTAATTACCAAGATTATATCATTTTCTTTAAAATAGTATCCTAGTTTCAATAGATCGAAATATTCCCTATAACTAAGATCTAAAATTACCTCCTTATTGTATAAAATACTTAATCTATTTAACATAACCCTAATTGCCTCGTTATTAAAAGCTGTATGGTGAATGCTCCCAGCTTTAATAAATGCTAATAAGTTTTCTAGTGTCCTAAATTCGTTAGACAAGTTGTCTATGTCATCTCCTAGTATTAATAGCAACTGAGCTAGGTGAAAATACTTCACTATGTCTGTATCATGTTCTACATTGCTCTCTAGAATAGAGTTAATAGTTACCTCTATTTGTTTTTGGTTCGCTACAATACTATTTGTAACGTTAGAATTAACCGAGACCCACTGCTTGCTTAAGCTAATTTGGTGATTTATTTCAGCAGCAATATTGTTTTCGTTTCGTTTTAGAACTGCAATGGCATTGTCATACTTAAGTGCATCTGTATAGTCTAAGTTTCCAGAAATGCTTTTTATAACAGATCCAAGACCATCTATGAGACCTCTTTTCACACGATTTGGTTCAAAAGTGGCTAATTGATTTGAAATTCTATCTAGTTTAGTTTCTAGATACATGACATGAGGGGCATAAAGTGATGAAGTTTTACTATTTAACTGGGGTGTCAGATCGCGCAATTGTTCTATAACATATTCTAGCTTATTACGGGCTTCGCCTAAACTTATAGTTTGAAGAAAGGAGTGGTAGTGTGAAATAATTTTAGTGGGTCCTAGGTTGAAAGGAAGGATACCTGGTCCATCTTTTAGACTTTCAAGTGTTATCTCGTCCGCTTGAGCCAGCTTCAGGCCTTGGGCCATCATCAGAATGAGTAGTATTTGTAGTGTCCTGAAACAAACGAGCACTTTTAGGTACCCGTTTTAAGCGAGACTTAGGAACGAGTCCTCGTTTCTTTTTTGTGTAAATGTGAATAGGCAGATCTTGAGTTACCCTATCGTGCGTATAACGCGCAGCTACTTTTTGTCTACTAGCCAAAGGATTCCTTATGAAAATTTGTTGGTCAGGTGTGTATGTCTGTTCGGGTTCGCGATCTTTATTAATGTTCTCAGTTATACCAGTACGGTGATGAAGTGCGCTTTCATTAATTATTTCGTAAACCTTTGACATGCTCTTTCGATGGTTTTGCATATACTCCTGTAGTAAATGCTCTGTCATATCCATGTCTAAGGGATCTCTAGGATCTAGGTGGCCAGTTATTATATCTATTGGCCGACACTTTGTGAAGCTGTGTATTGAGCTGTTATAGGCCAGTACGCCGTACGTCATAAGGTTGGTGACTGACTCATTTCGGTGTTCTAGCTTTAGAATACGCAAATGCTCTAACAGTGTAGAATGTAAGCGTTCTACCATACCGTTTTCGTTAGGAGTATTTGGGCATGTCTTATGGTGGTCAATTTTGTGCAATCTAGTGAATTCCAAAAATAGTTGATTTGAAAATTCGGGGCCATTATCTGTGACATATCTCAAAGCCATACCGTGATGTGAGGAGAACTTTAATAGAGCTTGAACTACGCTAACGGCTGTAGCATCTCTCAGTAAATATGCTTGAGCGTATTTTGAGAACGCATCGATTATTGTTAGATATTTGTAGGTGTCGACACTGAAAAGGTCTAAATGCACTACTTCAAAAGGTTTTGTAGGTGGTGGCACGATTTGAAGCCTCGGCCTTACTGGGTTACGATCGTATTTAGCTTGACCGCATATAGTACATTCATTAATGAACTTTGTAACTTGATCCTTCATTTTAGGCCAGTAGTACCTACGTGAAAGAGCCAGATAGCACTCATTAATGCCTCTATGATTGGTCTTTCCTTCATGATAGTTTTTAATGATTGTCTGTTGTTTTAGATAGTCCTTAACGTTTTCAAGTTCATGTTTTGATAGAACTAAATTCATTGCCGAATTTTTGAAAGTTTTTTGAATGACCGGTATGATAGAATACATTTCTAATGTGGGGTTAATTAGAATTCCTGTTTTTACTTTGGGGTTCACGTACTCTTTAATTGCGTTTATCACTTCTTGTTCCAAGTTGGATTTTGAAATTTGGATGTGAGTTCTGGTGTGTGACTCAAAAGGCTTAGAGACGCTAGGCTTACTTTTGATGTCGCCGACGACATTGAATACTATTTGCATGTTAAATTTGTTGAGAGGGTCGTCAGTGATAGGTACTTCTAGGATGGGACCTTCGGCATCACTATGGGCGCTATTGGTCCTGGAGCCGACGCTCTCTGTTCTTTCGGAATCGGATGTGTTAACTACAATAGAGCTAGACTCCTCATTATGGATTTCAATTCGAGATAAAGCATCAGCATTGGTGTTAATTTTTCCTGGTTTGTAAATGACTGTGTAGTCATATTCGCTGAGACGCAGTCTCCAGCGTGTTAGTCTAGAATTGGGTTCTTTTATATTCATGACCCATTGTAGAGGACGGTGGTCTGTCACTATCTTGAACTTCCTTCCGAATAAATACGGTCAAAAGTACTTCGTAGCCCACACTATGGCTAACAATTCCTTCTCTATAGTGCTGTAATTTATCTCACTGGTGTTGAGAGTTCGAGATGCGTATGCAATTGGTTTGTCAGATCCAATAGGACCTTGTGAAAGGACTGCCCCAATAGCCAAATTTGAGGCATCAGTTGTCAAAAGGAACTCTTTGTGGAAATCAGGATATTGAAGGATTGGGTCATTGACTAGCAAAGTTTTACATTTTTCAAAACATTGCGTGTAATTTTGATCTAAAACAATTTTGAAGCCCTTTTTTAAGCATTGGGTCATAGGCTTAGTAATCTTGGCGAAATCTGGAATAAATTTCCTATAATAGCCAAGTAACCCTAAAAATCTTTTGATTTCTGTGGGTGTCTTTGGCAGGGGGTAGTTTTTGATAGCTTTAATTTTTTCGGGGTTTGGTTTTATCCCGTCTTTTCCTATGACGTGTCCAAGATAAGCCGTCTCTAATTTGAGAAATTCGGACTTATCCATTTGAATTTTGAAATTGGACTCGCGCAATTTTTGAAAAACCTTTTCAAGGTTCGTAATGTGCTCTTGAAGGGATGTACTAAATACTATTATATCATCTAGGTACACTAGACAAATAGTATTCTGGAGCTCTCTCAACACGTTATCCATAACTCTCTGAAAAGTTGATGGACTATTTTTGAGACCCATGGGCATACGTAGAAACTCAAAATGTCCATGTTCTACGTTAAATGCGGTTTTTGAAATATCCTGGGGGTTCATTTCCACCTGATAAAACCCACTAGCAAGATCTAAGGTGGTAAAGTATTGACAGTTACCTAGTTTGTCTAGGACATCAGCTATGTTTGGTATTGGGTACTTGTCATCGATAGTCTTTTCATTAAGTTTTCGGAAGTCAACTACTATTCGCCATTTCGTTTTACCTGACGCGTCTGCTTTTTTTGCTACCACCCAAATTGGAGAACTCCACGCGGAGTTTGAAGGCCTAATTATACCTTGGTCTAACATTTTAGTTATTTGATCTTGTACCTCCTGTCTATGGATATACGGATATCTGTAGCTTTTTGTATAAACTGGAACCTCATCTGTTGTCTTGATAGAATGTTTAATCTTATTTGTGAAGGTTAAGGGTTCACCTTCTAAGTAGAAAACGTCCGCATACTGTGCACAAAGTAACTCTAAGTTTGTACGTTCCTCAGCATTTAAATGGTTTGTACGAAGACGCGAGAGTACTTCTTTAACGCGTTGGGGCTGACGGTTATGTGGTACGCATTCAATGTTATTCACCTCAGCATGGACTGCTCTATCCATGGAGAAAATGACGTCACTTCGGCTAGAGTTCGTTACCTCAACTATGCCTCTACTATCTGAAACACTAGTCAAACACTCGCCTATGATGCAGTTAGATATAGTCTGTTTTGATATGAACGCATCTCCATCATGCATGTTAACTGGGATCCTAACCAATTTTGATGTATTTGCCGGTATTATATATTCGTATAAGTTTGCGTTACGTGAGTCATAGACTTGGATCGGATTTGAAGCGGTTTTAGTTCTTAAGACCTTATTTTTATAGTCTATCACTGCTTCCCATTTATCTAGTAAGTCTGTTCCGATAAGACCATCAAAATAATCGTGGAATTTGTAGACGTAAAACGTCGTACCGTCGTTATCATTAAATTCGTTAAAACTAGGCAACGTGATGGAATAGTCGCTCCTAGTTTTTGCATGTACATTACAAACTTCGAAGGGGTCGTAATTCAGTGAAAAGGCGCTAAAATATTGCTTGACTACGGCAGGGCTTAAAAATGATTGATTTGCTCCTGTGTCAATTAAGAGCTTTAGAGGTGGTGACGAAATCTGAATGTACGGAAGCTGACGCTGCGTTTGCAGATTAATTTCTATTTTGAGGTGTCGGATTTCGGATCCTTGGGAAAATCCTGTTCTGTGTCTACTACGTCCGTGATTTCAACATGTGACGGGTCAACAGAGTATTCCTGAGGGGAATATTCGGTAGGTTGATATTCAATATACTCGCAATAGTCATAGTACGGTTCATAATCATATTCCGCATATGTGGGGTCGTTTGTGCAATCATTATAATTCATCTGGCTACTCTTCATATAGTTAGTAGGGGGTGGATTCCCTGACCTCAACCAGTTGTTTCCTGTCATAGCCGGTTGAGATGGTGGCAAAGGTCGTGCGACATAGTGACTTACGCCACTCATTGGACGTGCTTGATATGCTGTAGGCTGGTAAGGGCGTGGGGCCATTTGAAATCGGTTATGCTGGGGGTTGTAATTAGGCGGGGTTGCTCTGAAAATTTGCTGTGTGTGTGTGGGACCTAGATGGCGGGGTTGATAAAGATTTTGTCTGAATTGTGGTGCGGGTGGTTGTGTAAATTGAGGACGAGAGGGTCCTGGCGTGTTAAAGTTGAAAGGTCTAGGCGCGGGCATTGAAAAAGGCTGTGCTGAAAATTGTTCACTTGGCATTTTATATGCACTAAT
This sequence comes from Lycia hirtaria, assembly GCA_947563715.1. Classification (NCBI taxonomy): domain Eukaryota; kingdom Metazoa; phylum Arthropoda; class Insecta; order Lepidoptera; family Geometridae; genus Lycia; species Lycia hirtaria. Next base: position 30,622,156 of record OX387375.1, read on the forward strand.
GAAATGGTTAGGCATTGACATAGAAACGGCGGATTTCTTATCGGGTAATCGCATGTTCCTATTCTGCATATACATTGTGTTTGTTTCCTCATGAACAAATTCTAGGGCTTTTTCTATCGTCTCGGGGCGCATGCAACGTATACGAGAGCCAAGTGGGTCACTTAATCCTCGCAGGTACGCTTGCAAGGTCAACTAGCGATACAAGTCTCTTTTAGCGTTGACTGTGGTGGCAACTGTGTCATGGAGAGTAACGTATGTCATAATAGTGCTAAATAGACTCTGACACCTTTCATAGAATTCCTGGGCAGAACTAGAGCCCTGAGTTAAAATAGCCAAATCATTGTAAAGAGCGGTCTCATCTCTCTGGTCTGCGAAGTTATTTACCAAAGCATTACGAATGCCACCCCAGTCGCTGGGAATTCCGTTCGAGTTTATTAAGCGAGCAGCAGAACCCACTACCTTGTTAAGTATTCCATTAATTAGGGCACACCTACTTAACTCACTGCTACCCTGACCACAAAATTGTTGCACCAACTGGTCGCACAGATGGATGAACCTAGTTAGTACATTTGGGTTACCATCAAACTCCGTCTTAACGATTTATAAATCGTGTCCAAATCGGCCATTTCAAGTTCTTCCCCTATACTATTAAGGCTAATATTTCTTAAACTATCACTATAATCTTGTCTATATCTTCTAACTAACCTAGGGTCCAACGAATTTCGCGGATGGAAAATCTTGGCAATTGAATTAGTAACACTAGGAAAATTTAAGGCTAGGAAGCGAGCAACCACTAAAAAGAATCTAGAGTACTCACATTGATTTTAATTCGGTCCCTCTGCTTATCGATGTCTGGATACCTCTGGGCAGCTCAACACGTAGATTCGGATGCTCAGGATGCGGCTAGAAAACCACACGGGCGGCTTCCGGTAGTGAAGCGGAAAACGGAAATCTTCTCACGCGTAACCGACCGCGAGCATCCTACCGACTGCGCCAATTATGTTGGGCTGTCGTTGAGGATGCAAAAAAAACCGAATTGATTTTAAAGATTATTTAATTAATATCAATTTAATTTTAATTACAATTAATTTGCGTGCGACTGATGTCGATATGAGAACAAAAGTGACAATACTTAGTGACCTAACTTAAAAGTAAATTTATGTTTCACAATTCATGACACCTGGATTCACACGGGAGTTCGTTTCTCGGTATCTTGCGGCTATCGCACAGTATTGTGAAACAGCGGCGACTTCCCGGTAGGTGTTGCTATGTGTCATCGAATTACGCGATGTCTCCTTGCTTAACAGGTGTTTCTATGTATCATAATATGTATATATTTACAAAAAAAAGTATATATGTATTCTATCAGCCATCTAGTTCCATAGTACAAGCTTAGCTTAGTTTGGGCTAGATGGTGTTGTGTGAAATGTCCACAAATATTTATTTATTTATTATATAAAAATTATTAGGTTAGGTTTGGTTTCTTTTTATTATAGACTTGAACTTTCTTTACTAAGATTCGGTTATCACACGAGTTGTCAAATGATCCTTTGGGATTCAGAACTCGAAAACTTATTATTCAAAAGACACTCTTTCGAATAATAAGTTTTCGAGTAAATGATAATCGGTATTTCACAATTCGAATTTATGTAGATAGGTAATCTGTATTTATTTAATGTAAAAAATTATTTCTTTTTATGTACCTAATCATTTTTGTGCATTAATAATATTAATAAATTGGTGGTTGTTAATTTTCATTAGACATTTTTAATAATTTTAACCATGATTATATAAAAAAATGGACTCTCAATAGTTTATATATACATATATACCTAAATAAAACTAAACTAAACAACTTAAATAATATCGATATACAACTTATAGTTTCTAATATTTTCATTATTTATACGGAACCAGAACACCACACAAAGAAATATATAAGCTAAATATACTAATATATTTAAATAGTAAACTAAAAGAAAGCCGGAAATCGAAAACAACTGAACTCTATAAAAAGACGGTGCATTCATTGCGCATAGTTGATCGCTTTGTCATAGATAGAACACCATGACTCCAACTCCTCAAGAGACCATGGTGTCCGGGAAGACCGAGCCCCTGAAGAGACCGCCGCCTGGTGAAGAGGTGGTGATAAGTGGCATGTCGGGCATCTTCCCCAGCTCTGATAGCATCCCTGAGTTTATGGACAACCTTTACAATAAGGTAAGAAAAAATAGCTAAACTATTATTTCAAAATGCATCGACTTTCAATCCGTCTTGTTCTGTTTCAGCAGTCCCATACTAATATAGAATAATAGTTTAATGTAAATAATAATAAACATATACACGAATGGACATGTTTGACCCAGGGTAAACGAAAATTTAATGTCTTGTTTTTTTGTTTTTGCTATTAGACGAATTATCACATTTCTTGATATACTGTGACTATATTATAAACTAAAACATGAGATAGAAAAAATAAATTTTTCACCTTACTAGCTCGTAAAGTTAGGTTTCCAAGGCGAATACTGGCGTGAAAAATTTAATTTTTGCTCCCTAGGGTGGAAAATAATTTCAAAATTCGAACACGGCGGAGCTCTACAATTTCAATACAAAATATTTCCTACCTCTTTGTATAATACCTTCACAAAATGAAGAAAAAAAGTTCGATTCAAGGAGGTTGCTATCTTAGCGTAAAGAAACACTAAATATTATATTAAAGTAATTTTGTCATTTTGTATACCTATTTACGTAAAATGTAAATAAAAATGTACAATTTCCTTCCTCTTAGCCGTGTTTTTAATTTTTAGAACCATTTACACGAAAAAGGTTTGGATAAGTAAAAAAGTATATTAAGTATGCGAGTTGTGTCAAGAGCATAATAGAAGAAAAAAAAAAATAGAGTAAAAAAAACTTTGTACTACGTAATTTTGTTGTAAATAATGTTCAATATTAATGAAATGTGTACATATAAGTAAACTCACGTGATTATAATGTAACTTTAGGACCAGTAAAGTTGCATAAATGCCAAGCAGATTTTTCAACTCGAGAAAATAGGTAAACTAAAAAAAAAAAAAATTGCACTCGTCTGTAAAGTTATTATATACACTAGAACCACTCGCTGGGCTCGTGGTTCAAGCCTAGAATCCTTCGCTTGCTCTGGATTCAACTGTCAGACACTCGACGGTAAAATACAACTTTCCAGCCTAGTACAATAAATACCTAACTATTGTTTCTCCGGTGCGAGGGTAAATTTTGTATGAGTTGTGATCAGAATATATGATCTCGTAACTTAGCCAAAATTGAATAGATTATGAAATGAGTGCACTCTTATAATATGCCACTAATATTTTGTAAACTCAACGTCATATTGTTGCTATGAAGACATTTCTTCCGCAGCTTATTTTTAACTTTTTCTCTAACTACCTGCATGTAATTAATCTATCTTGAACGCGGAGCTTGAACTACGATGCAATATCAAGAGCACAATTTAGAAATAAATTTATGTGTACTCCCATCAAGCGCAATAATCATTGAAATTAAACAATTTTTAACGGATTCATTCGCGTATATACATAACAATGAGTAACAATGCGGAAAACCTTAGAAAACATTAAGCGCAATAATACTTTCTTCCTTCCCCCAGGTGGACATGGTAACGTCAGAAAACCCACGCTGGGTGTTCAACCACCCCGAAGTGCCCAAACATCTCGGGAAGGTCAATGGCATGGGCAAGTTCGACGCACAGTTCTTCAGAGTGCACTACAAGCAGGCTTGCACCATGGAACCGATGAGTAGAAAACTTCTAGAACATGCGTATAGCGCCATCTATGATTCGGGTAAGTGAACTAATACAAGTACGTGATGAAGGTGAAACTAATCATCAGCTCTAAAATGTTCCAAATTTAAAAATTCACACTCACGCACATAGTTCACAAACATTTATAGCATAATTATCCAGTAGGCCCATTACGTGATAAAATTGTTCATTAGCCACTATTTTAATAATATAAAGTTATTATCATATTTCAATTGTATTGTTAAGAATCAATGGTAATGTTGAGGTCGTTTGACGCCACGTTTGGTCGTGGTTAGAAGGTTGGTTGGAAAGGAGAGGGTAATATGTAATACTGGCTTGCAGTGACAAGGGACAATCTATCACCTATATAAACGCCAATTTCCCTCAAGTCCCTTAACTGAATTTAGCAGTATGCACGACAAAACAAAATTCTTATTATTATAAATGTATCCAGGCATCAACCCACTCCAACTGCGCGGTAAGAAGGTGGGCGTGTTCATCGGTTCCACCTTCTCCGAGTCCGAGAAGATCGTGATCTATGAGAACGTGCAGCGGAACGGGTTCGGGATCACCGGGTATGTCGTGTTCATTATAAAACGCAATACACAACAAACACGCCGACCCGCCGACACATTACGTCTTAAGTTTCATTCAGATTGGTCTTAAGTTTCAATTTTGAAATTAAAGCTGCACAGAACAGAAATAAATGCTTCCATCGCAGTCAGGGTCAGAGGTGGTCCAGCGATCCTTAAATCACATGTGGATATGGGTAAAATTTACTGACTTACCTGTGATCCTACCTTTATCACTGCGTTTTTACACTCAAATGATTTATTTTTGAGCTTAATTACAATGTTTATTTCATTATTTAATACAACAAACATATAACAAATAATCCTCGTATAAGTTCAACTTTTTTGTTTGAATATGCACAGAAGCAATAAACAAAATATCTTATTCTGTTTTTAACCGACTTCCAAAAATGGGGTTCTCAAATTTGACTGTATATCAATTTTTGTATGTTTGTTACGCGATTACTTTTAATGATCCTTTTTTTGGTAGGTAATAGATGGTCCCATACATATTTTTTCAAAATCGGTTCATTACATTGGTTTTTATAACAAATTATGTAACTGAAAAAATGACACTCAAGTAGAAAATTTGCGTAGGTATATAATAGTCGGTTTTTAGGGTTCCGTACCCATAGGGTAAAATGGGACCCTATTACTGAGACTCCGCTGTCTGTCCGTCCGTCCGTCCGTCTGTCACCAGGCTGTATCTCATGAACCGTAATAGTTAGAGAGTTGAGATTTTCACAGATGATGTGTTTCTGTTGCCGCTATAACAAAATATACTAAAAAGCAGAATAAAATAAATATTTAAGGGATTGATTTTTTTTGCTCGTTTTTGCGCGATATTGATAACGGCAACAGGTAGACGCTTGAAATATTCACTGAATATTGAGTGATATTATTCACTTTAAAATTAAATAATTAAATTAAAATTAAATTACTATTTAAGGGAGGCTCCCATATAATAAACGTGTTTTTTTTGCCGTTTTTATAGATAATGTTTTTATAGCCGGTTTTATTTCAGTTTTTTAAACTATAATCATAATATGCACAGAAGCAATTGATTAAGTGAAATATCACATTTTCCAGTGGCATTATAAATATTTAAATCAACATTTTGCTTATTTTGCTTTCCATGTGAGTAGCATGAATAGTTACCTAGGCTTAAAGGTGCTCAGGAATTAGTTTCACCCTTTACAATATGTTTCGCAGGCATGTGTCACCTCTGTACCCAGCAACAAACGTTTATTTAAAGATGAGTACTTACGTAACAGTGACGTGAGTCCTCTCACAAAATGAATACGACCCGTAATAAGGTTAGGGTTAGACCGTCTAGCCTCAAGCACTCCGTGATGACCCTATAATTACATTTGGCTAAATTCATTACGGGGTGGCAACCCTGCTCGCAATTTTAGAGCTATAAGTGGATAAATCATTTAATTTTGAATTCAATTTTCTGAAATTGCTAAAACACATATACACTAACAGTAAGAATTGAAGTGTATTTGTGTTTTTGGCAGTAATCACAGAAAGTCTTAACATTTTGATGCAATAAGCTATAGGTATTTTTTTTCTTTGATATATCGTTTTTTTTTACTCAAATCTGTAAAAAATGGCTTTGATTTACATAGAGTTAGAATATCACGATAACTTATAAGTATCCCATAAAGGTACTTGAAAGGCGCAATCAGTTATATCAGTCCACGTTCTTGATGCGTACTGCACAGGAATGGCATTCTTTACCGCCATCTCTGTTTACTGAGACCTTCAATCTTGGAATTTTCAAGGCTAGAGCGAATAGCTATCTTCTAGATCAACGAGCTCCATCCTTGGCCGCTCCGTCGCGTAACATCAGGCGAGTTGGTGGTCAATCGTAGATCTAGGTTGCGTAAAATATATACAAGCGTAAACAGGTTTTTAAATATTTTTACGATGTATATTTTTCGGTTTATGAAGGAAAATATAAAAAATATATAATTTCCCCTTATATCTACTAGTTTGTACGGCTCCCTCGGTGGGCGAGTCTCACTCGCTCTTGTCCGGTTTTTTGAAGTGAAAACTTCTATAGCGGCGTTGTGCATTTTTGGGATGAGTAAAAAATGTTAAGCTCGCGTCAGATCGTAAGACGGACAGTCAGAAACTTATTCTTACGTTCTGCATTTAAAGTTCATTATTGTATGTACAAGTTTGTCCTTCTAGCATGACGTCATTTCGTTGCGCCGAATGCTTATTTTCGACACATGCACGTAAGACTCGTTAGCCCAATAAGTAAGAGCACCGATATAAATTTCAATTTGTCAATCGGAGGGCGGAGGTTCAAATCCTTTACGAGTAAGTCTTGTTGCTATTTTATTTTTTAGTTTTCACTTCTGCTGGCACTCCCGGAGTGCAACCCGTTGTTTTTTTTCTCTGCATTACTGTTACAGTTAACATAATAATCCTCTCTAATAATAACTTTGTCTCTCTGTCAGTTTGTTACCTTTTCACAATCAAACGAAGTTTGCAAAAGTGAGAGAGGACAGTTTTTTTTTGCGCACACAGAGCCAGAGGCAACATCTAGTTTATTGTAAAACATTACTAAGTTATTGACTTGTTTTTTTTTTAATACTGTACTATGACTTTAGCAATCGGCCACAGATGGCGTTTCTTATTATCTCGACACAAGTAGGTAGGTTGAAACTTCGAAAATGAGTTTTTGGAACATAATAACGTTCAGGCTCAAACATTACATTGTGAAGAATATCTGATATATTAAGCAATTACATTGAAAATACTTTTATTCGTGTAACATAGTGTGTATGAAGAACTAGTGTTATTGAATGTAGCGTATATTAACTAATATATACCTATATGTATATATTAAATTATTGTAGGTTAAAAACCTGAACAACCGATTTCAAAATATGAATTTCATTCACTTGGACATCATATTTATTCCAGTTAAGCTTATATATCAGTATCAATTTCGTAAGCCTATAAACTATTGTTAGAAATTGTTTTTTTTTTTTGTCAGCCCTGTTTATACAAACTGTCCCACTGCTGGGCGCGGGCCATCTTCTCATTATGAGAAGATGGCCCGCAATTAAATGCAATGAGAAATTGGTTTATTTTTGGAAAAAAATCGACATTGATGTCCGAATGTGTTGTGTCGTGTGTCCCTTTGACATGATTTAGTATGAACTTGACTTGTAACTTAGGTGTTATGAATAAATTATTTGTATTTGAACCGTTTTTTTTTTATGGAGCATAAATTGATCATTTTTTTTAATAAATTAATTAAAATAACTAATTTAAAACAACGAGTGAAATTTTCCGACAATTTTCGTTCTTTTTTAACCGACTTCAACAAAGGATGAGTTTATCAATTCGTACCGTATTTTGTTTTAATTTTGTAGCGTTAGAAAGCGCTATCAAAATTAGTTTGGTATGTTAATTTGAATGTAAATTGAAATGTATATCGAATAGATACATTTTATAAAATATAGGTACGGACTCCCACTAGATTAAATAGAAATCAGTCCACTTTTACTTAATTCATTTATTAGTTTGGACAAAATCATTTTACATAAATAATAATTTTATCTTTAATTTCAAATATATTTACAGAAAAAGAAAATGTATTCATGATGGGAAGTCTACCCTTAAAATACAGATGTCTTCCTCACCTACTGTGGCGGCTATTGATAAACTTAATAATATTATACTTTCAATAAACAAATTACTTTTATTTTATTAAAATAAGGCTACCTAAAATAAACGAAAACAAACGTCTATTATATATTAGTTTATTAGCATTTATTAGCATTTTTTTAATAAAAATCTATTTACAAGAAAAGGCCAATTATTTAACCTGAGTGATTAAACAACTAAAGTAAAAAGACAGAAAATACAAAACAATTAAAGTCTGAGTTAATCAAAGGTCTTTTTACAAAGCTAACTTAATTAAATAACATAACAAAAAGCACTTAATTTCTAGTAAAGCTTCAGAAAAACCTTCGAGCTCCTTTTAATGTACGCGTTTCTTTTACCCGGCTGCGTAAGGAGGAGGGTTATGTTATTTGAGTGTATGTATGTACGTTTCTATATGATCACCTACAGCCTAAACGGCTTGACCTATTTTGATGCGCGAGGTGTTGTTAGATTCGTCTTCACGTCCTGGATGTTTAAGGCTATTTTTTTTTTGTAATAGAAGTAATGTTTAACGAAATCGTAAGTTAGACTGCAAAAACTGCTTTTTTGCAGTCGGGTATTTTGTTTTCTTATTTTCAAATTGATTAGTCAACGAATATTCTCTCTTAAATCTTTAATCTAGTAAGTAGAAACAATCTATTTCTAATTCATAGTAACTTCATATTTAATTGAAACTCATCCCTTTGGAAAGACAAACACAGAGAAGATAAACAAACACTTCGCGCCTTAAAAGCGAATACCCATAAAGCTAAGAGGTGCTAAAACAGGAAACATTTCACAAACGTCCCAATTCCGCTTTAGCTAAATCACTAAAACGACTGAGACAAACGTCAACAAAAAATATATCGGCGAACGTAAAGCGAAACTATCAGGATTGCGATTGCGATCTTCTCCTATATCAAAGATTTATCGTATGACATCAAAAATAAAAAGTTTCGTCTCTAAGCTACGCTACGGGACGCCATGGGACAAATGACAGTATATATCAATATAATGATGACCGCTGGAAGGTTAAGGATGCTGAGATATCCAGGGATAATGACTGGACACAGTTCATTCGGACAGTGGGGAATATACATAAAACTGGCTATCATATTCAAGAGTGTTAGCACTTTTTATGTTTGATACTGTACATCGTTGTCACATGTCACTTTTGTCATACGTTTGAGCAGTATCAACGTTGCGCTTACATGGCGCTTACGTCGGGCAAAGCTGAGCACAACATTCGTGTTATTGACATGGCGATACTTGTGCCGCCTTTTGTGACGTCACGGAATTCTGTAAATTTATCTCTTTTTTAATTGACAAAAAGTGTAAAGAAAATTTTGTATATCATGCTCCATTGGCCCGGTCCCGCACAACGGGTAATGGACGTAGAAAAGACACACGCTGTTGGGAGCAAAGGCAAAGCTTAGTAAAATTACTATAAGACGCCAATAGTGACCGATCCACCATCTGATAGAAGAAAAAATAAAGAGAAATAGAATAATCTATCATTTCTTCTTTTCTCTCTTATAATATACAACACGTGTATTCAACCTCCGTTAGTACTCTAACCCTTAACATAAGCATATACCGTTCCTTTAGCCCGTTTTTAAGATTCCGTTGTAACTACAAGGAACCCTTATAATTTCGGCATATCTGTCTGTCTGTTTATAAGTATGTCATAGTCATTTTACTCAGAGACTATCAGCCCTACATAAACAAAATGGGGCAAGTAGATGAGTTCTGTAAACCGCTACAAAATACTGTAGTCAAATATTTAAAAAAAAATTGGTGGAACTCTATATGTATAAAGAAGAGTTGAATTTTTTTTTCAACCCTAACCGTTCCATTTTTTTTTCTCAGACGTGATGTGTGCCAAATATAGCCCACCAAAAGTGAAAAATTTGTGTCCCCCCTGCATTTCTAAACTATTAGACTTAGAAATTATTATTTTGTTAAGTTGTCCTTCTCAAAATAACTAGTTCAGCTTTATGAGGTCCTTGTACGAGCACTAATCAGTCATTTTGTGAAACACCGAAGTGGGTGTCGAGTAGGGAGTAGGCAGATAACAAAACTGTGGGTACATTCCTGTATTTCTGAGCTAAATTCTCGGTTATCATTCTCTGAACAGGAATTTAGGGCGCATATTGGATTAATGAAGAATGTTTAGTTTAACTTACGAATTAACAGTTTAAGGATTTATAAAGTTGATATGATTAATAGCATAAAGATTTTAAATTGATATTATAATTTTAACAGTTATTAAGTGAATTAACGTTTATTTATTAATCAAGTTCAAATATGTCAAAAGACGGACGGACAGACGGACAACAAAGTGATCCTATAAGGGTTCCGTTTTTTCCTTTTGAGGTACGGAACCCTAAAAAGCAAACCTCATGAATATGTGCGCGGAACATGCGTCAAGATTGTTATCTGTCATAATCCTGGATTGGAGCACGTGTTCGCGGCTCCCGATCTACATTTGTATTCATGAATGTATCACATTGTGTGATCGAATCATGCCGGGGGAGTTTTAACTGCCGTACTCGTACAATAATGCCGGATGTTAAATTTTTTTCGGTTGAAAAAAGAACGGATAGATTACTTTTATTTTACATACGTATGTAAAAGACATGATATATTAATATTATAATGACAGGTGGAAGTATCAGCAAAATATCTTTCAAATTATTACTGTTTACTCACGTTTATTTTAGTGTCGAAATCTCAGGCTATAGTTTCAACTACATTCCGTAGTATTTTTCAACAGGAGCAGCGCTAACGTTAGTCTGGTACTGATGTGCTTGATACTATAGTCGGAGATTTCGACTCAAATATAAACGTGAGTAACTCGTACCGCGTTGGTATTCTTAATATGTGATATTTAATTAATTTATTAAATAAATAGAAAATCTCTTGAATTTACACATTAAGCAACGAAGACAAGTCATAAAAGTTTATATACATTTAACATTTAATTAAAAAAAAAACCTGCATCATTAAAATAGACCATAAACTGGCCTGATGTTAAGCGACGATATGGCTGAAGATGGACCTTGTTGATCTAGATCTAGAAGATCACTCTAGCCTAGTAAATTTTAAGATTATAGGTCTCAGGAAATAGAGATGACGACAAAGAATTATATTCCTGTGCATTATGCATCAAGAACGCGGACCAATATCGCTGTAAAGCGCTGACTTTTTGCTAGTACTGTAGTGAAATGGGTAGAGTGGAATACATTTTATTGATTGGAATTGAATTAACGACACATAACCGACGAAAATTATTCGTATTATTGTCTTCAACGCATATCCGACATAAACAGTAACACCACTAATAGTCAGTATCTTTAAATATTGATAGATACTGAATGAAAGGTTAAATATTGATGCACATTTAACGGAGCACTGCGAGGATGCTGAATATTTATGTTTCATTCAACGGGTGGACGAGTCATTCAGGTGAAAACATATAACTTCATTTGTACACTTTTATGATATAAGTGCGATAGTGGACATAGTAAACGAACAATTGAAAACGATATCACTAGGCAAGCTTTTTGCTAAAACGTAAATGATCGTTTAGTTATATAAAGTAACAATATTTATATTTATGTTCAACCAGTGATCGAGTTGCACTATTATAGTTATTTCGTGAGCTAATTTAAGGTATTCACTAATTTTGTCTTTGTCGTCTTCACGAGATTTTAATTATGCGGAATGGTAACATTGACGAGCACTGCTCGACGCTGAGATATATTAGTTTTCTAATTTCGTCTGATTTTGTCTCTAGGTGCAACAAAGCGATGTATGCCAATCGCATCTCGTACTGGATCGATGCCAAGGGTCCATCGTACTCCCTGGATCTGGCTTGTGCGAGCTCGACGGCCTGTCTTGAGCATGCGTACAGAAGCATCAGCTCGGGACAGTGCGATGCTGCCATCGTCGGTGGATGTAACTTGTGCATGCATCCCAATGTTTCTTTACACTGCAGAAGGTATGCATTTTATAGCTATATAAATACTAATAATCCTTTCATATTTAACGTAATTAATCTCTCAGTACTAGTAATCTTTGGTCAAACTAAAGACACAGTCAATATGATTATTGAATGTATCAGTTGTTCTTTATTTGTTTAAAAAGTTTTACGGGAGTTGAATACAAGTAATTTATGACTTTCTTCGTTTTTGTCTTCTATTTTATTACTAAATACTAATTAATTGTAATACTCAGAGTCAAGCAAAATAAGTCACATTCATGTTCTAATTACGTCACACTAACTTGGTGGTAACTTGGTTGGTGGATGCTTCTAAGTATGACATTTTGTCCAAAACATGATATTTACCGTCCACTTTATCAGTCTCTCAGAATCTCTTAATTATTTTGAAAGACTTATAATTGTTGTTTTTTTTATAAATTCTACAGAGCTGGATTCGTAAGCCTGGATGGAAAAACCAAGTGCTTCGATAAGGATGGAGACGGGTATGTGCGCTCGGATGCTATCAGCGTGCTATTTTTACAAAAAGCCAAGGATGCTAACAGGTATGAAAACATTTATAATATTAATATAAATTTGTTTAACAAAAATAAATTAAAATTATCTTTGAGAAAACTATAAAACGCCAGCGATAGGCTCTGGTGGGCCTATCGCTGGCGTTTTATCGTTGCACCTGTCACTGCAAGTCAATTATTTTTTTCATTTTACACTCCCACAACCATCGAATAGCGGCAAAGGAATGCCTTGATATTAGACGTTCTGTGTACCCTGTAACAAAGAGTAGGCATGATACTAAGTATCTATGTACAATTATCGGCCAAAGCATAAATTTCTATTTTGTGAGTAAATTGATGAGATCAAGAGATTTAGTATAGTTTATCTTACAAATTTAATCGAATTTATTTTAATCAGAATCTATACCGAAGTGTACCACGCCAAAGCGACCTACAGCCCGGCGTCGGAACAGCTTCTACCCGTCAGAGAACCGAAGGAACTGCAGCAGTTTCTTGAGGCGTTCTACTCGGAAATAGGAATATCCCCGGACGAAGTAGAATATGTAGAAGCAAATGGAGCAGGTAAGATTTTGAATCAATCAAATACCTATGCAGTAAATGAACTGACTTCAAAATACGCAATACAATTTAGATATAGGCGACTTGCTGTTCACTTTTCTACAAGCATTAATATTGATTTATGTTATTTATTGAGCCAGTTAGCCAGCCAAGCACTGGAAGTCTTTCGCACAACCGACTGACCTATCGCTATCATTATACTCGTATCAAAATACTACCCTTTTTCTTATTTAGCTGGGTAAAAATACGCGTTCAAGCATTGAAGTAACTCCCATTTTTTCTCTATACACATTGGATGAGAAGTAAGAAGGTTTTCTTATGTATAAAATATATTATTATTATTATTGCAGCTTTCCCTGAAGCTGATATCAATGAGTTGAAAGCTATTGGAAAAGTATTTGCTAAGAGCAAGCCTATCAAGATCGGTTGCGTCAAGTCTAACATGGGGTCTAGTGAACCTGCATCCGGGATTTGTGGTATTACTAAGGTAAGCGAAATCATTTCAACTTGGCGACAAGTTGTAGTAATATAACGTTAAAATTATTTTCTATGCCATCAAGATAGAAGATATAGGATTTTAATGTAATAAAACTAATTGCATTCTTAAGAAGAATGTTAAAAAAAATGTTTACAAACACTGAGTAAACCACTAGAGAAGCATCAGGGGTACCAGTAATGCAGTTATCTTATACGACGACAATCACTTACCATCAGGCAAGGTAATAAAAAAACATAGATTAATAGTCCAATGGATTAGAACAGGACCGAGGTAGATGATGACAAGAGAAAGAGAGAGAGAGAGAGGCTTTCAGAGGAATAAAGAAAAAATATGGATAGCGATATGTAATTGCTCTTAACCGAGAAAATTGGAAAGAGGGAAGAGAGGCCTTTGCCCTGCAGTAAGATAATAATGTCTGAAAAAAAATGTTTTTTTTTCTAGGTTTGCCTCGCTTATCATAGCGGCAAGCTGCCCGGGAATCTTCATTACAATGACCCGCTGGATATACCAGAAGTTAAAGACAAGATACAAGTTTTGACCGACAACGAAAGCTTTGGGAGAGGGTTTGCAGCACTGAACTCTTTCTCTTACAGTGGAGCTAATGTGCATGTCCTTCTGAATGGATATTATAAACAAAAGGTAAAGTAATTCGTATTGGACAGTAAAAGAATGTAGCTTGTGGTATTTTAACCAATGTATAAACCATTATGCTTATATCTGAAAATAAATAAGGTAATATTACATTGTGAAACGAATATCTGTGTTAAAAGAAATACCCGACTGCCTTAAAAGCGACTTCTACGCTATCAAAAATAATAAATACAACCATTTGAATACATGATTGCCAATTTGTTTCCTTAATTCATTTTACTTACATATTTTTGTGATCTCATTTTAATTTCCATCATTTTGATATTTTATAACGATACATTAACTGTCGAAATCCAATTTGCTATTTGAAGATACGAGGTAATAATACAAACAAATAAGATACGCGCGAAAATCATAACCCTTCCTTGGCAGGCGGGTGAAAAGTTATTGCGATTTATGTTACATTTAGGATAAGAATAGTTTAAAATAATAAAGAAATAATGTTTTCTAAGATTTAGCGATTATTATTCATTGAAATGAAACAAATTAATAAAATCATCAAATGAATAAATCCTCAGCCTCAACACAGATCTGCGACACCGTGAGCGACTTCTGCGTGTTTATGGAACGTTTTGCATTAAAATAATAGGCGGTAGTAGTAATTAATATTTTCATAACAAAAAAGACAGCTGTCTCGCTAGTCGTTTATTTTTCAAACATTTTGCAGTATCCGTGATCCTGTGTGTTTGAAAAGAAAAATAAAAAAATAATAATAATAAACGCGATAAATCCGTTATTTGTTTCATTTCAATAATAATTTAATATTCAAAATATCTGGATTCTGAAGTGGAAACTGCGTATGGTCAAACGTAGAGTTTGCAGCCACGTGGAGCGACGACCTCCGTAGGACGGCTGGTGGCAACTGGATGTGTAAAACAGAAGACTGTGCCGGGTGACGGTCCTTAAGAGAGACCTACGTCCAGCAGTAGATGAACACCATATAGGCTGATGATGATTCAAAATATAATTTGTTGTTCAGGATAACCATCGTTACAAAAGCAGCATTCCGCATTTAGTTCTTGTATCGGGAAGACAAGATAACTGCGTCAAGAGGATCCTAGATAACCTGAAGAAGAATCCTATCGACCCTGAGCAGATCGCGCTTCTCCATAATATTCATAGATACGACATTCCTGGTCATATGAGCAGAGGATACACTCTACTTGGTAAGTGTAATGAATAAAATTGTCAATAAATGAGGTCATGGAGCATCATGGAGGGGCGCTCAACATCAGGTGAGCTGGCGGTCAAGCGTATCCTGAAATAGCATGAATGAATAAAAAAAAACTAAATGTAAAACATATATCATTAATCCGTTAATTGTTGGTGCAGTTAAAATTAAACAAACAAAATAATTAAATTTTCAGACACTAACGAAAATAACGAAACAGTGAGTCTATGCCAGAGTGCTGAGTACTGCCCTGGCAACACCCGTCCTGTGTGGTTTGTCTACAGTGGAATGGGCTCTCAATGGGCTACCATGGGAGCTCAACTGATGAAGATACCCGTGTTTGCTGCAGCTATACAAAAGTAAGTGACCAGACGAGACTTCCTTTAGGAGTGACATCTGCGCTGCTCCTTTTGAAAAATACCACCGAATGCGGCTGAAACTATAGTCAAAGATTTCGGCTCAAAAATGAATGTGAATAACTCTTTAGATATTTTAAAGAAAAATAAGTGGTTTAAAAGTGATTTTTCTATATTTATAAACTTGTGTCTCGAAATATTTATTCTTATTTCTTTTACTAGATGCCACAAGGTACTAGAGCCTAAAGGAGTGGACATTGTGAAAATCCTTACAGATCCAGACAAGACAATATACGACAATATCTTGCATTCCTTCGTCGGGATCGCAGCCGTTCAGATTGGTCTCACTGATATCCTGAAAGAGGTTGGGGTTGTTCCAGATCATATCATTGGTAAGTGATGTTAATAAAATCATTTGTGTTTTATCAAAGCCAGTATTTCTCCACCATTTCATTAGACGTAGCTCATTCACACGTCATGACATCGAATTGTGTAAACTGTGCTTATTATTGAAATATCAGAAGTAAAATGTATTTGACAGACGTTATCCTTGGTTCAAAAAATAAATTGACGACGTGTTTTTTTTTTTATTTAATTATGATTTCTTATCTATTTATAACTGTTTGTGTATTTCAACAACGACGACAAAATAATAAAAAAACATAACTTTGTTTATTAAACATACTTTTTTTTTTATTCTAGGACACAGTGTAGGGGAACTAGGGTGTGCGTATGCTGACGGATGTTTCACTGCTGAGGAGATGATCCTATCTGCGTACAGCCGTGGCTTAGTCTCCGTGCAGACACCCTTCATCCGAGGCTCTATGGCTGCAGTGGGACTGGGATATAAAACTGTAGGTTCATGACCCAAGACACTATTAATTTCATTTTTAGTAATTTATTATAGTATATTTTCATATGAGCATATAAAAGGGTTTTCTAGTTATACATTTAGATCATATTACCAAATATAAGTTTTAGACATGAGATACCATCAATAGAGGCTCAGGTTTCATTTATAACTAAACAAATGTTGTTTGTTTCAAAGGTACTCCCAATGTGTCCACCAGAAATCGAAGTGGCATGTCACAATAGTTCTGAATCTTCGACAATATCAGGACCAGAAGACGTCATGAAGAAGTTCGTAACAGAACTGACGGGTCAGGGTATATTTGCTAAGGAAGTTCCTTGCTCAAATATAGCGTATCACTCAAGATACATCTCAGAAGCTGGTGAGTTCAACGAATTTTAATCATAGCAAATAGGTTAAAAAAACATTAACACAAAGTATTTACACTGAAAAATTATAGTTTTAACTTGCACTCTAAGAATGTTAAGGAATTTAATGTAAGAATGAAGAAGTAGAAAGCGGATAGTTGGGCTGAATAATGTATAAATTTTACAATATTACAAGTATCTATGTATATAAAAAAAAAAAACTGTTTTTTTTCAGTCTTACTCAAGATTTCGTTGCGCTTGATACGCTGTTGTGTTGAGTGTATGTTTTTTTTGGAGAAAGTATGCTTAATGTTCCTGTAAAAGATTATAAATGCACATTCTTTAGAATAATTTTAGTAAAATTACATAATAATTACAACAAATGTAGCATAAGATACTCAAAGAATGAAGACTAACCTAAAGACACCTCGTTCGTCAAAATCGGTCAAATTATTTAAGTTGTAGGCGATCATACAGAAACATAACCGTCTTTCTAGCACAGTCGGGTAAAAACATGTTCATGCATTAATTTTTTATATGTAATTTGTTTCTTATTGTTTAAACTATGAAGAATACACATTTATGACGGAACTTCCAGGCCCTGGTCTTCTCAAATATCTAAGTGAAGTGATCAAAACTCCTAAAACACGCAGCAAAAAATGGGTATCAACATCTGTTCCACAGGACAAATGGGAGGATCCTATGGCAAAATACTCATCAGCTGAATATCACACCAATAATTTGCTGGTGAGATAGTGATCGGTTCAGCTATTTTTGCGTTTTTTTTTTTATTTTCCTAAATTTTTACTTATTATTTTTCGTAACGTGTTCTTTCAGAACTCAGTTCTTTTCGAAGAAACGTCTAAACTAATCCCGTCAGATGCTCTCGTCATAGAAATAGCTCCTCATGGTTTGCTCCAAGCGATCCTGAAGAGATCGCTGGCAGAGTGCGTTCATGTTCCTTTGACTAGACGAGGTGCTACCGATCCTGTGAAATTCCTTCTGGAAGCTTTTGGGAAGTAAGTACTTGGACGGTCATTTACCTTCATTTAAATTATCGGATGAAGTTTTAGGCATTAGGCAAGAGAGCAAAACGAAGGTGCTCATTTATGTGCAGATGGCTTAAAATCACTATAGATAATAGTGATTTTTAATCGTTTCTAACCTCCGTTCAAGATTTGACAAAAAATCCCTTGGCCAGGATTTTATGTACTGATCTTTTGCTGTACTCCTATAAATACATTTTTGTTCCTCTTATATTAACTCAATTATCAGTATTTTTTAAATAAATGATTATAGGCTTATGCATCTTAATGGCCTATTCACATACAGAACTGATGTTGCATTAATGGTTCTGTAATGCTTATTTGATTATATTGTTCAATGTAGTCATTAGTTTCCATTTTTTCGACAATATTTCTCTATCTTAATAGACTGAAACATGATATGATGATGAAATTTAAAAAATAAAATCTAAATTCTACATACACATTTTAATTATTTTTTGAACATGTGGATTACGCGTATAAATTGGCTGTTTTATCTATTTAGAGAATTCATTTAATTGTATGTTTATTATCTTAACCATACATCATCTTTTTTCAGGCTATACCAAGCAGGATTGAATATGAAAATTGATGTTCTCTATCCACAAATAGAATATCCCGTATCTACTGGAACTCCGTTCCTCTCTCAATACGTTGAGTGGGAACACAGTGAAGATTGGTAAATAAAATAATAAATACCTATATTATTAATTACTAAAAATGTCTTTCACAAAAAAACATTCAAACATCTTTCTAAGTTCTAAAGTTGTATTGAGAAGTATTATATGAACCTGATACGAGTTTTCTGTTTATCGTAAAATTGCAAAGATCTATCTTCGATTACATGACATTTAATCTAGACTAGATATCTAGGCCATATTCTATCAAGAACTGATTATGTTTTTAAATCATTATTGTCTATGAAACGTTGCACCTAATGGCGTTGTATTTATACTGCTTATTTTATTTTCAGGCCTCAAGCCAAGTACAATAACAAAGATAGAGTGGTAGCAACAGTGAGAGATTTCGTAATGTCTGTGTATGATGACGATTACAAATATTTCAAAGGACACGTAAGAGAAGGTAAGAATCACGATCAGTCGAATAATTATTATTTTTAAATAACTTGAAATTTAATGTAAAATTTAGTGATGCACGGGTACATCACTACATATATTTCGTTTACAAATCGTGAATAAAAATAAAAGTATGATTCCTAGACTATTAATTATTGGAAATTGGACTCCAATTACTATGTAAAACCTGGTAAAATAAATCATTAAGCGGTGTTAACATAATTGTGAATAAACTTCACTTGGTAAGTTTGTTTGATTTTCAAATAAAGAAAAGCTTTATAACGACAAGTAAGCTAGTACACAACTACAGTATGTTTATTAACATAATGTAGTTGCTAGCTTTACTTGTAAACTGAGTCGAATAATTTGTTTGTGTTAATGTCAACAAACTTCTCCTGGTTCGCTCGATTGATTTTCAAATAAAATTTAGTGAATTGCTTATTAAAAACATTCATAATATATTATATATACTATTATAAAACGAAAACTAGTAAATAAATAATAAATATTTGTAAAGCTGAGTGATTGGAGATTAACTTCAATTATATTTTTAACGTAAATATAGGAACTTACTTTTGTAATAAAAAGTATGCTATATCCTTCATATCTACTCTTAAATTAATATGTCTTCCTTTGCGTCATCATGAGTTTGGTATAAAGTTAATAAGGAAACTGACGTAGTTGACACACATCTTTTGAAATATCATATATATTATTATTTTAAAACGTAGTATGTAGTAGTATTTTATTCTGTAGTGAATCTATGATTTTTTTTTAATTTTTTCAGGACGATGTGTGTTTCCTGAATCTGCATTATTAATTCTCGTCTGGGAGACTCTTGCCATGTATAGGGGTGTTACAAAATACAAAGATTTGTCTGTAATATTTGAAAATGTACAGTTTCACGGAGAAGTGATCATTGAACCTGAGCTACCTGTGAAAATGGAAATTATGATCTTGAAGGGAAACCATAAATTTGAGGTGGGAAATTTATACGCAAAAGAAGCTTTATACTAAAGAAGGCTATATTTAGACTAACACATTTTTGTTTTGTTTTATTTCAGATAACATATGAAGATTTTACAATAGTGAGTGGGTTTGTGTCAGTTTCCAACACAAGCGACAGGGTAAATTGTAACCTACAGCATAAAGAAGATAATTCTGAAAACGTTTTCCTAAATTCTGAAGATGTCTATTCAATTATGTGTCTGAAAGGATATGGCTACAAGTAAGTACTTCATTTGTCTATTCTCTTAAAAATATTATTAAGAAGAAAATAGTTAAGCGAAAGAATGCATCAAATCATACAAAAAATCATTGCATTAATCCATTTTTAACGCCATGTGAAAGGGGAACAAACATACAGATCTAAAGGTCCAGTATTACTATGACACTGTTCATATAAAATATGGAACTTTTATGCACCTTTTTATTTGCACATACATACATATTTTATAGTCTTGATAATTCAAGTCGATGACATTTTCAGAGATGAATTCCGTTCTATCCACTCATCAACGTCAAAACGCAACAAAGCCAGCATCAAGTGGAATGACAATTGGATCACTTACCTTGACTCTCTACTACAGCTTAGCGCTTTTGCCAGAAATGTCAATGGTCTATCCGTACCTTCACATATAAAGAAACTTAAAATAGACGTTGAGAAACATAAGAGTGCAGATTTAGTGATGCTAGATAATGTGACTTGTATAAATGCAGATGTATATGACATATATGACCACACCAGGTAAGTAACATTAATTTATTAATAAAATTATTACTCAAATAGAATCTTGGTATAAGCCAAGTCTTTTGATAAGAATTACATCGTAGGGCCGAAGTGGGGACTGGGAGGTTTTATAAAATAAAATTACACATAATTAATTTGAAGAAAGATATTGAGATACAAAAATATTGAGGCATGAGGTAATAACACACCAACCACTAGATTGGTCCTCCCCCCCATAGTGGCGCAGAAGCAATACTATTGGCGTAGCTGGCAAGGGTATCAAGAAGTGTGTTGCGCTTTCACAAAACGTTACGTGCTGTTTGGTTTTTTACCACTTTACAACATGGAGCTTAAATAAGTTTTTAGCTGAAACAAGCATTATTATTATTAATAATGCTTGTTCCGTTACATATGAAACCCACGAAAATATATGGCCTATCAGATAAAATTGAAATAAGGTAGGGAAAATTTAAAGTAAACACAGAAACAATAAGTTAAACAGTAAGAAATAAGTTTAAATAATATCTCGAGGTGAAGGTAATTAGTATTAAGATATATTTGTTATGAAAAAATTACAAAACATACATAATTTCAGTTCTGGAGGTGTAGAAATTGACGGTGTAGTATTCGTAGATAAACAAATTGTTGAAGAAAAACCAGACATTTCCTTGACGCAAGCTTTTGTACCTCACTTTCTAACAGGATCTGTAGTGGTAAGACATGAAACATATTTTTTACTTTATAAAACTAGTTTTTATATAGTTCTGAATTATTTTATCATGTCTATTATCTTATTTATAGATGAAAACAGCTCTGCAAGTAAACCTACAAATTATAAGTGAGAATGTCTATAGAAACAGTATCCAAATAGCAGACCTTCTTTCCTCAAGAGAAAATGACATATCAAAGATCATCACAAACGTCGTAGCTGAAATACCTACGCATGATTTTAATATTAGACTTTTCAATAATAATAACTTTGAATCAGTTGGTAAATCTGATTTAGTCATCATTGACAATCTGCTTGCCGATGAAAAGGTATGTAGAAATTAAGATGATTTATTTTTAAAAAAGGTAATAAATATCGATTTCAATTATTTTTTTACATTCGAACATATTAGTTGAGTTAAAACGAAACAATTACTAAATATAGATTTTTATTTTCTAATTCAATGGCTGAGATAGTAAATTTTTATTCCAGAAAATGAATGAAATCTACAAAATTCTACCAGAGAACACGTTTATTCTTGCTTTGGAACAAGACACGACACTGATACATCCTCAGTATAAATTATTCAGTGTTATCACAGCAATGACTGTTCAACAGCAAGTACTACTTCTTCTTAGAAAAGTTGACAAAACTTCAAGCGAGAATATAACATACATGCCAATAGTTCACGATCAGAAGTTTTCGTGGTTACTTCGGTTACAAACAGAACTACAAAAATCGAGAAAAATTGTGCTGGTGTCTGAAAGGCAGCATTATTGTGGATTGTATGGTAGGTTTTGAATTTAATAAAGTTGTAGATAACATTGAAAAAATGAATTTCTATTGACGTTGAACAACAATTGTTAATTCAAAATTTTATATTATTATCTAGATCTAGGTTGGACTTTATTGAGACATTTATTAGACTTTATTTTTTATACTTTGAATGTCATTTCTTTATTTTCGTCACACTTTTATTAACTTCACGTGTAAATAACAAATCCTAACAAACCAATTTTTTTTGCAATTCCGATAACCAAAACCTTTGTGAATAAAGAATCAGAATCAGAATTCTTTATTGGCCTTATAAGTTATGCGCTATACTAGGCAAGTCAATTTACATTTAATTATTCATAGGAAATATTACACATTATCATAAAATGCACAATATCCAAATTAGGCTGAATATTCTATTAGCACAAACGTTCTAACTAATGATGACAATACAAACATTTAATTCTTTCGAGGTGATCTGATGATACGTCCAGAAAGTGGATAAAGAATTCTATATTTACTAGTAAACCTCTTGAGTGTGTGATGTGTCAGTAAGAAATTAAACTAACACATGTTTGCTTTTAAGGTCTGGTGAAGAAACTAAAGCAAGAACATTACAATAAGATAGGATTAGTTATCGTTGATGATTTTTGCGCGCCATCTTTCAATCCAGAGAAAGATATATTCAAGGATCAACTTGAGAAAAAGTTATCCATTAACATTCTCAAAAAGGTAAGAAACCGTATTATTAAAAAAAAGTTAGATCAACTAAAATTTTATGTGGCCATCTTTCTATCTTATTCAGTCATTAATAAAACTGGAAATGCAATGATGTCTCAAATATTATCAACAATGTTTATTGTATATTGTTTTTAAATCTATGCAAAATTAGATGTCTGAGTTTTAAGCATATAGCGACATCTTCAGGGCATCTGTGGCAAAAGTTTCCAGTTGTTGATCACATATGTAAAGCTATCTATCTAGTTCAGAACAGAATTTATTAGATTCCTTTCTTTATTAAAGTATCAATCTTTGTTCTGTTTTGGCAGAGTCTAGATTTAATCTATATTAGTGACAATATTGTCGATTTGTTCAATACTACGTTATTGTTTTGACAGCAAAAATTTTCGTGACGCAATCGAAATTATGTCATCATAAAATGTTGTTTCTAGGGTCAATGGGGAGGTTATTACAACGTATCAAGTAAGCCTACCAGAAAAGTCGATAATCTTTATCTAACCAGCACAGCGCTAGGAGATCTTGATGCATTAGCATGGATTGAGAGACCTGCGTTACCAGAAAGTAATATGCTTGTCCAGGTATGTATGGGCACATCCAAATTACTCTTTACTAACCAAAGTACTATTATATATTTTAAAGGGACGTTTATTTGACATTTTTTTATGGATTTAATGGATCTATTCTACATAATTTTATTTTTTGTTTAATTCAACGAGTAACAACGCGAATTCTTTACATGAGGGACTTCTGCGTGAATACGGAACGTTTTGTATAAAAGTATAGACGGTAGTATTTAATATTTTCATAACATAAAAGACAACTGAAATTTTGCTGAAAGTGGTGAGACCGTCTGACTTGCGGATCCGCAGGTCCTGGGTTCGAATCTTTTCGAAGTTATGTGCGTATTGTTGATTGCCGCCAACTTCAAACGGTGAAGGAAAACATCGTGAGGAAACCTACATGTCTAAGAGTTCTCAATGATCTTGAAGATGTGTAAAGTCTACCAACCCGCACTTGGCCAGCGTGGCAGACTATGGCCTAACCCTTCTCACAATGAGAAGATGGCCCGTTCCCAGTTCAGCAGTGGGACAGTTTGTACAAACAGGGCTGATAAAAAAAAGACAACTGTCATCTAGTCTCACTGTAAGAACATGAAATTATGTAAAATATACGAATGTATGTGATAAATTCGTTAAAGTTTGTTTAATTTCAATAAGTTTTGACTTGTTTGTGTTTTATATGTCAGGTATGCTACGCTGGAGCTTCAATAAGAGATGCGAAAATTGCTGCAGGAAAAACAAATCTAACTGAAGAAACATTCGGGATGGATTTCAGTGGAGTCAATATTAGGTACAAATACATTGTAGTTAATATTTTACGATTTTTTATTAATATGAAAACTATAATTAAGAAAGTTTGAAACTGAGATTTGTTATGTGAAGCATTCATAATTACCCGACTGCGTAAGAAGGAGGGTTATGTTTTTCGAGTGTATGTATGTATGTACATATGTATGTGGGTATGTATGTATATATCTATATGATCGCCTACAGCCTAAACGACTTGACCGATTTTTATGTGCAAGGTCTCGTTAGATTTGTCTTCACTTCCTGAGTGTTGCTATAATAGTTCGTTCGTTCGTTCACCAAACGCGAATGTGTGTTCAACGTATTTAATTTATTAAAAATAGAAAATGTCAGTGAAGTTACTTGAAAACGGTATAAACGAGTTGCTACAACTCACGCTCCACACCACTTCCCATTCTAATCTCTCCTATAATAAGTCTTTCACTGTACAAGCTGTCCTGCTGTGGAACGCGCTGCCTGTTACCATCAGGCAGGCTAAATCGCTAAACATTTTTAAGAATCTTATTTATAATCATTATTTATCCTTATCATAGTTGGTATAATTCGTATGTATGTATTAATATATCTATTTATATATATGAAAATATATATATTTATTTATTTATACATTTATAAAATATGTAAGTAGCATATTTAAGTAGGTATATTTATATTTATATATTAATATTTATTTATTTTATATAGGTACACCACCAACCCTAGCATTTTTACTTTTAACCCAGTCCATCCTAAGGTTGCCTGGAAGAAATCGCTTTAGGCGATAAGGCCGCCCATTGTACTGCCAAACATTGTTTCTTTTTATTGTTAATGTATTGTTTCTGTTGGTGTGCAATAAAGATATATATTATTATTATTATTCACATTTATTTATTTCGATTCTTAATTTTAAATTTTTTACAATACAAATATAAACATATAAAAATAACATAAATATTGTAAAAAACTTAAAACTAGTGTGCCGCCGGCAGCGGGGCAAGGCTCAAGCTGTCGACGGTAAGGGCTACAAGCTGAGGAATCTCCTGACAATGCGCGCCGTGTCTAGGATGACTGCCTTTTGTATCCGACCCTTGATCCAACTATCAAGCGAGAGCTTCTTGAGATGTTGGTCGAGGCTCTTCGCAATTAAACCGTTTACCGATACGACTATCGGAACAATGATCGTCGAATCAACACATGGCGGTTATCTCGTGAGCCAAGTCAAGGTACTTGCTGAGCTTGTCCTTCTCAGCCTTCACGAGATTCTCATCATGTGGGATGGTGACATCGACGAGCACTGCCCGGCGCTGGGAACGATCTACGATCACAATATCAGGCTTATTGGCAACAATAGTCCTATCTGTGATAATAGAACGGTCCCAATAGAGCAAAGCACGGCCATTCTCAAGAACCGGCGCTGGTGCGTACTGGTAGTACGGCACCTCGGACTCAACAAGGCCGTATTGAAGAGCAAGTTGCTGGTGGATGATCCTGGCTACTTGATTGTGCCTGTGCAAATACTCGCCGTTAGCAAGATGCGAACAACCGGAAATAATATGTCGGAGAGACTCTCCGGGACGGTGGCATGCCCGACAAATGTCGACCGTACCGTCTTTCATGATATATTTCCTATAGTTGTTCGTCTTGATAACTTCATCTGCAATCGCACAAGCAAACCCTTCAGTTTCACCAAAGAGGTCACCGAAGCGTAACCAGTTCACCGACGCAAGAAGGTCTACATCGGGTCCTGTTAAGGCCCGGTAGAACCTCCCGTGTAGCTCCTTGCCCTTCCATACGTCCCTACGATCTTCCATGCTGAGCACCGTTGGTTTGCGCCAGTTCTCTTTTGCCAAGGAGAGAGGCGTCAGGCCCTTGTCAACTGCCATTACATCGCAATGCATTCCACATTCGTTGTTGCGGAAATAATCCCTGAGACTGCACACCTCACGGTTGTGAAGGTTCTTGGCATTTAAAAAGCCACGACCCCCCCACTTCCGCGGAACGTACAGTCTCATAACAGACGAACGTGGGTGTAACATGCGATGTAATGTCAGTTGCTGACGGACCCTTCTATCCAGGGCGTCCAGCTCAGTTTGAGTCCACCTTAGTATGCCAAAGGAGTATGACAATAGAGGCATCACCCAACCGTTGAAGGCGCGCGACTTATTGCCGCCAGACAAAAGACTGTTAAGAACTTTTGACAGGCGGCAAAAGAAACGCTCCTTCACCGATTTTTTAATATCCTCTACCGCAATACCCAACGACTCTGACATACCAAGGTATTTGTAGGTCTCGGCCTCTGAAAGGGACCTGAGAGTCATTGTCCCAGAAAGTTGCAAATTTGGAGAATTTACAACTTTCCCTCGCTCTACCTGAACGACCGCACACTTGTCTACACCAAACTCCATCTTAATGGCATTGCTAAAAACCTCTGTTGTTTTTAACAACGTCATTAAGTCTTGTCGTTTCGGTGCAAAAAGTTTGAGGTCATCCATGTACAACAGGTGAGAAATAACTTCACCCCCCCTACGAAGCCGATAGCCTAGACCTGAATCCTTCAGCAGAATACTGAGAGGGTTCAGTGCCAGGCAAAACCACAATGAACTCAAACTGTCACCCTGGAAAATGCCACGGTCAATCCTTATCAAGTCCTGCGGTGTAAAGGAGCCATCTCTACTGCCTGGTTGACGAAGGACTGTGGTCCATTGCCTCATACATGTGGCTAAGAAGGATCTCAAAGTTGCATCAATTTTACACAACTCTAAGATCCTCTCAAGCCATGAGTGAGGCACCGAATCATAGGCCTTCTTATAGTCAATCCAAGCAGCAGAGAGGGCCCCTTTATTCCGCTTGACTTGCTGGCTAATGGCCGTATCAATGAGGAGTAGCTCCTTAGTACCACGGGACCCAACCTTACATCCATTCTGAGTAGAGGCCAAAACGTTGTTCGCAACTAAGTGCGTATAAATTTTGTTTCTCAGAATGGATGTAAGGAGCTTATAGATGGTTGGTAGGCATGTTATGGGTCTGTAGTTTTTGGGTTCCGTGGTATTACTGGACTTATAGAGTAGAAAGGTGATCCCGGTGGTCATAAAGGTAGGAAGAGAACCGAGCTCGAGTGCTTCCTGGAATTGTGTAGCCAAGCGATCGTGTGAGCATCGAATCCATTTTATCCAAAAGTTATGTAATCCGTCCAACCCAGGACTTTTCCAGTTCTGTGTCGTACGGATCGCATAACTGACGTCTACGGGGTCTATTGAAATAGACCCCATGGGCTCGATATCATCACACTCACGCTTGACTGTCCTAATCATGTGTCATGTGTGTGCATGTTATAAATTTCTGACAATATTGAATGCCCGATGAGGGTAAGCTGATAATTCTATATAATGCACTATCACCTAGCATGTCTGTATGTATTAGCTATCAATAAATATATCTGAATCTGAATCTGAATCTGAATCCACTCGTCTTCCGTATGCTCGACGGGCATCGACCAGATACCACGCCAGAAACTAGTCATGGCGCTAGAATCCGGTAGCTGTCCGTCGCTCATATGTTGTTCGGTTCCCTCCCAGCCGCGGTACACCTTTCTTTGGTCACTTTGAAAGAGACGATTCTGCCAGTATCTATCCACACGCTCTCTGTAGCGTCGTATTCGGTTCGCCCATGCATAGACTTTCTGTTTCAGATTAATTATTATTATTATTATTATTATTACAATCCGTGGCTCGACTCACTGATGAAGTGAGCTCGCTTAAATCCATGGTGCAAGGACAAGCTGCAATAATCGCATCCCAAAATAAAATTATTGCACAAATTAAATTGAACATAGAGGGTAAGTCCCAGCTTGAAACACAAAACACGGTTACGAGTGCAGATGCTATTCCATCGAGGCAGCGACCCGTCCGGCAAGTACGGCTAAATGCGATCGCTGCCACTTCAAGCGCTACAGCAGCTCAGAAATCAAATAGTGGAAAAGACCGGATCTGAATGTGAAATGTGAATGAATGTGTGAATGTGACGCCGATATCGAAAGTGACCGAATCCACGACAAAGCAGCCCGCTAACAAAGTGAAGTTCGCACAAAAGCAAGAAACTACTACCGTTAGTGATGGGACATCCTCAGAAGATAAGACTATTGAGGACAGCGCGAATTCAAACGACGGTAATACTTGGACTAAAGTGGAAAAAAAACGTTCGAACCAAAAACTGCGTAGAATTATTACTGGATCAGGGAAGACTGACGAAGAGCTCCAGACTGTCGAGCGAATGAAACACATTCAGGCATGGTCTTTTAAACCTGAAACCACAGAGACCAATGTACGAAAATATTTGAATAAAATTAAACCGTGCGAAAAATACACGATTCAAAAACGGGACATTAAAACAGACAAACACGCCGCATTCGTTATCGGATTCCCGGAGAGTCTGTACGATGTGATTAGTTCGCCGAGTACGTGGCCACCACTAGTGAAGGTGTCGGACTGGTTTCTCGTCCGCCGCCGCGGAGAGGGGGCCGGCTCGGCCCGCGGCGGCCAGTCGTCACCCACGGACCAGCAGCGGACGCATGTCTAAGTCTTGGAATGCGAATGCGCGTACGATTGACAAGTCTCTTGTAATATGCCACCAAAATATTCGGTCTATCAACAACAAGACTGGGCGGATTGAAGTACAGCTACAAGGAGATTTCAAGTGCGACGTACTTGCGTTGACGGAACACTGGAGCAAAGAAGCTAATCTTAAGTGTGTAACTATAGGCGGTTATAAACTCGCGTCGTATTATTGTAGGGAGCGGCATGAACACGGCGGCTCGTGTATATATGTTAACGATACCACAAAGTGTGTTGAAAATTTAAATTTGACATCCTTATCAGTTGAGTTAGGTTTGGAAATATCAGCGATTAATTTAATTGAATTTGACATCACAATAATTTGCTTGTACAGAACGAACTTAATTAGTACTAAGGATTTTTTGAATTACTTTGAAAGATTGCTCGAAAAAATTACAGATTTAGGGTTAGATTGTGTAATAGTCGGCGATTTTAATATTGATTCTAATACCGATCTAATAGTGGATCACTTAAATCTGACTCCATGGTGTCGCAAATTGGTGTAGCACAAGGGTCATCAGTGTCCAACATCCTATTTTCATTACTCCTGAATGACCTGCCCGACGCCGTGACCGCCGCTGACGTACTCATGTACGCGGATGATGTGGCCGCTGTAGTCACGGCGCAGACATTTGACGCGCTAGAGCAGAAGCTTAATGAGGCAGCCTCCCAGCTGTCAGGGTGGTTTCACATAAATGGCCTCGCTCTCAACCTCACCAAGACTCACTTCATTCAATTTAGCCTGTCAGGGAAGCCACTGCAGCCACTGACAGTGCTTGTGAATGGAGTGAGGATTGAAGAACAGGAAAATACAACCTTTTTGGGTTTCGAAATAGACCGAGGTCTAAAGTAGGACCAACACATAGATAAGGTTTGTGGCAGACTTGGAAGCGCTTGTTTCGCGCTGAGTCGCGTGGCGAAAGTGGTGCCAAGCGAGGTTGCACGGGCGTGCTATTTTGCTACGGTGCACTCGCAGCTGCAGTACGGAGCAGAGATGTGGGCTCGAGCTGCTGACTGGGAGCGAGTGTTCCGCATGCAGAAACGTGCAGTGCGGTGCGTGGCGCGAGTGCCGTGGGATACCCCAGCTCGCCCATATTTCAAGAAGCTAGGAGTCCTGACGTTACCTGCCATATTGATTTATCAAGTGGCAGTGTTCGCCAGGATAAACCTGGAGAGCTACCAGGAGCGCGGCTCTAAGCATCAGTACCATACTCGCAATAGGCACAAACTGATGGCGATCTCGCGTTCTCTCGAGAAGTCCACTAAGCTCACACACGTCATGGCTCCGACCGTGTACAACCATTTACCCGATGAAATCACTGAAGCCGGCACTTTTACTATATTTAAGATGAGACTTAAAAAATGGTTAATCGAGCAGTCTTTTTATGATTTTAACGAATTTATTCAACATTTGAAATAACAATTTATAAAATTTTATTATTATTTTTTTGGTTTAATTTTATTATTAGGTATTATTTTTTAAATTATGTTTGACATCGAATTAATGTAGATTTTTTTTGTAATTATTATTTATTTTTGTAACCCTTATTGGTTCGTATGATTACAATGGTTGTAATGTGTTTTTACAATATGTATTGAATTGTAAAATAATATTTTATCAATAAATATGAATATGAATATGAATATGAATAATAATAATACATCTTTCGCAAAATAAAAAAGGCGTTTTTTCCGTAACTTCCAACGAAATTTTTGTGTGTGAACAAGTGATTTTACTTGCATTATTCTAAAGAATGCGCATTTATAAACTTTTACGGCGATTTTACACATACTTTCTCACCAAAAACGTACACTCAGCATATCAAGCGTAACGAAATCGTAAGTTAAACTGTAAATACTGCTTTTCTGCAGTAATGTGTCTTGATTTCCTTTTAATATAGGTACTTGTCTAAAACTAAGTCGTAAGCTGTGACGAAAAATTAGATAGTGCTCTCAGCGGACTTCCTTGTGTGTGCGGTCACATATACTTATATACTTCTTTCCACATTATGTACGCATTGAATACTGCATATGCCTATCTGAGTATATTTGATGCATTCTCCGCTTGTACGGGCTTTTTGTATTTCTGACAATATTATCTATTGTTCTATATCGGCCGGGCCATCTTTTATTTTAATTATTTAGTTAAATTTAATTTGTATATCTTAGGGGAGAAAAGGTGATGGGTGTTGTATCCGGAGGGGCAATCGGCAGCACCGTGGCAGCCGACCCGGACCTGGTGTGGCCCGTGCCTGCGCACTGGACCCTGGAGGACGCTGCTACTGTGCCACTGGCGTACACGCATGCATACTACTGCCTGGTAACACTTTAATTACAAAATTCACATATATTTTGTAGGGTTTTATTTATATTTTACTTGATCGGCTAAATATAGGCACTAATACCCATATTTGGCTGACCTCAAAAATTAGATTTTTAGTTTTGTTTACGATATTTTCGCTGATTGAGTATCGAAGCTAGAAGCTAAAGTGAATAGATATCTTTTAGATTGATGAGCTCCATCCTCGGCCAAATGGTCGTTTAACATCAAGTGAGTTGGTGGTCTATTGTAGATCTGTCTTTAATAAAAAAAGTAAAATATTTCAGGAATCATTTTTAGGGTTCCGTACCCAAAGGGTAAAAACGGGACCCTATTACTGAGACTCCACTGTCTGTCCATCCGTCCGTCCGTCCGTCTGTCACCAGGCTGTATCTCATGAACCATGATAGTTAAACAGTTTAAATTTTCACAGATGATGTATTTCTGTGCCGCTATAACAACAAATACTAAAAATCAGAATAAAATAAATATTTAAGGGGGCTCCCATACAACAAACGTGATTTTTATTGCTCATTTTTGCTCGATATTGATAACGGTAAAAGGTAGACGCTTGAAATCTTCACATAATATTGAGTTATATTATTCACTGTAAAAATAAATAATTAACATAAAATAAAATTAATATTCAAGAGGGGCTCCCATACAACAAACGTGATTTTTTTGCCGTTTTTTTAGATAATG
Source organism: Lycia hirtaria (assembly GCA_947563715.1). Classification (NCBI taxonomy): domain Eukaryota; kingdom Metazoa; phylum Arthropoda; class Insecta; order Lepidoptera; family Geometridae; genus Lycia; species Lycia hirtaria. The sequence goes on from OX387375.1 coordinate 30,654,217, forward strand.
GTACGGAACCCTTCGTGCGCGAGTCCGACTCGCACTTGACCGGTTTTATTACTATCAAATGCTACTCATTGGTGGTCCCATAAAGCTTCATAAACTTTATTTATGAAAAGAACAGCAAAAATACAGACGGCTCACTTGAAATGGTAAGCGATAACCGTTGCCTTTGGACAACAGCAACTTCAGTGGCATCACTGTTACTTTACTAGGCCTGAGAGGTGCGCTGGACACCCTTTTAGATAAGCTCGGCGGGAAAACCTTCCGAGCACAAGGACATTCTACTCAGACTTAGTATTTGTGAACCAGTTCTCCGATGCTGAATGCAAGCCACTCTCAACCGATCTTTGGAAATCCATGGCGAAGGCAGTCTAAGGCAGTCCAGCAGTGGACTTCTTACGTGATGATGAATCAGTTCTATTTGTTAAGAATATTTTGTATAGATGCTTGCTGATTGAAGTCCGTGGTACTACTAATGTATTTACATAATCACGCAGACTATCAAAAGCACACTACGCAGAGGTTCGAAAGTGCTAATCAACGGCGGCGCAGGAGCACTCGGCCAGGCAATCATAAACATCTGCCTGTCGATGAACTGCGATGTCTACGTCACAGGTTGTGACGCAAAACAGAAAGAATTTTTGCTTGCGATGTTCCCAGATTTACAAGGTAAAAGTTCGGACACAGAATATTATGAGTCAGTTTCATTCAAAATTCCATTCACATGTGGAGCCAAAAATCTTTAAAAATTTGTGCATGACTATCTCATAATTACTCTCTTTGACATGCGCATGAGCGTTTAAATGATGTTTCAAGTGAGTAGTTGTTTCTGTCACAGAGTTAGAAAGTGAAGGTGTGTAAAATTTTGCTTACCTGTTGTGTCTAGCGATGGGCGGAATGACGTACTCAGCCTTGAAAGGCTTCCTAAAAGCTACCTCATCTTGCTAGAGGTGACCGCATTCTAAGTCTATCACTTCTATGGGTTCAAGTGTCACTGATAGCAAATACCACTAAGCATCTATCACCACACCATACCGTGATTTAAGGTCAATCGTAATTAGACAATAAGAAACAAATAAGTAGTTTTACTTACTGTCTAACCTCATACTTATTAACAGTGAATAAGCACATTTTAGTTAAACAGTGTTTTATTCTGTTTTCGCACGTGACAGGTTCCTGTCTGGCAGAAAGTGACAACTCCTTATTCAGTGAATAAGATTTTAATCTGAATCATGCGTTGATTTTTTATCTAATTCATTGGAATGTTTGCTCCAACTGCCCACATTATTCGATTTACCCAAGTAAACATGATACATGTGTTATTAAAATGATTTTGAAACTATATCAACAATATTTTCAGCTGAGAACGTGGGCCGCACCCCGCTTACAGTTCTACAAAAAATAGTGGACGACATTAGAAATAGTAAAGGCTTTAACAAAATGGGATTGTACGAGAGGCGATGCGACATCATCATCAATTGTCTCAGTGGATCTATGAGAAAGGTAAACTTAGTATAAATTTGTTAGTAAAAAAATTAGTATAAAAATATAGTATAGTTTTTTTTTGTTTACTTTTAGTTTGAAGACAAAAAGAAAAATCAAATCAAGAATTTCCTCTAACTTGGATTTGATAATCGTTGAAATACTTTTAATAAAATCACGCCTATTTTCACTTACGGGGTAGGCAGTGCATCAAAGACCATGAGGCTGTTTGAAGCCACATTTGACCATAGTTAGGTTAGGTGGGAAGGAGGGGGTATTAGGGGGTTAGAAGGTATTAGAGGGTAAGATGTAATGTTGGCTTGCAGTAACAGGGGGTCAGCCCATTGCCTACATTGGCTTGATTTCGGTTCTCAATTATGGTTAAAAAGAATATAGCTTTACAATAAAGTAATTGTGGTTAGCTTTACTAATATCGGTAATAAGAATAAGAATATTTACTTATTAACCTTGAATAACGTACATGTTACAGGTAAGTTACAATTACACATATTATGATAAATTAACTAAACTATTAATATTACTATAACTATTAATAATAAATTAATTATTGGCGGTAAATCACATAAAGTTGAGATGAATAGCAAAAATGACAATTAAATATTTATCCATTATTTTCTATTCTTATTAAAAACATTTGAATTAATATTTGCTTTTAATCCAGTATTTTCTTCAATACAAAAGATATACCAACAGTTAAAGCTCACCACAATTACTTTATTCTAAAACTATACCTACTTTTTCCAACCATTAATTGATAATCAAATTTTTATGTAAAACTCGCACCCCTTTATTTTATTATTTATTTGTAATGACATTTTCAGGAAGCTATGAAATGCGTCGGATATTTCGGAACTTTTCTGGATACATGCGATTATGATATGATTAAAAACGAAGAATTCGGGATGCAGTACTTGTTTCAAGCCACTACCTACATGGGTATACAACTGAATAGCTTATTCTCACCGGAATATGCCAAAGAGAAAAAGGTATGTGTAGTTTATATTTTAATAAACACCAGTAAATGACCTCCATATTTTTAACTGATTCAAATGGCGTGGTTATGAAGACATCGTATCGTAAACTATCTATCGCTATCTCTAGATATTCGAAATTCAATCGGGATGATTATTTTTATTATTAGAAATGGGTTACCATGAACATGATCTGGATAAAATTTCATCTTCTTTTATTATTTTTTTACAGTCTGTAAAACTTTTTTATTTATAAGATGTTCAATATCCATTTATTATTAATGTAATTACATATGTAGGTACTTAAATAAAACTAAACTAAAATAACCTAACTTAAAAAATATAGATATAAAACTTAAATAAACTAAAGAAAACTGAAATTTTGAATAAAAAAAATAATTAAAAATCAAAAATGTGTTGATGCCCGTGTGGAAGAGTTCTTAGAACGCTGGCTGCATTCCCACGCTGAATCGCTAATGAAATTCTTTGTGCGAGGAATGAGCCAGCTCTCTTTTCACCAGAGGCGTCGACTAAACGAGGTGTTATTGTTTTTATAAACTTTTTTGTAGATTGACCCCATGGACCAAAAGTTTCGACACCGAGCGGCACAAAAATGTAATCGCTAGAAAGTGATACGTATTTGCGCCGCTTGGCGCCTTCTGCGACATCCGCCGCGGCTCCTGGCCTTTGAACTGTCCCACTGAGATGAGAAGGGGCTAACGTATCGACACAAGTTGCATCCCAAACGAGAGCCCTTCCCCTCTCCCAGGGAACGAGAGTTAGGCCATCAGGGCGCTTGCCATCATCCCGAACAATCCCTGCTGGTTCTAGCATAGAAGGGATGTTGATGGTGGCCAGCGCCCTTTTAAAGATGTCATTTAAGGAGCCATGGCGGGAAAATCTACCTGCACTACGTTGGCAGTAAAGTCCATGGAGTCCTTTTCTGTCGACGTCGGTCCCACACGGACACACATGGCGTTCGACAATGGCAGCTCCCAATCGGAGACCTATGGCAATACGGAAGCTGCCATTGTCGAGCAGTGTTCCGAGGTTCACAGAAGGATTATTTATTAGTTATTCATAATCAAAGTTTTACTATGGAAATTAACGGTCAAAGAAAAAGAAGAATCAAAGAAAAAAGATAAAGAAGAAAAGAAATAAGATTAATCAAAGTTTATCAATACCTCCAATAATTTACTCTTAGCTATATATATTAACTACCTTGATTCTTAATAAAAAAAAATAACGGACAAGTGCCTTTATTAACTACAACAAAACAATATACAAACTCAACTAAACTACTATTACACAAAAAGCATATCGATTACCCCAGACCGATAAATGTAGGTATAAAGACATTCCTAATGCTCAAAACCACTACCAGTTGGCAGCGTATCCATCATACTGGCCGCATTGCCACGTTGAATGGCAATGCTTATGCGTTGTGCCAGATACGCACCAGCATTTTGGTCACACGTCGCATCGATCAGTCGCTTAAATAAAATATTAATATTATATTACTTTTTTTTGTGTTTATGTATTGTGATGTAGTTACCATTGTGAAGCCTTAATAAATAAATGAATAATTACTTAATATTCTTCAAGCTATATATGTATATTTCAGCTCATTCAACTAAGGATAGCAGAAGGGATAGCCAAAGGTATCGTGCGACCTCTCAGCAGAGTGACCTACTCTCCCGATAACGTGACTGGAGCGTTCAGAATGTTGTCTGCGAACAAGAACAACGGGACAGTCCTCGTAAGGATCAAGGATTTGGAATCAATGAATCAATTACAGAATATTACTACAAGGTATTTTAACCGTCTTTCAAATAGGATGAGGTTCTCAATTTGTATAATTTTTTTGTGGATATTTCACACAACACCATCTAACCCAAACTAAGCAAAGCTTATAATATGGAACTAGATACGAGTAGCTGATACAATTCAAATTCATTTATTTCAGATATTAATATAAAGTTAAAAAATCCATTAAAAATACATAAGTATATAAAAAAAAGTCAAATAAAATAATCATGAATAATTTTAAAACACAAATAAATAAATGTCATTAAAAATCATCAAAAAATTAGAACACAAATAAGTAAAATGTCAAATAAATAATAAAAATGTCAACAATAAAAATAAAAGAAAATGTCATAAGTAGTACTCGTACATATGCTATCTTAATTAAACTTCGGCTTGGATCCGGAATGCTCAAGATGGATTTTGGTCCAACCAATACAGGCTCCTACGAGACCTAGTGCAGGGCTCAGATGTATCATTAGGTACTTACATTACTACTTAAATTAAACATCTTTATGTATGAAGTTTATGTACCAGCTGCATCTTTTGTATGAACAAATAAAGTTTTTTTTTTTTTTTTTTTTTTTTTAATGCTGCATTATTGGGCAGTCCAGATCCATCCGCCACGCAAACAGCTGTAGGTAGATGTTGGAGTTGACCCGCAAGCGGCGCATCAGCGCATGATCGCTGCGAATCCAATACATATATACTTTTTTTGTAAATATATACATAGAAACACCCAGACACAGAACAAACATTCATGTTCATCACACAAATGTTTGCCTTGGTTGGGGATCTGCCTTCCATATAAATTTTATCAAAATCCGTTCAGTAATTTGCTTTTTTAACATAGTACCGAACTGGGATAATATGAAATCCATTAAATTAATCAATCAACCTTTTTTGTCCATCGCTGTACGCAGATCTCTTAGCAGTAAAGACAGTTACTTGCATATTTCCACCAGTTTTGTAATGTTTCGTTCTGACCCCAATCGCGTGTATCAATCGTTGCAACTTTTAATTAGATACTCTATTCCAACTGCAAAAAAATACGTTTAACTTCTCCAAATATACAAAGTGCTTCATTACAGAATGTCCTACTGCCCCAAAGGAACTTACATAGTAGTAGGTGATGATACCTTGGTAAGTATCGAACTGGCAGACCGGCTCGTCAAGGGAGGAGCTAGGAACTTGCTCGTACACATGACACCTAACCACATCGCCGGCTACTGCTACACTAAGTTCTCGTAAGTACACTCAAGTTTGCAACAAGCATTATAAGGTTACAATTGTTGATACTTAGCCATTCACTAGCGTATTAAACATGTAAGTTTTAAAAAAAACTCAAATATTTGTAGGGGGCAAATTAAACGACTAAACCAATTTTAATGAAACATAGCTAAAACACTCTCGTTGAAATCACTTTCAAACAAAAAAAAAACCGGACAAGTGTGGGTTGGGACAAGAAAAACCCGGACAACTCACCGAGGGTTGAGGGTTCCGCACAAACTAGTAGATAGATAAGAGGGGGAAATCATTTTTTTTTATTTTCCGTCATAAACCAAAAAATAAACATCGTAAAAATATTGAAAACCCTGTTTTAGTTTATGCTAATGAAGCTCTTTCATATGATACCCCACATGATACGGTTAAAGAACAAAAATTTAAATTTGGGCCCTCATTCCAGTTTTCGGATTTTTTCCTATATAGGTATATGTACTCTAACAAAATGCTTCTTGCCAAATTTCATAGTCCTAGGTCAACGGGAAGTACCCCATAGGTTTTGATTCCTCTGTGAGTGTCGAAATGTGCGTTTTTACGACATATTCGTCTGTAACTTTTTTTTACGAAAACCGAGAAATTTTCTTTTTCTTTCTGCAGCAAGAGACTATGGATCTGCTTATATGGTTTTAATTTCAACTCGATACCTTCACGCGTTCCCGAGATAAAGGTTGACACCCGACGGACGGACAGACGGACAACAAAGTGATCTTGTAAGGGTTCCGTTTTATCCTATTGAGGTACGGAACCCTAAAAACTAGATCAAAACCGGTTCATCCGTCTGCGGACTAAGATGCCACAGACAGACACACAGATATAAACTTACATATAACACCGAAAATTTTGGGTCGGGGGTTAATAATACGAGTAGTTATATAGCGATACATTTTCTGATATTTCCTCTAAACTATTATTTGCTAATTAATTAGTTTGTCTGCAAATGAATAATTTTCAATGTATAATGCAAATAATGCATCAGGCACGTCTTGGGGTGGGTTATTCGATCAATGTTTATTTTTTGGAAGTAACTGATGTTTTCATATATTCGTATTTCAAAATTTATATAATTAAATATCATAAAATATATATTTATATTGGGTGTTCGGATTTTATTAACAAAATAATATAAAAATTACATATTTATATAATTAAATATATTATTTTTAAATAGCAATTCTAAACCTTCATTCACAGATCCTGGAACATAGGCAACGTCTCTCTAAAAATGTCATCAGAGAACCTTCAGACTGAGAAAGGTTGCGTGAACTTGTTCAAAGAGGGCGCTAAATTAGGTCCTATTCGAGGAATTTTCATAGTCCACAACTTTAACGGCGGCGAAAGTTCGGGGCTAGATGCTGTCGGCGCGAAATTCAATAATAAAGTCTGTGTTGTTGCTAACTTGGACTTGGCGTCTAGGAACCTCTGCAACGAGCTGGAGTGAGTATTGAAAGCTTGTTGGGATATTTTTTAACGTAAACATAGAGAAAAATATGTAATATCACATATTTATATTTAAAACCAAACGCAACTTGGCAAAATTGAAGACGTTTTGGAGAAATCACCCGCTACCGACGAGTGTATAAAAGTTCCCATAATTATCAAAGTGCATTCATTATTGTTATACGTAGAAAAACAGGTGTTTCGAGTGAGCAAGGCAACTAAACGGCACTTTTTTTACGATTTTTAGGTCTCCATTATAGGAAAATCCTTTTACGTGATAGTAAAATGCAAACAATCTGTCGATGGTAGACATAAGCTATTATGTTATATTATAAATAGCAGTTATCAGTTCCTTGGGCCTTATATGGAAGCTCAATATCATGCAACGAGCTATGGAGAGGGCTATGCTCGGAGTCTCTCTGCGAGATCGAATCAGAAAAGAAGCACAGCCACCAACATAGCACAGAAAAGCTAGTTGAAGTGGCAGTGGGCAGGGCCGAAAATTTCTCAATTTTATAACCACGCACCGATAAGCGCAGCGCAGGAAGACCAACCGGGAGTTGCAGATGACGTCATAAAAGTGGCGGGAAAACGCTGGATGCAAGCCGCTTCCAATCGGTCTTTTTGTAAATCCATGGGGGAGGCCTATATCTATATATATAATAGTAGACTTCTTATGGCTGAGATGATGATGATAAATTTCAAAATTTTAGTAGATGACTTATTGCACGCGTTACTTATATGGCTAACGATGTAAAGTTTTATTGATTAGATTAATTGTATAATTTCAGTCATTTTGTTGTCCTGAACCATTCAAGTCGTGGAGTATCCGATGAATACGTTTCTTCGGTAACTGATAACATCTGTCGAGCCAGAAGTGAGCTCGGGCTACCAGCTTTGGTGTTCCGTGCTGGACAACTCAAAGAGGTAAGTAAAAAACCTCAAAACAAAAACTCATAACAATTTTTTACGGATTTATCTCGTGTATTTTATAATTTATTGTATTTTATTAATTTTACGACCTAATTCAAAAACTGTTAGAGAAACATTTTTTTCTGTTATTGCCAAATGTCACTCTTTATTTCAATTAGCATAAAAAATATCATTCAACCGTAAAAGTTTTTATTGCTATAATGCTATCCACGCAAAACGTGAAAACTTCACGAATCCATCCACCTTTAATATAAGTTAGTGATCATCACCGATGATCACAGATCCAGAAATAATCTCGAAGGAAATTTGTCAATATAGTTAATAATAAGTTTAAATAAGTTTTCAGGTCTAAGAATGCCGTAATCGAGATGTCAAGAATCGATCCTGAGATTGACAACTCGTTTACCTCTAGACGTGAATAATAAAATTCTTGTTATTCAGTGGAATACGCGAGAGATATGTAGAATAAATAACTAGGTATAGCATAAATATCACTCAATTGTGTACACAGGGTTTTTTTTAGAGATCCTCTAGAGATATAGAAATAAATGTGTATTCGTAAATATAACCTAAACCGTCGTCAATCGAAAAATTTACCATACTATGTTCATATGTCATAATAAAGGCAAAACTTACAATACGCCTCTTTTTTGGGTCAGTGTTTGTGTATTTGTGTCTGTCTGTGGCGTCGAAGCTCTCAGAGACCAATTTTGGTCTAGTTTTTTTTTGTTTGTAAGAGGATTTCATCGACAATGTTCAATGTGAATTTTTTGTAAATATCTGAAAATAATTTTTGTATTCTCTTCAATATTAGAGATTAATAATAATCTAAGATCCTGCTATAAGACGACCTTCACCAAGCTGGTTAATGGATGAAAAGTATTTTATATTCAATTAAATATGTCAATAAATATATTGCAAATGGGTTGTCTAAAAAAATACAGTCCAGAATATGATTTATTAATAATATTTCTATTTTTTATTTTTAAACATTTCACTGGTTTGGTTAATAGACAAATTCAATATATTTATGTGTAAATAATCTTTATTTTAATTCATTAACCAGACTGGTGCAAGTTACTAGTATCGATTAACCTGTTTATACCTGCCTACCTAAGAGTTGTGACGGGAAAAAAATAGTCAACCTAACGTTTGCATATTCTATGGGCTTCATACTATCGATTGGTATGGAATTTGTCTATTAACCAAAACCAGTGAAACGTTAAAAAAAATTTATTAATCATTCTGGACTGAAATTTTTTAGACAACCCATTTGCAATATATTTATTGACATATTTAATTGAATATAAAATACTTTTCATCCATTAACCAGCTCGTTGAAGGTCGTTTTATAGCGGGATCTTAGACTATAAATAGATATATGTACATATTTCTGTAATGTCAACTACAGTTAATTATTGCTTCAAAATTTTTGTTTTCTTCTAGTTGGATGACTTGCAAGCCCCCCATTCCAAGCTGCAGCCTCTTCCTCTATCAGCTATGTTCCGTGCTCTGGAGACCAGCTTGAAACTGAAGCAAACCAGCGTAATCACTTACAACCTCAACAAAGATCCAGCTTCAGAGTTTCTCCAAAGGCTTTCTAAAATTATTGGTAAGAATTGATAAATTAACCATTTGTACCAAATATCAAATTACTAGAAAAAAGTTATGTTTTTCTCGATTTTACTCTTGTATCTATAGACTTGAAATTTTGGAATGAAATACTTCTGTTTGATCCTTGTTCAAAAATAAAGGTTAATGCTTGGAAGGATAATTCTACACTATAAAAACAGAATATACTTACTGTATAATAAGTTAACGTAATAGTGATTTATTTTTTCGTAAAATCCCAGCGTAAAGTCCGACAAAACAGGGAATATTGTGCTCTACAATATGAATAGTAAATTTTGCTTTGTTACATCTTGAAGTTTCATCTCTAGATTGATGTTAATTACAACAAAACGTTAAACTTACATATATATATATATTTTAATTTTCAGGTGTAAAATCTGTTCACGAACTTGACGAAAAACTAAGTATGAAAGATTTACTTCTCGACGAAGTCAGCATTGAAGAAATCAATACAGCCATCAAAAATGCGTACCGAAAAAGCTATCCTCATGAAAAATTGTCAAGAATGACTATAGAAGAGTAAGTATATTATATCCTATAGAAAAGAATATAAAATATCCACGTCTCGTGAATTATGTTCCGACGTCATAAACAAAACCAAGACAAATTATTTTAGATAATATCTGTGTAAATGCTTAACCAACAATTTTGTCATAAATGTTTAACTACTTATCATTTAGCATCGTTACCTACTAACATTTATAATGAAATAAACTACCAGAAACAATAAATGAATGATTAAAAATAAATTTGGCAAAGGACGAGTCCCACACCGAGGCTTTCCTTATGTATGACACCTGAACATGAACACTGACACCAGGGCTAATTCCTCAACAAAATATGCTCTATATCTAAGAATATTTGTAACTTCACATATTTTTAACCGACTTTCAGCGATTTTACGCATACTTTCTCACAAAAACGCACACTCAACAGCGTATAAAGCGTAACACAATCGTTAGACTACAAAAACAGCTTTTTTTGCAGTCGTGTTTTGTTCTTTTAATATAGATACAATAGAGCAAGAAAACTGCCAAACAAGATTTATATGATACGGAATGTTAGTATTATAGTAATTTAATATCGTATATAAGTATTTTTTGTTTTAAATTGCATTTATTTTACAGCTTGACACACCTAGGCTGGGGTTCAAAGACTATTAACAACGAAGGCAGTGGTTTGGGCGCGTTTTTCACTTATATCGACCGAGATGAGTGCTTAGCGGCAGAACCCATCGTCACCATGCCTACTTCCTACAGCAGCGTTATGGTAACCTGCTTATTGTATTTTTTTAATATCAGTAACTTAAAAAAAACAGCTCTGAATGTTGGTCGGGTGGAGTGTCGAATATCTTCAACAGGCTTGGCCTCCACTCGAGAACATTTTAGAAACATTTTACAAATTGGCAAGTTTGTAGGGTTTATTTTGATGTAAATCGAAAAAAATATATTGAATATTTAGGTTTTTTTTTTTTATATAAGATAGATCTACGATTGACCACCAACTCGCCTGATGTTAAGCGACCCTTTATTTGGTATAGACAGAAATGTCATTAAATACTTAGATTTGGAAATAATCATAATCAAATTAATTAGAATGGCTTTCAAATTCTTCAGGAAGAAGAAGAACTGGATCCAAAAGCCACCTACTTGATGCTGGTGCCAGGGTTTGAAGGCCATCACCGGATCTTCACGACGGTCAGCGAGAGACTGAAGGTCCAGGCTCTGACCTTCCAGCTGGTGCCGGACATGTCAAGCGACAGCATTCCACAGATTGCTGCTAATATTGCTAAGGTACTCGTAATGTGAGAGCGTTGTTTTGGGAACAATATAACTTAGAAGTTGTGATTTGAAAAAAAAATATGTCATGATAAAGCTCTGTCTGCTTTGCCTGCTTCTCTCTATATTCTGAGACTTCGTTTAATTTATTAATTAGGAAGTGTATATGTTTAGCACAGGGGATTAGCAAATTGAAGTGGCAGTGTTCAACAATGGACGTCTTGTAGCTGAAATGGTGATGATGAAACTGTTTAAAAAGATTGACGCTCTGAAATATGCTAAAATATGCATAAAATAAACATACATATTATGTGTATTTCCGTCGTGATTTTGTAATAATTACATTTATATTTACCGAATCATTATTGAATAGCAATTTAAAGCACCAGCAAAGATTTTGAAACATCAATATTTAACCCACATAGATCAGAATTCCCAGAAAGAAATCAGCTCTTTCACATCAACGTTCAACTCGAATTTTCCAGCAGGATGTCGTTTGACTTTTCCATTCCATTTTCTATATAATATTTATTTATTTATCAGCCAAGAGCGCGCACACCCGAGATTCGAATTTGTTCCTTCGATATTTGCCGTTTATTTTTATTTCAATGGCTTGAATTAATTCTATTACCACTTCTGTAGAACATACTAGTTGTAAAGCGGCAAATAGACTTGGAAGTTTCTGAAATTTAAAGTTTCGTTAAATGCAATACCTACAACAATAAAATTGTTAACTAGTTTTTAAAACAATTTCTTAGCTAGTGTCTAAACAATTTCTACAGGATGTTTGGTGCAATTCGGTGCAAAGCCTTGAAAATGTGATAGTTGAAACTTTTTTATGTAATTTTTACCCGTGTAATTTTTAGCAATTGCATGTTTTATATTTAAACATAAGATTAATTAATAATAATTTAACATCATTTTTATCATTTAATTTAACTAGCTTTAAGTACTTACCAAGATGCCAATATTATTTATATATTACCAAACAACTACATGGGGTTTTTCTCATCAAATTACAGATAACATTTTCAGGAGCTAAACTCCTAATGTGAAAAAGTTAATGCTATCTGTTTGAGGAATTAAAAAAAAAACATTTCGACTGTTTGATTTATACAATATTTATCTTTATACTTCATTTAAACACTTTTCATTTAAAGTACAATTTATTGGGATCGGTTTTTTAGTCCATTATTATTTATTTACTCAGATATATTAAAAATGTTACTTTATTAATCGAGATAATCTTTGGAGTCTTTTAGCTCGTAAACAATGTATTTAATATAATTAAAAGAAAAACGATATTGTATAAGTATTAAATTTTATTGTGTTGTCTATATAAAAATATATATAAAAGAGCTCGGCTCATGCTATTATTTTGTATCAATAACACTCTGTATATCAATGGTCAACATCTAAAGTTTTAGAATCTTTGTCTGCAGTAAGTAATGTTGCAATAAATTGTGAGAAGTTTTCGCTACACTAAGTATTAGGAGCATGATTGCGAAATTGTTTTCGTTTTGGTTTCATAACGTAACTTACTATAATAGTAATACAGCTTAGAATTACCAGATCAATTTGGGATGGTTTCTTGTAATTATTGTGTTTTATAAATTAAATTTCATGAATGGAAAAATAATTAAAATTATTACATAGAAATACTTAATAGTCCACTCGATGGATTTTTTGAGTTGAAATTATCCATATTAGCTATTATTTAGTTTCTATTGTCCCGGTGTCTGTAGTCAAATTTCGAAAGGTAAATTTGACCCACTAAAATTTTGCATGCAAAAATTCTTAAGTCGGTTTTTTTGTTATTTGCTAATAGGCTTTGACCGCTAACTCGCCTGATGTTAAGCGACTATGGCGGTCTACGGTGGAGCGCGCTTGAGCCTTCTAACTTATTATTTTGTAACGCTCGATACGCCGTTGAGTATAAATTTTTGTCAGAAAGTATGCCCCAAGTCGCTGTAAAATGTTATGAATACGCATTCTTTATAATAATCTTATTAAACTCACTTATTTATACGAAGATATTCGTTGGAAATAACTAACAAGCGGATATTTTTCGTGAGTTTTAAAAATATTAATATACTACAAAAATACATCCTAAACCTAGGGATGTATTTTTGTAGTATAATACGAATTAACCTTAATTAACTTACGGTTTAAATACGAATCTAACGATATCGTTTCAAGTTTGATATCGCATATCAAACTTGATCAAGGGTGTAGGCGGTAAGAAATACACATAATATATTTATGTATATACTATAACTATTATGTATATAAACATACATACACTCGAAAAACATAATCGTAATTGCACAGTCGGGTAAACAAGTTCCATTTACCTATAAAATATACACTAGTCAAACTAAAACAATAAATAACCGCAATGGCAGCTCTACAACGGTTACAACTTCTAACATGGTTGTTTATTTCATTGACCTTTCATTTCGCAAGTTGAAACACAATCAGAGTTTTCAGCATCTGATATTTCACTTTGAACATTTTATAAGAGGCGAAGGGTCGTGATTTTTCTCGCGACAGTTTTATTTGTGATCTTTTTACTTATGTAAGGTCATAATAAAAATATTTATTTCGAAAATAAAAGTTGTACATGCAAAAAGTTTCATAACGTTTTAAAAATGCATATAATGCAGATCGCAACACGGCGGTAGTGGAGGCCCTGAATGGAAAGTTTCGCTGTTTGTTATAAAAAAAAAAAAAAAAAAAAAAGTGTTAGGTGTTAGGTTATTTTTATTCTTTAGTTGTCTGTCCCTAATTTTGTAAATTCTTGTATGTATTATTTGTCCCCGTTGTGTTATTTTAATAATAATAAGAAAGCGTGTATACTCAGAGCACTCACGCTCACTAAAAAGCTTCTTCTTGCGGCGGCGTCGTGTGGCGGGTCGCCCTCTTCCCTCAAACATGGTTGAGGAGAGCGATGGCTGGCACATGCGTCAACTCGTGAACGGGTGCTGCTTGCGGGAGCTGGACTGCTCGGCGTATACACGCATGCATGTTAGTTAAGTGTAAATTAAAATTTTGTCTTCCTCTTGCATAACTTAAAAAAAAAATATGTAAGTAGTTATAAATGCATATATTAGTTCATAAAAGGCACGGACCCTGGAGTCTGTGGAGAATAAATTTGTTAATAAAAAAAAATAAAAAAAAAAATGCATATACTTCAAACGTTCCCTTTGACAACATGTAACAGACATTTCGACTCGACTGTGCAAGAAGAAGAGTTATTTTGTAGATGCGTTCACAGATTTTTTATTTATTTTTCATCATTAATAGATCGGAAAAATTGCTTTTCAATACTTATACTCTGAAAGTACGCTTGAAGTTTCCTGTACGCGCAGAGGCGAAAACACTACTTTTCTTTCCTAAGGGAATCGTATTCCGAGCTGTCAAATTATTACAAAAAAAAAACACGTTCTATTTTGACATTTATGTTCAACTTCAACTAGAAACTTTTTCTTTTCCCTCAAGGGCATGTGGACTCGCACGGTCAGCGTATTTGCCATTTTTATGTCTTTAGTCCCGAGTCTTGTCTCAGGTCTTGTCTTTATCTTGAGTTTTGAATTTTGAGTCTCACGTTTTAATTATTACGTCTTGATCTTGAATCTTGAGTCTTGAATCTTGAGTCTTGAATTTTGAATCTTGAGTCTTGAATCTTGAATCTTGAGTCTTGTATTTTCTAATTTGCTTATATTTGAAATGAAAAGCAGAGTGCTTACCTCGGGTCATATTATTATATTTTCTGTGCTCTGGTGAAAGACCTATTTAGACACTCGAACTATTCGCGTTTTTGCTACGCTCGTGCGCCAGACCATATCGTGCCTAAATAGGTTACTTATTTCGACCCTTGTGTAACAATCTACTATTGTTCCTGTATAAAGATTCTCACATTTTCAAAGTCTGAAAACTTTGCTTAATGTTTTATCTCAAATTTTTTCTCCAACATACTTACACGATAGAAAATATCTATCCCTTAAATGTATTTTCACGAAATTTCACGTCTTCACGGAGCGTTTTAAAAAGAATGAGGACATAATTTTCCCCGGGTTGGCAAAAGGCAGCGGTTATCGCTTACCATCAAGTGACCTACTTGCTCCTTGAATTTTGGAGTAGATTTGAACGTCTTTGCAAGCTACTTTGCAAATAATTTATCATCACTTCATGATATTATAGCTAAAAAAATACAGAAATTATTTTCAGCATTATTTCAACATACACTGTAAAGGTGGAGCCAGACATCGCTAGGTACGTCACGTGCCGGAATGTTAATGGAAATGGAATGAAATGCTGGAATTATTTGATATTACAAACTTTACCTTATTTTACCATTTGGATTGATATAACCTTAAAGTGGATACAGATAACGCCATGAATGTTCATGGCGTTGTCTGTATCCACTTTAAGGTTTGTAAAACACTCGTATTTTATTTATTCTTTTCAATTTCGTTAGTTTTTACAATAAATAAAAATATAAAACTATACAACCACCTGAGTAGGACGGGGTCCAAGCTACGAGTACCTATTGGCAGTAGCTTTAAAAAAATATCCGCATAAAGCTTTAAGCTAATCCTTAGCTGTGACACGATGACTGGCTCCTGTATCCGACTCAACCATCAAGCGAGAGCCTTTTGAGATATTGGTCGAGATTCGTCGTTTAAAGGTGCGACTGATTTTTGATATGTATTAATATTATATTTTGATTTTTTTCAGTTCACAATGAAGCGTTTGGAGCTCAAGTCGAAGTTTTACTTACTCGGATATTCCTTTGGCGTCAACGTCGCACTTGAATTGGCAAGAATTTTCGAGAGAGAAGGTGTGATTTCATATAACATATGCTTAAAATTTATCATAACGTTTTTACGTCGAGTGAGGACTGTAACGCATAGCGCGCGGCGGAGGGTAAGCGTCGCCATGTTAACGCTCGTGACAATGCGTGTTCGCATTTACATGAACCATACAGGCGTATTCATGAAACATGCACATCAATTTTTCATTTGACTTTCTCCTCATAGTTTTAAAAATGAAAAAATAAGAAGTGTCCTACTAAATATTTACTTCCCCAGGTCATGTGGGCGTGGTGTACTGCCTGGACAGCAGCCCAGACGCGCTCCGAGCTCAGCTCGACGCCTACATCGGAACCCTGACTGAGTCACAGCTGCAGAACACCATCGTGGAACACATGTACCAGCTCATGTCCGGACGACGATCACCAGAACTGAAGCAACAACTGCTCACCAGAGAGAACTGGAACGACAAAGTGGAACTGTGCGTCAATAAGCTCAGAGGGCTGGTCAACTACTCACACCAATACAAGCGCTGCCTTCTCACCAGCGCCTACAGGAGGATCATCCTCGCGCGCGAATACGCACCGGACTTCACGCTCCACTCGCAGCTGGTGCTCATCAGAGGCGCGCCTCATGCCGGCATGTCGGAGCTTGCACACGACTTCAATCTCTCCAAGTATACTAAACAACCTGTACTAATTTTTAATATAGAATCTGATCACGCCACTTCTCATCAAGACTGTCGAGTTTCGAATATTGTGAACAGACTTCTCGAACCGAAATTACTTGAAGAATTTAAGAACAAAAACCTCTGTTGGACATATTTAGCCGACCCTATTAAGACTTGGTAAATAAATTAACGTCTTGTCGCTTAGTTAGTTTTACGGCCATTAATTTAAGTCAAATAAATTATGAGTGTTAAATCTTTTTTTTATTTATAATAGTTTAGTAAAACCCTACCTATTTTAATTTAATCTTTCGAGACCAGGATTATATAAAGTGATTATTTTTGAAAGTATTGCTATAAAGTATTGTGATTAGTGTTTTTGGTAAATTGTAGCTGTGTAGATATTATTATTTAGCTTGATAATAATTAATAGTTTTTTATGTTAAATCCAAGACTGACCACCACTTCGCCCGCTGTTAAGCGACGTTGTGGTCAGTGATGGAGCTCGTCAATCTAGAAAATATCTATGCACTCTAGCCTTAAAAATTATAAACTTTTATTTAGTATAAGCCGTGCCAGTGTATGTAATCAAATCATGCAAGTTTAATTTAACTCATTTCGTTGGTCAATAATTTGAAATTTTATATGTATTTCTAAATTGGATGGCAATGCAATATTATTGTGACTTGGAGCTAATCTGATGATGGATGGATGGTATGGATGGATGGAACTCCTTTAGAAAGTGCTAATCGAGTTTATGCTAATTTTGTAATCACTAAACTTTGATAAAGTATCAACGGGATGTAGCGCCAGTCCCTAAAAACGTCCGAGCTCAATGAGATCTAATTACACGATTAAAATAATTTCGATTTTCAAAATAATTCGAAGCGACAAAATAGACGTCTCTAGACTTTTCAATCTAAATTAAGCTTTAGCACGGCGGCATAGTCTTTATATAAAAATCTTTAAGTTCGTCATTGTTGGTATATGAGCATCGTCCAACCCAGGACACTACATTTTTAGACGTGAATTTTGTTTTAGACTTTACGTCCACGTTATGGAAAGTCAGTCTCTGAAAGCATAAGATCACATATCACACAGCAAAAGCCCAATTATTTTTTTGTTTATCTTGTTTTAGAATACATTTTATATTTGGCGCTGTATTATTTCTTGTCTGATGATGAGCGAAGACAAATTAGATGTAATCACATGTTTAACACGCTGTATGCATGATCCCAAACTCCCATTAGATTAGGCTAAGTACGCTAAGAAAGCCTAGGTAATCAGTCAGTCGAGAAAGCGTGGGACCACAACCACGATTGCCTCATCCTAGCCTTATCCTATGCAGTTGAACCGGTTAGCCAGTGTAAGCCGATAAAGCAGTTTTTTTTTGTGAGAAAGTGGGTTGGAAGAGTTTTAGTAGATGGATGGGTGGGACAGCAAAGGTTCAGCGCTAATGGTATACACATTCCCTTTGCCGTCCAAGGAAGAGGTTAGGCGGGCAAATAAGTGTTGACACTTTTTTCCCACCGATTTTATTTATAAATATTGGCATAAGCTCGTCGGTAGGTGAAGGACAAGCGTAGAACATGTCAATCTATAAAATATCTTTTCACTCTAGCCCTTATTGTAGTTCTCCAGAAAGAGATAGCGATTCTAGCTTCGGAAACACCCAGCTCTAAACTCACTCATTAATAGGGTATATGCATGAACTTTATTCAATAGGAATAATAGTTTTAATTGATGACATGCTCAAACGCTATATATATATATATATATATATATATTGAACAAATATTTCAATCGGTCGGTGTTTAATCTTCCAAGATATAAACATTACAGTTTTAGGGGAGGGGTGCTCTGTCCCTCTCTCGCAAAACAACAGTTTGTATTGAATTTGTACAGTGAACTTGAACCATGACGTCATGATTCGCTATCGCGTACTCTCTACATGATAATAAAATGCTTTTATATTTGAATGTATTTAATTTATTATTTGTGGAATGGATCTATTATAACCCAATAAAACATAAATTAGGCATAAGTATTGCCTATTACCTACTATTATTCAATCAATTAGCCAAATTTTGCGTGAATATTCTGGCTATATGAAAACTTTTCTAGCCCAAACTACCGTAAACCATTCTGACATTGACCTATCTGTTTATAGCGGAGTTTCACTTCAACCTACTTACAGACAGGTATGAACAAAAATACGACAAAACTTTCATCCGGGGGTGAATCGTGCTCCTTAAATTGCAGAGATAAGCCGGAAGTAGCCGGAAGTTCCCGGATGTCCGTGTTTTATGATGTTATCGCCTCATCTAATCCGGACAGATTTAGAACTGGCAAGTTTTTAATGCCAAAGTTTTTGGTATATTGATTTCGATAAGGGGTCACGAATTTGGATTGTATTGTTTGAAAATTAACTGGTAATAAATATACCGTCTTACTTATAAACGCATGTTAAAATCTTATTCGCTGTATGACTTGTCACTTTATGTCAGAGGGAAACTGTCACACGCGAAAACGGAACAATACACTGTTTGACTAAAATGCGCTTATTCACCGTTTATAAGTAAGATGGATAATGTATATGGATTAGTTCTTTTAATTTGATAGATGAGACATTTTGTAATTTATTTAGTCTAGAATGATTTCTTATGACACACACTGAAAGCGAAACATATTCCATAAAATTATAGTTTAAAAACTGAAAAAACCGACTTCAAAATATCCAATCCGTTTACTTGGATAACATTATTTCAGTTATTTTGTTCATAAAACTTGTATTTGTTTTGTCATCGTAAGTATAAGTGATACTTAACGGAATAAAAGTCTTTTTAAATGTTTATTTCATCTAAATAAACAAATTTGTTCCTAACTTTTATACCTAATCAATGTATTAGTTTATTAGTATTAGTGTGTACCTTAAATATAATGTATGTCTACTCTTTAAATATCATCATCATCATCAACATCTCAGCCACGAGAAGTCCACTACTGGACAAAGGCCTCCCCCATGGATTTCCAGAAAGACCGGTTGGAAGCGGCCTGCATCCAGGGTCTTCCTGCCACTTGTATGATATCCTATGTCCACCTTGTGGCTGGTCTTCCTACGCTGCGCTTGCCGGTTCGTGGTCTCCATTCGAGAACTTTTTGGCCCATTGACCATCAGTTCTACTTGCTATGTGCCCTGCCCATTGCCACTTTAACTTGCCAATCCGCTGTGCTATGTCGGTGACTTTTGTACGTCTACGGATCTCTTGTTTTCTGATAAGATCTCGCAGAGAGATCCCTCACTGCGAAGGGGCTATGCTCGTGTTTTTTTTTTAATAAAATTTATAAATATAGTATACTATTATGTAGGAGATTACATTATTATCTCCTCTCTCTATTACTGCACGCCCCGTAATTTTACTTTCTTTTCGTTCCTCTCCATCCTAAGGTTGCCTGAAAGAGATCGCTATTAGCGATAAGGCCACCAGTTGTTATTAATTAATATCTCTTGATTGTCAATTTTATGGTGTGTACAATAAAAAGTTTATCTATCTATCTATAAATGATGTTATATGTTTAAAAAGTTCGTGATGCCCGAGAGAGAAATTGTGGAATGCTGAAACAAATGAATAAATTTAAAAAAGAAAACATTTTTAAATCATTATTGTCTTATTTATTTTCATATTATTTTATAATTACGTGAAATTATTCAAAAATTCCTTGTTTTGTTTCATTTTACTGTCAGCTCCGTTTTGGTGGTTGCCTTCGAATTCATTGCGGCAATTTGCATCAGTTATTTGCTGCAATAAAATAAATTAAGGTGGACTGCAACCGAGTTACGGACAAAAAAGGAAATTAAGCAGGGGTAATTGTCGATTTTGCATACGGAACAAAGAGATTAAATACTTTCCTGCTTACGAAACGAACGGTCTGATGTTCTGTAAAAATCAATCTTCCATATACTCGTATATCTGTGTTAGTTTCGCTTCGTCCATTCTAGGTAAATGTGAATGCGAGTAAAAAAGATTGTGACGGATTAAACTAAATTTAGAAAACATGTTAGACATATCTTAAGGAAATATTAATCCCAACAGTAAAAACGTTTCTATAAGAAGAGCTGCTAATTGCAAGTGTATTAATTAAACAGGTTGATGATGACGATGAGTCGCATGACATTTATTTCATTTAAATATTCATGATAGGCGATATTGAAACAAATAGCATAATGATAATATCCGAGTCGCTATAAATTGCCTGAGACTGTATTTATGTACCGTTAATTCAATTATTGTCTGATAAATGTTTCAATAACAACAATTTACTGTTTATTGCTGTCATAATTTAGTTGAATACCTCAGTAATAGTGAAATATATTCTTGACATGGCGTCTGGTGTTGTGGTTGATGCAACTTGGCATCATCAGCACCTAGGTCATACCTACTTCTCACCAGGATAGCTGATAGCTGCTTCACTTGTATCAAGCACTGGTCCGATCATGTATGTAGTACTGCTGTCACTTTTTTGATGGATTACCCAAGTATTAGCTAGAAGCTTTTGAGTCAGTTGACCGGCAAGTTGTGAGCTTAATCCGTTTATTCCCAATAGTACGGTTGCTCGGTGACGATAAACTAATTGCCAAGAAGCTACTTAGTCTCAAGCTTCGAGCCATTGGGCTCTTTTGTGCTTACCCAAGTAAGAATTACTCATCCACATCTTGTTTTCTGAAGGACTACATTAGCTTCGGAATATCAAGTGATACAAAATGCATATCCTACAGTTCAGAGTACGCTGATCTGAAGAGATCCAGTCACTTGTTTGCCATTGAATTAACAAACTGGCAAAAAAATATCAAAATGTTTTAAGTAATATATTATTTTAGCAGCCTAGTAAGTGTCCGGCAGCCTAGTCGGGAGACCGTCAGACTTGCAATCTGCAAGTCCTGGGTTCGAATCCCGCGGCATGCACCTCTGTCTTTTCGAAGTTATGTGCGTATTGTTGATTGCCGCCAGCTTCAGAACGGTGAAGGAAAAACATCGTGAGGAAACCTACATATCTGAGAGTTCTCAATGATCTTGAAGATGTGTAAAGTCTGCCAACCCGCACTTGGCCAGCGTGGTAGACTATGGCCTTACCCTTCTCATAATAAGAAGATGGCCCGCGCCCAACAGTGGGACAGTTTGTACAAACAGGGCTGTTAAAAAAAATTGCGCTATTTCAGTAAGATACATGAATAGTGTGGCAAGCTACATTATAGCTTCAACGTTTAGCCACTAGACCCTTGTGGCAGAGAATTAGAAATACAGAAACATGCGTGAGTAATCACACGCATGTTTCTGTATTTCTTCCTGTAAGACTCCCTTTGGACCCTATGGATACAGAACCCTAGCTCAAAAAAGAAGCAGAAACCTTTTACTAACTACTAACTCTTACCATATGAAATGAGAATCATCAAAATTGAATAATATTTAGAGATAGGAAACAGTGTATTCTCCTCTTGTATGGAACTCTACGTAATACAATGGCGACAACGCAGTCTATAAATGTATCATGCTTAAATTATTTATTTAATAATTAAATAATTAATAATTATTACTTAATTTTGAAGTTCGACCTCGTTGACCACATAATTTAAAAACAATTGAATTTGTATTATGGTATAACAATGTCATCATCACTGGCTCATTGTGTTTATGTTAATTATAAACATGAACATACGTATTCATTTGAAATAACCAATTTATTTTAAAAATTCATACTAAGTATTTACAAAAAAGTTTTTATTTATTATGGTTTCAACCTACAAAAAATCACTCATCATACAGAAAATGGCGAAAAATAAGCACGTTTACAATACTAGTAAAATCACTTGTTTATTACGAAAAAGTGCGTTGGAAGTTACGAAAAAACGCATTTTTCATGTTTGCAAGAGATTTATTATTATTAAACAGATCAGGAAGTGAAGACGAATCTAACGACACCTCGCACTTCAAAATCGGTCAAGCCGTTTGTGCTGAAGGAGGCAGCATACATACAAAATAAGCCATCACAATCTATCATCCCCAAACTACATCTCAAATAGAAATCTTATACAGTAGCAACCATAATATATCTGAATATCGTAGCTCTGTATGTAAATGCACACTCGGAAAGTAGGACAAGTACTAAACATTTCGCAGAGTAGTTGGAGTCAGCGCGTAAAAGGTCCGCAGTTCGACTGTCATCTAGATTTAAACAGCTGACCGGTTCGATATCTGCAAGCAAATGTTCCTATCTGAGATGCGAGAAGCAAGTTCGCTATTGATGTGGTAAACATACAAATAAGATTGACGACTTTTCTGGCTAGCAAAGCTACTCTACACAAAACTAATAACAAATAGGAAATCTTGGATAAAAAAGTTATTTAGAGTAGCCCTTTAAGATAAATGATTTATTCTAATGATGGAAGAGTGGTAACGCTGCGAGCGTGATGGGGACTCTCAGATCAGGGTCTGCATGCGTGGGACTTGCAGCCTTACATTAGTTAAGAATTAGACTTTATTTTATTAGATTATGATAATATATTTAGTATGTATAGGTATTTTATATATTGATTCCATATTGTTTTTGTACTCTCTTTTATGCCTAATTCACAGAATATAGAATTATATTATTCACTCTATGGAAGAGTTAATCTAATAAATACCCATTCAAAATGAAGTGTTCAGTGGCTCTGTGCACATTTCTCGAAATGGTAAATAATAGTTATGCTTTCAATTACTGAGCAACAGTTCAAAGAAGAAACAGCCATCGGAGAACGGTTACGGACTCACACACACAACACACAAGACAGTAATAAGTTAGATAAATTAAAATGTACTTATTATTGAGCAAGTGCCTTTATTAACTACAACAAAACAATATACAAACTACACATACTTAACTAAACTACGATACAAAAAGCAAATCGATTACCGCAGACCAATAAAGGTATAAAGACAATCCAAAAACTCAAACCCACTTCCAGTTGGCAGCGTACCCAGCATGCTGTCGCATTGCTACGTTGAATGGCAGTGCTTATGCGTTGGGCCAGATACGCACCAGAGTTTTGGACACGCATCCATCACATCGATCAGGCGCTCAGAAAAATGTTTGAAAATGAGAAAAAAAAAATCTTTTAATTTTTCCATACTCGTACAATGTATTTTACAATAGTTTTTTAATTTTGTCTCCACAGACACTAGTCTGTGGAGCCAAAAATTAATTAAAATAATAAAAAATCGGTTTAGTGATTTTTAACTATTTAAGCAAAAAGTTACCAGTAAGACACTTGAAAAATATCAAACTAATTATTTTGCGTTTCAGGTTCCAAGGTCAAAAGGTTAGATAAAAATTCAGTGACGCTCGTTTATAAATTTAAATATAGTTATTTTTACATTTTAATTATTCTGATACAGCCTTTTATTAGTTGTTTATGCTCTGTGTACATTATGAAAAAAAATTACAAGTAATGTAAATTAAAGTGTAGATTCGCTTGATACCGAAACTCTTCGAATCTAGATAGATAAATAGTATTATTATAGAATTCTATCTCTATATTGAACACCAAAATAGACAAAAACAACAATTACAGAACATCTTACAAAACTATCGTGACAACAAAATTTTAGTTAGATATAGCTAGATTCAATAAAATTACACATAATGCTAAGTTTAAAAAAAACAGTTAATAAATAAATAAATATTTGTGCACATTTCATACAACACCATCTAGGTAGCCCAAACTAAGCAAAGCTATATGGAAATAGATGGCTGATATATACATTTTTTTTGTAAATATATACATATGATACATAGAAACACCCAGGCACAGAACAAACATCCATGCTCATCACACAAATGTTTGCCCTGGGTGGGGATCGAACCCACGACCTCCAGCACAGCATGCAGACATACTACCAACTGAGCCACAAGGCCAGTAAAAATTAAAAATGTACAGTAATTTAAAGCACTATTATTATTAACGAGATATTTACCAAATTTTAATCGAGGTGATGGTTTTCAACTAGCCAGTGTATGGAATAGGTAATCTTAGAAATAAAGATCCGCGTCCAAAAATGTGTCCAAAAGAAAATATGCAGTGATAGGTATTGTGAGTGTGTTTTGTCGGGACTATCAATCGAGTTCGAGTGCCGGTGATAACGCTCTTCGCAGTAAAAGACAAATAAAGAGGGTAGGCAGATATGTCTGGTCTTAACCGTATAATCTACCTGCATTCTTTAGTTGCCCGTGAACATGGTGTATGTAACTGTGCCGAAATATCGGAAGCTCAAAATTAACGCAAACCACGGTAAATGTCCCGTAATAATAATAGTACTTTAATGAATGACCGAGATAGTTTAAGAAAGTTTCTAGAAAATACATCTACATTTCGTATATCGTGTCAGATTTTATTCTCTTTGAGACTACATCTCAGTGTTATTGTACTCTTCGCGTCTAAAAGGCTTCAACTTGAACCTTTTTTGATATTTCCTTTATGTGTTGAACTGCAATTATTTTCTGAGCGAATCTCACAAAGAACAGCTACTTTTGCTGGATTTAAAATAAAATCAGAACAACTGTGAATTGCGATTCCTCAAACGCAAAGCATTGTATTGTATTAACCTCCGACCTGTGTATCTGTCTGTCTATGGCATCGTACCCTAAAAAGGCAAAAAATAGCTTTTCGCAATTTTCTGCATCAATTAAAAATTGTGATCACTGAGATAATTTATTTCATTAGTCAAAGATTGTGCTTTATACATATATCAAAATTTATCAGGATTGGTTATTAAGCTCTTTCTTCGCTAAAGCAAGAAACAAACTTTTTTTTTTTGTCAGCCCTGTTTATACAAACTGTCCCACTGCTGGGCGCGGGCCATCTTCTTATTATGAGAAGGGTAAGGCCATAGTCTACCACGCTGGCCAAGTGCGGGTTGGGAGACTTTACACATCTTCAAGATCATTGAGAACTCTCAGACATGTAGGTTTCCTCACGATGTTTTCCTTCACCGTTTGAACTTGCCGGCAATCAACAATACGCACATAACGTCGAAAAGACAGAGGGGCGTGCCGTGGGATTCGAACCCAGGACCTGCGGATCGCAAGTCAGACGGTCTCCCGACTAGGCTGTCGGAAACTTAGAAACTTAAGAAACAAACTT
The DNA here is from genome assembly GCA_947563715.1 of Lycia hirtaria. Lineage (NCBI taxonomy): Eukaryota > Metazoa > Arthropoda > Insecta > Lepidoptera > Geometridae > Lycia > Lycia hirtaria. Next base: position 30,680,214 of record OX387375.1, read on the forward strand.
AATCCAGTAAAAATGAGATTTTTGACAACATAACTCAATTATTGACAACATAACTCAATTATTTTTATTTAAATGATGTTAGTTCTGGCGTTTGTCTCAATTTCATAATAATCATTACATAGCATTATAAAAGCGAAATTTGTTACCTGTTTACTATCAAACGGCTGAACCGATCGTTATCAAATTTAGTACAGAGGAAGCTGTGGCCCTTGAGAGAGACATAGGGTATTTATCATCATCGTCGCCGTTTTTAATAACTACTGAGGTGAAATCGCGGTTCACAGCTTGTTTATGAATCGAGAATTATTATAAATACCTATGTGTTTTTAAGGTAAGTATTTTCTTATTATGATGTCAAAGAATCTCTCAAATTGCAATGAATGTGAATTAATCGATACAAACGGGCAACGGGTTTATTTTGGACAAAACTAGCAGGGTAGGTGCAACTACTTTCAAATTATTTAGCTCGATAACTGAAGCAGCATTTTACGTGTACAATCGAGAATATGCAAAATGTTTGGAATGAGATCGGGAACACAAAAGCTTGAAAGATAAAACGACTGATAGTCGATACTCTCGAACGGGCTTCCTGTAACAGGAAGCTTCAGATAGACGGATTGAGAAAACACTATCGATTTGATAATTGAGCTGTCCGTCTGCAGATCCAAAGCTATCTAAATTAGTATAGAATACACAAAGTTTATGTAACATTATATCTATAAAGTTGATTTAATTTTAAATTGTCAATTCATTCAAATTCTTGTCCTCAACCTTACCAAAATTTTAATTTGGAATGTCTAATTTGAATTCAATTGACGTCAATAAGTTTTAACAAATGCTATACAATATTGATGAACTGATTCATTTTGACTCAACTGTTTACAAAATGATTCGTTATTTTTAATACGTAATTTTCTTGTATTTCAAATAAAACCGGCCAAGTGGGAGTGTGATTAGCATACTTAGGTTTCTGTACACAAAAATTTATGAAAAATTCAAACATATTTCAATATATGAAATATTTTTTCTTGTAAATATTTAACCGTACTTTTCAATAGAAAAAATATAATGATATAGATAGCTAGATAACTTTTTATTAAAAGACCACAGTATACACGGAAAAAGATACATAGAAAATAACATTATGGCTAGGCTTTTAATTGGCGTCCTTATCGCTTAGAGCGAACTCTTCCAGGCAACCATGTACGGATTGGAAAGACGGCACAGATAGAGATAGTGGCCTTTGAAAACTTAACTAAAGTCTATATAATGTGTGTATATGTTACTGTAAAAGCCCGAATATTGGTAAATCTTAGGTTTTACCTGTAAATCTTAGGGTTTACCAACACGAGTCGGTAAATGTAAGAATATGTAAAAAAGAAACGATTTTATCGGGCTTTTACCATTAGAATTTAGTACATGCTAGGTTTTACCAGTGACGGTTGGTAAATGTTGGTTTTAGAAATAAAACAATGCATACTTCTTAATCATTTATTTCAATGAGTAATTATTGATCATTTGTACTACTAATCAGTCAAGTCCTTACCTATATCTTTTGGTATTTTATTGAATAAATTTTAATAACTAGTAATAAACAATTTTTACAATCATTTGTACTACTAATCAGTCAAATCGTTACCTATATATTTTGGTATTTTTATTGATTAAGTTTTAATAACTAGTAATAAACAATTTTTACAATCATTTGTACTACTAATCAGTCAAATCGTTACCTATATATTTCGGTATTTTTATTGATTAAGTTTTAATAACTAGTAATAAACAATTTTTAAACACTTGTAGAATAAAAAAATTATCTCGACAAACATAACGTTTACTATTATGGCTAATCTAACTGAAACATTTCTTTTTTTAATATTATAGATTTAAAAACAAGTTGAAGATAAGCGAAACGACAATTTATTATAATTAATCAATTGTCATCTAGCGGGGGGCTGCAGACTACCACGAGTACAAGACCATACACCGAACACGTATTGACATGTTTATCTCAACATTTACCGTGTCTTTAAGGTAAATCCTAAGATTTACCAAGTGAATGGTGGTAAAAGTCGGAAAAAACGATGATCATAGAACGGTTCGGACTTTTACCATTAAGAGTTGGTAAATCTTAGGATTTACTGGTAAATCTTAGGATTTACTGGTAAATCTTAGGATTTACTGGTAAATCTTAGGATTTACCGTAGTTCGGGCTTTTACAGTAACATATATATGTAATATACATAACTAGATTGACTGGCCTTGTGGCTCAGTTGGTAGTGTGTTTGCGTCTACCTGCTGAACTGAAAGGTCGTGGGTTCAATCCCATCCAGGACAAACATTTGTGTGATGAGCATGGATGTTTGTTCTGTGTCTGGGTGTTTCTATGTATCATATGTATATATTTACAAAAAAAAAGTATATATGTATTCTTTCAGCCATCTAGTTCCATAGTACAAGCTTTGCTTAGTTTGGGCTAGATGGCGTTGTGTGAAATGTCCACAAATATTTATTTATTTATTATTTATTTAGTTACGAAAATGAAAATTGTTGATTTTACAAAGTATTTTTATTAATCTTATATTTAGAAATAAATATCCAAGACCGTGTCGTTACACGTAGGTATATGCTGTAATCTAAAAGATAGGTGGTAACGCAAATTAACATAGGTCATAAGATTTATACGGATTTCCAATTTTACTATCAGTCAATACGAATTGAGTAACGCCATCTATTATGTGATTGTGAAACTATTGCATACGTGCGACATCTATTTCACGGTTGTGTTCTCTTTGATTCTTCTCTTACTTTATTCTTTAATAACCAATCAATAGAGAGAAAAAGGAACAAATTGTCTTTTTATAGCTTTACTCAGCATTCGTTCAGTCTGTTATATTTCGGCACCCTTGTCGGTCGACACGAGTTCCGCTGGGTAATATTACTTCTTGATTGTTATTATTACTAAGTAGTTTATATCAGTAAATGCAGAATAAAACCACACATCACCAAGAAACAGTGTTTTTAATTAGTAACAAAAGATTTATTTTCATTTGCAAAACGAATCCGAGACATAAAAAATGGGAAGCGCCATAGGTCGGTTGAGGAGCTGACTCCAGCGCGAACCAGGTGAAGGAAACTATAAACCTCGAAACGATGGTTTCCCTCCTCACATAATATTTCCCAGTCAAATCGTCAACAACTTTATGATTTTTTTTTTTATTTTGCAAAAGGGATTAAACCTTTAAACTATAAAGATTTAAGTGTTTTATATATTTGTCATTTTTGTCTATAAATTGTAATCGTAGAAATGTTCAAAATTACTTTCATTGAAAGATTTTGTTTAGTCTTCAACTATTATGAATGTCTAGGTATAATAATCTGCATTGCTGGTCTATTCAATATTCTTCTCGGTCCTTTCTGTTCTGTTCTTTTTTGAACATAATTACTCTAAGTAGGTTTTTACAAATGTTTTAAGCAAGGTGCTCAAATATAATTATTAATCCTTTTGATTTCTATATTTCTTATAAGCCATCTTTTCTCTTTCAACGTTAAAGCAAATTAATTAATTTCACAGAACTCTAAAATTATATTGTGACATTCAAAACGTTGCTTATAAAGAAGCCATTTACATACAAACGCTTCAGACTTCAATTGCGCCTGCATACACTAAACTTATTATCAGCGTTTTTATATTTCAATAAAATGGAAAATGAAAAAGAAATTGACGGTTTTCATAGCTGCAACGATATGACTGGTGAAGAAATCGTGATAAGTGGTTTGTCCGGAGTTTTTCCGAATTCCGACAGTGTTTTGCAGTTTAGTGAAAACCTTTACAATGAAGTAAGTGCAAAAAATAAAACTAACTTAATTTTACCATTTAAAATAAGTAAAAGTTAATATTAATTCTAAACAAGAATAAATAAATATTGGTATGGACATTTCACACAAACCATCTAGCCCAAACTAAGCAGTGCTGGTACTATGGAAACTAGATGGCTGATAGAATTCATATATATAGAATATGAGCAAAATCTCACATAAAGGTGTCAAGATAAAAGCTAGTCAGAGAAAATGTGTGCTCGCAAAGTTAAAAGAAGTTAAGAAGAAATATGAACATAAGTTACCCGAACGACATACAACTGATATGTTAAGATATGGTTAAGACATGAAATTTATCTTTCTATTATGTCAATGGATGTATTATTTAAAAATATAAGATAACTTATTTAATACACCCTTAAAAACTAATAAATCACAGTACTTTTTTGTAGTGTTGATGGCAGACCCAAATGGCAACCCCGCGAGTTTGCTCTCATTTCTGTCAGTACATCTAAAGAGACCTACTGACAGAAATGAATCAATTTACTTAGGTTTATGATAAAAGGCATCATAAACATAAGTAAGTTTATTTTAAGTTAACACACAAGGTTGAAATGCATTCATAGCCACTATGATGTCTCTTCACATAAAATAAAAAAATGTACTGTACAAAAATTATAGTACCTGGGCGACCGAACTCCACTCGGATGTTTATGACTGAAAGTACGAGCAAACTCGGGTTAACTAAAAATGAAACCTAGGAAGATCTATTTATCTTCCCCTAATCTACCAATAAATTAAATTTCATTAAAATTGTTGGAGCCGTTTTCGAGATGCAGATTATATGTACCTATATACATTTAAACAAGAATTGTTCGTTAAAGGTATTAGATAGATATATAAACGAATCACTTTCTTTTATCAATTTACTGTACAAGTAGCATTTATTTTTGTCTCATCCTAATTTTGTTTCCAAAAACAATTCTTTAGGTTGACATGGTGAGTGACGAGCCTAGATGGTCAACAAATGATACCGAAGTGCCTAAACATGTTGGAAAAATATCAGATATCGATAAATTCGATGCCCAGTTCTTCAAAGTCAGTTACCAACAGGGGAGAATACTAGAACCCATATCTAGGAAGATCTTGGAGCATGCATATGGAGCTATTTTTGATTCTGGTAAGTTACAGTGAAAGGTAGTTACTCATTGCATGCGTCTATTAAAAATAAATCCGTTTGTATGGAGCACATCACAGTATTTGCAACTGGGGGGATTCTTTGAAATTATGATAGGAAAATAACTAAAACTCATAGATCAACAATAATCCCCGATATATAGACTAGCTGCGTTCGGCGGCTTCACTCACGAAGTTATGGAAAACGGTGATTATTATGATGATGATAAGTAGCTTATATCCGTCTCCAGGTCCAAAGCTATCTATATACTCATTTTCATAACGATCGGTTCAGCCGTTTGAGCGTGTAAAGGTAACAAAATTATCTTTTATAATATCACTATGAAATTGTGTCAAATGTATTTCAAAACACCAGTACATTCATTTAAATAACAATATACTTTAGTGTATAGGAGTTCCGGCAGCCTAGTGGTGAGACCGTCTGACTTGCGATCCGCAGGTCCTGGGTTCGAATCCCACGGCACGCACCTCTGTCTTTTCGAAGTTATGTGCGTATTGTTGATTGCCGCCAACTTCAAACGGTGAAGGAAAACATCGTGAGGAAACCTACATGTCTGAGAGTTCTCAATGATCTTGAAGATGTGTGAAGTCTGCCAATCCGCACTTGGCCAGCGTGGCAGACTATGGCCTAACCCTTCTCACATTGAGAAGATGGCCCGTTCCCAGCAGTGGGACAGTTTGTACAAACAGGGCTGTTAAAAAAAAAAAAAATATATATACTTTAGTGGCAAGCGCCTTTATTAACTACAACACAACAATATACAGACTCAACTATCTAAACTACTACACAAAAAGCACATCGATCACCCCAGACCGATAAAGGTCTAAAGATAATCCAAATGCTCAAACCCACTACCAGTTGGCAGCGTACCCAGCATGCTGACCGCATTGCCACGTTGAATGGCAATGCTTATGCGTTGGGCCAGATACGCGCCAGCATTTTGGTCACGCGTCGCATCGATCAGGCGCTCAGATAAATTTTTGAAAATGAGATGAGCTCCCGGTCCCCACGGACCCAAAGTTTCGACACCAAACGGCTCAAATATGTAACCTATACCGAGATTAACATATTTACGCCGCTTGTGCTGCTCCGCCGAATTAGCCGCAGCGCCAGCCCTACTCCGTGTCTCAGGAAGATGAGACGGTGCCAAAGTATCAACGCACGTGGCGTCCCATACAAGGGGCCGTCCGAACTTCCATGGTACAAGCGTCATCCCGTCAGGCCTTTTACCATCGTCACGCGCAAGACCGCTCGGTTCGAGCACAGCTGCAACATTGGCGGTGGTAAAAGCCCGGCGAATGATATCATTCAGGCTCGCGTGACGACCAATTCGGCCAGAGCTTCTCGAGCATGAGAGACCATGGTGGCCGAGTTGATCAACTGCAGTACCACACTGGCAGATATGGGCCTCACAACACCTTGCTCCTAAACGCAAGCTGACTGCTAGACGAAATGCAGTTGGATCTAAAAGGCAGCCGGTATTAAAAGACGTATTATTATATACTTATTTGTCTTTTATGTTGTCACAAATCTTATTTTTACTAGACCACGCAATGGTCTCGCGAGTGCTAAGTTCTGAGTCTCTCCCAGAATAAACCGGCAAAGTAAGAGTTTCATTTGCACACCTAGGTTTCTGTACTCCTATGCATTACACATGCCCAATTACTACAAAATGGTTAATAACTAAGAATATTTGTAACTTCGTATATTTTCTACAGGTGTTCCGCACTCTTAGTACGGAAGCCTAAAAACGTTCAAAACTGTGCTTGTAGAGAAGAAAGAAAGTATAATAAGTATTGTAAAGTTTTTTTTTGTCAATTCCCATGTTGCATAAAAATGTCCAAAGCTAAGATTATGTTTGAATTTTTCAGGAAATACCCATGTCACTCTGAAAGGGATGAAAATAGGTGTGTTTGTTGGAGTTTCATTCGCAGATTATACTACGTTATGCTTATACGACATCAAGTATCCAAGTAATTTTGTTGTTAGTGGGTAAGATTTTTTAATCATACTATTTATTAAGTTAATATAATAAATAGATTGCCATATAAGGTACCTAGTTCTTTGTACTGACTTTGTTATTAATCGGAAATTATAGCTATAGAAACGCGTTATGCGCAAAGAATGTTACGCGAGGCTATTGAAATTAGTAAATAACCAAATGTCAATAGATAATCTGGTTGACAGATGCTGCTTGGTAAGATCCGGTCAACATATCAATAAAATCTCAACCCCAGCACAGATCTGTAAGACCTGTCGAGACCGTGAGTGACTAGAAAGTTCCGCATCAGATCGTTTAGGGTCAAAATAATTGATATTATCATTTTTACTTTCACATTTTCATTTTGAACAAACGGGTTACTCACGTCTATTTTTAAGCCAAATTCTCCGACTATAGTTTCAACCGAATATAGTGGTCTTTTTCAAAAGAAGCAACACATTTTTGTTATGATATTATCATAACAAAAATGCCTGTTATCTATTTTCACCTCTGCAGTGTTTGAAACGTCAGGTCTTAAAATGTAAAATAAATGTATGCGATAAATCCGAAGTAAAATGTTTTAATATACGAAGTAAATTTTTTGTTTCTGTCTTTGGCATTGTACACGTTTGGGCGGGGAGATACCTTGTTTTAGGTTTTAACGTCAAATTGTTTTTTTTTTTCAAATTGTTTTAGTTATTAGTAATGTTATTAATTTATATTAATTCTTTTAATACAATTGAATAATTATTAATTTGCATTATTATACTTCATATTATTTTGATAATATTTAATTTAGTAATTTGACAAGTTATCGTTTGTCGGTGTAAGGAAACATTTATCTAGTCTAGACCGGGTCATATTTTCACATCTGTCTACTGTTTGGAAAGACGTAATAGGGAATATACATGATTTATTTTTATTTGGTCATACAAACGGTCCCAAAAAGTTCCATTCCACAAAAACAATATTAAAATTTATTTATTGAAATATTTTTTTTAGAAAATTTATTACTTTTGAGTTTTATCATATAAAACTTATTATTCCTATTAAATCAAATTCATGCATATTCCATATGATTTCAGGTCTAGCAAGTCCATGTTGGCTAACCGCATATCATACTGGGTGGACGGACGTGGCCCGTCATACTGCCTTGACTTCTCGTGCGCTAGTTCTGCAGCAGCCTTGGAGAAAGCTTACCTGAGCATGAGGGATGGAGAGTGCGACGCAGCTGTGGTTGGCAGCGGCAATAACTGCTCCCACCCTATGTTGTCGTGCAATTTGAACAAGTAAGTCTGTTTAGCATCTCACTTCGGTCAGCACACCAATGTGATTTTACAATGTGATTTTATCTACTTATTTAGATGTTATAGGTACTCATTGAATATGAATTAAAAAAATCGGCCAAGTGCGAGTCGGACTCGCGCACGAAGGGTTCCGTACTATCATGTATAATAGAAAATCACGTTTGTTGCAGGTATACTAATTTTTAGTCTGTTTTAGTTGTTATATAAATCCATGAGAGTTTATTCTTGCTTTTCGGGTAGTTTTGATAAAATCTATTGCTCGATTGGAATTGGTATTCATAAAGGGCTATGGTAACTAAATAGTTCACAGTACGTGCCAGCATTTAAGTCAATATTGCTAAACACGTTATCTATTTGAGTATAACCCGTTGTTTAGTTCTGTTTATAAAATAACGAGAAATCAACGAAATTCCAAGTAGTAAATTGCAAACTTATAGGTAGGTTTTCGATAGACATCCGGGCAGCATAACAACGCTCGCGCGAATACGCGCGGCTATGGCTCGCTCCGTGATGTTACCTCCCCCGCTACCCGCGCGGCCGTTGCTTATCAACCGCCTCGCGCTCGCGCCACCACCACACCGCGGCGCGGCGCTCGCACCGCGTTTAGATGCACGGATTATTTTCATTTTGTGAGTTTTTATGTATTAGATTAGGTATTTATTTTTATAGTTAATATATTTCCAAATATTTACTTACAAATATTCAAGTTTCTACCTGTTAATTAAGATCGAGTAAAAATTGCTTAAAAATTACGTTTGTTGTATGGGAGCCCCCCTTTAATATTTACTTTATTGTTATTTAATTATTTATTTTGAAAGGTAATATACAAGTTAATATTCTGTGAAAATTTGAAGCGTCTACATGTTACCGTTTTTAATATTGAGCAAAAAAATACGAAAAATACACGTTTATTGTATGGGGACCCCCCTTAATATTTGTTTTTTTTTAATTTTTAGTATTTGTTGTTATAGCGGCAACGGAAATACATGATTTGTGAAAATTTCAGCTTTCTAGCTATCACGGTTTATGAGATACAGCCTGGAGACAGACAGACAGACAGACAGACAGACAGATAGACAGACAAACAGACAGACAGACAGACAGACAGCGAAGTCTTAGTAATAGGGTCCCGTTTTTACCCTTTGGGTACGGAACCCTAAAAAAACAGCACTTTCTAGGATAAGACCTCAAGGTCTGTCCTTAAGGCCTTTTTGTATCTTGGCCTTATATATCTTAGTGTTGCACTCTCTATAAACACACATAATGGCATTGACACAATTCAAAGATCAATTGAAGCTTAATATTTCGCAAACGGATCCCTAATATGAAAAATGGTTTTTGCACAATTCCCCTTTCCTCAATATTTTTTGATTACCTATTCAACGATACCCCACAAGATCATCTAGTCTATCATCTAGTCTTATCAACAACTATGGATACTTTAGTAATTTTAGTGTTGGACTTTAATTTATATAATTATTCGTATTGTGCACGAATAACATTATAAAACTTATCCATTTCAATCAATAATTTTAATGATTTTTTATCTGTATGGAATCATTTAGGGATCTATTTTTGACTTAATACATTACATTACATTATTTACTTACGTATTTGACTTTTTAAATTTCTGTAATTATGGGTGACACGTTATATTAAGTGAAATTGATTGGTAACTACAAGTACCAGATTGAAAAAAAACAGAGTTCCAAACAACGCCCAAAATAGTTTAATTTTTAGTTTTATTCTGTTTATTAGGAACTATGTCACCTGGTAAAATTCTTTCAGGGCAGGTTTATTATGCTTCGATGGGAAAACAAAGTGCTTTGATAAAAAAGCTGACGGATATGTTAGAGCTGAGGCAGTTAGTCTTCTCTTCTTGCAGAAAGCGAAACATGCTAAGAGGTAAACAATATTTTTTTAATAAAAGCGGTTATGACTACAATCGTGTAATATTTGGCAACAGTTTTTGAGGAGCTAGCGTTTATTTCTACAATATTAAATGTATAAAAAAAAAATATGTAGAGTAAGATAGTAACAAGTGAAAAGACAAAAAATAAATAAGAGTGAAGAGTAGTAAAAAAATTCGTTTCTGCCAATAAGCAAAAGGCATGATTAAATGTGCACGAAATTGTAGATAAATTTAGAAAATTCATAACAATCTACCTGTATATTGACTATATTAGTATATATTTTTTTAGAATTTATGCAGAAGTTTATCATGCCAAAGGCAAATACGATTTAAAACCAGATGCTCAGTTTTTACCGGTTCGTAAATCCGAAGACATACAAAGATTCCTGACAGATTTTTATTCTGAAACTAGTATTGGACCTGAAGATGTAGAATATATTGAAGCTAATGGAGCAGGTAAATTGAGCATGATCTTTTTTTTTAACACGAATAAGTCCGCGTTTGACCACCAACTCGCCTGTTGGAAAGCGAAGATGTGGTTGAAGATGAAGCACGCTCTATCTACTGATATTTTAAGGTACCTATTAAAAGTTTTTCTGATAATGTATTTTTAAGACAATCATTTCAATTTATAATTTTTAGCAATACAGAAGGCCGATGCCAATGAAGTGGATGCTATTGGAAAAGTATTTGCTCATGACAAAATAATGAAAATTGGTTGTGTTAAATCCAACATGGGGCATAGCGAAGCTGTGTCAGGACTAACTGCAATAACTAAAGTAAGCGAAAATATAGAATTGTGCTTTATTAGTCCATGACAGTCCATGACAATCCATGTACGGATACCTAACTATAATCCGAATATTGAAATATCGAATATCATTTCACCGTAAACTTTTTTTTCAAAAAGCCATTGTAATTCTAAAATCTCATTTGACAACTTGTCTCATAACCGAATCTTTGTAATAAGAAAATTGATTTGTATAATAAAAAGTAACCTCGAATTTAACCTAATAAGTAATTGAAATATCTGATGACCAAATTTGTTTTGCTATGAAGGTTTCTGGATATAATAAAATAGAAATCTAACGTACCTAACCTAATGCCTGTTCAGAAAATGATACTGATGGCTAACAAAATTATGGGATCATAAACTCGTGTCCAGTAAAACATCTGGGGGCCTTACCAAAAACGTTACTTAACTTTAACCAACGTCTTAAGTTCTATGTCTTCTTTCCGCAAGTGTCATTACGTGTCAGCCAGAAAATGACAGAATATGTTAAGCATTGCTTAAAGTTAAGTATTGTTTTTCGGTAAGGCAGATCGAATCAGGCAGCTCTATGAAATGAATTTGAACAAGTAAGACTTAAATAAGTTAATTTCGGATTAAAGATAGATTACTTGTCCATATTTTGCCTAACACCATGTTTGTACTTTGCATGAAAATGTTAAAATAGGAGTTATAAAAAGATCTGTAAATAATAAATGATAAAATATTTTTTTAACATTATTGAAAATCCTCATACGACAAAGACTATAACTCCCCGGCTAAGTTAAAATATATCGAAGAAATACATTTTTATAAAAATTTCTCTTAGCTGAATAAATAAAACTGTCTCTGAGTTTTCTAATATCCACATCAGTGATTTTATATGTTTCAAAATATTGTGATGTGCGAGAGAGATAGCTACACGTTTTGAGCCCCAACCATAATTAAAGATAAGTTTTGGAATATAATTGTGTAATTTACATATGTATATCCAAATAATTATAAAATACTTAATACTTTATTCACTTCAGTAACATTCAATGTAGTTTCTTTCTCTTAGCATCATGTTGTCTCTGTATAAAACTATCGGTAAGTAAATATTTGAGTTGCACTTTGTAATCATTTCGTAATGTAACATTTTGTGGTGATTTGAGCCAAGTTGTACAAAAATGCCAGAACTCGAAGTTTACCTAATTTAATTTTTTTAGCTATGTTTAGCTTACCATAAAGGCGAACTACCCGCAAATCTTCACTACAATGAGCCTTTAGAAGTCTCAGCTATTCAAGATGGAAAAGTTCAGGTGTTGACTGAGTGTACTAAGTTCAATAGAGGTTTCACGGCGTTGAACAACTTTTCTTTCACTGGTGCTAATTATCATGTCGTCTTAAGGGGACGCTATAAAGAAAAGGTACGTAAATCCTGTACTATTGTATGTTATAAAATCAATCTTAACTCAAGAATTGTATTCATTTTGATCCAAGTTAATTTTAAAACATAAAAATACTGTTTTTTATCGAGTAGTTTTGAGTTTTCTAAACCTATACTTGTTTTTTTTCATAAAAACACATTTTCATAATTTCTCAGAAACTGGAGAAATACAAAAGCTTAATTCCCAGAATATTATTAGCATCGGGTAGGGAAGAATCTGGTGTACACAAAATATTTGACTCATTGAAAAGAAAGCCAATCGACGCAGAAGAAATAGCACTGTTCCATAGCATCTTTGAGAAAGATATTGTTGGTCATACAGGACGAGGCTATACTTTACTAGGTAAGGTAAACGATAAAATAAATATTTTTCGTAAAGAATATAATTATTATGTACTTCCTCAAACCCTAAACTTTCAATTCGAATATTTTACTTATAACTTGATAATATTATCCTGCAGATTGACCCAATTAAAATTTATTTCAGACAAAGTAATTGTACATTATTTATTTTCTACCTTAATAAAATTTAGGGCAATGTGACAGAAAATCTACAAAAATCAATTTTAGATTTTCTGTCACATTGCCTTAAATTTCATTAAATGGTTTTATGTTGCAAGCTTGTATGATACGATGTCACTAAGTGATTAAATTAAGTAAAGTGAGAGTTTGTTCAATAGGTCAAATAATACCTTTAACCTAAACTTTCTCTATCTGCGTAATGACTAATTTGATGACTGTGAAGCACAAAGGCTACTTTTCTTATCACCGGTATTACCTACGAGCTATAAGTTATTTATAAGCAGCGACACTATATGCGTCTTTTTCAGATACAAATAATCAGAATGAGACAGTGAGCTTATCTGAAAGCGTGTCTTACTACTCCGGAGTTCGTCCTCCTTTGTGGTTTGTGTTCAGTGGCATGGGGTCACAGTGGACCGGTATGGGAGCCGATCTGATGCGGATACCCACTTTTAAGAAGACCATTGAAAGGTAAAATATAATAGATTAAGAGTCTCTGTAGTTCGAACATCGTCCGTCTCATTCACGAATACTAATATTTTTTTAAGATATAAAAGAGATCATTATCAAGTTTATTCACGAAAATTAAACAAAAAAAGATGTGTGGCACTCGGAGACTGCCGCGGTAAAGCTATTGCATAGCATTTTTTATCAACTTATGTAATTATAATTATTTATTTTCTAACTGAATACAGATTACTTTTTATAGTAAAAACTTAAAACTAACTTATTCTATTTGTATAATACTTAAATTGGATTTAATCAAATATAACATTACTAATAACTAAAAAAAAAAAAAATATAAAAACAAACAATTGGAAGTTAAAACCTAAGACGAGGTATCTAGATATAAAATGATTGAATAAACTTAAACTAAAAAATAACATCAAAAAATTTCGACAAAAATTTCAATTTGAAACAAGTTAATTTTCACACAAAAATCATTTTTAGAAATTATTATAGCAAAAATTATTTTTATGTATGATAATTTCGGTCAAATTCAAATTTTTGTCGAATACTTGTGACATTGTTTTCTAGTTACCTAAACGATGATACACTTATTTTATACCTTTAAAAATGTTGGTATGCGCGAGCGAGTCCGATGATGGTCGAAGTACAGAGTTTTAAGTAAAAGTCCCTGCTAAGCTGTAGGTTCTAAATTAAATCCCAGGATAAACATTTCTGTGATAAAAATTAGTGTTCAGTCTGTATCTAGGTATTTTTGTGTATCATAAGTATGTATTTACACAAAAGTTCATAACTATTCCATAAGTTTGTCTGCTTTTTGTCCAGTTTGTGACTAGATGGCACTGATTGACGCACCAAATATATACAAAAATAAAACAAAATGTTGAAATGATTCCAACAACATTTATAAAATTTTGCGTACAATTCAAATTTATATTTTTTGTGTTTGTTGTAATTCAATTCACATTTAAAAGGTATAAAAATTAGGAAATAAGACATAGGTATTCATATATTTTGACTACGTTATTAGGAGATAAGTTATGATAAATTCTGCTATACACATATCTATTTATGCATACAAAAATATACTTCACGAAAACTCTACCCCTTACTCTAATACCATTTGCGTATCCCAAACAACCCAACTTCTCTCGAAACATTTTTGATATCAATAAAAATTGTTTTACAGATGCCATAAAGTTCTGGAATCGAGAGGCGTTGATATCATAAAAATAATAACGGAACCAGACAAAACAATATTTGATAACATTTTGAACGCGTTCGTCGGTATCGGCGCCGTACAAATTGGATTGACCGATATCCTCAAAGAAATGGGAGTGGAGGCTGATTATATTATTGGTAAGCTATTTGTTGCAGCCTCGCTGTTTCGAGCTCATTTCGTAGATTTCAAAGAAATAAGGAAACGTACGTAGTCTTATAGGGAGTTTCTTAAAATGTAGTCCCTGAACCAATTATGTTTCACAATGGTTTTTAATGTGGTGAATTTTTTTTATTAAATTATTGACATATCTTTCGTTTCTTAAAATTCATATCTTGTTTAAATAATCTAATAATTAGATTTATTTTTATATTGTTTTTGTGGGTAAGTAAAACTCAGGATCTTTTTTAGTCTTTTGAAAGTTACAAAAAAATTGTTTTGAGCTATTTATTTTATTGCATCTCTAAAATGCTCTTTCATATAAAGTACTAGGCAATAAACCTGATAACGACAATGGCTATGCTAGAGATGGCATTCTCATATTCCCAGCCAATTCTCATAATCCTATAATAATATGCAAAGCGGCCAATCTATTTGATATATGAACCCTACTTTATGATCCTAGCCACTTATTGTCTGTTTCTATATTTTCGTTCGTGTGTGTTAAAGTACCTACATACTTGTAGTTCGCATTATATTTGTATGTGTAGTTTTTTCTGAATCCACATACTTTATACAAGTTCGATGAGTTTGTACACCTTGTACCCTGTAATAAAAATTAAATGCGCCGTTAGATTATTTTAATGTCGTCACCATAGTTCACTGTACACCCATTCAATGTTCATTGAACACGCTCAATCAGATCTTTAGGAATTTTATTCTAACGACTGCCAACTGCCTTAATATTACACTAGCAGCGCCCTGCGGTCTCACACGTGTAGTAATAATAACAGTGATGACGAAGTCTTGACGATGATCCATGATGAACTTCTCCAGATCCTAAAAAATCATTGCGCCATATTTCGTAACAATTGGATTAGCCATGAAGAGGTAACAAACAGACAGAGAAAGAGAAATATGACAGACAGAGTTACTTTCGCACTTTTAATATTAGTTAAGTTCATTACTCCATCAGTTATACAGTATATAACATAATGTTATTCGTATTTTATATAATCGTTCTTCACACAGGGTAGAGTCTTATTTTTTGCGTAAAAAAATTTGTAAATCAGTACAATCTTTTTATGAAGTAACACAATTACATAATTTTATTATTTTCTTTAAAGAAAGTCTCTTTTTCAACATATAGCTGGATTTTAAGATTTCGAGTGAAATTGTTTTTATACTTACTTTATTCAAATTGAATCTTACTTCCAAATGTGAATCTAAGGACGAAACATACCTTTCCAGTGAAATCTCAGTTTATTCAATTTCGTCGGGTTTTACATGGAGACTGATTTAATATAGCAGCTTTTACGTTATTATTTAAGTGCGATGTAAAGAAGCTTTGATTATATTCAACGAAATTACATCTCTAGTTGAAATAATGAAAAATGAAAATAAAAGTGAATTAGAAAACAATATTAAAATGTTTTTATGTAAGTTGTTTTATATTTGATTCAATATTTTTATTACAACAAATATTTTTTAAACTACTGGCTACGTCCTGCCATTTCACTTTCTGTTTTTTTGGAGCCATATAATTATTGGGATAGTAATTATATGGCAAAAAAAACAGAATTAAAATAAATCAAAATGCAAAATCAAAATAAGCAATTCGTTTATTTGTTTAAAATAAATTGCAGTTATTTTGTTATGAAAACCAAAATACTGAACCAATTTTGATAAAATTTACATGGTACCTTTGATAAAATTTACACCTCTGATATACTACCTACCGAACAAAAAAGATATATCACAAACAATTAATGTATGGCGGAGTAATCGCTCAACAAACATACACAATAAGTATAATAGTCTAAAAAACTAAAAAAACACGCTTTATCTTATGAAACTATTGTATTATCATTGGTCCTTGATAAGTACCTATGCCAAATTTCGAGTTATTCCGACGTTTCTAAGGGGGTCAAAATCATATTCAAAGTTTCCGTTACATTCTAACATACATACGTATGAAACTAATAAAAGCGTGTTAAAGACATACAGTCGAATTGAGAACCTTCTTCTTTTTGGAATTCGGTTAAAAATCAGCGTTTATGTTAATCCAAAATATTACCCAATTCCTTTGGATCCCACATAAAGTTATGACTATTTTCCTTTATAGGATAGGAAGAGCATCAAAGACATTAAGACCGTTTGACACCACATTTGACGGTAATTAGAAGGTTAGATAGAAGGGAGTGGGTATTAGAGGGTTAGAGGAGATAAGAGGGTAAGATGTAATTATTTGTGTTAGAGTAACTCAACCCATCGCCTAAATATATAAATGCTAATTTCTCTCAAATTCCTTAAACTAACCTTATACAGTATGCCGGGGAAAAAGTCAGCTTGTAAATTCTCCAAAAATTTAATTCGACTTTCCTGTTATCTCAGTGGATAGAATGTCTGCATGCTAAGCTGTAAGTCGTGGGTTCGATCCCCACCCAGGGCAAACATTTGTGGGATCTGGGTGTTACTTGTATCTTATGTATTTACAAAACAAAACACTTATGTGTATTCTATCAGCCATGTAGTTTCCATAGTACAAGCTCTGCTTACTTTGAGCTAGATGGTGTTGTGTGAAATGTCTGCCAATATTTATAGCTGCCTACAAACTGCTATGCAGTTTGGCAGAATTGTGTCATAGTTTTTTATGATGTAATTGGAGAACAAATAAATAAATAAAAATATATATATTTATTTATTATTCTAGGTGTTTCTTTATCTCCTAGTCCAGCATTATCAGCTAAGACCAGCTGACTAGACTGGCAACCCTATACTCTCCTTTTAAATTTGCTATTTACCTTATCATCTTTTAATGTAAGTAGGTACATGATTTTGCGAATTTCAAGAACTTTATTTATTATTGCGTATATTATTTTCACTCCAAACAAGAAGAAACGATACCTGCATATTTTGATAACCTGTATACTTCGAAGTTCATTAAATATTTAGCAACATACCTAATATATGAAAAAAAACTAAATCTTTCAGGCCACAGTTTAGGAGAGATGGCATGTGCGTATCACGACGGCACTTTTACTGCTGAAGAAATGATTTTAGCTACGTATAGTCGAGGCAAGGCTGTTGTAGAATCGGCTTTAGTAAAAGGTTCTATGGCTGCAGTAGGACTTGGGTACAAAGATGTAAGGCTTATCTTATATTTCTTGTCATATTATTAATTATTTATTTTCAAACTCTAGTTCATAAATTTAGATACTGTAAAAATGACTGTCTAGAATTTAATCTAGCTTTAATTCACAATATTTCTTTACTAAAAAATCTATTATTTTTAGCTACTCAACTGCTGTCCGCCAGAAATCGATATCGGCTGCCATAACAGCTCTGAATCTTCAACCATATCGGGGCCAGCAGATGTTATGAAAGAGTTTGTGGCAGAGCTCACCAAACGAGGCGTTTTTGCCAGAGAAGTGCCGTCTGCTGACGTCGCGTATCATTCCCGATATGTAGCAGAAGCTGGTAAGTTCAGAAAATACTAATTGTAGTATTTTTGATTTCTGCAGTCCTTCAACTTGCGCTCTCCGCAAGTTGGGACTGAGTCTCTCTTATTGATAATATGAGAGACTCCTGCAAGTCGAAGGATAGCAGAAAGTAGTCCTTCAACTTGCCATTGGTGTTCTGCTTGCGATACATTGGCATACCTAATTAAGGTGCGGCCTCCCATTTCCTCACAAATTGTAAGTAGAGAAAGTACTAATACTAATAATTACACATTATCATAGTTTTTATCTATTAACCCTTAATTATCACATATCGTTTGACTCAACTTTCTTCGTCCCATTATCCCGTCTATTAATCTCTATAATAGTCACTATTTCTAGTTCATCGTATTTATTCGTAATTGTCTTTGCTTTATCCCAAGGTCCAGCCTTATTACGTAGATTGCGTAATATTATCAAACATCCGAAGCTTCGTAGCGAGAAATGGATATCCACGTCGGTGCCAAAAGAACATTGGGATACCGTGAATGCCAAATATTCCTCCCCGGAATACCACACAAACAATTTGCTCGTAAGTACGCCCTTGACCGTGCCATGGTACACTGTAAGCAGTAAGATAAGTAGGTAAAATATTTTTAGACTTAATGTATTTATGAAACACGACCAACTAGAAAGCTTGCATTGATACACATTATATTTTTATGTATCTTATGTTACTATTGTAATTTAAGTTGTTTCTATCATCTCTTTATTCTTTACCTTTGTCCTATTAGGTGGTATCGGCTTGGCACATTTCCGTTTTCTATCTCTATTTATACATTTCACACTCAAGTCATCTTTAGAAAAATTTAATTACTCATCAATTTCTCATTGAAATGGTTAAAATCTGTAGACAATGATTTTGGTCCACATTTTTATTGCGTACTGCACAGGAGTGCCAAGGCAAGGAGCTGTTCCCCGAAATAAAATTAAAATTGTACTTACTTATATTTAATGTTTTAGATAGGTATAAATCCCAACTCTGGATTTATATCTTAAAATCCCAAGAGTGAGTGTATTTACAATATTATGTTTATTCAAAATATTTCTTTTATATATTTCATAAAATACTCTTGAGATTACTGAATTCATTTTTGTGGCGATTTTGTGGAATTAATTTATGAAAATCAAAATGTTGAATAATATCATGAAACTTTTTTGTTTTGTTGAAACTTTATAAATTTTTTTTACTCACAGTAATAATAGGTAAATACATACCTAAATAAATAACGGCTGTTTTCCATTACCAGGTAAGCAGAGAGTCAGACTATGAGACCGCCAGATGACACATTTGATCGGGTTATATGTGTAGATGGAAGTAAGAGAGTATTAGAGGGTTAAAGGGGATTAAAGTGTAAGATTAAAGGTTGGCTTTCAGTGAAAAGGGGTCAGCCTATCGCCTACATGACCGCCAATTTCCCTTAAGTCCCTGAACTGACTTTTATAGTATGCCCGGGAAGAGAAGCAACTGGTAAACTCTATGTTGTTCTTTTTCTCTCAGTCCAGTATGGTAATAATATTTCATATATTTTGTGCAGAGTCCCGTGCTATTCGAAGAAGTAATTAGTATGATACCATCTAACGCAGTAGTAGTAGAAGTAGCTCCCCATGGTCTCCTGCAGGCCATCCTGAAGAGATCACACCCGGAGTGTACTCACATTCCACTTACAAGAAGAGGTTGCCCAGAGAGCGTGAAGTTTCTGCTCGAAGGTATTGGCAAGTAAGTGCTAAAGAAGACAGCAAAGAGATTAACTAAATTAATCTATCATTTTTAGGGTTCTGTAGTAAACAAGGAACTAGTAGGTTCACCATATCCGTTTGTCTGTCTATCCGTGGCTTTATTAAAATAATATCTGTACTAGACAGTTGTAATTTGGCATGGTCAAACATATTATTCAAAAAAGTTGGTCGATTAATAGGGATCCGTTTCCTTGAAGTGAAGGCTGAAAGAAGCTTGAACGTGATATTTTTTTTGTTAAAATCAAGTATTCCCCTGACAGCCAAAAGGTTGAATAGAATAACATTTATTTTACATCTATCTAGAGTAACTTAGATATAGATAATAATAGTTACATATAGAGATGACAAAAATAATCATGCCAGTGTCATTTATAATGGATAAATTAAAAGGAAATCACAATACGTTTATACGTTAATACGTTTATGTGGACTCTACAAGTTAAGGTGTAATAATCGATCAACTTATAAAATGTATTCAGAGAAGTTAGAAATACAAGTAAAAATTAAAATAACATAAGTTTACTCGTATGTTCATACTCTCAAGCAAGAGACTACGAGTATTTTAAATTCGCATAAATTATGATATGAAACTAAGAACCCCTACATAGCGCGTGTCACGACACGCAGTTGACCATTTATGTTTTCATAAGATTGCACACTTAAACATTTAACGACGACAATAATTAAAAAACTTTTTACTAAAAACGTAAATTAAAAATAAATATTTATTATACATTTTACCAAAACTGCTTTTATTTTTAATTATCTTAAAATGATGACAGCCACTTTATTCTATTCGCAATAACATCACTTAAAATAGATATAATTATCTATTCTAGGTTTTCATACAGAGAGCTTTTTAATTTTCGAGATGGAATTTCGAGTCTAAGAAATATTGTTATCTCATTTCAGATTATATCAAGCTGGGTATAATCCTAAAGTGGATACCTTGTACCCCAAAGTGGAATTCCCTGTGTCAACAGAAACTCCATTTCTTTCACAATTGGTTGAATGGGAGCACAACGAGTCCTGGTAAAAAAACAATACATATTATTTTAGTAAATATAATTTTGGACTTCGGTTTTGCTTATAACTTATAAGTGCAGAGTTTTAAAAAAATGCATCAGATTCTCTAAATACTATAAACAAGCGTTATTTAGACTGTCATCTATTTTTTTAATATTTTTTTTTAACTGAAGAATATTTTTTATGGTTATAATAGATAGATCTACTATTACGTATAATTGTATTAATTTCTTTTTATTTGTTGTTAAATTTATGCTATCTGCATTTTTAACCGTATGTGAATATTAATTTTCGATATTTTTTTCTGTTAATGTGTTTTTTTCACTCTACATTTAAAGTTAAAAAAACGCATTACGTTTGACTTTGGCACACTAGATTGAAAACAAAATCTAAGGTGGAGCACGCTTGTCCAAAAACTTACTCTTCGTTTAAAGATATCTGGGGGATAATGTAGGTAGATGCAGGAATCATACTTGCAGGAAGAGAGTTCCAAACCTTTGAAAAAGATTATTACTTCAATAAGTTTCAAAGTAAGCAAGATTGCAAGGTTTTTTTTTTATACATTATACATCTACGATTGACCACCAACTCGCCTGATGTTAAGCGACGGTGTGGCCGAGGATGGAGCTCGTCGATCTAGAAGATATCTATTCACTATAGCCTTGAAAATTCCAAGATTGTAGGTCTCAGGAAACATAGATGGCGGCAACGAATTCCATTCTTGTGCAGTACGCAACAGGAATGTGGATCGATATCGCTGAGTACGGATTTTAGGCATTTCAACGAGAAATTAGTGGTAATTCGCCGACTTTCTGCTAGTCCTGTAGTGGTTGTCTGGAAGAGATCGCTTTTAGCGATAAGACCGCCTTTTATGATTATTGTCTTATTACTTAATGTGATGTCAATTAAGTGTTATTGATTGAAAGTAAACGAATTTAGGACAGTTAGATTCTATTTATTTTTTTGGTATATTTTACAGGCCTGTCGTTGAAATTGTAAACTGTAAAAGCAAAAATGTATCATCACGTGATATAATCATATCGCTACACGACGACGACTACAGTTATATTGCAGATAACGTTATAAACGGTAAGTGGTCAATTGGTCATGTAGAATTTTACATCCAACTAACCTAGAACCGCCCTTAGTTATCAAATAGTAAGTGTTAAATAAGTTTAAAATTAGCAACCTTTTTTTATTAATATATTTCAACCTATGTGAAAAGAATCGTCTTTTTAGGAGGTAAGAATAGAAAAAGTAATAAATTTTTAAAGATGTAGGTACAAATGGTAGCGGGTAATAGTATGTTGGAGTATTCTGCAAAAACCTGATAGAGGGAGGGAAAAATCGCTTGTCAATTGAATAATGTAGTACCTTTAATTTTCAGGGGCTACAAAGATTCCAGAAGCTGCTCTTTTGGTGTACGTGTGGGAAACTATTGCGATGAGCAGACACTACGAAACCCGAAACTTATCAGTGTTGTTCAAGGACATTGAGTTTCACAGCGATGTTAACATGCAACCAGATACTAACGTCACGCTCACCATTATGATTAGCAAAGGAAACGATCAGTTTGAGGTTAAAGAAATACAAACACAGACATACTATTATTTATTAACATCAAAACTTGTATCACAAAAATAAATAAATAAATTATACTTCTCACAATTTTGAAATAAATTTAAAGTACTCGTAGTTAGGTTAAACTTTGGTTAGATGTACCTACATTTTACAAATTAACAATTTTCTTTCCTTTATTTGTTCCTGTATTTTGCGTCTGACATTTGACGATTATCAATCTAAGAAAAATCGACAAAATATGCATAATGCCGTATTTTTATTATTTATCCTTATTTTTATCTGAACTTGAAAGGACGTAAGCTTAGCAAAAAAAAACTGGAGACTAAAGGTTTTATGTTAATTTTAATTAACCAACTTTACACGTTTCTGTAAAAGACTCAAAAATAAGCAATATAATGATATCCAAAGAATTTGTTCCATGTTTTATTTTAAAGACGGGACTTTAAAATCTATTTTGACGTGATAATAAGTTTACTCAGCATTACAAATATTTATTATTTATTTATTAGTTTTTGTATAATTTATGTAGATTGTATAGATTATTTTGTCGCCTTTTTACAATATAATCAACCTTAGCTAAACTTAAATTTAAAAATACAGATGTAATTTATTTAACAAATAAACTTCGTATACATTGCAGATAAGCCAAGATGACATACTTATAGCAAGTGGAATTGCAAGTGGTGTAAAAACTCTAAAAATACAACAAACCACTGACTTTTCTAACGATGACTTTGATGATATTCAGTTGAATTCTAAAGATATTTACCAAATTCTTAGAATGCGCGGATTAAGTTATACGTAAGATAAACAAATATTACATATTATTTTTTATTAGTAGAGGTAATAAACATCTGATTTTGATTTGACACAATGATTTACAAACAATATTTTCTTTTTTAATTTCAGTGGAGCTTTAAAATCTATTCACACGATAAATATAAGTAAACAAACAGCTTATATTAAATGGACAAATAACTGGATTCCGTTTTTAGATTCGCTTATACAATTTAATATACTTTTGGGAAATTATAATGGAACACCCAAACCAAAGTTTATAAAAAAGTTGAAGATAAGTGTTTTAGAACAAGAAAAATCTATGTACAATGTTGTAGATGGAATATATTGTTACGAAGCAGAGATTGATAAAATAATTGGTAAAACTTGGTAAGACAATAATAAATAGATCTTTTCTAAGATAAAATTAATATATCTTTTTAAATATAGTGAGTATCACTTACCACTAATATGAATAATAGTTTTAAATGTATGGAAAATATGAATTTGACAATATTGGTGCTACTTTAATTTTTTTTAAGATGTAGTTAGTTTATTTTATATATATATATATATATATATATATATATATATATATGTTTATATATATATATATGTATAATTATATATATAAATATTAATATATTTGATTAAATCCAATTTAAGTATTATACAAATAGAATAAGTTAGTTTTAAGTTTTTACTATAAAAAGTAATCTGTATTCAGTCAAGGTTAATAAATATTGCTATACAAAAATGTCAAATGGGCAATACGCCTAGCATGTCATATTAATTTAAACCTTTTTTCAGCTGTGCAGGTGTAGAAATTGATGACATAACTTTTGCTGAGCAAATTCCTGATTTCAAGGAGCCTAACATTATGAGCAAATCATTTTTCCCATTCATCCCAACAGATAAAATCGACGTTGGTATAAATGCACAAACTTTTTGATTTGTAAATTTTTGAATGTTTTTTCAATTATTCTTTATTTTTTTCACTTTTTTTCAGATAAAAACTGCTTTTGATGTAATTATGCAAATCGTAGCTGAAAATGCTCACTCTAAGAACATAAATATTATAAGACCAACTGATATAAAAGAACCTGATGTGTTCAAAAACTTGCATAAAATAGCAGATCTAATACCAGAAGTTACTTTTAATATAAAATCAACTATTTTTGATAGTATAAAAGAGTTTACTTTGGATGTAAATGTATCAAACGTGTTTATTTATGAAAATTTATTTAAAGATACTAAGGTAACTTATGTATACAGCATGAAACTATTGATAGATAAACTAACAATTTTTTTAAGTAAAAAAAAAACATTTTTATCATTACAGATGGCTACAAAAATTATGAGTTCTTTGACAAATTATGACTTTGTTTTGACCTTAGAAAATGAAATCCCAAATAAAACAACCGAAATAAAAAAATATTTTAATATTATTAGTTGTATGTCAGATGGAAAACAAATTTTGATGTTACTTATGATACGCAACGAAAATAAATGTGCTTCGTTGCATTCACTGACTATGGAAAATAAGTTTACATGGGTCTCACGTGTTTACGATGAACTTGTAACTACAAAAAAAGTTATCCTCGTATCAGAAAATCAATCGTATTCTGGTCTTCTAGGTTGGTATATATAATTCAGATTCAGATATATTTACTGTTCAACTGTGTAACATTAATTTAGATCTTTCTTAATAATACATGGCTAACTAAATTATCAACAGTCAAAGTTCATTGAGAATATACAATAATTTTAAACAGTACCTACATATCACATGAATTTCTAAATAGGAAACGTAAAAAATAAAATCTCATGTCATAGCTACACAAACAACAATCAAATCACCTTAAAATACTACAAATTCATTATGTTATGTCAATTTTATAAAAATAACAACAACAAAACAAGTATGAGTGAGATAAGCAAATCAACTAATTCATATCACAGTTTATCTATTATGAATTCTTGTAATGTATAATACGCCTTAGATATAAGTAAATCTCTTAAATACAGACATACTCTCTGATCCCAGTATAGCTTTCGGTAAACGATTATATATTTCCGGTCCCATACCACAAACACAATTAGATAGATCAGATAATTTAATAAAATGATTTATTGTACATTCAAAACAAAATGATAAATTCAGGATTTGTCAGAAAATTGAAAGGAGATGGACATCATAACATA
The DNA here is from genome assembly GCA_947563715.1 of Lycia hirtaria. Classification (NCBI taxonomy): domain Eukaryota; kingdom Metazoa; phylum Arthropoda; class Insecta; order Lepidoptera; family Geometridae; genus Lycia; species Lycia hirtaria. The sequence goes on from OX387375.1 coordinate 30,705,826, forward strand.
TATTTACTGGCAATTCACGATATTCTTGCACCAAAATTTGATGACGAAAACGAATTTTACAAAGACCAGCTTGAAAAAAATATGAGTCTTAACATACTCAAGAAGGTAAACTTTATTTATTGTGAAATAATGTATTGTATAGCATAACTATTTTATAATAAATATTATAATAAATATAAATTTACCAGGGTCAATGGGGTGGTTACTACTACGGTTCATGTGAAACATCTGTAAATCTTCGAAACTTCACCTTATCAAGTCATGGATCAAAAAATTTAGATAAATTGGCATGGGTTGAATGTCCACCTCGTTTATCCAAAAATAATTTAGTACAGGTATGTTTTAGACGATTAGTATTTTTTTTATTTACCGTAATCATAAACATCATCATCATCATCCCAGCCATAAGAAGTCCACTGGTGGACATAAGCCTTCCCCATGGATTTCCAAAAAGACAGCTTGGAAGCAACTTGCATTCAGCGCCATTTTGCCAGTTGCATGAGATAATATGTCTATCTCGTGGCCGGTGATCATAAACATTATTATCTAAATATAAAATATGTATAACGTGTTTTGTCTGATCGAGACTGAATGAAGCCTATTAACGTACAGCTTAAAGCTTTGGTTATACAAACATATACTTGTACACACATATTTTTAATACTCTAAAATATCTTATTTTTAGGTTTCTTATTCAGGGTTATCTATATATGACTGCTATAAAGCTACCAATGATTTTGAGAGCGGAAATCAATCTTTTGGGATGGATTTCAGTGGAATTGATAAAAAGTATGTCTCATTAAAATTTTCTTTATTTAATATACACATATATGTTAGTAAAAATAATATTGTTTCATTTATTCATTTTAGCGGAGACAGAGTAATGGGACTATTATCAGATGGTTGTATGTCCAGTACAGTTGAAGCTGACTCAAGTTTATTATGGCCAGTTCCAGATCACTGGAATTTAGAAGATGCTGCTACTGTTCCTTTACCTTATGTACATGCTTACTATTGTTTGGTAAGTAAGTAAGAGTTAAATATTTGTTTGTAAATTTTAACCAAAAAAACACATATTTTATAATTACACTAATTTGTTGTTTTTTTTTTCCTTTTCCGAGTAGGCACTCAAATATAAACTAAAGAAAGGACAAATAGTTTTGATAACCGGAGGTGCGGGAGCTCTAGGCCAAGCTGTGATATCAATATGCCTCTCTCTTGATTGTACTGTATTTACAACAGTCAGTGACTTAGAAAAAAAGGACTTATTACTACGGCTGTTTCCTCAGTTAAATGGTTTGTATATTTATAATTTATTTCCTATTTGCTTATTGTGTTTTTTTTGTCAGTTCTTTCACAATTTTTAGAAATAAATTATTATAGTTTATAATTACTTCTAGTACAGTCTTGACCAATGTTATCGCGAACGTTTGAATATATCAATAATATTTTGTTAAATGAAAGTAAACTTTTAATGCCATGGTGTTTTTTTATAAACATAATATTGAGCTTGTACGGATGATATATAAAACTATTTTACATTTAATCTTTAGATAAAATCCCGATATTATTTTTACTCATTGTAGGGATAAAAGTATGGTTATTTAGTGGGCATTGTTGGAGCTGAAGCCAAGAAAATAAATACCTATTTTATTTATATTACTGAATTGTTTGCAGGTAACAATATTACTTTATCCGATCCTGACAATGTATATAGTGTGATAATGGTAAATACACAAAAACAAGGTTGTCACTTGGTAATAAATACTGGTACAGGAGCTTTTCGTGAGGTAGGTACTTAAGAATTTATGACACTTTCATATTTTCTAAGTAACATTGCAGCGGCTACTAAGCTAAGCTAAGCTTAGAATTCTTTAAAAGTTTTAGTTATAAGTTTTACTTTACTTATTAATAAGATTTATCATTATGTTGCAGGCTGCAATGAAGTGTGTCGCGTTGTGTCTGGGTTCTTTTCTTGATTTGAATAAACATGAAATGCTACAGAACAAACATATTGGAATGTCCTATTTAGGAACCTGCAGATCGTACCATGCTGTTGATTTGTCAAATATTTATAAGCCTGAATATGCTAGTGATAAAAAAGTAAGTAAAATTATTACTATCCTCTGCTATTTCAGTGATTTACCAAATTGATAAATGCGTATTGAATGTAACTTATTATAAAATATTATAGGTATGTATATGATATAATCAGAATACATAAACGTATTCGTTTTTGAGATGATTAATTCATTGATATTAAATAAATATAGGTACGTGAAGTCCGTTCAAATTTGTTTAATTTCAATGTATTTTAATTATTATTTTAGCTTTTACACTATTACGTCAGTGAGGGTATAGCAAAAGGTATTGTCACTCCACTAACTCGAATAGTTTACTCTCCAGCCATGGTGTCCAGGGCATTTAGGCTGCTGTCTATGAGAAAAAATAGAGGCAGAGTGTTGTTAAAACTTCGAGATCCAGAGATAATGAGTGAAGGACTATCGGTCTCACCAAGGTCAGTAACATTTTTATCATCATCATCGAGTATTCTTACTATTTCTCCATCGTATATGGGTAAATTATTATAACTTCAGTGCGTATTTTTTATATGTGTATGTACATAATATGCATATGTTTCTATATTATTAATCCTATTGCCGGACAAAACTTAGTCTACTAATTCTCGTCGAATTTGATATTTAAATAGTCGTTAAAGTAATTTTTTACTTTAAGTTTTCTATTTAAAATTAAATTTGCTGATAATAATTGGTCATCACATTATTTTATCAACTTTTATACAACCGCTTATCCGTGACGAAACAAAAAAAATTTATTATGTTACATGCAGTTAGAATTTTGATTGTATTAACAAGCTGATACTTATATAGACTACATACCTTTGTGTTTTACTTTTAGATTGAGTTACGGTTCACAGGACGTCGTTATAGTAGTATGTGATGAGAATGGCTTTGGCGTATCTTTAGCGGACAAACTCATCGAGCGTGGTGCAAGCAAAATTATACTACACATGAAACCCACCGCTATATCAGGATATATACAAACAATGTTCATGTAAGTATTCATTCAAACAACAAATCTATAAGATTAAGTGTGTTTTGAATTGATGGGTAAAGTTTCTAAATAATTTTCGGGTTATAACGATATTTAATATCTTTTATCTTAGATTGACGTGTTCAGTGCGTCACTAAACTGTATTTGGTAAGGTGACATTGATCTGTTATGGGTAATTTTCAAAGGTCACATTGATCTGTTATGGGTAATTTTCAAACTTAACATCAGTAGCTGACTAGCTCCTCTTGTCATTTAGTTAAATTAGCTCAATGAATCGTATCATTTAACTTTAAATTTCAGCTTTTATATCTTATTTCATGCTTTAAGCTCTGTTAGCTGTTATTCAAGGAGCCATGGCCAATTTATGAAAGATAATATTTAATTCTATGTTTTATCAAATTATAGTAATAATAAGAGCACAAAATTTATGAAATAAAAAATAAACACATCAAAATTATTGTTAAAAAATGTAACTTTGAGGAATTTAACTGGTCAAAATTCAAATTGCTATGCATTATTTACATGCTTATTTATGAATACATATGGCCCTATAAGGGCAACACTTGATTCGGAACGTTCTATTTTAATTTCGACAAACTTATCCTTAAAAAAATCGTAAAGATTATAATAACAGTTAGCTTCTAGGAGAGTTTTCAAATGAAAAGTAATGCTTTCTTGTGTGTCTATTAAGCAATTCAGTAGCTTGTTGTATACTTTTACTGCCATAGAATTAGAGCTAGAACTATGCAATGCTAAATTGGACCTTGAAATGTATAAATATTCATATTTATTGATAACAATCGTTACAAGTCACAAGTGTATTAATAATATATAATATTAATTAATTTATATATCTAATTATTATTAATTAGATATATATTTATATATTTGTGAAACACGATAGTCACTTAAAATAATAAGTAACTGGTGTGTTTCATCTTAGATGTATGACAAATAACAAAACGAATTTTCAGTACAAGAGTTCCTTGGGAGCTCTGGGGAGCTGTAGGAAGCACCCAGATATTTATACACCTGTAGATATGTACCTATAAGATATATATATATATATTGTCTAAATGAATATAATGCCAATTACTTAATATAATTATTGAGAAATTTACGCCTTAAATAAAAACGACTACAATCAGCAAATAAAATGACAATATAAGTAGGTTTATAAAAATAAAATGTAAAAATATAGGTAATCATGACAGAACAAAATTAATATAATACATATGTCAAAACAATAAATTCTAGTAATGTCAATGTATATAATCAATTATATTTTAAATGTGATAAATTATTCGTAGCTGTAGAACGTTTGCTCAATAAACCAGCATCTCAATCTAACCATCATCATCTTTCCAATTTAAATTTATAGATATAATATTCGTAGCTGCAAGTAGATATACCTATACTTATAACAAGAAAAACGTATAGGAAACGTAATGAAATTTCCGATAGCTAACAACTGTCAACCGTCAGCGAGACAACTTTGTTTATCTCATATTCCCCGATGTTTCGATACAGAGGTACGAGTATATTTTTAACATGATATATTTCCAAGTTTAAACAAGTTATTTCCCAGATCATGGAGCAAGCGCGAAGTTTCTGTGAAACTTTTGTCGGAGAATCTTCGTTCCGAGCAAGGGTGTGCGACTCTCATGAAGAACGCAATGAAATTTGGTAAAGTTAAGGCAGTTTTTATCGTACTAGATGAAGAAAGAGACGATAATGGAGAAAAAGACGATTTTATTAACGTTTATCATAAGAAATGCGAGGCGGTTTTCAATTTGGATTTGGCGTCCAGAAATTGTGTCGATATAAGGTTGGTAATTTAAGTTTAGTTGTAAATTAAACAAAATTTTTATGTGTAACATTTTAGGCAGCGGATCAGACTCGCTATGACATAGGGGCCAACAGTGAAATCAGCAGAGACAGCTCAACTCACCTGATGTTAAGCGACGGTGTGGCCGAGGATGAAGCTTGTCGATCTAGAATGTACTGAATGTACATTCTAGATCGACAAGCATGAATGTACTGAAAGTACATTTTAACGGATTTATCGCTTTTTCCCCTTGTTACTAGAATGTATTTTAATATAAATTCAGCCTATTTTATATGGTCTTTTTTTTCTTGTATATCATTCAACGTTTACCAACGACACCTATTATTGTAAACCTAAATATATAAATCAAACCAACCCACGTACAATTTTCAGCCATTTCGCAATAGTCACCAGTATATCTCAGAGTTCAAGTCACGAATACGCAGTGTCAGTGCTGGAGCGAGTTTGCGAGCTACGGAATGAACTGGGCTTCCCCGCGCTTGTTTTGCGATACCACTCGCTAGCTGAGGTATTAGTTCTTATAAGGATCGGCTCAAAGCGCGCAGCCATCTTTCTCGCGCATCACAACATTATTAAACATATACGGCCTTACCGAAAAACAATACTTAACTTTATGCATCGTCTGAAATTATCTGTCTTCTTTCCGCAAGTGTCATTACGTGAGAGAGATAGCTGCGCGCGTTGAGCTCCACCTTAACAATATGTTGTTTCTTGTGATATTCTTTGTGAACAACTTTAAAAAGTATATATAGCGATAACTCGGATTTAGCAAAAAAAACTGTTATTTCATAGAAATGATGTGGCTGTTTATTGATCATATTGCAATAAATTTGCCATTTTGTGAATACATGAAACTTGCTATTATTTATATAATTTATAGTAAATTATATTGTAGTTTCAGCTGAATGGGTCTCAAAATTCTCCCAAACTGGAGCCACAGTCGCTATCAACTTTCTTCAATAGTATGGAAATTTGCTTAAAGATGAAATACGGAAACGTTCTAACATTCGACCTGAAACAAGACAATTCTGACTTCTGCAAACAAGTTGCTGGGATATTGGGTACAAATCATTTTTATTGTTTAATTTTAGTTTATTTATTTCCACGAGACCAGTTTTAATAAATGATATGATTTTTTTCCACAGTGCAAGGTCCTAACCAAAAGTAACAGTCTCTCGGTCTAATTTGTTACATTTTCAAGACTAAACGGATTAACCGATTTTTACGAAATTTGGTACAGAGATAGCTAATAGCTTAGAGACGGACATAGATAACATTTAACATCATCATCACCAATCATCACCATCATTCTTCACTACGTGGGTACAACCGCCGGTCACAGCTAGTAAACTATATTCAGATAATATAATTATAATTTAAAAACTGCAAAAAAAAAACAATTTCAACACGCAATTCGTTTATTTAGATGACATTTTTCCAATCATTTTATTATAAAAACCTCTGAAGTATGGCCTACCAAACATAAAATAATCATCAAAATCAATTTACAATTGGCAGAATAATTGGTGAACAAACACACAAAAAACATAAAATAGAATGGATAACCTTTACTTTTTTGTATGTCAGTCAAAAGTACGGAATATAGTTCCAAAACTACGCTGTCACGTACATACAGACTCAAATAAAAATTCAGTACTGAGCCGTTTCCAATATTAAAAGTCATTCTTTACATTGTAGGGGTCCGAGATATTGAAGATTTAGAAAATGAAACAACTTTAATCGAGCTCAATTTGAATGAAATCGCTTTGAACGAACTAAGGGCTGCCATCAAGAGCTCTTATCACATCGACTATCCACTTGAAAAGATTAGTGGGCTTACTATCAAAAGGTAAAACTAATTCAACTTATCTAGGTATATAAAATACGGAGTTTCAAGTGTTCATATATTTATATACAATAAAATGATTTCCAAGTCGTATATTTTTTTAATGTTTTCTTTCTGTTTCAGCTTAAAAGAGTTGAGTAAAATTGAAAGTAAACGAACTACAGATTTTGAATGTGGTTTGTCTGCGTTTTACAAAGAAATAGATAGCGAAGAAGCTTATCTACTGCAAAAGCCTATTATGAGCATGCCGACTAGTTGCGCAGTAAGTTTTATTTGATACAAAATTGAATAAGTTTCAAAGTGCCCTCAGCATTATCAGTCAACACATCAAATTGTAAATTATAAAATACTCATTATGTTTAAAATTGTTTTTTGATGTTATACCTAAATTGATAGACAAAGTTCAAGAGCGCATGCCATAATTGTAGAAGTTTGAACTATTCAAAGGTCTGCTAGGCATTCGATTATTAGGAGCTAGTGTGAAGCTTACCACTAGGCGAATGATTTGTTTGTCCTAAACAGTTTTATGGTAAAAAAGGTGATATTTTAGTTAAAACATAAATTAATACGTATTTTGGGTAGGTAAGTATTTAACACGATCAATTTAATGGGTAGTCATTAATGATAATAATAAAAACTATCAATATATTTGCATATCAGGCAAATAGATTTTGTCATTAATTGTACTTGTTACAGAATGCGACAGATAAGGACGAAACAGTTTTGATAATGATTCCTGGTTTTGACGGACGTTGTGGAAGTCTAAATACTGCTGCGGAACGGTTGAAAGTCAACGCTCTCGGAGTACCACTAGGCGCTGATATGGAAGCGAACAGCGTAACAGAAATGGCGCAATATGTAAGGAAGGTATGTAACATGCTAGAAGTTATGGAAGTTCATAATATGTTTTTAGCTTAGTGTATTGATTATGGTTACTGTTTTAGTTTAAGACGGACCAAGTGAAGTTTTAGGTGCAATTACTGCTTATCAAACTGAGAGATAAATTTGGTCAAGTATCGGATCCAAACAAAATTCTCATATAATTGAAGCTGGTTAAAACTGAGACCCTAAAGTTGATAAATTTGTTATAAGGTCAATTGTTAAGTACCCACGGATGATATGAGGGTGTATAATACGAAATAAATTAGTTGATTTCGTATATCGAACAAAAAATATAATATATTAAATATTGACGTTTTTAAGGTATAATTCTTGAGGAGTTGACTTAGAAGCTTGTTTTTTTTAAAGTTTTAAGTGAAGACTTATTAAGTATGAGAAAAATATTATGTTTTTCATATTAATTTCAACTTGATACTTCCACGCGTCCCTGAAAAAAGGGTCTTGACAGACAGACAGATAGACAACGAAGTGATCTTATGAGGGTCTCTTATTTTCGTATTGGTTATGAAACTCTAAAAAATGTACAGTCAAATTGTATACTTCCTTTTAATGTCATTTGAATCTAATATAAACATCTAACTTACAAAATACATCACTTTAATAAATTAAAAAATCTAAATGTTAACTGAATGACCTAACTAAACTTTCAATAAAATTTCTAATCTCAGTTCAATTTGCTATGGACTAAATATATTTAAATAACAAATGACTCTGTAAACAATAAACTAGCCGAGTTTAAAGTAAATTACTGATGGATTCCAATCAACAAAGTAATTTAGGAGATTGCTCTCACAGAAAATAGATTAGAAGTTACCGTTTGCGGAAGGTTTTATTGTATTAAAAGAGTTATAATCACACTGAGTTTAATTAAACTTTTTAAAATCATTTTAATTCAATCATTACTCATGAAATTGGATTGATTTAAATCAGAATCTAAGTATACATAGAATTTTGGGAAGTTAAGAATGTGTATAAAATAAAACAACCTCATCCGTCAGTAATCGTCCATGTCTCTACACCATATGTCATGGTGGGCAGAACACATTGAGGTGACTCTTCAGGCATTGTACAACGCTGATGGATTTAAGGATATCGTCCACTTTGTTGAATTTCGCCTAGCCATGCTGGCCATATTCTAGTAAACGAAGCGTCGGCCGCCCACCTGCGCGGTGGTTCGATGATATTGTTAAGATCATGGGTCGAACCTGGACAAGATTGGCACAGGACTGAGACGATTGAAGTACAAGAAGTACAAGAGGCCTATGCTCAGAAATTGGCGTTGACAAGCTGAAAATGATGACAATGATCGTAAAGCGATTTCAGGAAAATTGGCGTTTATGAAGGAGATGGGCTGACCCCTGTTTTTACAAGAATACTTTTGTACAGCTTGTAAATCCTGTAACAAACGTCATATGTGACGTAAAATGGCCCAAGTGATGTTATCCTCATACTCTTGATACTCTTCCTATCTCATAAAATCTCAGAAAATATATTATATAATTAATAATTATGTTCATAGTTAAATCTACAAAGAAAATGAAATAGAACGAAAGAAATAATATAATTTTTCGTCTCGTCATCTATCTATTATGTTTGAAATATATCTACGTTTAAATAAATCTATTCATTCATAATTGTTTCAATATCTTTTCTATTTACAGTTGCTACAAAATACCTTTATAACCAATTCAACATTTCACATACTGGGCTACTCATTTGGTGTCAATGTCGCTTTGGAATTGGCTGCAATTTTAGAAAAAGAAGGTATACCTGTACACTGTCTTTCAATATTGTGTATTAATTACATTTTTGTCTCTAATTTTAATATGTTTACCATTTTTTAGGACAAAAAGGTGTTGTATATTGCTTAGATAGTAGTCCTGATGCGCTGCGTTCCCATTTTAAAGCTTATACAAGAAATATATCCGAAGATAAGCTAGAAACTGAAATTCTAATGCACATGTACTACCTTATGGCTGGAAATAAAAATGAAAAACTTAGTGAAGAACTAGTAAAGCTGAGCACTTACCAAGAAAAAGTCGCCATCACCCTTAAAACACTCAAAAGTGTCGTATCATATTCTGAACAATACAAAAGACATGTACTTGAATCGGCGTATAAAAGAATCAATCTTGCAAGAGATCACAAACCGAGGATTACATTAGAATCAGAATTGATTCTTTTGAAAGGCATAGCTCATCCAAGTTCTGAAAATCTCGCTGAAGATTATAATCTTGCTCAATATACTAAGAAACCTATCAAAATATTTGAGCTAAAGTCGGACCATGGGCTTGCTCATCAAGATTTAAGAGTTTCTAATATAATAAATCGTCTAATATTTCACAGAGAATGAATCAATATTGTCTTCTAGCGTTAGTTTTATAATACGGTCTCAGTAAAATATTTGTTAGAGTAAAAAATGTGTTACTTTAACATTACTTTTATCCAGCTAAGTAGTGAGTAAGTGAGATAATAAATCAAAATACTACTGCCAAATCATTACTTTTTTATTCAACCATTTTATCAGGTACTGAATAATACCGTTGAAATAATATCTCATGAGAATCTTTTCTTTTCTCTAGATAGGTAAATAAAAAACTTTATAGAGTAAACAAGTATCTATATTAAAAGAAAAACAAAAAAAACATCAAATCTAAATCAAAATCAGTCAATCCTATTGGGAGCTGCTATGCCACAAGCAGACACAAATAAACATACAAAATATCGATCATCTTGACTTAAAGAGATAAGACATATTTATTCAATAAACATATAAATATATACATTCAAAACCTTTTAATCCACTCGAAGTTAGAAAGTCATTAACATAATTTCACTCTATTCAGAATTCAATAAAATGCGCTATAACATCTGAATCTGCCGACTTTACCTGCTATTACAAATCAATATCTTGGAAGCCACGAGTAGAATTTCCGACGAGGCCCTCGTGATCTATCGACGAGCGTCGGCAGCTGTGAACCTGACAAATTGTCTTCGTCTCCTGCGATTTCAGCCCTAACCAGATCGAATATTAACTGCTGTAGAATGGCATTCTTTAACTTAACGCTTTTGACTACGGCGGGAAATTCAAATTTAGAAGTTGTTTACCCTTGTAACTAGCTCGGGTAATGTACTTAAGTGATCACAATGTTTGCGATAAATAATTAATTTATCGGTTTTTTTTTTTATTATTTCCTCAATTTAACTATCAATAGTTCAGTTCGTTGCTTGCGTAACCCTAGACGTTATTTGAATTAGTAAACAGATTTCTAGACTTAATAATTATAGATTAAAAACTGAAAAACTCGACTTGAAATAAACAACTCGTTTACTTGTATGACATTTTTTCAGTTAAGTTGTTAAAACAACGAAAGTACTGAACCGATTTTGATAAAAAAAATATGGAATGACCTTTGAGGTATTTATTATCTACCAAAGAAAATAATAATTATCAAAAATCATTCATTATTGACGGAGTAATCGCTGAAGAACCTCTTCCTTTTTGTAAGTCGGTTAAAAAAGTTTACGATGAATTTACGATGAATAATCAGCTGAGCTGCGATCGAATAACAACCATAATTATGTAGTACTACAAAAAAGTTGCTCTATTCAGTAGTGAATACTAAGTCAGATTTGGCTGCAAAATAATAGGTGCTACTAAACATAATATTACTATTAAGTATTATACTGAATTAAAGCTATTAGAAACAGTTCTTGCATACTTAAGCAGAGTTTTAAAATCAACAAACAAGCAGTTACAGCTGTTCCACCCACATTGCTGCAGGTCAACAACCTTTCTCTTTAGAACAGCTGGTTGTGTTAAACCATTGTGAAATAAGTTTGATGCGTAGAATGACCTTTTATCGACTTCGTACAACAAACAAGCCCGCGTTTGCTAAAGCTGCTTTTTTGAAACTCTAATCCTAAAAAAGATATAAAATAAAATACATTTATAATCAATTTAATATTTTATCGCTTAACTTTGATTTATAAAATTGAGTACTATCTATTTCAATTTGAGACTCAATCTTCCAACATGACTTCTTAAATTTTTCTAAAAAAAGAAATATTTACTTTTTCATAGAGAAAAAAATAAATTAATTCCAAAGTTTAGTAATAAAAGTAAGAGCTCGTATCCGCGTCCCGAATCAGCGGACGCGACACACGCGCGCGATAGAACACGAAATTCCAAAATGGCAAATAGAACAGTTTCTTCTGTAGCTATTTTAAGATTGTCAGGAAGCATAATATTTAAATATTGTAAGTTATACAGCAATATTAATTGTGATCGACATCAGCTAACATTAGTCTACTGCTGGAATGGGCTTCTCTCTATGACGCCAATTAGCCCTAGCTGCAATTCCTAGATACTACCAACTTGTATATTGTTAATCCATCATGTCTCAGCGCGTTCTACACTAGAATGCTTTTCGTGTAGGAAGTTCTACGACAAAAAATATGCTTGATTCTAGATTTCATACTACTTGCACAAGCCTATTCAGATGAAAAAATATAAAAAATAATGTGAGAACAATCACGGCTAAGTACTAAATGACGAAAGAAAGTGGATAATCCAAAAAACACTTGATAAAATGAATGCCACCATTTATCGAATTTGCAGGAATAAAATGTAGGCCATAATTTGTTCCCGTACGTGCGAGATGTATGTAATAATTCGCCGAACAAGTCACGAGCGAGCTAGTTCTGTTATGACACTTGGTAACAATCGCTGAATACTAAGCTCCCTTATCTCTCTGTCACATCAAAAGAACGAAATCAAATTCCCAGTTCAAATGCTTATTCACCCCGTGTAGTATAGAAGCCCATGTACGATAAGTAAATAGAATTCCACGATCACAAATCACGAATTAGAAGGGATTCAGGAGTTTCATCTGTATCCATCTGATTGTCGACCCAAATCGTAAGATACTAAAATATATAAAATAACATGACTTATACTTATTCTCGTACAATAAAAGTATGAAGTCTGTTAGAATTAAAACAAATAAGAATTTATTTGTTTTTAGTTCGCAAAAAAATACGACGGATGCCGGCATCGCATCGTGGATTTTCTATGGCATCGTCGCCGTGTGACGGTGTCCATTCCTACGTCATTTTTAGCACTCTAACATTAAACAAGTAAATAATCCACATCAAATTATATCTCACATAACTAAATCTGCCTTCACCTCTCAAACTACAAAGAAATCTCGTCCAACCCAAGTCACGTACCCTATCGATCTCGGAACAAATCACATGTTTTTACGAAAAAAAACCTGTCTGTATATTTTCTTAGGTAAAATATATTGCCACCTATTTCTTCGAAATACCACTAAAGGTAAAATTAACCAACATTGCTATTGTGGGAGCATGAGAACAATTTACTTCAGGGAATTCCTTTGACGTGATTTAAACAACTATTCCTTATTTAGTAAATGCCTACTATTTTGGCAAAATGTTACTGTGGGTGGAGCTATAATCTGGGACTCTGATATGTTTGGTTAGAGATCGTTTGAGACCTAAACATTTATTGTTACACGTGATAATTAATTATTAAAAGATAATAAAGGTCCTAATATTATCATGATATTCTGTTTCTTGACGGCTATTTTCGTTTTATCTAGGCTTGTATTTTTTAACACAATACTCTTTAATGGTTATTTATTGAAATTTTGCTGAGTTACCGATATTTTTGTATTTTTTACCTTTTACCCGACAGTGGACAAAGGAGGGTTATGTTATTCAAGTGTATGTATGTTTACATTATCTCCCACATCTTTAATGACTTGAACGGTTATGATGAGCCAGGTGTCGTTATATTTTCTTATATTCCTTGTGTGTCTTTAAATTTGTTATTACTAGTAGTTCAAAGATCAGTAGACCTCGCGAGAGAGCTTATTATGTACAAATAACCTTGGGTTATCTGATGCAGAGACGCTTCGCTCGCTCGATCATCTAATAATTTTATAAATGGAGAAAACGTAAAATCAAGAAAATCATTCAGCGCTAAAATGTATCAAGCACATCCACGTGCCCTCACTGTTACACGCAATTTCAAGTTGGTTGTCATATCTCGACAACCACGTGACCAATTCTGTTTATTTTTACGTCAAGTTGTAATAATTGCGTCAAGTTGTAATCTACCTACCAAATATCATTAAAATCGGTTGGTAACTAGCGCTGCAATAAACTTCCCCGCTTTTTATGGGAACTACCCCTCCTATCAAAAATCGCCAATGAATAATAATCCATAGAACCTATACGCCAAGTTTCATCAAAATCGGTTCAAAATTACGCCCTGTACGCGAGTACGAACATACAAACAAACAAACTGACAGACGAAAGAAAATATGGCCAGTTGACGCAGGCTTCGTTCGTTCGGTCAATAATAATAATACACTACTCGCATTTACAAAAATGCAGTTTTTCGTAATTTTTAGGGTTCCGTACCTCAATAGGAAAAAACGAAACCCTTATAGCCTCACTTCATTGTCCGTCTGTCCGTCCGTCCGTCCGTCCGGGTGTCAAGACCTTTATCTCGGGAACGCGTGAAGGTATCGAGTTGAAATTAAAACCATATACGCAGATCTATAGTATCTTGCTGCAGAAAGAAAAATAAAATTTCTCAGTTTTCGTAAAAAAAAGTTACAGCCGAATATGTCGTAAAAAACGCACATTTCGACACTCACAGAGGAATCAAAACCTATGGGGTACTTCCCGTTGACCTAGAACTTTGAAAATTGGCAAGAAGCATTGTGTTAGAGTAATAAAAACCGATTATTTTGCCTCTTTGAAGTTCCCGGCAGCTTAGTGGTGAGACCGTCTGACTTGCGATCCGCAGGTCCTGAGTTCGAATCCCACGGCACGCACCTCTGTCTTTTCGAAGTTATGTGCGTATTGTTGATTGCCGCCAACTTCAAGCGGTAAAGGAAAACATCGTGAGGAAACCTACATGTCTGAGAGTTCTCAATGATCTTGAAATGATCAAAAAAATAAAAAAATAAAAACCGAAAACTGGACATTTTTTATTTAATCACAAAAAATAGTGTCTCTATGCAAGGGCCCAAATTTTAAAGTGAATTAACCGTATCATGTGGGGTATCATATGAAAGAGCCTCATTAGCATAAGCTAAAACAGGTTTTTAACACATTCTTCGCCCCCTGCAGACCCTTCACTTCAGCTGGAACCAAAACTTTTTAAGCGAATTTTGATTAAGTACAGAGTGGCCGCGCAAAGCATTGTTGACTGCCTCAAGCGCCGGCGGTTTACTGACTACTACAAAATGAACGGGACACTCGCTCGGATCCGAGTGGGAGGTGCCGCTGCTATACCCCACTCTACTTGGATCCGAGTGGTGAGCTAGGAATGTGTAAAATATTTTTACGATTTATATTTTTCGGTTTATGAAGGAAAATATAAAAAAAAAATGAGTTCCCCCTTTTATTTAGTTTGTACGGAACCCTCGGTGGGTGAGTCTAACTCGCACTTGTCCGGTTTTTATTTTTAGTGTGGAGCACTGTGACATCACTAGCAGTACTTAAAAGCCTACACTACCCAATTTCTTGGGCCCTATCTATCGGGTCTTTGTTCTTTAATACTTTACACTGTCCCTGCCGACAATGCACGATAAATAGCGTGGTGTAATATGCCTTTTTCTAGTCTTTGGCGGACTAATAAGACTGATATGTCCGTCGTAAGTAATATTAAACTTATAAAATAAATCCAAACTGTTGTAAAAACTTTTTAGTCACATTATTCGTTTAAAAAAGCCGACACTAAGTGGTTCAGGTTTTCGCATATTGGTGTGACCGATCAATCCAATTAAATTGGCATTGAATCTGATATTGGTTTGTGATTACAAACGTGGAGCATATTATTTAACAAATGGAGCACGTTCGCCTGGTTTACCCTTTGTGCGAGCAAGACGTGCGAAGTATAGTTTAGATAAAGGTCTGTGAAATCAACCCTAAAAGTAATACGAGTCACTTAAATAAAACAAATAATTAATAACACATATTATATTTATAATTTGTTTCATACAAATTATTTTATGATCGTAACATAACATAGCGACAAGATTTTTTACACCTGTCCAAGTGCATAGACCAGGCCTGCGAAATAAAGTTCTCTAATATTTATTTAAGGTTTTAACGACTAGGCCCTAGTCACTAAGAGGTTCTTGTTTTTTAACTATGTCTAATGTTTTTATTGACCTAAAGTGTTTGAATTTATTTTGTTATTTAATTCAAAAACGTCTGTTTGCTCATTTACTAATGTACTTACATCAATTGCATATCTGATCTGTCTTTACTGAGCTATGTTTGTATTTATTTATCTGTTTTGCTGTTACATACATATACATTGAAATACAATTATCAAATGCTTATGTCTATCACAAATGATATTTTATCTTTTTTTACTATGTTAAATTCATGTTTACTGACCCATTTTACTGAAACAATTTATATCTACTCCATTTATTTTTGCTACGGTGTATATATTATGTGTCAATATATAGCCCAACAAAACCTTATATATCTAGTCTTATTTCTATTTTTGCTATTTCAATACAGTAATTTACGAATGTTTCTGTACTGTCTCTGCTCGGTAATAGTTCGTATAAACTAGTTTTATCAATTTTGTTTTCCAACTTTTGTTACAGATCAAATCCGCTCGCGAGCCTCGAATCAAGCTGAACAGTATACAATAACGTAAGGTTAACTTTGAAGACGTTAGGCTAACAGATGCACGATAGACTCTCCTTGCACTTGAACCGATTCAAGTACTGAAAGAACCCACCATGCCCTGTTAGTTTTTGGGTTAATATAGATGCCGGTTTTACTGTACCTAAATTTTTTTACGTGTTCACTACATCTAGAAGGAATAACTTCTTGATATACGCGTCATAGATGTTATTGATAAGTGTATGTTTTTACCATTTTTTTCTCGGTTCGGCTAAATACGTCCAACAAAGGTTCATATTCTCATATTCTTCGAGCAATTTCGGTTCAAGTAAATTATTCACGATATTAGAGACTCTACAGTCTTGATGAGCTGTAGCGTGATCAAAATCTATATTAAAAATTAGTACAGGTTGTTTAGTATACTTTGCGAGATTGTAGTCGTGTGCAAGCTCCGACATGCCGGGATGAGGCGCGCCTCTGATGAGCACCAGCTGCGAGTGGAGCGTGAAGTCCGGTGCGTATTCGCGCGCGAGGATGATCCTCCTGTAGGCGCCGGTGAGAAGGCAGCGCTTGTATTGGTGTGAGTAGTTGACCAGCCCTCTGAGCTTGTTGTCGCACAGTTCCACTTTGTCGTTCCAGTTCTCTCTGGTGAGCAGTTGTTGCTTCAGTTCTGGTGATCGTCGTCCGGACATGAGCTGGTACATGTGTTCCACGATGGTGTTCTGCAGCTGTGACTCAGTCAGGGTCCCGATGTAGGCGTCGAGCTGAGCTCGGAGTGCGTCCGGGCTGCTGTCCAGGCAGTACACCACTCCCACGTGACCTGGATAAATAAAGTAGATTAAGCTATATATGTGTAAAATATCTGTATTTTATTTCTAGTATAATTTCACCATAAAGGTTAATTTAAAATGGTGCTTAGACAATGAAAAACACAAGATTCTCATACAAATTTTTATTTAGGTTTCCGTACTTAACTAGGAACCCTTATAGTTTCGAGATGTCCGTTACGATTTTTGTTTGTGAAATAAAAATTATGAGCAAATAAAAAATACAGTGCAGTACAAAGTAAAAGAAATACCTTCTTTTTCAAATATTCTCGCCAATTCTAATGCAACATTGACACCAAACGAGTATCCGAGTAAATAAAACTTGGACTTGAGCTCCACACGCTTCCTCATGAACTAAAATAATAAAAAATACTTATAATGAAATAACAATACATTTAAGACATCGAATCATAAATGAAGAAATCCAAGACGAACAAAAGTCACCAAATTAAGCTAAGGAATCACACATAATTAAGAGCAGCATGATACAGGTAGTAAGGTATGATCAACAACCAGGAACACACTAGTTGCAGAACGCTTCAAATAAATGTTTTTGGAAATCTATTGGGCTAAATCTAATAATAAATCTATAGTTTCAATAGATCTATTGGGATCAAAATGATAACGATTATGAAGAAATTGTGTTCACTCGTAATAGTTCTGGCAATTTCTCTATTATATAACGGGTGCGTCGATTCCATCAGTTTACCTTAGCAATATTATCAGCCATCTGTGGGATGCTGTCGTTTGACATGTCAGGCATTAGCTGGAAAGTTAGAGCCTGGACCTTTAGTCTCTCACTGACAGTTGTGAAGATACGGTGATGGCCTTCAAATCCTGGCACCAGCATCAAGTAGGTGGCTTTTGGATCCATCTCTTCTTCTTCCTGGTAAATTAAATATCTGATATTAACCATATTGCCAGGCCACAGCTTCTGGTCGTAGAACACTTTTAACACTTTACTAATTAAAACGCTGTGCGGTAACATTCTGCATCCACCATACAATGATACAATTTACTACTTAAATTAGGTAATTTATTCCTGATTTATTCAATCTATAAGTTAGTTAAAACATCTCGAAAGTTACGAAGATGTAGCATGTTCTTAGTTGCTGGTCAACAAGGCGATCCCTTTAGATCCGTCATTTATTCAGCCTGGCCAATTTGTTTTTTTAGGGTTAGGGTGTAGAAAAAATATAATCCACTTGACGAGTAGCCCCTACACGTCAAGTGTGTTGTGTGTGTGTCAATTTGTTTATATTAAGCCATTAACTGGGTATCTTCATAGTAATGCTAGGTATGAAACAAGAAGCCTTATTTTAAATCACCGTATGGTGTGTATGTAAGTATACCTATTAAAAAAAGTAATGTAATACCATGACACTGCTGCATGAAGTAGGCATAGTGACAACAGGTTCGGAAGCCATACATTCGTCTTGGTCGATATAAGAGAAAAATGTGCCCAAACTACTGTTTTCATTGCTTACGGGCGTTGAGAAATTGGAATCTAAATTAATCAAGCTGAAACATATTTACAAATTAATTGTAATCAAGAAACTCGCGTTACCTTATAGTGAAGTCAAGTTGGAAAATCAAAATTTCAGTGATCAAAATATAGTTACAAATCAGTCTTTCAGCTTATCCAGTAACGAAATAACAATCTAAAGTATTGAATGGGAGAATTTTTGAAGATTGAGGTCTAAAGTGGTTACTAGGGGAATTTCATGTTCGGGATTGAATTAAAAAACGTAAACAAAATAACTATTATTACTTTCGCCTATCAGTTGAACGGGTCTTGCCCGGACTGTATTGTACAATAATAGGGAAATAACTAAATTTATCTTATATTTTTAAACGAGCAATTCTTGTTTAAATTGTTTCAACGATTTTGATAAAATTTGGTATGTAGGTAGATTCAAGGACGATGAATTGATCTAGTTATGTTTCAATTTTAGTTAACCCGGATTTGTATCCGTATTTTTAGACATAACAAATCCGAGTAGAATTTGGTCGCCCAAGTACTTTCAAGAACAATTATGGGAACAAACTTACTCTGCTACAGTCATTCTTATTAAGATTTCAGTAGGATAAAATTTCAAGTACGTATTTTTAATAGCTGTATTTATTTCTTCAATGGTGACTAGATCAAGACGCAAATCTTTTAAACTAAGTTTCTCATCAAGTTCATGTAGAGATTTAACGCCTGAAAAGTAAATAAACTGGTTACACAAAAATCAGAATCAAGTTTTTATAATCTATTTACAAGAGCATAAAAAACTAAACAGCTGACGAACGCTGGGACTAATGCAAGTAACTAACGAAATATGATTATATTAGCTGAACAAATACACTGTTAGAGGCAAACCATTAATCGGCACAGTCGGGGCGTTTAGGTGCGACGTGGCATTCAAATTTAATGGCGAATGAAGCCAATTGGAGCTATTTTAATTTAGAACAACCACAAAAAAATAAAAATAAAAACTAAATCCGATACAAGTAGGTACTATTTCTGGAGGAAACAATCAACTCAAGTTGTTGCTGATAACTTCATAACCGATCTCTTGATGATTAACGTTGCTATAACTCAAGGACTTTCTGTAACTCTATTTTTGTTGCACAATGTAGACGTACTGAATCTTGCTATTCTTTGGTATATATAGATAACAGCAAACTTGTGGAAATATACAATTTCAATCTTGGAGTTAATAAGTGAAAATTGAGGCATTTGAAGAAAGTATAGTTAAGTGAGCGTGTAACAGACTAAGTCAACGAAAACCTCATCGAATCCAACGGCAATTAGACAACTTGCCTTTTCTCCGCTAAAAAGAGTAGCTTTTATCGTCTCCTATATTCCGGGATGGATCTTATCTTGATCATTGACAGAGGCTAAGCTGTTGATAGAACCCAAAAATCATCACCGGAATTTCGTGATATGGATGGAATAGTAAGTCCGTCTCGGTAAAGTTTACTTGTTAATATAAAAATATTATTTTGAACTTCATAAGTACAAATATAATTGCATAAAATGAAATGAAACTACTTTCATTACTTACCGATGATCTTAGAAAGCTTCTGGAGAAATTTATAATTAGATTTTTTTTTAAGGTTATAAATAATGACGTTGGTCAGTTTTTGTTCTAAGCTGGTTTCCAGAGCATTTAACATAGCTGATAGAGGCAGAGGCTGCAGCCTGGGATCCGATGTTTCAGAGCCATCCATCTAACAGAAGAAATATTATTATTATTATTTTCTAAAAGCGATTGTTACGCTATTTCGTAAGCTGCAAGGATTATAATTGTAATGTTCAAACTTTTTTTATATGTATAATGAGCAGCAAAGATGCAGACAGCGTTGCAATTGGTAGGTGATAACCGTTGCATAGAAACCACCGCAAGACTAACGGTGTCACTGATGCTTTGCCAACCCGAAGAGGCATAAAGGGCATAAAGGGTGTATGTATGTAGGCATACATACAGCCTTTATGTTGAAAAACAAGAAAATAATTTTGAAGGAAGAACATTCCACATCTTGATAGTCTATAGTCCGTGTAAAGAAGGAGCGGAAGAAAATATTGTTTATATTATTACAAATTTTGACCCTAGAACAGAAAGATTGTAAAATATATTCATATGGTACTGAAAAGTTCTTCTTCTTTGTCATGATTACTAGCCAGGAAGATAAGGTAACACAAAACTACGAAAGACAAAGCTAAGGAAAGAAAACACTTCTATGCTGCTTGGATTAGATACAAGAAAGTATAAGATTGGGCGCACTCAGGGGTTAACTTTACTCATCGATTTTTTAATTGCTTGTAATATGTGTAAATGTATATAGAAATATTTTTACCTCTTTAAGTTGTCCAGCGTGGAAAACCAAAGCTGGTAATCTGTGTTCAACTCTCGCTCGACAGACATTATCAATTACTGAAGAAATGTGTTCATCGGACATTAAATGGCACGAGTGGTGCAAGATGACAAAATAACTGAAATTGTGTAACTTGTGTTAACAAAAAATTATATCTGTCATCCTTATTTGTAACGATAAAATTTGGCGACGATAAAATATTCGATGCTCAAAATTCATATCTTTGTTTGTAATGATGACCACCAAAATGATGTGTCAAGTATGGATCACATAGCTAAATATGAAAATGAATTTAAATGTTATTTACGCAGTATACTTAAAATTTTATATTACGATTAAAATTTGTGTTTTTATATTTATGCATATTGAATTATTGAGACAATCTTCTAGGTTGTGATTAAAATACTCTAGCGGATTCGTTTTTTTTTTCGATTCGTTGAACGTTCAACGAATGATATATGGTGTAATATGTATTATGTTTATGTTTTCATATTTTATTGTAAAAATGGATTCCAAGAAGATAAATAAATATATAAAAGTAATACTCACTCTAATTCGTTGCAGACGTTTCTCGATGTCAAGTCCAAGTTCATAATAACGAGTGGCTTATTCTTAAATTGTACGTCGGTAGGTTCTATCTCTGAACCTTGGTTGTTATTAAAGTTGTGGACTATAAAAATACCTCTAATAGAACCTAATTTAGCACCTGTTTTGAGCAAGTTCATGCAACCAGCTTCAGTCTGAAGATTTTCTGAGGAATGTTTTACTGCGACGTCGAGTTTATTCCAGGACCTGTAAGAATAAGAATATATAATTTTATAAACGTTTTTACACCAAAGTATCTTATTCTTTTTATTTCATCCCTAACTCTTTCTTAATTAAGTACTTCATAAGCAAAAGAAAGAAATAGTGATTGAAATAGAAACAAACAACTAAAATATCAAAATTACTATAAAATCACAATTTCTATCCACATTTTAAACTAATGTTATTTATTTTCCTTTAATCTTATTTGGTGTCATTTTTTTAGTTGGTTTTTTTAGGGTTCCGTACCTCAAAAGGAAAAAAATCCCTTATAGGATCACTTTGTTGTCCGTCTGTCTGTCCGTCTGTCCGTCTGTCCGGGTGTCAAGACCTTTATCTCAAGAACGCGTGAAGGTATCGAGTTGAAATTTAAACCATATACGCAGATCTATAGTATCTTGCTGCAGAAAGAAAAATAAAGTTTCTAAGTTTTCGTAAAAAAAAGTTACAGCCTAATATATCGTAAAAAACGCACATTTCGACACTCACAAGGGAATCAAAACCTATGGGGTACTTCCCGTTGACCTAGAACAATGAAATTTGGCAAGAAGCATTGTGTTAGAGTACGCACATAGGAAAAAATCTGAAAAGTGGACATTTTTAATTTAATCACAAAAAATAATGTCTTTATGCAAGGAATGAAGGTCCAAATATTTATAGTGAATTAACAGTATCATGTGGGGTATCATATGAAAGAACTTCATTAGCATAAGCTAAAACAGCTTTTCAAATATTTTTATGGTGTATATTTTTCGGTTGATGAAGGAAAATATAAAAAAAATCTATGATTTCTTTTTATCTACTAGTTTGTACGGAACCCTCGGTGGGCGAGTCTGACTCGCTCTTGTCCAGTTTTTTTTTTTATAAATAAGAGCTATGTATTATCTCTAAAAAGCTAAGTAGTTCTCATAAAAATAGTCATGATCTAACAGAATGTAGTTTTAAATCAATAGTTTTTTAAGGTTTACGCGATTGTTAATTACACCAAAAAAAACACAGACACTAATAGGTCTGCAGTGTGCGAGTATGCACTAGTAAGCCAAACTACTACATCCTTTTTGATAATTATCAAATCTTGGCTAGAGAGACGTTATTTACCAAGTATGTTGCGCGAGGCTATTGAAATTAAGAAATAACCAAACTTTAATAGACAAGATGGTTGGCAAGTACCACATGCACGGACCCCGGTCATCAAATTAATAAAATCTCAGCCCCAACACAGATCTGCCACAGAACTGTTGACACTGTGAGCGACTTCTGTGTGCATAGGGAACGGAGTGCATAAAAATACCTAGTAGGCGTACTTAGTTAATATTTTCATATCAAAAAAGATACTTAACTGTAATCTAGTCTCACCTGTGAACATAGATGCTGCAAAATACTCGAAATGTCAGGTAAACTTATGTAAAATATACACAATAAATCCGTTAATCGTTTTATCTCTTCTAATATTTGAAATATGCTCGGTTATATATAAAATTTGCCAACATCACTATACTTACATGAACTTCATATTATAGTAGCCGGCATTGCTGCTAGGTTCTATAATATGAATTACCAAGTTCCTAGCTCCTCCCTTGACGAGACGGTCTGCCAGTTCGATACTTACCAAGGATTCATCACAAACAACTATGTAAGTTCCTTTGGGACAGTACGTTATGCTGAAATTAAATTAATTAGAATACGTAATTGCCAGTTTCTGAAAAATATATCGAAAATCAAAATCTTAATATTTGTACAAAATTCATCCAATATTAGATTTGCATTAAGCTTAAACAATGAGTTAGCTTAGGTTAGGTACTGAAACGTGGTCACTTACTATGGGCGTACTATACTACAAGGAAGCTCAAAGTCACGCTAGTCACGCTCGGATCTCTCTTCGAGATCATATCAGAAACGAAGAGATACGTAGACGTATAAAAATCACCGACACAGCGGATTAATAAGTTGAAGTGGCAGTGGGCAGGGCACTTAACACGTGGAACTGACGGCCGATGGCACCGAAAAGTTCTCGAATGGAGACCAAGAACTGGCAAGCGCAGCGTAGGACGACCAGCCACAAGGTGAACAGAAGACATCATACAAGTGGCAGGAAGACCCTGGATGCTATGTTCAGCAGTGGACTTATTATGGCTGAGATGATGATGATGATGATGAATGAGTTAGGTAATACAGAGTTACCTACCTTGTAGTAATATTCAGTTGATTTATTGTTTCCAACTTCTTCATCCGAATGAGGACCTGAGCTCTATTCTTATTCGCAGACAACATTCTGAACGCTTCAGTCACGTTATCGGGAGAGTAGGTCACTCTGCTGAGAGGTCTCACGATACCTTTGGCTATCCCTTCTGCTATTCGCAGTTGAATAAGCTAAAATTAATAAAACAAAACTTTACAAGAGAACTTTGGCAAAAAATATGTTTTTCTTGCTAGAAATCACAAAAATTTAGTAAAATACAAACAAAACGCACCTTCTTTTCGTTACCAAATTGGGGTGAAAATATGGTATTCAAATTTATAGCCATGTAATTTCTGTGGTCAAGTAAATAGTGCATACCGAAATTGTCGTTCCTTATCATATCATAGTTGCATGTATCTTGTAACGTGCCATCAATACCCACACATTGCATGGCGGCCTGAAAAAGTGTTACATGGTAAAATGTACATGAATACTAAAAGGAAAGTAAGAAAGTAACGTATTTAAGTGTGCAAGTTTTTGTATTAACACATCTAAAGTGTGATGTAATAGGATTATCTGAAACTGGTAGACATCTTCAAGTCAAAGATCCCGCAAAGCCTGAAGACCAAGGTATACGACCAATGTGTCTTGCCTATTCTGACATACGATGCTGAAACATGGGCATTTACTAAAAAGACCACGCATAATATCCGAGTGGCATAAAGGGTCATGTTGGGTATCTCTCTTGTGGCCCGTATAACAAACGTAGATATTCGACGACGAACAAAGGTCGAAGTCGTAGTTAGGTGGATCACAAAACTCAAGGGAGATGGGCGGAACTCAAGTGGGGATGGTGACGTAGTCAGTAGAACGACGGACTGTGGACTAAAGCAGTCACAGAATGTTGACTGCGAGACGGAAAGCGAACACCTGGCAGATCTTCAAAAACAATGGATGATAATGGCACAGGGCCGGAAAGAGTGGAGCACTACAGAGGAGACTTATACTCAACAGTGGGTGGACGATGGTTGTTGATAATGATGATTACATATATACTATAATAATGATGATGATATAATACTATACTAATAAACATGAAGCCCTTATATTGAGGTCGGGTATATGAAGTTCGACTTTTTATAAAATGTGATTGATCCCTAAAAAAAGTTTAGTTGCTGGAGGCAGGAGTATCAGAAAAAATGCTGCACTATTGTTAAGTAAAATAAAAGACATTTTATACATTCTTTCGTGAAATAGATTTTAGATTTATTTTGATTGACCTAAAAAAAAAAAAACTTTGCCGTATTGAATGACAATGGCTAGTTTTTGCAGCAGGAATGAGCCGGAAAGGGAGTCACCACATATAGAATTGGTCATTATTA
This sequence comes from Lycia hirtaria, assembly GCA_947563715.1. Lineage (NCBI taxonomy): Eukaryota > Metazoa > Arthropoda > Insecta > Lepidoptera > Geometridae > Lycia > Lycia hirtaria. The sequence goes on from OX387375.1 coordinate 30,731,237, forward strand.
AAAAAAACTGTTCGAACAACGTGGCACTGAGGGTGTTGCTGTCCTTATCTAGACACGGTAGCATGTCAAGCCAAGTTCAAGCTAAGAGAACTGGCGAGCTGCATCGAGTGTAATATCTTTCGAACCATTTGGAGCCACTTTTGACCCATAACTCAAAAACTACTTCACACAAACATGTCAAATTTGGCTCTTATATTGAGACCTACAAGATACATAAGTGCTCCAAATTTCAATAAACACACCTTAAACGGTTATTTAGATATTAACGTACAAAAATCTCCATTTTTGTCACTGACTGACCTATAGATCAAAATTACAACCCAGTTCCAGATAACCTAGAACGTTCAAATTTGGCATTCAGATAGGTAATTGGGTCAATACAAAGGAAAAAAATCGAAACTAGATTTTTTAAATCATTTTATTATAATTTTTCAATTAATTGATTCTATTAGGAACACTTACTTATAGTGTCTGTAATGTAAAAATCAGCAATCAAAATTGATGACAGCCGGTCTTTATGTGGATTTTGATGTCTTCACGTGAATATATAACCAGTGGAATACCACCCTTATTTTTTTTAAATAAGAATATAGTCGTCTTTCGTATTTATTACGTTATTAACTGGGATTTAGTATTAATTATTTATTTGAATATTTAGCACACATCAATAGTGTAAAGTGTAAGATGATTACATCAAAAGAATTAATTAATAGTTATTTCGGAACACAGCGCACGATGCGGCGCGGTGGCCGTGGAGCAGCAGGGCGGGGAGCAGTGCAGTACAATCACAGACATAGTAGATGGAGCCTGCGACTTCATTTCTATGAAAACCTTGCGTGGCACATTTTTGGTACCGACTGTGACGCCAGTCAAGTCAGTCTTAGGTTTCAATATATTATCTTAATTTATAAGAAGAAATGATATTTGAAGTAATTATAAAATATTTTACGAAGTTATAAATAAATTTCAGGACTGTCCATTGAACTTGGCACATATTTAGATCTCACTTTTTTGTCGTTGAAGTCAATAACCAAGGTATATATCATAATATTGTACTTGGCTCTTGACTTGGAATTGTCGTGGCTAAAAATTTTTAGCCACGACAATTCTCTATTCAAACAGACTAATACTGTTTGTAGCCAGCCAGGAAAAAAAACAAGAGAAACTCTCTTGACTCTAGAGAACATCACTATGATTAACATAATTTTACTAAATATCTCAGAAGTTCCAAGTGCCAATTTAAATTTACCTTTCTCATAGATCTACTAAGACAATTGATGACAATGTCACATCGTCTTCGAACAGATTCCAGTTTTATATTATAGCTGTCGCTATTTCTCACATCTTCTATGATTTTCGGTAGAACAGAGAGTGGAGTAATACCAACGTTTTCAGCTGAAACATATTTGCTTATTTAAATTTTAGAGTCAAAAACATAAATCCATCCCGTAAATTTCGAACGACGATTGGTGGCGCCAGGTACAAACTTCATAATAGAAGTTTCATTTTATATTAGCGATCTGTTATATTTGTGATAACTAAAAGAAAACATCATAAAAAATTCCGGTTCTATTCATAAAGTATGTTTGATGAATCTGGAAAATTGGCACTAAATCCCTTAAATGAAAAATAAATCGGCGTATTTTTTTATTTTCATAAAAAACTAAGAAAAAAAAAACAATCTTGAAATTAGTCACAATCAAATATTTGATTTATGATATTATTTAAAAGCACAAAAAATACATAATATCGACAGAATTTATGACGTGATAATTTTGATAAAAACAGAACTTTTTTTGGTATCGTTTCGCGCCAGATATTCTAACAACTCGAATTCTAACGAAACGTTTTAGTTCCACTTAGCACTTAGTTTCCTGAACAGATACAGTCTGGGTGTCTGAAAATATATTTTTTTCTACACAAAATTGCGCGCTCCATTGTAAATCACAACAGTCACTTTGAACTAAAATAACAGTAGAATAAGAACCCCTGTTAAAAAATGTCTGAGTTACCTGCTAACTCTGGAAACATGTCAAGTAAGAATGCCTTCTGTTTGTTGTCACAGCCAGACACGTAAACGTCACAGTCATTGGAGAGACAGATAGTGACGACCGCCTGCGTTAGCGCTCCTGCACCGCCGTTGATCAGTACTCTCGAACCTTTACGAAGACAGCTTCTGATTGTCTGTGAAAATTTATATTGTATAATAAAATGTTGTTTATATAAACATCCTACATAAACAAGAAAATATAACAGAATTTCTGCTTTCAGTAAATTGAAACCAAGTATTAAAGTGTTACCAGGCAGTAGTATGCATGCGTGTACGCCAGTGGCACAGTAGCAGCGTCCTCTAGGGTCCAGTGCGCAGGCACGGACCACACCAGGTCCTGGTCGGCTGCCACGGTGCTGCTGATTGCTCCTCCGGATACAACACCCATCACCTTTTCTCCCCTAAGATACAAAAAGAAATAATAACCTTTGTAGAAAGAAGTTTTGTAGTAAGATTTTTATCTCGGCTACATCAATAGAGACAGTATAAAATAATGATATCTTATTAAACAAACATCTACTCAGCCTTGATATTTGTAACGACCCCTCAAGCACTGCTATAAGTACTTCAATAACGGATTACGTAAATAATCATCGAAATCCTTTGACTTTTTTGCGCTTGACAACGGTTCGCCTTACTATACCGTCAACTTTTTTTATTGATAGAAAGATTGACAGCTTCTAAAAGGTATTTTTTATAATCATAAGATTTTGGTAATTTTTAAGTAAGGTCTGCCTGATGACAGATCTGGTGATTATTTTTATTTAAACTACTAATCGCTAACTAATTTATTTTATTAATGTATTTAATCAAATCAAACAACAAATTATGTACTTATTTTCAAATCTACAAATCATGTATTTTTTGCTTAAAATATATCTGTATACCTACTGTCTGTAAAAGCTAAAGAACTTTGATTTAATATGAGTAACATCATGTACATAGACCTAGTTTTCACAGACAAATACAAGTAAGTAAGTAAGTTCGTATAGGCTGAGTGGGCAGCCCTATTGTCAGAGTTATAATACAGACCAATGAAGTCATTGTATCACAAACAAATTAACTCTAAATTTGTCTGCAGCTTACCTGTTGTCAATTCCACTAAAATCCATCCCGAATGTTTGTTCAGGCATATTTGTATTACCAGTGGCAATATTCGCATCCCTAATCGAAACTCCAGCGTAACATACCTACAAATATAACAGATACACAATTAAAAATAAAATATCCATTCTCGAATGTGAATTCCATTCAGACTTTACCTAAATGTTAATAATAATATTAAATCAAAGAAGGGTGATCTTGTCATAGTAAGTACCTGGACGCCCGATCTCTACTCAGATTTTTATGACTGAAAATACGGGCAAACACGTAAACTAAAAATGAAACTAGATTTATCGTCCCCAAATCTTCTTACCCTAATCTACCTTAACCTAAATTTGGCTTGGGACCAAATTTCATCAAAAACGTTGGAGACATTTGTAAGATCCGTATTATTATACTAGCATTTACTGGCGGCTCCGCACCCGTGTCTCTATTTCCTTAAAATTAAAAAAATTATAAACCGTAAGACTTTTTCATAGATCGTCTGTGCGTAGGTTTCTTCTAATGATAATACAACTTAAGTACATAAAATTTAACTGCGTCATGATAGGTACGTACCTACGTAACGTCAACAGAATGATAATATAACTTGGTTTTGACTCGCAAGATAGTGTTTAACGCTCACGGTTGGTGGTGAGACTAATCTCTCGCTGTGTGAACGTCTGTGACTTGCGTCGCGAGACAGAGAATACCACTCGCGATCAGCAGATAGACAGACGCCTTTCTCTTTGGAATAGAATATCTGAAGTACGTGCCTCTGCTGTGTGTACACAAACAGAATCTAAACGTGTTGCCCGTTGCTCAACACTTTCCTCTGATTAGAGAGTGCGTCTATTTTCTTTGCTTCTGATATCGCTATTCTTTTTCTCCTGCTGTCTCACAATTTCCGGGAAAGGTTTGAATAACTCTTTGGAGGCAAATCGATAAACTATTTACAGTTAAGACAACATAATCAACACGGACGAATAAACCCATTAATCCATTAAATGCCTACATTAGCTTTCAAATAACCATTATTAGACAACACGGAACGGTTTGTTGCCCGTGCTACTACCACTACACTACCCGTGACTTACCCTTCTTACTACTTTAGTTGAAAGTTGTTAGAACAGCAATAAAATATTGCCCGTATTACTACCGTAAAATTAAAATAACAAAAACAAATTAAAATAATTAAGTATTACAATTTGTATTTTAAATTAAATATCATAAGGTATTTTTATATTATGAACGATTCAACACCAACCCTGTCAACCAAATAATGTCAGACCCACAAAAGAACGCTGTATATTGATAGGGGGATCTTTTATAGAGAAAAAATCTATACAAATTTATAGAAGATATATTTCAAATTTTGATTCGACTCGAAATGTATGAAACGGGTGCGAAATTCTGTTTGAATTTGACAATTCGATATTACTTCAGCTATCATTGCCAACTTGATTATTTTTATTCGGCCTACAGAACCGACAAGCCTAGAGGCAAGCTAAAACTGTTTGGCCAAACTGTATTTGTCAACTAAAATAAAATATCATTCATTCAATCATTCAATTTCATCTCCATCTTTTCAATTTCGTTAATCGTGATGGTACAATACCAAGGAAACAGCGCAATAATATTTGTTTGGTAAACTTTGAAGAAAGTTTATGTCTGAATTTCTTACAATACTTATTTGTCTACATTTATCATCCACTAAGGCCTACATAGAAACCGATCTCAAAATAGTTGGTTTACATATCTAGTACGTATCTACCTATTACCTACTTTTTGCAATACGAATTCTAGTTTCTGCGTAATACGTGGACAAACATACATGACAAACATTTATGAAATTTGGCACACATGTTTAGAAGCTTGTATAGACTAACATATACAAAAACTGAGTTCTAACAATATTACAAACATACAGGTCGAATTAATAACTTCCTTTTTTTAAGTCGGTTAAAATAAATAATTAAAATAAAATTAAAATTAATATTACAACAAACGTGATTTTTTGCCGTTTTTTATAGATAATGGTAAGGAACCCTTCGTGAGCGAGTCCGACTCGCACTTGGCCGGTTTTGTTTCTTCAGTCAAGAATGAGTTTTCTCATTAAATATCTAAAGCAGTAATGGCCAAACGGCCTTAGCCTGCCCGTAGCGCAAATTACAAAATAATCATTAAATGTCAAATACTTCGTTTTTGAAAATTAGAAAATGTGCAGATATTTATACGATAATTTTCAACATGTGACACTTTTGCGAAGAAAATCGTGTTGGTGGAACTCAGCGATTCTATAGTCTGAAGCACTTCTCTCAGGCATCCAATGAATATATACACATTTTTAGAGATTTATAAAATAATTATGGAACTGACTTTGGAGCTTTTTCTCTACAACAATTCAAGAATCACAAAAATCGGTCCACGATTGTCGGAGAAATTCGTGTAGGTACCTACATATACAGGGTGCTATATTATTTATTAGGAAGCGATCGTGAGGGTAATGTATAGGTGGAAATAGGACAGGTGCGACCTGGGAGCTGAATTAGTGTGGGGCAGGAATGAAACGTAACGAGAGATGGAGTGAGATGGGAGTCCAACAAAGGATCTAGGTGGTTGCGGGACGTAAGTGGCATAGAAGCGAGACATGGGAGTTGAATGGGAGCGAGAAAAAAGTGCGGTGGGAGCGAAGTTGGAGAGGAAGAGGAGTAAGGTGTAAACGCTATAAATGCGAGGAGTAAGTGAAGTGAAATTGAAGTAGTAGAGTGGGAATATGGCAAAAGTTGGACAGGGCTAGGTGCAGGTGACAGCAAAGGGGAGTGCGACGGAAGCAAGGTGGACGTGGAAAAGATGTGAGGCAGGAGTGGAGTAGAAGCGAGGTGTGATCGAGACAGGATATGAACGTGAGCAGAGCTGGAGTGGGTTAAAAAAGGGGACGGCAGTTTATTCTTCATTTAAATACATTTACGTTTGACCACATACTCGACACAAATAGATTGAGCCGGCAGTTAGGTTGGAGCGCAGCGGTTATGTTTCCTTACGCGTAAGAAGTCGCGGGTACAGCTAGTATGTATATAAAAATATACGCTACGAATTGATGACCTCCTTTTTTGAATTCGGTTAAAAAAGTCATAGAACTATTATCAAATCCTGAAGTATCTCGTTTGCGCGGTTTAAACCATATCTTATTTTTTTATTGAACTACAGACTCAGAGCAATTAAGAAAGAAAGTCCCTCTTAGTTTGTCAGAGACTACAACATATTGCTTATATAGGTATAAAAAAATCCATCGGAGTTATTTATTGGACTAACTCTGCTATTTCTTAACCGATTTTGATGAAACAAAGCCTATGACCATCGCAGAACCTTAGAAAACGCGTACCTATAAAATAACAGCATGTCAAAATACTCAGTACTTTACGAGTATTTTGAGTATTTACGAGTATATTCAAAAACTATATTTTTGATTCTGCTGCTTTCCTTAGCTCAAAAAAAAAAAAACTCCAATGTACAGGCGCGACTTCGTTACAGTTTTATTATAGGTATAGATATTATTACTATATTTATGTAAAAAAATCGTTTAAATATGTATATTAGTAGTAATTACTGTATGTACCTGAACAAGATTATTGGTATCTGGTAAATTAGGCTTCTTAATCCATGCTAATGCGCTAAGATCTCCTAATGCCGTGCTGGTTAGATAAATATTGTCGTGCTTCTTGGTCGGCTTACTTGATATATTGTAATAACCACCCCACTGACCCTGGAAATAAAAAAACAAGATAATTATGTATTAAAAAATATCAAAAGTAAATATGCTGTAACTTTTACAATAATTATAGTTTAAAAAACTGGAACAACCGACTTCAAAATACGCTATTTTGTTTACTTGTAATATTACTAAGGATTAGGATAAGTACATAAAGTTCATGTCATCATGTTCAGTCGGGTAATAATTAAACAAGGCGCTCAACCGTTGAAGTAACGTCTATTTTCTCTCTAAATATATTGGGTGAGAAGTAAGAATATAATAATAGTACATTTTTCATTTAATACCTTTTTGAAAATGTTAATACGTAAGTTATTTTCTATTTGATCCTTGATTATATCGTTCTCTGGATTGAAAAACGACAAAGATCCACAAAAGTCATCAACGACAATTAGTCCAATCTTATCATTGTGCTCTTGAATTATTTTTTTTACAAAACCTGACAAAACAGAAGTTTTTAAAATTAGATGTCTCTCTCACTCTTCCGTGTTTCTTCTTTTTTTAAATCAAAACCTTTGCAGACAGTTTGCCGAGAACGCTGGTAAGCTACTGCCTCGGTAGTTTTTGCAGTCTTGCTGTGACCCTTTTTCTTTGTAAACAGAACACTGACAGCCTTACAACCAGTCTCCTGGCATTCTACTGTTCCTCCAGCAAATGTTAAAAAGGACGTACTGATGAGTAGCTACCACACTTTGTTTAGTTTTAAGCATCTTGATGGAACACACTCATATCCTGCAGCCTTATCCGATATACTTAGTCTGGCCATAAATACTGTTACAGTTAAAAATAAGAAAGATATTACATTTGAATTTGGAAATTGTCATTTTTATACGATTGTTCATTGGGTTTTCTAATTTTGGCGCCAATACATTGTACAATATTTTGCGATATTAAAATGGAGCGGGGTGATAAAGAGAACCGAATCGCTGTGATTGCATTACACAAAGTTGGTATGGAGCCAAATGCAATTTTTAAAACTCTTCATACGCTTGGTATTAGTCAAATGTTTGTGTACCGGGCTATTAATAGGCACAATGAAACCTCCTCTGTTTGTGACAGAAAAAGATCTGGCCGTCCACGTAGTGTTCGTACGAAAAAGGTGGTCTAAGCAGTAAGGGAAAGAATTCGAAGAAATCCTGTCCGAAAGCAAAAGATTTTATCTCGGGAGATGAAGATAGCACCCAGAACCATGTCGCGTATTTTAAAAGATGACTTAGGACTTGCAGCCTATAAGAGATGCACTGGTCATTTTTAACTGATAATTTAAAAAAGAATAGGGTGGTAAAATCGAAACAACTACTGAAGCGGTACGCAAAGGGAGGTCACAGAAAAATTTTGTTTACGGATGAGGAAATCTTTACAATTGAGCAACATTTTAACAAACAAAATGACCGTATTTATGCTCAAAGCTCTAAGGAAGCTTCCCAATTAGTCGACAGAGTGCAACGTGGGCATTATCCGACTTCAGTGATGGTTTGGTGGGGTGTTAGCTATGAAGGAGTGACTGAGCCATATTTTTGTGAAAAAGGTATCAAAACATCGGCACAAGTATATCAAAATACCATTCTTGAGAAGGTAGCTAAGCCCCTTAACAACACCATGTTCAATAACCAAGTATGGTCCTTCCAACAAGACTCGGCGCCAGGTCATAAAGCTCGGTCCACGCAGTCTTGGTTGGAAGTGAACGTTTCGGACTTCATCAGAGCTGAAGACTGGCCGTCGTCTAGTCCTGATCTTAATCCGCTGGATTATGATTTATGGTCAGTTTTAGAGAGTATGGCTTGCTCTAAACGCCATGATAATTTGGAGTCCCTAAAACAATCCATACGATTGGCAGTGAAGAATTTTCCCATGGAAAGAGTGCGTGCTTCTATTGATAACTGGCCTCAACGTTTAAAGGACTGTATTGCAGCCAATGGAGACCACTTCGAATAAGCTTTTATATTTTAAATTGTTTTATATTTATGTATTAAACTAACACACTGTAAAAGTAATAAATATTATTTGCAATAAATTAATAATTTTTTTTCGTGACAATATTTATGGCAAGACTAGGTATAGATATATCCTTCACAACTCTACCACAAATTTTTTACAAAACTCAAGATTTACCTAATAAGCCGCAATAATATTGTATTTCAAACACCAGTATAATTTTTTTAAATTTCTGTAGGTCCATTTGCAGTTGAGGTACCCAAGAAAATTTTTGATCGTAAACAATTGGCATATACTTTCGATTTTCATTTGATGTTTTATGAACTTTTCTGAGTAATAGAAGTTTTTGTTTTTCTAAATTAAACGCTGTGATAACATTGAATAGTCTATGTTGGGATTGTACAAATCTTGTGCCATGTTCAACAGTAATAATGAATGTGTTCTGCGCGATATGTTTGCAAATTTCTTTCAGTTTCTGAAACAAAATCATATTGTTTTTAAATTTACTAATGTTTATCTCTGATAGATTTTAAAATATATAATTATTTTACATAATGTTTTTTAGTATTATATTAACTTCTAATTACCTTTTCATCCGCAAGTAGGTTCTTAATGACGACCAAGTCGGAAGTTTTAATTGTCACATTGTTAATATTATCAGTAAGTTTAATATCGTAACTGTGAGAAACTATCTCCGAAGTGACTTCGTTGATTGCCTCTAATATGTCATTTTCACTTGTAGACATAACACTCATTATTTGAACTCTCTTTCCGCTAACGTTTTCATTTATTATTTGCAAGTTTATTTGCAGAGCTACTTTTGTCTGTAAATAAAATTAAAGGTACATAATTAATTAATAAAACTTTCATATATGTATATAAACTCGATTGTAGAGTAAAATTAGTAAATTTCTTACTGGTACAACTTCTGTTAAGAAATGAGGTACAAAATGTTGTGTTACAATAACATCTGGTTTTTGTTCAACAATTGGCTTATCTTTGAATACTAAACCGACAATTTCCACACCTCCAGAACTGAAAATTATTTCATTAAGTTTAGAATTACTAACTTGTTTGATATTACTATTAGTATTTACCTTCTGCAATGTAGGCTTACAAAACGTTTCTTAATTTGTTACATGATAATATAAATATTTTTACCCGAATACCCAAGATGAAAACAACTAATTATAATTATATTTAGATATTTAATAATATGCCATCCTATAAAAATTCAAATTTATTAACCTGGTATGCTCATATGTATCGTAAACATCCGCATTTATACAAGCCACTTTATCAAGCATCACCAAATTTCCTCTCTTATGTTTTTTAATGTCTATTATGCATTTCTTTATATATGAAGGTACAGATAAACCATCTACATTTCTGGCAAATGCACTAAGCTGTAGAAGAGAATCAAGATAGGTGATCCAATTGCCAGTCCACTTAATGTTGGCCCTATTACGGTTTGACGTTGTAGAGTGGATAGACTGGAATTCGTCTCTGAAAATGAAATAAATATATTATTCAGTTACAAAAATACCTTTTTTTGAAAACTTCAGTACCATGCTCACAGATGAATTTAAATAGATGTTCTCCTTTACAAAAATACTAATTATTTACAGCTCGTTATGTAAAAGTACTTAAGTTACCAAACTTTTGATATTTTTTTCATGAAATTCATCTAAAACTTAAGATGTAAAACTTTATCTAAATACAAAGTATGTTAGAGCTATTTCAGATATATATGAAATAAATTTATACACAATAGTTGCACCTTTAATAATATTTGAGATATGCGCGATTTATTTATTTAATTTCAACAGTGATATTCCCATCACAATTCAACATATTTACGATTTTTCGTTGGGTACAAAAAAAATCTATTGCCCTTCCTAATGTTATTTTTAATTTTGCTTATTGCTTGTAATTTCATTTAAGTTGGCCAAAAATACATAAGGTAATATTTTGATGTATGGTTTTTTCATGGCATTGTTATTGTCTAGGTATAAAAATTTATGAAATATTAAATATAAAAAAATATTAATTATTATTATATAATTCATATACAACCCCAAAAATTATATTAGGTTCTAAATTTTCATCACATTAAATGTATACGTTCTTACTTATGTCCATATCCTTTGAGACACATCATTGTATAAATATCTTTAGTGTTTAGAATAATATTACTGGAACTTTCTTCTTTGTGTTGTAGGTTACGTCCCATTCTGTGATTTGGGTTAAATGTCGACACATACCCACTAACAATGGTGAAATTTTCATAAGTTATCTAGAAAATTACAAAATATACATATTTTACTCCAACGTACATAAAAAGTGATAGTAAATCTGATCTAAAATATATCTGGGTGTCTTCAAGTCGCGAGTGAATAGGTTTCTTCTAGGCAAGTGCGCTCCATCGTAGACCGTAACTATCGCTTGACACCAGACGAGTTATTTTATTTTTTAATAAAACACTAGAAGTAGAATTTACTTCAGTTATAAAGTATATCGATTATAAAATTGCGAATCTCGTCGCCTGGATTCCATAGAATTCTAATGACATAGATACTAGTATCAGAATAGGTAATCTCAAGTTGATTAGCTGTGTATAAATATCCTCCTTTTAAAACCAGATTCTAAACTTAGCATGACTATAATTGTCATTATCAACTACGCTATTTCTTCGAGTCAGGTAATCTGTAGTTAAAGACGTAGTATATCTACGATAATGATATTTTTCGATTACTTTCTTAAACTCACCTCAAATTTATGAGTTCCCTTAAAAATCATAACTTCTAGTTTCACAGGCAGTTCAAATTTAATAATGACTTCACCATGAAACTGTACATCCTGAAATACTACAGACAATTCTCTATAGTCGGCAACATTATTGTACATGGCTAGAGTCTCCCAGATGAGGACCAAAAATGCAGATTCAGGGAAAACGCAGTAGCCTGAAAAGAATGTGAAATGTGCAATAAGTTTAACTTGAAAACACAAATCATCATCATCCTAATGATAAGAAGTTGATTGCTTGACTTGAACAGTCTTACTTATAAACGCTAAATAAGCACATGCTAGTTAAACAGTGATTTATTCCCTTTTCGCGCGTGACAGTTCCCATGTGAGTGAAAGTGATAAATGCTTATTCATTTAATAAGATTTTAAAATGCGTTTCTAAGTAAGACGTGAAATAACCAACAAGGGGGTTATTGGTTATCGTTACGGAAATGTTTTAGCTTAGTCCTTGGTTTCTTTTTAATTGCTCTATTTTGTAGAATACAACATTTGTATTTTGATATATATAAATAAATTAATATACATTTTAAGAAAGCTCAAAGTCACGCATCAGGCTATGGAGAGGGCTATGCTCGGGGTCTCTCTACGAGATCCGTAGACGTACCAAAGTCACCGACATAGCACAGCGGATTAGCAAGTTGAAGTGGCAGTGGGCAGGGCACGTAGCACGTAAAGACCATGAACCGGCAAGTGCAGTGTAGGAAGACCAGCCACAAGGTGGACAGAAGATATCATACAAGTGGCAGGAAGACTCTGGATGCTGGCCACTACCAGTCTTTCTAGTAATCCGTGGGGGAGGCCTATGTCCAGCAGTGGACTTCTTGTGGCTGAGATGATGATGATGAATATACATTTTAAAGCAAATTAAAAATAGGCATCTATGTTACCATCTCTAACATGCCCTTTAAAGTATTTAAATTCGTCATCTTGGACAGACATTACAAAATGTCTTACTGCTGTCGTTACCCTGTCTTTGTTGTTGTATTTCACTTCTGGCCTGAAAACAAAAGTAGGCATTGTTTGATTAATGCACACTATTTCAATAAATATTTATTGAAATATTCGCATAATTCATTCCATTATTGAGCGAGTTACAACATACAGATTGTAGAACAGGACAGAATATATTTTATGACGAGCTGGGCTTTCTTCTTCAACTAGGTATATCCATCAAAGACGAATGTTTGACTCACCGTCTTGCTCTTAGCATAATGTTTATATTACTTATGTCATGATATTGTTATACACGATATAGAACAATACTTTTCAACTGTTACTCTGGCTGACAAGAGTTTTTAAATATTTATTACCATATATTCCTGCCTGATTTGAGGCTGCTGATGATGATAATCTAGACTAAGAAAACTATTCGAGACGGCTTTTGTTGTTGATGATAATGATTTAGAGTACGGAAACTAATCGATACTGCCTAAGATGATGATGATGTGGAGTGCGGGGACTATTCTAGACTGTTGATTACGGAGACTATTCTAGACTGTTGATTACGGAGACTATTTGAGACTGTTTTAATGTTATGATGATGATCTGGTATACGAGAACTATTAGAAATAGCAGATAGGTAATACTGATATTCTAGAGTACGGAAACTACTCAAGACTGCCGATGATGGCGATGGTAATGATCTGGAGTACGTAGATGATGAGGATTATAAAGATCTAAACGGAGACTGCTCGGGATGAAATTCTGCGGTCGCGTGACCTGACATTTAAACGAGGACGATATCGTTATGATATTTAAGCGTTGTGTCCTTCGGTTTAATTGCATTACATTTGTAAGTCTAGCTATGCCATGACAGAAAAAATATTTCAATGTTCGTAACTATTTAGTTAATGCGGCAAAGTAAATAATCTTAGCTAATTTGTTATTGACACTTTGAAATTGTTAGCTCATTTATAGAGAAACATGTACTTTTATATTATCATAGTTATCAGTTTATTTACCAATCTTCACTGTGTTCCCACTCGACGTATTGAGAGAGGAACGGAGTTCCAGTCGAAACAGGATATTCTATTTTCGGGTAGAGAACATCAATTGTAAGATTCAACCCAACTTGGTATAACCTGGAAATACATTATTTGTAAAGTTAAGATATTAAGATACATAGCGCGTACTGAAATTTTTGCGTACCTTATAAATAAAACAAATGAGAAGCAAATTATCGTATTCATTATTTTTAAAATATGATTTTTTACATTCAAAATGTTTTTCATTTAGTTAAACCATTTTGTGTTATAATATTTCATTTAAAATGGAAACATTACAGAATGTTTTAATTAATTTTTAAAATAAAATGGTAATTATAATTTTAGACGGTATAATTGTACATACACATGTATAATAGAAACTTCTTCAAAGTAATATTTTATTTGAAATTTGTAATACAGCATTGGCTTATATGCAAAGAAATAATGATTTGCACAAGTTTGTAACAAGTGATAATATTTTGAGTTGAAATTGAGATTTTGTATTTGTATTAAAATATATTATTTGTTCCGTGCCGATATCCAAAATCCATGTTGAATGAAACGTCTGTCTATTCTTGGTTTCGCGCCTTAGCTTGTCCTTCCCTTCGGCTTCCGGCGCCACTTTTGCTTGATTTTGACAGGTAAGGTAGCAGCACCAAAGGGCAGCATGAAAAGCATGACGTGCAGTCTCTACCGCATTATAAAGTGAGAAACCCAGAAAAGACAGACGTTTCACTCAACTTGGATTCCGGGTATCGTTGGAAAAATAATAGGTAAGTTTTATTGTTAGTTACAAGTCTCTATTATGTATGTGATTTAATTTAAAGTCTAAACTAAAATAGACTGCGGTGCTCATATCGAGCACTTTAGCATTTCGATGACCTCTAAATTATTTATGTCATTAGTTAAATAATTCAATACAAAATTGCTACTTAAAACAAATGCGGCTGAAACTTGCTCAATTTTCACCTTAAAAGGTTTACACCGAGAAATCACGTTACGTAATCAATATTTAATATTTAAATCAAATATTTAATAAGATCAATAAATATTCTCACTTTCCAAAAGCGTTTAAAAGGAAATTCAGTGGGTTGGCAGCTCCTCGTCTAGTTAAAGGTACGTGAGTGCAGTCAGTCAGCGATCGCTTCAGAATTGCTTGCAGCAAGCCATGGGGAGCTATCTCTATGACGAGAGCATTTGGTGGAATCAGTTGAGATGTTTCCTCGAAGAGTACAGGATTCTGAAAAAATTATGGCACAATTCAAAGTATACCCAGTTAACCATATCCCATCTTACACTTAAACGGTTGTATCTTTTGAACAGTATAGACACAATATTCAATATAGACAAGATTGTAGGTAAAGAGCAAGACAGTTTGCATAGATAATTAAAAAAAAAATTGAAATTATTGTGCATTTTATCCTTGTTAATTCCACCAAAGAAGAAAAAAAATACAAGTGAACGTTTCGATGATAGTTGGTGTCATGTGACACAAACTTAAAATAGAGTTAACTCTACCATTTACCGTTTACAATCTCTTTAGATAAAGAAAATAGGTTTGTAACAATTACTTATTTGGAGTTAACGCCTAGCATTTCAGGCTATTCCTACTGTAGAAAATATGTGAAGTTACAAATATTCTTAGATATAAAGCATACTTTGTTGAGTAATTAGCCCTGGTGTCAGTGTTCTGGATTATATATTGTGTCATGCATAGGAATACAAAAGCCTCGGTGTTCAACTGAAACTCGTAGTTTTTGCTTTTTTTACTTTTATTTATTTTACTCTTACCAGTAAATTATTTGTGTGATATTCAGCTGATGAGTATTTTGATATGGCATCATTCCATTTTTCCTGTGGAACAGATGTGGACACCCATTTCCTGCTGCGTGCTTTAGGAGTTTTGATCACTTCACTGAGATATTTGAGAAGACCAGGTCCTGTTAATTTGAAGATTATAATTAATATACGAGTACATTCACAAAATGTCACTATTTATCTACTGTAATGGAATAACGAATAGCTAAATTAGTATTGGTGCGGATTTTTCTATTAATATTTTTTTTATTACCATCTTCCACAAATAAATAAACAAAATATTAAATAAATATTGGTGTACATTTAACACAACACCATCTAGCCCAAACTAAGCAAAGCTTGTACTATAAGAACTGGATGGTTGATAGAATACATTTTTTTTTTTTGTATATACATACTTGTGTTGTGATACTTTGAAACACCTAGACACAGAACAAACATCCTTACTCATCATACAAATGTTTGTTTTGGGTGGAGATTGAAACCACGACCTGCAGCTTAGCAGGCAGACATATTACCAACTGAGCTGTGAGGCCAGTCAGCCCAGGCCAGAATGAATATATGTATTACACAGAACTCACCAGCTTCTGCAATATATCTAGAGTGGTACGCTATATTGGAGCAAGGTACTTGTTTTGCAAATATCCCTTCACTCGTCAGTTTCGCGACAAACTCCTTCATGACGTCAGCTGGTCCTGATATCGTCGAAGATTCAGAACTGTTGTGACATGCCACTTCTATTTCTAGTGGACACATTGGAAGGACCTTTGGAACAAACAAAAGAAATAAATCTTGAAATTTTCAAAGCTAGATTGAATAGATATCTTCTAGAATTTCTAGATGATCGACGAGCTCAGAATCAATCGCAGATATATATAATGTAAAAAAAAATGTGAGCTTACTGGCGATCGTCTACTAATTTTACTTGGAGAATGCTTACCAAAATAACAGGGATAGAATAAATTCAGCAGTTTCCTTAGGAATGGTTAAATAAAATCAATTTTTATAATATTAAAGTTAAAACAAATAATCATTTCATACAAAATATGCATCCGGTGGTCGACTGGAGCCCGCAACACACTGAGCCCGTGGCCTCAGTTGACCAATTTCAGTTTTTTCGTGTTTGAGTCAAAAAACTTACAGTTTTATATCCTAATCCTACTGCAGCCATAGAGCCTCGGATGAAGGGTGTCTGCACGGAGACTAAGCCACGGCTGTACGCAGATAGGATCATCTCCTCAGCAGTGAAACATCCGTCAGCATACGCACACCCTAGTTCCCCTACACTGTGCCCTGTAATACAAGCAAGTAAATTGTACAAAGCAAATGCACTTAGAGGTGACTAAAAGCAAAAAACTGAGGATTTGAATGAGTGACAGTTTATAGAAGAGGCATATGTTCAGAAATGGATAACGGTGTATCTTAACTATTAAGTTTCCGTAGTAATATATTAGTATTATACATTTATTAAGTATTTTCGAAATGTCCTATCCACCTAAGCAGTCATCTATATTGATTAAACATTAACAGAGATGCAGTAAGTAAATGTACTCAAATTTGCTTAGCTTTTTTCTCAGATTCATATTAATATTGTTGAACTGTGTAACATTCATTTAGATCTTACTTAATAATACATGGCTGTCTAAAGTATCAACAGTTAACGTTCATTGAGAACATATGTACAATAATTTATAAACAGTACCTACTTATCATGTGAATTTCAAATTAGGAAACGTAAAACGTAAATAAAGTACACCAACTACAAGCAAATTACAATAAAAAATTGAAAATATTCAATTAATAACAACAATAAAGTCAAATCACATTAATATCTCACAAATTCATTATGCAGTGTAAATTTTATAAAAATAACAATAACAAAATGAGTACGAGTGAGATAACCAAATCAACTAATTTGTTTATATTACAGTTACAGGAATTATTATAAGATATAATAATTCCTGTATTTTTTAATCAAAATTGTGTTTATTAATAAAAGTGGTATTTAGATTGAGGTCTTCGCATCAGCTCAATAAAAACGTACAGTAAAAAGTTTATCTAGTATAATATGTTTTTATACTTATTAAATATTTCAATTTAACGGATGTGTGTCCAGGCACCATTTCAGACCAAATCTTTTTTTTGCCGGGACTAACTTTCATACAGCCAGACGGCAAATGTATTATTAAGTGTTGGAGGTTTATTTGTAGTTCTTATGAAACTCACGGTGATAAAATTACAGATATGTGTCATAAAACAAAATACAAATATGGCGATGTGAGAAGTATAAAACGCTAAAGTTGCATTGTAATTTACTTACCAATAATATGATCAGGAACCACTCCAATCTCTTTCAGAACATCAGTGAGGCCAATCTGAACAGCTGCGATGCCAACAAACGAATGCAAGATATTCTCGTAAATTGTCTCGTCGGCGTCAGTTAGGATCTTAACAATGTCTACTCCTTTTGGCTCTAATACCTTATGGCACCTTGAATGATAAAAATAACTAACATTTGAAAATAAAGATAGAAAATTATGTACCTACCTACTGTTTCACTAAACCTAAATTTTAATGTTAGATTGGGAGTTAATAAATTGTTAAATAATACTATGGAATCTGATTACTTTATTTATTATGTTTATTTGTTCGCAAAAAAAAACTTTTGAAAACACCTAACTGGATAACATTTTCAATTGAAAGTAGTCTTTGGGACATTAATGAAAGAAACTTTTTTCTTGTAATATTATTTTTGTTGGTGTTTATATCAACAGATTAATTATTATTTGTAGAAAATGCGGAAAACCTCTGATGTTACTTACTTTTGTATAGCAGCAGCAAATATAGGCATTTTCATCAGCTGAGCTCCCATGGTAGCCCATTGAGAACCCATTCCACTGTAGACAAACCACACAGGACGGGTGGTGCCAGAACAGTACTCTACACTTTGACATAAACCTACTGTTTCATTCTTTTCGTTTGTGCCTGCAATCAAATTAATTTATTGATAAAATTTCTATAGAGAAAAAGAACTAATGTCACACTGAGAGCGCAGTTATCTTAATTTTAGTATTTTTCGACTAGCAACACAATCGAGACGGCAGTTCCCATTTTTTGCCACGATAGTTTTTTTTAAATTGATTGCTAAGAAAACCCTGCCAACTACAAGTATCATGTCTCAAGTCTCATACACTATCAAATTACTGAATCTGAAACCATTTTGAGTTGTTTAGATTAGGGCCGAGAAATTCGATTATTAGTGCAGCACAATATATATTGTATAAATCTAGGGTGGAGCTATAGTGTTCTGGCCGATCCGAAGGCCAGTAATCTGTAAAAAAATACCTATGCATTTAACGAAGATTTAATAAGATAAGACAGATAAGATTATATAGAAAGTTATAATAGATTAAGACATGTCAATGAGGGTGTCATAGTTAGTCAATTGCGTATTTCAGTTTTGGTCAATTGCGTACTTAAGTTTTGTTCAATTGCGTACCTGGCCATGCGCGTATCTGGTCATTTGCGTATCTGGTTAAATGCGTCTATTGGCCTCTTGCGTTTTTGGTCATATGCGTCGATCCAGTCATAGCCATGTAAGACTAAATATTTTTTAAATAAATAAAAAATAATAATTAAAATACACTTACTAAGAAGCGTGTACCCTCTGCTCATATGTCCAGGAATATCGTATTTATGTATGTTGTGGAGCAGAGCAATTTGCTCAGGATCAATAGAATTCTTCTTCAGATTATCCAAAAATTTTTGAACACAGTTGTCTTGCCTTCCCGACACAAGCAATAAATAAGGAAGGCTGGTTTCGTAACGTTGTTTGTCCTAAATAACCAGAACATAATAAAAAAAACATTTTATATTCATTTGAAAAATGTACTAACATAGACAGATTGCTTAAATCAAAGAGTGTTGCGGTCTGACGACCTCTTACAACTTACTGGTGGCAGAACGCACGCTGACCGGGATTTTGGGAAATCCATAGGGGAAGCCTATGTCCACTGTCCAGCAGAATACTGTTATGGCTAAAATGATGATGATGATGAATATGTATTCATTTATGAACAATATCCTTAAACAATATTGTTCAATGTGTAAGTGATAGGTAATTAAACAATATTGTTCAATGTGTAAGTGATAGGTAATTTCTAACCCCAGTTGGAGTTATATTTTTTCAAGTCAGATATTTATTATATCGTCTATTCGATTGCACCGCCGCACGCCGCCGCATGACTGCCTGTCTGTCTGTCTGGCGCACGGTTGCCATTACTACGTCATAAGTGACATCGAATACCTACAGATTTAGATGGCATTTGGGTCTCTATTTATCGACGGTGCTAATATATGATTTTCTAAAATAATACTACCTTCTGCTTGTAATATCCCTTCATCAGCACGTGTACATTAGCTCCAATGTTCGAGAAAGAGTTCAGCGCTGCAAACCCTCTGTTGAAGTTTTCATTGCCAGTTAAAACTTGTATCTTGTTTTGAACTTCTGGTATATCCAGCGGGTCGTCGTAGTGGATGTTACCGGGCAGCTTGCCGTTATGGTAAGCGAGGCAAATCTAGAAACAATTTAAGAGCTTTTTTTAATATTTGGATAGCTAATTATAGTGGTATAATAGGGGAACTAACATCTTAAATGAAATTAGGGCATTAGCCCTTGTTCTTTAATGCCATATTTGTTCTCTATCCAAACAAGCTCTTACATGGTTTAAATTCAAAGGTTTTACTTACCTTAGTAATACCACAAATCCCCGACGCAGGTTCGCCAGACCCCATGTTAGACTTGACACAACCAATCTTAATTGGCTTCTTCTTAGCAAACACTTCTCCAATGGCTTTCAACTCATTGATATCAGCTTCAGGAAAAGCTGAAATTAAAATAAAGTATTTATCAAAACATAGTTTTACAAAAAAAAATTAAAAAAAATATCACTCTAAAGCTAAGCTTTAAAGTGATAATTAAATATAAGATACCAACGATAACCTAAGCCTTGGCACGAACTAAAAAAAAAACATTTTATATGTAGGGAAGGTACCCTAAAAAATCAAGATGTAATCAAGATGTATCAAGGTGTATTTTACCACTTGGTTGGCATAGTTATTATTTATGTCTATACTAAGTTACTGCTTTCTAGTATCAAAAGTGACTTTGAAAAGCCGCATACAGACAGACCGACAGAGGGTCAGACATGGTGAAACTACTTGTGGACTACGAAACCCTAAAATTTTGTTACCTACTAATAAAAAATACCGATCTAATGATAAAAACACGACTTTACTATTTCGAAGATTGGTAAAGAATTCTTCTAATTTACTCGACAAATTCACTTACCGTTTTCGAGATATGGTGCTGACTGCTGCTGTTATTTCAATAATTATGTGATTATTTCGTGATAATAGGCACAAACATAAACTTTGTGACAAAAAAAAAGAAACTTATTAATAAAACAAACGTAGATAAATAGAATAAACATAACAAAAGTTTTTTGTCACCACCCGGCCCTATAGCTTACCATGATAGTATATGCGTCACGCACGAGCAATGCTAAAACATGCATTCTTCGACCATAGATTATTTTAGTAGTTCTACGAACAGTAGACCTCGCGAGAGAGCAGCTCACTTAGCAGCTTGTTTGCAGCTCACCTTGGGTCATTTGTACATAATACCTACATAAAGAGGGCTTAGCACATCCACGCGCCCTCACTGTTACACGCAATCTAAAGTTGGTTGTCATATCTCAACAACCACTTCACCAATTCTGTTCATTTTTACCACAAGTTGTAATAATTGTGTATTTAATCTACTTACCAAATATCAATAAAATCGGTTGGTAATTAGCGCCGCAATAAACTTCCCCTTTTTATGGGAACCACCCCTCCTAATAAAAATCGCCGACGATTTTTTTTAATGATTATTTAGATTCTATACGCTAAGTTTCATCAAAATCGCGAGTTCGAACATAAAAACTCACAAAATCACAAACTCAGAAACTAACAAACGAAAGAAAATTTGACCAGTTGATGCAGAGACGCTTCGCTCGGTCAATTATATTTATGCTCAAAGCATCAATCCCGTTAAAGTAATAAAAATCTGGGATCCAATAAATATTTTTACAAAATAGTGTATACAAGAGACATGAAGTGAGCAGTGTCATTAATGAATTATTTAAGTGCTAAGTTTTTGATTCTATTATTTACAAAGATGAAGATGTGAAAATACGGGAATTGTAAGGAACCGAACAGGATTATTTTTATGCAAGATAAGTTTGCGCTTGACCGCCAACTTGCCTGATGTTAAGCGATATTGCGATCTACGACGAAGCACGCTTACCCAGGAGAAACCGAATCATACGCAATTTAAATACATCCAGATTGTACCCATTTTAACTATTTATTATGCCAGTACCTTCTCCATTTGCTTCTACATATTCTACCTCATCTGGAGATATTCCTATTTCTGAGTAGAATTCCTCAAAAAACTGCTGCAGTTCCTTTGGCTCTCTCACTGGTATAAGCTGCTCCGATGCCGGGCTATAAGCTGATTTGGCGTGATATACTTCTGTATAGATTCTGGTAAAAATAAACAGTATATACAATGAAATATAATTCAATTTTACATGATAGATTATATCTATACATTTAGAAACGATGTATTCATCTGATTTCCAAACGGTTTAATTCTACGTTTTTAATCCGTACAGCTAAGGAATGGAACAAATTGCCGGCTTCTCTGTTCCCTGAGAGATACAATTTGGGACTTTTTAAGGTTAGAGTGAATAGGTATCTTCTGGGTCTGCTTGCTTCATCTTCGACCACATCGTTGCTTTCCAACAGGCGAGATGGTGGTCAAACGTGGACCTATTCGCAATAAAAAAAAAACATTTTTTTAACAATTTATGAGAATAAAAAAATCTTTGATTTCCCTGCTACTGTTGGTCGAATTGTCGATTCTCAGTCTAGTTGTATATTTATAAGTCAGTGAAAACAGAATGTCAACAATGATAAAATACAAGTTATACATTTTCTTCTTCACCTTATTTATTATTTATTTATTTATTTATACAAAAACTGTCAGAAACTTACAGTCTAAACCAAAACATTTCTGAAGCACTTTACATACATTAAATTTAACTTATGAGTAAATACATACCTTTTAGCATCCTTAGCTTTCTGCAGGAATAGAACACTGATTGCATCCGCTCTCACGTAGCCATCGCCCTTCTTATCAAAACACTTGGTCTTTCCATCAAAACAAAGGTAAGAGGCCCTGTTGAATTCATATTATTTATAATAATTTTTTTTTAGTTAAGAATCTTAATTGTGTCACTGTTGACTTTGTCTATGACAAAACTAACCTTGCGCAATTCAATGAGACTTTTGGATTCATGCACAAATTACAGCCACCGACGATGGCAGCTTCGCACTGTCCCGAGCTGATGCTCCTGTAGGCATGCTCCAGACATGCTGATGAGCTCGCGGAAGCAAGGTCCAACGCGTAAGATGGACCCTTGCCGTCAATCCAGTATGAGATGCGATTGGCGTACATCGCTTTGTTGCTTCTGGAAAAGAAGTAAGAGAAGTTTAGAAACAACAGCTTAAAAATAGAGTAAAGGTAAACTTACAAAACTAAAAAAACTAAAAAAAAGTTTTAATGTTTTCAACAAACCAACATCAAATCAAAAGCAGAGAGAAATAAATTCAAATGTGTTGGATAAACAAGATACGTACATCTCCAACATCAACATCACCGAGATATGCTGAGAAAGCGGAAGTAATTATAATTTCAAGGATCAAAATTAAGTCGTTATGTGTCACAAACTCCAATACTGGGAAATAGATGCAAGGGGAAGAGACATTATTCAAATTTTCGAATTTTGTAATCAAGTAGCGGACCCATACATCGAAACAATTTATCGAAACGACATGTCCTATCAGTGAAAGATTATCAAACGCGTTCATCTGTAGATCAGAAAGTATTTGTTGTTTACGGGATTACAAAAAAAAATAGGATTTTGAATAGCACCGTAATATAAAAGATCAGCTTACCCAGTAATAGCGAAACCGTTGCGTTGTATATTTTCGTATATAACAACCTTCTCAGACTCGGAGAATGTGGATCCAATAAACACTCCCACTTTTTTACCACGAAGTTGGAGAGGATTGATGCCTGGATAAAAATTAATAACGAAAATAGTGAATTGAATTGGTCTTTTAAAAAGCCAGGTGCGAGATATAGCCCTTATAATTGAGTTTTACTTTATTGTGCAAAGGCTGAATAAACGATTGCTGCAGCCTAAATAGCTTAACCGATTTCAACGTACAAGGTGTTGTTAGAGATCTCTGCACTCCTTGAGTGTAATAATAATAAATACCTACATCTCTCGCAAAACTAATAAAAATAGAGGAAGATAGAAAATAATTTGAGTGATATAAAAATAGGCGCAGAAAGAGAGAAACACTTTTTTAAACTATCACAGTCATTCATTAAAACACTATTATTATTAACGGGATATTTACCGTGGTTCGCGTTAATTTTGAAATCCCGATATTTCGGCACAGTTACATGCACCATGTTCACGAGCGACTGAAAAATGCAGGTGGATAATATGGTTAAGAGCAGACAAATCTGTCTACCAAAGACAAAGAAAGATTGTCTTTTACTGCGAAGAGCGTTATCACTGGCACTCGAAATCGATTGAAAGTCCCGACAAAACACACTCACAATATCACTGCATGTCTTGTTTTGGACACATTTTGGGCGCGTATCTTTATTTCTAAGATTACCTAATACTGGATTCCATACCTAGCACTGGCTAGTTGAAAACCATAACCTCGATTGAAATTCAGATTGATGCAGAAAGAGAGTTTATTCACCTGAATCATAGATAGCGCTATACGCGTGTTCCAGCAGTTTCCTGCTCATTGGCTCCATGGTACAACCCTGCTTGTAGTGCACCCTAAAGAACTGTGCGTCGAACTTCCCCATGCCATTGACTTTCCCGAGGTGCTTGGGCACTTCGGGGTGGTTGAACACCCAGCGAGGGTCTTCTGACGTTACCATGTCTACCTGAGAAACGTTTTATTATATATATTTAGTTGTTTTATATTTTACATTTTATTGCCAAATAAATTAATTCGCTGGCAGAAATAACAATTACGAACATAATTTTATCCTAACAACTGTCTGTTATAAATAAAAGAAAATACTTGACTTTGAAAAACGTTTTTTTTTATTTAATCACAAAATAAAACCGGACAAGTGCGAGCCAGACTCGCCCACCAAGGGTTCCGTACAAACTAGTAGATAAAAGAGAGAAATCATATATTTTTGTATATTTTCTCTCATAAACCGAAAAATATACATCGTAAAAATATTTAAAAACCTGTTTTGCTTCTGCTAATGAAGCTCTTTCATATGATACTCCACATGATGCGATTAAAGAGCTTTAAAATTTGGACCCTCATTCCTTGCATTAGAAAGACACATTTTTTGTGATTAAATTAAAAATGTCCAGTTTCGGATTTTTTTCCTATATGTGTAGGTACTCTAACACAATGCTTCTTGCCAAATTTCATAGTTCTAGATAAAAGGGAAGTACCCCTTAGGTTTTGATTCCCTTGTGAGTGTCGAAATGTGCGTGTTTTTACGACATATGCGGCTGTAACTTTTTTTTTACGAAAACTGAGTTGTTTTTTTTTTTCTGCAGCAAGATACTATGGATCTGCGTATATGGTATTAATTTCAACACGATACCTATACGCGTTCCCGAGATAAAGGTCTTGACACCCAGACAGACGGACAACAAAGTGATCCTATAAGGGTTCCGTTTTTTTCTTTTGAGGTACGGAACCCTAAAAATTGTGTATTTTTGCAAGGAATGAGAGTCCAATTTTAAAGTGAATTAACCGTATGAAGTGGGGTATCATATGAAAGAGCCTAATTAACACAAGCTAAAAAAGAATTTTAAATATTTTTACGATGTATATTTTTTGGTTTATGAAGGAAAATACTTAGTCTGGCCATAAATACTGTTACAGTTAAAAATAAGAAAGATATCACATTTGAATTTGGAATCTGTCATTTTTATACGATTGTTCATTGAGTTTTCTAATTTTGGCGCCAATACATTGTACAATATTTTGCGATATTAAAATGGAGTGGGGTGATAAAGAGAACCGAATCGCTGTGATTGCATTACACAAAGTTGGTATGGAGCCAAATGCAATTTTTAAAACTCTCCATACGCTTGGTATTAGTCAAATGTTTGTGTACCGGGCTATTAATAGGTACAATGAGACCTCCTCTGTTTGTGACAGAAAAAGATCTGGCCGTCCACGTAGTGTTCGTACGAAAAAGGTGGTCAAAGCAGTAAGGGAAAGAATTCGAAGAAATCCTGTCCGAAAGCAAAAGATTTTATCTCGGGAGATGAAGATAGCACTCAGAACCATGTCGCGTATTTTAAAAGATGACTTAGGACTTGCAGCCTATAAGAGACGCACTGGTCATTTTTTAACTGATAATTTAAAAAAGAATAGGGTGGTAAAATTGAAACAACTACTGAAGCGGTACGCAAAGGGAGGTCACAGAAAAATTTTGTTTACGGATGAGAAAATCTTTACAATTGAGCAACATTTTAACAAACAAAATGACCGTATTTATGCTCAAAGCTCTAAGGAAGCTTCCCAATTAGTCGACAGAGTGCAACGTGGGCATTATCCGACTTCAGTGATGGTTTGGTGGGGTGTTAGCTATGAAGGAGTGACTGAGCCATATTTTTGTGAAAAAGGTATCAAAACATCGGCACAAGTGTATCAAAATACCATTCTTGAGAAGGTAGTTAAACCCCTTAACAACACCATGTTCAATAACCAAGTATGGTCCTTCCAACAAGACTCGGCGCCAGGTCATAAAGCTCGGGCCACGCAGTGTTGGTTGGAAGTGAACGTTTCGGACTTCATCAGAGCTGAAGACTGGCCGTCGTCTAGTCCTGATCTTAATCCGCTGGATTATGATTTATGGTCAGTTTTAGAGAGTATGGCTTGCTCTAAACGCCATGATAATTTGGAGTCCCTAAAACAATCCATACGATTGGCAGTGAAGAATTTTCCCATGGAAAGAGTGCGTGCTTCTATTGATAACTGGCCTCAACGTTTAAAGGACTGTATTGCAGCCAATGGAGACCAATTCGAATAAGCTTTTATATTTTAAATTGTTTTATATTTATGTATTAAACTAACACACTGTAAAAGTAATAAATATTATTTGCAATAAAAAAATAATTTTTTTCTTCGTGAGAATATTTATGGCAAGACTAGGTATATCATTTCCCCCTTACTACTAGTTTGTGCGGAACCCTCGATGGACGAGTCTGACTCGCACTTGTCCAGTTTTTTATATAGAAATAGTTTTGCACTTGATCGCCAACTCGCCTGATGTTAAGCGATGTTGCGGTCTACGATGGAGAGCGCTTACCTAGAAGAAACCAATGTGACGGTCCGTGCGCGCGTCGATGCTCGGTTCTACCTACCACCTCTATTTTTTCGTTGCGACTTTTTTCTTCGTTATCTAGCATTTATTTAATAGTTTTGACATCCAGCAAGTACACCATACAGACACGAAATTTAAAAAAAAAAACTGTTTTAGATTTTGTATCTTCCAATGAAAATTTGCCAGAAATATTTAACGTACAGTTTTTGACTCGTTACAGTCTTACTCGTATTATATGAATAGATAGATACAGATGGATAGATATAGATAGGTATTGTTTAAATCTTGCTATTATTACCTTGTTGTAAAGGTTGTCCATAAACTCAGGGATGCTATCAGAGCTGGGGAAGATGCCGGACATCCCACTTATCACCACCTCATCGCCAGGCGGCGGTCTCTTCAGGGGCGCGGTCTTCCCGGACACCATAGTCTCTTGAGGAGTTGGAATCATGGTCTATTGTCTATGACAGGCAATTAACTGCATTCAGCTTATTATGTAAAGTGTCTTATATTCAAAACGTGTTACCGACATTCATTTGAATTGTTAATGTAATTGTCGATACATAGGTAATAGTATTGTATTAAAATTATTTAGGTTTTGTATTATTTTGGTTCCGTATGTAATTGATATTGATATATTTATTCATAATTTGCAAGAAAATTATAAGTCATTTTACAGTAATTAGAGACATATTCAAGCTAAATAAATAAAAATCATAGTCGATGATGAATCACAAATAAAAAAACATGTCAAAAATAAATATTACATAATAAACACGAACTAAATTAGAAAAGCCACACTTATGGAACTTTGAACCGAACCGAATTTATAAGGGATAACGTTTCCTCGTTGTTACTTCAGAACTCTAATGCAAAGAAACATTTGGACAAATGAAAGCAAATTTTGACAGTTGTTGACTTTAGCTGGCTCCGCGTGGTTGGTCAATCCTGGAATCCTAGAAATTATACTGTTTTCAAATTCAGTGTCAATAAATACATAAATTCAATGTTAATAGCCAGCTATCCTTTGTCATATAACATTGTAAATCTACACATATACAAGTATAAGTTTAGAATCCCCGACAAAAAAAAAACAGCTGAACCGATTTTGATGAAACATAGCTTTAAACACTCTCGATGAAATTCTCTTTTAAACAAAAGAAACTAGATCATAATCGGTATTTCCGTTTGAGAGCTACGATGGCACAGACAGACACACAGATATACAGATACACACGTCAAAATTATACCACCCCTCTTTTTGGGTCGGAGGTTAAAAATCAAAGTAAAAATCAAAGATTGATCACGAAATGTTATAAATGCGCATTCTTGAGAATAATTCAAGTAAAATCACTTATATTTTACGACAAAATTCTTTGAAGTTTACGAACATAACATTTTTAATTATCTTTTTTTTTATTATTATTATAATAAAAAAATAGCTTAAGACACTCATGGAGTGAATACGAATCTAACGACACCTCGCATATCAAAATCAGTGAAGCCGTATAGGCTGTAGGAGGTAATAAATAAATACATACATAATACAGTCAAAATTATAACCCTTCTTCTTGTACAGTCCGGTAAAAAGCTTAAAATGCAAGAAAATCTATTAAATGTACATATAAAACGAATTCGGGTTAGTTACACCATGTATAAACCTAAGAACGAACCTGAGATATTGAGGTAGACTTAATTCCTGGAATAGCACAAAGGCTATTTTTTTCTTCCTTTATGATAGCGCGGGTGAAACCATAGGGTGCAGCTAGTTGATATTTATGTAAAACAAAGTCGGGTTATTGCACCATTTATAACTCAAGAACTGCTACATTTGCATGAAAATTAGTATGGAGGTAGTTTACACTCTGGAATAACCATAGACAAGGAAAACTATGGACACATGTACCGTGTGACCGGGTATGAGAGAGCAATACTGGTGCAAAATTTTTACATTTCCGTAGAAAGCAGGCAAAATAACATGTTCACCCAACGGTGAATATGTTTTATTACAAGGGATGATTAGAGCAAGATGTTATTATTGACCGAGCAAGCGAAGCGAGCGAAGCGTCTCTGCATCAATTGGGCAAATTTTTATTCGTCTGTCAGTTTGTTTGTGAGTTTTTATGTTCGTACTCGCGTACATGGCGTAATTTTAAACAAATTTTGATGAAACTTGGCGTATAGGTCCTATGGATTATATTTTTTCTTTGTCGTCGGCGATTTTTGATAGGAGGGGTGGTTTTCATATAAAGGGGAAGTTTATTAATTACCAACCGATTTTAATGATATTTAGTAGGTAGATTAAGTACACAATTATTACATCTTGACGTAAAAATAAACAGAATTGGTCAAGTGGTTGTCGAGATATGACAACCAACTTGAGATTGCGTGTAACAGTGTGGGTGCGTGGATGTGCTTGATGCATTTTAGCGCTGAATAATTTTCTTGATTTTACGTTTTCTCCATTTATAAAATTATTTGATGATCGAGCGAGCGAAGCGTCTCTGCATCAATTGGCCAAATGTTCTTTCGTTTTTAATACGGCTTCCTAAGCCAACTTTATGTAGGTATTATGTACAGGTGACCCAAGGTGAGCTGCAAATAAGCTCTCTCGCGAGGTCTACTGTTCGTAGAACTACTAGTAAATAATACATTTTCAAAGCATGTAATGACTATGTAAGTGATTACAAAACTTTCTTGGTAAGTAAGTCTAAAATAGTGACAACCATTGACGTTACACAGTACACACATAACTGCGCGTGCGCAGATTCTCCAAGTCGATGTCTGTGTATAGGTAGTTAGGCCACGACGTTTATATGGATAATTTGGTTGACTGGTCGGGGTATGTTTTTTCCCGGATTTTTAATCTATAATAATTTTGTGTTTCTAACAGACATGAATGAATAGTAGATTATGCACCAAGGGGATAAAATAGTGTTTTATGTCACGGGCGACATACTGAATCCCGAGTGTAACGTAGGATTCTAGGGCTAAAGAGTTAAATCGAAGCGAGGGAATTAAGACTAGAATCCGAATTATAACGAGGGATTCAAGGTCACCCAAGACAAAAACACCTTTATCCCCGTGGTACATACTCTACTTTTCACACTACTGCGTGATAATAGAAATAAATGGGTTTGAATCTACATTATTTAACAAAACAGAGCGCTTTGTTGTTATTTTTAACGTACAAACTTCAAAAATTATAGCATACGCTACCTGAATGAATTTTGTTTGATAGACATTATTATACTTACATTAGGTATGTATCAGAACGTCGTAATCGCAAATGAAATAGAGTTTTTCTAGACAAGCTCGCTCCATCGTAGTTCGTAAACGTCGTTTAAAACTAGCGGGATCGGTGGTCAAGCTAAAGTTTCCCACAATAAAAATTTAAAAAATCCGGACAAGTGCGAGTCAGACTCGCCCACCGAGGGTTCCGTACAAACTATATATTTTTTTTTTTTTTATATTTTCCTTCATAAACGGAAAAATATACATCGTAAAAATATTTAATACATTCCTTGCTCACCTCTCGGATCCAAGTAGGGGCTATAGTAGCGGCGCTTCCCACTCGGATCCGAGCGAGCGAACGTTTGAGGCAGCCCTCATTCCTTGTATAGAGACACTATTTTTTGTGATTAAATAAAAAATGACCAGTTTTCGGATTTTTTCCTACATGTGTACTCTAACACAATACTTCTTGCCAAATTTCAGAGTTCTAGGTCAACGGGAAGTACCCCATAGGCTTGGATTCCCTTGTGAGTGTCGAAAAGTGCGTGTTTTTACGACATATTCGGCTGTAACTTTTTTTTACAAAAACTGAGAAATTAAATGTAGTACTTTGGACCCTCTGTACATGATATAAAAAGGAACATTATTGGGTAGGTGTTGTGAAAAGTACATTTACAAACCAATAGTATTTAATTGTTCTGGTGTAGACAAATACATGGAGTATGATAAATATTTGTATTACAATGAGAAGGAAGACTATGTTCCCTGATTATGAGCAAAGCTGCAAAGCTTCCCGATGTGGAACGAAACTAATGACTACTTCGTATACTGAGCTGGGATCCGCGGATTTCATTTGAATACATCCGTGCGATGGAGGCGGCCTAGGCAGTGAACTTACAGCGGGAGATATCAACTCGTCTGCTCTTTCTTTATTGCTCTGAGCTCGCCTGATGGTATGCACCGACCGACGCGTCGAAGTACGATGCACGAATGGTTAAAAAGTTTGTTGTTTCATTAAAAAAGTTGTTTTACTTAGACGTAAGAAATTAAAATTTCGTGCAAATTTCATTTAGACTCATATAAGTTAACTCGTGTGTTCTTGGATCAAACAGGGGACCCTGTTTCACGTTCACATAAATAAATTATGATGCACAACTACGGAACCCTACTCTACGTGTGGCATGACACGCACTTGGCCGGATATTTATATTTTTAACCGAATTCTCCGACTATAGTTTCAGCCTAATTTGGAACTTTTTCGAAGGGAAACTGACGCGTCAAGTTTCACGCTATTGACATAAAGCGTGAAACTAGCGCGCTATACATGCGATGCTTTAGAAGATTAATCGAATTCGAATTATCTGTTGGATTTTGAATTAAAAAGACGTAAATAATTCGTATTTTATTTTAAAATGTGTGATAACTACATCAATTTCTATAATAAAAGTCTGTGAAAATATTTGTTTTAACCACAGCGGGTCAGGAGGCATTATAAAAATCTACTCAGTTCATACCTTCTATACGGAGTAACGAACGCAGTTCCGAAGCACAGCCAGCCGGATAATCGCGTGACGGATTTCCGCGAGTACGATGCGGACCGGTAAAGTGTAACGACCGTTCAAATTCAATGGATGTTAGGGCTATATCACACGTAGCAGTGTATACGACATCGTGTCGTATTAAATCTACAAAGAGCGTCGTCTATTTTCACGATATGATGTTATATCGTACCACGAATCTGTGCCAAAAAGCTAGAATAATCGATATTCATCGTTTCACGGTAGATATTACAAAATCTAAACTAAGTGCTTTGGCCCTCCCCGGTTCGCAAAATTGAAAAACAAAATACCAAACCTTAGAAAAGTGTCTGATTTTCAACATAGCCAAAGCCGGAAACTGCTTAAAATTACGATTTCGTTATTCTTGATACGATGTTGAGTTTTGACTGTTGTGAGAAAATATGTGTAAAATCACCATAAAAGATTATAATTGCGCATTCTTTGGAATTATTTTAATAAAATCACTTGTTATTATGAAAAAGTTCATTGGAGGTTACGAAAAAATACGCATTTGTTTATTTTAGAGAGAAATTTATTATTAAATTTAATTTATTATATACTCAAAAAGTGAAGACGAATCTAACGACACATCGCACATGGAAATCGGTCAAACCGTTTTGGCTATATACCAAAATATAGGTGATCATATAGAAACACTCGAAAAACATAACCCTCTTTCGTAAGAAAGAGGGTTATGTTTTTCGATCGCAATCACGTAAAGAAATATTTGTCACAATAGATCTGAAAAGGTCGCAGTGACCAGCCGGGGCTGCCAGAGCCCATTTGGCCCCCTAATGATCGAATAAAGAAATATTAATGACTCTGGGAGCAGTAAACCTTGTAAGCACACCAATAAAACAAAAAAAAACATTCATTACGTTCAATTAGCTCAGTGCTTACATGATACTGACTGACATGACATGACTGATGGCTCAATAGAGACGGTGTCTGCCAACGCATATTAAATTTCATTGTACGTAAGCAAAAAGTTTTTTTTTTCACTTGACCTTTTCATAGATATCCTTATTACTATTACTATTAATATTTCTCTTAATATGGCCAATAATTACATCCAGCACGCAATGCCTCACACGCAAACAAAGAGAAATACTCTGTATATTCTATATAATCTTCAACTTCGTTTTAAGAACGAGCACAACGAGTGCAGTTATCTCTCTCATGCATCACAACATATTTAAACGTACAACAACATCGGTTAAGAATATTACAACAGTTAGAGTTGGCTGAAGAGTAGGAAAATATGTTTTTTTTTTCACTACTACGTCACCAGTATAAATGACATCTGTTTTTTTTTTTTTTTAATTATTTTATTCATTTCTCAATTTTTTAATAGCCATAACCAATTATTATATCTGTTGTGATGCGCGAGAGATATAGCTAGTAATAGCTAAGCGCGTTGAGCTCCACCTTAACAGTGCCGTAGCATGTGTCGTACTGTGTACGTGTGTATCGACCTTTATTTTTCCTGGTTACCTCTACCTTATTCTGTCAGATTAGTCTATGATAAGAAGGTGTAGTCTATGACGAAGCAATAATTCAGGAAATGAGTAGGAAATCATGAAAAACATCTTTTTCCTTGTACCAAACCTTTGTTCTTTTGTTTTGTTTCCTTACTGCAATATTGCCATGACATCCAGTGTAAGTTAAGCTCTCCGTTTGCCACTACACGTCGCAAATATCAAGAAGTTTATTTATTTTCTCATGGGAAAAAGTGTCAAGTTTCACTGGTCGTCGTTTTCAAATTGGTACACATTCCGATGTTTTTAACTATTCATACGGGGCGGTTATTGTTCGGTGGAAAATGTGGTTTCTGAAGCTATTGTCTTTATTGTGATGGAGTCAAATTATTTCTTCGTCATTGTTGGGTTTTACAAATTGGATTCTTAAAAATCATCATTATGATTTTTGAACAATAAGATAACTTTCCACTAAACGCTTCATTAAATTGTATTGTTTTTCACAATTTTTTATTTATTTTTATATGAAAGGCTTTTTTTCTGTGGGACTAACTGACATACAAACGAATTTGCTGCTCATAGACATATATAATTAGGAGGGTGCCTTCCCTATTCAAGTGTCATCAACTAAGAAAATATTACTCAATCGATGTTTGTAAAGAAAATATTTACACTTCAATCATTTTTCTAAAATATATATTATCTAACACGTTTATGTGGTTATTTGTATAAGCAGGTTTATGGTAGTTTTAGCGGGAACGTGACAAACATGTTATTGCTCTGTTTTATTTTCCTAAACTTGTATTTTTTCAATATTAATGCTATAATAAAACCGGCCAAGTGCGAGTCAGACTCGTGCACGAAGGGTTCCGTACCATTATCTATAAAAGCGCAAAAAAATTACGTTTGTTGTATGGGAGCCCCCCTTGAATATTAATTTTATTTTAATGTAATTATTTATTTTTAAAGTAAATAATATAACTCAATATTCTGTGAATATTTCAATTATCTACCTGTTGCCGTTATCAATATCGAGCAAAAAAAAAACACGTTTGTTGTATGGGAGCCCCTATAAATATTTATTTTATTCTGATATTTTAGTATTTGTTGTTATAGCGACAACAGAAATACATCATCTGTGAAAATTTCAACTCTCTAACTATCACGGTTCATGAGATACAGCCTGGTGACAGACGGACGGATGGACGGACGGACGGACGGACGGACGGACGGCGAAGTCTTAGTAATAGGGTCCCGTTTTTACCCATTGGGTACGGAACCCTAAAAATGATGGTGTTTTATTCATTAAGTGTTAAATCATGTGCGTGAGTGTGGGCAAGTGAAATAAAGCAGTAAAACGTATCATTTTACTTTGTCGGCAAAACTCAATCTTAGAAGCTTCTAGTAAAGTCGCCATCACTTTACTGAGGCAAGACAAAGTTAAAAATTACTGTTTACGTTACTTATACTGTGACTAGAACACTGTATAACTTGTATTATTCGAGAAACTTGAAGATATCTCAATACTTGCCACTGGCAAATCGCTAATTGTGTAGGAAAGAAGAAGAAGAAGCCCTTTGTGCCCAGTTATATTCTCTTTGTTTGTGCCCTAAGTTTGTGCCATTGTTTTATATGTGTGTTTTTTGTTACTTTATTACTTTTGTGGCGTTAATAAAGTGTTATTGAGTAAGAAGTAAGAAGTAGGCTTACGATTTCTTTAAAAAAATAGGTCTACGTTTGCAGACTTGTCAGAAGGTAAGCGATAGTGTGGCTGAGGTTAAAAACGTCGATCTAGAAAAAATATCACCAGAACACCTGATGTTATACAGTTTCGCAATATAATGCATCCTAGTAAAAATATAACCACTTCGACCGGCCGCGCTAGCTGGCTGACATGGCGGGGGCACGGCCGTGCCCCCAGATTAACATACACTTAATAAAATATATAGTTTTGTATTCAATTGGATGTTTTTTTTATTACATATTATGTTCACCTATCAGTAACCTAATTAATATAAATTAAATTATTAAAATTAAATACAAATTTAAGTAAGTACCTACCTTTTATAAAAAATATATTTATTTAATAGGTTTACATAAATTTAGTTGATGAAAATGTGGTTAGAATCATAATAACACAACGTATTTTCACTGAAATCTAAATCTATTTGTATTATTATTGTATCACAACTGTATTATTATTGCTTTTGTATATTCATGAAACACTTGTCTCTTCAAGCCTTTAATAAAAGAAATTTGCGGTTACAGATATGAAATTTCATTTTGATATTCAAATAGCTCAAATATTATTTTTTATTCATAGTCTGTTTTCCTTTGATGTGTAAAAGTATAAAAATGTTGAAAAAAATTACTAATATGGCATTTATAGTGCTTACATTCTTTCACAAAACGGCTTAAAATTTTTGTTTTTAAAAACGTGAAATACTTTTGATTCAATTCATATTTTCTTAAATATTATAGAACATATTTAAGAAAATATGCTTAGTGACTATTCAAGTATCTGATATTAAAATAAAAAAGACGATTTAAGAGCTATACTTAAATATTTTTGAGACTTTAAAAATGGAAGAGCTAAAGTCTTTAGATGAAGATTTTTTTCAGCCCATTCGGTCTTGTTTTGGGTTGTTGAAAAAATGTAACGTATTATTTTTCGACGACCGCAGGTTGCTCTGGCGGATTTTGCCTTATTTTTGCGTACTGCCAAATACAGTGGTGTTTCTTATTACGCTTACTATCTATTTAATGGGCGCTTTTAAGGAAGGCGATACAGGCTTAGATGAATTGATGTACGTGGTACCAATTTACGTGATTTGCATGCAAAGTAAGTGTCATGGTATAAAACAAAATCTATGTAAATTTAAATGCCATTTGTTTGTACAAAAGAAAACTGAGAAGTGTGCCTCGTAAAATTGGGTAATTCGGGAGTTACTTAGAGGTAGTGTCATGCTAGGTAAGCTAGGTAAGAGTCAGAGTTGGTAGGACTCTTTTATTTGTTGATCCTGCAGAACTTTAATTTTAAAATCTTCTGGTGCAAGTTTTTCTGTTTTTTTTTTCTTCTCTCTTTCACTAAAACTGTGTTTGGAACATCGTTCCGCAAACCAATTTCGAGTTTCGACTTCAAAATCTCTTTTTCGGAATTTTTCTTTACTTGTACTTTGGTTTTAAATATGTTCCTTTTTGACAAATTCTTGATACTAGATTTTATTTATGTGCAAGTATCGGAATATAAGCCTTCAAGAGATCTGTACGCCTTACTGAGAAGAAACTTGACAGACAGATCGACAGTCAGAACATAAAGTGATCTGGGTACCTATTTTTCCTTTTGATGTACAGAACCCTAAAAAAGATCTACTTTGCTAACACTTGCAACAAACTAACGAATGTAACGATGAAAATAAGTCTTTATTTATTTTATAATCAACTTAATTAATGTTACCTAGGTATGTTAAAAGTACTGAATTAGTGTCGTCTCTAAAAAAACAGACTGGCTCGTCAGTTGCTATACGACCGTAAATTCATCCATACACGTCCTCTCCACCTTTTTAAAGTCCCCAAACAAAAGACGTTTGTGTATAATACGAAGCATCAACATCTCGTCGTGTTTTTTCAAGCTTAGCTCGTCTCCCTTTTCCAGCTATATTCAAAGCCGCGATTGTGGTCTCTAACAAGAAAAGTATAGAATCCATAATCCTTCGCCTGGGAAACCTCTGGAGAACCGAGGGCCTTTCAAAGGTGCAGATTAGTAAGAAGAATGTTATGCTGAAACGTTTAAACTTTTGCTATGCCGGTTTGTATTGTAGCAAGCTTTCGCAGCACCGGCTACCGGCAGCTACCGGCAGCGGCCGGTGGCACCCTAGTTTTAAGTTTTTTACAATTTTTTTTCTTTTTTATAAGGTTATATTTGTGTTGTAAACAATTTAAAATTAAGATTGTTAATAAATAAATGAGATAATAATAATAATACATTTCTCGCAATAGTAAAAAATGCGTTTTTTTTTTCATTACCTCCAACGAAATTGATTTTAATAGAATTATTCCAAAGAGTGCGCATTTATAATCTTCTACAACGATTTTACACATACTTCAACAACGTATCAGGCGTAATCAAATAAGGTGCCCAGCACATTGAAGAGTGGACTACCTGGTGAATATAAAATGAATCAAAGAATGCAGCGACTCGTACAAGTACGGTCAAACTACACTACAGGTTAGTTTGTTTAACCTTCAATTAGACTGCAAAAACTACTTTTCTGAATTCGGGTATTTAATTTTTCTTTTAATAAAGATACTTGTTATTTTCAGTGTATTTCTGGACTAACATTCTCGGAGCATGGCACTATGTACTAGGGCCGTTACTTGAAGTTATTTACCGAAGATATGAGCTAGGACAACACTGTGAATTAATGCTGCCCTTTAGATGTTACTTGCCCTTTGATCCGACAAGCAACTGGGGAATATATTTAGCGACGTACTTGTTTGAAACGTATAGTGGTAAGATTTTCTCTCTTGATTCACCTCTATTCACAGTTTGATTCAAGTTTTTCAGACTGGAGATAAAATGGCATGAAAACATTGATATTTTTTATCAATGCATGAAAAATAAGATTAAAAGTATTTTGTATTTGTTTGTGCTTTAAGCAATTTTATTTTGCTTCAAATCTATTGAGCCGTTTTATCTGATAAAGTAAGAAATACCTTATATTTGTAAATATGTGAATGTATTTGCGCACTTACAAATTTTCGCATTTGTAATTTTAATAAGACTGTCATCTATTGTACCTAATACTTGGGACCAGACCAGCGCTAGATCAGCATCCCCACTTGACCAGCTCACGCTGCCAATGCAAATTCTATCCGCCACCGTTCCCGCAACTTTCATATTTATATTTGATTTTATTATTTTAAAAGAGGAGTTGAACTGAACAATACAGATTTAATCTCACGTCCATGAAGCGGTTGCGAGTAAGTCGTACACTTGTTGGGAGGAGTTAACGCTCGGGGAATAGAGAGTGGGTCTCGTGCGAGTGCCTTATGAGGCGGCGCTGGTCTGCGTTTTTTTTTTTTTTTT
This sequence comes from Lycia hirtaria, assembly GCA_947563715.1. Lineage (NCBI taxonomy): Eukaryota > Metazoa > Arthropoda > Insecta > Lepidoptera > Geometridae > Lycia > Lycia hirtaria. The sequence continues at coordinate 30,769,554 of OX387375.1, forward strand.
TTTTTTTATTTGAAAAAATTATAGCACCACAGACTCCAGGGTCCATGCCTTTTATAAACTAATACATTTTATTTTTTTTAGCTAACTTTACATATTTTTTTAAACTAGAGTACAAGAGGAAGACGTTAATGGACGTTAATGGCTGGTCTGCGTTGAACGACTATAGTGGACTACGACCTTTGACGTTATAAAAATACTGTAGAAGTAAAATAGTTTTGATCACAAAATAAAAATCAAGTTTAATCAAATACATTAAAAATAATTTAGTTTAACACATTAAAAATAAATTAATTTAGTTTAAATATCTACTCATTTATTAAAATAAACAAATTCATTTCTTAAAAATAATATTTTTATTACGAGCTATTACGAGAAACAGCCTCTCTCGGGGACTTTCTGTGAGATATAATAAGAAATGAAGAGATCCGAAAACGTACGAAAATTACTAACATAGAGCGCGGATTAGTAAGCAAAAATAGTAGGTACATAGAACTGATAGCCGATGGAGCCTAACCTAAACGTTATCGAGTGGAGTCCACGAACTGGTACGCAGCATAAAAAGACCAGCCACTAGATGGAAAAATGACTTCACACAAATAACAGGAAGACGTTTAAGGCAAGGCGCTTCCAACCGGTCTTTTTGGAAATCCATGGGGGAGTCCTATGTCCAGCAGTGGACTTCTTGTAGCTGAAATGATAATGATGAATAAATAAATATTTGTGGACATTTCACACAACACCATCTAGTCCAAACTAAGCAAAGCTTGAACTATGGAACTAGATGGCTGATAGAATACATATATACTTTTTTCTTTTGTAAATATATACCTAGTCTTGCCATAAATATCGTCACGAAGAAAATTTTTTTTGTTTACTTGCAAATAATATTTATTACTTTTACAGTGTGTTAGTTTAATACATAAATATAAAACAATTTAAAATATAAAAGCTTATTCGAATTGGTCTCCATTGGCTGCAATACAGTCCTTTAAACGTTGAGGCCAGTTATCAATAGAAGCACGCACTCTTTCCATGGGAAAATTCTTCACTGCCAATCGTATGGATTGTTTTAGGGACTCCAAATTATCATGGCGTTTAGAGCAAGCCATACTCTCTAAAACTGACCATAAATCATAATCCAGCGGATTAAGATCAGGACTAGACGACGGCCAGTCTTCATCTCTGATGAAGTCCGAAACGTCCACTTTCAACCAAGACTGCGTGGACCGAGCTTTATGACCTAGCGCTATGGCTTATGTCTTAACTACCTTCTCAAGAATGGTATTTTGATACACTTGTGCCGATGTTTTGATACCCTTTTCACAAAAATATGGCTCAGTCACTCCTTCATAGCTAACACCCCACCAAACCATCACTGAAGTCGCATAATGCCCACGTTGCACTCTGTCGACTAATTGGTAAGCTTCCTTAGAGCTTTGAGCATAAATACGGTCATTTTGTTTGTTAAAATGTTGCTCAATTGTAAAGATTTTCTCATCCGTAAACAAAATTTTTCTATGACCTCCCTTTGCGTACTGCTTCAGTAGTTGTTTCGATTTTACCACCCTATTCTTTTTTAAATTATCAGTTAAAAAATGACCAGTGCGTCTCTTATAGGCTGCAAGTCCTAAGTCATCTTTTAAAATACGCGACATGGTTCTGGGTGCTATCTTCATCTCCCGAGATAAAATCTTTTGCTTTCGGACAGGATTTCTTCGAATTCTTTCCCTTACTGCTTTGACCACCTTTTTCGTACGAACACTACGTGGACGGCCAGATCTTTTTCTGTCACAAACAGAGGAGGTCTCATTGTACCTATTAATAGCCCGGTACACAAACATTTGACTAATACCAAGCGTATGGAGAGGTTTAAAAATTGCATTTGGCTCCATACCAACTTTGTGTAATGCAATCACAGCGATTCGGTTCTCTTTATCACCCCACTCCATTTTAATATCGCAAAATATTGTACAATGTATTGGTGCCAAAATTAGAAAACTCAATGAACAATCTTAAAAAAATGACAGATTCCAAATTCAAATGTAATATCTTTCTTATTTTTAACTGTAACAGTATTTATGGCCAGACTAAGTACATATGATACCTAAAAACACCCAGACACAGAGCAAACATCCATGTTCATCACACAAATGTTTGTCCTGGGTGGGGATCGAACCCACGACCTACGGCACAGCAGGCAGACATACTACCAACTGAACCACTAGGCCAGTAGAATATTTTTGTAACTAAAAGGACTAATTGTAAACTATTAATATTTCAGTGATTACCATCGAATATTGCTATTTGGGTACAGAATTCTTACTAATCATCCTGTGCTCTCATCTAGCGACTGAATTCACGATGCTTCAGGAAGATATACTTCACGTAGAGCTGAGAAACCCAAACATCAGTCATGTTAATGAGCCAGCCGGATGTGCGAGCGAGTCTGACATCTATGCTGATGAGAATACGGATCTCGAGGAGTTTATTAAGAAACATCAAATATTGATTGGGTGAGGTTTGCATTGGAGGTTTGTTGTTGGTAGTAAAATCAAGAACTCTATAGATATCAGTATGTATCTTGCCCAGACTCGTTATTTAGATTTATGAAAATGGCGAGAATTTTATATTTTATACGTGTTGTTTAAATTCAAAATTACTTTTAACTAATTGTACTAAACTTTATCGGAGGCTTGAATTTCTTGGAATTAAATTTGAATTGGACAAGTGACCAATGTAACCATAAACCATAAAGAATACAAGGGATTTTTTCTCTACGTTATATTATCACACACTCGAAAGTTGTTGTCCTCTTACCTGGCTGTCGGGGAAAAAATACAAAAAAAAAAACAAAGAAACCATCCGGAAACCCAAATATCTACGTAAAAGTATCAAACAAAGTAGGTCATCTATCAAAGTAAAAAATAAGGGACAAGATAAAGAACCTTTGTCTCTTGGTATTGATAGATCGGCCAATCTCGCCGGATTGTATCATTTTAAGTAAATGAAACAAACTTGTTGGTGTTTCTATTCAAAATTTATTGTTATTGAGAACACATAAGTTCTATAATTTTAGCAATGACTAGCTTTTCCCGTTAGTTCTTTTATCTAGTGTGTACGGAACCCTCGGTGGGCGAGTCTGACTCGCTCTTGGTCTTTTTTTTTCGCAAGATAGATCTACGATTGACCACCATCTCGCCTGAGGTTAAGCGACGGTTCGACCGAGGATGGAGCTCGTCAACCTAGAAGACATATATTCACTCTAGCCTTGAAAATTCCAAGATTGTAGTTCTAAAGAATGTGTTTCTTGGGCGGCTAAGAATTCCATTCCTGTGCGGTACACATCAAGAACGTGGACCGATATCGCTGAGTACTGACTTTTGGCATTTCAACGAGAAATGGGTGGTGATTCGCTGACTTTCTGCTAGACTAGACTTAGATCTAGTAATCTTATACCTAATAACGTAACTTTGCCTAATATTAAATTAATAGCATTTGGTATGTTTGTCACTTAGTCGCTTGTCACTCTCGTTATAGCTGTCAAAACGCTGAAGTGGAATGTAGAACAAATGAAGTGTAAAATCAATATTTACTGTAGGAACAAGTGCATACTTTCTAGTCGACTACATTATTAATATAGCGTATTTATATTACTTTCAGACTCGCTAAAGACCTTGACGATGTTTTCAACAAAATGATATTCGTCAATATATCAGCAGCAACCGTTTCGGTTTGTTTCTTTGGGCTGGCAGCTAAGGTTACTAACTTAATTTGTACATCATTTTACTTATTATAGCCATTTATTATTTTGTTTATTATATTATTTATTATGCTCACACTTTTACCTACAACAATAATTCAGTTTGTTGATAAAAAGAAAAAAAAAAGGTAAAAAGAAAGAAGGTAGTTTGGGACCTATAAGAAACTGTTGTGTTTTGATTTGAGCACCTTCACTTTTAAAAGCTTGTAATTGTTTATTTGGAACAATAAAATTCTATTCAGGGGCGTAACGACTAATTAAATGTACTTAAACCCTTGTTATGAGCAACGAACTAAGTCAGACTCTCTCTGCGAGATCGTATCAGTAACGAAGAGATCCGTAGATGTACAAAAATCACCGATATAGCACAGCGAATTAGCAAATTGAAGTGGCAGTGGGCAGGGCACATATCACTTAGAACTGACGGCCGATGGGGCCGAAAAGTTCTCGAAGGAAGACCACGAACCGGCAAGTGTAGTAGGAAGACCAGCCACAAGCTGGACAGAAGATATCATACAAGTGGCGGAAAACGCTGGATGCAGGCCGCTTCCAACCGGTCTTTTTGGAAATCCATGGGGGAGGCCTCTGTCCAGCAGTGAACTTCTAGTGGGTGAGATAATGATGATGATGATGATAACCTTGTATGTTTTACGTGACACTTGACAATGTTTCCAGGTGTCTCAAGGCAATGCAGTAATGTTACTCAATAACGTAGTGCCCGTGATAGCTCTGATCATGCCGATATTCAACTTGTGCTACTACGCAGAGATATTAAAAGAAGCTGTAAGTAGTTAATATCCATATTTCAGAGACTGTCAACCCTACATAAACGAAATTTGGCATGTGCATGTTTTCCGTAAGCCGCTTTTAATTGCCGTAGCCAAATTAAAAAAAAAAGAAAAATTGGGATGGTAACCCATACATTTGAAGAAGAGATGTTTTTTTTTATCCTACCCTATTCTTGAATAGGTCTTAAAATATGACTAAAGTTTAATATAACATTTTATTCTCAGATATGATGTGTGCAACAAAGACGACGCGTGTGTGTCCCCTGCATTTCCAAATTATTACACTTTCGAGATATAGCGATAAATAAGTAAAACACAGAAGTCATTATAGTTTAAAGGTCATTGATCTTTTTGCAAAGTAGGCTAAACGAAAAATACTCGCTCAATAGTTTTTTTTTAATTACAGCGTTAGTTACGGAACCCTCCTATATGCATGTCTCGACACGGTCTTAGCCACTTTTATTTTCTTTAACTAATATTATAATATTATCTACAGAGCGAGGGGATAGCAAGAACTGCTTACAGCAGCGTGTGGTACAAAGGAAATAAGAACTATATAAAAACGATACGATTCATATTGGAGAGGTAAGATTACCTTAAACTATTTCAAATACTTAGGTTATATAGAAAAAACAGTAAGCAGCACGAGACAACATAAGTTTAGTTTACTTTATGATTATTAGTTTCTAGTTTTTTTTGTGAAAAATTAAATAAGTGAAAATGTATTATGTCAGTCTCCATCATCACATCATTCCAGGCTCAGCCCGGAAAAGCTAACAAACAGACAAAGAGACAGATTACATTTACTTTTATAACATTAGTACGATATTGATCAGGGTTTCGTAGTAAGTTCGTAAAGACTGAGTGGTCAGCCCTAGTGTCAGAATTATTAAGCCGACAGACCTCTGATCTGGCTTGACGATTGCTATTTTTTAAGAACGAACTCCCGGGTCCTACAATTATGTCGTTCTGGTAGCGTTCAGAAAGAAATACCGCTCACGGTCACCCATCCAAAGACTGACCGGTCCGTCCATTGCTAGTCATTGGATCGTTCGAGAACACCCAGTCAAACTTCCGCTACGGTGAACTATGAACACTTAGAGTTCACATAAATTGTGATGTGTTACTATGAAATTTTATACGGGACGTGGCCCGAAACGCACTTGGCCGGTTTATTCCATACTGTATTATATTCTAATGTATTACAAGTACAAGTTTATGTATACAAACACCACCAACAAAAAAAGACTGAAAACATTTTAATGAAATACAGCTACACGCTCACGATGAAATCATCTTTCAAACATAATAAACTAGATCAAAATTGGTCCATCCGTTTGAGAGCTACGATGCCACAGACAGACACACAGTTAACACAGATATACAGATACACACGTCAAACTTGTAACAACCCTCTTTTTGGTCGGGGGTTAATTAAAAGATGTACATTTACAGTAATTATTCCTGTTATTCTAGTAACCGGAGAAATTTCACCGTGCTGGTCGTCTCTTTGTTTCAACAAAACATACAGCAACGTTGCAATATTGTGTCCAATGGCCACTGCAACACTCCGCTTGTTTAATTTAATCCTTGAATTAATTTGTTTCTCTGTTCATTCTAATAATTGAAGCTTTGTGCTGTGGACAACTAGTTGTGTCAATATGGAACGTGTGTTTCAACATACCTACTCGAAGTTAGCTAGCCGCTGTGTATTTACATTATAATGTTGGTTTTGTGTAGAATTTTGGATGTGGTCGTGTTGTGTGTGTGTTGTGTGTAAGTGACACGTGCTCGTCACTCACTCCCTCTCGCACACACATCAACTCAACATGCATCTACTTATGCTACAGGAATTCTACATCTAAAAGCGCATACTGTTCAATTAACGGAGTGAAATAGAAACATGCAAACATCGAAATTATTAAGTAGTACTACTGAACAAGTTAGATAGATAGATAAGCTCTTTATTGTACACACCTTAGAAATTTACAATCAAGATAAGTCATTTAAAAACTAGTGAGCATGTATAATACAGTACTAGGTTTTGTCCGTGCATTTACTTTGAAAATATTAAAGCAAAAAGCTCATCCATTTGAGTCAATTTTTTTACTGAGATAGATTAGGTATTGTCGAGTAATATGCATAAACAAAATCTAGTCTGACTCGTGACTCAAACAGTATAGGCTTTGTAATAACGCGACCCGGTCATCAAATCAAATTAATAAAATCTCAGCCTCAACACAAACCTGCGATACCTGTTGACACCATGAACGAATTCTGCGTGAATCATCATCTCAGCCACAAGAAGTCCACTACTGGACAGAGGCCTCCCCCATGGATTTCCAAAAAGACCGATTGGAAGCGGCCTGCATCCAGCGTCTTCCTACCACTTGTATGATATCTTCTGTCCACCTTGTGGCTGGTCTTCCTACGCTGCACTTGCCGGTTCGTGGTCTCCATTCGAGAACTTTTCGGCCCCATCAGCCGTCAGTTCTACGTGCCACTTCAACTTGCCAATCCACTGTGCTATATTGGTGACTTTTGCACGTCTATGGATTTCTTCGTTTCTGATACGATTTCGCAGAGAGACTCCGAGCATAGCCCTCTCCATAGCTCGTTGCGTGACTTTGAGCTTCCTTATAAGGCCCATAGTAAGTGACCACGTTTCAGTGCCATATGTCACACTGGTAGCACACACTGTGTGTGCTGCGTGAATATAGGAAACGAATTACGAACTTTATTGTAATCTGTAACTGTACTTGATTTCAGGTCACAAAAACCTTGCCACCTGACTTCCCTCAAGTATAACCCAATATCTTTAAGCACCTTTACTACGGTGAGTACGGGTTTCTGTATTCTCTTTCTTTTTTAACCACCAACCCAACACAAAAGGGGTATCCCCTCTTTTTGGCTTATTTATAAGTTTAACGTGTGACATCGTAGGTATAAAACGGATGGACCAATCTTGATCTAGTTTGTTTTTGTTTGAAAGAATATTTTATCCAGAATGTATATTTCATCAATATCGGTTCAGCCGTTATTTTTGTCGGGGGATTGTCAAATTAAACCTGCGTTTGACCACCTGATGTGAAGGTACATAATACCTGATGACTAGATAACCTAGGTAAAAAATATCTACTTCAAGCAAAAAAGACATCATCATCATCATCAACCTGTAATAGCCCACTGCTGCTGGAAAGGACTCCGTTTGTCGATAAAAAATATTTGTGGACATTTCACACAACACCATCTAGCCCAACTTGTACTATGGAACTAGATGGCTCATAGAATACATATATACGTTTTTTTTTGTAAATATATACATATGATACATAGAAACACCCAGACACAGAACATCCATGCTCATAATTTTGCCCGAGCTCAGCAGGCAGACATACTATCAACTGAGCCACAAGGCTAGTCGATCTACACAATCATGAACAATCATTCTATAATATATTTTAATTTTATTTTCAGGTAATGAGCACCACTTGGTCGTATTTTTCATTAGCTTCATCTCTTTACGACGAGTCACGAAATTAAAATGTACTCCACCCTAAATCGCACGTCGGACACTTCATACGACACCGCGCTAATCACTGACACATACGTAAGTTGACGTCTGTATAACACACACAGATGTATGAAGTCATAATTCATATAATATAATGTGTGTGTGTAATCAAAGTCGTCTAATTGCCGTTCGCTCATGACTTCAATTTGAACTCGAACGCTTAAAGCCCGTGACACTTGATATCTCTATTGATAATGAATGCGCTGTATTGCAAAAGTCTGGCAAACGACACGGGGAGGACGGGGCACGGGTGAGGAACCCGAGATTGATGGAAGACCGTGTGTCCGTCCTGTATGTAATACATACTATTAATTTCTTCTGTACTTAAATATGCTAATAATGAAACGTGCAATATGTCGTTCCATTTGTCATTACTCCCTAAAGTGTCATAGGCTACATTTTAATTTTCGCAAAATAATGTCAAGTATCAAAGTTCTGTGAAAATAATTCGGACAAGTAAGTTTCAAACAAATGTATTTCTGATTATAGATAGGTTATCCTTTTTAATAGTAAATTTGTTATATTTATGTTTCGTGCCTCTTACTATTTTAGGCTGAAGTTTGTCAAACACAATAAATAATATCACATAAATCTTTGATTTATTTTCCAATATTCTGAGTACCATTTTCCTTATTCGTAGCTAAGGGTTAATACTCCCACACATATACGTCAGCGCACTGTTCAAGAGCATTTCCATATTCCCTTTGTTATTTTAGTTTAATTAGAATAGGGTGTAAGGAAAATCGAATTAATTATACGATCTAGAAAGTAAAAGGTTAGCGAGATTAAAATAGATAAGTATGTTGTCGCATTCTACTCTTTACTTACGAGAGTCTATTGAAGCCGCGTAGGTTCTAAAATAAGCAGGTCAAAGATAATTTAGAAATTATAATGTAAATGATGAAACCGTGACCTTCAAACTTCCAGCAGCTACGCTGGAGAAGCAGCCACGGCAACAAGTAATCGTTTAAAAAACTATAAAAACCGACTTCAAAATACGCAATTCGTTTACTTGGATGACATATTTTTTTTAGTTATTTTATTTTAGAAACTAAAACACTGTACCGATTTTGACATTTTCGAATATTAATGCTATACAAATGATGGTGTTTTATTCATTAAGTGTTTGATTAAATGTGTGAGTGTGGGCAAGTGAAATAAAGCAGTAAAACGAATCATTTTACTTTGACGGCAAAACTCAATCTTAGAAGATTCTAGTAAAGTCGCCATCACTTTACTGAGGCAAGACAAAGTAAAAAAATGCTGAGGATAAAAACGTCGATCTAGAAAAAATACCACCAGAACACCTACAGTTTCGCATTATAATGCATCCAAGTAAAAATATAACCGCTTCGAGAAAAGGTAGTCCCGGCCGCGCTAGCTGGCTGACATGGCGGGGGCACGGCCGTGCCCCCAGATTAACATACACTTAATAAAATATAAAGTTTTGTATTCAATTGGATGTATATTTATTACATATTATGTTCACCCATCAGTAACCTAATTAATATAAATTAAATGATTAACTTTAAATACAAATGTATGTACCTACCTTTTATGAAAATATATTTATTTAATAGGTTTACATATATTTAGTTGATGAAAATGTGGAATTATAATAACACAACGTATTTTCGCTGAAATCTAAATCTATTTGTATTATTATTGTATCACAATTCACAACTGTATAGGTTCCAGGTATTGAACCACCTGGGAAGAACCTTTCAAACGAAAAAAAATATTTTTTCAAACCGGTCCAGACATCTTCGAGTAATCGGGGAACATACATAAAAAAAAGATTCTGACGAATTGAGAACTTCTTTATGGAAGTCCGTTAAAGACATCATTCTCAAAGTTGGATTCTCAAACATTCGACGGCACTTGAAGCCGCAACTTATCAATTTGTGAACAAAAATGTTGGCCTATTCATCCACACATCCCAAGTATACATTGGAATGTTGCCTGTTAAATCCCGTCAGATATTGAAAATTTTGTGTGCTGTTTACAGATTTGTAAATCCTTAAGTGCGAGCAAAGTATGGCTGAGCACTGTGGGCTCTCGCCCTCTATCTCAAAAAACGGTTGGGCGTAGAACTATTTTTGAAACAAAATAGGTAGCAAATTTGATGCTCTACAATTTACATATATATAATTTAACATCATTGGAGCAATAAAAACCGAGACAATCGCGAAAAAGTGAGTTTTGTGACCTTTGACCTTGAATAACTTATGGCGCAGACACCAAATTTTATGAAACTTTTAGAACACCAAAATGAAGGTGCATACGAGTTTATAGTTTATTATATCTCATTCCAAGGTTGATCCCTTTTTTGCTTAAGTCATTGGACTAGTACGACAATTGTCTAAAAATGAATGAGCCCAGACGCGCCGAACGCGGCATTTTTCGGCGCGTGCAATGAGTGCACCAGTAATTTCACCTTCAGAGCGCTAATCCGATACTTTGCCGGTCAGTCACACTATATTGAATATCAATAGTCTTGGCCTCAAGGTTAAATGTTTTTGTGTAATTTATGCATCTCACATTATTTTACTTGACAATTAAACTTTAAAATAGGTACACCCTGATTGTATGACATTAATAAATAAATAACTTATTTGAATTACATTTACATTATATGGTCCAGAGAATATGAAAATGCTACTTCGCTTTTGTAAGGCGGGAAATATATTTTTTTATTAATTTTATCGTTATAGCTGGTCAGGAATAGTATATGGTATAATAATCCGCCAAGTGCGAGTCGGACTCGCGCACGAAGGGTTCCGTACTATCATCTATAATACTACAAAGTTTAGTTCTGTTTATAAAATAACGAGAAATCAACGAAATTCCAAGTAGTAAATTGCAAACTTATAGGTAGGTTTTCGATACACATCCGGGCAGCATGACGACGCTCGCGCGAAACGCGCGGCTATGGCTCGCTCCGTGATGTTACCTCCCCCGCTACCCGCGCGGCCGTTGCTTAGCAACCGCCTCGCGCTCGCACCACCACCACACCGCGGCGCGGCGCTCGCACCGCGTTTAGATGCACGGATTATTTTCATTTTGTGAGTTTTTATGTATTAGATTAGGTATTTATTTTTATAGTTAATATATTTCTAAATATTTACTTACAAATATTCAAGTTTCTACCTGTTAATTAAGATCGAGTAAAAATTGCTTAAAAATTACGTTTGTTGTATGGGAGCCCCCCTTTAATATTTACTTTATTGTTATTTATTTATTTATTTTGAAAGGTAATATACAAGTAAATATTCTGTGAAAATTTGAAGCGTCTACCTATTACCGTTTTTAATATTGAGCAAAAAAATACGAAAAAGCACGTTTATTGTATGGGGACCCCCATTTATATTAAATTTTTTAAAATGTTTAGTATTTGTTGTTATAGCGGCAACGAAAATACATCATTTGTAAATTTCAGCTTTCTAGCTATCACGGTTTATGAGATTCAGCCTGGAGACAGACAGACAGACAGACAGACAGCGAAGTCTTAGTAATAGGGTCCCGTTTTTTACCCTTTGGGTACGGAACCCTAAAAAGAGAGCGAAATAGTGCTAATTAATTATTAATTCAGAGCGTACTTAGCGAGCTCTTTTATAGAATCCTATTCTATGCAGCTGCACTAGTAACGTAAGTATTTATCGAAGGTATTTATTGATTACCTACAGGTAAAACCGCGGGATTGGACTCATTATTTATCATTATCAAAGTTTCTACCTAATAAAATCAACGGATTGTAGAGCTCAGCGTAGACTGTAATTGCTTGCACGCACAGCACAGCAGTGCAGTGCGTGAGGTCACCTGGCAGATCCAGCGGAAGACCAGCGCCGGTTGGCAACAACCGGCACCATGCGGAGCTGGAGCCGGCTTGTGTCAAAAACTTAGTTTAAGTACCTAAATTACATATACATTTAAATATTCAGAAATCTTTCTCTCAATAAAACTTTGTCTATTGAAACACGATTATTATTAACGGGATATTTACCGTGGTTCGCGTTAATTAGCGTGGTTAATTGAATTAAACAACGAAAGGAAAATAATGCAAGGCTACTCGCATATCTGAGAGTTTTTAAACTTCCCGGAGATATTTAGAATATTGGTAACGTCCATTATTCCAACGTGGCGTTTCAAAAAAGATTGTAATATTATGATACAGAACTACGGAACCAAAATAAGCTAACACTACAAAATTCAAATGAAGTACCTACCTAAACAAATTTAGGAAATAACGGTAATGATTAAACACGTTTTAAATAAATAAGACGTTGAATGCATTCATTGTAGTTGATCGCCGTGTATCGTAAACAATAGACCATGACTCCAACTCCTCAAGAGACCATGGTGTCCGGGAAGACCGTGCCCATGAAGAGACCGCCGCCTGGCGATGAGGTGGTGATAAGTGGGATGTCGGGCATCTTCCCCAGCTCTAATAGCATCCCTGAGTTTATGGACAACCTTTACAATAAGGTAACAGAACAACATTACAAATCACAATATTTTGTTTCGTTTTTTGTTTCGTATAGCCGAGATTTAACTGTCAAAATTAAGTTTCAATAAATACGTATTTGAAAATTGATTTAAATTAATTATACAAAAGTATTGACGCTGGAAGTATTACATTTACTGTAAATGGAAATTCAGGAATGGAATTCTTTGCCGCCACCTCTGTTTCCTGAGAGCTACAATCTTGGAATCTTCAAGGCTAGAGTTAATAGTTATCTTCTAGATCGACAAGCTTCATCCTCGGCCACACCGTTGCTTAACGTTAGCCGAGTTGGTGGTCAACCGTAGATCTATCTAACACAAACAAAATGTGCTTACATTAAATTTACCAATGCATAAATAGTAACACACCCAGATGCTACATCTGCAGTATTGGGTTCAGATCTCCTGGCATTAGCAAAATTTGGGACAGTTCACTCTGTAACAAATAGGTATGTCTTACTCATTTAAAATTATACCTCTTTATTATTTTGAAAGAAACTTTAATTTCAGTAATATTTTTGTTGGTATGAGAACTTTTATTGACCCGTTCGTCAGGAAGACATGGTAACGTCAGAAGACCCTCGCTGGGTGTTCAATCACCCAGAAGTGCCCAAGCACCTCGGGAAGGTCAACGGCATGGACAAGTTCGATGCACAGTTCTTCAGAGTGCACAACAAACAGGGTTGTACCATGGACCCAATGAGCAGGAAACTGCTGGAACATGCGTACAGCGCCATCTACGACTCGGGTTAGTAAACTAGTGCGTAAAAATAAGGCATATTAATAGTACTTACACAGAAAGTGAAAGGTCTATTTAGGCATTTGAACTAATGATGCCCACGCTACACTCGTGCTTACACAGACAGTGAAAGGTCTATTTAGGCATTAGAACTATTGATGCCCACGCCAAACTATCTTATGCCTAAATAGGTCCCTTTCGATCCTTGTGTATTTAACAATTTACTATTGTGAGGCTACTTGTTATGTATTCGTCATTCTGAAACTTTATTGTTTCTTATACAAGTTATTGTTATTTATACAAGTTGATTAGTAGGTATACTAGGCTTGTAGTACCTACTGGGTGTTATTTAAATCGCGAGTGAATTGGTTTCTTCTAGATTATATGCGCGCTGCATCGTAGACCGCAACGTCGCTTAACACCAGGTAAGTTGGTGGTCAAGCGCAAACCTATTACTACAATAAAACTTGCATGAATATTTTTGTAACTATCCTTTACTTGCTTATAAAACGAAACTCGATCCTATACCAAAACTCATTATAAGTTTGTTAATAAAATGTCTTATTCAGGTATAAACCCGCTGCAACTGCGTGGCAAAAAAGTGGGGGTATTCATCGGATCCACCTTCTCAGAGTCGGAGAAAGTTTTAATATTCGAAAATATACAACGCAACGGGTTCTCCATTTCGGGGTAAGCTATTTTAAATGTAGGGTAAAAACCGGATAGTTGCTCCACTTTTTGATAAAACTTTATTTCTTAAAAATATGAACTTGCTGAAAATTATTCAGTATATATCTCAAACCATAGACCTTTTATCTTCTATAATAGCCTATTGTTGTAGCCCGGAAATACTCAGAGGACGTATATGATATTTCAATATCGGTACTACATATTGCAGCACAATACTTTGTGCTACTACCCGCTTTGTGCTTTGTGCTGTGCTTTGTGCTTTCACCGATACTATCTCGCCTGTATAACAAGTGCGTGAGAGAAGGTCGGTATCCGCTCCCTCTAAAACAAGTCAAGGTATCGCCTCTGTACAAAGGAAAGGGAAAGCAGGAGGAGATCAGTAGTTATCGTCCGATATCCATAATACCGGGTATAGCAAAGATTTTTGAGCACGGCCTCAGCACGAGACTTACGGAGCACTTAACAGCCTGTGGAGCTCTCAACGATAGGCAATACGCATATCGAACAGGGAGATCCACGACAGCTATAGCCAAAGAAGTAGTACGGCAGGTCCTCGAAGCCCGTGAAGGCATGAAGCAGGTCGCAGTGATCTTCTGCAATTTATCGAAAGCCTTCGATGTGGCTGTTCACGGTGTTCTAGCAATCAAACTAGAGCACTATGGAATCGAGGGTCCTGCACTAAAACTTCTAACTGACTTCATGGTGAACCGTAACCAGGTCGTAGTGGGTGATGGAGGTAGGGCAAAGTCACAGCCACAAGAGACAGTTATTGGAGTGGCGTAGGGTTCCTCGCTCTCCAATATCATGTTCTCCCTCCTCCTCAACGACCTGCCGCAGAACATTCAAGACGGCCACATCCTGATGTATGCCGACGATGTTGCTGCTGTAGTTACGGCATCGTCTATCAATGAGCTAGAGCAAAAACTAAACAAAGTGACGAAAAATTTGTGTTCATGGTTCAGAATTAATGGATTGATTTTAAATACGAACAAAACTCACTACATTCATTTTAACTTGGAAGGTCGTGCCTACAGACCGCTCAAGGTAGGAATCGACGATGTTGTAATAGAACAAGTGAAAACCACAACATTCTTAGGTTTTCAAATAGATAGCGCTCTGACATGGGAAGAGCATATTGACAAGGTGTGTGATAAGGTTGGTCGGGCCTGCTTTGCGTTGTGGCGCGTATCTGCAATATTACCGCATGCCATGGTCCGGCAATGCTACTTTGCCTCCGTGCACTCGATACTTCAATATGATATCGAGCTCTGGGGACGCGCTGCCGACTGGGAGCGCGTCTTCAGAATGCAAAAGCGAGCCGTACGCGCCATAGTTCGAGTGCCACAGGACGCCTCCGCTTTGGAGTATTTTCGGGCCATGAGAATACTCACCATACTGAGCCTTGTCTGCCTGCAGGCAGCACTGTACGCCTGGGTCCATCCTGAGCAATACACGCGCTTCGGAGAGGTGAACCCGCGAACACGCCACCCGCACCGATTGCATGCCATCACGCACCGACTCGCGAAGACGTCGAAACTGATCCATGTGACAGCGCTGGAGGTTTATAACCGCCTGCCTCATCACGTCAGAGATCCCTCACGAGCATCATTCAAGCATAGATTGAAAAACTGGCTTGTCGTTATTATTTTTAACATTTCTTGTTTGTGGTGTTTTATGTTGTTTTTTTTTTGCATGAGACACATTTAATTATGTGTAATATTGCTTGATTCATCAATCAATATTACACATAATGAAATGTGTAAAGAATGAAATATCTTTACACATTTTTTTATTTTTTTTACTACTTCCTTTTATTATTTGACATGTAACATAATATTTGTTATGAATAAAAAATATGAATATGAATATTTCACCTCTCAGAAAAGGGATAGTTGCCTACTATGGCGGATAGTAGCCTAGCGTGGAAAATGCTCCGGGGGATACTTGCCTCGTGCGGGGATAGTAGCCTCGCGGCCTCGGTATGATTTTTATTTTGGATCGAAAGAAAATATCAATTAAAATTATCTTTATTATTTATTTAGCAGTCTTTATAATTTACTGAGACCTTTTATTAAGTACAATTTGAAATATTAATTAGCATTTATCTTAAGAATACAACAACTACTTACTGTAGTAAAGCGCCACCACAAATTATATACATAACATAGTATATTAAAAACGGGGGCATGTATCCGTCCGAGGCAACTATCCGGCTTTTACCCTACATCGCAACAGGTTCACCATTACGGGGTAAGCTATTTTAAATATGCAACGCAACGGGTTCACCATTACGGGGTAAGCTATTTTAAATGTACAACGCAACGGGTTCACCATTACGGGGTAAGCTATTTTAAATGTACAACGCAACGGGTTCACCATTACGGGGTAAGCTATTTTAAATGTACAACGCAAGGGGTTCACCATTACGAGATAAGCTTTTTGAAATTTTGTGTTCGTAGATCTTTATTGCATAAAAAATGCGTTTCGGTAGAAGTTGGACAACATTATGTTTCATGGTGGATATTCCAAATCCCGAACCAAACCATTTTAATTCCACTTTCAACATGCCGAGTCTCTTCCTAAGTGAGTCTTTTCAATTTATATGATCTGGGTGTCTTTAAATCGCGATTAAATTAGTTTCTTCTAGGTAAGTGCGCTCCATCGTATACCGCAACGTCGCTTAACATCAGGCAATATGGCGGTCAAGCGCAAATCTATTTCTGCATAAAAAAATGATATACAGTTTTATAAGTTTATATGGAAAAAGTTACGTTGACTTATTGAATGTCGTCGATGATCCATTGATAAAATGTATCATCTATAAAAACTGTTTCTAACAAATAGAATACCTCTCAACTTCTTGTATTACAAAATGCAGTAAATTTTTGGAAACTGCTTTCTAAGCAAGTATATTTCTTTTGTAGATGTAACAAAGCGATGTACGCCAATCGCATCTCGTACTGGATCGACAGTAAGGGTCCCTCTTACGCGCTGGACCTTGCTTGTGCGTCCTCGACGGCGTGCCTCGAGCATGCGTACAGGAGCATCAGCTCGGGACAGTGCGAGGCTGCCATCGTCGGTGGATCTAACTTGTGCATGCATCCAATAGTGTCACTGAACTATACAAGGTTAATTTTGCTTATTTAAAAAAAGTTGCACAAATAATATTAGCTAATCGACAGGTATACAAATAAATAACGATAATTCTATAGGTAGTTCTATGCATTATTAGTTTGATATTAATGTATATAATTTTAACAGGGCTGGTTACGTTTGTCTCGACGGAAAGACCAAGTGCTTCGACAAGAAGGGCGACGGTTATGTGCGGTCGGACGCTATCGGTGTACTCTTTCTTCAGAAAGCGAAGGATGCTAACAGGTTTGGAAGGAAAATGTATTATACCCATAGTATTACATGTAGTTGTCGGACAATTTTTATTGTTTTTAGGGTTCCGTACCTCAATAGGAAAAAACGGAACCCTTATAGGATCACTTTGTTGTCCATCTGTCTGTCTGTCCGTCTGTCCGTCCGTCGGGTGTCAAGACCTTTATCTCGGGAACGCGTGAAGGTATCAAGTTGAAATTAAAACCATATACGCAAATCCATAGTATCTTGCTGCAGAAAGAAAAATAAAGTTTCTAAGTATTTGTAAAAAAAAGTTATAGCCGAATATATCGTAAAAAACGCACTTTTCGACACTAACAAGGGAATCAAAACCTATGGGGTACTTCCCGTTGACCTAGAACAATGAAATTTGGCACGAAGCATTGTGTTAGAGTACACATATAGGAAAAAATCCGAAAACTGTTTTTTTTTTATTTTATCATAAAAAATAGTGTCTTTACGCAAGGAATGAAGGTCAAAATTGTTTTGTGTCAAAAGTGCTTTAACCGTATCGTGTGGGGTATCATATGAAAGAGCTTAATTAGTATAAGTTAAAACAGGATTTAAATATTTTTACGATGTATACTTTTCGGTATAAGATGGAAAATATAAAAAAAATATGATTTCCCCCTTTAGAAGATAAAAGGGGTTTTACGAAGATAAAAAGTTTGTACGGAACCCTCGCTGGGCGAGTCTGACTGGCACTTGTCCAATTTTTTTATTTGATAAAAACACCCGTCAGCGTCATTATGCGCGACTGTTATGGAGACTATATGATATTAAGCGAGAATCAAGTATTAACACCCAACAAAATTCTAGCTCTTAATATCATACTGTGCTAGTATCGCTGCGGAGTAGACAAGTACATAATATGTGTCTCAGATGCAAGCGATCAGCCATAGATCTATGCAACATTAAAAATCGGCCAAGTGCGAGTCGGACTCCGCACGAAGGGTTCCGTACTATCATCTATAATAGAAAATCACGTTTGTTGTAGGTATACTAATTTTTTGTCTGTTTTAGTTGTTATATAAATCCATGAGAGTTTATTCTTGCTTTTCGGGTAGTTTTGATAAAATCTATTGCTCAATTCGAAATTGTATATTGTATTGTATGGTAACTAAATAGTGCACAGTACGTGCCAGCATTTAAGTCAATATTGCTAAACACGTTATCTATTTGAGTATAACCCGTTGTTTAGTTCTGTTTATAAAATAACGAGAAATCAACGAAATTCCAAATAGTAAATTGCAAACTTATAGGTAGGTTTTCGATACACATCCGGGCAGCATAACGACGCTCGCGCGAATACGCGCGGTTATGGCTGGCTCCGTGATGTTACCTCCCCCGCTACCCGCGCGGCCGTTGCTTATCAACCGCCTCGCGCTCGCGCTACCACCACACCGCGGCGCGGCGCTCGCACCGCGTTTAGATGCACGGATTATTTTCATTTTGTGAGTTTTTATGTATTAGATTAGGTATTTATTTTTATAGTTAATATATTTCTAAATATTTACTTACAAATATTCAAGTTTCTAGCTGTTAATTAATATCGAGTAAAAATTGCTTAAAAATTACGTTTGTTGAATGGGAGCCCCCCTTTAATATTTACATTATTGTTATTTAATTATTTAGTTTGAAAGGTAATATACAAGTAAATATTCTATGAAAATTTGAAGCGTTTACCTGTTACCGCTTTTAATATTGAGCAAAAAAATACGAAAAAAACACGTTTGTAGTATGGGGACCCCCTTAATATATATTTTTTTTAATTTTTAGTATTTGTTGTTATAGCGGCAACGGAAATACATCATTTGTGAAAATTTCAGCTTTCTAGCTATCACGGTTTATGAGATACAGCCTGGAGACAGACAGACAGACAGACAGCGAAGTCTTAGTAATAGGGTCCCGTTTTTACCCTTTGGGTACGGAACCCTAAAAACTATAAATTTTTTAATATATTTTTATAATTTATTACATAATAGACAGAGTATAGATCCGTACTTAGTTAGTATACTTTCAATAAACGCATTGGAGAGGTTTAAGTATATCAGTAATATTTGGATGTGCCTATAAAATATAATGTATATGTATATGTGTTCACCTCCGACTCGATGGTCAGATGACATCGACAAGGCAGTGGGAAGACAGTGGATGAGACTGGCACAAGACCGGAAAGAATGGCGCGCTAAAGAGGAGACCTATACTCAGTAGTGGGTGGACAATGGTTGATGATGATATGTGTTTTCACTATTATTGTAATATTTTTTTTCAATTGTTGACATAATTTATTGACATATTAAATATATTCTATAGGTTTTTAATATAAATTCTATAGATTTTCCAGTATGTTTGCACACCTAGTACAAGGTTGTTATTGGCTGTACAACTATAAGAATACGAGCTATGTATGTTACCCTTTAACTGGCAAATAAAGCACTGAATTTAATTGAATTAAATTGTAAATACCCAAAATCCGATCACCCGAAAATATCCAATAAATACAAAAGCTTCATTCTCTTACAAGTATAAGTTTACAAAATTCAAACTCCCCTAACAAAAAAATATATATATTACCGATTTTGATAAAACATAGCTAAGAACACTCAATAAAATTATATTTCAAATAAAAAAAAAACTATATTAAAATCGGTCCATCCGTTTAAGAGTTGCGATGATACACACAGATACACACGTGAAACTTATAACGTTGGATGATCTCGACATCTTCAATGATACACTATATGTTTTTAAAAACAAACTGGTAAAGTCTCTTTGTAAACTAGACTGATTTTTCAAATTTTTATCCTTTGATTTTATCACTTTTTGATTTGGCTCATAGATTTACTTATATACCTATATAATGAATAAACTTATTTTAACTAATGTAGCAATAGTGTAACCATTGTTATAATGCAAGTTGTATATGCCTGTAATGGGTGATCATATCAGACCTATGTATGAACGAACTAGAAAACTAAGAATGTATAATATGTTCAATGTTGGCGTATCTTAATAAATAAATAAATAATCGTCCCTCTTTTTGTGTCGGGGGTTAAATATTGGGATTGAATGACATCGATCTAATTTTATTTGATCTTTCAATTAAACTAACTTTTTTAGAATCTATTCTGAAGTATACCACGCCAGAACCAGCTACATCCCGTCAGCAGAGCAACTTCTTCCCGTGAGAGAGCCGGAGGAACTTCGACAGTTCCTTGAAGCGTTCTACTCGGAAATTGGGATGTCTCCGGGTGAAGTAGAATATGTGGAAGCAAATGGAGCAGGTACCTACGAAATATTTCAAACTTATCATTCGGGAAGCATATTTTGGTTCATCATTTTCTATTGTTTTAACTTGGTTTTAACCAATAAAGTTATTATGTTATAACTTTTCTCCTAGCTTAAATTAAACAAGTTAACACAGCAACAAACACACTACACTATTTACTGCTCCTAGAAATACTATTCAAATTGTAACATCTTAGCTAAGGAATAACTGAAAAATTGTGTTAGTACTAATTATTATAATGATAAATATCTAACGGATTATTTGTTTTATAACAAGTTTTTATATATTTTATTTTTGTTATAGTTTTATAAGTAAGTAATATTTTCGTTCTCTTTTAGTTTTAATTTTTATAGATTTGTAATAAATTCAAATAACTGTAAAAAAAAAAAAAACAGCCCGTTTGTAAAAACTGTCCCACTGCTAGGCGCGGACCATATTCGCATTGTGAGAAGGGTAATGCCATAGTCAATCAGGCTGGCCAAGTGCGGGTTGGCGGACTTCACATATCTTCAAGAATATTGAGAACTCTCAGACATGTAGGTTTTCTCACGATGTTTTCCTTCATCGTTTGAAGTTTGCGGTAATCAATAATACGCACATAATATTATCTTCGAAAAGACAGAGGTGCGTGCCACTGCCACGGGATTCGAACCCCGTACCTACGGATCGCAAGTCAGACGGTCTCCCGACTAGGCTGCTGGAAATTTCACCGGAAATAACTTTTATATCTGTAAATAGAATATAATTCCTTACTTCAATGTAAAAAATATGTAAATAAATATTGGTAGATGTTATCACACAACATCTAGTTCCAAACTAAGCAAATATTGTACTATGGAAACCAGATGGCTGTCAAAATACATTATAATATACTTTTTATACATAAAAAACTTTTAACATCAGGCGATTTAGCGGTTAAGCACAAACCATAAAAATCAATGTGTTACATACATCCAGGTAAATAAAACAGCAACTTTAGACATTTTCAATCACCTAAAACTATAAAACTTTGGTCTAGTGTTTACTGAACTAATTGATGATGAATGATTTTATCTAAATTTCAGCTATTCCTGAAGCTGATATCAATGAGTTGAAAGCCATTGGAGAAGTATTTGCTAAAAAGAAGCCAATTAAGATTGGTTGTGTCAAGTCTAACATGGGGTCTGGCGAACCTGCGTCGGGGATTTGTGGTATTACTAAGGTAAGCAATACAATTATTACTAAATATTGCACTGTGCATCATGCACAATTTGAATTTTATAATATCAAGTGACAAGAGCTGAATTTCTTCGAGCTTCTGAGCTCTAAGACATTGACATCAAGACTAATTAAGGACGGCCCCTTGTATGGGACGCCACGTGCGTTGATACTTTGGCACCGTCTCATCTTCCTGTGCCACGGAGTAGGGCTGGCACTGCGGCTATTTCAGCGGAGCAGCACAAGCGGTGTAAATATGTTAATCTCGGTATAGGTTACATATTTGAGCCGTTTGGTGTCGAAACTTTGGGTCCGTGGGGACCGGAAGCTCATCTCATTTTCAAAAATTTATCTGAGCACCTGATCGATGTGACGCGTGACCAAAATGCTGGTGTGTATCTGTCCCAACGCTTAAGCATTGCCATTGAACGTGGCAATGAAAATTATTATAATTATTATTATTATATTGTTTCGCTGTAGTTAATAAAGGCACTTGCCCTATTTTAAAACTAAAAAAAAAGACTAATTAGTAAAGTTAGTAGTGAAGACGAAACTAACAACTCCTCGCATATCAAAATTGGTCAAACCGTTTAGGTTGTAGGAACTCATATAAAAACCTACATACATACATACCCACATGCATACATAATTATGTATAGACGTACAAGTCCATAAACGTACCTCTCTTGCTTATGCAGTCGGGTAAAATAACACTCTTGTTGTAGAACCTCCTTGAGTTTTTTGTTAATAAAGTCACCGCAATGTCACATGCTTATATAGTGGGAATTTGTACCTATTACGATTCAAAAGACACATCCGTTTAAGTATAGGACAGACTGACAGACAGTCATGATAATATGTTATCCGATAGTTTGTGAAACTAGTGTACTCAACTAGTGTAATTGAGAATTTCTGAACTCGCTAAATAAAGTCGGTATTTTAGTTTTCAAATTAATTAGGTACGCAGTATTTATATCAGTTTTATTGTATCTTTTGGTGTAGTTAAATACTTACATATATTAAAATTATATTTTATTTGTTAAATTATTTCTTCTAGATGTGTCTCGCTTACCATAACGGCAAGCTGCCCGGCAACCTCCACTACGACGACCCGCTGGATATACCAGAAGTTCAAAACAAGATACAGGTTTTAACTGACAATGAAAACTTCGGTAGAGGGTTTGCAGCGCTAAACTCCTTCGCGAACATTGGAGCTAATGTACATGTGCTGATGAAGGGACACTACAAGCAAAAGGTAGATTTGTTTTTAAAAATATACCGGTATACAGATATACATATACCATAGCATTGATTTTAACTTTCCCTAGAAATACACACAAAGTAAAATAAAATCGGCCAAGTGCGAGTCGGACTCGCACACTAAGGGTTCCGTACTATCATCTATAATACTACGAAGTTTAGTTCTGTTTATAAAATAACGAGAAATCAACGAAATTCCAAGTAGTAAATTGCAAACTTATAGGTAGGTTTTCGATACACATCCGGGCAGCATGACGACGCTCGCGCGAATACGCGCGGTTATGGCTCGCTCCGTGATGTTACCTTCCCCGCTACCCGCGCGGCCATTGCTTAGCAACCGCCTTGCGCTCGCGCCACCACCACACCGCGGCGCGGCGCTCGCACCGCGTTTAGATGCACGGTTTATTTTCATTTTGTGAGTTTTTATGTATTAGATTAGGTATTTATTTTTATAGTTAATATATTTCTAAATATTTACTTACAAATATTCAAGTTTCTACCTGTTAATTAAGATCGAGTAAAAATTGCTTAAAAATTACGTTTCTTGTATGGGAGCCCCCCTTTAATATTTACTTTATTGTTATTTAATTATTTATTTTGAAAGGACCCCCCTTAATATATATATTTTTTTAATTTTGAGTATTTTTTGTTATAGTGGCAACGGAAATACATCATTTGTGAAAATTTCAGCTTTCTAGCTATCACGGTTTATGAGATACAGCCTGGAGACAGACAGACAGACAGACAGACAGCGAAGTCTTAGTAATAGGGTCCCGTTTTTACCCTTTGGGTACGGAACCCTAAAAATGACAAAATACTAGTTTCACTCGCACACGTGGCTTGCGTAATCCTAAGCAATATGAACACTGACACCAGGGCCTAAACGTGCTTAAATCTATGAATGTTTGTAACTTTAGTACGTAGTCACACGTAGCCACACGTAGTCAGAGTACACAAGATATGTCGTTATATAAGTTTACGGTTCACACAGTAGATAACTGGGTTTGAATTTTAAATAATTATAATACATACGTATATACAAAAGAATTTATTAATATGAAGGTTGTAAGTATTACCACTAGGTAAATTAAAGTTTAATATTGCCAAGTGGCAAGAAGACGCTATAGTCCAGTAAAAATAAAATTTTGACCTCATAAAATGCAATAATAGAAAATTGTTATTTATGTGATAGTTTTGGTGTTTGGAAATACATTTGTCACATAGTCGTAGTTATGAGATGTGAAGAACCTGAGAAATACCATGAAAATACCTAAAGTTGTTCTTTTCAAGTTTATAGCTAAACAAAACATTCATATTGATTGATAATTATTGAGAATTATACTTAAGGATATACTTAATTTATAATCATCAGGGTAATTTAGTAGAAACATAGAGAAAATGAGTTTTTTTCATTAATCATTTATTTGAATTCCCGCGCGCTACCGACCGCCGCGCAGCGGGGAGCTGTGCGCATGCGCGCAGCGATGCGATGGCGCTGGATCGGGTTATGCAATAAATTATGATTTTAAAGTACATTTTTGACCTACTGACAGAAAAATTATTTTGATTGTTAAGTTATCAAATTGTAGAATGAGAAAGAAAATCAACGAGATCAGTCTTATGTAGCCCTTTCATAAATAAGTAACAGACAGAGACAGAATTACTTTCGCTTTTATAATAATTACTTATGATGATTAAGATTAAGATAGGAAAAATACTATTTTTAGTTTCCGTTTAAATGAGATTTGCCAACAAGTATATATAATAAAATACAAAACAAAATACCCGACTGAAAAAATGAGGTATTTTCAGTCTAACTTACGTTTTCATTATGCTAAGTATATTACATAAATATTATTAGTGTTATGTGATAACATCACACAAATAAATAATCATGTGTTATGACACATTCGGCGGTACCTAGGTTAAAACGAAAGCTATAGGTATTTTTTAACATCTAATTACTTGTTTCTAATTAAATTGGTATTTGCTATGTATAACACCATCCATTAGACTCCATACTTTTCGATCGTTTCTTACCGGGGCGCCCCCGGGGCGACGCGATCACGGCAAAAAAAAACTCTTATTCGATGCTGCGATGCGATGCAGATTATAGTGAGACTCTCAGTTTAAAATTGTTATAAAAATGTTCGTTTTCTTTTGCTATGAATATACATTTAGAATCATGTCCTGTTTAATATGTAAAAAAAAAATCGGCCAAGTGCGAGTCGGACTCGCGCACGAAGGGTTCCGTACTATTATCTATAGTAGAAAATCGTAGAAAATAACGAGAAATCAACGAAATTCCAAGTAGTAAATTGCAAACTTATAGGTAGGTTTTCGATACACATCCGGGCAGCATAACGACGCTCGCGCGAATACGCGCGGCTATGGCTCGCTCCGTGATGTTACCTCCCCCGCTACCCGCGCGGCCGTTGCTTAGCAACCGTCTCGCGCTCACGCCACCACCACACCGCGGCGCGGCGCTCGCACCGCGTTTAGATGCACGGATTATTTTCATTTTGTGAGTTTTTATGTATTAGATTAGGTATTTATTTTTATAGTTAATATATTTCTAAATATTTACTTACAAATATTCAAGTTTCTACCTGTTAATTAAGATCGAGTAAAAAGTGCTTAAAAATTACGTTTGTTGTATGGGAGCCCCCCTTTAATATTTACTTTATTGTTATTTAATTATTTATTTTGAAAGGTAATATACAAGTAAATATTATGTGAAAATTTAAAGCGTCTACCTGTTACCGTTTTTAATATTGAGCAAAAAAAATACGAAAAAAACACGTTTATTGTATGGGGCCCTTAATATTTTTTTTTTAATTTTTAGTATTTGTTGTTATAGCGACAACGGAAATACATCATTTGTGAAAATTTCAGCTTTCTAGCTATCACGGTTTATGAGATACAGCCTGGAGACAGACAGACAGACAGACAGACAGCGAAGTCTTAGTAATAGGGTCCCGTTTTTAACCTTTGGGTACGGAACCCTCAAAACAATTAGAAGATGACACAGTTACTGTTGGAAATAAGGGCCTGAAAACTTTGTGTAAATTTAGTGAACTAAAAAAGACAATTTATTTTCTTACACGGAAAATATAATACCATTGTTCATTTATATCTATTATGTAACCCAAATACCAAATTTCAGGCCCCTAATATCAAAACCCAGGAACTTTCATACATTGTTTACCCCCATTTCTACCCCTTTGTTCACCGATTACTCAGCCAATCGTTTCGATGCCAGCTGATTTCGATGATTTTTAGGATTCCGTACCTCAAAAGGAAAAAAACGGAACCCCTATAGGATCACTTTGTTGTCCGTCTGTCCGGGTGTCAAGACCTTTATCTCGGGAATGCGTGAAGGTATCGAGTTCAAATTAAAACCATATACGCAAATTCATAGTATCTTGCTGCAGAAAGAAAAATAAAAATTCTGTTTTCGTAAAAAAAAGTTATAGCCGAATATGTCGTAAAAAACGCACATTTCGACACTCACAAGGGAATCAAAACCTATGGGGTACTTCCCGTTGACCTAGAACTATGAAATTTGGTGAGAAGCATTGTGTTAGAGTAAAAATATAGGAAAAAACCGAAAACTAGACATTTTTAATTTAATCATAAAAAAATAGTGTCTCTATGCAAGGAATGAGAGCCCAAATTTTAAAGTGAATTAACCGTATCATGTGGGGTATCACATGAAAGATCTTCATTAGCATAAGCTAAAACAGGTTATTAAATATTTTTAAGATGTACATTTTTCGGTTTATGAAGGAAAATATATAAATTCCCCCTTTTACCTACTAGTTCGTACGGAACCCTCGGTGGACGAGTCTGACTCGTACTTGTCCGGTTATTTGTATTTGGTAGGACATACTTCAGAGATGGTCCCATATAAATTTTATCAAAATCTATGTACTTAGTACTGTAGTTTTTCTAACAAAATAACCGGTAAAATATCATCCAAGCGCCTGTAGAAAAGTGAACAGCCAGTTGCGTACATATGTATTGTATTGCGTATTTTGAATTCGGTTTTTTCAGTTTTTTTAAACTATAATTATTATTATTAAAATGGTATAAAACTGATAATGTTAGACTAGAGTTTGATATTTAATTATTATTTTTCGATTTCCATCAAAGTGAACCCTATAATCTTGCCAATTTTGACCAAGACTTGTATCTAAAAATACAACCGTTTAAGTGTAGGAAACATAGGCGGACAAACACTGTAGCCTCATAGGCTCCCGCACCCTTAGTACGGAACCCTAAATATGAAAATTTTGTGCAATTTTATTTAAACGAACATATACCTACTTATATATAGCTTAGCACGCAGTTGTTCTTTTATTTTTTACTGACTTCATAAAAGGAGGGGGTTATTAAATCTACTCATTATAGGTACTTGATAAGTAATTACGCAACAATAAATGTGTGTTTGATAACTGCCTGTCTGTCCTACGAAAAATAGACAAATTCTCTTTCCAATATTTTCTGCAAGAAATTAATAATATGGTATCGACGACTACGAGTATGTAATAAGCAGATAAAACAGTTAAAACTTATCCTTCTTGAGCAGTTGCGTAAAAATGTCTTTGTACCTACACGCGAAATTGAAATATAGGTACGCGAGTATGAGGTGGCCGGCCGGCCTCCCCTGCCCCGCGCACCCCCGCGCCGCCGCGACGGCCGGGGCCGCCTGTGCCGCTTCGCGCCGCGGTTTGTAAATACTTACTTATAGGTATATGTACTTGTGTATTCATCCGCGAGATTTTGTGTTTTTACTGAATTATTTAAAACCTTCAATAGATTTTTTGGAAATTCTTGTCATTTCTGATAAACAGAAATTAATGCTATCGAATCACATAAGAAACCATATGTTATATTAAACCTACAATAGTTAAAATCAAATAAAACATCTTTTGATGCTAATTACTAAGGAAATATGTATTATAAATCGGGGATTATTGTAGATCTATGATTTTTAGTTATTTTGTTATCATAATTTCAAAGAATCCCTCCTACTGCAAATATTGCGGTCTGCTCCATACAAACGGATTTATTTTTACTAGACTACTAGATGCAGGCCGCTTTCAACCGATCTTTTTGGAAATTCATGGAGGAGGTCTATGGCCAGATGTGGACTTCTTGTGACTATGATGATGATAAAGATTGTTTATAACTTGTTAGACAAATGAACTATCAATTATCTTTTTGATATCGGTACCTCCTTTGTCCAAACTTACATTTGTAATACTTTTTAGATATTATTTGTATATAATATATTATACACTGAGGAAAATTTTCACACAGTGCCATCTAGCCCCAAACTTTTTGTTTTGCACGCTGTTCAATTTTATTCCAAAAAAATATAGTCATCACAAGATCGATCGTTTGATTGAGGTTCTTGTATGGAAACGCACACAAGCGCCCGGAAAAGCAAGGAACGGCCCCCTGCCCCCAGCCTGACTACCCCGCAACATCTATGCGCCACGCTGCCCCATTTACTTCCTCATTCTGCAGGCGATATTTTTCTTAGTTGGTACGACTAGAGCTGTGTTAAAAACATTTTTATAATATTTTCTGGTTGTTTAGGACAAGCAACGTTACAAGAGTAGCATTCCTCATTTGGTTCTTGTATCGGGGAGACAAAATACCTCTGTGGAACATATCCTGGATAACTTGAAGAAGAATCCTATAGATCCTGAGCAGATCGCACTGCTTCTCAACATCCATAGATATGATATCCCCGGTCATATGTGCAGAGGATATACACTACTTGGTAAGTGAAATCGCGATACATCGGTGTGTCAATAAGGCGCCCAGTACACTTAACAATCTGGATCGCGACCCGTGTTCGTGATCAAGGATCACGATCCAGATTGAATGTGTAATGGTGTTGATTGACAGACATATATTTAAAATATTATTTAAAAAAAAAACATTTTTGAGTTATTGATTTCTAAAAATGATTTTTATGTATGAAAATTAACTTGGATCAAATTATAATGGCGTATGTAATTTCTAAATCAACTTAAAATATTAATCAGTTACAGCACTATTATTATTAACGGGATATTTACCGTGGTTCGCGTTAATTTTGAGTTCTCGATATTTCGGCACAGTTACATGCACCATGTTCACGGTCAATGCCAGTGGAGTTCGAGTGCCAGTGAGAACGCTCTTCGCAGTAAAAGACAAAGAAAGAGGGTAGACAGATATTATGCCTGCTCTTAACCGTATCATCCACCCACATTATGCAGTCGCTCGTGAACATGGTTTATTTAACTGTGCCGAAATATCGGGAGCTCAAAATTAACGCTTACCACGGTAAATATCCCGTTAATAATAATAGTGCTATAATGAATTACCATGATAGCTTAAAAAGTGTTAATTAGCTAATAATCTACTTTAAGAAAAATTAAATCTTATTATATATAATACTATACACACACATATGACTAACTTGGATCAAATTGAAAATTTGTCCAATATTTATGATGTTGTTTTCTAATTTAGCGAATGACGATTTTTTTCATGCAGTCATTTTATACCTTCAAAAATGTGGGTATGCGCGAGCGAGACGGACGATGGTCGAAATACGGATTATTAATAATTATCGCATCAATATTGATATTTTTACATATTTTCGAACATATAGCTAAGCGAATTAATAATGTTATTTTCTTTCAAACAGTAAAATTAATTCTATTTGAATATATCTACATAAAATTTTAAAATAGTTATTATTTAAAATTATTATAATTGTACAATTAACAATAAAAATGTTGAGCTTTATGTGAGTAATTCGCTGATAATTATTATTATATCATACAAATCGGTTTCCTTCTTTTCTAATAATAGTGATCTTGTATATTTAAAAATTCTTTGATGCACGAGAGAGATAAGTGCGTGCTTTGAGCCCAACAATAAGCAGTCTGATCATTTTTCCCTTCATTCCTTTGCATATCTCATAACG
The DNA here is from genome assembly GCA_947563715.1 of Lycia hirtaria. NCBI lineage: Eukaryota > Metazoa > Arthropoda > Insecta > Lepidoptera > Geometridae > Lycia > Lycia hirtaria. The sequence continues at coordinate 30,799,732 of OX387375.1, forward strand.
CGACTACAAAAGTCTTAGAAAAATACTCTCAAGTTACCATACAAATTTCCAACGTCAAAATCTCTGCTAGGTCTACACAAACATATCAGTTTGACAAGTGTTATCTACAATTTATCCTACATTGTATTTGATTTCAGACACTGACAAGAATAATGAAACTATGAGCTTATCACAAAGTGTAGAGTACTACCCTGGCACCACCCGTCCTGTGTGGTTTGTCTACAGTGGAATGGGCTCTCAATGGGCTACCATGGGAGCTCAGCTGATAAAGATACCCGTGTTTGCTGCTGCTATACAAAAGTAAGTTACTAAAAGTATTTCAGAGATACATTAAAATAAAAACCTTTGTCCAAATGTTTGATAAAATCTGTAACAACATTGATTAATGCAATAAAAAAATAAGAATCAAGGAACTAAATTCTTACTGAGCACAACATTTAAGCTTTTGTTATTTGGTATTTATTTTACGTGTAATTTTACGTAACTGGCGCTTAACACTAGGTGAGTTGCTGGTCAAGCGTAAGCCTATTGTCGAATAAAAAAAGGTGTCTCTTGTTATATTTACCTACTGATTAGTGAATTAATTTTATACAAACAAATTGTAATACTTATTTTAAATAAATACACAAAACATTCATAAAAATTGGTATAATAATAAACGCACATAACAAAATTGGGTATACAAATATAGAATTCAGAAAAGAAGTATAAAGTAAGCTAAATAAAACGACAATAATAAATTAAAATTAAGTAAAACACAGCACAATAAATTATTATATTAACTAAAGAGATATATTAAAATACCACATTATCGTATAAAACTTTGGATATATTGACAAAGCTATAGTTATAGCATAAAATCTAAGCTAGGATCAAAATTACAAAACCTGACTAAGGTCCCTGACTATGTTGGGGGAGAATATTGGTGGAAGAGGATGGCAAAAAAATATATTTTATTACATACATATTTTGAAGTTGAACACCACTACCCTGCAGCTCTCTGATTGGTTTCGGGTAAATGGGCTGGCATTAAACCTCACCAAGACCCATTTCCTACATTTTGATCTGGCAGGACGAGCAACTAGGCCTTTAGCAGTGTTCGTAAATGGCATAAAAATCTTGCAAGTTTCTACCACGAATTTTCTAGGATTCGAGCTAGACCAGGGACTAAAGTGGGAAAACCACATAGATCAATGACACGTGATACACCATGACACGTCTGCCCGTCCACATTTTAGGAGACTGGGCATCCTGACGTTGCCGTTACTTAATTTTTCAGGTGGCGGTATACGTGAGGATGAACTTAGCTTATTATATAAGATGTAGTAGCACTAGGCGCATGTGTTACCTTCAGTCAGTACCGCGAATTATAAAAAAGTCCACAAAAGTTACTCATGTTATGGGACCAACTGTATACAATAAGCTGCCAGATGATATTACGGTTGCACCCAGTATAGCATGCTTCAAATCTCGGCTAAAACGCTGGCTTATCGAGCAGACGTTCTACGATTTTGATAATTTTAAGGGCTTACAAGATTAATATGAAGTTTCTTGGATTGTGACAATTTTATTATACTTTTGACATTATTATTATATTATTTTACTTTGACATATTGTGACATTGCTTAATTAATTAAGTATTTGACATTGTTACTATTTTAATTTTTGAAGTTCATATTGCAATGATATTTTATTTTTATTTTAGTGTATTCGTACTAAGAAACAATTATGTTATAAATGTAATTAATTAATTTTTATTTACTGTAGATACTTAGGTATCGACGACTGAATTTTTGTATTAGATTTAGATGACGTGTAAATAATAATATTTTTACGAATAAAATGAATATGAATATTTGGTATTATTAAACCAAAATAGCAATAATGTGGGAATGGTCTTTAGTGGGTGGAGTGATGAAAGCATAGGCTGTTATCCTTACTTGCTCTACAAGTTTTGTTAAATTTTATACATACGAGTATAATAAATTGAATTCTATTAAAAAATCCAAGATATAATTTAGATATAATTCAAAGCACATTATGAAAACTGTATTATAATAATTCTTTTGTCATCTAAGGTGTCACAAAGTGTTGGAGCCTAAAGGAGTAGATATTGTTAGAATTCTGACAGATCCTGACAAGACAACTTATGACAACATCTTGCATTCCTTCGTCGGGATCGCAGCTGTTCAAATAGGTCTTACTGATATTTTAAAAGAGATTGGTGTTGTTCCCGATAATATCATTGGTAAGTGGTGATTAGATTATATTATTTATTTATATATACTACATAAATAATTATGTAGATTTATCTACGCAACATAACTATAAGTCATCGCATAATTTCAAATAAGCCTCCTGTTTGTTACCATTTTCACAGTCTGGCTTCATATTATGAGTTGATTCCGTAACTTATTTAAGCAATCTTAAATAGGTAATATTAAAAATATGTACTTTTACTACATCGTACACATTGGTGCACGATATAGTAAAAGCATTTTATTAAACTTTCTGTATGTATAAAACACTCAAAGTATATGCATAATTGTCATAATAGTAAATAGTAATTAATTGCTTGTATTCCAGGGCACAGTGTAGGGGAACTAGGGTGTGCGTATGCTGACGGATGTTTCACTGCTGAGGAGATGATCCTATCTGCGTACAGCCGTGGCTTAGTCTCCGTGCAGACACCCTTCATCCGAGGCTCTATGGCTGCAGTGGGACTGGGATATAAAACTGTAAGTTTTTACGTTTACTTTGTATACAAAACTATTGATTCTTCTTTCATTAGTAAAACTATTACTAAAATATATGTAAGTAATAAAATAATCAACTGATCTATAATTTGCCTTTAATCGAAATTCATAGCATGATTAGACATAGACATAGACATATTTTATTGATAATTATTCAATTTCGATCGATTCAATTCGATTATTATAGAAAATGCCTTTAAAAGCCTGCTTATTATAAATAATCGGTATCTATAACAACCAGTCAAATTTATTGTCAGTAATATTTCAAGTTTTTACATAAACAGTAAAATTTAGAACTTTAACTCGATAATTTAATGAAACGAAAACTAATCAAAAGTTCAGATATGTTTCCGGTAATACTGCTGCTTGATATATTATCATAAGAGCTTAATTAGCATTAAGCTATAACTTAAAACTTCTGGTTTTATTGGAAACTGTACTTAACTTTGATCAATGTCACAAACCCGTCTTAAGATTTCTGTCTTTTGTTTCGTCCGCATTTTAATTTCGTACTAGCGAGCGTGAAGTTGACAGAATATTTTGAAAATTGATCAAATTTAGTTTTTCACTAAGTAATACCATTATTCCACCACTCATGAGTAGAGTTCACTGTTTATGCAATCTGTTTGTTCCAAAGGTCCTTCCAATGTGTCCACCAGAAATCGAAGTAGCATGTCATAATAGTTCCGACTCTTCGACCATATCAGGTCCAGAAGACGTCATGAAGCAGTTTGTGGCGGAATTGACAAGTAAAGGGATATTTGCAAAAGAAGTGCCTTGCTCCAATATAGCGTACCACTCTAGATATATCGCTGAAGCTGGTGAGTTTTTCTTCTTTACTTTCTGTTTTGCACTACTCAACTTTTCAACAATACTTGTTATAACTATTCAGAATAAGTATAACATAAGTCTTATATATGCATTTAGATTAACAAGAATTATCAAAAGAAAAAATAAACTTTCGATGCTTTTGACACTGAAGTATTTAAAAATTTATAGACAATTAAAAAATTACACACATCCGACCTTGAACCCGCATGTCCCTATCTGTACTTGATAGCCTTTACCATTTTGCCCACGGAGGTTTTAAAGGCTCCTAAGTACAGATCGCATTTCCCGAACTGTAATTGGAGCCTTTATCCCTGGCGGTTCAAGTCCCATCGTGGGTGTGTAATTTTTGAACTGTCTCAAAATTTGTAAAAAATAAATTGTTTAATGTATTGAATAAGAAGCTCTTTTGTATCTTCTACATTGTCTTTTTGACAAAAAAAGACGAAAATTCGAGATTTTAAATCTGCTATAATTATTTTACAGGCCCTGGTCTTCTCAAATATCTGAGTGAAGTGATCAAAAATCCCAACCCACGCAGCCCCAAATGGGTGTCCACATCTGTTCCACAGGACAAATGGGATAATCCTATGGCGAAATACTCATCAGCTGAATATCATACCAATAATTTGCTGGTAACACTCAAAACTTAAAGAAAATATTTGTAGTTTGTTTTTATTATACCTATTGAATTTTTATATTGCTGTTCCATGCCATGTTCCCCTTGATGGATCATATGACAAACTTTGAAATTTGGCATCGAATTAAATTCGAAGATGTGGGCAAGTGCATTACTAGATTAAATTGGAGATAGGCAAGACACTTAGCTAGACGGGCCGGCAACAAATGGAGCAACGTAGTCATCAAAATAGTATCCAAGATATAGACGAATACATTGAAGCAGTAGTAATGACTTAACTAGTGGTTATGACTTTGCTTAAGTCATTACCACTAGTAGTGACTTCACTCACTTTCTGAATGTCATAAGCTATATTTTTTGTAATAATAATATTAAATTTCACGCAAAATAATGCGTTTTTTTTCTAAGTTCCAACGAACATTTTCGTAATAAACAAGTGATTTGACTAGCAATTATTCTAAGGAATGCGCATTTATAACATTTTAGAGTGATTTTACGCATAATTTCTCACAAAAAATGTACACTCAACAGCGTATCAATCGTAACAAAGTCGTAAGTTAAGACTGCAAAAACTGCTTTTCTGCAGTCGGGTATTTTGTTTTTCTGTTAATATAGATTAAAGATACTTGTTGTATGTTTGATACGTGATTACGTACTTCGCCAATTATGAACTGATTTTGATGATTGTTTAAATTTGATGATAAATGTTATCAAAATCGGTTTAGTACTTTGGTTTTTAAAACAAAATAACAAAAATAAGCAGCCAAAACCAGGTCCGAGGCACTTACTTATATAATATTAGGGTTCTGTAGTTAAAGCTGTATTCGATAAGAAAACTACTTGACAAATTTTGTTTGCTTAGACTACTTTGCAAAACAGTCCTTGATCTCTGTGCTATAACGACTTAAGTGTTTTACATATTTATTGCTATATATCTAAAAGTTATACTCTCAGTGTTCAAAATAATTTTCATTGAATTTTTTTGATATGGTTTACTGCTATCGTTACTATACTATTATTTTTTACTTTTCTTAGAAACCTTTTTTACGACATTTTATAGCCATTTATAGAACACACCTACCTCCTAAATTTAATTTATGTAGAGTTGATAGTCTCTGAATAAGATGGCCGTGACATACGAACAGTCAAACAAACACACGGATATAACGAATTAATAATGGTTATTCGTAGTTACTACGGAACCTTAAAAAGTGTATTTCTAACAAAGAATATATGGTAAAAGTGCTTTTTAGAATATTTGACTTTACACCCGAAGTATCACGGCAGATATTAAATGTATCAATTTGCTAAAATAACTCTTATTCAATCATCCTTCAAGTGACTGATCCTTAAAAATAGCTCCCAAAATGTAATTAATTAATTAATTTTTATGATTTAATGAAACCATAAAAATTAATTCAATCAACAAAACGTCTCAGTTAAAGGGACTCTGCGGTCTAAAGCAGTAGGCTGATTCAAAAGCAATAGACATTGTTTCTCTTGTCAATCTCTATATCTATCGCTTCATCCAATATTGCAACCACGTCCATTACGACAAGAGTGCATATAAAAAAGGCAAAATTACAATTGTTTTTGTCGATGAAGTATTTTTTTCTAATATGTACTTAATATTTTGTTCATACCTTTATTACAGATTTTATTAATATTTTTCTACGGAAATTTTTTGTACTCGATTTGGTCAGTTTCCAATTTTTTTAATTTATTTTTTCATAAATTCGAGTAATTTTTACCCGACTGCGAAAGAAGGAGTATGTGTATGTATGTATGTATATTTCTTTGGCACGCCCTAGAGCCTAAACGGATTGTCGTACTTTTATGTGAGTGGTGTCAATAGATTCGTCTTAGTCGTGAGAGTGACACTGGGTACATCAAACAAATGGACCAAGGTAGTCATCAAAGTAGTATACAAGATATAGACGAATACATCGAAGCAGACCACTGGCCCGATGGCAAATTAGGCAATCTAGCAGTCAAGTGGAAGCATATCAATAAAAAAATAAAGTTTATTACTTACATGCAACATTTTCTTCTTTGAATCAATAAATTTTTATCACTTTCCATTCTTACAGAACCCTGTGCTGTTCGAAGAAACATCTAAACTGATTCCATCAGATGCTCTCATCATAGAAATAGCTCCTCATGGCTTACTGCAAGCGATCCTGAAGAGATCTTTGGCTGATTGTGCACACGTACCATTAACTAGGCGAGGGGCTACCGACTCAGTCAAGTTTCTTCTAGATGCTGTAGGAAAGTAAGTGCACTTATTAATTATAGTTATAAGTTACGTATTAAAACATTTCACAAGATTATGAGCAATGTTCAATAATACAGAAAAAATAATAAGCCACTGAAAACGTTTGTCATTATTAGGACCTGTAAATGAATTCAATGAGTTTGTAATTCTACCGTCGTGCAAGGTAATATCCTAGTCCTCTTTTCGCCAAAAGTTTTTATATCTGATCTCACATGGCCGAGATGTTTTGCCATTTTATGTATATTAGGGTAATGATTGTATATATAAGTACGTTTCCAACGTACATTTAAGCGGAGAAAGATTAATAGGTACTAAAGAAATTATTAATTAGTTATTACGTGATAGTACATTGGAAACACGTGTTTTGCTTTGAGTGCTGCACTGAAGACTACAGAGCAAGCAAAGGTTCTATATTTGAAACGAGTACAGCAAGTAGTTTTAATGTATAGATTCAACAAAATACGAGAGAATTTTTGTGTGATGATGTTTCCATAAGCTTGTACAGTTTTGCTTAGTTTGGGCTTGATGGTGTTGTGTGAAATGTCCACCAATATTTTGCAGGCACAACACAGAAATACAATGTTAAATAAATATAATAGTATACGTGCTTTATTTCCAGGCTGTACCAAGCTGGATTAAATCTAAATATTGATGCTCTTTACCCGAAAATAGAGTATCCCGTATCTACTGGAACTCCGTTTCTCTCTCAATACGTCGAGTGGGAACATAGTGAAAACTGGTAGGTAATTAATATTATAATCAAATTATTTTATTACACAATGATAGAATCACATTTAACAATAGCTAGAAGTTTTTAACCGACTTCCAAAGAGGAGGAAGTTCTCATTTCAACTGTGTGTTGTATTTTCTTTACCCGACTACATAAAAGAAGGAGGGTTATGTTTTTCGAGTTTATATATGTTTGTATGTACGTATGTATGTATGTTTCTTTATGACAGCCTACAATTTAAACGGCTTGACCGATTTTAATGTGCAAAGTTTTGTTAGATTTGTCTTCACTTTCCGAGTGTATATTTTTTGTAATAATAATAATATATCTCACGCAAAAAATGCGTTTTGTTTTTCTGTAAATATAGATTAAAAATACTTGTTGTAATGTTTGATACGCGATTATGTACTTCGCCAATTATGAATTGATTTTGATGATACTTAAATGTTATCAAAATCGGTTTAGTACTTTGGTTTTTAAAACAAAATAATTGAAAAAATATGTCATCCATCCGTTCATAAACGAAATTGCGTATTTTGATGTCGGTTGTTTCAGTTTTTAAAACTAATATAATTGTATAAATTAATCAATCAAACTGTCAATCAATCTGTTAAACCTCTTGCTAAGGAGAACACAATGTCTATAAGTTGAAATAAGTCACGAAAACAATTTTATGTAGTGTATAAAAATATCATAAGTTACTTCTTTAGAGCTAAAGTTATTTGTAATTTTTGTTTGGTTATAAATATTTTTGTATTTGTATTTTGTATTTGTAAATGTATGTCATATTTCACAAACTGAAAAATGATAAAAGGTAAGAAAAAGTAACCTAATTTAGAATTGAGTTCATGATGTGAGGATTTTGTTTAAATATAACTTGATTTTTCAGGCCTCAAGCAAAATACAACAACAGGGACAGAGTTGTAGCATCAGTGAGAGATTTTGTAATGTCTGTGCATGATGACGATTACAAATACTTTAAAGATCATATTAGAGATGGTAAGAATCGTAATCTGTTTAATCTTTTTGTCGAATAGAAACATAAATATTATTCAGTATATAAAGACATTGAAAAGCAATACAACACAATATATTTTTAGTTTGGAGCTTGATAAAGATCCAGATGAGTTACGTGATCCAAGCACGTTGTGATATGTGGCTCCACCAACACTCATTTGGCTTAGGCAAAAAAAAAACCGAATCTTCGTTATCAGTGACTACGTCCTTAGCCGAATTGATAAAGGGCATCCCTGGTTCAACAAGATCTGATCTGACGAGATTCCAAGCCACACCGGGTTCGAATACCGTCAGTTGTAGAAATTTTGAACTGTATAAATAATTTTACCGACCTATAAATTATTTTACTTAACGTTGACTAATGGCAGTGTGTGCTAACGTTAAATACCTTAAGATGATCTATTCGTATCAAAAATTATAAGATGTCTCAAATTATGTACGTTCTGTAATAATACAAGTAAATCTTATCGTACTGCAGCACAGAATTCTACAGGAATATATCAGTGACTGCAGGGATTTTATGTGTGCTTGCAATATTTCTTTCAGGAATTTGCGTGTTCCCAGAATCAGCGTTATTAGTCCTAGTGTGGGAAACTTTAGCCATGTACAAGAATGTTATAGATTATAGAGAGTTGGGCGTAGTATTTAACGATATTCATTTTCACGGAGAAACCATTATCAAACCTGAATTGCTCGTGAAGCTAGAGATTATGATCTTAAAAGGAAGTGACAAATTTGAGGTAAGAGCTTTGAAATGTTGATAGCATTAGATGGTATTGCGCATTTTTCTTGTACAAAGACTAAGAATTTGATCACTTGTATAATATAAAGTAATCACGCAGTTGAATCGTACTTGATGGTAAATTATCCAGCACAAGTTTAGTTAATTTAATTTAAAAACTCAATAGTGATCTAAGTATATTCAACAATATTTGGTTTGAATTGAAATTTATAATTGTATAATTTATATCCTATATATTTTTTTTTCATTTTTATGCGGCAACTAAAAATAACTAAATGGAAAAATACAGAAGAAAATATTTTTATTTTGTTATATTTCAGATAACTTATGAAGATTTCACCATTGTTAGTGGGTATGTGTCAGTATTAGATCCAAAGGACAGAGAAGAACGCAACCTACAACACAGAGAGAAAAGTTCTAATATTATATATCTAAATTCGAAAGATTTGTATACAATGATGCGTATGAAGGGATATGGATACAAGTGAGTACAATAATGTATTAATTGCCAGTTGAACCCTTACTACTATACCATTTATTTATTTATTTAACTAAAACGGTATTCACCAATTACATTAGCTAATATACATTAAATATTGTTTTATAATAGACAATAATAAAGTTAAAAACTACTCATATAAAAACTAAATCAAAAACTCAAAATTATGTAATTTGAAAGTTACATTGACCTGGCTCAGTTCAAATTTGTGTTCCTCAGTAGGATTTTATGTAATTTAATAAATATATTGTTTTCAGAGGCGAGTTCCAATCTATCCACTCTTCGACGTCAAGCCGCAACAAAGCTAGTATCAAATGGACTGGCAATTGGATCACCTACCTTGACTCTCTACTGCAGTTTAGTGCTTTTACCAAAAATATTAATGGTTTATCGATACCTTCACATATAAAGAAACTTAAAGTAGATGTTGAAAATCATAAGAAAGCTAAGTTCGTGATGCTTGATAATGTACCTTGTATAAATGCTGACGTATACGATGTGTATGACCATACCAGGTTGGTAACTTTTAATGTCTAAATTAGTAATACCTATTATATCAGATTAAAACTCAATTAATGTAAAATTAAGCTATAAACATTAAAGTACAAAAAGGAGCGCTATGAGAAGCACGCCAAACTAACTAAGCTATTAGGGAGGAAAAATGGGTAAAAATTTATATATTATCATTATTTCGTAAACTTATATTGCTGACGGTATATAGTACCGATATGGAGTACCTTTGAGTAGTAGTAAAAAAGAACAGCCCGTAAAAATACCGAGTTTCATCTTTAAGATAGTTAATAATTTTGTTCAGAATCATTGCAAATCATAACTTAAATTAATTATTATTTTCAGTTCTGGTGGTGTACAAATTGACGGCTTAGTATTCAAAGATAAACTAATTGTCGAGCAAAATGCAGATGTTTTGCTGACACAAGCTTTTGTACCTCACTTACAGACTGGAGTTGTTTCGGTAAATTGTTTATTTTACAAGTTAATCATAATATATTGTATGAATGTTTTATGTTCCACGGTACTGGTCTTTTTAGTATGGGGTTCATAGTATTTGCTATTTGCGGAAATGGTTTGTTAATGAATATTTTTATATTTATATCTATATTTAACTTTCAGATGAAAAAAGCTCTACAAGTAAACTTGCAAATTATAAGTGAAAATGTCAGCCGAAAGTGCGTTCACATAATGAATCTTCTTTCCTCGAGTAATAGTATAATAAAGGCAATTAAAGAAATATCGACTGAAATTCTTTCTCACGATTTTAATATAAAAACTGTCGATGATAACAACAATGCGTCCGCGCAAACAGCCGACTTAATCGTCTTTGACAACCTGATTACTGATGAAAAGGTATTTATAGTAATTGAGATAAGTAACAATAAAATAATTAATAATATTTTTTGTAATTATTTTCCTGCGAATTTATATTTATATTATAATTACATACTTACTAAGTTTTTCTTACACACATTTATATATTTAATTCAAAACTTCAATTTAAGCCAAATAAATAAAAAAACAATCCTAATAATATTATTACTACATCACACTGTTTTCTAAGGTTTTGGTTGTTACTCATTGAAATAAAACAATTTTTAACGGATATACGCGATAAATCCGTTAATTATATACTTATTGTCTTTATTGTAGTTTCAATCGTTGTATCAATTATAATTATTATCATGTTTATCGTTTTTTTTTTCAGAAACTGAACGGAATATATAAAATACTCTCAAAAAACACATTCATAATGGCGTTGGAACAAGACACGGTATTAATAAAACCCCAGTTTAAATTATTCAATGTCATCACAACATTCAGTGTTGATAAACAAAAACTGTTGTTACTCAGAAAAGTTAAGGAAACAGTACATGAGGACATAAAGTATATGCCAATAGTCTTCGACCAAAAGTTTTCGTGGGTACCGCAATTACAAACGGAGCTACAAAAATCAAAAAAAGTTGTGTTAATTTCTGAGAGACAACATTATTGCGGATTATTAGGTAATTTTTTAATTCATAAAAAAATGCAATAAATAAAATTAAAAAGTTTTACAGTAAACAATGTAAACAATAACTGGATATTGTTTAATTTTGGTTAGTGATTAATAAAGTGAATCTAATAATAATTCTTTTATCAACATTTTGACTAGACATACCCATATTTTTAACATACTGTTATTTAGCTTTAAAAATGAATCAACTTGTGTCTGCAGGCCTAGTAAAGAATCTAATTCAAGAACATAACAACGAGATTGGGCTCGTTATTGTTGATGATTATTGTGCACCATCTTTCAACCCTGATAAAGAAATATTCAAAGACCAACTTAAGAAGAATTTATCTATTAACATTCTCAAAAAGGTAGGATTCTAAAATATATTTTTTAAGTTTAATTTTATTAATTCCTTATGTTTTTTAGGGTTCCGTACCTCAAAAGAAAAAAATCGGAACCCTTATAGGATCATTTTGTTGTCTGTCTGTCCGGGTGTCAAGACCTGTATCTCGGAAACGCGTACAGGTATCGAGTTGAAATTAAAATTATATACGTAGATCCATAGTCTCTTGCTGCAGAAAGAAAAGTCAAATTTCTCAGTTTCCTTAAAAAAAGATACAGCCGAATATGTCGTAAAAACTCACAAGGGAATCAAAACCTGTGGGGTACTTTCCGTTGACCTAGAACTATGAAATTTGGCAAGAAGCATTGTGTTAGAGTACAATAATAGAAAAAACCGAAAACTGGTCATTTTTTATTTAATCACAAAAATTTGGGTCTTTATGCAAGCAAGGAGGGTCCAAATTTTTTATTAGCACAAGCTAAAACAGGGTTTTAAATATTTTTGCGATGTATATTTTTCGATTTATGAAGGAAAATATTTAAAAAATATATGAATTCCCCCTTTTAGCTACTAGTTTGTATGGAACCCTCGGTGGGCGAGTCTGACTCGCTCTTGTCCGGTATTTTAATACTGAAAAAACATGGTTATTTGATATTTACTGGCTGTGTGTAATATAATTTTGTTTCAGGGTCAGTGGGGAGGTTATTACAACGTGTCAAGTAAACCCACTAAGACGCTCACTAACCTTGAACTAACCAGCACATCGCCAGGAGATCTTGGTGCATTAGCTTGGGTTGAGAAGCCTACGTTACTAGAAAACAATAACTTTGTCCAGGTTAGCATTCCTTTGACTAAACGATTGTCAAACATTAAATACAATTATAATTAGGCAATTCATTTTAAACCCCCGACCCAAAATGAGGGGTGTTATAAGTTTGACATGTGTATCAGTATATCTGTATATGGCATCGTAGCTCTCAAACGGATGAACCGATTTTGATCATAACTGTGTTTCATCAAAATCGTTTCAGCCGGTTTTTTTGGAGGATTTTGAATGTTTAAACTTAGTCTTGTATATTTTCTTATGAGAAGCAACAATTAAAATAATGGTTTAAAAATAGGACATTTTGTACTTAGAATGACATAACTGTTAAATGTACCTAATAAATATTTTATATTAATTCCATTTCTATTTCGTTTTAGATATGTTACGCTGGAGTTTCAACGAGAGATGTTAAAATTGCCACTAGAAATAATAATATATCAGAACAAGCATTCGGCATGGATTTCAGTGGAATCGACAACAGGTATACCTACTAAAAAAGAATCTACTTAGTTTCAAGCACCTACGCTAAGTATCAAGTCTGGCAATATTATATCGAATTCATTGCGGCAAGTGTGCGCAAGAGCTTCACGGCCTTATTCCACTTTCCCCAATCCACTGCAGCATAAGCGGAAAGTCTTCACATTACTTACCATTCTTCTCATTGAAAAGCCGACAACGATTTAAGTTCACATTTTTATACGTACTATACAGAAGTGGAACTCCCTGGCATCATTTTTAGGGTTCTGTACCTCAATAGGAAAACACGGAACCCTTATAGGATCACTTTGTTGTCCGTCTGTCCGTCTGTCCGTCCGTCCGGGTGTCAAGACCTTTATCTCGGGAACGCGTGAAAGTATCGAGTTGAAATTAAAACCATATACGCAGATCTATAGTAACTTGCTGCAGAAAGAAAAATAAAATTTCTCAGTTTTCTTAAAAAAAAGTTACAGCCGAATATGTCGTAAAAACGCACATTTCGCCACTCACAGAGGAATCAAAACCTAGAACTTAGTACTTCCCGCTGACCTAGAACTCTGAAATTTGGCAAGAAGCATTGTGTTAGAGTACAAATATAGGAAAAAACCCGAAAACCAGACATTTTTAATTTAATCACAATAAAAATGTGTCGTTATGCAAAGAATGAGGGTCGAAAGTGAATTAACCGTATCATGTGGGGTATCATAGGAAAGAGCTTAATTAGTATTAGTTAAAACAGGTTTTTAAATATTTTTACGAGGTATATTTTTCAGTATAAGAAGGAAAATAAATAAAAAAATATTTCCCCCTTTTATTTACTAGTTTGTACGGAACCCTCGGTGGGCGAGTCTGACTCGCACTTGTCCGGTTTTTTATATCCTCAGATTTACATTATAATCTAGAAATTTTCAAGGCTAAGTGAATAGATATATTCTAGATTGTCGAAAATGTTACTAAATTGGCTCGCCATCAATAGTCACACCGTCGCTTACCATCAGGCGATTTGGTGGTCAAACGTAGATCAATAAAAAAAAAAAGTTATATGTAATACTAATTATATTATTATAATTAGTTCTAGTATAGAAGCATCTGCGTAGTAAAACATTACTGAGATGCTGTATTATATTGTTGTATAGCAACACACAAGATGTTATTGTTTCGTATCTTAGGGGAGAAAAGGTGATGGGTGTTGTATCCGGAGGGGCAATCGGCAGCACCGTGGCAGCCGACCCGGACCTGGTGTGGCCCGTGCCTGCGCACTGGACCCTGGAGGACGCTGCTACTGTGCCACTGGCGTACACGCATGCATACTACTGCCTGGTAACACTTTACTACTTGGTTTTAATGTATTGAAAGAAGAAATTCTATCGTGATTATTTATATAGCATGCTTATACAATAATATTTTGTTTTCATGTAACTATTATCTTCACAGACAATTAGAAGCATCCTCCGCAGAGACATGACAGTTTTGATAAATGGTGGCGCAGGAGCACTAGCGCAGGCCGTCGTGACCATCTGTCAGTCCATCAATTGTGATGTTTACGTGTCTGGCTGTGATATTAAACAAAAAGAGTTCTTGCTCGCTATGTTTCCGGATTTGCCAGGTAACTCTGTCTATATGTTCAATGTTTGGTAACTTAGCTATGATGATTCATCATCATCATCTCAGCCATAAGAAGTCCACTGCTAGACATAGGCCTCTCCCATGGATTCCAAAAAAGACCAATTGGAAGCGGCCTGCATCCAGCGTCTTCCTGCCACTTGTAATCGTATTTTGAAGTCGGTTGTTTCAACTACAATTATTCTGTTTTGTTGTCAGATCTTCGTTGACGATAGAATGGAAAATTTAACTGTTATGTGCTAACAATAATCTATACTAACTATACAACACAACTCTATTTTCAAAACAGAGTTCCATAATTATTTCGAATTTGATATTATATCGTAGTCATAATTTGACACGTTTATTTAATTTCAACTTGATCTGTTACGTGGAAGTTAACTTTATATGAATTATTTCAAAGTAAAATGAAAGGTGGGAAAAAAAATAATGTCACATTATGTTTCAGCTGAAAACGTTGGCATTACTCCATTATCGGTTTTACCGAAAATAAACAACGACGTGAGAAATAGTGACGTCTACAGTAAAAAGACGAGAATGATACAAAAGCACTGCGACATCGTCATCAATTGTCTCAGTGGATCTATGAGGAAGGTTAGTAATAATTACCATTCCGTATTTAAGTACTTCGAAGAAATCACAAAAAGGAAAATATCATAACGACATGATGTACGGGATAAACTCATTTGTAGTCAGTTGTACGTGTTTCAAACACACTCATGTTCACACAACTGACGTTTTGAAGAAATATTTCTTTTAAATGGTGTTCTACATTCGTATAGGTGTGGTATACGACATAAACTCATAATATTAATTTGTATAACAATTATTAATCCAAAATTTAAAAAACGACCGCTCGTTTTGCTTCTGGTGTTAAAAAGTAACACCCAAAACATAACTCTCTACTCTTTTAGTGTTATCGCATCCTTGAATATCGATTTATCGATCTATCTAACACGTAGGTGCTTAATAAGGTTACATAATCTGAATTAAACAATATCAAATATAATAATATTACCTAATATATAATTTAAAAAATCAAATCAAAATATACTTTATCAAAATCCCGACCGCTCATTTAATAACTGATCTGATAACCAAATCTTTGTAATACGAAAGTTTCTGTGTATAATAAACAGAAAACTAATACACCTAACCTAATATTTGTTAAATTTGATATTAAATGTTTGTAAATAATAAGGTTTCCGAATATAATTAAATAGAAACCTAAAGATACCTAACTTTGACTGACAAATTTATGAAACCACTACTAATGGAGTTTATTTTCATATAGTAATTAAAATTAAATTATTTTAGAAGATACTTTAGAGAAATACCTTGTGAGTAAAAAAATATTGTAATACAATTTATGCGACTGAAGAATGGTCCAAAGTAATATAGTTGAAAGATAGTTATGCCTTTTAATACGATATGCCAACAATTACTATTAAAAGTATCATTATGGCAATAACAAGTACAATACAGACTCATTATGCCACAGTATACTATGAATTAAAATGTTATGCGAAGCGAATGGATCCCTTCGTGGTCTAGAGACTAGTATACGTAGTTCACACAGTTGTCTCTTTTGATAAGAAATCACAATTATTATTTATGCACCAACGCCGCGACGCCGATAAGGCTACTATCAGTCCACCAATTTTTTCAGGCTGCTATGAAATGCGTTGGCTTCGCGGGTATACTACAAGATACATGCGACTATGATATGATAAACAACGAAGACTTTGGTATGCACTACTTATTTGGTGCCAAAAACTACATGGCTGTAAATTTGAATACCATATTCTCTCCAAAATACGCTAACGAAAAGAAGGTAGGTACATATTGTTAATATTTTTTTCTAAAACGTGTTTGTTACGTTACAAAAAGTATTAGATATTATATATACTATTTTAATGATTAATTTGAAAAAATCTAAAATAGTTTTCTAATTTTATGAATATGCGATCCCTATGTAACCGAGGTAGCCAGTTTTATGTCTCAAAATTATGTCAAGATTTTACTTTTTATCATCTAAACATCCAGTTGCTTTAAAAAAACTTGAAACTGAGAGCAGAACTAGTCATTTATTTATGTATTTTTTACGATTTTTCTGATTAATGGTTTCCAAACTGATGTTTTTGTTTTACTTATTCTTACCACGGTTAAATGTTTAGTCAAACAACCTCAAGTTCTCTAATACTCTGCCTACTTCGTAAGGGAAATTAGATGAGATTTATGTTCGTATTCTAGATGATTCAACTGAGAATAGCGGAAGGGATAGCAAAAGGTATCGTGCGACCTCTCAGCAGAGTGATTTACTCTCCACACAATGTGACGCGAGCGTTCAGGCTGCTGTCTGCGAACAAGAATAGAGGCCAGGTCCTCATCGAGATGAACAATTTGGAACCAATAGACCAAATAATGAATGTTTCTAAAAGGTATTTGCTTTTCGCTTATTTTCTACTTTTTAACCGACTTCCAAAAAGGAGGCTTTCAATTCGTCTGTATGTGATGTTATTGGGATGGGTAAATAATGTTAAACTCGCGTTAGAACACGTGACCTGATTAAAAATTCGTAAGACGGCGCAGGACGCTTGCGCGAGTGTGCGTGTGTGTTTGTACTACAGCCTGCTACGCGCATCCACGGATGGTGACTGCTGATGGCTCGCCCGTCTGTATACTTGTAAAATTCTTGTAAAAATTTCCATATTTTAAACACTTTATATACATATAAAGTGTTTACAATATGGAAATTGAACAAAGTGCATCTATTATTAAAATATACAGGAAATTAAGTATTTAACCACATCAATGATAGTAGTTTTATACTGATAAATAAAGCAATTCGTGCGAAATTATTCCCTAACCTTTCCAAAATATTCAAAAATGCACAACGTTAATGTTCAAGTTTTCACTTCTGCCGGCACTCCGTGCAACCCATTGTTTTATTTTTATTTTTGTATGTTACAATTGATTTTGATGATTCTTTTTTTTTGGTAGACCACTTCAGCGGTCTCTTAAAAATTTAATTAAAATCGTTCAGTACTTTAGCATTTATAACAAAATAACTAAAAAAATACGTCATCTAAGTAAATGAATTGCGTATTTTGAAGTCGTTTTTTTCAGTTTTTCAAACTATAAGTAATTATAACATATTGGAACGAGAAAAATTGTTAGATGACATTTTTACAAATTTTAAGTGCATGTTATATTTGGTTTATTTTCCTAAGAAGTTATATTCTACTATAAGTTTATTTATTATATATTCTAATTACAGAATGTCCTACTGCCCCAAAGGAACTTACATAGTAGTAGGTGATGATACCTTGGTAAGTATCGAACTGGCAGACCGGCTCGTCAAGGGAGGAGCTAGGAACTTGCTCCTACACATGAGACCTAACCACATCGCCGGCTACTGCTACACTAAGTTCTCGTGAGTACATTCACAGAATACCAATACCTAGTATATACGTATTACTGTGGTCGGAAGGCCTTTCATTGAGGAGACTACACGTTGATACGCCACATATTATTAGCGAGTTTACGTCTTGGGGGTGTCTGAAGTCTTGACTCGAAATTCTTTATCAATTTTTGTCTTTAACATCTCTAGCACATATTATGATAATTTTGATTGTAAAAACAACAGTCTAGTAGGCGTATGTCGCTTTATTCAAAATGGAGCCTGAGTTCTACCATAAATGTTAGAGTTCCAATTCACGGTCTTTGCCAGTTTCTTGTAGTTGCAAGTTGTAGTTAAATTAGGTATTTGGTTTAATTATTATTTTTCTCTTATATTGCGAATTAAGATAGTCTCTCCTAAATGAGATCAACCTCCGTATTCAAATGTTAATTACTCCATATTTTATTATCCATATCAGATATTTTATCTATAAAGAAAATTTCAACGAGATGAGACTATGATCGACTAAGATCTAGTATTGGAAAAAAATATTTTCCAAAATACAGGAGTCAAAGACAAAGTAAAAATTATATTATAACATAAATGATGATTATTTAAAACGTTAAAATAATGTTCAATCTTACAGATCCTGGAACAAACTTGACGTTACAATCAAGCATTCTTCAGAGGATCTCCAAACGGAAACTGGCTGCGTGAATTTGATCAAAGAAGGCGCTAAATTAGGTCCCATTCGTGGAATTTTTATAGTTCAGAACTTTAACGGTGGTGAAAGTTCAGGGCTTGAAGCTATTGGAGTAAGCTTCAATAATAAAAGTCGCGTTGTTATAAACTTGGATCTGATTTCAAGAAACGTCTGCAATGAGCTAGAGTGAGTATTGCGAGTTTAATTTTATAAGAATAGATAATATAATATAATGTTTGGTTTTGGGTCAACACTATTTGAGAAATAAGCTCACAGGTTCAAACTTCTGATTCCAACTGAAATGTCGACGGAATTTTTTTGCTATGGAATAAGGAAGATGGTTGAATAATTTTCATAATGCATAAATATAACTAATTCCCAAGAGCTACATAGATAAGACTATAATGTTTTTTTTTTACAAAACACTGACTTTTTTACATTAACAGAAATCTATCGTATTCATTACTTAAGGTTTTTGTTATTAAAAATAATAATATATCATCCATGAAAAGATTTATCGTCAGTTCAATATATAATTTTCAATTTTTTTTTTTTTTTTTTTTATATTAAAAATCTGATATCTGATTTTTTATCACCTATTTTTTTTGATTAAAACAAAAAAAAAACACTTAAAAATAAAATTTACTTTCACTCGCTTACTATACTGTTACTTTTAACAAAGTTATCCAATTTGTTTAAATTTTTAAAAACATCAAGATTCAAGATTCAAATGTTATATTTTATCCGTACTTCTCTTTATATGACAAAGATGTTATTTTAAAAACTATTATTCGACCGTGCTATTAGACAAATTATTGTTAGCAATATTATTTCAGTAACTTTGTCGTCCTGCATCACTCGAATTGTGGAGTGTCCGATGAATACGTTTCTTCGGTAACTGATAACATCTGCCGAGCGAGGAATCAGACCGGGCTACCAGCTTTGGTGTTCCGTGCTGTACAACTTAAAGAGGTAAGTAATTTGACAAGTAAACCTTCATCATGTCCACTGTAAAACCTATTTCATTAGTTGTCTAATATCTAGATTTCTAGTTGAATGCTTAAACGCGTTGTCTTATACAGTTACTTTAACAAAGGGATATTACGATGTTTATATCTTAGTATTCAAAAATGTTATTCTGTATTTACAATAGTGTTCTTCTCATAATTCCATTTTTTTTTCATACAGCTGGATGTCTCACAAACGTCTCATCTCAAGCAGCAGCCTCTGCCCCTTTCAGCTATGTTCAATGCTCTGGAAACCAGCTTGAATCAGAAGCAAACTAACATCCTCACTTACAATCTCAAGAACAATCCTGCTACAGAGTTTCTCCAAAGAGTTTCTGGGATCATCGGTAAGTCAGTGTAGTTAATTTATAGTGTTCATTAGACTTATATTATTAGGTTTAACTGTATTATACAGTAACAATATATCAAAATGAGCATAGTCATCAGTTTATGATGATTGACGAGCGCAACTGTAATTGTAATATTAATACGATCAATTTCTGTAACTCAGGTGTTTAAAAATTTTAGTTTGAATTATCTCATTTGTAGCATATAAATATTGCAATAAATCAAATACTACAGGCGTACTCGATACACTGCGAACATATGCAAAGTGTGCATAATAATGCATAAGATATCATATTGATATCTGTGTCGACTCGGTATCGTTCAAAAAGTAAAGTTTTACTTTGCGGCGTTGTTATTTTAGTCAATACTCGTATGTATGTAGGCACCCATTGTTGGTCAGAAAATAGAGAAGGTGGCAGGGAGTTCCATTTTTGTATTTTATTCCATCAAAACCAGTACCGAAATCATTTTATTAAACTTCCAAATGAAAGTATGACTTCCAAAAAGAAGGAGGTTATCAATTCGGTCCGTATGTTTTTTTTGTTGATAATAATGCAATAATATTACAGTATCATGGAGTTGCGCTTATAATGGAGCAGGAAAATTGACAGTGGAGCCTGATGGCATGTTGGAGAAAAATTGATCTAATTATTTATTTGTTAAACTATTACAAGGCTATTAAATGTTAACACGCGTTGACGAGGTTCTTAAAACTTATAAAATAGATCTTTTAGATTCCCAATCGCACATGGGACATGGCGTATACCTATCGGGTTTAGGCATTCTATATTCATTTAACCTGTGCACTTTTTAATACATCAATGACATTTTTTGCCCTTTTATAAAAAAAATATTTCCTTTTCAGGTGTTAAATCTCTTAGCGAACTTGAGGAGAATCTGAGTTTAGAAGATTTGCTTCTTAACGAAATCAACATTGAACAAATTAATTCAGCTATTAAAGACGCATACTTAAAATCTTACCCAATTGGACACCTAGAGAAAATGACTATAGCAGAGTAAGTTTATTTTCATAAGATTAATCGACCGACAAACAGAATATTGTTTTTAAAATAGGATTGTTCAAACCCTAATGCGATAGTTCTGCGTTATACAGTGGTTATATTTTATTTAAACTGTTACAGATTAATGAATCTAGGTTCCGATTTGTCTACACCAGTAAGTAATGAAGACAGTGGTTTGGACGCATTTTTCACTTACATCGATCAAGACGAATGCTCGGCTTCGGAACCTGTCATCACTATGGCCACATCATACAGCAGTGTCTTGGTAATACATACATTTGGAAAAAAAACTAAGCAGTTTCAAAACACCTTTCCTACAAGTAAATAGTATAAATATCTTTAGTTTGTAAAGTGCACATATAAAAAAGCTAGATCTGTGCTTGATTTTCAATTGTGAAATGTGTTCAGTATTCGTTTCCGTTAAGTCAAGTTATAAAATTAATTGATTTAACAGAGAGCATTGTCAAGGTTTTGATTAGTTGACATTTATACTAGCTACCGTTCTTAATAGAACGGTAGCTAAGCGTAGAGATTAACATAATATGAACGACTGTCCAGGAAGAAGAAGAATTCGATCCAAAATCCACCTACTTGATGCTGGTGCCAGGATTTGAAGGCCATCACCGGATCTTCACAACGGTTAGCGAGAGACTGAAGGTTCAGGCTCTGACCTTCCAGCTGGTGCCTGATATGGCAAGCGACAGCATCCCACAGATTGCTGCTAATATTGCGAAGGTAAACTGATATAACTTGATAAACTGTTATTAGAATTTTTCGAAAACTGTACATTTTTTATTTAATCACAAAAAAGTAGGGTATTTATGCAAGGAATAAGGTTCCAAATTTTAAAGTGCTTTTACCGTATCATGTTGGGTATCATATGAAAGAGCTTCACTAGAACAAGCTAAAACAGGTTTTTAAATATTTTTACTATGTATGTTTTTCAGCTCATGAAGAAAAATATAATAATTTCCCCCTTTTATCGAGTAGTTTGTACGGAACATTCGGTGGAACGAAACGAACGAACGAAATAATAAAATATTTATATTTATCTATTTTCGTTGTATCTAAATATTATTAAATAATAAATAACTGAATTAGAACTGAAAGGTCGTAGGTTCGATCCCCACCCAGGGCAAACATTTGTGTGATGAGCATGGATGTTTGTTCTGTGTCTGGGTGTTTCTATGTATCATAAGTATGTACCTATTTACGAAAAAAAAAGTATATATGTATTCTATCAACTATCTAGTTTCCATAGTACAAGCTTTGCTTAGTTTGGGCTAGATGGCGTTATGCGAAATGTCCACAAATATTTATTTTATTTATTTATTAAATTTATAGTATTTAATAAAATACTATAAAAGTCTTACTAATATAGAAAATTAAATAATTAATAATCACCGGACGAAGACGCCAATTTCAGTTTGTTCCTTTGAAAATAATTCGCTTAATTTAATAGCATTATCTTTGCTTGAATTTTTAACTTTTTATTACGCAGACTCAGTAATTCCATATTTGTTGTTGGATGTAAAGACGTGAAATAATCTCATGTGTAGCGGACACAAGGCTACAACCGCGCGAACTGTAACTACCAAAATGTCATCCGATGTCAGCAGCCGACATCCGATTGATTGGTCCCGCATACCATAAGGAGGGTCGACATTACGGCGGTCAAGCTATAGTCAGGCGACTCAAATTAAAAAATAGTACTTCATTTATCGTTGGCAAATATATTTACATTATATTTCTTTTGATTTTAAAACGTGGACAACTTATTTTATCCATACGTGTGACCTCACAACCGTATTCTATATAGATTTTATTTACATCTTATTGACGTCTTACTTATTATATATTTTATAATTTCAGTTCATGAAAAAGCGTTTGGAGCTCAAATCGAAGTTCTATTTACTTGGATATTCGTTCGGCGTTAACGTTGCGTTTGAACTGGCGAGAATCTTCGAAAAAGAAGGTACTTTTAGTTTTTGTAACATTATTTTTATCACTCATCTTTGGTTTGCCGATGATATAGTAGTCATGGCAGAGTCGATGGATGACCTCAGCACGATGCTCGAAGGCCGCAATAGAGTTTCCCGAGTGGGCCTCAAAATGAACGTGGACAAAACGACGAATAAGGTTTGAATTTGACCACAAACTTTCTGATGAGTAATGACCACGAGTCTTATCTTCGACTTCATGATATACTTGCATTGAAGAACCATATTTATATTTTCCTTTGATAATTCCAAAATTGGTTGATCGAGTCAATGTTTGCTTAAAGTTAGATTAATTTGTTAACCCAGGTCATGTGGGCGTGGTGTACTGCCTGGACAGCAGCCCGGACGCGCTCCGAGCGCAGCTCGACTCGTACGTCGGGACCCTGACTGAGTCACAGCTGCAGAACACTATCGTGGAACACATGTACCAGCTCATGTCCGGACGACGATCACCAGAACTGAAGCAACAACTGCTCACCAGCGAGAACTGGAACGACAAAGTGGAACTGTGCGTCAACAAGCTCAGAGGGCTGGTCAACTACTCACACCAATACAAGCGCTGCCTTCTCACCAGCGCCTACAGGAGGATCATCCTCGCGCGCGAATACGCACCGGACTTCACGCTCCACTCGCAGCTGGTGCTCATCAGAGGCGCGCCTCATCCCGGCATGTCGGAGCTTGCACACGACTACAATCTCGCCAAGTATACTAAGCAACCTGTACTAATTTTCGACATAGAATCTGATCACGCCACAGCTTATCGAGACATCAGGGTTTCCAATATCGTAAATAAATTTCTTGAGCCAAAATTGTTAGAAGAATTCAAGAATAAAAACCTCTGCTGGACTTATTTAGCCGACGCTATGAAAGTTATTTAATTATAATGATATGCTTTATGTATTTTTTAAAACTTATTTTTGACGGCTATTAATTAACATTAAATAAATCATGCATGTCTCGATTGAAAAATCAGTTTTTTTTTTTGGTTGCCTTTATTCAATAATCCGTGTTAACTTAGTTTCTGAAGACATGTTTTAATATTAAACTTCTGATCCCTGTAGTTTTACCCATGTAGTAATGAAAAATGATGGTGATGGTAAATGGTGCTGTTGCGCTCTGTCTTCAGAAACCGGCGAATCGGTTCTGTCGATTTTGATGAAAGATAATAATATCATAAATGTCACTGGGTGAAATAAAATTATTTATAAAACATCAACAGAAACAAATTTGAAAACACATTGCTTAGCGCCAAACACCCACCATGTTTATCATCAAAAATCATTTTTAACCCCCGATCCAAAAAGAGGGGTGTTATAAATTTGACGTATATACTGTGTGAGCTGATACAAGTGGCGGGAAAACGCTGGATGCAAGCCGCTTCGAATCGGTCGTTTTGGAAATCCATGGGCCTATGTCTAGCAGTGGACTTCTTATGTCTTAGATGATGATTATGTATCTGTGTGTCTGTTTGTGGCATTATAGCTCTCAAACAGATGGACCGTTTTTGATCTACTTAGTTTTTTTTATTTGAAACAAGATTTCATCGAGAGCGTTCTATGTTTCATCAAAATCGGTTGAGCCGTTTTTTTGTCAGCGGTTTTACAGTTTTCTAAACTTATAAGTACTTGTTTCGTTAATGATTTCAAAAAATCTGTTTTTATGTACTGAAATTAACTTGGATCAAATTGAAATTTTTGTCGAAAATTTGTAGTGATGCTCTCTAGTCAATGACATCTCTAGTGCACTAAGTGACGATTTTTTCATAGGTTAATTCAATCATTTTATATCTTCAAAAATTATGGTATGTGCGAGCGAGACGGACGATGTGTTCGGTAATACAGTTAGATCGCCAGTGTTCGGTTTATATAATGTAAAACACGCCTACACACTCATAACTAGCAATGGTGATAAGTATACGCGACTTGCTGTTCACTTTTCTACAGGCAATTTTTCTACAGGCAAGCCTGGACACTTGGATGATATTTTACCAGTTATTTTGTTATAAAAACCAAAGTGCTGAACCAATTTTGATAAAATTTATATGAGACCATCTCTGAAGTATGATCTATTAAATAAAAAGGATCATTAAAATCAATGTACAATTGGCGGAGTAATCGGTAAACAAACATACAAAAAAAAACATATCATTCATTTAGAACCTCATCCTTTTTGGAGGTCAGTTAAAAATATGTAATGTGGTAAAAAATTATCACTAGTAATAGCGGACCTTTAATAAAAAAAAACCAACAAGTGCGAGTCAGACTCACCCACCGAGGGTTCCGTACAAACTAGTAGATAAGAAGGAGATATCATATTTTTTTTTTATATTTTACTTCATAAACCAAAAAATATATATCGTAAAAATATTTAAAACCCTGTTTTTAGCTTATGCTAATGAAGCTCTTTCATATGATACCCCACATGATATGGTTAAAGAACTTTAAAATTTGGACCCTCATTCCTTGCATGAAGACACATTTTTTTTGTGATTGAATTAAAAATGTCCAGTTTTCGGATTTTTTCCTATATAAACTAAAAATTACTCTAAAAAAATCATAGTTCTAGTATCTTCTTGCCAAAATTCATAGTTCTAGGTCATCGGGAAGTACCCCATAGGTTTTGATTCCCTTATGAGTGTCGAAATGTGCGTTTTTATGACATATTCAGCTGTAACTTTTTTTTATGAAAACTGAGAAATTTTATTTTTCTTTTTGCAGCAAGAGACTATGGATCTGCGTCATTCTCGTTGCGGTACGCGTACGAGACGGACGTGCAGTGCATTTCAGTACAATATCTGTTGGTTCAAAGCGAGCCGCGATAAGCCCGGCTTAGATTTAATTGCTATCTACCTAGCCGAGCGCGTTGTCGCGCGCTCGGTTTAGGCGGACAATGGCAGAAGCAGAGGATTCTAAAATTGAGGTCGATGAGCAACCACCCCCGAGTATATTAGGTAAGAGAGCGTTTACAGAAAAGGAGAGTAGTGATGAAGAGTGGCAACAAGTTAGAGGAAAAAAGAAGGATCCAGTAGCAAGTAAAAAAAATACAGAGGAGAAAAATAACGATATATATATAACTAGCGAAACATCCTTACCAAAGCAATTTGCACTAGCGAAACTGTTTACAAATTTGAAGATAAGTGGTATAACTAATATAAAATACTTGAATCCTTATAAAATAAGAGTTACTTTCCAAGAAGAGAAGAAAATTGGCGATTTTTTCTCTATTGAAGATCTGAAAAACAAGGGATGGAGATTTAATAAATCCTCGGAAGTGAGTTACTCGTATGGTGTCATCAAAAATGTCGACTTAGACCTCTCGGATGAAGACATTTTGAAAAATATTTCATATTCAGAGACGGTTGAGCTTATGTCTATAAAGCGGCTATCGCGTAGAAACCGAGAGAGGGACCAAGAAACCAAATGGAGTCCATCGGAGACTGTGCGTCTATGTTTCAAAGGTAATTGGTTACCATCTTTTATCTATGTTCACGGAGTACGGGTGACGGTTGAACCGTATGTCTACCCGGTCACCCAGTGCTTTCAGTGCTGGGCCCTAGGACATACAGCAAAAACATGTACTGTCAAAAGAAATGTATGCCCTAAATGTAGCGGTAATCATGCAAATTGTACCACTACAGATTTTGTATGTACGAATTGTTCGGGAAGACATATGGCAATGGCGAAAACATGTCCGGCATATTTGAAAGAGAAAAAGATAAGGCTCATTATGGCGGAATTCAACTACACCTACAGCATGGCAGCTAAATTGTATGCAGAGTCACTCACAACCGCATATACCGGTAAAATAAACTCACAGGCGATGACTCATTCTATTACACAACATATCGATGTAGAAGCGCGTCCAAGTTATAGTTCTGTAGTTAAAACCAAATACGATTCGTCCGATGTACAATCTGAAAAGAGTGTCATTTTACCTACAAGGCAGCCTACAAAAAAAAAACTTAAGAAGACTAGAAATGATTGGAATGACATAGAAGAATATGTAGATGAAAAGAATGAGACAATACACCAGGAACGGGCTGCAGAGGAGCAACTACCGGATAAATGTACTTTTATGGAACTAATAGCCAGAATAAAAGAAGTGATATTCCTGAATAACCTTGACATTCAATCCAAAGTGAAGCGGGTGATTAAGTTATGCATTGAGTGGATTATAATAATGGTGGTTGAAAATATTTCAGACTGGCCTGTTGCGAGCTTAATTCTAGGATTTTTAGATCGCAATGGCTAGCACGACTACCGTTAAACTGAACATTTTACAATGGAATGCCCAAAGTATTATTAAAAAACAAATCTCATTTGAACAACTATTAGTACAAGAAAAAGCCCATATAGCATGTATAAGTGAGACGTGGTTGTCGAGTAGCAGCTCTTTAAGGGCAAGTCAATATAACGTTTATCGCGCTGACCGCGACTCTTTCGGCGGAGGTGTAGCTATATTTACGCACAGATCAATCAAGTCACAGGTATGCCATTTAAACCTTCCTAACTGCGGTATGGAACTCTCTTGCATCAAAATTTTTAATTCTAAATATATAGATAATATTATATCAATTTACTGTCCACCAAGCGTGAACCTGTCATCTCACATTTTCAAAAAAATGTTGTCGATATTTAGTCGCCGTACTCTGATACTTGGTGACTTTAATGCTCACCATGTATCATGGTCGTACAAAACTGATACGAGAGGAAAAATGTTGTTTGAAGCTTTGTTGGACAGTGATTTTATAGTCTTAAATGACGGTCGTGACACTCGCGTTAAATTAGTTGGCGGACAACTACAAAAATCGTCTCCAGATATATCGCTGGCCTCCTCTGATATTGCGGTAGAATTTAAGTGGTCGGTTATTCAAGAAAACTTAAAAAGTGATCACCTTGTCATTAAATTGAGTACAAGTTATTGTGTTCCCTATAACCCTGTTGTTAAAAGAAACTATAAAAAAGCTAATTGGTATGGATACAAGACTTATCTTAACGATATTTTTAATAATTTCAAAATTCCTGCAGATCTTCAAAAATTCTATGATCTATTTTTGGATAGTGTTAATACAGCTGCAGATGTTCACATACCCTTAAAAAAAATTAATCAAAACCCCGAATCCAAGTTTAAACCTAAACCCTGGTGGAATAGCGCGTTATCTAAATCTGTGGCTACTCGAAGATTAGCATTAGCACGTTTTAGAAAAAATCCCACACCAGCTAACTTATCTTTTCTCAACGAAGTAACTACAGAAACTGAAAAGTTAATAAAAGATGCGAAAAGCAACAGTTGGTTTGAGTTATGTTCTTCTGTAAGTCAAAAAACATCCGCTTCAGAAATGTGGCAGCGCATGAGATGGATCAAAGGTCACAAATTCAGCCAACAACATATAAGTGAGGCACAGGCGTGGAACTTGCTCAATTCTTTGGCTCCCGATCACGTCACTCCAGACCAGCCAATATTCAAGAATTTTAATCCTGAACTAGATGTTGATATCTCCATGCAGGAGCTCGAAGTATGTATTAAATCGAAGGATACATCTCCTGGATGCGACGGGATCACATATTCTATGATTAAGCACCTTCCGAGTAACGGGAAGTGTTTACTTCTTACGTTATACAATAGATTCTTATCAGCTGGTTTTGTACCTACGCAGTGGCGCACGGTAAACATCGTACCTATCGTTAAGCCAGGCCGCGATCCCAACGAAGTTTCATCATTACGACCTATTTCACTATTATCATGCGTTTGTAAGATTTTCCATTTAATTTTAAATAAAAGATTAGAGTGGTATGTGGAACACAATAACCTGTTTTCGCCTCATATGGTAGGATTTCGAAAAGGTAGATCATGTATAGATAATCTGAGTAGTTTGACGAGTAGAATACAAATAGGGTTTTCTGAAGGTGAATCTACAATCGGATGTTTCATAGATATAGTAAATGCCTACAATAACGTTGATATAACCGTCCTTATATCGATTTTGGACGGGATTGGGGTCGGCCTGAAAATTTGTTATTATTTATGGAATTTTCTTAAAGAAAGGACATTAAAGTTAAGTGTCGGAAATAAGTGTTTAACAAGAATTACGGGAATCGGTATTGCGCAAGGAGACCCACTTTCTTGTTTTTTATTTAATGTTATTACAATGAATATTTGTAAGATGTTAGAAGATAAAGTACATATATCACAGTATGCAGATGATTTAGTTTTATATGTACATAACAAAAATATCATAGAAGGGAGTCAAAAACTGGAGATCGCTTTACAGTTATTAAGTTCGCTTTTAATTGAATTAGGTTTAGAAATCTCTCGGAACAAAAGCAAAATATGTATTTTTAAAAGGGGTTTTAGTAAAAATATTTTGAATATTAAAATCAACGACACTGCGTTAGAAACCGTAGACAATATTAAATATTTAGGATTATGGTTAGACAAAGGGATTAGATGGACTAAACATATAAACGAAGTTTATGGAAAATGTTCGAAATTTGTTAATATTTTTAAAGTACTAGTCGGCTCATCATGGGGGGTACATCCAGTTCACTTGAGACGCTTATATTTGTCCATCGTTCGCAGCCGCCTCGATTATGCAAGCTTTTTGTTTGATAACTGCTCCCGCACTAGAATAGATAAGCTAGATAAGTTACAAAATAAGTTTCTGAGAATCATAGGTGGCTTTATTAAAAGTACGCCTATTCACGTGATGGAATCAGAGTTGTGTATACCGCCATTGTATGTTCGCAGGCAATACCTAGCGTCAAAGTATTGGCTTAAAGCCAAGTCAACCCGCGATAACGCTATTATTGACATACTTGCAGAGCTGTCTCGTTTGCTAAGATTTCCATATTGGGCTCGGAAAAAGAAACCTTTATTAGCATCTGTTCACAATATCCTTAAGTACAATAGTTTTAACTGTAGTAAGCAAATTGAAATGTTTAGCATGAATACATGGGTAAGTAATATTAATGTAACAGATATCTTGGAACCTAATATTAACATTATAGACAAACCAAAAAGATATTATAATCCTTTAGACTTGAAGCTCAAATGTGTAAATTACTTAAGTGACAAATATTCTAAATATTACAAAATTTTTACTGATGGATCTTTAACAGATGATAATAGAGGGGCAGCGTTTCTAGACGCAGAAAATGGAAATAGCGTAAAATTTTTAATTAAATCTAAAATAAGTATTATGAACCTAGAACTTATAGCCTTAGCAGAAGCAGTGTCGTATGTAGAATCTATAAATTATGATAAGTTTGTTATTTTCACCGACTCCAAAAGTGCAATTTTACATTTAGCACGGTGTGTCAGTGGGTCTAGCTTTAGGGGCATTCCAATAGCATATAGTTTATTAAATAGTTTGCGTAGAATAAATAGTACAAATAAATGTATTAAAATTCAATGGATTCCCTCTCATGTCGGCCTGGCGGGCAACGAGGAAGTGGATACACTCGCGAAAGAAGCCACTAGCGACGGAGTTTTATTTTATTGTCTTCCAAATTACACAGATTTAATACCATTCATAAAAAAGAATACATTGGACACTTGGGCAGAATATTTTGACGAAAGGTCGTTAACTAAAGGTATTTGGTATAAAACAATACAGCCTTCGCTTCCTCGTTTTCCATGGTTCTTGAGGGCAGACATGGGAAGGAACGAAATTGTTACAGCTGCACGGCTTCGATCTGGGCACGTTCCATTAAACATGTTTGCGTTCATCATGAAAATAGTCGAGTCACCTTCCTGCGACCTATGTGGCGCAGTCGAAGACGTATACCATGTTTTGATGGAGTGTGCCTGGAACGAAGTACTACGTCGACAATTATTTGATTGTAAACACGTCCTCTGGCAAGTCGGAGGATGCAACAGTGTGTTGTCCGAGCCTGAGTCACATGACGCCAGACGATTGTACGAACTATATAATGCAGCTGTCAATGAAAGAAAGCAAATGATGCATATGTAGTGTATGCTCCTCACAAGGGTGCGTTACAAGGGCGACATGTAAAAAGCCCTGTTTAAACAAATAAAGAAAAAAAAAAAAAAAAAAAATGGATCTGCGTATATGGTTTTAATTTCAACTCGATACCTTCACGCACTCCCGAGATAAAGGTCTTGACACCCGGACGGACGGACAGACGGACAGACGGACAGACAGACGGATAGACGGACAGACAGACGGACAGACGAACAACAAAGTGATCCTAGGGTTCCGTTTTTTCCTATTGAGGTACGGAACCCTAAAAATACCTACCTAGAGTATTTAGTCTTTAAAAAAAACTGGACAAGTGCGAGTCAGACTCGCCCACCGAGGGTTTCGTACAAACTAAATACAAGGGGGAGTCATATATTTTCCTTCATAAGCCGAAAAATTATACATCGTAAAAATATTTAACACATTCCTTGCTCACCACTCGGATCCGAGTGGAGCGGGGCTATAGTAGCGGCGCCTCCCACTCAGATCCCGTACGAGCGTCCCGCTCATTTTGTAGTAGTCAGTGAACCGCCGGCGTTTGAGGCAGTCAATGTTGCTTTGCGCGGCCACTCTGTACTTAATCAAAATTCGCCTAAAAAGTTTTGGTTCCTAGCTGAAGTGAAGGGTCTGCAGGGGGTGAAGAATGTGTTAAAAACCTGGTTTTGGATATGATAATGAGGCTCTTTCATATGATACCCCACATGATACGGTTAATTCACTTTAAAATTTGGGCCCTCATTCCTTGCATAGATACACTATTTTTTTGTGATTAAATTAAAAATGTCCAGTTTTCGGATTTTTTCCTACCAATTTTTTCCGACTCTAACACAATGCTTCTTGCCAAATTTCAGAGTTCTAGGTCAACGGGAAGTACCCCATGGGTTTTGATTCCTCTGTGAGTGTCGAAATGTGCGTTTTTTACGACATATTCGGCTATAACTTTTTTTTACGAAACTGAGAAATTTTATTTTTCTTTCTGCAGCAAGATACTATGGATCTGCGTATATGGTTTTAATTTCAACTCGATACCTTCACGCGTTCTCGAGATAAAGGTCTTAACACCCGGACGGACGGACAGACGGACAGACGGACAGACGGACAGACGGACAGACGGACAACAAAGTGATCCTATAAGGGTTCCGTTTTTTCCTATTGAGGTACGGAACCCTAAAAAGTTCTATAAGCTCTAATTAATTTTTTATTTATTTACGGTTTAGCAAAGTTTAACTAGGTGACATATCTGGTACTAGATTAATATTGTCAGAACACGCAAGTACGCATGTTTGACCTTAATTATTTTCATACGCCCTATGCCGGGACCCCATTGATTGGTCTTAATGCACTCGGGGTCACCAATATGGCGGAGCTGGAGGGTTGGTGTTAATGAGACACATGCTGGTATCGGTCTAATTTATTGCAACAAATAACTAAGCTTATATACTAAGTACTACGTGCTAGAGGCCTCCTATCTATATCAGTCATACTCTTATTATTTATGCTAACGTATCCCAAAGATGACTTATCATTCTACTTAGAATCACGCATCACAAACACTATGCGACTTTTTACTGGGGCAGTAAAAAGTTTGTCAAATTTGTCAATACCGTATGTTTTTTCGAGTTTTCAATTCGACTGTGCTTATTTTTTATTGTTTGTTCAGCGATTACTACGCCAATTATGAACTGACTTTGACTTTTTTTTGTAGGCTAAGTGCAGAAGTGGTCCCATATATTTTTTATCAAAATCGGTTAATTACTTTGGTTTTTATAACAAATTAATTGCAAAAATATGTCATCCAAGTAAAGGAATTGCGTATTTTGAAGTCTGTTTCAGCTTTTTAAACTTTAATTGTTTGTAATATTTTGGAAATTCGTACCGGAGTAAAAAAAAATAACAAAGCACTTCCAGTAATTTGACTTGATTTGAGTTTTAATTTTAAGGTTGCTATTTTTACCGCATTGTTTTATGATGCAAACTCGAGTACTTATATATTATAATATTCAAGGCTAAAATAAATATACCTTTTTGTAATAGACTTTTATTCTATCTTCGGCTACATCCATACGAGTATGTTCTTATCATCAGGTGAGCTGGCAGTCGAGCGAAAGCTAACTATTTACTTACTGAAGTTTATAAAAAAATATGCTGACTTTAAAATTTCATTAACAATGAGTTGAATTATGTTCCAACATAAAAATATTTCGTTAAAATTACTAAAGTAGTTACGCTAAACCGACTCAGTTGGATCTTAGCCAGAGGTTTATGAATTAGGTAGGTATTAGACAAGAACACATAATTTATGATTTCCGCCGAAAAAATGTAAAAAACGACAATATTTCAGGGCGTATTTAATATTTAGGTCGTTTTTACCACAGCGTAATCCTGAATACGTAATGGAGGAAACAATAAACAGACACAAAATGGTTTCTCTTTAAAAGTACATCTCTCTAATGCTCGGAGACCTTCCCCATTTTGTTCTTGTCCTTTGTTTCATGTTAATAAGTTAAATGTATGACTATAAATTTGTCCGATTTCAAGCGATACTGCAGCTAAATGAATCATGAGAAACATCTGTAACTTTTGATTCAATCATTATTTACTAACTTGACATATCAACTCAACACAAAAAATAGATTCAGTCATGACCAAAATGTGGATCTTGGTCATTTTGAAAAAAAATAAAAATAAATATTTTTGCTATTTTTTTGTGACTGTAACTTAATACTATCCACATTACCGTATCTACTGCGCGCGCCCTCATGCTAAGATATTCCCCCCTGGTGTTAGGGTATTCCTCCCTGATGTCGAGGCCAAGGACGTCTGGTTTCGCAGTTCAGTTGTTAGTATGTGACTGGCCTCGCAGTAGATAAAGATAAAGATAAAGATAAAGATAATTTATTTGCATAGAGTTGATAGTATGTGACTGGCCTCGCAGTTTAGGTGATAGTATGGCTGCCTGTTGCAGGTCGTGGGTCCGATCCCCACCCAGGGCAAACATTTGTGTAATGAGCATGAGTATTTGTTCTGTCTGAGTGTTTCTCTCTATCTAAAGTATGAATTTACAACAAAAAAACTATGTATTCTAATAGCCATCTAGTTCCACAGTACAAGCTGTGCTTAGTTTGGGGTTAGATAATGTTGTGTGAAATGTCCGCCAATATTTATTTATTACGCCCTGGTACGCATTTCAAACGAACTTCTTGTGATGTCTGGTTTCAACCTTAACCTTTCATGAAATTCAGCTTTAGCCAAAGCCCACTTAGGAATACGGCAGATGAGGTTGATGAATACATTGCTATAATATATTGCTATGCTTCTCAAATACTAGCCATCGAGTAAGTTATGGTGAGTACAATCCCTTAAATTCATCCTCGGCCACACCGTCGCTTAACATCAGGCGGCTTGGTGCTGAATCGTAGCGTAATTTGCGTTAAAAAAATCTGGTCGTACCTCCTATGCACCCTTCAATGGGCATCTTTATAAGATGACCTTAATGTCAAAGTGACAAAAATGAGCAGCCAAAACCAGGTCTGAGACACGCATATAATATTAGGGTACTGTAGTTAAAGCTGTATTCTAAAAGAAAACTACCTACTTGGCAAATTTTGTTTGTTTAAACTACTTTGCAAAACAGTCAATGACCTCTGTGCTATAACGACTTAAGTGTTTTACTTATTAATTGCTATATCTCTAAAAGTTATACTCTCAGAGTGTTCAAAATAATTTTCATTGAAAGTTTTTGATAAGGTTTACTACTATTGTTACCATACTATTATTTTTTACTTTTTTGAAACTTTTCTACGACATTTTATACTGATTTATAGAATACACCTACCTCTTAAATTTAATTTATGTAGAGCTGATAGTCTCTGAATGGCCGTGACATACGAACAGTTAAACAAACAGACGGATATGACGAATCAATAATGGTTATTCGTAGTTACAACGGAACCTTAAAAAGTGTAGAAATACACTTTTACTAAGAATATACGTTAAAAGTGTTTTTACGGTTCCGTACCTCAATAGGAAAAAAGGAACCCTTATAGGATCACTTTGTTGTCCGTCTGTCTGTCCGTCCGTCCGGGTGTCAAGACCTTTATCTCGGGAACGCGTGAAAGTATCGAGTTGAAATTAAAACCATCTATGCAGATCCATAGTATCTTGCTGCAAAAAGAAAAATAAAATTTCTCAGTTTTCGTAAAAAAAAGTTACAGCCGAATATGTCGTAAAAACGCACATTTCGACACTCACAGGTATAGGAAAAAATCCGAAAACTGGACATTTTTAATTTAATCACAAAAAGAAAGTGTCTCTATGCAAGGAATGAGGGCCCAAATTTTAAAGTGAATTAACCATATCATGTGGATTATCATATGAAAGAGCCTCATTAGCATAAGCTAAAGCAGGTTTTTAACACATTCTTCGCCCCCTGCAGACCCTTCACTTCAGCTGGGAACCAAAACTTTTTAGGCGAATTTTGATTAAGTACAGAGTGGCCGTTCAAAGCAACGTTGACTGTCTCAAACGCCGGCGGTTTACTGACTACTACAAAACGAACGGGACGCTCGCTCGGATCCGAGTGGGAGCTACTACTATAGCCCCGATCCACTCGGATCCGTGTGGTGAGCAAGGAATGTGTTAAATATTTTTACGATGTATATTTTTCGGTTTATGAAGGAAAATATAAAAAAATATATGATTTCGCCCTCGGTGGGCGAGTCTGACTCGCACTTGTTTGGTTTTATTTTTAGAATATTTGACTTTACGCCCGAAGTATCACGGTAGCTATTAAATGTATCAATTTGCTAAAATAACTCTGCATTATAAAAAAGCAATATTCAATCATTCTTCAAGTGATTGATCCTTAAAAATAGCTCCTAAAATGTCTTTGATTGAATGAAACCTTAAAAATTAATTCAATCAACAAAACGTCTCAGAGTTGTAAGGACTGCGGTCTATAGCAGTAGGCTGATTCAAAAGCAATAGACATTGTTTCTCTTGTCAATCTCTATATCTATTACTTCATACAATATTGCAACCACGTCCATTCCGACAACAGTGCATATAAAAAAGGTAAAATTACAATAATTTTTGTCGATGAAGTATTTTTTAGGGTTCCGTACCTCAAAAGGAAAAAACGGAACCCTTATAGGATCACTTTGTTGTCCGTCTGTCCGTCTGTCCGTCCGTCCGGGTGTCAAGACCTTTATCTCGGGAACGCGTGAAGGTACCTCGGAACCCTCGGTGGGTGAGTCTGACTCACACTTGTCCGGTTTTTTTTAATTTATTTTTTCATAAGTTATGTTTTTTTTAATTTCTTTATAAATTCGTAATATTCGTAATACCTAGCTGTATATTTCTGGATTATTATATTATTTCACGGTCAAAAACCATTTTTTCTATAAGTTTAAGCACCTTGAAAGATCAATTTAATTTTAATACACAATTAATACAAAAATAGGATATGTTTAGATGCCCTAATTTGAAAAAATAATGTATTTTCTTATAAAAACAAATAATAATTTTATAAATGGAGAAAACGTAAAATCAAGAAAATTATCCAGCGCTAAAATGCATCAAGCACATCCACGCGCCCTCACTGTTGTCATATCTCGACAACCACTTGACCAATTCTTTTCATTTTTACCACAAGTTGTAATAATTGTGTATTTTACCTACCAACCAAATATCATTATAATCGGTTGGTAATTAATGCCGCAATAAACTTCCCCCCATTTTATGGAAACCAACCCTTTTACCAAAAATCACCGACGACAAAAAAAAACCTAGAACCTATACACCAAGTTTCATCAAAATTGGTTTAAAATTACGCTCTGTACGCGAGTACAAACATACAAACAACTCACAAACTCACAAACAAACTGACATACGAAAGATAATTTGGCTAGTTGATGCAGAGACGCTTCGCTCGCTCGGTCAATAAAGTATAACATAGAACAATTTTATTTTTAGATAAACACCATTTTTACAAAAATAACAGTCAATAAGTCTAAAGATCATGAAAATATGACAAATAAATAAGTCAAGTGTGTTCAAGTACTATGTAATGTTGTAATAGAACTCGATGAAAATTAATATTTATGTGATCAATTTTGGTAAAATTTTAAGTTAAGATCATTTACTTTTAGCGGCCGACGAGGGGTCAACGAACTTTATTGCCAATCGAAATGGAACGTACTATAGTGAAATTATGTTGAAATTTTTCTTACTTAAAATGTCGTGTGTCTGAGAATAAGGCTGTTGATATTGATTTGTTTATGTTTCAGCAAAACTGCCATTCTCCGCTGAATTCGGGTGTGTCTTGGAGGAAATTAATGAATCACTCTCCTGTTTGATGGCTCTCAATGGAAATCTTTGTTACAGTGACGCTCTCGACACTCAAACATCGATAAAATGAGAAAAATATCGATATTCTTGTGAGATCTCTAATCATCTCAAAGTTTAGGGGAATATCGCTAAAATGATTAAAAATAGCATTATTACATTTTATTATTCATTGAGTTCATAAAATAATTATTATTTATCATTTGTACTATTGCTGGTAGAGGCGGAGGCTGGCTTTTGTTACATATTAAATCAATCCGACTGTTTGTTTATTATAATATTAAACACTTATAAATTTCGATTAGAAGAAGATACGATAAAGTAAACCAAAAGCTACCTGCAAATTCAGATAAAAACTATTTATTAAATGCAGAGCATTTCAAACTAATATTGTCAGTATACTCATATTACACCTATTTATAGGTATGTCCTGCATACACCATAGAGATCGTAAGTTTAATTTCTATAATCCTATAGAAACATACCTATTTTACGTATTATATTTTATACAATAAGATCACAAGAATGTAATATCGATAGATTTGATATTGGCTCCCATCCCTAGCCACGGAAGATGAGACAATGGGGACTATTTCCGATGATCTATCAAAACACTCAAGCAAGGTACAGATAGTAATAAAAGGGTACAAGTGTCGGCCAAATGTTTGTAAGTTAGGAAGTTACCAAACAACTATAAAAAGAATTTTATTTGACAACTTCCGGGCATGCGTTGAGGCGAAAAAAGTGTAGTTTCAGATATGAGATCCTCCCAAACTTGCTCCTTTTACAAGGAAAATGAGAAGAAAAAGATAAAACGACGACGCGATTCCAAATGTAATGCACTTGGTCGTTTTATTGTCTAACATTCTTCATTTTCTTACGTTCTAAGTTTGAACTAACATCTAAGTTATTATATTTTTATTCAAAATTTTATTGTTTTATTTAATAGCTTCTAGAGCAACATTTATAAATTATAACGTAACCTTATTAACATATGCATGTATATGAAAGTGTGTGAAAGCTAATCCTACTGTAATCAGGATTGAAGGGAAATATTTCCAGCAAAATATAATTATAAAGACATAACGAGAATTATCGTCATAAAGTGATGAGTACAAAACAATTTCTGGTTCTTCTGAACCAGAAATTACTCTGTGAATCTATGTATGTGTTATCTCTGTGTGTGTGTTTATCTCTGTGTGTGTGTGTGTGTTTTTGGTTAGGAGAACCTAACCTCGGTTAATTGTGGCATTAAACGGCATCAAGTTCTTTTTTATGTTCTGCCAAGTCGGAAAGGAAATAGGCGTGACTTGATCTATGTATGCATGTTCTGGGTCGTACTGAACTGTTCGCGCCAAGTGCATCAGGGGAGCTACCACTTCGTCTTCTTACTCAATAAATATATTAAATAAATATCATTGACACTATAAAAAATACAAAAATAGAAAATAAGTAGTTACAAATGTTGTCGCGCTATCTCCCATAATATAGTATAAAACTGTTCTTTAACCCTAAGCGTTAACCATTAACCGATTTTAATGATTTGTTTTCTATCTGATTTAAATCATAAATAATAAAATACTTTTTTAATAGGTACTTAAGAAAAACGTTGTCGCACGATATTTTGTCAGTGAATTCCGCATTTCTCATACAAACACTGTTTTGTTTTGTTTCTGTTGGGAGAAAACTTTTTTTTAATGGTTAGAACCATTAATGGATATGCCTCTACAGTGTTTTTTTTTATTTAAACTTTTTAAGCTATTGCATAGCTTCTATCGCGGGCCTTGAGCGTGGAGACCGAATCCAGAAATTCCGTAACGAAAATAACATAACGTAGTAACGCCGATACAACCAATGCCACCTAGAGGCGATTTGCAGAACTAAAGAGACAAGCGTGATATTTCAAAAAGTCATTAAAAGTTCTGCTATTCATCGATAGATGGCAAAACTAAAAACTAAAAAGTATCACCGCTGTGCCGGTCGGAGTGGGGGGTGTTAGGAATACTGCATAAATAAAATAAATAAATAATTATAATTACATAAGTTGATAAAAAATGCTATGCAATAGCTTTACCGCGGCAGTCTCCGATTGCCACACGTCTTTTTTTTTAATTTCGGAATTATGTCAAAATAGAGGCCTAAGCCTCTACGGTTTTCTTTTGTCCAATTGCGATATAATTCCAAAGTTTAAAAAAGCTTAAATTAAAAAAAAACACACTGTAGAGGCATGTATGCACTGTATAGGCATATCCATTAATGGTTCTAATCATTAAAAAAAATTATCGTAATCGTATAATATTTTTGGGTAGAAAACAGTTTTTTCCCAACAAAAACAAAACAAAACAGTAATTGTATGAAAAACGCGGAATTTACTAACAGAAGATCGTGCGATAAAGACTTAGGTACCTATTAAAACAGTATTTTACTTAGAACTCTTAATTATTTTCAGAGTTCAAATTTATCATAAAATTGTGCAGAATTTCTGTAGTAAATTAATTATGTTAATATCTTTTTCCGGCAGCCTTTTATCTTTTGCCGGAAGTTTCCGGCAGCCTAGTGGTGAGACCGTCTGACTTGCGATCCGCAGGTCCTGGGTTCGAATCCCACAGCACGCACCTCTATCTTTTCGAAGTTATGTGCGTATTGTTGATTGCCGCCAACTTCAAACGGTGAAGGAAAACATCGTGAGGAAATCGACATGTCTGAGAGTTCTCAATGATCTTGAAGATGTGTGAAGTCTGCCAACCCGCACTTGGCCAGCGTGGCAGACTATGGCCTAACCCTTCTCACAATGAGAAGATGGCCCGTTCCCAGCAGTGGGACAGTTTGTACAAACAGGGCTGACAAAAAAAAAAAAAAAAACTTTTATCAGGCACACATCATAGGAAATCTGTACAATTCCTAAACACCAATTGGAGATGTGCTAGATTCGTTATTTCAAGGGATAAACGGGAGGTAGGTGGTAAAGGGTGTAACTATTGTACATGCGTACATGTACAATCAACTGATACAAAAAATTATTCAAAAGAAAGTAGAATAACATTGGATTAGCAAATTAAAGCCACTTCAATACTAGGTTAGATTGGAACTGTGTACACATATTGCGCGGGCCGAGCGAGCACCATAATTTCATTATCGTTTAAATCAATAACTTATAATTATTACATTTTCTAATTTCATTTAAAAATTATATGCAATTACTATAAAATACATATACCGGGATATTTATGCATTGAAAATGTTCATTATAACATATTTTTTGTGACGTACCGTGCTGGTAAATTTTAATGAAATTTGATTTATTTTATTACTTGTATTATAGTTAAATAAAAGAAGTAAGGTTTCATTTATTATAATTTATTATTCGAAATGTTCGAGGTATTATATTATATTGTCCATCAAAGGAAAGAATATCTGTTCTCAATTTCTTAACTACATCATAGATATCTTAGAAATGTAAGTTCTTATTATGTCAGGGGATATAATCCATTGTGATATACAAAATACAAAATTCATTATTTCTTATAATCTTCTTCCCCCACGGCTTTTAAGAAGAGAGCGAAACCGTTGTGTTGCCGACCGTACATTATCTATCAAGGCGACTCCAATAACGGCGCTCATTTTTTGCTGCGTATAATATTGGACAAGGACACCGAGCAGACTGATGTTATTAAAATGGCAGATTAATACATATTTTGCTATTATGTGCTCACTGATTGCTGATTGCTCATAATTTTTACGATAACATTATTGGGTACTAAATAAACGATATTTGATGGTGATAAATTGATAGTTTGGTATTTTCCTTTATAAGATCGGATAATTATAATATTATAATATAATATACATGATGTATACACGATATATATTATAATATACACGATGGAACCTAATGTGTTCGAACAACCATCATATTAAACGGGAGAAAAAATATCGATATGAAAATTATATTTCTTTCTATCTCATTGTTTCGATAATGGAAATGCCGTACATTCAATTGTGTGATAAATTAGTACTTATTTAATAAGATCTTATAGAGTTCTCACTAACAGTTGGTAGCCAAATGTTTATTTATTTCATATAAAAAGGTGCTGAGAGTAGTCTGGTACTATCGTCACTGCAAATAACCTTACCACGAAGCTATTCTTTTCCTCGTGATGTTTTCCTTCATCGGCTCAAGCTGAATACATTAATTTCGTTCATACGTTTCTCATGATGATAAATTAACATGCGTACGTCTTAGCAACGAAGCTTGGTGGGATCAAGTGATAATGGAACAGAAATTAAAGCATTAAAAATTGATTCCTTGCGGTAATTCATAAATCGGGAACTGTGCAGACGATCGATCTTATCAATATTTTAATTTGAAAATCGCGGACTACTCAAGTCTATTTTTGAGTCGAAAACTTCGACAATGGTTTCAATCGCATTCGGTGGTCTTTTTAAACAGAAGCAGCTCAGACATCACTTCCAAAGAACGTCTCATCTCATGCATTGACCTGTAATTTTCATATTGTATAACAACCACATTATTTACATAATAAAAGATCGGAAAAGTAGATTTTTACTCGCAGTCCAAGCTTTCCGTACTCCGTTCAGTACCGTTTAGTTGTTTGAATTAAAGCAGCAAATACATTTAATGTCTATGAAGTCGCAGCGGGTACTGCTAGCTTAAAACATAATTTTGATCAATTTTGTTAGTAAACTAAAACACGAGTCATGACTCCCGCTTGCATCGAAGAGAGTACTTAAGGCAGTGACAGGCACGTTTTAAAAACCCCGTCTATGCATTATAGCAACTGTTCCCAACAACGGCCGGATTAGTATTCTTCCCGCGTCCGTCCGCAGATTATCTCCCTCCTTACGACAATGGAAACAAAGCGGGGAAATAAATGGGGGAGCGATTTTTGAGTTAATGAGAGCTGAAACTATGTGGGCTCGCGGAACTATTATACTTGCCGGTTTTAATCAGTATTGTTCTGGGGACGGTCTAGTATTTTCTGAGGTTGAAATATTGTTGCTTGCACATTTGAAAGTTTAAGAAATAATTTATATTTCAATGCTTGTGACAAAATAAATATTTGCTAATTACCAGCGCCTGGCGGTTTTACTCATTATTTTACTTACTTGAGGACATTTAAGTGAGGTTTGAAGTTTAAATTATAACTGCACACACTGATACACAGA
Organism: Lycia hirtaria; assembly: GCA_947563715.1. Taxonomy (NCBI): domain Eukaryota; kingdom Metazoa; phylum Arthropoda; class Insecta; order Lepidoptera; family Geometridae; genus Lycia; species Lycia hirtaria. Next base: position 30,842,492 of record OX387375.1, read on the forward strand.
TACACACGTCAAATTTAAACACCAAGGGGTGTTTAATTTTGGGTCGGAGAATTAAAACAATATTAGCCAAGAATTATTTCATAGATCACAGCATTAGTTACGGAACCCTACAATATAAGATTATTGACTTGAAAAGAGTTTGGTATTGTGGACGCACCGAATTGGAACAGTGACAAACTGAAATAATTAGAGGTTTCAACTGTTGCTTTATTTCGAGATTTAATTTTAATAATTAAATTCCATTAAAGTTAAAGAACGCTTGGCAGCCATTTGTGGCGGACTTCCGCTGGTATAATTTTATGCGGCCACATCTGATATATGGCTAAAGCGATTAATTTTTAACCCCCAACCCAAAAAAGGTGTATGTCTGACGTATGTATCTATACATAGTTTTTTTTTTTTATTTGAAAGAGGACTTAATCGAGTGTGTTGATTAAGTATCTAAGTTTCATAAAAATTGGTTCAGCTGTTTTGTCGGGGTTATTTTAGTTTTCTAAACTTACTTGTGTATTTCATTTGTCACTCAATTACAAAATATTTTAGACAAATACGTCAATAACTTTATATAATTGTCAAACAACAATTTTTGCTAAAATTATAATTAAATTATATTATTAAAGTTAAAAAACTGAAAAAAAACCTACTTCAAAATACGCAATTCGTTTACTTGAATAAAAAATTCCAGTTATTTTTTATAAAAACTAAAGTACTAAACCGGTTTTGATAAAATTTGGGACCACCTCTGAAGTATGATCTACCAAACAAAAAAAGTCACTAAAATCAATTTACAAATAGCGGAGTAATCGATGAACAAAGAAATATACAATATTATATACATATAGAATTGAGAACCTCCTTCTTTTTGGAAGTCGGTTAAAACAAGTTTTATGCCAAGGCAGTCTACTTAAAGAGAGTATGCTCATCTGTCTTGGACGTGGGTGGCATCAATCACAGATAGGAACTGGCTTACAAATTACTTTAACGAAATGTATAAGATAGTTTTCTGTATTAGACTTATTTTAACTAGGCATCTTATTATTATTGGGCGCAAAGACTTATGCATAGGCATTGGTCCTAGCACAGACTTCATATTTTTTAAATGACATAACAAACTCTCAGACGCATAGATTTACTTCCGATCTTTCCATTCACCGTTTGAACGCATATAACTTCGAAAAGAAAAAGACACGCTTTTGCTTGGATCCATAGTTTACGTGACTATGGATCCACCTTGATATACTAAACTAAGAATAGAATATGTGCTAGTAAAACAAGATTTCCCAATTTCGTTTATATAAGGCGAATAATCTGTGACATACGGACAGACAGACAGACGGACATGGTCAAGGTCATGGACATTATAAGGGTTCCTCGTATTTCTTTATTTAGTTACTTAGGGTTCCTTACCCTAAAAAGTTATACAAATTTAAATTATGAAAGTGTTCAGACAACCATAACCGTTAATGAAGTTCAAATTGTAGAACAAGGCATGCAGGATATGCTTCCGTGTCTCGACAAGTCGCCATGACGTATGGCCTGTAGCTGCAAGTTATTGTTCCGGGCGAGCGCTGTAAATTGTACTAGTGGACTTAAATACTGCTGGATATAGACAGTATGGATGATCACAGGGATTTCACGTTATAGGACTAGTTCTTTTAAAGTTCTTTGCGTTACATGCACATCTCTTACTATACCCAATTCTAATTATTACTATATCTGTTTCTGACCATATCTGTATTCGTCGACTTTTGACAGGATGTGCAATATTACTGCGGAAAACTTGAGAACTAAGAGAGATAACAGATGTTTTTTTTGGCACTGTAATAAACTAAACAAGCAACGGTTATAGTATACAAGTCTCATCAATAACTTTGTTATAGTGTTTACCTTGAAATATAATGAAAATTACTAAAAACTGCTAATAATGATGTCAGCTGGAGTCATGTAAGTAGTTGTATTTTTTATACTTTTTTTTATCATGTGCTTTTGAAAAAAAATAGTGTTTTCTACCTACTATTTCTTTTAACAAATATAATTTCGAATTAGCAGTTGTAGTTGAACCTATCAATACGAATGAGAAACGTGTGAAGTTACGAAATATATTTAGCTATGGATATGAAGTGTGTTTTGCACAGTCAGTTGAGCCCTAAAGTCAGCAATTACTTTCATTAAGGTGCAGGAGCTTCAGTCAGCGAGTAAAACTCGTACAATACGTTGACAGTTAAAAAAAAAATCGAACACGATTCAAACGCATTTGGCGTAGCAAATATTCCCTTTAATTATTTTTTCTGAGTTATTAATCTTATACAATTTTCTAGTATAGGTTTGTAATGCCCTTACTGCTGAACGTTTGTACTGTGACGAAGGCTACAGTAAGGATTACACATACGACCGTCCTCAGTTTAACAATTTAAAGCTTTAAGTTAATCCTAGATAACATTCACGTAGATCGATGTACTTTTAGATTTACATTTTTAGTACGTTTAAAGGTTAACTTTAAAATTAACTTTGGTAATGAAAACAGACATAAAATATCACACTCTTGTTTTTATACATATCTGTAATAAAATAGAACAAGTCACACACGTAAGTACAAATTTATTTTCAATAGTAGGTAAGTACCTACATTACCTACTACATAAAATTTTCAATGAATCATGAGATGCTACTTTGACAATGTTTGTTCTTGTCTCAGAGATCCTTATTTCTATCCGGCGGCCGAGCCAACAGCGTCATTGGAGGCATAAGTCATTAATCTGTTAGTTATTTGACCGGCACATTTGTACCTGGTTCATAGAAATAAGGATGTTTGGCCAAACAGCGTCACCGTTTTATGTTGGATATTCCAAAAACCCGAACGAAACGCTTTAATTTCACTTTCATCGTACGGACTGCTAAATTGTGAAATACACTTCCTGAGTAGATCTTTCCGGATAGATTATAATCTGGGTCTCTTTAAATTTCGAGTAAATTGGTGCGTTTTAGGTAAGCACGCTCCATCGTAGACCGCAACGTCGCTTAACATCAGGCGAGTTAGCGGTCAAGCGTAAACCTATTACTTTATAGAAAACATCTATGTTTTCACAATTATTACTAAAACCAAAAACAATACAAACATTATCTAACTATTTGTCGTAAAAACTAGTGAACAACATTAAGAGTACAATAGAATTATTAAAAATACAATTTTTATCTTTATACGACATCGTATAAAGAGTAGTTAAAGTAAAAAAGACGTATAGAAATAAAAACTAAACTGTAAACAAACAAACAAGAGAAACGTTTATTCTAAAGTAACGGTTTATGTATTTGATCGTCGCTCGTTATTATCATAATTATGAACGTAACGGCGTTATCTCAGCTTCAATAAACGAATGACCTCCGTTTAACGGAAAATGGTACCTTTATAATAACGGACATTCCGTCTAATGGTTTTAAAACGATTAAGGCACCGTCTATGTTCATAATGAAAATGTATAAAATGTGGCATGGTGGCCTCAAATTGCTTTGGAAGGTGATTTACAAACCGAAAGTTTGTTATTTATGCACCTACGTTATGTTTGACAGGCTTTACTACTTTTAAACACCACTAGCCTATCCATTTCACTACAGGACTAGCAGAAAGTCAGCAAATTACCATCCAAGCCAAGTATCAGCTGGAAGCTTTCGAGAGAGCTGTGAGCGGCGAGGTTGATTGGTGACGATAAACTATCTGCCAAGAAGCTACTTAGTCTCGAGCACCGCCGTAATATATATATATATATATATATATATACAGGATTCATTTCGGGGAATGTACGCAAGAGCTTCACGACCTAATTCCACCATCCCCATTTCACTACAGGACTAGTAGAAAGTCGACGAATTACCACCCATTTCTCGTTGAAATGCTGAAAATCCGTACTCAGCGATATCGATCTACATTCTTGATGCATACTGCACTGGAATGGAATTCTTAGCCACCATCTCTGTTTCCTGAGAACTATAATCAAGGAATTTTCAAGGCTAGAGTGAATAGATGTCTTTCTAGATCGACGAGCTCCAGTCTCGGCCACACCGTCGCTTAATATCAGGCGAGTTGTGGTCAATCGTAATTCTTTCTTGCGTAAAAGAAAACTTTGTTCAAAAAAGGAGGTTGTCATTCAACTGTATTTTAAACAGACTTCCAAAAAGGAGGAGATTCTCAATTCAACTGTATGTTATTTAAGCGAATACTTCGTCAATTATGAATTGGTTTTGATGATTCTTTTTTGTTTGGTAGTTCATACTTTAGTGGTAGTCCCATATAAAGTATATCACAATCGGTTCAATTCTTTGGTTTTTATAACAAAATAACAGGACAAATATCTATCGTATAGTCATCAAACTAAATGAATTGCGTATTTTGAAGTCAGTTTTTTTAAACAATAATTATTATTGTTAATATCCTCAATATGTATAAATACCGGTATATGATCCGATTTCAATGTTTTCTCGTAGGTGTGGCTCCTTCTGAATATTAACTACAATACAATAGATACATCTTCCACGTTTTTGATTAAACGTGGAAGATGTATTGTATTGTAGTTAATATTAACAGTAGGTACTTAAAAATTATAAATCAACTTGAAATATTAATCAGCTAATCACCTACTTTAGTTTTTTTTTTTTAAATATAATTATACTATAATATATACACACACATATGAATTAGTTATATGATCTAGTTATATGAATACAAATCAAATATTGGTGGACATTTTGACTCAACACTATCTAGCTTCAAACTAAGCAAAAGTGTAACTTATAAATACTTTTTTGTTGTAAATGTGTATTTTTATAATACGTAAGAACATCCAGACTCAAAACAAGCATCCATGTTCATAACACATATATTTATCCAGGGTGAGAATCAAACCCTCGACCTATAGTTTAGAAGGCAGGCATCCTACCAAGTGAGCTATCTTATATTAGACTATACTGATTTAAAAAAATGACATGTCCTATGTTAATTTTTTACAATATTTTTGATAATGAAATTATTTACGTGGTCGTAACAAAAATCAAAATTAAAACAAGTGAAATATCAGTGTACAAACACCCAAACAATTTTTAAATAAAAACTACGAACACTGAACAAGGCAAGCTAGTAGTAGTAGTAGGTTTGCTAGTGCAAGGCGCGTCACCGACCGAGAGTGACGTGTGTGCTGCTTCTTTGAAAAAGACCGCCGAAGGCGGTTGAAACTATAGTCGAATATTTCGGTTCAAAACAGACGTGAGTGACCCAAACAGTGTAAGTAAAAGAATAAAATATATCTCAAACTTCTTAAAAAACTGCTATCGTTAACAGAATGAACGTGTTTATTCCAGTATAACGAGATGTAGCACAGAGCTACGATGTAAGTACATGTCTACAAAGTTTTGACATGGCGATGGTTATTTGGTTAGACTATTTTTTTTGCTTAATACTGTTAGAAGGTTTTGCTTTGCGTGATTAAATGAGAGAAAACATGAACCTATACTCCTGGTTCTGTAGAGACATACAATTTGGAAGGGGGCTTTCTTGGGCAGTGACGTGTCAACTAAAAAAACATATATTTTATTTTGGATGAAATCTTAGTGCAAGTCATGAAGAAGAAACATAAATTTTCTGTGATATTGATGATGTTGTATGATGCTGGAACTTTTGATAATATCATATTCTCATGAAACAAAACAACTTTTTAATCATCGTGAACGGTTTTTACTACTATAAATGCTTGTTTCTTAACATATTAATTTAAGTTTATCAATTTCATCAATAAACACAAATAAGACAAAAGAAAAAACCAAACTTCAATATAGAAAAGGAAGCACGCAATTGATATATGTCACTTAGAACGACATTCGGTCATTAAATTAAAACAATCTCAAACTCGGCATAGAATTTAATTTGAGTTCAGTTGACCACAACAGCAACTTTCACGTCCATACATTTTCACAAAAAAACAAAGACTACTGTCATCCAATTATACTTTACGTGACCACGGATACTGCAAAGTGTTCAAAATATTAAATCTTAAAATCATGTAAAATAGATAATAGATTTCCCCCGCACTTGCAGTTCCGTAGTGATAAAAAAGGCGATAAATAAGTTATCTGTACTAAATTTCATTACGATGGGTTCAGCCGTTTGGTCGTCAAAAGGTTATAAGCAGAGAAAGTTAATTTCACTTACATAATAAGTTGGAAAGTTGGCATGTTTTTAATAAATCTATTTTATCAATAAAACTAAGAAACCATGAATATATAATATATTATAATATTGAATGAACTCGTCTCAACATAGCTTGTTCGTTAAGTTGCTGATACTCAATGTAAAGCAAATCTAGGGTGGAGCATTTTTTTTATTTGTAGAGCCCCATGACGCGTAGCATCTATAATGCTACAACGTAGCTACGCCTCTACGGAGCTACAGCGGTCTCTACGGTATTTGAGAAAACGCTACGGCATGATTCGGAGACTGCGCCGCTCAGTCCAACGCGGGTTTCGTTGTGGACCGGACGCACTGCGTAACGCCGTTACACTTGCCGCCGTTACGCTAACGACGTGTCACTAACTTAACCGACCGACTCGAACGTTTAGTTCTGATGTGATTGATCGTTATAACGAGTGACGTGTATTTTTTCCTCAGTGACAAAAAGTGTTAACATTTTCCTGTTTGTTTTATTGTAAAGGATGAACTATTGAAGATTTTTAGTAACGCATAAAGGAATCGGTAAGAGTTAACGTATTATTATGTTTCTGTCTTAACAACTTCAAAAAAAGGTCTATAATTCGACTAGATGTTTTCTTTATTACATATTCCCAGGTTGTGAGCAAATATAGGTACAAATATCATCAATTTGGCTTCATTATTCTTGACCTCACCAATTTTATGATGTTTGGACGCCTGCTATTTAAAGTCGGTTACACAGTGTTTTAATTATATTACTTAATATTCGTAAAGAATGTTACTTACATTGATTTATTTTTAGCTATTTTATGTCCTTTTCGTATTATGCCTTAATATCATTTTAAAAAGTTTTTCTGTGACTGTTTTGGGCATTTCCAGTAAATGAAAACCATATTTTTTCTAAAAAATTATATTATTTCTATATAATTTACTAGCTGATTATATTATTTCCTAGCTTTGTATCACCTATATACCCGAGTACCCGATATTTTCCCAACGGGGAGTGGACCCGATATTTTCTCAACGTTTAACGTTTTGTCGTAGTTAAATGTTTGTCGTAGTCCTTCCCTGGACTACGACAAACATTTCAAAATCAAAATCAGCTAAAACGGCCCAGCTGTTCTCGAGTTTTAGCGAGACAAATGAACAGCAATTGATTTATATATATATATATATAGAGGATAGAAAGCTCGCTCACCTAATTGTATGTTTGAAATTCATAACTAATAATTAATTTAGTTAATAATATATATGTTCAATAATAACAAAAAAATGGACTTCAGTGAAATGATAAATAAATTAAATAATATATATAATAATTAAAATATATATAATAATAATAAAATAAATAAATTTAATAAGAATATTCCATATTATTAGTCTTGATTGTAAATATAACGTAAGGTAACATATATGAGACACATTATATATATATTAATATTCTCATGATGGGATATTTTAGGAAAAATAAAATTAGCTCATATTATATATTGCTCTTTAAAAATGCTGGACAAAAACTTTGTATGAGCTATTCTTTAGTTGTAATGATTGAAGACTTTGACACAATAATAATTATAGTTAATAGTTTTTTTTTATCTAGATCTAGGCAAATGCGCATCATTATTCGTGCACAACTATTCTCAAAATCGAAGAAGTAGGCGACCAAGTCTGTCAAAGTATTAAAAATGTATATGGGACCACCTCTAAGGTATTACCTACGAAAAAAAAAAGAATTATCAAAACAATTTATAATTGGCGGAGTAATCGCTGAACAAACATACAAAAAAAAAACATTAAGTAGCATCGAGAACCTGTTTCTTTTTGGAAGTCAATTAAAAAACACTTTTTAGATTTGCTTAGTTAGGGCTAGATGGTGTTGTGTGAAATGTCCAATATTTATTTATCTAATACCTTTAAACGAGCAATTCTTGTATATGTTTCTTGTATTTGTTGTTGTTGTTCTTGTAATATGTAATCTGAATTTCGGAAACGGCTCAAACGATTTTAATGAAATTTGGTTTGTGGGTAGATTAAGGGACCGTAAATCGATCTTGCTAGGTTTCATTTTTAATGAACCCGGGTTTACTCGTATTTTCAGTCATAAAAAATCCGAGTGGAGCTTGGTCGCCCAGGTACTTTATTTAATATAAGCAGCGTGGTCTTTTCGTTTGTAATTTAATGGCACCCATCACCCACGGTACTATTTCGATCCGGTGCACTACTAATATAAGAGATAGCTAAGATTTTAAACAGTTACGTAATACGTATAAGCAAAGCCCCTAACTCTTTTTCGGACTTTAGAAACGAGAAGGTTCAAATTCTGTTGTATTTCTTTTAATGTTTGTCACCACATAATATCGACATTTATTCATCGATTTTAAATAATCTATTTTTGTTTGAAAGAATATACTTTCAGATAGTCCCTAGAGATTTCATCGAATTCGCTTCAGTAGTTAGCGTTTTGAAGTCGGTTTTTCTGTTTTTATACCATAATTATTTCAATTCACGAATTACTAGAACAACATGGAGAGACAATTCGATTTTGTTCAACCAGATAAATATCTTAATTACAGATTTAGAGTTAGTAAATTCTGGCAGTTAAATGGTTTTATTTAGTTGTTGTTGATGTTTTTTGGATTAAATTTAGAAATTGAATTGAAACTTAACCCCTTCTTGTTGACAGACTGATCTGATTCTCCTTTACTTTTGATCAAAGAGAATATAACTGTACTTAGTTTTGATGACAATACAATGAAATATATTCAGTATCATTCTAAATTCCAGTTGCCCGCCGCCACAAAATGGTGGATTGCATATTTTTTTCAGAACCCCTAAAATATGGGTACCTATCAAATGAAAGGGCTGGATTAGTAGAATACAGTAAATACATTACCTACATCATTATTTTTCTTTTCAATAAAACAGTTAAAATAAAAAAAATAAAAAAATAGGTACTTATTTTCAAATAATGTATTTTTGTTGCTTTTTAAGATCATGAGAGCTATAGTTAATCGCCAAGCCTGTAACCACAAAAATGAACGTCGTTAAACGTATGAAATACGCTCCGCAAAGTATTTTTTTATATTGCGGGCACCCTCCCGTATCTGATGGCAGTGACCCATAAAATTTTCTTTCGCCTCCTTATATAAATTACCTTTTTCCGTCGAAAATAAACATTTTATCAGCTTAAACATTAAAGGCCTTCGAAAAACAAAGATAAACAGGACGAAAATTTATGTATGCGGTGTATTTCCAATTAATTTCCTGATTGTTTCTATGTAAAGTGGAATGTTGTTATTGTCTCTTGTTTTTATTTAAAACTGTCCGAGCGTAACATGGGAAAAGATAACACGTTCAAATTTGAATTATTTATATATTTAATCTTAAATGATGAAGGCGTAAATATTGAATTGATTTATATTAACATAAACAGTGATATCGAAAACAGGAAATAACTGATAAATAATAATTGTAAACATATATAAATATGTACGAATGGATACTGAATATTATGATGTCATGCCTTTATCGAGATTATTATTATTCTAGTGATTCTACAATTATTAGACATGACTCAACAATCCGCAAAAAAAACTGGTTGACTTCCGATTCCCGGGCTTTCTTGGAAGTATTCCACATAGTTAACTTATATTAATTGCTATAAGTTATGTCTTAACAGAAACACCTACTTTAATAAAAAAAGTTCCATGGATTTCCAAAAAGATCGGTTAGAAGTGACTTGCATCCATAACCTTCCTGCTACTTGTATGGGGTCTTTTATCTACTTTGTCCGCTGGTCTTCTTACATACAAAAATAAATTTATAAAATAAATTATAAAATAAATTATTTTAGGCCACATTGGTCATCACAACGTGCTCTGCCCACTGCCACTTCAACTTGCTAATCCGCAATGTCGGTGACTTTCGTACTTCTATAGATAGGTATATTTATTCCTGATTCTATCTCGCAGAGACTTTTAGCATAGCCCTCTCCATAAAATCAATTTCTTTTTTCCCAATCGCTTAAATTCGAAACTTTATTTATCTTTTAAATCAATTAATAAATAAAAATAGACTGTTGATACAACAAACAGTTAAGATTCTGCTAACTGCAATCACAAATATCTTTCTTTGATATGAAAGTTAAGTTAGTTAGTTAGTTAAGTTAAGTAACTGCGTAAAGTACAAACAGTATATGGAACGTCATAGGACGACCAGTATCGCGAGAAAAAAAATGTTATTTACTTTAACGTCTGTTAATTACTTTAACTTGAAGTTTCCGGCAGCCTAGTGGTGAGACCGTCTGACTTGCGATCCGCAGGTCCTGGGTTCGAATCCCACGGCACGCACCTCTGTCTTTTCGAAGTTATGTGCGTATTGTTGATTGCCGCCAACTTCAAAAACGGTGAAGGAAAACATCGTGAGGAAACCTACATGTCTGAGAGTTCTCAATGATCTTGAAGATGTGTGAAGTCTGCCAACCCGCACTTGGCCAGCGTGGCAGACTATGGCCTAACCCTTCTCACAATGAGAAGATGGCCCGTTCCCAGCAGTGGGACAGTTTGTACAAACAGGGCTGATAAAAAAAAAAAAAAAAAAAACTTTAACGTAGGTGAAATAGTGTACGACACAAATTTAATATCACACTTACTACTTTTAGTAGGTATAAGGAAGCTGATAGCGTCAGGTGAAGCTAGATTCACAAACTAAGCAACATTGACAACATTGTGAGGCTTACGATCTTTGACTTGACTTTCAACCGCCTTCCTTACTTTGTCCCCACAACTTTTTCTTTTCTATTTCATTAAGCTTTCAGCGCAGCTAAGGGAAGAGTGACAGCCGATACGAGTACAAAACAGGTAAAAACCAAGTAAAATAGTGAGAAAGAGGTCACGGGGTCGTCTCATTTCCACGAGTTCAGCTTTGTATCTTGAGCTCCTGTTTCGAAAGAAAATTGCGATGCTTTTTTTTTAAACGTAGGTTCTATTTTTAATAGTTTTGCTAAGGTTACATATATCACAGTTGGCTGGACATATTATATTTTAATTTAAACCGAAGGGTAAATAATTTGTTTCAGGGTTTAATAAAATGAAATGAAAATCAAAATAGACAGAGAATAATGACTAGTTACTGCAGTTGTACATAACATTTTTATTTACAATCAGTGCAATAATATTGTCTACAAATTAAATATTGACGAAAAAATATGCTGCAATTAACACGAATGACAAATGCGCCAACCACAGGAAGTCATTAACTCTAAATGGTGGAAATTAACTTTTTTAACACAAAGTACGAGTATAAAATTAGTATTACATTATTTTTTTGTTTACTCGTATTTTCAGCTTTTTTAGGGTCCTCAAACGTATACGTATTGCATACATACATTCTCAATTTTTTACTAAATTTTTTTTTTGATTTAAAAGTGCGGTCAAACGTAGATCTATCATCTCTACAATAATTATGAAGTGTGCTATGTCTGTCTCTGTCATGAAATATATCTAAAATCATTCATAAAAACTTTTGAGAAATGGTCCACTTCCATTTGCTTCTATTCCGCTCGTATGCCAGGATTCCCGATTGTGTTATGTCGTATCATCGCTCATATTCTCATGGAATCGGCGTCACGCGAGTCACTCACTCACTCACTGACTCTATTACGTGACTAGAGTGGGGATGGAATCATTATTCTAGTGATAACACACTCGAACCGTTTTACATTTTTGGTTTTGAGCGGTCAATCGGAGTAGTTCTTTGTAATAATTTCTAAATTAAATAAATGTCTAAGTGCGTGTACTACGCGCAATGTAGGGTTCCGTAGTTACATACAATAATTTGTATGCCTTCAAACAGGGTCTCTTGTTTGATACTACGAACATAATATAATAATATGAGGTAACTTATGTTAGTTCCAATGAAATATTCATTTTTGACTTGTCTATGTAATTATTTTAAGTTGATCGACTATAACTCGATAATTTGTAAACTATACTTAGCCGTGATAGTTTTCCTTTTAATTTCATCATATATCATATCTAGAATGAATATTTTTCAACCGTTTAGCCGGTAGGGGGTACACGTGACTAGCAAAAATTATGATTTCAAAGCATAATAATTGGTTTTTGCACACCCCAATGTTTTTTGACTACCTACCTATACCCCACACGATGGGGTAGATGAGAAAAAATAATTCATCCCAACTTTACACAATAAAAACCTAAATTGAATTTGGCATTATTAATATGCACATATTACCAAATTACAACTTTCTACAGCTTACCAAATTACCTATACCAAATTACAGCTTTCTAGTACTTACAGTTTTTGAACAAAGCCGCGGACGGACAGACAAACATGGCGAAACTATAAGGGTTCCTCATTTATTACGGAACCCTAAAAACAGGTTTTATCTGAAACGTGAGTGAGTTATGTACTGGAAAATGTGGAATATGTTTCTTAAGTGGGTTTCCCTCGTTGGTTTTCTGGGTGTCTACATCGCGAGTGAATTGATTTCTTTCATGCAATTGTGCTCTATCATAACGGTTATATTGTATATATACATAAAACTCAGTCGTCTCTTTCTCTCTCTCTGTATGTTTTTACCTTATCACGGCTAAACAGCTCAACCAATCGTTATGACACTTAGCACAGAAATTCTTTAGGACATGGAGAAAGGTAATATTTTATCACCATCATCATCATCACCATTTTTTATCACTAAGCGGGTGGCACCCTGCGCATCGAATATTAATTATATTCCGTTGTGTGTAAGTTTTGGAAATATTGCATATTGTGCAGACTGCAGATATGCAGCGTCAACAACTAGTTGAATTTACATAATTCAATACCAAACTGTAGTTTTAAGTAATACTTTATACAAACGTAATTTTGTCTTTAAAAATGCATCGTAGTGCGGCTAAAGCCAATAAAATCAATGTACAAATTTCGAATCTTTCCGAATGATAAAGTAGAAAAAAATATTATACGAGGCGTCCTTGAAAATGCTTTATAGTAAAATCTTTACACGTAAACAACAAATGCAATGATTTGTTTCGCAGTTTTGTTGCCAAAAATAACAGCAATAGTTTTAAAGTGTTGTATTTATTTCAATGATATCGGTTTCAACTGAACTATAAACTGCGAATAACGACCGTAAACGTTTCCAGTTTTGTACGTAATACTTTCAGTGCAAGCGAATGTGGGCGAATTCTGTGTTTATTACAATTATTTGTTATATTCCGATATAAGTGTTTTTTAAATTGATATATTGATACTAGTAGTTCTACGAACAGTAGACCTCGCGGCAGAGCTTATTTGCTGCTCACCTTGGATCATCTATACATAATATCTACATAAAGTTGTTTAAGGAGGCCGTATATGAAATTTTGGCCGATTTCGCAATTTTAAGTGATTTTACAGACCTTATTTCACGGTATTTTTTTTCCATAAGTTTAAGCACCTTGAAATATCAATTTAATTTTAATTAGTACACACTTAATACAAAAAATAGGATGTTTAGATGCCTTTAATTACAAAACAATGAATATTCTTATAATAACAAATAATAATTATATAAATGGAGAAAACTTAAAATCAAGAAAATTATTCAGCGCTAAAATGCATCAAGCACATCCACGCGCCCTCACTGTTACACGCAATCTGAAGTTGGTTGTCATATCTTAGCAACCATTTGACCAATTCTGTTTATTTTTACCACAAGTTGTAATAATTGTGTACTTTATCTATGTACCAAATATCAATAAAATCGGTTGATAATTAACGCCGCTATAAACTTCCCCCCTTTTCCCCCCCTTCTCATCAAAAATCGCCGACGATTTTTTTTTTTAAATAATTCATAAAATCTATACACAAAGTTTCATCATAATTGGTTCAAAATTACGCCCTGTACGCGAGTACGAACATACAAACAAACTGACAGACGAAAGAAAATTTGGCCAGTTGATGCAGAGACGCTTCGCTCGCTTCGCTCGCTCGGTCAATTATACCAACTGAACAAAAACAATTTCGTCGTGGTTTTCAATAAAAATTGTCATAAAAAGTGCCATAATATCGAGTCAATTTGTTCAGCGTAAGCCGATAAAGGCGGTAAGCTGTCGCTCAGGGGACGTCGGGGTATGGGCGGTCAATTACCGCGGCGGTTAGTTAGTAGACATAGTGCGGCCGCGTAAAAATAGGTCAGGGGAGTATTGTGAACTGGCTATAATAGATAAAATAGGGTACTGCAGGGGTAATATTATACAAAGTTGAGAAAACATAGTTTAAAAAGTTTAATTATTTTTAATAGATAACCCCAATTGTCTGCGAAACGCTATAATATTTTGAACTGTATCATGGTTGGCGTTTCCACTTCTTAGAGTTATCTTAGTTATCTGTGAACGATTTATAAAAAAAAATAAGAGTTAAATCTTGTAATTTAGTTAGTACATTCTAGAGACGGATATAGATTTATTTTAACATCTCGAACAATATAATTATTGTATTCTTGATAATGTAAAGACACAAAATAATTAATATTACTACTACGTAATAATGCACAAGCAAACACTCAAAAAACATTACCAGTTCAAAAACAATCTGTGAAAGAGCCCAATATCCAATTAATCCAAGTTAGCTAAAACACTACAGAATGATCACTAGCACCATTAGCACTAACGTTAAATTCAAGCATCGAATACGCTGCCATTTCCAAAACTGTCCAATACTACTAACTAATGCAAGTAATCAGCACGCGCAGTGCATTTGGGAGGCCATTCTGCTTCAAACTACTTCCATTGTGAAAGTAACAATGCGTGGCGCGATGCCAAAACGTGCCTCCCGTACAAAATGGACATCCGTCAACGTCACGCAAAGGAAAAAGGCTTTGGCGCATTCAAAAAGTTGTAAACGCCTTCGGGAAAGACATTTTTATGTCTTTGTGTTGTGTTTGAGCGTTGACAGTGACAATCGAATGCTGTATGACATCTTGATAGGTTTGAAGCGCTCATCAAATGAGCGCATGGGTTTTTTATTGAATACTCTGAGATTATGTTTCGGGAAGCTTTTGTTGACGTTTTTATTGGTTTCCGTTGTTTATTTTGGAGTTGTATCAGTTTTATTAATTTATTTTGTTGAAATCATTTTTGTGATTGTGATTTTGAAAATGACATATTTTATTTTATTGACGTTTTCGATGTTATCATTGTGTCACAACACATTGACACAATTTTTTGACTTTGTAAGTTTGTTAGCCATGAGTTTCATTTGGCTAAACAATTATTATATTTTGACCCAATATTTAGTTACAACTAAAGAAAACAGTGTCCTACTTTCCGCTGGTTTAACATAAAACGCTACAAAGTTATGATTTATAAACCTGCTCAAAGAACAAACGGGTTAAAACTTTATTGTAGAACGTTCAACATCTGTCAGCTGCGTATTCTTTAAAAGTTAGAGCTTTACATGCTTTAACTGTTAAGTAGACTAAGGCCGTGTACACACTGGGCGTATTATCAGTCATGGATTCTGAGTTGGTTCGCTGTGAATCGCAGTATGACTATGAAATGAGGCTTACTACGCTTCTGTGATGGTTACGCCAAATTGCAGCGCAAAATAGGAACTTAACATATTAGGCTGGGCCGGGCCAGATTGCAGTGCATTCTGCGGATGGACAGTCCGTAAGTAACTATGTATCTTGGCGCAGCGACCCAAAATCAAAATGTGTCTTGGCTTCCGATACTAAGCGGCGCCATCCATCCCTATACCTTTGTGTAAGTTCATGCCAGACATCGATATCCAGTTTTTTTAGATCTTTCTTGTACTTTCGTATGTATTTAACAGTAACTGTTTTAAGTTTGTATAGATTTTGATGTGCCATGAGGGACCCTACTTGAACTTACATGATACGCTCTTGATGATTTATTTAGTTTGAAAGAGTATTTCAACGAGAGTATTCTTAGCTATGTTTGATAACAATCGGTTCTGCCGTTTTTTTTTTGTCAGCGGTTTTTGAGTTTTCTAAACTTGTACTTGTTACTTCAGTAAATACATTTGGTAAGTTTATCGAGTATTGTTAAATTGTAATTGTTAATTTTCCTTTTACTTTCGTCATATTGCCATAATGTATCTACGAAAATTATCACTTTAAAGCTAACAAACAGTAAAAGGATCACTAAATTGGAAAATGATTTCTGCACTCTACCAATATTTTTAACCGACTGCCAAAAAGAATGAGGTTCTCAATTCAACCGTATGTTTTTTTTTTTTTTGTATGTTTGTTTAACTATTACTCCGCCAATTACAAATTGTTTTTACCCGACTGCGTAAGAAGGAGGGTTATGTTTTTCGAGTGTATGTATGTATGTATATTTCTTTGGCACGCCCTAGAGCCTAAACGGCTTGTCCGATTTTGATGTGAGTGGTGTCAATAGATTCGTCTTAGTCGTGAGAGTGACACTGGGTACATCAAAATTAAAAAAAAACAAAGTTAAGGATTTTTGGCGCCAAAAAACAATCTCAAAAAAAAAAGTTTTCAAATGTGTGGTATAAAGAAAGAATAAAGAATTTTTAACGGTGATTACCAATATGTATATATAACTTATATGTTTTACGCATACTTTCTCACAAGAAACTTATATTCAATAGCGCATCAAGCGTAATGAAATCGTAAGTTAGACTGCAAAAACTGCTTTTCTGCAGTCGGGTGTTTTGTTTTTATTTTAATATAGATACTTGTTATAACAAATTAATTGAAAAAATACCACCCAAATAAACGAATTGCATATTTTGAAGTCGGTTTTCTCAATTTTTAGGGTTCCGTACCTCAAAAGGAAAAAACGGAACCCTTATAGGATCACTTTGTTTTCCGTCTGTCTGTCAAGACCCTTTTTCTCAGGAACGCGTGAAGGTATCAAGCTAGAAAACAACAAAATATAACACAATAATAATAAATATTCTAATATAATTTATTTATTCAAAATTGCGATATAATTAAGCGCTCAAATTTTGCCTTAAAATTAACGAAATTCAAAAAATCTGACACAAATTCCGTTACTTTCTTCAAAATATCGCGACAACGGCATGCCTGCAGCTACATGCAAAACTCGAAGGTTTCGTCTGAAGCAACAATGAAAATATTTGAAAGCATATTTAGAATAGCTCTCAGTACAAAGAATCTCTAGAAAGGGAACAAGTATTCTTATGTAGCTTAGTAAGAGGATAGTATGCGTTCCGATCTCAAATATAAAGGAATAACATCGACTTTACAGCGACTGGCTTTGTCACATGCTGATTCAGATAAATTTTGCATTCGACGTAGCATTGTTTTGCTTCCATGAAATTCGAGCTTAGGAATTATTTATTTATTTATATTTTTTTGGTGTGAATGCGGGTTAATTAGTTATTTAATAAGAATAATTATTTTTTTATTTATAAACACACTGACAATTTTCTCTTCAATCTCTTGACTAATATTTTTTTTAAGCCCAGGAATCCAGGGCTGTAATAATTATTATGGAGGATGAGAAAAATATGAATTGTAGGCACAGGTACAATTGCACGGCCTCAGGACTTTGGTTGTTTTGCAGTTGGCTACATTTTTTAATCTATAGGGGCACTGGGTGGGGCACTTGCCCCCCTTGCGCCCCCCCCCCCCCCTTGGCGACGCCCTTGGACAGCACATAATGTGGCAAAGGTGTAAATCCAGTTTTGTTCGGTGTAGCTTCCGCTTATGTTGAGATGTAAGATTTTGAATTTGAGACAAAGGAATCCAAAGGCGGTGGGTTTGATTACAGTATAGAATATTCTTTTGATGTATGAGCTTTTGTTTGTCATTGGATCGTTCAAATATTTCTTTGTATTATTCTGATGTTATTTTTATGCTAAAAATTTAGCTGTAGAAGTTTCATTCGCTTGAGGAGCACCTATGTTAGTTATTCAATACCCAAGTAGTAATGCGCGATCATAATGAATTTCGAATTGAAATGTTAAACATTTCCAGGTCTAATGATTGACCAAGTGAGCGAACGTCTTTGCATTAACCAGTAAGATTTTCTTTGTTCCGTCCATATGCTGATTTTTACTCGCGTACATTTCATATTTTTCCATCTATACGAAACTGGTATACAGATTTAACAATAATTGTATATATATTATATGATTGATAGTTTTTTTTATTATTTTATACATTTTCATCGTCTAAAATTTTTGATTATAAAGGAAATACCCCCTGGTATATCCTATAGAATCAAGAATCTTAGACGATGTTTCCCAAAAAGAGGAAAAGTCTGCTGTAGCGTTATTTATATAGGTACCGATTTTCATAGTATTTGCTAAAAACGTTTGTGTGATAGGTACATGATTTTAAACATAAATGTATTGAGCAAAATCGATCAACAGGTTGCCGAGACAGAATATTTTGAAATATAGATAAAAAATTGGAGGAGTTTGCTGTGTGGCCGGTTTTGATAATATTTGGCAAAAACATTCGATACTAAATTCAGAACAAGAATTTCGAATGTGAGCAATAGATCGCGAGCACAGAAAGTTTGTGCTCGCGAGGTCTACTGCTCGTAGAACTACTAGTACTTATCTTAAAGCAACAAGTGCCATTTCCACACAGGTTTTAAACTGTCTAAAGTTCTGGTTTACATGGCATTGGTTTGGAATAACGCACAACATGAGCTTATAGCAACTTGATCGTCCATAGTCATAAAACAAGGGTCTATATCAAAATAAAAACAAAATATTCGACTGTAGAAAAGCGGTATTTGCAGTCTAACTTAACGCTTGATACGCTGTTGAGTGTACTTTTTTTTTGTAAGAAAGAACGCGCAAAATCGCTTTTAAAGGCTATAAATGCGCAATCGAGGTTACGAAAAAGCGCATTTATTTAGTTATACGAAAGTTTTATTATTATTATTTAAAAATGTAGCCTGTGACACTCAGGAGTGAAAACTAATCTAAGGATACGGCGCACATCAAAATTGGTCAAACCGTTTAGGCTGTACGTGATCATACAAACACAATAGAAACAAATACTCGAAAACTATAGCTCTCCTTCTGGCGTAGTTGGGTAAAAAGTTGAAACATTTGATCGCGTCCAGTCTGATATAATAATGTGTTGTCTAGGATGATAAATGAGACTAGTCTGGAATGAGAACTGTCACTCAAGTGCGGCTGTCCCAAACAGAACAGATCGTTACGCGGCAGATAGAATGTAACTTGGAGAGTTGAATGGTATTTTAGAAAGTGTCACGAAAGTTACATACTGAGGTCACTATTAAGTATCGAGCTCTTTGTGAGATTTCGCTTCAAAAACGTAAGGTGATAAAAAATTTGTGTATTTTTTGGTTAAAACATCACAATACATGAAAATTACTAAATTAATAATAATGACTGGTTTAAGGTGTGAATTTTATTGAATTAGCTCTTTATGGAAAAAAAATTGTCCTGAAAATGTATAAATTTGACAAAATATAATTTTGTGTGAATTATAGATCTCTCTTTCTTCATCTTTTTTCTTTTCTCTCTTTGTCTCTCTTAGCAGAACCGAGGACTAAACTGGTGAGTTGGAAAACGGACAGGATACTTACTCTTTGTTTGGTTCAGCATTTTGCTAGCGGCAACAGGTTTACATACTACATTCAATGTCGTTTTCGAGTTTTCTAAATCATACAATATGCCAATATATACTAGATCGAGCTAAACAAGCTCTACCTCTATCCCACATCCTGTACAGTTTTGTGGTACATTTTACGAGAAACTTTCACACATCTATTAGATTTGAAATTCAAACATAAGTAGTATTTTATATTTATGTCTAGTATAATCTATAATTAAAATATCTATTTATAAAATAATTATAAGTTAAACATCGCAAGTTCTTACAAAGTTACGCTGCTAGTATTATTAGCACAGAATGTTATCATCTGCCCGTAACACTCTTAGCATTATTATATCCCGTATATTAATAGCACAGGTAAGTATATTGTGTGACTGTCTGTTATGAGCTAATCCGCAATCCGTTCCATTAGCTTAGTGCCCAAGCTTTGACCGGCTTTGTTGTGGAGTGGACAGAACGCTACTACAATGAGACCGGAACGATGAGAGAGAAAAACCATTTCTTTCTACTTCACTCTCCAGTGAAATAGCGTAACTAATTAAACATATAATATACATAATATATAAAAAACTTAGTACAGTAAAAAACTTAAATCTAACTTATATATTATTCTAGTGTGATTCTGCTTCGAGGTCTTCAAGCTGGTACTCTTGCATACTTCGAGGTCTTCAAGCTGGTACTCTTGCATACTTCGAAGTCTTCAAGCTGGTACTCTTATCGACACGAGAGCTCGAAGAGTCAAGAAGTCGTAAAGATGCCTCGTGAAGAGGTGAAACACGTGTCGACAAGAGTACCAGCTTGAAGACGTCGAAACGGAAACGCACTAGATATATAAGTTAGACTTAAGTTTTTTTATATGAATTTCCGTAAAGTAACGCCTGATTTAATAAATTTTCCAAATAACAGTAAACCTTAATTGTATACTAGATAATTTTGTGTACCAAGTTTTGTCAAAGATTGGTTAAAAAATACGACCTGTACACTAGTATGAACAAACATCTGGACACTAGTACGAACAAACATCTGGACACTAGTACGAACAAACATCTGGACACTAGAACGAACAAACATCGGGACACTAGTACGAACAAACATCTGGACACTAGTACGAACAAACATCTGGACACTAGTACGAACAAACATCTGGACACTAGTACGAACAAACATCTGGACACTAGAACGAACAAACATCGGGACACTAGTACGAACAAACATCTGGACACTAGGACGAACAAACATCTGGACACTAGTACGAACAAACATCTGGACACTAGTACGAACAAACATCTGGACACTAGAACGAACAAACATCGGGACACTAGTACGAACAAACATCTGGACACTAGTACGAACAAACATCTGGACACTAGTACGAACAAACATCTGGACACTAGTACGAACAAACATCTGGACACTAGAACGAACAAACATCGGAACACTAGTACGAACAAACATCTGGACACTAGTACGAACAAACATCTGGACAGGAGAACGAAATTCTTGCCAGTTGATACAGCGACCTTCGTTCGTTTTGCTCACTCGGTCAATAACTACTATGAAATATTCAATAATAATTGACGATAATATGTATATTATATGGAGATATTGTTTTCAAAATCATGTCACCACAAATGTAGGTTAAGTTAGGTTTGAACTGCGATAATACAGGCAATAACTTGCAAGAAATAAATGAATTATGAATTATGAACTTGTTACATTACATTCAGGGATAAGCTTGGAACATCGCCGCAAGGTTGTTAGCTTATCAGTTTTTTAAAAGATCCATTTCGGTGAGTGTGCATCCGATCTGCATGACCTAATTCCCTCTAGCCCTTTTTCCTATGACGGTTACAAACACAAAAAAGCGTCATCGTTTCATGGTGGATATTTCCGAACGTGAATGTGGATATTTTTTTGTGGATAATAAGCTGAAAGAAACGTTTTAATTCCACATTTATCGTACAGCCCGCAACATTGTGGAATACGCTTCCTGAACGGATTTTCCCGATGGATACAATATGGGAGTCTTTAAATCGCGAGTTAATTGGTTTCACAAGAAACCTATCTAGGTACCATTCTAGGTAAGCGCGCTTCATTGTAGCTACATCGCTTAACATCAGGCGAGTTGGTGGCCAAGCGCATCTATATTTTATAGAAAAAAAAACTGTTAATGTCCAACATCTAATCTGAGTAGAGAAAGCATTTTAATTATGAAGTCTTGAATACTACTTCGGAAACGCTACTCGAATCCACATAGTTCGCAACGCTGAATACCGAAATGGTTTAATGTAACTTTTTGTGAATGAATGCTAGTAAATCCTCCCGCATCTCAGAAGCACTGGGGTTCTAAATACTAGATGGGATATACGTTTCGGCCATCTACGAAACCGGAGCTTCGTAATCAATTGCGATCAAAAACATTTTCATCCTTGAGCGAAACTTGTTCCTTTGTTCTCGAAAAATAAGATGCTTAATACTACATTTTGCAGTGAGGTATTTCGTTTTCCTTTTATTATTAAAAGACTTAACTATTTAGACTGAAATTCTGTCATGAAATAAAACCTTCCAGATCAGAGAGTCTAAGCAGCAAAACATCCTTTTTATAATATAAGGATCAATTTAAGTTGTCTTTCGTTTATTTAACACAATAACCGCTATCAGTATTTGATACTGTGTACGTTAAGACCTACGACAGTATTGATAAAATGTGAAGAAGAAAAGTTCTCAAGCTCGTCGCCCGCGGCGCCACTATCACTTAAAAACCCTCCTGTAAAACCGAAACTCGTTACTTGTCTTACAATATTTTCTGTGTAAATAGACACCACAGAAAGGGTTGAGGGAAAAAACGTTTTTACGGCTTGATAGAAAATTTAAAGATTCTCATAATAAAGCAGCCACGAAACGTAATACTTTCTCTCGGCATTTTTATTGCGTACCTAAAACTAAATGGGTGCTTAGGCGATAGACGAAAATAAGCCCTTTTATAAAATATTTAGCCTGTATAAATATAAAGATAAAAGGCTAATTCTTTGAACAGGTTGTTGGATTTTGTGTTGTGTCAGAATACCTTATGAATGTGAACATAAAATACCCAGAATATAATGAAATGTTAATAATAAACTAATTTATATAGTGATTGAGAAACGTTTTAGGAGTAATGTTTATGTATTTGTGTAAAACACTGATGAGCCACTGGAGTATTTTTTAGGAAAACTAAATTAGAATTGTACCTATCTGATATTTTGGTCATACAGTATTCTTGAACTTGATTCGACAATAAATGAAGTGGAAAACCCTGCTTATACAAACCATAAGCCCGAAAGAATAAAGGAATTGCACATTTGGTTTTGGAGATGGATGGAGCATTCTTTTACAAGTAATAAAAACTACTGCTTATTTAAGTGAACTTAAAGAAGATAACGAATTTTATGATTCGCACATACAGTGCATACAAGCGTAGCTTAGTATCGTTGACTATTGAGACACCTGTATAAATATAATGTTACTTTATGTCATAAAGAATTAGGTTTGCACGATTAGGAAAACAAACATAAAAGCTTCTCGACAAACATTCACATTTATACATGTTTCCCTATTAACACGGTAAGACAAAAAGAGAAATAATTTTGAACGAATTAATGAATAAGTCTGACCACAATTTTAATTCCAGACCATGCGTTTCACAGCGTTCCTAGCGCTGCATTCTCAACTGAGCCATAACGTGATTGCATTACTTAAAGCATAAAAGCGCTGCAAGCAGATTTTATTTAACATAATTGAGTGCAATTTTTAGCTGTAATCCAGAGCTTTTTGTTTCTGCACGGATGGTTCGTGTAAGGTTGCCACAATGCTAATTATGTCGAGGTATGCAAAATATTGTCGCAGTGGCTTTGTCAGACAATGGTATTCTGTAGGTACATAAATATTTCTATAACTAAGCCCCTTGATGACACATGAAAATAATTATTTGAACAAAATAACCTTTAATTTTGTACTTATACCAGATAGCATATAGCCTACAGTCTAAACGGCTTGATCGATTTTGATGTGCAAAGTATAATTTTATATTTGTTCTATGTCTATGTCATTTTATATTTGTGCTTGAGTGTCATAAACTATATTTTTTTGTAATATTAATAATAAGACGAAAAAATACGCTCTTTCGCCCAATGAACTTTTTCGTAATAAAAAACATACAGACCGGATTGCCTCCTTCTTTTTGAAAGTCGGTTAATAAATAAGTTATTTTCAAGCATAAACTTTCCATTCTTTTTAGTGAATTCTTTCTTTCAATTGTAATGGGGGTGGAAAAAAAAGAGTTTTTCCCAACTCAGCCGCAATAAATACGTCCACGTGGTCGAGTCATCACCTTCAATTTGATTGGCTTAAAATGTTTGGGATCACACGGAATTTAGAATGACGTAGATATATCCTATGAGCATTGTGATCTAAATCAAACATTTATAGGTATGTTTTAGCTCAATGCCCTGAGGGTAACTGGTTCAAAATTTATGTACTGAAGTGAATGATTTGTTATGCCACTATTTCTGAGATAATGTTCTCTTTAGATAAAAGAAAGCATGAAAAATATCGAGAAATATATACAAAAATTACCTACACCAAACTTCACAATTTTTTTTTTTTTTTGTAAAAACTAAGTTAATTTAATTTTAATGTACCTATATCTATTAAAATTACCTACACCAAAATTCACATTTTTTTTTTTTTTTTGTAAAAACGAAGTTAATTTAATTTTAATGTACCTATATTAAAATACGAAATAATACTCCATTTATAATGTTGTGTATTAACAAACACATCATTTAAATTTTCCCTCCGGCATTAAGACTAAAACTGAAACTACTAAAAACTGAAGAGCAACACATCACCTATAAAGTACAAGTTTCACTTAATATGCATTAAATTCTGTTCCTTTAAGCAAACTCTAGGAGTGTATGCACCGAGGAGGTAACAAGGCGGCGCTAACTCAATTTCACAAGCCTGCCACAATGTTGTTCCAATTTCAAGCTTAGAACCTTAACAAGTTAATTCTATTTTATTCAATAATTCTCGTAGAGAGGTACCTCTACGATAATATGGAATATGCATTATTTATTTTTATTGGGTCATAAAAAGGCTAACCGTAAATAGATCCATTCCACAAGAACAAAATTAAATACGAGTATCATCAAAAATAAGAAAGTTACAAGCGTTTTCTTAACATGTTAGACAGAGAGAACTTGATCGCGGAAGATGACGTCATGAATCATGTTCGCCGTTCAAATTCAATATAAACTGTTGTTTCGTAAGGGAGCGACAAAGCATCCCTTATACCCTTATCCATCCCTCCCCTTAAACTTTAAATATTTATTTCTCGGAAGATTATTGACCGATCGAAATTATTTTTGTAGGAAACATTTTAGTATTTTAATAATTAAAACTATTATTCCTGTGAAATTAAATTCATGCAAATTCCATATTCTATTGCTCTCGTGCGGAACGAGCACGTAATGAGGATAGAATGAGTAAAATGATTTTGAAAAGAGGGTAGGATGTAACATTGGCCTGCAGTGACCGGCCATCGCCTACATAAAATTCCCTCAAGTCCCTGAACTGACATTTACAGTGTGCCCGGGAAGAGAACCAGCTAGTACATTCTAAGTTTTTCTTTTTCTTTCAAATTGGCATAGAAGTAAACACGACTTTTATATTTTATAAATAATATAATATATATTTTATAAATAATATAAATAAAGAAAAGGAGCACCTAAAGGCGAACAACAATGTCTTCTTAGTAGGTAACTATCACTTGAGCGAATTACTTTCTTGGAAAGTCGAGTAAAAACACAAAACTGCTACTTCTACATACTTTATCAAGTACTTATTTACTTTCCAGTGAAACCACAAGTTGAATCCTAGTCTAGTCAGTTATTAGCCACAGCCTAGCTAATAAACGTTCTGCGCACGTTCATCCATACGTACGTTCATACAGCTGGCTAATTAGAAAGCAGAATAGCAAATACAAAGAGAAATAAAAGTGCCTCTGTGGCTCACAGCTAGATGTTCTAGATGTTTGACATTGGCAGCCTCGCGGGAAATCTCTAGTTTTGCAGAATTCGAATATATTTCATGTAGGTAATTTATACTACGGTCAGGCGGCGACAACCGTGTACCTACTCGTAGTACTGGGAAATGTAAAACGAGTTTAGGACATTGGGAATACGTAACAAGTATCTATGTTGAAAGAAAAACAAAATACCCGACTGCAGAAAAGCAGGTTTTGCAGTCTAAATTACGATTTTGTTAAGCTTGATATGCTGTTGAGAGTGCATTTTTTCTGAGAAAGTATGCGTAAAATCGCTGTAAATGAAAATAAATGCGCTTTCTTTAGAATAATTCTAGTAAAACTACTTGTTTATTACGAAAAAGTTCGTTGGAGGTTGGAGAGATGTATCATTACTATTATTCTACTATTATTACAAAATATTATAGTCTACTATTATTACAAAAATATAGCCTGTGACACTCTTAGAAGTGAAGACGAATCTAACGACACCTCTGACATCAAAATCGGTCAAGTCGGCTGTAGGCTGTCATATGACAGTCGGGTAAAAAGATAATATTATCACAAAAATGTTAAATAAAGTCAATATAAAGTAGACTTTCCTTACTAGTAGTCTATTGTGTGTTTGATAGATGGCGCTGGGCTAAATTTATGATGAGAAATATCCGCCCACGTAAACGATTAGTAAATTCTTTATTTTGATGGTCTTGTAAATTTGACAATTACCTACACAGTAGCACCTAGTGAAAATGGAGTGACATGAATAAATCATTTATGAAGAATAACTTACGCTGAGATAGTCGCTTTTTGCATTCTGGCCCTTTATTTTCCTTTGAATAGATATATGCATTTGTATTTTTGTTGTGCTTTATAGAAGACACTATAATATTGTAAGCTTGTTTTCACGACTCCCAAAACGAGCTTCAGAATTGGAAAACCTGAAATGAGCAGATTTCCCGCTAAAAGTTTTCTTTTCGTTCTGTGTTAGCCTAAAAAGCCTTTTTAAGAACATTTCAGCGCCGGAATTGTTTTGGTTTTACCAATGAGCTTAAAAAAACCTTTAAATTGGATCTATCCGCACCTTTGTTGGAGAAAACTGAACATTGAGATACCTGTTTTGGTTGAACGTATGAAACTCTGGACACACCATATGTCTTGACGCATAATACTATAATGTAATAATAAGTTTATTTCAAGTTACCCAAGACTCATAGTTACAGTAATTATAATTAATACAGTTATATTTCTAATTTTATTAAATAGTCAATTTCATAAATTCAAATGTCAATTTAAAAAGGTAGGTATAATATTTATTGGTTTACATTTTTGTCAAAATTTATCTGTTTGTAAAATTAAGATTATATTTAATATTTAAACACCTAATTTGATTTAATTCAATTCATTTCATATATTTTTTATATTATGCAAACATTAAAGCTTATATGGGCTCCTCAGCATTGCAGCCATGTCATATTTAATGCGACCATGAGCAAATTAATTCAGTAGCTTAATATAGATATTTTTTTCTGGAGTAAAGAACTAACTGATAAACATCACACAGTTTCAAAGATTTTAAGATATAAAATATGGAGGTTGCCTATTTTGTAAAGTGTGTTGTAATTTTCTTTAACATAACATGAAATTAATATAAGTAAAATATAAAAAAAAAAGGTATTTAAAGAGCGTCCATGGTTGATATGTCCAAGGAGTGCCACAATAGAGCGTGTTTTTTTAAAGGTTCCGTGCTTGCGAGGTAGCGAGAGAGTATCTGCCACGTATTTTCAGAACAGCAGTTCTCGCTGTAAATACAATCTCTTTTCTGTAGAGCCTTTGTTTTAAGTAAACTTTGGCAAATATACCGTCACGGTAAACATGTCGTGAATAATTTAGTAAAACAACGTAATTTGGAACGATTTAGATGTTTGTTAATTTGGACAGATAAACTTCTACATACAGACATTCATATACTGTAGGATTTTTACTCGGTTGTGTAAAAATATGCTTTTCCATCGTATTTTTTATATAACAATAATATGAATGCATGTCGGCTTATATGTATCTGGGGGCACGGCAGTGGCCCGGCCAAGTCGAGCAGTTTATATTACTTTTTATACCTCAACAGCCTATTTCGAAATACAAGGTGAAATTAAATTAGACTTTTCTTTCTGAGTACCACGGGTTTTCAAATATAATAACAATATAAACCTAAAATTATTTCTTGTTAAAAATAACTGATTTTACGAGAATTATTCTATTTAGATACATTTTTCGACGCATATTTTTTGAGAAAACGTACCCACGTTCAATAAATGATAAACGTAACTATAACAATGTAATCAACATTACAAAAATCGAGTATTTTTCATTACTATAGAGATACTTATGCTATATAGAATAAATGGCCAAGTGCGTGTCTTGCAACACGCAATTTTGGGTTCCGTATTTTTATTATAACTTATGTGACCTTAAAATAAGGTTTCTTGTTTAATACTAAGTTACGAATATATGAGTTATTTATGTTAATTTTTTTTGTCAGCCCAAACATATGTTGTTTTATACAAACTGTTTTATTTTTGTAGTTATGTTTTATACAAACTGTCCCACTGCTAGGCGCGGGCCATCTTCTCATTATGAGAAGGTTTAGGCCATAGTCTGCCACGCTGGCCAAGTGCGGGTTGGCAGACTTCACACATCTTCAAGATCATTGAGAACTCTCGGACATGTAGGTTTCTATACGATGTTTTCCTTCACCGTTTGGAGTTGCCGGCAATCAACAATACGCACATACTTCGAAAAGACAGAGGTGCGTGCCGTGGGATTCGAACCCAAGACCTGCGGATCGCAAGTCAGACAGTCTCCCGACTAGGCTACCGGAAACTTCATGTTAATTTTAATGAATTATTAATTTTTGACCCGTCTAAGTAATTATTTTAAGTTGATCGACTATAACTTGATAAGTTGTAATGCTTACTTAGCCGTAACAGTTTTCCTTTTAATTTCATCATATTATTATAATCTACTAGGATAATTTTTTTAAGTCAACCGTTTAGCCGGTAGAGGGTTACACGTGACTGTAACATAGAAAAATGATTTTCACACGCTCCCAATGTGTTTTGATTATCTATCATCCACATTCGGCATTATTAGTATGCAAAAATATACCACATTACAGCTTTATAGTACTTATAGTGTTTGAGCAAAGCCACTGACGAACAGACAGACAGAGGGACACGTCAAAACTATATGGGTTCCTTGTTAACTACGGAATCTTAAAAAGCGCTGTAAAGCGTATAATATATTTAATGAAAAGTAAGCCTGTACATTATTTATTATTTCATAAAGAACCGAGCATGAAATTAATATCCACTAAAACAGATTTCAACAAACATTGGAATTAGGTATACGAAATCCATTTCAGCACTGCGCTCAGCTTGTTGCAGAGTATCTAGGTTAATAGTTCTTACCTACATATTAAAGCTTTAAAGCGCTGCATAGAAGCATACTCCGCTACGAGTATGAAATTAAGACAGAACTCGCGCAAAATGATACAAGTCTTTCCAATACAACAAAACTGATAGACTGCCATGACAGGTCTCATGGCTTAGTGGTAGTATGTGTCTTCTGAGCTGTAGGTCTTGGGTTCGATCCCCACTCGGGGCAAACATTTCTGCTATGCATGGATGTTTGTTCTGTGTCTGGATCTTTATATGTATCATTTGTATGTATTTACAAAAAAAAGTATATATGTATTCTATCAACAGTCTGGTCCCCATAGTACAATCTTTCCTTAATTTGAGACTAGAGCGTGTTGTGTTATAATGTCCTCCAATATTTATAAATCTGCAGACACACTGCTCATACGCAATAAAATGTAAGTCAGCTTAAGTAAAATCAAATTAATCAGAATGTTTTCAAATCGCGAGTGAACATTATTTTATGTTCCTTCTACTTTCTACTTTAAAGCATAATTTTGCAGACTTATCCCTAGATTATAAAATGCTTTTGCAGACTCCTAATATTTTGGGATTAAGTACTTATCCAACAATACCATTAGTTAGATAAGAAAAATAGCGTACCTTATTTAAAGTGTAGGGGGACATACACCAAAAAAATATTGTATTTTTTTACCGTTTTGACGGCTTCATTAATATGTAATAATACAATAGTAATATCTAGTATTCAGAAACTTTGAATTAAGCTGCAGACGGAAGGACTCGGTGAAACTATGAGGGTTCTTGACTACGAAACCCTAAAACCACAATATATAATAAAACATTTACAGAGAAGTGTTTCACATGAAAAATAAATTAAAAGTCAAAGCCTTTGTATTGTTTGAATAAATAATTCAGTACACGGTTCGAAAATTATGCCCGAAACATTTTAGCAGCCTTGGAGGCTGCCTTGCTTTCATTCCCGTCTGAATTTCCAGGATTTTCCCAGGATGGATTCCGTCACATCCCTGTGCCGGATGGGCGGAGATTCTAGACTGTAGATCTTTATATAGACCGGATTTCACGAGTGTCTTTGATTTTTTGCCAATCTAGGGAGCTTTTGGAGTATTTGGGAGATAGCTCAGGAACTATTTACTATATACCTTTATAGTAAATAGTTCCTGAGAACATACCTTTGCGTAAAATGTCACTTACATGAGTTGGCAGTCATGCGCAAACCTATTACTGAAAAAAAAAAACTGGTGTAAATTTGTAAATGCAGTTTTATTATGTAACGTAACTACAAATTAACTTACTTACCTAATTTTATTTATAATGTATATCATAATTTATTTTTAAAGTTTGATCATCTTTACAATTACGTACTTTGCAAAAAGATTTTCCAAGACAAAAATATTATGCAATCTTTATTACAAGCTCAAGTTATACCATATTAAAACCAATATACAAGACAAAATACTAGTATTACATCACTGTTTTGTCCGTGTAAATCCAGAATTTTCATAATACTCAGTTTACCTAAAATAATTTAAAACATTTCTGAAAAATACACAAGGCACTCAGAGTTTTCCTAAGGTATATATGAGCTATACTGGGCTTAAAAGTCAAGCTCTAGTCTGGGCCTGAAACAAATAAACTTCGTGACATGTCACGTTTGTAGTCTATCACTTTTATTTTGCGTACTTTTAGTTTGCCACGATCCGAAAACTTATATCACATGAATAATGGGGTGGTTTCTTCGTTAGAGCGAGCGTCCTCTGTGGCGGGAAGTATGGAACAGGAAACGTGAAAAATGATGTGAATTGATTTAATCGTTTTTAGGCTTCGGCACCATAAGCCTTACGAATAGGCTATTCGTAAGGCTACATATGGTATCTGTCTATCTGACCGTCCTACACTTAAACGACTGTATCTTTTGAAAGGTAATAGACACAGATCTCTAAATTGGCAAGATTGTTGTGTTTACTTTAATGTAAATCAACAAACACTAAAAACTGGTTTCTTGGAATAATGGGAAATGATTGTGCCAGATAAAACCTCCATTAGAAAATTTTAAAAAATACATGATCCTGTATAATAAAAATGACTTAAAATACAAAATCAACCCAAATATAATCCTAAACAATTTTTTTACTTAAATATTGTGTTCCTATGATGTGCTATACATAATATCTGTAAGATCTACCGTACTTGTTACATTATATATGTCCCTATTTTTGGAAAGGCCATTGGTTTCGAAACACAATTTATACTAGTTCGAAGCCAATGGGTCCACATTTAATACATATTTAGTATATGTATTTGTTTATTTAGAATCAAATAAACGCATTTGTAGTTGTATTT
Organism: Lycia hirtaria; assembly: GCA_947563715.1. Lineage (NCBI taxonomy): Eukaryota > Metazoa > Arthropoda > Insecta > Lepidoptera > Geometridae > Lycia > Lycia hirtaria. Next base: position 30,874,162 of record OX387375.1, read on the forward strand.
GTATTAAATATTACCTACTCAATTTATTATTACGATTTAGCTACATAACAAAACTGTATAATTTCAATATTCACATTTTGAGTATTTCTTGTCCCATAATTTATTCATCCAAGTGTTACGCCTGTGTCACACTCATGAATAAGACAACAGAGAGTTAGTTTATACTAAAAGTTGTGGCGGTGTAGAATGTATCATTTATGATAATATTAACTTTAGTATAAATTACTCGAAGGTTTGCATAAAGTTATTTCTTCAAATGGGGCAATTTTGGTAGAAATTACCATTTTTCGAGGCTGAAAAGAAAGTACTCAGTGAGTCAGTAACACGAAAAAAGTTAATGGAATATACAAGTATAAGTTTATAAAACTCAAAAACCCCCGAAAATAAAAACGTCTGAACCGATTTTGATGAAACATAAGTAAGAACACGCTCGATAGTAATAGGTACTCGTTGGGAACAAACAGATGAAATCCTCTTACAAACAAAAAAGAAAAAACTGCATGTATGTATGGATGTATGTTCTATATGACCACCTACTGCCTAAAGAGCTTGACTAATTTGATGAATGTTAAAAGTAATATTTTTTTGTAATATTAAAATTACATCTGTCGCAAAAAAATGCGTTTTTCGTAACATCCAACGAACTTTTTGGTAATAAACAAGTAAATTTACTAGAATTATTCAAAAGAACGCGCGTTAGTAATCTTTTATACCGATTTTAAGCCTACTTTCTCACAAAAGTTCACTCAACAGCGTAATAGCTGTTTTTGCAGTCGGATAGTTAGGTATTTTGTTTATCTTTTAATATAAATACTTGTTATTTTTTGTTACGTAAATAGGATAAACCCTAACCGTGGTGTTTAAGTTCTTGTAAATTGCTACTAACACACTGGACCATTCCGATGTCTCTAAATAAGATATGTTGAATTAATACTTTCGGCAGATACTTTTAACCAAACCTTTCATGTTTTAATGTAGAAATACAACTCAACGAACCGAAATAAGGGAATTTGTTTCCACTTCTCTACCCTCATATTATTTTTGGGCCCATGCTTAAGTTGTTTTTACCTTGATCATCATTCACCGTTATTTTGTTTCTACATGGCTGTCAGAAAAATATTTACTGTTTTAGTGATACGATATTTCCTATGTAATATTACTCCCCAAGGGTTTTACCATAAAAACCTCGGTTTTTCTTATCTTTTCACGAAAAAAGACACTCTTCTCACCTTTATTCGGCTGTAAAAATTCTGACGAAAAAGTGTTTTTCGGCGGAGCTAAAATACTGGCTGAGAGAGAGTTATTTTTTTAATAAAGAAAGTACATTGTCGGTTGGGAAGAGTAACGTTGAAGACTGACAATGCAGATTTTTACTCAAAAAAGGGTTGAACTTCATTATCAAGTTTTTTGTTAGAATTGTTATCAACGAAGGTAAAAGACGGTATCTGAAATTTGGAAGCAAAATTACATTTTTAGTACAAAAAATATGGATATCTATTGAGGCACTAAAGCATTTTTTTTTTCAATAGGTACAGTTGCTCAAAAAGTGTCCTTTACGTGGCCAGTTAATATTGTTCGAAAGTAAATCATTACGCATATGTGCTGTGAATTCTTAAAAAAACTAAAAAAATATATTAATACTAGGTACATAATTTAGTAAATAACTTACTCATTGGTATCACAATTCTCTAACGTAATTTAGTGATATGCAAGCTTTAAAGGTAAGATTTAGAGCAACTTGATATAAATTTGTTCTACCTGTATCTAGCAAATAAACTAATTTGAATTTTCTATTTTAAATAGTTTATTATATTTGATCCTATTAATACATTTCAAAGTGTTGAATTTGATCGTAAACCCTAAAAAATATCTTATATTCCTTTGGGTCGAGTATAAAAATGACAAAAGGTAAAATAGCTCTTGAATTTACAAAGTAGGTCTTCATTGTACTTAATACTGTAATTTCTTAAACTTAATAAAAGTCCAGAAATTGCTACAAAAACATTTTTAAAAGTCATAAAACGCGCAATGGGAGAAGCTATTATTTTAGGACTAAAATTTAATTAAACTGACTCGAATGACTCTTCTGTGGTTCTGACCCTTCCGTCATCTCACACCAAAATAAACTTTATACCAAACAAATAAGACTCGAAACTAATTTCCTATTCAATCGTACTATTCCCGGTGATTTAGTTACAGTTCCAAAATGAACCTTATTTCATGCGAGTAAAGCTCATGAAAATACTATTTTATGTGTGGTAAAGTTAAGCTGGCTGAAATATTAGAAGAAAATTGAAACTTTTGCGTCGGGAATAAGGTTCACGTTGCTCTTTTATGTAAGGGTTAAGGTCCCATAGTCCCTGTGGAAATCCTGGAACACGGGTTTGCTCTCAGTGTGGCAATAAGCAGGCTTCCGTGAAGGTAAATTGTCCGTTAATTTATAAAGTACACGTAATCATATGTATTGGATAAACAGAGTAAATCAACGTCGAATAGAATGAGGCCACACGCTGGTTTTCGTACTCGGGGGACCCGTTTGTTTGCTTTTGGCACGAAATATTAATGGAATTAATTTGTATGGTGAAATATTTCAGTGTTAATTTATTATAAGGAGAAATTGATACCCTTATTCACTTTGATGTTCATCTGTATGTTTGTCGATTTTTTTCAGGAGCCTCCATGGATATGAAATTGACACTGACGTCACAAACATTATATAGGTCTGCAGTACTTAGACCTTTAAAATCCAGTTTAAGGTTAAGACAATTCAATAAAGAAAATGGAAGCCAGTATAATGGTTAAACTCGGATCTTGGCCAGTTTTTATCAGTGCGTAGACAGTGACTGACTGGCTTATAGTTTATAAGTTCAAAAAACTTAAAAAACCACACCCCGCCATAAAAAAGCTAAACCGATTTTAATAAAGCATTCCTGAGAACACTCTGGATCAAATCCTCTTTCTAACATATAAAAAACACATCAAAATCGATCTATCTATCTGAAGTTTGAAGATCAGATCAAATCCATCTGAAGCCACGATCAAATTTGCAACACCCCTCTTTTTGATTTGGGGGTTAAAAATGTACTTACGTATAATTATGGTAATAAAAATAAGATCTAGCGTCTTAATTGTGTTGCTAGTATAGCAAAATAATGAATTAAGGACAGCAGCGCCCCCAATACTACCGACGCACCGACAAGACCCTATGTTAACTATTACTATTATTGATGTTCCATTCCGCGATAACTCAATTGATTATGCACCTAATTGAATTGACATTGGTGCGACTATTGTGGTGCTGCAATGCGCACCCTAGAGATGCTCAAAGCAAATATCGGATACTGAGAGAAACCGTCTGATTGGACATCAAATATTTGAATAGATCACTCAGCGGTGGTCTTTGTGACTAGAATATTGGTTTGATGGATTGCGGCAATGTTTTGATTTGCTACTGTTTTGATTTTTAGGGTTCCACAATAACTATGAGGAACCCATAAAGAAATAGTGGTGGCACTTCATAAATGTATGTATAGTAATAGAACGTATTAAAAGCTTTGCATACATATTGAAATGTTGCAGATTGAACTTTATGTTGATGAAGAATTTGATGCTTCGCGCGCGGTGGAAGAGAACCACCATTTTGAGATCATTTAGACGTACGTTACCTACAACTATTCATGTAAAACACAAGGTTGTGGCCACAATATGGCTATGTTACACCTATGATATTTTTTACTATCCATCAATTTGTGAGTCCAAGTTTGCAGACCGCGTCACCTGTTAGCCTTCATTCTTCTACCAATTGAACATTAAGAATCCTGTACCCTTTTTTATTAAGTTCCACCAGAGCCTTCTTCCCTATTGTTTTCTCTAATTAACAGAGAAGCCCAACAAAATATGAACCCCATTGGCTTGCCCGTTGACCTACTATCTTAATTCGGCCCCTAATGGCCCCTTGTTGTTTCACCTGATGATAAAACTGAGTAGGAAATGTACAGAAATATAACCATATAGCTTAAAGCAAACGTTTTACATTTTATTGTACATAATATATTAGTTTCAAAAGTCCGTAGATTTTTTTAATGATGTAGTAGGGTCCTATGTAAACAGGGCGAATTCTGTGTGTAGTAGGTACCAAGATGAATGTATGAACGTCACTTACTTACTGATAACTAAAAACTTAGCATTAGTTATGATGTTTTTTTTTTCCTTGGGGGCTATTAAGCTTTCTAGGTTTAGTTTTATATGTAGTGCTAAGTAGCCTTATGTGTAACGATAGTGAGACACATGTTAAAAAAATAACTCTACAGTCAGCGGTATATTGTCGTCTCTGTCCCACCTGTGACATGTGAACATGAATTACAACTTCGTGTCACTTTATTTCGAACAATTTTTGTTATCACTCTGTCGCTTGCGGCCACGTTCCTAATGTTTCAAGTTCCTCATAAACGAATATACCTTCTACCATGGTAATGCGTAGTCATTTCTCTGTTACGTGTTTTACTCAGGATCTAAGCTCCTGAAGCACGGCTGCCATTTAAAAAATCGTAAAGAGCTCTTTTAAACTGTTTATTCTGTCGGTTGTTATGTTGGAGAAGACTGGCTGGTTTCAGAACAACTGATTTAAGTACGAATAATAACAAAATATGTTAGCAGTACACATTGAAATTTAATTTCTACTCTGTTACTCTGGTTTCAACCGTAAGTTAAACATTCAGTTAAATTACCACATTAACAGATTAACTGTCTTTACCGAGACGCTGTCGTTATTTAAATTTAAATCAAACTTATATGTTGAATCATTTATCAGCTTACATTTGACCACCAACTTAGAAAATCAAAACATCGGTACAAAATCGGTCAAGAATTTGTCGAGCTAAAAGATTATGAAATCTCGGTTAAAAAGATAAGCAGTTTGCTACGATGTAATTTGTCGATCGATTTTGATAATGTTTGGCAAAATCATTCGAAACAGAATTCTACACAAGAATTTTGAATATGAGTAAGACTTCGGAATACACAGAAATTTTGGTGACAAGTAATTTTGCAAAAGTTTGTGCTCACGAAGTCTACTGTTCGTATAACAGCTTCTGTAGGTAAGACACGAAAGTAACACGACTTGAGAGATAAAATCAAGTATATATTATATGCTTGCTAAATCTCTGATAAAGAATAAGAATTAATAGAAAACACTCATCGCTTATAATCTACCCCGAGACAGTAGTCTCGAGTGCTACCTTCTGTCATAATGGGATTAAGTACGTAGCCGGGACTCTCAAACTGCACTTAAAACTTAAAGATTACACGATAGTGGATCACTGGCTGATATTCTTGAGAATCTTAACGTTGCTTCTCTTTTAAAGCGGGTTACTGTTATACCCGCGGATAAAGCATTGAGTGCTTTTATAATATTTATTTACCTACTCATCTATGCTTTAAACAATTTTTCTTTTCCGTGTGGCAAAATTGTTGTAATTTTTTTAAAGGTTTATTGTGGAGTCAAATTGTTAGAGTCTGTGTAAGGACTATCGTGTCAGAACATGGGAATTAACAACTCGAAGTATGTACTTCTATAGTATTCTGTGGTCTCTTCTAAATAAAATAATGAAATGTGGATAGCAGCACCCTGCAGTGCCACATTAGCTACTAGTTTGATACCAGGATACAACGATATTTTTAATTCTTCGTACATCGCACTATCTTCTAACGGCAGAATAGAGCCCTCACTAATCTTCCATCTCCATTCTTAGTCGTAAAGTCATAAAACTGTCGCAGTGCGTCTGTACTCATGTATTCAGAGAGGGCAGCCGTAATTGGTATTAACTGTAGCATTAGTGATATCAATAGGTCGGTAACTGTTGCCAAGACGAGACGTGAATTTTTGATGTTCCTCGGACGAGGTATCGATCCCGTGTTGTTGAGTTTCCGGCTGTAATGCGGCTTATAAGATGTTTCAATGTTGGCTGTTTACACCACGAATCTAATGACAACTAGCTCAACAAAATTGGTCCATCCGTTTAGGCTGTAGGAGGTAATAAAGAAACATAATATACATACATACCTACACACATATGTACCTACATTGAAAGGTATAACCCTTTTTCTTGCGCAGTCGGTTAAAATGAAATTATTATTACAGTAGCCTTTCCCTTTGTAGTCTTTTATAGTACGGATGCCGAGCAGGAAGAATTTCGTACATTGACCTATGATTACCTACCTCTGTCACTCCCGTGTATTCGATCCGATTATATTGCTATCGCGCTTGCACAGGTGCCGGTCGTCGTTAAGATGATTTTTTTTATTTTTTTTTGGGTGGGTATTATGTAAACGCTGACAAAAACAGTACCGCCCACAGTGGTAGCAAAATACTCATAATGTAACGGATGTACTGACTTTGAATAAGTATCGTAACTTCTTATACCTAGTGTTGACATGATACATTCTGTCTACTGTCTCTTTTGATGTTTACCTGAAAAATGTCCTAAATATTCAAAGACTTACAAGACTCCTAATGCGATACAAAATATTGTTCCAAAAACTTAACACCAAATCAGGTGTTTGCTAATGACAGGTCACAAACGTCATTTAATCTTAAACGTCATCTCATCGCAATCACTTCTCAATTCTTACGGTGCCAAGATGGTGAACTGTGTTAAACAATCTTGTAAAAATTACAAACTTCTTAAAAAACTATGGAAAACATTATCACCTTCCATCTCTAAGTAGCAAAAATATATTTCTAACAGTATAAAAAGCGAAATGAAACAAATTTTTACGTATTTGTAGCGTATGTTCGTGTCTCACCTATGACCACGGATGCTCCAGTGTTTGAAAAATCGGGTCTTAAATTATGTGAAATATACGCGATGAAATTGTTGAAATTTATTTCATTTCAATAAATAACATTCGCGAATATTAGTATAAAAAGCATATATGCATTTCATTTCGTAAATTGATTTTATTATTTATACAAATTACTGCAAAGAATTAGAGATGGGTCGATGTAATATAAGTTATCGATAACAATTATTATTTTTACGGACTTCAAAAACGAGATTATCAGTTAGCTTATATTTTTCTTATATGTTACCCGCATGATTTCGTCATTTAAATTGATTTAAAATTCCTTTCAAATCTCAAAATCGGTCAGTAGTTTGGTTTTTAAAACAAAATTGCGAATTTTGAAGTCGGTTATTCTAGTTTTGTAAACTATAATAATTATGATATGTGAATCTTCACCATCATCTCAGTCATAAGAAGTCCACTGCTGGACATAGGCCTCCCCCATGGATTTCTATAAAAGCCGATTGGAAGCGGCTTGCATCCAGCATCTTCCTGACACTTGTATAAGTTCATTTGTCCATTTCGTGGCTGGTCTTCCTACGCTACGCTTGCCGGGGCGTGGTGTCCACTCGAGAACTTTTCAGCCCCATTGGCCATCAGTTCTACGTTCACTGCCACTTCAACTTGCTAATCAGCTGTGCTATGTCGGTGACCTTTGTACGTGAAACATGGTATTTGATTTTACGATGAATGTTTTTTTTTTTTATTCTTAAACTAACACAGCACCATGCTAACTATTCTGTTTAGATTTTCTAGTTGATGCTGTACAAGCAGAACATTGGGCAGATATAGTAAGGCGAAGTCAAAATGATCCTTGGTGGAAACCGAATTCTCGTTTAACAATTTGTTCAGTGAATTTCCACAATAAATTTAAATACATAACAAATACAGGGTGCCAGCGTTTACAACATTGAGCAATACCTTCAAAGGTTACTTCATGACATTAATAACATTTATTAAAATTTAAATTTATAGTCCCATTGAGAAGTTGGAATCACAGAATTTTCAAAATAATTTTCATTTAAAGTATTTAATATGGTCTACTATTATGGTTAATAATGAATTTTTAGGTCTTAGTTGAGAAATGTGGGGGGGGGGGGGGGGGGCTATATCTCGCACATATCACATCTGAGACACGATAGGGGTTAAAAAATTATCCAGTCTTTATTGTATATATGAAAAACCCAATCTCTATTTTTTATTTTTTTGAAAATTTTACTACGGCATTTTGTAGCGGCTCACAAAACACAATTATGCATAAAAAATTGTTTTTATAGGGTTAATAGTCTCCGAGTAAAATTACTGTGACATACGGACAGACAGACAGACGGACATGACGGAATTATAAGGGTTCCCCATAGTTACTACGGAACCCTAATAAAACGATGTTTCTTGAAACATTACAAAAAAAAAAACAAAAGAAAAAATTGGTACCTATAATTACTTATCGATATCGATACTTTAATACCTCTTGGTCTATCTCTGGCTTAATGTCATTAGGTTTTTTTTATTTATTTCAGTATTGCCAGTATATGTTTTCTCAATTTCCCTGTATCATTTGTATTTACCTATACTATATTGTTTATAAATAGATGTGAAAATTTATTTATTCAGTAGAATTTAATCAAATTAATTTGGTCCATTACTGGTGCTACGAATTAACCATTGACATACTTATTTAAGTATTGTGATAAATCCATTAGATTTCGAGAGGCAGTAATGTGTTAATGAATACGGAGGACAAAAAATAGTGCTACGTTAACCACAATGTAGGAACTCTGCTATAATAATATAAACATTTGCTGTTTTATCCTATTTTCAAAAATGAAGTTCCGAATGAAATAGCTGGGCGTGGACCGTTGCACTCCAACAAAAAAAACGTAATATATGTTTACCTGACTGTCAACTGATGCGAAAGCAAAAAGAACCTTCGTGATCTTAACCTACATTATGTACACATTTATCACGCACACACACACACACATTCGTATGTTTCGCCGTAGCATAAAAATATAGTCTTTCCAGTCACAATTACTTTGACTCTTAATCTTCTCAACAGATCGTGCAACTCAAAGTCCGTGTTAAGGCCGGCTTAAAGTTTACTAAAATAAAATATGACATATCAGAGTCAAATTGAAATGAAATGAAGTTTATTGGAAAAAATAACTGCGAATGACTTCTACTGAGCTACTGAGTTATTTTTTTATGAATGAGGTATTAGTCGATTCATTGCCGTTGTGACATTAGTTATATGACGTCACAATTTGTAAATTGCATGTATAAACTTATTTAATAAATACTATCATCATGAACTGTATTTTTTATTTACAAATGAAAATACATTAAACTCTTTTATAAGGTGGTGAAAGTGGCGCCGCTGCCTGTTTCGCTCGCACGCGGCGCCCATAGATATAAAATTATTTAAATTACTGAATTCAGATTTTCTTTCAGAGTCATAAGAACACTATTACAATGTATTAACAATAGCTGTTATTTTATATGTGATATTTTGACCGTGATAAACGTGTAACCGACAAAATTTTCACGTTTATACCTAAATTTCGGTCAAAATAACAAAATAATTTTATAGTTTAAAAAACTGAAACAACAGACTTCAAAGTTACTATTATTTCAGTTATATGATTGTATGAATCTCCCATGGACCATTCTGACTTTAATCATGATTACCCGATCAAATCGGGAGATATCCTTTTCAAAGGCAACTTTGTAGATAAATTTGGCAAATGGACGTGTATCTACGGTTAAAAATAAATTTATAAAAAAATGAAGTGTCAAATTGAAAAAATAAAATTGGCCCGAATTTAAAAGGCGGTTTGTATGGAGATTATCCTTCTGGGTCCTATGTAATAGGGCGAATTCTGTGTAAATATTCTTGTTTTTATATAATTTCAAAGTTTAAAAAACTGAAACAACCGACTTCAAAGTACGTTATTTCGTTTAGATGTAATACATATATATGTAAGGATAATATAATTAAACAAGGCGCTCAAGCGTTGAAGTTACTCTATTTTCTCCTTAGACACATTGGATGATGAGTAAGTAGGTTTTACTTTTCAAGCTCAATAAATCTCTCACGATTGTAAACTTTTTAAAAGACCTCTATTCACTCGCTCCTTTTTTTTTTTTCAAGAATGATATTTGTCACTGAATTTCAAATGCTTCGTCGTCGCAGATTAGAAAATGTGCAGATGTTTATACGAAAAACCTCAACATTTGACACTTTTGCAAAGAAAAACGTGTCAGTGGAACTCTGTGATTCTATAATCTGACGCACTCACTCAGGAATACAATGAAAATGTTTTAACTTTTAGAGATTATTCAAAAAGTAATAAAGCAATGTTTCTAAAATAAATAGTGGGCCAACTTGGGAGCTTTCTCTATACATCAATTTAAGAAACATAAAAAAAAAAAATTCAAAATTCTTTATTTTTGCTTGTTAATGTGTATACATCATAAGGTCTTACAGCTAAGTTTGTCCATTCATTAACGACCATAACGGTCATGCAAAATTAATAATTTAAGTACGTCAAATAATTATAATAATGAATTGAGTATTTTAAATGTCAAAAGCAATTGTTTATAAAGATACAATAATAAGTTAAGTCCATTAAAATAAAATAAATACATTTAATCATTTACAAGCCCTTTCGTAAGCATGTAAGCGACATGCCATTTTATTTAAAAAATCATCAACTTCGTAAAAGCACTCCTTCACTAACCACTTTTTCAACTGTGAACAAAAACGACTGTAAGGAAGTTCCATCAGTTCTTCAGGAAGGGAATTAAAAATCAAAGCAGCCATGTGAATGCAGTTTTTCCTAAACAGCTCGAGTCGAGGCTGTGGTAGTTTGAGACGAACTCGAGGGGCGGACCGTTTATTAACATTGTCATACAGTTCAAATAATGTCGGGTTATTCATTACAAATTTCGCCATTTCAAAAATATATAAACAGGGAACTGTTAATAAGTTATTAGATTTAAAGACTGGCTTGCATGAGTCATCCCACTTCAAGCCATACATTGCGCGAACACATTTTTTTTGCCCAATAAATACTTTCTTGACGTCACAAGAGTTGCCCCATATAATGATACCGTAACGCAGAATAGAACAAACATAGGAATGATAAACTGTCAGAACAGTTTCTTGGGATGTACATTGTCTCAACTTCTTTAAGGCAAAAACGAAGCTGTTTATTCGACTTCGTAGTAAGTGAACGTGCTCTTTCCAAGTTAATTGTGCGTCGATAGTGATTCCTAGAAATTTTGTGCTATTGACCTGTTCAATTGAGTCATTACCATGAGTAATTTTTAAAGGGGGTAATTTCTTTTGACGGGTTTTGAATTGAATTAATTTCGTTTTAGACATATTTATTTTTAAATTATTTGAATTAAGCCATTTTAAAATATCATCTAAGCAATTATTAATATCATTTTCATAAGTACCAGCATTCTGACGTTTTACAACTATGGTTGTATCATCTGCAAATAATATGCTGCTATGTTTAATAGACGCAGGCAAGTCATTCACGTAATAAAGAAAATACACTGGGCCGAGTATACTGCCTTGAGGAACGCCGCCATGATTTAATTTACGCTCAGAATCGTATTCTTGCAAACGGTTAGTGCATTCGTCCAGTTTTGTGATACGTGTTATTTGCTGTCTATTTTGCAAGTATGACCTAGTCCAATCTTCTGCAATTCCTCTGATGCCACACGAGTTCATTTTACTCAGAAGAATATTGTGATCGACAAAATCAAATGCTTTCTTTAGATCCAGGAATAAGCCGCAAGAGGGTATACTTTGTTTGCTGTTGAGACCGCTTAAAATTAAATCAACTAGGTGATAAGTTGCTAACGTGGTAGATTTCTTTTTCCTGAATCCAAATTGCTCTTTAGCCATTATATCGAATTTATCTTGGAAAGATATCAGCCTTTTGTAAAAAACTTTCTCGAAAATTTTTGATATTACCGGAACCAAAGCAATTGGTCGGTAGTTGTCTTTATCTAATTTAGAGCCTTTTTTATATAAAGGCTTAATAACAGAAATTTTTAGCCTGTCAGGAAAACAGCCCTGCTCTAATGATAAATTTACTACATGAGCCAGAGGTTCAGCAATATGTTGACATACTAATTTTAGGAGGCTAGTTGAGATTTTGTCGTATCCCGTTGAATTTGTGTTTCTCAAGGACATTATAGTTTTATGAATCTCATCTGGAGTAGTAGGATCCAAGTACATACTATTACAATTTACGTTAGCATATGATGATTGCTCACGAGATGGCAGCGGTCGAACTGTTGATTGCTTAGTTTCGCTCGAGCTAGCAACACTTACGAAATGATTGTTAAAACAATTTGCAATATCAAACCCTGAAGAAACACTGACACTACCATCAATAATTTTATCGAAAAATTGTTTAGGTTTAGTATTACCCATCTCTTTGTTTATAATACTCCATGTTGCTTTACAATAGTTCTTAGATTTGGTTATGTATTTTTCATTAGCAAGTAACTGATATTTATTAAGACATTTTTTAAATAGATTTGAATATGCTTTAAACGATTTTTTAGATTCAGGCGTTTTTGTTTTGTAGTATCTATACCTAAGATTCCGCTTTGTTTTACAACTCATTTTAAGTCCCTTGGATAAGTTTCTTGATTTATTGGACTTGATACTAACTTTCACATTAATAATTGGAAAACAGAGGCGATAGAATAAAGTAAGAAGATCATGAAAGGCGTTGAAAGAATCATTTGCCGTGGTTATTTTAAATACTTCGGAAAAAGATAAACTACTAATAGCATTGAAGAACTTGTCCTTATTCTCTTTGCTGAGATCATTTACATATTTAAAATAAAAGACTGGACCTTTTTTAATATTTAGGCCTTCAAATACTGCAACTTGTGCAGTATTATGATCGGACAGACAAAGATTGTAAGTTTTACCATCAACGTTTGAAATGTTACTAGCAATATTGTCAATACATGTTTGCTGACGAGTGGGATCAAAAATATGAAGTTTAATACCATAATTAGATAATGTTTCTGAGAATTGTATGCTTTGCTTATTTACACTTAATATGTTTATATTAAAGTCTCCGCATATGATTATCCTATATTGTTTACTACTCAGTCTCTCTAAAATAGTATTTAATTTGGCAAAAAAAACATCTAGATCAGCTTGAGGGATTCTATATATGCACAACACGTAAAGTTTTAGATATTTTATTTCAACCCCACATATTTCAAAGCATTTATCAACTGCTAAATCATGTAAGTCCAATTCTACGCAATCTATGCCAGTTTTACATAGAATACATGAACCTCCACGACGTTGATGAGAACGTGTATAAATTGCTGACAATGCATAATTATTAAGCATAAGATAATTCTCTTCGCCTCTGATTATATGATGTTCGGTAAGACAAACAACTGAAGGCAATACATTTAGTTCCACCAAAGCCACCTCGAGCTCTTGTGTCTTTCCCAGTACTCCAGCTATATTTTGATGAAATACTGTGAACGAGCCTTTTCCGTTAGGATCGAAAAAACTCACGTGGTTTGCTACTGTTAGTCAACTGCTGACTAGTGCTGTTAAATTTAGCTGGAAGAAAGTAGTCAGTAATGAAACGTTTTGCAGGTTGTGAGTTACACAATGTTTTGCTACCTTGCTTTTTTTTAAAATAGTAGGGTATTGTGCCCTTCTTTGAATAATCTATACTTAGAATTGGGAACGTATCAATGGTGCATTCAGAGTTTTTTTTTGACGTGCTTGTGGCTATACTTTTTTTTTATGTGACAAGAAAGTAATTTTATACTGAACTGTATTCACATGTTGAATAATGTTTTGTGTTATGTCAGATATATTAAATGTAGAGTTAATAAAAACACAGTTGTCAAATTCGTTAGCGAGGAGTCTCACATGATTATTTAGCTTTTTCTCTTTTATAAATTCATTGTACATAACATTAACTATAAAGACATTACAATTTTTCAATAAACTTAGGGCAGCTTTTAGTTCAGAAAGCATAGCATGAGGGTTAGGATCATTACAACCGGTCATTATTACAATATTGTCATCTTGAGTTACATTTTTAGCAAGTACTTTACTATAAGATAACACATCTGCTGAAGTTGCGTCCGGTTTTATAAAACTTATTAAGCTGTAATCTTTGATTATAAGTTTCTTCTTATTCAGCTGTATACATTCAATAATACCGTCTCCTTGATTGTCAGCAAGTAAGATAATTTGTCCTTTCTTCGAAGCTTTATTTTTGCATCTTGAAGCGAAGTCTAAATTATATTGTGCATCTGTACAGGTCGTATTAGAAGACTTTTCCGTTTCAAGTTTACATCACTAGTTGAATTCTTCTGAGCTTGTTGCACAATGGACACATGAGTATCATGTGGTATATCTATGTTTGTTTTCTTCTCGAAAGTACTGCATTTGATGTGTTTATTAGTAGTTTCAGGTTCACCATCAGATAAAGTAGAATCGCTTATTTCCAACTTATTTGGTGAAGAAGCGGGAATCGCGGACGTCTTATTAACATGCGACTTTGGAGTGCAAAATTCTGAATCCAGATTCAATCTGCGAACTGATATATTTTTATTTGATTTATTAGTTTTAATTGATTTCCGTGACGTCCTGGAACTTCCTACACATTCTCCTCTTTTTAAGCTCATACTTGTAATATACATGCTTTTTAATTGCTCATTTCGTTGCTTCATTTCTTCGACATTTTTTTTAAAAGAAGAGTTTTCCAGCAGTAATGTTTCTATTTCTGCATGCGCGCTGAGTAGCTGTTGTGTTAAATCATCAATAGCGCTTTCTAGCTTTAAAATTTTGTCGCTTTTGTAATGGGTAGACAGATCCATCATGCTTCTTGTACTTATGTTAGATTCAAGAGAATCCACTGACTCTTCTGATAAGGATTTGTGTGCGATAAGGGATAACGCCTCGCGTCTCATATTTTTCCGTTTAGTAATATTGTCCACGGAATCCATTATCGTCAGTGAGACAGACCTCAGTATTTATAATTAAAAAAAAAAAAAAAAAAAAAATAAGAAGCAAAACGATCTTCAGCCGGCTAGGATGCGAACTGTCGACCAGAGGACTGTTGCATGTAATGCTTACGCCGCTGAGCCACTGCGCCTTATATGAGAATGGCGAACTTAGCGGAATAATTCCTTTTCAAACGCTGTCGTGCTGTATTAGAACAGGTTTTGTCGAGTGCGAGACAAGTCACTGTATTGTATAATAACAAAGTCCAAAGGTCAAAATATTTGAATGCAATCGTAGTTGTTCAACGGCCGGCAATTCAATGTTTTTGTTTAAAAAACTTCATATTTAGGGAATCACAATTATTAGTTTATGCATTGTTATACACAATATGTTCTTGGGAACGTTTTATTTTGAATGTTAAGAAAAATAACGGGCATCTTGTACTCACAATCCGATAATATTTTGCAGTTCAATTTATGCTTTATTCACTGGTTTGTTGTTCCGAAAAACAATATCACTTGTGTATTGATTTATTTACTATTGATATTTAGCACTGTATACGTAATTCAGCTATTTGGCGATTTAAAAATATTTATTTACGTCGGAGCTGACGTTCACTGTGGCGCCCTCTCAATACCGTTCATAAAAATTGGTTCACGAATGACGGAGTAATTCGTGTGCATACATAAAAAAAAATATACGGTACGAATTGATAACCTCCTCCTTTTTCGAAGTCGGTTAAAAATATACTCGTTATAACTTCATCAATTGATTCGCTATTTATCACACACTACTCACTACACCTGAGACTAAATGAAATCTAGAAAAAAGATTTGAAAACGACAATTTATGTTTTAGTTATGCACATTATTCTGTCTAATGACAAAATTACATATTGTGAAAAATTACTTGAAAAAAAAAAGAAAATATTTTATTTTTATACACCATACACTACAACAAAAAGAGAGAATTCAAATACAAAGAACAAAAGTAAGACTAATGAGCCTAAAAAATATGCAGTTTTCGCTGTAGTATCTGGTGTATCAAAAAAGGTAAGTGCTCAGCGATAATGCTGCTGAGCGATCAGCAGCGCTGATTTTCAACACATATTTGCATTAATGAGTTTTTGTTTATTCAGAACATACACAATTATTTTTTTAAATGACGGGCTATCCACGACAACTGGAACGTTTAAACGCACATTGACCAATACGCGTTATGACCAATGAGGATGAAAATATGATCAATGTTTGAGGAAAAGGATCAATGGTTACCGTCATAAGTAAATAAAGTTTAAATCTCTGACTACAGTTTCAAACGCTTTCGGTGGTCTCTTTCAAATGGAGCACAGACATTCCTCTCGGTTGACGTCTTGCCTGGCACAGATACAGTTCACTTCATTTATAAAATTAAATATATATGTGGAATATGTAAAAGGTTCTTGAAAATAGTGAAATTAAGCTGGTACTCACTATAATAATACATAATGAAGTAAACTAGAAACTGTGACTATCTCCCACATACCAGCTCCGTGCTACATTCAATTGGTACGGAGTACGGACGACGTCGTAATTACGAACCCCCATAAAAACCTCGGCTTTCTGGCTACAACTTAATCTGGCACACTGCCTAGTCTAGTTTTAAATAGTTGAATTAACTTTATTTAGTAACTCTAATTAATTTTATGTGGTAAGTTGCGCGGAGACCGCAGCGGGCGACTGCTTAACGTCCAAAATATAATGCAGATAATCTTACTGCTTACAGTGTTATTTTTATTATTTTTTACTACTGAGACTGCAGTATTCAGTGAGCTATAAATAGCATTGGTGGACAAAAATATTCTATGTTCATTCTTGTAGGCATATGATGCGAGCGAGACGGAAGATGGTCAAACTACAGACTCTTAAGTTGCCTTTACCGATAGGTATATAATCTGGGTGTCTTTAAAACGCAAGTGAACCAGTTTCTTCTAGGTATGCGCGTTCCATTATGGACCGTTACGTCACTTAACATCAGGCGGCTTGGCGGTCAAGCACAACACTATTAATGAAAAAAAAATGTCTTTACTTTATGTTTCCAATAAAGATAATCTCCACGTAAACCAGTGAAGACGAAACAAGCGGAAGCCTCCGTTAATGATACTATAACAAACCGAAACGGGTGTGATTGCGAAGTGTGTAAACTGCTGTAAACCGCTCCAGCCATAACTTTATATTGTTTGCAGATAAAACAAGTGGAAACCGAGCGTTTTCCATTCCCACTCCATTGTTGACTCATATCTTTAACATTATCACTGCGTAATAAAATCAATCCGAACAGTACTTAGGCCTTACTTACGTTCAAATTACAACAAAGGAAGTCGACGGGACGATGACGAAGCTTTTTTCTTGGAATATAATTCCGATAGAAGTCCTGAAAAAAAAAACTACATCGACTCTATTTTGTTGTCTCTATGCGTCAGAAAAGAGTAGAATGTAATGGAACCTTTGCAAACGCAAAATTATTTGGAAAATTGCTCGTGTTGGGAACATAAAAATATATTTAATTATAAATTTTGAATAAAAAATAAGATTTCAGCGATGGTTTTATATTTGTGGGTTTATTTTAATATTATGATATGATAATAACTTTGGTTTGTCAAATTATGCTTATTCGTTTGAAGTATGTTTTTGTAGTGTATAACGTTTTGTTGTATTTATTATTATATTAAATTATAATACTAACTTATTAGTACATTTTCCCTCTCTATATAAGTATTAGTATGTAATTAGTATTAGCATGTACATATATTATATGTCATTATTTAGTTTATAATGTTACTTGTTTAATATCCCGTGACACGCCCCGTCTGATTTATATTTTATATTTTTAGGGTTCCGTACCTCAATAGGAAAAAACGGAACCCTTATAGGATCACTTTGTTGTCCGTCTGTCTGTCCGTCTGTCCGTCCGTCCGTCCGGGTGTCGTTTGTACGGAACCCTCGGTGGGCGAGTCTGACTCGCACTTGTCCGGTTTTTTTTCCCTTCATCCTATGGTTCCCTGGAAGAGATCGCTTTTAGCGATAAGGCCGCGTGTTGTTGCACTAGTCTATTTAAGTACTTTATTATTACTTTTAAGGTGTGTACAATAAATAGTTTATCTATCTATCTATGATGGTTATTGACCGTTAATCGGTCGGTATAAGTACACTTTTTTGTTAATGCAATGAAAAGTGTTTGGAAAAAAATACAAATCCGTCTGTCTTGGCACTTTAATCAAGAAGTTTCAGTCCATACATCCCGGATCAATCATAAGATTATGTCCAAGTCAAAATAATATTCATGGATTAATATATATTCCTAAAATTTTCATTTTTTTTTTGGAAAACCATGGCCTATGTCCAGCAGTGGACTTCTTATGGCTGAGATGATAATGAAGTCGAAAATGTTCAAGGTTAGAGTGAATAGGTATTTTCTAGATCAACAAGATCAATCGTCGGCCAAACCTATATTTAACATCAGGTGTTGGTACTCCCTGAGCACTGTGACCACAGTCATACATCTTTAAAATGTAAAAAAAATATATTATATATTGCATTGCCACCCGAGTCAAATTAACTTACAAGTTTCGAATACGCAGACAGGTGTAACTTAATAAAACCATGCTAAATTGAATTCTATTATAAGACATATAATAGCACTTTAAGATTGGCATACTCCAATTATGGACCCCATGAGAATAGTAAGGGCCGGAACCTTCAAACTAGGTCATAAAGTTTTGTAACTGTGTTCTTCTCCACAACATCCGTTTCCTTATCTTGACTTAAACAACTCGAGTTTTGTGCGTTAAACGGGTAACGTTCAAATTGGGACTCGTTCCCGTTCTAAGTAACTGAAAGAACATGCGAGTAAACTTATGTATTTATAAGGTCCCGTATATTTCTACATAAATTTCTGTTTCGAAACATTTTTGTTATTGAAGGTAGCTAAAATAAAGATAATGTTTTTCTCTGTTATTAAATATACGATGTTGTATAATGTTAAAATAAGCCCAGTATATACGTATACGTATGTATGTATTTTAACTGATTTCCAAAAAGAAAGACGACTATCTTAATTCGACTGTATGATTTACTTTTCGTATTTTTGTTGGGTACTTCGGCGTTTCGCACCGCAAGTGGTTCGAACCGCGGTGCGAATCACCCAAGAGCTCTTTTTACGCAATTACTCAACCAATTATGACTTGATTTAGATGGGGTTTTTGCTAAGTAGTCCCAGGTAGGTTTCAGAGGTAGTCCCATATAAATATTATCAAAATCGGTTCTGCACTTTGGTTTTCAATAACTGGAAATATGTCATCGGAATAAAAGAAATTGCCTATTTTGAAGTCGGTTGTTTCAGTTTTTTAAGCTATAATGATTATAGAAGTTTTTTGCAAAGTACACGAGTAGGGGCAGGTTTCGCTTTGGTTCTTCTATCGCCTAGCATCTAGGCTCTAGCATTGGTATCCTATCGTATCTATGTTCCGAGTTCAAAGGCAATGTTTCCGTGTATAACAAGATTTCGCATCAAACATCACTGAGTGGCGAGCGCAGCACATTGCTAGACAGTTTAAAACTATTTAATGTAAAGTTCTGTGTTGCCTTGGAATTCTGTTCATTTTGTCAGCTAGTCGTAAAAAATATAACGATATTAACAAAAACAACTAAAAAAACATGGTGATATTTAATGTTAATAATTATGCATTATTCTCTAATGTATCGTGTTTGCTCACATGTTCAAAGAGCAAATATGATTAAATTTGCCTATACTTCCGGCCTATCTAAATAAGCCACACTTTATTCTAAAGTTTTCGTTTTCCCTGCAAACGTAAATACTTATTGGCACTCTACGCCAGGGATACCTTTTCACACACGCAAGGGCGCAGTTACGTGCTAAGCCCCCACGTTGCGGTTATATTTTACACCCAAACCTACCCTAAAGTTGGCCGTTTTTCCCCAGTACCCTAAAAACAAAGTTCCATTCCAAGCCAGTGTGAAAACTTCTCAAATTGTTGAGCTGCAAACACAGCGCAACAGTCGTTTGACAACGTCGCGGCAACGTGGCGCTGCCTCCAATAAAACGGTATCGAAATGTCGGACGCTTTGTTCTAAACACTTTATTAAGTTTAAAGGCTTTGCTGGCTTTGGAGCCGGTCTGGCCGAGTCGGTCGGCTTAAGCTGCTGCCGTGTGAGATTAGGGACAAAAGCGGTCATTATGTAATGAGTTTAATGATTTACTGTCCACATAAATTTAGTCAGATATTTCTTGACGAGCCTGCTTTGCCTTTATTTACCGACTTTTAAAAAGAAGGTTTTATATTCGGTCGATATTTTTTAAACAAAATAGCGCATTATGAAATCGATAAGTTTTTTGAACTAAAATTATGAACTACAACAAAGCATATGTATAAACTACCATACAAAAAAGCAAGCAAATTCTTCTAGATCGATGAGATATGTTGTTGGCCATACCGTCACATAACTCAGGCGAGTTGGTTGCCAAACGTAGCGTTATCTATCTACTCAGCATGCTAGCAGCATAGCCACATTGAATGACGATGCTCATAGCGTTGAACCAGAGACGAAACAATAATTTGAGTGACGCGTTGCGTCGCTCTGGCGCTCTGATAAGTTTTTGTAAATGAAACGAGCAATTAATATAACTTCTAACTATTCTGTGTAACGATAAATATGATACTTTCTTCTATTTTTGGCAAAGAACAAAGGTGAATGTGGCAAGGCAAAAGGCAGTATGCCATTATAGGTTTATATCTTATAGAAGTCGTAGCGGAGATTAATATAATTGCGACACATTTGAATTTTTCTGTCTCCCCTTGACCTTGGCCTATTCATAATATAAGTGCTAGATTCTATCCGTTACATCTAAATTCTAGTTCAGTATAAGTATTTTCGTGAAGACATTACATTTATACAATAGATGTTACAAAGATTCAATTTCGTTTTTATAATTTCTGTGTGTAAAATCTAGGCAAAGTCTCTTACTACAAGGTCATTACCCTGTTATTTCCCAGGTCATTTCCCTGTACAAAAGTGCTCCATCAAGGCACGTGATAGTACATTTACCTGACATAAAAAAGTCCCTGTCAGAGCATCTGATAGTGATTAAGTACTTTTTCTTGACGTTGTTTCCTCGCAGGTTAAACGTGCAGTGTTTGTGAAGTTGATTGCAATACAGGTTAGAGTGACGAAGTTCTTGTAGCTTATATTCAGTGCAGAGTTTCCTTTGTCTCACTTTGATGGCATTACTTACAAGTTTCATTCCTTCTTTTAAAGCCTTTGGAAAGTATTTACTGGTCATTTTCAATATTTGAAGTCTATCTTGACTTAACTTAAATCTTACTTATTACGTATTTAATAAACTAGAATTTTTAATAAAGTTAGTACGATTTCCAAACAAAAGTATTTTTATAGTGAAGTAATTGTCGCCAACTTTAATATCGGTCTTTATCGGCGGTAAATCTATAAAGTTGCAATTAATAACAAAAATGACAATTATATTATATTTACTCATACTATTTTATTAATAACAATAAGTTATACGTTTTTTTATTCGCGAATAGGCTTGCGCTTGACCGTCAACTCACCTGGTGTTAAGCTACAGTTACGGTCTACGATGGAGCGCGCTTGCCTAGATGCAACCTATTCACACGTCAAAAACAATAACAGTAGTATTTATAGATTTTAGTAGTATTTATCCATCCATCTTTCGATAAAAATCATTTATTAAAATTTTTTGCTGTTTGTCTCCTGTTTTATTCAACAAACAATACCTATTTGCCAATAAACACCAATATTAAAACTAACAAAAATTACTTTATTGTAAAACTCTTTTCAACCATAATTAGTGAAAATACTTCTGTATACAAATCGTACCTTAAATATCGGCTCCATACTGTACTTGTTATAGACTACTTATAAAAGTTTTAGTAACAATTCAATTGTGTAGTACGAAATATTGAGAAATACTTGAGAGATATGAGACATTTCTCGGAACGCAGAATTAGAATAAGCTCTAGAGCTTATTCTAATTCTGCGTTACTTATTTACTAGTAAATAAGTTCGATATAATGTGACACGAGATGAATATTTAATAGACATTCAACATTCTGTAGATCTCACAATATTAACATAACTTATATAAAATCAATGCTAGTCTAGACACTAGACAGATTTCAATGTTATAGCAATCAACATGCTGTAGGTATCGCCGGGATTTTCATAAATACTTAAAGCAGGGTTCTATAGACCGCAGTATTATTAGGTATATGTTCTGTGATAATACAACAGCTATCTCATTGTTTCATTGATATGTGATTAACTGTGCTCCGACTGCGGTTTCACCCGTGTAGTGATGAAAAACTGTGATAATAATAAAATTAAGCCTATTTTCGTGTTATAACAATCAAGGAAGTCGCAAATTAGGTCGCCCTGCGACGTTTTTCACATGATTAGATAGGTCTTATAGAAGAGCATTCAAATTACAATACATTTAGCCTAGTATACTACAGTTCTGATTAATCAGTAATCATTCCTGCATATGTCACACATTGCTGGAATATAATATGATAGTTTTTAGGGTTCCGTACCCAAAGGGTAAAAACGGGACCCTATTACTAAGACTTCGCTGTCTGTCTGTCTGTCTGTCTGTCTGTCTGTCTGTCTGTCTGTCTGTCTGTCTGTCTGTCTCCAGGCTGTATCTTATAAACCGTGATAGCTAGAAAGCTGAAATTTTCACAAATGATGTATTTCCGTTGCCGCTATAACAACAAATACTAAAAATTAAAAAAAACTAAATATTAAGGGGGGCCCCCATACAATAAACGTGTTTTTTTCGTATTTTTTTGCTCAATATTAAAAACGGTAACAGTTAGACGCTTCAAATTTTCACAGAATATTTACTTGTATATTACCTTTCAAAATAAATAATTAAATAACAATAAAGTAAATATTAAAGGGGGGCTCCCATACAACAAACGTAATTTTTAAGCAATTTTTAATCGATCTCAATTAAAAGGTAGAAACTTGAATATTTGTAAGTAAATATTTAGAAATATATTAACTATAAAAATAAATACCTAATTTAATACATAAAAACTCACAAAATGAAAATAATCCGTGCATCTAAACGCGGTGCGAGCGCCGGTTTAGCGGGGTAGCGGGGTAGCGGGGGAGGTAACATCACGGAGCGAGCCATAGCCGCGCGTATTCGCGCGAGCGTCGTCATGCTGCCCGGATGTGTATCGAAAACCTACCTATAAGTTTGCAATTTACTACTTGGAATTTCGTTGATTTCTCGTTATTTTATAAACAAAACTAAACTTTGTAGTATTATAGATGATAGTACGGAACCCTTCGTGCGCGAGTCCGACTCGCACTTGGCCGATTATTTGTATCTCCTGATAAGTAAGCAAATTCGACTTCCGTACCTAGTTTCACAGACTAATAAGGAATTGAATTGAATTGAATAGCCCGGTTGTCAGTCGGCCTACAACCAGGCTCTTCCTGTCGCCTATAGATGTCGTCTGGCTACTTTGTGGCCGTCCTATGCTGTGTTTGCCGGTGCGTGGTCTCCTCGCTCAGTTGATATAAAATGTATTAAACTAAAAAAATACTCCGCAATAAACCAAACGAAATACACTCACTAGAGATTTATATTAGCAAATTGCTTCTGCAAGGAAGTTAAATATGCGTTATTTACTCTCTCATTTTCTTTTGAAGGCAGCGGGCACAAAGGCTATTTGCATGCCGCAGGCTAAGGGTTCATTATTAAAAGTAGCATCCTATTTAAATAGTGTCTTAATACAACGCTTCCTTTGATACGTTCGGTTTGTTTCCTTCGATATCTATTTATTGCTTCAATGAAATTTCTATTGGATAAACACATTACGCCCTTTTGTCCTCTCGGAATGAATGGGCCATATAATAAAATCTTTATAAAAATAACTTTTATGGTATAACACACACGTTCATTTGTAATAGTCGATAAATATCCAGAATAAGCAAGGTTATGTGATTTTAACAGGATTAGGCCCACATATAAACCTCTAGCAGGAATTGCAGCATTTAGGTATTAAAAAATGTCAATGTATGCTGTCAAAATATATTAAAATAGCTTTTTACTGTGTTAATACTGATTTAGTATTTACTTCAGTACAAATAGGACTGACTGGCAGAAAATGCTACATTAGCATTAAGTCCTCTTATTGTACAGCTTGTTACTTGTAATTGTGTGCAATAAAGTGTTAAGTAAAGAATAAATAGGAGGTTTTGGCCAACGGTCTAGCAGGATTTGAGATTTAACTTTGTTTTCACACACCGTCATTTATCATCATGTAAATATATGCCTATAGCTTGGTCTAGCTAGCCTCACCCATGGAAGAAAAAAACATATTTAAAAAACAACTTGGTTGCCTGGAAGAGATCGCTTTTAGCGATAAGGCCGCCCGTTGTTACACTAGTGGAAAATGATTTCCTTTTTGTACTTGCTTTTGTTCATTTTGATGGTGTGTCAATAAAGAGTTTATCTATCTATCTATCTATCTATTTGATTACAGTCCTGGGATCTAAACGGAAACTTCGATAACTATTATTTTTCTCAATTGGCAAGATGACGCAAGACGCTAGACGCAGGACGCACCCTATCGGTCTTTTGAAGTCCATGCTGGAGGCCTATATCCAGCAGTATAATTTTGTGCCTGGGATGATAATAATGAACATGGCATTATATATAACCTTTAGCGTTCCATGTCATGTTTAGTAATCGTGTATTTTGGAATCGTGCGACGTTCTAGCCGGTCTGAGGATGCTTTGCAGCACTAGCCAGGAGATCGGCGCAGTGAGCAGGGTACGCGAACTTTTGACTCGATGATGATTTTTTACACAATACATATGAAAGACATATTCTCAGTGATAGTTTGGGATTCAGCACGGTATGTCTAGATTCAACATTGACGTAAAGGTTACCCGTACATTTATTTGTTTATTAAGCTATTGCATAGCTTCTTTCGCGGGCCTTGAGCGTGGAGACCGAATCCAGAAATTCCGTAACGAAAATAACCTAACACACCGCGCGTAAAGCTATTATGCAATAGCTTTACCGCGGCAGTCTCCGAGTGCCACACGTCTTTTTTTTATTTTATTTATTAAACAAAATCTACAGCCCTTTGAAACGTACATTAAATAAAATATATAAGGTAAATAATAGATTTACATTTCAGTCGTAAAGTAAAGGGAGATACTTTTACATCAAATAAAAAAGTAAGCCCTGCTTAAGTTAAACGTGTGCGTGATGTGAGTGTATGATGGTGAATGTGTGGGTGTGGAGTTGTGCGTTATTAATTCATATTACATTAACTAAAACGGCAAAAGCGCTAATACATCACCTGTAACCGGTTAGATGTTAAGTTTATATCAGAAGTCCGTCCAATGGAGGAAAGTGTCAGCTGATGGTATTAAGTTACACATATGATGCTTTCTTAGCAAACTTACCTATGCATGTCAACAATATGACCGCGACTGTTGCACCTGTTTTAGCTTATATAACCACAAGCGCAAAAGTTTTTTTAAATGTTATATAGATCAGCAATAGGCTACCAATTCACCTCATTTATGCGATGGTGCGGCCGAGGATGGAGTTCGTTGATCTAGAAGATTTCTATTCACTATAGCCTTCAAAACTCCAAGATTGTAGTTCTCAGAAATAATTCCATTACTGTGCAGTACGTATATGTATGTGTAAATGCTAAATGTACATTTATGTTTGTAAATATGAGTATATAACTCAAACACAGATATAATTCACGAAATTGATATGCCGTTTGAATAAAACACGGAAACAATTTATTTTCCCCGTATGTTAAGTAAACAGGGTAAAATGGTATTTCGTATTCTTATTGTCTTTCAACTTGAGATAATAAGGTAAATAATTGGCCAAGAACGTGTAGGTCTCTACACGTTCTTGGCCAATTATTTACAGGGTTTTTAATTCAGAGGTCATTGACCATTTCTTGTACACGTACTTGACAAAATACCTTCTCGGGTACATTTTCATTTGCCGTACTACTTTAAAGAACCCTTATGAATTAGTCATGCCCGTCTGTCTATCCGAATGTCATGTATCCGTATCACAGCCATGTTCTTCAGAGATTCTTATTTATTACTTAATTCAGACATAGACATGTCTTATTATTGACAGGCAAATGAAAATGTACCCGAGAAGGTATTTTGTCAAGTACGTGTACAAGAAATGGTCAATGACCTCTGAATTAAAAACCCTTTTTGCGTTAATCAATTTTCAAAGCTTGAGTGAATAGATATGTTCTAGATCGATGAGCTCCATCCTCGGCCACACCGTCGCCTAACATCAAGCGAGTTGGTGGATTGGTTGGATCTATCTTGCGTAAAAAAAATCATTTCTAAAAATGATTTTTAGGTACAAAAATTAATTTGGATCAACTTGAAATTTTTGTCGTATTGAAATATTAACAATAACCTCTAGGTGTTTTTCCACTTCAATACGTATGTATGTATAAAAGTGATAGTCATCTGCGAGCACGGTTCTTACATGGTAATTAATTACTTACATCCTTTTATCTTTCTTAAATCAACACCATGTTCGAAAGGTTTTATCTTTAAAAACAATGGTTTTGTCATTTTTTTTTCTATAATATCCTGGTTTGTTCGAGATAAAATCATTAAATACATTTTATCCCAATGGTTTGCGGATAATAGCAATATCTTTTCAACACGGGAAACTCATGTTGTACTGTCAACTCGTTAATAAAATTTTATATAATATACAATTTCCCCCTATTATCAATGACTAGGTGCGCCCTATGGTTTTAACAATTTAGGTCTCAGTTTCGTGAAATTTCCGGTTTAAAAAAGGCTATATTCATTCAAAAGAAAAAACGATTCCCAAACTATGTATCTTAACTACTAGTGTGTACGGAACCCTCGATTCACGAGTCTAACTCGCACTTGTCAGATTTTAATCTTTAACATTTTCTTTTCTTCGATAATAAGAATATCTTTTTAACACGGGAAACATATGTTGTACCGCAGAAAAGTTTTTAATAATTTATATTTCCAATTCGTTATAGGTACTCAGCAAAACATAATTTAGTTTAGACTTTCGTGCCTCAAAATATCTTACAAAAAGCAATCACTATAAAAAATCACGCCTCACCTTTTCACCTCTACCATAAAACATAAATTATGCAGCGTGAAAGCGACTCCACCGTTTTATTGTTCCCGTAACACTGCCCAGCGGAATAGGAGATGAATGGAGTCGTGGTGCTTTGTTGCCTCCTAAATAAAGGGCGCTTTATTGAGACATTTTTGGGGGATAGTTAGGGTGTTCCGTGTGACCGCGCCCTTCCCCCGCCCGCCGCCAACTTCCTGAGGCGTGAATGAAATAATTTACTATTACTGTTTTTGTTGGAAGTCTCTTAATTTTAAGTTTCTTAATTTTAGGTCTTACTAAAATTAAGAAAAGCTAGTAATATCAATAAAAACTGTACGTTTGTAAAAATTTACAATTCAGCTTATTTGTAGTAACAGTATGCTTCTACATATATATTTATTTTTTATTGATTACAATTTTTCAATTATTTTTATGAGCAATATGAGCATTTTTGCGAATAGAATTATTTACATAAAAATGTAGCCTATAACGCTCAATAAGTAAAAAAAAGATCTAACAACATATCACACAAAAACCGATCAACTCAAAAAAAAAACTTCATAGTAGCACAGTCGGGTAAAAAGACACATTTAATCCCGTTCCAATATACGCACTATCATACACCAATGCTCCTATCCACAATATGACGTTTATTTTTCATCCGTAGTGAAGCGCGTCTGAACTGTAGAGCAACCAATTCCCCAGTCCCCGTAACTGTGTCCATTTGGCACCAGACTAGCCATTTGTGCTGAGGACCCACTTTAGGGCCGCGCCCCAAATAACTTTAATTAGGGGTACAAATTCTATCCTCATACCACTATTATGAAGGTTGAAATGAGTTTGAAATTACACTGGACGCAATTCGGACCCTAATTTGGATATTTAGGTTGGGAAATATAAATGTCCATTGAATTTAAATTACTGGAAAAATAGAGGGGCGGAAAAAAAAACAGTAGATTCAATTTTAGAATGTAAATAAAGTGGTGAAGAATAGTTTTATTTTATATTTTTGTCGAATGCGCAAAAAAATTTGTAAAATGTAATTTTGTATTGTATTCAATTGACATCAGTCTATTATCCGCTAAAACTAATTTTTATGAAATAAAATTCACTCATATTCACTATTGACTCTCAACTAAGGCTGCCAAAACACAATATATATTATAGATACATATTAAAAAAAAAAATAAGACAATCATTTATTTAACGGATGATCGCGTATATTTTACATCGTTTTACGACACGACGGGACCACGGACGCTACAAAAGTGTTCGAAGCCTCAGGTCATAAAATTATATAAAATATACGTGATAAATCAATTAAAATTGAATTAATTGATTATATCAATTAAATTAAATCAATTGAAATATCCATAAGCTTTGTTGCCTATGGATATTTTAAATAATCTCCAATCACTGTTTTTCATTTTTAGGGTTCCGTACCCAAAGGGTAAAAACGGGACCCTATTACTAAGACTTCGCTGTCTGTCTGTCTGTCTGTCTGTCTGTCTGTCTCCAGGCTGTATCTCATAAACCGTGATAGCTAGAAAGCTGAAATTTTCACAAATGATGTATTTCCGTTGCCGCTATAACAACAAATACTAAAAATAAAAAAATAAAATTAAGGGGGTCCCCATACAATAAACGTGTTTTTTTCGTATTTTTTTGCTCAATATTAAAAACGGTAACAGGTAGACGCTTCAAATTTTCACAGAATATTTACTTGTATATTACCTTTCAAAATAAATAATTAAATAACAATAAAGTAAATATTAAAGGGGGGCTCCCATACAACAACCGTAATTTTTAAGCAATTTTTACTCGATCTTAATTAACAGGTAGAAACTTGAATATTTGTAAGTAAATATTTAGAAATATATTAACTATAAAAATAAATACCTAATCTAATACATAAAAACTCACAAAATGAAAATAATCCGTGCATCTAAACGCGGTGCAAGCGCCGCGCCGCGGTGTGGTGCTGGCGCGAGCGCGAGGCGGTTGCTAAGCAACGGCCGCGCGGGTAGCGGGGGAGGTAACATCACGGAGCGAGCCATAGCCGCGCGTATTCGCGCGAACGTCGTCATGCTACCCGGATGTGTATCAAAAATCTACCTATAAGTTTGGAATTTCGTTGATTTCTCGTTATTTTATAAACAGAACTAAACTTTGTAGTATTATAGATGATAGTACGGAACCCTTCGTGCGCGAGTCCGACTCACACTTGGCCGATTATTTTTATTAATTAGTTATATTTTTTTTATCACATGTCAGTTATAATATTAAATAAGATTTTATTAAAATTTGTTTCATTTCAATGAATATCAATCGATTAGTAAACTTACGAGATGTAAATATCTTAGTGACGTCATATTTCGCAATAGTGTGCTTTCTGTCGTAATGCTCGTAACTTTCTTATTATTGAAAATATTTTAATTTTGTTTTAGTGTAGCAGATTAATATGTAGTTATCTTTTTAAGAGCATATAAAAATCGTGCATATTTCCATTAACTTACTTTTATTTATTTTTTATTACTTTCAATACTGCGTTACTTAACATCACATAAGCTGTGATGAACCATAAAAAATTACAGGTCAGATACAAAAGAGAGTCATAAAATACGACGCGTATTGTCAAGAGATTTTTCAGTGATCAGTTGATAATCAAAGCACTGACAGGATATCCCCCCGGTAGTCGTGCGTCAGCACCTAGACATATCCAGCGATTGTGCCCTAATTTTAAACATTTACAACATACGTAAACAGTTCAAAAGCTCGTGACTTCAAGAAGTGCTGTAATTTAATGTTATGCTCGATTGAACCGTAATAGAAAAGCTGGATTCAAAAAAAGGGTTGGCAAAGCTCCAGTATTTACGGTAAAATTTGCAATAAGCGTAAAAAATGTCACCATCAGAGTTGAAAACGAACAATGTTGAATATAAAAGAATACTTACATTGAATTGGGGCTTGGTATTTTCATCAATTTCGAGAAATAACAACTTTTTGTGCTTCTTTCCTTTCATAATCATTCAGAGATAGCCTTGTTGCTTCGTTTTCATTTTAACAAAATAAGAAAGCTTCAAAGAATAATACCTATACATTTAGTAATAAATCATGATGTTAAATTCAAATTCAAATTCGTATATTGAGATAAAAACGGAAAAAGACTAATTACAATTATCTCATAATATTCAAAAATTATTATTCGTAAACAATGCGTGTCTGAGGATTACGAAATATTCACAGTATTTACTAAATTTAAAGATTTGTATTATAGCAAATATAACTAATTTCAAAACTAATAAACCTTACTAGAGTACATAATATAAGCTCTCTCTCTTTCTCTCTCCCTTACAGAGAAAATCAGCTATTAATTCCATTTGGTGGTAAGTTCAGCCTTTCTGCTTTTGTTTCCCCACAAAGCTTGATTCACGACGTCATCATTATTGCTTGCACAGATGCTGTCTCGAGGCGCTAGAGTCCATCAAAAAACGTGCTAATTAGCTTATTGGCAATAATACCTTTTCTCGGTCTAAATTCAAAAGTTTGGAACATTAACGTAAATTTATTGGTCTGTCGGTTTTAAATCACATACTTTTCGGTGAGTGTGCATCAGACACGTTCGATCTTATACTATCTTGCCCAATCTTCTACCGTACGGTTAGAAATATGAAAAAGCAACATCGCTTCATGTTGGATATTCCAACAATCCGAACGAAGCGTTTTGTGGTTCCACATTTATTATACGAACTTCTAAATTGTGGAATAGCCTATGCTTGCGCTTGACCGCCAACTTGGATTAAATTTAATTTTGTCTTATTTTAATCCATTAATTAACAACGAATGAATTTAAAAAAAAAGATAAATTGTACTACTGTCACATTGTTGCACTGTGTCTCAGAACGTCCATTCCGTGCACATTTCCCGTGGCACGTCCTGTTGTTTTAATATCCGTATGTTGGTAAATGCGCCGTGACTCTTCTGGGAGGGACTTGCGATTGGCAACGTGCTTAAATCTCGGAAATGTATGCTTGCGAGAAATCGGGAAAGTTGATACTGCTGTGTTAGGTACTTACGTAAACAGGAAGCGATGTTGAGTCATAAGGGAATCGGAAAATCACGACGCGCTATGAACATGATGTGAATAGTAAGTTATAGATTAGTAGGTATTGTGTTACGTTTGTGAAATGAGGAGACAGTTTTTAGTTTAATTTTTTCTATATAACGTAAAGTTATGCTCGGTTTCGGCCATTGTGCCATGCAGTTCGTAGAATAGTCTTTTCTAAAGGCTGCGAGGCTCAAAAGCCTTAGTCGAGAGTGGCTTATCATTTTATGAAAATAAAATTTTAAATGTCAGGCAAAATAGCTGTGAACAGTAAAAAAAAACAAGTGATGTTCATTTCTTACTCCTCAACAAACACGCTTCCGCTTTTATTTAATTTGTTTACACTCGTACATATTGTTATGAAAGACGATATGTTTTTAAGGTTCTCGCGTAAACTCTACGAGTTGTCAATAAAGCTTAAACCTGAAAACATCGTTAATAAATTAAACTGACAATAGTTGGTAGACTTTTAGAATAGTTTAAATAAATAAAAAACCGGACAAGTGCGAGACAGACTCGCCCACCGAGGGTTCCGTATAAACTAGAAGATAAAAGGGGGAAATTATATAATATTTTTTTTACATTTTTCGTCATAATCCGCAAATTACATCGTAAAAATAATTTAAAACCTGTTTTAGCTTGTGCTAATGAAGCTCTTTCACATGATACCCCCACATGATATGGTTAATTTACGTAAAAATTTGGACCCTCATTCCTTGCATAAAGACACTATATTTTTGTTATTAAATTAATAAAACCGGACAAGTTAATTTTTTTACGAACGCTGAGAAATTTTATTTTTCTTTCTGCAGCAAGATACTATAGATTTACATATTAATGGTTTTAATTTCAACTCGATACCTTCACGCATTCCTGAGATAAAGGTCTTGACACTCGGACAGACGGAATTCTGGACGGAATTCAGAATTTTTTTACGAAAATTGAGAAATTATATTTACAACAAGAGACTATGGATCTACGTATATGATTTTAATTTCAACACGATACCATCACACGTTCCCGAGATACAGGTCTTGACAACTGGACGGACATACAAACGGACAACAAAGTGACCCTATAAGGGTTCTATTTATTCCTTTTCAGGTAAGGAACCTTAAAAATGGTATTCATATAAAAAACTTTTTTTTAAAAGATGTCGAATATAATCACTGCAGAATGTTGAAAACTTAACAATTAACTTTAAAATATAAGCGTAATTCTACATCAGACGTGATTTTACATTATTTAGTAAATCTATGTAGGTATAAACCTATAAACTATAAACCTCATATCTTAATCTTAACTTTATGTTAGAAAATCATCCTATATAATAACATGAATCTCCAAGAACAAACACAGCCGTAAATGTCAACGTAATTCTGTTTTCAATCTTACTAAATTGAAGTCACCCGCTCTCATAAAACACCTAAATCAAAGTAATTTGCTTTTATGTTGTCGCAACCGCAAACATGAGGAACCTTGATATTTTACTACTCGCCCGGGCTTATGATCTAACTTGGCTTAAATTACTTATAGAACGTGTAATGACTGGGAATAAATATGTGGATAATAAAAATGACGCGTTGGTCGCGACGGAACCCCAAAGTTGGGTATTCTGAATCACGCATAGAAAATTATAATAAACAGCACTACCTTATGAGATTATTCTGGACTAGCCCCGGTATATAAACTGAACTAATTTTATTATGGGTATAGACGTCTTCTCGTTGTGAGAATGACGCTGCCCGGATGCGAGTCACCAAGCTTCACATTTTTTATAGGGACTCTGAGATAATTCAAAAGATATATTTAAATATGTTGTGATGCGCGAGAGAGACAGCTGCGCGCTTTGAACCCCGCGTTAAAATACGCAGTTTTTTGTTGCTTTAGTTGGTTTATGTATCTTTATTAGGATTCTTGTACATTTATTTTTTATTGACTACTTGAGCGAAGCAAACGCAGGGCTTCGGGAATTTTTGCTACGCGGAGTATTTTCCCCAAAAATGGGGAATTTGTTGCAGCGCTATTTACAAAC
The DNA here is from genome assembly GCA_947563715.1 of Lycia hirtaria. Classification (NCBI taxonomy): domain Eukaryota; kingdom Metazoa; phylum Arthropoda; class Insecta; order Lepidoptera; family Geometridae; genus Lycia; species Lycia hirtaria. Next base: position 30,907,393 of record OX387375.1, read on the forward strand.
CAATTGTAATAATATCTGCTAGATATGCTTGGTACTTTATTCTAAACAAGCATTTTACAAGCAAAATCGGTAAAGAAATAAGTTGTCGAACTAAAAGGTTATGAAATCTCGGATGAAAAGAAAACAAGAATGCTAATTTTGATAGTTATTATTATTATTTTGAGCCTGTTCCGTCCTACTGCTGGGCAAAGGCCTCCCTATCCTCCTTCTATTCTTCTCGTTCAATTTTGATAATATTTGACGAAAACATTTGATACTGAATTTTGGACTAGAATTTCGAATATGAGCGGTAGACTTCGCGAGCACAGACTTTTTCGCAACAAGTAATTTAGCAAAAGTGTTTTTTTCACAGCCAATCATTTTAAAAACCGTATATTTTTAATTACTGACAGTTTTCCTAAATTACAAAAAAATATGTCTAAGGCCTAAATCAATCGCGGGGAAAAACCGCAAGTGCGGCCGCTTGTATTCGTTTTCCTGTTTAAAAAACTCACGCGGTTAAAAACCGCTGCGGTTTAACCGTAGTGCGGCCTTAGCCTTATTCTTATTTTTATTTTTTAGAAGTACTCAGAATATTTTATTTTTTGTGACATGTCACATTACTATTCATAATGACGCACCGAAAATAGTTCCCAAACTAAGTCTTTTCTACTTACAAGTGTTTCTTCTTGAATAGAAACAGTACTTGGAAGAGCAAAGTATTAGCTAAGATAAGGCAATGGGAAAACTTTCGCAACTTCGGTTCCCTGAGCATTAACTGAATAATTTGTAGAGTCTGGGAAATTACAAGAAATTCTTGCTAACCAGGTTTTCAGTGTCAGTCTAAGTTCTTTGGTAAAATACCTTTACTTGGTGAGGTTTCATTTGGATTAGTTAGGTAGGTATATATAAGGCTTAGTAGAAGCAATTACATACTTAATATAAAGGTTTTAATTAAACGTATCGCAAAAAAATGGACACAAAAAACTTCAATTGGACTTGATATCTATTTCTAAAAAGAAGAAGAAAATGATCCCTACCCTTGTTAACAATTTTTATTAACGATTTTCTTCTTAGGTATTAGGTTTTTTCTTAGGTATATGTAGGTTACTTGTAAAACGTAATACAAAACAATTTTTATTTCTTATGAGACGTTTTATATTTTGTTGTATAATAGCTAGAAGTAAATGGTGAACTAAATATAGAAAGACGACAAAATTCATCGTAAAATTAAAATTTCTTAATTAATTATAAAAACTACTACACCAAAGTACAAAGCAACCAACACTGGAAAAACTGTGAAAAATGCTTTGCCCAGCAGTGGGACACTAACAAGCTAACAACAACAACAATATATAATAAATTCCTGGTAAAATTAAAAACCATCTATTTTAGAGGTAGTCCGCTTGCACCATGCACCAGATGCACCAGACCAAAATACGAAAAAATAATACAAAATATATACATACGTTTACAGAAGGTGATGCCACTATCGCATTCCGCACCATAAATATTCTGTAACATCACGCTTATGATAATATTAAAGTGTATATAACTGGAAATTAAACGAATAAAAAAGTGTTTGTTTTGTTCCCAAAGTGCAGTAATAATGTTTTTAAGAGTTTAGCAATCGTTACTCATTAAAAGTGTTAGAAGCGGCAGGTCATAAAATTATGTAATATATACGCGATAAATCCATAAAAAAAAATTTCATTTCAAAAAGTCCAGCAAGTTTAGCACACGTATTTGCCCTCGTTCTTATGTAAATATTAAATCAGTAGGTAATAAATAATTATCTGCCTTTTAAAAATAATTTTACTTTCCATTTACGTTTAATCTTCAACATACTTACCTGAATTTGGTAATTAATCTTAGACTTATTCAGCAACAATTAAATATAGAAATAACCTCAGTAAACATTCAAAATTGAATTGACACATAAACTTGAAAATCGAATATTGGGTAACTCACGCATGCGACGAACCTTTATTAGGGCCTTCTCAATAATTCACTCGTTGCTCTTAAATTACTTATAATTTTAATGAGAGAGTACGGAATATAATAATCCGAATAGCAGCAGCTGGCGAATTAACATAAATTCAGCAGCATTGTTAACTTGCGAAGCTGAACACGATTTAATATAGCGAGTGCCGTGAAGCATGTGTTAAGGTTTATATATTAGCTCACACAAGCGCACCTCGACTAATTTTAATCGCAATTTAGATATAAATAATATCATAAGACGCATAGTTATCCAAGGAATAGCAGATAATTTAACCGTTTTATTTTTAAATTAATAAAAGAAGAATAAATCAGAATAAACAAGATCAGCAATCACGTAATCGTAATAAACGCAGTGACAAGTTTAATCATCCAAATTCTTTTGTTCTCCTTCCTACTGACATAGTAGAAGTAAAAAAAACAATAATGAGCCTCAAAAATAGTACTAGCACTGGTTGGGATGGAATTCCGTCAATTATTTTTAAGCTTGGTATAAATACGTTAGCACATCCCATAACGATCCTATGCAATAAATGCTTCGAAGAAGGTCGCTTTCCTGATGCTTTGAAACGTTCAATAGTAATTCCATTACATAAGTCAGGGGACAGAGACTGCACAACTAATTACAGGCCAATTTCACTCTTGCCTACACTGTCAAAAATACTAGAAAAACTGATAAATACCAAATTAAAAAACTATTTAGACCAAAATAATCTACTCTCTAATAATCAATTTGGCTTTAGAAATAAAAAATCGACATCAGATGCAGTTCATACACTATTAGAAAAGATTGTCAACGATCTGGATAAAAAAAAAGTGTCTGGCAATATTCCTTGATTTGGCAAAGGCCTTTGATACGGTCTCTGTCCCTGTACTTCTAGATAAGCTACACAGAATAGGTATAAGAGGAATACAATATGAACTTTTTAAAGACTATTTGTCAAATAGGATGCAAATGACACGAATCGACCAATATCTGAGTGAAGAGGTAAACATTGAGTACGGCGTGCCACAGGGCAGCATATTGAGACCAACCCTATTTTTTATCTACATTAATGATCTGTGCAATCTTAGGCTCAATAATGGAAGTGTTGTGACATTCGCAGACGACACAGTTTTATATTTCTCGGGCAAAACCTGGTCAAATGCCAACCAGTCTGCGGAAGAAGGCTTTAGAATGATTACCAAATGGCTAGATCATAACTTGTTAACGCTAAATGTACAAAAAACTGAATATATTTCATTCAGCATTACAAAGACTGGACAACCTTTATCACCACCTATTGAAATTAAAGCACATCACTGTCATGATACTAATGCCTGCAACTGTCCTAAATTAACTTCTGCTACCGAAATTAAGTATTTGGGTGTCATTATAGACAGTAATTTATGCTGGAAGCCCCATATAAAAACCTTGTCTGGACGAATCAGAAAACTATTATATATATTTAAAACCTTACGATATGTATGTGATAAAAGTCAAATTACTTCTGTGTACTTTGCGCTATGCCACTCCATTATCACTTATTGTATTTCGTCTTGGGGTGGTTGTCCAAAATCTACTCTAATTACGGTTGAACGGGCGCAAAGAGCAATATTAAAAGTAATGTTGTTCAAACCGTTTCGCTATCCAACCGATGATCTATATAGAGAACTACCCATTCTGAGAATAAGACAATGCTATATGCTTAAAATTATCCTCAACCAGCATCACATAATCCCTGACCATAAACCTGACGTTAGAAGAAAGGATAGAGTTTATGTCGTTAGAAGTTATAGGACTAAGTTCGCCCAGCGATTTTTGGATTCATGGGCCCTTATTTATATAATCAAATCAGTAAAACTGTCATGTTAAGGTCTTTAAATAGTTATAAGTGTAAAAAAGCAATAACTGAATTTATGAACAAACAAAGTTACGACGAAATTGAAAAAAATATGGAGATGTTGGAGTGAGATATACAAAATGACAATTAAATTAAATTTTATTTTTACTGTAGAAGTTTAGTTGAAACAATACGATTGACAAGATGTAACCATATTTAAAATTATCATCTTTCGTCAAAGTTTCCTTAAAGATTATATACTAAAAGACAGAAAGAAGTAACTTTCGGTTGTCTATACCAGTCGTTCTTGAAACTATGTTCAAGCATTCTGTTTTTCGGGTGTCTTAAACGCACATACACACACACCTCACCCCCCCCCCCACACCACACACACATAAACACATCCATCACACCCCCACACACACATACATCCATCCGCCCCCACACACGCACACATACATACCTATCAGATACACATACTAATATACTTAGGTCATTATCATTCAAATTAATATTTTCGGTGCTGTCCTTACTAACAATAAAAAAAAATATAAGCGTACCTACTATAATTAAAAATGAGAAAAAAAACAATATTATCGAAATTTCTATGGAATCAATCTGAATTAAAGTTGATTTCCCCTTTTATACAAAAATATTGTATGAGGTAACAAACACAAAAAGAGAAGCAGAGAAGCACTTATTTAAGTATTTCTAATATAAATATATATTTTATGTAAGTTTACGTTATAATATAAGATAATTTATTAATTTACAACTTATTATATTCTGAAGTTGTAAATGACAAGTGGTGAAATAATTACATCAAATTAATGTTTGCTCAGTTATACTCATATATTACTACCGATTTCGATTTATATAAACATACAAAAATATCTATAATAATAATCTAAACATATAATAATAATCTATTGTCTGAACTTTTTGCTTGTACTGTGGTGGCTTTTAGCGAGTAATTTTGTCTCTGTCTCACGCGTTATGTATTACCAAACTATGAGCGGGAGGAAAACTACCTTTCTAGATACAGAATTTATTCTAGTTCGGAGGGTAGGTGAACCCTATAACATATGACAGGCCTATTACAATTGATAGTAAAGTATTGAGTCGCCGTAAGATCTAAAATAAATAATAATGGCTAAAATCTAATCTTAAATCTTGAAATAGTTTGTTCAGTGTTTCAATTGAGTTGTACCTACTTTAAATTACGTGCTCTGGCCCAACACGAATATTTACATTTTGGAATTGTTAAAAAATCTGCTGAACTAATATTTAATGTGTGTAATTGAAGGATAAAGTAAGTGTAAACAACTATAAAAATGTAAGTTTTTATGTTTAAGTTAATTATAGTATTCGGCAAGTATTGACTAGTAAATTGTTAAGAGTTTAGTTAAGATTTATGTATCGTAGTTAGTCTTATTGTTAAAACTGATAATATTTAAAATAAATAAATAAATAATAATAAAAAGACAAAAACAATGTTTGGCAGTACAATTGACGGTCTTATCGCCTAAAACGATTTCCAGACAACCTTAGGATGGACTGGGTTAAAATAAAAATATTAGGGTTGGTGGTGTACTTAGTATTTTCTTTTAATTTGTTATTTTGTTATTATTGCTTCACTTAATAATTTTAAATGTATGTTACCTATTATAAAAAGGCTGAACGGAAAAAAATACAATTCGTCAAGTTTTCCTATATCAATGTTTCAATTTGTGCCCCTATAGGAGCTCAAACACTGACTTCAGGGACTATTCTGGGACTATAATGGGCGGAATCAAAAAGAGTTCAACATACTTTCTTAAACATCTTTGCTTTACAAGAAACCTGTGTATTTATAAATTAGGTACACTTAGGTGGAAACGTAGCAAAGTACGCCGTATCATTATAATTATGTGAAATAATGTCTCGAAATTAATTAAGCTAAACGCAGAAAGCTTTATTCAGCTTTACACGAAGTTCAGTCATTCCACTCGTAGCTAATTGGCCGGGCCTAGTTATTCTGCGGGAACTGAAACTTTATGCAAACGCGCCCAGTTACGACTCAGTTTCGCGTACGATTTTTCACACATTAATTATATGTTCCAGAAAATTCTGTAATACACAAACATAAACAAAACGGGTTAGAAAATAATTAACGCAAAAATGATTTTTAGGTATGAAAATTGACTTAGATCGCATTGAAATTTGTGATGTTATGTTCTAGTTTTACAAACGATGATTTTTTTATAAGTTCATTCTGTCATTTTATATCTTTTTTTTTTGACAGTGCGGTAAGCATGAGTGACGTCACTGGCGGGCCCAGCGGAAGACCGCTGGCAGTTGGTAGACAGCAGTATGCTGAGCTGGAACCGGTTTGTGACGGACACATATTATGTACATATTTAATCTATTTCATGCTATTGATTTCTTGTGTCCTCTACAAATAAATATATGTCTAGAATCTGTTGTAAACGGTTTCAGAAAATTACTATTTTTATTTTAGACTCATTATCTTAATTTTTATCGTAATAGGACTATTTTGAAGACTCCGCCTGGGGAGTACCATTTAAAAGGAAAGCAATACTTAGCACGTACCTAAATTCTACTGTGTTTCGATTTAAAGTGCTGTTTTCAATCAATTTCTAATATGTATTAGCGTACAGATTTTGACTCGTTACATTCTTATTATATTAATAGAATATATATACAACAAATAGAATAGATAACGTGAATTATTGATACGAACCGCATTTATTGCTTCAGCATGCACTAATATAATGAATAGGTAAGAAAAGTATGTTACCGCCAGCGGTTGTTATTCTCTTAAGACAAAAGCAGCGAGAATATAATGTATTGATATTGGCAACCCTCCATCACCGCCTCCGTATTCTAAGTAGGGATGCGACTCGATGATCATAGCATCGATTTGTAGATATATCTCCGTGATCTCCTTCTGACGCGCTCCCACCGAAATTCCAACTCAAACGTGGCTATATGAAAAGGATTTAAATTGAATTTCAGTATTGTGTTATATTTTTTCAACATCCGGTAAAATAGCCATTGTCAGTAACTACTTTATTCAACATACATACATGTATTCAACATAAGATCGTTTAGCCAAAAGAATTCAATGGATTCCAAAAATTATCAATTGAAAACGGCCTATACTTAACGAAAATCTTTTTGTCGTATCAAAATGTTTATTATATCGTCTATCCTATTTTTAAAAGATTCTGTTACACGTCCAAGAAAACAAAAATACGCATCTCACAATTCGTCCTTTATATAACAATAACACGGAAGTCAATTCAATTCTCGAGTCGTACCTGAAAAGTTTTAGGAGAAACAAAAACTATTATCCATTCTAATTATATTCCACAAATGTGTGATACTGGTAAACAGGAATAAGTATTACTAACTAACCAGAACTGTAGTATGCGCTCTGAGAAGACCTATCCAATCCTACGTCGAAAATTGACCCATTGATATTTTAATGTTGCTGGCCTTGTGGCTCAGTTGGTAGTGTGTTTGTGTCTACCTGCTGAACTGAAAGGTCGTGGGTTCGATCCCCACCCAGGGCAAACATTTGTGTGATGAGCATGGATGTTAGTTCTGTGTCTGGGTGTTTCTATGTATCATATGTATATATTTACAAAAAAAAGTATTTATGTATTCTATCAGCCATTTCAATCAATCAATCATTTTTATTGGCCTTATAACAATATCAGTTACACTGGGCAAGTCAAATTTACATAAGTATATTCCAAATTACCAAATACAAATACCATTCAGAATAATTAACTGTCTAAGTTAACAAATATATTTTCATTTCACTTCAATTAAAATTTACTTTTTAAATTTAAAGTTTAATTAACTGTCAATTTTAATTAACTGTATATTAAATATTTTTAAACATAGCATAACCTATAATATTAATATTATATTTTTAAACAATAATTTAAACATTACGGCACATATTTTCAATTATCATCTAGTTCCATAGTACAAGCTTTGCTTAGTTTGGGCTAGATGGTGTTGTGTGAAATGTCCACAAATATTCACAAAAATTCACAAATGTCAAAGGGTCAATTTTCGATGCGGTATTGTGTATACCTAAATCAAGAAATATTATATTTTCGTGGGTAGTATTCATTCGAAATCGATTCGGTTGCATCGGCCATTTGTTGTGGGTAGTACACATACTTGTAGCACGCAAAAAGTAGTATGTGTACTACCCACTACCTATGGCTTGTTATCGTGCTGGGCTATGCCAGTGTTTTTTCTTATTTCCGATTGACCACCAACTCGCCTGATATTAAACGACCTCAGGTGTGGCTGAGGATGGAGCTCGTCGATGTAGAAGATATCTATTCACCTAATGTTTTTCGTTAATTATCAATTTATTTTGGTGTTTATAGTTAAATAAACCTATATAGATATTTTTGTGTAAGCAATATTATAGGTATTTTACTGCCCCAAAAGAGACACGCTTTTGAGAAAATGTATTCCGAGTGCATTTTCTATATCTAAATAGATTTTTTTATGAAGTCTAAACGGGTTGTATTTGCCTGGACGGTGGTCTTTTTGAGCGCATTTAGACGTATTAAAATGTCTTTATTGATTTGTACAATTGATTGTACAAATGACACATCTTTGAATCATTAGTACAATTAATATTACTAGTGACAATGATCTAGTTTTCATTTTCTCAGTTAAATGTGATGTCAATTATGTTGCTTCATTTAAAACGCTCCTAGTTACATTTCATAAATTGTCGTGTATAAAAAAAGGATTAAATGATTAACGAGGAATTTTCCCAGATAAGCCCCGATAAGCATTTAATTAGGGTAACAGAATGAAAACAATTTAATTATCTCAATGAGCAAGTTCAGTGGGCTTTGATTACGCGTCAAGCGATTTTGTCTCGTTATTGAAATGAAGATATTTTTAAATAATTTGAAAGTTTGAAGAGACTGACCGTTCTAGTGATAAATTATTACGAAATGTATTAAGCCAGGCGTAAATTAGCTGAAGTTTATTATTACAACGCGATCTTGATTTGAATACTAAAGGAGACCCATTTCGCAAATTGTTTGAATGGATAAACTATCATATTAATGTATTTAGGTTTTGAAACCTATTTGCACATTTTGAACTATAATCTGATATTTATATCAATTAAAAACCCTCGAAAAATCTTTATTTTAAATTAATTAGACTACTTATCTCAGAAATTTAACAACTTACAATTTAAAAACAAATTTTGCTATGACTTTTTCATTTTTTACCAATTTAGAAAAAGAGGAAATTTTCAATTCGGTTACATTTATTTTTAAGTTTGTTACCGCATAACTTCGTTATTTGTAAACCGTTTAGAAAAACCTGATTTTGTTCGAAAATATATACTTTTAAATTGGAAACATAGAAATTTCATCGATATTGGTCCAATAATACACAACAAAATTGCCCATTATGAAGTCAGTTTCAATTTTTTAAGCCATAATAATCATTAGCAACAAGCACACGATCTTATCTACATTACAAGCAAATAGCTCCCCCTATTTATTTTTACAGTAAACTTTCCATTGTTCGTCAAATAAAAAAAAACATTATTTTCGATGATCGTTTTATTTTATCGATGAATAGATCATGATTTATAGTAAGCAGTGTGGGCGCATCCCTATAACCAAGCATTATTTGTGCGTCGTACTAAATCACCGAGTTCACCAAAATAGTTTCGCGCGTCAGCTGATTTGATAAACTAGGTAATTCTGTGGGGGTAACTTACCAACACATGGGATAAAAGTGTTATTTATGATGGAGCATTTTCACATACTCACTTACCAGTATCAATAACAGTGATTTACACACAAAATAGAAGATATTTACAAGCTGTTATATTAGGTTCGTATATTATTATGTACTCGGGCGAATGGCAGGAATAAAACCCGGTGGCGGTCAAAATCTTACCAAGTATAAGTTTAGAAAACATAAAAACACCCGCAAAAAACCAAACGGCTGAACCAATTTTGATGAAATAGCTAAAACACTCAGTAAAATTTTCTTTTATACAAAAAAAACTACATCAAAATCGGTCAATTCGTTTGAGAGCTACGATGCTACAGATATACACAGATACGTCAACCTTATAACACCCCTCTCTATGGGTCGGGAGTTCAAAATAATAATTATTACGAATTCTATGTATCCTATCACGCCTAAATTCGGTATAATGTTAGTAGTTAAATATGCAATTTAAATTAAAACTATTGATTTGCGTCTTTCTTTCTCCCTTGGATGCAAAATATACTTGAGTAGTATGATACAAATACAAATATCTTTATTAACAAACCATTTGCGCAAATACAAAACACTATGAACCTCGCACTAGGAAAACCAGTATCGCTGGCGTCCTATTTGACGATAACACTGATGGCAGACTTAATATAGAAAAAAAAACTAAGTACAAGTATGAAAAACCTATTTTGATCGAAATGTGATTTTCGGTTTTGGTTAGGTACGCTAAGTTTACCTAATTTAACATCGCAGAACAAATCGTAATACTTCTAGGGCTAAACTTGCTGATTAATATTTTATAATTTAACTATACTAATACAAATACATTTACTTTGACTTTGACTTTAAATTTTAAGTTATCTTACGTGATCCCAAAACTTTAACCAAACGACTGAATTTCAACTCCTTTCACAACCACTTTTTTTGTTTCCACCAAACTATATTTTACCATCGCGATCCCATAAACTGTATTACAAGCATTAAACTCTTGTTAAAGTCTTAGTTATAGTTAAAGTTGAACTGCCCCTCGATCCCTTTGAAACTGGGACGCGACAGTTCGACTGATCTAACAGTAAGTGGGTTAGATACACTACTATAATGACCATCGTAATGATCCCTTGATCTTAGCATTCCGATGGTTACAGCTGTAGCGACAGTTCGTATGACTGACGCGCGCGACTCTTGACTAGTCCCACAGCTCAGGTGGTAGTATGCCAACTCCCGAAGCTGTAGGTCGTGGTTTCGATCCCCGCCCAGTGCAAACATTTGTGTGATGAACATGGATTTTTGTTATATATCTGTATATTTCTATATACCATAAGTATGTACTTACAAAGAAAAAGTATTACCTAATTCCCATAGTGTAAGATTTACCAAGTTTGGGAATAGATAGTGCTATGTGGAAATATACACCAATATACCTATTTCACGTAAGGCATTGTCGAGTGCTCGACCGCGACCCGCCGCGGCTAACGTTAGCGACTTGGTATACCTTTTTTGTTGCTGTCCACAGAATGGTAGGATTACAAGTTTGTTGCTACGTACTCGTACGACGTAGCAATGTCTTCGAAGCAACGAAGCGTCATACACGTAACGAAGAATTTCGGATATAAAAATTCTGCCTAGCACTGTCATTACGTTTATGCTTCTGATCTTATTTTGTGTTCTTATGACCTTATACATAACAAGGTCTTTGTCAATTTTTGTTCCTCGCATCATATTATTTGTATACAGAAGTTAGGTTGACTGATGTGATAGTTTTGAAAAAATATGGATATTTATAGCACTAAGTCAGCGATACGTTTCCAACATCTCACATGCTATTTTTACATTCAAAAAGCATGTATTAATTTATTGTTCTCGGCTGATAAAATACATTCAAAGTTGAGCGCAAGGTTGACGAACTAAAATATTTTCGTCACAGATTATTAACCTTAAAAGTTTAAGTCGTTTTGTCTGTCCCCATCCGAGCCCTAACAATAAAGCTAGCAGACTATCAAACTTTATACAAAGTACTCTAAAATATTCTACTTAACATTTTCGCCGGAAATTCACAAACGAGCCGTCATTGTGCATAAACAATGGTATCTCGTAGATAATATTTCGGGTTCTTCGTTATTTTGTGACAAAACAATGATCTTTTACGGTCGGGTAGTGGCGAGGCGAGGAATGATGCTAATGGCGTGCTTTAACGAGTTCAGAATTCTAAATGAAACGAAAATAGATATATTTGTAGGTGAGAACAAAGAAAATAAATTTGATGATTTTGGTTATAAAAAATCTACCTAAATTTGAATTGCCTGACAAGAAAGATACTACTCAATCATCGAAACAGAAATAAAGGGATCCGCAGACGTACGAAAGTTACCGACATAGCACAATGGATCAGCAATTTGAAGTGGGTCAACAGTTCTTGAGTGAAGACCACGCTATGCTATCCATTGTGAAGACTTATGTTCAGTAGTGGCTTCCTTGTGGGTGAGACGATGATAATGCTGAATGTTAAAAAATGTAAACGTAAGTTTAATCATGAAAAAATAAAAATAAAATTTCAGTGTATCCACAAATCCACTAAAATATCTTTTCCTTAGACCCGCAAATATAATGACGGATAAATATAAAAAAGCATTAGCAGAAAACCCTTAGTAATAAAGGCTCTAGATAGGTATAACACATAAATAATATCTCCTAGCGCGAAGTAAATAACGCAGCGGGTAGCTTGGCGGGAGCTGGAGTAAATCAGTACAACATGTTTTCATAATTGAAACAAGTTTGGTAATTCTTGTACCCTCTTCGGGCTATTTTTATCTTTTGACAGTATACTTACGTTTGATATCGTAAGTTTGTTATTGATTTATTTATCTTGTTCTTTTTTTTTTTGATAGTAAATTAATCTTCAATATGATAAAAGATGAATTAAAGAGATGCCACTGAACTACGGGTAATTTTATTGACCCAGTAACGGGCTGACTCATCGGGACCGCGGGTGCAACCGGGCAATACCATGAACTTAAATTTCACATATTTAAAAAAAAAAAAAGAGTTTATTATTATTGTGTGTAGTTTATTATTGTAATTATTTTCACATTTTTAAGGATTATACCGAAAACGCTGGATGCATGCCGCTTCCAACCGGTCTTTCTGGAAAGTCATGGGGGAGGCCTATGTCCAGCAGTGGACTTCGTGTGGCTGAGATAATGATGATGATGATACCGAAAATACGTAAATAGACTTATGTAAAATATATGATCATTTTTCAATAATTTTGTAAGAACGTATCATTTGTCCATTTCGTGGGCGGTCTTCTATGGTCCCTCCCGGCCTATTTCCAGCAGTGGACTTCTTATGGCTGTGATGATAATGGTGCAGAGCATAGAAAGTAGTCGGTCATATTAAATAACAGTTTTATGTAGAAGAATACGAGTGACACTGTTTCATAGTCACAGCGAGACACATTCAAACTCGCATTTAGTTGTTTCCGAGAATGCTACTGTCACCGACCGTAAAAAAAATAGAAATACGAATACTTTAATTAAATTTGTTTTTAATTTTGTTACTTTCCTCTACGCGTTGTTAGATATCACCATGCTACAAGACTTGAAGCAAGCCCTAGTTTTACACTGAAATGTGAAGGCGTCACTCGTGTCTTCTTTTTGGAACTGCCATTGGTCATTGTCACTCTCATTGTGTTTGTCGGACAAGCATATTTACATTGTCTTTTTTTTAACGGGCAAGTGCCTTTATTAACTACAACAAAACAATATACAGACTCAACTAAACTACTACACAAAAAGCATATCGATTACCCCAGACCGATAAAGATCTAAAAAAAAATCCAAATGCTCAAACCCACTACCAGTTGGCAGCGTACCCAGCATGCTGCCGCATTGCCACGTTGAATGGCAATGCGTATGCGTCGGGCCAGATATGCGCCAGCATTCTGGTAATTTTTTTAGATTGTCTAATTTGCCTTATCTACCGTTTAGATCGTTTTTATTACATTAATACTAAGAAAATACTGAAATTCTTATGTACAAATATCTAGGTACGTTGTGAGGTAATAGGGCAGATAATGTGAGTCCATTTTTGGCCATTACCGAGACAATGTAGCCGTAACGAAATACTTGGTATCTTATTGTTTTGTTCAGAATTGTTATTGTTTGTTTGTTCTCGACATTTATCTTTATTTGATTTAGATTGTTCTTACTCTGTCAGATACTTTTATATGAGACAGATGTTCGAAATAATTACGCTTTGTGTTAGAATAACAAATCTCTAATAATTTATGTTAACCTCAACATTAAGTTTAAGGACTACCTTGATACTAATTTCACATTGTACAGTTTGTACAATTAGTACTTAAACTAAAATTAGTGGTGGGTATACAGTACAAAGACCCCGTTGAGGCGCTGCGATGTAGAGAGCCTTAGTTGTTTGTATAAGGACATAATATATTTGTTATACTTATATACTATTACTAGTTGCGATCCGCAAATCCATCAGCTATTGTATAAGAAATCATTAAGATTCTTCGGCATAAAACGTAGCCTATTTAAAATATACCTCCGTAGAGTCTGTTCACAAAGAGAACCATCGCAGCCAAACTGTTAAGTAACATTTCGTATGAACAATTAAGCACAGCAGCGCTATCATCCCACGACGGCTCTCTTTGAGAACAAACTTTACCAACTTTTATTCAAATCTGATTGCATGCAATAATATTAGAGTGAATAGGTTTTTTTTAAATGAAACAAAATCTTTCAGTAAGCTTCTAAGACTAATAATCTCAACTGAAGAGTCATTTACTTTGTCCACGCTATTTAAGATACTTCCCACTAAACACAATTGAAATAAACATAGAAACATTGCATTCAAAAATTACCTCTATATTTCCGTTAAATAAGATCCAAAATGCTCCCGCCTCGTTACCGTCTTCGATATAATCTTGACTTCGGACTACGCTTTCTTGTTAAACATAATATTATAGTCCCTAATTTGGGTCAGGCAGACCCTTTCACAGGCATGAGCACATATGGGTTCTATATAAACATCGTATATAATACAGTAATAGTAGTATCATATGTTATTACATCCTACAATCACCCTCAGGCGCTTTCTAAGTAATTTTGTAAGAATTTCATAATAGATATTTGGGAGCTTCAAGCTCGCGAGCTATTTATATTATAGTCTTATCTATGGTACTGAGAAAATGATTTTTCAGAAGTTAGTGAACAAAATAGTGAGCATCTATAGAAAATATTCAGTTATATGATTTCATCGGCTTATTGACGTGATAACGTCTTATAAATTGATGAACGCCGGCTGCACGCACGGAAAAGCATGATTCATTGTCACGTTCCGCCTGAGCCGAGCATGCAAGCGAGAGCGCGGAACAAGCGATAGAGAGAGGCACGATCGGCCTAAGCGTTCGCTTGTGACGCATCTATCATGACGTTATCACGTAAAATGATCGTCCTCAAATTGACTTTACATGTAACCATTTTTATTTTATGGCTTAAAAAAGTAATATGTATATTAAAAGAAAAACAAAATACCCAACTGCATAATAGCAATACTATGTTAATATTACTTTTCGAAGTAAGTATATACGGAGTCGCTAAATAATTTAGTTAAATAATAATTCTTGTAAGATTCTTTATTTAGTGCAAAAGAACAAGGTACAGTGTTATTTTTATAAAATTTGTGTTATTATTATTTGTTGTTTTTTGCATGATAATCTAAAAGTAAGACAAAGTAACGACACAATAATAAAATCAGTTAAGTCGTTTATATTGAGTGATGTAAAATGGAAACGTACATACAGAAGAATAATATAAAAATCTTGTGAAAAGTATGTCAGTAAGACGTATAGGATGCATTCGGTTTATATAAACCGATTTAATATATATCTGATAATTATCAGTAAGCAAATCTTTGTAATTTTTGTAAATTATAATTTACAAAAATTACAAAGCTTTGCTTTCGTGAGTTTCATCGATTCGGGGTTTTTGTAGCTTGAATTGATATTCAAGTAGAGAAGACAAAACAACTGTTCCTACATAAAAGGCATTACGCTCTCCTACTGTTACAAATATCCAAAATACGTGTTCAATTTCTTCCACCCGAATCAATAAAAAACATTTAGCATTCCTAACCCAGCAGCTTGTACCGAATACTCTGACTTCCATTACAAATTCTTTTCACAAGCATTCATATATCGTTGAAAGCAGTGGAACAGTAATAACAATGTAATAACGCAGTGGAAGCGGGCTCGAAGCAGTAAGATGACAGTTACGGGGTACATTAGGACCGCAAAGTCAGCCCCTTAAATCCCGAAGGTCAAATCTTCGCAGAGGAAAGTAGGGTCTTTACGTCGCTGTTTACATTTTTCGTTGGTACTTATTTATGTATGGGCTACTTTTGCGTTTATTAAATTTTCTGTTGAAATATTTTTAGGATTTGCAATAAGAACTAGTGTTGTGCGTTTTATAAAATTGATTAAAATAGTTGATTTATCGAGTTACTGATGAATCCCAGCATTTTACCCGCCCTTGTTTCTGTGACCAGTTGGGGCTGTGCGTTAAATATAAGTCAGTGAATACTTCCAATTCTTTATATTAAAGTTATATAAGGTTTGCTGCACTGTGTTCTATTAATTCTACTGGAACATTACCGTATACTTATACGTATATACGTCTATGATCCCATAAAATTATCTATACATCCGTCAGTGTTCAGGCTCACCCTGTACCCTGTATCAGTTGACAGGGACACGCCCAGCACCCCTCTGTACTCTATAATACAGAGTTTACTGGCTGTCGGGTTTTCCTGTCTTATTAGAGACATTTCATTTGCTTCCGGCCTGTGCCGGGACAATTCGCGTTGACGAATATTACTGCATAATTTTGTAGCTTGTCTGCTTGTTTCGTTGTTACACTTCCTTGGTATATCACTTTAATCACGGGAGTAGGTTTGTATGCGTTTCTGCACATTTGTGGACTTGTAGCAATTTTTTAATATTTTTTTTATTTTTATTTGAAAGAAAAATATTTAGTCAAAGTTTGAATGCAATGAAACGTAGCCATAATGATTATTTGTCTATATTTGAATTCTATAGCTTATGAACGGTAATAGATGCTTGTCTCAAAATTGCCCAGATTGTAGAGTTTACTTTGGTGTAATTCAAAAAATACTAAAAACTAGTCAAGTGCGGGACAAGCTTGCGTAAATAATTAAAAAAAAATTGAAATTATTGTGCAAGATAAAATCTCCTTGTTGATTCCACAAAAAAAGAAACGTAAAATGGCAAGTGAAGGGTTCGTTGACAGTGTCATGTGACATAAACTTAAAATAGACTTAACGGTGGTGTTAAAATCTCTTTAGATAAAGGAATAAGTCTGTGACACTTTTCTTGATATTGTATGTGAACTCCAACGTACTCGTAAATGTGATATACTAGGTTCATATCAGGCTATTCCTACTCTAAGAAATATGTGAAGTTACAAATATTCTTAGATATAAAGCACATTTTACGAGCACATCTTAAGGTTGTCTGGAAGAGATCGATATTAGCGATAAGGCCGCCTTTTGTACCTTTCTAACGCCTTAATTATGTACCTAATGTTATTTTATTACGGTGTCAATAAAGTGTTTTTGTATTGTATTGTATTGTATTTTGTTAAGTAACTAGCCCTGGTTATGTTCATGTTTATGTATTATCTCATGTATAAGAGTACGGAAGCCTCGGTGTGCGGGTGAAACTCTTACTTTGCCAGATTTATTTAAAGTTACTGCGAAGTAACAAAGCCTACAATATTGTAGAGACAAGGCATCCAATTCGACGGTCATCAGTTATTGAGGAAGTTTCTCCTTCAGTGTTAACGTCTTTTTTATTAACGACGATTAATCTTCCCCGGTGTTGTCAGCTATCACAAGGACGCGCGTGGCGAGAATTTATGGCGAGATGTTTGTACTCAAAATATTGTCACAGTCATTCGGTGGTAATTTTATTGGTGTTGTGAGATTCATTCAAGTTTAGACCATAAAATGAGTCTTTCAGAGTGGTTTGACACATTTCTAGTATGGTTTATCTGTATAGTACCTACCTACGATTAATTTTTGAAGTGCAACTGCGCTGGATAAGTGTATTTATCAGATAGGTATGGCGTGTCAGGCACAATATACACGGCTTCTTGCCACTTGTCACTTCTAGCCCTGGTGTCACGTTCATTTCATACATAATGCCATTTCATTATGGTGTCTAGAGTTAATATATCTACAAAGCTTTTGGTCTAGACGGACCGTAATGTCTGAACCAAAGACATTGTATTTAAAAGACAAAGTGACAAGTGAAAACCGTCAACAAAATAATTCATAAATTATATCCGAATACTTATGAAATTAGCAGAAAGCATCCTGAATTTCTACATTTGGCAATGAAATAATGTGATAAGTTTCAATTAAAATGATTAATATTGTTTAAGGCATTCGACTTTTTTTTAATCTACGCTTGTATCGCTATTTATTTTCCACTCGCCGTGATGGGCCTGTGAATTGGACTTTTCACTCACACATGACATGTTTTTCTATGTTCAAAACAGAACAAACAAAGCTGTTTGTTTTGTTTTGAACATAGAAAAACATGTCTATGGTCTGAACAGACTCTAAACGTAAATTTGTGGCGTACTTTTGAATCCATTTGACAACAGACACGTACGTCCTACTACTAATATTTTAAGACGAGTACCTACAGTCTATCCGTCAATGTCGCTCGCACCATTGCACGCAACATAAACCACTGGAAATAGCTCATTCTGAATAGAATAAACCTATGTGGGCCGCTGGCCCGCCAGGCTCTCCACCGGCCCGCCAGGCTACCCGCCGCCCGCCAGGCTACCCGCCGCCCGCTAGGCTACCCACCGGACTGCAGGGTAGTGCCACTGTTAATCTTTATTAACAATTAATTTATTTTATTTTTGTAGAATGGAAAGAAAGGTTTTTCTGTAGTAACAAAGGTGTGAGACGTGTAGATATTGATTTTTATGTCATAGAAACTGAAATTATTTCTAAATGTAGACTGTAGGTAGGTAAGTGTGCTTAGATCAGTTCAGGCTTTAGTAAATCAAAAACAATACCAAAGAAAAGATAAAATCATATGGCTATGATAGCAGAAGCAACTCAGCAGTTTGTTACAGTACAAAATATTTGATCAACAAATTTAATATTAAAACGTTTCACTTTCATCAAACATTTTTTCACAAAGCGATACCGTACAAAGTATAAACCAACAAACAATTTCTTTGTAGAATAGTTCAGCCTCAATAAAAAGCTCTGAATCCCCCAAGGCACGAAACGGGAAAAAAGTTGCGTATGTTTTAGAAAGCCTAACGTTTTAGGCTATATTCAAACAACCCCGTCCTTCATTGTTTTATTACAAGGAAAAATAAACATAAAAATTGTTTGGAATATTTATTCCGTACACAGGGTGTTGAATTTATAGAATGTAGCGTAACATATTGCGGTGACCTGAAATTTAAATTCAAACTGAATTTTTATGAGGCCTTCTTTTTATTGCCATATAAACATGATCTAGTTGCATAAAAATTTTGAACACGTATGCCTGTACGTGTTCAACACGCTTATTAACTTGCCAGATTAGGATTGGTAGACACAATTGTACATAATATATTAATTATTTAATTAGGTCGACTCCAGGACAGACAGGGCATTGAAATGGATCGCCACATCAAAAACACTGGGAAGAGCTACTGGTAGGTACTTGAAACATCTCATCTCACGAAAGGCAATCCACTGAAATTTCAGCTCATTGACATGCGGATCTTGCCTATTTTAGCCTGTGATATGTGAACCAGGTCTTATATTGAAGTACTACGTACTAGGTTCAACCTATTACGAACGAAAACGAAGTAAACCGTGGACTTGGGCAAAAAGACAGCAAAACTGAAGTGGGATTGAATGTGTCATGACTGTCGAATGCACTCGAAATGATGAGCAAAGGTACCGAATGCCAAAAGACAGACATAGACGCTCACGAAGGCCTAGAAGCCTTGACGTGGTGATTTGAACGGGTTCCGACATGACAACTAATAAACCATCAGTGTATTTTATTTATTATCCAACATTGTTACAAAATTTGCTTACACACCTGATTATAAAAACAAAGAGAGAAATATAAGCTAGCTGTTGTTTTATAATAAAAAGCTTTATTATGAAAACCAATACGTCAATTATCTCGGTCAAAATCTACCCAGTAGCTAACTCGGTGCAAGTTTGACACAAATTGATCCTTACCTCTCTTGCGTCAACATTGACACAAACCGATATCTATGAATGAATCCTTCATTAGCCCTGAGTGATTTAAAGGAGAAACCTCACAGCGGTCCATTCAATTATGCCGACATAAAGACGTCCCAGAAATGGTACGATTCGGACTCAATGGCCCAGAATCGGCCCCGTGAAAGGCTTTGGTTTGCCGCGCTCGGTTTCAACGCACTGATTATGTTTATGTACTATAGGAAATAAATCTCTTGTACCTGTGATTGGCTCCGATATTTAGAAAATCTTATTTGGTTAGAAATACGAAAACACGACATCGTTTATTCCCAAAAATCCCAACGAAGTGTTTTGGTCCCACGATAAAAGTTATTAGAACTTTTGTATTGTACGAGTAGAATACTCTAGTCGAGTTAGTTTTCTTTGATATATATAACCTTGGGTGTCAATTGAAGAGTAAATAGGTTATTTTATTAGCATCAGGCGAGCTGACGGTCAAGCGACAAATGAAAATATAGAAATAATACATATAAATATTTTTTTAAGGAACATTAGACTTTCAGATTTTACAAGTTAAAATACTGTGTACAAATGTATTGCGCTCGTCACGCGAGGTATTTGTCGATAAATTTTAAGTTCGATTGAATTTTCGGTAAATTCGGTGGATTTTTCGGTGGATTTCAGCCTTGGAGGATCAAATAATAGAAACTATATTCATAACCAATACTACCAAGACAATGATGATGATGATGATTACTGGACGCAGATAGTAAGGTTTCAGTGATAGATAGTTTTATCGGAAATCAAGTTGTAAATAATAGATATCATTGCATAACATCATAATGACAGAAAAATCACAACAGCTCGATATTACACAGTCTCCTTAATTCCTCAAAGCCCCGTTTCTAAACTTAATCTCCGCATTGTTGCAGTTGTTTACCGGCATTGTGTGACTTGACAACAACTTACTTCCAGTATGTTCTGGAACAATGGCCACTAAGCAATATGAATGGCATTACCGACATTAGCGATCCTACAGCTGACTCGATGGGGTGCGACCATCACCAACTTATTTATTCAGGCTTAGTAAAAACCTAGTAAATTAAAATATATGCTACGAAGTAACCTCAGACGCAATGGAGTGGATATTGTGAGTTTTTTATAGTAAATTATCATACAGGATCGCATTAAAATAAACTGTGAAGTGTACGAAGCGGGAACCCACGGGAATCATAATTATGCTTTATGATGTTGTATGAAAGTCTGAACCTTAAACGTCTAAATTAGCTACGCAACGCTATAATAATATTTGGTACAAAAATTACTAAAAACCTGGAGCTACATTTTATTATCATCGTTATCATTGCCATTTTAATCACTATGCGGGTGAAACCGCGGGGTACAACTATAATCGCTATAAGATGGAAGTATTCAATGTAAATAATATTTCAAATGGTTTTCAAAAACTCAATATAATGTATATTTCACTTTAACAGTTCTAAAGAAAATCTTTTCAAACGTTTTCAAGTAGGCTTAAAAGCATTAGTAAAAAGGTAGACTAGACTACCTTTTTATTATTCATGTTTTAAAAAAAACATCTTTTAAATGACAAGAAACTACACAATTTACAATTCGAAAACGAGATCAGAATCTGAAAAAGTGACCAATATAGAAGCAAACGTCCACAATACAGCCGTTATGAAACATTTTTCCGAGTGGCTCAAAGCTCAACCCTTAAACGTCGGGCACGCTATGAGCCGCGTACAGCCCGCTCGGGGCCCATAACGACCCCCACTTCTGACGCCGCTAATGTTGGCCGGCATTTCTCTCGCGCTAAATGAAAAATACCACAGTAATTCCCACAGCAAATGGTTTATGAAAACAAAACCGGAGTTTTGATATGACAAAAATAAAGTTGGTTTTTGAAAGGACATCGAGGCCGAAGGATTTCGCTTTTAATTAAATTATTTCGGTTTGTTACTGTGGGCCGTAAAACTGGGAAAATTCAGATGTTATCTTGGAGTTCCGGTGCTTTGAGACCATAAAACTGCGGTTTCCTAGTTAATGTTTGGACGGAAACTGAAAGAAGACAGACGTACTCGAGATATTGAAAATAAAAATACTTTGTTATTGGAATAACTGAAGCTTGCTTATCAAAATACAACAATTCTATGGTTGGTTTTATGATGGATTTATTTAAAAAAAAATACAAATATAAGTTTTTAAATTAATTCAATGAAGTTTTGATCAATTCAAATAGTTGAAAAATACACGTAAATAGTAAAACTTAATTATGTAATAGGTATACACAATATATCAAAGTGGGTTCATTGTAATATAATAAAGCCGCTAATCCTAGCAATTTGAAAGGCGACCGTATGAAAAATGTTTGATTGTGACAAAACTATGTGATGCACGGAATGCAATAAATAAGAAATTTTTAAAACGCGGAAATTGTGTTACTTCTACGAAATAATATGTACTTTTTTATTTGAAAATAGATAAGCAGACCAGCCTGTTAACTTGCCTGATGTTATTAAGCCATCGTTCTACTCTACAATTTTTTTTTATTTTTAAATTAAAAAAAAATGGTATCCGGGCAAAAAAGAAACTGTATCTCCATTTTAAGTAAGCGACCGTAGATATCAAAATGAAATCGAAGCCGTTTGTCCATTTCCTAAGTTTTCCATCTTTATTTCTGTAGTACAAAGTAGGCGATCTGGACGGACGCGAGATAAGAGTACGAAGGGGAAAACACTGATTTATGTGACTAACAGCCACTTTGTTTTATTTATAGTTGGCGTTCTGTCGGTGATTCTAGGAAGCTTTTAACTTAACGTACATTTAAATACCTAAAATAGGCTTCGGTGAATCTAGACATTGATTTCCAGTTAGGCAATTGTGGCTATGTGCTTTGAGAAAAGACTTAGTGATATCAGTAAATTTAGCAATATGGGCTTTATATTCAATTAGATATGTGCCTTTTTTAAGGGTACTTATGTTATAATGGACAGGTTCTATGATTTGTTGAAAAAGAAATATCTACATTTGAATAATTATAATTCTTGATGCTACTACACACGAGTAGAATTCACTGCTACCTTCTCTGTGTCCTAAGAACTACACTCTTGGTGAATATTCAAGGCTACCATGGACACCATCGTTTACCATCAGGCAACTCGCCTATGGTCTCGTGGTAATATGTAGGACTATTTTTTATAAAAAAAAAAAAACAAGGTATTCGTAAGTACATTTTTGAGTAGTAACAATTTGTTTTCGAGATAACTTTTTTTTGAATTTTTGAATAGTGTTTAATACATTTTTAAAAATTAAATTTTTTGTGTGTTTAATCTATGTTCTAGGTGACAAAAACACGAACGAAACGATTTAGCTCCTACGCTACCTTCATTATTTACCTCTCATACCTCTAAATTGTGGGACAAGCTACTTGAAATTTTATTGCTTTTTCAAATCGCTAGTACCTAAATAGGTGTTTTAAGCAAGTATACTTGTACATCGTAGACCAATACGGTCGTATAACATCAAGCGACTTAGTAATCAAACGCGTAGGTCTAAATAAAATAAAGTGATACTTTTGTTATGCTTTTAAATAAAAACTAATGGTCACTCACGTCTGTTTTGAGCCGAAATATCCGACTATAGTCAACAATACACTACATACTACACATATAGTATAGTGTAGTAAAAATGTGTGAAAACCACATTAGTTTTTATAGTAAATTTGTTATGTTCGTTAGCTTATTTATGCTTCTTCTACAAAAATGTGTGCATTTGCGATCCTCATAAAATATGCACTAAGATAGAAATATCAAAAGCTAGAAACGTATATATTGCAATATTTTGTATCTTGGCTCAAATATTGTGTTATAAAAGTGGTGTAAAATCGTCAATATGTGGCATATTACACTGAGAACAAACAAGTAAGCTAAGCAGAACGTAAAATTTTGCAACACTGAAATGTTCTGGAAGTTTTACAAGCTATAAAGCGAGATAAGCAAACTGTCATGAACTGACGGATGTCTGGTAGTTTTACTGTCATGAGAACAATATTATTTAAAGAAAGCTGCATCATACAGTATATAGGTGTAACGATAAGTAACAGACATTTAGGGGTCAATGTACTCGTTATCATTAAAATAAATATGGACACTATTTCCAAATCATAAACGAAATTAAAGATTCTCATACATTTTGTAAAAGGTCAGTTGGTCCTTCATCTCGGTTAGTAGTGTAACTGCCTTCTAAGTTGCAGGTTGTGAGTACGATCCCTACCCAAGATTAACAATTGTGTGATGAGAATGGATGTTTGTTCTGTATTTTTTAAGCTGTAATATGTAGATTTTTACTTGACTGCCAACTGACCGGATGCTGAGCGACATTGCGGTCTACGATGGAGCGCGTTTACATAGAAGAAACCAATTCACTCACAATTTAAAGACGCATTTTTCGCATATTTTAAACAGGTTTTCAATTTTCTACATAAACGTTGGCATCCTCATAGTCCTACTAAAAATTTCACTGTGGTCAATTCTTGAAGCGTTTAATTAAAATTCTTCAATAAAGGAAAAAAATATATGGAAATTTCGTTTATTTGAATTTAGCAATTTAAACATTTTAATTGTTAAATGGTGTCTGTCTTTAGGACAGCTCTGATTGGCCCTCTAAAACGAAACAAATAACAATCTAATTGAGTATTTATTTCCAACATTAATTTACGTATATGATATTTGAAATACAATTATACATCCCCGATTACACAGCATAAATTCTTGTATAAATACAGTCCGTACAATCAATCGAAGCTTCCAAATATAAATCTACCCGGGCCACCTCAATTTGTACTAAACAACCCTGTCCTTTGTTTACCATTTGGATATCCCATGGTAATTCCGGACCGGATCCCCAAACACTGCGACATTCGATTTAGGGATGTCCTGAACACAAAATGATAACCTGTCCGTACAACCGTAAATAGGTTCTGGAGCTTGTTTAAGGCTGACGACAAACGGCACGATTAACATCACTGCTTCAATGGTCTGTTCGCAACTTACATAATTTAATTGGAGCTAAGTATATATTCATGTTAATGGTTCAGCAAAACAAAAGTATTTTGTTTATTTAAATAAATATTAAGATAAACAATTTCAGCCTTAATTTATATTGTTTTTATTTTATATTCTAGAAACATAATATCTAATAGAAACCGCCTGTATGGCTGCTAATTACAGACCGGCCGTACCCCCTGGCTCACATGGCGGGGGCACGGCCGTGCCCCCAGATTTAGCACTCATTTATCAATTTGACCAGTTAAAGATGAATTAAAATATAATTTTATAGTAAAAAAGGAATAAAATAATTGTCTTTTTCTCGCTACTTGACATGTCACGATTAAGAACACTTCTACATAAACACAACAAAAATGTTGGGAAAAAAATAAGTAATTTTAACTAGATTGGCTACTAGTCTAAATGCCCACCAATATTAAATTAATATTTTATTTATTACTCCGTTAGTGGTGGATAGTAACTAACTAATGTTTACAAAAATATATTGGTTATATTGTTTTATAGTCGTGTGGTGTCGTGTAAATGGTATATTTAGATCCAGTTGTGCCATTTCAATCTGACATTTAATCAAGCGGATAGCTGGCCAGACGCGTAATAGAAACATGCGTCATGTGGACAGACAACTGCTGACGTGGACGCAGGCACGTCCGGTCCCCGGTCGGTGGATGCCGTACATTATCGTACATATCGTAGATAATCATCAACTCTAAATTCGGTAGAAATAAACCAAAAGCTGATTTTTGGTGAAAACGTTTTAAGGGATCCGTAGTAAACAAGGTACCCTTATAGTTTCGCCATGTCCGTCTGTCTGTCTGAGGCTTTCTAAGTCTATAAGCAATAGAAAGCTAGAATTTGGCATGAATTATTCAATCATATTTAAATAAATAACGTCATCAACCTACACAGTTATAATAATAAAATAACTACGACCTAAAACCTCAAAATAAAATAACGAACTGAACAAGTCGGTAGTTACGTAGTTCTGTTACCGAAGGGAACTGAAATCTTTTGTTGTCAATATCTGATATAACGCGCACAAACTACGAGTAGGTGTCCTTCAATACCTAACTAAATGTTTAATATTAACTAGTTCATTCCCGCGGTTCGCATAGATTTATTTGACACATTGACATTTGTTACATAAATAATAAACTTAGTAATAGGGTCCCGTTTTTACCCTTTGGGTACGGAACCCTAAAAAACGACAGTGCACAATGTCAGGCGAGTTAGCGGTCAACAGCAAGCCATATGCAAAAAAAAATAGCATATACTACATATTTGCATATGGCTTGCGCTTTGACTAATATAGCTCATGCTACGCCATAAATATTGGTGTATAGCTTTCTAATACTTACTATCACAAATAGGAAAATACGCAAAAATAGCTAACGAAATATTTTTTTTCTGAATATTTTTGTCAAGACTAAAAAGTTCCTAACAAATAGGGTTCGCTTAGATTTGCTAACAAATTAAATTAATATCAAATAAAAAAACTATGGAGCAGCGAAATTCAAATTATCGATCATTGAAAGAAAAACAGTAGGTTATGTTTTTGACGTGACAACGTCTAATAAATCGATGAACGCCGGTTGCACGCACAAAAAAGTATGACTCATTGACCCGTTACATCATCATCATCATCATTTCATCAATGTTTTGTTATGACTTTGTCACGTTAAGCTATCGTCCGTAAACCAACTTTACAGACGACCATTTTTTTTTAAATGAAAAACAAGGAAGGTGAAAGGTTTGGGAAGAGAACGACCAACAAAAAAAATGCTCTACAGACAAGAACTATAACCTTTTAATGCTGAACGCCGAATAAACTAAATGAGAAGACTTGGTTAACAACCATTCAACTTAATCCAAGTTGCCCTGTAAAACATTTTCAATTCGTCGCCTACTTATTTTTCTCCTGACAGTATTTTGCTGGTGATAATATTAGGTACAGGGCCACTTATAAATTTGTAACTATTTTTAAGTTACAAAAAAATATATATCTACGATTGAGTAACTCAAAAAACCAAGTGAGAGAAACGTTGAAATAAGTCACGCATGGAAATAGCAAATGTGCTGACCGCGCGAGTACACACCACTGAGATGGAAAAAAGAAGAAGAACAAGTCTACAAATTCTATAGAGAAATATTGTTTAGCTCCGACATAGGTTAATTTGTTTATCACATTTTCTTTGTAACCTAAAATCTTTTTAGGTTCACGGTTCATGGCATTTCCACGTAAAATGCTGTGCTGCTTTTTAGGGTTCCGTACCCAAAGGGTAAAAACGGGACCCTATTACTAAGACTTCGCTGTCTGTCTGTCTGTCTGTCTCCAGGCTGTATCTCATAAACCATGATAGCTAGAAAGCTGAAATTTTCACAAATGATGTATTTCCGTTGCCGCTATAATAACAAATACTAAAAACAAAAAAATAAAAATAAAGGGGGGGCCCCCATACAATAAACGTGTTTTTTTCGTATTTTTTTGCTCAATATTAAAAACGGTAACAGGTAGACGCTTCAAATTTTCACAGAATATTTATTTGTATATTACCTTTCAAAATAAATAATTAAATAGCAATAAAGTAAATATTAAAGGGGGGCTCCCATACAACAAACGTAATTTTTAAGCAAGTTTTACTCGATCTTAATTAACAGGTAGAAACTTGAATATTTGTAAGTAAATATTTAGAAATATAATAGCTATAAAAATAAATACCTAATCTAATACATAAAAACTCACAAAATGAAAATAATCCGTGCATCTAAACGCGGTGCGAGCGCCGCGCCGCGGTGTGGTGGTGGCGCGAGCGCGAGGCGGTTGCTAAGCAACGGCCGCGCGGGTAGCGGGGGAGGTAACATCACGGAGCGAGCCATAGCCGCGCGTATTCGCGCAAACGTCGTCATGCTGCCCGGATCTGTATCGAAAACCTACCTATAAATTTGCAATTTACTACTTGGAATTTCGTTGATTTCTCGTTATTTTATACGTACGGAACCCTTCGTACGCGAGTTCGACTCGCACTTGGCCGATTTTTCTGTAAATGTTCCACCAAAGCCAGCTGCCAACTTCCAGCTGCTACGTTGATTGACCGAACACAATCCTAACGGCATTTGCTCTCACATCACGTTTATGCTAAGCTCCCTCCGCTTGACGTATTCGCAGATACGTCTTTTTTCAACTTCAGTGAGAAGACGAGTGTTGCTACAATGAAACATGTGCCTTTTTTGTTAATTTTTCAGATAGATTTCACTAGATTTAAAGATATTAAAAATAAATAACTACCTACATAAATTTAGAAAGTATATAGTTAAATTTCGGGAACGTTCTCTAGGTTTTTTAAAAACTATAATTAAAATACTTGTAGGCGATATAGAGCCTTTAATAATTAAACTTAAAATACGGTAGCCGATTTAGAGGCTCTAAGACTACGTGGAGCCGATGCGAAGGCTCTATAATTATTGAATTAAATCTACTACAAAAGCTTACAGCTAACCTATGCTACGGCGGTGGCCCGCTCCTTAAGGCAGAGGGATGAGGATGGGGATGCATAACTAGATATTTATGCTGCTGGAATAATATTATTATCATTACATATCATTTATTGTTGATCGAAGGTGATCGATTACTCGTTAACTTGTAAAGTTTATTTAAACGTAATAGTTTTTTAGTTTATTTAGTTTGTTTTTTTTTGTTTCATCATATATGCTACTAACATAAATTCTTCATATCTCCAAAGTCAACCGTTTATCTCATAGGGGCCTCCCTCTACACCAGACTCTAACAAAAATCTACACTTCAAAACTTAACATTTCGCAAACGGATCCCTCGGACGGATCCTCGAAAAATGGCTTTCGCACACTCCCAATATTTTTTGATTACTTATCCAACTATAACCCACAAAATAGGGTAGATGAGAAGAATAATTCATCCCCACTTACAAGTAGGGGAGGTACCCAAAAATTTTTTTTCAAGATTTTAGTTTACGACTTTTTTGCCATTAATAACATGTTTGTTCACGCCAAATTACAGCTTTCTAGTACTAGGAGTCTTTGAGTAATGCCGCGTACGGACACACAGACAGACGGACATGGCAAAACATAAGGGTTCCTTGTTTACTACTGAATCCTAAAAGAATATAGTTTTATTTATTTATTTTTTATGTAAAAAAAAACTAATACCTACCTTATAATAAGCATTAATTTTTGTGATACCTTAATGTTTTATAAAAAATATATTTTGAATGGTTCAAATATATTTTATTTAGTGTCTCACGTAAATTTTGAGTAAGTGGTGGAAGTGGAAGTGGTGAAGGAAGCTCACAATGCAAAGCGCGATTATTCTATAAAGACTGCTGAATGCAGTTGAAACTACTTAACGTCAGAGATTTTGAAACAAATTTAAGGTAAGTTACTAGGAGTACTTAAAAACGTGAAACTAGTAGGGTACTAGTTTCCCCAATTAAATTACATATTAATTAAGTTTATTAGATGAATCTACGAGTACCTTCTATCCAGAGATTTATTTATTCAATTCAACTTGTCAGATTAGCTCACATGAAATCTACCCTCCCGACGCAGACCTGGCGATCCTTTATCGTATGTTTCTATTTTCATGACGAAGGTATCAGACACCTTTTCGGAACCCGCCGCTGGAAAGCTTCTTGATATTTTCCGGGATAAAAAGCTTTCAAAGACTTTCTATTGTATTTTATGAAAGTAAATAGAAATCGAGGAAAATGGTTATGTTTTCTTTTTGTTCGCATATGGATGTTCCCTGGGGGTTATTCTTACGACCACTTAAAAAACAGGTTATTTCTCAGTCATCAAAAGTTTGAGGTGTTCTTCTATCTATTTTCTAATTTAGATAATAATCGCCTTACCTTACTTCCTCCATAATAAATACAACGCATATTTCTATGATGCTAATCTTAAAAGTTTTATTTTTATGATCATTTACTTTTATTCTCTGTTGGACTGGGAGAAAAAGTAGAACACAAAAATGTACTAGCTGCTTCTCTTTCCGGGCATACTGTAAAAGTCAACATAGAATGTACCAGCTGATTCTCTTCCCGAGCAGAAGTCAGTTAAGGGACTTAAGGGAACTTGGAGCTTTTATGTAGGCAATAGGCTGACCCCCTCCAATCCCCTTTTACCCTCTACCCACGGTCAAAGGTGGCATCAAACGGCTTCATGGTCTGTGACGCTCTGCCTACCAAAATAGGTATACATTACTATAAAGGGTGAAATCTAATTCATGCGCATCGTACTTTTGAACTTAAATCAATTATTTTGATATCATGAATATTGGTGCCCATGTTATAAGTAGCATGAGGTACTTATTCTTAAAGAATGCTTATAAATTAGATTCGCAGAGGAAATTATGTCAAAATAGTTATAGCTCAAAAACAGAAACATCCGACTTCAAAAAACGCAATGACGTTTACTTAGATGACATATTATGTATACTTGATATGAAGCCTCATATAAATAATCAAAATCGGTTTACTAGTTTAATTTTTAAAACAAACCAAGTAAACAACATTGCGTATTTTGAAGTCGGATGTTTCAGTTTTATCTGGGGGCACGGCCGTGCCCCCGCCATGTGAGCGAGCGGCCGGGACTATATTTTCTCGAAGAGATTAAACTATACTTAATTTGAAGTATGACCTATCAAACAAAAAATAATCATCAAAATCAATTCATAATTGGCTAAGTAATTGCTGAACAAACATACAGAAAGAAAGCATACAGTTAATTTGGTACAGTTCTGACAATGGCATCCATGAGAAGTCGGTTGCTTCAGTTTTTTAAACTATAATTATGTTCAGTCTTGACCACAGAATTTATACCATAGTGGTATATACTCGAGACGTTCATTTCTATTATTTTGCCACGATAGAAATATAAGTAAACAGACTAAGTGTTAATATGAAACAAATTTTAACTGTTCTTTTTTTCACTTTATTTCAATTAGTAATAATCGCGAAAACATTAGGAAAGATTAGACTTTAACTGTATTTTTTTTTAATTTGTAATCAAGTAACTATAATTAAGTGCATATATGAAGCTTTATTGCACAAAGAATATAAGATAGGAAAAAAATATCGAACAACATGAGAATAAGGCCCCATACTTAAATATCCTGATTTTATTGGCTGTTATATTCCATTTTCATACGAGAATAAATAATGTTTTTGGTTCCGCTTTTTTATTAATAACATTTTATTACTTATTTTCTTTATTTTATGATACGAAGGACTTACTTACATTGTAAGTGCTTTTATCAAATGTTTTTATCTGTTGCTAAAATGAGTATCTGTTTCATCAATTTGCTTTGTAGGTATTTTTAGTACAAGTAATTCAGTTATTTTTTAAATTGTTTGCTTACAAATTGATATAAACAAGCTAAAATGCTTTTTATACATAAAATTTGTACAAATTTAGGGCTTAACCACAATTTGAATTAAGATACGCAGCACAACGCTGCGATTTTTCAACGTATTGATTGACTTTTAAATACATAAACTGCAATGCCTTTCAATGTCTTATCGATCTGGCATAGCGTAGCTGTTTTCTTTATATTTTTTAACCATTTTAGAATAATTATTATTTTGGGACCTAACATTATTACATGGTTAATATTTTCTTAATCATATCGTATCATTTATTGCACAAAGTATTTAAAGTATACACTGAGCATAACTATGATAGGTTCATAATTATCCCGTTATCGTTTCAAAGTATATTTGTTTTTTGTTATCAGTTAACAAACAAAATCATAGATTTTCTTAATTTATTTCTAAAAACTCTTCCGATCAAGTCACTTTTAAACAAAATACATAATAAATCAAAATTTATTCATCGCTTTGTTCATTACGATTTCACATACAAATACCTATACGGATTTTTGACATGAGTTAAAAATCAGTAGTGTGACATGCTGTATAAGTATAAATAATGACGTCATAATGTCACAAGAGTAGTTTATATTAAAAAAAAACTCAAAATCCGAAACTTCGAAATAAAATTAAACAACGCGCTTCTACCGCTACGCATCGTGTGACCAGTCCCTTACAAACCCCAGTTCAGTCTTCCAGATGCAAATCATCGCTGACCTATTTCCCTAAGCAGATGCCATTTATGAACATGGGTCAAAACATGTTTTTTTTCTGCTTTCTAATTACGTCATTAACTTGACCATCACGAAAAATATGCAGCCTTTTTCTGTATTAACGTTAATACAATAATGCTCCACATTATACCGCGAAACGAGCGCGTTTGTCCACGAAATGTGACAAGTGTGGTGATAATAAAACACGGGGTTTCTCTCATTTGTGGACCGCAATCCTGTTATAGCTTATTTTTGTTTTCCCGCTCGCGAGAAAAAATAAAGCAAGTTAGCTCACGCAAAAGTTATTTTTAACCGACTTCAAAATAGAGGAGGTTATCGATTCGGTTGTATATTTTTAATGTTTGTTACTTCACGACTACAAGTTATAAAAACCTATTTGGACGAACTTTTCGTTATTTTGAAAGTGGATATTTTCAGATGAAACCACTAATAGCACTTTTATTAAATAGTTTATTGAAGATATTAAATCAAAGTTGGCTCGTGCTCGTCTATATATATTTGGTTTTTCTGCAATTAAAACAGTAAGACAAAAGATAAAGCGAGCCAACTTTGAACTGTGTTTTTTATTAATAATAGCTTTAAAAATACCTGCAAAACATATAAGTACGTCTCGATCACCAGAATTTATAGATAATCTTCTGAAAAAAGAAGTTAAATTTTTAACCTTCCATAAAAAAAATCCTATAAAATATTTTTCCGTCTCTTTAGTGAAAATATCTCCGAAAAATATGAAAATATATTTTCAAATATATTATATATTTTTTTAAATATATTATCAATTTTGAGGTACGGGATTATTTTTTGGGGAAATTCAACAAACAAAATTATTCTTTTTAAAAGGCAGAAACGCTGTATTCGTTCAATGTTTAAACTCAAAAAAAGAGATAGTTGTAAGCCCTATTTTTTAAAGTATAAAATTCTTACACTTCCGTGTTTATACATTTTAGATACGGCCCTTTTTGTAAAAACAAACCGGGAGCGATTCCCCACACTATCTGATACTACTGTAAGAAATAGGCGCGACCAAGACAAACGGCGCGTACATGAAGGAAAGACAGCACTGATGCAAAATAGCATCGTATGTATGGGTCCTAAAATCTACAATAAGATTCCTAAGTCAATAAGAGACCAGAATAGTAATTTATTTAGAAAAAAGTTGAAGGCATTGTTATTGCAGAAGTGTTATTATTCTATCAATGATTTTTTAAATGACAAATTTTAATTTTATTTGACATTATGTGTATCTTTTATTGCTTCTGCTTTGTCATATTATAGATATTTTTGGTTTGTGTATTAATCTAATAACAAATAATAATAATTATTATTTTATAATTTTTCGCATGTGCATGATGCTGTCTACCTGACATTTGTACGCCTAATCGGCACAACATGATTTTAAGCGACTAAATTTAGTGTAACATCTTTTATGCACTTGTTGTATAAAATTCTCGTGTTGTATGCAAATAAATTATCTTTATCTTTATCTTTAATAAAAATGCAAAAACAATTTAATTTCCACGTCTCGCCATTTCAAGTCACATTTACGTTAAAATCACGTAACGTGATAAGATGCAGCGCGCGCCACGTCATAGTAAATTATCCCCACATCTGTTTCGCCGTTTGTATACAGAATGACGCAATACAGCGATTTGAAACGATTCCGAGCCTTTTCAAACCTTTACGCAAATCCAGAAAACGTAGGACGCTTTACAACGAAGATCCCTCCCCATTTCACTACAGGACTAGGAAGTCGGCGCATTACCGCACGTTTCTCGTTTAATTGCCAAAAATCCGTACTCAGCGATATCGGTCCAAGTTCTTAACGCGCACAGGAATGGAATTCCTTCCACACTAAGATATCTAGTTCACTAGTAAATTTTAAAATAAAAGCTCTCGTTAGTCACCAGTCCACTGTTTGCTTATATTATAAGACAGGTAATTAAAGTTATACTTTACTAGATCTGTATATACTTTAAATATATAATTGCAACATTGTTTCAAATACTGAGTTTTAAATAAATTCTCGATACTTTGGTCGTGTTTCAAAAGACATATTTATACAAGCACTTAAATCACTACTTATACAGCTAAAACAAATACCTGTACTATGTAAACCCTCTTCAATATACCAATTAAGTAAAGCACTAAACGGAATAACAAAATAAACGAAACTTACCTTCAAGTAATCTAATTACCTACATAAATAAGTATCCAATTGACCGGTTTCCCAAAAAAGCCTTCCAAATCTTCTAATATAGAAAAAGGACGAGAAAGCCAGAGGTCATCGATTTCTAATCGGGAACAAAATCTCTGGTTCAGCGGAACACAAGCCAGGTTTCACAAACTACCGACCACAGATGAGAATAAATAATGTTAATCTATTCTTTCAGATCAGTAGATAAATTATAAAATGAGATTAAAATAATTTTAAATTAAAAACCTGAAAATACTGAATGCAATCATCCGCTGCCTAAATAAAGTTCTTAAAACTAAAACAGGTCAAAAACTTACAAAAAAATCGGATGATAGCTTTACGAGTGGACATAAATAATCTTGTACTAAACCGAAAGAAGGTCATTGTATTTATCAACATCCAGCATACAGCTGTATGTTTATCAACATACAGCTTAATAAATGGCCAAAAGCGTGTCGTGTCACACGCAATGTAGGGTTCAAATTGTAGTTACGTGTCATAATTTATGTGACTTTAAAACAGGGTCTCTTGTTTGATACTACGAACATATGAGTTAACTTAAATATTCATTTAAGACTTGTCTTAGTAATTAAAATTAATTAAAAAAAAAAAAAAAATTTGATCGACTACTTTTGATTACCTATCCAACGATAAGATGGGATAGATGAGAAAAAATAATTCATCCCCACTTTACGTGTAGGGGAGGTACCCCAAAATTATTTTTTTAGTTTTATTCTACGACTTTCTTGGCATCAATAATATGCATGCATATCTATAGCAAATTACAGTTTTCTAGTACTTATATAGTTTTTGAGCAAAGCCGTGGATGGACAGACAGACAGACAGACGGAGATGGTGAAGCTATTAGGGTTCCTTGTTTACTAACGAACCCTAAAATGGTAAAGAATCATCAACGAATTCATTTTATTTAATTCTATAAAAAGAACATGTTAAGCATACACTTTTTTGTGTGAACCTATTTACTGGATTTCTTTACATATACAAGGCCAGGGTTCGGCCGAGTCAATTCACTCAAAGCGATCTGCAAGCTAAAATCGAAGCGATCTGCGAGCTAAAATCGAAGCGATTATATCATCAAGTGCAAGTGTATCCGACTGTATAACCTTTGCTACTTTGAATGTATAGAAGAGCAGTGTTACTATTAATTGTATGCATTATATTATGTGAAGTAAAGAGAGTGTGCTGACACTGCTGACAAGTAACATTCAATATAACAAGTATCTCTCAGTTCTCGGAACAATAGTAACTATAATAACATTCGTATGTAAACACATAAGGTTGGTTTAGGCAGGGGCCCGTACCCTGTTAGATTTAATAAACCATACCAAATAGCCGCTTTCAAAGGGACCACAGATTAATTACATTTAATGAGTATAAATGGCAACTCTGAGAGTTAAGTTTATGAAGTGTTTTGATATTTTATAGCCTGTTTACTGCCTCCATATTTCATCTTGCCGCCCGAAAAGACTTAACGAGCGACAATAAATTACGTACTCTTGTTTAAATTAAAAAGATTTAGATTGCCAATTAACTTTCCTTTGACTGTGTGCTTAGAATAACTAATGAAATGTGAAATTTTTTGGGACTGCTCGAAAAAGCGAGCTCAGATTTTTTTGTGAAAATAAATATGTATTCTTGCTTTTATAACTTTGAGATCGATGATTTATTTTGAGGGCACCTGATTAATAGGTACTTACTTTTATTGAATATATTTGATCCAAATTAACTAAATTAAAATTGATTTATCTTCATATATTTAGAAAAGGTGTCGAAAATTCGGAAAATTTTAGTTGAGAAATCAAAAATACTTCACACTTTTTTTTCTTTTAATATATAAAAAAAAAACATAAATCTCGATATCACAAGAAATTCAAATGGAGAAAGAATAGGTAAGGTATCTTCTACTAAAAACGAGATTACGTATTTTGAAGTTGGTTGTTTCAGTTTTTTCCCTGCTGCATGAAGGAGGGTTATATTTTCCTAGTGTATGTATGTATGTCTCTATATGATTGTCTACAGCCTAAAGAGTTTGACCGATTTTGGATGTGCAATGTGTCGTTAGATTTATCTCCAATCTTGAGTGTTATATTTTTTTTGTAATAATAATAGTACAACTCTCACAAAAAAAATGCGGTTTTGTTTTTTCATAGCCTCCAACGAACTTTTTCATAATAAATAAGTAATTTTACTAGACGAGTTCGAAAGAATACGCATTTATTATTTTTTACAGCGATTTTACGCTTACTATCTCACAAAAAACGTATACCATTAGTATACTAAGCGTAACGAAGTCTGTAAGTTAGACTGCAAAAACTGCTTTTCTGCAGTTGGGTGTTTTGTTTTTCTTTTAATATATACTTGTTAATATATATATAATAAAGTTCTGCCAGTCATGTGGGTCGCACCGTCCGCGTCCACTTGCCGGCAGCAGCTGCGAATGACGCCGCTGCCAAGAAGAGGCAGAAGTATGCGGGGATGGAACGTATACTTTTATTCCAATTGAGACCATGGGTTGTTGGGGTAGTGAGGCCAAACAGCTCATAGGTGAGTTGGACCACCGAATAATTAATAGGACTGGTGCAAAGACTAGCAATCGCCATTCAGCGGGGTAACACCGCAAGTATTATGGGTACCTTAGCACCAGGAACAGTTAGGGGTGGGTTATTTGACTGAGTCGAATTTAGTTAGTTTTTAGCTCTTTTATAAATTTATGTTAATTAATTAAATGTACTTTATATCCTAATAAAGGTTCTTATTTAGATAACTTTATTTAAACGATTTAACTAAAATAATTACAGTTTAAAAAACATAAAAATCAATCATATTAAATAAAATAATCTTAATATAATTATTATTTTTTCAAGATTTTAACTCACCACTTTTTGACGTGATTAATATGTATATACCTATTATACAAATTATAAATGTTTATTATTTAACAATTACCTGTTCGTGGTTTTCTTCAGATGGTCAAAAGGTTTCTTCAAATGTGTGGTAAATTACTACCTCATTATTTGACATCCACGTGTAAGAGTCAATGGTTTCATTATATTCATTATTTCCTTTAGAATTTTCCGAATTTCGTGAGGCACATGCGAATATGAATAATTTCATCTTTCGTCTGACTTTGGTGGCTATTGAATATTTAATATTAATACAGCACTTTAGCTCTTAAGAACCTTTTCGGTAACGTCTTATTTACAAGGTGAGATTATTTTAATAAGTTACAAAGAAATTTCACCATTTTCCTACATCTACACTTTGAAATGTTTTGAAAGCTCAAACTGAATATTTACGTGATATTTTGCTATGTTCATTTATTATTTTTTACCGACTTCCAACAAGTATGTATATTAAAAGAAAAACAAAATAACCGATTGCAGAAATGCAGTTTTTGCAGTCTAACTTACGTTTCGTTACGCTTGATATACTGTTGAGTACGTTTTTTGTGAGAAAGTATGCGTAAAATCGCTGTAAAAGATTATAAATGCGCATTCTTTCGAATAATTCTAGTAACATCACTTTATTCGAAATAGATCGTTGGAGGTTAAAACAAACGGATATTTTTATTTTTGTGAGAGATGTATTATTATTATCACAAAAAATTATAGCATATGACACTCTAGAAGCAAAGACGAATCTAATGATATCTCTCACATGAAACTCGGTCAAGCCGTTTAGGCTGTAGACTGTCATATAGAAACATACATACATACACTCGAAAAACATAACTCTTCTTCTTACGCAGTAGGGTAAAAAGAAGAAGGTTCTGAATTCGACTGTATGTTTTTTTTGTATGTTTGTTAAGCGATTATTCCGCCCGCCAGTTAAGACTTGATTTGGATGATACTTTTTTATTTGATAGATCATACTTCAGAAATGGTTGCATATAAATTTTATCGAAATCGGTCTACTACTTTGGTTTTTAAAACAAAATAATTGAAAAATATGTCAACCATGTGAAAATTGCTTAGTTTGAAGTCGGTTGTTTAAATTTTTTTAACTATAAATATTATAAAATAGTCAATACAGACTTACACTTGACCACGGACTTAGCTGAAGTTAAGAAAAATTGCGGTCGACGATGGAGCGCGATTACCAAGAATAACTGTTTCTTTGACGATATAAAAACACATATTATTAATTTATTGTGAAAGTCACAATGAGAAATCGAAATCTACATTTTTAGCTTACATACTTACATACACACTTACATCTTCATTACCTATAGTACGAAAATGGAACTAAAAGTTTACTGGTGTACCTATTTTGCTTTTGTTTTTCAAATTCAGTAATAACTTAGAAGTTACGTAAAAGCCAAAAGCTAAACAAGTAAAAACAAATGCTTATAGATAATCTGACGTACTTCTCAACGTATTTAAAACTATGAGTCGTGGCTAATCAACCAAATCTAAAGGAAATCTGATCATATGATGAGATATGTTGATATAAATAAGATAAGGAAGAATATATTTTTTTAAATGTAAGATATTTATATTTATATATTTATAATGTATTTTCAGCTAGGTAACTACAGTGGCATTGAGGGCACTTATTTCATTATTTTGTTCATTTGAGACCACAGAATACCATAGTACTTAGTATGTACTTCGACTCATTAGTTCCTGTGTTTTTCCACGATAGTTCTATATTTAAACATATTCTACCGATGACAATCGCGCACCGGACGTTCATCTCAAAACATAATTTCACGTTAGAAATAAGTATTCACAAGTTTATTGAAAAAAACATACTTATGTTTATGAAAATCGCGCGAAAACAAATTTATACAACATCTCCGGCATCAAACAAAATGAATTAAATTAACCGAGTAAAACACTCCAAGTTTGTATACTCTACGCAAGGCTTTGGAAGCTCAGCACTCGCCTTATTTACGGAATAAATAACCTAATAAATTCGGTATTTTGAACAAAATATTGTGTACTATTGATTCTTTTCGTGTAAACATGTATTATATTTAATATAAGTATAGTAGTTAATTGACTAGATGTAGATTACGAGATGTTAAGTGACGATGTGATCTCAGATCATACTAGCAGTCTGGAATGGGAACTGACTCTCAAATAACCGTAACAGGTCGTCAGGTTTGGCGACGGATATTTAACTCGAAATTAGCAGCTAGACAGCCAGTACTAAATGCTATAATTTGTGTTTTTTTTTTTCCCCTAAAAGCTCAAGCTCATTGATGGGCTTCAAACTTGAGACAATCACAGCGGAATGCTACTTGTAATTCAAGTAAACGAAATTGCATATTTTAAATTCGGCTTGTTTAGTTATTGTTTTAAAAACCATACCATTACACTGATTCTATGGAACTAATCTAAAAGTATATCCTTTCCTAGAAAAATAAATCCAAATCGATTAATTATTATTGAAGTTGAGGCGTAACAAACGTTAAAAAAATACAACCAAATTGAAAACCTCCTCTTTTTGAAGTCGATTACAAACAGTGCAAAGCAATGTTAGGCATAGTGGGTTCAATGCCAAAGTGTAGTAGATTATAGTGGATTAATCTTATTCAAATTCGAACTTTTTTGGTAGTACTTCGTAATTAAATAGATGTTTTGTTGTTAAAATAAAAGAAATATACTAAGTATACGTTAAGTTTTTGAGACACCACAATTTAAAAGCAATCATTAAGTATCTGTTGGTGCCTGTAACGCTCAACCTCTTTAGCAAAACCACAGTTAAGACATTGAAATTAATTTTTTTTAAGGATTTATTGTGTATATAGTACAAAAGAAAATGTTTAATTTCAATAAGTAACAATCAGAAAAACCCTTAGAAAACATTACAGTTAAAACAGCTCAGTTATTACGGCACGCTTGCGTCCTTTGCTAATATCTGACAAAGCTTACCCGAAAACTTGCAAGTAAGTTCAAATCTCGTTGCTTATTTTTTTGTAAGTAGACCAAGTTTGTTTACCATTCCAGTACTGAACATTACCTGCTTCAGAGGTAACATACTTCTATTCACACCCATCATTTTCAAAACAATCCCTATATTATTTCTCCTCAATAACCGTTAATAAACCGGTTTCAGTCCTCGCCTTCCGCAGGTCCCATAATAAATCCTCCAATACAAGTTGGAGGCACAAAGACGCGAACTCGCCCGGTTATGAACGTTATGGCTGAATTATTTATGATCGGGTAAACCGAAACATTTGCGTCCTTCGGTTTTCTTAATTACCGTACAAGTATATATAGTACCTACTCCGTTTCATGATTACCGTACAAGTATATATAGTACTCCGTTTCATGGTGGATATTCCAAAAACCCGTACGAAACGCTTTAGTTCCACTTTCATCGTGCGGACTGCTAGAATATGGAATACACTTCTTGAGTGGGACTTTCCCGATAGATATAATCTGGGTGTCTTTAAACCGCGAGTGAATTGGTTTCTTCTAGGTAAGCGCACTCCATCGTAGACCGCAACGTCGCTTAACATCAGGCGAGTTGGCGGTCAAGCGCAAACCTATTTCTACATAAAAAAAAAACTTATGTACTCTTTGGATAAAATTTACTCACAATATTTATATAAATACCTACATATACAAATGCGTATGAAATGAGAAAAATTTTACTTTAAATAAAAGCTAATGTTTCCCACATCTAAAATAGCACGGATTATAAACACATTGAACTTCATCGTTTAAATATAAAATTTGCCTAGCCGGGAATAGAACTTGCCGTATCGGACGGACGACCGGAGGTAGACTTTTACTGAGCCAAAAGAGTGGTATAATTAAAGTTTTACTATGGCACATATTTTAAATAAAAACTACGGGTCACTCATGAATTTTGTCGAGTCGTAAAATCCGACTATAGTTTCAACCGCATTCGGCGGTCTTTTTCAAAGGAACAGCGCAAAATTTCTGTCATTTAAAAAAAATTGCATTCCATTATCAGGGCCGATTTATCGTCAACTTTTGCGTGACTTCAGTATGAAAGCGTTTTTAAATAACTTTCATGTTAGACACTATAAGTAACAAATCCCAAACCGTTGTATCAATCTCGATAAACCATAGCCCCCGAGCTCACGAGTAGATTAGCGTTATTTAATGAACACACACCTGCAGCCACCAACACCGCTCTCCCGGTAATGAGTGTTAAGTTCACTCACCACTGCGCTTACTGCTGGGAACATTATACGTTTAAACTTAACTTCTGTTATATACGATACTTTGAACGAACATTCAATATTTAGTAGTATATCATCGACAAGGCAGTGGGAAGACCGTCGATGAGACTGGCACAACAACGGAAAGAATGGCGCGCTAAAGAGGAGACCTATACTCAGCAGTGGGTGGACAATGGTTGAGGATGATGATATCATACTTCTATGAATTACTCGGTAACTAAGTTAATTAGCACAAAGAAACACATCACCTCCGATTTCTCATCAAAAAGCCATAAACTAGCTACTTAGTCTCGAGCACCGCCGTAAAGTAGCATGTCTGTCTATTTTCTACAGGATTCATTTCGGGGAGTGTGCGCAAGAGCTTCACGACCTAATTCCACCATCCCCATTTCACTACAGAACTAGTAGAAAGTCGGCGAATTACCACCCGTTTCTCGTTGAAATGCCGAAAATCCGTAGGTACTCAGCGATATCGATCCACATTCTTGTTGCGTAGTGCACAAGAATGGAATTCTTTACCGCCATCTCTGTTTCCTGAGACCTACAATCTTGGAATTTTCAAGGCTAGAGTGAATAGATATCTTCTAGATCGACGAGCTCCATCCTCGGCCACACCGTCGCTTAACATCAGGCGAGTTGGTGGTCAATCGTAGATCTCTTCTTTAATTTTCAAGGCTAGAGTGAATAGATATCTTCTAGATCGACGAGCTCCATCCTCGGCCACACCGTCGCTTAACATCAGGCGAGTTGGTGGTCAATCGTAGATCTTCTATAAAAAAAATAAAAAAAAACGTACTCTACATTTTTGCTCCATATTCTTGATGCGTATTGCATAGGAATGGAACTCCCTGCCGCATTCCCTGTTTCCTGAGAATCATGGGATTATACAAGGTGAAGAGTGTATAGATATCTTGTATAACGAGTTTCATCCTCGTAAAAGGAAAATATATGTATTTTTTTAACGCTTGAGGCACTGATGTACCGATATAATAGGTTTAACTATACTAACTAATATCTGCCTCAAGCTATAATATACTTTTTCATTTTAGTGCATGATTTTTAAAAATTAAGAGCTTGTTATAAAATGTTATTTTGTTTATTTGTTTTATTTCTAATACGGCATTTATTTATGTTATTGTAAGAGAAATGGTAGCTTGTTGCGAGCAAAGGTATAATTCCGTCTAATTTGTGAGTGTCCTAAGTGGTTATTCGGTACTGACGCAATGAGCCAATGGTTTTGGCTCCCAACTTCGGGGAACCATTTTATTTCTGTCACTATTACGATACTAGAGTAATAAAAGGTGTTAAAGCATTCCATTCCGCAATTTGTGTTTATACAACTGCCCAGAAAAGTTAAAATACAAATAGCAGTTGAATAAAATAATATAAACAGTATCGCGTTTTTTCATACAAATAGGGAAAAATATGTTATCACCCTTAAATATCCACTTCGGCTGCCTGTATATCTAGGTATAGTTTCCTAATTTTGATGATTTTTTTATCTATCGGAATCTTAAAAGGCTCTAACGGAATTTGAAAATCAAACCGTACAGGCATAACCATTAATAGTTCCAAACATAATATAAATAAAACCAGCCAAGTGCGAGTTCGGACTCGCACACGAAGGGTTTCGTACCATTATCTATAAAAACGGCAAAAAAACACGTTTGTTGTATGGGAGCCCCCCTTAAATATTAATTTTATTTTAATTGAATTATTAATTTTTAAAGTGAACAATATAACTCATTATCCTGTGAACATTTAAAGCGCCTACCTGTTTCCGTTATCGATATCGAGCAAAAACGAGCCAAAATATACAATACAATACAAAAACACTTTATTGACACCATGATAAAAAAATACTTTAGGTACATAATGGGAGCCCCCTTAAATATTTATTTTATTCTGTATTTTAGTATTTTTTGTTATAGCGACAACAAAAATATATCATCTGTGAAAATATCATCTATCTAACTACCACGGTTCGTAAGATACAGCCTAGGGACAGACGGACAGACAGCGGAGTCTTTTATTTGATTTTAAATTAATTGACATTTTTTGTATTAATATCTGACATTTTAATTATTTTTTTGTGTGTTTTTAAATCAGCTAATTCTAATCTAATTAAATATAATTTTGTATATGGTTAAATGCAGCCGAAATAAAGATTATTATTATTAGTAATAATAGGGTGCCGTTTTACCCTTTGGGTACGGAACCCTAAAAAGGATGATCGAAATCGGATTGACCTATTCAAAAAGAGCTCTTGGGTGATTCGCACCGCGGTTCGAACCACTTGCGGTGCGAAACGCCGAAGTACCCATAGTATTCAGAGGTAAGAAATAGTTTTCTCCTGTTTTATGAACAACGCGTAATTTGTCAATTAAAAGATCGCGAGAAAACAATTCATTTAATGCTTTTCAATACAGAGCAAAGCTTCTTATTTTCTCATTTTTGTTTATTTAGCAGAGGTCGCAGGCGAAATTATATAGAACTTAACGTTAATCAGATAAAATTAAAATCTGCTGAAAATATTAGATAGGTACTTAGGGATTTGCACGGATCGCTCACTTCTCTGGAATATGCACATCCGAGAAGTTAATGAAAAAATGGAAAGATACCTAAATATTTTGAAAGTATTGGCGGGTAGTGGATGGGGTGTCCATCCCAAACATTAATCTTATTAGAAGTAGAATAGACTTCGGTTCTTTTCTTTACGATAATAGGGCGAATTGTCACATTTCTAAACTAGATAAAATACAGAACCAAGCGCTTAGAATTATAAAATCAACCCCTATTCATGTTATGGA
This sequence comes from Lycia hirtaria, assembly GCA_947563715.1. Classification (NCBI taxonomy): domain Eukaryota; kingdom Metazoa; phylum Arthropoda; class Insecta; order Lepidoptera; family Geometridae; genus Lycia; species Lycia hirtaria. Next base: position 30,951,688 of record OX387375.1, read on the forward strand.
AAGTGAAGTATGTATACCACCCTTATTTATACGAAGGAAATATTTAGCTTATAAGTACTGTCTTAAAGCTATATCATGGTGTAATAATTCTACTACAGCCCTGCTTGATGAGTTCGGTGCTCCTAGTGACGATAGATATCGAAGATACTGGTTACATAAAAAGTAACCACTACTGATGTTAACATAATATAATGAAGTTAAAAATAAAAAATGCACTACTTCTAATCCACTAGATATGTTTTTATTGAATGAGTGGATGACTAATATTAATTTAATAGATTACCTACATAGTTGACGGGTTAGAATGTGTCAAGAAGGCAAAAAAAGAGTACAATCGTGATCTTCTTAAAAATAACGTATTAGATGAATTGGAACAAAATTATAATAATTGGCATAGAAACTTTACAGATGGGTCAAAGAGCACCGGTACGTCATCATCAGGGATAGCTTTTTTTGATGCTACTTACAAACATGTGGAGTGTTATAATACGTCCACAGTATGTATAATGACTTTGGAGTTGTTTGCCATATCAGCGGCATTGTCCTATGTTGAAACTAATGTAAGAAGTAGTGTTGTTATACTTACGGATAGTAAAAATGCGTTACAACACATAATAAAATGTACCATGGGTAATCGTGGTATTTCCATCGCGTATGGCATCTTACGCAAATTGGAATATTTAAGATTAAATCAAATTACAGTTAAAATACAGTGGCTTCCATCTCATATTGGGTTGTCGGGTAATGAGACGGTCGACCGCTATGCGAAACTAGCTTGTATAAACGGATCAGAATTATACATACTACCTAACCATTCAGAATACTTACCTAAATATAAAAGGCTACGAGTATGTTTTGATCACTGGCGAGAATACTTTGATCACTGGCGAGAATACTTTGATATGCGATCAAAATCTAAAGGTATTTGGTACAAAATAATACAAAGCCAACCACATAGAACGCCATGGTTTATTGGGACGGGAATAAGTCGGAAACTCGTTGTTATCGCACACAGATTACGTTCCGGACATATTCCATTGAATGCTTTTGGATTTATGATGGGCAAAGTATCGTCACCCAACTGTGAGGAGTGTGACAAGCCTGAAGACGTGTATCATGTACTAATGGAATGTGTGCGGAACCAGATTGAAAGAGAGCGAATTTTTTCCGAACTCCAAGTGAATGAGTCCAGTCTCTGTATTTTAGCGGAACCTACTTCAAGGACGGCTGGAATAATTTACGGACTGGTACATTCTTTTATATTTATATTTTTATAAATACTGTTTTTTTTGCTGTAGGAGGTAATATAGAAAGATATATACATATACATGAAAAGCAACCTTCCTTCTTGTACAGGCGGGTCAAATGAAGTTTATTGCACATTTCTGTATAAATGGACAAAAGGTGAAATACACAAAAATACAATTTACGTTGATAGATAAAGCGCAATGACACGTGTGTTGCACTATCTATACTTGTTTCCCGGGAAATTACCTCAAATAAGGTGAATATTGTGACCTCATTAGCTTGTTGTGCGTTCGGAATGAGGAATTTAAGTACGTCGAATTTCAAATTTAAATTGCTTCTCATTAATATTACAAATTTGAACATATGTGAGTGTGCGTGTGTTCTGTCTTTGTCTTTGAGAAAGACTTTCAAACCTTACAACTTCAAACCTTTTTGAAAAAATAAGGCATTAAACTCTTTTCCTGTTAAATTTTACCATTGGTAGATAGGTCAAACAAGCACCGAGGCAACGATTTGTTTGAATCTTACTTGCGCGAATTCATTTCATAGAACTGCCTGATTCCAGATGTTTTATACTTGACACGAATTTCTGAGTTGGTGAGCCATCAGTTTCATTTGCCCGAACAGATAAGTTAGGTTTCTGTTATATTATATCAAGAAACTTTCTTAATTACAAGGGTTCTGTCATCAGATATATCAATTATTAGGTTAAGTTCGTTAGGTTTTTTATTATTATACAATGAACTGTCGTGTTAGAAAAATTCGGTTATCAACCGAGTTGTCAAATGATCGTTCGGGATTTTGATAGCGTTTTTTGAAAAAAAAATGTAGGGAAATAAAATTCGGTATTTCACAATTCAGATTATAAATAGATGATCTATTTGCTTGTCCCTGTAAGGACATGGTTATGACTACGTAAAAATATTTTACTAGAAAATATAAACAATTTCTGTGAGATATAAAAAAACATTGGGGATTATTACTAACAAAATTAAGTTAAAAATAGCTTCAAAATTATTATCAGCTAACACAAAAATGCCATATTTTAGTCTTGTTTGTTAAATTAATAATACCTACAATGAAATAGATTTATTTCCCATTATATTTCTATTTCCTGCTACATAACGGAAAAACAAATCTTCTTCTAATTTATATTCACCTGGGCCGATCATAATTCCTTACATCTATTTCCTTTTTACAGGAAAAACAGTAATTTTCCTCATTTTTGAAACTTTTGTTTTCCCCATACAGCGCAATTACTGAATTGTAAGAGAAAGGTAATAATTCATTCTATTCTTATTGACGGCTATAAGGCCCTCTGCCTTGCAGCGGCCATTCATATTACTTAAAGGAAAAAACAAGTTTTACTCAGTGTTGTGAGATTTATTTATTTACAAACGCGTTTGGTAAATATACGCAGGATGTTCTAACCTACATTTGGTCGTATCGGAAATGACATTGTCAGGAAACGGTAAGGTTCAAAGAAATTAAATCAGTAGGTAAGCATTTATTTTGTTTTCTTTTCTTTGAAGAGTATGGCTGAGACGCTTTATTTATTTACTGGTGATGAAAAATGTGAAGATGATGATTAAATACACTTTATGGCCCTGTGCCAAATCTAGGTTAAACAGTAAAATTATGGATTACAAATAAAATTACGAGTATTACTTTAAATTACAATAAAATACACATGAGTATGTTAATAAATAAAATCTATGGTTATAAAATGTAAACATTCATACTGAATTATTACTCAAAACATTTTTTTTCTTACAGTTTGGACAAATCCAAACTATAAAATGTTGAGAAATTAAGTTATTTTTTGCTATTATGCTATATCTACTACATAATACGCTCACTTATCTATTGCTAGGGAAACTTGTTACGTCTACATAAAAAACGCGTTGCCAACATTGGAAATAAGTTGTTTAGAACAAGACATAGAGATTTGAGCGACTGAGTGCTCGTCACCTGCGGTGCCCCCGGCGGCAGCAGAAATTCAAAATTGTCTCGATTTACACATCAAAGTGACCCCCAAGTACGGCGGCGAACCTTTCCTTAAACTACGCATAACAAACCTGGAGGTGGTTTCATGAAGGATTACAACTTCCGGGTGTAAACATTGGATTTACAAGCCGTCTGTACTGACGTTGTTTATATAGTTTTGTTCTTAGCTATATTGTCGATCCTAGATTTGTCGGTTTTAGATCGCAATGACAACAACATTTTATGGTTCAAGTGAGGCATTATTACCAGACTTACAAACGGACAGCTGATTTGATCGGACACTTAGACTATACAATAGAACGAAATGCACTAAGATGATGTAGAAATAGGATGTTTAAGAGCGAGCGTGATCTTAGCGTTTGTGCAAGCAAGCTTTCGCGTTATCGCAGCAAGAGTTGTTATCGGAGTGAATCAATATTTTTTTATTCATACGGTTTCTCGGAAGATGCTCATCACGTGATCGAAAAAAATATAAGGTCTTATTATTTAAACTAAGTTTAATTGATAGTAGTAACTTTTAAGTCAATAATCAGCCCCACTCTGTTTTTTTTATATTTTCACAGACGGCGATAGCTTGACCCATAGGCATTTACTCTTTCAGGCTAATAAAAATTCATCCTAAAAATAGAACCTCTCGTTTCAAGCCCTTTATTTGCCTCACACGGTCATAAAGCTCCAAAAGTATGTTAGCCTTGAATATAATATCACAACCTCAGCATACAACCATAAAAAGGCTATTCTCATAAATATATTTTCGGTTTCTATTGAAATATGTCTAGAGGCACAGAATAAACCTTCGCTATCAAAAGCCCTATAAATCGAGTGCGGCATTCGAGCTCTAAAACCAAACGTATAAAAGTTAGAAGCACTACAAATGTAACGTTGTATTTATTCTTAATCCCGACCATAAAACTAGAAAAACAACGCGAGGCGGTGCTCGGGAACCCACGTAAGTGTAATATTTTTCGACTATACATTTTCTAAACATTCGTACTGAAATGGGGCGAGTGCGAAAACAAACAAAAGTAAAGACGCGCTCTGAGGAATTATTAACGGAACCGACTCATCCTGCCGACACTCGCACAAGAGCCTGCTCTAGAATAATACAGAGAGATAACAGGAAAAGTAGAACTATTTTGAATGTTCCAAATATGAAATTAACAGGTAATTTCCAATGTTGAACATATTTTCTATGGATCCGCATTCTAATTAAGATACTGTATCGTAAATATGTTGTTATGATACAGTGTCTGAATTATAATCATGATCTTTAGATAATGTTAATTAAGAACAATGGATATTACGTTGTTTAACAAACGATTAGTATATTCAAAAGTATCACTTTAACATTGCACTCCAGAAGGAAATGGATGAAATTCTTGTGTATAATCTATATAACTATATTTTTATTACTATCTTTAGAAAAAACTATTATTACTAATTTGTGCTTCGCCATTTGTATGTACATTATTTATAATATCTCTTAATATATATTATGCATATTTTGCAGATGTACATTTTCCTATTATGTACCTACATATATTATATTCTTTTCTAACTCTCTACTTAATACCTTCTGCAATAATTAAATAAAAAAGTTTATTGAAATTTAGTCTCTGTAACATTTTGTTTCTTACCACACCCGCACTCCCGACTACACACCCGACCCGAGGGAACAATTATACTTTGAATAACCTTTGAAGGTAGTTAGTCTATTTAAACTGTGGGCAGGATTAACTTTCTGCGACGTGCCGAAGAAATCGCAGGGATCGACACTTCTAGATTAACGGCACGATTCAGAAACTTGGATTGTTCTAGAAAATTTATCGCCAAGAACTGTGAGGAATAGGGATGTTAAGGTTTGGCTCGCGGAATCTACATAGATCGGCGAAGTTTGACAGCCTTACTGGTATCTAAATTAAACGTGTTCGGGTGAGCGAGTTGCGGTTTTCCTTAATTGCCTTAACCTATTTTAGAATCACAAATATCAAAGTTTTACTGGGAAGGTATATTTTAGGAAGGTTTCAGAGTTTTCAGGCTTAATTATTAACTAAAACTAGTAGTTCAACGAACAGTAGACCGCTCGAGAGAACTTATTTGCAGCTCACCTTGGGTCATCTATACATAATACCTACAAAAAGTTGGCTTAGGAGGCCGTATACAAAATTTTCGCTGATTTCGCAATTTTAAGTGATTTTACAGACGTTATTTCACGGTTAAAACATGTTTTCCATAAGTTTAAGCATCTTGAAAAATCAATATAATTTTAATACATAATTAATACAAAAAATAGGATATGTTTCGATGCCTTAAATTAAAAATAATGTATATTCTTATATAAACAAATTATATTTTCATAAATGGAAAAACGTAAAATTAAGAAAATTATTCAGCACTAGAATGCATCAAGCACATCCACGCGCCCTCACTGTTACACGCAATCTCAAGTTGGTTGTCTTATCTCGACAACCACGTGACCAATTCTGTTTATTTTTACCACAAGTTGTAATAATTGTGTACTTTACCTACCTAGTTAAATTTAATGAAGCTCGATTTATGTTTTTAAAAACTAATTTATTTAAAATACAAATTAAAATGAATTATAATTAACGTGCACGATGCACTGTCGTTAAAATTAGAGTGAGTAAAACTACTTAACCTACTGCCTCGATCGGCGCTCTTATCTTAAGGAATGCGTCCACGACGCCGGGCGGCCAACGCTAAGTCAGCGGTCCTATGTTTATACGCGATGTATAACCACAGGGTCCGATGGCATAACGCCTTCCTCCCTAACTTCGAAGTTTTCGGTTGGATTATTTCGGATCCGAAAACTTCGAATCGGGTAATACTTCTTTACTAAGACTGTAATAACTGCGATACCGAGTATCGCAAATAATACGACTGTGCCCACACTTAGTCTGTCCAAAACGATGACACCTTCATTATTCACGTCACTTTCACTTTGTTTTAACATGGTTGTCAAATGTTGAAGATTCGTCAATTCCACATTGTCCAGGATCACTAGGTTCGTCTCTGGGAAGGTTGTCCTTGGTGTTATTTCCGGCAGGTCGATGACCGGCAGGGCCGGCAGGTGTAGATCTCGAGCTATTCCCAAATGTCTCCTGAGCTTCCTGCCTTCTACTTGTAGCTCGCATTCGTCGTCTAACGTAACCACGTATGTGCCCTGTACGGTGCGGTGAGTGCTGTCTCCGTCGCAAGTTTGTGTCAAGATGGTGCTGGATTTGGTGTACAACATCCATCTGTCGCGTTGTATGTTCTCGACTTTGACGTTTTGAATGTCGACGACGATAGGCGTACAGCTCGATGTGTTTCGGGTGAACGTGACTAGGTTGACCACGCACTCGTCTCTGACGAAGGGCGACGTGTCTTCTTCTTCACACAGGAATAGGAGTTCGTCTGCTTCCTTGCAGGGGGCATGCAACGATACTGTTTTCGACCCTTTCACAAGGAGGAATGGGAATTTTGGTAAGATGATGGAGATTTGGTTTAAGGTGTTGGTTGTCGGCAACGGCAAAACTTTATAGTATGTATAAGTGTTATCATCTACAAGGGGTATTTCTAAAATGAATGTTATCTGATTTCCTTTTACATATATTTTAGGCTTTATACTATGTTCTATTTTAACTAAGTTCTCTAGGCTAGCCGAAATTACAAGGTTATAATTTTGCCTTTCAATATTTTCTAAAATCGTTAATAATTCATCGGTATTTATAACCGATTGGTGAAGCATTCCTAGTTTACTGAATGCAATTACATTTTCAAGTTCACTTATCTTAGTGTACAGCGTTTGAAAATTATGTAGAAACAGTGTATAAATGTTATATATTTTTAACAATCCTTGTTCTCTGTAAGTTTCATTTAGTCTTTGCCTAATGCTAGTAATAGCCTTATCGATTTGAATAAAATTTAATTGGGTATTATTAGTAGTGTCGACTAACGTTTCCAACATTTCAGCGATAACCGTGAATCTTTGAGTGATAGTATTTTGCTGCGTTTTTACGTTATTAATAAGCGCGTCGTATCTTAAAGCATCGTCACTGTCCAAATTTCCCGTAATCAACTTTATGATCGAGCCGAGAGGGTCAATAAGGCCGCGTTTGTGTCTTTTGGGAGGCAATATTTCGCTCAGTTTTTCTGTAGCCAGATCTTTAATAAAATCGGTTTGCGTTTTAATCTGAATTACTGCATTGACGACGTCTTCCTTTTCCGAATGTTCTCTCATGTATTTGTTCAAGTTCATGTACCTATTTGTATTAAACTCCAAATCTTGCCGAATTAAGCTAAGGTCTAGAATTTTTATTAGGGTCCATTGGTTGGTGCTGATCTTCGCTTGACCTTCTTTTATCGGGAGGATCCCTGGGTTGTGAGTGATCCTTTGAAGTATTAGGCCCTGGCATGTTGTCATCGCCATGAGCACGCCCAGGTACCTGTGAAGGACGTTTAATGTCTTTTACTGCCGTTCTAGTCTCTCGTCCTCTTACATTGATTGGGACAGTATTTCTACTTATTTCTCCTATCACCTCTGCCTTTTGGTATCGAGGTTTATCTTTACTCCTTCTTACGTTGACTCCTTTTATAAATACCTTGTCGTCTTGTTCTATGTCAAACTTCCTTTCACCTCCACGCTTTTGTCTAACCTTTTCTTTAACGCCTATTATTTTGTTCGTCAAATATTCATATAGATGTTTTGTACGTTTTCTGTGGTCTTGGACCATTTTTTGAGTATAATCTTTTTGATAATCCACGTTGAACGGGTTGTTTGCGTCTGTATGACCGAAAACTATTTCAAACGGGGCCATACCTGTGGTACTATGGATCGTGTGGTTGTAAGCCATAAGTGCGTACGTCATTACTGACGCGGCATCAGTGACCTTATGTTCATATTTGGCCAATCTATATATTTCGATTAGTGTCGAGTGGAATCGCTCGACTATTCCCATCGAATTTGGGTTGTGCGGGGTTCCTATGTGCAAGTTAATTTTGTAAAGCTGTAAGGTTTCCTTTAGTAGCGTGTTATTGAACTCAGCGCCAGCGTCGGCGCTTATTCTATGTGGTACTCCGTATATAGCGAAGTATTTGATTAACGCTCTGATCACCTCGGGAGTTGTTTTAGATTTAATTTCAATTGCCTGTCCGATCTTACTAAAAGCATCTATGATGGTCAAATAAGTTTTGCTATCGATACTAAATATATCGATGAATAGTTCTTCGAAAGGTTTGGTCTGCGTCTGGGTCAATTGTAATTCCGGTTTTAGTGGGTTCCGATCATATTTCATGGCCTTGCAGCTGTCGCAGCTGTTTATTACTGTTGCTACCGTAATTTCCATGTTGGGCCAGTAGTAAGTACGCCTGATTCTCATCAGTGTTTCCTTTTGACCTCGGTGGCAAGTTTTTCCTTCATGGTGCTTCTGGACTATGTCCTTCTGTTCGTCTTCTTTCTCCACGTATACGACTCTTTCCGTGCATTCTAGTATTTTAACTGTGTCTTTCTTAAAAAGGTCGATTGTTGCTTCCGCGAATTGTTTCCGGTGAGCCTTGTCTTCAAAGTATATGAAATACTTCGTTTTCGGATTTATATATTCTTTTAAGAATTTCTTGACTAGGTCTGGTCTGTCTACCGGTAAGTGTACTTCACGGATCTTCTGTTTCGGTCTTGAGATATCTTTAGTAGAGATTTCATTTCTGAACCAGGTATGAACCAATATTTGATTTGGCTTTGTATCTATTGCTTCATTTAAGATGGGTATTCCTGATGTGTCAGTCTCATAAGTAGAATGTTCGGTCGAGCCTAGAGAGGCTGTCAGTGTATCACTGCTCGGTGATGGTATTGAGTAGGGAGATTTCGGTTCCCGTGACGATGGTATCGAAATTATACTGTCGGTTCTCGACGATATAGTTACAGTACTTTCGTCCTCAATATTACGTGCAGCTAGGTCTTCTTTCAACAGCCGTATGTTTTTCATGACCTCGTCTATATCTTCTTGCGACTGGTCTTCTCCTACGTTCACTATCATAGATTCGTCTTCGCTTAATGCATTTACCTTTATTCTAGATAAAGCGTCGGCGACAACGTTTTGTTTTCCGTTCTTGTATACGATGTCATAGTCGAACTCTGCTAGTCTGAGTTTCCAGCGTGTTAACTTGCTGTTCGGTTCTTTCATACTGTTCAGCCAAGCTAAGGGGCGATGGTCGGTATAGATGGTGAACTGTCTACCGTAGAGATAGGGTCTGAAGTGTTTCACAGCCCAGACTATGGCTAGTAGTTCTTTTTCCACAGTACTATATCTTGTTTCGGCATCGTTCAGCGTTCGGCTGGCGTATGCGATTGGTTTGTCGTTTCCTAAAGTGCCTTGTGATAGTACGGCTCCTATTGCAAAGTCCGAGGCGTCCGTGGTGAGTATAAACGGTTTTTCAAAGTCCGGGAATTGTAGGATCGGGGCATTTACTAGTAGTTCTTTGCACCTCTCGAAAGCTGCTATGTACTCGTCGGTTAATTAATTTTTTTGTCGTTTCTTCAAGCAACTGGTGAGCGGACGCGTGATTTTTGCAAAGTCCTTGATGAATTTTCTGTAGTATCCGACCAGACCGAGAAAGCTCTTGATCTCGGTTGCTGTCCTTGGAATGGGGAAGTTCAGCACTGTGTGGATCTTGTCATCGTTTGGTTTTAGGCCATCTTTGGTTATCATGTGACCTAAGTACAAAACTTCTTTTCTGAAGAATTCGCACTTATCCAGGGTCACTTTTAGATTGGTGGCCCTGAGGCGGTCAAACACCTTTCGCAGCTTGTCTATATGTTCCTGTAGGCTGGACGAATAGATTATTATATCATCAAGATAAACAAGACAATGAATGCCCTGTAATCCTCTCAATACATTATCCATCGTCCTCTGGAACGTGGCAGGAGCAGTCTTCAATCCAAATGGCATTCGGGTAAACTCGTAATGTCCTGATTGGGTTGAAAATGCTGTCTTTTGCCGGTCTTCTTCTCTCACCTCTAGCTGGTGATACCCGCTGGCGAGGTCGATTGTGCTGAAGTAAGTAGCCTTACCCAGCTTGTCGAATAGTTCCGTGATGTTCGGAAGTGGGTATTTATCATCAGTGGTTATCTCATTTAGCCTTCGGTAGTCAATGACCATTCTGTATTTTACTTCGCCTGAGGCGTCGGCCTTCTTTGGCACCAGGTGGACCGGTGCGCTCCAGGGGGAATGTGATTCCCTAATGACATCGTTCTTTATCAGCTTTTCGACTTGTTTCTGTATCTCCGCATTATAGACCGGTGGTTGTCGGTACGGTCTAATGTAGATAGGGTCCTCATTTTTGGTTCTTATTTCGTGCTTCACTCCACTTGAAAAGGAGAGCGGGATTTCTTCGCAGTGGAATATATCTCTATATCCATAGCACAACTCTTCTACACTCTTCCTTTCTTCTCCGTTCATATGTTCTAGTCTCAACTTCTGCAAGTTCTTCTTCAGCAGCTTGTCGATGTCGTGCTTGCCGTTCATCGTGTTGACTGGAACTTCTTCTTTCTCATAGGGGACTGCTTCTATTGGCTCTTCGAATGTTACGGTTACTTGTTGATCCGAAGCATTCTGGATCACTGTGTGAGCGTAAGAGTTGTAGCAGGTTACTAATGCGCTTGGCATTCTTACATCTGGACCAAAATCGATGTAGTCCAGTACTGCTTCTCCATCTTGCATGTTGGTGGGTACTGCTACTCGTGTCTCCGTCCTTGGCTCCAAAGTTATTTCATGTGGAGGGCTGTACATAATGGGTATTTCTGTATGCGGCGTAATGAGGACTTGGTTGCCCATATCAACTATTGCCCTTAATTGTTTTAATAGGTCTGAACCTATAAGGCCGTCATATCTTCTGTCGACGTCATAGACGTAGAACTTGTGTTGGCCGCCACACCTGAATATATCAAGCATGGGTATCAGAATCGTCTCGTTGTGCTGGCTACGGGCGTGCGTGCTTACGACCTCAAACGGTTCATAGCATAGATAGTTCGTGAAGAACCTTTCGACCAGTGCGGTACTGACAAATGATCTCATACTGCCAGTGTCTATCATAAAGTAGCTGTCTATCTCCGGTATATATATGTGCGGTAATTTATATAGCGCGTTACAATTTATTTGTACTATTTCTCTGGTGGCGTCGAGGCCTGTGTCGTAAAATTTTGGTCAGATTCGATGTAATTACACAATACATTGTCCTCTTCTTGGTAAGCGTTGTATTCGTAGTCGTAATATTGGTAGTCATCAGTAGATTCGATGTTCTCTTCTGGGTAGTAGTAGTCTGCGTCATACGTCTCGGGTACTTCTAGCGCGTTCTGTCGTAGCGGGCGCGCTGTGCGCATTGATACGTCCGTGTTCTCAAACGGTTCTCTTCTTGTGAACGGGGATGGCCTTGACTGTTGTGGGATACCGAATTTAAATTGTTGCTGCGGCTGCTGGGGCTGCGGCGGCATTAATTGGGGCCTAAAGCCTTGCTGTGGTATTCCGAATTTAAAGTTTTGTCCTTGGGGCATTCCATATTTGAAATTTGGTTGCGGCGAGTTAAATCGAAATCCGGTGGGCTGCTGGACTGGTAAATTCGGTCTAAAACCTTGCTGCATGGGCGAAAAACTTGATCTAAAACCTTGTTGGGTTGGAGCGCCAAACCTATGTGGCTGGCTGGGCATGGTGTATGGTCTGTAACCTTGACCATGGGGTATGCCAAATTTAAAGTTCGTATTTGGTGTATTTATTTGGGGCAACACGGGGCGCGGCTGTGATGGGGCGCTGGAGCGCGTCTGTTTTCTTAAGTTATATTGGTTCAAGAAGTTGACTTCTTCTGTAACGATCGCTAGGGCTAATTCAAGGTTGGTACAGCCTTTCAGACGGACTATACGTATGAGGTCCTCTGGTAAATTATATAAGAAGACATTTAGACACAAATTGTTATAGACAATCATTTTGGCCGCTTTGACTCCCTCGTCTGGTATTAAGTTAACCTTGGCAAATAAGGTTGATCGCGTGTGTTGGATACGGTGACAGAAGTCAATGTAAGATTCGTTTTGTTTGATTTTTAATTGCTCTAACTCAATCGCTATACACTCCTCCGACCTAGGATCGCCGAAATGCTGTATAAGAATTTCTTTAAGGCTTTCGAATGTGACTATATCATCTCGCTCGCTCAACAAGTTTGCGGCTCTTCCGCCGAGCCGGCTGGTAACAGCATGGAACACATATTGTTGCTGTGCAGGCTGACATGCAGGGGACGCGTAAGACTTTACTATGTATGTCGCCTTTTTAAGGAACAGATTCAATAGCCCCTCATCTCCGTCGAATTTAGGTATTAAGCAAAGGAGGTCCTTTGGGATGATTCGAATTTGTTCCATTTTACTTACTTACTTAATTACTTAAATATCGAGTTACCTAAATTAAATTGCTAGTTACACTTACTTAAACAAGATATTTAATAGACACAATTTTAGTTGTCCGCTACGAATTAAACTACTTAATAGACACGATTTAGTTGTCCGCTAAGGAAATCAAATAACTTAATTTACGCAACTATGCCGACAACCGGAATAGATAAAATGGTGAGGAAAATGTGAAAAGGTCTACTCACATTACCGCCATTCCCATCCTCCAGTCTAGGTCGACTCCGGGCTTGATCTTCTTTAACAAATTTTTTTTTTTTTTTTGTGGTCGTCTCGTGCTCGGCGCTGGCGGCGCTGCGTTGGCTGGAACCTCCGGTCCAGCGGTCCTATGTTTATACGCGATGTATAACCACAGGGTCCGATGGCATAACGACCTACCAAATATCATTAAAATCGGTTGGTAATTAACGCCGCAATAAACTTCCCCCTTTTTTATGGGAACCACCCCTCCTACCAAAAATTGCCGACGACAAAAAATAATAACACACAGAACCTATACGCTAAGTTTCATCAAAATTGGTTCAAAATTACGCCCTGTACGCGAGTACGAACATACAAATCACAAACAAACTGAGAGACGAAAGAAAATTTGGCCAGTTGATGCAGAGACGCTTCGCTCGCTCGATCAATTAGTTCCAACTGATCACTGAAGTTACATAATACATATAGTACTCCGGAAAAAAAAATATTCTGACAAGTTATCAAGTGATTTTGATAACTTGTACTGGCAACGGAGTAGTAAAAAACATATAAGAAAAAACATACAAGCCAGACGGGAGAATTAGCAATTGACTATCATGTATAAAATTTAACGAGGGCATATAGATGCACCTGATTTACATGACAAATTATGTAAAATATATGTTCCCGACAAATACTCCCGGCTCAGATACCACAAGTTGTTTGCTGAGCCCCGTTGTCGGACAGCAGCGCACACCAACTCGCCTATCCCTCGCACTCTCGTCGCGCTCAACGCTCTCTTGAAGGCCAATCTTGAATGTGTTTGGAGACGGATGGTCAGATTTGATGTTCGACGAATTGCGAAAGCATTGCATAATTATGATTGTTTTTACATTTGCTGATGTATTCAGCCTGGTTTTTTATTTATTTATTTTGGAACTGACATTTGATGTTTTGATATCTGACACAACATCATAAATGTTACTTGTAATAATGAATGTAATGTGCTATGGCCGCTTTAATTAATAAAGTAAATTAATTAATATTATTTCCTTGTCCTCAGCCAATTTAAAAAGTATAAAAGGTTTTTTAATACTTCTACTGTCTAATTCAACAATTTCATTTTTCACTTTTCTGATCACATATCCAATAAATAAATTTAAAAATGTTGTAATGCACGAGGGAGATGATTGCACACGTTGGGTCCATTCTTAAAGTGGCGGGGATAGAAAAGTTCTCTAGTGAAGACCACGCACCGACAACCGTAGAGTAAGAAAACCCAGCCAGAAGATGGACAGAGTCTTTCCATCTTCTGGCTGATTGTGGTTTTGGTTTTAGTGGACAGAATCCAAGCGGTTGGAAGACGCTGGATGCAAATCGCTTCCAGAAGTTAGTTTCAAAAATCCATATTGGAGGCCTATATCTATCTGCGGACTTTATAATATTCATATTCGTTTATTCATACTACAAGTATATCAAATATCATATACGTATACGTCAAATATCATTGAGATGATGTTGATAATACATTATACGTCGCCAATTAAGAGTTTGTTCATGAGCAACTGGATAACATGGCTTTGCTATCACAGTCTGCCGCTTAAGTGTCTTCCGGTTAATTACCGTCGATATACCTAAAGTTACCCTTAATCTAAAAGAATAAATACCACATCGACCACGTTCAGGGATTGTATTTACTGTACCTATTCGTATCAATTCATTTCAAATCAGATACCGCTCGAAGGTGGTAGATTACATCAGAGGGTTGTTCATACGTGACCCCTATCGCCTCGTAGCTATTAATCTAACTGCCTTTAGGAGGTTGCCAGTCTATTAACAGCGGTAATAATGTCAGCTATTATTGCTGAGGAATTAATTATAACAGAAACACTACTCACGCACTATTAATCGAACAGTATCTTAGTTGTGGGATAAAGTCCGCATAGCTTAAAAAAGCACGACCGATTCACGGCAGTTGCCAATATTTTACCAAACCTAGATTATTCCCTTATGTTATAAGTCATAGTTTTCAGTTACATTGACCTCGTATTCTTTTCAAGCAATCAACGATTTTTACATTAATATATTAAAAATTTGACAGAATATTAAAAATCAATATTAATCATTATAGTTTAAAAACTGACTTATTATGGATGCTGTTGTCAGAACTGGACTAAATTGAAATGGGACTACACGAGAAGTACCAGCTTTCAAATAAAAAAATAATCATTAAAATCGGTTAACCCAGTCGAAAGTTCAGAGGTAACAAACATAAAAAAGTCGAATTGAGAACCTCCTCCTTTTTTAAAGTCGGTTGAAAAGTAATTGAATTTAACTAGAATTCCATGTCACACATACTTGTACCTGTGTGGTATTTGTCTATAATCTAATTACAAGGATGATTTTACTATTAGTCCATGGTATATTAAAATAGTAAAGCTACTTTTACTCGTTTCTCTGCATACCTTTTCTACTCGTCGTTATGACGTTATAATCATGGATTTATTGCTGACTGTTACTATTATTTTTATCGTCGCCCTGATAGTGTTATTTGCTAATGTAATGTTATAGCGTTCAAACTGTTATATATTCTATGCCTATAATTTATTGTATTCCAACGATGTTTGCTTCATTTCGTGAGATATTTTTATCTACATCGGCTTTTATATTAAAAGGGAAAAAATAAAATTTTACTAGACCTTTAGGGAATGCTTCAAAACAATTTAACGAAATCGAAATATGAACGAAAATAAAAAAGCATTTTTGTAGGTAATAAAAAACTTTTTTCTACAACATTGCTCCATACCGTTCACGGCTAACATTATTAAACTCACAATCCAAAACTCGTTTTAATTTAAATTTGTTTCCAAGATTAAGTCAAATAAACAAGTTTTTGAGATGTGCTGAAGTCAAATAAAACATTAAAACTCCGTTCCAGCTCCAAAATTAATTTGTCTAATATTTGTCATCTGTTTGTTCCAGGTAGGAGGTATGCGGGCGCCCAAAGTTCCCGCTACCTTGCTACTGTTGCTGCTTGCAATAGAAGCCCTCGACGCGAACAGAAGGAAACAGAAAGAGAAGATACTGCCAACCACGACGAACATATGTGACATCAGCGACCGAGACTCGAAAGTGCACTGCTACTGCGAATTCAGCCAAGAGATCAACGAGGCGATCAAGACAGAATGCTGGGTCTTCAACGGAGGAATAGAAAGAACGGACTCTTTATGGCCAAGCTTCATTTCACAATCAAACATAGAAAACCTGGCTTTCAACGTCCGAGCGGATGGCGGACTCAGTTTTGTGCCGTCAAAAGTGTTCAAATATGTGAGAAAAATGAAACATTTCAGCATAAAATATAGTTCCATACCAAACATAGATACATACACGTTCACAAACTTGACGTCAGTACAGGAGATAACTCTGACAAAGAACCAGATACAGCAAATAAGTAGACACTCATTCTACAATCTACCGAACTTAACTGTACTGACATTGGACGAGAATAGAATTTCCGAGCTAGTAACCGAGACGTTTTACGAGCTACCTGCTCTACAAAAACTGTATCTTACGAGCAATAACATAAGTGTTATCCAGGATGGCGCGTTCAGACATCTCGTTAACTTAATTGAGTTGGAATTGGATAGAAATAATATAAGCGAACTAAGGAAAGAGTGTTTTGACGGTTTGGCCAATCTCAGGCGTTTGGATCTTAGGAGAAATAAGTTAACAGTGCTTAACTCGTTTACATTTACAGAATTGTGGAATCTTCAAGCGCTATTGTTAGATTATAACGAAATTTTCGGTTTGGCTCAACGGACTTTTGATGGATTATCTCAGTTAAGGAAATTGAGTTTGAGCCATAATAAGTTGGTGACGCTAGCCAACGGACTATTCGAAGGAGTCAGGGGCTTAGCTGCATTAGACCTGAGACACAACAAGTTAAAGAGATTCACGTCTGATAACTTGAGGCCTATCTACGATAACCTCAAGGGTCAAAACAGCTATATATATTTAGAAGGTACGTATTTCATTTCTTTATCGACATTTCTTCAGTAATAAAACTTAAGTACTGCTATCTAATTTATAGAATGTAAGCAAAAAGAAATATAAAGAGCGGTTAAATTATAGACATGCTTAAACTAATAAAAATAAACGTCTGTAATTTTTCATTGCTTCATAAAATAAAAAATAAAACGAGGTACATAAATCAGAAAGATAACTAATATTCGCCTTTCGATCCACAACTAGACTAGATAATTAATCCAATTACATCCAATAAATGATATTCGAAGCTAAAATGTCCCGAGCTAATTTGAAAATTAAATTGTCACATTGAAATTCAAATTAAATTATGGAGTAAAAATCAATTAGTGTTAGAGAACGTGGGAATCGAGACTCATCATTAGTCCAATTAGAGAATTAATTAAAGATTCCATTGTTACAGGGAACGAATTCCCGTGCGACTGTCACCTCGCATGGATGCATAAGCTTCGGCACGAAGCGAGGAGCGTAAAAGTGAGGACGTCCTTAGAAAATTTCATTTGCAAATTCGACGCCGAGCCGCCTTTGAATTCACACTTTACTTATTTCGAAAGGAGCGTGATAGGCTCAAACAATTTGTACGAAGCCGACGACAAAAGTCAAATAAAAGATTATTCGGATAATCTAGATGATTTTATACAAGACGAATCGGATGATACTTATATTGATGAACCCAAAGCTAGTAAAGGAGAAAATGAGAGGACTTTACTTCAAATTCCTGTAGAGACGTTGCCGTGTCCTCAGGATACGAAAAGCGTTACGGATAGAACTTATACTTATCCATCTCAGAATGAAGCCAAGGATTACAGGAATCGAATCTTGTCTTCATCTTCAAAGCTGCGAGTCAGCTTTGACCTTTTCCTGTTGCTGTTAACGATATTAATATCACGGACCACCCAAATGTAAATAGTAGAATTTAATTTTGTTCTCTGTGCTCTGTTTTCCCTTAAAGGGAATATGGAACGATTCTGTTTGAGGAGCTAAAATTTTTTCACGAAACTCTTCGTTCGTTACGCGGTTGTAAATAACATACTCGTTATAGGCAAATATGAGAGCCTTTTCTTGTTACTTACGTCTGTGAATTTGTACATAGTAATGTAATAAATGTAAAAATGTGATATATTACAGATAAGTCTAACTTAACTAAGTTTTATGTATAAGATGTGTCTCGATACAGATTTCTATGGCTAGTTAAGTTTTCTAAAAGGAAATATTTGTTAACTGTTAGATTTAATATGCATGTAAATATTATTCACGTGTATAAATAACTTCAGAAGTTGCCAAAACTAAACTGTCTATAAAATTATCTTAAAGTAAGCCCTCACCCAATTAAAAAAAAAAACATCAACCTTGACTCTATTACCGTAAAAATATCAGTTATTCAAACTGCATAATTTTCTACTGTAAAGTAACAACTGAAAAATCTGAATTAATATTTCAATCTACAACATATTTATAATATGAATCTAGTACAAAAAATATATGTGTTTTTTTTTCAGGAGCTATAGGTTGAATAACTCAATTATGTCCGTATGCTGGTCTGCTTTTTATTTTTGCAAAATCTTTTATTACTAATAGTATCTTTACGTAAGAAATTTGAAGTTATTTGCATCAAATTCATTATGTTGTTACCAAACACGAAGTTATTATCTCAAAAGTAAATTAAAATACAATTACATCATCCATCGTATTGATGTTGTTCCTTTAATATGTAGTCTATGTCATACTATGTCATTTAAATATTATAACGACTCCATCGACACCCCAAGAACCAAAATTGGCTAAATAAATAAACCACTACTATGTATATAATACACATAAATACGAACAAAAAAGACTAACACTTGAACACAAATATTACTATCCTTCTTTTTGGCTTCGCCATAGTCAAATAAAAATTAGAAATAGACCCGTATTTTCAAATAATTTGAAAATGAGTCACTGAATTGCCATCTACAGTCATATAAATAAATATATTAGTAGTATATAATACTCCGCAGTATACACACACAAGTAAAACACGTACATTTCCTCTGTTGGCTATTAATTGTTCTTGGTGCAAACGTTTGTATTAGAGTTCCGTATTCCTTGTTAGAACGACAGTGATTTACTTACGTGCACTTTGCCCTGCCTTCCTTGAAACGTTCTAGCTTAAAAAGCAACACGGGTTGGGTTTCAAACCGCACTCGCAAGAAATTGTTTCTTTATTGAAATTTTATAAAAGAAAAAAGAAATGTATAAGATTTAAATCTTTACCATATTAGATTTCAATGTTAGATTTTTTTTATAGTTTTATCACTTTATGAGATAAAATATCTAGCGAAAACTTAAATAATTCAAAGAGTTTACTTAATTCTTTAATCTAAAAGTTGGAATACTTCAAATTTCAACTATTGTTTTGTTCAGTAATGTTTCAAATGTATAGAGTTCTTAACAAATTGTTTGGTTTTTAATTCGAGTTATCTGTCAAAATCTATATAATATTATTTATTCATTTCAGTATAATCCACTACCTTATAGTATCAAATAATTATATTTATTACTTATCTAAAGACACAATTAAATACCTAAACGTTTCCAAATTCTAGTTATAACTCAATTTAGTATATTTTCTTAAAGTTCATTCTTTTCCCAAAACCTTTTTTAATCTTTATTCTCCATAATTTAAATACTCCAAAGTCACTTCCACTCAGTATAAGGCGATAATTTTATTTTTCACACTCGTAAAAGTTAACGATCCTTTTAACGAGTTATATTTCCGTTAAAACGTATAAAACGAATGTCATAATCATACGGACGCAGTGCGACACTCTCTGTTGCAGATTCAAATTTTATCCATTGGAAAAAATACAAAAAAATACCATTTATTTTGTTTAATTATTTAATACAAACAAGATATACATCCATACATTGTTATAAGTAACGCATGAACATGAAGCAAATTCGAGCTAAATACTAACATAATTAATTTTAGTCACCGACAACATGTAGACAGGCCTCATAGTGGTAGTACGTCTGCCTTCTGAGCTGTAAGTCATGGGTTCGATCCCCACCCAGGGCAAACATTCTCCTGAGCATGGATGTTTGTTCTGTGTCTGTGTGTGTATCATAATATGTACCTATGTATTCACAAAAAAGTATACATGTATTATATCAGCCATTTGATTCTCATAGTTTGGGGCTAGATGTTGTGTGAAAATGTCCTCCGATATTTATTTATGCAATTAGGAAACAAGCGGTCACAAAATTAATTCTGGTATTCTGGTCTAGATTACTATGACAGACGGACAGATGGACACACGGACAACAAATTGATCCTATAAAGGTTCCGTGTTTTTCTTTTGACATATGAAAAACAATCTGTTAATAATTATGTTTATTGTTAATCACACAGCAATTTCATAAAGCTCAGATATTATGCCCGCAGCCCGTCAATATTTATAATATGATCATTTAAAATTTGAGCTAAAAAAAATACTCACATAGATATAGATATTGACCTTCATATTGTATATACCTATATTTCAGAAAATATATGATTTTGAATTTGAATTTATGTAACGACAACTGCTCACTTACTGTTTATTTTCATGCATGAATGGAGCGCGTCATTTGTTTTAGTTATGTCCAAAATTTTTACAATATATTAATTTTATTTTTAATCCGGAATGCTTGAAAACTACTGCCTGGCAGTCAAATCAAATAGCAAAGTGAAATATTTACGTAGGGTAGGGCGGGGCTAGTTGAGCAATTTTTCATTTGAGCGGTTATAGTTCCTCAACGATAGGTCTTAATGGCTTCTAACGCATACTGATGGATTACTAATTTATCCATTTGCAAAAATGTCCCTAATAATTTACTTCTAACAAGTCGAATTTAAGAGCTACAGCTGTTTAAATTCAGAAAGTCAAGTATGCTCAACGTACCCCATAGGTGGGATAAGTTGAGTAAGGGTATGGGGCAAGTTGAGCACTTCAAAAGTCTATCCAAACCATGGGTTCAATGTCAACTAGTCATGAAATAAAATTTCTGTTTGACAATAAACTTTTTATTTATAGTCTTTTAATGACGAAACAACACAACTAAAAGTAATTTTCATAGAATAATACACTGAAAATAGGATCAACAAAACATTAACGTATCTTTAGCATTAGATTCAGTCTTTCTGTTCAAAATCAGACTTATGTATTTATGTAATTAAATTAGCAATATAGCTTACAATAAAAAAGAAGATATTAAAAAGTTTTGGAAATTTAATCGTCGTTGTTACTGTTGCAATTGACACAAACGAAAGTAAGACCAGCACCGGGAGCACATTTTGTATGTGCCCATTGCCTGCAAATTTGACACTGGATCCATGATTCTCGTGGTAAACTTTCAGAATAATCTTCGCAAATTCTTTTTTATGTCTGCATTCTAAAAAAATACTTATTACTTTTCTTCTAGTCATGTGGTTAGTTGAGCAACCATTGCTCAACTTACTCCAACCCGATAATTTGACTATTACAGACGAATTATTCCGGTTTTCAATTTTTTTACTTTTTGGTCATAAAATAAACAACGTGCGCTTATACTTCACTCGGTCGAGGAGCCGCCACTGGCGTTGGCGCAATGAGTTCTCCTCCTGCGACCCCTTCTTTCCGTTTTTAATGCTTTCGTGTGCGGTGAATAGTTTTCGAGATATTTCGATTGCCCAACTTACCCCTATGCTCAACTAACCCCGTTCTACCCTACCTATTTATAATTAATTTCATGTAAATAACGCAAACGCAATTCAAAGTTTTATACCTACAGAATCGTTAAATATTTACATTTCGACCATATAAATATTTATTCAATTGGCACAAAAACTTATCTCAAAGTACAAAATACGAATTTCTAATTGTGAAGTTAGTAGAGAGCTTCAAAGAGAGAGCGGCGTAATTAACAAACCTATCATCAATTCATCACAGAATCTAATCCCCCGAAATGAACTCCGAATGTTCGTGACAAAATTAGCAATTCCGTTTACAACACTATCATGGACCGTTATACCGATACTTTGTTGATTGGAGACCCGAATAATCAACTACCTACTTCATAGAATTCATTACGACTTACTGTCATGCCAGTGACTGATACTACTACAATCTACCTGGTACATTCTCCATTCTCAGAGATGGAATCATTTTCGCTGCGCATATAAAATATTGCATTGTGTGGGATAAAACTTCCTTGGACGGAATTTAGTTTTGACAGATCATATTATCTTTATAATGACTTTTCACGGATTTATCATGTATATTTGTTGTAAAATTATATCTATTATAAGATCTGATCCTCCAAATGTTTTATATTAGGTATCAATATGTTTTAGACAAATGTTTCTTACGCACACAGAATTTAAGTCGCTGTGTCGACAGGTCATGTAGACCTCCGACGTGTCACGTAGACCTCCGACGGGCCATGTAGACCTCCGACGGGTCATGTAGACCTCCGACGGGTCATGTAGACCTGTACCAGGGGTTTTTAGGGCTTCGTATCGTATCGTGCAAGTGGTATCTACCAATTATCTTCTCTAATTGTTCTAAATCTGTTAAAATTTATTTTATTTTATTGTAGGTGTTATATTAAGTAATGAAAGAGTCTTGAAACTTAGAGAACTATCATATTTATCGTTATTGTTAGCCAAAATGTGTCCCGTTCTCAATTTCATACATGATGCAATAAGTTCTTAAAATATTCACTTGATTTTATTTTGGTATCTTTCTTTTATAATAACTGTTTGTAATCGGCTATTCCTGAAGTTATGTGAACTTACGGATGTTTATCAGAATAGTTTGAGAGTTTATTCCAACAAAAATGTACAATTTATCCCGTAAATATAAAGATGCTTGGCAGGAATCGCTTGACATCTTATATATATACATATATTGAACATAAAATTAAAAAAATCTCAGCTCCGAAACAAATTTGCGAGACGAGGCCACACCGACAGTGTCTTTTGCACGCAAAAAAAAACTTTTTTTAAATAATAGATTAGGTTATATTTCGTTAGATATTGTTATTACCACAATAAAATAAGATATTAGTTTCACTTGTAAGCACAAATGCGCTTACAAGTGGGACAATCGCTTACGCTTCCTGAGTAGACTATCATCGACCGCAACGTCGCTTAACATCAGGTGACCTGGCGGTCAAGCGCAAACCTACCTACTGTAAATACAGTATTAAAAAAATCACTCCAAGGTGTATAATAAAAACGTCAGGTCTTACAACTATACAAAACATTCATGACATTACCTTATCCGTTAAAAGTAGTTTAATTTTAAAGTATACCAATCGCAAATATTATATTATTATCGGATATTGTACTTAGTACATACTAACATTAGTAAGTACTAAGTACAATAATGTAACGTTAGTATTGTACTAAGTACAATTTTACGTTTGACATCCTTCAAAAAAATCTAGAACTCGTGAAGCCACCGACATGCAGCAGCTTACAAACAACATCTCTAATGTTTCAGTTAAATTCTCAACTGCTCATATCTATTACTATTAAAGGAGCCATCTTGCCATTCGGGTTTAACGGGCTTTCCTGCTTAGGACGACGCGCGACGGTGTCACTAACAGCGAATGCATAGCAGATAGTTCCAGAGGAAACTATATCTACAGCGGATGCATAGTCGTAAATGTTTAAAGTGTTGGTTTGGAACTCTGTTTGGCACCGTGAAATCGTATCGGGGTAGATGTCCAATAATATGAACAGGAAATTTCTCACGAAAAGCTAAAGATTGTATTTTTTTTTATAATATCTTTGATTATAGGTGTTATAGCTAAATAATTATATTTTAAAATACTGAAAAACCGACACTATAGAACCGTTGTTGATGAAAATAGTATAGAACAAATTTGAAAGTATATCTACTCAAACAAAAAAAATTCAAAACGGTTTATAAAAAACGGAGTCATGTGTAAGAAGCGTGAAAAATTCAGCTGAATTGTTAACCTCCTTCTGGATGCATGGAATTTATAGAAGACGACCCCACATTTTTAAAAATCGACCCACAATTGGCATTCAATCGGTTGACATACATAAAACAAATCAAATAGTCTAACATAATAACCTCCTACACCAAATAATTTATAAGCTACTGAACAAAAAGTGATCAGAATATTCAAGAATGATAATCTAAAATTCATCAAAATTCATCAAACATCGACATCGGTTGGCAACGTACCCAATAACCATGTTGTTAGCAATCCCATTTTGGGCTAGACATGCATTAGCATTTGGATAAAGTGTCACTTAAAGGAGGTTGTCAATGTGACTGTATTTTTTTTTATTTGCGGTTAAATCCGTAACTTTACACTACATAATTTTCATAGCGCATGTTTCAGATTGGTCCTGTAGTAGTTTGGTTTTTACCACACATTGTTGCACATTTCGACGTCGCGACGTCGGTTTTTCAGTTTATATGTAATTAAATAAGTCTTGAAAAAAAAGTACTATCGAGAATGGAAAAGAAAATAAGAAAAAGACAATAAGAAAAAGTACTAGATATTTCCGCAGCCCCTTATAATGAAAACGTCTTTCTGAAACCACATTATGCTACAAAATGTTCTAGGTAGAAACTTATAACAAAACAACACATTATTTGCTAGTCTACGATACCGTAGAATGTAAACCACAGTTTCAATAAAGCATAATATTTAACGTTAAAAAGCAGTTAGTATGACTAACAGTTAAGTGCTACAGTTATTTAGACGTTTTGCAACTCTACCCTGAATGAAATAAGGGTGAAATGAACTAAGACACATTTCAGAACTTGGGTGAACGCCAAACACAAGTATTGCCATCGATGCTGCATTTAAAACAGAGTGTACTTTTTTAAAGGTTTCAAATAGAAGACAGTCTTCGAGATATTTACGTCTAGTGACCCAATTTGGAGCTTAAGTACCGCGAGGATTTTCAGAATAGGTTTTGTGATGGAATTTATTTAGTTTCAGGCCACTTAAGGAGTAATTTATAGTCAATGTCAGTGAAAGCCCGAGTTAATGTTTTATAGATGTGACATTAAATGAATATAGATTAAATCTCTCAGATAATAAAGCAGCTATTTGAATGTAGGCGTAGCGATTGCGTAATTCATTTTCTACACGTGCAAATCTGTTTTTGATAGCACAGTAGCGCGGATTGCTCTGACACTAACAGACGGAAGTTTTTTTATTTTCCGTTACTTTGTTCATACAATTTATTAGTAAAAAAATCTGCGGAATCCATCGATTAAGCTCTGATTGTGAATCAAACTTGACTCATTTTAATTTTCAAATGTAAAATGGGTAAGATAAAATCTATTTCAGTGAATTTTGAATTGCATTATGAATTATGATCTCATAGTATCGGCTCCTGTTGAAATTATTTTAGCAATAGTAAGACGAAAATAAATACAATTAAAGCCTATGTGTAAACATAGTGAGCTCTAACTTTACTAGAGCCCAAGATTTTACTCTCGATCAAAAAATCCTTTCATATAGATAGCCTACACTTCATAAAGAAGGTTTCTAATACAAGGAGTTTAGGCTGTATTCACTTCGGGGCAAAGCCTTTAATAGTTATGAATTTCAAAATATAGTTAATATATTAAAATAATACCTTCATGAGTTTTATTACATCAGAAAAATTAAGATTTTGGGTAATAACTGTTTTATCAGGGCAATAACTAAATTTTAACCAAATTATTTTTTCACACATCATAAAATCTCCTATTATTTCGTAAGCAGTTCCAAAAGTAAATTGAGTGTAAATATAACTGTCAAAGCTAAACCTGCTATGAAAGAGGGCTAGACAGTAGACATGCCCCTCGGGAGGCCCTACGTCACACGTTATGTCCCGACGCTACAATTTTTCTTCGGAACGATCGTGCTCGGCCGTTAACGTCTCTATACATAAAGCCATAAGATATTTAACATCTCAAACAATTTTTTACATTGAATGTTTTCTATTTCACCACTTTTTTTTTTTAAATTATATTCTACAATAATTTTGAAAAGTCACATACATGTTACAGGTTAAGTAACAGTTTATACAATATAATTATATAATTTAAGGCCTTAACATAGGGCTGAATTGGAATTCTCTTTCTCAGCTCGTTATTTTTGACATAGCTATAAGGTAAGCTACAAGCATAAGGTCAGTATTTACATTAAAAAAAAGTGGGAAATTTGATAGATCTACGATTGACCACCAAGTCGCCTGATGCTAAACAACAGTGTGGTCGAAGATGGCGGCCGTCGATCTATACAATATTTCTCTCTAGGCTTGAAAATTCCAAGATTATTAGCTCTTGGAAAACAGAGAAGACGGCAAAGAATTTCCATTTCTGTAAAGTAAACATCAAGAAGCTGAAAATATTACGAAATCAAAAATATTGATGAGCGAACTGGCGTATGTTAAAGTCTTTTCTTGGATTTTTCTCTCGCCATTATGTTAATTTTCGTTAACAATAAAAAAAAAGTTTGTTCTATGGCATACATAATTTCTGAAGCATTTATACCTACTTTCGACTAATACATAAACGTTCACGTCAATATTCACAGCACCATTTTAGATTATAGTTAGTTATAAAATACGAAGCAAAAATAACACGACGTTGCTAAAAACAAGTATCAAAATGATTGTTAAAGAATATTCGAAAGAATTGTTAAGAAATAATAGCGATTCAGCTGACAAAGTCTCGCTTTTACCGAAAATGGAACTTCGCAAGAAAATTGCTTTTCTTTTCGAAGACAACTTTCACAGATATCATTATAAAAATATGAGACTTTTCTATTTTTAAACTTAGGGTACACTAATTTAATTGAATTTAATAATACAATTTCGAATATAATAAGATCATTTTGTAAAATATAATGAATTATGAATAAAATATGTTTATCTGAAACTCAAATATGTGCTGAATATTATTAATTTGTGTTCGTATTCACACAATTTAGTTAAGAATGTAAATACTAAGCCTTTGTGAAGAGAATTATTAATAATTTTTTTTCATTAAAGGTTGATGTTGGAATCATGAAATTTTATTTCACTATTTTAAAATTATCATTTTCAGGTTAAACGTGCGTCGCTCATAGTGGACTAAGAAATCAACGTACTGCATACAATTTACTTTAAAAGTGTATACCAATTTAACCAATTAATTAGGGCCAGTACACAACAGAAGATCCCTATGATTAAAAATGAATATTTCATACCCGTGCTGCTTTACCGAATTAGACGAATTAGCGTCAGCCCTATTCTTTCTCACAAATTCAGGTTGTGGCTAAAGTATCAACGCACGTGGCCACCCACATAAAGGGCTGACCTAACTTCTTAATGATCTCGTGTGTATAATATGCCCCATTGCATTTCCTCATAACGTTACCCTTCACCGGTTGATTCTATCAGTAACTAGATATATGAAATTAACTTCGAAAATTTAGAGCTGCATGCCTTGGAACTTGGATCCAGGAGCCACGAATCAAAAGACATACGATCTCCCAACTAGGCTACAGTGACTTCTCACGTATTTGTTACGTTAAATAAAATATATAATATGCTCACTTTTCTAAAGTTTTTCAGACAAGCTTAGAAGATATAAACCCCCCCCAAAAAACCGCCCAAGATATTGTATTGAAATATAACTACACTCACGATCAAATTTTATTTCAAAGAAAAAAAAATAGTTCAAAATCTGTTCATTCATTTGAGAACTACAATAATACTTTTAGTAAGTATATCTATAATGTACACTAAAATTACAATCTATCATAAGAACATTAACAAGATAAGAGATTTAACAAATGTATCTCATTATAATTATATAAGAAGGAAGAAACAATAACGATACCACAGACACACAGATACACACGTCAAACTTATAACACCCCTCGTTTTGTGACGCGAGTTACAAACCTTCTTTTCCAGCACATATCGACGCACCAGTTAGAACAGGTTCTGGAAACTTCTTCAGCATCAACGGAGCGTGGTAGTGCGTAGTGAGTTGCAGAATAAGGTCACATTAAACCGTACATATTCATCCAGTTTGTTTGCAAAACTAGCGGCTGTTACGCGACCATGCTTCGAGGAGAGGGGTCATTACGTCAGCGGGTTTAAGGAGAGTCAATTTTGAGTATTTTTTATGCTGCCATAAAGGGGAGAACCTCAAACTGTACGACGGTTAGCCTGTTAGTAAATGATCACCACTATCGATAAGCAACTACAAACTTAATGGTATTGTTTTATTATGAGAAAGATTCTAAGATATTCTGTTGAAATGATTATAATAACAAGTTCCCGATTTTTTGGAAACAGATCTGATCCACTGCAACTATAAGTCTAATGGTTGACATGAACAATATTAATGCCGAAATGTTAAAACAAAACTGGGCGTATAGGTACCTAGCTAGACAGACGGCCAGTTTTTATTTAATTTTGCGGTATTACGTAACAATTGTTATTTCTTACTTTTCACTTCATTGGATTGTTGTGAAGTCGATTTAATTTTTTAAATTACTTTTATTTATTTATTTTTATTGGTATTTTCTAGTTTTGCTTGGAATAAAAAATTTGATTCACGAAACTTCACTAGGTAAGTTCGTTTAATTTTCAAACACAATTTACTACTACTACTGTAACACCTAATTTTTAGTTATAAATATTATTTTAGATTATTTATTTTTTAGATCATTTTACATAGCAAGAGTAATAAACTTACCGAATTTTGTTCAAATCCACCTAGTAGTTTGAAATGCACGTTAAAAAGTCCATACACTGATAAAAGTTACATTGTTACCTAAGCTAGGAGATACTTTATTCAATAAAAAAGTATTTTTGCAATACGAAAAATAATTAACAATTGTCCGCATAATACGTGGACAAATACTTACAAGTATGTGTGTTTGTCCACGTATTACCCGAAAACTAGAATTCGTATTGCAAAAATACTTTTTTATTGAATAAAGTACCTCCCAGATAAAACTTGACACACGTGGTTAGAAACCCATATAGGCTAATATAAATATGTGGAAATTGTGTAATTCTAACAATATTTCATACATACATATCAAATTGATAACGTCCTTTTTTTTTGAAGTCGATAAAAAAACCCGCTAACTACTATTATAAATTAGTAATTCGGGTTTTTTGTAACTTAACTTTTTATAAATGTTAAATAAATCATTACAAAGTTTAGATGCCTTTCAAAATAAGACTTAAATTTGCCCTACATTGAAACATCTATTAACTTTTTCTTGTGAAGTGTAAACAGCCCGCCGACTCTATGGCCCCACTGAGAACGGCCGGCGCACGACGCCCGAAGTTTTTACTACCCCCCACGGGTGGAAGTTTAACACCGTTTTAATTAGTTGGGGTTATTTTACCCCAAAATGTGGGTAGTCTGCTGTTACGGTGTCGTATCTTCATATGGAATAACTCGTCTTTGTTCATCACATATTATGCATGTGTAAGAATTTTTGTCGAAATTAAGAATGACGTGTTATAAAAAGTTCAAGACGTGGAAATTGCAGTTGCAGGACGAGATGCTAGATGCAATGATGACAGGTGGACTGGAGTGATGGAGTGGTGGCCGAGGAAAGGTTTTTTATATTATAATTATAAATCTACGATTCAACACCGACCCTCTGATATTAAACGAAGTTTCTTAGGAAGCATAGAAACTGGCAAAAAAAACCATTCCCGTGCAGCACGCATCAAGAACGTGGACCGAAATAGTTAAGTATGGATTTTTGATGAGAAATGAGGGTAAATTATAAAATGCTGACGTTATGCTAGTGTTGTAAATCCTTTAATGAAATGGAGAGGTTGAAATAAGGTCGTGATGCTTTTGCGTATACTCGCCAAAATGAAAAGTGAGCAAAGCAAAGGTCAGTTCAGCTGCTAGATAAGTCAACTGTTTTATAATTGTCACAGGTCGAATTAAATTGAATATATTAAGAGCAAGGTTGCTTATAGCATTTTGAAAATGAGGGCCCATAATTAGTTGTGGGATGAAAAACTGAACTTAAAAACTTTGACTCAAAGGTAACGCGTCCGCTATGAGAGGACGGGTTTGGTTCCGATTAATCTTTGGTGCTGTGAGGACCTCACCCCGAAAATAATTATAGCTTAAGAAACTGAAACAATTGACTTCAAAATTAATAAATAAATGTCTATGAGACCAATCTGAAAGTATATCATTACAATAAAATATTTTTCCAAATCGGTTTATAGATGACATTTGCAGAGTTATGCGGTAACAAACATATATAAAAATAAAATCGAATTATAATCCTTCTCTTTTTGAAGTCGATTAATAAAGAGAGAATTTATCGTATAAATCTACCTAAGTTATATATAACAAAATTACTTAGTAACAAAAAAAGACAAGCCCGAAATTATTTACACAGCGTCCCACCAATTCTCCGCGTGCAAATAAAACAGGTGTAAAAGTAAAGAAACTGAGAGGCCAAGTAAATATCAAGACAAAACTAATTAGGGCCCGCACCAAAACCAGCCTAATAATACTTTTGTTTTCTCTTCGACGAGATAAAACGT
Organism: Lycia hirtaria; assembly: GCA_947563715.1. NCBI lineage: Eukaryota > Metazoa > Arthropoda > Insecta > Lepidoptera > Geometridae > Lycia > Lycia hirtaria. Next base: position 30,982,188 of record OX387375.1, read on the forward strand.
AAAAAAAAAACAACATAAACCTCCGCGGCCAATTACGCGCGGACCTGAGTTTCGACCCTCGAGTTTCCCTGATTCTCTACTTTTGACAGTCCGTGCCTTGAATTTTTAATGAGGAACGTGTCATTTTGTTGACATACACAATTTGGTGTATCCCAAGATTTACATAAAAGGTACCGGCTGTCTGACCTTGGCTAAGTTGTGTTCGTAATTAGGTTTGAAGTTTAAAGCACCGACGTAAACGTCTATGTCGCTTCAACAAGAAAGAAGACGGCATCATCTAAAAAATTGGGCCAAAACCGTGTCGAGACACGCACATAGTAGGGTTGCGTGGCTAATGCTATAATCTAAAATAAAATCTCGCATAATAGTCAATGACCTTTATATTTATGGTTATATTTTGCTATTTATCCCAAAACAAAATTACCTGGATGGATATATCTTTTTTTTCTATCTTTATATCCTTAATCTTGGTATTTTCAAGGCTGCAGTGAATAGATATATTCTAGATGAACGAGCTCCAACCTCGGCCGTACTGTCGAGTAACATCAGGCGAGGTGGTGGTCAATCGTAGATCTATACTTTTTCATGTTATATTATAACATAAAAATATTATTACAGGTATATAGAGATTTAGTTGAAATTTCCGTATTATTTTTTTATCAACTGTGTGTGTATATTTTTGTGAATTGTATCCTAAATGATTTGACGGATTTCAATAAACGACTTCTCTTTATATTTTTTTAATTTTATTTGAAGTTTCATAGTTTTCAATTTTGGTCCTTTTTGTTTTTCATTCAATACTAATATTGGTGGCTTTGAGGCCTACAAAACATATTCACGGCATTTTTATGAACATTATAGTTGAGTGACGTGAAATTTAATATCCAACAACGTTTTAGTACTAAACATAGGAACGGGAGTACGGACATAAACTTTATGAACTGCCGTAATACAAGTCAACATCTAATATGTTGCGAAAGTATGTTTATAACATACGACCTGTCTCCTGCGGCTTCTCTTACAATATCTCCTAGAATACACAAATTAGGCATAGTTTTAGTTAGCTGTACCTACTGCATTAATAATTTACTAGTTACTTTATAGGAATTTAAAAAAAAAATACAGTTGTTTCGTGCAAAAATTTGTTGCCACCAACCAAAACCTAAGTATAAAGCTGCATTTTTTGGGAAATATAAAATTTTTGCAACAAATCCCTAAATTGAATAATGGCTTTCGGACACTTCCAATATGTTAGGATTATATTATATTCTATGATACATCACACAATAAGTTGGACGAGAAAAAATATTTCATTCCCACTTTACGTTTGGGGAAGGTGCCCCAAACACATGTACTTTATCACTCTGTCGGTGTCATAATATTCATTCACATATTCTCATTCCAAATTATAACTTTCTAGTGCGAAGAGTCTCGAGTCTTTGAGTTCAATAAGACGGACGAACGGATGTGACGAAACTTGTTCGTAGTTCACTACTGAACCCTAATAGTCTAGATATAACAACGGGTTAGCAGGTTGAATTATCAGTAGTCAGGGCACACAGCATATACACACATACATGATGGGGCTGAGTGGAGACCACGCACCGGCAAGCACAGCGTCGTAGGAAGATCAGGTGAACAGTCAATCTCATACAAGTCCTATGAAGACTCCGGGTATAAGCTACGTTGATCCGATCTTTTTCAAGAAGACCTGTGTCTAGCAGCGTACTTCAAGCATCTGAAAAAAAAGATGACCATGGTTAAAATAGCCGAAAATCTGATTCTATGTAGTCTCTAGCATTAAATCAACATACTTTACAGTCTTTCGATTTGTTACTTAATATTAGTTCTAAATTCTGAGTACATTGGACCGTTTTGAAAAAAAATGCTACGATTACCGCCAACCATTATAAAATCATTTTGTACGTCTCCTCTTTCATTGAGATAAAAATATTGCTTTTTATTTTAACTTAATAGCTTAATAATATTATTTCTCTAAAAATTACTCAAGTAAAAAATCCAGACATCCTTATTCGTTCTGTACAACTGTTACATATAAGCATGTACGTATATGTATGTACATTTTTATCGTAGTGTTCAGTAGGTTAAGGTTGACCGCACTATGAATGTCGATCATGAAATTTTCATGAGGTATCTTATAAAACAGACGTTCGAGGTTACGTTCTTGGAAGGCGGGACAGCTTTGTTTTATATTTTCAGCAACCCAAGCGTAAGTGGGCATTTTGTTTGCTTTCGATAGTCTATAAATACTTTTTATTTCTTTTTAACTTTATTAGATCTGAGATCTTGATTTTTTTAAAGTGTTGGTGAAGATTTTATTTAAATTTTAGCAATTAATGTTTTTAACTTTATATGGTTCACAAGCTAGGTATTTGACCATAGCTCTCTTGATGGTATGTGTTGTTCATGGAAAACATTGGTTCTCAAGTATAGTAGTTGAAAGACACCGTGAGCGGAATAGGCACGTTCCGTTGCTTATTCACCTCGCGCTAGAAGAGGAAAGAGCTACTAAACTTTTTCGTCGACCTTATTGGATAGTTAATAGACTTGCGCTTGACCGCCAGAGACCTAATTCCGTATGGTCATCTATTGCATTACGTGAACGTGACGTGGGTGCGTTAAAAATGAAAATTATACTTAAGCGTAATAAACTTGAAGTCTAATTTTCATTGTCTACGCATTCACGTGACGTTAATTTAACGCTGCTGATGGTCATACGTAATATCTAAAAAGTTTTACTCGTTTACACATTTATTGTGTCTGTGCAATAGTGGCGTCTCATGTGTTTTTCATTTATTTGGAATATCCATCATCAATGTGGTTCGCATTTTACAGTCAGCCGCTAATCCACTTTGGGGTCACCGTGCCGGCTTAGCATACAATACCTATACTTGATCCAGTACAAGTCATTTTAAATACAGGCGGCACCAACACAGCAAGTCTCGTATATTCCAATTTTGCGAATTTACGACTTTCCCCACGAATAAATTATATTTTATAAGCCTTTGCACGTATGAACATATAATTGAGTTGAACACGATGATGTTGGCGCGGGAGATACGCTCTGTTTATAATAAATCACGTTTTAATGTACGCTATATAACTTGACTGCAAGGAAAACAAAAAGACAGAGTAGGAAAAAGGCTATAATAGTAAAAAATGTCCAGCTACCAGCTGCTTCTCTTCCCGGGCTTACTATTAAAAGTCAGTTAGGTAAGGGACTTGAGGGAAATTGGCGTTAATGTTGGCGATGAGCTGATTCCTTGAACTCTAAGCCAATATTATATCTTACCTTCTAATATCCTCTAACCCTCTAATACTCTCACACCGTCGCTTAGCATTAGGCGAGTCGGTAGTCAATCGTAGATCTATCTTTCGTAAAAAACCCTCTACATCTACTTCAGGCGTAACTGTGAATATTCAGTATTGAATATGATGTTTTTATCATTGTTTATAAGTATTCGGTTGACCGCCAAGTGGCCTGTTGTTAGCGATGCTGCGATAATGCGATGCGGTGGAGTGACAATATAATCAAAGTCAATAAACTTTCTATATTGAAAAAAAGTACCATCTCTACTCCTTTCTAAATGCGAGAATCGTCGGTAAAAACGTATCAAAAGATAAAGGAGTTCTGATATCGGCATCAATATCCACCACTTTGTGGCCACGAAATTAACTTTTGCCTGTGAGTGACTATGCAAGACTGCGGTGGATTAATTTTGCGAGAAATTGAGTGAGAAATTGTGTTTTTACAACATACAAAAAGGGTGTAATATACATAACATTCTTAACCTTTTATTTGAAGTATCCATGCCGTTTAAATAGCTTGTTTTTGGAATATAATTTTGAAGCCAAAGATATAGATTACCTAGTAGGTAAATTATAGTACCTATTCAGATTTTCCTTTACGTGTGAAATACATAAAACAGAAACGCTTAGTGCATAAATGATATTTCCAACGTAAGAAAGTAGGCTAGTAAATAAAATTAATAAATAAAGCCTTTATTCTACTACATATTTAGACATTAAAAAAAACTTGTATAAATAAAAAATTATACATATAATTAACTAAATATTTTATTTACTTCCTAATAATTAATTATTATATGTAGAAGAAAGTAGGTTTACTTACGCATCTGACGCAATGTAGAAAATGTATGCCTTAAGTAGGTCGTAAACTTCTTATGCGCAATCTCTGTAATTTATATCTAAAATAGTCTCCAGACAGAATCAATACAGGAACATACTAAGTACGACATTTTTAGGGTCCGTACGTCAAAAGGAAAAAACGGAACCCTTATACGATCACTATGTTGTCCGTCTGTCCGTCCGTCCGTCCGGGTGTCAAGACCTTTATCTCGAGAACGCGTGAAGGTATCGAGTTGAAATTATAACCATATACGCAAATCCATAGTCACTTGCAGCAGAAATAAAAATAAAATTTCTCAGTTTTCGTAAAAAGAAGTTACAGCCGAATATGTCGTAAAAATGCACATTTCGACACTCACAAGAGAATCAAAACCTATGGGTATAAGTACCCAACGGTAAGCCGTTGACCTATAACTATGAAATTTGGCAAGAAGCATTGTGTACACATATAGGAAAAAATCCTCAAAAAAAAATGGTCATTTTTAATTTAATCACAAAAAAATAGTGTCACTATGCAAGGAATTAGGGCCCAAATTTTAAAGTGAATTAACCGTGTCATGATGCGTATCATATGAAAGAGCCTCATTAGCATAAACTAAAACAGGTTTTTAAATATTTTTACGATGTATATTTTTCGGTTTATAAAGGAAAATATAAAAAATTATTTCCCCCTTTTATCTACTAAGTAGTTTGTACGGAACCCTCGGTGGGCGAGTCTGACTCGCAATTGTCCAGTTTTTTTAACTCACATTGATACACAAACTCGTCACGACAATTTTTAAGTTTCCCTTCACCGATTTCACATATAAGGCATACAAATGCATTCGTGTAGATTTTAGTATCAGTTTCATTCTCACACCAATAAATTTCCAGTCCTGCGTCCTACTTAGTGTCGGATAGACGAAAGTTATCGTCTAAGCGACACTAACGGCCCAGCACTAGCATGCCAGTGGCAAGAGCCAGCACTCTCCTGTAACCCAGACTTATTACCACGATAAGTAGATCGGTTGCATCTACAGGGACATATTGAAAAATATGCTTGCTCTAAATGCGTCCCTGGATTTTACAGGATTCTATATTGTAAACCGACTTCAATAAAGAGGTTCTTAACTCGATTTAATGTTTTTTTTTTTGTGTATTTTTCCCGTTTTCTTCACCGGTTGTGAACAGAGTTCGATTACAATGAAAAGGTTGGTAATTTTTACTATGTAGTTTAAAAACCCGTAAGGTCCCTTTTTACCCTTTGGGTACGGAACCCTAAAAAACTAATTATATAAATGCTCAAATAAAATGTTTTAGTGATTACTTAGAAAATCTGGCAACAACGATGACTAACGGAATATTTCAGAGGCCTCTCTAAAGAACTAGCTCCTATTCCTTTTGTTTATTGAACTTTATTTCAAATACCTTCTAAAACACAGAAACTCAATTTCGATGCAGCAGTGTTACTATAATGTCTTATATGTTATAGTGTTTTACACAATTTTAAAATAATGTTTGTTCGATTCATAATTGTATTTTTTAAGCATAAAAGATACCATTACTGTTGGTATAAAAAGTAGACTGAAAGTATTTTTAAACAGCTTACATGACACCGCACAAATACAAAGTGTGAACACGTGACTAATCGTTTTGGTCCCCGTTTGAAAATCCTTTTGTCCCAAAAATAAAGAGGTCTAAGCATAAAAGTTAAGTAGTCAAGCAAACTCATCACCGTCTAAATGTCTCATGTACCGCTTCCTACCCTTAACCCTCTCCAGCGGAACACATTATTTGACCCAAACAAATTAAATAACATGAACACCTTTGCGGTAAACTTAGCGTAAACCAGTACATAAACTTTAGGAATGTCTGTCAGCTCGTGACTCGCTGGTAGTGGAAAGAGGGGGACAGGGAAGGTGAGAGGGATACTTTCTTTCCTGACGCATACCACTTACATAAAAAGAAGCACATCCATCGCGTAAAATAGAATTAGTATAAGTTTTAAAAACTCAGTAACTCCTGCCAAAAAACTGCTGAACCGATCTGAAAACGGCTTTATAACACCATTCTTCTGTTAAAAAAAAAACTGGTCACATGTAGTGTAGTAGGGTTCAGCCTGTAAAATTATCCGGGCATATACCGGGCGTTAGCTCAAAATGTTAAAATGGTTAAAAAATGGATATTATATCTGATAAAAAAAATTTAATGCTGTGACAGAAGACATTAATGGTATAGTTCCCGTCACGTAAAAAGAACACTGATTTGTTCGTAAGTGCGAACTATAGAACAGACACTCTCCTGTAATTCTCGGGTTCTTCACCCGCTCTCCGTGGTCGCCCTGTCGTTTGCCAGAGTTTGCGGAGTTTGACGGCGTGGTTATCAGTCAAGACAAACATTGCGAGCTTGAAGTGTTCGGATTCCAACTGACATCACTAGCGAGCTGCAATCAGACGACAATTATAACTTCATACATGTGTCATATACAGACGTCAATTTGCTTATGTGTCACTGATTAGCGCGCCATCGTATGAAGTGTCCGACCTGTGGTACTGTTTGAAAGTATACACCTTTCAGCAGACATTGTAGGCAATAAATAAGAGAGGTCACGTGAAAAGGGACCAGTAATTAGCGACGAAGTGTATGAAGTATCGGCTGCTTGCGAATTAAAGGACCAGGTCCTGAATTATTGTGAGGTTACGGTAGTTTCCAACTCGTTCCGCGTTTACACTTTGATTTACAGGGGATTCGGTGTTAGGGACTTACAGTCTGCGTTTATGCTTGCGCAGAAATATTTTGCTTTTATTTGGGGCGTTTAAATTGTGACAAAGATTTTAATTACAAATGATAGAATGCTTGCGTAAGGATATTTTTAATGTAAAGTCAAGTACACTTAAAATACTATCTTGAAAAACAAAAAGTTGGCATATAACTAGGTGCTTATTTTAATAGTATAAAGCCAGCTATTCTCATCCTAGACAAGTTATGACCAATATTTTTAGCCAAATTGTAACTCAACATTCATATAAGCTATGGTGAAATACTCACTTTTCCAGATAATAGACCGCCAAACAGTAGCGATACTGTGTTAAATTAAAGCTTGTGTTAAATTGCAAAATATTACTCTGTTCTAGATTTAATAGTAAAGTTTCTAGAAAAAAAATCTAAGCAAATATAAAAAATAAAAAAAATGAGTGACGAGTACAGCGCATTGCCACAAAAGATTTTCAATAGATAGTTGAGTTTTCAATAGAAAGTCCAAAAGTATTAAGTAAGTAAGTATTTAAGTTTTTTTTTTTTTTATAAATAGCTCTACGTTTGACCACCAGCACGCCTGATGGAAAGCGATACTGTGACCGAAGATGAAGCACGTAGACCTAGAAGATACTTATTCACTCTAGACTTGAAGACACCCGGGTTATAGTTTTCAGGAAATAAGGACAGCGGCAAGGCATTCCATTCCCGAGCGGTTCGCATTAGGAAGGTGGAAGCAAAACGCTTTGTTCGAGCTGATGGCAAATCCACCATGAAGGGATGGCATTGAAGCGTTTTCCGGCTTGTCCTGTTGTGGAAAGGGGAGGGAGGGATTAGGTCATGTAACTCGAGCGCACACTCACCAAAATGCAGCCTGTAAAATATTGCTAGACACGCCACCCTACGTCGATGTTCTAGACTTTGTAGCTTTGAGGAGACCAGTTTCTCGTCACCTATAAGCCTTGCAGCTCGTCGCTCTACAGACTCCAAAGCATCCAGCTGGTATTTGGCAGATCCGTCAAAAAGATGGCTACAGTACTCCACACACGACCGCACCTGAGCTTTATAAAGGCTGAGAAGTTGATCAGGTGTGAAGTACCGCTTAACCTTATTAAGGACGCCAAGCTTTTGTCCAGCTAGTTTGGCTTTAGATTCCAAGTACGCACCGAAGTTAAGCGTGGGGGAGAGTGTGATATTGGGGGAGAGTATTTCTCTGTTTTCAGTTAATTGAATTGATTTTAATTCGATTTACTTTTTTTTAATAAGGAAACTAATTCCAAATTTATATCAAATAACAGAACTTCTAGAACACCTAGAAAACTTTCATGATACCAAAGGATTCAAGTTAATCGCGGCAGAAACGTACACCCCTGGTTAAGTTAGCCATCGGCAACTTAAAACTTTCGGTAGAAAACTTTGTTTGGAACGGCAAAAGTAGAATTCAGGGCGTAAGCAAGTTTAAAGTCTGATTACGCGCATTTTCAATGGAGAGTAGAATAAGCGCGGTAAGTATACGGAAAAACTTTGCAAGCGGTGCTTTTGATGTATCCTGTAAGCTTAGTGTATCGTGCTTTCAGTTTTAACCAGTGAAGCAGAAACATTCCGTTGACCTGGAAGGGAAGTGTTTTTATGTAAAGAGCAGCAGCAAATATAAAACGGGTCGCCTGTTGTAGAAAAATAACCAACCATCGCATAGTTAGAGTTGCAACACTTATGATATCACTGATGCTTTACTTTCCCGGAGACTTGTTTGTAAATACCGCTTTTAAAATGCTCTTTGTTGAAGCTTGGTGGAAAACTCTCGAAGAGAATTACACACTTTTCTGGAAGGAAAGAGCAGGAGCATCTATTGTTAGTAAATTCGTATAAGCTGAGCGACCAGTCTTAGTATCACAGTCATTAAGACGAAAGTCCTCTGACCTGGTTTGACGATTGCTGTCTTTTTGACCGAGCGAGCGATGCGAGCGAAGCGTCTCTGCATCAACTGGCCAAATTGTCTTTCGTCTGTCAGTTTGTTTGTGAGTTTGTGATTTGTTTGTATTTTCGTACTCGCGTACAGGGTATAAAAAGGGGGGAAGTTTATTGCGGCGTTGTTGAGATATGACAATGTTGATGCATTTTAGCGCTAAATAATTTTCTTGATTTTACGTTTTCTCCATTTATAAAATTATTATTTGTTTTTATAAGAATATACATTGTTTTTTTAATTAAGGGCATCTAAACATATCCTATTTTTTGGATTAATTGTGTATTCAAATTAAATTGATCTTTCAAGGTGCTTAACCTTATGGAAAAAAAATGTTATTTGACCATGAAATAATGTCTGTAAAGTCACTTAAAATTGCGAAATCGGCCAAAATTTTACATACGGTCTCCTAAGCCACCTTTATGTAGGTATTATGTACAGATAATCCAAGGTGAGCTGCAAATAAGCTCTCTCGCGAGGTCTACTGTTCGTAGAACTACTAGTTTTAAGAACAACCAGGACCTACAATTTAACATGCCATCCGACCCACGGTAGCGATTAGGAAGAAAGGAGAATCTAGCTGTATGAGACTGCTTAGATGGAATCCCGGCCTTTGTTGGTGGCCATAATTATTAAACCAGTGCTATGAGTTAATTGACTATCCGGAACGCTTGTTAAAATAGAGATAGATAATGCTCTATAGAAGAGTGAGAAAAATATACATCGTATATACATCTTTAATAAAACAATCTTAAATTCATATGTTATTTATGAATTAGATCCAATATTACACATCTGCCAGTCGTTCCTTTCTGTCGGTCAATCTTATTGTTTGTTCACGCATTGTACCTATATACTTCAGTGTTGTGATCAAATACCTATACGAAACACCGTGTTAACACAACTTCTCTCAAAAACCGGCTGTTCTTTCATAAAATCCAAACAAAATATTCCCCACAGCGTTCCCATAACTACAACGTGAAAAACGGATTTAATCGTATGGCTTATATCGGGAAGAACCTCTAACGGCGACATACGTTCCGATTTCCACACAGCACCAGCTGTTAGCGTTTCTTTGGAATTGGTACAAATTTCGTATAGCTGTTACTGTTACATAAACTATGATCAGCCCAATGTGGAAACTTATATACACAATATATTGTAATTTTTCACTTTTTTTTTTTTTATACACTATAGATCTACGATTGGCCACCAACTCGCCTGATGTTAAGCGACGGTGTGGCCGAGGATGGAGCTAGCTCGTCGATCTAGAAGATATCTATACACTCTAGCCTTGAAAATTCCAAGATTGTAGGTCTCAGGAAACAGAGATAGCGGCAACGAATTCCATTCAGGACAAAACAATAATTCCTTCCCCGGTAGTTGAAAAGAAGCATCAAATACATTTTCCGAATTTGAGCTTACATAATATTTTGTACGGATATTTCTGTAGAAACTCCTAATTTATTGTGTTACATAAATTTGCAATGAGCTACGAGTACATAACGAAAATGTAAAAATTACTTGCAGCTTTGACGAAATCAGAGTATGAGTTGAAAAGCAATAGTAACAAGGCGCTGCATTTTTCTCGCAAAATTATTTTTATAAATGATGAAGTAATTCATGTTCATTCACATACACAAATTGTATTTTTAGGGTTCCGTACCTCAAAAGGAATAAGCGGAACCCTTATAGGATCACTTTGTTGTCCGTCTATCAAGACCTGTATTTCGGGAATGCGTGAAGGTATCGAGTTGAAATTAAGAACGTATACTCAGATCGAAGTCCAAGTTACGGAACCCTTGGTGGGCGAATCTGACTCGCACTTGACCGGTTTTTTTTATTACCTAAATCTGCCAAATTTCCTCGAGTGCGCTTATTGAATCGCTCGTACGTAAACGACGAAAATGACGAAAAAATTTTATTTGAACAATTTACGTGTTACTCACGTTTATTTTTGAACCGAAATCTCCGACTATAGTTTACTACATACGGCGGCGCTCCTGTTCCTTTTGAAAAAGACCGCCGTATGCGGATGAAACTATAGTCCGAGATTTCGGCTCAAAAATAGACGTGAGTAACTGGCAAATTGTTCAAATAAAAATGTATAATACAACCATATTAGTTTTCATTACAAAATGACGAAAAACTTTCATCAAGTACACTAATATTCAATTGTTTTATAATACCATCTTAAGAATTCAGGAAAATTCTTAAGTAAGTAAACAAAATTCTATGACAAAAGTTACATTTCTTTGACTCCAGTCTGCAAAAAATGTCTAAGGCACATTTAAACAAAAAAGGATTAAGGGAAAGCCTAATGGCATCCTAGAAAGGAAAGGAGCTTAAACCCTTCAATACCTCAGTTCTCGAGAAACCTCCTTTACCACCCCTTGTAGGGGAAGTTAATAGAACTCTAGGGTTGCTTAAAACCTGTTCACAATATGATAATATAATGCAATAATATGTAGTTATGATACTTTTGTAATTTACTCTAAGATTAAGTTTCGAAAATGAACGTTTTTAGGGTTCCGTAGTAAACAAAGAACCCTTAGTTTCGCCATGTCCTTCATTCCGTCTGTCTGTCTGTCTATCCGTCCGTCGGAGGCTTTACTCAAAGACTATTAGTACTAGAAAGCGGGTATGTGGCATGAATATGCATATTAGTTGTACCGAGAAAGGCGTAGAATAAAATTTTGAAAAAAATAATAATTTTAGAGGTGCCTCCCGTACATGTAAAGTGGGTTTTTTTTTTCTATAAAACAAACCGTAGTAACGTTGACATTTATGATTTGAATCAGATAAAAAAAAGAATTATCGAAATCGGTTAATGTTTAGTGATAGAAAACAGTTGTTTCCTATTTGTACGGGAGATCGCGAGACAACAGTTCTCTTAATTAATTGATTGGTCTTAAACAGTTAATTTAATATCATTTATTAATTATAACACGGTCTGAATTAGTCCTCCAGCCAATTTACTAAGAGCGAGAATGATTTTATAACTACAAAGTTACCTAGAAGAAAGAGGAACTAGTCAGTAAGTCAGGTAAGTTGTAGATTTGTTGTTCCATTATAACTTTGCCAATTAATCGGAGTATTAATAATAGCTTGACAACATAGTTCGTGAGTATGAATGAGCTAGGCAATAGTTTAGCACTGAACCCGATGAGATTTTAACTATGGAGAGGTTATACTCATTGAACATGAAGTAAAAGCAGCACTTTCGTGCATTATCTATCTAGCCCTAACACAAGCAACACATGTACTATAGAAACGAGATAGTACAATACATACTTTTTAGTAATTTAAATACTTTACATAGAAATACTCAAGATCCACGTTCATTACACAAATATTTGTCCTGCGTGAGATTCGAACCCACGACCTACACACTACCAACTTAGCTGCTATAGGCCAGTCATTCAACAATAAATAAGTTATACGGTTAAATTTTCGAAGCTCTTGGTAAGTACAGCTCGCGAGAACACTAATAGACACTACAAATTAATTGTAACTATAAATAGTTCAATGTAGCTCGCACGATAGCACACGGAGCTTGAACATCCACCAACTCGAACAAAAGTATTTCTATTCAAAATTATAATAAAAATTAAGGTTCCTAAGTCTGTAGCCCCTACCATCAGCAGCTTAGGCCTTATCCCGCTGCAGGTAGCGCCCTAGGTTTAAGTTTTTATAATGTTTTTATTGTTTTTTTTTATAGAAATGTTGTAAAAACTTAGATTTAATGTGTATAAATAAATATGTAAATAAAAACTAAATATATTTATACACTCGCTTTGTTCCCTCGATCAAAAATATAAGCACGTGTATAATTTCTCCTGAATCCATTTCCATATAATAACCTACAGAGTCTCTGGAGTAAAACATGAAGATGTAGGTACCTTAGGACGGATTCAGTACATCAATCTCTACCCAAGTGGGTAAGGAACATCGTGCAGCAACAACCTATGATCGTAACCCTTATATGCAAATCATAGGGATGAGTAGGAACAGTATGCGCACTCTGGTCAGAGCCCTGACTGGACATTGTTGTCTTAATAAGCACATGTCCATTATTGGACTGAGCGAGTCGAGGGAGTGTAGGCTTTGTCGCGAAGCTAACGAAACACCTATGCATATCTTCACAGACTGCCACTGATGCACAAACGTAGCCTTCATCTGGTCAGGCATATATTGCAGCCAGACGAGGTCAAAAGTATCTCTCCCAAAAAAATACTGGGCTTCCTAATAAGCGCAGGACAAGGGAGAGAACTGTAATACAGCGGCAGTCACAATAAAACTCACATAGGTCGCAGTGACATTTAAGCCGCCTATCACAGTAAAAAAAAAGGAACATCATGACCTTTGTATATCATGTATTCGAACCACTGACAGACCCAATTAACTAGCAGGGATCAGAAGTTTCAGGTCCCCTAGCTCATATAAAAACTCTATATTTATTCATTAATTTGACATTACAGAATACAACAACATTTGCAATTAGATATGATGATTGATGAGGTACGTTTAAATTATAATTGTGTGCAGTACTAACATTACAAGACGTTTTAATTAAAAAAGGCGGTTTGGTCTTCTATGTGTGTCTAAGTACACGCGCGCACGATGCACATTTGGTATTTGTGTGCGTAACTCGATAAAAATAGACAATGTCCGAGTCGCGTGTGTGTGTCTACTCACACAACTACAAATATCACCTTCTCCTTTCGTGAGACACACAAAACAACCTTTGCATTATGAGTTTGATTGGAAACCGAAATCAAAACAAAACAATAAAGCTTTGTGAGTAATTTAAGTCTGAATCGTCTCAAAGACAGTTATTCCCAGAACCAATCTCACAGTACATAGCGTCACGGAAGCCGAATCAAAATTAACAACAAAATTACTCCAAACTAAAGAGGATTCCGGCTGTAAAGTTAAACAATTCCAATAATCCTAGCTAATACTGGCGTTCGCCCTTCGACGTTCCGTTAATTTCCGACCCAAGCAGTGAACTCACACTATCCGTTATAGCCTGACCTCTGACCTTGTTCAGGCCTCTCGTCAAGCCAAACAGTCGATGGTTTGACAATCAAATTCGTGTTTCAAGTTAGACTGGTCGCAGTTAACAGCACCTGCGCCTGTCTTCGCGGTGTTGGTTAAATGAGATGTCACATGCATAGTTTCGGTTTTAGATGGTTTCCGTTTCGGTTGCGACGCGATTTTATTCAATATTTGTTTTAGAAAAACGAAAATCTTATAAGTCGACTACGCTCATTCGGCCAAATAAGTCAACTAGCCTCAAACGAGAACTCCAAGTTTAAAAACTTAAATCTAACTTATATATCTAGTGTGTTTCAGCTTCGAGGCTTACAAGCTGGTACGCGAGAGATTCTCAGGATTCTTGACTCTTCGAGCTGCAAGAGCTCGAAGATTCAAGAAATCCTGATGATGTCTCGATATACCTGTCGAAAAGAGTACCATCTTGAAGACCTCGAAGCTGAAACACACTGGATATTTGTTATATTTAGGTTTTTGAACATGAATTTCTGGTAACGCCTGATTCAGTAAAGAACGCTTGAACTCTAGAACTTACCGACGCTTGGCGTCAAATTACCAAGTGATTGAATGCAACCACCAAACACGTAGTCCGCGTCACCACTAAAAGTCTTGTAGACGCGGCGCTTTAATCGCATTCCGGCCATACACGCTACCGGTGGGCCTGCCTTTAGTTCCAAAATTTCAGAAAAGTCGCCGGTCTTCAGTGGTGGCACGGACTCTACGTACAGGCCGCGGATTAATTACATTTGCGATTGGCAGCTGGACTGCCGGCCGTTTGATTAAAAGATACGTTCAATATTCAGGACCAATCCAATTTAGATTTGGCGTGTACTAAGACTAAATGAACTCTGGTTACAAAAAAATATCGTACATTGGAAATTAGACTTAAAACTTTGAGAATAAAGTCTAATTTTCAGCGTTAATTTTTACGTGCCAGCGTTCAACTATGCCTGATGGTATGGAGAATACGTTCCTTGTGTTGTATGTAGTACTTTAAGTAAATAAAATTGGGACAAAAAAAACTGGCAACTTTGTATGGCTAACATGGGAGGTGTGATCGAAGATGGTAACCATATAGCTAGCCTGGTATGAGAACTAAATCTCAATTGAGACTGCCGAAATACACATTTGATATTTGGTGATAGATTTGAAGCTAAAAGTGTTATCTAACCCAGTACTGCCAATATTTCTTCACGATGTCCTTTTCTTCAGGTCTTTGCTTATTTGACTCTAAATCACAGCATACCTATAAAAGCATAGATATTGAAGACGCACTCCGCAATTAAATTGTTACTCCGCTACGACGCAATAAAGTAAAACACATCTTGCACAGCACAGGTGCTAATTACTTATTCTTAAATTGATCTACAAGCAATTACAGAGTGGATATTTTCCTATCGTCAAATATTGCGCGACAAAGTACTGAAGTGTCTGGTTGAACCAGCCACCTCGTAAGTGTTTATAGCATTTCTAATATTACCTGAACCGCAGAGTTTGTAGAGCTTGTCCAAACCCTTTTGAGTTTCCACTGATGTTCAAACGAACCAACAGCTGGTCTTTCATATAAACTTACTTTCATTAAAAACCGAAAACGTCTTACCAAACTACAGCTGATAATATTCCACAAAGCTCACATTCGTTTGCTCATCTCAGCTCACAATAAACACTATTATATTACACACTCCATTTACACACCATTATAAACCCTATTGACTTTAGACAATGTGTTTGGAGTTGATACTCATATATTTTTTTCGGGATTATTCGGTATGCTGTTAGGGCTCAATTTTATGGTAGACTGAAGTGGAGGCAATAAGTCCTCACTGATGTCCAGCTAAGGGTGTCTAAGGCAGGTGTCAATGAACAAAATTCTGTCAAATTCTGTATTTGTTTCATTATTACTTGTACGAAATGCAATATAATGCAATATGTTAATGTAATAACCACTAAAGTCGACGACTCTTAGAATGCAACACAGCGCATGTCAATACAGACATGTTAGTATAGGATGTTTGGAGATTCCGTTCATTGATGATAAGAATAACGTAAGATATTACTTAGGCTTTGGCTGGAGCAAAACGCTTAAGAATGGGTTATATTATTAATGACTTTCAGTGTTGAACGTACAATATAAAGATCTGAAAGGTCGTGGGTTCAAACCCCCACCCAGGGCAAACATTTGTGTGATGAGCATGGATGTTAGTTCTGTGTCTGGGTGTTTCTATGTATCATATGTATATATTTACAAAAAAAAAGTATATATGTATTCTATCAGCCATCTAGTTCCATAGTACAAGCTTTGCTTAGTTTGGGCTAAATGGTGTTGTGTGAAATGTCCACAAATATTTATTTATTTATTTTTATTCAGTATTATACAAAAAAATCCAAACGTATCAGACATCGACTTGAAATAAAACTTGTTGAACTTTTTGACTATGCCTTTATAAATATATACGATACAATCACAAAATTATGATATAATAAACTAACTACACAACCCCCATAAAAGTATGCCTACCGAATTTGTGATACCGAAATCACATAACCGAATTTCTAAATTGAAATATCCCAACTCTATTTATACCTAAACCGAGTCTGAGCGCTTCGGGGACCCAAAGTTACTTGCATGTGAAATAGAACCACTGCATACATTTTTACATCTTTTGAACACGAACGCGCTGGTTCTTGAGAATTTTATTTTCCAGCTGTTTTCTGGATCGTCAGGAGCGTCTCTCGAAATGGGAAGGAACAGCTCTAGAATGGAATTTAATGTTGGATGAAATTTTAAGTTATGGGCTACGTTTGTTTGTGGGTAAATCGTGTAAAGATAACTTGAATACTATAGATATATTTTAAAGAGCGAGCAATGTGAGCTAATATTTTTGTATCAACTGACAAAATTTGCTTTCATCTCTCTGGATGTTTGTTTATTGAGATACATAATTATATTCACCTCGAAGTCACATTTTTAAGTAATTTTGTTTTTAATACAAGAAAAGCTGCGTTTAACCCCCGGAATAATGAAAAAAAAAGGCGAATGGTGAATAGTATTAATAGCCCGGTACACAAACATTTGACTAATACCAAGCGTATGGAGAGTTTTAAAAATTGCATTTGGCTCCATACCAACTTTGTGTAATGCAATCACAGCGATTCGGTTCTCTTTATCACCCCACTCCATTTTAATATCGCAAAATATTGTACTATGTATTGGCGCCAAAATTAGAAAACTCAATGAATAATCGTATAAAAATGACAGATTCCAAATTCAAATGTAATATCTTTCTTATTTTTAACTGTAACAGTATTTATGGCCAGACTAAGTATATTGTTATTTATATGAATGTACTGGTGTTTTGAAATACATTTAACACAATTTCATAATGATATTATAAAAGCTACTTTTGTTACTTTTACACGCTCAAACGGCTGAACCGATCGTTATGAAAATTAGTATAGAGATAGCTTTGGACCTGGAGACGGACATAAGCTACTTATCATCATCATAATCATCACCGTTTTTCATAACTACGCGAGTGAAACAGCGGAACGCAGCTTGTCTATAAATGGGAGATTATTGTTGATCTATGATTTTTAGTTATTTTCCTATCATAATTTCAAAGAATCCCCCCAGTTGCAAATACTGTGATCAGCTCCATACAAACGGATTTATTTTTACTAGACTAAGTGCGACGTGGGGCTGATTTGACTATTGAATAAGGTAAGCGAATCCATTCAATTAAACGCTCACCACGCATCGTATTTTAATAAGCGAAATAGACTAAAGCACAAGACCAATTCATTTAAGAACAAATAACGCACTACGGTACACTCACTATGATAAACCAACCACTTTTAATTAAAACATCCCTCACTTTATCATATTGCGTTTAATGCAACACGTCGTAGGTATAAAGCGTATACTAAATGCACTTTACTCAACGCAGCTTGAAAATTGTTTTAGAGCGACATTTGTTTGTATAGTCCTCGGGCATTCTCTAGGCGTGTCTGGAGTGCCCATACTCGAGCTACGGAAGGAGCGAGCCGTCGACTTCATAAAGTAGACAAGAAATTGATTGGATTTTTTGTGGCATAATATATGACATGGATTTCGCTTTTTGAATATGTCTTCTAATGTAGGACTACAAATCAAGAGTGAATAGGTTCCTTCTCGGCAAGCGCGCTACATCGTAGATCGCAACAGTTACTTAATATCAGCGCAACAGTTGCTTAATATCGGAGTGCTCAAGCGCAAGTCTGTTTATGCATAAAAAATAAACAAATTTGGCGCCAAAAGCAGTGGGCACGATTATTCCTGTTATTTAGAAATTGACATCAATTTGTAGATAAATTATTAGGTGTAGCTGATTGCCCCGCGATTTCACTTGCGTTAAAATGAATAATAGTAATGGTGATATAATAATACGCCATAGTTTTTTTCCGGATTTTAGCAATTTATATCAAATTAATAAATTTAGAAATTTAATTTATAATATTATATATTTATAATAATTTAAGTATTATAAATTTAGTTTGGTATATAGATTCCACCCTCCCCATTTCACTACAGGACTAGCAGAAAGTCGGCGAATTACCACCCATTTTTCGTGAAATGCCAAAAATCTGTACTCAGCGATAGCGATCCACATTCCTATTGCGTACTGCACAAGAATGGAATTCTTTGCTGCCATCTCTATTTCCTGAGACCTACAATCTTGGAATTTTCAAGGCTAGAGTGAATAGATATCTTCTAGATCGACGAGCTCGGCCACACCGTCGCTTAACATCAGGCGAGTTGGTGGTCAATTATAGATCTATAATCTAAATAAAAAATATATCCAAATAAATCCACATAGAAAGTTACTTGAACTTGATTTATATGTTATATTACATTGATACCCAGTTTGCTACAGCGTCATTTACGAGATTATTTTGGTAATAAAGAAATAGCCCATGCCCACCTCTAATACGACGCGGGGACTCAGTTTTAGAACAAATCACAGCTAGATGTTACAAATATACCTAGTATTATGACTGTAAGACTGATGACTACATTTTTATAAGTAACCTAGGAACTTACTAGTTAATTAATTTATTTTAATAAGTAACCTAGTAGCTTACTATTTAATTAAGACAGTAGAGAGAGTAGACCTAAGAAAATGCTATGATCTATACATATGTGTATACGGTTGTTACAAAATTTTGTTCTATTTATTTTTGTTCCAAGTAAATCTACGTTTGAATACCCGCCTTATACAAAGCCACGCTGGTACTTATTAGCTCACATGAAGACTTTTGATGAAGTCTTTTTTTTTTAAGTCTATGTGTTACGTATTCGTTGGCACCCACTTGAGGCAGGAGCGCGGTATAACCTTTATTTTTCGTGCTCAGAATGTGTTGCCATGCATGCACTGGTGCTGCATTACGCCCTGTATTTATTTTTATTTGCACCATAATCCAATGAAAACTGGGACGTGGGACACGTTGTTTAGTCTTTAACTGAGTTTGTAATTCAAATTGTGTAAAAATGTTGGAAACTTATGTAAGTACAATTATTTCAACTATGTTAATTATGTTTATTGGAATTGTTTTTTGCCAAACCTGCCAAATTTCATTTATTTTATACTGATAGACTGATACGGAATGACAGACGGACATGGTGAATTTATAAAGGTTTCCCATAGTTACTTCGAAATCCTAAAAATAAGGGTAAATATTTTGATATACTCTACTAGAGCTCTAGAAATAGATATTTCTAGAGCTTCACAAAGCGGAATTTACACTTCTTATATATAATATTTTCTCTATCTAATTCCAAAAGTTAAGTTAGTATACCGTGACAAGCCACCGCCTACAAAATAAAATTAGATCTTGCACATATTATTATTACGTACTTCTGTGTAAAAATTACGCGAACTCAGCAGAGAGCACGAGAAATGTTCCTTGTACTAGATTTTTTTATTAAGTTAATGGGAAGGCGAGTCAGCGTCCCGTGAACAGAAACTAATCTCGTGCAAAGTAGGGCGCTTATTAAAATCTGTCGCGGGAAGCCTGAACTAAGATTGATATGATAAAAACGGCTAAGAGCGCGTCACTCGCACGTCGAGGGTTCCGTACAAATATAAAGTAAACATTAACTCCAGTTACTCGGGATAAACAAACCTCCCTAAACAAACTTCAAATATCTGTATTTGTAGCATCAATCTGGTCCATTCTGATGGAATGTTTCTAAAGGTTTAAAATTATTGAAGCAAAATTTTCAGTGTCAAAAAATGAGTAGTTAAAATAGTATGAGTTGGATTCGCACCTATATTTTAACAATTGTAGTTTTATTAAACTGTTAGCAATATATCATACTAACTTTGAAGATCATAACTACAAATTTTTAAAACAAAAAAATAATAATTTGAATTACATATTTTCTAAGGTTTTCGCGATTGTTACTTATTGAAATTAAATATTTTTGAATGGATTTATCGGGTACCTATAGTTTATATAATTTTTGAATGGATTTATCGGGTACCTATAGTATAAATAATTTTTAAATCCTGACGTTTAGAACACTTTCCAATGTCACCGGTTACCGGTGATACTACATGACAATAGTCGTTTTTGCTATGTAAATTACTACCGCCTATTATTTTATGCATAGCATTCCCAATGCACGCAGAATTTGGTCACGACTCACTGTGTCAACGGGTATTGCAGATCTGCGTTGAGGCTGATGATTTTATTAATTTAAAATATACGCGATAAATTCGTTAAAAATTGCTTAATTTCTTAAATATGTTTTTTTGTTTGTGCGATTGTTTTTTTTTACTATTTCTTAATTAGAGGTAAATTGTTAAGTAACAAATTGGCTGAAAATATACTGTCTAAACAGCAGAATGGAAATATTTGAAAAAAGTTCAGTTTCAGAGTAAAGTGTAAATATCGTTTAAAAAATGATTTTTCAACCAATGGGGAAAGAAAGTAAAGCATGGGGATTCAGCTAGTTTTCATACTCTGTAAAAAGCTTAACTTCCTATTGCAGATTAATATAAACAAAGCAGATTATTTATTACAACTGATTCAGAGTAGTGCTGACATGTATAGACAAACAATGTAGACTTAGTAAGACTTGGTTTGGCACTCTAGGTACGGAACTCTGGCTTTCATAAAAACACCGGCTATTCTTGTTAGAACGTGTCGGAGCCTCCATCAATTATGTTAATATTTTTTCAGATGAAACAAATTGTTTCTCTTGCACTTAGATTTTTATCTCATTTTTCGTCAGTTTTGTGTATTGTCCTTTCTTCATCGTTGTCTATGTTGATTTAGTACGAAATTTAAATAAAGCTAGCTTCTGCCGCTCCTTGTTATTATGATATTATTTTATTACACTAATACAGTATTTTGAGTGGTTTTCCTTTCCAATTTGCCAGCAAAGTTGAAAGCATTAAACGGTAACAAGTCATCGTTAGCAAATTGGTTAGTATTCAAAGTATTTATAGTATTAAAGAATAGAAAAGTATATAAATGTTTACTTATATTATAAGCCTAAACTAAAAATAAAGTAGCTATTATATTACATGTAAAAACTAGTTATAAGTATAACAATGTTCCAACTACTGTGTTCTATATGAACACAGATGTTTTAACAAATATTTTTACCTCAAAGACCTACATATTATGTGCACAGTTAAACAATAAATTTTATTCCATCCTATACTTTTTTGGTGTGGTTTTAAAATGTGTTTTTTATAAGTCACTATTTAAATAATTATTACTGATTTATTTCGGATAAATTAAATTGAACATGCTTGTAAGAAAAAAAACTATACTAAGAATTATGACTATACCTCTACTATATCTACACTTTAAGGCTACATAAAAAAATAACATTATTACTATCAAATGCATAAATTTTATTATTACATAGGCGTGTTGTAGGCGAGTTGGGCGTATAATTAGGAAAAAAATAGGCATCTGTCCTAGAGCATGTTTCTGGAGCAAAGGCTGGTAATCACCGTTCAGCGCGGTAACGCAGCAAGTGTAGTACCTTTGCACTACAGGGGTCAGACAAGTGGCATTCTAATTTCGTGAACACCAGTAGATTAGAATAGAAAAGTAAACGGTACGGGATCTAACGAAATGTCACGTGACGGCGCGTCACAGTTTATTAGCATTTGGAAACGTAAGCGTTTGTGGAAATAGAAATGTTTGCCACTTGTCTAAGCCTGTTGGTGTTTCGAAATACATTTGTTATGATTTCAGAATAACATGATATGAGCTAAGTTTGTTACATTGACATATCGAGGCGGCTAAACCGATCGATATGAAATATTGTATAGATAAAGCTATAGACCTGGAGACGGACATGGGTTACTATCATCATAACCGTTTTTCATAACTACGCGGGTGAAACTGCGGGGCGCAGCTAGCTTATAAATCGGGGATATTTTTAATGCAAGATAGATCTACGACTGACCACCAACTCGCCTGATGTTAAGCGACGGAGTGGCCGAGGATGGATTACTGTGAATATATGTTTTTTTTTGATATTTTTCTATGATAATTTCAAAGAATCCCCCAAGGTGCATTTAATGTGGTCTGCTCCATACAAATGTATTTATTTTTACTCGACTATAAATTACTTTTTAATATTTTGCCAGTAATTGCCAAGTAATTGAGATGACCTCATATAAGTAGCGGGAAGACGTTGGATGCAAGCCGCTTCCAATCGGTCTTTTTGAAATCCATGGGGGAGGCCTATGTCCAGCAGTGGTGAACTTCTTATGGCTGAGATGATGATGATGATGAATTGCCAAGGCAGCTACGTGCTACGTACGTAGCACGGTTACGTAGTAGACGTCCATTTACTCGCGACTTAGTCTACGCCCTCATTAGGGCAATAGTGAGCGGCTGTTTGCCTCCAGTTCACCATTGCATATTTTTAATCCCCGACCCAAAAAAGGAGTGCTATACGTTTGACTTGTGTCTGTCAGTGGCTCTCAGCTCTTAAACGGATGAACGAATTTTGATCTAGTTTTTTTTTAATTTGAAAATCGATTTAATCGAGAGTGTTCTTAGCTATGTTTCATCAAAATTGGTTCAGCCTTTTTTTGTCAGGGGTTTTGAGTTCTCTAAACTTATACTTGTTAAATGGAGGGTACATACAGCGCATTCTGTACACAGTCTCCATGTTGTATCTATTACACAAATGTAATCATTTTGAAAAAAAATGCCTTTCCTATCGAGGAAATGTTGCCAAAAAGTTTATTTCCCCTTCAGAAGTTTCAGAAGGTACCTTTCTTTTAAAAGTGTCCGCTATGAAAGGACAATCGTGTACGATTGTAATCAAGCCCAAGGAAGATGAATATGATATATTTATATAAACGTTCCGTAACAATAATCTGTTAATAATCTATATTTACATATTTAATTAGCATACAGTTCCGAAGTTAATTCGTAATAGGCTAGAACAGATCGCGTTTCCAAACAGGCTTCATAAACTAAATTATGCTAAACCGTTGATACCGTTGACAAGGTGATTACAAGCTGAACTGTCTGTTCTGAATTTAAATTTGATACAAGTCAATTGGTATTGTTATAAGTTTTCTATTAACTCAATCGAACTCGAATTGAGCTGTTATTGGAGTCAGGTTTCACTGAAACTGGTTTTATTTCCAGGAAGAGTAGAACTGTAGCTTTTTTGCAAGAAGGAGGGTTAAGTTTTTCAAGTGTATGTAAGTATACATGTATGTATGTATGTTAACTGGCCTCGCAGCTCAGTTGGTAGCACATCTACCTGCTAAGCCGTAGGTCGTGGGCTCAATATCCACCCAGGAATAGTTTGTGTGATGAGTAAGATGAAAAAGCATTTGTGTGATGAGCATGGATGTTTGTTCTGTGTCAGGGTGTTTCTATGTATCATATGTATATATTTACAATACAAAAAAGTATATATGTATTCTATCAGCCATCTTATACCATAGTACAAGCTTTGCTTAGTTTCGGCTAGATGGTGTTGTCTGAATTGTCCACCAATATTATTATCTATATTATATACGGCAATTACTCTAAAACATTGCTTTTGAAAATCGTCACAATATATCTAGCAGATAACCACTATCACAATCTTCGTAATCACACAAAGCATTTTAGTGATCAGTAGCTATGTGATTTCGGAACACATTTATAATTTGTTGAAATGGGTAGAATACAAATAAACCACATCCCCATAATGCGACAAGTTATATAAACAAATGGCCGAGTGCGTGTTGTGCCACGAGCAGTGTAGGGTTCCGTAGTTGCACATCATAATTTGTGTACATTAAACAGGGTATTACTGTTTACTATGAACAAACGAATTCAATATGTTAGTTTGAATGAAATTAACAAAAAATATATATTCTTATATTATATATCTAAATATTATATTCGACGATATTAAAAATATGTTTCAAATCAACGATATTAGTATTTTCAAATACAGTATTGCCGATCTGAACACACCTTTATGTACCGAACAAAATTTAATGTCACTTCAAAGTCAAACACACCCTTGCTATTTAAGTCGGAAGCGGTTTTGCCCGCGGCTGCTGCGTCATCGGCAACCCTCGGCAAATTACATAAAAAGGTCAATTGCCTTCATCAATGTCTGTCATTTTGTACTAAATGTTGGGAGTTACTCCCTATCCCCACCACGCTCGCTATGACTCCCCTTAATTTGGATGAAGAGAAAAACAAATACCTACAAAGAGTTGATTCCTTGTGTAGGATCATTTTGCCTATGTTATATTCATGTTTAATATTTCGCAGGAGAATTTCCGGGTTATATGATTTACTCATGAGTGTCTACAGAACTTAGTTGATGATTGTTTAGGACCTGACACCGACCTCAAAAAATAGTTGGTGTATGTACCTCTGAGGTAGACGCCCAGTTTTGATTTTTTCGTTAATGATAATAATCCCTTTTCAGTTAATGAGATTGATTTGAAGTCAGTAAATTATTTTTAAATTACTTTTACTATGAAGTATATGTTTCGGTTTATGAAGGAAATTATAAAAAAAGTATCTATATAATTTTATCTACTACTTTTTACGAATCCCTCGGTGGGCAAGTGTGACTCGCACTTGTCCGGTTTTTTTGATATTCGAAACGGTTCGAAAAACATATTAGCATAACATTTCTGTAACTATTAAAAAAAAAAAAAAAAGTTCAAGTACCTACTTAAATAAAATGTATTACATACAATAATTATGTATCTTCATTCCAAAAACGACCTTCTGTCATGATCAGCACAGTAAAAATCAACTATTTTTCCTTGACACGTACCCAAATGAAGTTGCACCCTGTAGAGGAGAAAACTTGCTAGTGACACGTAAAATAAGGAAACATCGCGGGCTAGTAAATTAAATCGGAGTGACGTCACCCGCGGCTCGGCGGCTCGGCGGCGGCTCGTGTCTGTCATCCCCCGTCTCTATTTGGGGACGTTATATTAAAACTGCAAAACGGCCCGTTGTGCAAACAAGGGTTAAGTACTAAACGATCGCCCTGTGAGCGCCCGTGTCACAGTTCAGTACATTTTTATTTTTATTTATTGAGTTTCCAGCATTGATTGTGGTGTAATTTGACATATTTATCAGATAGTAGATTCTGGAAGCTTAATTTTCGCTAAAGTAAGGTAAAATATGCTAAGTGAATCTTACTTATAATTTTCATTTGATTTTTCACGTTTTGAATTATAGCCAGAATTTTCGATTTCAGTTTAGAATATTTGTGATAATGCACTCTGCTCGTAACTCAGATTCAGTATTTGATGTCAAATATTATTAGATTATTTTCTAGAAACTTTTATTTTCAATCTAATAATGTAAACTTAAATAATACTAATACTTAATATTACATGCGATTACATGAGATTACATGATACATTGAATAAATGAAAATAATAAGTGGTTCTAAGTCTCTGCAAAAGAGTTTTACCAACACTTACTTAGCTGTTTAATACCATATTGTTTTTTTTTTTTACCTCTTATCAATGTAAATAAATCAGGCAAAGTACGAGTTTCACTCGCACACCGAAGCTTCCTATACACAAATATGAACACTGACACCAGGGCTAGTTACTTAACAAAATGTGCTTTATATTTAAGAATATTGTAACTTCACATGTTTTACAGACAACTACAGCAGGAATAGCCTGATAAAGTGTCACAGACCTATTTTCTTTATCGAAAGACATTTTAACACTACTTACCGTTTACTCTATTTTAAGTTTATATCACATGACATCAACTGTCAACGAAACATTCACATGTCATTTTTTTTTATCAAAATGGCGGTTTTTTCTCAGTTCTCGCACAATAATTTCCCATTATTCCCTTAATTTCAAAAATTATTTACGCATGCTTGTCTCGCACTGGTCCAGTTAATTGTATTTGTTGATTTACCTCAAAGTAAACCCTAAAATCTTGCCAATATATTTTATATTACTGAACCAATTTTGCTAAAAAAAATTGGAACCATTGTGAAAGTATATCCTTTCAAACAAAAAATATATATATACTTATTTATATCAAATATGAACATGGTGCATGTTACTGTGCCGAAATATCGGGAGCTCAAAATTTACGCGAACCACGGTAAATATCCCGTTAATAATAACAGTGTTATATCAAATATGTTTATAAATGGTGGAGTTATGCGGTAACAAACATAAAAACTACAGTTTTAAAACTCAAAAACCGACTTTAAGGTGTGCAATTACTATTATCAATTAAATAACCAAAATTAGCTCAGTAGTTTAGTATTAAAAACCAAACTACTTTAGAACAATTAATAGAACAACTACTGAGCTAATTTTGGTAAAATTTCTATGAGACTAGTAACTAAGAAAAAATGCAGCCGAGTTATTAACCTCATTATTTTTGAAGTCGGTAAAAATATGGCCGCATTGTTAATCACCTTCTTTTTAAAATCAGTAAAAACTAAGTAAGTAATACTACTGCGTACCTTCCACTGTGTATCGTCACACGAAGCGTTACTTTCATCAGTAGTGTGTCCCGGCTCCCGTTGGTAGTTACTCTGCAATCACAGTTGTTACGCATCGTGAGTTTTTATTCAGTCCACAGCAGTGTTTATATGTGACTACGTCGAGGCTCTATGTTTATCTGCCTGCCAAGATAGAGGGTAATGTATTTTCGGTGTATGGTATGTCCCTTGGCGGACGCTCGTTTTGTTATTAAATCTATAGAACGTTGTTTAATTTCAGCCATTTTAAGTAAGGTCTAAGCACGTCAACAAAAATAAATTGGCTCTCCTTCCTCGTTTCGGAGTCACCTGCCGCCTAGGAAGCTGGTCGCACGGGAGTCGGTGTCGCCGAGCCCGCGAGTCACCGTGACCCGGGTGCAGCCCGCGAGTCACCGTCGTGACCCGGGTGCACGGATGGCCCGTGACCACGTAGTTTTAGCCTGAAAACGGTCGGCAGAATTCACTGAGTATATGTTTTATGTTCTGTGTTTATTATATGTGCCAACTGTTAAATTAAATTGCTCATACCTATACATAGGTTAAAGCATGGCGGTTTAACCTAAAAGCAAAAACATTGTATTATATCTTGCTGCACCCATGTTTTGTGTAAATAAATCAATTTGAATTTTAATATTATAAGCACAAAATAATGACGGACAGAGAACAATAAGATATATAGATATATTTGAAATAGAAATTGGACAACTGTTAAGTTCATGATAGACATTGATTAGGGAAGAAAAAAATACGTTTAGAAATACGCATAAATAGGTACATTAAGATTAGTACAATATTTTCAATTACCTATATAATTGAACAAAACAGTGTAAATTTATTGCAATTTATGATCGATTATTTTTTGTTGAAGGTAGCTAAACGTAACAAGCAAAGCTAAAAATAATATACTTATAGCAATTTCGCAGAATTTGGAGATTTTTGGCAATAATATGCACAAAAACACTTTGATTCACACAAATATAATGTTATTTTGAACAGTTATAACAGTATTTATAGGTAAATAGAAGCAGGATAATTGGACGTAGGAAGGACACTTATCTTTGGGCGGCCGGCGACTTTTGCAATGGACTTGATGTAAAACTTTACTGAATCACTGCTCAAATCTTCGGTCCCGGCTCGTCCTGGTTTAAATACTCGTCTTCTACGCTGGAGTGGGTCCCGTGACTAGTTCGTTCACTGCGAAGCTCCAACACTTGGGAAAGACGGCTTCTTGTCGTAGGTGGAAAAAAAACTCGGTTAGGTCGCCAGTGTTGTGTTTACATAATGTCAAGCGCGCCTACACACTCGTAACTAGTAACGGTGATAAGTATACGCGACTTGCTATTAAATTTCCTACAGGCTTCTTGGCAAGCCTGGACAGTTCCAAACTAAAACTTCTCATCCTAATTTCTTGACCATCTCTTGTCCGATTTTAATCATATTTGAAATTATAGTTTGACATTATTAATTTTGGTGTGTGGTGTTAGGTTCAGTTTTAAAGTGTTTTGTTTTGAAATTAACTTATAATACATTTACCTACTATACTCATAAATATGATGTAGTTTATCAATATTTTATCGAATATTCGAATTTTGAAAGTTCGAAATTCAACATTATCTAAACTTTGTATCTACAAAGTAAGATGTACGTGCGTTCAAATCTGAAAGAAATCATTTTGCCGATTCTGTTGAGAAGCTTGATTCTGTTATTTCAAACACGGCACGCATTGCTGATTCATCATCATCATCTCAGCCATAAGAAGTCCACTGCTGGACATAGGCCTCCCCCATGGATTCCCAAAAAGACCGATTGCGCGCGGCTTGCATCCAGCGACTTCCCGCCACTTGTATGAGGTCATCTGTCCATTGCTGATTGCTGATTTGCTTCAAAAATGTAATTAGAATGCAATGTGAGCAACCGTATCGCATGGTAATCGCTTGTATTCTGCGCACTCTACATACTCGTGTTCCAGCGGCGCAAGCTGTAATTCGATAACAAATTGCTCCTCAGTACTCGTAAATTATACGATGTTAGAATATTATACCATGCACCAGGTTTGTACGCAACTTGGTGCGGGATTGTGAGTTAATAATGCTGACAGTATTTATACACAAGTTTGTATAGTTATCCTCCTAAAACAACTAACTAATCTCAATTGTTAAGTTAGATCTAAGATCTAATATCAAGATAATAAAAAATATATATTTTAGGCACTAGTTTGTATTAAATCAGAACGAAGTCCTAACGGTGACTGGAGTAAATTATAGTTTATATAAAGCATCTATATGTATATCCAAACAGTGGGATAAGAAAGAAGATTGCAAACACGCAAAGGCCGCTTTCCCGATCCTCAACAGAAACACCACTAATACCCTACTGAGACTGCAAAACAGGATCTTCGGCTACTTGTGGGACTTATAACAGGACATTGCAACCTAAATAGTCACTTATTCAAAATAGGAGCCACGGACAGCCCTTTATGTCGAAGCTGTCTTGGAGGACAACGAAACGGTAGAGCATGTGTTATGGCACTGTGCAGCTACGGAAGACATCAAAATCTCCACAGGACTGCATAAGGTAGCTTCGGCTTCATCCTTGCTTATGCCACCACAGCATCGGCTTGCATCGACATCTGCAATCGCATTGTCATTGTCATCATCATTATCATTCTCATCATTTCCATCTTCACCACTGGAACTATTACGTCAGCACCCCAAGTCCTGCCTACATTATTTCAAGGAGCTAGGCTGGCTTGGGTAGATGCTGGCGGGGGGAAATGCACAATACACCCCAAGCGGGACGTCAGTGCAGGACTTATCGCCCCCATCTCGAATAAGAATAAGAAATAAGAAAGTATCTATATTCAAAGGAAAACAAAATACCCGACTACATAAAAGCAGCTTTTGCAGTTTAACTTACGATTTTGATACGTTTGATACGCTGTTGAGTGAACGTTTTTATGCGTAAAATCACAGTACAAGGTATAAATTTAGAAAACTCAAAAACCCCCGACAAAAAAAAGCTGAACCGATTTTGATGAAACATAGCTAAGAACACTCCCGACTAATTTTACTTTAAAAAAAAACCCGGTTTATCCGTTCGGAAGCTACTCGTACGATGTCATAGACAGACACACAACAAACCAAATCCAATAAGCATAGTTTCTAGGGGTGATGGGTAAGCCCGCAAGGCAGAGCTAGCTATTTCCAAATTTGAGTGTTATCATGCAAACAGAAACATTTTGCGGGAAACTACCGTCACTTATATCAATTAGATGCCGCTTTAGATAGAACGAAAGATAAGGTAACAGTGTGTTACACCAAAATATAAATTATAAATAAATTTTGCTACGTTAATTTCGATTTCTTTCTCTGTAATAGGTATACACACGCTCAATCTTGTACATTTATGAAATGATTGTGACATACTTACATACAAAATTTTAAATATAAGTACAGTTACAATCACTAGGAACCTTACAAACACATCTATAGGTTATATTATATACTTAATCAATTGTTACTTTCAAATAAACCAATGTGCAATGTAGGTACACTAGATGGCTAGTGAAGCTCAAATGTCCAGCAACTTGGATTCTTGATAATTGAGCTTAAATTCATTTGTTTATCAGCTTCATAGGTACTTCACCATAAAGAAACTTTCTCCCTTCACTCACTCATTCAATCATATTAGCGTAACACGATATTACATAATCTCTCGGACTATAAACAGAATTAATTCGGCTGCAGTTAATTGTTTGAACTATTAGGACAGTTTGTGCCATTGTTAGCCATCGGTAATTGAGTGTAATGTAAATAGTTTACACTCAACTGTATCTTGGCACACTACTGAGCGCTACGTATTTGTACTTTATATGGGGTGCTGATTCTTGTCTATTGTGTTAATGACAAGTATACGATAATTAAAATATTTAAAATGCGTGTTACAATAAAGTTACATGTAAAAAACCGACTTCAACAACACCTATTTAGGTGTAATCTACTTTTCATCGGTTTTCTTCATTTTAGTAAAGCATAAACTTCTAAAAAATCTTTGAAAAAGAATCTTTTTTTTAACACATTCTTTGCCCCCTGCAGACCCCTTCACTTCAGGTGGGAACCAAAACTTTTTAGGCGAATTTTGATTAAGTACAGAGTGACCGCGAAAAGCAACCTTGACTGTCAAACGCCGGCGGTTTACTGACTACTACAAAATGGGACGCTTGCCCGGATCCGAGTGGGAGGCGCCGCTACTATAGTCTTAGTTACTAGAGCAAGCAACGTGTTAATCCAGAATATCGTGTGCTTTTGCAGTACGGTCGCCAATCCGAGCAACAGGCACAGCCGTACCATCCTGCTGAACTAAGCCTGCGTTTGACCACAATCTCGTCTGTAAGAAGCGATGATGTGGTCGAATATATAACACGCCTGCCTAGGAGATACTTATTCACTTTTTTCTTAAGCAACAGGTTGTATAGGAAACACCGACGCCGCCGCCGTCGGAAGAGCATTCCAGGTAAGTTAGAATAATTGTTGTCGGTGGACATTTCACACGACACCATCTTACCCAAACTAAGCAAAGCTTGTACTATGGAAACTAGACGGCTGATAGAATACTTTTTTTGTAAATACATACATATGATACATAGAAACACCCAGACACAGAACAAACATCAATGCTCATCACACAAATGTTTGCCCTGGGTGGGGATCGAACCTACGACCTACAGCTTAGCAGACGTACTATCAACTGAGCTGCGAGAGCAGTCATTTTATTTAACTACTAGTACTTATATTTCCGAATAAAAAGTATAAAATCTATAATATAACAACATAACATAAAAGATTAACAAAGCGAAGCAACATCTTTATATCGTTGTATATATACATATGTCTGTGTGTAGAGGGTGTATGTATTTACGTGTGTGTGTCCGTAGCAAATGATCGTCCTTCATTCGCTACGGCCGGCAATAAACTCGAGTGCTCTCGAACAAATTTACAAAAATGTAGATCAAGTAGGTATCATTTGCTTGGTACGTGTATTCAAATATAAACATGGCTATAAACTGAACGTCGATTACATTTTATGCATGTGTTATTTGTTTTTTAATTCGAAAATAGGCTTGCGCTTGACCCTCAACTCACCTGGCGATAGTTACGGTCTACGATGGAGCGCGCCTAGAAGAAACCTATTCACTCGCAATTTGAAGACACCTATTATATCTAATCGGAAAGACCCATTCAGGAAGAACACACACACACATACACACACACACAGTTCACAGTTTGGCGGTACGCACAACGAAAGTGGAGCCAAAACGTTTCGTACAGGTTTTCGGAATATCAACGATGTAGCGATGTCGCTTTTGAAAGAAAATGAAGTTTTGGAAGAAAATTTTAATATTCAGTTGTTGCCATTATTTTAGGTAATTTTTTGAAAAATCTGTCGCTAATACTATAATTAATAATTTCATGATGTTGTCTAAATATCATTGTATCGACTTTCTCATTTAAGAAGGAGGGCTGTTTTTCGAATGTATTTATGTTTGTTTCTATTTGAGTGCCTATAGCCTAAACGGCTGGACTGATGTCGATGTGCGAGGTGTCGTTAGATTTATCTTCACTCTCTGAGTGCCATAGGCTATATTTTTTGTAATAATAATAATACATCTCTCGCCAAAATAAAAAATGCGTTTTTTCGTAACATCCAAAGATTATTTTTTTAACTACTTATACAAGTGATTTTACGAATTTTTTTTCTAAAGAATGTACACTTGTAAATTTTTACAGCGATTCTGACAATAAAAACGTACAGCGTATCAAGCGTAATGCAGTCGTATGTTAAACTGCAAAATCCTCTTTTCTTCAGTCGGGTATTTTAGTTTTCTTTTAATATAGATACTTGTCTTCATTATTTCTCTCACTTTTCAGGAGAAATGCACCAGACGTATCATATTTTAGACACTTAAATAAAGCCTATACTTGCAGTATTTATAAAAAAAGATTTATCTATAATAATCCAATAAGTATTACAAATAATTATAGCCAAAGTAAGTGCTACACCAATGTTGGTGCGAATCAATTTTCTCGTCAATTATGCCAAAAGTGCGAATTCATCGCTCACGAACCGAGGTATGAGATGTAGTTAATAGAATCTTTCGCATGAACTCAGCCCGCAACGGTGAGATCGCTATATTGATATCTTTGTGAGGGTTTACTATTATGTACCTATACCCTTTACTATTGAATATGCTATAACTATAAGTTGCACAGTAACGTGATAGTGGGCAAAGCGAGACAAAATCTTTAGATATTTATTAAGCGCAACACATAAGCAGGAATTTAACAGTTCTGGATAAGTGTGAGATTGCGCTGGAAGGCCTAGAAAACGCTGATGTGACGATCTTGACGCATTCCGGGAGGAGTGGCAGGAGGCAGCGACGGACCGCAATTTGTGGAAGGAAGTGGGGGTACATCTTTACCTAGGAGTGGGACAGTATAGGTTAATTAAAAAAAAAGTGTAAAATTAAAAATATAATAATATTTCTACAAACAGTAGACCTTGCGAACGGAGATTTTACCACAAGTGGGCCTAATTTAACACATCTAAAATGTATAGTTGTAGTACTTGAGGAAAGTCATTTTTATCCACAGTAATGATTTCATACCTTAGTGTTATCATGTACCTACTTATTATCCAAATTTTTAGGCAAATTTTATATTTCAATTTTCCATTTAAAGAGAGGCATTATATTTTTTTTACATTTAGTTAATTATCTAAGAGCATAAGCTTTTAAATGAGGTATTTATATTTATGCGTATTATTACATCTGAATAAAGTAGGTACCAGTATTAACCTCTATTTTCTATATCAAATTTAAAAATTATATATCAAAACACAAACGACATACAAACAAAATCCAATAAATGACTCGAATGTACAGAATTGCGTTCTGAAATTGAAAAAAACAACCGGACAAGTGCAAGTCAGACTCGCCCACCGAGGGTTCCGTACAAACTAGTAGATAAAATGTTATTTTTTTTATATTAGAGTTGATTGAATGAAAAATTGAGGTAAATTGCGGTTTACGATTTATGATGTATAAAAAAAACCTACTTACTAGATCTCGTTCAAACCAATTTTACGGTGGAAGTTTGCATGGTAATATACATCATATATTTTTTTAGTTTTATCATTCTCTTATTTTAGAAGTTACAGGGGGAAGTTACAAGTTACAACACACATTTTACCACTTTGGAAGTGTCTCTCGCGCAAACTATTCAGTTTAGAAAAAAATTATATTAGAAAACTCAATATCATTTTTGATTATGATTACGATTATGATTTATGATTACCCGCACGTATGGGCTTGATGAAAAAAATATTCAGTTTTAAGTATCGGGAACCCCCAAAATTTATTGTTTTTTTTTCTATTTTTGTGTGAAAATCTTAATGCGGTTCACAGAATACATCTACTTACCAAGTTTCAACAGTATAGGTCTTATAGTTTCGGAAAAAAGTAGCTGTGACATACGGACGGACAGACAGACAGACAGACATGACGAATCCATAAGGGTACCGTTTTTTGCCATTTGGCTACGGAACCCTAAAAAGCCCACGTCTATTCAAATAAAATGATTAATATCCGAAACCGCACATCGCTCCCTGGGGAGATTTTTGCGAGTCTCACTCATAAAAATCAAACAACTCCATAACAAATTCATTGCGTGCTTTCTCTCCATCTCTGTTGAAATTGTCAACTCCGACATGAACGGCCGAAGTTGTTCGACCGATCGGTCAAACTTTATAAAACTCTGTCAAATTTGTCGAATTGTTGAAATACTTGATGAAGCTGATTCGAATAATGGCGAAATGGAACAATAGGCGCCGTGCCTGAGTTGGATGTATCGAATTTAGACAGCATCCGCGCTAAAATGTAGTAGATCAATTAAATCAGGAAGATAAAGTTACCTAGTAATTTCTCTAAGCCAGATTATGAGAATTCTGTAAGAAAACGGAAAAACGGAACCCTTATTCATTTCGTTGTTTGTATGTCTGACTGTCTTACAGTACAAGTAAAGGAATATTATCAGTAATTTTTTAATTACATCCTCTGATTACATAACGGATTTTAATAAAACTTAAGTAACATTTAGAGAGCTTGCGTGCGTGACGTTACACGCCGGGCCCAACGTAAGAGCAGCGTTGATTACTGGTACTAGCACTATACTGAGTTGGAACCGGCTTTGGACAAAAGCGCTACTAATATTTTAATTATTATTTATTTTTTATTTATTAATTTATTTATTTATTTACTAAAGCAGTTCATATTAATTTTATTTATATATAATGTTCTACTTGTTTTTGTCATTAATGAAAATATGTCTAATTGTTTTACTATGGAAACTAACGTGGTTTTCACACATTTTTTAATAAAAACTATGGCCAGCCATAAGCCATAAGTTTCCGGCAGCCTAGTCGGGAGACCGTCTGACTTGCGATCCGCAGGTCCTGGGTTCGAATCACACGGCACGCACCTCTGTCTTTTCGAAGTTAAGTGTGTATTGTTGATTGCCGCCAACTTCAAACGATGAAGGAAAACATCGTGAGGAAACCTACATGTCTGAGAGTTCTCAATGATCTTGAAGATATGTGAAGTCTGCCAACCCGCACTTGGCCAGCTGGCAGACTATGACCTAACCCTTCTCACAATGAGGAGATGGCCCGCGCCCAGCAGTTGGACAGATTGTACAAACAGGGCTGACAAAAAAAAAAAATGGCTAGCCAAAACCAGCACGACTAGCTTCCTACCCCAACCCTTTTTCAACTGATGACGTCTCGTGCGGTACGAGCGGCACGTCGTAGTGCGAGGCGTGTCACCGATCGAGAGTGACATTTGCGCTGCTCCTTTCAAAAAGACCGCCGAATGCGGTTGAAATTATAGTCGGATTTTTCGACTCAAAACAGACGCGAGTGACTCGTAGTTTTTATTTAAAATCTACGGTTTTTATCTAAAAATGTGTAATTGTGTATAATGTTTGCAGAATCTGTTACTATATATATTTATATAATGTCATTTGCATACGTATCTGTTTTCCCCACATCTCCGCACATCTCCTCAATTCTAAATTCTATTGGTGTAATTCACAATTTGATTGGATTCAGAACGATTGTAAAGGATTTCATTATTTACAAATTGGGTCAAACAATCCCCGGTTTCGGGAAGGGTTGCAATCATTCAGAGGCATTGAACTTACTGAGCGGATCGGTCCGTTCCAATCATCGACGTTGCGGCGTCATTTTAATAAGTTCATGTTTAAATTACTTAGTCAAACAGTAATTTTGAAGCTGGTCCTCGATAATACTTATTAATTTATTGGAAACCTTGTTGAAAAATTTAATTTAAAGGCTCTATGTTCTGGCTAAGACAAACTTTTTCGATGATTGTTTAAACACAATGAAGCTTAATTCTTGATTCTCGACTAGAACTTTGTACAGGGTAATACTATTGAGGTCTTCTGTGGCAGAGTTATAAAAAAACGTATAAAAACCAACATACAGACAATTAATTTCAAAAACTCAATTGTTGGATTCTGCTGTTTCATAATGATACATATGTTTTTTTTTCAAATATTTTTTATTTTACGCGAATTCATTCAAAATGTCATTATAGGTAAGTACGTACCCACATACATTCCAATCCTAAATATTCCTATTATAAAAAAGCGAAAGTAATTGTGCCTCCGTCCTTCTGTATGTTTGTTACCTTCTCACACACAAACGGCTGAATCGATTGTTGTGAAATTTGGTACAGATATAGCTGAAAACTTGGAAATGGATACAGACTATATACATTTCATCATCATCTCCGTTTTACATCACTACTGGGCAGTGGTGGATTTACACATTTGCCGCCCCTACTGATCTTGGAAATCTAGTTCAATCTGCCGCCCCTAGGACGCTGCTGCCCCTAGGCCGCGGCCTATACGGTTATTGACAAATCCAGGACTGCTACTGGGTGTAACCGCGGTGACAACTAGTAGATAATAAGCCTGGAAGACGTTTTTAACTTTGCCTATTGATGACAAGAAAAACAACAACAAAAAAAATATTTGATTAAATTAATTTCCACGAACTCCAAGATCCGTGCCTTTTATAAACTTATAAATGTAATTTTAACTACTTAAGTACATACTTTTTTTAATTATGCAAATTCAAACAATAGTCTTGATAATTATGCTGAAGGACAGAAACATCATTTATAACTAAATAAGTTGAAAGAGTATAACATATAACATTAGCCATAAAACATGACTAAGTAAGTTAGAACCATCCACCACCGTCCAGTTTATATCTGTCACCAAGCAGTAAGCCCTATTGAATGAAGCTGTGACTTTTAAAGCACTACTAAACTTACCTGCACCCTAATTTTGCGTCTGGTGGAAATGAAACACTACGTCATAGAAACATAATAGTGCCTATAGACCACTCAAAACATTTCAACCTCCAACAGGATTCAAACTTGCAACCTTCCTGGTGTGTGTATTTTTGAAGTAGGTACACATTTGCAGGAAGGTTGCAGGCAATTCGTTCAAATATATGTTCACACACACATTCTATTCTATTTGAGGTAGGGCCATGAGACTCTCCGTCACTGCGACCTTAGCGGATCTATTGTAACTAACTTCCCTCCTAAAGGTTACAGCACCTCTCCCAGTTCCAGATGTGACATAAATCTCACTAGGGGCTTTGGGGAGGAGGCCCAAAGTGAATACACATACATACATACATAATTATATTAGGTACATACAATAAAAATATACATTTTTTTTTATATGTTTAAATAGGTTTGCGCTTGACCGCCAACTTGCCTGATGTTAAGCGACGTTGTGGTCTACGATGGAGCGCGCTTACCAAATTAGCTGCGTAATCTAATACGGTCACTCATTATGGGCTTTATAAGGAAGTTCAGTGTCACGCAACGAGATATGTAGAAAGCCAAGCTCAGCGATCGAATCAGAAATGAAGAAATTCATGGACATACGAAAGTCGCCGACATAACGCAGCGGATTAGCGAGTTGGCATTGGATAGGGAACATAACACACAGACTGATAGTCGATGGAGCCGAAAAGTGGAGTGGAGACCGCGCACCGGCCAGCGCTGCGTAGAAATACCAGTCTCAAAATGGACAGCCGACGAAAAGAGGCAGGAAGTCGCTGGATGTAAACCGCTTACAACCAATCTTTTTGGAAATCCATGGAGAAGCCTATGTCCAGCAGTGGACTTTTTGTGGCTGAGATAATGATGATGTTGTGGTACTAACGTGTAAAGAGACTGTATGTTTTTACATTTTATGTGTTAAGACTTGGGCTATGTTTTGATATAAATCAATGAATCCGGAAAAAATAAACTTTAAATTTTTACTTTGGTAATAAGAATAGTCAAAACACGTACTGCGGCATTAAAAATCTGTTTTTAAATTTTTCATTTGAAAATTCATCTCCACTTCCCGTACGAATGTGCCTTATTTATTTAATGCGCACGCATTCAAAACCAAGCAGTACACAGAGGCTTGAAAGCCTCCAAAATTCGTGTTTCTGTATTGCCAGCTCGGTTGATGAAAAAGGAATAAAAAGTGCTAATTGTCTAGGACGCTTAACCTAAGCCAGTTCTGTCCCGGCTTAGTTTATTTAAGCTTACAAATGAGTTAAGGCAACTAAAAATACGAGTAAAATTGCGTAACGTAATTAAATTAACTTTAAGTCTCGTGTACATTAGACTAAACACTATTGTATGATGTGCCACCAATTTTGATACCATACATAAACATAAAAAAATATAACAACGAACATAATTTTCCATAGTAAGATAAAAATTAACGAGTAATTCTGTTCAGTTTTTTTTTATTATTTAGCCTGTACTATTCCACTGCTGGGTAAAATCTCCCAACTATTTCCCTACCGACTTTACTGTTGAAATCAAAACTGTTGGTCAAGTCGTCACCCTTCAAAAGAAAAGTTTTTGGCAATAGACTTGCGCTTGACCGTCAAATCATATGAATTCGGAGTTAAGATGCACATTCACACTAATACATTAGTTGAGCTTATATCTGTAATATTTCGTAAAATTGTGCTTATTTCCTTTATTCGTATATTTATTAGACTGTATACTTATGAAAGAATAAATCTAGTCATTTTAAAAATATCTGAAAATGGATCCAAGAAAGCCTACTCCAGTCTGGCAACACAACGCATTGTGTTAATTATTCAAGAAATCTTTCTCTTACATTTTGGCTGCTGAAATTTTGATTATTTCTCTCTCTTAAGTCAGCACTTATAAGGCCCACGGATGGTGATTAAATTTTTATGCTTTCTTTGACAGCGACCTGGAGCGAATGTAGTTTTCCCGCCTCAAGTCTTGGTGTATTTTATTTGAGGCTCCGAAATAATCCAAACATTCCTCCGTTTCGCGTATCAATCTCCGTTCTGTTCAATAAAAAATGCTTTAATTTAAATAAAGTAAAGTAAAGATTTATTTCCAGTCAGATTTAAAATAATACAATGTGTAACCATTGTATTATTGGTACAGTGGGCCCCAAACTCGGCAAAGCCGGTATCTTGGCAGCCCGAGGCAGATGTACCTACATTAATGTAACAAGTTGACACTCGCTAATAATAAATAAATATAATTAAGTTTTAAAACATTATAATAATAATAACTAAAGTAAAATAGAGTTAGATAGTTTTAGCTATAATTTTAGAATTTGAATGTTTTTGAATAATATTTTCAAAAAGTATTATATCGCTAATACTGTGATCATCCAAGTGGCAGGAAGACGCTGGATGCAGCCGCTTCGAATCGGTCTTTTTGGAAGGATAGGACCAAGGGGAGGCCAGGCTAGGGATGGGGGGGTCCAGTAGTGGACTTCTTATGGCTGAGATGATGATGATGATTAGTGGCGCTAACCGTAGTTACAGCACATAAT
Organism: Lycia hirtaria; assembly: GCA_947563715.1. Taxonomy (NCBI): domain Eukaryota; kingdom Metazoa; phylum Arthropoda; class Insecta; order Lepidoptera; family Geometridae; genus Lycia; species Lycia hirtaria. Next base: position 31,022,116 of record OX387375.1, read on the forward strand.
ACTTAATAGTAAAGAAAACTTATTTTGCAAACAAGCTTAATTAAAAATAACTATTCTGGTTGTAACGCAATAAAGTGCAAGTCAGACACATGTCAGTTCAGGCGCTAATCCTCAAAAAATGCTTGGGGTACGTTTCTACTTAGGTAGACGACCAGTTTTGATTTAATTTTTAACCGACTTCCAAAAAGTTCTCAATTCGTCGGTTTCTTTTTATTATTTTTTATGTTTGTTCCTCGATTACTCGAAGACACCTGGACCAAATAAAAAAAGATTTTTTTGTTTAATATTCCCTTTCCAGGTATTGCCATAGAAATTTTATCAAAATCAGTCTTTATTTTGATTTTTATAACAAAATAACTGGAAAAATATGTCATCCAGAAAGAAAAAAAATACTTATGTCCAGAAAATATGTCATATGAAGAAACACGAAAAAGCGTCACCGTTTCATGGTGGATATTCCAAAAACCCAAACGAAACGCTTTGGTTCCACTTTCATCGTGCGGACTGCAATATTGTGGAATACGCTTCCTGAGTGGGTCTTTCCCGATAGATATAATCTGGTGTCTTTAAATCGCGAGTGAATTGGTTTCTTCTAGGTAAGCGCGCTCCATCGTGGACCGCAAGGTACAAGATAAGGTACTTGTTTGGTATGACGTGACAGTTGTTATTTTTCTTCCCTTTTCAGTTAATTGAACTGTTTTGAAGTCAATTTAATTTTTTAAACAACTTTTATTTATTTGAAAAGATAATTTTTTTCACATTGGTCCCATAGAGAATCCTTCAAAATCAATTTAGTATTATGGTTTTTAAGCAATATAACTGAAAAAGACTACTGTCTGATAAAGAGTTTATCTATCTATCTAGAACTAGAAAAATATGTCATACAAGAGAACGAAACAATTTCATTTATGAATATTTGAAGTTACTTGTTGGTTATATGACAACTTTGAAATGAAATGAAATGAAATTTATTTGATTACAACAGACTTCACAAGAAAACAGTACATAAGAGGATAGAATCAAATTACACAATCTTAGTAAAAGTGCATTGGTACCCAAACTAGGAGAACCTGTGAGATGGCATACCAATACCTTCCGCCCAAAGTAACATTTTTCGATCTTTACGTTTTAGAAATATACAATATTAGCAAATTAAGAACACAATAAAAACATTTAAAATAAGGTTTATTGATTAAAATATTTAACAAACTACCACGCAGTGTAGCCCTAGTACAATAGAGCTAAACTGCCCGGTGTATGGGAATAATAAAGTAAAATAAAATTAATGCCCAGGATTTAATTGGATATAGTGTAAAGTAGTGTAAAGTGTGAAGTAAGTAAAACAAAGTATTTATGTATACCTACAAAGTATCGTAGGTTGTTTACTTTATTTTTGTTTTTGAATAGGTGCTAGGGTTAGGCTAGACTCCGGCTAGGATAAGACTTTTAAGAACTTTGAATGTATAGTAGCAATTTGGAAGTCCCTTTATTTGTTACAACGTGTATACGTAGCTTTAGATTTATTTCAGACACTAAAAGTGAGAATGTAAAGTAAAGAACAACAAAGTATCCATTCCTATTTTTATCGGTTATTTACTGTAAATTAGGAAGATAGTACAAATGTAGTAACTTTGGAAAAGAGATTTTTAAGTATCATCACCATCAGTCTACTTAAATTCACCGAGTGTTTTGTGTATTTTTATTACGTAGTATGATAAGCGATAGTATAGCCGAAGATGGAGCACGTCGATTTACAAGATATCCATTCACTCTAGCATCGAAAATTCCAAGAATGTAATTCTCTTCTACTGTGCAGTAGGTAAGCATAAAGAATGTGGACCGAAATTGTGTACTGTTGTATTCTGCTTGAGTATAGTATAACTAACAACTTTTGTTCTATAATTTCTGAAATTATACAAAAAAAAGAAACTATTCAAACCAAGTGTAGTGAAACTGATGACATTATTTTGGAAGTTCTATGATTGCGAGTTTTTTAAATGTTTCACTTGCGGCGAGTTCAGCCCATGGGTTTAAAAGTCCGTAGTCCGACCATCGTCTGTTTCGCTCGCGCATACCCACATTTTTGAAGATATAGTAAAGTGACTGCATGAACTTACAAAAAATCGTCAGTTGTAAAACTAGAAAACAACATCACATATATTTGACAAAAATGCCAATATAATATCATATAAAGTTTGTCAAAATCGGTTCAGAACTTTCATTTTTAGGGTTCCGTACCCAAAGGGTAAAAACGGGACCCTATTACTAAGACTTCGCTGTCTGTCTGTCTGTCTGTCTGTCTGTCTCCAGGCTGTATCTCATAAACCGTGACAGCTAGAAAGCTGAAATTTTCACAAATGATGTATTTCCGTTGCCGCTATAACAACAAATACTAAAAATTAAAAAAAAAAATATTAAGGGGGGTCCCCATACAATAAACGTGTTTTTTTTGTATTTTTTGCTCAATATTAAAAACGGTAACAGATAGACGCTTAAAATTTTCACAGAATATTTACTTGTATATTACCTTTCAAAATAAATAATTAAATAACAATAAAGTAAATATTAAAGGGGGCCTCCCATACAACAAACGTAATTTTTAAGCAATTTTTACTCGATCTTAATTAACAGGTAGAAACTTGAATATTTGTAAGTAAATATTTAGAAATATATTAACTATAAAAATAAATACCTAATCTAATACATAAAAACTCACAAAATGAAAATAATCCGTGCATCTAAACGCGGTGCGAGCGAGCGCGAGGCGGTTGCTAAGCAACGGCCGCGCGGGTAGCGGGGGAGGTAACATCACGGAGCCAGCCATAGCCGCGCGTATTCGCGCGAGCGTTGTCATGTTGCCCGGATGTGTATCGAAAACCTACCTATAAGTTTGCAATTTACTACTTGGAATTTTGTTGATTTCTCGTTATTTTATAAACAGAACTAAACTTTGTAAAATTATAGATGATAGTACGGAACCCTTCGTGCGCGAGTCCGACTCGCACTTGGCCGATTATTATGACAAAATAACTGAAAAAATATTATTTAAGTAAACGAATTGCGTGTTTTGAAGTCGAGTTTTTCAGTTTTTTTTAAGTATAATTATTTCAAAGTGCGCGTTTTCACGGGTACTTCGGCGTTTTGCACCGCAAGCGGTTCGAACTGCGGTCCGAATTACTCAAGAACTTTTCACCACAGACATAACATTTTTTCGCTACGTGACTGCATTGTCAATTTTGACAGCCAATTTTAAGAATAGCTTAATAGTGCTGTGGCTGTCAAAAAGCTCTAAGCCCGTTGAAGATTCCCGCACACGGTCAGTAATAAATAAATTCTAGACAATCTACAAAACAGCTTCCAGCCTATTCCCAGCTCACCATAAATAGAGTTCTAAGCTCCCCGCTATACTTATAGCAAAGTTGACGTAACATCTAATACCTCCATTTCTTCCTCGATCACGTACGTCGCGTTAATTCCGACTCTCAGCTCGATGATAACAGCGGAAATGTTAAATTTTCCCTTTTTACTCCGCAGAGGGTTGTCTTTTTTGGCAGAATGATAATTTTAAATGTGCTTGTGAGACGATTCTGAGGAGATAAGATTGTCATATCTGTAATAACGATCTGGTGAACTCATCTGTGATTTAACCTTTTTAAGGTTTGTCTAACTGTACCACTCTCAATGTTTGATGGTCTATCTTACGTGACATTGGGGGAGTTGTGAAACATCTTCACACAAGCCATTAAGCCAAAATTTAAGACTCATGTAGGTGAGTCGGTGAAGAGAAGATTGTGGGTTCAAAACTCGCTGGATAACTATATTTTTGTCCAAAGTGGCAACACTTTTCGATCTACCCTATGGACATTGTGGTGAAAAAATATAATTCTTTTGTGTGACAGACAGTTGTTTTGTTGGAACCTAATTCAGGTTATATAAATCAAATTAAGTGCAAATAACTCCAAGAAAGTGCATTCCCTGCTGCACTCTTATATTTCCGAAAGCTGTTATCAATATTCAGCAAGTTAGGAAGAGCCGCATGCCGGTGTCGGCCACTTGGATATCTAATATTTTGATGAGAATCGGAAACGAGATTGGTTTTAGCGTGGACCCTATCAAGGTGGTACGTACGTCAAAGGCTTTGCTCTTGTGAAGTACTCGTACATAAGGATTTTAAATTAAATTACGGGTTACTTACGTCCATTTCCAATTTTCATAATACAGATGAGTCTGACCCGAGATTGCAATGCTCCTTTTGAAAAAGACCGTCAAATCTGGTTGAAACTATACTGGGAGTTTTTGACTCAAAATAGACGTGATTAACTGTTAATTTAATTTAAATTGTGTGACAACCACGTTATTAAAAATAATATACTATTATTACAAACTGTTTTTCAACTTAATTTTAAGTGGTTTTTGTTGTATGAATATGAAACTCACCGTTTCACCGTTATCAACATCTAATATTTATGAAATAATTGAAATGCTCTACCTAATTTAAATGAATCCAGTCTTATTTGAAGTGAAGTTTTAGTGATTTATTTCAGAATATCTACTACTGTTGTTTAAATAAGTTTTAAACGTAGATTAATATGTACTTTAGAAAACACGAGTAATTAAGATTTCGTACTATCTCGTTTTAAAAGATCTTTGCATTATTTTTGAGTAAATATAAAAGTTGCTTAATTGAAACTGAGCTATTAACATTTCGTGTTATTTGAGTAAATAATGAAACAACTTTGTAAATCTTAATTATGCATTTGATATTTAAGTTTCGTTCAGATTTATTAAAATTAAATAAATTTGCGTTTAAAGCAACTGCAGAGTATAAGTTTATGTCATAGAAGTTGTTTTTAACCGACTTCCAAAAAAAGGAGGTTTTCAATTAAAGGTCTGTTTTTTATGTTTGTTCAGCGATTACTCCGTCATTAAGGAATTATTTATGATGATTATTTTTCGTTTCATCATCATCATCATCTCAGCCATAAGAAGTCCACTGCTGGACATAGGCCTCCTCCATGGATTTCCAAAAAGACCGATTGGAATCCGACCGATTGGAACCGATTGGACCCGATTGAATAAGAAGTCCACTGCTGGACATAGGCCTCCTCCATGGATTTCCAAAAAGACCGATTGGATTGGACCGATTGGAATTGGATTGGCGATTGGATTTTTCGTTTGGTAGGTAATAATACCTCAGAGGTGGTCCCATTATAAATTTATCAAAATCAGTTTAGTATTTTGGTTTTTATAACAAAATAACTGAAAAAATGTCATCCAAATAAAGGAATTGCGTATTTTGAAGTCGGTTTTTTTTCAGTTTTTTATACTATAATATTATTGCGTAAAATAAAGTGAATGGCGCGTATCTGGCCCAACGCATAAGCATTGCCATTCAACGTGGCAATGCGGTTAGCATGATGGGTACGCTGCCAACTGGTAGTGGGTTTGAGCATTTGGATTATCTTTAAACCTTATCGGTCTGGGGTAATCGATATGCTTTTTGTGTAGTAGTTTAGTTAGTCGAGTTTGTATATTGTTTTGCTGTAGGTGTGTGCTGTATATTGTTGTGCTAATAAAAGCACAAGCCACAAAAAAAATGTGAATTATTTGTACAATTGGTAGTTCTACAAATAGTAGACCTCTCGAGTACATATAATATTTTACAACAACGTTTGTTGCAAATAGTTCGTACTCGCGAAACCTACTGCTTATATTCTAAGTTATTATTTGGAATTGACGAATGTTTTGACCAAATATCATCAAAATCGGCCGACAATGCCGCGTAAAAAACTTCTCTTTTTTGTGTCACGACAACCTCTTGACCGATTATGGTCACATTAAAACAATAGAATTCTTTAGTAAATCACGACGTAGCAAAACTTTTCCCTTACTCATATATCTTTGACGACAAGTTAAGTTTATAAAATTGAAGAACCTGTATAGGTACCAAGTTTCGTAAATATAAGTAAAAAAATACTATCTGCACGCGAGTAAGCAATAAACATCCGGACATAGGAAACACAATTTGTTAGTTGGTGTAGAGACCTTTGTTCGCAGTTAATGATCAAGCGTAAGTCTTATAGTTATAATGTATAATAATATAATAAGAAAAAAAATGATAAACTATTTAGGCTACAGAAGGTTAGAAACATACTTACATACACACCTTTTTTTGCCGTCGGTTAAAGACATGGTACCCACAGTAAAAGCATTCAATGGCACTTGCACAGCCGACATTCGTGTGAGGTACCTCAGTAATCGACATTCTATGTTCTTCACGCATAAATATTGTATGAGAGAGGAGCAGATAAGATGGTGGCAGCTCTACGATAATCCGTTTTATTTTAGGGCTAGAACGAGGTTGAAAGGATCGAGACCATGCCACAAGGACGGGACATTCACGCAGGGGTGGATTCAGACGAGAATACGATAAGTATGTATAGTTAAGATTGACTTAATATAATTTAATCATTTATTTTCAAATAGATCATACGTTGTTAGTATAAAATGCGTATGCAAATAAAACTAAAACAAACACATGTAGACAGTTGAAAAAATATCACTTGAACTTGAACTTTTTTGAATCTTGATTCTTGACATGATCGTTTTTTCATCTACAAACTTTTAAATACCTACTACACTTAAAAATATCGCATAAAACAAAAACATTTTTTTAGTGTGCAAACCTCCATTTTACGATACGAGTTTTACAACTCTACTCACCGTTTAAGCAATTTATTTTATATGATATTACATCATATTACCCACAAACAATTAAACACAATAAATTATAGTTTAAAATACAGCCCTGAATCGATGATTTCTACCGAAAGGGGTATTGTTTCAGATTAAGTAACGTTCGCCAATCCCTAACATAGCCCTTTTTTTTTTTTGTACGTGAGGAAATGCATTTACGCATACCCTCCGCCCCGGGGGGAGCGGCGGGCTATGTCGGGCTCGACACCAGAATGGTGCCACTACCGAATAAAACCTCACGGTGTTCCTCGTTTGCGCTTACGGCCGGACAGTGGGCACTCTCCCAGACTCTACCACTGACATCCCTAACATAGCTCTAATCTGACCCTTTTTTGTTTTAAAAGTGATGGCTGAATTTATTTTACTAAGTAGATATTTCTTGGTAAATGTGAGTTGTTTGAATTAATTCTTTCGGTAATGCAAGGCAGACAATTTTATTTCAGATTTTTTTTAAACTCAGCGATATAACTCAATATCATACTTTATCAATTTGACAAGTGATTCTTACGCAAATAATTCAATTCAAACCATATTTGGCAAATAGCTAGTCATATAATTATATTTTACTACCTCTATTATCACTAAAATAGAAAAATAAAAACGGATTTATTTGCACACCTGTTCCTTTTTGGAAGTCGATTAAAAAGAAGATAACTGTCATCTAGTTCGGACGCTGCAAAGTGTTCGAAACGTCTGAGCTCGTGAAATATACGCGAAGTTTCATTTCAGTGAATAACAATTGTCAAAATCTTATAAAACATGATGTGACTTTATGTCGGCTTCCAATGTTCTGTCAAACTGAGTTGGCTCCTACCATTTCATGAATTCTATTATTTAATACAATTTTAACGTTATTGAATTGTTAGTGAATAGTGAAATGAAAAGGGATAATTTGGATTTGTCAGAATCCAAGAACAGTTATTTGATGCAACTTGGTTCACACCTAACTAGGTACATGGAAACGAGAAAAAAAATCACCCACCTCCTCTTTTTCTTGTAGGAGAAGTCCCTGCACATTTTTTTTTCAAGATTTTGTTTTACCAATTTATCGGCGTGATTAATATTTATATCTGTACCAAATTACAGCTTTTTAGTACTACAGTCATTGATCAAGGAGCGGAAGAACAAACAGACAGACTTGACTTGACAGGCAAAACTATAAGAGTTCCTTGTTAACTACGGAACCTTAAAAAATATTTTTTCATGAAACTGAAGCTAGCCAATAAGAGACCAGAATAGTAATTTATTTAGAAAAAAGTTGAAGGCATTGTTATTGCAGAAGTGTTATTATTCTATCAATGATTTTTTAAATGACAAATTTTAATTTTATTTGACATTATGTGTATCTTTTATTGCTTCTGCTTTGTCATATTATAGATATTTTTGGTTTGTGTATTAATCTAATAACAAATAATAATAATTATTATTTTATAATTTTTCGCATGTGCATGATGCTGTCTACCTGACATTTGTACGCCTAATCGGCACAACATGATTTTAAGCGACTAAATTTAGTGTAACATCTTTTATGCACTTGTTGTATAAAATTCTCGTGTTGTATGCAAATAAATTATCTTTATCTTTATCTTTTATCTTTAGCTTTGTTCTTGCTTAATAATATTTGTGTAACGTGTGTCGCTGGAAACGATAGGTACTATGATGTATAGGAGCCAATTTATGTTGGCGTGTGTATTGTATAATGCGCTCGGTGCAGATAATGCATTCTGTATTGAATAGCGCGTCTTAAAAGGTTTTCTTTGTCGTAGCATAAGCCAATATGTAGCTTGCAGTTCGAAATAATCGTTCAATTTTAGAACTTTTACACTTTTTAGAATGCAGTAAGACGTAACTATTCGCAAAATATGGAACAAGAAATACACCGACCAAATAATTATTAGGATACCTATCAGTTTATCTTATTAAATGTAAAAAAACAGTAGCTGTTCCTTAGTCTCACTAAAACTCGAAAACTTTTTTTTTTTAAAGATTAAAACTAATTTTATTTTTATTTAATTACTATTTATTTTTAAAGTGAATAATATAACTCAATATTCTGTGAATATTTCAAGCGTCTACCTATTGCCGTTATCAATATCGAGCAAAAACGAGCAAAAAAAATCACGTTTTTTGTATGGGATGTTTTTAAAAATCAAAAAATCAAAATTTATTTATTTTCAGATCGAAATCCATAGTTATGTGATTACACTTGAAGCAAATGAATATGGCAATACAACAATAAAATAACAATGCAAAAATAAATCAATAGTCAACGGAGATCTCAAATTATAAAATTAAATGTCAAAAACAATAGAATTTATAGTCAATAATATCAAATTAACATTAGCATAATAGAACTCAAAATAGATTTATCATCATTATTATTCTCATTTATTTATTTATCATTATCATTATTACTGTCGAAGGCAATATCAAATTATAAAAACACAAATTAACATTATAAAACTAAAAATTAAATGTCAAAACTGGCACATTAAATTATAAAAACATAGGTGCAAAATTATCCGTCCTCTCTATTTGGCACAAGGACGCCATGGTAGCACATGTGCCCTTACAAGGTTACTAAGGAAGGGTCCATCGCTCCTCCCCGCCACTACGCTCAGGTAGCTGTTGCCGCTGCCACGCACACGCCGCATCAAAGAGGCTATCCGTTTGCGCATGATGGCTGCAAATCCATCGATGCGAGCCTCTGTGAACATACCTGATGCGCTACAAAAGCGGAAATAAAAAAAATAAAAAATATATAAATATAAAATAAAAAATTAAATATATATTTTAAATATATATTTTATTCTGTTTTTTAGTATTTGTTGTTATAGCGGCAACAGAAATACATCATCTGTGAAAATTTCATCTCTCTAACTATCACGGTTCATGAGATACAACCTGGTGACAGACGGACAGACAGCGAAGTCTTAGTACCTAATAGGGTCCCGTTTTTACCCTTTGGGCCGCACCCTAAAAACTAAAACACGACTTCAAAATACGCAATTCGTTTATTTGGATGGCAATTTGTTATAAAAACCAAAGTAATGAACCGATTTTGATAAAAAATTTATGGAACTACCTAAAAAAAATATCATCCAAATCAATTCATAATCGGCGGAATCTCCTTCTTTTTGAAAGTCGGTTAAAACATGTCGGTTTTTATCACAACTGAAACTACAAAAAAATTGTTGTCTGTAAAGTCGGTTTACGGACGATAGTTTAACGTGACAACGTCATACCAAAACATTGATGAAATGATGATGATGATGTATCGGGACAATGAGCGTAACGGGACACTAAACGTAACGTAACGGGACAATGAGTCACACTTTTTCGTGCGTTCAGCCGGTGTTCATTGATTTAATAGACGTTGTCACGTCAAAAAAAAATTTACCGATTTACTAAAATGCATATTGCACTAATATATTAACCTTAGATTTTTAAAGCGATACTGAAGTTTAAAGTATATATTTAGTAATAGTAAAATATGCAAGAGCATCAAAGAGCAGGTTTAGTGATCGCACATGAGCTGTGTCGAGAAAATTCACGTCATCCGTGACTCTGGGGTAAGATAATAACCTTTATACTAGAGTTGAGCGTTGCAGCCTGCTAGATGGAACTAGAAGATATCGGAGGCAGCTTTTACAGAAAATGAAGTAACCTAATTAAAGCCAAACCAAATCAGGTTTATTGAATGAACGCTTTTGTAAAAAAGTATTTAATAAATATATAGGGGGAACCCTAGAGTACGTTACAAGTCTACATAAACGCCAATATCCTTACTTTCTTAGCTGACTTACAGTATGCCCGGGAAGGGAAGCACCTGGAACATTGCATGTTTTTCTTTTTCTCCTAGTCCAGCATGGAAGAGTCGGGGTAACGCATGACGTCACGCCCTTATTAGAGTTGAACTTATGTTCCATCGACATCTCGGAATCAACAAAAAACAATAGTGATGTTTAATTTATTTTATTTGTCTAATAATAAGAATTATTTTTCCTAATTGGGAAATTTTGTTGCTAAAAAGTAGCAACTTGCGTGTGTCGTAAATTTTGATTAATATGCCTTTGTAGGTATACAACATAAAAAAAATGGTCAAATAGGATCGTTATGATCCAATAATGTCGGGGACATCATTGGTTTATTAGCTATCTCTATTGGCAGCGACAAGGTGCATACAATCTGTATAAAATATGTAAGTACTCAGGTGTAGCGTTTTATTCTAGAACAATCTCTTTGAAAATATTTTAAGAAGCTCTCAGGAGCCAAGCGTCTGCTTTGAGTGGGGTTTAGAAATGTATTAGCAATTTCATAAGTTTTTTATGATATTCCGCGAATAAGTGAGATGAGCCCTAAAACTAAAACACTCTTCGTGAGTACACCTTATCAGATAGGTATCTAATATAATCAAAAAATATTTGTAAAAATGTTTTGCATTGTCGAGAAACTTAGACCAGCGTACGCAAGGCTTCAACATCAGACACTTTGAAACCGTATAAAGTTGACTTTATGAAAAATGAAATTAGTCATAAGTTTGTTTATTTTACTTTATTTATGAAACTAATAGGACTTTTTCACCAGCGAACAGTAAACTATTACCTAAGCCTCGACTCAAAGCGCGCAACTGTCTCTCTCATCATCATTCATTATCTCAGCCATAAGAACTCCACTGCTGGACATAGGCCTTTTTCATGGATTTCCAAAGGGACCGATTGGAAGCGGCTTGCAGCGTCTTTCCGCCACGTGTATAAGGCACTGTCCATCTCGTGGTCGGTCTTCCTACGCTGCGCTTGCCGGTTCACATTTAGATAGGAGATATATTTTCTTTGATAGCTTTTAATTTGGCTTTTAATTTTAGCAGCGGCTGCGCAGAAATCTGTTATGAAAGAGAATAATGCAGAAGAACGAGTTAAGATCACAATTTATTCCTTAGCTTAACTCACTTGGATTAAAAAACTAACCAAATATAAGTATCGTAAAACTGTCATTGAAGTTAACAGAAAGTATAAACAAACACGCCTTCGTCACGTCTGTGTAGGCATCCGTAGGTATGTACCTACAAGTTTACATAACAATTTGCAAATCGTCGCTGTTGGCGAGTCAACAAAACTGTTTTATTCGAGTTATGCACGTAACAATGTTTGTTGACGGTCGCCATGCCTTTGGGAAGATTATGGATATTTATAGAAAATATAGTAGACACTCTCAAGCACACCCAATGCTATAGATTGGGCAGGAACGGTTAAATATTCTTACTATAGTCACTGTGTTTATTTTCTTAAGCGTGTGTTTTTGAATGATTAAAGTACTTAAAAAATTATTTAATTTAAACAGCTTTACTTAAAATAAAGATAACGATGTAGGTAATATATTTACTGTATTCTACTAGAACAAGCCCTTTCATTTGATACCCATATTGTGTGGGTTGTGAAAATATATGAAATCCGCCATTTTGAGGCGGCGACTATATTGAATTTAGAATGATACTAAATATAATTCATAGTATTGTTATCTAAACTAAAGGCATGTATTAAATATCAGAGCATCTGTCAACGGGAAGAGGGTCAAATATCGATTACTAAATTTGACCCAAAAAACATAAACAACAACAAACAGGGTAAGCTAAATAAAACCGTTTTTTTATTGGTTCACGAACAGAGTGATACACCATACATTTAAACAATAAAGTAACGAATGTGGTTATGCCAAATAAAATGGACCGTGGTTAGATGGTTACATGGAAAAGAGACAGGATTAGAGGGTAAGATGAACAATGTAGTATGTAGCCCAGAAGAGAGACAGGTGAAACATTCTATGTTTTTCTTTTTATCTCAGTCGGTATCATGTCTTTTCGTGTTTTCAGCAATATATTACCAGAATCTCTCAGTAAAATATAACCACTTTACCGAAGTACCTAGGCAGTGACCTCTTCTGCATGCTTTTTATTGTGACTTAATTAATTATGAGAATGTTAGAAAAAAGGCATTCAGGCTAGTATCCAGTTGCTGTATTATTCTATGAATGAGAATAAAGATCCGATCCTGTGTTTTTTAGACAAGACTGTCCTATCTTACGTAGTATTGAATTTGCATTGATCTAGACGTGCTGATCAGAGACCTTTATTAAGCAACAGTTCTGCAAAAGACATGCACTACAAAAGAAAATAAAATATTTCATAGGTTTTTTCTTGAAGAACGAAACTCACACTTCTATCAGGTTTTTTATTTCTAAAATATGTCTACGCTTGACCATCAGCTTCTAGAAGGTACTTATTTATTTATTTATTTATTACATTCATGCACTACCCTTACAGAATTATCCTTATTCACTCTAGTCTTGAAGATACCCAAGTTGTAGTTTACAGGAAATAAAGAGATTACAAGAATGCTTTTAAACAACGAAGGCTTCTACTAGGCCGGGCGGGGCGGGTCCACAACTCCGCCTGGTATTTACTTCTAGCGATAACTTGAGCTGTTTATCCGGATCTTTAGTCATTCAAGCGACAAGAAAACACTGACAGCAAGCCGCTTCCAGTCGGCTTTTTTGGAAATCCACGAAAGATGCATAATGTCCATAAGTGGACTTTGTGTGGCTGTTCACGATGATGATTATAGTGAAAAGGAAAACATTGCAATAGTATTTATTCGCAGCATGGTGCAACGGGGTAGGTAAAGTAGATTTTTAGGTATGTAAGTATTTTAAGCTTTTATTTACTCTATACATAACGTAAAAAGGAACATAATTGGGTAAGTGATGTAAAATTACTTACCCCATTTTAATATTACAGATCTTTCCCTCGCATTCCAACATAATACTACATAATTATATTATTATTTATTAATATTGATATAAAATGTTAGTGTTACCTGTGACCAACATAATTATAGTCAGATAATTTTAATTCAGTTTCTATATTTGGTTTCGTGTAATAGTGAAATGTTCCAGGATTTTCGTATTGATAGCGTCACTATCGGTCCGTGTTTGTGTCACCGCGGTCGATGGAGCGCGAATGGCTGCCGCTCGAATTGTCATGCCGTATCAATTAGCGGCCGTTTTATTGGATCCGTCACGACACGCGACGCGACGCGACGCGACACGGTTCGACACGGCGCGGCGTGGAGCGTTGGCGGGTGTGGTGACCACCTGTGAATGGAATATTTTGTTTATTTATTGACATGACACATGATTATTGTTACATAAAATACTTGTGATCTTATTCAAGAGTATTTCTGAACTCGTGTCCCGCTCATTAGCGTATAAAATCGTTTATGTTTCGTTTATTTTGTATAATGTATTTTTAGGACAGCTGTCATTTTGGGGCGCGCGATTCTGATTTTACGGACGTTAGTTTCATGTTATAAAATGACGCCCGACTAGTTCTCCATACAACGTTTTTTCATTTCATTAGTTATGGGTAGCTTTGAACTTAATCTCCAAAAAGTTTTCATCTTAGCTTTTGATGTATCACAAATTATACTTCAAGTACCAGCAGCAAGCAAAAAAAAGTGTCAGAACCATATCCAGTAGAAAGATCTCTGTCTACACAGTTAAATGTGTATTATATATGAATTATGCGCCTTATAATAATAATATATACTATATACGAATATTGTTCCAATAGTCATATCGATGAACGGTCTTTTAGTGCATCTCACTTGATGGTTGTGTCAAGGGTCAGTCAGATACTAAGCGCAGTTATCCCAGATAGTCCTCTATGGCAGAAGTTTTTTTAGTTAGTAAATCTAGTGGCTTGGGCTCTGCTTAGCTTGACATAGTCATTGGGTGACTAAACCCCTTTAAATAATAAAGATTAAAAAAAAAAAAAGCTTTTGGCTACATCCTAGTTTTTATTAAGATTTAGTTACGAAACAAGTACCTACTGGCACGGCTTCCGCAGTAAAACCAATTTGTTTGCCGTTACGGAATATGGCATGACGTTATTTCATGCCGTCGTGCCATACTACGTTACCGACCCCGTTGTGTGTGCATACGGATAATTCTATACATTTCATAACAACGATGTGGTAAGTGTATAATACGTACCTCCTCCTATCTATTCAACTAAGTATAGTGCCTAGTGACGCGTTGTACGTACACGTATTTTGTGTCACCGGGAGTCCTGTGACGGGCAAATAATAAAATTAATTAAATGCATAACAATATGTACCTATCCATTCATCAGTTTTCTGACAGCTATTCCTATTAGTAATAAATACTTAACGTAAACTTTATAAAGTAACATTTCAGAGCCAACAGAGCCCATACAGACGTACGACTGGGGACCACGCGCCCCAAACTTAAAATTATTTGTCTCGAGAAGGCAAGGCACGTTTACGGCTCATGTAATTATCATTATACCTAAAGGCTAAATTACAGAAACATGAGTGTAAATCTAGGAGCACGTACGTAACACAACAAATATGGAAAGTTGAATGTGTTGCTAGGTACATGTGGTAGCGATGATGTTGCTATACAAATGGATTTAGATCAACTCTGACAATTTCTGGTCTGGCTGTAGAAAATACCTGTCGCATCAAAAATATTTCATGTAATATTGGTTGCAAATATTCCAATACTCTTTACTTTTCCTTGTTTTTAACAGTTAAATGGTTATTATTACGAGTAATTAGATTTCATGCCAGTCAAGAGCCAAGGCCTCACTACAGACCCTACATCTTGGTCAAGAAGATTATTTTATTAGTATGCCGACTTCATCTTTTGCTATAAATGCATTCTCTCTAGTATTTACCAAAATCTAAAATACTTGTGAACACAAGTCCGACGAAACACAGAAAAGGCAGTCAAGGCAGCGCGCGGTTTCATCTTGGCGGAGCTATATTCAATGGCCCTAGATTTTATCTGTTATTATAACGTATTCCATAAATGTAAGTGGGAGATTTCTTTACAGAATAAACCCAGGTAAACAGCTGTGCCAGGTGAAATAGTAATTAACTTGATCCAAGTTAATGTTAAATGAAGTCGATAATAAATAATTTTATAGTTTAAAAAACTGAAACAACCGACTTCAAAGTACGTTACTTCGTTACTTGTAGTATTAGAAAGGATTAGGATACATAAAGTTCATATCATCATGCTCAGTCGGGTAATAATTAAACAAAACCCTCAATCGTGGAAGTAACTATATTTTCATATTTTCACATTGGATGAGGAGTAAGAAAGTTTTAATTTTACTAAATCCTTCACGGTTGTAAACTTTTTAAAGAAACCGCTTTTCACCCGCTCATTTTTTTTTGTCAAGAATGAGATTTGTCATTGAATGTCAAAGGCTTCGTCTTCGAAGATTAGAAGATGTGCAGGCGTTTAAACAATAATCCTTAACATTTGACACTTTTGCAAAGAAAAACGTGTCGGTGGAACACTGCGATTCTATAATCTGACGTATTTCACTCAGGAATACAATGAACATTTTCATATTTGGATATTATTCAAAAAGTAAAAAGCAATGTTTATATTATAATTATGGGACCAACTTGGAAGCTTTCTCTATATATCAATTCAAGAAACACAAAAATTGGTTCACGAATGACGGAGTAATCAGTGAACAAACATACAAAAAAAAATCGGCCAAGTGCGAGTCGGACTCGCACACGAAGGGTTCCGTACTATCATCTATAATAGAAAATCACGTTTGTTGTAGGTATACTAATTTTTAGACTGTTTTAGTTGTTATATAAATCCATGAGAGTTTATTCTTGCTTTTCGGGTAGTTTGATAAAATCTATTGCTCAATTCGAAATTGTATCCATAAAGGGCTATGGTAACTAAATAGTGCACAGTACGTGCCAGCATTTAAGTCAATATTTCTAAACACGTTACCTATTTGAGTATAACCCGTTGTTTAGTTCTATTTATAAAATAACGAGAAATCAACAAAATTCCAAGTAGTAAATTGCAAACTTATAGGTAGGTTTTCGATACACATCCGGGCGGCATGACAACGCTCGCGCGAATACGCGCGGCTATGGCTCGCTCCGATTGATTTTACCTCCCCCGCTACCCGCGCGGCCGTTGCTTATCAACCGCCTCGCGCTCGCGCCACCACCACACCGCGGCGCGGCGCTCGCACCGCGTTTAGATGCACGGATTATTTTTATTTTGTGAGTTTTTATGTATTAGATTAGGTATTTATTTTTATAGTCAATATATTTCTAAATATTTACTTTCAAATATTCAAGTTTCTACCTGTTAATTAAGATCGAGTAAAAATTGCTTAAAAATTACGTTTGTTGTATGGGAGCCCCTCTTTAATATTTACTTTATTGTTATTTAATTATTTATTTTGAAAATTTGAAGCGTCTACCTGTTACCGTTTTTAATATTGAGCAAAAAATACGAAAAAAACACGTTTATTGTATGGGGACCCCCCTTAATATTTTTTATTTTTATTTTTAGTATTTGTTTTTATAGCGGCAACGGAAATACATCATTTGTGAAAATTTCAGCTTTCTAGCTATCACGGCTTATGAGATACAGCCTGGAGACAGACAGACAGACAGCGAAGTCTTAGTAATAGGGTCCCGTTTTTACCCTTTGGGTAAGGAACCCTAAAAAAGAAAAAAACACGGATCGAATTGATAACCTCCTTCTTTTTGGAAATCGATTAAAAATATTTTTTTATGAAAGTTAACTTGAATCAAATTGAAATTTTTGTCAAAAATTTATGTTACTTTCTAGTGCACTAAGCGACGGTTTTTTTTATAAGTTCATTCAGTCATTCTATATCTTCAAAAGGGTTGGTATGCGCGAGCGAGACGGACGATGATCGAACTAGAGACTCTTCAGGCATATAATCATGTAGATGAAGCATACTGCATCAGTAATTTATTGATATAGATTTAACTGTAATTAGAAATTATCAGAACTCAATTAATTGCTTAAATGCAGTTTAAATGAGTACATTTGTATAATTTCAACCAAGATAAGAGTATCGATAAGCCAGTTTTGTCATTATGTATATAACTCGATACACTTAAATGTACCTAAAATCCAACGATATTATACCAATAAGGAACTCGCGTTAGCGCTCAAAGATGGCCCAACTCAATAAATACGTAGACAGGTTTTCCCTGGCTTTGCGTGGCAAGCCTCAAGTCAGGTAATCGCCCGACTTGTCTTCAGTCGTGACACGACTGAAGACGAGTCAAAGCTATTAGACGTTGTCTTTATGTGTTTACTTTAGTGTTATATGTTTAACACTTTAGTGTTATATGTTTGACGTGTGTATCTGTGTCTGTCTATATGTTTCATGTGTTTGTTTATTTATTTATTTTTTGTTTGTGTTGTTCATCAAAATCGCTTTAGCCATTACTTTTTTGTCGGGGGTTTTTGAGATTTGGAAACTCATACATGTTTCAATGGTTAATCATCAAATATGTAGACCAGCATTTGATTGTAATGTAAACGTTATTATTCTATACATAAGTCGTTTTAAAATAATGTTTCCACAAATAAAAGAAGAAATTACTTTTCAGCATAACCATTAGAACAAACCGATTAGAAAAACTATTTATTTATTTATTTGTAAATATATAACTTCAGATTGGTTTCATAGATATTTTATCAATATCGGTTCAGTAATTTGGTTTTCAAAACAAAATAAATCGAAAAATGTGTCATTCATGTAAAAAAATGCGTTTTTTAATTTTTAAAACTATAATAAAATTAATATGAACGCAGTTGGGATTATTGATTTTAAATTAAATGTAAATGTAAATCTTATTAACTTTTACATCATCATCATCAGAATTCGCGATTCAAAATTTTAAACACGGTTTATTTTTAAATCTAGAAAAATTTACTCACCTGTGAGAATTTTAGTATTGCATTTTAACCCAGATAAAAAAAAAACTTATTTTTCATTGAAACCAAATCGAAACCTTATATCATAAGAAATACAAGAAGTTACCATTTTGTTAAATAAACAGAACTATTATTTCAATTGTGACTCGGCGAGGCTCCGTTCCTTCCTTGCCCCGAGGACGAACCACAATAGGAAATTAGACGAGGTTAATGTTAGTAGACTAAACTTAAGGTAAAACACCACCAACTTATACCTTACTGATAGTTTCAAACATGCATGCCTAAGATGCAGCCCCAGAGCCCCCAGACAAGAAGAAATAAAATTTTGTCGCGGCGCGCATTTTAGGTCTGTTGAAATATGTTGAAATAATTTAAAAATAAATTTTAATAAAACAAACATAATGCAATTCACCCAAAGATCTAATTTCATACCTGATATAAATATAAACTATCAAAATAAAAAAGTTTAAGAAGTTGATACTGCCAAATTTCTTGGGATCACTATTGACAAGCAATTAGATTGGAAAGCACAAGTCGAGGAAGTGTGTAGTAAGTTGGGCAGCTCGGCATATGCTCTCCACAGACTTGCACCTGTAGTGAAGACCAATGCACTCCTAACCTCATACCATGGTTTGGTAGCATCAGTTTTAAGATATGGCTTGATTTTCTGGGGCAACTCAACACATGTTGAGCTCGCATTCAAAGCACAAAAACGTTGCATTAGAGTGATGTTTGGACTTCATAGTACTGATAGCTGTAGACCAAAATTTATTGAACACAAGATCCTAACACTTGCATCAATGTATATATTTGAAGTTGCATGCTTTGTGAAAATGCACCCCAACTACTTTCCCATAGCAAGTCATAAACGGAGTAGGCGTGACAAACATAAGTTACTGATAGTTAGACATACTAAAAAGGTAATGAATTGTAGTATTTTCGGCATGGGACCAGTAATTTATAATAAAATACCCATTGTACTTAAAAATCCTAATACAAGTTTATTTAAAAAGAAATTGAAAAGTATTCTGATAAGTAAATGTTATTACACTGTGAAAGATTATTTCAATGACAAAGAATTTAATTGGAATACTGACATTGATAATCTCTTATGACATTGTAATCAGTAATTGACACTGCAACAATCCCTTATCTTGGCATCTCTGATAGTTTTACATTGTAATCTGAAGTTTGACATTGAATTAATTATGATTTCATTGAAATTTTGACATGGATTAAATTTAACATTGTAACTATAACTTCACATGGATTAATTTGATATTATAATTGTAACTTGACATGGATTAAATTTGACATTGTAATTATAACTTGACATGGATTAAATAAAGAACAACACGGAAGTCAGTCTAGTCAAAGTTGGTTCTAACTTTGAATTGTATTTTAATGTATGTGGTATACTAGACTCGAATCTGGTCATTATAGAGTATAGTTTGCATATCTGAACGCACAAGTTTTATTTTTATTTTAAAAAGGTGTTTGTTGGGAAAAGGAGAAGTTTTGACAACAAAGTGTCGGCGCTATCGGTATACGCATGAATGCAGAATTTAGACGATCGCTTATAATACGACACCTCAATGCAGTACACACCACACTCTTGTTCGAATATGATGCGCCCACACTAAACCTATAGGTATAGTATGGGCGCATGATATTCGAATATCTGTCGGTACTTCTAGAACCATCTAGTGAAGTAATACCCTTCCCTTTACGTCACGTAAGCCCCGTCCGGCGCATTCGGCCGAATCCAGAATCAGCCGGTTGTTTCCAGTTTAGAAGGCCTACGTGACTTAACTAAATGGACTTTATTTAAGCCGCTGGATATCGGGACGCTTATTGAAAGTCATGTTGGTAATTTTAAGTGGATTAGCTGGGAGGTGTTTTGGTAGTTTATTTGGGATGTTGCTGTTTTTGGGAGGTTTTGCATAATTTACTATAAGGTGGTCAAATAAGCTTAGCTTGCGATAATGGTGACATAGTGACATAGTATATCTACACGATTCTGAACTCAATTAATAGAAAATACAAGTAGGTATCTATATTAAAAGAAAAAAATACCCGACTGTAGAAAAGCAGTTTTTGCAGTCTAAATTGCGATTTCGTTAGGTACACTTTATGCGCGTTTGAGTGTATGTTTTGTGAGAAAGTATGCGTAAAATCGATGTAAAAGGTTATAATGCGCATTCCTTAGAATAAATCTATTAAAAACACTTATTTATTACGAAAAAGTTTCTTGGAGGTTACCAAAAAGCGACTTTTTATTTTTGCGAGAATCGTATTATTATTATTACAAAACCATAATATAGCCTAAGGCATTCGGACCTTGAAGAAAAATCTTACGATACCTCGCATATCAAAATCGGTCAAGCCATTTAGGCTGTAAGAGGTAATACAGAAATATACCAACATACCCATATATGTACACACAAACATACACGAGAAAAATATAACCCTTCTTCTCTTCCCCAGTCGGATAAAAATATACTTAATTAATCTAAGTAATCAGCTTCCGAGTTTGAGGCCTAATCTTTTCATAAAGTACTTATAAACAAGAAAAACTCGGAGAATGTTTCTCTGGGAGTTCGCTTCCGGAATTAATTATTGACAACAACATTCATTAATAAAGAAAGAATATTCCTTCCTTTCAGAATAATACGTCTGACGTGTATCGGAAATAACCTTTTAGCTATTCAGTCTGTCAGAAATGTTTAGAGCCCTTGGACGGTTGAGGAATAAAACCCCAAACAACCAACCTTGAGTTTGTCCTTGGTGAAATCACGTGAAACAACGTAAATGTCTTCTGGTCTGCTGAAGTGCTGACCAGATGCACAGTGCTACAAGCATGCTACGAGCGCATACAACCAGCCGGCTCGACCGGACATTTCAATACTGCACAGCGCGTCAGAATCACAGAACAATATTTTTGGTCAGAATAGATAAGAGCTCCACGATATAACGAGGTGTACTTTATATCTTTGTAACTGTCTGTACGTCACGTAAAGGCGGATACACACATTGCGAGCCGTGCGGCAAGTCGTGTGTGAAACATGTGCCTTGCAATGTGTGTTTCTTTATATTCATGCCGAGGTACGTGCTACGCACGTGTGGATGCGACATGCGCTCTTGGATTACAGCTGCGCGAATATTGAGTCACTTGTGGACGGTAGTCTGCCTCGCTGCGATTTTTCTGACCCAATTGTACTAAAAAGAAGTTTAAAAACCGGCCAAGGGTTCTTGGCCGGTTTTATTATTTAAAATTCGTTTTTATGTGTTTTAAAATGATGTGATGCGCGAAAGAGATATCTGCGCGCTGTGATAATCCAAGATAGTCTTGGAATATCATCAACTGTCATTGTTGATTTTTTATTGAGGTTATTTTTTCTTCAAATTTTAATACACTTTCAGCACTGATGTAGAAACGATATCTAGTTAATAGTTTAAAAAACAAACCAATTTCTCGTGAGCTGTAAATTATTGATTCAAAGTGCAAGGGCGATTCGCTAAATGAACGATAATGGCGTCTGTCCCCCTGCGATGCTTACGTAGAATAAACACCACTGTTCAAAACTTGAACCGACGCGATATTTTTTTGTATGTATTTCGAGTGTACTTGTGTGTATCCTAACTTAATGTTAAGCGGCATGTAGCAGAATATGTCCCTCAAAAATGAATAACCTGACTCACGGTGAAAATCTTCCTTTAAACATGAAAGTAACAAACATTATAAACACAAAGATTAACTCATTTTGTATTTTATTGATGTGGATGTCTCAGTCGTGCTATTTACAAATTAACATTACTTTTATGTATTCGCTATTTGTTTATTTTATTTACCATTTCTTTTGTTACTGAACTGTCAATTTTATCATCTTGTGTGATGATAATAAAATTGACAGTTCAGCTGTATGTAATATAATTTCAATAAATTAATATTTAAAAAAAATTATATATAATTTTAAACCTACTTGGTAAAGGAGGAGTATACCGATTCAGTTGTATTTAAAAAAAAATTACCTCATAACGGTAAAAAAATATTTATTACCTCATAAATATCGGTCATTTATAAACCGATTTGGAAAATTATTTATATTTTTAAAAGATACACTTTCAGATTGGTCCCATAGGATTTTATCAAAATCAGTTCAGCAGTTTAGTTTTAAATAAAATAAAATTGTGTATATTGAAGTTGTTTTTTTTTTTTATTTTTTAATTAATATCGCTTGTATGTAAACAATATATTATGTACGTCAAGGTAGCGGACAGACATAGTATATATAATAGTACCTTTATGGATTTTAGTACACTACTAGCACTTGTCAGAAAAAGATCGACGAAGTTGTTAAAAGTGTGAGATTCAGGCATTTGGCAGAAATTTCTGCATGTTAACATGTAATAATGAATGTTGCAATTCTTGTGTTCAACAGCATTATTGTGATTGCAGCTTTTGCAGACGACGGAGTTTTTCTATGACTAAGAATAAGCAGCACGAAAAATGACATGTTGTAGAACAAGATTTTTTTACTTAGCACAAAAAAATAACTCGTTACTTATTTTTTACATACAAATGTCAGTATTTTGTCAGCATGTAAGTAAGTACATATATATCTTTGCATTTTTCTAATATTACCCTCTATATCCTACATAGCCTAATCGATTTTACATATTACACGGGATTTCATCAAATTAGTTTTTTAGAGAGAGTGTGATGATACTAATATTATTTATATGCGAAAGTTTGTGAGTTTGCAACATGTTTGTTTTACGCAGTTCGACTAAATAGATTGAAATTAAATTTGAAATAGATATAGCGTATACTTTAAAAAATACATAGGATATTTTTCATCTCAAAGTTTTGTACCAAGAATAATTGTTTCGTACGAAACAATAGTTACGTACGCAGCCGAAGCGGAAAAATAGAGCTGATCCTAAGGAAAGCTGATAAAACTGCTGGACGCAGGTTGTAGAAGCTCATATTATTTTCTAATCGATTATTCTTATACACATCCTTACTTGTTATTTTATAATATTTAATAAGGTATTTGCGATTGTTACTCATCGAAATAAACAAATTTAACGGATTTACCGCGTATACATACATCATTATAAGACCTGATGATGTTTCGAGCACTGCAGCATCCGTGGTCTGTCTCAGGTGAGACTAGATAGCAATTGTATTTTTTGTTATAAAAATGCTAGTTACTGCCGTCTATTATTTTTATGCAAAACGTTCCCTATGCACGCAGAAATTGATCACGGTGTCGCAGGTATCGACACCGTGGGGCGTCGCAGGTGTCGACACCGTGAGGTGTCGCAGGTATCGACACCGTGGGGTGTCGCAGAAGTCGACACCGTGGGGTGTCGCAGGTATCGACACCGTGGGGTGTCGCAGATGTCGCAGATCTGTATTGAGTTTTTTTTTTTTTTTTTTTTTTTTTTTATTAACAAATTTATTCTCCACAGACTCCAGGGTCCGTGCCTTTTATGAACTAATATATGCATTTATAACTACTTACATTTTTTTTTTTAAGTTATGCAAGAGGAAGACAAAATTTTAATTTACACTTAACTAACATGCATGCGTGTATACGCCGAGCAGTCCAGCTCCCGCAAGCAGCACCCGTTCACGAGTTGACGCATGTGCCAGCCATCGCTCTCCTTAACCATGTTTGAGGGAAGAGGGCGACCCGCCACACGACGCCGCCGCAAGAAGAAGCTTTTTAGTGAGCGTGAGTGCTCTGAGTATACACGCTTTCTTATTATTATTAAAATAACACAACGGGGACAAATAATACATACAAGAATTTACAAAATTAGGGACAGACAACTAAAGAATAAAAATAACCTAACACCTAACACTTTTTTTTTTTTATAACAAACAGCGAAACTTTCCATTCAGGGCCTCCACTACCGCCGTGTTGCGATCTTTGATAGCCATTTTGAGGTTGTAGTCTAAAATGGTCCTTGGTGTAGCTGCCATTGCCCGCCGCACAAAACGGCTGATGGCATCTCCTTCATCATCGGTGTAGTAAGTGAAGGTCCCGGTGTGCCTCGAGACTGCCACGACTGCATGCGAGACGCTGTCATGTAGCTGCAGTTTGCCTTTGGTCTTAATGACGATGACCGACTCGTACGTCAAACCTTGAGCTTCATGGATGGTGAGGATTCGTGACCCTGTACCTCCCCCGTAACCCTGGTTGCTTAGGGTTAACTTTTCTTCTTGAGTGTGGACCAAGAAAAGAGTTTTAGGGGCGGCTTTGGGTATTTGGGAACCCGTGAACCTTCTCTGCTCTAGTGACTGGATGTGGGCGACTGAGGAATATATTCCTGAATATATTTCTCTCAGCGCATATGCGACGTCCATTGGATTGCGATGCGTGCATAACAATTCCTGGCTGATGTTGGTTACCAGATTTGCTGTATTGAGGCTGAGAATTTATTAATTTGGTGACCGTTACCCATGAAGATGGCACTTACCAATTGACCAACTCGACTGGCCTTGTGGCTCAGTTCTTAGTATGTCTACTGTGGGTCGTGGGTTCGATCCCCACCCAGGGCAAACATTTGTGTGATGAGCATGGTTGTTTGTTCTGTGTCTGGGTGTTTCTATGTATCATATGTATATATTTACAAAACAAAAAAATTATATATGTATTCTATCAGCCAACTAGATCCATAGTACAAGCTTTTCTTTGTTTGGGCTAGATGGTGTTGTGTGTCCCCAAATATTTATATTTATTATATTTATTTATATATTTATTAACTATGTCTCCCTAGCCAAGATTTGAGGATTATCAAAACAGATGTAGTGATTAGGCATAGCTAGTACATACTCACACACTGCAAACCCGTTATGGCATCTATTTAATCAATATGTTTCTTCACCTGAATCCCGGTGCGATAAATCTATTATTATTCTTTCATTTCGATTGTTATTTTTTATTTTACTTATTCTATTAATGCTATAATTTGTTTTATTTATTTTGCTACGCCGTAAAGTATACCAACATTACAAAACACAGGACAAGCAATTTCTGTTTTAATTGATGACAATGCACCACACAATAATTATACCCATTACAACATCGTGTCACAAAAACTGTAACATTAATAGAAGTGGGAATATTTACGTCTGACCAAATTCCAACACTACACGTGACGCAATTTGATAAACTGTTCGTTGTTGACGTTATGAGTTTAAACGGGGGCTTGTCGAGTGTGGCTGCGGGTGTGTCGCGAACGGACGTGGGGGTCTGGTCGACTCGTGACAGGTCAGATTTCATGCTTTTTATGTAACATGTATTTTGATTAAGTGTTAGTTTTACGAGATTTATTGAAATATAACAGATTTATTCATGAATTTGTAGGAATGTTTGAAATCTATAGGTTAATTAATTGTTTTAGATCATAAATAATTGTTTCATCCGCTGTTTCATCTGACTCTTCTCGTTAGTATTTTTGACTAGTACTCTGACTGCTTAAGAAGGAGGATAAATAGGAGATCATCTTTACACTTCGCGTCCCACATAGGTAGGCACGTTAAAGGTTCATATCCTAATTTTAATAGTAAAAATTTTACGTCTCAATTTGTATAAACATGACACATATTTTTGTTTATGAAAATTAAGTTATTTACATAATATGACTTTTTTTCTTTTTTTCTAGTAAAAATCAATTCCAAAAACATTATTTACGATGTTTTACAATCTGTGCCGAGATTGTTTCTAATTAGGTTTTATTTACCCACTTTCAAAAACGATGATAGTCTAAAAAATACAACATCACAACGAGGTCCCCAACCCTTTCCTGTTTTCAGTAAAGGTCACTTCCTCTTATAATTCCCTCTCAGTTTTTTTACTCTTGTTTTTTTCGTATTCGTTAAAAATATAAAACTTTGTTTTTATTCTGTTCAGACAGTTTCGCCTTTTATAACAACGCTTTCATTAGCTTCGTACTATCTTATGTATGTAACGGAAACTTTGAACATGATTTTGATCCACTCATTCAAACTTTGTAGACTTATCGAGGACCGATGACAATACAATAATTTGATAAGATTGAGTGTTTTTTTTAGTTTTTTAAACTAATATATTATATATATATATATTTTAACTAGTTTAATTTGTATGTTTGTGATTAATCTGGCTTTAACCAAAAGTCCAGTGTGATCATAAAGTATAATAATAATTAATAACAATAAAGTACATATTTATTAATAATTTAGAGCAAATTTGGGAAGAGCCTGTATTTTGACCTGATAAATTGAATGATTTTAGGATTAAGACAAAACAAGCTCCTACATGTTTATAAATTAAATCATTAAGTTTTATTGTTTAATTTGCAATCAGGCCTGTTTGTATAAACTGTCCCACTGCTGGGCGCGGGCCATCTTCTCATTGTGAGAAGAGTAAGGCCATAGTCTACCACGCTGGCCAAGTTCGGGTTGGCAGATTTCACATAATATCTTCAAGATCATTGAGAACTCACAGACATGTAGGTTTCCTCACGATGTTTTCCTTCACCGTTTGAAGTTGGCGGCAATCCACAATACGCACATAACTTCGAAAAGACAGAGGTGCGTGCCGCGGGATTTCAAATCTAATTGTTTAATTATTATGATGAAATAAGCATTGTTAAACAACTAATTATCATCATATTAATAGAAAACCCCACTTTAGGCAAATGTAACTAGAATATTTTACAATAACTTTCGCGTAATGAAATAACTATTAAGAATACTCTCACGGGTATTTCCACTCCATCCTGTTCGAGTACAGAGCCATGAGTTGAACGAGCGCTCACTGAGTTCAATCTAAAATTTTCATCCAGTTAGCGTGCACTCAATTGCATAATGATTTTTCGATCTAAATGGTCGCTTTGCGAATTGCCCGGATTCGATTTTCACTTCTGACATCACTGTTGTAAGAATATTGGAGA
The DNA here is from genome assembly GCA_947563715.1 of Lycia hirtaria. Taxonomy (NCBI): domain Eukaryota; kingdom Metazoa; phylum Arthropoda; class Insecta; order Lepidoptera; family Geometridae; genus Lycia; species Lycia hirtaria. The sequence continues at coordinate 31,049,650 of OX387375.1, forward strand.
ATGCAAAATTATTTTTAAAGGTTCCGTAGTTATTATAAATTCGCCACGTCCGTCGGTGTGTCGGTATGTCACTGCCAGGGGCTTCCCTAAATTTGTAATCCCTTATATTTATTATAAATATATGGAACCATTATTTTTTGTGATTATAATATCGACTAGGCTACGTGTTAATTTAAGGTATAATCACAGCCCCGCATATAATCACAAACTTTCGCTGGATAAAAATGTAATTAAATAATTTGCAAAGAGAGTCTAAAAATAACAAGCTACAAAATGATAATGTCTTGTAGCTTTGATCCTACAACGAAACAAGGTCCATGCAAGGAGTATGATGGTACCGAAACTAAAACTCAACTTGTTTTTGGACGAAGCCCTTATGCTGCCTACTGTTGTCCAACTACGCAAGAAGAAGGATAATGTTTATATATATTTTCGTTTCGCAACAAAGAGCCGCAAGTGTCTACAACATAGATAAACCTCTAAGAGACCAGAAGACGCAGATGAAGGCCACACGATAATCAAGTTATTTGGACTTCTTTTCAGCGATGGCCTTCTTGTGGCAGAAGTGATGATGAAATTGTCGGAATACGTTACGTTCTTTCTGATTCTGAGTAGTCGGGTAAATATAGGTCAAGCATCGGCAAAATGGGTCGAAGTTATAGTCAAGCCATTGTTAATGAATATTTAATAATAAGTATACTTTGCCTAAATAGACTCGAAACTCGCTGAATTAATTATATTCATAATTCCGTACAATCTGAAACTCTGAATAAGTAAACCCTTTAAAGTTTGTTTTGAATTATTGCGAAGAAAACTCACAAAATTATAGTTTTTTTTTTTAATGAAACGTCGCGCATGCGGCATAATGTCTATAATGACGTTCTGTCGTTATCTGTCAATAATATTTTAGTTTATTTGTCATTGTGGTTGTTGTTATGTGTTTACATGATTCTGTGTTTACATAATTTTTCGTTGGGACATCTTCATGGTATGTTACTTATTTTATTACTTTCACTGGATCGGGGATTAAAAATGAATACTACACCACTACTACAAGTGGCAGGAAGACGCTGGATGCAGGCCGCTTCCAATCGGTCTTTTTGGAAATCCATAGGGGAGGCCTATGTCCAGCAGTGGACTTCTTATGGCTGAGATGATGATGATGATGATGACTACACCTTTGGCCTGTCTCCACATCCTTCGCTCTACTCGCTTCTTTAGTGCCTACGGTCTCATGATACACGTGGACTACGGACACCATGATATTTCTACCCCCGAGGTGGTACTCAGTGCACTTCCTTACATAGACACGCTCTACGCAAACCAGCTGGTCTATCGGTTTTAATAGAATACATTTCGCTGGGTGAGCATGGGATCTGAAATGTTTTATTTCATCCCAGTGATCTATGTGTACTAACTTTCATCCTACATTTTCTTCTATCTAACGCCTTTTACTCATTGTTGGATATTCAAGAATCTCGAACGAAGGGCTTCATTTTTATTAGCGAACGTTTAGATAAAATTGAGCAATACACAGTAAATACAACCAAGAATTGTTACGCAAGCGCATTGTGTATATATGTGGATCGCAGCGTCGCTCAATATCAGGCGAGCTGGCGGTCAAGCGTGCCTGTCATTAACAAACAGCATACCCAGCAAACGCTCTGCGCTGGTTCCTTTTGCATTTCTTTTTAAATCACAGTTTATTTTTGTTATGGTCTAACACTGAGCTTCCTATTCAGAGAGTTGTTTCGTTCGACACAAGTAATTATTTTATCACAAATTTATGTACAAAAATTGTATTCATGATGGGAAATCTACCCGCCAAAATACAGGTGTTTTCTGCACCTAGTTCGGCGGCTATGGCCGAACTAGATTTTGAATTATAGTTAAACAGTTCTATGGAACTAACGAAAATTACCGTGTATTATTAGTTCTATATAACAAATGAGAGAGATTTCATTTTAATAGTTCTACCATAGAACTAAAGGGATAAAAAAATCAACAGTTCTATGACGTCACAATTCTATAGAACTAATGGGAGTTACCGAAAAAAACTGAAAAACCGATTTCAATTTTGATTTAACTAAACATCAAAATACTCAACCGATTTTTATGATATCTTGTGGCACCACCTAGGAAGCCATACCCTTTTAAACAAAAAAAAAAAAAAAAACAAATCGTTCAGGCGTCTTCGAGTAATCGAGGAACATACGTTTAGGCGTATTGCCCATTTGACATTTTTATAATGACATTTTAAATGATATTGTATTTATATAATGAATATTACTTAATGTTAAGACATGAATTGTTTAAGAATAATTTTTGAATATTGTGAGATAATTGGAATTTGTCTTTTTCCGTTTTTTTCTCAATATACGAATATGAATATACATTAAAAAAAGATTCTGACGAATTGAGAAACTCCTCCTTTCTGGAAAGCGGTTAAAAATGTAATAATGACCAATTTTCGAAACATTACAGGTTTTGTTCCATCCATTAAGTGAAGTCTGTTCCGTCATACGGTCATAAATAGTGAAAGTTCCTCTTCATATTGCCAGGGTAATATTACACAGCCATCGACGGCACTTAAACTACCGTAACCCGGCCAACAACACGTTGGAACTAATCAAATAATAGTGATATTATCATCTCCCGCAAACACTGTAACACCACTATACAGGTATTACATGAGTTAACAGCTGTCGCCTCCACGAGGGGTTATCAACGAATCTTCTGATAACAGACTGTTATGTGATATCTTGATTGTGCCATAAAATTTATTTTTAATGACTACACTTGGCATGCCTCTTTATAATCTACATATTTCGTCAGATTTTAAGGATCTTTTTTTTCCGCTAGTTATCCTGAATCCACCTGGATGTACCGGGGTTTTTTTTTTTACAACAGGCACCTTTGTCTACTTGAGTGTTCCTTGGAAAATATTTGACTTTCACTGTACACCTTGCTATAAAAATGGTTGTCTGTAAAGTCGGTTTACGGACGATAGTTTAACGTGACAACGTCATAACAAAACATTGATGAAATGCAAACGTTACAATGAGCGTAACGGGACAATGAGTCATCCTTTTTCGTGCGTGCAGCCGGCGTTCGTCGATTTATTAGACGTTGTCACGTCAAAATCTTCAGATTTCAAATTATTAACCCAAAGAGAATTACTTCGTTTTTGAAGTAGTTTAAAAGGAAACGTATTAATATTTTTTAGCTAAATGATATGCTGTACTAATAAAAATACGCTTACATTAATAAATGGTCAAGTTCTTGTCATGATATGCATATGCATAGGTAGGATTCCATAGCTAATGCTATACTTAATCTATAAAAACAACATTTCGGTGAGTATCGTTTGCTTAGACCACTTTGTGGCAAGCTATAATAATCTCGCACACATCACGTCTGAAAATCATTTTCAGGATAATAATTATCCCTTCTTTATATACACGGAGAGACACCTCTATTTGTCACTTTTTTTGAAAATTATACAGCTGTTTTCAGAACACATTTACTGACGAATTTATAAAGTTTCTTCGCAGCTACTATGGAATCCTAAAAAGATAAAAGTTATTTTGTTTATAGACAAGTATGCTACATCTTCGACCTCGTCGTAACTTTACACCAAATGATATTGTGTTCAGACGCGAGCAATAATAAGAGAGAGATAGCTGAAATTAACTCTAGATATAGACATAGACCAAATTTCATCATCATAATCACCCGCGAGAAACTACGAGACATGGATAGTCTTTGTTAAAATAACATTAATAACGGAGACTTTGATCTGTAAAGCGGAGTTCAGTCAACATAAAATTATATTTCCAAAGAGATCAACATAACAATACTAGGCACGAGTTTGGACCTTCTGCATGCAGCCACTCGATTGCAACAAATTGCAGCACAGAGCAGAGCGCCGCTCCTCGTTAATTAACAACGTTACAGCGATACTCGAAGTTGTAAAGTTAACACAACTTGTATAACAACTTCGGGGGTTTAACAACGCCCGGATCCCTTTTTACGACGCCGGCTTAGCTGCAGAAACGTGTGAGAAACAACTTGTTTGTAATTCTGTCTTTTTGTCCAGTTTTGTGTCTTTGTTTCAGTTTTGATATTTTTTTACCGACTGCGCGTCGTAAAGGAGGGTAATTTGTGTTAATCAGTCTACATAATATGTGTTATATTTTCACGAGTTTTTTTAAATTCTTGGTATTGTGTCAATAATGCCTAAGATTTTTATTGTATTTTTAAGTGAGCCATTTAGATAACGTTCTCTCTCTTCCCTAGTAGACGGGTAAACAATCAGATAAAGTAGCACGGCAACAAATGGACTTTGTGTTTAAAGTCATAATAAATTAAAGTTTACAACTATATTCGCTTTTGGTTAAGTATTGTTTTAAAGACCATTAGGTAAATTCCACATTCCGATAAATGAAAAAGATAAATAGTTTCATGGTAGATATTTAAAAAATCGAACGAAGCGTTTTGGTTTTACTTTTATCACATGATCTTTTAAATTGTAGAATACACTACATGAGTGAGTTTTCTCCGATAGATACGAGTATAACCTTCAAGGTTGCCTGGAAGTGATCGATTTTGGCGATAAGGCCGCCTGTTGTGTCACTAGAATATAAGCCCGTTTTTACTGTTTGTGTAAATAAACGAAAAAAACCGGCCAAGTGCAAGTCGGACTCGTGCACGAAGGGTTCCATACAATTATCTATAAAAACGGCAAAAAAATCACGTTTGTTGCATGGGACCATTAAACATTAATTTTATTAACCTTTGGATATTAATTTTATTTTAATTTAATTATTTATTTTTAAAGTGAATAATATAATTCAATATTCTGTGAATATTTCAAGCGTACCAGCGTACGTACGTAAGCGTGTTGCCGTTATCAATATCGAGCAAAAACGAGCAAAAAAATCACGTTTGTTGTATGGGAGCCCCTTCAAATATTTATTTCATTCTGCTTTTTTTAGTATTTGTTATTATAGCGGTAACAAAAATACATCATCTGTGAAAATTTCAACTGTCTAACTATCACGGTTTATGAGACCTGGTGACAGACGGACGGACGGTCAGACAGACAGACAGCGGAGTCCTAGTAATAGGGCCCTGTTTTACCCTTTGGGTACGGAACCCTAAAAATATACAACAATATATGAACGTTACAAAAACTTTATTTTCACAGATATTTTTTTAATTCCGCGTAATCTATCACATAATAAAATTTTATTGTTAAAATAAATTCCATTGTAATTTCTCTGACAAAGCCATAACTTACCGCGGCTCAAGACAAATTTATTGTACCGCCTTAAACCTCTAAAAAACAGGCTAGGTTTTTCATAAATAGAAAGTACTTACTTTTTCCTCCAGGGAGAGGCGATTAACCTTTGGATTTATTGAGGGTTAAATGTATAAAAAGGCTGATGAAGGAGCGAGATGGAATTCCTCTATCTAGTAAATAGGTATCTTTATAACCTTCTCCATCTTAGTGCTAGGTAATCATTGCCCCTACCATAAACAAGAGCTAGACGGCACGCCAGCCACACAGCGTCATCCGTGGCAAAACACACCTGCTCACGGTGTGGACGATTGTGCCGTATATACATACTCGGATTGGTTTATTCAGAAAAGGTGCCACCTCTCCCATGACACTACTTAAATCGTCTGCAACGGATATAAAGGCCATATGATGACCATAAACACTAATCAAAAATGTTTTTTACTGTTATTAACCGACTTCAAGAAAGGAGGAGGTTATCAATTCGTAGTATATCTTTTTTAGGGTTCCGTAGCTCAAAAGAAAAAAAACGGAACCCTTATAGGATCACTTTGTTGTCCGTCTGTCCGTCTGTCCGGGTGTCAAGACCTTTATCTCGGGAATGCGTGAAGGTATCAAGTTGAAATTAAAACCATATATGCAAATCCATAGTATCTTGCTGCAGAAAGAAAAATGAAATTTTTCAGTTTTCGTAAAAAAAAGTTATAGCCGAATATGTCGTAAAAAACGCACATTTCGACACTCACAAGGGAATCAAAACCTATGGGGTACTTCCCGTTGATCTAGAACTGTGAAATTTGGCAAAAGCATTGTGTTTGAGTACACATATAGGAAAAAATCCAAAAATTGGCCATTTTTTACTGAATCACAAAAAAATAGTGTCTCTATTCAAAGAATGAGGGCCCAAATTTTAAAGTGAATTAACCGTATCATGTGGGGTATCATATGAAAGAGCCTCATTAGCATAAGCTAAAACAGGTTTTTAAATATTTTTACGATGTATATTTTTCGGTTTATGACGGAAAATATAAAAAAAATATATGATTTTCCCCTTTTTAGGGTTCCGTACCCAAAGGGTAAAAACGGGACCCTATTACTAAGACTTCGCTGTCTGTCTGTCTGTCTGTCTGTCTGTCTGTCTGTCTGTCTGTCTGTCTGTCTGTCTGTCTCCAGGCTGTATCTCATAAGCCGTGATAGCTAGAAAGCTGAAATTTTCACAAATGATGTATTTCCATTGCCGCTATAACAACAAATACTAAAAATTTAAAAAAAATTAATATTAAGGGGGGTCCCCATACAATAAACGTGTTTTTTTCGTATTTTTTTGCTCAATATTAAAAACGGTAACAGGTAGACGCTTCAAATTTTCACAGAATATTTACTTGTATATTACCTTTCAAAATAAATAATTAAATAACAATAAAGTAAATATTAAAGGGGGGCTCCCATACAACAAACGTAATTTTTAAGCAATTTTTACTCGATCTTAATTAACAGGTAGAAACTTGAATATTTGTAAGTAAATATTTAGAAATATTACTAACTATAAAAATAAATACCTAATCTAATGCATAAAAACTCACAAAATGAAAATAATCCGTGCATCTAAACGCGGCGCGAGCGCGAGGCGGTTGATAAGCAACGGCCGCGCGGGTAGCGGGGGAGGTAACATCACGATCACGGAGCGAGCCATAGCCGCGCGTATTCGCGCGAGCGTTATCATGCTGCCCGGATGTGTATCAAAAACCTACCTATAAGTTTGCAATTTACTACTTGGAATTTCGTTGATTTCTCGTTATTTTATAAACAGAACTAAACTTTGTAGTATTATAGATGATAGTACGGAACCCTTCGTGCGCGAGTCCGACTCGCACTTGGCCGATTATATTTAGTTTGTACGGAACCCTCAGCGGGCGAGTCTGACTCGCACTTGTCCGGTTTTTTAATGTATGTACACGAATTTCTCCATCATTCGTGAACAAATTTTTGTGTTTCTTAAATTGTTGTTTAAAGAAATATTTCTTTCTTATTCTTGAAATGTTGGTCCCATAGTTATTTTATAAACATTGCTTAATTACTTTTGAATAATCTCTTAAATAAAAATAAGCTGAGATGATGATGTTTTCGATTTCTCCATATCAGAATTTACACATCTACATGTCTCTTCTTCCCCAGAATAAGAAGCAGCGAAGATGAAGGGAGGCGGGTACCAGTACGCACCGCTGATGGTGTTCCAGGTCATCCTGATGGCACTGTACTTCGTGTTCGTGCGCTACGCTGGACCTGAAGACATGGACTTCAAAATCAGAGGTGAGCCACATACATATTTATGGTCAAGTAGGTATCCTGATGTTCAGCTTCACGCTTATCATAAAATACCTAATGCTGTACAGAGGATTTCAACCTTCAAATCAAGAACCTAAATCATAGAATTGGTATCTTGAATACAATAGGCGTATCTTGGGAAATCGTGCTCTACCTTTGGCCGTATCATCACTTTCCGTCGGGCGAGTTGTGTCGTGGTCAAACGTTGACCCTTTTCATTATAAAAATACCATGTATAAATTATACCGCTAGTCACTCTGATATATCAGGTAATAGGTATCTTTAATTAAGTAAAAAAAAAGTAAGCCCGGAATTTTTCTTGAAAATAGTTCTCTTCAATCTGAAAATCGGAGTCTACTTGACATTTGGCGCATGCACAAAATGTACGATGCCATATGATAGTCTTCCCAGAAAAAAATAAAAACAGGCCAAGTGCGAGTCGGACTCGCGCACGAAGGGTTCCGTACCATTATCTATAAAAACGGCAAAAAAATCAAGTTTGTTGTATGGGAGCCCCCTTAAATATGTATTTTATTCTGTTTTTTTAATATTTGTTGTTATAGCAGCAACAGAAATACATCATCTGTGAAAATTTCAACTGTTTAACTATCACGGTTCATGAGTGATAGACAGCCTGGTGACAGACTGACGGACAGACAGCGGAGTCTTAGTAATAGGGTCCCGTTTTACCCTTTGGGTACGAAACCCTAAAAATCAATGTCTTGTTCCGAATAGAAATCAAAACCCTTATACACACGTACACAGTAAATGCACCCACACAGTAAACCACGCGTGCAGTGATCAGGCGTAGTTGTGAGAATGGGTGAGCGTATACCCCGTGTAGTTGCACCTTAATTATATCGGTGTGGCTGCAGCCAATTACAAGTTCAGCACTCGGCTGACACTTGCACTCCGCATCACACCCGGCTCTCTATTCACCCGGACGTAGCCACAGATTATAAGAGAGGGGAAACTTTTGATACTGCTACCAAAGAAGAATCAAACTTTACATCTCGCAATGAAATTAATTTAACATTGTAGCGTTCGGTAAACTTTTAGCATTGGAATGGAGTTTTAGACGATATTTAGTCTGAAAGAGTTTTAGCCTAAAAGCATGTAAGACACTAATAGTGTAGATCGAATTTGATGCATAGAGTGGCATCTTTTGTGCTTCCAAGTATCAAGTGTGGCAAAAAAATACTTAAAATAGGTACTTACTAGCGTCAGTCAAAGAATTCGTTCAGTCAAAGTCTGTTTTTCTGTTGAATTATTTTACTTAGGTACTTTATATTCAGCGTCTTCCTGCCACTTGTATGATTTATTATTTTCTATCCACCTTGTGGCTGGTCTTCCAACCGCAACCGGTATGTTTGAAAATCCATGGGGGAGGCATATGTCCAGCAGTGGACTTCTTGTGGCTGAGATGATGATGATGATTTAATATTCTGGACTAAAGCAGTCACAGATTGGTGGTCGCGAGATAGCCAGCGAGTACTGGGAGACCTCCAGCTGGTCGGATGATATCGACAAGGCAGTGGAGAGATAGTGGTTGAAACTGGCACGGGGCCGGAAAGAGTGACGCACTACGATTATTGTCGAGTTTAACTTTCACCGAAGTTATCCATCTGCAGTGTTTTAATGAGAACTGTGTCGTGCAAGTGAGCCCGGCGGTATCCTTGTTATCAGTTAAATGGAACGGTGTTCGTGCAGTTCCATTAGCGAGATTATTAAAATCTCGGATGCGCCGTTTCAACCTCACTCATCAATTGATCGAATACCTCAAAAAAATGTGAACTAATTTTAGTTCTGAATGAAATCAAGAAATATGGACGCCATATTTTGGAGATTGGCACAGAATCGAGAATATGGCATAGTAAGAGAGAGGACTGTACCCAGCAATGGGATAGAAAGGGCTATGGATGATGATGATATTAGAGATAATAATATTTAGTAAGCGACGCCTATATACTTTTACATAGAAACAACAGGTTAGGAGTGTCGCTAACGCTTTGCAAAATTTTGTGTGAAAACGTGTCCTCATACAAGTGGCAGGAAGACGCTGGATGCAAGCCGCTTCCAATCGGTCTTTTTGGAAATCCATAGGGGAGGCCTATGTCCAGCAGTGGACTTCTTATGGCTGAGATGATGATGATGATGATGTGTTTTGAGGCATTTATTACAGTTTTATTATTTTAATTAATCTACTATTTAAACCAGACTGCATAAGAAGAGCAGGCAATGATTTCGGGTGTACCTATGTACACACATACACACAATATACGTATGTATGCATGTGTCTATATTACCTACCACGATTAACGATTTGGCAGATTTTTGTGTGCTAAATAAACCTTGTTGGATTTGTTATCGCTTTCCAAATATGCAAATATCCTATGGGATAAATATTTTGCTTTCTTCTGTGCATACATCGTTACATAAATATTTTAAATCTTGGACTTAATGTTAGCTCGTAGCTAGCTTCTGTCTCGTCGACTCCACGCTGATGTCCTGGCTCGTCAACCGTCCATATTGTTCGCTAATACCGCGTGCTAAATATTATGATTGCGTGTCAAGTGAATGCTTGAACGAGTCAGCTGGCGGCATGATTACCGTCATAAATCAGTCGGCAGCTGAGGCGCGGACACCACTCAGATGCACGATCATTTCTTAAACATATGTTATTTTAAATACGGTATTACTAAAATAATTTGAGCATTAGCGGGAGGATTTATTTTGTATCATCATATTTTTATCTAAGAAAAGTTGTTCGAAAACTGACGCATTTTTAAACGGTTTTATTTAGCTTGCCCTGTTTGTTGTCGATGTTGTTGTTTATGGTTTTTGGGTCAAAATTAGTAATCGAAATTTGACCCCCTTCCCGTTAACAAATTGATCTGATATTTTATTTTATTTTATTGATTTAGTTTAGATGATAATACAATGAAATATATTTAATATCATTCTAAATTCAACATGGCCGCGCCACAAAATTGCGGATTACCTACAACATCCACAATATAAGTATCAAATGAAAGGGCTTTTCTAGTAGAACACAGTAAATACTTATTCGCATTCTTTCTTTTCAATAAAACTGATTAACTTAAAAGGTAATTTAAGTACTTATATCTTCGTAAATTTGTAAATAATAAGTAGTTAAGTATTTCTTATTTATTTATAAAACATAGACATATTTCACCACGAAACCCAGTTAAACAAGTCGATTTATAAGATATCAATTCAATCTAGCCTTAAAAATCCAAAAATTGTAATGATTGTTCTCAGGAAAAAACTAAGCAGAATTCTACTTCAGTACACAAAAAAAAATTGGACCGAAATATATACCTAATTGTGTATGTACCATACACAAGGATTTCATTTTATAACCAAAGACCATTATATAACCAAAACCAAGAATGTAACCAAATAAAAAAATGTTTATTTCAGATAGGTGGGTGGCATAGACAAAAATAAATTGTGTAGGTACAGATAATATTGCCAAATTAAGCAAAAATGTAACTGCTTCTAAGGATAAATTTTCCTGGTAGTGCGCACGTGTTGGCATGTTTAGATTGACCGTGAGAGCGGCATGGAGTTGAGTCCGTAGGGCGCATTCGGTGCGGCGGGCTCTGCTCTCCGCGCCTCTCAGCGCTTAGCGCGTCAACAGATCGGTTGCCGGTTGATTAACGTCCGTTTAACGGCCGTTACCGGGCCTCGGAGAGGCAGAGTTTCTCTACTGAGGTGCACAGATTCTCTTCAATGGCTAGTTTCATTTATTTTATGTGATATATTAACATGGATACAAAGGCGGAGCAATACTACCAATTTTTCATTGAAATGCCAAAAACCAGTAGGTACTCAGCGAAATATAGGGCAACGTTATTAATTCGTACTGCACAGGAATGGTTTTTTTTGCCGCCATCATTGTTTTCTGAGAACAGTGAGAACTACGATGAAGAGCTGCAAGCTGGTGGTCAATCATAGATCCATCTAACTAAAAAAAAACTTTTTAATTCAATAATATTATATGTATTTATTGTGAATCAAGCTATCGGATGTCCTGGATAGGATCAAACTCGTATTTATATTTTAGGTTTTTTTTTTCGAAAATGGGCTTGTACTTGATCGCTAACTCACCTGATGTGAGGCGACTGTAGGTAGCTTTGTAACTCTAAGCCAAAATTTCCCACCAACGTCACCAATCCTAGTTTCTATCTGTAAATACATTGACGTAGAGAAAACGCAGGCCCTTGTCCCGGGGGCTTAGAGCGCGGCTCATGCGCTGATTAGCTTCAGCAAAGTTACAGAGTTGTTACAACTTCACTGGAGCTATCTCACTCGGAATTGCACTGCTATTTAGGGCACCGGGTTGAACACAAAGATGGATGGATAAAGTCTGCTAATATAGTTGTCTTCAACCGTAAGTTTTGACGTAGATTTTGGTTACACGGGGTAAAAATTAACGGGGGATTATTACAGTTCTAAGCAGCATTTAGGTATCATCGCAGCTTTTTATGAGGCTTAAATTGTAACTCATACGGTCTCAATTAGTGGAGCAAAAAATATGGCAGTTATGATGCGGGCGAAACTCCGCGCGAGCAATTTTAGTGGTTTTCATTATTTATAGAATACACACTGAATATTATCAAAAATTATTCGCTAAAATGTCTGTGTCGTTTTGTCTTCTGGTGCATACAATTTTCATATCATTTTGATCAAGTATTAGATATGGAGAGATTCAGAGATGTACAAATATCACCGATATACCTAACACAGCGGATTAGCAAGTTGAAGTGGCAGAGGCCAGGGTACATATCACGGAAACTGATGATCGATGGGGCCGACATATCTCGAGTGCAGACTGGAGGCCGCGCACTGGCAAATGCAACTTAGGAAGACCGGCCACAAAGTGAACATACCTTCGCTTAACATCAGGTGAGTTGGTGGTCAATCGTAGATCTGTCTTGCAAAAAAAAACTATACTTAAACTCAACCGTTTCTATAGCCCTCTTCGTTATAAAGACTTTTTCATAAGTAGACTGTATTATATCTCCCAAAACTATATAAGAAGTTCATTACGGTCTGTCTGTAGTCACATCCCGTTCCATGGATATTACTATATTATTTATATCTTCCTACATTTACATTATGACGATATGAATAACTGAAACGTACCATGTTTTCAGTATTTTTTCAGCCTAAGAAGAATATTACATAAAACAGCACTTCAAAAACATTATTTCAAACAAAACTGTTAAGGAATTTTCATACAAACGACCCATTATCATTGTATGTAGGTAGGTCATTTAAATTAGCGCTAATGACTCGTAGCTTAAAAAAAACGTTTCAAATAGCCTTCATACATTTAACTGTCAACACAAGCGATGTCAATTAAAATAATGCTCTCTCTAAATAAGAATCTTGCAATTAATTTGCTTGGGATTCCACATTAATCCTATTCTAAACTAGGACATAACGCCAAAGCTTAATTCCACCTTGTACGTATGCAAATAAAGACTAAGTTCGCGTGAATTACAGTGAATATTTGAGTTGTCTGTATTCACCTCTTGATGCACTTCAATTTAAGATCGCGATTCCAGGAGTAATTTGATAGGGTAGTTATTAGTTAGGAGTGTCTCGGACGTCTCCGCTTGCATTGTAGTGTCGCTGTCGGGTCGGTGATTAATATGGGAACTGGGGGGAATTGATGGGAACTGAGGGGAATTGATGGCTGGATTCTGTCTCTCTGTTATTTGTGAGGATGACGGCGAAATGACAGTGATATTTGAGCTTTAAAGTTGTCATCATTAGGATTAAGTTTAATTACTTTCTCCTGTCTATTCCTGATACGTTTTGAAGTTTTTTTTTTACATGACTACGTAAAAAGGAAGGTTAGATTTTTTGACCGTATGTGTGTTTGTATACTTATATGTGGGTATATATGTATACCTAACAACAACAACAACAACAACAACTCTTGCAAAATGAACAAATGCGCCTTTTCGTAACCCCCAAAAAATTTTTTCGTAAAAAATAAGTGATTTTACTAGTGTTATTCCAAAGAATGGACATTTATAACTTTTTATATCAATTTTACGCATATTTCTCTCGAAATCGTAAACTCAACAGCGTATCAAGCGTAACAAAATCGTAAATTAGACTGCATAAACCGATTCTCTGCAGTCTTATTTTGTTCTTATTTTAATATAGATACTTATTTCACTTAAATGTTAAATGACTAAACATTATTTTTACTACATCTGGCATGAAAAGAAATGTCGGAGGATGAAAATTGCAAAAACTTACAAGTTTTGATTAAACAATAGTTAAAACTTAAAAAATACAAGGAATGCATTCGCCTGATGTAGTCATCAGACGAATGCATTCCTTGTATTTTTCAATTTTAAACTCATCCGAGGTTCAGTGATTACTTATTAATAAATTGTTTATGAATACGTTGGGCCACACATCGTGAACCACGTTTGGTGACAAGTTTTCAACAGAAAGTTGGCAACCAGGCGCTAGGAACTAGAATACCACAATGCTATGAGTTCATGATGGTTTCTTTTATCGAAACTGCACTCTTTACTTAACTCATTCCAATTCTATATATATATGTTAGAACAGAATAATAGTTTTATCAAAGTTTAAAATTGTAAGAAACACGTTTGTAATGCATTGAGTTTACCAAATTTCATCATCATCTCAGCCATAAGAAGTCCACTGCTGGACATAGGCCTCCCCCACGGATATCCAAAAAGACCGATTGGAAGCAGCTTGAATCCAGCGTCTTCCCGCCACTTGTATGAGGTCATCTGTCCATCTCGTGGCCGGTCTTTAACTTACTAACTTACCAAATTTAGAAGTTGCCATTTAGAAATTTCGCTGTCTTCCTTTTGGTTTCCTCGTTAGACCTTCGTCATTAAGTGTAATATTGTAGGTAGTACTTACTTAGATAAACGAATAACGCCAAACTCTAAGAAGTTTGCATGTACCATACAATTATGTCACTGTACTTATAACTTAATGAAGAAATCCACAAACCAGATTTTAATTACAACACTGGACAATGTTAAAGAGAATTAATTCTCACCAATATACATCTGCAAAATTTGAAAATTTCATGCATTTCATAAATTAAATATAATGAAATAAAATTTATTTGCTAGAATGTAGGTAAACAAAGTCTTAGAAATGAATTACAATATAATAACTTTATTGCAAATATGGGTATACAGTAGTTGGATAAAATAATAAGTGAGAACGCCTTACTTCGTTACTTCTTAACAGCATGCAAAATAATTTACATAAATGTGAATATGTCCTTTTCTTTAAAGTAAATATTATCAGATATAAATAGATGATTCAAACTATATAAACTATATGCGCTCATACATTTCTCTCCACGACTTACAATCATATCATGAACTTATACAGTAAATTGAACAAGACAAATCGATTCCTAATAAATGATCATAGCCAGGATCCTCAGGGCGCTAATACAATAGGCGCAGCTGTCGAGCGCGATGATCCACGGAGCGTATTGGAAACAAACCGAAATGAATGAGATTATGCCGTAACATGATTCCGCGATCCCATGGTATCGGCATCAATCATTTATTATTTCGTTCGTTATACTGTCTGCCCGATGGAATTACTTTCCTCTAGACGCCTGTGCTCCAATATCTACAAGTGTACCAGCTGGAAGCTATAGAGTCGGCGAACTGGCGAGCTGTGAGGTTAATCGATGGTGATAAACTAGTTGGCAAGAAGTTACACTGAATCATCGCTTTGAAGCAGCATTACTACCCTATTGGATTTGTTTCGGCGAATGTGCGCAAAAGCTTCAATATTTTATTTCACTCCCTTTGTCCATTACAGGATAAATATAATATCTGCGCACAAACATTATTTACCCTGGATACTACTCTATCACTGCTGCTTGTTAAAATGGTTACGTTTAGCGTATTCTAATCCAGAATGACGTTTTTATTAATTTCAAACTGAAGATTTTTATAACTCCATCTTGCCTATAAATTCTTCTATCAGACGGTGAGAAACATGAAAAACCTACATTGATTCATGATGGATATAAAAAATCTGAATAAATTGTTTTGATTGCACAATTATGTAACCAAAACACTTCGTTCGGTCATCTTCTTCTTTGGTCTTCGTTCATTACTATATTTAAATTTTTTTTACGAATTTGAATGAAATTCGTATAATAACAACTAGTCCACACGGCGCGTTACGTCGGCGTTGCGTCGTAGCAACGTAAATATTTTAACGCATAGACGGCCACATGGGCGCTGCGCCATCGCAGCGTTACTACGACGCATTCGTGACGTTGCGTCGTCGCAGCGGCGACGCACAGCTGCGGCGAGTATTTTGTAAAAACATCGCAAAGCGAAATGAGCTTGCGTGTGTCTTACCTATCAACGTACAAACAACTGAGCGCTGCCGTTTCGGCGTCTCAATGTATTCATTGCTGGGGTCTACTCACCCCCGCCCGTTTCGTCTCAGGGACCGCAGCTCAGTCGTGTGTGCGTTGCGTCGACGCAGTGCAGCACCGTGTGAAAACTATTATTATTCGTATGTAAAACGACGCAGCGACAGCGCTACGTCGACGCAAAGCGCCGTGTGGACCGCCTCATACGCTACCTGAGTGACTTTTTCCATATTATACAGACATAACCCATAATTGTATAAAAATGCTTGTAAGCTGTAAAGTTGTGATAAACCCGCCCCCATCGGGAGAATATATCCCAGTAATAAGGGCTGATTGTTCCACCTAAGCCAGCATTAGCCACCGCCAACAATGGCGGCTCGTATAAATGTAATTTACGTTTCAGCAATTCGAATTTCCCGATCATCGTGAATTTCCCGATGATCGTGAAATGTGGAGCTAATAGGACGCTCTTGACAATCGAACTGTGATTTAAAAGATTTCAACCGCTCTCCGGTTTTATTGTTGGGTATCGAGCGCGAGTTATTAGATTTTATTAAGGCCATTCAACAAACCTAGTTTCGGAGGTTGAAGTTACACTGAAAAGATCCAATTTATTGGTAATGAATTAAATTGATCTTTTTCATGAGTCAAATAATCTTAAATTTGTGGTAGTTTAGCCCATTAAGTTGATCCGATAGTAAAAGGAAAGTAAATAAAAAATTCAGCATCGTCTGCTGACCTGACTGACTTAGACCATTTTTTTCTCCATTCTGAACTTTGTCGTAACGATTTTTTTGTATACAAGAGCGAAAAGAGCATTCGTATATCAAGTAAAGGAGAAAATATCAAGCAATAGAAAGAGATCCTTGATCACCAAATCCTTGGAAGAAGATGGAGAATCGTAGAAATTGCATCACAAACGAGAATAGCTCTCGTACTCTTAATTCTGAATGGTTTTTAAAAATTTCAAAGAACATCACCGCCCACTTTTATAATTATTATTTCCACATATCTCAAGGTTGTCTAAAAGAGATCGCTTTTAGCACTTAAGACTCCCTTTTGTGTCATTTTCATTTATATTTATTTTGTTGTTACTATATGTTGATTGACACAATAAAGTGTTATTGATTGATTAATTGAAGCTATCAAAATTGAATAAAAAAAGATAACTTGTATTAAATAGTTAGTGTGCGTAAACCTCGGCTAGTCAAGTTAAGGACCATCAATTCCTGGTAATCCCGGCGTCCAGGGTGGAATCTCGCCTACCTTGACGTCCTTAATCGAGCTTAATAAAGAATTGTTTCGATTTTACTAGAGATGGCTGTAAAGAGAACTTTAGCCGGATTGATGAGCTGTATTAATTACGTGTTATTTTTTTGTTTTTTTTTTCACAAAAAGAAAAAGTTAAAAATAATATATAAAGTTTGGGATAATAATTTTGCTATGAAATAAACTAAAGTGGTTGTTAACTAAGATATTGCGCTAACAAACTGGCAAAATTCGCTTTCATCTGTTCGAGTGTTAGACATACTCGCGTTCAGCTCGTGTTCTTAATTAATCTTGATAAAACTAAATACGTACTTAAATCAGCATCATCTTTTAATCTATGTTCCAATGTCCATCAGTGGACGTCGTATGACGAGATGATGACGATGTATTTGGAAAACATTTGATATTCGATGCATCATTCATATTCAAAATAATCACTCATGCGTTGGTTAACAAGTAATCGTTTAAAATACTAAATATAAAATCGACTTCAAAGTTCGCTATTCGTTTACTTGGATAACATATTTATCCAGTTATTTTGTTATAAAATCCAAAATTTTGGACCGATTTTGATAAAAATTCTGTGGGAACACCTGGGAAGTTATACTTTTTCTAACCTTGAGGCCAAACGATCGCAATTTTTTGAGTTGTAAGTAGCGTAAGACGAGTACGCAATTTACGCTGCATTTAGTTTAATGGAAAAGTGCGGTTTGTGCCACAAGATGAAGCAAAATAAGTTGTAAATTTCAAATGATTTTAAATTACGCAACTCACAAGCAGAACTCGAAAAATTACGCTCGTATGACCTCACCCTATGCGTCCAGTGCAAATTACGCTCGTATGAGCTCACCCTATGCGTCCAGTGCAAATTACGCTCGTATGAGCTCACCCTATGCGTCCAGTGCAAATCGCTCGCAACGCGGTAACTTTGTGCCATGTCTAACTGCAGTCTCATATTTTTGGCAGACCTTATCTAGTGTTATATCGGATACATAATATAATTATTATATATTTAGAATCCGTTAATATGGCGGATTGGTACGCCTAGTCTCTACCTTGAGCGCTCCCAATTAATTTGCAATTAATCCAAGTGGTTCGACCAATTTCGGACATTGATTGATTACAGTATCCTCAATACAGATTTAATTTATTGATGGGAAATCTACGCAGACGATTACATTTACACAAAATGCAAATGAGACCTGGAAAACGATCGCTGAAGTGTTCGAATGTAGCTAGTAAATACAAAAAAATACAAAGTAATTATTTTAAAATAAAAACTATGAGTATTTTTTGTATGATTTTTATTTTGTGTTGTATGTTTTTTGTCACAGTAAATTTCTGTCTATGTCTATGTATATGTCTCATTTTATGAAGTCTTGATGGTTAATTATTGTAAACTACATATTTCATTCCTACATACTACTCGTAGCTTTCTTATCATAGTGTTCAGTTCGCGACTTCACTTCATAATATTTTAATTTTAGGCTACTTAAAGCAGTGTCACTTGCTTGCGATCACAATGAAAACTAGAAAAACTGGACGTCAGGTCAGTTACACTAGAATTAAAACCACTCAGTTCATATCTATCTAGAAAGACCCATTTATGACACAAGTTATTTAGATTGATAGGAATTATACACTTAGTAGCAAGACATATTCTCTTACTTGAAGTACCTCTTCGTCTAATGGTTGCCTGCAAAAAGGACCAGCAAATATCGTCAAACTTTTCACCTTCTCGAGCAAAAAGAGGCAGAACACTTGTCGTATTTCTTACAACAATACACCCTAATGTGGTAAACGCTTTGCAAACTTGAATGAATCAAAGTTATACGGCCGTCTCGCGAAACTTTCAATGCTAAAGCAGTCGTTATAACCTACATCGGACACTTAACATTTTATTTATTGTACCGCTCCGGCGTTCCACTAAAATGGATTCGGCCCATAAAAATAATAATTCTCGTGACAACACGCGCGACAATCTCTATGAAGACCTTTTTTTATTCCATTTCACTCCGGAGGGCAATTTTGAATCCAGAAAAACAATGAGCGCCGTAATTTCATTTGCAATTTTTCATCGGACGTAACAATTACTGGCTGGAAAAAAAATATACAGATAAAATGAAAATGAAAGAATTGAATAGGTTTTTATTGTTCGTGTTTATTTGTACGAGTTCATAATGGTACAGTCTAATGTAGCGTGGGACTCCGGCTGGGCTATTATTTAATTTGCGTTTGTCTCTGTCAACATCGCTAGTTATTTGTAAATGCGTATGGATGAAATTTGCGGCGTTCGTGACAATTCTGTATACATTTTTCATTATTCAGTAAATGTATTTTTAAAACAAAAATTTACCCATCTTTTTGCTTTTTTTTATTTATTTACAATAAATCCCACTATATGGGTCGTAATGTCACGTTTCCTTTATTTTTTACATAGAATGAGTCTACATTTGGCCTTTAGCTCGCCTAATGAAAAGTAACTCTGTAGTCGATGACGAAGCACGGAAACCTTAAAGGTATTTGATTCATTAGGAGAACGAACGTTTAGGTAAAATAAAGTATTGTAAAATATTGAATTAAACCGATCTTTTTTATTATTTGAATCTTAGAGGGCCAAATTGGCTTTGACAGCCCCATCTAGTCACTGCGACCTTCTTGGTCCGATCTTGCTCATTGGCATAGTCTGAAGAACTCTTCCTCATTATTGTGCAGAACTTATTGTGACTCAGTATTACTAGTCTACTCTCACGTAGATGTAAGACTCGGTACTCTTGTGTGGGAGCACCAGATTAGGAAGAAGGCAACTGTCATTTATTGTCTCATTACGCAAAAATATTGCAGCAGATGATTCGCCACTAAATGGAGACTCCACATATTAGCGCAGCAAAAGCAACATTGGCGTGGGTAGCTAAAGGTGTCGAGAGGTGTGTTGCGCTTTCTCTAAATACTATATCCGGTGTGCTATAACCCTAACACTTCTATTTTGAGACTTATAGGAATTTGCACCTAGCTATAACTTATAGCTAGGTGCAAATTCCACCCCCAGGCGGCTAGTCAAGACAAGCCCCAAGGAATTGGTGTCGCCACTCACTGACCGCTCGCCACAAAGATGCACCTGCGTTAAATCACATTATTAGTATAACGAAACAAAGAAAAATAAATGTGTTATATTTTTTTTTTGTTTTGATTTTGAGCAACGCTGCGGTCCATATGTAATATTTACTGCCTTATTTGTTGTATAATTATAATGGTATAAGACGGGTAATCATGATGGTTTCCTTCAGGTGAGTGACTCGCTCGTTACTCGTTTGTTTATAAGAGTTCCTTTGCAGAGTCCGCTAAAAGAATTTAATTTCCATACTAGCTATTATCTGTAATTAAAACGCCAAGCAGTTTCATGGTATCTATATTTATTAAGCCGTACAGTCTATAAACATCTGGTTGTAAAAACTTGTATTCTGGAATATAATGTTCCTTACAAAGTGTAGACATCTACTAGGTACGTAAAGTTTTCTTGCCGGCTAATAAAACCGTATGTAGTGACTAGTCTTCCATATTTATCATCTTCTCTCCAGGGTTCGAAGACACCCACGTGATGATCTTCATCGGCTTTGGTTACCTGATGACATTCCTGAGAAAGTACTGCTACAGCGCGCTCGGATTCAACTTCCTCCTCGCAGCGCTGGTCGTCCAGTGGGCGATACTGTGCCAGAACTTCTTCCGCATGGAGCAAGGAACTATTAGTATTACGAAGAAAGTACTACTTGGTAAGTACACTATCCGTCTTTTAAACCGACATCCAAAAAGAAGGAGGTTATGGATTCGTCTATAATTATATATATATATATTATGTTTTCACCGAGTACTCCGCCAATTGCGCATTGATTTTATTGATTCTTTTTTATTTGGTAGATGATACTTCAGAGGTAATTTCATGAAAATTCTATCAAAATCGGTTTAATACTATAGTTTTTATAACAAAATAACTTGTAAAATATCATGCAAGGCTTGCCTGTAGAAAAGTGAACAGCAAGTCGCTTACCTATACTTATCACCGTTAGTTACGAATGTGTGTGTAAGCGCGTTTACAATATTTAAATTCAACACTTGCAACCTAACCGAGTTACCGAAAACATCAATGTATTATTTTATAATTGCCAACAATACAAGCAATTACTAGAATTAGGAGTTTGATTAACACCAAGTACATCCTCTAAAGATGTAACACCAAATAAACAAATTGCGTATTTTGAAGTCGGTTTTTTCAGTAACTATAATTATTTACATATTTATGTTAAGTAGATCTACAATTGACTACCAACTGGCCTGATGTTAAGTGAAGGTGTGGCCGAGGATGGGGGAAGATATCTGTAAACGTATGATTAGCTCATTATAGCTGAAATATTCTTTGGCAACTTTTGTTAGACGGAAACTGATGCGCGCGAAAACGAAACAACATTTTTTAAACTAAAATGCGTTTATTATGTTTTTATGAATAAAACGGATAGAATATTATTATTTTATATTATTATTATTATATTATTTTATTTTATTTTATATTATTATATTATTTTTTTGGTATAAAATGTAAGCGTGGCACTCATTTCTAAATAAATTATGTTTACTGAAGTATAAATTGTGTTTTAAACCAAGCTCCAATTGGGTTTTTGTTTGCAAAATATGCAGACAGCATTGTAACTGACGACTGAGGGAACCGAAAAGTTCTCGAATGGAGACCACGAACTGGCAAGCGCAGTGAAGGAATACCAGCCACAAGGTGGACATGCAGGCCGCTTCCCACCTCTTTTTCCGGAAAATCCGTGGGGGAGGCACAGCAGGGGACTTCTTGTGTGATGATGATGATTGTGACTTCTGATGTGTGTTGTAGTAATCCAAGACCACAATATTACTGATGTTGCTAGTCACTATCGTGGTCATCAGGTACAGCCCTAGAAACACAGCGTAGCTGATAAGGGTCTCCCGCCACCTTTGTTTACGGATGCTAAGAAAGGTTGCAAAAACAACGTAATTCATTAGAAAATACACTGTTTTAATGGTAACGAAATAAACAAAGTTCCTTCTAATTAGTTAAATGCCTTAAGGGATTTAAGTATTTGTCAAATTTTGTATAGAACTGCTGATATTTTTTCACGTATTTCCAAAAGTAGTATCTTACACAAGCTGCCCTTAATCAAGTGAATGTGAGTGTACCAACATGCCTTCAGTTTGTCTCAAATTATTATATTGTCTTGATAATGTGTAATTAGGTGCGGTAAAGCTTAGTTCCAGGAACAAAGTGTCCATTACACACGTGAAATGTGATTCTGATGAGCCTCCAGTAACCATCATTCCTTAATAATTACTACATTTAAGTGGATATAACTAACCTCCAAACCTAATTGCGAAAGGTGAGAGCAGTTGTATAAAAGGTCAAGGATTCTATCATAACGGATTAGGCTGGGAGGTGGCGTTCGGTTTGTGTACTTCAACTATATGTTTTTTTTTTATAAAATCATAAATACAAACCCCATTTCAACACGGGGAAACATTTCATTTTATAACATTTCATTTAAAACACGGGGAAGCCGTTTCTCTCGACATCTTGAAAGCTTTTGACAGGGTCTCGCATGACAGCCTTATCAGCAAGCTTACTTAGTTAATTCTTCTACTTCTTTTGCATTTCAAAAATAATAGTAAGTAGTCATTGATGGCTGCTCGTCTGACCGAATGGCTATCAATGCTGGTGTTCCCCAGGGGTCAGTGCTTTCTGCTACGCTTTTCTTGCTGCATATGGTCTGCTGAAACCCGGTATTTTTGGATACGCAGACGACAGCACCGTTGTAGAAAGTTACGTATCTGACGCGCGAGCCGGTGTACCTGAAATCCAGGCTCAGAGAGAGGCAATGGTTGAGCGCTAGAACTTGGCTCTTAAGGCAGTCTCCGAGTGGGGCGATGCCAACCTAGTCAATTGAATTTGACTAGGTTGGCATCGCCCCACTCGGCTACTAAAACACAGGCGTGTCTATTCTCTGCTAAAAGGAGCCAATTCCAGCTGGCTCCTACTTTCCGAGATGTTTCGATACCGATTAAGGATCACCTCGAGCTCTTAGGCGTTACTTTGACGTCCACCCTTAACTTTGGCTCCTATATTGAGTCCTATGTTGTATCTTTTCGAAGGTGCGTCGGTACTTCACGCCGGAACAGTTGCTTACACTATATCAGGCACAAGTTCGGTCGTGCATGGAGTACTGTTCGCACCTTTGGGACGGATCTGCTAAGTACCAGCTCGAGGCGTTAGAGACCATTGAGAGGCGTGCTAGGAGGCTCATTTGTGAGTGTGCGTCTGCTTTGCATGATCTCATTCCTCCATGCCCATTTTTCTATCGGACAGTAAGAAGCACGAAAAAGCGACATCGTTACATGGTTGAGATTCAGAAAACATACGAAACGCTTTGGCTCCACTTTCATTGTGCGTACCGCCAAAATGTGGAATGCGCTTCCTGAATGGGTCTTGCCGAATAGATATAATCTAAGTGTCTTCAAATCGCGAGTAAATAGGTTTCTTCTAGGCAAGCGCGCTCCATCGTAGACCGTAACTGTCGCTTAACACCAGGTGAGTTGACGGTCAAGCGCAAGTCTATCGCCGAACAAAAAAAATCACAATTCCAAAATTGTAACTTTCAATAACTCCGGCAAATGTGTTACTATAATTATTTGTGCTCCATCGTGTTGAATTTATTTTATTTATGATACATTTTGTCTTTTAAATATTAATACTTCCGTGTGTTCGAAACTGTTTCAAAAATGTATCATTCGAAAATCTCTTTCTTGAGAAATAACATACTTATTTTTTTTAAACCATAATAATGTCTCTGCCTCTTAGACTATAACGATGCCTATAAAGCGATTCAGGGTACCCCTAGTTTGTAAGGCAGCATTTTAAATATTCAATTTCCTCCCCTTAATAGACAAAGGCCTTTTAATTACGTAAAAGAATGCTCTGAAATTGTTTTTAATAGGGTGAAGAAAAAAACCGTTAATTCTTTTAAGAGTCAATTGAATTAATTGATTGTTAACGTTTTTGTGATCTGAATAAATGTAGATCTAAAATGTTATGAGAGTTTTGTACTGCTTTAATTGGATGTATTATTGAGCTGCAGGGGACAATGGAAAATGTGAAAATAATATTACGTTTTGTTTTACTTCATGTACACAAAAATACTTAGTTAATTTGATTGTCATCAGTACCTTTGTGATTTGTACAGGTAGGTGATGTAGTCGTGGGTTTGGATTGGATTCAGGGTCTGAGATTTGCTCGTTTATCATATAGAATAGCTCTACGTTTGACTACCAGCACGCCTGATGGAAAGCTATGCCGTGGCCGATGATAGCATGTAGACCTAGAATAATAAATAATACTTATTCATTGTAGATAGTGACCCATTAGAAATTATTGGTTATAATGCATATAACTCCATCTGCATCTAAAGGGAAATTATAGAACTTGATTAACCAACTTCAATTAAGATTAGTTGAACAATATGTACAGGAGTACTAATATTAAAATGAATATCCAGAAAGATGAATGTACATTTTGCCAGTTAATGCCAAGGTCTAATAGTTCACTTCACTCTTTCGGCCAGTCTAAGTGAAAGTGTCTCCTATCTCTGTGTCTCTCTCATTCTCTGTGTGTGTCTGTTAAGTTTTCATAGTTGAACGGCTAAAATTTGAATTTTATTTATTCGATACTGTATAGGTAAGTGCATGCAAAAAGGACTTTAGGATACCTTTTAAGATAAAAAAATCCGCTTTCATCAAAAAATCTTAAAATTGTGATAAAGTAAACGCACCAAACTACTATGCTGTATACTGTGACGCAATAGTAACTATAGGTCGTAAAGTCGCAATGCGCTCGGAAACCTTTCGTTTTGTATTTTTGAAAAATGGAAAGCTTAGAAAAATATTAGATTGAATTATTTTACAACACGTACAAAACGGTTTCCAACGGGTCTTTTGGGAATCCATAGGGAAGGCCTATGTTCAGCAGTTTCTTATGGGTGGGATGATATAAATGGTGACAAACTGTTGTGATACCCTTTGCAGAAGCGGACGTGATGTCGGCGACGGTGCTGATCACTTTCGGCGCACTGCTCGGCGTCACCAGCGGGCTGCAGCTGCTCTTCATTTCCATTGTGGAGACGGCGGTTGGCTGCGTCAATATCTGGCTCGTCGGGGAAGTGTTTAAGGTACAAATGCTTATCAAGTAATCACTATGGCTCAGTTGGTAGTATATCTACCTGCTAAGCTGTAGGTCGTGGGCTCGATCCCCACCCAGGGCAAACATTTGTGTGATGAGTATGGATGTTTGTTCTGTGTTTGGGTGTTTCTATGTATCATATGTATATATTTACAACAAAAAAAGTATGTATGTATTCTACCAGCCATCTAGTTCCATAGTACAAGCTTTGCTTAGTTTGGACTAGATGGTGTTGTGTGAAATGTCCCCAAAAAATAAATAAAATAAAAACTATGTATTTATTTATACCAGACACCGCAAGGACATGGTCGGGAGGGACATAGCCCTCCTTCTTTTTCATTTGTATGTATTTAAGCATGTTTCTATATTACCTCCTACAGCCTTAACGGCTTAACCGATTTTGATGTGCGAGGTGTCGTTAAATTTGTCTTTACAGTTTACTCCCTGAGTATCATAAGCTATATGTTTTATTGTAAAAATACGGCTTTCGAAAAAATAAAAATATATATTTTTAACCGAATTCCAAAAGAAGGAAGTTCTCAATTAGACTGTGTATATACATATATATATAATTATATTTTGTATATTTGTTCAGCGATTACTTATTATTACAGCCAATTATGAATTGAGTTTGATCACTGTTTTTTGTTTGGCAAGGTAAACTTTAGAGGTTCCCTATGAATTTTATCTAAACTAAAGCGGTTCTAAAGTTTCCGGCAGCCTAGTCTGACTTGCGATCCGCAGGGCCTGGGTTCAAATCCCGCGGCACGCACCTCTGTATTTTCGAATTTATATGCGTATTGTTAATTGCCGCCAACTTCAAACAGTGAAGGAAAACATCGTGAGGAAACCTACATGTCTGAGAATTCTCAATGATCTTGAAGATGTGTGAAGTCTGCCAACCCGCACTTGGCCAGCGTGGCAGACTATGGCCTAGCCTTTCTCACAATGAGAAGATGGCCTGTTCCCAGCAGTGGGACAGTTTGTACAAACAGGGCTGATTAAATAAGAAAAAAGCGGCTCAGTACGCGATAGTACAGGGCATGCTTATACCTAATATTTTAGAATATCTTGTCACTATTTGTTTCGTTTACCTGAACCTAACACGCCGTGGGGTACCGGCTCAACAATACTATAACTTCCTAGAAAAGTTCTCGAGTGGAAACCATGCAGCGGCAAATGCAGCATAGGAGACCACCCACGACTTGGACAGAATAACCTCATACAAGTGGCAGGAAGATGCTGGATGCAAGACGCTTCCAAATATTTTTTTTCGAATATCATGGGGGAGGATGTGGACAACTTCTTATTGCTAATGATGATGTTGATGGTGACCTGACCTTGTGTAATTACTTACCTGAATTTTAGCTTCGAGAGGCAATTACCGTTTGAATACCGTCTCTACTAATTAATTACTACATCAGAGAGCGCCACGCTCAAACTTTGTCTTTCATCCAACTAATCATATTAATGTGTAAATTAGTTTATTTGGTAGTATGTTTGTGTGTGTTGGCAGATACTGTTCATATTCATAATGATGGAATGTTTTATTTTTCTTTCGGATAACGGACACTGTTGCTTTGTTTGCTCGGATATGTGCTTGCTTCAAATATAGACAAATGTATAAGACACTTTTTTGTTGATACTTAAATAAGAAATTGAGTTTTAGAAATAAAGAACAAAAAGCTTATAATGTGAAATAATTATTTGTTCAAATATTTATTTTATTTGAATGTATTTTACGTTTCACAAAACCATAGTGAAAATATTTTATAGAAAGAGAAACGTACCTATATATCATAAATCTTATTCAATAAATAAAATACCTATTTTCAGATGAAAATAAATTAATTATAATGAATCATTTAGAGCTTCTTTGGCAGTTGGTTCTAAGAATCTATTAATTTGTAAATGAATGATATAATTTTCCTTTTTGTACATTAACTTTGTGACCAGGGAAGTTAGGAACATTTCCTTTGAATCTTATTTACAAATGATGTTGTCTTCCGAGTTTGGATGAAATAAGATTTTCAATTATTATTAATTAGTAAACTTTTTTTATAAATAGAATTCAATATCATTACGAATTAAAAAAAAACGATTTATAAGAAGAACAAAATACTTGACTGCAGAAAAGCGATTTTGCAGTCTAACCTATGATCGTTGGGCTTGATACGCTGTTGAGTGTACCTTTTTTTAGGATAAAGTATGCATAAAGTCGCTGTAAAAGGTATTTAAATGAGCATTCTTTAAAATAATTATATTAAAATCAATTATTTGTTTTGTTACGAAATAGTTTGGCGGTTACGAAAAGTGCAATTTTTAGTTTCTGCGAGAATTTTATTATTATTGCAGGGCTGATGGCTCAGTGGTAGTACGTCTGCCTCTGAAGGCATGGATGTTTGTTCTGTGTATGGGTGTTTATATATATTTACAAACAAAATATACATATATATGTATTCTATCAGCCATCTGGTTCCCATACTAGGTACAAGCTTTGCTTAGTTTGGGGTGTTGTGTGAAAATGTGGAGGACATGTTTATTTATTTATTACTCCTAATAATTTTGCCTGTGACTACAGTTATACTCTGAACACCACCATGAATATGTATGAAATACAATAAAGTATTTATTACATTTTGTTTCATACTTTCTAGAGCGCGCTTTTTCAGTAGTCGGGTTTTAGTTTTACAATTTATTTTTTATTGAAGATGTAAAATGACTTTTTTTATCTTAATTATAATTTATTTAATTATATATAATCTTAATTTTCTTATATTAAACATAAGTATGTACGTAAAATATATGAAAATAATCAAAATTTTGATCAAAATGAAATTTAACTTGAAAATTTGTGATGTTGACTTCTAGTGATAGGATTTTTTTATAAGTTGGTTCATTCATTTTATATCTACTAAAACATGTGTATGCGAGAGAGAGCCGTCTCTCTCTCGCGATGATCGAACTGCAGCCTCTTAATGCGATCTGCTCCATACAAACGGACTTTTTTTTACTAGACTAGTAGTTATTTAATACAACGTGTTGATTCCAGGCGGCAGACGTGGGGGGCTCCATCGCTATCCATGCGTATGGCGCGTACTTCGGGCTGGGCGCCAGCATGGCGCTGAAGTTTGGCACAAAGCAGGCGCAGGCAGACCCAGCGAGCACGGGCTCCAACCAACCCCCGCCTGTCGACCTCAACAGCCCTTCCTATGTCTCCGACGTCACTGCTATGATAGGTTAGCCAATAACTGTGTCGTTTCAAATGAAAACTTGTTTAGACGCGCTGAGTACTTTATTTTGTGGATATTGACTATTGAATGAGACTGAACCGTCACGCTCGCGCATTCGGCTAAAGGAGCGAGAGAGATATACTAAGTATATAGCCAATGCGTCACTATCAAGTTTTCACTTTTGTTGAGTACCTGAAAAGGAAAAATCATATAAGATAATTTCGTATTCTATTTGTATACTTGTCAGGATTTCTGAAGAATGCTTTGATGTGTCAATTCATAATTAAGTTGTATGCTTGACTTGGCGGAGCACGGTACTGCCGTGTCTTCTTCAGATACTTGAAGTTGTCGAAAAATAAGCTTTAGATCTTATTTTTCATCTAAAATACAGCTGAAATTTTTTGCAATAATTTGATTTGAAGTAAAATATCTTTAGGCGCGCCGTGCATTTTATTTTGTGGGTTATGAATGAAACTGAGCCGGTACGCTCGGCTATATACGTTACGGCTCGAGTCCACAAAGGGAGTGAGAGATATATATATATATAGATATACTTCTATTATGTGGTCTCGAGCACACACATCACACATACACACAATAGTTTGCTGAGACATCCATACCTCAAAAGAAAAAATCTTATAAAATCATTTCGCCGTCTATTTGTCAAGACTCTTTTCTGAAGGATGGATGAAGGACGAAGTATCAATTTGAAATTAATTTCTATAGGTAGTTGACTTGGCGTAGTACTGCCGTGCTGTTTGCGGTTTCTTAAAATTGTAGAAAATGATGCTGTAAATAGTAGATAATTACAAAAGGGTCGAATGTAACTTATTTAGGCACAAGATAGTTTGGCGTACGAGTGTAGCGAGGGCGTCATTAGTTCGGGTGCCTAAATAGGTCTGTCACCCGAGGTAAACAAGTTTGAAAGCTACGATGCCACAGATATAAGTACCTAGTCTTGCCATAAATATTGTCACGAAGAAAAAAAATATTTTTTTATTGCAAATAATATTTATTATCTACTTTTACAGTGTGTTAGTTTAATACATAAATATAAAACAATTTAAAATATAAAATCTTATTCGAAGTGGTCTCCATTGGCTGCAATACAGTCCTTTAAACGTTGAGGCCAGTTATCAATAGAAGCACGCACTCTTTCCATGGGAAAATTCTTCACTGCCAATCGTATGGATTGTTTTAGGGACTCCAAATTATCATGGCGTTTAGAGCAAGCCATACTCTCTAAAACTGACCATAAATCATAATCCAGCGGATTAAGATCAGGACTAGACGACGGCCAGTCTTCAGCTCTGATGAAGTCCGAAACGTTCACTTCCAACCAAGATTAAGTGGACCGAGCTTTATGACCTGGCGCCGAGTCTTGTTGGAAGGACCATACTTGGTTATTGAACATGGTGTTGTTAAGTGGCTTAACTACCTTCTCAAGAATGGTATTTTGATACACTTGTGCCGATGTTTTGATACCTTTTTCACAAAAATATGGCTCAGTCACTCCTTCATAGCTAACACCCCACCAAACCATCACTGAAGTCGGATAATGCCCACGTTGCACTCTGTCGACTAATTGGGAAGCTTCCTTAGAGCTTTGAGCATAAATACGGTCATTTTGTTTGTTAAAATGTTGCTCAATTGTAAAGATTTTCTCATCCGTAAACAAAATTTTTCTGTGACCTCCCTTTGCGTACCGCTTCAGTAGTTGTTTCGATTTTACCACCCTATTCTTTTTAAATTATCAGTTAAAAAATGACCAGTGCGTCTCTTATAGGCTGCAAGTCCTAAGTCATCTTTTAAAATACGCGACATGGTTCTGGGTGCTATCTTCATCTCCCGAGATAAAATCTTTTGCTTTCGGACAGGATTTCTTCGAATTCTTTCCCTTACTGCTTTGACCATCTTTTTCGTACGAACACTACGTGGACGGCCAGATCTTTTTCTGTCACAAACAGAGGAGGTCTCATTGTACCTATTAATAGCCCGGTACACAAACATTTGACTAATACCAAGCGTATGGAGAGTTTTAAAAAATGCATTTGGCTCCATACCAACTTTGTGTTTGCAATCACAGCGATTCGGTTATCTTTATCACCCCACTCCATTTTAATATCGCAAAATATTGTACAATGTATTTGCGCCAAAATTAGAAAACTCAATGAACAATCGTATAAAAATGACAGATTCCAAATTCAAATGTAATATCTTTCTTATTTTTAACTGTAACAGTATTTATGGCCAGACTAAGTATATACACAGATATATTGTACAGATACACAGATACACACGTCAAACTTATATCACTCCTCTGTTTGGGTCGGAAATTAATTAAACATAAAATGAATTACAATACACAGTGTATTTTTGTTTCAGGTTCTATATTCCTGTTTATATACTGGCCATCCTTCAACTCTGCGCTGACGGCGAGCGACCCTGAGTAC
This sequence comes from Lycia hirtaria, assembly GCA_947563715.1. NCBI lineage: Eukaryota > Metazoa > Arthropoda > Insecta > Lepidoptera > Geometridae > Lycia > Lycia hirtaria. The sequence continues at coordinate 31,080,938 of OX387375.1, forward strand.
CAGAGAGCTGTGGTCAACACCTACCTCTCCCTAGCTTCCGCTACGGTAATATAGGCGCGTCTTGACCACACGTCTTGACAAACTTTTATTTACGTTACTGGCCTCATGGCTAAGTTTGTAGTATGCCTGACTTTTATATAGGTATAATCTGTTTGACATCTGATCGCGGGTTCGATCCCCTTCCAGGACAATTATTTGTGTGATAAATAGGATGTTTGTTCAATGTCTGGGTATTTCTATGTGTTTTAGGCAAAAACTTCATATTATATAATATTTACAAAATTATATAATATATAATTTACTTAAGCTGGTGTCGGTTGTTTCTTACAGGCGATGGACTTCCGCTGGGTCCAGCAAGTGACGTGACAGCTCTACCACTTGTCCCTTGTTACAGGTGACGACGTTCTTCCTGTCAGCAGCGCTGTCGCACGAGGGCAAGCTGGACATGGTGCACGTGCAGAACTCGACGCTAGCGGGGGGCGTGGCCATTGGGTCCGTGTGCAACATGTACGTCGGCGCGGGGGGCGCCATAGCGGTCGGCATCGGGGCGGGCCTCATAAGCGTATTCGGATTCAAGTTCTTGACGGTGAGTCCTGCTGACATTTATTAAGCTACTAACTCAGCAGCCAATGCATGCATAATACGTAGCATGCCTTAAGTAAGGTAATCGCCCGAATCATCTTCAGTCGCGACATGTCGAGCAGCGCTGTTAGACGCGTGTCATGACTTGTAAATAGTGCCAATGCCATACGTGTGTTTAAAAAGTTCAACACCATATAAGTCCAAGATACTAAAAGGCTTTCAGGATTTGTGTGTTGTCTTCGAAAGCGCTGAGAACATTCGTCACGATTTTACGTCATATTTAATTATTATATCCTCTTTATAGATAAAATCTCATTGCTAGCAACTCGTGGTTTCACCCGGTGTCCCATTTTAACTGTAATTTTATTTTAGATAAAAATAGCCAATATATATTATTTCTGGGTTTTTGATACCTAGGTATCTCCGTTTCAAATTGTTTTCAAATCCGTTTAGCCGTTTAAACATGATATAGTAACAATCACACAAGCTCTCTCATTCATTATATCTAGTCAGAAGTTACATTCACATTCATTAAAAACAAAAAAACAAAAGAGTCCGACAAAAAATTAAATAGATTTCATTATTTTACCGTTATTTTGAATATCTACTCATTGTTGCTCTGGAAAGAAGAGAAAAATAAAAAAACCCAATGCCAAAGAAATAACCACTAAATCATACTCTATTATGAAAGAAATAAATGCTACCATGTACGTACTGTAATCCTATGCTCTATATCATACTTTTATTAATTTACTATTGTTTATTTAGCATTGTTTAGTAATTTTACAAATACTTCTCTCATTTCATTTCCTAATTCTAATTCTATAAATTAAATTCTAATTCGATCCATTACAATTTGACAAAACGGGTCTGGTAACTTTTTGAAAATAACTTGAAAATAAATAATAATACCTCAGAGAATAAGATTTCAATCAGACTGTGTAGAATGTTTACTGGCTCGGGTTTGTCCAGTATAACTAACATAATATTTAGGTGACGACATGCCAGCAGCACTTGTTGGCAACCCCCTTGACATATTTCAAATGAGCACGTACCGTTACGTACTTTTCAACATTTTGTTTGTTGACTTCAAGTTTTACCTCTTAAGTGCCCCCCAGTGATGTGCTATAAAAACATCACTTAAGTAACTTAACTTACACAAGTTGTGTTAACTTGCAATGTTTTCACGTGAACTTAATAGGTGTTTTATGAAGTGTTGTAAAAACTTCAACGGTTGGTCGGGAGTTCTTTATTTTGCTTTTGTTTGCCATTTAGAGGAGTTTTAACTTGATAAACTATTTGGAGGCAGTCTAGACTGTAGGTAATTGATTGAAAACCAATTTGAGTTTTTCAATATTTTTTGTGTGAGTTTTGATTCTAGGCCTAAATTTAATTTAACTGTAAATTAACACCAGCAAATAATACCCTGTACCAGTGGAATTTATGAACGTAATAATAGGTTTTCTAATGAAAATTCTTTACGTTAGATTGCAAATACATTTTCCTTTTTTCTGCGTGTTCTTTTTTATCTAAATAAAATCAAATATGAAATTTGCAAAATATATCCGTATTTTGCATAATGTAAAAAATTCTGGCCCTAAAGGAATAGGGGATAATTTTAACTTTTTCAAATTTTCAAATTCAAATTTCGTTATTAGTGTATATGTAAGATACATTAAATATTAGTTCCACTGACTCCGATCTAGTTATAAACTGTATTTTGGACGCCAGTGGCTTCTTCCACTTGGGAAAACTGAGGGAAAAGAGGGGAAATTTTTATTCCAAAATACGAATATTAGTAAGTTTGTATAGGTTTTTTTCCACATAAAAAAAGAAAACATTATCCGATTATTTTTTATTTTAAAATTTCGTTATAACTTGAAAGTTAAAAGTTAAGCGACAGGAAGACACTGCATGCATGCAAGCTGCTTCCATCTGATCTTTTTGAAAATCATCGGGGAGGGCTATGTGCAGAAGAGTTCTTGTAGATGAGATTATGATATGATGATGATGACCATATAAAAAAGTCATTCATCATCATTATCGTATCAGAAATGAAGAGATCTGTAGACGCACGAAAAAATCATTCAAATCGTGTAAAATATTTGGGGATAGAAAAGAGTTTTCTCCTGATAAATGGCCAAAAGCGTGTTTGTGGGGCAAAATTGATGCCGCAATGGTTTTCTGTATTGGACAGCCGTTCATGGGTAAAATGGGCATCCCGGACACGTGCGGCGTCAACAACCTACACGGCATGCCGGGCGTCTACTCGGGGCTGCTCTCCGCACTGTTCGCCGCGCTCGCCACCGCCGGCGTCTACGGGGAAGATGGACTGCAGGATATATTCCCGGAGATGAAGAATGTAAGTCCTATCATTCAAAGTTATTGCTTACCATAGTTTATTATCTGTTTTGAAGGTGACGACGTGAACAAGTATCTATATGTAGAAAAATACCCGACTGCAGAAAAGCAGTTTTTGAAATCTGACTTAGGATTTCGTTACGCGCTGTTAAGTGCTCGTTTTTTGTGTGAAAGTATGCTTAAAATCGCCTTAAAAGATTGTAAATGCGCATTATTTAAAATAATAGTAGTAAATTCACTTGCTTTTTACAAAAAAGTTCGTCGGAGATTACGAAAAAAACACTTTTTTTTATTCTGCGAGAGATTTATTATTATTATTAGAAGACATCAAAATTGGTCAAACCATTAAGTCTGTAAGCGGTCACATACATACCTACCTAAATCCTTTCAAATCAAAGCGATATATATTATGTGAAATAATTAAGCCATTATTTTAGTCAGGTCATTGTTGTTTTTGCAAGATGGTGTTATTTACGAATATTATTCAGCAAGTGACTTCTTTTAGATTAAAGCATAAGAATATGCGTGTTTCGATACGGTCTTGGCCACATACTTAATTAAAAGTCTATCGCTTCGATCTTAAAAAAGAAAAGTATCAGCTGGAAGCTTTAGAGTCAGTGAACCGGCGAGCTATGAGGTTTATCGGTGACGATAATCTAGTTGCCAAGAAGCTACTTAGTCTCGAGCACCGCCGTAAAGTAGCATGTCTGTCTATATTCTACAGCATTCATTTCGGGGAATGTGCGCAAGAGCTTCGCGGCATAATTCCACCCTTCCCATTTCACTACAGGACTAGCAGAAAGTCGGCTAATTACTACCCATTTCTCGTTGAAATGCCAAAAATCCGTACTCAGCGATATCCATCCACGTTCTTGATGCATACTGCACAGGACTTGAATTCTTTGCCGCCATCTCTATTTCCTGAGACCTACAATCTTGGAATTGTCAAGGCTAGAGTGAATAGATATCTTCTAGATCGACAAGCTCTATCCACGGCCACACCGTCGCTTAACATCAGGTGAGTTGGTGGTCAAATGAACATTTACACTTTTTTTCATATAAATCTAAGTTAAGTCACATACAGGGAGTTTTTTATTATACTTATTGTGAAATGTTATTTTGTAATATGTAATGCACGAACAGGGCAGATCAGCCGCGACACAGGCCCTCTACCAACTACTCGCACTGGGAGTCACGATGCTGATTGCGCTGGCCGCCGGACTAACCACAGGTATTATTTTACATTTTAATATTCTAGTCAATTACCAAACCTACTCTTCTCTTATTTCCCGACTGCACAAGGAGGATAAAGGGGCTTCGAGATAACTTAAAAATCTTATGCTTCCCTGCTGGACTGGGAGAAAAGAAAAGCATAGAATGTGCTCGCTGCTTCTCATCGCGAGCATACTTACTGTAAAAGTCAGTTAAGGGACTTGAGGGAAATTGGCATTTATGTAGACGATGGGCTGACACCCTGTCACTGCTTGCCAATATTATATCTTATTTTCTAACATCCTCTAACTCTCTAATAGCCTTTTCCTCCCAATTAACCCTCTAATCACAATTAAACGTGGCGTCAGACAGCCTTGTGGTGTTTGATGTTCTGCCTAACCAGTTATTTTATGCATGTATATATGTTCAAAATCTTATATAAATCTCGTATATATATTTCTACATTTATATATCGTATCGATAACTCCCAAAGTGAGGCAAGAATTTGTAGTCATTTTACAAATAACGGAGTTGGTAACAACGTAATTGAGAACCTTCTCCTTTTTTTGAAGTCGGTTAAAATTTTTAAAACCTTACTCGTAAGAAACATGAACTTACTTTTTTAGTTGAGCTCAACATATTTTTCTGGACTTGACCCTTTCATTCATTAATTAAATACAAAATAATATTTTGATGGGAGGGAAAGTTTGTCGTTATATAAATTGAATGATGAAATTTGATTGCCTTTGCACTGTATTAACACTTTTCATTTAAAACAGTGAAGTTATTTCAAAGGATTAATTTAAATGATTGGGTTTATTAAATTTGAGTTCACTCTCTCCAATAATATAATGGAAAATCTAATTATTTTATATTCATTAATTCATAACAAAAATCGTTGGTAAGCGAAAAACTTATTACCGACTTTAAAAAAAGAGGAGGTTAGCAATTCTGTATAATAATGTATTTTTTTGCCGGTTCAATCGGTATGTTTGGAAGTCTATGAGGAAGTCCTATGCCCAGCCGTGGACTTCTTATAGCTGAGACAATGATGATGATGATGATAAATGTATTTTTTATGTTTGTATGCATAACTACGTATTTTTTAAGCCGATTTGAATAATTATTTGAATATTTGAAAAGATGTAGTCTGTACAGCTAGATAACTCTATGAGACAACTAATGCGGCATGGGGGCGCTGCTGTCCTTATTTCAATATTTTGTTCAGTGGAGACCACAGAATATCATAGTAGTATATACTGCGAGACGTTAGTTTTTCTTTTTTGCCACGATAGAACTCTACAAGTTAACAGACTCTACTTTCAGAGTCCCATAGAAATTTCATCAAAATCGTTCAGTTAAGTTTTTTAAACTATAATTATTATATAGACTATCACCTAAGACATCGAGCGATTTAAGTTGTACTTTGTCAGTTAATCAGTCACTCGGGATTAAGTCTTTTAGCGCGTTACGCGGAGCGTTATACAGCGCGACGTGCGTCGCGTTGATACAAAACGCGCTCGAATACGCTTCTCCGTGAACGCTTTCATACATTGATTTATATTTGATTTGAGCGCACACAACTCGTTTTACTGCGCCACGCTACATGTATCTCTGAACAAACTTAATACAATTCTTATGATAAATAATATAAAGAATATGATTGGAAATTAGGTATTCACTCTCGCGTTGACTTTTACAAAAGATGATAATTTGTATATAATAATGTTAATTTTTCAGGGTTTGTGGCAAGAATGCCCATATTCAAACCCCTGAAGGAGACGGAGAAGTACAGCGACGAGCCCAACTGGGAACTGCCAGCTTAAACGAATTTACCGTGAAAATATTCAACATTACTATTGTATAATTTCTCTGCGAACATTTCGTGAGTTACATTTTTTGTAATTCGGTAGGTAACTAGGGATTCAGTGATCACTTGGTTTGTTGGACCAACTAGAAAATGTTGGTTGTGAAGTGTTGATTTGCCGATTTGATATTATGCGAATATTGTATTTTTATTGAAGTGTCGAATATTTTTTGGCGAAATGATTTAGGTATTTATTGATTTAATTTGCATTTTTTTACAATTTTAAATCTTATATTTATTATGCATATCTAAATCAAGCATTATTGTTAACGATTAATTTTCCGGTATTCCGAGAAAGTTTAATAATATTTTTTTAAAGAACTTGATTGTATATCTGAATTCAGAAGGTACTTTAGATTTCACTTATCGATGTATTTATTGATAATACTCTTTTAAAAGGTACTGTTCATTAAATTAGATATCATTATGTTATAAGTTTTGTATTAAGTATTGATGAGTTTTGAGTAGGTTACTATAAATATTGAATTAAAAACATAGTTGTCATGGCAATCTTTGCCGGTATTATTTTGTTTGTTCTTACGGCAGGAGAAAACTGTTTATACCCTTTTTAATTCTAATTTTAAAGATTCTTTTTTATATCGTTGAAACCCTCTATGACCATGTTTTTATGATTTTAAGGTTTCATAATGTTAGATTTTCATTTTTTTTTAACTAAGAATAGTTATATATAATTAAATTATTTTAAAAAAACTGATAAACTTAAGGTGTAGAACACAGTTTTCTCCTTTTTGTATGTAAAAGCGAGTGTATGTAAAACACGTTTGTCTTAAAATGTACGAGCTATTATTTAGGCTATTTGGTTTATAAATTATTTGTAAAAAATATATTTGTATAAAACTACCCAAGTATTATGATGCTTTCGACAGTAACATTTATACCTACTTATAAGTTACGCATGGAAAGGTTATTATGCCTTAGGTGTATAAGCAGAAGAATAGAGAGTTACCTTCGCCCCACCTATGACGTTCTCCACCGCTCATACAAGGGTTCTTTAGGAGACACGCGAGGCGTTGTTTTTGAATGCAAGATAGATCTACGATTGACCACCAACTCGTCATGCGGTGCATTTTAAGTTTTTATTTACGCGATTACCGTGGCGTTATTGGTAGCGTCACACGCACAAAAAAATTAGAAATGAGTGGGGGGTAATAGGGCATCGAACGTTGCGTTGCGTTCGTCACGGTGAGTGCAGCGACAGCCCGCAGCTGCCGCACCAGATATTAAAACACGCCTGAAACTGATATAATTATGTGAACTGTGAATGATTCTTGTATTAAAACACCTCTGCATTGATTGCGCAACGATTTGATGCAAGATGCAGTCCAGGCCACCCTGCGTGTCTCTGAACGAGCTCTTACGTGCAACTATTAAAATATGCGCAGACTCAAACCATGTCAACTTACAACGACACCGAATAACTAAAACCGAAACTTATACCAATATACTATAATTTTAATAGCAGTATACTTAGTTATTAAGCTCTCTTACCAAAGGTGATTTAGAAGCGAATAAATGGCGTTTTATTGTTAATTTCTCATTTTATTTCACATTCAACTTTGAAATTAAAACTGAATGAATTGGAAAAATGATTGAAGAAATACAATGAATATATTAAAAGTAAACCCAAAAAGATCATTCAATTGTATGTTCAACAGCTAAGTAATTTTTATCGCAAATTATAGGTATTACTGTACTGAGAGATATATAAATAATAGCAGATATTGTATTGAACAAAAACTGCAGCTTTAAGTAGCAGTCAACTTTTTTTTCTTTTTTTTTTTGGTCCGTGGCCTTTGTCAAATTTACAAACTGTTGTTAAATATATTGTTACGGGACGCGCATTGTTGCGTATTCAAACGGTTCGCATTAAAAAGGCGGAATCAAGAATGCTTAGTTCGAGATGATGGCAAATCTGCCATGAAGAGATGGTATTAAAGCGGTTTTTTTGTACAAGTTTGGAAATAAGATTTGTGTAAGACACCGTATTTATGAAGCAGCGTAACGTTTTCGGATTAGCTGTGCTATCGCTTTGCTTCCCATGTGACAAGGGCTTAAGAGTTGTAGCAGATGTTTTGATCATGAAGTGGAATTACCCTCAAATTTTCCAAAGAAAAAACTCCAATGGAATTTTTAAAGAAAGATTTTCGTATTCGAGGACCTTGTTCAGAATTACATTTCAATTCTTGCCGATAACACCTGCGACCTAGTCGTGGAGTATTTTAAAATCCTTATTTCGCAACGAATAAAGTTCAAAGCTGAATGATTATCGAAATATTCTCGCATGGTGTCGTGAAAACTGGAATAATGTTTAACGGAAAATATTTAATATTATATGGTTGTCGAATGAAAACAAGTATGCGTTTTTAAGTGTAAATTATTGATATTGGGATTTAAAGTATAATTTAATTTGATCAACACGATAATATTAAAACGATATTATTAAAATAAGATACATATCATAGTGTGATGGTTCTTGTTGTTGTAATAACCAAACAACTCATTTTTTTCCTCAGGTTATAATATATATGTAAGTCTTACAAAAATACTTATGCTATTTTTCAATATTTTATTATAACGTGGCTAAAACCCCAAATCACAGCTAGTCAATAAATATTATATTGGTAAATAAAGTCAGGTCTCGTTTTGCTTCAACGACCCCTGCCTATATTATAGGCGTTGCTAATCTAAAACGCCGCCTATATAAATGCGAACGAACAACAGGCTAATGCGACAAAGATACACCATAATCGGTTTAACGACGTACCCAGGCAGGTATCTAATCAATTATTAGACACCTCACAGAGTCCTATCTCCATCAACCGATCAAATCCCTTCGCAGAAGCTGGCTCGACGTTAGGTTCCACACGGATAATTAAATCAAAGGACCTGGCGCTCAGACAATGTCAGATATGAACTGCAAGCAGATTTTAATTTACCTATCTAGTAAATTAACATACCTATACCTAATAGTTACACCTTGATATCACACAACTGTATTTTTTCCATTTAAGTAGATATTATTATAGAATTATAACTACGGAAAAATGTTTCGAAGTTTTTTTTATGTAGTAAGTTTGCGCTTGACCGCCAACTCGCCTGATTATTTGCGTTAGTATTAAAATATGGATAACTTCAAGCAATAAAAGTAATCACTAGGAGGAAACCAATAAATCTGGGTGCTCTTAGGGTTTTTCAGGGATATACCTACAGAGCGTGGAGCAGCGCGTCGCTTAGTCAAAAGTGTAAACAAGTAATTATAATTAAAAAAACTGAAAAACCGAATCCAAAATGCGTAATTTTGTCTTAAAAAAATCAAACTACTGAACATATTTTGATAAAAAAATTATGGATTCTATCTGGAAAGTATACCCTTTCAAACAAAAAAAAAACATTTTCCAATACGATTTACGCGTCTTCAAGTAATCGGGGAACATACCTATAAAAAATATTCCGACAAATTGAGACTAAATACGATTTGCGCTATTGGCAAATATTTAGACACGTTTTGTTTATATCTGGCTGGTATCTATGAGTATAGTCGGCCACCTGTCAGATATCAAACAATAGCGCACGCCCCGGATTCCATAAGACCACATATTTCCGTATGTTTGTATTTGTGCGTGGAATACCGCTTACAGCGTCGTAAGCCCCGCCCGCGCGCCCCACCGACACTCGCTCTATACATCACGTGAAGAACGACGCCTTTGTGTTAACAGAGAAAACACACGAGACGCCACACGTTTAGGAAGAATGTGGTGAGTTCAGTAATGCAACAAGCTACAAAAAATAATAATATTTTCATTTTTAAAATCCAAATAATAAATTTAAAAGAAAATAAAAAATATAACATATTCTTGTTAGAGATGCGAGTATACGCAACGACACAAATAAAGTCAGAGTGAGATGCGTCTTGAATGGTCTGTCATGTGAGTTAGTGTAAGAGACGTCCCACGTGCCGCGTCCCGGGCGCATACTTCGTCCATGGACGCAGAGTAACGCAGTCATTATCAGCCATTATTTATTACGCCCCCCGGTACCCGGGCTCGGCGTCTTCATAAATGGAATATCGAATGGCTGATGGCAAACAGTGTTCCGGAGCACGCTAAGTGCCCGTCGGTGACTGTGTGGGTAAAACCAGCCGGCCCGCCCGCCCGGTACCAGGTCTGACTTAGTGCTGGGAAATTACATATTATTTTACCTTGCTATTAGTTTTAATCTGGGTGTCTGTAAGTGGTGAATCAGTCAATTTCTTCTAAACAAGCGAGCTCCATCGTGGACTAAAGGCACTGCAGCTGAGTTGACAATCGAACTCAGTCCTAAATTACCTTATCTACTGAATGAAAAATTAATTTTGTATTTTCTAATCCTACAAAAACCAAAAGATTTCTTATTCTGACGTCAGAGCCCTACAGACGGCATTCTGCTTATCCCATACAAAAGAAATCAGAAGAGTTGTTCCAGAAAATCCGGAAAATGGTATGTTTCTTAATATTTTTCTGTATTTTTTTATTTTTAGGGCGGCTTTCCCATTTTTCCTCCTATAATATTATTTGAACTGTATTTACCTACACATCATTTCTTTACCTGGCGTGTAAATATACCTAGTATAAAACTTATGGTGACCTACGGAAAACGTTTCAACGAGTAACGATCGCGAAGTACTAAGAAATAATTAAATAGAGAATATATTTTATAACGAAAAACAAGTATGACTAATATGACTAGTATGACTAATACATCAACACCCAATAACACTCAACTGACTCATATATATACCAGATAAAGCACGTAAAAAACTGAAACTAATGTAGAATTTTTGTCTCGTGTAAATAATGTACATAGGATAGTACCCGAACGAAACGCTTTCATTCCACTTTCATCGTGCGGTCTGCTAGATTGTGGAATACGCTTCCTGAGTGGGTCTTTTTCGATATATATAATCTGGGTATCTTTAAATCTCAAGTGAATTGGTTTGTTCTAGGTAAGCGCGCTCCATCGTAGACCACAACGTCGCTTAACATCAGGCGAGTTGGCGGTCAAGTGCAAACCTATTTCTACTTTAAAAAATATTTTTACCAAATCTTTTATAATGTTACCATAACTAAAGCCAGCATTACTTGAGATTGGCTAACTGCTGGATGGAATAGATTACGTTATACTCGACACATAATTCGAGGTTCATTACCTACAAGTTACAGTCAAGTTTCAGTGACATACGGCACTGAAACGTGGTCCCTAACTATGGGCCTTATAAGGAAGCTCAAGGTCACGCAACGAGCTATGGAGAGGGCTATGCTCGGAGTCTCTCTACGAGATCGAATCAGAAATGAAGAGATACGTAGACGTACAAAAGTCACCGATATAGCACAGCGGATTAGCAAGTTGAAGTGGCAGTGGGCAGGGCACATAGCACGTAGAACTGATGGCCGATGGGGCCGAAAGGTTCTCGAGTGGAGACCACGTACCGGCAAGCGCAGCGTAGGAAGACCAGCCACGAGATGGACAGACGACCTCATACAAGTGGCGGGAAGACGCTGGATGCAAGCCGCTTCCAATCGGTCTTTTTGGAAATCCATGAGGGAGGCCTATGTCCAACAGTGGACTTCTTATGGCTGAGATGATGACCTATTTATACATAGCTCAAACATATAAAAATTCATTTCATTATATGATTTACTTTTGTGTAATTAAAACTAAACATTTACAATGAGACACGGAGCCAATCCATGTTATACTGGTCCGCTTTCTGTTTACACAACATCGACATTAGCGAGTCCAAATTGTTCACAGTTGTCTAAAATGTAGATTATTGTGTTGTAGTAGACTAAACAATGATAGTGCTAATAAATATAAATACTAATGATCAAACATTAACAGATTTTTATTATGTTTCGCTCAGACCGCAGATTATAACTGATAGTTTACATGCAGCAGTACGAGAGATGATGCCGTCCTAATCACTGCGTTCATTACGCTCATATTATAATTAGATATCAAACATCACAAGGTGAGTTCGTTTGATTCTTAATTATAGTTATGTTTAATTTTTTTATTTCCTTGTAACTAATTATAACTATAAACAACCTTAAAACCAAAAGAGTACTAAAATATTATTTACAAAGAGAACGTCCAAAATCCAAAATATTAGTCTGTTGGCTTTTTAAGTTTTCCTATATTATAATGCTGGTTAATTTATCAGCTAATGCTGAGTTGGAACCGGTTTGTGACAAAAACGACCGCAGTTTTTTTTTTTTTTTTAGAAGATAGATCTACTATTGACCATTAACTCGCCTGATGTTAAGCGACGGTGTGGCCGAGGATGGAGCTCGTCGATCTAGAAGATATCTATTCACTCTAGCCTTGAAAATTCCAAGATTGTAGGTCTCAGGAAACAGAGATGGCGGCAACGAATTCCATTCTTGTGCAGTACGCAACAGGAATGTGGATCGATATCGCTGACTACGGATTTTTTGCATTTCAACGAGAAATGGGTGGTAATTCGCCGACTTTCTGCTAGTCCTGTAGTGAAATTAGGTGAAATTAGGTGGAATTAGGTCGTGAAGCTCTTGCGCACATTCCCCGAAATGAATCCTGTAGAAAATAGATAGACATGCTACTTTACGGTGGTGCTCGAGACTAAGTAGCTTCTTGGCAGCTAGTTTATCGTCACCGATTAACCTCACAGCTCGCCGGTCCACTGATTCTAAAGCTTGTTTATTTTTAGTGTTTATACGTTGAGGTTGTTTTTGTTGCTAATAAAACTATGTCTATGTCTATTCAACTGATTATGACGAAACTTTAATAAGCTGCCGTAACACATGCCACATGACGATTTCAAAACATATAACAGCGAGATAATAACATAACTTTAAAATAACGCCAATAAAGGTATATAATTTAAAAAATTATTCGACTTCAAAACAATTCAATTAACAGAAAATGGAGAAACAACAGCTGCTATAAACAACAACGGGGAAGCCCCAACATCATCCTTAAAATATTATTATATTGGATGCGTATGGTATCCATTGACCTTTTGGTACATGCCATCCACAAACTACCCGTGTACAGACCCTGGCAATACGGATGAAATAGCGTGATTTTAACCTGGTCTGTACATGCACCAGGCAAATCTGCGTGCTAACATGTTACCGCGGACCGCTAGAGCTCTACGCTCTCTACGCTCTTTCAACATCAGCATCGTCTTTAAGGTCTTGTTTCGACTTTAAGGAGCTTGTTTTGCTTGAAACTTTGAAAATGAAAAATTTGATTTGTTGATGACGTTTGGTTCGCTTAGCTTATTTCCTCTTCATTTTTATCCGTGAAAATCTTGTACCCCAGAAAAAGTAATGAGGCACAGACGTTTTTAATGACAAACTTTATTCAAAGAATTCTAGTAGAATACCTAATAATATCGTAAGTTGTATAAAAAAGTCGACTAGACGATAGCTCCGGGCGGACCAATAATATCATTTATAATGTTTGACTAGAGAAAAACCGCGGTTACGTTTGTGCTACATTTTTATCTATGAATTTTTATAATTCTTGGAACAAGAGTTGTACCGGGCGGTTAACTATACGGATATTTTCATTACAAAAACTACGTGTCATCTAAACTTAGATCACGGACTCTGAACTTAGAATAATGTATTTTTTTATTATTATAGTGACAACACCGTGCAACCTAGGTGTTTTATATCATATTTGTTTGAGAGGTACTCTTGTAGATTTTCTGGCCGAATATTAATTTTATCTAACTGTATAGTAAATAATAAGTACTGTATAATTATAAGTTAGGTAGATGCGTTTTGTTTTTAAAGTTTTGATATGTAACTTGTGAATTACGAAATAAATGAATCCCGGCCGTACCCGCTGGCTCACAAGACGGGGGCACGGCCGTGCCCCCAGATATGAATACGAAATAAATGAATATGAATATTTAACATACATATCATAGAACGTAAGAATTCGTAAAAAATCGAGTCTTATTATTTTTAACTTTAAATTTATAATATTGGCGTTATGTAAACAAACACAAATTAAAACTTTCTTGTGGGTTCACCGAGTCACACAAATAGGCCAGCCCTCACATTTATATTAGTGGAAATATAGTATTTGTTTCATAATGAAATTTGGTCCGATTCGAAGAAAACCTTGAGCTTATTTTGAGAGCCTGAGGCAAACAATTATATTACAGAGAGGAAAATGAAACTTCGATTTTAAGGCTTCGAGAACCTTTATAACTGGAAAATTAATTAATGGAACGAAATTTCAGTGGACACATGGTATCTGTAACATTTGGTGGAGTCGGTTAAAGTATATTTTTACACGTGTAATTTATCACCCACCTGATTTTCATCAAGAAACGGTATAATTGAATCATTGCTAATGCGAGTAGGTATATTATTTACCTTTTTTATATAAGGAGGGTTATGTTTTAAGGTATACATGGTGTTTGTATGTATGCGGATAGATATGTTTCTATATTACATTGTATAATCTAAACATCTAGACCGATTTTGATGTGCGAGGTGTCTTTATAATTATCTTTATTTTTCAAATATCGTAGGCTACATGTTTTTAATCTCGTTAAAAATACAAATTTAACTTTTTTACAATATTCAACAGCCTTTTTCGTATCAAATAACTGACAAAAATAATTCTAAACAATAATTTTATTTCACATATTAATACTTTTTAATAGTTTATACTACGCCGACTTCTAATTTTCTAGTACAAAGTTATAAAATATCAGCTACCTATATCACAGGCTTTTAGTTTAGCTAAGGCAACTGAACCTAATATACATTTTTCCTACTAATCATTTATATTTGCATAAATAAATTGTAAAAATAAAAATAACAAAATTTGATTTGATTTGATATTTTCTCGTAAAAGCGTCCACACACTAATAAATCAGCTACTATTACAAATAAGAACCTTCCTTATGATACAATCAAGCGTCTCACTTCCAATAGAGTAACAGACAGCATAATCTTACAATACGAACAAAATCTTAAGATAGTGCGTAGAGAGGAAGATAATTTCCCGAAGTGAGGCCCAGCTTAGGGCGGGATTAATCCAAAGCAAAAAGAGGTAATATCACTGTCTAATGGTGTGAATGGACCCTTCACTTTTATGGAGTCCGGCTTTCTTTGTAAAAGAACGGAGCCAGCATTATTACATTGGCGTGTAAAGTAGCTCTCACTCGGGATATAGGCTTATTAGAGTCTATTACAACTGGCGATACACAGAAAATATCACTTTTACTATAGAAAAACTAAAAAAGATCTACATATACTAAAATACAGTGCATGAGAACAAATTCTGTATTGATTGACGCTTGATGTCGTGATTGTACACTTTCGTAAAAAACTAAGTTCAGTGCGAGTGTACAATTAGTGAAATGTATTTTTAGGGTTCCGTACCCAAAGGGTAAAAACGGGACCCTATTACTAAGACTTCGTTGTCTGTCTGTCTGTCTGTCTGTCTCCAGGCTGTATCTCATAAACCGTGATAGCTAGAAAGTTGAAATTTTCACAAATGATGTATTTCCGTTGCCGCTACAACAACAAATACTAAAAATTTAAATAAATAAAATATTAAGGGGGGTCCCCATACAATAAACGTGTTTTTTTCGTATTTTTTTGCTCAATATTAAAAACGGTAACAGGTAGACGCTTCAAATTTTCACAGAATATTTACTTGTATATTACCTTTCAAAATGAATAATTAAATAACAATAAAGTAAATATTAAATGGGGGCTCCCATACAACAAACGTAATTTTTAAGCAATTTTTACTCGATCTTAATTAACAGGTAGAAACTTGAATATTTTAAAGTAAATATTTAGAAATATATTAACTATAAAAATAAATACCTAATCTAATACATAAAAACTCACAAAATGAAAATAATCCGTGCATCTAAACGCGGTGCGAGCGCCGCGCCGCGGTGTGGTGGTGGCGCGAGGGCGAGGCGGTTGCTAAGCAACGGCCGTGCGGGTAGCGGGGGAGGTAACATCACGGAGCGAGCCATAGCCGCGCGTATTCGCGCGAGCGTCGTCGTGCTGCCTGGATGTGTATCGAAAACCTACCTATAAGTTTGCAATTTACTACTTGGAATTTCGTTGATTTCTCGTTATTTTATAAACAGAACTAAACTTTGTAGTATTATAGATGATAGTACGGAACCCTTCGTGCGCGAGTCCGACTCGCACTTGGCCGATTATTTAATATAGTAACTTAATCAGCAAAGAAAGATATGTAAATTATGTAAGTTTCTTTGCTGATTGAATGAATGTGTGCATGTGCATACATGCACACATTCATTCATTCAAATGTCCGTACATCTAAAATATTTTGTGTGTTGAAATAAAGAGTAGGATTATGTACGTCGATTATCGATCATTATTTTCCCAGAAAAGTGGTATGTTCCCGCTTGATCGGACTCTATCAGCGACTGCATTCACGTCGGCTAATTACTTTTAGTGACCTCCTCTCGGCCCAGGGCCTCCATCACTACCGCGTTCCGGTCTTTAATGGCCATCTCTAAGTTGTACTCTCTGATGGTCTTCGGTGACGCAGCCGACGCACGACGCACGCCGCACGGCATCAATATATTCCTCACATCTTCATTTATAGCCAACAAAGTATGAACAGCTCTTCGCACATAACTCGCTGTCCTGAGGGGTTGCTACTTATTGTGCCCCAGCAGTAGAGAGGGCACTGAGCGTGAATGTGTTATGACCTAGGGCACCTTGGTACGCCTGCCCTGGCGCTGCGGAGACCTGCCGTTAGTATACATGATGTACTAGGCTAAAGAGCAAAGTAAACTGGGCTGTTCGTATAATGGAACACATTAGGTTAAATTAAAGCTAGGTATGAAACATGTAGTTATAATTTTTATACCATATTTGTGTCCGAGATACAATTGTAATTTTTAGGGTTCGGTACCCAAAGGGTAAAACGGGACCCTATTACTGAGACTTCTCTGTCTGTCTGTCCGTCCGTCCATCCGTCTGTCACCAGGCTGTATCTCATGAACCGTGATAGTTGGAGAGTTGAAGTTTTCACAGATGATGTATTTCTGTTGCCGCTACACCAACAAATACTAAAAAAACAAATTAATATTTAAGGGGGGCTCCCATACAACACACGTGATTTTTTGCCGTTTTTATAAATAATGGTACGGAACCCTTCGTGCGCGAGTCCAACTCGCACTTGGCCGGTTTTATTATAGATAATGGTACGGAACCCTTCGTGTGCGAGTCTGACTCGCACTTGGCCGTTTTTGTTATATTATGTTTGTATGTACGAGATACAATTGTATTTATTATAAACATTTGTGAAATTATAATAAAAAATAAAGTAACAAACATAGGTTGCAGTCTAACTTATGATTTCGTTACACTTGATACGCTGGTGAGTGTACCTACGTTTTTGTGAGAAAGCATGCGTAAAATGACTGTTTATAAATGCGCATTCTTTAGTATAATAATTCTAATAAAATTAATTATTTATTACGAAAAAGTACGTTGAAACGTTTTTTTTTTTTTTTTTGCGAGAAATATAATATTATTATTTAAAAAAATTGGTTGTCTGTAAAGTCGGTTTACGGACGATAGTTTAACGTGACAACATACGTCCGCGCGCGAGCTCCAAGGAATGATAATTGATGCGACAGTCGGGCGCGGCCCACACCCGCCCGCTTCCTCAGCCATCGCGCGCGGTTGTAACGGGACAAGGAGCGTAACGTAACGGGACAAGGAGTCATACTTTTTCGTGCATGCAGCCGGCGTTCATCGATTTATTAGACTTTGTCACGTCAAAAATTAACCTATGACACTCAGCGAGTAAAGATGAATCTAATGACGCCTCGTACATCAAAATCGGTCAAGCCATTTATGCTGTAGGCGATTATATAGAAACATACATACATACACTCGAAAAACATAACCCTCCTTATTAGGCAGTTGTCCCACCGCCGATGAAAAACAAGAAGCGAGTAGAGTTAGAAACTAGCAACGAGTTGGCGAGCAGCGGGAAGCAAGTGTGTAATTCCGATAGTTTTGTCGCTGGGCTATAAGCGAGTGTGTAGTTCAGATAGTTTTGTCGCTGGGCTATAAGCGAGTGTGTAGTTCCGATAGATTTGTCGCTAGGCTATAAGCGAGTGTGTAGTTCCGATAGATTTGTCGCTGGGCTATAAGCGAGTGTGTAGTTCCGATAGATTTGTCGCTGGGCTATAAGCGAGTGTGTAGTTCCGATAGTTTTGTCGCTGGGCTATAAGCGAGTGTACGAGCGCGTGTACTTGTAAAGCCGCACTGTAGAGAAATGACTGCAAGTTAGTCTCTCGCGTGAATTCTGACCGCCAAGCGAGCATCGTTGAGCGCGTATTATCTTTGATAGCTCTTGTTGCTCAGTGACAAACTAGTGAAGCGAGTCCTCGCCGGCAGTGTAAACAGTCAGCGATCAACTATTAATATATGCATCTCTTTTATTTACACGGAATATCTATCTATTGTACGTTTTTTGAGCGAGAAAATTGCCGATAGTTAGTCGCTTCCTCGCCGGCGGTGGGACAACTGCCCTACGCAGTCGGGTAAAAAGAATGTGCGTTCCGCACAGTATATATTACATTATTACAGATTGCTCATCTGTAAATCTCGCATTTATATTATAAATATAAACTTATTATCAGGTATTGTTAGTACCTATTATTTAGTTAAAAAACATAAAAACATTATCATTTTTTTATTTCAGAATTTAGAAGCACATAGCTCTTATTTGTTAATGTATGCGTTGGCTGGTCTTAAAATCTGTATGAGAATAATGAAAACTAGTAAATAGACTTGTCGTTCTCTATTTATTTTTTGTGATCAGGATTGAATAGCTGGTATAGAATGGTCTCGTTTTGTGTTTTTGTTGAGTAAACCTCCCATTCACTGATTTATTATGCTCCGAAAAACCGAAGCTCTACGTGGTTTTACGAAGAATAGTAAATTCACTAAAGATTTCTAAAATATTTTATCGCACTTATTTTTCGTTCAATCCGTGAAAAGATGAAAACGTTGTTTAAAAATTTAAAAGGCTAAATCTGGCTTGATTTTTTTTCTCAAAGTATTTCTATCAACTTCCTGTGTATCTCGCCAAATGTTTAGAAAGAAGTTAATACAAAATTACGAAATAGCATTTCAGATTATGATCGTTGGTCAAGAGTTTAGTAGGAACAGTTTTTACTCTCGAGGTCCACTGTTCGCAGAACTACGAGTATATAAATTATACACATGCTAGCTGCATTTTGCGGTAACTATAACGAGTTTTAACAAGTAATGTATCAAGGTGACGAGAGCAGTATATTGCCACACAAAGCTTTACAAATACAAATACTTTATTTTGGTATTAGAAAGTAGATACAACATTTATTGACTCCAATGGCTCCGAACTAATTAGAAAACTGTGTTTCGGATGCCATTGGCTTCTCTAATGTTCATAATAAAAATATCTAATATATAATACTATTATATACTATCAAAGTATTATTATAATGAAACCTTAACATTACAATAAGTTTTAAAATTTTGATGACTAAAATGTATACAATACAGGTTATAACTATTATTTCCATTCAATTACGTTTAGCTATATATAGGTATTGTTGTAAGATTCAGTAGTATTATAGTCCATACCTTTCAATATGTGTGCAATATTTTGTTTACATTGAAAATAATTTATATTGCGAATAGAAATTCGAACCCAGGACCTGCGGATCGCAAGTCAGGTCTCCCGACTAGGCTGCCGGAAACTTACATAATATACACATACATATAAGCACACTTATTTCCCTTAGTACGAGGTAGGCAGAGCATCAAAGACCACGAGGCCGTTTGACGCCACATTTGACCGTAATTAGAAGGTTACAGATAAAGGAGAGGGTATTAGAGGGTTATAAGGTATTGGAGGGTAAGTTATAATGTTGGCTTGCAGAAGGTCAGCCCATCGCCTACATAAACAACTTTTTACTTATTAACAACAACAATTAATGTATAATATTTGAGAATAAGTTTTTTGACCCGTCCCTAAATTGAAACAACCGCTGCTTGAAGAACCGTGAGCCGCTGTATTATAATTCTACATTTGAAAGAGCCTATTTACATTTCATTTTCACAGTATTTACAGTATGAAAGATAAGGACAAATTATGACAAATATAGAGGTAGCGCGTCTTTTACTATCGGAACCCCTCTAGAGGAACAGCATCTAAATACGCAAGCAACTCGCGTCTAACCTGCACAAAACTCGCGTAAAAAAAAACAAGTGCGAGTTAGACTCGCCCATTGAGGATTCCGTACCAACTAGTAGATAAAAGGTGGAAATCATTTTTTTTTTTTATATTTTCCTTCATAAACCGAAAAATATACATCGTAAAAATATTTAAAAACCTATTTTAGCTTATGCTAATGAAGCTCTTTCTTATGATACCCCACATGATACCTACGGTTAAAGTACTTTAAAATTTGGATCCCTGCTTACAGACCCTATTTTTTATGATTAAATTGTATGATCCTATTTTTATGTACATTTTTCAGATTTTTCCTTTATGTGTACTATATGACAATGCTTCTTGATAAATTTCACAGCTATATGTCAACAGGAATTACCCATCGGTTTTGATTCCCTTGAGAGTGTCGAAATATGCATTTTTTGCGACATATCCGGCTGTAACTTTTTTTTAATACATTGATTTTTGTTTTTTGTTTCTCTCTCTGCAGCAAGAGACTATGGATTGCGTATAGGTGTGGTTTTAATTTCAATTTTATACCTTCACGTGTTTCTGAGTTACAGGTCTTGACAGATAGACGGACGGACAGACGGACAAAAAAGTGATCCTATAAGGGTTTCGGTTTTATTCCTTTTGAGGTACAGAACCCTAAAGATAAGGACAAGGATAAGGATAAGGATAAGGTTTAGAGTTTCGTAACTGACTGTACGTAACTAGTTGAAATATGGACATCGGAATATAAATTAGTCATACAGTCAGCACTAGGGCTTAGTGCTGAATTTAAATGGAGTAGATTTTACACATTCCCCAGACAAACCGAAATCATGTGTCATTATGCACACATTTGTAGCTAGAACACACATTTAGAAAATCAGCGGACCGTTTACATTGCGAGAGAAAATAAAGGCTTTAAATGGTAGGTACATAGAAAACGTATCACGCTAATTAAAATGTGTCCTTCACACTGTTCAGTGATTAAAGTTATTCAAAGTAGGTACTTAGGATAAATGTCTCACTACGGTATATAATGAAAGACAATCATTACAGTTTCACATTTTCACACGATTCTTCTACACATTCTTAGGTCACCCTCTCTCGACCCTACCGCTTACAATCATGTTTAGGTGTTTATTTACATATTAGTATGGCAATTTTGCCAATATATAGACTTAGATATTCCTTCGAATTAGAATTTCCTTCTTTGGTTTTCATTAATAATTTTCAGTGCGTCTAATGGATCATTCGAGTTTGGACTTATTTTTAGTCATTGTGAATACTTTTAACTTATCTAAAATATTATTATATAAATAATTATCTAAAGAGTTACTTTGTATTTGAGTTTCAGTTACTAGATTACAAAATAAAATAACGAAAGTACATTAAGAAAGTTTTTTTTTTGGCTGAATTATATTGTTCATCACATTGTTTTTATGGAATTGTAAAATAAAATGAGTAAATCGCTCGCTTGATATTTATTATTAGTATCAGTCTCACCCCTAATAGTACGACGTATCGAGAAAATTGCCGTGAAAATTATTGACCTTGAGAGCATAACGCTCTGCAGCAACAGGTTTTTTCCTATCCAGATGTTTGTTGGTACTTGTCTGCAGGTCGTATTTTTCAACCTATCTTTACAAATATTGAAATACAAGTTTTACAATATTCTAATTTTGCGGTGGAGATTTTTGATTAAGAAATTTCGATATGGTCGACCCCCCTCCCCCCCTAAATCGTCTTACGTAATAAATGAATGGTACGTAACCACGTATGACAATACATTACGCTCATCACTCTGAGATAGTAGTTAAATCTTGTACACCTAGAAACTTCGTCCTGACATTCCATTCAGAATAAAGCAATTATTGCACACTACTGCTTGGAGGTTGAGTAACCAGCAAAAATATGGTACTTCCCCAAAGTCGGAATTTTCAAAGAATTCTACCATTATAGAATATACTTGTACATATTAATTTGTGAAAATATCCCGAATTTCCAAGCTTAAAATTTTCAACACAAGTTAGGTGACTAAGTTGCTAAAGTGTGTTGAAACTTCGAAGCAGTGATAGTAACATGTCGAACAAACTGAAATTATACTGCCTACTTGCTAGCGAATTCTAGATTTTGCGAACCAACAAAATATAATAAACGTATTAGGAGTCTAATTGTGTATAGACCCAAACTGTTAGGCATTAAGTAAGGGTAGCTCGACAGCTGGGCTTAACACTTAACGGGCTGGGAACAAAAGGGCAAGTAATGAAGTTAGTAGTAAGTCAAGTGGAATTAATTTAAAGTGGGGCAAACATAACGCATGCCTCAAGAGGAAAGTTTTGTTCCATTTAGTTGGGTCTTGAAATTCAATTGAGTAAATGCAATCCTGCGATAATTTAATACAATAACAGACGCTATACGAACTTTAGGCATGAAGGTCATCTTTTCATTACATAGCTTGAATACGATAGTCTGTTTGGATCGCGGTAAGAAATGGGAACTAACGTTTCGTTTTTCAAAATAATGAAATAAGGATACCAGCGCCCTCAATTCTGGATAAAACGGTCAGTTTGGATATTAAATGACATTCGCAAATGATCGTGTCCGGGAGAGTCATTGGTGTGAAGACAACTTAGTTTCTTGCGTTGAACACGTACATAAAATGCGTTGAATATAAAAGTAGTACATAAAAATATTAAAATTATAAGAAATAACTTAATCTCAGAATAATGTTGAGACACACGTTAATTGCAATGTGGTTCACATTAAAATTACCTCAGCATGCAAGTCTGTAGCTTCCCGTAACAATTTGTAGTAAAAATAGTTTGTAATTCTGACTTAAATTAAAAATATGTGCTAAGGGTGACTTCCGATTCAATACATTTCATTGTAGATAACAGTCCACAATACACAGAGACAATACAGTGAAATCTTTGCTGTGACTAGGCTTTTAATTGGCTGATTTCTTTAAAGTAAACACATTTAGGAAGAACGACACAGTGGCTTATAGCATTTTATAGGAGAAAACTTGTAATTAGCCTCGTAATTTATCTAAATGTAGCCTTAATGTAAGTATAGTTTATTTAAGTATTTCGGCTGTAAGTTTTCCTAAAAATATAAAAAATAGTTTCAGTCTGTTAGTGTGTCAGTTCATAATTTAAATTTTAACCATCATGATGTCTGAAGCATTGCCACCTCCTTTTTACTTATTCGTGAGAAAGTTAAACAGATGTGCGAAATGAATAAAAGATTAGATTCAAATTTTAATTAATTCGGAGTAATGTAAATATCAGGTTCGGTTGAGCGTAGCTTCAGTTTAAATTGCGTCGGTTATATTCGGAAAACTCTTCAATTAGCCACCCGTCTAATCTATCCATTCCTTCTTAATCCACTCTGTCTCAAGAAACAATGAAAAGCAAACTTGTATTTCAATTGGATCGCGCTACAGCTGTGACAGTGTCGAAAATGCCTTATTTTTTTTCATATTTGTAGTAGAGTACAGAAATATAGTTATATTCTATGATAATATACCTATAGTTATTTTCTATTTGCATTGATTTTATACAAAGAGCAACAAACGACTGATAATATAACATATCTGAGCGATCTAGCTCCGCTCGGATTTGTTATGACTGAAACTACGGATAAACCCGGGTTCACTAAAAATAAAACCTGGTTAGATCGATTTATCGTCCGCGAATCTACCTACATACCAAATTTGATGAAAATCGTTGGCGCCGTTGCCGAGATCCTTATTTTATATTTAGGTATATATTATTATATTCGTATTAGATAGACTCATGCAATGACCCGCCACCCACAAAAGGGGCTCCCCATAGGCACCGTATATTGGCACCGGACAGGCCACAAGGCGTTAGTTGGGTGTCAAGGTGTGCTGTGTGTTCAATAAGAGCTACTAGCGGCGTTATATCCTTCTAACACTTCCAACCTGGAGCTTCGGTACTTAGCTCTTGCTGTTTTCACCACTCATCCGGCCAATTAAAGGGAGTAAGGAGGATCAGGGTCTCATTAAGCCCCAGGGAAATACCGAGGTACGCGATGTTACCAATCAGAATATCGCTTATTCGCTTCAGGTTTTTTATTACATCTTTTAACGGGTTTAATTAATAAACATGTAATAATTGTTGCCTATATAGACAATATAGGCTACACTACTGTTCGCTGTCAATCTCAATCAAGATACATAACCCTAAAAATCCAGGTAAAATTTTACATCATCGCTACAAACAATTCGGGTACATAAAGAATTTGTGTACTGAGTTTATCACAGAAATCGTTAAACCTTCTATAGAAATAAGATTGATTTTATTAGATTAAACTCAAGCACTGTTAGTAAGAGTAGAGGCGGCGGCTTCGTTAGGCCCTTGCCGACAAAGTAACGGTTACAGCGAGGCGTACCTACCTGCAGGTAGGTATACAGGTAGGATGCCTTCTTGTTAGCGACCGGATTTATGTGAGTCGGTGACGTCATCCCTTGATCTCGGAGTCAAAGTGTTTTCGAACCGATGTGCTCTCAACCGTCACACTAAATGCTTAGGGAAAATTAATTTTTGATGCAAAAAATGAAAGAATGCTCAAGGAAATGAGAAATTGGGTCATTTTTATGGCATTTTAATTAAAACTTTGTATAGAGAGAGGGTAACTAACATTTTTAAAAATCCACATAAATAATTAGATATGTATTACTTACAGATTTTTGATTTTATGTGTTTTGGTTCAGATTCAGTTTCATTGTTCATTACTTTCAAATTAGGTTGGTGATGTCGTGAATTATTTAGTTTGAGGCAAACGAAATTGTAGGTTAAATTTAAAACATATACTTGGCAACACTTGTGGTCTTTTTGGAAATCAATGGGGAAGACATATGTCCAGCAGTGGATTTCTTGTGGCTGAGATGATGATGATGATGATAAAGAGTCGGTTGCAGCAAGATCGCTCGCTTAGGTGCACAATAACGAATTATAAATATTGTTTCGTACAGAAGAAGTTGAGCCGGGATACATCAAGCTAGCCGTAGTTGTACATTTGTCTCCAACGAGAGTCGTAACTTGACTCGTAAACACGCCTTAATAGACCGTTAGGGAAGTTGCCAGTTCCGCATAATACTTTATTGTGATTGGTATTGCCAGCTTTTTCTCTATATTCATTAAACGTTTCCTAGTTTCACTTTCGTTTTAGTTTAAATATTTTCATCAGAAATTAATTATGTTGAATGCATGCATGTAATTGTTTGGTTTTAGAAGAAAGTTAATAAAATAACTCGATATCATACAAGTGGCAGGTAGACGCTGGATTCAGGCCGCTTCTTAGGCATATGTCCTAGGGGAGGCCTATGTCCAGCAGTGGACTTTTTGTGACTGAGATGATGATGATGATGATTTGCCATTATGTACACGGGCACTGCAAAGTGTTCGAAACGTCAGCTCTTAGAATTATATAAAATATTAACGATTAATTTGTTAATTCATGTCTTTGGTTAAATGCGTGAAATTAAAAGTTGTTTCATTTCAATTTTGTTTACCGACTTCAAAAAAAGAGGAGTATTTCAATTCGATTGCATGTTTTTTTTGTATGTTTGCTACACGATAACTTCGCCAATTATGAACCGATTTTAATGATTCCCTTTTTGTTTCGTAGGTAGTTTCCTATAAACTTTATCAGAATGCTTATCTTTCGTGGAAAAGTACCCTAACAATACTTACGTCACATGCCGCGACAGTATTACGCCTTCAGAAAGTGACACACTCTGACCGTTACTTTCATAGTCAGTAGGAGTATTCAGAACCCATTAGGATTTGGGATCTATATCTCCGTCTCTATCATTCTCTATGGAAATGACAGAGACGGAAATATAGATTCCGAATCGATAACAAACCCGAATGAGTTCTGAGTACCCCTACAGAGCTACACTTAGAAATCTATTTCTAGTCTTCATCTCTAGAGACCCAAATGTCAAGACTGGAATGAAACACTACTACCAATAGAAACGTTATTCTATGAAAATATCGTTCAGTAAATCGAACATAAGATGTTTATAGAGGAACCCCGCGGGGCTTGTAGGCGTTGCAGTCACTAATATTATTACAAGAGATTCTTCGAAATAGGTCGAAATTTACTCGTATTTATATTAAGACTTCTGTAATGTTATTAACGTGGAATTCAATTTAATTTATTACTTATGCTGTTAGCATGGTATGTTTAGGAGAGACAGACATTACGGGTTCATTGCCTGCATGAAGCTAACTTTATGATCAAATATTCAGCAAAATTATTTCATTATACTTATAATGGCTGTGCTCCACGACTTCATCCACATAGTAATGAAAACGGTTATTATAACAATAAAATGTAGCCTGTGATTGTCTCCAAGATATTATCTACATATGTACCAAATGTAGCCTGTGATCGTCTCCAAGATATTATCTACATATGTACCAAATGTAGCCTGTGATCGTCTCCAAGATATTATCTACATATGTACCAAATGTAGCCTGTGATCGTCTCCAAGATATTATCTACATATGTACCAAATGTAGCCTGTGATCGTCTCCAAGATATTATCTACATATGTACCAAATGTAGCCTGTGATCGTCTCCAAGATATTATCTACATATGTACCAAATGTAGCCTGTGATCGTCTCCAAGATATTATCTACATATGTACCAAATGTAGCCTGTGATCGTCTCCAAGATATTATTTACATATGTACCAAATGTAGCCTGT
The DNA here is from genome assembly GCA_947563715.1 of Lycia hirtaria. Lineage (NCBI taxonomy): Eukaryota > Metazoa > Arthropoda > Insecta > Lepidoptera > Geometridae > Lycia > Lycia hirtaria. The sequence continues at coordinate 31,107,995 of OX387375.1, forward strand.
GATCGTCTCCAAGATATTATCTACATATGTACCAAATGTAGCCTGTGATCGTCTCCAAGATATTATTTACATATGTACCAAATGTAGCCTGTGATCGTCTCCAAGATATTATTTACATACTTATGTACCAAATGTAGCCTGTGATCGTCTCCAAGATATTATCTACATATGTACCAAATGTAGCCTGTGATCGTCTCCAAGATATTATCTACATATGTACCAAATGTAGCCTGTGATCGTCTCCAAGATATTATCTACATATGTACCAAATGTAGCCTGTGATCGTCTCCAAGATATTATCTACATATGTACCAAATTTTATAATGATCGGTTCAGCAGTTTGACCTTCAAAATAGCGAATAAATAGAGTTACTTTCACTGTTATAATATAAGTTATGATTAGTTAAGGAGACGTGCGCTAATACTTTTTTTTTTTTGAGAATTTGGAAATTTTACATGGATGAGAAATTGAGTGATCGGGCCATCGAGTATCGTGATAATTCGAAGCGCAACATGTGCAATTAGAATAGCTCGCTAGTCAAAAACAAATCTTCAGTCAAAAAGGGTAAACTTACAACTTACTGGCTATTTCAAGCTAAACATTTTATCGTAAGTATAAGCGTCAACCAAAGCGAAATCAGTACATTACTGAAGAAATATTCGGGTTTTGTGTTTTTAAAATACATTCAAAAAGGTAAATTCAGTAATTTGTAATGTAGCTATCATCAATATTATTAGCCACAAGTTACACATTACGCATACACCAACACACAAAAACGCACAGCTTACGCCCAAAATCATGCACAATATTTTGTAATCTCAATTTTCATGTCCAACTTGTACGATATCAAAATTCTCAATAAATTATTAGGTACGCATGAACAAAGGTGCTTTAATATTCCCAAACCGAATCTCCCACGTCTAACATAATCCCGAACTATAAGTTATTCGACGTTTATGTCTATCAAAATCCCTGTAAATATAGATAGTTTATGCGATGGCCTATCTGCCTCTATATAAATTCCATATTCTTGCTTTAATTTCCGACGCTGTCACAATCTCTCTTTATATTACTGCACGGTGATATAGGGTACAGTCTTGGTTCCCACAAGTTTTATTTCAATACTAGCTTAGAGCCAAGTTTCACTTGCATGCTAATCTAGTTTTATTGAACGATCTTTTAGGGAATAGAAAAGATAAATCCTGAACGAAAAATGGTGGGACAGAAATTGTAATACCTACATGGAAAATATCAAAACAATATATCCATCAGTCTGCAGAAAAGCGGTTTTTGCAATTTATATCTTACGATTCGTTATTTAATATGCTGTTTAGTGCACAGTTCTTGTGAGAAAGTATGAGTAAAATTGCTATAAAAAGTTATAGATGCGTATTCTTAGATTATTTTATTTATTACGTAAAAGTTCTTTGGACATCGTTGTTAAGAGAAAGCGTTTTTATTTTGTTTCTGTGAGAGTTTTATTATTATTATGAAATAAATATATTTTATGGCACTCCTCTCTGAGTGTTATAAAATATATTTTTTGAGTGGGAAGACTAATCTAACGACTCCTCGTACATCAAAATCGGTCGAGCCGTTTAGGCTGTAGTACGAGTAAGTAGGTAATATTAATAGAAACATGTACACACAGATAGGTAAATAGATAGACATTTTATTGAACATGCCATAAAATACAATGAAAAGGGAGCGATTTAAATGTAGTGTAACAATGGGCGGCCTTATCGGTAATAGCGATCTCTTACAGGCAACCTTAATACGTAATACATAAACTACATACATAGGTACATACGTATGACAAACATCCATGCTCATGACACAATATTAGTCGTGAGTGGGGATCGAGCCTACAAACTTCAGCTTGAACAAACTACCAACTAAGCTGTGAGGCCAGTCACTGAGCTGAGAGTCGACTCAAAAGTTAAGTCTGTTCGGATGAACAATGCATAATTATGTTAGAACTTCACTAGGTAAGTTCGTTTAATTACTAAATAAGTTTTATTATGTTCCTTACAAATAGAGATGCTATAAATAAATAATAGTTCAGCATCAGCGTCATGTGAGTGAGAACATCACAGAGTCGGTGTAGTTACGGCTTGTAATTAACGCCTATTAATTACACTAACTAGTGATAAGTGATATCGTTGTATTGTAGCTGTAATTATAATGTGCTCTAATTAAACTAATAATTATGGAAATAGGAGAAGCTTCTGGCTGCTTTTTGGGGATTATTGTTTACTAGTTAATATGTAAACAGTTAAGTAGTGTTCTAGTTATAGGAAATTACTGAATAGAAATAGAAATTGAAAAAAATTTGGTTACAAGGATAAATGTAAAAATAAAGGCCAAGAACGATCTGAGATATCAAGTCCATTTTCAATAATTTTTTATGAGATTTTAGCTACAAAATAATATTTGTTTTAGTTCATGGAATACCACATAATATGTACGTACTTACAATGTACATGATAAATCTCGTTTACGTATTGCTAGGTGCTTATCGTTTCTATAGGTTTACGTTTCTGTAATTAAAAAATATGGCTATGACTTACTTATGAAAGGATGGACGGACAGACAGAGAGATTGTAATACGGTGTATTCAGGTATATGAGATCCTCGTGATACTAAGGAACCCTCCAAATGGTAACGAGCTTGTATATTATCAAAGTAGCTTAAAAGGTTTGAACACAACTATTTATACTTGTGAGCTATAAAAATATATATTATTATGCATTAATTACCTAACAATATGTAAAATATCGCTTAACCATAAATTCCTTTTTTTTATTGGCTTGCCGTTATTGACCGATTACAAACCTGATATTTGACTGGCCTTGTGGCTCAGTTGGTAGTGTGTTTACGTCTACCTGCTGAACTGAAAGGTCGTGGGTTCAATCCCCACCCAGGGCAAACATTTGTGTGATGAGCATGGATGTTTGTTCTGTGTCTGGGTGTTTCTATGTATCATATGTATATATTTACAAAAAAAAACTATATATGTATTCTATCAGCCATCTAGTTCCATAGTACAAGCTTTGCTTAGTTTGGGCTAGAAGGTGTTGTGTGAAATGTCCACAAATATTTATTTATTATTTATTTATTATTTATTAAGCGCCCAATGGATTCTACGATAGAACGCGCTTACTTTAGAAGAGACCGATTTATTCGCGATATCATCATATCAGCTATAAGAAGTCCACTGCTGGACATAGGCATCCTCCATGGATTTATTCGCGATATCATCATATCAGCTATAAGAAGTCCACTGCTGGACATAGGCATCCTCCATGGATTTATTCGCGATATCATCATATCAGCTATAAGAAGTCCACTGCTGGACATAGGCATCCTCCATGGATTTATTCGCGATATCATCATATCAGCTATAAGAAGTCCACTGCTGGACATAGGCATCCTCCATGGATTTATTCGCGATATCATCATATCAGCTATAAGAAGTCCACTGCTGGACATAGGCATCCTCCATGGATTTATTCGCGATATCATCATATCAGCTATAAGAAGTCCACTGCTGGACATAGGCATCCTCCATGGATTTATTCGCGATATCATCATATCAGCTATAAGAAGTCCACTGCTGGACATAGGCATCCTCCATGGATTTATTCGCGATATCATCATATCAGCTATAAGAAGTCCACTGCTGGACATAGGCATCCTCCATGGATTTATTCGCGATATCATCATATCAGCTATAAGAAGTCCACTGCTGGACATAGGCATCCTCCATGGATTTATTCGCGATATCATCATATCAGCTATAAGAAGTCCACTGCTGGACATAGGCCTCCTCCATGGATTTATTCGCGATATCATCATATCAGCTATAAGAAGTCCACTGCTGGACATAGGCCTCCTCCATGGATTTTCAAAAAGACCGATTGGAAATACCTTGCATCCGGCGTCTTTTCGCCACTTGTATGAGATAATGAAACACAAATTATATCCATTGAAGAAGTTGTGTGTTTTCGTTTTGATAACGAATGGTGGCGAACTCAAATAGGTGCTAATTTTTCGTCTAAATCATCAGACCAGTTAGCAGATCACATTATTAACACTTGACTTGACTTAAAATATCAGCGTGTTGATACTAGCTGAATTAGTCCAATATAGTTACAAGATTTCGACTTCCGCTACTCGCCCATACACATGGAACCGCCATGGATCTAAATAAACGCTTCAAATACTTATTCCATAGCATTGCGTATCGTAAACTGACACCAGACTTAACATAACAACGACCAAAACCACCCGACAGCGCAAAAAGACAAAAGATAAACATCAAAAAATAAGATAAAACATTTCCATAATCAATCCTTCAAAAGGATAACCCGCAGAAACGCTTTCAAATTCAATGTTTACCAAACATCGAAACAAAGGCTCACAATAAAAAGAGAAACTTCAGCGAAATAGGTTAACGAAGTGGAAAGTCAACGGGAGAAATCTTTAATTCATCTCGTTGTCTCAACCACAAAACAAATTCAAATTATCCATGTCAATATTCAAAAATATACCGGGAGAGTGCGGTCAAGCGAAAAGGACCCTTACTGCCCTCGCCTTACATTACAAAACTTGTCCTAAATGCTAATAAAAGAGATCGTGGCCCGCCCGGGATCTTCCACAATGAATATTTCATGATCGGTCTTCAGCGACCAGCCAACTAGACCCCTGATCTCCTGAAGTACGCGTATTACTTCTACCACAGCCCTGCAGAGTTCCATAGCAGAAGGCCAAAATAATGCAATGATTCTGTTAGTTTTTTAGGGTTCCGTACCTCAAAATTAAAAAAACGGAACCCTGATATGATCACTTTGTGGTCCGTCTGTCTGTCCGTCCGTCCGGGTGTCAAGACCTTTATCTCAAGATCGCGTGAAGGTATCGAGTTGAAATTAAAACCATATACGCAAATCCATAGTATCTTGCTGCAAAAGGAAAAATAAAGTTTCTAATTTTCGTAAAAAAAGTTATAGCCGAATATATCGTAAAAACGCACATTTCGACACTCACAAGGTAATCAAAACCTATGGGGTACTTCCCGTTGACCTAGAACAATGAAATTTGGCAATAAGCATTGTGTTAGAGTAAACATATAGGAAAATATCCGAAAACTGGAGATTTTTAATTTAATCACAAAAAATTGTGTCTTTATGCAAGGAATGAGGGTCCAAATTTTAAAGTACTTTAACCGTATCATGTGGGGTATCATATGAAAGAGCTTCAGTAGCATAAGCTAAAACAAGTTTTTAAATATTTTTACGATATATATTTTTCCGTTTAAGAAGGCAAATAGAAAAAAATATATGATTTCCCTCTATTATCTACTAGTTTGTACGGAACCCTCGGTGGGCGAGTCTGATTCGCACTTGTCCGGTTTTTATTTTTATTTGAAATAAATTAATGTTTGAACATCAACTCGTCTGATAGTAAGCGGCAGTGTGGCCAAGGATAGAATACGTCGAATCAGAAGAAATAATTTCAGATTAGCCTTGAAATTTCTATGATTTTAGTTCTCGGGATATAAAAGAGAACATACATCGTTGTATTTTTATGGTTAGCCATAATTACATATTTTTAGTGAAAAATTGCATTTTGCACATGTAATTTTTAACGTGATAACGTCTTATAAATCGAACGCCGGCTGCACGCACAAAAAAGCATGACTCATTGTCACGTTCGGCCTGAGCCAAGCGTGCAAGCGAGAGCGCGGAACAAGTGATAGAGAGGCACGATCGGCCTAAGCGTTCGGCTTGTGACGCATCGTTATCAAGTAAAATTATCCGTAAACCAATATACAGACAACCATTTTTTTTATAGACCAAGTACCTAATCTATGTCGTCTGAAAAGTCGTTGGACAGCAAAAACTAGAATGATAGTTGATATTTCTTACATTTTACTTTTTCGTCTCTCAAAGTTTGTAAAGCACCCAAAATCCGACAAAACTGCAGATTCGTTCGGAGGTCAGATTAAACTGGCGGACATCGGAGAGCAGTGACGCAGATGTTGTGCGTTTATTTTCGCATTAATTTTTCATCTTTGAGTTCGGTTTCGGTTGCGTTAACCATAGTTTGACTGGACTTTGTTTTTACTTTGATTTTCTTTTTACGGTTTGTTTTTGTATAAACGTTCTGCGTGCTTTTATATGGCTTGTGATGTTTTGCATTTCTATCTCCGAGACATGGATTCGTACATTATAAAGTCACGCCTGTTTTCCCTTAAGCGGAGTATAAAATCCATGATATTGATGCGGTTTGATGCCATATTTTATTGTTTTAAGATACTTAGCTGTTCAGTATTGGCTTGAGGCCGCCTTGCACAAGGACTTGGAGACAGGGGGTCAGATATCCGTATTATTAAAAGTTAAATCCATGATTTATCGCACAAAAATTATCTACCTAATGACACCATGGGATAGATAAGAAAAAAAATCAACCTCATTTTACGCGTAGCAGTGGTAAAAACGAAAAATAAAACCGGACAAGTGCGAGTCAGACTCGCCCACCGAGGTTTCCGTACAAACTAGTAAATAAAAGGGGGAAATCATATATTTTTTATATTTTCCTTCATAAACCGAAAAATATACATCGTAAAAATATTTAAAAACCTGTTTTAGCTTATGCTAAATATGCTCTTTCATCAGATACCCCACATGATACGGTTAAAGAATTTTAAAATTTGGACCCTCATTCCTTGCATAAAGACACAATTTTTTTGTGATTCAAATAAAAAAGTCCAGTTTTCGGATTTTTTCCTATATGTGTACTCTAATACAATGCTCCATTCCAAATTTCATAGTTCTAGGTCAACGGGAAGTACCCCATAGGTTTTGAGTGAGTGTCAAAATGTGCGTTTTTTACGACATATTCGGCTGTAACTTTTTTTACGAAAACTGAGAAATTTTATTTATTTTTTTGCAGCAATAGACTATAAATCTGCGTATATGGTTTTAATTTCAACACGATACCTTTACGCGTTCCCGAGATAAAGGTCTTGACACCCGGACAGACAGACGGACAATAAAGTGATCCTATGAGGGTTCCGTTTTTTTCTTTTGATTTACGGAACTCTAAAAAAAGTTGCTATTTTGCTCAAGTTTTTTTTAAATGTATACTCCTTGTATACCCACATAAAATTACCTCTTTTTACCGACATCAAAAAGAAGGAGGTTTGCAATTCTGCTGTATTTTTTCTGATTTGTTTTCTTTTGTTTGAAAGGATATACTTTCAGATTGTTTCTATTGAAATTTCATCAAAATTGGCTCAGTAGTTTGGTTTTTAAAGCAAAATTGCGCTGCTCGATGTCGGTTTTTAGTTTTTTAAACTTATTATTTTTTAAACTTATTATTATTATTTAATTATTAGCACTATAAATAACCTTGAAAATATCGTAGATAATATATGTACCGTATCAACTCTAGTTGAAATTCAGCCTAGTCCCCTTTCCAGGCTAGATATAAGTATTAAATTTTTTACCAACTGTGATGTGGTAACCTACATTTTGCCTCAAATTTCGATACTCAAATTGTGATGAGACGTGTGTCAGTAATCCCGCGATCTAGTTCCTCTAATAACAGAGGACTGCGAAGCTTGCATGATTATGCTAAATGAACAAGCAATGTGCTCGCTGCATAGCTGGGGCTTGATCACACTCGGTCATTCTACATTCCGCATCAAAGCTCGGTGGACGCTAAATGTTTCTCATATAGTTCATGATGAAATTCGAAATGACCCACTGAATTTAATGGTTCATATTTGTAACTAGCCGTATCTAACGGTTTTACCTGCGACCGAGAAATCTTTCTTAGTAAATACTTACGCATCAAAATCTAAACACTTTCCAAATATTATTAAGCGGCTTATTGTCTGTTATTCAAACTTAGGGCACATCCTTTTGACCCTGCGAAAGAAGAAAGGTTGTTTTTCGCGTGTGTACCTATAAGTATATGTTTGTGTGCATGTTTCTGTATTACCACCTACATTTAGTAATTTTAAGTCGTGTAGCAACTGCTCTACGAGTGTTTTTGAGGTTTAGTTTCTCAAGTTGAATTATTCTGGAATATTTATTCACTATCTTTTTACTTATTAACTAAATATATTTATAATAATTATTTGCCTGGCTTTTCCTTAATACATACTTAATAGTACAGTACAGAAAACTAATACCGTAAACAAATGTAATTGAATAGCAACAACGACGCAATAATGCACAAGTTAGTTTGCACAGGTACTAAGTGCCCATTCTTACATTGATCTGTAGACGATTATTATAGGCATAATATTATAGCATTATGACAGAGCCGATGACGAGATGCATTATGCATCTCGTTCTATCCTATGGTTCCTATCTCTTCTGGCGCGCGGCTTAATGCCAAAAAGTCCGTTCGAGTCGGAGAACTTAGTCAAAGAATATAATATAAAACATCAGGTAACAAAATTGAAATAAATTCATAATTTTGTCATCAATATTTCCACGCTGAAATCTTTGCAAATTCAATTGTCTACTAGTAAACTCCCTGTGTAATACTTTCACGAATATAAAGCTTGACCAAAGCTTACCTAAAACCAAACTATTTTGAAAATAAAGTCTCTTAGGTCTAGCAGAATCCAATTTCATAACTTCGCCTTCTGATAAAACAATTTTACGTGTACAGTCTCACCGCTAGACCAGAGACTAGACTAGACCAGACTGAGTGTGACGAAAACAACATTTTATTTGAACTCAGATGCTCAAGTTTGTAGGTATTTATTTAAAAAAAAAAAACAGAAATAGTGACATACGTTTCATACATTTTTTTCCGGAACTGTCGTTTTTGTTAGCGCAAATGAAACGAACCCTGCCACCATCCCACATCCTGTACAGTTTTTTGTACAAAGATTGCATCTTCACTTTTTTGTGAAAAAGACAGTTGTTCCATTAATTTAGTGGCATTGAATTTATTGACACATTTGAAACGACAAGTTCGTTGTATTATCTAATACCTTTAAACGAGCAATTAGTATCTATTTAAAAATTGGAATCTCGGAAACAGCTCCAACGATTTTAATGAAATTTAGTTTGTAGGTAGATTCGGGAACGAAAAATCGATCTTGCTAGGTTTAATTTTTAGTGAACCAGGGTTTGCTCGTGACAATACGAGCAAACCCTGGTCCAGCCATAAAAAATCCGAGTGGAGCTCGGTCGCCCTGGTACTTTTATTTATAAGAGAAACTTTGATCACGATTAAACATTTTTTGTCATTTTTAAATAAATATCTGATAAAGATAAAGATAAAGATAAAGATAATTTATTTGCATACAACAAGTGCATAAAAGATGTTACACTAAATTTAGTCGCTTAAAATCATGTTGTGCCGATTAGGCGTACAAATGTCAGGTAGACAACATCATGCACATGCGAAAAATTATAAAATAATAATAATTATTATTTGTTTGTTTCTGTTTCAAGTAATACGCAATCCACCTTAGCAAAAGGGTTAAACTATATCGATAGATCCTCATAAATATTTTCGTCATCGTAGAAAAACACAGAAGTCCCAACACGATGCCTAAATATGAAAGTTCCTAACTCTCGTAGCTACAACTTTTTGATGTGGGTGGCTTGAAAGGAATGAGGGTAACTATTTAATTTGGCCTTTGTCTTGTTTGACCTGGTTCGTGTTATTGAATAGACTAGAAATGGTTTCTCTGGTATAGGTTTCTTAAACAAGTTTAAATGAATAATATTATCATTTCTGACGTGACGGTGACCCAGTCATATCTGTAAGTACTTAGGTACTAGAATCTAAGAAAATAAACTGGTTCAATGGAAAATATCTGTGTGGAGCAATGGACTAACAAAAGTGTAACTTTAACGACAACAAGTAATTGTTTAAAAAAACAAAAAAATAACGACTTCAAAATAGGCAATTAGTTTACTTGGATGACATATTTTTATATAGTCCCATAGGAAAAATACTGGGTAGAGAAAAAATACCCTTTCAAACAAACAAATAATATTTTAAATCGGTCCAGGTGTCTTCTAGTAATCAAGAAACATACATAAATAAAACCGGACAAGTGCGAGTCAGACTCACCTACCGAGGGTTCCATACAAACTAAATAAAAGGGGGAAATCATTTTTTTTTTTTATATTTTCCTTCATATAAACCGAAAAATATACATCGTAAAAATATTTAACACATTCCTTGCTCACCACTTGGAACCGAACATAGCGGGGCTATAGTAGCGGCGCCTTCCACTCGGATCCGAGCGAGCGTCCCATTCATTTTGTAGTAGTCAGTAAACCTCCGGCGTTTGAGGCAGTACTTAATCAAAATTCGCCTAAAAAGTGTTGGTTCCCAGCTGAAGTGAAGGGTCTGCAGGGGGCGAAGAATGTGTTAAAAACCTGTTTTAGCTTATGATAGTGAGGCTCTTTCATATGATACACCACATGATACGGTTAATTCACTTTAAAATTTGGGCTCTCATTCCTTGCATAGAGACACTATTTTCTTGTAATTAAATTAAAAATGTCCAGTTTTCGGATTTTTTCCTATATGTGTACTCTAACACAATGCTTCTTGCCAAATTTCAGAGTTCTAGGTCAACGGGAAGTACCCCATAGGTTTTGACTCCTCTGTGAGTGTCGAAATGTGCGTTTTTTACGACATATTCGGCTGTAACTTTTTTTTACGAAAACTGAGAAATTTTATTTTTCTTTCTGCAGCAAGATACTATGGATCTGCGTATATGGTTTTAATTTCAACTCGATACCTTCACGCGTTCCCGAGATAAAGGTCTTGACACCCGGATGGACGAACAGTCGGACAGACGGACAGACGGACAACAAAGTTAAAAATAAAGATTCCGATGTATAGAGAACCACCTCCTTTTTGGAAGGTTGTTTAAAATAAAATTACCTTATACACAGATAATATATATACACAGAACAATTCTGTACGGAGTTCCAGAAGTAAGTTTTGCGCCAAGTTACTTATATGGGTATTTTGGTTGACAAACGTAGTGGTCGCATTGGCTTTAGAGTTTTTCATAACTTTATACATTATAATATTGTCAAAACCGTTTAATCTTGTAGCCGCTGAGTGAAGCCTCCCTCCTAACATACGTGCTCTACGCTCAAGGAATATGAGATTGCTCAAGTTAAGATTACCTCACAAAATTATAAACTTTACCCACTCCGCAAACTTTCTAATCTCATCTATAAACATTGTTAAATTTGGAATTTTTTCGTTTTTATCTGTCTTTTTTTTGTCTTGTCTTTTTTTCTGAGAATCAAGGGTCGACGTGGGGGTGACGTGTATACAAAATATAATTTCTTTTTTACATAAAATAATGCTATTAAATTAAAAGCAAGCTTAGGATGTAAATAAATTAATTCTACTAAATATCTAATATATCCAATATATCTAATAGATGTTTGGTGGATTTTTTATTAGCCTCTGCCGCAAAAAGATGGGTGTTGTTTTAAGTTTTACATCTGTTTATTTGTCTGTGAAAGCGTAGCTCCTAAACGGATGAACCGATTTTAATTTAGGTATTTTTTATGTATTTAAAAGGTATTAAAGAAAATCGACCGTTTTCTGAAGGGAATTTTTAAAATATATGCGTATATTTCTCTTGTAAAAATATTTACAGAATTTTATGTTTTTGAGTGCTTTTAAAAATTATGTGGACAGTTCGAAAGATCATGTATTTAAATATAGTAATAAAATATCATAAAAAGATAATTAAATAATATTTTTTGCATTTTCTCAGCAAACCTTTCTATTTCATTTTAATATATTTTGAATGAATAGAAAATAATATTGTTCCGCCGTTCCACCGCCTTTGGGAGTCTGTTTTATTGGATTTAGAATAAAGTTATGCTTTTCGAGATTGTTACTCAATATATTATGTAAAATATATGCGATAAATCCGTTAAAATCTATATAATTTCAATTATATTCATCCGTACATTATTATCCAAAACAAATGTGTATGTTAAAATTCAGCTTAATTGATTAGAGATACCTGGCTTAAAACTCATTCGATCTATATTATTTGGGTAAATTAATATAAACCTAATAAACAATTTAAAATTACTTAGATAAAGTAAAGATTGTATTTGTTAAATCAAACCTACATAGTCTATCCGAACACTATTAACCAAAATTTAATTCGCCCAAACACCACACCTTAATACAACCCTGAACAGAACGAAATCCGTCAACATAAATAAAATCTTTCAAAGAGTTAATTCTCGAATCAGGCTTGTTCTTTTATTTGCCTTTCTTTCTTATCCGAGCCATAAATGTTTTATTAGGTGTCCGTAAGACCCGTAAATAAATTTATTTCATTCGAAACTTTTTACAATTGTAAATGGTACTTTTCAGTTGAAAATTTCAACTTGTGAACAAGTTAAATCAATAAGGTTTAGGCGCAAGTCGTTCATGAAACAGTAAGAAACTTGATTTGATTTGATGGCAGTTTTGGTGTAAGTTAGGACATTAGCTCTCAACTAGGATAATCTATTGACAAGAATCTACAACGTATGGTTTAGCTTAGACTGTTTTATTAAAACTGATTATATTTTTGTGTAAAAATTATATTATTATTATTCATCCTCTTCATCATCTCAACCATAAGAAGTCCACTGCTGGATATAGGGCTCCCCCATGAATTTTCAAAAAGACCGATTGGAAGCGGCTTGCATTCAGCGACTTCCAACCACTTGGATGAGGTCATCTGTCCATATCGTGGCCGGTCTCCCTACACTGCATAGATTTATTAATTCAGTCTATATTTTTAATTGATAAGACAAAGGCAAAACAATTGACAATTGATAATCTTAAAATCTATTGGATAAGACATAATTTTGTATAAGATCATTATTTCCGCTTCAATATCGTCAATTAAAACAGTAGATGTAGGTGTTCCGTTTATACATCGTTTTAAAAAATAAACTAATCTGAAAGAAAGAACTAAAATAGCCTACTTTGTGGTTTAGACTTGGACCATTAGTGGACACATAGCACAGAGGATTGGGATAGGTCGTATGATGAGAAAGATGCCTATCAAGCGATATAGGTATTTATAATCATGTAAGACTCATTATTGTTATTTATAGACTAGATTTCTTTCTTAAATTCTATATAACTTGTAATGAAGCTAAACTTCATCTGTTATATTTACTTGTCTTTCAATTTTGCGAATGCAAAACTGTAATACTTACGGACTTAAAGTTTTTCGTCCTTACTGCTACACGCTGCATTTCAAGTTCTCAAAGTCGAAGCGAGCTTAGGAAATGTATAGGAAACTTGGACCGGGTACAGAATTAAATAAAGTTAGGCGACAATATGGCGGGCGGTCCTCCCCGCCGGACGTGTCTTTCCTTTAACAAATGGACCTTGCAACTGGGTATTATTGTATCAATAAATTTGTATCGGAAATATTGCTCTTAAACTTGTCTCTGGGTTTGTAGTAAAACGCCACGGTCTTTAATTTTTTCAATCTACTGTAACAAATTTTTACTTTAAATATTTTTACAGACAAAACAAAAGTTATTTAAGATTAATAAGATATATAGGATTAGGTTAAGACTAGTTCTTTTTTACCTACGCCCACGTATAACGTACGTTTATTTGAAAAAAACAATTTTTCGGTTTTGGACATTAAAAACTCCATTTAAGTCACTCCTATTTATTCTACGGGGTAGGCAGAGCATCAGAGAATACAACCTTTAGGCCGTTTAACGCATTATTTGAGTGACTAAAAGGCTGTAAGATGTACAAAGAGTAGGCTTGCAGCTCAGAACAACTTTTTTCCTTAGTTTAGGGCTTGCGGTGACAGGGAGTATGCCCACATAACGCCAATTTTCTTCGAACCCCATAACTAACCTTGACAGTATGTCTGGAAATAGAAGCAGCTGGTACTATTATTTTCAGTATTTTTCTTTTCTGTATTTTTTCGGTATTTTTCTTTAACAGTTGTTGTTAACCTACTGTAAGGATTTGTTTGTTTTTTTTTTGAAGATTAGAATTCAGAAGTAATTAGCAATACAACAATAACAACAAATAAATCATGTTTTAAAAATGTCTTCCAAAGAGAAGGAGCTTGTCAATTCGACCTTGTTTTTATTTGTATGTTTGTTACGCAATTGCTTTGTCAATAATGAATCGATTTTAATGATTCTTATTTCATTTGATAGTTAATACTTCAGCAGAGATTTGACAAAAAAAAATCAAAATCATTTCAGTACATTGTTTTTAAAACAAAATAACTTTGACCACCAACTCGCCTGATGTTAAGCGACGGTGTGGCCGAGGGTGGAGCTCGTCGATCTAGAAGATATTCATATTCATATTCATATTCATATTCATTTATTTTGGTAAAACCGATTTACACGTCAATAAAATTACAATAAAATGTCAGAAATAAAATATACAATAAATTAATTTCAAAAGTCACCATTATTATAGATAAAAAATAAACTATTATAAGTAATAATATTGTTACAGCTGTAACTTCAAAAAATCTATTACGTCATAAAAGGAGTGCTCAACAAGCCAGCGCTGAAGGCGATGCTTGAAACTACCTAGACTTGGAGCAGACTTTATAGAGTCCGGTATTTTACTGTACACGGTGGGAGCCATGGCATGCGTGAGTTTAGTGGACTTCACAAGTGCAACTTTAATCCTGGTGAGGTTTGCGTCCGTGTTCAGTGCTGGGTGCGTTCGCGCGTACATTGCCATTTGCATTATTATTATTGCTGGCAGCGTGGGGATACCCAGAATTTTGAAATATGGTCGTGCAGAAGTGTCCTGTGTTACCTGCACGATTGCTCTTATGGCGCGTTTCTGGAGGCGGAACACTCTCTTCCACTCCGAGCATAGCCCCCAGATTTCGGCACCATATTGAAGTAGAGAGTGAACCGTTGCAAAATAACACGTGCGGGCCACTTCTGCTGACGCTAGACGCGATACTCTCTTGAGTGCAAAGCAGGCACTGCCAATTTTTGCACAGATTTTTTCAACGTGATTGCTCCAGGTGAGAGCAGAGTCAACCTCAAAACCAAGAAATGTTGTGCTCTTGACTTGGTCTATATTTACGCCGTGGATTTCCACTGATAGAGGTCTACGTCTTCTACCCGACAGATCGAAATCAAGAAAGTGGGTCTTCTTTAGGTTCAAAGCAAGCCCATTTTTAGAAAACCATTCAGCGAGCTGCTCTGCGACCCTATTCAATCTCCGTTCGAGGCAGTCCACAGAAGACGCGGTTACGATGGCCGCCACATCATCGGCGTACATTAGTATTTCTGCATTCGTTACTGCATCCGGCAAATCATTCAATAGTAACGAGAATAGTAGGTTTGACACTGATGAACCCTGCGCTACGCCCATCCTCGAGCCTTGTGGGTCAGACCTCACCGATCCGCCGTCACCGACCACTATTTGTGTCCTGTTTTGAAGTAAACTTTTAAATAGGCTATGCGCGGGACCCGCTATTCCATAGTGTTTCAACTTCTCTGCAAGCACAGCGTGATCAGCGACATCGAAGGCCTTGGATAGGTCGCAGCACAGGATTGCGACCTGCTTTCTTCCTTCACGTGCAGCAACGACACGTCGGATCATTTCACGTGTGAGTGATGTTGTCGAGCGACCTTCCCGGTAGGCATACTGCCTGTCAGATAAAGCATTCGTAGCAGTCAAGAACCCTACGAGGCGGCTGCTGAGTCCGTTTTCAAAAACTTTTGACAACACTGGAATAATTGACACCGGTCTATAGCAGTCCATATCCGTCTTCTTACCCTTGCCTTTATATATCGGAGCCACTTTACTAATCTTCATGGGGTCAGGATAAGTGCCTTCCCTCATGCAGCAATTAAATAGTTTCGCTAGTATAAATGATAAGGGGGCCGCCGCGGTCCTCAGCAACCTCATATTGATACCATAAACATCCTTCGATACCTTTGGTGGGATGCGCGCAGTGATCAAACGGTATACTTCTTCTGTCGTAAAGGGCTGGAGCCTGAAAGAACACAGCACACGTTTTCTGGCAGATTGTAAGGCAGCGGTAGCGCTAGCTATCTTTGCTGGAGGTGCATTACATGCAATCGAGGCCGTCAAAAACCTATCATTCATGGCTTCCACAAGATGTTGTTTTGAGGCAAATTTAACCCCATCAGAGTTGAGCACCACATCCGTAAAGTCGACATATGGTGTGTTGATTTTACCTCTTTCTTTATTTACCACGTTCCACATGGTTTTGGAACGATTTCTACTAAATGAAATAATGTCAGTATAATGATACGATTTCCTTTTTAAAAGTAGCATGTCATATTTATTTTTAATGTCAAATACTAAAGATTTAATTAATTCATTATTGGGATTCAAATTACTAATTTTAATAGCGTCAAACATAAGCGACTTCCATAATTTTACATCGGGAGTTACCCACGATGAGTCATTTCTATTATTAAATATTTTTTTCCGTAATGGAAAACAAATATCATATTTATTAACAATAATATTAATAATTGCTTGTGCCAAATCTGTTCCAGATCCATGCCTCGATATCACTTTATCCCATTCAATGCTCTCAATTGCTGACACAAAGTTACACTGGTTATTTGTATTGAATGACCTGACATATCGAGTGCTACTTCTTACCTCACGCTTGGTATGTAATGTCAACACGCCTCTGACGGCGTAGTGATCAGACAGTAACGTCACAATCGGTGAGACCTCGACAAACCCGGGACCAAGATTAGAATACAGGTGATCTAGGGAGCTTGACGTGGTGGAAGTTACGCGAGTGGGGAAATCGACTTCGTTCACCATACCATGGGTCGACAGTAAGTCATTGTAATATCTCAAGTCCGAGTCTGCTGGGCCGAGACAGTCTATGTTACTATCTCCGACCATAACACAGTTCAAACAAAGTTCGCCTATCTTGTCGAGCACTCTTACAAATCGCAAAAAGAAATCTTTTGCACTAACGAGACAAGTGCGATAGAAACAAACAATAGTTACATTATAATCGATTAAATCTATCGCAGATAGTTCACAAAATCTTTCTTCCGAAAATTTGACCAATTCTACATTTTCTATGCACCTTATATTTTGGCTAATATAGATACAAGAACCGCCATGTGTCTGTACATTTCTACAACTACATGAAGCTAGTTTAAAACCGTCAATAGATATACACTGTAGTTTCGACTTAGACAACCAATGCTCGGTCAATGCTAACACGTCGCATTTGAGCTCTCCTTGCAGTAATACTTCGATACGTTGCGTTTTGTTTTCAATCGCGCGTATGTTTTGATGACAAAGAACTATCGTTCGTGCACTGTTAACATTCCGAGCATGTGCATGCGTTATCGTCGTGTCACTGAGCGTGCGTTCACTGCTTCGGCTCCGCGCGACTGGCGGCGGCGGTGCCGGAGGCAGGCTGGACGGCAGCGCGAGCGCCCCGCGCCGCGCCGCCAGTGCCCCTTTGAAACCATTGCGTAACTTTTACTCCTGGCGGCCACGAACTCGGCGAACATATTTTATTGAATAAGTTTTCAGGGAAACCGATCACAAAAGCGGCGTGTTTATCCGTTTTAATCTGTCTTTTTTCGACTGTGTATTTATCAGACATTGTCGTATTGTTTTTTAAATAATTCAGAACGTTTTGCACTGTTGTTTCTGGTTTAAACGACCATGCTTGCACGTATAGTAGCTTTTCTATCGCTTGTAAGTGTTCGTCAGCTTTGCCTGCTCCAGTTACTATGTGTATTTGTCTCTTACTCGATCGTCTACGGTTTACCTTCTGCCATTCGTCAGCCTTTTTAGCTCCGTATTCCATCGTATTGTTGCTAACATTCAATGCATCAGTCAATTTAGTGGCCTCAGCGTTAGTTGTCGTCACCTTTTGTTTAGTGGCTATTTTTTCCGTCGGACTTGCAGTGGAGGGGCTAGGCTGTGACTCGCTGCAAGCGGCTGTGCCGCCGGTGGCGATAGCAGTAGCCGGGAGTGACTCACTTGTCAAGACACATTTAGTTCTTGTACCACTAGATTTCTTCGTAGCAGCAGTCGTTGCATAGTTTGTTGTTGCCGTTTTAGCATTCAACCGCGCTTGGCGAATCGGGCGCTGCAGTGTCAAAGTGGGTTCAGTGCTCGGTTGTTCCGCCTGGGTCGTAGCTCGGTGAGAACTACCCGCAATTTCGGATCGTAGTACATTGATCGTATCCACTAAGTTAGTAATTAAAATGTTCTGCTCACCGAGCTTTGCCTCCACCGTGTTGATCCTGCTCGTCAGCACCACTATTGTGTCCTGAAGTCCTTGTATCAAGCCTTCAACGGCTTTCAGGGCCATTATTTATATTTTTAAATTAAAAAAATATGTGGAGCACTTCTTCCTCCTATGAGGTCAATACGCGTATCTATTCACTCTAGCCTTGAAAATTCCAAGATTGTAGATCTCAGGAAACAGAGACGGCGGCAACGCATTCCATGCTTGTGAGGTCAATACGCGATATCTATTCACTCTAGCCTTGAAAATTCCAAGATTGTAGATCTCAGGAAACAGAGACGGCGGCAACGCATTCCATTCTTGTGCAGTACGCAACAGGAATGTGGATCGGTATCGCTGAGTACGGATTTTTGGCAATTCAACGAGAAATGGGTGGTAATTCGCCGATTTTCTGCTAGTCCTGGAAAAAAACTGGAAAAAATGCGTAATTCAAATAAACAAAATTGCGTATTTTGAAGTTGGCTGTTTCAGTTTATCAATCTATTGATGTAGTAGAGAAAATAATGAAAGAAAATGTATCGTCCCGAAACTAAGCCAGCTAATCTGTACATCCATTGCAGACGGAACAAACTACTATCGTTGATGTTTCTGTCACCAGTGAACAAACACCAGCCACAGTGCTTCGCTCATCCATCGGGATAGCTGTCGGGTTACACAAACAAACACGCACTCGTTAGTACAACGGTTCTACTACAACACCAACATGTACTTTTTATACACAGAACTGGTTGGAATATTTTGGAAAATACCTTTACATGGCAAAATTTTATTACAATTTTCCCTGCAGTGGTTGTTATCAGGGATAGCGTAATGGCGAATGCCAATATTTTGTTAATCCCAGATTACCCTGATATTTGCACTAACCATTGTTTGTATGAAATGCAGTGCTGTGCGATAGATACGTAACTATTTCTAGAAGTAAAAATGTACTAAAAAAATATTAATACATTCATAAAATCACGCTTATTTTCCCTCACTACCCCGTAAGGGCAGAGCATCCATGACCATGAAGACGCCACATTTAACCGTGGTTAGAGGGTTAGGTTAGGTTAGAGGTTGGAAGGTACATGGTACTAGAGGAATATAGGAGTATTGTGATTTTATCCATCTTACGATATTATTATTACTTTTATCAATAATAATAATAATATCAGACCGTGTCCTTGACACGGCACGAATTGTCAGGAGGTTTCTGAATCTGTAGCCCCTTCCGCCAGCAGCTTAGGCCCTGCCCTGCACCGCTGCCGCGCCGGCGGCACCCTATTTCTTGAGTTTTTTAATGCTATTTATGTTTTACGAGTATTTATATTTATTGTAAAAACTTAAAAATTAAGAAATGAAATAAATACAGTGATTAAAAATATTGATAAAGTCACTTTGGACGATGGTGGGGAAATAATTAAATATGGACCGGAGACCGGAAAATATGATATTATATTTAATCAATTGCAATTCTGTTTTAATATGTGGAAAAGCGATCGATTAATGAACTATCATGTTTTTCGGTGTCATTATTTTGATTCCATTTGTTTTTTGTAAAGAAATAAAATAAGCTGCGAGATGTAAGTTGACTCCCAAAATCAATAGAGCGTAAACTGATTTCTCATAGCGTTACATCCTTATTTGGCATTTTCCAGCATCGCACAAAGCCGAGTCGATATCATCAAAGGGCTGTAATTACGTTAATTAGCCCTGTATATACTTGTGTCTAATTAAGATGATTACCTAACCACTCATTTTGTTGAGAGGTTTTTGGTTTCTGCCAAAATGTCGGCAGATTTTAACCAAGATTGGGTACACTCGCACTACGCCTCGGTTTTTCTTGTAAAACGTTTTCTTTTTTACAATATTCTGTTTTTTTGTAAAAACAAAAAACGTAACAAACAGATTTTTTTTTGAGAAACGCTGTAATATAAATACAATTAATTTAAGAAATCTAAAGCATAGCTACATGTCTAATAATGTAAACATATTGAACTCTTTTGACTGGTAAAAAGAAGAACGGTCATGCCTAAGAAAATGATAATTTTTATTAAACTACAATTTTTATAGAAAAAAAAAACACTAGAAAGGCACAAATCTATCGCACATCAGTATCAATCATTAGGTAATATAGGTACATATTATAAACATACGTATATATATCCTCACCATAGAAAAAAAAACACTTTTTTTCTTGAAGCATCAACGTACGTAGGGTAAGAAAGAATATATATACTAAATATATAAAACAACATACATTTCTATTCAAAGCGACCAAAATGTCTAATAAAAAATAATAGATTGAAACTCCGCTCTCTAAAACCTACCAACTTTAGTAGGCGAACATTGTTAGAATTATTATAGGGCAGATAGACATTCTTATACACAGACAGTCAGACATCCTAAATTTTAATCTGGCAGAATTTCTAAAACGAAGTCGTCTGAAAATCACCAAACAATTCTGTTTTCACAGCAAATTTTAAGCTGGAACCTATTACAAGTACGTTCTCGAAGAGGTTGTTCAACAATAGGCTTTTATAAAGGAGACATATTTTCCCCTCAGGAGCCATAAATCTAGACTAACAATTACCTATCCGCTGTTGTTAAGATATCTGCTTACATTTCTTTTGTAATGTCTCAGTAATTTAACAGCCTACGTAATGGAATTGCCGGTAATGGTTGCTAACGGAAGAATAACACTTACATTATCATATATCTGATTAAAAATAAACAAGTGATAGTGATTAAATTCATATATAATACGGTTATATTTGCTGCGGAGTATGTGCACGCAGGGGTTAGACAAGTTAGCTGCATGGCTAAATTGGCCAACTTGTATGGCAGAAAGTCGACACACTACCTACCTTGATTATATCTAACGGGAAAGACCCATGCACTCAGGAAGCGTAACTTTCATTATTTTGTAAGCACCATCAGAAATTACCACTTTTTATCAGCGGCTTACTCTTGACCGCCACCTCATCTAATGATAAGCAAGATCGAGCGTGTTCACTTAAAATAAAAACTAATTTACTCGTAATTTAAAGACACCCAGATTATATCTATCAGGAGAGACCCTCACTTTCAGGAACATTCAGGAATAGTATAGTATTCCACATTTTAGCAGTACGCACGATAAAGGTATAATTTTAAAGCTATTCGTTTGGGTTTTTATATTTATAAAATTGGATTTATTTAATAATTATCCTACACTTTAATAGAAAAAGCTGAAATCTGGCGCTTATGAAAATAACGATAAAGCCGTAATGCAGATGTCACAAACAAAATTAGCTGTTGAACTGCTTCATGGAATGCTAATCTCGCTAAGCTTTAACCCAAACACTCGCTAACTTTTCAATCTAATATTAGTATTAGTAATATTATCGTAATATTAGTTTGTTTTTGGATTTTTATTCGATAATAGGTCGAGTGGAGACCACGCACCGGCAAGCGCAGCGTAGGAAGACCAGCCACGAGATAGACAGATGACCTCATACAAGTGGCGCCGGGAAAACGCTGGATGCAAGCCGCTTCCAATCGGTCTTTTGAAAATCCATGGGGGAGGCCTATGTCCAGCAGTGGACTTCTTATGGCTGAGATGATGATGAATAGGCCTGTTCTTGACTGCTAACTCGCCCGATATTAAGTGACCGTTACGCGTTGCATTCTACAATGAAGCGCGCTCCTAATAATAACCTATTCGCGATTTTATCTGCGCTTTAGATACACAGATTAGGTACATTTATACGGAAGGACTCATTCAAGAAGCGTATTCCACATTTTGGCTGGACAATAAAAGAAGAGCCAAAGAGTTTCGTTCGTTTTTTTTCACTCTTGTCCATAAAATAAAGACGATAAAACCTGAGATATGGTAGAAGAAAACAAACTTACATCTTGATTAAATTACACTCTAACATAAAACTACCGGAATCATAAAAGATAAAACGAAAACGCTCATAATAATAAATAGACCGGAACGCGGCGCAATTGAGCCTGACCACGGAAGGTGAAAAATACCCCAACATTTTTCCGGGGTATTCATAAACAAAAAAATTCACACCTGAGAGGCTACCGCGAATTGTAATTTCATGTCTTATGCTTTATGTTGCGCGCATACTATGAACTTTTTGCTAAAGCCGCAAAAACGAGCGCCATTATACGAAACGCTTAGATTCATTTCAAAATGACGTCGCTTTAGTATCACCTAGCATGTATCACTTTAGTATCACCTAGCATGTATCACTTTTTGAAGGGAACTTATAATAAATATTATGTCACTATTGTGTCGTTTTATTTTTGTAAACTGACGTTTGTTAATGGACTTAATATAATAGAATAGAATAGAATAGAATAGAAATCATTTATTGATTAACTGATACATTTACAATGTTGTATTGCGAAGATGTTGATGCAATAAAGTTACTATCAGTTACCCTCATCGGGCATTCAATATAATGTTAATATTTTGCGTTTGAGTCACGTGTAACAGCTTAAACAAATGAAATAGATAGATAGATAAACTCTTTTATTGTACACCATTAAAATAACAACAAAATACAATTATACAGAGAACTTATAAAACTAGTCTGACAATAGGCGGCCTTATCGCTTATGCATTAAAATGCATATTTTTTCATGTTGCCAGTGAAACATCAAAAAGGTAACCTAAACTGGGGTGATTACTTTTTTGACGTTTCGCTGACGAAGATTGACCTAATATGATGCTGAATTGTGACTTATAAGTCATGTTCTAGCCCTACAAGTCACAATTCAGCTGACAATATTAATTTGCCTTAACGGCAAATATGCACCCCACCACACGAGTCTAATACAATATAACTGTATAAAAAAAAGAATAAAAGTAATATTAGTGCGCACCAAAAGTAGCAAACTCTCGCTTTTGTGATCAACGAAATAAATCAGCATAAAACGATTCAAGTTTGAGTTATATTTATTTTAGACTAAAAACAACGTCGTTTTCAATCTCAATCGCACAACTTTATGAATCAGTTAATCAACTTGACAACTGTATGAATCAGTTAATCAACCTGACAACTGTATGAATCAGTTAATCAACCTGAGAAAAGCAGTTGGTCGCCGCCACAAAAGCTCCAACTATGCGTAGTGCGTTACAAAAACTTTTCTCGCATTTCGCAAGCATTAATTAAAGTAAACGAGCCTAATTTCAGGTTACGCCTTTCATTCTAATTGGAATAAATGCGAAGTTTTAATCAGAGGATGGAGCGCACCCTCGGACGGCCAACTTGAAATGAAGAATTATACTGCACGCTTTCTGCGCGGGCTGCTGTTTTGATTGATGTGTAGTTAATGATTTTGGTGGACGTTAAATATAAATAAAGGAAGTAAAGTAGTTTTTTTATGCAACTGGGTAAGGAGACAAGCATGTCACTTCACTAGCTTGATGTTGAGCTACCGACTAAACGGCTAATCATGTCGGGACGAATTTATAGAGATAGTGTTGGAAGTTATTATCAGAATTATCTAGCAGAAAATTGGCTCATTACCACCCATTTCCTATTGGAATGCCAAAAATTCTTACTTGGCAATATTGGTCCACGTTCTTGATGCATACTGCACAAGAATTGAATTATTTGTCGCCATCTCTGTTTCTTGAGAAATACAATCTTGGAATTTTCAAAGTTAGAGTAAATAGATATCTTCTAGATCGACGAGCTTCATCCTCTTTAACATCGTCGGTTAACTTGTGAATGACATATATTTACTAATAAATTATTAATAAATAATTTGCAACATCTGCTGAGCGGACAACAGCGAACAACAGCGAGCTGATGGTCAATCATAGATCTATTACTACACATATCAAATCTCCCGTTGAAAATGTATCACCAATTCAACAACCTCCGTAGCCCATCCTCCCTTGGCACGTTGTCCCCTGACAGGTACTCGTATGACGTCATACACAACGGGCGCTGAACCATCTTGATTGATCGTACCCGGAAGCCGGCCGGCGGCCGTGCGGTCGTCACAAATTGACAACATTGTTGTTGCTTACTCTCTTTACTCATACAAAGATATCGATCCCTTCATCATGGCGCTATGGTCGATTTTCCAGTTAACTTAAAGTAACCATTGATAGTTGTTTCAATATTAGTACAGTTTTTACTCACCGGATTACATTTATGTTTGTACTATATACTAAGTTGAAGGAAAACCAGTTGAAATTGATTGGACGGAAATATTTTGGATGCTTTGCCTCCTTTGTCCTCTTATTCCTTGGCTTGATTATCGGGATTTCTTTTGACCAATCGTAATCATTTTTTGTGCGTTTTTTGTTTTGTTTATAGTAAACTTTTGTTATCGTCGTCGGTTAACTTTAGTTGAAAGAAGTAATAATTATCAGAATTGAGTACTAAACGTTTCTAGAAAATGTTATGAAAATTGGTCACTAAATGGTACCACAGCAAACTTCTCCACTTTTTGGTATCAAAAATATTCGAGGACAAAAACCTATAAAAATGTAAAACCTGTACAGTGTACTTATACTAAATTTCGCAAAATTTGTTGAAGAACAACCTGAATCTGTAATTGCACGTGATTATTAACAAACATCCGTATCATCATCATCATCTCAGCTATAATACGTCCACAGCTGAACATAGGCCTCCTCCATGGATTTCCAAAAAGACCGATTGGAAGCGGCCTGCATCCAGCGACTTCTTACCACTTGTATAATATCTTCTGTCCACCATAAGGCTGGTCTTCCTACGCTGCGCTTGCCGGTTCGTGGTCTCCATTCGAGAACTTTTCGACCCCATCGGCCGTCAGTTCTACGTACTATTTACCCTGCCCACTGCAGTGACTGACTTTTGTACGTCTACGGATCTATTCGTTTCTGATACGATCTCGCAGATGAAAGACAATTTTGTCAATTGATCCCTACAAAGCCCTAAGTTCTCTTCACTCTGTCAATGAATAAAAAATATTTTCTTACCACCTGTACCTTTAGTTTGTGAAGAATATTACAATAAACCATATAGTTATCAACCCATAGCCCACGTAATCCACAAAGGCAAACACAATAATGTACACCAATGTCTACAAACAATTTAATATGTAACTGGCAACCATTCAGCCATGCTATTAACATATCTACGGGCCTCTCGGTAATCCCCGAGAGGTTGCCAGTTGCCAGAAAACGGTTCATCTGTATAAATAAAAGGAATAAAGTAGCGGAATAATAAGCCCATAAGTGTTCCGTTTCCGATTGAGTGGGACTTCCGTTTCGCCATTTAGCAATATTTTCGGGGTCACTTGCTTACGCAAATAACGTTTAGGGATTTTCGACGGTTTGGATACAGCATGTGTAAACACTCCTTTATTTTTACTGTATAGAGTGATAGGTGATTATTGAAGCTGTAACGAAAACTAATCCCACAAAAATCGTTGATGGAATTGATAGAGAGAAAAATCATCCTCATGAAACATTAAATTACGTTACGTTAAATTACGGTTAAATACGTATCTGAAATTGTATATACCTACTTAAGTAACGTTTTCTAAAATTGTCAAGATTTTTAATCATTGAAATTAAACAAGTTTTAATGGCACTATCGTTCCTTACCCTTTCTTTCTTTACAGTAATGGTTAATGTACAAAATCAGAGGACAGAGAGCATGGTCATCGTACTAAGACAAATTTATGGACATTTCACCTTCGCTGCAGAGGAGCGTTGGTTTACCCCTCTCCCAAGACTTGTTTATAATTCAACAGGATTACTTTATATTCAGAAAGTTTACCTATTAAGTGGCGAAATTTTCAGAATAAAATGCGACCAAGGTATTTTAAAATATTTTTGCTTCTCAAATATTTTCCATGCATACAAAACGAGCTAATTTATGATTAACTGCATCATAATTATTGTTTTGCAATTTTTTACGCCCTGATACCTTTTTATAACATAACAATGTGTGCATTATGTATTTTGCAATTACATAAACTACTACGCAAATAGCAAACGGATTTCTATGTATGGAAACTGACGTGGTTTTCACACATTTTAAATAAAAACTACGGGTCACTCACGGATTTCACCGGTCTCCGATTTTTCGGCTTAAAACAGACGTGAGTGACCCGTTGTTTTTATATAAAATAGATTTCTATATATGTATGTATATTTATTAAAGCTCTAATAGTAATCGAATTATGCAAAATTGATTGTATTTTATTTTCATGTATTCGTTTATACATAAACTTGCCTGATAAGCGATGGTTTGATCGAAGACAAAGCAAGTATCTCAAGAGATATCTATTATCTGCGTCTTCTTTTTAATTTAAACTCATGTTATCAGTAAATTAGTTAAAATTTGCGACCCGCAACATAAAACTTTTTGAATTAAGTATTTAAAGTCAGACCTGACTCACTCAAAGTTTGAAATGATAAAATTTTGATGAACTATTATAATTTGTGGCATGTAATTCAAACTAACTAAAATTGTCAACCAAATTAGTTTTAGGTGACAAAGTATTCTCAGTTGATATTAGAGGCACACTCTGTGGGCATACCAGTCGTCAATGGTGTCTCAATCTACATCTAGAGTATTAGAAATGTTCATCTTATACCGGTGTTGTTTACGCAACCTTACCATGACATTTTTTATTATTATTTGTAAATAGGCCTGCGCTTGATCTTCAACTCGCCTGGTGTTAAGTGACAGTTACGGTCCGATGAAGCGCGCTTCACTAAAAGAAACCTACTCACTCACCTATTGTTTGCCGATATTACTAGGATAGCTTATTCGTAGACAATTGTTCTATAAAAAACACGAACTGTGCGTTTCAAATATATATATATATATATATATATATATATATATATACACGTGTATATATTTTGCAAACTATTTATGCTTTATCATCACAAGTTCACTGCTGAACAAAGGCCTAACCCATGGTTTTCCAAAATGACCGGTTGGAAGCGGCTGCATCTTGCGTCTTCCCGCCACTTGTATAAGGACTTTAACCACCTTGTGTCTGGTCTTCCTACGCTGTGCTTGCCGGTGCGTGCTCTCCACTCGAGAACTTTTCGACACAAGCAACATAGTTCTATAATATTATTTTTTTCCGTTATTATCTTCATTATTGATTTGTTTTCGAAAACCAATACTTTATCTCAATTTACTAATAGTAGGTGAAACAACTTTGAATAATAATCTTCGCTCTCTTGCTTGAGACTGATGCAACAAAAAAGCGTTCTCAAAAGTTTGCTTTCGTCGTCGAATCTTGTTTCGCCAACAATACAAAAGCATTTGTAAGCTTTCAGGATGACTAAAGATAGATTTTACAACTCTCAGCTGCATTGTTCGATGTGGAACCTTTTTGCAGTTCGTTTTATTTTGCAATTTACTAAAATCCAGCGAATTTTATCTCTTGCATTCGGACTTGATCAAGCTAGGTTTTTTTTTTTTTTGTGTAGGTACATTTATTACATTTTCATAAATAACTCTTTTCCACGATATTTATAATATCTAGATGGCGACTCAGATTTTCATTGTTATTTCTGTTAATAAAATTAATTCGTCTTATTTAACAAAAAATACATTTTTAAACACTACTTTAACATTTGTATTTATTTTTAATCTGCTACAAACATACATCTAATAAAACTCTTTTTTAGGGTTCCGTAGCCAAATGGCAAAAAACGGAACCCTTATGGATTCGTCATGTCTGCCTGCCTGTCCGTCCGTATGTCACAGCCACTTTTTTCCGAAACTATATAAGACCTATACTGTTGAAACTTGTTAAGTAGATGTATTCTGTAAATTTAAGATTTTCGCATTAAGATTTTCACACAAAAATAGAAAAAAAAAACAATAAATTTTGGGGGTTCCCCAAACTTAGACCTGAAACTTAAAATTATTATTTTTGTAAAATTGTAAAATGTTTTTATAAAATTAAATCTATAATTAGCTACATAATGGTTTTACTGAATTCATACAGATAATATCCATATCAAGTTAGTGAAGTTCCCGGCAGCTTAGTGGTGAGACCGTCTGACTTGCGATCCGCAGGTCTTGAGTTCGAATCCCACGGCACGCACCTCTGTCTTTTCGAAGTTATGTGCGTATTGTTGATTGCCGCCAACTTCAAACGGTGAAGGAAAACATCGTGAGGAAACCTACATGTCTGAGAGTTCTCAATGATCTTGAAGATGTGTGAAGTCTGCCAACCCGCACTTGGCCAGCGTGGCAGACTATGGCCCAACCCTTCTCACAATGAGAAGATGGCCCGTTCCCAGCAGTGGGACAGTTTGTACAAACAGGGCTGATAAAAAAAAAAAAAAAAAAAAAAAAAAACATATTCTTCTCATCGTGACTTAATAAAATTTTCTTTTCAGTGTTGTGACTAATCTAAATGTATCTATGCGTAAAGCACTCCCAGGAATCCACCAGCTCGTACTCTAAATACTTAAAATATTTAAAAGCTTTCATAGTAATCGATTGCAGATATAGAATGGAGCTTAAAAGTCTTCATATTTGCTAACGTGCTTAACCAATCTATTTCAAATCTGCTTTAACTGATATATTTTATAACCAGATAAACTAAAAATAATCTTTAGATGTAAATATTAATTCATCTGTGAAATATCTAAACTTTTAAGCCATAAACTCAAAACTTTGAGTTGAATAAAGATAAATGATGTTTTAATCACTTTGCAATTGCTTTGCAAAACCTACTAGCATGGTTATGATACGACGCACGAGAAAATTTTGACGTCTATTTTTCTCTACAAAAATAGAGTTATTTTTACTCGTCATTAGGAACCCAGACACACTGCAGTCCCTAAAAAAAAACACACGAGATAAATCAGTTACAGTTTAATTTCAATAAAATAACAATTGCAACGATCTAAATTGCCATTAAAACAATTCATAATTATGGTCATAATACTTGATGTGTTAACGTAACTGTTAACACACCAAGTATTATGTTTTCTTCATACGTTCTTACACAAATAGAGATGGACGCTAAACTATTCATACATCAGTTGCACGTCGTTAATATTTTCGTGAGGATCTGTTGCCTCGTGACTAGAGAAAGCCAATTTTCCCGAAACTCGATAAGAGTGCGCGTGAACGCAGAACGCAGAACGCTGATACAATTGTGTCAATGCCAGGGTTCGTAATGAAAATCACGGGGGCGGTACGTGACACGCGTTGAGATGCCTGACGGGCCCGCGTGTGG
Organism: Lycia hirtaria; assembly: GCA_947563715.1. NCBI lineage: Eukaryota > Metazoa > Arthropoda > Insecta > Lepidoptera > Geometridae > Lycia > Lycia hirtaria. The sequence goes on from OX387375.1 coordinate 31,137,514, forward strand.
CATGCGGGGACACTGCGCCACAGAAATATGAAGGACAAGTACAATGGATTGTTTGGCAAATGGCTAAAAATACAGTAGCCGCGGGCTTATCAAAAAAGCGGACTGTCACCGCAACTAGAGCGTTACAAATTTGCAAGTAACCTTTTGTTGGTAGATGATAGCAACTCTTTAATTTAGTCTTTACTAAGATGTCACAGTATAAAAAAAAATATAACAGTTACCTTAAAAATACTATGGTTAGGTTTTCAATTGGATTGAAAAAATATTTTCCTTCAGTTTTTTTTTACACATTGAACTATATAAGTACGATACAATTCATCATCAATTTCCATGCCGGAATAGAAGGATTTTATTTGAGAATGGGGTAAGGTAAGTACTGAAAGATTTAATTATTATTATTTATATAAGATTTAAGATGTTTATTGTAAACTTGTTAATTAAGGATCAGTTTTAACTCTTTATTCTACGTTTAAACATTAAATAATTTCAAAGATATACATAGATTACAGATACATTTCTCAAATAACAGTCCGCGAGTAAAATATCCAAAAAAACTGGTAACATGGCAGCTCCGAAAATACTCGTAACTTTGATCTGTGTCGGTTTTTGATCTTTAGTCTGTACGGTTTTTATTATAGAAACCGTACAGTATAGCTTCAAGTATAATTTATCATCACAAAATATCAAATTGAAAACAGGCGTAAAACTTATCAATTAGAAGTTCTGAGTTTGCGTGTGGAGCGATGGAGAGCCATAATTCAATGCAATTTGTCAACCGCCTGACGGCACGTGATTTATCCTCCTCTAATTCTGCATTTCCTGCATTAGGGACGGAAGTTTGATGGCATTCACTTCAAACTATTTTAAAGAGCTGCATATTATTGGTCAAATGCCGCAAAATACGGGTATTTCTTTAATATTTTATGATATTGAAATACATTTAAGGTTTAGATAGTATTTTTATTCGTAGAAGTACGCTGATAAATATCTTCCATGCTGGACTGGGAAGAAAATAGAAATCTTACTTACAGTACCTATACGTATTTGATGTTCTACCAACTGAGCTACGATAGTTTTTCGGTAAAAGTCGATTTTCAAACATTATTGGATCTACGCATTAAACTAGTATACTTAAGCGAGCGAGATAGCATCATTCGACATTTTCGGTCTAACTAAGCAATAATAATTATTCAAGTGAAACTTTTTTCTGGCAATCTAGATTCTAGATGATAAAAATACACCAAACAAGCCGATCAAATTTTTATCACAATTCGGATCAGCTATGTCTCCATAACACTGCTAGGCTCAGACCATGCACTTATTGTAGAGAACCATAGGCCTTAATTACATCGCAACTGATACCAAATAATTCAAAGACCATAAATACAAGAATCCCAAAGCTAGCTACCAGGTTATGCTTCTGAAATACGACAGTGTAGGGTGGCGCCACCACTGTCTCCCTCACCCGCAGCAGCTTTTTTCTTAGATATAAAATTATTTTAATAACTTTTAAAAAATATGCTTACTTTAGTTCATAAGAATATTATTACAATGTAAAAATAACAGTTATTGTTAACCATTATACCCATTATTATTGTTAACAGTTACCATTGTTACCATTATTATTGTTAACAGTTATTGTTATTTTTATAACCATTATTCTGACCGGAATATACGACAAAATTTCCAAGTTTTCTTTCTTAAGAAGCTAAAGAAAGAATATTTATCAAAAGTAATTTCAATAATTTTATAACTAAATAAAACAGGCCAAGTGCGAGTCGGACTCGTGCACGAAGGGTTCCGTACCATTATTAATAAAAACGGCAAAAGAATCATGTTTGTTGTATGGGAGCCCCCCTTAAATATTAATTTTATTTTAATTTAATTATTTATTGACGTGACAACGTCTAATAAATAGATGAACGCCGGCTGCACGCACGAAAAAGGATGATTCATTGTCCCGTTAGATCATCATCATCATCATTTCATCAATGTTTTGTTATGACGTTGTCACGTTAAACTATTGTCCGTAAACCGACTTTACAGACAACTAATTTTTGACGTGACAACGTCTAATAAATCGATGAACGCCGGCAGCACGCACGAAAAACTATGACTCTTTGTTCTGTTACATTACGCTCATTGCCCCGTTACATCATCATCATTTCATCAATGTTTTGTTATGACGTTGTCACGTTAAACTATCGTCCGTAAACCGACTTTACAGACAACCAATTTTTTTTTCCAAGTGTATTTCAAGTAATATAACTCAATATTCTGTGAATATTTTAAGCGCCTACCTGTTGCCGTTATCAATATCGAGCCAAAACAAGCAAAAAAAATACGTTTGTTGTATGGAAGCCCCTTACATATTTATTTTATTCTGTTTTTTAGCATTTGCTGTTATAGCGGTAGCAGAAATACATCATCTGTGAAAATTCCAACTGTCTAACTTTCATGGTTCATGAGATACAGCCAGGTGACAGACGGACGGACAGACAGCGAAGTCTTAGTAATAGGGTCCCGTTTTTACCCTTTGAGTACGGAACCCTAAATAAAACCGGCCAAGTGCGAGTCAGACTCGCGCACGAAGTGTTCTGTGCTATTATCTATAAAACGGCAAAAAAAACACGTTTGTTCTATGAGAACCCCCCTTAAATATTAAGTTTATTTTAATTTAATTATTTATTTTTAAAGCGAATAATACGGCTCAATATTCTGTGAATATTTCAAGCCTCTACCTGTTGCCGTTATCAATATCGAGCAAAAACGAGCAAAAAAAATCACGTTTGTATGGGAGCTGTCTAACTATCACAGTTCATGAGATACAGCCTGGTGACAGATGGACGGACGGACGGACGGACTGACAGTGGCGTCACCCTACTCTTTGCCTTGAAGAGTTGAACAATTATTATTGTACATTGGTACGTTGAGAAACTATCCGTCAGTTGCGCAAGTTGCGCTACGTTTGCCTAACATTGACTTTAAGTGAAAAAAATAAAATAAACCGTAGCTCTTTTACACAAAAAAATCAAGAACAGAAAATTTGCAAATCCCATTTCAGCTAAAACTAGCGCAGCGTCTTATCAACACTAAAGCTGGCGTACAGAAGCTCATCGGAAGTCCACTTGTTCATAATATTTGCCAAAACGCCGCACGCCGGCGGGACCAGATAGCGTCCGTTATGCAGACACGGCCGCTTCGCTCAGATTAAAGATTTCAAGCATGCAAATACGCATTGGAGCGTTTTTAACTCAAAAGGCTTATGGAGTAAAAGCAAACTGCCTAAATAAATATTTTTTGTTTCTGCATGCTAAACGCGTTTCAAATTATGGGAATGAAGCATGGTATAGCATATATACACCTATTATAATTAGTAGGTACGCATTGTTGATGTATTAAACCTATTATAGCTTATTTAAAAACAATGCCCTATACCTGTAAGTTTATATAAATGGCAAATCCTAAAATATGTTTTTTTTTCATCTCGGAAACCTATAACGAAACCATCTCATACTTCGATTACTTAAACCAAATGGTATACAGTGCTAAAAATAATGATCCCCTTTGAGCTCATGAAAATGCAAACTTTCTAAATTTCTTTTCAATGTGCACACAGGTCTTGTCATGAATAAAACGTGCCGGGTGTGAGGATATTCGTGCAGCATGCCGGGGAACGTAGCTGATGTAGCAATGCCCCGCCAAACAATCCTGAAAATTTACTTCTGCGTACTCACGGCCAGCGCTTTTTATTCGTAATGAGACCATCATCATCATGTTGTATTATCTAAACTTTAAATTTCATCGTTCAGCTATACATAAGATACATACAATATATATTTTTACTGTCACAAAGAACAAACTAGCAACTGACCAACGTATCTGAGAAGACGTCCGCGGTCAATCGGCTCGGGGCCATCCAATAATTCCACTTTCTGTTGTTGAAATTTTTATTTCCATGTATGTGGCTCTAACGTTGCGAGAAATGGGATGCCATTTCGAGAATTGCTTTAGTGGGTAGAACCGTTTCTTTTACGAAGGCGGAAATCTGAGACGACTTGAATCGCTAGGTATTGTTAATATTATGGATATTGCCTCTATAAAGGTAATACATGTAATACGATAGTTTCATTATCCTTGCCTTGTGGATATATCAGGCAATAGGCATAACTAGTTTAGAAGCTTTATTGCTCATTCATAAAGGTCAATGTGGATTAGGAGCATTAGTTCGGTCAATCGTTGGATGGGTGACCGTGAGTGACATTTACAGCTGATAGTCATATGTCAATGACATGTAAAATTATATTTCATATGTGATTGCGCTTCATCGTAGACCGCAATGTTGTCGTTTAAAACCAGCCGGGTTGGTGGTTAAATTTAATTCTTTCAATGGTTTCAAAGCCACTTGCTTTGTGAGTCCTATTATTTTCATATTGCCGTATTGAATTTAGAAAAAAATCACTATCTATTGTACAATTCAAACATATTAAATCCAGCTTAATAAAATACTAGTGAAAAATGTTACCCATACTAACACGACACTATTTCATAATAACCTAATAAACTTTTTTACTATCTGACTGACGCCAATAGCTAGTATTCAGAATTTGTAGTACGGATTGAAGTACGGATTATATTCTCCGGATTACTATAATTATTGAAAATGTTGTCTATATAAAGAGTTCTTCTATTCTGAATAAAGAAATAAATGTTATTTTCTTTCGAGCCGCCTCCGCTGGAGTAATGTGACAGTAAACGAAAAGGGTCCTCGAATTGAACGCTGTCTCGCCGCGTAACCATTTCGCGCTTTTTGACATTTTGTGGAAACTAATTAAATCACTGTCTCGTAAAGGTTATGATCTTACCGGACTAATAACTATGTTCTATGTTAAGCATTCTCTACAATCCCCAAAACAAAATATTATAAGCAATGTGCGTACGTATTTACACCAATTTATCAAGATTTTATCTATAGGTAGGTTATACTCATTGAATATGAAGTAAAAGCATAACAAATCTTAGTTTTCAACATTTTCGAAGATAAGACCACATCCATATGGCCTTTTAATATCTTGGTGTTGAACTTTCTAAACGCACAGGAGGGCATTGTCACTGTTCACAAGTCACGACACGCGTCTAACAGCGTTGCTCGACGTATCGCGACTGAAGACGAGTCGGGTGATTACCTTACCACGCAGAGCCGGGGAAAACCTATCTACGTATAATAAATACATCAAGACATAATGGTGGTCATGATGGTCATTGATTTTCTGTGGATTTTCTGCTTACTCCATAAGACAAGAAATTTATTACATACTTACATTCACATTATTAGAAACGTAAGAGTATACTTTATCAATTTATTGACATTATAATAAATAATTACGATGCCAATAAAGGCAACCCATAATTATCATCATCTCCACCTATATTTATATACAACGTAAATATGTATTGTTTATATGTATAAACGATAGTGACATTATTATTGCTAAAACACACACACACAAATACATTTCGTCGCCATCGCCTCTCCAAGCTTTTTTCTCTTTCCTAATTTTATTCACACAGCTATTACACAGTCACATAAAACGCTACACATTCAAAAACACTCAAGGGCCAACAATCCTAAGCCGCGAACAATGTGTTCCGTTTAGCCTCGCAATATTTTTAATGTTTTATTCATTACTGCGCTTTCTCGTAACGAAAACAAGCGGTGACCCATTTGCGCTAACATAGGGAATAATTTGAGCAAATTTTAATTTCCCGGGTTCCTCGGCAGCTGTAACTTTTGTTACGAGTCGTGCCCGTGTGCTCTCCGCATCCGTTTTGTTATTTGGCTCGGGAATCAGGGGCGTTCGGTTTTCAAATGACGTTGACATGAGTGGGCTCATATTGAAAGACTGAGAAAAGCCTATACAAATTGTTTTCCTTTTTTATCGGACTCGCACGATTAACGCATTTGCCAATGTCAAGTATTGGGATTTGTTCAAGTTTCATTGATAATATAAATCAAACAAGTAGGTACCTCCTGCATTAGTCGAAGTCTTGAGTCAAGTAAATAAGATCTTGTAATATTCTAATCATGCTGTATTAAGTCACTGATTGTTACTTTTTTCTGGAAACTACTAATGACTTTCGTCGACATCTTGAAAAAACTACTTAGGTATTTCATTATCTTATTTCACTTGCTTATACTAGTAGACGTAAATAAATATTGTTTGAATATAACAATCACCATTTTTCGCTATTAGTTTTGAAATAGCAAAAGTGTATGAAATTAAAACAGAACGTAGACATTTTTTCTCATATTTCCCAAAAAAAAATAAGTATATTTTGATCAACAGCAAATAATATTTTTTTTTCATTATAATTTTTTGTTCTTTAATTTGTATTGCAACCGTGCGTTTAGCGTATTTGCCAGTATCATGTATTGAGATTTTCTCAAGTTTATTGAATAATAGTTTTTTTATAGGTTAACTTGCACTTCACAATCAAGGTACTCTATATATTTCTTGTCCCGAGCATCTACGCTTTAATCTATACGTAGTCAGTCAATGATTCAAGATAAAGTCATTTAAAGATAAAATAAATAAGCAACATCAACAAATAATCAAAATAAAACCCGTCCTAATTAAATAGAACTGCGTCAACAGTAACAGCTAAGTAAATCGTCACTTAATACAGATGAAGCGTTTTGTTAAGAGCGCGATTGTTCAAGCCGTGCCCTTGTTAAATAGGGTGTCGCGCTACAGTCCTCGACTGATACAAATTGCGGCTTAATCCAACGATTGAGCGTGAACTATGGCCGTCGTTACGCGGATCCAGCGCGGTAATAGTCCTTCTTTCGCGCTAATGTGCTATAAAAGGAACGCTGTCGAAGGCCGGTCAATCGGGAGGGACAAATAACTCCTTGTGTCCTCTTGTTGTTGCCATTCGTTTTTGTGTTTGTGGCTTCGGAAGGATTTGGGCGTAAATCTCTTGATCGGGCAAGTAGCTGTCGTCTGACGTAGGGTGAGATACAGCCTGTCGCTGTCGTCGTTTGTTTTTACCATAAAATACTAAACTTAAATATTTTTGGAGATCCGAAAATATTTAGTAAAAATATTTAATTCATATGTTCTAAAAACTGGTGAATGTAGCTCTCATTATTGTATGACTATTTCCTACTTTCCCATTTTCACGAGACAGTTGGCACGAAGTTTGAAACTTTCAAGGTGAACTGATTTTTCACTGAAAAAGCGTGCTTCATTCTCAGCTAAACTGTCGCTTACCACAAAAAGGTGAAATGAAAAAATATTTTCTAAATAAACAATTTAAAAAAACATTAAAACCCGCGACATTAAAAACGGCTCAACATAATCTGTTGAAACATAGGTAGGTATGAACATTCTAGACCAAAACATTCAGCCAGCAAAATCGGTTCTCCGTGTAGATGTGTGTAGATGATACACAGTAACACGACCACTCCTCAATTTTTGTCAGGAGTTAAAGTAAAAAGCTAAAGGAAGCAACACTAACCTCAAATACATTTCGGTTTACAATTTTTACAATCAAGACTCACGAAATTCATACAGCCACCAACTTTGTAGCAAGCCCTCTATTCCGAAAATGACCTCTAGATAAGAGAAGCAGTATAAACAATACGCCGGCGGAAGCCTCTCGCCTCCAATTTACAGTGGCATTAGGTAAGAGCCTCGTAAAGTATTTATTTCCTAGTAAAAAATATCGTAATACAAACAATACCATTACGGCGTCCCGCGGTACACATCTCCAGAGATGAGGATTACGTAATGCTGGCGTATTATCGATACAAAATCATCGACTATCGATATCTAAATTTCGAAAGTCAACATTTTTGTCCTAACTAGTTTTTTGGTCTACGCTCACTTTGTAGTTATGTTAGGATCTTATTAATCATTATGAAAAAACTAGATAAATATTTTAGGTCTATCGTAAATATAATATTACTTTATATTTTTTGCTTTATGGTGTAGGACTCATAAAACATCTGATCAGTAACTTTTAATAAACTCCATTTAAATTTTATCTCAAATAAAAACCATTGTTAGGCAAACAATGTCATTATCCATCGCCGTCCCGTGGTGCACATTTTCCAGGATTAAAATCACATAGTGCAGGACTTTTTTATCGACAGAAGATTACATTTTATCGATATTTGTTTGACCAGAATGAGCTATTACGTAAATCTGCCTACGATAATGTTTAGTTCCTAGTTTTATGGCCTCCTATTTATCTACAATATGTCTTTAGGACTTAAGTTAAAGTTCCTTAATAACTTACATTACGCAGAGAGAAATATATTCGTATTTCACTGAATAAAAAAAAAATTATAAAACTTAAGCACTTAAAAACTTGGATCAGCTATTTCTTCCAATCTAACGCCCATTTATCGAAAAATATATCGCATTTGCTGTGATAGACAGGGCCATTACTATTCTAAAAATAAATGAACCTTTCAGCGATATCTATTGAATACTAAATTGATTTACATATTTCGTTATCTCCGAGTTTCAAACACTCAATACACATCCATTATGATCAATAAAAACGTCTCGACGGATCCATTCAGCCGGCTAAATAAGACTTAATTTAAGGGTTGAAATTCACCAAACTCTCAAACAAAGTAAAACTTTAATGGAAGTTTCAATATTATTCAGTCTTTTAATCAAATTTTTTGGTATTCGATTTATAGATTCAATCTATTTTCAAGCCACTCAACACATATGTTCAATGTGTATGTTGTTTATCGGCCATTTTGAATTTTTGTAGTCTCAATGGATAGAACATTTTTTGAATATTCATTAAAATCTTTTGTTAATTGTATTTGATCAGGTCAAACGTTTTGTAGGTGATAGTACATAATTAAAAAAATGACAGCATTTACTTTACTACTATTACTTTCATGAGTACTTTTCTACCGTAAAACAACCGACTTCAAGATACGCATTTTGGTTTACTCAAATGACATAATATATTTTCTAATTATTTTATTTTAAAAACCAAAATCCTTTTTTGAAATCGGTTGATAATTACTAATAACTTCTGGTTTAATTTATATTACTGTAAAATGAGTACGCATATACCTAGACAAGTTTACTACTGTATTTCTTATAAACTGGTCAAGGTTTACGTGTAGGTTGCATAGCACAAATTATAATTGAATTCCATTGGAGCACGTTGTGCAAAGATCCTAATTTCATCGATATCTGTCACTTCACTAAAATCGAAGTTTAGTCGTGCATCAAATTGAATATATTCATAAAAAACAGCGTCGGTTGGTTTTTATCGCCTAAGTTTGTTCATCGCCGTCCGCGATAGTGCTCCGGTTATATGCTATAACATCGAACAATGGTTTGTACTTTATCCGACGTAACCGTACTCTTCAACATTGTCTACACTCTACACATAAGTGTAGAATTAGGAATCATTTTTTATGATGTTGGACATGACTTTCAGGTGAAACCCATCCTAAGGTTGTCTGAAAGAGATCGTTTTAGCGATAAGACCGCCCTTTGTGCCATTATCTTTTATGTATATATTTTGAAATGTTATTACTTTTGTGGTGTCAGTAAAGTGTTATTGATTGCTTGATTGATTCAAAGTAAGTTCGTATAGACTAAGTGGCCAGTCCTAGTGTCAGAGTTATTAAGCCGCCGAAAGGTCTCTGACCTGGCTTGACGATTGCGCTTGATTGATTAATATCTATGTATTTATATATTTTTATGTATAACATAATATCGGGTCAGTGACTTCATTTTATAAATCAAGAACGGCTGGACAGATTAAATGATTTTTTTTATGGAGGTTTTCTACCTTGGAATAACACATATGCTACTTTTATCTTCCTGCACCATACCGGGTGAAAACGCGGACGCAGCTAGTTTACACAAATTTATTTTAAATCTATGCTTACCTATACAATTTTACTTTTAATTTGATGTATCTATAGGGTTACTTTTAGATAGTATCATGAAATAAATGTTTCACGACTTTTGAAAATTCATAAAATAGATCAGCTTCTCCATACATTTTATCAAGTGTCAATCTACTATATGTATGGAATCACTGATTTTATTTTTAAGAGTCATTGATCAAAAGCTGTTTCTTCGTTTCTATTACCATTTAGAAAAAGATCCTAAGAAGCACTAATTAAACTAATATTGTGTACTTAAGAGCCACCTCTACGTCTATAATAATATCTATAGTAAGTCTAGCACATAAACTATTGTCTACTTTCTCCTAAGGTAAGTAATCGATAACAAAATGTGTGAGAAATTAGTAACCGTTTGCATTGGCAGAAGCCCAGTGTCATTTTTCCTCGCCACCGAATACGTTAAGAGGACTAGTAGATAGTTTATGTGCTAGACCTAGTGGTCATGGTTCAACTAATGAAGATACATTTAGTGGCTGTTTGCCAATTTCGTGTAGCTGCTTTATAGGAACACAAAATTTGGGAGTTTTGTGTGAGTTACAGAAAACATCTCACTAATTCTATGTATAATGGAAAATTTGAAAAGATAAATACGGAAACGTGTAATATCTACATAGTGCATTTTGATTTATTTCAAGCAAATTAAACAACTTTTAAAATGAAAAACAATTGCCGTATTTTTGTAACCTAATCAATTGAAAACGGCTTCAAGATTTTACTGTTTCTCAAACTTCCTTTGTAAGTTAAGATTATGTTGGTGTCTTCAAATCGAGAATAAATTAATTTATTTTAAACCACAACTTAATAACAGGCGAGTTCGTTGTCTGCATAACTGCTACTAAAAAATCGGCCAAGTGCGAGTCGGACTCGCGCACGAAGGGTTCCGTACTATCATCTATAATAGAAAATCGTATAAAATAACGAGAAATCAACGAAATTCCAAGTAGTAAATTGCAAACTTATAGGTAGGTTTTCGATACACATCCGGGCAGCATGACGACGTTCGCGCAAATACGCGCGGCTATGGCTCGCTCCATAATGTTACCTCCCCGCTACCCGCGCGGCAGTTGCTTAGCAACCGCCTCGCGCTCGCGCCACCACCACACCGCGGCGCGGCGCTCGCACCGCGTTTAGATGCACGGATTATTTTCATTTTGTGAGTTTTTATGTATTAGATTAGGTATTTATTTTTATAGTTAATATATTTCTAAATATTTACTTACAAATATTCAAGTTTCTACCTGTTAATTAAGATCGAGTAAAAATTGCTTAAAAATTACGTTTGTTGTATGGGAGCCCCCCTTTAATATTTACTTTATTGTTATTTATTTATTTATTTTGAAAGGTAATATACAAGTAAATATTCTGTGAAAATTTGAAGAGTCTACCTGTTACCGTTTTTAATATTGAGCAAAAAAATACGAAAAAAACACGTTTATTGTATGGGGACCCCCCTTAATATATATTTTTTTTAATTTTTAGTATTTGTTGTTATAGCGGCAACGGAAATACATCATTTGTGAAAATTTCAGCTTCCTAGCTATCACGGTTTATGAGATACAGCCTGGAGACAGACAGACAGACAGACAGACAGACAGCGACGTCTTAGTAATAGGGTCCCGTTTTTACCCTTTGGGTACGGAACCCTAAAAATACTACATTATAAATCTAAATTGGGTGAAAATATTTACTATGTAGTTGACCTACAAAAAGGTGGCAGATACAAATGAACAATATGAACATTTTACTTAAACAGGAATCACTTCAGAATTATTATTGAACATTGTAAGCTCGCAAGCATACGCGACGTAAACTAGTGAACCAGTATCCAATCTTCACACAAATAGTAAATACGAGTATTGTGTATATGTTCTCATTGTAAGCCCGGAAAATGCTCTTTTTCTATGAAGAACCCGCGTAAAAAAACATTTTATATTTTTAAGGCGGAAAATAATCTCATAATATTGATCTCATATTTTTAATTTTCCTTTAACCCTCAAGACCAAAAAAGACGGCAAGTATTTCCATTCCAGTACTTAACGTATGAATAACATAGATTCATATCCTTGTTTTATATTTATGATATTTTAATAATAGTTGTGTGCCGAGTACACATCCACCTTCTTCTGTAGTCTATAAGAAAGCAACCACAACAAAAGTAAAGCAAATTGGTCAACCATAACATATATATGTACATTATACATAGCGTAAGCATGCACAAGACATGAGTTAAAAATGACTCAGCTATATATCTCAGGAGTCGTAAGATAGACTTGACTTTAGACCCAGTATAAGTATATAGAAAACTAATCCATTTTAATAACCTTGGGCACCTTTGCGTCGGGTACAGTCAGGGGTGGGCTGTTTGACTGACTCATGTATTACATATTTATATAATATAAATTAATTATTATTTTTTTTACTAATGACATTTTCATAAACTTATTTATATCTAGCTGCGCTCGGCGGTGTTACCGACGTAGTAATGAAAACCAGCGATGGCGATGATGATAAAATATAACCTATGTTCTTCTTCAGATCCAAAATAATGTCTGTGTCGTTAATACGACCGGCTCAGTCGTTTAGCCTTGAAGAGGCAACAAACAGACAGAGACACGACAGACAGAGTTCTTTCGCTTTTCTAATATTAGTTAGGATTATGAGTAAAATTGCCTTTTCTACTTAATTTAGGTCACTGTATTATCTTTAGAGCATGTCATTTCCGATGAAACAAGGAAGCTCTCGTACTGCATTCGTCCGCTACGAACAGCCGTCATAAATCTTGCAAGTTATTCCTGGGAACCAGTACCTACTTTTAATACTACTGGATGATTAACGACTGGCCCCGAATGCTAAATGGTAGCTACTGAGCAAAAATTTAGATCCCATTGAATTATAGGTTGTAAACATGGAACCTTCCACCGGCTTACTATAATTCATTCCGTGGGCTACTAACCGAGCTAGCTAAGATGATGTTTTATTTGATTTGTTTTACGTTTGTGTGTGCCTTGTAAGTACACACAATGTAGGTTGGGAGACCTGCGATCTTCACACATAATAAATACCACTCGAAGTGATGTGATTCTCTCTTAGACCACTCACCCACAATTTTGACCCAATACTGCACACTTTGCGATTTGCTCATAGAAATGGGATAATTTCAGAAATTCTTATGTAAATATATATCTATTTATGTACATCTAAATTCATTGGTAAAATTTTACAAACCAAACTGTTTGGAGGTGTCATTAATTTTTTTTTTTTTATACTTAGAGTATTTTTTTTACATAACGCCATCTAACCCCAAACTAAACAAACATTATACTATTGTTAATCAGATAGCCGATATAATCAGAAATGTACAAAATGATTTTAAAAAAGCATTTAAATACAAAATGCAAAATACTTTTCAGATTTACTATTTCAAATGCAAAATACCAAATAGTTTCACGTTTTGTATTTCAAATGCTAAATGCAATATAGGTATTTTCAAAATAAAATACCCTTTGACCAAATCTCAGATATTTTTATTTATTTTAGGTATTTATCATGAGAAATAGAGACACAATGCCGAGCCGAACAAAAACGTCTAATAACATGGCACCTTATGCATGACATTTTTGGTCATATTTATCAGTACGCGTATCAAAATTCTGATATGTTATTAATAATAATAATACTAACTTAAAATAATGTAAAAAACTAGACTAACGAAAACATCAGCTCTAAGCTCACGGTAAGTAAAGCTGGTATCGCTATAAAGCTTGGCACCCGTAAGTCGCCGCAAACTGTCTCATTTATCGGTTTTTTATCGCACACATTTTTGTGAGTGTGCATCATAGTTGCATAAAGTTATTCCTCTGCCTTTTTACTTACTATCGGACCGTGATAAAAACACAAAAAAACGACATGGTTACATAGTGTGTATTAGAACAAGAATAACTGGACAAGACTGTCTCTGTAGATGCATAGGTAGGGTTCCGTAGCTAATACTGTAATCTAAAGAAAACCATTTGTCGAGTATTGTTTTTAGACCACTTTGCAAAAAGTTCAATAATAAATAAATAAATAAAATTCATTTATTTCAGGCAACCAAAACCCATACAGTTAAAAGTAATAATATAATATACAGTAATAGAATTTAAATTTAAATCGGATATTATGATATTATCAATGATTTCTATTTTATAACAACTCAAGTATTTTACATATTTATCACTACCTATATCTCGAAAAATTGTAGTCACAAGGAGTCGAAAATAATTTTCAATGTTTTTTTTTTTGATATGGTCTACTACTACAGTTAGTCTTGAATTTCTAGGTCTAATAAATTTAGAAATACAGGAGGGGACATCATTATATATCTGGTGGCCGAGGCAAGATAAGTGGAGTGTGGGACGTCCAGCTGCAAGATGGGTCAACGATATAATAACAATCGCGGGTCGAACCTGGACTCGATTGGCACAGGACCGAGGAAGATGGCAAGACAAGAGAGAGGCCTATACCCAGCAGTGGGATAGAGAAGCCTGTGGATGATGATGATGAGCTATCTCAACAATATCTCACACACACATTGCATCTGAGAAGAAAATAATAAATTAAATTTTAATCTTATTTTAAAAGACCTATTCAATGAACAATGGGGTTGAAAAAAAAACAACTCTTCTTTATATGTATAGTGCCACCCCTATTTTACACTTTTATAAAACATTTACTAAAGCATTTTGTAACGGTTTACACAAAACATCTACCTGTCAAATTTTTTTCATGTACAACTGATAATCTCCGAGTAAAATGGCTGTGACATACATATAGACAAAAAAAATAAAAAATCTAAGGGTATCTCGTAGTTGCTACGGAACCCCAATAACCTATTGAAAAGCACTATTATCACTGTTAGTGTGAGTACAGCTAAAATGTCGAATAATTGTTTTTTGTGTATTCCACGATTGAATTATAATCTAAATAGGTAGGTACTATAAATCTCAAGTAAAGCATAGACTGCGATATTCCATCAGACAAGATCGCGGTCAAGAACAAGCTTATCCAAGAATAAAATAAGTGAATGTGCGTAGTAATCATAAAATAATATACAATAGGTACTTTGTTGGAAGAAATGAAGTTGTTTTGATGATACCAATCGACATTTTATTATAAAGCTATTATAATGAATATATATTTAGGTAATGATGATGAGCCTGCGTTGAAATTCCCGTCATCATGCGTGTAGGCAAGTTGTGTGCTATAGCTCTTACATTTACATATTTTATCTATGTAAGTACCTACAGTCTGCACTATACGGTACAATGTTCCTTGTATTTATATTATATGGATATACTTGTAGTATTTAGTACGGCTAGAAACTAAATAGTTACACGAATGAAGATAATAAAGAATGTGACAGGGATACTAAAAAATAAATAAATATTGTATGTATACGTTTCGTTTCCAGCAAGCTGTGAGCGACAGTTCTCAAGGCTTCGAAGCGATCCCAGAACGTGCTGAGATAGTGTACACGAACGAAAAGTTCGTCACAAACGCCACAATCAACGTCCGGAGGTACAACAGGCGAGGAGCGTACGTCGTCAACTTCTGGGGCGTCAACAAGGAAACCTGGGCTAATAACGTCACGGTAACACATATCTATATTAAAATAAATACAAAAAACTCGACTGCAGAAAATCAGTATTTACAATCCAACTTACGATTTCGTTACGCTTGAATCTTGATACGCTGTTGAGTATACGTTTTTTTGTGAGAAAGTATTCGTTAAATCGCTGTAAAATAATATAAATGTGCGTGCTTTGGAATAAATCTAGTAAAATCACCTGTTTATTATGAAAAATTTCGTTGGAGGTTACGAAAGAATGGATTTCTTTTAATTTTATTTTGCGAGAGATGTATTATTATTATTATAATAAATAGCCTATGGCACTCAGGGAGTGAAGACGAATCTAACGATGGATACCTCGCACATTAAAATCGGTCAAGCCATTTAGGCTGTAGGTGATCATATATAGAAACATATATTTATAAATACATACCAACTTACATACATACATACACTCGAAATACATGACCCTCCTTCTTACGCAGTCGAGTAAAAAGCTATAAGAAGGTAACATTTCCAGATAAAACTACGTTTACCAAATATGGTCGACATGTAAATAGCTTGAATAATGGTTTTTATTAGCTGCTAATCATATTTGTTAAAGAAAACAGTTTAGATTAATAGCTTGACTAACTCACCTGATCGCGTGGTGTCGACCCGCGATCCACGATGGAGCGTGCTTACTTAGAAGAAATCAATCAACTCTCGAATTAATGACACTCAGACTCTTATCTAAAATCTCATTATATCTGTACAAAATAAGTTCTACAAATATGTATAAGCGGTGGTAATAGCATATAATACTTAATAGTACGTGTACCGCCGACGTCACTTCGCAGACACGTTAGACAAATAAGAGCCGGTCCACACGGCGCGTCGCGTCGGCGTTGCGTTGACGTAGCGCTCTCGCTGCGTCGTTTTACATACTAATAATAATCATAGTGTACACATGTCGCGTTGTGTCCACGCAACGCACACACGACTGAACTGCAGCCCCTGAGACGAAGCGGGCGGGGGTGTACTCATTGCGACGCCGGAACGAACGGCAGCTCTCAGTTGCTTGTGCGTTGATAGGGAGGGAGGACATACGCAAGCACATATTGTTTTTTCAGTCGTGATGTTCCAGCGTCGCCGCTGCGACGACGGAACGTCACAACTGCGTTGTAGTAACGCTGCGATGGCAGCGTCCGTGTGGCCGTCTATGCGTTAAAATATTTGTGTTGCGACGACGCTACACAACGCAACGCGCCGTGTGAACTGTCTGTACTCTTACTGTGTCGCAATAAAGCACAAGTCAACTTCCACAGGCACTAAGTCCCCAGTCTTTTACTAATGTACTCATACAATTAGACACGTACCTCTTTCGATCTAGCTATAGTTTTTTTATTTTTTTTAATGTGCAAAGAAGTACAGAAGCATTGAATTGAGGTGGCAAGTCTGTCTACTTATAGCATTTGACCTAAGCTGTGGCTTAGACCAACTATAACTTGAAATTAGAGTAGTTTAAAATAAAATAATAAAATAACTTTGTTCGCAGGTAGACGTGATCTTCTACGAATATCTGCATAACGAATACAAACGATCGTTCGTGGAGCTTCATTACAAACTATGTGATTTGATAAACAAAGACGAGTTTGTCGGACCAGTTCTCAGGCAGCGGGGGATGAAATGCCCGCTAGAAAAAGTAAGTTACAAAGTAAACAGTGACTGTAGCGAGCCGTATGGCTATATCCCCTACTGGTATTCAGATCACTGGATAACTCTGACACACGTCCAGCCGACGACGCAACGACTGCCAAGTGCCAACCCGACGCACGCATCGCCTCACCGTTTGTGTACATTTCTTTACAGATTCATCCTTTCAATCAATTAATTATTCATTTATTTATTGTAAATTATTTTGGTTTTCAAAATAATTCAAAGCGGCAAAATAGAAGCCTCTAGACTTCTCAATTTAAATAAGGCTTTAGCGCGGCAACATAGTCTTTCTATCAAAAACTTTAAGTTCGTCATTGTTGGTACATCACATGAGTATCGGTCAACCCAGGTCACTATATTCGTGAATTTTGTTTTATACATTACGACCACGTAATGGAAAATCATTGCATTACATTAAATAAAACAGCAAAAGCGCCAATTAGATTAACTGAGTTAGAAAATATTATTATTTATTATTATGCAGAATGTACTTGTAGATATAAACGCTACGGTGGTGTAGCACGCAAGGGCTACGTACCTATTTCTATTTTATCTGACTTTCAAAAAAGGAGAAGATTCTCAATTCGGCTGTTTTTTTATTGTACCTATATGTATTTGTTATGCGATTACTCTGCCATTTTTTTTTATACAAGATAGATCTACGATTGACCACCAACTCACCTGATGTTAAGCGACGGTGTGGCCGAGGATGGAGCTCGTCAATCTAGAAAATATCTATTCACTTTAGCTTTGAAAATTCCACGATTGCAGGTCTCAGGAAACAGAGATGGCGGCAAAGAATTCCATTCTTGCGCAGTACGCAACAGGAATGTGGATCGATATCGCTGAGTACGGATTTTTGGCATTTCAATGAGAATTATGATTTGATTTTGATGATTTTTATTTTGTTTGGTAGATTCATAGGCGGCCTCATATAAACTTTATCAAAATCGGTTCAGTACTTTGCTTAAAAAAATTACTTGATGAAATATATCGTCCGAGTAATCAAAACCGCTTAATCT
This sequence comes from Lycia hirtaria, assembly GCA_947563715.1. Classification (NCBI taxonomy): domain Eukaryota; kingdom Metazoa; phylum Arthropoda; class Insecta; order Lepidoptera; family Geometridae; genus Lycia; species Lycia hirtaria. Next base: position 31,155,800 of record OX387375.1, read on the forward strand.
AAAGTCGGTAGTTTCCGTTTTTTAAACTACATTTATATACATCACGAGATATAGTTATTTTTATTTTACCTTTACAGGGTCGTAATGGAATTTTTAACGGTACTCTGAGCTTCCCGAAATTCCCCTACGTGTTCCCGTTCCAACGATGCAGAACAGAAGTCATATTCAATGTTGGACCATCGCACGAGTTGATTGGAAAAGGCTACGTCTACTTTACCATTAAACAATATACAAACAAAGTAAAAACAACTAAGTAAATGATGCTATGATAATTATATTAACTAAGAAACTTTACCCCTCGATGTACCTCCGTCTGTGTCTGTTCCGTCTGTTCTGTCTGTTGATTAATCAAAAAAAATAATAAAATTATCAGAAAAAGCTCAGTTATTTTTCTTTCAATTTACCTCTTACTCGACAATGTACTATAAATAAACAGGAAATTTTATTTAATAAATTCGTTTTTGTAAAATCACTCATTTGTTAAGAATGTTCGTTGGCGATTCGAAAATTCGAAATATTTCTTGGTTTACACATTGATAATAAAATGACTTGGAAACACTACACACAAATATTGACGAAACGCATCATACAGTTTTCATTTGCGCTGTTCGAACTAAGTAAAAAAGCTAACAGAGGAACAACAATTACAACGTATCATGCTTATATTGCTTCTGCGTTAAGGTATGAGATAATATTTTGGGGCAACTCTACAGATAAATAGTAGTTTTTCAGGCATTAGAGCTATGTATGTGTGGTTTGCGTCAAAAGATAATCCTGTAGGAAATATTTTACAGAACTAAAACTATTAACACTCCCCTGTATATATATATATTTATATATATATCAGCGAAGTCGCCCTTTTTGTTAAAAAAAGAAACATATCTCATCCCAAAATTCAATCCTGGTAGTAGAAGATAATAATTATGATGTACGTTTCCCCAACAGAACATATACATCTTAAATGCTAAAAGGCGTGTTTTGTAAGGCATCAATAATTTATAACAAACTACCACTATCCATTCGTGAATGGAACAACTTACATAGCTTTAAAAACAGGCTCATGGATTTCCTCCTAGGCATACTATTCCCTGTGTGAATTTTTAAACGACAAGCTGACTGATGATTATAAAAAATAAATAGGAAATGAAATTGTTTAACTTTTACATCGAGGTGCATATTCTTTAATTTGACTTTAATAAACCTTGACATTGTTTTTTTTTTATATACATATATAAGATAGATCTACGATTGACCACCAACTCGCCTTATGTTAAGCGACAGTGTGGCCGAGGATGGAGCTCGTCGATCTAGAAGATATCTATTCACTCTAGCCTTGAAAATTCCAAAATCGTAGGATTTATAGGTCTCAGGAAACAGAGATGGCGACATTGACATTGATTTATATTTATATTATTTATTGTTATACCTTGACATCTAATTTATTTGAATTCAGTCAAGCCGTTTAGGCTATAGGATATATTATGAAACAAATACACACCCACATAGATACACTCACGTATGTATGTAACATAATTATACATATACATAACATATACATATACATAACACATACAATAAAAAAATATAACCCTCGTTTGTATGCAGTCGGGTACAAAATGCTGAATTTAAAATTTAAGAGTCCGTAGTCCGACCATCGTCCGTCTCGCTCGCGCATACCTACATTTTTGAAGATATAAATGAACTTTTAAAAAAATGTTGTTTGTTAAACTACAAAATAACATCGCAAATATTCGACGAAAATTTCAATGAGATCCAAGTCTATTTTCATACATAAAAATAGTTTTTGCGGTAATATTTTTTTTTAATGATTTTTAGGGTTCCGTACCTCAATAGGAAAAAACGGAACCCTTATAGGATCACTTTGTTGTCCGTCTGTCCGTCTGTCCGTCCGTCCGTCCAGTTTTCGTAAAAAAAAGTTACAGCCGAATATGTCGTAAAAAACGCACATTTCGACACTCACAGAGGAATCAAAACCTATGGGGTACTTCCCATTGACCTAGAACTCTGAAATTTGGCAAGAAGAAATGTGTTAGAGTACACATATAGGAAAAAATGCGAAAACTGGTCATTTTTAATTTAATCACAAAAAAATAGTGTCTCTATGCAAGGAATGAGGGCCCAAATTTTAAATTGTATTAACCGTATCGTGTGGGGTATCATATGAAAGAGCCTCATTAGCATAAGCTAAAACAGGTTTTTAACACATTCTTCGCCCCCTGCAGACCCTTCACTTCAGCTGGGAACCATAACTTTTTAGGCGAATTTTGATTAAGTACAGAGTGGCCGCGCAAAGCAACGTTGACTGCCTCAAACGCTGTACGCTGTAAACGGTTTACTGACTACTACAAAATGAACGGGACGCTAACTTGGATCCGAGTGGGAAGCGCCGCTGCTCTAGCCCCGCTCTACTCGGATCCGAGTGGTGAGCAGAGAATGTGTTAAATATTTTAACGATGTATATTTTTCAGTTTATGAAGGAAAATATAAAAAAAAATATATGATTTCCCTATTTTATTTAGTTTGTACGAAACTCTCGGTGGGCGAGTCTGACTCGCACTTGTCCGGTTTTTTATCTATGAAAATTGACTTGGATCAAATTGAAACTTTTCTGGAAAAGACAGCAAAAAAAAACTTGTTTGATTGTTATGATGTTTGATGAAATAAATACCTTACCTAAATTCTATTGTATCTGTCGATGTGATCACGATAACATGCAGACATTTTAATTGAAACACTATTAACCTAATACTCTTATAATGATGATGAGCACGAGGGATCTGTATTATACGGCACTATTTTAAAACCTTTACAAAAAAAATACACACCATGCGGGAAGCGAACCTGCGTATTATTTTCTTTATATTCATTTACTTCGTTTAAGTAAGTACATTATTAAATTTTAAAAAAATGTGAACTCCATATACCTACATATGAGACTGCTCGTAATTTTAGAGATTTTTTTAACCAAACCCAAAAACCCGGGTTTTATAAGTTTGACGTGTACATCTGTATATAACTGCGTGTGTGTCTGTGGCATTGTAGCTCGCAAATGAATGAATCGATTTTGATCTAGTTTTTTTTTTGTTTGAACAATATTTTATCGAGATCGGTTCACCAGTTTTAAATTGACGGGCGTTTTTGGGGTTTCTAAACTTATTCTTGTTTCCTAATGCGTTTATCTACCGCATGACTTAGAATATTACTAAATGTTTTTTTTTCCTCTTTGTAATATTAAGGAGATAGGTATCTAATATCTTAGTGCACGACAGTCACAAACTTGTATCATTCATCAATAATCTCAAGAAATCAAAAAAAAAAACTTCTCTCCTTATTGCAAATAGACATTCCTAAAACGTATTTTTGACGTGACGACATCTAATAAATCGATGAACGCCGTCTGCACGCACGAAAAAGGATGCCTCATTGTCCTGTTACGCTCATTGTCCCGTTACGCTTATTGTAACGTTTGCATTTCATCAATGTTTTGTTATGACGTTATCGCGTTAAACTATCGTCCGTAAACTGACTTTACAGACAACCATTTTTTTTAGAAAACATACAGCAGTACAATGCAAGGGTTAGAAGCGATACCAGAGAGAGCTGAAGTCCTATACATAAATGATAAATACATATCTAACAAGTCTGTAAACGTCCGGAAATACAGCAGAAGAGGGGGCTATGTCATCAATTTATGGGGAGTCACCAAACATACATGGAGTAATAACGTCACGGTAAGATATAAAAACGTATCTCTATATTATTTCAATTTAAGTTGCTTGTATTTTATACTGAACTCGATAAATCAAAGGATAAGTTTGACTTCATCTAAAAATTAAATTAGTACGAGAATAGACTTGCCTGGATTCGGACAGGAAAGTATCGTGTGCTAAAGAGAAGACACCTTTTTATTAAACTTATTTATATTTTTATTAATTTATTTATTTAGCTTGCAGTGTTTGTTGTTCTTGATTTTTGAGTCAAATTTAGAAATCAAAACTTGACCCCCTTCCTGTTGACAGATTGATCTGATATTTGGTACACGCCTTTAGTTTTGATGACAATACAATAAAATATATTCAATGTCATTCTAAATTCAAGATGGCAAAATGGCAGATTACATAATATTTTTTCACAACCCGAAAGGGCTTGACTAGTAAAATGCAGTAAATATTTTTTTAAAGTAAAACCGTTTAACTTTAAAAAAAAAGGTATTGATTTTTTAAACTATCGCGGTCATTCATTAAAACACTATTATTATTAACGCGAACCACGGTAAATATCCCGTTAATAATAATAGTGTTTAAGTATTTATTTAGAAATGACCAAATGTCTAGAAATTTATTACAACTATCAGAAATTGATTCATGAATTTTATGCGCAATCAATCCTAGGCTGTCTATTGTTTTTTTTCTTCTTCTGATTATTAAAATTACCGTCAGCTGATAGCTGGACTTATGCTATTATTTGCCACATCATTTGCCACGTTCGTGCTAAAACGTATTCTTCTGTTCTTGTGATATCGTTGGGTCATTTTGAATCGATTAAAAATAAACTGCAATGAAGTTTTTTTATTTTGTTCAAAGCTTGACATAAATTTCCAAGAGTACCTTCACAACGAATACAAGCGTTCATTTGTGGATCTACATTTCAAGTTGTGTGATTTGATAAACAAAGATGAATATATCGGAGTGGTGCTGAGGCAAGCAGGGATGTTATGTCCGCTGGAAAAAGTGAGTTCGGATATTTTAAGCGCAGTCTTTGTATTTCCACTTTAAAGCGGATATACACTAGCCAGGTTACGTTTTAATGAACTTCTGTAAATTAACACTTGATTCGGAAAATATATTGCATATGAATTTATCCAGGGAACGAAGCAAGACATCAAGGAAGATGCTAAAGTCTCTGTGTCTAATAGGAAACAAAATTTTATTTTATTTGTTTGTATATTTAAATACTGGTACATATTTACTGTCCAATTTTGATAACATTTGGCAGAAACATTTGTTAAGTACTCAATGATTAATAAGAATTTCAAATATAAGCATACATCGATCAATAGGTCTAACTAAACTCGCGAAGTGTAAAGTTTGTACTCGCGAAGTGTAAAGTTTGTACTCGCGAAGTGTAAAGTTTGTACTCGCGAGGTCTATTTGTAGAATGAATAGTAAGTATTTATATAAATGCACAAGACCAATGCACTACAAGAACATTTTCTCTTTCACAGGGTCCTAACGGATTTGCAAATGTTACTTTTAGATTCCCAAGATTTCCTAACATGTTTCCATTTGAAAAGTGCAGAGCAGAACTTATTTTTAAAACCGAGCCGTCGCACGAGTTAATGGCAAAAGTATTTTTATACTTTAAAATGAAACAAATTAACTAAGGAAATAACTAAATGAATCAAATAAAATAAGAAAATAAATGGCTGAAAAATTTAATGATGTTAAAGTGTTATATTGATGGAAATAAAGATTTTTACAGTAGCTTGTTTTCTTTCAATTTCTAGTAAACCTTCTAGTCTTTAAACCATGACAAAAGAACCTTGTACAAAAGTTTACAAATAAAAAAATGTGTATGTGTGGATTCAAGTGTTGTGAGTTAAAACTATTGTTTCACTAATAATATACTGTAATGGTTTGTGTATTATATTTTTACACAATTAGTTTTTTTAGGGTTCTGTACCTTAAAAGAAAAAAATGGAACCCTTATAGGATCCCTTTGTTGTCCGTCTGTCTGTCTGTCCGTCTGTCCGGGTGTATATACGCAGATCCATAGTCTCTTGCTGCAGAAAGAAAAATCAAAATTCTCAGTTTTCGTAAAAAAAATGTTACAGCCGAATATGTCGTAAAAAATACACATATCGACACTCACAAGGGAATCAAAACCTATTATTATATATAGGGGTACTTCCCGTTGACCTAGTACTATGAAATTTGGCAAGAAGCATTGTGTTAGAGTACATATATAGGAAAAGATCCAAAAACCGAACATTTTTAATTTAATCACAAAAAATAGTATCTTTATTCAAGGAATGAGGGTTCAAATTTTAAAGTGAATTAACCGAATCATGTGGGGTATCATATGAAAGAGCTTAATTATCATAAGTTAAAACAGGTTTTTAATTATTTTTATTATGGATATTTTTCGGTATAAGAAGGAAAATATAAAATAATATGATATCCCCCATTTATTTACTAGTTTGTACGGAACCCTCGGTGGGCGAGTCTGACTCGCACTTGTCCGGTTTTTTTTTTAATATCAAATAGATCTAGGTACGTTTTACCACCAAATCGCCTGACGTTAAGCTATGTTGTAGTCGAGGATGGAACTTCTTGATCTTTATGATATCTATTCACTGTAGCCTTGAAAATTTCAAGACTATAGTTCTCAAGAACAACGATGGTTGTTGCCATCGTTGTTTCTGATTTCCAATCCTCAATAAGTAAATGTGATTAGACATAACTACAGTGTAACTTTTGTTATCACTAGAACCGAAAACAACTAATAATAAAATTTTGCATTTTCGTTCGCCTTTTCTCAATGAAAAATAGGAAATATATAGTTGTAGTCCAAACTTTTACGGTGTACCGTAATGCACTATTAAATTGCCCGAAACATTATTAGTTTCAAAATTTGACAAAATAAAAAATTTCCTCTAAATGATGTCATTAAAAAAACCATTTCCATTATGTTTATTATAATAATATTTCTATGTAAAGAACAAACTACTTCGTGATAGAGATGAGATCATGATTCAGTTATTTTTAAATTAAACAGCATCATGCTAATACTTTTATAATGTTGATGAATAAAGCCAGAGACCTGCTCTATTCAATACAATTTGAAAGGGCTGTTTTGTGAAATCTTTTATATAAAGTTGTTATTCATCATGCAGGAAGTGAGACTGCGCGTTATATTACTCACGTTTGGTTATTTTGTTTACGTAAGTACATTATTATATTAATATTGTAGTAATCGCAGAGTGGTTATAATTGGGCCGTTAATTTTATTTTCTGCACTTCTCCATAATAAACTATGTCAAACCTCCCAGTCCTACGAGCACGCAACATATGTCAAGAGGTATTTTTTATTGGAAATTATTCTACAGTTAGATAATATTGACCATCAACCCGCCGTATGAAATGCGACGGTGTGGCCCACTGGCATTTTTTTTCGATTCGTTAAGTGAATAGATGATCAATGAGCGCTATCTTTGTTGCCTAAAAATAGAGCTCATTGATCATCTATTCACTTTAACCCTGAAAATTTCAAGCTGTTCTTAGAAAGCAGAGACGGTGACAAAAATTCCATTCCTATGCAGTACGCTACAAGAACGTACACTGAAAACGTTGAGCACGGATTTTAGTGAGAAATGTGTGCTAGTGTGAAAGAGATTCGCAATTTGCGCTCCACGCTTTAATATTATGTAAATTGACTCGAGCTGCATCTTTCATATTTTTATCTGAATTTTGGATAATCTTTCCTGAACATTCTCCTACTTTACTTTCACATCTCTTGATTTAGGCTGTTCATTAAGGCTGTCGCACGAGTTAATCGCAAGAGCATTCTTATACTTTAAAATGAAACAAATAAACTCAGAAGCTAACTAACCACTTGATGCTCTAATACGTGTATTAATTCAATTATTTCTATTTCTTTTACTTATAACTTGATGTTTTTAGCTATTTTTTACCCCTCCCTCCTCCCTTGTGATTCGTGGTGAGCATAGGTGATGGGCTTAGATTTTATATTATTTTGGAAACGAAAGGCAGCAGGGAGATTTTAAGCGAAGCAAAAAAATGCATAACATTAAATAATGGGCATATTATACATGTACAATATGCATGGACATATTGTACTGTACATGTACAATATATCGATGCATGCATCTAAATCGCATAATGTATAAGCAATGTCTAAAGGTACAAATCAGTTTTCTCCTTTGCATAGACAATTATTGCATGCTCAAATGCCTACGGGCTTTCTTCGTATTCTTTTTAGCCGACTGCATAAGAAGGGTTATGTTTTTCGAGTGTATGTTTCTACATGATACCCTACAGCCTAAACGGCTTAACCGATTCTGATGTGCAAGGTGTCTTAGATTTGTCTTGGCTCCCTGATTTTCTAAGCTATATTTGTCTTGGCTCCCTGAGTGTCTAAGCTATATTTTTATGTAATAATAATACTTAATACATCTCTCGCAAGAATAAAAAACAGCGTTTTTCGTAACCTCCAACGACCTTTTTCGTAATAAATTAGTAATATAACTACAATCATTCTAAAGAATATGGTTTTATAATCTTTTACAGTGATTTTACACTTACTTTCTCACAAAAAAAGTATACTCAACAGCGTACTAAGCGTAACGAAGTCATAATATAGACTGCAAAAACCGCTTTTTTACAGTCGGGTACATATTTTTTCTTTTAATACAGACTTGTTACTTGTACTTGCTTCGTATCCTAGTGTATCGTATCCTACTTCTTTAGCGAGGTTATAACCTTAAATTGCAAGGCTAGAACCTTTTTTGTGTTAACGAAGGTCATTATAAAAATTGCTTTGTGACAAAAAGAAAACTACATAGATTTTTTGTTGACATGTCTCTGTCAAATTTAATGTTTGGAGAATATTCGCTTGATATTCTTTTGGATATTCTCCCTGTGAGTTCAGGGCATTATTTTGCAGTAAAAAATTACATAGTAGATGTTAAAATAATTTACTATCCAATAAAAAGATGGATACCCCCGTGCCACTAATTGATAAACTGTCATATATACGGTACCTAATATACCACACAACAGACAAAAATGACAAGAAGTAATCATATATATAAATAAACAGAAATGATACGAAACTACGATTTCAGCAGTTTTTTTACTGAAGTGCCGTGCCGTTCGTGGAGTTCCTTAAGACATTTGGATTATTTCGCTGCTTGTTTACCGATAAAATTTGGTGCTTACTTCATATCTATAGTTGGCCTTATATACGGTTTGATTGGACTTGCGCTATTTGTCTTTATCAATGTTAGAATAAAAAGTTACCTGTCGGTGTATTCATCTAGGTTAGACGAGCTCATATATTATGAATTTCTTTCCTGTTCTATAGGTGTAGTGTTCGTTGCTAGTATATTTGCGTTAGTGGGGGTCATACATGAACACGATGTGACACTTATTATTTATTTATGGTGTATACTTGTTCATATAATCATCAACTGGGTGTTAACCATTGTGATATCAATATATTGTATTTTTAACAAAAAATGCTTCAGTGGCAATGGTCACGGGCAAGTAGTGGTTGGAATAATCGTCGCTGTATTTTATACACTAATTTGGTATTATAATATACTTATTTTGAACAGTTTTAGAATATATTATTGTGATCATTGAAACTGTTTTGATTTATTGTACATTAACTTTTATTTTTGTAATATATTCCGGAAATAATAAGCTGGACAGTTTTATTTTTTCATTTTGACTCGCATAGTATTTTATCCGAAAAATACGTAGGCGTAAAAGTTACCGACATTGCACAGCGGATTAGCATGTTGGTATTACACTGGGCAGTACATTGCACCCAGAACTGAAAGCCAGTGGAGGCGAAACGTTTTCGAATGGAGATCAAGTACCGGCAAGCGCAGCGTAGGAAGATCAGCCACCAGATGGACAGATGACCTTATGCAAGCGCAGCGTAGGAAGATCAGCCACCAGAAGGACAGATGACCTTATGCAAGCGCAGCATAGGAAGATCAGCCACCAGATGGACAGATGACCTTATGCAAGTGACAGGATGACGTACGTACGTAAGTTTTCGACGAACTTTTAATGATAAAAGCAATGAATCGTACGAGTATCCTATATTTATAAGGTTTTAGCTGTCACTACTTTATATTTCATATTTCCACGTTTCTCGCTTAGAAATATATCGTTAACTCAAAGAAAATAACAGTTTCGTTAGTCTTTTGGTCGATTTGATCCGCATAATGGTGATCAAGCGATTGTCTGTAAATTCTTTAGCAGGAAACGGAAACTGGAGAGAATGATTTTTGTATGAATAGAAAGATGAAAGAAAAGGTTATTGCGGAGACGTCGCTTTGTGTGTTCTTACATTCTGCATTATACTAAATTTGAGATATAGACAATAGAATGCGATAAACTATAACTGCACTCTGTGAGTTTTTGATTGACCTACTATCTATTCATATAGAACATTTATAATTATAATATTAGTAACGGAACCCTAACACACGAACCTCGACAGACGACACATCATCATCATCATCTCAGCCATAAGAAGTTCACTGCTAGGACATAGGCCTCCACCATGGACTTCTTAAAAGACCGATTGCACGCGGCTTGCATCCAGCGTCTTCCCGCCACTTGTATGAGGTCGTGGCTGGTCTTCCTACGTTGCGCTTGCCTTGCGGTGGACACTCGAAATTTCTTGGCCAATTATTCTAATTGTACACATTCATACCCATAATAAGGCAAATATTCAATTAATATATTGAAACTAGACGTTAAAAATCATCTAGTAATGTACTTTCATAGGCATTCAATGAAAATATTCGCGTCATTAAACTGAAAATATTTAATGAAATTCATTTACTAAGAGTTTTACTAATATATTAATATTGAACTTGATACCTTCTTGTTCAGTTTCATTTACCTAGTTATTACAAGATTCCTAGAACAACTGTTATTAATTCTATTGTGTTAAGCAGTTATTTAAAGTTGGCATGTTTCAATACTAAGCTGAAATTAATATCGTATGATATTAAGTTTATCTCAGTAGGTTTAAGTATTTCTCCCTTTATATTCAGACTAATACATGCACATATGCTAAATTTTTTACGCAAGATAGATCTACGTTTGACCACCAACTCGCCTGTTGGTAAGCGAAGATGGGGTCGACGATGGAACACGCATAATTACAACATACCTATTCACTCTAACCTTGAAAATACCTACTTTCGATTGCTGTTCCTAAACTTAAAATAACAAATTAATTAAACCTTCTTAATTTATACAAAAAGCTACTTAAAGTCACTTTGATTTAATGAAAAAATGCCGAGAACCTATTATTTATACCTAGTGTATTGTTCTCTTCCATCCGGCATAAAAAAAAACTATATTGAGATTTAGGTCCTGAATTAGGTAAAATAGAAAATAAGGTATTGGAACCAATCATCATCATCATCATCATCATCTCAGCCATAAGAAGTCCACTGCTGGGCATAGGCCTCCCCCATAGATTTCCAAAAAGACCGATTGGGAGCGGCTTGCATCCAGCGTCTTCCCGCCACTTGTATGAGGTCATCTGTCCATCTCGTGGCTGGTCTTCCTACGCTGCGCTTGCCGGTACGTGGTATTTACTCGAGAACCTTTCGGCCCCATCGGCAATCAGTTCTACGTGCTATGTGCCCTGCCCACTGCCACTTCAACTTTCTAATCCGCTGGAACCAATGATATATGTATATTTAACGGACCAAACAAAAGTCGCTATATGTTCTAATGGATTTCCGGTTTTTTATCTTACACTATTAAGTATTCGATGTCAATACATACACGAACGCTTCTTTATATTTCATAACGTGGGAGCTGTACAAAGTCAAGAGTAAGAGACAAAGAAAAGAAAAGTCAAAAGTAAAGAGTAATATTGTAAGCGCAGCCTAGCATTTAAATCATCAAGTATTTAATAACCGAAAACCATTTGACATTTTCAGTTATAAGCTCTTTACTTTTCAAAGAGCTGAATCGTGTTTATTCTCTAACAGACATTCGGGATTTATGATTAAAATGTGTTTCTTAGAACGAGCATCTGAAAGCCCTCCAGTATGCTAAACAAGTCACAAAGGTGTGCTCTATGAATAATGACGACTGGATTAGCACCTAACTGAATACTTGATGCAAACACTAAGCCTGGCTACTGTCACAAAACCCCTAAATTATCCAGCTGCACACGGATTAACAAAGTGAACTTTTTCAAACAAGCTTCAGCTTTACGAATATTCAGTTAAAAATGAAGCTAAAACTATTTCTGTATGGTAGTTTTTGGGAGGCGTGTATTGTTTTGAGCTCGGTAACATGTGTCTCTAAATTCTTTTTGATTTTATACTTTTCCGTAGGTAGGTACTCAAATTGTTGTCGTTTTTTTTTTGAAATATGTGGCATCGAAGCGCTGTGTAGGTAGGTACCTACGTGAGACATGATTTAGAGTTAACCGAATGGCCTAGAAGGAGGGTAAGGTTTTTTGTGTATTTGGATGTGAGAATTTCTTGTAGGTATAGTTTTTCGGTTGTTGTACCTATGCAGTATTATATGTATATATATACATAGGTGTTGTATATTATCTTATCAATTGTAGTCTAAGCAACTTGTGCGATATTAATCTGTGGCGCGTTGTTAGAGTTATCTGTACGTCTTGAGTGTGAAAAAAGGCAAAACTTATAATTCTAAAATCTGACAAATAACATAATAAGAACATTGCTTGAAATCGTTTAACTTTTCTTAGTGCCCATCAAAGAGAACTCATCAAATACCTATTAGTTAAATTATATAGAAACATACATACATACAAATAAACCCACATACATACACTCGAAAAACATAACCCTCCTTCTTACGCAGTCGGGTCAAATATATAATTTGCTTAACAAAAGTTTCTTTAGTCTTTTGTACGGCAACTTTATTTTACCTAAAACAAGACGTGAAGCTATTATAAAGTGTTTCTGTGTCCAGACGAGGTAAATATTCGGTCCAGACATATCAGCTTAAGGGATATTCAGCATTTCAAACCCCTAGGAGAATAAAATATGCATATTTTATTTACACCCAGACGTATTGGCTCAACGAAGTTATGAAAATTATTGAATTTATCTCTTGAAATTGGCTGGGGGTTGAAAATATAATTTAAAAAATAAACACACATGTGCACAAGCATTAAAGTTCATTTACTGAAAAATCTACCCTCTAGCGAAGGCAATCAGAATTTTCTTATTTTTTACCCGACTGCGAAAGAAGGAGGGTTATTTTATTCAAGTAAGACTATCGATTAAGATAAACATTTTATATCCCTTAAGCCCAGCCGATGGCCACTGATACTGCAGGTGTTACATGACACTGTTGTATACTTACGAGTATACCTTATATACAGAATTCGTGGCCTTATGTAAATTTTTACATAAGGCCACGAATTCTTTGCTTATATAGATGAGATTCTGCTCCATCTCTTCAGAATATTTTTCCACTAGTCGAGTTGGGTCTAATTTGCATCTGTTATATGCATAACTTGAGGTCAGTGCCATCTTTACCGCACTGCTCCACTTAAAAATACAAAATATCGACAAAAAACTGGAGACATCTGGGTCGCTTAGCACTGTTATAGGCAAGCGTCATCATAAATTGTATAAAAAATATATACGCCACCTTCGCTAGATTCACGAGTGAGTAGTTAGTAACATCCATTACCTATAGCCATTTAGAATGTACGTATGTGTAAATTAGTTCTCGGAAGACTCGCAAGCGCCAAATTGGCGTGCCAATTATCTTAAGAATATATTGTCGTAGCGTGTAGGCTGTTATTTAAGTTTGAGACAAATCTAACAATCCTAACAAAAAAATGTTAAGGCTAGCTATATTGGGGAGTACAGTTAGCATTATTCTCTGTAAGGAAGTTGAATCACAATGCAAGGCGCCAAACCTAAACTTTGCTTGTCGCTATTCAGCTGTATAAAACGTGTCCGCTTCATTCCTACTCTTGATGCAATATATGACCGCGGTCATATATTGCATCAAGTGGGCGTCACGTGAAGAAAAAAAACCGACCAATTGCAAGTCGAACTCACGCACGAAGGGTTCCGTACCATTATATCTATAAAAACGACAAAAAAAACACGTTTGTTGTATGTTAAACATTAATTTAATTTTAATTATTAATTTTAAACATTAATTTAATTTTAATTATTAATTTTAAACATTAATTTAATTTTAATTATTAATGTTAAATATTAATTTTATTCTAATGATTAATATTAAATATTAATTTTATTTTAATTATTAATTTTAAATATTAATTTTATTTTAATTGTTAGTTTTAAATATTAATTTTATTTTAATTATTAATTTTAAATATTAATTTTATTTTAATTATTAATTTTAAATATTTATTTTATTCTGTTTTTTTTAGTATTTTGTTATAGCGGCAACAGAAATACATTATCTGTGAAAATTTCTTAGTAGGGTCTCGTTTTACCCTCTAGCTACGGAATCCCAATTAATTGCTAAAATATGTGATAACTTTATGCCACCTAACTAGTGATGGACTAACGCACGTAAGAAATATGGAGATATTTATTTGACCGCTGTCAGTCATTTTTATATTTCCACTTATTTTTGGCAATAAATGGTGAGCACGGTGTGAAACACTATACCCTCCATCTATTGAGCGTAGCGAAAAATTCTTCATATTGTATGATTCTCTATTTCTGTTTATCTCAGACCACAGATTACATTCTGACATTGACAGAAGCCATAGGTATTATTCTATAGTCTGTGGTCGGTAGCACGTAGAGGCCATTGTTTTTTTCCAACGCCGAGAAGGTTGATTCTGTTATCTCGACTTTCCAACACACTGGCTCAATGATTTCACACTTGAGCTCTGTATTCTTCCGCGTGTAAAACAATGTTTCTGCATATATTGCGTGAAAGAACCGAAGCTTCTCTCGTGCGATACTTTAAAACTAACTTACTTCGTATATAATGCATTCGTATGGAGAGTTTTTACACAACTTTTTAAATATAGCTTATAATTTTTTTAAATAATCTACCTTACTAATTGACCGAGTGAGCGAACCACAACAAAATGTTCTGTGTTGTGTGTATTTGTTTATTTGATACTCGGTCATAGGTCGTATTTAAAAAAAAAACTTTACGAAACTTAGTAAACAGGTTTCGAGTATTATAGTAGTAGTTTTTTATGCGATATAGATCTATGTTTGACCACCAACTAGCCCGATGTAAAGCGACGATATTGTGTCCAGGGATGGCACACGTCGATCTAGATGATATCTATCCACTTTAGCCTCGAAAATTCCTAGATACTAGTAGTAGTTTTCAAGCAGAAATGGCTAGTATAATGTAATGCTGGTAATGTACCGAGTTTCAGCCTATCTTGAAATGAAATGGGGAAGGTCGAAAGTAAGCCCATTTCATGTAAAATTTAAAAAAATAACTTAAATTCAAAGCAATACATGCAAGACATTTTTATAAATCAAGAAATCATTTAAATCAATATTTAATAAACTATATTTCACTTATTTACACATTTGAGTGGACGGTGTCGAGACTCTCCTGCTCTCGCGTATGTGTTAATGTTTGTTTGTAGGCGTACACTATCAGGACGTCGTGGCACAGGACAGCTACAACAAAATTATGTATATTAGGTATTTTAGAAAGTATCTAAAACGTAAGAAACAGCGGCGTGCTATAAGTGCTACAACTCTCAAACTCTGGCTGAAAATCAAATGTACCCCCCACATATGATCGGGGGAAAAGGGTTGAAATACATTTATATTTATTTTTTTATATTTACGGAAACCCATCCTTATTTTTGACAATTTTACTACGCCATCTTGTTGAGGTTCGCGGAACATATCTACTTGCCTAATTGTGTTTTTAGGACTGATAGTTTCTGAGTAAATTAGCTGTGACATATGGATGAACAGACAGACATAGCGAATTTACAAAGGTTCTTTGTAGACTTCGGAACCCTAAAAAGTAATAACATTAGTTGCTCCTTGCGACTTCACCGGTTTCAGGGCATGAGTCAAATTTCATTGAAATCGTTCATTCGTTTTGCCGTGAAGAAGCAAAAAAAAATGGTTGTCTGTAAAGTCGGTTTACGGACCATAGTTTAACGTGACAACGTCATAACAAAACATTGATGAAATGTTGATGATGATGATATAACGGGACAATTAGCGAAACGGAACGGGACAAAGTCATAATTTTTCGTGCGTGCAGCCGGCGTTCATCGATTTATTAGACGTTGTCATGTCAAAAAACACTCATAAAAATTGATTAGCTGTAAAGTGGGTTTACGGACGATAGTTTAACGTGACAACGTCATAACCAAACATTAATGAAATGATGATGATGATGATGTAACGGGACAATGAGTCCTACTTTGTCAAAAACTTTCGCATTTCTAATGTTAGTGATACTTATTGTTGATATTGTGTTAAACTATCGTCCGTAAACGACTTTACAGACAACCAATTTTTTTTTGTTTGAAAGAGAATTTAATCGAGAGTGTTTTAGGTGTTTCATCAAAATAGGTTCAGCCGTTTTTTTTTTCAGGGGTGGTTTTTGGATTTCCTAAACTTATATTTGTATAATTATTACTTATGTCCATAATATTTTCTATGAACTGGCTACTAAGCCAATAAACGAAAGTTACGACGCAAGAATATGCGAAATTGGCGTTTACATAGGCGATAGGTTGACTCCTTGTGACTGCAGGCCAACATTAACATCTTACCCTCTAATACCCTCTAACACCCTCTACTCTTCCATCTACCACAGTCAAATGTGTGCCTCTCTCTCTCTCTGCCTACACCTTACGGGAAAATAGGCGTGATAATATGCATTAATATGCATTGTAACTTTAGTATAATTTAAACATGTAAAATCACAAAGATTTAAAGGTATGAATTTGTGATTTTTTTGAATATTGTGAATATTAGTTGCAATCCCTTTAATATTTCACAACTTAGTCCACTCAAATAAACGCATGCTTATTTAAATATTATATTTATTTAAAGCTGCTTTTAGGTGTTCTTTAATCTTGTCTATGATTCAAACATTTCGGATTCGTTCTACGAAAGTATTTCTCAGAATGAGATTTAGTTTGAAGAAACTTTACTGACTTTTGCTAAGTACATTACCTCTCCAAGATTCAGACAATTTAGTACCTTTTAAGTTTAGGTAGGTTGTATTCACGAAATTAATAAATTGTTATATACTTTCACAAGACGTAAAATTGTGTTTATTCTTCATTATTTAGAACTATCTGAGGGTTCTTTTGCGTTTACAACACTAGTTATCATCAATATATTAAAAACAGAAATTTGCTCGTCATATGCCTCCCCACATATTTCCAAAAAGTCCGTTTAGAAGGGGTCTGCATCCATTGTTTTCCTTCTACTTGTATGAGTCTGTATTTCTTGTGGTTGATCTTTCTACGTCACGCTTTCCGATGCGTGGTCTCTACTCTAAAACATTCAGCCGTACTGGCCATCAGTTCTTCATGCTGTATCTTACTCACTGCCACCTAAACTTGTTGATCCGCGGTGTTACGTCGATGACTTTTGTACATCTATGGATCTTTTCATATCTGATACGATCTCGCAGAGAGACTGAATTCTTTTTCGTTGCTCGTTGCGTGACTTTGAGGTTCCTTATCCACGTTTCAGTAATTTCACTATTATATAAGTATATCACGTCATCCAGTTTTCTAAAAGCAGCCCTACCTAGCTGGATTCGTCTAACGACCTCCTTCACCTGAGACACTCCTTCATTCATTACAGTTTTATTATAAAGTAAAGATATTTTTCGCTTTGTTCACTCTATCAACAGCAGGATATAATACTTACTGAAAATCGAAAAAGCAAGCAAGACGAATGCAAAGGCGAGCAAAAAATGCATGAGAGCTCTTCCTACACGGATGAAGTATATACACCCGATAGTACCCAGTACTGTGTTGTACGAAGCTATGATTAGGCACAGCCATATAGCCACCTCCAAAGCCGCTGTTTGTCTCTGAAATACAAGTAAAAGGTTTATTACACTTCTTACGACGAATTAATCTATTCCAAGTTTACCTATCTATAATCTTAATTTTATTGTGAAATAACGAATACAATTTCCCCAAAAACATTTTTTTTAAATCCCGAAGACTCATTTAAGAACTAGTCTGATAAACAAATTTTATAATACGAAAAATTTACGTGTGTCTATAATACCTACAAAGGAACCTAACGACCTTAACATAATAATTTATATATTTGCTAGCCGAATTTTGTAAATAATAAGGTTTATGGATATATTAACACAGAAACCTAACAGACCTAACCTAATAACTATTTGGGCAAAAGAAACTGTTGGCTAACAAACATATGGAATCAGAAACGTGTGTCAAGTGAAACATCTGGAATCAGACAGTTATATGAAATGGATTCGGTCAAGTAAGATCCAAACAAATGAATTTCGGATTATAGATACCTATTACTTTAAAATTCCAGGGAACAGTGAAAGACAGCGACTTTAGTTATTTCTGAAAACGTGAAGAGAAATTGCTATATTTATACGGATTTTTGGCATCGAAATTACTATTGGATGCCAAATTTCTACGTATCATGTAGTGGAAGCAAAAAGTAAAAAAATATATTTCAATGGTGTTTTGTAAACTGAAAATGCTAAAACAGGATGTTGAAAAAAGGTGAAAAAGCAAAAAAAAACAAAAATAATTGATTCGTTTCGAGGAAGCGATTTTTTATTAAAAAGACCATAAAATTTTATGGGACATTTTATTTTAAAGTTTATAAATTGAACAACAAACTAATTTAGAGCCAGAAAGCATATAGCATTTAAAAGAAAATATTGTCCAAAATGCAGAAAATATTTGAACAGAAAAACTGATCACATTTTACGGAAGTAATCACGAAATCCAAACAAAATCTGACACGTCTATCCACCCTAAACAAAGCCAGAAAACTAGCCTTCAGCTTCTTTACATTTTCTCATGGAATCCGGCAACATGCTTCCGTATTTTATGGTAATACCTACAAAAAGGAGCGCCGCGAGCGGCGCGGTTCAAAGGAAACATGTGGATGCCTCTTTGAAGACACCGATTTGCCCTTAGGTTTTTTCTTGTTAATGCAATCGGTGAGCTATACGGTGATTGGTTTTAAAAAATTCTTTATATCGTTTTTAAATGTTTTCAAAGTACCCAAATTTCATTTTTTAAAAAGCGGCTTTATGTGTTTGTCTTATACACCGGCGCTTCCGTATCCTTTACAAATAACATACACACACAGTCACACACAAACCTTGCTATTATAATATTAATGATATGAGGTTCTCAAAGGCCTTAAAGTCACGCTATGGAGCTATGGAGAGGGCTATGCTCGAGATCTTTTTGCGAAATCGAATCAGAAATGAAGAGATTCGTAGCTATACGAAATTTAACGACATAGCACAGCGGATTTACAAGTTGAATTGATGATGATGATAATATATCAGTAATTACATTGTGTGGTAGTGCGGACCATCAGTGTGCGAGTCAAACTCATATTTTGCTGATCTGATTACTTACGTTAAGTGCTCCGTAAAACAACACAATTCCATGTAATATCTCAAACGGTACCGCTATTAGAAGCATCACTTGGAGGACTGTGGATATATCGCCCCTACTGTAGATATGCACCAAGTAGTAGAAACATACGTAGTATATTATTGATATCTGAAAGTTAATCTGTCATTATTATATAAGTTAACGTAAGAAACAACTGGATCGAACATCTTCACCATTGAAGCAATCGTGCCACCAAGGAAAAACTTCGCTTTTTCTTAGTTTGACCGAACACTGGATTAGCTAATGTAGACACTGATGGAAAAATATACCGTAAACATATCAATGCTTTAGTTTGAGTATCTGACTGACTTATAGAGGACGTACAGCCAAAACCACTGACCCTAGGGACATGAATTATATATGGCACCTTCCTTGTCAAGTATAGGTGTTCACTATAAAAGGTGAGTAAATAGATTTCATCTTATCCAACGTACTTCATCTTAACCTGCAATACTGTAAACACCAGTTTCATTGTAAATATTATAACAATAACTAAGTTGATACCAGTTACACTCTGAATCATACAGATAGCTGACGATTAGTACAAAGTGTGCAAGGATGGACTTCTTTCTGTATTATTTAATAATTTTCGTCTGTTAGATGTTGAATTAACAGAACAATATCCTCTGTTCTAATCCTCGGAATCTTTACTGTTTCTATGAACCAGCGCATTGCTTGTATCGACAAGCTCAATCAAAGTGCAGACTTGCAGCCCTTCCTACGGTTAGGACTCGGGCGGAAACTAAAAACTTTTATTGATTCTACTTTGATAAGCTAGTTTAATAAATATACTTGCAAATTTAAGCCAACCGATACATATGACAGCGTCTCGGAGGGCGCGTTTTCTAATTTCCATTAATTCCCTATCATCGAGTTGAATACTACTACATGTAATCATCATGTTTTTTTGTTATTTATTTACACGTTAATATATGGCTAATTCATAATTTTGAGATTTATAATTATTAACAAAAATACATTTTTATCTGAAAGGAAAAGATAAAATAAAATAATACACACGATATTTTGATCTTAACTTTAAGTTGCCATACAAATATGACATGTGTGAATGACATTAATGTGATATTCTTGTTTTTTTCCTCCTGAAACAATTTCGGCCCCGCACATCTCCTGTGCTGTTTCTGACATCAAAATAATTACTGAACGAATTAACCGACTTCGTTTTACATTAGATCTTACAATATTTTACAGAAGAAGAGTAGAAGTACTGCATTACGAGACTTACAGTTTTGTATAAAATATATTTTAGATGGAATGTAGCATTCTTGTTAATATAGCTAATGACGGGATATATCTACCCATGGAAGCTACTCAGGATCTGCTTGTGCATCTAAATTACCATCAGCTAATTATTAAGCTAAAAAAAGAAACAAAAAGAAAGTCTTCGAAACCTTGTCAAATTTTACATTCAGTATTAAAAACTACAGATCCTAATAAAGCTATCTAAATTTCGGCTACAAGTTATTTACAGAGCGAAGAACAACCAAGTGTAAGTTTTGAAAACTGAAAATCCCTGACAAAAATAAAAATAATCTAAAGAAAACTTTAGAGGCACACGATTTTATTTTGCAATAAAAAGTGGTCTAGCACCACGCATCTATGGTCGCGTTACTCAAATATAAATTATGTTGATATAATTATTTAAGAGCGTAGAAGAACATTCACGCACGTAAAGGTAATCGCGGGAGCCGCCTGTCAATGCGCCATACACGACCCGCGAATTTATGACCGGGACAAAACATTACCAGACATTACATGCAAGGCTGCAGATAACATCTCGGATTCCATCCACTGTTTCTAATGGCACTAGATGCAACATAACGCAAGACGCAACGTGACGACAGACACGTCGTCCCGTAACACCCCGCGTTTCCCTAACGTGCCCTAAGTTTCGTTCGATATTTTATTTCTTGTTTTAGGCTACGTTTGTGTTGAAAGCTTTGTATTTAAATGGCGGTAACACTGATGTGTAACCTTGCTCTAAAGCTCATAAAGCGAGCGGCTATAAACACCTGCTAACTCGTAAAATAGGCAGCTTCTACACGATCTAATCTTAAAACTTGCACGTTCACGTTACGGTTTATCCTAGGGTTACTTACTCAACATTATCGAAAGGGAATTAATTAAATATTAAACATCATACTTTTTTGGTCAGCTAGGCATTTGACTACAGCTTACGTAAAAGCTCCACCAGCATCAGCTTTATAAAAACTTCAGTAATAAACATTTAAAATATCATATGTTTTGATAACTGTAAGTAGGTACCTATAATTTTAACTAAATTAGTACTTATATGAAATCATTAGTTAATTATTAATTACATCGATTTTTTTTAATTGTGTAGTGTTGACTTGCAATTGATCAATTATCAATAAAATATGTCTATGTCAAGGACATTTATTCACGGAACGGCTGCAAGACGATGCAGAGAAAGATGAGCAGGAAATACGAAGCTGTCTGAAGCAACATGCTTGCTTGCCGATTTGCTGATGTACACAACTAACTTGCATCGTACTTGGACGCGTCAAGAAGGACCTTCTTGAACTCAAATGACAAGCACTCTTTTACAATTTTTTATACCAGACTTACCCCCTTTTATCGTTAGATTTACTTATTACCTGAATAATTATTTTCATATTAATAATTATTAATTAATAAACTATATATACGTATGAATAAACGTACAGTTTTTTCTACCATTTTAAATATAATTAAACTTCGAAACCGTCAAAGTTAGCAAAAAGGTTCAGTGGCAATTTGATTTGCATACTTAAAATCTCGAGTGCATAAACTTGAAGCAAACTAATTAAAGTTTTAAGCCGAACCAACTAATTTTGTTGCGACCGAGGCGCCGAGCTTTTTATTGTGGAATCAGCAACGTGCAACTTCTGCGCCCGGGAACCAGCGAAGGTTTTTCAATATTACATTTAAGATAAATCAATTTAATATACAATTTGTGCTAACTGAGTTTACATTTTTAGAAAAAAAAACTTTGACGTGATGATGACAATACAGTAGCGGCTTCAGGCAGAGTAGAAGGGGCAGTTTGCCCCGAGCTTCTTGGAGGCCTCTAGTTCCCGAAAATACAAAGTTTGGTATCCAAACCCCGTTCTTGATTTAACAAGTATAAGTAAGTATATTAAAACAAAAAGAAAATACCCGACTGCAGAAAAGCAGTTTTTGTAGTCTAACTTACGATTTCATCACGTTTGATGAGTGTACGTCTTTTTGTGAGAAAGTATGCGTAAACTCACTTTAAAATATTATAAATGCGCATTCATTAGAATAATTTTATTCTAGTAAATAGTTTCCACGAAATAGTTCGTTCGTTGAAAAAATGCATTTTTTTCATTTTTGTAAGAGATACCTATATTATTATTATATTATTATTACAAAAAACAAGACTATAACACTCTGGAAGCGAACACGAATCTAATTACACCTCGCACACCAAAATCGCACGAGCTGTTTAGGATGTAAGCTGTCATATAAAAACATACATACGTACATACATACCCACATACATACACATACACAACCGTATCGAGAAACATATGTGTTTTAAGTTGATTGAAACAAGAACAATTATGTTTTATAATGGTACGATAAAAAGTTAATATTAAAGACGATAAAAATATATCTTTTATGGAAATATTAATCACGGAAACAAGTAAATGGCAACTAATTTGTCAGTAAACCCATTAGCGGTATATATAAATGTATTTCATCGTCCGTATACAAGGCGCTGTATGCTTTTGATACGATTTATTAGAACGACATCAAAGGCTGCCAGTTCAACGTATTCTAATACCGACCGTAGGAGCACATTCATACGAGCATTGAGTAAATACCATCTTTTTTCGAGGAAGCTACTGTAGTTGCCAGTGACACGAGCAATTTATTCAGATATAAAAAACCCTTAATAAGGCACTGGAGTAAGTTTCAAATAACTCCCAGATTCTGTCTCGTTGTCATTGTTGTTGTTAACCTGTAGTTTCCCACTGCTGGGCAAAGGCCTCTCCTGACATTTCCAGTCTTGACGAATTTGTGCATTGGTGAGCCAATTTTAATTTTTATCAAAGGCGTCAAGTTAATGTCGCCATCTCTTACGGGGCCTGCCGAGTGGCCGCACCGAGTTGGGACGCCACTTGGCCGAAGAGATTGTATCATAGAACAGGAAATATAAGCATAAGTAAGCAGACGTTTTTATTTTATTTGTGATATTTTCCTACTGGTGAGGAAAAAAATCCAGTTAAAATATATTGGATAATCTGTAATACATTATGTACTATGGTACATTTGTAAGTTCTGTCGTCGAACCAATGTCGAACGATCCGAATACAATAAGTTCTGTCGGCGAATCATCCATGAGTGAACAGATCTATGGTCGAATCGTCTTAGATGAAAGATTCTGTTGGCAATCAGTCCCAAGACGAAACGGCCGTCAGATAATGGTTGCGGACTCGTACATAACACTTTTCTTTTAAGTAATATGCTAAAGCCAAACCAACAATAACAAAAAATGTTGAAAATAATTCGAAAATTCGAAGAAATTTTTATTCGGGCATACTAATTAATTGCCAATATAATTTATAAAATATAAACAAAATAATGAACACCACATCCGACACTCTCAATAGGAGGAAGTTTTCCACCGCACTTGCGGATAAAGCCGCTAATATCGATCAACTGTGATCAAATACGCAACGTGTCAACACGCGGGATCCGAGCGGAGCTGTTGGTCGGCACGTTCACCGCGCGTTGCGCCGCCGCCCCGGGCGCTCCGGGCACAGCCTGCTCTGTTAACTAGCACACAGAACTAGGCGCTTGTCCCACTGTCGACGGTTAGCGACAGGACTACACAGAACTGGAAACGAGCTAGCGAGAACGAGAACGGAGTGTTCAGTTTTGAAGGCTTTTTTATGAAAATATTATTTGAAGACTAACCTCTAACATTCCAAAATTGTAGTTTTCAGGAAATAGAAATGGCGACAAAAATTTCATTCCTGTGCATCACGCATCAAGAATGTCGACCGATATCGCTGTGTACGAATTTTTGGCATTTCAATGAGAAATGGGTGGTAATACTCCGACTTTCTGCTAGTATTGGAGTGAAATGGAGAGGGTGGCATTAGGTAGTAAAGCTCTTGCGCACATTCCCCGAAATGAATTCTGTAGAATATAGACAGACAAGCTACTATACGGCGGTGCTCGAGCCTAAATAGCTTCTTTGCGAATAGTATATCGTCACCGATTAACCTTACAGTTCACCGATCAACTGACTAAAGCTACCAGCTGATACAGTATTCCATACACGATCGGACCTGTGCCTTATACAAGTGCAGCAGCTGCCCTGCTGAGAAGTGACGCCTAACCTTAGTAAAGATGCCAAGTTTTTTACTAGCTAGTTTAGCCTTATGATAGAAACTCGCTGACCCCAGCGAGTTTCTATCATAAGCGAGGTAAATTAAGTCTATTGCTCTTGTCCCTACTACAAACTAGAGGACTTACTAGCAGTTTTTGATCGACTATTCATATTATGTACATTTTCTTGTTATGTGCCTATGCCTGAGACATTTACAGATTTTTCAAGCTAATATTTAGAAGCAAACATTCAGATTTAAAATTAGAACCAAATGAAATGGTGCCACTTAATTTGTTTGGAATTAGTTTAGTTCTAGACTCTCATCTAACCGCAAATAGAGTTTCTAAAAAGCATACAATAATCATATTCATTTTGGGCTCATTTAGTTACAAAGTCTATTAAAACTTTTCAAGAGGCTTCTACTGTTTTAGCAAAGTCACAAATTAATCTATCGACCTGCACAAAAACAAAGTCGTTAAGAAATTTCAAGCAAATTATTTTGTTACAAAAAAGAAAGTTATTTATTTGTTTAACAATAAGTATCATAGCGTTTATTGATGAGTTTAACACAGACTAGCACTAGATATAGAAGGGCAATTTAATATGTGTCGACAAAATCTATAGTTTAATCAATCCTCTACCTACTTCATCTGTATGTGTAATGTTGATTAACCTGAGAGTCTTGATCAAGCAATTTTGGGGTTCCGTAGTCAACTACGAACCCTTATAGTTTCGGTGTGCCTGGATGCCCGTCCGATCTGAGAGATGTATTGTTATTATTACAAAACTATAAAGCATAATATGACACTAAGGGAGTGAAGACGGGTCTAACGCCTCGCACTAATGATACCTCGCACACAAAAATCGGTCTAGCTGTTTAGACTGAATGCGATCTTATAGAAACATATACACATAGATATCCACATACATACATACACTTGAAAAACATAACAAAAAGGAAAACTATCACGGCTAAGATAGATAGATAGATAACTCTTTAATAAAAGACCACAATATACACGGAAAAAGATACATACAAAAATAATATTATGGCTAGGTTAAGTATATAGGTATTACAAGTTAACGAATAATAGTCGAACTACATTAAAAAATAATATAACTATTAGAGACGTAAAATAATAACTTTGTGCAAATTTTATTAAAACTAACATAAATTAACTCGTATGTTTATAATATCGAACAAGAGGCCTTGTTTTAAGCTCACATAAATTGTGATATGCAAATACGGAAACCTAATTCGCGCGCTCCACACGCACTTGGTCGGTTATTTCTATTATGAATCAAAATATCCGACTATAGTTTCAACCGCATACTATATTCTTTTTCAAATCAACAGCGCACGCATCATTACTTACCAGCTACTGTTTCGCTTCGTACTCCTCTAAAAATCACTATTATAGTAGTGATTTTTAGAGGAGTAGAAAAAAGAAGAGTGCACTAGAAAAAAAACAGTGACTAGAGTTTATCAACCTTAAAAAAAAGCTTTAAGCTTAAATATTACTAATCCTTACAACTAAATAGGATCAGTATATAATAAGACTATTTAATAGAACATCTAGCCAATTTTTAGGGATCTTCCAAACTGTTTTGTCCCTTTCTGCAAAGTCTTCGTCTGTGACTTGGAGCGGCTCGCCCTTGACTTCAAAGAGCTCCAAACTCGCCAAAAGACGAACAACTTTTCAATGGAATAGTTTCTCGTTAATTTGTTTCGAGAGGTTATTTTCTAAAGGCCCTTAATAACTTGGATCAGTTTTTGTTGACGATAGAACTCGTGCAACAATTTAAATTGTTTGAATGGCCAGCGTAATTGGGTATGTAAAGAAAAATGTAACATATGCTGATTCCAAAACCATTTCGAGATTATATGTCTATAAACCATATTTTTTTATTTAGGGCACATAAAATGATGAGATCGCGCAAATTTTTGCGAAAATATAAAAAATATTTGACCTTCAGTCGACCTCTAAAATGTAGTAAAATAAAATGTAGTTTAGTTAGTAAAAAACATGGTAAAAAAAGATGAAACTGACAGCATTGGCATTGACAAGAGAGGCAATATCTCTATGACAACTGTCATACCAAAATAAATAAACAAAGAAAAGAATTATTTTATGTGTTTGGTGCTCTACTACTCTATTCTTTTGTATTACATTAATTCTGTTCATTATCTTTACGACGACCTTGCTTTCCTACCGTTTTGATTGATACTGCATTTACGTTGACCACTGCTTTGTTGTAAGAAACTGTTTGCCTACTGATTGGATAAATTATGGATAATTTTGTACGTGCCGACTCTGCTAACTTACCTAAGGTTGAGAATCTTATCATTCTGGAGTTCATCTCAACTAGCGGCAAGAACAACATCGCAAAAATCCGAGGAGCTAAAGAGATACAACTTATGAACAATGCCAGGATATGAAATAAAAGTGATTGACAGTACATAACTTCTTTTTTGAAATGATTTTATTGTGTTTAATTATATACCAATTTCATTGTAATTATATAAGAGATTATTTTATTTACATTTATACATTATTTATTTTATTCTGGTTCCTTTTTCTGGTTCATTGTACTGCAGCATCAATGCTTCGCCCAGGAACATAGTCTACGTTAACTTGTTCACACCAGTCTTAATCTTTTAAAGGTTTCCTTTACTTGAAAAAAACAGTTTATTAGGATTTTTGGCACGAAAGTCGAAACATTTCACAGTTGTAGTTTCTGAATAATATTGTGAATTTGTTTCATTTCAATGCGCAAACACAATCGCGAAGACCTTAGAAAACATTAATTAATTACAACGAGCTCAATATTAATGATTAATTATTCTTTTTTTCATTCTTTATGTTTACACAACGTATTTGTTTTTTCAAAACACAACAAAAACCGATGATCTCTTGTATCAGTCAGAGACAAAAACGAATATAGGAACATGTCACTGTCAAGTTGACTTATATGTATTTTTTAGTTCATGTTGGCTATCACAACATCTTATTCAGTAGGTACGATGACGTCATCTTTCCTACGGACGATTTTATCTTTAAAAAAATATTAAAAAATAAGTACTGAACAGAATAAAAAAATATTGAAATTAGTTTTTCTAAATGATCTATTCTATCATATAAAAATATAAAAAAAATACCAAAAAAAAAACTTTACATACCCAATTACTCACGGTCTCGCGAATTGCACTTTAAAAATAAGTTATTTAATTTTGAGTCTGGTCACTGTGGGTAACTTTGACTAGGTACGTATCAAACATTGTACTTACAATTGTATTTGTACATAGCCTCATTCGAAATTCTTGATTTTTTCCAAAGAGATTAGTGATCAAAACGGCTACTAATAAATTCATCTGTAAATTCTATCTATACATAATTATATTAAGTCTGTAACGGGTCAAAATCTGTAAATTAAAATATATATTTGAATTTATATTGGAGGATGCATTGCTATCGATAAAGAAGCCAAAACAGCAATTTTCAACATTTTTGTCTGTCTGTCTATCTGTACGGTGTGTCCGATGGACGCCGAAACTACTGGACGGATATGGATGAAATTTAGGCAGGATTACTACTTATACTATGTAGAAGGCTCTGGTATACTATTTATCTCGAAAAATTTTACAGTTCCTGTGGGATACACTAAACAATAACAACATAATGTATTACCACGCGGGTAAAACCGCGGGACGCAACTAGTTAAGTAATATGACTATTAATCTTTTAGGGAAAAAATCGAGAACCTTCAAATAAGGCTATGTAAAATAGGTATTTGACATGTAGTCAAAGTTACCCACTTTGACAACAGTAAGTTCAAATATTTTGTTATCGAATTTGAGAGTTTGCATATGTTCCTAAAACATGATACGTCATACATGAATACACAATGAAGATTATAAAACTCTCAGTGAATAGTATTACAAGTGCAGGGTATATTTTAAAACCGAAATTACATTAATTCCGCTGCGTCGTCTTGACGTCGCGGTCGCCAGTCGCGGCATCTAGCGGTGAAGTGGTGCGGAAAGTTTTCTCATTACTCTGAGTGCAAGCCGCGCGCCGGTGACGTCAAGTGACGCGCACACGTGAACAGTTTGCTTTACATTACTCTACAATACAAAGATGATAATGTTATCAATGTGAATAAGAAGGATTTATGATGCATTAAGATAGCGTAGTTCATACTAAGTACATAAGGTCAATGGTTCGCGGTGACAATTTAGAATACATACAACAATATTGTTATTAGGTTACTTCTATACTGGAACAATGAAAGATCACATTTTTGCTAACTGTACAAAACGCTCCAGGCTTAGCCTATACCTATAGGTAATCCTGTACGTTTAGAGACACCTTACTAATGTGCGTTATCCTATTATTGTATATTGTTACCTGATGAGGTGGGCGGTGATACGTCCAGCATTTTAGTCTAAAATGAAAATGAAATATTTTTTTATTTGAAAATAGGCCGCCAACTCGCCTAGTGTTAAGCGACAGTTACGGTTTACGATGGAGCGCACTTGCCTAAAAGGAATCTATTCATTTATGATTTGAAGTCACTTAAGTTATATAATTATATTCGGACAAGTTTTTCGGATAATTCGGATAAGTTATATAATTGTATTACATAACACATTCCATATTCTAGCGATGCACGCAATTAAAATTGACGTGTGTTCATAGTATCAAACAAGAGACCCTGTTTTAAGTTCACGTAAATTATGGTGTGTAACTACGGAACCCTACTTTGCGCGTGCCACGACACACACTTGGCATTTTATAATCCCTAGTTGTGAATTTCCCAAACGTGTTTTCCTCCACTTGTCCCGGTATTATTGTTTCGGCTGAAAACAGTTATTTTAATTGAACAAAGCGGTTTCTAACAGTGGCTGTGAGCCTCAAAATGTCGGTTAATTGCAGCGCTACGAGTACTGTACCTAATGAAATGTTATGTTATTGCGGACCTTGTGTTTTATTGATAAAACTAAATGTAACAGCTGAGGTAGCGGCTTTTTGTTTGCTCAAATCAACCCTGCTCATACAGATGGTTTTGGGCTATTTTCTTTTTAACCGACTTCCTAAAAGAAGGAGGTGTACCCAGAGCACTCACGCTCGCTTAAAGGCTTCTTCTTGCGGCGACGTCGTGTGGCGGATCGCCCTCTTCCCTCAAACATGGTTGACTCGGCTCGAGCTGGCACATGCGTCAACTCGTGAACGGGTGCTGCTTGCGGGCGGACTGCTCGGCGTACACACGCATGTCTTCCTCTTGTACTCTAGCTTTAAAAAAATGTAAAGGTAGCTAAAAAAAATGTATTAGTTTATAAAAGGCATGGACCCTGGAGTCTGTGGTGCTCGAATTTTTTCAAATAAAAAAAAAAGGAGGTTCTCAATTCAACTGTAAGTTTTTTGTTCGCTTGTTTGTTAATAAATTATATTTTTTTAAATATATAACAAAAAAGGTTTTCATAACAAAATAATTGGAAAACTGTCGTCCAAGTAAACGAATTGCGTATTTTTAAGTCGGTGTTTCAGTTTTTTAAATTATAATTATTGTGTGAAGGGTTCGGCGATAGTTCCATTACGCTGGCCTAGTATGGATTAGTAGATAGATACACATTTTCAAGAATGTTAAATACATATATAGTTGAGGTTTGTCCGCGTTTTCGATCAAACCAGCGTTCTTTTTACGTAACGAGAACTATACTCTCAAACATACAGGGCCCTTATTCCGTATGACCATTGGTTGCGTTCCGTAAACTTTACGTGAGTGCTTTGACAACGAAAATTACACTTTAGATTTATAGCTCTAAAGTCATACGGAATCAGGGCCCTTGTTACATTACGTTTTCCTACATCGTTTTAAGTTGGAGACAATTAAAAATACGCATCCAACTGTGAGGAGTCAGATTTAGAGTTTGTACAGAGCCATTTGAAGAGGTCACAAGTCAAATAATCTCAGTTTGTGTGGGTTGATAGACGGCAGAACCTCTGGCCGTATTACGCCATATTGATATTGTTTATTCACATAAAACTTATATATTATTTTAACAAGTATAATATAGAAAATATTCATGCGCTGTCAGTTTACAATTTGTAGAATACAAATTTCATTTATAACATCAGTTTGAAAGTTTGATAAATTACAATTACAATTTTTAAGTTTTGAAAAAATGGGAACATAAAATGTAAAATAAAGCTCGGCTCGGCGGTAGGGGCTCGGGTATAAATATAATATAAAATAAAATTAATGTCACTATAGTATAAATAATTATTTGTCATGTCGTTAAATTCATATATAATTATATCTGCTGTATAGGGGCATGTACCTACTTCAACATACTTAATATGTAACATAATTGAATTTTATCGTATATCATTTTGTATACAGCTCGTGAATTACAATGTTTTTTTTCTCAGCCTTTACTGTCCCAGTGCAGGGCAGGCCTCCCTTCATGTTTAACAAAGATAAGTTTAGAAAACACAAAAACCCCCGACAAAAAAAAACGACTGAACCGATTTCGATGAAACATAGCTAAGAACACTCTTGATGAAATCTTCTTTCAAACAAAAAAATAACTACATCAAAATGGGTCGCGGGTTAATGCACATTAATTTGTGCGGAGTGGTTTTACGCCATCTAGAAGTCTACTTCTACAACTAGTAGTTTTATATATGAGCTCTGTGTATAAAATATTAATACCAACTATTTTTTTTGAATAAAACTTGGTTTTATCAACTCATGAACCCTGTTTATTATAAAAAATCCGTTTTGTTACTCATTTACTCTTGCATCAAAACCATTCTCCCAATCTACGCTTAATGTTGCTTTATAAGCCATTTTAATCGCAATTTTCACGACGAAACTCGATGTCACTCCCATACAACACCCCTCTGTTGTCGCCAAGTTTAGGGAAACTTTCCCAATATTTGGGGTAATTTGGAGGAAACTTTTTGTTGATTAGATTAGCGTTTGAATGAGTTTTTTGAATGGAAATGATGTGTCATTTATCAGCCAATCAGTTTTTGTTTGATAAGAGATTTCATTTCATTACACAGATAAATTGTTTTAAAAGTTTTTCATCGAATAAGCCTGCTTTTGGCCAATTTGACAGATGGGGAGGTATTATTCCTTCACATAAATATTCCATTTCACAGATTCCACCTAGATAACGCATTCAGTACTCAAGCTGTTCGCATTAAGAAGATGGAAGCGAAGCGCTTATGAATGGATTGTTCGGGGTCACAAGACCAAAATAACCCAAAATGATAAGTCTCAAAAGGTACAGTGACCCAAAATGACAAGTACCAAAAGGTTCAGAAAGCAAAACTCGGTGCTTTATTCATACTTATAACAGGCTTGTCCTGTGTAACAAACTGGAAGATCATTCACAGACTAAATTGCAGACCCTAGAGAAGTATGATTTAAAGGGCATTAGCATTTTTGTATAGTGTAAGCATTTACTAAGCTTTCTTTATCTTAAGTTAAATACTTAGATAAAATATTAGATTAGTCTGGGATTTCTTAGCACGACAATAAGTGTGGATTGGCATACACACACGTTTTTAAGAAATAAAAAAATTTCAGACTTACAGATTATTATACGATTTCCCTTATCGGTTGGCGTTATAATATAATAGTCTCCATTAATAATATACATCTAACTTCAAATAGTCGGATTTAGGATAGACTCTTATAATATCTTAAGTTATCTACTTTGGTAAAAATATTTGAAAAGTCTGGGATCTCTTAGCATAAAAATAACTCAAGTTAAAAAAAACATAAATCTTCGGTCAATAATGAAAACCTGCAATCACAAAGTTCGTCTGAAACGCCATTTTTCGGCTATAAACCGGTAAAGCAGGCGAGCAACTGGCAACACTCACCGTGAACGTTATTACGAAAGTAATTCACAAAGTTGGACTCATCGCGTATAATTTAGTATTGTTTATGTTAAAAGTCTTTTGTGTGGGAACCATTAGCTTTTTTTAAAGCTTTGCGCACACCTAAACGACTTAGCGAATGCCGTGGCGTAAAAATAATGCACGACAAAGTAACCAATTATCACGGTTTAAAAAACTAAAACAACTGAATTGTAAATGTGTAAAAACTACAGTACCGATTTTGATTTAATTTCTATGGGGCTAATTTGCAAAATTTATCCTTTCAAACAAAAAAAAATATATTTTCAAATCGATTTATAAATGACTAAGTTATGCAACAAACATATAAAAAAACATACAGTCAAAGTAGAAATTTTCTTCTTGAAATCGGTTAAAAATAGAATAAGTAATTACAATATACTATTCTTATATAAATAATAAAATTCTTATGAGT
Organism: Lycia hirtaria; assembly: GCA_947563715.1. Classification (NCBI taxonomy): domain Eukaryota; kingdom Metazoa; phylum Arthropoda; class Insecta; order Lepidoptera; family Geometridae; genus Lycia; species Lycia hirtaria. The sequence goes on from OX387375.1 coordinate 31,188,969, forward strand.
GACCAAACAAAACTTAAAATACCACTATTACTTAATCTCGATTTCCTCGAGCATTTTTCATTTGTTAAAAACAGTTAGGTACAGAATATTAAAAAAAAGAATAGTTTTGAACATACTTATTGTAGACTTAAGTTTTCCATATATAACAATAAACATCTAAATACAAGACGATCTATTTTAAAAGGTTAGCAAACTATGTTCAACGCGTGTAATTAGCTCTAGTCTTTGGTAAAGTCAAATATCCTACCAAATATGTATTTCAAAACGTTCTTTTTTTTTCAGGCTTTTTGTCTTAAAAACTAAAAAAAAACACTCAGTTTTGCAGTCGTTGCCGTTCAGGTGTGATTCGAGAGGTTTATTTATGATTTTTTTTCTGTGTTATGTAGTGCACTGTTGAGAGTCGGTTAAGTTTTTATAGTGGCGGCGTTCCGTTACGAGTTTCGGTTATGTTTTCAGGTAAAATTAACTGCGCGCTGAATGAGCTGTTGTGATATTACAATGGTGGCCTTTTGTTTGGGAAGGCTTTCCGTGGGGGATTTTTTGAAGGTAATGAAGTGCGCACTTATTTTTGCCTACATTTAGCAAGCTAATTAGGATTTAATGAAAGTGGTTGTTATGATAAATGACATTATGACTTACAAATATTCTAAATAATATACATATACATTATTACATATTTATGTAATTGTAATTGTAAACTTATTTAAAATATATTAAATGTTGTTGACTCGTAAAAACTTAAATAAACATATTAATATACAAAACAACAGATATACATAAGTCGGTTTTTTGTTGAAATTTACCATTTAACAAAGCGGGAGCTGGACTGCTCGACGTACACACGCAAGCATGTTAGATGTTTTTTTTTTTATCAGCCCTGTTTATACAAACTGTCCCACTGCTGGTCGCGGGCCATCTTCCCATTGTAAGAAGGGTAAAGCCATAGTCTACCGCGCTGGCCAAGCGGATTAGCACGATGTTTTCCTTCACCGTTTGAAGTTGGCGGCAATCAACGATACGCACACAACTTCGAAAAGACAGAGGTGCGTGCCGCGTGATTCGAACCCAGGACCTGCGGATCGCAAGTCGGACGGTCTCCTGACTAGGCTGCTGGAAACTTTTTTTTTTAGTTAAATGTTAATGCTACTTTTAAAAAAATGCGTGCCGTCTCTCTCTTAATATCTCTCTTTTTGCGTCGATAATTTAAAAAATATTATCTCTATGACGACTAAGTAGCTGCGATCTGGTTAATTTTTCTTGTGATAAGATTATATATTTATCCAAAAAATAGTTGGTTAATCCATAGCATCTGTAAATGTATCTACTTACGTTAGGTTAGTTTTACAACAAACGTAGCCCCTAGAAAAACATGTGATTCTCCAGCAATTGTAGTAAGCCAGGTAAACAAATCAAAGGTAACCTATCTATAATCCGAAATTAATTTATTTAAATCTTACTTGCCCGAGTCCGTTTCATGGAACTGCCTGATTCCAGATGTTTCACTTGACACAAGTTTCTGATTCTATAAGTTTGTTAGCCAACAGTTTTATTTGCTCGAAAAGCTATTAGGTTAGGTATGTTAGGATTCAGTTATCAGATATATTCTTTATTAAAATAGATTCGTTAAGTTTCGTTTTATTATACACATAAATTTTCGTATTACAAAGATTCGGATATCAGACGAGTGGTCAAATGAGCTTTCGGGATTTTGATAAAGTGTCTATAGAAAAAAAGCCGTTTTCGGGGAAATAATATTCGGCATTTCACAATTCGGATTTTAGATATGTAACCCAAATCAACCCAAGTATCAAATGAGATTTTTCCAATCGAAATAGATTTTAATAAACAAAAGCCTATTCTATTACGTTTGTTAAAAGAAAAGTATAGATATGTGCTAAGTATAGTAATTATTTTATGTCCGTCTCTTAAGCTAGAGTTCTTGGTTTTACATTAAAATATTCAGTGAGATAATGATGCCCTGTATATTGCTCAACTTTGATCCTGTCCTACAAACTGAACACTCGGTCACGCGCGAGTGCCCTGCCCTGGCCATCAGGATGTTCAAAAGACGAAAAGTTTTGTGCCCGTATTTCGATCGATTCAATTTTACATCCTTTTTCCGAAGATTTGAAAAAATCCTACTAATATATAATTTTGCTATATACATACTTACTTGCAATCGCGTATTTTTCCCTGTAATCTTGACATATGTCTTTCACGTCTTTATGTACTGAGATAAAATCACATCTTTTTCTCCTTAAAGTAGTTAGAGCTTCAAAGTTCATGACACTTAGGCGATTCCACATTTGACGTCTGTTAGAGGGTTACAAACCTAATAATAAATATTGATGGACATTTTCACAAGCTACTAAGTAAAGCTTGTATTGTACTATGGTACTATGTACCTGATAGAATACGTTTATATAGTTTCTTTGCACTTACATACATTTATAGAAACACTCATTCACAGAACAAACATCCATGTTCATCATACAAATATTTATTCTGAGTGGGGATCGAATCTATAACTTAGAGCCTAGATGGCAGGCATACTAGGTACTAAAAGAGCTGTGAGGCTAGTCAGATATGCAAATAAATTTGCTAAATTAAATTGAACCATATACAAGTACCAATACCTACCAGAAGATCGATTTTTTCATTGTAACTTACGATTTCATTACGCTTGATATGCTGAGTTTTTGTGAGAAAATATGCAAAGTCGCATAAAAGGTTATAAATGCGCATTCTTTAGAATAATGCTAAAAAAAACATAAATAAAAAAAATTTGTAAAATCACCTATAAATTACGAAAAAGTTCTTTGGAGGTTACGATAAAACGCATTTTTAGGGTTCTGTACCTCAAAAGGAAAAAACGGAACCCTTATAGGATCACTTTGTTTTATTTTTGTAAGGGTTGTATTATTATTACAAAAAAATGCCTATGACCTCAGGGAGTGAAGACGAATCTAAAAACACCTCGTACATCAAAATCGGTCAAGCAGTTTAGACTGTAGGTGATTATATAGATACATACATACAAAAATGCATACACTCGAAAAACATAACCTTGCCCAATCGGGTAAAAATAGGCTAAATTTTAATGAAACGACATTAATAAGTAATTACTTAGGAATCCGTCCAAGTTCGCAAGTTCTGGAAAGATCCACAGCCCCGAGGCTTGTCACAGTTCAGCAACTAGCGAACGAAACGCAAAGGAATGCAAAATACCTGAGGAACAGAACAATTAACAAAACTTTCCAACTTTCTGACTTTAAATACCCTTTTGCTTTCTCGCGTGGTACCTGAACTTCTAGAGTCGGCTAATGACGACCGTTTATGCCAATTTATGCCCGAAAGTTAGCTTTAAATTGTTGGAGTCGCTTTTCGATATATTTGAAAGTCGAGTTTCAAATTTGGAAGTGGTGTAATTGCTTGTTCACATTGTTCCTCTTTGCGAATTTGAAAGTACTATCGGTACGATGTTGTGAGATGAGTGAGATTCCGAAAGTTTGTTTTCGTTTAGGAACAAAAGATATGACATACTCCATTAATGTTAAAAAAACAATATCGGTTTAGTTGAGCATGAGGTTATACGTGAAGACTATATTTAATTTATAAGTTATGGATATGAGGTTCCATATTTCTATTTAGACTAGCTAACTAGCGTAGAACTCGTGTTTTCAATAATCTTGACGTTTAGTTCTATAATTTCATATATTTTGTCGGATTAGGGATTAATTTGCTTAAAAAGAGGGAAGTATTGGAAAAAAAACATTTGGCACGTAATTTTTAAAACCAATTTTGATTATATGAAAAAGTGATCGAGAAGTCGCCAAAATAATTATAAGGTCGTGAAGTTTCAGCAAAAAAGTTTTTCGTCGGAAAATATATACTATTCGCAGAACTATTGGTAGGTACAGCGACGCATACACCTTCTCGGATATTCGAGTAAAAAGTTAAGTTTCTATAAAACGGTATTCATTTATATCTATAAAGCGACGTACCGAAGAGAATCAATAGTAGGCACCTCACTCGATTCAGTTCCACCACCTCAGTGATTTCCAGTAATCGGTCAAGTTGGCGAGTAAATTCCAAGTAGAGTTAGTCGAGTAATCGATCCCACTAGGTCAGTAGTCGGTAGCCAGCGAGTGTGCAGTTACGCTGAACGCAACTGCCGATAGTGCAGATAGATGGCCAGTGGTGCAGGTGACAGATTTAGAGCTACGTCTCGGGTTCTATTCATCGACATAGAACGTGGACTTTCGAAAATGGAAATAAAATCGACGGCGGTCTGATTAGGTAGGTACAACACAATCATACATAATAACTTTACTGATCAATTAGCTTATTTGGGTCCTTCCCGATTCGACCTATGAGAGTTTTTGACCCAGGGGGTAAATCGGTGAACTTCATAAATTTAATTTTGCGTCTCCATCCTAGAATAGATCCTTATTTGACATGAGACAGGAATTAGAATAAACGCAAGTCTGTCATTACGTAAGGCTTGTTTAGTGACTAACTGACAGCTAATTAATAGTCAAAAACCGATGTTTCTAGAACATAAAATTTTAGGGTTCTCTTCTTATGAAGTATAGGTAGGTATCCCTTAATAAAGGATTTCTCCAATGCAAGTAAAACCACAAGATGCGCCTAATTTAAAGTGGACCTTGGATTTCCAAAAATACCGGTTGGAAACGGCTTGCATCCAACGTCTTCCAGCCACTTGTATGATATCCTCTGTCCACTTTGTAGCTGGTTTTACTACGCTGCGCTTGCCGGCGCGTAGTCTCCACAAGAGAACTTTTCAGCCCCATTAGCCATCATTAAACCGAGAAGAATGATAAGAGGATAAGGAGGCCTTTACCTTCTCAATTTTCCGAGTTTCTTCAAACTTCTAGTGACGAGATCCAACACTGTCGGCCATTCTACAACCCGCACAGTGCGGCAGATACAATCAAGTGCAAGATCCAACACTGTCAGCTATTCTACAACCCGCACAGTGCGGCAGATACAATCAAGTGCAATGACTCCACCGGCCCTGTGATTGAAACGTAAGCGACATCCGTCGGAAATTGAAGTGGGCAGCTGACGGCTTCAGAAACACATCGGCTACAGATCACCGCACACCAGATAGAATATGATGATATATGAACATGTACTCGTAGGGGGCGAGGAGTGGCGAGCATTTCGCATACTATACCAGAAGCGTTGGAAAGGCGGAAAATGCTGTCATCCAAAGTCTCAGAAAAAAAAAAACTAAATTACATAAATGAAAAAATGAAAATGAAATTGAAAATATTTTTATTTACAAAAAACGTACATGGACAAAAAATAAGTACCTGTTGGCTGCCTTACTAGGCGGAGCCTGTATCAAGGCAACCTGTAAATACTTCCAAAGAGGTAATAGCATGATTAATATGGGACAAAACTATCAGTTATTTTATAATAAATCCAACAAATAGGATAAACACTACATTCTAGATTTAAGAAGACTAAAATTACAAAACAGAACAAAGAACGTTTTAAAAATGAGGTCTACAACCACATCTACGAGCCAGCATAGCATCAAGGACACCAATTATGTTGTAGTTGTCCATAGGCCACAAGTGCCACTTACCATCAGGCGAACCTCTCTTGGAAGTGACTCTTTCTATGTAAAACCTCTGAGTAGGGTGAAACCTGTAACTTGTATTAGAAGACCATACTCGCCGGCAACCATTAAATTTAACTACACTGTTGGAGTGAAGCTCCGGTCGGATTAAGCTCGGTGAGGTAGATTCTACTTTTAATATCAGAAAACAATTTCTGACAGTCGCCAGTTAGAGCAAGTAAATATATTTTCTTTAGAACAAATAGGAACGCAGGTGAAGTACAACACAGATTCTCATTAACTTATTTTTCTATATAGCCTTTTTAGTTTTATTGTTTACATAAGAAATATTTACAAAAATGTGGATTGTAAAGACTTGTTACAAAAAACTAATTACAACAGTGCAAGCAAAAATTATTAACCATTTTTTGTCTACGCGTTAAACTGTGATCAAATTAATTAAACGTAGGTTCGGCTTTGTGGCAAGCCGTTGGATAGAAGCAACACTGCGTAGGTACCTCGATATTTCCCTGAGGCTAAATTAGACTCCAAAATCTTCTGACCTTCAGCTAGCTTTGACCGGCCACTTGGCCGGTGGCAAGTGGAAACCTTAAAAGCTGAGAATCTAAGCTCCAAGGTGAAAAGTATAACGCCGCTAAGCGTTTAATAAAATTACAGCACACGTCTACACGCTTAGCTCAGCCATTCTTGCATTAATATTTTTATTGTAATGAGATGAAATTGGTAAGTTTTCTAATTTTGTTATCCACTCAGAGTAGTAGCGAATCATATCTACTTACAAACAAACAGTTGCAAAATAGAAGATGTAAAGACAGGTACAAATATACAGAATCACTATAAAATCTACTCAAAAAACGCAATTACAACTACATTGATGCAAGTCTCGACTTATATCGCTCCAAGAAAGTATATTTCCTGCTCTTTTTAAAAGGAAAAATTCAATTTTCCAGAGAAAATAAGCAGCTAAGGGCTAACGCGGTTTTTATAACATTCCTTGCGGTATTTTCATTTTTTACTCCCGGGATCTCCGCTGCGGACTCGCTTGGATTTATTTTAGACCGAAGTATCCCCGAGATTGCGATCACAACTTAACCAAAATGAAGAACGTGCGTTAAATAAGGTCATCTGTATTCATTCAGTAAAAACTAGATTTTATGAGCGAGTTTGTATTGTAAAATTAATAATGGTCAAGTATAGTGGGGATTTGTGCGCATTCTTGCAGAGGAATGCAAGTGATTCTACCATACAACTATCTGACGAGTCTCCTTACCAAACAAACGCAATAATTTACATAAACTGATTCAAAGTCGGAGCTTTTTATTCGTGACAGGACCGTTGTATTTACCTATTTTTTTATTGCTGAACCGCTTGAAATAAAATAAAAGTTATTTAAATTTAATTGCACTAAATACTAACCACTTTTATATAAATATGTACATATTATAGGAATCACCTTTAATACACTCCTGTAGTAATTGGTACTATCCGTTTAAATGGACTATCGGAAACATGTTGACACAGTTTTTGTTTTGCCCACCTCCACCTTCCCTGTTAGAAATTTAAGTTTTCCACATCTATCCAGTTACTAAGAAAGCGAAACGGGGGGTCATCAAACCCCGTGTAAATGTTTAGTATGGTATGAAACGGTCACTTCCTCCAGATTGGCTGTCTACGAGATGGCTTAGCCGCAACCAACAAGCCGTTTGTAAGCCATTCAGACCCTTCAAGGTAATAGCTTGAAACCGCTGACGGGACCTTTAATATAAGAAATTTGCTCCACTGGCTAAGCAATGCGATTGCGAGAGATTTTCCAGAATTGCTACGTGTCCGTGTTATTTTATATAGTCTTTTATGTTCCACTGCTGAGCAAAGGATCTGCATGAATTCTATTATATAATCAAGATCAGTATCGTTCCTCAACAATTAGAATATAGTCAACCTATCAGACATCACGACAAACAATGTTTTGCTTACCTCGCCTAGGATACCGCTGCGAACACAATATGTACTTATTGCAACGTTATAGCAGAACTACTCCAGTTGTCATGGTGTGTATCCTTTTAAAATTGTAATCGCAACTGCTACTGATAACATTAAATGAAATATATGAGATTAGTTGAAGGCGCATTTAAAAAACTTTTACTTTTAATTAGGTGGGGAAATCTTTTTCATTCGTGAATATAATAATATAAATATTATTTAAACTTTTGTATTTAGCTCAAAAAAGTTAAAATTTGCTGTGACGCCGTTTACTACTGGCTTAATTTGGTAATATTATGCAGAAATAGTAAAAAAACAAATATTCCATAAACAAGAAATTACGAATACATAAGCGAAATCAGACTTGGGTTAGTCAAAATATACCTAGGTTCATGAAGTTTTATATCTATAATTTGTTATGTTATGGCTATTCTTCTCAGTTACCACGTTTAATTCTGAAAGAGCCCTATAAGGAAACTAAGTTCTTTAACAAGTTATGTCTACATACTGAACACAAAATAATATAGGCCTTTGAGATACAGCCTGGTGACAGACGGACGGACGGACGGACGGATGGAAACACACACTTTATATTCACAGAATATAAAGTGAATACTTTAAAATAAATAATTCAATTAAAATACAATTAATATTTAATCCCATACAACAAACGTGATTTTTTGCCGTTTTTATCGATCATGGTACGGAACCATTCGTGCGCGAGTCCGACTCGCACTTGGCCGGTTTTATTTGTTGCTTCTCGCTTAGTTACCTCTGCCAGTAGTCCACAACCCCTGCGCCGACGTACCTGTCTCCCAGTTGATAGCATACGAAGGATAACACCGGCCGGCTATCGAATTGATGGAACCTACGGAATCACTGCTGATGTGATATACTTATTTACGTTTTGAAAGCGTTCTCTATTCACCTGCTTTGTTGTGAGCTTATAAAGTGGGTCACTTAAGTAACAGACACTTGGTGAATCCTTTCAGCGTCCCCTGGTATAATAGTTAGCTGTCACAATCACAACTTGACCTTAATATAACATCTGGGCTAATATTAATTAGAAACAACGAAGGCTTTTAAACTGTAATTGTCTGAACTGATTTGGAACTGAACCAAAATAGATACATATTACTACCAGCATTGTGTATTTTCCTGAGGTACTAAATGACATTTAGTACCTACAGACCTCCGTTTCTTCTACTTAGTCAAATAAAATAAGAGTCGATGTCGTCTTTGACATTAAAAATATACGTATGTGAGCCATGCAGTAATTTAGTACTTCGTGTATTTTTTCATGCGATAGGAGAAAACATTATTATTTGAAGGGATATTGTTATTTAACTGATAAAACAATATCGTCCAAAGAAATTAAATTTCGTATTTATTTATTGTGGTTTGTTCAGTTGTAACTATGATAATTTCCTATTTTTTTCAAATTTTCGATTAAATAAAAGCGTAGCCGGCAAGTGCAGCGTAGGAAGACCAGCCACGAGATGGACCTCATAACAAGCGGCGGGGAGTCTCTGGATGCAAGCCGCTTCTAATAGGTATTTTTGGAAGTCCATGGAAGAGGCCTATGTCCAACAGTGGACGTCTTATGGCTGAGATGACGATGATAATGATGAAAAAAAGTATTTAAAATAAAATTAATATTTAAGGACACCTCCCATACAACAAGCATGATTTTTTTCCTTTTATAGATAATGGTACGGAACCCTTCGTGCACGAGTCCGACTCGCACTTGGCTGGTTATTTTGACAAATCCACACTCGAGAATCCTCTTATTGCATATGCAAAAGCAGTAGTTGCATAGCTATCAATAGCATTGTCCATTCCCGGCACGTGCCCTGCGAGTAACACGGGGGGAGGGGCCCCCCGGTGCACCGCGCGTGCATGACGTGCCAATGTGACCACATTCGATACATAGAGATCATTTTAACAAATCAAATAGCCAGGCGAGAGACCTCTAGACGCAGGAGTCACATAAACACAAGCAGAATAGCCAGAACTCTGATAGACCTCAATACTTTTATACGAACGACGACGACGAGCTCCATCCTCGGCCACACCGTCGCTTAACATCAGGCGAGTTGATGGTCAATCGTAGATCAATCTTGTTTAAAAAAATAACACTTGTATCATGGCGTAATAGATTAAGGTTTATTTGTACTCTTTCTGGTAAATAAAACATTTTGTATAATTTTTTGTATTTCGTATAGAAAAAAAAGAATGCTAACAATGACGAGAAGCAATAGCCGTGTAAGAAGAAATTATGACTTTTTTACCCAACTGCATGAGAAGGAGGGTTATGTTTTTAGAGTGTATGTATTTTTGTTTGTATGTATGTACCTATGTATGTTTCTATATGATCACCTACAACCTAAACGGCTTGACCAATACTGATGTGCAAGGTGTTGTTAGATTCTTCTTCACTCTCTCTGAGTGTCATACCTAAGCATTTTAAAAATAAAATAAAATGCGTTTAATTGTGGAATACGCTTTCTGAGTGGATATTTGATGGGTACAAACTGGGTGTCTTTAAATCTCGAGTGAAACGTTTATGTTTAGGCAAGCGCGCTTCGTCGTAGACCACACGCGAATTGGCGAAGTTAAAAAAATCTAAATCAATAGTACCTACCTAAAGGTCGCGAAATCAAGAGTATATTTCTCGGGATAACGGCTAGACCGTACTTAATTGTTACTAGTTTGTAATTATGACAAAGGTCACGGATCCTGGTGTCTGGAGATAAAATTAAATTAAAAAAAACAAACGGCTAAACCGATCGTTAAGAGATAGCTGAGAACCTCATAACAGAAGCAGCCTACATTCCATTATCGTCGTCAACACCATTTTTAAACACATACCTACATACGTGTGTGAAACTGCGAGCTACAGGTAATATGTTACATTTTAGTAAAGCCTATAGGATTATTCGCCGGTGTGACACCTGCCCATACAAGTAGCGTTGTGTTGTGTCACAATGGTGGTCCAAGCGTTCACTCCATAGCTAGCTAACTCCTCGTAACTCCATTGTCACGTAATAACGTCTGGTTATGATGCAAACGCTAACTTCGCTGTGATTAGGCTCCACTAAATCTAGTTTTGGCGTTGTCAATATTGCCACAAGTCAGGACTCATGAACGGGTGCCGCTTGCGGGGTTGGACTGCGAGACGTATTAATAATAAATAATACTGGTGTACGTTTCACACAATACCATCTAGCCCGAACCAAGCAAAGCTTGTACTATGGAAACGGTTGATAGAATACATTATAATCACAGAATTCGCCCTATTACTTAAGACCATTATAATATATACTTTTTTCTAAATACACACTTATGCATATAAACACCCAGACGCAGAACAAACATCCATGTTTATCACACAAATGTTTGCCCTGGGTGGGGATCGAACCCACGACCTACAGCTCAGGAGACAGTCGTACTACCACTGAGCCATGAGGCCTGTCAAATCAAATATTTGTATATACAAACGGCACCTCAGTAAGCGAGTGACTCTCGTACTTTGAGGGATTTATTTATTTATAAAATGAAAAATCTATATACGAGTATTCTGTTAAAACCAGCATCAATAAAAACTAATGAAGTAAATTCTAAGCTTAGAATAAAAATGTAAAATAAAGACGCAAAATACATTCCCCATTTGAAAGATGTGGTCATTGTATGATAGCATAATTATTATACTGGTCTGCCATGAGAGAAAATTTATTAGTCAAGGAAATGAAAGGACATATTAATTAAACGGCAGTCAAGGCTCTTTACAACCTTCAATGAGGACGAATGAATGATAATATCTCTCTTTATACAGAACTCTGTTAACTCTCAAGTCACTAATGATAAAATTAAATCATTAGTAGATATTTTAAAGTGAAACACCTCTCTCTCTCTCTCTCTCTCTCTCTCTCTCTCTCTCTCTCTCTCTGACCTTTTGTCTGTTGTTCACCTTTTCACGGTCAAAGGACTGAACCGATTGTTATATGAACATAAGCTATTTATATCATCATCCTCACCGTCTTTAATTTAACCTCCGACCCAAAAAGAGGGGTGTTAAAATGCTATAAGTTTGACGTAGGTATCGGTGTGTCTATATGTATATTTTGTTTTGTGTTGATTCTCTTTGAATCTTCTTAAATGTTTAATAATAATATAATATTAATTTATTCATTTTGTTCGTGTGAACCAAGCGTTTGAAACTAATCCCTAAAAATAACGCTACTAATAATTGAACACATGAAAAATCTATTACTAATCTACTAACATTATTCCAGTCACGGGTAGCCACTGCTCAACCTAATATTGCGAGTGAGTGGTCCCAAAGCGCCGCTGGCGCAGACACGTGCGCGATTACCCTAATCCGACCAGCACAGTTAGCGGTCATCGAGCACTGACTTAGATTAAAACATTAATACACGCACCTTAAAACACATTTAAATTATTAATAATAATCATAAATATATCTTTATTGTACACCAAACATTTCAATTGAAGGACACACGTTTAAACAAGGTTTAACTTATAACACAAGTATAAAGAGGAATAAACTAAACAGTAAACAAAAATTTCGATGGTACAAAGGCGGCCTTATCGCCTTAAGCGATTTCTTCCAGGCAACCTTTTGATAGAAAGGAAATGGAAGAAAAGGTTATGGCAGGTAGTGCACATACAAATATAGATAGTAAATATATTAACAAAACCAATATTAAAAATAAATAAATAAAGATACTATAACAATACATACATACATGTATACAATAAATATTCTATATATATAAATATACCAAATGAACATAAGCAGAGATAATGATTATAATTGAATATATCAAGGGATCTGGCTTGCCTGACGGACACAGGCAGAGAGTTCCACAGCAGGACAGCTTGCACCGTGAAGGATTTGCTGTAGGATAGATTGCTATGGGACGAGGTTAGGAGCTTGAGTTTGAGAGCGCGGTATAATCGTAGAGGATTAGCAGAGTGACCCTGTACAAACTCAAAACGTTCCTTCAAGTACACAGGGGTAAATGGATTTAACAAAATTGTATAGAGAAATATCAACATAATTTTATAACACTGCGCGAAGACCCTAATCCAACCATCGTAGTTGGCGGTCAGTTATCAACGGAAAGGTGAAGCTGAAAGTGAAAGAGACAGCACTGCTGTGTCAGTTTGCTCTATCACATTATCTCTTTTTGCGGAGAGCTTTGTTTCAAGATAACACACTGTCGAAGCAAAGCGGCGATATTTTGATTGATGTTTGGCTTCACCTATGAACGGAATTTTGAATGACTAGCTATCACTCAGTTTACCTAGATAGATACAATCTGAATGTATTTCAAATTCATGTGGTTTCTTAAGGGGACATCGTGGTTTAAACCACGTCACACGAATTTCTTGATTTTTTTATCCTCCCTCCCCCTTATCACAGCTGGCTTAGGACTCCTTCTACCCCTTGTCTCACAAAGCCACACTTCGTCGAACTCCTTCCCTCCCTTTAACGTGTGACGTAATTTATGGACGGCCCCTATGGTCTAGGTAAGCATGCTCTGATATAATAAACCGTAATGTTTCCAGATTTTAGGTACAATACAGCACACTACACAGGTACAGCAGACTCAGTGATCAAGCACATTAAATTAAATAGTGCCTCTTGCTACGATGCAATAAAGTGTCAGTAAGCTTGCACAGGCATATATCTCATTTTATCGTGTAGCTGTTACCTCTTCCGGCGAGCGGCTAGTAATGTACCTAGTTTCCGGTCGAGCCGGCAAATTGTTATGTACTTGTAATATTATAACTAAACTAAAGAAGTAGGTACCTACGTCGGGCAATGTAAAATATAATATAAAACCAAAAACCAATAAAAAATTAAAAAGTCTATAAACAGTTGAAACCATAGATTCCAAGGCTTTATTTTCGCTATATCTACAATCTTTATTCTACTTTTACGTCCCAAACGATATCTAATTCCGTTCGTCGTAACATCGTTATTAGTCAAGCCGGCAAAATGGACAAACAAGACACGCCCTCGTAAGACGGCCCTTATATTTTACAGTTAATCACCCACCGAGGGACGACAAGCAATTATTTATCCTAATTAGGTCATCTTCCAGCAGACAGCGTATCACGCCAGCCGGAAGAGGGGGTAACGAGAAAAACCTTAAACGTATACCTCGACCTACCCACCACTGGGGCTCGTAAGGGTGCGTTCCACCACGGATGTACGGGGATGCGTGTTATAGCTTAAAAATGCATACAAACCAATTAAAAAATAATTTACTTGTGTTTTCGTTTCCTTTACTTGTGCTGGAAGATATTGTTTCCCACGAAATTTCTTAATTCTAGGTCAATGAAAATGTATTTTTAACCAACTTCAAAGGGAGGGTTCGCTAACCGCCAAAAAGTAGACTGATGACTCATTTCATTATTGTATTGTGTACTCAGTTGCTGACCCCTCGAAATTTGGATTTTTTTAACTCTATTGTGGGGGCGCTCCTCTTGTGGAGGACCCGGGGCTACTGCCCCGCCTGCAAAGTCAAAGTCAAATATCAAAGTAAATTTATTTGCATTAAGCATGCTTTTGGTGTTCTTAATTTTAATGTGCTTCATGTTATGGCTGAGGAGGCGTGCAAATCAGAGGGCGCTATCAATCTTTAAAACTACTAATATATACGAATACTAATAGGTACGAAACAAACAGTGTGAGATCTGCTAAACGCCGAATTTATTTGGAACCAATACGTCACAGATTATGTGTAACAAAGAGAACCCCAATGATAAAAGGCCAAGAGTTATACAACAAACTGCCGGAAAGCATACAAACACTAACTAGTGATGCAATATTTAATAATAAAGTCCGACTCTTGTTACTGGACAAGACGATTTACACCATAAAAGAATATCTAGAGAATGACTACCATTGATTAAGTTATAGTTCTATACCTACCTATTATATAAAAAATTCATACCCTTGTAAACTGTGCCCCTCTACAGCAAGTTTAATAACTATTTATTAATTATTGTTTTATTTTTTAAGAAATGTAATTAAATACAACACATATTTTTGAATATGATGCAAAATGTAAGTTATATAATGACGAGACACAACATGTACCACATTAAGTATTGTTTTATATAAGACGATATAATATATAAGTATATGAATGTGTGTATCATGTTATGTCAATAAAAATCTATCTATCTATCTATCTATAAATACCTAATAAGCAAATGTTAAGTACTTTTCATAATACAATTATATAAAATTATTGCCTGCCCTGCTCTAAACCCGGCCCTGTCCCGGAAAGGGTCTACTTTCCTAGTGCTCTCATGGTCATCAGAGCAGAATTTGATGATGGGATCCTGGGGAAATCGAGGGATCTCTTCAAATTTCATGGGCATGCTTGAAGCAAATTGGGTTGTTTTATAGTGACACGTGCTTGCTTAGAAATTGAACCGATTTTTTTTTTTTTTTTCATAATCTATGTACTTGCATTTTAACAATTTCGCTTTATTTCTTCGCTCACCGCTACGTAACTTTACATAGCCCGGTATGAAGGAAACGCACCCCAGTACCTACTCACCCCTCGGGAGCCTTTAAGAGTTACCCGTCAAGTGCGGGACCTTTTTTGTACGGGATCGGTAAAGTCATTTAGAATTATTTCGCTCTATTACGTGTAACTTATATGCAACTACACTAACTTATTAGGGTTCCTTACCTTAAAAAGGAAAAACAAAACTTTTAGGGAATCTTACCAAATTACTAATTTCCAGTTCCATCACCTGAAAAAATAATTTGCGAATATATACAATGTACGGAATGTAAATCTGAATGTATGTATGTACTTATTGTTATCTTAATATGGTGTCCATAAAGTATTTTTGTATTGTATTTTACTGCATGGTTGAACATAGTTTTCAACTACAAATGTGTTTTTTTTTCTTTATAGCCTTTTTCTCTTTGGCTATATATTTTAGAGTATTTTTTTATAAAATTAAAATGGGTAACCTGTTTATAATTCGAAAAACATTTGCTATAATCTTACTTGCCCGAATCCGTTACATAGAACTGCCTGATTTCAAATGTTTTACTTGAATGAAATGTTTTTTTTAGTTTCTGATTCCATAAGCTGTTTCATTTTTCCGGCCATTTATTAAGTTAGGTTCATTAAGTTTCTGTTTTATTGTATTCAGAAACCTTCTTATTTAGAAAGGTTTGGTCATCAGATATAATTCAATTATTAGGTTAGGTTTGTTAGGATTCTTTTACACATAAACTTCCTTAACATAAAGATTTGGTTATCAGACGAGTTATAAAGAACCTTTCGGGATGTAAATAAAGTGTCTTTTGAAAAAAACATTGGTTGTCTGTAAAGTCGGTTTACGGACGATGTGACAACATACGTCCGCGCGCGAGTTCCGAGGAATGATAATTGAAGCGACGGTCGGGCGCGGCCGGCGCACCCCGCCCGCTTCCTCAGCCATCGCGCGCTGTTGTAACGGGACAAGGAGCGTAACGTAATGGGACAATGAGTCATACTTTTTCGTGCATGCATCCGGCGTTCATCGATTTATTAGACGTTGTCACGTCAAAAACGTTTCCGGCGAAATGGTATTCGGTATTTTACAATTCGAATTATAGATAGGTACCTAAACATTAAAATGTCCTACTTTCAATAAAACTATAAGACAAGGCTGCTCCATTCAAACACTTCCGCGTATCAATGCTGTTTATTTTAATCCAACCTTTCCTTTATAGTAAATACGAGTTACTTCAAGTTTCGTAACATATTACGCGATCTCGCTTCCGTCTGCCACAGAATAACTAACAGTTACTATATATTGTGCCACAGAATAATTCATACACAGTATAGTTACGATGTATCACAGTTTGTAAGCAAAACCTGACCGCCTTCCGTCGTAGATTATGTAATAGTTTCTATGCCATCCACTTACAGTACATGTAACAGTTTGTACGTGAATTCGACACAGTTGAGCAAGAGTTATTAAGAAATATACCGGCGTATTGACATTGCTACTTTCACTTGACACGAGGTCACAGAATAAGTTTTAGTATGTACGCGCCTCGTTGGACTCGTGCACTCGTTCGGTAGTTATGTTATTAGCTAGGTTGCATCATTTGCATGTTTTTTTTTTTTTTTGTATGATATATGAATGAATCCGACTGCTATTGTGAGCGAATACCATTTAGACGTGTTAAAATATAATTTTAGAATCTTTATGAAGTGCTTAGTGAAACTTAATCCTTTGTGACTTTTTATAAGGAAATATAAGAAAGTTAAGTTGAAGTTTCCGGCAGCCTAGTCGGGAGACCGTCTGACTTGCGATCCGCAGGTCCTGGATTCGAATCCCACGGCACGCACCTCTGTCTTTTCGAAGTTACGTGCGTATTGCACATAACTTATACACTTTGCTTTTATTGTATTTGCGTTGTGTTGATTGCCGGCAAATTCAAACGGTGAAGGAAAACATCGTGAGGAAACCTATATGTCTGAGAGTTCTCAATGATCATGAAGATGTGTGAAGTCTGCCAACCCGCACTTGGCCACTATGGCCTAACCCTTCTCACAATGAGAAGATGGCCCGCGCCCAGCAGTGGGACAGTTTGTGTAAACAGGGCTGTTAAAAAAAATAAAAAATAAAATAAGAAAGTAGAAGCTAATAAACTGTTTGGCTTTTTTTATTGCTATTTTGTCATTGATTGATAAATACTATTTTATTTCGTCGGATAATGTGGTAAATTTATCATAACAAAATAATCAAAATTCTTAAATTCACTCATTTTTAAAAAGGAACAAAAATTGTTTGAGAATTT
Source organism: Lycia hirtaria (assembly GCA_947563715.1). Taxonomy (NCBI): domain Eukaryota; kingdom Metazoa; phylum Arthropoda; class Insecta; order Lepidoptera; family Geometridae; genus Lycia; species Lycia hirtaria. Next base: position 31,206,416 of record OX387375.1, read on the forward strand.
CGTTTGCTTTTTAATTTAGTTATTTTAATTAGTTTAATGGTGTTCAGGATTGACTACATTTGATAATTACGAAAATTTATTAAATCAGGCGCTTCTTTGCGGAAATTCAAATTCAAAAACTAAATCTAAATTATATATCTAGTGTGGTTCGGGCTTCGAGGGTTATTCTCGCTCCTTACTGACTTGTGAAACACGTGTCGACAGCTTGAAGACGTGGAAGCCGTCAAGAGTGCCAGGTAGAAGACACCGAAGCAGAAGAGTACCAGCTTGAAGATTTCGAATTAGGCAAGTGTTAGCAGCTTAAAGAACCTGAAGCGGGAACACACTAGATATATAAATTATATTTCAGTTTATTAATTACCAAAATGATATCTAGAATATTTGAAATGTATAATATAGTTACATATAATTTATTTATTTTTAATTTAAATCCGTACAGGTATTTACATAATTCATTGCACAATGCATAGAAGTAATAGGCTAAAATGTTAATCACTTCTGGCTCAGTAAAGTACATTTTAGTAAGCCTTTTAAAGCTTACTAAAATGCTTATGTAATTAAACTAAGCTGCTAAACTAGATTTTAACTGACCATGTACCTACTCATGTAGTTTTTTTTCGTCATCTATGATGACTAAGCACTCCCAAATGTGTCCCCTCGTCACCCAAATGATGACCACAGACTCGATTACCTAATTACTAGCTCATTAGTGTGGATGCCCTTAACCTCTCCGCTCGCCGCTCGCTGGCTGGTGGTGGCGGCTAGAGCGCGAGCGGTGGCACGCGGCGCGCGCCAGTCGACCCTCTGCCCGCGCTGTGTGCAATTAAGTGCAGTTTGTTTCACGGTAGGTGTGCTCTTTAATTTATTTGTGTCTTTGTGAATGTGTGATTGAGGAGTTTCATGTCCTCGCTCGGGAGTTTTGTGGTAAGGTCGTTTTGAGATTGTTTGTAAGTAGATTGTGTAACACTTGAACTGTGCCGTTGCGTTGACTTATTTTTATTACATACGTATTTTTTATTTAAATAATTGTTTAATAAGCTGAAAGACCGACAAAATGCACAATTTTACTTTAGAACCGATTTTGATAAAGGAGCAATCTGAAAGTATATTATCCTTTCAAACAAAATAAGAATCATTTAAATCTGTTTAAAAATGAAGAATTTATGCTTTAACTACATTATAAAAACGACCGAATTGTTAACCTCGATTTTTGAAGTCGGTAAATTCCGTTCTATGTACACAACATTAATATAATGTAGACACTACTCGATAAACGTACACTCAATATCATATCATGCGCAACATAACGTAACTTAATTCATTTTGCGAAAAATTTAATATTTTTGACGAGTCACAGAATGGATTTAGGCGAAACCGATCGACAATTTTAGCTGTCTATAAATTCATCGATGAAATATTAAAAACTATAAATAACAAAAAATACGCAATAGGTATCTTATTAGACATGTCGAAAGCTTACGATAAAGTTAAATATGACATTTTATTAAATAAGCTATATGATATAGGAATAAGGGGGGATGCACATAGTTGGTTTAAATCATTCCTCGAAAACCGAGCTCAGTATGTGGAAATTGAGAAGTTTGACCTCAAAACCGGTTTGATAAACGTAGCTCGATCAAAACTGCTTCAAATTAACCAATCAATTCCTCAAGGAAGTGTTGTCGCATGCATACTGTTTTTAATCTATATCAATGACCTACCTAAAGAAATTGACGACTCATGTGTACTTTTCGCGGACGATATATCTATCTTGACATCTTGTAATAATAATATTAATTTAAATGACAAACTTACTGACATTTTTAATCGCATAACTAATTGGATGACGGACCATAATCTTGACATAAATTTATCAAAAACTTCAATAATGCAATTTCGACCCCATCAAAAACAACCTCTTGACATAAAATTTTCATTTAATAATAATCATTTAGAGTGCGTTAATACTGCCACATTACTTGGCATCGATATTGACATGCATGTCAACTGGAAAAATCACATTAAAAAGCTGAAGGCTAAGTTGTCAAGCTTCGTATACGCCCTCAGAGAACTACGACGAGCAACAGACCAGGATACAGCTATTACAGCTTACTATTCATACGCGTTTGCCTGGATTAAATATGGTGTGATGCTTTGGGGGAACAGTGTAGACGCAAATGATTTATTTGTAATACAGAAAAAATGTCTACGTATTATAGCTAACATTAAACTACCTGACATAAATATACCACACTTTCACCGTTCTTATTTCATTAAATTCAAAATTCTGACATTAATTTCTCTATATATCTTCGAAAACTGCATATTCATAAAAAAACACCCTCAATTTTTCCCAAAATTAGCTTACAAAAGAGATTGCCTAATGAGATCGAACTATAAACATAATTTGATATTGCCATCTTCCAAACTATATATACACAGCTCCGGCCCTCATTCTATGGCTATCAAAATATATAATAATTTACCAACGCAGCTGAAAGAAATAGAAAATATACAGAATTTTTCTCAAACCCTAAAAAATATATTAATTAAAAAAGGCTATTATACGATAGAAGAGTTTTTTAAAGACAAACACATAATAGAATAAACCGTTCCGCTCCGCACTAGATTGCTATACCCTATTAGGGTGATTATGTATGTACCTATGCTATGTATGTAATTGTAATGCAATGTAAAATAAACAAATAATGACAAATAAACAAATAATGACTTGCACTACAAAAACCGCTTTTGTGCTGTCGGATATTTTGCTAACCTTGTTAAGACACTACTCTTCTAAATCGTTTATCTATTCTGGTTGTCCGTACAGTCACAAGTGTTTCATTCCTTCATCTGTATATTATTTTAATTGTCCTCGGTTTTGAAAACTGTATAAAATTGTCTTCTGACATAGGTACTTAGTTAGAACGCTACAAATTTGTAATTTCACATAAATGCATTAGGAAGGGGTATACGACATCAAACCACTGTCTAGAGCCGGTGGGGGTAAACACAGTGCTTACAATAATAGATATTCCTCCGTAATAAATCTAGTGAAATTGATATTACAATTGCAATAATAAATATTCCTTCATATTAAATGTCAGTGAAACTGGTAATATCTTTTTCTAATTTCATAAAAAAAAAACAATATTTTAGTTGGCATTGAGTTATTTGACGTAATCAACAAACAATTGATTCGGTCTAACATCATTTTTGTAGCAAAATATAGGAAGTAATTATTACATATTACATAGGCACAAAAATCACGCCTATTTTAACCGACTACGACGAAGCAAAAGGGAGGGTTATGTTTTCCCTCTGTGACGTCACAGTTCCGGCGCAGTACCATCAACGTGACAATGACAAGAACGTGTTCATAAAGAATGTATAAAAAATAATGGTCACGGTGCCGGTACTGTGCCGGAACTTCAGTGATATGTGTGATACAACCTTAAAATCTTCTGACATAGCATATCAGCCATTACAACATTTCAGTGAATTTTAATATTCGTTACCAAAAATGTATATTGAAAATACTCGTGTGTTAACACAAAATTCAATAAACTACATACTATTCGTTTAAAATAACTAATAGTCCGATTGTAAATACATTAAAACAACCACAAAATCAGGGAACAGAATGCAGCGGTCGTTTACTAGCACAATCGTTAATTATTGTCTCATTTGTATATTTTTATTCAATTTAAATTACCTATGTGGTAATGGGCCGTATGAAATTTTGCATAATATTTATTGGCTCAGAATAAAGTATCCATTGATTTAGTGACAGTGTGTCATTTTCTGGCTGCTATTTACATTTATATAAATGACAAAAGTGACACATGTTGAGGATTATCGTATAAACCACAGAATTCGCCCTATTACGTAAGTCTTTGGTATAAACATCTGCACATTTCTTATTCTTCTTTTTTGTATTGGACCCGCATTAAAGCATTTGCCAGTGTCAAGTATTAGGATTTTTTCAAGTTTCTTGAATAAAACAAGTTGTAAATGTTCTAGTCACAATCTAAGTCACGTATACAGTCAATTTATAAGTCGAGTCCTGTTTCAGTAAAGTGGTGGCGACTTTAGTAGAAGCTTCTATGGAGTTTTGCCGACAACGTGAAAAGACACGTTTCATTGTTTTATTTCACTTGCCCACACTCACGCACTTTGAATAAAACACCACCATTTTTATAGCATTAATGTTCAAACTATCACAAGTTTAGGAAAATAAAACAAAGCAACAACACGTTACTAAGACGTTCCCGCCAAAACTCCAATATGCACATTTTCTAATCTTCGAAGACGAAGCATTTGACATTCAATGACAAATCTCATTCTTGACAGAAGAAAAAACGTGCGGGTGAAGAGAGGTGTCTTTAAAATTTACAATCGTGAAGAATTTAGTAAGCTTGAAAAATAAAACCTTCTCACACCTGATCTAATGTGTATAGGGAGAAAATAGGCGTTATTTCAACGCTTGATAGCCTCGTTTAACTATTGTAACAAAATACCTGAAAAAATACATGAACTCATCGAAATAAATCAGAATATATTTGATTAAATTAATACTATAGTGACTAATATTTGGCAAACGGCAGGAAATGTTGCTTCAACTCCGCTCGATATTTAGTTAGGTATTGGTTTCCGCTTTTAATTAATAATGATTTACTGTATTACGAGTTAATTGTTGTGCCTAGTTCATACTGTTTTAGTCATTTCGTAGAAGAGCGAACAACCCTGCCACATAGCATATCGAATTTAGTGCATTTTCAATGCACGATAAATAAGCGTCGAATACATCATAGGGAGTTTCTGCTAGAGTAATACGTGCTAAAGCAGGGTTTCTGGCTATTTCACTAAATTACTGAGCTTTAGTCAGTAAACAAAATAACCGAACACACGTAAACGCCTTCAAATATGAAGCTACATATACCACAGCGACATTAAGTTGAAGTGGTAGTAGGCAATCAAGATAGCATGTCGAACTAACTGAATAATTTTAGAGTGAAGACCACGCAGCGTAGGAAGACCAGTCACAATGTGGGCAGACGACCTCACACAACTGGCAGTAAGCCGATTCCGTCATTTTTTTTTTAAATCCATGGGGTGGCCTATGTCCAGCAGTGGACTTCTCGAGGCTGAGATGATTATGATGATGAAGCTAGATTGAACATGATCTGTTCCTTAGTTCAATGTCATCTTGCCAATATTGAAGCGGCGAATGATTGCTAAACGTTGATTTCAAAACGTGTGTTAAAAAACCCGCCGACGAGAGTTTTGTAACCGATCACTTCTAGACAGACATTCGGTTGTTTAACATTTTCAATAGATTTTATAGTTTTACCTGAATAGCAATTATTTACAAACTTCGTGAATCTCAGAGACGAGCGTGTCTGTCGATTGATAGTACCTACACGTTATACAAGACCTTTGTCTTTTCACGTTCCCAAATCGTGACAATATACATACTACGCCGTCTGCCTAAAATTGTATAGATATACATGGATCTGTTTATAGACAATTCTTGAACTGGAATCATTGTTATTTATTTATTCTAAACACAGTTATATCTGCATAGTGTCGCTGATGGTTAAGAGGAAATATGGGAATATATATTTAATGTATCGGTTTGGTCGGTATCGGTTGTCGGCGTCGTCGCGGTGTTTCATTCTGTAAAACTTGTTATGTTTCGTATGTTAATGATGTGAAAATGGTGTTGTTTTGAAACCTTAGTCTTTTTTCAGTCTTAGTTCTTTCTAAATAGAATTGTCTGTGCTCAGACTAACAGCCTTGGATCGAAAGGATCTGATATATATATAAAATAACACAGATTGTGACGGAGACACACGGAGATTGTGATCTGACCACGTCAATACAACTTCCGCACATTTACTTTACGTAATACATTTAGATCAGAAACGTTCATGAGCGGATTATCGACGGTTACTTTAATCCTAATATCATTTTAACAAATTTCGCTAATATCATTTTTCCTTGAGGCATTCTCACAATTACACGGTATATTATAAAATATGTTACTTGGAAGGCACTGGCTCCTATTATACAGGTAATTAACCTAGCACAGGAGACAGGGACTTGTACAACAATGTATGTAAATTAAGCCAAGCCAAATAAAGATTTTTGTATTATGTATTTTTTGTATACTCCATCTAGAGGTTTAAATATACCTATTTCACTGATAACATTAGGATCACAGTCTAATGTGAATGTATTGAAAGAAAATAATACCTACAATTCATGTTTGTCGTAGATATGACCCATTCGAAAAGTTAACTCACTTGCATGGTTTTACGCATCGCTGACTTTTCTCGCAATAGATATATTATTTTCCATAATGATTTTATATACATAAATTGATTTGAATAAGAAAATAATATAAATAAACCAGCGATCTGTGTGTACTAACGTACTAGATGTCATGTTTAAAACATTCGCCTTGTTCATCGCAACTTCAGAGCAATGTCTACGTACACCTTGTAGCTGCCTGCTCGATAGTGTAGATAGTGTAGTGTAGTTTGAAATTTCTGTTCTATAATAGTTTACATTGTTTTTTTTTTAATTAAACACTGTTGAATCAAAATATTAGCCAGTTTTTATAGGGCTTTAAACCAAATCCAGTTTTGAAACAACATCCACCAAAAACTTTCCCGTAAAAAGTATCACTTTGTAGTTTATAGGATTCCATTTCAGCTACGACCCCCAAATTCCATATTCATTAGCACTCTAACTTCAGATTCTTGGCACCGATGCAGGATGTAGCACGCGCCATTGGCACGCTATCGGGTGGTAAGGGTGTTTTACGAGCATCTTGGAACTGTAAACCTTGTATATGGATGGTCACGACGGCCAGCATATGATGATAGTATTATGTTGGTATAATGTAGATAGTTTGTTAGTGGTTTTCTATGGCTTCTATTTATTATGTTTACTGTGTTCATATATGGAAATACTATATATTCCTAGTGGTTTTACACTCACATGATGAAAAACGGTATAGATGATGATGATGAAATATTGCACAAAATTTCATAATGATCGTGAAAAAGTCAAACACACAGAGAGAGAGAGAGAGAGAGATTTTCTGTATTATAATATTTATACGTTAGGATTAGGTCTCGACAGACGATCTCATACAATGGCAGGAAGATACTGCATGTGTATATAGGCCGCACGACAACCGGTCTTTTTTCCCGACTGCGTAAGAAGGAGGGTTATGTTTTTCGAGTATATGTGTGTTTCTATATGATCGCCTATAACCTAAATCGCTATGCCAATAATGGTCATGAGAAAAAAAACGATTTGCGAACGATTTAACAGAATTTTTACGAAAAAATGTAGCTGCTGAAACCCAAGAAAAAAGAAAGGAAAATATAAAAACACGAAACATATTTAAAACTATAAGAAACGTTACTGCCACTGAAAGACAATATAATTATAAATCTTCAGTTGAATATAAATTGAGATTCGCGTCGAATTTTCAAATAAAAATCAAATTGTTCAAACTATCAACTCTCTCTAATTTTCTGAATAATTTTCTATTCACAATCTTAAAATCTTTTTCTTTATTATTTTCTTATCCAAGTTAAATTATAACTTCTAATCCGTACAAAGAACATTCGAAATTTTCAAATAAAACTTAATAACAGCCTTCATTAAAAGTCACCTTGTCTTCAGAACCGCATAATTCTCATTAGTCAACCACTAACATGAGTACAAGTACAATATTCAAGCGGCATACATATAAAAACCTTGAAGTTAAGAGTCCGTAGTACGATCATCGTCCGTCTCGCTCGCGCATACCCACATTTTTCAAGATATAAAATGACTGCATGAACTTATAATAATCGGCCAAGTGCGAGTCGGACTTGCGCACGAAGGGTTCCGTACTATCATCTATAATACTACAAAGTTTAGTTCTGCTTATAAAATAACGAGAAATAAACGAAATTCCAAGTAGTAAATTGCAAACTTATAGGTAGGTTTTCGATACACATCCGGGCAGCATGACAACGCTCGCGCGAACACGCGCGGCTATGGCTCGCTCCGTGATGTTACCTCCCCCGCTACCCGCGCGTTCGCGCCACCACCACACCGCGGCGCGGCGCTCGCACCGCGTTTAGATGCACGGATTATTTTCATTTTGTGAGTTTTTATGTATTAGATTAGGTATTAATTTTTATAGTTAATATATTTCTAAATATTTACTTACAAATATTCAAGTTTCTACCTGTTAATTAAGATCGAGTAAAAATTGCTTAAAAATTACGTTTGTTGTATGGGAGCCCCCCTTTAATATTTACTTTATAGTTATTTAATTATTTATTTTGAAAGGTAATATACAAGTAAGTATTCTGTGAAAATTTGAAGCGTCTACCTGTTACCGTTTTTAATATTGAGCAAAAAAATACGTTTATTGTATGGGGACCCCCCTTAATATTTTTTATTTTTTATTTTTAGTATTTGTTGTTATAGCGGCAACGGAAATACATCATTTGTGAAAATTTCAGCTTTCTAGCTATCACGGTTTATGAGATACAGCCTGGAGACAGACAGACAGACAGACAGACAGACAGACAGACAGACAGACAGCGAAGTCTTAGTAATAGGGTCCCGTTTTTACCCTTTGGGTACGGAACCCTAAAAAAATGGTCGTTTGAAAAACTAGAAAATAACATCACAAATAATCGACAAAAACTTCAATTTGATCCAAGTTAGTTTTCAATTATAAAAATCATCCATTGACTTATATTACTCTGTGACAATATAAACTCTGGAATATTTCTAATGACACCATTTCAGCAGCGAGTACAAGTTTAATTCTCAGAATACTCTTGCTTTTGTAATTGTAAATAAAACATTGATAAAGTGTATGTACTTAACTGCTAACCATGCTGATTGATGAGAGTGTTTTATTTTGTGTACCTAATGTGTAAATAAAAATAAAATAAGTAATTTTAAATTTTCACAAAAAAAAATTGCTGTGCGCGTCCGAGACAGAGTTACTACCGACAGTCCTAAACAGGCGCTCGTGTGAAGCTGGATTTACTCGCTCTCTACTAAATTACTAACATAATGTATCCCGACCGTAGCCAAGTGAAATAAGTAATATTACTGTACCTGTTAATCCCTTGAACCAGGCTAAGGCCTTGACATGTGCTATGTCGTCAGAAAACGCCTACAAGAAGCGGGCTGAGGTGATAGGGTAGGGTAGGGTGTTTATGGAGACATTAATTAAAGATATGAAATAGACATATCCTTTTACAAATATAATTCATAACTTTTTATCGTCTTAAATCAATGCCATAACATGAATAACCATGAAACACCTAATGTACTACTCTTTTATACAACCGACGAATGTTTTTGCTTCTACATCCATCGATGCATTACTACCTCCATTGGATACAAACTTGATTGCTGAATCGGCGATGTGCGTAATCCATTGTGTTAGAACAATAGGTATTGTTGAATAATGTTAAAAAATATTCACATACGATTACGAGGTTATACCTTTCACTCTCAGTTGTTTTGTTTTCAATATTATTGTGAGTTATTTTTCAAATGAATGTTTTTATTAAATTAACTTTGAAAAGTTCATTAAAATTATTTCAACCCTTTAGCTGTCTAACGGTGGCTCCCAAGTCCCAATATTCAAACACAATTATGTTTTTCAAAATAGACCTAAAACACTATATGTATGTACCTAAATCACGTGATACTATGGGTGACGTGATTTCGGTGGATTCGTGGGTCGGATGACACGTTAAATTGAGGTCCCGGTTGTTTGTTCTTAAAAAAAATAGCAATCGTCAAGCCAGGTCAGAGGCCTCTCAGTGGCTTAATAACTCTGACACTAGGTCTGACCACTCAGTCTATACGAACTAACTAACTTTATACTATTTGTTTATCCCTACATACTGTAAACAAACAGCTTGCACGCTCTAAATACAATATCGTATGTCAATGTTATTATTATTACTTACGTTTAGTGAAACGGTAGGGTAACTGGATTTCAAAAATTGAGTTCCATTGTCCTTCGTCACGCGATTTTTAGTTCATTCCTTCCATAAGAACGTACGAGTATCTTGTGTTTGGGAATGGCTTTGTGATTGTAGCCTCTGAATACAATTATATAAATACTGCATTACTCGTGTAACAATAGAAGCAATCGTTCGGCGGCACAAAGGTGAATGGATTGTAACAATACACTCGATGGGTGAAAATGTTTTGTGAGTGTCCCGCACTCGCACCCGCACCCGCACCCGCAACCCGCACTCCGCGCCATTGTCACGAGTTAGTGTTCTCTGCTGGTAGCTTCATAAATAACATTTTATATGAATATAGCTCGTAAAGGGACAAGCATTGGGTCTGTTTTGTCTTTTTACAATACATAAAAACATGAAACATGTGAGATAATCTAACTATTATCATCATCATCATCTCAGCCACAAGAAGTCTACTGCTGGACATAGGCCACCTTCGTCGATTTCCATAAAGACCGGTTCGAACCGGCCTGTTCAAATTTTGGAATGTTTAAACTATTATACAAGTAGGAAAAACTGCATTATTCCGACGGAGTCTATGACTGGAGTGATATCCCGAGGTATTTACAAAATCGCTGATTAACAAACTTGAGTTGCTACAAGACTTCTCAATGACTGGCCTTGTGGCTCAGTTGGTAGTATGTCTGCCTGCAGAGCTGTAGGTCGTGGGTTCAATCCCCACCCAGGATAAACATTTGTGTGATGAGTATGGATGTTTATTCTATCTCTGGGTGTTTCTAGGTATCATATGTATACATTTACAACAAAAAAAAGTATGTATTCTATCAACCATCTAGTTCCATAGTACAAGCTCTGTTTAGTTTGGCCTAGATGGTGTTGTGTGAAATGTCCACAAATATTTATATTTATATTCATGGTAGGCTAATATCGTTATACTAATTTTAAATGAGCAATTGATATGTACTCACTCACTTTCAATACAATTAATAACTCTGTGCCTATGAATACGCAGAGTCGTGAATACAGTGTTTTATTGTTATTTTTAACTGAATTAAAAAAATGCAGTAGGTTATTAATTTGTAGTGCTTTTTTGGGGTCGAACTAATTCACGGATGACGTTTTATTTAAAATATCAATAAAAATATAGCAGTCAAACTTTCAACCTATTTCATAAGTAAAAATAGCCAAGTCTTAGTAAAGAAGTAAAACCTTAATTTTCGATAAGTTTTCTAGTTTTGTTGAAATGATGCAGAGATTTTATTACCCTCACTATATTATGAGCACTAACACAATATGTACATAATATTTTTGCGTAAAAATTCCAGAAACACATAATTATTTTGTTAGTTTCTAGGTTAAAAGTAAAACCACGCTGTAGTTTCGGAAATATTTTACATTTATTTTCGCTTTGATAATATTTCTTAAAACTCAAGAGTTTCAACTCGAAATCGTGGCATCAAAACAGTATTTGTTGTTATTAAGTAGATAAATCTCGTATTGATGGTAACAACATGTTTAGCGGTACATCAGTGCTTCGATACCGACTTGCCTATATCCAGTCGGGCAGGGACACGCATGGCTGGCTCCAATGCTGCTCTCTGTGCTAGTTTATGGATGCTCGATCTATTTGCAAATGTGTGTGACGCAGGAAAAACCGTGTCAAGTGTAAACTAGTTTTTTAACCGACTACAAAAAGTGTGTTTGTTACGCGATTACTTCGGCAATTATGTCCTACTACTACCTACTGATTTTGATATTTTTTTGTTATTTGCTAGGTTTTAATTCGGAGGTGGTCCCATAGCAATTTGATCAAAATCGGTTAAGTAGTTTGGTTTTTTAAATAAAAGAACTGGAAAAAATATGTTATCTAAGTCAACGAAATTGCGTATTTTGGCGTTTATGGTCGATGGTCTTTTTAAACTTTGTATAAGTCATTATATAATCAAACCGTATAAACTTGTTATACTTCCTGATATATTTTTAATATTAAGGCTATAGAAAATTAGATATAAATAGATATAGCAAGAGAGACCTTTACTATTAAATCAATTAGCACTTGGCCAGCGTGGCAGACTATGGCCTAACCCTTCTCACAATGAGAAGATGGCCCGTTCCCAGCAGTGGGACAGTTTGTACAAAACAAGGCTGATAAAAAAAATTGCATAAATTTGTGGTTTGGAATTAAGATTTAATCACTAACAATCTTTGCATCTTTGCATATTTATAATATATACTTTGAAATATGATGTTTTGATCCTATAACAATTTCATTGCATCGGACATGATTATTGAGATAGATAAAACAGCCATTTGCAGTTAGACCACGTAAATTAGTGAAACTAACGCCATCCCATAAAAACAAAGGCCCATTCCGCTCCCCGGTCCCATATCAATGGACCCATAACAAGTCAAAGTGCGAGTTATCATCAGATAAAACGCAGAGCGGTCGCAAACTCACCCCCGAGCTCCCCGGCGCACCCCGGACTGCCCCGAGTGGCCCCGAGTTGCCTCGATGGTTATAGGCTGTGTTTACATCGGTCACGACGTAAACGGCCTGATTTATTAGTTTTCCCTGCCGTCATCGATGATATAAAAACGATTTAGAACCCTGTCGTTGTGAATGTGATTGGAAGGCTATATCAGCAATGATAGGAATTGTATAAAGTTCATATGACAAGGCGGCAATTGTTTTATAGTTCTGAAATAAAAATAGGTTCCATTCTCTTCAACATTGCCAGTTGATCATACGATGTGGTTGTCAAGCGTTTTCTTATGAGTATGCTTTGTCGTTTTACTTCACAAGAGTTTCGGACCACAATCGTAAATTATGTTACTCTAAACTCGAAAGTAACTGGACAGTTGGTAGTACGTCTGCTTGCTGAGCAGACGTACTACCAAGGTCGTGGGTTCGATCCCCATCCAAGGCAAACATTTGTATGATGAGCGCATGGATGTTTGTTCATTGTTTGGGTGTTTCTATGTACCATAAGTATATATTTACAAAAAAAAAGTATATATGTTTTCTATCAACCATCTAGTTCTATAGTACAAGTTTTGCTTAGTTTGGGCTAGATGGTATTGTGTGAAATGTCCACAAATATAGTATTTAAATAAAAAAATGTTTAGGCATGAAACGGTTTTTCAAATACTCGTAGTTTGAGTACTTAAATTGGTCTTTCACCCGAAGTAAACACTTTGTTTTTCATTACAAATAAATAAGAAAATTATAAAAGCCTGGTTAGGTAAACAAACTCGGAATCTGATAAACTCATTTTATACAAATCTATGTTGACGTTCGCATCTATCAAAGCATAAATTAATATTATTGCACTCGACAAAACAACTGAAGATTGAATTGCCGCTTTCCCGTCTTCACGTTTTTGTTTCTGTGGCTATCTATCCAGTACTTATATATATTTTTTTTTTTTTTTACAGGAGTCATAACAGATTTTTTTAACGTTTTGACAGCAGGGAAAATGGTTTCCCAGTTCCCAGGCACTTGGAAAAGTACTGTTTTCATCCCTGTATTCAAGTACCTAACTTCAAGCGTACTTTCCGAGTATGAGGAATAAAAAGGCTCTTTCTTACCCTTTTTGTCTCGAAATCGTCAGTCAAACTTACACACCCCCCTTTTTGTGTCGGGCGTTAAAAACGAAACTGAACCTGAACGGATGCACGAACTTATAGAAAAATAAATGTTGCTTTCCTGTGGTTCACTCAAGTGTACCACGGGTATTTTTATACCCGTGGTCCACTCAAGTGTAAAATGGGTAATTCAATGGTAGACCACAGGTAAAAAAACCAAAGAAGTAGGTACAGAAAACGGGAAAAGTGATAAAACATCAATATCCAAGTGCCAAACAAAATGACAACTCCATCGAACGATACAGCTACGGGACCCCAAGAGAGTATTAACATAAAAAATGTCTTTCGATTAACCCGGGAGGAGCCAGTAACTGTCAAAATATTATCCGCACGTCCCTTTTAGATATAAGATTTTATTTATAGTTGAGAAAATTGTTCGCAATATTATAAATCCCTTGCACGGGATCCTTTTGGGAATTTATTTTATTGGGAAGGAGTTGTTTTGTTTTGTTTATAGATGTTTTGCATAATGGCAAGGTTTTGGGAACTGGCTATTTTAGGGCATCGGAGCCATATGGGGGTTTGTGTTTTAGAAGAACCGTGAGCGTTATAAATAACTAAATTTTCAGTGCTTGTGTTTGTGTCGTGTGTAATGAAATTGAAGGAAATCAGTATGAGTTAAAAATTACAATCGAACTTATTATTTAAAACGAAATAAATCTGCGTTTTTATCGCTAATTCACATGAGAGTAAGAGACGCGACGACGGCGACGGCGCAGCGGCGTGACCAAGGATGGAGAGACAGATTTAATGTTTTATTTTCTATGTTGTGTTTACGAAATCTTTTTCTTTAAGGATGGTATTTTATTTTATTTTATCCACCACCATTTTGTTAAATAATAACGTACTTGACATAAAACCTGGAGTCACGTAAAAACAAAATCCTGGCAACAGTAAGCCGGCAGCCGGCGCGCGGCGTGTTGCCAGCCGGAATAATTCGACAATCATTGCCGTTGGCCATGAATCACGCGTAAATTGTTTTCTATTTCATTGTCCTTTATGGAAATCCTGGATCAGGAGCAGGATTCTGCGCGTACCGGGAACTGAATACTCTTTTGTTCAGTTACTTTTATGTGCCTTCTGGTTTGAAAATCTGTGTGACAACGTGCTTACGACGTTGTTTTCTATTGGGTTTTGACATGGTATTGTTAAAAATCCTTATAAATGTACACGAATGGAGTTATTTACTGTCTTCTCTTTTTCCCGAGAACTATAATTTTGTAATTTGCAATTTGTAAATAGAAGTCTTCTAAGATAGACGAGCCCGGTCATGGGCCACAGCGTTGTCGCTGCAAGGTGGTTATCAATCGTAGATCTTAATAATATAAAAAAAAATAACAAATATAAATCCTATGTGATGACCACCATCATATTCTGGACTAGCTTCATGCCACGGTTTCACTCGTGACCGAGAAGTCTTTTTCCAAATTTTATGTCTCTAGAACCAGTGATTTAGGTTCTACGTAGTCTGATTGTCAGTCTGCCACTCAGAGCAAAGTCTTTTATATCGACACATATTTCCTACAAGGCAACCAGACATTATTCTCAGACTATCGCAACGTAGCGCTAAGAATATCATAACAAATTATGGTAATTGGCACCATTTGTCGTTAGCCATTTGTATTTGTAGGCTGTAGTGTCGCATTGCTAGGCAAAGACTATTCCAGTGTTGGATGCTTTTATTGTGTGTTGGTGTAAGTACTAAGTAAGTAGTTTTTATCAAAGGTATCAAGTCCATCTCCTATATACGAGTATTATCATACTATTATAGAATTTGGATGGTGAGTTTGGATGGTGCATGTGTACAAGGGAGACATGCACCATCCTATATTACCATTACTTTGTGCAAAAATAAAATACCTATGTTACAAAATTCAAAATACCGTAGTCTTACATAACAAGTAATAAAATTTTAATTAAAAAAATAATTAAAAACAAGCTTTTATTTAAATGCTCTAAAAGGAAGAAAATAAATTTTGAATGCAATCAAACCTTCCATTTTAATCAATTATAAAATTTATATTGATATAAATAAAAGCTTGTCGCGAGAACACATACATATTTTTTTACCAAAACTCGACGGTTTTATCTTGTTTAGTTTAGGAGTTCCTATGGCCACCTTCCGACGCCATCTTGAGACCAGCTTCATGGTACCATATTATTGCATTGTCACCGAAGTTACGTAAGTAAACCAAATTTCAACCTAATCTAACGACACGAAGTGGTTCTAATTTAACAGGGCAAGTTAAATAAAAGCTAGTAAAAAAGGTACAAAATGTACCTTTAGAAACTAGAGAAGTAACTAAACTCGAAAAACAATACTCTCTTCAGGCAGTCGGGTAAAAAGTAACGCGAATGAATGTTATCTTTCACGTCCGAATAGCAGATCAACATAGCATTACCCCACCCTTCAGTGGACCGGTAAACCACTATTACAATTTTCTGGTCTGGACGGTCTACTATTACAATTTTCTGCCGGAAAACAGATTCTCACTATTTGTTAGGCACAGACAGACACATACAAACATAGACACCGGGTTCCATGGCATATTATATTATTTTAGGACATAAAAACTATCGCTGTATCATGTCAAGCTTCTTGAATGGACTAAAAACTGTAACATCAGGGTCAGCCTAGACTAGGTTTAGCTTAAACGAACTTTTTTGGCGTGTATCGTGACCTAAGGATGTGAAAGCCTGTTAGGTCTACACCATCTGTCCTACCCTACGAATAATAATACTTTATTATTCGTGGGTCCTACCCTTAGGGACTTTTTGTTTTGAATCTAGGTTTCAACATGATGTTGCAATAGTTTGTAAGTTTAACCGGCAATTGTAGGTTTCAAATTAAATTAACGCTAACGTTCTACTATCCCACCTCCACTGGTATTAAAAGAGAAATAAACTTTCTGGATTTTTACTTTTTTCTGACGCTGATTACCATTTATTTAAGAGTTTATCTATTTATCATTGCCCTTAACTCACTTTTGTTGTTGTTGATGTTAGCGACGAGGCGATCTAAGATGGAGCGCGCTAAATAGAAAAACACATTTAATTATAATTTAAAGAGACCCGGTTAATAGCAATTGAGTAAGCCCTGCTCAGAAAACCTGTTCCACGTTATAGCACCATAATATGTTTGTAAAGATATTAACTTTTACTTATTTTCTTTAAAAGAAATCAAAGGAAGATACAGGTTACTATGCCAGTTCCTTAATTAGACCTTTGATCATGTACAAGGAATAAAAAGCGAATTTGACATCTTACGTATACTATACGTATACGTAAGTCTTATGTATTAATAAAGAAAACAATCGTAATAACACAAGCCTAACAAAATAAAACAAAGCAGTCATATCATTCCGCGATCCCACCAAAACCCCATTCATGTACCATATCAATAGGCATGCAACCTGCTACTCCGTGTTTCCCTTCAAGCTGTCAGTCAGATTTTTATGAACAGCGCCCGTTTCATTCGTTCGGCAAACACAATTCCACCCCGGGTAGATAAACAAACATGTTTGGCCAGGTGATATGAGCACACGGCCGGCGTTTATCCCGGGACGGGGAAGGAGCCGGGTACTTGTTTCTATTTGTCTCCACTGACGTTGAATTTACTCCGGAGTATTTTAAAGATTTTGTTTTATTGCCGTTTCGCTGGAAATGTACATCATAATGTTGTTTTTACACCGGAACGTGAAACGGTGATTGTTTCGCATATGTGTGAGTGAAATAAGTCTTTTTGGAATTCTGTACTTTAAAAAGGAAAAAGTTTCATTCAATTATTCATTGTCTGTTTGTCTAAATCTGTCTGTTAAGACTATTATTCTTAGAAATGTGTAGTAGTATCAAATTCTGGGCTCTGCAGTTCCTTAAAACTATTATAAATTAAGCTTTTAATTCAAGGTAACAAAAAATACTTACACTAGGTATGCCTTGCTTTATATTATATAAAACTCGGTAGCAAATCAAAACCTATAAAGTAGGTACTTCCCATTACCTTTATATGTATAATGAACCAAGAGGCAAGCTCTCACCGTAAAAGTAACGATTCGAGAAAAATCGGAAAATAGTTCACTTAAAACTTATTGTTATAGGACACTAATTACGCTTTTTTCCTTTTAATGTAGGCATAAAGACTATTTCTGTCCATTTGTTACGATCCTGACACACTTCTTGCACTTCATGTACCTACTTTCTGTAGTGTTTTCATACATTCTCATCATTTGCGGATACTGTTGACCTGATGTTTCTCTATATCTCTTCAATTTGATCGTGATAGGTTCCTCTACACTTTCTTTATCATTCTCTCTACGTGTATTGCCCATGAAAGCATCTTGCTCTATTTTTGTCACAATATATATTTTAATACGCCATGACAATTTATCTTATCGCACTGTTCCTCAACTTTTCAGTCTTAAGTTCTTCTGCGAAATTCATTCATTAATTCTTCAATTAATACATTCACTTCGATTCGTAAGTGTAAAAACTAGCACGTATCTATCAACAGCCACGCATGACCTATTTTTTTTTTTTGACGAAGTGTAGCCTGTCCTAAAAGGAATTCAAAAAGGTAACTACGAATTTAAGCGATTGTCGAACAGCATTTGCTATGAGATCAACCATAAAATTACAGAAAAAAATAGCTTGATCCATGTTGCAATACATACTGCGTGTGTTACTGAATACTGGGCATGTGGGGAAGTCCCTGATGCTTTACCTATTTTCTAAGAAATCATCATGCATATTAGAAATAATACAGTTCTTCTATTTCTACGTGGTCTACGCTCGGGTACACGGGTACACCTTTGTTGCTCGATTTATATATATATATCGTGTAAAACAAGTATATAACTCTTCATTGATTTTCGACAGCATGAATGAAACAACGAACTGAAAATAAAAGGAATCCACGCGACTGTCCAACCGACATCCATTCCATCTCGACACTGGTTGACATTCGCCAGTGTTTTTGTATTTCTATTAGCGACCCCAATCTGCCAGTAATATTTTACGAGCTAGCCATTCTATTTGTTATATTTATTTTGATGGCAAACACAATTCCGCACAATCTCACTGGGAATAAACGTGTTTACCTAGCCTAGGTGATGGGAGGGAGAGCAAACACCCTCATATAGAACAGGGCACAGAATTTATGCTGTGAGACTTTAGCTTAAACGGAAAATAAATAGCCAAGTGCGTATCATGTCACGCGCAATGTAGGGTTCCGGAGTTACATGTCATAATTATTTGACATTAAACAGGGTCTCTTATTTGATACTACAAACATATGAGTTAACTTGTGTTAATTTAAATGAAATATTCATATTTGACTTGCTTAAGTAATTATTTTAAGTTGATGGACTGTAACTCGATAACTTGTAAAAAGTCCACCGTTTAGCTAGTAGAGTGACTAACAAAAATTATCACTTCCAAGCTTAATATTAAGCAAACGGATGCCTAAATTGAAAAATGGTTTTTGCACACCCTAATGTTTTTGATTACCTATACAACGATATTCCACAAGATACTACCCTTAAAAAGTTTATTTTATTTTATTTTATTCTACTACTTCCTCGGCATTATTATAATGCATATATGTACCAATGGTTGTGTTTTAGAGGGTATTTACATGCATCTCTTCGAGCTTACAAAACAACAGCGATACCAGTATTGTTATCGGTCGTCCATACGCGTTGGTTATCTAGATAACATCAGGCAAAACGTCTGCTTGATTGCTGTTTTCATATTGATAAAAAATAGCATAATTCAGGCTATAAGTACGTTGATGTTTCATTCATAACCTGAAACTTAATTGGCCTTACCGGAAAAAGTTACTTAACTTTAAGCAACGGTTAACATATTTTGTCAACTTCTGGCTGACACGTAATGACACTTGCGGAAGGAAGACAGATAAATTAAAACATTGGTTAAAGTTAAGTAACGTTTTTCGGTAAGGCCCTATATAAACAGATTTCAAGTTACTTCAACGCCACCAGAAATCTCGAAAAACTAATTTAATAAATCAAACATTATCATTCATGACCGGGAGCTCATCTCATTTTCAAAAATTTATCTGAGCGCCTGATCGATGCGACGCGTGACCAAAATGCTGGCGCGTATCTGGCCCAACGCATAAGCATTGCCATTCAACGTGGCAATGCGGCCAGCATGCTGGGTACGCTGCCAACTGGTAGTGGGTTTGAGCATTTGGATTATCTTTAGACCTTTATCGGTCTGGGGTGATCGATGTGCTTTTTGTGTAGTAGTTTAGTTAGTTGAGTCTGTATATTGTTGTGTTGTAGTTAATAAAGGCGCTTGCCATTTTAAAAAAAAAATATCATTCATATTATAGAACATAGTAACATCTCTGTAGTGTCAAACAGTGATCATCTCATCCAGTACTTCCAAAAATATTTAATTACCTCATTTCATTTGCATCATTTCCCGAGGGCTCCCGTAGGTAGTAATCTCCCATCCAATCGAGTTACCCTGAGGAGTACTGAAGTATTTCCATTTTCTTATGAAGCGAAATCATTTCAACAATCAAACGGACGCTGCACAAGGATGAAAATAAAGAAATAACCTTCCGTCTTCTGTGGAATTAAATTCTTTTGAGGAGATATTTAATTTCGTTCGCAAAGTGGGGTTTAACGTTTTGCAGGTCAGTATTTTTGT
This sequence comes from Lycia hirtaria, assembly GCA_947563715.1. Classification (NCBI taxonomy): domain Eukaryota; kingdom Metazoa; phylum Arthropoda; class Insecta; order Lepidoptera; family Geometridae; genus Lycia; species Lycia hirtaria. The sequence continues at coordinate 31,226,773 of OX387375.1, forward strand.
GGTTAAGTGCCATGGTAGAGGAGTGTTGTGCTTGTAAACATTTCCGTTGAGTTATGAACTGTTGTTTTTTCTTCCTTAAAAGTTCTTTTATAATAATAGGTCCCCATTACACTCAAAATTTCGTTTTGTTTGCATATTTTGAAACAAAAATCACGGTTTACTCACAGTTTATTTTTGGTCGAAATTGTTGACTATACTTTCAACCGTATTCGGCGATCTTTATCAAAAATCATCGCTCGCGTCAATGCCGGTTGGCATCAAGCTTTGCACACATAAATCTTAAAATAAAATATATCTGATAAATCTTACTACTAAAACACCTGTGAGAACTACTAAACTGATACTACATGATAAAAAATCCTATATCTTCCTTTCAGCTTTATTTTCAAAATCTATTCAAATCAAAAGATGTACAGGCGGTGAATGAATATTAATCAGTAATGAAGAGATCCCTAGACGTTTAATGTCACCGACACCGACGGATTAGCAAGTTGAAGTGGCAGTGGGCAGAGCAGAGTAGCACGTAGAACTGATGGCCGATGACATCATACAAGTGGCGGGAAGAGGCTAGGTATAAGCCGCGCGCAATCGGTCTCTTTTTGGAAATCCATGGAGGGCCTATGTCCAGCAGAGAACTTCTTATGGCGGAGATAATAATAATGATGAAGTGTCGTAAAGGCCGCACTGTTTTTCATCTTGATGCTTGTGAAACAGCGGTTATAAAACCAATTCTATAAACTTCTTGATAAAATATGTGAAACTCGCAGTTTTTTTCTTCGTTCGTGTAACCAGCAAACAAAGTTCATTCTGTCGTATTGCGCACTCGTGGGAAGACCTTGTTGCATCACCGGCGCACCAGCTGCGGCCACTGTCCGCCGCGCGCCGAGACGGACGACCTACAGAATTCCAATCGCCTGTAGAAAGTATTGCGTGACATCACGCAACGTGGCGTGGCGTGTGCGGTAGACATGTCACGTACCGTGGCGAACGGTGGCTTCTCTACATTAACAAACATACAGATACATCTTGTAGACATGTTGTTTTTACCCGACTAATAGAACGAGAGTAACAGTTTTTGTGGAAATAGAAAAACGTAGGTTTTTGTTACATGATTGTATTTTATGTCTTTTATACTCGTATGTATACTAAAATGGCGTGATAGATTAGCTAAACTTCACTTTTTTCATATAAAATGCCGACCTGCCCCGGCTTCACACGGGTGCAATGTTAATTGCGCACAAATGTGTATGTTTTTACGACATCATATTACAAACCTTGGAAATTCTTGGTTTTTCTCTACTGTAATATACATTATTATACATATAAACCTTCCGTTTGAATCACTCTCTCTATTTATGTAAACCGCGTTAAAATCCGTTGCGTAATTTGAACTATAATCGTACCGAAGCAGGAAGCGAATTTGTTTTATACTATGTAGAGATAGAAAAATAAAAATAAAACGGGACAAGTGCGAGTCAGACTCGCCTACCGAGGGTCCGTATAAACTAGTAGATGAAATGGGGAAATCATTTTTTTTATATTTGAGTTGATAACAACAACACAACAATATACAAACTCAACTAACTAAACTACTACACAAAAAGCACATCGATCACCCCAGACCGATAAAGGTCTAAAGATAATCGATAATAATTTGAGTTGATTGAATGAAAAGTAAATTGCGGTTGACGATTTATGACGTATTAAAAAAAACTACTTACTTACCAATTTGGAAGTGTCTCTCGCGCAAACTATTCAGTTTAGAAAAAAATGATATTAAAAACCTCAATATCATTTTTGAAGACCTATCCATTGATACCCCACACGTATGGGTTTGATGAAAAAAAATATTTGAGTTTCGGTTCTAACCCCCAAAATTTATTGTTTTTTTTTTCTATTTTTGTGAGAAAATCTTAATGCGGTTCACAGAATACATCTACTTACCAAGTTTCAACAGTACAGGTCTTATAGTTTCGGAAAAAAGTGGCTGTGACATACGGACGGACAGACAGACAGACATGACGAATATATATAAGGGTTCCGTTTTTTGCCATTTGGCTACGGAACCCTAATAAAGTAGAAAACTTGCCCACTACATACTCATTGTGGAAGTTCTTATGGTCCGTAGAAAACTGTTAATTCTGACGTCCAAGGAATGGTACACATTACCAGCTCCCTTGCTTAGTGAGAGATCGGTACAGCAGGTATCTTTCAGATTCCATTGTATATTTTAAGTCTTCGTGCTTCATCTTCACGATGATGATCAGACGCAGACTTATTCGCAAATGATTAATTTTTATTTTATATAGATGTTTTTTATTCAAAATATTTCTTCCAATAAAATTATTCCCCAGCTACCTCGACATTCGCGTAAACGTTTAGCCACTAGGTATTGTAATCTAAATGATCCGTTTACTTTTAGGGGTATGTTTGGACGATAGATAAAATTGTGTACCGAGCCCAAAATTGCTTATCTTTTAGATCATTACACGTAATACGGGCACATAAAAGCTGATCGGTAATCAAAACTTTTAACAGATACCAAGTTCCGAATATTACCCCACAGTACCTTGGTACCTGCAAAACTTGGAAAATTACGATTATGGTACGGGAGTTATCCAACTGTACTTCTGCTGAGACCGGTGTATTAGGGATAATCTGTTACTCGGAATATAGTATTTCGGAAAGAAATAATATTGCTTCATTAGGCACTCGGATACTCGTATCGAAAATTGGGGAACTTTATATGAGGCACCGTTCATAAGCAATAAACTAGGAAACGTGTTACAAATAATATTTATTGTACTTATTTACTACCGACTGGGGAAGCCCTTCAAATAAATATTTTATGAATCCGATGCCGATATTATTTTATTAAGACAAAATTATACACAACAAAATTATGTAATTATATCAATGTCTTATTTTTCATTGTTACAGAAGATGAATCTCCTCTATTGCTGCCTTGCGGCAATTATTGTGACATCAGCGACTGGCGCAGCAGTGGATGTGGAGAAAACAGTGAAACAGGTCCAGAGCATACTCCAAAAGAACTCACTCTTACCCAGACTATCAAGAAATGAAATCCTAGAGCTTCTCAACGATATACGTGCTGAAGATGCAAAGAGCATTTCATCATCCAAAGAAGACAACACGGAGCAGAAGGTATCATCAACGACTACGCCTTACAGCTCTCTAGAAAATGAAACAGCTTCTGTAACACAACAACCAAATATAGAGGAAAACATAATCGATAATAGTAATGATGACGTACCAACAGCTTCATCACCACCACTAGTAGAAAGCACTACGAAATCAGGACCATCGGTTATGGTTGTACTACCGTATACCCCTAGAGATGGATCGTCCTTACAAGAACTATACACACGTCCACCAAGAGTAGAAAGAATACCTTTAGCAGACGTTACTCCTAAACCTGTAAAAACTTTAAGCTCTAATAAATTACAAGAAACTCTTACTAAAAATGCAAAACTAGCTGAAAAGAAGAAACAAGAGTTCCCAGCTGAGCTTCAAGCTTTCTTGGACACTCATGGCCTAACAGGCGAACCTGGACAAGATCATTTTCTTTTACCACTTGAAGGTTTCAAACCCATGCCTCCAGCAAGAGTTGTAGATGGTACAGTTCAAATTCCAGAAAATATCCTTCTCACTTATGATCTCATATCAAATGATGACAAAACGACAAGCAACAGTCAAGGGGTGGCATTATCACCCAGTAACTTTTTATACGAACCGCTTCGTCCAGAATTACCTTTTGAATTAGACACTTCGTCATCAGAAACCAAAGAACAAATCTATCCATTTGATATGCCCAAAATTCGAAAAACGAAATCTGCTGATCCTTTACCGCCAAATTATGCCCCTATTGATTATGAATCTGTAAAAGTGATCCCACTACCATTAAATAAAGGAATTATTCCTGAAGAAGATGCAAACGTGAGTAATCAAAGTAAGAGGCAAGCCAATTCTAGCACCGATGAGACTGCATCTGTAGCTCCAGAAACTACATCTGAAATATCAATAACGGAAGAACCTAAGAGTGCATCGGCTGAAGCGCCAACAGACTCCGCATCAGCAGACACGGATGCCGGTGCATCTATAACTGATTTAGAAGATTCCTTCGGAGGTCCTTTGCCTGCAGAACCAGGTGACTCGGAACTACCACCGCCGAGAAAAAACGGTTTCTATTGGATGGTAGACTGGAACAGTTTTCTAGAAGTGGGCGATGGCGATACAAAAGTAAATATCCGTTTCGAACCCAAACTGGGCGATCCCCAGATGTTTTTGCCAGTATCTGTGCCGTGATTATTTTAGATTCGAATCCGAGTTGCAATATTTATGAGTTCTAGTCTTGTGGTGAGTTTAGTTTAAGGATAGGAAAAAACAAAATGGGATCGGGCTACAAATCGGTGTGACTACGAATACTGAATGAGTCTGGGGTCATAAATTATACTAAAACGCTGAGGGTTCAGATGGGCTAGACTGAATCACAAAAACGTTTTGAAGTCTACTTGAAAAGGTCTATTAATTAAAGTAATTGAGTCATAAATTGAGCCTGACGTACCAGTTTTCGAATGGACCCAATCAAGTGTTACGTGAATGTCGCCGGACTGCTTGTGATGTATAACTGAACGTAATTATCTCAAGATAGGAGTTTTATTTTACCTTACAGTGTTTTTAAAGCTAGAGTGTTTTCAAAGTAATATGACGTAATTATATTAGCATATAGTGGAATTTCCCTTGATTGAAAGGAAAAATGATTGACAGGAATGCTCTTTCTTGTGATTACCGGACCAAAGCAATGGAAAGTAATAAGTGAAACTGTCGCGTGTACCCTTGCGTTGTAAGTAATAAGCAGCCATTCTTTGTACATTTTTAGTAAATATAGTTATTTAACTAATAACGTATTTTATTTGTAATTTATAAATAAATAAATAAAATTAATTAAGAATAATTTATTCGTTTAAAATGTTTTTGTAATACTTCATCTATGACCAATGACATTCCCATCTTTATCAAACTGTAGGACTCCGAATTTATGTTTTCTTTACTTTAGGCACTTTTTAACCGACTTCTAAAAAGAAGGAGGTTCTCAATTCGACTGTATGGTTTTTTTGTATGTTTGTTCAGCGATTACTCCGCCATGCAATTATTAATTGTTTTTGATAATTCTTTTTTTGTTAGGTAGGTGTGGATAAGGATACCTCAGTAGTGGTCCCATAAGAGTTTTATGAAAATCAGTACTTTGTGTTTTTATAACAAAATAACTGAAAAAATATGATCCAAATAAACAAATTGCGTATTTTGAAGTCGGTTTTTTGAACGAAAGATTGGACAACTTTTGCGGGTTACGTTAATATGCATGTTTGTATATTATTATGATTTCATGTAGCTTATACTTCACTTCACACGCGACTAACGAGTACGACTTGCTTACCGTCCGTTATATAGCTAGAGAGATTAACTCTTTATCGTACACCTTAGAAATTTACAATCAAGATAAGTTATTTAATAATCGGCCAAGTGCGAGTCGGACTCGCGCACGAAGGGTTCCGTACTATCATCTATAATACTACAAAGTTTAGTTCTGTATATAAAATAACGAGAAATCAACGAAATTCCAAGTAGTAAATTGCAAACTTATAGGTAGGTTTTCGATACACATCCGGGCAGCACGACGACGCTCGCGCGAATACGCGCGGCTATGGCTCGCTCCGTGATGTTACCTCCCCCGCTACCCGCGCGTTCGCGCCACCACCACACCGCGGCGCGGCGCTCGCACCGCGTTTAGATGCACGGATTATTTTCATTTTGTGAGTTTTTATGTATTAGATTAGGTATTTATTTTTATAGTTAATATATTTCTAAATATTTACATACAAATATTCAAGTTTCTACCTGTTAATTAAGATCGAGTAAAAATTGCTTAAAAATTACGTTTGTTGTATGGGAGCCCCCCTTTAATATTTACTTTATAGTTATTTAATTATTTATTTTGAAAGGTAATATACAAGTAAGTATTCTGTGAAAATTTGAAGCGTCTACCTGTTACCGTTTTTAATATTGAGCAAAAAAATACGAAGAAAACACGTTTATTGTATGGGGACCCCCCTTAATATTTAATTTTTTTTAATTTTTAGTATTTGTTGTTATAGCGGCAACGGAAATACATCATTTGTGAAAATTTCAGCTTTCTAGCTATCACGGTTTATGAGATACAGCCTGGAGACAGACAGACAGACAGACAGACAGACAGACAGACAGACAGACAGACAGCGAAGTCTTAGTAATAGGGTCCCGTTTTTACCCTTTGGGTACGGAACCCTAAAAACTAGTGTAACAACTGGCGGCCTTATCGCTAATAGTGATCTCTTCCAGGCAACCTTAGGATGGAAAGGAGTGAAACGATAGTATAGTAATATGACGGGTCCGTTAAGGGTCGTCCCTTTACCGATCGAGTAGATTGGCATAGTAGAGTAGACTAGCGATTGTGCACGGTCGAGTAGAACGCAAGTAGCAGTAGGCGACTCACCTACTGGCCTACTCGACTCTCTACTAATGGTACTACGAACAACATTAGGTTAGTAGTTAGTACTTACCGACTCGCTAGTTTACTCTACTACGCCACTCTACTCGACCGGTAATGGGCACGAGCCTTTACATTCCAGTTCGTTGGGCAATTCGTTAGATTTGTTTGCATCTCACGAATGTCATCTACATTTATATATAAAAATAAGTAAATAACTTGAACACGTCCTTTTTGGTAATAACATTATAAGTTGAACTCGAGATAGTCATAGTGCGACCCAAATTAGTACTCAACACATTTAATTTTATTTATTTATTTATTTAACACTTTATTGCACACAATTACAAAGTAACAAGCTGTACAATAGGAGGACTTAATGCTAATGTAGCATTTTCTGCCAGTCATCCTCATAGTGAAAGACAGACAGGATGTAGGCGTGCTGCAAAACTTAGATATATGAAAAAATAATTATAAAACACACTATATAATATACTAAATAATAATAATATTTAATACATACTATATATACTTAATACACACGAAATATATACTTACATGGACGAATATACATAAATATATATACAAATTAATAATGATGAAATGATTAACGAAGTAACATTGCTTTCAAATAATGCTCACGTACTGATCTTTTGAATATTTCTTTTGATGGTGCTTGTCTGATATTAAGAGGGAGCTCGTTCCACAGCCGTACCGCCATTTAATCAACAATTAAGCCAATTCAGCCAATTAATAAACTCAACACATTTAATTTTACACGTAATTGAGTTTTTGGTAACATAATTAAATATGTCTATTCTATGTCACGATAAAAACGGTAAAACTACGAGTTAAGCCTGAGCTCAAGGCTAGTTCATAACTGGTTCTTTTTTTGAATAAGGGTAGATCTAAAACATGCCAATCCACGTTCGGTCTACGAACAGCGGTGGCGTCAGTTCCTCGCTCGCACGCGCCCGGCTACAATCTCCGCTATCGTATTTATTCGACTCCCAAAAAGAAGGAGGGCAACAACTCAATCATACCTGTGGTCCCGTATACATTTTAATGGGATGGATGCAAGTTGCCAGTGGAGCCGCCCTTCTTGCGCATCAATTAGGACTCCGGCGACGGGTTCGTATGTATAATGCCCTATTTAAAAATTGTTCCAAAGCCCGGCCTTCTAAAAGGAATAGTCACCCCACGCACACCGGCGAGTTTCGCCGGATGGTAAAATACCAAAGAAAATATCCCAGAACCAGCGCACCCGCCGTTGGTGAAAAATTATTCATTTAAGTTGTTTTTCCCCACCAATAACAGTTTGTAATTTAGCAACGGAAAACATTCACATCTACTTTGTCAGCGAAAAGGAGGAGGCAACGCGACGCAACTGTTGCCACTTCGAGAGTTAGCTTGAGATATACTCCGGAATTACATCAAGTAGGTATATTTAATTTTAACTTCTGAATAAGTATTTCTCCCCTTATTCACCCAATCTTTGTTATCATCGCCTTAATGCTAAAGGAAGCCTTTCTCACAAAAGCGAGTTCAGTCATTTCGGGCGTTGGTTACGTCGCTAATTAGTCGATTTTGATAAAACGTAGCTAAGAATACTCTCGATGAAATCCTCTTTCAAACAAAAAACTAGATCGAAATCGGTACATCCGTTTGAGGACTGCGATGCCACAGACAGACACAGATACACACGTCAAACTTATAGTACCCCTCTTTTTGGTCGAGGGTTAAAAACAACGAAAGAAGGTCGAAAACGTGTTCAAACGGATCACATAACTCAAGTAGAGATTTGTGGCTTAGAAAGGGAATCTGACGGTTGATTGAAGCACTCAGAAAACGCTGGCTGCGAGATGGAGAGGTAACGACTGGCAGACTTCCAGCGTTGGTCGGATGACATCGACAAGGCAAGACTTCTCAACATGTGTTTTCCTGTGAATTTTCCATTGAATCATAAACAGTAGATAAGACTATCACAAGAGCAGAAATGGTGGTGCGCATAAGAGGAGGCCTTAAAATAATTGAGGATTATACAATCAATTATTAATAGGTTGCGCTTTTGACCGATTTCACTAATATTATCAAAGTGAAACTAACTCTGTTACACTGTCTATCTGTTCTATTGGTTTATTATCTTTTAGGTCTTTATGGCTGAGGGGATAACGATGAAATTCTGTACAAAATTAAATAAAGATAAATCCTTTAAAAAATTGGCTAGATTTCAACATCAACATTATCCCCATTTTCCAACACCATGCGAGTATACCCGTGATTATTAATATAACACCTCCACAACGACCATTGTCTGATGATTTCCATTCTTTGTTATTTACTATTTGTTTCCCGTAAGTTTTTATTTAATAGCAAAAACAACGCAACACGCTAGTGTAGAAACCATTCCGATAATATTTACCCCTGTAAATGCGTCCTACGCATCCCGGTCCTGATATGAAAGCACCATGGCAACAGTAACTGTACCACTACATTCCCGCCTCACCTTTGAACCCTACCCTGCAATTAAAAATAATTTCCTGGGGGATTAAAACTGTGACCCGGGGGGTGGAAAAGAAAAACCCGTAAATAAATAACGGTAGAGTAATTACGCTGAAATTAAAATTGAAACGGGAGAATTAGCGTTGGACCTTGAGTTTCTGTTTGCTGCTAGTTAATGAGGTGAAATATATTTTTGCGTAGATTAAAAATATTTTGTGAACAATAAAATAATAAGATTATTTCAGCATTTATATTTAAATTTCTTACAAAATTACGTTTTTTTTTTTCTTGTGATATTTATAGAAGTTTCTAAAGTGTTTTTGTAGCCAGGCTAGGCTTGTAGCACGTGATGAATGATTTTAATATGTGGCCTATTCTCGTCTCTGGTTTTCTTGGTCTGTTAGCTTTTTAAAGAACAATCAAGCTAGCAGTTCCTGTCACAATTGTTATTATTATCAAGATAAATGTATTGCTAATACATTTTATCATCAACACACTAGGCACATTGCCCAAATATTAAACATGATAATTTTCTCCCGTTTTATTGAAAAAATATTACAGACTTGTAGCTGTAAGGTCAGCAAATACACTCGTAATAATAACTTTCAATTGTCATAGTTCTCCTACGTTCACCGATGGTTGTAATACACAACGCTTTTTCACTACGTTTTAGCTAATGACTCGAGGTAAACTGTTCCATACCATTAAACCCTTCTAAAAGTGATTTAGTTGGAGCCTTTCAGACTAACATACTTTTTGTCTAATCGTACCTTTCTCCAGCTGAGAGTATTTGACTCCAATTCAGTTGAATGTGATAGTTTTCTGAGGCGGCGGAGTTTGGAAAGCATTAATAAAAATGGGAGACTTAAGTGGCACTTTACCTCTTTATTTTGACTTTTGAGAGATAAAAGAGAGAATAAAAGTGAGACGGACTGGTAGTAAGAATAAATTATTTTGTGGACAGACGATAAAGCATGGATAGATACTCTATAGTTTTCGAAATAAGCTCTCCTTATGTGAAGCGACGGTGTGGCCGAGGATGGAGCTCGTTGATCTAGAAGATATTTATTCGCCCTAACCTTGAAAATCCCAAGATTGCAGTACTCAGGAAACAGATATGGCGGTTAAGAGTTCCATTCCTGAACTTTCCGTATCATTCTGTCGTGCTTAATTTAAATAATTTTTAGAGCTGACGATTTTACACATTTTTCAGCCTGTAACACGTCTGTGATTACAAGCGAAAGGGGATGACGAGTAATAAGATTTGAATTTACTTGTTATGTTTGAACGGTTAATTTCTGGATCTGGTTGTGAGATATTCTTGTTCTCTTTATGTCACTTTGTTTTTAGGGTTCCGTACCCAAAGGGTAAAAACGGGACCCTATTACTAAGACTTCGCTGTCTGTCTGTCTGTCTGTCTGTCTGTCTGTCTGTCTGTCTGTCTGTCTGTCTCCAGGCTGTATCTCATAAACCGTGATAGCTAGAAAGCTGAAATTTTCACAAATGATGTATTTCCGTTGCCGCTATAACAACAAATACTAAAAACAAAAAAAATAAAAAAATACATACAATAATACATACAATAATCGTGTTTTTTTCGTTTTTTTTTTTTCAATATTAAAAACGGTAACAGGTAGACGCTTCAAATTTTCACAGAATATTTACTTGTATATTACCTTTCAAAATAAATAATTAAATAACAATAAAGTAAATATTAAAGGGCTCCTATACAACAAACGTAATTTTTAAGCAATTTTTACTCGATCTTAATTAACAGGTAGAAACTTGAATATTTGTAAGTAAATATTTGGAAATAAATTAACTATAACAATAAATACCTAATCTTATACATAAAAACTTACAAAATGAAAATAATCCGTGCATCTAAACGCGGTGCGAGCGCCGCGCAGCGGTGTGGTGGTGGCGCGAGCGCGAGGCGGTTGATAAGCAACGGCCGCGCGGGTAGCGGGGGAGGTAACATCACGGAGCGAGCCATATCCCGCGCGTATTCGCGCGAGGGTCGTCATGCTGCCTGGATGTGTATCAAAAACCTACCTATAAGTTTGCGATTTACTACTTGGAATTTCGTTGATTTGTCGTTATATTATACGATTTTCTATTATAAATGATAGAACGGAACCCTTCGTGCGCGATTCCGACTCGCACTTGGCCGATTTTTATGTTTTGGTTTCGATGCTTTACATTTAAAATGTTTAATTATTTTTTTTTTGTATCGTTCCTACGATATTTAGTATTTTTTTTCACAAACAGTGCAACCGGTGAGAGCTACAAGTATTGAAATAGTAATTTAAAGTGAGAACCAAATGGTTAATACGTATAGCGATTACTATCATATGGGTGACCTATAAAATTCCAGATTATAAGAACGACGACTACCAATATCTTTTAAGTGTAAAATCTTTATTACAAACTTAGCATTATATCACTCAGAAAGTTAAGCACAAGTTTTAAATACGATCCAAAGGTCGGATAAATCTGTAGAACAGATCTGGAATATTCAGGAGAGGATTGCAATAATTTAAACATGATTTATGAGTAGACCTCTTCTCCGGTCTCAAGACACGGCTCTACATCTGATGAATATGAAAACCCATTAATTCTCAGATTGAAGGGCGTCACAGGCGACAGTTGCTGAACTTTGATTACAGCGTGTCCGAACTGTACTACCAACTCTGATAGGTTCCGACGCCGCTGATTACCTCGCCAACTTGATCCCGCCTGTGATGATGGGTTGAGTTGTGCCGATTGGGGATTTCTTCTCGACGTAAATAGGTAAATAAGGCAACAGGGGAAAGAAAGTGGACGAGTGTTGTTGAAGATATTTGGGTACTGGAGGTAATGAAGAAAGTTTTATCAGCTCCTAGGGTGTCCCTCAGTAAGATGGATAGGATTCGATTTAGGAACTAATTCAGAGCTTACTTTAAGCATCATCACACACAAATAATATGTGTAATCATGTTTTTGCCATTAAATTGTTATATTTATTTCACCCACAGATTCACAAATATAAACTTGACAATAACAATGTCTGTCAGTACAATAGGCGGCCTTATCGCCCGTTATGGTAGGCAGAGACTGTGCACTGGTTTGTATCTGACACGTATTCGGTTTCTTCTACATCTACAAGCATTTTCATCAGTTGCAGATACTATTGACTAGCATTTCTTTTAACCTTCTTCAATTTAGTTGATTTTTAGGGTTCCGTACCTCAAAAGGAAAAAACGGAACCCTTATAGGATCACTTTGTTGTCCGTCTGTCTGTCTGTCCGTCTGTCCGGGTATCAAGACCTTTATCTTGTGAACGCGTGAAGGAATCGAGTTGACATTAAAACCATATACGCAGATCTATAGTCTCTTGCTGCAGAAAAATAATCAAATTTCTCAGTTTTCGAGAAAAAAGTTACAGCCGAATATGTCGTAAAAACGCACATTTCGACACTCACAAGGGAATCAAAACCTATGGGGTACTTCCCGTTGACCTAGAACTATAAAATTTGGCAAGAAGCATTGTGTTAGAGTACACATATAGAAAAATCCGAAAACTGTTTTTTTTTATTTAATCACAAATAATAGTGTCTTTATGAAAGGAATGAGGGCCCAAATTTTAAAGTGAATTAACCGTATCATGTGGGGTATCATATGAAAGAACTTCATTAGCATAAGCTAAAACGGGTTTTTAAATATTTTAACGATATATATTTTCCGGCTTATGAAGCAAAATATTAAAAAAAATATGATTTCCCCCTTTTATTTAGTTTGTACGGAACCCTCGGTGGGCGAGTCTGACTCGCACTTGTCCGGTTTTTTTTAATGATGCAGATTCACCTTAGTATAAAATTGTTTCATCAATCTTTTACATTCAACAACTTTAAATATCCGAGCCGTTTAGGTACTTTCCTTTGTTTGTCTTTGGTTTATTCATTGACAGTAATTGTTAATTCCACGTCCATTAAAGGAACATATTATTGAGAACAATAGATAACTTTCCAAATGAAAGCTACACCTTCAAATTCCATCCACTCAAACACATTTCCCATTAAAGACAGATCGGGCAAAAAATCGCGCAAAACACGTGAGTGCCAACCCTATTGGAGTTGAAGAGAGCTAAGAGCTATCTAGTTTCAAAGTCAATTGACCAGCCCTGGCGCGGAGGGCTTCGAGAGAGCCTTGTGAGGACCGCACAGAATAAATAGTAGTACCACCTACATACAACATAGTATGGGTAAAGTTAAGGACAGATTTTTTTGTATAGTGATAGGCTTGCGGAGGTTACGGTCTGCGATGGAACGTCTTTGAAAAAAAACAATATAATTTAAAGACATACAGATTATACGAGAAGGACTGACTTCATGAGACTGGAGATGGACTTGTTTTGTCCTGTCGGATTATCTAAAAAGTATCACAAAAAACATATAATCAAAGCGTTTTGAATGTATTTTGAAATATTTTCTAAGATGAAGCGAAGATAACTCAATCTCTCTGTCTTTTTATTACCTTTACACGATTAAGCGGCTGAACCGATTGTTGTGTAATTTGGCTCAGAGATAGAGAACACGGACATAGACTACTTCATCATTATCATCATCAACGCGGTTTGTAATCACTATACGGGTGAAACCGTGGGTGTAGCTACTAAACTATAACAAGTATATGTTTGGAAAACTCAAAAACCCCCGACAAATAAAAACAGCTGAACTGATTTTGATGAAACATAATTAAAAACACTCCGGATAAAAACTTTTTAAAAAAACTAGATCAAAATCGGGTCCATCCGTTTGACAGCTACAATACCACACAACACAGATACAAAACTTATAACACCCCTCTTTTTGAATCGGGGATTAAATAGGCAAACTACATCGAAATAGTTGAAGTTTATGGGTTAACTCGATGGAATACAGTAATTTTAACTACAACAAAGTTAGGCCGAAAACGTCTCGTCAAGTTATGAAAGTCATTCCACTAAGTAACTGATATTCTCTGCAAGTTAGCAGGTCGACTCGGAGGCTGTCAGCGGGACTCGGGTCGTACACCTCTGTAATATGAGCATAGGTTTTGGGACAAACAAAAATTTGTAAAAGTAATAGAACTAGCTTCATAACTCAGTTGATAGTATCTGAACCTGCTAAGCTATAGGTCGTGGGTTCGATCCCCACCCAGGATAAACATTTGTGTGAAGAGCATAGATGTTATGTTGGTTCTGTGTCTGGGGGTTTCCATCTACCATATATGTAGGTATGTATTTATATATAAAAAAAAACTTAAATAAGCATCTTGTCAGTTATCTGTTCCGCATAGTACAAGCATTGCTTAGTTTGGGGTGTAAAAATGTCCACCAATATTTAAATAAAATCTTTCAAAAACTGTTTCTGAAAATTACAAACTGAAATACTGAATGAATCAGAAACAACGTAACATGTGTTTTGAAGTGTTCTTCCAGGTTTCTCCAAGGTTAGTGTTAGTACTAAACTCTTCACTACTTCATGGTATCGGCACAGAAACACATAAATAAATAAATATTTGTGGACATTTCACACAACACCATCTAGCCCAAACTAAGCAAAGCTTGTACTATGGAAACTAGATGGCTGATAGAATACATATATACTTTTTTTGTAAATATATATAGAAATCGAACCCATGACCATACATAATTACATAATTGATGATCATGCCGTCACCAACATCGAATCCTTCAGTTTCCATCAATCTGTACTGACTATACAGATGCTATCGACGAGATAAAGCGCTCACTAAGTGTTCCCTGGAACTTACAAGTCGAAGCAATGCCGAAGTTTTTCGATAATGGCGGCCGAAACAAATTCAGACTAGTCGGGAATTGGTTTTCAACACTTGATTGTTGTACTTGACCGGTGATTACTTTGTTTTGTTGGTTTCCACTGTTACAGAGACAACAACGCCCACACTTGATGGAATGGACAGGGATTAAAATACCGACCAGACAGACAGATATTGATATCTAATAATCTAAAAATAACTGGATTACAAACGAGGATTACATATTATTAAGGATAGTAAAATACTTCAATGAATTCAAGGAAACCGCACTTAGACTCATTTAGATACATAACACCAGGTGACGAGGATCTGTTTGTGCATACTGGCATCATCTTCCCTGGGTGGCCAAATTAACTTTTAATTGCGCTATTCGTAAGGAATGTTTTTTTTTAAATATATTTTATCAATAATCAGTTTAGACATGGAGCCTCGTATGAACTATTTTGCAGAGGGCAACAGTACGCATCTTTCTAGGAAAAACCTATTTCTGCGATTAAGTCCTAAACGAAGAAACTTATTAATTACTAGACAAACACGAACACGATCACACAAACACTATCACAAGATCACACAAATACTATAACAAGATCACACAAGCACAATCGATACGTTAGTTCTTGTTTTTACAGAGATAGTTTTCTTTCAAAACAAGCTCTACTACGATTTAAAGCCAATTATAATGCCACGATTAAAATTCTTTATACCAAGTTTATACAATACAGATGAAACTAAAGTGCTCTGGTTGAGATTTTTGGAATGTCCACCACGTTCACCAAGAATGTCATATTTTCTTCTTGAAGTCCGATAGAGTAAAAGACGGGATAGAATAATATGAAGCAGAGCTGATGCACACACATCGAAATCTACTGGAATATGTTTGTATGTGCAGGTATATAGGGCAGGTGCTTGTCTATAGGGTTATAGACAAGCACCTGCCCTGATGTATCAGATCTTTTTATTGTGTACTGTAGGCACGGACGCGGCCACCCAGCTTGAAAAAGTATAAAAGCCGAGCGTCAACCCCGGCGGGCCTCTTTCTGTTACCGACCGCTATCGAAGCAACATCTACGTCCGACATTTGTTTTTCTGGTCGTTACTCTGTGCAATAGTACTTTGGTTATTTCCGTGTTTATTTTAGTAGTAATTATTTTTGGTAGAAGTAAATTATTTGTGTTCTAAAATTGTTTTTTTTAAAAAAGGTTAGGTCGAGTTCACTAGATCAGAAGTGGGATGGAATCATACTTCTTTATGTGATTCTATCCCGTCCACTCTGTTTTGATTTTATTTTTTATTTTTTTAAATCCGATTTTTGAGCATTAAAAGTAAAAATGTCAGACGAAGAACGTCGTGGTAAGCGACGAGAGGGTTCGTTCAGACGGAACAGCAGATATCGAAACCTTACGCCTGAAGGAAGTTTTAGGCGAACAATGGAGTCGATGGCCGCCAGACTTGCGGCATTGGAGGAGCGGTCTGCCTTGCGATCGTCGAGGTCTCGCGAGCAACTCGCGTCTCGAACACGTGAGCGACACGGATCCAGGACGCGAGAGAGAAGCGCTCATCACCGGTCAACCTCGCCATCTCGACGTCGGAGTCCATCGTCCACGTGGCGTAGCAGGGCGCGCCACCTGTCGCCGAGCCGCGAGGGACGTTCATCGCTGCCGCGCAGAGCTGCGCGAACGCCAACAAGTGCCGCGTGCGAGTGTGCGCACACCCCGCTGTGCGCGCTTGTGCGCCTACCGCAGCATGACCACGTGCACACACCGCCGGGAGGGCGTCTGACAACGCCGCCACCTGCGCAGCTACCGCAGGTGCTCATCGCGCTAGCTAGCGCCGCGGGTCCGGCACGGGAGTCGGAACCAGAGCCTGTCACCCCGGAGGCGAACGCAGCGGGAGGACATGTAACAACGTCGCCACCTGCGCAGCTACCGCAGGCGCTCAGCGCGCTAGCTGGCGTCACTGTTCCGGCACGGGAGTCGGAACCAGAGCCTGTCACCCCAGAGGTGCACGGAGCGTCGCACCAGACGGTAACCGATCGCATCGTGGATGCAATTCAATCGATCGGCGCAGCGGTGAGACCAAACCAATCTTTTTATATTTCTTGCTTTGACCCGAGCTTACATGAAATTGACAGTTGGTGCGCGGAAGTGGATAGGGCTAAATCTTTCAACAATTGGAGTGATTACGAGTGCCTTTCGCGTATAGGTAACTGTTTGAAGGGGGATGCGCGAGTATGGTGGGTAACGAATGACCGTTCTTGGAGCAATTTCAAACGTGAATTTAAATCTTTGTGTCCAAGAACGCCCGATATTGCTAATATTTTGTTCGATGTAATGAAAAAAAATTCCGATAATTATTTGACTTATGCGGATTATGCCCGCCGTTCACTACTTCGGCTGCGTATAGTGAAGGGCCTTAGTGACGAGCTCATATCTGCGATTGTTATCCGCGGCATTACAGACCCCCATATTCGAGCGTCTGCCACAAATGCAAAATTGTCGCCTGATGATTTAGTTCGCTTTTTTTCCATTTACGTCAAGCCAAATACTACCGCTAGGGTCAGTGCCCGTAATGCCAATCCGGGTAGCTCAAATTTTAAAAATAAGGAGGCACTAACCCATGCTAGGAAACGCAGATTTACGGAGGCAAGATGCTTCTCTTGTGGTCTTGTGGGGCATAAACAATCTGATTGCAAAAAACCTAAGATCGAGTCGGGGGGAAACCCAGCTTCTTCAAAAACAAATACAAAACCAAATTTCGCGACGTCTAATCTTGAATTGTGTTCGTTCTGTAAAAAGCTCGGTCACAAAGTCGAAACTTGTTTTGCGAAACAAAGGTCTGAGTCGCGCAACCAAAATGAAGTTAACTTTTGTCGGGAAAATGTGACTATCCGCAATAATGATGTAGTAGCTGCAGTTATTCAAGGTATCCCTGTCGATGTACTTATCGACAGCGGATCAACTATATCGCTTGTATCATCGTCAATGTTAGGACATTTTCGTTGCGCACACAAACCAGCATTTCGTGTGTTAAAGGGACTAGGGAGTCAAGAGATTGAGAGTACCTCCTATGTCACTTTGCCGGTAGAATTTGATGGCGTCACCCTAGAGGTAGACCTGTTTGTAGTAAAGTCGGAATTTATGAATACACCGATAATAGTGGGCACAGATGTTCTGAATAGGGATGACATACAGTATGTCCGCACGCGTGAGTCGCAGGTTCTTACGAGAGTCATGGCGGTGCAGTCCGACGCACCCACCCCGATTACCACGTCTTTGATGGGAAATCAGTTAAACGAGTTGCTTAATATTGTTGAGGAATTTTCTGACCACTTGATTGCTGGCACCGCGACGTCTACCGTTAATACGGGCAGTATGTCGATCAAATTAAATAATACCACTCCAGTAAATTATCGTCCCTATCGACTTGCCCACTCCGAAACCCTGCGCGTGCGCGATATTATCAAAGATCTTTCGGACAAGAAAATAATTCGCGAATCAGAGTCGGAGTACGCTAGCCCTATTCTATTAGTAAAGAAAAAGGATGGGTCAGATAGGATGTGCGTAGATTATCGGAAGTTAAATGATATGACCGTTAAGGATTGCTTCCCGTTGCCTCGGATCGACGATCATATAGATAGCTTGGGGAAAAGCCGCTTCTTTACAAATCTTGATATGGCGACCGGATTTCACCAGATTCCAGTTGATGAGGAGTCAATACCTCTCACAGGCTTTGTTACAAGCGAAGGACATTATGAATGGCTCAAGATGCCATTTGGGCTGGCCAATGCACCTGTAGTATACCAACGGATTATATCCAAAACACTTCGCAAATTCATTGAAGCTGGTGAGGTCCTGGTCTACATTGACGATGTCCTTATCCTGAGCCAAACGGTAGAACGGGGGCTTATACTCCTTCGTGAAGTACTAACCGAGTTAACGAGTGCGGGCTTTTCCATTAACTTGAAGAAGTGCTCATTTTTAGCGACCGAAGTCGAGTACCTGGGTCGTACCATCGGTCAGGGTCAGGTACGGCCAAGCCACAACAAGGTTAAGGCCTTACTTGATTCTGCCGAACCGGAGAACGTCAGGCAGGTTCGTCAGTTTATGGGCTTAGCCAGTTACTTTCGAAGATATATACCTGGCTTCGCTCAGAAGACTGCCTGCATTACTGGTTTGACTAGAAAAGGGGTAAATTTTTCCTGGGGACCGGAACAGCAAACCGCTCGCAAGGAGATTCTTGAGTGCCTTACGAGTGAGCCTGTTCTTGCTATTTACGATCCGGTATTACCCACGGAAGTGCATACGGACGCGAGCTCGAAGGGATACGGGGCAGTACTAATTCAGACTCACGAGGGTGGTTGTAAACGAGTAGTTGCATACTTTTCTAAACTGACGCAGGGGGCCGAAGGCAAGTACCAATCCTACGAGCTGGAAACCCTTGCTGTCGTAAAGGCACTGCAGCACTTTAGGCACTATATTGTGGGTATGCATTTTACCGTGGTAACTGATTGCAACGCGTTGAAGCTCACACAGCGTAAAAAAGATTTGTTGCCTAGGGTGGCGCGGTGGTGGGTTTACCTCCAAGATTTTAACTTTGAGCTTCAATACCGTAAAGGTGTGCACATGAACCACGCCGACTATTTGAGTCGAAACGCCATCAATGTGGTTACAGTGCAAAAGCCGCAAAACTGGGCGCAAGTCGCTCAGGCGGCAGATGAAGAGACTTTGACTCTCAGCTAGAAACTGACAGACGGACAACTTGACGCGACCAAATATATCCTGAAAAATGACATATTGTACTTCAAGTACTCTCCCGAAGGTGAACAGTCGCGATTGCTATGCTATATTCCGAAGGGGCATAGACTTAGTCTTCTTCGTATATTTCATGACGAACATGAGCATCCAGGAGTAGATAAAACAGTTAACCTAGTATTGAAGCATTTTTGGTTCCCTGGGCTGCGAACTTTCGTTCGAAAGTACGTTGCGCACTGCATAGTTTGCATTTCCCACAAAAAGGTAGCGCGAGCCCCTTTTCAACCCATTAAATCATGGGAAAAACCCGAAACCCCTTTCGACACTGTTCACATGGACACTTTAGGTCCCCTTCCAGAGGCCAGTGGCTATCGCCATATTCTGATCGTGGTCGATGCTTTCTCAAAATTCTGTCTTCTTTATCCAATGTACCACCTAGATGCCGTGGAACTAAAACGTCACTTCACAAACGTTATATCACAAACGTTATATCACTGTTTGGGACGCCAAAGCTTATTGTGGCTGACAAAGGGCGCATGTTCCAAAGCACTGAGTTTCTCGATTGGACGAAGAGTATGGGCTGTGACACGCATTTAATAACGCCGGAAATGCACCAATCAAACGGGCAAGCCGAACGCTACTGCCGTACCGTTCTTAACATGGTGCGTATCGAGTGTAACTATCGTCAGCAAGAGTGGCCGAGCGTTATGTGGAAGGTTCAATTGGTTCTAAATATCACCAAGCACAGAGTAACGCAGCAATCCGCGCTCCACCTACTTATAGGCATAGACGCGGCTACGCCTCTTATTCGTAGCCTGGTACGCGACGTGGCTTTCGACGGTTCTAGTCCCAATCGTGAGGCTCTGCGCGAAATGAGCAGACAGCGCGTAAGCGAACGATTGAGGAAAAACCAGGAGTCACAAGACGCCTACGTTAATAAGGACAGGCATCCACCTCGGACGTTTGATATTAACTCTGTTGTATTTGTCAGGAAACAAGCGCAGTCGACCGGCAAATTGGACTCCTGCATGCGAGGGCCGTACCGCGTGGTGAAAGTTCTGCCACAAGGGCGGTACGAGTTGCAACTCCTGGCGGGTTCTTATGGCAAGTCGACTCAAGCGGCGGCGGAGTACATCATCCCGTGGCGGGGAGAGTGGACTCCTGATGTTTGTGCAGTTTTTTTTAATGGTAAGTCAAGGTCGTGGGTATTTTGTACCTATGTCTTGACTGGACGAGAAAGTGCCTCACGTTGTGCCTCCTTTCTTGTTAACTCGGGTCTGGCCTCGCTTCACGTTGTGCTTCTTGGCCAGATCATCTGAGGTTAAGCTGTGCTTCACGTCGTGCCTCCAGCTCAACCGAATGTACGTTATGCTAAGTGATGCTTCACGTCGCGCCTCTCACTTTGCATAACAGGTTGCGTTCAATGCCTAGCTAATGCTTCACGTCGTGCCTCTGGCTTTGCATTGAGCGTAGATGGATCATCATAGCATGGCTATTGCGCCTCTGGCTGTGTTATGATAATCCGGCTCTTATTTGTATTTTTCTTTCTTATTAATGTTTTGATGTCCGCTTCGCTTAAAATAACAGGGCCATTTTTGTATATTTGTATACACCTTGGCCTACTTTAGTGTTCTGTTTAGATGACAATTCTGATGACGAGGAGTCCACTGAAGCTGCTCAGCTACGTTCAGCAGCGCCTGAGCAGTCGCCCACAGCCACTCGACCGCCTGCGAGCGACAGCCCGCAGCCCTGCACATCTAGAGGAGGTGCTGACGCGTGCGCCGTAGAAGAGCCGCCCGTCAATGTCGCGCCTCAAGAACAGAACCTGCCAGGAGGAGCCACCATGCATGGGACTGGGAGTCCAAGCAGTCCTGGACAGTTGCCTAAAGACCTGTCCATGCCGGTGCTGGAGACAGATGACCAAAGTTAAAGGAGCCCGAGGACGGACTCCGGTCAGGAGAGGCCGTGTAGGCACGGACGCGGCCACCCAGCTTGAAAAAGTATAAAAGCCGAGCGTCAACCCCGGCGGGCCTCACAGACCCTAGGACCCACACGGTATTTAGGCACACGATTAGGTACACGACACGCTAGGGTTACACCTAGGTACCCACCCCTCTGCTATCCCCAGCAGAGGGACCACTCTTTTAACCTGCGGCGGGGGCCTCCTCCCCCCACCGCCCCGCTTTTTACCCTGCTCCCCAAATGGCATCCGCCACACCATTCTTGGCCCAACTGGTCGAGGGGAGGTCCAACCTCCAAGATGCATTGGGCATCTTCATGGACTTTCTCTCCGAAACCCCCACGCTTATGAAAGAATTTGTAAAATGTCCCAAAACTTTTGCTGCCCGTCCCCTCCTCCCCAAGTCTAAGCCCTGCGTCACGCGCTCGGCCGTTAAACAGCAGAAGGCTCAAGCCTCCTGCACCCCTCCGACCATCGCCCCGTCTGATTCTCCAGACTCGCCTGACCCCATTTCCATTGAGATGGAAGTGGAAGTCCCCCCAGTGCCCGTAGATGACGAAGGGTTCACCCTTGTCACCCACGGCAAAAAACGCCCAGCCGAATCCGCCTCCACCGCTCCCGCGCCTAAAGCCTCCTGCTCCGCTGCAGGTGCCCCCCCTTCCGCCAATCCAGGCACATCTTCTGACTCCCAGGCGAGTCAAGCCCAAACCCCCCGACGTGAAAAACCGTCGATCACGATTAGGGATCCCGCCAAGTGGCAGAACGTTGCCTCTCTCCTTTGCGACCGACAGGTCAAATTTGCTGCCCGCCAAGTCCGTGACGGAATCAAAGTTATCTTTGATGACGCTGCCGGCCATCGCTTATCAACCCAGCTCCTCCGCGAGCGCAATTCCGCCTCGGCAACTAAGGCCGAGGCCGTCCACTTCTTCACCTTCCCACGGGAGGAGGAGAAAGTCCTTCGCGTTGTTATACGTGGTCTCCCCCAGGGAATCCCTGAATCCGACATTCTAGTGGACCTCAAGGTCCAAAATCTCCCCGTCCAATCTGTCCACCGCATGTACCGCGGCCGAGACAAGAAATCACTTGATATGGTCCTCGTCATTCTGGACAAAACCCAGGAAGGCAAGGCCGTCTTTAGCCTAAAATCCGTATGTAATCTCTCGGGCCTCACTATAGAGGCCCCTCATAAGAAGGGCATCCCTGGCCAGTGTCACAACTGCCAGTTGTACGGACACTCCGCCCGTTTCTGTCACTGCCCGTCCCGCTGCGTCAAATGTGCTGGTAACCACAGCACTGCAGACTGCAAACGCGTAGCCAGCGATCCGACTCCACCCAAGTGCGTACTTTGCGGCGGGGGACACACTGCGAACTATCGCGGCTGTCCCAAAGCCCCAAAGGCCGCTAAAGGGCCGCGGAGGCCTCTGCCTTCCCGCTATCAATCGGCAACCGGACCGAAGGCCGCCCCTAAGGCGAATTTCGTCCCTGCCCCCCCTCCCCTAATTAACGCCTGGGCACCTTTGCCCAGCCTCCCCCAAGCTAGCCACTCGGCAAGCCCTCCCTCCGCCCCTGCCCCAGTGCCCAGGGGCTCAGCACCCACGCCTCCTGCCCCAACGCAGGCTCCCGTCCGCCCACCCTCCAAGAGGCCATCTGCCCAACCTCCCAGGCCATCCGCCCAACCCCAGTCTAGTTTTGCTGAGGACACCCGCCTTATTTGCGACCTATTTTCTGGAGTCAACCCAGAGGATATTTCAAAAGCCGCCGCCATGGTGCGCTCCGGCGTTCCCCCTATAGTAGTCTGGGGCTCATTCCCTGGACTAGTACACCTCTTCTCCCCACTTAAACCCAGCCATGGATAGTAGGTCCACTCGTCTCAAACCCCGCTCCGTTTCGTTGGCGTGGTTCAACGCCAACGGCCTCCGAACGGCGGAGAGAGACCAGCGTCCCCTTATCTCCCACTTTCTCTCGACCCATCAGGTTGACGTCATGCTAGTCAATGAAACCTTTCTGAAACCGAGCAAGAGGAATCCTAGGATTGCAAACTACTTGCTGGTTCGTAATGATAGGACTACCGCCCCTCTGGGAGGCACTCTTATCTATTACAAAAGGTCTCTTCACTGCATCCCTATAGATACCCCCCCATTAATTAATATGGAGGCTTCCTGTTGCCGCCTAGCGATGACCGGTCATCCACCCATCACTCTAGTATCCTGCTACCTATCCGGTAATAAAAGTCTCCTCCGGAGTGATCTCGAGGCACTCCACTCTCTCGGAAACGCCGTCATTATCGCCGGTGATTTCAACAGTAAGCACGTCTTGTGGGGCTGCAACGCCACTAACGTGAAGGGAAACCTTCTCAACCTCCTCTCCGACGATCTCAACTTTGATATCATCCCACCCAGCACCCCGACCATATTCCCAGCTAACTTAGACTGCAGACCGGACATACTCGACATAGCACTTCTAAAAGGCGTGACGCTCCAGTTGCGCTCGTTAGAAGTGCTTCACGAACTTGAATCTGACCACCGCCCCGTCCTAATGCGGCTAGGACCCGACCCCCAAGTCACTACCCCCCAGACTAAGACTGTGGTGGACTGGAAGCGCTTAGGCGAGTCCCTAAAAGCTATCAGTTCACCCGACTTAGACAGAATTCCCGATGACATCTCCA
This sequence comes from Lycia hirtaria, assembly GCA_947563715.1. Classification (NCBI taxonomy): domain Eukaryota; kingdom Metazoa; phylum Arthropoda; class Insecta; order Lepidoptera; family Geometridae; genus Lycia; species Lycia hirtaria. The sequence goes on from OX387375.1 coordinate 31,251,018, forward strand.
CTCCGGACGATGTCAACCTCTCCGTTGATGCTCTTACAAGCCACCTCCGCACCGTCATCGGTGTGTCCTCTAAGCAGGTTCCAGCCGAGGGCGACCAACGCTGGACACTGCCGGAGGACGTGAGGGAGCTTATAAGAGCTAAACACGCAGCCGCTAGGGCTTTCGACTGGAATCGCACCGAAGAGAACAGAGCCACTCTGCGGTTTTACGAGCGGGCCGTAAAAAACCGCATTAGTGAGCTTCGTAATCAGAGGTGGGAAAGCCTACTCTCAGAGATCCAACCAACCCACCAGGCCTACTGGAAGTTGGTCAGGTCCCTGAAGTCCTCCACGGTCGCAGCCATGCCCCCCCTCACCCGCCCCGACCTCCCCCCCGCGTTTGACGACGAGGAAAAGGCCGAGTGCCTGGCCGATAGCCTCGAACATCAGTGCAGCCCCAATCTCGACGATGTCGATCCCGCCCACCGCGCCATGGTGGACAGCGAGATCGAACATGGATCCTCCATCCCTCCCGTCGACACCCTCGAGCCGGTCACGGCCTCGGAGGTGGAGACGATCATTAGGGTCCTCCGCGTCAGGAAAGCCCCTGGTGCAGATGGGATCAACAACAAAGTGCTTAAGCACTTCTCACCCCCCCTAATCCATCTTCTAGTCAGCATCTTCAATGCGGCTCTGTCCAACTGCATCTTCCCAGATGCTTGGAAATCCGCCGACGTCATCGGCATCCCCAAACCTGGCAAGAAGGCGTCTGAGCCTTCTAGCTATCGCCCCATCAGTCTCCTCAGCTCCCTGGGGAAGATCTACGAGCGCGTCATTCTGAAGCGCATCTGGTCCCACATTAACGATAACAATACCCTTCCTGAAGAGCAGTTCGGCTTTCGAGCCAGACACTCTTGCGTCCAACAAGTACACCGCATCACGGAGTACATTGTCGAAGGTTTCAATATGAAACCGGCCCACGGCTACGATCACAAACCCTTCCCCCAGGGAACGGTAGCGGTCTTCCTGGACGTGGCTAAAGCATTCGATAAAGTCTGGCATAACGGGTTGCTGTACAAGATGTACCAGCTCCGTTTTCCGGACTCTCTTGTACTCATCATACAAGATTTCCTTCGAGATCGATGCTTTCGCTATCGCGTCGAAGGAGAACGCTCCACCCCACGCCCGCTGGGTGGAGGTGTCCCCCAGGGCTCTACCGTAGCCCCCATTCTCTACACGATCTTCGCCTGCGACATGCCTCGCTTTCCCGGCGTGGAACTCGCTCTCTTCGCGGATGACACCGCTCTCTACACCAGAGGATGGAATACGACCAAACAGCTGGCCCATCTTCAGCGAGCCCTCAATCTCCTAGGAGATTGGTTCAAGAAATGGGCCATCCAGGTCAATCCCGATAAAAGTGCAGCCATGTACTTCTATCCCACTCTCAAACGCCCCCCCATGAAGCCTATTCAACTTCACGGTCAACCCATTCCATGGGTTACCTCGACCAAATACCTCGGCGTCACTCTCGACCGCCGACTCACCTTTTCCAAACACATCCAGACAGTCCGTAATCGAGCGGCCTTCTTCCTAGGCCGCCTCTCCCCCCTCTTGAACGAGCGGAGTAAATTGTCGCTTGGCAACAAGATGACAATTTACAAAACTTGTATTCGTCCCGTCATGACCTACGCGTCCGTGGCATTCGCCCACGCTTCCCACCTGGACCTCGAAAAGCTCCAGGTTATCCAGAATAGGTTTCTCCGTAGAGCGGTCGGAGCTCCCTGGTTCGTCCGGAACTCCGATCTGCACTGCGACCTCGAACTCCCTTCGATTCTTCAATACATGAAGCACGCTTCCCGCCGTTACTTTGACGCGGCCCCCCATCATCCCAACCCACTTGTAGTCCAAGCATCCAACTACTCAACAGACACGACTGACCCTCCTCCCCTCCGGCGCCGCCCAAGAAACATCTTGGGCGACCCGGATGACCCCATCGCAGCAGTCACGGCTGCTGCGTTGGGGTCACCTGATCCGACAGCCCCAGGCAACAGGAAATACTCAGTTTTTGGTATAGGCGTCGGTTACCAAAGGAACACAAACACGACACACCGACCTCGCCGGCGAGGTCGAGGAACCCCCAGGTCTGGTAGAAGACCGGTTAGATTCTCTCCAAATAGTCAACCAGTTCAACCCAATAGGGCCGCAGGGCACACCCCATCAGGGTTGCCGCATGGCAATTCGACTTCCCCCCCCCCCCCCCAGGCGACGGCCCAAGCCGAGGTCCGAACCTCCCTCGAGGTGCCCTTGAGCTAGTCCCTCGTAACCTTTAGTTTGTAAGCGGCCCAGCGCCTTCTGCGCTCGCCAAAGTCCGGTAAGCTGTAGAGGCCGTTAGAGGCCAACAGCTATAGTCATTTCACAAAAAAAAAAAAAAAAAAAAAAAAAAAAAACCGGCGGGCCTCTTTCTGTTACCGACCGCTATCGAAGCAACATCTACGTCCGACATTTGTTTTTCTGGTCGTTACTCTGTGCAATAGTACTTTGGTTATTTCCGTGTTTATTTTAGTAGTAATTATTTTTGGTAGAAGTAAATTATTTGTGTTCTAAAATTGTTTTTTTTAAAAAAGGTTAGGTCGAGTTCACTAGAGTACCTATATTATGTATTTTCTAAAAATAACAACCGTTAAAAATAAATTTATATTTTTATTTTAAATTAGCAACTCTTGATTATAATCACTAACCCGCAACAGAATACTTTGCAAGTTGAAGTAGTTGGAAGTTATGTGATCATTAGATTATTAAGCCAAATGAAGCCTTTAAGACACGAAGATCAGACATTAAGAGTAAGAACAATGATTAGATAAGAAAGGATTACAAATTCAAGGCCTAACAGGGAGGAGCAACAATTTGTCAAAACGAGTATTCGCCGCAAGCACTCTGGGAGCTTTCCCGCGGATATACCAATGTTCAATCAAATTTCAATTCTAACTTGATGAAACTAAGCTCCAAAGTTTAATAATCATTCGAGAATGAAATTATAATTTTGTCAAAGTAATTTGCATAACACAAGGAAGCGGTACGCCGCCGTTATTTTGAAACAAAGCTCAAATTGACAAGTTTCTATAGAGGAATTTCTAGTATTGTTTTTGCTCCAGAAACCATCCGTTTATTCTTGATAAGGGAAAGCAAATAATAACCAAGCTGAGCCTTTGTGGAATTACTTCAATTGATCGCTTTCAGATGTCAGCAAGTTTTTACTAAGAATAGATAGACATATTTTTAGAGTAAAGTAGATAATATCGTCTGCTCTAAAAATATATAGATTAATTAAGAATATACTTAAAACAAGATACTCATGCTTTGTATTAACACAGTTTATGTAATCCAAAAATATCTGTATCCCACCAAAAACATTTCATTTAAATTGGTGGCCATGACTGTATTGTCTAATACTGTCCTAACGCTTTCACTGTCAAAAAGTGATGAGATCTCATGACGTGCGGAACCTTTGCTATAAAATATGTATATTTAGTTAAAAAGCATGGAAGGTTTCCTTTTAAATTAGTTGGTAAAATCCTTACGGTGACTATACGGATTTAGTAAATTCAATGGTAAATTAAGTTTGCGATTTATTGAAACTGAAACATTGCAAATTAACAACTTTGATGGGTTCGTTATAGCTATAACCTTTACCTTTTTTTTAACAGTCCGCGACTTCTGTGTGCATAACACAGAATTTTGAATGATAAAATCGAAAATACTGGATAAAATAATATAATGTTAGATGTTGACAAGCCCGGTTAACAAAAGCATACTTAAGCTTTGAATGCAGACGGGAGCGGAAGTGCGCGGGCGGCGTTGTGTGGTCGAACCTGTAACCTCTCCCCCTCCAACTACACAAATATTCTTGAATAACCATCAAGAAAACTTAAAAGAATTGAAGTATCTAAAGAAAAGTATTATGGAACACTTTCTAGTCATAATGAATTTAGAAGATTAAATTAAATGGCTACTGAGGCAGTACTTAATTATACCTAATAAGGCATTTGATATTGCAAATGAAAGAAGAAAGAATCTTCTTCTTTCATTACTAACTATAATTAAATTTTTTCGACATTTACGACAATTTCACACAAAGTACAGTTGTCACAATGAAGTATCTTAAGAATGTGTATATAGTTGGCCATCACCTGTCTCGCTCGCGCATACCAACATTCTTGAAGATATAAATGACTAGTGATGACTAATGATGATGATGATATATATATATATACAATAATATATTAATATATTATACAATAATATATTAATGAATTATTATGTGAAAGGGGTGACATAGTGATTGGGTGACTAAACCCCTATAAATATTAAAGATAAAAAAGTCAAGAGTTATAAACTTGTATACAGGTCTACAAGTATAACTACAAAAATGAAACAACACACTGTATCTCGCGGTGCATCTTACGAGCGAACAAAACTTTCTTACACAAACATCGGCAAGTTTACAAAACATTGTTCGTCCTCATAACGTGGTAGAAGTTTGCTTAAAATAATGTTGCGTGTGTTTTACACGAACATGTAATATTCATTAGGTGCATGATTTATTCGCCTTCCACGGGCTGCTCTCTAGTTTATTATCCGTCTTGGTTTCTAAAACCAAGCGCTGTTTCAGTAAGTTATGGGACAACGATAAATATAGATAATAGGTGATATAGATAATATTAATAAGATAATATAATATATAGATACACATATATGCCACATAATAATAATATTTACAAACTTAATCTAAGAGACCGCTACCAGTTGGCAACGTACCCAAAATGCTGCCAGCATATAGATAGATTAGGTTTATAGATATTTTTTTTTTATAAATAATAATACAACTTTCGTATAAATAAAAAATGCGCATTTTGCGAAAGTTGCGAAAAATCGCAACTTCTAACGAACTTTTTCGTAACAAATAAGTTATTTCACGAATACTATTTTAAAGAATCTTCATATTTACGTAATTTATATAGCAGCTTTGGGCATATTTTCTCACAAAAACATTCACTTAACAGCATAACAAGGGTATTTCGTTTTTTAGATAAAAAAAAAACTAACGACAATAAACAGATGTCCGAGCTCGATACATCAGAGTCTCATATGATTGATGAATTGATTTCGTTAGAATATGCAGATAAGTACAATAATGTATTATACGTACATGGTCTGCGTGGCAAGCCTCAAGTAAGGTAATCGACCGACTCGTCTTCAGTCGCGACTCGAAGAGCAACGCTGTTAGACGCGTGTCGTGACTTGTGAACAGTGACAATGCCATCCTGTGTGTTTAGAAAGTGCAACACAAAGATATATAGGTAAGGGCAAGATACTAAAAGGCCTTAAGGATGTGTCTTAACCTTGAAATTGATGAGAACTTAGATTTGCCGCGCTTTTACTTCATATTCAATGAGTATAACCTCTCTATAGATAAAATCTCATTGAATAAGTAGGTATAAGCGATCGGCATACAATACAATTCGGCATGCAATTTTGATGTTATAGTCTAACGTGCAAAAATCTGACTCAAAGAGCATGAAATGTTTTGAAAATAGAAAATTCAACACATTTTATGTGACTCAAAGGAATCGTTCCTAGAATGATATTTCTATAATGTCTTTCAAAGTTTAAAATTCTAGAAAACTGAAAAGAAATTGCAGTTATAAATGCTCGCCAATATTTACCTCAGCGCGAATATAAACACCGTAGTATGGAATTATGCTTCCACTGCATGTTATTTGATTCAATTCAATTCGCTTCAGTATTTCTACTATTAGAGAAAATGCTGCGATTTACAAATTATGGGACAAGAAATTGTTAGTTTGCTTTCAAATGATTTTAAAGAATTTAATTCATGTACGGAACTTCTGAATTATTATTATAGTTGATGGTTTTGGATATAAATTTTCTATAGATATAAAGATATTAATTGTTGATTTATTCGGCAATTGCAAAAAAGTTAGACTATATTTTGTTCAATCATATTTCACTTTATTTAAAAAGTAAGCAAACAAAGTAAAAAAGTATAATGATAAATTATTGACATGATAAGTAAGTGTTTGACAAATTGAAATTTATATCGATGCTCTAACCTATTGAGCTAACGAGTCTTACGTGCATGTGTCGAAAATAAGCATTTGGCGCAACGAAATGCCGTCATGCTAGAAGTACAAACTTGTATATATAAAATTTAACTTTAAATGCAGAACGTTAGAATAGGTTTCTGCCTAAAATAATCCGTCCGTCTTACGAATTTTCGTATTACGAATTTTAATCTGACGATCTGACGCGAGTTTAACATTTTTTACCCATCCAAAAAATGCACAACGCCGCTAAAGAAGTTTACACTTCAAAAACAGCAAAATATTACATTAAAAAACTAATGTGAATAAATGGACGGATCACCGTATGCGTCCTAACCAAAATGCTGGCCGCTTTTCTTTAGTAAAGAACGATAGTAATTATTTGTTCTCGAGTTACGCCGACCAAACGGTTTTGACTCCAATAGTACAGAAATGGTTAGGTCGAAATTGATAATAAATTTTTAGATTTTTTCACCTTTTAACCAAAATTTTATTTGCAATGTTGAATCTACAGATTCATAAATCTCTGCTTGCTTGTATAATAAATACGAGTACCTTTGACTTTATATTTTTTCATGTCACAATAGCCAGTACGAGTAGCTAGTCAACGCCTATTTAAACCAAAGCTCTCGCAAAGTCGCCAAGTTACCTAAAAATATTAACACAAAGATCCCGTACAACTTTTAATCCCAAAATGGAAGTGTTAAAAGATTACCCAAAAGAATTCGCGAAGTTATTTCGACCAAGTTTCAATTACTTGTCGAAAATAAACATGAAGTTTGTCGGTAAGGAAGGTTGCGTGAGGAAATATTGGCGGTACTTGTACATTATCCCCTGTTTGGTGATGAATTACGTCACTCTCGGTTGGAATTTAGCCAACATGGCGGCGGGAGGAGAGATTTTTGAAATAGCTTATCTTGTGCCGCTTTTCCTGGTTTGTACTCAAGGTAACTTTCCTTTACACACTGATTTTTTGGGTTCCGTTCCGCGGTACCTCCTCTACATGTAAAATGAGGATGAATGATTTTTTCTCATCTACCCCATCGTGTAGGATACCGTTGAATAGGTAATCAAGAAACATTGGGAGTGTGCGAAATCTTTGTTTTAATTTAGGGATCCATTTGTGAAATATTAAGATTATTAATTATAATTATTATTATTATTTTTTGTTAGATTCAAGTGTCCTTCCGCTCTACTGGCTAAACGGTTGATTTAGGAGATACGAAAAAAATTCATGCTATTAGTAGCATTACCTATGCTGAAAATAAAGTAAAACGATCATGGCTAAGTAAGCTCTACAAGTTAAATGAGTAATATCATAGTCGATTAACTTAAAAATGTACTTATAAAAGTTAAAACAAAAAGGATATTTAATTGAAACTTATGTGTTTCAATGAAATATCTATCTGAATATAATATACGTTCATAGTATATACGAGTATACGAGACCCTGTCTTAAGTTCTCATAAATTATATTATTATTATGTGTAACTACGGAACACTACATTGCGCGTGGCACGTGACACTCGTAGTCATTTATTGATAATATTATCTTGGTTACAAATTCAAAACGCTAAAGCAAAGTACTATTATAATAGATAATACTGTCAAGTTACAAGCACGCGACTGTACGAGTATAATCAGACAGCTTTACTTGAGGGGTCTTCTAAGAGTCAAACATCGTTTGGTCCTGAAATGTGGCTCACTTTCAGCTAATTTGAAAGCAATTGTCCTAATTGCGAAATCATCTCTGCTCACAAGCATCATCGAAGAGCTCGGCTCTCTGTGGAGGACGACTGGCTTGAATGAGACTCAGAAGAACGCGAGAGACGCTCTGCTGAAGGGAGTGAACTTTTGTATTGGACGTGAGTTCACATTTATTGACATAAAAGATAAAACTTCCCTATACACTCATATGTATTAAATTATTTGTGGCAGATTTTGCAACTGGATTGTATTTACGAAGATTTTAAATAACACGTCTGTATTGAGTCGAAAAATCCGACTATAGTTTCAACCGCATTCGGCGGTCTACGAAGATTTGTTTATCACTTCGTCCTTCTCTTTGATTCAGGACCCTTTGAATTTCATGGTTAATTTTAATTTCTAAATAATTCAATAAACCCGAATTAATTTGTTAAGTTTTGTATCTATATAGAATAGCTATTTTCACTTCGGTGACGAATATCCGACATTGACCGGGACTTCCTACTCTTTATTTAATTATGGCTTTAATTTAATCCTGTAATTTAGATGGAGAGTAATTATTTAATCACACTCGCTAGTATAACACTGATACCCTATACACTGCGCACATTCCTATAGGATGTATACAGACGGCGATGCTCGAGACTAAGTAGCTTCTTGGCAAGCAGTTTATCGTCACAGATTAACATCATAGCTCACCAGTTAACTGACTCAGGTTTTTCAGGTTACCGTTAACTATCTGTTCTGAATTTTTAAAAAAACGGAGTTTCATTGAAGAACGTATTTTGTTAGAATGTATTTTGATGAACCTTTTATTTTGTTGTATCTTAAGACAAACAAACGCCCGCCTTCATTCAAGCCCTTAGTACTGAACGCTCAATAATTAATTTGTGTAGTGCGGACCAGGCGTGGGATGTTGTATGAAGAAGTATTATTACGAGCGGACCCTTTCTTTATCTCCTTGTTGGAGCTGTACTGTGTAAGCATATTCGGCGCCTCGCAGTACTTTACGACGCCATTAGAGGCTACAGACGGGGGCTTACGTGAGCTCTGCGAGCAATCACCTTCACTGACCTTTGCAAACAGAACACGGGTTAGGAATTGCTACCTCAGTATGTAATCAAGCTATTATTAACCGTACTATTTAACGGTGTGTACTTTTTAATTTCAATCGGAAGAGCTTGGATGCAAGTCCCAACTCGAGACAATGAGCTTTAAATAACAATGTGAAATGTGAAACCATAATACAATTTTTAATTGGCCTTATGGTTAGATTTAACATAAGAAAACTTCCACTTAGAACCCATAAGTTCTTCTCATAAATCTTCGCTTGCTGTCCGACAGTCTAGCTTGATAGAGCTCAAGTTAGAGCTCGAGTTCCTATTTTGACTTTAGTATCCGTTATTAGTCAACTATCTACACCTATAACAAACATTATCTTATGTGTAACAGACCTAAACCGCTAGATATAGACTTTTAGTTAATTGTTTTATTCATTTCGGGAGTGTGCGCTTGAGATTCAAGACCTAACCCCCCTCCCCCCATTTCTACACTACAAGACTAGCAGTTGGCGCATTACCACCCATTTCTCGTTGAAATTCCAAAAATCCGTCCTCAGCGATATCGCTCCACGTTCTTGATGCGCAATGCACAGTCATAGAATTCTTTGCCACCGTCTCTGTTTGCTGGAACTCATCGATCTAGATATCTTCTAGATCGACGAGCTCCATCGTCGGCCAGACCATTAGAGAAACAAACATGAAAATCTTCATCATTAATTTAGCTATCCATATTTGTTCCAGTGACGTACTGGCTAAGCATTATCGGCACGACACAGTACCTCAGTACGCCGTTGGTGGAGACCGTGGTGCGTCGGTACTTGCTGGACCAGGAGTGTGAGCTGCTGCTGCCTCTAGAGTGCACCTACCCCTTCCAACACGATGCAAGCTGGGCCATCTACCTACCTGTGTATGGGTTTCAGGTTTACTGCAGTAGGTAGCATTAATTTTATGCCTAGTGCAGAAAAAAATATCTATGCATTTCAGATTCTCTTGGTAGGATTTATACCATGCTACAGAGTAGAGAATTGACAAACGTAGCGTAGGAAGACCAACCACAAAGTGGATAGAATACCTAATACAAGTGGCAGGAAGACGCTGGATACAGGCCGTTCCGACCGGTTTCTTTGAAAATCCATGGTCTTTTAAAAATATCTCAGTCAGAAGAAGTCCACTTCCGTCTTCCTGTCACTTGTATGAGGTATTCTGTCCACTGCTGGACTTCTTCTGGCTGAAATGATGATGATGATTACAAAGTAGCCAGTACAGACATGAACAGCCATGTTTTTGTAACTCTGTCATTACTGAGTTTCTTCTCATTTTGAGAAATGCAAGTTTACTTCATAAAGATCTCTATTTCTGCCTAATTTAATCGCCATTACAGTTAGTAATCGCTATATCTCATAAAGTTGTAATTATAGAGTGTTCAAAATAATTTTCATTTAAAGTATAATATGGCTTATTACTATTAATAGGTAATCATTAATTTCGTCTCTGCCTACCCTAAGGGGGAACTGACTGATATAAATAATAGAAAAGGAGTGAATACAGATACAACGACAGGATGATAAACTAATTGAACTCGTTCACTTATCACATATGACATTCAAATGCTAGAAATATAAGCGTTTAAATCTAGAGTACTTTGTGTAGAAGGACTGAAATTAGTCTCTAGTTAATAAACCTCTAACCAGCCTGGCGCAACTCTATAGAAAATTGTCTAACTATGGAGTTTAGTCCAAAATCGACATTTACACTGTTTGACACAAACTTCAAAATTTTTTTAATCCTTGTGGCTTTTTTAATCTTTGTGGCTGCTGTCTCTAAAGTCCATTCTTCCAACATCAGACGAAAGGATCAAAGTGACAAATCAGAATTGATGATTTGGATTTAAGGTTTTTGGCGGGAACGTCAAAAGATTTACGTTCCCGCCAAAAATCTTAATTTTTAATAATAATTGTCACTTATTCCGAGAAACACATTTAATTTAACAGTAATTCAAAAAACGGTAATTATAATATTGTTATTTTCAAAAGTTATGTCTTGTAAAAGACGCACAATAGGCCAGCAACAATTTCCCAGATTTCAGGCCACAGCCTGAAATCTGGGAAAAAAGATGGTTCAATCAATCATTCATGGCAAAATTTCCGCTCGACGAAGTAATGAAATTTTACATATAGGCTCAATTTGTAAGAGAAAAATAAAATAAAATTTATTTATTGGCATAAGAACGGTGTAAGTACAGAATACTAACACCATAAACTGATGCTTTAGCTTAGGTTGTTTCCTCACTAGGGAACTCCACAACGGCTTGTACCTAACATAGGCATGAAATTTTGGATGGATTTCCATAACCACAGATGTTTTCATTATGTTAGTTTTTAGTTATTTTGGGCACTTTTATTGTAATATTAATAATAAGTTATGAGTACGTAAAAAAGTAGCAACTGTAATATCCTCTTTATTTGAGTCAAGTGAAAAGTCATAACAATTTAATATAATTAATTCATTTTAATACATTTTCCTAAAAAAAAATGTATATGTTTTATTTCCGTACAGGAATATTGGAAAGTTAAATAAAATGGTAAAGTGTATAATATTTTTTATCCGTCCCACAAACCTCCATAAAATTGTCGGGTAAACTCATCACCACTTTCCAAGGCATGATTAAGTTATTCTTGACAAAGGCAATATGGCCAAACTCCATTAGCCTGCCTGTAGCGCGAATAAAATCAATCAAATTGACAATGAATTGAATTAAGAATTTCGACCTAAACTCCATACATTTTGACTCAAATCAAAATTTGAAATATTTTCATACATTTTTTTTTCTATGGAAGTGCCGCCTCTTAAGTACGTTATATTCTCTTTGCCTCTAACAGCATAATTAAAAGCAACCTTCTAACTAACATCTCTCCGAGGAATATTCAGAAATTCAGGGTCAGCCTCGAAGGCACAATATCATGTAAGGTGCGGACGTATTATTATCTGGTGAAAATAACTCGTTTGCTGTTTAACTATAATGATAATGTCTAGATGTTAAAAATTCAGTTTTTTTAGCAAATGTCAGTATTTTAATGTTGTAGAAGCCACAATAATGTTCATTGATGAATTACTCACCGAATTCAATCAAAATACATTACTGGAAATAACAATTTGTTTCTGTATTTCTTAGGCATCTCTAAAGTTTATTATAATTATTCTACAGAAGTATCTCTTTTGAAACATAATCAAACTGTTCGTGAGATATACTATTTTTCTCACTGACTGCATTCTAAACATTGTATCTCCAACGAGCATTTTCACGTAACTACAACGATGACCTTCTATAATTACAGTATTCCTGTGCGTCTCCGGCTACATTGGAGCCGAGCTCATTATGATAACTGTGTGCGCACTTCTCGGGGTCGAGTTCACTCTGCTGTGTGAAGACATGCTTCATGTTAAACCTAAACAAGTAGCTCTGGTAAACCAGTCCATTGGTGGTGACAATGAGGGAGAATATGTATGGACACTAAAAGATATTGTTCAACGGCATCAGAAACTTTGTGCGTAAGTTGTTACTTTAACTTTTTAGGGTTCCATACGCAAAGGGTAAAACGGGACCCTATTACTGAGACTTCGCTGTCTGTCCGTCCGTCCGTCCGTCCGTCTGTCACCAGGCTGTATCTCATGAATCGTGATAGTTAGAAAGTTGAAATTTTCACACATAATGTATTTTTGTTGCCGCTATAATAACAAATACTAAAAAACAGAATACAACAAATATTTAAGGGGGCTCCCATATAAGAGACATGAATTTTTTGGCGTTTTTATAGATAATGGTACGGAACCCTTCGTGCGCGAGTCCGACTTGCACTTGGCCGGTTTTATTACGATTGCTGATCCTAAGTCAATGAATTCCCAAAACTTAAAGAATATAATTACTTGAAGAACTTTTGTTTTACTGTAGAAAAAATGATATTTAAAGTTATGTTATTTCTTTCAGTTTATCTAAACAGTTGGATGAAGCCTTCAATCAAATGATATTCATAAATTTGTTATTTGTCGGACTAACCACTTGTTTCTTCAGATATGCGGCTCAAGTAAGTAAAAACAACATTCAAAAACATACGAGTACGATTTAAAAACTCATATCTCGCAACATAGTCCCTCCACAGCAAAAAGTACCTAGTGAGATTCCATAAAATACCAAGTCAAATCATTGTCAACTGTTATAATGATGTCTACTTGACGGGTCCGTCAATGGTAAACCTTATTAACTCCAGTTGCATTATTTAATTAGTTACCAACCAAATCTTAACAATCTTATGGTTGAATAGAATAGATGTAACTTTTTTAATGAAAATTAAATTAATTTGTTGACAGTTCTCCCGTGGTCCAACATACATGGTCAACAACTACGTAGGCGTGATCGCCTCTCTCCTTTATGTGTTGTACCTTTGCTACTATGGGGAGATAATCACTGAAGGGGTAAATATGTATTATTCTAATTAAAGTTACGAAAGATTTCGCCAACTTCCGAAATAGATCCATGTGTATTATTCACGAAAGTATCACGAAAGTATATCTATTATCTTGAATTTATTTCAGAGTTTACGCATCGGAGACATGGCCTACCGCAGCTCCTGGCTCGAAGGCGACCATCGTTACAAGAAAGCTATTATGATCATTATCATGAGGTAACCAACTTCATATTTCGAAGTTCCCAGTAGCTAGTTGAGAAACAGTTTTTAGGGTTCCGTACCTCAAAAGAAAAAAACGGAACCCTTATAGGATCACTTTGTTGTCCGTCTGTCCGTCTGTCCGTCCGTCCGGGTGTCAAGACCTTTATCTCGGGAACGCGTGAAGGTATCAAGTTGAAATTAAAACCGTATACGCAGATCCATAGTATCTTGCTGCAGAAAGAAAAATAAAATTTCTCAGTTTTCGTAAAAAAAGGTTACAGCCGAATATGTCGTATAAAACGCAGATTTCGACACTCACAGAGGAATTAAAACCTATGGGGTACTTCCCGTTGACCTAGAACTCTGAAATTTGGCAAGAAGCATTGTGTTAGAGTACACATATAAGAAAAAATCCTAAAACTGGTCATTTTTAATTTAATTACAAAATATAGGGTCTTTAAGCAAGGAAAGAGGGTCCAAATTTTTAAGTACTTTAACCGTATCATGTGGGGTATCATATGAAATAGCTTCATTAGCACAAGTTAAAACAGTTTTTTTTTTTTTTTATGATGTATATTTTTCGACTTATGAAGTAAAATATAAAAAAAAAAAAAAAAAACCTTTTATCTACTAGTTTATACGGAACCCTCGGTGGGCGAGTCTGTCTCGCCTTGTCCGGTTTTTTAGAAGGATCCGATTTACTCGCAATTTGAAGATTGTATATTGTATCCAACGGAAAAAATCTACTGAGGAAACGTATTCCACAATTTAGCATCCCGTACGATAAATATGGAATAAAAACCTTACGTTTTTCGATGTAAGTAGTTATAGGTTTGCGCTTGTCCGTCCACCATAGACCGATGACGCTAGTTCGTATTTCTAACCGTCCGATAAAAAACAAAGTTTTTAAATCGTGATTGAATTGGTTTCTTCTAGGTGAGCGCGCTCCATCGTAGACCTTAACGTCGCTTAACATCCGTGGGATCAGGGGGTTAGACAAGTGGCATTCTAGTATCGTGAACGCCAATAAAATAGAAAACTAATGTTTGTTACCTTTCACAATCATTCGGCTAAACCGATCGTTATGAAATTTTGGTACAGAAATAGCAGAGAATCTGGATACGGAAAGAGGCTACATTTTATCATCATCATCATTATAACCGGTTTTCATCAATATACGAGTGAAACTGCGGGGCACAAGTAATAATATTCGACAGTAAGTGAGTAAGTTCGTATAGACTCAGTAGCCAGCCCTAGTGTCAAAGTAATTAATCCGACGAAAGGCCTCTGACCAGTTATTCGTCAGTGAATGAGTCAGAACTTTGTAAAATACAAAGTTCTGACTCATTCACTGACGAAAATATATACACTATTGTTATTTTCATGTCTAGATCTCAGAAGCCATGCGGCCTTACGTCAATGAACTACGCTCCGGTATCTCTAAACATGTTTTCAAAGGTAAGAAAACTTCCATGATCAACACTGCAAATTTCAAAACCAATCCATTTTTTTTTGTTTGTCGAACAAGACATTTCATTTTTTTTTATTTTTTTATCCTTACACATTTCATTACAACTCACTTGTTGTTAAATAACGATGTGATTAAAGATAGCAAATAACCTGGAATGAGAACTGGCACTCAAGTAGTGTTCAGGCAATAAGTCGTTATATAGAAATATGCTTTTAAACATCTTGAGAATTTAAAATTTTCTAATCTTGTGATTGAAAAAAACTAAATTTATTGAACTGCGAGAAAACATCCAATTAAAGTTGCATTTAAAAACAATGTTTCTTTCAGGTAGTGAGCAGCACCTGCTCCTACATAACTCTAATGAACCACGTCTACGAACAAAACTAATAGACACTACTCAACATTAAAGTTTATCAATAGATTTTATCATCATCATCATCATCATCTCAGCCATAAGAAGTCCACTGCTGGACATAGGCCTCCCGCATGGATTTCCAAAAAGACCGATTGCGCGCGGCCTGCATCCAGCGTCTTCCCGCCACTTATATGAGGTTATCTGTCCATCTCATGGCTGGTCTTCCTACGCTGCGCTTGCCGGTGCGTGGCTCCACTCGAAAACTTTTCGGCCCCATCGACATAGAAACTATGCATTAATTTTTATTTCATTATAATAAGAGTTTTAATTGATAACATATTAATATGTAATACATTTACTTTAAAAAAAATAGATCGGTCAATAAACTTCCGAGATATAAACATAAAAAAAATTAGGGGGGATGCTTTGTCCCTCTCTCGCAAAACAACAGTTTTGTACAGCGAACATGATGCGTGACGTCATCTAACGCAATTGTGTGCTCTCTATCTGAAATGAAATTAAAATATTTGTGATTTTCTTATTTTAGAAGGTATTTTAATTTTGTTTTTGTGGAAAATTTGTATGTAGCGAAGTTTTTGTAGCAGTGGGACAAAGTTGAATATATCTAAATAGATAAATAGATGATGATGATGATAAATACATCATGACGAAGACAGAAGAAACACGTTTTCATTACTATGAAACTTATACACGTACCTACCTATTATGGATTGGAACGGAAGTTCCTTTCTTATCGTTTTCTACGAACTAAGATCATGGAAATTTCAAGGGTAAAATGAATAGATATTTCTAGGTCGAGGAGCTCCATCCTCGACTACACCATCACTTAGCATCACACGAGTTAGTTGTCAATCGCTATAGATTTATTTCATGATATAAATATACACATATATATATACACATATATATATATATATATGTTATCTTACTTAACGAGTAGTAAATCTAGATCTAGCCTATACCCAATTTATCTATTACATAATAAAATTGTACGACTCCTATTTGTTATCGTCACGAATGCCTCCACCACATCGCCTGTACAGAGATTTATACAAATAGATAGTTCTAACAAAATGAGTGACGCTGGAAGACGAATGTTCCGCGCTATTTGAAACCTTTCCTTATCCGGAGCTTATGTAAATACTGAGATATATGTGAAAGCGAGGGCCCTTTATAAACTGCTTTCAAATGATACACTATTTATATTAGAAAGGGATTACTGTAGTTGCTCTCGGGCTTTCGAATACACATCTGATCGGTTGTATTGGAAAAGTTTATAAATGAGGTTTGTGCGGACGTCTCAGGATAATTTATCGGAGCGAGTGATCTTGTGAAGTAAATGTAATCCAGTACAAAGCCGCTTTTTGCCGGGGGTCCTAGTACTTATATAAGAGTGGGAGATACGATGAGTTGTTTGCATGTTAAAGCATAGTCCTATAGAAGTGTTCAGCCGTTCAGCCAGAAACATGTACTTTTTAATCTTCAGTTTTCAAAAGTATACCTCGGAGCATAGAATATCTCTATGATAGTCACGCTCTCTGTCTCTTTTTTATCTCCCCTTTCTATTACGGCACACTCGTTATATTTATTTATTTTTCTTCCACGACATCCTAAATTTGGCTGGAATACTCGCTATTAGCGATATAGCCGCCAGTTGCTACACAGACTACACTAGTTTTAATATTTTTTTTTTGCTTATATTGTCAAAATCAATATATTACTACAAAGTCTTTAACAAAATTAATAATTAGTTTTTAAATTATTTTTTCTGATAGTAAGTTCTAAGCTGTGTCTAATAAAGAGTTTATCTATCTCTCTCTCTGTCTGTGCGGTTGCCTGTTATAAAAATGTAGAACAGAGAGACAAACAGACGGAGAGCGTGGGCTTACAAAATCCGTATTAATGAAGAATTAAAAGTAATATACGGCTGTATAACTTGAGCCATAATTATATAGGAAGTTTTCACAGAGTATGTGATAATACCTAACATATATATGCGTACCGGCAAGCGCAGCGTAGGAAGACCACGAGATGGACAGATGACCTCATATAAGTGGCGGGAAGACGCTGGATGCAAGCCGCTTCCAATCGGTCTTTTTGGAAATCCATGGGGGAGGCCTATGTCCAGCGGTGGACTTCTTATGGCTGAGATGTTGATGTTGATATGTGATAATACACAAACTACTTTGCTGGTTTATTGGCCTGATAAATCCAGTGGTTGCATCAAAAATTTCTAATTAAAAAATCTTTTTCTCCACATAGAAAGCTACACTGAAATATAGACGCACGTCTCTAAAACTTCTGGTTTCTAGTTTCCATTTTGTCAGCGAGTCGACAAAAAAGAGACACAAAATTATGTTTAGATAATTCCATTCATATTTCTAAAATATTTATCCATTCAATAGAAAATGATGACTCAATAATATTATCAGCATAATCCGAACTGGAACTGGACAAATACGACAAACGCTTTGTGCTCTCTCTGAAGATGGAATCAGATTCTACATACATATATCCATATTACCCGTAAGTAAGTACATAACGTTTCCTTCTGAGACTTCCTTGTTGCAAATATAAACGAATATGCAGTAGTTCAGCCTGTGTGGAATGACATTAGAGGAGCCTCTCTGGAGCCAAACTCCAAATTGAATCTCCATTGAATTGATTTCAATGTAAGTTCCAGATTGAGAATCGAATGTGTTTTAGTACGGACACTGAAACACTAATGCAGTTCCTTGCTACTGTACATAACTCACATTTGAAAAAGAGATAATTTTCTTTAGTATGAAAGAAGTATACAATAGGCATATACTTGTGTAGAGTGAAAATAAAACATAACCACCAAAACATCTAGCCTACGTGTAGCTAGCAAACGTGTAGCCGGGCTCCACGGTTGGGGTTGTATGTTGTTGGTATGTGAACTGCTTAAAATACTTAGCTACCTAACTGCTAACTGCTTAAAATACTTAGCTACCTAACTGCTAACTGCTTAAAGTACTTATTTCATTATGTAGGTAATATTACTATGTACTAATTGATTTAGTAAACGCTGTAGAAACACAACAGATGGACGAGTGCCCGTTATATAATTATTATACATAGTTTAAAATCATTCTGTTTAAATCATTCTGTATTTACACAATAAGTATGTTGAAATGGGCACTTGAATTTTGGAAATGCGAATACATATAATCTATAAGCGAAAACTGTTTATGGCTAATGTGACCTCATTAATTTAATATTTACATTAATTAGCTGGTAGTTTTCGATGTAAAATAAAATAAAAAATAACAATTGAAACACGTACTAATTTCTTTTATTTCAATGTCATTTTTATATAGGGTTTTTTTTTTAAATGGGTGAGCTATGTGGTAACAAACACAAAAAATATAATCGAATTGATAACCTTTAAATATTTTGAAGTCGGTTAAAATTATTTATATACGCTACGAAAAGATAACCTCCTCCTTTTTTGAAGACGGTAAAAAATTGGAGCGCCTTGAGCCATTTTACCTATGTAGTTATAGCATTTATACACACGTATATTACACAATTGTTCCACAACAACGCCAACAAAATAGATCGTCAGATATCAACTGTAACGAATTAGTAACTTCCAAACTAATTCGCAAAACACAATTAAAAGCAAAAGTGTGTATCGCGTGCGAACTCTGCTGCTTAGCGGAGGCGGGGGCGGGGGAGAAGAACAAACAAGGAAGTTGTCTGGAAGAAACCAGACCGCGGCTGGACGTATCGGCCGCTCATTACACTCACATAATGGCGCCAACTTACAGCCCCCAGGCGCTAACTTGCTGCCGCAAACTGATACTAATTAGGTGCTAATGTTTCTTTTCATGGAACTTAGTGATAAGATGTAACGTCGCTGAGTATTAACAGAAGATATATATTTTTTAAACTCTTGATTGTGAAGTCACACGAAAATTGAAAGTACCAGATAAGTTAAATAAATAAATGTTCGATAAACACACGTGTATACGATCGGATTTAATAAATCACTTGGAATTTTCAAGGTGAATAGATATCTTCTAGATCGACGAGCTCCATCCTCGGCCACACCGTCGCTTAACATCAGGCGTGTTGGTGGTCAATCGTAGATCTATCTTGCATTTAAAAAAACGGACAAGTGCGAGTCAGACTCGCCCACCAAGGGTTCCGTACAAACTAGTAGATAAAAGGGCGATTTTATTTTTTTATATTTTCCTTCATAAACCGAAAAATATACATCGTAAAAATATTTAAAACCCTGTTTTAGCTTATGCTATTGAAGCTCTTTCATATGATACCCCATATGATACGGTTAATTCACTTTAAAATTTGGACCTTCATTCCTTGCATAAAGACACTATATTTTTGTTATTAAATTAAAAATGTCGAATTTTTCCTATATGTGTACTCTAACACAATGCTTATTGCCAAATTTCATTGTTCTAGGTCAACGGGAAGTACCCCATAGGTTTTGATTCCCTTGTGAATGTTGAAATGTGCGTTACGGTATATTCAGCTGTAACTTTTTTTTACGACAATTTAGAAACTTTATTTTTGTTTCTGTAGCAAGATACTCTAGATCTGCGTATATGGTTTTAATTTCAACTCGATACCTTCGCGCGTTCCCGAGATAAAGGTCTTGACACCCGTCGGACGGACAGACAGACGGACACCAAAGTGATCCTATAAGGGTTCCGCTTTTTCCTATTGAGGTACGGAACCCTAAAAAGTTTGCATCGAATATTTTTAAAGGTTCGGAGTTCGAAGTTAAGTTGAATCCTTGAGTCAATCATGTGTTAAGTCTACTAGTGGTTGCTTAATATAAAACTTGATCTTGCCACGCAGTCCAATGTCCCCAGAAATTTAGATTACTCTATGTAGAACCACAGCGCTAGTATTGCACCTTGCGATTTCACCCAATATTTCATACTATATGTCACAAAATCCACCGATGGTATCGTTTAGAACTAAGAAGTACATACACATAAAATCACGCTTATTTTACCTTACGGGTCTTTAGGCAGAGATTGAGGCTAATTCACATTTCGTTTGACAGTTGTAGAGGATTACAAGACGTACTACAAAATGTTAGCTTGCAGTGACAGAAGGTCAATCTCTCTCCTACAAAAACTCAAATTTTCCCCAAACACCTCAACTGACTTTTACAGTATGCCCAGAAAGGGAGTCGTTACTCACATTCTATATTTTTCTTTGGCTCCCAGTCCAGCTACCATGCTGGTGCAGCGCTAAGTTTTAATTCAGTGAATGTTTCACCAAATAAAATGGTTCGTCCTCGCGTAGTGACGAAAAATAGTTTCGCGAAGAGTATCCCACAGCCAAAATCTTATGAATAAAGAGTACGACCTTATTCGATAGTCAGCTATATTTTATAACAAATTTCCTAACTTTCCTGTTTCAAATTATGGTATAAATAAATTTGGTATAAAGACAGCTGACACCATGAAGAAACAAAGTCAAAGGTTAGACTAATCTGCGAATCGGTTTCAGCGTCACAAACTTTCAACCCAATAAGTGTAGTACAATAATTATATCAATCACTGCACAGCAAGCGGTTGTAGCATTCAATCCCAGTGGCAAGCAAACTGGTGTAGCGAAGTGGCGAACCGGGCAAGTAACGAACCCTTGTTCAAGGCATGACACGCTGACTTCCAAACCAGCCGGCTTACTTTGAAACTACGATCAATACGCCGTTGTTGGCTTTACTCACACTACTCAACTTTGATCTTCCAAGTCCTTGGAACTTGGGACTTTCTCATTGTATGTATCGCATTCCTGATCGTATAGTATAGCCCAATAACATATTGGTGCTAGTATTCTCTAAGAAGTACGGGAAGACAGTTTGACTTTGCTTATACGAAATGGGTGTGTTATGGGAAATAAGACTCGCTTGACAGGAAGCGACGTGACGATGTAGGGAGTGAAACCGCGTCGATCTATATGATATCTTTTCACTCTAACTGAAAATTCGATAATTAGCTCTTATGAAGCACAAAAGACGGCGGGGAGTTCCCTTCTTGAGTAGCAGTTATCAATAATGTGGAAATCGTTGCTTCCCACTCCTGTTCAGTGTGCAGTATTAGGGAAATCCTTGTGTAGGGATTTCACTTTCAATTTACGAGTTTCAAATTCTAAGCCATGCACCTCTGAATGTTGGCTTATGCATAGGTATTGTTCATATGAAAAAGAACTTCACAAAGAAATCTACATATTCTAAGAGTTCATAATAAAGAGATAGATAAGGTTGATAGATAGAGTTTTGGTGTAAAACATTTACCTATTGGTGACATTCTCAAAGATGTGTGAAGTTTCCTTGCCACTAGCGTGATGGACTAAGGCTATACTTCTTACTAGGTATGAAAAAAACATATCAAGCAGTGGAGCAAATAATATTTCCCAAACCAAACTGAATAAAACCCAAAATATCGGGCTTTCAGTCCCAAGAAGCTCTGCTATTCCTGGTAACGTTAGCATACATGATGACGGTGGAGCAGGGGATGCTAAGAATCCCCTAAAAATTCTCGGCTGCAACCTTAGTCACGACAAAGATGTTGAGCGGATAAAAGGAAGAGGAAGATGTTTTTTATCGGAAATCCATAAGATATTTTTAGCCTATGTTTTTATGATAATGATGATAATAAACAACATTTACAAGCCCGTTTTAACATTTTTATTCTATTCAAATATTATGAAAGTAACTAATCTAACAATACATTAAATTCCTGAGAAATAATTTTAGCCTGACATTTCTATTGAGCTAGTCGAAACTTTCTATGGAGCCACAGCTATATCTTTTATATGAGGATTTCTATAAAACAAAAAAAAATGTTCTTGAAGGACTATGTTCCAACTTACAACAAAACCAAATACTGTTACTGTTTATACTTACAACAAAATCAAATTAGAACCTACCATTTTGAAATCAATAAAAAATTAGAGAACCAGACAGCAGAATGATCTTATAAAGCATAGTATAAGAAGTGATAGATATACTGTTAATTAGAGAACCAGACAGCAGAATGATCTTATAAAGCATAGTATAAGAAGTGATAGATATACTGTTAATTAGAGAACCAGACAGCAGAATGATCTTATAAAGCATAGTTTAAGAAGTGATAGATATACTGTTAATTAGAGAACCAGACAGCAGAATGATCTTATAAAGCATAGTATAAGACGTGATAGATATACTGTTAATTCAAGCAAACATACTGACCTTGAACTTCCGAGATACTAGTCAATAGTTTACTCTGTACATTCGAACGGCTGAACATACTGAGTTTGTAAAACCAGTAAATGATTGTTAGGTGTACTTTACATAACTAAGTTAGACTCCACACTAAGCGTACACTTTCAACACGCTAAGAGAATATGTATGAAGCTGAAGGCAGCTTTGTTTGTGGTAACAACTTATAAACTTCGATAACTGTTTAAAAGGGGTGATTTGTTTTCCCTACGAAAACGAGCACTTAGAACTTCTGAGTATTTGTTTGGTTTGGGTCTTACTTTCAGCTTTGTTTTTTGTCCGACAGGTTTTTGTCAAAAATAAGCGAGAAAATTAGGTAAGTAATCCTTTGGGTAATTTACTAACACTGGTTACAAACACTGGTTGTTGTAGGAACTAAAAGTACGATTAAGCCTTCTTCTTCTTATGCACCAATCTAATCAGAAATAACAAATGAAGGAGCTATAATAAATCTTATTTTTGAAATTACGAGCTACCGTTGGCAGACTTGGTTATAAAAAAAATTGCATTAATATTCAAAGTCAAAGATTATTTATACCTATAAATAATTAAATAATTAATTACAAAGATTATTTATACCTATAAATAATCTTTGACTTTGAATATTACTGCAAGTTTTTTAGCACCAAAACCTCGAAAGCTGTAAATATATTCATGTTTCCATCCGTCTGCTGAGTGGTTATCCCCAGTCTTCCGGACACGCCTTCGTCTGCAGAGATATAGAAATATATATATGGAGCTGTTATAGTTATTTATTGTACTAGGCTGGAAAGTTGTATTTTACCGTATTTTACAGTTGAATCCAGAGCAAGCGAAGGATTCAAGGTTTGAACCACGAACGCAGCGAGTGGTTCTAGTGTAGAATCCTGAGCGTAGCGATGGATTTAAGAAGACACGCACGAGATAAAATAACTTTACAGCCGAGTGCAATACAAAAATTTTCATCTTAACATAGCGAGTTTTTTTTTTAGTTCAGCTATCTTCTCGAGTAGAAAAATCTGCTTGGCATTTATGCAACTTTACTGGTCCTAAAGTTACATTATAATCACGTGAGTTCATTACATGTACACATTTCATTAATTTTGAACATTACTTACAACAAAATTACGTAGTACAAAGTTTTTTTTACTCTATTTTTTATGTGCTATTAGGCTTGACACAACTCGAATAATATAAGGTAATAATTCTTCTTTACTCATCCAAACCTTTTCGTGTAAATGGTTCTAAAAATTCAAAACACTGCTAAGAGAACTCTCAACTCAACCGAGTAACTCGTAAAATGGGACTGCTCGACGTTAGGTTCCCACAACACGGACCCTGTGTCTGTGTTTTCATTACTCATGGTCTGAAAGTAGGTCTGAAGTTGCCTGAGGAGCGGGTTGAAAGTAATACTTTCAGCCCTAGGGAGAATCGCTTTCAACTGCCAGCTGTCAAATTAAAAAAAAAACTAGTTCTATTTTCACGTTTCTATTGAGCCATGTCCAACTTTCTTTAAGGCCACTCAATTACAGCGCGATGTAAAATTGAAATAACATAAAGATAAGTATTGATTAAAGAATATATATTTTATAAACTTTAAATAAAATTATCTTACCAAAGTTTTTGATCTTTGTAAAATAAAATTTATAAAAAAAAATGTAGCTAATTCGTGTTTTTATTTTTACTTTCCTTGTATTCGTAATGAAAAGCACAGTGTTTACCTCGGGTTAAAGACTTATTTAGTCCCTCGAACTATTGGCGCCCTCACTTCGTTCGTGCGCCAAACCCCGTCTCGGGACTAAATTTATAAGTTACTTTCACCCCTAGGGTAACAATGTACTATTTAAGTATAAATATATATTTGATTTGATTTTATTTGAGAAAGTAAATTGTACATTTTTATTTACATTTTACGTAAATATACAAAATGTCTAAGTTATTTTAATATAATATTTAGTGTTTCTTTAAGCTAAGATAGCAACCTCCTTGAATCGAACTATTTTTCTTCATTTTGTGTAGGTATTATACAAAGAGGTATACAAAGAGGTTGGAAATGTTTTGTATTGAAAATGTAGAGCTCCGTCGTGTTCGAATTTTGAAATTACTTTCCACCCTAGGGAGCAAAATTAACTTTTCCACGCTAGTATTAGCCTTGGAAACCTAACTTTACGAGCTAGTAAGATCAAAAACTTATTATCTTTGAATTATTTATTTGGTCAGTTTAATTAACTGATACACACGTAACACAATTTTATTGAGAATAAAGATAGTTCGTTAGGCAACAGACCACAACTCACCTAAAGTCAATGAGATTCATGCAATTTTCTTTTTCATTACCTAGGTTTGTAGTTACAGATAATCCAATCATATTTGTCAAATATTGGATAAAAAACAGACAGACGGACAACAAAGTGATCCTATTTTGTAATGTGTAGTGTACCAACCATGTTCAACAAAATAAAGTTTCTGATTTCTGATTTCTATAAGGGTTCCGTTTTTTTCCTTTTGAGGTACGGAACCCTAAAAATGACGAAGATACAGCAATTTTTGTGCACCATATGCAAAAACGGCCGCGGAAAAGGTGAGAGGAGATGGCAATCATGCGATCGTAGCGTAGTTATCCTATCGCACACTTACGTGTACATATTATTCACGTATTCTGTGCTTACACACGCATATAATATACGTACCTACGCAGTGTGAGTGAATATTCTGTCACGTTCTGACGTCATTTGCCATAACTGTAAAGCGATTGAAACTTCAATAACTTCGTTATTATTATTCGGTATATTTTTGTGTGTTTTACACACTGAAGTATATACAAATTTATATAGACCGTTTAAAAATTACACACATCCGACAGGACTTGAACCCGCATTATCTGGGAGCCTTTACCATTTTGGCTACGGAGATCTCACGTGGGATGGTGCACAATACACCCCAAGCGGGACGTCGCCAGTGCAGGACTTATCGCCCCCATCTCGAATGGTCGACACAATATTCGAACAGTATTTTACCTACTGTACTGTTACTACTATACTGAGTGAGTGAGTTCGTATAGACTGAATGGCCAGCCCTATTGTCAGAGTTATTAAGCTACTATACTTGAACCAATCAAGCGTTGGTGGCGCCACACAACAACAACTCAACAACCCGAAATAACTTGGTTATTACTAAAAAGGTTGAACTCCTCAAAAACTGCGATTGATTTCATTATATAATACGAACAATATTAGTTAGAGCGAAATATAAGAACAGCTCCATAGAGATCCGTAAGTACACGCCCTCAAAGACTTCATTTGCGAACGTCTGAAGGAGTTTATTGTAAAATTATACATTTATATGCAAAATTGAAACTCAAATGCAACAGATTAGAGAGGAAATGCGCTAAACTCGTCTGTCGTGAAGTTTACATTTATTGAATTTCGTCAATTCAAAGTGTGGAAGCGTTGCCGCCGCCCGTTGTCGCCGCCCGTTGCCGCCGCCCGTTGCCGCCGCCCGTTGCCGCCGCTTTGGAAGCCTGTCTTTAGCTACTACCGCTACTGACTAGCGTTGTAAAGTTTTTTTTCCTCAGCCCTGTTTGTACAAGTTGTCCCACTGCTGGACGCGGGCCATCTTCTCATTGTGAGAATGGTAAGGCCAAAGTTTACCACGCCGGCAAAGTGCGGGTTGGCAGACTTCACACATCTTCAAGAACATGGAGAAATCTCAGATATGTAGGTTTCCTCACGATGTTTTCCTTCACCGTTTGAAGTTGGCGGCAATCTACAATACGCACATAACTTCGAAAAGACAGAGGTGCGTGCCGCGGAATTCAAACCCAAGATCTGCGGATCGCAAGTCAGACGGTCTCCCGACTAGGCTGCCGGAAATTTGTAAAGATTAGTTTCTTTAAAAAGTTCACTTTTTTAAACAATATTAGGCTCGTACTTGACCGCCATCTCGCCTGATGGCGAACGACGCTGCGGTCCACGATGGTGCGCGCTTGTCTACATATTTGTTTGTGATTTGAAGACTCCCAGCAGAAAACATGTCAAGAAAAATTTGGGGCGCCGCATGCGCTTATGCTTTAGCACCAACTCATCTTCCTGAGACACGGAGGAATGCTGGCTCTGCCAGCTAATACACCTGGGCAGCACAAGAGGCGTAATATGTTGATCTTTTACGCATTTAAAATTTAATTCAACATTTGATCTTACAAGTCGGTCCGCTGAAAGTACAGACATAGTTGCCTAATAAACTTACATGTTTAGTATAAGCCGCGACCAGAACTTGGCAATTAACTATACTGTATCCACTTCGTATGGGCACACTGTGCTGCATCAGAAACAGTAGGAGTTTCAGCGGGAACATAGAAACATGTCGTTGCTCAAATTTATTTTTTATGCAAGAGAGATCTACGATTGACCACCAGCTCGCCTGATGTTAAGCGACGGTGTGATCGAGGATGGAGCTCGTCAATCTAGAAGATATCCTTGAAAATTCCAAGATTATAGGTCTCAGGAAACAGAGATTGCGGCAAAGAATTCCATTCGTGTGCAGTACGCATTAAGCACGTGATTTTCCTTTACTTGTGTCATTCCAAATGTTAAGAGGTCAGTGACCTTTTTACAAAGGTTAGCTAAACAGCAATAATCGCCAAGTAGTTTGTTTTAAGATTATAGTATTTGCTACGGAACCCTATCTTATGTATATCTCATCACGGTCTTCGGCCACCTATTTTGAATGTGTTTATACGTTACGCATCTGTCAAAGTGCTATTTTATACCAGCTATCTCGGAACTTGTCCATACTGTTTATAGATTCCAAGTTACTTGCAAGGACGAAGTTTGGATGCACTCTTGTTTCATTTTCGAAATTGCTTTCAGTATTGAACTAAGTTGAAATAAGTAGTTTGTAATGCTTGAAGTCGCCCGAATATTACCACTAAGTGTGGACAACTTTGGTGAGATACATATAGCAATCTGTATTGACATTTATTGACTGGCCCTGTGGCTCAGTTGGTAGTGTGTTTACGTCTACCTGCTGAACTGAAAGATCGTGGGTTCAATCCCTACCCAGGGCAAACATTTGTGTGATGAGCATGGATGTTTGTTCTGTGTCTGGGTGTTTCTATGTATCATATGTATATATATACAAAAATATATATATATGTACTCTATCAGCCATCTAGTTCCATAGTACAAGCTTTGCTTAGTTTGGGCTAGATGGTGTTGTGTGAAATGTCCACAAATATTTATTTATTTATTATTTATTTAGGTTTTAGTTGTCTAAACGACATTTCAATAAAAGCTAGCATTTCAGACATACTGCTTCATCAGCATCTCTCGCTTCACTGCTAAACAGCTTTTTAGGCAATTCCCTTGTATAGGTATAACGCCTTCATTGGCACTCGATCAAAATTGACTAAGAGGGCACCGTATGTTTATCCACCTCATCGGGTAACAAGATGTGATCTATTTAGGATGAAGTACATTAATAAGGTGTCTCTAAATATACAAGGTTGCCCAGGCTCAACCTGGAGCGTTTTGTACAGTTAGCAAAAATGTGTAAATTTTTGGGGTGTCCACCAGCAACAAGTAATACATTCGAAAGAGCTTATGGAGAAGTGCCAAAATGAATATGGTCAGGTGGGTAAACATACGGCCCGCTCTTAGTCTAAAAGGGAAAAGCTACGGCACTTTGTTAGAACTTGTAATTTTTTAAAACCTCTGTTTTTACTCTGATGGTTTTTATATTAGGTACTAAACGGCTGTGATTAATACTAAGGACAAGTATCATAGATATGTCATGATTTTGTAAACTTATAGTCTAAATTGGCCATTAAGTGGTTTCAAAAATGTGTAAATATAAATTTAAATGTTAAGGGTAGAATCAAAACCAAAACCGAGGCACCATACTTGTTTTTATTAATAGATTTATCCTTGGACTTGAAAAAAAGGGCGGAGGGACTTGGCGATGGCTCGGCTAGTTGGTTAGATTCTATTCTGTTCTGAGCGGCGGTGCGATGAGCACCTATTAATAGTCTAAGTCGTTACTGGTGGAGTTAGAATCTTTGCAAAGCCATGGAGTACCCTCTCGGGGTCCATGAAGTATTGACTGTGACTGTGATTAAAAAGAAGGAACTATACAATGGAGAGGTTTATTTGCTACAGATATATTACTAGTAGTTCTACTAACACTAGACCTCGCGAACATAAACTTTTTCCTTTTTTTTTATTAACAAATTTATTCTCCACAGACTCCAGGGTCCGTGCCTTTTATGAACTAATATATGCATTTATAACTACTTACATTTTTTTTTTTTAGTTATGCAAGAGGAAGACAAAATTTTAATTTACACTTAACTAACATGCATGCGTGTATACGCCGAGCAGTCCAGCTCCCGCAAGCAGCACCCGTTCACGAGTTGACGCATGTGCCAGCCATCGCTCTCCTCAACCATGTTTGAGGGAAGAGGGCGACCCGCCACACGACGCCGCCGCAAGAAGAAGCTTTTTAGTGAGCGTGAGTGCTCTGAGTATACACGCTTTCTTATTGAATTTACAAAATTAGGGACAGACAACTAAAGAATAAAAATAACCTAACATCTAACACTTTTTTATATAACAAACAGCGAAACTTTCCATTCAGGGCCTCCACTACCGCCGTGTTGCGATCTTTGATAGCCATTTTGAGGTTGTAGTCTAAAATGGTCCTTGGTGTAGCTGCCATTGCCCGCCGCACAAAACGGCTGATGGCATCTCCTTCATCATCGGTGTAGTAAGGTCCCGGTGTGCCTCGAGACTGCCACGACTGCATGCGAGACGCTGTCATGTAGCTGCAGTTTGCCTTTGGTCTTAATGACGATGACCGACTCGTACGTCAAACCTTGAGCTTCATGGATGGTGAGGATTCGTGACCCTGTACCTCCCCCGTAACCCTGGTTGCTAAGGGTTAACTTTTCTTCTTGAGTGTGGACCAAGAAAAGAGTTTTAGGGGCGGCTTTGGGTATTTGGGAACCCGTGAACCTTCTCTGCTCTAGTGACTGGATGTGGGCGACTGAGGAATATATTCCTGAATATATTTCTCTCAGCGCATATGCGACGTCCATTGGATTGCGATGCGTGCATAACAATTCCTGGCTGATGTTGGTTACCAGATTTGGGCGATGGTACCTTAACTCAAAGAGATTTTCTCTGTCAATATAAGGCAACTGGTTGATATCTCCAATGAGAACAATCTCGCCGGCACCAGACAGCCGTGTAGCCATTACTATGGCTCCGAAATGGTTCATGAGTGCTTCATCTACCATGAGGCGGATGTAGCTCTCGTTTTTTCTGAAACCATTTACGAGAACAGAAGCCATGGTGCGCACTCTGGTCTTTACCAAGTTTCCTATCCGGTGCGCTAGCTTCTCTCTCAGATTTTTAGCTGCCTCTGTTGTTGTGGTGATAATGGCGTCCTTGTTCGCATCAAGTTTCCAACTACCCAAGTTGTCTTGCCGCATCCTGGAACTCCATTGACCCACTGTATATTAGGCACCTCCCAGTTTTCCCACAATGCTTTAACTCCAGAACCCTCCTCGAGAAATTCCGCCATTTTGAGGATTTTGTCATCTAGCATTATTTTGGTGTGCCGGGTTGTGACTACAATAGGGTCATTCAGTGGTGTTGCATATTTTGGTCTTCCCGTCCGCTCCGTTTCACCCTCATCTAGGGCCACAAAACCATTCTTAGCGCTGTAAGCTGCCATATGATGACATGACATTTCTCCTCTTATGACCAGGGATGATTCGTTGTCATATATGGCTGCTTCTGCTTCATCTAGTCTCACCCTCAGAAAGCTTTCGGATCCAAGTCTAAATAACTCCAAGATATTTGCGCATATTTTGAAGTTGACTTGTCTCGTTGCCCTTGTGACGGCTAAAAACTCGATGAATGCATTTCTGGCATGTTCTGATGGTGTGTGTGCTGGGATATAACGGGGTGGACAGACCTGGCCCATGTCGGCTCTTGTCCGGGCAGCTCGCAGTGGTACCAGTTCCGGAGCCGCTTTTGTTACTTCTGGTGGTGATTTTGGTGTCGACCTGAGCAAGCTCTGCCCTGCAACACTGAAAGCCGTTAGAAAAGCCGAGACATGGCTCCTGCTATTTAAACAACTGACACGTTTTTGCGACGTGGTTCTTTCATCAGTTGCTTTTTGCTGCGCTCGCTCGGATCCGCTGAGATTGGTCGATGTCGGGATAGGGTGTCCCCAGCTATCTGTTGTAGAGGGGCCGTCGTGTCTCTGGGATTTTAAGTAAGACAAGTTCTCACCCCTATCTTCATACACGACCACCTCATGATGTTCTGAGGCTTCCAGGCTGCCTAGCCGATGCACCACTTCTCCTTTTTCGCCCTCGATCACCATTGCGTCGACGCTTATAACCCGGGGAGCACTGTCTAGATTTTCACCAAGTTTTGTTAGTAACGAACATACCTGCACGAAAGGTGATTGGGCCGTCCATTCAAACAGTAGAATTGTTTTATTTTTCGATCGTACTAGTCGACATCGGTAGCCAAGAACATCGGATACTGGCATGGCATCGTACGTTTTCCGCTTCATGGTGGTTTTAGTGGTACTCCTGTTTAAAAGACATGCTAACCCAGGTGACAAACGGACACGCTTACTGTTACGAACCCGACAGAAGCCTACCCCAAGTCTTTCCTTGGCATTGTCCATGAAGAAAGCTACGCCACGTATACGAATTCCCGGCACTCCTTTGTCTGCGTTGGCAAACAGTTCTTCAATTGCTACGCTGTTAGGAGATATCTCCGGCCGAGGTATGATTATTGAGGCTGGTGTTATTTCAGTTGTGTTCGGTGTATGTGATGTGATGTTAGGGGGAGGATGTGGTGGTGCTAATGCTGTTGGCTGTGTTTGTGTTTCTTTATTTAGGGTGGAATTTCTATTGGCCGCTATGCGAAAAGACCTCTCAATAAAGGACAAGAAGTATGATCTATTCTGTGCATCCGATAGGATGTGATGAAGATCAGACTCCACAAGATTTCTGTCCATCTGAATTTCAAGATCCTGTCGTGCGGCCAAAAAACGGGGACATTCCATGAGCACGTGACTTTTTCCTTGGCAACATATAGAAGTTGAAACCATGTTTTCCCATATTCCAAATAAAATAAACGTTATTTTTATCCATAAATACTCCAAATAACAGATATGTAATAAAAATAAAACAAAACGTTAATAATACTATTAATTCTATCTTCCAAGCTATTCCAAGCTATATTCATTCTATCTAAATACTAAATTACTTTATCTGCCGAGGAAATAAATTACCTCGCCAGATAAAGTAAATTATTTCTCTAGAAAAGATTTTGGTGAAATTTCTATGGGACCAATTTGTAATCAAAATCCTTTCAAACCAAAAAATATTTTTTTCAAATCGTTTTTTATATGACCAGTTATGCGGTAAAAAACATAAAAAATATACGGTCGAATTGAGAACCTCCTCCTATTTGAAGTCGGGTAAAAAGAACTTTACATAACATTTTATCTATCGAAGCTATAAATGCTCATATAAGTAAGTACCTTTATATTATTCTGTGATTGACGCAAACCCACTAAGCCAACATATTCCATAATCTATCGAAGCCATGGGCGTAGCTATAACTTTCTCATGGGGGGGGTCCACGGGTACAAAAATTTACTACTATTTGCCTCTTTATTTGCGCAGTCTATACGCAGACGAGTACTGGTTTCTAAATGTCAATCTTAGTTTAGAAAATTAAGCTACGGACAAACGTATAACTGTAAATAAAGTGTATAAGTAACGTCGGAACATTATTAATTCATATTATACTAGATATGATTTCACCCGTTTTATTTCGTTTTAACGAGCGCTCAACATTTGCATGACTCAAGTAAACAAATCATAGGTAATAAGTAAGCGCGAGCGCGAAAATTGTTGTAGTGTTTTTATAGTAACATGATTTATTTCTCGTATTAGTGAGCCCACAGTACTTCTATGGTAAAATAGTAATAATGTGCGAGCGAAGCGACCGCGAAAATTTTTAAGGTTTTTAAAATGAAATCTTTGAAGTGATTTGATTCATTGATCGTGTTAGTGAGCCTAGGTTTTACGAAGGACGTTTTGTTTTACGAGTTTATTCTGTCATTTCATATCTTTAAAATGTGGCCATGCGCGAGCGAAGCGAGCGCGAAAAATTTTGAAGCATATTAATGCTTCAAAAACATACTTAAACATACTTAATTAGCTTCTTCGAAGCAAATTAAGTATGTTTTGTAAGAATAAAAATGCGTAAAATCACTGTAAAAGATTACAAAATATGCGCATTCTGTACAATAATAAAAAAGAACCACTTGTTTATTACGAAATAATTCGTTAGAGGTTACGAAAAAACGTTTTTTAATTTTTGCAAGAGATGTATTATTATTATTACAAAAATTATAGCCTGTGACATTCTGGAAGCGAAGACAAATCTAATGACACCTCGCACATCAAAATCGGACAAGCCGTTCAGGCTTGTACTGTAGGCTGTCATATAGAATCATACAAACATACTCGTACATACACTCGAAAAACATTACCCTCCTTCTTATGCAGTCGAGTAAATACATAGTATAGTTTCGATTTGTTATGCGCGTTTGTAGTGTGCGCGGGCGAAGGATGGACTAAGGTCATACTGCATCTCTAGCAAAACTGTCATTATGACAACCGCGCATCAGGTGTTTATGTATATTTTGTAACATCCGTGCCATCCGCGATAATCCGGCATTATGATAGCACTTAATTTTTTTTTTCGGCCAATGCCATGGGGGGGGTCCGGACCCCCTGGACCCCCCCCTTATATACGCCCATGATCGAAGCTATACTAGGTATAGGTAGATAGCAATAATCTATGTAGACACTAAATTGTCTAGAAACGTAGTTAGAAATAGTTGAAGCCAAAAAGCCGCAGGAACATCTCGCTAAATCTAAATCACAAACTTTCATTATTACGCCCTATATCACCATTACAGAACATAATAGCAGCTGTAGAACCATAACTCTACCAACATTCATACAGCAAATTTCACGCGTTGAAAAGCAGTAGAAACAAACACTTCCTCCGTATGGCAACACTGTTGCATTTAAACGCAACCATTCTTCAAAGACCTCACCTGTTCGGTACTTTTAACGGGCCTGCCTCGTTTCGGAATGAGTCGAGAGGGCGGTGGAAGGTCAATTTAGATCGGAAACGGATTTTCCATGTTCAGGGATAGCCAATTAAACAAACTGTACGAAGTTGTAATGAGATCTGAGGAGAATTGAACAGTCAAAACGTTCGTTCCGAAAGCATTGTAATTTAGTTGGGAGGATGCTCTTTAAGAAGTTTAAGTACTCAGCAATAAAGGTGCCTTTAGGCGCTCCGAGTTACACGTTTCGGAATAGGGAGTGCCAAGGATTGGAATCTAAGTTAGTAGATAAGGTCGCGACCGTGTCATCATTTGGAAGTTTTTAAACTGTTATTAGTCTTATCACGTCGTCGAGATCTTGATAAAGTTGACAGTTCATGCAGATATATCTATACATAGTATGTGCGTATGATCGGACAGATTTACCTACTACCCTAGGTTGAACTCGGTATAGATCGAAACAGAAAGGACCTGATAACATAAGTGTTTCACCAAATTTACTAAACACGTCAAAATTGACAATAAATCCGTCAAAGTACAAGTTTCACTTGCACAGTGAGGCTTCCGTACTCCCATGCAACATATTATGAACACAGAAAACAGGACTAATTAGCAAAATGTGCTATAAACCTATGAATATTTGTAATTTCACATATTTTCTATAAAGTAGATATATTCTGAAATAGTAAGCATATATCTAATAGGTAAAGAAAATATTATATTAATGCGCAATAATTCAACCGAATCAATTTGCTTCATTTAGTAAATGACAAAAATCTAATATATAATTAAATAACAAACACTGTATAAAGCACCTTGCACTGCATCAGTGCAAGGCGCGTCACCGACCGAGAGTGACGTGTGTGCTGCTCCTTTGAAAAAGACCGCCGAATGCGGTTGAAACTATAGTCGGATATTTCGCCTCAAAACAGACGTGAGTGACCCGTAGTTTTTGTTCAAAAACACTGTATATTAGTATTTACCTGTAATATTAGTAGGTATATATAGGTAGGTATATAGGTAGGTATATACCTAATTTTATTTTATCTTTCAATCATTTCCGTTTGTTCAAACGGTTGAAAGTGTTCTATTATACAACGTAGTGAGCTCATTATTTCACAAGTATATATATCCTAAACACAAGGGACCGTAATGATCAGGCCCCAAACGTGAAATAACAGCGGCGGTATGAGAATGTGTGAGATGCCGCAGACGGTCCGTCTGTTCAATTCCGGGGGACTGCGGCCGCTGGGTGCATATCTGGACGAAATTAATTTATCATATACTACGCATATCATCGCGATAAAAACATTGAACGAAAAATCATTCGATCATCTCAGTACAACTAATTGAAATTGAAATATTTTTAGGGTTCCGTACCCAAAGGGTAAAAACGGGACCCTATTACTAAGACTTCGCTGTCTGTCTGTCTGTCTGTCTGTCTGTCTGTCTGTCTCCAGGCTGTATCTCATAAACCGTGATAGCTAGAAAGCTGAAATTTTCACAAATGATGTATTTCCGTTGCCGCTATAACAACAAATACTAAAAATTAAAAAAAAAATAATATTAAGGGCTAACAATAAACGTGTTTACGCCCTATACAATAAACGTGTTTTTTTCGTATTTTTTTGCTCAATATTAAAAACGGTAACAGGTAGACGCTTCAAATTTTCACAGAATATTTACTTGTATATTACCTTTCAAAATAAATAATTAAATAACAATAAAGTAAATATTAAAGGGGGGCTCCCATACAACAAACGTAATTTTTAAGCAATTTTTACTCGATCTCAATTAAAAGGTAGAAACTTGAATATTTGTAAGTAAATATTTAGAAATATATTAACTATAAAAATAAATACCTAATCTAATACATAAAAACTCACAAAATGAAAATAATCCGTGCATCTAAACGCGGTGCGAGCGCCGGTTTAGCGGGGTAGCGGGGGAGGTAACATCACGGAGCGAGCCATAGCCGCGCGTATTCGCGCGAACGTCGTCATGCTGCCCGGATGTGTATCGAAAACCTACCTATAAGTTTGCAATTTACTACTTGGAATTTCGTTGATTTCTCGTTATTTTATAAACAGAACTAAACTTTGTAGTATTATAGATTTATAGATGATAGTACGGAACCCTTCGTGCGCGAGTCCGACTCGCACTTGGCCGATTATTTAAAGTATGTATTACGTATATTTTACATAATTTTAAGACTTGACGCTTGCAAAACTGCGACGTCTGTGGTCAGAGTCCGTGGTCAGAGTCCGTGGTCCGTGGTGTAAGCTTAGTTCCGATAATATCTACATGACATAGATTTCAGTTCTTGTTTTATTATTTAATTTTTAGCTCCACAGACGCCGGGGTCCGTCACCTTTGTCAGAATTACAAACTATTGTTAACTACAAATATCGTTACGGGAAGATTTCTTATTTTAATTTACCTAACTTATTACTATGTTGTGTGTATACCAAGAGCAGACCAGCGCCCCGCAAGCAGCACTCGATCACGAGTATGACGCATGTACCAGCCCGAGGCCTCTTCAACCATATGACCCGACATACGACGCTGTTTAAAAAGAGTCTTACTTATGTGAAATAGATATTTGCTATGATGATGTTAACATCAATGTGACAGAGGCTACTAGAGGCTACTTAGAGGCTAATTATTTTACATTAACTTCGAAGAAATTATTAAACCATATGAATAGCGCTCCCTCACCTACTAAATAGCATAGTCTAGTAATGTACGAAACGTGTGGTCTAAAAGCAAAGTTAACAAACCGAATAGCTGGCTGACCTCAGAAGTCAAAAACTTCTGAATCCCTTTCCCATAACTTGAAGGTATAATTTCGTAAGTTTTCAATGCCCAAAGGCAAACCCGGAATTCTGTAATGTGCTTTATATGTCACAGTCACACAAGGTTAGCTGTTATTAGCTCTTCTGTATATCAGAAGGCAATATCGAGCAAAAACGACCACAAAAAACACGTTTGTTGTATGGGAGCCCCCTTAAATATTTATTTTGTTCTGTTTTTTAGTATTTGTTGCTATAGCGGCAACAGAAATACATCATCTGTGAAAATTTCAACTGTCTAACTACTTATCACAGTTCATGAGATACAGCCTGGTGACAGACGGACGGACGGACGGACAGACGGACAGAAGTCCGAAGGCGAAGTCTCAGTAATAGGGTCCTGTTTTTACCCTTTGGGTACGGAACCCTAAAAATAAGTTTTTCTTTATCATACAAGCGATGTATTACAAATCTTATGAAGGATGTTTTTTACATAGTAATACGTTTCCGCTTGACCGGCAACTCGCCTGATGCGTTGCGTTGCGGTAATCCGCAACGTCTTAAGTTAAGCGACGTTGCGGTCTACGACGGAGCGCGCTTGTCTAGAAGAAACCAATTCACAAAAGTTAATAGATGTTCCGTATAACACTCGTAAAAATCCATCGAGCCTTTTAAGCTACAAAAATTCGATTTCTTTAATATAGTAAGTAGCTTAAGCGGATTTATATATTTCTATAGAGTAAAGCCACAGCCAAGATCTAGTGAAGTCTGTGAGTGCGGTTTCATATAGTTAGCAGTAAACATTTCCCGAGTTACGAGAATTTAATTAGGTTATGTGCGAAACTTATCCGATTACTTACGTAAGAAAACTTGGTAGAATCCTCACTCCTCATTGCTTATTTTAGAATGAGTGTCTCACTGTTTATGTGGTGTTTATTTATAATAAGTAACTTAACACCTGAAGCATATTTTAATCATTACCTCTTTGTGATTTTACAGATTATGGTTGGTAATCGGTTGTCAGATCTGTAGGGGTATTCAGAACTCATTCGAATTCGGAATCTATATCTCTGTCTCTACTATTCTCTATCCTCGACCATACCGTCGCTTATCATCAGGCGAGTTGGCGGATACGGTGGTCAATCGTAGAGTTAGACCTACTTCATAAAAAGAAGTTCTACATTATCCTGTTGTCTAAGCGGTTTAATCGAGTAAATTTTTCGTAATACATTATTTGGACTCTTTGGAGTCCTAAGGCATCTGATCAAGATATAAATATTTTTTTTAGCTATTCAAAACTTTAGTTAAACTTAAATGAAACTTTGGTCCATGTGTGATATAGTCCATCCGACATTGTTATTGTTATATCACAGGAGGCTTTTCATCAGTGTATGGTCAATAATCCGGCGTCATAACATAACAAACTAAAATTACACAGATCCAGTATTCCCAGCGCTCAAATAAGCTGAAAACTCTGCGTACTGCTGAAAAGGCTCGCTAGAGATGAGATTTGTTTAAATTTATCGGATCACTTAGCCGGAATCACCCTTGATTTAAAAAAATAGTGAAATGAATGAGCCAAGTATTGAACAAATAAATGTAGCACCTACAGCGTTAGTGGAAAAGCTGAACTGAATTCACTTATAAAGAAAAATGTGAAATGTTCAAAACTGTAACTGTATGATTCATTGAAGACACACAACAGCAGCCTAATTGAATTATTAATGTTTCCTTTACGTACTGTTTTTTTTAATAGAAAGAAGTTTATACAACTTTATACCATTTAATTAGCATCTCGAATGTGAATAGTATAAAACGATTAATATAGGTAACTGACTAGACAGTGTGGCTAAATAAAGGCTGGATTTTTAGACCTGCTACCGCACTCTTAACCTTATATATATATTCTAAATACAAATTACAAATTTGCCGTTTTCAGATCATTTTTTTTCCGATTAGACGGTCGGCCACTGATTCTCATCCCTAAATCTGAAATGAAGCAGCAGTGCGAAATGCGAATGCCCTGTTTAATTAGTCCCATCGAACACTCGTCTGCTTTAAACTCAGATAAGATTTTAGTCCGATTTAGTGGTTTTCACTAAATCTAGCCTCGGGGGGATAATTTCATCTTAATACTAGTTTTATATTCATTGATAAACAATCATTACTAAGCCGTCTACAAAGATAATAAAGACCTCCAGAGACAAATAGATATATTACAATACAAGTATAATATTATACTTCATACTGTGTCGCAGATAGAAACATTCTACAACATACGCTATACAACGAACTGCATTTAGCTGCACTAAACATACTGTTACACGCTAGTGTTACATTTACGCCCTCTTAAGGGACACATTTAAGGGATTATTGTTTCTTTATGTTAGAGTACTCCTACTTCTCTTGGTTTACTGTCAACTAAAAAGCGATTTCTAAGCACAAACATCTCGTATATCGGGTCCATTACCGAAACGTTTTCAAAATAACTTTCCAGTCAAGTAAAGAGATGATAATAAAAAGATTTCTAAATTATTATAGATACAGATTGTGATTAAGTTAAATTTAATTTTTGACGCAGTTACGCAAACTAAGTAATCTTGACCTCCTACTAAACAAACATCAGTTCAAATAACATTTTTAAGCATTTTTTTTGTAATTACTAATTATGTGAAACAATATATAATATGCTAAGAAAGTGATAAGTGAAGCTATATTCACACCCTTGTAGATGAGCACCCCTTTAGGCAATAGCGTCGAAATTTAATTACAAAACCTGACAATAAGCCTTTAAACAAACATTGTGGTGGATGATAAACGGCCAACTTCATGCGTAAATTAATATAATAATGTGTATTGAAATGCGGTGCATTGAACCAAATCAACCAAGTATTCTACTCTTACTGGGCAAAATAATTAATTTTAGATAGATAGATGAACTCTTTATTGCACACACCTTAAAAGTAATAACATAGATTAGTGCAACAGGCGGCCTTATCACTAATAGCGATTTCTTCCAAGCAACCATGTGATTAATTTTACAGTTATAGGAGTCACACACACATTGCAGTAACACCGGCGTGAAGCGTGGCGTGCCCTTTCCTCTCATTGTATAACTAACAAGATAATGCATGCAAGCAAGAGACAATGCAAGAGATAGCATGCTTTTGCAATGCAAGTAAAAGTGCTTACAGGGACTAAAAACCGGACAAGTGCGAATCAGACTCGCCCACCGAGGGTTCCGTACAAACTAAATAAAAGGGGGAAATCATATATTTTTTTTATGTTTTCCTTCATAAACCGAAAAATATACATCGTAAAAATATTTAACACATTCCTTGCTCACCACTCGGATCCGAGTAGGGGCTATAGTAGCGGCGCCTCCCACTCGGATCCGAGCGAGCGAATGTTTGAGGCAGCCCTCATTCCTTGCTTAGATACACTATTTTTTTGCAATTAAATTAAAAATGTCCAGTTATCGGATCTTTTCCTATATGTGTACTGTAACACAATGCTTCTTGCCAAATTTCAGAGTTCTAGGTCAACGGGAAGTACCCCATATGTTTTGATTCCACTGTGAGTGTCGAAATGTGCGTTTTTTACGACATATTCGGCTGTAACTTTTTTTACGAAAACTGAGAAATTTTATTTTTCTTACTGCAGGAAGATACTATGGATCTGCATACCTATATGGTTTTAATTTCAACTCGATACCTTCACGCGTTCCCGAGATAAAGGTCTTGACACCCGGACAGACGGACAGACGGACAACAAAGTGATCCTATAAGGGTTCCGTTTTTTCCTATTGAGGTACGGAACCCTACCTCAACTAACCTTTTTTTTTTTTTTTTTTTTTTTTTTTTTTTTTTTTACCCAGGGGAAACCCTTTATGGGTACCACTGCGCCCCGGGGGAGGCTGCGTGGTTATGTGGGAGTCCCGCCCAGTTGACCGGTGTGCCGGATATTCCAGCCCAGTCAACCGGTATGCCGGGTTACCCACTAAAACCCCTGGGGTGTTTCGTCTCGGCGCCTGTGTGTGCCGGGCCCATGGGTGCGTCACTGAAACTCGTCCACGGACCCGGCGGCGCTGGTCCTCTGGGACACTTCTCGGTCAG
Organism: Lycia hirtaria; assembly: GCA_947563715.1. NCBI lineage: Eukaryota > Metazoa > Arthropoda > Insecta > Lepidoptera > Geometridae > Lycia > Lycia hirtaria. The sequence goes on from OX387375.1 coordinate 31,291,728, forward strand.
GGCTATCTCCGCCCTACCATCTCGGAGTGGCGCGCGGAAACACCGCGCGCGCCATCTCGGGGCAACGCTTTACGGACAGCAGACTCCCCCGAGTCTGCCGCCCACGGCCCATTTACGGGGGTTGGAGACTGTCCTGGAACAGCCTCCGACGGCTCCCAGCTCTCCGGCGGCGCATGGGGAGATCGGAGACGATCTCCCGTTCGCGTTCCGCCGTTTCCTTCTGGAGGATCACCTGCTCACAGAAGGAAACTACCGCCGTCCAATTCGTCTCATCAACCAACATTGCGCGTAGCAATGCTGGGAGAGACAAATCCGCCCCGACTGCGCCGATGAGGTCACGGCGCTCGCTGGCCCATGCTGGGCACTCCTCCAGCGTATGCTGCGCCGTGTCCTCTTCCGCGCCACAGTGGTGACACACGGAAGTCGGTTCCCTTCCGGCTACTCGGCATAGGTACTTTCCAAAACAGCCGTGGCCGGAAAGTACCTGAACAAGCCGGAAGGTAAGCGACCCGTGCGTTCTGTCCAACCAGTCTTGTATAACTGGACGGACCGCCTCCACTGTCCATAACCCAGCAGTGGGCTGCGCTAGGCGCGCTTGCCACCTTTCTACCAGGTCCTGTTGGGCCCTTCTCCTCCACCGCTCTCTCAGGCTTGGTGGGGGATCAAGTCCTCGGAGACGGAGCTCTCTGCGCCACCTATACATAGCAGTATAGAGCTCCGCCTCCAGATCCCACGGCAACGAGCCTGCCAGGGCGGATGCCGCCTCGAAGGAGACAGTGCGGTAGCCGCGTATCACCCCGACCGCCATCGCTCTCTGAGGTTGTCTCAGGAGAGCGACGGATTTGCGAGTCAGGGTGTCCGCCCACACTGGAGCTCCGTATAGCGCCATCGATCTCAGCACCCCGAGATAGAGGTGCCGAGACGAGTCACTCGGTCCGCCTAGATTGGGCATAAGGCGCCTGAGGGCGCCTGCCGCGCCTCTAAGGCGAGGGGCCAGTCCACCAAAGTGGCTATTAAAATTCCACTTACTGTCGAGTTGGAGTCCCAGATATCTCATCGAGGAATCCACTCGAATCCGTGTACCACCAATGGAGATGTGGGAATCTACTGGCGGAGCCTTCCGGGGGCCGTGGAAACATAAGGCTTCCGATTTCTCGAAGGCCACCCGGAGTCCCAGCATCTCCATCCTTGCCACCACCTGACTAACCGCCTCGGTCGCTAGGCGTGCGGCCTCTTCGAAATTAGTTCCTCTAGCCGTTACCAACGTGTCATCGGCGTAACACGTAACGCTCGCTCCCGGTGGGAGACTGCCTCTCAGGACCCAGTCGTATCCGATGTTCCACAGGGCAGGGCCTACGACCGAGCCCTGCGGAACACCGCACGACATGGGTCGTCTCAACCACCCGTCGCGTGTTGGGAACACCACCGCTCTTTCCGCCAGATATGAGGCAGACAATATAGCCTGCATATATTTTGGGAAGCCGTGGAACGCAAGTGCCTCCCTCACGCAGCTCCAAGGAATGGAGTTAAACGCGTTAGCGATGTCCAAGGAGACTGCGACGACTACCTCTTTGTTGTCCACGGCTTCGTCCGCAAGGGCCCTCACTCGCAGAATTGCGTCTATCGTGGACCTGCCCTTGCGGAACCCGAACTGGCAGTCTGCCAGATTTGGCCCAACATTCTCTAAGTGCCTGTAGAGGCGCGATGCTATTATGCGCTCAAAAAGTTTGGCGCTCTCGTCTAGCAGGACTATTGGCCTGTAGGCCGACGGTGAGTCCTGTGGGCGCCCCTCCTTTCTAATGAGCGTCAGCTTGCCCTCTCTCCACTCTTGCGGGAAATACCCCTGCGCAAAACATGCATCGAAGAGAGACCTTAGACGCGGCCCCAAGGCCTCCAGTGCCAGCACCCAGGCCCGACCGGGGATTCCGTCTGGGCCCGGGGCGGTGTCCTTTGCTTTCAGCCTCAGTATGGCCGCACCCAGTTCTCCCTCCGACACGAGCGGGATCTCTTCCTCCCTTTCCGCATATTCCGGAGGAGACATTGCCATGCTTGGCGGTCGGAAATGCGATCTCTCCGGGAATAGGTTCCCGACAACGCTCTCGAGGAGCCGAGGGTCGAGTGTCTCAGTCAGTGGAAGCACCCAAGGGCGGATCTTCCGCCTTACTTCCTTATATGGGCGCCCCCATGGGTCGCGACTCAGTGTCTCCAGCATCTCGGCTCTGGCTTGTACTTTGGCGTCGGAAATCGCCCGCTTCAGCTCCTTGACAGAGGTCCTATACTCCTCGTAGAGCCGGTTTTCCACGTCTGGAACTCTGTTCCGTCTGCGTCGGTGCCTCGTATACTGGCGTCTGCCTGCCACGCATTGAACGCGTAGTGCAGCGATGTCCTGGGACCACCAGTATACATGATGCTTCGGTGGACGTGGGCCGGCTCTGGGCATGCTCACGTCGCAGATGTGGGTCATCGCCTCCCGGAACCATGTCGTCTCCCGCTCGATGTCCAATGCATCCGGCGCACCATCTGGATTCGACTGCCAGGCTTGGACAATCGATGCTTCTGCCAGTAGGTCCCGGTCTAGGCTCTTCAGGACCCATCTTGGGAAGCAACTGTTCCTACCTTGTCTCCCTGGGGATGGGGCACCGGCGCTGCTAGTTCGTATCTAATGTATAGGTGGTCCGATGCCGTCTCCTCCTCTACGAGAACCCTCCAGTTTTGTAGGTGCTGCGCTACAGAGGGCGATGCGAACGTAATGTCCACAATCGACCCTCCGTTGTGGCGCACGCACGTATTGGCCATTCCACGGTTTATGACGACCAAGTTAGTCATGGTGACCCAATCTTCGAGCGTCGCACCGAACACATTGGACACTGGTGACCCCCACGCCGTTGATTTGGCGTTGAGGTCCCCAGCGATCAAGACAGGACAAGGCAACGACTGTCCAATGAAGGCCCCCAGCCCAATCAGGTAGCTCTCGAATTCGGCGAGGGATCCGTTTGGAGAGAAGTAGACTCCGATGATATTGATCCCTCGCCATTTCGCCGCCACATAGCCTCTGCCTCTCGCTGTTACCCTCAAAGGCGGCACTCCAGCGCCTGCTACAATAGCTACCAAGCCGCTGACGTCCCCCACCCAATTATCCCGGGGTGGGACGAAATACGGTTCAGCTACCACTGCTACTTCGATCGACCATTGTGCCATGCTCTGGACGAGTAGGTCCTGGGCATAGGCACAATGGTTAAGATTGCCCTGTAGGATCTGGTGGGCCATGACTAATTGTTGTCATTTTCCATCTCCACCTCGTTCCCCTGGGAGGGGGAGCTCTGCGCTGCAGGTCTCGTGGGGGCTTTAAATGCCCCTTTTCTCTTAGGTGGGGAGCAGGACTTGCTCCCGAGCCTGTGATTCGCCGGCTTTTTTGCGGCCTCGCACAGCGAGCACTTCACTGATTCAGCGGAGCATTTGGCCGCTTTGTGCCCCGTTTGTCCACAACGATAGCACTCGTTGCTCCGGTCCGTCTCTGAGGTGCATTGCGCACGAGCATGGCCACTCTCAAGGCATCTGTAGCACCTCATTCGTCGGACCGGAAGCACCTTTACTGCGGCCGCAATCCAGCCCACCAGTAAGCGTCCCTCATTTTCCAGCCTCTTAACTGCCTCCACCGGGCAGCGCGCCCAGACACTGCCAGTGCCCTGGTAATCGTACCGTATTTCCCCTACTCTAACTGTGTCCACATGGCAGCCACCTTGTCTGGCGACTGCTTCCGCCACTTCCGGAGACGTTGTCGAGTCGTCAAGACCCGTGATACGAATTTCTGCGCATTTAGTGGGTCTTGATACTCGAACCATCGTCGGATCCAGTGTCTCCTTAAGCTTTTGGGCCAAGGTATCTGCCTTGTCCCCGCTGGCGGTGCCCGGGATCTCTAAAATGCGAGCTCCGGTTGCCGCCCTTCGAAATCGCAGACCAGTTATGTTACAGCTGGCAAGGGTGACCTTGCGCCGGGCATCTGACAGAATACTAGCATATGTAATGCCCTTCTCTTCTGCTGCGGCCTGCAGGGTTATGACCACTGCTGAAGAGCGCGCGGGCCGCAATTTCGGTTTGGGAGGTGGAGCCCTCTGAGCCGGTGGGTTGATTTTTTTCGCCGGCTTGCCTTTTCTCGTCAGCAGCTCCCAGGTCCCCTCGTTTGCAGTACCTCAACTACCCTACCCTAACACGGAAAAAATGAACACAGAAAAAAAAGGTAGATTGGGCCTTGATTGAGCTTGACTCGGGCTGGCACTTGAGCATAAGCATTTATAAATGATAATAAAATAAATATTTGGAAACATTTCACACAACACCATCTAGCCCAAGCTAAGCAAAGCTTGTACTATGGAAACTAGATGGCTGATAGAATACATATATACTTTTTTTTGTAATTACATACTTATGATACATAGAAACACCCAGACACAGAACAAACATGCAAGCTTTGCATGAAAACATCTGACCGGCTACCATCGCACCGCTTAACATAATTATCCGTTTTGTAAACAATTTTGCAGTATTCATTTTTAAACTAATAGATATATCGTAAAGTTAAAGATTAATGTTTACTGAATTAACATTTGAAACACAACAATTTTCGTTAAATACATCCTAATCCTACGAAAAATCCCACGCTACGCTTTGGACTGAATCCTAGAGTTATCAGTATTATACCAGGGATTCAATACATCACTCATGACACAAAACACTGCTTTATCCTTTTTTGGTACATTATCTACTATTAAATTTAGTAAATAAAAACGCATGGTACTTGGTTCGTGTGATGTGAAGTATTTAATTTATAAAACAATCCATATATTTACAAACAAAAAAACAAATTTCGCTGTCAACATTAAAATGTCCGTTGTGTGCTAGAAGGATAAAGGTACCTAAACTTAAATTATTCCAAGCTGAGTTAGATGTTATACTATAATATGTTAATTGGTGAACTTAAATAGTACACTACTATTTACTTAATTAAGACATGTAAATCTAGGACACATTTTAATTATCTTCTTGGAAGTTTCATTGGACTCATCATAGGTACATTGTGTTCTATCTATGCCTCTATAAATAAAATTTAACCGACATTGTCGGTCGTGGATACTACAAAATATGTTTTATATAAATATTATTAATATATTTATCATCACAGTAGTCGAATGCATCAAAACTATAGAGTATAGGAATAAGCGTATTAAAATAGTATCACAATAATATAATATTAGTTTAATTTGCTTTCTCGCAAGGGTATTGTGTAAGCAAAGTCTGAGAACATTTTAGCTGGCGGCTCGCTTTGGTTCGGTAGTATTGACGCATCATCAACTATCGGCACCCGATCACTGGCCCTGGATTGTTTCAACAAACACCCTACAAATATAGACACAGTATATAAGAAAACACCTGAAACAGCCGCCGTCCACCATACTTTGTACGCAGTCTCCACGGATCGAGTCACTGTCTTCCATTCACTACATGTTCTCTCGAAAGCCATACTCCTAGTACACACTCTAACTGCATACGTTATGGCATTCATTGTCGATACGATAATATCTGTTTGGTTCGCTAAAACACACCACGACTGTGGCACGAGATCGGACAAATCATCTAACTTCCTTTTTGGCAATACTTCAACAGTATAAGCTAAGATAGGACCGTTTGTAACCTTCGGTGGGTCCCATTTTACAGTTATGCGGTCTGAATGGTTTATATTGACATATTTTACTATAGGTATATCAGCTTTATCCGTAGGCAACGTCCTGACAACGCTACGAGCAAATCTACTACAATTGAGATTAGTGCAAGCTCGCAAACTGAACCTGTAATCTCGGTATGGTGCCAAACCACCGATCTGAAAGGCGTTCCTGGGAGCATCTATGTCCAAAATCAATGTGTTTACATGTTTTCCTATCGTTGAATTTGCATGTAGCCTTTCTTCTTTTATATTACAATCGATACTGCTGCAAACATCAAAAAAATCGTCAACCATAGCTCCTGCCGTCACAGAAGACAGGACCCCACACATAGATTCACATCCTCTTCCGTACTCCGTCGGAGGTCTCATCACCACCGCATGCAGCGATAGATCTATTTCATAAGCTTCGGCGTGCTCGCAATGATTTTTCACTCTAACATCATCTTCGTGGATATGTAATAGCGCCACGTCCAGCTCGTAACGCTTCAGATGTTGTCGATAATCCTTGTGATCGACCCACTGAATAACGACAGTTTCTGAATTGGCTGCCGTCAGTTCTTTTATGAACGGTGGTTCCGGTACCCCTACGGGAGTAGTGAAGTTGTAAATTAGACTTCTTGCTAATTTTGTGATGGTAGGGTCGAAGGCCTCTATGCAGATTGCGTATACTGACGCTGGACGTAGGGATGTGAGCTCCGCTATCGCGTACATGTCGCCGTAGCCGAAGTGAGCGTCCACTGCGTGCCACTCCGACTCGCTGCAAGTTTCAGGCACTATAGTCTGATGGGCTCCGGGTGGGAGTCTCACATATAGAACCGAGTAATGAGCGTTAATGTTTTCGGCTGAAAACATTATCAAAGCTGCAGTTTCGTTGACCGTCCGTATTTGCATTCCGACCGATACTTCTTCACAGCCGCCGCTGTATCCATTCTTTCCTTGCGGTAGATCTATATCTTTAATGGGCTTAACAGGGAATCGAGGCAGTAAATTTTCTATTTGACTCATACAAAGCATGGGATTGTCCAACATTTTAACTGTTCCTCTATCGACTATAAGATTTTCCGTTACGTTTTTCTTGAACAGAGCTTGAAGATTAGTCATGTCATAAACTATTAAACTGTAAGAACCTTTATACAGATTACGTCCACGTATTCTTCTTAGAGATGAAAGAAAGTCTAGGGAGGAGATGGTGAGAGAACCATGTATTTGTATATAATCGTAGACCTCTTGTATGCGGCCGAGGTACGTTCTTAATTCGTCCATTGCTTCGACTACAGCCCTGACGTGGATAGTTAAGGAACCATTGATGTAGACGCAGTGCCCGGCGTCTTGGATCGAACTTATTGACTGAATCACTAGATTTTTACACGTCTGAAAAGTAGGAAAATATATCAATTAATTTGCCTTTGTGTATTCACTAATACTTATATATAAAGCATTTAGACACACTGAAGCTTGTACTTGAATAGAACTTATCCACCAAAAACTCACATCCATTTTTAGGATTCCGTACCTCAAAAGAAAAAAACAGAACCCTTATAGGATCACTTTGTTGTTCGTCTGTCCGTCAAGACCTGTATCTCGGGAACGCGTGAAGGTATTGAGTTGAAATTAAAACCATATACGTAGATCTATAGTCTCTTGCTTCAGAACGAAAAATCAAACTTCTCAGTTTTCATTAAAAAAGTTACAGCCTAATATGTCGCAAAAAACGCATATTTCGACACTCGCAAGGGAACCAAAACCTATGGGGTACTTCCCGTTGACCTATAACTGTGAAATTTGGCAAGAAGCATTGTCACATTAAGGAAAAAATCCGAAAACTGTGTATTTTTAATTTAATCACAAAAATAGGGTCTTTATGCAAGGAAGGTCCAAATTTTAAAGTGCTTTAACCGTATTATGTGCGGTATATGAAATAGAGTCATTATAAATTTATTTTCATTATAAATAGATACATTCATTAGCATAAACTAAAACAGGTTTTTAAATATTTTTACGATGTAGGTATATTTTTCGGATTATGAAGTAAAATACAAAAAATATTTAATTTCCCCCTTTTATCTACTATTTTGTACGGAACCCTCTGAGGGCGAGTCTGACTCGCACTTGACCGGTTTTTTTATATAATTAGACCAGCTCCACGTTTTATGACTATATCGGCTAATGGAGTGAGTTGAAGCTGATTATGATGAGAAGATGAAGACACTTATTAATATCAGACTTGAAGAAACCTTGAGGTTTGAGCAAGAATGCTGAATATCAACGTTCTACTAACTTCCAGGATTACCTACTAATAAGAACTATATAAGACTCTTCAGGATTCAAGCTTAGGACTTAAAATTTCTTCTAGATTAAAGTGCCACTCGGTCACACCGTCCCTTACTTTGTTACTGGTAAACATATATCAAAAAAAATGTCCAAAGGTTATATCCATAATCTTGAGTTAAATATGGCTTGATTTGATGCTGAATTGAATACATACCAACCTTGTCGCAATTCCTGCACTCTCGGCATGTCGCACCTTTATGGTAATTGTTTATCTTCACGAAGCCGATGGGACATTCGAACACGCATTCATTATTCCAAATCCATCCTGTCAGGTTCTTGCACTCTGCTCTTGTGACGCAGTACTGACAGTCGGGGAGTACTAGCCTAGAATAGAGGAGTTACACGAATTACATGTTAAAATATACTTCAAAACAAGTATCTCTCAATCCGGCTATTTTATTTTGCTAATAAATTTCTCTGTTATTTATTATTAATTTGTTATTATTTAGTTCAATATGTCCTTAAATAACTATAATTTTATGAATATTTTGATCTGATGCCTTCTGATTGAGTCAAGGTACAGGAACAAACAGGCTATCAAGTGCAAACCAGTTTTTCAATTTTATAGTCAAGCTCCCGAGAAAGACGGTAAAGTTTGTCAAATGTACATCAGTACAACAGTGGTTGAAAGCCACATGCAATCCAGTAGTGGGCTTCTTGTGGCTGACATGAGATGACGGAGATAAAGCTTGTTGCATACTGTAGCACAATAGGACAAACCTTTTCTTTTTCATGGAAGGTATCGTAAATTTTATCTTTACCTTCTAATTGACACATTTGTATTGAATAATATTATAATATATATTCACTAGTCACAATGCACAAGGACGTAAGTAGGCACAGCAATTAGAGGCGCCCAAAAAATGTGGATGAATTGTGTGAATTCAGATATGAGGAATGGAGAAAACGTTGATTGCACCGACCCCACCTGAGTGGCATAAGGGAAGGATGGGAAGAAGGATAGGAAGGTGATGACCTAAATAATATTATTTTCATCTTACTAGCTCGTAAAGTTACGTTTCCAAGGCTAATATTGGCGTGGAAAAGTTAATTTTGCTCCCTAGGGTGGAAAGTAATTTCAAAATTCGAACACGACGGAGCTCTACATTTTCAATACAAAATATTTCCAACCTCTTTGTATAATACCTTCACAAAATGAGGAAAAATAGTTCGATTCAAGGAAGTTGCTATCTTAGCTTAGAGAAACACTATGTATTATTGTCCGCTAATTTGATAAAAACTGCGATAAAGCCGCTAGCGCCCGTGATGACTCACCTTTTTAACTTATGCATGCGTAAAGGCGCCTACCCATCGGCGCTCAAAAAAGTTAAAATCAGTCCATTATATAAAGGTAAAGGGAAAAAAGCTGATGCTAAATGTTACCGTCCTATATCACTCGTCCCCGCGGTAAGTAAGATATTTGAGGTCGGCTTAAATAATCGACTCTTGAATTTCATTTTAGACCGCGATATCTTATCGAACCGACAGTACGCGTATCGTGCGGGGCGCGGGACGACCGACCTTGTACGCGAAGTCGTGTGGAAGGTGGTGAGTGCGCGTGAAGCGGGACAGCAGGTCGCCCTGGTCTGCTGCGACCTCTCGCGCGCTTTCGACACCGCCGACCACGCACTTATCACAGGAAAGCTAGGCCATTATGGAGTTTCCGGCCCAGCGGGGTCATTACTGACAGACTTTATGTCCGGGCGAACACAAGCGGTGGTCGGAGACAAGGGTCGTGTAGTATCTTCTGAGCTTGAGATTGCGATGGGTGTCCCGCAGGGCTCGTGCCTCTCAAACACCATGTTCAGCCTCCTCCTTAACGACTTGCCAGGTGCCGTCGAGAATGCCGAGATCTACATGTACGCCGATGACGTCGCTGCAGTAGTCACCGCACCGACGAGTGCCCAACTGCAATGCGAACTCAATTCGGTGGTACAAAAACTCGACGAGTGGTTTCGGTCGAACGGGCTAGCGCTAAACAAGGAGAAAACCTGCTTCATGACTTTCAACCTGAATGGAAAATCACCAAAACAATACTCTGTGGCAGTCGGCAGTGCTGCGCTTCAGCAGGTCCAATGTACGAAATTACTAGGATTTCACATAGACGGCGCGTTGTCGTGGGAGACGCACATAGACGAGTTATGCGGGAAGCTGAGCCGCTCGTGCTTCGCGCTCCGGCGGCTCGCCAGCACCGCTACCCGCGACGTTGTGCGCTCCTGCTACTTCGCGACCGTCCACAGTAATATCACGTACGGACTGGAGCTGTGGGGCCGCGCTGCAGACTATTACAGAGTGTTTGTCATGCAGAAACGGGCCCTGCGTGCCATGTATGGAGCCTCCGATGATGTCTCGTGTGTAGACTTCTTTAAGGAGCTCCAAATACCACCATTGCCATGCGAAGTTATCTACCAGCTGGCTCTTTTTACACACAACAACCTGCACCTATTCCAGAGGAAGGGTGTCAATCAGACAAGAAACTTGCGAAGTAACAAGAGGAAAGATCAATTGGTGACGCCGTCGCATAGGCTCGTGAGGTCGGAGAGGTCGGTCTACATCGCGGGACCTGCGGTATATAACCGTCTGCCCGCTCATGAGCGAGACGCACCTTCCTCATCGTCCTTTAAAATAAGGCTTAAGACGTGGCTTCTCGAACAATTATTTAAAGAATTTTTTATTATTGTTAATATAATGATTAATTAATAAATAATATAATTATACACATTATTATTGAAATTGATGACGAAAATAATGTAATTAATAGTAATTATTAATATACAAACTTGACATCACGAAATATTTGACATGTAACTACGGAGTTATTAATAAAGAATTTGTATTTGTATTTGTATTTGTATTATATTAAAATAACCTAGATATTTTGTATATTTACGTAAAATGTAAATAAAAATGTACAATTTACTTTCTCTTAACAGTGTTTTGAATTTTTAGAACCATTTACACGAAAAAGGTTTGGATGAGTAAAGAAGAATATTACATATACGAGTTGTGTCAAGAGTCTAATAGAAGAAAAAAAATAGAGTAAAAAAACTTTGTACTACTTAATTTTGTTGTAAAACATGTTCAAAATTAATGAAATGTCTACATGTAAGTGAACTCACGTGATTATAATGTAACTTTAGGACCAGTAAAGTTACCTAAATGCCAAGCAGATTTTTCTACTCGAGAAAATAGGTGAACGAAAAAAAATCCTCGCTACGTTAAGATGAAAATTTTTGTATTGCACTCGGCTGTAAAGTTATTTTATGTCGTGTCTTCTTGAATCCACCGCTACGCTCAGGATTCTACACTAGAACCACTCGCTGCGCTCGTGGTTCAAACCTAGAATCCTTCGCTTGCTCTGGATTCAACTGTCAGACCCTCGACGGTAAAATACAACTTTCCAGCCTAGTAGGTACATTAAATAACTATTATTGAGCTACGATAAATGTTATATCAGATGAGGCTTATTAATTCACTTTTAACATTACAAATCGGGGACTGTTGATTTGTAACGTTCAATATATTGTGCATTGCCATCAAATTCCTATGCATTTAGTTTCTTGTTTGAGTCTTTTTAGCTTTCTAAGTTTTATGTTTTTCATGACATATTTTTGTAGGTATACTCACGTGTCAGATGGACATTTGGCAACGCATCTACCCCTGTAAGTGAAATTGCGGCATATATTGCATTCAGCTGAATTGGTCTTCCTGCAACCGAGGCACTGCTGGTGGCAGTCCTCAGCTTCTGGGCCTTGTAAATACGTTTGGCACCTCCTGAAAATGACATCATTTGGATAGATTAATCGTGCGAATTATTACGTGGTCGCGAATAACCATATCAATGGAATATAATTTGATTGAGATGATACTATTATCACATTCCTAAATATTGCAAAGCTGAGGCTTTGTCGTGGATTCTTGATCGCAGTATCGAGGTAGAGTGTGTAGTATGGGAGGGCTTGGAAGCCTTCCGGACCTCGACATATCTATTTAAACCCAATAAAATATCAAGTTAAGGCGTTCAACCTTTTCCTTATTTCTACGATAATAGCTTCTGCAACTTGTACCAGAGAAAGCGAGCTATGATATTTATAACAACGTACAGTGCCTTCTTATGAAGATCTTCCAAAGAGCTTCAGAAAAAGCGACTCAAAAAATATAAAATACTAGCAAAAGTATCAGTGTTACACTGTTGACGGCTCTATGTACAGCTAACTCCTACGCAATTAGGCTAAATACTTTCAAGTTTGTTTGCTGCTATTTCTATAGGTATAGAGAATTCTTAAGCCTCAAAATTTCATAACCTTCTAATTTTTCATTCGAAAGTAGGCCTGCGCTTGTCTGTCAATTCGCCTGGTGTTAAGCGACAGTTGCGGTCTGCGATGGAGCGCGCTTGCCTAAAAGATACCTATTCATTATTTTTGAGTAGTCCGCTAAAATTAAGAAACTCATTCACAAATTATTCGATATTTTTGATCGTTTTACACACTTAAGTATCTAAAAATTTATAGACAGTTCAAAAACTACACACATCCGACGGGACTCCGTGGCCAAAATAGTAAAGGTTCACAAGTACAGATCGGGATATGCGGGTTGAAGTCCCCTCGGATGTTTGTAATTTTTTTTTCACTCACATGTTATTCCAGCAATGATTGTAGGTGGTGTTCCTAGTGCAGGTACAAGAGAAGTCGCAATGCGCCACCACCAGGCTCTGCGGGTTGATGACGTGTCGCGACCGGGGGGCGATGCTCTTCCAGTCCACCGTGTCCACGAAGCACGCCTGCGGGACGCCCCACACGATCACCCCGCCACGGTCTATCTTCACCAACCCGTACAGACCGATCTGGCAATAAAATAATTCTTGGAATAAACCAGTCAAGTGAGTGTCGGACTACACGAAGTGTAGGGTTCTGTAGTTGCATGTTGGAAATGCAACTATACGGATTTAGTAAGGCGCTTTGATTTGATTCTGTAAACATTTTAGTTTTTTTTGTGGAAATATAGATTTGCGCTTGACCGCCAACTCGCCTGATGATTAAATTTACGATTTCAATGGAATATGTGTACTTGCAATATTTTTCTTTTTACCTCGGCTTTTAGTAGGCTTCTATTTATTTTTATTTAAAATTAATTTTCTTTCCTCGAAAATGATATTTATTCGTTTAACTTCACTGGGTAAGTTCGTTTAATTTTCACTACTATTGTAACACCTATTTTTTTGTTATAAAAAGTATGTCAGATCCTTTTACATAGTATGAGTAATAAGCCTACCAAATTTCGTTCAAATCCGCCTCGTAGTTTGTATTGCGGCGATGAAACGTTTATACTTTAAAACTTAAATAGTAAATATCTTGAAGAGTACGGAAACGACCTCTGGCAGATCTATCTTTATCCAATAAAAAAAAAAAATTTTTGCTATACAATTAATTTTTTTTTTACACTTATGAAATTTGGCACACATGCTTAGAAGCCCACATAGACATACATATGTGAATTGTGCAATTCTAACAATATTACATATCAAATTGATAATCTTTTTATGAAATATGAATGACGCAAAAATTTATTTAATAGGCATATATTAATGCACTGGATAAACACAAACTGGGTTTGCAGTTTTGCACACTCCGCAAGCTATACTAGGTATGATAACATAATTATTTTAAACTTTCAATTATTAATTCTGCCAGGTTTGTGTTGAATAATAGAAAACAACCACAAATCATCAAATCACTGAAAATGAAAGTGACAGGTGTGACACAAAAAGCAATAATGTAAGACTGTACCCAGGCAAGAAATAAACAACTTCAGATTTTTTTTAACTTAGATCTCAAAATATCCTAGCACTATCGGACTAATCGATCAATAATGATCAATGCTATACCACGAAGCATCATCGCTGTAGGTAATTAGCCCACTTTACTCCACTGATATATAATTATATAGTATAATACAGTCCAAAATCCCCATCTATATCTGGCAAGATTTGAGCATCGAGCTATAAATAACAGTACTTATAACTTACTGCTATGGAAGCACAATGTCCCGTCTCCGACCCGATAAATTACCCAAAATACCATAATATTCCGTAATGTCGTCCAACAGTCATAATATGAATCACAATGATCGAGGGCACAGTGTTCCTCCTGAGGTGGCTCACCTCGCGCAGAGTGGACATATCGTGTATGATGAGGCCGTAGTTGTTGAGCAGCTGGATCCCTCGTATCCTGGCTAGGTTGGGGAACAAGTGGCCCAGGGAGCTCAGCCCGACCACTCGGTACACTACCAGGAAACCTGTCACCTGCAAATAACAAGTTATGTGACTATACAGCCTGTTGCGTCATTAAATCGGTCAACAATTATATAAACAAAAATAATTAAACGGTCCAAGATCCATAAAATATTGTAGCGCCTACAAGTTGAGGGATGGCGATCAAGAGCAGGCTGCCGATAAATAAATAAATTCGTAAAGTACAAGAATCGACTTCAAAAAGAACAAAGGTTAATAACAATTCGGCTGTATCTTTTTAGATACGTTTTTTTTTTGTTTTGTTTGTTTTAAGAACATACTTTCAACTTAGTTCTTTAGAAATATATGCACCAAGTAGATGATGACGATGAAAGTTTATCAAAATCGGTTCAGTAGTTTGATTTTTAAAACAAAATTGCTAATTTTTGATCCCCGATCCAGAAAGATAAAAGAGCGTTATAAGTTCGACGTGTGTATGTGTGACTGTATGTGGCATCATAGCTCTCAAACAGATGGTCCGATTTTAATCTTTGTATTTTTTATTTTTGTTTAATCTAGGATTTTATCGAGATTGTTTATTAGCTATGTTTCATTAAAATCGGTTCAGCTTGTTTTTTGTCGGGAATTTTTGAAGTTTCTAAATAATAATAATTATTATTATTAAAGAGTAAATGTACGCTTTTGAGTTAGCAAAAAGTACTCTTGTCTGTCCGAAAGATACTTTTGAGTTGTTAGCAGACGAGCGAGAAAGTAGAATGTTTTGTTTCATATGAAATTTTTCTGGAGCTTTTCAAACATCAATCTGATCATATCCATGATCTAAGCAAAACTACGCCTAAATATTGAGAGCTTATTTTAGAAAAATGCACTAAATAAATACAATTAAGTATCGATGTAAAAAATAACAGAGCTAGTTCAAGCCAGTATAAATAAGCTTTTCCAGCAGAAAAAATATAAATTATCAGAAACAAAACTCGAAAATTAAAATACAAGTCTTATCTTTCACAAAGATCTTAATATCGCCCACGCCATAAAAAAGTTTTCTACCTATCAATATTACGCCACACTCTGTATATCTAAAGAAATTTGCTGAGTTCGATCGTGAAAAATGATCGTCATATGACATAAAGTACTCGTACATGTTATTGAGTAGTTAGGTAGGAAGTTCGCAGAATATAGGTATTTGTCTGCGTTATGGAAGGGAATAAGGAATAGAGTAATATTTATAACCTTGTTCGTGCAAATTTATGGATAATAACAGGTGCCTATAGGTTATCGTTAGGTACCATCGGTACAGCGGTAAGCTGATACTTTATGGACTCGCTTTTGTAGGTACCTAGGTGATGATACTTTCTTCCGAGAACTAATCATATGAGTGTTTTGATTCATATCGAACAAAGATGTGGTTATTTAGATGCATATACTTAAAAATAAAATGTGTTGTCGCTCCACTGCTAAGAAATCATTTATTTAAAAATAAATACTATTCGTAAGTAAGCGCAAGAGTTGAAATCAAATTAGGTTTTCTTAGGGTTTCCTTTCCTTTTTTTTTCTTTTCTCATCATCGTCATCGGAGCCACAAGAAGCTACTGCTGGAAATAGGCCTCCCCTATGTCCAGCAGTAAGCTTAGAAGTGGCTTGCATTCAGGGTTCCGTACTTCGAAAAAAAAAGAATACCGTTCTTTCCTTTCCGTACAAACGCATAGATATGTGAAACAAATTCGTACTTAACTTTTTATATATATGAAATAGAGAAAGAGTATGAAGATAAATTGCTTGGAGAATAGAAAAAATCTGGAGTACTAAAAGCAGTTTTTCCTATGGGAAATTTGTAATGAACAAACAAATCATATCTATCCATATCCAACTTTGTAAAACATTGTCAAGCTCAGGGTAACATTGAATATCTAAACATACATAATGCTTGTCGCAAAATTTATTACCTCCAGTGGCCGCAACGACCTACGGATTTGGTTACGGTAAGTCGTTAAATTCGTCTCAAGTCTGGAATTACTTACATAATAAGGACGCTATATTTCTCAGCCAGTTTTCCGTTATTCTATTTTTACAACCTTTTATTTAACTTATAGTATGTGTGGGTAAAATCTTGTAACAAAACATCTTGTAATCTTGTAATTTGTATAATCTTGTAACATTTTAAAGCCATCTCTCGTCTGAATGAACTGAAATTCACGGCACCATTCTAAATCTAATGGTGGATTTCCATGGTCGGGGGACAATAGATTATGCACCAAGGGGATAAAGTAATGTTTTATGTCACGGACGATATATTGATTCCCGAGTGTAACGTAGGATTCTAGGGTTAGAATCAAAGTGTAAAGTGTAAAGGGATTCAAGCTCGTCCAAGACAAAAACATCTTTATCCCCGAGGTGCATAGTCTATTTTTTACACCTACTGCGAGATAAAAGAAAGAAATGATAAGATAAAATAAGATAAAGATAATTTTATTGTTCCAAAATACAGTTTCAAATTATACAAAAGACGATATACAAATCAAAGCTTAATTAAAGATATACTGAGTTTCTACCGGGCCTCAAACTAGGCTATGCCTGTCTTTTGGGCGCCCTACGGCCACAGTTGACAAAATCTTGTAGTGCGCTGAGGTTTGTACACATTAATTGGATTAGTGAGTATTCATATATTAGTCTAGCTGTATCCGCGACTTCATACGCGTAAGAAAACACATCCGCCGCGCTCCAACCTAACTGCCGACTCAATTTATTTGTGTCGAGTATGTGGTCAAACGTAGATGTATTTAAATGAAGAATAAACTGCCGTCCCCTTTTTTAACTCGCTCCAACCCTGCTCAAGTTCAGCTCCTGTCTCGATCCCACCTCGCTTATACTCCACTCCTGCCTCACATCTTTTCAACGTCCACCTTGCTCCTGTCGCACTTTGCCGCTCCGTTTTGCTGTCAACTTCTGCCATATACCTGCCTCGCTCCCACTCTACTACCTCACTTTCATTTCACTTCCTCTTCGCATTTATAGCGTTTACACCTTGCTCTTCTCCCTCTCCAGCTTCGCTCCCACTGCACTTTTTTCTCGCTCCCATTCCGCTTCCACCTCGCTCCCATACCACTTACGTCCCACACCCACCTAGATCCTTTGTTGGACTCCTATCTCACACCGTCCCTTGTTCCGTTTCATTCCTGCCCCACACTAATTCAGCTCCCAGATCGCACCTGTCCCATTTCCACCTATACTACTACCACTATATACTACTTGCCATCGTTCCCGTTCCGACCCACTCCTTCACGCTGGGATTCGAACTTTATTATCGCCCCGGTCTAATCTCCCTTCAGCCCCGCTCCTGATCAAGCTAAGATTTAAAAAATCAGCAATTCACTTGAATTGCAAGTCTGCTTATGAAAAGTCATAAAAAATGTCAACCCCCTTTTTTATCACCTTATGCCATCCCTGGCGCAAAATATTATAAGAGTCTTCGTTCTTATTTATTTGTTCGCGTAAATATTAATTTTAACCTCAAATCCCTGTTCATTCATCCCTGTTGTAAAAATATAATAACAGTATTAGTTCTTGTCTATTAATTAACCTAAATGTTGTTATTTAACGCCTCTAACATGAAAATTGTGGGTATTTTATAGAATTAAATAAATAATTGGAACCTAAATTGACAACCTTAATTCAGCCCTGCCGTAAAAATATTATAAATGTTTGTGATTATTAATTTGAATACTCAAATACAAAATTTTACGCCCCTGGCATTAAAATCGTGGTACTTTCATGGAATATTGTCCGTCTGTCTGTCCGTCCGTCCGGGTGTCAAGACCTTTATCTCGGGAACGCGTGAAGGAATCGAGTTGAAATTAAAACCGTATACGCAGATCCATAATATCTTGCTGTAGAATGAAAAATAAAATTTCTCAGTTTTCGTAAAAAAATGTTACTGCCGAATATGTCGTAAAAAACGCACATTTCGACACTCACAGAGGAATCAAAACCTGTGGGGTACTTCCCGTTGACGTAGAACTCTGTAATTTGGCAAGAAGCATTGTGTTAGAGTACACATATAGGAAAAACTCCGAAAACTGGACATTTTTTATTTAATCACAAAAAATAGTGTCTCTATGCTAGGAATGAGGGCTACCTCAAACGTTCGCTCGCTCGGATCTGAGTGGGAGGCGCCGCTACTATAGCCACTACTCGGGTCCGAGTGGTGCGAGGAATGTGTTAAATATTTTTACGATGTATATTTTTCGGTTGAATGAAGGAAAATATAAAAAAAAAATATGATTTCCCTCCCCCTTTTATTTAGTTTGTACGGAACCCTCGGTGGGCGAGTCTGACTCGGTTGTCCGGTTTTTTTTTTTTTTTTTTTTGAAGGCAATAAAAACGACACCATCTGTTTTCCACAATAAAGTAATTAAAGCCAGTAGTGGGCGGGTGGCCAAAGTTTAATTCCAGGCAAGCTCCCAGCACCAGGACGCCTCGTAAAGTTGCCAGACTCGGCATGTTTGCAGCCTAAAGCGGCGTATCATGAGTTAAGTGCAGCTTAAACACAACGCAAGTTGCGGTAAGACTTCCCAAATGAGCAATCACTAAGATGGCTGGAACATTGTTTTACTCAATAATTTCACAAGAAAATACAAACGTTTACCTTACGAAATATTTACACTAGTTGCACGTCGTACTGATAAACTAGCCACGTCCCACGCTAATACGACATTCCATACAAGAATATTTTTACCAATATGGTCGTAAAGAGTATAGTTTTAAAATGAACTGATTTTGAAGAAAAAGTTGAGATTATTAGCAAAAATTTCAATTATATTATATTTTATCAATAATTTTCGATAAAAAAAAATTAAGTAAATAAAATTTATAATTAATCTCCTGTTTTCTTCAACAAATGTGATTTGCCGCCAATAAAAACCTATTAAATCTATAATTTAATTTTAAAACTACACTTGTTATGCTCTTTTCGACCATATTTTGTAAAAAATACTTTTGTATCGAAATCACACTACCTTTAGTAGATTCTAAACGCTTACAGTTCACACCCAAGGAGCACAACTACCAAATTACATGTTTGTAGAATAGAACCCGTTAATATTGTTTTCCGTAAAACGCATTAGAGTAAAAACAAAAGAACATGGCACTAACCTCTCTCAGATTGGGAAAGCTGACGTTGACGAAGTCTTTACTCTTAGTCCTCATGATCGCTATCTCCAGGTTCCCGAGCACCACGACGCACTCCTTATACGTATTATAGAGCTCCTTCACGGAAGTGAACGTTTTATTCGGACAAATGCCTTGGTTTGACACGACGCTGGTATTGTACTGACGCAGGAGCTGGCTTGACGCTGAGCTGATGAAGCAGGCGGAGAGTAACCTGGAATAGATGTTTCTGAATAATTTGTAATAAGTTAAGTAATTTGGATCCGAGAAGACTCAACAGCAACAATGACCTTGAATAGTTGCAGGTAAAGAAAATAATCGAGTAGAAGTTAAAGTATAGTGGTAACCATTCTAGTGCCCGTTTAACAATTAGTTAACCATAAAGGTAGATGGAGCTTGAAAATTCAAAATATAGCTATAGCAGCTTTTCGTCGTGTGTATCTAAGTCTGAAGGAAATATTATAACGCCATGTAATTATTATTACAAGGTACATATGGGCATTATAATAAATCTCAAAATTATACAACGAGCTATGGAAAATACTATGTTCGTGATCTCTCTGCCAGATCGAATCAAAAATGAAGAGATCCAGCATTGCGGATTAGCAAGTTAAAGTGGCAGTGGTCAGGGTATATAGCACATAAAACTGATGGCCGATGGGGCCGAAAAATTATTGAGTGCAGACCGCCAGCGTAGCGTAGGAAGACCAGCCACGAGGTGAACAGAAGACCAACAAGCGGTAGGAAGACGCTGGATGCAAGCAGCGCGGCAACCGATCTTGAAATCCTGACTGAAGGCTGAGATGGGCATGATGATAACGAAGGTGCGTACTACTAAAATTTAGTATTTTCGTCCTTTGGAAATAAATCTTTTTTCATCATCACCGCGCTTCAAAGTAGAAAACAACCTTCATTAGACAAGCTGGCGGTCAAAGGCAAGCCTTTTGCTAATACTAAATTAAATTAAATTATGTAAATATGTAGGGTTTTCTACGTTTTTCCTTCTTTGGAAAAGTTAGCTTCTATAGCTGATTTAAAGTTTGGTACATAACGCTGTCTATATATCGTGTGGTGCGACTAACAACATGTTCTAATTAACTAAGTCAGTATCAAGGTTCATTAGATCTCGATAGGTTGACCTAGGTCACAGACGCAGATTAGGGTAAGTATTAATTATTGATAACTGATCATGCAATATACTCGGAGTTGGCGATAACGTAGAACACGACTGTATATCTTGAATAGCTAGAATTATTATAGAAAACAAGTATAGGAACATACAAGCGCTTAGACAACTTCCTTATTTGAATACGCAATATATTTTTGAAGTTCTATGAAGCGATTTGAACCGAGCGTTGCTGGCGCCACCTGAAATAAACGCTCCTCTTTCGCTCTCCTTTAAGCCGGTTAAAATGTCTAAGTTATTTTAATATAATATTTAGTGTTTCTTTACGCTAAGATAGCAACCTCCTTGAATCGAACTATTTTTCTTCATTTTGTGAAGGTATTATACAAAGAAGTTGGAAATATTTTGTATTGAAAATGTAGAGCTCCGTCGTGTTCGAATTTTGAAATTACTTTCCACCCTAGGGAGCAAAATGAACTTTTCCACGCTAATATTAGCCTTGGAAACGTAACTTTACGAGCTAATAAGATGAAAAAAAATTTGGTTGTCTGTAAAGTCGGTTTACGGACGATAGTTTAACGTGACAACGTCATAACAAAACATTGATGAAATGAGGATGATGATGATATAACGGGACAATGAGTCATGCATTTTTTCGTGCGTGCAGCCGGCGTTCGTCAATTTATTAGACGTTGTCACGTCAAAATCCGTGAGAATTGAACCCACAACTTATTATACATACCATTAGAGGTATTTTTTCAAATAAAGGGAGAAACGTCGGGGGGAGGCCTTTGCCCAGCAGTGGGACACTACAGGCTAAAAACAACAACAACAAAGGGGAAAGTTTTCAATGGCACCATTTACTGCCTAATTTAATAATATTTGCTAGTAATTGGTTCTAAAGGACAGTGGACATCTAATCTAATACAATAGTCATAGTCATGTCACGTCCCTTTTTGTTCATAAAGGATTGTTTATACCCAGCCCTCGATAAAACTACGCCAATCCCATCCTACATACTCGTACCTACTATAATTACAGTTTAAAAAACTAAAAAAACACGCTTCATATTATTGTATTGTCATCGGCCCTCGATAAGTCTAGAAAGTTTGAATGAAATCTGACCGTTTGAAGTGAGTCAAAATCATGTCCAAAGGAGTCGGTTACAAACAAACAAACATGCATACAGGTGAAGCTAATAAACGCGTATTAATAAAGTATCATTCATTCATCGTAATTAAATAATAATATAATCAAAACATAATTAAAGATTGCGCGCTCTCCCATATAATAAAAGATGATTTTTTAAATCTGATCGGAATCATAAATGGCTAAGCCTCTACGGTTTCTTACAAATTTCGCTATAATTCCGAAGTTAAAATATTAAAATTTTGAATAAAGCAAACCGTAGAAGCATAGCTATTAACGGTTTCAAACATACAGACAAACATACAGGTACAAAAATAATTATCAAGATCGGATAATTTTTAGATGTTTCTCCTCTTGCATGAAATACGCGTAATTTAGTGCCGTAAGTTGCTGGAAATTGTTTTGTTGAAATGTGACTACTCTAGCCTTTATGTAAGAATAAATGCATGTGGAACAAATAATTTTTATCCAACTTCTAAAAAAATAGAGATTCTGTTTGTCACGCGATTGAAACTCCGTCAATCATCATCATCATCTCAGCCATAAGAAGTCCACTGCTGGACATAGGCCACCCCCATGGATTTCCAGAAAGATCGGATGGCAGCGACCTGCATCCAGCGTCTTCCTGCCACTTATATCTATCCTCTGTATGATATCCTCTGTCCACCTTGTGGCTGGTCTTCCAACGCTATCGTTGCCGGTTCGTGGTCTCCATTCGACTATGTCAATTATGACTTAATGACTTTTTAACAAACGAAATTGCGTGGTTTGGAGTCGGTTGATTCAGTTTTTATTGGGTTTTTTAAACTATAATTATTGTGTCTCGACTACAGAATCGTTCCACAATAAAAGTAGTATAATAATGCCTCCATGCGCCTGCAATGTATAATCGTCGTCTATTGTTACACTCGTATAATGTGTTACTTACCTAAAGTAGGTACCTACATAATATACACTTGGTATATACACACTGCAAAGGATTAAAAATAATGCTTCTCGTTATACTTGAATCTACTAATAGTAAAAGGGTGATGTAATAGTTGATGGGTTATCGCAAAATCAAAACAAGAACAATAGTCCAAGACCTTGGACTCCCGGTGATGAACAATAAGAATTAACAACCATGTTACTATATGGTACTATCACTACTATAACGAAATGATAGTCACACAACACTATTGAAGAACAGCAGGACTTTGTGCAATGCGGTGAGGATCACAGGTGGAGTATGATGCCGACGGAGTGGCGGTCGAGGCAAAGTTATCGAAGACTAGGTTGTACAGCTGCAAAATGTATTGACAATAATATTTTTACCATCACGGTTCGAACTTGAGCTCTATTAGCATAGGCCGATTTACCTGAATCTCGAAGATTCGCCCGCATAGAATTATAAAAGACTTTTGATTGTTGAGAAATCTTTTTTTGGTTGTATATTTCACAAGGAGATGAAAATGTTGCGATAGTTAGGTCGGGTGGGCTCACCAAACTAGATAAAATAAGGAATGAATATATACGGGGAAGTTTCAAAGTGGCACCGATAGCTGAGAAGCTGACAGAGAGTCGCTTGAGGTGGCTTGGACACCTCATGCGGCGAGACGATGACCAGGTGGTTCCAAAGACACTAGAGCTGCCCGAAGAGAAAAAGGGACGAGGGCGCCCTCCAGCCATTTGGTGGACGAGTATGGACCTAATTATGAAAAAGGCCCATTAGATCCTATTATGAGAGCCTCACATAACGTGAAAATACGAGGATAAAGAAGAACGTCGTTCCACGTTATTGAGGCGTACTGCACAGGAATGGAATTCTTTGTCGCCATCTCTGTTTCCTGTGAACTACAATCTTGGAATTTTCAAGGCTAGAGTGAATAGATATCTTCTAGAGCTCCATCCTCGGCCACAACGTGGCTTAACACCAGGCGAGTTGGTGGTCAGTAGATTAATCTTGCGTAAAAAATCAGATAAATCAAAATCAACCCTATTTGTATAAACTGTCCCACTGGTGGGCGCGGGGCACCTTCACATTGTGACAATCGTAGTGTACTACGCTGGCCAAGTGCGGGTTGGTAGACTTCTTCAAGAACATTGAGAATTCTCAGACATGTAGGTTTGCTCGCGATGTTTTCCTTCACCGTTTGAAGTTGCCGGCAGTCAACAATACACACATAGCTTTGAAAAGACAGAAATGCGCGCCGCGAGTTTCGACCCAGGACCTGCGGATCGAAAGCCAGGCGGTCTCTCGATTAGGCTACCGAAAACTTTTTCATCAGACAAACTACGGTCAAATACCTAGTCTTCAGCGTATGACATGAAAAGAACTCGAAGGATTGAATACAGCCGTCAAAATTGTCGTCATTGAAGCCAATGTTGCAAGTTGTACGAGTGTACGAGTTGTACGAGTACCTATGTCAACAGTTCAACACTATATAGGTAAACTCAATACCACAAAATATCAATGCTTATAAAATGGTTTGTCCTGAATACGTACATACGTTCGTACTTACAGCCTAAATCGCTGGACATAGAAATATTAAGTAATTTATAAAGTAGCTATTTTGTAGTGTTTCTCGATTGCGGTACAACCGCGGGATTTATGGATTATTAAGAACACAAATAATAATATTACATTTTTTTAAACTGAAACAAACGACTTAAAAATGCGCTTACTTATTTTAAAATCCAAACTACTGAACCGATTTTTATGAAATGTATATAGGACCACCTCTGAAGTATGACTTACCAAACAAAAAAAGTATCATCAAAATCCATTTAAATGTAATTAGCGAATTGATAAATATACAAAAAGACATACAATCGAATTGAGAACCTCTTTCTTTTTGAAATATGAAAGTAGATAGTTACCATATCACCGCCGGCGGCGCCATGTTGCTCTCCAGCCGTTCCTGCCCAACTTGCGGTACTGTTTCTGCGCACGCGCACCTCGTCGTTTCCGTATTAGAAGCCGACTGAGCAGCCTGAGGTAGCCGAGCCTCACGCCTATGGGAAGACACATGTTCCCATGGCCCACGCTATTGTGGATCGACGACACTTACGTAAGTCTTTGTGTGGTAATCTTACGAGCGAAGATGGCGCGAAATGCCCTGGAATCTAGACTGATCTGTCACCTAGCTATAGCTATATATATCCATGGGTATATGCGGCTTATTGTGATAAACTGCTGAACTATACGCAGATAGGCAGTTGCGGTTTCACGCAGATAACTTCGTTTTTATTACCAGATAGTTGAAGGAAGATCATATTTTTAAAATTGATGCATGTGTGTTTAATTTTTTTATTCAACAACTCCATGATCGTGGCTAATCGAAAAGAGTTTCGATATTTTAAAAGTAAAATAATGTTGTTATATTTACGATATTATTGAATAAATACTAAATTATAACTAAATATAACCGTTTGATGGAATTCAACATATGAAGTTTCATGAGATTGTCTTTGTTTTGAAAGTGTTCTACCAAAAAAAAAAATGGCGGAGTAATCGTGTACCAAACAAAAACATACAGTCGAATTAAGAGCCTCCTTATTTTTGGAAGTCGGTTAAAATGGCGCAAAAATTCGAAACCCTTCAACGTTTCCCGTTACATCACTTTCACTGTACTGAATCCTAAAATTAACCACGAACATAGTTGCCATACGAAACATTAAAAGGTTTGAAATTGTTTTCAATCGCTACACTAGTCGCAAAATCAAGCAAAAGTATTACTATATTACTAGTACGATTCGCCGAAACACATATTTCTAAATGATTTCTTTATCAATACGCCGCTACAATAAATACTAATAACTATTGCGGTTAATAACCTGACTTAGTATTCTCAAAGTCACTTTAATAATGCATTTATTATAAGGAAAAAATATTAACATAACGTATTGATAACACGCGGGTAGCAACAATAATAGTACCACATATTACTTAAAATGATTAAGTGTTAGGTACTTAGAATAATAATTTATGCTTCACTAGCTGTGCCTACCCTGTGGTTGCGCCCGCGCCGCAGGAATATGATCGTGATTATGACGAAATATTGAATAGAACAAGTATCCATGTTAAAA
This sequence comes from Lycia hirtaria, assembly GCA_947563715.1. Taxonomy (NCBI): domain Eukaryota; kingdom Metazoa; phylum Arthropoda; class Insecta; order Lepidoptera; family Geometridae; genus Lycia; species Lycia hirtaria. The sequence continues at coordinate 31,317,534 of OX387375.1, forward strand.
GAAAAAAATACCCGACTACAGAAAAGTAGTTATTGCAGTCTAACTTACGAATTCGTTACGCTAGACATGCTGTTGAGTGTACGTTTTTGTGAGAAAGTATGCGTAAAATCGCTGTAAAAGATTATAAATGCGTATTCTTTAGAATAATTCTAGTAAAACCACTTAAAGTTCGTCGGAGATTACAAAAAACCGATTTTTTTGCGAGGTATTATTAAAAAAAATAACATGACACTCTGGAGGTGAAGACGAATCTAACGACATCTTGCACATTAAAATCGGTCAAGTCGTTTAGGCTGTAAGCTGTCATATAGAAACATACATAAATACCCACATATTACATACATATAATTAGACATATATACAAACATACATACACTCGAAAAACATGACCCTCCTTCTTACGCAGTCGGGTAAAAAATTATCAGACTGCAGAAAAGGGACTTGTATTGTTTATATAATAAAGTATTGTTATATTTTCAAAAATGTAAAGTACTATGCGCGAGCGAGATAGAGAAGTAGGTACTACCGACAGGGCCTTAAACTGCCTTAAGCGACGGTGTGGCCGAAGATGGAGCTAAATATGGCGATGAATATTACGATGTTTGTTGTATGAAGTGTGATGTGGTAATATCAGGTCTAATTTATAAGTTTTTGGACGCGATGAGAGCATTTGCCAGTGTGTATTATAAGATTTCTTCAAGTTTTTTGAATAAAACAAGTTATTAATATACTAGTCACAATCTAAGTCACGTATACAGTCATTTTCAATTTCAAGATCAAGATTTCAAGGTGGCGATGACTTTACTGGAAGTCTATGGAGTTTTGCTGACAACGTGAAAAGACACGTTTCGCCGCTTTATTTCACTTCGCACTCACGCACTTCATCAAACATAAAATTAATAAAACACCACAATTTTTATAGCATTAATATTTAAAATAGCACAAGTTTAGCAAAATAAAATAAAACGACAACATGTTTCCATGGATGACGTTTCCGCCAAAATCCATAATTTATGTAAATTGTGGTGTGATAGTACAATGCATGATTATTATTTGTGAAGTGTGATAATTTATGTAAATTGTGGTGTGATAGTACAATGCATGATTATTATTTGTGAAGTGTGATAATTTAATGGGTGTTTTGGCGGGAACGTCTTAGTGTTGCTTGTTTGTTGTCTCTAACATGTTGTTGCTTTGTTTTATTTTCCTAAACTTGTGTTATTTTGAACATTAATGCTATAAAAATGGTGGTGTTTTATTCATTAAGTGTTCGATCAAGTGCGTGAGTGTGGGCAAGTGAAATAAAGCAGTAAAACGTGTGATTTTACGTTGTCGGCAAAACTCCATAGAAGCTTCTAGTAAAGTCGCCACCATTTTACTGAAGCAGGACGTGACTTAGATTGTGACTAGAACATTTACAACTTGTTTTATTCAAGAAACTTGAAAAAATCCTAATACTTGACACTGGCAAATGCTTTAATGCGGGTCCAATACAAAAAATAAGAAGAAGAAGATAATTTAATGTACCTATAATATAGGTAAGTAGTGTAATTATGTACCCATAATTTATGTAAATTGTGCGATGGTGTGTTAATACAATGCATGATTATTATTTGTGAAGTGTGATAATTTAAAGTCTGACTTGCGATCCGCAGGTCTTGGGTTCGAATCCCACGGCACGCACCTCTGTCTTTTCGAAGTTATGTGCGTATTGTTGATTGCCGGCAACTTCAAAACGGTGAAGGAAAACATCGTAGGAAACCTACATGTCTGAGAGTTCTCAATGATCTTGAAGATGTGTGAAGTCTGTCAACCCGCACTTAGCCAGCGTGGCAGACTATGGCCTAATCCTTCTCACAATGAGAAGATGGCCCGCGCCCAGCAGTGGGACAGTTTGTATAAACAGGGCTGATAAAAAAAAAATTAAGTCTAATAATTTAATAAGTATAATAGTTTAATTTGAATAAATGTATTCTAAGTAATTATAAATAAGTCATTAATATTGATTAATTATTGACTTAATTATAATTACATATAATACTTTTGTGTAGTATATAGTGCTTTTCTAGTTCCAAAAAAAAATAGTATTAAATATAAATTATTATTTAATTTTATAATGATAGCCTAATGTAAGATAGATTAGATTAGTTATAACGTCAATGATTAATATTTATTTTATTTTATTTTTACGCGGTACGAATATTCTGTATAGTAAAGGTTCACACACACACACTCGATATGTTTTATTAACGAACACTCACAAATAAATAAGTAGTGATTACGTGAAATAGACGAACTAGACGAACTGTGTAGTCATGTGCTTAGAGCGGCCGGTACTTGACTGAACACAATTAATAACATAATTGAAGCTGTGGAGATTTCGATGGGCACTTGGACACTAATAAGGTTAGATCGCGACCTTATACATACTGATGTTTTTCTTAGGTAAAGAATGCATAGGTTGTGCGTGTTGAACCGCCAAATCTCAACTTTTATTGGGAAAATGTACCATTTCAGATCAGGCATACTAATCATACAAGTATAATTTTAGAAAACTCTAAAACCCCCAACAGAAAACGGCTGAACTGACTTTGATGAAACATAGCCTAAAAACACTCTCGATGAAATCCTCTTTCAAACAAAAAAAAACTATACCTACCAATATCGGTCCATCCGTTGGAGAACTACGATTCTACAGCAGACACACAAATATACAGATATACAGAAACATACATCAAACTTATAACACTCCTTATTATGGATCGAGGCTAAAAATAGTTTGAAATAGAGAATTTAATACTTGCTTATTTAGTCAAATATTATTATACACATAGCCTGATAGTCTACCTTAATATTGCGTAAAACTAGTGCACCCTGACAACATACCTTTTTTGTCGCGTATTTCCTTTCCCGTTCATAACGGGCGCTGTTTAATGAAACACCCTGTGCAAGCCCGGGTCAAGTGGGTTTAACGAGCAATATTGCATCTTGTAAGGCGAAAGAACGGGGCTTGGATGCATGTTGTTGACACTACACAAGCTTGTCATACCATACCTGCCTCCTGCCTACCACTGACCTCAATATATACAGCGTACTTGTCTATATGGAGGTCAGTGCTGCCTACCTAAAGTATTACCACAGGACAATATTACTCGCGTATTACACTCTAATATTTGAATGAAAGACCTACAAACTGTCAGACAAGACAACGAATGAGTCTGATGAAGTTTGACATGCATGGACGTTTCAACTTTCAATACGTTTCAGTGTCCGTAGTGCGATCATCGTTCGTCTAGCTCACGCATATACATTTTTGAACATATAATTAAAATGATTGAATGAACTGAAAAAATCGTCGTTTGTAAAACTAGAAAACAACATCACATTAATATTCGACAAAAAAATATTTGATCCAAGTTAATTTTCATACATAAAAATCATTTTTAACCAACTTCAAAAAGGAGGTTATCAATTCGTAGTGTATTTTTTTTATATGTACACGAATTACTTCGTCATTCGAAAACCAATATATAGAAAGCTCCCAAGTTGGTCCCATAATTATTTTATATAAGTAGGTACATATCTATAAAAATGTAAATATTTTCATTGTATTCCTGAGTGATGTGCGTCAGATTATAGGATCACAGAGTTCCACTGATACGTTTTTCTTTGCAAAAGTGTCAAATGATAAGGATTATAATATACACATCTGCATATTTTCTAATCTTCGAAGACAAAACATTTGACATGTCAAGAATGACAAATCTCATTCTTGACAAAATAAAATAAGATCGAGTGAAGAGAGGTCTCTTTAAAAACCACGATTATTGTATGGGGACCCCCCTTAATATTTAGTTTTTTTTTTATTTTTAGTATTTGTTGTTATAGCGGCAACGGAAATACATCATTTGTGAAAATTTCAGCTTTCTAGCTATCACGGTTTATGAGAGACAGCCTGGAGACAGACAGACAGACAGACAGCGAAGTCTTAGTAATAGGGTCCCGTTTTTACCCTTTGGGTACGGAACCCTAAAAAGTTTACAAACGTAAAGGATTTAATAAGTTGCGTTTGAAGACTTTGAAGTCGGTTTTTTAATTAAAAAATTATTGCGTTAATCATTTCTAAAAATGATTTTAAAATTAACTTGGTTGTTCATGACATATGTTCGATCGTGAGCGTGGGCAAGTAAAATAAAGTAATGAAACATGTAATTTTACGTTGTCGGCAAAACTCCAAAGAAACTTCTAGTAAACTCGCCATCACTTCACTGAGGCAAGACTCAAAGTTGAGAATGACTTATAGTTTACGTGACTTATAGATACTGTAACTACAACACTATACATATAACTTGTATTATTCAAGAAACTTGAAGATATCCCAATAGTTGACAATTGCAAATCGCTAATCACGTAGGTCCAATACAAAAAAAAACAAGTGCGAGTCAGGCTCGCCCACCGAGGGTTCCGTACAAACTAGTAGATAAAAGAGGGATTAATATATTTTCCTTCTTATACCGAAAAATATACATTGTAGAAATATTTAAAAACCTGTTTTAACTTATACTAATTAATCTCTTTCATATGATACCCCACATGCGATACGGTTAATTCACTTTAAAATTTGGACCCTCATTCCTTATACAAAGACACTATTTTTTTGTGATTAAATTAAAATCGTCCAGTTTTCGGATTTTTTCCAAAGATGTACTATAACACAATGCTTCTTGCGAAATTTTATAGTTCTAGATCAATGGGAAGTATAGGTTTTGATTCCCTTGTGAGTGTCGAAATGTGCATTTCTAACGACATATTCGGCTGTAACTTTTTTTTACGAAAACTGAGAAATTTGATTTTTCTTTCTACAGCAAGAAACTATGGATCTGCGTATAATGGTTTTAATTTCAACACGATACCTTCACGCGTTCCCGAGATAAATGTCTTGACACCCGGACGGTCGGACAGACAGACAGACGGACAACAAAGTGATCGTATAAGGGTTCCGTTTTTTCTTTTGAGGTACGGAACCCTAAAAACGGACCAGTGTTAGTCAAACTCGCCCACCGAGGGTTTTGTACAAACTAGTAGATCATCATCATCTCTGCCACAAGAAGTCCACTGCTGGGCATAGGCCTCCCCCATGGATTTCCAAAAAGACAGGTTGGAAGCTAATAGATAAAAGGGTTTTTTTTATATATATTTTCCTTCATAAACCGAAAAGTATACATCGTAATATTTTAAATAATTATTAAAAACCTTTATTAAATTTAAAAACCTGTTTTAGCTTGTGCTAATGACGCTCTTTCATAAAATACCCCACATGATACAGTTAAAGCACTTTAAAATTTGGACCCTCCTTCCTTGCATAAAGCGCCTATTATTTTGTGAATAAATTTAAAATGCACAGTTTTCGATGTTTTTTCCTTTATGTGTACATAGGTACACACAATGTATACTGTACAATGCTTTTGCCTAATTTTACAGTTATAGGTCAACGGGAGTCGGGAAGTATCCTATAGGTTTTGAATCCCTTGCGAATGTCGAAATATGCATTTTTGCGACATATACGGCTGTAACTTTTTTTTAATGAAAACTGAAAAGATTTTTCTCTCTGCAACAAAAGACTATGGATTATGGTTTTAATTTCAACTCGATAACTCTACGTAGAAGAGATAGAAGGTCTTAAGAGACGGACAGCAAAGTGATCCGGTTTTGAATAACTGGATTGCCCGCAGGAGTACCTAACTCCGACCGTGTAGAACTAGAGCCTTGTTTTCGACTGTGTAGCTGGCCCTTAAAGACTTCTTCTTCTTCTTTGTATTGGACCCCGCGATTAGCGGTTTGCCAGTGTCAAGTATTAAAATATCTTCAAGTTTCTTGAATAATACAAGTTATATAGTGTTCTAGTCACAGTCTAAGTCACGTAAACAATCATTTTCAAATTTAAGTCTTGGCTCAATAAAGTGATGGCGACTTTACTAGAAGCTTCTATGGAGTTTTGCCGACGACGTAAAATTACACGTTTCACTACTTTATTTCACTTGCCCACACTCACGCACTTGATCGAACACTTAATTAATAAAACACCACCATTTTTATAGCATTCATGTTCTAAATAACACCAAGTTTAGGAAAATAAAACATAGCAACAACATATTACTAAGACGTTCCCGCCAAAACTCATCTTAAAGACTTGAGTGCGTCGTATCCGTCGAAGACAATTACAAGACCCTAGGTTTCCAGGAGGTTTTTTCTGATTATCTCTAAAACTTCTTAGACAACATATATTTTTTGTATTCTAAATTAATATGAGACACAACAGGCAGTTGATTTTTTTTTTTTATTTTTTTTTATACACGTTTTTATATGTATTTAGTCCCTTACGGCTGTTTTCCGCGGAATTTTATCACGTTCACGTCAATTTAATCGCCATTATGGCTCTTTTCCGCGGCAAAATTATTGTGGTGCACGGTTGAATCTAATAGACATTACGACCTTTTTCGTCGTCAAGCGCGAGTCTCACGCAACCATTTTAACGTGGAATAAGGCCGAGCAGGCGTTAGTGGCTATTTGCGACAGCAAAAATCGGACGCAGTGGCGTTAGTGGCTCTATTCGATGGACAGTATTGTTATGTGTCCATTGCATATTTTTTTAACCCTTTTTTTAAAGGCTAATTAAAGGTTTTTTTTAATTTTCTTTCGATGTGGATAAATGTAAATGCATTATTAGAACTCAAAAATGCAATAAAAACAAAAAGCCCTAACGGCCACTGTGGCTATCTTCCACGGATAAGGCGATTATTGATGGCACTACTGGCGCGAATAGGGTTGCCAAGTCGCCAAACCTAATAGCCGGACAGACCAACCAGTTTGGCCGGACATTTGGGTAAAAACACCCTACATTATTAAAAAAAAATATGTAAAATCAAGCTTTTTTTATTATTATCATAAATCTTGTTTAATTCTAATGAAATATCAAGGATGTAAAAAAAACTAGTAGAATATATTATGATGAAATTAAAAGGAATACTATCTGCGGGGGCACCGACACGACGGTCGACTCGCCTACGCTCGTCATGTCAACGCTCGGCACTCGCTCGTTTGCTAAAAACCCTAACAAAATCCGGACAATCCGGACACTGTTTATTTTACCCGGACACGCAATCAAAAAGCCTAACTATGTCCCGCTTTATCCGGACGCCTGGCAACCCTAGCGCGAACCGCGAATATTAATTGACAACTCAGGGTTACCATTTCTACGGCAATTGCCGTGTTATACGGCAATTGGGGCCGCTTGCCATAAAAAACACGGTACACGGTAGAACATTGATTGCCGTATCATAAAACACGGCAATCAGCGCGAGAGAACAAATACACCAATTAAGTTACTCTACAGCTACTCTACAGTAAAATTCTACACATTCTATAGACGCATCATCGAATACACTTGACACCTTCAAGTGTAGGTGATTAATAATCATACATCTCTCTAGAATACCAGGGACCAATATTACATCACTTAGTAGTGATCTAATATTGGTCCTTGTCCTTGGTATTCTGATGGAGACTTCTGGTGACACCCCCGAGAGGTTAAAAATAAATTTTAGACATTTACATCTCGTTCTTTACGAACAGAGACATTCATTCTTGCTTCAGACGTTGTTTACGAAACTTTAAGTATTGAAGTAGTGAAAAATGCAAAGTGAAAATAGTGACTGAACAGCAAAAACACTTAAAAAGAACTGTTTTCTATTCCTCAACATTATCCGATTTCATTCTATTTAACCGACTTCCAAAAAGAAGGAAGTTATCAATTTGGTCTGTATGTTTTTTTAAGTTTGTTCACCGATTACTCAGCTAATTGTGTTTTTTTTTACAGAAGATAGATCTACGATTGACCACCAACTCGCCTGATGCTAAGCGACGATGTGGCCGAGGATGGAGCTTGTCGGAATTGTGGATTGAATTTGATGATTATTTTTATATTTGGTACATCATACTTTAGAAGTGGTCCCATATAAATTTTATCAAAAGGATGCAGGACTTAGGTTTTTATGAGAAAGTAACTAGTAAAATATCATCCAGTTGCCAGTAGAACAGCAAGACGCGTATGAACGCATTGTATTGCGTATTTTCAAGTAGTTTTTTTCAGTTTTTTAAACTATGATTATTTATATAGTCGAAAATGAATCTTAGAAATCGGTTAGTGTTTAGGGGTAGAAAACAGTTTTATCCTATTTTTAGGTATGGGAGATGACGCAAAAGCTCTCCTTTTAAGTATCTACGCATAAAAAACTGCTTTTTATATGAAACACGGCAATTTTTGGAATTTGAGCCAAAACACGGCAATTTAACATCCAAAACACGGCGGTCCATTTTTTTATGGCAGCCCTGATTGTCATTGTCATTGTCAAATAGGAATATTTTGTTTTATGTTTGTAAACAAATAAAATATCTTTGCAGGGTAAATAAAAGCATATAATTGCATTTCTATTGGAAATAAAGTTTTAGTTACGTCATAGAGGAATATTATATGAGTTACGTTAATACTTAAAGGTACGTAATTTTATCAGATGATTTTTTTTTATTTTCTTTATTAAATACAAAACCTTTCTCCAAAACATTAATTTCATTTTTTGTTTTGTCCTGCGTGTTCTAAACACGTAAAATACTGTCTCATTTATTATATCTGAACCTAAATAACCAATTTAAATCAATCGTTAAAAAGATTCATAACATAACCCCAAATTAAACTTCAGTAGCTATCTAAGAATCAAGCTGTTGAGAATCTATTGTATGTTTTTAACAATTTTTATATTTTTACATATATCCATTAAATCAAATTGAAACTCGTATATAAGGTGTTATTGTTATTGAGGTGAATTCAACAAAGCAACTAAATTAAATTCTTAAAAACACTACATTCAAAAAAGGAACATAAATTGTATGAGACATTCGATCGTTTTTTGAATTTACTTGTTTTAATAAATTCAAATATTTAGATATTTTTAAATTGAATTGTTAGTTTAAGAGCCTTCAGAGCTGACCACACTAACTGTATTACTTATAAACACTGGTCGCTGAATAAGCACATTTTAGTTCAGTCCTTATTCTGTGAATAACATTTTGACATGCGTTTATAAGTAAGACGATAAGTATCTAGTTTAGACTAGTTTTGTATCACAGTCTGGCCTTTTTTGGGCATACAATATTTTTTTATTTTTTTTGTACTTATTGTGAGGTAAATAATTATACCTCCTTTGAAGTTATTCCTTAAGTTTATAAAATAAACATAATCTTCAGTTAATTAAACAAACTGGCCGTTACTACTGGTTAAACAGACTGGCCTTGTGGCTCAGTTAGTAGCATGTCTGCCTGCTGAGCTGTAAGGTCGTGGGTTCGATCCCCACCCAGGGCAAACATGTGGGATGAGCATGGATATTTGTTGTGTCTGGGTGTTTCTATATATCATATGTATATATTTACAAAAAAAAGTGTATATGTATTCTATCAGCCGTCTAGTTCCAAAGTACAAGCTTTGCTTAGTTTGGGTTAGATGGTGTTGTGTGAAATGTCCACAAATATTTAGTTTTTATTTATTTCATTATTTTCAGTGTCTTGTTTTCTCAATTTCAGAACAATGATGACAAAAGCAGCTATAAACTGCTGCTAAGAGTTTAAAAACATGCATTAAATCTCCAGGTATATATTTTTAACCATCTTCTACATATATCTTGTCACTCTTACCTACGGTCATTTTCAGAATTTAATTACTCAAAATTAATTACTTAACTTCTAAACATTATCAATTTTTTTTTTTTTAAATAGAAATAAAATTCGAATTGTTGAAAGCAACTATTGCATAAGCTAGTGATGTTGTTGGTTGCAAGAGAGCAAATTCTCCAATATTGTTTGTGAAAACTCATATCTGATTTCAAGCAATTGAAATCTTGCATTCCATTTAAGAGAGAATCATATCCTTAAACAGCAACTTTTAAACTACTAGAAATGGTTTGCATTGCTAGATATCTAGCCAATATCTAGTTATTTATATTTAATTTATAATCCTTCCAAATTAAATTAAGATCTGTTCTGGCAAAAATTATATAATTAACATAAACATAACAACTACCATGGTACATAGATACCCAAGTCATTTAAAAAAATAAGAACTGCACTTTCATCGTGCGGACTGCTAGAATATGGAATACACTTCCTGAGTGGGTCTTTCCCGATAGATATAATCTGGGTGTCTTTAAATCGCGAGTGAATTGGTTTCTTCTAGGTAAGCGCGCTCCATCGTAGACCGCAATGTCGCTTAACATCAGGCGAGTTTGTGGTCAAGCGCAAACCTATTTCTACATAAAAAAATATAAAACTGGAAAGTAATAGAGGTGTCTCCAATGTCTTACCATTTTTCTAAACAAATATTAATTCTTCAATTATACTGCATTATGAAATAAACAATATGTAAATAGAAATGCTTAGGTTTTTCTTATTTGATTGATAATAGTTCAACAGTTTCAAACCTCTGTATTCTGTTGTTAGTGGTGGCTTGATAGAGATGTCACTAGAGAGACTTCCAACTAAGCCATACATTAAGTAACTTGAATCACTTGCTATTATGACTGCCATCATGCTTGCTCAAGACCTACACCATAGACCATGTCATACTCTATAGGAAATATTACATTCTGAATCCAAAATGTGTAAAAAATCTTTGTACCATAATAATGATTTGTAAAAACAGTCATTATTGTTATAACAGTTAAACAAATGGCACAACCATTTAAGGTAGACATATTCTCTGAAGACATTGATGTTGTTGGCCCCAACGTGAAGCCTTCAATACCACCATTCCTTCAGCATCTGAACAATTATAGACCAATACCGGTCCAGTGTAGACAAGTACCCTTCAACCTCAGACAAATACCAGGCAACTTCCAACAACTGCCAGTCAACTTCAAAAAAGTACCAAGCAACTTGAAAAACAGACCAAGCAAAGTCAAGACAGTACCAGGCAACATCAAAAAAGTACCAGGCAACGACAATAAAGTATCTGTTGGAAAACAGAAAGAAAGGATTACTACAAACCCTCCAAAAAAGAAAAAGGCCAAGGCACCAAAAGTGAAGAATCCGTGAGTGGTTAACAATATTAATATAATACAGCACAGCACTTTAATGGTGAAATTACTTATTATTATGCATTACCATTACCATATTTATCAAGGCCATGTTACATTTTTTTAGGGTTCTGTAGTAAACAAGGAACCATTATAGTTTATATGTCTGTCCATGGCTTTGCTCAAAGAAAGCTATTTTGAATGAATAGAATAGAATATTGTTTATTGTCATATAGTTTCATTCATAACAATTTTGTTGTATAGAATTATACTAAGAATGCTTCTATTATGGACTCTTATGGTCTGATTTTCAACTTTGTATAACTATGTTCTTTAATTTCTTATTGTTATTTTGTAACTCCATCAAAATTGACAAAGGTATGAAGGTATATTGCAATTAAATCTAAACAGCTGCATATAGGATTAGTTAACTACTTTAGCTAAAATCATTAAAACTTATCTTCAGTCTTTTGATTTTATGAGCATATTCAAATAATTTCTGATGCCATAGATTTCACGTTTCTTAATAAGCAACTTGTAGTCTCTGATAAAGTAAAAAGGTCTTGCTCTGTCCTTGCTCTGTGCTTGTATTCTGGTCCACAGAGACAAAGGCCTTTCAAAGACCAATTAATATAGCCGCTACACATTATGTCTTGTCTTATCTTTGATGGATATACATTAAAGATCTCTTTTAAAATATTAAACTTTTTTTTTTTTTTTTTTGAAAAAAATTCGAGCACCACAGACTCCAGGGTCCATGCCTTTTATAAATTAATACATTTTTTTTTTTTAAGTTAATTTTACATTTTTTTTTAAACTAGAGTACAAGAGGAAGACGTTAATACTTAACTAATAACTGTTAATACTTAATACTTAAGTAACATGCACATGCATGCGTGTGTACGCCGAGCAGTCCAGCTCCCGCAAGCAGCACCCGTTCACGAGTTGACGCATGTGCCAGCCATCGCTCTCCTCAACCATATTTGAGGGAAGAGGGCGACCCGCCACACGACGCCGCCGCAAGAAGAAGCCTTTAAGCGAGCGTGAGTGCTCTGGGTACACACGCTTTCCTACTACTATTTAAGGGACAACATACAACATAAGAACAATTTATATTAAGCTTTGAAGGGATAGTTTTTACTAGAGACATTTAGTGTTTTTTTTTTTTTTTTTTTTTATCAGCCCTGTTTGTACAAACTGTCCCACTGCTGGGAACGGGCCATCTTCTTATTGTGAGAAGGGTTAGGCCATAGACTGCCACGCTGGCCAAGTGCGGGTTGGCAGAATCGTTTTATTAGTTAATGGCATTATCATCAACAAATAATTTCGGTTTTTAAGTTTTTTCTCGTTATCTTTTCTTGTCATATTTATTGCTCTTATATGACTATCAAAGAATATAGACATGTTATATTCATATTATGAATCTGTTTAATGTAAAAAAGAATATTTTTTCATTGTAGACAGCCTACACCTCCGAAGAAGCAGAGCGGTGGTTGGCAGCCCATACCAGTACTGGGAAGACCAAACTTAGCTGTTGCAACCACATCTAAACTGGAAACGAAAGTTTCCGTCAATATCGGTAAATAAATACATAATTGTGTATTGCGTGGTGCATCATGAAAAAGTATTTATTTTAAATTCATGATAAGCTTGCTTTTGACCGCTAAGTCGCCTGATGTTAAGCGAAGATGCAGTCTACGATTGAGTCCACTTACCTAGAAGAATCCGATCCACTCGCAATTTGAAAAAAAAAACAGAATGTATCTATCGGGAACGATACACTCAGGAAGAGTGTTCCACTTGTGGAAAAAACTAAAGCTTTTAGATCGGGTTTTTGGGATACCCACTAGGAAACGAATAATAACGCTTTTTCATATTATATCTCTAACTATCCGATAGTGAAAGCCGTTAGGGATTATGGGGATTACCCCAGTTATATTTTTCAAAGCGTTATTTAAAACTATTTATATACATATTTTTATATGAATACTAACCCTTCTAACAATGAGAAGATGGCCCGTTCCCAGCAGTGAGAAAGTTTGTACAAACAGGGCTGATAAAAAAATAATAATAATAATAATACTGTAACGGTGACTGGTGTGTTCTAGAAATGGAGAGGCCGAATCTGAAAGTAATCCCCAGTGTGAGTCCGACTGTAACCGAAGGCACGGCGGGAGCCAGAAAGCAGAACTTGGACAAATCTAAACCAGCGGCAGTACAAAACAAACCAGCGCCTAAACCACCAGAGAAAAATAGTGAGTATGTTTTTGGGATGAATTGCTTTGAAAATTAATTGGATCTACAGGATGACAAGATGAAGTCTAGCAATATTGATACAGGTGTTCAGTACTCGTTTCTCGTTCCAAATAATCAATCAAAATAGGTGTTACTTATTTTTATTTTTTATTTATCAAATTTATTCTCCACAGACTCCAGGGTCCGTTCCTTTTATGAACTTTGCATTTATAACTACTTAATTTTTTTAAGTTATGCAAGAGGAAGACAAAATTTTAATTTACACTTAACTAACATGCATGCGTGTATACGCCGAGCAGCAAAATAGGTGGTTAATATTTGACCTAATTATCTTGAACAAACACGAAAAACTCTACGGGCACTCAAACCACGCACGTCGACAGTTCATGCAAGTCGCGTAGTATTATTAGGTTATTATTCGAAGTAGGGTGGGAGGCCACGAGCCTCCCTGTCACTGCGACCCTCGCGGATCTATTGTAACTTCCCTCCTAAGGGTTACAGCACCTCTCCCAATCCCAGATGTGACATGAATCTCACTAGGGACTTTGGGGCGGAGGCCTTCACATCCTCAGGGTAGAGGATAGGTCCTCCCAGGAGCTGGCTCCTCTGGTGGTGGAGTGCCACACACTCGCAGAGGACATGAATGGGTGTTTCATCCTCTTCGAGGCAAAACCTACACTCAGGGTTCTCACCCAGCCCCATTCTGTGCAGGTGCTTATTCATTTTACAATGTCCCGTTAGAGTGCGAACAAGAACCCTTATTTGGCCCTTGCTTAAAAGAAGCGCCTCCTCAGAGAACTTTTTGCTGAATCCTGTGAGAAGCGCTTTGGAGTGAACCATTCCCGGGCTTTGGCTCCACAGTGCTAAGCACTGTTTCTTCCCCCAGGATTTGATGCTACTCCTTATTGTGGAGTCGGAGATGCTACAGGCGGGCTCTGGTCCCAGCAAAGCACCTTCCGACCCACATCTTGCCAACTCATCAGCGGCTTCATTGCCCCTGATGCCACAGTGTCCAGGTACCCAGCCTAGTGTGACCGTGTTGGTCTCACCCAGGCAGTTTAGCACCTGCACACACTCCTGCACCAGCTTGGAGTTAACTTCATCCGCAACTAGAGCCTTTAGAGCTGCCTGGCTGTCGGAGAATATATGTATAGTTTTCTTTGAGTAGGCTCTTTCCATGCTCTTATATGCACAGCCTAGGATGGCAAAGATTTCTGCCTGAAACACAGTGACATGGCATCCCAAGTGGGCATAAGCTCCCATCTTAGGGACGCCACCACAGAATCCGGCCCCAGCCTGTCCATCCTTCTTGGATCCATCAGTGAACCAAACAATATCCCCAGGAAGTACCGTGTCGGGACCTCCACTATCCCACTCACTTCTCTGGGGTACTGCTACCTGGAACCTCCTAAAGAGGTTGTACGCCTTTAGCATACTGTCGCTTGGCATTGCCATTATTGGTTCACTCAAGAAGCTATCGTGCAGGTTCCTCATGAGTGCAGACCGCCATGTCGCACGTCCGCCCACTCTAGCTCTCTGTATAGCCATTCTACCCTCCATCTGCACCTGCACATGTAGTGGAGGTATGTTGAGAATAGCTTCTAGAGCCAGTGTGGGCGTCGATGAGAGGCCGCCTGTGATTGAGAGGCACGCCAGCCTCTGAAGACATCGCGTAGTATATGTATGTACCTAGTTCTGTGACTTGCGCTCGGTCGGCGCGTGAGAGTGCGCGGCGTCCATAAATTCTGGAATCTTGGGAAAATCCTTAACACAGGTTTTCATCGTTTTTAAAATATTTTTTTTTTATTTTTTTTTTATCAGCCTTGTTTGTACAAACTGTCCCACTGCTGGGAACGAGCCCTCTTCTCATTGTGAAAAGGGTTAGGCCATAATCTGCCACGCTGACCAAGTGCGGGTTGGCAGACTTCACACATCTTCAAGATCATTGAGAACTCTCAGACACGTAGGTTTCCTCACGATGTTTTCCTTCACCGTTTGAAGTTGGCGGCAATCAACAATACGCACATAACTTCGAAAAGACAGAGGTGCGTGCTGTGGGATTCTAACGCAGGACCTGCGGATCGCAAGTCAAACGGTCTCACCACTAGGCTGCCGGCAACTTAATATGATATATTTCAGTTTTATTTCTTTATATGTTTCATATGACCATTAATTAACACGTCCTGGAATATTGCTAGTGTTCAAACAGTCAGGATGTATATAATATTCTTGTCTGATTCGATGTCTTCAAGTTTGTATTATAGGAACAAAAACACTGACCGACCCACGGTAGCACTCAGAAAGAAATGTAACTTAAGGTCACCCGGACTGGTGTGTTTTAGAAATGGTGAAGCCAGATCTGAAAGTAAACCCCGGTGTGAGTCCGCCTGTAACCGAAGGCACGGCGGGAGCCAGAAAGCTGAACCTGGACAAATCTAAACCAGCGACAGTACAAAAAAAAACAGCGCCTCAACCACCAGAGAAAAATAGTGAGTATGTTTTTGGGATGAATTGCTTTGAAAATTTATTGGATTTATAATTATAATATTTTTGTTTGCTTCGATGTTTTCAAGCTGGTACTATTGTCTGCTTCGATGTCTTCATGTGTGTATCCCTAAGTAACCGCGAGCTAATGGACTATAGGAAAAAATTATGCACTCACCAGATCAATAAAATGAATTGAAACCAATATTGTACTTACCGAATTCGCCGAAAATAACCACCAGCTAGAACTATCACACACCGAAGATTTTTTGGAAGTGAGGGACCGCCGAGTGCATATTAACAGCTGGTTTTTGAAAAGTCAGTCGTGACGTCATTTGGTGTAGGGTCAGGCGTCATGATTGCTCCAGAGATACACCTAACTTAGAGAGCAATACTGGCTACAGCAAACTTTATCAATCTAGCGTGTACACCCTATATTACTTCCTATAGCTTAAAGAGAACATAGTAGTGTAGTTAGTACTAAGTAAAAACAAACAATATACAAACTATACATTCCTTCTATACACAAAAAGCAAATAGAATTACCCTTGACCGATTAAAG
The DNA here is from genome assembly GCA_947563715.1 of Lycia hirtaria. Taxonomy (NCBI): domain Eukaryota; kingdom Metazoa; phylum Arthropoda; class Insecta; order Lepidoptera; family Geometridae; genus Lycia; species Lycia hirtaria. The sequence goes on from OX387375.1 coordinate 31,333,956, forward strand.
TGTAAAGATAACCCAATTCCATTTCACAACCACCTGACCTACTATCGCTTCGAAGCTAAAATTGTCTTTGATATTTCTTGATCTTTTTCAGAAGCCAATCCGGAACCGCAGAAAGTGTCTCCAGGAGAGTCGAAATCTGCGCCCGTTTCTAGGGAGCAGAACAAGCAGCAGAGCTCAGGAGTGAAGGGACGTATGACGGCCTCGGCTTTCATGAACATAGACCACCTGAAGTCCAGGAGTCACGGAGACAGCCGGCTTGCTGGTATGTACCTGTTTTAAAGGAGATAAAAAGTCTATGGTTTCGGTTTTTTTGGTTACTTGGAACACGCAGCTATCTCTCTCTCTCCCTCTCTCGCGTGATGAGAAATGGTGATGATGCAAGTATATATAGCCTGTTTCCTTCGCCAAGTTCACAGCTATCTCTGTATCAAATTCCATAACAATCGATACAGCGGTTTTTGCGCGAAAAGGTAAAATACAACTTATCCTCAGTAATAGCCGCACCTTTGGTATGGAAGCTTAAAAATGTATTTGACACTGAAGAAGTATTGTATTCGTAGAGATGAGCTTAACGACACATCGCATATTAAAACCGGCGAGAATCTGTATGGAAAAAGAACTAACGAAGCAATAATTATTAATAATGAAATTATTTGCCGTCATCTCCTACGGTAATCAGGCGGGAGCGAGCAAAGTGAGATAGAGTAATTAGCAGTCGTATTGACTAATCTTTTGGGAAAAATCAAGAAATATCTAGCGTGCATGCAGATCGGGCTATGGTTCAAGTCCTGTCGGATGTGTGTTTTTTTTTTTTATGGAAGATAGATTTTCGATTGACCACCAACTCGCCTGATGTTAACTGTCTGTAGATACTTAAGGGTGTAAAACACTCAAAACTATCGAATAAAATTTTAATATCATTTCCAGGTGCTGCACATTTAGGATTCATGCAGTATCCAAAAGGTATGAAATAATATATTTTTACAAATGGAGCACTTGCAAATTTATTTTTATTTTTAGGGTTCCGTACCTCAAAAGGGAAAAAAACGGAACCCTTATAGGATCATTTTGTTGTCCGTCTGTCTATCCGTTTGTCCGTATGTCCATCTGTCCGTCCGTCCGGGTGTCAAGACCTTTATCTCGGGAACGCGTGAAGGTATCGAGTTGAAATTAAAACCATATACGCAAATCCATAGTATCTTGCTGAAGAAAGAAAAATAAAGTTTCTAAGTTTTCGTAAAAAAAGTTACAACCGAATATATCGTAAAAAAACGCACATTCTGACACTCACAAAGGAATCAAAACCTATGGGGTACTTCCCGTTGACCTAGAACTATATAGGAAAAAAACCGAAAACTTGACATATTTTATTTAATCACAAAAAAATGGTGTCTTTATGCAAGGAATGAAGGTCCAAATTTTAATCATGTGGGGTATCATATGAAAGAGCTTCATTAGCATAAGCTAAAACAGGTTTTTAAATATTTTTACGATGTATATTTTTCGGTTTATGAAGGAAAATAGAAACAAAATATGATTTCCCCCTTTTATCTACTAGTTTGTACGGAACCCTCGATGGGCGAGTCTGACTCGCACTTGTCCGGTTTTTTTATTATACCGATTTATAATCCAATAATTTATGCGAAAAACAATTGGATGTAAAATGACGAAGATACAGCGTACCATTATATCAGTACTATACACAGAAAGGCGAAAAAAGAGACGGCAATCACAGGGCTTGTGACGTAAACATCCTATCGCTCATTCACTCGTACATACTAAATGTTTTCTGCACTCACACACGCACACCTATACACTTACGTAATGAGTGGGTGTGCTGTCACATGTATGACATCACTGACCATAAACGCAAACCGGTCGCGTTTTAAACGAAACAAAAAGAAATCTTCAATATCTTGGATATTTCTCAACGGCTTCCAGTTATATCTTCAAAAATGTTTGTATGCACGAGCGAGACGGTCGAAGGTCAAATTACATACTCTTAAAATGCGCTATGTGGATATTTTCAGGCATCCCTCGGAGTTTCCTGAATAAGGAACATATACAACAACTGCAAAGTTCCACGCAACAGACAGGTAATACACACATATTATAGTATAAATAACTTGCAGTTTATAAAATATAATAAAAATGTATCAAACAAGGTTTCATGCACAACAAGTATGTATATTAAAAGAAAAACAAAATGCCCGACTGCAGAAAAGCAGTTTTTGCAGTCTAATTTATGATTTCGTTACGCTTGATACGCTGTTGAGTGTACGTTTTTTGTGATAAAGTATGTAAAATCGCTAAAAAAGGATTATAAATGCGCAATCTTTAAAATAATTCTAGTAAAACCACTTGTTTATTACGAAGTAGTTCGTTGGAGTTACGAAAAAGGGATGTATTATTTTTATTACAAAAAAATATAGCGTACGACACTCTGGAAGTGAAGACGAATCTAACGACACCTCGCACACCAAAATCGGTCAAGTCGTTTAGGCTGTAGGCTGTTATATTGATACATACATACATATGTACATACAAACATACATACACTCGAAAAATATAACCCTCCTTAAGCCTTCCTTCCTTAAAAAAAAACAACTTTTTTTTTTGTACTGTATGTTTATTTTTAGAAGAGAGAAAAAAATTGATAGTTGATGCAGAGATCATTATTCGCTTCGCTCACTCGGTGTATTGAATTCTTCTGTTCTTCCTTTTTACCGACATCAAAAAGAAGGAAGAAGAGGATTTTTAAGAATTTTTAAGATTTTTTATATTTGTTACCGCATAACTCCGTTATTTATAAATCGATTAGAAAAAAAGAAAGAATATGCTTGCAGATTCTTTATTTATTCTTTATTCAATAACATACACGACAGAATGCAATAGGAGAAAATACACAATTCAAATACATATTAATAAACTGTATCACATCCTAAAATTATGTATGCCTAGTTAGATAAGGTAAAGAAGGTTAGTACATCGTGGGAAATAAAGTTAATTGAAAGGGAAATTTTAAACCATTAGACTTGAATATTAAACTAATACTAACATGTAAATCTAACATTGTTGACAAACAATATATAATAACAAATCCTGTTACTGTAATTCATTAAAGTGAGAGCTTCAAATTATGTTTCTTAATTAAATTGTAAGATCTTTTTTAATTGCCTTTGATATCCGTGAATTGTTTGATGAAATATGTCTATGTCCCTATTAGATAAAAGAATTTCATTTTGATTGATTAGATACCATAAAAATTTCTTCAAAAAACAAAATGTTTCTAAAACAAAATTGTGCATCTTTAAAATCGGTTTTCCAGTTCTTAACAGACTTCAAAAAAGGAGGAGGTTATCAATTCGCGGCGTATATAATTTTTTTTTATGTATGTACCCGAATTTTTACGTCATTCGTGGATCAAATTTTGTGTTTTTGGAATTGATGTATAGAGAAAACTCCCAAGTTGGTCCCATAATTATTTTATAAACATTGCTTCATTACTATTTTAAAAACTCTAAAAATGTGAATATTTTCCTTGGATGTTTGAGTGAAGTGCTTCAGGTTATAGAATCGCAGAGTTCCACCAACACGTTTATCTTTGCAAAAGTGTCAAATGTTAGGATTGTCAACATCTATCAGTATAAACATCTGCACATTTTCTTCTTCTTCGAAGACTAAGTCTTAAAAAGTTTTATTTTGCTCGATGTTGGCATCATGCTTGCACATTTGCTATTTGTCGAGTTTTTATTAAAAGTTATTATATAGACGAAGCATTTGACATTCAATGATAAATTTTATTCTTGACAGAAGAAAAAAGGAGCGGGTGATGAAAGTTTACAATCGTGAAGGATTTAGTAAGCTTGAAAAGTGAAACCTTCTTACTCCTCATTCAATGTTTATAGGTATAGGGAGAAAATAGGCGTTACTTCAACGCTTATGAGCGCATTTAATTATTGCCTGTCTGAACATGATAGATAGATAGATAGATGAACTCTTTATTGTACACACCTTAAAAGTAATAACAAAGAACTTAAATAGACTAGTGCAACAAAAGGCGGCCTTATCGCTAAAAGCGATCTCTTCCAGGCAACCATGGGATGGATAAAAATATAAATCAGACGGGGCGTGCAACGAGATATTTAACAAGTAACATTATAAACTATAAAGGTCATTATTTATATACATAGACATACATACTAATAGTAATTACATACTAATACTTATATAGAGAGGAATAATATACTAATAAATATTATAATTTAAAATAATAATAAATACAACATACGTTATACATTACAAAAAAAACATACTTAGAATAAATAAATAAGCATCATTTTGACAAACCGTAAATTATCTATCGACTAGACCTTAGACATATTAAACAACTTGACCCGTTCTTTAAAAATAGCGAGCGAAGGAGATTTTCTAATTGACACGGGTAAAGTATTCCATAGCTGAACCGCCTGGAATGCAAACGACTTACCATAAAAAGTAGCACAACGTGAAGAAGGAGTCTTTAGAGAGAGGGTATCTTTGGATCTGAGAGGTAGGGGATGGGAAGAGTGCCAGTGAGTGAATTCATGTTTCAAATAGCGTGGGGTACATGGGTTAAATAAGATGCTATAAAGAAGATAAAGTATGTGAGCATTCCGGCGAAGGCGAATTGGTAACCACTTGAGTTTTTCACGAAATTGAGAGATGTGATCATATTTGCGTAAGCCAAATATAAATCGTATGCAGTAATTTTGGAGACGCTCAATTTTGTCTAACTGGTTTTCTGTGAGATCAGGATAGCAGGCGTCGGCATAGTCAAGGACGGGAAGAACAAGATATTGTGCAAGCGTAACTTTAGTGGCCGTAGGCAAGAAATTACGAAGTCTTCTTAGTGACCCGCCTGATGAGAACAATTCGCAGCTGAGCAATTTAATGTGCGTATCCCAGCTTAAGGTGCGATCGAATATCACTCCAAGGTTTTTTACTGATTCGCTGAATGGTATAACTATTCCGTCAAAAACAACACTAGGAATTGAAGTCCAGTCGATTCTAGAGGTCATATAAGGACTACCTATAATAATAGACTGTGTTCATGGTGACATGAACTTTATGTACTTATCCTAATTATTACTATTATTACATGTAAACGAAATAGCGTATTTTGAAGTCGGTTGTCTTAATTTTTTAAACTATAATTGTTTCATTTCAGCTACAAATCCACTGTCACAAGGTCCAGTGTGGGAAGCCAAGGTTCCCACGTCGAACGCGCCAACCTCTTGGACAACAAGTTTGGACCAACATACGCCAATGTCCGGCGCGGACGCGGGACAACTCGGCCAACACTTCCAACAAGAACAAATGTACGCCGGCCAGAGTTACGGAGCGAGCGGCCACGGGTTCCGAGACCAACAGATGTTTGTACAAACTGACCCCAGTATGGACGAGATAAGTGCGCAGTACTCGCCGTCGGATGCGTATGCTGATATGGCGATACCGGACTCGAATGGTGAGCCTTTTTACCCGACTACGTAAGAAGGAGGATCATGATTTTCGAGTGTATGTTTATATATTACCTTTTACAGCCTGCACGGCTTGACCGATTTTGATGTTGTTAGATTGGTCTTCACTCCCTTTGTGATATAGGCTATATTTTTGTAAAATAATTCAATAATACGACTATCGCAAAAAAAAAAGTGCCAAATAAATGAAAAAAAACCGGACAAATGCGAGTCAGACTCGCCCACCGAGGGTTCCGTACAAACTAGTAGATAAAAGGGGAAATTATATATATTTTTGGGATCCGTACCTCAATAGGGAAAAACGGAACCCTTATAGAATCACTTTGTTGTCCGTCTGTCCGTCCGTCCGTCCGGGTGTCAAGACCTTTATCTAGAAAGTGATCCTATAAGGGTTCCGTTTTTTCTGTTTGAGGTACGGAGCTCTAAAAACGCACTTTTTCGTTACGTCCAACAAACTTTTTCGTGATAAATAAGTGAATTTACTGGAATTATTCTAATAAATGCGCATTTATAACCTTTTAAAACATACACCCAACAGCGTATCAAGTGTAACGAAGTTGTAAGTTACTCAGCAAAAAAACCGGACAAGTGCGAGTCAGACTCGCCCACCGAGGGTTCCGTACAAACTAGTAGATAAAAGGGGGAAATCATATATTTTTTTATATTTTCCTTCATAAACCGAAAAATATACATCGTAAAAATATTTCAAAACCTGTTTTAGCTTGTGCTAATGAAGCTCTTTCATATGATACCCCACATGATACGGTTAAGTCACTTGAAATTTGGACCCAATGGACCCAAATCCAGTTTTCGGTTTTTTTTCCTATATGTGTACTCTAACACAATGCTTCTTGACAAATTTCAGAGTTCTAGGTCAACGGGAAGTACCCCATAGGTTTTGATTGCTCTGTGAGTGTTGAAATGTGCATTTTTTACGACATATTCGGCTGTAACTTTTTTTTACGAAAACTGAGAAATTTTATTTTTCTTTCTGCAGCAAGATACTATGGATCTGCGTACACGGTTTTAATTTCAACTCGATACCTTCACGCGTTCCCGAAATAAAGGTCTTGACACGCGGACGGACGGACAGAAGGACAACAAAGTGATCCTATAAGGATTCCGTTTTTTCCTTGTTAGGTACGGAATCCTAAAAAGGGAAATATGCAACTAAAACCAATGAAAGTTATATTTTAATATTTCATTATGAAGTCTCATCAGTCATTTCTTATATTAAAAAGCAACAGCAGCAGCCACACGAGTGAGAGCATTAAAAAATAACCTTTAATTAATTAGTCGCAAAGTTCTTTATCCGATTAACGGTGGCGGAGGTAGGCGAGGGTAGCCGTAGTATCCTCTTCCGTAACCGTATCGGTATCCTCCGTATCCGCCGTATCCTCCAAATCCTCCGTATCCACCAATCCCGCCGAATCCTCCAACTATCACCGGTCGACCAAAACCGCCTATCCAGTGACAATCAATGTACTGGAAAAGAACAAGTCATTTTAAAATACAACTTATACATATATGCATTTTGTCTCACTACCACAACCCGGACATACGTCGGTCTAACATATGTAGCGGCAAACATCTTGAGCCATGTTCCATCATGCCCTCTCTTTTGTTTTTGTTGAAAACAAAAGAGAGGGCATGATGAAAATTTCTCAAGATGTTAGCCTCTAACTGTACATGTCTTTCGTTAATTTTATAGAAGTATTGCGTTATCAATATTTTCTTACAATCCCATCTGTTGTGGATACTTTGATCTGACTTTTTTGAAAACATCTTCAATTTGATATTTTTTTGTAATCAGAGAAATACTCAACGTGTTTTATCCTCGATCAAGGAGAGTTGATGATTATACGTAAAGTTATGTATGCGAGTGAAAACTATATAAGCACAATTTATCTTGTCTGAGAGTAATGACAAAATACAGAAAATACGAAATACATGCGCCAACCAATGATACTAGGCATATACATTATTAATATGATACATTTTAAATAGAAAATAATCCTTAATTAAAAAAAATACATACCTGTACTAATGCAAACAGCGTTACAAAAAGCACGAGGAATTTAGTAAAAGACACCATTTTGATTCAAATATTTCAACTTTTTTTAACTGCTATAAAATCAGTGTTGATTGTGCTAAGATTTTCACTCCAATGACTTGATAAAAACAAGCCTTATTTTATATACCTTGATCCTTACTAAAGGACATAAAGTTGTTACTGATATTTTTATTATTAGTATACCTTATTGCGGTGGAGTGAGGTTTATAATATTGTTTTCGTAGCGCATTCAGTGTTGGGGTTTTCTTGTTTTACTTCTATTTGTCTAACTAATGTATGAGATGTAACGACCTGGCTAAATGGTTCATTTGTTTATTTTGTTCTGGGTTTTAAGGTTTCGTGATTGTGTAATTATAATATGTTTCAGTTAATTTGTTTGTATATGCTGTGCTGATGACAAGTAAACATTTGAATAAACTATAAAATTTTAGTTCCGTCAATTTTCTTGTCTAAAATTAAATTGTCATTTAGAGAAAAAACACTCTCTAATGATCGGCTTGCTAGATGACATCTTCAAGTGGAAAATCTGATTTTCAAGCTCCCTGGTGTGTTCCAGCACAATAATAACTACACTCACATGTATATAAACATGTTTAGATCACATGTATACAAACACTTCGCGAGAATCAGTACACGCGAGTCCGGTGCGCACGCTACCTCCTCTTACGCGATTAGCACGAGACTTCTCGCAGAGCAACCGTGGAAACTTTGTTAGATCAATTGACAGTGTGGACTGGAATGATGTGAATGAGAGGAATAAGACCGCTGAAACGTACGCAACGGCAGTGATCAATATATTAGTTAATAAGTATGACATCTGTTTCCCAATCAAGCGAAAACCTAATAAAAAAACGTGACACGTCGTAGATCACACCCGAATTAAGAAACCTGAAACTGTTACTATTTGACATCTCGAAATTAAGTGAGAAATTTCCGGAGGAACTGAATTTGCAAAGAATTATTGATGACCTTGACATGAAATACAATATTACTATAAATAAAGCTAAATCTAATCATTATAATAGCCAAATACAAAAAAGGAATAATCCGTCAAAAGCAATGTGGGGAGTTGTCAATACAGAGATGGGAAAAAACAACACACCTAAGCAGAATTTATCTGAAATTGTGAAAGATACTGATGGAAACAAGTTCTCTTCTCCGAAAGCAGCTGTCAACGCAATGAATGCTCGGTTCCTAAATGCTTCAGTGGCCTGTGCAGCACCTAAAGCCAATGCAGTTTCTGTACAAAGAACCTTGGGATTTGCGCGCCGACCCGCCGATCGTTCCCTCAGACTAACTAAATTTACTGCCGATGAGGTATTTCGAATTGTTTCAACTCGAATACATCCAAAAAAGTCAAAAGATGTGTACGGTCTATCCATGGATCTGATAAAGATGGCGATTATACCTCTCGCCCGGTGCTTGCGACATTATTCAACAAATGCCTTCGGAGTGGATCATATCCGCCGCTACTTAAGATATCGAGAGTATCTCCAATATTTAAAGGCAAGGGCAAGCAGGATGATATAGATGGGTACAGACCAGTATCAATAATACCGGCAATAGCTAAGGTGTTCGAGAATGGGTTGAGCTCAAGGATAATGACCTACATTACGGAAACCCAAGCTCTGTCTGACCGCCAATATGCGTACCGTGAAGGGCGATCCACTACTTCCTTAACTCGTGAGGTGATCTGCGGCATGTTGGCCGCTCGCGAACGTAAACAGCAAGTAGCTGTCCTTTGCTGCGATTTGTCCAAGGCCTTCGACGTCGCGGACCACGAAATACTCGCCCTAAAACTGGAACACTATGCATAGTTGGCAAAGCATACGCAGTACTGACAGACATGATGCGGGGCCGCTCCCAAGTAGTTGATGCTGGAGACGGCTGTAACAGGTCAGATCCACTGTCGGCAACCATGGGTGTTGCGCAGGGTTCTTCTGTTTCAAACATTATGTTCTCACTCCTTATGAACGATCTTCCTGACGCTGTGACTGGAGCTGATATCTTTATGTATGCAGATGACGTAGCAGCCATCGTTACTGCCTCTACGACAGATCAGAGCTCCGAGCTTAGGTTCCTTCAAAAGCAGACTAAAACGCTGGCTTATCGAACAAGCGTTCTATAGTTTTTATGAGTTCATAAATAGTGACAATAAAAGTAGAACAAAATGAGGGCTGTGACATTTGAATTCATCGACATGATAATTGTAAGATTAAAATACTCGTAATAATGTGACATTTGAGTATTATATTGACTTTGTAATTTCTAATGGTATCATTATAATTATATTCTATGAATGTCAGTGAAATAGTATTTATTGTTGTTTTAGTTGTATACTATTGTATACAAGACTTGTAAATTTATATTTATCAATAAATTACTTTGACTTTGACTAATCCTTACCGCTTTCTTGGTTTCCTGAGATCTACAGTCTTAGAATTTTCAAAGCTAGAACAAATAAATATCTTCTAGATCGATGATCTATAGCCTCGACGAATGCGTATAGGAATTGTATTTAACTGATATATGTAATAAAGCCTCATACCTTAATGCCATACTATGCTAAAACTTAACCGCCAGACCTGAAAATAAGACTGGATGTCTTATTATAATGTCTAGTGGTTAATTATGATAGGAATCCTGTTCAGATACTTCCCATGAAAGTAGACTGCAGAAGTTTGCAAAAAGACTAGCAGAAAGTCGATGCATTACCATCCATTTCTGTCGTGTTCTGGCAGTCGGTTAATTAAGCTCATTGACCTGAGTGACACCCAAAGATTCCGGCAAGCAAACTTGCACAACCGGAAAGCAAGTTGTGAAACCAATGAATCATTCATCAATAAGTATATCTAAGTTTAAACAATGTTGAATGTTTTGCACGCTGCAGACAAACATAGACTTAGCAGTTAGGTGATAATTACCGAGCATGGGATTCACACTCAAAACACGTTAATATATGTAGATATGTGGATAGGGTCATACGAAACTTTACATACAATCACGCCTGTTTTCCCTTACAGGCTAGGCAGAGCATTAAAGACCATGAGGTCTTTGACGCCATATTTGACCATAGCTAGAGGGTTTAGATGGAAGGGAGAGGATTAGAGGTTATTAGAGGGTAAAATGTAATGTTGGCTTGCCACTGATACCAGGTCAGCCCATCTCCTACATAAACGCCAATTTCCCTCAAGTTTCTGAACTGACTTACATTATGCCCAGGAAGAGAAGCAATTGCTACATTCTATGTTTTTCTTTTTTCTCCTAAACCACGTGCTGGTTGGTGCTGGCTAACCTAACCTAACCTAACCTAATGCATGCAATAATAGGTCCACTTGGTCGGGATACTGTTGGAAAATTATGGTGTGGTCGAAGATGAACCATACAAATAGTGCTTACGTAGGCTTAAGACACAAGGTAAAGTTTCAAGAAGCAAAGGTTTTCCATTATTTCTGGTACAAGTACCGCTACGCTCTTAAAAGCGCTGACCTTGAACGCACATCAGTAGTTTTTGACCGTTTGAACATGTCAAAGCATTTTTACTGTGGAAGATTTATCTATCTATATAATTTATAGATAGGTGTAATACCTATCTATAAATGAGGTCAAGGCTGTGTCACGTGTCCCTAGTGGAAATATGCCTGTCGCGTCGACTGTCACTTACTCGGTACTGTTCTCGGTGTCGCGAACATCATTTGTTGAGAATTACTTTAAACATTCACTGGTTATGTCCTTTAAGATGTATGTCTATGGAATAAGTGTATGTCGTGAGTCATCGCCTCGTCCTGCGGCTCGATATTTTTGTCGTACATGACTTACACTTTGAACAATTAGAATCAGGTTTTTTTATGCAACTAAATGAAACAAATAAACCATTAATATTATTATATTTATAATATTTCGCACAACACCATCTAGCCCAAACTGAGCAAAGCTTGTCCTATAGGAACTAGATGGCTGGTAGAATACAATTATACACTTTTTTTATAAATACATGCTTAGGATACAAATATGAACACCCAGACACAAAACAAAGATCAAATCAAATAAATTTATTGACAACTCTTGAGTTACACGTCGTCATCCATGCTCAACACACAAATGCTTGTCCTGGAATCGAACCCACGACCTACAGCGTAGCAGGTAGACCAACAGATATTACCAATTGAGCTGCAAAGCCAGTCAATTTATGTGATTTAACTGCCATATATTGGTTAAAAAAAATGCTTATCTAGAGAAAGATATAAATATGAATTGTAACAAAATTTATAAATGCGAAAGTATCTCATTAAGTCTACTTGTTTGTTATTTTTAACGATCTAGCGGCTCAACCCGTTCGTATGATATTTGGGTACAGAGGCAATTGAGGACCTAGTGCGGAAACTGTAGGTTGTGAGCAAACTCGCCACTGGTGATTAAAATGTAACCGGCCGTACGACCGTACGAATTAGTTTCGTACGACGAGGAGTCCGTCTGAAAGTCGAAAAGATCTCGAGCAGACCACGCAGCGGAAGACGACCGGCCACAAGATGGACAGACGACCTCATACAAGTGGTATGAAGGCGGTGGACATACAATAGTGGGTTTCTTCTGGATGATAAATAATTATTCACATTTACTTATTTAAGTACTTAATTTTAAATTTTTTACAATACAAATATAAACATATAAAAAATAACTAAAACTAGTGTGCCGCCGGCAGCGGGGCAAGGCTCAAGCTGTCGACGGTAAGGGCTACAAACTGAGGAATCTCCTGACAATGCGCGCCGTGTCTAGGATGACTGCCTTTTGTATCCGACCCTTGATCCAACTATCAAGCGAGAGCTTCTTGAGATGTTGGTCGAGGCTCTTTGCAATTAAACCGTTTACCGATACGACTATCGGAACAATGATTATTATTATTATGACTTTAATAATTATAATTGTAATTTACGTAGGTACCTAAATTGATAATATGTAATTGTAATTGGCCGTAAATTGATAATATGTAATTGTAATTGGCCGTAAGCCGTTTTTATTATAATAAATAAATAAATGATGATGATGAATAGCCTGCATAGCTTGCTTAATATTTCTCATAGTAAGAAGGTTTTACGCAACCAGCAATGGGACAGGTTACAAAAACAGGACTGATCCATAACCCGTAAGAACTCGCGGCCCCCAGTTCAGGCTCACACATGTAACCCACTATAGTGACTGTGTTTATATCATCATCATCATAGGCCTTATTTCATCTTGCCAGATGATATCAACAGCGTCACGGATTGGACTACTTGCGTTAGTGGCTAAATAAGCCAATACGGGAGCCGCAGCTACGGCCGGCATAACTTAGCAAATTTTACCAACTTAGCACGTCTGACAAGCGTTTAATACTATACCTTCGAGCGGTGTGTACAATTACAATTACATTACAATTAATATAATTTTCAGAAATAATCGAGGACTCTGCAGAGTTCCATCAGCCGGGCTCGAAGCGCCTGAGCGCGTTCCAACGTCTCGGTCCGGTCACGCATCCCAAGAAACCCAAACTCACCATCAACCTACTGCTCGGGAAGGAAGAGGCCGTCAGGTAGACATCCTCAAATCAATTATTTTTTGCAAGGGTATACTTCCCAGGTGGTCCCATAGAAATTTTATCAAAATCGGTTCACTATTTTGGTTTTTATAACAAAAAATAACTGTCATCCAAGTAAACGGATTGCGTTTTTTGAAGTCAGTTTTTATGGTTTTTTTTAACGATTTCTTTTTTTATTCGAAGCATAGAGGGCCATAAGGGCTTCGACAGCCCCGGCTAGTCACTGCGACCTTTACAGATATATTGTGACATTCCCTGCTATATTACAGCACCTCTCCAAGTCCAATGCTGAGCATGTAGTCAGTGATAGCCTTGGGGGAGGAGGTTTTTATCTCATCGGGTGAAATTAAGTGGCCTCCAAGGTGCCGGCTTCTGCTATGGTGCAGAGGCTCACATTCGAACAGGACATGTATGGGCGTTTCGTCCTTTGTGCAACAGAACCTGCAAGTGGTGTGTTCACCTAGGCCCATAGTGTTTAGGTGCTTTTAAACGATTACATGTAACAGCATATCAAACGTTGTTACGTTTGATATGATATGATATGCTGTTGAATGTAAGTAAGAAGTGTCGCTGTATCATTTATTCAGTTCAATGTAGCAGTATAGTCCAATTATTATTACCTTTATATACCGGTTTTATTGTTGTGATCGAACAGGGAAGTGGTGGACGAGTCTGAAGCTCCGGAGGATAACAAGTACACCCCCGTGGTGGAGCACGCCGAGATCCAGGCCTCCCTGGATGACACCGTCTTGAAGTACCTCCCTTTCTGGCCCTGGAAGAAGCCGGCTGCGGTGCGCCGCACGCTCTCCGCCAGGGACTCCCGGGTGAGGGATATACATATGTCATGCCATGCCAGAGACATCTACCACTATCGATGCCGGAAAAAAATACTGTAATAAAATCAGTCAATATTCTGTAGTCAAAAATAAAATATAGTAAAAATTGTAGTTTCCATAATACAAGCTTTGCTTAATTTGGGCTAGATGGTGTTGTCTGAAATGTCCACCACCACCACCAATAATAATTCAGAATGGAAATAAAATATAAAAATATGTCATAAAATAAATGTCGAGTCAATATGAGGTAGATGGCCTCATATTGACTCGACACTTATTTTATGACATACTTTTTTTTCTATTCTGTATTATTACTATACTTTATTTTTTACTACGGAATATTGACTGATTTTATTTATTTTAATTTATATGTGATAATTTACGACGTACATAATTACTAATATTTACTATATCATTGACATGGTTTTTGTATTATAATTATGTTATTGTGATTTTATTATTTGCTGATTTCAGTGGGTACAATTAACTGGAAATAAAAAAAAATTGAATTTATTCATTTTTTAATATACTGCTGGACCGTGTCTACATCTATATAAATAAATAAATAAATGGCAAAAAAAATATGGCAAATACGCGTACCTCGCGAGTCCAATACTCCTGATAGAAGGAAAACTTGAACGAGTTACCGGTGCTTGAAAAACTATTGAGACCAGTAGGGCTATTCACAACTTGTCGGATTCGGAATCAGGTCGGAATCTATATCTCCATCTCTGTCATTCTGAATGGATATGACAGAGATGGAGATATAGTTTCCGTTCCCGATTTCGAATCCCACAACTGGGGATACAGTCTATAGATTTGTATTAAGCGCTTGTAATATATTGTTAATAATTGTTCTCTGTTTTCAGCATATAATGCAAATGGAGTTGGAACAAATGGACGAGCATTACGAGAAAGACAAACTGTTCTTTGGAATATCTGTAAGTAAACTCCATGTTATTATAATATACTATTTTCAAAACGTGTTTTTCTTAAAACTGTGATTTTGTCAGGTGATGAGCGAAATGTTATTCAATGTTGTTGTTGTTTTCTCTTGAGGTGACCGGTTACCCTGAGTCTTGGAATAAGGAAGACGTCTTGGATGCCATACTGGAAGCCGTGGATGGGAAATCCTTCATACCGTGTTTTATAGAGGTGAATATTTCTTGTATTTTTATTTAATAGAAAAATCAACAGCTTTGTAACATATTATTAAAATTATAACAACGGAAAGCTAATTATAGATCTTCATGGATACTGGCAGCTTAGATGCAATCATGAACATGTATACGCTAGCTCGGCTAACACAGTGACATATACATATCTAGATGCATACTAGTTATTGCTACCGTTCAGAAAGTAACATCTGCTCAACTGCTGCTTGGCCGAGTTGATACTTGTACAGAATAAATCAAGATCATTTCGCCTGCATTGTTTATTGAGATTCTCACTAGCTCGCCTAATGTGTAATTATACAGTTTTGTTTCCTTTAAAAGCTTATAGGAATATCAGTAAGGGATTTTTGAATAGTTATTTATTGTACTAGGCTGGAAAGATGTATTTTACTGTTGAGTGTCTGACAGTTGAATCCAGAGCAAGCGAAGGATTCTAGGTTTGAACCACGAGCGCAGCGAGTGGTTCTAGTGTAGAATCCTAAGTGTAGTGATGGATTCAAGAAGACACGAGACAAAATAACTTTTCAGCTGAGTGCAATACAAAAATTTTCATCTTAACATAGCGAGGAAAATGGTCGTTCACTTGTTTTCTCTAGTAGTAAGATCTGTTTGGCATTATTATGCAACTCTACTGCTCCTAAAATTACATTATAATCACGTCACTTACATGTATCCATTTCATTATTTCTAAGCATTATTTACAACAAAATGTGCGAAAATTAAGGTAATAGGTATAAGGTATAGAACTGTGACGTCATAGAACTGTTGAATTTTTATTATCCCTTTTACATACTTAGTACAAAGCCTTTATTAAATTCTTTTTTTTTTTCTTATATTCTTCTTCACACATTCAAACCTTTTTGGTGTAAATGGTTAAAAGAGAAAGTACATTGTACATTTTTATTTACGTTTTACGTAAATACACAAAATTTTTAAGTTATATAATATTTTGTGTTTATTTAAGCTTAGATAGCAACCTCTTGGAATCAAACTATTTGTTTTCATATTGTGAAGGTATAGGTTTCCAACCTCTTTGTACAATACTTTGTATTGGAAATGTAGAGTTTGTAGAGCTTCGTAGTGTTCGAATTTTGAAAGTACTTTCCACACTAGGGTGCAAAATGAATTTTTCCACGCCAGTATTCATGTAACTTAATATATCCAGCCACAGAATTCGCCCTATTACATAGGACCCAGAAGGATAATCTCCATACAAAACGCCTTTTAAATTCGGGTCAATTTTATTTTTTCCATTTGACACTTAATTTTTTTATAAATTTATTTTTACTGTAGATACACGTCCATTTGCCAAATTTATCTACAAAGTTGCCTTTGAAAAGGATATCTCCCGATTTGATCGGGTAATCATGATTAAAGTCAGAATAGTCCATGGGAGATTCATACAATCATATAACTGAAATAATAGTAACTTTGAAGTCTGTTGTTTCAGTTTTTTAAACTATAAAATTATTATATTTGTTAGTTTGACCGAAATTTTGGTACTAACGTGAAAATTTTGTCCGTTACACGCTTATCACGGTCAAAATATCACATATAAAATAACAGCTACTGTTTGTACATTGTAATAGTATTCTTATGACTCTGAAAGAAAATCTGAAATCAAAAATGAAATCAGTAGGTAATTCAAATAATTTTATATCTAAGGGTGCCGCGTGCGAGCGAAACAGGCGCCACTTTCATCACTTTATAAAAGAATTTAATGTATTTTTATTTGTAAATAAAAAATACAGTTCATGATGATAGTATATATTAAATAAGTTTATACATGCAATTTACAAATTGTGACGTCATATAGAGATGTCACATCGTCTTTGAGTGGCACGATCTGTTTAGAATACTAAGAGTCAAAGTAATTGTGACTGGAAATACTATATTTTAATGCTACAGTGAAACATACGTGAATATGTGTGTGTGTGTGTGTGCGTGATAAATGTGTACATAATGTAGGTTAAGATCACGAAGGTTCTTTTTGATTTCGCATCAGTTGACTTGACAGTCAGGTAAACATCGTTTTTTTTCTTGGAGCGCAACGGTCCACACCCGGCTATTTCATTCATTTTTGAAAATAGGATAAAAACGCAAATGTTTATTTTATTATAGCAGAGTTCCTACATTTTGGTTAACATAGCACTATTTTTGTCCTCCGTATTCATTAACACATTACTGCCTCTCGTAAAGTGGATTTATCACAATACTTAGATAAGTATGTCAATGGTTAATTCGTAGCACCAGTAATGGACCAAATTAATTTGATTAAATTCTACTGAATAAATACATTTTCACACCTCTTTACAAACAATATAGTATAGGTAAATACAAATGATACAGGGAAATTGAGAAAACATATACTGGCAATACTGAAATAAATAAATAAAAACCTAATGACATTAAGCCAGAGATAGACCTAGAGGTATTAAAGTATCGATATCGATAAGTAATTTTATAGGTACCAAATTTTTCTTTTGTTTTTTTTTGTAATGTTTCAAGAAACATCGTTTTATTTTATTTGATTTGATTTAAAGGGTTCCGTTGTAACTTCGGGGAACCCTTATAATTTCGTCATGTCCGTCTGTCTGTCTGTCCGTATGTCACAATCATTTTACTCTGAGACTATTAACCCTATAAAACAAAATTTTATACATATTTAAAAAAAATAAACATATTATAAAATTTTATACATGATTTTATGATTCAAAGTAACCTTTGAAGGTATTGCTCAATGTTGTAAACGCTGGTGCCCTGTTTTTGTTATGTATTTACATTTATTGTGGAAATGCACTGAACAGTTTCCATCATGGATCACTTTGACTTGTCCTGACTATACCTGCCCAATATTCTGCTTGTACAGCATCAACAAGGATACCTACACAGAATAGTTAGCATGGTGCTGTGTTAGTTTGGGAGGAAAAAATAATAATAAACATTTATCGTAAAATCAAATACCATGTTTCGCGTACAAAGGTCACCGACATAGCGCAGCTGATTAGCAAGTTGAAGTGGCAGTGAACGTAGAACTGATGGCCAATGGGGCTGAAAAGTTCTCGAGTGGACACCACGGCCCGGCAAGCGTAGCGTAGGAAGACCAGCCACGAGATGGATAGATGAACTTATACAAGTGGCAGGAAGATGCTGGATGCAATTCGCTTCCAATCGGCTTTTATAGAAATCCATGGGGGAGGCCTATGACCAGCAGTGGACTTCTTATGACTGAGATGATTATGATGATTCATATATCATAATTATTATAGTTTACAAAACTAGAATAACCGACTTAAATATTCGCAATTTTGTTTTAAAAACCAAACTACTGACTGATTTTGAGATTTGAAAGGAATTTTAAATCAATTTAAATGACGAAATCATGCGGGTAACACATAAGAAAAATATAAGCTAACTGATAATCTCGTTTTTGAAGTCCGTAAAAATAATAATTGTTATCGATAACTTATATTACATCGACCCATCTCTAATTCTTTGCAGTAATTGCAGTAATTTGTATAAATAATAAAATATATTTATGAAATGAAATGCATATATGCTTTTTATACTAATATTCGCGATTGTTATTTATTGAAATGAAATAAATTTCAACAATTTCATCGCTTATATTTCACATAATTTAAGACCCGATTTTTTAAACACTGGAGCATAGGTGGTCATAGGTGAGACACGAACATACGCTACAAATACGTAAAAATTTGTTTCATTTCGCTTTTTATACTGTTAGAAATATATTTTTGCTACTTAGAGATGGAAGGTGATAATGTTTTCCATAGTTTTTTTAAAGAAGTTTGTAGTTTTTACAAGATTGTTTATCACAGTTCACCATCTTGGCACCGTAAGAATTGAGAAGTGGTTGCGATGAGATGACGTTTAAGATTAAATGACGTTTGTGACCTGTCATTAGCAAACACCTGATTTTGGTGTTAAGTTTTTGGAACAATATTTTGTATCGCATTAGGAGTCTTGTAAGTCTTTGTATCCAGCATTAGCCTTAGTAACCTATCTTTACGAGATAGTAGATGAATAAAATATTTGGGTTCCGATTCCAGTTCGGCAAAAACGAGTGCAAGTTCCTGGTGATCCGAAGCCGCGCGGCGCTACTCGCCATCCACAAGCTGGGCTTCACGTACGAGAAGGAGGAGGTGGTGCTGAGGATCTCCATCCTGCACATGAACCTCTCCGTCAACCAGTTGGACTTCATCCCCAGACTCGTGCTCAGGAAGCGTCTCTCCATGTCCATGGACGGAGACACTCGGCTCGACTTGAACCACTTCACTCTGGCACACGGTGTGTACTTTGAAGTTTCATTAAATCAATGCAATCCTTTTTTTATGTCGGGGTCTTTAAGTTCTACAAACTGTTCTTTTACGCAAGATAAATCTAAGATTGACCACCGCCTGATGTTAAACGACGGTGTGGCCGAGGATGGAGCTCGTCGATCTAGAAGATATCTATTCACTATAGCCTTGAAAATTCCAAGATTGTAGTTCTCAGGAAACAGAGATGGCGGCAAAGAATTCAATTCCTGTGCAGTACGCATTAAGAACGTAGACCGATATCGCTAAGTACGGATTTTTGGCACTTCAACGAGCAATGGGTGGTAATTCGCCGATTTTCGACTTCGCTAGTCCTATAGTCAAATAAGAAGGGTGGAATTAGGCCGTGAAGCTCTTACGCTCACGCAATGAATCCTGTAGAACATATACAGACATGCTACTTTATGGTAGTGCCCGAGACTAAGTAGCTTTTTTCCAACTAGTTTATCGTCCTCGATTGACCTCATATCTCGCTAATCCACTGACTCCAAAGTTTCCAGCTAATACTTAGCTGATCTATCAAAAAGGTGGCAGCAGTACTCCATACACGATCGGACCTGTGCCTGATACAAATCAAGCAAACTTACTTGTTTACAATGAAATAGAAGCTCTGTGATATCAATTTCAACTTGATAACCTCGCATTCTGTCCATCTCGTGGCTGGCCTACACTGCGCTTGCCAGTGCGTGGTCTTCACTCGAGAACTTTTCAGCCCCATCGACCATCAGATCTCGTGCTATGTGCCCTGCCCATTACCACTTCAAATTGCTAATCTGATGTTGGTGATATTCGTACGTCTCCAGATCTCTTCATTTCTGACTTGATCTGTGTGCCGCAAGGTGAACAGAAGACCTCATACCAATAGCAGAAAGTCGCTGGATGCAAGCCGCTTTCAACTGGTGTTTTTGGACATCCATAGGGGAGGCCTATCTCCAGCAGTGG
This sequence comes from Lycia hirtaria, assembly GCA_947563715.1. Taxonomy (NCBI): domain Eukaryota; kingdom Metazoa; phylum Arthropoda; class Insecta; order Lepidoptera; family Geometridae; genus Lycia; species Lycia hirtaria. The sequence continues at coordinate 31,354,417 of OX387375.1, forward strand.
ACTTCTTGTGGCTAAAATAATGAATGATGATAATAAACTTCGCCTTTCCTTCTATCCGTCTGACCGTAAGATTATATATTAATATAGTATCAAATAAGTTTTTGCCTAAACTCGGCATGATTCTAGTTGTAAACAATCAGCGCTGGGCGCTGGCTGGAGCTGGATAAGGGTTTTTTTCTTCATTTCGATGTGCTTAATTCTAAATAAAATGGCTATTACACTACCCGTTTTCTCGTGCCCTGTCGCCAGGGACAGCGTAGTGTAATAAAAGTCAGGATACCGATCTCCAAGCGGGCACCCGGTAGAGGGCCTCGACTCGGACCTCGACTCAAAAAATCGGGTAGTGGAACAGTCCTTTAAGAATAATTGTGCAAATGGTTCCAGATTTGAGCCATTTCCTGTACTTCCCGCTGAGCCGCGCGTGCAACCAGAGCGAGCTGATGCAGCTGCAGAGCTCGGTGCCGTGGCACGCGCTCACCGCGCTGGTGCTCTCGCACAACAACATCACGTGAGTACTGCGACTAAGAGTTCGCGAATCCTGGGTATTTTATATTCATACTAAAAAACAGTTTTAAAATAACAAAGAACTCTTTAAAATAAAACAAGTAATCTTTTAACCAGTATAAAAACAAAATACTAAACCGATTTTGATCAAATTTCTATGGGACCTAGGACCTAGACCTAGAAACAAAAAAAAACAATTTTTCAAATCGTTCCAGGTGCCTTCAAGTAATCGGGGAACATACATAAAAAATAATAAAGATTTCGACGATTGAGAACCTCCTCCTTCTTGGAAGTCGGTTAAAAACCGCTCTTGTACAAGTTTAACTAGTATATCGAAGCTTCCATGCCGCTATTACAGAACAAATATTATTATGTCACATAAACTTAACATAGAGTAATAAATTAATAGAAAATAGGTTGAAATTGTATGTGAACGAGAATTTCGGGCTATTCCTACACTGTTTAAAATATGTGAAATTACAAAAACACCCCCCGCGCAGGTCGGTGTCCGGTCTCGCGCTCGGGAGGCACACCCCCCGGCTGAAGCACCTGGACCTCTCCCACAACCGGTTGGAGAGCGTCACGGAACTGCTGCCGCTGCGAGCTCTGCCGCTCACCACACTCGCGCTGGAGGGGAACCCCCTCTGTCTCGACTACATACACCCGGACAGGTACATCAAGGTCCTGAAGATGATGTTTTCCGGATTAAAGGAAATCGTGAGTGCTTCTATTTACATTCATTTAAACTATATTATATTCTAAGCCATTATGTTTTTTATTTTTTATTAAATATAATTATATCTATAATAGGAGACAGAATATGACTGACATTTGCTCGCAACGTGTACGCGCCTTAAGACCCTTATCTCCGACCAATGACGTTCAGCGCTTGATTTCCCTATTAGCTCGTTTAGTTGAATGAAGTATAGTTTAGTTTAAAAACTGTGAAAACCGACTTCAAAATACGCATTTCGCGTACTTGGATGATATTTTTTTATAAAAACCAAAGTACTGAACCGATATTGGTAAAATTTTTATAGGACCACTTCTGAGCTATTACCTCAATAAAAAAAAATCATTAAAATCAATTCAGAATTGGCGAGGAATTGCTGAACAAACATACAAAAAAACATAGTCAAATTGAGAAAACAATTAAAATTTCCAAATTGAAGTTCCATAACACGAACGTATTATTTTTCATTGTTTTTTTATTTAGCATAAAGTGGTAATAGTTACATGTCTCAAAATTTGTTTGATTATAGGGTTGACTCTGATGTAAATTAACAAATACTAAAAACTGGTCAAGTGCGAGGCAAGCTTGCATAATTACTTTTTAAAATAATGGGAAAATATAGTGCGATAACTGTATCTGCAAACTTTATGTTTATATCACGCAAGTTTATTAACCGATTGAAATATTTTTTATAGATGTATTACATTTTAGTATGTTATCAATTAAAACTATTATTCATATGAAATAAAATTCATGTTTATTCACTATCTATTATTATTAGACATAGACAGTTTTTTTTTATGGACAGTGACGTACTTACTAGTCGATAATGTATAGTGTACAAGATAGAATTAATGTGTCTTCCTTCCTAGACGGTGTAACATGATGTATGTTGTGTCAGGACGGCGTGAAGGTCCCCGTGGCGGGCGAGCTGCCCCCGTGCCGGCGCAACTACTGCGCGGGGGGGTGGGGCGAGGTGGGGGGCGCGGCGGTGGCTGCGCTCGTGCTGCGCACTCTGTTCCCGCTGCTGGACGCGCCGCCCGAGGAGCGCCGCGCGCTGGAGGACCTCTACATGGACGACGCGGTCCTCACCATCACCTATATGCACAAGCTACGTCAGTTCTATTCTATTCATATTACTTACCAGCGACCCGATAACACCAATTTAGTAATAAGTTACTTAAGTAAAATTAAATAATCTTCCCGTAACTATATGTAGTTAACAATAGTTTGTAATATCAGACAAAGGTGACGGACCCCGGCGTCTGTGAAGATAAAAATAATGAATGAACAGTGTGTCAGGAATCAGCCGGTCGGGCCGGCCATCACTCGTTCCGAAACAACGCAACCGAGGCAAGGTGCAATACTCATTCACTTTGTAGATAGGTAGACAAACTCTTTATTCTACAACATTGAACACATACAATATTATTGCCTTATCGCTAAAAGCGATCTCTTCCAGCCAACCGTAGTATGGTGATCAATTGATAGAATAATTAAAGTGGGTATGCAATAGCAGAGAGACCGGGTATAGTTATAGTGTATATGTCCGTGTGTCGTGCCCAGGTTACAGCCCCGTGTACAAGGAGCACCGATCGCTGTTCTCGCGCGCGCGCGTGCTGGCGGAGGGGGACCTGGAGGCGGTGCGGGGCGCCGCCGCCGTGGGCGAGCTGGTGCAGCGCTGGCCGCGCCTGCGCCACGACCCCACCACCTTCACTGTCGACCTCATCTACCACACGGTGAGTTACAACACGTGATGCATCCTCGACCGCCGCGTCGACCGCTTCCTGACATTGTTTTCTTATAAAAGTAAACGGAACGACAATAGTCATTTTATTTTTCTTCAACATACAAAATGAATAAGAGAAAAAATCATTTAATATTAAAAATTAAATCGGTCATGACATATTCACGTTCACGAATATAATATGCCTGTCACCAATGTCTAGTTGTATGGGTCACTGCCGTCCTACTTTATCGACAAATACAAGATGGCCGTGCCGTGCTATTATGAAATCCAGACGCTCGATAGCGCTTTCACAGATGTTTTTGTATACTTGCAGCAAAGGTTCTCAGTTCACTGGTGTATTGATGACTTGGCCGATGGAGATATTATTCTTATAGTCGAGTAAAAATAAATCCGTTTATATCCGTTAATCCGCATTAAATGCACCTTGGGGTATTCTTTGAAATTATAATAGGAAAGTAGTCCTGCCCAGTTTTTTGTAGGACACAAAAAATACCTAAAATATATGAATTCGCAATATTCCCCGATTTGTAAACTAGCTGCGCCCCGTGATTTCATCCGCGTAGTTATGAAAAACGATGATGATAATAAGTAGCCTATGTTCGTCTCCAGGTCCACAGCTATCTCTATACTAAATTTCGTAACGACCGGTTTAGTCGTTGATCGTGGAAATGTAACAAAGTTCGCTAGTATAATATTATTATGAGACTGTGACAAATGTACATATTTTAAAACATTAGTAAGTACTTCATTTAAATAACAATTTTCTTATGCGTCTTTTATGTTGTCACAAATCTATAACATTTACTTGACTATAACTTCTATAACACTAATTTATTGGAACTTTATACTTATTGTAACTATGTGAACGCTTGCCGTTATTTATTTATTTAATATTTTATATTTTTAGGAAAACTTACAGCCTAAATACTTAAATAAACTATACATTTATATAAATGACGAGGCTAATTACAAGTTTTCGCCTATAATTTGAAAAAATATGATGAATGAATGAAATTAAAAGGAGATCACAAAAAATATATATAAGTCATATGTTTAAACTTAATTGAAAATAATACATTTGTAATCAATTCAAATAATGGTTGTATGTATTTAATAGTGTGTGATAGCATAAAAATCGCTCTTATGCAGTCGAGTATTTTGTTTATCTTTTAACACAGATACTTGTTTTTAACCCCCGAGTCAAAAAGAGGGGTGATATAAGTTTAACGTCTGCCTGTGGCATCGTAGCTCTCAAACGGATGGACCGATTTTAATCTTTTATTTTTTTGTTTGAAATAGGACTTTGTCAAGAGTGTTCTTAGCAAAATTTTATCAAAATCGGTTTAGCTGTTTTTGATTTTTTCGGGGTTTTTTGAGTTTTGTTGATATCGGTGATGGTCGTGTGCAGGAATCGTGCACCATAGTCCGAATAGGCGGCGTGATGAAGGTGTCCCCGGAGAGGCTGGCGGAGGAGGAGCATCTGGTGCACTTCACCCGCACGCTGGTGCTGCACGCGATGGACGCGCGCGAGTACCGCGTCACCAACGAGCTGCTGCACTGGGAGCCGCCCACCGACGAGCGGGCCAGAGAGGCCTTCGCACTCACCACCGTGAGTACACTCCCACACACACCACACTCGCCCACAACACACACAATTGCATACATGTACCTATATTTATTCGTGGAAGTCGTATAACTATAGTCTTTTCAAGACAAAGAGAGGGTTGTTAGATTATTCTCCAATAAATATTGTTCTAGAGAGCTTGTGTGGTTGGTTTGACGCAAACAATCTAGTCTTAAATCCTGCAAAAACAAAGGTCATAAGATTTTCTCTCCCAAATGTAAAAAAAAATTATCTAAAAATTAAATTGAAAAATGAAGTAATCGAGCCTGTAGACTCTACAGTATTTCTGACTCTAAACTTCAATGGGGCCCACATACTTCCAAACTAGCTGACAAACTGAGTTCAACTGCTCATGCAGTACGACAAATTAGAAGAACATCAGATGTGGCAACTGCTAGGCTTGTTTATTTTGGATACTTTCATAGTGTAATGACCTACGGTATATTATTATGGGGATCGGCAGCAGATATAGAATCTATCTTTATTCTGCAAAAAAGAGCAATCCGTGCCATCTATAATTTAGGTTCCAGGAAGTCATTGAAAGAGATATTTAAAACTATTGATATCTTAACCGTGCCATCGCTTTACATCTATGAGTGCATTATGTATGCTAGAAAAATCTTTATAGCTTTGATAAAAAACATGAAACATCACACTACAAGCATAGAATTATTCATCCTAGACATAGGCTTCAAAAAACAAATAAATCATTCCTGATAAACAGTGTACGTTTTTACAATATTATTCCAGAACAGTTTTTGTGTCTCAAGGAAAATAAATGCAAAACTGTCATAAAAAATATTTAATTAATAATGCATACTATTCTATAGATTTGTTCATTAAAGACAAAACCCATTGGAAAAAAGTGGCATCAAAATCTGCAATTGTATTATTTATTTTTTATTGATTTAATATTACTGACTGTATTATTACAATTAGCTAGCTATCTATGACAAAGCCCCTTTACAGCTGCTTTTGACTGACAATGCCTTCTTACAGCTGCAAACAATTGTTGTTTTTATATAAAATCAGAATGCTTAATATTACTAATGAACTATGGGTCGAAAAACGTTACTTAACTTAAACCAACGTCTTAAGTTCTCTGTCTTCTTTCCGCAAGTGTCATTACATGTCAGCCAAAAGTTGACAAAATATGTGAAGCATTGCTTAAAGTTAAGTAACGTTTTTTGGTAAGGCAGTTAGTTGTTAAAACCTTAGTACGAAGCTATACTCTAGTTTTTAATTATAAAATATTTTTGTAAACAAATACATGTCATAATAAGTTATTGTTATATTGGCTCTCATGTCACTCAGTCAAAATGGTCAGATATAACAAACCTTTTTCTGGGATCGATGTTTTTATGTGTTACTCATCATCATAGTCAGATTTTATTTTCGACCTCAATGTTGCTTCTTTAGCGTTTTTGAAGGTGAAATGGCCGTATCCCACAGCAGGATTCACTTCACTTTGATGTCAAAGACTTTGATTCAGAAGGGTTTTCTTACATAGTGCAAAAGTGCTTGCTTATAATTATAACTTTGCAGTTAAAATATAAGTAACTTCAACAAAGACAAAAACAATGAGAAAAACAAGTTATAAATGAAATGAAATTCATTTCATTTATATTTTAATTTAAAACCAAACTGCATGTAAGAAACCATAATGTGACGAATTGTCTTTGACCAGGGCGCTAGTATAATCGAAGACTGGTATTCAGAGATGCATATATGAATCTAAAGATCCTACATACTAGATAAATGATCCTACACCAAAGCTGCTGAAACTGTTTCAGCTAGATTAGTTAGTTTATATATGTAGATCCAAGAAATATTACGCTCCTTCTTAAGTAGTTGGGTAAAAACAGCTAGACCAAATGCAAGATAAAATTTATAAATATCCAATAAATGAAATACAAATAAAATGTAGCTGCCAAAACTAGCAGCTGTGTCCAGCCAACAACTATTTAGTGTAATTTGAGTTATTATAATACCTAATTACACGCATACATATTTACCATTGTAATTACTATACAAATGATTTATTTAATGCTGGGACAAATAAAGCAATAATATAAATTGCCCAAGTGTATGTCGGGCCATGTGCAGGATATGGTTCCGTAGTTGCACTTCACTAATGTAGACATAGAATAAAGCAACTTGTTTGATACCGTGAACTTGTAAAGACTACTTAGTTGTGAGTTTTCCTTTTAATTTCATCATATATGCTTCTAGAAAGAAAACAGCAGTGTCAGTAAAAATAATGTTTATTTCATATCAATGAATTAAATGTGCAGTGCAGTAGCTTATATTAAGAGCATCTATTTACTCATGCACTTAAAAAGATCAAGATCCTTAAATCTAAATACAATAGGTTTGTAACGAATACGAACATTCAACATAAAGGAACACCTTGGCACTGACGGTCTCATTCCCGAGGTGAAAATATACTAACTCTGCAACACACAACGTCTGAATGATTCTCACACCATGTCCATGGATTCCTCATTTACTGGCTCCGTCTCCATCTCCATGGTCTCTTTGTCCTCTATTCCGGAAACATACTTCAATCTGAGCTTCTCATAGTGAAGTTGTTCTTTGGCTGACACTGATGGCTTGCACTTTGATAGTGCCATTCTAAAGTCTTCAAATGTGACAAATATCTCTCCTTCGAGTGTTCCATTAGTGATGTGAGTTGTCAGGGCATTAGTGGCTGCTGCCCTGACTAGTCCGGCCAGGTCTGCACCAGTGTAGCTTTCTGTCAGTCCAGCAATTACTTGAAGATCTACATCTGGCCCCAGTTGCGGTTGTGTGCCGCCTTTTGTAAGCTTCTGAAGAATGTCGTATCTATCTGCCGTAGCCGGCATTCCGACGTACATTACGCGATCCAAGCGACCTGGGCGTAACACAGCTGGATCTATGATGTCTGGTCTATTTGATGCTGCGAGTACGAACACTCCTTCCCGGCTCTCTATCCCGTCCATTTCAGTCAACAGCTGGTTGACGACACGAGCGGCGCCGTTGTTATCCTGCGAGGTACGACGCGGACACAACGCGTCAAATTCATCGAAGAAAATGACGCAAGGTGCGGAGTTCCTAGCGCGTCTGAAACACGTCCGCACGGCCCGCTCACTCTCGCCGACGTACATATTCAGTAGTTCTGGTCCTTTCACAGATATGAAGTTCACTCCGGCCTCGTTTGCGACAGCTTTCGCTAGTAAAGTTTTACCACAACCAGGTGGTCCACAAAGTAAAACTCCACTGGGTGCAGAAAGTCCCAACTTACTGAGTTGCTCAGGATATTTCACTGGGGCTAAAACTGCTAGTTGCAGGTCTTTTCTCACTTGGCTGAGTGACCCGACATCATCCCATGTGACATCAGGTACTGTGACAATACCCTCTCTGACTGCACATGGTTTGGTAGTCTTAAGTGCTTTTAAGAAGTCCTCCTGTCTTATAGATAAGCCGGACATCTCATTTGGAGAATAAGGCACAGTTCCGAGGAAGTCCATCACCTCATCAACGGTACTTGAAGCTTGTACAGCAGCTTGAATTATTTCTTTCTCTGGGGGATTGGTTTCTTCACTTGATGAAGGTTTCTCTACAGGTTCTGTTGGTTTTTCAGCATCAGGGACTGAACTGTCAGCTTCTGGTATTTTTTCTGCAACTTCTACAGCATTTTCCTCTGGCACAAGCTCACTATTTACATTATCTCCTTCGCCATTTGGAATAACTTGAACTTCATTCTTATTTGTATCGGCAACTTTTTCTGCTAATCTTCGAGCATCCTTGATTTCTGTGAAAATCCTCTTTACTGCATAAGTGCTCGCTTTGTTTACTAGAGCTTGCAGGTCTGCTCCGACAAATCCAGGAGTTATTTGAGCAATTTGATTTGTGTCAACATCTTCATTCAAAGTAAGGTTCTTACATAAGATTGATATTATTTCTTTTCTGGCTTTGAGTGATGGAATACCTAATGTGATCTCTTGTTCTAAGCGTCCCGCCCTTCTCAAAGCTGGGTCTAATGAATCTGGGTTATTTGTCGCAGCTAGAACTAAAACAGAGAAATTACTTTCACTCAATGAGTCTAAGCTGGCCAGTAACTGCGCCACCATTCTTTTCTCCATATCTTTCTGTGCATTGATCCTGTTGCCGCATACAGCATCAATTTCATCTATGAAGAGGACACTTGGTGCTATGGAAGCAGCCCGTTCAAACAGCTCTCTGATCCTCTCTTCCGATTCACCTGACACTCCTCCAACCAACTCTGTGCCAGTGACAGCTATTAGAGGGAGCTGAAGCTTGCCTGCGATGGCATGTGCCAGCAAAGTTTTTCCCGTTCCTGGTGGCCCATGCAATAATGCACCCCTGGGGGCCTTTATACCTAACTTTGCATAAACTTCAGGATGTTTCATGTGCAACACAAGATCAGTAATCTGTGTCATTATATCTGATAAACCACCAACATCTTCAAAACTGACTTTGACAGCCTTTGTACTTCCGATTTCTGCTTTTTTCTTTGGAGGTGCATTCTTTCCAGACTCTACTCTGCGCTTTTTATCACCCGCATTTTGTGTTTGTAGTGCTTTTTGTATACTTTCCGAGGTACTGTTTACATTGCGCTGTGGAACATGTGGTACGTGAGGGGTGATAGTGATTTGATCGTTGATTTTCGGAAGCTTCGCTGCTACGCTTCCGTCTTCATCGCTGCTTAATATATCGATAGGTTCACCAGACTTGTTCGTGTCTCGCCTGTTAACAGCAGGACGTTTCTTATCTTGCATTTTGTACATTGCGAGAATGCGTTCGTTCATTGCACTGTTATTTTCGTCTAACAACTCCAAGTCTGATTCCTCTTCCGATCCTTCAGATGACGAGGCTCCGTCGAGGCCGTAGCTTTGCAACACGACCTTGTACGCGGACTCTACCATCTGGCAGAATGCGGTATCGCTTCTATTGCTGTACTCGCGGTATCGCTCTTTCAGAGAACGCGCCATTTGGCTAACATCAACGAAGGTCTTGTCCACATTTTCAGCTAGGTAGTTTTTAACTCGCGACACAATTACTGGGTCGTTTAAAGTCTTTTGTCGTGTTTGGTGTTTCTTCATTTTGTTGAAATTTGTGTTTTTCAGGTTTTTACTAAGAAAATTACTTTAGATCCACTTTTTCCACACGCAACACAAAATTGTTTGACTTGACTTGACAGCGGCGTCGGCAAATCGATGATGGAGATGGATTGGAAACGAGGCTAATAATGTACAACACCAATATTATACTACACAATAATGTACTGCATGATAATGTGTCTCCTTGACTAATGTGTAGAGTAGAACTTTGTGCTCGCCGCGGCGGCGTAAACCCCAACTATTGTTAAAATATCTAATAAAGCACAGAAGTGTCACACACGATCCTTAATTTTCATTGTTTAGAGCATATAACTACTGAATTATACTATATATTTACTACGGAAATAGAAGGCAGCGTGTCAGCGATAAGGACAAAAGCTTTACAGATATAATCATACTTTCTTTTTACTTATAAATAGTTGACATTTACTTGTGTCAAAAGTTCAACTGTCACCGCGGCTCGACACTTAGGCCGGGAACGTCTGCGAACAGGCGTGAACCTTAGTGTGGATGGTTTTAAGTGTGGATGGTTTTCACGGCGTTCGCGGCCATAGTTATATGTTGCCAATATCAAACAAAGTTAACGCAGCAGCAGTTTCGACGTCCATTTCACGGCACAAATGAGTGACCTCCGTATATGTCGAGGGAGTGCCTCTGCCGCGAATTCACGGCACAAGTGTAGAGCCGCGGTATAATAAAGCTTAATTGTATTATTTTGTTCAAACGGGCAAGTGCCTTAAAGCAGCGATCAGACGACACGATTCATCGGGCCGATGAGCAGGGTTCGATAGATTGGGCATTCTGATCACACTACACGATATCGCCACCCTAACTCACTTGGCAGCCGAACGTCGAGCAGTGAGGATGGCGCCTACGCTTTCAAAGTATCAGAAACTTGGAATCGCTCTCGCAGCAACAGCGGGTGTAGTAAAAAAAAAGAAGAAAAGAAGATGTTGGGTGAAGGAATATTTACTCTTGAGAAATAAATTGTGTAACATGAACATTTTGTGCGTGTTAGAGCCGGAGGACTTTAGAAATTACGTCCGAATGAATGAGGAAATACGTTGAGAATTATCTCTCTTTCGCGTTGCGTAGCCATTTTCACTTCACATGTCCTTTCACGTCGAACGCCGCGCGGCCACTGAGCGCCCTAACCGCGATCAGACGGCACGATTCATCGGGACTTAGGGACTTAGGGCGGTCGGGCCCTCTCGATCGCCCGATTTAGGGACACTAACAGCCTAACAGCGATCATACCACCCAATCCATCGGGACTTAAAGACTTAGGGCACGATGAATCGTGTAGTCTGATCGCTGCTTTATTAACTACAATAGGTACAACTCATACAACAATTGTATTTGAGCCTAATTTAGGAGTTTTGGCGGGAACGTCTTAGTAACGTGTTGTTGCTTTGTATTATTTACCTAAACTTGTGTTATTTTGAACATGAATGCTATAAAAATGGTGGTGTTTTATTCATTAAGTGTTCGATCAAGTGCGTGAGTGTGGGCAAGTGAAATAAAGCAGTAAAACGTGTGATTTTACGCAAAACTCCATAGAAGCTTCTAGTAAAGTCGCCACCACTTTACTGAAGCAGGACCAACGAGGATTGACCTCGTTGAGCAGGACTCGACTTATAAATTGACTGTATACGTGACTTAGATTGTGAATAGAACAGTTACAACTTGTTTTATTCAAGAAACTTGAAAAAATCCTAATACTTGGCACTGGCAAATGCTTTAATGCGGGTCCAATACAAAAAAGAAGAAGAAGAGTCTAATTTAGATAGACATTGAACGATACAATTTTAAAAATCATTTACATCTTGCAGGTCATCAGCAGGAATTTGAACCTCAAACTGGATGGGCCGCCCGACGCAGACCTCAGGGAAAAGTTGTTGGAAATATTCATGAAGCTCACCGACTTGGGCAGAAACCCTAGTGAAAGGTTTGTCACTTTTTCAACCGACCTCAAAAAAGGAGAAGGTTCTCAATTCGACTGTTTTTTTTAAATGTTTGTTACCTCAAAACTTTCGACTGGGTGAAACAATGATTCTTTTTTTTATTTGTAAGCTGGTACTTCCCGTGTGGTCCCATTTCAATTAGGTCCAGTTCTGACAATGGCATCCATGAGAAGTTGGATGCTTCAGTTTTTTTTAACTATAATTATTATGTTAGATAGATCTACGACTAAACACCAACTCGCCTGATGTTAAGTGACGATGTGGCCGAAGATGGAGCTCGTCGATATAGAAGATATCTCTAGCCTTGAAAATTCCAAGATTGTAGCTCTCAAGATGTTAGAATGTTAGCTCATCTATGTTAGATGGCGGCAAAGAATTCCATTCCTGTGCAGTACTCATCAATAACGTGGTATTGCTGAGCTCGTAAATATGCAATATTTTTGAAGTGTTTCTACAATAATTGTAACTAAACGTTTAGATTAACTTTCTTTTTGATGCAACTGTGTGATGAGACGAGCAGGACGCCCGCCTGATGTTGTCTTGTATTCTGTGAGTTGCATACTGCACTCTGCTCAGTGGTTGAATAACTGGCATAGGTGTGGTATCGTAAATGTAGAATGTGCAGCAGTAGAGCGAGAAACTTCAAGAATGGATGTCACCGGGGCGCAGCCACTACTGAGAGTCGTTCCAACGTCTTCGCGATTCTTTGAAGACGATTTTATAAGCCTATATCATTACCCACAACACTGTAACCTAATTTATTTGATCAATTTGAAATTTTGGAACTAAAGAAAAGAAAGAAAGGTCCGCCATTGTCTGTATGTAAGGCCGGAATGCGATAGAAGCGCCGTGTCTATAACACTTGAGTGGTGACGCAAACTATGCGAAAAATTATTAGTTTTCTTCTTTAGTTCGGCATGTTATGATCTTATTTACTGAAAAAGTACTTGTCACTGTCTGTCACCCCCGCTCTACACTTGTGCCGTGAACGTCCGCGAACAGGCGTGAACATAAGTGTGGAGGGTTTTCACGGCGTTCACGGCTGTTCACGCCTGTTCCCCGATCGAAGTCGGTTTTTTGTCCCGCGACAAAGGGTTCACGGCAGTTCGCGCCTCGTTCACGCGCACACATCCACATTCACGGCACCGTGCCAGTTTGCTCCTGACTATTGCGCACGGACGTGTAATGCGAGAGTGTAGTGAGCTCCGTGAATGTGGAGGGTGCGCCTCTGCCGCGAATTCGCGCCGTGAATTCACGGCACAAGTGTAGAGCCGCGGTCAGGCGGGAATAGTCACGCGCGAAAATGGAACAAAACAACACTGTTTAACTAAAATGCGCTTATTCAGCGTTGGATCTACACCCTTGATATCTTGCGCTTATTCAGCGTTGGATCTACACCCTGATATCTTGCGCTTATTCAGCGTTGGATCTACACCCTGATATCTTGCGCTTATTCAGCGTTGGATCTACACCCTAATATCTTGCGCTTATTCAGCGTTCGATCTACACCCTGATATCTTGCGCTTATTCAGCGTTGGATCTACACCCTGATATCTTGCGCTTATTCAGCGTTGGATCTACACTCTGATATCTTGCGCTTATTCAGCGTTGGATCTACACCCTGATATCTTGCGCTTATTCAGCGTTGGATCTACACCCTGATATCTAGAAAATGTTATAATGACAAATTATTTTCAGATGTTTGGAAAGCAAAGACTGGCACCTCAAGAATGCTCTTGAATATTTCACGCACCTGCTGAAGCAAGATAACCTCGATCCACTATTTGATTAAGGAAATAAAAATGTTTGATTTGATGACTTGTGTTCATTGCAGTAGTTTTTAAAAACTTAAATATTTGCTATCTAGTTTTTTATTAAACATACATTGGCGCGCCATCGTAGTAAAACCATCTCGTATGCCATGACGGAAAATGGCATGCCGTCACGAGCCCACCATGACATAACTAATCAGGCATAGTAATAAGTGGCGTTGTGGGACTCGGGAGTTTTACCGAGTTAGAAACCAGCATTCCACTAAAACCTTATCCAGAATCGGGTTGAAATACAGGTTTTTGAAGACAAAAACCCCTAACTTGAAGTTTTGTTTTTGGAAACAACAAAAAAAAGATTAAGTTGTTTAATTATAACGAGTTGCCTAATAAGAGTTATTTGTCGTGTTTGTCTATTTTAGCAACAAATCAAGTTGCTAAAATTGTATTAATATCGACATTTTATTTCATTTTTAATTATTTGTCATTTTTTGTATTAATATCCTGATATTTTAAATATTTTTTTGTGTGTTTTTATATGAGTTAATTATAATCTATCTACTACTACTTACTAAGATGGCGCGCCGACCCCAAAGTTGGTCTTGGCCTCCGACACCAAAAGACGCCAGTCTACGGCTCTGTGCGAGAACACGCCAATTTGCCTGCTGGAGATCTTGTAGAATAATCTATCTAATAATTTAATTTTGTATATGGTTTGTATATGGCCGAAATAAAGATTATTATTATATTATATTATTATTAAATTGGTAACACCAAACTGTTACCCAATTTTATTACTAAAAGGCCTATTACAGCACCCTATATATCGTGCTCTGTCGGCAGGGACAGCGTGCTCTAATAAGAGACAGACTCCCAATTTTGTCCCGTTCTCCATACTTCTGAAGCTCGCCAGTTGACGAATGACGCTAAGGTCTATGATGAAGCGCACCTAGAAGAAACCTATCCACTCCTGATTTGGAAACATCCTAGCTATATCTATCGGGAATTTCTAGACTTAGTCCTTTTAAGACTTATCACTCATATTGAAAATATGTCATTTTGCGCCTAAACCAAGTCTGCGTCAAAGTCAGTATGCTTCGATAAAAGGTTTTATTAGTAAAATGATACAAGTACAGAATGTTATTAGACGATCATCTCGAGATGCCTGGCGTACTCGATGGTCTGCTCGGCGAGCTCGGCGGAGGGCAGAGTGCCCGCCGCCGCCGCGCACGTCTCCTCGGCAGCGTTGAAGTGGTAGCAGTTGTCACCGCCCAGGATCCAGTTCCGCTGCGGATACACAACACTAATCATTACAACTCTGAATCTAAACTTGACGAATGCCAAATGTGCAAGTGGCATGATGCCAACATCAAAAAGAAAGAACAACAGTGACCACTAACAAGTTTAATATTAAACGTAAATCAAAATATGTAACTTCACCATGTAATCTATGCCATTAGGGAAGTAAATGCGAATCAAATGGTACTGTCGTCACCGTGTGTGGGTAACATCGAGTCCGTATCAAATGGTACTGTCGTCACCGTGTGTGGGTAACATCGAGTCCGTATCAAATGGTACTGTCGTCACCGTGTGTGGGTAACATCGAGTCTGTATCAAATGGTACTGTCGTCACCGTGTGTGGGTAACATCGAGTCCGTATCAAATGGTACTGTCGTCACCGTGTGTGGGTAACATCGAGTCCGTATCAAACATTATACATAACTTTTTTTAAGGTTCTTGTATTTTTCCCCAAAAAGTAGTAGTCAACTAAAAAGCAATCGCTTTGACTTCTGATTGGTCAAGTTGTTTAAATACAGGGTTAGCAGAAAATTAGACACATATGCACCACCATCCATTAAAAAAACTACCCTCCTTAGACAATCTAGTTAAAAACTCTGAAACAAATCTGCAATATGGTTATTCTTAGTGGCTGGTTCACTATCACTCTTTGAATAGACAATCTGTCACTAAATAGGTCAATGATGGTGTTTGCCTAAATTAATAATTTGCTAAATGGCTTATTGAATCAATTCTAGAATTATACCAATTAACACATTGTATGAGTTAGTCTGTGGAGCTTATTTTGACAAATAATAAATACTTAAGGGTTTCAAGATTGTTACTCATTGAAATTAAACAAAATAAAATGAAGTCTTAAAATTATGTAAAATACCTTTAAATCAATAAATCAATTAAAAATTGTTTTTTCAATGAGGTACAAAACATGTTTCTGCCAGTTTATTAGACAATGTGCTCTACATAAACTTACATGTGTGATATAATATCCATACCTTCTTGCCATAATCAAGCACGGCTTGCTGTGACGGCATGTTCAGCCTCCTGGCAGCCTCACCAGCAGAGATACAGAGGTAAGCCTTCTCTATGCACGCTGCAATCTCACCACGGACCGTATCTAGGAGTGTGTCCATGAATAGAGTATAACTCTCTGCTGGTACATTACCCTGAAATTCGTTTTTTTTGTAATTATTAATATATTCGCATTTGATGTGCTAGTTCCGGATCACCTATGCTATTACAAAAACTGTTTGACTAAAACATCCTTTTAATTTTTTTATGTACGATGAATACAAGGAATATTATTTAAAAAACCAGACAAGTGCGAGTCAGACTCGGATTTTTCGATTTTTCAGTCCTATAAGGGTTTCATTTTTCCTTTTGAGGTACGGAACCCACAGAACAACAATGTAAACAACTGAAAAATGTAGAATATGATAGTCAAGAGGTGAATGTAATGCCACTTTAGACATCAAAACCAATCAAGCCCATTATTATTAGGATACAGGAAATAGAAAAACTGGACAAAAACAAGTAAGACTCGCCCACCGTGGATTCCGTACAAACTAGTAGATAAAAGGGGAATTTATATATTTTTTTATACATATTTTCCTTCATAAATCGAAAAATATACATCGTAAAAACATTTAAAAACCCGTTTTAGCTTGTGCTAATTAAGCTCTTTCATATGATACCCCACATGATACCGTTAAAGCCATTTAAAATTTGAACTCTCCTTCCTTGCATAAAGACCCAAATTTTTGTGATTAAATTAAAAATGTTCAGTTTTTGGATTTTTTCCTATATGTGTACTCTAACACAATGCTTCTTGCCAAATTTCATAGTTCTAGGTCAACGGGAAGTACATGACATGGTTGAAGCCATTTAAAATTTGATGCATAAAGACAACAAAGTGATCCTATAAGGGTTCCATTTTTTCCTTTTGAGGTACGGAACCCTAAAAACTGCAATGGCAATAAACCTATGAAAATAATGCCAATGACTCAGCATTTCATTATTTTCTCATAATGATATACCAAATGTTCCAACCAACAACCAAATGTTGTAATTCACAAATCTTTGTTCACGTGAACATGCTTTGTCTAATGTGTCCATGTTTATTAAGCAAAGGTAATTAAGACAAAAATCAAAAATTTGCTAATTAGCTTATTCCATATCAATGCTGAACAAATATCTGTTTCTATGGGATAAAGCTCAATGAAATTAACAGTTACAAAGGTCTCCCTATACTGCCTGCCAGCCCAAAGACTAACAAATACTGATATTTGGACACCAAATAAGTAACCTCGAGCTACAGATCAGATGTCTGCATTCACATAATAAGTACTACAATCAACATACCTTAGCTAAAAAGATCTTATTGTAACTGCCCTCCATAAGATACTGCTCGAGTGCAAGAGGATGTTTTACATATGGATCAGCCCGGATCACATCAACAGGCAGACGTTCCAGCTCCGTGTGAAACTCCGCCACTCTGTTCTGGGAGAGGAGGAACAGCAGGTTAAGCCCGAGGAGCTGGTACATAAAAGCTGATTCAGGAAGGTGCTCTCTGGAAATGAAGTTAGTTTATTAAAAAAAAAATTAAGACAGACATATTGTTATCACGAAATAATACAAACATTTTGAAAGTAAAAGAAATTAGGAGTGTACTGAGAAGGACTTAATAAGTTTAGTCAGGGTGAAGTAGTATCTTACTCTACTCTACTCGCTGAGGCTTTTTATATTATGTATACAAATTCTGATTATGTTGTTGAACTTACTTGTAGTCGAAATAATAACATTTGAGTTGTGACATATATCTTTCGAAGGCTTTTACATCTTTAACTGCGACTGCCCATTGCGCTCCAATTTCTAGGACATCTCTTGCCAGTATTAACTCTTTCTGATTTGCAGAAGCATAGTTACTCGGTAGGAAACTTAATTGAGTTAGCGCTATCTAAAAAACGAAATCATGAGTTAAATAAACAAAGATAGTTCAAGTCATTTTGTCAAGTCATCACAGAACATACCTTTATTTTGTTCAATAGTTCGCCGCACTTCTCCAATTTCCGAGGCTTTTTAGACCACTCAGTTTTAAGATTCTGGTAAAGAGTAGCTACATCTTTGACCGAAGACATATTTAATTTACAGGATTCAAAACTAGCCAATAATTTCGCAAATTCTTATTAGGTACTTCTCTTCCTTTCCCTGATGCACACAGACAGATCACAGCATAAAAAAAAATATACTCTAGATCACAGACTAGAGAGCAGTGTCTCCATATCTAAATTAAGAATTACCGTGTTGCAAGGGTAAAAATACCGTGTTTCTAGGCAAAATTACCGTGAAACTGATAAAAGAGTATCGTGTAAATTACCGTGTAATTTTTCATAAGAAAAATTAGCTTTAAATTAACGATTATTCTAAAATAAAGTTAGAACTTAAAACAAATTTTGGATTTAAATGCTTACAACGTATTTGTAACACGTAAGTACCTACATAGAAGAAAGAAAACAACTTTTTTTACGTGATTCACTCGTCGCACTAACAAATTGAACTCCTCCCACTATTTAAATAAAGCCTCAATGATACTGGGCTAGTTTACGAGCTGCTAGTCGGCGAGTTTATAAGCTAGCGAGTGAGCGAGTAGCGATTGTCGATGACACAATCAAAAAATATCCTTAATGTTCTATGCAATCAAAAGCAGATTGTAAAAAAGCTCAATGACACGGAGCGAGCTTACAAGCTGCTCGCGAACTCGCTGGCTTGTAGCTTGTAAACTAGCCCAGTGTCATCTAGGCTTAAGAACGGGAATAGATTGCCAAGGCTTGTTGGTAGTGATACACGAATGTGTGTGTAAGTGTAATGTGTGTGTAGACGTTTAAATAATATTGGGGGATTCCCCGGGACTTCAGGGCAATAGGACCAGTGTTGTCATGTCATTACTGTTGGCTGACTGAGATTCGTTTTACGCAGTACATAATTAAATATTTACAACAACTTTATTTGTAATGGTACGGGCATATACGGGCAATACGGTGATATATGACACGGTCACGGTAGTGTATTATTACCTTGACGGTAGATAAAGACCTAATTACCGTGTATATGGAGACACTGCTAGAGAGTTACACTTACACCATAGAGTAACTGTGGGATGGCTCGCTTCGCTCGTTTTAAATTACAAATACAAATCAATTATTGGTAAATTGTTATTTACAAGTCCATTGATCACATAAAATTAAATAAAATAATAAAATATTTATAATTATATCAGTACAAAAGTACTTATAACTTGTCTTCCATATATTCAATAATATTATAATAAGCCTTCCTTTGAAGTAGCTTAATTAACTGTTTTTTATTAGTTATAGACTAGCTTAGAGCATTTGCCAGTGTTATATATGGTATATAAAACACTGGCAAATGAGTTTTGGCGGGAACGTCTTAGTAACGTGTAGTTGCTTTGTTTATTTTCCTAAACTTGTGTTATTTTGAACATTAATGCCATAAAAATAGTGGTGTTTTATTCATTATGTGTTCGATCAAGTGCGTGAGTGTGGGCAAGTGAAATAAAACAGTAAATAATAATATTAAATAATAAATATTTGTGGACATTTCACACAACACCATCTAGCCCAAACTAAGCAAAGCTTGTACTATGGAACTAGATGGCTGATAGAATACATATATACTTTTTTTTTTGTAAATATATACATATGATACATAGAAACACCCAGCCACAGAACAAACATCCATGCTCATCACACAAATGTTTGCCCTGGGTGAGGATATAACCCACGACCTTTCAGTTCAGCAGGTAGACGTAAATACACTACCAACTGAGCCACAAGGCCAGTCAAGTGAAACGTGTCTTTTCACGTTGTCGGCAAAACTCCATAGAAGCGTCTTGTAAAGTCGCCACCACTTTACTGAAGCAGGACTCGACTTATAAAATAATTGACTGTATACGTGACATAGGTTGTGACTAGAACAATTACAACTTGTTTTATTCAAGAAACTTGAAAAAATCCTTTACTTGACACTGGCAAATGCTTTATTGCGGGTCCAATACAAAAAAGAAGAAGAACACTGGCAAATATGTATATAGGAGTTTTGGCGGGAACGTCTTAGTAACGTGTTGTTGTTTTGTTTTATTTTCCTAAACTTGTGTTATTTTGAACATTAATGCTATAAAAATGGTGGTGTTTTATTCATTAAGTTTTCGATAAAGTGCGTGAGTGTAGGCAAGTAAAATAAAGCAGTAAAACGTGTGATTTTACGTTGTCGGCAAAACTCTATAAAAGTTTCTAGTAAAGTCGCCACCACTTTACTGAAGCAGGACTCGACTTAAATTGACTTGACTGTATACATGACTTAAATTGTGACTAGGACATTTACAACTTGTTTTATTAATTAAAGAAACTTGAAAATATCTTAATACTTGACACTGGCAAATGCTTAAATGCGGGTCCAATACAAAAAAGAAGAAGAATATGTATATAGTATGGCGGCTCTACATTTGCGCCGCGAATTCACGGTTTAAGCGTACCTCTCTACATTCACGGGTCACTCATTTGTGCGTGAAACCTACCGCGAAATGAACGTTGAAGCATTGAAAAACAAGAATATATGGTGAATGGCTAAAATACACCGTAACGGATCGATATTCTTTTAAAAACTAATCCTTTTCATTTCAAAATCCTATTTTACATTAAAAAATACTACATCAAAATCGGTCTATCTGTACGAAAGCTATTCAATCTTTGTGCCGATGGTTTTTGTTGTTTTTAGGGTTCCGTACCTCAATAGGAAAACGGAACCTGTACACGCTAGATTGATGAATTCTGCTGCAACCAGTATTGTTTTCTAAGTTAGGTGTCTCCTTGGACCAATCATGACGCTTAACTACATTTTTCACACACGCGGAAGCCGTGATGACCTTGCGCCCGATTCAGGCGATGAGTGGGCATGTCTCAGATCTCGAAGTTTTAACGCCAGGACATCTAATAATCGGCCAACCTTTAGTAGCCTTACCGGAATATCCATATGAGGACGTTAATCTTAATCGTTTAACGCGTTTCCAACAAATACAAAAGCTTTCGCAACATTTCTGGCACCGATGGCGCAATGAGTATCTCCACACATTGCAGCAACGCTCACGGTGGACCTCTCAAGTAGATCCACCTCAAGTCGGCGACCTCGTCCTTATAAAAGAGGTCAATTATCCTCCATTACAATGGAGACGAGGTAGAATAACCAAGTTGCTGCCTGGGCCAGACTCGACGATTCGTGTCGTAGAAGTACGAACACGTAACAACACGTTGCTTCGACCCGTGTCGAAGCTTTGTAGATTACCGTTATAGATCTTCTACTTTGGGGGGTATGTACACGCTAGATTGATGAATTCTGCTGCAACCAGTATTGTTTTCTAAGTTAGGTGTCTCCTTGGACCAATCATGACGCCTATAGCAAATGACGTCACGACTAGCTTGTCAAAACCCAGCTGTCAATCTGCATCTCGGCGGACACCCACTTCCAAAAAGGCTCCGGTGTGTGATAGTTCTAGCTGGCGGTTATTTCGGTGAATTCGGTGAGTACAATATTGATTTCAACTGATTTTATTGATTTGGTGTGTGCATAGTTTTTTTCCTATAGTCCATTAGCTCGCGGCTACAGAACCCTTATAGGATCACTTTGTTGTCCGTCTGTCCGTCTGTCCGGGTGTCAAGACCTTTATCTCGGGAACGCGTGAAGGTATCGAGTTGAAATTAAAACCATATACGCAAATCCATAGTATCTTGCTACAGAAAGAAAAATAAAATTTCTCAATTTTCTTAAAAAAAAGTTACAGCCGAATATGTGGTAAAAATGCACATTTCGACACTCACAGAGGAATCAAAACCTATGGAGTACTTCCCGTTGACCTAGAACTCTGAAATTTGGCAAGAAGCATTTTGTTAGAGTATACATATAGTAAAAAATCCGAAAACTGGAAATTTTTAATTTAATCACAAAAAAATAGTGTCTCTATGCAAGGAATGAGGGCCCAAATTTTAAAGTGAATTAACCGTATCATGTGGGGTATCATATGAAAGAGCCTCATTAGCATAAGCTTAAACAGGTTTTTAACACATTTTTCGCCCCCTGCAGACCCTTCACTTCAGCTGGGAACCAAAACTTTTTAGGCGAATTTTGATTAAGTACAGAGTGACCGTGCAAAGCAACGTTGATTGCCTCAAACGCCGGCGGTTTACTGACTACTACATAATGAACGGGACGCATGCTCGGATCCGAGTGGGAGGTGCCCCTACTATAGTCCCGCCCCACTCGGATTCGAGTGGTGAGCAAGGAATGTGTTAAATACTTTTGCGATGTATATTTTTCGGTTTATGAAGGAAAATATAAAACAAATATATGATTTCCCCCTTTTATTTAGTTTGTACGGAACCCTCGGTGGGCGAGTCTGACTCGCACTTGTCCGGTTTTTATTTTATTTTATTTTTATTTAAGTTGTTTAAAAAAAAAAAAAAAAAGCTATGAAGACACAAACAAATACAAAGATCACTTGTCAAACTTGTAACACCCCTCTATTTGGATCGGGGGTTAAAAATGCACAATTTTAACACATGTTTAAATCATATCATATGGTATGTGATCATATATCTTTCTGATAAAAGTTAGCCTACGAGGATAATAAGGGAAGACTACCCAATTATTTACGAGACGAATACTAGCCGAAATTATTTAAAAAACCAAAGTTATGTGCTGTAGTACAAAATATCTCGTAACAGGTATAGGATAACCGGTTACAGCGATAAAGTAAAAAATAATGCGTACATTTTTCTCTTTCACACTAAACTTGCTACGATCACATTACGCAGTTTCACTGAGGAATGAAAGAAAAAGAAATGTAACTTACTCCATTGCTTCTCTCTCTCTCTCTCTCTACTCTATCACTTGTTTCGTGCTCTCGCTTGCACGCTTGGCTCAGGCGGAACATGACAATGACTCATGCTTTTTTGTGCGTGCAGCCGGCGTTCATCAATTTATAAGACGTTAACACGTCAAAACACTAGGGAAACATTTTTATCTTAATTTGGCAATAATGTCTGGCCTTAATTTGGCAACACTGTCATGCCAACTTACGAAAACTTAACCTCGTATGATCTTTCTATATTTTTATTACATAAAGATACAATTTTTTTGTGATTATATTGAAAATATCCAGTTTTCTGATTTTTTCCTATACGTGTACTATAACACAATGCTTCTTGCCAAATTTCATAGTTTTTTTTAATCTTCTTTTACCGTGGCTCTACACTTGTGCCGTGAACGTCTGCGAACAGGCGTGAACATAAGTGTGGAGGGTTTTCACGGCGTTCGCGGCCGTTCACGCCTGTTCCCCGATCGAAGTCGGTATTTTGTCTCGCGACAAAGGGTTCGCGGCAGTTCGCGCCTCGTTCACGCGCGCGCACATGCACATTCACGGCACTGTGCCAGTTTGCTCCTGACTATTGATGCGTACGGACGTGTAATGCGAGCTAAATGGTAGCGCATCGGATTAATATAAGTTGAGATAGTGAATTAGAAATTCGCTTTTTGAAATATTTTCACGCTGAACGTATACTGTGGGACTCGAAGCATCCACATTATAGTAATAATAGTAAAATTATGACGCTTGGAGAAGGATTAGTTTTCAAATTAATATTTGTAATTTTATTGACATAATTATTTTTTTGTAATGACATGCTAGGCGTATTGCCCATTTGACATTTTTGTATTGACATTTTAAATGATATTGTATTTATATAATGAATATTTTGTAATCCTCAGACATTTGTTTAAGACATTGTTTAAGAATAATTTTTGAATATTGTGAGATAATTGTAATTGGTCTTTTTCCGTTTTTATCTCAATAAACGAATTTATCATTTATCATTATCGATCGGTTACGATATATTTCAGTCATCCATCAACTCCTTTTTCTCCAACGCTTTCGAACGATTTCATCAAACAAAGTTAACGCAGCAGCAGTTTCGACGTCCGTTTCACGGCACAAATGAGTGACCTCCGTGAATGTGGAGGGTGCGCCTCTGCCGCGAATTCGTGCCGTGAATTCACGGCACAAGTGTAGAGCCGTGGTTAGATCTTTTTTTAATCCTATTAATATAGTGTATCTGGCCAGTGGGGTGTTCCGTGAGCAGCCGTGCTAGGTAATACCTACCTGTGTTACAGCTGCTTCTGTTCCAACCTCTAACTGTGTCACATACCATAACATCTAACAATTAGAACGTATTTTGCATTTACAAGAGAAACTATAATAAACAATTTTACTACCAATATACACAAATATAGTTTGGAAAGCCACCTAAAATAATACTTGTATTTTAATAATCTTAGAAAGATTTAAAATTTGCAATAATCTGTTTGATTATTTCATTTTATTTCTAATGTAAGATAGCTTCATTGTTTTGTTATGGTGTGTGGTACAAGTTATGAAAGTTTGGTTAATGATGCATTTTTTTTATTAATTGTTGATGGGTTAACTTTTGAAGAATTTTATTGTTCATAATATGCAAATTTAAGATAGGGTACATATAGGGATATACATTTTATTATTAATATATTTATTAAATTAATAGATTGACAAATAATTTCTGCTTAACAGAAAACATTGTAATATTGTTATTTTATTTTATATCATCGATGGGTGTGCATGCCTGAGTGCGGTGTGTATGTATGTGTGTGTGTGAAAAATATACATCGTAAAAATATTTAACACATTCCTTATTCACCACTCGGATCCGAGCAAGCGTCCTGTTTATTTTGTAGTAGTACTAGTAGTCAGTAAACCACCAGCGTTTGAGGCAGTCAACGTTGCTTTGCGCGGCCACTCTGTACTTAATTAAAATTCGCCTAAAAAGTTTTGGTTCCCAGCTGAAGTGAAGGGTCTGCAGGGGGTGAAGAATGTGTTAAAAACCTGTTTTAGCTTATGCTAATGAGGCTCTTTCATATGATACCCCACATGATACGGTTAATTGACTTCGAAATTGGGGCCCTCATTCCTTGCATACAGACACTATTTTTTTGTGATTAAATAAAAATGTCCAGTTTTTGGATTTTTTCCTATATATGTACTCTAACACAATGCTTCTTGCCAGAGTTCTAGGTCAACGGGAAATACCCCATAGGTTTTGATTCCTCTGTGAGTGTCGAAATGTGCGTTTTTACGACATATTCAGCTGTAACTTTTTTTTACGAAAATTGAGAAATTTTATTTTTCTTTCTGCAGCAAGATACTATGGATCTGCGTATATGGTTTTAATTTCAACTCGATACCTTCACGCGAACTGATGGCCGATGGGGCCGAAAGGTTCTCGAGTGGAGACTATGTACCGGCAAGCGCAGCGTAGGAAGACGTTTTCAGAGAATTCGGAAATGTGCCTGTAAATATACACAAATTAATAATATAGCTTAGATGAGTACATACATACTCACTTTCTGATTTTATTATGAAAGTTGAGATTTCGTCATCACCAACACTCTTAGTGTTTTTAAGGTTTTGTATTATTTTGCTTATTTCTTGTGGCACGCTTGGTGCCATGAACATAGAATCTTTGCTATGATTTATATTAGCAGTCACTTTATATCCCGACTCAGGGACCGGTTTTATTTTATCTATGAAAAAAATATTAAATGCGTTGACTATAGCTATCGGATCCGTTACATTTTCATTATCTTGTTTAATTTTTGTTATGGCTTCTTTAGGTAAATTTAATTTGGTACTATTTATGATTTGCCGTGCAGTTTTTGACTTGTTATGAGATGAATTTATCTTAAAGTTATTTTGTGCCCGTTTAGTTAGAACAATAATCTTTCTAAGACGTTTTGAGTAATTAAGGAAGATACTTTTATTAGTTTTTGTAGGATTCAGTCTATATTTCCAAAGTAAATTTCTTTTGTTTTTGCTACAAATTTTTATGCCACGTGATAACCACTTTATTGATTTATTAACTCTAATAATAACTATTTTATATGGAATGCACAAATTATAGTATAGTTAGAAGTTTGAAAAAAAGTAATCATATGCAAGATTTGCGTCAGATAAGCTGTATAGTTCTTGGAATAAAACATTACTAAGACACATTTTAAATTTATTAATATTTTCTACAGAATAATCACGCTGCTTTTTCCTCCAGAATTTAAGTAGCGCGTTCTTATGGTCTGGGAACTTCATTACTAAAGCACTGTGATCAGATAAATCTAATTCGTGCACTTCCGTATTACAAATCTTTTTACAGTTATATGCCATATCATCGATACATGTTTGGCTTGCAAAGCGAGTCGGGTGTTTCACCGCCAATTTAATATTATGGTTTCCTAGAATTGATTCGAAGTCTGATGTCAAATTAGATGCTTTTAATATATTAATGTTAAAATCACCAGCAATAACGATTTGTTCATATGTTTTGTTACTCGTCATGCTCAATATTTTATCCAGTTTACATAAGATAGTTTTTAAATTTGATGTGTTAGGTACTCTGTATAAACATATTATCAATAATTTATGTCTAATCAATTCTACGGCACAACACTCAAAGACACTGGTCAGTGATTTTTTTTTTAAATTCCGGAACCTCTCTCCATTCATGTCCGTGTGTACGTATTCTCATAGTTGCAATATATTGTCGCTTACAAATTCCAACTACAAGTGTAAGCATGTATTTATAAATATTTTTAATATCATAACATCAGTAAAATATCTTAAAGTTACGTAATAAACCCCACATCCAACTCCCAACCTATTTTCCCCGACTTGTATGGGAATGTTATACAATGGTATCAATATCGCTATCTCTTACCTGGTTACAAGGTTTTTCCGTCTATTCATTCTTGGTCTATGGTTTTAGGACTTCTTTGCTAAAACTGCTGTGGCTAAAACCAGCTGAGCTAAAACATAAACGAGAGTCACAAATTATAAAGTAATATGTCCAAGGAAATAAGGGTATGATTCAGGAATGGATTTCGTCTTTGGCAATTACGGTAGAGTAACCTGTGAGTAGTATTTTATCTCATAACAGACATGTAGGCTCGTAGTGATTTCAATAGCTGCTTTTCAGAGAACTTCAGGATTTATGGATAGTCAGGAGCAATGCGTTTCACCCACTCACTGCACCATGTTTCTTTATGAACAAATACGAATAATTTTGGATTGTATTTATCTGTCCCACAGGCGAAAACGGCAGGATCACAGTTTGGTATTTGTTTTAAAATTTTCTCATTTCTTTGTTGCGTACCGACCGCCATTCAAAACAAATTCAAGAACTCATGACAATGACAGCTCTATTCATGGACTTTATGACAGAATTATCAATATGGCGGTTGACCAAGCGTTTCTTCTTCTTTTTTGTATTGGACCCGCATTAAAGCATTTGCCAGTGTCAAGTATTAGGATTTTTTCAAGTTTCTTGAATAAAACAAGTTGTAAATGTTCACAAATTACAATAGTCACAATCTAAGTCACGTATACAGTCAATTTATAAGTCGAGTCCTGCTTCAGTAAAGTGGTGGCGACTTTACTAGAAGCTTCTATGGAGTTTTGCCGACAACGAAAAATCACACGTTTTACTGCTTAATTTCACTTGCCCACACTCACGCACTTTATCGAACACTTAATGAATAAAACACCACCATTTTTATAGCATTAATGTTCAAAATAACACAAGTTTAGAAAATAAAACAAAGCAACAACACGTTACTAAGACATTCCCGCCAAAACTCTGACCAAGCGTTATGCACCCTCACTTTTTTTTTTTTTTGCTAATCGAGGCCTAAATTGTATTAGCTGTCAGAGCCGTGAACGAGAGTTGGCTGGCTGAGTCAGCTGAGTGTGACGTAAACAAACAAATTGAAATATAATTAATAATTAGCCCGTTTTATTGTTCCTTGTGTTGTGATTCCGTGCGAGTTGCGTAGTAGAATTACGAAAAGTTTGAGACGTGCTCGGTGCTTGTAGTGCCTGGTTTCAGACTATTCAGTCTTGAATTGTTTGAAAGCTTAAAGGTTAGTTACAAGTAAAATTAGCTGTGATTTATTAAAATATTCGTAAACAGACGGTAAACAAATTTCGACATAGAAGGGCGATTATTGTCAAATGATTTAATAACAGCTTTTGATAGTATTTCAGTGCGGTTGATACGTTTTTCAGTAGGATTTGGTAGCTACGATATATTTTAACAATATGATTCTGTCATGGGCATTCCATCAATAAAATGCTCGCTTATTATGTTTTGATATCATCGACAAAAATATTATGAGTTGAGAATGTTTATATTTGGTTTATTTTTACTGTGCAGTTTTCAAAAAAAAGAACCTGTGAAATTATTTATTTTCGTGCAAATATTTGGCTAAACATTACAAAGTATTCCTACCTACATAGCCAAGTGTTACAGAAAGGCCACCTTAATGTTTTAGTGTGTGTCTGGAATAATAAAAACATAATACCTAATTGTTATTCCGCCACGACAAAGTAATGTGGAATATTTCATGAAATAACACGCGTGAATGGTATTCTATCAAGAGACAATACAACATACATATAATTGTTATCTTTGTAGAGCTTAGTACTCGGTCCTTAGATCAAATAAGAAATTTCGAATTTTTCTGTGGTTTCACTGATAACACCTCTGTTTAGGACCATCAAATAGTTGCCTACTTTGCAAAAAATAATCATTATAGCCGTATAACTCAGTAAAAAGCTGCCGTGCTTAGGTCATCTTCAAGTTTCTCATACCAAGAATGATATACTTACTTAATGGAGCATACTCATACAAACCAACAAGAAATTTCTTGTCAAAACTCAGAGTACAAACACAAACAAGTGTACAGTATATATAAGTAAATATCTGAACAACCAACTTCAATAACGCTTTATATACAGAATTCAACCTATTTACATCTTTAGCTTTACACACTTTGAACAGGTGTTGTAGCAAGGCTTTCCAAGCTCACTAAATTTATGGGCATATACTTTTTCAAAAGAATAAGACTGGTCGCTGATTTATGCTAATGATATAATTTACAAAATAAGTATGTATGTCAATTCAGACTTTCAGAGTGATAACAATCTTGTCAAAATTAATAAATTATGTCAATTAAAATTATGTCAAAATGAATACTATTAAAATAACAACAAAAAAAAAGATTTACGTAATAAATATGTTTATTCAAGAAACAAATTGGTTCAGGGAAATACAAAAAAATACATACATACATAAAACCTCCTCCTTTTTGAAACTGGTTAAATAGAAAAGTTTCATCTATGCCTTGTTTTTAAAACTGTTTCTAAGTACAAACTGGCTTAAGCACCTCTTGTTTTACAATTTTTGAACACATTATGACAAAATTAATTTGTTTAGCAGTGTTAATAAGACTCTATCAATGCTTGTTATGGGCCCTATCAGTATAGTTAAGGCTATAGTGAATGATCCTTGTCTGGAGTAGTCTGCTTAACCTGCCGTTTGAATACATAATATTTACAATTGGTTTTCAATGTGATAAAACCTGCTTCTCTTATTTGAACATATATTGGCTTAGAAGTGTGAGATGTTAGAATTATGTTTATTATTGAGTTGGTCAGAAGGTTACATGCTTAGGTTACATGTACATGTTGTATCTAGCTTCATTTTTACCTAACAGCCTAAGATAGAGGGTAATGTATCTCATGTGTAAGGTAGCATATACACCAATATGTCAGTATACTTCGAGTGGAATAACGTGAAGGGAATTGTGAAAACATCCTTTTATATCCTCTTCCACCTGTAGCATTTTGACTTATTTTAGGTTTTGATATGTTCATTGAGTGTTGTTTTACGAATATAATTGGCTATATTTTGAGATTGGGCAATAGGTTTTCTTCTGCTGTAATCTTTTTTTAATACTAGCGACTATTACAGTATTCGCAGATTGTAAATTCGTTTTGCCAAGTTCCATTCAGACCATTTAGTTCTGAAAAGGAAACAGAGTATTTTAGAATTTAAATTAATAGTGAGGTATTTACTTTGTAAGTGTACCTATGTGTGATCTTAAAAGCATGAGCATCAGTAGCTATCAAATTGATTGATGCGATGATTCTACCTCCGTCAGACGTAGGGTTGCCAACCATCCCGCGTAAGGCGGGACATCCCGTTTTCAAGGTTCATCCCACAGATGTCTGTGGGATGCTAATTGTCCCGCTATGTTCATATTCAAATTATTTGTTGACCTTGTTATTTGTTGCTTTAATAGGCAAGTCGTTTTCCAATATATGTAGTTGTTCCCTTTATGATTTACAATAAAAAACAAATTTTCAAGCTGTATTGCAAGCTTTTCCATTTAAGAAAAACAAAGAAAAGAGGAACTTAATTCACAAATTGAAATATAAATACTACATAACACATATTAATCTCATGTTTATATATATTATGATAATTAAAAATAGAATGTCATCAAAATTATATGTCAATATTTATAATAATAATAAAATCATCGAATTTCTCAGTTTTCGTAAAAAAAAGTTACAGCCGAATATGTCGCAAAAAACGCATATTTCGACATACGCAAAGGAATCAAAACCTATGTACTGCCCGTTGACCTATAACTGTGAAAGTTGGCTAGAAGCATTGTCATATAACTGCTTATGTAACTGCTTTTCTGCAGTCTGATATTTTGTTTATCTTTTAATATAGATACTTGTTTTTCTGTTTCCGGCGCTCAAAGTGTTAAAATGGTCGTTATATCGGTGCACAACATTTAACTTTTAAAAAGTAGTTGGAAGTCACAATACAATATAAGGTCGTTTATTGAGTCTCACGCATACAGGAAAACGATATGCAACAATAAATATTAATTTGGACATAATCGCGCAATAATAACACTTAATTATCTTAATACCTACTTAAATAAAATAAAAACCTAAGGGATCGTTTTATGGTCAATAGGTTGAGTAATTGACCACAGCTCGTAGCAGTTGAATTAAACATTTTTACCCAGACTGAAATGGGAACTGACTCACAAATGAAACAGCCGGAATATACCGTTATAATCTTGATCTCAAACTTTCGATTTGAGGCTAGTTTATTTACGAAAATATTGATTTTAAACCAAAATACTCGACTCAGAATTGTTTGAGATACTCGACTTCAAAATGTATTGAGAGTCAGTCAGGTAAAGAAATGCAACGCGCACAAAAATCAGTCAGGTGTTTTCAGGCTAAATGAGATAATATCAAAATAAGTAAGAGTTTGGAGCTGCAATATATTAATGCAAGATAGATATACGATTGACCACCACTTCGCCTGTTGTTAAGAGACGGTGTGGCCGAGGATGGAGCTCGTTGATCTAGAAGATATCTATTCACTCTAGCCTTGAAAATTCCAAGATTGTTCTCAGGAAACTGAGATGGCGCAAATAATTCCATTCCTGTGCAGTACGCATCAAGAACGTGAACCGATATCGCTGAGTACGTAGTTTTGGCATTTCATTCATTTCATTTCATTGAGAAATGGGTGGTAATGCGCCGACTTTCTGCTAGTCCTGTAGTAAAATAGGGAGTCATCTCAAATAAGTTTTTAAAAAACTTACTTCCGGGAAATTGTGCCTGAAATATAGGACGTCCCGGGAAATACGGGACGGCTGGTAACTCTACCGTCTACTGTCCACACCCACAACGGCTTGTAGTGTTGTTAGGCAGGTTAGACTCGTGTGGAGCGATACGTAGTGATCTATATCTGGCAGCACGTCCTTGGATAAGTTCACTCTCCCCGTAACAGTACATTGCGCGTAGACCAACTCATATGCGATAAAACTAACATATCGGGGTGTCTTTAAATCGCCAATGTATAAGCTTTTGGAACGGTACATCTCGGAAATTTCAACAAAGAAAAAGTTTAATGCAATTTTTTTAATTGTGCGCCATGGGTTTGCCATACGGAACCCATGAGCTCGTCCTGAATCTGATACGGTATTGGCAAGTCATTCTTACGTGACCCCTTTCTATCTAGTGCAACGATAATTATTCTAATTCCCTGTTCCTATTTCCCAGCTGAACCCCACGCTCCGTCATCTTCAGCGAAACGAACCTAACGAGCAGGGTTTATGTTTTGAACTTGAAGCAACCCTTCATTTGGAAAAGTAACTTTTTAGCGAAAACAAGCAGTCCAAGATTGCAATCTAATAGAACTCGACAAGTTGTTTTATGCATGTAACTCTGAGACTAGGGCTGGCCACTCAGTTTATACGAACTTAACAATGTGTATTGAATATGGAGGTATTATTTATAAGTAATCTACAACGAGGAACAAGGAATTTACGTACATTGCTGGTTTTCCCAGTAAACAGTTACTGTAGGTACGAATGACTCGCTATGGAGCGTAAGCAGCGCACTGTCTGTCTGTGACAATAGTCTATAATGCCGAGATGGAGTACTATTATTATAATGTTCTGTGTTTTCGGCATAATTCGTGTTTTTTCTTCATTTCTGATGTTATAGATATATATTTATTTCTTATCTATTTCGCATCTGTCGAATAAATGTATTTCGTTTTTTGCTTTAACCTAATTTTATGGTTTGTAAACAGTAGATCTCAGATAAATCTTTTTACTTACTGAATGTTTTTTAGAATGAAATGCATATCAATTTTCCCAGATTTTACCAAAATTGGGGTAAATTGTACTACAGTAAAATTTCATGTTGGTATCTAAATATCTCTTCATCTGAAATGTTCCATACCAAACCACCACAAAATTATGAAAATACAACTACATTCATCATCATCATCTCAGCCATAAGAAGTCCACTACTGGACATAGGCATGGAATTCCTCCCCCATGGAAAAATATCGATTGGAAGCTACTTGCATCCAGAGTCTTCCCGCCACTTGTTTGAGGTCTTCTGTCCACCTCGTAGCTGGTCTGCCTACGTTGCGCTTGCCGGTGCGTGCTCTCTACTCTAGAACTTTTTACCAAAATTTTACAATTACATCTGGTAGAACCGAATACCAATAGCGTTAAGAATGTGGTTGGATTATGCCCTGTAGACTATGAATTTACATATACGGAGCCTGTAGAGAACAAACAACATCCACAGGTACACACATGCGAAAACCAAATCGAAAGAAAAAAAGAAAGAAAAAGATTAAATAACATTTAGATATTTAGTCTATCCAAAAAGGATCAAAACATTTTAGTTGTACATACGTAGTTGATTTCTGGGGATTTTTGGATTTCTGGGTTGATTTCAAATCGTTCTTGTTACGTTTCCGTCGTCGCGATCAACTAGGCACAATGCATAGCTATGCGTTTGGTTTTTAATCGCTCGTCGCTTGAACCTTGTGTACGTGTAAAAGCAATTAGTAGACAACAGCCTAGCCCTGAATCAACCTGTCGCAAAACCAGGCGTAAAGATGTAGAGCTAGAGTCGTAGAGTAAAGGCGGTGCGGAGTGCGGACTGCGGCGCCTCACGGACACGGGTTTGTTTTGTTTCTATTTCGGCGAGCGTGGGACGGGGCCGTGGGGCGCGCCATTGAGCCACTAGTGGTTTAGTGACCGACTGCGATGGAGCTGAAAAATAACCAGTGAGTGGACATTTTTCATATTTTACTAGCTGCTTCCGGCGGGGTTACCTTGTCTTAGAGAAATAATTATATTTTAGGGAAACAACTAAGTATGTCTTTTTGTTTATGTTAGATAAGTAAATCTGTGATAAATAATAAAAATGAATTAAAATATAATATCAAAATTAAATAAAAAATCATATCGATTAATTAAAAAAGAAGTTTAAGGCCTAACAAACACACTATATTAGTATCAGTGAGTATGGGAAGCGGTGACTGAGGTCGCATTAGTCAAACATAAACACGGACAAAGGTCAGCTGTAGATACTAGATACTCTGTTCGGAATGAGAACTACCGAGACCGAGGTAAAGAATGGTAACTGACGTCACGATTGTGTTACTAACACAATAGAGACGTCATCGTCAGTTACCATATATTCGGTCAAAATAATGAAATAAGGACATCAGCGCCCTCAGTGCCACATTAAGGGTCTTATTCTTACCGGAAAATGTTACTCTCAACTTTTCGCTGATACGTAATGACACTTGCGGAAATTAGATAGAAAATTTGAGACGTTGAAAGTCAAGTAACGTAAGGTTTTTGGTAAGGCCGTAGTTCTATTTCCGAATAGAGTCTAGTAGGTTGGTAAGGTGGTTATGGGTGACCGTCCTTGGTAGTAGGTGTAATACTGTCTATTGGTAGATTAGGTAGTGTTAATGCGTGCTAGGCTAGGTCACAGGCGCGACCTGGGCGTGGCACGTTTGTGGTGTTCGTTCTCCGACAATGTTAGCCATTTATAGCTTTAGCTTCTATTAAAAAAAAAAAATAATAAAAAAAAAAAAAATTTAATCTAAAACATACTACCAAGATTGGCTCGTATTAACTACAACATATAACATACTACGTACAACAAAACATTATACTAACTGCACATACTAACTAAACCACTATACAAAAAGCAAATCGATTACCCCAGCCAGACCGTTATGACAATCCAATCGACATAATGTGCAAAATTCCATGTCCGTGCCGTTGAGGCGCTGAATTCTCTCATGAGACAATTCTGGCTGTAACTTTATTCACTTTTCTGTCATTTTATTTTATTTATATTACTAATTTGTAAGTCGTAAATTTAGACACAGTATTATAACAATATAAGAAACATTATGGCTGGCTTTGTGGCTCAGTTGGTAGTAAGTATGTCTACCTGCTAAGCTGTAGATCGTGGGTTCGATCCCCACCCAGGGCAAACATTTGTTGATGAGCATGGATGTTTGTTATGTGTCTTTCTATGTATCATATGTATATATTTACAAAAAAAGTATATATGTATTCTATCAGCCATCCAGTTTCATAGTTTCAGCTTTGCTTAGTTTGTGAAATGTCCCCAAATATTTAGTTATTATTTGGCTAATGAGGTGCAAAACACGGCGACGGAACCTCCTCGCTCGTCGTGTTTCGCATCCCTTACATACTGTGCGCTCCCTGCACACAGCCTCTCGCGCTAACCTTTGAGACCTCAAAAATATCTGCGCGTACTCTATCTATTAAGTCGTAAACATATGATTAGTTCTTAGAAAATGTGGGTTTTAGATTTGAAAATGCAAATACTGTGTCATGGTTAGGTATACGATATCAGACGCATTGTCCGTTATCGTCGAGATATGTACGACGTTGTTGCTGCGTCGTCAGGCTATGCTCCGTGGTTTCGCCCCACTCCAGCTTCTCAGCTGGCTCTGTCTCATCTTCCTGAGACTCGGAGTAAGGATGATGTTCACAGAAGAACTTTTTCTCTTCTGTGCTGATGACCGATGATACTGATGAGGCGAAGCATAGCGTTTACTATTGCAGTAGATTATTATTCGCCTCATTAAAAATATAATTTATTATTAATTATTAAAAATAAAAGGCATTGAGTTCTAATAATTCTTGACCTTTAATTTTTTTCCGTGCATACTTGCTGATATAACAGTGATTAGATGAATCTGACCTTGGGGTGAGGCGTACGACGTCGGCGACAATATTTGCTTGACGCATTCGGGTTTCGGAGAGCGAGACAGCTGCGGTGCCTCTTTATTGTCGAGCCGAACTCATCAAGCAAATTCACTTTATCAACCGACTTCCAAAAAGAAGGAGGTTCTCAATACGACTGTATTTTTTTGTATGATTGTTAAGCGATTACTCCGCCAATTATGAATTGTTTTGATGAATAACTGAATAATGTAGCCCAAGTAAACGAATTGCGTATTTTGAAGTCGGTTTTTTCAGTTTTTTAACCTATAATTATGACATTCCTCCTTGCCCTTAGCCCACTGAGTGAGGTCGGTACAGTACGTTTCCTTACATCAGTTCTCTGTGAGTAGTCCTTCATCTCTGAGCATCCCTCACACGTATATAATCTATCGTTCATCAAAGTATCGTAGGTGACTTTCATCTGGTTCTAATTATTTCCCTTCATGTCATCACCATCAGCCGTTAAATTGTCCAGAAACCCAAAAGTTTAACTCGTATACGAGCAATTAATATAATTCATAAACTATTTTACCGTTTTAAACGCGTAGTATACCTAAAATCGTCTCACTGACTCATACTTTTAACAGTCTCTATTAGCTTCACTTGTAATTGTAGGCCAACAACACACGTGCGTGGAAATTCAAATTATAAACAGCTTTTTAATCGACTTAAAAAAAGGAGATTATCGATTTGTTATGTATGTATAAGTTATATTGTTAGAATTGCACAATTTTCACATACATATGTCAGTCTATGTGAGCTTCTAAGCACGTGTGCCAAATTCGTAAGTGCATGTACGTTTGTCCACGTATTATGCAGGAACTAGAAGTCTGATTCCAATAATTATTTTAGTTCTTTGTGATTTTGATTACACTAGTTACCCGAGTTAGAGACAAGGTCGACTTGTTTGCAATTTGAATTTACCGCTGCATGTCTACGGCACTTGGAATTCAAAAACCATGCAAACTTTATAACTCTATCTTAGAATTTTCAAGGCTAGAGTGAATAGATATCTTCTAGATCGACGAGCACCATCCTCGGCCACACCGTCGCTTAACATCAGGCGAGTTGGTGGTCAATCGTAGATCTATCTTCTATAAAAAATAAAAAAATCGTTTTGTGACATTTTTCATGTATATATAATAACGATTACAATATAATAATATGGTTAAATAAGCTGATCAATGATTACTAGTATATCCTTCGCTACTGAACTCTTTCGGTTTGTTACCCTGGGTGATATTGGTCTGGTGTGCTCCCTGGATGTGGATATGGAACTCCGCACTGGTGGCTAGTGCTAGTTAGGGCTCGTTTCTCTTGGTGACGAGGGTTTTGAAAGTTTATTTAAATGATTATTTGCGTGTGTTCCAGGGCCGTAGCACGCGAGCAGTCCACCGCGATGGGTGTGCCGCACATCACGTCGTTTTGTTGCTGCATGGGGCTGGAGATGGGCTCCAAGCTCATCGGGTTCCTGCACTTGGTAACACTTTACACCTTATGTTCTAGCTAGTAAGGTTTTAATTGTATTATGTAGTAGTTATGGAGCATTACATAATTATATACATTATACATTACATTCTCGATTTTATTTTTGACATATACCTGAAGTATAAATATACCAAACAAATATTTATCTAATGTTTTACACCTATCTCGATTTAAAATCCAAGATCCATAATAATTTTATCGCATATCATTAAGTATGTAAGTAGTTAAACACGGCTTTCTACGATAAAATAAAACCCGACAAGTGCGAGTCAGACTCGCCCACCGAGGGTTCCGTACTAACTAGTAGATAAAAGGGGGAAATCATATATTTATTTATTTATATTTTCCATCTTATATCGAAAAATATACATCGTAAAAATATTTAAAAACCTATTTTAACTTATGCTTATTTATATAGAGGTAAATCCATTCATTACATTGATATTGTCATAATAATTGTATAAATCTAATTTATATCGTCGAATTACAATAAATTCCTATATAATAATTTTTAAATATTTTACGCCTACTGTCATAGAGGTGTACTTATGCTAATTAAGTTCTTTCATATGATACGGTTAATTCACTTTACAATTTGGACCCTCATTCCTTGCATAAAGACACAATTTTTTGTGATTAAATAAAAAATGACCGATTTTCGGATTTTTCCCTATATGTATACTATAAGACTATAACACAATACTTCTTGCCAAATTTCATAGTTCTAGGTCAACGGGAAGTACCCCATAGATAGTGTTAGTAATTCCCTTGTGAGTGTCGAAATGTGTATTTTTTATGACATATGAAACTGAAATGGCTGAAACTATTTTTTACGAAATCTGAGAAGTTTGATTTTTCTTTCTGCAGCAAGAGACTATGGATCTGCGTATACGGTTTTAATTTCAACACGATACCTTCACGCGTTCCCGAGATAAAGGTCTTTGACACCTGGACGGATGGACAGACGGACAACAAAGTGATCCTATAAGGGCTCTGTTTTTTTCTTTTGAGGAACCTTAAAAATAGTAATTTTGCAACCTGTATGTGTATAATTGTATATGTATGTTGTACAACAAGTTATTATAAAAAAAGATGAACCCTATCGGCTAAAGTGTTAGTACACATTCCTCTTACTCAACGTAGGAAAGATATTCTACTCGTAAGTATAAACATATTACAAGGGATGGTATTTGCAGTACGAAGCGGTGCCGTAGATGGAAATTCTGAGGGGAGAGACAAAGTAGAGAACAGTCACACCTTTTAGTATCCGAGGCCAAGACACATTTCAGGTCGCTGCGCCAAATTAGTGGTGCCGAGTATGAATTCGGCATTAAACCCCAAGTGATCTATTTTTCATCAGACCTTCGATGCAAGCGACTAATTTTATGCTTAATATAGCTCTCCCTACCCAGCAGTGAGCAGACACAGCTCGCCTGCCAGTTGTGAAACTTAAATAAACAACAGCTTATCTGATAATCGTACATTCTCTTAATTTGTAGAACATTTTCTCTGTTTTCACGTACCGAGTCAACCCTGTCCCCCGCGTCACGCTGTGCGCCGGTCTGGCTCGCCGCGATAGATGTTTCACACCATTACTATAACTTCCATTACATTCCAGGCGGCGTCTATAACCGTGATAATAGTATTCTCCATATTCGCGGAGAGCGCACGCGGCTACAAGAATACGCTGGAGGATGCAGACCACCTCTACACCACCTATTACAAGATCGCTGTTACCATCGCCGTTGTCAGCACGGTGCACGTACTGCTGGCCGTCACGCTCTTGTACTCCGCGTTTAAGGTAACTACTGGAAACCTTCCAATTATGTTTATAAAGTATTACGCACAAGATTATTCGTCTAAGGCCAAATATGCCTATTTACGATATAAATACTTTTACCCCATATTGTTACTCCATATCGTAACCAGATTTTACATAGGCATAATACGCTGTTATAGCCGCTTTTCCCAAAATAATTGTTCTAACCGTAACTGTTATAACAGATATGTGGAAAACATCTGAGAATAATAGATTTATAAAACACATAAGTTTTTGTTTTTAACACGCTTTTATCTGGTCGACTTGTATGTAATGAAATCTAAGGTAACAAATTTAACCATCTTCCAAGGATCGTAGCGTCATTAAAATTGGCAGCTGTATGTAGTTCTGATGACAATACAATAATATGGTACTGTCGAACTGATCGGATGATGGAGCCGGAAGATATGAACTAGAACTTCATGATGGAACATCGTATCATAGCTGTGTTTGGATTTGTTAGAAAAGTCTTGCAATGAACTTTGACTACAATAATTTGTAGCGTGTTTTTTAGTTTTTTAAACTGTAATTTATTCTCTTTGTAGTCTGTCTTAAATTCGTCGTAAAATTGTAATAATATCTAACATTATGTCATGTTTGTTGTTCATTCCACCCAGTATTACAAATGACTTGTAGGTATATTTATTATTATTATTATCTTCTCTCTCGTGTATCGAAATATGAGTAAAGGCTTACTTAAATTTTGCTCTCAATTCTTGTCCATTTGCCGACTTATTAAAGTATATAGCCGTATGTACTGGGATTTTAGACTATTTTATTCTTTTGAATGAGTTTCATGCGTTAAGAAATAACGAAGTTATTGAATTTTTGTTTGTCTCGTTTAAAACGCGACCGTTTTGCAGTTATGTATTCAGAATATGACTACACTCACTCACTACGCAACGCAAGTAGGTGTGCATGTGTGAACGTAGCATAAGTACATTACATAAATACAGTATAATATACAGGTGAGCGAGCGAAAGAACGAGCTACGTCACAAACTACGTGATTGCCGTCTCTTTTTAAACGGTTTTATTTAGCTTGACCTGTTTATTTGTTTGTTTGGGTCAAATTTAGTAATTGAAATTTTATCCCCTTGCAGTTGACTGATCGATCTGAAATTTGGTATACACCTTTAGTCCTGATGACAATACAATTTAGTATATTCTGTATTATTGTAAATCCAAGATGGCCGCCGCTACAAAAAAACCCCACAATATAGGTATCAAATGAAAGGGCTTTTTTAGTAACAGTAAATACATTACCTATATCATTATCTTTCTTTTCAATAAAACCGTTTAACTTAAAAGGTTTTCGTAAGTACTTGTATCTCGTTTTTGCGCATGGTACAAAGCCCTCTAGACTTGTGGCAAACGTTTACGCTTTGAATTGTAAAAAAACATGACATTTCGTTAGCTAATGTCAGTCACATACAATTACTTTTCTATTCTACTAGTGTTCACGATATTAAAAAACCACTTGTCTAGCAGTCTTCGTCATTTATCATCCAATTATTTTTTTCACAAAAATTACTGATTTATCACTTATTACAAATCTGTATGATGTGCAGCATGTGTGTGTGTGTGTGTGTGTGTTACAGCGCAGCACGTGGGGTCTGCGTGTGTGGGTGTGCACTATGTGCGCTCTGTACGCGGCGGCGCTGCTCTACATCGTGGTGGAGATGTGTCTGCACGGAGTCTCCGGCTCCGGCTCCGGCTCCGAGATATTCCTCTCCTTCCTCGAGGGGCTGCTCTTCTTCGGTGAGCTTCTTCTTCTTATAGTGCATTTATCGGAATGATACCGTCTTTTAATTTAGATTGTATTCTATCCGGGCATCGTGCTGGTGTATCCATGGGGGAGGCCTATGTCCAGCAGTGGACTTCTTATGGCTGAGATGATGATGATGATCGTGCTGGTCGTTTCTATTTTTGTGTCCCGAATTTTTCAGTTCTTAAAACTGGTTCGTTTTCATAGGAAATTAAAAAAAAATCTAAAATCGTACCATTCGTCGTCTCCATATTAATGTTATTTTGTTACTATCGTAAATTTAGTTTTGCACGAGAGTACCTCAATGTTGCGCGGGTCGGAAAATAATCGTATGCGTCTGCGCCAGCACGCGCCGCGCCGGGACACCGCCTTCGCCTTTGTGGCGCGTAGTACGGCGCGCGCGAGTGCAGCGTACCGCCACGCGCTAGTGAACAGACGACAACACACAAGTATCAGGAGGACGCTGGTCGCATGCCGCGCGCAACCGACCTTATGTTCAGCAGAGGACTTCTAGCTCAGATCACGATGATTTAATTTAATTTAGTACATATATTAATTAAAACGGCAATAGCCAAGAATGATAATATTGTAGCGATATCAATATTTAACATTATTATCATTAACTATGGACTTCTGAACGTAGTGAGTGACCACTATGAGCCATAGTCACCTTACTGTAGCCCTTATAAGGAAGCTCAAAGTCACATAGCGAGCTATGGAAAAGGCTATGTTCGTGCTAAAGTCACAGACATAGCACAGCGGACTAGTAAGTTGAAGTGGCAGTGGGCTGGGTACATAGCACGTAGAACAGACGGTCGATAGGGCTGAAATGTTCTCAAGTGGAGACCACGCACCGGCAAGCGCAGTGTAGGAAGACCAGCCACGAGATGGACAGACCTCATACAAGCGGCGGGAAGACGCTGGATGCAAGCTGTTTCCAACCGGTCTCTTTGTAAATCCATGCGGGAGGAAGGCTTATATATCCAGCAGTAGACTTGTTGTGACCGAGTCATCATCAGAGAGATCATGATGGACATATATAATTATAAGGTTTTAATATAAGTGTTCTATGCGCGTTGCAGCGGCGGTCGCGTACTGCATCCTGTGCGTCTACAGCTACTACCTGATGGTGCGCAGCGCCGAGGACATGCAGGGCCCGCCCAAGACATACTACTGAACTACCAGCACGCGCACTACCGGCTGCGGCGACGAGTCTCGCTCTCATGCTTCACCACGGAGACACACTTTTCTGCAGTTTTTCCTCCTATGATCCCCTTCCGCCTCTCGAATGTATTGTTAAGAGGATCATCTAAGCTAAGGGGATTTCACTAAGTCAACATTTACCACTGTACAGGTTCCGTATCAAATAAAAAGTTCCAGATATGAGAATATCCGCGGGTCGGGGCGGGGTGAGGCGAGGGGATAGCATCTGATTTTAAGGCTTTTATTTCAAATGTTGAACTATTCGAAGGAACTAATTTCTATACTGTGGATAGTTTTGTGATTGATGTAGTTTTTATATTTTTAATAATTTATTAAAGTTTAGTGGGCAGCGCTGTGGCGAGTACAAGTTGTCCTAATACTTTTGACTAATCTCCCCATTTAGCTTATAAAATAACAAAACGTCGTTTATGTAGGTATGTTGTTTTTTATTTGTTATAGAATAAGACGCTAAAAGCGGCCTGAGTAATTTTTTTCAAGTTAATGAATAAAAAAGTACCTAGTTATAAGTAAATTGACCAACTTTTGCATGCGCTCCCCACTACAAAGCTTTATTATATGATTCAAAATGTAAAAACAACATTGATAAAAAAATATTGAATTCGTAGTTTTAAAATAGTGCAAAACTTCTAATAAAATATCAAATACCTAAAAACCTACTTTATATACCTCATTGAGTGCAGCCTTTATTAAGCCTTTATTCCTTATCTATAGACCCATTGTTATACCACCATGCCATGTAGATTATATGTGTAAGTCATGTGATATATAACCACACTAAGTGATAACATATAGATAAGAAATTTGCAAGAAAATAAGAATTTATCTAATTTAGCAAAACGATCTGTGGAACTGTAATATTGCCTTCATAGTATTTCAAGAAGTGCCTATGAAAAGAGCTTATGAATAAAGAATTGTCTCTTCTGAAAGGTGATTAATGATATTTCAGCATCAGCATTTCAAACTTAACTTCAGCGCTTATAGTATTATATAGTCTATGCATCGCAGTCAATTTAAGAATACTCATAATTAGAAACAGTGTATTTTTTAAACCGACTTGTCGTTTTGCAATATGTCGTATTTTTCAAACTGACTGCGACATAATATGTCATTGCATAATTTCTTGTTTTATATGTTGTACTCGATCTGAGTCATAATTCCATTTAATTTAACACAGTAATGTACTAGTCCTGTAGCTAATAGAAAACTTTCTGTAATTAAGACTGTGAGAAAGATCAAATGAGCCTACTTTATATTGCGATATTTTTAAGTCTCTTCAACTTGTATGTCACTCTCTTAATAGCAGAAATAGAAAGATAAAAAAGGGCGCCAGCCAACTTTGCATCGCTAAGAGAGTTGCGTGTCACCACGCTCATCTAACTCGTCTGGTGAGAGAGGTAATGACGGACTGACCGCTCGTACTGACGACTCGCTGAGAGCTCGTAATCTCTAAAATCAGAGTACTCATTGGTCGCCAATCCGATCACAAGTTTGATCAAACTATATACGCTTAACACGTTCATAACAGCTCCGGATTTACGATTTTTTCGAACTGAGCGGAACTCGATAGTGGCGCCCCTCTCCACCAATATATTTCCATAAATATATCTGTGTGGCGCTTTTTTCTTACAAGTCAACGGTGACCCAACCAGTCTTCCGTATGCTAGGCGTTTTTGTGGAGCTTTTTTTTTTTATTTTAAATCATATTATGATTTGGCGCCCTTGATACTACCGCCCGGGGCACGTGCCCTTGTCTGCGTCTTCCTCATCCTACAATTGAGAGAACGAGACAGAGTCGCAGCGAGCTAACTTGATCGCATCATGGTACTCCTGCCGGAGTCTAAATATACTCTTTTGTAATTGTAGCTTTTATGTGGAGTTAAGTTACAGTAATTTTGTAAGTTGATAAATAGTCGCTCTGTTCTAAATGTTATCGAAATGTACTTACATATAAGAAATAATTATATGAATGTTTATTGGTTAGGGTTTCCTTAGAAAATGACTATTTCCCCCGATGACAACAAGTGTTCCCAAGTGCCACGAATAAGTGCCGCCCTCTAGTGTATTTACTGTAATTCCGAGTAATGACGGCAGATGGCGTCATATGTCTCAAAATTGTTCATATTTTAAAAAGAGAATTTTCAAACGTATACTAAATTTTAAAATAAAGATCACAAATTGATATTTTAATGCGGGCATTTAATTAAATTAAGAGAAATATTTAAAATGCAATTATTTGTTTATTCTATGTAAGAATTGTGCACTGAATAACAAATAAGATAATATTAAAGCGTACAATCATAGAAGTACTTGTGATACCCGACTGTGGCCCGACTGTACCAGTCGGGCCACAATCTGGGAAACGACAGAGAAAGAGGTCGCAATAATCTTTTCTCTCTCGTGGGTTCGCTTAATTAAGGTCCGACACCGTACCGATTGAGATCGTCTATGAATACTTTATATAGGATATTATTTTGGTATTATGTACTAATTGTAATTTTACGAGTACAGTAACTGTACATTAACTTTTAAATATACATAATTGCGAACAATGCAAACAAATGCGTCAAGGTCAAGTTTTTACCAATTTAATTAATTGAACTAAACACGCACTTTCTTATGCATAAATAATAGTATATAAATTAAAAACTATTAACTTATATTAACATTAAAGTCATTATGAGAATTCAAGGTGTTTTAATGTAGAACAAATGATCGTTTTGATGCATAAGAGGGTTCTACTAAAGTATGACTTCCAATTCAAGAAGCCAAAACATAATACTTCCTCTACGGGACGTTTGATTTCTTGTTGAAATAGTTACATTCATTCTAGCTTGGAACACTTCAAACTTATTATTTGTCTCGTCGAGCGCGAGGACCTTATGGCGGTGTGTGGATCTTGATATACCTACTAGCTGCGCCCTGCGGTGTCGCCCGCGTACTGATGAAAGACGGTGATGATGAAATATAGCCAATGTTCTCAGAGCCCTAAAGAATCTCTGTGCCATGTTTCATAACGGCCGATTCAGCCGTATAGTCGTGGCGAGGTAACAAACAGATGACAGAGTTACTTTCGCTTTTGTAATATTGTTAATGATATTTTTCGGAAGTTGGCAATAC
This sequence comes from Lycia hirtaria, assembly GCA_947563715.1. NCBI lineage: Eukaryota > Metazoa > Arthropoda > Insecta > Lepidoptera > Geometridae > Lycia > Lycia hirtaria. The sequence continues at coordinate 31,399,202 of OX387375.1, forward strand.
TGGCCCGATTTCATTTCGATTGATTGTATAATTTTACTTCAGGGTTGGTCCCATAGCCATTCAATAACTTTGGTTTAGTATTTTTTTGTTAGTTCTAATTATGAATATTGAGTTCGGCCGGCCTGGTTACCGAAATTGGTCAGTCAGTTTGTTCCAAGCACGGTGTAACTATTTCATGACGTCACTTGTCATGTCGAGGTGATGCTCTTGTAAGCGCAGTGTACTTTGTAATTGTAAGTATTTTTATGTATTTCTCATTGTTAGCTGCTGTTGATGTGGAATAAATCGCTGTTTGGCTTTGTTTTGGCCATATTTTGCAAATATCTTGTTTCATTGTAGAACTATTTAAGGCGTTATGACACGGGCTGCATCCGTCTCGCTCGCGGCTAATATGTTTTTCTTAGATATGAAATTATTGAATGTATGTTTGATAACTAGGCGAACTATTACCTCATGGAAACAGTATTGCATGATATTCACAGCATTTTTGTTTTTGATGTTTATTCATCATCATCATCTCAGCCACAAGAAGTCCACTGCTGGACATGATGTTTATTATAGCCATATAAATAAAGGGGAAAGTTTATTTATAATGGTTTTGTTTCGGACAAATTATAGATATTTAAACAAAAATAACATATTATTATTATTATCGTGTATCTACCTACTGCTTGCACGAGGTTGATTTTTGCATATTTATTTAAGAGTCCGTAGTTCGACCATCGCCCGTCTCGCTCGCGCATACCCACATTTTCGAAGATATAAAATGACCGAATGAACTTATAAAAAAATCGTCGAGTATGGGTATGCGCGAGCGAGACGGACGATGGTTGAACTACGGACACTTAAAGTACGTTCAATACTTTAACAATCTTAAAAAAGGCGAGTGAGATATATGCGGCCTCCACTCTGGTGCCTTAATCCTTTTTTGCGGGTTTTGATGTAGTCCTAACATGCGTAATTACTCTAGGATGTATCAGAAGGCAAGGGAATAATGAAAGAAAATGTGGTTTTGTCAGGTTTTATTCACCATAATATGAAATAATCACGATGACAGCCCGCAACTTCCATTTAATTCAATAAATATATTACAACTCTATGCTTAAGTACTGTTAAGTACACTGGTAAGGTAATGTAAGTTATTTAGCTTATTGTACGTACTTCAAAATGTTTTCTCTAACGTCTTGAAGACTCCAGAAACAAGTAAATAAATGCTACAAAATGCAATAGTAGTTACTATAATATTATTTACTGAAAACAACACTTTTAGATGAATAGTACCTAACTATTCCGTTATTCAAATGTGCAGGGAATGTTTTCGATGTGTTATTTCGATTTACTGAAAAACAATTTTTTAAATAAGTAATAAATAATGTATTCAATTTCGTTGTTTTCTAGAGAATTCTAATAATTAGTGAGATTTTGATTTTATAAGTAAGTATCTACTATAAAGTAGGTAATAAAATAAAAACACATTTTACGTGAGATAGCTTGTTTCACAACGTTTACTGATACAGCCTCTATATTAAGTTGTTTCACTATTTAGGTCGACAAATTGCGTTTTCCAAAAATACCAGCAGATGGCCATTACACATTTTTCTTTATAATTAAGTATTTATATTTAGTGCCATATTTCCAAATCTGGATCACAATAGTCTTGTAGGTTCGAAATTTTCTTATAATTAGATTTACAACGGGGCTTAATTATATTTAATACTAATTAAATAAGTATAATCTAATATTAATATTATTAAAATGGTTCATAATACATACACAATAATGTGATATAAATTAAGTTAGCAAACGAGAATGACATTATTTTATAAGGGTCTCGTTATCGTTGTTAATATTGCTGATAATTTCAGTTTTTAAATCGGTAACAAATAAGGTAGACCATATTAAATTCGTGATTGCTAACTGAACTTACATCTCGAATATAATATATGTAGGTGCTCTGGGATCTTTATACAATGCCTCTACCACAGGTCTACACAGATAAATACTTAACTAAGTGTATTGCACGAAAACTTGGATTTAATACGCGTAACCTCAACAATTTACATAATTACACTTACATTATAACTGTTCATGCACTGAACTCGACCGTTACGACATATTCGAAACGACCAATCGGGAAGCGTGATGTATCAAACGCTACCAACCGGCCAATCGTAGCCGTTTATTTCACCAATCAGAGTAAACGTTCAATCACGTGTGCTCGATCCAAGCTATAGTCCAGAGAGCCGGTTCACAGTGTTTCTGTTGTTCAGCCCTTAGGGATGTCAGTACAGGCAGCAGGGGTGAGCCGGTAGTCAGGTGGCTCAGTCCTCGGTCTAGGGTTGTCAGTACAGGTGAGCGGGGTGGTGGAGCGACGGCGGATGCTCCAAGGGCGGGGGCTCCGTGCCCACGTCGATGTCTCCAGGGCCGTCTTCATCGGCGGCTACTGAGGGCGTGCCGGCCGGGGTGCGGGTTAGACCTCGGACCTGGAAAATTTAAAGCGACTTGTTAATAGGGATTATGTTCGAATATAGTAATAATACGAGATAGGTGTCTCATGGTCATTTACTGCTCGACATGCGTGGATTTTTAAACGCTGCTTGTTGCACAACACTTTTTTAAACTATCACGGTCATTCATTAAAACACTATTATTATTAACGGGATATTTACCGTGGTTCGCGTAAATTTTGAGCTCCCGATATTTCGGCACAATTACATGCACCATGTTCACGAGCGACTGAAGAATACTGGTGGATGATACGGTTAAGAGCAGACATCTATCTTCTGTCTACCCTCTTTCTTTGTCTTTTACTGCGAAGAGCGTTATCAATGGCACTCGAACTCGATTGATAGTCCCGACAAAACACACAATATCACTGCATGTCTTCTTTTGGACACATTTTGGACCCGTATCTTTATTTCTAAGATTACTTAATACTGGATTCCATGGTGCATGTAATTGTGCCGAAATATCGGGAGCTCAAAATTAACGCGAACCACGGTAAATATCCTGTTAATAATAATAGTGCTGCTTGTTGCGTTTAACGCTTCTTTCAGAAAGACAAGCTCACTCGAACCAGTTTAACTTCATTATTCTTGTGAAAGCAGTTTGGTAATCTTTCGTGATGCTGGAGACGTGTTTTGTGTTTACACTTTTACGCAAGTTAGCAAAAACTATCATTGTGAACACTCACCTGAAGTAATATATTATTGGAAAGTATCCTAGCCTGGTGCTCCTGCGCCTTCGCTCTGAGACACGCGATGCTGTTGTTCCGGAACGCCTCGGGGTCGTCGTACGTCTCGCGGCCGTCGGGGGAGGCGCGGCCTTTCGCTGACGAGGAGGCGGTCGTGCTGCTGGCGGGGGAGCTCTGGGTCTGGGGGGGGGGGGGGGACTCAAGTTAGTAAACGTTGGAAGAAACATGTAGGTAAGCTACAATTTCCTCACTCGACTGGGCTATTGTATTGCTCAAATTCTGAGTTTTATATCAACGTGACAACAATGTGTAAACAGGTTACATATTGTAGGCCCAAGCAGAGTGAAGCAGACAGAAGTTTTTTTTTATCAGCCCTGTTTGTACAAACTGTCCCACTGCTGGGAACGGGCCATCTTCTCATTGTGAGAAGGGCTAGGCCATAGTCTGCCACGCTGGACAAGTGCGGGTTGGCAGACTTCACACATCTTCAAGATCATTGAGAACTCTCAGAAATGTAGGTTTCCTCACGATGTTTTCCTTCACCGTTTGAAGTTGGCGGCAAACAACAATACGCACATAACTTCGAAAAGACAGAGGTGCGTGCCGTGGGATTCGAACTCAGGACCTGCGGATCGCAAGTCAGGCGGTCTCACCACTAGGCTGCCGGAAACTTATCCACAGAACAGTCAGACAGAAGGTTATGCCATGGAAATGGGGACTTGTTCTGCTATATACTCTATACGAGACGTGCCCACCTATTATCTAGTTAATTGGTTAAATTGTTAAAGTAGGTACCTCTTTGGGTAAAATCTAATATATTTTCTTATAGATTTCTAAAGTATCGTACCTACTTAGTATCGCCGATGCGACGTTTCTTTGCATGATAGTATCCGGAACAATATATACCACAGAAACAAAGTTGCTGTCACAGGTTTGCGTACGTATTCATGATAGTATCCGGAACAATATATACCTACCACAGAAACAAAGTTGCTGTCAATGGTTTGCTTACGTATTCATGATCATTATCGCGATCTTAGCCATAAGAAATCCTTTGCTGGACATAGGCTCCCCTCATGGAGTTCTCACACAGACCGGCTGGAAACAGCCCGCATCCAGTGTTTTCCTGCCGCTTGTAAGGTCGTCTATCCATTTTGTGGCTGGTCGTCTTAAGCTTCGCTTGCTGACGCGTGTCTACTGGAGAACTTTTCGGCTCTACCTATCGGCCATCGGCTCCTCAAGCTATGTGTCTCTCCACTGCCACGTTCAACTTGCTATCACGATGCGCTATGTCGGCGGACTTTTGTCGGGGGTCTCAATTATGAAATTGTAGGGAATACGCAGAACGAGTTTGCGAACTGAAAGCGCGTGTCGGTAAAGATATTGTTTGAGGTCACAGGATGTTGACCGCGGAGTAGCCTGATGATATATGTAGGTACCTGGTTGTCGTGGGTGTCGTGGTGGCGCGGCGAGGCGGAGGCGGCGCGCTCGGGCTCCGGTTCAGACCCCTCGCGCTCCGAGCCAGACTCCTTCAGGTGCGCGGCCGCCTCGATCGACTTGCGGTGCATGCCTGCAACAACACACACATCTCACTCTCACTAAAGGGGTAAAGGGGAAGAGTAGTATCTTGTGGTCCTCTATACATATCTAAAGATGATCAGACGACTGACACTTTTGAGAAATAATTAAAAAATACTCAAGCTATAAGTTAGGTACTTGTAGTACTCACTAAATCAACAATAAGTACCTACCTAGTAAGTTTAAATAATAATAGGTTAAAAAACTAAAAAAAACACGCATAATCTTACCAAATTATTGTATTGTCATCGGTCCTCGATACCTAAGTCTACAAAGTTTGAAATAAATCTGACCGTTGTAGTGAGTCAAAATCAGGTCCAAAGAAGTCGGTTACAAACAAACAAACACGAATACAGGTGAAGCTAATAAAAGTGTGTTAAAAACATAGTTTAGGTATGTGATTTCGTCGCGTCTTGCCGACTATTGCACAACTTTTTTAAGATATTCGAGAGTTTTTTTGTGTTTAATAATCTAAAGTTTAATAGTAAAGATTAATAAACACAAAATACCTGTTTGACAAATATATTGACAAAATATTTGTTTAGTTTAGATTCTAAACAAATATATTTAAAAAAAACATGAAAAATGTGTTGTTCTCATCTCTTCTTACAGTTTTGTTGTTTGCGTTTTTTTTAATACTATAAAAAACTCTAACGGTATGCCCTATAGCTCACGCATTTTTACCAGCGCACGAAAGTAGGTAAGCAAACCGTTATTAATCTTAAGTTACAGACAAGAGTATTCCAGATTTAGCCGCGATCTCGCGTTCCCTCGTACTCTCCATTAATTCTACCCCTTCATAAATTGAAATATAAAATGCAAGCCCATAAACCGAGCGATGTACTGTAGATATCTACCACTAGGTAGTTCACATTATTCATGGCAACCCAGGGCTGTCAGCGCCTTCGTATATTTCAAGAAATTTTTCAGTGTTACCTAAATTGAGATTGAAGTACTTAAATTAAAATTTCTCGTTATTTATATACCTATCTCCATAAACGAATAAAAAATAGTTCTGTGAAACTGGGTACATACTGACCGGTGTTTCAGGCCGTAATGCTACATGTTACACAGCGAGAATTCGTGCAGTCAGTACGAGGAAACGAATATAGAAGTGCTCGCACCGAACATGTTCACGGGATTTAAACACACGGCGTAACGTGTTCGATGTGAATAGTAGATACCTACATTATATCCCGTAACGTCGGTCAGTATCCACCCTAATATTTTCTAGTTAACAAATGAATACTGAAAATTGGATTACAAAACACAGAGAGTAGATAGCTAATGTTACAAATGCGTCGTATGGACAAAATGTACTCTTTAATTCCACTTCCATCATGTAACCTGCTAAATTGTAGAATACACTTTGTGTGTGGGTCTTTCCTGATAGATATTATCTTTAAGTCGCCAATTTACATGAATGAACCACTTTCTTTCAGGGAAACACGCTTCATCGTGAACCGCTATTTGGTAAATACTGTATATAAAAGAATATACAGTAGACCGTAGTCGAGCACAGCCCTGAGTGCTGCAGCAGTCCCATGGCAGCAGTAAATAAGTCTGGTGATTAGGTATGCGCGGCTGGTGACGAGCCGCCCTGTAAAAATCTCGTAAAAATACTACAAGTTGGGATATTGAGCTCACTCGCCTTCATTCCGGCGACCAGCGGCTCCAGACCCTTGTCTACATACCTACTTAGTAACACCGCGCGCCTGCACACTCCACATCTTACACTTGAGATGAGATGTGGATTGTTTTGAGTTTAGAACTATTGTAACGAAACTAACTAAATTGACTAACTGAACTGTGATGCGACTGTTCATAAAGTAGATTAATATATATTTTTGGAGTGTAGAAACATGTGCATATTATACAATTAACACGTGAAAATGTTTACTAATTGAAATTAACTTTAAAAACTTTCAAACTGAAATGTAACTCTATCTGCTTGTTACCATTTCACGATCAAAGGACTGCTTCGGTCGGAAATTTGGTAGAAACATAGCTGTGAACCTGTGTAGACGGACAAAAGCTACATTTCATCATCACTACTCGGGTGAATCCGCAGTAGCAACTTACAAAATTAGTATAAGCAAAAAACTGCGAATTTTATTTTCTAATTTTGTTTATGATGTGTTGAAAACCTGAATATAGCAAGAAATCAGAATTGTCTTGATGTCGGACAAGGTGTCAACTATTTACAGTCTTTAAGAAAAAAGCTAATTGGACTTGGAACAATGAGAGTTGAGGATGATGAATATTCATATTCCGCTGGAATAGAGTCATAAGTATTTTTGACGTAACACGACACGCCGACTTTTAAGGTCGTATTATTACGACTCCCATAATGAATTCACTTCGGTAATACCAACTAAGAATACTGAAACAAACAAGACATGAAAAGACACACAAATGAATTAATGACTAGAAAGATCTAAGTACTTCATAATCTTCAGCCCATTCTAGTTCACTGTTGAACATACAGGTAGACCCCTAACATTGAACGCCACTCAACCCGATATTCAGTTTTCCGTTTTCATTTATTACTAGCTCTCTTCCGTACATCGTCACTCCATCGTGTCTCAGGAGGCGCTACGCTGTTTTCCGACAGGCGGTCTCCACTGTAGAACACGTTTACCCCAGCGGTTATTGGTTCTGCAGGAGATTGCACATTGCTTCTGCAGCTTGCTTATAAAATGCGCTGTTTGCATAACTCTGTTTCTTTGGGGGATTACCTTGTGTCGGACATGGACGTACAAAGATCGAAATAAATTAACAGCATTACAGACAAAAAGCGTAGGTACCTATATCCAGACACGTCGCGGCGCTCACGTGGCCCTTCAAACCGGAATTGATCATTAATTGGTAGGCTCTCTGAATATCGATATCAAGCTGGAATGACTAATTTTTTTTTATGAAGTCAACTCTCCATCCAAATCAGATTCAGACCGTAGTTGGATTCAAAAGTTTCTAGTTAAAGTTGGAGAACTGGTACGCTGCCTTGGAAACCACAGATAATGTATTTTATGACCATATTTTTATTCATCGGCCAATGATGAACGTAACTATCCATGACTGAAGGGCGGGCAATCCTTCTCTTCCTACCTAAGTACCTAAATAGTCATTAGCATACCCGGGGCCGGCAGTCGGTAACCGGTGCCAGTAACCGGGTCCGGGCCGGGTAATGGCGCGCGGTCTGATTTCCGGATCGGGCATTAGTGTTTGCAAGTTTCTCCATTAGAGCTCGTACATAAATCCCGTTGATTTAGGTAAAGTAGTTTAGTTTTACTCTGATATATTGGTTGGTAATTTAGGTGTTCTATTGTTTGGATTATATTACTAAATATATTATTATTATAACGTATAGCTCTACAGTTTGTTTGTGAACTGCTTAGAAGAATATTACGTATCTACTGTATCAGCGTCACTTTTTTTCAATTAAATACTTACATTATGCAATACAAACCTATTTTTCTTTAAACCTAATTATATTTTCGTCTAACCTCTTTTACATGGAGAATAACCTGAATATATTTGATAATAATTTAATACTGATTCTTTTTTACTGCATCCTGCGTATTTGCCCGAGATCGATAAATATTTTCTTAATGTATATAAAACCAAATTTCGAGTCAGAAGCAGCGGCTAATTCAGTCCATGTTCTCGATGCATACTGCTCAGAATTGCATCACCCTGCCACCTTCCTTGTTTCATGAGTCCTATAATCTTGGAATCTTCAAGGCTAGAGTGAATGGATATCTTCTAGATCGACTGGCTCCATCCTCGACCACACCGTCGCTTAACATCAGGACAGGCGAGTTGATGGTCAATCATACCTACATATCTTTAAAAAAAATCTTTTATCTTTCATATTAGCCATAAGTAGTCCACTGCTGGACACAGGCCTCCCCTATGGATTTACAAAAAGACCGATTGGAAGCGGCTTGCATCCAGCGTCTTCCCTCCCCTTGTATGAAGACATCTGTCCATCTTGTGGCTGGTCTTCCTACGCTGCGGTTGCCGGTGCGTGGTTTCCACTCGAAAACTTTCGTACATCTACGGATCTCTTCATTTTTGATACGATCTCGCAGAGAGAGTCCGAGCATGGCTCTCTGCGCAGCTCGTCGCGTGATCTTGAGCTTCCTAACAAGGCTTGTAGTTAGAGATCACGTTTACAGAGCCGTTTTTAGGATAACACGACCAAAATACAACATTTATCAAATGTTGCGTAAAACAGCGCCATAGCCTTTTATTCTCTACCTTTCTCACAAAAGAAAATGGGCGTCAATTTGTAGTACTAATATAAATAAGATAATATTACTTTGATAAATAAATAATGAAACAAATAATTATTAATTAACCTGAGAATATGTCAATGAATAATAATAATAGTTAAGGTATCATTTTATCGACACTGGGATGCATTTGTTGCAAAGAAATCGTAAGGTCTAGTTGTAGGTATATTTGTACATGACTCAATTGAATAATTAATATTGGAAGAATTTATACAAAATTAAACAAACAGATAAAACACATGCAGATAAAAAATATTTCTTGTATCTTTTATCTTCGAATTGGATTGTGTTTAATAAGGCTACTTAGAAGATCAAAGCCGTTATACTGGATAAATTAACTTCTTACGCAAACCACAATAGACCCTACAAATAATGACAAAATCCTCTACAGATATTCAATTTTACTCAATTTAGTGTCGGTTTCTTTGATGTAAAGTGCAACATTCACTCACACGATGTTGGAAAGAGAGCTGTTTCACTGACGCAGTCATATTTTTCACTTTAGATAATGGATATGGGTATTCCTGTCATTCGCTGGCGAGATGAAAGCGACGACCACAAAGCAAGTGGGTAATAGGCAGATAATTCTATAACTTGCTCTCGTAGGTGCATTAGACTCCATTTGTCTGAGATATGGAGTGATGCTTCTGCGCGCATCACTTACTCTTCAATATTCGACTTTTAATTTTTGAGATTAGTATTTTTATTGTGTCTTTTTATTGGTAATTCTTGTAACGTTCTAGGGCCGTTGAGAAAACGATGTAATTTGCAATGAAAGAGAGAAAGAGAGAGGTAACATTTACTGTTAACCAAATCGCAGTAAAGTTTACTATTAAAATATCCTGTCATATAGATTAAGAATATTATTTATATTTCATTAACGTATAATTTGAATTATTTAGTATTATATTATAATGCTCAATTAATAATACAGTTTATTTTAACACAGTATAAATTGTGATGAAACTAGAAGTTTGCTAATAGTAAGTTATTATTTCAATAAAGATAGTCTAATTAGATTGTAGCTCAAATTTCCAAAAAAACACTGTTAAAGATTCAATTTTGTCTTAATCATAATAAGTGTGTATAGTTTACTACATTTATTACATTACTATAGTAATATGTAAGTAAGTATCTATGTGTATACGTACAAGCACGTATAAACCTCCCGCCGCGCCTTCAACCCAACATAAATAATATAAGTCCCAAACCGCGAACATAAACCAAGTACCTAACCCTCAGCTAAAAAAGCCCTAAGTACATAATTAATATGTGAGCCTGCCAGTGCTCAAATCCGCGGTAATCAACGCTTAGACAATGCCGCCGCCATCTTGCTTTGCCCCACCTCACCCCACCAGCGAGGGGGGGGGGGACCTACCCCCCTGGGGGGCCCTGCTTAAGGGGGAGCCCAGCCTTTATTAATTCATATCTGTGCAACTCGTTTTCATTTCGTATTTAATTTTATACGCGTGTGTTGTGAGTGTCGAGTTACAAGTTTTGAGAGGTCGTGTAATTATAGTATAATTATTAATTTAGTTTATATTAAAATTATAAAAAATAAACAGTGCCTATAATGAATGAATTTAATAACAATTTAGAGTAAAAGTTTTCATAAACATTTTTTATCGTAGGCGTGCTACGGTTGTCTACGAAGTTCTACGTAAAGTCTACGCGTTGTTAAAATTGGCTAACTTTATATTAGTTTGCAATTTGCTTGAATTTATAAAATTTTAATGGTCTTCTTCTTTCGTGCAACAGTCCGTTTTTGTTTTTACTTATTTATTGATTTACTTTTTGTTTGATTCTGCCACATAATAATTTCAATAAAACCTAAAGCTTTTTTTTTATTTAAAAACCCAGGGGACGCAGTCCAATAAGATGGTCCGACCAAGTGTCACAAAATCTAGGCACGAAAATCTCTGATGCAATACATCAGGCTGAGGATCGTCAGAGATGGAAAGAGATTTGTCGTCATCTGCCACACCAGGATCGGGAGCATCACGACGCTCAGCAGTGAGCAAACGAATAGAGGAGGAGGACCTAAAGCTTAAACTTTATTGATCATAATTTTCTCAAAAACAATGTCTATCTAAATCAATTTCTTCCATACTGTAGTTTAATGACAACGTTCCCGCTACTTTCTCATTTTTCAGTTGTCTTATTCTTTTTTCAAGTACATCTCTCAAAGAAAGCACTCAAACAAAACGAAAACATCGAAACAACCAAAACTATACATCAAGCTGAATAAACGTCCCTTAACGCATCCTCTGAAACAAATAAAGCCTGCTCATAAGCTGTCAGTGGTTTCTTGTTTTCGTAAACAACGTCAAACACCTCCTACAACCCTCATGTCTATAGCAATAACGTCGAAATTTCAGCGCGAGAGCGGTAAAAAGTAAAATTGTGAAGAGACAAGCCTTCTCGTAGTGAAAAATGAACAACTCTTGTTGTTGGGATTAAAAATTATACGAAGCTTTGTGTGTTGGTTTTTAAGCGCTGCAGCGCTGCGGGCGAGACATAAAGACGGTTTATGTAGCTGTTACAGCTATTCTTTAAAGGATCTCGACAGTTTGTCTTACGTTGGGATCTAGATTGTGGGAGCGAGGCTTGCTATCGCCGGACAAATATTTCCAATAATACTGATTGCGGAAATATTTCCAATAATACTGATTGCGGAAATATTTCCAATAATACTGATTGCGGAAATATTTCCAATAATACTGATTGCGGAAATATTTCCAATAATACTGATTGCGGAAATATTTCCAATAATACTGATTGCGGAAATATTTCCAATAATACTGATTGCGGACATATTACCAATAATACTGATTGCGGAAATTTTGTTTTTACGCGTTTTATTGTTTTAAGTTTATTTTCAAATTCACCTTATCATTTCTATATGAAATTTAACGTTTCATTAATTGACCTTGTTGATTTTAATGGTTAGATTGCAATTTTTCGTGCATATCCATTCTTCCATTATTATTTATGTCATTTATGATATTTGATATGTTTAACTTCGACTTTTTAGTGATTTTCATTTATTTAATATTAATTAAGTGTTTTTATTTCTGATGAGACTAAGTTATTATTCTCAAAATAATAAAACAAAGACAACTGAACTAAATGTATTATTGTGCTTAGTCTAGTATATAATTAGCAGGAAAAATGTAAGCGTATTTATTTAGATTTATATAAATTTTAATTTGTTTAAAGAATTTGAAGGAAATGTCATGAGCTACCAAACCTTAGGAAACAAACAAACAAACAAACCCCTATCCAGGTCTTGTCATGCAATACCTTAAGATTTTGTCCAAGAGCCAAGCTAATTATAATTATATTAATCAAAGCAGTGAGTGTGTTCATGTGTGGGACTCACCGGGGGGTGGTGGTCGCGAGGGGGGTGGGGGTCGCTACTGGCGCCCCTCTGTCACTGCGCTCGACTCTTGAACAAAATCAGCACGTCAGATATTGAGCCTAATCTCTTTGGCATCTTTTTAGTGTTTTTAGATATTGGGTCTAACTTCTTTGGCATGTTGTCAATATTTTTAGATGTTGGGCCTAACCTGTTCGGTATCTTTTCAGTTTGTTTAGATAATATAATAGGCCTAACCTCTTATATTTGGCATTTCTTTAAGACCATCTTCGTTAACATGACCACTTTACCATCACCACTTCGCTTAGGTCTATAAGTATACTAAATAAACTATTGTAGATTGTATTAACTTTTCGTTCAAGTAAACGTACTTTAACTGTGAAAAATAGACGATCAAAGTTAAGTACATATTTTGATTGTTCATATTTTAGCTCCCAGCTTATAAACTGCTTTGTAAAGATATATGTAGACGTTGGCTGTTTATTTATTTACATTATTTAAGACAAAATTGTGACTTTGAAACTTACTCAGCTAACATAGAAGATTATGTACTTACACATTTATGTTGATAGCCGCTAGGGGCGCTGTTCCACGAGATATTGAATTGAGGTTACTATAAAGTAGATGATAGCTGTGTTGCTAAAACAATCTCACCATACTTACCCAGCAGCTTGAGCGCCAAGTAGCACAGTTTCCGAAATAGCCAAAGTGTTTGTATTCAGAAAGTGGCAGGAACCTTACTACGACGACTTCAAAAGATCCCAGGCAAGTTTATATATTTATTCTGGACGACATCATGCGTTGGTTTCCAACAGGCGTGTTGCCGGTCCAATGCAAGTATGATATAGAGAAGCTGTTAGATATAAGACGTCCTCACCACACTCACCTAACAGCCACGGCGCCACCTGGTCGTTCTCCTTGGCGCTCTTGAGTATAGTTTCGGGCAGTGGCAGGGAGTGGCGCACCATAGCACCGTAGAGACCATACTCGGCCATGATGGTGGATCGGCCCCAGCACTTTTCCGTTTTCCGCCATTTCGCGCGCCGATTTTGGAACCACACCTGATAGAAAAAAACAACATAACATTAGCAAGATGTTTTATGGATGGCATGTAGGTAAAGATATGTAAATGTTAGGTAATTTTCTTGCCTATTAAAACAAATACGTGGTGGTACCGTGGTCAAATCTAGATTTGTTATCGGCCATATCTCAAACATTTAAAATAAAATTAGGTATTTTACCAAATCTCTGAATCATCATTCTTTATAAAGTAAATTTAAACAACACATTATACTTTGACGTATTTGTTAAAAAGGAGATAATTTTTCTTTATTTTATTTTAATTTAATTTAAACAAAAATAATCAAATCATTTTTATATGTTCCTTCCTATAAACCTTTAACGGTTTGATCTTGAGTTTTCAATGAAGAAATACCTCTTGAGGAAACCAGACCACTATGGTATGGTCTCGATTGACCAGTTACCGGCCCAAGTTGAAAATCTGGCGCTAACCAGATAATGGTATATCCCGGCAGCCTCAGCTGAGAGCCACCACCTCATGCCAGGCTAAATAAACTGGACTAACTTCGAGCACAGTCAAACAGTCACGTCGTGCTCAAATTCCAATAGCTTGTCAATTAAAAATTAAACTGTAAAAATGCTTTAGTTTATCTATAAAAATCTAATTAACTTTATCGGTGGAGTGACTCAAAATGTGTCTTGGCGTCCGATTCCAAGAGGCTCTCTCTCAATCTCTATTTTGTGTACGTTTATGTCATGCAGGAACGCCTAGTTCCCTTAGATCTTTTTGTACTTCGTCTTTTCATCTATAGTTGGTATGCCCGACACAGCTTGCTTACGGCAGTCCTGAGTAAACACTTTTTTCATCTTACTAGCTCGTAAAGTTACGTTTCCAAGGCTAATATTGGTGTGGAAAAGTTAATTTTGCTCCCTAGGGTGGAAAGTAATTTCAAAATTCGAACACAATGGAGCTCTACATTTTTCAATACAAAATATTTCCAACCTCTTTGTATAATACCTTCACAAAATTAAGAAAAATAGTTCGATTCAAGGAGATTGCTATCTTAGCTTAAAGAAACACTAAATATCATATTAAAATAACTTAGATATTTGTATATTTACGTAATATATAAATAAAATGTACAATTTACTTTCTCTTAGCAGTGTTTTGCATTTTTAGAACCATTTACACGAAAAAGGTTTGGATGAGTAAAGAAGAATGCGACCTATACGAGTTGTGTCAAGAGCCTAATAGAAGAAAAAAAAACTTTGTACTACATAATTTTGTTGTAAATAATGTTCAAAATTAATTAAATGTGTACATGTAAGTGAACTCACGTGATTATAATGTAAATTTAGGACCAGAAATAAATAAATGCCAAGCAGATTTTTCTACTCGAGAAAATAGGTGAACTAAAACATTTCCTAGCTACGTTAAGATGAAAAATTTTGTATTGCACTCGGCTGTAAAGTTATTTTATCTCGTGTCTTCTTGAATCCATCACTACGCTCAGGATTCTACACTAGAACCACTCGCTGCGCTCGTGGTTCAAACCTAGAATCCTTCGCTTGCTCTGGATTCAACTGTCAGACACTCGACGGTAAAATACAACTTCCAGCCTAGTACAATAAATAACTATTCTGGCACGATCCTCCCCCGTCCTTTCCAAATGGCCGAACCAACGGAATCTATAGAATCTTATTTCACTCCGCCACCAACTCTTCTACTTATTAGAAAAGTCTATTGCTTATAATTACAATTGTGTAGCTTAGATTAGAATATAAATTGGCAACACTATAACTACCCGACACGACATAGTGCTCGCTCGTCGAGCGCCGCGACTAGCGCCGAAAACAAACCAATTAGTGGGACAAAGCAACTAAATTAAATTTCCAAATTCACCGCCGACGCTGTGTTTACCCACCTACTCGGGCCAGGGCTGCTACCGCACACAATATTACTCTATTAACTACTAACTCACATTGCTGGCACAGTGCTTTTACTCAGCTGTTTAATTTACTTTGGAATGCATTTGGTTTATAATAATGTACTGAAAATAAGCATAAATGCATGCATTATGCGTATTTTCAAAGTATTATGTGTTATTATGAAGATGAAAACACTTAGTTTATTTTTTTAGTGCAGTTTTTAGTCATTATTTCTCAATATATTTGAGTTTAAATTTTCAATTATAAAATGTAGATCATTTAATCCATTGAGCAAAACGTGTCTAAATGACACGAGCATACCTGATTATTAAACTTTTGTTTTACATCTAACTTTAGGTTAGCCTTACTGTTCCGTTCCTTACGAAGTATTTAGTAACTAACAACTTAATACACGATATACTTAAATAAAACAGTTTTCTAGTTACTTACTCGATTTTTTATCGAGAAACAAAAAACAGTAGAGTTGTATCATATAGAATGACATTACACAAACCCTGGTTACAAAAATAAAATAAAGTAATGGCGTGAATAGCTGTGTAGAATTTAAAATTTTTTCGTTTGCATATCTTCCTAGGTGCTATAGACTTGTTCAAGTAAATTATTTTACTTATATTTTTTTATACATTATAGATCTACGATTGACCACCAACTCGCCTGATGTTAAGCGACGGCGTGGCCGAGGATGGAGCTCGTCGATCTAGAAGATATATATTTACTCTAGCCAAAATTCCAAGATTGTAGGTCTCAGGAAACAGAGATGGCGGCAAAGAATTCTATTCTTGTGCAGTACGCAACAGGAATGTGGATCGATATCGCTGAGTACGGATTTTTTGTATTTCAACGAGAAATGGGTGATAATTTGCCGACTTTCTGCTAGTCCAGTAGTGAAATGGGGAGGGTGGAATTAGATCGTGAAGCTCTTGCGTACATTCCCCGAAATGAATCCTTATTATGAAACAGATAAAATGTAATAATATGAAACTAAACGATATACCTATGACACGTTAACACAATATAGGTATGTTACAAAAAATATAACTTCGTGTGATAAGCTTTCAATTATCATTCTAGACATGAACTTGTCTACATGCTTTTAGCTGGAAAAAATGTATTAAATACCTTTCTATATCTTTTGTACCCATTATCGGTTAATAGAGATGTACAAAGTTTATTTATGTTATATACCTATAGATATTTTGAAAATAGAATGAATTAATTGAACAGTAGTGGTGCTGTCCTGGCAACCCTGGGGCTCATATGGCGACCACACAGGCGCGTCTCGTCCTACAAAACAGTTAATTTCTAATTAAATTCGTTAATTAAACTCCGTCCCGCTCTCCACCGGGTAAATTAATACCACTCTAGCGTTATGTTACCTCCCTCCTCACCACTCGGTGGTGGTGGTGCCACTCAGCACGTACTCGTACAGGTACTCGTACTCGGAGAATGGAGGTGACGTCACTAGTATGATGAATATACATAACATAATTCATAATATCTCTTTCTCCAAAAATATAAGCACATAAACACAGTCTCAAGCACTGAACTGTTTTGGTGTCATTTTTTATTGTTTTGTGTATTTTTTTATTAGCACTAATTAGCTTTAATTGTCAAATAAATAATTATTTGACAATTATATTAATACATACATACAATCACGGCTATTTTCTCATACGGGACAAGCAGAGGCATCAAAGGGCATGAAATCTAAGGCATCAAGGCCATTATAACATGTTGTGTATACATATAGTTTAGGTCCAAATTACGAATTTTACATTGTAAAAATTGTAAAGATTGTATTCTGTTTCGTGTACCAATAAACTAAATAAATAAATAAATCCACGGATGCCATATTTGAAAGAGATTAGTATTAGACGTGAGAGAGAATATATTCAATTCAATTCAATTTATATGTTCAAAAATACATTTTCAAATAAATAATCTTACTAACAACAAACAAACAATTTAACTTATAATTATAACAGAATTCAATCGTGTAGGTAGTAGGTGTCTCGTTGGCCACTGTTCTAGGAAAACCCTATGTTACAGCGGTCAACGATTAAACTTGTCGGCCTTGTGGCTCAGTTGGTAGTGTGTTTACGTCTACCTGCTGAACTGAAAAGTCGTGGATTCCATCCCCACCCAGGGCAAACATTTTTGTGATGAGCATGGATGTTTGTTCTGTGTCTGGGTGTTTCTATGTATCATATGTATATATTTACAAAAAAAAGTATATATGTATTCTATCAGCCATCTAGTTCCATAGTACAAGCTTTGCTTAGTTTGGGCTAGATGGTGTTGTGTGAAATGTCCACAATTTTTTTTTTTCGATTCATTTTCCAATGAGTTATCGGCCTTCCCGAGAACGCAACGCAACTTCGATCAACATCTCAAATCCATGTCTTCCTTTCGCAAGTGTTATTACGTGTAAGCGAGAAAATAACAAAACATGTTGAACACGGCTCGAACCCGAACAACGCCTCCCGGGAACACTCAATCACTCAATCTTTATTTTACAATTATTACTAAGGCAATTTAAATATTATTATTACATTACTTAGTTCAATACGTTACTTATCTTGGTGTTTGAAGTTTCAGGATACTACATACTTATGAGTATATCTCTATACAATTGTATTTTAATATTATTAATTCTAATGTTTTTAAATTGAATTTTAATACATGCTTTTAATCTTAATATTGTTGTATTTGAGGAATGATTCATTTTATGCTTTTATTTTTACTAATTAATGATTAATGATATTACTTTAATGAGGGTAGTTTAATAAATTAAAATAGTTGTTAGACCATGCTAATATGAAGATTTGGTGTGTGGTGTAAGTGATGGAGGTAATGGCAAAAGAATAAATTTGTTAAAAATAGTATTGATTATTATGAAGATGCATGAGTGTTATTGGTGTATGGTGCAGGTGAGGAGAGATTGTCATTATTGCTAAGTTTGTTGACACTTTAGGTAAAATTTAATTTAAAGTTTAGTAGTTGTTTGGATTACATTTTTTTATCAAAAAAATAGCAACTTTGCGACGATGTTTCGAGTTTTTGGGTGAAGCTTTCATATTCTAGAATACGTAAGAGTTCCTCTGTCTCTTGGTATGTTAACTCAGTTAAATAATTAGTTAGCACTCTTTTACACTTCGACTTTGGAAGCTCAGTTATGTTTATCTTCTGGTTAATTTTATTATAAAGCACCGGGCCCAAAAAGCAATTATGACGTTATTCTAAATAAGACGAGTAATATTTTTTTTAACATTATAGATCTACGATTGACCACCGACTCGACTGATGTTAAGCAACGGTGTGGCCGAGGATGGAGCTCGTCGATCTAGAAGATATCTATTCACTCCTTGAAAATTCCAAGATTGTAGGTCTCAGGAACTTTAAACTTTTTTTTAGATTTTTTTTACTAAACAGGTCTCTCTTTCCGGCGTTTATTTTTCTGTAAGTTTTTATTTTTACAACTTGTGTTGTGGAAATGTATATTGCTTTTAATATGAAAATTTGTCGAAAATTTAATATTTTTAGTTCTCTGTACAATTTGTCTGTTGGGTATCGGTAGGGTTTATTTAGCATTACTCTGAGGACTGCTCTTTGCGCCCGCTCAACTCTGAGCAGGTAAGATTTGTGTGTGCCTCCCCAGACAAACGCACAATGAGTTAACAAAGCGCAAAATAGACATTTTTAATGTGTTATCTGCAACATTTCTCAGTCGCTTGAAGATTATCATTAGTTTCCTGGTTCTTCCAGTAGTTCCAGTCAGTAAGTGTATATGATTATGCCAGGATAGTATATTGCCTACGATAACGCCCAAGTACTTTATGGAAGATACTCTCTCAAGCTGCACACAGGAGCAATTTTGTCCTACTATTGAAGTTCGGCAGACATGATCACGAATATCTGTCACTTCTTGCTTAGGTTGACCTATCAATGTAAAGTAGAAAAGTAAGGAATTTCGTTTTATCTACTATATTAGAAGGTAATATGTAATGTTGGCTTGCAGGTACAAGGGGTCAGCCCATCGCCTACTCAGTTATTACAATATAACTGTACGGTCTCAAACGTACAGAGACATTCCTTACCTTACAAGTAATTGTTCATTCGTTTATTGAGTAGACATTAAGTCGTAGATCTAGCAGCAACTTCCTACAAATATACGTCTTAAACCATCGATCAGAGTTTTCATCTTCTACTCCACAACTAACTGCAGAACGTCGGCACACAGCACGGCGTATTGTACATGGTCCAGCCGCAAAAGTGTGCTGGGTCAGTTAAGTTAAATATAAAGTTATACTTTGTATGTTTACTGCTTTTTAAACGACAAAATATATTTCGTCGTTTATATACGGCCTACTACTTAGTGAAATCGCTGTAAAGAAACAATCTTCTCTTGGTAGAGACTTACGTGATCCCTTTAGTTTGCGGTCTCTTATCCAATTAAGAAGCCCACTCCCTTACTTCATTCTGATGAATCAAAGATTATCGAGATTTACGAACTAATTCTCCGCAGCCGCGGGCGTCACTTGTTGTAAATACGTAAAAGATTTAGACGATTATTATGTAAGTATAGCTATTTCAGTACCAATTTTAAATTGCTTGTTTTCTAATTTAATAAAATTTATTTGATTAGGTTAAGTGCCTATATTATCGAATAATTACTCTATTTTAATTAAATTATAAACGTCTTAGTGTTTTAGTGAATGTAAGTATGAAATGAAAGTAAGTAACTATGTACCTAAATGGGCTCAAAGCGCAACCGTCTCTCTCGCGCATCACAATATTTTTAAACATATAAAATCATTGAGTAAGAATATTTTATTTATTTTTGAATTGACCGGTTGCGAAATATTAGCTTATTATTAATATTAGCTTTGAAGTGATAATTTTTGTTAGAGTCAAGTGTCTCCCGCCTCTTACGGATAAACGATTGACTTTAGAGATATAGAAAAATGCATGCTGGTAGTATATGAGAGAAAATTAACATGAAAACTATCATGGCTAAGTAAGCTTTGCAAGTTAACTAGTAATGGTCATACTTAAAATTATATTATTATCAACTTAAAATTATACTTAAAGAATTAAAAAAAAAAACGGACCAGTGCGAGTCGCCCACCGAGGGTTCCGTACAAACTAAATAAAAGGGGGAAATCATATATTTTTTTTATATTTTCCTACATAAACGGAAAAATATACATCGTAAAAATATTTACACATTCCTTGCTCACCACTTGGATCCGAGTGGAGCGGGGCTATAGTAGCGGCGCCTTCCGCTCGGATCCGAGCGAGCGTCCCGTTCATTTTGTAGTAGTCAGTAAACCCCCGGCATTTGAGGCAGCCGGCGTTGCTTTGCGCGGCCACTCTGTACTTAATCAAAATTCGCCTAAAATGTTTTGGTTCCCAGCTGAAGTGAAGGGTCTGCAGGGGGCGAAGAATGTGTTAAAAACCTGTTTTAGCTTATGCTAATGAGGCTCTTTCATATGATACCCCACATGATACGGTTTATTTACTTTAAAATTTGCGCCCTCATTCCTTGCATAGAGACACTATTTTTTGTGATTTAATTAAAAATGTCCAGTTTTCGGATTTTTTCCTATATATGTATACTCTACTTAACACAATGCTTTTTGCCAAATTACATAGTTCTAGGTCAACGGGAAGTACCCCATAGGTTTTGATTCCCTTGTGAGTGTCGAAATGTGCGTTTTTTACGACATATACGGCTATAACTTTTTTACGAAAACTGAGAAATTTTATTTTTCTTTTTGCAGCAAGAGACTATAGATCTGCGTATATGGTTTTAATTTCAACACGATATCTTCACGCGTTCCCGAGATAAAGGTCTTGACACCCGGACGGACGGACAGACAGACGGACAATAAAGTGATCCTATAAGGGTTCCTTTTTTTCTTTTGAGGTACGGAACCCTAAAAATAAAAAAAAGACGTGTGGCACTCGGAGACTGCCGCGGTAAAGCTATTGCATAATAGCTTTACGCGCGGTGTGTTAGGTTATTTTCGTTACGGAATTTCTGGATTCGGTCTCCACGCTCAAGGCCCGCGATAGAAGCTATGCAATAGCTTAAAAATTTGTGCAAATTTTATTTTAACTAACGTAGGTTAACTCGTACGTTCATATTATGTAGTATCCCCATTTCAAGTTCACATAAATTATAATGTGTAACTACGAAACCCTACTTTGCGCGTGGCACAAGACGCACTTCGCCGCTTATATATTTTACCAAACGGTATAGTATAGGCAAGTGGCGGGAAGACGCTGGATGCAAGCCGCTTCCAATCGGTCTTTTTGGAAATCCATGGAGGAGGCCTATGTCCAGCAGTGGACTTCTTATGGCTGAGATGATGATGATGATGATGATAGTATAGATCCCGTAACGTAAAAAGAACGCTGAGCGACAGGTAAACGGTTACAAAAAAGCTTTTTTTTATGTGAAGTGATCTATATTTATTAAGAGATTAATAATTAGAATCATCAGTGAGTTTAATGTAACCTTTAAGGTGTAACCAGAGAACAATAACCATCGTTCTAGTGTGAGTCCTCAACGCGGGAGATCAGCACGAGAAGTCGAGGACCGACAAGACAAGGGTTAATCTACACAATTGGAGTCTTAATCCGCGGCTTACTGTCGCTACAGCGGGCGACACAATCAATAATGTGGTGTGGACGCAGCTTTACAGATGACAGGGTTAACTACATAGTAGACACTGTTGGAGATGGCGAATAAAATACTGAGTCACATGTAACTCTTTAGGTTTTACAAACCATTTACACTGTAATAAATAATTAATTCACTTTCTGTTTCATACGTCACTTTAAAGTTAGGTACTTGCTTGAATTGTTCACTCGGTAAACAAAAGCGAAAGTAGGTTAGCAAGTAACAGGGTAATGATTACATTTGGCGTAGAGAGAGCTGGTGATGACCATGAAGGAGGATATATGTAGATTTCGTCATCAACACCATTTTATCGCCTTTTGACTGAAACTCTAACCTGTACGATTTATTAATGTGGTGCCAGTTACAAACCACTCAATTCTCAAAATTTTAAGTAAATTTGAGCAAATTGAAGAAGTGACAGTTGGCATGTGGCAGTGGACAGGGCACGCACGTATACGTAGAAATTATGTACGATGGGGCCTTAAAGTTCTTGAGTGGAGACTACGCAGTGTAGGAAGACTAGCCACAGGGTGATGAGACAACGTCATACAAGTGGCAGGAAAATGCTGGATGCAAGCCGCTTTTGACTGGTCCTATTGTAAATCTATAGGAGAGGCCCGTGTCCAGCAGTAGACTTCTTGTGGCGGAGATGATGAGGGTGATGAGCAAACTAACTAATCTCACGTTGCCTTCCCAAAAAGCCATAAAATTACACTTTAATCCACCTTGTACAAAATAATACGCCATAAATACAATGTATCCCAACAGTGGCAACACCCTCACAACAATATTCACACATTTATTAATAACATCCCCATTGTAATAAAAACTCCTAATTTAATAAGCAAATGACACAATACAAGCGATTAACCCGACTTCTCCCAAGAGACTCGATAATCGAGCAGTTAGTGTGAATGATGTCCCCTGCGTTACTTGGTTAGTGTGAACACGGCTTTATCCCGCGGGATCACAGTAGTGATGTTCCTCATTATTAGATTAAGTACAAAAACATCGATGTTAGTCAATTAATTACTTGTCAAAATACAAACAACAAGAGGTTGCTGCCCCATTTATTTAATTGGATGATTTGTTTGTCGTCTTTTGTTATTTCAATGTTTAACATAAAAGATATTAAAAAAAGCAAGTACAATTTATTTGTTTATTTTTTTCTATATATATACGTAATTTTATTTGATAAAGCTGTAGATACAGACAGAATGAATTATTAGTAATAAAATAAGTACTTACTTAATAATTATAAGTACATTTTAAATGTAAAATTAAAATATGAAGCTCAATAACCATTCCAAGTATGGATCGTCTAGGAAGGCATTTCCAAATTTCATGTCTCTAGTATTAATAACTTAGCTTGTACATAGTACGTCTTTAAATTGATAAATCGATATGGGTATTTATGCCTAATTAATAATATATATCGATGTTTTCCTTGTATCGCTATCGGCTCATCTCTACCACGCTGTTAGTGAGCGAGCCGCTTCCCTCATGCCTCGTGGCGCGTATTGTGGATGAGGGAGAGGACGTTATTGTTTATTTTGATCGCACTTTTTATCCAGATTACATTTATTGGTGTAAATCTGATGATTTTGACTCCTTGAGACGCCGAGCACAATGCTCGCTAACTTGATCTGCTAGCGGATAGATATCCAGGCGTGGTTCAGACTGGCTCATAGAATCTATGGTTCTGTTTTGGTTATTAACTAGTGACGATAGTTCAGGGCCAGTTCAGTGGAAACACTGGCTTATTCGAGGTGGATAAGGACTTGTTTCTCGCGTTAAAGATTTACGAGATTTAGGTGAGGAGTATTGACATGCCTTTTTACTGGCTAGCACTCTCAAATTTAAAATCTATTATCAAGCGCTTAACCAATGATGTATATTATACGCACTTAACGATATGCTTCAGCAGCCTTACTTGAGAGCCAATTTCTCATTACATACTAAGCGTGCTTCGACGGTTTGGACCACTACGTCACACATAATTTAGTAAGTTATGGTCACATGCCTAGTCTGTCGATTATAAAAAAGACAGGCGTGTTCCATAACATCAAGCAAATTGATGGTTAAGCATCAATTCGCTTGATGTTATGGAACCACTACGGTCTACGATTGCCAGTTAAGCGATTAGGACCGGAGAGGCAAAGATCGGGGTAGTCTGAATAAACTAACGACTGACTGCCTAGCTCAGAATGATGATGATGAGCCGTTTACCCGTCAAAAGAATTTTAACAGAATACAATATGGTAATACTTTCTCACTCACAATAAACCTTCATTGATCCACTAATAACCTTCCATTTAATAACCCCACCCCCTCCACCTCTACCTCCAATCCTACCATAAATCCTCCGGTTCAATACTGGCAACTCTCGTACGGAATGCAATATGTCGGTACGGGCAACACCAGTACTAATTACCACGCGCGCAAAGGTTCGCCGTAATTGTTAATTTGGCACATTCGCGCGCGTTAATGACGCGTGGAGACGCGTACTCACTGCTGCTTATACTGTGGCGAGGCGGGGCACACTTTATTACTCGTATGAGAGGGTAGCCAGTGTTGGTTGAGCTCTGTCCTGGCTTATTGGAGCTACGGAGCTCAGTCGAACTAAAATCGATAACAGATATCTTTGTCTTCACCAGGTTATTAACTTATTTTGCGTCGAAGAATGTTGAACAACGACAATGAATGGTTCTCGTCACAGACTTTACACTAAGAAACTAACATTAGGTACCTAGTTGCAATAAAAACTACGTTAGGTTAGGTTAGATATTTGGTCTCTTGGTTGCTACGAAATTTCTGTGCTACGAAACATCTACAAGAATGCTACGATTTTCTCGCTACTGTACAAGAATTTAACAGAAGACTAATTTGTCTTTTAGCTTGTATATTTAACTTTTTTCTAATTTTACTATAACTTACATACAACACAATAGAAAATATTTTTCTAACTGTATAGAAAATTGCATGACGTTTTGGTTGCAATTGTGCCTTGAGGCGCATTACACATAAATTACATTGTATTTAATTGATGTCTATAAATTTTAGCCCACGTAAAAATGAATAAATAGCAACGCAAAAATTAACCTTTTTTTTACGCATGTTGAACTATCATTGCCACCTATGATTGAGCACGCTTGTTAAGAAAAACCCCATTCATTCTTGAATTAATAATATACCCATCCCTTGAGGAAGACTTGAGGAAGAGACAATTTAATTAGAAATAAAGCGTTTCGTTTGAGTTTTTGTAACTTTTGTTGTATCTATTGGTGTAAAGAAGTTTATTTATCTAAACACGATGTTTCTATTGTAATAAGCGGTAGATATATCTCGCACATTGAATGGTTGCGAGAGGTCTAGTCACCGTGGTCGCATTTCACGGGTATTTGTAATGTAGCTTGTGAAACAATTTGCGAGTGTGGATCTCGGGACGCACCGATGACTCGCCTGTTCACTGTTTTGTTTTGCTAATTGACTCTTTTTTACTTGAATACACAAAAAGGAGGATAATGTTTTCATATGTACATTTATTAATTATATCTCTACTGTGGCATATAACGCGAAAAATAAAGATGATTTAGAATAACGACGCTCAGTTAGATTTATTCGTAAATAGGTTACCGTTTCACTAATTGGCCTGATGGTTGCAATCTACGATGAAGCGCGCTTGCCTAGAAGGAATCTATTCAAACGCGATTTGAAGCACCCAGATTATAACTATTCGGAAATACCCATTCAGAAAGCGTATTCAACATTTACGTAGCTTTGTTTTTCGGTTTTTAAACTAATTATACTTTTGACCCATAAATACGCGTTAAGCAAAAACACTTGAACATGAATTGTTACATCTGTTTCAGTCAGGCTAGGCGTTTGATTACAGCTCCTTTGTAAATGAGTATAGTTGTAGATGGTGTGTAAGCTTGGAATTGCAACTGGTTATTAAATAAAGTTGCTGAAACATCGTTACGTGCTTGACGATATATATTGACTCGAGGGTGGTAGCTCTACCGTCATCTCTACCGTCTCTACCATCACTTGACGATATTTATTGACCCGAGGGTGGTAGCTCTACCGTCATCTCTACCGCCTTTACCATCACTTGACGATATATATTGACTCGAGGGTGGTAGCTCTACCGTCATCTCTACCGACTCTACCATCACTTGACGATATTTATTGACTCGAGGGTGGTAGCACTACCGTCATCTCTACCATCTCTACCACCACTTGTGTGGTAGCTCTACCGTCATCTCTACCGTCTCTACCATCACTTGACGATATTTATTGACCCGAGGGTGGTAGCTCTACCGTCATCTCTACCGCCTTTACCACCACTTGACGATATATATTGACTCGAGGGTGGTAGCTCTACCGTCATCTCTACCGACTCTACCATCACTTGTTTTTTCAGGATGTTTTTCACTTCATATACTACACAAAAGTATATTGTAATAGCTGCAAAATGAAAATGTAAAGATACCTAGCTGTAAAATGAATTAAATAAATAAATAACACTGTCCAATAATTTTTTCGGATCATAAAATACCAAATTCAGGTAAAATTGTAACTATGTACTTTACATTTAATTTATATTTTTAGAGTTGCTATGATAATTTTTAATGAATATTATGTTTTTTATGTTAACTCTGACGCATCCAAGCACACTGTAACAGTGTTTATGGACGAAATAAAGAATTGAATTGAATAGTCTAATCTATCTCCATACTCAAATTTGGTTTAAATCCCTTTTAGCGTAAAGAAGACACACAGAAACTTTCGCATTTATAATTTTATTGAGATAAAAAAATGATTAAGGGTCTGAAAATAATACTTTGTGCCGTGAATAGGTAAATAAAGTAATTTATGAAACCCATTTACGGTATTCGCGAGCCACTCGCCGCGGCGTCAGGCTCGTGACTGGACACTTCGTGGGCTCGTTGACTTAAAACGCGGGACAAAGGAGGGCTTACACTTAAAATTGTCTGCCGCCGTTATGCGATGGAAATTCCGTTCAGACACAACCGTTTCCGTTCCACTTTCTTAGTACAAACACGAGAGGTGTGGAATACTCTACCGACGGATGTCTCATTTCACTACCCAGTTCAACCCAGGGTTGTTTAAGAAAAAAGTGATTAGGTATCTCTTAGGCAAGCGTGCTACATCTTCGACCTCATCTTCACTTCCCATCAGGTGAGATTGTGGTCAAATGCAGGCAATTCGTAGTAAAAAAAGGCCATCTTAGACTAGCTAACATTATGAAAATTATTTATTCTTAGTTATCCTAAAGCCTCAAAAGGTAAAGCCTAGCTTCACCGTCAAACCAGTCTTATTTACGGAGTGCATAATTCCATTTTTTCACAAGCTAGGGGGAGGTGGTGGGGAGGCGTGTCGTCCAATCACATGCAGGCGCGGAGAGAATGGGCCCGGTGTTGCCAGTCTGCTCCCAATTTCGTGCAATTTGCGGGACAATGCGGAGCGGCAGCGCGCTGGTAACAGGTTATTATTCAATTTGGGGTGCGTCCGACACATTTTGATTATTTGATTAGATCAGATGATAGGTTTGAGGTGACAGGTTAAGTTGATGCTGTTAAACTGATTGTTTAGGAAATCAGTTTCTGTGGTTAGGTTAGTGCTCATTCGAAGTTAGATCTAAGTTAAAGACAGGTTTGAACAAATATAACAGCGCGTCCATTTTTAAGTTACAGTATTTTTTTAGAATGTTCACGCCGTCTAGCCACTTTGTATATACTTAGGTACTTATATACATAGAACACTGGAACACAGAACAAACATCCATGCTCATCACACAAATTGTTGTTCTGGGAATCGAACTTATAACCATTACTTTAAAATAAGACATATTAACTGGTACGCCAGTTATTCGGTTAATTAAGTTATATGTGAATTACGTGAAGTACCTACAAATGATTATGTACATTTTTATAGTTTTTTCATTTCACCTTTTGTTGAATAACAGTGCGAATGAAGAAGTAGAATTGACCCTGAATGAGTAAACATTGTGGAAAGTTGTCGTTGGTAACATTTTAAAGTTATTTTGGTTTAACACTCTAAATGTCCCGTCGCTTAAATTCTTTGATGTTTACCGCTCCATCCCACAATTATCTGTAGAAACTACCACTCCGTTAAATCGTAATTAAAAACAATCATTTTATGTTATTTCATAAAGCAAATAATACCGTTTGTGTACCTACTAGGAATATTAAGTGCCCAGTCACAGCACAGTAGTGGTAGTGACGTGTGTTAAATAAAACATCTCTCTCCTCGAACTTGTTTCAATCTCGTTCGAATACGGTTTCGTAAATACAAAAACATTTTTTGAAAAAGTTATCTCCTACAGCGCACTAGACATTGTTTCTATTTCAATTATTTTAATATCCGCCCCACAGACAGATACATCCATACAAATAAAAGATATATGTGAAAGATATTGAAATATTATAAGGATAAAACAATTTGAAAAAATAGCATGTCGCAATCTATGTGTCTGAATTTATGCACTATAATTTTAATAGAAACCGCAATATATGTCGGTAGAATATTTAATTACCTCATACAGAATCATAATTAAGAACATCAATTACGCTCTAAAAATATAATAAATATTTTGACGAAATAAAAACAACTTTCCAAAAATAAAATCGAAGCTTCGGGAAGTTCGCTCCGAAACATGGATCCCAATAAGTAATGTAATTTAATAGGCGACTCAATGTTTGGAGGGTCTTAAAAGCCAATCCTTAATAGGTACTTTAATATCTATAAATAGGCTCGGCTCGGCCCTAGTTAAGGTCAAGCTGCCACCTACTTGGACAGCCACCTAGCCGGCCAGCCAGGGAACTTAAAATCACTTAAAATTACTTAAAATCTGGTAGGTAAATTGACACTAATATTTCTCAAGACTTCACCAAAAATAGCTAGGTAATTTTCATTAATATTTTACGAAAATCTGTTATAACTGAATCAAAATCGGTCCGAACTACGACGTCACTGACAGACTAAAACACAGATATATACTAACAGAAATACAAATACACACGATAAACTCATAACACCTCTCTTTTTAGTTCGGAGGTTAAAAATAAGAAGCGGTTATGGCATCGCCTTATTCCCAGTAAGTAGGAAGGTAGCCAGCGAATAAAATCAATACCCCGGCCGATTCATACTTCATAACTGAATTTTATTTCCTTCCCCGAGTTCCTCACAGCCGCCGGGAGTCGACCCAATGTTCTCAATAGTGCTATCACTAAGTACTGCCACGGTATATACCGATATTTACTTATGAAAATTATACAATTATTGGATGAAATTAATTTAAACTACTTAGTTCGTTGAAAGAGATTGTGTAATGTTGATATTAGTGAAGATTTTAAGATCTTAATAGATGACGGGGAAGGTAGTGTAGTAAATTGTATATGAGACTTTTTTTTTGTATTATTTTGTTTTTATTTTCTCTTTCTATTACCCTCAACCATGGTCAAAACTGGCGCTAAGCAGCCTTTCTTGCTCTACCTACCTTGCCTTGAAAGGGAAAGAGGAGTAAATTTATATAATTATGTTACATAGGCTTAAGCTTGACCGCTAACTCATTTATGACCGTTGCTGTCTGTGTCTACGATGAAGTACTGCAGAAACCAATTCACTCGCATTTCAGGATTGTATGTTATAACTACTTAGCGTAAATAATGCCATTTGAAGCCTGAAAACACTAAAATCCAGCTTGACTACGTTTAAATTGCACTTTTATCGCTTGTAATTTTAAGATGAACCCACTGCCTCGCTCTGAGCGCTCCATCGTAGATCGCAATGTCACTTATCAGCGGACAAACGAAAGCCTATCATAGATTAAAACTACACATAACATTTTCTTGTCGTCTTATATGTCCTAAGACATTGCGTACTTTTTCTTTAATGGGTAAGTGCTTTTATTGACTACATTAAAATAACATAAAACATTATACACACACAAAGAAAATAGATTCCCCTACACAGATAAAGGTCTAAAAATAATTCAATTGCTCAAACCCACCATCAGTTGGCAGCGTACCCAGCATGGTGCCAGCATTGCCACGTTGAACGGCAATGCTTATGCGTTGGGCCAGATACGCACCATGCAGTACGTACACACTTAACAAGGTTATTTTATTTGTAGAGTTGTATTACCTGAATGAAATTGTAAACTCGCCATTGAAGCCATCATTGCCTAATTTTGCCTCATTGCACACATATTGATAAAAAATAATGTAAACAGCAGTTAACGGTCGATCGCCGTTAATATCTGAACGGAAGTCGTTCACAAATTGCCGGTAAAGAGCCACTAATCAATTTAAATAGACCGAAAAAATGACGGGCAAATGGCGGCGAAACGACCAGTCATTCCGTTAACAATGCGCAGGATAATAATGTAATGAAAATATAGTGTTAACGAGAAAACGAGGCGACTTCCGACGGCAGAGTCAACAAGACAGCGCATGGCGGCCGAATGAGCTGGGGTGCATGTCACGAGCGGCAGCGGGAGCGATTACCTAGCAAACAAAGTTTTTATTTGAAAATACAGTACATCAAACTGACAAGATTGTTTTTAGGTATTTACTACTCCTTAGTGGCATGCAATTTTTGTGTCTTCAATATCTGTTGTACTCTGTTGAATTTTCACATATTTTCACAATTTCATACGACATAAAGAAAGGTATTTTTTTTTACATTTGATATACTTATCTACGATTAACCACCAACCTCAGGTGAGTTTGTGTTAAGCGATGGGGTCGCTGAGGATAGAGCTCGTTATTGTAGCCTGGAAAATTCCAAGATTATACTCGTAGTTCACAGGAAACGAAAAATCGAAAACGTTGAATACAAAATTTTACCATTTCAGTAAGAAATGGGTGATAGTGCGCCGACCTTCTGCTAGATGTAAGTACCTAAAGTCAAGGATTATAATATTTTTCAGTAACTAGAGAGCGAATATTAGTATTTATATTTACATGTAGCTACTATATTTGCTTTTTTCTGAAAGGCATAATTATTAATTTTTTCGCTATCTCTCATGAATCACGCCACCCTCCAACAGCTGCGATAACTAGGCAACTATCGGGCGTGAATAAGCAACTTCGGGTAATCGCGAGCCGCAACCTCACCGACGGCACCCCGTCCACCGCACACGGCACCACGTGCACCGCATACGGCACCACAGCCACCGTCCATCGTGGATGAGAAGGCGGCTGAACATCCACCTTCTACAAGACCATGGCCGCTTAACACAATGA
This sequence comes from Lycia hirtaria, assembly GCA_947563715.1. Lineage (NCBI taxonomy): Eukaryota > Metazoa > Arthropoda > Insecta > Lepidoptera > Geometridae > Lycia > Lycia hirtaria. Next base: position 31,430,604 of record OX387375.1, read on the forward strand.
TGATACGTAAATAGGTTTATCCCCAGCTCTGCGTGGCAAGCCTCAAGTAAGGTAATCGCCCGAGTCGTCATCTGTCACGAAACGTCGGACAACGCTGTTAGACGCATGTCGTGACTTGTCACCAGGGATAATCCCATTCTGTGTGTTTAGAAAGTGTAACACCAAGATATATAAAGCCAAGATACTTAAAGTTCTTAAGGATGTGCTCTTATCCTCGAAAGTGCTGAGAACTGAGATTTGCCGCGCTTTCACTTCATATTCAATGAGTATAACCTCTTTATAGATAAAATCTCATTGGCTTAACATCGGGTGGTCAAGCGGTATAAAAATAGTCTGTATATAGTAGTACCTACTCCAAGTCGTATGAGTACTTGCAGCACATTTCACAAACATGGCCACCGAATGAATACTTGCAGCACATTTCACTAACATGGGCATCGAATGAATACTTGCAGCACATTTCACAAACATGGGCATCGAATGAATACTTGCAGCACATTTCACAAACATAGCCACCGAATGAATACTTGCAGCACATTTCACAAACATGGCCACCGAATGAATACTTGCAGCACATTTCACAAACATGGCCACCGAATGAATACTTGCAGCACATTTCACAAACATGAGCACCGAATGAATACTTGCAGCACATTTCACAAACATGGGCATCGAATGAATACTTGCAGCACATTTCACAAACATGGGCATCGAATGAATACTTGCAGCACATTTCACAAACATGGCCACCGAATGAATACTTGCAGCACATTTCACAAACATGAGCACCGAATGTGAAATTGCAAATTCCGCAAAGTGGACAAATCGTCGTATATCTAAAATGATTAATTAATTTCCGTGCGACCCGCGCAGGAGGCAGATGTAGCCGTAATCCGGCGGCGGGCCGCGGCCACTCGTTCCAATAATCTAGCTTTAGAGCGGTGCTTGAGACCGCACTCCTGGAATCCGATTATCCAGTCAAAGGGACGCAGAATGTCCCTAATATGTTTTTTAATTATTCGCTCGCGTAGCAATATACACAGGGGGTGGACAGATGGACTCACTGCACGTTTTGCAATTTGTTTATTTTGTTACATAAGATTTGAGCACAGAAGACATTAATGTCTTGAGTTAACAGTTTTAATAAGCTAACACTATTCATAACGTACGAATATAGAAGTTAAAAATTTCACATGAAGTACGACAGTTTGCAAATTTGTATGATATTAACTAGGGAAATACTATTTCAATAGTGTGCAACCATACCTATTGGATTGAATGGGAAAAAAATCGTACAATCGTATATCATAATTTTCATTAGATATCTCATTAGTCAGTGAGTACTCGAGGAGTGCAGTGCGTTACAACTTGCAAAATATGCACTAAAGACGATCTAAGTACCGTTAACAAGCGCACAGGTAAAAATAAAACTAGCCTAGCGATAAGCCACCGCCTACATCCCCCGTGTGCACCGGGCCCAGCCGGCAGGTACATCCCCCGTGTGCTCCAGGCCCAGCCGGCAGGTACATCTCCCGTGTGCTCCGGGCCCAGCCGGCATGTATATCCCCCGTGTGCTCCGGGCCCAGCCGGCAGTCAGCTTGCAGCGCTGCCGCTGCGATATCCACATCCGATTATGATATCCGAGTCGGTTGCGCGCTCGGCTCGATCCTCCGCCGGGTTCAGTATCGAGTTAATGCCGATCACTGAGCTACCTCCCGCCGTAATACCGAACTGGGAGTGACTCGAACTTCTGGATAAATTGGTTCGTCGAGTCTACAGTAAGGACTCCAGCTGACTGTTCGCAAAGTCTTGTGTTTCCGCAGTTTATTTAAATGTGTAGATAATAGTAGTTGTTGGACATCAATAGATATCTAAACTTAAAGCACCAGTAGAGTTGCGAGCCAAGCGCACGCTTATTTTTATCCGACTGCATTTTTCAAGCATGCATGTGAATAAAGTAAATTTTTATGTTTCTTCTTGCAGCCTAAGCGGCTTGACCGATTTTATTGAGTGAGGTGTCATGAGATGACATATTGACATTCCTCAGTTGCCGTTTAACTAAAGATACTTACTTCTACCGCGGAAGTGATAGTTTACCTTATAAGTAATCTAATATTATCATATTGAGTAGACATTAAGTCGTAGGACTAGTAGCAACTTCGTACAAATATACGTCTTAAGCCATCGAGCAGAGTTTCCATCTTCTACTCCACACCTAGCTGAAGGACGTCGTGACACTACACGGCGGACTGGACCTGTACGGCTGCTATGTGACACTACACGGCGGACTGTACCTGTACGGCTGCTATGTGACACTACACGGCGGACTGGACCTGTACGGCTGCTATGCACATGATAGTCTGACTGGTTGATAGATATTAATGATAATATAGATGAGATATTGTTTGATAGGTGTGGACATGTTTCTCAATTATTACATTTAATTCGAATCACGAAGATTACTAAGAAAATCACGCGCATACTGAACATTATGGTTGCAAAAGAAATCTACTGTTCGCATAACTGGAAATAGTTTAGAAGTTATACGGAATAGATGAACGTAAATACATACATACAGGCTGAAACCATAACCCTCCTTTAACTTCGCCACTGTCGAGTAAAAATAAACGTAGAACGGGAAGTAGCTCGCACACGTCGCGCAGGCTACCTACCACTCGCTATTCACTGTTTACATTACCCAAATGGGCTTAATAAAACATGCTACATCTAGAGCGGCGTAACGATATTCAAACACGCAATCTGACAAACCAACAGAAGGCGACGCGGCCGGAATGTGGAGGCGAGCAGGCTGCGGCCACTTGTGCCAACACAATCAGCCTGATTGTTCATATTAGCCGGAGACGAAGGTACCTGCAGGCTGCTTCTTTCCATCGTGTTTTGTGCTATTGGGCTAATGTTGGATCTTGGTACGGATTGTATTGGATTGATTATGTACTAGATTCTGACAGCAGATACAGTGGAGTATGGTGTAAGCATGGCGCCAATGAAGAGTTTATGTTTTTCATAGGGATTTAGGGAAATAAGGAAAATTGCAAAAACACCTTAGAAAACTAGTGCAAACACAGACGAAAAAAAACAAAATGAGATTTGTTTAATCTTGTTCTAATAGATTCTATCTTAACCTCATTATTGTCAGTAGCATACTACTGAGAATAAAGAGTCTTGCGAATTACATAGATTTTGTAATTAGTAGTATAGGTTACATTATAAGTTAGCAAGAAGAAAATAGGTAGTGTGATGTGGTAAGTAGGTAAGTGGTAGGTCGATGGCTCGACTCTCGACCCGCGCTTGACCTAATTTCTAGCATGATATTTACATAGAAAATAATGGTTTGAGTTCGGGACTTGCCGCACTTTAGCGATGTTTAAGGTTGGTTTTAAACTACTGTTTCTGAAAGTCAAAATGCCATATCGGTGAAATAGCTCACAATCAACGGTAGCTCAGCCGACAGATCGGACTGGAACTCAATATATACCTACATCACAATATATACCTACATTACAATATATACCTACATCACAATATATACCTACATTACAATATATACCTACATTACAATTTTTAATGTTTATATAAGATTATACTTATGATTTATGTAGATACTTATTTCGGTTCGTGACGAAAAACACTCCAGGCTTTTAGCATAAACTAACTAGCAGTATTCGGACATGTTTACCTGTAGGTACTGCACCGTGACATTTCTCCGAACCATCTTCACAAATAACTAGCAGTATTCGGACATGTTTACCTGTAGGTACTGCACCGTGACATTTCTCCGAACCATCTTCACAAATCTCGTGCAAATTAACCCCATAATTGTATAACACTTCAGTATCGAAGTACTCAACTCGAGGATAGTCAACATCAACAATTACGTTGGCAATTACGTTCCAATCACCTAATAAGACAGCACATTAGAGAGGATGACCACACCTTCCTCCGTACACTCACAATTACGAGTTTATTTTCATTCTAAACTCCGGCTGACAGACGAGACGGAACCCATGTCATCTCTTTGTCCGAAACGCCAACATAAAACTACACCTCTGCCACTAAGCTCGACGTCCTTAACCGTTGTTACTTTAGAGTGATATTTGTTTGATGTTTCGGTTATTCGAGTGTAGAGTTACGTCGGTGTATGAATAAGGTGCCTACACGTTCATTAGCGCCCAATACAAATATATGCGTTTCGTTGAATAATGGCAACAATATAGCGTGTAAAATAATAAGGTATAATGGGAGGCTTTGTATCGCGTCTGCCGATGGCGTCTGCTTGGGTCCAGAGATTGGCGCTGGAACAAAAGATACTCCGCCAGCGGCCGAGACAGCTCGAGAGAACAGCTAGTTTACGATCACTTCACTTAATTCGATCTAATTTTTGTCCAGAAATATGTACATAGTTACATACTTACAAAGAGAACAGCATTGTGCATCGTGCATGTTTATTGGTAAGTACAAAGAGAACAGCAATGTGCATCGTGCATTTTTCCATGCAACACTGATACCCTTACTGAGACAATCTTATACCTATTACAAAACAATTTATACACTACCAAAATATTTTTTGGAATCAACGACATTAAAATTGTATCAATTGTTAAAATACACAAAAGTAGAGTCACCTCTATAATTCGAGTATTGCCAGCTAATTGGCCGAGTGTTGCCAGAGTAGTCGTGACCAGTGTTTATTTAGGACGCGAAGTGTTACGTCGTAGATCAGTCTGGCAACAATGTGAGACTGTTATCTCGGTGCATTTCTTTATTTTTTTAGGACTTCGATGGCGCTTTGGTGGCCTAATCAATGTTTTGTTGTTTTTATTGCGTATAGTATAACGCTTGGATGATAATCATTATTTATTTAAACTAAATGTATTTTACATTACCTACTCATCTTCAACAGATTGAATAAATATACACAGCAAAGATCTAATATGATCATCATCATCATCTCAGCCACAACAAGTTCACTGCTGGACATATCATATCGTAAAAACATTTAAAAACCTGTTTTAGCTTGTGCTAATAAAGTTATTTTATATGATACTCCAGGTGTTATGGTTAACTCACTTTATTAAAAATGTACAATTTTCGATTTTTTCCCTTTATGTGTAAGACAATGTTTTTTGACAAATTTAATAGTTCTAGGCCAACAGGATGTACTGTGAATGTCGAAATATGCGATTTTTTTGCGACGTAAACGGCTGTAGGCATAGAGATAGATAACTAGAGCCGCTATCTCGTACATCTCTTCACGACGCTTACGTGTTTTGTTTGACGGTTGGCAGCTCTGAATCAATCCATAGATTAGCGCATGCAGATAAGACAAAGCTTTTGTGCCTACTGCGCTGTAATATATTTTCTGTAATTTCTAGGGTCGAGTCTGGTCCTTTATAGTGCAATAAAAAATACATTTACAATTTAAAACTTCTAAATATTATTGTTCTTGGTCTTGCTCTTGAGCGTTATAGTTGTTATTTTTTTAACTAAACACAAAAAATGCTATGGATTCGTTAAAGTACGATACAGAAAGCTTATTTCTCAAGACAAGATTTTTTTATTTGCTAAGTTGTACCATACGAGCCCAAACTCGATGGAGTTATGTCGTTTAATTACAGAGTTCCTATAACTACCTTCCAACTCCATCATCAGGCCCTGGATACTATCTAAAGACAAAGTATTCGTCAAGACGAATCATACAAGCCCAAACTCGGTGGGGTTATTACGGAATTCCTATGGCCACCTTCCAGTTTCATCATCAGATCAGCTCCATGTCATCATAATATTGCATTATCATGCGATATACATAATTATGTGTGCAAACTTTCAGCTCGATTTGAAACCGGGAAATGGCTCACACTTAACTTTCAATATTTGATTACAGACAGACAGACATCCGGACAGGTGAAACTAAATAAAAGCTTGTAAAAATATTCTCATTAGAAAAAGATATATCACTTAGGCAATTTACATAAACTTCACTCCTGACCGTTTTAGTCTATGTCAAAGAACACATGATGCAATATCATGGTGGCTGATAAATGTTTTTTTAGTTAATTAATTCGTAAAACTATTGTACTGCATTACTCACCGATGCTCTTGTTATCTATCTCTATGGCTGTAGGTAACATTTTTTAGGACAACTGAGAAGTTTGATTATTTACTACTGCAACTGACTACAGGTCTGTGTATATGGTTTTAAGTTTAACTCGATACCTCTATGTTTTTCCAAGATAGAAGAAGATCTTTACAGATGGATACACAGACGGTCAACAAAGTGATACTATAAAGGTTTAATTTTTTTTTTGAGGTACGGATCCCTAAAAAGTAAGTTTTAGTTATTATGAATCCAACCTATCTACAAAAATAGGTGAATCAATTACAGAAAAAAACGTAAATAATGGATTTTCAAGTTACAGGCTAGTCAGTGTGTCCCTGCAGCATTATACTCTCAGACTTTTCCCATTCTGAATCATCATTTAACATTTAATGTGTTAATAGGATGTGTCAATATAAATAAATAAATGCTAGTAGTAACAGTAGACCTCGCAACCATAAACTTTTGTTGCAAAAAATTTTGTTGCAGAAGAATCTGTGCTCGCGAAGTCTACTGTTCGAAAAACTGTTCAAAATTCTTGTTTAAAACGTAGGAAACTTCTCTTTTTAAACAGAGACTACACAAACTTTTGTCGCGACGACATCTTGACTAATTTTGCTCATATTTCAAGTTGTGTACAATTGAACAAATTCTGTACCTACCAGTAAAAAATATGTAAAACCTGTACTTTTTTTTCCTTTGTACCTTTTTTTTCGACGTGGGTAGTCGCCAAAGTCACACGCTTTTTAATAAGCTCCCATTTTAAATTTCTAAAATAATAATAACAAACAAGTTTTGAACTTTTAAATATGTGTAATTAATACAACAATTTAAGATACCTGTCTGGGAGTGTGATTTCCTTAAATATACACAGTTTTCTCACTAAACTTCTTATATTTCTTTGTGAGCCGCCATATACCACCCTTAACACAAATGGAAGCAATTTTGGAGACACAGGAACAACTGCAGGCTCTTTTCTTACAAAAAATGGACGCCTTCCAGTCAGAACTGCAAAAGTCCTCCTCTTCTGCGAAGCCAAAGTTGGAGGAGGAATTCACTTCATTCCGAGAGTTCGTCATGTTAGCCATCAAGTCTCTCCAGGTCCAGATAACACTGCTCGCACAAGAGGTTGACAGCCAAGAAATGAGAGCGAGGCGGAAGATTGTTCTACTTCATGGTGTGGCTGAATTGAAGGATGAGGACACAGCAGCAAGTGCAGTAGAAGTGGTGTGCAAGCAAATGAAGGTAGCGGATTTTACTTCATCTGATGTTAGCCGCTGTCACCGAATGGGCCGTTCCTCTGCTGACAGACCTAGACCAATTTTGCTGAAGGTGCGTGACATGTCGATGCGTCTGAAACTTTGGCAAGCAAAAACAGCACTCAAAGGAAGCGGTATAACTGTGTCGGAGTTCCTGACGCGGCCCAGGCATGAAACATTCATGTTAGCTCGTGAACGCTTCGGTATAAATAAATGTTGGACGCGTGATGGGTATATCTTTGTGCTTGGTTCTGACGGTAAACGCAATCGTTTATCTAGCCTTTCTGAACTGGATCGGATTGAGGCACCGGCTCCGAAATCCAAAAGGCCCGAAGCTGAATTGGAAAAGAGAGCCCCGAGGGCCACTCGTAGACCTCCTACGAAGCAATGAGCCGTGTTAAACCACTATTAATTTGCGTTTCATAGGTTTTTATAGTATTCTAAACATGTTATTGTCGAACAGTTATTTTTCTTCTTCTCTGTTGTTTCTTAGAAATGCAGGGTAAAGTGTCTGAAAGTTTGTTTCGCAATGTTATTTTCTGTCAACACTCTGAACAAGGTAATAATTTTTAAATATCACCTTCAGCATTTTCAACACTCTGAACAAGGTAATAGTTTTTATTTATCACCTTCACTTCAACATTTTCAATGATTAAAATTTTGTTTCTTAGTGAAATGACGTTTGACAATTGTAACTGACTGACACAGACATTTTTCTTATTTTTTTTTTTTTTTTTTTTCTCTCTCTTTTCGCCATCTTGACTGCACAGATTTAATGTATTGTGCCATCTTTCGGCAGTGAGTGGTTTTTGAATAAATAAATCCTTATTTTTTTATACTGTTCATTAGGTGGCACTTCAAGCGTCCGTTGATTGTGTTTTTTATTATTATTATTTTTTTAATGATGTTTTAGTAAGAAAAATATTTTTAAGTAATAGCGTGACGCTTGGAATGCACTTTTTACAGAGGCTTGTACTTAGTATTGCCATTTTTATTTTTTTATTTTTATTATTTGTTTTTTAAATTATTTTCTAACGTGTTTGTACTATCAATGTATTATACTGTTAATATTACAGGTATAGAATATTATTGGATATTATGTGTTAGTATCTAATTTTAATTTGTTTGAACGCTGTGTTAAATACTTATTAGTTATCTCTTTCATGCACAACCGACAGGTGAATTAATATTCAGATTAACTTTTTAATTAATATTATTTTATATTATAATATTTATATATTTATTTAGTGTATATCAGTATTTAATTATGATTAATATTTCTGGTAAAGATGACAATAATTGCAACGATGTATATGCATCAGCATCCTCTAATGACTCATCAAGCAGCAGTGATGATTCTTTTGAGAGCTTACTCCCACTATCGGACTTCCTAGATAGCAGTTTTTCTGATGTTCCTAAAAATTTCAATATCGTACACATAAATGCACAGAGCATTCCGTCTAGCTATCCTGACATGCTGGCATCTCTTGACCATAGCAACATTCACGCTGTATTAGTCTCCGAAACGTGGCTTCGTCCCTGCCTTCCAACTACCTCTTATAGTCTTCCTGGTTTTATTCTCGTTAGAAATGATCGCATTCCACGTGGTGGTGGTGGCGTGGCTATTTACTTGAAAGCTAATATACCCTTCTCTGTTATTAGTCAATCTCCACAGCCACCCCCTGCGGATGCCGGCGAGCACCTTTTTATCGAGGTAACTCTTTCTCACACTAAGCTTCTTCTCGGAGTCTATTACAGTCCATCGAAAAATATTAACTACTTCTCGTCCTTTGAAAATATCTTACATGAACTTATACCCTCTTATAATCACTCCATTATTATGGGTGATTTCAATACATGTCTTCTTAAGAAAGATCATCGTACTTTATCACTTGAGTCTATTATAAATTCCTGTAACATGCATATTCTCCCTCTTAATGCTACGCATCACTTTCCCAACAGTGTCCCATCTCTTCTTGACTTGATGATTGTTTCTTCCCTCAATAATGTTGCTAAACACGGCCAATATCCTGCTGACGAATTTTCCTACCACGACTTGGTTTTTCTTTCATATAAAATTCGCCCGCCGAAACCAAAGCCCCAAATAATTCTGCAGCGCAACTTTAGTGGTATTAATCGCGAAGCTCTCCTTGCAGACGCTAGCAAGATTGATTGGAGTCCCATTGCTGAAGCTGAAAAGGTCGATGTTAAAGTTGCAATTTTCAATACCCTTATTACCAAATTATATGATGTGCATGCCCCGTTACGCGCTATTAAGATTAAACATCTCCCTGCTCCGTGGCTCACAAATGATATTAAAAATTTAATGCATAAGAAAGCTGTAGCAAAAACCCGATATAAATCGCGTCCTACTGCCATTAATCAAGCCAAATATGTCCAGGCCCGAAATTGTTGTAACAAGGTGTGTAGGGATGCAATGCGTCGCTATGTTCATGAATCTGTTAATGATGACAATCCAGCTAAAGTCTGGAAGTTTCTAAAGTCCTTGGGTATTGGCAAATCACGTCAAAATTCGGTTTCTAATAATATTGACATTAATGCTCTCAATGAACATTTTTCTTCTGCATCTGTTATGCCAGATGTGGATAAAAACTCAACCATCAGTTATCTTTCTGCCATTACACCACCCGACTTATCTCCTTTTGAATTTAATCGTTTCACCGAATGTGATGTTAAGAAAAGTATATTATCGATCTCCTCCAATGCAGTGGGCGGTGATAGTATAAGTCGGAACATGCTCATACCCATCCTTGACATCATTCTTCCTATCCTCTGCGACATTTTTAACAAGTCTATTTCAAGTGGAGTATTCCCTACTATCTGGAAAGATGCGCAGATCATTCCCTTACCTAAGAAACCGAACCCCAAATCCTTTTCCGAATACCGTCCCATTTCTATACTTCCTTTCCTATCCAAAGTCCTTGAGCGTCTTGTTCATAGACAGCTCAATGACTTCCTTACCAAGCATAATCTCCTTAATCCTCTCCAATCCGGTTTCCGTCCCGGGCATAGCACTGTGACTGCTCTTATTAAAATCACCGACGATATACGCTTGGGGATGGATGACGGTATGCTTACTGTTCTAGCTCTGTTAGACTTCAGTAATGCGTTCAATGCCGTCAACTTCGATATTTTAAAAGCTGTACTGCGGTCCCTTAACATATCTCCATTGGTGATCGATTGGTTTCACAGTTACTTGTTTGGGCGCCGGCAACGTATTCGCCTTGAAGATATTTTTTCTTCCTGGTGTAATATTATAGCTGGTGTACCACAAGGCGGCGTTTTATCTCCACTTCTCTTCGCTATTTTCATAAATTCAATATCTCAGTGTCTTACTTCGTCCTACCACCTTTACGCAGACGATCTCCAAATTTATACTCAAGCTAAAATTGATAATTTAGACGTGGCCATTGCTACCATTAATGCTGATTTACGTCAAATCATACAATGGAGTAAGTCTTATGGCCTAGCTGTTAATCCGTCAAAAACACAAGCTATTGTCATAGGCAGTTCCTACATGATATCCAGAGTTGATTGGAATGAAATCCCTAGCGTAATCTTTGATGGTATTGTTGTGCCATATAGCGAATCTGTTAGAAACCTGGGTTTAATCTTCGATCGCACGTTAAGTTGGGACTATCACATAAAATCTATCAGTTGCAAACTGTTTGCATCTGGTGGATCGTTAAGACGTCTTCGCAATTTCTTACCCACTGCCACTAAAGTCGCACTTGCACAGTCTCTTCTTCTTCCCATCCTAGATTATGCTGATGCCAGCTACCTTGATCTCACTGAAAACCACCTTGATAAACTTGAGCGACTCCAAAATTACTGTATAAGATTCATATTTGGTTTGCGCAAATATGATCACGTATCCCAGTTTCGTGCAAAGCTCAAGTGGTTGCCAATTCGCCTTCGTCGGAATGCTCATATCCTCTGTCTTCTCTACAATATTCTTTTTAACCCTTCCACCCCACATTACTTAAAAGAACATTTCAACTACTGGTATTCCTCACATTCTCTACCTCTTAGGTCGAAAGACACCCTCTCCCTCAGAACTCCTTCCACACGCTGCGTTACTTTTTATGGGAAGTCCTTTGCATTTATAGCTGTTCAGTTGTGGAATGCGCTGCCTGTTCCTATTCGACAAGCTCAATCTCTCGCTGCTTTCAAGGAACAAGTTAAAAAGCATTATCTCTCTGAATTGTCTCAATAACGCTGCTGTCCATGTTTACCCAAACTTGTCTTTTTTATTCATCTGTTTCCTTTCTTAGTTATATGTGATTATATGTTATTCTATCACTTTCTCTAGTATATCAGTATTAGTATTTATTTATTTATTTTATATTCATGGTATTTATTAGTATATTTAAAGTATTTGTATCGTAAGTATTAGAGTGTAGAAGAATAGAATGTATACTCCATATGTATATGTAGGGAATTAATTATATATATGTATACATACATATTATTCAGATTAACATATTTAGATAATTTCCTCCCCTCTCTATTACTGCACGCCCCGTCATATTACTTTCGTTTCACTCCTCTCCATCCTAAGGTTGCCTGGAAGAGATCGCTATTAGCGATAAGGCCGCCAGTTGTTACACTAGATTTTAAATATCTTATTTTGATTGTAAGTTTCTAAGGTGTGTACAATAAAGAGTTTATCTATCTATCTACTTATACCAAGTTTCGTAAAGATTTGTTGAAATATATCGCTTAACACTCGGTTAGAATAAAAAAAAAAAATGTTCTTATCGCTCACTCGGTCAATTAAGTGAGTTATGATTAAAATGCCTAGTATGTCTACTGTAATAAAAAATAGATACAAAATAATACGTACATACATATATGATTATTTCCGATGCTATAACAATTTTATTAGAATCTAGTGACATTAACTTGTCCACAATGGTGGAGGTCATTCGAACAAATTAAATGAAGCGGCGGCGTCTACCCTCCACGATAAATATCATGAAATCAACTAACTTTTCCTCATTCTCGGTAATTCTATCAACAGCCCGATACGTCAGGAACCCCGAGGGGCGGGGGGGGGGGGGGGCTGGGGCTAGCGGAATACGGACATAATGCCTGCTATTACATTAGTGGATAATCTACTGGACTTCACTTACTGATTTGGGGTTACCATTATAGAAATTATCTGAAAATGTTTGCACATAAAAAATGTGTATTTTTGTTTAAATGTTTTCCAATTTTGATCGGCTGAGGCATTGCCAGTAACAAGTAAATAAATATTAAATGAGATAAATATTAGTAGATATTTTCACTCAGCGCCATCTAGCTCCAATGGTGATGAAATCTAATTATATAAAAAACAAAAATTACTCTCTTTTCATTGGTTTGTATAATTATTTTGCCGTGAAACCGTAAGTCACGACTAAATAATTAATGAAAAATTCATTTCATAATTAATGAAAGATTATTAAAGATGTGTGAAGTCTGTGCCAACCCGCATTTAGCCAGCGTGGTAGACAATGGACAAAACCCTTCTCACAATGAGAAGATGGCCCGCGCTCAGCAGTGGGAGAGTTTGTACAAATAGGGCTGTAAAAAAAAAAAGAAATGTATTATGGTTGCCGAAACCTTTGCTAAAACCGTAGGAAGACGTAGGTAAGCTACATTTCACCATCTCTATTTGCTATCGGCGGTGAAACTATAGGCAACAACTAGTACAAAATATTTTTTTATGCTGCTACATAGACAGTTTAAAACGACTCGTCATTAAACGATGTAAAACGCGCCACAAATGGCGCGGCAGTGATTCAATAACGCCCCTCCGCCACGCGCAGCGTGTTTACTCGCGACATACAAATGATGTAACAAATCGCATTGCATTCGGTTCAGCCGACCAAACGTCGATGCCATTATCTAATGGGAAATGTTGTTATTGTGCTTTAACTGATATACATTAAAGCCACATTATAAAAATAGTTTTAGATGTCCACTTAAAATATTTTTTTAAGTGTTTAATTTATTAACATCACCGGTAGGTATATTTTATATGAATTGACAAGTGTACGGTCAAGCTGTGTAGGCTGTAGGTGATCATATATAAACATACATACATACCCACATACATGCAAACATACGTAAACGGGCAAAAAGAAGAAAAAGCTGTACAGACTTGTATGCATTCGGTTATAGTCAAAGATTAGATTTTTGAATTAAACACTAAACATTCAGTCTGTGATGTAAGAGTGCTTACTTGCCAATGCGAAGGTTGAGCATTCTTTAATCAGATAGATATACGAGTAGATCAGACAGATAGACAGTAGAAAGCATCACGCTAACCGTTCGTTTGTCATCAGACGTCGAGAAGGCAGCTTCATTACGTGATTACAGTAGGTACTAGTAAGTACTAACTCGCGTGACAGACGCTCCATTCCGTACAGTGCCGTAGCAAGGGTTCGTGGGGGGGGGGGGGGGGGGGGATAGGTACATAGATATGATTCTAGATCGATGAGTTTAATCCTCGATCACACCAATTCACCCAAGAAGGAGTAAATTTGCTGCAATGTTATTACCATCCAATTTCAAATACGAATAAGATTACTGTAAGTCACTTCTTGTAAATTCAATATGGCAATGCTGCCAGCATGCTGCCTACTGGTAGATGGTCTGTTAGGAGGGAGTTAATTGTGGGGCCTTTCAATTTCAATCGAAATCTCATTGTGAAGAAAGAGAGGGTAGCCATATTAAAGAGAAACAATAACTTTACACAACTATTGCACAGATAGTTTACCATGGAGGGGGGGGGGGTGTATTCCTCTCCCCCCCTTTCTATGTTGCCCTCGCGTGCGCTAATGTCCCTGCATTACCAAATGAACTGTCTGTGTGCCGTTTTGTTCGTAGCGCGCTAATCGATTTTACAACCGATTGTGCGAGCCGACCGAACAATCGATTCAGTTAATCGAATAACGCGGATAGAGGTGGGCTCGTGGCTCGTCGTATCGCTTAGCTGATTGTTTTATTGCAATCACTCGGTGTCACGGATTTGTATAATTCGATATTAATAACGGCCTTTGTTAGTGTTTTTATGAGAATACAATAACCGGGCGCACTGTGCAATACTGTCGCAAAGTAGGTACTTACGTAAATTACATGTTTTAAACAAGTATACATTTAGAAAGCTAAAAACCCCCGATAAAAAAGCATAAAACAACATAGCTAAGAACACTCTCTAAAAACGCTCAAAGCTGAAAGAAATTTTCTTTCAATCATAAAAAAGTAGATCAAAATCGGGCCATCCGTTTCGGAGCTACGAAGCCACAAATACACACGTCAAACATATACCACCCCTCTTCTTAGGTCGGGCGTTACAATACTTTTGTTACATATTCGAGATCAGAAAATCGAGACCTACAAATTTTACTTAGAAATTATATTTTTCAAAAATACCTACATACTTACCTACTTTACTTATATTCTTTGACCTACTTTCTTTTCTTTGGCGTAGTTACATTGTTAAGTACTTACAAGTAGTTAATAAGCAGAGCAAACTGTTATTTTTGGGTGCACCACGTGGTTGACATGCTTGCAGTTAAAATAATTTATTTTATAATATAGTTATGTATAAAGGTTACAGGTAGGCAAACCATATTATCATTAAAATGTAAATGGCAATAAAGGTGATTTAATTAAGCTAAGAAATAATTAATTAAAAAATGAAAGCTAATAAATTTAAATTAAACAAATGCGAACCAATAAAACAAACATATTACAATACTATTAACGACTCAAGTGTTTGATTGTGTTTGCTCCTTCTGTAGTAATAATAGGTATAATTAATAATACGTTACACAAAGTCACATTTACAATAAGAACGAAAAATTAGATGTGATCGATAAAGTTTACACATTAGTACAAAAATCGGTTGCAATGGGTCCCAAAACAAGTTTAAATCTGTATCTTAGATACCCACGGCACCCTAGAGGTGGGATTTGGCAAAAGACATTGTTGCATTTTGCAATGACAATATAATATTTCAAATATATAGAATGTTGATACGGTGTAAAATAAACATAATATTAATATTAGTTAAAATGATTAAAAACAGTACTTAATGCGGTGCGCATCTGGCCCAAAGCATAAGTATTGCCATTCAATGCGGCAATGCGCAGCATGGCAGCATGCTGGGAGCGCTGCCAACTGGTGCAGGTGAGTTTCAGTTTTTTAGACTATATCATTATTTCTCCATTAGCAACTTAATCTTATTCGGTTTACAATTCATATAGAAAGTATAATGTAAAATAAGAAAGTAATTAATATATTATAGTATAAAAACTAAAATAAACTACATCGATCAAACACACGGTTGGTAAAAAGGGTATCTACAAGCACCTTTCCGGGTTAGCAAAGCAAAAGTAACGTCAGTGATGTTGCGGTTGTCCATAGGCGACGGTTATCGCTTACCATCAGGCGAGCCGTCTGCCTTTTTGCTTCACCTATTTTATAAAAAAAAAAAAAAAAAAAAACACTCTCGAACAAAATTTTGAGTTTGAAACAGTAAATGTTTAGTTTGAAAAGCAAAATACGCAATTTCATTCACTTAGATTACATATTTTTTCCAGTTTTTAAAACGAATAAAAAATTAAAAAATCTAATTATTGGAACAATTTTAGTGAATTTCTATGGAACTAAACTCAACTTTTTAAAATAGTTTGTAAATTATGAACTTCATATTTTTGGAAGTCAGTTAAGTAATAAGGTTTTTTTTAATCATATTTAATTTAGGGACATTAAATGATGAACAATCGCAGATTACATATATTGATTTATTGTATCTCATTATTTTCTTCACCTACTTATAAGTTATAACCGAAAAAAGAACAAACAAAAAAAACAAAAGAACATTCGGTGCAGTGACAAGACAGAAACACCTGAAGAGGACCTGCATTTTGTATAAATACTTTTATATTCAAAATAATATAAAAAAGCCGACAGCCGCAAACAGCGCGCCGTCACCGACAATGGCGCGCCTCATTCAACTCTGTAATTAATTGCAGGACTACAACTGAACTAATACAATTAACCACCGTGGAGAAACGGCACCTGACACGCAAGTACATTCAATTACCGCCTTACTGGTGTTTGCACGCCATCCGTTATGCTCAGCCAATTGCTTGACACGCTCATTGTCGGCCTCCTTCGAGGTAATTAATAATTATAATACAAGTGCTCCTATAACTTATGGCTGGTCTTCCTACGCCTCGCACGCACCAGCGAGCGCAGCGTAGGAAGACCAGCCACGTGATGGACAGCAGAACTCATACAAGTGGCAGGAAGACATTGGATGCAGGCCGCGCGCAACAAGATTTTGTTTGGAAATCCACGGGGAGGCCTATGTGCAGCAGTGGACTTCTTGGACTTGTGGCTGAGATGATGATGATGCAAGTGGAGCATACAAGACAATATTCTCGAGCTAGATGCATTAGGTATCTTTCTATTTTTTTTATAAACCTATTTCCAAATATTTTTGTATTGGTAGAACTCGTTTGCAGAATCTGCCTGGAGAAGTTGGAGAAGTGATCATACTTTTGACGGTTGGGTAACTGTCAAACGGATGTGTGCCAGCAGTTCTGTAGCATAAACGGCTTCACAGATTTTGATGTGGTACCTTGACCTACAAACTCGCATAAGTTTCTAAATTAGGCATACGAGAGCTTTGAAATAATCTCAGCGCTAATGGTGACATTTACATAAGCGCATATGTTACAAAAGCCGCCATATTCGTAAGATTTAGAAAAGTCACTTTTCGCGACTATATCACCTCTAGTCACCCACTTCACACATTTTAGAATCAAGTTTGTAAGAAGTGCCCGCAGGAACAATGTAGATTTTTATCTATTTTTACTTCATCTAATTTATAGAGAAATAGAATATGTTTAGTAACAACAACGCTGAATGACATCTTGTCTGTTAGCCGGCTACACCCGGTCCGTGGTAGATAGGTACCTATCTGCCGGGCGGCCCCGGTCCGGCGCGGCGCCGGTGCTCGCTCGCAGCCGGATTACATCTATCCGGTTATTTACCGTGCTCTGAATACTGTTTATTCACTCGGAATTCAGATAAGACGTAGATTGTTGGCGAGCGAATCTTTCTTATTACGCTGACTGAGTACTAGCTAGGGAACCTTCACCGACTAATATCTAAGTATTTGTTCTCTGCAGATCGCTTGGCTAAATTTCAAGTAACTTTGAAATTATGAAGTAAATTCAAGTTTACAAAAGTTCTATTTTGCCAGCTTTCTCAAATTTTGCGGATCAGAATCCCATCATCGCATGTTTCCAAAATTTTGACGTTTGTCCGTACAAATACCGCTGTAAGTTAAATAAAAGCCCGTAAAATACAAACGTCGTAACTGTCAACCTGTTGTGAGGCCGTGAACCGTGCGGAGCCACATGTATAATGGAGCAAGAGGCACAATACCTGGGGATCGTCCTTCAAGCCGCTCCAGTGGCCAAACAACCTTTGAAAAATTTACAAAAAACACGTCGCCCCTCCAATTTGTTGATAGGACACGAAAGGTACAAATTGGACGGCTCCTTGTACTCCTGAAGGGTTGCAGGGTCTGAGGGACCACAAAACTATTCAGAGAGGTCGGCGCCTGAGAAATGGTCCTCGTTATTCTGTATCGCTATACAGATATACTGCTGAGGGGTTCAGCAGGCACCGGGCGGTTGAGCTAGGCAGTTAGGTGGCCGGAGAAATGCGTGCCTACAAGTATTGCTGTTACTCTTACTAATTGAACATTTGCGGTATACCTACATCTCAGAAAGTACTGGATTTAAAGAAATACTTGACCAAAAATAATTGAGGCGTTAGTCGTCACTAGGTAATAATCGGATAGGAACAGACAAACACCGATCTCTTGAAATATAGTTGAACACAAATACATAGGTACATATTGTGATTGGAATGCTTCAAAGTAAGGTTGGATTGGAATAAAAATTAGATTCTTAACAAATAGTAGTAAATAATTAATTACCTAGTGTAGTGTAAAATATGAAGACCTAAAAAATAGTAAATGAATCAGGCGTTACTTCGCGGAAGTTCAAATTCAAATACTTAAATCTAACTTAAATATCTAGTGTGTCCGTTATGATATGAAGACCTGTTTGATTCGTTGGTAGCGCGTCCGTTTTAGAAATGAAAGGTCCCGACGTCGATTACCGGCCGAGGAAAAGTTTTAATGAATTTTGTACTCAATAACATTGTAAGGATAATTCTATGGTAGGTATCAATATATCAGAGACATCATTAAATACTTTTTTGGGGCTTATTTTGTAAATCGAATGAGACATATACTAAGTATTATAATATTTTGAATAGTGATTGTTTCAAGAACTGGACAAGATTTCGTATTAGGCCTTTGACTATATCCAGATCTTTTGGTAAGTAGAACAAAGCTGTAATTTTACCAACACGAGTACAATACTTATGTTTGATTAACTTTATTTCCCGTCTTTTATCCGTTCTTAGTAGTTTTTAATCTAAGTTTTCGTTTGAATAGGTGCTAAGATAAATAAGTTGAGAGAGCGCGAGCGGAGGTAGTTGAAGAACTCCTAACTAGTCGCAGAGTTCTGGTATTCACTTGGAAACTCGTAGGTAGGTAGGTGCGAGACTCGCGCCGCGACGCACACACTGAAACGGTACTTTCCGTATATACGATAGGTTTCATGCTAGCAAAAGGCACGTTACCGTATAATACTTACTTACTTGTACATTTTAGTAATCTTTTTTAACTATTACTAAACTATAAGAATAATAATTAAAACAAGAAGTTTCCGGAGACCGCCTGACTTGTGATCCTTAGGTCCTGGGTTCGAATCCCGCGGCACGCACCTTTTTCGAAGTTATGTGCGTATTGTGGAATGCCGCAAACTTCAAACGGTAAGGGAAAACATCATGAAAAAACCTACATATCTGAGAGCTCTTCACGTTCTTGATGATGTGTGAATTCTACCAATCTCAGCTGGCTAGCGTGGTAGACTAAGGCCTTATCCTTCTCCCATGAGAGAATGGCTCGCGCCCAGCAGTGGGACAGTTTATACAAACAGGACTGCGTTCGATTTGATTTTAAACTAAGTACAACAAAATATTATCTTTGTAATATATTAGGTAGTTAGGTATACTACCTAATCTATTACACAATCAGCAAACAGATTACCCCAGACCGATGAAGATGAAGATCTAATCATCCAGATAGACGAAGAATCTAATTTAATCTATTAGCAAGCAGATGGTGTTGGCACATTTGATGGCTTACTCGTTCGGCCTTCTAGTATATAGACATAGACATAGACATAGACATAGACATAAATTTATTTGTGGAAGACACAACACCAAAAATACATACAATATAACAAAAATAACAATATAAGAAAAACTGTGTCCACCACAAATCGGTTCCAGCTCAGCATACTGCTGGCTGCGAACAGCCGGCGCTGGTCTTCCGCTGGAACCGACGGTGACGTCACCCACGGCTAACGCACAAAATATATAATTAAAAAGAAATACAAACTACATACTACAATACATACATAGATATATGTATATACATACGTCCGTGACTAATAACTATTGACCACAGGACAACCACAACGTAAACACGTAAACATTTCACTACTTGCCTACAACCAACTGTGTTGATAATCGAATCAACTGTCCTGAAGTTATCATCGTACAAACACAAGTACCTCTCCGTTCTATAGTTCTGAATTCTGATAAAGACTCTCAATACCATATTTAGATTCCACTCCTCAAAATTGTAAAATATGATAGTAAGAAAATAGTTATTTGTTATGCAAGGATGCAAGGCTGCAAAGTTGGTTTTTGGGGCGAGTACTTGTATTGAAACCTGAGCGTAGCGAGGGTTTCAAAAGTACGAGATGCAAAATAACTTTGCTGCCGAGTGAAACACAAAATTTTTCACCTCACTACAGCAAGGAAAACGCTAGTCCAGTGCTGCCACCTGTGGCTGGTCAGTGCGATTATTCAAAGAAATGAGGTTGGCGCACTGACATCAAATAAGTATTTAATGCATTTTCAGTGGACTTGCGGTATAGAAAAGTATGGAATAGAAAGGTTCGAATTTTAAAAACTCTTTCCACGCTAGCGGACAAAATGCACTTTTCCACTTAGATTTCTAATGACAAACAGAATCTTTCCGAGCTTGTGAGGTGAAAACAATATTTCCATATTATTTGGATAGACTCAAATTGTAGTTTAGTATATTTTAACACGTAGGAAGTACTGCATAATGTAATCTACAACTTTGGAGATTAATATAATAGTACATTCCAAATAACGCAAACAGTGTGAAAAATGTATCGTTTTTCTAAGAAAGACTTTAAAAAAGCATTCATTCATTTTGGGTAGTTGTATGAAACACATTTGACGTGATCGCTTGTGTTATATAGTGCACAGGTGCGCATGTAGACCGGAAGTGGCTCGGATGCACTCTCCAGTCACCGTCTGTTTGTCTCCTTCACAGTGAGAACTCTACACTCGCGGTACAGTCTACTCTAGATATTGCCGTTGCAGCACTAAGTATAAACTAGATTTATACGTTTTCTTTCAGAACCGTGATCATATTTTATTGAAAGACTACATGTTAGGCCACCACTTACCCCATGTTTATAAGGTGATCACATATTAGTTTAAAAGTTCCGTAAGAGTTATAGAAGGTTTTCATCGAATTAATTTAGATAAGTGTGCATCACGCATAATATTCTTATGTGTGTGATTGAATTCCCCTTGCCTTATTTAGGTACCTACTAGTGGACTGTTTAAGAGCTCGAAAGAGCGACATTTTTTCTTGTTGGAAGTTTCAGAAATTCTTACAACAAGTTTTAATTCCATTATTATCGTTCGTACTGCTAACATAAGTTGGATTTGTTGCGACAGATGTAATCTAGGTGTCTTTAAATCGAAAGTGTATCCATCTCTTTTAGGTAAGAGCGCTCTATCGTAGACAATTATATCACTTAAAATCAGATGATTTGGCGGTCAAAAACAAGTTAATGATTGTATTAAAAAGACTGTATATTCTAGATATTGTAAGTACACGAGGAGGTCCCCTGCCTCCCACCCACCACCTAACCTACAAAATTCCCACATCAACATTATTAGTTAGATATAAACTGAGTCGACCCCTTCACTTCGCACGTAATCAATCCCTAATACCAACGTCATTACACGAAAACGGCCACAAATTCATATAAAAAAGCATCATTAACAACACAACAATAATTACAACAAAAATACAACAATAACAAGATAGTCGCAACAAGAGAGACACGCGCGCGCGGCGGGGCGCCGGGAATCGCACTCGTTAGTGACCCTACCGCACAAGGGGAGGGATGTTCCGCGGGTCAGCGGCGACACGCGCCCAGCCCGAGCTTGCTAGTAATTATGACAAATGAGTACGTCGAATGTAGGGATGGGAGGATAGATCATGTACGTAATAATATTACTTTAAAATATTGAAAAAGCCGACTTCAAAATACGCATTCGTTTACTTCGATGGAATTTTTTAAACGTTTTTATTTAGCTAGGCTTGTTACCCTGTTTGTTTGGGTCAAATTTAGTCAACGAAATTTGACCCCCTTCCCGTTGACAGATTGATCTGATATTTGGTATACACGCCTTTAATTTTGATGACAATACAAATAGTAGTTCTACGAACAGTAGACCTCGCAAGAGAGCTTATTTGCAGCTCGCCTCGGGTCATCTGTACATAATACATACATAAAGTTGGCTTAGGAAGCCGTATTAAAAACGAAAGAAAATTTGTCCAATTAATGCAGAGCCGCTTCGCTCGCTCAGTCATCAAATAATGTTGAAAACGTAACGTTAACGTAAACGTTTTTTTGTAATTTTAAATGGAGAAAACGTAAAATCAAGAAAATTATTCATCGCTAAAATACATCAAGCACATCCACGCGCCCTCACTGTTACACGCAATCACAAGTTGGTTGTCATATTTCGACAACCACTTGACCAATTCTATTTATTTTTACGTCAAGTTGTACCAAATATCATTAAAATAGGTTGGTAATTAGCGCCGCAATAAGCTTCCCCCCTTTTTATGGGAACAACCACTCCTATCAAAAATAACTGACGACGTTTTTTTAAATATTCCATAGAACCTATACGTCAAGTTTCAACAAAATTGGTTCAAAATGACGCGCGAGTGCGAACATACAAACACATCACAAACTGACAGCGAAAGAAAATTTGGCCAGTTGATGCAGAGACGCTTCGCTCGCTCGGTCAATGAAATATATTGAGTACCTATCATTCTAAAATCAATATGGCCGCCGCCACGAAATTGCGGTTTTCATATTTTTTCTCAATATGGGAATCAAATGAAAGGGCTTCTCTAGTAGAATACAGTAAATACATTACCTACATCATTATTTTTCTTTTCAATAAAACCGTTTAATTTTAAAAGTTTTTTAAGTACTTATTTCAATTATTTTATTGTAAAACTATTTTTTTTAAACAAGCTTTTGTTTAAATGCTCTAAAACGAAGAAAATAAATTTTATATTGATATAAATAAAAGCTTGTCGCGAGAACACAAACATATTTTTTTTCAAAAGAACAAACTAACTTTAATTCTAAGCAAATGATAAGAATGCGTCTAAGTCTTTTGTTGGAATTATATATTACTTAGTAGATAGGTACGATGTTGTTTGAAATCTCGCGACAAGCTTTTATTTATATCAATATAAAATTTATTTTCTTCGTTTTAGAGCAACGATTTAAATAAAAGCTTGTTTTCAATTATGTTTAGGGTTCCGTACCCAAAGGGTAAAAACGGGACCCTATTACTAAGACTTCGCTGTCTGTCTGTCTGTCTGTCTCCAGGCTGTATCTGATAAACCGTGATAGCTAGAAAGCTGAAATTTTCACAAATGATGTATTTCCGTTGTCGCTATAACAACAAATACTAAAAATTAAAAAAAAAATTAAGGGGGGTACAATAAACAATACAATAAACGTGTTTTTTTCGTATTTTTTTGCTCAATATTAAAAACGGTTACAGGTAGACGCTTCAAATTTTCACAGAATATTTACTTGTATATAAATAATAAATAAAAATAAATAATTTTCAAAATAAATAATTAAATAACAATAAAGTAAATATTAAAGGGGGGCTCCCATACAACAAACCTAATTTATAAGCAATTTTTACTCGATCTTAATTAACAGGTAGAAACTTGAATATTTGTAAGTAAATATTTAGAAATATATTAACTATAAAAATAAATACCTAATCTAATACATAAAAACTCACAAAATGAAAATAATCCGTGCATCTAAACGCGGTACGAGCGCCGCGCCGCGGTGTGGTGGTGGCGCGAGCGCGAGGCGGTTGCTAAGCAACGGCCGCGCGAGTAGCGGGGGAGGACAACATCACGGAGCGAGCCATAACCGCGCGTATTCGCGCGAGCGTCGTCGTCATGCTGCCCGGATGTGTATCGAAAACCTACCT
Source organism: Lycia hirtaria (assembly GCA_947563715.1). Classification (NCBI taxonomy): domain Eukaryota; kingdom Metazoa; phylum Arthropoda; class Insecta; order Lepidoptera; family Geometridae; genus Lycia; species Lycia hirtaria. The sequence goes on from OX387375.1 coordinate 31,454,526, forward strand.
ATAAGTTTGCAATTTACTACTTGGAATTTCGTTGATTTCTCGTTATTTTATAAACAGAACTAAACTTTGTAGTATTATAGATGATAGTACGGAACCCTTCGTGCGCGAGTCCGACTCGCACTTGGCCGATTATTTTATAAACAGAACTAAACTTTGTAGTATTATAGATGATAGTACGGAACCCTTCGTGTGCGAGTCCGATTCGCACTTGGCCGATTATTTATATTAATATTTTATTTACTAGACTAAAAAAAGAGTGCTTGTCAAGACTATTCAACCGAGTTCAAACTCGACGGTTTTATCTCGTTTAGCCACCTTCCGACGCCTTCTTGAGACCAGCTTCATGGTACCATATTATTGCATTGTCACCGAAGTTACGTAAGTAAACAAAATTTCAACCTAATCTATCGACAGGAAGTGGTTCTAATTTAACTTGCAAGATTTATCCCATACTAACATACTTACTAACAGGGAAAGTAGAATAAAAACTTTTAAAAACTAAAGTATTGAACCGATTTTAATAAAAAAATTATAGGACCACCTCTGAAGTAATTACCTACGAAAAAAATAACCATCAAAACAATTCATAAATAATCATAAAAAATTGTACATCCGAATCGAGAACCTCCTTCTTTTTTGGAAGTCGTTTATAAATTTTTTCAATATTCTCACATTTACCAGCGGAGTGTGTGCGCTGACGCCCATTTGTACATCCCCCGAGGCGATGATTTGTAAATGATCAGTTGGAAAGTGGTCGTTAGTTCGTTACAAGTAACAAGGGCATGCTCTCGCACCGCCCGCGCCAGCCCGCGCCAGCCCGCGCCAGCCCGCGCCGGCCCGCAGCCTCGAGCCTGCTCCCACGGATGAACGAACTTTGCCTAATATCGCTGCTAATTAACCTGCTAATTATCGCTCCACATCACCTATTGTAGAGGCACGTGGAAACAACGACCAAAGTTTTTATAGATATATTATTAAAATATCTATGTATATCATGTAATCAAATCTTAATGGGCAGGGCACATTGCATTCAGAACTGATTTCCAACGGAGCTAAAAAAATCTCGAGTGGAGAGCACGTACCAGCAAGGGCAGCGTAGGACGACCAGCCACAAGGTGGACACACGACCTCGTATAAGTGGCAGGAAGACGCTGGGTACAAGCGGATTACAACAGATCTTTTTGGAAATCCGTGGGAGAGGCATAATACCTATGTGAAATTCTTCAGACTGAGATGATGATGAAATCGAAGATTAAAAAAGGCTTGTAGAGGTTCACGAGTCAAAGACGGTGACAATACATTCAAGTTACTTTGAGGTTAGTCTATGGATGGCATGATTAACGAAAGCGATGGATCTCTAAGATGGGAAGCACATCTAGCCAAGCAAGAGATCTGGCCTAATTATTTTTAGTTTAGACGACATACGTATGGACTACAGAAAGTATCTAGGTATAATGATATGTGGTTCAGGCTGCACGTAGTCTGTTAGTCAATCAGCCATTCGGGTTTACCCATTTATAAGTGGTAAGTATATACCTACTTCTTCAAAATTTCGAAGAACTTTTCTGTTCTGTTTGACTGAATCAAAAAAAAACCAGACAAGTGCGAATCAGACTCGCCCACCAAGGGTTCCGTACAAACTAAATAAAAGGGAGAAATCATTTTTTTATATTTACCTTCATAAATCGAAAAATATACATAGTAAAAATATTTAAAAATACCTGTTTTAGCTTATGCTAATGAAGCTCTTTCATATGATACCCCACATGATACGGTTAATTCACTTCAAATTTTAAAGTGAATTCCTTAATTCCTTGCATAAATACACTATTTTTTTGTGATTAAATAAAAAATGACCAGTTTTCGGATTTTTTCCTATATGTGTAGGTACTTTAACACAATGCTGTAAATTGCCAAATTCCATAGTTCTAGGTCAACGGGATAGGATTTGATTCCTCTGTGAGTGTCGAAATGTGCTTTTTTACGACATATTCGGCTGTTTCTTTTTTTTTACGAAAACTTAGAAATTTTATTTTTTTTCTGCAGCAAGAGACTATGGATCTGCGTCTAAATAGTTTTAATTTCAACTCGATACCTTCACGCGTTCCCGAGGTAAAGGTCTTGACACCCGAATGGACGGACGGACAGACAGACAGACAGACCGACGGACAACAAAGTGATCCTATAAGGGTTCCGGTTTTTCCTTTTGAGGTACGGAACCCTAAAAAGAGAGATATTTAATTCCACGTCCCTCCAAACTTGCAAAGGATTTTGCTCATTATTTCTAACTATACATACCTAAGTATTACTTTACTATTGGATGGGGTAGTTAGTAATGGCTGCCCATACAAACCCACAGACAGTATTTTGTTCTTATTTTAGCAAACAAACAACACTAAACCGCGCACAACAATCGTAACCTCAGATTTGCGCGCTTTCAGTAACGGGACAAAAGCCATCAGTCTTGATAAAATGGCGGCCCTCTTGGTATTCCTGTATTACTTATTTACGGCAAGATGCTTGATCTAGCGTCGGGGACCCGCCCTCGGAAGTGGTCCAACTGTGGGCTCCGCTGGAGAAAGGAAGTAACCGATACAGTTCTTATATTTTTTGCAGTTTGTACTCGTGTAGGAAAATTTAGTGGAAATTATAATGACATTCAATGTTCTCTTATCATGTTCAGGTTGTTCAGATGAACGACGGGGATATTAATTCTAAGGGTCATTCTTCTCGTTATTGTGAACTACTTTAATATTTGTATACCTTGATAGGTTTACGCTTCACCGCTAATTCACCTGACTCGGTCTACGATAAAGCACGTACTTATCTAGAAGAGACCAATTACCTCGCGTTTTAAAGACATTCAGACCTAGTTTAAATTCGTGAAGGATGAATCAGATCTTCCCGTTGATCCGTGAGTTATTGTTATCATAACTTTATGTTCATCGCAACCATAGAAAATACAAATAGAATGCTCCATTATCCATCATTTGTCCCTCATTATATACCGTCAGCAGACAGACAGCGAGCACGCGCGCACTCATGCTGTGCAGCGACTCCAACACAGAACAAGTTAGGTACAGTAACCTGGATGTATTTTTAACAGACATATAAAAAGAAGGAGGTTTTGGAATTCGGCTGTATGTTTTTTTTGTATGTTTGTTCAGCGATTATTCCGCCAATTATGAAGTGTTTTCTTTGTTTTTGTTTGGTAGATAATACCTCAGAGGTGGTCCCATATAAATTTTATCAAAATCGGTACTTTGGTTTTGATAACAAAATAAATGAAAAAATGTCATCCAAGTAAATGAATTGCGTATTTCGAAGTCTTATTTATCTATTTTTTTCGAAGTCTATTTTTTTCAGTTTTTTGTATTAAGTATATTTATTGCAAGTCGTGATTGCGTGCAGTCAAGAGTTGTGTTTTTGTCATAAACATAAATTTTTCTCTCTACATTGAAACATACATGTTGGTTCATTTGTACCTACAGGGAAAGTCCGAGTTAGGTCAGTTGTTGGTTAAAATTAGGTAATAAAAATTCCACCACAAGTAATATTTATACGATCCTTGCCCGTGGTCCGGTTTATCATGTCCCTTGTATTCAATAAATGACAGTAGCAGTTTAAGCTACCCTGGCATTGAGGGATGGTAGCACGCCCTCCCCCCCCCCCGTCCCGTGCCCTTCGTGCCCCCCGCTCCCCCCGGCGGCATGTCGCGGGTCAGTAATGCGCGAATTATGGATGTCTTTACCAACTGCTACCAATGGATAGTCGAGGAGACTATCTACTAATAATTAATTATATACTCGAAAAAATACAAACAACTGTTTATAAAAAATACCGACTGCTAAACCTAACGTGTAAACGAGTTAGTAAATTATTTTGTTTTTCATATCTTAACCTATGTAGCACAGCTACCGGTAGTCATGGGTTGCAGTTGCTCCACAAGTGAACAAAAACACGGGTGTAGTGGTGTCGTTTATATGAGCACGCCGTAGTGTGCCGCAACGTTGCTTAATATCAGGTGAGTTGACGGTCAAGTGCAAGTGCAGTTGCTCCACAAGTGAACAAAAACACGGGTATAGTGGTGTCGTTTATATGAGCACGCCGTAGTGTGCCGCAACGTTGCTTAATATCAGGTGAGTTGACGGTCAAGTGCAAGTGCAGTTGCTCCACAAGTGAACAAAACACGGGTATAGTGGTGTCGTTTATATGAGCACGCCGTAGTGTGCCGCAACGTTGCTTAATATCAGGTGAGTTGACGGTCAAGTGCAAGTCCAGCACTAACAAAATATGACAAGAAAAACAATACACCGAACTGAAAAATATAACCACACTCAACACTAAGTAATTATTCCTTTATTTTGTTTACGGCCTCAAGCCATATTGAAACAATATTCTGGCTGACAATTTGTCATTCTCATATTACAACTGAGGTAAATCCGATGATACTCGTAGGTACGTCATTATGTGAATTCGGCACAATACACAAGTACTCAAAAAACATTATCTTTCTTCGGTAGTTGGGTAAATGTACTTATGCCAATTTTAATTAGTATCATAATGCTACTTTCCAAGATAGAATGTGTAAAAACACCGTTAGTTTTCATAATAAAAAGTTTGTTACATGTGTTGTTTTTAAATAACTCCTAATATAGATACAATTTCTCTCAAACAAGCCAGATTTATTTATTTACTACTACATAAACCAGTAGAGTCATCATCATCTCAGCCACAAGAAGTACACTGCTGGACATAGTCCATAGTAGAGTGAATCACAAGTGTTTGACTAGTAAGTGTAGTAACCCTTGTCTCGTAGTCTACCCAGCGTGTAGTTATGCGTAGAGGCGTAGTCCCTCGACAATAGTCTGGCAGAGTATGCGATGCGAACGTTTATGCCAGTTTATTTGATTAGGGTAGAGATTAGGGTGTTAATGTTTGGGCACTTGTGCCTCGTAATCAACTGTACAGTGGAAGAGATCAGAAGACGCACACAACATCTATTCATGGAAATTAAGTACCTATTTCATTTAATTTGTTTTATTTATCGACCTTTATTAATACTTTTAATGAATTTAAAGATAAAGAAAGATCATGATTTTGTTTAGAATTGATAAGGAATAGTACCTAATTTGAACAAATTTAAAGGTAGATAATGAACCTAATTTTGTTGTTATGGCATTTAATTTAGTGACAATATACTCGGTTATGACTTTTAGCGTGTACGGAGGAACACCTGATATAACAAAACGTCATTAAAGTTAATATTAGAAGATATATATATAATACTACTACGTGTTATTATTATGAGGTACTTATTTTAGAAGATCCGTCCATTTTTATTAAATAATTTTTGACCCTTTGCAAAAAGATGGGTGTTGTGTCTGTCTGTGGTATCGTTATTTTTTTTTTGCTTGAACGGTGTTTCAATCGAGAGTGTACTGAAGTAAGTTTAAAAAAATCTGATCAGCTGTTTCAACGTGACAAAAAGATATTTATAAAAATGTTATCATTGATCCTCGCTTTGTTAGTTGTTTTATAAATATATTTTAATATGTACTGATCTGATGCAATATGTGTCAGATGTAATATGCACATATTGCATATATTTATTACTAATAAACTATTTAGTGTTTTTTTAACAATATTAAAACTACAATAATTTTAACAAAAGGCAAATTAAATTCGTTCTTTTAACTATGGCCATGATTAATTAAAATCTATAAGCCATCGTTACTAATAAACAGATCCATCGCTCAGAAGTAAAACTTTTAACTCATTGTACCAGTCCGTAATAGGGGCGAGCACCCCCAATATCCTTTTCAAGGGCTCTCTGACCATCCTTCTACCATTAATACACTCCAAAATGTACCTTATCACTTTATAATAAAGTACAACAGTAACGCATAAAAGGAAATTGTAAATTTATCTTACAATGTTCCTTTGTGCCATTCGGTTAAACTAAAATAATCCTTGTTACGTTATAGTTAAAGTCAAAACGAAAAGCAAAGATAATAAAGTACAATAGTAATTTATAGTTTATCACGTAAATTGATTATTACACATGAAAGTAGTGCGTAAATCAGGCAAATCCGATTACTGTCGCTTGTAGAGCGCCGCTGTGGCGGCTTCTATTGTTTTGTATGAGTTTTATTATGATGTATGGGAGTCAATTTGTTTCTAATGTTTGTTACAAGTTGGGAGATAAATGCGCAGTTTTTTGGTGAAGTTTGGAGTTATTTAATAAAACAGTGGCGGATTTTACTTATATTCTCCAGTTACTGGTAACATTGACAGAAATCGTTTATAACTAATTAACTTGCTAATGATTAGAAGAGAACCGCAAAAATATTTCAAAATAGTCAATTTTAGGAAAATATATAGTTGTGTCTTCGTTACTAATTTTAACTAAGTTCACAGAAAGGAAGTACTTAATTTAGTGTTTCAGTAACTACATAAGTGTAAATTATCATCAAGAAGGCCCATTTTCTTATACGTTCACTAAGACGTTATCTTCTCTGTTTCTTGAGAACTACTATCTTGGAGTAGAGTGAATAGATATCGTTTAGAACTACGTACTCCATCCTTGACAACACTGTCATACCATCAGGCGAATTGGTGGTCAAACGTAGATCTATTTAGTATTAAAAAAACTAAATTCACATGACTAAGTATAAAACACAGTTTTTTCACAAGCTACCCTTTTCTTTTTAACCCTATCGAGTTAGTTCAAGTCACTATAAGAGTAGGACAGTCTTGTTAAGAAAGTTAGCACTTTCTTAACAAGACTGCTCTAATAAGGTGCCTCTGATGATAACACACATAAGCACCTACTCATTGTACCTGTTAATTTTATTATTAAATAAATCAATACAACTACGTTGGCATAGTTTAATTTGTTTCTCCAAAAGCAATCACATAATACGTAGGACCCCGCCGCCGCCGCAAGACAAGCTCGGACAAGCATGCAGGGGTGGTCCCGCGACATATCGCTGAGTGTATCGATAATCCCCGAGGTACTTGCTAAGTACTCTCGAGTAGGATCACTTGATTATGCCGTATGGCACTATTACCCACCAGATCTGTGCGAGGGAGCGGTCCTACCAATGTACAGATATTTTCATTTAAATCTGCTTCAGATATCTTCGAGTAGGATTAATTAGTTTGGGGGTGGAGTGTGGATACCTACATTATACTCTCAATTTCAAAATAAGAAACGTTCACAATTTGACTTCTATTTTTACCCGACTGCGTAAGAAAGAAGGTTAAGTTTTTCGAGTCATGTAAAAAGAACGCTGGTTTGTTCACATTTACGAACAAACCATAGAGTTCTTTTTTACGTGACAGGAACTTTTATATGTTTCTATACTACCACGATTCTCGCAAAAATAAAAAAATGCGCTTTTCCGTAACCTCCAACGAACTTTTTCGTAATAAATAGTGATTTTACTAGAATTATTCAAAATAATGCGCATATGCGCATTTATAAACTTTTGTAGGGATTTTACGCATAATTTCTCACAAAAAACGTACACTCAACAGTATGTCAAACGTAACGAAATCGTTAGACTATAAAAACCAATAACCAAAGTATTTTATTCTTTTAATATAGTGTCTTGTTATCTTTACATTGTTACCAGTAAGCTAGCTGTACTCCACTCAGACAATTAAAATACTAATTAGGTATAAGAAAACGATCCGTAACCGTAACATTACAAAACTGAGTTCGTCCAATAGATACTCGTACTCGTATTTCAGGGTAAATTCATAAAATCATAGCAAACTTGCAACCTCCCGCAAACCGAGGACAATAAGCCCACGAGGGAGGGGGGAGGGCTAGGTGGGGGAAGGCGGCGAGGGGGGGCCGGGGCGAATTTAGCAATTAGCGTGCGTGCGCAAATTCCGGGCCCCGACGTAATAGCCACCTAGCGCCGGCCCCGCCGGAATTTACCGGACATGCCATGATAAATCTCTCGCTGGCTACTCCTCAGTTTTATTGGGATAAGGCTTTCTGATCTCTTTTTTACTGCGGAATATTTACTACCTATCGATTATTCTACATTCATCTGGTATACAATGTAGGTATTTTTATTAACTTCCGATGTAGAAAGAGGGGTGTTATAACTTTGACGTGCGGACTTTTGTATCTGTGTATTTATTTGTATATATGTGGTATCGTAGACGGATGAACCGATTTTGATCTAGCTTTTTTGTTGAAAGATTTGATCGAGAGTATTCTTAGCTATGTTTTCATATAATCTGTTCAGCTGGTTTATATGTCGGGAGTTTTATAAACTGTTACATGTTTTAATATCGATCAAAACATAATTAATCATAGCTCAATTAAAAATTAATACTTAAAATAGAAAATATAATATTAATCTAAAGCCCTTTCATGCTGCAATAGGAGGGATAAACAGAATATACAAACTGCTGTAAATCTTCATGTGAATCAACCAATACAAAAACCTGGTCAAGTGCGAGACAATCTTGCGTAAATAATATTTGAAAAAAAATATGTGCAAAATAAAACCTCCTTAAAAATATTTCTATGTCTATGTCCTTATTGATTCCACAAAAAAGAAAAGATAAAATGACAAGTGAAGGTTTCGTTGACAGTTGGTGTTATGTGACATAAACTTATAGGTTACGTAAACGGTAGTGTTCAAATATATTTGGATAAAGAAATTATAGGTCTGTGTCATTTACCTACTATTTGAACTTAATATTGTATGTGAGTAATCGCCTAGCATCTCATGATATACTTACTGTATCTACAATACGTGAAGTTGAAGTGTATTTTTAACCGACGAAAAAACGGAGGAGGTTTCAAGTCGACGCGTATATTTTTTTTAGATTATAAAGCATGTTTTGTTAAGTACTAATTAGCCCTGGTGTCAGTGTTAGTAAGTACTTATATTATGACATGTATACGATTACGGAAACCTTGATCTTGTGCGAGTGAAACTCGTATTTTGCCAAATTTAATTCAAGGTGTACGCGCTCCATCGTAGATCGTAGCATCAGGTGAGATAACGGTCATTAATCTATCACAAAATAATACAAGTAGGTATGTATATTAAAAGAAAAAACATACAAAAAAGCAGTTTTTGCAGTCTAACTTACGATTTTGTTATGCTTTGTACGCTGTTGAGTGTACGTTTTTTGTGAGAAAGTAAGTATGCGTAAAATCGCTGTGAAAAGGTTATAAGTAGATTGACATTATAGTAAAATCACTTGTGTATTACAAAACAGATCGTCGGAGGTTGCGGAAAACGCATTTGTTATTCTAACGAGATATGTATTATTATTATTGCAACAATAAATACCCTATGACATTGAGGGAGTACTTAAAGACGAATCTAACGACACCTCGCGCATCAAAATCGGTCAAGCCGTTAAAGCTGTAGTTTATTATATAGAAACATACATACCTACCCACATACCTACTCGTACATACATACAAACATACATACATACACTAGAAATACCTTCTTACGCAGTCGGGTTAAAAATTCTCTTTAGTTGCAGTTTAAATATAAATTCTGTAGGTATATTTTTTGTGTCTCTAATGTAGGTATTTTATTTGTAGCTTTACGTATCTATGGGTATTGTAATAGGCTAGAAAGGTAGGATTAGGCTTTGTGTGGGCTGGACTACCTATTGTTATGAGCTGAATACTAGGTATTACCTTCTTAATGGATAATATAGTATGCTTATATTGATAATTAATTTATCGTGAAGGCCTCGTATATTATTGTATTGTTGCTAGCTATCTCGGTAAGTCTGTTGTGCGCAGGTAGTTTTACCTTTATAAGAGTGTGGCTGTGGATACAACACGCAGTCTCACGTATAAATTGTCTACTTATTGTTATTAAACCAGCTTTGTTAAAGTTTCACACACTCATTTGGTTGCCTGTAAAGTCATCATAAGCCAAAAGTACACAGCTTGACACAGGCCTCACTTCTCTCTCGGTCTTTAAGCATTAAAACATACATACCTATATTATAAACAACATCAACAACAACAATATTATGTGTAAATTAAATTTAAAGTAAAGTATACCTACCAATTTACTTTTTATACTTATATGCAATAACTCTACGTTTGACCACTACTTATTTTTAGCAAGATTAATTTGTGTGTTCTGCTAGTGAAAGTGGTAGGTACCTAATTAGGAAAAGTAGGTACTCTAATTTGAATAGTTAGAGAGCATCGTGACGAAAAACTAAGTAGGTAGGTATATATAAGGTAAGATCTGTTTGATTTTAATGATTCTGAAAGTATTAACAAACCACTTTATTGCATAATCATCGATAAGCAGACATCAAAATTCGCCCAGCACAGGGCTGCTATAGATATTACCATTGCTAAAGCTGGGTACACACGAGTACTCTTCGGCTGCACGGCGGCGGCGGCGGCGACGCGGCACGGAGCGGCGCGCGGCGACTGAGCGTGCGTAATTGCCGAGAAATGCGATTGAAACGCGATCGCTTTTCGTTCTCACCGAGCTGAGTCGTTTGAGACGCTTTTCCGAGAATTTCAGTTTGGTGCTGTATTTACGTTGGGCGAAATGAAGCAGACTTGGAGATGACTATAGAAGTTGTATTGTGAATGTGACACATTCAGAACAATAATTCTGACACTTACATATTATTTTTTATTCATTGAATTTATCATTCGTTGGGTTGGGTAGGTTGGGTACTGTCTAAAAATTATGACTAATGATGGAACAAACTGCTCAGACTACTTTTATGACATTGTAGAATATTTTCGTAAAAACACAGATTAATACCTATTTTAGTGACGTAATAGTTACTTACCACTATGGCACACGAGTTTTATACAGATTTGGTTATTTTCTCTTTATTGAAACCAGTAAACGGGTCAGACCCGGATTTTTGAAAGGCATCAGTGAGGCCGAAACCAACACTGAGAGGCCATTTACAAATATGATACATTAAAATACAGTAAGTGGTTATGTGGATAGTTGGTGAAACTATTGTATAATATGGAGTTAGAAAAATTTTGGCTATTGTGTTGAAATAGTTATGACTTAGTAAACTAGTTTATGGGCTGATGCTCCCACACAGTGAGTAAGATGCGGTACTTCTTTGTGAAGGCATCAAAATGAGAACACGTCAATTGCTTATTTCGTTTCATTATAAAAAATATTGAGGCAGATGATGACTCGCCACCCACTAAATGGGTCCTCCATAGAGGCGCAACATATTGGCGCCGGAGAAGTAACATTAACGTGGGTGGCTAAGGGTATAGAGAAATGTGCTGCGTGTTCACTAAGAGCTAGCTGCGTTAAGCCCTTTAACACTTCCATCCTGGAGCTTAGGTATTTAGTTCTTGCAGTTTCCACCACCCAGCAGGCCAGTTAAGGCAAGCTGGGGGTCGCATCCAGCTTCAGGGAAACGTCGGAGTGCGCGGTATCGTCAGTCACCGACGGCTCGCCACAAAGCCGCCCCTAGCGTTTATTTTATTATTATATCAAGAATATGTACATATATGTACCTAAGTACCTAATTGCATCCTTGCTGTGTACTGTAGTAGGTAGGTATTTAAATATTTGTAATTGGATTTTAAATTGGAAAATTGACAATAGATATAAAATACTAATATTAAAATATATATCATATCATGACACCGATAAAATTTCCTTTTTATTTATTCCTGCATGCTTATTTAATATGGCATAGGTAGTATATACATACGTACCAAATTAGACCCGAGTATAATCCTATGCGGCGAGTGATTCAATAGCATCCATAAACGAATTCCCCTGAATAGAAGATCCGATTTCTAGTTACCTCGTAACGTATTGCAAATTAATAGGCAGTAACGGATCCGGCGGCTGGGGCCGGCCGGCAACCGTGCCGGCGGGTAATTGGCGAGCAACGCGACCCGGTGCGTCTGCACCCGGCTTAATATCCGGAACGGGTAACCGGCTGAAATAGAGATGAAGCGGTGCAACCTACTACGGTGTACCTGATTGTTCCGGAACTAGGTAAGTAGAGCTTATCGAGTGAATGGATTTTAAGCAAATATTATTATAATAAATATTGTTGGACATTTACGCTACACTATCTACTTAACCCCAAAAAAGAAAAGCTTGTGCTATGCGAACTAGATAGCTGATTGGCTTATAGGTATATATACCTATATCTACAGAAATATGTGAACATTCAGTGCAAGTATTTAAGCTAGATAATACTTACTTTAGATATAGGTATTTTATCCATGATTTGAATGTTTTTAATAAATATTTATATTAGGTACCTATTATTACAATATCTATAATGTACTTATTACCTAATAGGTACTATATTTTACATCAATATTTATCTACCTATGATATTCATTGTTTGTAATAAGTACCTACTTATATACCTAGGATGGATGGATTTAAATAAGGTAAGGTACCTTCTTATAATTTACTTAAGTAACTAAGTACGACCCGAGGATTCATCCGCGTAGTGATGCAAAATGGTATTTGATAATGATGATGATGAAAAGTAGCTTAGATACCTATATATGTCCATCTCCAGGTTCTCTCTACCAAATTTTGTAATGATCGGTTCAGCCGTTATGTAGGGAAATAGGTAAGTAAAATAATATATTACTTATGTACCTACCTACATAAAATAATAGTCAAGTAAAATAAGTTACTTAGAACGTACTTAAGTTACTTAGAACGTATTACAACATAACATAATAAATATAAAATATAACATAACATAATAAATAAACATAACATGGTAAGTAATGTTTAATACGATTCATGTTCTAAGTAACTTACTTATACCTATTACCTATTCTATAGAATTATTTGTAAGTAGGTTGGTATATCTACCTACCTAAATGGAAGTTCTTTTTGCTGGTTCTGAAGAAGAACAGGTAGGTACCTACCTACTACTTACCAAATTTTTGGATCAAATTAATGACCAATAATACATATCTACTTACCATAGATATATATTGTCTTATGTTATATGTAGAAGATGCTCTAATTTACTAATAACATTAAAACAAATTAGGAATCACAAACAACGTTAGCTTTAGAGGAGGAAATGAAGCCGTTCCATTCTCGCGCGAGTGCCATCGCCATCTCACTAATTACGGCATCAACCCATCACTAATTAACAAAAACAAATCACTTGAATGTAACACGACGCGTTATATCCACCTAGGTATGTGGGGCGAAAACAACACGCACAAAAAGACGCCAGGAAACGTGCGGCCGCCATGCCGCTACGAAGGCGGGGCTAATCATGGAAGAATACTCCTTTTGAAAAACCACTACGCACTTATTCACACAACTAAATATAAACTCTATCGTGTTATTTTTAAAGTAGTATTTAAAATGTCCCTCGGTGGTAGATAAGACGTTAAGTTTCGACGTAAAATAGCAAAAGTGGCCAATCAGAGTGAGGTTGCCATAGCGACGAGTTGTGGGTGGTTGTCGATAGATGGCGTGACTTGGCAGGAATTTTAATTTATCGAGAACGGTGGAGAGTTACGTGTGGTTTGCGTAAGTATTCATTTAATATTATGTAAGACTTACATTGGTTTCAATTAGAATAAAGTACTCTACTATAAGGTACGTAAGTATTGTATGACTATGATTTTTCAATGAATTAAGAAACGAAGGACGTATTCATTAGTTTCGTTTGATTTTAGGTATGACATAATAGCATGTATATGAATCAATGAATCATATGTACTTATATTATTGTTATTATTTTTTATCATTTTGTTATTGTATAGTGTTTTTTGACGTGTGACATATTGTAATGATTCACCAATAAAATCTGTATCTGTATCTGTATCTGTATCTATGTAAGTAGGTCTACTTACCTACAATAAAAATAAGTACTTGCAATCATAATTAGTAGGTAAGTACTTATAATAAGTAATTGTTTATTTATGAAGGGTGTCTATATCTTTAGGTAAGTACCTACGAGTAAGTACATAGGTACCTACAATGAATTCATTATCTAGAGGTTAATCACTCATCTGCGTAAATTTACCTAAAATCTGCAAAAAATTCTTAGCTATGTAATACTTACCTACCTACTGATTAAGGTAGAGTAAGATTCTACAAAGTTTTATTAAGGTAATGCTAAAATACTATCTTTACCTAAGTAGGGGAAATTATTTATTCGTAAACACGTTAATAATTCACAACAGAGTCCTCTTCGACCTGTCAGATATTGGCCACGATGCCGCGTTGAGACGTTTGATTGCATAATAATCCATTGATTGCAGCGTCTCACAAACCGCCCCTAAATTGGGGAAACCTAATCCTGGCAGGCCATTATACCGAAAATTCAACTACCATCACTCATACACTGCACTCATGCAACTTAAAATACACTCAAACGCTTCACAATACGTATTAGAATCGCGTGGAAAGTGTAAAGTTTTCCTTCTTGTTCAAATTAAGTGGCAATAAGCTTTACGCGGTTAGATTAGGGTTTAGTTTAGTTTGCGGGGGTGAGGCTACGAGAAATGAAATTTTCATAAACGTCGGGTGTGCGCGGGGGAGAGGCGAGCGGCGAGGCGGGAGGGGAGGGGGGAAGGGGGGGGGGGTGGTTGTATTTGTGTTTTCCCCGCAGTTTCCGAGCGTTGCTTGAGTCCCGTTGTGTGTCGACGGAACTATTAATAATAATTATGAGTCTACCAGTTTACGTGCTCTCTGTAACGCACCCAGCTAGCCGCTTCATACAGCTTTGCCTGCTGAGCGACTAAGGTAGGTAAATGGATGTTATTCTAGGACAAAAGTACGGCATTGAAAGACACTCCTAACTAACGATAAGTGTAAGAAACTATCATTATCATTATTACAAATCAGTTACAAAGTTACTAAAATGGATTCATGTAGGTATTTTTATTTCATCCATTTCATAAGCATTATGCACTTCTTTAAGTATTTTGATTTTCAGTTTTGACCAAAGAGAATATAATAAAGTTTTGACATAAAACTCGAGTCTTATTATCGTCTTCACGTCACTTTCATTAAATAAATAAAAAAGGCAATCACTTAACAACATTGTAAAAACCTACCGAGTAAAGCATTAAGTATAGCGTTCCCTACCGTTGATAAAAAAAGGTTTCCTTCCTCGAAATGCCGTAATTTCTGCGGAAAGTATCGAGTTGCGTGCGCGGGAGTCGAATTCACTACCAACACTCATTACCCACACATGGACAACAAACGCGCGGGATGCAAGAAAAAATACAACAAAGTTTAAGTCTTGATTCGAATTAAATATAAAATGTGAATAGAATGCACGCTTTGGAATTATATTTATCATTTGTGTTGTGTAGAAATATTCGCACGGTTCCACCCGCGTAGTGATGGAAAACGGTGATGATTACTATTAAATATAGCCTATGCCCATCTCCAGATTCTCGCTATCCCTGTATCAAATTTAATAATAATCAGTTCAGCCGTTTGTAGGTGAAAAGGTAACAAACAATCATAAGTATGAACAGAGAGAGAGAGAGAGAGTTATCGTCTATTCACTTTTACATAGCATTATATTATCAATAATAATTAAGATTAGATTCCAGTCAACTAATTTGTTATAGTAATCATCATCATCCCAGCCACAAGACGTCCACTGTTGCACATAGGTCTCCCTCATGGAGTTCCTAAAAGACTGGTTGGAAGTGGCCTGCCACTTGTATGATATCCTCTGTTCACCTTGTGCCTGGTCTTCCTACGCTGCGATTGTTGGTGCGTGGTCTCCATTTCAGAACTTTTCGGCCCCATCGGCATCGGTTAAAGTAATATATTAACTTAATTACTACCTATTAAAATTTTCTCAGTTATACCTAACTATTTAAATATAATTTATCAGGTGAATTTGTTTTACATACAACTGTGTGTGGGCAAAAATATTTTTACTCAAGTTTTAAGAGCCTTCGTCAATGAAACTTTATAAACAAAGAACATCATCATAAGAAACATCAAGTAAACTGAAGAAGAAGTTTGTTAGATTAGTACTAGGTACTTAGGCTATCGGCATCCAATAACAGCTCATTATTTGAATAAACGTGAATCAGTAACGTTCACAGTTTATAAACCAATCATTTTCTAAATTTAAGTCGACATTCACAAAAAGTCGAGTGGGTAACTCAAGCCCACGCGCCTCAAGGATTCCAACAACAATGGCGTGCAAAAACTGCATTGTGCTCATAGCTGAAGGAGGATGTCGCAAAAACTCCATTATAAGTCGATTAGCACGTCAATTGGCGGCTATTGACGTCCACGAGATGGTAACTCGATACTTGACGGGTTTCCGTTACACTGCACGCACGGAACTGTACCAAAACGAGTTTGTTTTGATTCTGAACAACAAAAATTTACTGCAAAAGTTATTTGGAACATGTAATGATTCCCTGTGGAAAGATACTTGTTTGTTCAAGGAAAACGTGGGATTCCATCGGTTATATATATATATTTTTTATTTTACCACGTGTTCGTTGCTTTACTAAAATATCGCTTACTTTTGTACCTATGTCCTGATAAGTATGTCATTACAAACGGCGTCGTCAATTGACAAATGCATAGTTTCTCAAAGTGTCACGCAAATTATAAAAGTATATTAATTTTATAATACAAAATTCTCCGTTTTGTATTATAAAATTTCAGCGACTTTCAGCGACCTCCATGGCACTCCACATCGGTGCTGAAAGCGGATTGGAATTGCTTGTTCAGACGCGAATCATCTTAAAATGGTGTCTCTTATGTACGTGGTGGACTTGGACGTGGTGTAATCCCTGTACTGTTGTAGTGAATCGCTTAAAGCAGCGTGAGGCCGTGAGGCTGGACTGGACTCACCTGGATCCTGTCTTCGGGCAGGTCCGTCTTGAGGGAGAGCATCTCCCTCGCGTACACGTCAGGGTAGTGCGCGTCCTTGAACGCCTTCTCCAGCTCGTCCAGCTGGTACGACGTGAAGATGGTGCGGCTGCGGGGGAAACAACACTCTACTAGTTATCATCGAGTATTTCCTCAACGGATAATATTAATAAACATACGTTACTACTTGTAATAAACATAAGTTGTAGCTTCTCTCACATTCTGCACTGGGAGAAAATAAAAACAGAATATACCAGGTGTTTCTCTTCCCGTACATACTGTACAACTTAGTTAAGGGCCCTGAGGGAAATTGGCGTTTATGTAAGCAATCACTGTCCTTTTACCACTGTAAGCACCTACCTATACACCCTAAGGTTGTCTGGAAGAAATCGCTCTATGCGATAAGGTCGCCGTTGTATTTTCAACTCTGATTATTATCTATATTTAAGTTACTCTGTATGGATGTACCTATAATAAAATTATTCTATTCTATTCTTAGCGCTTCTCTCGTCCAACTAACCCTCGCAGTTTCACCTGCACGCTATTGAAAAATGGCTATGATGATAAAATATACCTAGCCTATATCCCAAGTCACCATAACAGTAAGAGTGTATCTGTGAGACAGGTGTGTTAGACAGACCTGTGTCTCCTTTTCTTCTTCTTCTTCTTGCCGTTGTAGGGGTTGAGGCCGTCGACGGTGAAGTCCTTGGCTGCCTCCAGCGGTGACACACCTGGAACAAACAGATTGTATTAACACATTTTATTACCTGACGATTCAGATTTCAACCTAGGTACGTTTGTTTTTAATTGTTTCTTGGTAATGTTATTCTTTTACACCATTTTTAAGTTCCAAAACCTTCAAGTTAGTGATATTTTTACCCGACTGCGTACCTGAAGGAGGGTCATGTTTTTCGAGTCTATGTATGTTTGTATGTACGTATGTTACTATATGACAGCCTACAGCCTAAACGGCTTGACTGATTATGTGCGAGGTGTCGTTAGATTTGTGTTCACTCCCTGAGTGTCACAGGCTACATTTTTTGTGATAATACTAATACATCTCTCGTCAAAATAAAAAAAATGCGTTTTGTCGTAATCTCCAACGAACATTTTAATAATAAACAAATGATTTTACATAGTTACCTATTTATTCTAAAGAATGCGTATTTATAATCTTTTACAGCAATTTTGCGCATACTTTCTCACTAAAATCATACACTCAATAGCGTATCAAGTGTAACTAAATCGTAAGTTAGACTGCAAAAACTGCTTTTCTGCAGTCGGGTATTATGTTTTTCTTTTAATATAGATACTTGTCTATAATTTGTGACCTCAACCGGCTAAGATGACGTCATCATTGTCGTCATCAATAAACACAATTACCAGGTTTTTGTCTTAATTATTATGAGAAATCATTACAATACACCCAGTAGGTATAGTCCTCACGATTAGACATTTCTAATTAGTTAAGTGTCGTAACTAGGCCCCTTTTCATGTTTCTACCTCCAACCATTGTCAACTGATTCACATAAGTCTATCCATTCTATCTTAGGACATGTTCAATGTTTGTCTCTCTCTCGTGGTGCACTTCTTCAACTAGCCACCAACCACACACGGTTATTGTAGGACCCCACCAGCCCAACACCTCGCGTCTTCGATAAACAATTACCGCATACGATTGCCAAATGAATTACTAAGCACACGAGTTAACGGGGTCCACCGGGTGCACTCCCCGGGGACTCCCGGTCCCCGTGCGCACGACGCCGGGGACGTGAGGTCTCGGGGACCCCAGCACAACCGGGTAATTGAATTTGGCGACAATGAATACAACAGTGAATTATTAAACAGGCGGCTCTGTGGCGAATTTATTGCACCGTACACATTCCTCGGTTAGTATTAGACTAGCGTATCTCGGTTAGACGTTAGACAGCAATGGTTCGGTGTCGGTTTGTTGGCGTGTCGGATTGTTAGGAGGGTAGTGTTGTTGTTGTGAGCTCTAATAACACGGAGATCATCGGAGACTCGATTGAGTCGTTGGCTATTAAAGGGGTTAAATGTTTTACATTTTAAGTAATATGGAAAGGTAGGCGATTTTAGGGTCTACGATGAAGCAAGGCTGGATTTATCCAACAATGATTATTGATTGTTTATCCTTGATGCTTCTTTACGTCGATGATGTATTCGTCAAGAGTGGGACAGTTAATTTAATTTTGATTGAATAAATGGTCGTTGTAAAACTACAAGATATACTGAGCCGTTACAATATAGGTACCTATAAATAAAATGTAAGTGGACTTATAACATGTAATAAAAATAAGTTCAAAAACTAAAACCCGACTACGTGTTCGTATGCTATACATTGCAGAATGTATTGTTTTGTTACAGTATGTAAAAAAGACAATAAAATATTTATTACTTTTTCTTGTTTCATACTTTTTAGAGCGTGGTTTTTCAGTAGGTAGTCGGGTTTAAAGTATTTTGGGGTTTCTGGCAAATGAACATAAATGCATACCTACATGCATACATACTTACATACACTAATAAACAAACATAAGTATAATTCTCCCTTTTGTTTCTTTACGACTTTAACGGGATATATCTAGAAAACGTACTCTTGACAAAAATTTGATGTACCTATCAAATAATACCTTAATTTAAAAATCCCTGTTCCCTAAAAACAATTATTTTAATTATTTTGTTTTTCCTGTTATTTTGTGCTTGGTTGTACTTTAAGGTATTGCGTATGTAATCAAACTACATAATCTTCTCTGGAGTTTTGGCGGGAATGTCTTAGTAACGTGTTGTTGCTTTGTTTTATTTTCGTAAACTTGTGTTATTTTGAACATTAATGCTATAAAAATGGTGGTGTTTTATTCATTAAGTGTTCGATAAAGTGCCTGAGTGTGGGCAAGTGAAATAAAGCAGTAAAACGTGTGATTTTACGCTGTCGGCAAAACTCCATAGAAGCTTCTAGTAAAGTCGCCACCACTTTACTGAAGCAGGACTCGACTTATAAATTGACTGTATACGTGACTAAGAAAGATTGTGACTAGAACATTTACAACTTGTTTTATTCAAGAAACTTGAAAAAATCCTAATACTTGACACTGGCAAATGCTTTAATGCGGGTCCAATACAAAAAAGAAGAAGAATCTTCTCTGCTCGAATTTACCCACTCACCCAAAAAGAGAACTGTTTTATTCCTCAGTGCGGTCCGAAACGACCTATTCCAAAATTATATTGGTCGATTCGCACCGCGGTGCGAAAGGACCTATTCAAAAAGAGCTCTTGGGTGATTCGGACCGCGGTTCGAACCATTTGCGATGCGAAACGCCGAAGTACCCTTCAGTGCTACCTCGCATGATGGGGGGGGGGGAGTTGTTATTGACTTCATGCCCTCTGTAGGGCGCCATACTTATTCAATTTAATGTGATGTCACATAGTCTATAACCAGCGGACAACCAAGATGCTTCTAACGACACCTCATTTGTCTAATTATAATAAGCAGTTTAGAAGATATGAGGGAACAGATAATAAATAAATAAATATAAATAGTTTGGCTGTCATTAGGTTTATCAGTCAGCGAGCAGTAGACCTCTCGAGCTTACTTACAGGAATAGCGGTCACACGTCATATTCAAATAGTTCTGTGTCAGTGAGTACCTTCGCTAGATGAGGTGCAAACAGATTCATGATGTTCATATATGATGATCAAATAGATACTTGCTATTACTACTAGTTTCAATACTTCTATAAAGTTTATGTAGTCAATGAGTTGTTTGTTTGTAACGTTACACAATGTGAAGGCATGTGTTGAATAACATGGTATGGCAAGCGGCTCAGGCGGGCGCGACCGACGGCGGTGGCTAGTCATCGATTGGTCACAACGTGACGTCACGCTGCCCCGCGCTTTGTTTTTTAATCCAATTTTATAGCCGTGCCACTTAAGGCACGGTTCCAATACAGCTGTGCGAGTTAGCAAACCGGTGTGCGAGAAAATGGAAGAATAATACCTCCATTACAAGGTTAGCTGGAAGAGATCGCTTTTAGCAATAGCCCCCTGTTGTTTCATTAGCATGTAAGTCCTTTCTCACTATGTAATTTATGTTTTACTTAAGGTATAAACAATAAATACAATCGATCGTTTTCCTAGCTTCTTCAATTGCAACTCTATAAAAATGGCTTTATAAAGCTTGGATATTAAAATCTGTAAAAGAAAAGAAACAAATACGAAATACGCAAACCAGCCAGGTATGAACTAATGACTGGCCTTGTGGCTCAGTTGGTAGTGTGTTTACGTCTACCTGCTGAACTGAAAGGTCGTGGGTTCAATCCCCACCCAGGGCAAACATTTGTGTGATGAGCATGGATGTTTGTTCTGTGTCTGGGTGTTTCTATGTATCATATGTATATATTTACAAAAACAAAGTATAT
This sequence comes from Lycia hirtaria, assembly GCA_947563715.1. Taxonomy (NCBI): domain Eukaryota; kingdom Metazoa; phylum Arthropoda; class Insecta; order Lepidoptera; family Geometridae; genus Lycia; species Lycia hirtaria. The sequence continues at coordinate 31,475,833 of OX387375.1, forward strand.
ATACGTATTCTATCAGCCATCTAGTTCCATAGTACAAGCTTTGCTTAGTTTGGGCTAGATAGTGTTGTGAGAAATGTCCACAAATATAAAAAAAAATAAAAAAAAAATAAAAAAATATGCTTTACACACTTGATCAACAGAGAGCGATGATATTGAAAAACTTGACAAACAGATATTCTAGATATTCTAGACGGAGCCTAAAAAATAAAATGAACGCTGTTACTTTTCCACTAAGTAAACTGAATTAATTCATTTATCTATAATTTAATTGTATGAAGGATGGAAACTATTCGTGAGAAAGAATTGTGCCAAGTTCTGGTACAAAATGCTGTTCCGCTCAGCTGCGTCACACAGTTTTGATAGAAACCCACCCTAAGCAGTCGATGCTCCGCTAGAGAATGGGGTACAAAGTGTGATGTTTTACAAGTCACTTATTTTATAGTCTGTCCCTAAGTAGAGAAAGTTTCATCAAATCACTTAAACAGAGTAGGTAGCTCTCGGGGGAACCGGACATCGCACCTTATCTTTTGATGGCAAATTCCATTACTTTTCTTAATATTATAATAAGCTGAGCTAACTCTTGTTTTTGGGCTACTTTAGTGCCTTTGAATTGTGTTATATATTTCTTTGTAACAGATTTTGAACAGAATAAACTCAAAATTATATTAAAGAAAAAAAGGAAAGTGTGACATTTACCATGAGGCAAGCAACCGGCTCGATAAAGTAGGACAGTTTTTATGTAATTTATGTTACTTTAAACATTCGTTACGCTGAATTGTTCATATTTTAACAAGTTGGCACAAATAAACTTAAGATCACCCATCCGATTGATGACTATACCTATCCTGTTCTGTTCCTGCATATTACTATTACGTTCTATTGATCGACACTAGTCAATATAGCTGATACATTTACTCAATTAATCTTCTTTAGGACTATTTAATTAGACTAGAAACAGACAGAACGCGTCGCTACGTCAGAGTTCGTAGCGGAATGCTACGGCATGGCTACGACTCGATATATGTACCTACTGAGTTTTGTGAATACGTAGGTACTAGTTGCTCATTTTATATTTATCTTTACGTCCTTGAGTTACGGGTGATAATGTTTGATTAATTTATTATATTTTACAATTTGTAGTTTTATTTAAATAAACAAAATAAGTAGGTAAGTTTTTACCCGATTGCGTAAGAAGGAGGGTTATGTTTTTTTTTATGGAAGATAGATCTACGATTGACCACCAACTCGCCTGATGTTAAGCGATGGTGTGGCCGAGGATGGAGCTCGTCGATCTAGAAGATATCTATTCACTCTAGCCTTGAAAATTCCAAGATTGTAGGTCTCAGGAAACAGAGATGGCGGCAAAGAATTCCATTCTTATGCAGTACGCTTGGAATTTTCGACTGTATGTAGGTACATATGTTTGTATGTGGGTATATTTGTATTTTTGAATATTACCTCCTACTTACTAAATGGCTTGACCGATTTTGATGTGGGAGGTGTGGTTAGATTTGTCTTCACTCCCTGAGGCTATAGGTATTTTAAGTAATCATAATAATAATACGTTATACGTCTCTCACAAAAATAAAAAAAAGTTTATACTGTTTATACTATTCACATTAGTAGAATCGACCGTATGTCTGTGTGGGTAAAGTGTATATTGGCTCGCATCGCTTATAAGTTAGGGAAATGATTGCAACGCTAGAGTCCCCCCGGCGTGGCGGCGGCAAGTGTCGAAGCTACTTGTCTAGAATCCCGCCACTTTGCTAGATGCTACTCTATGTTTTACTCGACTGCCCGAGGATCATATTTTTTGTATGTCGATATGAACTTAATTTAAAGGGGTCTTTTTACGATCCTGAACTTTATGAGAGCATTTATTACGGGACCAACTCTGAATTCACAATAGTAATAGTCAGAATTACGAAATATCGCATATATAATTACAATGAGATGCTACGTACCTACCTATGTATAGTCAGAATTACGAAATATCGCATATATAATTACAATGAGATGCTACGTACCTACCTATGTATAGTCAGAATTACGAAATATCGCATATATAATTACAATGAGATGCTACGTACCTACCTATGTATAGTCAGAACTACGAAATATCGAATAACATTTCCCAGAACACAAAATATGAATTGTTGGACAATATGTAGTAATTCATAATTCACTTTCGCGAATTAAGTAATAAAATTACTTAATTGATAAACCTACATCTTGTATACTTCCGGTTCCGTCCAGCGCACGTTCAACTGAAACTCACTCCGAGTTAAATATTTCATCTGCGGCGTCGTCCGCACACTGTGTGTACAGTGTACACTGTACACTGCACGGTGCAAATAGTTCGGCGCGTTATTCACGCGGCGACGTGCACTCGCGCCGTGAATGGGACGCTTTATGTGAACCTGGCGGCATGACATGTAGTTTTCTAAATTAGTTGTGGAATGCGTCTCTGTGTTTTTGTTTTAACTCACTTCAAGAGACTTTAAAATAGGTTCTATTAACTACTGTACGTTTTATTCTATGTCATTGCAGGTTCTGAACCACTTTCAAACCTTTTCTTAACAACTTCAATTATATCAATCCTTTTTTAGATTGATTGATAAATATAATTTGGACATCTGCATATAGAAGTTGTATTTTATTATCATTTTATTCAACAACCCCAGTCAGGAAGATATAATAATTTCAGAAATAATAAGTATAGTAGTAGGTGTACAAAAACTAGTTAAGAGTCCGTAGTCTGACCATCGTCCGTCTCGCTCGCGCATACCCACATTTTTGCAGAAATAAAACGACTGAATGAACTTATAAAAAATCGTCGTTTGTAAAACTAGAAAACTACTTCACAAATATTTGACAAAAATTTCAATTTGATCCAAGACAATTTTCATACATAAAAAACGGACAAATGTGAGTCACACTTGTCCATCGAGGGTTTCGTACAAAGTAGTAGATAAAAGGGGGAAATTATATATTTTTTTATATTTTCCTTCATAAACCAAAAAATATAAATCGTAAAAATATTTAAAAGCTGGTTTTAACTTGTGTTAAAGAACCTCTTTCATACGATACTCCATATGATACGGTTAAAGCACTTTAAAATTTGGACTCTCCTTCCTTGCATAAAGACCCTATTTTTTGTGATTAAATAAAAAAAAATACAGTTTTCGGATTTTTTCCTTTAGGTATGTGTGCAATGTGTGTATTGTCATATACAATGCTTTTTTGGTTTTGATTCCCTTGCGAGTGTCGAAATATGCGTTTTTTGCGACATATTCGGCTGTAACTATTTTTAATGAAAACTGAGTAGTTTGATTTTTCTTTCTGTAGAAAGAGACTATGCATCTACGTATATAGTTTTAATTTCAACAAGATACCTTCACGCGTTCCCAAGATACGGATCTTGATAGACGGACAGACAAAGTGATCCTTTAAGGGTTCCGTTTTTTCTTTTTGGGGTACGGAACTCTAAAATCATTTTTGCCTTAACAATTACTAAAAATGTTTTTATGTATGAAAATTAAATTAACCTACTTAACAAAAGCAGAATCATCAAAAGGAATTCATAAACATTGGCGGAGTAATCTCATAACAAACGTACAAAAAGAAACATACTTACAGTCGAATTGAGAATCTCCTTTTTTTGGGAGTCAGTAAAAATGTACGTACGTATTCCCGGGATATCTTATTCTAAGATGATCCATAAAACCTATTTTGCATCAGTAAGCAAATAAAAGTTACAAAGATTTATATCACGACAACGCCTCGCCAAACAGAATCTACCAAAATTCGGTTCACAAAGCAATTTCCAGAATATAATATAAGCAATATCCTATCTCGTGCCTTATTCTATATTGAGCCAATCGTCAGGTGAGAGCTACATCAATTGCCAATCGCGTGGGGGCCAATTTTCTGATCCGCGCACATCGCTCTTAGCGCTCTAATCTGATTTGTTTGGCGGCGCCTCGAGGACGGTGACGTCACACACGTCATCAGCTCACACACACACACACACAGGCACGACAGTAGAACGAAACGTACTGACACAGGATCTGATATGATGTATGGGTACATAATGAGACTCATTCACACAATACATATTGGTGTTTTAATATAGCTGTGTGCACTAGGACTTAGATTATTTTCTGTAGAAGGAGAATAACGAAGTTTTCTTTTTGTCTTGTTTGTGTGTCTTGAAATGCGACCGATACGCATTTAACGTCAGTGATGACAGCACACTCACCCACACTACGTCAGTAGATATGCGTGTGCAAGTAATGGAGCACTAGTAACATAACAGAGTGAGAGGATGAATACGCCACTGCGTATGATCGCCGTCTTTTTATACCTCATGTGCGCACCGTTTTCGCGTATAATACACTGAAATCGTTATATCTTCATCATTTTTTATCCAATTTTAATATTTTTTTAACTGTAATGAATGAATTATCAAATACTTACTATAAATCTGTGTATTAAATAAAAATTGTGCACAAACTTCATTGGATATGAGGTCTGACAATGGGTTCACAAAAACGAGTGTAGCTATATCTATTATTTACCAAATTAGTTCGTAGAGATGACGTCATAATTTTTTACAAATATTTTCAATATGAGACCAACCCTGGAATAGCTTTTACATTTGACAAAATATTTACTAAATATCATATATATTTTTTCAATTTCAACATTTAGTTCTACAAAAAAAAGTGAACTGCTCATCTTTCACTGATACATTCTGTGTAGTAATGTTCAAGAAGATCTTCATCATCTCATCGGTTATCATCGAACCTAAGAGCTCAAAATAAATAAGCTACGACAAACCACATTTCCCCGCTCGCTTCTGTGATGACATTTTGATTCGCAGGCAATTCCAATTTTCCCGCCAAATAAACGTTCATTCGCCAGAGAATATGAAAAAGCTTGCAAATTAAAGAGAAATCTCGTAAGGAATACGCCGAGACGCGCAATTAAGGCAGAGCGCACGAGAAATTGCCAATTTTCCGTGTACGGGCCAATCGCGAGGTACGCAGCCTCATTCAGTTCGCAGTCGGGCTGCCTCGGGCGAGCATCTGTCTCCGCTCACACGTAAACACGCCGGTACTCTTAACTACATATTAATATGCACGCATTTCCGAAATACCGAGGTACCTTTCATTATAATCATCATCATCAGCCAACATGTAATCTACTGTAATCAAGATCAGATATATACCTGCAACGATAGTTGTGGGGCGTATGTTGATATGTATATATAATTATATATGAACATCCGCTAAGTAGATAGACCTACTTAGTGGATGTGTAACTCCACTCCATTGTTACGACTACGATATCCAAGCTTTAATTTAGATGTTTTACAATCCGAGTCTGCGTATCGAGTGTCTTCTTTATTAACGTTTTTTAATATGATATGAAACTCAAGTGAGAAGCTACAGAGAATTTAATAAACAATATTTAAAACAAACACATATTATAAAGTTTTGTTAGTAAACTAATAAAGAAACGTAAATCAGATAAATAAGCAACAAGTAAAAGTATAACAAAAGTAGTAAATTACCTGAATAGAACTGTCGAACCGCTACATACATGAAACAAACAAAAATATCATGTCAGAAATAGGAGAAGGCACAGAAGGTAACACACACAAGCACTAACTAAGAATAAAGGCATTCCCTTTACTTTTACATGCAAACTTTTACTAATGAAGATAATGAAGCTATTTTCATATAGAGCTGTGGCCGAGCGAAGCGAATGAGTATCTATCTATACTGAAGTTGTCTATACTGAAGTAATCTGAAACAAGGTCATCTGCAAAGTTTACACCCAATTTTTTTATTCTCGCTGTTTTGAATTGTTGTGTGACCCAGTGTGTGACCCAGTGTCACTCCCACCATTATGATTATGACGATTCATTCGTATCACATCTAATATGTCGATATCCACCCACTCGCCCAAGCTGTAGAGCGTACCAATTATACACTCACATACATACATACATATATATACACATGCTCTCGATAAACATAGGGTTATGTTTTTCAAGGTTCCTTCTATTGTCAGTTAACAACTAAACTAGCCTTATGTCAACATAAATGAACGTATCAAACTATGACGTATGACCATTTCAGCTGAATATTTTGTAATAGCGTCCACGAAACTGTTCGTGGCAAATAACGTATAAACGTACCTTCAAATAACAAAATAACAACATACCTACTCTCTAATCAGTCCGGCGAAGTAGGGAAACACCTGCGCAAGTGATACACGTACTGGAAGAAATGTTCATACAAACACATGAACAAATTCACCAATTAACGAACAATACTCGTAATTACAATTCGAACTTATTGCGTAAATGCTTAGTTAATAGTTATCCTATTGACAAGATTGACTAGAGATGACGAATATTTTTAGCCGGTTGCCGGAAATATGCCGGACGTTTGTATATATTCGGCAACTGATTTATAGCTAAAATAGATGTCAGTTATTCCTGATTTATATTTATATTTTTTTAAGAATAACTTTTTTAAATAAAAATATCTTAAACCACCAGTTTGTTTTACTAATTGTGAAGAGAGTAGTGTGTAGGTACTATGAAGAGTTTATTGCATTTATGTAAATCAAACGAATTCCAATACTAATAAATAGACAATAATCGAATTTTACTAATGATCATTTGTAAATAAGTGTATTCATACTTTTCATGCAACAATTTTAATCATATCCTTATTCCTTGTCCTAGGCAATGAGAAGATGACCCGCGCTCAGCAGTGGGACAGTTTGTATAAATTGTACATACAGGGCAGATAAAAAATCAATCAAAAGAAACGTAACAAGCAAAACTATTTCTGTACATTTATTTCGCCAATTCTATTCTGTTAACGATTCCATATATCGTTATTGCCGGATACAGTCCGCATCTGAATCGTCCGGCATAATTCTCCGAGTCACATCTCTACTAGATACATGTTTGCTCTATTTAAACGTTACTAATTGAATCATATTGTGGAATATTGGTTATGTTCTGTTAACGAGCTGTACGTCGGTCTGTTTGTCGGACAGCCTGTACCGAGTGGCGTAATCAATAATATTGATTCTGATAACAATGCCCTTAATTATCTACGTTTGGAAACAATGTACACATACATACACATACACAAGCATATTAGTCAGAGAAGGAAACTTACATAAACATAATTTATAGGTACATGCATCCTAAAGAAAAAAAATGCACTGGGCACTAACTGTTGTCGGTATCGATTGTACAAAATAATGAATAAGGACGATCGATCAAAAATAATAATAAAATAAGAACAGCGACACCCTCAATGCAACATTAATTCTCTATCCAAACAAACTATGCATATTTTGTATATAATAGCCATCTAATTATTTGTTCAAGAACTTTGAAGAAAACTCCCAGAGTTAAGTTATAATGACTCCGTAGTAATGTAAATTCGTAACAAATACATTACTATTTACTAGGGAACCATATAACCTACTCACTAGCATGGAATTGTTATATCTTGCACGTTACAACCAAACCATCACATAGGTATATAGGTATGTTCTAAGACTAACTAAGGTTTGCATATTTCTAGTAGCCAGCCTAGCTCATTGAAATTAAACAAACAACGGATTTATCTTCTATGTCCTGACGTTTCAAACACTGCACGGTCACAGGTCACAGGTCACAGGTCACAGGTCACAGGTGACAGGTGAGACTAGATGACATTTGTCTGTTTTGTTATGACAATATTGATTACTAGCACCTACTATTGCTATGCGCTCCGTTCCCGATGCACGCTCAACTCGCTCACGGTGTCAACAGGTACTCGTATAATAAATGTGTGTTGAGGCTGAGATTTCATTACTTAGATGAGCGGGTCCCGTGCAGGCGGCACTCGACAACCATCTTCTCTATTACAGTTCAGATATTAGATGAGCGGGTCCCGTGCAGGCGGCACTCGACAACCATCTTCTCTATTACAGTTCAGATATTAGATGAGCGGGTCCCGTGCAGGCGGCACTCGACAACCATCTTCTCTATTACAGTTCAGATATTTCTTAATTTCAATAGCCTCACGTAACATTCTTGGCACATAACAGTCAAGATTTGAGGATTATCAAAACGGATGCAGTGGTTAGGGTTACCTACATTCACGAAAACCTTAGAAACCAGTAGATAGGCTAGGTATTTAACCATTAACCATAATCACTGTTACAATTTGTTAACATGAAAGTTATCTCACAGAATGGTCGAAAATAATACGAAAGATTATTTACCTAAACATAGATTTCTATTACCATTCTTAAAATTAGAAGACGCAGACTGCACAACCTTCACGTCCAAATCTCAGAAACACCAAAAAGTGGCAAAAAAACTAAGATCACAATATCTGGCAGTCTCGTCCTCGAGAGTCCTTTGTCTCAGCAGACTTGTTCCATTTTTGTTAACACCTGAACACAGAATAGCGGCGCACACGCACAGTGGGCCGGCAGCCGTGTGAACGTCGTGCGGTAAGCTGATACCGGACCTACACACATTATTTACTGATTATTGAGCTCTACAGGACTTTTAAAGAGATTCAAGAGTGATTTCGTCTGTTTATCGAAAAATATTACTTACAACAGAAAACTGCTTCACATAATGATTTACACAGTCACAAACTAATAATACTTTGACCACAGTTATTATTATAAAGTGTATCTTTATGTCTAAAGTGCGCCAGAGTGTCGCGGACTTTTGTCGCCTTCCTGCTTCTACAGCACTACCTAATACTTGAACAATCAGATTTTTTTAATACTAAATTTGTATTTTACAGCCACCTATTTTCTACTGAAATACGAAAAAATATGTACCTACATGACGCTTTAAATCCACGTTCATAACCTGTACTGCGTGTAAAAAATTAACGCGGCAACTAGTTACATTTCAGTGAATGTTATTTTTGTGTAATGTGTATTGAAATTTGCAAGGATTGAATGAAAATTTATAAGATTACTTTCTTATTTTTTCTTTGTTTCTAAACTCGATAAACGGTGTTAACTCGCGAGTCGCAAGCCGAGGCGAGGGGCGGGGGGCGAGGGGTGAGGGGGTGCAAGATGTGAAACCCGGAAAATCATTTTTTCGGGCGCGGGGACATAAAGCAAGTATTATTGAATCTGTGGCGGCCCTGGGGGCTCGTTACCCTGCGGGGTGAAAGCGGGGGGGCGGGGGAGGGGGGGTGTTTCCGCAATTTTTTGAAAACGATATTGTTGAGTGTACCCCACGGGGGTAGTAATGACGTAAGAGTATACGCGAGACGAGACACCCTACTTTCTCAATAAGTATAATGTTGTGGTGATTTTATTACTTATTTTGATCAAATGCATGATTCATTGAAAACTTCTTGACGAAAGTTACAAAAGTAGAGCTATTATGACTATATATATAATAATTTCTGATCTGGTAACTAATGTAAATGCGTAATAAAATCTGTTTCGGTTGATTTGTTTCTTTTTGCGTCCAAACAGCAGAACGAAACAAATTGAAATATCTGGATAGTAATATGTGGTATAATAAGTAGGCATAGGTATTGTATCATCTTCAACAATGTTCATGATCATAGTAAAACTATTATATAGTAAAACAATATTAAACTTTGTTATTTAGTTACACATTATACCTAAGTATATCTAAAATCATCACTTATCCTGTATCAGAACATGACTGCACTTGACAAGAAACACGTTCATCAAAGATATCTCTAGCGGCAGCAGCATGAGCTGTAGGTACCTATGTTAGTACCACAATCTGGAGCTCAGTTATTGAATCGCTTGAAAAATATCGAATACGGATGTAATAAGTATCTGTAGATACTAGTGTTTTAACAAATAACAAAATAAATGCACTTTGGATTCGATAACAAGTTAGTTTGAGGGGTGCGAGGGGTGTGAGGGGTGCGAGGGGTGTGAGGTATTTTGAAGCCGTAGGTACCTACTCATCCGAGGCGCTGGAGAAGAATAATTTAATAAGAACGAGCACCTGTGATTACCCGCGGCCACTGGCTCGGAACATACACGACAACCCTTAAACATACCTACTGTCTTATGTGCATTCGGAATAATTTAATCTTTTTAGTTAATACTTTTTCTAAATGTCCGCGTTTAGGCAGATAAAACTCTTACTTAGTTTTATAAAAGCCACTCTCTCCATTTTGCTTTATTTTATTGGACATCTAAATTCTGTCTTTTTTTCGGATGTATAAAGTATAAATATGGGTGAATATTTTATATATGTATATTATGTTAACCTATGTTTTAGTGCAGGGTAAGATGGATGAAACAAGACCACGTGGAAGATCGCCATTACGTTGGACCGACCAAATAAAGGCTGCACTCGGTCCCGTGAACGAATGCACGAGACAGGCGTCAATACGTGAGGAATGGCGACGGATATACTGTCCGAAGAAGACGACACATACTATGTACCTATAGATTTTATGTTACACTATGAAATATTCTATATATAGATGTAATAGGATTGTATTGTAAGAGGTTGAAAGAACCATCATTATAGGTGGCGGCGAGCGAGTGAGCAGCGAGCATCGACGCGGGAAAATATAATGGAATCGGGACTGCTGCTTCATTCACAACGCAGTGTGCTTGCAGGCAGAAGGTCAACTTGACACCGGGTCTCCAGTAAGTCAAGGAAGTGGTCAAGCTTTCTATCTGAAGAGCATTGCCATACCGATCAGTTACTCGTACTAGTGTACCCTTTATTCTGTAATGTGACATGGAATTACTTACAAACTGACTTCTATCGCTACATGGGAATTAACTACTGTTGCATTACTTCGAGACGCAACTAGCAGTTCAGTGCCAATATTTAGTGCGTTGTTGGAAAGAATAGTATATACTTACGTCTTTTGTTGAAAAACAGGTACGTACTTAGGTACTGGAGATATACAGTGAAGTGGAGCGTTAATCTTCAGGAAACCGATTCACGTTTTCAGGTGGTCTGATTGTCACGTGGAACGGTAGTGAATCCCAGGAAGCAACATTTTCACCAAATTGTGAATGTAATTATACATGCTATAATAGGCAAGTCGTTTTCCAATATAGTTGTTACCTTTTTAATTTAAGATGTGTTCAAAACGATTTATTTTATATATTGTTTTGTAGGTGAGTGAGTTTTGATGAACCGTTGACATATGAAATAATTTTAACAAATGTATATGTATATGTGTATGTATATTTTATTAAAATAGTGAATGGATCCTGTATCGAGGCAATGATGTAGGAAAACAGTGTATTTTCTAATAGAGAGTTCGATTAATTGATTGTTGTAGATGATGTGAGTGCGCCTACTGGTCGGGGCGGCGCTGCGGTCGCGCCGCGTGCTGGGCGGAGCTAAGTCCGACACTGTAACGGCCACTAAGTATTGGCCACTTTTATATCGAGTCGGGAGGTGGAGGGTCTCCCCACCACTGGACGGTGGTGCCCTGTTTACTCTCCACGGGCACAACACTAACTTACAATACTGCTTTATTATACATACACGTTTATAAAACTCGATAATTGAGGCTGAATGACGCGAGAGAAAATAAATTTTTAATCATTAATTAATTTAACTTTTTTTGTATACCTACCAAATTGATCTACCTACATAGGTATGTTTGACCACTAACTTACCTGATTGTAAGTGGCAGTGTAACTTAGAATGGCGCGGCGATATACAAAATACCTGTTCAATTTAGCTTGAAAAAAATATTGTAATTGTATTTCATTGTCAGGAAACAATGAAGGCGACAGGGAGGGAGTTCTACTCCTGTGCAGTACGCATTAAAAATATGGAGCTAAATTATAAAGTATGGAAACCAGAGTCTTACCAAGAAACATTACTCAAATTTGGGCAATGTTCAACATATTTTATCAACTTCTCGCTGACACGTAAACAGTTACACTTGCGGAAAGAAGACAGAGGTCTTCTGAATTTGAGACGTTGATCAAAGTTAAGTAGGTAAGTAACGGTTTTCAATAAGTAAATCTAGATCAACTTTTTAGGCCGGCTTGTATTGGCAGTAAGCTGCAAGACTGGCTAAGGCTAGCACTTCGAAGACATAAATAAAAGTTACATTATTATTGAATTGTCTGAAAAACACATGCAGCAAACTAATTTAACAGACTATTTTCTGTAAATGTTCACTCTAGTGGAAGCACTCTCATATAGAATTCGAAGCCCTATTTACATAGGTCACTTTATCAATTCAAAATGATGGATCTCTGGAGCCGTTGACTCAAACATTAGAAAGAGCTCGAAAAAAAACAGAGTCAGTAATTGCTGAAGAGAAGTGCATAAAATACACAGGTGTGTACCTATTAGTAGTATCATCCAGAATAAATACATACTTTTTTTTATGGCAAGCGCCTTTATTAACTACAACACAACAATATATAAACTCAACTAACTAAACTACTACACAAAAAGCACATCGATCACCCCAGACAATACATACTTAAAGTAATAAAAGTAATTTATTTTTACTATGGAAACTAACGTGGTTTTTACACATTTTAATTAAAAACTACGGGTCACTTACGTTTGTTTTGAGTAGGAAAATCCGACTATATTTTCAACCGCATTCAGCGGTCTTTTTCAAAATAACCAAACAGCGCAAACGTCACTCTCGGGCGGATTATGCGACTCAAAATATACGTGAGTGACCCGTAGTTTTTATATAAAAAGTAATTTCTGTTACCTACCGGCTTCTATGGTTGATGCCACAGACTGCGGATTGCAACATCTATCTGTCAAACATCGTGTCAATCGCAAATTATCCCTAATAGCCATTGCTTGTAAAAACATTCACGTATTAAATGATATAAAATTTCTTTTTAGGGTTCCGTACTTCAAAAGGAAAAAAACTGAACCTTTATAGGATCACTTTGTTGTCCGTCTGTCCGCCTGTCCGGGTGTCAACCCTCGGTGTGTCAACTCTTGTACGGAACCCTCGGTGGGTGAGTCTGACTCGCACTTATCCGGTTTTTTTGATTTAATTTTTAGCTCCACAGACACCGGGGTCGGTGACCTTCGTTAGATTTACAAGCTATTGTCAAATACATTGTTACGGCATAGTACACTGTGTAGGGCATAGTATACTGTGGTTACGGGAAGAAAAGGTTTTTTGTATTTTATTAGTAATGGTGTCTAAAATAGCAAAGTTAGGCTACTAATAAACATGTTGTAGGAATAAAAGCCGAACATTCATTTTTTTTTAATACAAAAAAAGTAGGTACTTATCTTAACGATTTAAGGATGGAGCTTAATACCAAATTCGCAAAGTATAACAGATTTAGTTCAGTTGCAAACTGATTGTTGTTGAGTACATTCGCCATTTGCTCTAAGTGATTATACATGAACAGTAGACGGGTGGCGGTGGGCAGCCGTCCTCGAATCGGTTTCAAGAAGTAAAAATAAAAATGTCTGAAAACAAATTGAATCCGTATCCTTCGGGGACAACAATAACATTTTACGATTAGAAACCTCCACCCTCCCCTCTCCTGCCCACCTCTTCACCCCCTACCGCACCCTCTTCACCCCCTGAGGCCACTGATCGCATAATGAATCTGACCTCTACTGAATAATAGGCTTTATCACGACATAACAAGGTTGAAAGTGGCAGAGTACGACGGATATCCAAAATATCAAAGTGGAGGTGCCTTGCGCAATATAGACAGTAGCAGAGGTCAAGCGTTTTTTGATGATCGGAAATTGATGTCATCTAGTCAAATATTGTGGGAATCATTTCAATCATCTATTGCGTCGAACGGAAACGCACATATCTTAAAGTTTAAATTAGGTACGGGTAACAAATATACTTAGTTCGAGATTTTAACTTTCAACATAGGTACGTGAGTGATCTGTAATTTTAATTTAAAAAGTTCGTGTTTAACCCTCTCTTTTTAGGGTTCCGTACCTAAAGGGTAAAACGGGACCCTATTACTGAGACTCCGCTGTCTGTCCGTCCGTCCTTCCGTCCGTCCATCCGTCTGTCACCAGGGTGTATCTCAAGAACCGTGATAATTAGATAGTTGAAATTTTCACAGATGGTGTATCTCTGTTGCCACTATAACAAACAACAAATACAAAAAAATAGAATAAAATAAATATTTAAAACGGCTCCCATACAACAAACGTGTTTTTTTTGCTCGTTTTTTCTCGATATTGATATCGGCAATAGGTAGACGCTTGAAATATTCACAGAATATTGAGTTATATTATTCACTTTAAAATAAATAATATTTAAGGGGGTTCCCATAGGTACAACAGATACCTACGATTTTTTTGTCGTTTTTATAGATAATGATACGGAACCCTTCGTGCGCGAGTCCGACTCTCACTTGGCCGGTTTTATTTAGTTCTCACTCGTATGCTTTTTAACCGACTTCAATAAAAAAGGAGATTATCAATTGGACCTGTATGTTTATAATATTGTCAGAATTGCACAATTTCTGTATAGGTATGTTAGTCTTTACCAGCTTCTAAACATGTGTGGCAAATTTCATAAGTGTATCTATGTTTGTAGGTTTGTATGTTTGTTCACGCTTTACGCAGAAACTAGAAGTCGTATTTCAAAAATTCTTTTTTTATTGAATAATGTATCTTTTAACTTAGGAGTCACTGTAACTTTTATCAAAATCGGTTCAGTAGTTTCAAGGTATGGGCTTTTGAACACTCACTTCGTTCATCGCAACTGCAGAGCAGTGTCTACACTTTATATTCCAATTGTTTGATAGACAGTGACCGTTTTTAACCGACTTCAAAATAAAGTAATTTAAATAAATTAAACCGACTTCAAACTGAAAAGAGAGATATTTCTCTCTCTTCAGACACGAAGAAAATCAAAACTGGGCGTCTACCTAAGTAGGTACGTAAACCAACTATTTTTGAGGTCGGTGTCTGTATAGGACTTATGACGTTATGATGACTGTTTAGGGCCTGACACCGACCTCAAAAATAGTTGGTTTACGTACCTACTTAGGTAGACGCCCAGATTTGATTTTCTTCGTGTTATTTCTCTCTTTTCAGCTTGAAGTTGGTTTAATTTTTTTTAATTACTCATATTCAAACACTATACTTGTCTTCCTCACTCATTGTAAGCTCTCTCGGACCCAGACTCCGCCGCCGCTCGCTCCGAGCCGTATCGAGCGGGCGGACGTGTACCGTGACGTCATCGGCAGTCCTTACTGTGTTCGTGGGATCTAGTCCATTAGCAATTATAATCCAGTGATCGGCAGCAAGTGGCTCCTCGTCACTTGGACTCTTGTTGGATAATTACTCAACACTTGATTACTCCGCAGTCCGCACGGCTGGGACAAGAGCACGGTTTTGGAAGAAAAGATAGACGCCGCTGATAGGATGTTTGGTTTGATTTCTATTTGATATCTATTTCACATATAATTAAAGACTAATGAAAGTGGATGAACCAAAAAAGTATTACAGGAGCAAGTAAGCAAGCCAAGTGGAAAGATAGTCTCTGCTTACCCTGATTGAGAAAAAGGCGCGATTATATTATTACGTAGGTAAATATGTATGTAGTTCGCGTATTTACGATAAAACGTAAGATTAATATTTAAATGGGATTTAAAAAAAGTTTCTTTGTGTTGTTTCATAAAAATCTATTTGAAGAATTATGAATATATGAGAAAGGTTGTGAACGCCAAAATACAGGTAAATTATTTCAAGACACCTACCGTTAGATATAATCAGAATCACGTATGGAATTTCTTTTCTGTGAGTATAAGTAGCGTATGCTTACATACTCGTACCTACATCGCTCAGGCCGCGCGCTCCGACTGGCTTGTCCGAACTAGCGGACCATGACAACTTGTATTCCTCTATCTGAATATAAGAACTATCGTTTTTGTAGAACACGTGGTCCCATTAATCGGACGACGCAAACTTTCTGTTGCTTAGTATTTCAATTATAAAAATTAATATACCACCTACCTACCTGGGCAACCGAACTCCGCTTGGATTTATTGTGGCTATGAGAATACGGGTAAAACCTAATTTAATAAAAAGCTACCTAGATCAGTTAATTATCCCCGAATGTACCTACATCAAAATCGTTGGATTACACGGAATGTTGATAGAGTCGTAACGTAGAATCATTACTCATTAGCAATGAGATATCAATTACATATATAATTGATAAGAGACTTAAAGAGCTAAGTATGAGACATCTTATGATACTTGGTGAATGCTATCATGTGAATACTTGTTGTGTACAATACCTTATTAAAATGAAATCTGTGGCATGTAAAAGACTTTTACAGGTGGATGTAAATATCTATTAGATAACTACATTCACCTGCAAAAGTCTTTGTTCCGAGTGACAGGCTGGCTGACAACCATTTTTTGAATATAAGACTTTAATAAAAGAGAAAATTTCTCTTTAATAAAGTTACAATTTATCGCTTAAATCTCAACCATTTTATTAATATAAATATAAGCGAAAAACACTTTATTCTAAAAAAGTAGAAAATCAGCACACTACCGCCCATATTTTGTGGATTTACCCAATATTCGTACTAAACGGTTTAATTCTACGTTTCTTATCGGTACAGCAAAAGAGTGGAACAAATTGCTGGCTTCTTTGTTCCCTGAGAATTAAAACATTGGTATTTTCAAGGTCAGAGTGAATAGGTATCTTCTAAGTCTGCGTGCTTCATCTTCGACCATATCTTCGCTTACCAACAGGCGAGTTGGTGGTCAAACGCGGACTTATTCGTGTTAAAAAATATACAACGTAAGCGGCTGCTTTCCTTTCTTGTAAAGTGAAAGAGGAGCCCTCTTATTACGCAGACATACTCTACTTGCAGAGAGAGACAAGCCAAGTCAGTCTAATGCCAAGTGAGCAATGGGCCGTCCCCTGCTGAGGTTCAAGGACAGCATGAAGTGTGACATGACCTCATTTGACATCATCTTTCACTCTGGGTAGATCTTGCAGAAAATCGTGATCAGTGGAGAAAAGTTACTGCAAATAATATTAAACACCATGATGATGCATAGCTGTGCTGACACAAAAACGTTCCCGCCGGCATAATGTAAACAACGTAACGTTCCCGCGGGCATAACGTAACCAACGTAACGTTCCCGCCGGCATAACGTAACCAACGTAACGTTCCCGCCGGCATAACGTAACCAACGTAACGTTCCCGCCGGCATAACGTAACCAACGTAACGTTCTCGCCGGCATAACGTAACCAATTCTACCAACTAGTGCCTCCGACCAATAACCAAGGCTTTGTATGGCAGCCTCAACTGCGGTTCCCGGATTTGGCTATTCAGTGACCACCGACGGTGGACTCCACTTTATCACGCTGCTTAAATCATCCGACAGGATGAAGCAACCCCCATGATGATGATGATGAGAGTGAAGGTATTCACTAAGACATATAACATCGAAGATTGCTACGAAGTGGACTCACGCACGCAACCTAGATAAATGATGATGTTGTTTATTAATTGTTGCCCCAAATCCTAGATACACAAATAGATCGCATGTCCGAGTGTGCGGTGTACACCGTCACGGTAAGTAAGCACAGGCGGCTCGCGGACGTAAGTGGCGACTAATTGCGAGTGTCCGGTTACCTAGTGGACGGCCGCGAGTGTGTGACAACAGACATACGGTGCTGTGCTGTAGGTACACTACACTACGCAGAACATATTGTATTGGCTTCTTCAATGATTACTTAAAGTTTAAGAAACTGAAACAACCGCCTTCAAAATACTAAATTTACTTGGACGATATATTTTTTCAAGTTATTTTGTTATAAGAAACAAAGTACCTACTGCACCGATTTTGATAAAATTAAAAAATCTGAATTAATTAATTTGCGCCTGGATCGATTCGGGGCGGGTTATTTGAATAATTTTTAATTTTGTTTTGTGTTTTATTTATTAACTTAACTATAGAGTATTAAATAAACATTGCTACATTAAAATCTGAATTACCAACCTAAAAAAACTCTGAAGAACTCTGAAGAATTGCCAACCAAAAAAAAAATCATCAAATTAATTTCATAATTGAAGGAGTAATCGCGTAACAAACACACAAAAAAAACATACAGACGAATTGGGAACCTCCTTCTTTTTGGAAGTGGGTTAAAATCAACTTGGCGTTAAAGAAGAAATCTTTCTAAACATGTATGCAAGTTAGTAAGTATGGGCCTTACCTATAAGGAAGCTCAAAATCACGCAACGAGCTATGGAGACGGCTATGCTCGGGGTCTCTGCGAGACCGTATCAGAAACGAAGAGATCCGTAGGCGTATAAAAGACACCAATAAAGCACAGCGATTAGCAAGTTGAAGTGGCAGTGTGGAGGACACATAGCACGTAGAACTGATGGCTGATGGAGCCGAAAAGTTCTCGAATGGAAACCACGAACTGGCAAGCGCAGCGTAGGAAGACCAGCCACATATCATCATACAAGTGGCAGGAAAACACTGGATGTAGGCCACTTCCAACCGGTCTTTTTGGAAATCCAGTATGTCCAGCAGTGGACTTCTTGTAGCCGAGACGATGATTATGTGTACAAGTTAATCGCAACACCATTTATCACCAGGCGTATAGACAGACAACTGGTGAGTGTACGGGGTTAAATGCAGGTTCACTTTGGGAGTCCGTTGGATGTTCGATCAGAAGAAAGTCTGCGTTATAAACAAATGTATGTTTTTGTGGTGTGGCCGAGGATGGAGCTCGTCGATCTAAAAAATATCTATTTACTCTAGCCTTGAAAATTCCAAGATGGAAACAAAGAGGTTGTCAAAGAATTCCATTCCTGTGCAGTAGTTACTTACGCATCAAGAACGTGGACTGTCATCGTTGAGTACAGACTTTTTGCATTTCAATGAGATATGGTTGGTAATGTGCCTAATTTACAAGACTCAATGAAGAAAAATATGCAGCGGGGACTTATTGTCTAGAAGATGTGTGAAGTTTAGGCGAAACTATAGATTTATCCTTCTCTCAATGAGAAATATCCCACAGTAGGACAGCTAATAGGAAATAAGGGCTGATCCGGGAATAACTTAGTTAAACATACAGGAAGTATGGTAGGTATTGTAGGGACCAGTTTTAACATTCATTTTCAAATCAAGTACCTACCCAGTGGCCTTTTACCTGAAACCGTAGATATTTACCTAAACAACATTAAAGTGTGTGGAAGTATATCATTAACAATTGAACCAACCGTCTAATAGTCTGTTAAAAGTTACATCAATCGTTTGTTTATGAAAGCAGAAAACAAGCGTCTGGTAACCCGATACCCAATCAGCGGCGAGCAACTAGCGGACGTTAATATACTACTTGTTGTTACAACTTGTCCTCACTTAGCGGGACGACGGCAGCGGTTTCTGTGACATTTGACACCCCTACCGCACGCACGACCTGAAATCAACCTTATACAGTGGCTTATAAAGTTTGATCTCGCTCGTTTAGCGGTCGTGTACAGAAGTGTCAACAGCAACAGCCGCTACTTGTCTTTGCGTCAGAAAAAGTTGTTTCCTCTCAGATGTAGCAGTAATGGAGACGCTTGTGACGGCGCTTAGATTAAGCTTGTGTGCCAATCGCAGGCGATAATACGTAGCTATCAATATTATTTCACATAATTTCTCTTAAAATAACTTGACACTATCAGAACCTAGAGTCATCAAGAATCAAGCCTGTGGTTTATTTACAATCTATAACATTTCATTTGAGTGTACTTACATCGGTTATCCATAATCTTATTCCATCCTGCTCTAATGCTCTATTAGACGAAAAGTGATAATACTTATTTGTGAATATTACAAAAATCACAATTTTGGTTCCACTTTAACTATATGAAACCCGAAATTGTGGAATACATGCTCCACCACATCATCTAGCAGCATCATTCAGCATCAGGTGAGTTGGTGGTCAAGCGCAGCATTATCAGGATTTTATCTTTTCATCTTAGAATATTACATTACCGTTTATACAAGCTTTGCTTACTTTGGGCTAGATGTTGTTGTATGAAATGTCCACCAATATTTATATTTTATATCTACAGTCGAAAACAAGTACCTATCATTCCGTTCAGTGGAGAACTGGTCTAATATGTTAACAGTTCCACCTCAGTAAGCTTGTGATGTTCCATGTCAATATTAATTATCTAATAATATGGAACCGAAAATGCGTTGCTGATTTAATATTGTCTATTAATTTCGTGACAGAAAAATATGCTGGATTACCTGTGTTCTCGCTAGAACAGCTACAATATACTAATATAAACTTGTTAAATAAATTAGTTCTGATATTTGGATCCCGCGCCAGCTCAACCCTATACGGAGTTAAATGCGGACGTTCACAATTTTCAATGTAACTTTAAAAACTGTTTATAATTAAGTATAATCATCACACGCCACGGTTAAATATCGTAAACTGTGTACACCATCATCATCATCAACTCAACCACAAGAAGCCCACTGCTGGGCATAAGCCTACAAGCCTCCTTTGAGCGAAAGCGGCTTGCATTCAGCGTGTTCATGCCACTTGTACGAGGTCGTCAGCCCACCTTGCCCAGTAACTGGTGTTCCCACGCTTCACTTGCCGGTACGTGGTCTCTCTTCGACTCTCGGCTCGAGAACTTCGGATCCATCGGCCATCAGTTCTACACCATCAGTGCTTCAACCGTGTAGGTATAATTGTATATAATCAGATGCAATTCTGGGTTTCCATTCATATCTAACTTGAAAGTTAAATTCCAGGGACTACAGTACTGTACTGTATTGTGATGTATGTTGTAATTTTAAGTAACATAACTTAAATAAGTACTTAGGTTTTCTTACAGAACTATTTATCAAACGCTCACACAACTTTAATTTCAACTCACAAACGTAGAGGCACGAACACAGATTTGACTTCCCGCTTTCAATGGACCCAGACCCATGCCAAAACAACGGACCCTAATTTCCAAATTAAAAATGGCGTCTCGTTCTAAACAATGCAAAGTCGAAAGACCATCGCTCGCATTGTTTTAGAAACAATAAAACTGCGTACAGCCATCATGAAACGTCAAATCTACCGCGAATTCCACCCTGCGGCATTCCAAATATGAAATTCCCGCGCAAAAATGGCGGCGAAGGTAATTTTTACAAATGGCTGCCGCGCGAGGAGCGTCAGGTGGCCGCAGCACACACGGTAGGGTTGATATGAGTAAACACAGACACTACACCAAAAGATACTTCTCATTATCTACCCTCTAGTTTTTCAACTGCGAGGTTTAGCGCCGTAATTCCAATGAAGAAACAACGATCAGCTATCAAGTCAAATTAAGTAATTCGAGACAATCTCATATCTTTATCAACCTCTAATTTGAGTTAACAATTTTCTAAGCGTCACTACGAATTCCTTACACCAAAATTGATATTGCTTTAAGTGTAAAATGTTGTATATTAAAATGTATTTTAAAGAAGAAATAGTAGGGTCTAATTTGTCGTAGCTAGCGGATGTGTGTTATGATTAGTGGTGTGTAGCGGGCGGTGACGGCTGCCGTTTGGCGGATTCATTACTGAGACAAAGGCGGAGGCCGAGGGGAGCTCGCGCGGGGCCCCGGGTCCCCCCGGCTGGTACCCCGGCTGGCCGGGGCCCGCCAGCCACTTTCCTAAATCACTGGCAAATGTATTGTTTGTCGTAGTTGGCTGGAGATAGAACTGCCGGATACGTATTGATTAGTTTGGATACCAGAGCTGTTGTTCTTTGTACACAATAGATTACTTTTAGACTAATTAATTTAAATATGTATGTACTCTAAATAATCCACATATTTTCCGTATCAAAAAGTTCGTTAAGCGTGCATTTTGCAAACTGATTTCTACAATAAAATTGTATCCCATAACAATCATAGTTTGTATGCAAATGGATCATCTTAGAAGCAGATTTTTTTCAAAGTTGATAATTGTTTTATTAGAGGAAAAACAGCAGCCTAGAATGTTTTAATCATGATAAAATGAATCATGGAGATTAGATTGCGTTTAGAAGTACTTAGTCTACAGTTTTTTCCTGTCACTTATATAAAATAAAAAAATCGGCCAAGTGCGAGTCGGACTCGCGCACGAAGGGTTCCGTACTATCCTATATAATAGAAAATCGTATAAAATAACGAGAAATCAACGAAATTCCAAGTAGTAAATTGCAAACTTATAGTGGTGGCGCGGCGCTCGCACCGCGTTTAGATGCACGGATTATTTTCATTTTGTGGGTTTTTATGTATTAGATTAGGTATTTATTTTCATAGTTAATATATTTCTAAATATTTACTTACAAATATTCAAGTTTCTACCTGTTAATTAAGATCGAGTAAAAATTGCTTAAAAATTACGTTTGTTGTATGGGAGCCCCTCTTTAATATTTACTTTATTGTTAATTAATTATTTATTTTGAAAGGTAATATACAAGTAAATATTCTGTGAAAATTTGAAGCGTCTACCTGTTACCGTTTTTAATATTGAGCAAAAAAATACGAAAAAACCACGTTTATTGTATGGGGACCCCCCTTAATATTTAGTTTTTTAAAATTTTTAGTATTTGTTGTTATAGCGGCAACGGAAATACATCATTTGTGAAAATTTCAGCTTTCCAGCTATCACGGTTTATGAGATACAGCCTGGAGACAGACAGACAGACAGACAGACAGACAGACAGACAGACAGACAGACAGACAGACAGACAGACAGACAGACAGACAGACAGACAGACAGACAGCGAAGTCTTAGTAATAGGGTCCCGTTTTTACCCTTTGGGTACGGAACCCTAAAAATACCTCTTAATAAAATGTTAGAGCAATTTTTGTTTTAATATTACATAGACCTACAGTTGACCATCAACTCGACAGAGTTTAACCGACGGCGACGGTGCGGCTGAGCATGGAGCTCGTCCATTTACAATACCTATAATAATTATTAATTATTTAATGTTATTATTTATTTACGTTAGAACTAAGAATATTAAAAATATGTAGATGTAAGATGACTGTGCCAATATGTAAAACAATATTGAAATTTACTACACACATTATGGACACTGTCATTATGGGTCTGATTCAGATTCAGATTCAGATATATTTATTGTTCAACTGTGTAACATTCATTTAGATCTTACTTAATAATACATAACTCCTGCTGTTGCTGCTTCTGTTTCTGTACCTAAATGGTACGAATCCTCGGTGCATATAACAACTAAGAACTAAGTAGTAAGTAAAACTTGTCAACGTTACCTGAGAGATGCGGCTGCGAGGTGGGGCTGTACGGAGACTTGATCTGGCCGAACCCTGCAACAATTAACTCCATTTTAACCTCAATTTTATCTTAATTTAACGTAATTAACCGACAACCAGCCGAGGAATTCCAATTTAGAGCTGCCCGACGCAGATTCAGTTTTGTCGCAGTCAGCGTTTTGTACACCTTTAACTGCTTAAATAGACGAGCGACGACTTCGCAGTCCGCACTGACTGTACCAGACACGGTGGGAAAAAGACTAAAAGAAAGAGAAAAGATAAAAAAAGTGAGACTTTATTTCTTGCGCATCTAAGTAGATAGGTACCTACTGCGAAACTTAAGTACTGGTTTATTTGACATTTTGAACTGAATAAATGGCAATTTTAGCGCATTTAAATTATAATAATGATTGGTCGGTTATTTTTTCGAGACATATGACGAGTTAGTTGATTAATCACAGATGTACCATTGCTCGATATGATTGTTTTGGACTTTGATGAACTATTAATATGAAAGAGGCCTTCAGTACGGTAAAATATTTTGTTAGATAATTTAAATAAGACAGATCCTACAGCGCTAAGAATTCACATATTTTTTTAAATACATCTATGTCCACTTCAGTAGCAATTATAGCATAAGATTTTTAAGTTCTATAAATACCTACTTCTGTTGATATAATAAAAAAGTCATATTAGATAAGATCAAGCCTGTGAATCAAGAAACGTGTAGAAATCGAACGAAGCGTGGAGCTATTAGATTACGGCAAAAACCGGCAAATCGAACAATGGCGCAGTAATCGAATATGAACACAAATCTCAACGAATTTCACGTGCGAGAGACGATGGCAGCCATTGGACGGAGCCACACAACTAATACTAGTACTGTACTAGTGTAGTCTATTCATTTAGCTGTATTCTAGGGTTCAGTAGACGCGATCAGGAAACCTCCAGGAAATTGGTTAAGAATCAAAACGTTTGTTAGGTAAATACCTCAGAGTTTCTGTACTTTATTTTCCAAAGTTTCCGTTTAGCTGTACCTATATTTATCATGTTATTGATGCTGTGTATTCTGGGTTTATCTATATTTCCAACTTCGCTATGTATATTTTTATTTAAATTATATATTTTATCAATATACTTAATTCTACGTCTATAACTGGATCTTTTTTTCGCATTTACGGAATATATTATTATGTTTTAAAAAAATGTACATATATATCAGTATAATTGTATATTTTCAATACAACTGCATATCATCTTAAACTCTGTAAGTAAATATGAGTAGTACATAGAAACATACTACGAGCGTTTAAATTTTCAAGTTTGCGCAGAACCCTAAAGTCCGGTTCACACCAGCTTGCCAACTTTCCAACCACCTACAAAAAAAGAAAGGCACAAAAGAATTAAAGACTTCCTCAATTACTATCGTCAAGATAAATAAAGTAACTGGTGCGTGTAAACGAGGCATTGTAAGTACATCCGACCGGCGACTATCGGTGTGTCACGTTACTGTACTGACTGCTTGATCATCTGTGGTCCCGTCATTGGAGACTATGGGACCATGACCACCACTCAACTATACCGAGTCGTTTTATTCATACTAACTCTTTATAAAGCTATGTTGTTTTCTTACAAACTAGATGGTAACCTGTGGTAGTGACAGTAGAAGCTACGTATTATTCTGCGGTGTATAATATGTAAGTGCATTAGATGGAAAACACAATGGTGGAAATTGTTTTACATGAAATGAAAATGTAATTTGAGTTTATGTAAGTACGTTGCAACAACATACTTACATTAAGGCCTAGATTTTATAATGCACTAGTTTAGGTAGTTTACTTATGTACACTTAACACCTAATGCTAGGAAAAAATATTTTTTTACTATACAATTATCAAAATTGTACCCTAAATTCCCTGTGATATTTTTTCTAATTACTAAACAAGAAGATATTATTTATTTTTGAGTGTGTTTTTGAGTGTGTGTGTTGTATAAGTACTTAGCTAACTTAACGAATTAAAGCTGCAAAGAAATATAAACCGTTTTTAGTAACTATTAATCGTAATAAAATGTCAAGCACATCACCAAAATGTCAAAAAAAAAAATTAACAACACACTTCCTGAGAGAAATATATTATGAGTGCGAATAGAATCAGAGCCGGGTGCCTAAAAAAATTCGCTATACAAGCGTAGAGTCCCAACATTCCGCCCATACCCGCACACACTGACTACAAAAAACCTCTACACACCCGGACAATCTTTACGGACTCCTCGAAACAAGGGTTCCGTCGCGTCTTGCCGACGATCGCACTTTATCGCACCTCTTTATCTTGATCTAAGGACGTAGCATCCGTCGTAGCCGTAGCGAGATTCCTGTACTTATGAATATACGTAAAATTCACGCTACGAAGTTTTTCGTAGCGTGACAAATGTATATTAATGTTAGATAGAATAGAAAAGGAGAAATAAGAATGAGAAACAAGTACCTAGATACACCCCATGCCTTTGATAGAATAGAAAATATTTACATACTTTGATCCAATGAAAGATGACTAAAGAAATAACTTATAAACATATATTATAAGAACGAGTCATCAATTTCCTATTCTAATTTCATAACGATTGGTTCAGCTATTTATTTAGTTGTAAAAAAGGTAACATACAGACAGAGAGACCAAGCTACTTTCGATTTTATAATAAAGAAAACTTTGTTTTAGACATAAACAGCTTAGACGTTTAGCCACAGCTTTTACAATGTTAATTGAGTGCTACAGAGAGTCAAAGTCAAAGGATTTATTGCCAGGCTATGTTACAGAATCAGTTACTTGCTGATGTTTTTTTATTGAAAGCTAACAACTATCTGATCGAGGCTACTACATACCAGTATCGTTTATCTGAAGATCTATGATGAAGCATTGGTGTTTTCTGTGTCTGTGCGTTTCTATGTATTTACAAAATAAAGTATATGTATTCTATGCTTAGTTTGGGCTAGATGGTGTTGTGTCTACAAAGTCCACCAATGGTGATTTATTTATTATCATTATCTAAATCTTCCCACAGTTGAGTATGGCGGTAAAGATTGTCCGGAAGTATACTAAGAGTATAATAGAGGAGTCGTGTTCCACGCACTCTGTTCAAGTTAACAATAAGTACATCAAGTAAGAGGATTACGTGCTCGAGCCACTTGGCTTGTGTCGCCTGCGCCTGCGCCGCGCACTTAGCTTGTTGCTTCACTTCATACACAACACTCGGTCTGTACACATAAACAAGATGCGCACGCTTTTACAAAACAAATATCTCTATTTTATAATCTAACCTTTAGTCTAACTAAATATATTTCAGACATTATTTACCTATCTAATAATTATTGTTAAACTAACCACATTTTTTTAAACACGAATAAGTCTGCGTTTGACCGCCAACTCGCCTGTTGGAAGCCGACGACGCGATCGGAGATACAGCACGCAGACTTAGAAGATACCTGTTCACTCTGAACTTGAAAAGGGCAACGTTATAACACACCGTTCCTAATAACGGTATCTTAGATAATAAATAGTACAGTATAGTATCGTAAATGAAAACACATTGTAGTTACCTAATATAAATAATTACCTTAAAAATCATATAAATAATAATAAATAGTAGTGAACATTTTGACACAGCACTATCTGGGCTAGATACTGAGGAAAGCTAGATGGGAACTAGATATCTGATACAAAGTATAGTACCCATCATGAAAACTAAACGAACAAACCAGCGTGCTTGTTACGTGACGGGTACTATAATAGGTATATCACTTATCTAGTTCCCATCTAGCTTTACCAAAAAAGTATATAATAATATACGTTTTTTTATAAATACATGCTATAAATAAAAACACCCAGATACAGAACAAACATCCATGTTCATCACACTAATATTAGACCTGGGTGGAGATCGAGCCCACGACCTACAGCGTAGATGGCAGGCGTACTACCAACCGACATAGTATGATTATGTAATGCAACAACTAAATTTAAAATTTCTAACAATATGTACCTAAGCTACAGCCACGCAATGAAATAAATTAATTTTATTTATTTATTTATGTACGAGTGTGTAATTATTTTTTTCCAGTAATGATTTGTAGCCCCGGCGTACAATGTAGGATTGCAGCAGAACCAGCTTTAACATCAAATAAACTGTGGCGAAACGCCTGATTTACCTACTGGCTGTAGTTTCTATAATATATATTTCTATATATAACCTACATAACATACCTACATACATAAAACCTACGACGAAATGAGGAATGAACAAAGACTTTTTACAAAACTTTCTCTGATATCCTAGTCATTAATTAAATGATGATCGTCATGTTGTCAAATAATTAAACGTTAATTTAAATAATTAGATCGTGATACCGGACAAGTTGGGCTCAATTATATTTATATTCTTCGAACACAGCGACCGCTAAACGTTGAACCAACAAAAGACCGGCTTATACAACATCCATCTTTGAGTTTCTATTGACAATCCGTATCGAATTCCATCATTAATTGATAGAGCAACAGATTTAATTGTGTTCCCCTTTAGCCGTCATCCCGCCGTCAGTTGCGCGTCAGTCCGCCGTCATCGCGTCAGGCCGCCGTCAGGCCGGCTGTTTAACGAGCTGGGGATAATAGAGTAATGAGTCATGACGATTGTGACTCTATCAACACCGATTATATTGTCGGTTCACCATTGAGGTCATTTTTTGTGTTTTCATTAATTTTGATTCGGGTACAGACTTGAAACCGTTATATTTAATTACAGTAAGTAGTACGTGTATACGGGATACTAAGATAGTAAGTAGTACGTGTATACGGGATACTAAGATAGTAAGTAGTAGGTACGTGTATACGGGATACTAAGATAGTAAGTAGTACGTGTATGCGGGATACTAAGATAGTAAGTAGTACGTGTATACGGGATACTAAGATAGTAAGTAGTAGGTACGTGTATACGGGATACTAAGATAGTAAGTAGTACGTGTATGCGGGATACTAAGATAGTAAGTAGTACGTGTATACGGGATACTAAGATAGTAAGTAGTAGGTACGTGTATACGGGATACTAAGATAGTAAGTAGTAGGTACGTGTATACGGGATACTAAGATAGTAAGTAGTACGTGTATACGGGATACTAAGATAGTAAGTAGTACGTGTATGCGGGATACTAAGATAGTAAGTAGTACGTGTATACGGGATACTAAGATAGTAAGTAGTAGGTACGTGTATACGGGATACTAAGATAGTAAGTAGTAGGTACGTGTATACGGGATACTAAGATAGTAAGTAGTACGTGTATGCGGGATACTAAGACAGTTACTGTTTTATCTTAGAGTTTTTAGATATATCTTGTTTCTAGCCTGAATATTAGAAATCGGACGGGAATTATGTGCATAAATATTATTATTCCTACTGCATAAAGGTGATTTACCCCATATTGCCGAAATGTTTTATACATAATAAGTAGATACCTAATTATGATACACAGGCTGCGCCTCGCGGTGTGACGCGTGCAGTGGTGAGAAATATTGATGATGATGATGGTAAATAAAATATAGCCTGTGTTCTTCTTCAGGTCCTAACAAATCTCAGTGCCAAATTTCAACGATTGATTAGTTCAGCCGTAGCCGTTACGAGAGAGTCACTTTCGCTTTTATAATTGCCTTGCCTGGGGTTGTTTTTAATGTTTCCGAAGGAGGGACAAAATTGCTAATTCGATGGGCTAACTATGACTTTACTCATAACAAACTGGAGTGGAAAAACATAGAATCAATATTATCTACTTTAACTATGAGTAATTAACCTACCGATGTAAAAGCTGTTATTCTCCGCTAGTTATAGTTATACCTAGACATACTCGTAACACAAGGTTGTATCAGGCTAACGTTGTTTCAAGTAACCCATTAACCGTTAATTCCCGTCTGTATTCATTAGCGGCCGCCGCCATCTTGCAGTAACGTCACATTTGAATTCAGAACACGTTCGCCGGCACTCGTGCTCACTCGTGCTCGCGGCGCGTTGTTGTCGCACGCAGCACCCTGCGCCTCGCTTCTACTGGACCGACTGCCTTATTTTGTATATTTAATTGGAATTTTAAATGAGGGAAAATGAAACTTTAGCATACATTACTTATAAATATATTAATTATCTTTACTGTCAATGGTTTTACGATTCTTATTACATTTTTCATTATTTCCATATTTTTTTAGAAACGATGACTAAGCCATTTCGATTCACTAATTTATTAAAGTGATACTTGCTCACAATGACCATCCAAATTATTTTCGATTTTCTATAAATTTTTGATATCTACTCAAAAAGCATAAAAGCCCGCTTAAAATGTGATGAATTCATCCCAAGTGTTTTTCGAGATTTCAGGTGGAGGAGAGGGGGTCTTGAAGCCTAACTAAGCAATAATTGTATCGAAATAAACAAATTAAACAACCTGGGGAGTAGTACGCATAATATTAAGGGATATCCCTCCTGCGGCACGTGACGTGTGACTCGTAGAGCGTTCTACTTCCAACTCTCATTTTCAATTTCAATTTTTACAAATCCCACAACTGAGTTTTTTTTGAAATAATTAAGAAAAAGAAAGGGGTTTTTTTTGGTTAAGAAACTAAAACTACTCAAAATACGCAATGTGGAATGTAAAGAAAAATTTAACATATGCTCTAAAGATTTATTTACTTTGGGTTCTTAAAATGATGATACCTATGCTGCGTATTTTTACGGAAATATAAAAAATAGTCGACCCCTAAATGACGTCACAGTACCGCCTTTTTATCTGTGGGTAGCAAAATGAATTAAAAAAAAGTTACATTATAAACATTTCATATGAGCAAAACACCAACAAAAATGTCACTGTCAATGTCGAGTAGGTAAGATTTTTTAGCAGGTAATCATAATATTATTATATTCAGACGGAATTGTGACGTTATAAAGACTTTTTCTTTAAAAAAATTATTAATAAACTACTGAACAGAATTAAAAAAATATTGAAATTAGTTCTTTTGAATTACCCAATCTACCGAATAAAAATATAAAAGTAATACCGAAAAAAACTTCAAAAAAATGTCTAATTTTGTAATCCCTTTATTGTGGAGACGCCACCCTCAACATATTAATATCCTATCGTGGCGCTTCTACTTAATTGAACTGGCTGAACTTGTAATCCTGCAGGAATGCGCTCCTCTAACCCACTACCAGTATACATTGACCTGTGCACACTTGCATCATGGAAAACAGACTTATTTCGAGTAAACACTTTATGTGAACTTTTGTAACTAGTTTAATCATAAATGTCAGTTAATTATAGTGATTTATAAAAATAATCATTGTACAAAAAGTTATAGATTAAACAAAAATACATAAATTAATCTTGTTTTTGAAATTGAGGCAATGAGTAAAAAAAAATAATAAAGCGATCTAGTCATACCTGCTGTCTAGTCATATTGAGATGTAGTCCTGAAGCTACCAAAAATATGTCCAAATAATTCAAAATTCATAATTTATCAAACAATATCTTGGGCTTACTTTCTGCAGACTTATTGACTAAGTTAATTATACTGTTCCAGTCTTCTCAAAGTGTCCCGAGCTAATAAATATTATTTTGAGCATCAAAATAAGCAAACATACTAAAACATCATTACTTTTGCGTGAATATTGCTTATGCTATAGGTAGGTATATAAATACCTGACTTACGTCGTGGTTTCAGAAGTCATTTTCTCTATGGTTTCAGAATTTCATTTATGGAATCATAAGGTCTCTAAATGCTGTACCTACCTAACCCAACTGTACCTATAAGAATAAGAATAAGAATATTTATTAACCTTGAATAACATACATGTTACAGGTAAGTCAGATTTACACATATTATGATAAATTAACTAAATTTTATGATAATAGCATAAATAAAATGATATAATCGATTTAATTTAAATTATGGTATCCAATAAATTTTAATTACATTTGCTTTAAGACTCCAACCGTTAAAACAAGAATAATCAAAAATATCAATACCTATCATTAAAAATATATTATTTAGTTAATTAAGTATATATACTAGTACAACTACAAATACCAAAATATTATTATATTTTTGCTACGCGTGACTGTGCTTGCTCTGTATTTGTAAAAAATGAGGATTGTATTTATGGAATCATAAGGTCTCTAAATGCTGTACCTACCTAACCCAACTGTACCTATGTATTTAAGAATTTTCAAAATCAACCCCTATGACATAAATATTTTGACATGTTGACTATTGCAATTAATCATAATTAATCGAAATGAATCATAATTTTGACGCGAAGTATGTATTTAATTTCACTCTGTGACATCTTGGTTTCTTAATTTAAAGTAGAATATTGTATTTTATGTATAGACATTTGCATGCCTCATTGAGGTGAAACATAATTGGGCATTTTATTTATATCTTGCAACATCTTATTTTGTACATATGTTTGGCAAATAAATGAAATCTGAATCTGAATCTGAATCTATGGAATCATAAGGTCTCTAAATGCTGTACCTACCTAACCCAACTGTACCTATATATTTCCTGTTTAATTCGTAACCAAAGAATTCAAGTACCTACGCTAGTGCATATAAATCGTTGTTGGTAACTAAACTCTTTACCTATATCGTAACTGTTTGGTTCCTGAATGCTGTACAAGACTTGTTGGAGTGCGTCATAAGTCCAACACTATTCGTTATAAAGGAGGTGCAGCAGCGCCAGGCCCGGCGTGGCCGGCGTGGCTGGCGTGGCTGGCGTGGACCGGGGGCGCACCGTCTAATGCGCTGCGCTATTTCAATTATCGCGTTCTGTCGTGTCGGCTAATCCGACAACAAAGCGCTATATTCGAGTACAGCGGCACGGAGCACGGCACGGGCGCGCGGCTCGCTGCACTTTTATT
Source organism: Lycia hirtaria (assembly GCA_947563715.1). NCBI lineage: Eukaryota > Metazoa > Arthropoda > Insecta > Lepidoptera > Geometridae > Lycia > Lycia hirtaria. Next base: position 31,508,090 of record OX387375.1, read on the forward strand.
GCGAGAATTTTGATCCGTTTCACGAATGGGGGTGAGCTACGTTTCGGACGTAGCGATGCTGATTGCGGTACGAATATCATCAATTTTGTATTAATACCTGATTAAATGAATGAGTTTTGAGGGTGATCTCACCTACCGTTGTAGAACTATGTTCGCAACAAGGTTTTAGAGAAAGCGAACACATTTATTTACACACTACTACATATCGGTTGAATACCTGACGAAAGTATACTGCCACGGTACGGTAGGAGCTTACAATACTAATAATACATCTCTCTGGACCAAGTAGACTCATCTTCGATGGATATAATCTGAGTGTCTTGAAATCGCAACTGAATGGGTTTATTCATAGTAACATGGTAAGCGCGCTCCATTACGGACCATGTCGCCTAACATCAGTTGAGTTGGCGGTCAAGCGCAAGCCTATTACTAAATATAATAAAGTTGTGAAAAAATACTGTTTGTCCTCGAGGTTTTATACACACAAAGGTGAGCTTATGAGTATAAAAGATCATATCCAGAAAGTTTTTTTTGAAACTCTAAGTATAACTTATATATCGTTTCCTTATATTTGCCAAATGTGCAGCTTGATTACCTATTTAGTTTTTATTTTATTGAATTACCAAAAAAATATGTTTTCGGTAGCCAATGTCATCAATCTGAGCTCAGCACTATATTTGTTCAATACTTGTCCACGTCGAGGGCGCTCCTTGCACGCATCCTTTCTTCGCATTCCAAACTTATTATACACTTATGTCGTTATATTCTCAACCGGTTGCAAAACGAGCGCTGAATAAACATTTTTTGTAGGAGTTCTCGTGAAACTTGTTGAGTTTTTTTTTGTTGAGTTATATAATTATGCTCTATTAAAGGACGACGTCGAACTCTATAACCATAGAGTGTGTGACGTTAATAGGATAGGCCGAATATTATTGTAGCATATGTTTAGGTATACAAGCCGTATTGAGGCAGACGAGGTGCAGCCTAATACTACTAACTAAGGATCCGATTTATTCAGAGTGAATCTTCAAATTTGATAGATAAATCGCTGAGTACGGTTTTGTACAATAAAGAGTTATTGTACAAATCCGTACTCAGCGATATCGATCCACATTCTTGATGCGTACTGCACAGGAATGGAATTCTTTGCACGCATCTCTGTTTATTGAGACCTACAATCTTAGAATTTTCGAGGCTAGAGTGAATACCTAGATATTTTCTAGGTCCACAAGCTCTATTTTCGGACTCACCGTCGTTTAACAACAGGCGAGTTGTTGGTCAGTCATAGATCTATCTTGCATTAAAAAAAAAAACAATATGACAATATGAAGAGAGCAGTATTGCTAATAACAATGTATCAACAACATGATGATCGATGTGCTTTTTGTGTAGTAGTTTAGATAGTTGATTCTGTATATTGTTGTGTTGTAGTTAATACAACAACATTGTTTATTATGACATTGTTGTGACGTCACGTCACAGCGAACACTCAAAGTGCAAGCCATGTTCGGCGAAGTCTCTGTGTATACACGTACCGTATACACTGAAGGTCGATGAATGTTCGTAGCGATCGTCTGCTGCTCCAGGAGATATGACACTCGGTGCCATGTGCTCTGTAGGTATACAATAACAAAGGACTATACCGCAGGTATACCCGCGGGATGGTGCTATGTAATAAGAATTTAAATAATTGTTTACCTGTCCACCGCTATAGGTACCTATTAGACGCCTACCTATCCATTTCTTGTATCCATTGCAGCATTTTTTGTTCCATTTTGATGTGAAGGAGGAAGGAGAAAAAATAATTTCAAAATATCTAAAAGCAGGCGGTGAAATGTAACTCCACATTTTTTTATTTTTTTTTTATTTGAAAAAATTCGAACACCACAGACTCCAGGGTCCATGGCTTTTATAAACAAAAAAATTTTTTTTTTTTTTTAGCTAACTTTACATATTTTTTAAACTAGAGTACAAGGGGAAGACGTTAATACTTAACTAATAACTGTTAATACTTAAGTAACATGCACATGCATGCGTTGTACGCCGAGCAGTCCAGCTCCCGCAAGCAGCACCCGTTCACGAGTTGACATGTGCCAGCCCGAGCCGAGTCAACCATATTTGAGGGAAGAGGACGACCCGCCACACGACGCCGCCGCAAGAAGAAGCCTTTAAGCGAGCGTGAGTGCTCTGGGTACACACGCTTTCCTACTACTATTTAAGGGACAACATACAACATAAGAACATTTTTTTTTTTTTTTTTTTTTACAACGTACACCGAAGCTTTGCATTCAGGGCCTCCACTACCGTCGCGTTTCGATCTTTGATAGCCATTTTGAGATTGTAATCTAAAATGGTCTTTGGTGTGGCTGCCGTCGCCCGCCGCACAAAACGGCTGATGGCGTCTTCTTAAGAGATAGAGATTTAAGGTCGTGAGCTAAGGTTAGTTTCGTTGCTGCCCGTGATGAGGGACTTAACTGTCTCAACGAGACCGAGCACGTAATTGTTTTACCATTTTAGTGTTAGTGGTAAATCATATTGCTACACCAGATACTTTTAATGACAATTATTAAGGGGTCATTTTATACTCACCATGATGGACAACTTTAAGTAAGGAACCAATATCGAAATCGCGAAAAAGGCGTCTTCTGTTTCATACATTTTTTCTGCAAGTCACAACTACACGAACGCATTCTTCATTTCTATAGTTTTCCCTTCAAATCTTAATCGAAGACGCCTTAAAAATATTTCACCCTTATATTACCTATACCTAAGATCAATTGAAAGCCTCCGAAGTGAAAATGTAAAAAAATACAGTAAATGTGATCTTCCGTTCCAGCTATCAGTGACTACCTACCGCAATAAGAACCACACGAGCGTTCAAAGTAAATGTGATCTTCCGTTCCAGCTATCAGTGACTACCTACCGCAAGAAGAACCACACGAGCGTTCAAAGTAAATGTGATCTTCCGTTCCAGCTATCAGTGACTACCTACCGCAAGAAGAACCACACGAGCGTTCAAAGTAAATGTGATCTTCCGTTCCAGCTATCAGTGACTACCTACCGCAAGAAGAACCACACGAGCGTTCAAAGTAAATGTGATCTTCCGTTCCAGCTATCAGTGACTACCTACCGCAAGAAGAACCACACGAGCGTTCAAAGTAAATGTGATCTTCCGTTCCAGCTATCAGTGACTACCTACCGCAAGAAGAACTACACGAGCGTTCAAAGTGAATGTGATCTTCCGTTCCAGCTATCAGTGACTACCTACCGCAATAAGAACTACACGAGCGTTCAAAGTGAATGTGATCTTCCGTTCCAGCTATCAGTGACTACCTACCGCAAGAAGAACTACACGAGCGTTCAAAGTGAATGTGATCTTCCGTTCCAGCTATCAGTGACTACCTACCGCAATAAGAACTACACGAGCGTTCAAAGTGAATGTGATCTTCCGTTCCAGCTATCAGTGACTACCTACCGCAAGAAGAACCACACGAGCGTTCAAAGAAATCCCTTGACAAAGAGCCACAAAGTGTCAGACTGGATTGTCAATAGATTTTTTTTCCTTTCGTCAGCTGTACCGAGGCGGGAGCGGGGCGGGAGCAGGGCGGGCGTGAAGCGGGACCGGGGCTTCTCGCCGGTCGGGCAGGGCGGGGCCCGTGTCACAATATTATGGGAATTGCTAATCCGATGGGTTGTTAACAAGTCAGCGGTGTTCAAAGTTTTCCTACTTACAACTACAAAGTATACCCATTCGCAATGTAAAAAGTACTTTTATTTTATACTCTGGAATTGTTGTTTTATATACAATAAATCAAATACATTAATATACAAGTAGGCAAGCATAACAAGTATAAGTTTAGAAATTCAATAACCCTGACAAAAAAACGGCGGATCCGATTTTGATGAAACATAGCTAAAAATACAATCGATGAATTCCTCTTTCAAACAAAAAAACTAAATCAAAATCGGTCCATTCGTTTGAGAATTACGATTCCACAGACATACACACGGATACACACGTCAAACTTATAACACCCTTTTTTGGATCGGGGGTTAATAATAAAATATAATCTATGATCCTACCTAATATGTACTACTCTATGATTCATGATAATTATTAATCAGTTTAATTGTTTTGTTTTACCGGACTTGTGACCACACCGTCGCTTACCATCAGCCGATTTGGTGGCCAGTCGTAGATCTATTTTATATATAAAAACAAACGAATCTACCTACACACGAGTATCATGTCATATGCACATAAATCATAGTTTAGCTAAGCTAATGTATTGTATAATTTACAGGCTTACACATTTGACCTTTTGCCTTTGATTTTGAGGGAGTCAGAGTAAGTGTGCAAGTGCAAGTGTGCAAGTAGTGCAAGAGTAACATGAAAAGGACTTTTATATTACTTATTAAGCGGACAGAAACTAAAAAAATCGCTGTCGTATATACGATATGCGTTACTCGTAACGACAAGAAAAATAAAAATGGGAAGGAAAATTTTTGTTTAAACGTTTAGCCACAAGCCTCTCAGTTTGAGAGCCGCTGTGTTGGCGGGTGTTATGCACTTCGCGCCTACTTAACGGAGGGTAAAGGGTTAACATTACTGAGCAAATTGTTGCAGCTCCCTTTGTTAATATCACATACAGGGTGCTTACTTTAGTTCAGCCTCAACAACTGATTTATAATGATTATAATTATTTTTAACCGACTTCCAATCTTCTCATACAAAGGAGGAGGTTCTTAATACGTCGTTTTTTTAAAGTTTTGATGTATGTTGTCCAATTACTCGAATACCCCTGGACCGATTTGGAAAATTCTTTTTTATTGAAAGGGTATACTTCCCAGGTGGTACCATAGCATTTTATCAAAACCGGTTTAGTATTTTGGTTTTTATAACAAAATAACTGGAAAAATATGTCATCCAAGTAAACGAATTGCGTATTTCTAAGTCGGTTTTTATAGTTTCTTAAACGATACTCTGTTTAACGGTGCTCTGTTGTTAGACCTAAATGACATGTATGATGTATAATTATAATACCTTATTAGCTTTTGACAATCTTATTATAGTGCATTAATAATTAATTGATAACTAACTAAAATTATGATTGTTATAATTGCAAAATTACATGACATTAACTGCTTGTATGCTTTAAAGCAGGATCTGGCAGAATACTAAAAATTGAAAATACCAACTTACCCTTGTACCCAGGACCACAAGCTAAATTTTTTTTTTTTTTTTTTTTTTGAATTTTGATAATTTTGTGTGTAAGAACATTCCCGGTCCTTATTTAACATTTAATAAATAGTATACATACAGGTTTACATTTATTAAACAGTTTACATACAGGTTTACTTTTAATAAACAGTATACATACAGGTTTACTTTTAATAAACAGTTTACATACAGGTTTACTTTTAATTTAATACTTCCTGCAAATAAGTTTTATACAGAACGTTGGTTAATGCTCCCAAGTAACTTCTTTTAGGGTTTGAGGTTTTGATAAAATGGTAAATGTTTGGATTCAGATTTTTACCATCGTCGTTCATTCTGTGGTCGTAGGTGCGTTTAATTTAATTTAAATAGCTCTTAGGGCTAAAATGTTAGAAGAGCAGCCCATAATAACCGTTAATTTAATTAAAAATAGTTCTACGTCACACACATTATCTTTATATTTAATATTTTACTGTATATATATATATTATAATTATAACCTATTTTAACCAGCGGTCGTCCATACAACAAAGTATGTAGGTACCTAATTGGTGCGCAAATTCTCTCCAGAATCGAGTGTTCTTAGTTTAATGTTTCTCAAACTCAGTTTAATCACTATTTATGTCTGGGTTAACTTTGAGTTTTTTAACTTGTAAATTAATGAAAGCAAGTGATCCGTATATTTTTTACCTTGTTGTATTATTTTTCGCGTTATCCATCAGTCATTATCTGAATCTCTGCGAAGGTGTCGCGACGAAGAGCAGCCTTAATGCGTACTTTTATTAATTGAGGATGTTTTTATCCAGATTATTAATAAAAGAGCTGAGCGGATCATTTATCGGCCCCATTCAACGGGCTCGGAAGCCCTCGTCTTGCTGCGCCGGAATCTTTGCCGAAATTCAATTTCACGCATCACTTCAAAATTATACTTTAACTCTATCGAATTAGAGATTCAATTAGTTCGGCGAAATATGGCAGAAATAATGAAATTGAGATACGATGGAATTGATATCTTATTTTGTATACGTTAGGGTGTGGTTTGGTTCGATGGACGGACAGGAGAGTGCCTCAGGCGGCGAAAGCCGTAGTGATGCGAATTGAAAGCGCTACTTTTATATTTTTGCTAATTAGTTGGTGAGTCGAGGTCGAGGCTCGTTCAGCTCTGGACCACGTTTCTGCTTATTTACAGGGGCCATTCATTTATTACGTAACACTATTTTTGCCAGTTTTTGACATCCTCCCTCCCCTATATAAGAAAAAAAATTATAAATAGAGGCTGTGTAATATTTATTACGTAAGAATCTAAAAGAAAAAATGAATACACGTTTGGTTTATTGTAATGTTTATTTTTCAAAGTAACAATTTTTAGGAATGTTTATTTGTACTTTTATACACATCCGAGCGCACTTCGGCATCGCGCGGTTCCCGCGCTTTTTCAAAGTATAATACTAACTTTTTGCATTTTTGTGATCTTACGTAAGAACTATCAAGACCCCCTCCCACCCCTTGTAAGAAAAAATAAGAAAAGGTCGATCCCCTCTCCCCCCCCCCCCCCCCCCCTAAATCGTCTTACGTAATAAATGAATGGCCCCACAGTTCGTATATTTGTGATATTATTACATATAGTATTAGAATGTCAAAGTACGGTTTTGGGGTAGGATATTAGAAAATCAATCGGTTGATAACTAAATGCAATATAAATATACGTAAGTATTTGAAATTTTAAATCATGTTGTAACCAAAAAAAATTGGACTTTTCTGTTCCAAGTGATTGAGTGTTGTTAATTTTAGATATCTGTAGGTTATAATTTAATTAGTAATTAATTAGAGAATATGTAACTACCAATTAATTGGTAGCAAGCAGATTTTTTTCAATTTGTAAAGCAATTTCGCAGCCGTTTGTTTTAAATGTACCTACTTATATCATTTAATCACATAAAAAATGGGTTCAATCCATAAAATAAATGAAAAAATGCAACTGGAGTAAGTCTAGTGGTAAGTTTATACGCATATAAATGTAGATTCTATGCCAACACTACAATTTAATCACATATATTTTTTATTCAGTAACAGGCTTGTGCTTGACCGGTAACTATTTATTGCAGTCCTTTATTTCAAGTTACTGTTAAAACCTACGAAACATATCCAATACATATTGTAACAAGCACCTAATTAGGTAAACTAATTAGCTACAGCGAACCAAGTAGTCATAATCGGCGAGAGCACACATCACTAGTCCGCGAGGGTCGCGCGGTGGTAATGGTAGGCAGTTAGGGCGCTTTGTGCGACGTGTGAAGAGACCACTACTGCACACGACTCGCCACCACCACTGTAACACGACCTGTCGAACACCTCCGGACACGACCACACCGGAGGAGCACACCGCACTTGCCGAGCTCCACCATTTCTGGTCACCAGTCAATAGCTTAAAAAACCAAACCGATGTGACCTCTTGTTTAATTGATGGTGTTGGGGTTGGAAGGTCAGAGTACGGTGGGTGTGTGTACAACTTGCTCGGAGCAAGCCCGCGGGCAGCCGACACTCACGGATTTGTTTCGTGTTTTTGCACTCACTGTTAGAGAATAATATTTGGTTGTGGGGTTCCGCGATCAACCTTGGATGGACAATTCTTATTTTTTTTTATTTAACACATTATTAACTGGACTTCCATACTGAACTCAGAGAAAAATAAAAACACAGAATGTACCAGCTGCTTCTCTTCTCGGGCATACCTACTGTAAAAGTCAATTCAGGAACTTGAGGGCAATTGGCGTTTATATAGGGCTGACCCCTGTCATTGCAAGTCAACATTACGTCCCACTCTATCATCTATTCCATCTATCTTTATTCCTCCATCCCCCAACACACCGCTCCGTTCTCTGAGCACACTGTTCCTCAAGTTGTCCAATAGAGTATCTCCAGCTAGAGCTACTTCTCAGAGTTCACATGTCCATAGCATTAACCTTACTCTCAATCATACAATGATTTTATTTATCTACTAGCTGCGGCTCGCGAATCCCCCGCGTGGTGATGAATAGCGGTGATGATGATGATGTGATATAATATAGTCTATGTCCTTCTCCAGGTCCCAACAATTATCTTAAAAATTGCTTTTTTGGCTTCTGAATCGATAGTAATGCATCCTCTAATCTTTTTTTGAAGTGAAAACTTCTTTAGCGGCATTGTGCATTTTTGGGATGGGTAAAAATTTTTAAACTCGCGTCATATTTAATTCTGTCTTCTGCGAATAGCCTGCTACATTAAAATAAATATAAGAAAGTACCCCATAGGTTTTGATTCTCTTGTGAGTGTCGAAATGTGCGTTTTCACGACATATTCGACTGTAACTTTTGTTTACGAAAACTGAGAAATTTGATTTTTTTTTCTGCAGCAAGAGACTAAGGATCTGCGTATATGGTTTAATTTCAACACGATACCTTCACGCGTTACCGAGTTCTTGACATCCGGACGGACGGACAGACAGACAGACGGACAACAAAATTTTCCTATAAGGGTTCCGTTTTTTCTTTTTGAGGTACGAAACCCTAAAACGAGAAAGTTCTACTTCTGACACTTTTTACCGTCATATTGAATGTTTACAGTCTTAGTCTCATGCTTCTGCTGCCGAGCCCAACATTCACTATAATATAGGTATATATACATCGGTGCGAGAACAGCACTCCTCTATGAACAGCTGGACGTGCCGTCTAGATACTTTCTGACTGTACATAAAGCTCGGTTGTCGATATTCTTCGGACACCACTCCTCAAGCATTGAGAGGAAGAGCCTAAGAGTGCTCAGGCAATGTTTTATAAAGGTTTTAGTGTGTTCCAATGGAGATCCTTTCGCTCTGAGAAGCTTCTGCCAGTCAGTATCATTATATATTGGGTATAATCCAAGTACAATGAAATACCTAATTCCATATACTTATAGTTGTTGCCGAATACTATTTTACTCCTTCTACATATACTATGTCTCGTTTTTTAGGGGTTTGTGATTGTTATTTGCGTTTTTTAATTAGATGTTTCTTACACTTCTGTATTTGTGGCCACGACTATATTATGGTCCATATTTAACGTCAAATCGTAAAATTATGATTGTATATGTGACAAATCCGCTAAAAGCCGATTCTTCATAGTGTATGTTTTAGGCAAATATTTATCGATCTAGTTAAGTATGAGCTTGTTCATTTAGTTTGCATATTTTTATCAAAGTAACAATTCCAGATTGTTAATTTCTTTCCAAACCTACCAGCAAGTATCACCAGCATACAAATAGGCTGTACTCACAAAAGCTTGTTGCGAGCACGAGGCGCGCGCCGACTACAGGGATGGATCACACGACTCCTAGAAAACGATAAAAAACCAATTGGCATTCGAGCGGGCGAGCTTTGATGTCCTCGTAACACACACACTTCTACTGTTCACCATAGCTGTACAAACAGAAACCAGCGTAAGCAACTTTACATCCTACCCCGAGGAGATAGAGATCAAGATCGTAACACGGTTCGGAAGACGGCTAACATTGTTCGCGTATCTAGCTCTGACTGAACTTCGCATGTGATATTTTCTCTGAGTAATTCTATTAAGGGACATGTCCTAGAAGTATTATGATAATATGTAAGAGAAGGGAAAATATTTAGGTCTTCAGTGTGTGGCCGTGTGTGTTATATGTACTTATATATGACACATCAAATAGAAAGTGTCTACTTAATGTTTATTTTTAGCGGCGTGCCTGATTATATGAAAATATTTCGTATTTTTTCATTTACTAATAAAAACCAGTTCTATTATAGAAACTAATTAAAAGTGTTTCTAGCCTCATTCAGTTGTGCATCGCATTCATGTACCACCTACCTGCTAATGCGGTCTACACTGTACTCGTACACTTCCACAAAATAGATTTATGAGATTTGTAGGTAAGTACCTACTTTCATTTATTAATCTATTCAGTGGTAATATTAAATTAAATTAGTCGTATTGAATATTGATGTGCTGAACCGCTGTTACATTGTAACGTTGTCAATCTTATGACACACGTGTGCGGCCACGCTGCAGGTAGGCACTAAGCAGGTAGTGCCACAAAGACACTACAGCTAGTACTCGTAATAGGGCAGTAATTATTCCCGTCGACAATTACCTCGCAATGACGGCCGATGACGTTTACTTATCATGACCTATCTCGGCGTCTAGAGATGGGACAATGAAGATTTAAATCGATATCGATTTTGAAATGATCGTTATTCTTACATACCTACATATTAAATTCTACTGAATCTTAGTGAAACATCCCAACGAGACAGTGAGCTCTTAATAAACGAGTATAGTTATTGATATATAATTAATATTGAAAGACTTTTAAAAGCTTCTTATCATCTTTAAAAGACTTAAATACATAGCTGATAATAAAGTGATAACGCTTGTTTATACGTCTCTTTGTCTGTCACTGCTTAGTTATTGTGTAGTGGCTCAGCCTGCACGACCCACATAATTAAATTAGAAAGGTCGCAGGGCACTGTCTTACAAGTTGCTTACAATAAATCATATATGTCATATCACTCAACTAACCTCCTTTATAAAGAAACTAAGCATCTTACTGTCAGGCTAATTTATATAAAGGCTACAGCACTAAGATTTCATAAGTCAGCACTTACAACGCTAGCCACTGTAACTGGGAAACCTGAACCCAAGCGCAACCCCCAGTGGAGATTGCCAAGAACAATATTACAAGTAGGACAAAGAAGCTACAGTTTCCGGGGAAGTTTTGTTTACAAAAAGTTAACCAAAAAAATAATATTATTAAAGACACCAAATTTTATGCCTGCTTTTATGCTTAGGGTACATGGAAACAGACGAGTTGATACGGATCGTCAGCTAAATACATACTTTTATCTGCAATACTCAATAAAATTCATATACATATACACGACAATATTATTTTTGTTTTTCTAGAACTTTTCACTTCATTTATTTATAAAGTCATCAATTAACAATTATTAAGCTGATCACACGAAGAGCCCTAGTCACCACAACACAGGGAATCCTACTACGGTGACTAGCGACTTGAATCCTACTGCGGTGACTAGCGACTTGAATCCTACTGCGGTGACTAGCGACTTGAATGACAGCAAAATCACTTATTTCTTTGGTAAACTCATAATTTGTAATGTATAATTTGGACAACATCTAAAAAGCTTGTCATATGTAATTACATGTTTATTTGTATCAAAATAAATACATTTATTATTAATTATTATTAATATAAGAAATGGTTAAAACTGCCACCAATCAGCAGGTGCCTGGTAAAAGATTAATAAGTATTTATTTTTATTTGCTAACAAAAAAATCGGTTTACTTTTTTTTAATGTAGAAATAGGTTTGCGCTTGACCGCCAACACGCCTGATGTTAAGCGACGTTGCGGTCTACGATGGAGCGTGCTTACCTAGAAGAAACCAATTCACTCGCGATTTAAAGACACCCAGATTATATCTATCGGGAAAGACCCACTCAGGAAGCGTATTCCATATTCTAGCAATCCGCACGATGAATGAAAGTGGAACTAAAGCGTTTCGTTCGGGTTTTTGGAATATCCGCCAAACGGTGACGCTTTTTCGTATTTCTGACTGTCCGATAGTAAAAAGGGCATTAGGGCATAAGGGAAAATTAAATGATGCAGATCAGATGCACACTCACCGAAATGAATCCGATAAAAAAACGATAAGCTAGCAACTTTGCGGCGGTGCTCCAAGCTTTGGAGTTTTGCACGAACAAGAGAATCGTTGCCTATGAGTGTCCTAGCACATTTCTCAACTGATTCCAAGGCTTCCAGTTGGTACTTAGCCGAACCATCCCAAAGATGGGAACAGTACCTACTCCAAGCAGGACCGAACTTGTGCTTGATATAGTAAAAGCAATTATACTCAGTATATAGTTATATTACTCAGTCAAAAGTCATGCGTTGCTATAAAATTTAAAAAAATATATCGTACATAAGTTCTTTAGTAACTTCTTCTTTATCGGCTAAAAAAACAATGATCTTTATCAAAATATTACTAAAAACATCACTTTACACATAAAGTCAAATGAAAGGCTTCACTTCAAAATAGATCCTGATGTTTTAAGTTGGTTGTGTGAGAGAACACTGCGACAAACATACAACTTTCCTATTACACTATCTTATTCGACTACCTATTTCAATTCATCAGCAGTGAGATTATAATATTAAAATAAAAATTTTGAAGTTTACAAGTATATATTAATTTTTTTTAATTAATTATACACAAAACAATAAAATAAAGCTCGTATGTCGATGAAAAGATATTCATCGAGGTTTTAAAGAACTAACCGATATTTCACCCCGTCTCTACCTCAAGACAAAGTCCAGTGTTTCCCAAAGCTGCGCCGCTGCGCCGTGCCCCTGTAATCTATTAGCAGCGGCGGCGCGGCGAGGCGAGGCGAGGCGAGGCGACGCCGGGGGCGATTGTCTGCGAGGGCTCATTAGGAGCCACTGGATTGCCGCGTTTCATAACAAAATTACGATTTTATAGTCAAGTGTTGCGATTTATAATAAAGCTGACGGCACACTGAGCGGCTTTATCATATTCTGGAAGATATAAATGTGACAATATCACGAAGAAAGTAAGCCAAAAATTCATGCATAAGCTAGCACTTGAAGGAGGAGGCACTGGAAGGAGGCACTTGACTCTAACAAAAATCATCATTTTAAAGCTTAATGATGATGATGATGATGTCTTCCTTGACGTATCCGTCAACGGCGAACCCTGCTATATTCGGTTGTGCGCCCGTATGTGGCTGGCAAAACCAAATTTTGTCTTGAAAATTCTATTGCATGGCGCACAGTGCAATAGTCCTTCAGCATTGTATGTATAGTTGTAGGAAGGCTTCGGACGGGTCTTCTTTAAAAGGCGTTTAGCATCTAGGTCATGTTTGCGCTTTTCTTCAAAATTTGTAACAGCCTTATAAACAGAGTTGCGCCATTCACGTCTCTGTTGCGCGAGCTCTTCCCAACCTTCACACGGGATGTCACATGCAGTGAGATGGCGTTTCAGGACATCCTTGTAGCGTAAAAATTGGCCCCCAGGTGTGCGCTTTCCCTCCTTCAGCTGTGAGTAGAAGACAGCTTTAGGCAGCCTGGAGTCATCCATACGAACCAAATGTCCACACTATCTCAACTGACCTTTTATCAGCAATGCTTCAATTCCGCACAGCCCAGTTCTTTCCAATACTTCAGAGTTAGATACTCGGTCTTGCCACTTTATTCGAATTATTGATCTTAAGCACTTCATATGGAAAGTATCGAGGCGCCTGATGTCACCTCTATAGAGACACCATGTCTCGGTGGCATACAATAATATGGGCAAAATTATAGCCTTATACACAGCGATCTTTGTGTGCAAGCGCAGATCATGCGAGTCCCAAACTCTTTTCCGTAACATGCCAAAAGATGCCGCAGCCTTTGCAATTCTTGAGGAGATTTCAGTTTCGAGGTGGTTATCGTTGCGAACAAAACTCCCTAGATACCGAAAAGACGTTACTTCCTCGAGAGCTTTACCGTCTAAAGTTATCGGTGTTGGGTCTGGTGTTGTACCACGTGCAGGTTGTTTGAGCACTTGGGTCTTCGACGCACTTATGACCAAGCCAAACCTTTGACACGACTCGTTTAGGCGATTCAAGTAAATTTGCAGGCTGTTAACATCACTGGCCATCAAGCAAACATCGTCAGCATAAAGGGTGTCGACGATAGAGAACTCCTGTACTGATTTCTTTGCTCTAAATCGCCCTATGTCAAATACACTTTTATCTGTTCTGACGTTTAGGCATATCTAACCAGTATTGTCACTATAAGAGTCTCTCAATACGATGGCGAAGTAAAAACCAAAGAGAGATGGAGCCATGACACATCCCTGTTTAACGCCACTGGTTACTAGAAATTGGTCCGTGAAGTCTGTTTCGTGCTGCACCCTAGCCATCATGCCATCGTGAAATTGGCGCACTAAATTAACAAACTTCTCAGGACAACCAGCTTTAGTGAGTACGGTCCAGAGTGCAGATCTCGGTACACGGTCAAAGGCTTTTTCTAAGTCGACAAAACACATATTAAGTGGGCGATGTTGTTCCAAAGACTTTTCTTGTAACTGTTTGACGACAAAGATAGCGTCGACCGTACCTCTGCCAGGGCGGAACCCACACTGGCTCTCAGGTAAAATGCGTTCCGCTAGTTCTCCCAGCCGATGATTTATAACATGAGCCAATATCTTGCCAGCCGCACTGAGTAATGAGATACCCCTGTATGATCCACAATCAGAAGTATCTCCTTTTCCTTTATATAATTTACAGATAGTGGCGTCCTTCCACGCTTGCGGAACATCGCCAGTATCCCAAATTCGCAACACAAGCTCAAATAGCCTATTTTGAACGCTGGGTCCACCATATTTGTACAGTTCAGCCGGTAGGCTATCCGAACCTGCGGCTTTACCATTTTTGAGTCGATTAACCGCAACGAAAAACTCCTCAAAGGATGGAGGGTCATCAAGCTCTGGGCACAAAGGCAGAGATGGAAGAGAGCTTATGTAGGTGAGATCAGCACCATGTCCAGCTGGGTTCAGCACTTCACTGAAGTGCTCAGCCCAGCGACTTAGTACATCATTGTGATCAGTCAGTCGTTTTGATTTATCACGGGAGAAGATGGGTGAAGTTTTTTTGAAACGTGGCCCGAAGACAGTTCTGAGACACTGGAAGAAAAGACCGGTCTGTTTGATATTCGCCAGATGTTCCAATTCTAAAGCTTTCTTCGACCACCAACGGTCTTTGAGGTCACGAATCTTAGATTTGAGCTGTCTTTGAATAGTTTTTCGCTGAGGATTTGTGGAGGATGCTTTCTCTAAACGCCTTGAATCTTTGATGAGTGTCATGATCTCAGCATCGGAGTCATCAAACCAGTCTTGATTTTTCTTCTCTGGCCTTCCGACCACCTTTTGGGCTACATTGTGAAGTGATTGCGCTAGGGAGCGCCAATGTTCATCAATTGAGCCCGTGGTGTTCAATGGTGTTATGTTAAACTCGGCGTTAAAATCCTCTTGAACCTTTGATGAATTTGACAGCTTTGCAAAGGCCAGCCGTGCTGGAATTTTATGTTTTGCTCGGCGAGGCGGCTTATAGCTGAGGTGGACTTTCGACCTTATTAAACGGTGATCAGTCCATCCTTCAGCGCCCCGCATTGCTCTGGTGATAGATACGTCTTTCAAATCAGCTCTGCGAACAATGACATAGTCTATCAAATGCCAGTGTTTAGAGCGTGGGTGCATCCATGATGTCTTATACTTGTCAGCCATTCGGAAGAAGGTATTGGTAACACACAGGTTAAATTCTGCACAAAGAGATAAGAGCAGCTCTCCATTAGTGTTACATTTACCGACCCCGTGCCGTCCAAGGACCTGTTTCCAGACGTGATAATCAGAGCCAACTCGAGCATTAAAATCACCTAATAAAATGATTTTATCGCTGGAAGGTATGCCTCTTAAAACGTTTTTCAAATCATCATAAAACTTCAATTTGTCTTCATCAGTATACGTCATAGTAGGAGCATAGACACTAATTAGATGTAGATATTTGTTGGTACTGATATGTAATCGAAGTGTCATAAGTCTATCATTAATACCTTTAGGCATTTCTACAAGTGTCTTGACAATGCTGTTTTTAATAGCGAATCCAACTCCACTGCTAGCTCGCTCAGTGGAAGTTTTGCCTATCCAGTAATAAGTGTACCCACCGCGGTCTTCGCAGAGCTCACCGCTGTCTGATAGGTGAGTCTCACTCAAGGCAGCTATATCAATATTATATCTCTGTAATTCCCTAGCGACAAGCGCAGTTTTGCGCTCTGGGCATAGATTAGTTGGACTGTCTAAAAGAGTTCGGATATTCCAAGTTGCAATATTAAAATAATTTGAATTTAGGATTTGAGATTTTTGATTTTTTCTACTTGTTTTTCGACCGCGATTAAGTCGGTGCCCGATGACCGCGGTTTGCCATCCGGGTGAAGGGTGGAAGCGGACTATGTTTGGGCCACCTTTTCTAGGCCCCTCCTCTGTGCAGAGGTAAGCAGAGCGATCCTAAATAGGGCTGCTTAGTCATCAGATGTGCTGCCGAACCTGTCCTCCCGCCCCAGTCGAGTCCAGAAGCGACCACTCTCATCTGACCGCCATATGTGCAGGTAGACAGCTAGGAACCAGATACACCGTGCTCCGAATTCCCACCACCATCTCCCCATCGCCATAGGTCTTTTGCTCGTAGTCCATATTCTAGCCAAGGTTCATCTGCGCGTGAGTTGTTTAAAGTGAGTAAGCGGTTGCGCTGGTGCAAACCCACTCTCTCGTCCCATTCTACCAGTATTCAGTGGATCAGTTACCTGATACGACCGGTGGTAGTAGAGATGCAGTGAATTGGCCGTCAACCATACAAGATCCTGGTTGACGCCCTTAAAGGCGCATCACATCACCTTGCTACGTCGCCGCGAATCGCCGGAGTCATTAGTCTATCGACTGTGCCCGCCTTCCGCACCGATGCAGACTTTGTGTACTTTTCGGGGGATCTCCCGAATAGCTGTTGAATTGAATACAGCCCCCTCCGTTAGGTTTAGTGCACGGATCGTCGTGGTGACCGGGGTGTGGCCGCTGTGTACACTACAGCTACGTGGAGCCACTAACGGAGAGATTATGGGCGGCAAGCAGTGACGCCAGGGGTTGTCTTCTTGCTAGAATACAAGACGATCAGCAACTACCTGACAGTGAAAAAAAAACTTTAAAGACACTGTTGAGCCCCCCACTACACCCCACCCAAAGCTTAATATTACGCAAACGAATCTCCTAATTGAAAAATTGTTGTGTATAGGCATATCCAATATTAAAAAAAAAAATATTTTGCAATTTACCACAATAGCGACTAGCGATATCAGTCACATTGTCGCCTATGATCACTACGAGTACAACACGTCATATCAGAAATACAATTCGTTCTGCATATTTTGAAACGAGAATCCCATTGGAACTTGGTCTAACTATTAGAATCTATTATTTATTTATTTGATGATAGGCAAGCAGCAGAAGCTGATGAGCCTATATCCTGCAGTGCACAAATTTACTGGTTGTCTAATATGTAAAATAACGCCATCTATGTGTATCTGCCTAAGTATTGGAGCCAGCAGAATGTCTCGGTGTGTAGCAGGTTCTCGTGACCCGATTGTGAATGTTTCAGTTTGGTTGGCAGTTAATTAACAATGCAGCGGCGCGGCCCGAGGCTCTTCCGTCGCCGCGCTACGGCGCGCCTCACAGAGCCGCACCGAGCCACACCGGGCCGCACCGGGCCGCACCGAGCCGCGCCGAGCCGCACCGGGCCGCACTGGGCTCCAACGAGGTGCAACCGCTGCAAAGGAAAAGTGTACTAACACCCGTATACTAGAAATTACTCAGGAAATGCACAATATAGAAATTGTGAGGATGTAATCTTTCATAACATAATCTGTACAAACATTTCCAATATGTGTGTCAGGATCGTACCTATATACCAAGTGGAAAGTTGTAACCTCTATTTGTCCTAATGGGAAAAACTGATTGTTTGTTTGTAAGCATTTTCTAATAAGTAGCCACAGTGGATTAGCAAGTAAGCATCGCAAAAATTAAAATACTCGACATACCTACTTGCTGATGTCAGCAAGTAGGTATGAAGAATGTAAGGAAAGTATGAAGACCATCCATCCACAAGATAGACAGACAAGCTCATACGGTAGGAAGACGCTGGTTGAATTTTTAGCTGATGATGAGACTAATGAAAACAATGACAAAATGATCAAGCATGAGGCGGGAGCTGGCCTGCTCGGCGTATGCTACCAGTTTGTAAAGAGTACGGGCACCCAAACGCGTGAAGGTATCAAACTGAAAATATCGAAAACGGTGGTTTGTATTCTCTTGAAGTTGTAAAGCAATCGATCTTCTACTTTATTTTTTAAACATTTCAAGTTTCTACTACATATTTTATTGCGTTGACTACACAATTAAAATAAATCCTAAAAAACAATTTTTGCACTAGTATAGGTATTAAGTATATTTTGGATATTTGAAACTCGCAAGTAGATCAAAACATATGTACTTACTTCTATAATATAGAATCACACAATTTAACAAGGATTCTGTTTTTCGAGTGTATGTACATAGATATTGTATGTATATATGATCGCCTACAGCCTAAACGGCTTGGCCGACTTTGATGTGCAAGGTGTCGTTAGATTCGTCTTCACTTCCTGAATGTCATAGGCAAATATTTTGTTAATAACAATATTACGTCTCTCGCAAAAAAAAATACGCTTCTCCGTAACCTCCAGCGATCTTTTTCGTAATAAACTACTGATTTTACTAGAACAATTGTAAAGAATGCGCATCTATAAACTTTTACAGCGATTTTACACATACTTTCTCACCAAAACGTACACTGCGTAACACTAACGTAATAGCGTATCAAGCATAACAAAATCGAAAGTTAAACTGTAAAAACGGCTTTTTTACGGTCGGGTATTTTCTTTTTCTTTTAATATAATATATATAATACTTGTTTTTACTGTAGTTTATTGTTTTATTTAGTTATGTCCCTTTATACACTAATTCGTAGGAGCGTTTTTTTGTTGTGCCTAGATAAAAACAGTAACATAGAATAACCCAATTTCTCTAACTATAAAGTAACCTTCAGTGTCGTTCGCATAAAGAGTGACCCATTTTCAAATAATCATTTAATTTAAGGATTTAATTAAAACAGAGTGCGTAATAGAATGCAAGCCACTCAGTGCAATATTTAACCGTGGCCGTAATGAAGTAGTTCCAGAGACAGGTTAATTATTCGACTCCCTGACGGTGCGTCTGGTATTCTAACAATTAATTTAATTGTGCCACCTACAGTCCTCCCCCCCCCACCCCCCTCCCCCCGTGTGGCCCGCGGTACCATCCCGGTGCGCTGTCTGTCTCTGAACCCTGACCTAGAGAGAAAGTAACCTTATTTCGAGTATTTGCTACTTTCCAAAGGGACATACATATTTACAAGGTCTCTGAATTAACTGGATTTTTTTCTTTCATCTATCCGGATGTTGGTACTCGCATACAAATCATATTTTTCTAACAATCTTGACGAAACTTGGTACACAGATTCTTCAACTTTATAGATTTCCTTTTTCCTTTGTCGTCGGGGATGGGGAACATTTGCTACAGCTCCATCTACTGATTTATTTTGATAATATTTCGCAGAAACAATCTCTACTCAATTCTAAACAAGAATATTCAATATGAGCAGAGTCAGTAAAAAGGTAGTCAATACAAAAGTTAGTGAGATCTCAGGTAACGAGAGGAGAGGTTTGCTACGAGATTGTTTATCGGCTGATTTCGATGATATATTTGGCACAAAACATTTGATACCCTTTTCTGTCACATAATCATTTTAAATAAGTATGAGTTTTGGGAACGTTGCAAAGAAAGATTGTTCTCGCGAAATTTGGCAAGAAGCATTGTGTTAGAGTAATAGGAAAAAATACGAAAACTGGACATTTTTAATTTAATCACAAAAAAATAGTGTCTTTACCCAAATAATGAGGGTCCAAATTTTAAAGTTCTTTAACCGTATCATGTGGGGTATCATACTCGTATAAAAGAGCTTTATTAGCATAAGTTAAAACAGGTATTTAAATATTTTACGATGTATATTTTTCGGTATAAGAAGGAAAATATTTAAAAAAAAAATACGATGTTCCCCTTTTATCTACTAGTTTGTGCGGAACCCTCGGTGTGCGAGTCTGACTTGCACTTGTCCGGTTTTATTTTATTTTTATCACTACCTTCATAGTCAGTACCTTAGGACGGACTTTTCTCCAAAACTTCTTAAATTTGGTTGATTTGGTTTGAAATTATCAACTGATGGTTAATCCATTTAGATCATTAATTCATTTGTATTTGCTGTATCTAAGTACTACATCCTACAACTCAATTTAAGTATAAGAATATCCTGATGTACCTACCTAAGTACTCCGTTTGAAGTGGATTCAATACATGTAAGTTTTTTTATACGATAATAGGCTTGCGCTTGACCGCTAACTCGCCAGATATCGTTAAGCGATAGTTGCGGTCTACAATGGAGCGCGCTTGCCTAGAAGGAACCTATTCACTCGCGATTTGAAGACACCCAGATTATATCCATCCGGAAAGACCCATTCAGGAAGCGTGTTCCACAGCTTGGCGGTACGCACAATAAAAGTGGAATTAAAGCGTTTCGTTCGAGTCTTTGGAATATCCACCATGAATCGGTGTCGTTTTTTCGTGCTTCTTGCCGTCCGATAGAAAAAAGGGCAGGGGGAATACGATCATGCAAATCAGATGCACACTCATCGAAATGTATTCGATAAAAAGTAAATTTATATGGTGTTTAGATGTGTTGAAGTGTGATATGAATGTGATATACTCATACTATAAGCAAAATAGATTCGGTATACATTGCAGTTCTGAATAAATATCTCACATCTATATGTGAATTCAGCTGAGACAGGAATACATTGAGCCATACTCTGTAATTACAAGCACATCGATGTCTCGTGTATTTCGTGCTACAAGATTGTATTGATCCTAATTCTAAAACCGTAGCCGAACCTTGAGAATGGCAAACATTGGATATTTGTAACAAGCTTCCAAAACCGTAACGTTTCTCGACGGCACTCAAAGACAAAAGCGCTCCGTTGCACGCTCCGCGGCTCCGCGCCGAGCTCGTCTCCCGCACCACTCCACAAAAAACATTCCTTTCCACGCATTGTCCGTAAACCTGCTAAATGCTAATCCCCAAACATTCGGGGGCGCCCCTCCCCCGCCCGGACCCTCCCGAGTGCGATTCTAATGGAGTTTTTTAAGAAACGTACAATAATCGTTACGAGAAGGAAATTAAGCCATCTTGGGTTAAAAAGTCCAAAAGTGGAGTGTGTCGAGGGTGCGGGGGGTGAGCGGGGTGTCGCCCGGGAGCGGGGGGTGGGGGAGGTATAGATTTTTCGGGGTGCGTTTTGTAGCTGGGAAAACAAGCGTTTAGACGCGATCCGAGGGAGTTACGTGGCTAACAAATGGCTACCACACTAGGATATTTTTGGTAAATTTAAGTACCTACCACAGAATTCGCCCTATTTACAGTAAGTCTTTGGTACCTACATTATCTTCTAACAATAGGTACTCACGTAGTTCAGCTAATAATCCAAACACGAAAATGTATTATAACAATAAAAGCTTCTTAGTAATCACATTTGTTAATCAAAAATGTAGTTCTTTATGTATTAGGACACATTAGCAATGACATTTGATAAATTTATAGCAGTAGATAGATTTAGTGGTTTATTGTTCAAACTTTTAAAACATAAATGGTAAGTAAACCAGCGCAACATTCCAGCGCTCGTCCCTCACACTCGTACATCAACTACTAACATTACATTACGTTATTACGAGACATCAACATAATAAATTCATTTAGCGCTTTAAGCGACGATCTAATCTACATAATAAGATGATCGAGTGATCGTGTTAAATAACTTATTGTATAAAACACACCAATTTGTATTCACGCCGAGGGGATATTATCATAATCCGGGCATGAGAGAGGGATGCCAGATAACGAACTGGTTAACGGCGGAGAGGGACGGAGGAGGAAGCTATTTGGCACTGAAATATGGAAGAGATGTTAGGTTTTATTAAAGTTTTCAGAGGGTAATGAGGTATTATTGAATATCAACGTGTTAAATGGAGCGAGTCGACGTGAATACAACCGGTCGAGACGAATCTGTTGCTTAATTAAACAGTAGTACATGGCCGTTTTACATTACCTATATCTAGGTAAGTATATCCATTGGGGAGGCCTATATCCAGCAGTGCCATGTTCTTGTGGCTCAGATGATGATGATGATATAGTTTGGACACGGCGGAAATCGGAAAGGTACTGTTTAGGTAATCGATCATAACACTGCTTTTCAGCTTTCCCATCGACGGCTTTTAATAATCATATATGTACTTACTTAATTACTTAGTATACCTATATGTTGGTAGGTAACAGAATTATTAATAGTCTGGATATTTACCTGGGGACACGGCAGTGACCCCGGCCAAGTCGAGCACAAGATATAAGTTATTAAGCCACGATATAATAAAAACAATAAAACCTACATAAAACAATTTACTCCATAAAAAGGTGATATTATTTTGTTTCTGTTTTTTATTATTATTATTAAGTCACAGAAAATTGTAAATAAATATATTTAATAAGATAAGACAGGTAAACATTGAACAATGTAAAAATAGATTATGAAATTTGAACACAAGCCAATTTTGAGTGATGGTATTGTTCAAAATAGCACACCTAACCTGGAATCAACCAATGGAAAATATTCCCTAAGTGTCAACACGTAACGTTAGGCGTTTGACTACAGAATTAAAATAAACATCAGATTTAAATTTAACTATTCAGTTGTTTATGGTTGAAACTTGGCTATCATCCCCATCATCATCTACAGCTTTCTCATTCCCACTACTAGTTCGGCCACAATTTCTTAATTTATTGTACAGAGTTCGCGCCGCACTTTATAAAAGAACGAGTCTCGCTGGGAATCTCACTCGGAGAGGTCGAGTGCTCTCTATTATTGCACCTCTCGTGTTATTGCGAATTGAGCTCTGCATGCCGAATAATAAAGTTCAAAGTTTATTTGTTCGCGGATAGTTTCGTTTTCAGGCTAATTAGACGACTGAAGCGATCCTACCGTGTAAGTAAATTGGAACTTTAAGTTACGGTGTTAAGTTCAATTTTGCATTGAATTCGTTGCTTGCTCTTTATATCTAACTAAAAAAACTGTTTGTATGTAACAAACATTTGTAAAGATCTTTACATCTGGAAGTAACTGTATAATTATTATATTATCTGTGTTTTGTTTAGTCCAGAATAATAGAGTCTGCAAAATGTTTTAGTACAAATTGGTTTAGTTTTTTTTTACAGAGAAACTACTTGACATAATTTAAACAGTCTACGAAATAAACAATCAATAGTTTGGAAAGAAAACAAAATATCTACTCAATAGAACAGAGCATGACATAGGTTTAATAAGGTCAAATTCAAGGACATATGTACATACATATTTCGAAGTATTAGAATAAAATTGGTCAAGTTATTTTTTTCCATAATATCATTATTTATCTAGCAAACGTTGTAACGAACTCTGATCAAGTGATCATATAAACACATTCTACTGGTTACAGGCCTGCCGTACAGAGCAGACATTATACTGTTTCCACTGTATTGAACAAAAATAGCACTGACAAGCAAACCCCGTCAGCAGCACCTAGTTTAGGAAACTAGCTATTACCCGCGGCTTTGTCTGGAGGTGTCGGGCCATGCTCTCTTCATACCCTCACCTACTACATACACTACACACACACACACAACACACATGCACACGAAAACTGTCTGTAATAGGAACTAATAAGGTCTATATTCCATGGTAAACGTTACAGGTTACTTAATAACCTAAAAGATTTATTTAAAAATCCTCTGAATGAAGATAAAAATACAGTTGAAATTGGAAGTAGATGAATGTTAGTAGGTTGGTTTGATTGTGATATTATATGACGGTGTAGTTATCAAACAATAAATTGAGGCTAGATACTAGAAATAGCATTCTGTTTTAATAACAACAACGGGGGCCATGATTGTACTCATCAAATATGAAAAACCTTTTGAATGGGACGAATCCTGATGTCGCGAACAAAACAATTGTTCCACACAAACAATTGATTGACTTTCAATAAAATCTACAATACAGCATAAAATGTATAGTGCAGTTTAAAATGTACGGTACAGACTAAAATGTACGGTACAGCATAAAATGTATGGTATAGCATAAAATGTGCGGTACAGCATAAAATGTACGGTACAGCATAAAATGTACGGTACAGCATAAAATGTATGGTATAGCATAAAATGTGCGGTACAGCATAAAATGTGCTATACAGCATAAAATGTACGGTACAGCATACAATGTATGGTACATTAAATATGAAAGACACAATCACAGGCGAATAATTGTATAATTGACATAATTTAATATTATTCGTACCTAGTACGTAACAGAAACTTGCTTAATTCGGTAAAAATCTCCCAAATTTCTGTACTTTAAATTTTTTTAAATAATGTAATATACCTAATTATAGTTTAAAAAAGTGAAACAACCGACTCCAAAATACGCAATTCTATTTACTTGGATGACATATTATTTCCAGTTATTTTAAAACCAAACTACTGATCCAATTTTAGTAAAATTAATACGAGACCTATAAATTATGACCTAAGTATCAAACAAAAAAACTAATCATCAAAATTCATAATTATTGAAGTACTCGCATAACAAACATACAAAAAAACAGGACAAGTGCGAGTCAGACTCGCCCACCGAGGGTTCCGTACAAACGAGTAGATAAAAGGGGGAAATCATATATTTTTTATATTTTCCTTCATAAACCAAAAAATTTACATCGTAAAAATATTTAAAACCCTGTTTTAGCTTATGCTAATGAAGCTCTTTCATATGATACCCCACATGATACGGATAAAGAACTTTAAAATTTAGACCCTCATTCCTCGCATAAAGACACTATTTTTTTTGTGATTAAATTAAAAATGACCAGTTTTCGGATTTTTTCCTATATGTACTCTATGTGTACTCTAACACAATGCTTCTTGCCAAATTTCATAGTTCTAGGTCAACGGGAAGTACCCCATAGGTTTTGATTCCCTTGTATAAGTGTCGAAATGTGCCTTTTACAACATATTCGGCTGTAACTTTTTTTTACGAAAACTGAGAAATTTGATTTTTCTTTCTGCAGCAAGAGACTATGGATCTGCGTATATAGTTTTAATTTCAACACGATACCTTCACGGATTCCCGAGATACGGACGGACGGACAACAAAGTGATCCTATAAGGGTTCCGTTTTTTCCTTTTGAGGTACGGAACCCTAAAAACCTACAGTCTAATTGAGAACTGTATCCACATAGTTTAGTGTTCGTGATGCGTGATTATATGTAGAATGATAAGTTATCTTTGGGATACAATATAACAATATAATAACATAGATAGTAAGAGTATGACTGATATAGATAGGAGGCCTCTAGCACGTAGTACTTAGTATATAAGCTTAGTTATTTGTTACAATAAATTAGACCGATATCATCATGTGTCTCATTATCACCAACCCTCCAAGCTCCGGCATAAGAACCTCCTCCTTTTTGTTGTCGGTTAAAAATGTAATTAAACACATCCAATCTGCCGTTTACATTGATATTATTATTGTAGTCAACAAAATTGCAAAATATATAAGACAAAATGTTGCCTGTCAAAAATAGAAATCAGTTTTTAGGGTTCCATGGTTAACTACGAACCCTTATAGTTTCGCCATATCCGTCCGTCTGTTCGCGGCTTTGTTTAAAATGTATTAGTACTAAAAAGCTGTGATTTTCCACGGATACAAAATATTAGTTATGCCGAAAAAAACTTAGAATAAAATCTTGAAAAAAAAATATTTGTGGTATCTCCCGTACACGTAAAGTGGGAATGGATTATTTTTTTCTAATCTATCCCATCATGTGGGGTAGGTACCATTGGATAGGTAATCATAAAAAAAAATGGAGTGTGCGAAAACAATTTTTCAATTTAGTTTCAAACGTAGAGAAAAGAATATATCTAGGGGTCCAAGTCCTAGTAATTTTAAGGTTGGAATTGATAAAGTTACAATGATCCATCAGCTGTGGTAGTTCATTGTTGCACAGTCATAGTACAGTCTAATAACATTTATAAAGCGCATCCAATGTACGAGTAAAGCATCACCGATAGGAGTGCGACAATCGCTGCGAAGCAGTACCTCGTCGCGAGCCGCTCGCGTGTGACTCCAACCAATAACCAGTAGTGGGCACATTTCACACCTCCACCGACACACACAAATTGCACTGCACTCCGCAAGGGACGAGCGCAAGCGACTCGCTACCTCTTGTCACATGCGGTGAAGAATGTCGCTATGTCTTGTCACGTGGGAAATAGAGATCGAGCACATTATTCAAGTTTGGAGTGATCGATACCTACTTCAATCATTTCTGATAATAAATATTAAAATTTGATGATTTATGACGAAGATGCAGTGATGTGATGTTTTGTGAAATATCCACAAATATTTATTTATTATTATTATTATTTATTTCAATGCAATTCGATACGCAAAAATGGTACGCTAATAAGATGAAAAATACTGAAATAGTTCTCCTCTCGCTGTCATGTGTATACCATTAATGTATACGGTACTCACACACTCATATCTGCTACGTAGTTTGAGTGAGTGTGTTACGTTCCGACGTCACTGGCCATAACCGCACAGCGGTCACGTTTTAAGCGAGGCAAAAGAAAACTTTAATGACTGTTATTTTTTAACGAATTTTACTCCTCCAAAAAAATAAAGTCCTAGAGCACACGAGTATATACTAAGAATGCAAATATATATTGCGTTCATGAGCCTCGTTGCAGCGTTGTGGCTTAGAATGAAAGAATGAAGAGTCGGTACGTATTGTGAAAGGTCAGAAGAAGA
This sequence comes from Lycia hirtaria, assembly GCA_947563715.1. Lineage (NCBI taxonomy): Eukaryota > Metazoa > Arthropoda > Insecta > Lepidoptera > Geometridae > Lycia > Lycia hirtaria. Next base: position 31,534,999 of record OX387375.1, read on the forward strand.
TTGTTATCCCGTGATAGCAAATAAAATTAATAGCATAATATTCAAGGAAGTAAGTGTATCGTGTTACTTATATGTTGTAATAGCATAATATACAAGGAAGTAAGTGTATCGTGTTACTTATATGTTGTAATAGCATAATATACAAGGAAGTAAGTGTATCGTGTTACTTATATGTTGTAATAGCATAATATACAAGGAAGTAAGTGTATCGTGTTACTTATATGTTGTAATAGATACTATTTATGTTAGGTAACCGTTTTTCTTCACTACACGGCTATCAGTGTATCAGTGCGGCGCACAGTTTGTTTATTACCTATACCTAAATGCGACATCGTATTTCCAAACAACAGTCGGCCGACCAGTTATTCTTAGTCATGGCTGTATAAAATATATGCCGCCGTGTTTAGGGTTCCGTACCCGAAGGTTAAAACAGGACCCTATTACTAAGACGCTGTCTGTCACCAGGCTGTATCTCATGAACCGTGCTAGATAGACAGTTGAAATTTTCACAGATGATGTATTTCTGTTGCCGCTATAACAAAAAATACTAAAAAATATAATAAAATTAATATTAAAGGGGGCTCCCATACAACAAACGTGTTTTTTTGCTCGTTTTAGCTTGATATTGGCAACAGGTAGACGCTTTAAATATTCACAGAATATTGAGTTATATTATTCGCTTTAAAAATAAATAAAAAATAAAATAAAATAAATATTTAAGGGGACAAACAACAGACATGTTTTTTTTCCGGTTTTATAGATAATGGTACGGAACCCTTCGTGCGCGAGTTCGACTCGCAACTTACTGACTGAATTTATTTTTAGACGTGCACTTAAATTTATGGGTATTGAACGAGACTGAGTCGTCACACTCGGCGATGTACTAACGCTCTTTCGGGTCAAGTTGGCTCGAGTCGATTAACATCGCCTTAATGAAGTTTTTACTTCTGTCGTATGGTCTTAAGCACATACATTTTTAAATATTCGATCTAACGGAATGTTTAAATTAAATTGCAATTGTTAATATCTCGCTTCAGCATCTTCCTTGTACCAGCTAGCTCCCGGCGCCCGCGGAAGGGTTGCGCGCACGTGTGGGGTGTGTGGACCAATAACCGAGCCCTCGGCGGCAGGACACAGCTTCGATACCAGTTACTAGGGCCCTCCGAGGACCAGCGCAGATTATAGCGTAGTTACTTGGCATTCCGAAAGATAACGAGAAGGAAAACTAAGACAGATAAGGAACAGCGAACGAAATTGAAGCCAGGACTTTAAGATGAAAATCATACAAGCATAGTTTATAAAAGTCAACAAAAAGTGACATGAGTGTCTGACTGACACACAACTTACACCCTAAACCGTTGGATGTAGAGACTTGTTATTCTGAAGATGCCTTCCTTCTCATGTGTGTTCATCGAGAATGTATTGCTCAGTCGCAGATAAAACCGCGATATGTAACTAGATGGAAAATAATAATAGTCCCTACTGGTGGACTATTAACAGTAGACCCCGCGAGCAAATACTTTTGTAACAATACTTGTTGCAAAGAAGTACCTACGTGCTCACGAATTGTTTAAAATTGAGTAATGAATGTTTCTGCCAAATACCTCCTTCATAAAAAATCCTCGACGATAAAATATTCTAAAATGAATTTGAAATCAAAATTCATTTATTCAAGCTGAGTACGTTAGCGTACCTACACTACACGACGTCGACGATGCGTGACTACGTCTATAAAATCGTAAAACCAGTATAGTACGTACTTATACCAAGTTTTGCTTAGTTAAATTTAATATCAACCAGCTGAAAATACCTGTTGTGCGGAAATCTTTGTTCGCTTCGCTCACTCAGTCCATTATATTAATATATAATGGACTGAGTTGGTTCATATGAAATCCTTCCTTTTAGGCAGTCTAGTGCAATAAAGGGTTTGTTGAGATAACAAATTAAAACGAGTAATCGTTTAAAAAACAAAAAGTAATCGGGGAACATATCTATGTACCTACTTTGAAAAAAACTCAGATGCATTGAGAACCTCCTCCTTTTAGGAAGTCGGTTAAGAAAACTATCAAAAAATATTTCTTTTAAGTAATTTAAAGTAATGTATAAGCTATCAATTGTCTAATATCTTTCATTAACATACGGAACATCCTCACAGAATAGATGCCACTAACTAGGGTTCCGTGCTAATAGCCCGTGAAACGCTTGTCTAATCGTGCCGGCGATCGATACGGAACCCGCCCCACATATCGCTCTCACACAGCCGCGATATACGCCGTCTTTCGAACTGGAAGTATTTTAATTGTATTATATGTTATATGTTGTATTGTATATTGTATGTTTACAGGTAAGAGGATAACTAATACCATAAGAGTATGTATGTGTGTTTATCATTGTACGATTGAGCGAATAAGCATAAGTATGAACAGTAGACCTCGTAAGCCCAAACTTGTGCAAAATTACTTGTTTCTAACTCGCGAGGTCTATCGCTCATATTCCAAATGTTATAAAATCAGCCATTACAAGTCAATTGTGTTCTATTTTCTATCCACGTCTCGGTATAAAATTCAAAAATAGTGTAAGTACGTGTGCCGGACATTATTTATTAATTTTGGGATCCGTTCGAGAAATATTATATTGATAAAAATAGATTGTTAGAATGAAGAGTCAATTTTAACTGAAACAATAAAAATATTACTACTAAGTACTCGTAGACGAATAAAATTACTTTAATTACGTAAAGGTTGCACAAGTTATTACAATACCAATAAACAAACACCTGATCCGTTTCAATCGCATGAACTAGCAGAGCAGACTATTCAATAAGTAGGAATAATTGTAAAGCACAATCGAGCGATTGAAATGACCACAGCACTGTAGGTATGAGTACCACGGATATTCACTAACCTCTATCTGACAACATCTCACTCAAACAAATAGCCCTTTATCCATCCACCATTGAGTGCACAAAGGACCATTCTCGAAGGTGTGAGCCTTTTCAACCAGTTAAGGCCATAAAGACCCATTTAACTCTTTGTTGGACCTTTTTCCAGAGGTGTTGGTGTGTGTTGACGTACTCTGGAGAACTCCTGCTTCTAATAGCTGTGAGATAGCTCCTTCTTATTGCCATTGTGTGAGTGTTCTTTCATTCAACGACGATTGAATAAATATTGATTTGGTGTGGTTTTGTCGTGTTGTCTTGTTCACACATCAGTTTTGACATGTTTTATCGTTCTTCCCTTCATAAGTGGGACCGGTACAATGAGCTAGATTCCTTAATACGTCTTTGTCATCGATATTGGATATACTAGGTTGACTTTGTTTGTGATTGAGCGTTTCTGCTCTCCTTTTATTGTAGGGACTTCTAAATTGTAGACAACACTATCTGAGTCATATAGATATAGGTACCTAATAGAGGTATCTGTCTGGGTCTTTAAATTGCGAGTAAATAGGTGTCAACTGTAGGTAGCCACGCTTGGTCACAGAGAGCAATATCATTCCACATCAGGCGAGTTAGCAGTCAAACCACAGAAGAATTGAATACCCATGTTCTCCGTGCTAGTTTCGACCATCCCGCACGTGACACCTCCGTAGCCAAAATGGTAAAGTCTCCCAAGTATATCTACAAATCGGGAGATGCGGGTTCAAGTCCCGTCGGATGTGTATAATTTTAGAACTGTCTATAAATTTGTCTTGCATTTTGTTAGATTGTCACTTTGTATGCAGCCTGGAATCACTCATAATAACCTCTGTTCAGTGTATCTATCTATAGATCGGATTCAGCTTGCGAGCTACCTGCCATGGTTCGGTGGCAAGCACAGATGTTACTGAACAAGCAGAATACAAGTGGAAGTTTGGAAAACTCGAAAACCCCCGAAAAAAAAAACGGATGAACCGATTTTGATGAAACATAGCTGAGAACACTTTCGATAAAATTTTCATTTAAACAAAAAAACTCAATCGAAATCGTTCCCATCAGTTTGAGAGCTACGATGCCACAGACGGACACACAGACACACAGATACACACGTCAAACTTATAGCACTTTTTGGGTCGGGGGTTAAAAAAGAATGATTCTTTAGACAGTTGAGTGTCGATACGAAGAAGTCACTCACCTGATGGTAAGTAGAATTTGATCAATACATTTTTTCGAGCGTATATCTACATTTCGTTTGTCATTTAGTTTGTCTGACTTAATTTATTTCACTGAAATGAACTTATTCTTTCCATATTAGTCTTCACCAAGGATAGTCTACACTTACCTACTTCTCTGTTAGGGTCCGCGTCTCTTAATCCTTTATTAATTAGGCTGAACCAGTCTTAGTGACATTTAACCAATACTAGTTCGTATTGGATACCAAAACTATACCTACTTATAATATTGTAAAATCAAGACAAACTGTTATTATTGATTGTATCTGCACGTTGTCTGTCTATATAGGTATGTAGGTACTAACTTGATGAAGTTTTTTTTATACATTAAAGATCTACGATTGACCACCAACTCGCCTGATGTTAAGCGACGTATGTGTGTGTGGCCGAGGATGCAGCTCGTCGATCTAGAATTGATTTTAGAATATTCTTAAAGTAGACATTCAAACGAGAAAACAAAAACACCTCATAATTTTGATTATGTTTCTATAATCGCATTAAAATTATGGTGAGAAACTTACAAACTCCACATAAAATATTTGTAATAACTAAGCTTTTCTCCCACAGCGTTATTCTGTCATTATTGTGGATAAAAAACATTCGCAAAACGCAAATTTTAAAAGAAATGTAAAAACTAGCCATTTGTGTGCTAACTCCGCGGACACCGCTGCTGGCAGCTGGGTCCGCGCTCACAATACGTAAGTACGTACAGTGCAGTAGCCGCACGCGGCGCCGGCGCATTGTGCGCCTCCTTTGTACTGCGCAGGAGTCGCGCGACTGCAGTCTGTGCCTGTTGACCTTACTCTAAACGATTTTATATAGGACTACCTATCTCTGAAAATTGTTGAGATGAAGGTATTACTGACTCCTCACTCTTTTTTTGCATAGTTTTCAGTTTTATTAAAATAATCTGAGGTGATAAGGTTTTATTTTTGCGAAAAGTTTCATTACAAATAAATCATAATATGAATTTATTTGGTAATCAGAATAACATTTGGTTGAATCTGAATTGCCCGAATCCGTTTCATAGAACTGCCTGATTCCAAATATTTACGTGGCACGTGTTTCTGATTCGGGAAGTTTGGTAGCCATCTATTTTGTTTGCCCGAACAGTTATTAGGTTCGGTTCGGTAAGTTTCTATTTTATTTCCAGAAATCTTCTAATTTACAAAGGTTCGGTTATAAGATGTATCAAGTGTTAGCTTAGGTTCGTTAGGTTTCTTTTCATTGTAACATGAACGTTCATGTTACAAAGATTTGGTTATCAGACGAGTTGTCAAATGATCTTTCGAGATTTTGCTAAAGTGACTTTTGAAAAATATAAATTCCATTTTCGGGGAAATGATATTCGACATTTCACAATTCGGAGTATTTTTTTTATTTGTATTTTTATTTTTTATTTTTAGGGGGCCAAATGGGCTTTGGCAGCCCCGGCTGGTCACTGCGACCTTTACAGATCTATTGTGACATCCCCTATTACTTACAGCACCTCTCCAAGTCCAATGCTGAGCATGTAGTCAGTGATGGCCTTGGGGGAGGAGGTTTTTATCACATCGGGTGAGATTATGTGGCCTCCAAGGTGCCGGCTTCTGCTATGGTGCAGAGGCTCACATTCGCATAGGACATGTATGGGCGTTTCGTCCTTTGTGCGACAGAACCTGCAAGTGGTGTGTTCACCTAGGCCCATAGTGTTTAGGTGTTTGTTAAGCTTGCAGTGTCCGCTGAGGGTTCTAACCAGGACTCTTAGTCGAGTCCTGCTTAGTCGTAGAGCCTCCCTGGAAAATTTCGCAGTGAAGCCTGCTATAAGCAGTTTTGAGTGTCTCAAGCCAGGGTTATTCTTCCAGAGCTTCAGTGCCTGGTCATGCCCCCAGGCCTTTAAGGCACTATAAGCGCCGCTGATGGGTATGCCACAGAATGGTTCGGGTCCTATCGGTGGATTTTCCGCACCAGCTCTTGCTAATTCATCAGCAGTCTCGTTGCCGCTGATACCGCAGTGCCCAGGAACCCATGCCAATGTTACCGAGTTAGTAGAGCTTAGGGTGTTTAGTAACTGAGCGCACTCTAAAGTGAGTTTAGAATCAATTTTATCCGACATCAAGGCTTTTAGTGAAGCCTGACTGTCGGAGAGGATGATTATCCTTTTATCTTTATATGACCTGAGCAGGTTTTCATGTACGCATCTTATAATAGCGTACATTTCGGCCTGGAAGACGGTGGCGTATTGTCCTAGGTGAACCGTAAGGTTGGCCTTAGGGTCGCCGCCGTATATCCCTGCGCCTGCTCTGCCATCTTTCCTGGAACCATCTGTATACCAGATTATGTCACCGGACTTTAACTCTTTAGGCGTGTCGTCCTTCCAAGTCGTCCTGTCAGGTAAGTGAACCTTAAATAATGTCCTGAAGTTTGTTATGCCTGTCATGGTATCTGAGGGCATAGCCATGATGGGGTTTTTGATGAGGTCTTCGTAGAGTTTCCTCATAGTCAGCGATCTCCAATTTACTCGATCTGATATAGAGGCTCGTAGTACCGCAGATCTCGCGCATGACTGCACGTGTATGTGCAAGGGTACAAGGTTAAGCAGAGCCTCTAGTGATGCAGTGGGAGTTGTGGAGAGCGCTCCAGTAGCTAATAAGCAGGCAAGTCTTTGTATGCTGTTGAGGGCATTGATGCAGGTCGCCTGGGAAGTCTTCCTCTGCCACACTACGCAGCCATAAGTGACCATGGGTCTCACAATGGCGGTATACAGCCATAGTGCGACCGTTGGCTTGAGCCCCCAGTTCGTTCTTGCCAGACGACAGCTTGCCCCCAACGCGATCTTTGCCTTCCGCGTTACGTGTTGTAGATGTTTATTCCAGGTGAGGCGTTGGTCTAGATATATACCTAGGTACTTAGCCTCCCTGGAAAGATGCAACGTTTGACCAAAAAGTTTAGGAGGCTTTAATGACGCCAAATTCCTCCTATTGGTAAACGGGACTAAAATGGTTTTTGCAGCGTTGACGGTTAAGTTAACCTCACCGCACCACTGTTCTACCATTTTCAGGGCTACCTGCATACGGCCCGATATTGTGCTAGGGCATTTGCCAGCTATCAATATCACCAGGTCGTCTGCATAGTCCTGAGTGTAAAAACGAGCTCCATTTAATTTTTGGAGGAGTCCGTCAACCACAAATGACCATTCCAGAGGGGATAATACGCCCCCTTGGGGGGTATTATCCAATTCGGAGTATAGATAGGTAACCAATTTAATTGTAAGAATAATGAGAAATAATTAATTAATTAATAATAATCCTCAAAATTTTAAAATGATTATATGCTATATCCTAACTTTCTTACTATTAAGTATTGTGTACAAGTGTACCTAGTACCTAGTAGGTACCTAGGTACTGTCGATGTCTGCCTGCTACAATGTCATGACTAAGTAAGTCCTGGACCAATCGTTATGAAATGTTATAGCTGAGAACGTGGATGTGTACATACTTAGGCATGGGCGTCTCGCAGAAAATGTATGAACTCGCTTAATTACTAATCAAAGTATAAATGGGGCCTTATATGCTAATTATTAAATAAACCGCGCAGTAGACACTGGCAAAATGCACGGTGCAATTATTATAACCATAAAAAACCGCGCTGTGAGCAAGTGCTATACTTAGTCGCCAGCCACCGCCGCGGCGACGAAGGTTACCGAATCTAGCTGAGCGTTCGTAATCTTGGCGGTAGGGAGTTGCGAGCGACTAGCATTTATTTTATTTAACATGTTATGCTAAGGCTTTGAATCTTGAGAGCTGCGTCTTCCAAGGACAGCAAGCCGCCAACAATATAGGGCAAATCAACCAGCTGGTTCGCTAAGCGAAAATTTTCGCCGATCGTTCAAAGTTATTTAATATCCTTTAATATCCTCTGTATTTTGAGCCATGTCAGTACTGTGACAACAATAACAGCAAATCAGCATAAGAATACCTAAAATTTGATATAAAGTTTCGAGAAAATTCGCGCTCGCTTCGCTCGCGCCTGATTATTTCCTATTATTTTTAGCCGACTGAGTAAGAATGAGGGTTATGATTTTCAAGTGTATGTATATGGGTATGTTTCTATATGATCACCTACAAGCCTAAACGGCTTGACCGATTCTGATGTGCGAGGTGTCGTTAGTACTCCAACGAGCTTTTTCGTAATAAATAAGTGATTTCACTAGAATTATTCTAAATAATGCGCATTTATAGTCATTTACAGCGGTACTTTGTCATAAAAACGTATGTTTGTAATTTTCTATGAACTCATGTTTTTTTATTAGGAATAATAAATTTGCAATCAATAAATTCAAATGGTTATATTTATAATTTTTTATAGCGTAAAAGTCGTTCTTATCCAGTCGGGTATTTCATTTTTCTTTTAACACAGATACTTGTATGGTTTATCTGGGCCACAAAAACCTAGGACACGCCAACAAGATCAATGAATTAAATTACTCCCAAGATTTAATTTAAATAACCTTTTCAATTTTCACTTTTAACATTTTTCCAATTTAATATAGAAGTACTGTGGGCTCACTAATACGAGAAATAAAGCTTATTACTATAAAAACATTACAAAAAATTTCGCGCTCGCTTCGCTCGCGCTATTTATTACCTATGCTTTTATTTACTTGGCCATGCAAACGCTGAGCGCTCGTTCAAAAATCATATTACTAACCAAAAAATTGTTACACATGCTATGTTTCATAAAAAATCTGACTTGCCCCCCCCCTAGACCAGAAGCTGGGTACGCCCATGTACTTAGGTAACATTTGATCATCATCACCAGTATTCATACTACGCGGCTGAAACCACGGGCACAATTAGTACATATTAATAAAACTATTGTATTGCATCTGGTAGCTCGTAGATCATTACCTGGTGGCAAGGTAAACTTTTTTATTGTATATATTGTATCACTCTTTAATCTTAATTTTAGTATTATAGAAGTGAAAGTAACTCTGTATGTCTGTCTCCCCGTCTGTTACCTTTTCAGTATCAAACGGCGGAACCGATCTTAATGAAATTTATTACTTACATAGATAGATGAGAACCTGGATGTGGCTACATTTCATCATAATCATCGTTGTTTTCATCATCGGGTAAAACCGCAAGCACAGTTATTAATTTTCTATTTATCTAAGTATATTAGGTACCCAGTACCTACTTACTATTAATATCCTGTAAAAAACAAAATACAATAGGTACGTAGAACCACAATGAATACGAGTCCAGAATTTCAATCAAATAAATACTTAACGTCAAGAAGTATCCCTCGGCCTTACCTCGGCATATTACTACCTATAATACTTAACGTCAAGAAGTATCCCTCGGCCTTACCTCGGCATATTACTACCTATATTATCTTAAATATATTTTTAATTTAAAATCTTTGAAATAACGAATTAGTCATGAAATCAATAGTAGGTACATGCAGAACTTAACTTGCTTAACTCTACAGAACTTAACCTTTCCACCAAACATAAAGCAATATATTTTTTCACTTTATTTACACTTTAAAATGAATAATTGATAACCCAAAAACTAACTCTAGCTGCATCTAGGCCTAATTGTTTCCTTCATCTTCTACCACATCCTTGATAAACAAAAGGCCAGCTAATTTTGATTATATATAATTAAAGAAACAATCTGAATAAACTTTCTATCTGACGTATTGACGTACCTACTTACCTAAAGTATTGACCAATATGATTTATTAGTGTGATATTGCTAATATTCGTTATTTTTGAACTTGACATTTTGTAATTAATGTTATTATTTATTGAAGAGACCAGATTACCAGTTTTTTTTTTGCATTTCTTATATGTTGTGTTTAATGTAAAAAAAAATGCATGAGACACATTTAATTATGTGTAATATTGCTTGAAGCAAAGAATGAGTTTTTTTAGATAGATACTTCCTTGTTTATTATTTGACATGTAACATATTATTTGTTATGAATAATATATATGAATATTGGATAAGTATCCTATTTACCTAACTTGAAATTAGCATTATCCTCGTTGTAAGTGGGTGTAGGTAAGTAAGTAGTAGGTATATATTGATCGCCCATTATTAACACTCGTTGATTATGTGTGCATTACCTAGCTTATTGTCTAAAAGAGAAATAATAACTATTGCTCATATTACCTAGCTAGCTTATTGTCTAAAAGAGAAATAATAACTATTGCTCATATTTTTTAACCGACTTCTAAAAGAAGTCAAGGTATTCGATTGTACGTTTTTTTTCTATGATTGTTCAACGATTACTCCGCTAATAATGAATTGTTTTTGATGATTCTTATTTTGTTTGGTAGTTAATACCTCAGAAGTGGTCCCTTATAAATCTTATCAAAATCGGTTTAGTATTTTGATCTTTATAACAAAATAACTAAAAAGTGTCATCCAAGTAATTGCGTATTTTGAAGTCTGTTTTTTCAGTTTTTTCAACAATAATTTATTATTTGTTTTATAGTGTTACAAGCATCATATACCAACTGAATTGAGACGTATTCAATATATTATAACTATATACAGTTCTCTATATAAATGTAACTTTGACTACGTCAAACCTCACACGGGTGACCGTGTACCCAATATTATTGAAAAACGACTAGAGTTTTCGTTTCACGTTGAATTTAATAAAGTCTAGTATACTTATGTACAATCCAGTTTAATTTAATATTATTAGTAATGTATAAAGCAAATCGAAGTGATGTGCGTATTTTTGATTGCCGCCAACTTCAAACGGTGAAGGAAAACATCGTGAGGAAACATTACATGTCTGAGAGTTCTCAATGATCTTGAAGATGTGTGAAGTCTGCCAACCCGCACTTGGCCAGCATGGCAGATTATAGCCTTACCCTTCTCACAATGAGAAGATGGCCCAGCAGTGGGAAAGTTTGTACAAACAGGGCTGATAAAAAAAAGGAAAATATCTATAACTCAAAATTAAGTACAGAATCGTGTAGGTATCTCCCAGAAGTAGTGAGTACAGGTAGTGTAGAGTTGTAACCCGAGCCGGCGGCGGCCGCGAGGCTCAACGAGCGCTGCGAGGACCATTGTCTCATTATAAAGGACTAATTATATTAGCACAAAGGACTAATTATAATAAACGCTAATTAAAGCGTTCCTACACAAAGAACGATTCGGGTCGGCGGCGCGCCGGCGGCGGCGGAGTGCGGTGACGCGCACCAACTCTGCCTGACGCTGAATAGACGCAAACACTGTTTATAATTTTAAATCTGAGTTAGGACATTTTAATACAATAAGAATTGTATTTTGCTGAACATGTTCAGTATACTATACATTAGGAAATAGTATAGGTAGACACCTACAAGATATCCTTTTTGAAATATTGTAGCACAAGTCCATGCCCGACGGGGTATACAAATTATGTGAACAGAATTATATACTTATATCAAAAGCGATGTCGTTTATGTTAAGATGTCTAAAATATAGAAAATACATGTTCTAGTTTCGTTTACATTTAGTTGTAGGTAGATACATAGTATTTATATAGTTTTAGATAAGTCTGTGTAAAACTCTTATTAGAATTTACTAAAAATAATTTCAAAATGTACGTTCTCGTGAATGTATGTGCGCAAGCTCGTTCTATACAACTTTTGAATAACATTTAAATATGTTTGTATTATTCATTGTTAGTTACTGTTCAGGCCCAATTCAGTTATTCAAGACCGCTCCATAGCCGAACCATATGTGGAGCGTTTCCCGTCGGCCGCCATAGTTTTTTTGATTCAGTCACTTTTATGTCATACAATTGACACATTCGATGAAACGTAACACGTCCTTCGCTCATTACTGAATCAAAAAATGATAGCAGCCGACAGGAAATGCTTCGCACAAGGTTCAGTTTCGGATCGGTTTTGAATAACTGAATTGCCCCCCTGTTGTAGTTTGTTATAGACACATGTTCGGGAAACTATCTTGAATAGTATTCATAAATATTTTAGAAGGTAATTTTATTTAATACCAGTTTAGTAGCCTAAAAAGTAGTTTTAATGCATCTATGTATATTATAAAGCTAGACAGATGTATTAGATATTAATGTTTATAAATAATTATCTATAGATATTAGTTGTAGTATTTTTTCAAATTTGGCGCAGATCAGGGGGGCAATTCAGTTATTCAAAACTGATCCGAAACTGAACCTTGTGCGAAGCATTTCCTGTCGGCTGCTATCATTTTTTGATTCAGTAACGAGCGAAGGACGTGTTACGTTTCATTAAATGTGTCAATTGTATGACATGAAAGTGACTGAATCAAAAAAACTATGGCGGCCGGCGGGAAACGCTCCACATATGGTTCGGCTATGGAGCGGTCTTGAATAACTGAATTGGGCCCCAGGTATCTATTGAATTAGTTGACATTTTAGTAAACAAATTCAGATTACAGTTTTTATATTGATTAAGTAACTACTTAAAAATATTAATTCCTAAAATTTAAATGAATTTCTGTAGATATCAAAATGTGAATGAACTCGTATTGTTTCAGTAGATAATTAATTAAAATATAAATTAAACCATTTCGGGTATTTAGGCGTTTCGCACCGCGACCGGTTCGAACCGCGGCCCGAATCGCCCAAGAGCTCTCCGTCGTAACGTCTGACTTTCGCAACCTGTTATCAGAGAGTTTCACTTCTGAATAACGAAAAGGACGACTGATTGAATATTTACATAGTTACTAAATAATCTAATGATTTGGTACTTTATTCATAATACATCTTGATAATTTATTATTGTATTATTATGTAGTTCATGGAAGACAGGCAGAATTATTATTTTTATGAGTTACCAGACGTTTAGTGAAGTTAGAATTAAACGAGACTACTATTATATTTATTACCTTAATAATCTACTGGCTGTATCCCACGGGTTCACGAGCACGTTGAAATATTGAGATAATGTTGACGACAATGGCTAACTATATACCTACAACCTACGTACTCTTACTTGGTGTCGACTGCATCCTATACCTGCCTGTAATATAACCTAACATCAAAACTCGTTCAGTTGTTTAGTCTTGTATGTATATAGGTATAACAAGCAGAGCTTAGTTTCGGCAACGTTAGGAGGTGGCTAGGCGTGCAACGTGCGCCGGCCGACCTAGGTAGTGTGTAGGTATGTAACGTGGGTGACTGACCAGGCGGGTGGTGGAGCAGCGGCGGCCCCGGCAGGAAGGCGGCCGCCACCGCCGCCTGCGCATTGAACGCGGCCGCGTACGCCACCCGGCTCGCCATGGACGCCGCCTGCAGAGGGAACGGCGCATACGCAGAGCGCTCGCGACCCTCGGACAGGTTGAGCGCGCGCTCGCACTGGTCGCGCTCCAGGTACCTGTCTCGCGAGTCGCGCCCGTCCGTCAGACCGAGTAGCTCTTGTATCCCGAACGGCGAGCGCTGCGGCGCGCGCGGCGCACTCGCGTTCATCGCTTGCATCGCGGCGCGTCTATACACTCGCGCGCACCCTTTACATTACTGTGTCTACTGCGATCTTGCGAAATACAGTTTTTAAGCTAGTTTACCATCACTACTTTTAAAATACCTAAGTCTGAATATGAACACACTTTTTTTTATTAGAATTGTCTTTAATCACTTTGCGATGTAAATATAGTTTAGTTTTATTTTAGGCCCGAACGGTTAGGCTGCGGTAAAGAAATACGAACGCAAATTTTCCTCGACGCTGGAAAATCTCGTCCGAACGGTGACGAGAGAGGAAGCGAGCGCTCCCCGCGACGACCGAAGCGCTTGTGCCGGCGGCGCCGCCCGTCGCCTTGTGGAGACGAGCCCCCGAGCCGCGAGCCTTCACCGCCACTCGTGCTGATTCACCACCCCTCGCCTCGACTCGCTGCCTCCTCTCGCGGGGCCCCGCTGCGGGACGGCGCGCGAGAACGGCGGAAGTCGCGTCACGCTCGCGGCCGTTACGCCGTTTGGTGCGGCGGCGCACGCCCCCCACCCCGCGCGGGCGGGGCCTCCTAATAGCCAATACGGATATTTTGTTACCGCACTGTATTGGCCAGATTTGTTGTCGGCAGGCACGCCTCCCCGCGCCGCCGCCGCGGGATACGCGACCGTAACGCGACGCGTTAAGTTCTAGAGTGGATGTCGCCGGGCGGCTGATTTAATTTTGATTAATTGTGAGAAATGGATGGTGGTGTTTCGGCGCGGACGGTCGCAGGCGCCCGCGGTGCTCGGCGTGCGCGGCGTGCGCGGTGTGCGCGGCGTGCGCGGCCAGCCCGACAGGTGCCGCGGCTCAGTGATTCCTCTGCTGAAGCTCACACCATGTCGCACATAAGACATTGTTTATTATAACTTCTCTAATCTACGTTGTAGTTAGGTGGAGGAGTTTAAACTATTAGATATTTTATTTTTCAAAGAACACCTTAATGTAAGAGTAGGTCCATATATTACCTACGACTAAGGTGCCTATATTAATTTTGCACGTACCTACCAAGATATAAAATAGTTTTAGCAAAAAACGTACTTAATTGTAAAAGTAGGTAAGTATTAGACAGCAACTGCAAATAAACAAACTAGATCATTATCCAAAGTGCTTCAATATATTTACCTGACATTGGTAGGTTACCTAATTACCTACTTACCTCCTTTAATTTTATAGGTAAGTACGAGTATTTCACTGGTTGAAATCGCAATATGTAAATATTTATTATCACAAGACTAATATGTTATATTTGTTAAGTACTTGTCAATATTTTATTTATTTTTATGTTAGGTAGGTACCTACTTATACACTTCAATGTAATAAAAGTAATTTGAAAAAATTTAACCGACTTCAAACTGAAAAGAAAGAAATACTTAACTCGAAGAAAACCAACTATGTATTTTAGAGTCTGTTCGGTGTTTGTATGGGACTTAGTTGATGATAGCTTAGGGGCTGACACCGAGCTCGAAAATAGTTGATTTTCTTCGAGTTATTTCTTTCTTTTCAGTTAGAAGTCGGTTTAAATTTTTTTTATTACTTTTATTTATTCTATTTTATAATAGTATTTACTCGTTTTGTTTAAAATTAAAAATTGTATTCACAATACAGGTCGAATTGATAACCTCCTTTTTTGGAAGTCGGTTAAAAACGGTCGTCAAAGCTCATCACCGCTCATGTCACTGACTATCAAACAATTGAAATATAAGGTATACACCTTATATTTCAATTGTTATAAGGTGTACACTGCTCTGCAGTTGCGATGAACGAAGTGAGTGTTCAAAAGTTCAAAAGCCCATAACTTTTTTTTAACAAATTTATCCTCCACAGACTCCAGGGTCCGTGCCTTTTATGAACTAATATATGCATTTATATCTACTTACATTTTTTTATTTCTTTTCAAGTTATGCAGCCCATATCGTGAAAACTACTAAACTGATTTTGACAAAACTTACAGTGACTCCTAAGTTGACAGATACTTCATTCAATAACAAAATAATTTTTGAAATACGACTTCTAGTTTCTACGTAATGCGTGGACAAACATACAAATATACATACACTTATGAAATTTGGCACACATGTTTAAGGCTGGTATAGGCTAACATATATAAAAATTGTGCGATTCTGACAATATTACAAACATAGGTAGGTACCTACAGGTCGAATTGATAACCTCTTTTTTTTGGAAGTCGGTTAAAATTAAGCAAAATACGTACGTAGGTACGTAGTTTTTAGCACGAAACTATAATCAATTAAAAGAGCACGAAATAATTTGCAATACATACTTAGTTTTGAATGTTGTAACTTCATTGACCGAGCGAGGGAAGCGACAGGCTGAATTTTCTTTCTTCTATGTATATGTTTCTTCTATGTATAGGTATAGGTATTTATAAACCAATCTTGACGAAACTTGCTATACAGATTTCACAGTTTTGTAGATTTTTGTCACCTATATAATAGGGCGAATTCTATGTTTGTCACCATGATTTTTTGATTAGGTACCTACCTAAAGATGTATTTTCTCCCGAACAGGGGACAGTTTGCTACGGAGTCATAACTATCGTTGACGGACCGATTTTAGTACTAAGTATTGGACAGAAACGTTCGATAAGTACCCATGAATTCTATATATAGATAGGTACATTTTAAATAATGAGCAGTAGACCTCGCCAGCACGAGTTTTTGGGAGGAACTACTACAATAACGAGGTGTACTGCGCACAGACTGAACACAATTCTTGGAAGTGTGTTCTCGCGCGGTGTACTGAGAACTACTCTACTGGTATACCTGTGATTTAGATGACGTACTAAATGTGTATATAGACAAGTGTGCGCGGTGTCAATAACAAACAAAAACATGTGCAAATAATATCGAAAATCCGTGTGAACACATATCGTAGAGGCTGTATGAGTATTATCCATGTGAAGTGGGACAAAGCCACGAGAAGGCGTATCGTGTTCATCAGTTCAGTGTGTGCTTGTTTCGCCGGGTTTTTGTGAGGCAACGTGAGAGCAGCGAACTCCAGCACCGACACACCAGGCGACACCTGAGAACACGCTGATCCGCTTTCATGCCAAACAAATAATGGATCGATCTAAAGCGACCAACAGGAACTTACCTTGATGCGTTTTTTATCGCACAAAATAAGAGATATGTGTGTGTTCGTTATGTGTGATACATAATATAAAACTAACCAAATGCGAGCTGAAATATCTGAGTGATACCATTTTTTTATTGAAAAGTACGAATTTATTTGTAAAACATCAAAAGAACAAGTCCAAGTGAGGGAAATCTAAATGTTTTAACTAAATACAGACTGAACAAAAAGAAA
The DNA here is from genome assembly GCA_947563715.1 of Lycia hirtaria. Taxonomy (NCBI): domain Eukaryota; kingdom Metazoa; phylum Arthropoda; class Insecta; order Lepidoptera; family Geometridae; genus Lycia; species Lycia hirtaria. Next base: position 31,551,947 of record OX387375.1, read on the forward strand.
ACCTTACTGAAGGCTCTCTGCTGAAGGAGATATCTGTCGGAGTACCTACAAAAGTTGGGAAACGACTTTAAATATACCTAGTGTCGTAACCAAATATATATCAAATATAATAGGATAAGTACTTAGATCATGTTTTCAACAATTCTGCAATGTTTAAAGATCGAGATGGACTGAAATATGACACATTTAAAAGTATATTTGTGCCTATCATCAAAAAGAGTAACAGGAAAGTAGGGAAGCCCAAACTACTGGTGATTCGCGTGGCGTCATGCCCTGAACTTAGAAATTTGAAGTACCTACATACAAGTAGAGATAGGCAGAATACTTGGCTGGATGGGATGGTGACTTATGGACCAAGATGGTCACGGAGTAGTGACTCCATCGAGCCAGATCACCGGCTTGATGGCTGGACACTGCTAGATATGTCAGGTGGCAACGAATGATGTTCACATAGGAATGGAAAAGATGCCGTCAAAAGTCTATATCAGGTGAACGAGAAGTGTGCCGAATTTCTGGAAGTAGTTCCAGAAATTCGGCACACTTCTTGTTAAATTAAACTAAGTATTTTATTTTTTCCGCTCGCTTGTATTTCAAAGTTTTTCCTTTTTCCTTCATTTCCCATGAAAATAAACATGATTGAATGTGACAAAGATTTAATTTGATAGATCTATGTTTTTTACATCAAAAAAGGAAAATAAATCCAACCTAAATTACTTAAATCACCGTTTATGAAGATTTTCCGCTATCGAAATGAACGGGAGTCAATTTTACCCACAATCGCGTTTAACTTTGACAAGTCATTTAAACGCGATTTTCTGAAATATGTTCTATACTTACTATTGGACTTGTTACTTCTTTACTTTAAAATTGACCACGAAAGAACACGCTTCAATAAGTAAAATATAGACATTAATACTCTGATATCGTCAAAAATATGAAAAGGTGTGTGTAAAGTTACCCACGCTGACAGTATGTAGAAGATTATTTTAATTTATTTCTAATTTTTTTTCTCCTCTCTCTCTCTGAGAACTCTCAGACATGTAGGTTCAATACGCACATAACTTCGAAAAGACAGAGGTGCGTGCCGTGGAATTCGAACCCAGGACCTGCGGATCGCAAGTCAGACGGTCTCACCACTAGGAAATAGTGAGTAAAGAAGTAAATACCTGATGAAACTTAAGTAAATACCTACCAGAGCAAAGTTAAACAACAATTCTACCTATGGTACAGTTAAATTTATACGTTTTTGTTTTCATATTATGTAGGTATATTATTTTTGTTTAGTGATAAGTATAGTATTTTCTAAGGTTTTCCCGATTGCTACTCAATGAAATTAAACATAAAGAATGAGGTCAAAAAATTATGTAAAATATATGCGATAAATCTGTTAAAACAGTTTAATTTCAACTAGTGATTAGTTTTAGGGTTCCGTACCTCAATAGGAAAAACGGAACCCTCATAGAATCACTTTGTTGTCCGTCTGTTTTCTGTCCGTCTGTCCGTCTGTCCGGGTGTCAAGAGCTTTATCTCGGGAACGCGTGAAGGTATCGAGTTGAAATTAAAACCATATACGCAGATTCATAGTATCTTGCTGCAGAAAGAAAAATAAAGTTTCTAAGTTTTCGTAAAAAAAAAGTTACAGCCGAATATATCGTAAAAACGCACATTTCGACACTCACAGAGGAATCAAAACCTATGGGGTACTTCCCATTGATCTCTGAAATTTGGCAAAAAGCATTGTGTTAGAGTACACATATAGGAAAAAATCCGAAAACTGGTCATTTTTAATTTAATCACAAAAAAATAGTGTCTTTATGCAAGGAATGAAGGTCCAAATTTTAAAGTGAATTAACCGTACTATGTGGGGTATCATATGAAAAAGATTCAGTAGCCTATGCTAAAACAGGTTTTTAAATATTTTTACGATGTGTATTTTTCGGTTTATGAAGGAAAAAAGAAAAAAAAAAATATGAGTTTCCCTTTTATCTACTAGTTTGTACGGAACCCTCGGTGGGTGAGTCTGACTCGCACTTGTCCAGTTTTATTTAATTTATTCTCTGATTACATTACAAAAATGTATAATGACACAGTTCTGCCAAACTGCATAGAAGTTTGTAGGCAGATAATAAACTCTCATTCACTATAACACAACTTTCGTTTGTACGTGTTTTTTGTATAATAAGACAAGCTAAGTAGATAGCATTAAAAAGATCTCTACGTATTAATTTACTCTGGTATTTATCTAGGAACAATATTTTTAATGCTATCTTATACCTATGTCTGTTTCTAAATATACGTATCCTTCCGGTAATAATGTTATATAACATGTAGATAGGTATGTATATATCTCGTAACATTTGTTCTAAAAGTGTTTAAACATTGAGGAATGCACACTAATACCGTCTATTTTAATATTTAGGTACTATTGCGTTAAATTAAACTTGATAACAAAGTGTTTACTTCACGTTAATAAGTAAACCTGGGTTTAAAGCTATCAGTGGGCGTTAGTTAACTACAGTCAATAGATAAAATTAAACATTATACATATATTTAATTTTAAAGTTGAGAAATAAGATAAAAATTGTTTAAATGAGCACTCTTTAGAATATTTTTTAAATGTAACTTAAATTACGCGGGAAGTGTTTCGCCTCGCAAGCGTGACAAACAAACTTCATTTCAATGACCATTCCTATACATACCGAGTCGGTATGTAGGTATAAGAATGGTGAAAAATTAAATTGCCTTAATTTATTTTTTTAAACATATAAGAAATAATAATTACAAACACTAAATAACACAATTATATCACCAAAAGAGAGAAACACTTTTAGAAACAGCCCAGAGGATGCTTACCTGATGTAACTTAATATTACGAAACCGAAAGTAGATATATCAACTTATTAGCTCTGTTTCATTGTCAGTTCGATACCTCTTCACAACTGAACTGATTGTTATGAAATTTAGTACAGATCGGTATAGCTGAGATCCTGGAAACGGGCATAGGCTACATTTCATCATCATCACCGTTTTTCATCACTAACGCGAGCCACAGCTAGTTCTTATTCTTTTGAATGTTAGCTCTTTTTATGTATTTTTAAAATAATCCTAAGTTAAAATTACTGTAACGATAAGTAAGTCAAACCTATTTCGGAATAGATAAGTCTTGAATTAGAACGAGATCATTAGGTATGTATGTCAACCTTAGATATGCGAGAAAAATATAATATAAAATTGAGATAGGTACATATCTCACTGCAGTGCGAACTAGTTTACGTAGTTATAAGTAAAGATAAATATACGTATAATTATAAACGTGTGAAAATATATAGAGTAAATAATTATATAAACAAATAAATATATAAAAACAAGTATTAAAAGAAAACCAAAATACCCTGCTGCAAAAAAGCAGTTTTTGCAGTATGACTTACAATTTTGTTACGCTTAATACGCTGTTGAGGGTTCGTTTTTTGTGAGAAAGTATGGTTAAAATCACTGTAAAGGATTATAAATGTGCATTCTTTACAATAATTCTATAGTAAAATCACTTGTTTATTACGTAAAAAGTTCGTTGGAGGTTACAAAAAACGCATTGTTTTACTTTTACGTGATATATATTATAATTGCAAAAAAATATAGCCTATGCCACTCTGGAAGTGAAGACGAATGTCCGTTACATTACATACACCTCGTACATCAAAATATAGCCTATGACACTCTGGAAGTGAAGACGAATGTCCGTTACATTACATACACCTCGCACATCAAAATATAGCCTATGCCACTCTGGAAGTGAAGACGAATGTCCGTTACATTACATACACCTCGCACATCAAAATATAGCCTATGACACTCTGTAAGTGAAGACGAATGTCCGTTACATTACATACACCTCGCACATCAAAATATAGCCTATGCCACTCTGGAAGTGAAGACGAATGTCCGTTACATTACATACACCTCGCACATCAAAATATAGCCTATGACACTCTGTAAGTGAAGACGAATGTCCGTTACATTACATACACCTCGCACATCAAAATATAGCCTATGCCACTCTGGAAGTGAAGACGAATGTCCGTTACATTACATACACCTCGCACATCAAAATATAGCCTATGACACTCTGTAAGTGAAGACGAATGTTCGTTACATTACATACACCTCGCACATCAAAATATAGCCTATGCCACTCTGGAAGTGAAGACGAATTTCCGTTACATTACATACACCTCGCACATCAAAATATAGCCTATGACACTCTGTAAGTGAAGACGAATGTCCGTTACATTACATACACCTCGCACATCAAAATATAGCCTATGCCACTCTGGAAGTGAAGACGAATGTCCGTTACATTACATACACCTCGCACATCAAAATATAGCCTATGACACTCTGTAAGTGAAGACGAATGTCCGTTACATTACATACACCTCGCACATCAAAATATAGCCTATGACACTCTGTAAGTGAAGACGAATGTTCGTTACATTACATACACCTCGCACATCAAAATATAGCCTATGCCACTCTGGAAGTGAAGACGAATGTCCGTTACATTACATACACCTCGCACATCAAAATATAGCCTATGACACTCTGTAAGTGAAGACGAATGTCCGTTACATTACATACCTACCGTAGATATATTTGGTATACAATAAACTGATTAACACTGATTGATAGGTACGTAACGTGCAGCCGAAACTGCTTCTCCTTGCAGCATTAACCTGTTGTTTTTACCAACCTAGTTTCTTTATAAGCTTGTCCCATTGCGAGAAGGGTAAGTCTCCTGGCCAAGCGTGAATTGGCCACTATAGTAACAAGGATTTTCTATAACTCGGAAAAAAAAACGCAGTGTAGGAGTTAATTTTGTGTATGCAACTTGGGAATATTCATTACTTTATATAATTTTTCTATTAAAAAACCGACTTCAAACGCAACTTACTAAATCCTTCACGATTGTAAACTTTTTAATTAAAGAGACCTCTCTTCACTCGCTCTTTTTTTCTTTTTTCAAGAATGCGATATCGTCATAGAATGTCAAATGCTCGTCTTAGAAGAATAAAAAATGTGCAGATGTTTATAAGATAATCCTTAATATTTGACACTCTTGCAAAGAAAAATGTGTAGGTGGAACTCTGCGATTCTATAATCTGACGCACTTACTCAGTAATAATACAATGAAAATATTTTAATGTTTAGAGATTAATTGTTAATTGTTTTTTTTAATAGTCTTAATGTGTAGATAGTAATGTATAGTTTATATCTATGAAGAGCTATTATAAAATATGTCAAGTGTCAAAGTGATTACATATCATTATTTTTAGAGATTATTCAAAAAGTAATAAAGCTATGTTTATAAAATAATTATGGGACAATTCAGGGATCACAAGAATTGGTTCTCGAATGACGGAGTAATTCGTGTACATACATTAAAAAAAATACGGTACGAATTGATAACCTCCTCTTTTTTCGAAGTCGGTTAAAAATGTCAGATCAGTGAATAAAGTCTTGAGAAATGATTGAATTCCTGCAGTAAGCAGGAAACCTCCTCTCTACTCCTCTTGAAGGGGCAGTCCTCGCAAACATTTGCACAGTGACAACCCTACAAGCCACGTAGGGCTGCCACATCATGCAATGTGTTACTTGTATATATAACAACAGTTTTTTTGTATTATAATTTATTATGTACTATTGCATTTTCTTGCAATTTTGTATGTTTTACATATTTATCCTAATTGCTGTCCACTTTCTAATCGACAAGATGTAGGTACATCTTTCAAAAAAATATATATTCCAAAGAATACTGAAGTTCTTATTTCAAAAAATTAGAACAGCGTATGCACTGAATCTAAACTGAAACTTTTTATAATCAAATACGAAATTGTGTAAAATTTGTTTCAGCTCAAATCCAAGAATAATTAAATATTATGAAGTATATTGTTAATACTAATTGTCATCTGATTAAATAACATTAAGACACAAAAGTTTGTGTATTACTTAGCTGTTCTCATGTTTAAGAAATTATTTTGTATACTAAACCCTAAAACTGACGTAATAACAAGCTTAAATACATATTATTGCAATAATGTATATTATAGCTACATTTATATTGGGTTTTAATATTGTTAAAATAATAATATGTTATACGCATATTTATTTGTAAACAATGGGTTTGAAAGGTAATATAAATTTTATTCTGCTAAATAATACACTTTTAGCAATGCTCTTAAAATTCAAGAGGATCTGCAAAAATACAGGTGTAATATTTATGTTAGCAGATGAAATTAATGTTTGTTATCTACTGGGAATGGTACGCTAAAGCCGCGCAAAAATCTCCATGCGATAACCCTAGCGTCGACGTAGGGCCGGCACAGCCTCCACTACTATCCACCGAGTGGCGCGACCCCCGCGCTGCACGGCGGCGGGAGGAGGGGGGGGGGGGGTGCATAATTGCTAGCCTCTATGCAACCTGCCAAACTCAGTTATAGACGTTTTGAAATGTACTCACCTACTCACTCGAGCGGTGCGGTGGCGGTGGCGGTGGCGGTGGCGGTGGCGGTGGCGGGCATTAGCCAGGTATTACACGGCTTTAAAGTAAGCTTAGGATGTGAATAGTTTTGTACGCGTAACAAAATGTACGCTAGTTGGTGGAATATTGTTTAAATATTGGTGACTTACGCTGGCCCACGTCCCACACTGAGCTCTACTGCTATGCATAGCATTAACGTGAAATATAGGACGGGTACGTTATTAAGTTTAAATTACGTAGCCAAGTGGATGACTCACAGTTTTTCAGGATAAGGTATCCTCCTTATTCAATACATTTGTAATATTTATCAAATGGGTGTGCATCAGATCTGCATGACATACCCGTTTGGTGCATTTATACAACGTGAGAAAAAGTAGCTATCTAAAATCTATAAATTATCCGTTTCAATGACATTCTTTTATGGTTCCGTAGTAAGCAAGGAACCCTTATAGTTTCGCCATGACCGTCTGTCTGTCTGTGTGTTCCTCTGCAGCTTTGCTCTAATACCTACTATTAGTAGTGTAACAACCCTACCTAATCTGAGATACTAACCAATATTGGAATGAAATAAGAATCTTAATCTAAGGATTTAAAATTATAAACAAATAGAGAACTGAAACTTAATAATCTTTTAATGTAATAAACTAACTAAACATGAAAATAATATTAAAATATGGCTCGTGATTCGTCTAGTATGGACCTTCGTTGTGTTCGCAGAAACCGTAGAATAATACAATTTTTCAGCTTTATTAAATTAATCTAAGGAATTCTAATTGCATACCAAAATAACAGCTAATTTACTCCGAAATCTTTAAATTCCTGAATTTAATATTAGTTTTCCCGCAAAGAGTCGACACCTCTCTCTCTCTCTCTCTTAAATTACACGACCAGTTGCTCAGGGTAGTTGAACATGAAAAGAAAAGAAAAGTATTAGAATATATTCATTTCTATCGCTCTATAGTATGTTTTGTGTTAGTGAATGTGTGATTGCTTGTAGAGTATCTGATAAAGAATTCAAAATTGAGGAATAATATAGTTCAACGATTTCTATGAGATGAATTCAGATTCTGTCTCTAAAATAGATTGATCAATCCCATGACTTTTAGATATGAAGTTACTTTACTTATAGGAGATTCAACACTTCTCTGTTTTCAAAATCCTACAAACAGAGAGTGTAGTGGCTATGGATCACCACGCCGCCTCGTGGAAATCAGTAGGGATTCAACCTCTGTGGGATACCCTCCCTCCACTGAAACTCCTTGGGGAAATTGTGTAAGTATTGTTTGTCAGTTATTTGAGCCTACCTATCAGAATGTATACACGCCCATGTACACATTTAGCTAGGGATAAAAGAGGGCATTATATTCTTACTTTTGTCTGTAAATCAGTTCTGTTTTCCGTTAGCTCAGCCTTTAAATTTCTTGCGGGAAAATAACCAACCTTTATGAGCAGGATGGAAATTTACCCTAATGGCCCAAAAATCTATGGAGTCTAGTTACGATTACAGGGAAGGAAATATTTAAACTCTTCTACTTTAAGTTATTATTATTTTTACCCACTTAATTTCTGATAAAGAAATTATTATTTTAACCTCCCTCCCTTAGCTAGGAAAGAGACAAAAATCCCAGTCTAGCTTTTAATATAAATTATAACTTTATGCTGTTACCCGCCCAGCTGTGAAAAACAAAATAAAATATTATATGTGAATTGTAATCAGTTCTATAAATCCAATTAAATCTATACAAAGACTAAATAGATCTATATGTTTATAGTAAGTTTAGTAATATGTAAAATGTTTGTCTAGTCATCTCCTACTCAAAGAGCTCGATGTTATTGTTATAATGTATATTCGTATGATCAGAAATCAATGGTTTCCAGAACGAAGCTATTTATTTATTCATAAAAGATTTTCTACAACAGAAAAAGATTATCTTCATTTTGTAAGACTCATCCTTCAGCTCTGTTTAGTTTTGCTGATTATAAAACCCAGGAACTAAGCATCTTTTAACCTTATTTCAATTTGGAAAGAAAACAGTCATGCCTTTTTTACAAACTATAATGATTCGTAATTGAAGATGTTTCTAGAGATTTTCTACAATAGAAAGGGTTTGTCCTCTTTTAGTTAGACGCATCCTCTCGGCACTGCTATGCTTGGCCAATTATAGAAAACCCAAAAAACAAGGCGTCTTTTGACCTTTTATTAATATGGAGATGTAAAGGAAAACATGACTATCCTTAGTATTACTTTAATACTCATACCTTTTAAATATATCTCTTCCAAAGAACATTTAACACTATTAAAATTTACTCATTTTTAAAAACTTCAATATTTGCACCCTTTACCGGACCCTCCTTCCGCAAGCTTCCCGAACCCAGCCCCAACTGCTCTCTTTTATTATTTTCTGACAACGTTCCAAATTAATTTCGATATATTTTTTAATATTTGAAAAAAGCAATTTTCACTAAAAAGTTTTCTCATATACAATAAAAGAAACAAAGGTTTTAATAGAAAATTTGCGAATTCAACGTTTCAAGGTTGAACCGGAACCGTTACAGCGACCCCCAACTTTTTACACAGAATATAATTTCTTATTCGGAGTAAAAGTTACAACAATTAATTTCTGAAACATTCACAAATTTTTATTTGATAATTGTAAATGCATCTGAATTATTAACAAACAAAACTTTTTCTATCGGAGTTCGTTTTTCAACAAGATTCATTAAGTGTCAGAAAATGCAAGCTTTGGCAAAAAGGACGAAAGGACTGATCTGTTACTTCCTTTCTATAAATTAGTAAGGTATAGGTACATAATAAGCATCACTAGCATATTATTCATGCTGTCAATTTTTTTATCTTCATAGATACAAATTAATGTCTTTGAAGTGAAGTAAGTTCCTTCAACATTTCCTTATATGAAGAAACCACTGATTTCATTGCATTAGCTTGCATAAATTAATTGCAAAATATATTTTATTTGAATTCATTGGTCAACTCTTAGATCCAGTTCAACTTATTGGTTGATCAACACTTGGATCATGTTTCAACTTATTTTTTTTAAATAAACAACAATCATATTTGATTGATTCAGATGAAAATGTGTTTAATTCTGCTCCAATGTGCCAAAGCAATAGTGTTTTCCCTAGTACAATATGTTCTTTGTGGTTTTAAACCGAAATCAAATAATTGTCATTAAATCTCCGCACTTAAAGCTCGCAATATTTTGGCTAAGAAGAAAATTCGCATTTCCGCAGATCATTCCAACTTCCTGCGAGGGAAATTCCGGTTGTGAATCGTAATCAAGGCTACCCCAAGAAAACGAAACTCCTTCAAATATCAATCTCTTTGTTGTATAATAAAGGTTCCTCGCTCCCTCCCTGCAAATCGATGGAACACCCATGGGCCAAAATGAAAAATAAACCACTTAGCCGCCATATCCCACTTTAAGATAAAGAATTTAATTCGAATTACTTGATTCGGAGCATGTGAAGTGTACGACTAAATTTTTGCTCTTGTAAAGTACAGAATATTATGAAACCAAATAAATTGGTGCAAATGATTAACCTAACACCTCTTCTCCTCCATAATTATTCTTATGATTAAAGTGTATTGTCAAACTCCGAACCGATAGATCGTCCCAAAGCGTCGCAAAACTATTTCGCAAGTTCCTTGTAAATATTAATTCACATATACTTCATTACAAATCATCTATCTTCCTTCAAACAATTTAAATATTATACCTAATACAAATCACAGATTTATATTTAGCACAACATTCAAATCTATACTAGCTCAGATTTATAGTCAGCATTAAATATAAACACTTCATTCCCATTTCTATGCGTACTTTTACCGCTTTCACGCACTCTACGAAATACCTGTGCGATTCAGAAATGGAACGAACAAGTTTCGTTTATCTACAACCCCAGATAAACACCGCATGAATCCACAAACTCTTTATCAAAACCTTCTTATTTTCAAATTAATAATATTTACAAATTTTAACTTTTATATCAAAATTTGCTTTCAAAATTATTTCCTTGAAACTTGAAAGCAAAATTATAATTACAGATTTCAATTTATTATAGAGCAATTATTATTAAACGTTATCTTCAAAGTTCTGAAAAACCATTGATTCTTAAATCTGTTCTTTCATAATCCGCAAGTATTCATTCATATTCATCAAGTAAACTTACCTTTTTAAGTAATCCAAACAAATGTTAAGGTCAAATTCATCTAATACCCCAATTTAATCGAAGTAATCGTTATTATAGTTGTCATTATCGACGCTTTTAGTTAAAGTTACTAAAACAAATTATGAATTAATGTCATGTAGTTACTATTAAATGATCTAACTCTGTAACAATTTGTCATTTTTATAAAATGAAATCGACCCCCTAACTATACAACTTTATACATGTAAGGATTTTAAGAAAATATAAAACTAATTTACTCTAACTATATAACAATCTTTCTTTATTAACTAAATTATTTTTACATTAGTGCAAATTGAAACTAAATTCAACTAGTTTCTCACAACTAAAATAATCTCTATATCAAAACTTTTAAAATATACGAATCCCAATCGGGAGCATTCTGAAAAAAAATAATATACATACGTTTTATACATTCAACGCTGTAACTGTCGCCGTCAACCTGTTAAAATAACCTACACGTTTATGCCCTCCGACAACCCAAACGATGATTATATTTACTACTCAATCGACATAACCAGCATTAGTAATCTTCGAACACAAAAAAAAGTCTCTAAAAAAAACGAACAATGAAAATCCTACACACGAAATTATTACCTTAGCAACGAGTAAAGGACTGTTGTTTGATCTATAATAAATGAAATTTCGATCAAACTATTAGCGAACTAAGTTTTCAACTAAGTAACAGTTTTAATAACATTTCCCGAAATTAAAATTCAAATAAGATTCTCCGCTTTTATCCGACTACATTAACCGAGCATATAAAAGTCCGTATTTTACCAGTCTTAGTTTTAGTTTAAAATTATTTAAAGTCTTTGCTTCATACAATTTCTAAAGATGTTAGATTGTTAAAATATTATGGTAATATTTAACAGCACAAAACATGTCACGCTACGCCGTACCATATCAGGCCACGTCATCTCACATCACATTATTTAACCTACACCACACCACGCTACGCCACGTCATGCCACTTGTCGACCCCCATGCTATGCCACACCTGCACTACATCTGATCACGCCACGTTACCCCAAATACATACACCACTAAATCATGTATCATCGCAACCCCCCCACGCCTCGTAAGCCCGACGCCACGCTACACTAGATCACGTTTCTACTCCACGCCTAATTTCATAACATCAACCACGACCCCCGCGCCTCGTTACCCGACACCACGCTATGATTCGCTCATAACAACTCTCAGTTACCGAAGACGAAACAGGTATACATGTTTTGACATACCAAATATGACTAGACTCGAATATACTCAACACAGTATGACCCGTCATGACAGGACACGGCACAGCATGACCTAACACTAAACGTAACAATGCGTGACACGATCCGAACCTTTAACGCAACAAACAACACGTGCCTCCCAATATAAACGACGCAACATATCACACAACACACATTACCACAAGACTCAATTTTCTCGAAACAAAACGTTTTCGTGAACCACTAATTCGTCCAGTCAATTTTACATACTCAAATGATACCAAGTAACTAGTTAATTGTATATGTACATGAACTTCCACTTCACCGATTCTCGCGATAATGCACCAAAATATTAATTATGAACTATCCAAAAGTCTACAATTAACACGTCACGTTATTGTCCAACTTTTCATGCACTTACTAAATCAGATTCGGACAAACAAGTAATTGGATATCACTCCGCCAATAAATGTTTGACTTTCGACTCGTGATTCCATCAATTTTAACGAAATGGGCACGCGGTATTTTAAAAATCCTCTGAAAATATTCCTACCACTTAGTCATTTTCAAAGAAATAAAATCACGTGATATGTATTTAAATTATGTATCTATTGCTTGACCGACAACTAGCCTGATGATCAAAGTCCAAATCCAAAACAATACGCGTCCATCCAAGAACCAATTTCTATTTGAGAAACGCTTTTCTAATTAGAAATTCATGAATAAAACTATTTTGTAATCGTAAGATTGCTTCGTATTTTACTTCTTTTTGTAATAGGATAAACATAATTCTGTAATTAAAGGTTTATTTTAAAGTTATCTCTTACTTTACAAAGAAGTTATTTGCGAAAATAAGTGAATGGAAACTCGCCTACCGAATTATTCGACCTTTTTCCCGAAAGGGTAAACCTCTATATAAAAAAAATAAAACTAGACATAATCTGTTAACTCAGTTTGACTTTCCATGTCATTATGATTAATGTCATCGAAAATCCAGGCTGCCAGACTAAGAAAATTACCCGAAAATTGGGGAATTCATTTACGTAAATTACCCAACTCCGAACTACGAATTGGGAAATTTCTACGACAAGACTGGCAATATTCCTGCTTATAATGCAAAGAGACAAAGAGACAAAACTCGAAATGAACCTAAGCGATATTACGACAGCAGCACCATAATAACTGAAGTAACTGACACGCAGAACTATTTAGTCCCTCGAAAATCCGCCTTTGATATCTCCGTTGTTTATTTTTCCTGTCAACGCGAAAATTTTAACAAAAAAATTTTTAGAAACGTAAAGAACAATAAAAAATTCCAAGAATGTGTCATGCAGAACTGGAACAGAATCAAGGCAGCAAAACTCGCATTTGTTCTCGAATGTCTTCTGAAGGATCTTGCTGATAACGCTCGTATACACATGCCTAATGAAATTTCACAAAATCTTCACGAGATAACTAAGGATATTGTGATACTCCAGACTCACACAAGATATACTCCGCCTCTTCGTATACAAGAGATACTCCGACTCCACATACAAAGGTGATCAGGTGATAACTCCGACTCCTCGTACGTAGGTGAAACTTCAACTCCTCACTCGATACTCGTTTATCCTGCATAAAGCACGCGCTACAGATGCAGACTCTCAGCGACAAATCCCATGTGACAACAATATTCTTTCTGCTTCCAACGACTTGTCTTCAATGGAAACAAACACTAAGTTTCTGCTATTCAAACATCATCTATGCAGGAGAAAATTGCTTTGAAACGACAGGCGTGCAGTCCAGCAGCTTCCGACCATCATGCTGTGGAAAACCTTCAACCAACGAGTTACCTATTCCTTCTGCTCATAAAACCGAAGAACACTTTGTAAATAGACAAGTTAAATACACTATCTATTGATATTTGATATCTACTATTATTTACAATACTTACAAGACTATTTACAAATTGAAATAAATGTTTACAACATTCTTCTTTTACTTCATAGATTAGAAATACTCTGAAGACGCAGATCCCGGAGACATTCTTCTGAAGAGCTAGCTAAATAGACACAAATCATGCAAAATTCAAAACACAAAATAGATAAAATCCTAAGCTTCCCTAATCTATTATAACCTATAAATTATTTTATTTCTATTCATAAATAAAACAACCTTATTTTTTTTTTAAACTATACCTTTATTATGTAAAATCAGAAAAAAAACTCGATTGGAAAAATGTATATTTTTTTATTAGATATTATTTTTAAAAACAAACAATAAATTTTACTCTTCTGTCTCCATGCCTGTTCTCAGCTACAGCAGGGTCTCCATGCTTTCGTCTTAATATATTTCTCTCGTTTACAACCAACTTCCTCCTGTATGAACTTCTTCAAGCTTAACAATAAAATCGGCACGTCTCACTATACAAATAACACACTAAACTTGATATCACCATAATAATACCACTATCACTGGAATATTCACACTTAACCAACTCTACAAAAGAAGGTTACTAGAAAACCACAATTTTGTACAAATAATTTCACTAATTTCACTAATCAAATAAATATAACAATATTACCTCAGTGTTATAAGTAAACAAACGAATTCACAAAGTTAATACAAATCCGCATAAACAATCGGCTCAAAACGAAGAAGTGCTCCGTTTTAAAAACGTCATAGTATCCCTAAGCTAAGCCTATCTGTAACTAAAATTTGCTCCTAAATAAAAGCTCTAATGATAAATTATAACTACAAAGCTGAAAAATTGCAAATTCAGTCGCATCACTACACGGCAACAAATTGTCCCACAGGGACTGAAAATTAATTTAAAGAAAACTGATAAATTTTTGATACGCGCGCGAGAATGTACTGGACAGGGTCACTGATCCTGGTCACGGCACCAAATTGTAACAACCCTACCTAATCTGAGATACTAACCAATATTGGAATGAAATAAGAATCTTAATCTAAGGATTTAAAATTATAAACAAATAGAGAACTGAAACTTAATAATCTTTTAATGTAATAAACTAACTAAACATGAAAATAATATTAAAATATGGCTCGTGATTCGTCTAGTATGGACCTTCGTTGTGTTCGCAGAAACCGTAGAATAATACAATTTTTCAGCTTTATTAAATTAATCTAAGGAATTCTAATTGCATACCAAAATAACAGCTAATTTACTCCGAAATCTTTAAATTCCTGAATTTAATATTAGTTTTCCCGCAAAGAGTCGACACCTCTCTCTCTCTCTCTCTTAAATTACACGACCAGTTGCTCAGGGTAGTTGAACATGAAAAGAAAAGAAAAGTATTAGAATATATTCATTTCTATCGCTCTATAGTATGTTTTGTGTTAGTGAATGTGTGATTGCTTGTAGAGTATCTGATAAAGAATTCAAAATTGAGGAATAATATAGTTCAACGATTTCTATGAGATGAATTCAGATTCTGTCTCTAAAATAGATTGATCAATCCCATGACTTTTAGATATGAAGTTACTTTACTTATAGGAGATTCAACACTTCTCTGTTTTCAAAATCCTACAAACAGAGAGTGTAGTGGCTATGGATCACCACGCCGCCTCGTGGAAATCAGTAGGGATTCAACCTCTGTGGGATACCCTCCCTCCACTGAAACTCCTTGGGGAAATTGTGTAAGTATTGTTTGTCAGTTATTTGAGCCTACCTATCAGAATGTATACACGCCCATGTACACATTTAGCTAGGGATAAAAGAGGGCATTATATTCTTACTTTTGTCTGTAAATCAGTTCTGTTTTCCGTTAGCTCAGCCTTTAAATTTCTTGCGGGAAAATAACCAACCTTTATGAGCAGGATGGAAATTTACCCTAATGGCCCAAAAATCTATGGAGTCTAGTTACGATTACAGGGAAGGAAATATTTAAACTCTTCTACTTTAAGTTATTATTATTTTTACCCACTTAATTTCTGATAAAGAAATTATTATTTTAACCTCCCTCCCTTAGCTAGGAAAGAGACAAAAATCCCAGTCTAGCTTTTAATATAAATTATAACTTTATGCTGTTACCCGCCCAGCTGTGAAAAACAAAATAAAATATTATATGTGAATTGTAATCAGTTCTATAAATCCAATTAAATCTATACAAAGACTAAATAGATCTATATGTTTATAGTAAGTTTAGTAATATGTAAAATGTTTGTCTAGTCATCTCCTACTCAAAGAGCTCGATGTTATTGTTATAATGTATATTCGTATGATCAGAAATCAATGGTTTCCAGAACGAAGCTATTTATTTATTCATAAAAGATTTTCTACAACAGAAAAAGATTATCTTCATTTTGTAAGACTCATCCTTCAGCTCTGTTTAGTTTTGCTGATTATAAAACCCAGGAACTAAGCATCTTTTAACCTTATTTCAATTTGGAAAGAAAACAGTCATGCCTTTTTTACAAACTATAATGATTCGTAATTGAAGATGTTTCTAGAGATTTTCTACAATAGAAAGGGTTTGTCCTCTTTTAGTTAGACGCATCCTCTCGGCACTGCTATGCTTGGCCAATTATAGAAAACCCAAAAAACAAGGCGTCTTTTGACCTTTTATTAATATGGAGATGTAAAGGAAAACATGACTATCCTTAGTATTACTTTAATACTCATACCTTTTAAATATATCTCTTCCAAAGAACATTTAACACTATTAAAATTTACTCATTTTTAAAAACTTCAATATTTGCACCCTTTACCGGACCCTCCTTCCGCAAGCTTCCCGAACCCAGCCCCAACTGCTCTCTTTTATTATTTTCTGACAACGTTCCAAATTAATTTCGATATATTTTTTAATATTTGAAAAAAGCAATTTTCACTAAAAAGTTTTCTCATATACAATAAAAGAAACAAAGGTTTTAATAGAAAATTTGCGAATTCAACGTTTCAAGGTTGAACCGGAACCGTTACAGTAGGTAGTAGAAAGCTGTAATTTTGTATGGTTAGGTATGCATATTAGTTATGAAGTCGCTGGATGCAAGCCGCTTCCAATCGTTTTTTTTTGTAAATCCATGGGGGAAGCCTATGTCTAGCAGTGGACTTATTATGGCTGAAATGATGATGATGACGCATATTAGTGCCCAAAAAGTCATAGAATGACATCTTAAGAAATATTTTTAAGGTACCTACCTTACTCGTAAAGTGGGATGAATTATTTTTTCTCAACTAACCCATCGTGAAGGGCAATTAAAAAACATTGAAAGTGTTTTTTAACAGTTTTCAATTTAGGGATCCGTTTGCAAAATCAAGTGTCCGCCCTTCCCTTCTACCGGCTAAACGATTGTCTTTGATCAAAACAAACAGTATACTTATTAATTGTTTATTTCGTACCTGCTAGTAGCATATAATGATGAAAGTAACTAAAAAGAAAAATTTTACGGCTAAGTAGGCTTTACAAGTTAACATGTAATAGTCGATTGACTTAAATAATGTAAGTACCTACTTAGAGAAGTAAGTGAACATTTTGTGAAAGTTTCATTTAAACTAACAAAGTTAACTCGTGTGTATGTTCATAGTATCCTTATTTTAAGTTCACATAATAAGATGTGCAACTACAGAACCCTCCTTGCGCGTGGTACGACACGCACTTAGCCGGTTGTTTATGTTTCGAATCATGTATACTTACCTAATACAGCATATATTTTGTTGATTTTCTTCAAAATCCGTTATCTATGGGCGGCTCTTTGAATGAAATTGACCGGTAGCTATGTGTAAGAATATTTCTTACTATTTTCCTTTCTTGAGAAGTACAATCTTATAATTTTCAACGCTAGAGTGAACAGATTTCAGCTAAGACTAACAGTTGACTGTGTGCTCGAGGACCCATCCAACCGTCGCTTACCTTCGACCAAGTCGGCAGAAAAATTTAAATCCCTATCGTAATAAAATAATCTGTCTTCTGTTTTCTTTCTATCAGACGGCCATGTGCTTAAAAAAGTGACATCGTTTTAAATTCAAATGCAGATTCCAAAATCACACCGTTTCATTTCACTTTCATCGAGTGCAGTTTTTTTTTATATACATTATAGATCTACGATATTTACCAACCAACCATATTTTCAAACATACTGTTACATTATATATTTAGGTATCTCAGTGAGATCTGTAATGCGCGCGTGTCTTGATCGACAGGCGCTTGTTTCATCTGGCCCAACGCGAAAACACTCCTAATCCGTACTAAATGTAGTAGGTTTGAGCGTGTTAGATTCACTTTTTGATCTCCATCGGACGGATGTATTCCAATTGCTTTTTGTGTTGAAGCACATTATTAATAATTCGATTGTAAATATTTTTTATTTTTGTTACTTCATAACTCCGTCATTTATAAATAAATATATATTTTAATTTGAAAAAATATACTTTCTAATTATTGGTCCCATAGATTTTTATCAAAATCAGGTGCTTAGTTTGGTATTCTAAAATAAAATTACATATTTTGAAATCAATTGTTTCAGTTTTCTGCACTATAATAATTATATAATACCGGTTACGAATAATTAGTAGTTTTTTTTTATTAGCCTGTCAGATCCCACTGCTGGGCAATATAGAGCAAGTAGGCCAACAACATATAAATAACAATTTTGAAACATTACTGAAAGTTTCATTGTACTTATAAAGTAGGTACCTACTGCGATTATGAATATTGAAAATTTTAAATTACCTATATACCTACCTACTAGATATTTATATAAATCGAGAGACATATATTTTAAAATGGTTATTTATCTGAACCGAACTATAAATGTAAGTGAGTAAATAAGTACATACTTATAAGTATCACTACATGGAGTAACATTGAGTGGAAGTAAACGCATTCCTCGGTATTACAGTAGGTAGGTATAGGTAGGTACATAGGCACCTGTAGGAGAGCCGACCACTCCATTATACGGCATACTAATGACAGGGGCGGTTGATTAAAAAACCTAAGGTGCGGGGCGGGGCAACCCTACCGCCACCTGCCACCCCCTCCCCCTGCGTGGACGGACGGGGGGGTGGAGTAGCTAGGGCTGGCAACCGATGGTTTTACTTACTGATAGAGTGGTGATGATGGTGATCTGAGGAAATCTTTCTAGACAATGATACCTATTCAATACGCAGACAATACGTTGAAGAGCTTTGACTGGCACAAACAAAACAAAGAAGTGCGCAAAATTTGTACTCAACGTTTTTGATCCACATTCTCGATGCGTACTGCACAGGAGTGGAACTCTCTCCATTCTTCTTTGTATCCAGATAACTACAATCTTAGGATTATGAGAATTCCAACATTGACTGGTGTTAAAATACGTTAATAATATTTTAGATCGACATGATTCATTCTCGACTACAAACAACATTTCTTACCATCAGGCGTGATGGTGGTCAAACGTAGATATAATTCATCCCATAATCTCATTCTCATAATTATTTAATGAGTGATGTGCTTGCGCTTGACCGTCAGCTCGCCTGATGCTGAGCGATGCTCCAATCAGCAATAAACCGTGGTTATCTAAAAGACTAGAAGAAACCTGTCCAGTGTCCACTCATGACTTGAAACCCACTCACCTGTCGTCCGCCGTATTCCAACATTCAGAAGCTCGTATGATCAAAGTGGATATAACTTTATTGGAATAAGTATCTACCATGAAACGATATCGGTCTTGTACACTTATTGTATATTTCTAACCATCTAATAGAAGAAATAGTAGGATGGAACAAGATCGTGCAGGTAAGATAGCACTCAACAAAATATACGTAGGTTTTGTGTAAAAAACTCACTAACAATTACTTACTAACTAAGAACACTCCAATTCTTTCTCAACAAAATAAATGTATCTGTGTATCTGTATATGTGTCTGTATGTGTAGTCTACTGTCAAAGAGCTACGAAGCCACAGACGGACACACAAATACACAGATACACAAGTCAAGCTTATAACACCCCACAGATTTCCGTCGGGGGTTAAAAAGCGGCATACTGATAATTTTGCGGCGATAATTAGTAAGTATCTTATCCGAGGTCCACCTACGTGTCTCATCTACGTGTAGCCTAGCTACGTGATCCACGGGCTCAGTTTTGTGCCCATGGACCCCATGGTCCACTCAGGTGCGATATTGTAAGTTTTGAAGTTAAGTTCGATTTAGTAAATAAATATAAAATACATCCTACAAACAAACAAAAAAAATAATTTTCAAATCGGTTCAGGTGTATTCCAGTAATCGGGGAACATAGGTATATACCTACATAAAAAAGAACCGACTTCCATAAAGGAAGAGGTTCTCAATTCGTAAGTTTTTTTATGTATGTTCCCTGATTACTCGTAGACACCTGGACCGATTAAAAAATATTTTTGATTGAAAGAGTAAACTTCCCAGGTGGTCCCATAGAAATTTTATCAAAATTGGTTCAGTATTTTGGTTTTTATAACAAAATAACTGGAATGTCATCCAAGTAAACGAATTGCGTATTTTGAAGTAGTTATTTTTAGTTTATTTATTTGGCAATCATTACAGATTACAGGAAATATTGCGTTTATTAACATGCGGTGGATGTGGTCGATCCCGTAACCCACTCTTAGAATGCACAGGATGGTAATAAACAGTGTACTTATTTACATATTTACCTTAACATAAAAGTAGATGAATAATAGAATAAGAATAATAATATTTATTAACCTTGAATAACATACATGTCACAGGTACCTAAGTCACAATTACACATATTATGATAAATTAACTAAATTTTATGATAATAGCATAAATAAAATGATATAATCGATTTAATTTCAATTATGGTATCCAATAAATTTTAATTACATTTGTTTTAAGACTCCATGTAACTTACCTATATACTTAATTAAGATGAAATTGAGACGAGAAACAAGTATACAATCTCACTATCATGTAAGTATCGTTAGGATAAGTAGGTAGCTTACAGGGAATTATAAACATTGTTGCGAAGACGACTGACACTAATTCCGTATAGATCTAATTTGTGATGTTCGTTATGACGAGCACAACTACGATAAAGTACGTAAAAAATAATATTAAACGATTACTTGTTAGTTATATCGAGGTATCGATTTAGTTTAAAAAACGATAAGTTATAAATAGTTTTCTAAGTAACTGTGCCGTAGTTTCAGGTTGTACCAACATTCATAATACCCGTAAGTAGGTATCTAATCGGTTCAGCTGGTTGGTCGTGAAAGGTAACATAGGTTTTATTGGCTTTTACTTACTATGTTTTACATTATAATTTGTAATAAAAATACAAGACAAAAGTGAAAACAAGGTGAAAGAATAACAAGGTGAGAAGGTGCAAAGTACAAACCATATAGGTATCTATCTACCGGATATTTAATATAATATACGAACACCCTAATTAATTGACTGAGTGAGCGAAGCGAAATGTTTACACAAATGTTTTTAGTACGGAAGCCTCGGTGTGCGAGTGAACCTCGTACTTTAACGAATTTACTTCATTTGTTTGTTGTTTTAATTGTTGCATGTCAATTGTTCATACTTAACTAGGTTTCACAACATTTGTTTTGTTTGCTATAGGTAGGCACCTACGTATGTGTAACATATAGGTAAACACAGAACATACGACTAATTAGCAAAATGTGTTTTAAAATTGTAAATATATCTATGTATGTAACTTCACATACAACTCCCTACCTATTGCGGTTCAAAAGATACAGCCGTTAAGCGTAGCACAGACAGACAGATTGACACCGCAGCCTAACGAATAGACTCTCGCACTCTTGGTACGGAGCCTAAAAAGTAAAATTTTACATTCTTACCAAACTATTGAGCAAGCAGCCTTTGAACTTTCCATTGTAAATATGAAAATGAACCGACACATAGGCACATAGAGCAACAACTATCGAATATCGCGACGCCATTGCAACTGGCGACTCAGCAAATTGAAGCACAATCACACGCGCCGCCATATTAGCAATCAAGCCGCTCTATTGTTTCACGCCGGCCAATAATTAGTAGCGCGGGAGCGGCTCAGCCAATCAGCGGCGGCCGCGAGTGGCGCGGTCGACGCCCATTGGCCGTTTTCAGATTTGAATTTGGAATTAAACGTTAAATTGCGCGGGAACCCCTAATTAAATTGATTGGGCATTCATCGAGGCGGAAGCGCGGAGCCGACGGAATCTGATTATTTGATAGGATTATTGTCTGATGGGGATTAGAAGCCTTTTCAATGAACGATTTAGTTATTGTTCAAATTCACTTCACTTCATTTTGATTTTGGTTATTGAAATGGAAAATTTTAATAGATAATAATTTTGTGTTTTTGTGTGAGCGCTAATGCGTTTGAGCAATTGGATTATCTTTAGACAGACCTTCATCGGTCTGGGATAATCTATTTGCTTTTTTGTGTAGTAGGTAGTTAAATGTGTATATATTTTGTACAATGTTTGTAGAGTTAATAAAGGCAATTGTCTTTTAAAAAAAAGTAAGTATTCATTAGAAATTATGGTAGATATTGAGATATATCCTTTAGTTCATAACCCACGGTTTGAGAATCTCATTTTATCACGCATTTATGAGCTTCATCCGTTCACTAACTACGTTAACAAATTTTGTAAATCAAATTAAACCAATTTCTAAGTAATAGCATGGGTATTTAATAGTTATTTATTGTACTAGGCTGGAAAGTTGTATTTTACGTTCGAGTGTCTGACAGTTGAATCCAGAGCATGCGAAGGATTCTAGGTTTGAACCACGAGCGCAGCGAGTGGTGCTAGTGTAGAATCCTGAGGGTAGCGATGGATTCAAGAAGACACTAGATAAAATAACTTAACAGCTGAGCTGAGTGCAATACAACGTTTTTCATCGTCACGTAGCGAGGAAATTGTTTAGTTCATCTATTTTCAAAAAAAAATAAAGTTAGGTAATTTAACATAAAATTTTGTGTGTATTTAAGCTAAGATAGCAATCTCTTTGAATCCAACTATTTGTTTTCATTTTGTGAAGGTATTGTATACCAAAAGGTTAGAAATATTTTCTATTGAAAATGTAGAGCTCTATCGTGTTCGAATTTTGAAATTACTTTCCACCCTAGGGAGCATAATGAACATTTCAACGCCAGTATTAGCTTTGGAAACCTAACATTACGAGCTAGTAAGATGAAAAAAAAATTGTCGTCTTCACAGAAATCTTTAATAGTGTCATAAATCATACGTAATATATGCCCATGATAAACTAAGTATAAATTTTCTTCAGTATCTAATACAGACTTGCGGTCAAACAACCGCCAACTCACCTATCCATACTAGGTATACCTAATGTTCCATCAAGCTGATCTTAGTCAGCTTAGCTGAATAATGAATTAGGAAGTAATTAGTGGAACTTTAAAAAGCTTAAAATAAACCGTTTTGCGCTTATTTTTATGGGGAAGTGTAATAATGCAAACTAAACATATGTATTTAATTATTTGGAGTTAGTTTCGTGTCAACGGTTCCAGCAGGTAAGTAGGTAGGTACATAGCACGTGACGACGGAAACCTGTACGTGTCTCCAATGTTTAACTTTCCAAGCCCCGCCCTGACACAAGAATAGTGTCGTGAAGTAGTGTGTCGCTATCTGTTTAAATGTGTGTCTGTCTGTGCCATCAAATCAATAGTGGAGATGTCTTTATTTATTAAGTATACGCTTTATATTACCTTCACTCATTTGTTTAGACAAATCTCCTCCTTCTATGTATATTTAAAAGACTTTGAAAATTTGTACGCTTGTTCAGTTTAGCAGGCTTAGTCTAGTGGCAAATGTTTCTATTTCCACAAACGCTTGCGCTTCCAAATGCTAAGAAACTGTGACGCGCCGTCACGTGACATTTCGTTAGCTAATGTCAATCACATACATTTACTTTTCTATTCCATGTTTCCGAAATTAGAATGCCACTTGTCTAACCCCCAGATGACTATACTATAAAATGATTGAAGTAACCTAATCATCATATCATCATCTCAGTCACAAGTAGTACTGGACATAGGCCTCGTCCATGGATTTCTAGAAAGCCCGGTTGCTGCTCGGCCTGCATCCAGCGTCTTCCTGCGAATTGTATGATATCTTCTGTCCACCTTGTGGCTGGTCTTCCTACGCTGCGTACGCCAGTTAGTGGTCTCCATTCGAGAACTTTTCGTCCCCATCGGGCGTCAAAAAATACAATTCCATTGCTGAAACATCATTCCGTGGCTGTGCACTTCATTTGTATTTTTCCCCCACCCTCTACCCAACTTTAAGGCTTTATAGTCATACCCTTTCACCTTATACAGCTAGCTACCTACCTAGCAGAGTGTACATAGGTAGTGTAGGTAGGTGCGCCGATACAGCTGGTAGCTCGAGCAAATAAGTTCAATAAGCGGCAGCGGCGCCGCAGTAATGCTCATTGCCGCTAACGATGAAACTCGCAACATTCATCCCCTCCCCTCCTCCCCCGCCTCGCCCTTATCCACCAACCAGATAGCGGCAATCAATTTGTACAGGATGATTAATTATATTTTGTAGCTTTATTTTACAGAACCCCCCAAGAAACCAACAAAATGAAGAAAATCTATAGCTAAGGTTAGGGCCGGTTTTAGGGACGGGTCAGCAACTTTGACGTTTTTTACGAGCTAATAATGAAATCAGTCGTCAATCAACTTATCGGCGATAACAAGCTGGTTTGAAATTTTTATTCGGAAATAATTAAGGACCTCCACTGCATCGTTGCCCCAGGGCCTCCACATTTCCAAATCCGGCCCTGGCTAAGGTGTAAACAATAAAGAATTTTATATTTTTGTAACTTGATAATTATCGCAGTTTTGCTTCGGTACCCACGCATCGATAACGACAAAAATCTATAATCTGTTATTGTACTATTTCCATAAATTTTTGACACATCCAAGTCACTACTACTAAATGAAACTAAGGCCATGGACTAATCTATAAGACATACTTTTGCAGTTAGGGTACTTTTCCACCAGAACTTTAGCTACGTAGTAAAGAATGCGTCCGATAACCACCAATAGGATTTCTCTAGACTATGAAAACCAGCTCCTATGAAAATATGAAAATCAAGACGACTCTATTGGTAGACTACTATACTATTATATACGCATCTCTTCCACAAAATTACATATATTGCTAAGCGACAAAACTTGTACCTCACAGATTCATCCTGTATAAGAAATCAGAGCGAAAATGATCGTCAATACATTATGATATAAAATAATTTGCGTGACAGCGGCGCAGGGTGCGCGGGGCCGCGGTCCAACGGCACGATGTCACGGCGGCGTGACGCAGGGTGCGCGGGGCCGCGGTCCAACGGCACGATGTCACGCACTACCCTCGGGCTACAGTTATTTGCTATTTTATTGACACTTGCTGTAGCGCGCGGGTTTTCTTACGTCTTTCTACATAATACAAATAATTGTAATGTGAATAAAAATGTGCGAACTACAACATAGGCATACTAGAGCTCGGCTTATATTTGATTCCAGATTCACAATGCCTTTCACAATTCTTTCCTTCTCTAAGCCTTTAATTATACTTTTCGTTAACAATTGAAAAAGTTGGGGGATGCTTTTTCCCAGTAGTGGCAGGCATAACCACCAGGCCTTAACATATGCCAAATCGGACTTCTCTTTCGCTCATCAGTATTTTTTTAAATATTATAGGTAATATACTAGATAGTACTCTTATCAAAAATGATAAGAATCAGTGTTACGAACACCCTTTGAGCTGTTTTCATTTGTGATGTATTGTAAACTCATTTTTATCATCCAATCAAAAATAAATCAATATTGGACAGCAAAATTAAATCGAGAATAGGTAAGTATGTAGCACAATTTAAAACACTCAATGTTGTTTATAATAAACTCCTCAAGCCACACAGCACACAGCACATCTTCCCAACATACATTCTGAGATTTTAAATTTTATCTTCTGAATCAATTAACTTCTTAATTAATTAAGCATATATTAATTAGCTTTTAAAAGTATATTTATACATTATTTAATTAGCTTCTGAAAGCTTTGCTAAATTAATTAGCAATTAGCTTCACCTCAAAATAAATATAATATGATATTATTAACGAATTTTTGACACACTTTATAAAAAAAAAACAACGGGTTGCACTTCGGGAGTGCCGGCAGAAGTAAAAACTAAAAAATAAAATAACAAAAACGCCATCTAGTACGTTGGTCTGTAACTAGACTATACAGCGTCATCTAGTACGTTGGTCTAGAACTAGACTATACAGCGCCATTTAGTACGTTGACTAGACCAACCTTAGACTAACAAAACGTCTTAGGACTACGAATTTTCGATCGGGTCACGTGACACCTGACGCGAGTTTAACATTTTTTTACCCATCCCAAAAATGCCCAACGCCGCTAAAGAAGTTTACTCTAACGCTTCGTGTACGGCGCTTGTACATACAATAATGAACTTTAAATGCAGAACGTTAGAATTTTCTAACTGCCCGTCTGACGGTATGACGCGAGTTTAAATTTTTTTACCCATCCCAAAAATACCCAACGCCGCTAAAGAAGTTTTCATTTAAAAAAATACAATTTAAGCATACCTACATATGGATAATAATTTTACGCAAATGATTTCAATCTTCACTGAGCTGAGTTGTGACAAACAGACACACACACTAACAACAGTGTCTCGGAGTGAATGTTGCTGGTCACGCGACCGCCGCGGGCGCGGGTCGGGCGCGGGACGGACGCGGGACGGACGCGGGACGGACGCGGGTCGGACGCTGCCCGGGGCGGCTCGCTGTCGCATTACGTGATCTAACAGTCAAAACTCATTCCACTGCTGATTTAACTTATTACAGTTTGAATTGAATTCTTCGAACACAATATAATTAGAGTAACTGCGTCATTACAGCTTTAAATAGTCGCGATGGTAGCGAGCACGAACAGAAGCATATTTAGTTCTACATCGATACTAACAAGCACGATTATTCTTAACCGACTTTCAAAAAGAAGGAGGTTCTCAATTCAACTGTATGTTTTTTGTACGTTTGTTTTTTGTAGCGATTACTTTGCCAGATATGAGTCGATTTTGATGATTATTTTTTGTTTAGTAGATCATACTTTAGGAGTAGTCCCATATAAATTTATAAATTCGGTTCGGTACTTTGAATTTTATACAAAATAACTGGAAAATATGTCAAGGAAGCGAATTGCGTATTTTGAAGTCTGTTTTTAGGGTTCCGTACCTCAATAGGAATAAACGGAACCCTTATAGGATCACTTTGTTGTCCGTCTGTCCGTCCAGGTGTCAAGACCTTTATCTCGGGAACGTGTGAAGGTATCGAGTTGAAATTAAAACCATATACGCAGATCCATAATATCTTGCTGCAGAAAGAAAAATGAAATTTCTCAATTTTCGTAAAAAAAAGTTACAGGCGAATATGTCATAAGAAACGCACATTTCGACACCCACAGAGGAATCAAAACCTATGGGGTACTTCCCGTTGACTTAGAACTCTGAAATTTGGCAAGAAGCATTGTGTTAGAGTACACATATAGGACATATCCCGAACAAGCCGGTTTCCGAAAAGGCTATAGTACCATAGACCACGTCCATACGCTGCGGCAAGTGATACAGAAGACTGAAGAGTATAACTTGCCCCTTTGCTTAGCGTTTGTGGACTATGAGAAAGCCTTTGATTCGATCGAGACCTGGGCGGTGCTTGAGGCTCTCCAGCGATGCCGTATTGACTATTGGTATGTCGAAGTGCTGAAGTGCTTGTACAACAACGCCACCATGTCAGTCCGAGTACAAGACCAGAACTCAGAGGCAATTTCATTGAAAAGAGGCGTGAGGCAGGGAGACGTTGTCTCTCCGAAACTGTTTACCGCCGGCTTGGAAGATGCCTATAAGCTTCTGGAATGGAAAGGGCTCGGCATTAATATTAACGGCGAGTACATCACTCACCTTCGGTTTGCCGACGATATAGTAGTCATGGCAAAGTCGATGGAAGAGCTCAGTACGATGCTCGAAGACCTCAATAGAGTTTCCCAACGGGTGGGCCTCAAAATGAACATGGACAAAACGAAGGTTATGTCGAACGCCCATGTAGTGCCTACCCCAATATCTGTGGGGAACTTCACTCTTGAAGTTGTTGACGAATACGTCTACCTAGGACAGACGGTCCGATTAGGCAGGTCCAACTTTACGAGGGAGGTCAATCGTCGTATCCAACTCGGCTGGGCAGCGTTCGGGAAACTTAAAAGCGTCTTCTCGTCCAATATTCCCCAGTCCCTCAAGTCGAAAGTTTACAACCAGTGTGTGTTACCAGTGATGACATACGGCACTGAAACGTGGTCCCTAACTATGGGCCTTATAAGGAAGCTCAAGGTCACGCAACGAGCTATGGAGAGGGCTATGCTCGGAGTCTCTCTACGAGATCGAATCAGAAATGAAGAGATACGTAGACGTACGAAAGTCACCGATATAGCACAGCGGATTAGCAAGTTGAAGTGGCAGTGGGCAGGGCACATAGCACGTAGAACTGATGGCCGATGGGGCCGAAAGGTTCTCGAGTGGAGACCACGTACCGGCAAGCGCAGCGTAGGAAGACCAGCCACGAGATGGACAGACGACCTCATACAAGTGGCGGGAAGACGCTGGATGCAAGCCGCTTCCAATCGGTCTTTTGGAAATCCATGGGGGAGGCCTATGTCCAACAGTGGACTTCTTATGGCTGAGATGACACATATAGGAAAAAATCTGAAAACCGGACATTTTTTATTTAATCACAAAAAAATAGTGTCGTTATGCAAGGAATGAGAGTCGAAATTTTAATGTGAATTAACCTATCATGTGGGGTATCATATGAATGAGCTTAATTATCATTGATTAAAACAGGTTTTTAAATATTTTCACGATGTATATTTTTCGGTATAAGAAGGAAAATAAATAGTATGGGACAAATCTTGCGAGTTAAATTAGAACCACTTCCTGTCGTTAGATTAGGTTGAAATTTGGTTTACTTACGTAACTTCGGTGACAATGCAATAATATGGTACCATGAAGCTGGTCTCAAGATGGCGTCGGAAGGTGGCCATAGGAACTCCTAAGCTAAACGAGACAGTTCTCGCAACAAGCTTTTATTTATATCAAAATAAAATTTATTTTCTACGTTTTAGAACATTTAAATAAAATCTTGTTTATAAAAAATAATTTTAATTACTATTTTATTTAAACTATATTTAGGTATAGCTGAATTACTGCGCTAAAGATTAACAACCAAATAATTTAAGAATTGGATATTTGTCGATTATTCTTCGTAGCGACGACAATATTGGCTTATAACACGTATACGTAAACAACCATATCTCTATTTAACATAGAGATATGGTTGTTTACGTTGTTTACGTATACGTGTTATAAGCCAATATTGTATCATACCTGTGGTAATAGTAGGTAGGTACTGGAGAGACTGCAAGAAGCTTACCTCATCAGCTACTACGATGAGACCTATTCCAGGTGATTCCGTGATTGACGCATTTTCTGAATATACTACAGAGTTGCCTGCGCAAATCCTGGAGCGTTTCTTGTGGAAGCCAGTTTTCATGTTAATTTTTTGTTCTATTTTAACTAGATCTTTAAATGACCACCTACTTAGATGAAACTATGCCATTAGATAGTATAAGTAATCACATTTATAAATAAGTGGCCAAAGCCGTGTTGAGTAGGGTTTCCTAGCAAATATTTTCAACTTTTTCACCTTTGGCGGGCCCAACGGGCGGGCCCATCGGCCCATCACACCTGAGAAACAAAAATGTATGAAACTTTAATCTTATTTTAAGAGACCTATTAACGATATCCCACATGATGGGGTGGAGTTGTTTTTTTATCGCTTCTATGAAAAATAGGGGTGGCACTCCATGTTAGATGCATGGAGTGCCACCCCTATTTTTCACATTTTTTACAATTTGACTACGACATTTTGTAGCGGTTTATGCAACACATCTACATGCCAAATTTCGTTTAAGTAGGGCTGATAGTCTCTACCTAAGTAAAATGACTGTGACATACGGACGGACAAACAGACAGACGGGCATGGTGAAATTATAAAAGGGGTCCTCGTATTTACTACGGAACCCTAAAAACAGGGTTGATCTCTACCTCACACACCACGTATTTTTATTTTATATATTTATAACGTATTTATAATTTGTAATATTAGTAAAGTAACACTATCTACTGGCAAATAAAAATACCATTCCGTTATGAGAACTAGTTATTTATTGTAAAAATACCATTCCGTTATGAGAACTAATTATTTATTGTAAAAATACCATTCCGTTATGAGAACTAATTATTTATTGTAAAAATACCATTCCGTTATGATAACTAGTTATTTATTGTAAAAATACCATTCCGTTATGAGAACTAATTATTTATTGTAAAAATACCATTCCGTTATGAGAACTAATTATTTATTGTAAAAATACCATTCCGTTATGAGAACTAATTATTTATTGTAAAAATACCATTCCGTTATGATAACTAGTTATTTATTGTAAAAATACCATTCCGTTATGAGAACTAATTATTTATTGTAAAAATACCATTCCGTTATGAGAACTAATTATTTATTGTAAAAATACCATTCCGTTATGAGAACTAATTATTTATTGTAAAAATACCATTCCGTTATGAGAACTAGTTATTTATTGTAAAAATACCATTCCGTTATGAGAACTAATTATTTATTGTAAAAATACCATTCCGTTATGAGAACTAATTATTTATTGTAAAAATACCATTCCGTTATGAGAACTAATTATTTATTATAAAAATACCATTCCGTTATGATAACTAGTTATTTATTGTAAAAATACCATTCCGTTATGAGAACTAATTATTTATTGTAAAAATACCATTCCGTTATGAGAACTAATTATTTATTGTAAAAATACCATTCCGTTATGATAACTAGTTATTTATTGTAAAAATACCATTCCGTTATGAGAATTAGTTATTTATTGGAAGAAAACTTCGTAATGTAAACATACCGCGGGGAGGTCCCACGCATCACTAGTATCTCTTACATTTTTTAAATTTTAAAAATATTAAAATGGCACTTAACACTGCCGAACCGACCCTAAGAGACGTAATAAAAGCCATTAGTGAGCTTACACGTAAAGTCAGTGCGATAGAACTCTTGTTTATGAACCACGGAACCATAATATCGGATCAAAATCAAGGTATTGTGAAATCGAATAAAGAAATACTTGAGGGTAGTTCTCAAAAGCCTGCACCGGTAGATGTGACAAGCCCCAGCATGACTCAACCGCTCCCGCCGACGCAGACACAGCGAGCCGTACGCCCCGCGCGTCTCGCCGCCACCATCGCGTTAGCGCAGGCGAATAAAAAAGGTAACACTGTGTCAACACACAAAGCCGCTGGAAAACTCAAGCCAATGTCAACCGACCAAGTTAAAAAGTCGGAGGCTACCCGGCGATATTCAATAACTGCCGGTGACGACTGCTCTTCTTTATCTGCAACGACAACATCGGGTATTTCTGGTGTGGCCACGAAACATGTGGATATGCCTAATTTAAAGACGACTGATAATACAATCATGGATGCAGAATGGAAGAAAGTGACCAAAAAATCCTCAAGAAAACGCGAGGTAATTAAAGGTATAGGGAAAGAAGACGAGATACTGCAAACTGTCGAACGTCTAAAATACATTCAAGCGTGGCAGTTTAAACCGGAAACCACCAAACAGAACGTAATAGACTATTTGAATAAGCTACATCGTTGTGATCAATACTATGTCGAGAAAAGACAAACGAAATCAAATTGGCATGCTGTTTTTATAATAGGGTGCCCCGAGAGTTTGCACGATAAAATAAGCGCGCCGACTTCGTGGCCCGCCGGTGTCCGTGTAAGCGACTGGATTTTTCGAGCGCGGGCCTCGACACTAACTTCAGTCAACAGCGCGCCGCAAAATTCACTTGTTATGTGTTACCAAAACATTAGGTGCATATCGGCAGACAACAAAACTCGAAGATTAGAAGTCTTATTACGAAATGATATATTAATGTGTGATGTTTTAGCTATGTCCGAGCACTGGCTCACTGAAGATAGGTTAAAATGTATACAAATTGATGGATATAAATTGGCATCGAGTTTTTATAGGAAAATAACTCAACACGGTGGGTCCTGTATATATATAAGGGACAGTACGAAGTGTTTAGAGAATCAAGTTCTAACTGCTCTGTCAAGCGAAAAATACTGTGAAATATCAGCCATAGACTTGCTTGAACACGAAGTCACCGTTGTATGTATTGTAGGCACGGACGCGGCCACCCGGCTTGAAAAAGTATAAAAGCCGAGCGTCAACCCCGGCGGGCCACCCTCCTCCCCTCCGGCTGACCCTCCTCCCCTCCGGCGCCGCCACCCTCCTCCCCTCCGGCGCCGCCACCCTCCTCCCCTCCGGCGCCGCCCAAGAAACATCTTGGGCGACCCGGATGACCCCATCGCAGCAGTCACGGCTGCTGCGTTGGGGTCACCCGATCCGACAGCCCCAGGCAACAGGAAATACTCAGTTTTTGGTATAGGCGTCGGTTACCAAAGGAACACAAACACGACACACCGACCTCGCCGGCGAGGTCGAGGAACCCCCAGGTCTGGTAGAAGACCGGTTAGATTCTCTCCAAATAGTCAACCAGTTCAACCCAATAGGGCCGCAGGGCACACCCCATCGGGGTTGCCGCACGGCAATTCGACTTCCCCCCCCCCAGGCGACGGCCCAAGCCGAGGTCCGAACCTCCCTCGAGGTGCCCTTGAGCTAGTCCCTCGTAACCTTTAGTTTGTAATCGGCCCAGCGCCTTCTGCGCTCGCCAAAGTCCGGTAAGCTGTAGAGGCCGTTAGAGGCCAACAGCTCTAGTCATCTCACAAAAAAAAAAAAAAAAAAAAAAAAAAAACCGGCGGGCCTCTTTCTGTTACCGACCGCTATCGAAGCAACATCTACGTCCGACATTTGTTTTTCTGGTCGTTACTCTGTGCAATAGTACTTTGGTTATTTCCGTGTTTATTTTAGTAGTAATTATTTTTGGTAGAAGTAAATTATTTGTGTTCTAAAATTGTTTTTTTTAAAAAAGGTTAGGTCGAGTTCACTAGATCAGAAGTGGGATGGAATCATACTTCTTTATGTGATTCTATCCCGTCCACTCTGTTTTGATTTTATTTTTTATTTTTTTAAATCCGATTTTTGAGCATTAAAAGTAAAAATGTCAGACGAAGAACGTCGTGGTAAGCGACGAGAGGGTTCGTTCAGACGGAACAGCAGATATCGAAACCGTACGCCTGAAGGAAGTTTTAGGCGAACAATGGAGTCGATGGCCGCCAGACTTGCGGCATTGGAGGAGCGGTCTGCCTTGCGATCGTCGAGGTCTCGCGAGCAACTCGCGTCTCGAACACGTGAGCGACACGGATCCAGGACGCGAGAGAGAAGCGCTCATCACCGGTCAACCTCGCCATCTCGACGTCGGAGTCCATCGTCCACGTGGCGTAGCAGGGCGCGCCACCTGTCGCCGAGCCGCGAGGGACGTTCATCGCTGCCGCGCAGAGCTGCGCGAACGCCAACAAGTGCCGCGTGCGAGTGTGCGCACACCCCGCTGTGCGCGCCTGTGCGCCTACCGCAGCATGACCACGTGCACACACCGCCGGGAGGGCGTCTGACAACGCCGCCACCTGCGCAGCTACCGCAGGTGCTCAGCGCGCTAGCTAGCGCCGCGGGTCCGGCACGGGAGTCGGAACCAGAGCCTGTCACCCCGGAGGCGAACGCAGCAGGAGGACATGTAACAACGTCGCCACCTGCGCAGCTACCGCAGGCGCTCAGCGCGCTAGCTGGCGTCACTGTTCCGGCACGGGAGTCGGAACCAGAGCCTGTCACCCCAGAGGTGCACGGAGCGTCGCACCAGACGGTAACCGATCGCATCGTGGATGCAATTCAATCGATCGGCGCAGCGGTGAGACCAAACCAATCTTTTTATATTTCTTGCTTTGACCCGAGCTTACATGAAATTGACAGTTGGTGCGCGGAAGTGGATAGGGCTAAATCTTTCAACAATTGGAGTGATTACGAGTGCCTTTCGCGTATAGGTAACTGTTTGAAGGGGGATGCGCGAGTATGGTTGAGTGAGTGGGTAACGAATGACCGTTCTTGGAGCAATTTCAAACGTGAATTTAAATCTTTGTGTCCAAGAACGCCCGATATCGCTAATATTTTGTTCGATGTAATGAGTAAAAATTCCGATAATTATTTGACTTATGCGGATTATGCCCGCCGTTCACTACTTCGGCTGCGTATAGTGAAGGGCCTTAGTGACGAGCTCATATCTGCGATTGTTATCCGCGGCATTACAGACCCCCATATTCGAGCGTCTGCCACAAATGCAAAATTGTCGCCTGATGATTTAGTTCGCTTCTTTTCCATTTACGTCAAGCCAAATACTACCGCTAGGGTCAGTGCCCGTAATGCCAATCCGGGTAGCTCAAATTTTAAAAATAAGGAGGCACTAACCCATGCTAGGAAACGCAGATTTACGGAGGCAAGATGCTTCTCTTGTGGTCTTGTGGGGCATAAACAATCTGATTGCAAAAAACCTAAGATCGAGTCGGGGGGTAACCCAGCTTCTTCAAAAACAAATACAAAACCAAATTTCGCGACGTCTAAGCCTGAATTGTGTTCGTTCTGTAAAAAGCTCGGTCACAAAGTCGAAACTTGTTTTGCGAAACAAAGGTCTGAGTCGCGCAACCAAAATGAAGTTAACTTTTGTCGGGAAAATGTGACTATCCGCAATAATGATGTAGTAGCTGCAGTTATTCAAGGTATCCCTGTCAATGTACTTATCGACAGTGGATCAACTATATCGCTTGTATCATCGTCAATGTTAGGACATTTTCGTTGCGCACACAAACCAGCATTTCGTGTGTTAAAGGGACTAGGGAGTCAAGAGATTGAGAGTACCTCCTATGTCACTTTACCGGTAGAATTTGATGGCGTCACCCTAGAGGTAGACCTGTTTGTAGTAAAGTCGGAATTTATGAATACACCGATAATAGTGGGCACAGATGTTCTGAATAGGGATGACATACAGTATGTCCGCACGCGTGAGTCGCAGGTTCTTACGAGAGTCATGGCGGTGCAGTCCGACGCACCCACCCCGATTACCACGTCTTTGATGGGAAATCAGTTAAACGAGTTGCTTAATATTGTTGAGGAATTTTCTGACCACTTGATTGCTGGCACCGCGACGTCTACCGTTAATACGGGCAGTATGTCGATCAAATTAAATAATACCACTCCAGTAAATTATCGTCCCTATCGACTTGCCCACTCCGAAACCCTGCGCGTGCGCGATATTATCAAAGATCTTTCGGACAAGAAAATAATTCGCGAATCAGAGTCGGAGTACGCTAGCCCTATTCTATTAGTAAAGAAAAAGGATGGGTCAGATAGGATGTGCGTAGATTATCGGAAGTTAAATGATATGACCGTTAAGGATCGCTTCCCGTTGCCTCGGATCGACGATCATATAGATAGGTTGGGGAAAAGCCGCTTCTTTACAAATCTTGATATGGCGACCGGATTTCACCAGATTCCAGTTGATGAGGAGTCAATACCTCTCACAGGCTTTGTTACAAGCGAAGGACATTATGAATGGCTCAAGATGCCATTTGGGCTGGCCAATGCACCTGTAGTATACCAACGGATTATATCCAAAACACTTCGCAAATTCATTGAAGCTGGTGAGGTCCTGGTCTACATTGACGATGTCCTTATCCTGAGCCAAACGGTAGAACGGGGGCTTATACTCCTTCGTGAAGTACTAACCGAGTTAACGAGTGCGGGCTTTTCCATTAACTTGAAGAAGTGCTCATTTTTAGCGACCGAAAGCGGCTGACAAAGGGCGCATGTTCCAAAGCACTGAGTTTCTCGATTGGACGAAGAGTATGGGCTGTGACACGCATTTAATAACGCCGGAAATGCACCAATCAAACGGGCAAGCCGAACGCTACTGCCGTACCGTTCTTAACATGGTGCGTATCGAGTGTAACTATCGTCAGCAAGAGTGGCCGAGCGTTATGTGGAAGGTGCAATTGGTTCTAAATATCACCAAGCACAGAGTAACGCAGCAATCCGCGCTCCACCTACTTATAGGCATAGACGCGGCTACGCCTCTTATTCGTAGCCTGGTACGCGACGTGGCTTTCGACGGTTCTAGTCCCAATCGTGAGGCTCTGCGCGAAATGAGCAGACAGCGCGTAAGCGAACGATTGAGGAAAAACCAGGAGTCACAAGACGCCTACGTTAATAAGGACAGGCATCCACCTCGGACGTTTGATATTAACTCTGTTGTATTTGTCAGGAAACAAGCGCAGTCGACCGGCAAATTGGACTCCTGCATGCGAGGGCCGTACCGCGTGGTGAAAGTTCTGCCACAAGGGCGGTACGAGTTGCAACTCCTGGCGGGTTCTTATGGCAAGTCGACTCAAGCGGCGGCGGAGTACATCATCCCGTGGCGGGGAGAGTGGACTCCTGATGTTTGTGCAGTTTTTTTTAATGGTAAGTCAAGGTCGTGGGTATTTTGTACCTATGTCTTGACTGGACGAGAAAGTGCCTCACGTTGTGCCTCCTTTCTTGTTAACTCGGGTCTGGCCTCGCTTCACGTTGTGCTTCTTGGCCAGATCATCTGAGGTTAAGCTGTGCTTCACGTCGTGCCTCCAGCTCAACCGAATGTACGTTATGCTAAGTGATGCTTCACGTCGC
This sequence comes from Lycia hirtaria, assembly GCA_947563715.1. NCBI lineage: Eukaryota > Metazoa > Arthropoda > Insecta > Lepidoptera > Geometridae > Lycia > Lycia hirtaria. Next base: position 31,588,716 of record OX387375.1, read on the forward strand.
GCCTCTCACTTTGCATAACAGGTTGCGTTCAATGCCTAGCTAATGCTTCACGTCGTGCCTCTGGCTTTGCATTGAGCGTAGATGGATCATCATAGCATGGCTATTGCGCCTCTGGCTGTGTTATGATAATCCGGCTCTTATTTGTATTTTTCTTTCTTATTAATGTTTTGATGTCCGCTTCGCTTAAAATAACAGGGCCATTTTTGTATATTTGTATACACCTTGGCCTACTTTAGTGTTCTGTTTAGATGACAATTCTGATGACGAGGAGTCCACTGAAGCTGCTCAGCTACGTTCAGCAGCGCCTGAGCAGTCGCCCACAGCCACTCGACCGCCTGCGAGCGACAGCCCGCAGCCCTGCACATCTAGAGGAGGTGCTGACGCGTGCGCCGTAGAAGAGCCGCCCGTCAATGTCGCGCCTCAAGAACAGAACCTGCCAGGAGGAGCCACCATGCATGGGACTGGGAGTCCAAGCAGTCCTGGACAGTTGCCTAAAGACCTGTCCATGCCGGTGCTGGAGACAGATGACCATAGTTAAAGGAGCCCGAGGACGGACTCCGGTCAGGAGAGGCCGTGTAGGCACGGACGCGGCCACCCGGCTTGAAAAAGTATAAAAGCCGAGCGTCAACCCCGGCGGGCCTCTTTCTGTTACCGACCGCTATCGAAGCAACATCTACGTCCGACATTTGTTTTTCTGGTCGTTACTCTGTGCAATAGTACTTTGGTTATTTCCGTGTTTATTTTAGTAGTAATTATTTTTGGTAGAAGTAAATTATTTGTGTTCTAAAATTGTTTTTTTTAAAAAAGGTTAGGTCGAGTTCACTAGAGTATATATAGGACAAACTTAGTCAGTGCTAGCGTATTCCTTGACAATATAGAACGTCTGTTCGACAAAATTAGCGACCTGAGCATTGACTGTATTATAGTGGGCGATATGAACATAAATACTTTAGATGTCCATAGTGCTGAATCAAAAAGGCTTGGTAAATTGCTACTAGACCACAACATGAGAAATGAGGTGGACTTCCCGACACGTACCACGGACACCACGTCCACTAGCCTGGACCATGTGTACACGAACTTACCACCTAGCGTAGTGAGAACTGCACCTGTTGTTACCAATCTCAGCGACCATGTCGCTGTCAGGTGCGAATTGGCGCTCAGTAAGAATCTGCCGCGCGCTCCTCGTTTCGGGAGAAACTACTCAAACGCTAATCAGGCTAACTTTGTGCTGGCGTTAGATAGCGTCGACTGGGACGAGATTCGAACAGCAAGCAGATCTGCTGATAGACTCGCGACGTCAACTATTAACATACTCAGGAATAAGTATGACATCTGCTTCCCAATAAAAAAAATACATGATAGCAAAAAACTTGACTCATCGTGGATAACTCCCGATGTTAAAAATTATAAATTACTTCTCTTTGACATCATTGAAATTGCTAAATTGAATCCCAATAATAATTCGACTATGACATTAATATCTGACATGACTATATATTATAATGAATTAATTAGACAAACTAAAGCTGACCACTACACGCATGCCTTAAGAAACAGTAACAATGAATCTAAGGCGATGTGGACAGTTGTGAACATTGAAAGAGGAAAGTATAATGCTCCTTTTCTTGATGTCACGGACGTCGTAAAGGATACAAACGGTATGCAATACCGCACAAAGAAAGACACCTTGGATGCAATTAACTCTCAGTTTTTAAATGCCGCAAAATTTTGTGGTGCGCCTAGCGCCAACATTCCTCTCATGAATGAGGCGCTACGCGCGACGCGCCCGCCTGTCGATCGCTCCATGCGAATGCTCCGATTCAGCGCTGACGAGGTGCTGCGTATAGTAACCACGCGCATACCGGCAAAAACCTCGAAAGACATATATGGAGTCTCCATGAAGCTAATTAGAACAGCAATACGATCGCTAGCTCCAATACTGTCTGAATGTTATAATAGATGTTTGATGGAAGGAACTTTTCCTACTTCCATGAAAATTAGTAAAGTTTCCCCTATCTACAAAGGCAAGGGAAAACGTGAAAGAATCGACTGCTACAGACCGGTGTCTATAATACCAGCCGTGGCAAAAGTGTTCGAGAATGGGTTGAGTGCCCGTCTCATGGACTTCTTGAAGTCGACTGACGCATTGTCCGACCGGCAATACGCGTATCGCGAAGGCCGGTCAACAACGTCACTGACACGAGAAGTTATCCACCGTGTGTTAGAGGCTCGCGAACATAAGAAGCACGTAGCGATAATCTGCTGCGACCTGTCGAAGGCGTTCGACGTGGCCGATCACGCCGTACTTGCAGTAAAACTGCGGCACTACGGCGTGAGAGGTGCGGCGCACGCCTTACTGGTGGACCTTATGCGGAACAGATCGCAGACAGTTGTCGCATGCGGGGGACTAGAGAAGTCGGATTCACTGGAGTCAGTCATGGGCGTGGCTCAGGGATCGTCAGTATCCAACATTCTGTTCTCCCTGCTCCTGAATGACCTGCCGGATGCTGTGACTGCAGCGGAAATATTTATGTACGCTGACGATGTTGCCGCGGTAGTCACAGCGCCCAAGCTCGACATTTTGGAGCAGAGTCTGAACGATACGGCTGCTCAACTGTCAGCATGGTTCAGGGTGAATGGGCTTGCACTCAACTTATCCAAAACACATTTTATGCATTTTTGCCTTTCAGGACATCAGAAACGGTCTGTAACAGTCCGACTAGAAGGGAAAAAAATTGACCAGGTGAACACTACAACATTTCTTGGTTTTGAAATTGATAGGAGCCTCACATGGGAAGGTCATATTGACAAACTATGTGGAAAATTGGGAAGTGCGTGCTTTGCCTTGAGCCGCATCGCAAAGGTAGTGCCTGCGGAGGTGGTTCGTTCCTGTTATTTTGCCACGATACATTCCCTCCTACAATATGGTGCAGAACTTTATGGCAGAGCGGCCGACTGGAAGCGAGTGTTTACATTACAAAAGCGAGCTGTTCGCGCCATCGCTAGAATCCCGCAGGATGTCTCAGCGCGGCCACACTTCAAGAGGCTTGGGATCTTGACATTGCCAGCACTGGCCATATTTCAAGTCGCGGTATATGTCAGATTAAACCAAGCCTCTTACAAAACACTGCAAAGTAAACGAAAATGCAACAGGGACAAGCTCGCGGAGGTACCTCGAGTGTTGGAGAGGTCAGCCAAATCAACCCATGTAATGGGTCCGGCTGTGTATAACAAGCTGCCGGAAAATATTACCTTAGCGCCTACTATGGAAAGTTTTAAAACGCGGCTCAGGCGCTGGCTTGTGGAACAGACGTTCTATAGCTACGAAGAGTTTATTACATGTAAAATTTAACTATTGTATTGTTGATTGATTATTTTTTCGTTGTTAGTTATTTTTTATAACTGACATAATTCATTTTAATTCTGCGATTTACATTTTGACATTTTTATAATAATACAATTGTTTATTTGAATTTTTATTTATTATAGTGTAGAATATACATTCGATATTCGATATTACATGTATATAATTGCAATCAGGTATATTATCGTACGATTACTGTATTAGTTTATATACGCCTAAGAATGTGACATGTAACAATAGTTATGAATAAATTATGATTATTATTATGATTATGATTATGATTAATGATTTCACAGATTTAAATTTCAATGAGATACTATTATACTATCAATTTGAATGTATTGTAGGCAGCCACGCCTTGTCCGAGAAAATTAATAGAGTACAACTTTGACAGGTTATCTTCACAATCGTACATATAATTATTCAGATTGCGTGCAATATATTATGTATATGTGTATCATCATCAACTCAGCTACAAGAGTCCACTGCTGGACATAGGCCTCTCCCATTTTCAAAAAAGATCGGTTGGAAGCGTCATGCATCTATCGTCTTTCTGCTACTTGTATGCTCTCCCTCCACCTTGTGGATGGTCTTGTCCGCTGCGCTTGCCGTTGCGTGCTCTCCACTTGACTATATCTGTGTACTAGCAGCGATTTACTTCACCCCTTTTGCTTAAATTTTTATTATTATCATATCCAGCCCGCATGACAATAAAAGTGAAACAAATTGTGGAACTTGAGAAGTAGCTACCCGTATAGTGGGGAGTGCGCCGAGTCGCCGCCGCGCCGCCGCGCCGCCGCGCCGGCTGCCATCGAAGAGGAGCGCAACCGTTCAAGACGAGCCCCGCCGACGAGTTCTCTCCTCGCCCGCCACCGGCTTGCACTCAGATACCCGCGCCATCATCCTGCCTATTTTCAGGCTTATGGCATTTATCAACATTACTTATAACATTTTATTCATTTCCTTTACTTATACTCCTCTAAATATTTAGGTACTTAACTGCACCTATACCTAAATTACCTATCAGTCTTCACGCACGTTATTTTGTCTTGAAATGAAACAATAAAACAAGAATATGAAACAATATTTTTATATATGATTGACTGCCAACTCGCCTGATGTTAAGCGAAGCTAAGTTAGTTAAGGTTGATTTTCTATTACCTATTATATAATTTATTTTTTATTTTACAGTACACACTCTTTAGTTGTTCGTGAGAATTCAATACATTCAACCCAAAGAATTTTACATACATAGATACCTAGGTACATACCTAATACATACCTAGGTAGTTTTATATGGGATTTTGGAATTGGCCATGTTTGTGAAGAGTAATCCAGATTTGTTTCCTGTCTTATCAGCCTTTACTTTAAGAAATCGTAGAGACCAAAATAGATGTCGACACAATCCAAGGAAAATTGCCCTAATGAGCAAAAGTGTACTATGTATGGGACCTCTAATTTATAATAACATACCAAAATCAATCAGAGACTTAAAAACTAATCTATTTAGAGTAAAATTAAAACAACTATTACTTGAAAAATGTTACTATAACGTTAATGATTTCCTAACTGATCAATTTTAATATTCTCATGCTCTTAGAATCTTAAATGTGTAACAAATTATAGTATTGTTCAAAAATCTAAAATATCCTCATGTTCCTAGAAATTTAATGTATGATGAAAAATGTCTTTCTTATATGATAACTTCCTATTTTCATTGTCTCTGCATCCTAAATTTGAATTATAATTGCAAAAAATATAATGTATTAGGCGGTACTTAAGTGATATCAAGTAACTGGTTGTGCTGTGTTGTTACACCTAACTGACATGTATGATGTATAATTATAATACCTTATAGCTTTTGACAATCTTATTATAGTGCATTAATAATTATTTGATAACTAACTAAAATTATGATTGTTATAATTGCAAAATTACATGTCATTAACTGCTTGTAAGCTTCAAAGCAGGATCTGGCAGAATACTCAATTGTAAATACCAACTTACCTTGTACCCAGAGCCACAAGCTAAATAAATTTTGAATTTTGTATTGACCTACCAACAAAAAATAATCATCAAAATGAAGTCATAACTTGCGGAGCAATCGCGTAACAAACATGGGGAAAAGGCAGAGACGAATTGAAAACCTCCTTTGTGTTTTAGTAATATGTAAACAATAAAGAGTTTACCTATCTATCTATCTACCTCCTTCTTTTTGAAACTCGGTTAAAAGGACGGTATGGTCGTGGATAGAAACGAGCTAATCTAAAAGAAATCTATTCAATCTATCATAGAAAAATCAAAAATATTTGGGTTCTCAAAAAACAAAGAACTCCTGCTCCTGCGTAACATGTAGGTAGTGAGAACATGAAATGAATATGTTCAGAACATGTCCCGTGACGGAAGCTCTCTCAATTATAATACCTATTTTCAACCGACTTCGAAAAAGGAGGAGGTTATCAATTCGTGCCGTATATATATTTTTTTTATGTATGAACACGAATTTCTCGCTCATTCTTGAACCAATTTTTGTGTTTCGTGAATTGGCTTATAGAGAAAGCTCCCAGGTTGGTCCCATTTATTATATTAGAAACATTGCTTTATTACTTTTTGAATAATCTTTAAAAGTAAAAATATTTTCATTGGATTCGTGAGTGAGTGCGTCAGATTATAGAATCTCAGAGTTCCACTGACACGTTTTTCTTTACAAAAGTGTCAAATGTAGAGGTTTTTCGTATAAACATCTGCACATTTTCTAATCTGCAACGACGAAGCATTTGACATTCAATGACAAATGTCATTCTTGAAAAAGAAACGAGCGGGTAAAGAGAGGTCTCTGTGAAAAGTTTACAATCGTGAGGGATTTATTGAGCTTGAAAAATAAATCCTACTTACTCCTCATCCAATGTGTATAAGGATAAAATAGAGTTACTTCAACGCTTGAGCGCCTTGTTTAATTATTATCCTTACTAATATTACAAGTAAACGAAATAACGTACTTTGAAGTCGGTTGTTTCAGTTTTTTAAACTATAAAATTATTGAAATAATCCTATCCTATGGCTATTGGTTGAATAATCCTATCCTATGGCTATTGGCTGATTAGTCTATTATTTTTTATATTTTTTTCTTTTATGTTTGATATCGCATAACTGTCATTTATAAATCGATTTGGAAAATTATATTTTGTTTGAAAGACATACAGATACATTTTCTGGTCCCATAAAGGAATTAAAATCGATTAATCACTTTCGTTTTCAAAACAAAATTTCTAGAATATCATGCTTGATATCAAGCCTTACGCGAACGTAAGATACGCTATGAAAATGTACCTAATCATCATAGTCATGGTGGTCGTAGACTAGTCGTGGCATATCTTTTATGCAGTCGGGTATTTTGTTTTTATTTAATTATTATTTAAGAGAGATTTAGAATTAAAATTAAATTAAAAAAAATAAACCTACTGAAACCTTTTCTTACTGAATTACAATTGTTAAACAAGCTTTCTCTCTTTATATATAAATCAGGACCGAGAACATTATTTTTATTTCAGGAAAAAATATTGACCCGTTAAATAGTAGTTTAGTTTTGTTTAGTTTCTTGCAATGTCTGAAGACTGTTGATACTATTCTAATTAATGTTATACAAGAGAAGGTAACTCTGTATATCTGTACCTCTGTCTGTTTGTTAACTTTCGACACAGACGCAGCCATCGACGGCATCGACTCAGCAATCGATTGTCATGAAGTTTGTGTAGAGATAGTTGACAACTAGGAGACGGATATAGGCTATACATCATTAGCTAGTACTACCTACTATAATTACTCGTAAGTATATGACAGGCAAGTTACAAGAACGAGTGACTAGAGAGTAAAACAAAATATTTTCTTCATGACTTCAAACACGTAACAATGACTTCTACATAATCTATACACCTAACTATCCTGATGCCGTTCCAGTGCTGTCTCGATGCAACTCGCCGCCAGGCTCGCCCTCTCCGCTTCACATGCGGACTGTACTTCACAAAATGGCGGCCTCACATTTGCCAGTTTTCCATCCAGAGCCCGCGTCAGAGCCGCGACCCTCTATGTAAACATTCACAATAAAAATACGCCATTACTATTTGCATTCATATCTAAAGAAAACATACATGCATAAATATTGCGTGGACAATTTTTCCTACACTCTACAAATACAACTCAACTCTAGACTCATAAAAATAAAGTTTATTTTTCAATGTGGATAGAAAACCTACTCGTAAATTCAAATGCACAAAGCGTGAATGCGCGTCGTCCGTCCCTGTCTAAGGGATAGAAGTCGCGGTGGTGTCTCGCTCTAGCACCAAGTAAAAGGTGCGATGATTGAGACGTAACTGCCAACTGCCACTGGTCCCATTATACTTGTCGAGAGTAAACATGCTATCGACTACAATTTTGTCGATAAAATACTTTAAGTAAAATGTTTCTATAGTAGTCTGAAACGTTTTGAAGCACTTATTCAAAATAGTGTAATATTACTTCTTCCAACGATTGTCTTATCAATATTTAAACATGTACAATTATTATTACTGAAATAGGTGATTCGATCATAAATTAATTTCGAATTCAAATAATTTAAACAACACTTTTTAGTTACCATTTTTTATTAATGTAATAAAAAGTGCATTAATATTTAAATGTTTAATACTTCTTTGGTTGTTAATTTTTAGGGTTCTGTACCCAAAGGGTAATTCGGGACCCTATTACTGAGACTTCGCTGTCTGTTCGTCCGTCCTTTCGTCCGTCCTTCCGTCCGTCCGATCGTCCGACCGTCCGCCCGTCCGTCCGTCTGTCATCAGGCTGTATCTCATGAACCGTGATAGTTAGACAGTTGAAATTTTTACAGATGATCTATTTCTGTTGCCGCTATAACAGAAAATACAAAAAAATAGAATAAAATAAATATTTAAGGGGGCTCTCATATAACAAACGTAATTTTTTGCTCGATTTTGATAACGGCAACAGGAAGACGCTTGAAATATTCACTGAATATTGAGTTATATTATTCACTTTAAAAATAAGTAATTAAAATAAAATAAAATTTATATTTAAGGGGGGCTCCCATACAACAGACATGATTTTTTGCTGTTTTTATAGATAATGGTACGGAACCCTTCGTTCGCGAATCCGACTTGCAGCTGTTGGCCGGTTTTATTACTTTTTAGTTTCCAAATCATAAAATTGTACATTAATGGTTAGACTTTATTACTAAGGTTTAATGTTCCACACCTATATAGGCGCGAACAAATATTAATTTCTTTATGAAATTGAACTATTACGGAAGTATGTATACAATCATATCCATTATAACCTTGGCTCACTAATAAATGTCTTAAAAATTTACTGAATATAATTATTTTTCATTTCTTTTCTTAAGTTTTTCTTTATAATGAAAGCTTCAAATATAGGTATATAATGTCGTCCAACTAGCAAAACGTTATTTTATCGATGTTAGTTTTGTGTACAACAAAGTTATCGATAACATTGTCCCATCCCTATCACCCCGAGCACCCGTTCATCCAACCATAACTAATAGTCGTGAATAAATCGCTGGAGTCAGCATAAAGAAGACTTTTTCATCGCGCTCTGTCCGACCAATCACAGCGCGCCATCACGCCATCGCTCCGCCAATCAGCGGCCGAGTTTCGAAAAAAGAAACTCAAAATTATGCGCGGCTCAATTCACCACTCGTGTTTTCACTTCAGCCTCGGGCTTTAGGTCGCGGTTTTGGAATACAGAACTAGACATGCTGCAGTTGTCGGATTTTAAACTTAATGTTGTCGTATTAGGGGTCGCTGTAACGGCACCGGTGTTGCGTCCTGAAGGCAGCATGCCAGAGGAAGGGTGCCAGTAATTTTGATTGCGATTGCAAATGGCGGCGGCCGAGGGAACACGCACGGGTAATCAAATAAGAAAATTGCTCGGAAGTGATTTTTATTAGATGTGAAGAGTCGCGTGCAGCAGCTATTGCTTCACTAGCGTAACACCCTACTACAATTTTAGAAAATTGGGTTTGATTCGTGGCTCCTAAACTTTTTTTTTGCATTTAAGTAATGTATGTGGCTTCATTTTGTATTTGGGCTTTTAGCCTGAATGCCAAATGTAGCCATATTGATTGTATTTCTTACATTCTTTGTTTTTTCCGCACCAAGCACCCTTCTTCGGTAGTCGGGTAAAAAAAAACACGTCCCATAGTTTATTCAGTGTTTTATTTAGATGCCTACTGATTTTAGGTTTCGTTAATCATTTAAAATTATGAAATCATTATCAAAAAAGAAAGGTGTAACACATCTAAATATTATAAGAATGAATATTCTCAGTCCTACATCAAATACTTACATCCCACACTTATTAACCGTCAAATAATAGTCATGTCAATACAATCGCAAAACTCAAGAGCTTAAAACATTAAATGGACATTCCATTGGACGCCTCACTGTCTCATTTTGTCACAATCTATTGAGATCAGATTAATACACAAGATGTGCAGCCGTGATCTTAAAAAAATATATCGCATTATAAATTCGGCATAACAAGTCACGATCTTACAAAAGATCATTTCGTGGTCACAATCCACAACACACGCACTCATCTTACAACGCCGTAACTATTATTTAGTCTGCGATAAGCCGATGCCGACAATCTGTCAACATGACTTGACACAATCTATTCACAAAGTATTCGAATTTCAAAGAAATCGCTGATATATCGATAAAGGACGTCATACCTGCAGCTGCTTCATTGACCATCGAATATCTTTTGGCTTCACACAGCTCGTGCATTTAGCCAATGTCATTATTTGGGTATCTTTAATTGTATTAATCGACGCCCATTGTTAAGGTCATTGTCCATTTAACAATTGAAGAGCGCCCGCTTTTTTCATGGAGTTGTGACAGCTCCATAATTGACAGGTGTCGACACTCGAATTGGATAAAAAGAAAGGCGCATCTCTAAATGGCGCGTAGTGGAATACTTCCGTTGTATGTTTTGTTTAAGTCTATCGATTACGATCAATAGATATTTGTTTTATCGATTTGTCGGATATTCGATCTGTTTATTTGTGTTGAGTATTGAGACAGCACAATCATTCAAGGTGAGTAAAAGGGGCAACGTTCATTAAAACAGGATGTCGATTATAAAATATTCGTTAGCTTTGTATTCACAAAACTAAGGTTTTAAAGTTAATACCAATACTTAGCTAATAAATGAAAAAAAAAAAAAAAAAAAAATTATTTACACAAAACATAGGGTTTCAAACCCGTGTTTCTCATTCCAACAACAAAATTGTACAACTTTCCGACCTATTTAACAAATGTATTTTTATTTTCCTAGACATAAGCAAAATCTTGAGTACACCTACACTTATTTAGTTTTGACATATTTTTTTTACATTTCTCACATACTTTCGCACTGTCTATTTTTTAAATATCACTAATAACCCACAATGCGTTATAGTTACATAGTAGCTTTTCTGATTTACTATTAATATTACATTTTAATTAAAAAAACCGGACAAGTGCGAGTTAGACTCGCCCACCGAGGGTTCCGTACAAACTAGTGGATAAAAGGGGGAAATTCTATATTTTTTTATACTTTCCTTCATAAACCAAAAAATATACATCGTGAAAATATTTAAAAACCTGTTTTAGCTTATGCTAATGAAGCTCTTTCATATGATACCCCACATGATACGGTTAAAGCTCTTTAAAACTTGGACCCTCCTTCCTTGCATAAAGGCTCTATTTGTTTGTGATTGAATTTAAAATGTACAGTTTCGGATTTTTTTCTTTATGTGTACTATATAACAATGCTTCTTGCCAAATTTCACAGTTATAAGTCAACGAGAAGTACCCGCTAAGTTTTGATTCCCCTGCGAGTGTCGCAAAATGATTTTTTGCCACATATTCGGCTGTAACTTTTTTTTATAAAAACTGAGAAGTTTGATTTTTCTCTCTGCAGCAAGAGACTATAGATTTGCGTATAAAGTTTTAATTTTACCTCGATACCATCACGCGTTCTCGAGATACAGATCTTGACAGACGGACAGAAGGAAAACAAACAATCCTATAAGGGTTCCGTTTTTTCCTTTTGAGGTACAGAACCCTTATAATAGAAAATAATAATAATAATTCGATGGAGAAGGGGGATGGATAGTAGATGTCGTCTGCGTAGAACAACCTCAGCGACTACCGCATGTCTTCACACGTGTTAGAAATTGGCTGTGGGACGTTTTGTAAAAAAATTAATAGAGCAATCATGGTCTATGTAACATTTAATATTCTCATAAAAAATTAGACATCTGCAATCTAATTGAGCCTCTCCTTAGCCTATGCTTCCGCTAAGAATATTGTATGTAATAAAAACGTCACATTTTATTTTTTCTTTATACATTTGTTGACTTGTTTAGAAGATGTCTGTTCACTCGTGATTAGATTATACGTACTAGATGTAGACACCCAGGATGACCAGGGTATGTACGTACTAGATGTAGACACCCAGGATGACCAGGGTATGAACCTGTCGGGGAAAGCTCTAGGTAGAAAAAGGTAGAGTAATCCATAATTTAGAAGTTCGTGTACTAAAACTAGAACCAAAACGTACAGATTTTTGTAATATTCATCATAAAACATTTAATTTTATTTCTTTTATGTTGACATTTAATTTTACTTCTCTGATGACGTTTTATTCTTCTGACATTGTATTAAATTAGTGTTTATTTTAAGACATTTTCTATAATTTATTATTTTTTGATTTTTACATTGTATTCATTTTATTATTATTATTTTTGTCGTGCTTGAAGGTACAACGCCAGAAGCATAAAACAGAAGCGTGGTGGCGCTGTTCTTCAAAAAAGGAGACAACACTTTGCTGAAGAACTACAGACCCATCTCGCTTCTGAGCCATGTCTATAAGCTGTTTTCAAGGGTCATCACGAATCGTCTTGAACGCAGGTTTGATGACTTCCAGCCTCCCGAACAAGCCGGTTTCCGAAAAGGCTATAGCACCATAGACCACATCCACACGCTGCGGCAAGTGATACAGAAGACCGAAGAGTATAACTTGCCCCTTTGCTTAGCGTTTGTGGACTATGAGAAAGCCTTTGATTCGATCGAGACCTGGGCGGTGCTTGAGGCTCTCCAGCGATGCCGTATTGACTATCGGTATGTCGAAGTGCTGAAGTTTTTGTACAACAACGCCACCATGTCAGTCCGAGTACAAGACCAGAATTCAGAGGCAATTCCATTGAAGAGAGGCGTGAGCCAGGGAGACGTTGTCTCTCCGAAACTGTTTACCGCCGGTTTGGAAGATGCCTATAAGCTTCTGGAATGGAAAGGGCTCGGCATCAATATTAACGGCGAGTACATCACTCACCTTCGGTTTGCCGACGATATAGTAGTCATGGCAAAGTCGATGGAAGAGCTCAGTACGATGCTCGAAGACCTCAATAGAGTTTCCCAAAGGGTAGGCCTCAAAATGAACATGGACAAAACGAAGGTTATGTCGAACGTCTATGTAGTGCCCACCCCAATATCTGTGGGGAGCTCCACTCTTGAAGTTGTTGACGAATACGTCTACCTAGGACAAACGGTCCGATTAGGCAGGTCCAACTTTACGAGGGAGGTCAATCGTCGGATCCAACTCGGCTGGGCAGCGTTCGGGAAACTTAAAAGCGTCTTCTCGTCCAATATTCCCCAGTCCCTCATGTCGAAAGTTTACAACCAGTGTGTGTTACCAGTGATGACATACGGCACTGAAACGTGGTCCCTAACTATGGGCCTTATGAAGAAGCTCAAGGTCACGCAACGAGCTATGGAGAGAGCTATGCTCGGAGTCACTCTACGAGATCGAATCAGAAATGAAGAGATACGTAGACGTACAAAAGTCACCGATATAGCACAGCGGATTAGTAAGTTGAAGTGGCAGTGGGCAGGGCACATAGCACGTAGAACTGATGGCTGATGGGGCCGAAAGGTTCTCGAGTGGAGACCACGTACCGGCAAGCGCAGCGTAGGAAGACCAGCCACGAGATGGACAGATGACCTCATACAAGTGGCGGGAAGACGCTGGATGCAAGCCGCTTCCAATCGGTCTTTTTGGAAATCCATGGGGGAGGCCTATGTCCAGCAGTGGACTTCTTATGGCTGAGATGATGATGATGATTATTATTTTATTTTTTGGCAAATTCTATCTTTGTTGACATTGTATTTAAATTCACTCATTATTACTTATAAATTAGCAATACTAGTTTTGCATTGTGTGGCCGTGAACAGACCACTTTATATGTGCATATACTGCAGTTTGACAATTGACATTCATTTGTTTTGATTGAAGGGTTTTGAATTTTGAATGGTATTGTGATTGAATTTTGGTGGAATTTTGTTTGGAATATGTTATTAACTTTGCGATGCTTATCGCCATTAATTATTGTAATGAAACCAGTCATATTTAATGCTTATATATTATCTACAATACGTACTATAACTTTGCACGCCGCAAGGCAGATTATGGCGATCTACTTTTTTAAGTTCCACCAACTGTATGTATACCCATAACCGCAAATGAAGAATTTATTTATTTATTAACAATATTACTTTTTCGCGTCCGATAGAAGAATAGCTAAAATGGGTTAAGATAATGCAGCTTCGATGCATACTCATCGAAATTTATACGACATATACCCAATAAACCAATAACTTTGCGTCGGACAACACTGGAGCTTAGACTGAACAAAGATATTATTGGCGATAAGCTGCTTATTATATGTTTTGATGAACTCCAGCACTTCGAACTGGGGTTCAACATGAAACGCACAAAAATACGCTATAAGTTTAATTTGTATGAACAATAAAACTGACTTGACTAAAAGAAAGTATTTTACAGCTACCGTGCGTAGATCGTATATCTGTGCAAACTGCGTAGCACCGCGTAGATGCTGCTACGTTCCGTAGCACTCACCGTAGCTACTAGCCATACTGTATTCTTTACCGAATACTGAACCGTACATTTTATTTCACATTTCATTCTCCCTAACAACACTTCATCAAAATATTGTATTACAACAACACTCTTTTATAATCACAAATCTATCCCATTTATCTACCGTATTTTATAATATTACCCCTTAAATATATGATTTGGTTATTCAGGGGCCGACAATGCCGCCCTGACGAATTAACATGCCTGTCGCGTTCGAATCATTGTTAAAAATCTATTATGTAAATAACAAAACGTAATAATGTGTGATGGATGTGTGTTAGTATTGTGTGACGGACAAAACGTGCCATTACAGATGTAATAGTACGAGTAAGGCAAGGAGCACACTGGACTTACATATAATTTGTAATATAATTTCAAAACGATGTTGTTTTCATTTTATTAAGATATCGACGGCGTAGCCGAGGATGGAGCTCGTCGATCTCGAAGATATCTATTCACTCTAGCCTTGAAAATTCCAAGATGTTAACTCAATCAATTTCAAAACACAACAATGAATTTCACTTTTTGATAAGAAAAACATCCTAAAAACCTTAGCCTAAGTAGTAAGTTAGCCTAAGCCTAAGTTCTATTTCTAAGTTAACAATTATGGGCAAACACCTACCAATGGTTTCCGGCAGCCTCATTTCAGTTTCAGTTCCTGTTCTAGTACTAAGTGTACTACCATGCACGTCACATCGTCACTCGATACTAGGCAATCTGTGGGCAATTACCTATTTTGTCTACCATAAAAATATAAATTCTTTCTTTGGTAATAACCATCCTTTCATTTATTTCAATTCGTGAAATAATGAACTACTTTTCTTTTTTTACACAATATCCTAATTAGCAACATTAGTGAAGTAAATAAAAAAATACTCGTCTCGTGAAGTAAATTCGGAAATCCGCTTTCCACTGAAATAATATGGTGACCATAGCTCTGTCACCGCATCTCCACATGGTTTCCTACATGTATCATTCATTCTTCAGGATGAGAAATATTTCCAATCCACGTTTAATATAACTCAGGTGTGTGTATAACTCAGGTGTGTGTATAACTCAGGTGTGTGAGCGTGCGAGGGTAACAAGCTTACATATTATTATTTTATAATATTATATGCATACTTAGTCATTTTTATGACATCAATTTTCGCTTTTTTTTTTGTTTTATTCAGTAAAAGGCTTACACTTGACCGTCAACGTTGTTAGGATGCGATAGCTACGATGAAGCGCGATTATTTATATGAAACTAACACCTAAATTAGCGATAAGACCGCCCGTTGTTACACTAGTGTAAAATTATTTCCTTTTTGTACTTACTTGCTTTTGTTAATTTTGATGGTTTGTCAATAAAGCGTTTATCTATCTATCTATCTAAATTATATAGAACCTATCGGAAAGGCCCACACGGGTCCGAAAGTTGAATGTGGAACTAAAGTAATTGGTTCTAGTTTTTGAAATATTCACCACGAAACGATGACGATAGTTTTTTTGATATAACTGTTAGTCTAATGGCCGATGGGGCCGAAAATCTCATGAATGATGACCATGACCCGACAAGCGCAGCGTAGAACGACCAGTCAACACCTTGTTGGCTGACAGACGACCTCATACAAATGGCAGGTAGACCCTGGATGCAAGTTACTTCCAACCGGTCTTTTTGTAAATTCCTGGGGGAGGCCTGTGTCTAATAATATACTTCTTGCAGCTCAGATGATCGTGATGATGAATGTAATATGTGTGTTGTGTGCGTCGAGCCTAATAGTTAGAAATATATATTGTTATGTTATGTGCCGCCTCCATGCGCGGTCGGTAAGCAAGCTGTGTATGCGCAGGGCGCGGCTGTCACTCCGTGTCGAGATCCGCGATAACAGCCCACAAATAATGAGTAGTGAAGCTTTTATCCAATTACATGTTTACTTCGCTGTTATTGTTTGCTTCCATGTTTTCTGGTTTGTGTAGCGTTCACATGTTACAAGTAACTGTATTTTTATTATATAATAATAAATAGTTACAAATACACAAATACAAATACAAAACGTACAATACGTCAATACGTTTTACAAATATTCAGGCAAGTATTTGTCTTATTCAAAACTGAAGAATATGTTACAAAACTATATAGGTATAAAAAAAATAAGCTAAGCTGATTTACTCTTTTTATTTTATGATGTTTATCGTTTAAGACTATTATTATATTTTAACATCCTAATATACTTACTTACTAACGCGATAAATGCGTTAAAATATATTTCATTTGAATGAGTAACAATCGCTAAAACGTTAGAAAACATTATCTTATAAATATATTTCGGGTCAAGTTTATGTTTGTGTCGAAGTCTCCGGCTACAGTTTATGTTTGTGTCGAAGTCTCCGGCTACAGTTTATGTTTGTGTCGAAGTCTCCGGCTACAGTTTATGTTTGTGTCGAAGTCTCCGGCTACAGTTTATGTTTGTGTCGAAGTCTCCGGCTACAGTTTATATTTGTGTCGAAGTCTCCGGCTACAGTTTATGTTTGTGTCGAAGTCTCCGGCTACAGTTTATGTTTGTGTCGAAGTCTCCGTCTACAGTTTATGTTTGTGTCGAAGTCTCCGGCTACAGTTTCCCGTGATACATTTCAAAGATGTGTAACAACATCTTTAGTTTTAAATCTATTATTTTTGTTCCCAATAGTACAATCCATCTTTTTACTAGCTTTTATTTATCTTGCCCTGTTATGGGACAAATCTTGCGAGTTAAATTAGAACAACTTCCTGTCGTTAGATTAGGTTGAAATTTGGTTTACTTACGTAACTTCAGTGACAATGCAATAATATGGTACCATGAAGCTGGTCTCAAGATGGCGTCGGAAGGTGGCCATAGGAACTCCTAAACTAAACGAGGTAAAACCGTCGAGTTTAGACTCGTTTGAATAGCCTTGACAAGCATTCTTTTTAGTCTAGTAAATATTTTTTTTTAAACAAGTTTTTATTTAAATGCACTAAAACGAAGAAAATAAAAATTTATATTGATATAAATAAAAGCTTGTCGTGAAAACACAAAACAATTTTTTTTTCAAAGAACAAACTAACTTTAATTCTAAGCAAATGATAAGAACGCGTCTGTCTTTTTTTGGAATTAAATATTACTTAGTAGATAGATACGATGTTGTTTGAAATCTCGCGACAAGCTTTTATTTATGTCAATATAAATTTTATAATTTAATAAAATGGTGGGTTTGATTGCATTCAAAGTTTATTTTCTTCGTTTTAGTGCATTTAAAACAAACCTTGTATTTTAAAAAAAAACAAAAAATGTTGTATACTGTAGTTATGTGATTGAAGCATGAGAGCACGCGAGGACGCACGAAGGCACGCGAGGGCGCACGAGGCACACGAGGGCGCACGAAGGCAGACGAGGGCGCACGAAGGTTCGCGAGGGCGCGCGCTGATTCTCGTAGATTGCCAATAACTTGATTAGAGGACCCCTTGCCCCGACCGACTATTTATTCTGCGCTCTGGCGACATTGCCTCCAGATAGGTATCGAATCTTTGCAATTTGTATCCAATATACGAGCTAACTGACAAGCAAATTGATTGAAAACAACAATTAACGAGCGAACGATGCTATCTTCACTGATGGTAATGAGAAATGTTAGATCATGAAGTATATAAGTCCAGTAATCAATTGCAAATCTTCGTATTTCTCTTACTAAACATTGGCACTTACACCATAGTGGAGCTTGAGGTAAACGCGCCACTTTCAATAGCCAACCTCGCCATAGAAATACGTACTTATTTTTTCTATGTTGTAGTCCTTTACTAAAGAGTTATCTATTTAACAGTGAACAAATCTACTAACAGGTAACATATGTATCGTGGGTTCTAAATAGATTCAGATACCTACACATAATAATTTTAGAAGAGAACACCATTTTATCTACATAGATTGTATAGCCATAAAAGATTGTTTCTTAGTCTACACTGACAGATAACGTATAAGCCCAGCCACAACACATATAAGTAGAGACCGCCTAGACATCCGCTAAGGAAGGAATTATCAAAACGCAGGACACATCTAGTATATAATTGTAACTTTAAGTAACAAAAACTGACAACAGTTGGTAGACTTTTAGAATAGTTTAAATAAATAAAAAACTGGACAAGTGCGAGTCAGACTCGCCCACCGAGGGTTCCGTACAAACTAGTAAATAAAAGGGGGAAATCATATTATATTTTTTTCCTTTTTATACTGAAAAATATTTATCGTAAAAATATTTAAAAAATTGTTTTAATTAATTCTAATTAAGCTCTTTCATATGATACCCCACATGATACGGTTAATTCACTTTAAAATTTCGACCCTCATTTATTTATTTACATACACAGGAAAAACGATCTTAAATAACATTTCTAAATTCTTATTTTTTTTCCTTTCCTCATAACAATCCTTGCATAACGACACTATTTTTTTGTGATTAAATTAATAATGTCCAGATTTCGGATTTTTTCCTATATGTGTACTCTAACACAATGCTTCTTGCCAAATTTCAGAGTTCTAGGTCAACGGGAAGTACCCCATAGGTTTTGATTCCTCTGTAAGTGTCTAAATGTGAATTTTTTACGACATATTCGGCTGTAACTTTTTTTTACGAAAACTGAGAAATTTATTTTTCTTTCTGCAGCAAGATACTATGGATTTGCGTATATGGTTTTAATTTCAACTCGATACCTTTACGCGTTCCCGAGATAAAGGTCTTGTCACCTGGACAGACGGACAGACGGACAACAAAGAGATCCTATAAGGGTTCCGTTTTTTTCCTTTTGAGGTACGGAACCCTAAAAACACTTGAAAATATTATACGGTGTTATTATTGGATGAATAAAAATAACTGTCATAAAATATTTTTAGAAGATAATTGAAAACATAATATCCTTGTACTTATATTATTTAATAAAGAAAAGGGATATCTCTATGGGTTAAATTAGTAAGGGTAGGTATATAAGTAGCAGTAGTCAGTAGTAGTAAACATTATTACTTATTAATTTTTGTACTTATTGTTATATTTTACTTTTAATATTTTAATTATATAATTATGACTAAGTATATACAATATGTAATTGGTGTCAACCGTTCATTGTAAATAAATAAAAGGGCCTCTAAACTGTTCTATCCAATATTGAACAAACGGTTTGTCCGGCACTCGACCATGAAGCTACAAACATATATTTTTATGGATTACGGAAGTACCTATTATTTATGTATAATGACTTTAAGCTGACCGTTATATTAGCTACTGTCATCGCTGAGTTGTCATCGCTGCTCGGGGAGGTTTCCGCGACACTATGCTCTAACCGACATAGTCCGTAGAGCGCTCGTATCGGCCAATGTTCCATGCGTGCTTGAACCACCGGGGCTCAGCAGATCCGACGGCAAGCGACCGGACGGTTTGACACTGGTGCCTTGGAAAAATGGCAGATGCTTAGTGTGGGACGCTACTTGCGTCAACACTGTCGCGGCCTCACACCTGTGTCATACCGTCCACTCACCGGTAACGGCGGCAGAGGATGCCGCTAGCAAAAAGCGGGAGAAATACACGGCAATGGAGCTACAATATTATTTTGTACCCATCGCCGTTGAAACCATGGGCAGTTGGGGAGCGGATGCCAAAGGCCTCGTCAGTGAAATTGGCCGAAGACTGAAGGACAACAGTGGTGACTCCCGTTCTGCTTCGTTCCTGGTGCAAAGGTTGGCTATTGCCATACAGCGTGGCAATGCTGCTTGCGTTATGGGCACCTTTCCACCAAGGTCGATGCAGGATGGGTTTCAATTGACGAAATTTTAATTTAAATTGATTACTTTTTTACATGCTTTTAAAAGTGTTAGTTAAATATAGAATTTTAATATTCTTTTAATTGTAATGGAGTAGATAGTTAATTAATATAAATTTAAATGTCATTTTACTTACTATAAAGTAACTCAGATTACGCAAATGATCAAAACTATCTTTTGATTGCATAGTTTACAACTGTTATGCATGCATGTAAACTAAAAACAAAGAGACAAGAAGTCTGTGTTTGTTGCCGAACACCTGTCTCCAGAGTGTAAAGAACTCCACGCCGCAACTAGGATGTTAGCCAAGGAAAAATCATATAGATTCGTTTGGGTGAGATTTGATCAAGTATCTCTCCGCAAAGACGATCAATCCGGCGCAATACTTGTCTTATTAACGAGAAGAGCTGCTTGGACAACATTGTATCTTTTACTTAAAATAAAGCAAGTACCTATTATTACATTATACCAGACCACACTAGGTACTGGTACTAAACTACCCACCTTGGTAGTAATTGGGTATTTAAAGTTTTTTTTTGGTATTTTTTTTATATTTTTATATGATAGAATGGATCATTTAGAAAAACTAATTTCAATATTTTTTTATTCTGTTCAGTACTTATTTTTTAATATTTTTTTAAAGATAAAATCGTCCGTAGGAAAGATGACGTCATCGTACCTACTGAATAAGATGTTGTGATAGCCAACATGAACTAAAAAATACATATACGTCAACTTGACAGTGACATGTACCTATATTGTCTCTGACTGATACAAGATATCATCGGTTTTTGTTGTGTTTTGAAAAAACAAATACGTTGTGTAAACATAAAGAATGAAAAAAAGAATAATTAATAATTAATATTGAGCTCGTTGTAATTAATTAATGTTTTCTAAGGTCTTCGCGATTGTGTTTGCGCATTGAAATGAAACAAATTCACAATATTATTCAGAAACTACAACTGTGAAATGTTTCGACTTTCGTGCCAAAAATCCTAATAAACTGTTTTTTTTCAAGTAAAGGAAACCTTTAAAAGACTGGTGTGAACAAGTTAACGTAGACTAAGTTCCTGGGCGAAGCATTGATGCTGCACTACAATGAACCAGAAAAAGGAACCAGAATAAAATAAATAATGTATAAATGTAAATAAAATAATCTCTTATATAATTACAATGAAATTGGTATATAATTAAACACAATAAAATCATTTCAAAAAAGAAGTTATGTACTGTCAATCACTTTTATTTCATATGCTGGCATTGTTCATAAGTTTTAGCTCTTTAGCTCCTCGGATTTTTGCGATGTTGTTCTTGCCGCTAGTTGAGATGAACTCCAGAATGATAAGATTCTCAACCTTAGGTAAGTTAGCAGAGTCGGCACGTACAAAATTATCCATAGTTTATCCAATCAGTAGGCAAACAGTTTCTTACAACAAAGCAGTGGTCAACGTAAATGCAGTATAAATCAAAACGGTAGGAAAGCAAAGTCGTCGTAAAGATAATGAACAGAATTAATTTAATACAAATGAATAGAGTAGCAGAGCACCAAACACACAAAATAATTATTTTCTTTGTTTATTTATTTTGGTAGTTGTTATTGTGGACAGTTGTCATAGAGATATTGTCTCTCTTGTCAATGACAATGCTGTCAGTTTCATCTTTTTTTACTAACTAAACTACATTTTATTTTACTACATTTTAGAGGTCGACTGAAGGTCAAATATTTTTTATATTTTCGCAAAAATTTGCGCGATCTCATCATTTTATGTGCCCTAAATAAAAAAATATGGTTTATAGACATATAATCTCGAAATGGTTTTGGAATCAGCATATGTTACATTTTTCTTTACATACCCATAATATGACATATTGTCATAATGTGTAGTCAATGAAATAAATACTAAAATTTAAAATTGTCAATGTCAATATAAGAACAGTTAATATACTAGTATAATTTGTATTATGTCATGTCAAATACATTAAATTTCAAATAAAATATATACTAAAGTAATTAAAAGGATTTAAAATGTCAAAAATAAATGTCAAGAACATTTAAAAACGCTTATTCTTGCAAGCCTGTGAAATCACTAAAGTCATAATACGTCTGCTCGATAAGCCATCGTTTTAGGCGAGATTTGAAACATGGTAAACCCGGCGCTCGGCGCGTCCGTGACATTATCTGGAAGTTTAGTAAATACTGTTGGTAATATCCGGAATACGGAATAAAATATCCAGAATTGTACAAATTGTACATTTCATTTTTAATAAAATAAACTTTGAATTATTGTATTACTTACTTACTAAGATGGCGCGCCGACCCCAAAGTGGGTCTTGGCCACCGACACCAAAAGACGCCAGTCTCTACGGCTCTGTGCAAGTACACGCCAATTCGCCTGCTGGAGATCTTGTAGATCCGCCTCCACAGCGTCAGACCAGCGGTATCATGGAATTATTGTATTGGATTATTTTATTTTCTCGCACTCGTAGTGACAAGTAAAGTGTATCACACGGCGCAAAAAACCCACTGTAGCTCGGTTTCTATGTACCTTGTAAAAATCTACCTCGTTACAATGGGTCTTTTTAGCCCCTTGTATAACAATCTACTATTTAAGGTTGTCTGACACGGCAGACATCTCAGTAGCTGAGTAGAATCGGTAATCGCAATTATCTATTATAGATGAAATACACAACAATAACAATGTTATTGTTAACGTACAACTATGTTGTTCTGTAGTGTCGACCCACCGCCGCCGCCGCCGCCGGTGACGTTCCGTGTTCTTGATACAGCTGCTCAATTCACGGAAACACACTAAGAGTTGATGTTTTTGCAGTGATAAGGATCCAGT
This sequence comes from Lycia hirtaria, assembly GCA_947563715.1. Lineage (NCBI taxonomy): Eukaryota > Metazoa > Arthropoda > Insecta > Lepidoptera > Geometridae > Lycia > Lycia hirtaria. Next base: position 31,611,749 of record OX387375.1, read on the forward strand.
GGAATCTAGATTTTCACTTATCAAGGTACAAATGATGATGCAAATTTTAATTTAGTTCCGGTTTAAATACTAAAACACGTATTTTATTATTTTTAAAATGAAAATATAAATGAGTAAACATCGGATCACTGTTTATCAATTGAACCAGGGTGAGGCGAGGGAGCGAGGGTAGAAGAAAAAATATCACAAATTAGATCTATTCGGAATTAGTGTCAGTCGTCTTCGCAACAATGTTTATAATTCCCTGTAAGCTACCTACTTATCCTAACGATAGTAACATGATAGTGCGATTGTATACTTGTTTCTCGTCTCAATTTCATCTTAATTAAGTATATAGGTAAGCTACATGTATTATTCATCTACTTTTATATTAAGGTAAATTTGTTTCATACCATGCCGTGCGCTCTAAGAGTGGATTACGGGATCGACCACATCAATAGCATCCTGTTATTAAACGCAATATTTCCTGTAATCTGTAATGAGTGCCAAATAAATAAATAAATAAAATAAAATAATAAAGGGCATACGCCCTTGTAAAATAATCAGAACGTCAAATATTATGAGATAGTATGGCGCTACACGGAAATCTACTATCTGATAAGCTACTTACCTACTTCTTTTGTAAATAGTTATAGACTTAGACAATTTTTATTGGCGAAAAAACAACCACAATATATAAAATGAACAAAAACAACAGTCATTTTTATCACAAGCTGGTTCCAACTCAACGTTAGCTGGTAGAATTAACCGGCGCTGGTCTTCCGTTGGAATCCGCAGGTGACGTCACGCTCGCATCCTCACTAAATAAATACTTATGATTAGTACACAGTAAGTAACATCCAGACACTGAAAAATCATCCATACTTATTACAATCACAAAAGTTATTCTCGGGTGGGGACTGAACCCACAACCTACAGCTTAAAATCAGTCATACTGCCCACTGTATAAATATACCTATTCAAAAATATGGAATTGGATTCATAAATGTTTTATTAATTTCGAAGAAACTTCGCAGAAGTCCATGAATCTAATGTAGTTGATAACTATCAAGTGTGCAATATTTTCAATTGAGTTTAAACTAGCAAGTGCCGAAGTACCTCATTCAGAGACTCCAGCTTCACATCTCCCGTGTGGAGAGACGCCGCGGGAGAGGCTGCCTCTCGCGGCCGATTTGCGATTTTCTAAAGAGTGCTTGCTGAAAGCATCCTCCACGTAACCGGTCGTCGTCGTCCCCCCCCCACCTCTCCACACCCCCCTCGAGAGCCCTTCGTAACTAGAGGCACGTCTTTGCGTCGGTTTTTTCAAGTCTTTGATAGTTTTCACGAATTTCCTCATTACAAGAGGAAAAACGTTTGTTGACTATATAGAAAGTGATTTCAAAGAACGCTTTAGTTTCGAAAGCTTTTAACCAACTGTTCAGAAAGGCCGAAATGTTATTCATCTGTGTATACCAGTATGTGGGTACAGTTGACTATTCTTCTTCTCTGCAGGCTGTAAACGACTTTGGAAAGACGATGTTGGTTTTTTCAAGCTTTTTATTAAACTTGAATTGTTAATAGGCCATCAATTAAAACAGCTAGTTATAATATTATTCTCTCTGTATTTAATGTTTCTGTATTATGGTCTTTTAATAAAGTGTTATCTATCTATCTATATATGTTTGGAAAAAAAATGCAACGTATTAAGAAAGATATTTTTATTATAAAGCTGTAGAACCGTTCTGGATTTACTTGCTTGATTGCAAAAAGGGAAAATGAAGGCGTCCAAATCTTCCAAATATCTCCATCAGCGCTGATCAACAATCTTATATACATTTTTGCTTATAAATATAAATTCGGCAAGCCTAGCTAGTAGTACGATCCCGTTCTCAGTAATTGAAATCCAATTTCCACGCGTGCCGGTTCGCTGAGCACCGATTTAGGAATCGTTCTCGGTTTTGCTGACTTCTATGTACTTATGCTATATTGAAACTGGTGGAATATATGGCACTGTGGTAGATTTTTTCTGTGTGGCCGTATAAAATTCTGATAGAATTAGGTGCATAATATGTGTATAAGACAAAAATCAAGCGCAATATAAATAAACGAATTTTTTATTATGACAAAACTTAACGTAATAGTGGCATGATATTAACATACGACTACACATGTGTAAAAGTAACATGATATTTACTACTACACATGTGTAATACTACAGACAATTATGGGCACATTTGGACAAGGGTAAACGCGTGACGGGTTGTTTGATTAAGGCTTTAATTTGTCTACTACTAAGTACATATTTCATTCGAATAGTTGCATATTTAAGTAGCTTTCTATGTTTATTTAATTTAATTATTTAGTTATTCTTTTTTTATGTTGCATATAATTTGACAATATTTATGTAATTATGATATGATGTTTTCTATTCTTAATTCCAAACCCTAACATTAACTGGGATAGGGCTAGAAATAAATTAGAAACCGTGTGACAAAAAAAATATAATAAAGGTTTATGAAAAACTATATAAATGTTATACAGTTAATAAATGGAATAGATTGTTCTCATTCCATATAGACAGAGTGAGACATAGCTAGTATTGTAGTTTTGGGCCACATCAAAGGCCTTCATTATGACCTTACCGTTGTTGCATTTGACTCCGTAATAATTATAGCCGTGTCATCGGTGTCCAATCAACGTCCTGTTGCAAACAAAACTTGCAAACACATTCCCGAACTTAGATTATCGTATGTAAGCGCCTCGGCGGACATGCAACCAGCAGTAGAATGGACTGACAAATGTAGATAAGTACATACAAAAGTAGCCTCAGTACTTTTTTTTCCAAAAGCAGCAAACAAACTTTAATTACGGTTTCTTGTGGTTTTTGTTCCGATCCGAGTCTGACCAAATACTCGTTCATAAATGTCGATGTGTCAATTGGAACGTACAAACTGATCTTGGGATCACACCTTAAAATCACAATTAACATGAGTTTTTAGACGATTTTCTTCTTATTTTTTGTATTGAACCCCGCGATTAGCGATTTGCCGGTGTCAATAATTTAAATATTTTCAAGTTTCTTAAATAATACAAGTTATATAATGTTCTAGTCTAACTCAGCCACGTAAACAGTCATTTTCAAATTTGAGTCTTGTCTCAGTAAATTGTTGGCGACTTTACTAGAAGCTTCTATGGAGTTTTGCCGACAACGTTAAATGACACGTTTCACTGCTTTATTTCATTTGCTCACACTCATGCACTAGGCGTGAGTGTAAGCAAATGAAATAATGAATAAAACATCATCATTTTTATCGCATAAATATTCAAAATAACACAATTTTAGGAAATAAAACAGAGCAACAACATGTTTCTATGACGTTCCCGCCAAAACTGAAAGACGATTTTAAATTCATAAGCTTTCATTTTGTATCCTTGACTTGACTGATCTACGAGAATGACAGAGATAGAGATCACAATAGCAAATAATATCAAAATACGAACACATTTGAGAACCTACCAACTGTCATAATAATATTGACACAATTATTGTGCTTGCTTTGTGCCGCTGGAAGTTGACACCTTTGTTTGCAACGTGAGGGCGGAGTCGGCCGGCTGCGCTTGTATAGTTTTGCGATATTATTCCGTGGATTTGATATTATGTTTTGATACTCGTATAACAACACTAAACTAATATGTGGAAATAAAACTGAAAAAAAAATGCGTATTTGTTGGATAGGATGCCTGATTTTACGAAGCAAGCGACGTTATTTTATTATTTTAAATCTGAAATTATGTACATGAAAGATTACGTTTCTATACTCGGCTATATAGTCACTTCGATCACATCGTCAATTTCAGACAGGCGAGTTGGCGGTCAAATTTGGACTAATTCGCCGTATAAAAATTGCCATCAGGCGAATTAACAATCAAATATCGAGCCCGAAAGAAATGCTGTAGTTCCGTTTTAATCGTGATACAATGTGGAATACGCTTACTGAGTGATTTTTTCCAAAAGATGTGATGTGTGTGTGATCTTGAGTCTGAATCACGAGTGAATTGTTTTTTTTTTTCAGATAAGAGCTTTATCGTAGCTCGCAAAGTTGTTTGACATCAAGTGATTTAAAGATCAAGCGTAGGTCTATCCTGTTTAAAAAAAACAAGCTAAATTATTTACTATTAGTTTTAATTATTAGTTAATTTATTTTAATTAATATTAGTTATATACTACTACTCAAAGTTATTTTCAATTTAAATTTTGCATAAACGATTTTAATTTTAATTAGACTTTAACAATCCTTTTATTTGAAATTGTTATACTCACGTTCAATTCATAAATATGAGTTTTATACGATACCCACTATCATATTGCAGTAGATAGTATTGTAGTAGATAGTAGATTGTTGTTCAACGGATTTTATAAAAAATACCTTTTTTAAATTTAGTTGAATAAAAAAATGAATTCACAAAGCAAATAATTCAAACGAATCTACTATCTACTACAATATAATAGTGGGTATATAAAGTACACTTCGTTAACAATTACTACATTTATATCAGATACATTATTAACGAAACTGACCTAAAATAACATTTTTTTAATTAAAACCGAGATAATAAACTGATGTCACCTTTCAAACAAAACAAAAACAATGAAAATTTGTTTATCCATTCTGGAGTAATATTGCTAAATGACAGACACATATTACACACATAAAACTTACAGTAACACCGCTTTTTGAAAACCTCATTCACCTTATTATATAGATCTTTTTAACGCCCGACCCAAAAAGAGGAGTGATATACTGTGTGTCTGTGGCATTGTAGGTCTCAAACAGAAGGACCGATTTTGTTCTAGATTTTGTTTGAAAGAAAATTTCATAGAGAGTGTTCTTAGCTATGTTTGATCAAAATCGGTTCAACCATTATTTGTAGGTCTCCGGGTTTTCTCAACTTTTACTTGTTTATTGTTTAGATTCAACTTTTAATATGGTTTACATTCCATTTATTCAAGCATTAGCGAGTCCTCAGACATCGGATCGACGATTCTAGTACAAAGGTGGAGCGAGTACAAACTGCCCACTGCCAGAGCTGGCAGCCGCTACAGAGAGGCACAACTGCGCCTGACTCCTTGTCTATAACTACATATACTGCAGGACAAATAAATACAAAAACAGATAAATTTACTAAGTTTTACAATACTATATAAAGAGTCACTTCTCCCTCTCTCCTTTAATTCTGTAGAGCATAATGAACAACTTTTGTTCCTGAAAAACTCCATGACTTCCAAAAACCAAAATCATGAAATTTCCAAATATCAAAACAAGAGTTATTACATTCATAATGCAACAAAATTAGCCTTTAAGAGGCATTTAACCAATTAAAGTTTCCGGCAGCCTAGTCGGGAGACCGTCTGACTTGCGGTCCGCAGGTCCTGGGTTCGAATCCCACGGCACGCACCTCTGTCTTTTCGAAGTTATGTGCGTATTGTTGATCGCCGCCAACTTCAAACGGTGGAGGAAAACATCGTGAGGAAACATTTCACATACATGAGCGCTGATTTTGCTACTTCTTGTACTCTATCGTAAATATACATTACGTAATGCTTTAGGTACCATAACAACGTTTGAGGTATTTCGTGAAAGTGCGACATTACAACACGACTAGTCTAAAATAAAGTTGTACGAGTATATACGAGTACAGTACAGTGCATAGAAAAAAACACATATAAGGACATTTGGTATTTTTTATGGGCAAGTGCCTTTATTAACTACAACAAAACAACATACAAACTACACATACTACCTACATACACACCCTACATATACAGAAGTTTAGTAACTTATGTATTAACTACCTAAACTTCTACACAAAAAATAAATCGATTAACCCAGACCGACAAAGGTCAAAAGACAATCCAATTGCTCAAATCCACTACCAGCCAGCACCCAGCACCCAGCACCCAGCACCCAGCATGCTACCCGCATTGCTTTGTTCAATGACAATGCTTATGTATTGGTCCAGATACGGTCAGATACCAGCATTTTGGTGACGCGTCGCATCGATTAAGAGCTCAGTTTTTTTTGTTTTAATGAGATGAGCTTCCGGACCGTGCTAACCGCTGATTAATTTTCTTGTTTACATTCTGTAGGAACTATATGTTATTTATTGTCAGTGTGAATTGGTTTGCTGATTGCGCGGAGCGGTACTTCCGCCGGCTGCCACTGTACCCTCGATATTTACAAAGCAGTATTGTTAACGTCAAGGAGCGGATCACCGCACGCTGCGGAGAAGCCGCCGTTTTCTCTTTTTTCATTTCCACATTATTTTGTTTCGTAATCGACTTTGTTATCAGTACTAAAGTTTCATAACACAACATTCAGATATATGTTTTCATCATGCTCGGTAATGACATACTTATTTTAATATATCAAATTGATTGGTAGACTTGACCGTCAGCTCCCCAGATATTGAGCGACGCTGCGGTTCACGATGGATCGCGCTAGAACAGATCAATTAAAAGACACCCACCTATCGGGAAAAGCCTCTCGGGTAGCGTGTTCCGTATCTTAGACGTTCATATAATAAAATGGAACCAAAGTGCGTCGTTTACATTTTTGCAATATTGGCCATAAAACAAAATTGCTTTTTCGTGTATCTAACCGTTTCCAATCTCCGCTAGAAAAATGGGCAAGATGAAATAAGATCATGCAGTCTAATACACATTCATCCAAACGTATGCGATAGAAAACCGATTATTCAATTAAATATTCGAGATAGATTGATATTGCCGTACCAAGGCAGTACTAGTTTAATACTAATTTACGTGACCAGCGTCTGAATTACTAAGAAATCCCAAATACGTATTTCTTTGCAGGTGTGTTAATTACTTTAAAAAATCATAAATAAAACAAAATTTTTGCATGTTACAAATTTTTTACCCTGAAACATGGCTTGTATTTAACTCATGAAACATTGTTTTACAGCGACAACAATGTACTTACGTGCTAATGTAATTCTTCAACTTATGTCATTTAATTTATTTTTGAGTCAATTTTTTTTTACACATTTATAGATCTATGTTTGACCGCCGACTTGCCTAATGGTATGCAACCTGTGCCCAAGAAGATCGAACGTTAATATAGAAAATATCTTTATAGCCTTGAAAATTGTTAGATTGTAGTTCTCTTGAAACAAATAAAAGGCAAACTATAAGGCATACTTCCGTGCAATTTGCGTCAAGAATGCGGACCAACATCATTATGAACGGATTTTGTTGTTGTTCGCCGAATATTTTTCTGTTATTCGGAGCAAGTTGTGACTCTGTGGAGCGAAGTCCAGGAGTTTACGGTTTGCGCGTTCTTTAAAGCAGTCCCTCATTAAAGGCGCCGAGTTCAAAGGCCAGTTCTGAATTTCAGATATTGAAATGGGAACTTTTCTTTGTAAATTGGAGGTCGTTATTACTCCGCGTATAATTTATCTCTGATTTTCTGACGCGAAGTAAATAAGATGAGGCTCGAGGTTCTCCTTTCATATTTTGATTGAAGATTAAAACATTCTTCATTTTCGGTTTGTTTTGGTCGTATTATATTGAGACTTTTTTTTAAATAAATTGCTTCATTAAAACATGAATAAGTAATCATATCTTAAATATAATTTATGTAGAAATAGATAATAACTATTGATTGTAGCTTGCCTCATATGTGTAATCGGTAGTGATTTAAAACGGTAAACAAACACATTTAACCTAATATGAGATTTAATTGTATATAATAATGTAATTGTAGTAATCCACTCGAACTTGCATGGCACTCCCACGTGCTAAAGACAGTGATGACGGTCAACACATCAAAAATAAAAACTGAAAAATCGAGTTCAATAAGCGAATGCCGAATAAAATATTCATATATTTCATAATTTTTAAGTACTTTTTAAATTAAAATCATCGAAGTTGTTAGAGCATCATTGAAATACCTATACGTAGTAAGTAGTTACGAGACTCCAAGTTCCAACTACGTCGTAGCAACATCTACGATATTCAAATGAGTGCGTTGAAGTCTTTTGTAGGTGGCGTAGCAGGGCTACGGACCTACGATTCTCTACGACATTAAAAGAAAAACAACTAAAACTATTTCAATGGAAATAAGTAAGATAAAATCCAATAAAATGTACGAGTACAAAAAATTCTTCATTACAAAAATTAATCTGTCAACTGCAATAAGGATATGCACATAAATATCCTAGCGTAATGAAGAAGGGGGAAGGATTTCACACAAAAGCAACGTAGTAAAATGCAGTAGTTGGTGAGCGGCTTTTATTATAATTTCCCCGAGGCAAGCACTATCGAATATGAAGAGATTTGTTTCCTTGAGCCCTCCGCACGCCGTCTACGCCGTCTCTACGCGCGCGAACACATCGCGATAATGTCAATCTGCAGAATAAATATGACTAGAGATGATAAATAACCGTTTTATTTTTAGTATTTATGTGACAAATAAACGCCTTTTGTCCTATGAGGAGTTTAATATCATGTATATGTAGTTATGGTTTCCTTAAAAAACTTTTAAATGTTAGTTTCAACAGCTGGCTGGAATAAAATAGCTCTGCTAGCAGTGAACCTCGCGAGATCGATAGATGCAGTTGTTATGCTTCAATAAGTTCATGTTTCAATAATTCATGTTACGCGAATTTCAGATATCAGGCAGGCTTCTTTCAAATGTGATTAGGCACTCTTTTCGTTCGCTCGGGCAATGACACTAATAGTTGTGTAGAATAATTATAAATATGTATAAAAATGTGTTATATATATAAATTATTTGTCCTGTGTGCCTGATGGTCTTAGAAACACAACTCTATGTATCCGCTAAGAAACAATTTCTCAATCGTGTGGGTTACTCCACGGAAAGCAGCTAATTACAAATATACGTTCATTAATCACAATACAAAATGGATTCAAATACTAAATCATCAATTAATTTACATTAGAAGGTAAAAAAATCTGTTTTCTTATTTATTTGAAAACTTTTCCCGTCTCTTTGCTGGTGATGACTGTGCTAGGAGGAGTGACGCGGGTGGAGGGGTGGAGGGGTTCAGGGGGGGAGTCATTACGTAGCAGGTCGTTACTGGGCGGAACAGTCGTTAGCTATAGACAAAGACGCGACTATGTACCGGGCCAGTCGCGTACTGGAGCCTAGCCTAGTCTACGAGATACAGGTTATATGTATTACGAACAGCTACCTATTTTTTAACATTTGCTTGCACTTGACCACTTGACGTTTCGATTGCAGACTATATAAAATGCTTCTGCTTAGAATATACTTCACATAATTTGAAGACACAAAATATATTTATCAAAAAGCTCTCAGCAATATCTTAGATTGACGAGCGCAGTGTATTGTAACCGCCACGCCAATTACCCCACCGTGCCGATTTGCCACATTGTTTTGAATCTTATAAGTCCAAAATTCCGGCTGGCACTGAATTAATATGCGCAAGTGTAACGCATTCTCGTTTACAATGTTATGTTAAGTAAAGTAAATATAGCGTTGTGTAGTGACCGCCGACCGGGACCGTAACCACTCCGCCCTTAGTCTCCTGCACTATTTTCTTACATAATCCGTCCGCATGCTCGTCGTCATCACATTCGTTAGCAAATGCGTCCGTAATGAGCGTTTTGTGCCAGCAAATGTTAAAATATATAAAACGCACTGAGTACGGAATAATGCACGATGATTCCATGGCGCTAGGGCGCGCGCAGGGGCGGGCGGACTGAGTGGATTGGATTTTAAAGTAATGGGGTATTTTTGTATTTTAATCGGATTTTGTCCCTACGATCTAAAGGTTTTACCTTGCTTTGCGTTGCCATGGAAAATTGTCTTTCTCTCTTGAAATCTCTTTCTTATGTTTTGTTAGCGTTTTAAGTAGCAAAAAAACTGAAATTGTAGGTGTGTGCGTGTAACAAATACATAAAGTTATGGCAGGTCATAGAATTATATTCCGTATGTAGGTATGCAATATTTACCTACATTGATCTACGTATACATGTAGCGCTCGTGGCGTAGCTTGGCTAGGTGTTCTCAAACGATCACCAATGTCACGCAACGGACGGATCGGTCAGTCTTCGGATGGGTGACCGAGAGTGGCATTTCTTTCTAAACGCTACTGAGGGTCGGATGATACGTTAAATTGTAGGTCCCGGTTGTTTGTTCTTAAAAAAACAGCAATCGTCAACCCAGGTCAGAGGCCTTTTGGTGGCTTAATAACTCTCTCTTTTAAGCAACGTACCTATAAATAGGGTTAACTGTATCAAAGATTTGGGGGTAAATTTTGATCGCAGTCTAACTTTTCATGATCATATATGACTCGCAAAAGAGTCTTACCGGCGCCTTGGCTTCGTCCTACGGAATGCTAGAGACTTTAAAAATCCTGAAGTAATTAAAACATTATATAACTTCTTAGTTAGAAGCAAACTTGAATCAAGTGCTTGTGTCTGGAACCCCTATCATGTCACCTACGCGCGAATGCTCGAAAAAGTCCAAAAGGCCTTTTTAAGGTCGCTGTATAAGAAAATTTATGGCTACTATCCGTTTCTGTACCCAACTAAATTGCTGCTCGGTCAGCTTGGTTACAACTCTTTGGAAGTTAGAAGGATGTTAGACCAGCTAACTATCTGCTGTAAGGCGCTTAGGGGGTCCGTCGATTCTATACGTCTGCACGACTTGCTATGCGTACTGTTCGTACCGGACGAGCCCGGGGTTCCAGCAAACAGACGTGGTCGCCCGCATGACCTGTTCCACGTAGATCGCGGTCGCACAGTAGCACGTTCTATGTCGCCCCTGAATCGTGCCCGTCGCCACTTAAACGCACTCCTTGCTGCCAACCCTGATTGTGACATCTTTTGTGATAACTGGAAGACTATTTTAAGTACCTCCTTAACTTATTGTGAAAATCTATTGGATCAATGGGACAGGTGTAAAAAGCCTGATGATTCATTGGACTTTGACGATAACCTTTGAGTTTATTGACTTGGTACTCTGAGTACTTACCTGAACGGTATATTTTACTTTGTATGACATATTTTTTTTTTGTATTGACATGCTAGGCGTATTGCTCATTTGACATTTTTGTATTGACATTTTAAATGATATTTTATTTATATAATGAATATTTTGTAATCCTCAGACATTTGTTAAAGAATAATTTTTGAATATTGTGAGATAATTGTAATTGGTCTTTTTCCGTTTTTATCTCAATAAACGAATTTATCATTTATCATTAACTCTGACAATAGGGCTGGTATAGGCAGTCTATACGAACTTAGTTACTTACTTACCTACATTCTAACGTGAAGCCACTCACATGCATTATTATTGAGTCTGATCAATTTCCTTATCGTAATGAGGAGAGTTGTGAGTTGAGGTACTCGTAGCTACGAGTAGGACCTACCGAATTGTATTTTAGCTTCTAGTGTATCTTGCTTTTCAATAAAACTGTTTAATTTTTTCTTTACTTATTTTATTTTTTCGTTTAATTTAATTCCTGAACATGACTGGCCTTGTGGCTCAGTTGGTAGTGTGTTTGCGTCTACCTGCTGACTAGTTTGGGCTAGATGGCGTTGTGTGAAATGTCCACAAATATTTATTATTATTATTATTATGTATTTAAATGACTTATTTAATAAACCGAAAAAAGTCACGATATTATTTGGTCAACAAGAAAACAATTCACGGTTTACATGGATATTTGTTGTGTTTGGTTGTCAGACCCCATCGCGTGCGCCATATATCCATATACCGGTCAATAACATAACCCTCCCTTTTGCTTCGCCGTAGTCGGGTAAAAAGTAAAGCAAGTCGGGTAAGTGGAGAACTAGTTGTAGAGAAATTTGCGTCGAAGTCGTAATTTAGTCGTAATTTGAAGTCGATTGTGTCAGTTTTTAAATTATAATAGTTACGAGTATATTATTTTAGGAATACGGAGGTTACCACTCCACCTGACAACACGTACTGTATTACTGCATGTTACCACTCCACCTGACAGCACGTACTGTATTACTCCATGTTACCACTCCACCTGACAACACGTACTGTATTACTGCATGTTACCACTCCACCTGACAACACGTACTGTATTACTGCATGTTACCACTCCACCTGACAACACGTACTGTATTACTGCATGTTACCACTCCACCTGACAGCACGTACTGTATTACTCCATGTTACCACTCCACCTGACAACACGTACTGTATTACTGCATGTTACCACTCCACCTGACAACACGTACTGTATTACTGCATGTTACCACTCCACCTGACAACACGTACTGTATTACTGCATGTTACCACTCCACCTGACAGCACGTACTGTATTACTCCATGTTACCACTCCACCTGACAACACGTACTGTATTACTGCATGTTACCACTCCACCTGACAACACGTACTGTATTACTGCATGTTACCACTTCACCTGACAACACGTACTGTATTACTGCATGTTACCACTCCACCTGACAACACGTACTGTATTACTGCATATTACCACTCCACCTGACAACACGTACTGTATTACTGCATGTTACCACTTCACCTGACAACACGTACTGTATTACTGTATGTTACCACTCCACCTGACAACACGTACTGTATTACTGCATGTTACCACTCCACCTGACAACACGTACTGTATTACTGCATGTTACCACTCCACCTGACAACACGTACTGTATTACTGTATGTTACCACTCCACCTGACAACACGTACTGTATTACTGCATGTTACCACTCCACCTGACAACACGTACTGTATTACTGCATGTTACCACTCCACCTGACAACACGTACTGTATTACTGCATGTTACCACTCCACCTGACAACACGTACTGTATTATTGTATGTTACCATACACTTTGGATAAGTATTTCTTATAAAGAATCGTTATAAAGTTACCTTAATTGTTACTTTAAGATTAGATTTTTATTTATTCTTTGACTTTTATAATGTCTTATATTTTCAATTTGTTGTTAACAAATCGAATTGTATATATATTTATTTTTATAATTTATTCGTGTTGAAGGGAAAGGAGTTGAGGATTCTATGAAAATTGTAAGTTTTTTTCGGTTTCATCATCATCGTCATCATCTCAGCCATAAGAAGTCCACTGCTGGACATAGGCCTCCCCCATGGATTTCCAATAAGACCGATTGGAAGCGGCTTGCATCCAGCGTCTTCCCGCCACTTGTATGAGGTCATCTGTCCATCTCGTGGATGGTCTTCCTACGCTGCGCTTGCCGGTACGTGGTCTCCACTCGAGAACCTTTCGGCCCCAGCGGCCATCAGTTCTACGTGCTATGTGCCCTGCCCACTGCCACTTCAACTTGCTAATCCGCTGTGCTATATCGGTGACTCCTGGTGTGTTTTTCGGTTTACTGTACCATTAAATTACACTATTGTACACAAACCTGGATCCTTCAAGCCCTATTGAGTACATCAGTAGGTAGGAATCAGCCCTCTCATGGCACAGCAATTACCGTAAAAGCCTCCACAATGGTTAACGTCGTAGATCGCGGACAGCACCAATCTTCATTTAGAAATGGACTCGACTATTCACAACAAACGAACACTTTGAACCTTGTCACTATAAACTAACAATATTCACCCCAACATTCACAAAAAATACTTAAAATATTTAATTCGACAAAGTGATATAGTTAACATTGAGTCTTTATCATGTAATGTAAGAGTATCTCGGTAGAGTCGAGGACGCATTGGGCGGCTTTTATTGGAAAATATTACGATTGCTTGAGTGTATTAAATGTTATTTAATCGTTTTAAATTTGCTTCATGCAAACATGAAGTTGTTTATTGTCGCTTCAAGATTAAATATTAATAATATTGATGACTTGCAGGTTCATATGACTTTAGCCATTGGCAAAATAATAAATTCACGAATAAGGAAAATGTGTATTATATACTTTACATAAAAGCCTAATTTAATACATTTTTATTAATAAAAAAACACAAAGCAACATAAGCAAGTACATAAACAAATAAAGAACAAAAAAAAAAAAAACAATGTGTAAAGTACATAAGCAAGTTGAAGTGGCAGTGGGTAGGGCACATAATACGTAGAACTGACGGCCCATGGGGCCGAAATATTTTCGAGAGGAGCCACACACCGGCAAGCGCAGCGTAGGAAGACCAACCACGAGATGGGCAGACACGACCTCACACAAGTGGCAAAAAGGCGCTAGATGCATGCCGCATCCAATCGGTCTTTTTGGAAGTCCATGGAGGAAGCCTATGTCCAGTAGTTGTTTTTTTATTGCTGAAATGATAATGATGATGATGAAACCAAAGTAAGGCATAATAAGGTTCAAATGATGTTGAAAAACTACGAATTGTCACAAGAACTGAAACTATTTATAAACTAGATTTCATAAAACAGTCGCTAATCACGTCGCTAATGGCAATCTATTTGTCAGTAATAATCCAGCCTACGCCGCAAGCCACCACCAGCCAGCGTCACTCGCTGCAGCGTAGGAGAGGTGGGTGAGCTTGTGGCTGCTGGAAATACGATTCACTTATTGCCTGCTTACTAAACATACGTTAGTGCAGTGAAACTATACTAGGAAATATTGACTCAAAATGGACTCGAGGGACCCATTATATTATTTAAAATGCGGGACAACTACGATACTTTCCTTGTTCAGAGTCACTGTCAAAAATATCATCGAAGTAATTTTATAAAAATTGAAATCTAAACCTAAACCCTACTTTATGGCTAGATGGTGTTGTGTGAACAGTCCACCAATCCTGTCTGTTACTTTTTGACTTGAAAAATTCATATTTCACTGCGTCTCTACGTAACCTGATAGAATGTTACTTACTGACTAACATATTCATAGCTTCCATTACAATGCACTTACTCTTTCTGATTCGTAGCACAAACAACCGGTAAACTACCAAATAACCAAGTAATTTATATTCAACAGTTCTCCATAAGAATGTGCGCGAGGGCTCCGCCAAATATGATAATGTCCTGAAGTGACATATGCGCGAGTAACGAGCGACTGCTCCCGCCGCGGCTGGGGCTCTGGGTGGCAAATATGTATAGCTTCTACAACACAATATTAATGAATGTTTATTTACATTACTGTGGAGAGATTGGGAATAAGCAGTTAAGAAAAGTTTAAAGGCAGCCTTTGTGTCGAAATACGAACGATCTAAAAGAGATAACTCAAACTCGAAGCAGAAACACACAAGATACTCGTATATAGAATATAGTTTCCCATAAAGTAACGCGAGGTTCAATAAAAGTATCCTAGAAATAAAAAATCTTTAACGTCTGACTGTATTCTAAAGCGTCGTCTTCATCACTATCGGATATGATACACCAATTTAGAAATGGACAAGCATGTATCACTGAAACATTTGAACTGTCTTACTTAGTATAAACCAACTCTCTCGTTGGTGGTATCATCTGTAACACTTGCTGGAAGCTAATAATTTCGATATTTTTTTAAATAAATCAAATACTACCAAATAATTTATAAGTGTCTAAGATTAAACTTTCCTCTAAAGATGCACATCGAAAAATTAAGTTAAAATGATAATGATATGTGAAGTGATTTTACCTAAATTGAGAATTTTCTTGAAAAAAAATGTTATAGTTCAAATTATTTCATTTCTTGCAGTAAAATACAAGTTAACTTAACAAAACAATTACAATCAAATATCTACTTGAACAGTAATAGTATCCTGAGACGTATAACCACGGTCTAATTCAGCGCCATTATCCAATCACGTAGGGGCCATTTCCTGAGTCCAGCGCACTGATTGGATAATTCTATCAAAGTGGGGCACAAGGCAGCACTACGAGGCACTACAAGCCACTGCGAGCCACGTGGACCGATTACCTCGTTGTTCACGTAATTGCATAAAAATCTCGCCAAATATAACAATTTGATTGTGATAATTTTCTCATTATTTTGGGGCACGCCTGTTTAAATTACGTCATTTTCAAGGCTGTTTCGTTTTCATGTTACTTACACATTATTAATCGCTCCTGCTGCTTTAGATACTCGCCAAATAAATAGGAATTATTATATTTTAAAACCTACGTGTTATTTTAGTTTATAAGCTGTCTTCATTATCAATGTCTCTAAAAGAGAGCGATTCTTGAGCGTCAAATGACAACCTATTACATCTAACTGACAAACTGTACTTATGTGAATAAAATGTTAGGATATTAATACAAAACTTAATTGTATTTTGTTCAAAAGCAAATTACAATTACTAAAAACATTGTAATAATTAATGTACAATAATTCATTGTATTATTTATATTTATTCATGTATTCATTCCTGTAATTTCTATCATTGTTATATTATAAACGAACGTGCTAAGTATTGCCGCATTTATAAAACAACGTTCATATGTTATGTTGTTCTTGTGCCTGGTCTCTGTGTATTGCAGTTACATAAAAGTATATATGTAATGAGTGACTAGCAGTAGCACGCCGTGTACTGGCAACACACCAGTACACGGCTCTTATGTACACGCCTCGCCTTCGCCCGACGCCGCGCCCGGCCGCGGTACCGCCAGCAAAAACATACTTATCAAAGAAATTCTGTGCGAAATGTCCACCAATATTTATTTATATACCTACATAACATTTATATTGATTTAATTATGTTGTTGACAATCTATGAAATTAGAAAAGTGATGTATATTTTGTCAGTTATATGTTAATTTAAAAATGTTGATGTCTCAGTTATATCAGTCACAAATATTATAGTAAAGTTCATATTCATTCAATCTTATTTTAACATTTTATATTCCCACTTTGCGTCTCTTTTACCATATTTAACATACATAAAGTGGAATACGTTGAGTGAATGTATTTATATCTGGGCGTCCTTAAATCATCAGACAATTAAATTTTCTTAGACAAGCCCGCTTCATCCTATACGTACATACAATATCTCAAACATCAAACAAATCCGCGGCGGAGGTCGTACGCAAGTCTGCCTACGAGTTTTGAATAATGATAGTTTAAAAAAATACGCTTCAAATTATTATTGTAGGTATTGTCATCGGTCGTCGATAAGTCTACAAAGTTTGAATGAAATCTGACCGTTTGAAGTGGGTCAAAATTAAGTCCAAAGCAGTTGGTAACAAACAAACATGCACACAGGTGAAGCTAATAAAAACGTGTTAAAAAGCCTGTTCCTCGTTTCAATTTGATCAACCGTGTCGGTGTAAAGTTCCCACAAACACTCACTTATATAATCACCAAATAAACAATAATATACAATAAGACATCATATAGGAAAAACTATGTGTTTCTATATATAACATAACATAAACACTACGTGCCAAACAATAAAAAGATAAACAAAATACCCGACTGCACAAGAGTGATTCTTGCGGTTTAACTTACGATTTAGGCTTGATACGCTGTTGAGTGTTCGTTTTATGTAAGAAAGTATGCGCAAAGTCACTTGAAAAGGTCATAAATTGTCATTCTTTAGAATAATCCTAGTAAAATTACTATTTTTCACGAAAAATTTCGTTGGATCTAACGACACCTCACACATCAAATTCCTTCGAACCGCTTAGGCTGCAGGGGTTCATATACAAACATACATACATACTTGCATATCCACATACGTACAACCTTACATACATACATATATATACTAGAAAAACTTAACCCTTCTTCTTACGCAATCGGGTAAAAAGATTATTTCAAACACATACTGTCAAGTTTAAAATATATACTAACCATAGTACGAGTAATGTTGAATAATACTGGTATATTGGTGCTCTCATTGTGTGGAGACTGGAGGCCATATGGAGGCACATAGAGTGACAGGCCTCACTCCCTCCTCCCTCGCAGAGCTCCTGTTTACCTTCATATTCATATATTCGAGGTTCTCTTGCCTTTTTATGTGCGTAATGAGGGAGCCCGTCTTGTACTCTAGCGCGGCTTACATACGAGAATAACTAGCGACGTATTATACTGTACCCTGCCTGTGTGGCTGTCCGTGCCGACATGTGCAACTGGAACGCCTCTCGCTCGACCTGTTTATCTTTTATATTTTAACACAAATGGGAATGGTCGAGATGGGCGACTGTCATGTTTATACATTTATAATTATATATGAATAAAAAACTGAATAAGTTGTGAGTAAGTATACATATATTTAAAAGAAAAAACATAATATCCGACTACATACGACCAATTTTCGCAGTGTAACTTACGCTAAGATTATTCTTGATATGCTGTTGAGTGTACGTTTTTGTGAGAAAGTATGCACACCTACTAACTAATTTATTTAAATGGATATTATACTCTTTTATAAAAGCACTTATTTGATACGAAAAAAATCGTGAAAGGTTAAGAAAAATCATATTTTTATTTTTTGCGTGAGTTGTATTTTACAAGAGAGACACAAAAAAATAAGTCTCCGAAAATCCTATATTTTTTTGCTTACACAAACTTCAGATATATTTATTGTTCAACTGTGTAACATTCATTTAGATCTTACTTAATAATACATATCTAAAGTATCAACAGTCAAAGTTCATTGAGAACATACATACAACTTAAGCCGCCTATAACTTGCTCAGATATTGTAAATGTGAAAAAATACCTCGATAGAAACTTTGCACATATTTCCAATTTGGAAATAATAAATATTTTTACTATAAATTTCTCAAAATTTTACAAAAACACGTATTTCTTGGAATATTTTTTTGGGATTTCAGCGCACCATCTCACGATTTTGTAACTAAAATTAAAATTACCAAAAGGATCTGACGCTTTTCCTTTTTTTCATATTGTCCCTTTTTCAAACATAGCTACTCGTACATCGGAAGGTAATAACAAGCTTTCAAACCACGCTTGCATCGTACTTCGACCTTTGGGAAGGCCCTTCATAATTAGTGATAGATAAGTACTTGTGGATAAATAAATAGATTGTGACTAGCTAAGTCACAAGTACCTACCGTACTTCAAATTCGAACTTGAAACATGAAACTCCAACGCACTACCAACGAATGCAACTATTATATCGTCCTAACGATAATTTGTAGTTCTGCGAACAGAAGACCTTGCGAGCACTCACTTTCTCCTGAGACTTCGTGAATTTTCATCTTGGCAACCTCTTGACCAATTCTGATCATATTCGAAATTCCAGTTTAGAAGTAAAAAGCAAGTGTAGGTAGTTGCCGATTATTACTAAAATTGATCAGTAAATGGTACCGCAGCAAACTTCCTCCCTGTTGGAGCGAAATGCGGGGAGTATTTACGGGGAGTAAAACCACCAAGTGGATTCCCAGCGTGGTGCTGCAGGTGCAGGCCTCGCGAGTGGAGTCAACTGGAGTTCCAGCGTGGTGCTGCAGGTGCAGGACTCGCGAGTGGAGTCAACTGGAGTCCCAGCGTGGTGCTGCAGGTGCAGGCCTCGCGAGTGGAGTCAACTGGAGTCCCAGCGTGGTGCTGCAGGTGCAGGCCTCGCGAGTGGAGTCAACTGGAGTCCCAGCGTGGTGCTGCAGGTGCAGGCCTCGCGAGTGGAGTCAACTGGAGTCCCAGCGTGGTGCTGCAGGTGCGGGCCTCGCAAGAGGTGGCGCGATGTACCTACTTGCCACGATAAGACGACGACATCGACGATAACTTGTGCACCAACGTACAAAACCACCAATAATAGAAAAGATTGGGAAGGCCTTTGCCCAGCATTGGGACACTTTAACAACAAATATAGTTATGTACATTAAGACAGCCGTTGTTGAAACATTACGTACCTATAGGTACCTAATGGTTACATTTGTTACTTTTTAAACCCCGACGCAAAAACGACGGGGTGTTATAAGTTTGACGTGTCTGTGTGTGTGTCTGTTTGTGGCATTGTAGCTCCCGGACGGATGAATAGATTTTGTTATTTTTTTTGTTTGATAGGTGAATTAGTTGGGAGTGTTCTTAGGTATGTTTCATCAAAATCGGTTCAGCAGTTTTTTTTTGTCGGGGGTTTTTGAGGTTTCTAATCTTATACTAGAAAGATCGAAACGCGACGGTAGTGGAGGCCCTGAATGCAAAGTTTCGGTGTACGTTGTAAAAAAAAAAATTGTTCTTGTGTTGTCCCTTAAATAGTAGTAGGAAAGCGTGTGTACCCAGAGCACTCACGCTCGCTTAAAGGCTTCTTCTTGCGGCGGCGTCGTGTGGCGGGTCGCCCTCTTCCCTCAAATATGGTTGACTCGGCTCGGGCTGTACATGCGTCAACTCGTGAACGGGTGCTGCTTGCGGGAGCTGGACTGCTCGGCGTACAACACATGCATGTGCATGTTACTTAAGTATTAACAGTTATTAGTTAAGTATTAACGTCTTCCTCTTGTACTCTAGTTTAAAAAAAAATGTAAAGTTAGCTAAAAAAAAATGTATTAGTTTATAAAAGGCATGGACCCTGGAGTCTGTGGTGCTCGAATTTTTCAAAAAAAATAAAACTTATACTTGTTAGATATAAACTGTACAAGGCAGATAATACGTAGAATTAGTTAGCACATAGTTCGCATACAACCCGCTCACATCCACCAACCCACGCCTGTTCTCCCGGCGGGGTAGGCAACTAGGCACACCATCGTACACCATGACATTGAGTGTTGTCTGTATTAGTACTGATTGGATTATTCGTGCGCCCGCGCCGCCGCCGCCGGTCGTCACGTCACCAATTTTTGTGATAATATCTTTAGAATCAATGCATTAAATAACAAGATACACCTCGGTGTTAAATAACAAGATACACCTCGGTGTTAAATAACAAGATACACCTCGGTGTTATATTTATGGTATATGTAATTATTTTTTTAATAAATAAATAAAAATACCTTTAGTATGCTCCACAATATTTTGGCACAAGCCGAGTACTCTCTACTGTATTGAAACTACTAAAGAAGAGACTCAGTAAGACCACAAGTTTAACAATATATCATTAACTAATATTGTGACTATGGAGTTGAATAAAAATTTGTATTTGTAATAACTTTTTTTTACGAAAACTGAGAAATTTTATTTTTCTTTCTGCAGCAAGATACTATGGATCTGCGTATATATGGTTTTCATTTCAACACGATACCTTCACGCGTTCCCGAGATAAAGGTCTTGACACCCGGACAGACGGACGGACGGACAGACGGATAACAAAGGGATCCTGTAAGGGTTTTTTTCTATTGAGGTACGGAACCTTAAAAATTCAACCGACTTCAAACTGAAAGAAATAACTGGAAGAAAATCAAAACTGGGTGTCTACGTATAAGTAGGTACGTAGGTACCTACACCAACTATTTTTGAGGTCGTTGTCTGTATAGGACTTAGTTGATGATAGCTTAGGGCCTGACACCGACCTCAAAAATAGTTGGTGTACATACCTACTTAGGTAGACGCCCAGTTTTGATTTTCTTCGAGTTATTTCTTTCTTTTCAGTTTGATGTCGGTTTATTTTTTTAAAATTAATTTTATTATTTCAAATTTCGTTAAAACCTATCTATAATCCAAAAAAACATTTGTTTGAATCTTACTTGCCCGTTTTCGTTGCTTGATCCCAGATGTTTTAAATAAATATGAATAACAAGTATGTTTATTAAAAGAAAAACAAAATACCCGACTGCAGAAAAGCAGTTTTTGCAGTCTAACTTACGATTTCGTTACACTTGATACGCTGTTGAGTGTACGTTTTTTGTGTGAAAGTATGCGTAAAATCACTGAAAAATATTATAAATGCGCGTTCTTTAGAATAATTATAGTAAAGTCACTTGTTTGTTACGAAATAGTTCGTTGAAGGTTACAAAAAAACCGCTTTTTTTTGCAAGTGATGTATTATTATTATTACAATACATTATACCCTATGACACTCTGGAAATGAAGACGAATCTAATGACACCTCGCACATCAAAATCGGACAAGCCGTTTAGGCTGTAGGCTGTCATATAGAAACATACATACATACCCTCATACATACAAAGATACATATCTGATATGTTATATGTTACTCATCTTCACTGACAGGACTTGACTTTCCCCCCTCTTCCCCTCCCTCCCCCTACCCCTCCCTTCACTCCTCTCCTTACCTTAAAACACAATTATAATGGAACAGTTGTCGGTGATTTTTTTGAGGTATGAAATAGGTTTAATCCTGTTTTACCCGTTCCCGCGGGAATACCGGGTAAAAAGTATCTTATGTGTTAATCCAGATTATAAACTACCTGTGTGCCAAATTTCAGTCAAACCCGTCAAGCCGTTTTACCGTGAAGAAGCAACAAACTAACACAAACTTTGCATTTACCTATATTATTAGTGTGATGTGATTTATTAGCATTTCCTATTCCAAATCCAATAAAACATAGAAGTTATATAAAAAATTCGTAATCACCATCAAAAATTCTTTATTTTGATACCACACTCGATGTATTTTGAAAACTTTTTTTTTTTTAGATTACTTTTTGCCGCCTAAAATCCTTAATTTTTATTTTTTTTATTTTGATGTACCAGTGTCACTCTCACGACTAAGACGAATCTATTGACACCACTCACATAAAAATACGACAAGCCGTTTAGACTATAGGGCGTGCCAAAGAAATATACATACATACACTCGAAAAACATAACCCTCTTTCTTTCGCAGTCGGGTAAATATTGGAGAATACTTTCACACAACACCATCAAGCCCCAAACTAAGCAAAGCTTGTAGGTACTATGGAAACCAGATGGCCGATACAATACATATTTATATGTATTATACTTTTTTCCGTAAATACATACATTATATACATAAAAGACCCAGACACAGAACAAACATTCATTTAGCCGAAACGTTTGCCCTGGGTGGGAGCCGCGACCTGCAGCTCAGAAGGTAGACCAGTAGTACCACCACCACCACTGAGCCATGAGCCGCGACCTGCAGCTCAGAAGGTAAACTAGTAGTACCACCACCACCACTGAGCCATGAGCCGCGACCTGCAGCTCAGCAGGTAGACCAGGACTACCACTACCACCACTGAGCCATGAGCCGCGACCTGCAGCTCAGAAGGTAGACCAGTAGTACCACCACCACCACTGAGCCATGAGCCGCGACCTGCAGCTCAGAAGGTAGACCAGTAGTACCACCACCTACCACTGAGCCATGAGCCGCGACCTGCAGCTCAGAAGGTAGACCAGTAGTACCACCACCACCACTGAGCCATGAGCCGCGACCTGCAGCTCAGAAGGTAGACCAGTAGTACCACCACCTACCACTGAGCCATGAGCCGCGACCTGCAGCTCAGAAGGTAGACCAGTAGTACCACCACCACCACTGAGCTATGAGCCGCGACCTGCAGCTCAGAAGGTAGACCAGTAGTACCGCCACCACCACTGAGTCATGAGCCGCGACCTGCAGCTCAGAAGGTAGACCAGTAGTACCACCACCACCACTGAGCCATGAGCCGCGACCTGCAGCTCAGAAGGTAGACCAGTAGTACCACCACCACCACTGAGTCATGAGCCGCGACCTGCAGCTCAGAAGGTAGACCAGTAGTACCACCACCTACCACTGAGCCATGAGCCGCGACCTGCAGCTCAGAAGGTAGACCAGTAGTACCACCACCACCACTGAGCTATGAGCCGCGACCTGCAGCTCAGAAGGTAGACCAGTAGTACCACCACCACCACTGAGTCATGAGCCGCGACCTGCAGCTCAGAAGGTAGACCAGTAGTACCACCACCACCACTGAGCCATGAGCCGCGACCTGCAGCTCAGAAGGTAGACCAGTAGTACCACCACCACCACTGAGCTATGAGCCGCGACCTGCAGCTCAGAAGGTAGACCAGTAGTACCACCACCACCACTGAGTCATGAGCCGCGACCTGCAGCTCAGAAGGTAGACCAGTAGTACCACCACCACCACTGAGCCATGAGCCGCGACCTGCAGCTCAGAAGGTAGACCAGTAGTACCACCACCACCACTGAGCCATGAGCCGCGACCTGCAGCTCAGAAGGTAGACCAGTAGTACCACCACCACCACTGAGCCATGAGCCGCGACCTGCAGCTCAGAAGTTAGACCAGTAGTACCACCACCTACCACTGAGCCATGAGCCGCGACCTGCAGCTCAGAAGGTAGACCAGTAGTACCACCACCACCACTGAGCCATGAGCCGCGACCTGCAGCTCAGAAGGTAGACCAGTAGTACCACCACCACCACTGAGCCATGAGCCGCGACCTGCAGCTCAGAAGGTAGACCAGTAGTACCACCACCTACCACTGAGCCATGAGCCGCGACCTGCAGCTCAGAAGGTAGACCAGTAGTACCACCACCACCACTGAGCCATGAGCCGCGACCTGCAGCTCAGAAGGTAGACCAGTAGTACCACCACCTACCACTGAGCCATGAGCCGCGACCTGCAGCTCAGAAGGTAGACCAGTAGTACCACCACCTACCACTGAGCCATGAGCCGCGACCTGCAGCTCAGAAGGTAGACGTACCTACCACTTAGCCATGAGGCCTATCTTATATAATACGAGTTTCTGATTCCATGTTTGTTAGCGAACGGTTTCATCTGCTCGAACAATCATTAGTTCGTTAGGTTTATGTTTTATTATATCTATAATGGTAAATTTGTTTAGCAAATTTTCTAAAACTTAATTTATAAGCTGAAGAAGTATACATGTAAGAAACATTTTCACTTCAGTAGCTCAAACATGTAGGTTTTGCTGCCTGAAATCAGTGAGCAAAATCGCATTTTGCTGCTTACTGTGTGAGTGTTACTGACAACAGTGTTACTGAGTGAGACAAAGTAACTTTTTTTTTTCATAAAGCCGCGAATATCTTATTCAGCCTTGGGTTAATCATACAATTCGAAACATTCACACTCTATCTCTTTCCCGCCATTAGAAAGAGAGAGAGACAAAGACCAGCCCTTTCGAAGTTCCGATTTTGAATTCGACCTCAAAGACAAACACGTTCGGAATTTCGTACTAACTAAAGAAATTTAGCAAAAAGATAATTATGTATTTTAATTTTAAGAATAGATATAAATAAATGTGAATAATAATAATAAATTCATTTATTTCTAAATATTATTACATATCCAAAATTTACAGTAACCTTATTATTTAAATTCAGATCAGCATATAGTAGAAATGAAGAGATACGTACACGTACAGGAGTCACCGATATAGCACAGCGGATTAGCAAGTTGAAGTGGCAGTGGGCAGGGCACATAGCTCGTAGAACTGATGGCCGATGGGGCCGAAAGGTTCTCGAGTGGAGACCACGTACCGGCAAACGCAGCGTAGGAAGACCAGCCACGAGATGGACAGATGACCTCATACAAGTGGCGGGAAGACGCTGGATGCAAGCCGCTTCCAATCGGTCTTTTTGGAAATCCATGGGGGAGGCCTATGTCCAGCAGTGGACATAGGCCTACGGAGCCCAAACTAGGCAAAGCCTGTATCTTGGGCATCCCTTGAGTTTTCCTATATTCATTGTAATGTATTATCAATTATCACAATTATAGTTATGTTTAACTTCATAGTATTTCAAAATTATTAGTAGACAGGGATTAGTAATATCAATCAAAAATTTTGCCATATTCAAATTCAAGTACCTATACTTTTATTACTTGAATTTGAATATTGCAAAATTTTTGATTGATATTACTAATCCCTGTCTATGTATAATAACAATGTGTTTATTGTTACTATTACTTTTATTATAAACCAAATAGATAAATAATTATTTAAAAAAAGAAAAATTGACGAAATAACTAATACATATTAAAGTGACACTATTAATGGCATAGCTGCAAGCAGTGTGTATGTGTTGGTGTGAATATGTATGAGTGGGTGTGAATATGTATGTGTGGGTGTGAGGGTATATGTGTGTATAGGGGGATGGGGTGGGTCTGTGTGTTGTGGCTGGCCAAGCTTGGATAGTTAACTTGCCGGAAAAACGTCTTTGACTGTCATCTCACTGAATGTGACCAACTTTTCTGATTGGGCATATGTAAGTGATAGAAGCCATTTTCTTACTTTATGCTTTGCTTCGAAAAAGGAGTTATTTGCTATGTCAACATTCCTGCAAACTGAATTATATGTAAATAATACTTCGGAAGCCGTGAGGCAAATATAGTTTTAATTTTGGGAAGCAACTTATTGTTGTATTTAAACGAAAATAAGTATATACTGCAAATAAAACTGATATTTAACCTGTAAATATTTATTATTTCCTAAAGTGTTCTCGCTGCTGAAGTGAAAAGTTATGTGTGTTACACGAGAGCAAAGTTTTTTGTATCTCATGTCTTTGAATCCCTCGCCACACTCAGGATTCAAAATCAGCACTCGCAGCAAAAAACGATTTTGCTCTCTTGTTGCACAAATAACTATTGCAACCAATTACGGCCGTGAGTATTTATCGACTATAGTCAGTGAGTCTGGAATCCTTCGTTACATGAATGAGTAGAGTTCCAGTCTACAACCGACAAGGTGTGGAGTATTTATCGACTATAGTCAGTGAGTCTGGAATCCTTCGTTACATGAATGAGTAGAGTTCCAGTCTACAACCGACAAGGTGTGGAGTATTTATCGACTATAGTCAGTGTGTCTGGAATCCTTCGTTACATGATTGAGTAGAGTACAAGTCTACAACCGACAAGGTGTGGAGTATTTATCGACTATAGTCAGTGAGTCTGGAATCCTTCGTTACATGAATGAGTAGAGTTCCAGTCTACAACCGACAAGGTGTGGAGTATTTATCGACTATAGTCAGTGTGTCTGGAATCCTTCGTTACATGAATGAGTAGAGTACAAGTCTACAACCGACAAGGTGTGGAGTATTTATCGACTATAGTCAGTGAGTCTGGAATCCTTCGTTACATGAATGAGTAGAGTACAAGTCTACAACCGACAAGGTGTGGAGTATTTTACCACTATTATATAAAGTTTTTCATGAGTTTATTTACCACCAAGAAATTATTTCTTTATTAATATTGTACTCGGATTCAAATTTTGTACCTACTCCATCACTCAGTAAGTTACACTCGACCGACTTCCATAATAATGAGGACGTGTATCGACTTCTATATATTATAATGGGATGTTACAATCATTTGAACTCCCAATTCAATTCCTCCTACCTGATGCTGCAGAAGTACTGCCTACCTTAACTGTGAAATTTGAGAATCTAACAATGTTTTAGTGATAAATCAAAGATAAGGTAAGGTTTAAAAGGTTTAGGCGAAGCGAGCAAGTTTGAATGAGCTCGTTTAAAAGATAATTTATGTAATCTTCACATATTTTATTGCCTTATTTTCCAATTTTTAATTTCGCAAGTTATATCTCATAGTGAACTGCGCTTTCGGGTTCAGTAGAGTGCTATTAGTGGGTATTCTTATCTAAATCGAGAATACTATTTAATACTAAATAATAGCATAAATACACAACACACGTAAATCGTAATTAAAATAATTCAAATTATTTATTTGTCCGAAAATATGAAGCTTAAAACTCTTGAATACAAAACATTTAAATACATTTTCAAGTACCTGCCGTCGTCAATAGCATTAAATACGCATATCATTAAAATAAATACATAAAAAGTGGAGAGTAAGTACATAACTAAATGAGATTAAAAACCAGCCCACTGCTTTCAGACTCGAGGCCTGCCGATATCCAAAGCATTAGGGGGGTACACCCTACACACTCCCCGTCCCTCTCGCATACACCCGGGGCTATAGCGACCTCTCGCTCCACTTCAGCCGAAAAGAAATCATTTATGGCAAGAAAGGTGTACTATATCATTAACTTAAATAATTATGTTGGCGAACTGCAAGCCCGTACTCTTTACTTTGAGGTGACATTTAAGTTTCCTTTTTTATTTTATTGTGAAACTGACGTACATGTCGCACATTTTACATAAAATGACCAGCTACACATGTTTATGTTAGGTCAATATTACCGATTATAGTTACATCAACATTCGGCGTTATTCAGTTTTAAAATAATACTATTAATCGGTGAAGCGACTGTATAGAATCAAAAAAATATACAGTACAAATTGTTAACCTCTTCCTTTGTTGAAGTCGGTTAAAACGTTTCAGGTGTTTTCATACAAAATTATATTTAAAAGAATCGTCTAAGTACGTACTTTATGAAAATCATAAAAATTTGCAACAGTAGTACCTACTAGAAATATCATACCGAAAGTTTCGACGATTTAATGGTAAATTTGATTTCATAGGAATAAGGATAATATTTAATACATACTATAAGATATAAAGTAATGGTTAAAAATAATATAATGGTTCTAAAATACTATGAATGGAACAAGTTACAGTTTAATTATTATAGTTCAAAAAGCCCACCCCTGACTGTACCGACGCAAAGGTGCCCATGACACTCGCCGCATTACCTCGTTGAATGGCGATGGACAGCCTTTGCATCAGGTAAAATCCGGAGCGAGGGTCGCCACAAGTCTCCCTTATCCGTTGCCCCAACTTCAAAACCAAGCTTTTGGCTTCTGCGCCCCAGCTGCCCATGGTCCCCACGGAGATGGGTACAAAATGATACCGTGACATTAGCGCCGCGTGCTTCTCACGATTTAATTAAATATACATATTGGAAGACATGTTCACAAAACAACATCTAGCCCAAACTAAGCAATGCTCGTTCTATGGAAACCAGATGGCTGATAGAATACTTTATATATACTTTTTTAGTACAAATTATAGGAAAAAGTTCAACAATTACCGATCCGAAGCGCTAATTTAATAAAAGCTTGTTACTTAGTTTTTTAGATCATCTTGTTTATTTCGGCGTGTCGTGAAGCCAGCCCTCGAGCCCCGTGGTAGGGGCGCAGCCGGGCCCCGTGGTAGGGGCGCGGCCGGGCCCGGCGAGGTGAGTCGGATACTTCCATGATTACAGTTTCGTATAATGCGGAGCGGAGTGGAGTGCAGCTTTAATCATTGGGGGAATAAGTATTCCTCCGCTGCACGACAAGTATTCCTCCTGTACGACAAGTATTCCTCCTGTACGACAAGTATTCCTCCTGTACGACGAGTATTCCTCCTGTACGACAAGTATTCCTCCTGTACGTCGAGTATTCCTTCTGTACGACAAGTATTCCTCATGCACGACAAGTATTTTTCTGCTGCGAGTTCGGCTCAAGTTGTACATAATGAAAGGTGTAATTATTGCGATGATTGAGCCCCGCGCGCCGGAGCCTGCCTCCTGGAACATTTCATTTTAATATTTCTTTGACCAATGCACTCATTTTAATGCAATTACCGAAGAAAATGTACGTTTTAATGTACGTTGTAACGTTTTAGGGGAAAATTAATGAATGCGTTTTATACTTATGTATGTATTATATATATTATTATTTTATTCAATGTAACTATACTCCTACTTCTTTTATAATGTAATATTTATTTGTAATTTAATTCGCTTATCTTGTAACGTTATTTTTATTCGTAATTTGTTCTCGTTCTCGTAGACCCGAACTGTGGCATCAATAATACGTTGTATTCCGTGATGATAAATTCCAAAATGCTAATTCAACAGTTAAATTCGTTCGTTCAAACTGAGCTCCATAGATTGGAAATTTGGAACATCGTAAGCTCAAACACCCGAACGAAGCCACAAGGTTCTACTCTTATTACATTTTCTTCTAAACTCTGGATATTGTTACTAGAGGCGATTTTCTCAAGTTATTATAATCTACGTATCTTTAAGTGTCAAATAAAATAAATTTACGATGAGTTTTTTCAATGTATTTTTATGTATTTATGTTACATAAACCTAAACAGACCGGTATAAGCACCTGTCATAGTGGACATTTCAAACTGCCGAACGAAACACTTTTGAACGTAAATATTATGTAATTCTAATTTTATAGTAAATGCTTCCTGAGTGAGCTCTGCCGGTATTGAGCTTTTATTCTAAGTTCTATTAATACCATGCGAGTAGGCGGTCAATCGCAAACCTATCATGTATAAAAACTAAACATAAAATTATCTCAACTATTGGCAATTCTCGTGTCTTCAAATTACAGTGAACCAGTTGTTTTGGGTAAGCGTGCTTCATCGTTCACCAAACATTGGCGTACAAGCGCAAGTCTGTCGAAAGCCAAGCCAAGCGAAATAAAAAGAGTCTACACAAATAAGAAGTTATAAAGTTTGTTACTGAAAGTGTTTCATCTGTTTCACCGAAACCACAGGAAACATGTTACACCTAAATTCAAAAGTTTGTAATTATGAATATTTGTTATTCAATCACATGGCGAAAACCAAATGCAACATGACCATTTATCTCTAATAGCGGGAAACCAAGGGATGCAGCTAGTCATAAGTGTCAATAAAACACAGGTCAGATGATGTAAATAAATAATAAATAAATATTAATGGTCTTTTTTTCTTCTTTTTTTTTTACTAATTTATTCTCCACAGACTTCCGAGTCCGTGCCTTTTATAAACTAATTATTAGTTTATAAAAAAAAAATGTAAGTAGTTAAAAATGCATATATTACTTGCTAATATAGATGCATTTTCAATCTATGCATTTTTAACTACTTACATATTTTTTTTAAAGTTATGCAAGAGGAAGACAAATTGATAGACATTTCATAAAGACCATCTAGCCCAAACTAAACACAGCTTGTACTAAGGAACTAGAAGGCCGATAAATGATGCTGGCTAAAAAAGCAATGTATACTACATTACTTTTTTGTAAATATATACTTATGATACAAAGAAACGCCCAGACACATAACAAACATCCACGCTCATCACACAAATGTTTTTCCTGGGTGGAGCTCGAACCCACGACCTACAGCTTAGGAGGCAGACATACTACCAACTGAGCTGTGAGGCCATGTAGATGTTTTTATTGATAACGGCATAAGCAGACGTACTGAACAAACGGAAGCTCCACCCGACTCCACGTGACAGCTGACAGCGCTGCGACTCACATGCACTAGGTGTGTACGTGACTCAGTGCTGAGGTAAGGACGACAGAACACCAACGCGTGGGTGTTATTTTGGAAGTCTCATTTTCGTGAATGTGGTCACGAATGTAAACTAGAAATGGTTATGTAAACTAGAAATATATTTACTTCCTAAATATTAGCAACTATTATAGCTCGTATAACAGTTACCTACAATAAAATTCAATATATACTATGAAGGTCGATGGAACATACAATATAGGTGCTATACCTAATATTTCAGCTCTCGGAGCATCAAAAACTTACTAAACACATTTTGAGACAATTTCAATAAAGAAAGAACTGGAGCATTTTTATCTTTTTGATTTTTTTATACTAGATACTTACTCGTAAAACTTCGTGTGATCACCGACTCGCCTGATGTTAAGCGACAGTGTGGCCGAGGATGAAACACGATGCACGATCTAGAAGATATCTATTCACCTTGAACATTTCAAGATTGTAGTTCTCAAGTTCTCAAGAGACAGAGGACGCGGCAGAGAGTTCCACTGCTATATAGTACAATGTGGCCCGAGATCATTGTGTGCGTTATAGAGACATCGATGGTAGTGAACACTTTCTGCTTGTCCTTCTTTCCTTCCTTCGTCTTTCTAATAGACACCTTCACAAAGCGAAAAACCAGTTGATTTGGAACCGGCGGCCGCGCCGGTATTGTAATGTGGCTACTTATTTCTATACTAACGTATATATACTGGTATATATACTACAGTATATTCTTCCTACTGCGAGCCTGCGCGAGAACTTCATGATCTTAATAATAATAATAATATTTTTTTAATTTTTCGCATGTGCATGATGCTGTCTACCTGACATTTGTACGCCTAATCGGCACAACATGATTTTAAGCGACTAAATTTAGTGTAAGATCTTTTATGCACTTGTTGTATAAAATTCTCGTGTTGTATGCAAATAAATTATCTTTATCTTTATCTTTAGGTATTTATACCGCCCTTCTGAGTTTGACCGATTGAAGAGTTGTGAATCTGAACGTCTCATTGCAAGAAAGGTATTCAAATACTTCGTTTCTAGTCCGGACAGCCAAAGAGTGCAACATATTAAATATAAATAAATGATATACATATATGTGGCTAAAACTAAGCAAGGCTGGATTCTTTGATCTCTGAGAGTTACAACGTGAGTCTTTTCAAGATCTAGGAACAGGTGTCTTTTAAATCTGAATGCTTCATCTACGACTACATCACCACTTTCCAACAGGCGAGTTAGTGGTCAAACGCGGACTTGTATGCTCGGTAACTACTTTTTTCTCAATATTATCGAAAATTTATTGCAACAATTTGTAAAAATATGGGACACTATAGAGCTTAAGTGGTGTGGCATTACCTCCAGGGGATCTACGCACAGACTACCTGCCTGTGATAGAAACTTGAGGAGACCAAATCTTCTGAAGAGAGCCTGCATGAACGGAGTTCACGTAAAATGGATTGAATTAATAAAATTAATTTAAAAAAAAAAACCGACTTCATACTGAAAATAGAGAAATAACATAAAGAAAATCAATACTGGGCGTCTACCTAAGTAGGTACGTAAACCAACTAATTTTGAGGTCGGTGTAAGTCCTATAGGTACAGATACCGACCTCAAAAATAGTTGGTTTACGTACCTACTTAGGTAGACGCCTTTTATGAAGTCGGTTAAAAAAGGTCGTCAAAGCTCATCACCGCTCATGTCACTGTCTATCAAACAATTGAAATATAAGTTGCTGATACTGCTCTGCAGTTGCGATGAACGAAGTGAGTCTTCAAAAGCCCATATTTTGAAAATTACTGAACCGATTTTGATAAAACTTACAGTGACTCCTAAGTTGAAGGACACTTTATTCAATAAAAAAGAATTTTTGAAATACGACTTCTAGTTTCTGCGTAATGCGTGGACAAACATACATACACTTATGAAATTAGGCACACATGTTTAGAAGCTGGTATAGACTAACATGTACAAAAATTGTGCAATTCTGACAATATTACAAACATACAGGTCGAATTGATAACCTCCTTTTTTTGAAGTCGGTAAAAAAATAAGGCACATCTCGTTTATTGAAAACCATCCTCAACGGTGATAAGAGTTTAAGGTCTGGTGAAGTGGAATACAACGCTAGATACGTCACAGTTACACAGGAGAGAACTCAGGCATTGAATATTTCCAATGCAAAATGTCAACTTGTATCCAAAAATACCAATAGTAACATCAAAGTCGCAACTTGCAGCGTCGCAGAGGGGCTCTGATCCCTCCGAATTACCATATCAAGCAGCTCTCGATCACCCACCGGCCCCTTCCCGCCCCCGTCCCGCTCCCGCCCCGCCCCGCGCACGGGCGAGTACTGATAACTTATCAATCCAATTGTAAGACGTATCGGGTGAAGGTTGTTGTAGAGCGCAGCCGCACCTGGGGCTGCGCTCTACAACAACCTTCACCTTAGTTAGACCTACTTACCTAACTGTAGTCATTACTTAGTGCCTATCTACTGCTAGGACTTGCAGCTATCACTTGCACTCTCTGCCTCGAGAACTATCTACTATGTACTTTACCTTTACTATTCATTCGACCGCTAAGCAGTAGTGTGCCAGTATAACTGTGTTATAGATTGAAGGACAAAGTTTCCATCGCATTTTTTGGGCGTAATTAGATTTAACATCTAATGTCCCAGTATTACGAGCACAGTGCAATCCCACACAGTTTTACTGTCGTGAGCAAGCTGTCATGCCATTGAATATGTTACTCGTCTAGTCACTCAGTTTTATGCAATAAAACGTACTTAATCGCGATAGTTAATAATTAGAATCCCCTTCCGTCTCACATGTTTGAGGGTTTTATTTGATTTCAGCATCATCGTCCTCTCAGTTTCAGCATCATCGTCCTCTTAGTTTCAGCATCATCGTCCTCTCAGTTTCAGCATCATCATCCTCTCAGTTTCAGCATCATCGTCCTATCAGTTTCAGCATCATCGTCCTCTCAGTTTCAGCATCATTGTCCTCTCAGTTTCAGCATCATCATCCTCTCAGTTTCAGCATCATCGTCCTGTCAGTTTCAGCATCATCGTCCTCTCAGTTTCAGCATCATCGTCCTCTCAGTTTCAGCATCATCGTTCTCTCAGTTTCAGCATCATCGTCCTCTCAGTTTCAGCATCATCGTCCTCTCAGTTTCAGCATCATCGTCCTCTCAGTTTCAGCATCATCGTCCTCTCAGTTTCAGCATCATCGTCCTCTCAGTTCCTTATCTCAGAAATAAACTACTTGAGACATTCCTCCCCTAGGGATTTTCAAAAAGACCGGTTGAAAGTGGAGGGAATTATATTATTTTATTCGAATTGATATAAAAGTATTACTGAATAATTATTTGATCATTCATTCAATTAGCATTTTAAACGAGCACAAGTAGATATATTTTTAGAAAAATAAATAAATATAATTTTAGTGGACATTTCACACATCACCAACTGGCCCAAACTAAACAAAGCTTGGAGACTAGATGGCTGATAGGATACATATGTACTTTTCTTTGTATATGCATTCTTATGATAGGTACATAGAAACACCCCGACACAGAATATGCAGCCATGCTAGTTTGCTCATCACACAAAGTTTGTCCGCTAAATTTCTCGTAATTCATACAACTGGACAAAAGTGTTTTCTACTAATACCTCTATTAATATTATCCGATTTAGATCATATTTTTACATGGTAGGAAACGTTAATGGTTGTGCCTCTAAAGATTACAAAAAAAACGCATTTTTTTATTATTGCAAGAGATGTATTATTATTATTACACAATATTATAGCCTATGACACTCTGGAAATGAAGACTAATCTAGTGACACCTTGCACATCAAAAGCGGTTAAGCCGTTTCGGCTGTAGGCTGTCATATAGAAATTTACATACATACCCTCAATTCATACATACAAACAAACATCTCTGTCTCTGTGATATGTTAAATGTTACTCATCTTCACTGACAAGACTTGGCTTTCCCCCTTCCCTCTGCCCCTCCCTCTCTCCCTCATCTCCCCTCCCCCTCCCTTTTCCTTAAAACACAATTATAATGGAACAGCTATTGTCGGTGATTTTTTGAGGTAGGAAATAAAATAGGTTTAATCCTGTTTTACCCGTTCCCGCGGGAATACCGGGATAAAAAGTTTCTATGTGTTAATCCAGATTATAAACTACCTGTGTGCCAAATTTCAGCCAAACCCGTCATGCCGTTTTACCGTGAAAAAGTAACAAACTAAGACAAATTTTGCATTTATAGGTAGGTAACACCACACATAAAAAAAATACGACAAGCTGTTTAGGCTCTAGGGCGTGCCAAAGAAATATACATACATACATACATACACTCGAAAAACATAACCCTCCTTCTTTCGCAGTCGGGTAAAAACAGTCGAATTGTGAACCTCTTTGGAAGTCGGAAGTAAAAACTATAATGTTTTTTAAAATATACCTACGAGTATATGCATTGAGTGAGCACATTCAAAACACGATTTAGCACTTATCTAATTTTAGGTAGCAGAGAGCTACAATCTTAGAATCTTCAGAATGAACTATTTTACGTTCATTCATTCATATATAATGAATGAATGTAAAATAGTAATCTTCTAGATCGACGAGCTCCATCCTCGGCCACACCGTCGCGGTCGCTTAACATCAGGCGAATCGGTAGTCAATCGTAGATCTATCTAGCATAAAATAAAAAAACCGGACAAGTGCGAGTCAGACTCGCCCACCGAGGATTCCGTACAAACTAAATAAAAGTCATAATTCATAAAGTCATAGTCATATATTTTTTTATTTTGCCTTCAAAAACCGAAAAATATACATCGTAAAAATATTTAAAAACCTGTTTTAGCTTATGCTAATGAGGCTCTTTCATATGATACCCCACGTGATACGGTTAATTCACTTTAAAATTTGGGTTCTCATTCCTTGCATAGAGACACTATTTTTTGTGATTAAATTAAAAATGACCAGTTTTCGGATTTTTTCCTATATATGTATTCTAACACAATGCTTCTTGCTAAATTTCATAGTTCTAGGTCAACGGGAAGTACCCCATAGGTTTTTATTCCCTTGTGAGTGTCGAAATGTACGTTTTTTACGACATCTTCTGCTATAACTTTTTTTACGAAAACTGAGAAATTTTATTTTTCTTTCTGCAGCAAGATACTATGGATTTGCATATATGGTTTTAATTTCAACTCGATACCTTCACGCATTCCCGAGATAAAGGTCTTGACACCCGGACAGACGGACAGACGGGCAACAAAGTGATCCTGTAAGGGTTCCGTTTTTTTCCTTTTGAGGTACGGAACCCTAAAAAAGATAATCCAGTATAGTAGGTATGTGTCAAGATTAAGCCTCGCCCCAGTCATCGGCCTCAGTGGTTAATTTTCAACGCAAGCATTTCCTCAAATCGTCCAAGATTTGGTTAGAGTTAGTCTCTCTGAAGTGAGCTAATTTCGATGATCGGTTGCTAAGTATATAGGTACTAACGATACACCTAGGTATATTACAGTTATATACTTACGATACACCTAGGTATGTTACAGTTGTATACTTACGATACACCTAGGTATGTTACAGTTATATACTTACGATACACCTAGGTATGTTACAGCTATAAAATACGTACTAATAGATAAATACAATAACAAACAAAAACTGTGTAACACGGTTTATGTTTGTTATTTACGGATTTATACGTTCTAACGCACGAAGTACGTATTTATTGACCGAGCGACCGAAGCGTCTCTGTATCAATTGGCCAAATTTTCTTTCATCTGTCAATTTATTTGGGAGTTTGTATGTTCGTACTCGCCTACAGTGCGTGGCATATATCTAGGTTCTATGGATTATTAATATTTTTTTGTCGTCGCCGTTTTTTGATAGGAGGGGTGGTTCCCTTAAAAAAGGGGGAAGTTTATTGTGGTGCTAATTACCACAACCGATATTAATGATATTTGGTAGGTAGGTAGATAAAATACATAATTATTACAACTTGTGGTAAAAATGAACAGACTCTTATTTCGTATTTTCTATGCGCTATTTGTAGGTTAAGTTATACCATTTAGATTCTCTGGGCCCAGCACTAGGTCTCATTAGAGCCTGTGTAGCTGGGTACAGTTTTCTAACTGGACTTTTGCCCACTTTGCCATATATAGTAATTATAATTGTAAATTTATATATTAGTGATTCTAGATTTTTTATAGTGTGAAAGGTTGTGTGAAAAAGTGTGTGCGAGTGTGTATGTGTGTGGACTGAGTGGGTGTAAGGGGTTGTGTGTGTGGTTGTGTTTTTAATAATTACCACCGCGAGGCTTCCCGGATACTACGAGAGAGCCGGTATAAATAATGAGACATTCCTCGTGGGATACCTACATCATGATGCAGATAAACTTGGCACAACAAAATTGGTTTCTCGAGATTTCGGAAGTATTGTCGACGCTCATTCCAGTGCTCCTGATCTTAAAACAGAATTGGTCAAGTGGTTATCGAGATATGACAACCAACTTGAGATTGCGTGTAACAGTGAGGGCGCCTGGATATGCTTCATGCATTTTTTGCGCGTAATTAAACAGAACGTATAGGTACTACAAATACATTGTACCTATATGTAATCCAACTATACATAATATATCACTCCCAGATACGTCCAGGATTATTATGTATTAAAATTAAATTGATCTTTCAAGGTGCTTAAACTTATGAAAAAAAAAAATGGACGGTAAAATAACATCTGTAATCACTTAAAATTGCGGAATCGGTCAAAATGTTATACAAGTAAGTATACTTATACGGCCTCCTTAGCCAACTTTATGTAAGCAATATGTACAGATGACCCAAGGTGAGCTGCAAATAAGCTCTCTCGCGAGGTCTACTGTTCGTAGAACTACTAGTTTATAAGTTCTAACGCACTATGTAGGTACGTATTTATTTCGTTCGCCGAGACTTCTATACCAAGTTCATTATTATCTTCATCTCCTCCATCAATTTCCAAAAAGACCTGTTGGAAGTGGCTTGCATCCATAGCGTAAACCTATAACTCGTATTCTCTCCACCTTATGGCTGGTCTTCCTGCGCTGCGCTTACCAGTATTTGGTCTTCCTCCACTGCGCTCCATAAAACAAGCTAAACTTTGTACTTATTTTAAAGAAAGGTTCGTTCATACATTTATTGTTTACATCGACGTTCCTTACAATTTGATTGACGTGACACCTTGTTAGGTGCCTAAGATAACTTTATAAAAAAAATATTCTGGGAACCCTCAAAGTAAATGTAAAGTGGAATATTGCACAAAAAAATACCAGAAAATGTGGCGGTTCAAATAAATTATTATCTCTCTGTATTTTCGTTCCTGTTTTTTAATTTGAGCGACCATTTTGTGATTCCAATTTACATCAGCAGCATAATTTAAATCCAAACAACGGTGACGAAGCAATTTCGCTTCATTCACTGAAAAAATATCGTGAATAGAGACTAAATGGGGTTCATTAGACGTCGGAGCAGAGCCACGGAGGCCGGTGGACCCGCAGGAACCGGGCCGGTGAGTGCGTGCGAATTATGCAATTTCATTTCAATTTACGGGCGAGTCTCCCGCCCCACCCGTCGCGCCTCCCGGGAGGTATCCGCGCGGCTGCACACACGAGAAAACCACACACTTTTTTCGCCACCCTATCTCACCCCCCGTTCTAAAACATACCTTATTCCCGAACTCACAAATCATAAAACGTCTCGATCTGGCGTTGATTAAATTATTTCTCCATTATTTGATTCGCCACCTCTTTCAAAATGGCGGCAAAAAAACCGTGTCACGTGAATAAGTGGTGGAGAGTATTACAATGCATGCAGCGCCGTCTCCACGCCGCTGGCCGGCCACCGTATTGGAGACGGCGACTAATTACCGGCTGCCGGAGATGTGGTCAAGTTTTGGGTTGAGTTTTGGGAGTGGTCTGCCAAGACCTTCAGTAAGGCTGTCTCAAGGCACTGGTAAGTGCTCCGGGGGCCCGGCTACCTGCATATGCTTTTTATCTGGGGACACGGCAGTAGCCCAAATCAAGCAGCTATTTTAATGATATTTGCAGAATTAATTAGATAATACCAACGAGAATTACTAGATTTCTCTCTGATTTATTTCTGAAAAAAGTTACTGGCTGGGCAATGAATTAAGCACTTAATTATTACGGGCTCTTAAAAGTTTACTTTGATCATCATCATCATCATCTCAGCCATAAGAAGTCCACTGCTGGACACAGGCCTCCCCTATGGATTTCCAAAAAGACCGATTGGAAGCGGCTTGCATCCAGCGTCTTCCCGCCACTTGTATGAGGTCATCTGTCCATGTCGTGGCTGGTCTTTCTACGCTGCGCTTGCCGGTACGTGGTCTCCATTCGAGAACCTTTCGGCACCATCGGCCATCAGTTCTACGTGCTATGTGCCCTGCCCACTGCCACTTCAACTTGCTAATCCGCTGTGCTATATCGGTGACTTTTGTACGTCTACGTATCTCTTCATTCCTGATTCGATCTCGTAGAGAGACTCCGAGCATAGCCCTCTCCATAGCTCGTTGCGTGACCTTGAGCTTCCTTATAAGGCCCATAGTTAGGGACCACGTTTCAGTGCCGTATGTCATCACTGGTAACACACATTGGTTGTAAACTTTCGACTTGAGGGACTGTTATAGTACACATATAGGAAAAAATCCAAAAAATATGATATTATTAATTTAATCACAGAAAAATAGGATCTTTAAGCAAGGAGAAGGAGGAGGTCAAATTTTAAAGTGCTTTAACCGCATCATGATAAATAAATGATAAATGATAAATTCGTTTATTGAGATAAAAACGGAAAAAGACCAATTACAATTATCTCACAATATTCAAAAATTATTCTTAAACAATGTCTTAAACAAATGTCTGAGGATTACAAAATATTCATTATATAAATACAATATCATTTAAAATGTCAATACAAAAATGTCAAATGGGCAATACGCCTATGTCATTAAAAAAAAATAATTATGTCATACAAAGTAAAATATACCGTTCGGGTAAGTACTCAGAGTACCAAGTCAATAAACTCAAAGGTTATCGTCAAAGTCCAGTGAATCATCAGGCTTTTTACACCTGTCCCATTGATCCAATTGATTTTCACAATAAGTCAAGGAGGTACTTAAAATAGTCTTCCAGTTATCACAAAAGATGTCACAATCAGGGTTGGCAGCAAGGAGTGCGTTTAAGTGGCGACGGGCACGATTCAGGGGCGACATAGAACGTGCTATTGTGCGACCGCGATCTACGTGGAACAGGTCATGCGGGCGACCACGTCTGTTTGCTGGAACCCCGGGCTCGTCCGGTACGAACAGTACGCATAGCAAGTCGTGCAGACGTATAGAATCGACGGAACCCCCTAAGCGCCTTACAGCAGATAGTTAGCTGGTCTAACATCCTTCTAACTTCCAAAGAGTTGTAACCAAGCTGACCGAGCAGGAATTTTGTTGGATACAGAAACGGATAGTAACCATACATTTTCTTATACAGTGCCCTTAAAAAGGCCTTTTGGACTTTTTCAAGCATTCGCGCGTAGGTGACATGATAGGGGTTCCAGACACAAGCACTCGATTCAAGTTTGCTTCTATGTCATGTGGGGTATCATATGAAAGAGCTTAATTAGCACAAGCCAAAACAGGTTTTCAAGAATTTTTGCGATGTAGGTATAATTTACGATTTATAAAAAAATATGGAGTATATATTTTTTTATAATATTTTCCTTCATAATTCCCTTCCCTTTTATCTACTAGTTTGTACGGAAGCCTCGGTGGGCGAATCTGACTCGCTCTTGTCTGGTTTTTATTTTATCATACCATGACAAATTATCATTAAAGACCCTACCAGAAGAATCAGCGCTTTGTCTAATCTTCTCGTAAGTTTTTTTATTACTTTAAATGTGAATATGGATTTAAAAACTTACCAGATGCATCAGAAACATACTAACAACTAATCTTGATCAAGCTTGGTAGGTATACAGGATACAGGTTTTATTTTTTATAATATTTTTTTTAGCTCAACATACACCGGGGTCCGTACAACATACACCGGGGTCCGTACAACATATTCTACGGAAAGAACTTATTCTAATTTATTAATAAAGGTATAGATTTTATTACGACAAAAGAAATACAACATAAGCCATCGCCCTCCTCAATCATGTGTTAGAGAAGAGACCCACTACACGACGCCGCCGCGCCGCCGGCACCGGCACCGCCGCTAGAAAGAACCTTCGATGGTGAACATCCATGCTCAGGGTGTGCATACAAAAGAAAAAAAACCGGACAAGAGCGAGTCAGACTCGCCCTCGACTCAACTCAGGGTTCAGTACAAACTAGTGAATAAAAGGGAGAAATGATATATTTTTTGGGTTCCGTACCCAAAGGGTGAAATGGGACCCTATTACTGAGACTTCGCTGTCTGTCCGTCCGTCCGTCCGTCCGTCCGTCTGTCACCAGGCTTTATCTCATGAACCGTAATAGTTAGAGAGTTGAAATTTTCACAGATGACATAGACATAAACAGAAATTTATTGTGAAAAAAAAACATACAACACAAAACAAAAATCATACACAATACTTATATCTACCAAATATGAAGAAAACTCGTTGTCTGAACTTTATGACGCTTTATTATTACTTATAACAAACACTTATTTCACTGCACTGAGCGGTCTGACGCTAAGACCGCCTTTTTACTCCCGAGTTACGCCGCGACTACTTTTTCGAAGGGCCGCTCGCGCTCGTCCGCCCGCGATATATCCCCTCCCCGGAATTACAACATCACGCCATCATCCGGGGTAGCGTTCATTCTGTTCGATCACCGTTCTCCAGAGTATATAAATTAAGAAAATAGCAGTGCTGCCACTCCGCAACACTGAAAACACCGCACACCACATACAACAAATATTCAAATCATGACACTCGGCCATCCGCTTTTGTGCAACGTCCCGATGCACAACAACTCTCTAAAAGCAAGTCTGATTAATCATATCGAACCCTTTGGACTCCTTAAAGAT
Source organism: Lycia hirtaria (assembly GCA_947563715.1). Taxonomy (NCBI): domain Eukaryota; kingdom Metazoa; phylum Arthropoda; class Insecta; order Lepidoptera; family Geometridae; genus Lycia; species Lycia hirtaria. The sequence continues at coordinate 31,653,831 of OX387375.1, forward strand.
TTGCTGCAAAATAAAATAGTTAAACAGTAATTATTATGCTAATTTTATAAAACTACTTATGGCACACTAAACTTTGTAGTATACGTTGTCGTAACTAGTTATTATTGTAGATACAAATAATCATGACACTCGGATTCGTTTTTAAATATGACAATTATTTTATGTTTATTCTAGCTGGTCTGGGAACCGGAGGCTTCCTATTCGTGTGTACACTATGCAGATAAATCATTGTTGTACAAATATGTTGTACGGATCGAGTATATATTCTGGTATTTCCAGAGGTTTGGTATATAATTAAAAAAAGTACATAAAAACTTATTCAATTCGCATTATTAATTTACTGTCGGTTACTCAATTACTTCCTCCTCTGGCTTAGTGATTGCGAACGGCAGCATCATTATATAAATGTCCCAATGTTGTAGTGGCCACTGAAGTAGCATTCAAACCTTGTAGACTTGGACTTGTAGACTTTTTTTTTTATGAAAAACTCTATAAATACTCCTTTTTGTTATTCGTCCAAACATTAAAATGACCAACGACAAAGCTTGAATAAAATGAAAGCAAATTTCGTCCAAAAATAATTACACATAAATTCAAATATTTAGATCCAACTCAAACCAGCTCCAGTAATAATATGGTGACACGAGTACGTTAATTTTGTAAGTGCTCTCATAGGAATCAACATTTTAAACTGTATTTCTGTCATTGTCCTGCCATTACCAAATAGCATTTTAAAATTGTGTAACGTATACTCCCCAAATCCGAGTAATACAGAGAATAAGAGAACGGAAATAATTTTCCAAACCCCTTTTTTTTAGCAAGTCGCTACAACCGCATTAATTTCTGTCAAGCTTGTGGATGATCGGCAAAGCACATGAGCAAAATTTTGTCAGTTTAGAATGTCAGAAGTATTATTATTTTCTAATCACTAAATTTCATTATCATAGGGACAAATTAGTCACGATAAACTACAGGTAGCTGATCCATTGTCAGTCCTTCACCAACCGTTATTTGACTGGCGTATACCTGTTGCTGTTTACCATTAAATTGATGTACTATCAAGTTGAATCACTTCACATCACAGATGCCCTGAGTTGACATCTGTCGGATTTTAATCTGTTGTTTGCCAAATTCTTCTTCTTAATCGTACAGTCTAGTCAGAGTGGTCGTGGTTGCAATGGCGGTGGCTCCTCGCCGTCACCGTCACTCTCCAGGCCAGCTGCTCTTCTCGCGATGCTTCTCCATTTCTGCCGGTCGGTTGCATTGCGAGTACACTCTACTTCGGTGGACTGCGTAGCTTTTCTAATGAGTTCGGTCCAACGTGTTGGTGATCGTCCAGGACTTCGCTTGCCTTCTACACGGCCATGCATATGCTGCGATAGGCTCTCCGTCGAGTGCTCTTTTCTTGAGATCTGCGCAAAGAACTTCAGTATTTGCAATTGCCCAGTCGACGATAATCTATTTCGTATATGAATCTCTTTGAGGATAGAGTTGTTGGTTGTTTGTCAAATACGTCATCACTATTTTGATGACACGTTAGCTAGAAAAAATACTGTACACATTACATACTAACAGTACTCAAACCGAGAATATGGACATATTTATTTTCCCATCCAATATTTATAGTACTGATGTAACAGTAGAGCAGAAATTACTTGACTAGGTTTTAATAAACTTAATTGTAGGTAAAGACTGAGAATTTTTATACACAGAAGCATACTTAATTCCTTTTAGTGCACACCTGAACTAATACTAAAGCATCAAAAGAGAAGAAGCAGGTAATCACTTCCATAAATAAAATTAGTCTCAATATTTGTCTTATTAATTTCTGTTGTTTTTTTTTTAAAGGTCTATATAATGTCGACTAGTCATATCATAACTGCTCTTGCACTGAGTACAAGCCAGTGGTGATTTTGATAGTTGCCGTTTTATTTCAACTAAAAATCATATTTCGGAAACGTTACCAGTCCTATCAAATATTGCTTATTTTTAATGAAGATATTTTTTTATTTATCGATTAATTTTCGTATGCTGGATCCAATTCTGTTATACGCTTACCAAAATTATACTAGATTTATCAAAATGTTCATATGCACGAACGATATTTAACGATATTGATCTAGAACCTTGAAATACTTGCACGCTTTGACAGCAAAAATAGAGGACCAAATGTTATTACTATCATAAGACCACATATTTGTATACCTATTTTGCAAGAAATAAATTAATTATGAATATTTAGTTTTTATATTTGACTAATTTTTGAACTCATAAACTGTACTTTTACAATAAAACCGCCACCGGTGCAATCTATTTTTGAGGCTACTTTGTTTGAAATATGAAACTGATCAATCAGTTCTCTCTGATGACTAATTTTAATTTTATTTGACATTATGTGTATCTTTTATTGCTTCTGCTTTGTCTTATTTTATATATTTTTGGTTTGTGTATTAATCTAATAACAAATAATAATAATTATTATTTTTTAATTTTTCGCATGTGCATGATGCTGTCTACCTGACATTTGTACGCCTAATCGGCACAACATGATTTTAAGCGACTAAATTTAGTGTAACATCTTTTATGCACTTGTTGTATAAAATTCTCGTGTTGTATGCAAATAAATTATCTTAATCTTATCTTTATCTTTATCTTTATCTCTTTGAATTATCTTTAGTTCGTGATAAGAAACTTCGGTCATCGCTTAAATTCAAAGTCAAATTATTTCTTGGGCTTGTAACAAAAGTGTTATATTAGAAAAGCCCTTTTCAAATTAGTATTTTTTTGTTACGTTTGTACTCCAAGCTTTTTCTGTTATAAAATACAATTTAACGTAGTTTTTATTAATTTAGATATAATATATTCTTTTTATTTATGTCATTTTTATATCCAATAACATAATAAATAATAAAAGGATGTCGTCAAACTTATGTCAATATTCATAATAATGTTCAAAAGGCCAAAATAGAATAATAAAAAATATGCCAATCCACTTATGGAAGAAAGTAGAAAATATGATCCGCTGTTCCATTAGAACGAGAATTCAGCAAGATCCATTTTCATCAACTCATTCAAGGCATAAAATAGGTTTCTCTCAAAGAAACGTTTACTACGTACGCTTACTCTCGACTAATAGTTTTGTAATATTATCGAGTGGTTCATTTAACATACAGATTTGTTTATATATATTTTACGATAATTGTCAACGCTCATCACTGCTTACGTCACTGTCCAGCGGACAATTCAACAAAGTGTAGACACTGCTCTGCAGTTGCAAAAATAACGTGGGTGTTCAAAACATGACATCTAATTACGTTGGCACATACAGATCGCTGATAACTATATATATTTTTATAATAATCCTTAACCGAATAGTATTTTTTGGAAAATGTCTTAGGCTTACTCATTTATCAATTCATGAATCTTATTGATGGAGTAATTTCCATTCTCTCTATAATCTAATAATAATAACCATAATAATTGAGAATCTTATAATTGCAAACAGATTACTCATAAATTTATTCGCTCTAACGCACTATACGCGTTTTATCAAAAGTAAGTGTAAGTCACTTCTATGTCGATTCTAATTAGTACGTTTCGGAAATTTCAAGCATAGTGGCATTTGTCAAGACTCCTCCCTCGACTCTTTGAGTTTCTATGCACGTCAAGGTTACTTGCTGCGTGTCCGATCGGTTGATCTCTCATATATGATTTAAATTTTCTCTATGAAACTCGAAACTACATCAAAACTGGAATTATAACGTTATATCATCATTAAAAGTCAGGTGCTCAGGTTCTGGGAAAGTCCGATCAATGATTCTGCTATTCAACGCTTAACATAATCACATTAAAATGATCATTAATCGACTGGATTAATCAAATCCACTAAAATACAAGATCTGTGTACACTCTTGCACACCATATACACATTATACAAAATTTAGTTAATCAAGTTATTTTGGATTAAATACAGTTTGGAGCTTCTACTTTCCTTTGAATAGGCTTGACCTGCTGCAGTTTAAAACGTTCATGGCTGGAAGCTAAGTGTTCCGTGACCGGTTAAAATTATCATCCTGAAACCAAACCTTCATGGTTACAGCTAAAACATCATTGAATAATTGAACTTAAATCTTACAGCTCACTTACATGGTTGCAACGAGAACATCATCAAATCTTCAAACTTCGACATCGTCAAATCTTCAAACTTCAAACATCATCAAAACTTCAAACTTCAAATATCGTCAAATCTTCAAACTTCAAACATCGTCAAATCTTCAAACTTCAACCTTACAACGCGCCTATATGGCTGCGGTGAAATCATCATAAAATCTTCGAACTTTCCTTACGGCACACCTACATGGCCATACTTCTTTAGAATATTACCCTGCAGCTCATCTACATGGTTGCAGCGATAACATCATCAAATCTACGAACTTCAACTTTACGGCACACATACATGGCACTCTTTGGAACATTTTCCCTGCAGTTCACCTACATGACTGCAGCTAACAAACTCATAAACACTAAAAATCCTTGAATTTCAAACTTGCAGTAACACTAAGTGTAGTTGCTAACACTAAGAAATGCACTTTAATTTTCAGCACTGTCGATACTCTGATATCTTAGCGCGGCTTTAAATTCCGCCTCCATGATTACAAAGCGTCAACGGATAAATATTCGCGACAAGTTACCGGTACACAATGGTACTATTTCTGAGGTTATACATGCCTTTGAAATTCAATTAAGATTTTAAGTCAATCGAACTATGTTATCTCTGTATAATTCAACTTCATAAACAGACTTCTGTATTAAATATTTACGCAGTGATACTCTGGTAAATCCATCAATATTGTAGCTCTACTCATATAAAATTTCGTTTGACACACTTATGTGGTTAAGATCTTACAATAGTTACGTCACAAAGTAGTTATAGTGTTGCAGGTGGAGATACAATACCAAAATTTCGCTTCATGGTATAGCATACTTACACGACTAAAGACAGTGCTACTAGTTGTAGTAGACTAGTTGTCGTACTAGAATATTTTACTTGCGGTACTTTATTAACCTTACAGAAAAATGAACACAGTACAACTCGCCCTAAATGGCCGTAATCGTAAAGACAGGATTCCACCAGTGTGCGGCTCTGTACCGCACAGAGTGCAGCATAAATGTATTTCTTGGTGAACTCTTACGGGCAGCACCAGCAAACTGTGCGCGCACTCTATTCGACAAACCGTGAACTTTTGTCGCGCACTCCTCGGTCTCGCGTTGTACCCGCGACGACGCACTCGCACACATGTTTACACACTAAACTGAAAGTAAAGCACATTTCCGAGGTATAAATGTTCGTGTACAAATGTACCGTACAGCACGCATACTAAAGTTACGCACAACTGAGGTGGTGGACACAGGCAATCTACTATTGTGATCAAGTTCGCGCACTGCAAAAGGTCTGCACCAAATTTTTATCAACAAGTGTTCTGAATCTGAACACAATTTTAGTGGAGCCCAACCTTAACAGCTAGGCAATAAGCTGTTAAGTTTACCATAATATTTTATTTGCATTACTGTTAGCAATATTCTAGAAAAACTACATTTAGAGGCTGTATTGATGTAGCCCAGTTACCGAATTAAAATATTTTACTCGCAGCACTTTACTAGTCTTCTAGAAAAATAACACACTGCTGATCGCTGACACGGCCACAGACCGATATGCCATAGCCATTGTATTATTAAAAACACTACTCTCACCATCACACCAAAAAATATTACCACGCTATGGTTCCTCTGAATGGCTGCAGCATAATCAAATACAAAAAGTAAAAATGGTTCTCAAACAAGAAAAACATATTTTCGTATACTTGTCTCTCGGGATGTTAACGAAATAATTTACTAATGACTTACTTACAACAGACTTCATTTCGTTTATATTAAGATAAAATTATCGGGGAGTAGCCCCAACCACACTATCAAAATTTCATTAGGTTATAATAAAATCGTCGGATTATAATCTTTAATCGCTGTGCTACAATAAAATAATCTGGGAGTAACCCAGATCACATCTCATTGCAGTATCTTAACAGATTCTGTCTACCCGTATTAAGAATATCCCGTTATAATTATTTTAGCACCCTGTTTCAACACTTTTAAGAACCATTTTTCCAATTCGATATGCGTGACAAATTTTTAACATCAATATTCAATAATCGGAGGGTAAAATATAATCTCGCAGGTGACTCACGATTTTACCGGGCTCGGCTCGCAGGTTGAATCCCACTTCTGATATATGAAGAAAACTCGTTGTCTGAACTTTATGACGCTTTATTATTACTTATAACAAACACTTATTTCACTGCACTGAGCGGTCTGACGCTAAGACCGCCTTTTTACTCCCGAGTTACGCCGCGACTACTTTTTCGAAGGGCCGCTCGCGCTCGTCCGCCCGCGATATATCCCCTCCCCGGAATTACAACATCACGCCATCATCCGGGGTAGCGTTCATTCTGTTCGATCACCGTTCTCCAGAGTATATAAATTAAGAAAATAGCAGTGCTGCCACTCCGCAACACTGAAAACACCGCACACCACATACAACAAATATTCAAATCATGACACAAATGTTTTTGTCACAATCCGGTCCCAGCTCAGCATAAAACTAGTTGTAAACAACCAGCGCTGGTCTTCTTGGTCGCTGATGATATATTTCTGTTGCCGCTATAACAACAAATAGAATAAAATAAATATTTAAGGGGGCTCCCATACAATAACCGTGATTTTTGCTCGGTTTTGCTCGATATTGATAACGGCAACAAATAGACGCTTGAAATATTCACTGAATATTGAGTTATATTATTCACATTAAAAATAAATGATTAAATTAAAATAAAATTAATATTTAAGGGGGGCTCCCATACAACAAACGTGATTTTTTGATCGATTTTGCTCGATATTTATAACGGCAACAGGTAGACGCTTGAAGTATTCACAGAATATTGAGTTATATAAACACATTAAAAATAAATAATTAAATTAAAATAAAATTAATATTTAAGGCAAAAGGGCTCCCATGCAACAGACATGATTTTTTGCCGTTTTTATAGATAATGGTACGGAACCCTTCGTAGGTATACCTACGTATGTAGTTCAATAAATAAGTATAAATAATTGTTATTCTTCTCAATCACCTTAATTGATTCCGCAATAAATAAATAAATAAATATTTGTGGACATTTCACTCAACACCATCTAGCCCAAACTAAGCAAAGCTTGTACTATGGAACTAGATGGCTGATAGTTTTTTTTTTTTTTTTTTTGTAAATTTATACATATGATACATAGAAACAATCATACACAGAACAAACATCCATGCTCATCACACAAATGTTTGCCCTGGGTGGGGATTGAACCCACGACCTTTCAGTTCAGCAGATAGACGTAAACACACTACCAACTGAGCCACAAGGCCAGTCAAATATGTACGTTATGTATATTATAATAATGTACGCTTTATGTTTATATACACATATATATATTTTATTTGTAGCCTTATTCTTAATGTTTGTGCTGTTCTGTGGTACTATAAATAAAAAAGAGAAAATGGCGGCTGAGTTTCTGATAAAATCTTGCACTGACTAGAAACAATTACTGCTAAGATTGTGATTCTCGCGAGGTCTACTGTACGTTGAATTACTTAGTTAACTGGAGTTCTCCAGAACCTACGTTAAACTGAGAAATCGATCTGCAACGGATTAATTAGCAACGATAACCATGAATGGTAGGTACCTACCTAGTTAGTTAGGTGTGACTAAGTTTTATTTATGATCGTGCTACTATAGCCAATAAGTAGGTACGAAGCCGGCCGGGCGGCCGGGCGGCCTCGCGCCTCGCTCCCACAACACCCGATCCGGCTGTCATCCCATAATGGGCTCGCACGCCAAAAAATAATTCTCTAATAGATGAGTAAAAGGCTGCATTGTCCCGTGACAGACGGACGGACAACACTTCCAGTCGTTGAAATGGATCGCGGGCGGGGCTTGTTTGGACAGCCGAGACAATATCCTCACCGGATGGTAAAAAGTAAAAGGAACCTTCACAAAGGAGGCTGAACTTTGAAAGCTCGTTCGCGCCGTGCGCCGTGTGCCGTGTCGCCGTGCGCCGTGCGCCGTGTGCCGTGTGCCGTGTGCCAACGTGCCGTGTCGCCGGGCCGCTAATGACGCGGTAACTCGGTAAGGAGAGACGCACTCTTTTGTTTTGTCTCCGATTGGGTTACCTTTAATCTTGCGCCTTAACGAGGCTCAATCAATATCCGGCGGTGAAGAAACCGATACCGCGCCTTTATTCGATCTCATTTCCGGTGGCGATTGGACTTTCTTTGAGATTTCATTTGATGGTGATCGCATTTCGCGACGAAGCCTTTTATCTGTTGTAATCACAGGTTGTAATAGAATATTGTTAAAAATTGCTGTCGTCGAGTAGATTTGTATCGGCGCCAAGACAAGTGACTTGGAATTAATGATCTACTTATACCTAGATACTTACAATCGATTCATCAAAACTTATACCTATACCTAATGGAGAGGAACCTGACTGTCAGACAGCCTGCCACTCGCGCCACTCGCCGTGTAGTTTGTTGTGATGGTTCCAATTCCAATAGGTACTTATATACCTAAGTACCTAATGGAGCGGAACCTGACTGTCAGACAGCCTGCCACTCGTGCCACTCGCCGTGTAGTTTGTTGTGATGGTTCCAATTCCAATAGGTACTTATATACCTAAGTACCTAATGGAGCGGAACCTGACTGTCAGACAGCCTGCCACTCGCGCCACTCGCCGTGCAGTTTGTTGTGATGGTTCCAATTCCAATACTTATATACCTAAGTACCTAATGGAGCGGAACCTGACTGTCAGACAGCCTGCCACTCGCGCCACTCACCGTGTAGTTTGTTGTGATGGTTCCAATTCCAATAGGTACTTATATACCTAAGTACCTAATGGAGCGGAACCTGACTGTCAGACAGCCTGCCACTCGCGCCACTCGCCGTGCAGTTTGTTGTGATGGTTCCAATTCCAATACTTATATACCTAAGTACCTAATGGAGCGGAACCTGACTGTCAGACAGCCTGCCACTCGCGCTATTCGCCATTTAGTTTGTTGTGATGTGATGGTTCTAATACTTCGCGCTCAGTGACGACACTCTATTGATACCTACATAGAGAGGTGTTATAAGTTTGAAGTATTTATCTATGTCTGTGTGTCCGTCTGTGGCATCGTAGCTTTTAAATGGATGCATCGATTTTGATCTAATGTTTTGTTTGAAAGAAGAATTAATTGAGTGTTCTTAGCTATGTTTCATCAAAATCGGTTCAGCAGTTTTTTTCTCCTGTGTTATTGAGATTTCTAACCTTAGGTATACCTACTTGTTATTTCTTCCTCGCGCTACTCGTCAAGAGAAGTTGGGTACTTACCTACATAATATATTTACTCAAAAGATAAATACGGAATATTTTGAATGGACTTCAACAATATTTGCATATGTTTGTCTATGTACCTAAGCCAAAATTCATAAATGTATGTACGTATGTATTATACGGAAACTACAAATCATAAATGCATAATAATAAATAGTAGGTAATCAAATATAATTAGGAACCCTGTGTGATAGGGTCTCGACTTCTCTGCGTATTACAATATTATTGAATTATTACAAAATAAAATATATTTCAAGTTACTTAGGTAGGTGCCTATTCTAAATGTAAGTTTTAGTTTTAGGTTTAGTAGTTTTAGTAAATTTCCAGATATAGCATAGTTAAATTTTAATATATGAAATTTTCAACAAAGAAACTTGAATTAATAGTTGAAAAAACTTTGCGAAGTGGTTTTTTACTCATACTTTGGAAAAGTATTATTATATGTTCTGTGCTTTGGAGAAAGATCTCGTGGTAGGTCGATTTTTTTGTAGTTTTTTTCTACGTTTGACCACCAATCTGATGACAAGCGATGGTGTGGCCGAGGATGCTGTTCCATCCTCGGCCACACCATCGCTTGTCATCAGGTAAATCTAGAAGATATATATTCACTATAGTCTTGCAAATTCCAAAATTATAGTTCTCTGAAAACAAAGAAGGCGGCAGGGAGTTCCACTCCTGTGTAGTACGCAACTTTTAGTCGCAACTTTTAGTTGCGTACTACACAGTGTGGACTTAAAGCGCTGTGGACGGATTTTGGGCATTTTTCAAAATAATAAGGAAACTTATCCGGTGAATCAGATTTTTAAGACTACACAAGATAAATAAGTATCCACTAATAAAAAATAAGTTCAAAAACTAAAACCCAACTATTGAAAAATCACGCTATAAAAAGTATGAAACAAGTGAGTGCTAGACTAATACTAATAAGGTCCGGGGAGGTAATTGCAACTATCGGGAAAATGCAACTAAATTAAATAATTTCACGCCGTTTGATTATTACGAATAATGCCATCTAAGAAATAAGCAGGGACCACCTACTTTGTTTCTTAGATGGCATTATTCGTAGGTAATATCTCTCCATTCCCTGCCTATCCTTAAAACGAAACAACAAGCGAAAAAAGTCAAATGTCAATATTTCGTACAAATGTAAACGTCAAAAAAATATTGTAAAATTTGTAAATAAAAAAACCCTACTTTCTTTGCTGGGGATCCAATATTTTCTAAAATATGTTTAAATCCTTGTTTAGCAAGCTAAATCCTATGCAATTACCATGTGGTTTCCACACCACAGCATGTTTAAATGAAGTGAGGCTTTTGACAAGATTACGAGTTGTCGATAATTCTGAAATCGGCAAGCGAGCGATGGCTGAAGGCAAACCACCCAAAGTTATCTGTGTTTATAACAAAAAACGTAAGTTTTAACATAGACGTAGTTTAAATCTCTTTTTACAAACTGTCTCGGTCTTATAGTAACCTACCTCTATTATAACCAACCATAGGTACCAGTTTTCAAGAGTGAAAGTATTCAATGAGCATTTTATTATTTTCAGGTGTTGGCTACATCGGTGACCGAGTGATGGTTGCAATCAAAGGCCAGAAAAAGAAAGGCATCCTTGTAGGCATGAAGCAGACCCAAAACGTTAAAGTTCCTAAGTTCGACAGTAACAACGTAGTTCTAATCGACGACAACGGCACCCCTCTCGGCACACGCATCCATGTGCCCATACCGACCATCTTGAGAACTATCCTCAAAGAGAGGACTCACGCCAAGGGAGCTGATTATACTAAATTATTAGCTATAGCCACTAGATTTGTATAAGATAACTAGCTTCGTAGTGTAAATAAATTGTGAATATAGGAGTTATTGCCAATTATTGTTATCTGTTGATCCTAAAGTAATAGTACTGAGCTAAGGAATACCATTATCAATAATTATTCATGTAAGTAGAAACTAAAATAGGACTAATGGCCAATGACACATAATTAACTGAGACTGTAGGCCGATGAAGATGCTATAATGTTTTATTAACTTAGAATGTTTCCATAGTTATACATTTAAATGACGCACCACACACAATGAAGACTATAATTTTTGTATAGCTAGTGAAGTATATAGTGATAATATTATAGTATAGTACCAGGGCGACCGAGCTCTACTCGGATTTTTTATGACTGTAAATACGAGCAAACCTGGGTCCACTAAAAATGAAACTTAGCAAGATCGATTTATCGTCCCCTAATTTACCTACAAACCAAATTTCATTAAAATCATTGGAGCTGTTTCCGAGATTTTTATATTCATGCTCTATTACAGCCTAACTCAGTCTGCAGTTGCATTACACTGATGAATGCCACAATTATTTCTCTCATTGAATATTGTCCACAGCAGTAAACTTAATCCAATATCTTCTATCAGATCTAATATACATCTAATATCGTCTCTTCTCTCTGTAAATTAGCATACTTAGTCATTACTAAAACTCCTGTCACAATTTAATTTACTACTTGGGAAACACTGAAGGCGAGGAATTTGGTTTTTACACATGAAAGTTAAAATGAAAATTCATATTTGATTGAAATTTGAAAATTTAATAAAACTTCAGTTCCACTTTAGAGGTTTACTTAATTAGACACGCTACCTACTGATGGAGATGAGCAGACGACACGACAAATACGGTACACTGTATATCACGATTCATTGCCACCGCAGACAACACTGCTGCTCTTCCACACCCAACACTGCCAATTTGTATTGTACAGCCACTGCTTCTATTCCTTATAAGCATCGCGCCCGCGCCTTTAGATGCTAATGAAAACTTTGTTTTGGAACTACGCTTAAGTAAATAAATAGCTCAAGCGTGCGGCTAGAGGTACATGTGAGAGAAATGTTTAGATGTTTTGATCCTGATACTTAATTAATACAAAAGCTTTATTTTTGGAGCAGCAGTGGTTGCCTTTGCGATTTATCATCTAGGTTAGTACCTAGCCGTAGTATAGTTCACATTGACTGGAGATTCGGCTCATTACACACTACACTCTCGAACATACTCGCCCGAGGACTTATAACGCGGTCAGGTTAGGAAGACGAGCCCAACATTCATTTAGATCGGCACGTCTTCCGAACGTGTCCGGGTTACAGCGTCGGGCTAACGACGATGTTACACTGGGTCGGGTTCGAATTATGGAAATCATCCAGAACAGTGCGGGTGTGTAATTCCAATCCCTTAAGAATAAGGCTTTAGAATATAACCTATTGCTAAATTTGAAATACTCATCTCGTTAAAGCTGTGAACGACACGTACGCAACACTCATTCTAGAAGTTATTCACATTATAAACAATATTAACAATGCAACATGACCCCTATGGCACTGGACAAACAACATACATTTCCACAAAGAACATGGCACACATGGTGGTCGCACTCGACGCGATCGGGACCAACATTGTAATCGTGTTTGTCGCGTCAATGTGTTATTGATTCAGTGCCATACATCCCCCGAGACCGTTTCCACTTAAGAGTTAAAAATAAATGATTGTCTGTAAGTATTTATGTTAATGCACAACAGCTGTGACTAGATTCCAAGATTCTCGTGCGCGCTCAGTGGCGGACGCGTGGAGCGTCACGCGCGCCGTGCTCGCCGCGCGCCGTAAGCTCGCCGCGCGCCGCGGTAACATGCTGATGCTAAACTTTAAACAACACACGACTAAACAACTCACTAATGCTAAATAATTCATAATCATTAAAATTCTTTTACAATAGAAAAAACTACGGCTTCCTATCCGGAAGCATTTAGAATGATCGAATTCTAAATCGATCTTCCGAGTAAGAATGGTATCTTAGAACATTACTTACACCACAGTGCAACGGAACGAGCCGCATCAAACAATTATCGGTTTCAAATGCCTTCAGAAACATTCGATCGTCAGGTTGGATCGGCCGACTCGTCGGCTCGCACCGTTACACATTATTAACAAAACTGTTTATTAAAATATAACATAAATATGTTTTTATTTAATTTGTACAATCGTCGACATAAGATCTAAAAACCTTCGCACACTGCACCGACTCGACAACGACCCGAATATCCAAATTATGACGTGTTTGCGATCAGGCTCACGGTTTAAATCGCGTCAGCGAGACGAGTCGATGCAGTGTGCGAACTGCATAAACAATGGACTAACAAGTGAGACACCGGCGAAGGAGTCCTCAGGAGCGGCCTGTCGGACTGAACAGGGCCTGCGGAGGGACAGGACGCGGTCAGGAACTGTCGCTGGCTCGCGGGATACATTCAACATTATATGAAACACATTGCGAGCCATGTAGCAGGACGAGTAGGACCGGCTGAGCCGCCCTTCACGACTCGAACCGACTCCGGCTACATGTTGAGTGATGATATCACAGAAGCTCGCGTGAAGGAAGGACAAGGAAGGGAGGACAGCGGAGCGGACATGATACATAGCATGTCGTCTACGAATGCGATGACCGGTGGGAAAGGACCGTTTTTTATAAACTAACACGTTCACTGACTGACGAGAAAAATGCTCCTTCCCCACCCTCGTATCGAAAGTGTTAAAACGTTCGTTACGGAGTAAAGCTAGACATTACGGCACGTACACACGTACACACGTACACAGTGTACACCTCACAATAGTTAACGGAGAGACCGGGCGGAACGAGCTCACCTTATCAACTCGTATCAACGTTCGGATAACATCGTAGAGCCGGGGAAGCCTGGACGAAGTGCCGCGCGGTTCTCGACATTACGCGCCTCGTAATAAACTCCAAATTGAGCAACATTGATGTTTGTTTGTAGACACTTCGTTACGTTTTCCCGGGTCAGACCCGGTACTGTAATAGTGAGACCCTCAGTATCAGGACTATCAGGTGTACGGTCACGGAAAATAACTAATTATTGTTAACTCATTTGAATTTCACTGAACAACTTTAAAAACGCAACTTGAATACTCACATAATTTATAAAAAAAATAATTAATGATTTACGGATGCGGAACATACATACATATTTGCCATCAAAGGCATCTACGAATAGAGTTCGGTATCCCGCTCGCGCATTACCAAATAAAAAAAAAAAAAATTGACCGAAAGCACTAAATCTGTACCTGTAAGGAGTTTCGGCAATTATTTACTAAACGATACGTCTCACATAAAGAAACATTTCGATTGAAACAGTGTTACATAGAGAACAACAATCTAATATCCAATTTATTAGAGAGTGAGTAAAACAGACGTCGGTTGTATATCCCGCGACGGCACACGTGCAGACTGCAGATACCGGGAGAGGTAGAGGTAGCGGCGGCGGCGTGCCGATATTACCGAACTATAAGGCTGCCTAGAGAAGGCTACACGACACACTACTGGATATAACGCCTCGCACGACAACGCGACGCGCGCGCTATACTGGACTTTATGCACTCGTAACAAAGGCGATCATACGCTACAAGGCCAAATATATTGCTCTTTGATAACCGACCGATACAGGTTCCTATTTTAAAACGGACCGATAGAATACGACTATGTTTTTCGCTATCGTTCTAGAAAATGAAAGAGTTTAAAGAAAAAAATAAGGCGTATGCGACTGTTTACCATTTACGGCCATATCGACGAGCGACCGTTGGAGGCGGCTCACGTCCAGCGGTCGAAGGGCCGTCATACACTAGTTCCTTGTGCGATTCCATATTCCGTAGAATGTTGCATCTATCGTGTGATATTGCATTGATCTCAATAAATAAAATACTAAATAACAAACTAAAATTATCGCAACGAAAATAATAGAAAGTACAAAAAAACTCTATATGATTCGACTATGATAAAAATCTAAATATATTGTATACTAGTAATAAATGTATATGTAGGTATACTTAACACTTACTTAGATTTAAAATGAAAGGGCTAGCGGCGGCGGCCCCCGGGTGCTTACACATTCTCACAGTCAAAACTATTTTTGACTTCGGCCGAAATATTAGCAAATATGAAGCAAATCGTTCAAATAATTATTAGATAGGTAATAACAGTTTCTACAATCTCCATTCAATTACGTATTTTAATAAAGAGTATTGTAGGGAAGGCCCCGCGGCGCCGCACCGCCGCCGCAAATTGAATAGTGTTCTAGCTAGAGCGAGAGGGACGACCTGTCGACGTGTTGATGCGCGCACACACACACACACGTGCGCCGTATACACACACATCACCGCGAGCCTCACACACGACACTCAACCCGTTTACACCGCCCAAACATATAAATATATGTTTGATAATATAATCATCGGATGTTAATAAATTATCATTTACACATAAAGTATACTTAAATACAAACGATTGAATAATAAATAATTTTGATTATCTAGAACGAAAATAATGAGGTGAACAAAGTATTCTTTTACGACTTTACTATTTTTTTATTTTTTTTTACCGATCGTACACTTTACTTAGTCGAAATGAAACGTGGAACACAATCCGTACATAACAAACAAGAATTATAATTGAACATTATAAAATCGAGATTACTTTTATCGTATAACTAACAATTCAGTATTACATACTGTTGTGTCAGTTAGTATGTACAGGGCGCGCGCCTGCGTGTGTGTGAGCGCGCGTGCGTGCGTGCGCGCGTGTGCCCCCCTCCCCCGCGCAGCAGCGCCTCTCGCCTGACAACAGGAATCGAGCTCTGATAACTTCAGTCGTCGATTCAGTTTTCATACGATGTACCAATTTCCTTGCGTGCTTTATCATTTATACAATGATGGCGGACTGGTGACCGATGGAGCTCTAATGGCCGAAATAAGAGCTCTCTTTGGTCCTTACTCTGTCATTATAATTTCCTACATACCACTTTATTATGACAAATATTTGAAGGAATTACTTTAATTCATCGATGTGAACGACTTTTACTAATAGGACCAATCATTTTACTAACAGAATTCGCGTAAAAATTGCTATTCTATTACAAAAGTTCCTGAGGAATAAAATGTATGGAACGGCAGATTTTTTTCGCTATTTGAGTACAATGTCTCATAGTAAAAGTTGGAGTACGAAGACTTTAAAATATGTATTTATCATATTAAAAATAGGGGCTTATAAGACTTGTATCGGAACTTATAACGAATAAGTTTTCCATCAGAAACGTCACAACTGGTGTGACCATTTGTAGCCCATTTCTGACATGTTGGAAAATTTCACTCTTTACATTTTTACGACTTTCTAGAAATCGCTAATGTATTTTGCCATAACGGTTTCTATAATGTTTTTTTTTTATATTTCACAATAAGTTTTTGTCATTGCTTTTTCTATCCCGGTAAGGCTAGTAACACAAAAGGTATCCGAGTGTATCAGTTCAAAAGGATTCAGAATCCAGAGCCGTTAAACAGTTCAGGAACCGAGAGTATCAGGAGAGGACACGTCGCGGGGGTCGCAGGGGCGAGGGGGCGGCGCACACACACACGTGCGGCGCCTACACGTCGACGACCATCTTCTTGTGTATGTCGGTGTTGCCGACCACCTGACAGAACTCCTCGAAGGAGATCTTGCCGTCCTCGTCGCGGTCCGCGAACAGGATCGTCTTGTCCACGATCTGCTGCAGCTGCGTGTCCTTCAGGTTGTTGCCCACCATCATCTTCAACACCTGCCGACGACGCGACACACATCTCACATTACGATACTATTCTGAGTTGCAGTAGACCTTTGAACTCTGCACAGAGTTCAAAGGTCTACTGCAACTGTTACGAGAGTATGTATCACATAGCCAGGTACGCGAGCGCCGCGTGCGTACATACGAGTATGTGATGTGCCTACTTGAACGTTTACGCGACTTAAACAATGCATCTATGTATGTATATATATATGTAAACGATTGCATTACTGTCATAAGTAACAAGTATCTACATTAACATAAATACAATATACCAGACTGCAGAAAAGAGGTTTGTGCAGTCTAACTTACGATTTCATTATAGTTGATACGCTGTTGAGTATACGTTTTTGTTAGAAAGTATGTGTAATATCGCTGTAAAAGATTACAAATACACATTCTTCAGAATAATTCTAGTAGAATCACTTGTTTATTAAGAAAAAGTTCGTTGGAGGTTAAGAAGAAACGCATTTTTTACTGACTTCCAAAAAGAAGAAGGTTCTCAATTCGACTGTGTTTTTTGCATGTTTTTAGCGATTACTCCACTAATTATGAATTGTTTTTGATGATTATTTTTGTTTGGTAGGTACCAAACCTCATACTACCTTACTTAGAGGTAATGCCTCAGAGGTGGTCCCATATAAATTTTATCAAAATTGGTTTTGTACTTTGATTTTTATAGCAAAATTACTCAAAAAAATGTCATCCAAGTAAACGAATTGCGTATTTAGAAGTCAGTTGTTTAAACTAATTATTTGTTTTTGCGACAGATGTATTTTATTATTATGTTGGGCACATGTTCGTGTTCTCTCCTGCCTGAGGCGGAGGTCATTTTAGCACGGGCCAGAGCCAAGTGCTACTCTATAAAGTAAACAATTGTCTAACTATTCTAGATGTATTTAATATGAGTGCTTTTTTAAGCAGTTTATATGCGGATGAATTTAAGTGAAGTGTCTCAAGGCTAAGTGATAAGGTTGTTTGGGTATAACACTAGGGAGGGGAACCGGTTTTTCCCGGTTCTAAAAAACCCGGGAAAACCCGGTTCTGTGAAGTAAAATAAGAACCGGGTCTGCAGAACTAAAGAACCGGTTCTTTCGGGTCTTTCGGTTCCCTAGGATTTTTTATTATTATTTTATGTTTACGCAGTTAGCTCCTTAAGAAGATTATTGTACTTCATACTAGATGGTGCTATTAGCATTTTAAAGCACGATATTAGTGTTTTTCTCATCTGGAAACAGTTAACGAGTATTTGTTGACCATTCTGGCAAGCAGTGTAGAACCCGAACGAATATATTCTTCAGCGGGAATGTCTTACAACAGAATACAATCTTTGTCACAGTCTGTGACAAATATTGTATTCTGTTGCGTGGCTGTGACGCACAGAGAATAATATCCTAGATGAATTAGCGGATACCCGACGCTCGAATGCGCAAGTCCGTGAATGCACATGAGAAGAAGAGAGCCTTAACAAAGCCGCTAAGTCCAGCAGAAAAGCAATATGCTTTATCTGGCTTATATGCTCGATTTGAACATATAAACCAGATTGAGGCTAAATAAGCTTCTCACCCAACGGGTAGCAAAGTTTTTTGGTCCCTGGCTAAGTCTATCGAATCGAATTTCTGTCGATCATCACCGCCTCCACTGTTGAAACCGGACGGATCTCTAGCTCGCACCGCAGTAGAAAAAGAGAATATATTCGTAGGTCTATTTGCGGACAACTCACGTCTAGATACCTCAGGATAAACGCCTCCAAGTATACCTCATTGCAGCGCGACTTTGCAGGACATACGCATCCATCAAAATGAGGTGCTTAAGACACTTAGAGGCCTGTGGATAAAGCTAGTGGTACTGATGGTATACCAGCTATTGTGCTGAAAACCTGCGCACCTGAGTTGTCCTCGATTCTGACTCGTCTTTTCCTTCTATCTTTGGAGACAAGTATAGTCCCTAGGTGCTGAAAGCTTGCGAACGTTCAACCTGTTCCAAAAAAGGGTAGTCGTGCCGATCATAGTGACAACAGGCCTATACAGGGCTATTTCGGTTACGTCCACTTTGTGCAAAATCACAGAGCGTGTACTGCAGAGCGAAATCCGCACTGAGGATGTTATTGTCTCTCACATTCTAAGCGAGACTATCGAGAATAATGTTGAGGCCTTGGCTGTGTCTCTTGACATTTAGAAGGCCTTTGATAGGGTTTGGCATGACAGTCTCCTTAACAAGTTTCCATCTTGTGGACTACTTGCTTCCTTCTGCTCTTGGATTCATTGCACCGATATTTCACGGAGTTAGATATAGCTTTTTCCCTTCAGTCAGCAAAGAGCCGGCTGCTTGTTGTTGAGTTTGGCTAAATTCTGGTAGTAGGAAATACACAAAACACCCCAAGCGGGACGTCAGCTTGTCGCCCTCATTAGAATGCATGTTCATAGTATCAGACAAAGTATATTGAAGAATTTATGAAGATTTAGATTCATATTCTGTCTTATATATGACTTGAATTCTGAAATAAATATTTAAAACTTGTGACTGACTAATAATAAGTGCTTTATTGCATTAAAAAATGATTTTCATTGCATTATTCGCAAAAGAACCGAAAGAACCGAAAAAACCGGGTACCCGGTTCCAAGTCGCTACCAGTCGATTCTGCACTCCCTATATAACACCAGTACTGGAGAGTACGATGGGTATTGTTCTTGTATTGTGTACTTGCCTTGTGTCTTCAGTTCTATGGATAGGTCTGTGTGTTTGGTTATTTTCTCAGTGTACGTCGTCTATAAGTGATGCGTGTCAGATATTGCGATGTCGACCAGGACAGCTGTATTTTGGTTTTTGTCAAGTACAGTTAGTCTGTGTAGTTATAGTGTATGGTTTTGTCGATTATTATTATTACAAAAAATATAGCCTATGACCCTCAGGGAGTGAAGACGAATCTAACGACACCTCGCTCATCAAAGTCGAAAAAAGTAAAAAAACTGGACAAGTGCGAGTCAGACTCATCCACCAAGCGTTCCGTACAAACTAGTAGATAAAAGTGGGAAATTATATATTTTTTAGGGTTCCGTACCCAAAGGGTAAAAACGGGACCCTATTACTAAGACTTCGCTGTCTGTCTGTCTGTCTGTCTGTCTGTCTGTCTGTCTGTCTGTCTGTCTCCAGGCTGTATCTCATAAACCGTGATAGCTAGTAAGCTGAAATTTTCACAAATGATGTATTTCCGTTGCCGCTATAACAACAAATACTAAAAATAAAAAAAATAAAAAAATTAAGGGGGGTCCCCATACAATAAACGTGTTTTTTTCGTATTTTTTTGCTCAATATTAAAAACGGTAACAGGTAGACGCTTCAAATTTTCACAGAATATTTACTTGTATATTACCTTTCAAAATAAATAATTAAATAACAATATAGTAAATATTAAAGGGGGGCTCCCATACAACAAACGTAATTTTTAAGCAATTTTTACTCGATCTTAATTAACAGGTAGAAACTTGAATATTTGTAAGTAAATATTTAGAAATATATTAACTATAAAAATAAATACCTAATCTAATACATAAAAACTCACAAAATGAAAATAATCCGTGCATCTAAACGCGGTGCGAGCGCCGGTTTAGCGGGGTAGCGGGGGAGGTAACATCACGGAGCGAGCCATAGCCGCGCGTATTCGCGCGAACGTCGTCATGCTGCCCGGATGTGTATCGAAAACCTACCTATAAGTTTGCAATTTACTACTTGGAATTTCGTTGATTTCTCGTTATTTTATAAACAGAACTAAACTTTGTAGTATTATAGACGATAGTACGGAACCCTTCGTGCGTGAGTCCGACTCGCACTTGACCGATTATTTATATTTTCCTTCATAAACCGAAAAATATACAATATTATACATCGTAAAAATATTTAAAAACCTGTTTTAGCTTGTGCTAATAAAGCTCTTTCATATGATACTCCACATGATACGTTAAAGAACTTTCAAATTTGGACCCTCCTTCCTTCCATAAAGACCCTATTTTTGTGATTAAATAAAAAATGTACAGTTTCGGATTGTTTCCTTTATGTGTACTATATGACAATGCTTCTTGCCAAATTTCACAGTTGAACAACAGTCAACGGGAAGTACCCCATAGGTTTTGATTCCCTTGCGAGTGTCGAAATATGCGTTTTTTGCGACATATTCGCCTGTAACTTTTTTTAATGAAAACTGAGAAGTTTGATTTTTCTCTCTGCAGCAAGAGACTAGGTATGGGTATGCGTATATGGTTTTAATTTCAACTCGATACCTTCACGCGTTCCCGAGATACAGGTCTTGACACCCGGACGGACAGACAGACGGACGGACAACAAAATGATCCTATAAGAGTTCAGTTTATTTTCTTTTGAGGTACGGAACCCTAAAAATACGATGTTAGTAATTTGAACAATCATCGATGTTGATATCAGACTACCTGTCCCGAATAAGGCCGCCAAGCAGCATGGCTGCCAATAAATCGGAGCTATTTCCGAATTACCATTTATTTCTCATGGAAATACCCTTAATCGGTAGATAACGACTTTGGTCCACATTTATGATGATGAAGGGAGAGGGCAGGGAGTTCCGACTCCTGTGCTGTACCATAGGAGTCGAACCCTGCCCTCTCCCTTCATCTTCTCTGCTCCCTAGGAACTATTTGAACTTGGAATTTTCAAAGCTAGAGTGAATAGATATATTCGAGATCGACGTGCTCCATCCTCAACCACACCGTCACTTACCATCAGGCGAGTTGGTGGTCAAACGTAGATCTATTTAGTATAAATAAAACCTGGTCTAGATGAGGCGGACTCACTTGAAGAATCAATAAAACTGCTTATTGTGATCGTGCCGACGAGCCTACAAATTACTAGACGTCTCTAATTGACAAGCGCCAGCGGGCCCTGTACGCTACTGACGCGACGATACGCAGCATCGCGGGTTAAAGGGTACGTATATGTGAGTGGAGCATACGTGTGTGTGTGTGAGTGTGTGTGTGTACCTGGAAGAGCTCCCCGTTGGATATGAACCCGTCGTTGTCCATGTCGTAGATGCGGAACGCGAACCGCAGCTTGGACAGCTTGTCACCCTTCACGCTGAACTGAGACACGCCCTGGATGAACTCCTTGAAGTCCACCTGGAACACCACACCGACACCGCTTTACTACACAACACTGCACACCTGTGTATGTGTCACACAGGAAATTACAATCATTTTTATTATGTAAATTATTAAACTGATGATGATAATGAGGTCAATACAAGATATTATTAAGTTATTAAGAAAGACCTCAGCCGATTGTAAACGTCACGCTCGCCCACAATATTCTAATGTCCACTGTTGAAGTCCACAGTTTAAATCCCTGTCGGGCAATGTCCTGCGCTTATCAGTCCGAGATATTACATTTTAAATCCCATAATGAACAACCAACTGAACAAATACTATGTTTGTTTGAAACCACTTTATTCAATCGCTTTTTTAAAATTTGTTTTGAGTACGAAAAACATCACGATATCTCTGTGTATATTTATTACCGTTATATATTTCATGTTATATAAGATATAGCTAGGTTCTAAAAACACGCTATTCGAATCCAAACTTACTGGAAGCGGTTTACTGGAAGCCATTGAAGAGTTGCACTACCTAGCCCTGTTGCCCGATCGGTTAACTTGTATGACACTGGACATAAAGGTCTTTATGACTATGATCATTCGTCCAACTGTATTGTAATTTATTTTACTGTAACCAAATTTAGTGCTTAATTCCGAGATAACCAGATGAAAAACTGAAAAACGTTACTCAAACTTGAGCGATGCTCAACATATTTTGTCAACTTCTCGCTGACACGTAATGATACTTGCGGATAGAAGACAAAGAATTTGAGACGTTGGTCTAAGTAACGGTAAGGCCACTAAAGCCTACCGCCTACAACCACATGTGGACTCTATACGACCATCCCCCTTGAACTATTTTGGATGACAAAATACAACCCCCACCGAGCACGGACTACGGAGTCCATAGGCCCCGTATAAGAACTCGTACTACATGCAGGGACTCGTACTACTAATATAATATAGACCATATTCTAGTAATTGCGGCACTGCACGCACTCATCAGGGCAAATTATATTAGTATCCAGACACATAGTACTACACTATCCACTATGTATTTATTATCTATATGAACGCGATAAAGCTGATCAATCAAAGCCACGTTAAAAGTCACGTTCGAAGGAAAACCGGCCGACCGAGGTGGCCTGGTTGGCTACTTACTGCGTTAATGCAGGGGTTTGTTTATCAATAATCGATATCGGACTCTGCGGACGATTATACTATGTCATACACATATTATGATATTCCATTACAACAGTACACATACATAAACAGATAATAATCGATCATCATTACAGATAATAATCGTTTTCCATACGACAATCGAGGCCCTTGTCAATAGAGCGTTCAGTTCTATGGGCATACCTTTTAGCTCCCTGTTTTTTTTCCACCTTGGTTATAAGAATAACTACCTACCTTTGTAAACCCTACATCCTGTTCGAGCGGTCCGAATACGTCGTTTCAGGGAACTTTGCAGGATGTAACAAAAACACGCGAAACAACCTAGCCGAATTTCAGGATGCAGGATTTGCAGAGTTGTGTTCCTGTTGTAGTTTTAAGCCTTCTCGTCTTGTTCTTAGCTCTTCCTGAGATTTTATTGCTTATAGTTGCACTTATATGAGGTCGTCTGTAATCCTCTATAAGTACTTGTCAACTTTACGGCTTCATTGGCCATCTATTCTTCATGCTGTGTCCAGAGTCCAGACCACTTCAACTTGCTAATTCATTGTGCTATATAGGTGTTGTTTTGGCTACTGTTGTATTTACCCAATTTAATAAGTTAAGAAGATAATTAAAAAATATTTTCCACGAAACCCAACGATTTGACCTTTGATCTCGACAGCACACCTCTCAAAGCAGATATTTATACGTATAAGTAATACGGCTAAAGTTCTGAAAAACACAGTCAGAAAGCGTGTTAAAGTGTGTAATGTTGTGAGTTACCTCTCCGTTGCCGTCCGCGTCGAAGATGTCGATGACGCGCTGCACGAGCGGGTTCTGCTGCAGTTCCGGCAGCGACATGAACTCGTCGATGGAGAGCGCGCCCGAGTTGTCCAGGTCCAGCTTGCGGAACCGCTTGCCCAGCCGCCGGATCTCGTCGGCGTCGACTACAACACACACCGCGCTCAACTACTCGCGCGCGACCCGAGCCCGCCCTCCCTACTCTACACAACACTACAGAACTGCCGTCCGAAGCTGGCGCCTTCACTGAACACCCTCACAGGGTTCCGCAGCGTGGTACCGATGTCGCCGATGTGTGACAGGAGTATGCCTACTATGGGTGCGCTGGAGATTGTTGGCAGAAGGCCGACCGGATGCTGTACCACATTCGGTCATCTTTTGTTACATTCGTTGTGATTGCGTAAAAGTGTAAGACGATTAAATTCGGCGATCTCAAGCTAGCGATCTGTGACATCTCTAACGAGGAAATGAAAACACTTTAGGTATCTATAGTTGGACATCTCAGAATAAAAATCATGGCTTTACTATGGAAAAATAAGGTGTTGAATATGGTGTGTTAAATCCAATATTCGAACGAATAACCCCAGTATTTGCGTAATTTGAAGTAGATAAAAGAGCGCAGAGCTGTAGCGTCGGTAGAGTACACGTACGAGTAGACAGAGAGGCGCCAGCTTTGAACGACCGTCCTGCACTAGGTACACGACAACTAGACACGCCACTCAAAACATTTCCTAAGGATATTCTAGCTTCTCCCAACTTTCTATCTCGCTTCTCGAGTTATGTCATACGTCTACTGTAGTCTCATAAGCTTGTGCGTAGTGTCGCTAATAACGGTCACTCTATCAGGTCTACCCTAATTCAAAAAAATATGAGGACCATAAGATTCTAAATAGTAGACAGGTACATCATTGCATAGAGCTCGCGTCGGAAATAGCTCGTGTATTAACAACTCAAGTGACCCCATAAAGCATAACAAAACAAAACAATTTCAAACACAAAACAGTAAACTGAATCGTAATATTTCGTTATCATTTACTCGACAAATGCGATGTTTTTTACGTTCAAATGTAAATACCCTCATGAATATTGTTTACAGGTCGTTATGCGTCATTATCGCTAACATTTACATAGAATGAGAACAGTCGGCGACGAAGGACATTCGCTCTTCGAAGCTTACCTCGATGCGACTCACCTGCACGGTGCACGCCTGCACGGTGTCATGTCAGCACGCAAATACCGTACACAGATTCAACTCATTAATTACCCCATAGAGGACAGATTTAATCGTTTATGTGATCGTTTCAATTGACCTTCGTCGCTGACCGTGTCTATAAATAACATATAAAGCGACAATCTATTGTTTCCAATGCAGAAAGCGGCCGCTTTTAATCAGCTTTTGTCGGGCCAAATCAAATCTCGGAGACGGCCTATTATTTACTAGTTTATATGAGAAATGTACGGCTATTCACAACTTGGCGGATTCGGAAACTGTAGCTTCTGTCTCTCTGTCATTTCCATACATAATGACAGAGATGACGATAAAGTTTTCGAGCCGATTCTGAATGTGAATGATTGTGAATAGGTGTAACAGATAGCCATCGAAGTACATCACATGCTCCAGTACTGTGAATCACTCGTAAGATTAACATGACTTCGGTGCTCCTAAATAAATAATAACTACAGATAGTTGATAGAGTGAAAAGAAATTAGCACTGATGCAGAGACAACAGAATTTCTTTCTACACTCAGGGTCAGACTGACTGTACCCGGTTGCGCGAAACAAGCATTCTTAAACTTTTCTCATATCTTTTTTACAAAAAAAAACCGGACAAGTGCGACTCAGACTCGCCCACCGAGGGTTCCGTACAAACTAGTAGATAAAAGGGGGAAATCTTATATTTTTTTACATTTTCCTTCTTATACCGAAAAACATACATCGTAAAATATTTAAAAAGGGGCCATTCATTTATTACGTAAGACTATTTTTGCCAGTTTTTGACCCCCTCCTCCCCCTATATAAGAAACAATAAGAATAGGCCGACCCCCTCCCCCCTGTGTAATATTTATTACGTAAGAATCTAAAGGAAAAAATTAATACACGTTTGGTTTATTGTAATGTTTATTTTTCAAAGTATAATTAACTTACTTAATTAACTATATTTAACTTTTATTTTAAAATTTGTGATCTTATGTAAGAACTATCGAGACTCCCTCCCACCCCCTTGTAAGAAAAAATAAGACATGGTCGTCCCCTTCCCCCCTAAATCGTCTTACGTAATAAATGAATGTGCCCAAACCTGTTTTAGCTTATGCTAATTAAGCTCTTTCATATAATACCCCACATGATACGGTTTAAGAACTTTAAAATTTGGATCCTCATTCCTTGCGTAAAGACACTATTTTTTGTGATTAAATTGAAAATTAGGTACCCGTTTTCGGATTTTTTCCTATATGTGTCTAACACAATGCTTCTTGCCAAATTTCATAGTTCTAGGGAAGTACCTCATAGATTTTGATTCCCTTGTGAGTGTCAAAATGTGCGTTTTTTACGACATATTCGGCTGTAACTTTTTTCTACGAAAACTGAGAAGTTTTATTTTTCTTTCTGCAGCAAGAGACTATGGATCTGCGTATATGGTTTTAATTTCAACTCGATACCTTTACGCGTCCCCGAGATAAAGGTCTTGACACCCAGACGGACGGACAGAGAGACAGACAGACGGATAACAAAGTGATCCTATAAGGGTTCCGTTTTTTCCTTTTGAGGGAAAAGGGACGGAACCCTAAAAATCTAGAACATGGTTACTTAGATGGACCAATTAAAGCTCAATAGGTATTTAAATAAATATGAGGTGATGTCACATAAATAGAAAACTTCTATTAAATAATTATGTAACATAAGATATAACTGAATCTTTTCTTGTGAGTCTACTTATTCTGTAGTAAAGTCTTGTATAATAACCACACCGGAGCTGACCGTGTCTACTTGAGAAGAGGAACAGAGGAGATTAGTCTCATATAAACTAGGAGTTAGGCCGCTGGACGCGCTCGACTGGTGCTCTGTGAACCCGGTCCGTGAGACCAACCAAACAATTAGAAGCCATGGGAGAGGTCGGCCCACACATACTTAGCAACTGTTGTCCTTAACATTACATCCACATTTATAAGATTATTTTTTAACAAGTGTAACCAATAAAAATATGTAATTAATCCTGATAACTTGCAAGCTATCCAAATGTGTTAATTTATCACATAACTCTATAAAAATTATAACATCTAACCATGAATAAAGTAATATCACATTAAATTAGGCCAGCACATTGTAATCGGACCAATCAATAAGTGAATGTATTAGTGACGAGCGGACCGACCCCTCCCACCTGCATAGATTCCTCGCACCTGAGTGATAGCAGTCTAGAACATTCATCGCATTAGCTTCCACTAGAACTAGCAGCCAACATTACGTAGGATGCACTAACAAACAGTCATGAATAAATGTTACATCTCCATCCAGAACAATTTTTATATTAACATCAGGGTGGAGGAATTATGCACAGTCATCATAAAACAACCCATCGCAAGCCAATATAAATATTGAGAAAGCGCAGGATAGGAAGCTCAACTGAAAGAAGAAGGAAGATAAAACGGCGAGGCTCTCTTAGAGAAATCTCGGTCTAAATTGAATTCTCTTAAGCGACATCTGTTTTTGTCCATATTAGACGTTTTGATATGAACAGAAAAATTGTTCTGGAGGCTAATGGTGTGTTCGTGCGGTCTAACATGATGAGAATCGGACGCGAGTGGCTCTACCGTACGACACTCACAGTTCTCCACCTTAAAATCAATGCAGTTAACACGCGCTGAAAACAAACCTTCCGTTACCCACGTTATGCACACCCTACACTTACAACAACTCCTCAACAGTAACGCACTCGGGATACACTTGTACATACATAATATTATATCATATAAGTTACAATAAAAGCACTGTTACTTGTGAAGTTAGTATTTTAGAAAACATTGATACAGCTTTACTTGATAAAGCTTTAGATGTACTAAATATTGATTAGGCAAGTAAGCAATTAGTATATTGAAGTTCAAATGAAAGGACGAAGAAAGACGAACCGGCAACTCATTCGACATAATAATACTTACAGTTGGAACACAGTTCCATTGGAATCGAGTTCTCGTTACCCTGGAATATAATACACAAGTGAGCGATCCATATGATATTTCTTGTTTCAAAAAAGCCTAGTGGGGTTGTTCTGCTTAGTCATCACTTCAACGCTAAGTCACACTCTGGACAAGCTTAAAAGGTGACACAGATCTGATATACATGGAGAATGTTTATGTAGCAATAATGGTATAATAATAATATAGATTCTGTTAAATTCTCTTTAGATTATTTCAAACTATGTTATTTCTTACAAACAAAAACTTAGATCTGACTTGTATAAATATTAGTGGACAGACTTCGAAGTAGGCAAGAGTACCAGCTTGAAGACCTCGAAACTTAAACACACTAGAAATATAAGTTAGATTTAAGTTTTTTTACATGAATTTCCACAGAGTAAGACTCATTAAATTTTCTTTATAATTTACCATGAATCAATTAATTATTGATTCAAGTTGGTGGAGGTCACTCATCTCAAACGATAAACGAATAATGCAGTTAATCTTCAATACAAATCTTACAGCTATGACATGTGACCCAGTAATTGAAGAAAATAATAGAAGCTTAAAATAAAACTTGTCTTCTACCTATCCATCTAATACATATTTAAGTAATGAAATACTTATGTTAAAGTATTAAGGAGTCTACGATTTATAAACCCTGCCAGAACATAAACAGACAATGTAAAAATAAAATAACCAAGTTTATGCTCCTATAAATTAGCCAGGTAGGAATATAACGAAAGTGCCTTCTTTTAGACAAAATCGAAATTCGGTGTGTAAATTGCAATGTGAATACTATAAGAACATAATAACCAATCCGAATTTTCAGAAATAGGTAGTATTTCAGAAATGCTGCTTCCTAAAAATCATGCCAAATACCAAAATCAGCACTTAATACTAAACTCACCATTTTAGCTTAAAAATCTATCACACTGACTCGAATATAATCTAGCGGGTTAAAAACCCTGCGAAAATGTTGAACAAATTAATTTTGCAAAAGAAAACTCGATGCAATGAACCTTCCTGTCCAATCGATCTAAATAAATTTCCCAATTCCCGAAAATGCTGCCAGTATAATCTTCTAAAGTTAAAATGTATCAGTGATGTTCCTGATACGGCTATTGCCGTAATATACGGCTTTTAGGCATGCTAAGTATCTAAAATACGGCATACGGCAGCCAGCCCAAAGCCGTATAATATTTGTATGAAAGTATACGGCTGATATCGTAAGTATCGACAAATAATAATTTCTTCGTATAACGGAACGCATCAACGCGAAAACGGTTTCAGGTTTGGGAGTTCCCCTGCACTTAGCGTATGAATAATACGGATAAATTAAGATGTTAAGAAAATAGAGCAAAAACAATATAAATCTTTGTTCTCCGAGTGACTTTAGAATTTTGTCTGCTAAACCAAAAATGACATCTTAAATCTTTGGATTGTTTTGACTAACATAGAAACAAAAAGAAACGAAATAAACGAATAACCTCTACTATCAATGGAGCTTTGAGCGAAGCAAGCCGTGCGAAACAAAGGCAATTGCATTCAATTTGAAGTACCAGAAGAAATGATTAAAAAAACGAAGGAGAAGAAAACAAGAGACCTCTCACCAACTAAATCTGAAGTATTAAATACCACTCAAAACTTATCGGAAATTCATTATAAGTAAATAATTAATGTAATTAAGTCATATAGTACCCATAATTTGTAAAACTAAGTTAAATTTTAGTATACGGCCGTTTTTTTCGGTTTTCCCCGAAAATACGGCAATTTTAAGGCGGAGATACGGCAACGCCAAAATTGACTTGGAACATCACTGAAATGTATAGAGATCCCGTCACGTAAAAAAACGCTGGTTATCTGTTTACCTATACTAAAACCTCCGTGAGTACATATTCATATATTATTTGATTAACCGGAAAAACAAAACAACATTGACATCACTCTGTTGACCGATTATTACCGTGAGTTTTTCCCGGTTAATCAACAGTGACTTTTGTACTTCTACGGATCTTTTCGTTTCTAATACGATCTCGTAGAGAGACCCCGAACATAGCCCTCTCCATTAGTGCTGGGCGTTTTTTCCTATAACGGTTTTAAAAACTAGTTACTCTATGAAAAACGAACAAACGCTTATGCCGTTATGACACAACCAGTTACAAAAAAAACGAACGAAACAAACTCGCGTCGCGCGACTGCTGCATGCAGCAGTAATAACGAAACGAAAAAACGAAAACGTATCGACTTTATGAGCCAATAGTATAGTATATAAATTAGTATAATGTTCTATCTCTATTGGATACGGTCTATTTTTGATTGAATAGTAAGCCCGTTTTTTGTAACTATATTTTGGCCCAAGTTAGAAAGTTCTCTATCTCAGCTCAATAAAGTCTATTATTGATTGAAATTAGAAACCAGTTTATTCTAACCACATAATGATACAAGGCAAAATATTCTTTATATTCTATATTATTCTTCTAAGAAAAAAAGTTTCGTTTCGTTTTACATAAAACTAAAAACGACTCCATAGCCCGCTGCGTGACTTTGAGCTTCCTTGGCTCAGTAAGTCACCACATCAATCAAATTAAATCTGTTTATCAGTCTGAAAGCATCGAAGCTAACGGATGGATCGATTTTGAACTAGTGTTTCTTAGAACAGCAATGTTTTAATTAAATCGATTCAGCTATTTTTTTTTGTCAGGGATTTAGATAGATAGATAACTCTTTATTAAAAGACCACACATACAGAAAAATAAATACAGAGAAAACATAAATATAGCTAGGCTTTTAATTGGCGGCCTTATCGCTTATCAGATTGTTGAGTTTTCTAAACTTATATATTTAAATATAAGTTTAAGTGATATACTTTTATATCACCTAAACTTATATTGAGTACGAGTAGGAGCGAGACAGGAACAGTTTTTTTTACGCGTACAAAAGTAACAGCTAGTGACATGATATAATGTTTATTAGCTTGTTTCATTTTCAATGAGGCATTTTCAGAAATAAAAAAAAATTACATAAATTGAACGATAGATGGCGTCTATCATTAGAAATACCATAGAAATACACCTAAGAAATACATTAGAAATATATAGAAGAAAGTGACAGAACTTTCTTCCTTTTCTTTTTTATACTGGACACCGCGATTAGCGATTTGCAAGTGTCAAGTATAATCCCGGCTCTACACTAGTGCCGTGAACGTCCGCTAACAGGCGTGAACATAAGTGTGGATGATTTTCACGGCGTTCACGCCTGTTCCCCGATCAAAGTCCGTATTTTGTCCCGCGACAAAGGGTTCGCGGCAGTTCACGCCTCGTTCACGCAAGCACATCCACATTCACGGCACTGTGCCAGTTTGCTCCTGATTATAGATGCGCACGGACGTTAAATGCGAGATAAATGGTAGCGCATCGGATTAATATAAGTTAAGATAGTGAATTAGAAATTCGCTTTTTGAAATATTTTCACGCTGAACGTATACTGTGGGACTCGAAGCATCATAATAATAAAATGAAAATTATGACGCCTGGAGAAGGATTAGTTTTCAAATTAATATCGATCGGTTACGATATATTTCAGCCATCCATCATATTTTTCTCTAACGATTTCGAACGATTTTCTTTTTTTGTAGGTGTAAATAGTTATATTATGTTGCCACAATAAACAAAGTTAACGCAGCAGCAGTATTGACGTCCGTTTCACGGCAAGTTTCACGGCACAAATGAGTGACTGTGGAGGGAGCGCCTCTGCCGCGAATTCGAAGCGAAGTGTAGAGCCGCGGTTAGTATAGGTTAGCCTACCTAATATTTTATTTATCTATATATATATATATATAAATCAATTGCTGTTCGTTTGTCTCGCTAACTGAAT
Organism: Lycia hirtaria; assembly: GCA_947563715.1. Lineage (NCBI taxonomy): Eukaryota > Metazoa > Arthropoda > Insecta > Lepidoptera > Geometridae > Lycia > Lycia hirtaria. The sequence goes on from OX387375.1 coordinate 31,686,074, forward strand.
TTGGTTTTGAAATGTTTGTCGTAGTCCAGGGAAGGTTTAAACGTTGAGAAAATATCGGGTCCACTCATTGATAGGTGATACGAAGTACGCCGGGTCATCTAGTCACTGATAATTATAGTGTGACATTTCCCTGGAAATAGGTATTCTTTAAAGAGCGATTACACTTGAAATTTGACAGATATTTTTCTGCGATCACGATGCCATCTAGTTTATTACATGGAACAATTTTTTTTTCTTCTGAAATCGCCTAATTTTATCGTCGTTTTCATCAGTTAAATGGACTTAAACAGTATACATAAATTCCCGTAAAATACGTGATTTTTTAAAAATGGTATGCTTTTTTCAACACAGATTGAAAAATTTAACTATTGTTATGTAGCCAAATATAAAAATAGTATTTTCGTCAATTTCGTCAAACAAACATTGATCGTTCTGCGAAGCCACTGTTAAAAAAAAACCGGACAAGTGCGAGTCAGACTCGCCTACATAGGGTTCCGTAAAAACTAGTAGATAAAATAAATCATATATTTTTTTACATTTTCCTACATAAATCGAAAAATATACATCGTAAAAATATTTAAAACCCTGTTTTAGCTTTTACCTAACCCTCATTCCTTGCATAAAGACACTATTTTATTGTGATTAAATTAATCCCAGTCCCATGTCCAGTTTTCGGATTTTTTTCCTATATCTAACACAATGCTTCTTGCCAAATTTCATAGTTCTAGGTCAAGTACCCCATAGGTTTTGATTTTACGACATATTAATGAATTATATTATTCACTTTAAACATAAATAATTAAATTAAAATAATTTTTTTTAAAGTAATTAAGTAACAAGTCAATACAATACAATAGTACAAAAATATTTAAGTATAACTTCAAACAATTTTTTGACGTGACAACGTCTAATAAATCGACGAACGTCGGCTGCTCGAAATAGTATGACTTATTGTCCCGTTACCATGGGCCATAAGGGGGGGGGGGGGGGGGTCCAGAGGGTCCGGACCCCATGGCATTGGCCGAAAAAATATATTAAGTGCTGTCAAAATTCCGGAATAGGTATCGCGGATGGCACGCATGTTACAAAATATATTTAAAAACCTGATGTGCGGTAATATGTGTGAATAACTACAGCTTAATAGCTAAAGAGATGCACTATGACCCATGTTCGTCTTTCGCCCGCGCATACTACAAACGCGTATATCAAATGGAAACTATATATTTTTACCCGATTGCGTAAGAAGGAGGGTAATGTTTTTCGAGTGTGTGTATGTATGCAACATACATACATACATAGCCATGTATGTTTCTATATGACAGCCTGAACGGCTTGACGGATTTTGATGTGCGAGGTTGATGTGTCATTACAGTCGTCTTCGTTTCCAAAGTGTCATAAGTAGGCTATATTTTATGTAATGTAATCATAATACATCTCTTTCAAAAATAAAAATAAAACGTTTTTTCGTAATCACTAACGCACTATTTCGTAATAAACAAGCAAGAAGAAGAAGAGTTTTTTAGAATTATTCTAAAGAATGCGCGTTTATAATCTTTTACAGCAATTTTAAGCATACTTTCTCACAAAAAACGTACACTCAACAGCGTATTAAAAGTATCGAAATCGTAAGTGAGCCTGCAAAAAACTGCTTTTCTGCTATCGGTATTTTTTTATTTTTTTATATACATACTTTTTAAGAAACCCTAACTCCATCTCTGTCATATCTATACAAATTGAGAGAGATGGAGATATAGTTAGGCTATAGGAGACAAGTTGTGAACAAGGCCGTAAGCAGGGTGGGGGGGGGGGGGGGCTTAGGGGTTCAACCTGCCCTCCCCCATAGTATCCTGGCAATTATGAAAAATCCTTGCTCTTTTTTAAAGTTTACTTAATTTGCTTCAATATTTTTCGCGCGCCAAAGCGAAGCTATCGCTCGTGCATGCCCATATTTTTGAAGATATAAAACGACTGAATGAACTTATAAAAAGATCTTCGTTCGTAAAACTAGAAAATAACATCGCTAAATATCAGGCGAGTTGGAGATTAGTCGTAGATATATATATCTTAGGTAAAGAAAATCACAAATATTCCATGAAAAATTCAATTCGATCAATTTCGATCCAAGCCAATTTTACATAAAAAATATTTTTGCGTTAATAATTTCGAAAAGATCGAACAAGACTCTTTAAGTGCCGTTCTTAAAGAATTCAATGCATTCAAATGGTTATATTTATATTTTTTGATAGCGTAAGTCAGTCTTACTCAACCAGGATAATTCATTTTTTGAAACACTTTTATACTTGTTTGGTTCATCTGGGCCACTTTCTAACACGATCAATGAATTAAATTATTTCCAAGATTTAATTTTAAAAACCATAAAAATTTTCGCGCTTGCTTCGCTCGCGCATTATTAGGCACTATTTTGTCATGGAAATACTGCGGGCTCACTAATACGAGAAATAAATCATATTACTATAAAAAAACTACACTACTAAAATGTTCGCGCTCGCGTAGGTATGCTTATTATCTATGTTTTTGTTTACTTGAGCCATGCAAATGCTGAGCGCTTGTTAAAACGGGTGAAGTCATAGGGTACGTAGGGTTATACGTTTGTCCGTAATTTAATTTTCGTGTATTTAAATGTTTATATCTTATAATTATATAAAGATTATAATTATGATTATATAAACATTGACGTTTAGAAACTAGTACTCGTCTGCGTCTACTCGTAGTCTGCGCAAGTAAAGAGGCAAACAGTAGTATATTTTTATACATTTTTGTACCCGCGGAAGAGTGAGAGAAATGAGAAAGCTATATCTACGCCCTTAGAGCACTTAGAGCATATATCAACGGGAGATCCCAAGCGCTTGTTCCCAGTACTAAAATCTTTCTGCCTGTTTTTGTGGGAGGTGAGGTAAACAGTTACAGCACACATTTACATAATCACACAGTATAATGCAAAAAAATTATGCGTCTCTATAAACGCACACACAAGTGAGAGCTGTACACAAACACAAAACGAGCACACAAATAAAGAATGACTGTTGTTACACCATTATTTAGTTGCACACAAACACGAAAAGTAGTGATGGGATGTAAAAAGACCGATATAATTAATGGTTTAAAATGAATGAAATCAGGATTTAATAAAGAGGTAATATTTATTTGTTAATTATTTGTTTGTTGGTAAGCTTAGAAACTACCTACGTAACAGATTTACAAATTACTTACTAAAATAAGATAGGTACCTACATTATTTTGAGTTAGATAGGTTATATTCTATCTACGCGATTAAAACCGCGGGGCACTACTAGTTATTGTGATTATATGAAAAGTTTTAATACATTTTTTATGCTCCAATCTTAGAACTACTTTTTTTTAAGGCGAATGCCTTTACTAAAAGACTAGCAGTACCCCGCGATTTCACCCGCGTACTTTAAAATGCGTAATCTAAAACAATCCCGCGAAATTCAAAATTTATTTGGTGTTTTTGCAATTTGCAGTAATGTATCAGGTTGTATGGTTGGTTATGTAAATGGTATTTACAGTATAAGCTAACTTGAAGACTTATGGTAATAATTTATATTTGTTACTACCGCGTCTAAGGTTTTTATAACCATACAACCTAATATAATGCTGCAATTTGCAATAAACGGGAGAATATTTAAATTACGCGGGCCATCCGAGTTTTCCACTTTAATTGGTGTGGTGGGATCATGGCCGTATGCAGGGGGGAGTTTGGGGGGTTCAAACCCCCCTCCCCCCCCCCCCCGAAATCCTGGTCATTATCAAAAATCCTTCCAGGCTTCAATAATTTATAAAATTCTTCAAAAAATTTGCGCGTATCTTGTAGGTATGTTTGTAATTTTCTATAAAGTCATATGTTTATATTAAGGAATATTAAATTGGCAATCAATGCATTCAAATGGTTGTATTTATAATTTTTGATAGCGTTAAAGTCGCTTTTTACCAGTCGGGTATTTCCTTTTAACATAGTTACTTGTTTGATTAATCTGGTCCACGAAAATCTAGGACTCGCTAACATGATCAATGAATCAAATCAATTCCATGATTTAATATTAAAAACCTTTAAAAAATCTTTTATTTTGACATGGAAGTACTGTGAGTTCATTAATATGAGAAATAAAGCATATTACTATAAAATACTACTAAAAAATTTTCGCGCTCGCTTCGCTCGCGCAGTCATATTGTTTTGACACGCATACTTATTACCTATGTTTTTGTTTATTTTGATCATGCAAATGCTAAGCCCTCGTTAAAAAATTATTAACTAATATATTAATAGAAAATTTTGTTATGACAAACTTGGTGTTTATATGGGATATTAAAGTGCTAGGAGCACGTTATACAGCATATTACAAACTGCTACGCTCGCACATCCCCATGCTATGAGAAAGCTATAAGCTATGCCTATGTCCATTGCTGAATCCCCCCCGAAATGAATTCCTGGCTACGGCCCTGGGTGGGATGAGGAAAAGAGAGAGCAGGAGGAGATTAGCGCCTGTGGGATTATGTACTTACTGTCCCACTACTGGCCGCAAGACTACTTAAAGTGCGGTATAGCACTTACAGTCAGACAATAGTAACATTTCTAAGGAAATTGAATTGTAATTAAATCTATAAGATTTATTCAGCTAAAATAATAAAAAACATTTTTAATATGTGTTAAATAACAATATTTAATAATAAAATAAAAATAAAATGTTCTGTATTTATTATACAAAATTATTAAGATTCGTCAAAATTTGTCTGTCTGTCTGTCGTAACTAAAGTTTCTCTTCAAAACTAATACATTTTTTGTAACTTAACTACCTAAGGATCAATTCGTGTCACTGCTAGGCAGCCTTGTGAAAAAGTAGAGGGCGACTTATTTAATGCTATAATACGCCTTTTGGCACAATTTACATTTTATGATTTTTTTAAATTTATTTATTGATAGATTTGCCACCTCACTGGTCAATGTATTACACATGTGAATACAATTTCCCCCAATGAATTAGTTATTTTATGGAGCCTTTATTTGGGGATAGCTAGTTTATTCTTATTTCTTAAGTTTAAATTAAGATAATCACTATTCTTGCTAAACTTACTATTATTCTTATGAATAAGTAACAAATTTTCATGAACATACTTCGAATACACTGTAAGAATACCAATATATTTATCTCTCAATGAATCCCGCGACCTCATACCATAGATAGTCCGAACAGCCCTTTTCTGCAAAACAAATATACATTCAATGTCAAGGGTACATTTTAAGGTACGGAACCCTAAAAATCACGTCGATACGTTGCTCCGTTTCTATGTGAAAGAAGTACAAAGCAGTAAACCAACAAACATAGTTCCACATTCGATATTAAGGCAGTCAAATTAAAAAAAAAAGACGTGTGGCACTCGGAGACTGCCGCGGTAAAGCTATTGCATAATAGCTTACGCACGAAGGGTTCCGTACTATCATCTATAATAGAAAACCGTATAAAATAACGAGAAATCAACGAAATTCCAAGTAGTAAATTGCAAACTTATGGGTAGGTTTTCGATACACATCCGGGCAGCATGACGACGCTCGCGCGAATACGCGCGGCTATGGCTCGCTCCGTGATGTTACCTCCCCCGCTACCCACGCGGCCGTTGCTTAGCAACCGCCTCGCGCTCGCGCCACCACCACACCGCGGCGCGGCGCTCTCACCGCGTTTAGATGCACGGATTATTTTCATTTTGTGAGTTTTATGTATTAGATTAGGTATTTATTTTTATAGTTAATATATTTCTAAATATTTACTTACAAATATTCAAGTTTCTACCTGTTAATTAAGATCGAGTAAAAATTGCTTAAAAATTACGTTTGTTGTATGGGAGCCACCCTTTAATATTTACTTTATTGTTATTTAATTATTTATTTTGAAAGGTAATATACAAGTAAATATTCTGTGAAAATTTGAAGCGTCTACCTGCTACCGTTTTTAATATTGAGCAAAAAAGTACGAAAAAAACACGTTTATTGTATGGGGACCCCCTTAGTATTTTTTTTTTAATTTTTAGTATTTATTGTTATAGCGGCAACGGAAATACATCATTTGTGAAAATTTCAGCTTTCTAGCTATCACGGTTTATGAGATACAGCCTGGAGACAGACAGACAGACAGACAGACAGACAGACAGCGAAGTCTTAGTAATAGGGTCCCGTTTTTACCCTTTGGGTACGGAACCCTAAAAAGGACGTGTGGCACTCGGAGACTGCCGCGGTAAAGCTATTCCATAATAGCTTTACGCGCGGTGTGTTACGTTATTTTCGTTACGGGATTTCTGGATTCGGTCTCCACGCTCAAGGCCCGCGATAGAAGCTATGCAATAGCTTAAAAAAAATGCTTACGTTACGGACCTTTTTTCCTGATTAGAGTACCACACCGCATCGTCCCATGAGGAACTCCGTTCCAAAAACTATTATAACAAATTAAATACCAGCCTGCGTAAAAAAGTCAACTTAAAAGACCGAAACAGGATTTTTGAAAATGAAAATCTTGGTAGGTGGCGGGATCATGGTATTTAAATTTGAAAATCCACATACATATACCCTAAAAACATAACCCTCTTTCTTGCGCAGTCAGGTAAAAATATTAATCCGTTTCAATAATTAAAATAAAATCTGCTCAATTAAAATTATATGTATTCATTCATTCATTCGTTCCTTATTGTCACATCACTAGCCACCGTACCACGAAATTACGTATCGTTATTTCTGTCGTAAGCATGTTTCTACAAAATGTATTTAAGAGTGAAAATAACAACTTATTCGTGAATTCAATTACTTACGTGTGCTAAGAAACTCCGTCTTTACTGAAATTTGATGTTTCTGATCGCCTTTTACATGAAAACACAGCCAACCAACCATTTTTATGTCCGGACGATAGCCGACATGGGCCAGGTTTGTCCGCCCCGTTATAGCCCAGCACACACGCAACATCAGAGCATGCCAGGAATGCATTCATCGAGTTTCTAGCTATCACAAGAGCAACGAGACAAGTCAATCTCAAAATATGCGAAACTATATTGCAGTTATTCAGACATGGATCCGAAGGCTTTCTGAAGGTGAAACTGGATAAAGCAGAGGCAGCCATTTATAACAACAAATCATCTCTAGTCATTAGGGGAGAAATGTCATGTCATCATATGGCAGCTTACAGTGACATGAGTGGTTTTGTGGCTCTAGATGAGGGTGAAACGGAGCGGACAGGAAGACTGAAATATGCGATACCACTGAATGACCCTGTGGTGGTCACAACTCGGCACACCAAAATAATGCTAGACGACAGAATCCTCAAACTGGCGGAATCTCTTGAGGAGAGCTCCGTAGTCAACACATGGTAAAACTGGGAGGTGCCTAATAATTATACAGTGGGTCAACGGAGTTCCAGGATGCGGAAAGACAACTTGGGTAGTTGGAAACTTCGATGCGAGCAAGGACGCCATCATTACCACAACAACAGAGGCAGCCAAAGATCTGAGAGAGAAGCTAGCGCACCGCATAGGAAACTTGGTAAAGACTAGAGTGCGCACCATGGCTTCTGTTCTCGTAAATGGTTTCAGCAAAAACGAGAGCTACTTCCGCCTTATGGTAGATGAAGCACTCATGAACCATTCACTCATGACCCTGGAGTCTGTGGTGCTCGAATTTTTTTCAAATAACAAAAAAAAAAACATTTTTATGGAGCTCCGTATCGCGACCGAAATGAACGCAAAATGGCGGACGATCGCCCCAAACTAGTTTTTATAAACACACATGAACGGATGTTCATGTACCTCGGCAGAGGGGACTACGTACGAATGGCTACTCCCGTTGATAGATGCTCTAAGGCTACGCCCATGCCCATTACGTTACGTTTCTTGTCCCGCTTCCTCAGCCACCGCGCTTTCGGTGGCTGAGGAAGCGGGCGGGTGTCCGGTGTGCGCCGCGCCCGACCGTCCGCGGACTGAGGACCGGCCCCCGTATTCTGAACCCATTCGGTTTCGGAATCGATTCGATTTGTATATCTCCGTCTCTGTTATTTTCATAGAGAATGACAGAGACGGAGATATACAAATCGAATCGATTCCGAAACCGAATGGGTTCAGAATACGGGGGCGGGACTCCGCGTGCGTCGCTTCAATTATCATCAGAGGAATATTATATGATTATTATCATTCCTCGGAGCCCGCGCCGCGCGGATGTATGTTGTCACGTTAAACTATCGTCCGTAAACCGACGTTACAGACATCCAATTTTTTTTGAAGCTTCGATTCAAATACTGTATAGTGCTGCACATAGACCTAGAATGAAGTGCTGCATATATAAACTCGACAAATGGCAAATGTGGAAGCATGATGCCAAAATCAAAGGAAAAAAAAAAGTGCTGCATAATTTGAATTGTTGTCAACAAATGTCAATGTCATGTCAATGACCTGAGCTGTCAGTCTGTCACCGCTCGTTTTCCTCTCCTTCCCTTCCCCCTCTTTCCAAAATCAACCATGGCAGCCGGGGTAGGTTGAATTTTTTACCGTCAAATATCTCTATAATCGGGAAATAATCTTGATTGTCACTTATACTTTAACCAACTCCTTTGCTTCTATAACGTTTACCATGTTTATTTCCATAGGTACTTTATACTTATCCGGAAAACTTCCGTGCTTACAAGGCGTTGATCGCCGCACAGTACTCCGGAGCCGATGTGAAAGTAGCCCCTAACTTCGTATTCGGTGAAACGAACAAGTCGGCGGATTTCCTGAAGAAGTTTCCGGCGGGTAAAGTGAGTGTCTAACGAAGACAGTTTATGTGATAAATGCAGTGATAATTTCGGCAGATGTTGTGAGGGTGACGTGTAAATTTGTGCTGTTGTAGGTGCCAGCTTACGAAAGTGCTGACGGAAAGGTGCTGCTCTCTGAAAGCAATGCCATCGCTTACTATGGTAAGTCCTTGATCTCTCTCAAAACTAATTTTTGATTAATTTTCATATAACCTGAAACCCGTTATATCTATTTAATATATGCTTGTATACTCGAGATTTTGCAACTAGGATTATATTATTTTTGTTTTAAGTGCGTTTGTTTATCACAATCGTGTTAAATTGTGTAAATAGCAGTAAACAGCTGATTAGACAAATGATTCAAGGTTAAACTCATGGTGTAGCTTGTTATCAATCATTATCAATAACAGATATCAGAAGTGTTCAGTCATCAGATGATGGCAGATATATCAGCTTAATAACGTTTTTCATGGCTCAACTGTACTTTACCTGCTGCTGAGTTGGGGACTGTTTTTTTAAAAAAAAGCTTACTATATAAGAAGTCTTCAGTTAAAGTTTTAACGCTAAAATATTAATGGTTTTGAAGAAATAATTTTTTAAATATTTTGGTTGTTTGGCAAATCTTATAAGAATTGTAGCCGCAAATTAATATTTTAGCAGTAAAAAATCTCTGTAAATAATATAGTGGCCCAAAAAGTACGTTAGGTTATGTTAGAACATTAAAAACACATCGTGCGAGCCTAGCGAGCGCAGCGAGCGTGCCGCGGCAGCGGCCGGCGAAGCGCTAAATAATATATTTTTGTACTTAACCTCAAAAACGATTTGAAAAAATTGTGATAAAAATAATAAATCCATTAATTTATTTCTCAGAAAAAAAATTGAAGCCAAAATATTCGTATACTTGTTCTAAAGTCCTTCCGAGATTTTGGTGTTTTTCAAGGGTGTTTTTCACTTTCCCTTGGGTTTTCGTACCCCCTTTTTTAGGGGGAGGGTCCTACACCCTCCCGCCATACTCCCTCCCCCTGTCGACCCCTTCCCCTCACCAGGAAAACAAAAAAGTACTGAAAAAAAATAATTTAAAAATTCATATCTCAGAGGGGGGGAGGAAGCTAGAAGCTTCTCAGGGGGTATCTACCCTCACCCCACCCTTAAATCGACGGCAGGTAAAGTACAGTGCTACCTTTTTCATTTGTTTCTTAATTTATGTTAATATAGTTTTGTTAATAACTGAATTATGTCATTTAGGAAGTAGGTATGTGCAGTATGCACACAGAGCATTGAATAACTATATATTCTTTATTCTTTATTCAATAACATACACAACAGAATGCAATAGGGGAAAGTACACAATTCAAATACATATTAATTAAGCTGTATCGCATCCTAAAATTATGTATGCCTAGCTAGATAAGGTAAAGTAGGTTAGTACATTGTGGGAAATAAAGTTAATTGAAAGGGAAATTTTAAACCATTAGACTTGAATATTAAACTAATACTAAAATGTAAATCTAACATTGTTGACAAACAAAATATAATAACAAATCCTGTTACTCATTCATTAAAGTGAGAGCTACAAATTATGTTTCTTAATTAAATTGTAAGATCTTTTTTAATTGCCTTAAAAAAGATTTATATATCAGTATATTAAGTACATAAAATACTCGGCCCTTTCATGAAGGTACAAAAACATTGACTCAGTCATGGATTTGTCAATAAGCTGTGTTCTAGGCGCGGCAGAGTCCAAGTGTTGCAGATTTTAGAGGATTGAATTTTTGCCACCAACATTTAATAGCCTAATGGAGGTAAAAGTTTAAATCCGCCACTGCATTGACTACATTTTTTTCTAGGATTACAAAAAAACTGCTAATGACATCTTGGGTATCATAATTTTTCTCAAAGTTTCCCAGAATACATTATTAATCCATTCTTGTAATATGTACAATGCATACTAGGTATATTCCTTAAAAATTGGATCAGCCATATAGTTATGAGATGAGCAAGTCATTACTTAATTTAAATTTCGCTTGACCACAATGGTCCAACTGTAACCAGAACTCTAGATTCTTGACAGTTCAAAACAATGTCTAATTGAGTATAAAGTTTGTTGTAGTTTTGTGCTTATAATTAATTGTACACTAGGGGCGCCCCGCGGTGTTACGTGCTGTTTACATAAATTATATCAAAGGGGATATTATTTTTCAGGCTAAAAAGACACCTGTGTGTTAATCCAGGGTATTAGTTACCTCCATACTGAATGTCATCAAAATCAGTTTAGCCGTTTGAGCGTAAAGAAGTAACAAGCATACAAACACACTCGCAAACTTTCGCCTTTATAATATTAATGTGATGACAGTACTTTGGATTGCCTCATTATTTACTATCTTGTGTTGCATAGTTTTATATCAATGGAGAATATTCAAATTATCCATAATAATGAGTGAAACAAGTATATTTCAGCTTATCAGTTCTGTTACTGTTGATAAGATGCAGTATAATGTAGTGATGCTGGGTGCCTGTCTTATCTTATTCTGATTTGTGGATGTTTTGTGCACTTTGTAGCTAGCCTGAAACTCTAGTCAACTCTTAAAGCTCAGTTGAGTCAGCTCAAAATACTGAAAATGATGAAACTAGTTATTATAAAAACATATGCGATAATACTACTCTAGTGAGTTAGCTCAGTGTTAATTATGTATGCAATGTATATTCCAGTGGCTAATGCTGCATTGCGCGGCGGTGACCTGGCGACGCAGGCGCGCGTGTGGCAGTGGGCCTCCTGGGCCGACTCGGAGCTGCTGCCCGCCTCCTGCGCCTGGGTCTTTCCATACCTCGGCATCATGCAGTTCAACAAGCAGGTACAACCAACACACACTAGTCAGAACTCTTGTCAGTGTTGGTTGTCAAGTCTGTGTCTGTGCTAGTGATAGTATTTTAAATCATTAACTGAACATCCTGGGTAAGTGTATTTTACACTTCAGATAGACAACAACCAATCTGAGTCTCTGAGAAAAGTGAAAAGTAGAATTTTTTAAACTCTGGTGGTGATGAACTGGAATTAAGCATTATGTTAGCGGTGCCCATTCAGTACCTCTTACTGAACTGTTATAGCAGCCCCACTGGCTGCTATAACAGTTTCACTTTTTTGTTTCTCTGCAGTTTTGTTGTCAGTAAGTCATATAAAAGCCAACAGTAAAGTAAGACATCTTGCTATAAATAAATACATATGTCAATACAGTGGCCTGTTGGTGATTGAACACAGCTTGCAATACTGTGTATCTGTTTGGGTAGACACACACAGCTATGACTTTCACACCACAGTAAATGAACAAACAGTGTTTGTATATTCCAGAATGTAGAGCGTGCGAAGCAGGACCTCCTGTCTGCTCTGCAAGTGTTGGATGAGCACCTGGTCACACGCACCTTCCTGGTGACGGAGCGAGTCTCCCTCGCAGACATCATTGTGTTCTCCACGCTCCTGCATGCCTTCCAGGTATGTCACTCTAACCCGCCGCTACTCTAACAATAATACAGCTAAGACTACATTGTATGAAGCTGCTCTACGAAAATATTCTTTCCTTGAAAGTATGTGTGATAGAATAAGAGTAGTAGAAATCCATATTAAATATGCTATAGACATAGTAGAAGATAGGATGTAAATAAATGACAGAGACATGTATTTTATTGTGACAAAAACAACAGAAAAAACTGGCCAAATGGGAGTCGGGACTCACGCACGAAGGGTTCCATACCATTATTTATAAAAACTGCAAAAAAAAAAACACGTTTCTTGTATGGGAGCCCTTAAATATTAATTTTATTTTAATTAAATTATTTATTTTTAAAGTGAATAATATAACTTAATATTCTGTGAATATTTCAAGCGTCTACCTGTTGTCGTTATCAATATTGAGCAAAAACAAGCAAAAAATCACATTTGTTGTATGGGAGCCCCAATAAATATTTATTTTATTCTGTTTTTTAGTATTTATTGTTATAGCGGCGACAGAAATAAATCATCTGTGAAAATTTCAACTGTCACGGTTCATGAGATACAGCCTGGTGACAGACGGACAGACAGACAGCAGAGTCATAGTAATAGGGTCCTGTTTTACCCTTTGGGTACTATTTATCACTTGATATTGCGAAATAGACCCATTTTTATATACAGCCTCTTAAGCCAACTTTATGTAGGTATTATGTACAGATGAGCCAAGGTGAGCCGCAAATAAGCTCTCTTGCAAGGTCTACTGTTCGTAGAACTAGTAGTAATATAATAGTTTGTGTATGCAGCACGTGCTAGACCCGTCCGTCCGCTCGTCCCTGGTGAACGTGCAGCGCTGGTTCCTCACCATCGGGCACCAGCCGCAGGTGCGCGCCGTGGTGGGCGACCTCGCGCTGGCCGCCGCGCCGCCAGTCTTCGACCCCAAGAAGTACGCCGAGCTCACGCAGAACAAGAGGGTAACCACTGCGTCTTTCACTTTTGATAACCATTTACCATATAACCCATAGGTTTGTGAGCCAGCAACAGATTTTCATGACCAATTTCCTCCTGGACGATATCTTGTACAATAATTAAGAGTGTATGGATCATTAGACAGCTGCAGCTGACGTTCACGACAGGGTGGGGTGTGCAGCAGCAGCCTCCCAAACTGAAAAAAATAATAAAAAATTTCAGTCATTGCCTCACAATTCAAAATTGTGTCAGATTGTTACATAATAGCTAGCTTGTCAACCAAACAGAACATATTTAGAATTCGTATTCTACGAAATTTATTTTTATATATGAGTCTTAACGAGAATAAAATATGCACTTACAGCAAGACAGTGGCAAGAAGGAAAAGAAGGAGCCCAAGAAGAAGGAGGCGCCTCCCGCGGAGCCCGCAGACGACTTCGAGGAGGAGAAACCCAAGGAATCCAAGGACCCCTTCGACTCCATGCCTAAAGGGTGAGCTGTGGGACTTATTGTACTCCTGCGCTGAATGCTCTTCCTGAATAAATCTTTTCCGAATAGATATAATCTGAATAACTTCGCGAAATCGCGAGTGAATAGATTCTATCTAGGCAAGCACACCATCACCTGGCTTCGAATCCCGCGGCACGCACCTCTGTATTTTCGGAATTATGTACGTATTGTTGATCGCCGCCAACTTCAAAACGGTGAAGGTTAAAAAAGTGAGGAAACCTACGTCTGAGAGTTCTCAATGATCTTGAAGATGTGTGAAGTGTGCCAACCCGCACTTGGCAAGCGTGGCAGACTATGGCCTTACCCTTCTCATAATGAGAAGATGACCCGCGCCCAGCAGTGGGACAGTTTGTACAAACAGGGCTGATAAAAAAAAACACACCATCATAGACAGCAACAGTCACTTAAAGGCGAGTTTGTGTTAAAGCGCAAGATTATTTTCGAATAAAAAAAATGTTTTAAAAAGGTGTCGACAAGCACCTTCCTTCCTTCCTGGGCTAGCAAAGCGAAACAGCGATTGCCACTGATGTCGTCGTCGTCCATTTGCGACGAATGTTGGTTCCGATCAGGCGAGCCGTCTGTCTGCCTCAAGGCCACATGTCGGCTGGTGTAATTTTAGTTGTAAAATAATGATTCCCGGCATGTGTCACAGACACGAGCTCATGGTGTGTGGAATGTGAATACGCGGACGTAACGTACGTCTAACCGACCGGCGTGTTCCTTGCGCCGCGCGCGATGCGTCACACTCCTAGATGATGTACATGTAACAAGTTATCATGAGTTGTCTGGATTGCTTCCCTCTGTGGAAGCAAATCTAAAGAGGAGTCCATGTCAAAAAAACTAAACTGTAACGTTAAATAAATAATGAAATTTGATAGATTTCTACTTCATCAACTGGACTGATGTTAATCTGGGTTATGGTATTGGATGGAGCATGTATATGACAGCCTGCCCGGTTCCTGCTTGCAATGTTAATGAAGTGTAATTACATTGCAGCACATTCAACATGGACGACTTCAAGCGCTGCTACTCAAACGAGGAAGAGACCGTCTCCATTCCATACTTCTGGGAGAAGTTCGACCCCGAGCACTACTCCATCTGGTTCGCGGAGTACAAGTACCCCGAGGAACTCGCCAAGGTCTTCATGAGCTGCAATCTCATCACAGGTACTGTGCAGAAGCACATCTTCCATCCTGCTCAGAGCTGAGCATCTCTCTATATACATATACGCTTACCGTTTTTAGAGTTCCGTATCTCAAAAGGAAAAAAACGGAACCCTTATAGGATCACTTTGTTGTCCATCTATCAAGACCTGTATCTCGGGAACGCGTGAAGGTATCGTGTTAAAATTAAAACCATATAATTATATCAATTCCATAGTCTCTTGCTGCAGAGAGAAAAATCAAACTTCTCAGTTTTCATAAAAAAATAGTTACAGCCGAATATGTCGCAAAAAACACATATTTCGACACTCGCAAGGGAATCTAAACCTTTGGGGTACTTCCCGTTGACCTATAACTGTGAAATTTGGCAAGAAGCATAGTCATATAGTACACATATAGGAAAAATTCGAAACTGTAAATTTTTTATTTAATCACAAAAAATAGGGTCTCTATGCAAGGAAGGAGGGTCCAAATTTTAAAGTGCTTTAACCATATCATGTGGGGTATCATATGAAAGAGCTTCATTAGCATTAGTTTGTACGGAACCCTCGGTCTGACTCGCACTTGTCCGGTTTTTTTTTCAATTCAATTATACTCGAAACAACTCAATATCTTCACGCGTTCCCGAGATACAGGTCTTGACACCCGGACAGACAGACGGACAACAAAGTGATCCTATATTCTGCACAATGAAATATATAGCCAGGTAAAACAACAGATAGGCGAAGAGCAGCACGGATTAGGCCGGGCCGCTCAGTAAATTCAAACCTGTTATGCTTAACAGACTATATATCTAGCGCTATGGATCGTGGATCGCAAGTTGATGTAGTGTATTTCGATGTTCAAAAGGCCTTCGATAAAATTGATAATGATATATTATTGCATATGTTATCTATGTTTGGCTTCACTAGCGATTTCTTAATTTTTATGGCTCATTTCTTGAGGGACCGGTGCCAATATGTGAGGCATGGTACATTTATGTATCTCAACCATATTGCACTAGATCTGGTGTAAGCCAGGGTTCTGTCACCGGTCCTTTACTCTTTCAAATGATGATCTTCTTCCTCTTGTATGCTCGTTAAAAGAAATGTAAACTTAGTCAAACAATTAAATGTATTAGCTTATAAAAGGCACGGAACCTGTAGTCTGTGGAGCTCAAATAAAAAAAAAAATATGATTCACGATCTACCTAATGTACTTTCTACCGCCAAATGTCTTTTGTATGCGTACGACCTTAAACTATTTTTTGTAATTAAATCTCCTAGTGACTGCCTGAAATTGCAGGATGATATCAATCAAAATTTCGAATGGATTGTGAAAAATAAAATGACATTTAATGTAACGTCATGACCTTTGATTGTAAAAGAAATCCAATACAGTTTGATTATCATTCAAACAACGTACCTATAAATAGGGTTAACTGTATCAAAGATTTGGGGGTAAATTTCGATTGCAGTCTAACTTTTTTTTGATCATATATCAGAACTCGCAAAAGAGTCTTACCGGCGCCTTGGCTTCGTCCTACGGAATGCTAGAGACTTTAAAAATCCTGAAGTAATTAAAACATTATATAACTCCTTAGTTAGAAGCAAACTTGAATCGAGTGCTTATGTCTGGAACCCCTATCATGTCACCTATGCGCGAATGCTTGAAATGCTTGAAAGTTCAAAAGGCCTTTTTAAGGTCGCTGTATAAGAAAATTTATGGTTACTATCCGTTTCTGTACCCAACTAAATTCCTGCTCGGTCAGCTTGGTTACAACTCTTTGGAAGTTAGAAGGATGTTAGACCAGCTAACTATCTGCTGTAAGGCGCTTAGGTCGCCTCTGAATCGTGCCCGTCGCCACTTAAACGCACTCCTTGCTGGCAACCCTGATTGTGACATTTTTTTATGATAACTGGAAGACTATTTTAAGTACCTCCTTGACTTACTGTAAAAATTTAATGGATCAATGGGACAGGTGTAAAAAGCCCGACGAATCATTGGATTTTGACGGTAACCTCTGAGTTTATCGACTTGGTACTCTGAGTACTTACCCGAACGGTATATTTCACTTTGTTTGATATATCTTTTTTTTTTGTATTGACATGCTAGGCGTATTGCCCATTTTACATTTTTATAATGACATTTTAAATGAAATTGTATTTATATAGTGAATATTTTGTAATCTTCAGACATGAATTGTTTAAGAATAATTTTTGAATATTGTGAGATAATTGTAATTGGTCTTTTTCCGTTTTTATCTCAATAAACGAATATGAATAAGGGTTCCGTTTTTTTCTTTTGAGGTACGGAACACTAAAAAATAAAAAATTGCTTGCAGCTGTAAGAAGGCATTATCAGTCAAAAGCAGCTGTAAAGGGGCTTTATCAAGATAGCTAATTGTAATAATACAGTCATTGATATCAATTCAATAATAAATACAGCAAGTATTAAGTAAATAACATCATCATCATCATCTCAGCCATAAGAAGTCCACTGCTGGACATAGGCCTCCCCCATGGATTTCCAAAATGACCGATTGGAAGCGGCTTGCATCCAGCGTCTTCCCGCCACTTGTATGAGGTCATCTGTCCATCTGGTGGCTGGTCTTCCTACGCTGCGCTTGCCGGTACGTGGTCTCCACTCGAACAAATAACATATTAAACAAACAACATATTTAACTCGTAAATAACATATTAATATGTTATCGTATTGCAGATTTTGATGCCACTTTTTTCGAGTGTATTTTGTCTTTAATAAACAAATCTATAGAATAGTATGCACTATTAATTAAATAATTTTAATGACACTTTTGAATTTATTTTCCTGGAGACCCAACAACTGTTCTGGTTTAATATTGTAAAAACGTACTCTGTTTATCAAGAATGTGTTTTTTTTTCGAAGCCTATGTCTAAGATGAACAATTCGAAATTCGTCGTTGACTTCCTCGCCTTATGTAAAATAGTTGACCTTACAAATTCTCATGCTCATATATATATTTTCTATGACGTTCTTTTGTCTTCTTTAAAGTATTTATTATTTATTTGATGATATGTGTTCAGCAGAAGCTGGTGTTGATGTTGGTGATTAACTTATGAATTCATCAAAATTTGTAGACACAAGCCTAAAATTGGTCTGTTAGTTACCGATGTAAGTGGAGCTCTCTTCAATATACAACATGTATGTGATGGTCCGGTGTCCGTCAGGCATGTTCCAGCGGCTGGACAAGATGCGCAAGCAGGCGTTCGCGTCCGTGTGCCTGTTCGGCGCAGACAACGACTCCACCATCTCCGGCGTGTGGGTGTGGCGCGGACAAGAGCTCGCCTTCCCGCTCTCGCCTGACTGGCAGGTATCGTGCCCTCTCTTACTCACACACACTCTCGCCATTATCAGATCATATTGACAAGTTTGCATGGGATAGCTCAGATAGCTTACAAAATTAATTATTTATTTTACTAGGCTAGAAAGTTATATTTTACCGTCGAGTGTCTGACGGTTGAATCCAGAGCAAGCGAAGGATTCTATGTTTGAACCAGGAGCACAAGCGAGACAGTGGTTCTAATGTGGAATCCTGAGTGTAGCAATGGATTAAAAAAGTCTTGCATATTTAACGTGTGATTTAATCCATGCCAAGATTAAGCGCCTATCTACGCTTAAATACAAAACTACTAGCTCCATAACTTATTAATATATTTAGAGCACAATCCTATTACGAACCCTTAACGGGGATTTGTTTTATTTTATTTTATTGAAATAGGTACAGCTACAGATAATAGGCTATATAATATACATTAAGCTGAACCGGTAAAACATTGTGAACCTAAAATCCAATTACAACAGTACACAGCTTATATAAAGATAAATTTGACAAGTGTTAAGTAAATATTCGTGGCAACATGTATGAGCAATAAAATATAAAGGAACAATTTAAATAACTAGCTTATTGATTTCAAATTTAAAGGACGGAAAACTAGATAAAATTGTTTTGTTTGTATTTAAGACAAAATAACTTTACAGCCGAGTGTAATACTCAAGTTGGCTGCTCGTGTGTGTGTGTGTGTGTGCTCGAATGTGTCTTAATCGAGTCCGTATTCGTTTTGTTTCACAACTGTCATCTCCAGAAGTGGAATGAAGAGCCCTTCAACAATGTAAATATTTAGTTTACAATTATTACATTTACCTCGATTGTTAGTATCTCTCCCCTTTGTGACGTCACTCGATGTAATGACGCAATATTTACTTTCCACTGTTATGTGATGGAATACTATTGAATATTGACCTGCCGTTACATTACACCATTCATCATTAGTTTTGCACATTTACATAAGTTAATAAATTATGGTATAGCTCGTAAGAATAATGCAATTACATTCAAAAGTTGTAAAATGATTGCCCATTGACATAGATATATGCATATCAGTGACAGGCCTCAATACATCATTTTAAAGTAATGGAACGTGCTCCTAAAGCATAGCGTTTAAAATGTTGGTTTTCAAAGCGTTGCTTACTAAATAATCATTGTTTCTTAATAAATGTTATACATTACCCACTACGAGGGAAAAGTTTGTCTCAAAATAGATGAGTGAGTGAACAAAGCTTGATGAGAGGGTTCATTTCAGATCGACTACGAGTCGTACGATTGGAAGAAGCTGGACCCGGCCAGCCAGGAGACCAAGAAACTAGTGCAAGAGTACTTCTCGTGGAGCGGCACTGACAAGCAGGGCAGGAAGTTCAACCAGGGGAAGATATTCAAGTGAACACCCCCCGCCCCCGCCACCTCACTGCGACTGGCTCGAGACCCACTACACATACAAATTTCATATATTTTCAGTATAAAATGTGTCCGTCGAATGCAAAGTAACATAATACACATTTTCGACGAGTGGGATAGACTGTCAAATATATTTTTTCACACTTGTCCAAAGTTATAAATAAACATGGCGTCCTACGAATCACTCATAATTTTTAGTATACAATTGTTAATTTGTCGCCAGGGTCGCTTAAATGGATATGTAGGGAAAATATAGTAGTCAGTGTGCGTCCCGGTTTAAGTTGACATGTACATGGGGCGATTCTCGTCCCTCGAGAAGTCGCAGGGTGGGCCGTCATTCTGTGCGGCGGCTCGCACATTCTCGTCGTAAGAAATAACAGTGTCTTATCTGTACTTGTTTATAATATTTGCATTTATTATTAACGCTCAGTTCCGTGAATACCTGATCATTGTCACGTTTGTACGAAGCGTGTAATTAAAATGTTTTTTTATTTATGAATTTTGACTTTTCTATTTCTACACACCTGACCATAGACGATTAAGGTTTACTTTTCGAGTATTTAAAAAGAAATCGTTTTGCTCGATTCGATCACTAATTATTTAAGGAAATGAAACACAACAGAAAGCAAATTCCATATATTTTATCTTTGTTTCAGACTTTTGTCTAAACTGATAGAATTGTTCGCTTAACATGATTACATAATATTATCATCACATGTTGTGAAGTAAAACCGAGAGGCGGTCGCACGGGACAAGTAGCGGTCTCGGTAACTCACATAGGCAACGCATGCCTAGAACAACTCTGTAGGGTAGGCTATTCATAACTTGTCGGAAACGATATCTCCATCTCTATCATTTCGAAATAGAATGATAAAGATGAAGATATACCATCTTATAAACGCATGTTAAAATCTTATTCACTTATTAAGGACTGTCACTGTCTGTCAGACGGGAACATTCGCGTGCACGAAAACGGAACAAAACACTGTTTAACTAAAATGCCCTTATTCAGTGTTTGTAAGTAAAACTGCTAGTTTCCGAATCCGACAAGTCGTGAACTGATCCAACATCCGGCTCAACCAAGGAGTATCGTCTCGACGCAGCTCCGTGGTTTGACAGATGTTGCCATACTATAAGTACGGCACTCGGAGTTAGTGCGTTTATCACTATGACGTCATCACCATTTTTATTTTGAGAAGTACCTACATAGCAGTGAAGCAAGTGCGGGTGCAGTGCCATACCCGTATGTTCACTTGTTCCGTGAAACGATTCAATACTTTATGTATCTTTTAAATTGAATATAACGGTAACGTTACAGCGTGACAGTTTCATATCTCTGAACGCCTTAAATAGTTTCACAATTCAATATGGCGAATTTCGTTGTTATAAATTTTACTCACCAGTCATTTAATTTTGTGGGGTTACTGTCCAAATGGTTCTCTTGATCATAATATAGGCACGATAACAAATAAAATTTAAGATTTAACAGGAATTTAGTAAATACATATTATTTACTAAATTTCTGTTAAATCTTATGACAAGGCAATACAATATGAATGATAATAAGACGTCTGCTTCACGAGGCATTCAATACTACTCTGAGTTTATCTAAACAAGAGTGAGTGAGTGATATCCCTCGCTACTCGCTAGTAGCGAACTGTCCCGTGCTCGGGCTCGCAGAGAGCCGGCTCAGCTCAGCTCAGGTACCTACTGATATAACAACATTGGCAGCAGAGGTCGGTCAGAGGGTTGGTCTGTAAACATCGACACACTCGGATAGAATAGATCAGTATTTGATTTGAGCTTTACTGATTCACTTCTACTTTTGTGTCCACTTGATTTTTATAACTAGTCCAAAAGTAATCAAATATTAATTGATGTATGTAGGTATGAATACTAGGTGAAATTCTGAAGGCATCACTAAACTAATAATATAAAAATAAAATTTATGATAATTACTAATTAAAAGAGAAACGAATTGTATGGGAATTTCGTTAGGTTTTTTTAAAATTATTTCTAAGTTATTTTAAGAGTTACTGTTGGCTTCAGAATTGGTACTAGTGACGATCTAAACAAGTTGACATTAGAACTAATGATTACTTATATCTCGCTGATTCACTCATTCATTTAGTTATACAAATGTAGGTATATCATTATTATCTTCGTGATATAAATCAATGTATACCGTTTTTATGTCAATAAATTAATTTGAATTCACTTCTCACGAGTGTGCTTATTTATTTATTTAGTTTATTGGTACACGAGACAAGACAGAATACAGACTATACAATTATTTTACAACGAATAACTCGCAATTTTGATTTAAACTAAAGGAATATTCCTTAAATGTACACAACATGTTATAATTACAATAATTAGATTTTAAGTTTCAAAAGTAAAAGAAGTAAAAAGAAAATTCGTAACATTAATGAATCATAAACTTAGTTAAGTACTATGTTCATCATCGTATGCGGCAACACATAAACTTAGTTAAGTACTATGTTCATCATCGTATGCGGCAACACATAAACTTAGTTAAGTACTATGTTCATCATCGTATGCGGCAACACAATATTGTTGACGTCACGCTTAAATTTGTATTTTTTTGATTGAAGACATCAATAGATTCATAATGGCGAGTGTGCTGATCGAATATCGACATGTTTATTAACTGTAGCCAGTAACTATTCTCGTTCATATCTTCAGTTATCTGAATAGTACATTTTTGGAGACGAAACGTTCTTTGGGAATGTTAAAAAAATTAAAAAAAGTTGATAACATTATCGGTAATTTACAGACCAAAACCACGAGTACAAAAAATAGTAAAGCTTTATTTGCAGTAAGTATCGCAGCTTTACGTAAACATTAACGAGTGAAAACATTTAGAGGTACTCAATAATAATAAATGCATAATTTGCGCACACGCAGCGAGACGATCGCTCCGCGTATCCGGGGCGCGCACATGTCGCGTCCGCTCCGCTCGCTACTGCCTGCTGCCCTGCCACTGCCACTGCCACTGCCAACAAGCTCTCAGTCGTCAGCCGGCTATTGTTGTTTACATTATGAGACGAGAACACAAACTTGGATTGAATAATTGTACTGTAAATGATGTATGTGTCTATTGTCTCGCTTGCGCATACCTGTCCTAACATTTTCGTGGAGATCTAAAGTTACAGAATAGACTTACGAAATTCGTTATTTCGAGATAGATAAAAATAATTTTGATCGTTACAAGATGGCTTTCTGGGATACATTAACATTTAGTAGTCGGACAGGTATGTGCTATGGCAGCGGTCTGAACAGCTGACGCTAGTGTAAGCGGAGCGGATGCCGATGTAAGCCAAATAACGCTTACAGACAATTAGGTAGTACTTATTTGGCGTGTGAATACTTCCCTACGGGTAAACAATGGAACATGCTGCAAATATACCGCGCAAAATACTTCTACCAAAGAGACTCGAGAGATAAACTTCGATTCTGTGCCAATAATGCCGCCCCTAAAATATATCCTCTATAAATATTATATAGAGAGTGCGGTTTCGTTTGAGCGGCATCGCAGTGGCACAGAATACGGCACAGTTAGTGACCGAGGGTCACGAGAGTCTTGCAGACTCCAGGTATCACTATACCTACGTCACTACAACGCCGGGATTCACATTCTATTCGTAATTTACAATTTACAGCGATTAATATACTTTAAAATTTGCATCCAAAGTCAACAAACACCTCTATAAGGTCTTCACACACGGCCAATGCGCAATGTAGGTACGCGTATCTATGAATAATTTGGACGTTTCTCAACATCCATAAAAACGAAGGCTGTTTACCTCCGAAATAATTGTAAACAGCAATATGAATACAAATGATATAAGTCAGAAAGGCTTCTATGATCACACAGGTACCTACTCGTACTTTATAAGGGTGTGCAATTATGCAGTGAGAGATCTCACTTGCAGACTGACTACAGTCTGGGCTATCTTACTGTCTAATCATTTAAATAACACAATAATAGTGGAGTAACAGAGTGAGAGCTCGTGATGTCGAACATATGAGGTCTCATCGGTCACAGCCGTCAGTGCTGGTGCTGGTTGCTGAGCAACCACAATGCCGGTGGTTGCACTACTAGACAGAGACAGCCCTCCTCGCCTCTCGTGGAGGGTGGCTACAGTGACATTGTCCGTGTGTGAGCCGCTTCAGATACACGTTTTATCACAAAACCGTCGCCTTATGGGATACTATTATTGCGCTGCAAGTAACATTAACTCTATTGCTAGAGAATACTAGAAAATAAAATAAAATGGTCAACTCGCCTCTTTACCGACGAATAATTTGTTCATAAATTTTCCTACATTATTATTAATTTTGATAACGTTGTACATACTCGTACATATCAGTAAAAATAATAGAGTACTCCCTTTCAATAAAACGTACAAGTATTTAGGTACAAAAAGTAGATACATAAATGTACAGAAGGAAGGAAGGTTAGTAGAGAAGTTGACAGTTGCAACTAGTGATTACTGCTAGCGGGTGCTCCCCGTCCGAGGGGCGAAGCACCCGGGTCCCTCGTTACGATATTACTCCCGCGGGAATACTTTACAACTTAGGATAAATAAAATGTAAGCTCTCTCTATAAGTAGGACCTATGTTAGGGTGTGAAATAATGTTCACCGTGCGTTCAAAAGCGTCCACTTCGGAACGAGGACTATAATATTAAATAACATAATTATCGAATAACATGTGGTCGTACCGATGAGAACGTGTACGTGAGGCCGGGGGCTCCTGTGTGATGGGGCTCGCCCCGGTGTGCGGGCGGCGGTACCGGCGCGCGGGAGGCGGCCCCGGCGCTCGGGTGGTGGCCCCGCCGCGTGGTCTGCGGCCCCGCCGCGTGGGCTGCGGCCCCGCGGTCTCACCTGGCGCGACCGTAAGGCAGCATTCTCGCTGGACGTCTGCTTCACGAGGCGTCCACGCAACACCGCAATATCCAAATATGCTTCAAACGATTCAATAAACATCAAAAAATGCAAGGTGGCTAAAAGGAGAGATACAAACTTCGCTATAAACACGATTTATATCTAATGAACGGGTAAATTTACATATCAAAAAGATAACGAGTCCGAGTCAATAGAATATGATTTATAAAAGGTAAGTATTTAGAGTGGTGAGAGCAGTCTAGTGAGCGGTCGCGGGCGCCGGCTAGCTGGGCAGGGAGCCACGCGCCCCCCGCGTCACGGCCGCCGGCCCTGGCGTCGCCGGCGACAGCGGGTCCGACTCGCCGCATTCGGCTGATGACGAGCTGTAACCATATACTTTATTTATTTATTTAGGCACACAAAACAGAATACAATTGGAATATTAACAATAGAAATACGATAAAACATACGAACTAGATTGTATTCCTAAACATGTGTACACAGCAACAACAAAATAAATGCAGTACTTCTTAAATTACATTAGAGTGTATATGTATAAGTATGTACATAACAAAAAGAAAATGTAAAGTTACTAATATGGAAAGGAAGTTAGAAAAACAAAAACAAAAAAAAAGTTAGAAAAACAACAGCGCTCAAAAAATATCAGCACCGTTGCTTCTTCAGAATTGCCAGTATATCACATTTAAATTTCAATAATTTTCCACTAAGCTATCGTTATATTGGCAACACATTCTGACCAGTGGGCTGTAAATAGAGGTGTTATTAGTATATACCTTAGGAGAAAAAATCCTGTATGGGGGGAGCGAGATTTCGGCCTGGTATTGAAATTTATATTGGAAAGAAGAGAAGGAGAATCAATATGGGAGTGAATAATTTTGAATAAACAAATGAAATCCAGATATTTGCGTCGTGTCTCCAACGATGATAGTTTAAACTTGGTTAACTGTTTGGAGTATGACCTGACTTGACGTTGGACACCGTATCTGTAGTTTGATATGTTTAGGCACTTGGACTGCACTCGTTCGATACGTTTACTGTGTATGTTGTAGTGCGGGGACCAAACAACCGAATTAAATTCAACTTTTAAGACAAGGGCGGATCCAGGGGGTCATGGGGGTCATGACCCCAACCCCTGGGCTGGGTCTTTTGTATTTTTGAGCCTTGTCAGTACTGTGACAACATTAACAGCAAATTAGCATATGAATACTTAAAATTTGTTAAAAAGTTTCAAAAATATGTCTCAGGAAAAAGAGATGGCGCAAAGAATTCCATTCTTGTGCAGTACGCAACAAGAATGCGGATCGATATCGCTGAATACGGATTTTTGGAATTTCAACGAGAAATGGGTGGTAATTCGCCGACTTTCTGCTAGTCCTGTAGTGAAATGGGAAGGGTGGAATTAGGTCATGAAGCTCTTGCGCACATTCCCCGAAATGAATCCTGTAGAAAATAGACAGACAT
Source organism: Lycia hirtaria (assembly GCA_947563715.1). Classification (NCBI taxonomy): domain Eukaryota; kingdom Metazoa; phylum Arthropoda; class Insecta; order Lepidoptera; family Geometridae; genus Lycia; species Lycia hirtaria. The sequence goes on from OX387375.1 coordinate 31,712,143, forward strand.
GCTACTTTACGGCGGTGCTTGAGACTAAGTAGCTTCTTGGCAGCTAGTTTATCGTCACCGATTAACCTCACAGCTCGCCGGTCCACTGATTTCAAAGCTTCCAGCTGATACTTGGCTGATCCAATTAAAAAAGATCTTACAATTTAATTAAGAAACATAATTTGTAGCTCTCACTTTAATGAATGTGTAACAGGATTTGTTATTATATTTTGTTTGTCAACAATGTTAGATTTACATGTTAGTATTAGTTTAATATTCAAGTCTAATGGTTTAAAATAACATTAAAATCAAAATAAAAAAATCATGGTTAAATATAACATTTTTGTTTTTTTTGGGTTCCGTAAAAAAAGATCCACAACTCTGGCTGTCTATACATTCATGCAAAAAGTACTAAATGTTTTAAATAAAAAAAGTACGCTGTAGGTATTTTGCTCGATATGTCAAAAGCTTACGATAAGGTTAAATTTGAAATTTTTTTAGACAAATTATATGGAGTAGGAATTCGTGGGATACCTCATGAGTGGTTTAAATCGTACCTAAAAAATAGGGAACAGTTTGTAGAAGTCTTGTATTATAATCTTAAGAAAAAAATCATCCAAAACATACGCTCGGACCCAACAAAAATAAATGCATCAATACCTCAAGGAAGCGTCCTTGGATGCCTGTTGTTCCTAATCTATATAAACGATCTCCCAAAAGCTATAAATGAACCATGTGTTTGCTTTGCTGACGACATATCCTTACTTACTTCATCAACAGATACAGATATAAATTTTAAACTTACTGAACTGCTCAAACAAACTACTGATTGGTTATACAATCACAATCTTGAGCTGAATTTAGCTAAAAGTAAAATAATATCATTTCATCCACATCAGTAATCTCCACTTAAGTTAAATTTTTCATTCCGCGGCACCAAATTAGACGTTGTTAAGGAATCTACTCTGTTAGGTATTGTATACTTGGAGGTGTTTCTTCTGAAGTATCTAGACGTGAGTTATCCGCAAATAGACCTGCGAATAGATTCGCCTTTTCTACGGCGGTATGAGCTAGAGATCCGTCCGGTTTCAACAGTGGAGTAGTTGTACTTTTCCGTTCGAGCGATCCTTTTGATGGTAATCGTAAAGCTGTAACGCATGGTGTGGTGTAGTGTGATGTTACCTGATGATGGAGGCACGCATGTCGTCAGTGAGCAGCGGCAGCTGGTCCTCGGTGTCGGGGCGCGCGTGACACTCGCACCGGCAGTGCTCCGGCTCCACGTAGCTGAAGAGCAGGGGCGCGCCACCGTCCCCGGCGCCGCCCGCACCCGCTGGTAACATTTGAATGCGCTTCGGCTGCTTGCGCCGCTCCGGCACTTCCTCGAAGTCGATCCATTCCGACTTGGAGCGGGACTCACCGCCTGGAACACATCGGCGACTCCATTTACTCTTGAAAATGATCATGGCTAAGAGATCGTCGAAAACGGTACGCCTTTATACCTGCTTTATACTACGTTTATAGCGTGGTGGACCACGCTATTTATATAGATTTCAGTAAAGCCTTTTACTTAGTTGATCATATCATACTATTAAAAAACCGGATAAGTGCGAGTCAGACTCGCCCACCGAGGGTTCCGTACAAACTGGTAGATATCGAGGTTACTTTTCTTCACAGAACTACATCGTCGATGAACAAATACTTATCAAAATATGATATTGATATATTTTTCAATAGTGTGAATTTAATACGTTCACAATTAACTTCTGAATTCTTTGATTCACAAACTTAATTAATTTACAAATTACTTGAAATTAGTATTTTTTTCCGCTCAGTATCTTTTCACTTGAAATATTGTTAAGATAGGCGCGTACAGCGTCAAGCTTATTTCATATTTTTCCAAACTATAGGCGAAAACTTGTAATTAGCGTCGTAATTTATATAAATGTATAGTTTATTTAAGTATTTAGGCTGTAAGTTTTCCTAAAAATATAAAATGAAATAAGAGGGGAAAATCATATTTTTTTTTATATTTTCCTTCATAAACCGAAAAATATACATCGTAAAAATATTTAAAACCCTGTTTTAGCATAAGCTAATGAAGTTCTTTCATATGTTAACACACATGATACGGTTAAAGAACTTTGGACCCTTATTCCTTGCATGAAGACACAATTTTTTCGTGTTTAAATTAAAAATGTCCAGTATTCGGATTTTTTCCTATATGTGTACTCTAACACAATGCTTCTTGCCAAATTTCATAGTTCTAGGTCAACGGGAAGTACCCCATAGGTTTTGATTCCCTTGTGAGTGTTGAAATGTGCGTTTTTTACGACATATTCGGCTGTTACTTTTTTTTTCGAAAACTGAGATTTTTTTTCTTTCTGCTGCAAGAGATTATGGATCTGGGGGGCAATTCAGTTATTCAAAACCGATCCGTAACTGAAGGACTGACTTGTGCGGAGCATTTCCTGTCGGCTGCTATCTTTTTTTGATTTAGTAACGAGCGAAGGACGTGTTACGTTTCATCAAATGTGTCAATTGTATGACATAAAACTGACTGAATCAAAAAAACTATGGCGGCCGGCGGGAAACGCTCCACATATGGTTCGGCTATGGAGCGGTCTTGAATAACTGAATACAGTACAATACAATACAATACAAAAACACTTTATTGACACCATAATAAAATAACATTAGGTACATAATTAAGGCTGAATTGGGTTTTAATGTGTATATGGTTGTGTGCATGGCCGTAGGCAGGGGGGGGGGGTTGGGGGGTCCAAACTCCCCCCCCCCCCCCCCCCGAAATCCTGGCTATTATAAAAATTCTTCCAGGCTTCAATAATTTTATAAAATGCCTCAAAAAGTTTCGCGCTCGCTTCGCTCGCGCATTATTGTTTCATATTGATCATTAAAGTGCCGTGAACTTTCTAATACGAGCAAATAATTCACTAAAAATAGCCACTAACCAAAAATTTTTGCGCGTTCTTGTAGGTATGTTTGTAATTTTCTATAAAGTCATATATTTATATTTAGGATTATTAAATTGGCAATCAATGCATTCAAATGGTTGTATTTATAATTTTTGATAGCGTTAAGTCGCTCTTTACCAGTCGGGTATTTCCTTTTAACACAGTTACTTGTTTGATTCATCTGGTCCACGAAAATCTAGGACTCGCTAACACGATCAATGAATCAAATCACTTCTATTTTGGCATGGAAGTACTGTGGGTTCATTAATACGAGAAATAAATCATATTACTATAAAAACACCACTAAAATTTTCGCGCTCGCGCACTATTACTATTTTGACATAGAAGTACTGTGAGTTCACAAATACGAGAAATTTTGCATATTACTATAAAACACTACTAAAAAAAATTCGCGCTCGCTTCGCTCGCGCATTAATATTATTATATTATTTTCACATGGAAGTACTTTGAGTTCACTATACGAGAAATAAAGCATATTACTATAAAAACACCACAAAAAATTTCGCGCTCGCGCATTTATTACTATTTTGACATAGAAGTACTGTGAGTTCACAAATACGAAAATTTTGCATAATACTCAAAAAAAAATTCGCGCTCGCTTTGATCGCGCATTCATATTATGTTGACATGGAAGTACTATAAATTCACTAATACGAGAAATAAAGCATATTACTATAAAACACCACTAAAATTTGCTAGTTAAAACGTTTTTTTTTATTACTACCCAAACATAATAGCACATTTTGCTATGACAAACTTGGTATTCATTTGGGACATTTAAGTGCTAATTTTTTTACGCTCACACAGTATACGTAAGATATGGGACAACATGGCCGCAGACTCTGCCCCCCCCCCCCCCCCCCCTCCCGCTATGAGAAGGCTATAAGCTATGCCCATGTCCATTGCTGAACCCCCCCCCCCGAAATGAATTCCTGGCTACGGCCCTGGTTGTGTATATGTCTGTATAAGGTTTTAATTTCAACTTGATACCTTCACGCGTTCCCGAGATAAAGGTCTTGACACCCGGACGGACGGACAGACGGACAACAAAGTGATCCTATAAGGGTTCCGTTTTTTCCTTTTGAGGTACGGAACCCTAAAAACTACTATGATTATGCACACAGTGTAGGTACATAAGTGTTCGCATCTGGTCGTGCAAATAACTTGAGGTGGTTATTTATTTATTATATTTTTATTTTTTTTATTTAGTTTAGTTAGTAGATATCACGTAGGGCAGCTGCTATTTACTCGATTTATTGATAAATCTACTTAAATTATAGGGAGTTCCAAAGAAATCTCATGCATAGATACTCTCGTTAAACATAACTACTTCGGCAGTCGGGCAAAAGTACGACTTGTACGTGACTACCAACAAACATCCGGACAGAAGACAGAAATAAATGCCAGTTGATAGAGACTTTTGTTTGCTTTGCTAATTAGGTCAGTAAAGAAAGTTAGAGAATGGAAGCGTGGTGAGAACGCGTGACCTCGTCGCTGACAAGCTAGTAGCTCAGGGTAGGTAAGTACCTTTATGCACTATGTAAGTAAGTTACCGCTGGTATCACCGCCGCTGCGCGTGCGCGTGCGATCCTGTTGCGGCGAGGGCGCAGGTGCGGTGCGCGGGCGGCGCGGCAGCTTGATGCGCAGCTTGTCGGCGTGTAAAGGGGGTGGTGCGACGGGCGGGGGCGGCGCACGCGCGGGCGGCGCGGCGGCGCGTGGCCGCTGCACGCCGGAGACTCGCACGCCGCCGCGCTCGCGGACCGGTACCATGGGCAGCGCCACCGACCGCTCCTGGGGCAGCGTCGTCGGCACATACGGCAGCTCCTCCTCGAACGACTCCTGCGCCACCTGAACAGTGCACACCGTGTGAGCACCGAGCATTTGAATCCTAATCAACACCGTTTCAGACCGCGGAAGTCAACATGTACCAACTTTACTGGCTATGTGAGTAATATTCTTAAAGCTTTATATGCCGCATAAAGGATATGAAACTCACGTTATATACCTACACAGATTTTAGTAAAGCTTTCGACCTGGTAGAGCATGACTTACTTCTGAGAAAGCTTCAACTAGAATGACGGGACGCTACGCAGACGGTTTCAGTCTTATTTGCGGAACAGATCGCAGCTGATTGTAGCCAAAGGTTTCAAATCTGATGTAACTGGTGTGCCTTCCGGTGTTCCAGGCTCCCACCTGGGGCCTCTCCTCTTTGTGAATTTATATACGATTTACCCAATGTTGTATAATCTAGGGTCAGACTCTTTGCGGATGACCTTAAACTCTATAAGGTAATCAGGATTCGAAAACAAGAGGATATCCAGGCTGATTTTGGTAATGTTTGGTATTGGTGTGTGAGTAAATGTTTCTTCATAAGTTTCTCTCAAAAACGAGGGCTCTGTCTTGTTAGTTATAATCTATCGATAATACCTTTAAACGAGCAATTCTTGTATACCTATATATAATAAATAAATAAATAATCTGAATCTCGGAAACGGCTCCAACGATTTTAATGAGATTTGGTTTGTAGGTAGATTAGGTAGATTCGTCTACACATATCCTAAATCCTACCTTTTATAATATTAAAAGCGAAAGTAAGAATGAAGTTTTATGTAATAAAAAAAAACCATTATTTAATTTGGCACATAAATTCTTTAGGACCCCGAGAAGGGCATAGTCTATAATTTATCGTTAACATCATCACCGTTATTCATCAGTACGCGGGTGACACCGCGGGGTGCAGCTATATAGTTCCTTAAAAAGAAATTAGGTGTCGGATCTCAGATTCTGTGTTTCTTAGTTACCTTGCAAAGTAGCCCAATTTTTTTACGCAAGATAGATCTACTATTGACAAACTGAAATTCCCGAAGGAGGGATATAACTTCTAAAGGAAAATAACTTCTAAAGTTTGGTAGGCAAAAAGATAGGGTCTCCAATTCTGTGCTATTGCCTCGTGGCGGATTAAACTAGTATTAAATAAAGACAAAAAAAGTATTCTGATTTTAATCATAAACGCTAAGAGGAGTCTACAGAGTACAGACTCAAACCGGCCTACTCGTGCTTGCGTGCTATAGTTGTGAATTAACAGGAACTATTTTTATTATGGTTATTAAAATCTGGTCCTTCTGTCAATCAATATACATGGAGATAAACTGGACTCACCACTAGTACGCGTTTCTCGACGTCGTTCCCAGTACGCGAGGGCGCCGCCTCGGAGCTCGGTTCTGACTCAGAGGAGTCTCGAGCCGCGTCCTGTGGCGTCGCACCCTCGGACGTGGCGGGAGTGGCGGCCCCCTCCGCGATGTGGGTGTCACGCAGGGCCGGCAGTTCGCCCTCGAAGCTCGGGAACGAACCGGATATCTCACTGGTGACGCTCGGCGTCTTTGTGATGCTGAACTGCGTGCTGAACACCTGCTCGCGACTGCCGACGTGCGTCGTAAACACGAGCCGCTCCTTGCGGCGGCGACGCGTGTCCTCGACAAGAGGCGCCGCATCCGGCACGGTCGTGTCCGCCGGCGCTGGCGCCGGCGCCGGGTTCGCATCGAGGGACTCACCGGTAATCACCGTCGTGGGTGGAAGGCACGCGACCACCGGCGATCTAACCGCTGTACACGTGACCGCTTTCGTTTCCTCAACGGTCTTCGCTGGCCGGTCCGGTTCTCGGGTTCGGGTCGTTTCTCGAAATTCGGCCTCAGAAGCTCTCTCCGTAGGCGAGTGAAGTGGGATAATGATGCTTCCGTCCGGAAGAACCGTGCGGTGAATCGGCTTGGAGTGGCGTGAAACGTGAGACGGTTGGGGCTCCGTCTGATTGTACGCCGCCGCGGGAGGTTCAGTTCGCGGATGCGGATCCGGCTCGTTGGCGCAGTCGAGCATGGCGCGCGGCTGTGGCGCAGAGGCGGGACGCGGATCGCGCTGCACTGCGGCCAATGGAGGCGCAGCCTCCGCTCCGGAGCTGCGCCTCGGTGCCGTGCCGCCGCGTTCGTCGGGCGGCGTCCGTAACGGGATATGGATGATACCGTCTTTTGCGTCTTCGTAATATTTGAGGTTGTTGAGTTTGCGGCGGTCGGGAGGCGGCGCGGGTAGCGGACGCGCACTTTGCACCACGGGGGAGCCATCGCGCGAGGTGGGCGAGGGTTCAGCTCCGGCACTGCGTCGTGGCGTCCTAAACAGCGACAACACTGAGCCCCGGATCTTGTTGCCGGAGGTAGGCGTAGCGGAGCGGTCGCGGCTCTTACTTCGTGACCGCCCCTCTGTGAGGCTCCGCTTGCGACGCAGCGCCTCCGACGGTGACTCAGGAGAGGCGATCGTCTCGCGCGACTTGAATAGGGAGCAGAAAGAGGATTTCCGCGATACGGGTGGGTTAGCCGGAGAGGGCGAGCGGCGGCGCGATGGCGTAGGGCTGGCGGCGGTGGCCGGAGACGCCGTGGGCCGCGCCGCCACGCCCAGCTCCAGGGTCGCCGGCTTGCGCGCTGGTTCCTCCCGGCTCTCTTCCTCTTCCTCGTAGCTGTCGTCGGGCTTCAGCTTGATGCGAATGATATCTTTCGACTTATTCCTACTCTTGTACACCTCGGGCTCGGAGGGCTCGCGCCGGAGTCGCGGTCGAGCTTTTCTTTCTTCTATTCGTGTTCGGTTCTTCGTCTCTTTTTCATTTTTGTCGTCGATGGCGGGCTCCGTGGTCGCGGGAGGCGGCGGTACGACCACCGTCACGGCGGGGGTTATGGGCACCGTCCGCGCGCTCTCCACCGTTACTTCCGTGCGCACCTCTCGACGGTCGCGTGCATCCACCGGAGCTACGGGTAAGGACTCGGGGGGCGAGGTGACGGGGGACGTGACCCGAGGCAGAGGATCGTTCACCAAACCCAGGATCTGATCAACGAGTGCGCCAGCGCTAATCTCTGGGTCGGTTTCGATCGGCTTTGGGCCGCAGAACGAAGTCTCCAACAGCATACGGTGCGGAGAGGGGGAACGCGACGCGGCCGACACCACCGACAGGCGGGACACGCGGGACAGCGCCGAACACTGGCTGCCAACGCTGGAAAGGCGTGACGTGCGCCCCGATACCCCCAACAACGCCGCCTCTGAACTCTGGCTGTCCTTACGCGAATGGCGACGCTCGGTTGGAGGCGGCGGCGGTGGCGGCGGTGGCGCGGCCACTGCAGGGGCAGCGGAGGCCGGCCGAGGCGCGGGCGCATCGCGCTCGCCCGGCGCTGGCTCTAGAAAGGCCAGCTCTTCCGTCGACGATCGCAGCTCTAATGCACCGTCCTCGCGGAAACCCAACTCGAGGTTGTTGCCGCCGCCGCCCGCGAACAACGCCAGCTCGGGCGAAGAATCACGCGAATCGTGGTGACTGGAGCTAGACGCGCGGGAGATATCTATGCGTGGCGTGGGCGTCGCCAGCGCGCCACCTGGCGTCGAGTGGGAGCGGGCGCGTTGCTCCGGCGGCGCGAGGGACTCGCCCGGGCTCGTGCGAGCAGTGTCCTCACGGATCTCGGGCAGCCGTGCCGGCGTCACCTTGCTCTCGGGACTCGACTGTGGAACACATCACACGTTGAGCACGCGGGTACTACTCGAAATCAACTTGGAATACTAGCTATCGGAGTAGTCGAGTGACAGTAAGATGCGTCAGATTCAGCGAAGCGTGAAGGGTAGAAAGAAAGAGATACATACTGGTTTGCTCACCTCGTCAGAGCCGTCGTGGTCAAAGGAGGCGATGGGCGCGGGCCCGCGGCGCGGCTGCCGCGTGGGCGCAGGCGCCGGCGCTCCGCTCGCGGCCATGCGACCACACACCGCACACCACGCGCCACTGCGCACCCTGACATGTTGTTACTTATATACTTGGAGATCTCCCACGGTAAAACTAACATTCTGCCCCATAAATCAGAAGCATGAGCTTATACGACAGAGAAAGAAATCCGTTTTAGATAAACAGGGGTACTACTTTTGATAGTCATTGCAGCCTGATCGAGAAGAATACGAGTATTGTAGGAAAGAAACTTGTGTCGGTTACCTGCCTTTTTAATTGACTAGGTTAATCACAGTAATTTTATGGCTAGGTACATGTATTCTATTTTGATCAGTTAAGACTTTCACAGAAGCCCAAAGACTTAGTATCATTAATTACACACCTTACTTCATCCGTTGGCGATACACAGAAGGAGGTGATCTACTAGGGCAACCGGATACTGTCCACTCGTAGAACTCTGTCTAAATTCATCAATCGTTGACTTGTCGTTTCCATTTCGACAAATCGATTGCCGATTGCGAACGTCACTGTCTGTCACTCGATCGTCCTGGCCACGTTTGGCTGAACATGGTGGATATTCACACTCGAGATTGAGACGTAGATTATTGTCTCCGGGTCTAGTGGTACCGGGCTGTGCTGGAGGCCCGTTCACGGCGGCATGTCTGTCATGCGAGGGTGCTGCGCCCTCAACGCGTGCTGACAGAGCGATCGACGCGGGTCGCGCCTGCGTCCTCCAACTCCACTTTATTACGCTTGCGCGAACATTCGCCCCACTTCCTCACGCACATTTACATCACGCTAAGTGCACCCTGCGGGTTCACCCTTTTAGTTATAACAATGTTTATCGAGATAAACAGTCACTCTTAAATCTACTACTTGCCACTCTGTGATACTATCTTATTGCGGACTATACTCATCTGTATGGAATAAAAAAAAATTACTTGAATTCTTGTACTTACTCGGTTGAACGTTCGGAATGGGCGTCGGCGTCGTTTGATATGCGGCTTAGTGTTTGTTATCTTTGTTATTTGGAAGGCTCCGAGTGGTTGTGGTGAACTCATGGCCGCGGCGAGGAGAGCGCCCGTTCCTGGCACAGACGGCCTGCTTCCTGGGTTTGATCGATCACAACACCGGCCCTTGTCTTCATGCATTCACACAACGCCTCGGATATTACTATTCATTTAAGTTGGTGACGGCCAATAGGCTGTCATACGCATCGACTCCCTGTCCCTTAACGATGGATGATAATATTTTTTTTATCAATTTCATTCCGCTTCATCAGATATCCAAATAACATAATTAGTTTGTACTACTGATACCAACATTTTTATTGCTTTCTGCTTAATAATAAGAAAATATCATATTAACATTAACTAGCATATATATATTACAAATTTGTTTATTCGTCACAAATAATACAAATATTTTCTTTAACAAGAAATCTGCCATGCCATGCCATGAGCAACTACGCCACAAGCATCAACATAAGATACGCATACCATACCACAAGTAAATAACACTCAGAGATAACACTACGTTTCATAAAAGCTCACTTCTAACAGGCATAATAATTTACCACTAGAAATTAAGACCTTAAATGGCAATAAGTTTAAAATTAATTTAAAGAAATGGCTTGCAGATAAGGCATTTTACAACCTAGATGAGTATTTTAAATATACCTACAAGACCATTTAATTACCTATAAGTTAGTTGTAGTTAATGATAATACTTAGATTTATGTGTCATACATTTATATAGCCATTAATAACAATAATATATTTATAATTTTTAGGGTTCCGTACCTCAATAGGAAAAAACGGAACCCTTATAGGATCACTTTGTTGTCCGTCTGTCCGTCCGTCCGGGTGTCAAGACCTTTATCTCGGGAACGCGTGAACATTCTGCAGCAAGATACTATGGATCTTCGTATATAGTTTTAATTTCAACTCGATACCTTCACGCGATCTCGTGATAAAGGTCTTGACACCCGGACGGACGGACAGACGGACAACAAAGTGATCCTATAAGGGTTCCGTTTTTTCCTATTGAGGTACGGAACCCTAAAAAAAATGATTTCCCCCTTTTATTTAGTTTGTACGGAACCCTCGGTGGGCGAGTCTGACTCGCACTTGTCCGGTTTTTCATATACAAATAGCCAAAGAAAATTCATAGAGTAGGTAATACTATTAACATTAATAGGTACATAAAAATATTTTGAACCAAACCAAAAATTTGAATTGATTATAATTCATTGATTTAATTTAGCTTGATTTAAATTACAATTCTCAACACAATGTGGTATTGAAAATGTCTAAATCTTTGCAGATTTCGTTATACATATATGTTAGTGACATGCGGTACATTGGGGAATGCCGGCAATAATTAGTACGAGAATATGGGAGGCTGAACGTTTTCCGATTAACTAGGCGACTACTAAGGCGGGGAATTTGCAGGTTACATTTTGAGAGAAGATCAGGACTATCAACTTTTCCTGTTATTATTTTGTGCAGAAACACGATATCGGCGGTTTTCCTTCTATGTGCAAGAGAATTTAAATGAAAGTGTGCAAGTCTAGAATTGTAGGAAGTTAAATTACGGCAGAGATTATTTGCATATGAGAGGTGTTTTTGAATTCTTTCCAAATGGTTGACATGAACATCGTATAGGTACTTTTTTCTAGTAAACTTTATGTGAAAACATTTAGATTAATTAATCATCATTCCATTAACAGAGTACCAAATGCTGATCATCTCAATGTCATTTTCCTATGTTAATATTATTATTAACTTCGTATTAGTACTTATACTTATAGTAAGAACACAACATAAGAACATAAGAACTTCATGCTGCACGCCCGCAATGGGTAAAACTGTTGAAACTGATGAAAACAGGCTATATTTAATACTAGAAAAAATTAGGGATCCCTACTAAAACTTCAATAATGTAACGCAAGGTGTAAAAAAATTTGCCATAAAATGTCTTTCATTGCAGACGCTGATTTCATTGCATTTGATTTTGATAAACCTTCATTGACTCCTAAGTTGAGAGATACTAATTTACTAATAAAAATATAAATTTATAATATATATATATAATAATAAATTTTTTGCAATACGACTTCTAGTTTCTGCGTAATACGTGGACAAGCATACACATATATAAAAAAACATATACTTAAGAAATTTGGCACACATGTTAAGAAGCTGCTATATACTAACTTATACAACTACTGTGCAGTTCTGACAATATGACATACATACAGGTCGAATTGATAACCTCCTGTTTTGAAGTCTGTTATCGCACGGATTCTGGGATATTAATTTTAAGCATTTTATTACGCCCATCGGCTATCCGAACACCCAGTATATTTATAATGCTGGTTTTTGCATCATCATAATTGCAATTAATTGACTTCAAAAAAGGAAGAGGTTGCCAATTCCGTTAGTTTAATGTTTGTTACTTTACAACTCCCTGATTTATAAACCGATTTGGAAAAAAAAGGAAGGATTTACTTTCAGATTAGGCTTATATAAGTTTTATCAAAATTGGTTGAGAAGTTTATTTTTAAAAACAATATAACTGGATAATAAATTATATATGACTATCTGCGCCCCCCGGTTTCACGCGCATAATAAGAAAAAGCTGTGATGATGATGAAAATTGGTCTATGTCCGTCTGTAAGTTCATAGCTCTCTCTTAATATTAATTTCATAACGATCAAATAGAATATTGTAATAGAAAAAAATATTCCCGTATGGCGCGGCTCGCAAATGTCCCATTTCAAAATAGTAATGTGATGCAGTATTTATATTTTACAATCATTATTGGAAGCTTTTTAAATGAAATGGTACTTACCAAAAATATTTAAAAGCAGTCATACGGACGGATCGGTCAGTCGTTGGATGAGTGACCGTGAGTGGCATTTCTTTCTGAGCCCTACCATGGGTCGGGTGACACGTTAAATTGTAAGTCCCGGTTGTTTGTTCTTAAAAACAGCAATCATCAAGACAGATCACATGCCTTTCGACGGCGTAATAACTCTGACATTAGGGCTGGCCACTCAGTCTATACGAATTTACTTTATCTACAAACTTCTAAGGTTTGATCCGAAAACTGTTTTAAACAAAGTTTGTTTTAACAAAATTAGTACAATCGAAAACTTATTATCGATATTTGTTCCTGTCCCATCTCTAATTTTGTTACTATTTTATCTATCCCTACTGCCTATCTGTGTTATACACCTGCAGCTCACGCGTTTTGTAGGTATTTTTTTGTTGAAATTCGTGTTTACGTATTAGGTAAATTCCTCCCCTTAAATTATTATATCTTTTGATTTTGGTATCAATCGATTGTTTAAACAATAATCTATGCTTCTGCGGTTTACTTTTTACAAAAAAAAGTTGGATCACATTTAGGGGGAGGAATCTGTCTACGCTTTTTGTGTGATTTTGTATGGGGATAAAACGGCTTCTTCCCTCTTAAGCCACAGACTAGATATAAAATTAGAAAAATAATATGAATATCTCGGTGAATAATACAAAGGGGTTAATAAAGACACCCTAAGCCAGTTATATCTCAGTTTTCAGGGATTCGCAGAAAGCAAATCGTTAATTTCACCCCAATAACATAAACTTCTTTAAGTGAAAATAACTGTTTGACAAACTGAAAAAGCCGACTTCAAAATACGCAATACAATACATATGTACGCGACTGGCTGTTTGCTTTTCTACAGGCACTTGATGATATTTTACCAGTAATCTTGTTATAAAAACTAAAGTACTGCATCGATTTAGATAAAATTTATATGGGACCACCTCTGAAGTATGACCTACCAAATACAAAAATAATCATCAAAATCAATGCACAATTGGCTGAATAATCGGTGAACAAACATGCAGACCGAATTGATAACCTCCTTCTTTTTGGAAGTCGATTAAAAATACACTCGCTTTACAACATCTATTGGCTCTGCAAGCAGTAGATCTCTCTCGTCGATTCCCACAAAATCCCCGATCAAATTCTCTACAATATCAGGAATTTCCCACAGCAATAGAAATTTCAGTAGTCTCAAAATGTGGTATGTAAAGATATTTTTCGGTATTTTTTAAATATTTTTATTTTATAGATTAGATCATTTAAAAGAACTAATTTCAATATTTTACTTATGCATGCATGTTTGTTGCATGCGTAAGTAAAATGCATGTTTTTAGCTCCTGGGTAATATTATTGTATAAGGATAGATCGGAATAATCCAAGTTTTCTTGCATAAGATAAATAAATAAATTTATTTATTTTGATACAAATAAATATGAAATGAAATATGAGATGTTTGTGAACTTTCAATATTTTATTTAAATAGAGGTACGTTGAACTCTCGTACATTTTATTTTATTTCGATTGTCATGAGTTAGATAGATACTGAAAATCGAGATAAAATCCACGAGAAGATATCTGGTGCCACTACCCATATACTCAGGTATTTACCGACAAATCCACGAGAAGATATCTGGTGCCACTACCCATATACTCAGGTATTTACCGACAAATCCACGAGAAGATATCTGGTGCCACTACCCATATACTCAGGTATTTACCGACAAATCACTATAATTATGATCGATATTGTCATTTTATGGTACGCACGGTGTGTACCTACAATAAAGAGTTCATCTATCTATCTAAATCCCTATTACTCTAATTTTCGTTATTGAAAATTTTCTGATGAAAATATTGTAAATTTATTTGAAAGTGGTTACCTAGTACGACCTATCCGTAGTCTTCATTTGATGTCTTTTGATGTACTATCTTACTATTCTTAGTTTCGATAACTCACTTTATTTAGCAAATTACAGTTGTTAAATGGGTTAAATGAAACAATTTCGCTTCACAATCATAATTTATTGTAATGTCAACAGAACAGGGTCCACCGTGTCGGTCGGTGGTGTCGGTGGTGTCGGTGGTGTCGGTACTAGGCTAGGTGTGCACTCTCGTGCGACGCGTGCCGCGCCTCTGCTCTGCCGGCTGCAGCGGCAGCGCTACTCACGATGTCTACCTTCAGTTGAGGAGGTCTCCGTCAACTGATACACATTCAGTGTCGTATAACATAACATAATATATATTATAACAATATGTGTAGCATCATATACATTATACATATAATATTATAGAGTATAGATGTAACGTATTCATTTCCTATTCGTATCAGCTTTTTACATTACCTATATTTAAGAAAGGGCTTTTCTCATCGTTTTTGATTAAGTAAATAACTACTAGATATATATATAAATATATTTATTTAATATAATATTAAGTATGTCATCTATAATAGTTTGCATGATAACTAGTGATATTATATAAATGAGTGTCCTGTATACTCGTAGCGTTCATGTCTAGATATAGGTATGTACAGTTATGATGAGGGCTGAGCTGCCATTACTACATTAGAATAAATGAAAGCTTCATTTGGAACGTTGGAACGTCAACGATACTCCAACAACAGCCAGGGATCTTAGCAGGGAATGTACCTATGGAAGGTTTTGTGCTTCGTAATAATACTGTCCGGTACGGACGCACCTACCTACAAAGTATGGAACACACGAACAATACTACGTTGTACATATTACGAGTAACATTATTGCTTAAAACTCTAATATACACCTCAACAATAACTGGAATGAATATGCAGATATATCACAACAGCAGCGGGGAGCCTCCGGCTACCAGCTACCGGCTACCGGCTACCAGCTACCAGCTACCAGCTACCAGCCCCGGCGGGAGGCTCCGCATGTTGTCGTCATCGACCACGTCGTGGATACGCGTAACAACATACCATTTAACGGAGTAACGAACAATATTATTTAATATATAGAATAAACGTATCGATTTTAACTTTTCCCTTTTGATGCGGTACAGAAGATTCAATTGGTCTTTACTCATTACAGAATATTATCTATCCTTACGCTAGGGCTAGACATCGGCGACGGCGACGGCGGCGGCGACGGCGGCGGCGACGGTGGGATGTCGTCCATTTCGTATGAGTTATACATATATTCGATTAAACGTATTATTTATTTACAATATGAACCTGACTCTCCGCAGTCACGTTCTATTTCTAACAATATGCTGAGTTTCCCCTACATCTTTCCTACATCTTTTAAACGATACCGTAATAAAATAACTAAACCGTTTTTGATACAAAACTCTAATGCATAGATATGTACATGTACACGCGGTACGTACAAAAATTATCAACATGAAATAATGATATCACTCTCTAAATCAAAATCGACAGCTTCAATATTCAAAGTAGCTATAGAACGTTACAAATCACTTCATCTGGTCCATCTCGCTCATCCATCGATGCAAGATTACAAATCTATCGCTATAGTATAGTATAGTGTCGCCTTTTCTAAATGGGGTCCTGTTTCCTCCTGCGGGCGGTGTGCGTTCCGCTGTTCCGTTCAGTCGGAGTCCGAGTCGGATGAGGGCGGCTGCGGCACGGCCTGCGCCGGCGCCGGCGGCGGCTCCGCGCTCTCCGGCACCTTGGCTGCCACCGCGTACGCCGGCGCGCTCTGGCCCGACGTACGTTCTATACCCACACTGGAAGTAACGGAAACAACTCTCCTTCAAAAACGGATTACGTAGTCGAGTAAAAATAATGATGACAGGCCTACTTAAAACATTGCTCTTTCGTTCAGAAATCAGTGTACCTACTCTAACAGCTATTGAGTTGAATAATGATGGATAAGTTATGCTTATGCCGATTCTCTAATCGAAATATAAAACAATTCCGGTTTAACCAACCTTTGCCAAGTATGTTTTGAGATGTGATTAAAGCAAAATCAGAAATGGTAGGTATCATTAAAAGGAGTAAATGAAGCGAGAACAAAGGAAGTAGGTATTCTTACATGTACTCGTGGCGTGCGAGATAGCGCACGTACTTCTCCGGCGGGTCTCCGTCGTGGTTCTGCAGCGACACGGAGCGGACGGTGACGTGGCTCGCCTGCGTCGCCGGCATCGTGAACTCGACGAAGGCGTGGCGCGCCAGCTCCGCCGGGATCTGGTCGTACGACGTGAGCGCCATGCGACACACCAGGTTGTGCGTCGTGTACGCACCTGAAAAACGATCCAGCCGTGTACCGTGTGATGTGATTTATTAGCATTTCCTATTCCAAACTCCTATAAAACATATAAGTTATGTATTAGTAATCACCGTTAAAAAATCTTTATTTTGATACACACGCGATGTATTTTGAAAACATTTTTTTTAGATTACTTTTTGCCGCCAAAAATCCTTAATCTTGTTTTATTTTAATTTTAATGTACCCAATGTCACTCTCACGACTAAGACGAATCTATTGACACCACTCACATAAAAATACGACAAGCCGTTTAGGCTCTAGGGCGTGCCAAAGAAATATACATAGGTACATACATACACTCGAAAAACATAACCCTCCTTCTTTCGCAGTCGGGTAAAAACTAAAATAATCTACTTTAACCAAGCCCTGGTTTCTTCTTTCTTTACTTGGATGATATATATTTTTCAGTTATATTAGTTTATAACCGAAACAATCAAACCAATTTTTATTAAATTTCTATAGAACCAATCTGAAAGTATGTCCTTTCGAATAAATATATAAATATATTAATTGGTTTTAAGTAAACAACCGTAACTATAAATACAACTGAATTGAATATATCGTCCTTTTTCGAAGTCGGTTAATAAGATTAGGGAGTGTAAGTTACCTTGGCCTTCCTTAGGCAGGCGCGGCATGCGCCACACAATGGCTCGGTGCTGGTGCTCATACTTGGCCTGGCCCGACGTCACTTCGATCAGAGACTCCTGCAACGCGTCCACGGTGCCCAGGAACCGTTCTATGCCTTTGATCTTACCAGTTCGTCTATAATACAAACAATATTTTTTTTTTACTATCACGGTCATTCATTAAAACACTATTGTTATTAACTCAAAGCATCAAAGAACACATAAAGGCAGTAAAGAATAATGAATCGCACAAATCTGCCATAGCTGAACATCTGCTGGACTCAGGACCTAATCATTGGATAGAATTTCACAAGCCGGAAATCGTGTCTACTGAACGGCACTACATACCTAGGCTGGTGAAGGAAGCCATTGAAATCTCAAAATGCCCAAATTTCAATCGAGGTGATGGTTTTCAACTAGCCAGTGCGTGGAATCCAGTATTAGGTAATCTTAAAAATAAAGATACGCGTCCAAAATATGTCCAAAACAAGACATGCAGTGATATTGTGAGTGTGTTTTGTCGGGACTATCAATCGAGTTCGAGTGCGAGTGATAACGCTCTTCGCAGTAAAAGACAAAGAAAGAGGGTAGACAGATATGTCTGCTCTTAACCATATCATCCACCTGCATTTTTCAGTCGCTCGTGAACATGGTGCATGTAACTGTGCCGAAATATCGGGAGCTCAAAATTAACGCGAACCCCGGTAAATATCACGTTAATAAACAATCATATTTTATATTTGCTAAAATAGAACTTACAGAGAGAATATACAGTTTATTGTTTTCGTTGTTGTTGTTGCCACCATAAAGTCACACAGCTGCCCAAAAGCCTCCCTTGGACTTATTGAGACTTATTTCTGTATCCATTTTATTCTACTGGTCCTTTTAAAATGAATTTACTGGTAATCCGCAAGTGATATCAAGTTGATCATCCGACAGACCGAGTCAGTGTCGGGTTGAGTGTTGATGCTGAGAGCGTTGTGTTATTAGTGGGTAGGGTAGGTAGTACCTGTGCGCGGACTTGACGGATCCGTATCGGAAGTGTTTCTCGACGCGGAACAGGTAGATCCAGCACTCGGGGATGGGGAACCGGATGGAGACGTCCTCGCAGGGCACCTGGCCCAGCTTGCGGGACGCGAACCCCGGGACCAGCACGTCAGCGCGCAGCTCCACCTGCACAGAACGACACGCTCCACTCGTGCTGCCTCCGAGCTTACTAGATCTGAGTAATTAGTCTACCTAACAAATACCCGTGAACTAACAACACGTCTGAAAATGTATGTTATAACGTAGTGTATCATTATCTAGCGCTCAGCTGGTTATTATATGCTATGAAGCGTGATTCTAGACCTTTATTACAGTGGCATAGTATCTCTTGCGGAACTGACGTCGCGACTTCCTCCTCTCCCCTCGCGCATAGCTCCGTCCCATGCTTACCTTCCTGGTGGCTGCTTCACATTGAATTTCAATACGATCACACTTCTTCAAATCGAGTGCTGGTAACAGTGTTGCTGATTTTCTAGTGTAAATTTAAATTAGTCTATATTTTGCAAGTTTCATTTCTAAAAAAAAAAACGTCGTTATGACTATTTTCGACCAAATATTGTATCGTAATGAGTTGTAAAATCAAATGTCTTGCTTACATAATACATACGAATACCTATCAAAGAGAAGCATTGAGTTTGTACTCGAATTTATAACATTACTGTGATTTGTTGATAGTTGTTAGAAAATTCTGCTGGCCACATCCTCGCTGATCGCAACTACGAGTTTTATTTTTAAATCTGTACAAGTGCGTCTCCTAGTAAGAGATGTTGCCTTGCCTTGTTTCCGATGACGCACCACTGCGCTTTTAGCTGCAGCGGCAGCTCCCGGTTCTTGGGCGGGCGGATGCGGAACCTCATTAGCTCGATGTAACATGCATCGGGTGGCTTGAACCTGTACAACGATTTGAGTCTGACTGATCTATTTGCATAAGTATCTCAAAATGTCCGAATGTAACATCAGTAGGTATTAGGTATATAAGTAAAATCAATATTGAAAACCTATCATTTATAAATAAATCACGAGCAAAACTCTCTCAGGAAAAAAACATTAATTTTCAGAATGTACCAATCCTGTCAGTGATCACACTTCAACCCAGTCCTGGATTTGTCAATAGGCCATTAAGGGCTGTGGCCTAGTGGCGGCAGCGTCCTAGGGGCGGCAGATTGAACTAGGGTATCGATTTTCAAGATAAGTAGGGGCGGCAAAAAATTAAATCCGCCACTGCTTCAACCATGTCACAACTACTCATACAGAGCAATATCCATTGATAGACACGGTCTACCTTTACTGAACGAGTAGTCTAAACGGATATCCGGCTCGAAGGATTGTGCAAAGCCACTCTGCCAATAATAGAAGCTCATACCCCTGATGTAGTTCCTTTTAATGCATGTTGATTTGGTTGATGTTGTGTAATTACTTGATGATTTGCGTGTCGGTGAAGTCCTGTGGCGTGACGCAGGCGTGGAACTCGGGTGCCTCCACTCGGATCCACTCCTCCGTGACAACGGGGATGATATCGTGGCGGCCGACCACCTCGCGGCCCTGCCGCCGCAGGTCGTTCACACCCAGCTCCACGTCCGGCATGCCTGCACCACGCGTCTCATCAATATTACCTATTATTGTCATTAGCTATCACGACTGCGCGGAATGGATAAATATGACTTGGTTTAGTCTGGCACAGGGCAAAAAATAGCGATGACTTAAAAATGAGCCATATCAATGAGTCGGAACTCGTCTATACGCAAATGTACCAAACGTGTACGTGTTTTGCCTTCGACTATAATTATGCGTTTATTCCGCTGTGAATAAATATCGGACGTAATTGTTTTACATAAAATAGATTGAACATCGACTCGTCTGATATTAAGCGACGGTGTGGCCGAGGATGAAGTTCATTAATCTAGAAGATATCACTCCTTAGCCTTGCCTTGAAAATTCCAAGATGAATAAATAGATAGAAGAAGGCGGTAGGCCACCAAGCGATAGAGAGTCGAGGCTCGCTCACCGCTGAGGAAGCCGAGGAAGAAGACGCGCACGCGCGCGATCTGCCGCTGCACCGCGCCCTCCGCGTCCTGCTCCACGTACAGCTCGTCCACCGCCGTGATCTGCACCTGTGCAGTGAGCGATAGGTTCGTGTTCATCAGTTATTAAGTATGTGCACGCGACTGGTACCTACTCATTCTAATTGAACAACTTTCGACGGATTTATCACGAGTATTATACATCATTTTATGACCTGACGTTGCGAACATTTCGTAGCATTCGTGGTCACAGGTGAGACCTAGACGACAGTTTTGGGTTTTAACCGACTTCAAAAATGGAGGAGGTTATCAATTCGGTTTTTAATGTGTTTGTTACCTCAATTCCGTTATTTATGAACCGATATAGAAAATTCTTTTTTTATTTGAAAGAATATAATTCATATTAGTCTCATAGATATTTCACCAAAATAGGATTAATAAGGTGGGTGGACCATGGAAGGCCACCTTAACACATAAACCGTTATTAATAAGGTGGGTGGACCATGGAAGGCCACCTTAACACATAAACCGTTATTAATAAGGTGGGTGGACCATGGAAGGCCACCTTAACACATAAACCGTTATTATTCCTTTATTTACAGGATAAATAGAACAAACAAATTATTAAGTAACGCTTTGTTTTATTGTGTAACATAGAAAATATTTTTTTATTGCAGATTCAATCAATATTTATTAAACTTCAATTTTGTAAATCTCTTCCAAACGGCCTTGCTAGGCACAAGACTCCATACAAGGGCAATAAAATAAATCAGTCGTTTAACTTAAAACTAATATTGTGACAATCAAAATATCTGCTTATACTTAAACTACTTAAAAAGGTCTTTCATTAAAACGAAACATTAAATAGGTTTAAAGATTATTTTTATTCTCATATTAAGATATATAAATAAACATCGTACATATACAATTAGTCACTTAAAATAAATTTTACAATCAATAATAATCATGTCAATAATAATCTAATAAAAATAATGAGTGCCCCAAATCAGGTTCCGTCGTGTTCACCTTTCCTCGACCAAAAGTGCCCATTGAACCGGTCGGTCGGCACACTCGAATCGGCACGCGCGCCGCCATTCACCGCTCCGACAACGCACTTGTGGCTGCCGTGAGAGACTGGGACGCTAGTCCCCTTCATCGATCGTGGAGGGCGTATCACGCGCAAGTATATATAATTATTTTTATTTAATTTAACTTAATTTAATTTAATTGATTTTATGATTTGTTAATTTAATGGATATGGATTTACATCTGGAATAAATAATTTTCCTTTCATTTCATTTTCATTTCATTACGCTGGCAGCGTTCCCGCGCTGTATGGCCAGGGAGATGTTTTGGGCCAAGAAATGGCCCGCCCGAGGATCGCACCCTCTTAAGCCGTTGCGCCAGGTCAGAGATGAACTTCTTTGCCTCCGAGCTCCACGGTCCCGCTGTTTCTACGGCAAAAGGGACAAACTCGTACGCTGACTCCAGGGCGGCATATTTGAGGTGTTTGCCTTTTGCTACTGACTCCGCTCGCGCGCGCGTATTAAGATATTACATCACTTCCATGAGAACATAATTAATGATTTAATTTATACAGTTCGTCATCGCAGATAGTACGTCCAAAATATAAATACAAACAAGGCAAGCTGCCCCCCCCCCCCCCCCCCCCCCCCCTAGAGATTAAAAAAATGTAGCCAACTGCAAAGCAATCAAAGTCCTAAGGCCGTGCAATTGTACCTGTATCTACCTACAATTCATATTTTTCTCATCCTCCATAATATTAACTTGCCCCCCCCCCCCCCCCCTGGGCCATGGGCTGGCGACGCCTTTGTTAATGAGTAATAAATCGATATCAAATAAGTTTCCAATAACATTCATAAAGAAATTATAAAAAAATAAACTGAGCTAAAATGGGTCAGTTCCTTGCAAGGCCAAAATGTTTCTAAGAAGTTGAAAAGTAATCTCTATATATCTCTTTAGATATATAAAAATCAATTGCTGTTCGTTTGTCTCGCTAAAACTCGAGAACAGCTGGGCCGATTTAGCTGATTTATTTATTTATTTATTATTGCAGTGTGTACAGAGCAAACTTAAATAAGCTAGGTACATACCCTGTTATAGGGTGTTGCAAACATACATTTACAAGTAAATAAAATATAAAGGTTGAAACAAGACTTAAAAGCTACAAAAACTTGGGCTAAATGTTGCTTAAAATTTATTTTTTGGTTTCCTAGAGTTGAGATCGTTTAGTTTTTAGAATTTATCCATAAAGAAGTCATCAATTTTATAATAGGATTTACGAATCAAAAGATTGCGCAATTTGGTTTGAAAACATTTATCAGAAATCTCATTTTTTATCGAGTTAGGAATTTTATTATATATTTTTATTGAAATGTATTCTGGGCCGTTTTTATAAATTTCTAGTTTGGGTTCAGGAAGTATTAGTGTGTTTTGTCTTCGTGGGTTATTGCATTTGGTATAGAGATGTAAGTGTTTTCTGACAAATAATGAGGTTTCAAGTATGTACATGCACGGAAAAATAAGGATATTTAATTGGATGAAGTGGGGCCTACAAGTACTTCTTTGGCGTATATTAACTATAATTCGAATGCATTTTTTCTGCATTTTAAACAGTATTTCAGCATCAGTACTGTTGTCCCATAAGATCACACCATACCGCAGCCATGAATATGCATAGGCATAGTATGCTGTAATGGCTGTCGTTTTATTAGTATTTGATTTTAAAGTTGCTAATGCATATATGAATTGAGACATCTTGAACCTTACTTTTTTAACATGAGCTTTCCAATTTAGGTGTGAGTCAATTTTTTGGCCTAGAAGATTGTATTCATTAACCTTATCTAGATTAACTGTTTTTTTAATGGTAGCAAGGTTGATGGCTTTTTTTTTGGTACGATAAAAATTGCATTAATTTTGTTTTATTCAAGTTTACTTCTAGATTATGAGCTGCTAACCAGTCTTTTATATCATAAAAGGTATTTTTTATTTGAGTTTGTGTTTTAGGATCTAATGTACATTTGAATAAGAATGATGCATCATCAGCAAATAATATACATGGAGAATCAGTTAGATTTGATAGTTTATTGATATAAATTAGGAAAAGAATGCAACCTACTACGCTTCCTGATTTTGGTTTTGAAATGTTTGTCGTAGTCCAGGGAAGGTTTAAACGTTGAGAAAATATCAGGTCCACTCATTGATAGGTGATACGACATACGCCGCGCGCCGGCTCATCTCGTAATATTATAAACAAAACATTACTTTAACCTTCCCGATACATATTATTTACAAGTAAAAACTCAATATTAATATTTTCGTAATTTTTTTATGTTTATAGTAAGACTTATGAGCCCTAGTAAGGCCAACCATTGACTTTTCTAGGAAAACTACAGATATTTTAACTGAATTCCAATAAAGTAAGTATTTTTAGGGTTCCATACCTCAAAAGGAAAAAACGGAACCCTTATACAACGGAACACTTCATTGTCCGTCCGTCCGTCCGTCGGGGTGTCAAGACCTGTATCTCGGTAACGCGTGAAGGTATCGTGTTGAAATTAAAACCATATACGCAAATCCATAATATCTTACTGCAGAAAAAAAAAAAAATTCTTGATTTTCGTAAAAAAAAGTTACAGCCGAATATGTCGTAAAAATAGCACATTTCGACACTCACAAGGGAACCAAAACCCGTACTTCCCGTTGACCTAGAACTATGAAATTTGGCAAGAAGCATTGTGTTAGAGTACACATATAGGAAAAAATCCGAAAACTGGATTACTTTTTACTAGATTTTTTTGATTAAATACAAAAAAATATGAGGAAGGAAGGAATGAGGGTCCAAATTTTAAAGTGAATTGACCGTATCATGTGGGGTGTCATATGAAAGAGCTTCATTAGCAGAAGCTAAAACAGATTTTTAAATGTTTTTACGATGTATGTTTTTCGGTTTATGAAGGAAAATATATGATTTTCCCCTTTTATCTACTAGTTTGTACGGAACCCTCGGTGGGCGAGTCTGACTCGCACTTGTTCGGTTTCTTTTTCTTTAGAACCATATCAAATCCTTGTATATTAATTTAGAGTAAAAAAATAAAGAAAATAATAGGTTATTTACTTAAAAACTTACGTCTTACTGTGAGCGCAAATTACAATTTTAACGTCGACGACTGAAGTTAACGAACAAACGGACTGCACAGACAAAATAGCGGCGCGAGCAACTCGCCGCCGCGTCTGTGTCCTTCAGTTCGATGGATGCTAGTGTGAGTAGAAGGAATTTGTCATCACATGGCAATAACTACGACTTTTTAATAATTTCTCGCCTTCGAAGGAGCGTGGCCTTCCATGGTCCACCCACCTTACTTTGGTTTTTAAAACAAAATAACTGGTCTATAATAAAATATCTATAATAATTATTTGTTAGGAAAATATGATTTACTACCGCCTATTATAATTTCTACGCAAAACATTCCCTATGCACGCAGAACTCACTCACGGTGCCAACAAGTTTAGCAGATCTGTGCTGGAGCTGGGATTATATTAATTTGATGACCGGCTCCCATGCAGGTGTGCAGGTGGCACTTGCCAACCATCACAATTAATTAATTGTTTTAATTAATAAATTAAATTAAAATTAAATTAAATTAAATCACCTTTAGTAAAGTTCGGGTATATCTTGATTTCAATAGCCTCGCATAACATTATTGGTATATAGCGGTGGTTTGGCTTATCCGGTGCATGCAAAAATTCAGTACAGTGTAAATCCCTTAAAGTTGTTTCATTTCAATGTGTTTATATTTTTTCTAGGAGCATATCCGATCATTTGAAATCGTTTAGTGTTTGTATGTATTACCTCCTCCATTTTGTAAGTGAGCGCGCGGTCCCGGTGTGCCGAGAGCCGGAACAAGGCCTCCTCCACGCAGCACGAGAACTGCTTCACGTCCTCGTAGGTCAGGGAACCTATCTTGAACAGCTGCGACACCTGCAACCGACACACGGTACACGTCGATCTCTATCGTCAATCATTACTAAGTATACCTCATGGGCGTATATAAGTATAAAAAAATAAGTGCTGTCAAAATTGTATGCCCATATTTTTTGAAGATATAAAACGACTGAATGAACTTATAAAAAGATCTTCGTTCGTAAAACTAGAAATAACATCGCTAGATATCAGGCGAGTTGGAGATCAGTCGTAGATCTATCTTACGTAAAAAAACACAAATATTCCATGAAAAATTCAATTCCATCCAATTTTACATAAAAAATATTTTTGCGTCAATAATTTCGAAAAGATCGAACAAGACTCTTAAAGTGCCGTTCTTAAATTTAAAATCAATGCATTCAAATGGTTATAATTATATATTTTTGATAGCGTAAGTCAGTCTTACACATCCAGTCGGATATTTAATTTTTTTAAACACTTTTATACTTGTTTGGTTCATCTGGGCCACTTTCTAACACGATCAATGAATTAAATTATTTCCAAAATTTAATTTTAAAAACCTTAAAAAATTTCGCGCTCGCTTCGCTCGCATGTGCTTATTATCTATATTTTTGTTTACTTGAGTCATGCAAATACTGAGCGCTCGTTAAAACGGGTGAAGTCATAGGGTACCTCTAGTTTAATATGAATTAATATTGTTCCGACGTTACTTTTACACTTTATTTACAGTTATACGTTTGTCCGTAATTTAATTTTCGTGTATTTAAATGTTTATAACTTATAATTATGTATATAAAGATTATAATTATATAAACATTGACGTTTAGAAACTAGTACTCGTCTGCGTATAGTCTGCGCAAATAAAGAGGCAAATAGTAGTATATTTTTGTACCCGCGGAGTTGTATCTTGCACATATGAACTATTTACATAATTGTAGGTAGCGTAAGTGATGGGAAAATGTATAAACTGCAAGAGTAACTATATAATGTGTATCTATCTCAGTATGAAATTACGGTATGTTTTAGTTTTTCTTACTTTATAGGCTGATCACTAATTGTGTTTCAAACTTAAACATGTGAATTTGATAAAGGGTAGGTTTGTTAGTGACAGCTTACCTCCGATAATGGACACGCTGCACCAACTTATACATAAGTACATGTATATGTAACTGAATGTGCCTTCTTATTCGAGATAGATCTACGTTTGACAACTAAATCGCCTGATGGTAAACAATGGTGTGGCTAAAGGTGGAAAGTTGTAATCAAAGAGTTTAAAACAATTTTTATTGAAAGTTTTCTATTACTGCGGTTACCTAATCATGAATTTCTAGGTATAATTGTGTAGAACTGCAGAGGGGAACTGTCGATTTTCTCGATATTCTTTAGTCTTTGTAATATTACATGGAAGGTAGTTGTTAGAAGTAAGTAGAGTAGTTACAGGAGTGGAATGGTATGGTGCAGCATACCTGGGGCGCGTGCTCCACCGGCAAGCCCAGCTTGCGCAGGTCGCTGCCGAACTCCTTCACCCCCTGGTAGTCCCCCTGGATGGCGTACGCTGCGAACTGGGACAGCTTATTCGTGATGCGCTCAGCCTTCGTCACTTGCCCCGGCCTACAATACAAAGTTACAACAAACGCGATTACGGGTCTTGCACCAGTACTGCACCCCTGCTATCTTTGCGAAAGTGATCTGTCTGAAGTATTTCATAAAAATTATCACATGAACGTACTTACTCATATAACTTATCACATAAAAATAGCTATCATAACAACTTACATATGCAGTTCTTTTATGTGTATATGAATAGTAATAAGATATACATGTTGGCGGCTTATGGGTGGCCCAAGGGTTAGCGCGCCGCACCTTAACCTAAGGGGGCGTCCATAAATTACGTGAGGTGTTTAAGGGGGGGAGGGGGTCGAGTCAAATCTCATCTAATCTTACGTTGGAGAGAGGGGGGGTCTCGGCAAATATCACGCAATTTTTTTTTCTGATTGAAACAAAAAAAAATATTCTATTTTGGTCTATTTGGTTTATATCAAATTTTTATGCGTGCCTATTTTTTTATTTTTTTTTTAACGAGCACGGATATCAACAAATTTTTATTAAGAGTTACAAAGGGAAATTGTTAATAATTTTTTTTTAGGTTGTAAAATGCGATGACCAGAAGTGCTGCAGCCCACGCCGGAGTGATCTGCATATGATTCTTCACGACCGTTTTCTGCCACCTCCATACCCTATCACTCAAGTTGATGGACATTTGATAATTCCGGACTTTAAAGAGCATGACGGAAAGTCATTTGCTCCATTTCTAATACGCCACTGCCTACCGATTCAACCGCTGAATGGTTTCATCAGCACGCCTTATGATCTCTATTGCCCAAGTGTACGTGATGATTTAGAGAAAAGATGCTGCAGTACATGCGGTATTTACTTTGCATCTAGCACGAGAGCTGCAGAGCACAGGCGATCAGCCCACATTGCACCAGCTAAGCAAGCGCGTATGTTCCGCAAAGTGCGACCCTCACGGATTGTCACAAGACGAGCTAATGAGTTACTTTGTACAAGTGCCAATGGCTTAGAGTGGCTAGATCAGAACGAAGTTGAAGGAGCAGATGATTTTACTGAAAATCATATGGAAATGTTGGTTCCCATAGTCTCTCTTGAGACCGTGCATGATTCTCCATGGACTGAATTAGAGTAGATATTCTTTTTTTAATTACAGTATTTACGATTTAAGTATTCTATTGTAAATTTTTTATTACACTTATAATTAAACTCTCAGCAATATTGATTACTAGTCTTAACTAGTCGTAAATAAAAGGACGATGCAAATTAGTTTTTTTCTTTTTACAATAACAATCCAACGCGTTTACGTAAGAAACTCACATTTTGAAAAATCTCACGTGAGATTCGGGGATGGGGGAGGGGGTTGAATAAAATCTCACGACATCTCACCAGGGGGGGAGGGAGGGGCAGAAAATTTAAAAAAACACCTCACGTAATTTATGGACGCCCCCTAATGCTATTTATGTTTGCCACCAAATACTGTTTTGTCAAATTCTTTATAAATACACAATGTACTTTTTAGAGTTCCGTACCTCAATAGGAAACAACGGAACCCTTATAGGATCACTTTGTTGTCCGTCTGTCCGTCCATCCGGGTGTCAAGACCTTTATCTCGGGAACGCGTGAAGGTATCAAGTTGAAATTAAAACCATATACGCAGATCCATAGTATCTTGCTGCAGAAAGAAAAATAAAGTTTCTAAGTTTTTGTTAAAAAAAGTTACAGCCGAATATATCGTAAAAACACACATTTCGACACTCACAGAGGATTCAAAACCTATGGGGTACTTCCCGTTGACCTAGAACTATGAAATTTGGCAAGAAGCATTGTGTTAGAGTATAGGAAAAAAATCCGAAAATTGGTCATTTTTAATTTAATCACAAAAAAATAATGTCTTAATGCAAGGAATGAAGGTCCAAATTTTAAAGTGAAACCGTATCGTTTTTTATTCACTTTATTGTATTTGTATTATTTCCCCCTTTTATCTACTAGTTTGTACGGAACCCTCGGTGGGCGAGTCTAACTCGCACTTGTCCGGTTTTTATGAATTGGTTTAACTTTTATGAATACTTTCATAATAAATTATGCAACCCAAAAATTCTGAGGAAAAGTTTACTGATACAAAAAATAGGCGACAAATTCTTACTTATTCTTTTTCTTATTCTTGGTTATTTTTTTCTTATTCTTTCTTACTATGTGAGTTACCATAGCAATGTTTTTTTTTTTATAAAAACATTTTTTTCGTAAATGTCTTTTTATTCGATACATGAGAATCCTGTCCTGAGAAATAAAATTATGGATCAAGTTTTATGAGATACAAAAGGATACCTCCTCCAGTGATATTAAGCTCGCATGAATCGGAACTTTGGAAGTTCAACATTTTCAACCAAGTTAAAGTAAATTGTTTCAATTGCATAATACACACACGAATGTAAGCTTTATCTCCCATGACGTTGGTACGTTGTTAGGCTTTGGTTTAATATCATAACGTAATGAGTAATACGAGTACATGCTAGTCTGTGCTTTGCTGCTAGGTTTTACATGAACTCGAATCCCTATTGCTAACTTGGCTACTATCCAAAAATCTGGAACGACTCAAATTAAGTTAATTAGTCACATTTCCATGGAGGCGTAGTTGAATGTAGAATAAAATTTATTTCTTATTATTTCAAAATAATATAAGAAATAAAGATAATTCATATGATTCTTTATTATTTTCAAAACAGGTATTCCTATCTTACATACTTGTACAACTAAATTATTATTAATCCAAATCGTATGCAAATCCACACAATATAGCGTTCTGCGCACTGTATCCTTAAATTTATAACCTATTATATTATGCCCCGTAGGTCTTTTATAGATGTTTGTTGGCACAGCATGCCCCGTAGGTCTTTTATAGATGTTTGTTGGCACAGCATGTCCCGTAGGTCTTTTATAGATGTTTGTTGGCGCAGCATGCCCCGTAGGTCTTTTATAGATGTTTGTTGGCGCAGCATGCCCCGTAGGTCCCGTAGGTCTTTTATAGATGTTTGTTGGCGTAGCATGCCCCGTAGGTCTTTTATAGATGTTTTTTGGCGCAGCATGCCCCGTAGGTCTTTTATAGATGTTTGTTGGCGCAGCATGCCCCGTAGGTCTTTTATAGATGTTTGTTGGCGCAGCATGCCCCGTAGGTCTTTTATAGATGTTTTTTGGCGCAGCATGCCCCGTAGGTCTATTATAGATGTTTGTTGGCGCAGCATGCCCCGTAGGTCTTTTATAGATGTTTGTTGGCGCAGCATGCCCCGTAGGTCTTTTATAGATGTTTGTTGGCGCAGCATGCCCCGTAGGTCTTTTATAGATGATTGTTGGCGCAGCATGCCCCGTAGGTCTTTTATAGATGTTTGTTGGCACAGCATGCCCCGTAGGTCTTTTATAGATGTTTGTTGGCGCAGCATGCCTCGTAGGTCTTTTATAGATGTTTGTTGGCGCAGCATGCCCCGTAGGTCTTTTATAGATGTTTGTTGGCGCAGCATGCCCCGTAGGTCTTTTATAGATGTTTGTTGGCGCAGCATGCCTCGTAGGTCTTTTATAGATGTTTGTTGGCACAGCATGCCCCGTAGGTCTTTTATAGATGTTTGTTGGCGCAGCATGCCCCGTAGGTCTTTTATAGATGTTTGTTGGCGCAGCATGCCCCGTAGGTCTTTTATAGATGTTTGTTGGCGCAGCATGCCCCGTAGGTCTTTTATAGATGTTTGTTGGCGCAGCATGCCCCGTAGGTCTTTTATAGACGTTTGTTGGCGCAGCATGCCCCGTAGGTCTTTTATAGATGTTTGTTGGCGCAGCATGCCCCGTAGGTCTTTTATAGATGTTTGTTGGCGCAGCATGCCCCGTAGGTCTTTTATAGATGTTTGTTGGCACAGCATGCCCCGTAGGTCTTTTATAGATGTTTGTTGGCGCAGCATGTCCCGTAGTTCTTTTATAGATGTTTGTTGGCGCAGCATGTCCCATAGGTCTTTTATAGATGTTTGTTGGCGCAGCATGCCCCGTAGGTCTGTTATAGATGTTTGTTGGCGCAGCATACCTCGTAGGTCTTTTATAAATGTTTGTTGGCGCAGCATGCCCCGTAGGTCTTTTATAGATGTTTGTTGGCGCAGCATGCCCCGTAGGTCTTTTATAGATGTTTGTTGGCGCAGCATGCTTCGTAGGTCTTATATACATAAATGTTTGTTGGCGCAGTATGCTCCGTAGGTCTTCACCTTTTAAAAAAATGTGAAAGAAGCCGACATCCATACCTGACGCCGGGACGTTCCTTATAGAAGACGTATTGCAACTTCACAGTGAAAATCTTCCCGAACTGGTCGAACTGCTGCGCGCCCACTTCCGAGACGGAGTAGCACGCCTGCAGCGGCAGCTCTTGGAAGGGCTCCTTGTCTGTCGGCGAGTTGGAGAGCTGCACCACCGGGGCGTCCCCGACCTGCGTCACGCGGACGAAGATCTTCTTCCAGAACCTGAGGAAATCGGTTATAAGAGATTGAGTACGGCTCATTACGGTCGTGATCGGAAGTAAACATAAGAAACTTGCTGATTCTAGTAGGATAGCCCACTAGAATCAGCAAGGAATGGCGCTCAACCGGAACCTTCGCTTCATTGCAGTGCTCTTCCACATCTTCTACTTTAAAAGTGCACGGTTCCCCCACCTCCTACCTTCCTACCTGTTTCTGCCTCCTACCATCACCTGTTTTTAGATCTCGTGGTGTTATTTTTTTCTGCTTTGTGAATGCGTGATTTCAAAGTGGATCTTTACTCGCCTCTGTCCGGTGATTTTCTTCTTGTTAGGCTGCCGCAGGTGCATCTCCCACCCTGGGCCTTGGTACTTGGTGCGCGGGAAATCTTCAAGCGGCTGCGAGATATCCTCGTCGAACAGTGGCGTCGGAGGGGACTCCCCACCGCTCGGACGACGTTCCGGCTCCTCTAAAAAACATAATTGCTGCATGTCATATTTTTTCATACGATTTTATCTGGAGCCGTACTCTCAACTTTTATAGGGATGCAAAGTTCGCTCAGCGCTCATTTTTATCTTGCCTTTTCTGCAATTAAGATCACAAAAGTTAAAGTTAAAAAAAAAACTTAGCGGACCAATTCAACTTCTAATTTGTGACATCGATTTAAAGCTTTGCATATGTACGTAATACCGATGACAGTACAATAATCTGGTTCCATCGAGCTAATCTGATGATGCATCCTGAAGGCATAGAACTCTTCACTAGTTTTGGTTTGTTTTAACGAGTCGAATTCACTCGGTGACGAGGGTCTGTATGTCAGGGTGCGTCCTCTACTCAAAAGTGTGTTTTTAATGTTTTTTTAGAGTTCCGTACGTCAAAAGAAAAAAACGAAACCCTTATAGGATCACTTTGTTGTCCGTCTGTCCGTCCTTCAAGGTGTCTCGGGAACGCGTGAAGGTATCGAGTTGAAATTAGAAGTACATACGCAGATCTATAGTCTCTTACTGCAGAGAGAAAAATTAAAATCCTCAGTTTTCTTTAAAAAAGTTACAGCCGAATATGTCGCAAAAACGCATATTTCGACACTCGCAAGAGAATCAAAACCTATGGAGTACTTTCCGTTGACCTTATTAACTGTGAAATTTGGCAAGAAGCATTGTGTTATAGTACTCATACAGGGAAAAAAACCGAAAACTGGACATTTTTAATTTAATCACATCAAACTGAATCCGAGAAAGCTACGAATGAATCTGCAATGTAATCATATGAAACGAGTTGAATGAAATACCCATCTGTGCGTCGACATGCGGGAGCTGGAAGCCGCTCTTGTCGAACGGGTTGACTCGAGGAGAGTCGGGCGCCGGCGGCGGCCGCGGCGGCGGCGCCAGCGCCGGCACTGCTTCCCCGGCGCCCGTCTCCATCTCCTTCGGCCTGGAGTCACATTTACTTTATACTACTACTACATTACTGAAAGCTGCATGCCTAATCTACACCTCATCCATCTAGAAATCCTGATTGCTACTGTTGAACTTGTGGCACTTTTACAGTAAATAATCTCATCCAGCAGTCATAATCATAACTCTGAATAACATTGACCACTCTCCAAATCCTATTTTGTTCTTCTTTCTACTTTAGATGCCAATTACTAAGTAGATAATACTTAAATGTTAATATTACTGCCTTTTTAGTGTTCCGTACTTCAAAAGGAAAAAACGGAACCCTTATAGGAACACTTTGTTGTCCGTCTGTCCGTCCGGGTGTCAAGACCTTTATCTCGGGACCGGGTGAAGGTATCGAGTTGAAATTAAAACCATATACGCAGATCTATAGTATCTTGCTGCAGAAAGAAAAATAAATTTTCTCAGTTTTCGTAAAAAAAAGTTACAGCCGAATATATCGTAAGAAACGCACATTTCGACACTCACAGAGGAATCAAACCTATGGGGTACTTCCCGTTGACCTAGAACTCTGAAATTTGGCAAGAAGCATTGTGTTAGAGTACACATATAGGATAAAATCCGAAAACTGGGCATTTTTTATTTAATCACAAAAAAATAGTGTCTCTATGCAAGGAATGAGGGGCCAAATTTTAAAGTGAATTAACCGTATCATGTCGGGTATCATATATGAAAGAGCCTCATTAGCATAAGCTAAAACAGGTTTTTAACACATTCTTCGCCCCCTGCAGACCCTTCACTTCAGCTGGGAACCAAAACTTTTTAGGCGAATTTTGATTAAGTACAGAGTGGCCGCGCAAAGCAACGTTGAGTGCCTCAAACGCCGGCGGTTTACTGACTACTACAAAATGAACGGAAAGCTCGCTCGGATCCAAGTGGGAGGCGCCGCTACTATAGCCCCGCCCCAATCGGATCCGAGTGGTAAGTAAGGAATGTATTAAATATTTTTACGATGTATATATTTCGGTTTATGAAGGAAAATATTAAAAAAATATATGAGATCCCCCTTTTATTTAGTTTGTACGGAACCCTCGGTGGGCAAGTCTGACTCGCACTTGTACGTTTTTTTTTTAATCTTAGCTTGATCAGGACGGAAGCGGGGCTGGAGGGAGATCAGACTGGGGCCATAATAAAATTCCAGATACCAGCTCGAGAATATCGGAACGGGAACGAGTTGTAGGCAAGCTTTAAGTGTGGCAAGTAGTATATAGTAGTAGTAGCATAGGTGGAAATGGCACAGGTGCGACCTGGGAGCTGAATTAGAGTGGGGCAGGAATGAAATAGAACGAGGGTTGGATTGAGATAAATAATAAATAAATATTTGTGGACATTTCACACAACACCATCTAGCCCAAACTAAGCAAAGCTTGTACTATGGAACTAGATGGCTGATAGAATACATATATACTTTGTTTTGTAAATATATACATATGATACATAGAAACACCCAGACACAGAACAAACATCCATGCTCATCACACAAATGTTTGCCCTGGGTGGGGATTGAACCCACGACCTTTCAGTTCAGCAGGTAGACGTAAACACACTACCAACTGAGCCACAAGGCCAGTCAACGTCAGATGGACGTCCAACAAAGGATCTAGGTGAGTGCGGGACGTAAGTTGTATCTTGGCAAGGCGGGAGCGGAATGGGAGTTGAATGGGAGCGAGAAAAAAGTACGGTGGGAGCGAAGTTGGAGAAGGAGAGGAGCAATGTGTAAATGCTATAAGTGCGAGGAGGAAATGAAGTGAAAGTGAGGTAGTAGAGTGGGAGCGAGGCGGGAATATGGCAGAAGTTGAACAGGGCTGGAGTGGGAGCAGGTGACAGTAAAACGGGAGTGTGACGGGAGCAAGGTGGACGTGAAAAAGATGTGAGGTAGGAGTGGAGTAGAAGCGAGGTGGGATCGAGACAGGAGCTGAACGTGAGCAGGGCTGGAGCGGGTTAAAAAAGGGGACGGCAGTTTATTCTTCATCTAAATTAAAAAAAAAAAAGTTTGACCACATACTCGACGCAAATAGATTGAGTGAGCAGTTAGGTTCGAGCGCAGCGGATGTGTTTTCTTACGCGTACGAAGTCGCGGGTACAGCTAGTAGGTACTATATACTAATACTAAGGGGATGATTCATTCAGACGAAACGTATTCGTTGCGTCTGAATCAATCGGTTTAATATAGAGGATATCTTTTATAATTTTAATATAAATTGCTGAATTTGGGATCACAGACGTTTAGTTCTAAATAATAATTTAGTAATTGATTTAATAATTTTTGGATAACTCGTTAAACTGACGAGCCATTCTCACGATGGGGTTAAAGTAAGATGTATTATTTTTATAAATTTGGAGTGCGAAGAGGTTAGTAACCTTGGCTCTACGTGCGCTGCATTTAACATTGAAGTGTGATCACAAATCTGGGGAGTCTACTAGGGAATTAATAATCTTATATAAGTATACAAAATCAAAATATCGAAACGCGACGGTAGTGGAGGCCCTGAATGCAAAGCTTCGGTGTACGTTGTAAAAAAAAAAAAAAAAATTGTTCTTATGTTGTATGTTGTCCCTTAAATAGTAGTAGGAAAGCGTGTGTACCCAGAGCACTCACGCTCGCTTAAAGG
This sequence comes from Lycia hirtaria, assembly GCA_947563715.1. Lineage (NCBI taxonomy): Eukaryota > Metazoa > Arthropoda > Insecta > Lepidoptera > Geometridae > Lycia > Lycia hirtaria. Next base: position 31,747,778 of record OX387375.1, read on the forward strand.
CTTCTTCTTGCGGCGGCGTCGTGTGGCGGGTCGCCCTCTTCCCTCAAATATGGTTGAGAAGAGCGATGGCTGGCACATGCGTCAACTCGTGAACGGGTGCTGCTGCTCGTACACACGCATGCATGTGCATGTTACTTAAGTATTAACAGTTATTAGTTAAGTATTAACGTCTTCCTCTTGTACTCTAGTTTAAAAAAATATGTAAAGTTAGCTATAAAAAAAAAATGTATTAGTTTATAAAAGGCATGGACCCTGGATGTCTGTGGTGCTCGAATTTTTTCAAAAAAAAAAAAAAAAAAAACAAAATATGTTGTACGCGTTTTTAAAGATTGCACATTATTTTTTTTAAATCTAAGTTCATAATTTAAGCCGGTGCGTCTCTCAATGCTATCGGAATGAACATTATAACGCGGAGACTAGGCCGGGCTACCATATTCCAAGATACTTCGCACAAGCGAGAAGTAGAGATACAAAAGACTGCGGGGCTTTTTAAGTTCTTTAGTGGACCGTAACACAAAACCGATAAGTTGATTGGCTTTTGTTGTGTTGTTGTTGAGTGTGTCATTTTAGCTATGTTTCATAAAAAAAAAAACAAGGGTTTTTAAGTTACCTAAATTTGTTTTCAGCCGCCTTTATGCTCAGTTACGATAAATCCTAGCTGGACCGATGAGTGTAATGATTCCAAATGTGCGAAGTGAAACATACCTAATGAATACAGAAAAGGTATCCTCCATGGAGTCCCTGGAGGCCTGGTGGTCGAGACGCGGCGTGGCGGCAGGCGGCGGCGGCGCGCCCATGCTCAGGAACGGGTCGAAAGCCTCCGCTTCAAACCCGCTCGGCGCGGCCTCTGCACTGCTGTCATCGCCCCATGCACCTGCTCAACAAATATATCATGACGTATTCAATCTTTGAAACAAATACATACAACGACATTTATCACTTACTCGTATTCATATGGTTAGAAGAAGTGTTGTCAAATTTGGCAGAAAACGCATCGAAGGCATCTTGAGATTCTGGGAAAGCATCTTGTATCATAGCTTCGGATGGGTCACCCCACCCCGGGTCGGTGGACACCACTGCCTGCCTCGCTTCGTAGTCTTCTCCACCCACACCGAAATCAGAGTCTAGTTCATTAGCGAACTTATCTTCTACTCTATCGTCGAAAGCATCTATTTTATCATTTCTGAAGGGTCCAGAAGATGCGTCTGCGAAAATATTTCCCTGTGTTGATGTATAATCTGTGTTGGGTGCCGGCGTTGCACTGAAACCGTTATCTTCTTTCGTCCCGAATACGTTCGCGTTAGATGTCATTACAGTGTCTCCAGACTCCACTCCGAAGATATTAGCACCGGCATTTACGAATGAACTTGTCTCTTCTTCGCCAACAGTTTCAAATGGATTATTTTCTGTCTCGGAGAACCCGTGAGGTTGGAAACTATCAACTACAGACTCCGCGAATGGAGAAGTGTTAGACAATGCTGGAGTTAGGTTAGTCGAGGGTGGCTCCGAACAATCCATTGGCGCAACTGCATCTGTCGTACCAGTTGCACTAGGACTGAACATCGCTTCGACTTGTGAAGCTGGTACATCGGATGCGAGTGTCCCTTTTTCGAAAATAAGTTCTGATGTTACAGCTGCTGATTCAGGATTGGAAACAGAAGTATCTTTCGCAATTTCAGTAGCCATATCTTCTATGATGTCGTCGCTCAAAAAATCAATTTGTTTATCTTCTTTTTTCGGTGCCGAGTACAAACTTAATATTGCCTCCTTTGTTGGCTTCATCACCACGGGAGCTGGTGCATCGAAAAGATTTATTTCGTTCTCTGCCGCCTGTGGTGGCGGAGGTCGCTGCGGTTGCTGTGGCACCGGGGGTGGTGCAGGGCGCGGGGGAGGAGGGCGTGTGACCGGTGGAGGCCGTGCCGGCGGTGGACGGGCTGGCTTCACAGCCGGTGTCGAGGCGGGGGCTGGCCTTGGGGCTTCAACATTATCTAACATCGAGTCTTCCGGTAGCTCCGGCTCCGGAGTGGGACAAGATGAATGAATGTCACGAACTGAAACAGGACTTGGCGTCCGTGTTGGAGGAATGCGGTCAAGTAGATGGGAACTGGTGAATTCCATCTGTCCTGTAACACTCAGGATCAAATTTTGTGTCTCCGGCGGTAAAGGCCTCCCAGGTGGTTGTGAATTGCAATCGTCTAAGCTAGGAAATTCGTCAGCAGTCGTCGTTATTAGTTCGAGTTCAGTGGGCTTTATCGGCTGACTTCCGAAGGTATCCATGTTAATATCTGAATCGAAAACATTGAAATGCTTTGCACCAGTTTGTTCTACACCTCCGAAGATATCAACAGGCACCGTATCTCCGGCAGGCGGCTCGTATCCTCCTCCTCCAAAGTCAGAGAAGGGATTGCTCGTGGCGAACGGGTTGTCATTAGCACCGAACGCATCTGTTTCAGGCTCACCCGGACCCGACATAAACGGATTAAGCACTTCGGTGGTCACCGCTGCGGCTGGCTCATTCATGCTCAAGAAGGGATTAAACGCCATGTTTAAAATGGAGCTTGTAAGTTTAGACACCTAAAAATTCCGATTCCAGCAATTTTAACTCTGTTCTTCCAGGATTAAGGTCATTAGCAAACGATGTGTCGAAAGGATCAAAATCTTCCTGTGCCTTATTTCTCTCCGGAGGCTCAGGTGATAATGCTTTAACCTGAAATAGATCGTCTGCCGGTTCTAGTAGGTCTCTCTCTCGCGGTTCTAAGCTATCAGATTCTTCGCAAGAGAATTCTTTGGCCAATAACTTTAATTCAGTTTTTCCGGGTGCAATATTACTTGCAAATGCTGTGTCAAATGGGTCAATGTCTGGTTGCTGAATAGGAGCTTCCGGCCCTGATGGAGTGAGTACTTTAACTTTTATTTCACTGTGACCACTATGCAATAAATCAGTAGCTTTTACTTTGCTAGGTTGCGGATACTCGGAATGCCTTCGTTTCGCTTGATAACTTGTTTTAGGTGCTAAATCTTCGTCTGACCGAGTTCTTGTCAAAGTGTCTGAAACTGTATCAGCGGCTTCTGCTTCTTCGTTTAGATCTTCAGTTATCGAGTGTTCACGAGTGTAATAAGGTGTTAATGGTTTATTAATTTTCACTTTTGTGTCTACTTCTAACGATTTGTCACTTTCCACTTTAAAGACAACACTCTTACTAACTATAAGATTCTCTGGTCTCGATGGACGTCTTTCAGATTTCTTTGGTTCCTCTGCGCGAGGATCAAAGTCGGGATCACTTGGGACACGAAAAATAGAAGCCGCAATTGGTGTTGGACCAATCAATTCTTGTTCCAAAAATTTGAGCTCGACTTTACCAGGAGCTACAATTTTATCGACAATACTAGTATCGAATGGGTCAAAATCAGTATTAATATCAATGGGGTCCAAGGGTGAGTCACCCAACTGAGTCAAATCAGTCGTACTACCTCCAAGTAAATCGCGTGAAATTTGGTCTTCCTCCTTATTATTTACAATAATATCGTCTGAAGTTATTGACTCTCGTACTCCTGAAGGATCCGTTAAATGAATGCGAACTGATGATTTTCTTCTATTATTTAATATTGCTTGTACTTCTTCTGCACGAGGGTCAAAATCATCATCTTCCTCTAAAATTACAGCTTCTTTTTTAACTTCTTTTATTTGAAGGGAAGGTACAACGGCGTCAGCGAAACTTGTATCAAAAGGATCGTCCTCTCCGAGATACGGATCTAAAATGTCGTTTTCATCTTCAATAATGCCATCGGCGAATACTGTCTCATTTTTATCGGCTTCAAACGCAGACCAAGATTCTTGTAAAACCGGCTCAACTTCAATTTGTTTCTTATAATTTTTTTTTGCAATCTCACAACTCACTTCCAGAGATTCTGTTGCCAGCAACGTAAATTCATCTATTTCTTCATCTTCTTTTTTATCATCGTCAAAATTGAATTGTTCTGGTGAGAATGGTTGAATTTCCGTATTTTGTTGAATAAGCGAAGTATGAAGAGATACACTGAGATCTATAGGACTAGTGATAGGAATATCGGAATCGAGATCGAGTATACTTTTTTCAACGGGCTCGGGTGCTGCTACTGTTGCAGCCGAGAGGGCAGGTGCTCCTGTGGAATCTTCTAACAAAAGATCACCGGGTATGACTCTTTTAGACGGCCTCTTTGTTGCGATCGTAACGTTATCGATTCGACCCGTAAGTACTTCAACTGCAATTCCTATATCAAGACCTTTTTTCCCTTTTGAAGTTTTCGATTCTTGTCCTCTTATAATCGCATCAACGTGAGATGTGTCGAATATGTCATCATCTTGAAATTCTTCAGGTGAATCTGGAACGTACGCAAGTTTGACCTCTCCTCGCTCGACCGCTTCTACGTACGAAGTGTCAAAGATGTCGTCCTGGTCGTCTTCTTCAGACTCGTCGTCAGTGACACCGTAGTCGCTCCGATCTTCGTCGACCTCCGCGGTCACCGCCGCGAGTTGCGGGAAGTCGGCTTCGGTGATCTCAACCACAGGCCGGTGAGGCTCCTGCTTCGGTGCAGGTTCGGGTTTCTTAGGTCCCGCGGGAACTCTTTGGAAGAATGAAGTAGACTTTATTCGATCTAGATCCCCTTGAGTCTTCTTAAGGATTGAGTCTACACCGGTAGTCAGGTCCTTGAACTTGGACCACTCCTCATTTTCCTTCGCTGTCCCTTCTCCGGTTTCGGAACTCTGCTCCTGATGTTCTCTTCTATACTTCTCTAATTCCTCTTCGGTGAAGAGTTCCTGCTCCCCTTTACGCTTCGACTTTTTTCCTTTCTTCTTCTTTTTAAGTCCTTTGGGTAACTTTAGCATTATATGTGTTTCGAAGCAGTTCTCTGTGTTGCTGAAACAAAAATGTCTCGGTCATAGAATACATTGCACTACTTATTACAAAATATTCTGTTACACGCGCGCACTTAACATATCGTTTACATAACTCGTGATAATCTTATTCAACTACAAATGACAAAATAATAATGAAACAAACGGTGCCTAATACGGTATTGATCGCATCGCTCGGTCTACGAAGTCCCGTCAAACGGTCGGCCGAGCCGAACCTACTGTAGGAACGGATATTGTACAAGTAGGTATCCTATGGACGAATATAGAAATCGCAGAGATCGCAACTTGCATTCGACACAATCAATATAAGACGAAGTAATCGTAAGAACTACAAATTTGTCGTGTATCTAAAATATAGTATGAAAGACGAACGGTAATACAAGTGATCAAAAGCATGCAACCATCGAAGAGAAGAGATAGAATATGGCGGATGGGATGTGTCCGTGAGGGTAGATATGAGATATTATGGCGGCGGACAGACGGCGGCTAGCTACGCACACGTACCGGGCCTCGTCCAGCCGCTATCTACAGCTAAGGCATACCACTACCGCACTAGGACAAAGGGTCTGTATACCTTCATCGCAACAAGGACGCGGGTGCGAGCTCTAGCGGGGACGGACGCTCGCCGCGGCCGCTGCAGGACTGACAGCGGCGCGGCGGCGCGGCGGAGCGACGGCCCCGAGCCGCGTATCGATCGCGTCGCGCGAGCCGGCGCGCGCCGGATGCGCGAGTGCGCGCCGTCGACGCTACCGCCCGCACTTCTCACGCGGTTACGTAATCTGTATCGATGACGTGTTCCGCGCGCGACCTACGCTCCTCTCGCCACAACCTGGAACACTCGCCACCAACTCGACAGACGGCTGTATTGCATCCCATATCCAATGTAGAGCTAGCCCCTCGCCCACAATACCTACGACACCTATGACCACCTAGCTCCGAGGCGATATGAGGCAGATAAACAACTCAACAAGTACAAGTTCAAACAAGTACATAGCTATGTTAAAAGAAAAACTAAATACCTACCCGACTGCAGAAAAGTAGTTTTTGCAACTATTTCTTCGGTCTAACTTATTATTTCATTACGTTTGTTATGCTGTTAAGTGTAGGTACGTTTTTTTTTTTGTAAAAAAGTATGCGTAAAATCTTTGTAATCGAGTAAAAATGCGTTTTTTTCGTAAACAACGTTACAACGAACTGTTTCGTAATAAGTAAGTAACGAAAAAGTCCGTATTTTATTTACTAGAATTATTCGCTTTGCGCATGCGCTATGCACTTTTATAATATTTTACGCATACTTTCTCACAAAAATGTGAAATGAAATAACGAAATCGTAACTTGGATTGCAAAAACTGCTTTTCTGCAGACAGGTATTTTGTATTTCTTTTCATATAGATACTTTTATTATTAATTGATTGATAGGTTTTTGTGCTTGACCGCCAGCTGCCTGATGTTGAGCGACGCTTTGGTCCACGATGGAGCACGCTTGCTTAGAAGAAATCTATCCACTCATCCGTGATTTTAGGTTCAGGTTACAATCCTAGACTGTATTGTAGACCAACAAGTATAACTTTAGAAAATTAAAACCCCGACAACTAAAAACAGCTGAACCAATTTTTATGAAACATATCTTTATGCTTGTAACTGCGAAAATCGATTAAAATAGAAAACAAAAATATTAATGTTTCATTCCAGGTTAAACGAACTTACCAAGTGAAGTTTGGCTACTTTATTTATTTATTTATTCATTGCTATATGTACAGAGCATCTTATGGCTAGGTACATACCCTGTTAATAGGGCGATGCAAACATAAGTATTTTAAATATAATATATGTAAAGACTATAATTAATATTCTTAAATAATTAATTAATTACTATGAAATACTTAACTAAGAGTTTAATATATTTACTTAATATAATTTTGTTTTATTGAGATCATGATCTAACATCTAGTGGTAATTTTTTTTTTTTTTTTTTTACAGTTTATCTTTAAAGAAGTCCTTAAGGTCATAATAACATTTATGGATCAGAAAATTGCGCAATTTGGTGTGAAAGGATTTAATAGTAGTCTCGTTTTTTATTGGATTAGGAATTTTGTTATATATTTTAATCGACATGTACTCAGGGCCGTTTTTATATATCTCCAATTTGGGTTCGGGAAGGATTAATGTATTTTGTTTTCGTGGGTTATTGCATTTATTATAGAGGTGAATGTGTTTTCTGACAAATAGTGCAGCTTCAAATATGTATATGCAGGGAAGAATGAGGATGTTCAATTGGATGAAGTGCGGCTTACAGCTACTTCTTTGGCGTATGTTGACTATGATGCGAATGCACTTTTTCTGCATTTTAATCAATACATCAGCGTCAGTGCTATTACCCCCTGTGCAACGAGACAATAATCGTTGTTTACATGTAGTTTATTGTTTAGTTGCGGTCAGACGTAGTATGTTTTAGAGAGACAATAAAGTCAAAGTCAAAGTTATTTATTTAAAAACATTTGTTTACAATAATGTACAGAGACTGTAATGTACAACTAGTTTTGTACGGGCAGGAATCCATGTACATTGTACATGGCTTCGTTTTTACCACAGACCTTTACGGGCGTGTTTTTTTTGGCCGGTATTAAACGCCTGTAGATAATCGGTCCGGGCTTTTATTGCACAGCCAAGAATGTAGATAGGAATCCGTGTACATGGCTTCCAAATGACGGGTCAGCCAATTCTGCCCGTGCTTTACTGGCTGTGCATTCAAGGGCCGTATCGTCAATGTACGGCCGAAAATGTACAGGCAGGATTCCAAAGCTAACCCATAGACAAAATAAAACCGGACAAGTGCGAGTCAGACTCGCCCACCGAGGGTTTCGTACAAACTAGTGGATAAAAGGGGGAAATCATATATATTTTTTTTATGTTACTTTTTCATGTTAGTATTAGATTCTAGTCTGATGGTTTAAAGTTTACCTTTTAATTACTTAACATTATTTCCCACAATGTGTTAACCTACTTTACCTTATCTAGCTAGGAGGCATGGGCCTAGCTATAGCTTTCTCATGAGGGGTGTCCGCGGGTACAAAAATTTACAAAAATATACTACTATTTTGTCTCTTTATTTGCGCAGACTATACGCAGACGAGTACTGGTTTGTAAACGTCAATATATTACGTAATACACGAAAATTAAGCTACGAACAAAGTATAACTGTAAATAAAGTTTATTGGTAACGTCGGAACATTATTAATTTATATTAAACTAGATGTACATTTAGTTTAATTTACATCTAGTTTTTTTTTATGGGAGATTTCACCCGTTTTAACGCGCGCTCTGCATTTGCACGACTCAAGTAAACAAAAGACAGGTAATAAGCATGCGCAAGGGAAGCGAGCGCGAAAATTGTAGTAGTGTTTTTATAATAATATAATTTATTTCTCCTATTAGTGAGCCCACTGTACTTCCATAGCAAAATAGTAATAATGCGCGAGCGAAGCGAGCGCGAAAATTTTGAAAGTTTTTAAAATAAAATCTTGGAAGTAATTTTCATCATTTATCGTGTTAGCGAGCCTAGGTTTTTGTGGGCCAGATGAACCAAACAAGTATATGTGTTAAAAGAAAAAATGAAATACCCGACTGAATAAGAGTGACTAACATGCTAGCAAAAATTATATTTACAAATATATAAATGCATTGATTGCCATTTTATTATTCCTAAATTTAAACATATGACTTTATAGCAGTCGGAAAACAATTTTTGGTTAGTGATTATTTTTTGGTGAATTATTTGCTTCTATTAGTACGGCACTTTAAGAGTCTTGTTCGATCTTTTAGAAATTATTAACGCAAAAATATTTCTTATATAAAATTGGCTTGGATTGAATTGAAAGTTTTGTATTTTTTTTTACGTAAGATAGATCTACGACTGACCACCAATTCGCCTGATTTTTAGCGATGTTATTTTCTAGTTTTGCGAAGGACGATTTTTTTATAAGTTCATTCAGTAATTTTATATCATTGAAGCATATAAAGAATATTTTTTGTGAGAAAGTATGCGTAAAATCGCTTTAAAAGATATAAATGCGCATTCTTTAGAATAATAAAAAAAAACACTTGTTTGTTACGAAATAATTCTTTAGAGGTTACGAAAAAACGTTTTTCTATTTTTGCAAGAGATCTATTATTATTATTACAAAAAATATAGTCTGTAACACTCTGGAAGCAAATACGAATTTAATGACACCTCGCACATCAAAATCGGTCAAGCCGTTCAGGCTCGAGGTTGTCATATAGAAACATACATACCCACATAAAAACATTACCCTCCTTCTTACGCAGTCAGGTAAAAATATATAGCTTCTATTTGATATGCGCATTTGTAGTATGCGCGGGCGAAGGACGGACAGTCATACTGCATCTCTAGTAAAACTGTCCTTAAGACAACCGCGCGTCAGGTGTTTATGTACCTATATTTTGTAACATCCGCGCCATCAACGATATCCGGCATTCTGACAGCACTTAATTTTTTTCCCGGCCAATGCCATGGGGGTCCGGACCCCCTGGACCCCCCCCCCCCCCCCTATATATACGCCCATTAGGAGGCATACATCATTTTAGGATGCGATACAGCTTATTGATATGTATTTGAATTGTGTACTTTCTCCTATTGCATTCTGTCGTGTATGTTATTGAATAAAGAATAAACAGAAAAATATAAATCGAAAAAATATTTAAAAACCTATTTTAGCTTATGCTAATGAAGCTTTTTCATATGATATGACATTTTATGATTATGACATTTTTCATAAATGATAAATGATAAATTCGTTTATTGAGATAAAAACGGAAAAAGACCAATTACAATTATCTCACAATATTCAAAAATTATTCTTAAACAAATGTCTGAGGATTACAAAATATTCATTATATAAATACAATATCATTTAAAATGTCAATACAAAAATGTCAAATGGGCAATACGCCTAGCATGTCATTACAAAAAAATAATTATGTCATACAAAGTAAAATATACCGTTCGGGTAAGTACTCAGAGTACCAAGTCAATAAACTCAAAGGTTATCGTCAAAGTCCAATGAATCATCAGGCTTTTTACACCTGTCCCATTGATCCAATTGATTTTCACAATAAGTCAAGGAGGTACTTAAAATAGTCTTCCAGTTATCACAAAAGATGTCACAATCAGGGTTGGCAGCAAGGAGTGCGTTTAAGTGGCGACGGGCACGATTCAGGGGCGACATAGAACGTGCTACTGTGCGACCGCGATCTACGTGGAACAGGTCATGCGGGCGACCACGTATGTTAGCTGGAACCCCGGGCTCGTCCGGTACGAACAGTACGCATAGCAAGTCGTGCAGACGTATAGAATCGACGGACCCCCTAAGCGCCTTACAGCAGATAGTTAGCTGGTCTAACATCCTTCTAACTTCCAAAGAGTTGTAACCAAGCTGACCGAGCAGGAATTTAGTTGGATACAGAAACGGATAGTAACCATAAATTTTCTTATACAGTGACCTTGAAAAGCCCTTTTGGACTTTTTCAAGCATTCGCGCGTAGGTGACATGATAGGGGGTTCCAGACACAAGCACTCGATTCAAGTTTGCTTCTAACTAAGGAGTTATATAATGTTTTAATTACTTCAGGATTTTTAAAGTCTCTAGCATTCCGTAGGACGAAGCCACGGCGCCGGTAAGACTCTTTGCGAGTTCTGATATATGATCATGAAAAGTTAGACTGCGATCAAAATTTACCCCCAAATCTTTGATACAGTTAACCCTATTTATAGGTACGTTGTTTAAATGATAATCAAACTGTATTGGATTTATTTTACGATCAAAGGTCATGACGTTACATTTACTTATATTAAATGTCATTTTATTTCTCACGCTCCATTCGTAAATTTGATTGATATCATCCTGCAATTTCAGACAGTCACTAGAAGATTTAATTTCAAAAAATAGTTTAAGGTCATCCGCATACAAAAGACATTTGGCGGTAGATAGTACATTAGGTAGGTCGTGAATCATCATTTGAAAGAGTAACGGACCAGTGACAGAACCCTGGCTTACACCAGAACTAGTGCAATATGGTTGAGATACATATGTACCATGCCTCACATATTGACACCGGTCCCTCAAGAAATCGGCCATAAAAATTAAGAAATCGCGAGTGAAGCCAAACGTAGATAACTTATGCAATAATATATCATTATCAATTTTATCGAAGGCCTTTTGAAAATCGAAATATACTACATCAACTTGTGATCCACGATCCATAGCGCTAGATATATAGTCTGTTAAGCACAACAGGTTTGAATTTACTGATCGGCCCGGCCTAAATCCGTGCTGCTCTTCGCCTATCTGTTGTTTTACCTGGCTATATATTTCATTGTGCAGAATGTACTCAAAGATTTTGGCAGGCGCACATAGAATTGCGATTGGACGATATTCCTCTACTACGTTTTTTTTTATTATTCTTTGGGATGGGGGTTACCCGTGATAATTTCCACTGTGTGGGGTACTTGCCATTTTTAAGCGAAAGATTTATAATATGGTGTAGTGGTAGAATTAAATGTTTTTTACCAGTTTTAAGGACAAAGCTAGGTAAGTTATCCGGACCAGGTGAGCTTTCTATTTTGAGCTTATTCAGGGGGGCAATTCAGTTATTCAAAACCGATCCGTAACTGAACCTTGTGCGATACATTTCCTGTCGGCTGCTATCTTTTTTTTATTTAGTAACGAGCGAAGGACGTGTTACGTTTCATCAAATGTGTCAATTGTATGACATAAAAGTGACTGAATCAAAAAAACTATGGCGGCCGACGGGAAACGCTCCACATATGGTTCGGCTATAAAGCGGTCTTGAATAACTGAATTGGGCCCCAGGGCTCGTTCGATATCTTGGGGGATCACCGTGGGTAAACTAACGTAACCGCCTTGATAGCCTAATGCAGAACACTCGTCAACATCTAAAAGTGGCGTGTTATTTAAAAAGACGCTGGAAAAATAGTTTGCAAACGCTTCTGCAGATTCAACCCCAGTAAAAGAAACACCTTGATACGAGACACAGGGTTCGAAACCACCCTTGGATCTGAGTCTATGCACGTGGCTCCAAAAATGCTGAGGGCGCAGCCGTAAGTTTTCTTCGATAAGAGCAGTATACGATTTATATGCGTCTGAGATACGGTTCTTCAAGCTATTACGAAGATCTGTGTATAACTTGTACGATGTATTACATTTCGACCTCAACCACACCCTGTGTAATCTCTTTTTACGCCGAATATCCTTTATAATATTTGCATCAAACCAAACCGGAAATCTGTTGCATTTAGCTACTTGTCTTTTCTTTTTAGGAACAGTTAAGTTAAATAATGTATAGATAGTATCATAGAAAATATCAGTAGCGGTTGCGACATCACTACATTCAAGTACAGGTGCCCAAGAGGTTTCGGCAAGCAATGAGTGAAAAATAGGTATATCCATCTTTTTAAAGTTCCAGTCGCGCGATGTATCTAAGTTACTAGGCTGTAGCCGTGCACAGCTGTTATGTAATCGTAAAGGAAGCATTATCTCCAGAGCAGGATGGTACAATACATCGATAGGTACGAAGCCGTCGGCGGCTTCTCGCACACAAACAGGTTGCGCCGCCGTCGCCGTCTCAGAGCACTCCTGCGCCAACACTACGTCCAAAATACCTCCGTGAGATTAAAAATTCCATTAAAATCTATTAGATTACAATATGTCAAAAAGTAACAATAATAATTTTTTATATTATTAGATGCACTATTCATATTAATATCACCAAGAATAAAAATTCTTGTGTCTGAATCAGTTAAAAATGTTTCTACGTTATTAAATACATTCATGTACACGGCGTCGATAGCTTTTGGTTTAATGTATACGACGCAAACTATAAAAGAAACACCGCGATATGTCACAGACGCCCAAAGATCTTCTCCTAGTTTAGACTCGAGCTCAGGTCGCCGACATATGGTAACACCCGGCCTCGCAGCTAGCAAAACTCCCCCACAAGGGGAAGCACGGTCTCGTCTAAGCAATGTCCATCCGTCTGGTACTACCTCGGCGTCCCCCACTGACCCGTCGAGGAAGGTTTCCGAAGCCGCGACGAGCACATGATCCGAGAGTGTCATGCTTGTATATCATGTTCGGAGCTTTGTCTTCAGTCCTCTAACATTCTGATAGAATACGTTAATGAGAGATTATGATATGACACATGATACATTTAAGGAACTTTGGGAAAAAATTTGGACCCTCATTCCTTGATAAAGACCCTATTTTTAAAAATTACCAGAAAAAAAAGTTTGAAATGTGAGAAATTTTATTTTTCTTTCTGCAGAAAGAGACTATGGATCTGCGTATTTGGTTTTAATTTCAACGCGATACCTTCACGCGTTCCCGAGATACAGACAGTCCGGGCGGACGGACAGACGGACAGACAGACAGACAGACAGACAGGCGGACAACAAAGTGATCCTATGAAGGTTCCGATTTTTTTCTTTTGAGGTACGGATCCCTAAAAATTAAGAGGATGGTGCCTCCTTTGAGACAGGCAAGTTGACAGTTGTTTTTTTTTCACTTGTCCACTCTCACGCACTTAATCAAACGCCTAATCAAAAAAACATCATTATTTTTATAGCATTAAAATTCAAAGTAACACAAGTTTAGGAAAATAAAATAAAACAACAACATGTTTCAATGACGTTCCCGCTAAAAAATTCCTGTATGTACAAAGAACTGTGCATTCTCTAGCTGGGCAATATTTATGGACTCTTCTCTTCTCCTTTTTTGTATTGGATCCCGCGATTAGCTATTTGCCAATGTCAAGTATTGAAATAATTTCAAGTTTCTTGAATAATACAAGTTATATAGTGTTCTAGACACAGTCTAAATCACGTAAGGTTCAGCGCAGACAGAGAGGAATAATGTTCGCGCAGTCTAGGGCATTTTCTGACGGATCGCGTATGCTCAAGCAAGCGCGCAACCGCGCGAGCCTTCGCGAGTAAACTGTTTTGGGTTACCATTCTATCGAAACATGCCAGTTTCCGAGGAGTTGGGCATCCCACAGACTACTTGATGCTGCAGCATCAGAATAAGGTTACCATGACACGGAAATACACAGAAGTCACAGTACACCAAATGTCAAAGCAATCGGACAAGTGAAAGTTAAATTATGCCTTTGTTAGATTCACCATGGGGTAGCGGGATTTTGTCATTTTGATTATATTCTTAAACTATCCATGATGACTAATATTGACATATTATCTACCTATAATTAGGGTAAGATTGTAATTAGATGGAAGGAAACGATAAGTAGATTACTCAACTTTCATATTTATTACTTTATCAGAGTATCCTTTATTCTATGGATCCCGAGAGGGTATTCCATGGCACTGCAATGATTCTAACTCCACATTCACAAGGCCCTAGACGTCTGAGAAAGAACGTGGACAAGAAAACTCAGCGCCATCATTATTTCTAAACACATAGTATAGGTTACACCAATATCACAGGTACAATATAAATAAGTACCACGATCTATATAGAATATCAAAATAGAATATAGAATGGGTACACCGTTAACGATACAGAGTTTACACTTAGCTTTGGACGTCAGCTCAGCCCGGCCACCTTCAACAGAATGTACAGAATGTCCCAATCGAGCCATATTTAAAGGCTTGTCGCCATTTGCAAAGTAGAAAGGGAATTCCATTACAAAACAAGTATGGCGGCCTCGATGGTGGATTCGATTCTACTGCTAACATGTTCATTTACTTTACTTTAATCGAATCAATACAACACCAAATCCTTAAGTAAAACACCACTCCGCTTCCGACGAATAGTAAACAATTAATAACGGATTAAGTGGTGGACTTGGTGATCCATTAAGCCCCAGTTTTCCTTAAGTTTACTGGATCACCATATTATGTTTTATACACAAATTTATATGATAAAATATCCAATTATCATAGTTCAAAACATCATAATAAATCCCTAACCTAACACGGCCAGACTGACAGTGCTGCGTCCTCGAAGCACAAAAACAAAACAAATTAGAAAATTACTTAAAAATTAATTATGACTAAATATAATTCTAGTAATTAGTATTTTACATGATTTCCTAACTTTCCTACTGGGACTATCCTTCTACACATTACCTGGTGCATACGAGTCCGACGCCCATCGTCCGCCACCGCCGACGTCGCCTAGATCTCTACACCAGGTCGACTGGCGGTTGTAGAAGAATAATCCGTCCGTACCCACCCTCATTGTCATAGTCATTGTCAGAGAGTTATATAGCCATAGTCATCACAGTCTTAGTCTAGTGACACTGATATTCTCAACATCTACTCGCCGCCAATAGCCTGATCAGTACACCCGAGTACGGACGTTCGACGATAGTTAGTAGCTTATGCAATAATTATACAATACAAAAGTAATTAGTATTATCGACTTGAACAGGACTATCCTGAATAATCTCAAAACTAAACCTAAACAGGACTATCCTCCCACACATTACCTAGTGGAAATGAACCCGGCGCCAATCGTCCGCCACCGCCGAGCTCGCCAGAACAACTACACCAGGTCGACTGGCGGTTGTAGGAGAATAGTCCGACCATCTCACCCTCATACTGTCATAGTTATTATCAAGAAGTTATATATTCATAAACGTCACAATCTTAGTCCAGTGCCACTGATACTACTCGCTGCCAATAGTCTCACCAGGGCCACTCAGAGACGGCCGTCCAGCGATAATTAGTAATTATACCATAATTTATACAATAAAAACTTATTTAAATCAATAGAAGTTACTCATAATACACCTGGATCCAATTTTATTACTATTACGTTTTAATTGAGAGTGAAAGTGAGGAAAAAAATATGTTATAGAGTTTTGGTGCATTACAAATAACTCAGTCATTAAATAGAACTAGTAACGATATCGATGGAAGGACTTCACTTTCTTTCAATACACTAGAATCATCACTGATGTACCTCATTTTACATATATCCATATCACAAAGCACCACAAAGTCGTTTTTATATACATAACGAAATAATCTAAAGAAGTTGTTGTCAAATGGTACCGACAACCCCAAACCACAACAGTAACAAATATACTGTAACTTGTATTTCTTTACTTCGAGGGTTTCTCAATGTTGAATCATTTTGTAAGTGTAGATTGTAGACAACCCAGTGCACTGCGCCAACACGATTATCTGGGAAGAAAAATAACCACATGTAGTGCTCGCTTATCCTGACATTTTTATCTATTTAATTGTAACGTAAACTCTGGTCCTCCCAGTTTGTTTGTTACTTTAATTATTACATTTGTTTTATACAAAAACCAGAAAATAGGCTGACGGCTCGACTTATGATAAGCGATAACCGTTGCCTATGGACAACGTACTTGCATCCACTAAGAATAAAACTGACGAATTATAATGTGATATAATATATCACGATATTTAGATTGAAGAGAAAAAAAATATATAAATATGAGGATTTTATTACCTACCATTAAAAAAGAAAGAAAAAGAAAATAATTCGGTATTTATTCTTGTGACTTTTACTTATTGGGATTTCGTAATATCAAAATATTATTTGTCATTTAATTGGTATTAGGTTATTTTTGTTTTTTTTTTAATTATTTTTTTTAGGGTTCCTTACCTCACACGGCTGTGTTTTTCTCTTGCTAAAGAAAAAAATAAAAAAATTACTTCACAGTTCTCACAAAAAAGTTACTGCCGAACATTTCACAAAAACGCACATTTCGACACCCTTATTATAACGCAGTAGTGTAATAGGGGCACTACACAACATAATTTGATGTATTCGAAAAGTAAGTTCACGATATCGAATAATAGTACCCCACCATAAGGGTATCACCTCTTTATAAGAGTATTTTTTTATTTTTTATTTATTTAACAATTGTATAAACCTCATTGTAGAATAGGTATAATTGGTAGAATGGACCAATCAATTTTAATGAGATTATTTTGTTTTTGCAAGTATATATTTTGCATGACAATGATTGTGATTACTATTCTTTGAAACTAGCATTTCTTTTAAAGAAAATAAAGTTCAACTCATCTTTGATATCCATTGTCTGGCGAACGGTGCTCCAATTTTCAACGGCTGTGGCATATTTGCGGTTGCAGCGCGTAGCCACGTGGCACAGGCAAAAGCTGCTTGATGTTGACTCAGGGCCCGAGAAACCAGTTGGGACCCACAAGTCGCGGTTTCACTGGAACAAAAAAAATAACACGAAAATATCTGGTCAATTTGGGTGAATCCCACTTCTGATGTTAGATTCACCATGGGGTAGCGGGATTTTGTCATTTTGATTATATTCTTAAACTATCCATGATGACTAATATTGACGTATTATCTACCTATAATTAGGGTAAGATTGTAATTAGATGGAAGGAAACGATAAGTAGATTACTCAACTTTCATATTTATTACTTTATCAGAGTATCCTTTATTCTATGGATCCCGAGAGGGTATTCCATGGCACTGCAATGATTCTAACTCCACATTCACAAGGCCCTAGACGTCTGAGAAAGAACGTGGACAAGAAAACTCAGCGCCATCATTATTTCTAAACACATAGTATAGGTTACACCAATATCACAGGTACAATATAACTAAGTACCACGATCTATATAGAATATCAAAATAGAATATAGAATGGGTGCACCGTTAACGATACAGAGTTTACACTTAGCTTTGGACGTCAGCTCAGCCCGGCCACCTTCAACAGAATGTACAGAATGTCCCAATCGAGCCATATTTAAAGGCTTGTCGCCATTTGCAAAGTAGAAAGGAAATTCCATTACAAAACAAGTATGGCGGCCTCGATGGTGGATTCGATTCTACTGCTAACATGTTCATTTACTTTACTTTAATCGAATCAATACAACACCAAATCTTTAAGTAAAACACCACTCCGCTTCCGACGAATAGTAAACAATTAATAACGGATTAAGTGGTGGACTTGGTGATCCATTAAACTGGCACCATATTATGTTTTATACACAAATTTATATGATAAAATATCTAATTATCATAGTTCAAAACGTCATAATAAATCCCTAACCTAACACCTTCGTCGACTAGGAAATAAGCTTATGGTCTTCAAAGTTTTAGTAGGTACCTAGACCTACCTGGTTATATGTACGCGAGTGGGTCGGAGTGTAGACTTCATCATAAGGGATCTCTCAAGTTTAACATTCATATTCAAAGTGCCTCGTACCATTCGGTGATCACTTCCTGTTTTAACCATGTTGATCACAGAGACATCATTGAATATTTGTTTCTTGGTGGTCAGGATGAAGTCTATCTCATAGAGAACATCTCGTAGAACCATCGGGACTCAACCAGGTCCATTTCCTATGAGGTGGCTTCTGGAAGAAAGAGTTCATCATGAAGAGTCCCTCTTTCTCCAGAAAGTCGGCCAACCTCTGGCCCCTGGGGTTCCGTTGTCCATATCCAAATTGCCCCCCACTCTCAACCCACTTTCGCATTTCCTGCCCAGCTTCGCATTGAAGTCCCCCATAACAACATTAAAATAGGTCTCAGAAGTGTGTACGGCCCTACTATTGTCCTCATACATCACCTCCACCTCATCATCCGAGTGTGCCGAGGTTGGTGCGTATACCTGGATGACCTTCAACGAATATCTCTTGGATACTCTGAGTATCAGGTACGCAACCCTGCTCGATACACTGTCGATGGCAAGAATGTTATTAACAAGGGACTTGTGGACGAGAAACCCGGCACCACCTTGGGACTGTTGGTCGCCCTCCTAAAAATCTTAGATATTACTGCGATTGACGGTGGACCTCAAACTCGGCAAAGCCTGTATCTTAAGGTCCAATGCTGAATTACTAAGAAGAATTACCTAATTAATATATAAACATACATAAATCCCGAAAAACAATACCCTCCTTGTTGTGATATTGGGTAAAAAGAACACTAATTTTATCAAAAGATGCAAAATTTAACAAATTCATGTGGGCGAATATTACTGACACATACGAATATACATACGAATGTTTTTTTTAATTCTAAGTATAGGTTCATACTTATATTTTTTTTTATTGTACTAGGAAGTGTAAAAATACTATAAAAGAAAATCGTGGTTCATTTCCGTTCCCTCACTAGTATTTCTCTGTATAAGATCGTCGATTAATTTTCGTACTTGTAATAAAATTCTTATTTCGGCTCAATCTTTTTCCAAAATTCATCATCTCTTTTGTTTTTTCGTAGGGTAAACCTTTCGGACTCTACAAAATATAAAACAATAACGCGCTGGCGGATGAAGATTGCGAAGACTCGCCGCTGCCACGCGCCGCGCGCCGCGCTCACACAGAAATCATCTTCATTCGGCTCTTTCGAGACAGCGATAGATTCGCGAAATACCTATTTTTCAAAAGTCTTGTCGATGTCCTTTCCTCTTAATAAAATCCTCTCCGCTGCGCTACTCTCTGTCTGCGCTGACCCTAAACAGTCATTTTTAAATTGCATCAGTAAAGTGATGGCGACTTTACTAGAATAGAAGGTTCTATTGAGTTTTGCCTACAACGTAAAATGACACGTTTCACTGCTTTATTTCATTTACCCACACTCACTTAGGCACTTGATCGACCACTTATGTTTTAGAGATCCTAACTAATATTATTAAAGCTAAAATAACTCTGTCTGTCTCTGTTCACGACTGAACGACTGAACGACTGAACGACTGAACGACTGAACCAATCGATATGAGGCACAGAGACTGATGTTTAGGAATCGGAGAAGGACATAGACTATATTTTATCATCATCATCAATCAATCATTAATCGTCACCGTTTTTCATCACCACGCGAGTGAAACCGCGGGGCACAGTAGTACCTGCATAATATGTAAGTCCCACAGAATTCTCCCTATTTACTGTAAGTCTTTGGTAAGTCCATAATTTGATCTTCATAGTATGTACGATGTTTTTGGTGCAGACGCAGTTGACGCAGCTTAGGTATTAAAAATGTTTTGTGCAGGGAAGCGTCTTATCATATTAATAGATAAACTGGTCTAGTAATTCTTGGTGGTATGTTTGTCTACTAAGCTTTATGTCGTGGGTTCGATCCTCACCCAAAAACTGGACAATTATTTGTGTGATGAGCATGAATGTTTGTTCTGTGTCTGGGTAGGTATTTCTATTTATCTTAAGCAGGTATGTAAGTACCATGGGCGTATATAAGGGGGCCATGGAGGGGGGAGGGGGGGGGGGCAGACCCCCCCCCCCCCCATGGCATTGAAGAAAAAAAAAGGGCTGTCAAAATTCCGGAATAGGTATCGCGGATGGCACGCATAGTACAAAATATATATAAACCTGATGTGCGGTAATGTGTGTGCATAACTACAGCTTAGCTAAAGAGATGCAGTATGACCCATGTTCGTCTTTCGCCCGCGCATACTACAAACGCGTATATAAAATGGAAACTATATATTTTTACCCGATTGCGTAAGAAGGAGGTGTCTTGATTTGAATATTTGTTGTATGTGGTGTGCGGTGTTTTCAGTGTTGCGGAGTGGCAGCACTGCTATTTTCTTAATTTATATACTCTGGAGAACGGTGATCGAACAAAATGAACGCTACCCCGGATGATGGCGTGATGTTGTAATTCCGGGGAGGGGATATATCGCGGGCGGACGAGCACGAGCGGCCCTTCGAAAAAGTAGTCGCGGCGTAACTCGGTAGTAAAAAGGCGGTCTTAGTGTCAGACCGCTCAGTGCAGTGAAATAAGTGCAGTGCTATAAGTAATAATAAAGCGTCATAAAGTTCAGACAAGGAGTTTTCTTCATATATCAGAAGTGGCAATCAACCTGCGAGCCGAGCCCGGTAAAATCGTGAGTCACCTGCGAGATTATATTTTACCCTTCGATTATTTAATATTGATGTTAAAAATTTGTCACGCATATCGAATTGGAGAAAATGGTTCTTAAAAGTGTTGAAACAGGGTGTTAAAATAATTATAACGGGATATTCTTAATACGGGTAGACAGAATCTGTTAAGATACTGCAATGAGATGTGATCTGGGTTACTCCCAGATTATTTTATTGTAGCACAGCGATTAAAGATTATAATCCGACGATTTTATTATAACCTAATGAAATTTTGATAGTTTGGTTGGGGCTACTCCCCGATAATTTTATCGTAATTTAAACGAAATGAAGTCTGTTGTAAGTAAGTCATTAGTAAATTATTTCGTTAACATCCCGAGAGACAAGTATACGAAAATATGTTTTTCTTGTTTGAGAACCATTTTTACTTTTTGTATTTGATTATGCTGCAGCCATTCAGAGGAACCATAGCGTGGTAATATTTTTTTGGTGTGATGATGAGAGTAGTGGTTTTAATAGTACAATGGCTAAGGCATATCGGTCTGTGGCCGTGTCAGCGATCAGCAGTGTGTTATTTTTCTAGAAGACTAGTAAAGTGCTGCGAGTAAAATATTTTAATTCGGTAACTGGGCTACATCAATACAGCCAATTAAGCGAGCTTCTAAATGTAGTTTTTCTAGAATATTGCTAACAGTAATGCAAATAAAATATTATGGTAAACTTACAGCTTATTATCTAGCTGTTAAGGTTGGGCTCCACTAAAATTGTGTTCAGATTCAGAACACTTGTTGATAAAAATTTGGTGCAGACCTTTTTCAGTGCGCGAACTTGATCACAATAGTAGATTGCCTGTGTCCACCACCTCAGTTGTGCGTAACTTTAGTATGCGTGCTGTACGGTACATTTGTACACGAACATTTATACCTCGGAAATGTGCTTTACTTTCAGTTTAGTGTGTAAACATGTGTGCGAGTGCGTCGTCGCGGGTAAACCGCGAGACCGAGGAGTGCACGACAAAAGTTCACGGTTTGTCCAATAGAGTGCGCGCACAGTTTGCTGGTGCTGCCCGTAAGAGTTCACCAAGAAATACATTTATGCTGCACTCTGTGCGGTACAGAGCCGCACACTGGTGGAATCCTGTCTTTACGGTTACGGCCATTTAGGGCGAGTTGTACTGTGTTCATTTTTCTGTAAGGTTAATAAAGTACCGCAAGTAAAATATTCTAGAACGACAACTAGTCTACTACTACTAGTAGCACTGTCTTTAGTCGTGTAAGTATGCTATACCATGAAGCGAAATTTTGGTATTGTATCTCCACCTGCAACACTATAACTACTTTGTGACGTAACTATTGTAAGATCTTGAACCACATAAGTGTGTCAAACGAAATTTTATATGAGTAGAGCTACAATATTGATGGATTTACCAGAGTATCACTGCGTAAATATTTAATACAGAAGTCTGTTTATGAAGTTGAATTATACAGAGATAACATAGTTCGATTGACTTAAAATCTTAATTGAATTTCAAAGGCATATATAACCTCAGAAATAGTACCATTGTGTACCGGTAACTTGTCGCGAATATTTATCCGTTGACGCCTTGTAATCATGGAGGCGGAATTCAAAGCCGCGCTAAGATATCAGAGTATCGACAGTGCTGAAAATTAAAGTGCATTTCTTAGTGTTAACAACTACACTTAGTGTTACTGCAAGTTTGAAATTCAAGGATTTTTAGTGTTTATGAGTTTGTTAGCTGCAGTCATGTAGGTGAACTGCAGGGAAAATGTTCCAAAGAGTGCCATGTATGTGTGCCGTAAAGTTGAAGTTCGTAGATTTGATGATGTTATCGCTGCAACCATGTAGATGAGCTGCAGGGTAATATTCTAAAGAAGTATGACCATGTAGGTGTGCCGCAAGGAAAGTTCGAAGATTTGATGATGATTTCGCCGCAGCGATATAGGCGCGTTGTAAGGTTGAAGTTTGAAGATTTGACGATGTTTGAAGTTTGAAGATTTGACGATATTTGAAGTTTGAAGTTTTGATGATGTTTGAAATTTGAAGATTTGACGATGTCGAAGTTTGAAGATTTGATGATGTTCTCGCTGCAACCGTGTAAGTGAGCTGTAAGATTGAAGTTCAATTATTCAATGATGTTTTAGCTGTAACCATGAAGGTTTGGTTTCAGGATGATAATTTTAACCGGTCACGGAACACTTAGCTTCCAGCCATGAACGTTTTAAACTGCAGCAGGTCAAGCCTATTCAAAGGAAAGTAGAAGCTCCAAACTGTATTTAATCTAAAATAGCTTGATTAACTAAATTTTGTATAATATGTATATGGTGTGCAAGAGTGTGCACAGATCTTGTATTTTAGTGGATTTGATTAATCCAGTCGATTAATGATCATTTTAATGTGGTTATGTTAAGCGTTGAATAGCAGAATCATTGATCGGACTTTCCCAGAACCTGAGCACCTGACTTTTAATGATGATATAACGTTATAATTCCAGTTTTGATGTAGTTTCGAGTTTCATAGAGAAAATTGAAATCATATATGAGAGATCAACCGATCGGACACGCAGCAAGTAACCTTGACGTGCATAGAAACTCGAAGAGTCGAGGAGTCTTGACAAATGCCATTATGCTTGAAATTTCCTAAACGTACTAATTAGAATCGACATAGAAGTAACTTACACTTACTTTTGATAAAACGCGTATAGTGCGTTAGAGCGAATAAATTTATGAGTAATCTGTTTGCAATTATTAGATTCTCAATTATTATGGTTATTATTATTAGATTATAGAGAGAATGGAAATTACTCCATCAATAAGATTCATGAATTGATAAATGAGTAAGCCTAAAACATTTTCCGAAAAATACTATTCGGTTAAGGATTATTATAAAAATATATATAGTTATCAGCGATCTGTATGTGCCAACGTAATTAGATGTCATGTTTTGAACACCCACGTTATTTTTCGCAACTGCAGAGCAGTGTCTACACTTTGTTGAATTGTCCGCTGGACAGTGACGTAAGTAGTGATGAGCGTTGACAATTATCGTAAAATATATATAAACAAATCTGTATGTTAAATGAACCACTCGATAATATTACAAAACTATTAGTCGAGAGTAAACGTACGTAGTAAACGTTTCTTTGAGAGAAACCCATTTTATGCCTTGAATGAGTTGATGAAAATAGATCTTGCTGAATTCTCGTTCTAAAGGAACAGCGGATCATATTTTCTACTTTCTTCCATAAGTGGATTGGCATATTTTTTATTATTCTATTTTGGCCTTTTGAACATTATTATGAATATTGACATAAGTTTGACGACATCCTTTTATTATTTATTATGTTATTGGATATAAAAATTACATAAATAAATAGAATATATTATATCTAAATTAATAAAAACTACGTTAAATTGTATTTTATAACAGAAAAAGCTTGGAGTACAAACATAACAAAAATACTAATTTGAAAAGGGCTTTTCTAATATAACACTTTTGTTACAAGCCCAAGAAATAATTTGACTTTGAATTTAAGCGATGACCGAAGTTTCTTATCACGAACTAAAGATAATTCAAAGAGAGAACTGATTGATCAGTTTCATATTTCAAACAAAGTAGCCTCAAAAATATATTGCACCGGTGGCGGTTTTATTGTAAAAGTACAGTTTATGAGTTCATAAATTAGTCAAATATAAAAACCGAATATTCATAATTTATTTATTTCTTGCAAAATAGGTATACAAACATGTGGTCTTATGATAGTAATAACATTTGATGCTCTATTTTTGCTGTCAAAGCGTGCAAGTATTTCTAGGTTCTAGATCAATATCGTTAAATATCGTTTGTGCATATGAACATTTTGATAAATCTAGTATAATTTTGGTAAGCGTATAACAGAATTGGATCCAGCATACGAAAATTAATCGATAAATAAAAAAATATCTTCATTAAAAATAAGCAATATTTGATAGGACTGGTAACGTTTCCGAAATATGATTTTTAGTTGAAATAAAACGGCAACTATCAAAATCACCACTGGCTTGTACTCAGTGCAAGAGCAGTTATGATATGACTAGTCGACATCATATTATAGACCTTTAAAAAAAACAACAGAAATTAGTAAGACAAATATTGAGACTAATTTTATTTATGGAAGTGATTACCTGCTTCTTCTTTTTTGATGCTTTAGTATTAGTTCAGGTGTGCACTAAAAGGAATTAAGTATGCTTCTGTGTATAAATATTCTCATTCTCAATTAAGTTTATTAAAACCTAGTCAAGTAATTTCTGCTCTACTGTTACATCAGTACTATAAATATTGGATGGGAAAATAAATATGTCCACATTCTCGGTTTGAGTACTGTTAGTATGTAATGTGTACAGTATTTTTTCTAGCTAACGTGTCATCAAAATAGTGATGACGTATTTGACAAACAACCAACAACTCTATCCTCAATGAGATTCATATACGAGATAGATTATCGTCGACTGGGCAATTGCAAATACTGAAGTTCTTTGCGCAGATCTCAAGAAAAGAGCACTCGACGGAGAGCCTATCGCAGCATATGCATGGCCGTGTAGAAGGCAAGCGAAGTCCTGGACGATCACCAACACGTTGGACCGACCTCATTAGAAAAGCTACGCAGTCCACCGAAGTAGAGTGTACTCGCAATGCAACCGACCGGCAGAAATGGAGAAGTATCGTGAGAAGAGCAGCTGGCCTGGAGAGTGACGGTGACGGCGAGGAGCCACCGCCATTGCAACCACGACCACTCTGACTAGAGTGTACGATTAAGAAGAAGAATTTAGCAAACAACAGATTAAAATCCGACAGATGTCAACTCAGGGCATCTGTGATGTGAAGTGATTCAACTTGATAGTACATCAATTAAATGGTAAACAGCAACAGGTATACGCCAGTCAAATAACGGTTGGTGAAGGACTGACAATGGATCAGCTACCTGTAGTTTATCGTGACTAATTTGTCCCTATGATAATGAAATTTAGTGATTAGAAAATAATAATACTTCTGACATTCTAAACTGACAAATTTTGCTCATGTGCTTTGCCGATCATCCACAAGCTTGACAGAAATTAATGCGGTTGTAGCGACTTGCTAAAAAAAAAGGGGCTTGGAAAATTATTTCCGTTCTCTTATTCTCTCTATTACTCGGATTTGGGGAGTATACGTTACACAATTTTAAAATGCTATTTGGTAATGGCAGGACAATGACAGAAATACAGTTTAAAATGTTGATTCCTATGAGAGCACTTACAAAATTAACGTACTCGTGTCACCAAATTATTACTGGAGCTGGTTTGAGTTGGATCTAAATATTTGAATTTATGTATAATTATTTTTGGACGAAATTTGCTGTCATTTTATTCAAGCTTTGTCGTTGGTCATTTTAATGTTTGGACGAAGAATAAAAAGGAGTATTTATAGAGTTTTTCACAAAAAAAAGTCTACAAGTCCAAGTCTACAAGGTTTGAATGCTACTTCAGTGGCCATTACAACATTGGGACATTTATATAATGATGCTGCCGTTCGCAATCACTAAGCCAGAGGAGGAAGTAATTGAGTAACCGACAGTAAATTAATAATGCTAATTGAATAAGTTTTTATGTACTTTTTTTAATTATATACCAAACCTCTGGAAATACCAGAATATATACTCGATCCGTACAACATATTTGTACAACAATGATTTATCTGCATAGTGTACATTTACACACGAATAGGAAGCCTCCGTTTCCCAGACCAGCTAGAATAAACATAAAATAATTGTCATATTTAAAAACGAATCCGAGTGTCATGATTACTTGTATCTACAATAATAACTAGTTACGACAACGTATACTACAAAGTTTAGTGTGCCATAAGTAGTTTTATAAAATTAGCATAATAATTACTGTTTAACTATTTTATTTTGCAGCAAATCTTTAAGGAGTCGAAAGGGTTCGATATGATTAATCAGACTTGCTTTTAGAGAGTTGTTGTGCATCGGGACGTTGCACAAAAGCGGATGGCCGAGTGTCATGATTTGAATATTTGTTGTATGTGGTGTGCGGTGTTTTCAGTGTTGCGGAGTGGCAGCACTGCTATTTTCTTAATTTATATACTCTGGAGAACGGTGATCGAACAGAATGAACGCTACCCCGGATGATGGCGTGATGTTGTAATTCCGGGGAGGGGATATATCGCGGGCGGACGAGCACGAGCGGCCCTTCGAAAAATTAGTCGCGGCGTAACTCGGTAGTAAAAAGGCGGTCTTAGTGTCAGACCGCTCAGTGCAGTGAAATAAGTGCAGTGCTATAAGTAATAATAAAGCGTCATAAAGTTCAGACAAGGAGTTTTCTTCATAGAGGGTACCTAATCTTTTTCGAGTGTATGTATGTATGTAACATAGAAACATACATGGGTATGTATGTATGTATGTAACATACATAAATACCCATGTATGTTTATATATGACAGCCTGAACGGCTTGACGGATTTTGATGTGCGAGGTTGATGTGTCATTACAGTCGTCTTCGTTTCCAAAGTGTCATAAGTAGGCTATGTTTTTTGTAATCATATTACATCTCTTTCAAAAATAAAAATAAAACGTTTTTTCGTAATCACTAACGCACTATTTCGTAATAAACAAGTGTTTTTTTAGAATTATTCTAAAGAATGCGCGTTTATAATCTTTTACAGGATATTACGCATACTTTCTCACAAAAAACGTACACTCAACAGCGTATTAAAAGTATCGAAATCGTAAGTTAGACTGCAAAAACTGCTTTTCTGCTGTCGTTTTATTTTATTTTAATATACATACTTTTTAAGAAACCCTAACTCCATCTCTGTCATATCTATACAAATTGAGAGAGATGGAGATATAGTTTCCAGGCCGATTCCGAATCCGACATGTTGTGAACAAGGCCGTAAGCAGGGAGGGGGGCTTAGGGGTTCAACCTACCCTCCCCCAAAATATCCTGGCAATTATGAAAAATCCTGCGCCAAAGCGAAGCGATTGCTCGCGCATGCCCATATTTTTGAAGATATAAAACGACTGAATGAACTTATAAAAAGATCTTCGTTCGTAAAACTATAAAATACCATCGCTAAATATCAGGCGAGTTGGAGATCAGTCGTAGATCTATGTTACGTAAAGAAAACACAAAAATTCTATGAAAAATTCAATTCGATCCAAGCCAATTTCACATTAAAAAAAATATTTTTGCGTTAATAATTTCGAAAAGATCGAACAAGACTCTTAAATTGCCGTTCTTAAATTTGAAATCAATGCATTCAAATGGTTACATTTATATTTTTTGATAGCGCAAGTCAGTCTTACTCATCCAGTCGGATATTTCATTTTTTCAAACACTTTATACTTGTTTGGTTCATCTGGGCCACTTTCTAACACGATCAATGAATTAAATTATTTCCAAGATTTAATTTTTAAAACCTTAAAAATTTTCGCGCTCGCTTCGCTCGCGCATTATTAGGTATTAATTTGTCATGGAAATACTGCGGGCTCACTAATACGAGAAATAAATCATATTACTATAAAAACACTACTAAAATGTTCGCGCTCGCTTCGCTCGCGTATGCTTATTATCTATGTTTTTGTTTACTTGAGTCATGCAAATGCTGAGCGCTCGTTAAAACGGGTGAAGTCATAGGGTACCTCTAGTGTAATATGAATTAATATTGTTCCGACGTTCCTTTTACACTTTATTTACAGTTATACGTTTGTCCGTAATTTAATTTTCGTGTATTTAAATGTTAATAACTTTTAAAGATTATAATTATAATAAACATTGACGTTTAGAAACTAGTACTCGTCTGCGTATACCCGCGGACCCCCCCCCCCCCCCCCCCCCTCCCATGAGAAAACTATAGCTACGCCTATGGTAAGTACAATATATAATAAATAAATAATAAATGAATCATTTATTCAAAACTTAAGATATCCAAATACGAAAAGAAGGTCTATATTACAAAGGAAGTACAAAGGTAAACTTATTAAGCTAGCCTAAACTGGTAATCCTGTGTTTTAGGCAAGAAGACCATAATATTAATTAAGTTATCTAAGACAATTAAAATACAATAATAATAGCCTATTTAACTAAAATATTACATATGTACCTAAGTTGAACTAAACTTAAAAGAAAAAAAAACCGGACAAGTGCGAGTCAGACTCGCCCACCGAGGGTTCCGTACAAACTAAATAAAAGGGGGAAATCATATATTTTTTTTATATTTTCTTTCATAAACCGAAAAATATACATCGTAAAAATATTTAACACATTCCTTGCTTACCACTCGGATCCGAGCGAGCGTCCCGTTCATTAAGTGAAAAGTGTCTTTAGGTTCCTTAGATGCACTCTACATTAATAAAAGCATTATTGAAGAAAAAGTAAATTAAGATAAATAAAACACAAATTCCTAAGAATATTAAGCTCATAGTCACCCTATCTGCGCGTTGAGATAATAAATAATCAGAAAATAAATTTAAATCTAAAAGCCGGCAACTTACCGAAAGGCGAGTCGACGAAACAGTCCTTTGAGGAGCCGAGGCATTCCCTTTGACCTATGCCGCGAGGCGACGCAACAACCAGTTCGCGAATTACACTAGCCGCGGCGAGACATCTTCCGCCCGCGCCGCTTCCGCGTTCTAGTGTATTTTTTCGTCATACATTTCGTGATAATGGGTGATATTCATTATCAATATTCTACTTGCGAATATTACGGACTCCCGTGGTCTTTTATTTGTGTAATAATGTGTATATCGAGGGATGTAAAAATGTGCGACTGTTAAAAAGACGAATTAAACGTGCATTTAGACTGGTAAAACGTGAAATAGACACTTTAAAAAAACAACTTAACAGACACTTACAAAAAAGGGGCGTTTTTGTGTATTTAACTAAATGGATTTCAGTTCGATCAATTTTTATAATAGTGGTGGACACAGGTTACACTTACCACCGTCCAACAGTACACAAAATCGGGTAAGTCATTAGGTTAATTACTCTATGACGGATAAAATAATTCTTACAGTCTCTAACAAGGAAAGGTTTTTTTAGGGTTCCGTACCCAAAGGGTAAAAACGGGACCCTATTACTAAGACTTCGCTGTCTGTCTGTCTGTCTGTCTGTCTGTCTGTCTGTCTGTCTGTCTGTCTGTCTCCAGGCTGTATCTCATAAACCGTGATAGCTAGAAAGCTGAAATTTTCACAAATGATGTATTTCCGTTGCCGCTATAACAACAAATACTAAAAATTTAAAAAAATAAAATATTAAGGTCCCCATACAATAAACGTGTTTTTTTCGTATTTTTTTGCTCAATATTAAAAACGGTAACAGGTAGACGCTTCAAATTTTCACAGAATATTTACTTGTATATTACCTTTCAAAATAAATAATTAAATAACAATAAAGTAAATATTAAAAGGGGGCTCCCATACAACAAACGTAATTTTTAAGCAATTTTTACTCGATCTCAATTAACAGGTAGAAACTTGAATATTTGTAAGTAAATATTTAGATGCCTGCCCGGATGTGTATCGAAAATCTACCTATAAGTTTGCAATTTACTACTTGGAATTTCGTTGATTTCTCGTTATTTTATAAACAGAACTAAACTTTGTAGTATTATAGATGATAGTACGGAACCCTTCGTGCGCGAGTCCGACTCGCACTTGGCCGATTATTATTTTTTATTGTTTGTGTAGAGAAAATTCGATCAACATAACCACAAAAATAATCAAAAGCTAAACTACCTGGTAGAAAACTGTTCGTCTTGAACAAGGTTAGGCGGTACTTCACGCCGGGACAGTTGCTCACTTTATATCAAGCACAAGTCCGCTCGTGTGTGGAATACTGCTGCCACCTTTGGGACGGATCTGCAAAATACCAGCTTCGGGCTCTTGAATCGGTAGAACGGCGTGCTGTTCGACTCATAGGCGACAATAAGCTAGTAGCAAAGAAGCTGCTCAGCCTGGAGCACCGCCGCAAGGTTGCTAGTCTGTCAATATTCTACAGGATTCATTTTGGAGAATGTGCATCAGAGCTGCACGATCTGATATTGCCATCCCCTTTCTTTTACAGGACAAGTAGAAAGTCGGCCCACTATCACCCATACATTGTGGATTTTCCTAAAGTACGAACCAAACGGTTTAATTCTACGTTTTTGATCCGTACAGCTAAGGAATGGAACAAATTGCCGGCTTCTCTGTTCCCTGAGAGATACAATTTGGGACTTTTTAAGGTCAGAGTGAATAGGTATCTTCTGGGTCTGCGTGCTGCATCTTCGACCACATCGTCGCTTTCCAACAGGCGAGTTGGTGGTCAATCGTAGACCTATTCGCAATAATAAAAAAAAATCGTATAAAATAACAAGAAATCAACGAAATTCCAAGTAGTAAATTGCAAACTTATAGGTAGGTTTTCGATACACATCCGGGCAGCATGACTACGCTCGCGCGATTACGTGCGGCTATGGCTCGCTCCGTGATGTTACCTCCCCCGCTACCCGCGCGGCCGTTGCTTAGCAACCGCCTCGCGCTCGCGCCACCACCACACCGCGGCGCAGCGCTCACACCGCGGCGCGGCGCTCGCACCGCGTTTAGATGCACGGATTATTTTCATTTTGTGAGTTTTTATGTATTAGATTAGGTATTTATTTTTATAGTTAATATATTTCTAAATATTTACTTACAAATATTCAAGTTTCTACCTGTTAATAAGGATCGAGTAAAAATTGCTTAAAAATTACGTTTGTTGTATGGGAGCCCCCCTTTAATATTTACTTTATTGTTATTTAATTATTTATTTTGAAAGGTAATATACAAGTAAATATTCTGTGAAAATTTGAAGCGTCTACCTGTTACCGTTTTTAATATTGAGCAAAAAAAAACGAAAAAAACACGTTTATTGTATGGGGACCCCCCTTAATATTTTTTTTTAATTTTTAGTATTTGTTGTTATAGCGGCAACGGAAATACATCATTTGTGAAAATTTCAGCTTTCTAGCTATCACGGTTTATGAGATACAGCCTGGAGACAGACAGACAGACAGACAGACAGACAGACAGACAGGCAGACAGCGAAGTCTTAGTAATAGGGTCCCGTTTTTACCCTTTGGGTACGGAACCCTAAAAAGTAGTTATAGTGGTACGAGTATAATAACAATAGTTGGACATAATATGCTATCGCGACTTTTTGTAGATATTGGTATGTTCTTTAATATTGTAGAATTTTTTTTTGTTCTATCATCAATAGTTTGCGCAGCGTATGCAATGAAAGACATTTTATGGCAATTTTTTTACACCTTGGCATGGGCGTAGTTATAGCTTTCTCATGGGGGGGGGGGGGGGGGGGGGGGGGGGGTCCGCGGGTACAAAAATTTATAAAAATATACTACTATTTGCCTCTTTATTTGCGCAGACTATACGCAGACGAGTACTAGTTTCTAAACGTCAATGTTTATATAATTATAATTATAATCTGTATATAATTATAAGTTATAAACATTTAAATACACGAAAATTAAATTACGGACAAACGTATAACTGTAAATAAAGTGTAAAAGTAACGTCGGAACAATAGTAATTCATAACTAGAGGTACCCTATGACCACCCGTTTTAACGAGCGCTCAGCATTTGCATGACTCGAGTAAACAAAAACATAGATAATATAACGCGAGCGAAGCGAGCGCGAACATTTTAGTAGTGTTTTGTAGTAATATGATTTATTTCTCGTATTAGTGAGTCCGCATTATTTTCATGACAAAATAGTACCTAATAATGCGCGAGCGAAGCGAGCGCGAAAATTTTTAAGGTTTTAAAATTAAATCTTGGAAATAATTTAATTCATTGATCGTGTTAGAAAGTGGCCCAGATGAAACAGACAAGTATAAAAGTGTTTAAAAAAATTAAATATCCGACTAGATGAGTAAGACTGACTTACGCTATCAAAAAATATAAATATAACCATTTGAATGCATTGATTTCAAATTTAAGCATATTAACGCAAAAATATTTTTTATGTAAAATTGGCTTGGATTGAATTGAATTTTTCATGGAATATTTGTAATTTTTTTTACGTAAGATAGATCTACGACTGATCTCCGACTCGCCTGATATTTAGCGATGTTATTTTGTAGTCTTACGAACGAAGATCTTTTTATAAGTTCATTCAGTCGTTTTAAAAAAATATGGGCATGCGCGAGCGATCACTTCGCTTTGGCGCGCGAAAAATATTGAAGCAAATTAAGTAAACTTTAAAAAAGAGCAAGGATTTTTCATAATTGCCAGGATATTTTGGGGGAGGGTAGGTTGAACCCCTAAGCCCCCCCCCCCCTTGCTTACGGCCTTGTTCACAACTTGTCGGATTCGGAATCGTCCTGGAAACTGTATCTCCATCTCTCTCAATTTGTATAGACATGACAGAGATGGAGTAAGGGTTTTTTTTAAAGTATGTAATATTAAAAAAAATATAAAAAAATACCGACAGCAGAAAAGCAGTTTTTTGCAGTCTAACTTACGATTTCGATACTTTTAAAAAGCTGTTGAGTGTACGTTTTTTGTGAGAAAATATGCGTAAAATTGCTGTAAAATATTATAAACGCGCATTCTTTAGAGTAATTCTAAAAAACACTTGTTTATTACGCAATAGTGCGAGTGATTACGAAAAAACGTTTTATTTTTATTTTTAAAAGAGATGTATTATGATTACAAAAAATATAGCCTACTTATGACACTTTGGAAACGAAGACGACTGTAATGACACATCAACCTCGCACATCAAAATCCGTCAAGCCGTTCAGGCTGTCATATAGAAACATACATACATACCTGCATACATACATACACTCGAATAACATTATCCTCCTTACGCAATCGGGTAAAAATATATAGTTTCCATTTGATATACGCGTTTGTAGTATGCGCGGACGAAAAACGAACATGGGTCATACTCGTACTGCATCTCTTTAGCTAAGCTGTAATTATGCACACACATTACCGCACATCAGGTTTTTATATATATATATATATATATTGTAACATGCGTGCCATCGCGATAACTATTCCGGAATTTTGACAGCACTTAATTTTTTTTTCGGCCAATCCCATGGGGGGGGGTCCGGACCCCCTGGACCCCCCCCTTATATACGCCCATGCACCTTGGGTTACATTATTGAAGTTTTAGTAGGGATCCCTATTTTTTCTAATACTCATTATAGCCTATGTTACTCAAGAATAATGTAGCATTCTAATGGTGAAAGAATTTTTGAAATCGGTCCAGTAGTTTTTGAGTGATTTCATATCAAACATACAAAAATACAAATCTTTCCTCTTTATTATTAGTGTAGATGTGTGTTTTCTATTCAGCTATCTAGTTCCCATAGTACAAGCTTTGCTTAGTTTGGGCTAGATGGTATCGTGGAAAATGTCTACCAATACAGTAAAGTAAAACCCAGTAGTAAAATCTCTTTATTCGCGGGGTATACGTTCCATACCTAAATATACCGTGAATATGGAATGGTGATTTGTATGGGATTATAGGGGATACGTTCCTAGGTGACGAAAAAAAAACCGGACAAGTGCGAGTCAGACTCGCCCACCGAGGGTTCCGTATAAACTAAATAAAAGGGGGAATTGAAAGCTGATTTCCTCCAAGTCGCTTTCAGTCAAATCATCATCTTGTGGTTTAAGCAACTCCTGAATGTCACTTGGTTCTATCCACAGAACTGCCCCCCGTATTCTGAACCCATTCGGTTTCGGAATCGATTCGATTTGTATATCTCCGTCTCTGTCATTCTCTATGAAAATAATTCGATTTGTATATCTCCGTCTCTGTCATTCTCTATGAAAATAACAGAGACGGAGATATACAAATCGAATCGATTCCGAAACCGAATGGGTTCAGAATACGGGGGCAGTTCTATCTGTTCGACTTCGAACCCATCTCGTCCATTTCATTCGCGTTTACAAAGGATACCCATACCTAATCTTCTTCTTCTTCGTCGTATCGATGATCCTGTTTGAGGTTTTTATACTGTTGCCTCCCAGTATTTGGCTACAGCGACCCCGCAGGGAGAAGCACTGTAAAGGTCCTGTGGTGTGCAAGACTGGGGACACTGAGGGCACGAGAGTAAGTGCTGCATGGTCTGCGTAGTGGCTCCACAATTGCACTGCGCTCTCTCAGTGTAGCCCCACTTTACCATGTTCTCTCTGCAGCGGCCCACTTGGGTCCGGAGTCGGTTTAGCGACTTCCACGTGGGCCATGGGAGGTCACAACCTGCTGGGAGTTCTTCGGTAGGGGCTAGAAAGTCGGGAGGAGGCGCTAGCGTATCTTTCCAAAGCTTCTGGCGGGCTTCTTTTGGGTGTTGAGTTAGGGCAGTAGTTTTTGTTAGAAAACTACTGCGACTTTTGAGGCGGGTTTTTGGAGGGTTTTCACCGTATAGGGGATGTCGTTGGTCAGATTCCTGTTTTTGTTTTTCTATGCAGCAAGCTATGTTTCGACGCGTTGAGGGTGGGGCTATTCCTGCTAACGGATAAAGCATATTGAGAGGAGTGGGCTTAAGGCAACCTGAGATTGTCCTACACGTCTCATTGAGAGCGGCGTCAACTTGTTTGGCGTGGGCTGATCGATTCCAAACTGGGCATCCGTATTCACCTGCCGAAAAACAAAGCGCCAGCCCTGTGGTTCGGAGAACGTGAGGAGAGGCACCCCAAGTTGTTGAAATTAGTCGGGAAAGTAAGTTATTTCGGGTGCTAACCTTTTGTTTTGTTTTGTTGCAGTGGTACTTATATGTGAGCGACCTATCAAGTGTTACCCCTAAATAAGTAGGATGGTCGCTATGTTGAATCTTGGTACCTCGCCAGTTTATGTTTAAGGTTTGCTTAGCCAGATGGTTTTTAAGGTGGAAGACACAGGACTGGGTTTTTGACGGATTAGGCCTTAGGGCATTGTTATCATAGTATGTGCTGAGATCATCTAAAGCATGACTGAGGGTTGATTCTATTTCTTCAAAGCTGTTTGATTGAGTTGTGAGGGCAAGGTCGTCTGCGTAGAGAAATCTATCTGTGTGCGGGCAATGAGGTTGGTCGTTGGTGTAAATATTAAAGAGGATGGGAGCCAGAACACTGCCTTGCGGTAAGCCATTTTTCTGGGTACGCCATCTACTCTTTTTGCCGTTTAAAAATACTTGGAAACGACGGTTTCGGAGCATTTCGCCTAAGATATCAATAAAACCTTGGTCGTTTACCATTGGAGATAGTTTTGATAACAGTCGTTTTATATTGACAGTGTCGTAGGCTGCCGACAGGTCGACTAGGACGGTGCCAGTGATAAGTTTTTTTTGGAAACCATTTTCAATATGTTGGGTAAGCTTTAGGATTTGTCCAGTGCATGATTTTCCGGGTCTAAATCCTGCCTGTTCTGGGATTAGTTTGGGATCGATAATAGGTATCAGGCGGTTTAAGAGAAGTCTTTCGAAAAGCTTGTAAGTGTGACAGAGAAGTGAAATGGGCCTGTAGTTCTTGGGGTCATCTGGTGTTTTTCCAGGCTTTAATAAAGCAGTAACTTTTGCTTTTCTCCAGGCTTCTGGGAGCTTTGTATTTTGTGCACAAGCGTTAAACAATGCAAGGAGCCAAGATACTGCAACGGGGCCCAGGTGTTTTATCTGTTCCACTGTCAGGTCGTCGACACCAGCAGCCTTACCACTTTTCATGACTTTTATTGCGAGGGTGATATCGGTGAGAGTGAATGGCTTACTTATGTCGTTAGAGCCGTCTGTGTGTTTCACAGGTTTTGTGGATTTAGGCAGTTTATGTGGAGCTTTACCATTGAGTAGCAGTTGATGTGCTACTTTGTTTGCAGATACTGGCCCGGAGTTCAATGGGATCTGTGTGTCATCAGTGAGTTTTTTTAGTGTTTTCCAGGCTTTTTTACTATTGTGGACCATGTCTATCTCTGTTACTGTCTTTATCCATTTTTCTTGTCTATTTTTACTAAGTTTTAGCATAAGTGCTTCACCTGCTTCAATGGTATCATCTGCGAAAGGATCTTTTGCATATAAGTGCTCATACCTAATGCTTTTTATTAATATGTAGGTATGTACCGACATACCGTTTAAATCCGCGAATAAAGAAATCTTTAGCCGCGAATATAGAAATTTGGTCGCAATTTTTTTACCCGCGAATAGTGAAAACGCGAATGAAGGAAGCGCGAATAAGGAGCTTTGACTGTATTTACTTATATTACATTTTTTCGCTGAACTTCCTTGAGTAATCCTATTACAATTTACATGACTGACAAGTGACAGGCCATTGAATAAACTTTTTTACGAGGAACGGAATGTATGAACTTCTGCGATTTGAGCGCTCTTAATTCACCTGGTGGCAGACATATAGTACTAATTTGTCAAAATAGCTTACAACCGACCAAACTAAAAATACTTTCCCATTTCATGACATTTAATCGGATGTCTTTCTCTGTTGTATTACATATGTGACATGTTGTCCTTGTTAAATTTTGCCAGACAGGACTCCGTATAATTTCCGTATTATCACCGCGAGGCTGCGTACGTACGTCGTAACATCGCTTACGTTTGTGTTTTTGAGAGGAAAACGTTAAAATATTCGCGATTTCGCATCAGAAATTAGTAAAATGCGGTGCAGACGCACTAGCGGTGCCATTCTCTCGAGGTGAAACAGTGCCCGCGCGTGTGGAAGAGCGAAACGTGGTGTGCAGAAGCTGCGGCCGCGCTGTGCTGGTGTTGTTATCAAACAGGTCTGCAAAGCGATGGCCGAGGCGGCGCCGCTGGTGATCGTCAAAGAGGGCTGGCTGCAGAAGCGCGGCGAACACATTCGCAACTGGCGCGATCGCTACTTCATTCTGTTTGACAATGGCGACCTGGTGGGCTTTAAGACGCAGCCCGAGCGGAACAACTACCGCGACCCCCTCAACAAGTTCACGGTGCGCGACTGCCAGATCATGGCCGTGGATAAGCCAAAGCCGTATACCTTCACCATCCGTGGCCTGCAGTGGAACACTAGTATCGAGAGAATCTTTTCCGTCGACAACGAGAAGGAACGGTCAGTCTTCATTATGCTCATACATACTGTATTCTAATAGTATCGTACGTAGTTAGCTCACACTCTCGCACCAGTATTAATAGTAATAGTAGTCTGAGAATGCATTGGAAAGTTGTTTTGGCCAGAATTCACACGATAAATTGTCTTGGTGACCCTTGACCTTCTCACTTCATTCATGTGTTCATGTAAACATGTTGTTTTATGGGTTATTGTGTGTTAGATCTCAATGTGATTGGAAACAAGTAAATTACTTGCTGTACTCTTCTTGTTGTTTACAACTATCTTGCAGCCATTTTAATGAACTTGGAACTAATTATTGTTGTTTTAAGATTTTTTTGAGAAATTACTAATTATTGCTCAAAAATACAATGAATAACAGGTATTACGTTTTGTTTGTAAAGGACCAAGCTGTAAATAACAACATATGGGTTCATACTTTACTGGTAGGACTGGCCACCACGACATGTCTTATTTTGTAAATTTTAACTCACTGCTTAAGTTATGATGTTGCATGCAATTATTTCCACTCTGGTGGGGTTTGTCTTACATATTTTATATCCCTAATCTGACCAATATTATCACTCATGGTATAGCTAAAAATTGTATGATTGCTAAAAGTAGGACATTGAGTTTTACATGTAAAGTGTTGTTTTAAATAATATTGATAGGCCTCATGGCTCAGTGGTAGTACCATCTGAGCTGTAGGTTGTGGGTTCGACATCTACCCAGGGCCAACAATTCTGCTGAGTATAGATGTTTGTTCTGTGTCTGGATGTTTCTATGTATCATATGTACGTATTTACAACAAAAAAATATGTATTCTATCTGATATCTAGTTCCCATGGTACAAGCTTTCAGGCTAGTTAGTGTTGTGTGAAAATGTCCTGCTCCAATATAATTTATCTCCAGTTCAGGACATGTTTTCTCATAGAAGATTATAAAATTTGTATTCTATAGGAAAATGGACCAAGAGATTTATCAACAATGACTTGTTGGTTGATTTCAAGCTGCAGAGCTTGTCTCACCAACGAGAAATGGCCAGCCTCTCGATGTTCTATACAATACATTACAATGAGTGTGCACAGGATCTGTGTGACTTATTGAAACCATCACCATTCTATATATTTTGTAAATCAATTGCACAATGAAAATTACACTTGTGCAGTCAGCAATTTGGCTTTCTTCTAATAGAGCAACTTATTTGAGTTTCGGATTATGAATTGATTAATTTTTAGGGTTCCGTACCTCAAAAGGAAAAAACGGAACCCTTATAGGATCACTTTGTTGTCCGTCTGTCCGTCTGTCTGTCCGTCTGTCCGGGTGTCAAGACCTTTATCTCGGGAACGCAATAAGCTAAAAGCATAAGCTAAAACAGGTTTTTAAATATTTTTACAATATATATTCATATTCATATATATTTTCAGTTAATGAAGGAAAATATAAAAAAAATATATGATTTCCCCCTTTTATCTACTAGTTTGTACGGAATCCTCGGTGGGCGAGTCTGACTCGCACTTGTCCGGTTTTTGTGAAGGATTTGAACGTCCGCCCTCCGATTGACGAATTGAAATTAATTTATTTATTTTTTTATCCATCCCAAAAATGCACAACACCGCTAGAGAAGTTTTCACTTCAAAATGTAATAGATTTGCATTTGACCACCAGCCTGCTAATCTAGAGTAAAATGACATTGTGGTCCACGATGGAGTGTGCTCACATGAAGGAAACAAATTCACCCGAAATTTAAAGACACCAAGATTCAATATAATCTAGGTGAATTTATGAATTTACTGCATTCTGTTGATTTTCGTCTGTCATGGAGGTTGACGTCTCCTACTCTTGTTTTTTCCTTATTTCCGATATTCCATAACCTAACCTAACCTTCATGAAACATTATTCAAATGACAAGGAAAAAGACAAAATGTAAACCAAAACAAGTAACATACTTCATATTTTATTTAGTACTAACTGTCCCGCAGCTTATCTTGTTATGTGATGATGATGAAAAGCAGCTCATGTCCGTCTCCAGGTTCACAGATATCTATGTAACAACTTTCATAATGGTCAGTTCTGCTGTTTGGTCGTGAAAAAGTAATAAACTGACAGACAGACAGACAGAGTTGTCTACTTTCAGTTTTATAATATTAGGATGTGTATAGTTAGTTAACCCACTCAGTACAAGTGTCCCTAGAATGAATAAACTTAAATCATGAGATTGATTTAGGTAAATGTACAAAATAATTGGTAATTATTTTGTGGGAGCATTTGACCTGGCTACATTGTAGCCAACTAGTTTAATAGACCATTCAGTTAACAGTCGAGTGCTTTTACTACAAGAGCTCGAAGTGTTAATATTTTTTCATCCCCCTATCTCGGTAAAAGTATTTTTGCTCTTCGATATCTGAGTGCAAAAGCCATTTATATCCGCTAGAGGATAAAGTAAATTCAAATTTAGAACATCTTGTGCACTAAGTTTGTGAATTCAAAACATCATTAAACCTATTTACTTCTACCTCCATGGTGCCGAATATATCATACAACCTTTTTAGGGTTCCGTACCTCAATAGGATAAAACGGAATCCTTATAGGATCACTTTATTGTCCGTCTGTCCTTCCGTCCGGGTGTCAAGACCTTTATCTCGGGAACGCGTGAAGGTATCGAGTTGAAATTAAAACCATATACGCAAATCCATAGTATCTTGCTGCAGAAAGAAAAATAAAATTTCTCAGTTTTCGTAAAAAAAAGTTACAGCCGAATATGTCGTAAAAAACGCACATTTCGACACTTACAGAGGAATCAAAACCTATGGGGTACTTTCCATTGACCTAGAACTCTGAAATTTGGCAAGAAGCATTGTGTTAGAGTACACATATAGGAAAAAAATCCGAAAACTGGTCATTTTTTATTTTATCACAAAAAAATTGTGTCTCTATGCAAGGAATGAGGGCCCAAATTTTAAAGTGAATTAACCGTATCACGTGGGGTATCATAGGAAAGAGCCTCATTAGCATAAGCTAAAACAGGTTTTTAACACATTCTTCGCCCCCTGCAGACCCTTTACTTCAGCTGGGAACCAAAACTTTTTAGGCGAATTTTGATTAAGTGGCCGCGCAAAGCAACGTTAACTGTCTCAAACGCCGCCGTTTTACTGACTACTACAAAATTAACGGGACGCTCGCTCGGATCGAGTGGAAGGCGCTACTTTCCGTGCTCACCACTCGGATCGGAGTGGTGAGCAAGAAATGTGTTAAATATTTTTACGATGTATATTTTTCGGTTTATGAAGGAAAATTTGACTGGCCTAGTGGCTCAGTTGGTAGTGTGTGTACGTCTACCTGCTGAACTGAAAGGTCGTGGGTTCGATCCCCACCCAGGGCAAATATTTGTGTGATGAGCATGGATGTTTGTTCTGTGTCTGGGTGTTTCTATGTATCATATGTATATATTTACAAAATATGTATTCTATCAGCCATCTAGTTCCATAGTACAAGCTTTGCTTAGTTTGGGCTAGATGGTGTTGTGTGAAATGTCCACAAATATTTAAATTTAATATTTTAAAATATAAAAAAATATATGATTTCCCCTTTTATTTAGTTTGTACGGAACCCTCGGTGGACGAGTCTGACTCGCACTTGTCCGGTTTTTTTAATTTGTTAAAAACTCAGACTCGGAACCTTCTTGGTGTACTTTTTAGGGTTCCGTACCCAAAGGGTAAAACGGGACCCTATTACTGAGACTTCGCTGTCTGTCTGTCTGTTTGTCTGTCTGTCTGTCTGTCTGTCTGTCTGTCTGTCTGTCTCCAGGCTGTATCTCATAAACCGTGATAGCTAGAAAGTTGAAATTTTCACAAATGATGTATTTCCGTTGCCGCTATAACAACAAATACTAAAAATTAAAATAAAAAAAAATATTAAGGGTCCCCATACAATAAACGTGTTTTTTTCGTATTTTTTTGCTCAATATTAAAAACGGTAACAGGTAGACGCTTCAAATTTTCACAGAATATTTACTTGTATATTACCTTTCAAAATAAATAATTAAATAACAATAAAGTAAATATTAAAGGGGGGCTTCCATACAACAAACGTAATTTTTAAGCAATTTTTACTCGATCTTAATTAACAGGTAGAAACTTGAATATTTGTAAGTAAATATTTAGAAATATATTAACTATAAAAATAAATACCTAATCTAATACATAAAAACTCACAAAATGAAAATAATCCGTGCATCTAAACGCGGTGTGGTGGTGGCGCGAGCGCGAGGCGGTTGCTAAGCAACGGCCGCGCGGGTAGCGGGGGAGGTAACATGACGGAGCGAGCCACAGCCGCGCGTATTCGCGCGAGCGTCGTTATGCTGCCCGGATGTGTATCGAAAACCTACCTATAAGTTTGCAATTTACTACTTGGAATTTCGTTGATTTCTCGTTATTTTATAAACAGAACTAAACTTTGTAGTATCTAGGTGATATTATTTGCAAAATTAACTAGGTTCTTAAGTTAGTTGACTGTGCAATTTGTACCTACGCTAAATAAAATAACTTCTTCTCTTAACTTTTTATCATAAGCACCTACTAAGTAGACAGGTGTACCTACAGGTAATCTTATTAGGTACGTAAAGGTCCTTTTACTTATTAGGTACGTAAAGGTACTTACCAATAGTACGGAACCCTTCGTGCGCGAGTCCGACTCGCACTTGGCCGATTTTTTTTATTTGCTTTGCGTGCGCCGTTTTCTTTTCACGACATATTGTTAAAACATTAGGTTAACAAGTATCTATGTTAAAAGAAAAAGAAAATACCC
The DNA here is from genome assembly GCA_947563715.1 of Lycia hirtaria. Taxonomy (NCBI): domain Eukaryota; kingdom Metazoa; phylum Arthropoda; class Insecta; order Lepidoptera; family Geometridae; genus Lycia; species Lycia hirtaria. Next base: position 31,790,505 of record OX387375.1, read on the forward strand.
GACTGCAGAAAAGTAGTTTTTGCAGTCTAACTTTTGATTTCATTACGCTTGATATGCCGTTAATTGTATGTTTTTTTTGTGAAAAAGTATGCGTAAAATCTTTGTAAAATTTTATAAATGCGCATTCTTAAGAATAATTCTAGTAAAACTACTTGTTTATTACGAAAAAGTTCGTTGGAGATTACGACAAAATGCATTTTTTTTATTTGCGAAATTGGTTTAATCCTGTTTTACCCGTAACAAACTAACACAAACTTCGTAGTTATATTATTAGTGTGAAGTGAGTATTTTTTTGTTTTTTTTCTAAAATAGGTTAAGCAAAAAGGCAGACGGCTCGCCTGATGGTAAGCGATTACCGTCGCCTATGGACAACTGCAACATCACTGACATTACTGTTGCTTTGCTAACCCGGAAAGCTGCTTGCAGACACCTTTTTAAAACCCTCTTTGTTGAAGCTCGGCGGGAAAACCTTCCGAGGAAGAACATTCCACATTTTGCTTGTTTCGCGGGAGGAAGGAGCGTGAGAACCTGACTGTATGGGATTTCCAGTTATGCAAAATGTGGGGGGTGAGCTTTTGGGCAGTTTCGTGAAGTACAATGGTGGTATTCCGAAAAACATGCGGTAGAAAATGCAAAGGGATCCCACATCTCTACGCAGACAAAGTGAGTCCAGCTTATCGGTAAGCTTGGTGATGTGAGTTATTAACATTTCCTATTCAAAACTCCAATAAAACATAAAAGTTATATATAAATTCGTAATCACCATTAAAAATATTTATTTTGATACCACACTCGATGTATTTTAAAATATTTTTTTTTTGAGATTACTTTTTGTCGCCAAAAATCCTTAATTTCGTTTTTTTATTTAATTTTGATGTACCCAGTCCCAGTGTCACTCTCACGACTAAGACGAATCTATTGACACCACTCACATAAAAATACGACAAGCCGTTTAGGCTCTAGGGCGTTCCAAAGACATATACTCGACAATACATACACTCGAAAAACATAACCCTCCTTCTTTCGCAGTCGGGTAAAAACAAGAAATTTGAAAACAATCTAAATTGATTCTAGCGACGAAGAAGTTTATTTGACGCCAACAGGAGCTTTCTCCCTCAACAATCACGCGAGAAGTAATTGAAACAGCACGATATGTTTAACACGTGGCGACTAGCTAAAGGAGCCAAAACTTTCTCCGAAAACGTTTTACTGGCATATTTTATTGAATTATCCGAGAGCAAGAAATCAAGCACTCTATGGAGTACGTATTCAATGCTAAAAGCAACAATAAAGATGCAAAAATACATACTGTCACGTTACACCAGAAGAGCTACCTACGGGTGCAACGGACTGTTAGGCCTAATAGGTGCAGAACTACTGAAGATTCTACCTAACCTAAATAGACCTTAATTAGATTAAATAAAAAAAGGAAAATATAATAGTATATTGTTTATTTTGGTAAAGGTAGATTTATAAAAACATGGGTTAATTTTCTGAACATCAAATCTACTACAAAAAAGGGGCTCCTGGAAGCGACCGGAGTCTATAGGACTCTGGATAAGTTTAAGGGGGAGTATTAGTTGGAGATCAAGATACGAATCTCCATGCAGGTTCTCTCCTCATCGGGGAGAAATTAGAAATCCTCATTCGAGGATTATAGTTAAGAACAGTACCTGTGGTTTTTATGATGGTACCTCATATACCATGGGTCCATGCTTTTCAGTGAGGTAATTTTAAAATTGGGTTCTTCAACACCCAAACATCCCGGGCAAATTATTAACCCAGGGAGATCGCTGGGATCTTCAGCTGAAATTTCACTATACACAACACTGTACTATTTAGCTGAAATCTCACTTCACATTTACTTTTATAACGATGTACTATTATCGTTTATCTATTTTATAATAAAAAAAAAGGTAAAAATATACTGGTCGAAGATACCTCCGTGCTGGAGTAAGAACTCATCGAAAACTGAACAAAAACTCAAGCCCTAAAGGCTGAGGTGTTCCGTTTTTATGCAGATTTCCTGGTTCCATTTACTATATAGACATAGAATACATGGAATTAATTTGAAATATATGGCCAGTAAATCTGCGTAAAATCTCAATAAACCTTTTCGTTATTGATTAAAAACTCAAAATAAAAAGAAATAATTTTGAGAGATTCTATCTCTTTGGCACGGCTAAGCTGTCAGCGTAAAAATATTAAAACGAAATCAAAGAGAATGAACATTAAAATATTTTAAATTTTCAGCTTAAATAGAGAAATAGAGGCGAAAAAGCGTCACCGTTTCATGGTGGATATCCCAAAAACGCGAACGAAACGCTTTAGTTCCACTTTCATCGTGCGGACTGCTAGAATGTGGAATGCGCTTCCTGAGTGGGTATTTCCCGATAGATATAATCTGGTTGTCTTTAAATCGCGAGTGAATTGGTTTCTTCTAGGTAAGCGCGCTCCATCGTAGACCGCAACGTCGCTTAACATCAGGCGAGTTGGCGGTCAAGCGCGAACCTATTTCTACATAAAAAAAAAAAAAAAAAAAAAAGGCTTTTAGAAGCCAGCACAGCATAGAAGAAGCTGTAGAAAATGTATATGAAAGTATTAATGTTACTTAAATACAAAAACAAAAATACATAATAATATACATTACAATACATATACATATCGTATCAACACCTATCCTATTATTAGTGGCATTTTTAAAAAGAGCCTCATCTGGTCATCAACCATATACTCGTACCTAAGTATTATTTGTTATAATTTAAAGATTATTCTGTAATACTTACCTATCATAATGTAGTAGTTAACACCTAAACTGAAATAAAAGTATCTTGTGATTGTAAATGTTTTTTTTTTGCATTTAGTCATTTCCTCGCTGAGGTGGGATGAAAAGTTACGTGTTGCACTCGAGTGCAAAGATATTTCATCTCGTGCTCTTTTGATTCCCTCGCTAACGCTCAGGATTCTAATTTTTGAAACACTCGCTGCGCTCGTGATTCAATTTTTGAATCCTATAATAGCTTGCACGGCCATCAAAATTGAGCACGCGGTTAAAAAGCAACTTTGCGCTCTTGTATAACAAATAACTATTAACTCCTGCTTGGGGTGTATAGTGCATTTCCCACTTGCTTCTGCAGAGTGATGACTGATTCAATACATTTTTAGTGAAAGGTTTGGCAACATAATTGTCTTTTATATTCTTTTGGCTAGAAAGATGTCTGTTGCTAAAATCAAGAGAAACAATTATAAAATAGAACAGGTTCATGACCAACCAAAAATAATATTATACCTTGTTTATGCTCTGTCATACTTATTTCACAACTATAAGTAGGTATATAGGCATGTCGCTCAGTCTTGGTAAAATAATACAATTTTCCCGGTTTTCAATAGCAGATTTTTCCAAGCCATTAATATCATATTACAATCTGACACAAAATATCTCTATTCTGGGCCTGCACCACAAGCGTTCAAGCAGTCTTATTTCAATATTACTTTGGCGTTTGTCTCGCGCCGCAAAACAAAGCAATATTGGTATTATGATTGTGGTAATCCCCCAGTACCAGTACCTAAATTAGCCCTGTCTACACTATGTTGTTGTATATAGTGTGTGTTGTTGCTTATGGAACAGATGAGTACATCATCATCATCATCATCTCAGCCATAAAAAGTCCACTGTTGGACATAGGCCTTCCCTATGGATTTCCAAAAAGACCAATTGGAAGCGACTTGCATCCAGCGTCTTCCTGCCACTTGTACGAGGAGCGGATGAGTACATAATATGTGTAAAATATAAACTCTGGCCTATCTTTTCAAACAGTCCATTCAATTGAGTGGGCTCAGTGTGAACCATTAGCCAGGAATTAGCAAACACGTGATGCACACATATTCACCTTATGTACTAATGAGGTGCAGCTATCTTACTACTAGTCAACAAGTAAGCTTAGAAAATTCAAAACTCGCGACAATTAAAAACGGCTGAATTTTATGAAACATAGTTATGAACACTCGATGAAATCCTCTTTCAAACAAAAAAAACTAGATCAAAATTGGTTCATCCGTTTGCAAGCTACGATGCAGACAACACGCTAAACACCCCTCTTTGTGAGTCAGTGGTTAATAAAGAATCATAACCTTCCAGGAGCATCCTACCGCAGAAGTTGTGTATTCGCGCGCGGTCTGTGATTACGCAACAATACGTGGCTGGTTACAGGAGACGAATCAATATTTTATGATTTTTTATTTATTTAGTGTAGCGCATAATCAAAAGAAGTCTTTTGTCTGCCTATATCACAATAATAATATTTTTTTATAATACTTTGTTATTTGTACTCAAAAGAAGTCTAAAAAACTCAAATATAGGAGAGGAGGTTCTCAAGTCGACGCGTATACCTAGTCTTGCCATAAATATTGTCACGAAGAAAAAAATTATTTTTTTATTGTAAATAATATTTATTACTTTTACAGTGTGTTAGTTTAATACATAAATATAAAACAATTTAAAATATAAAAGCTTATTCGAAGTGGCAACGTTGAGGCCAGTTATCAATAGAAGCACGCACTCTTTCCATGGGAAAATTCTTCACTGCCAATCGTATGGATTGTTTTAGGGACTCCAAATTATCATGGCGTTTAGAGCAAGCCATACTCTCTAAAACTGACCATAAATCATAATCCAGCGGATTAAGATCAGGACTAGACGACGGCCAGTCTTCAGCTCTGATGAAGTCCGAAACGTTCACTTCCAACCAAGACTGCGTGGACCGAGCTTTATGACCTGGCGCCGAGTCTTTTTGGAAGGACCATACTTGGTTATTGAACATGGTGTTGTTAAGGGGCTTAACTACCTTCTCAAGAATGGTATTTTGATACACTTGTGACCATGTTTTGATACCTTTTTCACAAAAATATGGCTCAGTCACTCCTTCATAGCTAACACCCCACCAAACCATCACTGAAGTCGGATAATGCCCACGTTGCACTCTGTCGACTAATTGGGAAGCTTCCTTAGAGCTTTGAGCATAAATACGGTCATTTTGTTTGTTAAAATGTTGCTCAATTGTAAAGATTTTCTCATCCGTAAACAAAATTTTTCTGTGACCTCCCTTTGCGTACCGCTTCAGTAGTTGTTTCGATTTTACCACCCTATTCTTTTTTAAATTATCAGTTAAAAAATGACCAGTGCGTCTTATAGGCTGCAAGTCCTAAGTCATCTTTTAAAATACGCGACATGGTTCTGGGTGCTATCTTCATCTCCCGAGATAAAATCTTTTGCTTTCGGACAGGATTTCTTCGAATTCTTTCCCTTACTGCTTTGACCACCTTTTTCGTACGAACACTACGTGGACGGCCAGATCTTTTTCTGTCACAAACAGAGGAGGTCTCATTGTACCTATTAATAGCCCGGTACACAAACATTTGACTAATACCAAGCGTATGGAGAGTTTTAAAAATTGCATTTGGCTCCATACCAACTTTGTGTAATACAATCACAGCGATTCGGTTCTCTTTATCACCCCACTCCATTTTAATATCGCAAAATATATAATGTATTGGCGCCAAAATTCGAAAACTCAATGAACAATCGTATAAAAATGACAGATTCCAAATTCAAATGTAATATCTTTCTTATTTTTAACTGTAACAGTATTTATGGCCAGACTAAGTATATTTTTTTTATGTATGGCCACGCATAACTTTAGAGAGTAGTCCGATTTTGATAATTATTTTTTTATTAGATAGGGTATTATAATCGAAATTGGTCCCATATAAGCTTGGAAAAATATATCTAACCCTAAGTGTAGGAAAACAGGGGATGATTGATTGTTCACTCACTGATTGTAATGTATGAGCACGCATAACTTTTTGCAGAGCAGTCCGATTTTGATAATTCTTTTTTTATTAGGGTTCCGTACCTCAATAGGAAAAAACACTTTGTTGTCCGTCTGTCCGTCCGTCCGGGTGTCAAGACCTTTATTTCGGGAACGCGTGAAGATATCGACTTGAAATTAAAACCTTACGCAGATCCATAGTATCTTGCTGCAGAAAGAAAAATAAAATTTCTCAGTTTTCGTAAAAAAAAAGTTACAGCCGAATATGACGTAAAAAACGCACATTTCGACACTCACAGAGGAATCAAAACCTATGGGGTACTTCCCGTTGACCTAGAACTCTGAAATTTGGCAAGAAGCATTTGTGTACACATTTAGGAAAAAATCCGAAAACTGGAAATTTTTAATTTAATCACAAAAAAATAGTGTCTCTATGCAAGGAATGAGGGCCCAAATTTTAAAGTGAATTGACCGTATCATGTGGGGTAAACTGGGGTATCATATGAAAGAGCTTCATTATCATAAGCTAAAACAGGTTTTTAAATATTTTTACGATGTATATTTTTCGGTTTATGAAGGAAAATATAAAAAAAATATATTATATGATTTCCCCCTTTTATTTAGTTTGTACGGAACCCTCGGTGGGCGAGTCTGACTCTCACTTGTCCGGGTTTTTTCTTAACATCGAACGAACTTTTTCGTAATAAACAAGTGACTTTACTAGAATTATTCTAAAGAATGCCCATTTATAATCTTCTACAGCGATTTTATGCATACTTTTTAACAATATCCATACATTCAACAGCGTATTACGCTTGCGAAACGAAATAGTAAGTTAGACTGCGAAAACTGTTTTTCTGGAGTCGGGTATTTTGTTTATCTTTTTATGTGAATATTTGTTTATCTTTTTATCATAACATTCTACATAAAATATTAAATCAAATCAAATCAAATCGTTTATTTGCAAGAATACAAGTACATAGAGTTCTTAATTTTAAATTTGTAGACACATTGTATTCAGTCTGCAGGCAGACGTGCAAATGTTGATAATTCTGCATATAAATGTATTTTAAAATATTTATTATCTTACTTAAATTCTATATATTCCTTAACACTATAAAAACAATTCCTGAGAAGCCATTCAGTCAGGGACTTCTTAAATTTGATGCCATCCAACACTTTGATATGGTTTGGTACTTTGTTGTAGATTAAAATGGACATGTTGAAAACATTTTTTTTGTATATATCTTTTCTGGCTGGAGGTTGATATAATAGGTTCGTGAATTTGTCTCTTTTTTGGCGAGTTATAACTTCACTACGTTTATTAAAATACTCTGGGTGTTCTTTTGTAAAAATGCAAATAGCCTTAATGTACATACATGGTAAAGGAAGTACGTTGCATGCCTTAAAAAGTGGTTTGCAGCTGTCTAAAAACCAAGCTTTATTTAAGTATAACTCTAATACAGCGCTTTTGAATTTTAAAAACTCTATCTATGTCGACTGAGTTCCCCCACATTATCAGGCCGTAATTAAGAAGAGATGACACATGACCATGATATGCTATTAACGCAGCCTCCATAGACACAGTATACCTAATTTTTTTTAGACCTATATATACCATACATATACCTACGTAAAATATTGTAATTTATCGTATAGTGTTGATGTTATCACAACAAGGTTGCAGCTACAGCCTGCTGTACATAACACATCCGGTCAGCAGGGGCATGCTTGATGTTGCAGGGAGGAGTGGGTTGCTGCCATCCGCTACGTGTCCTCGCAGCTGAGCGCCGCGGGGGGCGGCGGCGGTGGCGGCGGCGGAGGGGGAGGCGCCGGCGGCGCGGGCGCTCTGCTTATGGAGAGCAACGACGACATGGCGCAGCTCGGGACCAGCTACAAGGACCCGCGCAGAATCGTGAGTACGCTCGCAGACACATACCGAGAGAGCTCCACTCGGCCGAGTGGCGCGCCTGGTCGGGGCCGCGTGCATCGCGAGACCGCTACGTCTTCCGGCGCGAGGGGAGGACGCGCGGCGAGCTCATTATCACAGACACGTCCTGACTCATTCCTTGCAAAACGGGTCGCCTCTATGAGGATAATGCAACGCCAAACGTTCACTAGAAGGCATCTACTAGACGCCAAGGTTGTCAGCTTACCTAATAACGGTTAAAACACCTATTATTTCCTTGTAACCTCCCGTTACCTAATATGGTCAGTGTGCTAAAAACGTGGGATTTCCGAGTCGAAGGAAAATAAACAACTTTCGCTCTGTACGAGAGCCGGCCCGGCGGGCGGGCTCGGCGCGCGAGGTATGCGGGCCAGCTCAGAGGCTGCGGGACGGTTGGCACATTACCGGAATAAAACGGTCCCCACGAGTCGCTGCTTTACACCGCACCGTGTGATCGCTCTGGATTCCTTCCTTCTCTGGTTTACCTGCTTCCAGGGAATCGAAACAAGATTCGATTTTTGTTTAAGGAATCTAGACACGCGGTAGCGTGTCAAGCCAAGTTCAAGCTAACAGAACTGGCGTGCAGCACCGTGTGTATCTTGACCCATTTGGAGCCACTTTTGACCTTCTCATAACTCAAAAACTACTTCATATAAACATGTCAAATTTGGCTCGTATATTAGGACCTGCGAGATACATATCGAATCGGAAGTATATATCACCTGAAATTAAATAAATCATGATCGTCAACTGCGATTTTTTATCGTACTTGACACGCTAGGTACATACACTTGGGGTATTTATAGAAATCTATGGATAAAACCTTGAAGCGAACGTGCCTGAGCGAGCGGCAGCCGTGTCATAAGCGCGAGCGCCGTCTTGTTGTTCGGTTGTCTCTCAATTCAAATTAGTATAAACAGAAAACGCGTAAAAAAAATCTGGATACTGAATGGGCTATTCACCCGAACTTTTCAAAGGTACAAGAAAATATAGAAAATAACACATAAAATATATTATACCCCGTAAACGTAGGAAAATACAGTAGCTTAACAAAAACCATTTGATATTAATTTTATTATGAATAAGTACCTACTAATAATTTCTGTACAAAAAGTAATGATATCAAAGTCAAATTGATAACAACGTAAAATATTTCATAGCTACTTCAAATATCATTTCTTCTTATAACTTAAGATAATATATTGAAACCTAAGGTCTGACTTGGCTAGTTCTCATATATGAATTATTATTAAATACTTACTAAAACAGTCATGGAAGAGCCCTATGTTCGATGGCTAGTTTCTACCAGCAAGCAAAATTCGGAAGAATAAAATAAGAACTTACAGCTTTAAAATTTGCGAAAGCTATAATATAATTCGTATATGAAAACTAGCCAAGTCAGACCTTAGGTTTCAATATATTATCTTAAGTTATAAGAAGAAATGATATTTGAAGTAGTTATAAAATATTTTACGTTGTTATTAATAAATTTCAGGACTGACCATTGAACTTGGCACCCGTTTAGATCTCACTTCTTTTGTCGTCGAAGTCAACAACCAAGACATCTATCATAATATTGAACTTGGCTCTCATTTCACATTTATGTTTTTGATGGGATTACCTTTAACGAAAACCAAGCGGGTTTTGACCCTTCCTCAGCAAAACATGTGACGCGGTAGGTGCACGTCGTACCGTCGTAAACAATGCAATATGTACAAATGTAGGTGAATTACTGACGCGACACTGTCGCACGCACACGATGTGCCGCACTGCGGGTGCGCACTGCGCACCGAGTGCGGCCGCGCGAGCTCTTCACTAGATCATACTTAGTAGGCCGGACGTTCGGCCCAGGAAGGCCTACATTATTAGATACTACAAGTAGTACTTATAATGCCACGCGCGGGCCGAGGCTACGGCTGGCGGTGGACACGCGGCGGCAGGCTGCATTGTCGGCCGCTAAAGCTCGCGATGACTCAGGTTGTTTGTGTCGCGCATTGCGAAATCGGACATTCCACCGGGCTGCGCCTGCCCCCGCCCCAGCCCCCCTCTCCTCCCATCCCCTCTCGCCGCCAGCTGATCCGACCATAATAATGTCCTCCTTTTCTTGCAGCTTGTTTTGGCATTTTAGTTTTAAAGTCGGCGAAAAAAATAATGTTTTTATCATAAATAAGGTGACCAAGACCATGTCGACACATGCGTATTCTATGGTTACGTAGCTAATGCTGTAATCTAAATAAAATTAGATCACTTGGTGGGTATTGTTTGCATAAACAACTTTGCAAAACGGCCAATGACCTCTGTATTATTATGACTTAAGTGTCACTTTAGTGCTTGCTTAAAACAACTACCATTGGTAAAATTTTACAGGAGAAGAGTTTTTTTGTTCTATTTTATTTAAAAGGCTATATTTTTAAGGCCTGAAACTCTTTTTTATTTTATTTTATTTTATTTTTACATTCAAGGAAATCCAACGGCATACAAATCAAAATAGCAGAAAATAACGAATTCACAAATGCCCAGAACAGTTTTCACCTACGAGAACACACATGTACAAGTACCTACTTAAAAAATAATAATAATAACATAACAAGTAGAAAAATAAAGTACCACGAATAAAATATAAAGTTAAATGAGATTAGTTTTGTTTTTATGCCCTCTCGACAACCCAGCCAGCCTCTTTTTAGTACATTCATATTTAATTTTAGCAGAATCAAAGAAGTCTTTCGAGATAATGGTTTTAAAGGTGCTTTTTAAAAGCTTTTATTCTACTTGCCCTGTTAGTATGGGACAAATCTTGCGAGTTAAATTAGAACCACTTCCTGTCGTTAGATTAGGTTGAAATTTGGTTTACTTACGTAACTTCGATGACAATGCAATAATATGGTACCATGACGCTGGTCTCAAGATGGCGTCGGAAGGTGGCTATCGGAACTCCTAAACTAAAGGAGATAAAACCGTGGAGTTTGGACTCGTTTGAATAGTCTTGACAAGCACTCTTGTGCTTGTCAAGACTTGCTACATGACAGCTCTAAAACGAAGAAAATCAATTTTATATTGATATAAATAAAAGCTTGTCGCGAGATTTCAAACAACAATATCTACCAAGTAATATTTAATTCCAACAAAAGACTTAGACGCGTTCTTATCATTTGCTTAGAATTAAAGTTCTTTGATCTTTGAAAAAAAAAAAATTTTTGTGTTCTCGCGACAAGCTTTTATTTATATCAATATAAAATTTATTTTCTTCGTTTTAGAGCATTTAAATAAAAGCTTGTTTAAAAAAAAATGCTAGATACAAATCAATTGTAATATTTTTTTTCTAGAGATGGTAATGAATTATACCTTATTTTACAGTTTTTATATGGAGGTGGAACAATTATGCATAAAAATAATTTCGAATGTGGAGTTGTGGCTGACCACATGGCAGATATGACCAAGTGACATTACTTTTTTCGTACTTGTTTGATACAAGTGCTAAATGTATATATAGGGTGTATCTAGGTAATATTTTTCTCAATTTTGAACTACTTAGAACAAAAATATAATAAAATAAAATAATCATCATCTCTGCCACAAGAAGTCCACTGCTAGACATGTGGCTCCACAAATTATTATATTGTCATCTATTCTCGATAAGTGTACAAAGTTTGAATGCAATCTGACCGTTTGAAGTGGGTCAAAATCAAGTCCAAAGGAGTCTGTTACAAACAAACAAACATGCACACAGGTGAAGCTAATAAAAGCGTGTTAAAGAAGAATTATTTTTATAAATAAAGTTTATTTATGAGGTAACAAATATTTAACAAGTTTCCGGCAGCCTAGTCGGGAGACCGTCCGACTTGCGATCCGCAGGTCCTGGGTTCGAACTCGCGGCACGCACCTCTGTCTTTTCGAAGTTATGTGCGTATCGTTGATTGCCGCCAACTGTAAAAAGTGAAGGAAAACATCGTGAGGAAACCTACATGTCTGAGAGTTCTCAATGATCTTGAAAGATGTATGAAGTCTGCCAACCCGCACTTGGCCAGCGTGGTAGACTATGGCCTTACCCTTCTCACAATGAGAAGATGGCCCGCGCCTAGCTAAGTGTGACAGTTTGTACAAACAGGGCTGACAAAAAAATAATTAAAAACGAATTGATAACATCCTCCTTTTTTGAAGTCGGTTTGAAAAGAGCACTCATAATCCTGAACAACAGGGGTAACTGATACAATGGGTCAACGGAGTTCCGGGTTGTGGCAAGATACATAGGTGATGGCACGGCTGTCTGGTGCTGGCGAACTCATCCTCATCGGAGATGTCAATCAACTGCCTTATATCGATAGAGAAAATCTTCGAAATGAGGTACCATCGCCCAAACCCCATCATTCACTTGCTCAGGAGTTGCTCTGCACACATCGGAACCCAATGGACGTTGCGTATGCGCTGAGGGAAATATACTCCGGTATATATTCCTCTACTCCCCGTGTAAGATCTCTAGAGCACAGACAGTATAAGGGTGCGCAAATACCCAGCACCCTCCCCAACACCCTCTTCTTAGTACATACACAGGAAGAAAAGGAGACCCTTATCAGCCAGGGCTATGGGGAAGGCGTGGGGTCACTTACCCTTACAATCCATGAAGCTCAGGGACTAACATACGAGTCGGTTATAGCCATCAAGACCAAGGCAAAAATGAAGCTGCACGAGAGTGTCTCACACGCTGTTGTTGCGATATCGGCGAGTCGATTCGGCGGCGTGCGTCGGCTGCTTCACCGCAGACCATCAGAGAGTACAATTTACAAATGGCCATTAAAGATCGGAACGCGGCGGTGATGGAGGCCCTGGGCCGAGAGTAGGCGACAGATTTGTATTATAAAAAAATATGTAATTAGACGATGTGAGTGCAGTCGCTGATAAACTCCGATCAACCGAGGGCAAACAGATAATCTGGAAACCCCGTCTAAAACCGGGTTCTACCAGTGACTGCATTCACAGAAATACTAGTATTTCAGTAGTTAGAAATAAGAGTTGTGTGCACACCTTGAGCAGTCATGCTCACCATCGAAGGCTCCTTCTTGCGGCGGCTGTGTGTGGCGGGTCGCCCTCTTCCCTAACATATGGTTGAGTAGGGCGCTGGCTGGCACATGCGTCATACTCGTGATCGGGTGCTGCTTGCGGGTCGAAGGTCACGGACCCTGGTGTCTGTGGAGATAAAATTTAAATTAAAAAAAAACCTGAACAACTTTTCCTAAGGAATCGAGTTGTGAATCATCATCGCGGTTATTTGAATGTTCGAAAAAAAACGTCAAGAATTCAAAATCAGCGAAATGTATTAAATATGTTTTAAAGCAATAATATACATTGTATATGTTTTTATCAATTTGGGCGAGTTGGACGATACAAGCGGCTTGCATCCAGCGTCTTCCCGCCACTTGTATGAGGTCATCTGTCCATCTCGTGGCTGGTCTTCCTACGCTGCGCTTGCCGGTACGTGGTCTCCACTCGAGAACCTTTCAGCCCCATCGGCTATCAGTTCTACGTGCTATGTGCCCTGCCCACTGCCACTTCAACTTGCTAATCGGCTGTGCTATATCGGTGACTTTTGTACGTCTACGTATCTCTTCATTTCTGATTCGATCTCGTAGAGAGACTCCAAGCATAGCCCTCTCCATAGCTCGTTGCGTGATCTTGAGCTTCCTTATAAGGCCCATAGTTAGGGACCACGTTTCAGTGCCGTATGTCATCACTGGTAACACACACTGGTTGTAAACTTTCGACTTGTGGGACTGGGGAATATTGGACGAGAAGACGCTTTTAAGTTTCCCGAACGCTGCCCAGCCGAGTTGGATACGACGGTTGACCTCCCTCGTAAAGTTAGACCTGCCTAATCGGGCCGTTTGTCCTAGGTAGTCGTATTCGTCAACAGCTTCAAGAGTGGAGTTCCCCACAGATATACAGATATCCCGCCAAAGAGGAAACTACATTTACACTTGCACTTTTAATCTATTAGTTAGACCTTGAGACCCTGCCCCTGAGAGATTCATGATTACTTATAGCAGTTAGATCGTATCAAAAACTTTAATTTTGAACACTCTGTTATTACAACTTTTTAAGATATACCGATAAATATGTAAAACACAGTAATTGTAAAGTGGTCTAAACAAACAATACTCGCCCATTGGTTTTCTTTTAGATTACAGCATTAGCTACGGAACCCTACTAAATGTGTATCTCGACACGGTGTTGTCCACTTATTATTCGGTTCGGTTCGAGTGAGGTGGTGTAGAGGCGCGGGCCGCGGGGACGGCAGTGCGGGCTGCGGGGACGGCAGCACGGCCGGCCGTGCTGCCGTCCCCGCAGCCGTCCCCGGCGGCCTGTCAGTGAGTGCAGCCCTGCAGGCAGCCGCGCCGGTGTGCGGGACGGGGAGTAACGCTCGGCGCGCCTTCATACAAACTTACTAAATGTATGAAACAACAATTTCACAATAACTTCAGCTGATTTTTAGGGTTCCGTACCCAACGTTGCTTTGCGCGGCCACTCTGTACTTAATCAAAATTCGCCTAGAAAGTTTTGGTTCCCAGCTGAAGTGAAGGGTCTGCAGGGGGCGAAGAATGTGTTAAAAACCTGTTTTAGCTTATGCTAATGAGGCTCTTTCATATGATACCCCACATGATACGGTTAATTCACTTAACAATTTGGCCCCTCATTCCTTGCATAGAGACACTATTTTTTTGTGATTAAATAAAAAATGACCAGTTTTCGGATTTTATCCTATATGTGTACTCTAACACAATGCTTCTTGCCAAATTTCAGAGTTCTAGGTCAACGGGAAGTACCCCATAGGTTTTGATTCCTCTGTGAGTGTCGAAATGTGCGTTTTTTACGACATATTCGGCTGTAACTTTTTTTTACGAACACTGAGAAAATGTATTTTTCTTTCTGCAGCAAGATACTATGGATCTGCGTATATGGTTTTAATTTCAACTCGATACCTTCACGCGTTCCCGAGATAAAGGTCTTGACACCCGGACGGACGGACAGACGGACAACAAAGTGATCCTATAAGGGTTCTGTTTTTACTATTGATGTACGGAACCCTAAAAACATACATCTATCAAATTAGATCAATTTGTCATGTTCATTTTCATGCCATTTAAAAACTTTGAGCTACAAGTTAAGTTACAAGCGAGCGGAAAAAATTTAATAGCTTAATTGAATTTTTTTCTAATGAAATAATTTCTCTAAAAACAAATTAAGCCAAAAAATTCTACAATAATTTGAGTGTTGAATGACCTCATTAGCAAATATAAGTTCTAAGATTAATAGTGAGTAATATCTAATTTAAAAAAGATTCACCCCATTCCATGAACTGCATACCTATTGTTTTCTTTATGTTTCTTGACTTCTCTTTTGTTTGGTTTTTAGAAGACTAGTTTTCGGGTATGTACTAACTAAAAACAATTTAAAAAAAATCGGTCAAATGCATGTCGGGCCACGCGCAATGTAGGGTTTCGTAGTTCCATATCACAATTTATGTCTATGTCAATATTATGCGAACTTAAAATAGGGTTGTTTGATACTAAGAATATTCTAGTTGAGCTACGTTGATCGACTATTAGTCGTTAACTTGTAAACCTACTTACTTTTGATATTTTCCCTTATAACTTCGGGAAATTAATTGCTGGATTTTTTTCAGCATACCTATTCAACAAGAACCATTAAAAAAAAAAAAACATACCTACTTTACGTGTAGAGGAATTACAAGGGTACCTCCCTTGTAATTACTCTATTCCCATAGAAAGTGTTTTCAAGATATATTTTAATTTCGCCGATAAAGTAGTAAAATTTATTTTAGCACTTGATAACGAGGCCGTAGAAATGTAGAAAGTGCTAAAGTGAAGCAATGTCAGCGCAGTTGGTTGTGCATTCAACTTTTATATTGGAAAGCACCTTTTGAAAAAGAAACTGCGAGCTAATCTTCCGTGTAGGAAAAATATCATTAGGAAACTGAATTATGGTGATTGAGTATTAGTTTTGCAGCCTAGGTGTTTGACGATAGCTTTTCCACCTGAGAGTTACAGTCTCAAGTGGAAAAGCTATCGTCAAACACCTAATGATGCCATGACTATCAACCACCTACTTGAGAGCCAGTTCTTATTCCGTGTTATGTATGCTTACCATCTTCGACCACATTATATTTCTTAAAACATCTCTGTCAGACATAGAAGTGAAATAATTCACATTATTATTATTATTATTAATGCATTTTTAAGTGTATAATTAACTGAAACTCCATTGTCAATGTTACCCACAATTAAAGAAAATAAGTTACAATATTTTTACGTAGTAAAACTAAATAAGACCAATAAATATTGTTTAAAATGGTAAGATAGATCAATGTTTTATCGATATTAAATAAAACTCATGGGATTTAAACAAGTTTTGTATAATTAAATCCGAAATCTTGGACATAGATTTTTCAGTCACAAATTCTTGTGTTTAGAAAATGGTGGAAAACTTTTAAAACTTCCATCACATTCGTCAACTTTATGCATAAATTAACATTTATAATGTTTGGCGACTACAACTCACGCATTCATCAATCAATTTAATTACTTATCTTTTGGTAAAAAATCAAGAATCTTTAAACCAGGCTATGTCCAAAGTTTATCGCAAAGTAAAAGTTACCCACATTGACAGTATGCCAAAAAAATATTACACACAAACAAATATTACATTATTAAGCAAATATATGTTTGTGCATGTTAAGGGCGAATATAATTAGTAGACTTTGGATATAAATGTAAGTTTTGTTATTTGAAGTGACAGAAGAGATGGGATGATGGTTAGATACTAACAATTATTTTGATTTGATGATTTGCATGCTGAAAGGCAGATATGGCGATCTCATTCCTACTTACTACCTATATGTTATGTTATGTACACATATACGCAATAAACAATATTTCAATATTATTACGTTGTTTCCTTGGTGCTGTACCAACACGATTAACTAAATTAAAAAGATGAACATAAAATTGAACAATTTATTTTAGTTGACAAAGGCAGTATGGCCAAACAGTTTTAGCATTAAAGCATTAAATGAAGTCGACAATGATAACTGAAGCGATATCGAATTGTTAAATTTGAACAGAATTTCGCACCCGTTTCATACATTTCGCACCCGTTTCATACATTTCGCACCCGTTTCATACATTTCGCACCCGTTTCATACATTTCGACTCAAATCAACATTTCATTTGAAATATCTAAGATTATTTTTGAATATAAAAGATCCTGCTGTTATTATAGAGCGTAGCGTTCTATTCTCTTCGGTTGTCTGCGCAGACGCTGGAGAAGTTCGAGTTCGTGAAGGTGCTCGGGAAGGGCACCTTCGGGAAGGTGGTGCTGTCGCGGGAGAAGGGCTCGGGACGCATCTACGCCATGAAGATACTCAAGAAGAACCTCATCATACAGAAGGACGAGATCGCGCACACTAACACGGAGAACAGGGTCTTGAAGAAGACCAAGCACCCCTTCCTCACGGTAACGTAGCTACACAGTATACACACCCCCACTCACCTCGCTCCCGCCCCGGGACCCTCTGTCGGGACCATACAGACCTCGTCACGCTCCTGTGCAAATCTTGTTAAGGTTCGAGCCGTCATCTTGATTTTTTGGATAACATGTATCCTATGCGTAACTTCAGGGTACAAGTATGTAGTGCTATTAAAGTCTTCTGTGGTGTAAGTTATCATCATCATCATATCGCCCATAAGAAGTCCACTGCTGGACATAGGCCGCCCCCATGGGTTTCCAAACAGACCGATTGCGCGCGGCTTGCTTCCAGCGTCTTCCCGCCACTTGTACTCGGTCGATCCATCTCGTAGCCAGTGTTCCGGTGCGTGCTCTCCACTCTACAACTTTTCGGACCCATCGACCATCAGTTCCACGTGTTATGTGCCCTGGCCATTGTCACTTTAACTTACGGTATTAGATTCATTCCAAAATTCTGAAAAATCTGTCGAATCATTTTAACGAAAAAAGTAAGGAACTTGTGCAGTCTCTGAATCATAATGCGAATAGTGTTGGCAAAAGTCAGTCAGCCGGGCGACAGTACTCGTACCTTCGAGCGAGCCCTTGCAGGGCCGAGCTCGAGTGCATCGACATGTGACGGGATGTGTGTATATGTGTGTGTGGGTGTGCGCAGGCGCTGAAGTACTCGTTCGAGACGGCGGACCGCGTGTGCTTCGTGATGGAGTACGCGAACGGCGGTGAGCTGTTCTTCCACCTGTCGCGCGACCGCACCTTCAGCGAGGAGCGCACGCGCTTCTACGGCGCGGAGATCGTCTCCGCGCTCGGCTACCTGCACTCGGAGGGGATCATCTACCGCGACCTCAAGCTGGAGAACCTGCTGCTGGACAAGGACGGACACATCAAGATCGCCGACTTCGGCCTCTGCAAGGTATCTTTCTCTCCTACACACTACCCACTACACTACACTACCGCATCTTTACCTTGTATATAGGAAACATTCCGTTTCAGCAATAGGGGGCATTAACCGAACACTGTGTACGTTATAGTAGGAGGCATTGACCGAACACTGTGTACGCTATAAAAGCGAAAGTAACTCAGTCTGTTTGTTACCTACTGAGGACCAAACGGAGGAACCGATTGTTATTAAATTTGGTCCAGAGATACCTGGGGTTCCGGCCATAAGTTATATTTTGTCCTCATCATCATCATCATCATTCACATTTTCTTTCTCACACACACAGTCTTTGATCAGTACGCGGGGGAAACCGCGGGCCGCAGCTAGCAAGTAAGAATGCATATTACTTCACCTCACGCAGTATATACTTAGTCTGGCCATAAATACTGTTACAGTTAAAAATAAGAAAGATATTACATTTGAATTTGGAATCTGTCATTTTTATACGATTGTTCGTTGAGTTTTCTAATTTTGGCGCCAATACATTGTACAATATTTTGCGATATTAAAATGGAGTGGGGTGATAAAGAGAACCGAATCGCTGTGATTGCATTACACAAAGTTGGTATGGAGCCAAATGCAATTTTTAAAACTCTCCAAACGCTTGGTATTAGTCAAATGTTTGTGTATCGGGCTATTAATAGGTACAATGAGACCTCCTCTGTTTGTGACAGAAAAAGATCTGGCCGTCCACGTAGTGTTCGTACGAAAAAGGTGGTCAAAGCAGTAAGGGAAAGAATTCGAAGAAATCCTGTCCGAAAGCAAAAGATTTTATCTCGGGAGATGAAGATACCACCCAGAACCATGTCGCGTATTTTAAAAGATGACTTAGGACTTGCAGCCTATAAGAGACGCACTGGTCATTTTTTAACTGATAATTTAAAAAAGAATAGGGTGGTAAAATCGAAACAATTACTGAAGCGGTACGCAAAGGGAGGTCACAGAAAAAAATTGTTTACGGATGAGAAAATCTTTACAATTGAGCAACATTTTAACAAACAAAATGACCGTATTTATGCTCAAAGCTCTAAGGAAGCTTCCCAATTAGTCGACAGAGTGCAACGTGGGCATTATCCGACTTCAGTGATGATTTGGTGGGGTGTTAGCTATGAAGGAGTGACTGAGCCATATTTTTGTGAAAAAGGTATCAAAACATCGGCACAAGTGTATCAAAATACCATTCTTGAGAAGGTAGTTAAGCCCCTTAACAACACCATGTTCAATAACCAAGTATGGTCCTTCCAACAAGACTCGGCGCCAGGTCATAAAGCTCGGTCCACGCAGTCTTGGTTGGAAGTGAACGTTTCGGACTTCATCAGATCTGAAGACTGGCCGTCGTCTAGTCCTGATCTTAATCCGCTGGATTATGATTTATGGTCAGTTTTAGAGAGTATGGCTTGCTCTAAACGCCATGATAATTTGGAGTCCCTAAAACAATCCATACTATTGGCAGTGAAGAATTTTCCCATGGAAAGAGTGCGTGCTTCTATTGATAACTGGCCTCAACGTTTAAAGGACTGTATTGCAGCCAATGGAAACCACATCGAATAAGCTTTTATATTTTAAATTGTTTTATATTTATGTATTAAACTAACACACTGTAAAAGTAATAAATATTATTTGCAATAAAAAAATATTTTTTTTCTTCCTGACAATATTTATGGCAAGACTAGGTATGTAACTCTTCCCACCGAATACGTGACCTTCTATGAAATAATAATAATATTATGTACGTACACATTATAAATGGATAGAAATAGTGTTCAAAATGAATATCACCGTGGTCCGATGGCACGGTGGAGACGAGGCGTAGCGTAGGTAGGGGTGTGTTGGAGTGTCGTGTAATACATGAGGTGCATGTGTGCGTGCGCAGGTGAACATCGGCTACGGGCGCACGACGCGCACCTTCTGCGGCACGCCGGAGTACCTCGCGCCCGAGGTGCTCGAGGACACCGACTACGGACCCGCCGTTGACTGGTCGGTACCACACTACACCGCACTACATCGCACTACACTGCACTACACTTTACTGGCGAATATGGAGCAACGACACCTCACTCCACTCACATGGCTCTGACTGCGAGTAACCTCGCTGCAGCCATCTAGTGAGTATCATGGCTCTGGCTGCGAGTAACCTCGCCGCTGCCATCTAGTGAGTATCATGGCTCTGGCTGCGAGTAACCTCGCTGCAGCCATCTAGTGAGTATCATAGCTCTGGCTGCGAGTAACCTTGCTGCACCCATCTAGTGAGTATCATGGCTCTGGCTGCGAGTAACCTCGCCGCTGCCATCTAGTGAGTATCATGGCTCTGGCTGCGAGTAACCTCGCTGCAGCCATCTAGTGAGTATCATGGCTCTGGCTGCGAGTAACCTCGCCGCTGCCATCTAGTGAGTATCATGGCTCTGGCTGCGAGTAACCTCGCTGCAGCCATCCTAGTGAGTATCATGGCTCTGGCTGCGAGTAACCTCGCCGCTGCCATCTAGTGAGTATCATGGCTCTGGCTGCGAGTAACCTCGCCGCTGCCATCTAGTGAGTATAATGGCTCTGGCTGCGAGTAACCTCGCTGCAGCCATCTAGTGAGTATCATGACTCTGGCTGCGAGTAACCTCGCTGCAGCCATCTAGTGAGTATCATGGCTCTGGCTGCGAGTAACCTCGCTGCAGCCATCTAGTGAGTATCATGGCTCTGGCTGCGAGTAACATCGCTGCAGCCATCTAGTGAGTATCATGGCTCTGACTGCGAGTAACCTCGCTGCAGCCATCTAGTGAGTATCATGGCTCTGGCTGCGAGTATTCTCGCTGCAGCCATCTAGTGAGTATCATGGCTCTGGCTGCGAGTAACATCGCTGCAGCCATCTAGTGAGTATCATGGCTCTGACTGCGAGTAACCTCGCTGCAGCCATCTAGTGAGTATCATGGCTCTGGCTGCGAGTAACCTCTTTGCAGCCATCTAGTGAGTATCATGGCTCTGGCTGCGAGTAACCTCGCCGCAGCCATCTAGTGAGTATCATGGCTCTGGCGGCGAGTAACCTCGCTGCAGCCATCTAGTGAGTATCATGGCTCTGACTGCGAGTAACCTCGCTGCAGCCATCTAGTGAGTATCATGGCTCTGGCTGCGAGTAACCTCGCCGCTGCCATCTAGTGAGTATCATGGCTGTGGCTGCGAGTAACCTCGCCGCTGCCATCTAGTGAGTATCAAGGCTCTGGCTGCGAGTAACCTCGCTGCAGCCATCTAGTGAGTATCATGGCTCTGGCTGCGAGTAACCTCGCTGCAGCCATCTAGTGAGTATCATGGCTCTGGCTGCGAGTAACATCGCTGCAGCCATCTAGTGAGTATCATGGCTCTGACTGCGAGTAACCTCGCTGCAGCCATCTAGTGAGTATCATGACTGGCTGCGAGTAACCTCGCTGCAGCCATCTAGTGAGTATCATGGCTCTGGCGGCGAGTAACCTCGCCGCTGCCATCTAGTGAGTATCATGGCTCTGGCTGCGAGTAACATCGCTGCAGCCATCTAGTGAGTATCATGGCTCTGACTGCGAGTAACCTCGCTGCAGCCATCTAGTGAGTATCATGACTGGCTGCGAGTAACCTCGCTGCAGCCATCTAGTGAGTATCATGGCTCTGGCTGCGAGTAACCTCGCTGCAGCCATCCTAGTGAGTATCATGGCTCTGGCTGCGAGTAACCTCGCTGCAGCCATCCTAGTGAGTATCATGGCTCTGGCTGCGAGTAACCTCGCCGCTGCCATCTAGTGAGTATCATGGCTCTGGCTGCGAGTAACCTCGCCGCTGCCATCTAGTGAGTATAATGGCTCTGGCTGCGAGTAACCTCGCTGCAGCCATCTAGTGAGTATCATGACTCTGGCTGCGAGTAACCTCGCTGCAGCCATCTAGTGAGTATCATGGCTCTGGCTGCGAGTAACCTCGCTGCAGCCATCTAGTGAGTATCATGGCTCTGGCTGCGAGTAACATCGCTGCAGCCATCTAGTGAGTATCATGGCTCTGACTGCGAGTAACCTCGCTGCAGCCATCTAGTGAGTATCATGGCTCTGGCTGCGAGTATTCTCGCTGCAGCCATCTAGTGAGTATCATGGCTCTGGCTGCGAGTAACATCGCTGCAGCCATCTAGTGAGTATCATGGCTCTGACTGCGAGTAACCTCGCTGCAGCCATCTAGTGAGTATCATGGCTCTGGCTGCGAGTAACCTCTTTGCAGCCATCTAGTGAGTATCATGGCTCTGGCTGCGAGTAACCTCGCCGCAGCCATCTAGTGAGTATCATGGCTCTGGCGGCGAGTAACCTCGCTGCAGCCATCTAGTGAGTATCATGGCTCTGACTGCGAGTAACCTCGCTGCAGCCATCTAGTGAGTATCATGGCTCTGGCTGCGAGTAACCTCGCCGCTGCCATCTAGTGAGTATCATGGCTCTGGCTGCGAGTAACCTCGCTGCAGCCATCTAGTGAGTATCATGGCTCTGGCTGCGAGTAACATCGCTGCAGCCATCTAGTGAGTATCATGGCTCTGACTGCGAGTAACCTCGCTGCAGCCATCTAGTGAGTATCATGACTGGCTGCGAGTAACCTCGCTGCAGCCATCTAGTGAGTATCATGGCTCTGGCGGCGAGTAACCTCGCCGCTGCCATCTAGTGAGTATCATGGCTCTGGCTGCGAGTAACCTCGCTGCAGCCATCTAGTGAGTATCATGGCTCTGGCGGCGAGTAACCTCGCCGCTGCCATCTAGTGAGTATCATGGCTCTGGCTGCGAGTAACATCGCTGCAGCCATCTAGTGAGTATCATGGCTCTGACTGCGAGTAACCTCGCTGCAGCCATCTAGTGAGTATCATGACTGGCTGCGAGTAACCTCGCTGCAGCCATCTAGTGAGTATCATGGCTCTGGCGGCGAGTAACCTCGCCGCTGCCATCTAGTGAGTATCATGGCTCTGGCTGCGAGTAACCTCGCTGCAGCCATCTAGTGAGTATCATGGCTCTGGCTGCGAGTAACCTCGCTGCAGCCATCTAGTGAGTATCATGGCTCTGGCTGCGAGTAACCTCGCTGCAGCCATCTAGTGAGTATCATGGCTCTGGCTGCGAGTAACCTCGCTGCAGCCATCTAGTGAGTATCATGGCTCTGGCTGCGAGTAACCTCGCTGCAGCCATCTAGTGAGTATCATGGCTCTGGCGGCGAGTAACCTCGCCGCTGCCATCTAGTGAGTATCATGGCTCTGGCTGCGAGTAACATCGCTGCAGCCATCTAGTGAGTATCATGGCTCTGACTGCGAGTAACCTCGCTGCAGCCATCTAGTGAGTATCATGACTGGCTGCGAGTAACCTCGCTGCAGCCATCTAGTGAGTATCATGGCTCTGGCTGCGAGTAACATCGCTGCAGCCATCTAGTGAGTATCATGGCTCTGACTGCGAGTAACCTCGCTGCAGCCATCTAGTGAGTATCATGACTGGCTGCGAGTAACCTCGCTGCAGCCATCTAGTGAGTATCATGGCTCTGGCTGCGAGTAACCTCGCCGCTGCCATCTAGTGAGTATCATGGCTCTGGCTGCGAGTAACATCGCTGCAGCCATCTAGTGAGTATCATGGCTCTGACTGCGAGTAACCTCGCTGCAGCCATCTAGTGAGTATCATGACTGGCTGCGAGTAACCTCGCTGCAGCCATCTAGTGAGTATCATGACTCTGGCTGCGAGTAACCTCGCTGCAGCCATCTAGTGAGTATCATGGCTCTGGCTGCGAGTAACCTCGCTGCAGCCATCTAGTGAGTATCATGGCTCTGGCTGCGAGTAACCTCGCCGCTGCCATCTAGTGAGTATCATGGCTCTGGCTGCGAGTAACCTCGCCGCAGCCATCTAGTGAGTATCATGGCTCTGGCTGCGAGTAACCTCGCTGCAGCCATCTAGTGAGTATCATGGCTCTGGCTGCGAGTAACCTCGCCGCTGCCATCTAGTGAGTATCATGGCTCTGGCTGCGAGTAACATCGCTGCAGCCATCTAGTGAGTATCATGGCTCTGACTGCGAGTAACCTCGCTGCAGCCATCTAGTGAGTATCATGACTGGCTGCGAGTAACCTCGCTGCAGCCATCTAGTGAGTATCATGACTCTGGCTGCGAGTAACCTCGCTGCAGCCATCTAGTGAGTATCATGGCTCTGGCTGCGAGTAACCTCGCTGCAGCCATCTAGTGAGTATCATGGCTCTGGCTGCGAGTAACCTCGCCGCTGCCATCTAGTGAGTATCATGGCTCTGGCTGCGAGTAACCTCGCCGCAGCCATCTAGTGAGTATCATGGCTCTGGCTGCGAGTAACCTCGCCGCTGCCATCTAGTGAGTATCATGGCTCTGGCTGTGAGTAACCTCGCTGCAACCATCTAGTGAGTATCATGGCTCTGGCTGCGAGTAACCTCGCTGCAGGTCTCGCCGAAAGGTTCTCGAGTGGAGACCACGTACCGGCAAGCGCAGCGTAGGAAGACCAGCCACGAGATGGACAGATGACCTCATACAAGTGGCGGGAAGACGCTGGATGCAAGCCGCTTCCAATCGGTCATTTTGGAAATCCATGGGGGAGGCCTATGTCCAGCAGTGGACTTCTTATGGCTGAGATGATGATGATGAACCGCGCGCTTGTACGCTAGTAACTAGTTGACAAAATATCGAATCGGAAGTATAAATCACTTGAAATTAAATAAATCTTGGTCGTCAACTGCGATTTTTATCGTACTTGACACGCTCGTTTTGACACGCTGGGTACATATACTTGGGGTATCTATAAAAGTCTATGATCGTTGTTTTATTTCAATAGGGAATATGCATGTTTTTTCTTTGTAATAATAAACAAGTGATTTTACTAGAATTATTTTAAAGAATGCGCATTTATTATCTTTTACAGCGATTTTACGCTTACTTTCTCGCAAA
This sequence comes from Lycia hirtaria, assembly GCA_947563715.1. Taxonomy (NCBI): domain Eukaryota; kingdom Metazoa; phylum Arthropoda; class Insecta; order Lepidoptera; family Geometridae; genus Lycia; species Lycia hirtaria. Next base: position 31,815,662 of record OX387375.1, read on the forward strand.
AAACATCACTGAACAGCGTATCAAGCGTAACGAAGCTCCCCCCGCAGGTGGGGCGTGGGTGTGGTGCTGTACGAGATGGCGTGCGGCCGGCTGCCGTTCTACAACCGCGACCACGAGGTGCTGTTCTCGCTGATCGTGAACGAGGAGGTGCGCTTCCCGCGCGCGCTGTCCGCCGCCTGCCGCGCGCTGCTGGCCGGCCTGCTCACCAAGGAGCCGGCGGCGCGGCTCGGCGCCGGCCCGGACGACGCGCACGAGATCTACACGCACCCCTTCTTCGCCTCCATCAACTGGGCGGACCTGGTGGCCAAGCGCATCCCGCCGCCGTTCAAGCCGCACGTGGACTCCGACACCGACACCAGATACTTTGACTCGGAGTTCACCGGCGAGTCCGTGGAGCTGACGCCCCCCGAGCCGGACGGGCCGCTCGCGCGCATCCAGGAGGAGCACTTCCCGCAGTTCTCCTACCAGGTACTCACTACACACTACACCTTACACTCGCTCACATATTCCTCGTGTGTAGTACTGTGTGTGTACTCCTATTTTATTCCGTTGTCTTTCCTAACTAATATTATACCTAGCTCGACCGACAACTACAATTTGAAATCGGTAACAAACGCTTAAATTTTGGTGTAACAGTTTTGCTATCATACAAAAAAAAAAAACAAGGAAAAAAGAAAGAAAGAGAGAGAAAAAACATTTAATTTTTCAAAATACTCAAAATTACGAAAGCTCTTTTGAAAATTCACCTTATAGACTAAGAGCGCGCCGTATGCCTACCCACCTCATCGAGTAACAAGACGTGACTTATATCATTCGAAAGTCCTAATAATATGAATATTAATTTAAGTGCCAGTTGATTTTTATACTAAATGACAAAAAAAACGTTTCAACAAAAAACAAATTAATAGATTTTCCGGTGTCAGCTGAGGCATAGTTACTTGCCTAAAATCGGAAAGGCAATTGTTTCCACAATCTCTCGGTTTGCAAGTTGAATCAAAACGATTTATTTAACGCTTTATTAAAACATCAACCATAAAAATTTGTCGATTCCGTCCAAATTCTGTGCGATTTTTTTAATGTTCATTCCCTAACTATTCATAAATTAACTAAAATTAAAGTTCCAAATTAACCAAATTATACGTTTTGTTAAGCATGGGAGGCAATTTTCGTGTGATTTTATACATTTTTGTCTTGTGGTAGCTACCCTTAAATGACTACCTACCAAGGTGGAAGCTACACCATGAGATAGATTAAGTAACCTACATGTTAAAAAAATAGGGTGGTTTGACCTCAGCTTGGTATATTTCGTAATAGACCACGTTAAAATTGCTTCAACCATGCATTTAATTTGTATGGGAGTATACCTTTAACGGAATTGTGCAACGTTACTTTTATAGCAGTTTCATAGGACGCTTTAATAACCACTAAGTGCAAAATTTCACTAAAATCTGTGGTTGGTCAGGTGGTTTCTGAGATATCTTTGTTTTATTGTTGTATGTTTAATTTTTCAGTTTACTGCTATGGCAGCTGTCCTTAAACAATAACCGATCAAAATGGAAACTACAACACAAGGTTTTTTAAAGTATCTACATTTATAAAAAGATGGGGTTGTCATTTTAATCGGTTGACATTTAAAATTATCAGTTGTCACGTTAAAACCATAGTGTGCCAAAAAATAATACCAACCAAATCATCAATTCTAATAAGTAACTATCACAAAACCTTAGAAAACAATAAACAATCTGTTGTTTCTCGAGCATTACCTCGATTCATTATCACCATCGTCAATAAAAACCTTAAAAAGGGCCTTGTTTTAATAATTATATTAAAATAAGGTCCTTTTTAAGGTTTTTATTGACGATGGTGATAATGAATGGTGACGATGACGATTAAAATGGTTGCTTAAAATTTTCAATTTTAATTATTAAATTAAGGCATTGAATGTAATAGAGTGAGAAAGAATAAAAAAACCGAACAATTGCGAGTCAGACTCGCCCACCGATGGTTCCCTATAAACTAGTAGATAAAAGGGGGAAATTATATATTTTTTTATATTTTCCGTCATAAACCGAGAAGTATAAAAAAAAACGTAAAAATATTTAAAAACCTATTTTAGCTTGTGCTAATGTAGTTCTTTTATATGATATACCCCACATGATGCGCTCTACACTTCGTATTTTAAAATTTAGACCCTCCTTGCTTGCATAAAGACCCAATTTTTTGTGATTAAAATGAAAATGTACAGTTTTCGTACTTTTTATATGTGTCTATGAAAATGCTTCTTGCCAAATTTCACAATTATATGTCAACGGGAAGTACCCCATAGGTTTTGATTCCCTTGCGAGTGTCGAAATATGCGTTTTTAGGGTTCCGTACCCAAAGGGTAAAAACGGGACCCTATTACTAAGACTTCGCTGTCTGTCTGTCTGTCTCCAGGCTGTATCTCATAAACCGTGATAGCTAGAAAGCTGAAATTTTCACAAATGATGTATTTCCGTTGCCGCTATAACAACAAATACTAAAAATTAAAATAAAAAAAAAAATATTAAGGGGGTCCCCATACAATAAACGTGTTTTTTTCGTATTTTTTTTGCTCAATATTAAAAACGGTAACAGGTAGACGCTTCAAATTTTCACAGAATATTTACTTGTATATTACCTTTCAAAATAAATAATTAAATAACAATAAAGTAAATATTAAAGGGGGGCTCCCATACAACAAACGTAATTTTTAAGCAATTTTTACTCGATCTTAATTAACAGGTAGAAACTTGAATATTTGTAAGTAAATATTTAGAAATATATTAAATATAAAAATAAATACCTAATCTAATACATAAAAACTCACAAAATGAAAAAAATCCGTGCATCTAAACGCGGTGCGAGCGCCGTGCCGCGGTGTGGTGGTGGCGCGAGCGCGAGGCGGTTGCTAAGCAACGGCCGCGCGGGTAGCGGGGGAGGTAACATCACGGAGCGAGCCATAACCGCGCGTATTCGCGCGAGCGTCGTCATGCTGCCCGGATGTGTATCGAAAACCTACCTATAAGTTTGCAATTTACTACTTGGAATTTCGTTGATTTCTCGTTATTTTATAAACAGAACTAAACAACGGGTTATACTCAAATAGATAACGTGTTTAGCAATATTGACTTAAATGCTGGCACGTACTGTGCACTATTTAGTTACCATAGCCCTTTAGCCCATAGCCCTTTTTTTGGATACAATTTCGAATTGAGCAATAGATTTTATCAAAACTACCCGAAAAGCAAGAATAAACTCTCATGGATTTATATAACAACTAAATAATCGGCCAAGTGCGAGTCGGACTCGCGCACGAAGGGTTCCGTACTATCCTCTATAATACTACAAAGTTTAGTTCTGTTTATAAAATAACGAGAAATCAACGAAATTCCAAGTAGTAAATTGCAAACTTATAGGTAGGTTTTCGATACACATCCGGGCAGCATGACGACGCTCGCGCGAATACGCGCGGCTATGGCTCGCTCCGTGATGTTACCTCCCCCGCTACCCGCGTGTTCGCGCCACCACCACACCGCGGCGCGGCGCTCGCACCGCGTTTAGATGCACGGATTATTTTCATTTTGTGAGTTTTTATGTATTAGATTAGGTATTTATTTTTATAGTTAATATATTTCTAAATATTTACTTACAAATATTCAAGTTTCTACCTGTTAATTAAGATCGAGTAAAAATTGCTTAAAAATTACGTTTGTTGTATGGGAGCCCCCCTTTAATATTTACTTTATAGTTATTTAATTATTTATTTTGAAAGGTAATATACAAGTAAGTATTCTGTGAAAATTTGAAGCGTCTACCTGTTACCGTTTTTAATATTGAGCAAAAAAATACGAAAAAAACACGTTTATTGTATGGGGACCCCCCTTAATATTTTTTTTTTTAATTTTTAGTATTTGTTGTTATAGCGGCAACGGAAATACATCATTTGTGAAAATTTCAGCTTTCTAGCTATCACGGTTTATGAGATACAGCCTGGAGACAGACAGACAGACAGACAGACAGACAGACAGACAGACAGACAGACAGACAGCGAAGTCTTAGTAATAGGGTCCCGTTTTTACCCTTTGGGTACGGAACCCTAAAAAGACAAAAAATTGGTAAACCTACAACAAACGTGATTTTCTATTATAGATGATAGTACTGAACCCTTCGTGCGCGAGTCCGACTCGCACTTGGCCGATTTTTTATTTAAATTAAAAAAGAAGTTTGATTTTTCTATTTGCAGCAAGAGATTATAGATCTGCATATATGGTTTTATTTTCAACTTGATACCTTCACGCGTTCCCGAGATACAGGTATTGACAGACAAAGTGATCCTATAAGGGTTCCGTTTTTTCGTTTCGAGGTACGGAACCCTAAAAATAGAGTGGCGCCACTGTCTTACTCGCACGAGGCACCATTCAAGCTTATACTATAATTATTGAATTACTTTAAATAAATATTCTCTAAAAACGTCAAAATTCCGCGTTTACACGACTTACGACCACAAAACATACATGCGAACAGATGCATGCATACATTTCCAATACATCCCAAGGTTGTTTTAGAAGAGATCGCTTTTAGCGATAAGACCGCCTTTTGTGGCATTTTCTTGTGTTTATTGTCTTATTACGTTATGGAAAGTTCTCAGGCCTTCTACAAAAGTCGCTTTACTGATTACGGGATTCAAGTTGCTAATGAAACTCCAAATCAGGTGTTAGAAGTAGGGATGGTGCGTATTTACGCAACCAGGTTTTTACACCAGGTATTTGCTTGCAAGTGTGCCGACCAGGTGCCGCCCCGAAATACTTGCAAGGAGAAAAAGTCTTAAAAGTATTTACTTTACTGGATTTCGCGAATGCTATAATGCTTCTTATTGTAACATTTACAATGAACAATTTCCTATGCAAGTATTTTAGTTGAAAAACTCGCTACGCAACTTTGCACCTTACTTAAATACAAATCAATTTTCTTTAACGAAAAAAATACTTTCAAGGGTTTTGACCCTGGTTTTTGGCGCTTCACTCGGGTGTCATCGTCAAATACACGGAACGAAGTAGGCAAGCAATATATATCGCGCTCGCTCAGTCATGTTTGGTGTCGTTTGAAACGTTTTGAATTTCGTGAATGTATATAATAAACGTATATAATGAACAATATCCTATGCAAGTATTTTAGTAGAAAAACTTGTTACGCAATTGTGCACCTTATCTTAGTTAAAATACAAATCAATTTTCTTTAACGAAAAAAATACTTTTAAGGATTTTGAGCCCTGGTTTTTGGCGCTGGTATTTTTATGTGGGCGCACTTGGAAGTCCTGGTATGAGATTTTGCAAGTATAACCCATCCCTAGTTAGAAGTATATTGAAACTGATCGCCCTTAAATCTACTAACAAAATATGTACAAGTAGTTAGCGTGTGTTAGGCGTTTGTAACGCCATCTAGCGGAGAATGTAAGAAACTTAACGATTGCAGATTATAATTTGAAGTATGCTTAAACATACCGCCCACCAAGGACGTTGTTGACGTTCTTAATATTATTACCGCCCACCATGAGGTCAAGGGGGTATGAAACTGAAACTAAGTAATCTTATTAAATATAAAATACAATAAACTTAAGTGAGAATATCAAACATCACGATAAGTACCTTGATGACATATTATTGATATGCAAAAGGTAAAAACAGGTTACAACCGATCATACTTAAGCTATATTATGAACATGAATGCAACCGCAAGTTGTACTATTCGGTCACCGGTAATATGCAAAGCTTTGAAGTGGGCCGTTTGATGAATGATTTGTTACACTTTAACGTTACTACCCTTGTAATTCCGTCCGAACCAGGACGTTGGCTTACAATTTTACCCAAACCCCATCGTGCTGGAGGAAGATTATCTTCTTTCACGAGAACTACGTCTCCAACCTTTGGTTCGGGGATTATCTTAGTCCACTTATAACGTTGCAGACAATGTACAAGATACTCATTTGACCACCTACGCCAAAAGTCCTGAGTCATTTTTTGAATCAACTGCCAACGTCGTAAGCTACTAATATTAGTTTGTTCGTAACTATGATCTGGAACTATGATTAGAGGTTCTCCAATCAGGAAATGCCCTGGAGTGAGCGGAGCAGCATCTAGTTGATCTGGCAGCATTGATAATGGACGAGAATTGAGACAGGCCTCAATTTGTGATAGCACGGTAGCCATTTCCTCAAACGTGAGCGTGGAATCCCCTATGACCCGTTTTAAATGAAATTTGGTTGATTTTACACCTGACTCCCATAAACCGCCGAAATTGGGTGCGTGAGGTGGAATAAAGTGCCACGTGACACCATTGTTGCTTAACTATTCGCGAATTTCGATGGCTACGAGGACTGTTCCACGTCAACCATTTCTTGAAATTCTCTCGCAGCTCCCACGAAATTTGTTCCATTGTCACTCCAAATGTCACAAATCTCTTAAAGCCGGCAATGAAACCCTGTGTAGTAAGATCACTAATAGGTTCTAAATGAATGGCCTTGGTCGTCATGCACACAAAAAGGCAAATGTAGCCCTTGTAACTGCGGTTACCTCGTCCCTTTGAAATCCTTATATTAATTGGTCCTGCAAAATCAACCCCGCTGCGAAGGAAGGCTCTCGCTGGCGTCACTCTTGCAGGTGGTAATTGACCCATGAATTTGGTTTTGATTGATGCTGCATATCGAATACAAACAATGCACTTGTGCACATGTTGTTTGACTAAATTTTTTACAGACACAATCCAATATTTAGTTCGCAAGTAAGTCAGCATTAACTGAGGCCCGCCATGTAAAGTTTTCTTGTGGGCGTCATCGATGACCAAATTGGTGAAATGACTTTTATGAGGAAGAATGATAGGGTGTTTGGCATCTTCTGTGAGATTTGAATTTTGTATTCTACATCGAGCTCTTAATATTCCTGTCTCGTCCTTATATGGGTTAAGTGAATTTAACTTCTGCTTGTCTTCTTCCAACTCTAATGCTTGACATTGCCGGATGCACGATTCTAGGGCTTCTTTTAACTCCGAACTTTCGATGAATGGTTGAAATTTGTGTAAATTCCTATTCACTTCCTTCATTTTCAAAAATCTACGACAACGTGTAATTCTTAACAATAATTCTTAAAAGTTTTTGCAGTGAAGAAAATGTGGTCCATATGGGTAGATATTTTGTGTTATCAACAGATAAATGTGTTTTAACCTTTCTTTGTTCCAATTCAGTAGATATGGACTTCGGTCTTTTATACTCTTTAGTTGAGTCTTTAAGCCATGATGGACCGTGCAGCCACATTACATTTTGGACAAGCTGATCAGGCGTACATCCTCTAGATGCTATGTCTGCGGGGTTTTGGTTGGATTCGACATGAGACCAATGGGTGTTGTCTAGCTTAGTTAGAATCTCTGAAGTTCTGTTGGCAATGAAGGTAGTCCATTTACATGGATGACTGCTAAGCCATGACAACACTACAGTTGAATCTGTCCAACTGCGGATATTAGCATCATTAATATTTAACACTCTGGCTACTTCAGTTAACAATTTGGTAATTAAAACAGCACCCATAAGCTCAAGTCGTGGTATCGATACCTGCATAGTCGGAGCCACTTTGGTTTTAGCAGCGATGAGATTCACATGAACATTTCCGGCTGCATCTATAGTTCTCAGATAAACTACTCCAGCATACGCTATGCTGCTTGCATCGCAAAATCCGTGAATCTCTTTATGGACATCATTGTTAGACGCTTCTACCCACCTGGGAACTGAAAATTCAGTCACTTGTACCAATTCAGATCGGTAAGTCAACCATTCTTGAAGCAATTGTTCAGGTAACTCTTCGTCCCAATCTATGCCAGTTAGCCACAATTTCTGGATCATAACCTTGGCAACAATAACACAAGGCGCAGCCCAACCTAAAGGATCGAAGAGGCGTGATATGTCTGAGATCACTCTCCTCTTTGTAACAGGAATTTGCAGAGCAGGAAGTTGCACAGAATAATTAAAGGAATCTGATTTTTTATCCCAGACGAGTCCCAAGACCTTCACTACTTCGTTCATCTTTGAATCTATTTTTCGCTCTAGGTCTCCTTGTTTGTCCATGATTATTCCTGCTAACTTCTTGTTGTTCGTTACCCATTTTTGCAACTCAAATCCCCCTTTACTTAACAATTCTTTCATTTCTGTGTAAATTTGTATGCCTTGTTCTACAGTTTGACAGCCAGTCAACAGATCATCAACATAAAAATCTGTTAAAACTCTTGTAACTATTTCAGGAATGTTCACGCCTTCATCTATAGCCAGTTGTTGCAACGTCTTTACAGCCATATAAGGTGCTGACGCCGTGCCAAAAGTGACTCTTGCTAATCGGAAATCTTGTATTTCAGCTTTCGGATCACCTCTCCACACAATTCGTTGGAATTCTGTGTCTTCAGGAGCAACAATAACCTGGCGATACATTTTTACTATGTCTGAGCTCAAACATATGGGATGTGTACGCCACCTCATAATAATGTGTCGTAAATCCTGTTGTAGTGTGGGACCAACCATCAAATTGTCATTGAGAGATACTCCGTTTGTTCCTTGACATGAAGCGTCAAACACTACTCTGACCTTGGTTGTGGTTTTATCTTCACGTATGACAGCGTGATGCGGTAGATACACACCATTCGACTTCATATCTGTGTTTGTCAGACGTTCCATATGTCCAAGGTCCAAGTATTCTTGCATTACTTCGGAGTATCTTGCTTTGATTTCCGGATTCTTCTTGAAACGATGTTCAAGAAGATGAAATCTTTTGAGCGCAACTTGTCTGGAATTTCCATACTTGCATTGAGAATCATCTACATTAAAGGGAAGGCGTACAACATACCGGCCCTTTAAATCTCTTTTAGTGGTTTGAGAGTAAAATTCCTCACACAATTGTTCTTCTCGAGTGAGCATTTTTACATCAAAGAGTCAGACTCTATGTGCCAAAACTGTTTAAGTAGCTCATTGTCATCTATGTGAGCATGCATACTCATTATAGTATTGTGATGACACTTAGTTGAAAGTGATTCATCATCATGCTGATAAACTGGACCTGACAAAATCCAACCCAAGCTTGTATGCTGAGCTGTTAACAAACCGTTGGGACTCTTGATCATACCATTTCTTAATATCTGTCCGTATACGTCAGCTCCAAGCAAAATATCTATTTTGGATGGGTTATTGTAATGCGGATCAGCCAGGCTGATCTCTGCTAGTTCTGGCCACTCCACGCACTCAACCTTTTCAGATGGAAGCAAACTTGTGATTGCACTTAAGACGTGTGCTCGAACTTCTACTTGCAAATTAGGGTCATGTCGTGATTACACCTTTATGATTACCATATACTTTGAGGCTAAGTTGGCTTTGTTGCCACCTAGTCCTGAGATAACGCTTCGGTTTGGTATTCTTTTAAGACCAAGTGACTGAACCGTAGATTCAGTGACAAACGAGGCTTGCGAGCCTTGGTCTAACAAGGCTCTTAGAAAATGCAAGGTGCCATTTTTTGCTGCAGCTTGAACCACAGCTGTAGCTAGGAGGATCTGACTGGGTTTAGTTTGCTTAGAGAAATGTGCGCTGACATTGGAAGTTGATGAGAGATCGTCTGATACTGCCTTAGTGTTTACTTCTAACTCTGCTTCTGGTTCGGCTAAACTAGAAGTGTGCGACTCTGCAGATGGCGTTGGATGAATTAAAGAATGATGGTTGCGTTTACAAATGCGGCATTTGGATAAAGACCGGCAAGCATTGGCTGAATGATTCCTACCTAAACAGTTAAAGCAAAGCCCGCTGGTTTGCACAAAATTTAATCGGGTATCGTAATCAACGTTAGCAAAATCCTTGCAATTCCACATTTTGTGATCACCGTTCTTACAGTACGGACAAGAATTCGCATCAGTGTTGGAATCTGTGGTGAGTGCATGCAACACTTTGGATTTTTGGTGTGAGCTTTTTGATTTGGGTTTGGTGTCTAAGAACTCAAGCGATCGAAATCTCGACTCTAAAAATTCCCTCATTTGTTGGTAGGTAGGTAAGTCGTCCGAAACACTTATCTTAGCCTCCCATAGCTTGCGTGATTCAGGGTCTAACTTGGTACAAACAATATGCACCACAATCACATCCCATGAATCTACGGCTATCTCTAAATTTTTTAACCCGTTCAAAGTTTCGTTGGTTGTATCTAAAATATCCTTAATTGCATTGCATGACTCTGTTCCCACACTGGGCTGGCTCAAAAATCGATTCAAGAGGCAAGTGGCTAGAAACTTTTTATTATTGTAACGGCTGTTGAGGATAGTCCACGATTCGCGATAATTAGCTGCTGTGATAGGAACATGTCGTAAGAGCTGCTCCGCTTCACCCAAGAGATGCCCTTTTAAATAGTGCATCTTCTGCACATTGTCTATTGAGTCATTATTGTGTATTAGCGACATGTATAAATCACGAAAAGTGGGCCACTCTGCATATTGACCGGAAAACGTTGGTACCTATTATTATCTTTGGAAGTTGAACGTTACATTCGACTTTATTAATCTTTGTGCTTGAAGAGGCTTTGTTAACTTGACATACTAAATTCATTGCTTCCTTTATATCTAATTTGTATGATATGTAAGTTTCCTCCATATCTTCTTAGATATCGTTCTCAAAATAATCATGTTTAAGAATTGCATCGGTGGCTTCAGCTGATAATTTTAAGTGATTTTCTTTAACATTAGTCCACTCTTGTTCTAAATTATCTAATCTGATTTGCAAGTAAGTTTCTTTGGCTAATCGATCCTTTGGAGATTTCTTAAAATTATCATAGTCTTTTTCAATGATTCTTTTGGAAGACATGAAACCGTCAAATTTACCGTTGAATTAAACAAAACCGTTGATTAAAGACGTCATTTTATACCTTTTACAACGCAGTTACAAATATACAATTTATTTTAAATTAGAGCCCAAATTTTTCTAAGTCTTTCAGAATAACATTGATTCTGGGTGAATACCGGCGTGGATTCCCCGTCTTTACACTTTTATCGAACTTATTCTAAGTTAATGGATAACATGCATGAATTATTCTAAGTCTAAGAATCAAGTGAAAATATTCAAAGTTAATGGTAAAACACGAAAAATTTACAAGTCCCAATTATCTTCAAATTTTGCTAAGTCGATGAATGACATTTTGTTGACACTTCACAGTGTAAATTAATATGCAATGTACTCACGGATTCCACTAATAACCAACCACATCACTAGCGTAGTGTAGAATTCGCTGGTATGACATCTCTGAAGGTTCCAATCCAAAGAAAAGATTATTACTGACGTCAGAACTGGACGTCCTGCTGCTTTTTGACGGTTCGCTAACCGTCGGTTGTGTTCTTCGCACCGGTCCACTTGACGGACCGATTACCGATGAGCACCGTGTTCAATGGCGATCCACCATTGGTTTCTAGTGCTTGAATGCGTGAAGCTGTGACACACTCACGCTAAAGAACTCGACAGGTCGCTGTCTGTCCGACTCGTGAAGGACCATGGAAAGTTCTCAGGCCTTCTACAAAAGTCGCTTTACTGATTACGGGATTCAAGTTGCTAATGAAACTCCAGATCAGGTGTTAGAAGTATATTGAAACTGATCGCCCTTAAATTTAATAACAAAATATGTACAAGTAGTTAGCGTGTTAGGCGTTTGTAACGCCATCTAGCGGAGAATGTAAGAAACTTAACGATTGCAGATTATAATTTGAAGTATGCTTAAACACGTTATGTGGTGTCAATAAAGTGTTATTGATTGATTGATGCATGAAATTTGCAAGTGTATCAAACCATCCTATAACCTAAATTTATGGCCTATAATAGTAGTCCTGTGAAACTTATTTACTTTTTGGTTCAATTACATAATTTTCAACCAATTGTATTGTAATTATAATATTTTTAGGGTTCCGTACCCAAAGGGTAAAAACGGGACCCTATTACTAAGACTTCGCTGTCTGTCTGTCTGTCTGTCTGTCTGTCTGTCTGTCTGTCTGTCTGTCTGTCTCCAGGCTGTATCTCATAAACCGTGATAGCTAGAAAGCTGAAATTTTCACAAATGATGTATTTCCGTTGCCGCTATAACAACAAATACTAAAAATAAAAAATATTAAGGGGGGTCCCCATACAATAAACGTGTTTTTTTCGTATTTTTTTGCTCAATATTAAAAACGGTAGCAGGTAGACGCTTCAAATTTTCAAAGAATATTTACTTGTATATTACCTTTCAAAATAAATAATTAAATAACAATAAAGTAAATATTAAAGGGGGGCTCCCATACAACAAACGTAATTTTTAAGCAATTTTTACTCGATCTTAATTAACAGGTAGAAACTTGAATATTTGTAAGTAAATATTTAGAAATATATTAACTATAAAAATAAATACCTAATCTAATAAATAAAACTCACAAAATGAAAATAATCCGTGCATCTAAACGCGGTGCGAGCGCCGCGCAGCGGTGTGGTGGTGGCGCGAGGAGGCGGTTGCTAAGCAACGGCCGCGCGGGTAGCGGGGGAGGTAACATCACGAAGCGAGCCATAGCCGCGCGTATTCGCGCGAGCGTCGTCATGTTGCCCGGATGTGTATCGAAAACCTACCTATAAGTTTGCAATTTACTACTTGGAATTTCGTTGATTTCTCGTTATTTTATACGATTTTCTATTATAGATGATAGTACGGAACCCTTCGTGCGCGAGTCCGACTCGCACTTGGCCGATTTTTTAATATAACTATATCGTCTCTTAATGTAAGCCTCCATTTCCACGCTAATTTTAAAGAAATTTATGTTTTAGTTCTAAATTGGAACTTAAAAGCCATTTTTGTTGAATTAACAAACACACAAAGGTGATGGAAATAAAGATAAATAATAAAAATGTATTGGGTTTGACTAATACAAGTAGTTTGAAGTAATTTGGTCGTATTACGACTTACAACTGAGCTATGTATGTAACCAACGCATGCACTCAAAGAGTATTTATGGAAACGTGTGCTCTAGTGTCAAGAATAGCTGCCATAATAGCATAAATAAAAAAAGCAAAAATACAACAATAAAACAAAAATATCTCAGAAACAGGTGCACCGATTGTAGTGAAATTTTGCACTTAGTAGTTATTAATAGCGTCCTATGAAACGGCTATAAAAGTAACGCTGCACGATTATTACGTGACAAATTAAATGCATGGTTGAAGCAATTTAGTAGTGGTAATTTGGTAGTGTGTTTATGTCTACCTGCTGAACTGGTAGGTCGTGGGTTCAATCCCCACCCAGGGCAAACATTTGTGTGATGAGCATGGATGTTTGTTCTGTGTCTGGGTGTTTCTATGTATCATAATATGTATATATTTACAAAAAAAAAGTATATAATATGTATTCTATCAGCCATCTAGTTCCATAGTACAAGCTTTGCTTAGTTTGGGCTAGATGGTGTTGTGTGAAATGTCCACAAATATTTATGTTCGAGTTCAAAGCAATACACCAGCTAGCGCCATCTAGTGTGTTGTTTCGCGAGCATTAGATCGTTAAAACACGCAAGCAGTACACGCATAAATTCGATGTAAGTAATTTTGAATAAATTGAGATCAACCAGCAACCAGCTAGTAGCACCAGCTGTTACCAGCTGGCAGATCAAGACACGTATACAGGGTGTTTTATTTACAACCTTTACGTAGTCTACTACCCTCGCGGACATAGTTGTCCTTACGAGTCGGATGGGACTCAGTGCGATTTTAGGCCAACGGCAGGGATAGGCCGTAACCCCCCGTACTCGCAGTGGATTGCTGCACAAGGAGTACGCGGCACTAGCTTCGGAAGCTATTCATCCGCCACGCGGATATAGCAGCCAAGCAGTGGTGGGAGGAAGCAGCAAGCCAGCTCATCAGTGCAAGTTGGAAGCAGCATCAGCGGGAACGTCACCAGCTCATCAGTGCCAGTTGGAGACAACCATCAGCGGAACTTCGGTCGTGACGTCATTAGTGACGTGCCTAACATCGAAGTGACGACACCATCATCATCATTATTACGTCATAAGGTGACAGTGAAGTAATCAAGTGACAACCGTGAGTACATTTTAATTATTAAAAAATACCAAGTTAAAGTGAACCTTGTGAATTGGAAGAAAATTACTTTAAAAAATTATTGAAGAAACTGGACTTGTAAAATTTTAACGAACATTTGGGACTTAGAATAATTTGCATGCAATAGTTAAGGACTTAGAATAGTTTGCGAAAAAAGTAACATACGGGGAACCTATGCCCGATTTCTAAAAAATTGGAACATTATTTTCAACTTGTAAAATTTTCGTGACTTTTATCTTGACTTAGTGAATTTAAAAATGGATAGAATCATTAACTTGCAAAAAGAAATTAAAAATGTAACAGAAAAAGCCTTCAGCAATTATAAGAAAAGTCCTAGAGATAGAATAACAGTTGAATATGTAGAAACAAAGTTAGAGTTATTGGAAAGTAGTTGGCTATCTTTTGTGGATAATCACAAAAAATTGTATGAATGTTATAAAACAGAAGAAATAAATTCTACTAACTATGTAACCTCAGATACATATGATAGAACTGAAGATACTTATATAACTTACAAATCTATGTTAAAATCAGCGATAAATAAACTTAGCCTTTTAACTGACAAGCCACAACACAGCTCTTCCACATCAACGGTTACTAAGACATCTGCGGTTAAATTACCTAACATTTCAATACCTACTTTCTCGGGAAAGTATTCTGAATGGGTTTCATTTCGTGATTTATTTAAATCTCTTGTTGATAAGAACGAATCTATTGACAACGTACAGAAATTACATTACTTAAAGGGTTACCTCAGTGGTGAGGCTGCTCAGTTGATAAGACACACGCCAATAACTGATGCTAATTATAAAGAGTGTTGGTCGTTACTAGAGAAGAGGTATGATAATAAAAAATATTTGTCTAACTGTATTTTGAAAAGACTTTTCGGACTACGACGTCTAAACTCAGAATCGGCATCTGGTTTAAAGGAATTGTTAGATACAACGGTAGATTGTTTAAATGCTTTGAAAAATTTGGGTATCGATGTGAGTACTTGGGATATTATAGTTATACATGTTGTTACATACAAATTGGATCCTGAAACGCGAAAACAGTGGGAATTGTTCATTGCGAGTGACGATACTCTTCCAACCATTGCCCAGTTTAAAGAGTTTACTGAACAGCGCTTCAGAGCGTTGGAGTTTATCGAACCACGCAGAAGTCAGAACATTATTCAGAGTCAGCATACACCTAAGGTTTTGTTAGCTACCAAATCTTTTAAGATCACATGTGAGTATTGCTCACAAGGTCACAAAATGTGTTTTTGCAAAAAGTTTGCTGAGCAATCTGTCCACCACAGACGAGAATTTGTAGCGAATAATAAAATATGTTTTAATTGTCTCGGTAGCAATCACATATCGTACGATTGTAAGAAATCTTCAACCTGTAAGAGATGTCACAAAAGACATCATACTCTGTTACATCCAGGTAATGACCAGGATAATCAGGAACAAAGCATTACCTCCAAACAACAGGCTCCTGATACTACAAATCAGCACTCTGAGCCTCCAGTAGTATCTTGTCTGTCTACAGGTCAAACTCTTAAGCCTAAACAAGTTCTTTTGGCCACAGCGCTGATCACAGCCAAAGCTAGAAACGGTGTACCATTAATAATACGGGCACTCATCGATCAAGGCTCACAGGCATGTTTCATTACGGAAGACATTGTTCAACATTTGCGGCTGAATAAAATACCAGCCAATGTGATGATCTCTGGTCTTACTAATGATAAAACTGTGCGAGCTAAATACAAAGTTCGAGTCTTAGTTCAGTCACGGGTTGATCCGGACTTCAAAATGGAAATAGAAGCTTACGTTTTAAGCAAGATAACGTCATATCTCCCAGAACAAAAGATAGAAGTTATCGACTGGGATGATTTAGATCATCTGCGTTTGGCAGATCCACAGTACAACACACCTAACAAAATAGATATCCTGTTAGGTGCGGATGTTTATACCACTATCATGAAGGAAGGAATGAAGAAGTGTCCTGATGGATCACTGGTTGCACAGAGCACCACTTTAGGGTGGATACTTTCAGGTGTGATAAACAAGGAAGATAAAAACAAGAATAGATCAGCAATGACAGTGCGAGTCATGCATGCACATATAGATGAAAATGAAATTTTAAAAAAGTTTTGGGAAGTAGAAGAGAGTACTTTCTATAATACGAAGAGGATGCTGAACGAAGAAGAACAAAGATGTGAGACTATTTATGTAAAAACTACTAAAAGAACAAGCGAAGGTCGGTATATAGTAAACTTACCCTTTCGTGAAGAAAATCCACACTGCAGGAACGGTGATTCGAGAGATATAGCTGTAAAGAGAATGAAATCGTTAGAAAATAGATTACTCAAGAATTCTGATCTTCAGAAAAGTTATAATGATGTTCTAAATGAATATTTATTACTGGGACACATGAGACCAGTAAGTGACAATGATGACAAGAAACATGAAGCTGTCTACTTACCACATCACGCTGTCGTAAGAGAAGACAAGTCAACCACGAGAGTTAGAGTTGTGTTCAACGCATCGGAACCTAATAAATTGGGTGTATCGTTGAATGACGCTCTCATGGTGGGACCAACGTTGCAAGCAGATCTTCGACATATTGTGATGCATTGGAGAACTTACCCCATCGCCTTGGTGGCCGACATTATAAAAATGTACCGCCAAGTGCTGGTTACAGAATCTGATGCAAACATGTATCAACGGATTGTATGGAGAGACAATCCCACTTCGGAAATAAAAGATTATGAGCTTCTTACTGTCACTTTTGGCACTGCAGCTGCACCATACTTAGCAGTAAGAACGCTTCAATAGGTTGCCTACGACGAAGGTGAAGAGTATCACTTCGCTAGGGAACGAGTTCTGAAATGCTTCTATATGGACGATTTGTTGACTGGTTGCGATTCAGTACAAGAAGGTTTTGAAGTATTTAAGGAAGTACAAGAATTATTGAATAAAGGAGGTTTCGAATTACAGAAATGGAATAGTAGTGACAAGAATCTTCTGAAACAGATCACGTTGTATAAGCAAAAGGACAAAGAGAGAAAGAAAAAACAAGAATCAGAAATTGAGACCGAGAAGGAAGAAATAGAGATAAAATTGGATAGTACGATGAAAGTTTTAGGACTTACCTGGAGTAGAAGTGACGACGTCTTCAAATACGCAGTGCAGCTCTCTCCGACGACAGGACCTGAAACAAAAAGAATAGTGATGTCAGAAATAGCGAAGCTATTCGATCCACTTGGTTGGGCAGCGCCTAGTCTAGTTTTAGCAAAAATATTCATTCAAAAGCTATGGCTAACCGGTATAAGCTGGGATGAACAATTATCTGATCAATTAAGACAGGAATGGAATACTTATCGTTCAGAATTAGGCGAATTTTCCAAGGTAGCAATCCCACGCTGGCTTGGCACGAAGAACGACGATAACACGGTGGAATTGCACGGATTTAGTGACGCATCTCGTAGCGCATACGCAGCAGCAGTGTATATTCGTATTGTCGATAGCACGAAAAACGTCAAAACATCGCTTGTGGTAGCAAAAACTAGAGTGTCACCCGTCAAACAAATCAGCATTCCTCGATTGGAGCTTTGCGGTGCAGTCTTGTTGACACGATTATTAGCGGAGACAGCAACCGTCTTAAATATAGATCACAATAAAGTTCACGCTTGGACAGATTCTACAATTGTACTGGCTTGGTTGAATAGTCACCCAAGCCGCTGGAAAACATTTATTGGCAATAGAGTGTCAGAAATTCTAACCACTTTGGAATCGGCTAAGTGGTCACACGTTACTAGCAAGCAGAACCCCGCAGATATTGCGTCGAGAGGTGTCTTACCTTCCGCATTAGCTGAAAATAACTTGTGGTTTTTAGGCCCAAGTTTTTTGAGACTGCAAGAAGTTCCCTACAATAGTCCAAGGAACTTAAGCACAAAAGAAGAAGAGCGAATCGAATCTGTTCGCACTCATTTAGGAGAAGTTACAGAGAACGATCTTTTTCTGAGGTATTCATCACTTCAGAAGCTATTAACAGTTGTAGCTTATTGTAGGAGGTGGTTAAAGAAAGAAGATAGAAATAAAGCATATTTACTAAAAATAGAACTTGATGAAGCCTTACAATGCTGTATAAAACTCGCTCAACGGCAAGGATTCGCCGAAGAATATGAAACGTTAAAAAAGGAAAGAAGAGTTACTAAGAAGACTAGTAAGCTTAGAATTTTGTGTCCTTATCTTGATGATAATGGTATTATCAGAATAACCGGTCGATTGAAATACTCTTCGTTAAATGACGATATCAAGACTCCTATTGTCTTGCCACATGACTCACCATTAGCAAAATTGCTAGTTGCTGAAGCTCATGACAAGACCATTCACGGTGGTCTGCAATTAATGCTTAATTATTTGAGATCAGCATACTGGATTATTAGGGCTAAAAGTTTAGTCAAAAAACACATTCGTAAATGTGTTACGTGCATCAAGCACAGTGCTCCTACTCATAATCCACTCATGGGTAATTTACCATCAGTGAGATGCAGTCCAGGTCGAGCGTTCATTAGCAGCGCTGTTGACTATGCTGGACCAATTAGTGTTCGAACTACAAAAGGACGAGGACATCGCTCGTATAAAGGCTATATTTGCCTATTTATATGCATGGTCACACGGGCCATTCATTTGGAGGTTGTGAGCGACATGACCAGTCAGGCATTCATAGCAGCTTTTAGACGATTTGTCGCTCGACGTGGAAAATGTACCAATATTTGGTCTGACAATGGAACTACATTCGTCGGAGCAGCGAAAGAACTTCGCGAATTGAATTCCATTCAGCCAGAGATCGCTGAACATTTAGAGAGAAACGGAACTGAATGGCACTTCATTCCTCCACGAGCACCAAATTTCGGTGGCTTATGGGAAGCCGCAGTCAAATCCACTAAGTTCCATCTCAAACGAGCAATTGGAGAACTAACGCTTACATATGAAGAAATGAGCACTCTTCTTGCTCAAGTCGAAGCCTGTTTGAACTCCAGGCCGATGACAGTTATAAATGGAGAAGATCATACGCAATCTCTACCTCTGACGCCTGCTCATTTTTTAGTTGGCGAACCATTAGTTAATGCACCAGACAATAGTTACAGTTCGAGCAACCTTAGTCTGTTGTCTAGGTGGCAGCTTGTTCAGAAAACGCTGCAAACATTTTGGAAACGTTGGTCTGAAGAATATTTAGCGACATTAATGCAACGGTACAAATGGTCACGACAAACTCCAGAACCAAAGATAGGAGATATTGTTCTAATTAAGGAAGACGATCTTCCTCCTGGTCAATGGTTGCTAGGTCGAATTGTAGATGTACATAAAGGGTCTGATCAAATAACCCGTGTAGTCACATTGCGTACCAAATCTTCCATTTTAAAACGACCAACTTCAAAATTGTGCGTTCTTCCAGTACATGATGAAAAATAAGTTCATCATACCAAACTTATTTGTATAGTTACTTTTAATATATAGAATTCGAGTTCATTGTTTATAAATAGATCAATCATATTTCATGTATAGTTTTATAAGTTTAATCTGGCCTTGGTGTTTGCAAATGTGAATTGTAGTATCAACATTCAGTATTATGTAAAAATTCAACCTACCAATGACATTTTCACCTAGTTCAGCCCAAGTTTGCGGCATGCTATTTAATTATTTGTTTTAAGGACATTCTTCACATAATGTCCTTGGTGGGCGGCATGTTCGAGTTCAAAGCAATACACCAGCTAGCGCCATCTAGTGTGTTGTTTCGCGAGCATTAGATCGTTAAAACACGCAAGCAGTACACGCATAAATTCGATGTAAGTAATTTTGAATAAATTGAGATCAACCAGCAACCAGCTAGTAGCACCAGCTGTTACCAGCTGGCAGATCAAGACACGTATACAGGGTGTTTTATTTACAACCTTTACGTAGTCTACTACCCTCGCGGACAATTTATTTATTATTAATTTTAACGTGGTCTATTACGAAATATACCAAGCTGAGGTCAAACCACTCCATTTTCTTAACATGTAGGTTACTTAATCTATCTCATGGTGGAGCTTCCACCTTGGTAGTTAGTCATTTAAGGGTAGCTACCACAAGACAAAAATGTACAAAATCACACGAAAATTGCCTCCCATGCTTAACAAAACGTATAATGTGGTTAATTTGGAACTTTAATTTTAGTTCATAATTTTCCGACCCTAAAATTTGACTTCTAAAAAGGTCAGTTTGAGGGTGACAACCCTATTGATTTTGATTATTCTCAATAGGAATTATTGAATATGTTATGTACCTACTTATTGCATCATGTACCAACCTCATTTTAACTTTGTTTTGTCATGAATCAGTTTTTACGTTCAAACATAAAACTTAGCCGATTAAAGTAAGCTCCAGGTTTAGGGGCGGCAACCAAATTTATTTAACACTAGTACAAGTAGGACTTTCGAATGATATAAGTCACATCTTGTTACTCGATGAGGTGATTGGTATTATTTTTTTGCACCCTAAAATTAGGCCGATTCACGAAAGCTCCAGGGTTAGGCGAGGCAACCAAATTTTTTTTGGCACTTCTCGATAGGCTCTTTCGAATGTACTATGTCCCAATTTGTTACCAGATGAGGTGTTGGGCACCCCAAAATGTGATCACATTTTTGCTAACTGTACAAAACCCTCCAGGTTTAGCCGAGGCAACCAAATACATTTAGAGACACCTCGATAAGTTGAGTCATCCTAGATAGGTCACATCTTGTTACCCGATGAGGTGGGTAGGCATACGGCGCCTTCTTAGTCTATTATAACCGAATCTTTGTGATACTAAAGTTAATGTGTATAATAAAAAGAAACCTAACGAATCTAATAACTGTTCGGACAAATGAAACTGTTGGCTAACAAACTATGTTATCAGAAACTTGTGTCAAGTCAAACTACTGGAATCAGGGGGGCAATTCAGTTATTCAAAACCGATCCGTAACTGAACCTTGTCGAAGCATTTCCTGTCGGCTGCTCTCTTTTTTTAATTAAGTAACGAGCGAAGGACGTGTTATGTTTCATCAAATGTGTCAATTGTATGACATAAAAGGACTGAATCAAAAAAAACTATGGCGGCCGACGGAAAACGCTCCATTTTTGGTTCGGCTATGGAGCGGTCTTGAATAACTGAATTGGGCCCCAGGTCTGGTCAGCTCTATGGAATGGATTCTGGCTAGTAACATTCAAACAAATGTGTTTCGGATTATAGATATATGACTGCGGCTGTCACATTTTGAAACTTTGTAATGGACATTTTGTAGGGTTCCTTAGTTGACCGTAGTCAACTACGAACCCTTATAGTTTCACCATGGCCATCCGTCTGTTTGCAGCTTAGCTCAAAGACTAGTTCTAGAAAGATGTCCCGCTGAGAAAGATAAGAATAAGATTTTGAAAAAAAAAATGGTGTTCGAAAGCCATTTTCCAATTTAAGGATCCGTTTGCGATATTTATATAAGTTTTACAAGTTAACGAGTAAGATCAGACCAACTTAAAAAAACCGGACAAGTGCGAGTGAAACTCGCTCACCGAGGGTTCCGTACAAACTAGTAGATAAAAGGGACAAATTATATATATTTTCCTTAATAAACCGCAAATTATACATCGTAAAAATATTTAAAAACCTGTTTTAGCTTATGCTAATGAAGCTCTTTCATGATACCCCACATGATACGGTTAATTCACTTTAAAATTTGGGCCGTCCTTCCTTACATAAAGACACTATTTTTAACCAACTTCAAAAAAATGAGGTTATCAATTCGACCTGTATGTTTGTAATATTGTCAGAACTGCACGGTTTTGTATATGTTAGTTTATACCAGCTTCTTAACATGTGTGCCAAATTTCATAAGTGTATGTATTAGGTCGGGGAAAAAGTTTTTCGCATAAAGAATAATTTTAAAATGGACGCCATTTTTGAAAAAGTGGAGCAAGATCACCATATCAGTAGTTACGATATAGCTGAAGATCTGGGAATTGAACACAAAACAGTTTTGACCCATTTCAAAAAAGCTGGGTATACAAAAAAGCTCGATAATTGGGTGCCACACGAGGTCATACTGAAAGAAGCCTAATGAACCGTGTACTCATTTGCGATTCTTTATTGAGACGTAATGAAATCGAACCGTTTTTGAAGAGATTGATAACTGGTGATAAAAGTGGATCACGTACGATAAGAACGTGCGTAAAAAGTCGTGGTCTAAAGTCGGTCAGGGTTGAACCGTGACCGACCGGGTTTTGCCACAGTCTGGAGACAGACTGTGGCAAAACCCGGGATAACTCGCAATAAGGTGATGCAGTGTGTATGGTGGGATTCAAGGCCGTAGGCAGGGGGGGGGGGGAGGTTGGGGGTTCAAACCCTGATATATATTATCAAAAATCCTTCCAGGCTTCAATAATTTTATAAAATGCTGCAAAAAAATTCACGCTCGCTTCGCTCGCGCATTAATATTTCATATTGATCTTTATTTGTATTGAACATATCTTGTCGCGTATCTTGTAGGTATGTTTGTAATTTTCTATAAAATCATATGTTTATATTTAGGAATATTAAATTGGCAATCAATGCATTCAAATGGTTGTATTTTTGATAGCTTTAAAGTCGCTCTTTACCAGTCGGGTATTTCCTTTTAACACAGCTACTTGTTTGGTTCATCTGGCCCACGAAAATCTAGGACTAGTTGGTTTATGTACCTACTTAGGTAGACGCCCAGTTTTGATTATTTTTGTGTTATTTCTTCCTTTTCAGTTAATTAGATTGTTTTGAAGTCGCTAGTCGGTAAAATTTTTTTTATCGGTTCCGTTTTTTCCTTTTGAGGCACCGTAAAAATGAAAATTTCGTGAGAATTTCATTTAAAGTAAGATATGTAAATTAAATCGTATATTTATAGTGTCCCTATTTTAAGTTCACATAAATTATGAAGTGCAACTACTAAGCCAATGCGGCCAAAGTGCGTGTCGTGACACGCGCAATGTAGGGTTACATTGCGCGTGTCACGACACGCACTTGGCCGCTTATTTTAAAAGACCTTATCGTCAGCCAAATTGTAGGTCAACGTGGGGACTTTGAATCCGTATCGAACATTGTACATAGATTGTTTCAAAGATTCTTTATTTTATAACCGACTTCAAAAAAAGGAGGTTATCAATTCGACCTGTATGTTTGTAATATTGTCAAAATTGCACAATTTTTGTATATGTTAGTCTATACCAGCTTCTAAACATGTGTGCTAAATTTGATAAGTGTATGTATGTTTGTCCACGCATTATGCAGAAACTAGAAGTCTTATTTCAAAAACTATTTTTTTATTGAATAAAGTATCTTTTAACTTAGGATTCACTGTAAGTTTTATCAAAATCGGTTCAGTAGTTTTCATGATATAGGCTTTTGAAGACTCACTTCGTTCATCGCAGCTGCAGAGCAGTGTCTACACCTTGTATTCCAATTGTTTGATAGACAGTGACATGAGCGGTGATGAGCTTTGACGACCGTTTTTAATAACCAACTTCGAAAAAAAAGGAGGTTATCAATTCGAGCTGTATTGTGATACGACTCCAAAAGTACCTACTTAGAGTAGACGCGCAGACGACTACTCATCTTTTGAGGAATAAATCGTGAACTTTCAATAGAAGCTACGTTCAATGTATGACATGGAGTTTAAGTTCGCCATGTTGACAGTACAATTTAGTAAAGTTTGCCCTCGGATCACCTACTCGTAGTTTTCTGTTGTTGTAAGATAGAAATGAAAGTGTAATTGGCAACGTCGCCTTAACAGTAATTCGTGTTGTTGTTGCAGGACATCTGTTCGTCGGCGCACTCGGCACTGTCGCACCTGTCGCACAACTCGGCGGCGCGGCACTAGCGGGGCGGCACTAGCAGCGCGGCACTAGCGGGGCGGCACTAGCAGCGCGGCACTAGCGGGCCGGCACCAGCAGCGCGAACTAGTAGGGCGGCGCGCTCTCTCTCTCTCTCTCTCTCTCTCTCTCTCTCTCTACAAACAGCAAACCGCACGCGCGGGGGACGGCAGACTGGGCACGGAGGGCACGGCATACCTCATTTCCTTCACTCGCGTGTCAAGTAAGAAGAGATGCGAATCATTTTGACGATATGAAATGTTAAAAACGTACGACAACTATACTTGTAATAATCAGTAAGCTGCACTCCGGCGGCGCGCCGCGTGTCGGCGCGGACTCGGCCCGGGAGCGCCGACACTAACGAGACGCGCCGCATGTCGGCGCGGACTCGGCCCGGGAGTACCGACACTAACGAGACGCGCCGCATGTCGGCGCGGACTCGGCCCGGGAGTACCGACACTAACGAGACGCGCCGCATGTCGGCGCGGACTCGGCCCGGGAGCGCCGACACTAACGAGACGCGCCGCATGTCGGCGCGGACTCGGCCCGGGAGCGCCGACACTAACGAGACGCGCCGCATGTCGGCGCGGACTCGGCCCGGGAGTACCGACACTAACGAGACGCGCCGCATGTCGGCGCGGACTCGGCCCGGGAGTACCGACACTAACGAGACGCGCCGCATGTCGGCGCGGACTCGGCCCGGGAGTACCGACACTAACGAGACGCGCCGCATGTCGGCGCGGACTCGGCCCGGGAGCGCCGACACTAACGAGACGCGCCGCATGCCGGCGCGGACTCGGCCCGGGAGCGCCGACACTAACGAGACGCGCCGCATGTCGGCGCGGACTCGGCCCGGGAGTACCGACACTAACGAGACGCGCCGACGCTTGTTCGCCGCGACGTCGCGCCCGTCCGTCCACTCCCGCGCCGCGTCACGTGACCGCGCACGTCTTCACATGTTTGTGGCGAGCTCCTGAATCATCCAAACTTGTTACTTTCATTGTCACGTGTTTGCGGGAAAATGCAGGCATGCACCGCGAGCCGGCTGCACTACACTCTGCGTAGAGAGAGAGAGAGGATCCCTCCACCTCCATGATCCACGTGCGTGGCTCGGTGCAGCGCGGTGCAGCGTGGTGCAGCGCGGTGCAGCGCGGAGCCGTGTGTCAGCGGAAACTCACTTCCGACATTAGCAAATGTCAATGTCAGCCGGCGTCGAGGCTGCTATTTTAATGGTTAGTCAATCTTCAATCGCTGACAAGTCTTGTCCAATAACAGCTTTCTATTTATAAATCTGATACTGCTATTGGAAAACATTTGCCAGCGATTGAAGATTTATTGACCATTGAAACGAGCGTCGCCGCCCCGTCGGTCTGTCGTCGCCACCACCGGGCACCGCCGCGCTCCTTAAACATAATTATGAAATAATATAAATAGAGTGTATTTGAACGATCGATATCTACTTGTAAGTGTTTATTATGAAATAGTTGTAACAGAAGTACTGCATCGAGTCGGCGCGCGGCGCCGGCGCCGGACTCCGCTCACTGAGGCGAACTAACCGAGCGCGCCGCGACGCCGCGTCACCTGTGACGTCACACGGCGCGCGACACGCTCCGCTATGTATTTCCTTTTGTATATATTAAATTTAGGATTAATGTAAAATGTTGTTTCATTTGCCATCTGTCTTTTTTAACTAGTGTTTCAATAGTTCAGGCGATCCTTTACTTACATGTAGCCGGCTAGCTTCCGTTACCGAGTATTGCTCGACACACTCGCTCCTGACGTGGAGGATCGAGGATACATGAAGCCATTCAACTCACAATTGACGAGTTTTAGAAAAAATATTTCATCAGGAAAACAAAGAAGCCTTCTTTTAATTATTTATCCCTCAAATTTCCGTCTAATAAGATTATTATTTGCAAATAAAATCAAAATTACCATAGTACAGTTTTGGATCCATAATACTACAATAATTATAGTTTAAACAGGGTTTTGTCCTCCTTACGCAGTTGGGCCACACCGACGCTGATGTTAACATCGGGCGAGTTGGTGGTCAATCGTAGATCTATAATGCGTAAAAAAACCAGTCGAATTGAGAAACTCCTTTATGGAAGTCGGTTAAAATTGTAGTAGATTTGACTAGTTCTGTTTATTTCGCTTATTTAATGTCTATACTATACTTTAATGCTGAGTTTGCCTTCTTATGGCTCCGTAGTTAACATGGAACCAGCACCAGTTTCGTTATATCTTGTATCCGCGGCTTAGCTCACACTTAATAGTACAAATCTAACCATCATAGTTTGGTACGGGCTACATACAATATACAATCAGCATATGGCTCAACTTAAGAAATCAAATATTAATGTTGATAATATTTGAGAAGCCGATACAAGCTTGTTTAACCGACTTCAAAAAGGAGCTTCTCAATTAGATTGTATTTTATGTTTGTTAACTGTCTGTTGTTACTCCGTCATTTACAAACCGATTTGGAAAATTATTCGTTTGAGTTCCAATGTTTGAAAAAATCTTTCAGATTGATCCCACCCACAGAATAAATTTTATCAAAATCGGTTCAGTAAAGTGGTTTTTGAAATGAAATTGCGCATTTTGAAATCCTTACTACTGACACTGACGGATTCTGTTCGTGGAGCCAATACAAGTCAAAAGGTCTTAATAACTAGTTGGTCGGATAATTTACTTTGTGCTTATGTAATATTTGTATAGACATGTATAGATAGAGTATAGACACGATGTTTGAAATAATTATTTATAGATATACCTAGTAAGATGGAACATGAAGAGATGGGGGGAGGAGGAAGGTAATGAAACCAACGTCGTATATTTCTCATCTCGATATAATTTCATTGAAAAGAAGAGCTGCAGCGCGGGCCGTCCCGGAACGGAAACACTACGTATAGCCTCCAAGTGTCTACGCGAAATATACAATATATCGGATAAACTTTCAAAACATTAACAACCGATACTCTTAGAATAAACAATAGGCGCTTCGGACGGCGGCGAGTCGTCGGCCTGCTCCAGCACGGCGGACGCGATATGTACCTGCGTGCGGCGCGCCGCCAGCCGCACGGCGTGCGCTGCTCCAGCACGGCGGACGCGATATGTACCTGCGTGCGGCGCCGCCAGCCGCGCGGCGCGCGCTGCTCATAC
Organism: Lycia hirtaria; assembly: GCA_947563715.1. Taxonomy (NCBI): domain Eukaryota; kingdom Metazoa; phylum Arthropoda; class Insecta; order Lepidoptera; family Geometridae; genus Lycia; species Lycia hirtaria. Next base: position 31,842,875 of record OX387375.1, read on the forward strand.
CGAACTCTTAAATATAATAATCGACATATGAAGCGTATCCAATGAGATCGAGTCTGTCTCCGCGGCGTACGGCGCTTGCGCTTCCTGGGCCTTCAGGTATTACATATTACTGTGCTACACACTCCTCGTGTAACACATTCTTACAAGTCGGTATATTGATACCTACGTACAGTACCTACAGTTATAGTTCCCGTCACCTAAAAAGAACGCTGACCTTGAACCTGCGCACGATTTAGCGATCAAAATGGTGGCATACAGGGGTGACGACGGCGGAACGCTCAGCCGGCCGCACGCTATTGGTTTGTCACTCGATCCTCGCTTCCCGCGCTAGGATTTTGCTTGGTTTGCTCTAAAAGTACAGTCGCACACACAACTTACTTTGCACGACGATGGTTTTACATATGAAGGAAAGAAAAATTATTTATAGTGTTTATTGTTTTATGAAGAAAGGTGCTGAACGAGAAGCAGGTAGTAATTCTAAGCAATATATTAAACGTAGGTATAGTAAAATGGTGCGAAAAATTCAGATTCTCTCGCTGTTTTTCGAACTCCCATATTTAATCTATATGCGCAGTGGATGAAACGGAGCATATTGAAACGCGTCAAAGTTGTGCCTTATTTTGTAAGGAAATTTTCCGTTTTTTTTTCTCGGAAAGTATTGGGATTCGACGTGAAATACTTTATACAAAGCTTACCTAAGATAAGACCTATCCTCGAAAAAATATGAAGTCTCAACTCGATTGGTTCGAAACTAAAGTCATACCGTAAATTTTCTTGCTACAAACTATTTAATATTTTAAGATCGAAACAAAAAATAATGCCCTTCTAAATATTATCTATTTTTTAATTCCGGCTTATTCCAAAGTACTAAGTCGCTAGAAATGTGCCTGTTGTTACACTGAAATTATAAAACAATAGACTAGTAGGTACCTAATATGAGGCTAAAACTTTAGGACGTGATTGTACCCATGCGCAGACACATCCCCTCCACTGCCGCTCAGCGTTCTTTTTAAGTGACGGGAACTATAGTATATTGATACCTACGTACAGTACCTACAGTTAGTCACGACTAGGTATATCTCATTTATAGAATGTGTCGATCACAGAACATCCTTTCTTCTCTGTGGTGTCGATAGAAGCGAGCGTGCGCGCGCGCCGCCGCGGACAACAATACAACATTGAATAAGATATCTAAGTACCGCAATTATATAAAAATACTTGGTCGTTCGCGTACCCGTACAGTGAAAGAAAACTGTGAAAATCGCTCGTCGAATGTGAAATATCAATTGTGACTTATCTAAGTTTAATATCATCTTTACAAATTCGATATCGGTGAGTCTAGCGGCGACGCGGCGGCGGCGCGACGCCGGCGCGCCGCGTCGCCGCCGGCTCGACGCGTGCCGTAAGCGTATGCGGCGGACTACAGTGCGTGTCTAGTGAGTATCCTCTAGTGTATGTACAGGGCGTTCTGCGCTAACGTTCACAGGAGAGTCCCGCTCGGCGCTCGGGCGCGGCGGCTGCTCAAGGCACGGCTCGCGAGAGGCGCGCGGCGCGGCGACGTGCGGCGCGCCGGGCGCCGCGCCGCGCTACACAAAGTCGCGGCGGCGCGCCGCGGCGCCCCCGCCCTCCGGACTGCGCGGGCCCTCGCCCGGCGTCGGCGGCGTCGGGACCTGCGGCGCGGCGCCTTTACTCCGTCCCTGCACGCAACACCCGCCGTCTCACTCACACGGCTCTTCGTTCATACTAACTATACCTTACTAGCTTACTATATAATAGATAAATCAGTGTAACTCTCGAACATTCAAGGTGGACGTCAGAGTAACGTCCAAACATTCGAGATGGTCACTTACTATCGGCCTCATAAGGAAGCTCAAAGCCACGCGACAAGCTATGGAGAGGGCTATGCTGGGGGTCTCTGCGAGATCGTTTTAGAAACGAAGAGATCTGTAAACGTACAAAAGGCACCGACATAGCACAGCGGATTAGCAAGTTGAAGTGGTAGTGGGCAGGGTACATAACACGTAGAACTGACGGCAGATGGGGCAGAAAAGTTATCGAATGGAGATCACGAACCGGCGCACGTAGTAGGCCAGCCACATGGTGGACAGAAGATATACAAGGGGCAGGAAGACGCTGAATGAACGCAGAAGAAAGATGTGTGAAGTGCCTTACCGTCCTCACAATGAGAAGATGACCCGCGCCCAGCAGTGGGACAGTTTGTACAAGGCTGGGTGTTTAGTTGAGATGGACTTCAGAGTAACGTCCGAGGATTCAAGGTGTTTAGTTGAGATGGACGTCAAAATAACGTCTGAACATTCGAGGTGATCAGTTTTGGACCCAGACATAATTAAACACTACACAAATAAACCATTATTAAATTACTGGACACAAAACCATACAATATATACCTACTTGAGCTAAATTCAGAGATGAGACAAAATCAGCGCTCAATAATGGCTCAATAAATGATTCGGACGCGGGATTTTAGATACATGGGCCCTACAAGTAATGATCTAGGATCGTGCTGCTATCTGTGTTGCCACAGATACCGGGCTTTAGCAGTCGGTCGAGGTGCAGCAAGAAGAGCGCGGTAGAGAGCACCTAGCTACCCCTGGGACACCCGGTGGTGGGGGCGGACAGCCCTTGAATTAGCCGAGCAACTGTCAACACTCATATCGACAAAAGAATCTCCAGACGAAAACATGGCATATGAAATGTAGTGGGCGTACCTTGGACCTCCGTTTCCGTGCGAGCACAGCGATGTCTATGGAAGGCGGGCGTACGGCAGCGGCGGGCGGCGCGTCCCCCTCCCCCCCGGCGGCGCCCGCGCCGGTCCCCTCCCCCGCCGGGTCCGCGCCGAGCCGCGTCGCCAGCATCGTCAGCAGCTCCTCCACTCGCCCCAGCTGTAAGAGTTAGACCATCACTTGTCATAACATCATTTACGCCTAACTTGTTACCGATCTGACTACCACTATACACTAGCCTCGCAGCTCGTACGATAGCATGTCTGCCTGGTAAGCTGTAGGGCGTGGGTTCGATTCCCACCCAGAGCAAACATTTGTACGATGAGTATGATTTTTTACCGGGATCGGTGGTCAAGCTAAAGTTTCCAATAATAAAAATATTTAAAAAAAATCGCCCAATCGCGAGTCGGACTCGCGCACGAAGTGTTCCGTACTATCATCTATAATACTACAAAGTTTAATTCTGTTTATAAAATAACGAGAAATTCTAAGTAGTAAATTGCAAACTTATAGGTAGGTTTTCGATACACATCCGGGCAGCATGACGACGCTCGCGCGAATACGCGTGGCTATGGCTCGCTCCGTGATGTTACCTCCCCCGCTACCCGCGCGGCCGTTGCTTAGCAACCGCCTCGCGCTCGCGCCACCACCACACCGCGTTTAGATGCACGGATTATTTTCATTTTGTGAGTTTTTATGTATTAGATTAGGTATTTATTTTTATAGTTAATATATTTCTAAATATTTACTTACAAATATTTAAGTTTCTACCTGTTAATTAAGATCGAGTAAAAATTGCTTAAAAATTACGTTTGTTGTATGGGAGCCCCCCTTTAATATTTACTTTATTGTTATTTAATTATTTATTTTGAAAAGTAATATACAAGTAAATAATATGTGAAAATTTGAAGCGTCTACCTGTTACCGTTTTTAATATTGAGCAAAAAAATACGAAAAAAACACGTTTATTGTATGGGGGGGTCCCCCTTAATATTTTTTTTTTTTAACTTTTAGTATTTGTTGTTATAGCGGCAACGGAAATACATCATTTGTGAAAATTTCAGCTTTCTAGCTATCACGGTTTATGAGATACAGCCTGGAGACAGACAGACAGACAGGCAGACAGACAGACAGACAGCGAAGTCTTAGTAATAGGGTCCCGTTTTTACCCTTTGGGTACGGAACCCTAAATAGGAACATTATTGGGCAGGTGGTGTGAATTTGGGGGCACGGCCGTGCACCCGCCATGTGAGCCAGCGGGTACGGCCGGGACTATCTTTTCTCGAACACATTCGTCGGATTTTTAGACCCTCATAGCTTCGGCCTCGATAACACTAAAGGGTTCAAATTTTCAGGATCAAGTGTGGTCTACGGTCTAATAAAATGTTAAAAGTTTCATGTATCTAGCTTTTATACTTTCGATTTTATTAATACCTAAAATACGCCGATTTGGCACAAATTAATTGATGATCATAAAAAAGATAAAGTACTTGCTGAAGTCTTAGAAAGCTGAAATTTGGTATGTAGGCTACAATTTGCACACAAACAACAGAAAAATTAAGATATTTGTAACTTTCACCCTCCAACCCCTATTTGAGGTTATTTGGGGTTATCCCGTTCTCGTCATCAATATTCCAGGGTACTTCCTGAAGTAGTAGAAAGCTGAAATTTGGTAAGCAAACTACGATTGGTACATAAACAACAGAAAAATTATGATATTTGTATTTTTCACCCTCTACCCTTATTTGGGGGCTTACGTTATTCTCATCAATAATTAATATAAGGTACTTCCTGAAGTCTTAGAAAGCTGAAATTTGGTGTGTAAGCTAATATTTACATATGAACCAGGAAAAAATTAAGATATTATTACTTTTCACCCTCCAACCCTTTATTTGTGGGAGCACACCCCCTGAGTGTAATCAAAAAGATAGGGTACTTCCTGAAGTTTCAGAAAGCTGAAATTTGGTATGCAAACTACGATTGGTACATAAACAACAGGAAAAATACGATATTTGTATTTTTCACCCTCCAACCCTTTTAAAGTGTGATCTTGTGTGTGTGTCTATATTTCTGTAACACAACATAACTTCGATATGGATAATACTAGAGAGCCCAAATTTTCAGGATAAAAAGTAGACAGTACATTTATAAAACATACAAAGTTTCATTTATTTAGCTTTTGTACTTTAGATATGATTCACATCTAAAATACGTCAATTTTACCACTCAGTGAGGATCGTTTATCTAATTAGTTTCAAAGGCGATACTAGATGGCGTGCGCCTCAAGTTAGCACACGGTATCATTTCTCGCGCTCTGTCGCAAATCAATTTTGGAAGTCAACACGCTGAGGCACCTACCTATGTATTCCGTATTTATGGTTGGTCTGTGTTGTGTAATACGGAACGAACGAATACATAATGTGTATTCGTTCGTTCTGATTTGGTTCCCGTTTATGATAACGGTTTGTTTGGTATAAGGATATATAGTATCGTTTTCGTTCGTTGTTTCATGTTTGTTTAGTAAATATGGGTTTGTATTATATATATATACATTAGGTTATAGGTTTGTATGTTATATATATATACATTATTCGACTTTAATTGATGACTTGGTTTGTTTTAGGTAGTACTTACTAAGGCTTAGGGACTTATTTACACAGAAAATTATAATACTTTCAACCGAGAGCTTATTTAGAAGCTTGGATTCGGGACCGATCTTGTTAGAGAAGGGGTATTAGGATAGGTTAAGAATTTAAGTTATTGAATAATAGTCTGGATACAAGAATAAACCTAAAGTTGGTTTAGTGGACGTATTCCTATAAAAAGGAAATAAGACGAACAATATGAGTAACGAAACAATTTCTTTGGGAGAAGGGCTAGGGCCCTATCGTCTATACTACAGTTCATAGTATGCCTGGAAATGGTTCATGCCTTTTCCATTCATTGACATTTACTCAATCTATAGAATACCGTATTTGATGTGGCGTTGCAAGTTAAGGTGTGCTATTGTTCGTTATGTTGTAGAATATTGGGACGATTTGCAACTTTATACTTGTGCTGAAGAGTGTATCTGGAAACCGACTCTTATTCACGCGCTATAGTATGGCGCCACATCAGAATTGAAGGTTACAGCAGCTTTAATCTATTTTAAGTAATACGTCAACAAGAAAAACAGGCTAGGACAGACAGTGTACTGCTAAAGAAATGATAACAGATGCACAGGGAAATACATTCCGTTAAAACAAAACGTTGCAGAAATTACAGGGTCTCTTACAAAAAGAAATTAAATCCCACCAAAAACATTTCATGTAAAATTGGTTGCCATGTGTCGCATTGTCATGCCACTTTCACTGACAAAAAGATATCAGATGAGATCTGACTGAATCTGAAGAGCCAAGCCGCTAACTCTACAAAATCTAAGGCTACAATACTTATCTCTGTAAACCTTAAATCTTGGCCAAAAAGCATGGCTTGGTCGTTTCACTTTCATGGAACTATTACATTACTATTCCAATTATACAACATTCAAGAGCAGAACTTTTAGTTTCTTTTTCTTCCTTGTCCATGTACGACATGTTATGCGACATAATTATGTTTGTAACTGACCGTCGGAAAACGGCCAAGCCATGCTTTTTTACCAAGATTGAAGGTTTACAGAGATAAGTATTGTAGCCTTAGATTTTGTAGAGTTAGCGGCTTGGCTCTTCAGATTCAGTCAGATCTCATCTGATATCTTTTTGTCAGTGAAAGTGGCATGACAATGCGACACATGGCAACCAATTTTACATGAAATGTTTTTGGTGGGATAATATTTTTCATCCCCCCATCTCGGAAAGAGTATTTTTGCTCTTCGATATATTCTGAGTGCAAAAGCCGTTTTTATCCGCAAGAGGATAAAGTAAATTCAAATTTAGAACATCGTGTGCACTAAGTTTGTGAATTCAAAACATCATTAAATCTATTTACTTCTATCTCCATGGTGCCGAATTTATCATAGAACAACAAACAAACAAACAAAGAATAGAAACACAGTTTTGTGATTAAATAAAAAATGACCAGTTTTCGGATTTTTTCCTATATGTGTACTCTAACACAAAGCTTCTTGCCAAATTTCATAGTTCTAGGTCAACGGGAAGTACCCCATAGGTTTTGATTCCCCTTTGAGTGTCGAAATGTGCGTTTTTTACGACATTTTCGGCTTTAACTTTTTTTTTACGAAAACTGAGAAATTTTATTTTTCTTTCTGCAGGAAGATACTATGGATTTGCTATGGTTTTAATTTCAACTCGATACCTTCACGCATTCCCGAGATAAAGGTCTTGACACCCGGACAGACGGACAACAAAGTGATCCTATATGGATTCCGTTTTTTTCCTTTTGAGGTACGGAACCCTAAAAATGAAATAACCGACTGGATAAGAACGACTTTTACGCTATGAAAATTATAAATATAACAATTTGAATTTATTGATTGCAAATTTATTATTTCTGATTAAATTTAAACATATGACTTTATAGAAAGTTACAAACATACCTACAAGATACGCGCTACTTTCTTGGCACTTGGGAAACAATTTTTGCTTAGTGATTATTTTTTGTGAATTATTTGATTGTAAAGCAAGTTCACGGCACTTTAATAATTAATACAAATAAACAAGTATATATATTAAAAGAAAAATTAAATACCCGACGTGTAACTTGCGATTTTGTTACGCTTTTAATATGTTGTCGAGTCGCAGAACCGCTGTAAAAACTATAAATGCGCATTATTTTGAATAATTCTAGTTTAGGCTTGTAGGCGATCTTATAGAAACATACCCACATACATACATACATTTACTCGAATGAACTTAACTCTCCTTCTTATGCGGTTGGGTGAAAATAATAGGAAATAATCAGGTGCGAGCGAAGCGACCGCGAAAATTTTTGAAACTTTTTTTCAAATTTTAATTGTGTTTTTAAAGTAATATGCTTTATTTCTCATATTAGTGAGCCCACAATATTTCTATGTTCAAGTAGTAAAAACGCGAGCGAAGTGAGCGCGAAAATTTAGAAGGTTTTTAAAATTAAATCTTGGAAATAATTTTATTTATTGATCTTGTTAGCGTGTCAGCTGACAACACCTATCCTAAATTAGTGGCATTTTTAAAAAGAGCCTCATCTGGTCATCAACCATTATACCTAAGTCTTAGATTATATATTGTCTAGATGCCTAGTAAGCGCTCAGTAAAAACTTCCACTAAAAAGGCACTGATATTGACATCTCCGATCGACCCCCCTCCCGGCCCCCGCCAAATGCCAATCAGTCATTCAGGAGTGCTCGCCGAGTGATGACATTAAGAATATAAATGTTTTAATAAAAAAATATCAGTTTGTGCTGTAAAAAAGATCCAGGAAAAAAAGAAAAGTGTGTAAACATCACATTTCTTAAGTAAATATTCAATTTTCTGATGTATTTCTTAGCAAAATGACAAACCGAAATTTAAAATGAATTAAAAAATACTGAAATATAGCGCCATAATGCTTGGTGTTGCCAAGGGTATAAAATATATTTACCAATGATACGCTTTGTTTTTGGCCAAAAATGGAAAAGTGATGAAAGAGTTTTATTAGGTACCTATTGACTCTTAGTCTTAAGCACTTTCTGTTTCATATGATGACGAGGATCTGACGAAGGTATCAGATGATTGCCACTGGAACACCCTGATGGAAAGGACTAAGACAGTCCAGTTTGGGCTCCTTTGCTTTGGTGTCTTAAGCACTTTCTGCTTCATATGGTGACGAGGGTCTGACGAAGGTATCAGATGATTGCCACTGGAACACCCTGGTGGAAAGGACTAAGACAGTCCAGTTTGGGCTGGTTTGTTATGGTGTCTTGAGCACTTTCTGCTACATATGATGACGAGGGTCTGACGAAGGTATGAGATGATTTTCACTGGAACACCCTGGTGGAAAGGACTAAAACAGTCTAGTTTGGGCTCGTTTGCTTTGGTTTCTTAAGCACTTTCTGCTTCATATGATGACGAAGGTCTGACGAAGGTATCAGATGATTGCCAATGGAACACCCTGATGGAAAGGACTAACACAGTCCAGTTTGGGCTCGTTTGCTTTGGTGTCTTAAGCACTTTCTGCTTCATATGATGACAAGGGTCTGACGAAGGTATGAGATGATTTCCACTGGCACACCCTGGTGGAAAGGACTAAAACAGTCTAGTTTGGGCTCGTTTGCTTTGGTTTCTTAAGCACTTTCTGCTTCATATGATGACGAGGGTCTGACGAAGGTAACAGATGATTGCCAATGGAACACCCTGATGGAAAGGACTAACACAGTCCAGTTTGGGCTCGTTTGCTTTGGTGTCTTAAGCACTTTCTGCTTCATATGATGACGAGGGTCTGACGAAGGTATCAGATGATTGCCACTAGAACACCCTGGTGGAAAGGACTAAGACAGTCCAGTTTGAGCTGGTTTGTTATGGTGTCTTGAGCACTTTCTGCTACATATGATGACGAGAGTCTGACAAATGTATCAGATGATTGGCACTGGAACATCCTGGTGGAAATTACTAAGACAGTCCCGTTTAGGCTCGTTTGCTTTGGTATCTTGGGCACTTTTTACTGCATAAAAATAAGTAAGTATTAACGCTTCAAAAAATGTATTTACAGTGTGCTGGTTTTCAGTACAAGGTTTACGGTGCCATTTAAAAGAAAAACAAATAATATCAGAAACATACCACAAATTTCTTATGTTTAAAATAATGACGAACCTGATTGGAAAACTATTCAATTTTGATGAAACTGAACATGCCGCCATCACGAAAATAATATTGTCAAGGTGACGGTAGAGGGGCACTTAAAATAAATAAAAATATTAAAATAAAAACAACTGCGTCAATATCTGCCATCTTTATTAAATTCATTGCAGAACTAAAAAGATAGAAACAAGATTTCAAATTGAATATAATATATAAATATTTTTATTTATTTTAAGTGACCCTCTACCGTCACCTTGACAATATTATTTCCGTGATAGCGGCCATATGCATGTTCAGTTTCATCAAAATTGAATAGTTTTACAATCAGATTCGTCATTATTTTTAACATAAGAAATTTGTGGTATGCAAATTCTAATACAAAATTAAATAATTTTATTGCAGTTTGTGGGTACTAGGTACATTAAAGATCTTAATATCGAATTAACAATTCTAGATTTTCCCTATACAAACTTGCCTCTCCAACAGGCATGCAATACTGGAAGTGGGCTCACCGAGTAATTTTAATAATTGACATTAAAAAAAAAAAACTATTATTACAGAAAAATCAAATCAAAATATGAAGTTATCATTTTAATTATACAATGTCAAATTACAATATTAAATTTAATCCATGTCAAGTTATAATTACAATGTTAAATTTAATCCATGTCAAGATTCTCATTATGTCATATTAATATTATGTCAAATTTCAATCAAATGTATACATGTTAAATTACATATGGCAATGTCAATGAAATCTTATATAATCATATAGAATATGTTTCTAATATTATTTGTTTTTCTTTCAAATGGCACCGTAAACCTTGTTCTAAAAACCAGCACACTGTTAATACAATATTTGAAGCGTAATTATTTACTTAATAACCATACCAAAGCAAACGAGCCCAAACGGGACTGTCTTAGTAATTTCCACCAGGGTGTTCCAGTGCCAATCATCTGATACCTTCGTCAGACCCTCGTCATCATATGAAGCAGAAAGTGCTTAAGCCACCAAAGCAAACGAGCCCAAACTGGACTGTGTTAGTCCTTTCCATCAGGGTGTTCCATTGGCAATCATCTGATACCTTCGTCAGACCCTCGTCATCATATGAAGCAGAAAGTGCTTAAGAAACCAAAGCAAACGAGCCCAAACTGGACTGTCTCAGTCCTTTCCACCAGGGTGTTCCAGTGGCAATCATCTGATACCTTCGTCAGACTCTCGTCATCTAATGAAGCAGAAAGTGCTTAATACACCAAAGCAAATGAGCCCAAACTGGACTGTGTTAGTCCTTTCCATCAGGGTGTTCCATTGGCAATCATCTGATACCTTCGTCAGACCCTCGTCATCATATGAAGCAGAAAGTGCTTAAGCCACCAAAGCAAACGAGCCCAAACTGGACTGTCTTAGTCCTTTCCACCTGGGTGTTCCAGTGGCAATCATCTGATACCTTCGTCAGACCCTCGTCATCATATGAAGCAGAAAGTGCTTAAGACACCAAAGCAAACGAGCCCAAACTGGACTGTGTTAGTCCTTTCCATCAGGGTGTTCCATTGGCAATCATCTGATACCTTCGTCAGACCCTCGTCATCATATGAAGCAGAAAGTGCTTAAGAAACCAAAGCAAACGAGCCCAAACTGGACTGTCTTAGTCCTTTCCACCAGGGTGTTCCAGTGGCAATCATCTGATACCTTCGTCAGACCCTCGTCATCATATGAAGCAGAAAGTGCTTAAGACACCAAAGCAAACGAGCCCAAACTGGACTGTGTTAGTCCTTTCCACCAGGTTGTTCCAGTGGCAATCATCTGATACCTTCGTCAGACTCTCGTCAGCATATGAAGCAGAAAGTGCTTAAGATACCAAAGTAAACGAGCCCAAACTGGACTGTCTTAGTCCTTTCCATCAGGGTGTTTCAGTGGCAATCATCTGATACCTTCGTCAGATATCATCTGAAACAGAAAGTGCTTAAGACACCAAAGCAAACGAGCCTAATTTGGACTTTCATGCTTTAAACAGTAATGTTAGGTTTAAATTTCCGGTTGAATAATATCGACCCCAAATATTTTTTTAAGTCTCTATGTTTTGGGGAAATATCTATGCACTGGTATCACAAGCATCGTGCACACAAATGTAAATGGTGTAAGCAATACACCCACGATAGGCGGCTCACTCACACACGTAAAACGTTTTTGCTTCAAATTGAACGATGCGCCTAGTATTTGAACACGGAATCTAGAGGTATATAATCTAAGACCTAAGTATTATTTGTTATAAAAGATTATTCTGTAATATTGTAATACACTTAGGTACCTATTATAATGTAGTAGTTAATACATAAACTGAAATAAAAGTATCTTGTGATTGTAAATATTTTTTTTGCATTTAGTCATTTCCTCGCTGAGGTGGGATGAAAAGTTACGTGTTGCACTCGAGTGCAAAGATTTTTCACCTCGTGCTCTTTTGATTCCCTCGCTAACGCTCAAGATTCTAATTTTTAAATTTAATTTATAATTTATAAATTTTAGAGTCCTTCGCTTGCTCGGTCATCAAAAGCACGCGGTTAAAAAGCAACTTTGCACTCTTGTATTATAACAAATAACTATTTATGATGTATAATTTTCGGTTTATGAAGGAAAATATAAAAAAAATATAATTTCCCCCTTTTATCTACTAGTTTGTACGGAACCCTCGGTGGGCGAGTCTGACTCGCACTTGTCCGGTTTTTTTATATAGAATAACTTTACGTTTTACCACGGGCACGCCTGATGGAAAACGACGCTGTAGTCGAAGATGATTGCTCTGTCTCTGGCTGTTTCTATGTAAGTATCGTAAGCATCTATTTACTATAAAATAATGTATTCTATTAGCCATCTAGTTACCATAGTACAAGTACATACAAATATGTGTTCTTTTATTGAAAGTTCACAAACAGTCTTATGCAAGAAAACTTATACAATAATATTACCTAGGAACTAAAAACATGCATTATGCATAAGTCCTTAACAGTGAACCGAACTTACATAGAAAAACATTTAAATTTACCTACAATTACCTACTGCAAGTTATCACATATAGAATAGTTACAAATTAATTAAAGGAAAATACAAACGTCTATTTTAATAGATTCCGTAATTTAAATTTAAAAGAGGGAAGCGATGTTACATTAAAAATATCTAAATATTTCGAATAATTTCATTATCATAGCTAGCACACATCCGGACCAAAGGAGAATGAATAAGCATATTTGTACGACACCGGGGCAATTTAAATGACTTTTTCCATGTCAATCTATGATAAAGATAAAGGTAAAGATAATTTATTTGCATACAACACGAGAATTTTATACAACAAGTGCATAAAAGATGTTACACTAAAATCATGTTGTGCCGATTAGGCGTACAAATGTCAGGTAGACAGCATCATGCACATGCGAAAAATTAAAAAAATAATAATTTATTATTTGTTATTAGATTAAAACATAAAACAAAAATATATAAATTATGACAAAGCAGAAGCAATAAAAGATACACATAATGTCAATAAATTAAAATTTGTCATTTAAAAAATCATTGATAGAATAATAACACTTCTGCAATAACAATGCCTTCAACTTTTTTCTAAATAAATTACTATTCTGGTCTCTTATTGACTTAGGAATCTTATTGTAGATTTTAGGGCCCATAAATACGATGCTATTTTGCATCAGTGCTGTCTTTCCTTCATGTACGCGCCGTTTGTCTTGGTCGCGCCTATTTCTTACAGTAGTATCAGATAGTGTGGGGAATCGCTCCCGGTTTGTTTTTACAAAAAGGGCCGTTTCTAAAATGTATAAACACGGAAGTGTAAGAATTTTATACATTAAAAAATAGGGCTTACAACTATCTCTTTTTTTGAATTTAAACATTGAACGAATACAGCGTTTCTGCCTTTTAAAAATAATAATTTTATCTGTTGAATTTCCCCAAAAAATAATCCCGTACCTCAAAATTGATTCAACTAACCCATAGTAGGCTTTAAGTAAAGATTCTATATTTAGAGCTAGCTTGGCGATGGCATATGTTTGGCTACTTATTCTTTTCGAAAGGTGCTCTATTTGTGATTTCCAATTCAATTTTCGGTCAATATATTATTATAATCCAAGAAATTTTGAGCTTTCTACTTCATTTATAATGTTATTGTCATATGCTACATTAATATTACCTTTGTTTGTTCCTCTTTGTCTAAAATGCATTATATTTGTTTTATTTAGGTTAATTTTTAAGTTATTGTTGTCAAGCCAAGATATAACTGAGGTCAAAGATTTAACAATATCGTTTTCATAAGAGTTAAGTGTTTTACATGCTACGGTGATAGTGCTATCATCTGCAAATAATGTCATAGGTTGAGATGTAGCATTAGGCAAGTCATTTATGTATGCTATGAATGAAAGTGGTCCCAGGACACTACCTTGTGGAACTCCGTACGCCACATTGCGTTCATACGATCTATATATTTCTTCTGTTTTCGTGTTAAGATTGACTCGACTGATTTCCGTGATTTGTATTCTATCTGCTAGGTAAGACTCTATCAAATCTAAAACGTTGCCACGTATTCCATACGCTTCTAATTTACTAGTTAAGATTCTGTGATCTACGTAATCGAACGCCTGCGTCATATCACAGAATATGGCGCATACCGGAGTGCTTTTATCCTTAAATATTAAGACGTTTTTAATGAAATCGTATATGGCCATATTAATACTTCTATTTTTTCTGAAACCCTTTTGTTCATTGCATAGAATATTATTTTTCTCTAAATAATCATTTAACTCATTATAAACATACTTCTCGATTTTTTTTGAAAATATCGATATAAGTGCAATGGGTCTATAGCATTAAATTTTCTCTCTATTGTCTTTTTTAAATAAAGGTTTAATAATGGTCGTTTTCAGAGAATTCGGAAATGTGCCTGTGGATATACACAAATTAATAATATAGCTTAGAGGGGTACATACATACTCACTTACTGATTTTATTATGAAAGTTGAGATTTCGTCATCACCAACACTTTTAGTGTTTTTAAGGTTTTGTATTATTTTGCTTATTTCTTGTGGCGTGCTTGGTGCCATGAACATAGAATCTTTGCTATGATTTATATTAGCAGTCACTTTATATCCTGACTCAGGGACCGGTTTTATTTTATATATGAAAAAAATATTAAATGCGTTGCTATAGCTATCGGATCCGTTATATCTTCATTATCTTGTTCAATTTTTGTTATGGCTTCTTTAGGTAAATTTAATTTGGTACTATTTATGATTTGCCATGCAGTTTTTGATTTGTTATGAGATGAATTTATCTTAAAGTTATTTTGTGCCCGTTTAGTTAGAACAATGATCTTTCTAAGACGTTTTGAGTAATTAAGGAATATACTTTTATTAGGTTTTGTAGGATTCAGTCTATGATGAGGCCTGGGGACTCTAATCTTTATTTTTTCAAGGATGTCTGGACAGTCGATGTATCCATTAAGTAATTTATATAACATTATTATGTCTGTCATCTGACGACGCTTCTGTAAAGACATCACTTTAAAATATTTCAATCTCGACTCATATGATCGCAACACTTTACATTTGTTTTGCATGTAGGTGAGATGATACATAAAAGTTTTTTGCACCCTTTCTAACCTGTCTGCATGAACTTGATATCCAGTATTCCACACAACTGAACAGTATTCAAGAATACTTCTCACCAAACTGTTGTATAAGAGCAAGGAAAGGTCTTTATTTTTGAATGTTTTAGCCTGTCTAGATACAAATCCACACATTTTATTCGCTTTTCTTGCTATTACATCGATGTGTTCCCGAAAGTTTAGTTGATTGTCAACTACCACCCCAAGATCCCGAATAGACGACATCTCTTTCAGATTAACATCATTTATTCTGTAGATGGCGAGATAAGGGTTGCGTTTACGCGTAAACTTTAAACAGAAACATTTTGAAGCATTAAGACGCATCTTATTTTTATGACACCAATAGCTAATCCTATCGATATCGGCCTGGAGATCTATTAGCCATCTAGTTCCCATAGTACAAGTACATACATATGTGTTCTATTAGCCATCTAGTACCCATAGTACAAGTACATACATATGTGTTCTGTTAGCCATCTAGTTCCCATAGTACAAGTACATACATATGTGTTCTATTAGCCATCTAGTTCCCATAGTACAAGTACATACATATATTATGTGTTATATTAACCATCTAGTTCCCATAGTACAAGTACATACATATGTGTTCTATTAGCCATCTAGTTCCCATAGTACAAGCTTTGCTTAGTGTTGGCTGGATGATGTTGTGTGAAATGTTCAACAATATTGATTTACTTAATTACTAGAACTTACGCCGTAAACTTTAAGTCTACCTTTCACACGTTGTATACCGACATATCCTACGTGAAAGGTACAATTAAAGTTTATTTGCCTTAGTCTGTTGTATACCGACATATTCTACGTGAAAGGTACCACTAAAGTTTATTTGCCTTAGTCTGTTGTATACCGACATATCCTACGTGAAAGGTACCACTAAAGTTTATTTGCCTTAGTCTGTTGTATACCGACATTCCTACGTGAAAGGTACCACTAAAGTTTATTTGCCTTAGTCTGTTGTATACCGACATATCCTACGTGAAAGGTACAATTAAAGTTTATTTGCCTTAGTCTGTTGTATACCGACATTCCTACGTGAAAGGTACCACTAAAGTTTATTTGCCTTAGTCTGTTGTATACCGACATATCCTACGTGAAAGGTACCACTAAAGTTTATTTGCCTTAGTCTGTTGTATACCGACATATCCTACGTGAAAGGTACCACTAAAGTTTATTTGCCTTAGTCTGTTGTATACCGACATATCCTACGTGAAAGGTACCACTAAAGTTTATTTGCCTTAGTCTGTTGTATACCGACATTCCTACGTGAAAGGTACCACTAAAGTTTATTTGCCTTAGTCTGTTGTATACCGACATATCCTACGTGAAAGGTACCACTAAAGTTTATTTGCCTTAGTCTGTTGTATACCGACATATCCTACGTGAAAGGTACAATTAAAGTTTATTTGCCTTAGTCTGTTGTATACCGACATATCCTACGTGAAAGGTACAATTAAAGTTTATTTGCCTTAGTCTGTTGTATACCGACATATCCTACGTGAAAGGTACCACTAAAGTTTATTTGCCTTAGTCTGTTGTATACCGACATTCCTACGTGAAAGGTACCACTAAAGTTTATTTGCCTTAGTCTGTTGTATACCGACATATCCTACGTGAAAGGTACAATTAAAGTTTATTTGCCTTAGTCTGTTGTATACCGACATTCCTACGTGAAAGGTACCACTAAAGTTTATTTGCCTTAGTCTGTTGTATACCGACATATCCTACGTGAAAGGTACAATTAAAGTTTATTTGCCTTAGTCTGTTGTATACCGACATATCCTACGTGAAAGGTACAATTAAAGTTTATTTGCCTTAGTCTGTTGTATACCGACATATCCTACGTGAAAGGTACAATTAAAGTTTATTTGCCTTAGTCTGTTGTATACCGACATATCCTACGTGAAAGGTACCACTAAAGTTTATTTGCCTTAGTCTGTTGTATACCGACATATCCTACGTGAAAGGTACCACTAAAGTTTATTTGCCTTAGTCTGTTGTATACCGACATTCCTACGTGAAAGGTACCACTAAAGTTTATTTGCCTTAGTCTGTTGTATACCGACATATCCTACGTGAAAGGTACAATTAAAGTTTATTTGCCTTAGTCTGTTGTATACCGACATATCCTACGTGAAAGGTACAATTAAAGTTTATTTGCCTTAGTCTGTTGTATACCGACATATCCTACGTGAAAGGTACAATTAAAGTTTATTTGCGTTAGTCTGTTGTATACCGACATATCCTACGTGAAAGGTACCACTAAAGTTTATTTGCCTTAGTCTGTTGTATACCGACATATCCTACGTGAAAGGTACCACTAAAGTTTATTTGCCTTAGTCTGTTGTATACCGACATATCCTACGTGAAAGGTACAATTAAAGTTTATTTGCCTTAGTCTGTTGTATACCGACATATCCTACGTGAAAGGTACAATTAAAGTTTATTTGCCTTAGTCTGTCGTATACCGACATATCCTACGTGAAAGGTACAATTAAAGTTTATTTGCCTTAGTCTGTTGTATACCGACATATCCTACGTGAAAGGTACCACTAAAGTTTATTTGCCTTAGTCTTTTGTATACCGACATATCCTACGTGAAAGGTACAATTAAAGTTTATTTGCCTTAGTCTGTCGTATACCGACATTCCTACGTGAAAGGTACCACTAAAGTTTATTTGCCTTAGTCTGTTGTATACCGACATATCCTACGTGAAAGGTACAATTAAAGTTTATTTGCCTTAGTATGTTGTATACCGACATTCCTACGTGAAAGGTACCACTAAAGTTTATTTGCCTTAGTCTGTTGTATACCGACATATCCTACGTGAAAGGTACAATTAAAGTTTATTTGCCTTAGTCTGTTGTATACCGACATATCCTACGTGAAAGGTACAATTAAAGTTTATTTGCCTTAGTCTGTTGTATACCGACATATCCTACGTGAAAGGTACAATTAAAGTTTATTTGCCTTAGTCTGTTGTATACCGACATATCCTACGTGAAAGGTACAATTAAAGTTTATTTGCCTTAGTCTGTCGTATACCGACATATCCTACGTGAAAGGTACAATTAAAGTTTATTTGCCTTAGTCTATTGTATACCGACATATCCTACGTGAAAGGTACCACTAAAGTTTATTTGCCTTAGTCTGTTGTATACCGACATATCCTACGTGAAAGGTACAATTAAAGTTTATTTGCCTTAGTCTGTTGTATACCGACATTCCTACGTGAAAGGTACCACTAAAGTTTATTTGCCTTAGTCTGTTGTATACCGACATATCCTACGTGAAAGGTACAATTAAAGTTTATTTGCCTTAGTCTGTTGTATACCGACATTCCTACGTGAAAGGTACAATTAAAGTTTATTTGCCTTAGTCTGTTGTATACCGACATTCCTACGTGAAAGGTACAATTTAAGTTTATTTGCCTTAGTCTGTCGTATACCGACATATCCTACGTGAAAGGTACAATTAAAGTTTATTTGCCTTAGTCTGTCGTATACCGACATATCCTACGTGAAAGGTACAATTAAAGTTTATTTGCCTTAGTCTGTTGTATACCGACATTCCTACGTGAAAGGTACAATTAAAGTTTATTTGCCTTAGTCTGTTGTATACCGACATATCCTACGTGAAAGGTACAATTAAAGTTTATTTGCCTTAGTCTGTCGTATACCGACATATCCTACGTGAAAGGTACAATTAAAGTTTATTTGCCTTAGTCTGTTGTATACCGACATATCCTACGTGAAAGGTACAATTAAAGTTTATTTGCCTTAGTCTGTTGTATACCGACATATCCTACGTGAAAGGTACAATTAAAGTTTATTTGCCTTAGTCTGTTGTATACCGACATATCCTACGTGAAAGGTACAATTAAAGTTTATTTGCCTTAGTCTGTCGTATACCGACATATCCTACGTGAAAGGTACAATTAAAGTTTATTTGCCTTAGTCTGTTGTATACCGACATATCCTACGTGAAAGGTACAATTAAAGTTTATTTGCCTTAGTCTGTTGTATACCGACATATCCTACGTGAAAGGTACAATTAAAGTTTATTTGCCTTAGTCTGTCGTATACCGACATATCCTACGTGAAAGGTACAATTAAAGTTTATTTGCCTTAGTCTGTTGTATACCGACATATCCTACGTGAAAGGTACAATTAAAGTTTATTTGCCTTAGTCTGTTGTATACCGACATATCCTACGTGAAAGGTACAATTAAAGTTTATTTGCCTTAGTCTGTTGTATACCGACATTCCTACGTGAAAGGTACCACTAAAGTTTATTTGCCTTAGTCTGTTGTATACCGACATATCCTACGTGAAAGGTACAATTAAAGTTTATTTGCCTTAGTCTGTTGTATACCGACATTCCTACGTGAAAGGTACAATTAAAGTTTATTTGCCTTAGTCTGTCGTATACCGACATATCCTACGTGAAAGGTACAATTAAAGTTTATTTGCCTTAGTCTGTTGTATACCGACATATCCTACGTGAAAGGTACAATTAAAGTTTATTTGCCTTAGTCTGTCGTATACCGACATATCCTACGTGAAAGGTACAATTAAAGTTTATTTGCCTTAGTCTGTTGTATACCGACATTCCTACGTGAAAGGTACCACTAAAGTTTAATTTGCCTTAGTCTGTTGTATACCACATTTTTTATGTACACTTTGTCCCTTACTCTGTGTCTTTGTCTCCGACTTTTCAGGTCTTATTTGTTTTCATCAACATCATCTCAGCCACAAGAAGTCCACTGCTATTATAAATATTAACAAACTCTTGGTTGAAATTGGGTTTATAAAATAGTTGATATGGAAGGGATGAAGTGTCTGTATCTATAAATAAATAGATAGTATACATTGTCTCATGGCGCGAGCGGTGGGCGGTGGGCCGATGCGAGTCAGCTCATAGCCGATGTTGACAGCCGGCCACACGAGGCAGACGCACGTCTGCCGGATCTGGCTGATCTCATGTCGTATGACCCAAGAGTGGTGTCAGAGTGTGTCACAACACAAGAGAGCAGCAGTCAGTGGGACGCGAGAACACAACACCAACGATTTATTCGTTACCAAATTTACTGTAAATGTCATTGTTTCTAAGTATTTAATGCATATCAATTGTTCTTAAAAATACGTAAAATCTATCGACATTACAGTTACAGTGGGAATCTTACAAAAGCGATAGTCATGAGTATTTCGTTTAATGTTTTACGATAACGTGAATTAATTTGTTTCATTTTTAAAACTGATAATTGTTTGTTATTTAAATATACCTATTACTTATTGTTTTACATCAGAATTAACCCTATATTATAATCTTGCCAATTAAGAGAGATACTTGTATCTATTACCGTTCGAAAGATACAGCCGCTTAAGTGTAGAACAGACAGATAAACACCGTAGCCACACGAATAGGTTCCCGCCCCCTCAGTACGGAAGCCTCCTTCCTTAGTTCCTTTAAACTAGAACCGTAAACTGACTCACTTTATGTTGCAGCCTCTGCACCTCGTTCCTGACGTCCCGCCTCAGCTCCGCCAGCGCGTGTTCGTGCGGCGAGAGCGCAGGCGCGGGCGCAGGGACCGGGACGGGCACCGGGGCGGGGCGGCGCTCCTCCAGCTCCTCTTCGATGGTGTCCTGGCGCGCGCCGGCGGCGGCCACCACTGCGCTCACGCTGCGACCTTTCGCGAACGACGCCTGCAAGTGGAATGTTTGGACCTAGCTAGCCAGGGACACGCAGGACCTGCCTCTTGTTACAGAGACAAGTGACAGCCTCTGAAAATCCGACGGGAGCGCACTGTAGTACGCGGGTAGTCTATAAGGTGCACAAAGTACACCTCATAGACTACCAGGATGATGGACAGATCATCAGGGGCCCAATTCAGTTATTCAAGACCGCTCCATAGCCGAACCATATGTGGAGCGTTTCCCGTCGGCCGCCATAGTTTTTTTGATTTAGTCACTTTTATGTCATACAATTGACACATTTGATTAAACGTAACACGTCCTTCGCTCGTTACTAAATTAAAAAAAGATAGCAGCCGACAGGAAATGCTTCGCACAAGGTTCAGTTACGGATCGGTTTTGAATAACTGAATTGGCCCCCTGTTCACTCGCTGCGCTCGCGTGCGTGCGTGAGTCATAACGCTATTTACTACCAACCATGTTTAAGTGTCCTGCTTGTGCCTCTCAACACACGGACGGGGTCATCTGTTCCAACTGTGCCTCCTCATATTGTTTTGAGTGTGCGAATATTAGCGAGAAAAACTAAAGAAAACTCGGGGCGGCAAAGCGAGCCGGTCTACTCTGTCCGACCTGCAAGAGCTTACCACAACCCCAGGGATGTGTTCCGAACACCTCGCTGCAAGTCGTGATGTCTCCCACGCTCCGATAGTTGCTTCAGTGACTTTGGATCAAGTCCTCCATGAACTCCGCAACGGTATCGCTGGCATTAACATTCGTCTCGAACAGCTGCCTACTCTCGTTCAGGAGGTCAAGTATGTGAAGGAAAGATTCTCTCAGCTCGAAACTTCCATGATAACCAAGTCTACGGCTCTGGAAACTCGAGTGACCGCGTTGGACACCAGAAACATTGGCGATGATTACCCTCATTTTCAAAATAAGTTGTCTCAACTTGCTACGGATCTCGCATCGAAAGTGCAGCGGGAACGGCTCAATAACGTTGAACGCAACGGTATCGCTGGCATTAACATTCGTCTCGAACAGCTGCCTACTCTCGTTCAGGAGGTCAAGTATGTGAAGGAAAGATTCTCTCAGCTCGAAACTTCCATGATAACCAAGTCTACGGCTCTGGAAACTCGAGTGACCGCGTTGGACACCAGAAACATTGGCGATGATTACCCTCATTTTCAAAATAAGTTGTCTCAACTTGCTACGGATCTCGCATCGAAAGTGCAGCGGGAACGGCTCAATAACGTTGAAATAAAAGGTGTACCTATGAAGAAAAACGAAAACCAGGTCGGGTTTTTGGCGAGATACACAAAGGAAAATATCTTTGCTGCAGCTACGACAAACAAAAACCTAACTGCGACAGCCATAGGATTTACTACCAAACTGGATGAACTACCAAAATATTTATCAACGACCACCTTATAAAAGACAACAAACAGCTCCTGAATAAAACAAAAAAAGGGGGGTGTGGCTGTGTTATGGACACGGCCGTTTGTTGTGCGTGAATACAATAACATAATTTCAACAGTCCCAGCTGCAGATGTACTGCCACCGTCGTTGATCCTGTCGGCCGCATTCATTATTTTACGTTGACTCGATCATATGGTGTTTTATTGGTACCATTAGATTGCTGTTGAGATGACCTTTCCAACCGTATACGAAAGGCTAGAGCGACTCGACCCGGGTATACCTTTAAGGCGAGCGCCATACTAGATGTAGGTTGTAGGTTGTGCAGCGGCGCGGCGGCAGGCGCGGCGGCGTCGGGCGCCGGCGGCGCGGGTGCAGGCACGGGGCGGTCGCGCGCACTCAGGCTGCGCGTGAAGGGGCCGCGCGGCGCCGGCGCGCCCTCCCCGCCCGCGTCCAGCGAGCCCCCGCCCGCCAGCAGCCGGCCCCACTTGCCCCGCGCAGCGGCGGTCGGCGGCGCGCCGGTCTGCACACCGGCCGCCGGGTCGCCCTTCTCCGCGTCGGCGCGCGCTGGCTGCGGCGGCGGCGCTGCGGCCACGGACCGCTCGCGCCGGAACCGGGAGAAGATCTTGCGCACGAGGTGATCCTGCGCGTGCTCTAGAGGCGGCTCGCGTTTGCGCCGCTCCATCAGCTCGCGCTCGCGCCGCACGTCCGCCACCTGACGACACACGCGCCACATGTACGGATTCGTTAGGACAAATGAGGACATGAAGAATTTAGTGATACTACTAATACATTGGAGATTGGCTCGGCGCCGCCTAAACGTCAACACGCGATTCGACTGTGCTCCGACTATTTACAGTAAAAATAATTTCTATACGCTTCAACTGCTTCTAAGATCAAAAATAATAGTGTTTAACATTAGTGTCTAGTGATTTTACGTTTTAATTTATCATTTTATTCAAGAATTCAGTGCTAAAAGTGCAAAAATACACAACAACAATTTCTTGTCCGCACAATTATCCATGATAAATAATAAACACAGAATTGAAAGAAAAGATAGAAGAACAAGAATTTAGGATAAATATTCTGGAAAAGAAGTTAAGGCAGAGAAATTTACTTATTTTCGGCGTCGATGAAACGGAAAACAATTATAAGGAGTTGCAAAAAGCAGTGATCAAAATAATTAACGAAAAACTGAAATTAGACTGTAGTTATCAAGAATTTAGTAGCATTAGAAGACTGGGAAGGAAAAACGAGAAAATTAGACCAGTGATGATTTCGTTACATTCAATGGAAACTAAAATAGAAATTCTTAAGAAGAAGAAATTGTTAGAAAATTCAAACTATTACATAACAGAAGATTTCCCACCAAAAATACTTGCAAGAAGAAAAGAGTTACGAGAGGAAGTTGAAAAACTACGGCAACAGGGAAAGAAAGCAATCATTAAATACGACAAAATAGTAGTTATAGACAAGAAGCCAAAATTAATTTCTGGAAGTGATAAGACAAATAAACATAAAAGAAAACTATCAGAAACGCCTGAGCGCAAGACTACCAGTGATTTCGGTAAAAATCCAACAAAAAAAATTACAACTTACAACTTGACTTCCTTTGTAACACGTGAACACCGAACAAGCAACTCAAGTTTATAAGTGCGGCGGCACCAATTCTCAATAATAACAAATGTTTTTATATATATCAACCAAAGTATATGCACCAAGCTACAGGATCCTCCTCCAAGCCGGTTGGTCCCCGTGGAGGAGTAGACCAAAACCCCCCCACACGAGAAAAAACAATTAATATTAATAACGTTTCTATTATTGTGTATAGTATAAAGAAATATTAAATATGTATGTATACGTAAATATAAATACTAATTGTTCTGGGGGAGGCCTTCGCTGCAAAGCGACTTTTACTCGTTAGATTATGATCAAAGTAAGCAAAACACCTGCTTGAAAACAAAATGTCTAATATGGCATATTTTGGTTGGGTACCTGCTTATACGTATAATATGTATTTACTACCGATTGTTTATATCTAACTTACTTCATGCAACCTTAACCTATTATTAACAATGTTAGAAAAAATATCTTATAATGTACATGTCAAATTGGTTAAACTTACATGTTATTAAATATACTATGTAACGTAAAAGATACATAAACAAACCATCTTATCCCACAAAAGTAATATTAATAGTAGGCATGTAATAAAATTATCATATCTTTTTATTTGTGGGTACTATTGGAAAATTTAAATATTGTTTACAGTTTTTGTAAGTTATTAATATTTGATTATTATTTCTATCTGTGTGTATTATGGGTACCTTAATGCATGTTTGTGTTTAAGTATGTACCTATCATTATCCTAAGCTTAGAATATAGAAAAATACAGAAGGCGCGTCCAGATGCAGTTACAAAATCCGTGCTGTGTCCAAAAACAAAAGAATCGTCCCGCACCCTTCTCACCTCTCACCCGCATAATGTTGCTAGTGTAGGCATTATTTACCCGTTGCTGTGGTAAATCATGGAGATAAAAATATATTAAAATAAAATATTTACTTTCTTGAACGGATATCATTATTTTTATAACTGTTCTCTTGACTTACTATTCGGATTAATCGGTCAAATAAATTATTTTGTGTTTGTATCTTATTACGTTAGCTTAGAATATTATACTTTTTTGTTTTGCTTGTGCATGCAAAACAAAAAAGTATAATATTCTAAGCTAACGTAATAAGATAATATTACAAAATAATTTATTTGACAAGAATAGTTCGCACATACGTAATAAATATGAGCCCATTGGTTCCGAACTAGTATATTACACTGAATAAATAGCCTCTCCTTTGTGGTGCACAGTATATGTCAAAATTTATAAGTATACGGTTATAGACTACCACCACAAAAAAAAATACAAAATATCTGAGGAAAAATTTCGCACTAAATCCATTTAAATCGCAAAATCAATCAATATGTTCACAATATCAAACAAGTAGTTCTATTCTAAGTCCATATAGGGTGATCTGCAATTATGAAACGCTACCCTGAACGCTACTCGACATGCACTTGGCCAATTAATTTTTAATCGGATAAAAATATATTTAAATACCTACTCATTTAATTTACAAACTACTAACTAAAACGGTAGCAAGTAAAAGTAAGGAAAATCAAAACGTTGATATTGGCAACACCAAGAAAATGGACGATTCTTTCTCTACGATGATCAAAGACCGAACAATTTATTAAATAAATACGTAAGATAATGTCAATTGTGCTACTTACACGTGAAATGTTATCCCATCGTGTTTTTTTTTCACCCCAGCAGTGTTTTTACACGTAGGAACGACACATGACGGCATATTTGAATTAAATTTAACACCAACAAAGCTTGCCACTCGTTAAGACGTTCATAGAGCAACTGATCGCGCGCGCTTCAAACTACTCTATATATGAGTAGTTTCTGTCGCTTCAGTTCTAAGCATGTTCACGGTTTCTGTATTTTTCTATATTCTAAGATCCTAAGAATCTTTATAAATAAATAAGGTACTTATATCTAATTTAAGAAATTGCTTGCTTTAAAAATTGAATTTTGTTACAATATGCATGATTATGGAGTAATAGAAATAAAGGCTTTTTTACTTTTACTTTACTAATACATTGATACTGGCGACCCCAACTACGTAAACATTGTTTCTAACGGTCTCAAGAATTTAATATTTTTTTTTCGAAAATACGAAGCGATTTTGTGAATAACAAGTGAAATCAAATACTAAAACGAAGAATGCATGTTTAATAGTGATTGCATTAACAAAAAAAGCTGTGTAATAAGGATACAAGACAAAAAACCATCAAACTGGTTCTGTGCCATTGTGAGATAATAAAAAAAAAAACAAGGATAAAAAACGTCTTGAAAGAAAGAAAAGTGAGTTCAGCATCAACACAGAACTGTGAGCAGTGAAAAACAACATTACTAGTGCTTATTAAGAATGTTGTCTTGTGAACATAACCTATATTACATTTGACTTAAATAACCGTCACTCAACGATAAATACTGTTATGAAAAGCGCCATTTGTTGTTGAGTGGCTACAGTTGACTAATGTTATCACTAGAGGGCGCTTCTACACGAAGTACATACAGCGCCATCTGTTGCTGAGTAGAAGTTTAAATGAAATTATATAAACAGTGTCAGACGGAACAATTCAATTAATACTAGTAGTTCTACGAACAGTAGATCTCGCGAGAGAGCTTATTTGCAGCTCACTTTGGATCATCTGTATATAATACCTACGTAAAGTTGGCTTAGGAGGCCGTATATAAAATTTTGGCTGATTTCTCAATTTTAAGTGATTTTACAGACGTTATTTCACGGTCAAAAAACATTTTTGTCCATAAGCCTAAGCACCTTGAAAGATCAATTTAATTTTAATACACAATTAATACAAAAAATAAGATATGTTTAGATGCCCTTAGTTAAAAAAACAATGAATATTCTTATAAAAAAATAATAATAATGTTATAAATGGAGAAAACGTAAAATCAAGAAAATTATTCAGCGCTAAAATGCATCAAGCACATCCACGCGCCCTGACTGTTACACGCAATCTGAAGTTTGTTGTCATATCTCGACAACCACTTGACCAATTCTGTTAATTTTTACCACAAGTTGTAATAACTGTGTATTTTACCTACCTACCAAATATCATTACAATTAGTTGGTAATTAACGCCTCAATAAACTTCCCCCCTTTTTATGGGAACCACCCCTCTTATCAAAAATCGCCGACGACAAAAAAAAAAAAACCATAGAACCTATACACCAAGTTTCATCAAAATTGGTTCAAAATTACGCTCTGTACACGAGTACGAACATACAAACAAATCACAAACAAACAAACTGACAGACGAAAGAAAATTTGGCCAATTGATGCAGAGACGCTTCGCTCGCTTCGCTCGCTCGGTCAATTATGGCTGAAAATTTAGAAAGACTCTTGCACGAGCTGAGATTACAGATCCGGAGTGACATCAACCTTTCCGCCGTCGAACAAGAGGAAAGAATAACTGCAAGCATAAATAAAAACATTGATGAGAAATTCCAATACTTTCAAAAGGAGATCGAAGAGCTGAAACAAACAAATGAAGATCAAGAAAAGAGGCTATCATTAATTGAAAAGAAAATGAGAGTACAAAACTTGATATTTTTCGGAATAGAGGAAGGAGAGAAATCATATGAAGAATTGGAGAAGAAAATTATGACTATTGTTAACAACATGGGCATTAAATGCGACAAAAATAGTTTAGAAATGATGAAAAGAATAGGAAAAGCTAAGAATGACAAAATAAGACCCATAATTAAAGCCCTGAAAGTTAGACGATCACTTCAGGAGCAACTTAAGAAAGAGAGGAATGAAGGGCGGATTGCCTATTTAAGATACGATAAAATTATAATAAAAGAAACCAGTCAGAATAAAATAAATGTCAATTCTAAAAAGAGAGAATTAGACATCTCTCCTTCCTCTCCACGTGATGTAGTAAATTCAGGTTGGAAAAAACCAGATGCACTTATACAATATCAAAGAGCAAAGAAAAATAAGATAACCAAAGAAAATCCTAACTTGATAGAAAAATTTATACAAAAAACAAAAGAACCAACAACGCCTATAAACTTACCTACAAATAATTCCGAAAATAAATCCAGTAAATAGTAACTACCAAAGCCTCCTCACACAGTTGCCACTAATTCTATGGTAACTTACACTTACAAAAGCACAATGAAAAATACTCCCTCAGAATGGCTACCTCGTGGTCACCACGAGGGTAGTTAACTCCAACCCTCCAATAAATAAACGGAATAAAAATAAAAATAAGATAAATATAGCGACGTTCAACGTCAGATCATTAGCAAACGAGTTTAGAGTAACAGAGTTAGAATACGCTTCATTACCGATTAAAAGGGATATTATAGGCATAAGCGAAGTGCGACGACAACAGCACGCATTGAAGATAGAGAAGAATACCAACTCTACCTGTATGGACAAATTAAAGGAAGAAACGGAATCGGATTTCTTGTGGGAAAACGTCCTTACATAGAGGTGAAAGATTTTATCACTATTTCAGAGAGAGCTGCTCTTATTATAGTCACATTTTTTTATTTTTTTTTATAGAAGATAGATCTACGATTGACCACCAACTCGCCTGATGTTAAGCGACGGTGTGGCCGAGGATGGAGCTCGTCGATCTAGAAGATATCTATTCACTCTAGCCTTGAAAATTCCAAGATTGTAGGTCTCAGGAAACAGAGATGGCGGCAACGAATTCCATTCTTGTGCAGTACGCAACAGGAATGTGGATCGATATCGCTGAGTACGGATTTTTGGCATTTCAACGAGAAATGGGTGGTAATTCGCCGACTTTCTGCTAGTCCTATAGTGAAATGGGGAGGGTGGAATTAGGTCGTGAAGCTCTTGCGCACATTCCCCGAAATGAATCCTGTAGAAAATAGACAGACATGCTACTTTACGGCGGTGCTCGAGACTAAGTAGCTTCTTGGCAGCTAGTTTATCGTCACCGATTAACCTCACAGCTCGCCGGTCCACTGATTCTAAAGCTTCCAGCTGATACTTGGCTGATCCATCAAAAAGGTGGCAGCAGCTCCATACACGATCGGACCTGTGCTTGATACAGATGAAGCAGTTGTCCCGGTGAGAAGTATTGCCTAACCTTATTAATGATGCCAAGCTTTTTACTAGCCAGTTTAGCCTTAGATTCAAGGTAGCCCTTAAAGTTCATTGTTGGGGTAACGTGAGTCCCAGCAGTTCAAGACGGTCTGCCAATGATATGGG
This sequence comes from Lycia hirtaria, assembly GCA_947563715.1. Lineage (NCBI taxonomy): Eukaryota > Metazoa > Arthropoda > Insecta > Lepidoptera > Geometridae > Lycia > Lycia hirtaria. Next base: position 31,872,007 of record OX387375.1, read on the forward strand.
TACGTTTCGGAAAGTAGGAGACAAAATAAACTCACTCTTTTTGGCGGAATAAAGGCAGGCTTGAGTCTTGTTGGCGTTAAATTTGATGAGATTTTCGTCACCCCAGTCGGACACAGCTTCTAGAGCTTTATTCATACGCACAACCATATCTTCTCTCAACGCCTCGATTTCCGCCTTTTTGGCTCTTGGACCAGAAGTGTATCTTTCCCCAACTGTGCTGTCATCTGCATACCCTAAGATACTAGGTTTCAGCAGGTCATTAATATGCAGCAGGAAGAGAGTAGCGGAGAGTACAGACCCTTGAGGTACGCCAGCGTTTATTGCCATTTGATCGGACGAGCACCCGTCAACAACCACTCGAATCGATCGTTCTCTCAAGAAGTCTTAATTCCAAGAGCAGAAGGAGTCAGGTAGTCCATAAGATGGAAGCTTGTTAAGGAGACTGTCATGCCAAACCCTATCAAAAGCCTTCGAAATGTCGAGAGACACAGCCAAGGCCTCACCATTGTTCTCGATGGCCTCGCTCAGAATGTGTGTGGCATACACGAGAAGATCCCCAGTCGACCGATTTCGGCGAAATCCGTACTGTCGGTCACTGAGGAGGTTATTGTCTTCAAGGTATGCCATGAGCTTCCTATTCAGTACACGCTCCATGACTTTACATAAAATGGACGTAACCGAAATAGGCCGGTAGTTACTAGGATCGGCACGACTACCCTTTTTAGGAACAGGCTGAACGTTCGCAAGCTTCCAGCACTTAGGGACTATACCAGTCTCCAAAGAAAGACGTAAAAGACGAGTCAGAATCGGGGACAACTCAGGTGCGCAGGTTTTTAACACAATAGCTGGTATACCATCAGGACCACTAGCTTTGTTCACGTCTAGACCTCTAAGTGTCTTAAGCACCTCCTTTTGATTGATGCGTATGTCCTGCATAGTTGCGCCAATTATGAACAGCAATTTAGTATCGCACAAGTATACGCACCTACTTCAAACTCAAATAATCTAGAATTAGTCAACCTCTACGAGTCATTAGAAAAGCTTATAAAAGCGAGCACATTAAATCTCATACTACTAGGTGACATGAACGCTCAAATAGGTCAACCCAAAGAAGGTGAAAGTCATGTAATGGGAAAATACGGATATGGGAAGCGAAACAAACGAGGAGAAATATTTATAAATTTCTGCTTCCAAAACAACCTCAAGATAGCTAATACCATGTTCAAAAAACCCGAAAAACTAAGGTGGACGTGGCTATTACCAGATGGAAAAACAAAAAAACCGGACAAGTGCGAGTCAGACTCGCCCACCGAGGGTTCCGTACAAACTAAATAAAAGGGGGAATTCATATTTTTTTATATTTTCCTTCATAAACCGAAAAATATACAAAAATATTTAACACATTCCTTGCTCACTACTCGGATCCGAGTAGAGCGGGGCTATAGTAGCGGCGCCTCCCACTCGGATCCGAGCGAGCGTCCCGTTCATTTTGTAGTAGTCAGTAAACCGCCGACGTTTGAGGCAGTCAACGTTGCTTTGCGCGGCCACTCTGTACTTAATCAAAATTCGCCTAAAAAGTTTTGGTTCCCAGCTGAAGTGAAGGATCTGCAGGGGGCGAAGAATGTGTTAAAAACCTGTTTTAACTTATGCTAATGAAGCTCTTTCATCATTGAATATGATACCCCACATGATACGGTTAATTCACTTTAAAATTTGGGCCCTCATTCCTTGCATAGAGACACTATTTTTTTGTGATTAAATTAAAAATGTCCAGTTTTCAAATTTTTTCCTCTATACTGTAACACAATGCTTCTTGCCAAATTTCAGAGTTCTAGGTCAACGGGAAGTACCCCATAGGTTTTGATTCCTCTGTGAGTGTCGAAATGTGCGTTTTAGGGTTCCGTACCCAAAGGGTAAAAACGGGACCCTATTACTAAGACTTCGCTGTCTTTCTGTCTGTCTGTCTCCAGGCTGTATCTCATAAACCGTGATAGCTAGAAAGCTGAAATTTTCACAAATGATGTATTTCCGTTGCCGCTATAACAACAAATACTAAAAATTTAAAAAAATATATTAAGGGGGGTCCCCATACAATAAACGTGTTTTTTTCGTATTTTTTTGCTCAATATTAAAAACGGTAACAGGTAGACGCTTCAAATTTTCACAGAATATTTACTTGTATATTACCTTTCAAAATAAATAATTAAATAACAATAAAGTAAATGTTAAAGGGGGGCTCCCATACAACAAACGTAATTTTTAAGCAATTTTTACTCGATCCTTATTAACAGGTAGAAACTTGAACATTTGTAAGTAAATATTTAGAAATATATTAACTATAAAAATAAATACCTAATCTAATACATAAAAACTCACAAAATGAAAATAATCCGTGCATCTAAACGCGGTGCGAGCGCCGCGCCGCGGTGTGGTGGTGGCGCGAGCGCGAGGCGGTTGCTAAGCAACGGCCGCGCGGGTAACGGGGGAGGTAACATCACGGAGCGAGCCATAACCGCGCGTATTCGCGCGAGCGTTGTCATGCTGCCCGGATGTGTATCGAAAACCTAACTATAAGTTTGCAATTTACTACTTGGAATTTCGTTGATTTCTCGTTATTTTATACGATTTTCTATTATAGATGATAGTACGGAACCCTTCGTGCGCGAGTCCGACTCGCACTTGGCCGATTTTTTACGACATATTCGGCTGTAACTTTTTTTTACGAAAACTGAGAACTGAAACTGATAAATTTTATTTTTCTTTATGCAGCAAGATACTATGGATCTGCGTATAAGGTTTTAATTTCAACTCGATACCTTCACGCGTTCCCGAGATAAAGGTCTTGACACCCGGACGGACGGACAGACGGACAGACGGACAACAAAGAGATCCTATAAGGGTTCAGTTTTTTCCTATTGAGGTACGGAACCCTAAAAATGAAATAGACTATATTGCAACAAACAAACCCCATCTCATAGAAAACTGTAGTGTACTCAGCAACGTGAAACACCCCATCGCTTAGTAAGAGCAATTTTAAATATTAACATTAAAAAATGTAGAGCAAAATATTCATCGAACTCATCGAATCGTTTCATCAACAGTGAAAAATATATAAATGAGATTTCTAAATATGATCTACTCAATATTGAGAGTAAATCTGTACAAGAATACTATAAAGAATTTGAAAATGTATTAATACAAAGTTCTTCCAAAGCAAAAATCAGTAAGAAAAACCTAAGGAAATAAAAAATTATAACTGATAAAATTCAAGAAATGATGAAGCAGCGACATGTTCTAAAAAACAATCAAAATAAATAAAAACAAGAAAAACATCAACATAGTAAACTCTATAGGAAAATAAATAGAAAAATAAAAACCAATACGAAAAATACAGGCAAAATGTAATGGAAAAACATCTAGAAAAACCAGGCTCAATTAAAAAAGCCCTAAAATCTTTAAATAAAACAAAACAAATTATGGTTCGTGGGTTCAATCCCCACCCAGGGCAAACATTTGTGTGATGAGCATGGATGTTTGTTCTGTGTCTGGGTGTTTCTATGTATCATATGTATATATTTACAAAAAAAAAAAAGTGTATATGTATTCTATCAGCCATCTAGTTCCATAGTACAAGCTTTGCTTAGTTTGGGCTAGATGGTGTTGTGTAAAATGTCCACAAATATTTATATTTATTTATTATATTTAATGACTCAACTACAAAATAGCGATGGAGAATCAGTTCCAAATAGGGATAATTTGATGAAAATAGCTACTGAATTATATAAAAAATAGTATGAAAGACTAGAAATTTGTCTTACCTGTCAATAGACTATATAAATAAAGATCCAGTACCTACGATTAACCTAAATGAAGTAGAGCGCTCAAAAGACACGGTAAAACAAGAAAAAAGTCCAGGACCGGATGGTATAACAAATGAGATGCAAAAAATTGGAAAGGAGACGTTAATAGCCACTTACAATGTTATTTAATTTAATTATTAAAAACAAAAAACCCCGAAACAATGGACAAATTCAAACATCGTGCTAATTTATAAAAAGGGAAACCCAAATATGATAACTAACTTTAGGCCAATCAGTCTCACATCTTGTGTATACAAAGTATTCTCTTCTACTATTCTGAGACGCTTAAATAAAATTCTAGACGAAAATCAAGCGGTAGTGCAAGCCGATGTATACGAACCTTCTCTACCGTCGATCATATAATTATATACCTTGAAAATGATTATAGAAAAATATACAGAATATGACATGGCACTCTACCTATGTTTTATAGATTATAGCAAAGCTTTTGACTCAAAGTTTTTCACAAAAGTCTATGGGAAGCTCTATCAGAGCAAGGTGTTAATTAAGAATACACCGATATAATTAAAGAAATATACATAAGAAATGTACCAACAGTACATCAAGAATAGTACTAGAACAACCAGGGCAAAGTTTTAGGATAGAAAGGGGCTTAAAACAAGGGGACCCTCTATCCGCGAAATTGTTCATAGCAATACTAGAGCAAGTTTTCAGAGGACTTAACTGGGAAAATAGAGGCATAAAAATACACGGACGATATTTGTCACATCTCAGATTTGCAGATGACATTGTGATAATGTCAGAAAACCCAGACGATTTACAATACATGATAAAAACGCTGTGTGAAGAGAGCGAAAAAGTTGGGCTAGAAATCAATAAATAAATAATCGGCCAAGTGCGAGTCGGACTCGCGCACAAAGGGTTCCGTACTATCATCTATAATACTACAAAGTTTAGTTCTGTTTATAAAATAACGAGAAATCAACGAAATTCCAAGTAGTAAATTGCAAACTTATAGGTAGGTTTTCGATACACATCCGGGCAGCATGACGACGCTCGCGCGAATACGCGCGGCAGTGTTGTTCCTGACAATTTTAGGGTTGCCGTATTGCAATTGTAAAATTGCCGGATTTTTAGGAAAAACTCAGAAAATTGCCGTATATTACAAAAAGGTTTTTTGATACGTTAATTTAATAAAAAAAACACAAGTTATGTATGTATGTATATACAATGCGAGTATTACTATCAAACTAAAATATTTCATTCTTCACCAAATAGGTTTTTAATTGTTTCTAGTATTTCTGATTCTGTCTTGTCATTTTGTTGTTTTTCTTTCATTTTAATAATCATTTCATTTGGCACTCGAAATTGGGTACAATTACCGTGATTACGGATTGTTTGTCTGGCCAAAAGGGTTCCATTAATAGTAGGAGTTATTAATTTATTTCGGAGTCTTGTTTTTATGTTATTGACTTCACTGAAGAAACGCTCGCAGTCAGCGTTCGAGTGAGGCAAACATAATACATTTAAAGCAAACGTTGCTAATGTTTTGCATTCTGTTCCATCACGGATTTTAATCCAAAACTCATCGGCTCAACAGCTAATTTCATATAGTGGTAATTTATTTACCACTGGTAACATTTTCCATTCATCGTCAATTTTTTGTAGATCGTCAGGATTATCAACAATTCGTGGCAACTTTTGCATGAGCGGTAAAATTGACGGATATATATTTCTTGCTTGATTACTTGTTGCTTCTTCCGGCGATAAATATTTTAAAAGTTTCAGCAAATCGTCAGAGAAGTCATACATAATGATAGTCATATATAATGATGAAATCTCTGCAACGAGAGTAAAACTCTGTTATTTGGTCTTTTTTTGAAGATATTTCTAGTTTTTGGGTTTCAATCATGATTTTTACCCCCAAATACATTTGAGGGAGGAAATATCGGGAATCGTCTGGGATGATTGAGTTAATGTCATTTTGTTGAACATGATCTCTTTGCATGTAGCACATTAATAATTCTTTGTACGTGAGTCTCATGTGTTCATCCAGTTCCACCAGTTTTGAGTCTGCGCTTTGAAAATACTCGTTGAGTTTTACAAATTTCGGTAATATCCATTGCAGAAATAAAAAGTACAGCTTAATAAAATCATCATGCAGCTCATGGTAAATTAATTCTGCAGCTGCAGTTTTTTCTTCCAGACATTTCTGCGTGAAGAACAATTTAAGGCTGTTCCACTGTTCTAGTAGCCTGTTCACAACTGATAGCAGGGAAAGCCACCTAGTTTGTAATGGATGTAATATTTGTGGATTTTTGTGGTAGTAAAAACTTGAAATTCCAAATATTGGGCTTGCCGTTTTGAACTCAGTTTAAAAAAACCATAAATGTTTCGCGCCAAATCTTCGCATCGTCTTGGCAGTTTTTTGCATGCCTCACTTGCACATAAATGCATAGAATGGCAAATACATTTAAAAATAAAGATACCTGGCAAATTTTCTCGCAAACGGCTAGCTACTGAATTTTTTGATCCCATCATTACATTGCAGCCATCCGAAGCGAATCCTATTATATTTTCTAATGGGATCCCTCTATCAGTAAATTTCTTTATTATTAGATCATACATGGCCTCTGCTGTAGCTCCTTCTACTGCCATCGTAAAATCACCTGCTTCAAATAAAGATGCCAATTCCCATAGTGACGACATGACTTTTTTTTGCTGCTCATCAAAATAACGAATAATAATGCACATGATTTTTGTGGCTGAGATATCGGTGGATTCGTCTACCAATATGCTGAATTTATTATTTTTAATAATATTTTGTAAATAATCTATTCACCAATAACATTTTTTACCGTCAATGTGCATTTTTTTCGTTTTATGGCAATCTCGGCGGCAATTTTGGAGTCGGGAAAATAGGATTTTAGCACCTCAGATAAATGGTCCATGGCCATAAATGATATGTTATGCTCTGCGACAAATGCACTAAGCTTTATTTCAGCTTCCATCACTTTTCTATTGTGACCCGTTTGTCTATTCTGAAAGTAAGTGCTAAAGTCTTTTGTAGAAGAGCTCGCTGATGTTTTTCGTATGTGTTGGGTATTTGAAATATGACGTCTTAAAGTCGAAATTTCGCAAGAAAGTTTGACATCGCATATTGTACATTTGCTTTGTAAGGGTCATCATTGACAGGAGCAATCCAATTTTTAAACGTTTCATCACTTTCCCACTGCTTTCTGTACTTCTGTTTTATGTGTTTACTTTTTACTTTTTTTTTCGGTGTAGGTGGCCCATCGTCACTATCACTCATTTTCAATTAAAACTTAAAGTCTTCGTATAGTAGCTTTCACTAAAAGATCGTAACAACAGCAAAACAAAAATGGACTGCGAGAGTTTTTAAGTTGATTTGAGTTAGTAACAGAATTCACGTAGGTGCGAACAGATGTACAGTACGGTACAACAACAATTCCCTCTGTTTCGTTCGGGTATTCCCCACACAGGCCACTCATCCTAAAGCCAACCCGAATAAATATGAAGAACCTAGCAGAATAAGGAACTAAAAATATTAAACATTAATGCCGTAGAGATAGAGTTGCATTTAGCTCTACCATTTATATTCTATTATCTTTTATTTTTGTAGCGCTGTAGCACTTCTACGTTGTCTATGGTATACAAATTGGTGCGTTCCATTATACGAAAAAAAATTCTTTGGGACATTATTCAATTGCCGTATTTTTTGATACGGTAATGAAAGAGCTACCGTATGCCGTATTTATGATGCTTAAGATGCCTGATTGCCGTATATTACGGCAATTGCCGTATCAAGAACAACGCTGACGCTCGGCTATGGCTCGCTCCGTCATGTTACCTCCCCCGCTAACCGCGTGGCCGTTGCTTAGCAACCGCCTCGCGTTCGCGCCACCACCACACCGCGGCGCGGCGCTCGCACCGCGTTTAGATGCACGGACTATTTTCATTTTGTGAGTTTTTATGTATTAGATTAGGTATTTATTTTTATAGTTAATATATTTCTAAATATTTACTTACAATTATTCAAGTTTCTACCTGTTAATTATCATCGAGTAAAAATTGCTTAAAAATTACGTTTGCTGTATGGGAGCCCCCCTTTAATATTTACTTTATTGTTATTTAATTATTTATTTTGAAAGGTAATATACAAGTAAATATTCTGTGAAAATTTGAAGCGTCTACCTGTTACCGTTTTTAATATTGAGCAAAAAAATACGAAAAAAACACGTTTATTGTATGGGGACCCCCCTTAATATATTTTTTTTTTAATTTTTAGTATTTGTTGTTATAGCGGCAACGGAAATACATCATTCGTGAAAATTTCAGCTTTTTAGATATCACGGTTTATGAGATACAGCCTGGAGACAGACAGACAGACAGACAGCGAAGTCTTAGTAATAGGGTCCCGTTTTTACCCTTTGGGTACGGAACCCTAAAAACAAAAGTAATGACGAATAGAGAAAATATAAGAATAACATTGCTATCTGAAAGTCTGGAGTGTGTCAGTGAATACGTGTATCTCGGGCACCAAATCTCCTTCAAAGCTTGTACAGAACACGAAATAGAACGGCAAATTAAAAATACTTAAGAAAAAGAAAGAAAAAGTACTGGGCTATGAAGGAAATTTTCAAAAGTAACATGCCAGTAAAATTAAAAACTAAAGCCATGGAAACCTGTCTATTCCCTTGTCTAACGTACGCATGCCAAACGTGGCCGCTAACCGAAAAAATCTACAAAAACTACGGGTTTGCCAAATAGGGATGGAAAGGAGCTTCTTAGGACTCAAATTAAGAAATAAAATCAAGAACGGAAATAAGACAAAAACCCAAGGCAAAAGATGTTGTTAAGAGAGTAAAAGCATTGAAATGAAAATGGGCGGGTCACATTCAGAGAATGCAAAGTGAAAGGTTGTCCAAAACCATAATGATCTGGTACCCAATACACAAAAGCGGAAAAAAGGAAGACCTGCCAAACGTTGGGATGACGACATTGTGAAAGTCGCGGGCAAGACATGGAGCAGAGTCGCTAGAGATCGTGATACGTGGAAAAAACTGGAGGAGGCTTTCACCGCTGAAAGCGGTACTTATATACAAAATGTTATAAAAAAAAAAATGTAAGATCAAATAATGTATGTAAGAATAAAAAGCTATTTTATTTATTTATTTTTATTACTAATACATGAATAACAGAGGAAACATGATACGTTATGTGTGCCAAGCTAATTACTATCAAAAATTTTGTATAACTTAAATACTAGTAGTTCTACGAACAGTAGACCTCGCGAGAGAGCTTATTTGCAGCTCACCTTGGGTCATCTGTACATAATAGGTACCTACATAAAGTTGGCTAAGGAGACCGTATATAAAATTTTGGCCGATTTCGCAATTCTAAGTGATTTTGCAGACGTAATTTCACGGTCAAAAATCATTTTTTCCATAAGTTTATGCACCTTGAAAGATCAATTTAATTTTAATACATAATAATACTGGACGTATCTGGGAGTGATATATTATGTATAGTTGGATTACATAAACAATATATTCGTTGTACCTATACGTTCTGTTTAATTACGTTATTATTCAGCGCTAAAATGCATCAAGCATATCCAGGCGGATAATCGGTTGGTAATTAGCGCCGCAATAAACTTCCCCTCTTTTTATGGGAACCACCCCATCTATCAAAAATCGCCGACAAAAAAAAAAAACCATAGAACCTATACGCCAAGTTTCATCAAAATTGGTTCAAAATTACGCCCTGTAGGCGAGGCGAGTACGAACATACAAACTCATAAACAAACTGACAGATGAAAGAAAATTTGGCCAGTTGATGCAGAGACGATTCGCTCGGTATTTTTTAAATTATTTATTTACACATAAATTAATACACTGTTATAAAATCATCTAGAAACCTAGATAAGGTTTCGCTCGGTCGATACAAGACGCTGACGAGCCAAACATTAACATATCAACATCATTTATAATCTGTTCATATGAGTGAGACATCCTGTAAATGTCGCTCACTCGGACTGTACATAATGTAAGAGAGAACGTATCGTGTTACCTTGCGGAAGATGAGCCGGTGTCGCAGGTTGTAGGTGAGGGTGAGGTTCCTCGCGAAGCTGTTGGCGAAGGCCTGGTAGAAGTCGAGCACCTCGAGCAGGCGGTCGCGCTTGATGGTGTGCAGGTCGCAGTAGGTGAGCGCGCGCACGTTGGCCGCCGACTGCCCAACGGCGCTGTCCTTCCAGAACGAGTCTCCGAACACGTCGCCCTTGCCTGTACAGACACGCACCGCTCACCTCTCCTCTCCTCTCTCCTCCTCAACACTGTACCCTACCCTACCTGCTCCTACTGACACCGCTATATAATATACACCGCGACATATACAGAACCACATCGTCGATTAACAAATACTTATCAAAATATGATATTGATATATTTTTCTATAGTGTGCATTTAATACGTTCACAGTTGACTTCATTAACTTAATTAATTTACAAATTACTTTAAACTGGTCTTTATTTTTTCCGTTCAGTATCTTTTCACCGGCAAGTATTGTTATGGATGGTAGATAGGCGCGTACAGCTTCAAGCTCTATTTCATATTTTTCCAATCTATAGGCGAAAACTTGTAATTAGCCTCGTAATTTATGTAATAATGTATAGTTTATTTAAGTATTTTGGCTGTAAGTTTTCCTAAAAATATAAAATAAGACTGCTCACTCTACCTACTCTACTACCATTACCAACGCAATGGTTGACAAAAAAACACGTGCGCGTGCAGCGACGTGGAAATGTTTAATTGCGAGTCCGACTTAATCAGATTACATTCTTTAGGTACTCTTTAGGTTCAGTAGGACACACGCATACGCGCACGAAACGAACACATCGAGACTTCAATTACGCGACATACCGAATATTTTAAAAGAACGCATTACCAACTTTACATTATTGTGAAACTATGAAATATCCATTTCCATCAATAAAAGTATTCTGACGCTCGGCCGGCGAAAACAATATCGTCTTCAGTGATGAATATTTTGATTTTATGAGTGAGCGAGATCTCACAGACATCCATTTTAATTGTTAAAGATGAGTTTGCGAGATAGAAGCGAGAGGCGATATATGTAGGTATAACATAATGTAGATGTGAGTTACCGAGTATGGCGACGACCTCGTCGTCCTGGATGACCTCGAGGCTGCCGGTGACGATGAAGCAGAGCGAGTCGATGGACTCGCCCGTGTGGTAGAGCAGGTCGCCGGGCGCCGAGTGCGACATGTGGAAGTGCATGGCGAGCGCGCGCAGGCAGCCGTCGGACGCGAGCCGGAACGCGGGGTGTTCGTTGAACACCTTGCGGTTCAGGTGCACGCAGATGTCTGCCTTCATGTCCTTCGGGCAGTAGTTCAGCACCTGCACACCGCCACCGCACCGACAGATACGTATCTACGCGCCCTACCCCCACTCTTATCGAAACTAAATTACTTACTATGATTTTTAAGGTGTAGGTATTGGCTATTATTTTAGACAACTCAAAAATAACCAAATATGGTCTAAACAAATCGTAAATGAATACTTCTGCCATGATTTAAAGGCAAGATGATAAATCATGGTAGAAGTCGCAGTAGTTCTGAGTGATACCGAGAGGTATCGCCTCTCCGGGAGGCATACAGGCACGCATTATTATACATATAGATATGATATCCGTGGCACACGTTACCTTATCCGTGTCCAAGCCCTTGGTCATGGCCCAGGTGGAGACGACGTAGTCCATGACACGCTCGCTGAGCGCCTTAGGCACCTCGTGCAGTTTCATGAACTCGCGAACGTTGTTCAGCATGTCGTGGTACTTGGCCGTGGCCGAGGTCATCTGCTGGATGATCGTGGTCACGTGTCCGAAGATGGTCGCGTACAGCAGCGCTGCGGGAACGAACAACTCAGTCGGCCGCTCGCCTCGGCGACGCACCGTTAGAGACACACAGCCGCTCCACTCCGTCCGTCCGCTGACACACAACACAACACACCTCAACACGCTCGGTATCTACAGAGTACGAAACGTCTGCCGGTAATCAACGTTCCCCATGTCGCGTCGTCGGCTTCGAGCCCGATGTTACTTCATATCAACTAGGTACGTATATACGCGACTGCGACACTCATTCGACACCTAAGGGTTCAAGTTACACATGCAAGCTGTCATACATAACTCTTTAAACGTGTATAATAGGAGTAGTTACCGTTTAAAACCACATGAACAGATAAAGGTAGGGCCGTTCTTACAGCACGGCATTTTAAAAACGTGATGTGACACAGACACGTACGCAGACGGTGGCAGAGCCGAAGTAAGCGAGCTTCGTCCGCTCGTGGAGATCGCGGAGGCCGCAGGGGGAGGGAGCTTCCTAGCCTAACATTAAATAAGTGTTCAGTAGGATTGTGCGAATTGCCAATAAGAAGAATAATCAACCATTAACAATAATTGCCGACGATATAGTAGTCATGGCAAAGTCGATGGAAGAGCTCAGTACGATGCTCGAAGACCTCAATAGAGTTTCCCAACGGGTGGGCCTCAAAATGAACATGGACAAAACGAAGGTTATGTCGAACGCCCATGTAGTGCCCACCCCAATATCTGTGGGGAACTTCACTCTTGAAGTTGTTGACGAATACGTCTACCTAGGACAAACGGTCCGATTAGGCAGGTCCAACTTTACGAGGGAGGTCAATCGTCGTATCCAACTCGGCTGGGCAGCGTTCGGGAAACTTAAAAGCGTCTTCTCGTCCAATATTCCCCAGTCCCTCAAGTCGAAAGTTTACAACCAGTGTGTGTTACCAGTGATGACATACGGCACTGAAACGTGGTCCCTAACTATGGGCCTTATAAGGAAACTCAAGGTCACGCAACGAGCTATGCGTTTATGGCCCACCCGTTGGGAAACTCTATTGAGGTCTTCGAGCATCGTACTGAGCTCTTCCATCGACTACTCGGACTGACATGGTGGCGTTGTTGTACAAGCACTTCAGCACTTCGACATACCGATAGTCAATACGGCATCGCTGGAGAGCCTCAAGCACCGCCCAGGTCTCGATCGAATCAAAGGTTTTCTCATAGTCCACAAACGCTAAGCAAAGGGGCAAGTTATACTCTTCGGTCTTCTGTATCACTTGCCGCAGCGTATGGATGTGGTATATGGTACTATAGCCTTTTCGGAAACCGGATTGCTCGGGAGGCTGGAAGTCATCAAACCTGCGTTCAAGACGATTCGTGATGACCCTTGAAAACAGCTTATAGACATGTCTCAGAAGCGAGATGGGTCTGTAGTTCTTCAGCAAAGTGTTGTCTCCTTTTTTGAAGAACAGCGCCACCACGCTTCTGTTCCATGCTTCTGGCGTTGTACCTTCAAGCACGACGGAATTGAAGAGCCTCTGAAGGACTTTCAGTACCGGTGTTCCACCCGCTTTCAGTAGCTCTGATGTAATTCCGTCGTCGCCCGGTGCCTTGTTGTTCTTGAGCTTTTTCAAGGCCATTCTAATCTCGTACAGGCTGATGTCCGGGATATCTTCGGTATAATGTCGAGTCAGTTTGGCTCTTGGATCTTTGCCCAAACTGCTAACAGGTTTTGCGACCGATGTGTATAACTGTCCATAGAACCTCTCGATTTCCCTCAAGACTTCTGCTTTGGTCGACGCTATACTGCCATCTTCCATCTTCAGCTTCGTCAACTGGCTCTGCCCAATAGACATGTCTTTTGCGAACACTTTGGAGCCTTTATTCCGCTCTATCGTCTCTTTAATACGATTAGTATTAAAGGTACGGATGTCGTGTCGCATAGACTTTGATATGAGTCTATTGAGCCGCCTATATGACTCGGCATCACCGGAAGACTGCAGTTGCAATGAGCGTCGTTCAGCCATGAGGTCGAGGGTATGGCTCGAGAGCTTTTGCGGTCTATTTGTACGGTGGGGTTTATAAAACTTCGCGCCCACCGTACGGACAGTTTCCACAAACCTGTTATTGATCTCATCCACCGATGCGCAGCTCTCCAGGCACTCGAAGCGATTCGATAGTTCGAGCTGAAAGCTCTCGGGGTTTTGGATATGGGCGCGAGTGGGTCGAAGTGTAGACTTCATCATACGGGACCTCTCAAGTTTAACATTAATATTCAAAGTGCCTCGTACCATTCGGTGATCACTTCCGGTTATAACCATGTTGATCACAGAGACATAATTGAATATATGTTTCTTGGTGGTCAGGATGAAGTCTATCTCATTTCTCGTAGAACCATCGGTACTCAACCAGGTCCATTTCCTATGAGGTGGCTTCTGGAAGAAAGAGTTCATCATGAAGAGTCCCTTTTTCTCCAGAAAGTCGGCCAACCTCTGTCCCCTGGGGTTCCGTTGTCCATATCCAAATAGAATAGAATATTACTGTAACGAAAAATGGTGTTGGCAAAATTATGTCACCCCAAACGTAGGTTAGGTTTAAACTGCCTGTAATTGTCATACAGGCAATAACTTGTTACATTACATTGAGGGATAAACTGTTATTGACCGACATCTTATAATCATAACTGAGTAGAGAAAGCGTTTTAATGATGAACTGAAATTGAATACTACTCCGCAAATAACCCGAATCCAGATAGTTCGCAACGCTGAATAGCGGAATGGTTTAAGGTAACTTCTTGTGAATCCACCTGCATCTCAGAAGCACTAGGGTTCTGAATACTGGATGGGTTTCCGTTACATATACGCTGTGGTGTAAGTGCGTACAGTGCAGCATTCACTAAACGGACGGCTTGTGTGCATTCATTATTAATATTCTGATTATCTATTTAGGAGATCGGTGAGAACGTCAAGTTTTAGTGAAAACAGCACAAGACGCGGAGTGAGCAAGGAGAGAGCGGACGAAGCTCGGGCACTCGGTATGTACTCGTAGAGGTGACGCGCTGCGACGCTTCGTGGGCCTGCACGGATTGAGGGGGGGTAATAATATAATATAGTAATATACAAAATCATAAACTGATCGTTTATTAGCGGTGACATTACATAAACAAAAAATAAATAAAGATAAATTAATGAAAAAGTGTGATTTACTCACGAGTTCCTATGTATTGAAGGTGAATTCAATCGATAGAAACTTGGCAGCTCATAAAGGCCAGCCACACTAGGGCGGGTCGCGTCGCGCCACACCGCGGCTCCGAAAGTCGGCGGCGCATCGGATGCACTCGCCGTTACCGTCGCGGTGTGACGGACGCGAGCCGCCGTGGTATGACGCAGCTATGACGTCACGGAGGGAAGGAGTCGCAGTCGCGGTCGGTGCAGCACACACACACACACGTCGACTAGCCGACAATACGAACACGAGTGAAGAGGGCGAGAGACGGGAGGAGGCTATGGGAGAGGTGCTCCGACTAATAAGAGAAGAATTCCGTCACCTGCGACGATCATCATGCAGATGGTGAAGATCTTCTCGTTATCTGTCTCGGCGGCGACGTTGCCGAAGCCCACGGAGGTCATGCAGGTCATAGTGAAGTAGAGCGCGGTCACGTACATCGTCTTGCGACTCGGCCCGTTCACGAGCTCGGGCCCGTCCGATTCGTTGCTCCACACGTACGAGTACGGCGTCTGCGTCACGTTGGCCAGCTTCCAGAGCCAGGAGTACTGCAGGCCGGAGTCGGCGTCCGAGCGGCCGATGCTGTACCAGACGCAGGCCAGCCAGTGCGCCACCAGCATGTAGAAGCAGAGGAGCAGGATCAGCATGGCGGCACCGTACTCCAGGTACCGGTCCAGCTTGCGCACGACGCGGCCCAGTCGCAGCAGCCGTACCACCTTGAGTGCGCTGAAGAGGCTCCCTATGCCCTGCACAGCGGCCCGAGGTTACTAATCCACTCCACTCTACTGTGCGCTACTACACAACGACGTATCGAGCGGTCGCCGATACCTGCCTATATATTGACCACGACGGTTAGAGTTTAGATAACGAGGCGCGGGTCAGGGTTGCTGTTACGACACATCGACGTTCCCATGTCTGAGATACCACAACCGTACCTACATTTCTCTAGGAAGCATCAGTGCATCACGGAGTAACACAATAAATCGCCGATGTTACCGGCGCCCGAAGCTGTTTAATATGGGCATTTCAATTTATCAATTTATTTAATTCGGAAAGCTTTACATTAACATAGAGGTAGCGATATCAATCCATGGACTAAATGGGTATATTTGACTAGACTCACGTCTTCGTCGTGATCGAACGCGTTGAACACGTCGTAGGGCAGGCAGGAGAGCAGGTCGATTAGGAACCAGGACTTGAAGTAGTTCTTGCGTATGACCTTGGGGTCGGAGACCACCTCCCCCCCCGGGCCCACGAACGTCGTGTGGAAGTTGAGCACGATGTCGATGAAGAACACCACGTCCACGATAGAGTCGATCACCAGCAGGGACACGTCCTGGAACAGTGCCCACATGTTTACAGGCCGCGTGTGCCGTGTTGCGCACGCGCAGCCAACTTGCCGGATTTGTGCTGTGTTGGTACACTGTGCGCGCCATACACGCGCTCTGCTCTCTTGTCTACGAACAGTAGACCTCGCGAACACAAAGTGTCTACTCTATTGAGGACTACCACTCATATTCGAAAATCTTGTCCAGAATCGAGTATCAAATATTTTTGTATATTATCGAAATTGACCGATAAATTGCCTCTTAATAAACTGCTCTTTATAACCGAGATTTCATAACGTTTTATTACGACAACCTCTTGACCGATTTAGCTCATATTTATTTTATTTCATTTTTACATTCAAGGAAAACCAACGGCATACAAATCAAAATAGCAGAAAATAACGAATTCACAAATGCCCAGAACAGTTTTCACCTACGAGAACACACATGTACAAGTGCCTACTTAAAAAATAATAATAATAACAATAAAAAGTAGAAAAATAAAGTACCACGAATAAAATATAAAGTTAAATAAGATTAGTTTTGTTTTTATGCCCTCTCGACAACCCAGCCAGCCTATTTTTAGTACATTCATATTTAATTTTAGCTGAATCAAAGAAGTCTTTCGAGATAATGGTTTTAAAGGTGCTTTGTATAGGTAAACACATAGGTTAGTTAGATCTGGTAAACTGTCGGTATATACGGGGGGGCCTGCTATATACAATAAATTACCGGATGAATTGCGAAATGCACCTTCCACCCTGGTATTTAAATCAAAGCTAAAAAAATGGTTGATAAATCGGACTTTTTATGATTTAGAGGAATATCAAAAATTTGATTTAGTTATAATTATCGTAAATTATTTATTAATATTACTATTTATATAATAGTGCTTATTATTATTAATTTGATTTGAATCTATGTTATAATTTACATATTAATATGACCTGTAGCTGTGCTATTAATAAATATTTCATTTCATTTCATTTCATTTCATTTCATTTCATTTCTTTGCCTGATCGTGAATAGATCGGCGTGCTTGGAATATTTAGAGTTGAAGTTATTCACTGTAGTACGAGTAAAGAACGAGTTTCTCCGGTAGTTTGTTCCATGTCGCGAGGCAAACAGCTGCAGGTAGTTCCTGCGCGGGTTCGGTCGCGGCGGCGCCACTAGCCCTATTTTGTCGAACAACGAAGGACAATCAATTATATTAGAGACAATGTTAAAGAGGAGCGTGAGATCGGCTGCCTCTCTTCTAACTTTGACTGGAAAATGGTGGTTATAGCAGGATTCGTCGTACTCGAAGTCTGTGTTCCGTATATTTGCTTTATAATTTATGTATCGCCCGAAAATTTTTTGAGGTCTTTCCAGAACACTGATATATTTTGCATAGCACGGGTTCCAGACCTGCGAGGCGTACTCGAGATTTAAAATTATTGTTTAGAATTTAGTACTAAATGTTTAATTTTTTTTCTATATAAGGAGTAGCATCAGATTCTGGCTGCTAAACCAGTGTTTAACACTAGAGCAAAGGCACGGGACTGATGCACTGCACTCGGCAGCGCACTATCTCACAGGCAAGAAATTCTCTCGAAAAGCGCTTCTTCTAAGCAAGGGCCAACTCCGGGTTCTTGTCCGTGCCGTAACTGAACATTGTAAGGTGAACAAACATCTGCAAAGAATGGAATGAGCGAGGATCCAGAATGTGTGGCACTCCACCAGCAGAGAAGAGAAGCCATCAGCTTGTAAGAGATAGATAGATAAACTCTTTATTGTACACACCTAAGAACTTACAATAAAGAGAAATTATTTTAAAACTAGTGTAACAACTAGCGGCCTTATCGCTAATATCGATCTCTTCCAGGCAACCTTAGGATGGAGAGGCATGAAACGAAAGTAATATGACGGAGCGTGCAGTAATAGAGAGGGGAGAAAAGTATATATCAGTAAAGTATCATCCTTTTTTCAAAGCCATTCAGAGCACTTTCGACCCCCCTGTAACTTTGTTGCGGATAAAGCTAGACGCTTGAAATTTCATAAAAAAAGAGAATATAATAGTACTAAATATGTTTTCAAATTTCATTCAATATGAACCTGTGGTTTAAGAATGATTGCAAGTCAAATTTCCTTGATTTTGTCAGTGACACACTCACTCATCTCTCACTGATGTGTAACAGAGCTAGAACACTAAGCTTACCGTTATCAATCCACCAACCGTATATCGTCGGTGATTTTAATAAGAGCAGAGTAGGGTCTGTCCTCTGCCCTGAGAACGAGACGGCTTCCGCCCCAAAATCCCTGGTGAGATTTATGTTACACCTAGAGAGAGGTGCTGTAACCCTTAAGAGGAAATTAAGTTACAATACATCCGCAAGGGTCGCAGTGACGGGGAAGCTTATGACCTTATGACTCTACCTCGAATAGAATAAAACTAAATATTTCTAGCAAATATTATCAAAATCAGGCAGTAAATGGCGCCGCAGCAAACTGTCTCTCTTTTTGAGAGAAATACTGCAATTATCAAAAAACAAGGGCGGGTGGTGCATTCTTACCTCGCTGGTTTTGTTTTTGAAGGCGACGTTGTAGGGCACCATTATGGCAGTGTAGAAGGTCAGGCACAGGATGATCCAGTCCCAGATGGCCTTGAAGGCGCAGTAGTGCAGCAGGATGTGGGGCGGAGTTTTGGGCGCTTCCTGCCGGTACTGCGGCAGCACGTCGCCCGACAGCGACATCACCTGCACGCGAACGACCTCGCACTAGTACTCACTACACGCACCACCGTGGAGATCTTACACCCTGCAACTGTTCGCCCCTATACTAGCTTCTACATGGGGAAGTTCTTTCACTTTCTTATTTACTTCCTTAATACTACTTTAAAGCTTTGTAGAGGCTCCTCCGGTGCAGCGGCCAGTTTTAAGGTGGGATATCTCTATCAATGCGATAACTATGATAAATATAAAAATATCAGAACATTTATCTTTAACGAGTACCTACCGTGAACTGACATGCTCGTGGCTAGTTGGTTACATCCAACGCGGCTAGAACTGTTTCTATATTCCGGATACTTTTCCCTTGATATTTACAGTTTTAACATATGTACAATAAACAATTCGTTTTTTTATCTAAGCCTTCGATAAAACTGCTAAATATGCTCTGTTTCATCTAAAAATCGATGGTAGGTACCTATCGACTCAAGTTCGCAGTTTTATATTTTTTATCCATAAAAATATAAAAAGATGAAAACATTCAGTAGGTGTACAATTATTGTTGGAGTTTAGCATGTTTTGTTCGTGTGATGCGTCGGTTCCGGAGGACATTAACGTTAACGGCGTACGACCGACCGCCGCCGGCCCGGCGGCGCGGCGGCGGCGGCGGGCCGGCGCGCGCCTGTCAGCCGGCACGATGCCATCGCACGCGACTCCAATCCCATCTTCAGGCACATTAAAATTTAAATAGCTTTCAGCTAACTATTTGCATGAAATGTCACGATCACGACTTCTCATCACGCACTCGCGTTTCAAAAACGCTAAAAATAGAAGATTACTATCAAAGTTGGAGAACATCGCAGCTCACAATACACTGTCTATTATATAGATACGCTATGTGTAGGAAACACGATCGAGAAAGATGCTTGTAGTTGTGCAAAAGAGTGTATCTATAAGGTGCGGTGTGAGTGTGTGAGTGCGGCTCCCTATGGGCCCCCCGTCCCCGAGCCACTACAATGTAGCATTGAGTCGTAAAGGCGCGTTCATTCATCGGCCGAGATCGACGATAAAAGTGGAATCGAGAGTTACGAGTATCGGATCCTCCGTCGATCGGAATCTGCTTTATGTTGGTGAGTTTGTGCGTCATTTTACGATGTTTGCGGCGAAACGCGTGTCCTCCACCCTCGCCCGCCGGCCGGGAACTACCCGCGAGAGAAGTTACATGACATGTATGTTTGCGGCGAGACGCGTGTCCTCCACCCTCGCCCGTCGGCCGGAAACTACCCGCGAGAGAAGGTACGAGACATGTACATATGTTTGATTTCACTTTATTCAATGACACTGTTCATCGATCAATGGTCATGATCCGTCTTTTTGGAAATACATGGGGGAAGCCTATGTCCAGCAGTGGACTTCTTATGACTGAGATGATGATGATGATGAATGACACTGTTAGCCCTTTGGCACTCTTTATCAGGTACAGCTTAACTATTCGTTTTCATGTGATGATAGTTTTTTTTTAATATTTACTTAGAATTCGGCAGTGTAGTCGATAGAGCGTCTAGCTTGCGATCCGCTGGTCCCGAATTGGAACATCTAGCCACTTACCTCTATTTATCGAAGTTATTCCATAAACATATTGTTAATTGATAACTTCAAACGGTGAAGGAAAACGTGCGTAAGGCCTGTTACCCACCCTCGGAAATAGTCTTACTCTTACCACAATAATATTTTTTTATGGTATTCATGCAATCTGTTCCGTGTGAACATTCAGCATATGGTTAAGAACATATCAGGGTGTTTTAAAGGGCAGTCAGTCCAGCGACATACGCCCTTTATGTGTTATTTTCCTTATAAATCTCTAGGGGACTTTCTTTTTAGCCTTTTGAATGTTGAATCACTGTTTATTAAGTGCGTAGCTAATATGTTTGGATGGTTATCTATTCTCATCCTGTATGATTTCATTGTGTGTTTAATCTCTTCGTGAACTGATCTTATATCAAGGTCGTGGTGTATTTGTTGATTTGTCATGAACCAAGGGGCATTGGTGATCATCCTCAGAATTTTGGATTGAAATCTCTGGAGTATTTCTATGTTTGAGTAAGAGGCTGTGCCCCATAGTTGAACTCCATAAGTTCAACAAGTGTACACTATGATTATTAGTATGTAAAACGACGCAGCGACAGTGCTACGTCGACGCAACGCCGTCGCAACGCGCCGTGTCGACCGGCTCTAAGGCGACGATCTAAATAAAGTCCAAGGTATCTGGCTTCCTTTGCTTGAGCTATCAGTACTCCATTAAGAGACACAGGGGGACATGTTTCGCGTCGCGTCGTGAAGGTCACTTGTACCGACTTAGTCTCGTTTGCTTTTATCCGCCAGGTTGTTAGCCAATCAATAATGCTGTTCAGAGAGAGTCGCAGCATGCTACTTACCTGCGGCGGCTCATCATGGGCAGTTAGGGCTGCTGTATCATCGGCGAAGGTGTGCCAATCACAACGCCGTCTGTCATGGGCAGGTCTGAAGTAAAAATCAAATAGAGGATCGGGCCAAGCACACTTCCTTGAGGCACTCCTGCATGAATCCTGTGCAGTTTGATTATATCATCTCCGTGCTTAACGCAGAAAACCCTGTCTGCAAGATACGATTTTACGAAGATGTAGATAATAGTTTCTCGGGAGTAGGTTTTTTTATTTTGTATAATAGTCCGACGTGCCAAACTCTGTCAAAGGCCTGGGAGATATCCAAAAATGCCGCGCAACAGTATTTTTTCTTTTCGAAAGCTCTGTGAAGTCCTCTACCAGTCTATGCACCTGTTCTATAATGCCGTGATTTTTTCTAAAGTCGAATTGGTGCTCAGGTATGATTCTATTTTCTCCTATTATTGTGTTTATCGCCTTAACCCTTAATTTTGCAAGCAAAAATATCATCGAATTTTAAAATTTTAATGATATATTTGGAGTTTCTGGTCACTAAGGGAGCTTGAAAAAATAATTTAAAAAATCTACTACTTTCAGTTTTTCAGAAAACTGATGTTCCACAGAAGGGACGTTGCCAAAGATACATAGAATAATACCAAAATTTCAATGTCCCACATGTAGAACGTTGCCAAATAACGATACAGCATTAGGCTCTAGATTTTAACTGTGATTTAACATATATTTACACCTATCCTTGTTTCGAAGGTCACTTAAAGTCTAAAACTGTTCATTTTTCCTTCTGAAGTTTTTCCTGTAAGTTGAAAATGCTTTATTCTCATAAATATCCAGCAATTGGATGTATATCCATTGGGATATATAGCCAATTACTAGATATTATGACAATAATGTATTTTATACTTACAGGAAGAACTTCGGAACGAAACGCTGTTCAAAATACGAAGGTGATATATTGATATCACATGAAAAACTGCTTTGAACAGGGTTTTCCATGGAGAAATAAGCATGTCAGCTAAATCCACACGTATCTGCTTATTTTATTATTTCACTAGTTTGTACTATGGGCAATCAATTTCTTCTTTTTCTTCTCTTCTTTGAAATATCTTCTAATTCAGCCCTAATTTGAGTACAAGAATCAATCTCTTGACTTTTTCTTATTACCCTCTTTTCTATTTTCTTATTGGAATAAGCTTTGATGCATCTTGGGATCTACTTACTTTGATGGTACCCAATTCAAAATCGTATAGTGATCTTTGAATATATAAAACAGCTCTGCAGAGGAAAAAAATGTATCGTAGAATATTCTCATCATCTCAGGCACAAGAAGTCCACTGCTCGCCATAAGCCTTTTCCATGGATTTCGAAAAAATCTGTTGGAAGCGGCTTGCAACTAGTGTCACAGGCTCATGTCTTCCTGTCATTTGAATAAGATCGGCCACTTTGTGATTAGTGATCCTGCTTTGTGCTTATTGGAGCATGTTATCTGCTCGAGAGCTTCTCGGGTATATCGAAGGGAATTACGAACCCTGCCCTGAAATATTATGCGGTGCTGTGGCAGTCCACAAGTTGTAGTGGCAAAAACATTATCGCCGCTATCTTTCATTTATAAGTTAAGTGAATTTTATTCATTTTTAGGGTTCCGTACCCAAAGGGTAAAAACGGGACCCTATTACTAAGACTTCGCTGTCTGTCTGTCTGTCTGTCTGTCTGTCTGTCTGTCTGTCTGTCTGTCTGTCTGTCTGTCTGTCTCCAGGCTGTATCTCATAAACCGTGATAGCTAGAAAGCTGAAATTTTCACAAATGATGTATTTCCGTTGCCGCTATAACAACAAATACTAAAAATAAAAAATATTAAGGGGGGTCCCCATACAATAAACGTGTTTTTTTCGTATTTTTTTGCTCAATATTAAAAACGGTAGCAGGTAGACGCTTCAAATTTTCAAAGAATATTTACTTGTATATTACCTTTCAAAATAAATAATTAAATAACAATAAAGTAAATATTAAAGGGGGGCTCCCATACAACAAACGTAATTTTTAAGCAATTTTTACTCGATCTTAATTAACAGGTAGAAACTTGAATATTTGTAAGTAAATATTTAGAAATATATTAACTATAAAAATAAATACCTAATCTAATAAATAAAACTCACAAAATGAAAATAATCCGTGCATCTAAACGCGGTGCGAGCGCCGCGCAGCGGTGTGGTGGTGGCGCGAGGAGGCGGTTGCTAAGCAACGGCCGCGCGGGTAGCGGGGGAGGTAACATCACGAAGCGAGCCATAGCCGCGCGTATTCGCGCGAGCGTCGTCATGTTGCCCGGATGTGTATCGAAAACCTACCTATAAGTTTGCAATTTACTACTTGGAATTTCGTTGATTTCTCGTTATTTTATACGATTTTCTATTATAGATGATAGTACGGAACCCTTCGTGCGCGAGTCCGACTCGCACTTGGCCGATTTTTTGAGGTTATTTGGCTGCTAAGAGTGTTGGAAATTTCATACATAGATCTGACCTTCTACCCTGGGGTGTCCGACGATGTTCGTATTGAATTCATCGAAGCAAGAGTTGGCACAATCAAGTTGTTTGGGGAAATATTAGTGTAATAGGTACATTTTTAATTGACAATAGGTTTTGCTTTTGTACAAAAAGTATAAAACTATTTTGGACCTCTTTAGTTTCACAAAAAGTTGAGTAGGTGGAGACATTCAAAGAAGAAACAATAGAATGAGCATATGAGGAAGTAAAGCTTCGGAGCTATTATTGTAGTTCATTCTCAGAACTCATCATTTGTTTCAAAAGCCGTATGCTTTTTGGATACAAGTTCTAAAATTTTATGGGCTTGAGGTGGTGTAGTACCCCCTTGACATAATCTAAAATTAAAAAAGTAAAAGCAAAATTAAACTTTTTCTATTAAAAAATATGAGCTATGCTTTTTAGAACAACCCACTGCTACGCAGAATATATGCTAGGGTGGAAATGATGATGATTACAAAGATTTTCATATTAAAAAACCATTGTAATGGATTTGGCTACGTGCCGTCGGTAGGACAACTGATTTAGTTGGTGCTTTACTACTTATTTGGCAGCGTCCTACGGACGGGACACGCAACTTTTGCAATGTATAAAAATAGTTTTATACAATATTTTGACAGAAACCAAACAATTATACATCTATAAATAAAATCCATATGAAACAGTATTTTTTTTTAAATTGTTAAAAAAAAACTTTTTTGAACATCGATGGCTATAGCTTCGACAACATCTCGTATTTATTTTTAGAATATAATCAGTGATACAAAATATTTTTCTACCGATAATTTAACACCTAAAGAACAATAAAAAATAAAATATTGGTTAAAATTGTTTTGAATTGCTACGGTATATTTTTTTATTTTTTGTGTCCCACCGGTGACCGGTGGGATACTGTCAAATTAAGGGTTATGGAAAGTATTTCCATTACTTTGGATAGAATAGGTAGTAAATTAATCGGTCTATAAGATGACACAGCTTCAGGGGCTTTACCAAGTTTAGGGATCATTTTAATTTGAGTTACCTTCCATTGAGGTGGGAATATGCCTTTGATTAGAATACAGTTAAACAGGTGTGACAAAAATTCTATTGCTATTTCAGGTAATTCTCGAAGTATTTTTGGAGTAATTAAATCGTATCCAGAGGCTTTATTTTGATTTAAGTTCCTGATTGTCTATATGAACTCACGATTCTTGATCCTTTCGATTGGCAAGTCGAGTTGGTAAGGTTCATAAGTCAGTTAAAAAGTTCTTCAATGTTGTCTTTTGTTGTATTCTGGATAGTGTTTGGAATGAAGACATCGGCTAGATGAGAAGTAAAGGCTTCACATTTTTCTATGTCACTTTTTGCCCACGTACTGTCTTTTTTGCGTATCGGCGGCTTAGAGGCGATAGTTTTTTTGAGTTTACGGGTTGCTTTCCAAAGGAAATAGTCACTAGCAGAAGTAGCATCTAGGTTACGCAGGATAATCCTGTACACTTTAATTTTTTTCAGGATGTAGTAGGTTTTAAAGTTTAGCTGCTAGGTAGTTCAAGCGTGCTTTGTATCCGGGGTATCTAGTCGTTTGACACAGTTTACGAGCCTGTCTTTTTTCGGCTACTAGTTAACGAATAGGTTTCGAGCAGTCTGATTTCTCGTATTTCTTGGCAGTCGGGGTGCTATCCCAGGCAGCGTTTTGGATGCATTCGTTGAAGTGTTCAACTGCTGTTGTAATGTCATCTTCGGTTTTAAGAAGCATGTTAGTTTTAATTGTGTACTCCACTATAGAAAGGCATATATCCCAGTTTGTCCTATGTTCATGTAATCTTGCTGTAGGTTTAACATGCACGATTTCCTGGGATACCTCCTGCAGAACTACACTATGGTCTGATGAGAGGTCGTGTAGGGCAGTGCATTTGAAGCAATTAATAGGAATCCCTTTAATGACACTGAAGTCTACCAAATTGATTTTTTTTAACAGTCGATAATATAGAGCGGGACAGTTTATACAAACAGGACTGATATTTAAAAATGCATTTCGGCATGAACATTCAGTGCTAAACTAAAAACACACGTTAAAAACATACGTTGAATATTTACATCATGCTTCTAAGTACATTTATTCACAAAACCGGCTGCTTTACCGGTCAGTCGTATGACACTGGGAATGGTCATCATGACCGTTGTCAGACAACAGACAGTCAACAAGCATAAGTGAACTTCATCAAATCGCCGATCACTGCGGTTATCGAAGCCCAGAGTGATCAACAGGCTAGGGACATACGACTAGCCGATAAGGCTGCAGGAGTGACAGAGGCCTCGTTCTCGCGATCGGAGCGGCGACACGTTTACAACCTGTCGTTCTGTAGGAGCGGCGGTGGGCCACAGTGATGACGAGTTTGAACCGCGTCCTGCGTCCCGCTCCGATCGAAAGAGCGAAGCAGTCGAGTGGTGTGTCCATGCAGGAGTCCCCGGACGCCCCGCACGCGCGGGGAGGCGGGGGACGGTGCGGCGGGTGCATACGTGTCGGTGTGGCGTACTGACATGCGCGAGGTGGCTCTGCCGCTGCGGCTCCTTGAGCGCTGGCAGCGCCGAGACCAGCACCGACCGCGACCGCGTCACCGACCGCGCCAGCTTCGCGAACTTGGACAGCCCTGCTTCACATACAAACACATTATACACCACATAGATGTGATACGTGGAACGCGCACCGGGCCTGCGCTCGCGCACGATACTCGCCTCCCTTGGGGTCGTCCGCGTCGATAGGCTGCTTGAGCGCGGTGATGTCTCGGAAGGTGAGCAGGAACAGCACCACCAGTTCGCGCTCGTTGCGGATCGGTGCCACGTGAACCAGCAACCATAGCGGCGTGCCTGCGACACATGCGAGCACTGTGCTGATACTCTCCCCTCCCGGCCTCACGCGAAAATAATGAACAAGAGCAGAGCGGTGACCGGACGAGGTTTGATTCTTTTGAAATTTAATTAATTCTTTTGAAAATTTTCATCAGTAACCGGATGCCCTCGTTCATTAATTTTATCTCGGGTTAGGAGGCGCACATTATAGATTATAGACACATAAACCACCACAGATAGTTCCAATCAGACAAGACAAGACAAGACAGAAAGACAGATGAGCGTGTGATAGACGAGGGGCACGTTAGGTACACGTTAGCACGTTAGCGTAATGTTGCTCTCGGAAAAGATGGATTGAGAATCTATTCGACTCGTAACTGTCCAGACTCTACTGAGAATCCGCATACACTCGAGATTGACGCCGCACGCGAAGTATAGGTATCCGAGTAGTAAAGGAAACTACCTACTTCTCTAAATATCCTGTGCATAGGCACATAATGTTCTATAGTCTGCGATTTGCATAATGGTAAAGCGATTAGATAAATCATTCAACGTACGTAACCCGCTCTACCTACCCAGTCATTACCAGTGCGGGGCTTCGGCTCGTATCGTTAGCGTAATAAGAATAAGTGGTTGCAGTATTTCGAAGGACAAACGAGCGGCGGCGAGGTGCGGGGCGTGGTGTAGTCACGCGAGGACTCCTGCCGACGCTGTGGCTGCACTAGCGGCAACCTTCACCCATCGGGGCACCGCGCGTTACCACTCACCGCCCGGCGCCCCGTACCTACTTCTGCGGGGATCACCGACGTTGGTAAACGATACTGTGGTTACTTGGTAACAGGATGCGTATCAAACGTTAACTTCGTCCAATTTAAACTCTTCGTTAGCCTTTCAACTTCTAAGAAACGGTATTGCGAAATGCGAACGATGCTTTTACGGAATTTAAGACATTGCTACCGATCACTCGAGTCCCTAGTGTTAAGACGGCGATAGACCTCCCATCATGCTCGCGGACAGGCCGTCCGGCCGGCGGCGGCGTGGATTAGAGAGTGTCGTACGTGACGGGGCGGGCTCGTCGTCGACTCAAATATTTTCCCGTACGATGCTCACACCGACGTGTTTTCTTTTGGTATGCGCGTCATAGATGAAAATAATCCAGCTCGTGCGTAGAAACATGGGCAAGTGAGCGCACGCGACAGACGACGCGGAGGAACCAAGGCTAATATTCGAGTCTGTTCGGCCGCCAGCAGTCGAACACAATGGATGCAGAGACGATATTGAAAAATTATACAGATGTAGATACTGCCTGAATTATAAGATACAGGAATATGGGTGAAGGTTGATGCGACAGGTCCCGGCAGCCGCGCATCTCCGCACTGATCCGTCAGAACGACACCAGCATGTATTCTACCCCCTACCTACCTACTTACCTACCTACCTACCTACCTACATACGAGTATAAAATATCTATAATAGTGCACCCGCGTGTTCACCGCCGCGTCTGCAACAACTAACTCTACAAACGAAAACGAAACCCATGCCAGTGAAATGAATTGTGTAAAAACTCCGACATTATTAATGAAGTTAACAACGACGTGGATACGGCGGTTCTCATTTGGCCGGGGCATGTTCCGCGGACGAGCGAGGTGCGGGACGCGGCGGCCCGGGAGCCCGATTAAATTGTGCTGCTAACGAAATAAGTAAAATGAAATAGCGAGGTGAAAGAAGGCATTGTTTACGCGCTACTACATGAAAATATAATGAAATCGAGCGGCTCTCCCGCGGCCCCGCGTCCCGGAGGCTCGCACGACGCTGCACCGACACCCCGCCCGCCCGTGTTAGCTACACTCTTTGCAATATTAACGAAACCAAACCGAATGAAAACACTATTTAGTTTAAATAAATAATTACCTGTTATGGTACCCGACTGCGTGAGACGGAGGGTTATGTTTTTCAAGTGTATGTATGTATTTGGGTGTCTGTATGTATGTTTCTATCTATGTATAAGATCGCCTACAGCATAAACGGCTTGATCGATTTTGATGTGCGAGATGTCGTTGGATTCGTCTTCACTCCCTGAGTGTCAAAGGCTTTGTCTCTAGCAAAAATAAAAATAAAGTTTTTTCATGACCACGCTTATCCTCTGAACACCACTATGAATACGTAGGAAATACAATAAATTATATTATTTATTAGGTACATGTTTTACAGTTTCATTGTTTATATAATACACGATACATATCGAATAGTTTGTACATAACAATGTCAGATGTCAATATTTACTTGTTTCATGCTTTTTAGAGCGTGGTTATTCAGTAGTCGGGTTTTAGTTTCTGAACTTATTTTTTATATATATTTTTGTTACTTTTTAGGGTTCCGTAGTCGACTACGAACCCTTATAGTTTCACCATGTTGGCGGCGCCATGTCAGTCCGTCTGCGAGCGGTCAAGAGTACCTTCCAGCCTCAACGCATTCAAGCGGATATACAGTAGACATTTTAGACATTAGACATAGACACAGGATTGCGGCAAACTGCTAGAACCAATTTGGCAGTCCACTCACCTACGCAAAGATTATGTCGCACTGTAATGAATTTAACGTAACATTGGATGATCTCGACATCTGCAATGATACACTATATGTTTTTAAGACAAACTGCAAACTATGGTAAGGTCTCTATGTAAACTAGACTGATTTTTCAAATTTTTATCCTTTGATTTTATTTACTTTTTGATTAGGTTCTTGAATTTATATATAATGTACAAACTTATTTTATATAATGTAGCAATAGTCTAACCATTGTTCTAATTAAAGTTATATAATGTAGCGATAGTCTAACCATTGTTCTAATTAAAGTTATATAATGTAGCGATAGTCTAACCATTGTTCTAATTAAAGTTATATAATGTAGCGATAGTCTAACCATTGTTCTAATTAAAGTTATATAATGTAGCAATAGTCTAACCATTGTTCTAATTAAAGTTATATAATGTAGCAATAGTCTAACCATTGTTCTAATTAAAGTTATATAATGTAGCAATAGTCTAACCATTGTTCTAATTAAAGTTATATAATGTAGCAATAGTCTAACCATTGTTCTAATTAAAGTTATATAATGTAGCAATAGTCTAACCATTGTTCTAATTAAAGTTGTATATGCCTCTAATAGGTGATCATATCAGATCCGTGTATGCGGATAACTAAGTAGAGAATTAAGAACGTGTAATATATTGGCCAGGTCGGAGGCCTTTCGGCGGCTTAATAACTCTGACACTAGGGCTGGCCACTCAGTCTATACGAACTTACATAGAGACATATTTTTACGTAGAATTGTCATTGTTACATAATTATTATGTACTTAGTAACGCGACTGGCCATTAGTCCGTACATGAGCAAGCTCCGTAATCCATTTACCGCGGCTCGGAGATACATTTAAAATTAAAACAAACTGAGATTCGTAAAGGCATGAACAGGCCGCATTATGCGACATTAGGACACCATTTAGCCCTTAATTACCGTGAAGGGCACACCACGCGTCGCAGCGTCGCGGGGCAGTGTTTACCGCGGCCACAGAATATACTACAAGTACCAACTAGCCGAGGTACGAATACAAACATTTAATTTTGGAAGCGGACGGTAGGTAGGTACATGACATGTATTAGAATAGAATAACTTTATTGTACATACATACTTTTACAATATATATATATATATATATATATTTAAATACATATTGATACAGATTTAACAAGAGGAGAGATAATATTCATGGACGAGGTTCTTGAATACATGAAGGGATTTTGGCTGTCTGATGGAGACAGGCAGCGCGTTCCACAGCAATACTGGTACAGCCTGCACAGTAGTATATTTGCTATAGGAAAGGTTGGAATGGGAAGGTGTTTTGATCTCTAGTTTGGAGGCACGGGACGAACGTAAAGGAATGGAGTGACCTTGAACAAACTCAAAACATTCTTTCAAGTAGGAGGGGGTGCAAGGATTAAATAGGATTTTATAAAGGAGGGAGAGGATATGAGAGTTACGGCGAAGGCCGTAACTCTCATATATCCTTTTTTGTGAAGACAATGGTCAAGTAGGTGTACATACCTATATCCTGTTTGGCCATTGCTTCTAATTTGTTACATACCTATTTACTATAATTTACTATAAGTGCATGCATATATATTTTAATGTAGTTTATTTAAGATTTCTGTTTTTTTTTACTAACAACATGGACTTGACTGTCTGAATAATAAACAATTTTGAATTTTGAATTTGAATTTGTAACCATTTGAGCTTTCGACGAAATTCAGAAATATGGTCAAATTTGCGTAAGCCGTACGTAATATGAACCTAATGCATAAATTTTGTAAACGTTCAAGTTTGTCTAATCGCTCTTCGGTTAAATGGTTAAATCCAGGTAACAGGCATCAGCATAGCCCAATATTAGGAACACTCTCCCACCTCCACCCATGGTCCCGCCAACCTTGCGGTTATAAAGACCGAAGCGTGGGCAGCTGACCTACGACGGCGTAGATCCCTGCCCTACAAATGAGCCAATATTGGGAACAATAGAGATTTTACAAGCGCAGTTTTGGTAGCTATTGGTAGTTATTATTGTCCTAGAAGCCTAGAACGTTCCAAAAATAAGTAAATTGGGGCAGATCGTGGCACTCATTAGGCCCTTCATTATACACGGCAGATTCTGCCGAAGTATGAAGTATCGCATGCGGTGCGACCTGCAGCTTGCGCCTGATAACTCAACATCAGTTTGACATGACTTGTGTAGTAGGTATCTGAACATACAAAGCTGATTTGATAAGACTGATTTAGATCCGAGCCTGACTACAGACAGACAGACAGACACGATCCACTCAAATACTCACAAATAATACGAGGAAATATAACAATGTTTCATATGTTGGAGACGGTATTATTCGCTTAACATCAGGCGAGTTGCGCCCGTGGCCCACTACAAGTCTACGACGCCTCAAGCCTCGCCCGCCGCCGGCTCGTGGCGGGGAGCCAACTCCACTCGTGGCCCACTACGAGTCTACGACGCCTCAAGCCTCGCCCGCCGCCGGCTCGTGGCGGGGAGCCAACTCCACTCGTGGCCCACTACGAGTCTACGACGCCTCAAGCCTCGCCCGCCGCCGGCTCGTGGCGGGGAGCCAACTCCACTCGTGGCCCACTACGAGTCTACGACGCCTCAAGCCTCGCCCGCCGCCGGCTCGTGGCGGGGAGCCAACTCCACTCGTGGCCCACTACGAGTCTACGACGCCTCAAGCCTCGCCCGCCGCCGGCTCGTGGCGGGGAGCCAACTCCACTCGTGGCCCACTACGAGTCTACGAAGCCTGAGCGCCGGCCACTTGCCAGCCTTTAGCTTTACTACTTTACTTTACTACTTTAGCCAGACTTTATCAGACATTAACACAGACATGACACAGGGTTTAAATCTGCAATCGGACTTAGGTAGCTCGTGTCGCCTGCGTGGGATAGCTTTATCATTTTTAGGGTTCCGTACTCAAAGGGTAAAAACGGGACCCTATTACTAAGACTTCGCTGTCTGTCTGTCTGTCTGTCTCCAGGCTGTATCTCATAAACCGTGATAGCTAGATAGCTGAAATTTTCACAAATGATGTATTTCCGTTGCCGCTACAACAACAAATACAACAAATAAAAAAATAAAAAATTAAGGGGGTCCCCATACAATAAACGTGTTTTTTTCGTATTTTTTTGCTCAATATTAAAAACGGTAACAGGTAGACGCTTCAAATTTTCACATAATATTTACTTGTATATTACCTTTCAAAATAAATAATTAAATAACAATAAAGTAAATATTATAAACAAATATTATAAAAATATAATATAAACAGTCCCTCAAGTCGAAAGTTTACAACCAGTGTGTGTTACCAGTGATGACATACGGCACTGAAACGTGGTCCCTAACTATGGGCCTTATAAGGAAGCTCAAGGTCACGCAACGAGCTATGGAGAGGGCTATGCTCGGAGTCTCTCTACGAGATCGAATCAGAAATGAAGAGATACGTAGACGTACAAAAGTCATCGATATAGCACAGCGGATTAGCAAGTTGAAGTGGCAGTGGGCAGGGCACATAGCACGCAGAACTGATGGCCGATGGGGCCGAAAGGTTCTCGAGTGGAGACCACGTACCGGCAAGCGCAGCGTAGGAAGACCAGCCACGAGATGGACAGACGACCTCATACAAGTGGCGGGAAGACGCTGGATGCAAGCCGCTTCCAATCGGTCTTTTTGGAAATCCATGGGGGAGGCCTATGTCCAACAGTGGACTTCTTATGGCTGAGATGATGATGATGATGAAAGTAAATATTAAAGGGGGGCTCCCATACAACAAACGTAATTTTTAAGCAATTTTTACTCGACTTTAATTAACAGGTAGAAACTTGAATATTTTAAAGTAAATATTTAGAAAATATATATTAACTATAAAAATAAATACCTAATCTAATACATAAAAACTCACAAAATTAAAATAATCCGTGCATCTAAACGCGGTGCGAGCGCCGCGCCGCGGTGTGGTGGTGGCGCGAGCGCGAGGCGGTTGCTAAGCAACGGCCGTGCGGGTAGCGGGGGAGGTAACATCACGGAGCGAGCCCAGTGTGACCAGATTCAGTATTTTAATACTTTTTCAGTATATTTCATCGATTTTTCCGAACATCAGTATATTTTCAGGTATATTGCTGGCAGTCAGTATTTTTGGGTATATTTTGGTTGAAGTTATGGCAACACTGTAGTGAGTGATCGTCTTTGCGCCAATGTTTGCGGAATTCCCCGGACCGGAACGCGAACATTGGGACTTTCCCGGATTTAGTTTATACTCATACATGTTATCTATGAGCAAAGATGAGTAAGTTACAGATATGACAAGAAAGACGGCCGTTGCCGGCGTTGTAGTATTGTAATACTACATATACAATTATCAATCAATACATAGTATTAATCAGACTTGCAGAATGTATGTTCGCCTTCAACTTTACTACTGCTGGACCGATTTTAATGCGGTTTGCACTATTCGATAGAGCGTAATTATTACTAGTATCAAATCGTCTAATACGGTTCAAGTGAAATGATTGTCTCTTCTGCATTCAACTTATTCTTTGAGGACTTTCTTTCGATAATTCGGGAATTTCCCCAAAATAGGAGATGTTTTTGTCATCATATAAATAGAACGCGATTTTCGTTGTTTTTATTTACTTAGTTGCATTCATTCGGACAGCATGTCTAGTTTTCAGCAAAGTTATTTAGCGAAGTGGGAACAAATTCCGGAATTTTCTTCGTGGCTTTCACGTTACAAAGATGACGAGTTCACCGCATTTTGCAAAGCATGCAATGCGAAAATGCAAAGTAGATTAGCATCTATAAAACAGCAAGCAAATACTGAAAAGCATAAATTGAACTTGATAAAATATAAAGGACAGTCAAAGGTAAGCATAATTCGCTTTACTTAACTAGTTCAAGGCGTTCGGATATATTTTAATTTAAAGTTAATCATCCTAGTTTTGTTTCTCAAAACCAGTTAGGTAACAGCTATGAAATGCGGCGCTATTATAAAAAAAAACTAATCAAGTATTTTAAAATTTTCAGGTTGATACATTTTTCAAAAAGGCCCCACTGAAAGACGAAGTCAAGAAAGCTGAGCTGCGTTTATGCAGTTTTCTGTCGGAATACAACATCCCATTTAGAGCTATGGACCATCTTAGTGATGTTCTAGTGAAGTGTTTTACCGATTCCGATATTGCGAAAGAATTTTCCTGCAAGAGATCCAAAGCAGCCGCTATAACTTATAATGTTTTAGGACCCAATTTCGAAAAAGATATGATTGAAGACATACTTGGTACTGCATCTCCTTCAGGTAAACCAGTATATTCAATTATAATCGATGAGAGTACAGATGTTGCAACAGTCAAAGTATTGGCAATAGTAATTAAATACTTCTCTGAAACTAAATGTACTGTACAAACCAAATTCCTTGATTTAGTTGACTTAAGTGGTGAGACCGCAGGTCATTTATTTAATTCGTTGTCATCAAAATTATCGGAATTAGGTTTAGAAATAAAATACTTAATAGGATTCGCTGCTGATACTACGAATGTGATGTTTGGTCAACATTCTGGCATTGTTGCAAAAATTAAAGAAGTAAACCCAAAGTGCTTTTTTATAAAATGTGTTTGTCACTCTGCAGCATTAAGTGTTAGCCACGCCTGTAAAATACTGCCTAGAAATTTAGAACAAATAGTAAAAGAAGTTTATGGATATTTTTCTCAAAGCAGCAAGCGTCAAAGAGAATTTGCTGAGTTCCAAAATTTCACAGACACTGAAAATCACAGAATTTTGCGTCATTACGACATAAGGTGGCTTTCACTTCATGCCTGTATTAGTAGAATAATTGAGCAGTGGAGGGCATTGCAACTGTTTTTTCAAGACCAATACTTGAGTGATCGCAATATGTCATCAGAATTTTTATTTAATTCTTTTACCACTGATATAAACAAATTGTACTTTTACTTTTTGGACTACATATTGCCGATTGTAAACAAATTTAACATAATTTTTCAAGGCGACTATCCGTGCATTGATAGACTGTATGATGATGCATCTAGTATGTACTTGTCGATTTTGGGTTGCTTCATGAAAGCTAGTTACATCAAACGTACGGACAATGTATTTACGTTAGACCCAAAGTCTAATGTAAATTATTTGCCATTGAAAGATATGTACTTAGGTATTCAAGTAGGCCAAGAATTAATCAAACACAGGGAAAACATAAACATGAAAGAGCAAATTACTGAGTTTTTCAGAAGGTGCCAATCATTTTTAAGTGAGTTGAGCATGCAATTGAAATCACGTTTGCCTTTTGAAAATCCAGTTTTTCGAGAACTGAAATTTCTTGACCCACACACTGCCGTGCATAAAGAATTTCGCAGTTTACGAAATGTGATAGAAACTTTCCCATGCGAAGTACAGCCAGAACAAATGCAGTTAATTGACGAAGAATATAGAACTCTAAAGTTTGATCGCGAAGTAAGTGATTTGTTACAATCTTCCAGCACTGGCTCACCCATCTCGTGTGAACAATTTTGGGTGAAAGTTGGGAAAATTTCTAACAGTGATGGCATGTTAAAATACAAAAATATAACTAGTTTTAGTAAATCTCTTCTATATATACCGGTATCGAATGCTGCATGCGAGCGCATATTTTCACAGATAAATTTAATAAAAACGGACCAAAGAAACAGATTTATAAACAAAAATGTGTCAGCTATTTTAAAAACAAAGCAAGGTGTTAAGGATGAAGGAGGTTGTGTAAATTTTAATCCTTCGAAAAGGATGTTAAAATATAACTCTAACATTTATTGTGAAAATGAATAAATAAAATGTGTTAAAAAAATCAGTATTTTTATTGGTATATCTGTCCTATGTAAGTCGGTATATTTCAGTATTTTTTTGAGGTGCCTCGGTATTTTCGTAAAATTTAATCTGGTCACACTGAGCGAGCCATAACCGCGCGTATTCGCGCGAGCGTCGTCATGCTGCCCGGATGTGTATCGAAAACCTACCTATAAGTTCGCAATTTACTACTTGGAATTTCGTTGATTTCTCGTTATTTTATAAACAGAACTAAACTTTGTAGTATTATAGATGATAATGAACCCTTCGTGCGCGAGTCCGACTCGCACTTGGCCGATTATTTTTAATACTAAAATGATCTACGATTGACCACCAAGAGGTAAGCGACAGTGTAGCCGAAGATGGAGCTCGTCTGTCTAGAAGATAATATCTATTCACTCTAGCCTTAAAAATTTCAATATTGTAGTTTCTTAGGAAACAGAGAATGCGGCAAAGAATTCCATTCCTTTGCAGTACCCTTTAAGAACGTAGATCAATATCGTAGAGTACAGATTTTTGACATTCTAATGAGAAATCGGTAGTAATGTACCGATTTTCTGCTAGTTCTGTAATGAAATGGGGAGGGTGAAATAAGGTCATGAAAATCTTGCGCACATTTATCTGAATGAATTCTGTAGGAGATAGACAGACATGCTACTTTACAGCTTTACAGCTTTTAGTAAAGTAAAATATTAGTAATAAGGTTATTCAATTAATAAACAATTTATTTATTTATTTATTTACAACGGTGCTCAAGACTAAGCTGCTTCCTGTCAACAGTTTAGCGCCACCTATTAACTTCATAGCACTCCGGTCGACCGATTCTAACACTTACCAGCCTTGCTGTCATGTCATTGTTGCTTGGCACATTCTAACACTTGCCAGCCGATACTCGCTTGCTGTGCTGTCATGTCATTGTTGCTTGGCACATTCTAACACTTGCCAGCCGATACTCGCTTGCTGTGCTGTCATGTCATTGTTGCTTGGCACATTCTAACAACAACATTAGGACAGTATGCGCGACTGTCACTAAACTTGTTTTAAATTATAAGTAGTTAGAGATGGTTATGACAAAACATCGGTAAAGTATTCCCGATATGCCCGTTAAAATTCCTTTAGTAAATATATTATACATCTTGACACAAGCACGAAGATAAAGCTTTTTGACATTACGTAGAGAAAGATGACACGTCCGGGACGTGCTATCTTTCTCTACGTAATGTCAAAACGCTTTATCTACTCGTCCCAAATGCTAAAAGACAGAGAAACAAATAATTTACAAAAGTGGAGGGACGTCGCACATTTGAAGCCGGGACTCAGGTCGAGCCAGCTGTGAGTCGAGCGTGTGCAGCCTCCCTCACAGTGGGAAACCTTCCGTTACATATGTAGGAGCTGTGGAAGTGGAGCACTCACGGTTCTTTTTGTAGAGCAAGATCTCGAACTGGTCCGCGAGGTGGTGGTCGAGCGCGCGGTCCACGCGTTCCTCCGCCTCCTTCTCGGTCAGCTCGCCGTACATCCACGTGCACCTGTACACACACACACACATGTACACCGGGCTGCACTGGCCGCATCACTCCGGGCGACGAGACACCATCTACACATGACAGCTCAGCGGCCGAGAGCGTCCAAACGGACCCCTTCCATGAAACTTATCTGTTCGTTATACCTACCTACTATTTATTTCAGGATTCAGTCGCCGATGCGATCGTTACGAAAGGTGACATAATAAGGAAGTAGCGACCTTCGAGTAGGTATTATCTGACCCGAAAGGACGGAATCGTCTCGTAACTGGAAACTGGCACCTGCAGGACAAATTAGTTCCAGGCTATCATCACAGCACTGCGTACGATCACTGTAGGTACTCGGAGCGTTGTCCGATCGTTTGAAGGAGGCTGTAGAGCGGTACCTGCAAGATTTCTGCATGACCTCGGCGCGGTTGTAGCCCGACATCTTGCAGAAGGTCTCGTTGCAGTACACGATGGGGTAGTCTACGATCTGCGCGTTCGCCAGTAGGAAGCTGCTGTCTGCTGCACCGCAATCACAGTACATATTTTAATAATAATAAATATACACGTACAATTAAAAACAGTCAGAAAGGCCGCCTCTAGTTTCGACCGCTTCCAGCGTTCCTTTTTACACGAACACACTAATTATATAAATGCCAAAATTTCTATACGTTTGTTTCTCTTTCACACTAGAATTTGAATGCATTTTGATAATGGTATAGATGTAGATTATACCTACCCTGGACTAATATAGGCTATATTTTATCCAGAAAATATAAAGGTCTGTATTGGAAACGCTGGTAAAATCGCGAGGCGCAGGGTAGTATAATAAGCAACTAACAAACTGGAATAAAGTTGAAAAAAATTTTTTTTATATTATTCATCTTTCTTCTATATTTAAGATTTGATATTATGTGCAAGCACATTTCAAATCTCTTTTTGTAGAGGTGGATAGATAGGTAGGTAAGTACCTACCAGTACCTACCTAGCCAATACAAATATCTATTTACCAAATAGGTACTTATCTACTTACATAAACTGTACATACGCTATGTAAATATCTATGTACGTACATTTGTAAAAGTCGTGTGTGTGTGTGTGTGTATATAAATGTAAAGTTCGAAGCGAGAGATCCGTTTAATAAATAAAGCCTATCGTCGATAAATAAACAGCGAGTGATAGAGCAGCATCCTCCGGGAACCACTACGGCTCGCAGAGGCGGCGAGATACGCCGCCGCCGGATAAATAAAGGTCGAAACAGAGCGTATATTTTTCAGGTTCATATTGATTCCATTCGGTCGCGCTTTCCGCTCGCGGCTGGCGGCGAGACCGGCGAGCGACGTGACGCGGGAAGCCTGCCTGCTCCAGACGACGGCGACGTGCCGACACCAGTCAGAGGTTTACGAGAGGAACGGTGCCGGGTTCCGGTCTCACCCGAGCCTTATGGGGCTCGCGCTCCTCGCCCACGGAACTGCATATACATATATTTATTGAATCCTCGTATAATACGTACTGGAGCCAATTGGAGCTTACGAAAAAACGCAATTTTAGTTTTTTGTAAGATTTGTACCTATTGTTATTATTGTAAAATATAATAAAACCGGACAAGTGACTCGCCCACCGAGGGTTCCGTACAAACTAGTAGATAAAAGGGGAAATCATATACCTATATATTATATTTTCCTTCTTATAACGAAAAATATACATCGTAAAAAATATTTAAAACCTGTTTTAACTTATGCTAATTAAGCTCTTTCATATAATACCCAACATGATACGTTTAATTAACTTTAAAATTTGGAACCTCATTCCTTGCGTAAAGACAATTTTTTTGTGATTAAATTAAAAATGACCGGTTTTCGGATTTTTTCCTATATTTATACTATAACACAATGCATCTTGCCAAATTTCATATTTATAGGTCAACAGGAAGTACTCCATATGTTTTGATTCCCTAATGAGTGTAGAAATGTAAATTTTTTACGACATATTCGGCTGTAACGTTTTTTTTACGAAAACTGAGAAATTTGATTTTTCTTTCTGCAGCAAGATACTATGGATCTGCGTATATGGTTTTAATTTCAACACGATACCTTTACGCGTTCCCAAGATTAAGGTCTTGACACCCGGACGGACGGACAGACAGACAAACGGACAACAAAGTGATCCTATAAGGGTTCCATTTTTTTCTTTTGAGGTACTGAACCCTAAAAATTGAATAATATATGCGAATTTATAAGGGTTCATCGTAGTTGCTACGGAATTCTAGAACTGGTCACAAAATTTTATTGTTTTTAACAATAAAATTTTGTGACCAATTCGTTTCAATTTTAGGGTTCCGTATCTCAAAAGAAAAAAACGGAACCCTTATAGGATCACTTTGTTGTCCGTCCGGGTGTCAATTCTAGTTTGTCAGAGGTCAAGACCTGTATCTCGGGAACGCGTGAAGGTATCGTGTTGAAATTAAAACATATACGCTGATCATAAAGTCTCTTGCTGCAGAGAGAAATATCAAACGAGAATCAAGAGAGAATAATCAAACTTCTCAGTTTCAAAAAAAACGTTACAGCCGAATGTCGCAAAAACGCATATTTCGACACTCGCAAGGGAATCAAAACCCATGGGGTACTTCCCGTTCACTTATAACTGTGAAATTTGGCAAGAAGCAATGTCATATAGTACACATAAAAAATAAAACCGGACAAGTGCGAGTCAGACTCGCCCACCGAGGGTTCCGTACAAACTAAATAAAAGGGGGAAATCATATATTTTTTTTATATTTTCCTTCATAAACCGAAAAATAAAACTTGTAAAAATATTTGACACTTTCCTTGCTCACCACTCGGATCCGAGTGGGGCGGGGCTATAGTAGCGGCGCCTCCCACTCGGATCCGAGCAAGCTCCCGTTCATTTTGTAGTAGTCAGTAAACCGCCGGCGTTTGAGGCAGTCAACGTTGCTTTGCGCGGCCACTCTGTACTTAATCAAAATTCGCCTAAAAGTTTTGGTTCCCAGCTGAAGTGAAGGGTCTGCAGAGGGCGAAGAATGTGTTAAAAACCTGTTTTAACTTATGCTAATGAGGCTCTTTCATATGATACCCCACATGATACGGTTAATTCACTTTAAAATTTGGGCCCTCATTCCTTGCATAGAGACACTATTTTTTTGTGATTAAATTAAAAATGTCCAGTTTTCGGATTTTTTCCTATATGTGTATTCTAACACAATGCTTCTTGCCAAATTTCAGAGTTCTAGGTCAACGGGAAGTACCCCATAGGTTTTGATTCCTCTGCGAGTGTCGAAATGTGCGTTTTTTACGACATATTCGGCTGTAACTTTTTTTTACGAAAACTGAGAAATTTTATTTTTCTTTCTGCAGCAAGATACTATGGATCTGCGTATATGGTTTTAATTTCAACTCGATACCTTCACGCGTTCCCGAGATAAAGGTCTTGACACCCGGACAGACGGACAACAAAGTGATCCTATAAGGGTTCCGTTTTTTCCTATTGAGGTACGGAACCCTAAAAAACAACGGGTCGCACTACGGGAGTGCCGGCAGAAATTAAAACTAAAAAATAAAATAGCAAAAAGACTGACTCGTGAAGGATTTGTACCTCCGCCCCCCGATTGACAAATTGAAAGGCATTTTGTTTGGACATTGGCGTCTTTTTTAGGGTTCCGTACCCAAAGGGTAAAAACGGTACCCTATTACTAAGACTTCGCTGTCTGTCTGTCTGTCTGTCTGTCTGTCTGTCTGTCTGTCTGTCTGTCTCCAGGCTGTATCTCATAAACCGTGATAGCTAGAAAGCTGAAATTTTCACAAATGATGTATTTCCGTTGCCGCTATAACTACAAATACTAAATATTAAAATAAAAAAAATATTAAGGGGGGTCCCCATACAATAAACGTGTTTTTAGGGTTCCGTACCCAAAGGGTAAAAACGGGACCCTATTACTAAGAGTTCGCTGTCTGTCTGTCTGTCTGTCTGTCTGTCTGTCTGTCTGTCTGTCTGTCTGTCTCCAGGCTGTATCTCATAAACCGTGATAGCTAGAAAGCTGAAATTTTCACAAATGATGTATTTCCGTTGCCGCTATAACAACAAATACTAAAAATAAAAAAAATAAAAAATTAAGGGATAATGGGGATAATTATTAATTATCCCCATACAATAAACGTGTTTTTTTCGTATTTTTTTGCTCAATATTAAAAACGGTAACAGGTAGACGCTTCAAATTTTCACAGAATATTTACTTGTATATTACCTTTCAAAATAAATAATTAAATAACAATATAGTAAATATTAAAGGGGGGCTCCCATACATCAAACGTAATTTTTAAGCAATTTTTACTCGATCTTAATTAACAGGTAGAAACTTGAATATTTGTAAGTAAATATTTAGAAATATATTAACTATAAAAATAAATACCTAATCTAATACATAAAAACTCACAAAATGAAAATAATCCGTGCATCTAAACGCGGTGCGAGCGCCGCGCCGCGGTGTGGTGGTGGCGCGAGCGCGAGGCGGTTGCTAAGCAACGGCCGCGTGGGTAGCGGGGGAGGTAACGGAGCGAGCCATAGCCGCGCGTATTCGCGCGAGCGTCGTCATGCTGCCCGGATGTGTATCGAAAACCTACCTATAAGTTTGCAATTTACTACTTGGAATTACGTTGATTTCTCGTTATTTTGTAAACAGAACTAAACAACGGGTTATACTCAAATAGATAACGTGTTTAGCAATATTGACTTAAATGCTGGCACGTACTGTGCACTATTTAGTTACCATAGCCCTTTATGGATACAATTTCGAATTGAGCAATAGATTTTATCAAAACTACCCGAAAAGCAAGAATAAACTCTCATGGATTTATATAACAACTAAAACAGACTAAAAATTAGTATACCTACAACAAACGTGATTTTCTATTATAGATGATAGTACGGAACCCTTCGTGCGCGAGTCCGACTCGCACTTGGCCATTTTTTTTATTTGCAGCCACTCAATCAAATACATTTATTTTATAGTCCTTAATCAACTAAGATTAGACAAAGTCTCCTTTGTTCCAAGTAGTATCGGAAAAGAGATACATGAGATTGAAAATACGATAGAAAACATTAGAACTCAGAGATTATGGATATATCATCAAAGTAAACAAAAGTATTGCACCTTTTGTTGCTTTCTAAATGGAAGAAGCTCAATTAAACACTTACAAAGAGCTCTTTAAGATAAGATAAGATAAATATATTTCAGGTAAAATCTTTCCTTCTTTTGGTCTTTGTAAGTGTTCAATGATTTTTACATAATCATGATTGATTATATTCATAAACCCGATTCTTCGTTTCCTTCGACTGCCACGTCATTACGAATTATTAGGTCAAAGAACTGTGCCAGTGGTGTTGTTTCGTCCTGGTACCTTGCCTATCCCATAAACCATTAAATTGACATTATATGGGCACAGCACCTTAATGTGCACCTCCATGCAATACAAGTGCAATAATGATAATTTTCCATGAGGGATTATCGTCTCTCGGCTCCTCTTTGTATTAAAATATAAACAAAATATATTCTCCTGTTGGAATGCCGAGACTGGATTCTTCCACGTAAAATCCACGAATCGCATCCATCTAGATAGCGATTCAAGAAGTCTTCTGCGTTTAGGTCTTTTTGTTATCATCATCATCTCAGCCATGTCCACTGCTGGACATAGGCTTCCCCCATGGATTTCCAAAAACACCGATTGGAAGCGGCTTGCATCCAGCGTCTTCCCGCCACTTGTATGAGGTCGTCTGTCCATCTCGTGGCTGGTCTTCCTATACGCTGCGCTTGCCGGTACGTGGTCTCCACTCGAGAACCTTTCGGCCCCATCGGCCATCAGTTCTACGTGCTATGTGCCCTGCCCACTGCCACTTCAACTTGCTAATCCGCTGTGCTATATCGGTGACTCCTGTACGTCTACGTATCACTTCATTTCTGATCCGATCTCGTAGAGAGACTCCGAGCATAGCCCTCTCC
Source organism: Lycia hirtaria (assembly GCA_947563715.1). NCBI lineage: Eukaryota > Metazoa > Arthropoda > Insecta > Lepidoptera > Geometridae > Lycia > Lycia hirtaria. The sequence continues at coordinate 31,915,749 of OX387375.1, forward strand.
ATAGCTTGGTATTTTGTACTTCAATTAAATATGTTCCTAGTTTTAAATGTTCTCCATAATAACTTCTGATCTGCTCAATTTGGTACGTGCCAAGGGCATTTATAATTAGATCGTCAGCATTTAATATTGGAAAATCATCCAACCTCGGTACTCACATACTGAAAAAGAAAATCTACTCATCTTCTATTTAAATTATTTGAAAGTACATATTCGGCTAACCGATTTATAGCACCCGATCTTGGAGCTATTTCATTGATTATTATTTCTTGTACCAGTCTGTAATCCGTCAAAGGAACTCGGAATGCATTTAACGACGCTGCTGCGATTTTAATTTAACGAAAAATATGTAAAAAAAAAAAAGTGAGCGATGCTGGTGGAATTTGTATTTTAGTCTGCCATTTATGGTTTCAACTACCCATCAGCACCACATCCACTGTGTTTACCGATATCAGTTCCAATCATTGAGAAAACCAAAAGCCCGTTTATGATAGCCAGGTCACAGAAATGCAATAACAGAGTCCAAATGAGAAGCCAGTCAAATAAACGATATGAAAGATCTGGTTAGAAAAACTGAACGTGTGCACACGATACGAATACTGGATAACCAATGAATGACACAGTAAGAGAACGTTTGCTGAGTGAAAACAAATAATACAGCGAGCAAAACTTGCAGCGGAGCACTCCGGTTACCAACTCTAGCGCAGATAGTCGAATCTAGCGCTGTTATTGGTTAATAAACTTATATGGCCGTCGGTTGGGTCCAAAACCGGTTCTTACAATTCTATTCAATCATTTAATGCTTCTATTATTGTATAAAGTTTTGAAGCTTCGTCACTAGATGGCGGTGCATTACGAATACCAAGATTCTGAATCACGCAAACAGTACGTGTTAGGAATTACAGTGGCTAAGTTGTACGATAGAAGTAAGTTAGACTAAGACTAAGCAACAAATAGTGAAATTTAACACAACAGATAACAATATAGTCTCTTTGACCCAGTGGGGTAAAATCAGTGTTGTTTGATTTACCTACCACTTCCACCCTTAGGAACCATAGGACATCTAGTTTGTTCATGGTCCTTCGGAGTCGGAAAGTTCGGATTAGCGAATCCAAGAGGTAAAAGCTGGTGGGCAGTGGATCGCTGTCGCAACATCGCCAAGCTTCAGCCTAGTTAGCCGATCGTATCGAGATCGGAACTCCGGTTGGTCGGAAACCGGAGCGGTACAAGTGATATCATCAAGATATAACCCGGGTGACGTCAGGAGACGTTAACCGGTCATCACGGCGGAGTTGAGACCCAACGAAGTCGATCACGCAGACGGCGCCGGGAGCTGTTCCTGTCCCGTCACGTGAAGGAAACGTGCGAATAAGCGGAGCATTCTGAAGCGGAATAAGCGGCAACCAACAGTGAATTCCGATAAGTGAAGTGAAACTGTGAGTACTTTGTATTTTATTTATTGGCTCAGCCGAAAATAAGAAGATTGGCGAATTTGGACATTGATAAATTAATTTACCAATAATTAATTTATTTACTAAGAAATTAATTGGTCGACAATTAATTAATACTTGTGTATCTTTCGAAGTTAAATTAATTTGTATTGTGTGCCTAAGTTAACATTAACTTGTAATATTTCTGTGGTTTTTCTCATATATTTCACACTTAGAAAAAAATTACTGTCTTGTCATTAACTTAGAATAATTTGTAACTCGATGCATTGAAACTTGAACTTCAGACAAAAACTGAACTTAATTTGATTTTAACATTTTATTTGGAACTTTGTTAATTTATCATAACTACATCAACATGCAATCTACTATTAATTTTCAAAATGATTTGTATACACGCATATTAAAAGCGAGAGCAAACTTTAAAAAATCACCGAAAGAAAGGATAACTAAAGAGTACCTAGAAGGTAGATTGGAATCGGTCGATCAACTTTGGTTTGAATTTTTGTCAGGTCATAAAGAGTTATGGCGTAATTATAGTTCTCAAGAAATAAATGCATCTGAGTATATAAAATGTGAAATGTATGATAAGTGTGAAGAAATATGTATGGATTATAAATGTGAATTGAAAACATTCTTATCCAAATTTAATCAGCCGAGTAAGAAAGATAACCCTTCTACAAGCAATGTTAGTCAGATGATGTCGCCACATGTGAAATTGCCTAAAATTAATATTCCGAATTTCTCGGGCTTGTATTCTGAGTGGTGTACTTTTAAAGACTTGTTCCAATCATTGATAGGACAAAATGATTCACTAGATAATGTACAAAAGTTACACTACTTGAAGAGCTATCTTAACGGTGAAGCAGAACAGCTTCTGAGGCACATACCTATTCAGGAAACTAACTTTGAAAGATGTTGGAATTTACTAGAAGAGCGATTTGATAACAAAAAATATATTTCACATCAAGTTTTGAAACGGCTGCTAAGTCAAAAGAATTTAACTGCTGAATCAGCAAAAGGTTTAAAAGACATAGTTGATACAACTAATGATTGTTTGGCAACCCTCTCTAATTTAGGTATTGATGTGAAGAGTTGGGATATTTTGATAATTTACATCTTGACGTTGAAGTTGGATCACGAAACTCGACGTCAATGGGAGTTTAATGTAGCTACTAATATATTGTCTGATGAACTGCCCAAATACGATGAGTTTAAAGAGTTTTTGACTCAGAGATTTCGCGCAATCGAGTTTCTTGATACAAAATCAACGACAGGAATCAAAAGCCAAAACAATAAAGTCAAATCACTTCATGTTACAAACGAAACTACTATTTCGTGTCCGTTTTGCACGGAAGGTCATAAATTGAGCCAATGTAAAGGTTTTCACAAAGAATCTGTTGACGCTCGACGCAAGTTTGTTCTTGAGAACAAATCTTGTTTCAATTGCTTGGGTAGCAATCATTCTGCTAAAGATTGTCGCACTACTTTAAGGTGTCGGATTTGCAGACGAAACCATCATTCGCTGCTACATCCTAAGGGTTCTGGAAATTCTGGGTCAAATTCCAATGCTATCACAACCGAGGTTAACCACGGTGGGCGAGTTGCCATTTCGTCAGATAGTGCAACAACTCCGTCGGCATCTTCGAATGCAGGACAACAAACCTCAGGTGTAGTCTCATGTTTTGCTACTGGAAAGGGCCAGAAGCAAATCTTGCTCGCCACAGCTATAGTTATGGCTAAGGCTAAAAACGGTAAACGTTATTCTGTTCGTGCGCTCCTAGACCAGGGGTCGCAAGGATCATTTATTACTGAATCCACAGTTCAGTATTTAGGTTTGAGAAAATCACCAGCTACGAATCAAGTAACTGGCTTGGGTGGAGACAAAACTCTTGTTTCCAAGGCGATGGTTACCATCGACATACAATCCCGGATTGATCCAAGTGTCAAAATTCCGGTAAAGGCTCATGTGCTTAACAGCATAACTTCTCTTCTTCCATCGAGAAGAGTTGAGGTGATAGAATGGGAAGAAATCAGCGTAGCGCTTGCTGATCCCCAATATTACATTCCCAACAAAATTGAAATTTTATTGGGAGCAGAAGTGTATGGTAGAATACTTCAGGATGGACTTAAGCGAGGACCTCTCGGCACACCCATAGCACAAGCTACTAGCCTAGGTTGGATCTTGTCAGGTGTTGTAAACTCAACTGCCGAGGCTTCTTCAAACATAAATGTCATGCATTGTTGTGCCAATAAGGACAACGAAATGCTCAGAAAATTCTGGGAACTTGAATCAGATGTTCAACAACCACGTGAAGCAATGTTCACAGACGATGAAAAACGATGTGAAGAACACTTTTCCGAGACAACTCGGAGAGATGAAGACGGCAGATACATTGTTCGTCTTCCATTCAGGAACGGCATACCTGAGGTAACAGCATCTAAAAAAATTGCTGAACAAAGATTAAGGTCATTAGATCAGAAGTTGAATAAAGACAAAATTCTAAAGCTAAAATATAGTGAAGTCATTGATGAGTATCTGGCGTTAGGTCACATGGAGGAGATACCTGAGGACGAGGTTGATCATCCAAAGGCTATTTACTTACCTCATCACGCAGTGGTCAGACATGATAAAGATACCACTAAGGTAAGAGTAGTCTTCGATGCTTCCTGCAAGGGAAGTAACAACCGCTCGTTGAACGATCAACTTCTTGTTGGACCTACCTTACAACCAGATCTCAGACATCTCGTCACTCAATGGAGAGAAGCACCGATATGCATAGCTGCTGACGTCGTGAAGATGTACCGCCAAGTGAAGGTTGACACGCAGGATGCAGATTACCAAAGAATACTCTGGACAGATAGTAAAACACAAAAGCTTAAACATTATAGACTTACCTGTGTTACATTTGGAACGGCATCTGCTCCATACTTGGTAGTGAAGTCTCTTCAGCAAGTAGCGCAGGATCACAGTGCAGAATATCCATCAGCATCTGAAAAAACACTAAAACACTTTTATGTTGACGATCTAATGACAGGGGTTCAAACGTACGAAGAAGGCAGAAAGTTGTATAAAGAAATGAATGATCTTTTAGCAAAAGGTGGATTTAGCTTACAGAAATGGACAAGCAATAGTGAGAAACTACTTCAGGAAATGAAAGATAGTGAGAAAGAAAAGGAAAATACAGGAAAAGAGATAGAAGAAGGGTTGAAAATAAAAAGCGATGAAATAATGAAGATAGTTGGACTCACCTGGAACCGCAGCGAAGACTCGTTCCGCTACCACGTTGACACAGCCGACGTACGCGAACCTGCAACAAAAAGAACAATAATTTCGGATATCAGTCGTTTCTACGACCCACTTGGGTGGGCCGCGCCAAGCATAGTAATATCGAAAATCATTATTCAAAAACTATGGTTGGCAGGCTTGGACTGGGACGAATCAGTCCCAATAAATATATTAAACGAATGGAAAATGTACAAAAACGAACTGAAGTTATTATGTAATATTTCCATACCTCGTTGGATTGGACTTCGGGCAGGAGATTTCATTGAGCTCCATGGATTTAGTGACGCCTCGAAAGATGCTTACGCCGCCGTGGTGTATTCTCGCGTTGTAGACTCCAAGGGAGAAATCCATGTCTCGTTGATATCTGCGAAAACTAAAGTCGCCCCAGTAAAACAAGTGTCCATTCCACGACTTGAATTGTGCGGTGCAGTTCTACTGACACGTTTGATGACGGATGTCGCGTCAGTTATGAAGATTGATAAAACTCACCTGCATGCCTGGACGGATTCTATGGTTGTCCTTGCTTGGATAAACAGCCATCCTAGTCGCTGGAAAGTATTTGTAGCGAATCGCGTGTCTGAGATCATAACTAATCTAGATTCTCACCACTGGTCACATGTTCCTACCAAATGCAATCCAGCAGACGCGGCGTCAAGAGGCCAAAGTCCATCTGAGTTGGTGACTAATGCAAGTTGGGTCAATGGGCCACAGTTCCTGCACAACGAAACAATTGATTATAAAAAACCAAAAGATATTTACACGGAGGCTGAAGAAGAAAGCGTAAAGGCTCACTGTGCTACCACCACCATTGATGACTCCTTCATGGAAAGATTCTCGTCCTTAGTCAGAATGGTTAGAGTAGTAGCTTACTGCAAACGTTTCTTCAGCAACCTTAAAACAATAAAATCAGAAAGACGCGTTGGATATCTAACCACGCTGGAACTACAAAACGCACTAGATTGTTCCATACGAAAATGTCAATCTGAATACTTCAAAGAAGAAACAGCCTCAATCAAGAATAATTTAGACCTACCGAAACGACATCCTTTGCGAGCCTTGAATCCATTCATGGATCAGAAAGGCATATTGCGAGTAGGAGGACGGCTGGAACATTCTCAATTGAATATGAACAGAAAACATCCGATTATAATGCCGAAACATCGCGCTTAACTACACTTATAATCGGAGACGCTCACAAACAGACACTTCATGGAGGCCCACAACTAATGTTGGCATACATTTTGTCAAAATATTGGATTATAGGGGCGAAACAACTAGTAAAGGCTTACTATCGCAAATGCGTCACTTGTGTGAAGGTCACAGCTGCATCTAAAAACCCGTTAATGGGTCAGCTGCCTCCAGCTAGAGTGACACCAACCCGATCGTTTAGCCACAGCGGAGTTGATTATGCTGGCCCTATTCAAATGCGCACCAGTAAAGGTAGAGGTCATAAATCCTATAAGGGATATATTTGTTTGTTTGTCTGCATGTCCACACGCGCAATACATTTAGAGGCCGTAAGCGATCTAACGTCAGAGGGCTTCCTGCAGGCATTTAAGCGTTTTCAGGCAAGACGTGGTCATTGTTCGCATTTATGGAGCGACAATGGTACGAATTTCATTGGCGCTGCTGGAGAGCTCAAAAGGTGTGATATGGCTGAACAACAGTCCATGCTACATGAAGTAGCTGTGGCTCTAGCTGTACATGGCTGTGAGTGGCATTTTATCCCTCCCCACTCACCAAATTTTGGCGGATTGTGGGAAGCAGGCGTCAAATCGGTAAAATACCACCTAAAACGTATTGCAGCCAACACCACATTGACATATGAAGAGATGGCTACAGTTCTCGCCCAAGTTGAAGCATGTCTCAATTCTAGACCGACGTCAATTATCACTAATGAGTCAGATAGTAACTACACAATTCTCACACCTGGACATTTTTTAATTGGAGAGCCATTGGTGACAGCACCTGATTATAATTTTGAGGAGTCGAACGTTGGTATCTTGAGGAGATGGCAACACACGCAACGTATGTTACAAACTTTTTGGCGACAGTGGTCGCAGGAATACTTGGCAAAATTTTTGCATAGGTACAAGTGGTCAACCCTAACTCCTCAGCCCACTCTTGGTGATGTAGTAGTGGTGAAGGAAGATAACCTACCTCCTTGCCGCTGGCTCTATGGTAGAATAATTGCTATCCATCCAGGTGCAGATAGCATTGCTCGAGTAGTTACTTTAAAAACTAAAAATGGTACTCTTAAGAGACCAATATCGAAACTGTGTTTCTTGCCAGTGACGAAAGAATGAACGCTTGTTGTCTTTCGTGAATTTGCATTGTATAACACTCACTTATTATTGTTAAAATACCAATTCATGTTAATATTTGAATTTCATCGTCAAAACTTAAACTCATTTTGTAATATTTGCGAAAAACTTCTTAATGTAAGATATCTTTAGTAAGGACAAAGGTCCACTTTGCCCTTGGTGGGCGATGTATGTATAAAGTTTTGAAGCTTCGTCACTAGATGGCGGTGCATTACGAATACCAAGATTCTGAATCACGCAAACAGTACGTGTTAGGAATTACAGTGGCTAAGTTGTACGATAGAAGTAAGTTAGACTAAGACTAAGCAACAAATAGTGAAATTTAACACAACAGATAACAATATAGTCTCTTTGACCCAGTGGGGTAAAATCAGTGTTGTTTGATTTACCTACCACTTCCACCCTTAGGAACCATAGGACATCTAGTTTTGTTCAATTATGTTCTTAAAATAAAGAAAAAATGTAAAAGAGCTATTAAGATTATGAAGGTTCCGAGAATTTTTGAACTCAAATATCATGGCTGCGATACGACTTAGACAGTTGGTGTCTAAATGAACATAGCTTAGTAAAAGTATATCTTTCCGATAATTCTAGTCTTTTTAATGGCTGCAAAACTAGAAACAGACGCCAATTTTGCCCATACCCCTTTATATCGGTGCTCTAACTTATTGAGCTAACGAGTTTTACGTGCATGTGACGAAAATAAGCATTCGTCGCAACGGAATGACGTCATGCTAGAAGGACAAACTTGTATACAATAATGAACTTTAAATGCAGAACGTGAGAATAGGTTTCTGACTGTCCGTTTTACGATCTGACGCGAGTTTGACATTTTTTACCCATCCCAAAAATGCACAACGCTGCTAAAGAAGTTTTAACTTAAAAATCTGAAAACTGTACATTTTTAATTTAAACACAAAAAATAGGGTCTCTATGCAAGGAAGGAGGGTCAAAATTTTAAAGTGCTTTAACCTTTATCATGTGGGGTATCATATGAAAGGGTTTTATTAGCACAAGATAAAACAGGTTTTTAACCCGTTCCTTGCTCGCCACTCGGATCCGATAATAGCTGGGAACCAAAACTTTTTAGGCGAATTTTGATTAAGTACAGAGTGGCCGCACAAAGCAACGTTGACTGCCTCATACGCCGGCGGTTTACTGACTACTACAAAATTAACGGGACGCTCGCTCGGATCCGAGTGGGAGGCGCCGCTACTATAGCCCCACCCCACTCGGATCCGAGTGGTGAGCAAGGGATGGGTTCAATATTTTTACGATGTACTATTTTCGGTTTATGAAGGAAAATATAAAAAAAAAAACCTTTTATCTACTAGTTTGTACGGAACCCTTGGTGAGCGAGTCTGACTCGTACTTGTCCGGTTTTATTTTTCTAATTAAATCAACAAAATGTTAAGTAATTCAACTTTTTTTTTTTGGGAAAAGCCTATGTAGGTACAATGTTTGACACGGGGTCAAAGTTGTCAGGAAGTAGTCGTGCATATTTTTACCCGACTGCGCAAGGAGGGTTATGTTTTTCGAGTGCATGAGTGTTTGTATTTTTATTTGTATTTATGTGTGTGGGTATGTTTCTATATTACCTCCTACAGCCTAAACGGCATGACCGATTTTGATGTGCGAGGTATCGAGACTCGAGATGAGTCTCGAGTCTCTGAGTCTTGACTCTAGCGAGGTTAGATTTATCTTCACTCCCTGAATGTCATAGATTAACTATGTTTTTTGTAATTATAATAACATAACTCTCGCAAAAATAAAAAAATGCAAATTTTTCGTAACTTCAAACGAACTTTTTCGTATAAAATAAGTGACTTTACTAGAATTAATGTACAGCATGCGCATTTATAAACTTTTACAGCAAATTTGGGCATATTTTCTAACCAAAAACGTTTACTCAACAGCATAACAAACGTAACGCATGCGTAGGTATATTAATTTATTTACGTATATTAAGTTACAGTACAGAAATCGCTCTTATGCAGTCGGGTATTTTGTTTTTCTTTTAATATTATACACTAAGATTATACACTTATTCAAACTAAAGAAGGTGGTGATTAAATCTCTTAATCACCTTAATTTTTTACCCGACTGCGAAAGAAGGAGGGTTATGTTTTTCGAGTGTATGTATGTATGTAAATTTCTTTGGCACGCCCTAGAGCCTAAACGGCTTGTCGTATTTTTATGTGAGTGGTGTCAATAGATTCGTCTTAGTCGTGAGAGTGACACTGGGTACATCAAAATTAAAAAAATAACGAAATTAAGGATTTTTGGCGGCAAAAAGTAATCTAAAAAAAAATGTTTTCAAAATACATCGAGTGTGGTATCAAGATAAAGAATTTTTAACGGTGATTACGAATATATATATATATATATATATAACGTATATGTTTTATTGGAGTTTGGAATAATAAAATGCTAATAAATCACATCACACTTCACACTAATAATATAGTTATATTATGCGAAGTTTGTGTTAGTTTGTTGCTTCTTCACGGTAAAACGGCTTGACGGGTTTGGCTGAAATTTGGCACACAGGTAGTTTATAATCTGGATTAACACATAAGATACTTTTTATCCCGGTATTCCCGCGAGAACGGGTAAAACAGGATTAAACATATTTCGCAAATTTAAAAAAATGCATTTTGTCGTAATCTCCAACGAACTTTTTCGTAATAAACAAGTAGTTTTACTAGAATTATTCTTAAGAATGCGCATTTATAAACTTTACAAAGATTTTACGCATACTTTTTCACAAAAAAAAAAACGTACACTTAACAGCATATCAAGCGTAATGAAATCATAAGTTAGACTGCAAAAACTACTTTTCTGCAGTCGGGTATTTTCTTTTTCTTTTAACATAGATACTTGTTGTTATTTGTATTGTTCCGAGGTGAGTTATTTTAGCCTTGGGAGTACTAACTTTTTATACATAGAATTCGAGGCCATATTTTTGTTTTTATACTTTGTGTAATTGGGAGTTAGGTAATACAGATTTCAAACTCGGATATGTAAGTGTATACATACACCTCTGTGCACATAAAAAATAGTCCGTCGGTGACGACGCCTCTGTCATTCGCTGTTCGGTATAGGTACATATACGTATCGAAGCACACTCGCTTTGAACTTTTGCTTGAAAGTAGAAATTGATTGTGCCATAGCAAGCTCGATATGTAGACAGATCGGCTACTATGACACTGGACCGCGCTCTATACAATAGAGAAAGACAACGCGGTCAGAATTGTGAAATACAAGACTGGAAGACTAGACTTAACTTTCACAATGTCTTTCAACATTCTCTAAGAAAATGATTCGCAGAGAGTAAGCGTGAGCGACGTGTGTTGTGAGTCGAGGGCGTCACCAGCCCATGGCCCAGGGGGGGGGGGGGGGGGGGGGGCAAGTTAATATTATGGAGGATGAGAAAAATATGAATTGTAGGTACAGGTACAATTGCACGGCCTTAGGACTGGTTGCTTTGCAGTTGGCTAAATTTTTTTTATCTCTAGGGGGGGGGGGGCTGCCCCCCTTGCCCCCCCACCCTGTTTGTAAGTATTGGTAGTATAACAGGGCACAGAAGGTACGTATAGGTATACTGACGTTGGCTCGAGGAGCGGCGGATGATGTTCTCCAGGAAGGTGTTCTGCGGGGCCACGAGCCCCCGGCGGCCGCCCGGCATGCCGCCGCCGCATGCGCCTGCGCCGCCGGCTCACCTCACATGCCGCGCCCGTCCGCGCCGCCTCGCCTCGCCCGCGCACACACACTGCGGACACACGCGTATCGTGCCGGTCACCAGTGTCCGCAAGCCGAGTGTGCACGCTTGTCGTTATAACCTGCACTTATACAGTAATAAGGCATCACTCGGTTCTCTCCATGCTCACCGTGCAAGTTTCAACTAGGTATCAAATCACGCAAAAAGGGAACCATAAATAATAAGTGTCATGTCAGGAATAAATCAATACTTTCCCCGCGGATTTCAAATAAAAACTGTTTCCAATTGAAAAAAAAAACAGGTAAAATTGAACGAACAGCATGAAGATTCTGAATATTAAAGAGGATGAAGGGATATAAGATTTTGTTAAGAAATGCAATATGTTTTGAGTAATTGTTCTATGTGCGGTACTAACGTTACAAGTGCTAAAAAGAATAAACAGTTTAAAGTTCGGCAAGTTACAATTAAATTTGTAATAAGTACCTAACTACTTACTCACCATTTTTTATTTGCAAAATATTATAACAGTAAAAAAATATAGACACATCGCTTGCTCACGATTAACCATAAGCAAATATAAATATTGGTGGACATTTCACATAACACCATCTAGCCCAAACTAAGCAAAGCTTGTACCTACTATAGAAACTAGATGGTTGTTATAATACATAAGTAAAAACTTTTTTTTTTGTAAATACATACTTATGATACACAGAAACACTCTGACACAGAACAAACATCCTTGCTCATCAATTGCTCAAGAGGCAGTCGTACTACCAGTGAGCCATGTGACCTGTTAATCCACATACACTGTATTTTGATAATTTTAAGATGAATATGACCGAAGTTTTTACGCTCAATGAGATATGGATTAATCTATCACAATACAGATAAAAAAACAGTCCAAACAATGGATAGCAAAAAGCTTCGCTGCAAATAATACGCTTATTTTTTTAAAATATTATAATAATAAAATAATATTATTATAAATAATAATATTATAATATTATCTAATATTAAAAAGAGAAGAGGTTTGCCTGTGCAATGGCCTCGTAGGCCATCTGTTGGCTCATTTTGATATCTAATATTTTCCAAAAACTTTCGATACAATAATTTTGAATATGAAGCAGTAGACCTCGCGAGCACAGAGTTCTTTGCAACAATGAATTTTGGTAAAGTTGATACTGACAAAGTGTAGGAACTCTTCGTAGAACTACCTATAGGTAGTATTTATTTACATTCATGTTTACTTAGAGTTGTCGTTAGAAGTTTTTCTTGTTGAAGTGAAAACCGTCGGGCACCGCCTAGATATAAGATCATCGCCTAGAAGCAACAGCCTCCAGCTTCGCAATGGAGTCGGCGACCCTCAGCAGTGCGTCCTGCGAGACCGGCTGGGAACGGCGCAGTCGCAGCACAGCGGCACACGGGCCGCCTGCGCCTGCTGCCGCGACACGCGTGCGGACAGACGGACAGACGGACAGACGAGCGCAGTTGTCGAGCGCTGCCCTCACACTCATATCTACCTCATATAAATACGTTAACATTTATTTCATTTCAATGAGTAACAATCGGGAAAAACTAATAAAGCACAAGTTTGTGAATGTGTGAGTGTGCGTCGCTACTCGCGCACACCGAAGTGTGAGTGTGCGTCGCTACTCGCGCACACCGAAGTGTGAGTGTGCGTCGCTACTCGCGCACACCGAAGTGTGAGTGAGCGTCGCTACTCGCGCACACCGAAGTGTGAGTGTGCGTCGCTACTCGCGCACACCGAAGTGTGAGTGTGCGTCGCTACTCGCGCACACCGAAACGGATCAACGGTAGACTAGGCATAGGCATCATATTCGGAAACAACGACCGGTTCCAGCGGAGGGCGGTTGAAACAGTGCCGTGCAGCTAGTAGGGACTAGCAGCGAGCGGAGTTAGGGCTTCGGTTAATGTACCTACATATGACTAGGTATATCGTATAAACATGAAACAATTACAAGCGTCAGCAGCGCGCCGCTGAAATCCTCAATGTCGAAGTACGACGGTCGCCGAGGTGCCGCGGTCGACCAGCTCAACGAATACAACATAACGCGAGATTTGATTCTGATTCGAGATTGCTTCTCATTAAATACCTACAAGTTAATTGAAACTGGACACCGCGACGGTAACGATATGTGCTCGTAGAAATAAAGAGTAGGTGTTATTACGAGACGAGCACGTGCGGCCCCGTGGCGAGTGGGGCTACACAGTAGGTGCACGGGGCCATCGCGGCCACATCGGGGAGACCTCACATACAACAGCGAAGTGGACATTCGACGATTACAAACAACATCGGCACTAAAGACGTTTCCAGGTCAGTCACATCGATTTACCTACTTCTGTGGAAGTTAAAGCGATCGGATTACCGACGCAGGGCGCGAGTGAGACCCGAGCGCGACTCCAGCCCGCGGAGCGAGCGGCGGCGACGACACGGGCGCGAATGGAGCGGGCCGGGCCCAGAGCCGCGCCGTCTGCGGCACACGCACCTCGGCTCGCGGAGCACAGCTTGCATCGGAGCGGCCTCGCACGGGACACGGCGGTGGCGCTCCCGGCCGCTGCAGACCGCTCGACGCGCGGACCCACACTGCCGCCCGCCCCGACGCGGCGCGCGCACCGCCCGCGCCACGCATGCGTGTCTGCTCGCTCCGGCCGACGTTCTGTCTCGCTGTAAGCTTTGTGCCACGCGCGCGTCTCCGGTTTCCGCTTTCACTCACCCTGGGAACTTTTGACCAGAAATCACATGACATTCTTTACAACGACAGAAACGTGATGTTCGAGCGTGACGCAAGCACGCGCGTCACGTGTTGCATCTCTGCAGATTGCTGTACATGACACGACTGCTTCTACGGACTCTAGAATAAGTTGGTATAAATAATAAATAAAATCAACACAATACTGTTAAATAATAATAATTTTTTCTACAGAAAAATTTGATGTGAATAAAAAAAAACATCTATTGGCAAACATTGCCAGTAAACCAACTTGTACGATCTCCGGCCCGCGCTCCTCACCAGGTGACGCCGTAGTAGTCAGATGTTGCAGGAATGAAACAACCGGGTACCACTCGACCAAAGACAATTATATGTACAACACTCCCAGACGCCATCCCAAACCGACACATGTCGCTATCGCGTGTTAAAAGGTGTACAGCGCCATCTAGTGGTAGGCAGTGTTGATCTAAACATAATTATACATATCGCCCACCATGAACAAGCTTGGCCTTGTTCATATACCTACTTTATACAATTTTAATATAATAATATGTTTAAGGTGGGGTGATTCCAACAATTTTGAAACATATAAACAGCTAAGGCTAAATACAAATATTGAGTAACTATAACTGTAAAAGGTCCAAATGCTTACACTGGAAACATAATTAATAATATACAGTTTACCCACATTGTACTCAGTTATCATCAATCGGTAGAAGGCACAACTTACTTACCAGGCGTTTTATCGTACCATTTTTGACTTTGAGAGTTACTACTCTAATCAAACTATCCAGGCCCGGGTGAGTGGCAATCACTCTACCGTATAACCATCGACATAGTGGCAAATTCTCTTCTCGAACTACCACTATGTCACCAATTTTCCGCTGAGGCATAGTAGATGCCCACCTATATCTCTTATAGAACCGTGTTAGGTATTGTTGCGACCTCTGGCGCCAAAAATCTTGAGCCATTCTTTGTATATACTGCCATCTTCGCAGTGAACTTATGGCGGCGTCTTCATAGTTCCTATCTGGAGGAGTCACTAGTGCTTCGCCTACGAGAAAGTGTCCCGGCGTTAAGATAGTGTCTAAATCAGGATTTGTACCAGTGGTCACCGAAAGGGGCCTGGAATTTAAACAGGCTTCTATTTGAGATAACACTGTCGTCATCTCTTCAAAGGTTAATGTAGATTGGCCGATAACTTGTTTTAGGTGATATTTAACGGATTTTACTCCCGCTTCCCATAATCCGCCAAAATGAGGAGATCTGGCGGGTATAAAATTCCAAGAGCATCCATTAGTAGCTAAAGATTCTGCAATTTCCTGCATCATTGATCCCTTTTCATTTTTGAAGAGTCTTTTTAGTTCACTAGCAGCCCCGGTAAAATTTGTACCGTTGTCGCTCCATATTTCTGCACAGAAGCCTCGTCTCGATACAAATCTCTTAAAAACCTGCAGAAATCCTTCTGTTGTAAGACTTGTCACAACATCCAAGTGCATAGCGCGAGTTACCATACATACAAATATACAGATATAGCCTTTGTGTGATTGATGGCCACGACCTTTTGCTGTTCTTATTTGGATTGGACCAGCGTAATCGACTCCACTTATTTTAAAAGGTCTGGCAGGTGTGCTCCTTGCTGAAGGCAACTGACCCATCAATTGGGTTTGTGTTTTCTCTGAATTCTTGATGCAGGTTACACACTTCCGAAAACAAAGCTTTACCAGTCGCGTTGCTCCCAAAATCCAATACTTATTTTGTAGGTAACACAGCATCAACTGTGGAGCACCGTGCAAAGTCTGTTTATGAGCGTCCATGACAAGAAGATTGGACAGGTATGCTTCTTAGGGTAACACTATAGGGTGTTTCCTATCTGCATTAAGATTAGAGTGTTGTAACCTGCCGCCTACTCGCAAGATATCTTCATCATCAATAAACGGATTCAAGGATCTTAAGCTGCTTTTCTTGGGTATGTTTTAATTTTTTCTAATTATAGCTATCTCCTTGCTAAAATTCTCTCTTCGACATTGTCGTATACAGCATTTTAGTGTATCATTCAAACCTTGGCTTTTCAAAAATCCATTGTTTTTGTTCAATCCTTTTCTTTTCAGATTATTGATGAATCGCCTGCAGTATGCCATCACTCGTATCATCCGTGTCAGTGAAGAAAATCTTTCGAATAATGATTCATATGTTGTGACATAATGAGCTTTGATGATCTCCTCTATATGTGTGTCCAAATCAATTGGTCTTTTATAATCAATGTGATCTTTGTGCAGGAATTCCGGGCCCAGAAACCACAATGTATTGTTCACAAGCTTAGAAGGTGACTGGCCCCTCGATGCGATGTCTGCTGGATTGCATTTTGTCGATACGTGAGACCAATGATATGATTCTAAGCTCGAGACAATTTCTGAAATACGATTTGCGACAAATATCTTCCAACGGCTTGGATGACTGTTTAACCAAGCAAGGATAACGGTCGAGTCAGTCCAAGCGTGCAATTGACTCTTGTCGATTCCTATCACTGCTGCTATTTCCATCATTAGTTTTGTTAGCATTACAGCACCACAGAGTTCGAGCCGTGGAATAGACACTTGCTTAATTGGAGCAACCTTTGTTTTCGCTGATATCAATGATACATGTATCTGACCCGTATAGTCAATTACCCGGGAATAAACTACAGCAGCATATGCTTCCTTTGAAGCATCGCTGAATCCATGTAGTTCAACCACATCGCCCACCGTTACGTCGATCCAGCGAGGTACTGTTACATTAGGGGCATTCCATAGTGACTGGTGGGACATTTGACTCCAGAATTTGACCTACTTTGAATTATAACTATCTCATAGAAACATATAAAATAGTGAAATATATATTCTAACTTAGATAAATAACTAATGAACCAAATCCCATTAAAAAGAAAACCAAACGGCTAATAAATACTTTGTAAATATTATTTGAATGAATGTGACTGGTGGGACATTCAAAAATCCCTCCTTTCTACCTTTATGCACTTGATAACGAATTTTAGCCAAACCACTTAATTTTTACCTGATTTTTTTGTGTTGGAAAATATGTAATACATACTTTCGTTTTCATCAAAAATTAGACTGATAACTTTCAAGGAAAAAAATTAAAAAATATGTATAAAAGTGACTGGTGGGACAGGTCTTTGTGACTGGGGGGACAAGTACGAAATATATGAAAATAAGTGTTTATTAAAATCAGTTTTATTATCGTTTTTAACATTATTAATCTAGTTCTTCTAATTTTTAGGGTTCTGTACCTTAAAAGGAAAAAACGCAACCCTTATAGGATCAAATTGTTGTCCGTCTGTCAAGACCTGTATCTCGAGAACGCGTGAAGGTATCGAGTTGAAATTAAAACCATATACGCAGATCCATAGTCTCTTGCTGCAGAAAGAAAAATTAAACTTCACAGTTTTTATAAAAAAAAAGTTACAGCCGAATATATCGCAAAAAAACGCATATTTCGACACTCGAATCAAAACCTATGGGGTACTACCCGTTGACATATAACTATGAAATTTGGCAAGAAGCATTTAACTATTTATGCAACTGTACATTTTTTATTTAATCACAAAAAATAGGGTCTTTATGCTAAGAAGGAGGGTCAAAATTTTAAAGTGCTTTAACCGTATCACGTGGGATGTCATATGAAAGAGCTTCATTAACACAAGCTAAAACAGGTTTTAAATATATTTACAATGTATATTTTTTGTTTTATGAAGGAAAATATAAAAAAATATATAATTTCCCCTTTTTATCTACTAGTATGTACGGAACTCTCGGTGGGCGAGTCTAACTCGCACTTTTCCGATTTATACTAACCGTATGCTGTTTAATAAAACAGCAACTAAATTAAACAAAAATATATATTCACCTAAAAGAAATGGAATGGAACCTAAGTAAACTCCAGTAGTTACTTACATATTATTAACAAAAATAAATGAAACTTTAGTAACCTTAGAATTACCAGCAAGTTAAGCAAAATTATCTGACAATAAACTAACACTTAATAACATTCATTTTATATGCACAAAGAAGCTTTATACTATTCAATTTTTGATTAGAACAGAAAATAGAGCTGCAATTGGCAGTATCCAAACAAAGTCCCGCTTTAAATCAGTTGTGAGCGAAAGATATTATGGTTTTGACCAGTCTTATGTGACTGGTGGGACATATTTCAAAACCGTCCCAAAACAATAATATGATCATTTAATCTATAAAAATACGTTAAAATACTATACGATGTGTTTATTGTTACTTCTGGAAAAAATACATTCATAAAATCATATTTCAGGTTAGGAAAACAACTTTTACCTCTTTTTGCGTGACTGGTGGGACATGCGACATGCATCTGTTCAAAGAAGAATTATATAGAAACTAATTCACTTTTTCATTTTATTTTAATGCACCAACGTAGTCTTTTATACGCTTTTTGTGAAATATACGCGCCAACTTTCTATAATTGTCAAAATGGCCAAGAATAGTGTAACAAATCTAACCTAAATTTGTCCACTCAATAATTTTGTATGAAGTAGAAGTTTTCTTAGGCAAAAACATTCGTTTTTTTTACTTTTTTCAATATTTGTTTAGAGATTCATAAAATACAGACATTTGGCTATATGTTCTTACTGAATTAGGAATAATTACTGTGATTTTAAAATTTACTTCGTTTTCCTATTTTACGTGGAATGCCCCATTAGCTAGTATCCGCAGTTCTGCTTTATATTTTGTCCATTCATTCAAGATATTTACTGGAACGACTTCATCCCACTCCAGTCCTGCTAGCCATAACTTCTGAATTAGTATTTTGGCGATAATTATGCTTGGCCCGACCCAGCCTAGAGGATCATTAAAGTGACATATCTCGGATATAATTGTTTGTTTGGTTGCAGGTTCCACGGTTTCAGGCATGTTGATCACATAGCGGAAAGAATCTTCTCTACGACTCCAGGTAAGTCCAACAATTTTCATTATTTCATCTGTCTTTATTTTTAAGCTTTCTTCTGCTTCTTCATTCTTTTCATTTTTCTTGATTTATTGTAATAGTTCTTCACTATTACTTGTCCACTTTTGTAAACTAAATCCTCCTGTTTCAACAAGAAAGTTCAATTCTCTATATAAATTTATTCCATCTTCTACATTCTCGCACCCTGCGAGAAGATCATCCATATAGAATTGGCTTAATACTGCTTTGGCTGCAGCTGGATACCTTTGACCTTCATTAATGCTTAACTGCTGTAACGCTTTTACAGCTAGATATGGAGCAGATGCTACTCCAAACGTGACTCGTAGCATTATATAATGCTTAATCTTCTGAGAGATATCATCCCGCCATAAAATTCTCTGATAGTCTACGTCAGCTTCATTGACCTTTATCTGACGATACATTTTTGGGATGTCAGCCGTTAAACAGATACGCGAAACCCTCCAACGCATCACTAAATGTCTCAAATCAGCTTGTAAAGTTGGACCAATTAACAAGTGATCATTGAGTGACTTATTATTTGTACCCTTACAGGATGCATCAAAGACCGCTCGGACCTTTGAGGTTTATTTATCTTCACGCACCACAGCATGATGCGGTAAGTATATTACTTTTTCATTGTTTACTTCATTAGGTGGTACGAGTTCCATGTGATTTAATTCAATGTATTCATTAATAACTTCTTTATATTTTTGTTTCAGATCGCCGTGCTTCAGTCTTCTTCAAGTAATCTCTTTTCAGCTATCTTCAAAGAATTCTTGACAACTGGATCCTCTCCTTTTATTGGCAGTCGTACAACGTATCTACCTTCTTCATCTCGAACTGTTGTTTTGGAAAATATTTTCTCACATCTTTTTTCTTCCTCAGTAAGTAGTCTCTCCTTGGACATTAGAACATCGTCTTCCAATTCCCAGAAACGTTTTAAGAAGTCGTTATCTTCCAGAATATCCATAACTTCAATTTCAGATTGAAGTTATGGATATTCTTATTATATGGATATTGGCTCACTTGTAGCATTTAGCGTTCCAGATAATATCCATCCCAAGGAAGTGCGTTGCGCAATCGGAGAACCCTGAGGACCTTTCTTCACACCTTCTTGAAGAATTTCTAGTAAAATAACAGTATTTATGGCCAGACTAAGTATATATATATTGGAATTATGTAAATTCGTTAAGAAATGTCCAGATTTATTTGCCCCTATAGGGTCATATGTATTCCCTAAATAAACATGTGTTATTATAAGACCTGCATGTACCTACATATGACGCAATAAATGATATGAATATCATAATATTGCATTGTCACGCGATTTACACATGTATGCAAAATTTCAGTTCAATCGGTAACCGGGAAGTGGATCAAATTTAATTTGCAAGATTTGATGATAAACATCGGGACAGGTGAAACTAAATAAAACCTTGTAAAAATGGTTTTCGTACATCTACAATATTTTTTTCACTACTCTTGCTCTAAAAGTCGGTCATTGTATCGTAGTAAAGCGGGGATAAAATAGCATTAGCCCTAGGGGATTAGGGATAAAGTATGTAATTTTTTTTAATTTTTTTATCTGTTACCAAAGAGCCTACATACACGAAACAGTATTTTTAGGGTTCCGTACCTCAATAGGAAAAAACGGAACCCTTATAGGATCACTTTGTTGTCCGTCTGTCCGTCTCTCCGGGTGTCAAGACCTTTATCTCGGGAACGCGTGAAGGTATCGAGTTGAAATTAAAACCATATACGCAGATCTATAGTATCTTGCTGCAGAAAGAAAAATAAAATTTCTCAGTTTTCGTAAAAAAAAGTTACAGCCGAATATGTCGTAAAAAACGCACATTTCGACACTCACAGAGGAATCAAAACTTATGGGGTACTTCCCGTTGACCTAGAACTCTGAAATTTGGCAAGAAGCATTGTGTTAGAGTACACATATACCTAGGAAAAAATCCGAAAACTGTACATTTTTAATTTAATCACAAAAAAATAGTGTCTCTATGCAAGGAATGAGGGCCCAAATTTTAAAGTGAATTAACCGTATCATGTGGGGTATCATATGAAAGAGCCTCATTAGCATAAGCTAAAACAGGTTTTTAACACATTCTTCGCCCCCTGCAGACCCTTCACTTCAGCTGGGAACCAAAACTTTTAGGCGAATTTTGATTAAGTACAGAGTGGCCGCGCAAAGCAACGTTGACTGCCTCAAACGCCGGCGGTTTACTGACTACTACAAAATGAACGGGAGCTTGCTCGGATCCGAGTGGGAGGCACCGCTACTATAGCCCCGCCCCACTTGGATCCGAGTGGTGAGCAAGGAATGTGTCAAATATTTTTCGGTTTATGAAGGAAAATATAAAAAAAATATATGATTTCCCCCTTTTATTTAGTTTGTACGGAACCCTCGGTGGGCGAGTCTGACTCGCATTTGTCCGGTTTTATTTCAAAAGTAGAATACTCTTTGGAATATATTTACATTCTCTTTGCAAACATCTCGTTAAAATATCCAGAATTGTACAAATTGTACATTTCATTTTTAATAAAATAAACTGAATTACTTATTGTATTGGTGTTTAATTGTCAAACTGTATTTATCAATGTTATGAGTTTCCTCCTTCGTCCGCTAGATGGCGTTGGTGTTCCTTAACACACGCAAATGACTCACGCATGTAATTTACGTGTGTAACATTAGTTTAGAAATATACGAGATTTTTGCCATCTGTTCATAGTTTCATTTTTGGAGAAACCTGGGTTTTGTACATGGTCCTTCGTTAAGCCGGGAACGGCGACACGTTGTTAACTGTGGCATTGTCCCAAGCGCCAAACCGGGTAGTGGTTTGCTACTGGTGCAGGAAGTTTGGGCAGTATTGTACTTCCTAACTATCAGCATTGGTTGCTGGGAAGTATACAATTGCGGATGCTGTGAGAAGTTCGTCCAACTCTGGGTATTCCTTGGAGGAAGTCCCAGCGAGGGAGATCGTCATCACTTTCAACACTATGGTACCCAACACCAGCCGGTGTGAGGCGGGGGCGAAGTGTCGCCGAGGCGCCGAAATTGGAGTGAAGTTCGCTGCAGCCGCAGTCCTGACGTCAGAGTGTCGTCAAACCGTGAAGTCATTACCATTGAAGTGTTGTGTCAAGCGTGAGTTCTTGGTGGTGAGTACATTTTCGACCTTATTCTCTTGAAGATTTTAACTTTGAAGAAATCACTAATGTATGAAGAATTTATTTTGACAAGGTTCCAGAGACTTAGTAAATTCGTGTTAACTTTTTCATTGACTTGTAATTTTTTTCTGTGTGTTGCATGACTTAGAATAATTTCGCTATAAGTGTTCAGACGGGGAACCTATGCCCAAATGTATATAGAATTGAGTGCGACAAGGTTCTGAACACTTAGAATAGTTTGAAATTATTTTCATCGACTTAGCAAATTTGCGTTAAGTTTTGTACTGTACCTATACTGCATTTTTTTTATATCTGCTGCTACTGGAGATAGTTTACTGTTTAGTGATCACAAATTTAAATTGTTTAATCGAATTAGATATAATTTTAGTAAGCTTAGTTTGTGAACTTGGTGATTTTTTATTGACTTCATTTGTTTAAATTTGCTTAAGTTTTTATTCAAAATGGCAGCCAGTTGTTTTCGGCTGCAGGAAGGTATAGCATCACAAATTAATAAGTCGAAGGCCAATTATAAAAAATCGTCTAAAGAACGCTTAACGCTATCTTATGTCGGGACACGTTGAGAAACATTAGAACAGCACTGGAAAGAGTTTCAGAATTATCATCGTAAAATCATTACTGAATTTTCGAGTGAGGAATTGCAAAAGTCTTCATATATTGCAAATGATTTATACGACACGACTGAAGAAACTTATATTGAATATAAATCTTTATTGAAAGATGTTATTATGAAACTCAGACCAGACACTGTGGCTTCTAATTCTGCTGCAGCTCAAGAAACTGAATACTTTAGCGTGAAATTGCCAAAAATTGAGATTCCGAAATTCTCAGGCAACTACTCTGAATGGTCTAGTTTTCGGGACTTGTTCACTTCCTTGATCCATAATAATGGCAGCATCGATGATGTACAGAAGCTACATTATTTAAAAGGTTCACTGACCGGTGAAGCTGAACGATTGTTACGACATATCCCAGTTACTTCCAATAATTACCAAGTATGCTGGACTCAGTTAGAAAGCAGATACAATAATAGGAAGTATTTAGTAAATTATATCTTAAAAAGGCTAACATCTCAAAAAACATTGACAACTGAATCTTCTACTGCGATAAAACAACTGATAGACACAACCAAAGAGTGTTTGAGTGCTTTGAAGAGTTTAGGAGTCAAAGTTAGTTCTTGGGACGTAATAGTAATTTTCTTGATTAGCCAAAAATTTTATACTGAGTCCCGTAAACTTTGGGAACAAAAAGTAACTGAGACTGATTTAGAGTTGCATACTATGACTATGTTTGAGGAATTTTTAGAGAATAGGGTCAGGTCGATTCAGTTTTTGGATCCCAAAATCCAAAAATCTGATAATATCAGTTGTACTCACGTTGCTACTACTTTTGTATCCTGTGCATTTTGTTCAGAGAATCACAAAACTTGTAATTGTAAGAAGTTTTCGAAAGAACCCACTGACGCTAGGCGTTATTTTGCTCTGACACATCACTTGTGCTTTAACTGTTTGAGTACTGATCACATGGTTTACCAATGCTACATGTCGACTAGATGTCGCTTGTGTAAAAAGAAACACCACACCCTTTTGCACCCCAGAAATCATAAATCAACCGCTGACAATGTCAAGGTTGATAAGCCTGTGAACAAGAGTGTCGTCACTGCAATCGCGGCGTCAGATTCATCAAATTCACAGGCCGAATGTGAATGTGCGTAATCTCACAAGCCTTTTGCCCAGTACTTCACTACACTCTGTGCAGTCCAGCCAGCACTCCCAATTAGTGCTTTAGCAGATCCATCGTTTGACTCTCCAAGTCGAATTGATCTGCTACTGGGGGCGGAGGTATATAGCCAGATTATTTTGGAAGGGCTAGTTAGAGCTCAGCCTGGGTTAATTGCTCAAAATACCCGTCTAGGCTGGATCTTATCTGGTATTGTGACTTCTGTTAGCGTCAAACGTGAACAGTGTCACAGCATTGTGAATATGCATCTAGTACATGTCAATCAGCAGTTTGAGAACGAACTGTTAAAGAGGAGAGCATTCAGGGAGATGGAAACGAATCCATCCTCCCTGAAACTGAAGCATTTGACCTTAGAGGATAAAAAATGTTGATAAAAAGAGTTGTTCACTCGAACATCCAAAATAGACCATTTAGGTCGATACATAGAACGTCTTCCTTTCAAGACGGAAGAATCTCTATGCCAGTATGAAAACTCTAGAAATATTATTGCACGTGTTGTTAATTCCAAGACCAGAGTAGCACGTCAGTGGTTGTCAGCTTGCGTAGTAAGGGTATTATAATCAAACGACTTGTATCTGAACTCTGCTTGTTACCTGTGTCCGAGTAAAATTGTAAAAATTTCAATTTTAACTGTTTAGTGATTTACTGGCTCTAATGTGTATGTACTTATCTTTTAATTGTAGATTTAGTCTATCAATTGTGAGTTATTATATTTCTGATCTGCCTTCGTCACCAAGATGCAATTTTTACTAATGATGTAATTTGAGTTCAAATTAGTCACCCCCTTTGTTTCTCTTTATTATGGACGTGTGGTCCATGGGTGGCGGTATGTTTAATTGTCAAACTATATTTATCAATGTTATGAGTTTCCTCCTTCGTCCGCTAGATGGCGTTGGTGTTCCTTAACACACGCAAATGACTCACGCATGTAATTAACGTGTGTAACATTAGTTTAGAAATATACGAGATTTTTGCCATCTGTTCATAGTTTCATTTTTGGAGAAACCTGGGTTTTGTACAATTGGATTATTTCATTTTCTCGCAATCGTAGTGAAAAGTAGAGTGTAACACGGCGCTAAAAACGCACTGTAACTCGGTTTCTATTTACTCCCTCGCTAAAGCTCGGGAGTAAAAATCTGCCTCGATACAATGGGTATTTTTAGCCCCTTGTTTAACAATCTACTATAGATTATCTATTCAACGATACTCCACACGATGGGATACAAAAGACAAAAATCATCCCCATTTTTTGTGCAGGTTTTGGGTAGGTTTACAATTTTATAAACTAAAATTTTCGCTTATTATAAGTAAGATATGGGACAACATGCCAGCAGACACCCCCCCCCCCCCCCCCCCCGAAATGAATTCCTGGCTACGGCCCTGTACTCATACTAAATTGTTGCAATTTGCCAGTACTAATAGTCTTTGAGCTAGCTCGCGGACAGACGGACGGACATGGCGAAACTTGAAAGGATCGTAGATATAAGTGATGAATATTAGAGGCCTATGTAATAAGGAGAATTCTGTGACTACAGCATAATACGCATTACTGACGCACATATATAAAGTTATAAAAATAACCTCCTCCTTTTTTGAAGTAAGTTAAAGATGGGAATAGTTCAGACATTCAAAATACAAAAACAATTTCTCAATTAATATTTATTACAAAAACCATACCGTATAAACAGGCAAAAATCATTTTTATAACTTCCACTTACATTAACTACTAAATAAGTATAACATGTTCTAGTACCAAGTCCAGCGGAGTCCTCACAGTGTCACGTGCGGGAGTCAATAATGCACTACACAATAATGTACGGCATAATAATGTACGGCATAATAATGTGTGGCATAATTATGTACACCATAACAATCCGTATGACTATCTATCTGATCCTTCGCTCGAAGAGAGTTGTTCAACTTTTGCTTATTATGTTATTATTTTAGAAGTATAATAGGCACCCGCACTTGGCCAGCGTGGCAGACTATGGTCTAACCCTTCTCACAATGAGAAGATGGCCCGCGCCCAGCAGTGGGACAGTTTGTATAAACAAGCTGATAAAAAAAATTATTAAAAAAATAGGATAATAGGTACTGTCAATTGCAGCAGGACAACTCACTTTGAGTTTCCATTCACGACATTAATCGCTATCCTGTTAAAGTGTAATTATAACATGTTTTGTATACATTTAAGGAATATAGTTTAGGTCCAAATTATGAATTGTACATTGTAAAAAATTTAAAGACTGTATTCTGTTTCGTGTACCAATAAACTAAATAAATAAAGTAAAACACGGGAACCACGTGACTAACATCAACAACGGCTCATCACAAAAGTAGGTGTAACTTTTTAGGTAATAAAAGCGTGTCACCAATTATCGTGTTGTGCATGAATGACACGCTATGGAGTAATGTGTGACAGTATGGTGGGTCGGAGTGTCCGTTAGGACACGGCACAGGCAGTGCGGCGCGGCTCACAGCGGCTCGGGGTAGACGCGGCGCGGCACGAGCCGCACGCCGCGCCGCAGCAGCAGGCGGCGCGCCGCCCCCGTCACCGCCCCCGCACCGCCCCCGCCCCTCGCCCCGCGCTTGGCGAGGATTACGCGCGTGAACTTGACGGCGCCGGCGTCAGGACCGCCGCCGGCGCCGGCGCCGGCACCGGCACCGGCCGGGCTCTCCTCTCCACACGCGGCGCCGGCGGCGGCGCGCTGCAATGTCATTCCTATATACAGACCATCCACACACACATATATATATTAAAACGTACAAATATGATATAAGTTCATCCTTTGCCACAATAATACACGAACGAGCTTATTTAAATAGCTAAATGCGAAAAGGACACAAGTAGCATCAGGACGATAAGTCCTTTTTTTACTTTTAGCCTTGTGATAAGGAAGGTTAGGTTAGGCCCAGCCGAGTTGGATTCGACGATTGGCCTCTCTCGCAAACAAAGATGGACCCACCTAGTCGGACCGTATGCCCTAGGTAGACGAGATAGGTAGAGAGAGTATCCGAGAGTGGAGTTCCCCAGTTATCGGGGTGTTCGATCCTAGATGTTCGATCGGCCACCGATTCGGACAAGGCCGTAGGCAAATATGAAATATTATATAAAAAAATTATAAAGGCCGTTTTATAAAATGCTTCAAAAAGTTTCGCGCTCGCTTCGCTCGCGCATGATTGTTTCATATTGACTTTCTAATAAATTTCTAATACGAGCAAATAATTCACTAAAAATAGCCACTAACCAACAATTTTTGCGCGTATCTTGTATTCAAGTGGTTGTATTTATAATTTTTGATAGCGTTAAAGTCGCTCTTTACCAGTCGGGTATTTCCTTTTAACACAGTTACTTGTTTAATTCATCTGGTCCACAAAAATCTAGGACTCGCTAACACGATCAATGAATCAAATCACTTCCATGATTTAATATTAAAAACCTTAAAAAAAACTTTTATTTTGACATGGAAGTACTATGGGTTCACTATGCGAGAAATGAAGCACACTACAAAAACTACTAAAAACTACTAGAAATTTTGCATATTACTATAATTGCCGTACCTTGAGCGCGCGGTGCCCGCTGGTGACGGTGAGGGCGCCGCTCCCCGCTCCCGCCGCCTCAGCCCCGCCTGCAGACAGACAGGACACTCCTCATTACTGTTTATATTTTGATTTGCAATTACATCACACATATATTATTTCTTTTTTATTTATGGTTTGCAAACTGGATTTTACACCTATAATACAAACATAATTTCATCATTCATATGAATAACATAGACTGGCTGAACAGCCTTCTAGAAGCAAACACATCATGCATTTAAGTTGTGACACTCAACAAATAGTAATAATTATAGGTAGTCTACGATACAATAGGTGATAACTGCAAGTACCGTGTTCTTCAGTTTATGTAAATATTGAAGAGGATATTTTTTACTTTGTTGACCGATGTAACGAAAATATCAAGCTCCTGACAAAAGTCGTTATACGTGCTATGTAAGCGGTTGGTCGGTGAATTTTGAGCATAGTTTGTTCGACAAGTAGGCACAACGAACGATTTCACTTGTTGACGTGGGGCAAATGACCGAGGAACCCTAAAGTTTATTTTCTCCAATAAGTCGGAGCTATCAATCTTGCCAAGAACTAGTTACTAGTAAGAAATACTATGTCAGCTACCTTACGCCTATAGCTAAGTGAAGTTGCTTTGTAATGATCGAGTCTAGAGTCATAAGTGTTAAGTATACGACATTTATTATCAGCCTATGAAAGATGATAGAAAAATTTCTTTTGGAGAGCTTCAATTCGATTTTCGTGAACAGCGTAGAATGGGTTCCAGACTGGGCTACAGTATTCCAACAGGCTTCGGACATAGCAATTAAAAAGGATGATAGGGATTGTAACATATAAAAATAAAATATTTAGTAAAATAATAATTAACTAGAATGCTTAACAGCGCCATCTGTCGCGGTATAGGCGAAGCGATCACCCAGATCATTAGTTAGCTATTTAAGAAGTGCATCGCCTAACCGCGAGAGCGCGCTAATAATAAAATAGCCTAAATTAGAAAGAGAAGGCGTATTTAGAGGAGAGAAATGAGACTCGCGCATTTCAACCTTCATCGTAATACAAACTAGAAGCTTGACAATTTGTTCCTGGATTAATCATCGTGAATCGATAACCATGACGATATCCAGAGTGAAAATCAAAGATAATGCCCATCGCTGTGATGTAAGTAATTAATATTTTAAAGTAAATAACATTGGATTTAAGTAAATGATAGAAACTAATCGACGCGCTTCCTTTTCTCAGGGGTCCATTCGTAATGTACATCAACATAAAATCTTAATGAATTAATTAATTAACAAGAAAGAAAAAAGGGTTTCCACATGAATGTCAATAATCAAAACACCAGGAGGAATTGATCTCGGACATCAACCACTGTCATGCTGACACGCTGCCGACATCACTTGTGTTTTGGGTAAAACCCATTATAATGTGAGTAAAGACCATGTTTCCTGTGTACCTGTGTAATTTCAGCACGTCTTAAATTAATAAACGAAACATGTGTGAAACCTAAAGTGAAAGTGTTTCATTTGCAATAGGTGCCAGCAATTAAATCCCTGAGTAAGTAAAGGCAGGTAAGTCTCAGCCGCTTTAAGCATGAAAAACGATAAATCCACGTTACAAAATGAGCTCCCAACGTGATGCCTGAAACCTATTGCGATAGAAATCACTTTCACAACATATTAGTGAACTTCAGTGAACTTTAGTGAAAATTTAAAGACAATTTAGCTGCTTAAATTTGACAATATTAACAGACATTTATAACCTAAAATTAAGTGTCAAAAGTGTGTTTAACTTAAGGTTTTTTAAAGTGAAACAACCTATGTAAGGTAGTTAATAATTAATAGTAGAAATTTAATTTAGCTTCTACGCTCAATATATCTGAACAAACTTGGTTACTTAAAAAGATACCTTTATATAAACTTACTTTAACAAATTGAGTGTAAATTTATAACAATGGATAAAGCCATTTGGATTGACTATCTCCGTAAGGAGGAATTAATGTATGAACTTAAATTTCATGGCATTTCAGCAGATGATAAGACAACGAGAGATGTACTCCGCAAGAGGTATCGGCAACTGTGCAGCATGACAGTGAGAGGCAGTGTCAAGCCGAACGACTATGCAGCGCCAGAAGAAAACATAGAGGTACGTTTATGCGGAGAACCCATTTCTGAATTAGTCAATTTGCATAAAGATTTGACCCCTGGAGATGACACCACACCTAAACGTATTGAGGCCCGTGCCCAATATTATTTGATGAGGTTAGGTAGGATAACTTCACCGTCTCCGGTGACACTAGAACTTAAAACAAAAGTAATAAACTTAATAACTTTACTTAAGGAAGATACCGATGATGATGACATGAAATCAATTCCTGAATCACCGGAATCTGTAATTGAAACTGAACAAAAAACGCAAATTGTGTATGTAAAAGAAAAAGTTAACAATTTATGCTCGCTAAACTTGAAATATGATGGCACCTCTTGTGTCAGGATATTTATAGAAAGGCTTGAGGAATTGAGAATTGCTAGAGGAATAAGTGAAAAATGTGCTTTGATTGCTTTCTCTGATTTGCTTGAAAAATCTGCATTATACTGGTTTAGATCGAACAAAGAATTGATAGATTCCTATCAACACTTGCTCGCACGCTTAAGAGAAGATTTTGACATACCGGATCTTGACTATAAATTAAATAAAGAAATCCGAATGCGAAATCAAGCGAAGCAAGAGTCGATGGTAGTATATCTGTCAATTATGCAAGGTTTATTCTCACGACTCTCAAAACCATTAACTGAACAGGAAAAATTAGATATTTTAATGCATAACATTCGTCCCGAATACATGAAAGAAATGGCATTATTAGATATTAACTCAATAACAGATCTGCAAACCTATGGTAAAAAGTTGGAATTAGCACGTGCAAGGGCAGAACAATTTGTGGAACCGAATACCAGTTACACAAAATACCGTCAAGACTATGACCAGAAAAAGTCATATAGTACCAATAACTACCCACGTGATAGGAACATTTCTGTAATTCAAACACCATCATGTAATAATGTAGGTAGAAAATGCTTTAGGTGCAACCTTACCAACCATTTCACTAACCAGTGCAAGACTTCTAAGGAAGTGGTATGTTTTAAATGTGGCGAGAAAGGTTTTAGGAGAGCAGAATGTCCAAAGTGTTCAAAAAACTAGACAACTTGAGCCGTAATGACTTAATATTAAACATTACAACTTGTTCAAAAGACAATCGTAACACGGCTCTGTTTACTGCAAATTCGGACGATATTAGACCACACTTATTAGTAAATGTATTGAATGTAAGTGTGTATGGTTTATTAGATACAGGTGCAGTTTGCTCAATTTTAGGTAATGACTCTCACAAACTATTCTTAGAATATGGGTTTAAATTAAATAACATACCCGAGGGTCAAAACATTAGAACTGCAGATGGTACCCAAATACAGTGTCTAGGCTATATGCAACTACCAATTAACTATTTATCTGAAATGAAATTAATCAAGTTTTATGTAGTACCAGATGTACTAACACCTGTTATTTTCGGAATGAACTTCTGCAATTCATTTTTGATAAAGTCAGATAACTCACTTAATGACATAATCTTTAACATACCTAATAATGGAATTAACTACATAAATTCACTATCTATAAATAAAGGCTTGGAAGATTTTGATTCTTTAACAAACGAACAACAATTACAATTGAATAAAATAATAGAAAAATTTGAAACAATTAATACTGAAA
Source organism: Lycia hirtaria (assembly GCA_947563715.1). Taxonomy (NCBI): domain Eukaryota; kingdom Metazoa; phylum Arthropoda; class Insecta; order Lepidoptera; family Geometridae; genus Lycia; species Lycia hirtaria. The sequence goes on from OX387375.1 coordinate 31,946,531, forward strand.
AAGCAGGCTTAGGTCGTACAGGTTTAATTACCCATAAAATTGACACTGGAAATAGCTTACCGATCAAACAAAGATATTATCCTTTGTCTCCTCCGAAACAACTAGCATTAGAAAATGAATTAGACCGAATGCTGGAACTCGGTGTGGTAGAATCATCCAATTCACCGTGGAACTCTCCAGTAGTGATGGTTACTAAACCAAATGGGGATTTAAGGCTGTGTTTAGACTGTAGGCAACTTAACTCTGTATCCAAAGCGGATGCATATCCGTTACCATACATCAACCAGATACTGGATAACCTGAGAGACTGTAAATACTTAAGTTCAATTGATCTCAGTGCTGCTTACTGGCAAATATTATATGACAGCCCAGCGTCAGCAGAAAAAACAGCGTTCACCGTACCAAAGAGAGGCTTATATCAGTTTGTGGTAATGTGCTTCGGTCTTGTAGGAGCATCAGCAACGATGCAAAGACTGATGGATAGACTTTTCGGTCCAGAATTTGATGGCCAGGTATGGTGTTTCCAAGACGACATAGTCTGTATTTCGAATGGCAACTTAGAAAGCCATATACACCTCTTAGAAAGAGTATATCAACGATTAGCAGAGGCAAACTTAACAATTAATATGTCAAAATCTAAATTTTGCCGCAAAGAGCTTAAATATCTAGGCTACGTAGTAGATAAACACGGTTTACATACAGACCCAAGTAAGGTTGAGGTAATATTAAACTACCCTACACCGACTACACCAAAAGAGGTAAAAAGATTATTAGGGATGGCAGGTTGGTATCGCAGATTTATTCAAAATTTCTCTGATGTGAGTAGGCCCTTATGTAAATTAACCCGTAAAGATGTAGAATTTAAATGGACTGAAGAAACTGAGGAAGCATTTAATAAATTAAAAACCAGCTTAATCTCAGCACCTATTTTAAAATGTCCAGATTTTAGCCTACCATTTAGTATCCATAGCGATGCCTCATCTTTTGCAATTGGAGCTGTTTTAACCCAAACATATGAAAATGTAGAACACCCCATAGCTTATTGTAGTCGCATACTTAATAAACATGAAGTGAATTACACCACCACTGAGCGAGAATTATTGGCTGTACTCTATGCTTTAGAACAGTTTAGAATGTATGTAGAGGGTCAGAAATGCACAATAATTACAGACCATGCATCTCTACAATGGTTCTATAAATTAAAAAATCCTACAGGTAGATTAGCACGCTGGAGTATCCGTCTTAGCCAATTTAACTTTAACATAATCCATAGAAAAGGAAAAGACAATGTTTTACCAGATGCATTGTCTAGAATTAAAGTAGAAGCGATAGACATTTCCAATGACTTAACTGATAAATGGTACCAGGAAATGTTAATAAATTGCGAGAAACATCCTCAAAAGTTTCCAAATTATTCAATAAAAGATGGAAAACTATTTAGACACTCAAAAAATAAGTATAACTTAACTTCTCAATTTTCTTGGAAACAAGTAGTTCCAAAAGATAACGTGGGATCATTATTAAATAAATACCATGATACACCCACAGGCGCCCATAACGGAATATTTAAAACACATAAACGCTTAGCTTTACATTACTTTTGGAAAAACATGTATAATGATGTAGAAATGTATGTCAAAAATTGTCAAGTATGCAAAGAATACAAACCAGTTAATACAGCACGTCCAGGTCTGATGGGAAATCCAAAACAGGTTACTTTCCCATTCGAATCCATATGCTGTGATCTTTTAGGACCATTCCCAGTCTCAACATCAAGGAACACCAATTTACTAGTGTGTTCTGACTATTTTAGCAAGTATGTTATGCTGTTTCCTATACGGAATGCAACAGGCACTGCTATAGCCAGAATACTCGAGGAAAAGGTATTCTTGGTCCACGGCGTTCCAAAATTTGTCCACGTTGACAATGGTCCCCAGTTTGTATCCAAGCAATTTAGAGACTTAATGCTTAAATACAACGTTCCTAACATATATTACAACCCTAGATATCACCCACAAGTCAACCAATCTGAACGAGCAATTAGAAATGTCTTATACGCCATAGCTTCCTATGTCAAAGAGAACCATAGAAAATGGGATGAAAATATAATAAAAATACAATGTGCACTCAACACAGCCGTCAATGAGTCCACAAAATTCACCCCATATTTCTTAGTTCATGGACGGGAAATGTATATAGATGGTTCTTTGCATAAGAACTCAGAAATACCAATCTCACAAGACTCCATAACTGAAGGTGATCCTAGAATACATGCCGAAAACTTAAAAGAACTTAAAACCATATTCAAAAAAGTAGGTGAAAGTCTTAAATCTGTACACATAAAAAACAAGAAGCACTATGACCTCAGAAAACGACCTCTTGAATACAACATAGGTCAGATAGTTTACAAGCGAAACTTTATACAATCTGATGCTAGTAAACACTTCACATCTAAATTAGCACCCCGTTTTATACGCTGTGTAGTTACAGAGAAATACTCACCGTTGGTATATGGATTAAAAGATATGCAAGGTAAAAAGCTAGGAAAATTCCATATTAAAGACATCTTAAAACATGAGGACTCTTAATGTGTAAACTTAATATACATTAGTATTGTTAAAAAATCAATATTTACATGACCTTAATTAAAACACCAGTAGTGTAAATATTTAATTCTGAAAGGGGATGACTGAATGCTAGAAGTATGAAAGATAAGTATGAAAAATAAGTATTAAAGGACAGAAGTATGTCAGATGAAGAATGAATGTGGTAATGCATGTAGGAAACAATACTAATGGACTCATTACTCCTCTATTAATTAAAACTTAAATTCAAATATTTAATTGAATTTAAAAAAAAAAAAAAATTTTAAATGTATTAAAAACATTTCACCACTTAACATACTTAATGTACTTAATTAAAATACTTAATACATAACTTAATTAAAATTAACTAACTCAATGAAATAGCAACAAACTTTCAAATAATTTGTCTCTATTATACCATTTGAGTTACACTATTAGCAGCAATTTAGTTGAAATTTTAAAACTCAACTAAATTATGTAAATACTTAACAACTTAAAACTTGTAACTAATAATTACTTAATAAGCACTAGAACATAAGCACATAATCAATAGCTAGATAAGAAATGTTTACTTGAACTATCATAATTCTTAATTTAATTTTATAAGATAACTGCTTACTATAAAACAGTTAACTTGACTTAAGCATAAAATATATAGGAAGCATGTTTCTAAATACATAAACATAGTTTTAAGAAATTAGGTTTGAAGTAGATAAAGTAACTAAAATAGAAAATTAATTAATATAAATTTTGGTTAAGAGTCAGAGAGATCAACACAGCACACTTTTCGTGAAAATTTTGTTACTTTAGAATAAAAAAAAAGGGTAATTAATTTAATCTTAACAATTAATTTCCACCACTATTACCTGTAACCATAGTTTGAATAAATTCCAAATATTAGCGTACCTCGGGAAAAGGGAGATTCAGTTTCTAATATAATGAAAAATTTTCCCTAAGTAAAATTTTTTAACCAACAAGAGATGTTATTGTAACATATAAAAATAAAATATTTAGTAAAATAATAATTAACTAGAATGCTTAACAGCGCCATCTGTCGCGGTATAGGCGAAGCGATCACCCAGATCATTAGTTAGCTATTTAAGAAGTGCATCGCCTAACCGCGAGAGGGCGCTAATAATAAAATAGCCTAAATTAGAAAGAGAAGGCGTATTTAGAGGAGAGAAATGAGACTCGCGCATTTCAACCTTCATCGTAATACAAACTAGAAGCTTGACAATTTGTTCCTGGATTAATCATCGTGAATCGATAACCATGACGATATCCAGAGTGAAAATCAAAGATAATGCCCATCGCTGTGATGTAAGTAATTAATATTTTAAAGTAAATAACATTGGATTTAAGTAAATGATAGAAACTAATCGACGCGCTTCCTTTTCTCAGGGGTCCATTCGTAATGTACATCAACATAAAATCTTAATGAATTAATTAATTAACAAGAAAGAAAAAAGGGTTTCCACATGAATGTCAATAATCAAAACACCAGGAGGAATTGATCTCGGACATCAACCACTGTCATGCTGACACGCTGCCGACATCACTTGTGTTTTGGGTAAAACCCATTATAATGTGAGTAAAGACCATGTTTCCTGTGTACCTGTGTAATTTCAGCACGTCTTAAATTAATAAACGAAACATGTGTGAAACCTAAAGTGAAAGTGTTTCATTTGCAATAGGTGCCAGCAATTAAATCCCTGAGTAAGTAAAGGCAGGTAAGTCTCAGCCGCTTTAAGCATGAAAAACGATAAATCCACGTTACAGGATCTCAGGTTTTTTGAAAGACTTGGTTTGTCTTAAGACAAAACCGGCAAGTCTAGTACCCTTTTTAACGATATGATCAATGTGTTCTCTAAAGTCCAACCAAAGATATCAGACAAATTGTTATAAATTCGTTCATTTTGATTAGGAGTTGTCCGGTCTCATGTCAGTGATCGGAATCCAGGGAGCTTATTTACCTAAAGTACCTAAACTCTAAACTTTACCTTTTTGACCTTAAGTCCGATTTTTATTCAGTTTTTCACGTATTATGCGGATAGTACAAAAATTTTTTGCTTGTAAAATATTGTTTCGCACTCTCCTAAGGGGTCGAAATAACATATCAAAATTGCAGTTTTACGTCACGTTTTACGTTGTTTTGTTGTTGTAATATTTGAGTGGCCTATAGCGTTAACAAGAATATTATGTAAGAGAGTGTTGGCACGCACCGGTCGCGGACGGCGCGGCGGCTGGCGGCGGCTCGTCGTCCGCGAACACGATGGGCAGCTGCATGATGTCGGCGGCGGCGAGCGTGGCACCCCCCGGCGCCGGCGCACGGCGCGGGGGCAGCAGCGCCAGCGGCGTGCCCCCGCTCACGCGCGACACCACGCGCCCCTCCGCGTCCGCACCGCAGGGGGCGGGGGGCTCCGCCGGAGGCAGGTGCGCGTACTCCTCCTCCGTCAGGTCTGCATCACACACATTATACAGTATTATCCAATGTCGATGATTATTTTGATGTGGTTGAAACGATGAACAGCCGCCAGCACGTACCGGCCGGCGGCCGAGCGCGCGCTACTGGATTACTGTTTACCTCCCAAGGTTGCCTGGGAGAGATCGCGTTTAGCGATAACGCCGCCTGTTATTACACTAGTCTATTTAAGTACTTTGTTATTACTTTTAAGGTGTGTACAACAAAGATTTTATCTATTTATCTCCCCATGAATGTCGCAAAGCAAGCAAAGCATTCAAGCTTGGAGGATGCGATTGCATCACCGAACACTATCAGACGAGAGAATACAACTTAGATTAGAGATGGCCTGTAAAGACCGGAACGCGGAAGTGTAAATGTAATTAGACGACGTGAATGCAGTGGCTGATGGAGTCCGATCAACCGGTAACATACCACTGATCTGGAAACCCCGTCTAAAGCCGGACTCTTCTAGTCACTGTATTCATAGAAGAAAAATAATAATAGGTAATAATAATAAAATAACATAAAACGACAAAGTCAAAGTCAAAGTCAAAGTAAATTTATTTGCGTTAAACATGAGTGATAACATGCTTTTGGTGTTCTTAATTTTAATGTGCTTCATGTTATGCCTGAGGAGGCGTGCAAATCAGAGGGCGCTATCGATCTTTAAACTACTAATATAAATACCTAATTATCAAATGTCAATTTAAACATGTCATAATACAATTATATAAAATAATTTTTTATTTTTATTTTAGTTAATTGTGTCAATAAAATTTCTAAACATTAAAATATTTTGTTCATAAGGAACGATCGTCTATATAATCTTTAATCTTATAGTAGCATTTTTCAACCAGCAAGGCTTTAAATTTCTTTTTAAATAAATTAGTTGTCAGATTTCTAAGACTTATAGGCTTATAGGTATCTTATTAATATAATAGGGCCCATTCCAAATATGCTGTTTCTGAACAATTGAGTTTTTGCTTTATGTATTAGTATTTTGTTGTCTCGTCTATTATATATCGATTCTGTAGACATCTTAGGAAATATTTCAGAATTAGCCCGTACAAATACTGCATATGTATAGTGAAGGAAGCGTCAGAATCTTATGCTGTTTAAAGTTAGGCTTGCAGCTATCAGTTGGTTTGAGTCCAAACATAGATCTTAAGCATTTTTTCGGGGATATAAAAGCATAATTTTTATCAGTTGAGTTACCCCAGAATATTACGCCATATATCAGCACTGACTCCACAAGTCCATAATATGCTGTAATAAGGGCGTCTGAGTGAAGAGTCGGTGCTAATTTGTAAAGAGCGAAGGAACAGCTGCTGAGTTTTTTATTTAGGTCATGGACATGTGCTTTCCAGTTCAAACGTTGATCAATAATTAACCCCAGGAATTTTGTGGTCTCTACATTATTTATCGGGTTATTACATGTTGTTGTATGTTATGTCAAAATTAGTTATATTCTGTGGTCGTTGAGAAAAGTGCATAATATTAGTCTTACTTAAATTTATTTTTAGATTATTATTGTCAAGCCATTTTATTGTTGAGTCAAGAGAATTAATAATGTAATTTTTATATGATTCTATTTTATTACAAGCTATTGTTATGGTACTATCGTCAGCGAAAAGTGTAACTGGATGTTTTGTTGCTTTTGGAAGGTCGTTAATATACGAAATAAATACCAGTGGACCAATCACACTACCTTGAGGTACCCCATATTTTGGAGTACGTTCTAAGGAAGTAAATATTTCTTCTCTCTTTGTTTTAGGATTAATTTTTGATATCTCAGTTAGTTGCTTTCTATTACATAAATAAGATTTTAGTAAATCGTTACTGTTTCCTCTTACCCCGTATTTATACATTTTACTAAGTAGTGTGTTGTGATCTACGTAATCAAAAGCCTGAGTCATGTCGCAAAAAATAGCGCAGACAGGGTTTCTTTTATCAATATTTAACATGACGTTTTTTTAAAATTCGCAAATTGCCAAATTGATACTTTTTTTGTGTCTGAAACCTTTTTGCTCTTTAGAAAGTATGTCATATTTTTCAAAATATGAATATTTTTTTTTTTTTTTTTTTTTTTATTTAATTTTATTCTCCACAGACACCAGGGTCCGTGACCTTTGTCATAATTACAAACTATTGTTTTCTAATTATCGTTACGGGAAAATGATTTTATTTTAATTTAAGTACTTATTACTATGTTGCGTGCATACCACGAGCAAACCAGCGACCCGCAAGCAGCACCCGATCACGAGTATGACGCATGTGCCAGCCATCGCCCTCCTCAACCATATGTTAGGGAAGATGGCGACCCGCCACACGACGCCGCCGCAAGAAGGAGCCTTCGATGGTGAGCATGAATGCTCAAGGTATGCACACAACTCTTATTTCTAACTACTGAAATACTAGTATTTCTGTGAATGCAGTCACTGGTAGAGCCCGGTTTTAGATGGGGTTTCCAGATTATCTATTTACCCTCGGTTGATCGGACTCTATCAGCGACTGCACTCACATCGTCTAATTACATAAATCTGTCGCCTACTCTCGGCCCAGGGCCTCCATATATTTGTTTATAGATCACCTTTTCAAAGATTTTAGCAAAGACTGATATTAATGCAATTGGTCTATAATTGTTCATGAGTTCTCTGTTTTCTTTTTTAAATAACGGTTTAACTATAGATATTTTTAAAACAATTAAGAAATTAGAAATAAGAATTGTGTGTAGAGCTTGAGCATTCATGCTCACCATCGAAGGCTCCTTCTTGCGGCGGCTGTGTGTGGCGGGTCGCCCTCTTCCCTAACATATGGTTGAGGAGGGCTCGGGCTGGCACATGCGTCATACTCGTGATCGGGTGCTGCTTGCGGGTCGCTGGTCTGCTCTTGATATACACACAATATAGTAATAAGTTAAAAAGAAAAATCTTGTCTTCCCGTAACAATGTATGTATTTAAAATATTTAGCAAAATTGACAAAGGTCACGGACCCCGGTGTCTGTGGAGCTAAAAATAAAATTAAAAAAAAAGGTTGGAGGAACTTGCTTGAAGGAAATCAGCGTTTATGTAAGCTCGGGGCTGACTCGCCCACCGAGGGTTCCGTACAACTAGTAGATAAAAGGGGGAAATCATTTATTTTTTTATATTTTCCTTCATAAACCGAAAAATATACATCGCAAAAATATTTAAAAACCTGTTTAAGCTTATGCCAATGAAGCTCTTTCATATGATACCCCACATGATACGGTTAAAGTACTTTAAATTTGGACCTTCATTCCTTGCATAAAGACACTATTTTTTTGTGATTAAATTAAAAATGTAGTTTTTTGGATTTTTTCCTATATGTGTACTCTAACACAATGCTTCTTGCAAAATTTCATAGTTTTTGGTCAACGGGAAGTATCCCATAGGTTTTGATTCCCTTGTGAGTGACGCTCGGATTCGAGTGGGAGGCGCCGCTACTATAGATCCGAGTGGTGAGCAAGGAATGTGTTAAATATTTTTACGATATATATTTTTCGGTTTATGAAGGAAAATATAAAAAATATATATGATTTCCCCCTTTTATTTAGTTTGTACGGAACCCTCGGTGGGCGAGTCTGACTCGCACGTGTCCGGTTTTATTTATTACATATTCGGCTGTAACTTTTTTTACGAAAACTGAAAAATTTGATTGTCAAATGGACAATACGCCTAAACGGAACCCTTATAGGATCACTTTGTTGTCCGTCTGTCCGTCTCTCCGGGTGTCAAGACCTTTATCTCGGGAACGCGTGAAGGTATCGAGTTGAAATTAAAACCATATACGCAGATCCATAGTATCTTGCTGCAGAAAGAAAAATAAAATTTCTCAGTTTTCTTAAAAAAAAGTTACAGCCGAATATGTCGTAAAAAACGCACATTTCGACACTCACAGAGGAATCAAAACCTATGGGGTACTTCCCATTGACCTAGAACTCTGCAATTTGGCAAGAAGCATTGTGTTAGAGTACACATATAGGAAAAAATCCGAAAACTGGACATTTTTAATTTAATCACAAAAAAATAGTGTCTCTATGCAAGGAATGAGGGCCCAAATTTTAAAGTGAATTAACCGTATCATGTGGGGTATTATATGAAAGAGCCTCATTAGAATAAGCTAGAACAGGTTTTTAACACATTCTTCGCCCCCTGCAGGCCCTTCACTTCAGCCGGGAACCAAAACTTTTTAGGCGAATTTTGATTAAGTACAGAGTGGCCGCGCAAAGCAACGTTGACTGTCTCAAACGCCGGCGGTTTACTGATTACTACAAAATGAACGGGACGCTCGCTCGGATCCGAGTGGGAGGAGCCGCTACTATAGCCCCACTCCACTCGGATCCGAGTGGTGAGCAAGGAATGTGTTAAATATTTTTACGGTGTATATTTTTCGGTTTATTAAAGAAAATATATAAAAATATATGATTTCCCCCTTTTATTAAGTTTGTACGGAACCCTCGGTGGGCGAGTCTGACTCGCACTTGTCCGGTTTTTTTATCTCAAAAAACGAATTCGAATTTCTTTTGAGGTTCTGAACCCTAAAAATGATGTTACAGCTGTATAAAGGCACTGTCAGGGCTTAAATCTACATATAAATCCATACATCCCTGTAATTACAGTTAAATGCTATCAATTATGCTCTTCCTATCCCACAAAGGAAAATAGGCGAGATTGTAAGTCAAATAAAACTCGGTAATGAGAGTACGTTACCAATCTCGCGCACGACAGCGGGCAGAGGGCGGCGCGGGGGCGCAGGCGCGGGCGGCGAGGGGGAGTCCTCCTCCTGCTCCGCCGTCTCCACCGCCCAGCGCACGCACTCCTCCTGCCGCGCGACACGAAGCGTCATCACACAGAACACACACTGCAGAGTGCAGGCTGCAGGGGCCCGGGACACCGTCCTCGGGTACGCTCACTTTATCATTTGATCACTCGAAAACGTTGACATTCGAAACGCACCATCGAAGGAACGAATACAAAATATGTCCTCGTACCTACGTAATCGTTCCTAAGTCTCCACCCACATGTCGGTACTTATCGGAATACTGCGATCGGTGTGGTGTGCACTAACCACGAGCGCGGCGTCGAGCGCGTGCTGGGGCAGCCGATGTCGGTGGCGCAGCCTCGCCGGGAGCCGCAGCGCGCCGTCCGCGCCCCGCACCTCCAGCAGCCGGCGCGCGGCGCCGCCCTCGCACAGGTTGTTGGCTATGGAGCGCGCGCAGTCCGCGGCGTGCGTGCCGGCGAGCAGCAGCAGCGGCAGCCGGCAGGCGGGCAGCGCGTCCTCGGGCGCGTCGCGCGGGCCCTCCGCCGTGAGCAGCGGCGGCGCGGCCAGCACGCAGCCGCGCACGCCGCCCTCCGCGCGCCCCGCGCCACCCGCGCCGCGCGCCAGCACCAGCGCCACGGCGCACCCCGCGCCCGCTCCGCCCAGGATGACGGCGCGCGACCTACGCACCACATTCATTAGAATCTGCTTCACTTTTAACGCAAAAATATAAAGTGTAGACACTGCTCTGCAGTTGCGATGAACGAAGTGAGTGTTCAAAAGCCCATATCTTGAAAACTACTGAACCGATTTAGATAAAACTTACAGTGACTCCTAAGTTGAAAGATACTTCATTCAATAAAGAAACAATTTTTAAAATACGACTTCTAGTTTCTGCGTAATGCGAGGACAAACATACAAACATACATACACTTATGAAATTTGGCACACATGTTTAGAAGCTGGTATGAACTAACTTAGATAAATAAAATAAATAACCAAATTAAAGTTGTTGACCGCAGTCTTTTGAAAGAGTACACAGATAGATTGAATATATCTAAATCAAGACAGATTCTATTGTAAGAGTTACACAAGCGATACAAAGAAGAGTGCTGGCCATAGTTTGTACGGGTATGTGGAAGTTTGAACATTAATTTTTCTAATAACGAGACGGCTGGATGGACGGGGAACATTTTTTTTTTTTTTTTTATTATTTTCTAATAGTCGTGGGCTATCTACATATCCGTTAACTATTTTGTGCAGGAATACAATGTCGGCAATATTTCTTCTATGTTCAAGTTCATCATCATTATCATCATCATCATCTCAGCCACAAGAAGTCCACTGCTGGACATAGGCCTCCCCCATGGATTTCCAAAAAGACTGATTGGAAGCGGCTTGCATCCAGCATCTTCCCTCCACTTGTATGAGGTTATCTGTCCATCTCGTGGCTGGTCTTCCTACGCTGCGCTTGCCGGAACGTGGTCTCCACTCGAGAACCTTCGGCCCCATCGGTCATCAGTTCTACGTGCTATGTGGCCTGCCCACTGCCACTTCAACTTGCTAATCGGCTGTGCTATATCGGTGACTTTTGTACGTCTACGTATCTCTTCATTTCTGATTCGATCTCGTAGAGAGACTCCGAGCATAGCCCTCTCCATAACTCGTTGCGTGACCTGGAGCTTCCTTATAAGGCCCATAGTAAGGGACCACGTTTCAGTGCCGTATGTCATCACTGGTAACACACACTGGTTGTAAACTTTCGACTTGAGGGACTGGGGAATATTGGACGAGAAGACGCTTTTAAGTTTCCCGAACGCTGCCCAGCCGAGTTGGATACAACGATTGACCTCCCTCGTAAAGTTAGACATGCCTAATCGGACCGTTTGTCCTAGGTAGACGTATTCGTCAACAACTTCAAGAGTGGAGTTCCCCACAGATATTGGGGTGGGCACTACATGGACGTTCGACATAACCTTCGTTTTGTCCATTTTCATTTTGATTTTGATATGAGTCTATTGAGTCGCCTATATGACTCGGCGTCACCGTAAGACTGCAGTTGCAATGAGCGTCGTTCAGCCATGAGGTCGAGGGTATAGCTCGAGAGCTTTTGCGGTCTATTTGTACGGTGGGGTTTATAAAACTTCGCGCCCACCGTACGGACAGTTTCCACAAACCTGTTATTGATCTCATCCACCGATGCGCAGCTCTCCAGGCACTCGAAGCGATTTGATAGTTCGAGCTGAAAGCTCTCGGGGTTTTGGATATGGGCACGATTGGGTCGGAGTGTAGACTTCATCATACGGGACCTCTCAAGTTTAACATTAATATTCAAAGTGCCTCGTACCATTCGGTGATCACTTCCGGTTTTAACCATGTTGATCACAGAGACATCATTGAATATTTGTTTCTTGGTGGTCAGGATGAAGTCTATCTCACTTCTCGTAGAACCATCGGGACTCAACCAGGTCCATTTCCTATGAGGTGGCTTCTGGAAGAAAGAGTTCATCATGAAGAGTCCCTCTTTCTCCAGAAAGTCGGCCAACCTCTGGCCCCTGGGGTTCCGTTGTCCATATCCAAATTGCCCCACTCTCAACTCACTTTCGCATTTCCTGCCCAGCTTCGCATTGAAGTCCCCCATAACAACATTAAAATAGGTCTCAGAAGTGTGTATGGCCCTACTAATGTCCTCATACATCACCTCTACCTCATCATCCGAGTGTGCCGAGGTCGGTGCGTATACCTGGATGACCTTCAACGAATATCTCTTGGATACTCTGAGTATCAGGTACGCAACCCTGCTCGATACACTGTCAATGGCAAGAATGTTATTAACAAGGGACTTGTGGACGAGAAACCCGACACCACCTTGGGACTGTTGGTCGCCCTCCCGGTAGTAGAGTAGGTTACCGGATTTCAGGGTTATCGTGTCCTCACCCTCTCGTCGGACTTCTGATAACCCCAGGATATCCCAATGTAACCTACTCATTCCTTCTTCCAGCTCAGCCAGCTTCTCGTCTGTCCTCATCGTGCGAATATTATGTGTTACCAGGGCCAGTCGTCGTCTATGCAGGGGGTGGTAGCCAGATCTCTGCCGGAGATTCTTAGCACCCCTTGCTCCGCCGTGACCGGGACCGCTACCGTAGCCCGGAATAGCGGAGCTGCCTGGGGCCTGGTTTTTTCGTTGCTCATAATAGGGGGTTTTGCCATTACTCGCCACGCTTGGCATGCGGGTTGGCGAGCTCAGTGGGTAGCGTTTTCCGCAGAGGATGCTGCTGCTCATCTCTGGTAGTATTTTCCTTAGCCGGTTCTTACGGCACCCACGGGAAGAGAGGGGGAGGTACTATTCTAAGCCGGTACCCCACGGCTAGTTCGGTTCAAGTTCAGATAGCTCAAAATACGATATGAAACCACCGATGCGTGCTGCTTTTTTAACTATGTAGTCTATGTGCTCTTTGAAGTCCTATTTTCTATGATATTGTGTAAAAAAAAAGCTGTTTGGTTGTCCAAATAAATAAAATACAATATTCTCACCCCGCCTCGGCGAGGGCATCGGTGAGGTTGGAGCGCACGGCGGCGGCGGCGGCGGCGCACCAGGGCTCCGGCGGGGCGGCGTCCCCCGCGGGCGCTCCCCCCGCGCCCCGCAACACTCGCGTGTGGACTAGCGCCGCCAGCCGCGGCTCCCAGCGTTCGTCCAGCGCGGCACACCCGCTGCTCACCCAGACCAGCCACGGCGAGGACTCCGGGCCCACGGTGGGTGCGCGGGGCGCACGGGGCACCGGCGGCGGCACACGTGCGCCCATCATGCGCTCCGCCAGGCGCGGCACGGCGCGCCGAACCTCGTCTACCGCCTCCTCGTATAGGCGGCGCTCGAGGCGCGGCAGATGGGCCGTGAGCGCGCCGTGCAGCCACAGGGGCGCGCCGCTCGGCCACAGAGGCGCGAGCGCGCGCCGAAGCCGGCGCGCCGCCTCGCGCGCCTGCTCACGGCGCGCCGTGCGGCCACGCGCGACCAGCCGCGCCAGCCGCATGCGCCGCAGCGCCTCGAGCGCGGCGTCCGCGAGGCGCGCGTGCGCCGCAGATGGCGCAAGCGCCGTCACCCGCGACTCCCACTCGCCGTCGTCGGACGCGTCCGTGTCGTCGTCGCCGCCGGGGGAGGGCGAGCGCGGCTCGGAAGCGGGCGGCGAGGGCGGCGGGGAGGGCGCGCCCTCGACGTCGAGGTCGCGCGGAGTAGGGCGCGCCGGCCGCGGCGCCAGTAGCGCGCGCACGCGCGGCGCCTCGCCCGCGCCCCTCGCCCCCGCCCCCGCCGCGCCGATGCGCGCGCGCGCATACGAGTGCTCGCCCCACACGCCGCGGCGAGACCCCTGCACGCACATGCTATATCTATCACGCAGCACGAACGCTACCGATGGCATTCGAACGGTTGAGCGTCGGATAAGAACGGGCCACTGAGTTTATATAACACTAACTGTTACCCGCGACTTCGTTCGCGTAAGAAAACTGTCCCGATCGGTGTCGAGTCAAAACCTATGGGGTACTTCCCGTTAACCTAGAACTATGAAACTTGGCAAGAAGCATTGTGTTAGAGTACACATATAAGGAAAAATTCGAAAATGGTATTTTTTTATTTAACCACAAAAAAAATTGTACACAAAGAAACAAGTATCTATGTTAAAAGAAAAACAAAATACCCGACTGCAGAAAAGTAGTTTTTGCAGTCTAACTTATGATTTCATTACGCTTGACATGCTGTTAAGTGTACGTTTTTTTTTTGTGAAAAAGTATGCGTAAAATCGTTGTAAAAGTTTATAAATGCGCATTCTTAAGAATAATTCTAGTAAAACCACTTGTTTATTACGAAAAAGTTCGTTGGAGATTACGAAAAAATGTTTTTTTTTAATTTGCGAAATAGGTTTAATCCTGTTTTACCCGTTCCCGCGGGAATACCGGGATAAAAAGTATCTTATGTGTTAATCCAGATTATAAACTACCTGTGTACAAATTTCAGTCAAACCCGTCAAGCCGTTTTACCGTGAAGAAGTAACAAACTAACACAAACTTCGCATTTATCTATTTATTTATTTTTATTTTATATTTTTAGGAAAACTTACAGCCATCTGGGGGCATGACCGTGCCCCCGCAATGTGAGCGAGCATATACGTACGGCCGGGACTATCATTACACGAAGAGATTCGTCGGACTCGAAGCGATTTGTCGGATATTTAGACCCTCATAGCTTCGGCCTCGATAGCACTAGACAGTTCAAATTTTCAGGATCAAGTTTGGTCAGTGGACTGATACAATATAATAAAAATCATGTATCTAGCTTTTATACTTTCGATTTTATTGATACCTAAAATACGCCGATTTGCCATTGATTAACTAAAAAAATAAACAACTTGCTGAAGTCCTAGAAAGCTGAAATTTGGTATGTAGGCTAAAATTTGCACACAAACAATGCTAAAATTAAACCATTTGTAACTTTCACCCTCCAACCCCTATTTGGGGGTCATCCCGTTATTACCCGACTGCGAAAGAAGGAGGGTTATGTTTTTCGATTGTATGTATGTATGTATGTATATTTCTTTGGCACGCCCTAGAGCCTAAACGGCTTGTCGTATATTTATGTGAGTGGTGTCAATAGATTCGTCTTAGTCGTGAGAGTGACACTGGGTCCATCAAAATTAAAAAAAAAAAACAAAATTAAAAAGTAATATAAAAAAAAATGTTTTCAAAATACATCGAGTGTGGTGTCAAAATAAAGAATTTTAACAGTGATTCATCATCTCAGCCATAAGATGTCCACTGTTGGACATAGGTCTCCCCCATGGATTTCCAAAAAGAGCGATTGGAACGAAAACGAACGAACTAATCTGGAATAACACATAAGATACTTTTTATCGATGACTTATAAGGAAGCTCAAAGTCGCGCAACGAGCTATGGAGAGGGCTATGCTCGGAGTCTCTCTACGAGATCGAATCAGAAATGAAGAGATACGTAGACGTACAAAAGTCACCGATATAGCACAGCGGATTAGCAAGTTGAAGTGGCAGTGGGCAGGGCACATAGCACGTAGAACTGATGGCCGATGGGGCCGAAAGGTTCTCGAGTGGAGACCACGTACCGGCAAGCGCAGCGTAGGAAGACCAGCCACTTGATGGACAGATGACCTCATACAAGTGGCGGGAAGACGCTGGATGCAAGCCGCTTCCAATCAGTCTTTTTGGAAATCCATGGGGGAGGCCTATGTCCAGCAGTGGACTTCTTATGGCTGAGATGATGATGATGAAAATAAAACGTTGCAGAAATTGCAGGGTCTCTCTTACAAAAAGAAATGAAATCCCACCAAAAACATTTCATGTAAAATTGGTTGCCATGTCTCGCAGTGTCATGCCACTTTCACTGACAAAAAGAAATCAGATGAGATGTTACTGAATCTGAAGAGCCAAGCTGCTAACTCTACAAAGTCTAACGCTACAATACTTATCTCTGTAAGCCTTAAATCAAATGCCTTGGTCGTTTCATGGAACTATTATAATTATACATCATTCAAGAGCAGAGATTTTAGTTTATCTTTCTTTTTCTTCCTTAGAAGTCCATGTACGACATTTTTTTTTTATACATTATAGATCTACGATTGACCACCAACTCGCCTGATGTTAAGCGACGGTGTGGCCGAGGATGGAGCTCGTCGATCTATTCAATTTATTGTGCATGACATATCTATAAGATATCTATTCACTCTAGCCTTGAAAATTCCAAGATTGTAGGTCTCAGAAAACAGAGATGGCGGCAAAGAATTCCATTCTTGTGCAGTACGCAACAGGAATGTGGATCGATATCGCTGAGTACGGATTTTTGGCATTTCAACGAGAAATGGGTGGTAATTCGCCGACTTTCTGCTAGTCCTATAGTGAAATGGGGAGGGTGGAATTAGGTCGTGAAGCTCTTGCGCACATTCCCCGAAATGAATCCTGTAGAAAATAGACAGACATGCTACTTTACGGCGGTGCTCGAGACTAAGTAGCTTCTTGGCAGCTAGTCTATCGTCACCGATTAACCTCACAGCTCGCCGGTCCACTGATTCTAAAGCTTCCAGCTGATACTTGGCTGATCCATCAAAAAGGTGGCAGCAGTACTCCATACACGATCGGACCTGTGCTTGATACAGATTAAGCAGTTGTCCCGGTGAGAAGTATCGCCTAACCTTATTAATGATGCCAAGCTTTTTACTAGCCAGTTTAGCCTTAGATTCAAGGTAGCCCTTAAAGTTCATTGTTGGGGTTAACGTGAGTCCAAACAGTTCAAGACGGTCTGACATCGGTTATGCGACATATGTTTGTAACTGACAGCCGGAAAACAGCCAAGCCATGCTTTTTGATCAAGATTGAAGCTTACAGAGGTAAGTATTGTAGCGTTAGACTTTGTAGAGTTAGCAGCTTGGCTCTTCAGATTCAGTCAGATCTCATCTGATTTCTTTTTGTCAGTGAAAGTGGCATGACACTGCGAGACATGGCAAACAATTTTACATGAAATGTTTTTGGTGGGATATTGTATATTATTAGTGTGAAGTGTGATGTGATTTATTAGCATTTCCTATTCCAAACTCCAATAAAACATGTAAGTTATATATATATTCGTAATCACCGTTAAAAATTCTTTATTTTTATACCACACTCGATGTATTTTAAAAACATTTTTTTTTTAGATTATTTTTTGCCGCCATAAATCCTTAATTTAGTTTTATTTATTATTTTGATGGACCCAGTGTCACTCTCACGACTAAAACGAATCTATTGACACCACTCACATAAAAATACTACAAGCTGTTTAGGCTCTAGGGCGTGCCAAAGAAATATACATACATACATACACTCGAAAAACATAACCCTCCTTCTTTCGCAGTCGGGTAAAAAATTGTGTCTTTATGCAAGGAATGAGGGTCCAAATTTTTAAGTTCTTTAACCGTATCAAGTGGGGTATCATATGAAAGAGCTTCATTAGCATAAGCTAAAACAGGTTTTTAAATATTTTTACGGGAAGAACGGAACAGGAACAAGTTGAGAGCCGAAAGGGAGCAGGGTTGGAGCGGGGCAAGAAAGGGATGAGGGTTTATTTTTCATTGAAATACATAAATTTACGTTATACCAGTGACTGGACATTAATAGATTGGGTCGGAAGATTTGTTGAAACACGACGTAAGTGC
This sequence comes from Lycia hirtaria, assembly GCA_947563715.1. NCBI lineage: Eukaryota > Metazoa > Arthropoda > Insecta > Lepidoptera > Geometridae > Lycia > Lycia hirtaria. The sequence goes on from OX387375.1 coordinate 31,964,564, forward strand.
GGCGAGATTGAGTTAGGAGTGAAACACAAGCAGGGCAGGTGCGTTACAGGAGCATTAGCCTGGTGGGGGTGCAGTGACTCAGCAGTGAGTGCAGGTAGGAGCGTGACATGAACGAATTTCTTACGCGTACGAAGTCGCGGCGGGCAGCTAGTACTATATAAATAGACTAACAATTTGTCAAAATTGTCTTTGAATCGTATCAGCGAGCGGCGAGCGAGTGATGTTCACTTAGCAGCCTTGAGGCCCAGTTTGTTTGTGAGTTTGTATGTTCGTACTCGCGTACATGGCGTAATTTTGAACCAATTTTGATGAAACTTGGCGTATAGGTTCTATGTTTTTTTGTCGTCAGCGATTTTTGATAGGAGGGGTGGTTCCCACAAAAAGGGGGAAGTTTATTGCGGCGCTAATTACCAACCGACTTTAATGATATTTGGTAGGTAGATTAAGTACACAATTATTACAACTTGGCGTAAAAATAAACCGAATTGGTCAAGTGGTTGTCGAGATATGGCGACCAACTTGAGATTGCGTGTAACAGTGAGGGCGCGTGGATGTGCTTGATACATTTTAGCGCTGAATAATTACTTGATTTTACGTTTTCTCCATTTATAAAATTATTTGATGATCGAGCGAGCGAAGCGTCAGCGTCTGCATCAATTGGCCAAATTTTCTTTCGTTTTAATACTGCTTCCTAAGCCAACTTTATGTAGGTATTATGTACAGATGACCCGAGGTGAGCTGCAAAAAAGCTCTCTCGCGAGGTCTCTTGTCTAGTCTCTCGCGACTGTTCGTAGAACTATATTTTATTAATATTTTAAAGTTTTTGTAAATCTTGTCTATTGTCCATTGAACTTGTTTTATTTGCGAGAATCCACTAAAAGATAGTGAAGTGATTGAATTGATTGATTGAAAAAAGATCGGTGATTTCATAAGTGTTAAACAATAGGATAACAAATAGAAACTTTTGGAGGGACTAACATCTATCACATCGTAATAATCGTAACACACAATCGTAATAATAATGAGAAGTTGACTTTATAGTATTACTAATAGACAGACGAACAAGGCGAAACTAAAATATAAGGGTTCCTTGTTTACTACGGAACCCTGAAAAATTAACTCATGTGTGCGGGGATGCGTACTCACGTGTGCGGTAGTGTATACTCACATGTACTAAAAGGTAATAAGGGTATAAGCGACATTGTACGTGGGGCGCACTAAAAGTTTCCGGAATGAACAATAAAAATAAAACCGGCCAAGTGCGAGTTGGACTCGCGCACGAAGGGTTCCGTACCATTATATATAAAAACGGCAAAAAAATCACGTTTGTTGTATGGGAGCCCCCCTTTAATATTTACTTTATTGTTATTTAATTATTTATTTTGAAAGGTAATATACAAGTAAATATTCTGTGAAAATTTGAAGCGTCTACCTGTTACCGTTTTTAATATGGAGCAAAAAAATACGAAAAAAACACGTTTATTGTATGGGGACCCCCTTAATATTTTTTTTTAATTTTTAGTATTTGTTGTTATAGCGGCAACGAAAATACATCATTTGTGAAAATTTCAGCTTTCTAGCTATCACGGTTTATGAGATACAGCCTGGAGACAGACAGACAAACAGACAGACAGCGAAGTCTTAGTAATAGGGTCCCGTTTTTTGGGTACCGAACCCTAAAAACCGGACTAGAGCGAGTCAGACTCGGCCACCGAGGGTTCCGTGGTGACTTCAGAAACGTGTTTTTCATACTCTTCGACAGCCTCTTCTGGTGATGAAAATCGTTGGTGTTTCTTAATTTTTGGGAACATAAAAAAGTCACAAGGTGCCAGGTTGGGACTGTATGCAGGATGGCTCATAAGTTCTACGTTTTTCACCTTCAAAAATTCGTTTATCTGTCTGGCCGTGTGGGAACTAGCATTGTCGTGGTGTAAGATGATACGTACGGCGTTTACGGTTATTTTTACGGAGTTCATCAATAATTTCCGGCAAACAAATGGTCGTGTACCAGTCACTATTCACGGTACAGTAGCCACGTGCCCAGTTTTATTAAAAAAGAAGCAATCATCCGCTTAGATGCACTTTTCACGCGCACCGCTTTGGTTGGTTTCGGCTCATCTTGAAAGACCCATACGCTCGATTGCTGCTTTGTTTTGGGATCGTAGCAATAAATCCATGTTTCGTCACCTGTTACTATGCTCCACACCAAATTTGACGCACCTTCGTTGAATCTGGTATGCATGGCACTCCACCAAGTGACGCGGTCCGTTTTTTGAGCCTCGGTCAAATTGTGTGGGATCCACCGCGAGCGCAGCTTTCTCACACCCGAATGTTTGTGTAGGATTGATTGTATTTGACTCATGCCTATGTCTAAGGATGCGCGAATCTCATGGTAGGTCACATGCCTGTCTGTTTCAATCATACGGCGCACAGCATCGATGTTTTTGTTGTTCACGGCGATGGACGGGCGACCATCGCGAGATTCGTCACTGAGATTGACACGACCGCGCTTGAATTCTGCAAACCAGCTATAAATAGTCGTCTTGCATGGTGATTCATCGCCAAAAGCATTTTTAAAATGGCGCCACAATGTAAAAACAATTGGCAGTCAGATGAGACAAACTGCATTCTACAGCCAAAGAGCTCCATTTTTAAACGTTGTAATTACTTTTTAAATATTGTTTATGTAAGTGGCCAGTTCCGGAAACTTTTAGTGTAACCTATGTAGTCGAAAGGTAACAGGGTATATAAGCGAAATTTTTGTCAAAAATTAGTTATAAATGCCATCTTACTTAAAATTTTCCGCTTTTTCATTTAGCATTATAACTCATTTTTGACTAAAATGTCGCTTATACCCTATTACCACCGTCGATGTATACTCACATGTACTAGGGTGTGTACTCACAATCATGTTCTAGTGTGTGTATCAAACTCATATGTGCTAGGGTGTTTATTCACATGTACTAGGCTGTGTACTCACGTGTGCGGGCGTGTGTACGCACATGTGCTAGGGTGTGTACTCACATGTGCTAGGGTGTGTACGTATGCGACGAGTCGCTCATGTAGATTGTCCGCCTCACTGGGTGCCATCTCTTCTCTCTGACAACAGACATCAAAACCGAACACATAAAAAAATATTTATTTCATCATCATCATCTCAGCCATAAGAAGTCCACTGCTGGACATAGGCCTCCCCCATGGATTTCCAAAAAGACCGATTAGAAGCGGCTTGCATCCAGCGTCTTCCCGCCACTTGTATGAGGTAATCTGTCCATCTCGTGGCTGGTCTTCCTACGCTGCGCTTGCCGGTGGTACGTGGTCTCCACTCGAGAACCTTTCGGCCATAAAAAATATTTATTTATTTATTATTTATTTATTTATATATTACATTAACTAAAACGGCAAAAGCGCCAATTATATTAGCTAAGTTAACAAATCAATTAAAAACAAAATAAATAAATAAAATACATGCTAAAAAAAAACAATACTATATTAAATAATGCTTTTCGGAAAACAAACAGCTGTTGATACACAAAGTAGGTAAATGAATCTAGGATACAAAGAAGCCATAAATTGTTTTCACTTAGAGATCAATCAAAGAAATTCTACATTTCTAACCAAAATGAGAAATTTAGATTAGCACTAAGTAACGAGTTCACTTATACAACACAAAAAAAATTTTTTTTCACGACAATATGGGAGTATATTTTATGTATATACTACTTACAAAATCTACACTAAGTAATAATATTATAAAGAGGAAAGGTTTGTATTTTTGTATGTTTGACAAGCTATCACTCAAAAACTACTGGACCAATTTCAAAAATTCTTTCACCACTAGAATACTACATTATCCTTGATGAACATAAGTTATATTTCATACCAGAAAAAATTAGGGAGCCTTACTACAACTTCAATAATATAACCCAAGGTGTAAAAAAAATGCCTCAAAATGTCTTTCATCGCATACGCTGCTCAAATTATTGATGATAGAACTAAAAAAATTCTACAATATTAAAGAACAAACCAAAATCTACAAAAAACATAGCGATAGCATATGTCTAACTATTGTTATTACGTCACTAATCACTATAACTACTTTTTTACATTTTAAAAGTTAAAAGAAATACCGACCAAAATCAGACCATGTTACATTGTTACCCATACCTTTGTATTAATCCTTATCCAAATAAATTATTTCGTTTTCAAGGCTGTTTCAATACCTGTTGATTACTTTTTGAATTATTCAAATCCGACATTCCATTCAAAAGATATTGCGAATTTAAAAAATACTAATAGAAAAATAAACGACATCGCGCCGCGCGCCTCCGCGCCGTGGTTGATGTGACCCCACGCAGCGAAATACGTTACTCATATTTGAGTAAACATAATACCTATATTTTGTCAACTTCTCGCTGACACGTAATGACACTTGCGGAAAGAAGACAGAGAATTTGAGACGTTGATCGTAACTTTAAGTAACATTTTTCGTTAAGGCCAAAAACATCTTACATGGCGTGCACTGCGAAAAGTATTCATAATAGAACAAATTTTTGTGCAAAAATATTAAAGAACGTAGGTCATCAATATTTAGTATTTAGGTTAACTATTACATATAAACGTCCAAAGTTTTGATGTTAGGGAAATTAAGTTTTTCATTTAGATTAACTAACAGGTATAGATGAAAACGGCTACTATTGGTTTGCTACTTAGGGTTAAAAGGTGTAAGTAAGAGATTGTATGAATGTTCCGTGCTTTTAATGTTAGGGACACGAAATGTAGTATTTAGGTAGATTAACTATCAAATATAAACGAATACTGTTATTAGTTTTGCGACAGGGATGAATTAAGGGGTAGGAAACGGGGGTAATTGATTGTGTAAAAATTCCAAGGTTCTAATTTTGAGGATATGAATTCTAGTATTTATATTAACTAACAGATGCAAACGAATACTGTTATTATAGTTTTGTAACGACAGGGACGAATTATAGGTTGAAACAAGGTGTATAATATTATATGAAAGTTCAAGAATTTAATGTTAGGGACATGAAATGTAGGATTTAGATCACCTAATAGATATAAACGAATACTGCTATTATAGTTTTGCAACAGGGAAGAATTAAGAGTTATACACGGGGGGAGGGCCGTTAAAAGATTACACGGAAGTTCCAGGGTTGAATGTTAGGGTGAGAGCGGGGCAAGAGGGAGGAGAGCTGGCGAGAGTGAGGCATTAGTGTGATGGATGAGAGCGTCACGGGAGCGGGGTGAGAATGGGATAAAATACACCTGCGCGATCATCCTGGGTCATCCTTCAACCTGCGCGGATGCCGTGACCGATGTGTTGCGTACGGGTATGGAGTATTACATCCCATTCTCCGACGTACCATTGTCTGGCAAAGCTCGCCCATGGTTTGGCCCCCATTGCAGAAGTGCGGAAGCGCTAAAGCACGAGGCTTACCTGGCTTGGGTTGATGCTCGTCACCGTAAGGCTAAGGACGTTCTACTGAAAAAGAAAGCATTTAACAAGGCTGCCAAGTCCTGCAAGAAGGTTCTAGAGAAGGCTCGCTTTGAGCACATTAGTCGGATAGGGAACAAACTTGCTTCATACCCTGCGGGTAGTAAAGCGTTTTGGTCCCTAGCTAAGTCTGTTGAAGCGAACTTCTGCCGCTCCTCGTTTCCTCCCCTGTTGAAACCTGACGGGACACTAGCTCATAACGCGGTAGAGAAAGCAAACATGTTTGCCTCTCTTTTTGCGGATTCCTCACGTCTTGACGCTGGTAGTGCGATACCTCCAGCTCCACTTGCTAGCACGGCAACCTTGCCTGATTTTCGTATTCGCCAAACGGAGGTTCGCAAAACGCTACGGTCTTGATGTGAACAAAGCCAGTTCTGAGGACTTGTGCGCCTGAGTTGACTCCTGTACTGACGCGCCTCTTTCACCTCTCCTTTGAGACGACAAGTGCCGAAATCGTGGAAGATTGCTAACGTGCAACCTGTGCCCAAAACAGGCAGTCGTGCTGACCCTGCTAACTACAGGCCTATCTCGGTTACGTCCATTCTCTGTAAGACAATGGAACGTATCCTCAATAACAGGCTCTTGACGTACCTTGAATCCCATGATCTCCTCAGTGACCGTCAATACGGGTTTCGTCGAAATCGGTCTACTGGGGATCTTTTAGCGTACGTCGCCCACATCTGGAGTGAAGTCATAGAGAAACACGGGGAAGCAATCGCCGTTTCCCTCGACATCTCGAAGGCTTTTGAAAGGGTCTGGCATGACAGCCTCATCAGCAAGCTTCCTTCGAACGGACTGTCCACAGGTTTTATTGCTTGGATATCGGACTTCCTGCGGGACCGGTCGCTACGAGTGGTCATTGATGGCTGCTCGTCTGACCAAATGGCTATCAATGCTGGTGTTCCCCAGGGGTCAGTGCTTTCTGCTACGCTTTTCTTGCTGCATATTAATGGTCTGCTGAAACCCGGTATTTTTGGATACGCAGACGACAGCACCGTTGTAGAAAGATACGTGTCTAACGAGCGAGCCGGTGTATTCCTTGGAGTCCTGAATTCCAGGCTCAGAGAGTGGCAATGGTTGAGCGCTTGAACTTGGCTCGGCAGTTTTCGAGTGGGGTGATGCCAACCTAGTCAAATTCAATGCTGCTAAAACACAGGCGTGTCTATTCTCTGCTAAAAGGAGCCAATTCCAGCTAGCTCCTACTTTCCGAAATGTTTCGATACCGATTAAGGATCACCTCGAGCTCTTAGGCGTTACTTTGACGTCCATCCTTAACTTTGGCTCCTATATTGTGTCAAAAGCTCAATTAGCTGCCAAAAAGCTGGGTATCCTTTGGAAGGTGCGTCGGTACTTCACGCCGGAACAGTTGCTTACACTATATCAGGCACAAGTTCGGTCGTGCATGGAGTACTGTTCGCACCTTTGGGACGGATCTGCTAAGTACCAGCTCAAGGCGTTAGAAACCATTGAGAGCTAGGAGGCTCATTTGTGACGATTCCCTTGTTCGGACTAAACTCCAAAGTCTGGAGCGTCGCCGCAAAGTTGCCAGTTTATCGGTTTTTTATCGCATACATTTCGGTGAGTGTGCGTCTGCTTTGCATGATATCATTCCCCCATGCCCTTTTTTCTATCGGACAGTAAGAAGCACGAAAAAGCGACATCGTTACATGGTTGATATTCCGAAAACACGTACGAAACGCTTTGACTCCACTTTCATTGTGCGTACCGCCAAAATGTGGAATGCGATTCCTGAATGGGTCTTTCCGAATAGATATAATCTAGGTGTCTTCAAATCGCGAGTGAATAGGTTTCTTCTAGGCAAGCGCGCTCCATCGTAGACCGTAACTGTCGCTTAACACCAGGTTAGTTGACGGTCAAGCGCAAGCCTATAGACGAATAAAAAATAAAAAATAAAAATAACTGAGGTGGGAAAGAGTGTGGGGCGGGAGTGAGGCGTAAGCGAGGTGAGAGTGGATGGCATTACAGCGAGAGGGGTGGGATTACGGTGGAAGGGGGTGAGTGTGGAGCAAAAGTGGGAGTGAAAAGAGAGCAACAGACTAGGTCTGGGAGCAAGGTGGGATCGAAACAGAAGCGGAACGGTGTCGGTGTGTCAGTCAGGGGGGTGCAGGAACGGTGAGTTAGGTGAGGTGCGGTAGGAGGGAGGTAAGAGCGGGAGAAAAACAAGGTGTGAACGGTATGAGTACAGGAGTTGAATGAGAGTGAGACGGCAGTAGGGTTGGAGCGAGGCGGGAACGGGACAAGTGCGGAACGGAACGGAGTGGGAGCGAGAAGAAAGTAAAATGAGAACAAAGTGGAAGTGCGAAAGGTGCGAGGCAGAATAGCGAGTGAGTGTAGGGTGGAAATGGAGTTAAAGTGATCTGAGATCGGAAAGAACGGAACCGGAACAAGTTGAGAGCCGAATGGGAGCAGGGTTGGAGCGGGGCGAGAAAGGGGTGAGAATTTATTTTTCATTGAAATACATAAATCTACGTTATACCACTGAATCGACATTAATAGATTGGGTCGGAAAATTGGTTGAAGCAGGACGGAAGTGCGGCGAGATTGAGTTAGGAGTGAAACACAAGTAGGGCAGATGCGGTACAGGAGCATAAGCTTGGTGGGGGTGCAGTGAGTGCAGGTAGGAGCGTGACATGAACGAATTTCTTACGCGTACGAAGTCGCAGCGGGCAATTAGTATAAAATAAAATAAAGAACAAAATAGATAATGAGCAAGAAGCTCTAAAACCCCTAAAAGTCTGCTTATAGAATCATAAAAGAAACAAAAGATAAGGAAAGCCATAAGTATGATACTACCCTCTCGGGCTCAAGGAAAGCAGTTGTGTTGTTTAAACTTCTCCAGTTTTAATTATCAATTAGTACTAAATAGTCTTAAAAACCAGTTAAAACTTAGTTCCTTTAAATTACTAAGTTACAATTTGTGGATTAGAATAAAAATCTACTTAACTAACTTATAATTATGGCCGTAATTACGATATAATACTGTGAGTTACAGGTAGCGGCACGTAAGTTTAGCGCTGAGCGAAATATAGAGGGGATAGCTGCGCATGGGTACAGTCGCGAATATAATACAATTATATACTGACATATGGATGTGCCATTTGGCAGAAAAAGGCCGAACAGTCGACCTGCATAAATGCCCTCAATAGTCTTCAGTCTGGCGTGCCTCTCAATTACAGGCGGCCTCTCATCGACGCCCACACTGGCTCTGGAAGCTATTCTCAACATACCTCCACTACATGTGCAGGTGCAGATGGAGGGTAGAATGGCTATACAGAGAGCTAGAGCGGGCGGACGTGCGACATGGCGGTCTGCACTCATGAGGAACCTCCACGATAGCTTCATGAGTGAACCAATAAATAAACTTGAAGATTTGTATAATATCGAGTTTGAGCCAGTCTACAGCTGTGCTGACCCGCACTTTTATATGTTATACCTAATTGAAAAGTTTAAATTTGCAATTCAGAAAAATACGGTAAGTGTTCCCATAAGCAATAAAAATTATAACATAAAACCGTGGATTACGCCAGGTCTCATTCTCAGTAAATTTTAGATAGCATTTAAAAAAAAAACAAATAAAAAAACATAGTACTTAAGTGATATTATTATACATTAATCATTTGCCTACTTCTCGCCTAACAAACAGGAAACCTAGTTCAGGCATATAATTTATATTTTACCTAAGTTAATTTGTGTATTTGAAATAGTTCTTTATATGTACAAATTGTTTTTACAAATAAAGTTATTATTATTATTATCTCATTTATTTATTTACAATCTTAATTTTAATTTTTTTACATCATAAATATAAACTTATAAAAAAAGAAACATAAATATTGTAAAAAACTTAAAACTAGGGTGCCGCCGGCAGCGGGGCGGGGCTCAAGCTGCCGGTGGTAGGAGCTACAGAGAAAGGAACCTCCTGACAATACGTGCCGTGTCTAGCAATGACTGCCTTCTGTATCCGACCCTTGACCCAACCAACGAGCGAGAGCCTCTTGAGATGTTGGTCGAGGCTCTTCGCTATGACACCGTTCACCGAAACGACTATCGGAAGGGAAAGTTGCTGGTGGATGATCCTGGCTACTTGGTTGTGTCTGTGCAAATACTCGCCGTTAGCAAGATGCGAACAACCGGAAACAATATGTCGGAGAGACTCTCCGGGACGGTGGCATGCCCGACAAATGTCGACCGTACCGTCCTTCATGATATATTTCCGATAGTTGTTCGTCTTGATAACTTCATCTGCAATTGCACAGGCAAACCCTTCAGTTTCCCCAAAGAGGTCACCAAAGCGCAGCCAGTTCACCGATGCAGGCAGGTCTACATCGGGTCCTGATAACACCCTGTAGAACCGCCCGTGCAAGTCCTTGCTCTTCCATACGTCTTTGCGGTCTTCGATGCTGAGCACCGTTGGTTTGCGCCAGTTTTCTTTTGCCAAGGAGAGAGGCGTCAGGCCCTTATCAACTGCCACTACATCACAATGCATACCACACCACATTACATACCACATTCGTTGTTTCGGAAATAGTCCTTGAGATTGGACACCTCACGGTTGTGAAGGTTCTCGGCGTTTAAAAAGCCACGACCCCCCAACTTCCGCGGGATGTACAGTCTCATAACAGACGAGCGTGGGTGTAACATGCGATGTAGTGTCAGTTGGTGACGGACCCTCCTATCCAGGGCGTCCAGCTCAGTTTGAGTCCACCTTAATATGCCAAAGGAGTATGTCAGTAGAGGCATCACCCAACCGTTGAAGGCGCGCGCCTTATTGCCACCTGACAAGACTTTTAAGTACTTTTGACAGGCGACAAAAGAAACGCTCCTTCATCGATTTTTTAATGTCCTCTACTGCTATATATACCCAACGACTCTGACATACCAAGGTATTTGTAGGTCTCGGTCTCGGAAAGAGACCTGAGGGTCATTGTCTCAGAAAGTTGTAAGTTCGGAGAATTTACAACTTTCCCCCGCTGTACTTGCACGACCGCACACTTATCAACACCAAACTCCATTTTAATGGCGTTACTAAAAACCTCTGTAGTTTTTAACAACGTCATTATTATTATTATTATTAATAATGGCAATGACAAGCGACAGTATGCTAAAGGCGTACAACCTCTTTAGGAGGTTCCAGGTAACAGTACCCCAGAGAAGTGAGTGGGATAGTGGAGGTCCCGACACGGTACTTCCTGGGGATATTGTTTGGTTCACTGATGGATCCAAGAAGAATGGACAGGCTGGGGCCGGATTCTGTGGTGGCGTCCCTAAGATGGGAGCTTATGCCCACTTGGGATGCCACGTCACTGTGTTTCAGGCAGAAATCTTTGCCATCCTAGGCTGTGCATATAAGAGCATGGAAAGAGCCTAATCAAAGAAAACTATACATATATTCTCCGACAGCCAGGCAGCTCTAAAGGCTCTAGTTGCGGATGAAGTTAACTCCAAGCTGGTGCAGGAGTGTGTGCAGGTGCTAAACTGCCTGGGTGAGACCAACAAGGTCACACTAGGCTGGGTACCTGGACACCGTGGCATCAGGGACAATGAAGCCGCTGATGAGTTGGCAAGATGTGGGCCGGAAGGTGCCTTGCTGGGACCAGAGCCCGCCTGTAGCGTCTCCGACTCCACAATAAGGAGTAGCATCAAATCCTGGAGGAAAAAACAGTGCTTAGCACAGTGGAGCCAAAGCCCGGGAATGGTTCACTCCAAAGCGCTTCTCACAGGATTCAGCAAAAAGTTCTCTGAGGAGGCGCTTCTTTTAAGCAAGGGCCAAATAAAGGTTCTTGTTCGCACCCTAACGGGACATTGTAAAATGAATAAACACCTGCACAGAATGGGGCTGGGTTCTGAGTGTAGGTTTTGCCTCGAAGAGGATGAAACACCCATTCATGTCCTCTGCGAGTGTGTGGCGTTCCACCACCAGAAGAGCCAGCACCTGGGAGGACCTATCCATTACCCTGAGGATGTGAAGGCCTTCGCCCCAAAGTCCCTAGTGAGATTTATGTCACATCTGGGATTGGGAGAGGTGCTGTAACCCTTCGGAGGGATGTTACAATAGATCCGCGAGGGACGCAGTGACAGGGAGGCTCATGGCCTCCCACCCTACCTTGAATAATAATAATAATAATACTGTTGAGCGCGGCGAGCGGTCCCACAAACCCAAAAAGATCCCCGAGGAGAAATAAAACGAGTATTCCGAAACCGTATGGTTTATTAACCAACCGAAACTCTCCGTAACTCTCTGTAACTATCTAACAAATCGAAAATCACCAAACAGGCCTATGAATTCACTGGAGCATCTCGTTTGCGTGTGTTAATAATGCACATAGAATTGCATAGCGACATCTAGTGGCTCCAATGAACAACTCAAGGCTGATTGGTTGAAACTTAAATTTATATTGATGCGTGAAGCGCGTCAACATTCCACCTATCAAGGATCATTATTGAAGATAATGTCCTTCACAAACATTAATTTCATAAAACAGTAATTGAATACAAACCAAAGTAAATTTTGTAAAAGGCTAAGTAACCACCCATCATGACAACATAGAGACATGCATAGCAAAGAAAACACCATTTGAAATGAATTACCACCCATCGTGAAAAAATTGTTAGCGAAACAAAATTATGAAAAATTGAATCTACTCTTGACATGGTAAGATGAGTGATATCTGATTACAATTCAAGTTTGTTTACTAGTGGTAAACAAATTAACTGAAATTACCACTCATCGTGAAAGTATGTTTGAATCATGCAAACAAAATCTGATTGTCGCATTACATGGCAAGATTGGGTGCTAAATTAATACAAAGCAAGTTATACGTCTACCGGCAGTAAACAAATTTTCGTAATTGGACGTTTGACAACAGCGTTTTTACACTTTAATGAAACAACTCTAATAAGTCCGTCGTCACCTGGATGGATATCTATAATCCTGGCCAAAGGCCATTTACCTGGAGGTAAATTATCGTCTTTCACTAACACTAAAGTCCCGACTCTTAAATTACTGTCCGTTTGTTTTATCCACTTTGGTCTTTGTTGAAGTCTGCCCAAATATTCTGTTAACCATCTATGCCAAAAATGTTGAAATAATCTTTGAGTTAGCTGCTACCGGTTAAGTCTGTGAATATTCGTATCCAAATGCGATGGTTCTGGAACCACTATCGGTGGCTCACCAATTAAAAAGTGACCTGGTGTTAAAGGCAATAAATCGTTTATGTTGTTACTAATTTGAGAGATTGGTCTAGAATTTAAGCAGGCTTCAATTTGACTTGTAACTGTTGACATTTCCTCATAAGTAAGTGTAGTGTTGCCAAGTATCCTTCGCAAATGATGTTTGATGGAGCGAACACCAGCCTCCCAAAGTCCACCAAAGTGGGGCGCTTCCGCCGGAATATGATGCCAGGTCGTTCCATCTCTCGTTAATTGGTCATATATTTCATTCTGAGCTGTTTCTAGCTGGTTCTCGAACAATTCTCGTAGTTGCTTGTTACCAGCAGTAAAGTTTGTAGCGTTATCGCTCAAAATCGTATACTGTCAATGATCGTGATAATTCCGCAGCGGTGAGGTAAGAGGGATATGTTTTCTTCTTTCCAAATCTTTTGCACCATGCTATGACTCTCACTAATCTATCCATTGTAGAAAACCTTTGAAATAGGTCCTGTGTAAATTCCTTTTTGCTGTCTATCTTTGCAGTATGTATAAAGTGTACTACCCTTTCTTCTAATTGTAAATCTTCAGGTAAGTCTGTAGGAATCTTGTGTTTATTTTTTCCTTCCAGTAACCACTTTGGCCCTTTCCACCAAATGTTCTCATTTTTCAGATGCGTGCCCGGTACGCCTCTTGATGCCAGATCGCTGGGATTTTCCTTCGAGGCCACGTGACTCCAATAATTTGCAGGTAAGGTAGTTAAAATCTCTGATGTACGATTTGCGATGAACGTCTTCCATTTACTCGGGTGAGCTTGAAGCCATGCCAAGACAACTTGTGAATCCGTGTAAGCATATTTATATGTTTTCTCTTGATACTTTCAGTTGTTCAGAGACTTCATTCAGCAGTTTGGTGAGCAGTGCAGCACCACATAACTCTAAACGAGGTACGGAAATAGTTTTTACAGGCGCTACCTTCATTTTTGCCGAAATTAGCTGTACATGGACTTCTTCTCCCGGCCCAATCACACGTGAGTATACAACGGCAGCATATGCTATAGTACTGGCATCTGAAAAACCGTGAATTTCAAGTTTGGTATCATGTGTCATATGTAACCATCTCTCAATTCTTATTCCAGATAAACAAGGCAGTTCTGAACGGTACTTCAGCCAATCTTCTTTCAGTTCTTGAGGTAATTCTTGATCCCAGGTTACACCAGTAAGCCACAGTTTCTGTAGGAAGACCTTACCGATTATTATTGTAGGTGCAAGCCATCCCAGAGGATCGAAGAGTTTGGATACATCACTTGCTATAGTCCTCTTCGTCACAACAGGCTGATCAGGCAAGTTTATTAGAGTATTGAAATTCATCTTGTTTGTTATTCCAAGCAATTCCCAGAGTCTTGACTGTCGTATCGAGGTTCAATTCCTTGCTTTCGTCGACTCCGTTTACCAATCTCAAAAGATTTGGATCATTTGTATTCCATTTCTGCATCTGAAATCCTCCAGATTCCAATAGAGCTGTAATTTCTTTGAAGATCAAGACTGCTTCGTCATAACTGCTGGCACCTGTTAACAGATCATCCATGTAGAAATCTGTTAGAGCAATATTTGCTGCTATTGGATAACACTTATTTTCATCCAGGGCCAACTGTTGTAGCACTTTAGTAGCTAAATAGGGTGCACTGGCTGTACCAAAAGTTACTCGATTCATTCGGAAGTGTCTGATCTCGTCGTTTGTGTTATATCGCCATAACACGCGTTGAAAGTCTGGTTGAGTAACGATAACTTGTCGCTATATTTTTATTATATCAGCCACTAAGCCCACCTTGTGTCGTCGCCATCGCATTATTATATGTCTTAAGTCTTGTTGCAAACGTGCTCCAACCATGAGGTCATCATTTAGAGATACTTGATTCTTATATTTACAGCTCGCATCAAATACTACTCTCACCTTCGTTGTAGTTTTGTCAGATCTTATAACTGCGTGATGAGGTAGGTACACGGCAGTTGGTTTGTATCTTTCTTCTACATCTTTAATTTCCTGCATGTGTTGTAAGTCTAAATATTCTTGCATAACATCGTTATATTCTTTTTTTAAGCAAGGATTTTTCTCTAGTCGTCTCTCCATTTGCAACCATCTAGCTTTAGCGACTTCTCTTGATTCACTGTACTGGCACAGCGGGTCGTCGTGTTTGAATGGTAGTGCAACCGCATATCTTCCATCTTCATGTCTCTTATGTGTTTCTTTGAAATGTTTTTCACAACTTTCTTCTTCTTCGGTTAAATGATTCTTGCATGCACCCTCTTCTATTTCCCAAAACCTTTGAAGCGAGTCTTCAATGCAAATGTGCATGCAAAGTGAAGTAGTGTAGCCATGTAGAGCCTCAGTACTTGAAATCTGGCCTGTTAATATCCACCCGAGGTGAGTATTTTGTGTTATGGGTGATCCTCGGGGGCCCTTTTTCAGTCCTTCAGTGATTATATCACTGTAGACGTCTGCGCCTAACAATAGATCCACTTTTCCTGATTTATGGTAGTATGGATCCGCTAATTTGAGTTGACGGAGGTGTGACCAGCCTCTGTTGTGTACTTCTGTAGTTGGTAACATTCGAGTGAGTGACTTGAGCACGCATGCTTTCACTGGTGTGACAAAGTTGGCATCAACTATCGAATGTGCTTGAAAACAAACCATGCTTTTGGAGTGAAGGCATCTTCCGTTCTCTCCCAGTCCATTAATAGTGCAATTGATTGGTATTTTATTTAACCCAAGGAGCTGAGTAGCAGACTCCGTTATAAATGAACCTTGGGACCCCTGATCTATCAATGCTCGTAAGTGTAATGTAGCCCCATTTTGATTGATAACTTGCACCATGGCTGTGGCCAGCAGCACGTTAGTGGGAAGTTCTTTGTCTGCGTAATGGGAAGCTACGCTGGTGTTGACTGGTGTAAAGGCTACTTTTGGTGAATCGTCTCGGAATTGTATAGTTCCAGCTCGCTCTGGAACTAGATCTGTAGTTTTATTCTCGGGGTGAATCAAGGAGTGGTGTCTTTTTCCACATCTACGGCAAGAAGTTTTGTGTTTGCAGTTGTAGACAGTATGATTAGGTATCAGACAATTGAAACATAAGCCATTCCTTTCTATGAATTTCTTCCTTTCATCGCTGTTGAGTGTAATTAAATCTTTGCAGTGGTAAATTAAGTGGTTCCCTTTGCAGAAGTTGCAGTTAGTATTCATCGAGGCTGCAGTGTGAAAAGACGACTGTCTCGTATTTAATCGTGATCTGGATGTTGGCTTTGTTGATTCTAGTACTTCGAAGCTTCTGAAGCGTAATTCTAAAAAGCCGCACAGTTGTTTGTATGTAGTTCGTTATCACTATCTTCATTGGTACCGATATGTTGCTTCCAAAGTCGAACTGATTCTGCATCCAGTTTGTTCACGGTGATATATATTAACATTGATCCCAGGTGAATGCTGCAATACCCAAATTATTTAATGCGTTAAGACATTCATTTGTTGTATCAAGTAGTGACTTGATAGATTGAAAATATTCACTACTGATGGGTTTTTGTGTCATTAATCTTTTCATTAGCGCATTTATGACGAAACGTTTGTTGCTAAATCGCTTTTTTAGTGTAGACCAGGCTTCATCGTAGTTTGCATCTGTAATGGGTATATAGCGCAGCAACGCTTCTGCTTCTACACTTAAACTTGATTTTAAGTAATGCAGTTTTTGAACACATGATAGTGATTTATTATTATGGATCAGTGACGTGAAAAGATCATGGAACGATGTCCATTCTGCGTAATTTCCAGAAAAAGTAGGGATATTTATTCGTGGTAACTTTATTTCAGCATTTGATTGTGACACGTGACTTGGTGCAGTTAGATGTGACGTTGTTGGTGCTTCTCTACACACTCTAGTATCTCACACTTGCCAAACGTATAGGCATCTTCGCCTTCTTCATATATGTCTTTAGAAGTGTATTCCGATGATTTTACAAGCTTTAGATGATTTTTCATAAAGGTATTCCATAATCCTTCTAGTAAATTTACTATAACTTGAACATAAGTCTTGTTTATTCTGGCCTTTGGTGTCTTTTTGAAATTTTTTAACGCTGATTTTAACTGTCTGAAAACTTCTACTTGTTGATCTATTAACTTCTCCATCGTTCTGTGTAGTTTGATTTTTTTGCAAGTTGAAAAAGTTCACAATTAAATACAAGTCCTGTTGCACTATTATTGTTAAAGCGAAATTTGCTAAGTCCAGAAATGTTCACAAAATAATACTAGTTCCAATACACTGCTATTTTAAAGTAAAATTTTCTAAGTCCAAAAAAGTTCGAAAAATTTCACAAGTGTTTTGCACTGTCAGTTTTAGAGCGAAATATTCTAAGTCCAGAAATGTCCGAAAAATATCAAGTTATTTTTTCCACAAATTTATCTAAGTTAATATTGTGTCCGAAATTTTACAAGTCTTTACGTAAGATTCTATTCACAAATTAGTCACTTTTTTAGTCTATTACTCACGGTTACCAATTAGTCCTTTTTCACTGTAATCCAAGAGCTTCACTTCACTAACACTGGGTTCACTCACTTGTGGAACGCACACGCACGCACTATCGAAAGGGATCGTAAACCAACCGAAACTCTCTGTAACTATCTAACAGATCGAAAATCACCAAACAGGCCTATGAGTTCACTGGAGCATATCGTTTGCGTGTGTTAATAATGCACATAGAATTGCATAGCGACATCTAGTGGATCCAATGAACAACTCAAGCCTGATTGGTTGAAACTTAAATTTATATGGATGCGTGAAGCGCGTCAACAAATATAATTATAACTTTAATTAATATAATCAAATATTTTCAAGAACATATAATATAATAATATTATATGTAATATTATATTTATATTTGTAATATTATAATATTTAAATAAATAGTAAGTCTATCACTGAGCGAAATATGGAGGATATTAGGTACTGTCGCGCACGCAAACATTAGTAAATAGTTAATGTTAAAGTTTTGCATAGCTTGTAACAGGTTGTTTTACTATTCAAGTTTAACTTCTTTTTTATTTAAATCAGTAAATGAAAATAAAAAAACTACTTCCATACAAAGTTGATCATGTGACCGAGTGATTAAGTGAGCTAAATACTCGTACCTTGATCAATCTCACTTTTTATTTTTTTTAAAGAATCAATCAATTCATTAATAATAATAATAATAATAATAAAGAGGAGTGTGAGAGTGGTGGAGTGCGACGTATGCGATGGAACACACAATTGAATGAAAATTGCATACGTGCGTATTATGGGGCCACAGAGGGGGGAACTAACCTGTCTGCGTATCGTTTCAGAATGCTGCCTTTGTTCCAGGCCCTTGAACCTACCGTCACCGTTTCAGCCCAACGATTATCGGATCAAGTGCGGGCTATCCACCGGTGTAAGCTGCTGGATCAGACCGTGCTTGATCGGCTCCGCCTGGAGGTGCTCTCTGCTCGTCTGACTTCTTCGTCGGCGCGTGACGCGTCGCCTCTCGCGTCGTCCCCTCGGATACTGGCCACAGAGCCGCAATCGGAGGTGACACTTGCGACATCGACGCACCCCGTTGTTGACGAGGGAGATAGTGCGGGTATGACTGTTTCCATTCATGTGAGTGAGCAATTGAGGAGCACTTTGGAAGACACGATTTTACAATATAGATTCGCACTTGACTCTAGGCCACGTCTACCACGTTTGCCTACTCATAGACGTAATTTAGCGTTAATGGGAGCCCTGAATGCTCTGTTAGCTCCGTATCTGCGGACTAGCAGAGATTTGGTTGATACCCACTCGATTTTATACTGCGGTGCCATCGCGGTGTGCCGTGTTGCACGCGTTAAATTCCCGGACATTAACCGTGCACCACGTCGCGCCGGAGATGTACCTGCATGGCAAGTGAGAATCGAGCGGCGTATTACTACGTTCAGGACTCTTATTGCAAAGCTGATCTGTTTCAGCCGGGGGAATACTCGCCCCCGAGTAATGCGTTTCGTGGCGCAGGCATTTGCGGGGACCGGTATTAGGTCCCAGCACTACTTAGCCAATGTCACGGAACGCATCGACTACCTGAAACAGAAAGTCTATGCATGGGCAAACCGTATTCGTCGCTACAGAGAGCGTGTAAATAGATATTGGCAGAATCGCCTTTTCCAAAGTGACCAAAGGAAGGTGTACCGAGGTTGGGAAGGAACCGAACAACGTATGAGCGACGGACAGCTACCGGACGCAAGCGCCATGACTGATTTTTGGCGTGGTATCTGGTCGGTGCCCGTCGAACATACGGAGGGTGATTGGATGCGGGTTGTCGAGCGCGAGTGCGATATCATCGAACCCATGGGGTCTATTGTAATAGACCCCGTAGACGTTAGTTGTGCGATCCGTACGACACAGAACTGGAAAAGTCCTGGGCCGGATGGATTGCACAACTTCTGGATAAAATGGATTCGATGCTCGCACGATCGCTTGGCCACACAATTTCAAGAAGCCCTCGAGCTTGGTTCTCTACCAACCTTCATGACCACCGGGGTCACTTTCCTGCTCCATAAGTCCGGTAGTACCACGGAAGCTAAGAACTATAGGCCCATCACATGCTTACCCACCACCTATAAGCTCCTTACATCTATTCTGAAAAACAAAATTAATGCGCATTTAGTCGCTAACAACGTTTTGGCCTTTTCTCAGAATGGATGTAAGGTTGGGTCCCGTGGTACTAAGGAGCTTCTCCTCATCGATACGGCTATTAGCCAGCAAGTCAAGCGGAGTAAGGGAGCACTCTCTGCTGCTTGGATTGATTACAAGAAGGCTTATGATTCGGTGCCTCATTCATGGCTTCAAAGGATCTTAGAGTTGTGTAAAATTGATACAACTCTGCGATCCTTCTTAGTTGCATGTATGAGGCAGTGGACCACAGTACTTCGCCAACCGGGCAGTAGGGATGGGTCCTTAACACCTCAGGACTTGATAAGGATTGAACGTGGCATTTTCCAGGGTGACAGTTTGAGCTCACTGTGGTTTTGCCTAGCACTGAACCCTCTCAGTATTTTACTGAAGGATTCAGGGCTAGGCTATCGGCTTCGTAGAGGGGGTGAGATCATTTCTCACCTGCTGTACATGGACGACCTCAAACTTTTTGCACCGAAACGACAAGATTTAATGACGTTGTTAAAAACTACAGAGGTTTTTAGCAACGCCATTAAAATGGAGTTCGGTGTTGATAAGTGTGCGGTCGTGCAAGTACAGCGGGGGAAAGTTGTAAATTCTCCGAACTTACAACTTTCTGAGACAATGACCCTCAGGTCTCTTTCCGAGACCGAGACCTACAAATACCTTGGTATGTCAGAGTCGTTGGGTATAGCGGTAGAGGACATTAAAAAATCGATGAAGGAGCGTTTCTTTTGTCGCCTGTCAAAAGTACTTAACAGTCTTTTGTCAGGTGGCAATCAGGCACGCGCCTTCAACGGTTGGGTGATGCCTCTACTGACATACTCCTTTGGCATATTAAGGTGGACTCAAACTGAGCTGGACGCCCTGGATAGGAGGGTCCGTCATCAACTGACACTACATCGCATGTTACACCCACGCTCGTCTGTTATGAGACTGTACATCCCGCGGAAGTCCCGTGGTCGTGGCTTTTTAAACGCCAAGAACCTTCACAACCGTGAGGTGTGCAATCTCAGGGACTATTTCCGAAACAACGAATATGGTATGCATTGTGATGTAGTGGCAGTTGATAAGGGCCTGACGCCTCTCTCCTTGGCAAAAGAAAACTGGCGCAAACCAACGGTGCTCAGCATCGAAGACCGCAAAGACGTATGGAAGAGCAAGGAGTTGCACGGGCGGTTCTACAGGGTGTTATCAGGACCAGGGGGGCAATTCAGTTATTCAAAACCGATCCGTAGCTGAACCTTTTGCGAAGCATTTCCTGTCGGCTGCTATCATTTTTTGATTTAGTAACGAGCGAAGGACGTGTTACGTTTCATCAAATGTGTCAATTGTATGACATAAAAGTGACTGAATCAAAAAAACTATGGCGGCCGACGGGAAACGCTCCACATATGGTTCGGCTATGGAGCGGTCTTGAATAACTGAATTGGGCCCCTGATGTAGACCTGCCTGCATCGGTGAACTGGCTGCGCTTCGGTGACCTCTTTGGGGAAACTGAAGGGTTTGCCTGTGCAATTGCAGATGAAGTTATCAAGACGAACAACTATCGGAAATATATCATGAAGGACGGTACGGTCGACATTTGTCGGGCATGCCACCGTCCCGGAGAGTCTCTCCGACATATTGTTTCCGGTTGTTCGCATCTTGCTAACGGCGAGTATTTGCACAGGCATAACCAAGTAGCCAGGATCATCCACCAGCAACTTGCTCTTCAATACGGCCTTGCCGAGTCAGAGGTGCCGTACTATCAGTACACACCAGCGCCAGTTCTCGAAAATAGCCGTGCTTTGCTCTACTGGGACCGTTCTATCATCACGGACAGGACTATTGTTGCCAATAAGCCTGATATCGTGATCGTAGATCGGTCTCAACGCCGCGCAGTGCTCGTCGACATCACCATCCCACATGATGAGAATCTCGTGAAGGCTGAGAAGGACAAGCTCAGCAAGTACCTTGACTTGGCTCACGAGATAACCGCCATGTGGGATGTTGACTCGACGATCATTGTCCCGATAGTCGTTTCGGTGAACGGTGTCATAGCGAAGAGCCTCGACCAACATCTCAAGAGGCTCTCGCTCGATGGTTGGGTCAAGGGTCAGATACAGAAGGCAGTCATCCTGGACACGGCACGTATAGTCAGGAGGTTCCTCTCTCTGTAGCCCCTACCACCGGCAGCTTGAGCCCCGCCCCGCTGCCGGCGGCACCCTAGTTTTAAGTTTTTTACAATATTTATGTTCATTTTTTATAAGTTTATATTTATGTTGTAAAAAATTTAGAATTAAGATTGTAAATAAATAAATGAGATAATAATAATAATGTTTATTTACCAAAAAAGAGTAAAAAGATCTTATATAAAGACAATATATGTTTAGAACTAGTTAGGCTTAAAACAAAATAGTTAAAAATCAAAAATCAATTGACAGGAACTGGGATCGATCAGTCTGATTTTAACGGTGGGCCCCAAACTAAGCATAAAGCTTGTATCTTGGGGCCCGAATCCGGAGTTACTCTTGAATACATTATCTCGTGTATAAATAAGTAAAATAATATCATAGTACTAAAAATATGTTACGAAAATGTAATACCAACTCATCAACAAAGCAACTATTACAATCAGTAGTGCCACCCACAAAATAAACTGAATATTTCAGATTGCGCAAGCCGACACCTCAAGCTACTCCTTATAGATACTACTGATAAGGATTTCAGTCTCACCATAGGAGAGTTGTAGAAGCCAGTCTTTTACTTTATTTTTCAGAGCGAATTTTCTTAGGTCATCACAACCACTCAGCTGCTTTCGTGAATTATTGTACGTACAGGGAAGTGAAAAAGCCGGACTACGTTTAGCTAGTAGGGATCGAGCGCGGGGAAGAGGCAACATATAGGCTCTGTTTGCTCGTTTAGACGTTAGAGGAACGTAATCTAGGCGGGGGCGGGCGGTATCTCTTTTAACAAAACAATGCATGTCATACACCATTTTTCGTGCCTGTCTTTTCAAATCAGTATGTCTTCTAGGCATATTCACTATCTACTAAAAATACACTAATAAAAAAACCAACAATAACAAACGAACTCAAACTTAACAAAAAACGATAACAATGAACGGCAATAACAATACACTTTAGAACGCGACTGTACAGTCAAAAGTCCGCGGAGCGTCGTATCGGGGCGGGGGACGGAATACGCTCCCTTCGTCCCTCTAGCCCCCCTGTGATACATAATTTTTTACTTCTGTTCAATAACGGTCAGCGCTAGAGTTTCGTGCCGCTATGTTTTGATAACAAAAAAGTGAAGCATTGGAAGGTCGTTATGCCATCGGACCCTGTGGTTATACATCGCGTATAAACATAGGACCGCTGACTTAGCGTTGGCCGCCCGGCGTCGTGGACGCATTCCTTAAGATAAGAGCGCCGATCGAGGCAGTAGGTTAAGTAGTTTTACTCACTCTAATTTTAACGACAGTGCATCGTGCACGTTAATTATAATTCATTTTAATTTGTATTTTAAATAAATTAGTTTTTAAAAACATAAATCGAGCTTCATTAAATTTAACTGGCGCAGCCGGTAGGATCTCGTGCGCGTTATAGGCTGTGCCATTCCGTAAAAATCCTCAGATTCGCGGAAAACCGGAGGTTCCAGCCAACGCAGCGCCGCCAGCGCCGAGCACGAGACGACCACCAAAAAAAAATTTTGCTAAAGAAGATCAAGCCCGGAGTCGACCTAGACTGGAGGATGGGAATGGCGGTAATGTGATTAGACCTTTTCACATTTTCCTCACCATTTTATCTATTCCGGTTGTCGGCATAGTTGCGTAAATTAAGTTATTTGATTTCCTTAGCGGACAACTAAATCGTGTCTATTAAGTAGTTTAATTCGTAGCGGACAACTAAAATTGTGTCTATTAAATATCTTGTTTAAGTAAGTGTAACTAGCAATTTAATTTAGGTAACTCGATATTTAAGTAAGTAAGTAAAATGGAACAAATTCGAATGATCCCAAAGGACCTCCTTTGTTTAATACCTAAATTCGACGGAGATGAGGGGCTATTGAATCTGTTCCTTAAAAAGGCGACATACATAGTAAAGTCTTACGCGTCCCCTGCATGTCCGCCTGCACAGCAACAATATGTGTTCCATGCTGTTACCAGCCGGCTCGGCGGAAGAGCCGCAAACTTGTTGAGCGAGCGAGAGGATATAGTCACATTCGAAAGCCTTAAAGAAATTCTTATACAGCATTTCGGCGATCCTAGGTCGGAGGAGTGTATAGCGATTGAGTTAGAGCAATTAAAAATCAAACAAAACGAATCTTACATTGACTTCTGTCACCGTATCCAACACACGCGATCAACCTTATTTGCCAAGGTTAACTTAATACCAGACGAGGGAGTCAAAGCGGCCAAAATGATTGTCTATAACAATTTGTGTCTAAATGTCTTCTTATATAATTTACCAGAGGACCTCATACGTATAATCCGTCTGAAAGGCTGTACCAACCTTGAATTAGCCCTAGCGATCGTTACAGAAGAAGTCAACTTCTTGAACCAATATAACTTAAGAAAACAGACGCGCTCCAGCGCCCCATCACAGCCGCGCCCCGCGTTGCTCCAAATAAATACACCAAATACGAACTTTAAATTTGGCATACCCCATGGTCAAGGTTACAGACCATACACCATGCCCAGCCAGCCACATAGGTTTGGCGCTCCAACCCAACAAGGTTTTAGATCAAGTGTTTCGCCCATGCAGCAAGGTTTTAGACCGAATCTACCAGTCCAGCAGCCCACCGGATTTCGATTTAACTCGCCGCAACCAAATTTCAAATATGGAATGCCCCAAGGACAAAACTTTAAATTCGGAATACCACAGCAAGGCTTTAGGCCCCAATTAATGCCGCCGCAGCCCCAGCAGCCGCAGCAACAATTTAAATTCGGTATCCCACAACAGTCAAGGCCATCCCCGTTCACAAGAAGAGAACCGTTTGAGAACACGGACGTATCAATGCGCACAGCGCGCCCGCTACGACAGAACGCGCTAGAAGTACCCGAGACGTATGACGTAGACTACTACTACCCAGAAGAGAACATCGAATCTACTGACGACTACCAATATTACGACTACGAATACAACGCTTCCCAAGAAGAGGACAATGTATTGTGTAATTACATCGAATCTGACCAAAATTTTACGACACAGGCCTCGACGCCACCAGAGAAATAGTACAAATAAATTGTAACGCGCTATATAAATTACCGCACATATATATACCGGAGATAGACAGCTACTTTATGATAGACACTGGCAGTATGAGATCATTTGTCAGTACCGCACTGGTCGAAAGGTTCTTCACGAACTATCTATGCTATGAACCGTTTGAGGTCGTAAGCACGCACGCCCGTAGCCAGCACAACGAGACGATTCTGATACCCATGCTTGATATATTCAGGTGTGGCGGCCAACACAAGTTCTACGTCTATGACGTCGACAGAAGATATGACGGCCTTATAGGTTCAGACCTATTAAAACAACTAAGGGCAAAAGTTGATATGGGCAACCAAGTCCTCATTACGCCGCATACAGAAATACCCATTATGTACAGCCCTCCACATGATATAACTTTGGAGCCAAGGACGGAGACACGAGTAGCAGTACCCACCAACATGCAAGATGGAGAAGCAGTACTGGACTACATCGATTTTGGTCCAGATGTAAGAATGCCAAGCGCATTAGTAACCTGCTACAACTCTTACGCTCACACAGTGATCCAGAATGCTTCGGATCAACAAGTAACCGTAACATTCGAAGAGCCAATAGAAGCAGTCCCCTATGAGAAAGAAGAAGTTCCAGTCAACACGATGAACGGCAAGCACGACATCGACAAGCTGCTGAAGAAGAACTTGCAGAAGTTGAGACTAGAACATATGAGAAGAAAGGAAGAGTGTAGAAGAGTTGTGCTATGGATATAGAGATATATTCCACTGCGAAGAAATCCCGCTCTCCTTTTCAAGTGGAGTGAAGCACGAAATAAGAACCCAAAATGAGGACCCTATCTACATTAGACCGTACCGACAACCACCGGTCTATAATGCGGAGATACAGAAACAAGTCGAAAAGCTGATAAAGAACGATGTCATTAGGGAATCACATTCCCCTTGGAGCGCACCGGTCCACCTGGTGCCAAAGAAGGCTGACGCCTCAGGCGAAGTAAAATACAGAATGGTCATTGACTACCGAAGGCTAAATGAGATAACCACCGATGATAAATACCCACTTCCGAACATCACGGAACTATTCGACAAGCTGGGTAAGGCTACTTACTTCAGCACAATCGACCTCGCCAGCGGGTATCACCAGCTAGAGGTGAGAGAAGAAGACCGGCAAAAGACAGCATTTTCAACCCAATCAGGACATTACGAGTTTACCCGAATGCCATTTGGATTGAAGACTGCTCCTGCCACGTTCCAGAGGACGATGGATAATGTATTGAGAGGTTTACAGGGCATTCATTGTCTTGTTTATCTTGATGATATAATAATCTATTCATCCAGCCTACAGGAACATATAGACAAGCTGCGAAAGGTGTTTGACCGCCTCAGGGCCACCAATCTAAAAGTGACCCTGGATAAGTGCGAATTCTTCAGAAAAGAAGTTTTGTACTTAGGCCACATGATAACCAAAGATGGCCTAAAACCAAACGATGACAAGATCCACACAGTGCTGAACTTCCCCATTCCAAGGACAGCAACCGAGATCAAGAGCTTTCTCGGTCTGGTAGGATACTACAGAAAATTCATCAAGGACTTTGCAAAAATCACGCGTCCGCTCACCAGTTGCTTGAAGAAACGACAAAAAATTGAATTAACCAACGAGTACATAGCAGCTTTCGAGAGGTGCAAAGAACTACTAGTAAATGCCCCGATTCTACAATTC
Source organism: Lycia hirtaria (assembly GCA_947563715.1). Lineage (NCBI taxonomy): Eukaryota > Metazoa > Arthropoda > Insecta > Lepidoptera > Geometridae > Lycia > Lycia hirtaria. The sequence goes on from OX387375.1 coordinate 31,990,884, forward strand.
CCGGACTTTGAAAAACCGTTTATACTCACCACGGACGCCTCGGACTTTGCAATAGGAGCCGTACTATCACAAGGCACTTTAGGAAACGACAAACCAATCGCATACGCCAGCCGAACGCTGAACGATGCCAAAACAAGATATAGTACTGTGGAAAAAGAACTACTAGCCATAGTCTGGGCTGTGAAACACTTCACACCCTATCTCTACGGTAGACGGTTCACCATCTATACCGACCATCGCCCCTTAGCTTGGCTGAACAGTATGAAAGAACCGAACAGCAAGTTAACACGCTGGAAACTCAGACTAGCAGAGTTCGACTATGACATCGTATACAAGAACGGAAAACAAAACGTTGTCGCTGACGCTTTATCTAGAATAAAGGTAAATGCATTAAGCGAAGACGAATCTATGATAGTGAACGTAGGAAAAGACCAGTCGCAAGAAGATATAGACGAGGTCATGAAAAACATACGGCTGTTGAAAGAAGACCTAGCTGCACGTAATATTGAGGACGAAAGTACTGTAACTATATCGTCGGGAACCGACAGTATAATTTCGATACCATCGTCACGGGAACCGAAATCTCCCTACTCAATACCATCACCGAGCAGTGATACACTGACAGCCTCTCTAGGTTCGACCGAACATTCTACTTATGAGACTGACACATCAGGAATACCCATCTTAAATGAAGCAATAGATACAAAGCCAAATCAAATATTGGTTCATACCTGGTTCAGAAATGAAATCTCTACTAAAGATATCTCAAGACCGAAACAGAAGATCCGTGAAGTACACTTACCGGTAGACAGACCAGACCTAGTCAAGAAATTCTTAAAAGAATATATAAATCCGAAAACGAAGTATTTCATATACTTTGAAGACAAGGCTCACCGGAAACAATTCGCGGAAGCAACAATCGCCCTTTTTAAGAAAGACACAGTTAAAATACTAGAATGCACGGAAAGAGTCGTATACGTGGAGAAAGAAGACGAACAGAAGGACATAGTCCAGAAGCACCATGAAGGAAAAACTTGCCACCGAGGTCAAAAGGAAACACTGATGAGAATCAGGCGTACTTACTACTGGCCCAACATGGAAATTACGGTAGCAACAGTAATAAACAGCTGCGACAGCTGCAAGGCCATGAAATATGATCGGAACCCACTAAAACCGGAATTACAATTGACCCAGACGCAGACCAAACCTTTCGAAGAACTATTCATCGATATATTTAGTATCGATAGCAAAACTTATTTGACCATCATAGATGCTTTTAGTAAGATCGGACAGGCAATTGAAATTAAATCTAAAACAACTCCCGAGGTGATCAGAGCGTTAATCAAATACTTCGCTATATACGGAGTACCACATAGAATAAGCGCCGACGCTGGCGCTGAGTTCAATAACACGCTACTGAAGGAAACCTTACAGCTTTACAAAATTAACTTGCACATAGGAACCCCGCACAACCCAAATTCGATGGGAATAGTCGAGCGATTCCACTCGACACTAATCGAAATATATAGATTGGCCAAATATGAACATAAGGTCACTGATGCCGCGTCAGTAATGACGTACGCACTTATGGCTTACAACCACACGATCCATAGTACCACAGGTATGGCCCCGTTTGAAATAGTTTTCGGTCATACAGACGCAAACAACCCGTTCAACGTGGATTATCAAAAAGATTATACTCAAAAAATGGTCCAAGACCACAGAAAACGTACAAAACATCTATATGAATATTTGACGAACAAAATAATAGGCGTTAAAGAAAAGGTTAGACAAAAGCGTGGAGGTGAAAGGAAGTTTGACATAGAACAAGACGACAAGGTATTTATAAAAGGAGTCAACGTAAGAAGGAGTAAAGATAAACCTCGATACCAAAAGGCAGAGGTGATAGGAGAAATAAGTAGAAATACTGTCCCAATCAATGTAAGAGGACGAGAGACTAGAACGGCAGTAAAAGACATTAAACGTCCTTCACAGGTACCTGGGCGTGCTCATGGCGATGACAACATGCCAGGGTCTAGTACTTCAAAGGATCACTCACAACCCAGGGATCCTCCCGATAAAAGAAGGTCAAGCGAAGATCAGCACCAACCAATGGACCCTAATAAAAATTCTAGACCTTAGCTTAATTCGGCAAGATTTGGAGTTTAATACAAATAGGTACATGAACTTGAACAAATACATGAGAGAACATTCGGAAAAGGAAGACGTCTTCAATGCAGTAATTCAGATTAAAACGCAAACCGATTTTATTAAAGATCTGGCTACAGAAAAACTGAGCGAAATATTGCCTCCCAAAAGACACAAACGCGGCCTTATTGACCCTCTCGGCTCGATCATAAAGTTGATTACGGGAAATTTGGACAGTGACGATGCTTTAAGATACGACGCGCTTATTAATAACGTAAAAACGCAGCAAAATGCTATCACTCAAAGATTCACGGTTATCGCTGAAATGTTGGAAACGTTAGTCGACACTACTAATAATACCCAATTAAATTTTATTCAAATCGATAAGGCTATTACTAGCATTAGGCAAAGACTAAATGAAACTTACAGAGAACAAGGATTGTTAAAAATATATAACATTTATACACTGTTTCTACATAATTTTCAAACGCTGTACACTAAGATAAGTGAACTTGAAAATTTAATTGCATTCAGTAAACTAGGAATGCTTCACCAATCGGTTATAAATACCGATGAATTATTAACGATTTTAGAAAATATTGAAAGGCAAAATTATAACCTTGTATTTTCGGCTAGCCTAGAGAACTTAGTTAAAATAGAACATAGTATAAAGCCTAAAATATATGTAAAAGGAAATCAGATAACATTCATTTTAGAAATACCCCTTGTAGATGATAACACTTATACATACTATAAAGTTTTGCCGTTGCCGACAACCAACACCTTAAACCAAATCTCCATCATCTTACCAAAATTCCCATTCCTCCTTGTGAAAGGGTCGAAAACAGTATCGTTGCATGCCCCCTGCAAGGAAGCAGACGAACTCCTATTCCTGTGTGAAGAAGAAGACACGTCGCCCTTCGTCAGAGACGAGTGCGTGGTCAACCTAGTCACGTTCACCCGAAACACATCGAGCTGTACGCCTATCGTCGTCGACATTCAAAACGTCAAAGTCGAGAACATACAACGCGACAGATGGATGTTGTACACCAAATCCAGCACCATCTTGACACAAACTTGCGACGGAGACAGCACTCACCGCACCGTACAGGGCACATACGTGGTTACGTTAGACGACGAATGCGAGCTACAAGTAGAAGGCAGGAAGCTCAGGAGACATTTGGGAATAGCTCGAGATCTACACCTGCCGGCCCTACCGGTCATCGACCTGCCGGAAATAACACCAAGGACAACCTTCCCAGAGACGAACCTAGTGATCCTGGACAATGTGGAATTGACGAATCTTCAACATTTGACAACCATGTTAAAACAAAGTGAAAGTGACGTGAATAATGAAGGTGTCATCGTTTTGGACAGACTAAGTGTGGGCACAGTCGTATTATTTGCGATACTCGGTATCGCAGTTATTACAGTCTTAGTAAAGAAGTATTACCCGATTCGAAGTTTTCGGATCCGAAATAATCCAACCGAAAACTTCGAAGTTAGGGAGGAAGGCGTTATGCCATCGGACCCTGTGGTTATACATCGCGTATAAACATAGGACCGCTGACTTAGCGTTGGCCGCCCGGCGTCGTGGACGCATTCCTTAAGATAAGAGCGCCGATCGAGGCAGTAGGTTAAGTAGTTTTACTCACTCTAATTTTAACGACAGTGCATCGTGCACGTTAATTATAATTCATTTTAATTTGTATTTTAAATAAATTAGTTTTTAAAAACATAAATCGAGCTTCATTAAATTTAACTAGGTAGATTACTAATGCCAAGTTACACATACACACATTGAATGCAATTATAAGTATTGACAGACAGAACTTAGGCTTATTTTTGGCTTACCAAGTACAGTACTGTTGGCCTAGCGGTCAGAGTGCCGTATTGAACAACTGAAGTTTGAGTGCTAGTGGGTTCAAATCATGGACATATAAATTTATTTTTGCATTTTTTTTTTCTATAAGTTTTTTATTTTTCATATTCAACAATTGAAACATGCACAACAAGCACTATGTCCTGCACAGCTTGCAAACATGCTATAGAATCTAGACAATATATGAAATGTAATCATTGTCAAATGAAATTCCATATAGAATGTTTTAATATAAAGAAGGAACAATTCATTAGTTTATTGATCGACTACCGAGTGCAATGGATATGTCCTACATGCTCTTCTACCCCAGCAAAACGTACAAAAACCGAGGTAAACACACCAGTGCATCAGAACCAAATTCCGTCTATAGTTGACGCCCCAGATATAATGAATCCCACCAAAAACATTTCATGTAAAATTGGTTGCCATGTCTCACATTGTCATGCCACTTTCACTGACAAAAATAAATCAGATGAGATTTGACTGAATCTGAAGAGCCAAGCTGCTAACTCTACAAAGTCTAACGCTACAATACTTACCTCTGTAAGCCTTCAATCTTGATCAAAAAGCATGGCTTGGCAGTTTTCCGGCTGTCAGTTACAAACATATATCGCATAACATGTCGTACATGGACTTCTAAGGAAGAAAAAGAAAGAGGAGCTAAAATCTCTGCTCTTGAATGATGTATATTGTAATAGTAATAGTTCCATGAAACGACCAAGCCATGCTTTTTGACCAAGATTTAAGGCTTACAGATGTAAGTATTGTAGTGTTAGACTTTGTAGAGTTAGCAGCTTGGCTCTTCAGATTCAGTCAGATCTCATCTGATTTATTTTTGTTAGTGAAAGTGGCATGACAATGCGAGACATGGCAACCAATTTTACATGAAATGTTTTTGGTGGGATTTCATTTCTTTTTGTAAGAAAGTTCACAAAGAAGTTTATCATAGAAACCAAAATCACGAAACGAAAATAGATTACGAGTACGAAACCGACCTTAATACCTTATACCAGTCATACCATAACAAACAACCCATTAAATGCGAAACGATTTTAGGATACAACCTAACTAACCTAACCTAACCAAAAAAAAAAAAAAAAAAACAATTCAGATTCAGATTTTATAAATAAAATCTGAATCTGAATCTGAACCATCCATACAAAAATTAAGAAACACGGAGTGTAATGACTCCCAAAATTAACATGAAACAAAGCGCGTGAAACGATACCGCGTGCTAATTCGAGGCGCTCGCCATCTAGTATCGCCTTTTAAAACTAATTAGACAAACGATCCTCAGTGAGTGGTAAAATTATCGTATTATAGATGTGAATCGTATCTAAAGTACAAAAGCTAAATATATGAAACTTTGTATGTTTTATAAATGTACTGTCTACTTTTTATCCTGAAAATTTGGACTCTCTAGAATTATCCATATCGAAGTTATGTTATGTTAAAAAAATAAAGTCAAAGTCTCCCTTTAAAAGGGTTGGAGGGTGAAAGTTACAAATGTCTTAATTTTTCTGTTGTTTATGTACCAATCGTAGTTTGCATACCAAATATCAGCTTTCTGAGACTTCAGGAAGTACCTTATATTATTGATTTAATATTGGTGAAAATAAACGGATAGCCCCCAAATAGGGGTGGGTTAGAGGGTAAAAGTTACAAAAGTCATAATTTTTCTGTTGTTTATGTACCAATCGTTGTTTACATACCAAATTTCAGATTTCTGAGACTTCAGGAAGTGCCCTATCTTTTTGATTACACCGAGAGGGTGCACCCACAAATACGGGTTGAAGGGTGAAAAATGAAAATGTTTTGATTTCTTCGTTATTCATGTGTAAATATTAGCTTACACACCAAATTTCAGATTTCTAGGACTTCAGAAAGTACCTTATATTATTGATTTAATATTGATGAAAATAACGGGATAGCCCCCAAATAGGGGTTGGAGGGTGAAAGTTACAAATATTTTACTTTTAGCATTGTTTGTGTGCAAATTGTAACCTACATACCAAATTTCAGCTTTCTAGGACTTCAGCAAGTCGTTTATTTTTTTAGTGAATCAATAGCAAATCGATGTATTTTAGGTATCAATAAAATCGAAAGTATAAAAGCTAGATACATGTTTTTTTTTATATTGTATCAGTCCACTGACCACACCTGATCCTGATCTGACCTGACTGATCCTGAAAATTTGAACTCTCTAGTGTTATCGGGGTCGAAGTAATGAGCGTCAAAAAATCCGACAAATAGCTTCGAGTCCGACGAATCTCTTCATGTAAAGATAGTCCCGGCCGTAAGCACCCGCTCGCTGACATGGCGGGGGCACGGTCGTGCCCCCAGATATGTCTTTAGAGAATTGGTGTTGTAAAATATTCAATGTACAGTTATTGACCCGTTACAGTCTCATTATATGTATAGATTTATTTATTCTATTTGTAAAAACTGTAAGGCTTATTCTGTACCATTAATTTAGACTATATATGTTCGAAGCTGTTTGTTTCCCAAAAATAAATAAATAACACTTTCACTGTCAAAATGTAATCAGAAGAGATGAATTGCTAATTTTACAAGATCTAGCACTAGAATCAACCTCTTGTAAGTCCTAAAGCTTGATCAAACATTTATTTTATTGAACAATACATTATTTAAAAAAAAATAAAAATTAGATATGTCAGTAAAGGCATCACAATTTAAGGCATGAGTCTTATGACACTTACCTACCAGACAAAAGACTGGTAAGTACTTTTGACAAGCAACAAAAGAAATCCTCCTTTAACCATTTCTTAATTTCCTCCACTATTATATTTGATAACTCTGACCATACCAAGGTATCAATACCTTGTTAACCTATAAAAACCTGAGAGTTATCAGTTTAGTAAACATCAAAGAAGATACACTAATGTTTACTTAGTTTTGTGATTTTGTTATTATTAATTGATAAATAGTGTAACTGTACAAACATACACAGATGAATAAAATCACACCTATTTTCCCTGATGGTGTAGACAGTGTCAAAGACTAAGAGACCGTTTGACCATAGTTAGGGGGTTAGATGAAAAGACGATATTATGAGGGTGATATGTACAAAATGTTGGCTTGCAGTGACAGGGGGTAGCCCATAATTTTCCTCCCAGTCCACTAAACACTAATAAATAATAGCTAAACAATAACTGATAATAAGTAGGCATCTAATCATCCGTGTCCCGTGAATTCTTCAAGCACTTGCTTTTCCTATCTGAGGTAAGGTTAAACTTAGTCAGACAGTGTTAGACAGCGAGCCGCAAGTCTCCAGATTATGTATTTGTTTATGCACGTAAAATGTACTTACGTCGCCCGGAGAGTCCGCGGCTGCGTACAAACAAATAGCAGCAGCGCCGCCGGCTGACATCGCTGTCTATTTACACCATCACACCGTCTTAGCCTAAAATAACCTAAAGCACCCAAACTTTTCAAGAGTTAAATATGACTACTATTAAAAATAGGTTATTTTGCAAAATTACGTTTTTTTTATAAACATAAGTTTTTCTAAATAAATAACAAGTAAACGTTCACTCGGCTAGGAACATCACAGGAACTGTACAAGAGATCTAATTATAGTTTAGTAAAATAATTAATTAAGTTCTTTTAAGAACAGTTTAAATAAACATCTTCTTCTTTACCCGTCTAAAAAAGGTACTTCTTCTTTTTCTTTGTATTGGACCCCGCGATTAGCGATTTGCCAGTGTCAAGTATTGAAATATTTTCAAGTTTCTTGAATAATACAAGTTATATAGTGTTCTAGTCACAGTCTAAGTCACGTAAACAGACATTTTCAAATTTAAGTTTTGCCTCAGTAAAGTGATAGCGACTTTACTAGAAGCTTCTATGGAGTTTTGCCGACAACGTAAAATCACACGTTTCACTGATTTATTTCACTTGCCCACACTCACGCACTTGATCGATCACAATGAATAAAACACCGTCATTTTTATATCATTAATGTTCAAAATAACACAAGTTTAGGAAAACAAAACAAAGCAACAACATGTTAATAAGACGTTCCCGCCAAAACTATATATTATATATAAAAAAATTAAAAAAAACAAGTTATTATTATTATATTAAAAAAAAAGGTACTGGTCATATAAGTTCTTTATGGTACTGGCACAGACTAATAAGAGAGGTACTGATACTATCTTCTAACTGCACAATGAATATGGTTATCATTTCTGGGGTGTGACATAGAAAATTATTGCTTTTGATGATTGTTCAGTATTTCTTTCCTTCCATTATTTTTTATATTTAACCGACATCAAGAAATAAGGTTTACAATTCGACTGTGTTTTTTTTTGTGGAATCTCTGCTGAATTCCATACCGATTAGTTCAGCCGTTCAGTCGTGAAAAGGTAACAAACATACTATGAAGAAAACTCCTTGTCTGAACTTTATGACGCTTTATTATTACTTATAACACTGCACTTATTTCACTGCACCGAGCGGTCTGACGCTAAGACCGCCTTTTTACTGCCGAGTTACGCCGCGACTACTTTTTCGAAGGGCCGCTCGCGCTCGTCCGCCCGCGATATATCCCCTCCCCGGAATTACAACATCACGCCATCATCCGGGGTAGCGTTCATTCTGTTCGATCACCGTTCTCCAGAGTATATAAATTAAGAAAATAGCAGTGCTGCCACTCCGCAACACTGAAAACACCGCACACCACATACAACAAATATTCAAATCATGACAATACAGAGAGATAGATAACAGACAGAGTTACTTTCACTTTAACAATTATTACTAACAGCGCCCCGCTGAGTTACACAACTAATGATATAAAACGGCGATGATGATAATAAAATATAGCCTATGTCCTTTTACAGGTCCTAAAGAATATCTGATAACAATTTATTGGTACAGCCGTTTAGCCGTGAAAAAGTAAAACACAGATAGAGAGATAGACGACAAACAGACTGTACTCGATATCAAATAGTATATGTACTTATATTATTAATATATTAATTAATATGGAATCTGCTCCGCTTAAGAGTTATCACGACAGATAGAGAATAAATTATATTTACAATTTCTGGATTCAACCTTCTTCAACCGCGACCGCGAAGTAGGATTCACGTACGGACCCTCGCGTTTCCCCCTCACGTTGATGGTGTTACCGCCTGTAAAGTTATGACACATAAGTGTCGTACTAAGCATCATCACGCCGAAAAGAAAGAAACAAATTATTAAAGAGTGTATAACATAAGAAGATTATAAAGATCAGATTACAGCACACTAAGTGGACGCGATTGTGCGCCCTTGTACCACCTTCAACTCATTCGGCCTGATATGTGTAGCCGTCGATATAGTGAGCTGTAAACACAGCCAGTCATATGTACATTCTCATTATTCGTGTTCATATTCAGCAGTCCAATACACTCTAAATCGGGGCGTCCCCCATTTCAATTTCAACCTCTGCGCTTTCCGCAGAAAATTCAGTTCAGAAGCCCGCGTGGGTACCTGGCCAGGATTTTCACATTCATTTTCAGAAACCTATGATTTCCACATCCTGTGGAAATCACAGGTTTCTGAAAATTATCTCCACAGGTAAACCTACTCTACGCATGTTACCTGAGCACTCAGGCTTTACGTATTCATATAACACGCCCGTGTGCCACGGGCCTTTCACAAATATATACATTTCAGTACAACACCCCCAGGTTGCCCGTGTGTACGGACAATTCCCAAACATATTAATCCATATGCCACCACCGACATACATTCGGGGGGAAATTAGCAGTGCTTTTATAGTAATATGCTTTGTTTCTCGTATTAGTGAACCCACGGTACTTCTCTGTTAAAATTGCAATAAAGCGCGAGCGAAGCGAGCGCGAAAATTTTAGTGGTGTTTTATAGTAACATGTTTTATTTCTCGTATGAGTGAATTCACAGTACTTCCATGTCAACATAATATGAATGCGCGAGCGAAGCTAGCTCGAATTTTTTTAGTGCATAATTTTCGTATTTGTTAACTCACAGTACTTCTATGTCAAAATAGTAATAAATGCGCGAGTGCGAAAATTTTTGTGGTGTTTTTATAGTAATATGCTAAGCGAGCGCGAAACTTTTTGAAGCATTTTATAAAATTATTGAAGCCTGGAAGAATTTTTATAATGGCCAGGATTTGGGGGGGGGGGGGGTTGGACCCCCAACCCCCCCCCCCCCCCCCTGCCTACGTCCATGAACGTAAGTAATGGCGGAACATAATTTAACAAAATTCAGTTATATGATATAGTTTACTTTTATCATAAAATATATGTATTATTTTCTCGGCGTATGAATACTTAGCTCTAGTCTTTCGAATCAGTCGCTGGAGCCCGAAGATTAAGTTGATTTATGCAGCTATTTGGATCACAAAGTTTGAACTTGGTTTGAACTAAATCAACTAAACTGTGCACGGCCATAGATACCTAGAGTGAATGTAGCCATAGACTTATGGTGCTTTACTTGTCGTTAGTAGGGATGCGACTACCTTCAAACTAGTGATTATGGTAATTGGTATCGCATTCAAACGATCGATTTTAGGCTGGGTGGCTTAGATGCACCAAACCCTTGAGGAATGGCAAGGGCTGGGTGGCTGGGTGGGTTTGGGTGGTTGTGATTAGATGTAAAACCAACGAGTACAGGACAACAACTTATTTATTTAGATCTACCCTACGTGTATAGACATTCTAAATTATCACTACAACATCTACCTCCAATAAGTAGGTTTATATATATACCTATTTAAAACCACTCAAAATATTATTAGTTCTTAAACATTTGTAATATATTCGTCTTAATTACTTCTTACTTACATAATCTTCCTCAATAAAACTGTTTTTTTTTTGCAAACTTTTAAGTACTTAATGTACCTATACAACTAAAATATTTAAAACGTGGTAATAAGTAGGTTATCTATGCTTAAATTTAATAGTTTTTCATACACTAGTTTTAATGTGCATGTTCATGTGTCACATTCTTATACATTGTGACATACGATTACAAGTAGATAAATAACTGTATTATACTGATATTTGTCAGGCGATGCTGACTTCATAGATTTACAGAGTTTATATCTATAAGCACTATTTATAAACACTTTAGAGACAAAACGAAGCTTATCGTTAAAAGTTCTTTGTAACAATAACGTTTCACTAACATTAATAAAATTAATATCCATTGTATTCGAGAGTGCAGCTAGCTGCTAGCTGGCTACTATATGTTTTTATATTTTAAACATATCACCTGAATAGGAGAACTCAAACTCAAGCAATCATCAGTTTCTGGCAATCCGAAACTCTTAACTAACAATAACATTTATAATTTTATTGTTTCGAATAGTATTTTCTTAGCACTTTGCAGTGAGCAGTGTCCCGTCGTTGTTTCGTGATTAAACCTCCATTCTCGCGCGAACTGTTTAAATATGTGTTACCGACAATATGGGCAAATGCCTAAAACACATGAGCCGCACTGACCGTGCGGATAGGATAGAAAAAGCGGACTGTCAATCACGGTTTTTCGCGCCTTGCGCAAGTGTCTCGTAGTTTTTGCTGTAAGAATCACAGAATTCGCCCTATTACATAGGACCCAGAAGGATAATCTCCATACAAACCGCCTTTTAAATTCGGGCCAATTTTATTTTTTCAATTTGACACTTAATTTTTTTATAAATTTATTTTTAACCGTAGATACACGTCCATTTGCCAAATTTATCTACAAAGTTGCCTTTGAAAAGAATATCTCCCGATTTGATCGGGTAATCATGATTCAAGTCAGAATGATCCATGGGAGATTCATACAATCATATAACTGAAATAATAGTAACTTTGAAGTCTGTTGTTTCAGTTTTTTAAACTATAAAATTATTATATTTGTTATTTTGACCGAAATTTAGGTATAAACGTGAAAATTTTGTCGGTTACACGTTTATCACGGTCAAAATATCACATATAAAATAACAGCTACTGTTAATACATTGTAATAGTGTTCTTATGACTCTGAAAGAAAATCTGAAATCAAAAATGAAATCAGTAATTTAAATAATTTTATATCTATGGGTGCCGCGTGCGAGCGAAACAGGCAGCGGCGCTACTTTCATCACTTTATAAAATAATCTAATGTATTTTTATTTTGTAACAAAAAAATACAGTTCATGATGATAGTATCTATTAAATAAGTTTATACATGCAATTTACAAATTGTGACGTCATATAACTGATGTCAAAACGGCAATGAATCGACTAATACCTCATTCATAAAAAAATAACTTTGTAGCTCAGAAGAAGTCATTCGCAGTTATTTTTTCCAATAAACTTCATTTCATTTCAATTTGACTCTGATATGTCATATTTTATTTTAGTAAACTTTAAGCCGGCCTTAACATGGACTTTAAGTTGCACGATCTGTTGAGAAGAATAAGAGTCAAAGTAATTGTGACTGGAAAGACTATATTTTTATGCTACGGCGAAACATACGTGTGTGTGTGTGTGTGTGTGTGTGTGTGTGTGTGTGTGTGTGTGTGTGTGTGTGTGCGTTATAAATGTGTACATAATGTAGGTTAAGATCACGAAGGTTCTTTTTGCTTTCGCATCAGTTGACATTCAGGTAAACATATATTACATTTTTTTTTGTTGGAGTGCAACGGTCCACGCCCAGCGATTTCATTTGGAACTTCATTTTTGAAAATAGGATAAAACAGCAAATGTTTATTTTATTATAGCAGAGTTCCTACATTGTGATTAACGTAGCACTATTTTTTGTCCTCCGTATTCATTAAAACATTACTGCCTCTCGAAATCTAATGGATTTATCAGAATACTTAGATAAGTATGCCAATGGTTAATTCGTAGCACCAGTAATGGACCAAATTAATTTGATTAAATTCTACTGAATAAATAAATTTTCACACCTATTTACAAACAATATAGTATAGGTAAATACAAATGATACAGGGAATTTGAGAAAACATAAACTGGCAATACTGAAATAAATAAAAAAAAACCTAATGACATTAAGCCAGAGATAGACCAAGAGGTATTAAAGTATCGATATCGATAAGTCATTATAGGTACCAATTTTTTCTTTTGTTTTTTTTTGTAATGTTTCAAGAAACATCGTTTTATTAGGGTTCCGTAGTAACTACGGGGAACCCTTATAATTCCGTCATGTCCGTATCTGTCTGTGTCTGTCGTGTCTGTCTGTCCGTATGTCACAGTCATTTTACTCGGAGACTATTAACCCTATAAAAACAAATTTTTATACATAATTGTGTTTTGTGAGCCGCTTCAAAATGCCGTAGTAAAATTTTCAAAAAAATTAAAAATAGAGATTGGGTTTTCATATATACAATAAAGACTGGATAATTTTTTTAACTTTAAATCGTGTCTCAGATGTGATATGTGCGAGATATAGCTCGCTAAAGTTAAAAAGTTGTGTCTCCCCCCCCCCCTACATTTCTCAACTAAGACCTAAAAATTCATTATTAACCATAATAGTAGACCATTTTAAATACTTTCAATGAAAATTATTTTGAACATTCTGTGATACCAACTTCTCTAAGGGACTATAAATTTAAATTTGAATAAATGTTGTTAATGTCATGATTTTATAATTCAAAGTAACCTTTGAAGGTATTGCTCAATGTTGTAAACGCTGGCGCCCTGTTTTTGTTATGTATTTACATTTATTGTGGAAATTCACTGAACAAATTGTTAAGCGAGAATTCGGTTTCCACCAAGGATCATTTTGACTTCGCCTTACTATATCTGCCCAATGTTCTGCTTGTACAGCATCAACTAGAAAATCTAAACAGAATAGTTAGCATGGTGCTGTGTTAGTTTGAGAATATAAAAAAAAACATTTATCGTCAAATCAAATACCATGTTTCACATACAAAGGTCACCGACATAGCACAGCTGATTAGCAAGTTGAAGTGGCAGTGAACGTAGAACTGATTGCCAATGTGGCTGAAAAGTTCTCGAGTGGACACCACGCCCCGGCAAGCGTAGCGTAGGAAGACCAGCCACGAAATGCACAGATGAACTTATACAAGTGGCAGGAAGATGCTGGATGCAAGCCGTTTCCAATCGGCTTTTATAGAAATCCATGGGGGAGGCCTATGTCCAGCAGTGGACTTCTTATGATTGAGATGATGATGATGATTCACATATCATAATTATTATAGTTTACAAAACTAGAATAACCGACTTAAAAATTAGCAATTTTGTTTTAAAAACCAAACTACTGACCGATTTTGAGATTTGAAAGGAATTTTAAATCAATTTAAATGACGAAATCATGCGGGTAACATATAAGAAAAATATAAGCTAACTGATAATCTCGTTTTTGAAGTCCGTAAAAAGAATAATTGTTATCGATAACTCATATTACATCGACCCATCTCTAATTCTTTGCAGTAATTTGTATAAATAATAAAATCAATTTATGAAATGAAATGCATATATGCTTTTTATACTAATATTCGCGAATGTTATTTATTGAAATGAAATAAATTTCAACAATTTCATCGCGTATATTTCACATAATTTAAGACCCGATTTTTCAAACACTGAAGCATCCGTGGTCATAGGTGAGACACGAACATACGCTACAAATACGTAAAAATTTGTTTCATTTCGCTTTTTATACTGTTAGAAATATATTTTTGCTACTTAGAGATGGAAGGTGATAATGTTTTCCATAGTTTTTTATAGTAGTTTGTAATTTTTACATGATTGTTTAACACAGTTTACCATCTTGGCACCGTAAGAATTGAGAAGTGATTGCGATGAGATGACGTTTAAGATTAAATGACGTTAGTGATCTGTCATTAGCAAACACCTGATTTTGGTGTTAAGTTTTTGGAACATTATTTTGTATCGCATTAGGAGTCTTGTAAGTCTTTGGTAAGAATTGTTTTATTTAAATAAAAAGTAAATATAATAAAGATACAGTTATGTTGTACGTAATACCGTAAATGAGGACCTGTGTTAATCATAAAAGCGATGGAATAAAGCATCGATACGTTATAAAATGTATAAAGTTTTACTATCACCCAACACCGATGGGAAAACGTCTGAGCCTATAGCTTCTGAAAAGAAATATCTTAAAAATTTCTGGCCGTTTATATGGTATGTAATATATGCGACTGAAATATTGTGTCGCGACGCTGCTCTTCAAAATTTTTGGGACACCGCGCCTTGAAAAAAAATATTTTAACTTTCCTATAATACTTTTGGACGAAATATTATTCAAGCTACATATCTCCACATGATTTGAATGACAGTCTGTAATTATTAGGTAATACTTTTAGGGTTCCGTACCCAAAGGGTAAAAACGGGACCCTATTACTAAGACTTCGCTGTCTGTCTGTCTGTCTCCAGGCTGTATCTCATAAACCGTGATAGCTAGAAAGCTGAAATTTTCACAAATGATGTATTTTCGTTGCCGCTATAACAACAAATACTAAAAATTAAAAAAAAATATTAAGGGGGTCCCCATACAATAAACGTGTTTTTTTCGTATTTTTTTGCTCCATATTAAAAACGGTAACAGGTAGACGCTTCAAATTTTCACAGAATATTTACTTGTATATTACCTTTCAAAATAAATAATTAAATAACAATAAAGTAAATATTAAAGGGGGGCTCCCATACAACAAACGTGATTTTTTTGCCGTTTTTATATATAATGGTACGGAACCCTTCGTGCGCGAGTCCAACTCACACTTGGCCGGTTTTATTTTTCTTATTTCATATATGCAACAATCTCCGAACGTACAACGTGCGTACGTGGTAACTTGAGTGCTTCTTCACGCAAAATATGTGGGTTGTATGGTGTGTTTGAGTACTCCCGGCAGACTTTACAGCTTTTCACATATAGTTCAACATCCCGCGACATCCGCGGCCAGAACATCACGCGGCCCGCTCGCCGCGCGCTCCGGTCTATACCTACGTGTCCATTGTGAACGATACCTAACATTAATTGCCGTAACTTTTTAGGAATAATGACCACAGACTCATTCTTTAATATAATGCCATCGAACACGAGTAATTCATTTCTTATGAACCAATATTCCTTTAAGTCTTCTGACATTTCGTTTTTACTATTCGGCCATCCCGAATTTATAAATCTCATTAATGCGCATAATTCTGTATCTAATTTAGTTTCTTTTCTTATTAATTTTAATTTATCATTTGAAATATGTAATTTTTTTAATATTCGCTTATCATAGTTAGATTTTTTAGTGTATAGATCGGGCGAGTGCGAGCGAGACTGCACATTAACAATTAATTTGTTTACCGCCGTGGTAGATTTTATTTGTTTTTTAGTTGGATTGGCCCTTTGTACTAACCCCAATATTTCGCAAGATTGCCTTCCCAACACACTAATGCAACTTCTATCAGCTATGACAAATTCTAGTTTATAAACATTACCTCTATATAACCACGGCATTATACAGACTCCTTTTATGGGTATAACATCACGGGTATAAGACATTAAAGTTATGTTTTTTCTCACTATCATGCTATCACTATAACCTAACTGCAAATATCTCTCATATGCTAACACATTACAGTCCGATCCGGTATCAAATTAAAAATTTTCGGTTCCCTTCTCGTTATTTAACATTTGAAACCAACTGTCACAGTTGGTTGGTTGTGTGTATGATTTTTTATTTTCTGTGTGTTTTTGTTACAATAAAATTATGTCTATGTCTATGTGTATGTCTATGTTATTTGTCTCCGAATCAATGGTACATACATAAAATTCTTCATCAGTGTCGGACTGATTACAATCACGATCGACTTCATAAGCACGACCACCCGGTGGCTCACATTTATTTCGTAGTTTTGAAAAATTACACATTTGCGCAAAATGTCCTCTGTAACCACACACAAAACAATCAGCTGATCGCGCCGGGCACCGACCTTCGGCGCATCGTTCGTAGCCGCAGCCGTCGCACAGGTGCAGGCGACCCGCTGCTGTCGGCACCGGCATCGTCGCGCGCGCCCTGCGCCTCCACGTCGCAGCACCGGCGCCGGCGCCGGGCTTGCCGCTTCCCGGTTGCTGGCCGAAGTTGCGTTGGCCATAAGCAGTTATTCCATCGATATGCATAATATTATGGCTGCTATTAACGCCAACGTATCTATTTGTCGGCCGCTTTCTTGTGACATCTCTTCGGCTTGACATATTTTAACTGCCTTATCTAGTGTGAGCGCGTCGTTTCTCGACAGACGGTCCCTGACCGCCGCTTGAATGACGCCGCAAACAATTCGACCCTTGATCAAATTTTCCTCTAGTGACGCAAACTCACAACTTTTGCTCAAAATGCGCAGGGCCGTCACGTACTGCAATATGGATTCGCCGTCTTCCTGGTTGCGTGTGAAAAACCTGTACCTCGCCAGAGTGATGTTCGGCTTTGTACCGAAATAACTATCAAACTTTTTCAATAATGCGTTGACGTCATCACGGTCCTCTTCATTGTCAAAACGAAAAGTTTGATAAACGTCGAAGCCTTCTGACCCGATCAGGTTGACTAACAGGCTGGCTTGGACGCTGGATGGCTCTGCGTATACTCCCGAAGCTTTCACAAATAGTATGAATTGTTGTCTCCAGTTGTTCCAGGCAGCGGCCCGGCCGGCCGGTCCGCCGGCAGCCGCCGCGTTTAGTTCCCGGGGCGGCCGGGCGTGCTCCATTCTAAATATCGTCTAATCACTCGTAGTATCACGTTTAAAACTGTTGACAAACATCACTCACATCTATTACTAACTGTTTTCGTACCATTTTTAATTACCATCGTGCTGGCGTATAACGCCCGTCACGACACAGACTATCGCTTTAATAATATTAGTTAGGATATAGTTATATAGAATAGAATAGAATATATTCGATACATTTTTGGTAGTACTACTATGTTTACATTCTAAAACGGAACAGTATGGCATTATTAAATTGATTTAAGAGCTCAACTGACTCCGGTTTAGAGTTGCTAATCATAACTGTGGTGTTCGAGTTCCACCTACATTACATTATTTTAGGCTTTAACAGGCTTCTCTTTTCTGTGGACAAAACCATATTCTTATGCACAAAATTTTATTATATTATGAAAAAATATAACCCGCCTAGCCTAGGTACATTGTATTAATAAAAGGTAACTGAAAAGCAAAAAAACAAGTTTTCCATATAAATAAAAACCGGACAAGTGCGAGTCAGACTCGCGCACCGAGGGTACCGTACAAACTAGTAGACAAGGAACTCACGAGCTAGTAGATAAAAGAGGGAAATTATATATATTTTCCTTAATAAATCGAAAACATACATCGTAAAAATAATTAAAAACCTGTTTTAGCTTGTGCTAATAAAGCTCTTTCATAATGATACCCCACAAGATACGGTTAATTAACTTTTGGACCCTTATTCTTTGCATAAATACACTATTTTTATGTGATTAAATTAAAAATGAGCAATTTTCGGATTTTTTCCCTATATGTGTACTTTAATACAATGCTTGTTGCCAAATTTCATAGTTCTAGGTCAACGGGAAATACTCCATAGGCCTTTTTAATTTATCAGAATCCATAGGTTTTGATTCTCTTGCGAGTGTCGAAGCGTTTTTTGCGACATATTCGGCTGTAACTTTTTTTATGAAAACTGGGAAGTTTGATTTTTCTTTCTGCAGCAAGAGACTATGGATCTGCGTATATGGTTTTAATTTCAACTCGATACCTTCACGCGTTCCCGAGATTACAGGTCTTGACAGACGGACAAGAAAGTAATTCTATAAGGGTTCCGTTTTTTTCGTTTTGAGGTACGGAACCCTAAAAAACAAATTTTCTGTGGTCGTAAACTCGTAACAGACACTTTAGCACTACACATAATAGTACCTCTATACTTATATTAAGCACAGGTTATGTAGTAGGTATGTTGGCCGAAATGCGATAGGACTGTAATAGTGTAATAGGCCTTAATAAAAAACAGAAATTATTAAAAAAGGTATGTATCACAGCTTTATTAAAAAATAAACACTATGCCAATATCGTAACTGAAATATATTTTCTACTAGCTGCGTCCCGCGGTTTTATTTACTCCCTACTACCGGATACGGGGAAGGGCTTTTATCCCAAAAAAAGGTAAGGTCCTGCAGGGATAAGCTACCTCCATACCAAATTTCATGTATTTATGTCCAGCCGTTCTTGAGTTATAAAATAATGGTATAACTAACCCAGTGACAGTTCCCGTCTGACAGAGTGACAAGTCATGATAAATGAAAGACATGATTTTAACACGCGTTATTATTACGCTGCTGGCTGCATGTAGTCTCGTTGTGAATATATTTAGCGCGCTATTCACATGTAGAGCTCGCACGGGGCGCGGGGCGCGGGGCGTAGGTGATCACTGATCACTTAAGTGATGAATGGAAGACGTCTTCATAGTGCATTCTGGTCTGCATCATGTCGTTCTCGTTCATCTCTAGCTTCAGCGGCGGAATTAGCGCCGCTGCCACCGACCTGCCACAACCATTATTATTATCATTATATGGCCTAACAGTTGAGCATGTCAGATACGGAGGTGTAGGCATGTACCACGTACTGTCCCTTTTGTTCACAGCGATAATACAAACCGGCTACTTGCCTAAGCCGCTCACTAACACGGTAGTGGTGCCGATATGCAAAAATCGGAGAAAGAATATGTCCAGTACTAATAATTATCGGCCTATTGCACTCGCTAATGTGCTAGCCAGACTTCTAGAAAAAGTTTTATATAGACTCGCTGCTCCATTCATAGAGACATCTGATTGCCAGTACGGTTTCAAAAATAGAGTTTCCACCAGCACTGCTATTTATATACTCAAGCAGGTGGTAGGGTATTATAAATCAAGGAAAACGTCTGTTGTAGCGTGCTACCCATGGCCGTAGGCAGGGGGGGGGGGGGGGGGGGGTTTGGGGGGTCCAAACCCCCCCCCCCGAAATCCTGGCCATTATAAAAATTCTTCCAGGCTTCAATAATTTTATAAAATGCTTCAAAAAGTTTCGCGCTCGCTTCGCTCGCGCATGATTATTTCATGTTGATCTTTATTTGTATTGATCATTAAAGTGCCGTGAACTTTCTAATACGAGCAAATAATTCACTAAAAATAGCCACTAACCAAAAAAATTTGCGCGTTCTTGTAGGTATGTTTGTAATTTTCTATAAAGTCATATATTTATATTTAGGATTATTAAATTGGCAATCAATGCATTCAAATGGTTGTATTTATAATTATTTTTTTGCTAAGTCGCTCTTTACCAATCGGGTATTTCCTTTTAACACAGTTACTTGTTTGATTCATCTGGTTCACGAAAAACTAGGACTCGCTAACACGACCAATGAATCAAATCACTTCCATGATTTAATATTAAAAATCTTTAAAATATCTTTTATTTTGACATGGAAGTACTGTGGGTTCATTAGTACGAGAAATAAAGCATATTACTATAAAAACACCACTAAAATTTTCGCGCTCGCGCACTATTACTATTTTGACATAGAAGTACTGTGAGTTCACAAATACGAGAAATTTAGCATATTACTATAAAACACTACTAAAAAAATTTCGCGCTCGCTTCGCTCGCGCTTTAATATTATTATATTATTTTCACATGGAAGTACTATGAGTTCACTATACGAGAAATAAAGCGTATTACTATAAAACACCGCAAAAATTTTCGCGCTCGCGCGTTTATTACTATTTTGACATAGAAGTACTGTGAGTTCACAAATACGAAAACTATGCATATTACACCAAAAAAAATCGCGCTCGCTTCGCTCGCGCATTCATATCTGGGGGCACGGCCGTGCCCTCGCCATGTGAGCGAGCGGGTGCGTACGGCAGGGACTATCTTTACACGAAGGGATTCGTCGGACTCGAAGCGATTTTTCGGATTTTTAGACCGTCATAGCTTCGGCCCCGATAACACTAGATAGTTCAAATTTTCAGGATCAAGTGTGGTCAGTGGACTGATACAATATAAAAAAAAGTATGTATCTAGCTTTTATAGTTTCTATTTTACTGATACCTAAAATACGCCGATTTGCCGTTGATTAACCAAAAAAATAAGTGACTTGCTGAAGACCAAGAAAGCTGAAATTTGGTATGTAGGCTAACATTATCACACAAATAATGCTAAAGCTAAAACATTTGTAACTTTCACCCTCCAACCCTGAAGTCTTAGAAAGCTGAAATTTGGTGTATAAGCTAATATTTACACATGAATAACGAAGAAATTAAAACATTTTTACTTTTCACCCTCCTACCCCTATTTGTCGGTACACCCTCTGAGTGTAAACAAAAAGATAGGGCACTTCCTGAAGTCTCAGAAAGCTGAAATTTGGTATGCAAACTACAATTAGTACATAAACAACAGAACAGAATTAAGATATTTGTAACTTTCACCCTCCAACCCTTTTAAAGGGAGAATTCGACTATATTTTTTTAACATAACATAACTTCGTTATGGATAATACTAGAGAGTCCAAATTTTCAGGATAAAAAGTACTTAGTACATGTATAAAACATACAAAGTTTCATTTATGTAGCTTTTATACTATAGATTTAATTCACATGTAAAATACGTCAACTTTTGGCACTCACCACTAATGATAGTTAGTTTCTAACGGCGACGCTAGATGGCGTGTGCGATCGACTTTAGCACACGCTATCGTTTTGCGCGCTTTGCTTATACATTCATCCTTTTACTTATGGATGGATAGTGCGTTTTCGTTCGTTTTATGTTTAGTAAATATGGGTTTGTATTATACATATTCAACTTTCGTTGAAAATTTGGTTTGTTTTAGGTAGTACTTAGGGACTTATTTACACAGAAAAATATAATACTCTCAACCGAGAGCTTATTTAGAAGCTTGGATTCGGGACGGGTATCTTGTTAGAGAAGGGGTACTAATTAGGTTAAGAATTTAAGTTATTGAATAATAGTCCGGATACAAGAATAATCTAAAGTTGGTTTAAAGCACGTATTCCTATAAAAAGGAAATAAGACGAACAATATGAGTAACGAAATAATTTATTTGGGAGACGGGTTAGGACGCTATCGTACAGTTCATAGTATGTCTGGAAATAGTTCATGTCTTTTCCATTCATTGAATCAATCTATAGAAGACCGTATTTGGTGTGGCGTTGCAAATTAAGGTGTGATATTGTTTATTATGTTGTATAACATTGGGACGAACTGAAACTTTATACTTGTGCTGAAGACTGAGAAATGTTTCTGGATACCGACTCTTATTCACGCGCTATAGTATGGCGCCTTAACAGAATTGAAGGTTACAGCAACTACGAGTATCACCTATTTTAAGTAATAAACCAACAAGAAAAGAGGCTATGACAGAGGGTGTGCTGCAAAAAAATTATAACAGATGCACAGGAAAATACATTCCGTTAAAATAAAACGTTGCAGAAATTACAGGGTATCTTACAAAAAAGAAATGAAATCCCACCAAAAACATTTCATGTAAAATTGGTTGCCATGTCTCGCATTGTCATGCCACTTTCACTGACAAAAAGAAATCAGATGAGATCTGACCGAATTTGAAAAGCCAAGCTGCTAACTCTACAAAGTCTAACGCTACAATACTTACCTCTGTAAGCCTTCAATCTTTATCAAAAAGCATGGCGTTTTCCGGCTGTCAGTTACAAACATATGTCGCATAACATGTCGTACATGGACTTCTAAGGAAGAAAAAGAAAGACAAACTAAAATCTCTGCTCTTGAATGATGTATAATTGTAATAGTAATGTAATAGTTCCATGAAACGACCAAGCCATGCTTTTTGACCAAGATTTAAGGCTTACAGAGATAAATATTGTAGCGTTAGACTTTGTAGAGTTAGCAGCTTGGCTTTTCAAATTCAGTCAGATCTCATCTGATTTATTTTTGTCAGTGAAAGTGGCATGACAATGCGAGACATGGCAACCAATTTTACATGAAATGTTTTTGGTGGGATTATGTTGACATGGAAGTACTATGAATTCACTAATACGAGAAATAAAGCATATTACTATAAAACACCACTAAAATTTTCGCGCTCGCTTTGCTCGCGCATACTTATTACCTATTTTTGTTTATATTTAGGTCATGCAAGCGCTGAGTGCTCATTAACACGAAAAAAATATTTTTTTATTACTACCCAAACATAATAGCACATTTTGCTATGACAAACTTGGTATTCATTTAGGATATTAAAGTGCTCATTTTTTTACGCTCGCACATTATACGTAAGATATGGGACAACATGGCCGCAGACTCTGCCCCCTCCCCCTCCCCGCTATGAGAAGGCTATAAGCTATGCCCATGTCCATTGCTGAACCCCCCCCGAAATGAATTCCTGGCTACGGCCCTGGTGCTACCTAGACCTCAGCAAGGCATTTGACCGCGTGGACCACAACCTACTCTGGCAGAAACTATATGACCGAAAAGTGCCCGACCAAGTCGTCCAGCTGCTGAGGAATTGGTACCGACAGCAGGAAAACCAGGTTAGGTGGAAAAACGAACTCTCGTCTCCATCAAACCTCAAATGTGGGGTGAGGCAGTGGGGGAGCATGTCTCCACCCCTTTTTAACCTGTATATGGATGGATTATCTGAGAAGTTAATAGAAACAGGTATAGGTTGCTCAATGAACGGCACCATGACGAATCATATCTCATATGCCGACGACATGGTGCTTCTGGCGCCCTCAATATCAGCAATGCGTAAATTGTTGGCAATATGCGAGAAGTACCTACGCAGAAGATCATAACATGAAGTACAATCCGGACAAATCAGTATATATGGTCTTCAAAGCAGCGAACAGCTATTCCAATCTGCCGCCTCTTACGATGTACGACGCCAAGCTGGAACAAGTCGAGGAAGTCAAATATCTCGGTCACATGATTGCCTCAAGTTTATCTGACCACAGTGACATTGAGAGGCAGAGACGAGCCATTGCAGTACGAGGCAATATGTTAGTGAGACGATTCACTCGCTGCAGCGATTCTGTGAAGACCCAGCTCTTCATCAGTTACTGCACCAGCGTCTATACAGTTGAACTATGGGCGAACCACACCAAGGCTGTCATGAGCGAGATGCGGGTGCAGTACAATGACGCGTGGCGCGCGATGTTCCGGCTGCCGCGGTGGTGCAGCGCGAGCGGCATGTTCGCCGAGGGGCGCTGCTGCGGAGCCGGTCGGCTGGCACGCGCGCCGCCATTCACCGCTCCAACAACGCACTTGTGGCTGCCGTGAGAGACTGGGACGCTAGTCCCCTTCATCGATCGTGGAGGGCGTATCACGCGCCGATCACATAATTTATTTATTTATTATCCCAATTTAATTCATTTATTTATTCTTATATATACTTATAATTATTTTTATATAATTTAACTTAATTTAATTTAATTGATTTTATGATTTGTGAATTTAATGGATTTGGATTTACATCTGGAATAAATAATTTTCATTTCATTTGATTATTTTTTATTTATTTATTTTTTTCCACATAAGCGGAGCGGAGACACGTAAATAGTTCTGAGTGACCCTATTTTTACCCGACTGCGTAAGAAGGAGGGTTATGTTTTTCGAGTGTATGTATGTATGTATATTTCTTTGACACGCCCTAGAGCCTAAACGGCTTGACCGATTTTGATGTGAGTGGTGTCAATATATTCGTCTTAGTTGTGAGAGTGACACATCAAAATTTAAAAAAATCATAAGTTAGGCTACAAAAACCTCTTTTCTGCAGTCGGGTATTTTCTTTTTTTTTTTTTACATTGATATTTTTTAAGTTATTTAGATATTTGATACTGTGTGTTTCCTGAATAAAATAAAATAAATATACAACCGTCTCGGAGCCGGCCGCGGCGCCGTAATATTCATTACACTGTCATTTGGCATCAGCGAGTTGCATGCAGCCGCGGCAAACATCACACAAATATACAATCAATTCAAAACAAAATGGGAGTTTTAAAATAACCAGTAACCACAAAATACTTTCTACCGAATCGTATAACAAAAATTTACCTGCCCTCAGCATTTAAAAAGTTAAAGGTAGAGCAAGCGTGTTCAGTGGGCAGTATCTCCACGTTGAGGTCGTTAGCTCGAGCGGCGGTGAACACATGGTGGAACCGGGATCGGTCGTTGCTCTCTAGACCCACTATCTGAAACGGAAGCGACATTGCCATTCAGATGGCTTGTACAGTGAATATAAAATTCAAAGTTCTGATTGCATAGCGTTCAATGTGGGAACAATTTCACATGAGTTTTTATTTCAAGATTTCCAATGGATAAAGCCACAGGAAGCAGCTACTTGTATGATGTAGGTAGACACTATAATGTGGCCGATTATGAGATGTTTCAAGCTGAGGTGAGCTACCCCGTTTTTTTAATACATGGGTTTACTTGAATTAATTTTGTATTGTAGTTTTCATTTTGATCATGTCATTTAAGAGTAACTGCCATAGAACAAATAAAACCGGACAAGTGCGAGTCAGACTCGCCCACCGAGGGTTCCATACAAACTAGTAGATAAAAGGGGGAAATCATTTATATTTTTTTATATTTTCGTTTTTCCTTCATAAACCTAAAAATATACATCATAAAAATATTTAAAAAGCTTATGCTAATGAAGCTCTTTCATATGATACCCCACATGATATGGTTAATTCACATTAAAATTTGACCCTAATTCCTTGCATTTTTTCGTGATAATAAGATGTCCTGTTTTCGGATTTTTCTCAATATGTATACTCTAACACAATGCTTCTTGCCAAATTTCATAGTTCTAGGTCAACAGGAAGTACCCCATAGGTTTATATTCCCTTGTACTCACAAGGGACACACAGTTGAAATGTGCGTTTTTACGACATATTCGGCTGTAACGTTTTTTTACAAAAACTGAGATTTTTTTTCTGCAACAAGAGACTATGGATCTACGTAGGTATGATATTAATTTCAACACGATACCTTCACGCGTTCCCGATATAAAGGTCTTGACACCTGGACGGACAGACAGACTGACAACAAAGTGATCCTATACGGGTTCCGTTTTTTCCTTTTGAGGTATGGAACCCTCAAAATTAAAAAATATATCCCAAAAATGGTTACACCGATTTTGAAGTTAGCAAGTAGTAACTCTATTAGTAGTAGCTCTATTATGGTACTATCAAAATATTAGATAAATTGCATTGTCAAATTTCATTAACGATATACACAGATAGAAATATTACGACCTATTATGAAATTTGCCAGGCTGAGGTCAAGCAACCTTATTTTTATAAGATTTAGATTATTTAAATTATCTTCTGGTATAATTTTCATTTTGGTGGGTGGTCATTTAAAGGTAACTATCACAGGTCAAAAAATTCATAAGAAAATAGGCTCCCATAACGCTCCACCATTTGCACAGTCAATCCTATATATTCAGGAAGCTCATCAATCACGGCGTCATCAGATATAAGTCTCATCCTGGTAGTCGATGAGGTATACTTTCAATAGTGCGCTCCCATACTGTAACTGGACCTGCTTACCACAAGGTCTATTTTTGGCTCCAGAACTTTAAATAGCCTCAGAGATTCTCCTGTAATGTGGTCTGTTTGTAGCACCTGCCAAGACATCACAGTTCTGAAAGGATGCGAGTTTATTGGTCAGCTATAACATTAGTTAAGTTAAACTTTGTAATCTAAATATACTCTTTAAATAGCCCCTATATAATGTAGTATAAGTTACTTTCTAAGTGACTAAGCTCCTTAAAAGTAATAAGCCAGAAATTCTTAATCTTACTCTCATATCCTATCAAACTTTCAACAGATTTGATCTTGTTCTAGATTATTCTATTCTGCATTCTGGGATACATACTAGTTCTATTAGTGAAAACTTACAAGGCTTTTTAGTTCAATTTTGTTCTGTATCATGATATCTGTTCTGTAGCTGTTTAGTTTTCCATAAACAAATGAATAAAGAATACCTGGGAAAAATAGCCATCGGTCCAAGAACTGTGATACCATTGTTGAGCCGGAAACCATACTGTAATGATAATGAAGTGATTTGAATGATAAATGCCAGTGGAAGTAGAAAGGCAGCCTGTGACTGTTAGCTCGGTACCGTGGCGTAGGCGTCGATCATGAGCCCGAGCTCCTGTTCCTGGTTGATGACCTTCACGACAGTCTTGCCTTCTCCTTCGTAAGCAGCGTTGGCGTACCCCATCGCGCTGTGGATCACGCACTAGGTTTATAAAATATGGCAAGTTGTTGTAGAAGGTACTAATGTCAAAGGATCTAACCTTATTTTAGGAAGTCTGTTTTTGAACTGGAAACCAATGATTCTAAGCTTGTTAAGTAACATATTTTGGAAGCGATATCCGATTTACAGATTTGAGTAAATAGGGCCACGAATTCTGTTCCGATTCGTATTTGTGATGTATACCGTAAATTTATGTTCAACTTCAACTTTTAGTAAGTTTGTGGCTATTCGTATTCAATTCAAAGAGAATGTAATAATAAGATTCGTATTAACGACTCCGCCAATGTCACGTAGTACAACCATCAAACAGAGAGTTGGTACGGTGATTTAATTTTGGTTGATGATGATCTGCAGTGTTTTTGCTTTGCCACCACCTGTGAACCCAAAATATATTAAGTACCTATTCTAACTACCAACTACAATGAACTACAAATTACTAGCACATTTAGACAACCTTAAATTAATATTGCACATTCTGATGTACACCTAAGATCAACCAAAGATAATTAATTATAGAGTACTGTCTGTCATTATAAGTTACCCACAAACTTTACACACACTTTTTCATATTTTTTACCATAACAGAGTATTAATGTATGAGTCTAACAGTATTTTACTTATTTAAGCGTGTTCTTTCGTGGTCAATTTTAAAGTAAAGACTCAACAAGTTCAATAGTATAGAGAATATTTAATAAAATCGCGTTTAAATGGCTTGTCAAAGTTAAACGCGAATGTGGGTAAAATTGACTCCCGTTCTCTTCGTAAACGGTGATTTACGTAATTTAGACTGGATTTATTTTACTTTTTTGATGTAAAAAACATAGATCTATCAAATTAAATCAATTTGTCATGTTCAATCATGTTCATTTTCATGGGAAATGCCATTTAAAAACTTTGAGCTACAAGCGAGCGGAAAAAATAAAATAGTTTAATTGCATTTTTTTACTAATGAAATAATTTCTTAAAAATCAAATAAAGCCAAAATATTCTACAATCATTGGAGTGTTGAATTACCTCATTATCAAATATACGTTCTAAGATTAATAGTGAGTAATATCAAATTTAATTAAAAGATTCAACCCATTCCATGAACTGCATATCTATTGTTTTCTTTATGTTTCTTGAGTTCTCTTTTGTTTGGTTTTTAGAAGACTAGTTTTTGGGTATGTACTAACTAAAAACAATTTTAAAAATCGGTCAAGTGCATGTCCGGCCACGCGCAATGTAGGGTTTCGTAGTTCTATATCATAATTTATGTCTAAGTCAATATTATGTGAACTTAAAATTTGGTTGTTTGATACTAAGAATATTCTAGTTCAGCTAAGTTCATCGACTATTACTCGTTAACTTGTAAAACCTACTTACTTGTGGTATTTTTCCTTATAATTTTGTTAGGGAAATTAATTGCTGGATTTTTTTCAGCATACCTATTTGACAAGAACCATTTAGCTGGTAGAGGGGCAGAGACACTTGACCCTAACAAAAATTATCATTTTATAGTCTAATATTTAGCAAAAGAGACGAAGATAAATATGGTATACTAAATTGAATATAATATTTTTGAATTACCTATCCAATTACAGCCAACACCAAAAGGTATACGAGAAAAAAATCATCCCTACTTTACGTGTAGAGGAATTACAAGGGTACCTCCCTTGTAATTACTCTATTCCCATAGAAAGTGTTTGCAAGTTATAATTTAATTACGCCGATAAAGTGGTAAAATTTATTTTAGCACTTAATAACGAGGCCCTAGAAATGTAGAAAGACTAAGTGCTAAAGTCAAGCAATGTCAGCGCAGTTGGTTGTGCATTCAACGTTTATATTGGAAAGCACCTTTTGAAAAAGAAACTGCGAGCTAATCTTCCGTGTAGGAAAAATATCATTTAGGAAACTGAATTATGGTGTTTGAGTATTCGTTTTGCAGTTTAAGTGTTTGACAATAGCTTTTCCACTTGAGAGCAAGACGTGGAAAAGCTATCGTGAAAGCCAGTTCTTATTCCGTGTTATGTATGCTTACAATATTCGACCACATTATATTGCTTAAAACATCTTTGTCAGACATAGAAGTGAAATAATTCACATTATTAATGCATTTTTAGGTGTATAATTAACTGAAACTCTATTGTCAATGTTACCCACAATTAAAGAAAATACGTTGACTTTTTTGCTTACAATATTTTTACGTAGTAAAACTAAATAAGACCAATAAATATTGTTTAAAATGCTTAGTTAAAATGGTAAGATAGATCAATGTTTTATCGATATTAAATAAAACTCATAGGATTTAAACAAGTTTTGTAAAATTAAATCCGAAATCTTGGATATACATTTTTCAGTCACAAATTCTTGTGTTTAGAAAATGGTGGAAAACTTTTAAAACTTCAACTTCGACAAATGTGATACATTTGTCAACTTTATGCATAAATTAACATTTATAATGTTTGGCGACTACAATTCACGCATTCATCAATCAATTTAATTACTCATCTTTTGGTAAAATAATCAAGAATCTTTAAACCAGGCTATGTCCAAAGTTTAACGCAAAGTCAAAGTTACCCACATTGACATTAATTTGTTTATTTATACTTAAAAGTTTACGCGGACGTTCACGGCACAAGTGTAGAAAGGAAGTGGAGAAAGGCTTTTAAGTTTTAGAGGAAAATGGAAACAGGGTTGCCATCAAAAAAATTTGACTGCCGTGTTTTGGATGTTAATTGCCGTGTTTTGGCTCAAAATTTAAAATTCAAAATTGCCATTTCATAAAAAAAAGCGTTTTTTATGCGTAGATACTTAAAAGGAGTGCTGTTGCGTGATCTCCCATACCTGTAAATAGGATAAAACTGTTTTCTACCCCAAAATAATAACCGATTACTAATATTTTTTCGGCCAATGGACTTGACAAAGAATGAAATCGGATACTATTGATGGATAGAAAACAGTTCTTTTTAGGGTTCCGTACCCAAAGGGTAAAAACGGGACCCTATTACTGAGACTCCGCTGTCTGCCTGTCTGTCTGTCTCCAGGCTGTATCTCATAAACCGTGATAGATAGAAAGCTGAAATTTTCACAAATGATGTATTTCCGTTGCCGCTATAACAACAAATACTAAAAATAAAATAAAAAATATTAATATTATTCCCCATACAATAAACGTGTGTTTTTCGTATTTTTTTGCTCAATATTAAAAACGGTAACAGGTAGACGCTTCAAATTTTCACAGAATATTTACTTGTATATTACCTTTCAAAATAAATAATTAAAGAACAATAAAGTAAATATTAAAGGGGGGCTCCCATACAACAAACGTAATTTTTAAGCAATTTTTACTCGATCTTAATTAACAGGTAGAAACTTGAATATTTGTAAGTAAATATTTAGAAATATATTATCTATAAAAATAAATACCTAATCTAATACATAAAAACTCACAAAATGAAAATAATCCGTGCATCTAAACGCGGTGCGAGCGCCGCGCCGCGGTGTGGTGGTGGCGCGAGCGCGAGGCGGTTGCTAAGCAACGGCCGCGTGGGTAGCGGGGGAGGTAACATCACGGAGCGAGCCATAGCCACGCGTATTCGCGCGAGCGGCGTCATGCTGCCCGGATGTGTATCGAAAACCTACCTATAAGTTTGCAATTTACTACTTGGAATTTCGTTGATTTCTCGTTATTTTATAAACAGAACTAAACTTTGTAGTATCTAGGTGATATTATTTGCAAAATTAACTAGGTTCTTAAGTTAGTTGACTGTGCAATTTGTACCTACGCTAAATAAAATAACTTCTTCTCTTAACTTTTTATCATAAGCACCTACTAAGTAGACAGGTGTACCTACAGGTAATCTTATTAGGTACGTAAAGGTCCTACTTACCAATAAGTTTGTCTTATAAATTTAGGTTGTAATTCAGTTGTTTTGTAATTGTAATTCGTTAGTATTAAGCATAAAACTATTTCTGGGCATTTTTAGGGTAATAGGTAATAGTAGGGTCCCGTTCTTACCCTTTGGGTACCGAACCCAAAGGGTAAAAACGGGACCCTATTACTGAGACTCCGCTGTCTGTCCGTCCGTCCGTCCGTCTGTCACCAGGCTGTATCTCATGAACCGTGATAGTTAGACAGTTGAAATTTTCCCAGATGATGTATTTCTGTTGCCGCTATAACAACAAATACTAAAAAACAGAATAAAATTAAATTTTTTAAGGGGGGGTCCCATACAACAAACGTGATTTTTTTGCCGTTTTTACAGATAATGGTACGGAACCCTTCGTGCGCGAGTCCTACTTGCACTTGGCCGGTTTTTTAAATGTAGTAGGCTGTTCAAAGTCACAATTTTCTCTCTGTATTTTTCACTATTTCAATTCTTAAAGTTTCGTAAACAACGTCTGAAGCAAGAAATAATATATTTATTCGTAAAGAACGAGATATAAATTATAAATGTCTAAGATATATTTTTAACCTCTCGGGGGTGTCCCTACTAGTGATGTGGGGGTGTGTGATTGGTCCTTAGTATTCTAGAGAAATGTATGATGACTAATCGCCGACACTTGAAGTGTTAAGTGTATTCGATGACGCATCTATGGAATGTGTTCGATTCAATTGTAGAGTAGCTGTTGCCTGCAACTTAATTGGTGTATTTTTTCTCTCGGTCTGATTGTCGTGTTTTATGATACGGCAATGGATGTTCTGCCGTCTACCGTGTTTTTTTATGGCAAGTGGCCCCAATTGCCGTATAGCACGGCAATTGCCGTAGAAATGGTAACTCTGAATGGAAATGTTTTTTTTTAAGTTTTACCGGCTTGGAAACTTAGTCCTTTTAGCCGTATCTTGCTTATTTCCTAGTGATTTTCATTTTCATATCAAAGGAAATGTAGCAGTGTGACCAGATTTAAATTGAGCATTATGCCAGCTGCTCACCAAAATTCTGCTAAAATCTGCAAAAATAAATAAATATACCTAGTCTTGCCATAAATATTGTCACAAAGAAAAAAAATATTTTTTTATTGCAAATAATATTTATTACTTTTACAGTGTGTTAGTTTAATACATAAATATAAAACAATTTAAAATATAAAAGCTTATTCGAAGTGGTCTCTGTTGAGCGCGTCGAGCGGTCCCACAAACCCAAAAAAGATCCCCGAGGAGAAATAAAACGCGTATTCCGAAACCGTATGGTTTATTAACCAACTGAAACTCTCCGTAAGTCTCTGTAACTATCTAACAAATCCAAAATCACCAAACAGGCCTATGAGTTCACTGGAGCATCTCGTTTGCGTGTGTTAATAATGCACATAGAATTGCATAGCGACATCTAGTGGCTCCAATGAACAACTCAAGCCTGATTGGTTGAAACTTAAATTTATATTGATGCGTGAAGCGCGTCAACATTCCACCCATCAAGGATCATTATTGAAGATAATGTCCTTCACAAACATTAAATTCATAAAACAGTAATTGAATACAAACCAAAGTAAATTTTGTAAAAGGCTAAGTAACCATCCATCATGACAACATAGAAAAGAAAAAATAATATGAAATAAATTACCACCCATCGTGAAAAATTAGTTAGAGAAACAAAATTAAGAAAATTGAATCTACTCCTGACATGGTAAGATGATTACAATTTAAGTGAATTGTTTACTAGTGGAAAACAAATCAACTGAAATCGAAACGAATATAATGCAAATGATTAATCTATAAGTACGCAAACGTTTTAAATTCTTTTAGGTAGTGTTTGATGGAGCAGATTAACTTCCCAAAATCCACAGACGTGGGACGTTGCCGTCGAAATATGAAGCTAAGTTGTTCCATCTCTTATCAGTTGCTCATGATACTCCACCAATTCTAGGTATTTCTCGAGAAATCCGTCGTAACTAATTGCAATATTTATCTGGCGTTCGTTGTTGCTATATTTTCCTGTAGTTATGTGTAGCAAAAGGTCTAATCAAAGTAAGATTTTATTGAAAGGTCTTAATTTAATTTAATTAAAAGGCCATCAACTTAGTTTCTGTTGCAGCCTTGTAACGTGCACAAACAATTGAATCTGTGCACCTCTTGACTTATTCAATCTTACTCTTTAAATCTAATATTTCTAACAAATGTAGTTCAGCATGAGGTTTAGTCCTCCATGGAGAGTCTACTGGTGTGCCTGTGAAATAATTAGTTTCGAAAGAATATGGTTATTTAGAAGAATTATCTGGCGTTTAGCATCTTCAGGTATATTGGCATGACGTAACCGGCCTCCGACTCTTAAAACATCAATTTCATCCAAGAAAGGGTTAAGTGATTGAAGTTTACGGGATTTGTTTGTCCTTAAGCAGTGCACGTCGTCTGCGAATTCTTCCTTTTGACAAAGAAGAATGCAAACCGTCAATGATCGTGATAATTCTGCAGCTGTAAGGTAAGTAGGATACTTTTTTTTTATTTCTGAAACTTTTACATTTTACTATGACTCTCACTAATATATCCATTGTAGAAAACTTTTGAAATAGATCTTGTAAATTCCTTTTTGCTGTCTGTCTTTGAAGTATCTATAAAGTGTACTACCCTTTTTTCTAGTTGTAAAACTTCAGGTAAGTATGTAGGAACCTTATGTTTATTTTCTCCTTCCAGTAACCACCAAATGTTCTCATTTTTCAGATTCGAGCCCGGCACGCCTCTTGACTCCAGATCGCTGGGAGTTTTCTTCGAGGCCTCATGACTCAGATGATTTTCAGGTAAGGTAGTTAAAATCTCTAATATAGAATTTGCGACGAATGTCTTGCGTTTATTCGGGTGAGTTTGCAGATAGGTTAAATCAACTTGAACATCCGTGTAATCATATGTGCTTTTTTTAGGTACTTTCAGGTATTTAAAAACTTCACTCAGTAGTTTGGCAAACAATGCGGTATAAAACAGTTCGATTATTACTATGGGTGCAAGCCATTCTATATGATTAAATAATTTAGATTCATTGTTTGCTGTAGTCGTCGTCATTACAACCTGTTGTTCAGTCTGCTCAGGTAAATTATAAGAATATTGAAACTTATCTTTCTCATTGTTCCAGACTGTTGCTAGTGTCTTAAATGTTGTGTCAATATTCAACTTCATGCTATCGTCGACTCCATTCACCAATCTTACAACAGTTGCATCGTTGGTATTATTGTACATAAGCATGCATTGAAAGTTTGGTGGTGGAAGAATAACTGGTCGATACATCATGACTGTATCAGCCACCAAATTCAATTTGTTTTGTCGCCATCGTATAAATATTTGTTTTAAATCTTGATGCAAGCGTGGTTCATTCTTGTGGTCATCATTGAGAGATACCTACTTGATTCTTGTATTTGCAGCTCGCTTCGAAAACTTCTCTCGCCTTCGTTTTAGTTCTGTTAGTTCTTATAACTGCGTGATAAGGTAAGTAAACTGCAGTTAGTTTGTGTCTTTCTTCTAAATCTTTGATTTCCTGCATGTGTTGTAAGTCTATATCTTCTTCCATGATTTCCTTATACTCTTTTTTCAAACAAAAATCTTTTTCTAATCTTCTCTCCATTTCCAACCTTTCTTCATTATTATCTCTTTAGTTACTGTATTGAAACAGTATATTTTCTTTGAATAGCAGTGGAACTGCATCTCTTCCATCTTCTTGTCTCTTATGTGTCGCTTTAAAATGTTTTTGACAACGTTCTTCTTCTATAAAATGTTTCTTGCATGCACCCTCTTCTATCTCCCGTAAACTATGAAGCGTATCTTCAATGAAAATGTGCATGCTAAGTGAAGTGGTGTAGCCATGTAGAGCCTCAGTACTTGAAATCTGGCCTGATAATATCCACCCAAGGTGAGTATTCTGCGCTATGAGTGATCCTCGGGGGCCCTTCTTCAGTCCTTCAGTGATTATATCACTGTAGACGTCTGCGCCTAACAATAGATCCACTTTTCCTGGTATATGGTAGTTTGGATCCGCTAATTTGAGTTGACGCAGATGTGACCAGCCGCTGTTGTGTACTTCTGTAGTTGGTAACATTCGAGTGAGTGATTTGAGCACGCATGCTTTCACTGATGTAACAAAGTTGGTGTCAACTTTCGAATGTGCTTGAAAACAAACCATGTTTTTGGAGTGAAGGCATCTTCTGTTCTCTTCCAGTCCATGAATAGTGCAATTGATTGGTATTTTATTTAACCCAAGGAGCTGAGTAGCAGACTCCGTTATGAATGAACCTTGGGACCCCTGATCTATCAATGCTCGTAAGTGTAATGTAGCCCCATTTTGATTGATAACTTTCACCATGGCCAGCAGCACGTTAGTGGGAAGTTCTTTGTCTGCGTAATGGGAAGCTACGCTGGTGTTAACTGGTGTAAAGGCTACTATTGGTGAATCGTCTCGGAATTGTATAGTTCCAGCTCGCTCTGGAACTTGATCTGTGGTTTTATTCTCGGGGTGAATCAAGGAATGGTGTCTTTTTCCACATCTACGGCAAGAAGTTTTGTGTTTGCAGTTGTAGACAGTATGATTAGGTATCAAACAATTGAAACATAAGCCATTCCTTTCTATGAATTTCTTCCTTTCGTCATTGTTGAGCATAATGAAATCTCTGCAATGGTAAATTAAGTGGTTCCCTTTGCAGAAGTTGCAGTTAGTATTCGTCGAGGCTGCGGTGTGAAAAGATGATTGTCTCGTATTTGATCTGGATGTTGGCTTTGTTGATTCTAGTACTTCGAGAGTTCTGAAGCGTGTTTCTAAAAAGCCACACAGTTGTTTATATGTAGGTAGTTCGTCATCGCTATCTTCATTGGTGCCAATATGTTGCTCCCAAAGTCGAATTGATTCTACATCCAGTTTGTTCACCGTGCTATATACTAACATTGGATTCCAGGCGAATGCTGCAATACCCAAATTCTTTAATGCATTAAGACATTCATTTGTTGTATCAAGTAGTGACTTGATAGATTGAGAAGATTCACTACTGATGGGTTTTTGTGTCATTAATCTTTTCAGTAGCGCATTTATGACGAAACGTTTGTTGCTAAATCGCTTTTTTAGTGTAGACCAGGCTTCATCGTAGTTTGCATCTGTAATAGGTATATGGCGCAGCAACACTTCTGCTTCTCCACTTAAACTTGATTTTAAATAATGCAGTTTTTGAACACATGATAATGATTTATTATTATGGATCAGTGACGTGAAAAGATCATGGAACGATGTCCATTCTGCGTAATTTCTAGAAAAAGTAGGGATATTTATTCGTGGTAACTTTATTTCAGCATTTGATTGTGACACGTGACTTGGTACAGTTAGATGTGACGTTGTTGGTGCAAGCTTCTCTAAACACTCTAGCATCTCACACTTGCCAAACGTATAGACATCTTCGCCTTCTTCGTATATGTCTTTAGAAGTGTATTCCGATGATTTTACAAGCTTTAGATGATTTTTCATAAAGATATTCCATAGTCCTTCTAGTAAATTTAATTTAACTTGAACATAAGTCTTGTTTATTTTGGCCTTTGGTGTCTTTTTGAAATTTTTTAACGCTGATTTTAACTGTCTGAAAACTTCTACTTGTTGATCTATTAACTCCTCCATCGTTCTGTATAGTTTGATTTTTTGCAAGTTGAAAAAGTTCACAATTCAATACAAGTCCTGTTGCACTATTATTGTTAAAGCGAAATTTGCTAAGTCCAGAAATGTTCACAAAATAATACAAGTTCCATTACACTGCTATTTTAAAGTAAAATTTTCTAAGTCCAAAAAATTCGAAAAATTTCACAAGTGTTTTGCACTGTCAGTTTTAGAGCGAAATATTCCAGAAATGTCCGAAAATATCAAGTTATTTTTTCCACAATTTTTTCTAAGTTAATATTGTGTCCGAAACATTTCGCCTGGTTGATTCGTCCTGTAGCTTCCACATCATCTTCCCCAAAGATGATGTATTGGACGAGGAAATGTGTCGTAATTCGATCTAACCACCCTGGTTGAAACGAATAAATGGTGAGCTCACCCATTTTAATAATATCTCTCGTTGGAAAGAGAGAAACTACCTGGATACTCTTCAATAGGTTTCCACCGAACCTCTTCTAAATTTATTTGGAGTCTTATGTTCTTCAATCCCAACTCCAACATCAGAAGCTTAAACTAACTTAGAATTTTGTTAACTTGGTTGTTTGTGTAACTCTAAATTCTTTTTTATACTAACCATGTTTTTATATGCTTAATAAACTAACTTTACTATTGTATTTCACATCTTTTTATTTTTAGATACTTAAGGTCTAATTAGGTTAGGCAGGATCTTCTGTAGGACTGCACCTATTAGGCTTAATAGTCCGTTACACCCGTAGGTAGATCTCCAGGTGTAACGTGACAACCTTCAAGCCAAATATTTTATTTTAGGCTTTGTCGTTATGTTAGCAAACAGTGTTGCCACCTTATGTCTCATGAAATGTCGTACGCAAGATAGTAAAATGGTAGTTTGTTTCATGGTTTAACTTTGATTAAATAATTATTTCATATGCTAAAAAATATAAAACTATGCTAAGTTGGCAACACTGAGAGTAGACTAAAGAGAATATATTGTACAGCCTGGCGTAACTCCATCGAGAATAAAAAGTATGGATTTTGATAAAAAAATTACATTTAAACTGTTTGACACAGACTTTTAACATTTTTAGGGTTCCGTACCTCAATAGGAAAACACGGAACCCTTATAGGATCACTTTGTTGTCCGTCCATCCGTCCGTCGGGTGTCAAGAGTGTAATCTCGGGAACGCGTGAAGGTATCGAGTTGAAATTAAAACCATATACGCAGATCCATAGTATCTTGCTGCAGAAAGAATTTTTTTTTTTTAATTTTTCGTAAAAAAAAGTTACAGCCGAATATATCGTAAAAACGCACATTTCGACACTCACAAGAGAATCAAAACCTATGGGGTACTTCCCGTTGATCTAGCTAGAACAATGAAATTTGGCACGAAGTATTGTGTTAGAGTACAGATATAGGAAAAAATCAGAAAACTGGACATTTTTAAATTAATCACAAAAATAGTGTCTTTATGCAAGGAATAAGGTCCAAATTTTAAAGTGAATTAACCGTATCGTGGGGTATCATATGAAAGAGCTTCATTCGCATAAGCTAAAACAGGTTTTTAAATATTTTTACGATGTATATTTTTCGGTTTATGAAGGAAAAAATAAAAATTATGATTTCCCCCTTTTATCTACTAGTTTGTACGGAACCCTCGGTCTGTCTGTCGGAGTCTGACTCGCACTAGTCCGTTTTTCATCTTTGGTGGCTGTTTCTCTAAAATCCACTCTCCCAACAACAGACGGAATGGTTCAAAAGTGACAAGCACAGAATTCGCCCTATTACATAGGACCCAGAAGGATAATCTCCATACAAACCGCCTTTTAAATTCGGGCCAATTTTATTTTTTCAATTTGACACTTCATTTTTTTATAAATTTATTTTTAACCGTAGATACACGTCCATTTGCCAAATTTATCTACAAAGTTGCCTTTGAAAAGGATATCTCCCGATTTGATCGGGTAATCATGATTAAAGTCAGAATGGCCATGGGAGATTCATACAATCATATAACTGAAATAATAGTAACTTTGAAGTCTGTTGTTTCAGTTTTTTAAACTATAAAATTATTATATTTGTTATTTTGACCGAAATTTAGGTATAAACGTGGAAATTTTGTCGGTTACACGTTTATCACGGTCAAAATATCACATATAAAATAACAGCTACTGTTAATACATTGTAATAGTGTTCTTATGACTCTGAAAGAAAATCTGAAATCAAAAATGAAATCAGTAATTTAAATAATTTTATATCTATGGGTGCCGCGTGCGAGCGAAACAGGCAGCGGCGCCACTTTCATCACTTTATAAAAGAATCTAATGTATTTTTATTTTGTAAATAAAAAATACAGTTCATGATGATAGTATTTATTAAATAAGTTTATACATGCAATTTACAAATTGTGACGTCATATAACTGATGTCACAACGGCAATGAATCGACTAATACCTCATTCATAAAAAAATAACTCAGTAGCTCAGTAGAAGTCATTCGCAGTTATTTTTTCCAATAAACTTCATTTCATTTCAATTTGACTCTGATATGTCATATTTTATTTTAGTAAACTTTAAGCCGGCCTTAACACTGACTTTGAGTTGCATGATCTGTTGAGAAGAATAAGAGTCAAAGTAATTGTGACTGGAAAGACTATATTTTTATGCTACGGCGAAACATACGTGTGTGTGTGTGTGTGTGTGTGTGTGTGTGTGTGTGTGTGTGTGTGTGCGTGATAAATGTGTACATAATTTAGGTTAAGATCATAAGGGTTCTTTTTGCTTTCGCATCAGTTGACAGTCAGGTAAACATATATTACGTTTTTTTTTGTTGGAGTGCAACGGTCCACGGCCAGCTATTTCATTCGGAACTTCATTTTTGAAAATAGGATAAAACAGCAAATGTTTATTTTAATAGAGCAGAGTTCCTACATTGTGGATAACATAGCACTATTTTTTGTCCTCCGTATTCATTAACACATTACTGCCTCTCGAAATCTAATGGATTTATCACAATACTTAGATAAGTATGTCAATGGTTAATTCGTAGCACCAGTAATGGACCAAATTAATTTGATTAAATTTTACTGAATAAATAAATTTTCACACCTATTTACAAACAATATAGTATAGGTAAATACAAATGATACAGGGAAATTGAGAAAACATATACTGGCAATACTGAAATAAATAAAAAAAAACCTAATGACATTAAGCCAGAGATAGACCAAGAGGTATTAAAGTATCGATATCGATAAGTAATTATAGGTACCAATTTTTTCTTTTGAATTTTTTTGTAATGTTTTATAGAAACATCGTTTTATTAGGGTTCCATAGTAACTACGGGGAACCCTTATAATTCCATCATGACCATCTGTCTGTCTGTCCGTATGTCACAGTCATTTTACTCGGAGACTATTAACCCTATAAAAACAAATTTTTATACATAATTGTGTTTTGTGAGCCGCTATAAAATGCTGTAGTAAAATTTTCAAAAAAATTAAAAATAGAGATTGGGTTTTTCATATATACAATAAAGACTGGATCATTTTTTTAACCCCCACCCTATCGTG
Organism: Lycia hirtaria; assembly: GCA_947563715.1. NCBI lineage: Eukaryota > Metazoa > Arthropoda > Insecta > Lepidoptera > Geometridae > Lycia > Lycia hirtaria. The sequence goes on from OX387375.1 coordinate 32,031,325, forward strand.
TCTCAGATGTGATATGTGCGAGATATAGCTCGCTAAAGTTAAAAAGTTGTGTCCCGTCCCCCCCCCCCCCCCCCCCCTACATTTCTCAACTAAGACCCAAAAATTCATTATTAACAATAATAATAGACCATATTAAATACTTTCAATGAAAATTATTTTGAACATTCTGGGATTCCAACTTCTCTATGGGACTATAAATTTAAATTTGAATAAATGTTATTAATGTCATGATTTTATAATTCAAAGTAACCTCTGCCCAATGTTCTGCTTGTACAGCATCAACTAGAAAATCTAAACATAATAGTTAGCATGGTGCTGTTAGTTTGAGAATAAAAAAAATTAAACATTTATCGTAAAATCAAATACCATGTTTCACGTACAAAGGTCACCGACATAGCACAGCTGATTAGCAAGTTGAAGTGGCAGTGAACGTAGAACTGATGGCCAATGGGGCTGAAAAGTTCTCGAGTGGACACCACGCCCCGGCAAGCGTAGCGTAGGAAGACCAGCCACGAAATGGACAGATGAACTTATACAAGTGGCAGGAAGATGCTGGATGCAAGCCGCTTCCAATCGGCTTTTATAGAAATCCATGGGGGAGGCCTATGTCCAGCAGTGGACTTCTTATGACTGAGATGATGATGATGATTTACATATCATAATTATTATAGTTTACAAAACTAGAATAACCGACTTCAAAATTCGCAATTTTGTTTTAAAAACCAAACTACTGACCGATTTTGAGATTTGAAAGGAATTTTACATCAATTTAAATGACGAAATCATGCGGGTAACATATAAGAAAAATAAAAGCTAACTGATAATCTCGTTTTTGAAGTCCGTAAAAATAATAATTGTTATCGATAACTTATATTACATCGACCCATCTCTAATTCTTTGCAGTAATTTGTATAAATAATAAAATCAATTTATGAAATGAAATGCATATATGCTTTTTATACTAATATTCGCGAATGTTATTTATTGAAATGAAATAAATTTCAACAATTTCATCGCGTATATTTCACATAATTTAAGACCCGATTTTTCAAACACTGGAGCATCCGTGGTCATAGGTGAGACACGAACATACGCTACAAATACGTAAAAATTTGTTTCATTTCGCTTTTTATACTGTTAGAAATATATTTTTGCTAGTTAGAGATGGAAGGTGATAATGTTTTCCATAGTTTTTTAAAGAAGTTTGTAATTTTTACAAGATTGTTTAACACAGTTCACCATCTTGGCACCGTAAGTGATTGCGATGAGATGACGTTTAAGATTAAATGACGTTTGTGACCTGTCATTAGCAAACACCTGATTTGGTGTTAAGTTTTTGGAACAATATTTTGTATCGCATTAGGAGTCTTGTAAGTCTTTGGTGACAAGATAGAATTGATGATTTGGGTTTAGGATTTTTTGGCGGGAATGTCAAAAATTTACGTTCCCGCCAAAAATATTTATTTTCAATAATTGTCACTTATTCCGTGAAAGTTTATATATAGACATAATTTTATTATATTTCGAACAAATTTACGGTAATTCTCATCACATTATTTTTAAAGGTTATGTCTTTTAAAATATGCACAATTTGTGGCCTGAAATCTGGAAGAAAAGATGGTTCAAAACATATTTTCATGGCAAAATTTCCGCTCGACGAAGAAATGAAATTTAACATTTTACACATAGGTTTAATTTTTAAGAGCCTAATAAAATCAAATTCATTTATTATCATAAGAACGGTATAATTGTACTAACACCATAAACTGATGCTTTAGCTTGGCTTGTTTCCTCACTAGGGAACTCTACAACCGTAACGGTTTGTATCTAACATTGGCATGAAATTTTGGATGGATATCGATAACCACAGATAATTTTACTACGTTCGTTTTGTCATTTTGGGCACTTTTTATTGTAATAATAATAACTTGTTAAATTTAAAAGATGTTTATAATTAAATCTTGGAAGTGATATGATTCATTGTTCTTGTTAACGTGTCCTAGGTTTTTGTGGCCTAGATGAACCAAACAAGTATCAGTGTTAAGCAAAAAATAAATACCCGACAGGATAAGAACGACTTTTACGCTATCAAATTATAAACACAACCATTTGAATGCATTGATTTCAAATTTATTATTTCTAACTAAATTTAAACTTATGTTACTTAAAAAAAAATTACAAACATGCGTTTTTATAAGAAAGTATGCGCATAATAATAATAATAATAACGGTGAACTGGTTACGCTTCGGTGACCTCTTTGGTGAAACTGAAGGGTTTGCTTGTGCGATTGCAGATGAAGTTATCAAGACGAACAACTATCGGAAATATATCATGAAAGACGGTACGGTCGACATTTGTCGGGCGTGCCACCGTCCCGGAGAGTCTCTCCGACATATTATTTCCGGTTGTTCGCATCTTGCTAACGGCGAGTATTTGCACAGGCACAATCAAGTAGCCAGGGTCATCCACCAGCAACTTGCTCTTCAATACGGCCTTGTTGAGTCCGAGGTGCCGTACTATCAGTACGCACCAGCGCCGGTTCTTGAGAATGGCCGTGCTTTGCTCTATTGGGACCGTTCTATTATCACGGATAGGACTATTGTTGCCAATAAGCCTGATATCGTGATCGTAGATCGTTCCCAACGCCGGGCAGTGCTCGTCGATGTCACCATCCCACATGATGAGAATCTCGTGAAGGCTGAGAAGGACAAGCTCAGCAAGTACCTTGACTTGGCTCACGAGATAACCGCCATGTGGGATGTTGATTCGACGATCATTGTTCCGATAGTCGTATCGGTGAACGGTTTAATAGCGAAGAGCCTCGACCAACATCTCAAGAGGCTCTCGCTTGATAGTTGGATCAAGGGTCGGATACAAAAGGTAGTCATCCTAGACACGGCGCGCATTGTCAGGAGATTCCTCAGTTTGTAGCCCTAACCGTCGACAGCTTGAGCCCTGCCCCGCTGCCGGCGGCACACTAGTTTTAAGTTTTTTACAATATTTATGTTCTTTTTTATATGTTTATATTTGTATTGTAAAAAAATTAAAATTAAGTACTTAAATAAATAAATGTGATAATAATAATAATAAAAAAAAAAAAAACTTCACCGCTGACACAACGTTTCTTGCATTCATATTTCTATTTTTATTATATTTGGATATATTTTTAATCTATTTTGTGTGCAATTACAAGAAATTTACAAGAAACAATGAAACTGTATATAAAAACTCCGGAAATAACCATTTATCACAGGATTTATTGTATTGCAAAAAATAGAAGAACACAGATAGAAACTATGACGTTTACTTGTCACAAATGTTTTGAAAGAAATACAAATATAATATGTTAACAAGATCCAGAGCGAGAAACAACAAGGAAGCGGATACTATAGACGCACGCCCAACACCACCACCCGCACCATCGCCACCGAGCTCGTCGTCGGGAGAGGAGTACCTCACACCTCGCGACGATTCCACTTCGAGCGATGGGAGCGAGCCGACGCCGCCACCACGACGAACACCACCGAGACGGGGGCGTCCACCGCTGCCGGCATGCTTGGGGCCACGAGCGGGATCCGTCCCGCTACCTACGGCTCCCGCTGTCGACGGCAGAGTGCGACGTATGCGTTGGGATTGTAATATGAACGAAAACTGCATACGCGCGTACTACAGGGCTACAGACGGAGGAACCAATCTGACAGGGTACCGTGATAGAATGCTGCCTTTGTTTCAGACCCTTGTACCGACTGTCACCGTGTCCGCCCAACGACTATCAGATCAAGTGCGAGCTATCCACCGACTCAAGTTGCTGGATCAGTCTGTACTTGATCGGCTTCGCCTGGAAATGATTTCTGCTCGTCCATCCCCCGTGCCGACGCGGGACCTGCCGCCTGTCGCGTCGTCTGCCCCGACATTAGCCTCAGGGTCGACCTCGGTGGTGACACCTGCGATGCCGGCTGATCCCGCAGCCGACGAGGGGGAAGTTACGAGTAGTGTTTCTAACCAGGTGAGTGAGCAACTGAGGAGCACTTTGGAAGAAGTGATTTCCCAGTATAGATTCGCACCAGACTCTAGGCCACGCTTACCACGTTTGCCTACCCATAGACAAAACCTAGCATTGATGGGAGCCTTGAATGAATTGCTAGTATCGTATATACAAACTAGTAGAGATTTAGTTGATACTCACTCGATCTTATACTGCGGTGCCATTGCGGTGTGTCGAGTCGCGCGTGTTAAATTTCCGGACATTAGCCGTGCACCGCGACGCACCGGAGATGTACCCGCGTGGCAAGTGAGGATCGAGCGGCGTATTAACACATTCAGGACTCTTATTGCGAAGCTGATCTGCTTCAGCCGGGGGAATACTCGCCCCCGAGTAATGCGTTTCGTGTCTCAGGCATTTGCCGGGACTGGTATCAGACCCCAGCACTACCTAGCCAATGTCACGGAACGCATTGACTATCTGAAACAGAAAGTCTATGCATGGGCGAACCGAATACGACGCTACAGAGAGCGTGTGGAAAGATACTGGCAGAATCGTCTCTTTCAAAGTGACCAAAGAAAGGTGTACCGCGGCTGGGAGGGAACCGAACAACATATGAGCGACGGACAGCTACCCGATTCTAGCGCCATGACTAGTTTCTGGCGTGGTATCTGGTCGATGCCCGTCGAGCATACGGAAGACGAGTGGATTAGGACAGTCAAGCGTGAGTGTGATGATATCGAGCCCATGGGGTCTATTTCAATAGACCCCGTAGACGTCAGTTATGCGATCCGTACGACACAGAACTGGAAAAGTCCTGGGTTGGACGGATTACATAACTTTTGGATAAAATGGATTCGATGCTCACACGATCGCTTGGCTACACAATTCCAGGAAGCACTCGAGCTCGGTTCTCTTCCTACCTTCATGACCACCGGGATCACCTTTCTACTCTATAAGTCCGGTAGTACCACGGAACCCAAAAACTACAGACCCATAACATGCCTACCAACCATCTATAAGCTCCTTACATCCATTCTGAGAAACAAAATTTATACGCACTTAGTTGCGAACAACGTTTTGGCCTCTACTCAGAATGGATGTAAGGTTGGGTCCCGTGGTACTAAAGAGCTACTCCTCATTGATACGGCCATTAGCCAGCAAGTCAAGCGGAATAAAGGGGCCCTCTCTGCTGCTTGGATTGACTATAAGAAGGCCTATGATTCGGTGCCTCACTCATGGCTTGAGAGGATCTTAGAGTTGTGTAAAATTGATGCAACTTTGAGATCCTTCTTAGCCACATGTATGAGGCAATGGACCACAGTCCTTCGTCAACCAGGCAGTAGAGATGGCTCCTTTACACCGCAGGACTTGATAAGGATTGACCGTGGCATTTTCCAGGGTGACAGTTTGAGTTCATTGTGGTTTTGCCTCGCACTGAACCCTCTCAGTATTCTGCTGAAGGATTCAGGTCTAGGCTATCGGCTTTGTAGGGGGGGTGAAGTTATTTCTCACTTGTTGTACATGGATGACCTCAAACTTTTTGCACCGAAACGACAAGACTTAATGACGTTGTTAAAAACAACAGAGGTTTTTAGCAATGCCATTAAGATGGAGTTTGGTGTAGACAAGTGTGCGGTTGTTCAGGTAGAGCGAGGGAAAGTTGTAAATTCTCCAAATTTGCAACTTTCTGGGACAATGACTCTCAGGTCCCTTTCAGAGGCCGAGACCTACAAATACCTTGGTATGTCAGAGTCGTTGGGTATTGCGGTAGAGGATATAAAAAAATCGGTGAAGGAGCGTTTCTTTTGCCGCCTGTCAAAAGTTCTTAACAGTCTTTTGTCTGGCGGCAATAAGTCGCGCGCCTTCAACGGTTGGGTGATGCCTCTATTGTCATACTCCTTTGGCATACTAAGGTGGACTCAAACTGAGCTGGACGCCCTGGATAGAAGGGTCCGTCAGCAACTGACATTACATCGCATGTTACACCCACGTTCGTCTGTTATGAGACTGTACATTCCGCGGAAGTGGGGGGGTCGTGGCTTTTTAAATGCCAAGAACCTTCACAACCGTGAGGTGTGCAGTCTCAGGGATTATTTCCGCAACAACGAATGTGGGATGCATTGCGATGTAATGGCAGTTGACAAGGGCCTGACGCCTCTCTCCTTGGCAAAAGAGAACTGGCGCAAACCAACGGTGCTCAGCATGGAAGATCGTAGGGACGTATGGAAGGGCAAGGAGCTACACGGGAGGTTCTACCGGGCCTTAACAGGACCCGATGTAGACCTTCTTGCGTCGGTGAACTGGTTACGCTTCGGTGACCTCTTTGGTGAAACTGAAGGATTTGCTTGTGCGATTGCAGATGAAGTTATCAAGACGAACAACTATCGGAAATATATCATGAAAGACGGTACGGTCGACATTTGTCGGGCATGCCACCGTCCCGGAGAGTCTCTCCGACATATTATTTCCGGTTGTTCGCATCTTGCTAACGGCGAGTATTTGCACAGGCACAATCAAGTAGCCAGGATCATCCACCAGCAACTTGCTCTTCAATACGGCCTTGTTGAGTCCGAGGTGCCGTACTACCAGTACGCACCAGCGCCGGTTCTTGAGAATGGCCGTGCTTTGCTCTATTGGGACCGTTCTATTATCACGGATAGGACTATTGTTGCCAATAAGCCTGATATTGTGATCGTAGATCGTTCCCAGCGCCGGGCAGTGCTCGTCGATATCACCATCCCACATGATGAGAATCTCGTGAAGGCTGAGAAGGACAAGCTCAGCAAGTACCTTGACTTGGCTCACGAGATAACCGCCATGTGGGATGTTGATTCGACGATCATTGTTCCGATAGTCGTATCGGTAAACGGTTTAATTGCGAAGAGCCTCGACCAACATCTCAAGAAGCTCTCGCTTGATAGTTGGATCAAGGGTCGGATACAAAAGGCAGTCATCCTAGACACGGCGCGCATTGTCAGGAGATTCCTCAGCTTGTAGCCCTTACCGTCGACAGCTTGAGCCTTGCCCCGCTGCCGGCGGCACACTAGTTTTAAGTTTTTTACAATATTTATGTTATTTTTATATGTTTATATTTGTATTGTAAAAAAATTAAAATTAAGAATCGAAATAAATAAATGTGAATAATAATAATAATAATATATATCTTTATTGCACACCAACAGAAACAATACATTAACAATAAAAAGAAACAATGTTTGGCAATACAATGGGCGGCCTTATCGCCTAAAGCGATTTCTTCCAGGCAACCTTAGGATGGACTGGGTTAAAAGTAAAATGCTAGGGTTGGTGGTGTACCTATATAAAATAAATAAATATTAATATATAAATATAAATATGCTACTTACATATTTTATAAATGTATAAATAAATAAATATATATATTTTCATATATATAAATAGATATATTAATACATACATACGAATTATACCAACTATGATAAGGATAAATAATGATTATAAATAAGATTCTTAAAAATGTTTAGCGATTTAGCCTGCCTGATGGTAACAGGCAGCGCGTTCCACAGCAGGACAGCTTGTACAGTGAAAGACTTATTATAGGAGAGATTAAAATGGGAAGTGGTGTGGAGCGTGAGTTTAAAGGCACGGGAAGAGCGCAGAGGGTTAGAGGAGTGGCCTTGAACAAACTCAAAGCGTTCTTTTAGGTACAGTGGGATAGAGGGAATAAAAAGAACTTTGTAGAGTAAGGAAAGGATATGAGAATTACGGCGAAAGCGGATAGGTAACCATTTGAGCTGTTTGCGAAAAACGGAGACATGGTCATATTTGTGTAAACCAAATATGAACCGTATGCAGAAATTTTGTAAGTGTTCAAGCTTGTCCAGCTGCTCTTCGGTTAAATCCAGATAGCAAGCATCTGCATAGTCCAGAATAGGGAATAAGAGAGATTTTACAAGCGCAGTTTTGGTGGTAATAGGTAAGAAGTTACGAAGTCTTCTAAGGGAAGCGGCAGCGCCAAAAATTTTCCTGCTCACCTCAGCAACTTGGAAACTCCAAGAAAGCTGTCGGTCGATTGTAATTCCCAGGTTTTTTACTGTCTCACTAACGGGAATAGAGACTCCGTCAAAGACCACTTGAGGCAGGTGGTGCCAATCAATTTTGGAGACCATCCGGGAGCTGCCTATAATAATCGTTTTGGTTTTGGCCGGATTGACTTTAAGACCGTGTGATTTGCTCCAGTCCCGTATGAGTTCCAAGTCCAGGTTAGTAATTTCAATAGCTTCATGCAGTTGTCCCAAAGGAGCTTGAGTGTATATTTGTAAGTCGTCTGCATAGAGGTGATAGGAAGAAGTTAGCTGGCGGGATATTGAATTTATAAAAATTGCAAAAAGGAGGGGAGATAGAACGCCGCCCTGTGGAACACCAGCAGAGATATTGCACCAATAGGAGAAACCATAAGGAGAGAAGCGCATAACCGCTGTAAATACTATAGATTGTAACAAATTAAAGGTCCATAGCGTCGAATTGCACGTATTAAGATGTTGCAGGAATGAATCAACCGAGTACCACTCGACCAAAGACAGTTTTATTTACAACACTCCCAGACGCCATTCCAAACCGACACATGTCGCTATCGCGTGTTAAGGGTGTACAGCGCCATCTAGTGCTAGGCAGTGTTGAACTAAACATACTTATACAACAGGAATGCCTTCAATTCCATTAGTTCTCTTTATAAATTGAATCTACAAACATGACATTCAAATCCTCTGAAAGTTATTTTGATTTATTTTTGTTTTCAATAATAAGTATATCTATACATAGTTACCGTGTTATCACTCGAGCGGTTTATAGTTTAACTGTAATGATATTTATTTTATAAGTATGCCTTTTACCCAAATGGTAAGTGATGATTCCCTTTATGGACTGCTAACTATTTATTTTTAAGTCATACAAAATTAATATTTTAGGGTATTTTTTCCAAAGACACCATAAACCTAGGGTAAAAGTTGACCGAACACAGAGTGAAGTCAAAAATAGATCTGGTAACACTGGTCACTGACTGCCAAGCAGGGCTGCCAGATGTACGATTTAAATCGTAAACATACGACTTTTTGGCGTATTTGCCGAGGTATGATCGCTAGATCGAAATCGTACGACTTTTTAATACCTGGCAACATTTCATAACGAAACCATACACGAAATATTGATTTGAGGCCAATGGTATTAAAAAAATATATATTGGCAGCATTTTTCCGGCGGTAAACAGTTTCGGAGAGACAACGTCTCCCTGCCTCACGCCTCTCTTCAATGGAATTGCCTCTGAATTCTGGTCTTGTACTCGGACTGACATGGTGGCGTTGTTGTACAAACACTTCAGCACTTCGACATACCGATAGTCAATACGGCATCGCTGGAGAGCCTCAAGCACCGCCCAGGTCTCGATCGAATCAAAGGCTTTCTCTTAGTCCACAAACGCCAAGCAAAGGGGCAAGTTATACTCTTCGGTCTTCTGTATCACTTGCCGCAGCGTATGGATGTGGTCTATGCTACTATAGCCTTTTCGGAAACCGGCTTGTTCGGGAGGCTGGAAGTCATCAAACCTGCGTTCAAGACGATTCGTGATGACCCTTGAAAACAGCTTATAGACATGGCTCAGAAGCGAGATGGGTCTGTAGTTCTTCAGCAAAGTCTTGTCTCCTTTTTTGAAGAACAGCGCCACCACGCTTCTGTTCCATGCTTCTGGCGTTGTACCTTCAAGCACGACGGAATTAAAGAGCTTCTGAAGGACTTTCAGTACCGGTGTTCCACCCGCTTTCAGTAGCTCTGATGTAATTCCGTCGTCGCCCGGTGCCTTGTTGTTCTTAAGCTGTTTCAAGGCCATCCTAATTTCGTACAGGCTGATAATTAATAATTTAATAAATTAAAAATAAATTGTGAAAATTGCACAAGCAGCATGACATCAGAGCAACAAAATATTCATGACTGGATAAGTCACAGATAATTTAATAATGCTAAAAAGTTATTAAGATACCCATCCGAAAATGCAGTAAGGTGTTTCGGTACAGAAAGGAAACAAATGAATATTTGGAAATAAATGCACATAAAAAAGAGTTGCTGCAGCAGTCAGGGACATTGTGTCTGCCAAGTATTCATTTGATTTCATTGACTGTACTGAACACAGATCAGTGCTCCTGACTCACTCTATAGTTTTGACTGTGAGTTTTACAATAATGAATTGGTGTAACATTATAAACAAAATTTTGAAGGGAACTGATATTTTAAGGCTTAATGATAAAGATTTGCCTGCGATGCAAAAGAAAGCTTATGATAAGTTTGAAAAGAAGTTAAAAAATAAATCATTTAATACCTAGCATATTGTTTTATTTAATGTCTTCTAATAAGGGTAGGCTAGAATAGATAATAACTTAAATACATAGTATACCTAATTTCCAGCAATAATTAAAGTAGGCTAAATGCTATATTTGTTACGCAAATTTCTAAATAAAAAAGTGAAACGTCATTCGACACTAAAACAAGATGGCCGCTATGCTTTAATTTTTTTCTTCTTCAGTGAGCGGTCTGAACTCTCTTACTAGTCTGTGGCGGTCGCGTGCCCGTGTCCGTGGTCTGTCGAATCGCATGCGTGCCGTGCCGCGGCACTCGCCAATTCGGCAATGCAGATGCGCGGAAATAATGGGTCGATTTAATTTATAAAATTGAAATTCTTTTATTCTAATAGCGAACCGTTTTAAATATAGTCGGAGGTGAAATTGTAATATTTAAAGAAGATAATACTATCGTATAGCACAAGTATTTTTGTGTGTTCGTGTTTCTAACACTTACATGTTGTTTTAATGAATTAAATGTTTAAAGCTCGAGCAATGCTGGATCCGATGTTTACAGTTCACATACAGAGCTGATGTCTGCAGTGGAGATGAGGAGGTGCCCCACGCGTGCGCGCGGCGGCCACGGGTACAGCTTGGACTTGTGGCGGGAGGTGCGGCGCCGCTGGATGGCGGGCGGCGTGCTGGCGGCGCTTGCGGCTGCCGTGCTGCGCCCCGCGCTCGGCGCTCCCGGAGGCAACTACCCCTGCATGCCTCGCTGTCGTTCACTCGACAAGCCACAAGCCCGCCTAGCTCATATCAACCATTGCACCCATGTAATTCGATATTTTTCCCATTTCTTATGCCCGAGACGTGGGAAGCCTTGTTTTTAGGGTTTCGTAGTAACTACGAGGAACCCTTATGATTTCGCCATGTACATCTGTCTATCTGCCTGTCTCTCCGTATGTCACAGTCGTTTCACTTAGAAACTATCAGCCCTACATAAACGAAATTGGGCACGTAGGTGTGATCTTTGAACCGCTACAAAAAGCCGTAATCAAACAAAAATAAAAACCGGACAAGTGCGAGTCAGACTCGCCCACCAAGGGTTCCGTACAAACTAGTAGATAAAAGGGGAAAATTATATTTTATATATATTTTTCTTCATAAACCGAAAAATATACATCGTTAAAATATTTAAAAACCTTTTTTAGCTTGTGCTAATAAAGCTCTTTCATATGATACCCCGCATGATACGGTTAAAGCACTTTAAAATTTGGACCCTCCTTCGTTGCATACAGACCCTATTTTTTTGTGATTAAATTAAAAATGTACAGTTTTCGGATTTTTTCCTATATGTGTAATATACACCTATGACAATGCTTTTGCCAAATTTCACAGTTATAAGTCAACAGATAAGTACCCCATAGGTTTTGATTCCCTTGCGAGTGTCGAAATATGTGTTTTTTGCGACATATGCGGCTGTAACTTTTTCTTAAGAAAACTGAGAAGTTTGATTTTTATCTCTGCAGCAAGATTATATCTCTGCATTTTTATCTCTATTAAATATCTCGGTTTTAATTTCAACTCAATACCTTCACTCGTTCCCAAGATACAGGTCTTGACACCCGGACGGACGGACAGACAGACAGACGGACAACAAAGTGATCCTATAAGGGTTCCGTTTTTTTCTTTTGAGGTACGGAACCCTAAAAAATGAAAAACAAGGGTGGCACTCCATACATAAAGATGTGATGGGATTTTTTTCAACCCCACTACATAGTGTGGGGTATTTATTGTTGGATAGGTCTCTTAAAATAGCACAGGTCCAATATAATATTTTTGACGTGACAACGTCTAATAAATCGATTAACGCCGGCTGCATGCACGAAAAAGTATGACTCATTGTCCCGTTACCTTACGCTCCTTGTCCCGCTACAACCGTGCGCGGTGGCTGAGGAAGCGGGCGGGTGTGCGCCACGCCCGACCGTCGCTTCAATTATTATCATTCCTCGGAGCTCGCGCGCGGAAGTATGTTGTCACGCTAAACTATAGTCCGTAAACCGACTTTACAGACAACCAAATTTTTTCTTCAGATGAGATGTGCCCAGGATATAGCCTGCCAAAGGTGAAAAAATGTGTCTCCTGCATTTCGTAACTATGGCTCCTAATACTTTCAGTGAAAATTAAACACTCTGTGGTTACAAGTTTTCGAGATATAGCGATAAATATTTAAATAAAACGCATACTGTCAATGTGGGTAACTTTGACTTTGCGTTAAACTTTGGACATACCCTGGTTTAATATTTCTTGGTCTTATTTAGTTTTACTACGTAAAAATATTGTTAACAAAAAAGTCAAAGTATTTTCTTTAATTGTGGGTAAAATTGTCAATGGAGTTTCAGTTAATTATACACCTAAAAATGAGTTAATAATGTGAACTATTTCACTTCTATGTCTGACAGAGATGTCTTAAGCAATATAATGTGGTCGAAGATGGTAAGCATACATAACACGGAATAAGAACTGGCTTTCACGATAGCTTTTCCACGTCTTGCTCTCAAGTGGAAAAGCTATTGTCAAACACCTAGGCTGCAAAACTAATACTCAAACACCATAATTCAGTTTCCTAATGATATTTTTCCTACATGGAAGATAGCTTGCAGTTTCTTTTTCAAAAGGTGCTTTCCAATATAACAGTTGAATGCACAACCAACTGCGCTGACGTTGCTTCACTTTAACACTTTACACATTTCTAGGGCCTCGTTATCAAGTGCTGAAATAAATTTTACTAATTTATCGGCGTAATTAAAATATATCTTGAAAACACTTTCTATTTCCTTAATAGAGTAATTACAAGGAAGGTACCATTGGAATTCCTCTACACGTAAAGTAGTGATGATTTTTTTCTCGTGTACCCCTTGGTGTTTGCTGTAATTTGATACTTTAGGTAATTCAAAAATATATTATTCAATTTAGTATTCCATATTTGTCTTCGTCTCTTTTGCAAAATATTTGGCTTTAAAATTATAATTTTTGTTAGGGTCAAGTGTCTCTCCCCTCTATCAGCTAAATGATTCTTGTCGAATAGGTATGCTGAAAAAAATCAAGCAATTCATTTCCCTAACGAAATTATAAGGAAAAATTTCATAAGTAAATTTTACAAGATAGTCGATCAACTTAGCTTAACTAGAATATTCTTAGTATCAAACAACCCTATTTTAAGTCCGCATAATATTGACATAGACATAAATTGTGATACGGAACTACGAAACGCTACATTGCGCGTGGCCCGATATGCACTTGACCGATTTTTTAAAATTGTTTTTAGTTGGTACATACACGAAAACTAGTCTTCTAAAAACCAAACAAAAGAGAACTCAAGAAATATAAATAAAACAATAGGTATGCAGTTCATGGAATGGGCTGAATTTTTTTTAAATTAGATATTACTCACTATTAATCTTAGAACTTATATTTGATAATGAGGTCATTCAACACTCAAATTATTGTAGAATTTTTTGGCTTTATTTGATTTTTAAGAAATTATTTCATTAGTAATAAAAAAAACAATTGAACTATTTTATTTTTTCCGCTCGTTTTAGCTCAGAGTTATTTAAAGGCATTTCCCATGAAAATGAACATGATTGAATATGACAAATTAATTTAATATGATAGATCTATTTTTTTTACATCAAAAAAATGAAATAAATCCAACCTAAATTACGTAAATCACCGTTTATGAAGATTTTCCGCTATCGAAATGAACGGGAGTCAATTTTACCCACATTCGCGTTTAACTTTGACAAGCCATTTAAACGCGATTTTCTTAATTATTTTCTATACTATTGGACTTGTTACTTCTTTACTTTAAAAATGACCATGAAAGAACACGCTTAAATAAGTAAAATACTATTAGACTCATACATTAATGCTCTGATATCGTCAAAAATATGAAAGTGTGTAAAGTTACCCACGCTGACAGTATCTATTTCATTACGTTGCATTCAAGATCTTTCTGAAAATCTAAATTTTGTTTTAATTATGTATTTGTCAACTAGTAATAAAGTTATTAAAGATTTCAGACGGAACTATTGCATACGCCACGATCTTCTTACATGTTTCATGAAATAATTATTACACTATACATAGATACTTTATGGAATCACTTCTTAATACCTGAGTTTATTCAGAAAAGCCAGTCAAATACATTCCTCTTCCTCTATTCTTGTTGCTGACTCAATAAAAGCGATTCGCTGACATAAACGTTTGAAGATAATATATTAAATTTATTAATTTTCTATTATTTTTATTTCGTGTTCCGACCTTAATATACCGACGAATATATCGTAAAAAATGCCCATTTCAAGTCAAAACACTTGACACTCGCAAGGGAATCAAAACCTAAGGGGTACTGCCCGTTGACCTAGATCTATGAAATTTGGCAAGAAGCATTGTGTTACAGTACACATAGGAAAAATCCGAAAATTGGTAATTTTTAATTTAATCACAGAAAAATAGTGTCTTTATGCAAGGAATGAAAGTCCAAATTTTAAAGTGAATTAACCGTATCATGTGGGGTATCATATGAAAGAGCTTCAGTAGCATAAGCTAAAACAGGTTTTTAAATATTTTTACAATGTATATTTTTCGGTTTACGAAGAAAAATATAAAAAAATATATGATTTCCCCCTTTTATCTACTAGTTTGTACGGAACCCTCGGTGGGCGAGTCTGGCTCGCACTCGTCCGGTTTTTTTAGATTTTTATATGAACAGAGAATGTTGATCACAATTTTGTTACAGTGTGCATATATTCGTATAGACGAACTAGCCAAAAACGGCTGCATTGTGTTTGTGCCTCATACAAGTTTAAGCTTGCAGGGTATGGATGACCAGACAGTTCCAATATTAAATAAATAAATATTGGTGGACGTTTCACATAACACCATATAGCCCAAACTAATCAAAGTTTGTAGGTACTATGGAAAGTAGATAGCTGATAGAATACATCTAATCTAATACTTTTTTGTAAATACATATTGTTAGCAGAGAGCCGCCATTTTTGGATTACGCGGCCGTCGCCACCTTGGTGACGGCAGCGGCACCTCGCCCCACCCACCGGGTCTTTATAAGCCAGCGCGCACGGGCACTCGCTCTCTTGCTGTGTTCAGTTGTTGCTTCACTCACATCGCTCCTAGTTTACGTTTGTGAAGTTCTTGTTGATTTTTGTTTTAAAGTAATTTTTGAAGATTAAATCAATTTCCATTGTGTTACTATTATTTTTTTAGTAAATTTATTGAGAATCCGCAAAAAATATAACATATAGAAACACTCAGACACAGCACAAACATCCATGCTCATCACACAAATGTTTGCCCTGGGTGGTTGGGGAGCGAACCCACGGCCTACAGCTCAGCGGCAGACATAATCATACTACCACCTGAGCTGCGAGGCCACGTTACATTGTATTTCAGTGCAATTTGTTTGGAGTTGTGGACCCCTTCAGCATCTCTTGACTGTGATCATAATTGTTTACATCATAAGACTGGTATGGTTGCTCTTATTTTAAGCGTTGTTTAGTATACGTACACCTATCTCTAGTTGGTTTCATTCATTTATTATTCCGATCTATTTTATTATTCTAATATGGATAAGTAGGTGTATGAGGCAGGACAAGAGTCAAAGCGAAGTTTGCATGGCATTTAATCAGCATGATATTTAACTTAGAAAGTATATTGATAGGTACTAAGGCGGCACGTAGACACGTAACGTATCTCTATCTACCGAGCTGGGTCGCGATCCGTGAACAATATCAAGGCTCACGATCGATCCACATTGAACGTATACGAAGTTGATTAACGGATTGATGATACACCGGATCGTAAAAATATCTAGTATAATAATTTTTACTTACATATTTTGTAATCTAGATCGCGATCCGCTGATCACGATCCAGATAGAACGTGTGATCGCAGGAGCGCGTCAGTGTAGTGTATGCGATCCGCTGATCACGATCCAGATAGAACGTGTGATCGCAGGAGTGCGTCAGTGTAGTGTATGCGATCCGCTGATCACGATCCAGATAGAACGTGTGATCGCAGGAGCGCGTCAGTGTAGTGTATGCGAGACGCGCGCCGCCTGTCAGCGGTCGAGCCCACGTCGTCAAATTCATTTTTGCTTAGGTAGTCAGCTTGAGAAGGATTTCATTATACTATAAGAAACTTTGCCATAATTGTGGAATACCCAGCACCAACACAACAAAAATTAGAATTCTACAACACCTGACTATTATGGCGCGGCGCCCGGGTGCCCCCTGGTGAGGAGCGCGGCCCGGAGACCATACAGTCGGGTAAAAACACCTTTATCCCAGAGTTGCATATATACTTTTTACACCTACTGCAAAATATTAGAAAGAAATGGTTTTGAATCTACATTTTTTTAAATTTTTTTAGCGCTTTGCAGTCACATTTTCCTAGAGTATTAAGAAATCAACAAATCGCGGTTGTAGCGTATTACGTATTCTTTGGCAGTATTCATGAATGAGGGTCCTTTAAAGTTAGTTAACATTATCATGGGGTGTCATATGAAAGAGCTTCATTAGCACAAGCTAAAACTGGTTTTTAATTGTTTTTACGATATGAGATTTTCGGATTATGACCAAAAATTAAAAAAATATAGAATTTCCCCCTTTTATCAATGACTAGCTTCGCCCGGTAACTAGTTCTTTTATCTAGTTCATACAGAACCCTCGGTGGTAGAGTCTTACTTGCACTTGTCCGGCTTTATGTTCTATTCTCGATTGCCAGATCGATTTTAGATTTTAGATTCGATTCCATTTTAGATCGGTCTGGACATCGTCGATTACATGGCACATTCTGTTCAGGTCCGCTGCACACGCAGTATCTGCGCTTCGTGCCGCTGAGCTACATCTACTACTGCGCGGGAGTGCGCGCGGGAGGCGCGGGCCGGCAGGGCGCGGCCACGGCTCGCCGGCTGGTGGCCGTATGCTGCGCGCACGCAGCTCTGCTCACGCCTGCGTTGGCGCTGCTCGTGGTCGCCGGCGCTCCTGCTGCGCACGCGCCACATCCTCTACTGCTCGGGTGAGCGCCTGAGCCCTGAGCGGCACCGTCCTCACGCCGCGCGTTACTTGAATCTCCCTGACGTCGACAGGCTAGCGGCCTCCGGCGCCGGCGGCGGCTGCGCCTGGCTGTCGCTGGCAGTGACCGGGCACGAGGCGGCGCCGCTGCTCACCGGCGCCAACTATCTCGTCTCGCTGCTTGCCGCGCCCGCCGCCATGCTGCTGCTGGTCAGTACACATCGCACCCGCTCTCTCAATCGATCATGAATCATGCATTTATTAAATCCATGGGAGAGGCAGTGGACTTCTCGTGGCTGAAACGATGATGTTGATGATGATATATTGGAATAAAAAAATCGACTGTCGATGCGCCGGGATTACCTACTTCCCTCGAGAAATGCGTTCTAATATTCGAAACAGACGCAGCATTTCCCGGGGATGATGGAACTGACTTCACTTCCAACACCACCTCTTCTTGCAAACAATCAGAAGTCAGGCGTTGGTTTTGGATGAAGGAGTGAATGGTGGTTATGCTTACAGATGCAACATTTGGTTGATGTTCGGCAAGCATTGGCAGAGTGATTTCGGCCCAAGCAGTTAAAACATAATCCGCTTGTTTTTTTTTTATGTAGAAATTGGTTCGCGCTTGACCGCCAACTCGCCTGATGTTAAGCGACGTTGCGGTCTACGATGGAGCGCGCTTACCTGGAAGAAACCAATTCACTCGTGATTTAAAGACACCCAGATTATATCTATCGGAAAAGACCCACTCAGGAAGCGTATTCCACATTCTAGCAGTCCGCACGATGAAAGTGGAACTAAAGCGTTTCGTTCCGGTTTTTGGGATATCCACCATGAAACGGTGACGCTTTATCGTGTTTCTAACCGTCCTATAGAAAAAAAGGGCTAGAAGGAATTAGTAAAAGGAAAAGTTCCTCTTTTCCATCTACCATGATATATGGTTCGGATACTGCTAACAGTGGAGAAACCATTTGTAGCCTATTTTATATTTTTTTTCAGTCAACTTTTCTTGAGTCGTCTACATATAATCCGTCTACTGCTACGGTTTCAGATCCTAATATTCAAGATTATAAGATAACTAACCCTGTAACCATTAGTTCCATCGAAATCTCGTTAGAAACTCTTGAAAAGTTGTTAAAATCTTTGGATATTAATAAATCTGCTGGAGCAGACGATCTCCCACCCATATTTATAGTTAAATGTTCCCGTAGTCTAACTCTGCCTCTTAGTATTATTTTTACCAGATCCATTCAGGAGGGGATAGTTCCTCAAATATGGAAATCTGCGCTAGTATCCCCGATTCATAAAAAAGGATCTAAGTCAGAAATCGAGAATTACCGTCCCATATCGAAATTGTGTATTTTCGCCAAATTATTAGAGAAAATAGTTTATACTCAAACATATGCAGCTCTCAAAAGTTCTTTTCTTGACGAACAACATGGTTTCATTAGAGGCCGTTCCACGAATTCTAATCTAATCCTAACTAATGAATTTATAATTAATGAGATGAGTCAAGGTAAGCAGGTTGATAGTATCTTTACCGACTATCGTAAAGCATTTGATAAAATTGATCATACTTTGCTTCTCTCAAAGCTTCGGATAGCAGGTATACATGGTAATCTATTCAGGTGGTACTGCTCCTATGTCGAACATCGGCTGCAAGCAGTTGTGCTCAACGGCTTTAGATCATCGTGGACTAAAATAACCTCAAGGGTCCCTATTAGGCCCCCTGCTCTTTATAATTTTTATCAATGATATAGGTTCTTGCTTCCTGCACTCTAAATTTTATTTATTTGCTGACGATATGAAAATTGTGACTCTAATGATTCAGCATACCTCCAAGAAGATCTCGCTCGTTTAACTAAATATTGTAGTTCGAATAAATTAGATCTTAACATAAATAAATGCTATGTATTATCATTTTCGAGAAAATTTAATACTGTTGAATATGATTACTACCTGAAGGGCGAACAGCTTCCACGAGTGCAGGAAATAAGAGACTTAGGCGTAATACAAGATTCTAAACTAAATTATAATCATCACATTGACAATATTGTAAAGAAAGCAACCCAAGCACTCGACTTCATTATTCGTGTATCAACTCCCTTTAATAACATAAAAACATTGAAAATCTTGTATTGTGCCTACGTACGTAGTATTCTGGAGTATTGCTCACAGGTATGGAGTCCTATTTATAAGTGTAATATATCACGTATCGAACGAGTACAACACAAATTTCTGCGATTCTTGCAATTCCGCTCTCGAGTTTTTGATAAAAACTATGACCAACGATGTAAGCGTCATCACCTGCTTCCTCTTGAACTAAGACGAACTATAGCCGATTTAACCTATTTTATCAATATACTCAACGCAAAGATAGATAATACAGAGTTACTACTTAGTAAAATTTTATTTCATACACCTTCCTTCAGATCCAGACACACGACACTTTTTACATCATCTTTTGCTAAGAGAAACGATATCAAGTGTACATTTCTTCACAGAACCACATCGTCTATGAACAAATACTTATCAAAATATGATATTGATATATTTTTCAATAGTGTGAATTTAATACGTTCACAATTAACTTCTGAATTTTTTGATTCACAAACTTAATTAATTTACAAATTACGTGAAATTGAAATATATATTTTTTTTCCGCTCGGTATCTTTTCACCTGCAAATATTGTTAAGATTGGTATATAGATAAGCGCGTACAGCGTCAAGCTTTATTTCATATTTTTCCAAATTATAGGCGAAAACTTGTAACTAGCCTCGTCATTTATATAAATGTATAGTTTATTTAAGTATTTAGGCTGTAAGTTTTCCTAAATATATAAAAAAAAAAAAAAAAAGATCATGCAGATCAGATGCACACTCACCGAAATGGATCCGGTAAAAAACCGACAAGCTAGCAACCTCGCGACGATGTTCCGAGATTTGGAGCCTAGCTTTTACGAGGGATTCGTCGCCAATAAGATTCCGGGCACGTTTCTCTATAGACTCCAACGCCTGGAGTTGGTATTTAGCCGATCCATCCCAAAGATGCGAACAATACTCCATGCACGACCGAACTTGTGCTTGGTAAAGTGTGAGCAACTGTTCCGGTGTGAAGTACCGGTGCACCTTCGAAATGATACTCAGCTTTTTGGCAGCTAGTTGAGCTTTAGACTCAATATAGGAGCCAAAATTGAGGGTTGATATTAGAGAAACACCCAAGAGCTCAAGGCGGTCAGCTACCGGCACCGACTCATCTCGGAAAGTAGGAGCCAATTTTAAGGGGCCCCTTTTGGCGGAGAAAAGACACGCCTGGGTCTTAGCTGCATTGAATCTGACAAGATTGGCATCGCCCCAATCGGAGACTGCCTTAAGTGACAGATTCAAGCGCTCGACCATAGCCTCTCTTAAAGACTGGGTTTCAGGTCCACTAGCCCGTGGACCGGACACGTAGCTCTCTACAACAGTGCTGTCATCTGCGTACCCAAAGACCCCGGGCTTCAGCAGTCCATTGATGTGCAGCAAGAAAAGTGTCGCAGAGAGCACAGATCCCTGGGGAACACCTGGGGATCCCTGGGCATTTATACCCATTCGAACAGACGAGCAGCCATCAATGACTACTTGTATCGAACGTTCCCTCAAGAAGTCCGCTATCCAGGCAACGAACCCGGTTGGCAAACCAAACGCAGAAAGACTTCGATGACTTCACTCCAGATGTGAGTGACGTACGCTAGAAGATCTCCAGTAGACCGGTTCTGGCGGAAGCCATATTGCCGGTCACTGAGGAGGTCATTCGATTCTAGGTACGCCAAGAACCTGTTGTTAAGGATACGTTCCATTGTCTTACAGAGAATGGAAGTGACCGAGATAGGCCTGTAGTTAGCAGGGTCGGCACGACTACATTTTTTGGGCACAGGTTGCACGTTTGCAAGCTTCCTAGTATGGGCGTACCCAGCTTCTGGTCTAGGGGGGGGGGGGGCAAGTCAGATTTTTTTAGGTCAGATCGTCCGCAGCTGTTTTGTCATACACACTACACAAAAACACCTACATGAAACATAGCGAGGAGGGGGGGGGGGATGTAACAATTTTTTGGTTAATAATATGTAAACATAGGTAATAAATAGCGCGAGCGAAGCGAGCGCGAAATTTTTTGGAATGTTTTCATAGTAATATGCTTTATTTCTCGTATTAGTGAGCCCACAGTACTTCTATATTAAATTAGAAAAATGTTAAACGCGAAAATTGAAAAGGTTATTTAAATTAAAATTTGTGAATTATTTTATTGTATTAGCAAGTTCACGGCACTTTAATAATTAATACAAATAAACAAGTATATATATTAAAAGTTTTTTCCGTTTCCAGCGCTCAAAGTGTAAACATTGTCGTAATATCGGTGCACAACATTTAACTTTTAAAAATAGTTGGAAGTCACTTTTCACAAAGAAAACTCATTCGACGCAAGAACAGAAGTGAAATACAGTGTTGCGAATAAACATTTCTACATCTCACAACGGATTAAGAAGAATAAAAGACATTGAACAAGAAATACCAAAACATCAAGACAAAAATAAATAAGGTAGATCTTAAATTTTGTTACCAATGACAGTTGTTTGTTTACATTCATTCATGATCGTTCACATCACTGTCACTATCGATAACCGTCAAATTGTTTTTTTTTTTTTATTTATTATGGCTTGCTAACAAGACCTTTAAGCCAAATCTTTAATTTATGTTCGGTAACATTAATTATCACAAATTGTTAAATTTTTCCAACTGTGTTTTTGATAAATTTATATGTCGCCACAAAACACTTCACATTTTTTAATAAATCACTCAAGCGGCGGGGATAATTATTTTCCAGAATGTCGTTTATTTCGCTGGCAAGTATAAGTCGTTCAAAGGCAAATTTTGGACAGTAGAAGATCAAATGTTCAGCGTCTGCTTTTGGAGCATTACATTCTTTACATTTATCATTTGATACTATTCCAAGTCTTGTCAAATGGGATGTGCGAGTAGTGTTGCCAATATCCAAAAAAAAAATTGCTACATTTCCGCTCAATCAATAATGCTCCGATTCACGTAGACAGATACGCATCATGGAAGACCAGTTTCAATTTTTGTTCGAAAAAATGAAAATAGAGATGAAAAAGCAGACGTCTGAGCTAACAGAATCTATAAAAAACTCGATTATGCAGAAAATAGATCAAAAATTAGAACCCATACTAACAGAAAATAAAAACTTTAAGAAGAAAATTGAAAATCTTGAAAAAGAAATAGAGTACTTAAAGAGGGAGAAAAAGGAAAATAATATTGTGGTATTTGGATTAGAAGAGAAGGAACTATCCATCCAAGAACTTTTACGATGTATTCAAAAGAAGTTGAAAGCGGATTTGAATATAACTTTGGAAAAATTTGAAGTAAATAAAAAATTTCGCATTGGAAAGAAAGGCAAGGAACGCGATCAACCTGTGCTGATTTCCTTTGTGAACAATTGGATGAAAGACGAAATAACGAAAAACAAAAAGAAATGTAAAGATTTATATATTGCCGAAGATTTTTCTAAAGAAGTTTTAGAAACAAGAAAGTCTTTAAAAACAAAATTGTTAGAAGAAAAGAATAATGGAAAGATAGCATATCTGAAATACGATAAATTAATTGTTAAAGAAAATAACGGAAACACAGAAAAAAGAAAAAGAGAATTTTCAACATCACCCGTAACACTACAAAAACCTAAAAAACAGCAATAATCGATGTCTATGAAAAATATAAACAGAGCTAACGCATTCGATGTAATGCGGCAAAGATCAAATTCCTTGTCTAGCGGGGATACGTCAATAAATAAGAAGTAGCAACCAGAAATCGGCAAACGGAAAACAAAACAAACCACAGAACAAGGAAACAATACAACTACTTGCCCTCTCCCAAGCCGATTGGTCCTCGTGGGAGAAGTAGACCGCGACCCTCTAAAGACAACCAAATACAAATATACACAGAAAAAAGAGACAGATATTAATATTATTACCTTCAATGCAAGATCTCTAAGAACTCTCGATAAACTTCGAGAGCTAGAACTGGCCATCAAAGAAGTAAAATGGGATATCATAGGAATTTGCGAGATGAGAAGACTAGGAGAAAGCATAGAAGATTATGGAAATTATATTTTGCACTATAAAGGTGAGACACCGGGTTTATATGGAGTCGGATTTCTAGTCAGAAAAAACCTTGCTGATAAAATAGAAGAAATAAGAGGTATTTCTGAAAGAATAGCAATCCTTGATATAAAACTGCCGTTACATAAAAATAAAGAAAATATGTGGACTATTATTCAGGCTTATTCACCAACAGAATCTGATAAAAAGGAAGACATTGGTAAAATTGAATTTTTTTATGCATATTTACAAACAAATATAGAACAAGCACATAATAACATTATAGTCATGGGTGACTTCAACGGTCAGATAGGAGAAAGACGTGCTGGGGAAGAATTTAATATAGGTAAACATAGTTTTGGCAAAAGGAGCAAAAACGGAGAAAGAATAGTCAACTTTGCACAAGTAAATAAACTAACCATATTAAATAGTTTCTTTGCCAAAAAACAAAAGAAAAAATGGACTTGCCAGTCACCTGGTGGACTATATAAAAACGAAATAGATTTTATAATGAGCAACAATTAGAAAGTTTTTAAAAATATTTCAACAATACCCAATCTAAATTTTAACTCCGATCACAGAATGTTAAGAGCGACAATAAAAGGGATACCTTCGAAGAAAAGCAGAAGATTTCATAATAAATATTCTCCGGTTACGTGTGTTGTATGACATTGAAACGCTTCTATGCAATATCTCCAATGCAATAAGAGAAAAGGATGGAAATAATAATAGGTCAACACAAGAAAAATATGAAAATATTATAAATACGCTTAAACTAGAAACAACAAAAGTAAATACTAAATTCAAAAAAGAAATTTCAAATGAGGCAAAACAGCTTTTGCAAAGTAGGAGAGAACTCTTGAAAATGAAGAAAGATAAAAACATACGTCAACAAATAACAGAAATAAGTAAAAAGATTAACGAGCAATTAAGAAAAGATAGAAAACAAAAAAGGTTAAAAACACTGAAAGATATATCGAAAAAACCGGAGGAATAAGAAATGCTCTTAAGGAATTAAAAGAAATGAAGGAATGGATGCCTAACATAAAAGACAAACATGCCAATTGTACCACTAAAAGGCCGGAAATATTAAAGATTGCTACAGAGTACTACAGAAACCTATATCAAAGTCAAGAGCAAAAACAGAACATAGATCAGAATGAGTTTTTCTTAAATTCAGAACCAATTCCGGACATATTAACGGAAGAAACTATTAGAGCAATTTGTACACAGAAAATGGACAAAGCACCTGGTTCCGACCAAATAACCAACGAATTATTAAAAAGCACATTGCCTGTAATCGCCCCAAAACTAACGCAGATATTTAACGAAATCATTGATACAGAAATAATCCCAACTGACTGGACCATATCGACAATAATATTGTTACACAAAAAAGGGGACAAAGGAGATATAGGAAACTACAGGCCCATAAGTTTAATGTCAAATATCTATAAAATATTCTCAAAAATTATTCTGTTCCGAATCACAAGCACATTGGATGAGAATCAACCAAAAGAACAAGCTGGATTTCGCAGCAACTATTCAACAATTGATCATATCCACGTACTAAGACAAATACTTCAAAAATATAACGAATACAACAAAACATATTATTTAGGATTTGTTGATTTTAAAAAAGCCTTTGATACTCTAGAACACCAATATATATGGCAAGCACTAGAGAGTCAGGGAATCGAAAATAAATACATAAGTTTGCTGCAAAAAATTTACGTTAAAAGTACAGCTCAAATAAAGCTGGAAACTATGGGAGAAGAATTCCCTATTGAACGAGGTGTTCGCCAAGGTGACCCAATATCGCCTAAATTGTTCTCTGCTGTTCTAGAGATGATATTTAGAAAAATGGACTGGACTCAGTATGGACTCAATATAAACGGCGAAAAATTGAGCCATCTTAGATTCGCAGACGATCTCATACTTTGTTCGGAATGCCCTAAAACATTACAGAACATGCTTCAACAATTATCAAATGAAAGTGCTAAGGCAGGGTTGACAATTAATGTGTCAAAAACAAAAGTAATGACTAATTCCGCACAAAGAGAGCATATTAAAATCAACAACCAGACAATAGAATAGGTGAGCGAATACATTTATTTAGGACAACTAGTATCAACAGATGACTCAATGCAAAAGGAAATAGACAGAAGGGTGACCAATACCTGGAAAAGGTTCTGGTCTCTAGGTGAAGTCATGAAGAACAATGAAATGCCAATCAAGGAAAAAAGGAAAGTCTTCAACACCTGTATTCTACCATGCCTAACATATGGGTGTCAAACGTGGGCACTTACAGAACAATTGTTTAACAAAATAACGGTCTGTCAAAACAGCATGGAAAGAAGCGTGATTGGTGTCAAAAGAAAACACAGAGTTAAACTAAAAAAAACAAAATTTAAAAATGTCCAAACTACATATAAACAACTAAAATGGAGGTGGACAGGGCATATGTTAAGGGACAAAAGAGAAAAATGGACCAAACTAGTTACTGAATGGCACCCCAGAGACAGTAAAAGAAGTCGAGGAAGACAGTGTAAACGATGGGAGGATAGTATTAAAAAAAGAGCTGGACCCGATTGGATGCGGATAGCAAAGGATAGAGAAAAATGGAAGTCTTTAGAGGAGGCCTTTGTCGAAGGACAAACTGTATGAAGACAAACCGCATGCCGATAAACATGATATATAATGTAAATTTGTAATTTATACAGTAATAAAGGCTTATTTTATTTATTTTATTTTTTATCTTTATTTTATATATTATAAGAAAAACTAAAAACCCGACGTGTAACTTACGATTTTGTTACGCTTAATATGTTGTCGAGTCGCAGAACCGCTGTAAAAACTATAAATGCGCATTATTTAGAATAATTCTAGCTTAGGCTTTCCGTTTAGGCTTGTAGGCGATCTTATAGAAACATATTTTTACAAACAAACATTGTGTGAAATGTCCACAAATATTATATTTATCTCATTTATTTATTTACAATCTTAATTCTAAATTTTTTACAACATAAATATAAACTTATAAAAATTATATTTATTATTATTAAGTCTTGCCATAAATATTGTCACGAAGAAAAAAAATATTTTTTTATTGCAAATAATATTTATTACTTTTACAGTGTGTTAGTTTAATACATAAATATAAAACAATTTAAAATATAAAAGCTTATTCGAAGTGGTCTCCATTGGCTGCAATACAGTCCTTTAAACATTGAGGCCAGTTATCAATAGAAGCACGCACTCTTTCCATGGGAAAATTCTTCACTGCCAATCGTATGGATTGTTTTAGGGACTCCAAATTATCATGACGTTTAGAGCAAGCCATACTCTCTAAAACTGACCATAAATCATAATCCAGCAGGACTAGACGACGGCCAGTCTTCAGCTCTGATGAAGTCCGAAACGTTCACTTCCAACCAAGACTGCGTGGACCGAGCTTTATGACCTGGCGCCGAGTCTTGTTGGAAGGACCATACTTGGTTATTGAACATGGTGTTGTTAAGGGGCTTAACTACCTTCTCAAGAATGGTATTTTGATACACTTGTGCCGATGTTTTGATACCTTTTTCACAAAAATATGGCTCAGTCACTCCTTCATAGCTAACACCCCACCAAACCATCACTGAAGTCGGATAATGCCCACGTTGCACTCTGTCGACTAATTGGGAAGCTTCCTTAGAGCTTTGAGCATAAATACGGTCATTTTGTTTGTTAAAATGTTGCTCAATTGTAAAGATTTTCTCATCTGTAAACAAAATTTTTCTGTGACCTCCCTTTGCGTACCGCTTCAGTAGTTGTTTCGATTTTACCACCCTATTCTTTTTTAAATTATCAGTTAAAAAATGACCAGTGCATCTCTTATAGGCTGCAAGTCCTAAGTCATCTTTTAAAATACGCGACATGGTTCTGGGTGCTATCTTCATCTCCCGAGATAAAATCTTTTGCTTTCGGACAGGATTTCTTCGAATTCTTTCCCTTACTGCTTTGACCACCTTTTTCGTACGAACACTACGTGGACGGCCAGATCTTTTTCTGTCACAAACAGAGGAGGTCTCATTGTACCTATTAATAGCCCGGTACACAAACATTTGACTAATACCAAGCGTATGGAGAGTTTTAAAAATTGCATTTGGCTCCAGTCTGGCTAACGAAAGTAGATACTGGATTTTTTTGCAAACTTTTTATATGACAACACTAAAGTGTTCCTACCATCGGATATTTACCCTACAAATTGGGGTATTTTAAGCAGAAAGTACTTAGGAACAATTAATTCCAAAAAGGCATTTTCAAAACAAACTTATTTTAAACATTTTATAAAATGAGTTTTAAAAATTCGTACGTGTGCTAAAATTGTATTCATCGAAAATAAGTATCGTATGTACGTGTTGGGGATCATTTCAAGAGCAACACTAAGCCTTAAGGTGGTCTAATAAATAGCTTAATTAATTATGTACACTATTTACTAGAGAAAAACTTGGCAAGATTATTTTAAAGAAATTAATTTTCGGCTGTTTTCCGAAAGATTTGGTAAAATCAGAATCAGTGTATCCCTATCTCTGACGCAACAAGATGGCGTGTTGTTGATGTTTCGTTGTGGTTGACTTGCGTATAGTTTTGTTGTGATATATCCGTGTTAATGCTATAAAAATGAATAAAACTATAAAGAGTGAAGTGCGAAAACTATTGTTTTGTATGATTTCGAAATATGAAGAGAAAAAGCTTGTGAAACAAGCCGTATTGCGAGAAAAACAGGATTGTTTACGTACTGTGACTGATTTTTTAGGTTAGTACGGTCAAAATGTCTTGATAGTTTTTTATTTTAGATAAGTACATATTAGTTTTAGTTACTTTATATAATGTTATTGTTCTTTTACAGATAGTCTTGAGGATAATGCACGAACTGCTGAAGTAAAACAAGCAATTGAAAAGATCACAGATTTAGATCAAAAAGATATGATGAAATCGCAGAACCAGTACTTAGAAGAACTATATTCACTCACCGGTAAGTTTTCACTCAACGTTAATCTTAGACTAGTTTTGTAATACTTGTGTATTTTCTATTATTTCTTAGTTATGAGACTCACGATAATTGACATTTTATTTTATTCTTTTTACAGATGTAAGTGTTATTACATTGAAGAGAATTAAAAAAGAAGGTGCGGTGAACGAAGGGGTCTGGAGGACTCCAGGTAAAAAACGACCTCACCCTTCAAAAGTGTCGAACTTAGATAGTTTCGTTATGGATGTTATTCGTAATAAAATAAACGAATTTTGCATTGTGAGGAAACAAGTACCAACATTAAGATCTTTGTTGGTAGAGTTAAAAGAAAGTAAAGAATTTGGTGGATGTCGTGAAACTCTCCGTCGCATATTATTAGCCAACGGTTATGAATTTAAGAAAAACAAAAATGAACGTTCATTATTAATTGAACGGTATGATATAGCTGCATGAAGACATCGCTTTTTGCGTACCATTGCATCGAAACGTGCAGAAGGCAAGCCAATAATCTACTTAGATGAAACTTATGTCCACAAAACCTATAAGCCTAAAAAATGTTGGCAAGGTCCATCAACAAGTGGAATAATTGAAAATATATCGTCAGGAAAACGATATATTATTGTGCGTGCAGGATCAGAGAAAGGCCCTGTTTCAAACTCATTGTTGGTATTTAGCACCAAATCGAAAATGGCCGACTACCACCATGACATGAATTCCACAAACTTCAACAAATGGCTTCAAGAAAAGCTTATGCCCAATTTGAATGAACCAAGTGTAATTGTAATGGACAATGCATCATACCATTCTGTCATAATAAATAAAGCGCCCACATCTCAAAATCGAAAGTTAGAGATACAGAATTGGCTTACATTGAATGGTATTTCATTTGAAACATACAATTCAAAAGCAGAGTTGCTCTGCTTAGTAAAACAGAACACACCAGAACCTATTTATGAAGCTGATGAACTTTTAAGCCAAAACGGACATGAAGTGCTAAGACTTCCTCCATATCATTGTGACCTAAATGCTATAGAACTCATATGGAGTCTAACAAAAAGAAATGTGGGAAGCAAAAATGTAAGCCGAACTCCAAAAGAGTTCGAGGATCTCATAAAACAATCTTTTGAGTGTATTACAGCAGATGATTGGAAAAAAATGACAGACCATGTCATTCATGTGGAAGACAAGTACAAAAGAAGAGAGCATATAACTGAAAATAATCTAGAAAGCTTCATCATCAATTTAAGAGACAGCAGCGACTCCAGTGATTGTGACGATTCACTCCATGTTGAATTTTTAGATTCAGATTTTGATTATAGTGATTAAAAAACAGTATAAAATATATGGTGTTGTTTTCTTTGATACATACTCACATAGATTTACAAATATTTAAACTCATGATAATATCGATACTCATGATAGTGTTTGATAGCCTGTTTGTTCCTTTAATACGCCACAATGGAGTGACGTATCCGTGTGATAATAAAGAGTTAACAAGTGATATAAGCTACTTTTAATCTCGTCATAACGCGGACAAAATTGCAAGCATCCACTAGTAAAATAAAAATAAATGTCAAAGTATCAAAGTGAGTTGTTCCAACTTTCCTTTTTACTTTAGGGCTGCCATGCTGATATTTTTTAAATTTGCCGCGCTTTTTCAGTATCAACTTTTATTAGCCAGACTCTACCAACTTTGTGTAATGCAATCACAGCGATTCGGTTCTCTTTATCACCCCACTCCATTTTAATATCGCAAAATATTGTACAATGTATTGGCGCCAAAATTAGAAAACTCAATGAACAATCGTATAAAAATGACAGATTCCAAATTCAAATGTAATATCTTTCTTATTTTTAACTGTAACAGTATTTATGGCCAGACTAAGTATACCCACGTACATACATACATTTACTCGAATAAACTTAACCCTCCTTCTTATGCGGTTGGGTAAAAATAATAGGAAATAAACAGGCGCGAGCGAAGTGAGCGCGAAAATATTTAAAACTTTTTTCACATTTTAATTGTTTTTAAAGTAATATGCTTTATTTATCATATTAGTGAGTATTTCTATTATCTCCCACAGTATTTCTATGTTCAAGTAGTAAAAACGCGAGCGAAGTGAGCGCGAAATTTTAGAAGGTTTTTTTCATTTATAATAGCCCATGATTCTAGATAACTATTCTGAGACATGTGCCTATCCCCTGTGATAGGCACATGTCTCAGAATTTGCTCAGCTTCTCCTGAGAGATGTCCCTCCAAATAGTGAATTTTTTGCACGTTGTCAATTGAGACAACAATTTATTATGAATCAATGATACATATAAATCTCTAAAGCTAGGCCAATCTGAATACGTACCGGAAAACGGGGGAATGGTAATTTTCGGTAAACGAACATTGCTTTCGGTTTTACAAATATGTGTAGACTGTAAATTGCTGCTTGAAGAGCTTTTCGGCGAACAGATAGACAAAACTTCCTTAACATCTGATTTATAACTGATATAAATTTCTTCAATATCTGCGTAATATGCATTGTTAGCAAAATATTCATGATTTAATATGGTATCGGTAATTTCGTTCATTAGTTGAATGTCGGTTATTAATTTCCACTGATCCTCTAAAGCCTCCAATCTAGTATGCAAATAAGATTCTTTAGCTAGACGGTCCTTAGGAGACGTATGATTTTTCTGAACTACGTTTGAACACATAATACTCTTAATGATCGCTGCCATGTTTTTAATGTTATAAAAAATTATAAATACAGACGCGTACAATGTTCAAAAACATTAAGTTCTATCTTTACTAAACAACAATTTAAACGAAATTATCGAAGCCAATATTTTCTGAAAATTTTACAAGTATATGTTGAAATGCTTGAATATTTTCTAAGTGTTTGAGATTTAATTCAACTCTGAGGGAAAACGGGCGTGGATTCCCCGAGCACTTTTTGCAAAACTATTCTAAGTCCCTTAATACAAGCATGCACACAAGAAAATTTTACAAGTCCAAGACAATATTGATGAAATTATTCCAAGTCGATGAAGAACTTTGTCACACTCAAGTTTTAAACACTTGTAGAACTTTGTAATAATCACAAATTGTACTCACGATTTTGCACTGGCAAACCTCACTGATGACGATTGATTGACGTCACTGCTGTGACGTAGCTGGACGTCACTGCTGTGACGTTGCTGAAGAGCCCAAGTCACTAGTTGCTGACTTTGCTGCGTTAGGTAGCTCCTCGGCTCCTTCCTTCCGGTTTCTTGTCGCCTCCTCGGTTGGGGAGTGAACCATTCACTTCACCACAACCAGTCGTACCGACCACTGGGTCGAACACGACGAGCACAACGTTCAGTGGCAATCGGCCACCGGTTTCTAGTGCTTTAGACAAAATGCCGGCTAGTATGTCCACATCCACACTTGGCTTGGATTTCACTTTCCGATAGATCGCTGTCTATCCGACACGATAAGGACCAAGGAGAAAACTCCAGATAATTTTAAGGTTCGAGGGTACAAAATGAAACACCTCATTTATCGCAGTGAAAGTAAATAACATTTATTCAGTGGAACATCATACACGAAATTAAAGCAAGAACTGTTTGCGTGTTTTAATTGACTTGGAACGCCATCTAGTGACGAGATCGGACATCTCAAGACGATATTTGACTGAATACTAGTGTTATCGAGGCCGAAGTTATGAGGATCTAAAAATCCGACGATCCAACGAATCGCTTCGAAAAAAGATAGTCCCGGCGCGGCCGTACCCGCTGGCTTACATGGCGGGGGCATGGCCGTGCCCCCAGAATTTTATTTAAACAAACACGTTTGAACAAATCCTCACACACTTCTAATACGGTCCTAATCATACACTGTCTTATTAATAAACGTAGAGTAAAGCAAGATTAACTTTACTCTTAGTATTAAGCCAGGAGTAACCAATTTCAATATTAATAAACACGGAATAGGGAAAGAGTAAGCTAATCCGACTCTACTCTCGGAGTAAAAGTTAAACCTGGGGGCTACCTAGTATAACGGCTGACTTAAGGATGGAGTAGCAATTATCTATGGCATCATAAAATAACACATGTTGTAGTCAGCGGCAATTTGTTCTTGGCAGTCGCACTTTTTTGGCCACATATTTTGTTACTTAGCGATCTTTTGCAATTGAATAAGTGAAAATGGAAAGAGACTATTATATGGATGATATACTACTAATGGAAGAAATGAAAGAAATAAAGTTTTATAAAACAGCTTACAATTTATTTTTTCAGAAGTACTTTTTTGTTTTCCTGGTGAGGGGAAGAGGTCGACAGGGGAGAAGAAATAAAAGCATTTGGTAGGGCTTTAGTTTAATACCGTGTGTCGTGTAGTGCGGTCGCGCCGCGGTCCCACCGCTGAGCAGCGTGGCGGGCACGCTGGCCAGCTCCATGCCGCCCTTCCTGGCGGGGGTGGCGCAGGGATGCGCAGGCGGCGGCGGAGGGCGGTGTCGGACACGGGGCGCGCGCGCCGCCGCCTGCGCGCTGCTCTACGTGCAGTGCTGCGAGGGACTGGCGACGCGCGGCAGGGGTGCGCTGCCGCCGCGCGACCTGCTCGCCGCCCTGCTCTTGGGTGAGTACAGAGCGCCCGCGCCGGTAGCGGCGTGCTCCCAGACTGTCCTCCACTAGCTTGTCCTCGTGTTGCAGAAACGGCGTGGGTGGTGAGCAGCGCGGCCGCGTGCTGGGCGTACACCCGTTCCGGCCTGCTCTCGGCGGCGGACGCGCGCCTCGTCGCCGCCTGCGCGCTGCCACGGTCACCGCACCGAGGTAACGCCACATCCTTATTGATTCGTGCTATAATGTGTGTCAATGTGTGTGTGTGTGTGTCTGTGTAACGCCACGTGTCGCGGTGCGCGCAGGGTGGTGGTGCGGCGGCGCGCTGGCGCAGCTGCCGGCCGTGTTCCTGCCGCCTGCGCAGGCGCTGTTGCTGGCCGCCTTGCCCGAGCCCGAGTCTGAGCCTGACCCTGAGACCCGCTAGCCACGCACACACCGCGTACCGGACGATCAGTGATAACTACTAAGTGGCGTACACGTTTAGGCCTGCTTTTCTTAAATTTAATATATTCGGCAGGTGTTATTCTTCTCCAATTCCAATTAATGCCTATTACGCAGAGGACACAGTTCTCGCTCCTACTTGTTATAGTCTTATTCAAAGAAAGAATTACATTTATAGTATAGGTAGGCGTAGTCTGTGTAGCATATTAGCCAGATCATAATCATTTTAATAATAACACATGTTACAAGTCAAGAAATAAGAGAAAAATGACAATACATAATATGAGTACAGTATTGTACTAATCAGTTACAACTGATTCCATATACATTATACAATAAATTATATTAAGTTTATCAGAATAAATATACAACATGTCAAAATTAAATCAAATTAAATAGTGAATGAATGAATGTCAATCCAAATATATTATATTGTATATGTCATAAATTCATCGAAGCTGTAGAACGTCCGCTCAACGCTCGTCTGAGTGTTGCTTTAAACCTACCCATAGTTGGCGCCGAGATGATATCCTCCGGTAGTTTATTATAAGCCGCAGGGCCCATAACGTGAGTCGACTTCGCCGACTTCCCCAGCGTACGAGGGACTTCCGCGAGTTTGTTCTTTTTGGGTGTGCTGTTCAAGGCCTTGTAAGAAGCTTGGTTTAATCTTACATATACCGCGACTTGGAATAAGACTAGTGCTGGCAATGTTAAGATCCCAAGCCTCTTAAAGTGCGGGCGTGCGGAAACATCCTGTGGTATTCTCGCAATGGCACGAATAGCTAGTTTTTGTATGGTGAACACTCGTTTCCAGTCCGCCGCTCTGCCGTATAGCTCCGCACTATATTGTAAGAGGGAATGTATAGTTGCGAAGTAGCATGATCTGACTACTTCGCTACCGTGTAAAGGCAATACACTGTAAGTCGAAAAAACGTGTTTTGAGAAAATGCCCGATTAAAGTTTTTTGGGTTTAATTTGATTATTTTTCCTTCTTATGACTTTCAAGAACATTGTTTGATATTGATTTAAAGGTATTTTTGATATCTATTTAGCCATCTAGTATTTAGTCTAATATGTTTAATAGTAAATAAAATACAATCAAAAGAGTGGTTTCCCATACTAGTGTTCCTACAATAATGTTGCCATTGTTGTGGCAAAACATTGATTCACGTCATTTAGCAAGTTTAGCAAATAGACAATATTTGAGCTCCCGGCAAACGTATGCGCTATCGCTTGTCGTTCGCAGCGCGCGTGTCTTGAAACGTTGGTTTTTTGACACGCTATAACTTTCGCGCGCATTGTTTTGTTTTAGCAATACACGGTATGTTTTGTTGCCGTGTTTTGGAATAATAAGCCTGTAATTTTCTGTCGAATACAGTGTTTTTAAAATAAATAAAATAAATAAATATTTGTGGACATTTCACACAACGCCATCTAGCCCAAACTAAGCAAAGCTTGTACTATGGAACTAGATGGCTGATAGAATACATATATACTTTTTTTTTTGTAAATATATACATATGATACATAGAAACACCCAGACACAGAACAAACATCCATGCTCATCACACAAATGTTTGCCCTGGGTGGGGATCGAACCCACGACCTTTCAGTTCAGCAGGTAGACGCAAACACACTACCAACTGAGCCACAAGGCCAGTCAAAAGTATTATATCAGTGTAGACAAAGGTTAGTAGAATTATTTTTTACAGGGGGTTAGAACAGGTCACAAGAAAGTCAATGGGTCCTGTTAACCCAAAACACTGTAACTTAAGTTACAGTGTATTGCCTATACACGGTAGTCGGTAGGAACTACTTTGGCGATTCGGCTAAGCGCAAAACAGGCACTTCCTAATCTGCTGCACAATTTATCAATATGGTCTTCCCATGATAAACTCCGATCGATGTTAAACCCGAGAAAAGTAGTCATGTCAGCTTTGTCTATCTTCTTACCCTCTATTTGGACTACTATCGGCTTTTTAGAGTGTCCCGAGAGGCAAAAATGTACAATATGTGTCTTGGACAGATTGAGCGCGAGACCGTTTACCCTAAACCATGTCGCTAGTTGAGCGGTTGTATTGTTCAACCTCTGCTCCAGATTATCAACCCGGGGAGCCGTGACCACTGCGGCAACATCGTCAGCATACATGTATATTTCGGCAGTGGTCACTGCACCAGGGACTTCATTAAGAAGCAGAGAGAACAGTATGTTCGAGACTGAAGACCCTTGAGCGACACCCATCACCAACCTTAGTGGCTCAGACCTCATTGTTCCACCACACCCTACAACCGTCTAGGACCTATTCAGCATTAGATCCGTCAGCAAGGCATGCGACGCCCCCCGCACACCGTACTGCTGTAGCTTTGCTGCAAGTACGGCGTGGTCAGCGACGACGAACGCTTTTGACAGATCACAGCATACGATCGCTACATGCTTTTTGTTCTCACGGGCTTGTAACACTCTGTGGACAACTTCCCGTGCTAAAGCTGTTGTGGACCGGCCCTCTCGGTACGCATACTGCCTGTCGGACAGAGCGTCAGTAGACGCCAAGAAGTTAACGAGAGGTGCGCTCAATCCGTTTTCAAATACCTTTGCAACGGCAGGTATTATCGACACAGGTCTATAGGAGTCGATGTTTTCCCGCTTTCCTTTGCCCTTGTAGATACACCGTGGGATACGTTCCTTCCCTCACACATCTGTTGAAGCACTCAGCTAGTATCGTAGCCAATGTTAATATAGCTGATCTTAACAGCTTCATAGAAATTCCGTAGACATCTTTGGATGTTTTCGGCGGTATGCGTGGTCACTATACGGAATATCTCGTCAGCGCTAAACTGCAGCATTCGCATGGAGCGATCAGCAGGTGGTCGCACCGAACGCAGCATGTCAAACTCGAGGGTGACGTCAGCGTGAGGCCCCCCGATGCCTTTGCAGCATTTAGGAACCTCTCATTCGCTGCATGCATTGCGTCTTTCTTAGTCGGAAATTGAACACCATTTAAATCCTTGACGACGTCTGTAAAATCGAGGTAGGGGGCGTTACCTTTGCCTCTTTCTTTATTTACGATCGTCCACATCGCTTTTGACGGATTTTTGCCGTTTTTTAAAGTGCAGGTATAGTGGCTCGCTTTTGTATCCCTAATTAGTTCATTATAATATTTATTCATGTCAGCTATTAATGTAATGTACCTAAGTAGTTTGAAACGGGAGGCCTTAGGACTTAGCCTTTTATTTGCCGAGCTAGAGCTCGGAGAGGTCCAAACTCTTAGTACTTTCTTAGTCACTTTCTGAACCAATCGAACAGATCTTAGATCACACGAAGTTTAAATACTTACTATTCAAGTATTTCACGTGATAATAATTGTTATGAAGTTAAAGCATTTTTCCTAATCGTATTAAGTAGATTTACAAGGTTTGCAATATTTCATAATTAATAAATAAAATTAGTCGCGTACATCGGCGGACTGTCAGCTCGCTATTTGAAAAATGCTTTGATTACTTGTAATAAGCAATAATAGATTGTTTTTTATGTTAGGTATATCTTCAATTGACCGCCAACTCGCCTGATGATAAGCGACGCTGTGACCGAGGATGGAGCTCGTTGATTTCAACATTCCAAGATTGTACTCGTAGTTCTCAAGATTGTAGTTGTTTAGTTAGTTAGAATATGATACAACAAGACGACAACTCCCATACAATAGTAGATTATTACACAAGGGTCCAGAGTAATCTATTCAGGCACGGACTCAGGACTCAAGAGTCAATACAATAAATGTTATATCTGAATCTGAATCTGAAGAATAGATGCAAGATACAAGACTCGTTTTTTCAATTTCATATTTATTTTTGTATAAGTTTAATCACCTCGGTTTTTAATATCAGCGTTTAAGAATATGTATCTAAAGATTAGAACCGACCAAGCACATTCTCACCTAGTTCAGGTCAAGTTTGCGGCGCGTTATTTAATTTGCTCAGAATACAGACAAATACAGAAGGCGCATCCAGCTGCAGTTACAAAATCCGCGATGTGTCCGAAAACAAAAGAATCGTCCCGCACCCTTCTCACCTCTCACCCGCATGATGTTGCTAGTGTAGACATTATTTACCCGTTGTTGTGGTAAACCGTGGAGATAAAAATATATTAAAATTAAATGCTTACTTTCTTAAACGGATATCATTATTATTTATAACTGTTCTCTTGACTTACTATTCGGATTAATTGATGCACAAGCAAAAAAGTACCTAGTCTTGCCATAAATATTGTCACGAAGAAAAAAAAAAATTTTATTGCAAATAATATTTATTACTTTTACAGTGTGTTAGTTTAATACATAAATATAAAACAATTTAAAATATAAAAGCTTATTCGAAGTGGTCTCCATTGGCTGCAATACAGTCCTTTAAACGTTGAGGCCAGTTATCAATAGAAGCACGCACTCTTTCCATGGGAAAATTCTTCACTGCCAATCGTATGGATTGTTTTAGGGACTCCAAATTATCATGGCGTTTAGAGCAAGCCATACTCTCTAAAACTGACCATAAATCATAATCCAGCGGATTAAGATCAGGACAAGACGACGGCCAGTCTTCAGCTCTGATGAAGTCCGAAACGTTCACTTCCAACCAAGACTGCGTGGACCGAGCTTTATGACCTGGCGCCGAGTCTTGTTGGAAGGACCATACTTGGTTATTGAACATGGTGTTGTTAAGGGGCTTAACTACCTTCTCAAGAATGGTATTTTGATACACTTGTGCCGATGTTTTGATACCTTTTTCACAAAAATATGGCTCAGTCACTCCTTCATAGCTAACCCCACCAAACCATCACTGAAGTCGGATAATGCCCACGTTGCACTCACGTTGCACTCTGTTGACTAATTGGGAAGCTTCCTTAGAGCTTTGAGCATAAATACGGTCATTTTGTTTGTTGAAATGTTGCTCAATTGTAAAGATTTTCTCATCCGTAAACAAAATTTTTCTGTGACCTCCCTTTGCGTACCGCTTCAGTAGTTGTTTCGATTTTACCATCCTATTCTTTTTTAAATTATCAGTTAAAAAATTACCAGTGCGTCTCTTATAGGCTGCAAGTCCTAAGTCATCTTTTAAAATACGCGACATGGTTCTGGGTGCTATCTTCATCTCCCGAGATAAAATCTTTTGCTTTCGGACAGGATTTCTTCGAATTCTTTCCCTTACTGCTTTGACCACCTTTTTCGTACGAACACTACGTGGACGGCCAGATCTTTTTCTGTCACAAACAGAGGAGGTCTCATTGTACCTATTAATAGCCCGGCACACAAACATTTGACTAATACCAAGCGTATGGAGAGTTTTAAAAATTGCATTTGGCTCCATACCAACTTTGTGTAATGCAATCACAGCGATTCGGTACTCTTTATCACCCCACTCCATTTTAATATCGCAAAATATTGTACAATGTATTGGCGCCAAAATTAGAAAACTCAATGAACAATCGTATAAAAATGACAGATTCCAAATTCAAATGTAA
This sequence comes from Lycia hirtaria, assembly GCA_947563715.1. Classification (NCBI taxonomy): domain Eukaryota; kingdom Metazoa; phylum Arthropoda; class Insecta; order Lepidoptera; family Geometridae; genus Lycia; species Lycia hirtaria. Next base: position 32,070,416 of record OX387375.1, read on the forward strand.
TATCTTTCTTATTTTTAACTGTAACAGTATTTATGGCCAGACTAAGTATAATATTCTAAGCTAACGTAATAAGATACAAATACAAAATAATTTATTTGACAAGAATATTAGTTCGCACATAATAAATATAAACCCATTGGTTCCGAACTAGTATATTACACTGAATCAATAGCCTCTTCTTTGTGGTGCACAGTATATATCAAATTTGAGTTTTATATCAAGCAAATTACGCTTCGTTTTGACGGTTTCCACAACTCTTCTAACCGCATTTTCGTATTACTTCTGTCCACTCTGTTTTTCTTTTTTCATCAGCAGGGAACCTAATATTTTAAATGTTAGGCATTATTTAAACCTATCACAGCTAAGTAGGCTTTATATGTTAACGTTTATAGACCACCTCAAAAAAATTACTGAGGCGAAATTTCGCACTAAATCCATTTAAATTTCAAAATCAACCAATATGTTCACAATATCAAACAAGTAGTTCTATTCTAACTCCATATAGGGTGAACTGCAACTACGGAACCCTACCCTGCACGCGACTCGACATGCACTTGGTCAATTAATTTTTAATCGGGTAATAAATATATTTAAATACCTACTCATATAATTTATAAACTAATAAAATCGGTAGCAAGTAAAAGTAAGAAAAATTAAAACGTTGATATTGGCAACACCAACAAAATGGACGATTCTTTCTCTACGATAATCAAAGACCGACCAATTTATTAAATAAATACGTAAGATAATGTTGATTGTGCTACTTACAGGTGAAATGTTATCCCATCGTGTTTTTTTTCACCCCAGCAGCATTTTTACACGTAAGAACGACACATGACGGCATATTTGTTAAATATATGTATGCAAAGACAAAATCAAGGAATTTGACTTGCAATAATTATTAATAAACCACAGATTCAAGTTGAAAGAAATTTGGAAATTATATCCTTAGTACTATTATGCTCTCATTGTCTCTGACATTTCAGGCTTCTAGCTTTATTTTTTGTACAATGTACAAGCGACATTTAACTAACTAAACTACTACATAAGAAGTAATCTAGATTTATCCACAACAAAGTTACAGAGGTCGAAAGTGCATCGAATGGCTTCTAGAAAAGGATGGTAGGGGCGTGGTCTTGCTGCTCGACTTGTGTCGGGGCCACTGTCCCCAGATCAGTGACGTGGTCTTGATGCTCGACTTGTGTCGGGGCCACTGTCCCCAGATCAGTGACGTGGTCTTGATGCTCGACTTGTGTCGGGGCCACTGTCCCCAGATCAGTGACGTGGTCTTGATGCTCGACTTGTGTCGGGGCAACTGTCCCCAGATCAGTGAAACGAGAGGCTTCTTTTAATAATATCGTGTTTTATTATCACTTTATACCAGCCGGTACAATAAGAGCCGGTATCGACTATTATATCACATTTGGTACAATCTTGTTCTCGACATTTATTACAACTAAACATAATACTCGTGGTACTTGTATCTAACACATAATATGGCGCTATAATAACTGCCCATTGCAAATTACAATGATCGAAGTTTTCTTACATTCTATACATATCATTAAATAAGGTACAAACTCTTACAATACAATACAATACAAAAATACTTTATTGACACCATAATAACTCTTACATCATATAAACTAAGTATCATCATCACAGTCGTTAGAAACCTTAATGGTAGGTAATAGGCATGGGTATGGGTATGAGTATAGCATGGGTGATGAGGAGGCGTGTGCCAGGGTCACGTGGCCGCGACGCCCCGGACCCCGCCGCAATCACAGTCACGTGCCGAGGGTCGTGTTACCGCTATTTAAGGTTCCCTAGTAAACATGGAACCCTTATTTGCCATGTCCGTCTGTCTGTCCGTTTGTCCGCGGCTTTGCACAAAGACTATTAGTACTAGAAAGCTTTAATTTGGCATGAACATACATACATATAAATCAGTCAAAAAAATTAGTATAGTAAAATCTTGGAAATATTTTTTTGGGGTACTTCCCCTACATGAAAAGTGAGGATGAATAATGTTTTCTCATGTACCCTCACGTGAGGGGTCACGATACCCCTATCGTTGTACAGATAACAAGGAACATTACAAAAACCATTTTTCAATCCGTTTAGGAAATGCTTTGAAGTGATAATATTTGTTAGAGTCAAGTATATCTCGCTTTACTTAGCTAGTAAACAAAAAAGTTTCGGTTTTTCCTTTATGTTTTTATGTGTACTATATGACAATGCTTCTTGCCAAATTTCACAGTTATAGGTCAACGGAAAGGACCCCATAGGTTTTGATTCCCTTGCAAGTGTCGAAATATGCGTTTTTTGCGACATATTCGGCTGTAACTTTTTTATGAGAACTGAGAAGTTTGATTTTTCTCTCTGCAGCAAGAGACTATGGATCTGCGTAGGTATATGGTTCTAATTTCAACTCGATGCTTTCACGCGTTCCCGAGATACAGGGGTTGACACCCAGACGGATGGACAGACGGATAGACGGACAACAAAGTGATCCTATAAGAGTTGCTTTTTTCTTTTGAGGTACGGAACCCTAAAAATTACTTAGAGAAATCAAATATGAATAATTCATTTCAAGTAACGTAAGTTAACTCATATTATCAAACAAGAGACCCTGTTTTAAGTTCAAATAAATTACTACGGAACCTTTCATTGCGCGCGTTTCAAACATTTATTTTATCAAAGATCGAAACGCGACGGTAGTGGAGGCCCTGAATGCAAAGTTTCGATGTTCTTCCCTCAAATATGGTTGACTCGGCTCGGGCTGGCACATGCGTCAACTCGTGAACGGGTGCTGCTTGCGGGAGCTGGACTGCTCGGCGTACAACGCATGCATGTGCATGTTACTTAAGTATTAACAGTTATTAGTTAAGTATTAACGTCTTCCTCTTGTACTCTAGTATAAAAAATGTAAAGTTAGCTAAAAAAATATTATTAGTTTATAAAAGGCACGGACCCTGGAGTCTGTAGTGCTAAAATTTTTCAAATAAAAAAAAACAAATTAAAATATTTATTTTGAAATTGAAACAAGACTTGCTCTACTCACACTGAAGAAACTCGCCACATAACTACATAACTAAATACAAGTAAAACAAATCTCACTATTTAATTTAAACATTAAGTACTTATATCTAGAAAAAATTAAATAAATATAACCGTTATGAACACAAAATTCTGTCGAATCGAGTGAGTATTATATACACACCGAGGTCGAGGTACTCGACGTTTATATACACATCGAGCTCGAGGTACTCGACGTTTATATACACACCGAGCTCGAGGTACTCGACGTTTATATACACATCGAGCTCGAGGTACTCGACGTTTATATACACATCGAGCTCGAGGTACTCGACGTTTATATACACACCGAGCTCGAGGTACTCGACGTTTATATACACATCGAGCTCGAGGTACTCGACGTTTATATACACACCGAGCTCGAGGTACTCGACGTTTATATACACACCGAGCTCGAGGTACTCGACGTTTATATACACACCGAGCTCGAGGTACTCGACGTTTATATACACATCGAGCTCGAGGTACTCGACGTTTATATACACATCGAGCTCGAGGTACTCGACGTTTATATACACACCGAGCTCGAGGTACTCGACGTTTATATACACACCGAGCTCGAGGTACTCGACGTTTATATACACATCGAGCTCGAGGTACTCGACGTTTATATACACACCGAGCTCGAGGTACTCGACGTTTATATACACATCGAGCTCGAGGTACTCGACGTTTATATACACATCGAGCTCGAGGTACTCGACGTTTATATACACACCGAGCTCGAGGTACTCGACGTTTATATACACACCGAGCTCGAGGTACTCGACGTTTATATACACATCGAGCTCGAGGTACTCGACGTTTATATACACACCGAGCTCGAGGTACTCGACGTTTATATACACATCGAGCTCGAGGTACTCGACGTTTATATACACACCGAGCTCGAGGTACTCGACGTTTATATACACATCGAGCTCGAGGTACTCGACGTTTATATACACACCGAGCTCGAGGTACTCGACGTTTATATACACACCGAGCTCGAGGTACTCGACGTTTATATACACATCGAGCTCGAGGTACTCGACGTTTATATACACACCGAGCTCGAGGTACTCGACGTTTATATACACACCGAGCTCGAGGTACTCGACGTTTATATACACACCGAGCTCGAGGTACTCGACGTTTATATACACATCGAGCTCGAGGTACTCGACGTTTATATACACACCGAGCTCGAGGTACTCGACGTTTATATACACACCGAGCTCGAGGTACTCGACGTTTATATACACACCGAGCTCGAGGTACTCGACGTTTACCTACGTACTTAGTCAGACGTGTTTGGCAAGAACTACTACTTAGGTTTAGGTAGCTAGCTTTCTAATCTTATTAATCAATGTCTTACGTGGCGTCATTCAAGGAGAGCGACTAAGATATAATTATATATCTTAGTTAAAACTTCATAGTTTTAACAGTTTATAAAATTACAGTCGACAAATCGATTTTTGTCGTTAAATAATCTATTAATACCTACTCGAACTGTGCATTTTTATGTAACATATACAAAACAATACAATACACCTGGAACTCGGAGGAATCTTCCTAGATATACTCCGAATGTAAGAAAGGTTAATTTTGTGTAATATGATGCACATAGTCACAGTATAAGTAGACTCATAGTGTGTGTAGAGTCAGGCTCCGTCAGGTGTGAGTGCTGGCGCGGGCGCGGGAGACGCGGCGCCGGCGCCGCCCTGGTCGCGCAGCAGGCGCCAGTAGAGGCCGCGGCGCGCCACCAGCTCGTCGTGGTCTCCGCTCTCCGCCACGCGGCCGCGCTCCAGCACGCAGATGGTGTGCGCGCGCCGCACCGTGGCCAGCCGGTGCGCGATCACGAGCGTGGTGCGTCCCTCCGCCGCCGCCTCGAGCGCCACCTGCACCGTCTGTGGACGGGCGCGGAGTCAGTGAGTGAGTTAGCTGTGTGTGAGCGCGTGTGTGAGGCGCCAGCGCACACGCACGTACCTTCTCGCCGGCGGCGTCGAGCGCGGAGGTGGCCTCGTCGAGCAGCAGCAGGCGCGGGCGGCGCAGGAGTGCACGCGCGATGGCCACGCGCTGCTTCTGTCCGCCGGAGAGCGCCGCGCCGGCTCCGCCCCCCACCACCGTCTCGTACCCCTGCACACGCACCACAGTCTTACCACTTCTCTCGTCGAGGGGCATATGAATCGAGATAGTTCCAGCAGATGGTGGTCAGCCACAATATACTTATCTTATTCTTTTGGACATACTTCAAAGGAGAGCAGGTTCTTGAGAATCTGTTGTAATTTTTAATCCCGGACCGAAAAAAGAGGGGTGTGTTGACGTGCACATCTGTGTCTGTCTGTGGTATCGCAGCTCTCGAACTGATGGATCGATTTCGATCTTTTATTTATTTAGTACTTGGGCCACCGAGCTCCACTCGGATTTTTTATGACTGAAAATACGTTGCAAACCTGGGTTCAAAACCTAGCAAGATCATTTCATATATATATATATATATATATATATAAGCATGCAAGATTTGCTCGTTTAGATTTGTTTATGGAAAACTAAACAGCTACAGAACAAAATTGAACTAAAAAGCCTTGTAAGTTTTCACTAATAGAACTAGTAGATATGTAACCCAGAATGCAGAATACAATAATCTAGAACAAGATCAGATCTGTAGGAAGTTTGATAGGATGTGAGAGTAAGAGAGCCGTGTCAACCATAGAGACCACCACGAGTGAAGAATGAATGAGATTTTTAGCTAAGTTTCAACAAAGTCGGCTTAGTCTTTCTTCATTCCACCCTCACAGGGATTTTTGAGTTTTCTAAACCTGTATACGAGTATATTGACCGAGCGAGTGAAGCGAGCGAAGCGTCTCTGCATCAACTGGCCAAATTTTCTTTCATCTGTCAGTTTGTTTGTGAGTTTGTATGTTCGTACTCACCTACAGGGCGTAATTTTGAACCAATTTCGATGAAACTTGTCGTATAGGTTCTATGGTTTTTTTGTCGTCGTTAAGAGGGGTATTTCCCATAAAAAGAGGGGAAGTTTATTGCGGCGCTAATTACTAACCGATTTTAATGATATTTGTTAGGTAAATAAAGTACATAATTATTACAACTTAAAAAAACGTGGTAAAAATGAACAGAATTGGTCAAGTGGTTGTCGAGATATGACAACCAACTTGAGATTGTGTGTAACAGTGAGGGCGCGTGGATATGCTTGATGCATTTTAGCGCTGAATAATAACGTAATTAAACAGAACGTATAGGTACAACGAATATATTGTTTATGTAATCCAACTATACATAATATATCACTCCCAGAAACGTCCAGGATTAATATGTACTAGCTGTACCCGCGATTTTGTACGCGTAAGAAAACACATCCGCTGTGCTCCAACCTAACTGCCGACTCAATCTATTTGTGTCGAGTATGTGGTCAAACGTAGATGTATTTAAATGAATAATAAGCTGCCGTCCCCTTTTTTAACTCGCTCCAGCCCTGCTCAAGTTCATCTCCTGTCTCGATCCCACCTCGCTTCTACTCCACTCCACTCTTTTCCTCGTCCACCTTGCTCCCGTGGCACTCCCGTTTTGCTGTCACCTGCTCCCACTCCAGCCCTGCCCAACTTCTGCCATATTTCTGCCTAGCTCCCACTCTACTACCTCACTTTCATTTCACTTCCTCCTCGCACTTATAGCGTTTACACCTTACTCTTCTCCCTCACCAACTACGCTTCCACCACACTTTTTTCTCACTCCCATTCTATTCCCATTCCGCTTCCGCCTCGCTCCCATACCACTTACGTCCCGCGCCCAACTAGATCCTATGTTGGACTTCCATCTCACTCCGTCCCTCGTTCCGTTTCATTCCTGCTCCACACTAATTCAGCTCCCAGGTCGCACCTGTCCATTTCCACCTATATATACTACTTGCCGCACTTAAAGCTTGATCACAACTCGTTCCCGTTCCGAACCACTCCCTCACGCTGGGGTTCGAACTTTATTATCGCCACGGTCTAATCTCTCTCCAGCCCCGCTTCCGTCATGATCAAGCTAAGATTTAAAAAATCAGCAATTCGCTTGAACTGCAAGTGAAAAAAAGTCATAAAAAATTTCGACCCCCTTTTAAGCCATCCCTAGCGCAAAACATTATAAGAGTCTTCGTTCTTATTTATTTGTTCGCGTAAATATTGATTTCAAACTCAATCCCCCCCCCCCCCCCTTAATTCATCCCTGTTGTAAAATAAAATAACAGTATTAGTTCCTGTCTATTAATTAACCTAAATGTTGTTATTTAACACCTCTAACATGAAAATTGTGGGTATTTTATAGAATAAAATAAATGGAGCCTAATTTGACAACCTTAATTCTGCCCTGCCATAAAAATATTCTAAATGTTTGTGATTATTAATTTGAATACTCAAAATTTTACGTCCTTGGCATTAAAATCGTGGTACTTTCATGGAATATTTCAATCCTCTGTTGACCTCCTTAATTCATCCCTGTCACATTTTTTTAATTATAGTTGTAATTTGTATCCATTTTATAGTCTAAATACTAAATTTCAAGATTCTAACATAAAACTTAAGGAAGTTTCACACAAACTTTCAACCTTCTTTTGACTACCTTAATAACAGTATTTATTTATATCTATTATGTAACCCAAACACCAAATTTCATGCCCCTAACATCAAAACTCAGAAACTTTGATACATTCGTTTAACCCCCCAATTTTACCCCTTAATTCAGCCCTTTCAAATTTAGTTTTTAGCTGACCTATTTACTCTATAAGTAACATACATGCTAAATTTCAGATTCGTAGCTTATGTCGTTTTTGAGATTTAGTGATGAGCAACGCAATACGCGTAATGTTGAATGTTGTAATTTAATACTAAATCCCAGGGGAACTATCTAATTTTTCGGGATAAAAAATATGCAAGATTCTTCTACATAGTATAAGTAATAATCCTGCCAAATTTCGTCCAAATCCGTCCAGTAGTTTCGGCGTCCATCGGACACACCGTACAGACAGACAGGCAGAAAGACAAAATTTTTAAAAATTGCTGTTTTGGCTTCTGTATCGATAGGAAGGTATCCTCCAATCAAATTTTTTCAAAAATATTGAATGTACAGAATTTGACCCGTTACAGTCTTATTATATATATAGATAGATAGATAGATTAAAATTAAATTGATCTTTCAAGGTGCTTAAACTTATGGAAAAAATGTTTTTTGATCGTGAAATAACGTCTGTAAAATGACTTAAAATTGCGAAATCGGCCAAAATTTTATATACGATCTCCTTAGCCAACTGTATGTAGGTATTATGTACTGATGACCCGAGGTGAGCTGCAAATAAGCCTCTCGCGAGGTCTACTGTTCGTAGAACTACTAGTTTATTATGTTTGTCGCAAAAAATTTAGTTACTTATGCATCATTTATAAACCGATTCGGTTTTTTTTTTCATTTGGAAGGATATACTTTCGGATCGGTCACATAAAACATATTTATATTAAAATCGATGTACCTAGTAGTTCGGTTTACAAACAATGTAAACGGAAAATATGTCGTACAAGTAGTAGAGAGTACTTGTTGTGTCAGGTGGTTCAGCTGGACGTGATGGAGGCCACGACAGACTCACCAGCGGCAGTCCCGCTATGAACGCGTGCACGTTGGCCTGCTTGGCGGCCTGTATGATCTCGTCGAGCGGCACGGCGCGCGAGTTGTCTCCGTACGCGATGTTCTCGCGGATGGTGCGCTCGAACAGCGCCGGCTCCTGCGGCACCAGCCCCAGCGCGCCCCGGAGGCGGCTCAGCGGCACGTCGCGCCGCGTGTCGCACCCGTCCAGCTCCTGCAACACAGCGCGCGTCATCTACCTGCGAGCGCGGGCACGGGTGCCGGCCTCCGCGGGCTCCGTACTCACGATGGTGCCGGCGCCAGGGTCATAGTTGCGCAGCAGCAGCTGCATGACGGTGGACTTGCCGCAGCCGCTGGGCCCCACCAGCGCCACGGTGCGTCCCGCCGGCAGCCGCAGGCTCAGTCCGCGCAGCACAGCCGCGCCCGGACGCCCGGGGTACTCGAACTCTACATCCTTGAATGACACTTCCCCGGAGATCTCCTGCCGATCATAATATTCTTAATAAATAAGAAAAGTTTTATCCCGTTCAGGCAAATTATATTGTTGAAGGAGTTCGAAGAACTAAATATCGACCGTACTATAAATCCATCCACCATCCATCCGCCATCTCCGCGATATAAGAGAGCTTAGCGAGATCTCCAGCGTTCACCCGCGCCGCGTGCTAATAACAAATAGTCACAATGGCTATGAAATAATTGGTATCCATTAGTTAGAATGTAAACTGTCAGCGAGTATAGCGGTAGATAAGTGAGAGTAGTGTCATGTATCGAGATTCGAGAGGGTGGAAGGTGACATTACCCAGTGGGGGTCGTCGCGGGCAGTGGGCTCGGAGATGACGCGCGGCTCCCGCGCCAGCGCGGCCAGGATGCGCGCGCCGGAGCGCCGCGCCGCCGCGAACGAGGGCGCGAACGAGAGCGCCTCCGCCAGCATCCACGCGCCGTATATCAGCGCCTCCGACACCCTGCGCACACACACATGCACACATGTAGATAAGCGCCTCCGACATTCTACACACACACACTTACACACTAGTAGACCGGCGCCTCTCATGGGTGTTTACGTGTGTGAACACACACACGCTCAGTCAACGACACGCGCCTCCGCGCGCGCTTGTGAGAACCGACTCTTCGGTATAAATTTGACGCTCCTTGCACATTCGTTCCCCATAGCCTACTTGTAAGTGTCGTGATACGTAGTATCCTCTAGTAGTTTGTGCTGTCGTGCTGATGTGGGCTGCCTTAGTTACACTTAATTTACCATACTTACTTATTTACTTATCCATCCTCGGCCACGGCTCGCTTAACGTTAGGCGACCTATGGTGGTCAATTGTAGATCTATCAAATAAAAACCAAACTTCATTTAAGGAAAACGGTATTTTTTATAGCTGTTATTGAGCGACGCTGCGGTCTACGATGGAGCGCACTTGCCCAGAAGAAATCTATTCACCCGTGTTTTAAAGACAATAACAATAACTTGGCTATATTTATCGGGGAAACCAATTCAGGTAGTGTATTCTATAACTTAGAAGTTCGTGCAATAAAAGTGTAAACAAAAACAACTGCTGTTGTTTGTATTTGTTACAAATAATAATATGTATAAAACGTTTCGTTCGGATTTTTGGAATAACCGCGTCCATTGTGTCTCCTATAGCCGCGTCCATTGTTTCTCCTATAACCGCGTCCATTGTGTCTCCTATAACCGCGTCCATTGTGTCTCCTATAACCGCGTCCATTGTGTCTCCTATAACCGCGTCCATTGTGTCTCCTATAACCGCGTCCATTGTGTCTCTTATAACCGCGTCCATTGTGTCTCCTATAACCGCGTCCATTGTGTCTCCTATAACCGCGTCCATTGTGTCTCCTATTAGGGAAGGTGCGTATTTACGCAACCAGGTTTTTACACCAGGTATTTGCTTGCAAGTATGGCGACCAGGTGCCGCCCGAAACACTTGCAAGGAGAAAAAGTATTTACTTTACGGGATTTCGCGAATGCTATTATGCTTCTTATTGTAACATGTACAATGAACATTTTCCTATGCAAGTATTTTAGTTGAAAAACTCGCTACGCAATTGTGCACCTTATTATAACTTAAATACAAATCAATTTTCTTTAACGAAAAAAATACTTTCAAGGGTTTTGACCCTGGTTTTTGGCGCTTCACTCGGGTGTCATCGTCAAATACACGGAACGAAGTAGGCAAGCAATATATATCGCGCTCGCTCAGTCATGTTTGGTGTCGTTTGGAACGTTTTGAATTTCGTGAATGCCATTATGCTTCTTATTATAACGTATATAATGAACAATATCCTATGAAAGTATTTTAGTAGAAAAACTTGTTACGCAATTGTGCACCTTATCTTAGTTAAAATACAAATCAATTTTCTTTAACGAAAAAAATACTTTGAAGGGTTTTGAGCCCTGGTTTTTGGCGCTGGTATTTTTATGTGGGGGCACTTGGAAGCCCTGGTATGAGATTTTGCAAGTATAACCCATCCCTATCTCCTATAACCGCGTCCATTGTGTCTCCTATACAGGACGGCGTTACGGTCGACGTTAGATCCTATATCAACGTCTTTCTTATATCATTTAAATTAACGCTGAATAGGGAGTCAATTTTAGGAATATCTAAGTGCGTAATTTCTTGTAGGAAACATAAAGATAATGTTGAGCTCGATTGTGAAGAGCTGCTGTGAAATGAAGAGTACTCCTCGTTTACGTAATACTCGTTTGTACCGACAATTACGACCTTAAAGATTTTGATACTAAGACTCTATGTCGCCGCGCTAAAGACTAATTTAGATTGAGAAATTTAGAGCCGTCTATTTTGCCACTTCGAGTTATTTTAAAAATCGATTTTTTTAAATCGTGTAAGGGGTCTAATTAGATCGCATTGAGCTCGGACGTTTTTGAGGACTGACGCTACATCCCTTTGATACTTTATTAAAGGTTGTAACACATTCAGGCTTCGAAGATGTTGAAATTTAGTTCGAGCCCCGATATGCTACAGATCCCCGGATTTGTAGCATACGGCATATATACGGCCGAGAGCGCAACAGAAAGCTGCCCTCATCACAGAAGGTCTTAGCAACGTTAATGAGCATTGTGAAAACCTAAGAAACCATCGCTTTCAGTCGTCGAAAAGAATATCAGTGTAGCGGCGCACCTACCCAGCCCGACATAGGCCCGTGTCCGTCCTCGCGGGTACTTACAGGATGGCGTACTCGTAGTGGAGGCCTTCTCTCGCTATGAGGTACCCTCCGTAGGCGAGCGAGACGGCGTACCCGAGCGTGGGTGCGCACAGGCACAGTCCGTAGACGAGGCCGCGCACGCGCCGCGCCGCCGCCGCGCCCGTCTCCGCCGCCGTCAGGGCCGCGCTGTACCGAGACAGGATCTCTTCCTCTACGCCTGCAGATACACGGACGTGTCTCCTGAGTATTGCGTAGGCTAGTCCCCGCTACACCCACTACATGTTTAATAGTTATCTGTTGTACTGTGACGCATCTCTATCGCCTCTGCTCTAAAACTGAATTTGCGCCAAAATGTCCAAATAAAATTTAAATTTTTATTTGTCATAACAGAATTTGTACAGATTACTTATGAACCCATTGATTCTGAACTAGTATGTACTGTATTTGAGAGCCAATTGCCTCTCCTATCATCGTGTAACATCCTTTTAATTCCGCAGACTAGTAACAAACATAATAATTATATAATTTTGACTTATAACACTTTTGAGAAAAAAACATTACAAAAATACAATCAGAAACTAATAAAAAAAAATGATATATCAAAGTAGAGAGCAAATTTCCAAATACACATAGAAACAAACCACATGCATATATATAGGATACTTATAAGTTTTTTTTGTTAGTTTTAAGATGTGTATAAATGATTATTGTCTAGCTAGCATATTCTCAATTCCAATGTAGTCAAATGTACTTTTTAAATAATTAATAAAGCTATAAGCTATAATTAATAATATAATATTTTTGAAATGATCATCCGTATAATATGCAAAACATGTGTAATGTACACACACATCGTATAATAGCATTTATTACATATTTTTTTAAAAGTCAATGAAATTATTTTGGATAAATTAAATTGAACATGCTTGTAAGAAAAAAAACGTAAAATATGTATAATCCGTCTTACTTATAAACGCATGATAAAATCTTATTCACTGAATAAGACCTCGTCACTTCTGTCAGACGAGAACTGTTACGCGCGAAAACGGAACAAAACACTGTTTAACTAAAATCCACTTAATTATTGTTTATAAGTAATAGGTATAATGTGTAAAAAAATGTGTGTGTGTGTTCGCACTCACCCAGGCTCTGCACGGTGCGCACGTTGAGCAGCGCCTCGGTGGCGAGGCGCGAGGCACGCTCCAGCGCGCGCCGCTCAGACACCTCGGCGCGCTTGTTCACCCACCCCTCCAGGTAGATGGCGCCTATCACCTGCGCGGGGACCACGAGCCCACATATAGTGATACGTACTTAACCAACGACTACTCGATTACCAGATGCCTACTGGCTTCTAAACTTCAATTCTATCGGCGAAAACTGTAAGGCTCATCATTAAGTAAGGTTGCTTCAGGCTGTGCATTGTTCACCAGTAGGTCACTCGGGGTAGGACGGGACTCGGACAAGGTCTCACTACGGATCGGTCGTGTGGCGCCGGTAGCGGTACTCACGCAGGGCACACTGAGCAGGCTGACGAGCGTCATCTTCCAGGAGTAGAGCAAGGCGAGGCCGACGCCGAGCACCATGGTGCTGACGCCCTGCAGCACGGTCCCGAGGCGCGTGCCCGTGGCGCCCTGCACGGCGGCGCAGTCCGTCGCGAGCCGCGCGCACAGCGCTCCCACCGAGTTAGAGGGCGAGTCGAACCAGCCTTGTTCCTGCCGAGAGAGAGAGAGAGAGAGACACAGAGTCAGACAGAGTCCGGGAGCGTCGGCCGGGGGCGGCAGGCGGCACCCACCTGTCGCAGGTAGTTGGCGAAGCAGAGCGTGCGCAGGCGGTCGGTGAGCCGGGAGCCGGCCAGGTTGAAGAGCCACGCCTGCAGGAAGGTGACGAGCCCGCAGAGAGCCGCCACTCCCGCGAACAAGCCCGCGTACAGCCGCGCCTGCGCCAGGATCTCAGCGCCGTCGCTCCACGAGAACATCTGCACGACACGCGGTAACACCTTCACATTACACTACTGAATATACCTAGTCTTGCCATAAATATTGTCACGAAGAATTAAAAATTATTTTTTTATTGCAAATAATATTTATTACTTTTACAGTGTGTTAGTTTAATACATAAATATAAAACAATTTAAAATATAAAAGCTTATTCGAAGTGGTCTCGATTGGCTGCAATACAGTCCTTTAAACGTTGAGGCCAGTTATCAATAGAAGCACGCGCTCTTTCCATGGGAAAATTCTTCACTGCCAATCGTATGGATTGTTTTAGGGACTCCAAATTATCATGGCGTTTAGAGCAAGCCATACTCTCTAAAACTGACCATAAATCATAATCCAGCGGATTAAGATCAGGACTAGACGACGGCCAGTCTTCAGCTCTGATGAAGTCCGAAACGTTCACTTCCAACCAAGACTACGTGGACCGAGCTTTATGACCTGGCGCCGAGTCTTGTTGGAAGGACCATACTTGGTTATTGAACATGGTGTTGTTAAGGGGCTTAACTACCTTCTCAAGAATGGTATTTTGATACACTTGTGCCGATGTTTTGATACCTTTTTCACAAAAATATGGCTCAGTCACTCCTTCATAGCTAACACCCCACCAAACCATCACTGAAGTCGGATAATGCCCACGTTGCACTCTGTCGACTAATTGGGAAGCTTCCTTAGAGCTTTGAGCATAAATACGGTCATTTTGTTTGTTAAAATGTTGCTCAATTGTAAAGATTTTCTCATCCGTAAACAAATTTTTTCTGTGACCTCCCTTTGCGTACCGCTTCAGTAGTTGTTTCGATTTTACCACCCTATTCTTTTTTAAATTATCAGTTAAAAATGACAAGTGCGTCTCTTATAGGCTGCAAGTCCTAAGTCATCTTTTAAAATACGCGACATGGTTCTGGGTGCTATCTTCATCTCCCGAGATAAAATCTTTTGCTTTCGGACAGGATTTCTTCGAATTCTTTCCCTTACTGCTTTGACCACCTTTTTCGTACGAACACTACGTGGACGGCCAGATCTTTTTCTGTCACAAACAGAGGAGGTCTCATTGTACCTATTAATAGCCCGGTACACAATTATTTGACTAATACCAAGCGTATGGAGAGTTTTAAAAATTGCATTTGGCTCCATACCAACTTTGTGTAATGCAATCACAGCGATTCGGTTCTCTTTATCACCCTACTCCATTTTAATATCGCAAAATATTGTACAATGTATTGGCGCCAAAATTAGAAAACTCAATGAACAATCGTATAAAAATTACAGATTCCAAATTCAAATGTAATATCTTTCTTATTTTTAACTGTAACAGTATTTATGGCCAGACTAAGTATAGCGTACAATACATTTTTAATGTCTGATGGTACCAACCATGGAGCCGGTCTGACGATAGAGTCGGAAGGTGGCCATACGAACTCCTAAGCTAGACAAGACAAACCTATCAAGTTTTGGGATCATTTGTTTTGTCTTAGTAAACATTAATGTGCTACATGATATTCTGGGCCCGAAGGCGGAGCCCGAAAATGACCAAAGGAACTAAAAAGTAATTTTTTTTATTTGAGGCTGAGGTGTGGCTCGGAGGAGTAATACAAGAGCTGCAAGAGTTCACGACCTAATTCCACCCCCCCCCCCCCCAGGACTACCAGAAAGTCGGGGAATTACCACCCATTTCTCGCTGAAATGCCAAAAATCCGTAATCAGCGATATCGATCCACATTCTTGTTGCGTACTGCACAAGAATGCTATTCTTTGCCACCATCTCTGTTTCCTGAAACCTGAGATCTTTGAATTTTCAAAGCTAGAGTGAATAGATATCTTCTAGATCGACGAGCTCCATCCTCGGCCACAACGTCGCTTAACATCGAACGAAATCGAGTTGGTGGTCAATCGTAAGTCTATCTTGCGTAAAAAAAAGTAATAAGTCGAGTTGGGGAAAACGTAAAGATTGAAGTGTCTCACCCCGTACAGCTTAGAGAATAGGTATGCGAAGGCGGGCATGGTGGCGCCGACGAGGAAGGAGGCGAGCCCGCCGGCCGCTACCAGCGGCCACTCGGGCGCGTGCAGCCGCAGCAGCCGCCAGCTGGAGACCGCCGGCTCCAGCTCCTGCTCGGCCGGCGTCTCCAGCGGCGCGGGCGGCGCCAGCTCCGGCGGCAGCGGCACGCGCGCGCCCGTCACGGAGCCCAGGCGCACGCTGCGCCGCATCGACTCTGCAACGAGCGACTCTCATACTCGTACTCACATTATCTACGCTAGATCGTGTTCTAAACTACTGCAAAATATCTTTTGTAACTTGTATCGTAAGCAGCAAGGTGAATACCTAATCTTCCTTGGTTGATCAGTGTAACTTGTATCGTAAGCAGCAAGGTGAATACCTAATCTTCCTTGGTTGATCAGTGTAACTTGTATCGTAAGCAGCAAGGTGAATACCTAATCTTCCTTGGTTGATCGGTGTAACTTGTATCGTAAGCAGCAAGGTGAATACCTAATCTTCCTTGGTTGATCAGTGTAAGCGAGTCTCCCTGATATAACTCTACAATACAGCATTATCTATAAATAATTATATTGCACGCCCGCTATGGGTACGCTGTTGAAACATTTTATTTTTAAGAACTTATGTACACAGTGTTGCAATAAAAAAATTCTGATTTCTGATTTCTGATTTCGATGTAGTCTCTAGCGACACGAACGAAGCTTTCTGTACACACAATCCTAATCGATACAGTTCCAGTTGAGGGTAATTGTGGTGTCTTCTTGACCTGGATCATCACCTCGAGTTAGCAGACTATCACGATACAAACACGACTTCCAAGGAGAAGGACGTTCTCAATTCGATTGAATGTTTTTTTGTATGTTTGTACAGCGATCACTCCGCCTCCACTCCGATCACAGCGATCACTCCGCCTCCACTCCGATCACAGCGATCACTCCGCCTCCACTCCGATCACAGCGATCACTCCGCCTCCACTCCGATCACAGCGATCACTCCGCCTCCACTCCGATCACAGCGATCACTCCGCCAAATTTGAATTGTGTTTGATGATACTTTTTTGTTTGGTAGATAATCGGTTCATTACTTGTGATTTTTATAATAAAATAACCGAAAAAAAAATATCCAAATAAACGAATAGTGATTTTGAAGTCGGTTTCCTTTAAATTTTTTAAAGTAGGTATAATTATTTATATTAGTTCATTAAAACCAATAAAAATGTACCTCTATGTGAGATGAACGAGGTGCGGAGGGACGTGCGCCGGAAATCGTCGACTGCTTCCGGGTCCGGCGGCGGCGGTTCATCGTCATCGACTTGTTCGGTGGGTGCCGGGAGCGCGCTCGCGACGCTTCTGTTGAAAGACGACTTGTTGTAGTGTGTATGTGTGAAGGGCAACACATATATATATTAGTGCACTCAGGCACGGGTGAGCTAGATGTACTCACTTAAAAAAAAAAAAATTACATAAAACAACTCGAAACTTCATCTGCTTCTGTCATGGATTTGACTAAAGCCGGACAAATCGTACTCGGTATGGTTTTCCCAAGCCTGTGAGCATATATTCCGATCAATATCGTAAATCGAACGATCGGCATAGTGTGTGTACGATCGATACATTACTCGTATAGATAGTATTGAGCGTATCGTGAGTTACCTGGCAGTGAGGTCCTCTTGCACCAGCCGCCAGTAGAGGCCGCGGCGCTCCATCAGGTCGCGGTGGGAGCCCTGCTCGCGCACCACGCCGCCCTCCATGTAGCAGATGCGCGTCGCGTTCACCACCGTGTGCAGGCGGTGCGAGACGACGAGTGTGGTGCGCCCGCGCGCCGCCGCGTCCAGCGCCGCCTGCACCTGCCGCTCGGCCGCCGGGTCCAGCGCCGACGTGGGCTCGTCCAGAAGCAGCAGCGCCGGCCGGCGCAGCACAGCGCGCGCGATGGCCAGCCGCTGCTTCTGTCCTCCCGACAAGGAAGCGCCGCGCTCGCCCACCAGCGTCTCGTATCCCTGCAGGTGCCAACACCATGTCTCATTCGCTACTCGCTACGTCAACTAGGAGCCGCGAACGACAGACGACCCTCGCTACTCGCTAAGTCAACTAGGAGCCGCGAACGACGGGCGACTCTCGCTACTCGCTACGTCAACTAGGAGCCGCGAACGACGGGCGACTCTCGCTACTCGCTACATCGACTAGGAGTCGCGAACGACAGACGACCCTCGCTACTCGCTACGTCAACTAGGAGTCGCGAACGACGGACGACCCTCGCTACTCGCTACGTCAACTAGGAGCCGCGAACGACGGGCGACTCTCGCTACTCGCTACATCGACTAGGAGTCGCGAACAACAGACGACCCTCGCTACTCGCTACGTCAACTAGGAGCCGCGAACGACAGACGACCCTCGCTACTCGCTACGTCAACTAGGAGCCGCGAACGACGGGCGACTCTCGCTACTGGCTACGCCGACTAGGAGTCGCGAACGACTGACGACCCTCGCTACTCGCTACGTCAACTAGGAGCCGCGAACGACGGGCGACTCTCGCTACTCACTGCGTCGACTAGGAGCCGCGAACAACGGACGATCCTCACTACTCGCTACGTCGACTAGGATCCGCGAACGACGGATGACCCTCGTTACTCACTGCGTCGACTAGGAGCCGCGAACAACGGACGATCCTCACTACTCGCTACGTCGACTAGGATCCGCGAACGACGGATGACCCTCGCTACTCACTGCGTCGACTAGGAGCCGCGAACAACGGGCGACTCTCGCTACTCACTGCGTTGACTAGGAGCCGCGAACAACGGACGATCCTCACTACTCGCTACGTCGACTAGGATCCGCGAACGACGGATGACCCTCGTTACTCACTGCGTCGACTAGGAGCCGCGAACAACGGACGATCCTCACTACTCGCTACGTCGACTAGGATCCGCGAACGACGGATGACCCTCGCTACTCACTGCGTCGACTAGGAGCCGCGAACAACGGACGATTCTCACTACTCGCTGCGTCAACTAGGAGCCACGAACAACGGACGAAGCAAAAGGTAGGGTTATATTTTTGACCGGTATGTGGGTATGTTGTAATGTATATGTATTATTTATGTTTTTGTGTTTAAGTAACATTAATGCTTTCATATACATTTTCTACAGCTTCTTCTATGCTGTGCTGGCTTCTAAAAGCCTCTATTTCTCTATTTAAGCTGAAAACTTAAAATATTTTAATGTTCATTCTCTTTGATTTCGTATTAATATTTTTACGCTGACAGCTTAGCCGTGCCAAAGAGATAGAATCTCTCAAAATTATTTCTTTTTATTTTGAGTTTTTAATCAATAACGAAAAGGTTTATTGAGATTTTACGCAGATTTACTGGCCATATATTTCAAATTAATTCCATGTATTCTATGTCTATATTGTAAATGGAACCAGGAAATCTGCATAAAAACGGAACACCTCAGCCTTTAGGGGTTCAGTTTTTGTTCAGTTTTCGATGAGTTTACTCCAGCACGGAGGTATCTTCGACCAGTATATTTTTACCGTTTTTTTATTATATAATAGATAAACGATAATAGTACATCGTTATAAAAGTAAATGTGAAGTGAGATTTCAGC
Organism: Lycia hirtaria; assembly: GCA_947563715.1. Taxonomy (NCBI): domain Eukaryota; kingdom Metazoa; phylum Arthropoda; class Insecta; order Lepidoptera; family Geometridae; genus Lycia; species Lycia hirtaria. The sequence goes on from OX387375.1 coordinate 32,089,909, forward strand.
TAAATAGTACATCATTGTGTAAAGTGAAATTTCAGCTGAAGATCCCAGGGATCTCCCTGGGTTAATAATTTGCCCGGGATGTTTGGGTGTTGAAGAACCCAATTTTAAAATTACCTCACTGAAAAGCATGGACCCATGGTATATGAGGTACCATCATTAAAACCACAGGTACTGTTCTTAACTTTAATCCTCGAATGAGGATTTCTAATTCCTCCCCGATGAGGAGAGAACCTGCATGGAGATTCGTATCTTGATCTCCAACTAATACTCCCCCTTAAACTTATCCAGAGTCCTATAGACTCCGGTCGCTTCCAGGAGGCCCTTTTTTGTAGTAGATTTGATGTTCAGAAAATTAACCCATGTTTTTATAAATCTACCTTTACCAAAATAAACAATGTTCTATTATATTTTCCTTTTTTATTTAATCTAATTAAGGTCTATTTAGGTTAGGTAGAATCTTCAGTAGTTCTGCACCTATTAGGCCTAACAGTCCGTTGCACCCGTAGGTAGCTCTTCTGGTGTAACGTGACAATGTACATATGTATGTTCCTCATGGCTCAATGGTAGTACGACTGCTTCTTGAGTAGGTCGTGGGTTCGATCCCCACCCAGGGCAAACATTTGTGTGATGAGCATGGATGTTTGTTCTGTGTCTGGGTGTTTCTATGTATCTTAAATATGTATTTACGAAAAAAAAAGTATATATGTATTCTATCAACCATCTAGTTTCCATAGTACAAGCTTTGCTTAGTTTGGGCTAGATGGCGTTGTGTGAAATGTCCTCCAATATTTATTTATTATTATTATTTTATTTATTTATACCCCCTAGGAGGCACGAAGTCAAGAAATCCCCCCCCCCCCCCCCCCATCATGTGTGGTATCATGGAACACGTGGTTTAAAAAAACGGACAAGTGCGAGTCAGACTCGCCCACCAAGGGTTCCGTACAAACTAGTAGATAAAAGGGGAAAATCATATATTTTTTATATTTTCCTTCATAACCTGAAAAATATACCTACATCGTAAAAATATTTAAAAACCTGTTTTTACTTATGGTAATTAAGCTCCCATTAATATGATACATGATACGGTTAAATTAAAAATGTCCAGTTTTTCCTATATGTGTACTATAGTACACATATAGGAATTTTTCCTATATGTGTACTATAACACAATGCTTCTTGCCAGATTTCATAGGTTTTGATTCCCTTGTGAGTGTCTAAATGTGCATTTTTTACGACATATTCGGCTGTAACTTTTTTTTTACGAAAACTTAGAAAATTTATTTTCTTTCTGCAGCAAGATACTATGGATCTGCGTATATGGTTTTAATTTCAACACGATACCTTTACGCGTTCCCGAGATAAAGGTCTTGATACCCGGACAGACAGACGGACAGACGGACAACAAAGTGATCCTATAAGGGTTCCGTTTTTTCTTTTGAGGTACGGAACCGTAAAAATAAACCGTCTTCAAGACAATCTAATTAACTGAAAACTTATTTTTTATTATTTGAACAAACGGGTTACTCACGTCTATATTTGAGCCGAAATCTCTGATTATAGTTTCAACCGCTTGGCGGTCTTCTTCAAATGGAGCAGCGCAGACGTCACTCCCGAAGGACGTTTCTTCTGGTCATGATTTATTGAAACCACGACCAGATACCCGAAGATAGCCGAGATAGAGATAGAGTCGGAGATTTCGACATAAAAATAGACGACTCACGTCTATTCAAATAAATATATAAAAATAAATAAATTATAAAAAACAGAGAAAATACAAATCTCTCAGTCCGTCCGGAGCTTCAACGCTTCCGGGTCGGTTCGTGTACATGTACTCGTATATGACACGTAAAAACATCCCGAGCGGAACGTCATCACTCCCTCATCAGAGCGAGGAGAAAACTTACGTTAGCGAGCTTGGTGATGAAGTGGTGCGCGTGCGCAGTCTTGGCGGCGGCCACCAGGTCCTCCTCCGTGACATGTCCGGCGCCCAGCGTGATGTTCTCGCGGATGGTACCGCTGAACAAGACCGGCTCCTGTCCCACCACGCCTGTGCACAGCGCCACATCGTTAGCCGCGCCTCTACGTCTCCACTCCACGGAGGAGTGGAGACGTAGAGGGAAACGGGAAATACGCCATAGGTTTTGTACATGCGAATGTCGAAATAAGCGTTTTTTTGCGACATATTCGGCTGTAGCTTTCATTTATGAAAACTGAGAAGTTTGATTTTTCTCTCTGCAGCAAGAGACTTGATATAGAGATACTAGAGATAGATCTGCGCAAAGGATCTGCGTATATGGTTTAAATTTCAATTCGATACCTTCACGCGTTCCCGAGATACAGGTCTTGACAGACGGACAGACGGACAACAAAATGATCCTATAAGGGTTCCGTTTTTTCCTTTTGAGGAACGGAACTCTAAAAATAATCCTGTACCTATCACGAAATTGTTGATTTTGATTAGAAATAAATAAATGAATATTATACCTTAGGACAAATTTACAAAACAGTTATAAGACCTGTCGTCATGTATGGATCAGAATGTTGGGCTGCGAAAGGATCGGATGAAAGGAGATTGCATGTAGCGGAGATGCGAATGTTGAGATGGATGTGTGGTGTGACGCGAATGGATAGGATTAGGAATGAATATATTAGGGGGAGCCTAAAAGTTGCACCCATAACAGAAAAAATATCCAGCAATAGATTATCGTGGTACGGACACATCATGAGAAGAGAAGAGGATCACATTTTAAAACGGGCGATCAATATGAGAGTGAATGGTAATTGTGGTAGAGGTCGACCGAAGAAAGTATGGATGAATTGCGTGAATGAAGACATGAGGGAAAATAGATATGACGAATGACAGAGATGAATGGAGAAAACGTAGATACTGTACCGACCCCACATAAGTGGGAACACGTACATACTGTACCGACCCCACATAAGTGGGAACACGTACATACTGTACCGACCCCACATAAGTGGGAACACGTACATACTGTACCGACCCCACATAAGTGGGAACACGTACATACTGTACCGACCCCACATAAGTGGGAACACGTACATACTGTACCGACCCCACATAAGTGGGAACACGTACATACTGTACCGACCCCACATAAGTGGGAACAGGGTAAGAAGAAGAAGATTATACCTTATCGCCTGGCGTTAAGCTTCTCACCCGACCGTCCCACACAAACTTTCCCGGGACAAATGCTCGATTCGAGTGATAGAGTCGCGTGAAGCGTATATAAGGTAGGGAGGTGATTATGAGGAGGTGCCAGGTTCTCACCGATGCTGGAGCGGTAGTGGTGCAGGTTCAGGTCTTGCAGGCGGTGGCCGTCCACCTGCACGGAGCCGGCGTCCGGCGTGTACAGCCGCTGCAGCAGCTGCAGCAGCGTCGACTTGCCGCAGCCGGAGCCACCAACCAGCGCCACAGTCTCGCCTGCACCCACACTTAGCGACAGCCCGCGCAGGACCTGCCACCATACCACGTGGTTTATCATTCTAAACTAAATACGACCCAATCGAGGACCTTCTTTTTTGAAGTCGGTTGAAGAGTTGTAACGTTAATTTCGTTTTATTAAGTTTAATGCGGCTGAGACTTACCTGCAATTACATACTCAGAGATTTAATAGCTTATACCTATTGCAAATGAAATACTTTCATTTCAGGTTTCACACATGTTTTTATTAATTTAAATCATGCTGATTGAAGTTACACAGGTACACAGGAACACAGGAATCATGGTCTTTACTCACATTATAATCGGTTTTACCAATTAACACAAATGATGTCGGCAGCGTGTCAGCATGACAGTGGTTATTGTCCGATATCAAATTCCTTCTGGTGCTTTAGTCATCTACATTTATGCGGAAACCCTTTTCTTCTTTTTCTCTTCTCAAATAGTAATTAAATCATTAAGTGGCCTTTTAAGGTGATTAAATTTAATCTATGGATGCTAAGGATTCGAAGGACGCTATCGACCCCTGAGGAAAAGAAGCGCTGACAGATGGCGCTGTTATGCATTTTTAATTAATTATAAATTTACTAAGTATTTTATTTTTAATATGTTACAGAGTAGAAGAGATCAGTGCATGTACCTTGACGTCCGGCCGGGAGGGGTAGCTGAAGTGCACATCCTGGAACACGAGGTCGCCGCGGAAGGTCGGCGGCTTCGCCCCGCGCTCCTGCAGCGCGTCGATACAGGAGCGCCGCTCCATCAGCCGGAACACGGACTCCGCCGCGCCGCGCGCCGCCGAGAACACCTCTAGGTGCGGGTGGCACATCGTGATGTTCTGCGCCGCGATGAACGTGCAGAACAACACCTGTGTACAGAAGAGCACGCTCAGACGAGCCTACGGGTGCTTGCTACTGGGTGAGGTGGCTCCACCATTCGGTTTCTCCTGTAAATCGCTCGTAAATACCACAAAACCTACTCCATTTGCCCGTTGCTTTCCTACTAGGATTGCAGATTACTAAAATTACTAAAGTAGAATACTAAAATAGGCTCCATTATTTTTCTTAAAATGTATCAACTGCTTCTCTTTCCGGGCATCCAGCAAAAGTAAGTTAAGGGACTCCGAGGGAAATTGGCGTTTATGCAGGCGAAGGGCTAATCCTCTGTTATTGCAAGACTAACAATTCTGTAACACCTTCTCCCTCCCAGCTAACCTAACTTCGGTCAAATACCGAGTGATACCGAGTAGGTTCATGGCGGCGGTTCGAGGCAATGGGTGAGGGCGGTGACTCACGGTGACCATCACTCCCGGGTGGTACTCCTGCAGGTCCGGGGCCAGGTTCATGTCGCGCACGACGAGCTCGGCGCCGTACGCGAACACGATGGCGTTGAGGCTGTAGGTGAGCAGCCAGCCGAGCCCCGCGCCTGCGCCCGCGTAGAGGCCGCGTGCGCGCGCCTCCCGCGCCGCGCCGACCAGCGCGCCGCGGTAGCGCTCCACCTCCACGTGCTCGCCGGCGTACGCGCGCACGGTGCGCACGGCGGCCAGCGCGTCCTCCACCTGGCGGCCGGCGGCGCTGTAGGCGGCCACCTCGCGCGCCTGGCAGCGCGTCTGGCGACGCGCTCCCAGCCACGCGACCGCCACGGCGGCCGGCACCACGCTGAGGCCGGCCAGCGTGAGCCGCCAGCCGTACGCCAGCGCCAGGCTGCACCCGCACGCCACGGAGCCCACCAGGTATGACGTCATCGCCACGTGCTCGCCCGCGCCCGCCCGCAGCTTCTCCATGTCCCTGCAACGCACGCGCACACGTCATTCCTCCGCTCCTCGTGCGTTCCGGTCGAGACAACGAAGGCATACTTACTAATTCATCACGCCGGTTAAGTACATGATTACAACACTCACTCGGTCAACGTGGACGCGAAGTTGAGACTAGTGTTCGTGTCGAAGAACGCTATCTCCTGGGAGATCACGGAGCGCAGCAGCCGTAACCTTAACCGCATCACCTGGAAACGTTCGTTACATCATTTGGATTTTGAATGTGATCGATAAAAAATATGGGGCTTCACTCGCCGACCTTTAGTAATAAAAATTAAAATAATTTTTTTATAAAATCTGTATAGTTTAAAAAAACTGAAACAATCGTTTTCAAAATACGCAAATTTTAAGTTTTAAAAAAAAAAAAAAAAAAAAAAAAAAAAAAAATAACAAACTACCGAACCCTGAAATTTCTGTCAGCTCTTAGAACTTTCTCCTTTTTTAAATCGTTAAAAATAGTAAGAGAGGAAATCCTCAAAACTAGTTTAGAGGCACTTTGAATATTAATGTTAAACTTGAGAGGTCCCGTATGATGAAGTCTACACTCCGACCCACTCGCGCCCATATCCAAAACCCCGAGAGCTTTCAGCTCGAACTATCAAATCGCTTCGTGTGCCTGGAGAGCTGCGCATCGGTGGATGAGATCAATAACAGGTTTGTGGAAACTGTCCGTACGGTGGGCGCGAAGTTTTATAAGCCCCATCGTACAAATAGACCGCAAAAGCTCTCGAGCCATACCCTTGACCTCATGGCTGAACGACGCTCATTGCAACTGCAAACTTCCGGTGACGCCGAGTCATATAGGCGGCTCAATAGACTCATATCAAAGTCTATGCGACACGACATCCGTACCTTTAATACTAATCGTATTAAAGATACGATGGAGCGGAATAAAGGCTCCAAAGTATTCGAAAAAGACATGTCTATTGGGCAGAGCCAGTTGACGAAGCTGAAGATGGAAGATGGCAGTTTAGCGTCGACCAAGGCAGAAGTCTTGAGGGAAATCGAGAGGTTCTATGGACAGTTATACACATCGGTCGCAAAACCTGTTAGCAGTTTGGGCAAAGATCCAAGAGCCAAACTGACTCGACATTATACCGAAGATATCCCGGACATCAGCCTGTACGAGATTAGGATGGCCTTGAAACAGCTCAAGAACAACAAGGCACCGGGCGACGACGGAATTACATCAGACCTACTGAAAGCGGGTGGAACACCGGTACTGAAAGTCCTTCAGAAGCTCTTTAATTCCGTCGTGCTTGAAGGTACAACGCCAGAAGCATGGAACAGAAGCGTGGTGGCGCTGTTCTTCAAAAAAGGAGACAAGACTTTGCTGAAGAACTACAGACCCATCTCGCTTCTGAGCCATATCTATAAGCTGTTTTCAAGGGTCATCACGAATCGTCTTGAACGCAGGTTTGATGACTTCCAGCCTCCCGAACAAGCCGGTTTCCGAAAAGGCTATAGTACCATAGACCACATCCATACGCTGCGGCAAGTGATACAGAAGACCGAAGAGTATAACTTGCCCCTTTGCTTGGCGTTTGTGGACTAAGAGAAAGCCTTTGATTCGATCGAGACCTGGGCGGTGCTTGAGGCTCTCCAGCGATGCCGTATTGACTATCGGTATGTCGAAGTGCTGAAGTGTTTGTACAACAACGCCACCATGTCAGTCCGAGTACAAGACCAGAATTCAGAGGCAATTCCATTGAAGAGAGGCGTGAGACAGGGAGACGTTGTCTCTCCGAAACTGTTTACCGCCGGTTTGGAAGATGCCTATAAGCTTCTGAAATGGAAAGGGCTTGGCATCAATATTAACGGCGAGTACATCACTCACCTTCGGTTTGCCGACGATGTAGTAGTCATGGCAAAGTCGATGGAAGAGCTCAGTACGATGCTCGAAGACCTCAATAGAGTTTCCCAAAGGGTGGGCCTCAAAATGAACATGGACAAAACGTAGGTTATGTCGAACGTCCATGTAGTGCCCACCCCAATATCTGTGGGGAACTCCACTCTTGAAGTTGTTGACGAATACGTCTACCTAGGACAAACGGTCCGATTAGGCAGGTCCAACTTTACGACGGAGGTCAATCGTCGTATCCAACTCGGCTGGGCAGCGTTCGGGAAACTTAAAAGCGTCTTCTCGTCCAATATTCCCCAGTCCCTCAAGTCGAAAGTTTACAACCAGTGTGTGTTACCAGTGATGACATACGGCACTGAAACGTGGTCCCTAACTATGGGCCTTATAAAGAAGCTCAAGGTCACGCAACGAGCTATGGAGAGAGCTATGCTCGGAGTCTCTCTACGAGATCGAATCAGAAATGAAGAGATACGTAGACGTACAAAAGTCACCGATATAGCACAGCGGATTAGTAAGTTGAAGTGGCAGTGGGCAGGGCACATAGCACGTAGAACTGATGGCCGATGGGGCCGAAAGGTTCTCGAGTGGAGACCACGTACCGGCAAGCGCAGCGTAGGAAGACCAGCCACGAGATGGACAGATGACCTCATACAAGTGGCGGGAAGACGCTGGATGCAAGCCGCTTCCAATCGGTCTTTTTGGAAATCCATGGCCTATGTCCTGGCCTATGTCCAGCAGTGGACTTCTTATGGCTGAGATGACGATGATGAGTTCGTTTACGTACCTACTTAGGTAGAGGCCCAGTATTGATTTTCTTCGTGTTATTTCTCTTTTTTGAAGTTGGTTTAATTTTTTTAAATTACTTTTATTTATTCATTTTTAATGGTATCTACTCGTTTTGTTTGAAATTAAAAATTGTATTCACAAAACTTCACTGGGTAAGTTCGTTTAATTTTCAAACACACTTCATTACTGTTTTAACGCCTGATTTTTGCGTTATAATGCCAGATCCTTTTACATAGTATGTGTGATAAACCTACCGAATTTCGTTCAGATCCGCCCAGTAGTTTGTATAGCGTCGTTGAAATGATTATATTTTAACACTAAAAAAGTCAATTTCTTGGAAACTACTAAACCGATTTTAATCAAACTTACGGCGACTTCTAAGCTGAGAGCTACGTTATTCAATATACTTATAGAAATAATTTTTGCAATACAACTATACATACACTTATGAAATTTGGCACAGATGCTTAGAAGCTGGTATAGACTAACACAAAACTGTGCAGTTCTGATAATATTACAAACATACAGGTCGAATTGATAACCTCCTTGTTTTTGAAGTCGGTTATTAAAAACACCTCTTTATGTAAGTTTGTACTGTAGGTTCCAAAAGTATCCTGTTGCAGTGTTTTGTTTTTCAGTGTACAAGCTACACTCCCATCGGATGATGGACAGACCACTGTACAGTACTTTTTATTTGTGTTAGAAGTATAATCGGAGCTGTCAACGTAGTGACAGCAGCAGCACAGCAGCAGTTACCATTCTGGCGGCGGCCCAGTTCGTGAGGGAGACGGCTGCAGCGGCGGTGGCCAGCTGCACGACCATGATGACCAGCGAGGCCACCCCGAAGGCGACCGAGTCGCGCACTAGCGCCTCCATGTGTGCGTCGCGCTCGCCTGCGGGCCTGGAACACGAGCGACGAGCCGCGGTCAGGGGACACTAATGCATAATGTAGGTCATTTGTATCATTCTGTATTTACACAATATGTGGAAATGGGCACTTGAATTTTGGAATTGCTGTACCTATAAGCGAAACTGTTTATGAATAATTTGTTCCCATTAATTTAATTATTTACATTAAGTAGCTGTTAGTTTTCCATGTAAAATAAAATAAAAATAAAATAAAATAATGCGATGACGGCATGTGATGCGGCACTCACAGCAGTTCGCCGCCGCCGAAGAGGCGCAGCAGGCGCGCCGCGGCGGGCGCGGGTTCAGCGCGGTGCCGCGACACGAACAGCGCCGTCAGCTCGCCGTAGATGAGCACGGCGCACACGAGGCTGCAGGAGGCGAGCCACGCCAGCGCCGCGCCGCCGCCGGTCGCGCAGCGCTCGCCCCACGTCGCGTACCGCCACTGTGCCGACAACCACACCACCGACATTAATACACTTGTCTTGGGACGACGCACCCGAGCCTCGTGGTCGAAGCATGCCATATACCATACCATTAATACTGATTTTTGTAAAATTTCTAATCAAAATAAAGTTTTTGTTTTTCTGTACATTTGTAGTTAAGTCCTGCTTGTTGGCTCAGTCCCGCATATTAATTTCTAGTCTCCCGCATATCCGCGAATAGGAGTTGGACATACTAGTCCCTCGTACTAGTCTAGCTCGGTCACGTTTTCGCAGCAGTTTTAGGCGCGGCGTTGTTCGGTTAGTTCCGTCATCATGAAGGACGTTCTACGACGGTTCTACGTCATAAATTCAAATTCAAATTTATTTCGTAAGACATGGGGTGTTTACAGGTGTTAAAACTTTTAGTTATATAGAATCACCATGTTTGAACCTTCAGGTAGGTGTGCAAAATGTACAAAAGGTAATTTAATTATTAAACAAAATATAGATTACAAAGAACAATTTAAAATAGGCATGTCATACTCTCATACAAGTCAAATAAAATAAAAGGTATGTCTCATAATGTCAAACAATATTAAATATTATATTATATATATTTTTTTGGTGATCAGGGTGATCCTTTTGCACCCGCCATTTTTAGCCTGGCCATTCATCCAATTATTCAACGTCTCCATTCTAAACTAAATGTTTGGTATTTGGATGACGGAACCCTGGGGGGTGATGCGGGCACTGTTCTTAACGATTTACAAATCCTGATAGACGAATTTCGTCTTATTGGTTTAGAACTAAATTTTTCCAAATGCGAACTTTATGTTTGCGACTCCTGTTCTGACAAAGATTTGGTTATTAATAAATTCAATGTTTTGGCACCTAATATCAAATTGTTGGACAGCCGTTCTCTTTGCCTTCTGAGTTCACCGATATTAGATGATTCTTTTCATGTTTTGTTGAAGAAAAATTCAAAATTTTAAGAGTGCCTCTTCTAGGTTACTCAAAATAAACGCCCACATGGCGTTTACAATTATCTAATATTGTTTGTTCGTTCCGAAATTTATGTATTATTTACGATGTAGTCCACTGTGGAAACACGGTGAGCTCCTTTTGAGCTTAGACAATGTCGGAAAGGAAACTCTTATATCGGTTTTGAATGTTGACATGAATGACAGGATATGGTCACAAGCCTCACTACCTGTACAGCTAGGAGGCTTAGGGGTCCGCAAAATTTCGAGTGTTGCTTTACCGGCTTTCTTATCCTCGGTTCATAGTACTCATAAATTAGTAGAAAAAAACTCGTTCCATCTTTAGGCCATTCTGTAGTCGTTGCTTTTTTGGACGAGGCCCAGATTGCTTGGAGGCTGGCTTGTCCAAATACCGATTTTCCCAGGACGTTATCGTCGCAGAGACTGTGGAATCGGCCGATCTGTGAACTAGCACGGAATTCTCTTTTAGATACGTGTACTAGCGTCGCAGATCGTGCTCGTATTCTTGCAGTTTCTGTTTGGGAATCGGGTCTTTGGTTACAAGCTATGCCGTCTTTTAATACCGGCTGCCTTTTAGATCCAACTGCATTTCGTCTAGCAGTCAGCTTGCGTTTAGGAGCAAGGTGTTGTGAGGCCCATATCTGCCAGTGTGGTACTGCAGTTGATCAGCTCGGCCACCACGGTCTCTCATGCTCGAGAAACTCTGGTCGAATTGGTCGTCACGCGAGCCTGAATAATATCATCCGCCGGGCTTTTACCACCGCCAATGTTGCAGCTGTGCTCGAACCGAGTGGTGCGCGTGACGATGGTAAAAGGCCTGACGGGATGACGCTTGTGCCATGGAAGTTCGGACGGCCCCTTGTGTGGGACGCCACGTGCGTTGATACTTTGGCACCGTCTCATCTTCCTGAGACACGGAGTAGGGCTGGCACTGCGGCTAATTCGGCGGAGCAGCACAAGCGGCGTAAATATGTTAATCTCGGTAGAGGTTACATATTTGAGCCGTTTGGTGTCGAAACTTTGGGTCCGTGGGGACCGGAAGCTCATCAAATTTTCAAAAAATTATCTGAGCGCCTGATCGATTGGACGCGTGACCAAAATGCTGGCGCGTATCTGGCCCAACGCATAAGCATTGCCATTCAACGTGGCAATGCAGCCAACGTGGCAGTGCGGCTAGCATGCTGGGCACGCTGCCAACTGGTAGTGGGTTTGAGCATTTGGATTATCTTTAGACCTTTATCGGTCTGGGGTGATCGATGTGCTTTTTGTGTAGTAGTTTAGTTAGTTGAGTCTGTATATTGTTGTGTTGTAGTTAATAAAGGCGCTTGACACAAAAAAAAAAATATAATAATTAAAATAATGTCAGAATTATAAAATTATTTGTCTTTGTCTTTCATGTATTCGTCAAGAATCAGAATCAGAATCAGAATCAGAATGTAAGTTATTGCGAAACTGTGTATACGAAGGTGTTTCATTTAAGATAATAATAGGTTCTGACAGTTGGCCCTTACAGGTGTGCAATATCAACATTGAAAAATTATAATGCTACATACATTTTTAAACCAATTATACAAGATTATATTATGCACTCTTAATATCTATATTAATTAAATTCTATTTACATTTATAACACTGACACAAGGGATAAGCAAACAGTTTTTAAATACGAGTATAAATAAAAAAAATGTTGAATTTCATAGGAAGTCTTGGTAAATAGATAAGTAATCATTGCTTCCTTCATGTCGTAAAATCCTTTTGACAACAATCATTTCTTAAGTTCTCTGTTAAATTTAAGACCATTTAGTTTTTTTATATCTGCAGGTAATTTATTGTATGTTTTTATTGCTGTGAAGTAAGAGTTTCTGTAATATAAAGCATTATTTGCCTCAGGTACAAAAATATTATTTTTATATTTTGATCGTAATATCCCTGATCTACTTGAGGAGTTAAAGAAATCACTATGATTATACTTAACAAATAAACGAATTTCATATATAAATATACAGGTGAGCGTGAGGAACTTGTATTCTTTAAATATATGGCGAAGAGAATCGAGACTGCTCAAATTGAATATTGCTCGGAGACACTTCTTTTGTAGTAAGAATGTCGATTCTAAGTCAACAGAATTTCCCCAGAATATAATACCATAGCATAAAAGAGGATAAATGTAACCATAATAGGCGTTTATTGCAATTTGTTTTGATGATATGTTTGTTAGTATATATAATGAGTGAATATATTTACTGATTTTGTTATTTATTTTAGAAATATACGATTTCCAGTTTAGGTTAGTGTCTATAGTGACACCAATTTTTTTTGCCTCATTTACCATTTTGACATTTAATCCTCTGTTTGCCACATTAAGTTCCAGCGGGTTTCTTTTGTAATTTCTAAACTCTATTAATTTAGTTTTACCAATATTTACTTTAAGGTTTATGTTTTCTAACCAGTTCATAACTTTTTCTAATGTATTATTAATATATCTTTCAAAATCATCATGGTCTTTATTTTCTTTAGGTATATACTTAGTCTGGCCATAAATACTGTTACAGTTAAAAATAAGAAAGATATTACATTTGAATTTGGAATCTGTCATTTTTATACGATAGTTCATTGAGATTTCTAATTTTGGCGCCAATACATTGTACAATATTTTGCGATATTAAAATGGAGTGGGGTGATAAAGAGAACCGAATCGCTGTGATTGCATTACACAAAGTTGGTATGGAGCCAAATGCAATTTTTAAAACTCTCCATACGCTTGGTATTAGTCAAATGTTTGTGTACCGGGCTACAATAGGTACAATGAAACCTCCTCTGTTTGTGACAGAAAAAGATCTGGCCGTCCACGTAGTGTTCGTACGAAAAAGGTGGTCAAAGCAGTAAGGGAAAGAATTCGAAGAAATCCTGTCCGAAAGCAAAAGATTTTATCTCGGGAGATGAAGATAGCACCCAGAACCATGTCGCGTATTTTAAAAGATGACTTAGGACTTGCAGCCTATAAGAGACGCACTGGTAATTTTTTAACTGATAATTTAAAAAAGAATAGGGTGGTAAAATCGAAACAACTACTGTAGCGGTACGCAAAGGGAGGTCACAGAAAAATTTTGTTTACGGATGAGAAAATCTTTACAATTGAGCAACATTTTAACAAACAAAATGACCGTATTTATGCTCAAAGCTCTAAGGAAGCTTCCCAATTAGTCGACAGAGTGCAACGTGGGCATTATCCGACTTCAGTGATGGTTTGGTGGGGTGTTAGCTATGAAGGAGTGACTGAGCCATATTTTTGTGAAAAAGGTATCAAAACATCGGCACAAGTGTATCAAAATACCATTCTTGAGAAGGTAGTTAAGCCCCTTAACAACACCATGTTCAATAACCAAGTATGGTCCTTCCAACAAGACTCGGCGCCAGGTCATAAAGCTCGGTCCACGCAGTCTTGGTTGGAAGTGAACGTTTCGGACTTCATCAGAGCTGAAGACTGGCCGTCGTCTAGTCCTGATCTTAATCCGCTGGATTATGATTTATGGTCAGTTTTAGAGAGTATGGCTTGCTCTAAACGCCATGATAATTTGGAGTCCCTAAAACAATCCATACGATTGGCAGTGAAGAATTTTCCCATGGAAAGAGTGCGTGCTTCTATTGATAACTGGCCTCAACGTTTAAAGGACTGTATTGCAGCCAATGGAGACCACTTCGAATAAGCTTTTATATTTTAAATTGTTTTATATTTATGTATTAAACTAACACACTGTAAAAGTAATAAATATTATTTGCAATAAAAAAAATTTTTTTTCTTCGTGACAATATTTATGGCAAGACCTATTACAAGACAATTTACCTATTGTTGAAATATGAGTAATATGCCTTTTCAATGATCGCTGTCGGTCCGACGTTCGACACGACGGTCCTACGTCATAGCCACTGTCGGTCCGACGTCCGATACGACGTTCAGCAACCAGGAAATAAAACCAGTAAGTATAATATAATGAACTGGGTAGGTACTCGTATTTACGATCGTACCTTAATATTAACGAACGAGTCATTACTTATTAAATTATAGCATCGTTGTAAGTATCGAGTAGTACATTACACGATCACCTTAACAATAAGATACTTACATTAATAGTTCAATATCAATTAAGAATAATCGAAGTGCTGTATTTTTAACAAAAGGTTCCTGCAGACCACTATGATTAACAGTTATCATTGTTGTTTGCAGTCGTCTCGATGTACATCATCATCGACTGCAAACATTTCATATCACCGTGAGAGTAAGAACACTGAGAGCCGATACGTGAGTCGTGCAGCAACGCGGCGCGCCCTCGCGCGCCGAGAGGTGATGGCAGACGGCACGCCACGCGTCTGCCACTCGGCTGGGGCGCCGCCGCCGCCGGAGAGCCTGTACAGTACCGACGGCACGAGGACAAAGAGGCACTGAGGTCAGGGTGGAGGCGGCCGTTGCCGCCTGCCACTCCCACGACATTGGTTCGCCGCGAAGGTGGCTTTGTTCATTCATACAGCCGCCGTTTCCAGTCAATGAGTGAACTGATCTTTCTGCCGATAGCAGACCTACACCGTTTCAGCAGTTTCGCGGAAACAGCTCGGACGGCGATGGAGCAGTTCTCGGTCAATTGTACGGCCGCACCGAGGCGAAACCTGGGGGTTACCACAAACGTAATAGTAGTCTTATTACAATATAACTTTGACCTTTGTCTTGCTCTCTCAACTGTAGGAAGAGCGAGACAAAATTCGAAATAATATTGAAATAAGATTGCTTGATCGCTTGTGGTACAGGCCCTGTCTGATCGATCGAGAATCATTGTGTAAGGTGTCCCGTTGCACCGTATCTATTCGGTTGACTTTGACAATGACCTTCATTGCTAGACCACTGAAAACCGTGATGATTTTTTGTGGTACTCATGAATTTCGTCGAAATTTCGAGGATGAACCAATGCAAACGGATATAGAAGTCAAGAGCGATGGTTTTATGTTCGATCAAAATTAATTATTTAATAAATTATTAAATAATATTTTTTTATTAATTAATTAATTTATTATTTAAATTAATTATTTTTTTAATCAATTGCGACTGGCCTATAATGGCCTTAAAATGTATGGGGTTCCAAATTGCTCTGGGGATACTGGCACTGGCGCAAAAGGATAATAAAATTATACGAGTATAATTTTAACAAATAAAACTTTATTCTAGTACGACACAAATAACGAAATCTATCCCACAGAAGTACCTCCTCATCACCAGTGCGCAGCAACTGACGTGTCTCTGACATACTGTTCTCTAGCGCACAACATCCCTTCACACTTACATAAATACATTCATGTGTTCCTACAATTTTAAGTGAAAATCGATTTCTCCAGCGATCTATATGTACTAAGTTTACATTGAATACTCTCTTTTGATTTCCGTCTTTGGATTTCTCTCTTTATTTCAAGTACAGTCAAGTCTACATGTAGCTAAGTATAAGTTATATTTTAATGTTATCTAAAATGTATGCTGTCAAAAATGTATAAATATGTATTCATTAGAAGATTGAGGTGGTTATTTTCCTGTTACTCAGAGGCTTTATGTGTGGGTATTTCCCGACGATTTCTCCGCTCTCTTCGATAATTATACCTATGTATATAGTGACTCGCTTGCCGCGGTCACTGCTCCACTGTAACCAGCGCCACTGGCCGCAGGGCCTGCCACACTGCTGCACTGCTGACGAACGGTTTACGTTAATACAATAAAGTAATATAGAAACATGCAAGCGCACTCACGATCCAAAAACCTTCTTGCGCAGCCG
The DNA here is from genome assembly GCA_947563715.1 of Lycia hirtaria. NCBI lineage: Eukaryota > Metazoa > Arthropoda > Insecta > Lepidoptera > Geometridae > Lycia > Lycia hirtaria. Next base: position 32,105,974 of record OX387375.1, read on the forward strand.
GTAAGTGGTGACTACCCGCATCCTGAGGGTTACTCGACATCTATTAATCATAATTCATCGTACACTTCACTAAAGTTCCTCTCTCTAACTGCAGCAGCTTCTATTGTATGTCGTCAGTCAGTTTGTCACTCGGAACGAAACCTTTTGTACGTATAGACAATGTAATTGCGTCCACGTGCATACAAATATGTAAATAAATGGATAACATTTTATGATAAGCTACGTAGTGAGAAACGCCCGCCACCAACGCATTTTTAGGGTTCCGTACCTCAAAAGGAAAAAACGGAACCCTTATAGGATCACTTTGTTGTTCGTCTGTCTGTCTGTCCGTCTGTCCGTCTGTCTGTCTGTCTGTCTGTCCGGGTGTCAAGACCTTAAGGCGTGAAGGTATCAAGTTGAAATTAAAACCATATACGCAGATACTATGGATCTTGCTGCAGAAAGAAAAATCTAATTTCTCAGTTTTCGTAAAAAAACGTTACAGCCGAATATGTCGTAAAAAACGCACATTTCGACACTCACAGAGGAATCAAAACGTATGGGGTACTTCCCGTTGACCTAGAACTCTGAAATTTGGCAAGAAGCATTGTGTTAGAGTATCTACACATATAGGAAAAAATCCGAAAACTGGTAATTTTTTATTTAATCACAAAAAATAGTCTCTATGCAAGGAATGAGGGCCCAAATTTTAAAGTGAATTAACCGTATCATGTGGGGTATCATATTAAAGAGCCTCATTAGCATAAGCTAAAACAGGTTTTTAACACATTCTTCGCCCCCTGCAAACCCTTCACTTCAGCTGGGAACCAAAACTTTTTAGGCGAATTTTGATTAAGTACAGAGTGGCCGCGCAAAGCAACGTTGACTGCCTCAAACGCCGGCGGTTTACTGACTACTACAAAATGAACGTCACGTTGAGTGACGCGGTCGATTCGAACAATACGTCTCCGTGCATACAAAATATTTAAAAATATAAAACTGTAATTTTTAGATCAACAAACTAATTAATCGTGTAAAACTATTAATAATAGTAATGTGATAACGTTATCTAGACGTGGAAATAGTTAAAACGTTTTAAAATCATCGCGAAATAAAGTGATAGTGTTAGCTGCGTATTCTTACGTTGTAAATTGTAAACATCGACTGTGGACCATAAACTGAATAGTGTAGTGATATAAACAATAATTATTGAGGGAACAGTGCTAAAAACTGAGAAATAAGGGATAATCAAAATAAAATAAACTGATTATTTTTCTATTACCACCCTCATTAATTTTTATTGTAGTGAATAAATACAATCAATGGAGTGTTATTAAACCAGTGCTAAAAGTGTATGAGTCACCGCTAAACTGTTTTTGACGATATTGGCTTACAAACGCCGATATTACAAGCAAAAATATTTTAATATTTTGCCTGCGGTCACGTATGTACCTAGATATAGTTAGACATAAACATTGCAGTTGAGACCGCTACAGACCTGCGGCTTCAGCGAGTGACTCATTGCATACCAATCTTGCCGTATATTGTACCTACTCATTAACAGCTGTGTTTCTGCTCACTAAAGTACACACATTTAAGACGATAAACCATTATTATCGTTTTTTTGTTTTGACCTGCCATCATTACAATGCAGTGCGCTGGCTGTTGTACTATCATTCCGGCCACTGAGGAGAGCATGCATTGTACAATATCTAAGTGCAATAAAATCTATCACCTTCTATGCGCGGGTGAGAAAAAGGCAGCTGAAAGCACCAAAGGCGTCTGGGTATGCCCTGAGTGTCGCTGTTCAGCGAAAAAGGGTGGCGATAATAGCCTGACTCCTGTAGGCTTTTCAAAGAAATCCCAGGATGCTAATGTCACCATCCGTAAGAAAGTAGTCTCTGCGTCGTCCAAAACTACGGAAGAACAAGTTCAACACTTTAAAAAAGGAGAAGATGCCCCAACTGAGGATGTACATGGTCTTCGGCAAGAGATTCTGTCGTTGCGGCAGTTGCTTATGCAATCTATTGCTGTCACAAAAATTAATGATGCTCGATTAGAAAGTCATGCGGTTCAAATGCAACAACTACAGGAAAAACTGAACCACTACGAGGCTGCGAATACGGCTTTGTCCTCGGAAATGAAGAGATACGCTGCGCAAATAGAACTCCATACGTCTAATAAGTGTTCAGCAGTTTCTAGCGCATCAGTTGTACCAGGAACTCCACCCAAAAACACATCTTTTTCTCTTAAAGAACCAGATGTTACTCCTTTGAGAACAAAAAAGCAGAAGGAGAGGATACAGGGAAAGGGAAAGGTTGAAACTAAAAAAGTTGCTCCCACTGCCCCATGTCACTCGATTAATCGAGACAATGGGTCGCCACCGCGACGCTCACACGAGCCCGTCAATATCCTCAATACATCACCATCCATCAAACCGACGACACCAGGGGACACCGAACGTTATCACGGCACATCTACAAAGCATCAATTAGAAATGAGTACTATGCCTAAATCCCATCTCGATGACAAAAGCTGGACGGAAGTACGATACAAAAAACCGCGCCAATCGGTATCACTGCGCTGCGTCGCCGGGCCTACAGTGACGTCACTTAAAGCGGCCGAGCATCGGAAACACTTCCATTTATGGAATATGCTATCTGGATTAGATGAAATAAAGAAATATTTGAGCGATCTTTGTCCGCAGAAGGCAATTACCGTTGAACAGTTGAAGACGACTCATAATTATAACTCATTCAAAATAGGAGTACCTGAGGACTGTTACGATAAATGTTTCTCAGTAAATGTTTGGCCTGAGAATGCGCGAGTGAAAAAATGGATCAACTACAGAAAACGTTCTCCTACCTCGGACGGACAAACATTTCGTCGCGGAGTCGGCGCCCTATGAGCCGCGTAATCAAGAATATCTCATTAACGTATTCTATCAGAATGTTAGAGGACTGAAGACAAAGCTCCGAACATGGTATACAAGCTTGTCACTCTCGGATCATGTGCTCGTCGCGGCTTCGGAAACCTTCCTCGACGGGTCAGTGGGGGACGCCGAGGTAGTACCAGACGGATGGACATTGCTTAGACGAGACCGTGCTTCCCCTTGTGGGGGAGTTTTGCTAGCTGCGAGGCCGGGTGTTACCATATGTCGGCGACCTGAGCTCGAGTCTAAACTAGGAGAAGATCTTTGGGCGTCTGTGACATATCGCGGTGTTTCTTTTATAGTTTGCGTCGTATACATTAAACCAAAAGCTATCGACGCCGTGTACATGAATGTATTTAATAACGTAGAAACATTTTTAACTGATTCAGACACAAGAATTTTTATTCTTGGTGATATTAATATGAATAGTGCATCTAATAATATAAAAAAATATTATTGTTACTTTTTGACATATTGTAATCTAATAGATTTTAATGGAATTTTTAATTCTCACGGAGGTATTTTGGACGTAGTGTTGGCGCAGGAGTGCTCTGAGACGGCGACGGCGGCGCAACCTGTTTGTGTGCGAGAAGCCGCCGACGGCTTCGTACCTATCGATGTATTGTACCATCCTGCTCTGGAGATAATGCTCCCTTTACGATTACATAACAGCTGTGCACGGCTACAGCCTAGTAACTTAGATACATCGCGCGACTGGAACTTTAAAAAGATGGATATACCTCTTTTTCACTCATTGCTTGCCGAAACCTCTTGGGCACCTGTACTTGAATGTAGTGATGTCGCAACCGCTACTGATATTTTCTATGATACTATCTATACATTATTTGACTTAACTGTTCCTAAAAAGAAAAGACAAGTAGCTAAATGCAACAGATTTCCGGTTTGGTTTGATGCAAATATTATAAAGGATATTCGGCGTAAAAAGAGATTACACAGGGTGTGGTTGAGGTCGAAATGTAATACATCGTACAAGTTATACACAGATCTTCGTAATAGCTTGAAGAACCGTATCTCAGACGCATATAAATCGTATACTGCTCTTATCGAAGAAAACTTACGGCTGCGCCCTCAGCATTTTTGGAGCCACGTGCATAGACTCAGATCCAAGGGTGGTTTCGAACCCTGTGTCTCGTATCAAGGTGTTTCTTTTACTGGGGTTGAATCTGCAGAAGCGTTTGCAAACTATTTTTCCAGCGTCTTTTTAAATAACAAGCCACTTTTAGATGTTGACGAGTGTTCTGCATTAGGCTATCAAGGCGGTTACGTTAGCTTACCCACGGTGATCCCCCAAGATATCGAACGAGCCCTGAATAAGCTCAAAATAGAAAGCTCACCTGGTCCGGATAACTTACCTAGCTTTGTCCTTAAAACTGGTAAAAAACATTTAATTCTTCCACTACACCATATTATAAATCTTTCGCTTAAAAATGGCAAGTACCCCACACAGTGGAAATTATCAAGGGTAACCCCCATCCCAAAGAATAGTAAAAAAACCGTAGTAGAGGAATATCGTCCAATCGCAATTCTATGTGCGCCTGCCAAAATCTTTGAGTACATTCTGCACAATGAAATATATAGCCAGGTAAAACAACAGATAGGCGAAGAGCAGCACGGATTTAGGCCGGGCCGATCAGTAAATTCAAACCTGTTGTGCTTAACAGACTATATATCTAGCGCTATGGATCGTGGATCACAAGTTGATGTAGTATATTTCGATTTTCAAAAGGCCTTCGATAAAATTGATAATGATATATTATTGCATAAATTATCTACGTTTGGCTTCACTCGCGATTTCTTAATTTTTATGGCCGATTTCTTGAGGGACCGGTGTCAATATGTGAGGCATGGTACATATGTATCTCAACCATATTGCACTAGTTCTGGTGTAAGCCAGGGTTCTGTCACTGGTCCGTTACTCTTTCAAATGATGATTCACGACCTACCTAATGTACTATCTACCGCCAAATGTCTTTTGTATGCGGATGACCTTAAACTATTTTTTGAAATTAAATCTTCTAGTGACTGCCTGAAATTGCAGGATGATATCAATCAAATTTACGAATGGAGCGTGAGAAATAAAATGACATTTAATATAAGTAAATGTAACGTCATGACCTTTGATCGTAAAAGAAATCCAATACAGTTTGATTATCATTTAAACAACGTACCTATAAATAGGGTTAACTGTATCAAAGATTTGGGGGTAAATTTTGATCGCAGTCTAACTTTTCATGATCATATATCAGAACTCGCAAAAGAGTCTTACCGGCGCCTTGGCTTCGTCCTACGGAATGCTAGAGACTTTAAAAATCCTGAAGTAATTAAAACATTATATAACTCCTTAGTTAGAAGCAAACTTGAATCGAGTGCTTGTGTCTGGAACCCCTATCATGTCACCTACGCGCGAATGCTTGAAAAAGTCCAAAAGGCCTTTTTAAGGTCACTGTATAAGAAAATTTATGGTTACTATCCGTTTCTGTATCCAACTAAATTCCTGCTCGGTCAGCTTGGTTACAACTCTTTGGAAGTTAGAAGGATGTTAGACCAGCTAACTATCTGCTGTAAGGCGCTTAGGGGGTCCGTCGATTCTATACGTCTGCACGACTTGCTATGCGTACTGTTCGTACCGGACGAGCCCGGGGTTCCAGCAAACAGACGTGGTCGCCCGCATGACCTGTTCCACGTAGATCGCGGTCACACAGTAGCACGTTCTATGTCGCCCCTGAATCGTGCCCGTCGCCACTTAAACGCACTCCTTGCTGCCAACCCTGATTGTGACATCTTTTGTGATAACTGGAAGACTATTTTAAGTACCTCCTTGACTTATTGTGAAAATCAATTGGATCAATGGGACAGGTGTAAAAAGCCTGATGATTCATTGGACTTTGACGATAACCTTTGAGTTTATTGACTTGGTACTCTGAGTACTTACCCGAACGGTATATTTTACTTTGTATGACATAATTATTTTTTTGTAATGACATGCTAGGCGTATTGCCCATTTGACATTTTTGTATTGACATTTTAAATGATATTGTATTTATATAATGAATATTTTGTAATCCTCAGACATTTGTTTAAGACATTGTTTAAGAATATTTTTTGAATATTGTGAGATAATTGTAATTGGTCTTTTTCCGTTTTTATCTCAATAAACGAATTTATCATTTATCATTTATCATGAACGGGAACCTCGCTCGGGTCCGAGTGAGAGGCGCCGCTACTATAGCCCCGCTCCACTCGGATCCAAATGGTGAACAAGGAATGTGTTAAATATTATTACGATGTATATTTTTAGGTTTGTGAAGGAAAACATAAAAAAATAAATGATTTCCCCCTTTTATTTAGTTTGTACGGAACCCTCGGTGGGCGATTCTGACTCGCACTTGTCCGGTTTTTTTTTCATACATATGAATAACATAGATTGGCTGAACAACCTTCTAGAAACAAACACAATATGCATTTAATGTGACACTCAATAATTTTATAGTTTAAAAAAACCGAACAAGGCGAGTCAGACTCGCCCACCGAGGGTTCCGTACAAACTAGAACTTAAAAGGTTTTTTTTTTTATATTTTCCTTCATAAATCGGAAAATATACATCATAAAAATATTTAAAAACCTGTTTTAGCTTGTGCTAATTAAGCTCTTTCATATGATACCCCACATGATACGGTTAAAGTACTTTAAAATTTGGACCCTCTTTCCTTGCTTAAAGACCCTATATTTTGTGATTAAATTAAAAATGACCAGTTTTCGGATTTTTTCCTATATGTGTACTATAACACAACGCTTCTTGCTAAATTTCATAGTTCTAGGTCAACGGGAAGTACCCCATAGATTTTGATTCCTTTATAGTGTCGAAATGTGCGTTTTTTTCGACTTATTCGGCTGTAACTTTTTTTATGAAAACTGAGAAGCTTGATTCTTGTCTCTGCAGCACGATACTATGGATTTACGTATATGGTTTTAATTTGAACTCGATACCTTCACGCATTCCCGAGATAAAGGTCTTGACACCCGGACAGACGGACAACAAAGTGATCCTATAAGGGTTCCGTTTTTTTCTTTTGAGGTACGGAACCTTAAAAATTGAAACAACCAACTTCAAAGTACGCTACTTCGTTAATTGTAATATTATAGAAAGGATTAGGATACATAAAGTTCTTATCACCATGCTCAGTCGGGTAATACACATATAATTAAACAAAACGGCTAATCGTCTAAGTAACTCTATTTTCGCCTTATACACATTGGATGAGGAGTAAGGTTTTAATTTTACTAAATCCTTCACGGTTGTAAACTTTTTAAACTAAACCTCTCTTCACCCGCTCGTTTATTTTTTGTCAAGAATGATATATGTCATTGAATGTCAAATGCTCCGTCTTCGAAGATTAGAAAATGTGCAGATGTATATACGATAATCCCATTTTGATACTTTTGCAAAGAAAAACGTGGGAACTCTGCGATTCTATAATCTGACGCACTTCACTCAGGAATACAATGAAAATTTACATTTTTAGATATTATTCAAAAAGTAATAAAGCAATGTCTATAAAATAATTATGGGACCAACTTGGGAGCATTCTCTATATGTCAATTCAAGAAACACAAAAATTGGTTCACGTTTGACGGAGTACTTAATCGGTGAACAAACATAAAAAATTAAAAAACATATCATCAAATTGATAACCTCCTTCTTTTTGGAAGTCGGTTAACAAATAGTAATAATTATAGGTAGTCTAAGATACAATAGGTAATAATTGCAAGTACTGTGTTCTTCATTTTATATAAATATTGAACAGGATATTTTTTACTTTGTTGACCGATGTAACGAAAATATCAAGCTCCTGACAAAAGTCGTTATACGTGCTATGTAAGCGGTTGGTCGGTGAATTTTGAGCATAGTTTGTTCGACAAGTAGGCACAACGAACGATTTCACTTGTTGACGTGGGGCAAATGACCGAGGAACCCTAAAGTTTATTTTCTCCAATAAGTCGGAGCTATCAATCTTGCCAAGAACTAGTTACTAGTAAGAAATACTATGTCAGCTACCTTACACCTATAGCTAAGTGAAGTTGCTTTGTAATGATCGAGTCTAGAGTCATAAGTGTTATTGGACGAGTGTAGTGAGCAAGTAGGGAGCATTTTAACTCACTCGATGAATGGTCTCGTGTAACACGGCGTGTTGTAAAATCACAGGTTGCTAATGAGCAATCATCGGATACTGGTTTTTCCATAAGTAAGCACTGTTAGAGGGTCGCGGCTAAGTGATTATATGAGTAATAAATATGAGGTAAATAATAAATATTCATGTGCGGTATTTGCAGGCGTAGATAAGGAAGGATGCGTGGAGAACATAACGACGCGAGGAGTTCCCCGGCCGCACCTGCTGGGTTTACACGCCGTCGCCGCCGTCTGCTCGCAGTCGCGACCCACATTCAATATATTGTTATAATTTCCTTCTCGAAGAAATGTGTCAGCGGCGGGAACCACCTGCTCTCGCTCTCGACTCACGGAGGCTCCTGTACAGTACAGAGCGGCCCGCTCCCCGTGTCTCCGTGCCCTCGCCCCCCGTGTCCCCATCGGGGTCTTCTTCTAGTTTGACTATAGTTGTCATGGATATCAGTCAGTGGTAGCTTTAGTTCCCGTCACGTAAAAAGAATGCTGGTTTGTTCGTAAATGCGAACAAACATTTTATGTGACGGGAACTATACTAGCTCTGCACGTAAGTTCGTGCTGGCGTACTCGTATGCCCCGGCATTTCTGCTTGTATAAACTCGCACGTTTTGTTTGAAAGGAGATGTAAAGCCTGCAATACATGTTGGCCAAGCTTAGACCAACGCGAGCCTAGACAATTGGACACAAGGCAAGCGCTACTGTCTAAGTATCTTCTCATTATAGTTATTAGTCATTCATTTTGTTGATCGCCACAAGAAACGAGTAGACAACGTTCAAATAATAGTAGAGTACCCACCTACTTAATATGCTTTTATTATACTCGTATGTACTTTACTACATCACAAAATACACACACGATAATATACCTACTAGGTACTTTAAGGTTGCCTGGAAGAGATCGCTATTAGCGATAAGGCCGCCAGTTGTTACACTAGTTTTTAATTAATTTGTTTTGATTGTAAATTTTATGGTGTGTACAATAAAGAGTTTATCTATCTATCTACTTTATGTAATACCTTTACATCAGTCATGTATTACTTGGAAAAGGAGGAAGATCAATTAATTTGCTTTGACGGGGTTTGTGAACGTGCTTCTTATTTCATTAGGCCATTATGTAGGTAGCGTAGGAAGATCTCGGTGCGCAAACAATTTGATGCCGTTTTTGAAGAAGATTACGTACAAAGACTCCATATTATTCAAAATCGCCATAACTCAAAACTAAGTAGGTATTTGATATCACACATACTGGGCTGCCGACTCCTGTACACCTGTACACAGCGATGCGGTGCTGTGAAGGTGAGCCGATAACATTATGTTTAACTAATCGCCGAAAGTTGTCGACTTCGAGAAACAGGAATCCTAGTCAGGAACCTGAGGCACTCTTTTTAGGGTTCCGTACCTCAAAAGGAAAAAACAGAACCCATATAGGATCACTTTGTTGTCCGTCTGTCCGTCTGTCAAGCCCTGTATCTCGAACGCTTGAGGTATCGAGTTGAAATTAAAACCATATACGCAGAGCCATAGTCTCTTGCTGCAGAGAGAAAAATCAAACTTCTCTATTTTCTTAAAAAAAAAAAAGGTACAGCCGAATATGTCGCAAAATGCATATTTCGACACTCACAAGGGAATCAAAACTTATGGGGTACTTCCCGTTGACTATATATGTCTGTATAACTGTGAAATTTGGCAAGAAGCATTATCTTAAAGTACACGTCATAAAGGAAAAAATCCGAAAACTGTACATTTTTAATTTAATCACAAAAATAGGGTCTTTATGCAAGGAGGGTCAACATTTTTAAGTGCTTTAACCGTATCATGTGGGACGATCAAGAGCTTCTTTAGCACAAACTAAAACAGGTTTTAAAATATTTTTACGATGTATATTTTTCGGTTTATGAAGGAATATTATATAAAATAAAACCGGACAAGTGCGAGTCAGACTCGCCCACCGAGGGTTCCGTACAAACTAAATAAAAGGGGGAAATCATATATTTTTTTATATTTTCCGTCATAAACCGAAAAATATACATCGTAAAAATATTTAAAAACCTATTTTAGCTTATGCTAATTAGGCTCTTTCTTATGATACCCCACATGATACGGTTAATTCACTTTAAAATTTGGGTTCTCATTCCTTGCATAGAGACACTATTTTTTGTCCATCCTCATTTTTTGGGCTCCCATACAACACACGTGTTTTTTTGCCGTTTTTGTAGATAATGGTACAGAACCCTTCGTGCTCAAGTCCGACTCGCACTTGACCGGTTTTATTTTAAGTATATCATGTAAATTTTGTGGCGATAAACATTTTTATTATGGTTTCTTCGTAGCTATATTGTAAATATTCGTATGTCGTTTGTGTCTATAGGAAACCAGCCTGGCGCAACTCCATACAAAATTGTTTAAGTATGGAGTTTAGTCCGAAATTGACATTTACACTGTTTGACACAGACTTCAACATTGTTTTAATCTTTTGTGGCTGCTGTCTCTAAAGTCCATTCTTCCAACAACAGACAGAAGGATCAAAGTGACAAATCAGAATTGATGATTTGGATTAAGGTTTTTGGCGGGAACGTTAATCTTTTGACGTTCCTATATTAATTTTTAACAATAATTGTTACTTATTCCGAAAAATATATAAACATTTAATTTAACAGTAATTCAAACAACGGTAATAATCATAAGGTTATTTTCAAAAGTTATGTCTTGTAAAAGAAGCACAATATGTGGCCTGAAATCTGGGGAAAAATATGGTTCAAAACGCATTTTCATGACAAAATTTCCGCTCGACGAAGTAATGAAATTTTACACATAGGCTCAATTTTTAGGAGTCAAATAAAATCAAATGTATTTATTGGCATAAGAACGGTGTAAGTACAGAATACTAACACCATAAACTGATGCTTTAGCTTGGGATGTTTCCTCACTAGGGAACTCCACAACGGCTTGTACCTAACATTTCGATAACCACAGATGTTTTCATTATGTTCGTTTTTAGTTATTTTGGGCACTTTTTAATGTAATATTAAAAAGCTTATGAGTATGTAAAAAAGTAGAAGCTGTGAATCTCCTCTTTTTTTGAGTCAAATGAAAAGTCATAACAATTTAACATAATTAATAGAATAATTCCTTTCAATACTTTTTCCTAAAATATTTGTGTTTTATTTCCGTACAGGAATATTGGAAAGTTAAATAAAATGGTAAAGTGTATAATATTTTTTATCCGTCCCACAAACCTCCATAAAATTGTCGGGTAAACTCATCACCACTTTCCTAAGGTGTGATTAAGTTATTCTTGACAAAAGCAATATGGCCAAATTCCATTAGCCTGCCCGTAGCGCGAATAAAATCAATCAAATTAATAATGAATTGAATTAAGAATTTCGACCTAAACTCCATACATTTCGACTCAAATCAAAATTTGAAATATTTTCATAATGTTTTTTATATGGAAGTGCCGCTCTTAAGTGCGTTATATTCTCTTTGTAGGAAACATTTATGCAAGCAAACAGTTATAATTGACCGAGCGAGTGAAGCGTCTCTGCATCAACTGGCCAAATTTTCTTTCGTCTGTCATTTTGTTTGAGAGTTAGAACAAGATAAAAAAAAATACAAAAAAATTAAACCTCCGAAAAAACTAATAAGCATAAAATAATGGACCTTTTTTATTTAACTTTAATAAATACGTCCTTAAAGTAATGTAAGTATATCTAAGTAATGTAAGTATATCTAAGTAATATTGAGTCAGCGCCAAAAATTACCTTAAATTGAACGAAATAACCACAAAAGAGAGTGAATCGATTAGCGAACAAAGATAAATAAAGAGTACCGTGATTGAACAGAACGTATACAAGAAATATGTTATCTAACTATTCCAACTATACATAATATATCACTCCCAGAATCGTTCAGCATTATTATGTATTAAAATTAAACTGATCTTTCAAGGCTGGAAAAAAATATTTATGACCGTGAAATAACGTCTGTAAAATCACTTAAAATTGCGAAATTTGACAAAATTTTATCTAACGGCCTCCTAAGCTAATTATATGTAGGTATTATGTACTGATGACCCGAGGTGAGCTGCAAATAAGTTGTCTCGCGAGGTCTACTGTTCGTAGAACTACTAGTGTTATAATGAGTTGTGCCCGGTATCGTGGTTGGTGTTACGAGGAAGCAGGTAAAATGTTACTAATAGATAAATCAAGTGGCTCGTTATCGATATACTAACTTATTTTAGTTGTTTATCCTGCTTCTACGGATTTGCGAGTGTGCCGTTGGCCAGTGCACGACGCACGCGCATGTACACAACCGAGTGCGCGAGCGCGGAGACGCATGCAACTGTATTGTGTCGCCTGTTGGCTTACGGAGCTGTATACATATAATATAATTTATAAGTAATTTTGTACCAAGATAATTATAATGATTAAGCTTATATTATTTTATGTGATCAATTGACTTGTAAATAACAGTTTACCAATAAATGATTTGTATTTTTATTTTTAAAATGTTGGTAATGTGAGGTACATTTGGTCGGCGGGACTCCATATGACTCGGTGGGAATTTTGCCGTATGTGAGTAAGCAATCAGTCAGCGGTATATTCAGCAACGTCATTGTTGTGCTAAGTCACATCGCCTTCAATCATGCGGCCAGGTGGTGCACGATGCGCTCGGCTTCTAACTGTAAACATCGTCCCTCGTCGGGGTTCATATACAATACCCACAACGACAACTAGCGACCACATTCACTGATGTTGAAACTCATCTTTGAAACATCGACTGAAAAATTGTCCCAGCAGCGGCAGCGTATGTAGTCTTCCTACCGAATGATATAACTATGTAGGACAGATTACAATGGGCGGGGATTGTCCCAGCAGCGGCAGAGTATGCAGTCTTCCTACCGAAGGATATAACTATGTAGGACAGATTACAATGGGCGGGGATTGTCCCAGCAGCGGCAGCGTATGTAGTCTTCCTACCGAATGATATAACTATGTAGGACAGATTACAATGGGCGGGGATTGTCCCAGCAGCGGCAGCGTATGCAGTCTTCCTACCGAAGGATATAACTATGTAGGAAAGATTACAATGGGCGGGGATTGTCCCAGCAGCGGCAGCGTATGTAGTCTTCCTACCGAAGGATATAACTATGTAGGAAAGATTACAATGGACGGGGATTGCAGGTGCTCACTAGTCGATTTGCTTTTCTATCGTCAAATAGCTTCGACCCACAGTTTCATGTAAAGATTTTATCATCTTCGTCAACCAATCTCATGTTTTTCAATGCTATGTCTTCTGACCAGGAACAAAAACCTGTCTTTTTATATTTATTATTAGAAGATAACATTAAATGAATATCATCGAATCTAGTTAAGCTTCATCATGGGTTCGAAACTGCCCCTGCACTGAAGTGCAAACATCATGTAGATCTTATTTGTAAAAACATGGCAAAAAGTATCTATCTATATACGAGTATCAAGTATGCATTGAAGCAACTCAAAGGAATGACCACACAACAACATTTAAAAGAAATATCAGTATCTAAGCAAATACACAATTTATAGCTGTCCCTTTATTTTATTTAACATAAAACTATAAAAATCTTTTTTCTACAAGCACAAAGAACTTGATTGGACATACTTTTTTCTCTTTTTCTAAAATATTCCAAATGTGCACGAAATGAAATATTCACCCTTCTATGGATTATTTATTTTTTTACAATTTTTTATAGGTGGTTCCCATAAAAGGGGGGAAGTTTATTGCGACGCTAATTACCAACCAATTTTAATGATATTTGGTAGGTAGATAAAGCACATAATTATTACAACTTGACGTAAAAATAAACAGAATTGGTCAAGTGGTTGTCGAGATATGACAACCAACTTGAGATTGCGTGTAACAGTGAGGGCGTGTGGATGTGCTTGATGCATTTTAGCGCTGAATAATTTTCTTGATTTTACGTTTTTTCCATTTGTAAATGAAGGTATTATGTACAGATGACCCAAGGTGAGCTGCAAATAAGCTCTCTCGCGAGGTCTACTGTTACTAGTATAGTGTAGGTGTAGATATGTTGCATTAGAAAACAGACTTGAAATAATATAATGCTATCCATACAGACTTCTCAAAGGCGTTCGACGTGGTAGATCACACTCTTCTCACAACAGAGTTTGGCCACGCCGGAATCTGTGGTTCTGTATTGCGATACCTCCGTGACCGTCACCGCTCTCAGCAGCTCAGCTCGTTATGGTCAGAGGCTTTAAATCCACGATAAGGATAGTGCCATCCGTGTTCCTCAGGGCTCAACCTTTCGTTTTTAACCTCTATAAACGACTTGTGCAAAACCATTTCATCGAAATACAAAATGTTTGCTGAGAGTTATTCGAGACGAGCGTGACGTCATAACACTACAGGACGATTATTGAGATGGTCAGCAGATGGTGCGGAAATGGAACGGAACAGAATTATTATAAACGGAGGCAGCACCCGCCGCGCCGCCGCCGCGCCGCCGCCACGTGTCACAAGCTGCGTGCTTTGTATGCTCAATACAACAATTATTTACTGTGGGTATATTTATATCTATTTATTTATTTATTTATTCATAGGAAAATCAACAGATTTATAACATATACTTAAAAATTGTAAAACAGCTTAGATACAATCGTGAAAAATAGCTAGCTCGGCTTACACAGTGACATAATTATACAATTTAAATTTCAACCTACATACTAGTTATTGCTACCGTTCAGAAAGTAACATCTGCTCAACCGCTGCTTAGCCGAATTGACACTTGTAAAGAATAAGTCAAGTTCATATCGCTTGCATAGCTTATTGAAGTTATCACTAGCTCGCCACAGAAATTAGTTTTTCCTGTACCTTGTTCCCACAGTGGGAGTAAATAGGGTGGTATTTAATCGAGTGAATCTGGAGGGGACGCGAAGAGAAACCTTGCCTAGCAAGTCAGGACAATCGTTCAAGCTTTATGTTATCTTTAGTAGGAATGTTAAATCAGCAATTTCACGTCTTTTATATAATGGAAGGAAATGAAATTTTTTACAAAGATTATCGTATTCTGAAAACTTATAAGGAATTTTTAGACGGAAACACAGATATCTGATAAATTTTATTTGGATTCTTTCGACTTTATTTTATTTTATTTTTTTCTTTTCTTTGGATCTATGCAGGCTTTTCTACATAATAATTCATTCATAGCTTACGGTGATATGATATTATACATAACCGATTTCTCTCGAATGTAGGTAATTATGAATGCTATAGGTAATTGCGCTAAAAATGAGCACACGTCGGTCAATGTTTGCCCGCGGAACCGGTTCCATGTCGGACTCAGTCGAGTGCTGCGCATCGGCCGCATCGACCGACTCGGAGCGAGCTAACTGGGAATGTGGGGCACATGCACCCTCCCACGCCCCCCGCCCCCCGCACCGCACCGCACCGCCCCGCACCGCACCGGGGCGCGGGGGTGTTCTGAGCTCGAACGCTACGAGTCTGGCGTCAAACATTAACGTATGCGAAGGTTTAAACACGGAAACGATAACGATTCAAAGAAGAACGCGTTGAAAATATTATTTGGGGGAAACCCTCTACGGAGCGCGTCACACTCGCCCTACATTTCCACCGTCTTCGCGGAATCGATTGACGTAATGTTTCCAAACGTTATTATAATGAAGTACCTGGGACCGGTTCCGCAGCCGGTGATCGGCGATATTTACATTTAATTTGGTTTGACATTTTCCTGATATTATAACCATCCATTCTGTTGCCGAAATTAAAAAAAAAATTAAAATTAGAGGCAGAAGGGTAGCGAGTGACAACAAGTAGCCGGGAGGTAAGTATGCCGTAGATAGGAGTTAGTCGGGCGGCGGCGAGGAGAATGAGCCCCGCGAGTGTCGGGGAGAGTGCAGGCCGGCAGCGACCGCGGTCCCGGTTAGCTGCTGCTATTCTACCAACAAACTGAACGCTATTAATAACGTCAAGTACATCGTTCTCGTCTGTTATGAACAGTGAGACACCACTAAGATAAATTCGTAGAGAGCGACGAGTGCAGCAATGCGCGACAGACAGAATGACTATGGGTAGGCGTGCAAACTCGACTGTATGCAATGTCACTTTGTCTGTCCGCATACTTGAGGGGAACCGGTCCCGTGCCTTGAACTTGTCCGAGTGAACCGAGCCTTGTCGCACCGCGCGGCCGGCCACGGCGCCGGCGGCGGCGCGCGCCATTAGCCTGTCGCGTCACGCAACGTCACGGACGGTTTTTACCAAACAAATTACCATGATCCGCTGTAATTTAGATGTTGATGTAAACAGTATTGTAGCACGGCGCGGCAGGCACCCGCCTGCACGAGATGCGACAATAGCCGCGCCGCGGAATTAGTGAAAGGTGACAAGGTTTCACGCAAAAATAAACGACGAGATTTTATTTAAAGATTAGGTAAAGGAACAAAGAATACGGAAATCGTACAAAACAAAACTATGCGACGCCGTATCTAGGCTCCTAGGCTGCCGGAACTCGCGCACCGATAGGTATACCAGACATGCTGCAACACGACACTGAATGACATTGCGATTTATTTGAAACTATAGAGCGGGCCCCTATTTCAGTTCCGGGCACTCGATATTGTCTCGCCATTCTCACTTTCGAACGAAAGGGAGAGTGACCCCCGTGACCTCGGCTGCCTTAGACCCCACTGCCGAGGGGCAGTGGGGTCACTCGTTGCCCCGGTCTGAGGGCACGAGGACAGCGTTGCGCTCAACTACACGTGCTTACGACTGCAGTTCAGAGACCTCTGCTTGCGAAGACGATTCCCGGTAGCTTTGTTGTGTGTTGATGTCCCACAATACAGTTAAATTAATAAATTAATTATAAATAAGGAAACGAACGTTCCGAGTCGAGCCGGCCGCGGCGGCGCGCGGCGGCAGGTCGCTCGCCGCGGGAGAGTACCGCCCGAGCGCGCGACGCCACACGCGCCGCGGCGACCTCGCACAGGGGGTGCTCGTCGCCTGGACTATCACACGCACTAGTTTTATTTTATGCATTCGAATTTTGGAAACAAACCTATTTTAACAATTCGTGTAAATCTGTTATCATAATATTTTGATGTCACGAAGCTGTCGATTCTGCAGTTAAATAAAAAACCGAAATTATATTTTCCGTTAAAGGAGAGTCGCGTACTCTCGCGATGCGTATTTAGCCGCGTGCGTTAAATCATATGTTCCGTTAAAGGAGAGTCGTGTACTCTCGCGATGCGTATTTAGCCGCGTGCGTTAAATCATATGTTCCGTTAGAGGAGAGTCGCGTACTCTCGCGATGCGTATTTAGCCGCGTGCGTTAAATCATATGTTCCGTTAGAGGAGAGTCGTGTACTCTCGCGATGCGTATTTAGCCGCGTGCGTTAAATCATATGTTCCGTTAGAGGAGAGTCGCGTACTCTCGCGATGCGTATTTAGCCGCGTGCGTTAAATCATATGTTCCGTTAAAGGAGAGTCGCGTACTCTCGCGATGCGTATTTAGCCGCGTGCGTTAAATCATATGTTCCGTTAGAGGAGGGTCACGTACTCTCGCGATGCGTATTTAGCCGCGTGCGTTATATCGTCGCTCGCATGACTAACTGTCCTAACTCATTTTACAACTAATAAAAATAGATATTTAGAATGCAAATAGATCAAAAGTATCAATGTGAAATTAAAATTTAAGTAACCTTTACCGAAAGCTAATATAATAAGGTATGCAAAATATATATATACAATATTTTTGACAAATACAATAATCTCAGAACCGAAATATGTTTGTCCTGAATAAGTGACTGAAATAGTACAGCTAGCGACGTCATCAGTGCTGAAGCGCACGAGACCTCGAGCAGGCGAGGTCACATCTCGTACCGTAGTAGGCATGTAGGTAATTGTAGTTATGTAGTTATGTGGGGTATGTGGGATGACGTGCGCGTGCGATCATATTTTAACCCCCGACATAAAAAGAAGGGTGTTATAACTTTGACGTATGTATCTGTGTATTTCTGTGTCTGTCTATGGCATCCTAGCTGGAAACGGATGGACCAATTTTGGTCTAGGTATTTTTTGTTTGAAAGAGGATTTCATCGAGAGTGTTCTTAGCTATATTTTTTTAATATTTTGTATACATTAAGTATAGATCTACGATTGACCACCAACTCGCCTGATGTTAAGCAACGATGTGGCCGAGGATGGAGCTCGTCGACCTAGGAGATATATATTCACTCTAGCCTTGAAAATTCCAAGATTGTAGATTTCAAGAACCAGAGATGAGATGAGATATGATTATTTAGTATAATCACTACCTCGTACCAATATTATAATAAAACCGGACAAGTGCGGGTCAGACTCGCCCACCGAGGGTTCCGTACAAACTAAATAAAAGGGGGAAATCATATATTTTTTTTATATTTTCCGTCATAAACCGAAAAATATACAACGTAAAAATATTTAAAAACCTGTTTTAGATTATGCTAATTAGGCTCTTTCATATGATACCCCACATGATACGGTTAATTATAGGCATAGAGACACTATTTTTTGTGATTAAATTATAAATGTCCAGTTTTCGGATTTCTTCCTATATACTTATATGTACTCTAACACAATGCTTCTTACCAAATTTCATAGTTCTAGGTCAACGGGAAGTACCCCATAGGTTTTGATTCCCTTGTGAGTGTCGAAATGTGCGTTATTTACGACATATTCGGCTATAACATTTTTTTACGAAAACTGAGAAATTTTATTTTTCTTTCTGCAGCAAGATACTATGGATTTGCTATGGTTTTAATTTCAACTCGATACCTTCACGCATTCCCGAGATAAAGGTCTTGACACCCGGACAGACGGACAGACGGACAACAAAGTGATCCTATAAGGGTTCCGTTTTTTTTCTTTCTGAGGTACGGAACCCTAAAAAGGGACTATAACAAGGGATATGACTTCTTGTCCACTTACGTAAGTTTTGCAGAAAAAATTATAAAAATAGGTAATTAGTAATCATGTAATTACTGATTAGTAATTATGTAATTAAAGTACAAAAAACTTTAAAAAAAAAACAGTTTTGAGAAGCAGGCGCCAGCACACGCCAGAACAAGCAGGCGCCAGCACACGCCAGAACAAGCAGGCGCCAGCACACGCCAGAACAAGCAGGCGCCAGCACACGCCAGAACAAGCAGGCGCCAGCACACGCCAGAACCGAACTCTACGATGAGGATCTCTCCGATACACATCTAATACTATTAACCTCTTTAAAGTCATTTGTATGTACCGATATATTTGCTGGCGAATATTGGGATATTGTTAGTTTTGAAGTTAGTTGAAAACATACACACGACGATACTGTAGGTACGGCTGAAATGAGAGACAACGTCGGCGCGCGTTGATGTCTTCAGTTCGCGACGCGAGCGCGTGCGCGTGCGCAGGCGCCGTGCAAGCGACGCGCGACTGGAGCGCCCGGGGGTCTTTGGTGTTTATTTATTTTACCTATCTAGCTAACCTAATCTATGATCTATCTGATATTATACCATTATACCTAGTCGTGCCATAAATATTGTCACGAATAAAAAAATTATTTTTTTATTGCAAATAATATTTATTACTTTTACAGTGTGTTAGTTTAATACATAAATATAAAACAATTTAAAATATAAAAGCTTATTCGAAGTGGTCTCCATTGGCTGCAATACAGTCCTTTAAACGTTGAGGCCAGTTATCAATAGAAGCACGCACTCTTTCCATGGGAAAATTCTTCACTGCCAATCGTATGGATTGTTTTAGTGACTCCAAATTATCATGGCGTTAAGAGCAAGCCATACTCTCTAAAACTGACCATAAATCATAATCCAGCGGATTAAGATCAGGACTAGACGACGGCCAGTCTTCAGCTCTGATGAAGTCCGAAACGTTCACTTCCAACCAAGACTGCGTGGACCGAGCTTTATGACCTGGCACCGAGTCTTGTTAGAAGGACCATACTTGGTTATTTTTGTTGTTAAGGGGCTTAACTACCTTCTCAAGAATGGTATTTTGATACACTTGTACCGATGTTTTGATACCTTTTTCACAAAAATATGGCTCAGTCACTCCTTCATAGCTAACACCCCACCAAACCATCACTGAAGTCGGATAATGCCCACGTTGCACTCTGTCGACTAATTGGGAAGCTTCCTTAGAGCTTTGAGCATAAATACGGTCATTTCGTTTGTTAAAATGTTGCTCAATTGTAAAGATTTTCTCATCCGTAAACAAAATTTTTCTGTGACCTCCCTTTGCGTACCGCTTCAGTAGTTGTTTCGATTTTACCACCCTATTCTTTTTTAAATTATCAGTTAAAAAATGACCAGTGCGTCTCTCAAGGCTGCAAGTCCTAAGTCATCTTTTAAAATACGCGACATGGTTCTGGGTGCTATCTTCATCTCCCGAGATAAAATCTTTTGCTTTCGGATAGGATTTCTTCGAATTCTTTCCCTTACTGCTTCGACCACCTTTTTCGTACGAACACTACGTGGACGGCCAGATCTTTTTCTGTCACAAACAGAGGAGGTATCATTGTACCTATTAATAGCCCGGTACACAAACATTTGACTAATACCAAGCGTATGGAGAGTTTTAAAAATTGCATTTGGCTCCATACCAACTTTGTGTAATGCAATCACAGCGATTCGGTTCTCTTTATCACCCCACTCCATTTTAATATCTCAAAATATTGTACAATGTATTGGCGCCAAAATTAGAAAACTCAATGAACAATCGTATAAAAATGATAGATTCCAAATTCAAATGTAATATCTTTCTTATTTTTAACTGTAACAGTATTTATGGCCAGACTAAGTAGTTTAAAAAACGGAAACAACCAAGTTCAAAATACGCTACTCGTCTAGAGTTGCGTATTGGTTTACAACCTGAGACTGCGTGTAACAGTGAGGGCGCGTGGATGTGCTTCATGCATTATAGCGCTGATAATTTTATTGGTTTCACGTTTTCTCCATTTATAAAATTATTTGATGATCGAGCGAGCGATTCGTCTCTGCATCAACTGACCAAATTTTCTTTCGTTTTTATATACGGCTTCCTAAGCCAACTTTATGTAGGCACCTATTATATACAGATGATCCAAGGTGAGCTGCAAATAAGCTCTCTCGCGAGGTCTACTGTTCGTAGAGCTACTAGTAACTTAAAAGATCACTCGGCGATTATTGTTTCTTAATATCACTTTGCAAAAAGATCGATAACCTCTATACTTAATGGTTTCACATATAAATAAATAAATATTGGTGGACATTTCACACAATTCCAACAATATTAGGTATATTGTTATAAATCACCTAACACAGTTAGGTATAATCGCAGAGACCTACACTTATAATAGCAAAGAAGCATATTCAACGATACCCCACAGATGGGATGGTGTTAAAAAATTAAGGCAATATCTTTTCGAGTACATACGCATACGCGTATGTACTCGAAAAACATACATACGCATGTTTTATATTTTTTTTTATTTATTCTCTAATTAAAACACAATAATATACAATTTGTAGGCAGTTATTAAACTCTCAATCGAAATAACAATAGATTCGTTTGTATGATCGCCTAGACCTAGAGCCTAAACGGGTTACCGATTTTGATGAGGTATCTTTAGATTTGTCTTCACGACTGACACAGTGCAAGGCGCGTCACCGACCGTGGGTGACGTTTGCCCTGCTCCTTTGAAAAAGGCCGCCGAATGCGGTTGAAACTATAGTCGGATTTTTCAACTTAGAACAGACGTGAGTGACCCGTAGTTTTTATTTAAAATCAACAAAGTTAGATTGAAAAAAACTGATTTTCTGCAGTTGGTTATTTTGTTTTTCTTAAAATATGGATAGTTAATTGTTAATTTCTCATGCTTAACTTGCGGTTCACTACTAAGATCTCGGTTGTTTTGTATAAAATATGCGTTGGTTTTTTGTCAACAAATGCAAATTAAATGCAAGCGCAGTCTGGTTCTGTGGCGTCCATTTTAAACGCGAGGATACATACTCGGTTAGTAGGTGTCCATTACATTTAAACGCGAGGATACATACTCGGTTAGTAGGTGTCCATCACATTTAAACGCTAGGATACATACTCGGTTAGTAGGTGTCCATTACATTTAAACGCGAGGATACATACTCGGTTAGTAGGTGTCCATTACATTTAAACGCGAGGATACATACTCGGTTAGTAGGTGTCCATTACATTTAAACGCGAGGATACATACTCGGTTAGTAGGTGTATATTACATTTAAACGCGAGGATACATACTCGGTTAGTAGGTGTGCATTACATTTGGTTCGGATGCGAGGACAACATCGAGACACCGATACGTAATACTTACATAATATACTTAGGTACGTTTCTTGATCGGAACGAGCGACTCCACTCATCACCGACACGGATTATACAAACCCATTTCAAATTATTGTTCTTCTTGTATTGGTGTTGAATTCATTATCGCCACGCTTATAACTTGATTTTTAAAGTTACATATTTTAAATTTGAGTATTTTAAGTATTCATACCTCATGATGACAGTCGCGTGCCGCTCCAAAATAGACGATTTTATGCAATGTTTGCTCTAACTTACGATATTATTACGCTTGATACGCTGTTGAGTGTCGTTTTATGTGAGACATATGCGTAAAATCGCTGTAAAAGATTATAAATGCGCATTTTTTTGAATAATACTAGTAAAATCACTCATTTATTACGAAAAAGTTTGTAGAAGGTTGCGAAAAAGCGCATTTTTAGGAAAAAACGGAACCCTTATAGGATCACTTTGTTGTCCGTCTGTTCGTCCGGGTGTCAAGACATGTATCTCGGGAACGCGTAAAGGTATCGTGTTGAAATTAAACCATATATATTACGCAGATCCATAGTATCTTGCTGCAGAGAGAAAATACAAACTTCTCAGTGTTTGTAAAAAAAAGTTACAGCCGAATATGTCGTAAAATCACACATTTCGACACTCACAAGGGAATCAAAACCTATGGGGTACTTCCCGTTGACCTAGAACTATGAAATTTGGCAAGAAACATTGTGTTAGAATACAAAAAATACATATAGAAAAAAAGCTAAAACTGGTCATTTTTTATTTAATCACAAAAAATAGCGTCTTTATGCAAGAAATGACGGTCCAAATTTTAAAGTTCTTTAACCGAATCATGTGGGGTATCATATGAAAGACCTTCGTTAGAATAAGCTAAAACAGGTTTTTAAATATTTTTACGATGTATATTTTACGGTTTATGAAGGAAAATATAAAAAAATATATGATTTCCCCTTTTATCTACTAGTTTGTACGGAACCCTCGATAGGCGAGTCTGACTCGCACTGGTCTGGGTTTACTTAATTTTTGAGATTCGTATTATTATTATTACAAAAAAAATATCGCCTATGACGCTCAGGGTGTTCAGATGAATTTAACGACATCTCACACATCTCACAAATCAAAAGATCTGTTTATGACGTAGGAGGCCATATAAAAACACACATACAAACATACATACATTCGAAAATGATATAAATAAATAAACAAATATTTAAGAAATATATAAATAAATAACTACTTCTTATACAGTCGGATAAAAAGCCATCCTCTACGGAAAGCACGACATTTTACCTTGACGCGTCGCGTTCGTGCGGTACGTATAGATACATATAGAGTAGATTATGCACCAATGGGATAATATCATGACGCGTCGCGCTCGTGCGATACCTACGTATAGATACATATAAAGTAGATTATGCACCAATGGGATAATATCATGACGCGTCGCGCTCGTGCGGTACCTACGTATAGATACATATAGAGTAGATTATGCACCAATGGGATAATATCTTGCCGCGTCGCGCTCGTGCGATACCTACGTATAGATACATATAAAGTAGATTATGCACCAATGGGATAATATCATGACGCGTCACGCTCGTGCGGTACCTACGTATAGATACATATCGAGGTAACTCTTTCTCACACTAAGCTTCTTCTAGGGGTCTACTATATTCCATCAAAAACCATTAACTTCTTCTCCTCCTTCGAAAATCTTTTACATGATCTCATACCCTCCTAAAATCACTCCATTATCATGGGTAATTTCAATACATGCCTTCTTAAAAAAGATCATCGTATTTCATCGCTTGAGTCTCTCTTAAACTCCTGTAACATGCATATTCTCCCTCTTAATGCTATTCATCACTTTCCTAACTGTGCCCCATCTCTTCTTGACTTAATGATTGTCTCTTCCCGCAATAATGTTGCTAAACACGGTCAATATCCTGCTGATGAATTTTCCTATCACGACTTGGTTTTTCTTTCCTATAAAATTCCTTGAAGACGCTAGTAAGATTGACTGGAGTCCCGTTACAGGTGCTGAAACAGTTGATGATCAAGTTACAATTTTCAATTCGCTTATTATGCAATTGTATGATGTGCATGTCCCGTTACGCGCTATTAAGATTAAACATCTCCCTGCTCCATGGCTCACTAACGATATAAAAAATTTTATGCATAAGAAAGCGGTTGCAAAAACCCGATATAAAACGCGTCCTACTACCATTAATCTAGCTAAATATGTCCAGGCCCGTAATTGTTGCAACAAGATGTGTAGGGATGCAATGCGTCGCCATGTTCATGAATCCGTTAATGATGATAATCCTGCTAAAGTATGGAAATTTCTAAAGTCCTTGGGTATTGGCAAATCACGTCAAAATTCTATTTCTAATAACGTTGACATTAATGCTCTCAATAAACATTTTTCTTCTGCTTCTGTTATGTCAGATGTGGATAAAAACTCAACCATTAGTTACCTTTCTGCCATAACACCGCCCGACTTTTCCCCTTTTGATTTTAATCGTTTCACTGAATGTGATGTTAAAAAAAGTATTTTATCGATCTCCTCCAATGCAGTAGGCGGTGATAGTATAAGTCGGAACATGCTCATGCCCATCTTTGATTATAATCCTTCCTGTCCTCTGCGAAATATTTAATAAGTCAATCTCAAGTGGAGTTTTCCCTGCTATCTGGAAAGATGCGCAGATCATTCCCCTGCCTAAGGTACCTAACCCCAAAATCTTTTCTGAATACCGCCCCTTTTCTATACCGTTCCTATCCAAAGTCCTTGAGCGTCTTGTTCATAGACAACTCAATGACTTCCTTAACAAGCATCATCTCCTTAATCCTCTCCAATCCGGTTTCCGTCACGGGCATAGCACTGTGACTGCTCTTATTAAAATCACTGACGATATACGCTTGGGGATGGATGACGGTAAGCTTACTGTTCCAGCTCTGTTAGACTTCAGTAATGCTTTCAATGCCGTCAACTTCGATATTTTAAAAGCTGTTTTGCGGTCCATTAACATATCTCCATCAGTGATCGATTGGTTTCATAGTTACTTTTTTGGACGCCGGCAGCGTATTCGCCTTGAAGATATTTTATCTTCTTGGTGTAATACTATAGCTGGTGTACCACAAGGTGACGTCTTATCTCCTCTACTCTTTGCAATTTTCATAAATTCAATATCTCAGTATTTTACTTCTTCCTACCACCTTTGCGCAGAAGATCTCCAAATTTATACTCAAGCCAAACTTGACATTTTAGACGTTGCCATTAATACGATAAATGACGATTTGCGTCAAATCTTAAAGTGGAGTAAATCATATGGCTTAGTGGTCAATCCCACAAAAACGCAAGCGATCGTCATAGGCAGCTCTTACATAATTTCTAGAATTGATTGGGACAAAATCCCTGGCGTGGTTTTTGATGGGATTGTAGTACCATACAGCGAGTCTGTTAAAAATCTGGGTTTGATTTTCGATCGCACTTTAAGTTGGGACAATCATATCAAATCTATTAGCTGTAAATTGTTTGCATCTGGTGGATCACTAAGGCGTCTTCGAAATTTCTTGCCCACTGCCACTAAAGTCACGCTTGCGCAGTCTCTTCTTCTTCCCATCTTAGATTATGCCGATGCCAGCTACCTTGAGCTCACTGAGAACCACCTTGATAAACTTGAGCGATTCCAAATTTACTGTATAAGATTCATATTTGGTTTGCGCAAATATGATCACGTATCCCAGTTTCGTGCTAAGCTCAAGTGGTTGCCAATTCGCCTTCGTCGGAATGCTCATATCCTCTGTCTCCTGTATAATATCCTTTTAACCCTGCCACCCCACATTATTTAAAAGAACTTTTTAACTACTGGCATTCCTCTCATTGCGTACCCCTTAGGTCAAATGACACCCTGTCCCTCAAATCTCCTTTCACACGATGCGTAACTTTTTATGGGAAGTCATTTGCATTCCAGGCTGTTCAGCTGTGGAATGCACTACCTATTCCTATTAGGCAAGCTCAATTCCTCGTTACGTTTAAGGAACAAGTTTGGAAGTATTACCTTTCAATTTAATTATATAACCTCTCATCTGTGTCAATACTGACTGTGTTTATTCAAAATTGTCTTTGTCTTTCGTTCGTTTTTTATATTTTTAGTTATTTTTGTTATTTTTTCGCTTTCCCTGGTTTTTGTAAGTAATTTATTTTATATTTGTGATATTTATTAGTATATTTATAGTATTTGTATCGTAAGTATTAGTGTGTAGCTTAAATAGAATGTATGTCTATTCATATTAAATCTTTAAATATTGTATGTAAAAGATTATAATAGGTACTTCATTTTAATATTATTATTTTTTCTCCTCTCTCTATTACTGCACGCCCCGTCATTTTACTTTCTTTTCGTTCCTCTCCATCCTAAGGTTGCCTGGAAGAGATCGCTATAAGCGATAAGGCCGCCAGTTGTTACACTAGTTTTTAATTAATTTATTTTGATTGTAAATTTTATGGTGTGTACAATAAAGAGTTTATCTATCTATCTATCTACATATAGAGTAGATTATGCACCAATGGGATAATATCTGGACACGTCGCGCTCGTGCGATACCTACGTATAGATACATATAAAGTAGATTATGCACCAATGGGATAATATCATGACGCGTCGCGCTCGTGCGGTACCTACGTATAGATACATATAGAGTAGATTATGCACCAATGGGATAATATCTGGACACGTCGCGCTCGTCCGATACCTACGTATAGATACATATCAAATCAAATCAAATAATTTATTTGTTACAAAGTTAAAAAGAGAATACATGATAAACTTGAAGCCTCTGGTTCCCAAACTAGTTTAACACTGTATTTTGGGAACCAGCGTCTTCTCCCTTAATATATATTAATAATAATGATTATTTATATCAAATTTTGACAACAGTCTATTAGAAGTAGTTGTAAAAAAGTAGGGTAAATTTAATTAAATCAGTATAAATATATGCCAAAATATAACAATTTCATTTGAAATCATTCCGTTGGCTAATAATATTAAGTTTATTTGATACGCAGACAACATTTAGCAATATTTTGGTGTGAGTATATTTGTATGCGTGTGCGTGTGTGAAAGTGTGTTGAGTGTCCAAGGATATGAGTGCGTGTTTGTGGAGTGGGGGATTGTGTGGGGGTGTGTATGTGTATGTGTGTGTATATAAAGTAGATTATGCACCAATGGGATAATATCATGACACGTCGCGCTCGTGCGATACCTACGTATAGATACATATAAAGTAGATTATGCACCAATGGGATAATATCATGACACGTCGCGCTCGTGCGGTACCTACGTATAGAGTAGATTATGCACCAATGGGATAATATCTTGACGCGTCGCGCTCGTGCGGTACCTACGTATAGATACATATAGAGTAGATTATGCACCAATGGGATAATATCATGACACGTCGCGCTCGTGCGATACCTATGTATAGATACATATAAAGTAGATTATGCACCAATGGGATAATATCATGACACGTCGCGCTCGTGCGGTACCTACGTATAGAGTAGATTATGCACCAATGGGATAATATCATGACACGTCGCGCTCGTGCGGTACCTACGTATAGATACATATAAAGTAGATTATGCACCAATGGGATAATATCATGACGCGTCGCGCTCGTGCGGTACCTACGTATAGATACATATAGAGTAGATTATGCACCAATGGGATAAAGTAGTGTTTCATGTCACAGACAATATTTTGAATCCCGAGTGTAACGTAGGATGGGTCGACTCCCGAGCGTACGAGGAATTAACACTAGAATCCGGAGTAAAACGAGGGATTCAACTCTCCCAAGACAAAAACACCTTTATCCCGGAGGCGTATAGCTCCTCTACTTCTCACACATAGCTGTGAGAAGTAGAGTATACACAATAATGGAAAGATATGATTTAGAATCTATATTTTTAGGGTTCCGGACCTCAAAAGAAAAAACGGAACCCTTATAGGATCACTTTGTTGTCCGTCTGTCTGTCTGCCTGTCCGGCCGTCCGGGTGTCAAGACTTATCTCGGGAACGCGTGAAGGTATCGTGTTGAAATTAAAACCATATACGCAGATCTATAGTCTCTATACATACTATTTAAAAGGATCTGACATACTATATAAAAGAATTTGACATACTATGTAAAAGGATCTGATATACTATGTAAAAGAATTTGACATACTATTTAAAAGGATCTGATATACTATGTAAAAGGATCTCACATACTTTTTATCCCCAAAAATGTGGTGTTACAGTAGTAGTGAAGTGTGTTTGAAAATTAAACAAACTTACCCAATGAAGTTTGATGAATCAAATTTTTAGTTTGACGCAAAAGGTAAACGCCCAGTTTAGATTTAATTAATCGGTATTATGTATTTATGTGTCAGTTGTTATTTCTTCCTTTTCAGTTTTGTAGTCGATTTAATTATTTTTTAAAAAAGGTACCTACTAAGAATAATAATAATACATTTCTCACAAAAATAGAAAGATGCGTTTTGATGTAACATTCAACGAACTTTTCCGTGATAAACAAGTGATTTTACTAGAATTATTGTAAAGAATTCGTATTTATAATCTTTTACAGCAATTTTAAGCATAGGTACGTACTTACGTTCTCACAAAAACGTACACTCAAAAGCGTAACAAAATCGTTAGACTAAAAAAACTGCTTTTTTGACGTCGGGTATTTTGTTTTACTTTTAATATGGATACTAGTTTTTTCAATTTAATTTTTAGTCCAGTTCTTAATTTTTTTATTCTGCGGACCTGTATGAAGTAACTATTCATTCAATTTTTTTGTTACGTACAAGTAGACTTAGGTTCCAAATTCAAATCACACTATGTCTCAGTGTGATAAAAAAAAATCCAATACCAAATTAAAGACCTATAAAATACGCACTTTAGAACCCTTTTGCTGTTTTACAGGACATAAAAAGGTATATTATTGAGCAGGTGGTGTGAAAAATATATTACAACCATTATGATAAGGTAGAGCCCAGCGACTGGATGCTTTCGTGAGCGACGGGAACTGAGTGATCATATTAATTGTAAGACGGTACATACCAGGTCCAAAAAGCCGATGCGTTCACTCTTTTTCTTCTTCTTGAGTCCGACGTCGTACGCCTTGCCGGCGTGGTTCAAGAACCTCTTCGCTTGCCCCTTCATGTCGGCTCAGTGGGTTCACTTGTATATCACTGGTCGTGTCGTACGGCGCTTAGATACACACGTATTATAGTAGAAGCGCGGTGCACGTGCGATGCACGTCGCGGCGTGTGTGTGCGCGCGGTGCTCCAGTGAGACGTCGAGTCGAGGTGCGCGCGCCGCTGTTACTGCCGCCGCCGGCGCGCTCCTGCGCTACTATATCTCGCGCGCGGCGCGCGCGTTGCGGCCGCGGCGGCTTTCCTGGGCTTGACGCACACAAATTCCATGAAACATGGAAAATATCATTGAAACAGCTCTAAGCATGAATCGTATTAACGGTCGAGCGGATCGGAGTGAGCTCACTTGGACGCCGCCGCCCGCTGCCACACTCTCGTCAGAATATTATCCTTGATAGGGTTCCGTAGTAACTACGAGGAACCCTTATAATTTCGCCATGTCAATTTGTTTTTTAATTTTAATGTAATTTTGATTTGAATTTTAGTTATTTTAGTTTAGTTTTATTTAAGTACCTACATATGTAATTACATTTGTTTTAAAAATCAAAAAAAAAATTTAGTTTACTTACAATTTAATTTTATTTGAATAATTTTGATGTTTGTTATAATTATGTCCTATTATTAATATAGTACCTACCTGAATTTTAATTTAAATTTTAGGTTTTACTTTAACGTTGACTGTGATTAAATTTCCATTAACGAAAGATGCCATACTGTATTCTCAACAAAGTTGCTATAACAAGCGTGTCTTATTGGAATCAGGCCACTGGGTGTCCAAAAAACACGCTTTGCCTAGTTTGGGGCCCGATACTAATGCTGTCATATAATTTTCCCCTGTAATATACGTCAATGGATTGTAATATACTTAGTCTTGCCATAAATACTGTTACAGTTAAAAATAAGAAAGATATTACATTTGAATTTGGAATCTGTCATTTTTATACGATTGTTCATTGAGTTTTCTAATTTTGGCGCCAATACATTGTACAATATTTTGCGATATTAAAATGGAGTGGAGTGATAAAGAGAACCGAATCGCTGTGATTGCATTACACAAAGTTGGTATGGAGCCAAATGCAATTTTTAAAACTCTCCATACGCTTGGTATTAGTCAAATGTTTGTGTACCGGGCTATTAATAGGTACAATGAGACCTCCTCTGTTTGTGACAGAAAAAGATCTGGCCGTCCACGTAGTGTTCGTACGAAAAAGGTGGTCAAAGCAGTAAGGGAAAGAATTCGAAGAAATCCTGTCCGAAAGCAAAAGATTTTATCTCGGGAGATGAAGATAGCACCCAGAACCATGTCGCATATTTTAAAAGATGACTTAGGACTTGCAGCCTATAAGAGACGCACTGGTCATTTTTTAACTGATAATTTAAAAAAGAATAGGGTGGTAAAATCGAAACAACTACTGAAGCGGTACGCAAAGGGAGGTCACAGAAAAATTTTGTTTACGGATGAGAAAATCTTTACAATTGAGCAACATTTTAACAAACAAAATGACCGTATTTATGCTCAAAGCTCTAAGGAAGCTTCCCAATTAGTCGACAGAGTGCAACGTGGGCATTATCCGACTTCAGTGATGGTTTGGTGGGGTGTTAGCTATGAAGGAGTGACTGAGCCATATTTTTGTGAAAAAGGTATCAAAACATCGGCACAAGTGTATCAAAATACCAATCTTGAGAAGCTAGTTAAGCCCCTTAACAACACCATGTTCAATAACCAAGTATGGTCCTTCCAACAAGACTCGGCGCCAGGTCATAAAGCTCGGTCCACGCAGTCTTGGTTGGAAGTGAACGTTTCGGACTTCATCAGAGCTGAAGACTGGCCGTCGTCTAGTCTTGATCTTAATCCGCTGGATTATGTTTTATGGTCAGTTTTAGAGAGTATGGCTTGCTCTAAACGCCATGATAATTTGGAGTCCCTAAAACAATCCATACGATTGGCAGTGAAGAAATTTCCCATGGAAAGAGTGCGTGCTTCTATTGATAACTGGCCTCAACGTTTAAAGGACTGTATTGCAGCCAATGGAGACCACTTCGAATAAGCTTTTGTACACGCTAGATTGATGAATTCTGCTGCAACCAGTATTGTTTTCTAAGTTAGGTGTCTCCTTGGACCAATCATGACGCCTATAGCAAATGACGTCACGACTAGCTTGTCAAAACCCAGCTGTCAATCTGCATCTCGGCGGACACCCACTTCCAAAAAGGCTCTGGTGTGTGATAGTTCTAGCTGGCGGTTATTTCGGTGAATTCGGTGAGTACAATATTGATTTCAACTGATTTTATTGATTTGGTGTGTGCATAGTTTTTTTTCCTATAGTCCATTAGCTCGCGGCTACATATTTTGGTCCTTCGAGCCGGATCTGAATCAGGCACAGAGGTTATACGTTAATATTACAAAATGGCGAAACCGCTCGAAATTAAGTTTAAATTAGAATGTGACTGGCTCAATACTTCTGTCGAACTGTCACGCACGCCTAATTACCCTAAAAGTGTTTTATCTGCTAGGTTGCGTAAGCTTCAGACGCATTTCACTAATTTAACGGTTGTATACGAAAAGATACTCGAGGTTGGCGATTTAGAATCAAACACTAGATACGACAAGCTATATAAAGATGCGACGTTATTGTGCGATGAGCTAGATGCGAAATACTTTGAGCTTATGGGCGAGCCGGACAAAGCGAGCTCTTTTAAGCACACTACTGGCGAGGTTCACTTGTCTATATACTTAAGGCTAAGGTTTTTAATTGGCGGCCTATCGCTTAGAGCGATCTCTTCCAGGCAACCAGGCTTGAGTAGATGGTGTGCAGGACACCATGATATAAGGGGGTACAATCGTGTCCACTCAGCTTTCTGTATTCAAATAATAATCTTGTTGTGTTATACCCTAATTCATTATTTGTAAAAAGTATAATAATAAAAAGTATAAAACAAGTGTCATGATTTTGTAAACTGATAGTCTAAATTGGCTAATGGCCAATGGTGTTTTTAAAAAATGTGTAAATATAAACTTAAATGTTAAGGGTAGAATAAAATCAACAGCCGAGGCGCCATACTTGTTTTGATTGATAGAGTGATCCTTGTAGGTACTTGAAAAAAAAGGGCGGGGAAGTTGGCGATGGCTCGGCTAGTTGGTTAGATTCTAATCTGTTCTGAGCGGCGGTGCGATAAGCACCTATTAATAGTCCAAGTCGAAAAAGTAAAGTGATGGCCTTGAGTTTACTTGTCCACATTCTTTCTCAAGTGTGGGCTTGTGAATGTGGAGTTAGAATCTTTGCAAAGGCATGGAGTACCCTCTCGGGGTCCATGACGGATGTAATATATGAAGAAAGAATAAATACGTGCAATTCTATGCTATGGGCCTTTGATTTGCTACACAAGTATGTTTATTAAAAGAAAAACAAAATACCCGACTGCAGAAAAGCAGTTTTTGCAGTCGGTAACTTACGATTTTGTTACACTTGATACGCTGCTGAGTGTACGTTTTTTGTGTGAAAAAATGCGTAAAATCACTGTAAAATGTTATAAAAAAGCGCATTCTTTAGGATAATTATAGTAAAGTCACTTTTTTGTTACGAAATAGTTCGTTGAAGGTTACAAAAAGACGCATTTTTTTATTTTTGCAAGAGATGAATTATTATTATTACAAAATATTATAACCTATGACACTCTGGAAATAAAGACGAATCTAATGACACCTCGCACATCAAAATCAAACAAGCCGTTTAGGCTGTAGGCTGTCATATAGAAACATACATACATAGTTACATACTCTCAGACATACAAAGATACATCTCTGTCTCTGTGATATGTTATGTTACTCATCTTCACTGACAGGACTTGGCTTTCTCCCCTCTCTCTCTCCCTCATCTCCCCTCTCCCCCCCCCCCTCTCCCCCTACCCTTCCTTCTCCCTTCTCCTTACTGTGACCGGGTTCTCGCCACAATCGAAATTAAGTTAGAGAGTTAAAAGAAACAACAGAAATAAAGTCAACGTTGTTTATTTGTAAAATATTTTTATAAGTCCAAAGTTTATAAAAGTTATTAAAAATGGACGTCGCTAATCGTTCTTTGGTCTTTACCTAAAAATTATTTAGTGAGAAGGAGCGGTGAGAACCGTCCCCCCTCTAATTTGTTTCCACTACAACAATCAAGTTACTTACAATTTAATTGTAAATATTAAATACCAAAAACATAAGAACGAAGAGGCTAGATTAAACCGCCATCGTCGCACATTACCATCAGGCCTAATAAAAGAATCTAAACTTAATTAAAGAACTTATCGAATACCTCAATCAACAAAATCTTATTATAAGAAAGTTCAATTATTCATGGATGGCCCGAATGTGACCACCAGAATTTATTAGACACGTTCCAAAGAATGTAAATTTAGTTAAAGAACTTGTCGAATACCTCAATCAACAAAATCTTATTACAAGAAAGTTCAATTATTCATGGATGGCCCGAATGTGACCACCAGAATTTATTAGACACGTTCCAAACACAATATTCGTCAAATAAACTGGCCCTAGTATATATTTTGAGGAAGTTAGCTCGTTGGTCAGTGGATGACCAACGGTCAAATAAATCATATACACGTGTAAAACCACCTTTATAGCTTCAGGGATGATCCCACTTTACAGAAAAGCGATCAGTTTATTTTCAGAATTCAAATTAAATTTAGCTAGCTCAGTGGCCAATGGGCGATTCACCCTTGACCGAAACTTTAGTGATAAAAATGCACTACAAATTCTTTCTTCATACAAAATGTTAGAAAGCGTTGACTAATTTGTCACAAACAAACCGCAACACAGAAATAGAACAGTAATCGAGAAAATATTAGCAAAAGGTTTGTCTAATATTCATCGCTCACAAATGATAGCAATTAATGATAGCGAAGCGAAGTTGTCGATATTATAGACCAATACACAAAATGGTCTCGGCTTAAGGTCCGACCGTACACAATACACAGTAAGTAAATTTAAGAACCTCGGCGGATACTTAAATCAGTAGATTTAATATTATTGAAATGTTTAAGTAAAAGAATCACTACGACCACTTGGCTCCATGGGCGTACCCAGGGGGGGGGGGGGGGCAGGGGGGGGACAGCTGCCCCCCCCTGGAAGCCTCGCAGAAAACGTATGAACTCACCTAATTACTAATCAAAGTGTAAATGGGGCCTTATATGAAAACTTTTAAATAAACCGCGCAGTAGACACTGGCAAAATGCACGGTGCAATTATTATTGCCATAAAAAAACCGCGCACTGAGCAAGCGCTACAGTCGCCAGCCACCGCCGCGGCGACGATGGCGGACGAAGATTACCGAATCTAGCTGAGCGTTCGTATTCTTGGCGGTAGGGAGTTGCGAGCGAGTAGCATTTAATTTATTTGACATGTTATGCTAAGGCTTTGAATCTTGAGAGCTGCGTCTTCCAAGGACAGCATGCCGCCAACAATATAGGGCAAATCAACCAGCTGGTTCGTTAAGCGAATATTTTCGCCGATCGTTCAAAGTTATTTAATATCCTTTGTATTTTGAGCCATGTCAGTACTGTGACAAGATTAACAGCAAATCAGCATATGAATACCTAAAATTTGATATAAAGTTTCGAGAAAGTTCGCGCTCGCTTCGCTCGCGCCTGATTATTTCCTATTATTTTTAGCCGACTGTGTAAGAACGAGGGTTATGATTTTCAAGTGTATGTATATGGGTATGTTTCTATATGATCGCCTACAAGCCTAAACGGCTTGACTGATTCTGATGTGCGAGGTGTCGTTAGAACTCCAACGAGCTTTTTCGTAATAAATAAGTGATTTCACTAGAATTATTCTAAATAATGCGCATTTATAGTCATTTACAGCGGTACTTTGTCATAAAAACGTATGTTTATAATTTTCTATGAAGTCATGTTTTTTAATTAGGAATAATAAATTTGCAATCAATGCATTCAAATGGTTGTATTTATAATTTTTAATTATAACAAATATCAAATAATCAAATTACTTCCAAGATTTAATTTAAATATTAAATAACCTTTTCAATTTTCGCGTTTAACATTTTTCCAATTTAATATATGTATAAGTACTGTGGCCTCATTAATACGAGAAATAAAGCTTATTACTGTAAAAACATTACAAAAAATTTCGCGCTCGCTTCGCTCGCGCTATTTATTACCTATGCTTTTATTTACTTGGCCATGTGTTACCCCCCCGCTATGTTTAATTAGTGAGTATGACAAAACAGCCGCGCGGACGATCTGACCTAAAAAAAAACTGACTTGCCCCCCCCCCCCTAGACCAGAAGCTGGGTACGCCCATGCTTGGCTCTGTATCGAATCGTCATTCAATAGAGAGTAAAGGGTTGAAGTATAATGCCTACAACATTAGAATGTAGCTGAAATAAAGGTAGAAGTTAGTATCTCCTTTATCACACAAATATTTAGCTAAACTCAGGACACCTGTTTTATATGAACCTGACACTACTATTGACCAAGTTAAGAAATTTTTTAACGGGATCGTAGGGGCCCAGTATCATGTAGAAAAACGGCAAATTAAATCAAACAGACATGCGTCCTTCATAATAGGGATGCCGGAGAGCGTAAAACAACAAGTGACAATGCCAAAAGTGTGGCCACAAGGAATCAAGTTCGCGTGCTGGTTTTTTCGCGGCCGCTCAAACCTGCAAAAGAAACACAAATAGGAGAATTGCGAGAATTAAGTACTCCGATTCATGACCTAAGTAGATAGATAGATAGATAGATAGATAAACTCTTTATTGTTCACACCTTAACTAAAACACAAATTACGTAGTGAAAAGGGCTTAAATTCTAGTGAAACAACAGGCGGCCTTATCACTAATAGCGATCTCTTCCAGGCAACCTTGGGATGGAAAAATGATAATAATAAATAGATGTTGGGGTAACTAACAAACGGAATCGTAGACAGAAAAAAAAGGATACAACTATACAATTACAATACATACGTACTAATACAAGTTACATCCTAATACATAAATTAAATATATATAATAAACTAATATATATACATATATATATATATATATATATATATATATATATATATATATACTTAAATACTTGTTATATTTAATAAGATAAAAATAAACAATGAAAAACAGAATCAGTGAGGTGGTAACTGCGTCAAATAAAATTTCTCCACTTGTGCTTTAAAGACAGCGAGTGACGGAGCTTGTCTAATTGAGACTGGCAACAAATTCCACAATTGGACTGCTTGGAATGCAAATGATTTACCATAGAAACTCGTACATTGTGCATTAGGAGTCTTAAGAATGAAGTTGTCATTAGATCTTAAAGGTAAGGGGTGAGAAGAATGCCAAAAGTAGAAGAGTTCTTTTAGGTAGCGGGGAGTAGAAGGATTGAAAAGATTGTTATAGAGAAGAGAGAGGATATGAGCATTCCGTCGAAGGCGAATAGGAAGCCACTTGAGCTTAGCGCGAAATTGAGACACGAACACTTCACGAATGATACGGGGAATGACGCAATATTGACGGATGTACAAGGACAGAAAGCGACGGTGATTGAGGACTCAGATAATGGACATGGCTGTGTTAGAATATGCCACCAAAACATCAGGTCGATAAAAAATAAAACCAGCCGGATTGAAGTTGCGTTGCAATGTGGCTTAAAATGTGAAATATTATGTATTACTGAGCATTTTGTAAGGAACATGAATTAAAATGTATATATATTAACAATTTTAAATTGTCTTCCTACTATTGTAGAGGTACTATAGAACATGGTGGATCTTGCATATTTGTAAAAAACGATGTAAAGTACAAAAAGTTAGACTGCCTTAATATCCTATCTGTCGAGCAAGTTTGTGAGATAGCAGCTATAGAACTATTAGATAAAAATTTGTTAATTGTGTGTATCTACCGTTCGAGTGTAACTAGTACATTGTTGTTTTTTCCAGTTTTTGAACGTTTACTTAACAAGATCGTCGCCCCGGACAAAGAAGTCGTGATAGTAGGGGATATCAACATGGACTTTAATGGTTCTCTTGCCAGTGACTTAAAAAAACTAAGAGATTTATTATCAGTCCATAATTTGTGTAATGTCGTAGATTTCCCTACGCGAGTAACTGAAACTACTAACTACAATTTGTCCGATCACTTCAGTGTGCGCGTCGTCGTGCCTTGCGCAGGGGGTCCCCCGCCAATGTGCACCCACTTCGCTAGGTCTTACGGTCAGGCTAACCGAGCCAACTTTATCCTTGCCATTGAGAGCGTGGATTGGCTTGAGATCGAGAATAGGACTGCTCGGGCTTCACCTAACGATCTAGCTACAGCTATTCTTATTGTAATCAAAAATAAGATCGAAATCTGTTTCCCTTTAAAACGAATGCAAACAACTGCAAAGAAAATTTACTGGGCAACTGACGAGTTTTTTAATCTTAATTCGCTCTTAATTGATATGCGTGACATAGCGATAAAATTCCCCACGAACTCCCAATTTTATAAAAAAAAATTATGAATTGCAAATTAAGTATGATAACTTACTACAACGTGAACGAAGCGATTACTATTGTAATCTTATCCAGGAATCACCAAATACTATAAAATCTATGTGGGAAGTAGTTCTAACTGAAACCGGAAGATCAAAGAAATTCCTGGAATACACAGACATTTTGACGCGATCCGACGGATCAAAATACTCCAATAAGACTGAAGTGGTTAATGACGTAAATCTTCATTTTGTAAGTGCGGCATCGTCGTGTGGCGCTCCCACTGCTAACGTCGCTGCTGCAACTGACTTGCTGGCGGCTGCGCGTCCTCCTGCTGACCGTTCGCTAAGGCTGAAGCCTTTTACACCTTTGGAAGTGTTTCGCATCATTACCTACGGGGTAGCAAGGAAAAAATCTAAGGACGCGTATAACGTTTCAGTCACATTGCTGCACAGCATCGTCGGAACTATGTCTTACATACTTTCTTCGTTGTATAACAGATGTATTAATGAAGGCACGTATCCACCTGCTTTGAAATACGTGAAAGTATCTCCTTTGTACAAGGGAAAGGGTAGACAAGAAGAGATTAATAGCTACAGACCAGTGTCCATAATCCCGGCAGTTGCCAAGATCTTTGTCTTAGCTCACGTCTTGTGGACTACCTGTCGGTGAGTGAGGCATTATCTGAGAGGCAGTATGCATATCGTCGTAGTCGTTCTACCACTTCTCTCGCTCGTGTACTTCTACGTAAAATTCTCGGAACGCGCGCGGAAGCCAGCAGCAGGTCGCAGTCATTTTCTGTGATCTGTCCAAAGCGTTCGATGTCGCCGATCATAACGTTTTAACCGCAAAGTTAGGGTATTACGGTGTTGAGTGCAATGTGTTAAGGCTGCTGTCGGAGTTTATGACGGCTCGCTGTTAGGTGGTCGTGGGAGAGGGGGGTACAGTGATATCGAATCCCCTCACTACCGTAATCGGAGTAGCGCAGGGGTCCTCGCTCTCAAATATAATGTTTTCTATTCTCCTTAACGACCTTCCTGAAAACTTCGTCTTGATGTATGCTGACGACGTGGCCGCAATAGTGACCGCTCCGACTATGGCTGAGCTAGAGCGAAAGCTGAACCTGGTTTGATATCAATGGCTTAATCTTGAATATTTCAAAAACCCACTTCATCCAGTTTGACCTTTCAGGACATAAAAGCAGACCACTCGACGTGCTCATCGGAAACGACAGGATGGTCCAGCTGAAAACCACAACATTCCTGGATTTTCAGATGGATAGTGCCCTTACCATTGATGTCACACTTATGGGTGAACCTGTCGAGAGAGTGTATGAGGCGAAGAATCTGGGCTTGCTAATGGACGTCAGTCAAAGATATGAAAAACACATTTCTAATTGTATAAACAGTTGTTTTTATAAACTTAAAGTTCTCTATAAAATTAGACCTTATTTAAAGGAGGAGGTACGCATACAGTTAACCGAATCGTTAGTGCTTTCCAAGTTAAATTATATGGACCCTGTCTTTGGCCCTAGGCTGTTGTCTAAAACAAAGAGGCTAATTCAGCGTGTCCAGAATGCCTGTGCTAGGTTCTGTTTTGATATCCCTGCGAGAGCCCATGTTACTCCTTTCTTAAACAAGCATGTGCAGCTAAAACTACTACATCGTCGTAAACTTCACCTGGCGTGTCTCATGTTTGGAGTGGTCAAATATAAGGCGCCAAAATATTTGTACGAAAAGTTGTCGTGGAAGTGCAGTCGTAAGCCTGTCCGTCAATGTTCATTACAACTTTTTACTGAGAGGTGTGGCTCTGCTGTCTTCCGAGGTAGCTTTCGCTACGCTGCATCCAAGTGCTGGAACAATATCCCTCCTCCGATACGTAACCTGCAAAATGTAAACAGTTTTAGGTTAAAATTGAAAAAGTTTCTCTTTGATCACCAAAAAAGCGAAGAGCTACTTAGAAGTGACACAAGCGCTATTTAATTTTATTATTGAGTATTGGTTAAACTTACCTACGGTCTTAGAACGGTTATCGGTAGTAATAACCTTTTGGAGCTTCAGTTCCGTTATTATTATATATTTTTTTGTAGTACAGGGGCAGTTTATTCTTTTTACTGCACTATGATGCTCACAATATATGTAGTCTCACAAATTATATTACTGTTTTTATACTCCATTTGTATTTTATATTGATCTTATCTTCAAAATTGTGTTGTAAAATATTTATCTGTTTGTTGCGAATGTCAGTCAGTGTCATCATGCCATTGGACGTCATTGTCAGTTGCACGGTATGACAACTGCGCTGACATTCATCTATTGTTTTTTCTTACATTTTTGGTTTTAAATATTTAAAGATAATGGATAAATATTTAAATATTTAAATGCCACCTTGATCCCTTGGTGTCTCGGCCGGGCTCTGGTCTGGGACGCCACGTGCGTAGACACCCTGGCACCGTCCTACGTCATCAGCTCGGCTCGCAGTGTCGGCGCCGCGGCTCAGCAAGCGCAAGTGAATAAACATAGAAAGTATTCAACCATTACTACTCACTATGAGTTCCTTGCGCTTGCTGTGGAGACGATGGGTCCGTGGTCTTCAGACATGAAGATGTTTTGCAAAGACATCGGCAAGAGATTGGTCCTCGCCTCGGGGGATCCCAGGGCTGGCGCGTTTTTCAAGCAAAGGTTGAGTTTAATTATTCAACGGGGAAACGCGGCCAGCGTCCTGGGAACCTTGCCTAACGGCGGAATTTTAGATGGAATTTTTGTATTATAGTGTTTTGTAGATTATTATTGTTATTTTATTTTTATGTACTATATGTTTATTTTTAAGTTGTAAATAGTCAAAGTAAATAAACGACAGTTATTTAAAGATAATAATGAACAAATACCTTTGTGTTTGATTGTATATGTATGTTTATTAAGCTTATCTATACGTAACAAGTATGATATGTTGAATACGTAATAAGTGTTATTTTTAAGTGTTTTCTCGTGTGTGGCGTCGCCTACTGGTTCCAGCGGAAGACCAGCGCTGGTTGTTTACAACTAGCATTATGCTGAGCTGGGGCCGGATTGTGACAAAAACATAATTTTGTGACCTATTTTGTGTGTATGATTTTTTATTTTCTGTGTGTTTTTGTTACAATAAAATTATGTCTATGTCTATGTCTATGTCTTACCTGGGAGGGTCAGGTGGACAGGGTGTGCCAGAAGGTTGGGCGTGCTTGTTTCGCACTGTGGCGATTATCGGCCATTTTAACGCAGAGCATGGTTTCGAAGCTGCTACTATGCGTTGGTGCACTCTGTTTTGGAGATATAATAATATGGAATAGAATTATGAATGATAATAATATAATATGGAGTAGGATTCTGGGCGCGTTCCGTAGACTGGGAGCGCGCCTTCAGAATGCAAAAAAGAGCAGTTAGAGCCATAGCTAGAGTACCGGAAGATGCATCGGCGCAACCGTTGTTTCGAGCCATGCGAATACTCACTCTACCGAGTATGGTGATTATGGAAGCGGCTCTGTATGCTCGTGACCACCTACATGAGTATTCATGCTTGGGCGATAAGCGCGCGCAACCCTCACGGCGAGGACACATACTACGCATGCCCACGTGCCGACTGGTGAAGGAGTCCAAGCAGGTGCATGTGATGGCCTCAAATAATTATAACCACCTTCCTGATGACATTAAAAATGCCCCGACACGCCACTGTTTTAAAATAAAAATGAGGAACTTACTTGTTGAGAGAGCATTCTATAAAGTTGAGGATTTCTATGTGTAACCATAATGTAACTTAAACACCATTAAAAAAGATTGTTTACGGGTCTTTCTTTCATATTATTATAATAATTGTTAATTTGACTATTCATAATTTGTATTTATTTAATCTATTGCAATTAGTTACTTATTATTTACTTTTCATTATAATTGTTTTTACAATGACTTTATTATTTGACATGTAACTAATTTGTTATTAATATATGAGTATGAGTATGAAGTTGGCCCGGTTGATATAAAGTACCGAGTTATATCTCACTACGGACATCTTCAACTAATTCATTTGAATAGAAAACTCAGTAAGTGAGGTTATCTACCAAGAAACATCAGCATCGTGAAATCACGCCGCCGGTAACGAACAAGGCCGTCACGTAAAGTTACCGCCATGGAGCATAGCCACCACGAATCACTGCACTTCCTTCCTCAGACGTCATCATCATCCAGAACTGACTTCCACGCACAACATCTCAATGCGCCACGGATCAAAAACACCTCCACGGAACATCACCGCGAGGAAAAAGCCTCCAGGACAAAACTTCCACGCCACCGACAAAAACCCCTACAACAAAACACACCATTAGGTTCCTATATTTAACCTTATCACTTCACAACGTCTTCTGTTGTTATAATTTCACTCACCTTAAAGCAAGGGTTGAAATTAATTTATCCTTAAGCCGTAAAAAGCAAAACGCACGCCACGGTAGCACATGGACGATGCTCAGGTACAACCAACAAATAAAAGCACCAATAAAACACCAATCTCCACACACACGGTGGCTAGAAAAACAGTTAAACCA
The DNA here is from genome assembly GCA_947563715.1 of Lycia hirtaria. Taxonomy (NCBI): domain Eukaryota; kingdom Metazoa; phylum Arthropoda; class Insecta; order Lepidoptera; family Geometridae; genus Lycia; species Lycia hirtaria. Next base: position 32,148,735 of record OX387375.1, read on the forward strand.
CAATAAAGGTTTATTCTCACCTCCACAAGAAAATCTAAATACTTTTGGAAAAATTGCTAGACGTAGACGCCATCTTGCGTCTCGTCTTTTTAAACAGCTTCTACATCGATTGAGCCCGACGCGGCTTCCAGGTCAAAATTACCGACAAAATCTTCCTTTCACAAGAGATTTACAATAACACCAACTTTACGCCGATAATTATGACGCTTTATTTCCAACGCAGTACAACAGCCAACTTCATTACAAACAAGACGAACGACAACCTTCAGATTCTAAATGAAACAGATATACATTAATGTGATCGCTGTCAAAAATCGATCAAGTGTCAATATCACATGCTTGTAATATCGTACGACTCGTAACCACTTTATCATTTGACGTTGACAAGTACAAAAGTCACTCTGCCACTGTCACATAACCATATCATAATGAAATCTTAAACCACCAAACCAAACAAATTATCCTTTCATTTCTTTTTACAATTAATAGTAAATCAAGTCAATATTCTGTGAGTGTGGTGAAATGAAATTAATGAGTGATGTAGCCGTTCACTGGGCTATTTATATCATTTATTAACCGCTCAGCAAGCCAGAGGAATGCTAAGATGGAATGATAACAAAACAAACAAACCAAGAATTGGACAGTTTCTAGTTTTCAGCTTAAACCACTTCGGTAAGTGTATTTACTTACTAATACTCAAAAACCAGGGTTACATTACCTTAAAACACAATTATAATGGAATAGTTGTTGGTGATTTTTTTGAGGTATGAAATAGGTTTAATCCTGTTTTACCTTTTCCCGCGGGAATACCGGGATAAAAAGTATCTTATATGTTAATCCAGAATCGAGATTACAAATTACATGTGTGCCAAATTTCAACCAAACCCGTTAAGCCGTTTCTTCTTGAAGAAGTAACAAACTAACACAAACTTCGCATTGATATTATTAGTGTGAAGTGTGATGTGATTTATTAGCATTTCCTTTTCCAAACTCCAATAAAACATATAAGTTATGTATATATTTGTAATCACCGTTAAAAATTCTCTTTATTTTGATACCACACTCGATGTATTTAGAAAACATATTTTTTTTAGATATAACTTTTTGCCGCGAAAATTCTTACTTTTATTTTTATTTTATTTTGATGTATCCAGTGTTACTCTCAGCTGGGGCTAGCTTGTGAAAAAACTTTGTGTAAATCAGCGATCTACATGTACTAACGTAGGTACACTGGATTCTTTGTTGTAAGTAGGTATTATTTTTGTTTGCCGTGGGGTACCGGCTTAGAATAGTACCTCCCCTTCTCTTCCCGTGGGTGCCGTAAGAGCCGGCTAAGGGAAATACTACCAGAGATGGGCAGCAGCATCCTCTGCGGAAAACGCTACCCACTGCGCTCGCCAACCCGCATGCCAAGCTTGGCGAGTACTGGCAAAAACCCCCTATGACAGACGACAAAAATACCAGGCCCCCAGTCCCCGGCAGCTCCGTTATTCCGGGCTACGGTAGCGGTCCTGGTCACGGCGGAGCAAGGGGTGCTAAGCGGAAGAGATCCGGCTACCACCCCCTGCATAAACGACGACTGGCCCTGGTAACACACAATATTCGCACGATGAGGACAGTCGAGAAGCTAGCTGAGCTGGAAGAAGAAATGAGTAGGTTACATTGGGATATCCTGGGGTTATCAGAAGTCCGACGAGAGGGTGAGGACACGATAACCCTGAAATCCGGTAACCTACTCTACTACCGGGAGGGCGACCAACAGTCCCAAGGTGGTGTCGGGTTTCTCGTCCACAAGTCCCTTGTTAACAACATTCTTGCCATCGACAGTGTATCGAGCAGGGTGCGTACCTGATACTCAGAGTATCCAAGAGATATTCATTGAAGGTCATCCAGGTATAAGCACCGACCTCGGATGATGAGGTGGAGGTGATGTATGAGGACATTAGTAGGGCCATACACACTTCTGAGACCTATTTTAATGTTGTTATGGGGGACTTCAATGCGAAGCTGGGCAGGAAATGCGAAAGTGAGTTGAGAGTGGGGCAATTTGGATATAGACAACGGAACCCCAGGGGACAGAGGTTGGCCGACTTTCTGGAGAAAGAGGGACTCTTCATGATGAACTCTTTCTTCCAGAAGCCACCTCATTGGAAATGGACCTGGTTGAGTCCCGATGGATCTACGAGAAATGAGATAGACTTCATCCTGACCACCAAGAAACAAATATTCAATGATGTATCTGTGATCAACATGATTAAAACCGGATGTGATCACCGAATGGTACGAGGCACTTTGAATATTAATGTTAAAATTGAGAGGTCCCGTCTGATGAAGTCTACACTCTGACCCACTCGCGCCCATATCCAAAACCCCGAGAGCTTTCAGCTCGAACTATCAAATCGCTTTGAGTGCCTGGAGAGCTGCGCATCGGTGGATGAGATCAATAACAGGTTTGTGGAAACTGTCCGTACGGTGGGCGCGAAGTTTTATAAGCCCCACCGTACAAATTGACCGCAAAAGCTCTCAAAGTCTATACGACACGAAATCCGTACCTTTAATACTAATCGTATTAAAGAGACGATAGAGCGGAATAAAGGCTCCAAAGTGTTCGCAAAAGACATGTCAATTGGGCAGAGCCAGTTGACGAAGCTGAAGATGGAAGATGGCAGTATAGCGTCGACCAAAGCAGAAGTCTTGAGGGAAATCGAGAGGTTCTATGGCCAGTTATACACACCGGTCGCAAAACCTGTTAGCAGTTTGGCAAAGATCCAAGAGCCAAACTGACTCGACATTATACCGCAGATATCCCGGACAGCAGCCTGTACGAGATTAGGATGGCCTTGAAACAGCTCAAGAACAACAAGGCACCAGGCTACGACGGAATTACATCAGAGCTACTGAAAGCGGGTGGAACACCGGTACTAAAAGACCTTCAGAGGCTCTTCAATTCCATCGTGCTTGAAGGTACAACGCCAGAATCAGGGAACAGAAGCGTGGTGGCGCTGTTCTTCAAAAAAGGAGACAACACTTTGCTGCAGAACTACAGACCCATCTCGCTTCTGAGCCATGTCTGTAAGCTGTTTTCAAGGGTCATCACGAATTGTCTTGAACGCATGTCACCATGTCAGTCCGAGTACAAGACCAGAACTCAGAGGCAATTTCATTGAAAAGAGGCGTGAGGCAGGGAGACGTCTCTCCGAAACTGTTTACCGCCGGTTTGGAAGATGCCTATAAGCTTCTGGAATGGAAAGGGCTCGGCATTAATATTAACGGCGAGTACATCACTCACCTTCGGTTTGCCGACGATATAGTAGTCATGGCAAAGTCGATGGAAGAGCTCAGTACTGTACTAGTATACAATACTGGTAATTTTTTGCCTCACCCCGCTTTATTTTTTTTCCCAGTTCCACGAAACATAATTAAGTTCGAGTCAAGAGACAATTGCTCAGACAATGCAGGGGATATGCAAATTGAGAGATAGCTACATTTCCGAATGTTAGACAAGGATAGTTTGTTTAAAGTCGTAAAAAAAGGCAATTTATGGGACTCGCCTAAGGTTCAACCGAAAGTAGGGAGATGAAGGGGCACTTCGATTTTAGTCATGCAAGTGGTTACACGTTTCTGCTCAGTGATATGATTTTGAAACATAATTTTAACTGTTATACATATAGTCAGTGTTGTAACATATATATATATATATTCAGTGGTTCCAGATCACGAGTGAGGGAGTATTGGTAACGTAAAACCCACTGAGATACCTACTTGTACCTAGATTACGCCAGTACTTACAGTATAAAAGTTGGATCGTATAATCCATTTGATAATTATAATATAATACATTTAGATATAAATACCTGCTCCTTACCTGGCCATGTACAATTGCCGATTGGGTTTAGTTGATTGTATCCTTAAAACTTGTACTTGTTTATGGCGTATAAAATATATTACATACGCGACATGTCTGTCTGGCGATAATTGGGGACAAGTTAGTGTTGTTTATCGACCTAATAACACCGATTATCCTTATATCCTGATGTAAGTCGGTTTCCTTATTATTACAATAATTTCTTGTCTATAATATTGTAGGTGTCAATCGATACGCTACTTTACATTAAAAGCAACGTAAATAGTCCCGCACTGTTGTTAAACCTAAATCTGTTGATGAATCTTAACCTATCATATTACAAACCAACTGCAAATAAACAGTAATTTACACTGATCGATGCGACTAGATCTTGCTTTAAATGTATTATTTTACATGTGTATTTGTGTTAGCAATTTACGGTTGAGTGTAAATATATAAAATATTATGATATAAAACTTCTCCTCTCTCGAGCGCGAAAATAATATAAATTTAAAATAATTAATTACACCTACACCTCTTATTATATTTAGAAGCCGCTTGTGTTGTTATATTCTTACATACCAAGAGTTTACCTCTATGTCACTATGATAAACTAGTGACTGGCTTAATTGACATATTAATGAAGTTAAGTAAGGCCGAAAACATGTAACGACATGGTCAATTATGTTATTGTTGAAACAAGTTAAATCATGAACATCATTTGGAACGGGCTATACTGCTCAATCTAATTGACACCATACAATTAATGTACGTTTTATCCAAAGATTTATAATAATAAACTTGCCGTACGAAGTAACAATGTACAATGGCCTGAACTATAGTTAAAGTTTATTAATCTAAATGTACAACCAATAAAATATATTTAATCGCGGCCAATACAATTAATTACTCGGAGTGGAGAGACAAAACTTGGGATTGTAAATAAATTCATTTCTATGACTGGCGATCGCGTGCGTGTGGTATATTATAACTACACATATGTATATCAGGGCAGACAGTTTTCGTTAGATCGGTTGCTTTCTGTCTGTATTACCTGTAGGAGTCAATCGATCCTTCTTTGCAATTGTCATCACAATTTGCAAAGTATGATTAAGTCATTCGAAGATAAAATCAATGACCCTAAACGCGAGTCAATAATATCATGAATTGAACGAATAAACATTTTATCGCCTTAATTTCTTTGTTTAATTTACTAGGTTATTGTTTACCTTTCTTGCACTAAAGTATAGAGAAGCGAATTCCCAAAATCAAATAGAGCTAAAAGTACTACTAGTATTTACTCGGGTCACAGAGTTACTTATTTATTATTATTTGTTAATTTACAAAGACATTGTTGGGAAATCGCTGATCTAGTATAACTAGATCATACTTATCGTCCCATAAAGACTAGATCTAGGCCTAGGAACAGATGCTGCCGTAACCGACGCGCTTACCACGCAGAGGGAGATAAGATGTGAGTATATCTAAATATTTGTATACTTAAATCAGATAAATATCATAGTCTATTTCTATTATTGAGCAAAGCCTAGCTAGATCTTTATGTCAATAAGGATGCGACTGGCTAAACTTGACCTAGCCTCATAAGACGACCTGACCCTAATTATTTTTCTAGCTGAATTTATTTCGCTAATCTAAGGCCAGATTTGCCTGATGTGTTCAATAGAAGGCTTATAGCCTGAGGTTGAGACAGTGACCATAAATATAAGCCTTGTTATAATGATGATTCGATCAATCTCATAACGTGTGTGGCATGCATGCGTGAGCATGTGTGGTACATGCATGTATGTCTACAAGGCTCACGACCGTATGTATGTGTGTTACATGCTTACACATTTCGTGTAAGCTACAATAGTACCTAAGTACAATTATGAAGGTATATATATTATGCTTCGAATCTTTTATTAAACAGAGTATCCCGAGTCGGTATGTCCGACTACATAAGTATGTATGTTTGTCAGGTTTGTTTGTTGTTTGTTTGTACGTATGTAAACATTACGTTCATACACGTAATGACAGCGTATACGCCCGCAGAAACGTAGTCGATAATGATTTGCATTTCTATTTCTCAAGTTACCTCTCATACGCACAACCTAAATGACTTAGTTCTATTATACTAAAGGATTAATTGAACAACTTATTAGAACTCATTTTATAATTATTTTGGTTCATAAATATAGGATGTGTATGGGCCGACGCAAAGTCCTATTAGCGCCAGGTCCTTGAGTCACACCATATTTGTACGCCTATGCGTACCCCGGGACTGTCACAGCAGTAGCCCTGGCCTCCACCCAAACACGTCCTCCCTGCGACGCAAAGCGTACGCCCTATGGCGGCCACCTGCCGCTGTTGGTGGCCATCAACTTTGCCTATATTATTTCAAAAACCCAGGGTGCAATATAATTATGAGGGCTGTGGGTAGCCCGGTAAAGCGTTCGCACGCTAAGGCAGGTGGTAATTATCGCCAAAGATGTGCTCGGCACACTCCTTTCGTTCTGCCCCAATCGGGGATTGCGAGGGATGTTAGGCTCTCCGGAGGTTGACAGATTGGCTAGTTGTTGACAGATATCACTTGTGCCGCCATTATGTACCAGTCCCCCGAGACCTAATCATATGTTATGCAGCTTACCGCTCTTATGAGAATTATACAACTCATACCTTATACTAATATTAGTCTCTACATATATGGGGAAGGACCGGGGTCTGGAGACTGACGATACAATTGGTATGACGCCCCTATATACCAAACACAATATCACAATCACACGCTATACTCGGACGCAATCGGCTTGCTCGATAGACCGAGTGCCGGCCCACTGCATATCCCTATATGACCTTTACTCAGACGATCACGACAAATTAAATTCCCGATGAAAGATGTGCTAACGCCTTCTGTTCAGATCGACGTTAACATATAGTCGGAAATAAGCTTTACAAGCTTTGCCACCACAGTACGATGCTCCGTAGAGCTCAATAGAGTTTCCGAACGGGTGGGCCTCAAAATGAATATGGACAAAACGAAGGTTATGTCGAACGCCCATGTAGTGCCCACCCCAATATCTGTGGGGAACTTCACTCTTGAAGTTGTTGACGAATACGTCTACCTAGGACAGACGGTCCGATTAGGCAGGTCCAACTTTACGAGGGAGGTCAATAGTCATATCCAACTCGGCTGGGCAGCGTTCGGGAAACTTAAAAGCGTCTTCTCGTCCAATATTCCCCAGTCCCTCAAGTCGAAAGTTTACAACCAGTGTGTGTTACCAGTGATGACATACGGCACTGAAACGTGGTCCCTAACTATGGGCCTTATAAGGAAGCTCAAGGTCACGCAACGAGCTATGGAGAGGGCTATGCTCGGAGTCTCTCTACGAGATCGAATCAGAAATGAAGAGATACGTAGACGTACAAAAGTCACCAATATAGCACAGCGGATTAGCAAGTTGAAGTGGCAGTGGGCAGGGCACATAGCACGTAGAACTGATGGCCGATGGGGCCGAAAGGTAAAAAGGTAAAGGTAAAGGTAAAAAGCGGCAAGCGCAGCGTAGGAAGACCAGCCACGAGATGGACAGATGACCTCATACAAGTGGCGGGAAGACGCTGGATGCAGGCCGCTTCCAATCGGTCTTTTTGGAAATCCATGGGGGAGGCCTATGTCCAACAGTGGACTTCTTGTGGCTGTGATGATGATGATTACTTTTGTTTATCTTTCGTTTCGTTTTATAAAATATTTTGTTTTTGTCACCTATATATACCTATAAGTTACTCTATGTTGTCACCATAAAGCATAAGTGTATTGTTATTTGTGTGGACTCGATTGGATCATCTGTTTAGCCAAAAGGTAACAAGCAGGCAGAGCATAGAGGCACTAGAGGTAGGCAAAGAGATGGACAGAGTTGATATAAAAAAAAACACTGTTTACAAAAAATAGAACTAAATACTGTCAAAGTGGGTAACTTTGACTTTGCGTTAAACTTTGGACATAGCCTGGTTTACAGATTCTTGATTTTTTTACCAAAAGTTGAGTAATTAAATTGATTGATGAATGCGTGAGTTGTAGTCGCCAAACATTATAAATGTTAATTTATGCATAAAGTTGAAAAATGTGATGGAAGTTTTAAAAGTTTTCCACCATTTTCTAATCATAAGAATTTGTGACTGAAAAATGTATGTCCAAGATTTCGGATTTAATTATACAAAACTTGTTTAAATCCCATGTGTTTCATTTAATATCGATAAAACATTGATCTATCTTACCGTTTTAAACTATATTTCTTGGTCTTATTTAGTTTTACTACGTAAATAAGTAAGTTCGTATAGACTGAGGGGCCAGCCCTATTGTCAGAGTTATTAAGCCGCCGAAAGACCTCTGACTTGGCTTGATGATTGCTGAACAACCGGGGCCTACAATTTAACGTGTCATCCGACCCACGGTAGCGCTCAGAAAGAAATGCCACTCACGGTCACCCATCCGAAGACTGACCGGTCCGTCCGTTGCTTAACATTGGTGATCGTTCGGGAACACCTAGTCAAGCTACGCCACGAGCGTTACGTTTTACTACGTAAAAATATTGTAAACAAAATAGTCAACGTATTTTCTTTCATTGTGGGTAACATTGACAATGGAGTTTCAGTTAATTATATACCTAAATACTAATAATTCAAGCATTAATAATGTGAATTATTTCACTTCTGTGTCTGACAGAGATATTTTAAGCAATATAATGTGATCGAAGATGGTAAACATACATAACACGGAATAAGAACTGGCTCTCAAGTAGGTGGTTGATAGTCATGGCATTGTTAGGTGTTTGACGTTAGCTTTTCCACTTGAGACTTCACCCTCCAACCCCTATTTGTGGGTGCACCCTCTGAGTGTAAACAAAAAGATAGGACACTTCCTGATGTCTCAGAAAGTTGAAATTTGGTATTTGGTAATATGCAAACTACGATTGGTACATAAGCAACAGAAAAATTAAAATATTTGTAACTTTCACCCTCCTACCCTTTTAAAGGGTGAATTTGACTATATTTTTTTAACATATCATAACTTCGTTATGGATAATTCTAGAGAGTCCAAATTTTCAGGATAAAAAGTAGTCACTACATGTATAAAACTTACAAAGTTTCCTTTATGTAGTTTTTATACTATAGATTTTATTCACATGTAAAATACGTCATTTTTTGGCACTGATAGTTAGTTTCTAACGGCGATGCTAGATGGCGTGCGCGATCGACTTTAACACACGCTATCGTTTTGCGCGCTTTGCGTATACATACATCCTTTTACTTATGGATGGATAGTGCGTTTTCGTTCGTTTTATGTTTAGTAAATATGGGTTTGTATTATACATATTCAACATTCGTTGAAAATTTGGTTTGTTTTAGGTAGTATTTAGGGACTTATTTACACAGAAAAATATAATACTCTCAACAGAGAGCTTATTTAGAAGCTTGGATTCGGGACGGGGATCTTGTTAGAGAAGGGGTACTAATTAGGTGAAGAATTTAAGTTATTGAATACAAGTCCGGATACAAGAATAATCTAAAGTTGGTTTAAAGCACGTATTCCTTTAAAAAGGAAATAAGACGAACAATATGAGTAGGTAATGAAATAATTTCTTTGGGAGACGGGTTAGGACGCTATCGTACAGTTCATAGTATGTCTGGAAATGGTTCATGCCTTTTCCATTCATTAACTGAATCTATAGAAGACCGTATTTGGTGTGGTGTTGCAAATTAAGGTGTGCTATTGTTTGTTATGTTGTATAACATTGGGACGAACTGCAACTTTATACTTGTACTGAAGACTGAGAAGTGTATCTGGATACCGACTCTTATTGACGCGCTATAGTATGGCGCCATATCAGAATTGAAGGTTACAGCAACTATCACCTATTTTAAGTAATATACCAACAAGAAAGGAGGCTATGACAGGGAGTGTGCTGCAAAAATATAATAACAAATGCACAGGAAAAATACATTCCGTTAAAATAAAATGTTGCAGAAATTACATGGTCTCTTACAAAAAGAAATGAAATCCCACCAAAAACACATTTCATGTAAAATTGGTTGCCATGTCTCGCGTTGTCCTGCCACTTTCACTAACTAAACGAAATCAGATGAGATCTGACTGAATTTGAAAAGCCAAGCTGCTAACTCTACAAAGTCTAACGCTACAATACTTATCTCTGTAAGCCTTAAATCTTGGTCAAAAAACATGGCTTGGTCGTTTCATGGAACTATTACAATTATACATCATTCAAGAGCAGAGATTTTTGTTTTTCTTTCTTTTTTTTCCTTAGTAGTCCATGTATGACATGTTATGCGACATATGTTTGTAATGTAACTGACAGCCGGAAAACGTCCAAGCCATGCTTTTTGATAAAGATTGAAGGCTTACAGAGGTAAGTATTGTAGCGTTAGACATTATAGAGTTAGCAGCTTGGCTTTTCAAATTCAGTCAGATCTCGTCTGATTTCTTTTTGTTAGTGAAAGTGGCAGGACAACGCGAGACATGGCAACCAATTTTACATGAAATGTGTTTTTTAAAATATATCTTGAAAACACTTTCTATGGGAATAGAGTAATTACAAGGGAGGTACCCTTGTATTTCCTCTAGACGTAAAGTAGGGATGATTTTTTCTCGTATACCTTTGGTGTTTGCTGTAATTGGATAGGTAATTCAAAGATATATTATTAAATTTGGTATTCCATATTTGTCTTCGTCTCTTTTGCAAAATATTAGGCTTTAAAATGATAATTTTTGTTAGGGTCAAGTATCTCCTCTCTACCAACTGAATGGTTCTTGTCTTGTGGTGACAGTCGGACGGACAGACGGACAGACAGCGGAGTCTTAGTAATAGGGTCCCGTTTTTACCCTTTGGTTGCGGAACCCTAAAAATGCCCAGAAATAGTTTTATGCTTAATACTATCGAATTACAATTACAAAACAACTGAATTACTACCTAAATTTATAAGACGAACTTATTGGTAAGTAGGACCTTTACGTACCTAATAAGATTACCTGTAGGTACACCTGTCTACTTAATAGGTGCTTATGATAAAAAGTTAAGAGAAGAAGTTATTTTATTTAGCGTAGGTACAAATTGCACAGTCAACTAACTTAAGAACCTAGTTAATTTTGCAAATAATATCACCTAGATACTACAAAGTTTAGTTCTGTTTATAAAACAACGAGAAATCAACGAAATTCCAAGTAGTAAATTGCAAACTTATAGGTAGGTTGCTTGCTTGCTTGCTTGCTTGCTTGCTTGCTTGCTTGCTTGCTTGCTTGCTTGCTTGCTTGCTTGCTTGCTTGCTTGCTTGCTTGCTTGCTTGCTTGCTTGCTTGCTTGCTTGCTTGCTTGCTTGCTTGCTTGCTTGCTTGCTTGCTTGCTTGCTTGCTTGCTTGCTTGCTTGCTTGCTTGCTTGCTTGCTTGCTTGCTTGCTTGCTTGCTTGCTTGCTTGCTTGCTTGCTTGCTTGCTTGCTTGCTTGCTTGCTTGCTTGCTTGCTTGCTTGCTTGCTTGCTTGCTTGCTTGCTTGCTTGCTTGCTTGCTTGCTTGCTTGCTTGCTTGCTTGCTTGCTTGCTTGCTTGCTTGCTTGCTTGCTTGCTTGCTTGCTTGCTTGCTTGCTTGCTTGCTTGCTTGCTTGCTTGCTTGCTTGCTTGCTTGCTTGCTTGCTTGCTTGCTTGCTTGCTTGCTTGCTTGCTTGCTTGCTTGCTTGCTTGCTTGCTTGCTTGCTTGCTTGCTTGCTTGCTTGCTTGCTTGCTTGCTTGCTTGCTTGCTTGCTTGCTTGCTTGCTTGCTTGCTTGCTTGCTTGCTTGCTTGCTTGCTTGCTTGCTTGCTTGCTTGCTTGCTTGCTTGCTTGCTTGCTTGCTTGCTTGCTTGCTTGCTTGCTTGCTTGCTTGCTTGCTTGCTTGCTTGCTTGCTTGCTTGCTTGCTTGCTTGCTTGCTTGCTTGCTTGCTTGCTTGCTTGCTTGCTTGCTTGCTTGCTTGCTTGCTTGCTTGCTTGCTTGCTTGCTTGCTTGCTTGCTTGCTTGCTTGCTTGCTTGCTTGCTTGCTTGCTTGCTTGCTTGCTTGCTTGCTTGCTTGCTTGCTTGCTTGCTTGCTTGCTTGCTTGCTTGCTTGCTTGCTTGCTTGCTTGCTTGCTTGCTTGCTTGCTTGCTTGCTTGCTTGCTTGCTTGCTTGCTTGCTTGCTTGCTTGCTTGCTTGCTTGCTTGCTTGCTTGCTTGCTTGCTTGCTTGCTTGCTTGCTTGCTTGCTTGCTTGCTTGCTTGCTTGCTTGCTTGCTTGCTTGCTTGCTTGCTTGCTTGCTTGCTTGCTTGCTTGCTTGCTTGCTTGCTTGCTTGCTTGCTTGCTTGCTTGCTTGCTTGCTTGCTTGCTTGCTTGCTTGCTTGCTTGCTTGCTTGCTTGCTTGCTTGCTTGCTTGCTTGCTTGCTTGCTTGCTTGCTTGCTTGCTTGCTTGCTTGCTTGCTTGCTTGCTTGCTTGCTTGCTTGCTTGCTTGCTTGCTTGCTTGCTTGCTTGCTTGCTTGCTTGCTTGCTTGCTTGCTTGCTTGCTTGCTTGCTTGCTTGCTTGCTTGCTTGCTTGCTTGCTTGCTTGCTTGCTTGCTTGCTTGCTTGCTTGCTTGCTTGCTTGCTTGCTTGCTTGCTTGCTTGCTTGCTTGCTTGCTTGCTTGCTTGCTTGCTTGCTTGCTTGCTTGCTTGCTTGCTTGCTTGCTTGCTTGCTTGCTTGCTTGCTTGCTTGCTTGCTTGCTTGCTTGCTTGCTTGCTTGCTTGCTTGCTTGCTTGCTTGCTTGCTTGCTTGCTTGCTTGCTTGCTTGCTTGCTTGCTTGCTTGCTTGCTTGCTTGCTTGCTTGCTTGCTTGCTTGCTTGCTTGCTTGCTTGCTTGCTTGCTTGCTTGCTTGCTTGCTTGCTTGCTTGCTTGCTTGCTTGCTTGCTTGCTTGCTTGCTTGCTTGCTTGCTTGCTTGCTTGCTTGCTTGCTTGCTTGCTTGCTTGCTTGCTTGCTTGCTTGCTTGCTTGCTTGCTTGCTTGCTTGCTTGCTTGCTTGCTTGCTTGCTTGCTTGCTTGCTTGCTTGCTTGCTTGCTTGCTTGCTTGCTTGCTTGCTTGCTTGCTTGCTTGCTTGCTTGCTTGCTTGCTTGCTTGCTTGCTTGCTTGCTTGCTTGCTTGCTTGCTTGCTTGCTTGCTTGCTTGCTTGCTTGCTTGCTTGCTTGCTTGCTTGCTTGCTTGCTTGCTTGCTTGCTTGCTTGCTTGCTTGCTTGCTTGCTTGCTTGCTTGCTTGCTTGCTTGCTTGCTTGCTTGCTTGCTTGCTTGCTTGCTTGCTTGCTTGCTTGCTTGCTTGCTTGCTTGCTTGCTTGCTTGCTTGCTTGCTTGCTTGCTTGCTTGCTTGCTTGCTTGCTTGCTTGCTTGCTTGCTTGCTTGCTTGCTTGCTTGCTTGCTTGCTTGCTTGCTTGCTTGCTTGCTTGCTTGCTTGCTTGCTTGCTTGCTTGCTTGCTTGCTTGCTTGCTTGCTTGCTTGCTTGCTTGCTTGCTTGCTTGCTTGCTTGCTTGCTTGCTTGCTTGCTTGCTTGCTTGCTTGCTTGCTTGCTTGCTTGCTTGCTTGCTTGCTTGCTTGCTTGCTTGCTTGCTTGCTTGCTTGCTTGCTTGCTTGCTTGCTTGCTTGCTTGCTTGCTTGCTTGCTTGCTTGCTTGCTTGCTTGCTTGCTTGCTTGCTTGCTTGCTTGCTTGCTTGCTTGCTTGCTTGCTTGCTTGCTTGCTTGCTTGCTTGCTTGCTTGCTTGCTTGCTTGCTTGCTTGCTTGCTTGCTTGCTTGCTTGCTTGCTTGCTTGCTTGCTTGCTTGCTTGCTTGCTTGCTTGCTTGCTTGCTTGCTTGCTTGCTTGCTTGCTTGCTTGCTTGCTTGCTTGCTTGCTTGCTTGCTTGCTTGCTTGCTTGCTTGCTTGCTTGCTTGCTTGCTTGCTTGCTTGCTTGCTTGCTTGCTTGCTTGCTTGCTTGCTTGCTTGCTTGCTTGCTTGCTTGCTTGCTTGCTTGCTTGCTTGCTTGCTTGCTTGCTTGCTTGCTTGCTTGCTTGCTTGCTTGCTTGCTTGCTTGCTTGCTTGCTTGCTTGCTTGCTTGCTTGCTTGCTTGCTTGCTTGCTTGCTTGCTTGCTTGCTTGCTTGCTTGCTTGCTTGCTTGCTTGCTTGCTTGCTTGCTTGCTTGCTTGCTTGCTTGCTTGCTTGCTTGCTTGCTTGCTTGCTTGCTTGCTTGCTTGCTTGCTTGCTTGCTTGCTTGCTTGCTTGCTTGCTTGCTTGCTTGCTTGCTTGCTTGCTTGCTTGCTTGCTTGCTTGCTTGCTTGCTTGCTTGCTTGCTTGCTTGCTTGCTTGCTTGCTTGCTTGCTTGCTTGCTTGCTTGCTTGCTTGCTTGCTTGCTTGCTTGCTTGCTTGCTTGCTTGCTTGCTTGCTTGCTTGCTTGCTTGCTTGCTTGCTTGCTTGCTTGCTTGCTTGCTTGCTTGCTTGCTTGCTTGCTTGCTTGCTTGCTTGCTTGCTTGCTTGCTTGCTTGCTTGCTTGCTTGCTTGCTTGCTTGCTTGCTTGCTTGCTTGCTTGCTTGCTTGCTTGCTTGCTTGCTTGCTTGCTTGCTTGCTTGCTTGCTTGCTTGCTTGCTTGCTTGCTTGCTTGCTTGCTTGCTTGCTTGCTTGCTTGCTTGCTTGCTTGCTTGCTTGCTTGCTTGCTTGCTTGCTTGCTTGCTTGCTTGCTTGCTTGCTTGCTTGCTTGCTTGCTTGCTTGCTTGCTTGCTTGCTTGCTTGCTTGCTTGCTTGCTTGCTTGCTTGCTTGCTTGCTTGCTTGCTTGCTTGCTTGCTTGCTTGCTTGCTTGCTTGCTTGCTTGCTTGCTTGCTTGCTTGCTTGCTTGCTTGCTTGCTTGCTTGCTTGCTTGCTTGCTTGCTTGCTTGCTTGCTTGCTTGCTTGCTTGCTTGCTTGCTTGCTTGCTTGCTTGCTTGCTTGCTTGCTTGCTTGCTTGCTTGCTTGCTTGCTTGCTTGCTTGCTTGCTTGCTTGCTTGCTTGCTTGCTTGCTTGCTTGCTTGCTTGCTTGCTTGCTTGCTTGCTTGCTTGCTTGCTTGCTTGCTTGCTTGCTTGCTTGCTTGCTTGCTTGCTTGCTTGCTTGCTTGCTTGCTTGCTTGCTTGCTATCAGCTACTCGACACAGGTACCTCCCGAAACATCCATGTCCCGTGAGGACCTGCGTCAGCCGGAAGGTTAATGCTCCGTATTCTCGCTCGAGCCACTGTGCGAGTATGGGCTGAATTGCCTCTATGAGTCGCTGTGCTCCTGTACCCCTTTGTGATGGCACTTGGTGTAGCCTCCGCCTCCACGACTCTATAGCCATGTTTCTGGCTTCTTGTCGCCACCGAACTACTTCCTGAGGTGCGGGACGGAGATCTCGTTGTCTCGCGCGTGTTCTCTGCCAGTAAACCGTGGAGAGAACTTCTGCTTCCATGTCCCAGGGTAGGGAGCCGGCGAGCACGCAAGTAACCTCATGCGAGAGTGTACGGTATCCTCTGCACACTCTCGAGGCCATCATGCGCTGGGCTCGGCGCAGTAAGGCAGTCTCCGTGCGATCTAGGGACCCTGCCCAGATCGGGGCACCGTATAGGGCCATGGAGCGCACCACCCCCATATAGAGGCGGCGGCATATCCCATTCCCCCCACCGATGTTTGGCAGAAGGCGGCCCAGTGCAGCTGCTGTTCCTGTCAATTTTGGGGTCAACTTCTTTAAGTGGACTCCGAATCTCCACCTGCTGTCGAGGACGATACCGAGATATTTCAGTGTCGTCCCGACAGCAATGGTGGTTCCTCCGACTGTGATATTGGAGCCTGCAGGTGGCGCCCGCCGAGGACCATGAAAACAAATGGCCTCGGATTTATGGAGCGCCACCTCCAGGCCCAGATGCCTAATCCTGGCAACTACTGCTGCCGCCCCGGCTGTCGCCAGTATCGCCGCATCTCTATATGTATTCCCTCTGGCGGTAACCAACGTGTCGTCAGCGAAGCAGATTACGCTGACGCCACGAAGGTTAGCACCGCGGAGAACCCAATCAAAACCGATGTTCCACAGGGGTGGTCCTAGGGCAGACCCCTGTGGAACACCGCGATCCATATGACTTCGTTCCTCTCCCTCTTTAGTTGGAAATGCTATTTCCCGGTCCAACAAATAACCCTGTCCAACGAGGCACTGGAGGTACCCCGGAAAACGGTGATACCTCAGCCCCTCTCTAATTGTGCTCCAAGGCAGAGTATTGAAAGCGTTGGCTATGTCAAGCGATACAGCCACCAACACTCCGCCACTGGAGCACGCCTCATCGGACAGGTTCCGGAGATGATCAATGGCGTCGATCGTTGATCGACACCTCCGGAATCCTTACTGATTGTCGGATAGATCAGGTCCGACTGCCCCCAGATGCCTTTCGATTCGGGCTGCAACGATGCGCTCAAGCAGTTTTCCCGCTTCATCGAGCAGGACTATGGGTCGATACCCAGAAGGCTCGTCCACTGGCCGCCCATCTTTCCTGAGGAGAACGAGTCTTCCCCTCTTCCATCGCCTGGGGAATCTTCCCTCTCGCATACAGCGAGTGAGGAGACTCCTCAGGCGAGGTCCTAACGCATCCTGAGCGAGAGCCCACGCACGGCCGGGTATGCCGTCAGGCCCCGGAGCCGTGTTCTTGGCCCTCATTCTCAGGACTGCCGCACCCAGCTCACCCTCTGACACTTCAGGGGGCTCCTCGTTCTCCTCGGCTGTATCTGGTCGCCGTGTCACCGCCATAGTGGGAGGGACAAATTCAGTCCCTGGATCTCCAGGGAACAGTCCCTCAACCACACGCCGTAGCGTCAGCGGTTCCAGAGTGCTGGTGACAGGGGGCGCCCATGGGCGAAGCTTTCGCCTCGCCAGTAGGTAGGGGCGTCCCCACGGATCTCGCTCCAGAGTCTCCAGCAACTCTTTCCATGCATTGGCTTTGGCCTCTCTGATGGCAACACGGAGAGCTTTTGAAGCCTCCCTATACGCAGAATATAGGGTATCAATCTCAATCTGCTCTTGCTGCCTCCTCCTGCGGCGTCGCTGGTAGCGTCGGCGTCTCACAACGCATTGGCGACGAAGTTCAGCTATTTCTTCCGACCACCAGTAGACCTGACGCTTGGGCGACAAGGTCTTTACACGGGGCATGGCGGTATCGCAAACGCGAGTCATCGCCATGCACAGATCGTCAGCCTCAGCATCCAGGTCTACTGGTTCCATAACAGGGGCGTTCCACGCCTGGACTATTGCCGCCTCTTGTAGCAGTTCTAAGTCCAGGCGCTTCAAAACCCATCGTGGGCCAGTCACTGGAGGCAACTGTTCACCAGTTACCGCTGGGGATGAGGAGACGCTGAACTGAATGTAACGATGATCAGATAACGTCTCCTCATCCACAAGTACCCTCCAATCATGTACTTGGCGCGCAATTTCTGGGGCGACAAAGGCCACATCGACCACGGAGCCACCTCCTCGCCGTACGCACGTGTACTCTTGTCCTTGGTTGAGGACACAGAGTCCTGTTTCTTCCAGCCACTCCTCGACGGCTCTCCCACGTGCATCTGTTATCGAGGATCCCCATGCCATAGATTTGGCATTGAGATCCCCGAGAACGATGACAGGATTTGGACGACTTTGCCCCAACAGGGTCTCCACCTCTAAGAGGAAGGCCTCAAATTCGGCGAGGGCTCTATTGGGGGAGAAGTACACTCCCACTACCACTATCTTGCCAACTCGAGCCGCAACGAATCCCCCCCCTCTCCTTACTCCATCCAGAGTGGGGGAAGGCGCCGGGGATTGAGTGGTAATCGCTACTAGGCCGTCAAGGTCACCGACCCAGTCAGATCTGTCTGGGATGACATATGGCTCTGCTACCGCAGCCACCTGGATAGACCTCTCCGCCAGGCACTGCAGGAGAAGATCCTGAGCGCCTGCGGAGTGGTTGATATTAGCTTGGAGGAATTTTAACACCATGTTAATTTTCCTCCATCGCAGCCTCATGCTCTATCCCAGAGCTAGCCTGCTGCGACTTAGCCTTAGTCGCAGCAGACTTCTTCTTTCCTCTGTTCTTCGACGGGGGCTTGGCGCATGCCTTGCCCCCGGAGAGGTGCCCCGACGGTTTCCCTGCATCTGCACATAAGTTGCAGTGAGGTTCCCCAGAGCATTCGTTGGCCTTGTGGCCTTTTTTACCGCAGCGATGACATTCATCGCTGCGGTCCACCTCAGACTTGCACTGGGCCCTTACATGCCCCGGTGCAAGACACCTGTAGCAACGACGTGGTCTGACGTCTAGAAGTCGTACCTGCGCCGCCACCCATCCTACCAAAAGTCGCCCACTGCTTGCTATCTTTTTAGCAGCTGCCACAGGGCACCGCACAAAGGATATGCCCATACCCGCTGGGCCCTTTTTAATCTCGCCAACTTTTATGGCGAGAGCGTCACACTCTCCAACTTTAGCGATAGCTACCGTCAACTCATTGGAGGCTATCGAGTCGTCCAGACCGCTCACAAGCAGGTCTGCCGTGGTGGTTGGCCTAGAGACCTTAACCTCCTCCGAGCCTTTGAAGACCTCCCTTAGCTTTGAAGCCAGGGAGTCTGCCTTCTCATCTCTTCCTTCACCAGGGACCTCGAGTATCCGCGCTCCGGTAGCTGCAACCCTCATTTTCAGAGGCGGTATCCCTAAAGCCGCCAAGTCGATTTGATTTTTGGCCGCTGTTAACACCTTGGCATAGGTGATGCCTTTTTGAACTGCCTCCGACCCCAGCGTAATGACCACGGCTGCGGTGCGAGGCGAATGGAGTTTCCCGGCCTTCGCTTTCGTGGTTGGTGGGGTTCGCTTCTGAGCATTTAATCGCTCGGGAGCTGACGATCTGGTCCTATCGGACTCTATTGTTCTCGCATTTCTTCGAGAACCCTTTCTTACCACTGTAGTCCACTGCTGCTCTTGTGGTACAGTAGTTGGCACCCCTGTTAAAGTCTGTTTAGCCAGAGGGGTTTCATTCTTCTTCTTTTTCTTCTTTCTCCCTGTCAGGGAGCCTCCTTTTGCGGACTCTGGACCGCGAGCTAAGGGTGGGTCCAAAATTTCCATGGCCATTGAGGTGGACGGACCATCCATGCCCGATACCACCTCCTGCCTTCGCTTATTATCAGCCGCTAACGGGGGCCTCAGACGCTTCTCCGGAAGCAATCGTTCCTGGATTCCTTCAAAGCGGGCATTGATCAAGGTACCTACTTGCATCATGACCGCTCGAATCATCTCTTCGTTAGCTGGTACCGTCGAAGCCGCTATCGAAGGCGGCTGTGGCTTGGCTTGAGCAGCCCGCATCTCTTCCAGCTCACGGCGGATCTCTTTGAGTTCCTCCGTGAGCCTTCTGTTAGCGTCCATTAGGAGGGTTATTTCCTCGGACGACGTACGATCTCGCAGCACCTTGAAGGAATCTTGCATAATACGGGCAGCATCCTTCAACGCAGCCACGTATGTGCCTTTAAGGTTTTTAGATCTTGTGGCTACCTTCATAATCGTGTCTAACGAGTCAGACACTAGTCTTTCAATTTTAGCTGCGTCGCAGCTCTGTTCCACTTCTTGGTCCCTTGACGCTTGCATCAAGAATACTTGAGACCTTTCCTTCTTTTGCCGTTGTTCCTCGGCAAGTTGCCTCTCTGCTTCGAGTTGAAGCTCTTTTTCCTTAGCCTTATTTAGCTCTTGCTTGGCCTTCAGCAGGCCAACATATGCGCCTGTTGTGGGCGGCCTTCCTCGACCACGACTCGGTTGTGTCGTTGCTTTAGTGGCCGGACCGTCCGACTCATTGCCGGAGCTTACTTGGTCCTCACTTTCTCCTTCCTTCTCTCCGCGCGTTCGACTGCGCTTCCTCGATGATGTCGATGTTATTGACTTGTCAGATGCCTGTGACGCCACAGTCACCACACTCATCGCTGAGGAGTCAGAATCCTCATCAGGGCTAAAAAATACCTGTTTCCCACCTTCAGATTGTTTTGTTTTTTGTTTTATTTTTCGTACCATATTGTTCCCACGAGTATGGGGGATATACAAAGTCGACTCAGAAAGGGCCCCCTGTATCTGAGCAAGCCTAGCGTAACCCGCACAGAAGGTCGGCTGGTATTCCGGCGGGGTCCGCACTAACGACCAATCTACCCCTTGGCCATGCATCCCCTCACGGTGCGTCGCCGCTTGGGATTGGGGGTGATTTTTTATAGAGGTTGTCTTCCTCGCGGCCCGGGCAGTTAAGCCAGGGCCCTCGGTCCAGATGCACTATGCCACGAGACGTGATCCGCAGCGGCAGAGCTGGATTACGATTTGTGGCGCTTAACGCCCGGCGTCAGGGTAAGTGAACACCGGGCACGCCGTTGCTCATTAAATGAGCTTCGCTCTTCCGAGCGCCTCCGTACACAACTCAGTTTTTCTGTAGCCAGATCTTTAATAAAATCGGTTTGCGTTTTAATCTGAATTACTGCATTGAAGACGTCTTCCTTTTCCGAATGTTCTCTCATGTATTTGTTCAAGTTCATGTACCTATTTGTATTAAACTCCAAATCTTGCCGAATTAAGCTAAGGTCTAGAATTTTTATTAGGGTCCATTGGTTGGTGCTGATCTTCGCTTGACCTTCTTTTATCGGGAGGATCCCTGGGTTGTGAGTGATCCTTTGAAGCACTAGGCCCTGGCATGTTGTCATCGCCATGAGCACGCCCAGGTACCTGTGAAGGACGTTTAATGTCTTTTACTGCCGTTCTAGTCTCTCGTCCTCTTACATTGATTGGGACAGTATTTCTACTTATTTCTCCTATCACCTCTGCCTTTTGGTATCGAGGTTTATCTTTACTCCTTCTTACGTTGACTCCTTTTATAAATACCTTGTCGTCTTGTTCTATGTCAAACTTCCTTTCACCTCCACGCTTTTGTCTAACCTTTTCTTTAACGCCTATTATTTTGTTCGTCAAATATTCATATAGATGTTTTGTACGTTTTCTGTGGTCTTGGACCATTTTTTGAGTATAATCTTTTTGATAATCCACGTTGAACGGGTTGTTTGCGTCTGTATGACCGAAAACTATTTCAAACGGGGCCATACCTGTGGTACTGTGGTACTATGGATCGTGTGGTTGTAAGCCATAAGTGCGTACGTCATTACTGACGCGGCATCAGTGACCTTATGTTCATATTTGGCCAATCTATATATTTCGATTAGTGTCGAGTGGAATCGCTCGACTATTCCCATCGAATTTGGGTTGTGCGGGGTTCCTATGTGCAAGTTAATTTTGTAAAGCTGTAAGGTTTCCTTCAGTAGCGTGTTATTGAACTCAGCGCCAGCGTCGGCGCTTATTCTATGTGGTACTCCGTATATAGCGAAGTATTTGATTAACGCTCTGATCACCTCGGGAGTTGTTTTAGATTTAATTTCAATTGCCTGTCCGATCTTACTAAAAGCATCTATGATGGTCAAATAAGTTTTGCTATCGATACTAAATATATCGATGAATAGTTCTTCGAAAGGTTTGGTCTGCGTCTGGGTCAATTGTAATTCCGGTTTTAGTGGGTTCCGATCATATTTCATGGTCTTGCAGCTGTCGCAGCTGTTTATTACTGTTGCTACCGTAATTTCCATGTTGGGCCAGTAGTAAGTACGCCTGATTCTCATCAGTGTTTCCTTTTGACCTCGGTGGCAAGTTTTTCCTTCATGGTGCTTCTGGACTACGTCCTTCTGTTCGTCTTCTTTCTCCACGTATACGACTCTTTCCGTGCATTCTAGTATTTTAACTGTGTCTTTCTTAAAAAGGGCGATTGTTGCTTCCGCGAATTGTTTCCGGTGAGCCTTGTCTTCAAAGTATATGAAATACTTCGTTTTCGGATTTATATATTCTTTTAAGAATTTCTTGACTAGGTCTGGTTTGTCTACCGGTAAGTGTACTTCACGGATCTTCTGTTTCGGTCTTGAGATATCTTTAGTAGAGATTTCATTTCTGAACCAGGTATGAACCAATATTTGATTTGGCTTTGTATCTATTGCTTCATTTAAGATGGGTATTCCTGATGTGTCAGTCTCATAAGTAGAATGTTCGGTCGAGCCTAGAGAGGCTGTCAGTGTATCACTGCTCGGTGATGGTATTGAGTAGGGAGATTTCGGTTCCCGTGACGATGGTATCGAAATTATACTGTCGGTTCTCGACGATATAGTTACAGTACTTTCGTCCTCAATATTACGTGCAGCTAGGTCTTCTTTCAACAGCCGTATGTTTTTCATGACCTCGTCTATATCTTCTTGCGACTGGTCTTTTCCTACGTTCACTATCATAGATTCGTCTTCGCTTAATGCATTTACCTTTATTCTAGATAAAGCGTCAGCGACAACGTTTTGTTTTCCGTTCTTGTATACGATGTCATAGTCGAACTCTGCTAGTCTGAGTTTCCAGCGTGTTAACTTGCTGTTCGGTTCTTTCATACTGTTCAGCCAAGCTAAGGGGCGATGGTCGGTATAGATGGTGAACCGTCTACCGTAGAGATAGGGTCTGAAGTGTTTCACAGCCCAGACTATGGCTAGTAGTTCTTTTTCCACAGTACTATATCTTGTTTCGGCATCGTTCAGCGTTCGGCTGGCGTATGCGATTGGTTTGTCGTTTCCTAAAGTGCCTTGTGATAGTACGGCTCCTATTGCAAAGTCCGAGGCGTCCGTGGTGAGTATAAACGGTTTTTCAAAGTCCGGGAATTGTAGAATCGGGGCATTTACTAGTAGTTCTTTGCACCTCTCGAAAGCTGCTATGTACTCGTTGGTTAATTCAATTTTTTGTCGTTTCTTCAAGCAACTGGTGAGCGGACGCGTGATTTTTGCAAAGTCCTTGATGAATTTTCTGTAGTATCCTACCAGACCGAGAAAGCTCTTGATCTCGGTTGCTGTCCTTGGAATGGGGAAGTTCAGCACTGTGTGGATCTTGTCATCGTTTGGTTTTAGGCCATCTTTGGTTATCATGTGGCCTAAGTACAAAACTTCTTTTCTGAAGAATTCGCACTTATCCAGGGTCACTTTTAGATTGGTGGCCCTGAGGCGGTCAAACACCTTTCGCAGCTTGTCTATATGTTCCTGTAGGCTGGATGAATAGATTATTATATCATCAAGATAAACAAGACAATGAATGCCCTGTAAACCTCTCAATACATTATCCATCGTCCTCTGGAACGTGGCAGGAGCAGTCTTCAATCCAAATGGCATTCGGGTAAACTCGTAATGTCCTGATTGGGTTGAAAATGCTGTCTTTTGCCGGTCTTCTTCTCTCACCTCTAGCTGGTGATACCCGCTGGCGAGGTCGATTGTGCTGAAGTAAGTAGCCTTACCCAGCTTGTCGAATAGTTCCGTGATGTTCGGAAGTGGGTATTTATCATCGGTGGTTATCTCATTTAGCCTTCGGTAGTCAATGACCATTCTGTATTTTACTTCGCCTGAGGCGTCGGCCTTCTTTGGCACCAGGTGGACCGGTGCGCTCCAGGGGGAATGTGATTCCCTAATGACATCGTTCTTTATCAGCTTTTCGACTTGTTTCTGTATCTCCGCATTATAGACCGGTGGTTGTCGGTACGGTCTAATGTAGATAGGGTCCTCATTTTTGGTTCTTATTTCGTGCTTCACTCCACTTGAAAAGGAGAGCGGGATTTCTTCGCAGTGGAATATATCTCTATATCCATAGCACAACTCTTCTACACTCTTCCTTTCTTCTCCGTTCATATGTTCTAGTCTCAACTTCTGCAAGTTCTTCTTCAGCAGCTTGTCGATGTCGTGCTTGCCGTTCATCGTGTTGACTGGAACTTCTTCTTTCTCATAGGGGACTGCTTCTATTGGCTCTTCGAATGTTACGGTTACTCGTTGATCCGAAGCATTCTGGATCACTGTGTGAGCGTAAGAGTTGTAGCAGGTTACTAATGCGCTTGGCATTCTTACATCTGGACCAAAATCGATGTAGTCCAGTACTGCTTCTCCATCTTGCATGTTGGTGGGTACTGCTACTCGTGTCTCCGTCCTTGGCTCCAAAGTTATTTCATGTGGAGGGCTGTACATAATGGGTATTTCTGTATGCGGCGTAATGAGGACTTGGTTGCCCATATCAACTTTTGCCCTTAATTGTTTTAATAGGTCTGAACCTATAAGGCCGTCATATCTTCTGTCGACGTCATAGACGTAGAACTTGTGTTGGCCGCCACACCTGAATATATCAAGCATGGGTATCAGAATCGTCTCGTTGTGCTGGCTACGGGCGTGCGTGCTTACGACCTCAAACGGTTCATAGCATAGATAGTTCGTGAAGAACCTTTCGACCAGTGCGGTACTGACAAATGATCTCATACTGCCAGTGTCTATCATAAAGTAGCTGTCTATCTCCGGTATATATATGTGCGGTAATTTATATAGCGCGTTACAATTTATTTGTACTATTTCTCTGGTGGCGTCGAGGCCTGTGTCGTAAAATTTTGGTCAGATTCGATGTAATTACACAATACATTGTCCTCTTCTTGGGAAGCGTTGTATTCGTAGTCGTAATATTGGTAGTCGTCAGTAGATTCGATGTTCTCTTCTGGGTAGTAGTAGTCTGCGTCATACGTCTCGGGTACTTCTAGCGCGTTCTGTCGTAGCGGGCGCGCTGTGCGCATTGATACGTCCGTGTTCTCAAACGGTTCTCTTCTTGTGAACGGGGATGGCCTTGACTGTTGTGGGATACCGAATTTAAATTGTTGCTGCGGCTGCTGGGGCTGCGGCGGCATTAATTGGGGCCTAAAGCCTTGCTGTGGTATTCCGAATTTAAAGTTTTGTCCTTGAGGCATTCCATATTTGAAATTTGGTTGCGGCGAGTTAAATCGAAATCCGGTGGGCTGCTGGACTGGTAGATTCGGTCTAAAACCTTGCTGCATGGGCGAAAAACTTGGTCTAAAACCTTGTTGGGTTGGAGCGCCAAACCTATGTGGCTGGCTGGGCATGGTGTATGGTCTGTAACCTTGACCATGGGGTATGCCAAATTTAAAGTTCGTATTTGGTGTATTTATTTGGGGCAACGCGGGGCGCGGCTGTGATGGGGCGCTGGAGCGCGTCTGTTTTCTTAAGTTATATTGGTTTAAGAAGTTGACTTCTTCTGTAACGATCGCTAGGGCTAATTCAAGGTTGGTACAGCCTTTCAGACGGACTATACGTATGAGGTCCTCTGGTAAATTATATAAGAAGACATTTAGACACAAATTGTTATAGACAATCATTTTGGCCGCTTTGACTCCCTCGTCTGGTATTAAGTTAACCTTGGCAAATAAGGTTGATCGCGTGTGTTGGATACGGTGACAGAAGTCAATGTAAGATTCGTTTTGTTTGATTTTTAATTGCTCTAATTCAATCGCTATACACTCCTCCGACCTAGGATCGCCGAAATGCTGTATAAGAATTTCTTTAAGGCTTTCGAATGTGACTATATCCTCTCGCTCGCTCAACAAGTTTGCGGCTCTTCCGCCGAGCCGGCTGGTAACAGCATGGAACACATATTGTTGCTGTGCAGGCGGACATGCAGGGGACGCGTAAGACTTTACTATGTATGTCGCCTTTTTAAGGAACAGATTCAATAGCCCCTCATCTCCGTCGAATTTAGGTATTAAACAAAGGAGGTCCTTTGGGATCATTCGAATTTGTTCCATTTTACTTACTTACTTAATTACTTAAATATCGAGTTACCTAAATTAAATTGCTAGTTACACTTACTTAAACAAGATATTTAATAGACACAATTTTAGTTGTCCGCTACGAATTAAACTACTTAATAGACACGATTTAGTTGTCCGCTAAGGAAATCAAATAACTTAATTTACGCAACTATGCCGACAACCGGAATAGATAAAATGGTGAGGAAAATGTGAAAAGGTCTACTCACATTACCGCCATTCCCATCCTCCAGTCTAGGTCGACTCCGGGCTTGATCTTCTTTAACAAATTTTTTTTTTTGGTGGTCGTCTCGTGCTCGGCGCTGGCGGCGCTGCGTTGGCTGTAACCTCCGGTTTTCCGCGAATCTGAGGATTTTTACGGAATGGCACAGCCTATAACGCGCACGAGATCCTACCGGCTGCGCCAGTTAAATTTAATGAAGCTCGATTTATGTTTTTAAAAACTAATTTATTTAAAATACAAATTAAAATGAATTATAATTAACGTGCACGATGCACTGTCGTTAAAATTAGAGTGTCTAAAACTACTTAACCTACTGCCTCGATCGGCGCTCTTATCTTAAGGAATGCGTCCACGACGCCGGGCGGCCAACGCTGAGTCAGCGGTCCTATGTTTATACGCGATGTATAACCACAGGGTCCGATGGCATAACGACCTAAAAACTCACAAAATGAAAATAATCCGTGCATCTAAACGCGGTGCGAGCGCCGCGCCGCGGTGTGGTGGTGGCGCGAGCGCGAGGCGGTTGCTAAGCAACGGCCGCGCGGGTAGCGGGGGAGGTAACATCACGGAGCGAGCCATAGCCGCGCGTATTCGCGCGAGTGTCGTCATGCTGCCCGGATGTGTATCGAAAACCTACCTATAAGTTTGCAATTTACTACTTGGAATTTCGTTGATTTCTCGTTATTTTATAAAAAGAACTAAACTTTGTAGTATTATAGATGATAGTACGGAACCCTTCGTGCGCGAGTCCGACTCGCATTTGGCCGATTTTTTTCCTATTTGTTTGCTCAATATTAAAAACGGTAACATGTAGACGCTTCAAATTTTCACAGAATATTTACTTGTATATTAGCTTTCAAAATAAATAATTAAATAACAATAAAGTAAATATTAAAGGGGGCTCCCATACAACAAACGTAATTTTTAAGCAATTTTTACTCGATCTTAATTAACAGGTAGAAACTTGAATATTTGTAAGTAAATATTTAAAAATATATTAACTATAAAAATAAATACCTAATCTAATACATAAAAACTCACAAAATGAAAATAATCCGTGCATCTAAACGCGGTGCGAGCGCCGCGCCGCGGTGTGGTGGCGCGAGCGCGAGGCGGTTGCTAAGCAACGGCCGCGCGGGTAGCGGGGGAGGTAACATCACGGAGCGAGCCATAACCGCGCGTATTCGCGCGAGCGTCGTCATGCTGCCCGGATGTGTATCGAAAACCTACCTATAAGTTTGCAATTTACTACTTGGAATTTCGTTGATTTCTCGTTATTTTATACGATTTTCTATTATAGATGATAGTACGGAACCCTTCGTGCGCGAGTCCAACTCGCACTTGGCCGATTTTTTTAGAATTATTCTGAAGAATGCGCATTTATAAACTTTAACAACAATTTTACATAAATGTACCTTCAGATAAATGGCCAAGTGCATGTCGTGCCACGCGCAATGTAAGGTTCCGACTTCCGTAGTTACACATAATTTATGTGACCTTAGAAAAGGGTCTCTTGTTTGATACGAACATAATTATGAGTTAACTTATGCCAGTTTCAATTGTATATTAATTTTTACTTAGATATCTTTTTTTTTTTTTTTTTTTATCAGCCCTGTTTGTACAAACTGTCCCACTGCTGGGAACGGGCCATCTTCTCATTGTGAGAAGATTCTCTTAGATATCTAAGTAATTATTTTAAGTTGATCGACTATTACACGTTGAACTTGTAAATCCTACTTAGCCGTGATAGTTTTCCTTTTAATTTCATCATATATTCTACTAGCATAATTTTTTTCATATCTCCAAAGTCGGTAGAGGAGGACACGTGACTCTAACAAAAATTATCACTTGAAAGCTTAATAATTCGCAAACGGATCCCTAAACTGAAAAATTATATTCGCATACCCATCATACCCACCATTCACCTCCACTTTACGCGTAGGGGAGGAATCCCAAAAAAATGTATTTTTTTCAAAATTTTATTCTACGACTTTTGTGGCATTATTAATATGCCAAATATATCTATACCAAAGCACAGCTTTCTAGTACTTATAGTTTTTGAGCGAAGCCGCGGACGGACAGACAGATAGACAGACGGACATGGCGAAACTATAAGGGTTCCTTGCTTAATACGGAACCTTGAAAATGTACACTCAACAGCGTATCAAGCGTAACGAAACCGTAAGTTACGACTTAAAACCGCTTTTCTGCAGTCGGGTATTTTGTTTTTCTTAATATAAAATACTTGTTTATTGCATTTCATTTGTTGATTTGAAAGAGATTAGACCCTTTCAAGGTGAGCGGTGTGGTTCGTACAGAATTAGACCCTTTCAAGGTGAGCGGTGTGGTTCGTACAGAATTAGACCCTTTCAAGGTGAGCGGTATGGTTCGTACAGAACCAAGAGTTCCTAATTATCAAATTGGTTTTCGCGCGCTTTCGCTTTTTCTACCCATCACGCCACCACGAGCACAGATAATATTCGTTTTTGAGTGATTTTGGTGGGAGATTGCTGCGCGCCGAAAGTTTTGTTCGGTCGGTAAGCCGGCAGGAGCCATCGACACTCTTCGCCAGTGCATCTCAGAGAACATATAGCCCGACTGGCTCGACGTCAGAATGAAAAACACTTTTATGGTGACTCGTGGCTTTAATGGTGCGTATAGAAACAAAAGTTTACATGTAATCGCGAAAAAAAATAGAAGGAGTACTAAGGAGTAAATCAAATGAAAATCAATTACGAATTACTGCGGTATCGCAGCGGCCGTTGACGAATGCGCGGGGGCGGGCGGCGAGTGACGCCGTCCGTTCCCTCATCGAATACGCTAGATGGCGCTACGGATCGCGTAGGCGAGTGCTCTGCCAACACATCTACTTGGCGCGCTATACACTCCCCCTCTAAGGTGGTGACGCGTCCCGCGGCCAGCTTAGGACCACAATAGCGCTTTCTTTCTCTACGTCTCCGCGGCATTACGGGCTCAGTTCCGGATGGGAAGGAAAATGGCGTCAAATCCGTAGAGTGGTATTTCCCTAAAACGTTGTCGTTGTCGGACTTACTCTTACTTCCCTCATATCAGAAAGAGCAGTTACAAATGACCTCAAATACGGTGTCACTTGTGGAACAAAATTATCTTTCTCCAGTATACCCCTTAAGTCATGATGAACCTCAAATGGAGTGCGCAGTTCGCGAGAAAAAGTCAGGAATGCAGGTGTCTTACCTGTGGTTGCGCAGACAGCGCTATTCATGGAAAACCGGACATGTGGCAGATGCTTCGGCCAATCAGTATGGGCCGTTTTTACCAATATTGATAGTTGTACCTTTAAATCGCGATTCTTTCTCTCTGCAGGGTTAGCTTCCGGATGGTATAGAGGGATCAGTTCTTGTTTGACGCCCATTAAGTGCATGCATTGCTGCATTACTGCAGAAACGAACTGTGTACCATTGTCAGAGATGACACGTCGAGGCAAGCCATAACGAAGAAAATATTCCTCCAACAAGACACGAGAGCAGGTCTCCGCAGTAGCGTTCACTAAAGCAAAGATTTCTAGCTACCTAGTGGCTACGTCCTCGACCAGGAGCACCCAGCGCTCCCCCTGGTCTCCTTATGGCAGGGGACCGAACAAGTCGATCGCGAGAACCTCGCCACGCTGTTGGAGAACAGGTGTCCGCAGTAACCCAGCTGGTTTCTGGTTTCTAGGCTTATATCTTAAACATTCTGGACATCCCTTTAAATATTCTGACACATACCGTCGCATGCCAGGGAAGTAATACTTCTTCTTTATACGATGTAAAGTCCTTTCGATTCCCTAGTGTCCGGCCGTGAAACTCTTTTAAGATTTCCTCTTTCATAGAAGCTGGCACCACCAATTGTACCTCTTCGGAGTCTAACTCAGCTTCATTGTCATACCTGTATAAAACTCCTTGAGATAAAATATACCCCCTTTCTAACCAATGGCTGTTGGTCAGCTCGTCTGGATCCTCAAGGTCCAAAATTATTTTCTCGACGTCTGGATCAGTTCACTGAGCCGTGCGTTGATCTGTTGGGTTTCTAGTTGGCATATCTAGAACTACGGAGCACAATCCACATTGTGCATCTCTATAGTACATGGGGGACGACTTAAAGTATCGGCCAGCACGTTTGCCTTACCTGGTGTATATTGGAAAGTGATGTTGAAGGACTGAAGCTGTATTGCCCACCGGACAATACAGCTCCAGTCCTGGCTGAATGGCTGATGATCACTCCTAACTATCACCTGATGTCCATCTATGTAGCCCCTGAAACTCTCCACAGCCCAGACTATGGCCAGCGCTTCACGTTCCGTCTCACTATAGTTTCGCTCAGCTGCAGTTAACAAGCGGCTTGCATATTCTAGAGGGCGCTCCTCAACTCCTTCACCTTGCATCAGGGATAGTTGCTGGCATCAGTTCATAGAATAAACGGTTGGGAGTAGTCCGCTTGCACTAAAATAGGGGCGGAGGTAAGACATTCCTTCAACTTACCATATGCGCTCTCTTGCTCCGGCCCCCACTTCCACGGCAGATTTTTTCTTGTCAGTCTGGTTAAAGACTCAGCGATGGCGGAGAAATTCGGCACGAATTTTCTATACCACGAACATGTTTGCCGAAATGACCTTAGATGCTTTAGATTCGGCAACACTACTGCTTTAGGCGCCAGCAACACTACTTTTGGTGCCGGAGTCTACTAAGGCACTACCTCGTATACCTAGAATTTGTATACTTAAAATCGGTCTTAACTTGAACTGATACTGGTAAGTGTAATCCACGGAATGATTTTATCATCAGAATTTACCAAGGAAAATGGTCATAATTTCCATTAAAACTGACCTCACATTTTGTGGTCACCCTACTAGGTGTCGTCGCGTTAGTTATCGTATTCTTACCCCCTATAAAAATGTGTCCTCATTTTCCATGGTCACCCTACTTTTCGTGGTCACCCTACTTGGTGCTATCGAGTTAGATATTCTATTCATATCTTCTAAAATAAATGTGTCCTAATTTTCCATGGTCACCCTACTTTTAGTGGTCACCCTAATTGGTGCTATCAATGATTCCGCGCGATTTTCAAAATATCCACAATCACGATCAAGATAACACGTCTCAGGGGATACAGACTCGCTTAGCATGCCTGGATCGATATCTAAATCAGGTTGGAAGCAAGCTAGGGTGTCTAAACCAGAACCTAAGTCAGATTATAAGCAAGCTAAGGTATCGGAGTCCATGTCGTGAAAACGTAGAGGAAGAATCGCCGTAAAATCGCTAAGAGCGTATTCCATAGTTGTTTTTTCGTTTTGAAACAACATTGGGATAGCTGCTTTAAATTGTGTTGGTAAATAGCTGTTATCAAAGTTATCAAACGCGTTATCACGCGAACATAGTTTACTATTATCGTGCTTAGATGTACTTTTAGACACAGGAGCGACACCACGTTTTGAGATGTAGCTGTAGGCGACAAGCTTAACGATCCATGGTGTCTAAGAAATTGAGCACTCACCTGTTTATTTGTCTTACTGGTTAAAGTGTAGCGCCGGTCGAGCGATGCCGGTGAAGGAACGACGGCGTCACCGCATTCTACCGCGAAGTACGAGGAGCTACATTTCTTGCATTGCGACCGAGTTACTCCCTTTTCTCCACATCCGTAACAAGACGGCACGGGCTGCAAGATTTGTTATTATTAGAAACACTAGTACTAATGTTATTGTTAGATTTAGACACTTTCATACAATCTTCGCGGACATGTCCGTAACGTTTACAATAACCACAGTAACGATTTCGTTTCACCGACGTCGTGTTGCTGCCGACGCTGGCGGTGTCGCCCGCCGGTCTCGCTGACGTGTTGCAAGGGGTCCCGCCGCCGGCGCTGCCGCCGTCAGTCGATGCTGCAGTATAAGTGCGTCGCGACAGCGACGGCGCGGCCCCCGCTGGTGTGTACGTTGGAGCTTTGCCCTCCGGCATGGTTGTTGGTCGCGAAGGTTTCCGTTGGTTATTTAATTCGTTCACGGACTCTCTATGTCTCTCGATTTACGTATCAGCCTTTCGAAGCTGTCCACCTCTTCTCGGCGCAGTCTCTCCCGGATACGATGATGCAGGAGGCCGTAGACCATATCTAACTGCACCTTTATGGTCAGATCGCCGGGGGGACGGCGTGCGAGTAAGGCACGCGCTCCGGCAATCATCAATCTTGGTCCTTCCACCACCTTCTCAGGCGTGGTGAGAAGTGGCCTCGGGGGGTTCCCCTTTGCCACAGCAGGGCGCCAGAGGTGATTACCCCTGGGGAAATTTCTTTGCCGTGAGTGGCGCTATTAAAGTGCCTCCCTGCGGCGTTGAGGTTATTTTATTTCTTTTTGGCTATGTCCTTGCTGCCCTCTTCGTTTTCGTCGTCATTAATAGAAACGATCTCGCGAGGGAGTGCACGCCTGGATTTGATATCAGGTGGACGAGTGTGTAGTGGGGCAATATTTCTGAGGTGAAGGTGTGGGCCGTTGTCTGCTCTATCGTACATACGACGCGCCAGCCGGCTCACAAAGTCCTTCACAGTTTCAATTTTGACATCGCGGGCAATAACGTCATTTCGGACGTACCGCCCCGCTCCTGTGCATATGCGTAGGGCAACATTTTGTACGACCTGAAGCCGTTTTCTCTGGGTGTCAGAACATAGCGCGTACCATGCTGGTGCAGCGTATGTCAGTCTGGTTCTTATGTAGGTCTTGTAGATTCCTACCTTAGTACGCAGTGGAAGCTTCGAGTCGAGGACAGGACGGAGAAGGGATCTGGCGGCTTTGGCCTGTCGTACGGCGTGATCCACTTGAGGACACATTCTCAAGGTCCTGTCGATGTGTATGCCCAGGTACTTTACTGTGCTTTCCCATTTGACAGTCTCTCCTCGAAGCTTCAGTGGTGGAGGTAGAATGCGCTGTCCGCCGGTAAGTAATGCGGCTGTTTTGCCTACATTTACAGCCATACGCCATTTGTCAAGCCAATCAGGTAGGTTATTGAGGACTCGCTGTATTCTGCCTGCAGCAATCTTGGAACTTCTTGAAGAGGCGAAATACGCACTGTCATCAGCAAATAAGGCTAGCGTTACACCTCGTTCACCCGGAAGTCGTTGGTCCTCGTCCAAAACCGGAATGTCGTCAGTATACGAAGCATAGAAGGAAGGTGAAGTACAGCTACCCTGTGGCACTCCAGCTTTTATCGAATGGTAAGTAGAATCTGCACCTTCTACTGACACGAAAAACTTCCTGTTGTCTAGGATTGACGATATGATTTTTGTGAGTGCTGGCGGTGTTGTCGTTTGCATGATCTTGAATAAAAGTCCGTCATGCCAAACTCTGTCAAATGCTTTTTCTATATCTAAAAATACAGCAACTGTACGGCGACCTTTGTTGTTCTCATCAGCCAGATGGTGCAACACTCTCGTGAGCTGCAGAGTAGTAGAATGTCTCGAGCGAAATCCATACTGTTCATCTCGTGGAATAAGGTGAGGTCGTAGTCTTTTTAGCAGTAGTCGTTCGAATAGCTTTGATATTTGTGGAAGTAAGGTGATGGGCCGGTAGCTAGCTGGGTATCGTCGGTCTTTCACGAACCGCTCCGTCCTCTCCCCCTGCCATTGAGGGTTCTGGAACAGTCGTTCGCGTCATTTTGTTTACGTTTCACTATTACACTGTTTACAAGTATGCACGAGTTTTCACTGAGTGGCGAGAGTTCACGTAGGCCCTCTCGTTGGGCAGCCAGATTTAGCCCGACTGGCTCGTCGTCAGAATGAAAAACACTTTACTGCGGTATCGCAGCGGCAGTGCTGCCAACTGTACTGTTATGTATATAGCTAGATTTGACCCCAAAAAGTAGCTAGAGGTACCTAGGGGAGGAAAAAATACAAATATAGTGTAATAAAAACCGGCCAAGTGCGAGTCGGACTCACGCATGAAGGGTTCCGAACCATTATCTATAAAAACGGCAAAATAATTATGTCTGTTGTATGGGAACCACGCTTAAATATTTATTTTAATTATTTATTTTTAAAGTGAATAATATCAACACATCAGTGAATCATCACATCATTCCAATTTCCTCTTATTCGCTGATGATATGAAGATTTTCAAGGTAATTACGAGCAATCATGATTCCGAGCTGCTTCAAAGGGATCTCAATAACCTCCATAACTATTGCACACTTAACAAACTCGACCTTAATATACTAAAATGTTGTTGTATTACCTTCAGTAGATCTGTTGCAACTAATAGTTACGGTTACACGATCAATGGGCAGGCCCTCACGAGAACCGATTCTGTTGTCGACCTAGGCGTTACTCTAGACTTCAAACTTCTCTTCGACAAACATATTGAAGATATCACAGCTAAGGCCATGAGGACCCTGGGTTTCGTTCTCCTAGTCACCAAAGATTTTAACGACTTAAAAACGCTTAAAATTCTGTACTGTTCTCTGGTTCGCAGCAAACTTGAATATGCCTACCAAGTCTGGAATCCCTGCTATGACAATTATATTAACCTGCTTGAAAAGCCTCAACGAAAATTCGTACGTTTCATTAACTTCAAGGCTAAAATCTCTAATCGAAACTTTGATTACGAAGCGAGTTGTAGACACCATCACTTATTGCCACTCTATAAAAGAAGAGAAGCTGCAGACCTATGTTTCCTGCATAAGTTAGCGTCAAATCAAATTGATTGTTCATCCTTGTTAGCTGAAATCAAATTTATTACTCCGCCCATATCATCTCGTAAAAGCCATTTAAAACTTCGTGTCCCCCATTGTCGAACAAACTACCGCGGAAACTCTTTCTTCTCGCGTACTTTTAATAACTTTAATTCCAAATTTTCAGAGTCAATTGACTTATTTACCACGAGGCATAATGTGTTTATAAATTTGATTAACAGTCGGTTCTTTGGTCCTAAACTTAAATAAAAAAGCATTATAACACGTAGTATATATTCAAACGAGCAATACACGTATAAATAAATAAGTAGGTATGTAGTATTTTACAGCAATGGTTCTAATATCGTTGTTCTCACAAAAAATGTGTTGCAATTTTATTTTATTATATACATTCATATTGTGCGGATTTGTTCTATTTGGTAGGTAGGTATGTGATTCTACTATATATTATGTATGTTTTACTCTAACCTTTTGACACATTTCTGTTGCTGCACATTAGCAGTGTAACATCAGTCTCAGGAATTACTAGTGATAACCTAAATTTGGCTTAATTGTGCCTAGTTATTTTTTTTCCATGATATTGTGTAAAAAGCTGTTTGGTTGTCCAAATAAATAAAATAAAAAAATAAATATATAATGCAATATTCTGTGAATATTTCAAGCGTCTACCTGTTTCCGTTATCAATATCGAGAAAAACGAGCAACAAAATCAATCAAACGTGATTTTGCCCCCTTAAATATTTATTTTATTCTGTTCTTTACTAATTTTTTATAGCGGCAACAGAAATAAAACATTTGAGAAAATTTCAACTGTCTAACTATCGCAGTTCATGAGATACAGCCAAAGAGGATACAGCCTGGTGACAGATAGACAGACAACGGAGTTTTATTAATAGGGACCCGCTTAACCCTTTGGGTACGGAACCCTAAAAATTATGTCTTATTAATAAATTTTATTATCGGTTAATAAATTGATTCATACAGGCAGTATGGACACAGTCGGTTTAGTGCAAAGTAAATTAGTGTCGATTTATTGAAGTGTTAACATCGGTCTATATTTGTCTGTAATATGACAAATCAACATAATATTAATATTAAGGTGTGCATATAGAGATAAATTGTTACTAACTTACTCTGTACTTTCTGACTGTGCCCATAAAGCCTGTATGAATCAACTTATCAACAGAATTCTGTTGATAAATTGATTTATATAAAGTCAAGACTTCCAGCCCAGGTTCTTCAATTGTTGACTTGTAATCATCATCATCTCAATCATGAAAAGTCCACTGCTGGACATTGGCTTCCCCCATGGATTTCCAAAAAGACCGATTGACGACTGAAGCGCTTGCATCCAGCGTCTTCCCGCCACTTGTATGAAGTCATCTGTCCATTTCATGGCGGGTCTTCATATGTTGCGCTTGCTGTGACTCGCAATTATATATTCGCCCTAAATCCTGAAGTTTTCTGTGGCTCTGTTACTGACCAATGACGTACAACCACTCTATAATCTAAGAATAGATTAAACTTTATAATCTATGAATAGATTATAGAGTGGTGGTACGGATTTGAATGTTACTACCAGCTTTACACCTTCATAGGTACTTACTGTCGAACTAGTTTGACACATTATAAATGTACAAGTTACTGTGTCTGTGTCACCGTGTTCAAAAGGCGCTAGAAAACGTAGCTAGATTTTTTAGCTACAACTTTTCGAAAAAAGTAGCTGACGGGGTTCTAAAAGTAGCCAGATCTAGCTATAAAATAGCTAAGTTGGCATCAGTGCGCAGCGGCCGTTGACGAATGCACGGGGGCGGGTGGCGAGTGACGCCGTCCGTTCCCTCATCGAATACGCTAGATGGCGCTACGGATCGCATAGGCGAGTGCTCTGCCGACACATCTACTTGGCGCGCTAAAAACAGTTAAACACACGTGTAAATCGAGCATTCATTAGTCCCGGCGCACGCGCGCCCTCAAAAGGACACCCCATCATCGCGTGGCCACGCACAGGACCCGGACTCCACACTATGGACTTCAGGTGAGTGGCTTTCCCCTCACCATTGTAACGGCCAATAGCTGTTCCCACGTGTGATAAGAAAAAAAAAAGGTTAAACTGCCTAACGCTTATAGCAATCAAGATGGGGACAGATTTATTTAAAACACATGTCGAAAGGAATGGTTATTGAGACGCTTGTCGAATTTGAGGATAATTTATTAAAATCGCACTGTTTTTTTTTGTGCAGCAAAGCACGGGAGACTCCTATTAGGGGCAGGAATAAATGTTAGATGACCAATGGGATGGGACAGGGTCAGAGAGGGATAGCTTGGCTGCGGGGAGGGAAAAACGCCCATTGCCCATACCATTTCCTGACAGAATTAACCGACGCGTGCGCCGAATACAACGCCAGTTTATTACATAGATTTAAAGAAAACAATTAGTGCAGTCATAGTGATGTGTGTTTGTGTGTGTGGACATTACAATAGTGAAGGGTGATTGTTTAAAAGCTGCAGGAGGGTTCTAAAGCTAAGTATTCTTAGTGCTTAACTCCTAAATTCTATGTACCTTATTGTTCAGTGAAGAGAAGACTAAATTTGGTTTTATGTATATTAAAGTATATATAGGGGAACATTAGTTTGACTTCAGGCTGTTTGAATTTACACTCACAATTTATAAACACTACTTAACCAGAATATTTCCTGACTACAAAGGCGAAGTAGGTCTAACGAAAATTGACTGTTGGAGGTTTAACTTACTTATTTAATTATGAGAACGCGCATTGGGAAGGAGTAAGTAAGGATGAAGTGAGTGGAATTTATTTTCTATTTTTTTGTTTTCCACCAAGCTACAATTATTGGAAGAAACGCAGTATTTTTGTTGATTTTTTTTCTTACTGCTTATCCTGAACGACGCTGAAAATGGAAAATTTATTTTTATTTATTTTTGTATTTTCGTATGTACTTCGTCGAACGAAAGGCCGAAACGAACGCAGAGGCCTAAATTAGCTAAATGAAGGTTGTATCACTAGTAGCCGGGTTTCCAGTTTTCCACTCCCTATTTTAATCATAAGTTTGCATATTTCACATTTTTATTGTATTGAGCATTTGAATTGATAGTGTTAATTTGCGTTTATGAGATAATAGGCACGCACAGGTTTTACATCAACAAATTAATTACTATTTGTTTTTGTTGTTTTTTATGTTTCACAGATGACAGATTGACTGATTGATCTCGGTTAGACTGTCAGACTGTGACATTTCACTTTTTTCTTAAGTTTGGCTTCACGCGCTCTATCCATTGTGCCAATCCGTACTTATTACGTTTCTTTCAGTCTTGTTAAATGAACTTTACGGTTTTTCTTAATATTGTAATGATTAAAATAGTGAATTTAAACAGTGAATTTAAAAAACGGAACCGGTAGGTATTATAAATGTAGAATATTTTTTGTTTAAAGTAGATTATACGAATCGTATTAATTTTAGTCTAAGTTTTAGTATATTTATGTGTGTTTAGGTGCGTATATTATTTAGATACTTATGTTGAATATTTTTGATGATGATGATGATAATAGTGTTGCTTATACATCTGTTTCTTCTTCCAGCCTTAGCAGTTCTAGTGATAGTTTTGTCAGTTTGCCTACTCTTTCTGAATCTATTGAATGTCAATTCTCTGATGTGCCTCAAAATCTAAATCTTATTCATATTAACGCTCAAAGCATCCCTGGCCATATTTCCGATATGCAGACATCCCTTGATAGTAACAAAATCCACGCAATTCTAGTTTCTGAAACTTGGCTCCAAGCTTCACTTTCTTCCGTTTCTTTCTCTCTCCCCGGTTTCAATCTCATCCGCAACGACAGGGTTGGGCGTGTTGGTGGGGGTGTGGCTATTTATCTTCGTGACCATATTCCGTTTTCTGTAATTAGCACATCCCCTCAGCCTCCACCTAGTCAGGCTGGTGAGCATTTATTTATAGAAATTATCCTCTCACATACTAAAATCCTTCTAGGAGTTTATTATAGCAATAATTCGTTCAATAACTATTTCTCCTCTTTTGAAAAAATTCTTGAAGATCTTACTCCATCTTACAACCATACTATAGTTATGGGTGACTTTAACACATGCCTCTTAAAATGTGACCATCGTGCTAACAAACTACAAAATATATTCAAATCCTGCAATATGAACATTCTTCCACTTAGTGCCACCCACCACTTTCCAAACTCTAGTCCTTCCCTTTTAGACCTTGCAATTGTCTCTTCTCCACATCATGTAGCGAAGCATGGGCA
Source organism: Lycia hirtaria (assembly GCA_947563715.1). Taxonomy (NCBI): domain Eukaryota; kingdom Metazoa; phylum Arthropoda; class Insecta; order Lepidoptera; family Geometridae; genus Lycia; species Lycia hirtaria. The sequence continues at coordinate 32,187,519 of OX387375.1, forward strand.
GCTTTCGGCCGACTTCTCTTACCATGACCTCATCTTCTTATCTTATAAGGTTCGTCCTCCGAAAGCTAAGCCCGCCGTCATTGTTCAACGTAATTTTAGTGGTATCAGTCTCGACAAACTTACAAAGGACGCTGGAAATATCGATTGGTCGCCAGTGTTTAGTGCAGATTCAATTGAAAATAAAGTAGCCGCCTTTAATTCTCTTCTGATCGGTCTGTATGATGTTCATGCACCTTTTCGAGCTATAAAAATTAAACATGCGCCTGCACCTTGGCTAACGGATAATATTAAGAACCTGATGCATAAAAGAGCAGTTGCCAAAACTAAATACAAAACCCACCCGAATGACGTTACCAAGCTGCGTTACATAGAGTTGCGAAATCGCTGCAATAAGGTGTGTAGGGATGCCCAACGACGCCATATCTACGAGTCTGTTCAAGATAAGGATCCAGCCTATGTCTGGAAGTTTCTTAGGTCTTTAGGAGTCGGAAAATCGCGCCAACAAACTGTTCCAAAAAATTTAGACATTGATGCATTAAACCAACATTTCTCTTCGTCTCCAAAAATGGATGCTGCATCTAAATCCAGCACACTAAATAATATTTCCAATCTTGTGGCTCCTGACCTACCTCCTTTCGTTTTTCAACAATTTACCGCTTGTGATGTTAGAAGGAGCATCCTTACTATTACTTCAAACGCTGTTGGACTTGACCTAGTGAGCCGTAACATGCTCATCCCTATTCTTGATTGCATTCTCCCAGTTCTTTGTCACATCTTCAATTTTTCCATCTCAAAAGGTGTGTTTCCTAGCCTCTGGAAAGATGCACAAATACTTCCCTTGCCAAAGAAGGCCAATCCCACATCTTTTTCCGAGTACCGTCCAATATCTATCCTTCCTTTCCTATCCAAAGTTCTCGAACGATTAGTCCATAATCAGTTGAACTCTTTCCTTACCAGAAACAACTTGCTCAATCCCTTTCAATCTGGTTTTCGTCCAGGGCACAGCACGGTTACTGCACTAGTCAAAATCACGGACGATATACGTCAAGGGATGGAGAATGGTTATGTAACCGTGCTGACGCTATTGGACTTTAGTAACGCCTTTAATTCCGTCGACTTTGATATTCTCCTTGCTATTCTTCGCTCCTCTAACATATCTCCAACGGTAGTTGATTGGTTTCAGAGTTACCTACTTGGTCGCCGGCAGAGAATCCGCCTCGATGAGTTGCTCTCTTCGTGGTGTGACACCACTGCTGGCGTACCACAGGGTGGCGTCTTATCTCCTCTGCTCTTCGCTATCTTTATAAACTCAATCTCTCGTAATCTCACTTCTTCCTACCACCTTTACGCAGATGATTTACAACTCTATTGCCAAGCTCCACTGGAATGGCTTTCCGAAGCCGTAGAAACTGTAAATGATGACCTGCGTTGTATCTCACAGTGGAGCAAATCATACGGCCTAAAAGTGAATCCAACAAAAACGCAAGTCATTATTGTAGGAAGCCCCCGTATGATTAGCCAAATTGGATGGGACTCATTACCTCAAGTAATTCTAGATGGAGTCGTAATACCTTATAGCGACACAGTCAAGAACCTAGGTATAATTTTCGACCGGTGCTTGTCTTGGGGTCCGCAAATAGGTGAAACTAGTCGCAGAATATTTGCTTCAGGGAGTTCTCTGCGCAGATTGCGAAATTTTCTGCCGGTTACCACTAAAGTTGCGCTTGCACAATCCCTCTTACATCCTATCCTTGACTACGCCGACGTCTGTCATCTGGATCTTACTGAAGAATTATTGAACAAACTTGAGCGCCTTCAAAATTTCTGTATAAGGTTCATATTTGGTTTACGTAAATATGATCATGTTTCACACTTCCGTGCTAAACTCAAGTGGTTACCCATTCGCCGTCGCCGGGATGCTCACATACTTTTTCTTCTTTATAATATTCTGTTTATCCCTTCTTCGCCACACTATCTTCAGGAACGTTTTCATTTTCGTCATTCTTTTCTTTCCCGTCTTCTTAAATCATCAGAGAATTTGACCCTTGATATCCCTCGGCACAGAACGAATTTTTATGCCTCCTCTTTCACAGTAACAGCAGTCAGACTGTGGAACGAGTTGCCAGTGGATATCAAGCGTGCTTCCTCTTTAAATGTTTTTAAAACCCTTGTAAAAGCACACTATTTAAATGAGTAAATAACTACTTTTCCTTTCTTTTTCATATACATATGTATACATATAATAATACTATATAGATATAAGTTATTTCTGTAATATTTTCACTTGTGTACGCATTTTTGTCTTAGTTTTAAAGGCCACTATCAGTGCCACCTATCCTACTCCGTACATGGTTGCCTGGAAGAGATCGCTTTAAGCGATAAGGCCGCCTATTGAAAGATTAGCCATAGTAATATTGTCTTCTTTTAATATGTTTGTACAATGTGGTCTTTTAATAAAGAGTTATCTATCTATCTATCTATCTATTTTCCACCAACCACGATTATTGGAAGAAACGCAGTATTTTTGTTGATTTTTTTTTCTTACTGCTTATCCTGAACGACGCTGAAATGGAAAATTTATTTTTATTTATTTTTGTATTTTCCACCAACCACGATTATTGGAAGAAACGCAATATTTTTGTTGATTTTTTTTTCTTACTGCTTATCCTGAACGACGCTGAAAATGGAAAATTTATTTTTGTATTTTCCACCAACTACGATTATTGGAAGAAACGCAGTATTTTTGTTGATTTATTTTTTCTTACTGCTGAACGACGCTGAAATGGAAATTTATTTATTGTTATTTTTGTTTTCCGCCAAGCTACAAATATCGAGTGAAACGCAGTATTTATTTTTGTTTTTTTTACTTACTGATTATCCTGAGCGACAATGAAAGAGGACATATTTTCCGGACCAGAAATCATTTTTGTTCCTGTTGAAATCTACGAATCTCCAATTCGTATATATATAATAGCGGTTTTACTACACCTAACTTTAATAGTTAAACCTCCTAATATATTGTCATATACAAATTATTGAGACAATATTTATTAGGAACCTGAAAATCATACATAAACTCACGTAAACAATGCAGATGGGGCGAGGTTCTTGTGAATTAAATACTAGTTATTTTGCCTTTGATAATACTCATTGGGGGAACTGCGCGTGAGTTATCTTTCAGGGTGAAAATTATCAAACAGCTCGACGTACATAATCTGTGTTTCCTTCTTAAGTGAAATTGTACTCGTTATGTTTAGTTTATTTATGTACTAGATTAGGTTAGGTATGTGAATTTTGGATGCGGTAGCAATTTCTTTTATTTATACCACAGGACTCCGAGTGAAGTGACAGTTAGTGCCAAGTGTCCGCCGCCGGGAGATTCGGTGAGTACATGATTCCATAACATTAAAACTCGTTTCTCAATTTCCTGCGTACAAATGGCCGGTAAATCCTCAATTTCCTCAGTATTAAATGTCGCATAAATACTTAGGACACTGTACTAAAATGAATTGTAGATCTTTATTAGCCCATTTATGATGTAGAAAAATAACCCTACGACTGATAGTAAGGTTGTTTCTTTCTCAAAGACAGGAAAGGATTTAATAAATATATAAGGGGGAACCGTAGAGTACGTCACACCATGCCCAATGCCCATGTCCATTGCTGTAACACCAACACAACACTGTAACACAAATGAATTGCCTCTAAAATGAGGGCCTCGCGAAATGTACCTTGCCCACATTCAGTTTAAGTCTTACGCCGCCACTGTACTTAGCTAAACATCTATGCTGGAGACAAAGTTCTTTACTGACAAACAAATGATGCAAAACAACAGTATAGCGCTTTCGTGCTTAAATAAAACCGGACAAGGCGAGTCAGACTCGCCCACCGAGGGTTCCGTATAAACTAGTAGATAAAAGGGTTTTATATTTTCCTTCATAAATCGAAAAATATTTAAAAACCCGTTTTAGCTTGTGCTAATGAAGTTCTTTCATATGATACCCCACATGATACGGTTAAAGTACTTAAAAATTTGGACCCTCTTTCCTTGCTTAAAGACCCTATATTTTGTGATTAAATTATAAATGTCCAGTTTTAGGATTTCTTCCTATATGTGTACTCTAACACAATGCTTCTTGCCAAATTTCAGAGTTCTAGGTCAACGGGAAGTACCCCATAGATTTTGATTCCTCTGCGAGTGTCGAAATCTGCGTTTTTTACGACATATTCGGCTGTAACTTTTTTTTACGAAAACTGAGAAATTTTATTTTTCTTTCTGCAGCAAGATACTATGGATCTGCGTATACGGTTTTAATTTAAACTCGATACCTTCACGCGTTCCCGAGATAAAGGTCTTGACACCCAGACGGACGGACAGACGGACAGACAGACGGACAACAAAGTGATCCTATAAGGGTTCCGTTTTTTTCTTTTGAGGTACGGAACCCTAAAAAATGAGCAGTAACCTTTTGTCTACTTACCTTAATGGACTTCATAGATCTACATACGTATTATTGAATAAATTCGATATTTCTTAATCAGATGGGGGATGGTGTCGGCGGAAATCCGTGGGGAGCTCTATCACCAGCAGCGGACTTATTGTGGCTGAGATGATAATGATGATGAGCTTTAGTCTCGTAAATACATTATCACTAGGGACTCCTCGTTCAAAACAAATTTATTTCTTATATTGTTTATTTTTTCACTTTACTCATTATCTTGTTATTTTGAAGCCCCTCTTTCCATTTCTAGTTTTGGTATCTATGTGGTTGTTATGAATACAATACATTTTTCTAATAATATTATTTTGTTCTATCCGTTGACCAAACTGAAACTGTCATTGGACTACATTCAAAATAATACTCTTTTGTTTCCTTTCCTTTTTTTAAAATATTTGCTCATTAAAAAGTTACAATAATCAGAAAAAGTTTATTATCTTATTTAACCGGCTTCAAAAAATGGAGGTTATCAATTCGACCTGTATGTATGTAATATTGTTATGGCTGCACCATTTTTGGATAATGTTAGTCTATACCAGCTTCTAAGCATGTGTGACAAATTTCATAAGTGTATGTATGTTTGTCCACGTATTACGCAAAAACTAGAAGTTTATTTAAAAAAGTAAGTTTTATCAAAATCGGTTCAGTAGTTTTCAAGATACGAACTTTTTAAATATAAGCGTTTCAACGACGCTGTACAAACTACTTGGCGGATTTGAACGAAATTTGATAGGTTTATAACTCATACTATGTGAAAAGATCTGGCATACTTTATAACGCAATAATTAGGCGTTACAATAGTAGTGAAGTGTGCTACTCCCGTCGCACTCTCGTTTCGCTGTCTTCCGCTCCCAATCCAGTCCTGTCTCACTTCTGTCCTACTCCCGCCTCGTGCTCACTCTACTACCTCACTTTCATTTCACTTCCTCCTCGTACTAGTAGCGTTTACATCTAGCTCCTCCCCACTCCAACTTCACTCCCACCGCTTTTCGTCTCGCTCCCATTCGATGTTCGGGTGGCGAGCAGGAAGAAACAATCCTCCAAGTTGACGAGTCACCACCAGCTGCCACAATATTTTGTATGATGAGACGACAGATGCCATTTTCTCATTCTGCTGCTCCTAATGGACAAGTGCGAGTCAGACTCGCCCACCGAGGGTTCCGTACAAACCAGTAGATAAAAGGGGGAAATCATATTTTTTATATATTTACCTTCATAAACCGAAAACTATTTAAAAACCTGTTTTAGCTTGTGCTAATAAAGCTCTTTCATAGGATACTCCACATGATACGGTTAATTCACTTAAAATTTGGACCCTCATTCCTTACATAAAGACATTATTTTTTGGGATTTAAGTAATTACAAATGTCCAGTTTTTGGATTTCTTCCCATATGTGTACTATAAAACAATGCTTCTTGCCAAATTTCATAGTTCTAGGTCAACGGTAAGTTCCCCATTTTGATTCCCTTGTGAGTGTCGAAATGTGCGTTTTTACGACATTTTGCCTGTTTATTTTTTTTACTAAAACTGAGATATTTGATTTTTCTTTCTGGAGCAAGAGACTATGGATCTGCATATATGGTTTTAATTTCAACACTTTGTTGTCCGTTTGTCCGTCTGTCCGTCTGTCCGTCCGTCCGGGTGTCAAGACCTGTATCTCGGGAACGCGTGAAGGTATCGAGTTGAAATTTTGTACCTATGTAGGGTTTTTATGCAAGGAAGGAGGGTCCAAATTTTAAAGTGCTTTTACAGTATCATATGGAGTATCATATGAAAGAGAGCTTTATTAGCACAAGCTAAAACAGGTTTTTTATATTTTTACGATGTATATTTTTCGATTTATGAGGAAAATATAAAAAATATATAATTTCCCCCTTTTATACTACGTACGCTCGCTCGGATCCGAGTAGGAGGCGTCGCTACTATAGCCCCACCCCACTCGGATCCGAGTGGTGAGCAAGGAATGTTTTAAATATTTTTACGATGTATATTTTTCGGTTTATGAAGGAAAATATAAAAAAATATATGATATCCCCCTTTTATTTAGTTTAGAACCCTCGGTGGGCGAGTCTGACTCGCACTTGTCCGGTTTTTTTTTACGAAATAAAACAATTTCGGGAGGAACACAAATTAATTCTATTGTTACAGTCAAAAGACAACTAAATCTTTATCGTAATAAAGTATAATTTGCACTAATTGGGTTAGCGCTACTCAATTCAACATGAAGTTGCGTTAGGTAATTTTCGACTTTAACACTAAGAACTTAAGAACTTTATCAGTAAAAATTTATTTAGACGACATCTAGCGTGCAATGCAGAACTAGTTTGTATCATGTTGATTTGCAATGAAATAAGTTATTTGAGATAAAACTAAATCAGACGAGGCTGTATGGTCAAATGACCTTTGCCTGCCAGTACAAAACGTACGGCGAAGGAAAAAAAATAAAAATGAAATAAGTTATAAGTATAAAGAGATCTAGTAGTTTTGGCGGGAACGTCTTAGTAACGTGTTGTTGCTTTGTTTTATTTTCCTAAACTTGTGTTATTTTGAACATTACTGCTATAAAAATGGTAGTGTTTTATTCATTAAGTGTTCGATAAAGTGCGTGAGTGTGGACAAGTGAAATAAAGCAGTAAAACGTGTGATTTTACGTTGTCGTCAAAACTCCATAGAAGCTTTTAGTAAAGTCGCCACCACTTTACTGAAGCAGGACTCGACTTATAAATTGACTGTATACGTGACTTAGATTGTGACTAGAACATTTACAACTTGTTTTATTCAAGAAACTTGAAAAAATCCTAATACTTGACACTGGCAAATGCTTTAATGCGGGTCCAATACAAAAAAGAAGAAGAATATAGAGATCTAATGCCAAAATGAAGACTCACGTTTAGAATTTAAGTTGTATTTTCAAATGAGCTGTATTTGACTATTGGATAGATAGGTATGTTAATTGTGTGAGGTTGCCGACAGTGGTTCTGCGTAATACTGTGTTTAAGCCATTTCTATTTATTTACTTCTGTCTTCTGTGCGACAACCGTTTCGGACAGCCGTGCGTATCCGCTGAGCGCTCGCTGGCGAGCAAGCCCGCCTCGGCGGTCATTTTCTAGTTATATTCGTTAGTTCTCTTAGTTAATTTATATTATAGGTACCTGTTCTACTTTGTGTGTGATTTGTGTAAAGCTGAATATACCGGCATGTGAAATCGAACGTGGGTCTTTTACATCTCGTAAGCCGTCTTGGTATCTAACCCTGCGTCTCAGAATACAGCTGCGTCTAAATCAACTACACGAAATATTACTCCCTTCCTCTACACACCTTTAGTTATATTTTTGAATAGAATTTGAATATTGAATAGAAACAACTCGAAATTGTTATTGTAAAAGAGAATTTTTAATCGTCAAAAACTTCAAAAATACCATAAATCACCCGTGAAATCACAATTAGAATCATAAAGTTTAGCGCTTTCGCTCTACAATCTAGGTATAGAATAATTAAGTTCGTCGGACAGTCCCACCTTACAGCGAATACCAAAACTAATCTCACAGACACCTAGGTATCACTCTAACGGTCTCTAAGAGCGTTCGAGAGGAACGGACAGAGCGGGTCTGCTCGAGCGAGAGATTCCACTACTAAAATTATTGTCGTCGAGCGGCAGGGAGAGGGGAGTCGGGGAGCGGGGACGGCGGCGCTACGGAGGCTCATCGTGTGGCTCGGGGCGCGTGCGGTACCGCGGCGGCGCTCGCGCACCCGCGCCCGTCAGCAGCGCGAGCGGCGCGGGGGGCGCGCGCTCCGCCGCCGCCGCCGTGGCGAGCGCCTCGCCGCGCTCCAGCGACCACTGGCGGCGCAGCGAGGCGGGCGCTCCGCCGCCGCCCCAGCGGTAGCGCGCATGCGCCGCGGACAGCACGCGCGCCGCTCCCGGCGGGCTGCTGTCCGCCGACACCACGCCCGACCGCCGCCTGCCTGCACACACCACAGCACACAATAGTAGTGAAGTGTGCTACTCCCGTCGCACTCTCGTTTCGCTGTCTTCCGCTCCCAATCCAGTCCTGTCTCACTTCTGTCCTACTCCCGCCTCGTGCTCACTCTACTACCTCACTTTCATTTCACTTCCTCCTCGTACTAGTAGCGTTTACATCTAGCTCCTCCCCACTCCAACTTCACTCCCACCGCTTTTCGTCTCGCTCCCATTCGATGTTCGGGTGGCGAGCAGGAAGAAACAATCCTCCAAGTTGACGAGTCACCACCAGCTGCCACAATATTTTGTATGATGAGACGACAGATGCCATTTTCTCATTCTGCTGCTCCTAATGGACAAGTGCGAGTCAGACTCGCCCACCGAGGGTTCCGTACAAACCAGTAGATAAAAGGGGGAAATCATATTTTTTATATATTTACCTTCATAAACCGAAAACTATTTAAAAACCTGTTTTAGCTTGTGCTAATAAAGCTCTTTCATAGGATACTCCACATGATACGGTTAATTCACTTAAAATTTGGACCCTCATTCCTTACATAAAGACATTATTTTTTGGGATTTAAGTAATTACAAATGTCCAGTTTTTGGATTTCTTCCCATATGTGTACTATAAAACAATGCTTCTTGCCAAATTTCATAGTTCTAGGTCAACGGTAAGTTCCCCATTTTGATTCCCTTGTGAGTGTCGAAATGTGCGTTTTTACGACATTTTGCCTGTTTATTTTTTTTACTAAAACTGAGATATTTGATTTTTCTTTCTGGAGCAAGAGACTATGGATCTGCATATATGGTTTTAATTTCAACACTTTGTTGTCCGTTTGTCCGTCTGTCCGTCTGTCCGTCCGTCCGGGTGTCAAGACCTGTATCTCGGGAACGCGTGAAGGTATCGAGTTGAAATTTTGTACCTATGTAGGGTTTTTATGCAAGGAAGGAGGGTCCAAATTTTAAAGTGCTTTTACAGTATCATATGGAGTATCATATGAAAGAGAGCTTTATTAGCACAAGCTAAAACAGGTTTTTTATATTTTTACGATGTATATTTTTCGATTTATGAGGAAAATATAAAAAATATATAATTTCCCCCTTTTATACTACGTACGCTCGCTCGGATCCGAGTAGGAGGCGTCGCTACTATAGCCCCACCCCACTCGGATCCGAGTGGTGAGCAAGGAATGTTTTAAATATTTTTACGATGTATATTTTTCGGTTTATGAAGGAAAATATAAAAAAATATATGATATCCCCCTTTTATTTAGTTTAGAACCCTCGGTGGGCGAGTCTGACTCGCACTTGTCCGGTTTTTTTTTACGAAATAAAACAATTTCGGGAGGAACACAAATTAATTCTATTGTTACAGTCAAAAGACAACTAAATCTTTATCGTAATAAAGTATAATTTGCACTAATTGGGTTAGCGCTACTCAATTCAACATGAAGTTGCGTTAGGTAATTTTCGACTTTAACACTAAGAACTTAAGAACTTTATCAGTAAAAATTTATTTAGACGACATCTAGCGTGCAATGCAGAACTAGTTTGTATCATGTTGATTTGCAATGAAATAAGTTATTTGAGATAAAACTAAATCAGACGAGGCTGTATGGTCAAATGACCTTTGCCTGCCAGTACAAAACGTACGGCGAAGGAAAAAAAATAAAAATGAAATAAGTTATAAGTATAAAGAGATCTAGTAGTTTTGGCGGGAACGTCTTAGTAACGTGTTGTTGCTTTGTTTTATTTTCCTAAACTTGTGTTATTTTGAACATTACTGCTATAAAAATGGTAGTGTTTTATTCATTAAGTGTTCGATAAAGTGCGTGAGTGTGGACAAGTGAAATAAAGCAGTAAAACGTGTGATTTTACGTTGTCGTCAAAACTCCATAGAAGCTTTTAGTAAAGTCGCCACCACTTTACTGAAGCAGGACTCGACTTATAAATTGACTGTATACGTGACTTAGATTGTGACTAGAACATTTACAACTTGTTTTATTCAAGAAACTTGAAAAAATCCTAATACTTGACACTGGCAAATGCTTTAATGCGGGTCCAATACAAAAAAGAAGAAGAATATAGAGATCTAATGCCAAAATGAAGACTCACGTTTAGAATTTAAGTTGTATTTTCAAATGAGCTGTATTTGACTATTGGATAGATAGGTATGTTAATTGTGTGAGGTTGCCGACAGTGGTTCTGCGTAATACTGTGTTTAAGCCATTTCTATTTATTTACTTCTGTCTTCTGTGCGACAACCGTTTCGGACAGCCGTGCGTATCCGCTGAGCGCTCGCTGGCGAGCAAGCCCGCCTCGGCGGTCATTTTCTAGTTATATTCGTTAGTTCTCTTAGTTAATTTATATTATAGGTACCTGTTCTACTTTGTGTGTGATTTGTGTAAAGCTGAATATACCGGCATGTGAAATCGAACGTGGGTCTTTTACATCTCGTAAGCCGTCTTGGTATCTAACCCTGCGTCTCAGAATACAGCTGCGTCTAAATCAACTACACGAAATATTACTCCCTTCCTCTACACACCTTTAGTTATATTTTTGAATAGAATTTGAATATTGAATAGAAACAACTCGAAATTGTTATTGTAAAAGAGAATTTTTAATCGTCAAAAACTTCAAAAATACCATAAATCACCCGTGAAATCACAATTAGAATCATAAAGTTTAGCGCTTTCGCTCTACAATCTAGGTATAGAATAATTAAGTTCGTCGGACAGTCCCACCTTACAGCGAATACCAAAACTAATCTCACAGACACCTAGGTATCACTCTAACGGTCTCTAAGAGCGTTCGAGAGGAACGGACAGAGCGGGTCTGCTCGAGCGAGAGATTCCACTACTAAAATTATTGTCGTCGAGCGGCAGGGAGAGGGGAGTCGGGGAGCGGGGACGGCGGCGCTACGGAGGCTCATCGTGTGGCTCGGGGCGCGTGCGGTACCGCGGCGGCGCTCGCGCACCCGCGCCCGTCAGTAGCGCGAGCGGCGCGGGGGGCGCGCGCTCCGCCGCCGCCGCCGTGGCGAGCGCCTCGCCGCGCTCCAGCGACCACTGGCGGCGCAGCGAGGCGGGCGCTCCGCCGCCGCCCCAGCGGTAGCGCGCATGCGCCGCGGACAGCACGCGCGCCGCTCCCGGCGGGCTGCTGTCCGCCGACACCACGCCCGACCGCCGCCTGCCTGCACACACCACAGCACTCCTCACTTATACTTTACGGCAATTTGAGGCGCTCACTTCGAGGTTCGATAAATTAAACATTATTATTATTGCTAACACAATAATAATAATGTTTTATTTTATTTTTACATTCAAGGAAAACCAACGGCATACAAATCAAAATAGCAGAAAATAATGAATTCACAAATGCCCAGAACAGTTGTCACCTACAAGAACACACATGTACAAGTGCCTACTTAAAAAATAATAACAATAACAAGTAGAAAAATAAAGTACAACGATTAAAATATAAAGTTAAATGAGATTAGTTTTGTTTTTATGTCTTCTCGACAACTCAGCCAGCCTCTTTTTAGTACATTCATATTTAATTTTAGCAGAATCAAAGAAGTCTTTCGAGATAATGTTTTTAAAGGTGTTTTGCCTCATCACGAATAGATCGACATGCTTGGAATATTTAGAGTTGAAGTTATTTACTGTACGAGTAAAGAACGAGTTTCTTCGGTAGTTTGTTCCATGTCGCGAGGCGAACAGCTGCAGGTAGTTCCTGCGCGGGTTCGGTCGCGGCGGCGCCACTAGCCCTATTTTGTCCAACAACGAAGGACAATCAATTATATTATTGATTCATGAAGTTCATGCCATCTACACTGATTTTTCAAAGGCATTTGATGTGGTTGATCATTCATTACTAATTCAAAAACTTGGTCACGCGGGTATCTGTGGATCTTTACTTCGCTGGTGTGAGTCCTATCTTCGAAATCGTTCCCAGCTTGTTGTAGTTCGCGGATACAAGTCTCTCTTAAAACTGGTATCATCAGGAATTCCTCAGGGTTCGCACCTTGGACCTTTGTTTTTTCTCTTGTTTGTCAATGATTTATCAATCAAAATTTCATCAAAATTTCAAATGTTCGCAGATGATCTCAAGGTTTATAGAGAGATTTGCTCCAATGAAGATATACATCTACTGCAGCATGATCTGGATAACATAAGCAACTGGTGTATACGCAACAAAATGGTGCTTAATTCATCTAAATGTTTTTACTTAAATTTTTCTAGGAAAACAAATCCGTCACATGTGACTTACTCCATCGCTAATACTCCTTTAACAGAAGTATTTAGTATGCGCGATTTAGGTGTTGTTGTTGACACCAAATTGGACTTCAAAGAACACATAGACTATATAGTTAAAAAAGCAGCACGCCTCGGAGGTTTTGTGTCAAGACAAACAAAATTTTTTAAAGACCCTATTATCTCTATTGTTTTGTTTAATTCTTATGTGCGAAGCCTATTAGAATATTGCAGCCCAGTCTGGAGTCCTTCATACCAGGTGCATATAGATCGACTAGAAAGACTACAGAAGAAGTTTTTGTATCATCTTACTTTTACTAACAATCTTTGCAGCCAATTGGACTCATATGAATCTAGACTCTCGTATTTTAAACTATCTACACTTAAACACAGAAGAAATATAGCCGACATTGTATTCCTGCACAAAATAGTTAACGGATATGCAGATAGCCCTCAACTGTTAGAAAAAATTAAATTTAAGGTTCCCCGTCCATCCAGCCGTCTCGTTATTAGAAGAACGCTTAAACTTCCATACACCCGTACAAATTATGGTCAGCACTCATCTTTGTATCGCCTGTGTAACTCTTACAATAGAATCTGTTTTAATTTAGATATATTCAATCCATCTCTGTACTCTTTTAAAAGACTATTGTCAACAATTTTAGCTTAGGTTGTATACAGTGCTTATCTTATATTATTATTAACATAAATTAATTTTTACACAACAATATTCTTCATGCATGCTGTGTTTACAACTAGAAGGGCGTATACATTTCTAGTATGTTTCTATTTAAATATCATTTATGTTTCTATTGTATATGTCCAGTTTTGTAAACCAATAAAAAAAAAATAAAAAAAAAATATTAGAGGCAATGTTAAAGAGGAGCGTGAGATCAGCTGCCTTTCTTCTAACTTTGACTGGAAACAAGTGGTGATGATAGCAGGATTCGTCGTACTCGAAGTCTGTGTTCCGTATATTTGCTTTATAATTTATGTATCGCACGAACTTTTTTTTAGGTCTTTCCAGAATACTGATATATTTTGCATAGCACGGGTTCCAAACCTGCGAGGCATACTCGAGATGACTACGCACTAAGGAACAAAAGAGGATCTTGAGTGTTTGACCAATTTAAATTCTTTGGTCACCCTAAGAATGAAGCCCAGATTTTTCATAGCCTTGACCGATATGTTCTCGATATGTTTATCGAAAAAGAGTTTCGAGTCCAGAGTGACACCGAGGTCGACCACTAAATCCGTTCATTTTAAGGACTGACCATTGATTTTATAGTCATACTCATGAGTCAAGCTAGATCTGCATCACCTTTAGGTGATGCAACAGCATTTAAGTATGTTGAGATCCAGCTTGTTTCTAGAACAGTAAACGTGAAGTCTATCAAGGTCAGCCTGGAGCATGTCCGAATCATGAGAATTTTTTATTAATTTAAATATTTTCATGTCATCTGCAAATAACAGGAAGTCGGAGTTCATGAAACACTGATTAATATCGTTCACAAAAACGATAAACAGGAGAGGTCCCAAGATCGATCCCTGGGGAACTCCAGAGGGAATAGAAAACAAGGCCGATATATAGCCGTTTAGTACCACAGTCTGAGAACGCCCCTGGACATAGGAGGTGAACCACCTGAGCAGGTCTCCACGGATGTCGGCTTCGTACAGCTTTTGGAGAAGAATGGAGTGGTCGATCCGGTCGAATGCCTTGCTGTAGTCGGTATAGACAGCGTCGACCTGCCTCCCCCTCCATGCCCGCCGTTACCGCATCAGTTAATGAGACCAGGTTAGTGGTGGTAGACCTACCTTTAAGGAAGCCATGTTGCTGTGGCAAGAAAGAGAATTTAAGAGCGGCGTACAGTTGGTCGTGGACGATCCTCTCGAGCACCTTAGCCAGGACACAAAGCTTCGAAATCGGTCTGTAGTTTGATATATCACGCTTAGGGCCTTTCTTATGGATAGGTGTTACAGTAGCGGTATTCCAGATTTTAGGCACAGATCCGTCTGCGATGGATTTTTTAAAAAGTAGGGACACAGGAAAAACTAAACTATCTGCACAACTCGCTATAAGGTAAGGGTGGAGGCCGTCAGGGCCAGCCGACTTATTGTGATCTAATGATTTTAGTAATCTCGACACAGTAGCCTGTAGCAGTAGATATTTCGTGGACCGTGGAGATGTCGGGCGCCGACCGGACAGCCTTAGACCTGTGGGCGGTGGGGAGCGGAGCGGGATCCGGTGTATGTAAGTAATTAGAATAGAAAAAGTCAGCAAATGCAACGCATATCTCGTCACCAGAGTCGGCAGATCGCCCCTTGGACATCATGGAGGACGGGTAAGAGTTATGTTGCTTATTTGATTTGATGAACGACCAAAACGCTTTGGGGTTGTCACGTATCGAATTCTCAACGTTATCGATATACCTAAGATAGCATTCGCGCTCGATTTTTTTCACCCGCTCGCGAGCTCACGAGCTCGCATGAATAAATCGCGGGGTACACACTAGTGCAGGGTGGAAATTATCTTCAGTGAGTAAGGAATCCAAACAGCGGGCAACGGTCACTTCGTCATTGGACGAAACTAGGTCAAGTATTTTACCGTCATACATGTTGGTCACGTGATTGAATTGTTGTAAATTATTCAAAGACAAGAGGTCTAAAACTTCAAGATGGTCACAATTAGTACTGTTGATTACAGGAGACAAGTGCGTACGATCAGAGGACTGCGTCCACGATATACTACTTTGATTAAAGTCACCTACGATTAAAAATTCATCGTTGTTGTGTTTAGCCGTTATAGAGAGTACTTTGTCACAGAAATTTTCAAGTTGAGATGAGAGTGATAAACCCGTACTTTCAGATA
Source organism: Lycia hirtaria (assembly GCA_947563715.1). Taxonomy (NCBI): domain Eukaryota; kingdom Metazoa; phylum Arthropoda; class Insecta; order Lepidoptera; family Geometridae; genus Lycia; species Lycia hirtaria. The sequence goes on from OX387375.1 coordinate 32,203,102, forward strand.
CAAGGTAAAGGCACCCTAAATGTAGGGCGACAGAGGGACTACTATCGTTCAGCTTAAGTCGAACAGTAACCCACAAGTCCTCAGCCGTGGACTGCCACGCGGGGCTCTCGTGGACCGCTAGCTCGCGACGGACGGCTATCAGGACTCCGTCCCCGCGCTTATGTCCCAGTCGGCCGTAGTCCCGGTCGCGCCGCCACACCGTGTACAAGTCACTAAATAGCTCCTCAGTTCGAATACCGTCCGTAAGCCACGTTTCGGTCAACACTATCGCGTCGTAATTGTTTAATTGAACGCTGCGTTTGAAGTCCGATACTTTCGTTCGCAAACCCCTAACATTCTGATAATAAAGGTTAAGTACCATGGTCGAGCCCCGGCCGAGCTAGCACTCGGCCGGCGAACGAAGAGGTAAACGTACGAACTATGTATGTGTCATGAATGTTTGCGAACAAAACACCGGAGCAATAGAATGTGTTGCAAGACGCAAGATTGTAGTAATATTATGGTTAGAAGATATTATATTATTATAAGAGTGAAAATGTGGCTTTGAGGTAAACTAAGCTGTGTCATAACAATGATTGTAAACAGCAAAATAATAGTGTGTTTTTGTCGAACCAAATGTAGTTTGAAATAAGTTGTAGATTAAGATGTACTTTACGCTTGACACAGTGTGACAACCTGGCTTCGCTCGCACCCTCGAGTGGGAACAAAACAGTAGAATAAAATTCCAAGCACGTACTATGTATGTAATGATGAGACAAGTTGATGTAAAAGCTAAATAATAGATTTGAGGCACTTATATGATATGAGATAATTAAGTATGGGAACGGATAGTCATTTTAATTTATTGAGGTCATCCTCGGATTGAATTTGAAGAATTGGCGAAGTATCAGATTTTCTCACTAATATCTTGCAATTTTGAACCCAAGTAAATCTATAGTCCATCTCTTGCACCAGTTTCTTCGTTTTATTCAGGAGTTGTTTGATGTCCCGTGTCAGGTGATCGTTGATGAATATTCTGTGGGTGGCTTCGGTGAATCCTAGGGCAGAGGTAGTTAGGGTTTTATGTGATCTGGCCGCCGTAACGAGGTTTTCTTTAGTGTTTTATGTTTTAATGTTTGTTTTGAGTGTTTTTTTTCATTCACTCTTAGTTTCTATGCACAATCAGCTTAACAGCTTTTTTATTGCATCAGTGATAACCTATGTTGGCTCATTTGTACTTAGTTTTTGTTTACTATTATCATGTATGAAAGCTGTTTGATGTCCAAATAAATAAAAATAAATATTATATTTTCGGTTTGAGTATTGATCATCCCTGTGACTGTAATTTTCTTTTTATCAGCCCTGTTTGTACAAACTGTCCCACTGCTGGGCGCGGGCCATCTCATTGTGAGAAGGGTAAGTCTACCACGCTGGCCAAGTGCGGGTTGGCAAACTTCTCACATCTTCGAGATCATTGAGAATTCTCAGACATGTAGGTTTCCTCACGATGTTTTCCTTCACCGTTTGAAGTTGGCGGCAATTAACAATGTTTCATAGTATCACGAAGTAATTGAGTGTTATCTCTGAGGAGCCGAGTTCCAAATGTGATTTATTGAATGAGATGGATACCTTGGTCGTGTTGGATGGCGTCATGGCCGAGTGCATCGGGCGTGGCCACTGCCGCAGCTGCAGGTGTCGGCGGTGCAGCGAGCTGGGCGCAGACGCCGGAGGTGGGCGCGGGGCCGGGGGGAGGAGAACTCGACGAGAGCTCGCTCTCGTTCTCGCCCTCAGCTTCGAATAAAGTTTCCTCGGATCTGTATCAGATAGGTGTCTTTTAAACAAAGACGACATATTTTTTCCTGACAGATATTTTATTTTAAAAACCAAAGTACCGAAGCTTTGATAAAATGTATATGGGACCACCTCTGAAGTATGGCCTACCAAATAAACAAGAATCATCAAAATTAATTAATAATTGGAGAAGTAATAGCATAACAAAAATAAAAAACCGGACAAGTGCGAGTCAGACTCGCCCACCGAGGGTTCCGTACAAAGTAGTAAATAAAAGGGGGAAATCATTTTTTTTATTTTCCTTCTTATACCGAAAAATATACATCGTAAAAATATTTTAAAATCTGTTTTAACTAATGCTAATTAAGCTCTTTCATATGATACCCCACATGATACGGTTAATTCACTTTAAATTTTCGACCCTCATTCCTTGCATAACGAAATTATTTTTTTGTGATTAAATTAAAAATGTCCGGTTTTCGGATTTTTTCCTATATGTGTACTATGCTTCTTGCCAAATTTCAGAATTCTAGGTTGTGGGTATTGTAGACTTGCATGTAAATAATGTGGGTATAAAATAAAATCAATCATGGCTACGTATCTAGTTTTCTTTCACGTCCCTCTTCACATGTATCTAGTTATGCATCCCCCTCATCCCTCTGCCTTAGATTAAAAAGTCTTACTCAGCAAACATATTGTTTCCCACAACTTTATCAGTGCTGAGTAAGACTACTGAGGAGCGGGCCACCGCCGTAGCATAAGTTAGCTGTAAGGTTTTGTAATAGATTTTATTCATTAATATTAGAGCCTTTGCATCGGCTACACCTAGTGTTAGAGCCTCCAATTCGGCTACCATATTTTAAGTTAGTCATTAAAGGCTCTATATCGCCTATACATTTTTTTATTGTAGTTTTTAAAAAAACTAGAAAGCGTTCCCGAAATTTAACTGGCGCAGCCGGTAGGATTCGCGCGTATAGTGCTGCGCTAGTTTCGTGATTACAGGTATCAAAATTTGCCTGCCCGCGGAATCGCCAGCATCGTGTGAATCCGACGAACCAAACAAATTAGTTAAACGACGGAGCATCAGTATGGAAGCGGCCGGTTGGTGAGTAAAACTTTTCGTCATCCTTTCCGTTCCATACCCTTCCTAGAATTTTGTTATAATTGAGATAAGACTTCTCTCGATATAACTTGCTCGGTGATTAAAGCATAAACCTCTGCTTAGTCTACCATTATAGATAAGATTTGTATAATATAACTTGCTCGGTAACTAAAACATAAACCTTTGTTTAGTCTACCATTATAGATAAGACTTATAGAGTAGGGACACTATATTTTAGGAAATAATAGGATTTTTGTGTAAATTTATTTTTGTGTTTTATATCGTGTGTATTTTTGTGTTTTATATCGTGTGTATTTTTGTGTTTTATATTTGCCTATTACAAAAATGGCCCAATCAGAGCAAATTAACCCCATCCCTCGGGAAATTTTAAACCTCATCCCTATATACGGGGGTGATAAAGGGCAATTAAATCTGTTCATTAGAAAATCTGAATATGTAATAAGCAGGTATAGGGGCGACGCTGCCCAAGACTTATATGTATTTCATAGCATAACTAGCAGGCTTAAAGACAACGCAGCCTCTTTAGTATCTGAAAGAGAAGATGTAGAGACATGGAGTAGCTTAAAAGAACTACTCAAACAACATTTTGGAGACCCACGTAGTGAGCAATGTATAAATATTGAACTCGAAACCATGAAAATTAAAACTGGTGAAAACTATTTAGAATTTTGTAACCGCATACAGGAGGTTCGGTCACTTTTGATCTCCAAAGTAAATATGTTATACGACCCCGATTTAAAACGCGCCAAAACAACTATATATAACAACACATCTCTAAACGTTTTCCTATATAATTTACCGGAAGACATGGTGCGCATAGTCAGGTTAAAGGCACCAGCGACCTTAGAAGATGCTTTAAGTATTGTATTGGAGGAAGTTAATTTCCTTGAGCAATACAACATGCGGAAACGCATACATGCTAGTAACAGCCATCAACTCGCGTCCAAACCACCCCTACCGCAACAATCAACCCCTATGAACTTTAAATTTGGTGTAAATCAACAACCTAGTGGATTTAAATTTGGAATTAACCCACAATTCACTGGACCAAGATTTCCAGCGGCAATACCGAACAACCCCTTGCCAAAATTTAATTTCGGAAACCAACAGGCGTCATTTAGGCCTCAAGGTCCCACACAAAATTTAGGGTACCGTCCCCAGTTTGGGTACAACCCCCAATTCGGATATACCCCTCAGCTGGGATACCGCCCTCAAATGCTCACGCAACCACCAGAAGGGTTCCGCCCGAATTTCCCTCAAGGAAATACAGGGATGACACCCCCAAAATTTGGCTATACACCACCACGAGTTAATGCAGTCCCCCTACAAGAACCTGATGTAACAATGAGAACGGTTTTACAAAAGCCAAAGGAAGGTTTTAAACTTAACAAGTTAGGCAGCCTCGAAGAGGAACCACAGTATAACGACGAACCACAGTACGAGTGGGACGCACCCCCGTACGAATACATAGAAGAAGCCCAGCAAGAATGTTATGATAATGAATTCGAGACCCCACAGACAGACCCTCTTCAAGGACAAGGAGAGTATGCTGAAAACTTTTGTATAGACAGCCTCCCTAGGCAAGAAATTATAGAATCAAATTGCGACACCACACTCAAGTTACCTCATATATACATACCCGAAATAGATGCAATAATGATGATTGATACAGGTAGCACAAGGTCATTCTTAAGCCCTTCTAAAGCTTACCAATATTATTACAAATATATCAGACCGGAACACTTCCGAGTAATAAGCACTCATGCATCTAGCTCGCATAACGAAGTTGCTAAAATCCCCTTACCACCAAGCTTCCAAAGCAATGAACAACATAAATTCTACCTATATGACGTAGACCCGCGCTATGACGGTCTTATCGGAAATGATTTGCTAAAACAATTAGATGTCGTGATAGACCTAAAAAGCTCAGTTTTGGAAATGAAAAACACCCGAATTCCAATAATTGACACCAATTTAAATTATGAAATAGAAATTCAGCCGCGCTCTGAGCAACTAGTTAAGTTGCCCATATACCAACACTTAGGCGAAGCTGTATTAGATTACAGAAAACTTGGTCCCGGCGTACGTATGCCCAGCGCGCTAGTAAACTGTATCAATGGATATGCCCCCACAGTCGTACAAAACACTTCGAACGAAATGATGATTTTAACCGTAAAACAACCCTTAAAGGTAACCAAGTACGTAAATAACGTGTGTGACATCCACTTTAATACAAATACGACCGACGTACGGACTGAACAAACACTTAAAGAAAACTTATCAAAATTGAGACTCGACCACACGAATAATGAAGAACACAACAAAATTTTCAATCCAGGTGTTTCATACTCCATGGAATACCCATTTTACACGAAGCCATCGATAACAAACCAAGTCAAATTTTAGTATTTTCATGGCTAAAAACGAACTGCTTGTAAAAAAAAAAAAAAAAAAAAAACATTTCCCGCGAAAAGCATAAAATTTTGGAAATCTTTCTTCCAACCAACAACCTGGAACTAATAAAAAAAAATATATATATATATATATCTGAAGAAATACGTGAAACCTAAATTAAACATATTTTAAAAGGAACACCACCGACAGTTCAGCAATATAGTTATATCTCTATTCGAAAGAAACATCGTCCCCATAAAAGTCGAAACAGAAAGAAGAGATACGAGCGCCCCAATTAAAACCGTCAAACGCCCTCCACAGGTGGTGCATCCTGATGCTAACGACGTCAACAGTCGCTCTGCATCTCCAATCACTTGAAGGCAATCCAGGAATCCTGCCAGTAAAGGAAGGTCAAGCCTACATACAAACAGACAGTTGGACAATTTTGAAAACGATTAAATTAGATAATGTGTACACCGATTTAAAATTTGTTATATCAAAATTTAGCGAGTTCAGGGAATTGATTGCTCAGAACAAAACCTTTCCACACGAATTTATTGGCATACTAATGCATGCAGAACACCTACGTGACATAACCATAGATAAGTACCGACAACTAATGCCGCAACGTTTTAGGCGAGGTCTTATTAACCCATTAGGCTCTATTTTAAAAATAGTGACCGGAAACTTAGATAACGAAGATGCACTTAAATATGATAAAATTATTTCGGAAATAAATCAAGATCAGATTATAAATTCTAAGAAAATTACCATAGTCTCCAAAATGTTAGATAGCCTTGTAAACGCTACCGAATTAATTCACCAAAACTCTTTGACCCTGGACATGCGCCTAAAAAGGGTTGAAACCACCCTGAAAGAAACAGTAAATAGAGAAAATAGTTTAGCTGTATCCTCGTACATTTTAGGGATGTATAACTTATTTCTGAGTAACTTTCGTACCATATTTATAAAATTGAGTGAAATCGAGACAGCAATAGCACTAAGCAAGAGCTCTATCTTACACCAATCCATTGTGAATTCCACCGAGCTGTTATATCACCTAAAACTGATATCAAATGTTGGAAATTTAGTATATGAACCTAATGAGTTTAATTTAGTTAAAATTGAGGAAACTGTTTCCGTAAAATCATATATAAAGAAAAATCAGATAACATTTGTTATGGAAGTTCCACTTACAGATAGCTATACGTATAATTATTATAAAATGTTCACCATCCCTATTTTCCTTGAACAAGAGAACCAGACCTTAGCTGTGTTTCCCAACTACCCTTACCTATTGACGAAAGGGATGAAATATCAACCGGTCACAACGCCGTGCCACCCTCTCGCTGCTGAAGACCAGTTCCTGTGTAACGACGACAACATGGCCTTGTACAGCGGACCTACCTGCGAGGAACAATTACTTAAATTCGAGAACGACCTCAGTTGCTGTAAGCAGCACCCCGTACTCCTGGAAAAGACAAAACTCCAGAAAATCAACGCTGAAAGCTGGATACTCTACACTAAGGAGAGGACAGCTATTACCAAAACATGCGCAGGGGAAGTCTATAAGTACCCGGTATACGGAACCTACGTCATGACACTCGACGAGCCATGTGACGTAGAGGTCAACGGTTTAAAAATACGTCACCACCAAATCTACATTGAGACAGATGTCGTCGCTCCGCTGGCCATCGTCAATCTACCAACGCTTCGCCGGAATACAACCCAGTTAAGTGCACACGCACTGAACATGCACGAGGTCAATCTAGACGAAGTTAAATACTTATCGTTTGCCCTAAAAAATAGTGAAGTGTTTGAAGCCATTACAAAAAGAGAAAGTGACTCTAACAGTGCCTTAGTTTACGCCGCGATAGGCCTCGTAGTATTAAGCCTATGTATAACCATATCATACGTGTTTTATAATAAGATAATTTTTATTTTACGAAATTATCGGAAAAGCCCTCAAATCGAGCATCCCGATAATTTCTCTCTTAGGGAGGGAGGAGTTATGCATCCCCCTCATCCCTCTGCCTTAGATTAAAAAGTCTTACTCAGCAAACATATTGTTTCCCACAACTTTATCAGTGCTGAGTAAGACTACTGAGGAGCGGGCCACCGCCGTAGCATAAGTTAGCTGTAAGGTTTTGTAATAGATTTTATTCATTAATATTAGAGCCTTTGCATCGGCTACACCTAGTGTTAGAGCCTCCAATTCGGCTACCATATTTTAAGTTAGTCATTAAAGGCTCTATATCGCCTATACATTTTTTTATTGTAGTTTTTAAAAAAACTAGAAAGCGTTCCCGAAATTTAACTATCTACTTTTACATGGCGCAGCCGAATAAAAACAAGTCAAATGGTGAAATTATAAATATACAGTTGTAAATTATATGTACGAGAGTGAACTTTGGAAAAATAGTGAAGATTTATGAGATATTAAGGAAAATGGATTCCGTGCTACACGCACGCAGCCACCGCACCGCACCACCGCAGCCACCGCACCGCACCACCGCAGCCATTCAATTTCGAAAATAATTTATCGAATGTAACCTCAGGAAACCTAAGCAATGAGTGGGAAAAGTGGAAAAAATCATTTAATATTTACTATGAAGCCTGTGAACTGACTAAAAAAGAAAAGAAATTGCAGTTGAATATATTATTACACGTGATTGGAGAACAATTCCGGGAGGTGTCGGATCAATTCGGAGAAGTTAAAACGGTCGAAGAATTACTAAAAAAAAAATTATGAGGTGTTCTTACCAAGGAAAAACTTAACTGTGGAGCGACATAAGTTTTTCACAAGAGATCAGAAAGATTTGGAGTCAATCGAGCAGTATGTGTTTGAATTGAATAAGATGGCGGCTAATTGCGAGTTTAAAGATTTGTCCGCAGATTTGTTGCGTGACCGATTGGTATGTGGGATAAGGGACGGCGTAATGCGAGAGAGATTATTGAGGGAAGTCGACTTGACGTTGTCGAGGGCGATCGACATATGCAGGCTGGCTGAGATGTCCCGTGCTCAGGCGGATCGGTTCAGCACGGAGGGCGCGGCGCATCATGCGCATCAATTGATCGTCAACAATCATGAGTCAGTGCAAAACACATCAACTGATGTCCACTGGGTGAATCGCGGTCGCGTTGGACAAAATTATCAACCAAAACAGCGGGCGGCGGCGGGCCCGCGACAAGTCAATCAGCCCCGCGGCAGACCGACACGCGGCGGAGCAAACACTCAGTCCCAGGTGTATCCTGATAACTATAATAATGAAAATCTTGTCGTTCAGTGTTCTAGATCTAGATGCGGCATAAAATACAGGAGGCAACAGTGCCCGGCGTACGGTCGTCAGTGTAACAAGTGTAACCGGATGAATCATTTAGCAAAAGTATGCAGAGTCTTTGAGGATCAGGAGGGGCACACCGACCAGGTACATTATCACTATAATAATAATAGAACTGAACAGTGGCTAGCTGAGCTACTTATAAATGACACAAAACTGAAATTCAAGCTAGACACTGGAGCCGATGTCAATATTATACCTAAACGATGTTTATATATTATGGGTTTGTCTGAGGCCGATTTAGTTTCAACCTCGATAAAATTATACGGGTAGGTACTCAGGAAGCGAGCTAGACGTCAAAGGTAAATGCTATCTTAAAGTTATACACAGAGGGAATATACATTTTTTTAAATTCATTATTGGCAACACGAATTCGGTTCCGATATTAGGTAAACATGCCTGCGAAGAGTTACAATTAATAAAAAGAGTATGGTCAATAAGTAAGGAAAATCACAGTATTCAAATACTCGAGGAATTTAAAGACGTATTTGAGGGAATAGGTTGTTTACCCGGAGAGTACAGGATACAATTAAAAGAGAACGCTGAGCCAGTCGTACACCCTCCAAGGAAGTTGCCTGAAGCTATTAAAAATCAAGTTAAAAATAAACTTATAGAAATGTAAAGAGACGGTATAATTGCTAAAGTAGACAGGCCGACGGACTGGGTCAGCAGCATGACGGCGATATTCGTATATGTTTAGATCCACAGAATTTAAATAAGGCAATAAAACGCGAGAATTTCAAGCTTCCCACTTTTGAAGAGGTCACGGCGCGATTATCAGGGTCTACGGTTTTTAGTACTTTAGACGCCTAGCACTCTTTTTTCCAAGTGAAATTACAGGACACAGACGTATGCACGTTTAACACTATTTTTGGTCGATTCAGATTTTTGCGCATGCCATTTGGAATATGTTCCGCATCTGAAGTATTTCATAGGAAGCTATACGAACATCTGGATGACCTTGAAGGAGTCATTCAATTTGTCGATGACATCCTGGTTTATGGTCCTACAAAAGAAATCCATGACCACAGATTACGAGCGGTGTTGCAAAGGTGTAGGGAAATTAATATTAAATTAAACAAGCAAAAATGCAAGATAGGATTGTCAGAAATTAAATATTTAGGACACAAGATATCGGAAAAAGGGATATCTCCTCATGAATCACATGTAACCGCTATAAAAAATATACCGACGCCGAAATCTGTAAAAGATGTGGAAAGATTTTTAGGCATGGTCACTTAAGTGAGTAATTTTATTCCTAAAATGTCAGAACAAACATCCCCATAGGAGAACTATTGAAAAAAGATGTAGAATGGCACTGGGAAGATAGGCATCAAAAATGTTTTGAAAAAATTAAGCGGTTTCTCATAAGCGCTCCCGTATTACAATATTATTCGTTAGATAGATAAACCGGTTACGATTTCGGTAGATTCAAGTAAAAATGGGCTCGGTGCCTGTCTCTTGCAAGACGGTCTACCAGTGTCATACGCGTCGCGCTCTTTAACTAAAACGGAGCAAGCGTATGCACAGATAGAAAAAGAATTATACGCATGTGTGTTCGCGTGCGAAAGGTACTACACATATATATACGGAAGAACAGACGTGACGATAGAAACCGATCATAAACCTCTGGTAAGCATCATTAAAAAACTCTTGGCTAACGCTCCTCCCGCTTGCAACGAATGTTGTTGCGATTGCAGCCATATACGTTCAACCTCATATACACACCAGGTAGGTACCTATACATCGCTGACATGTTATCGCGGGCAGTCGCACCGGGCGATGCCGGCGCCGGGGCGGCGCGGCGGCGCGGACACGAGCGCATCACTCAACAGCCGCGTGAGTACTTAGATCTGCGGGCACAGGTGTGTGCGTTATCAGCTAGCAATCACCTGATAGATACGCATTTCATTCAAATACAAATATGTACAGGGAGTGATGACGAATTACAACAATTAATAAAAATAGTTCGTTCGGGTTGGCCACTAGAAGAAAATAAATTAGACGATATTTTAAAACCGTATTGGGATTACCGGGATGAAATAACAGTAAATTTTGGAATCGTTTGGAAAGGCACTAGGATAATAATACCGAAATGTTTGCGCAACGAAATTATTAAAAATATTCACATAGGTCATTTAGGTATAGAAAAATATAAATTAAGAGCTAGAGAAATAATATTTTGGTTAAATATAAATACACAACTAGAAAATTACTTGTCAAATTGTCAGATTTGATATATTTGACCTGTAATATGTAATTCTAACCAATATTTATGAAATTTGGACAGGAGATTCTTCAAGACCTGGAGAAGGACAAAGGCTATATTTTATCATAATCATCATCGTTTTTCATCACTACGCAGGTTACACCGCAGGAGCATAGCTATTATTTTATAAATGTGATAATTTAGTGTTTTATGTGAGTTAGTGAGTTGGTTGTTGAATGGAGATAGATATACCTACTTAGTATGACATACTTAGGCTTTTATCCCGGAAAAATTAACGAGTACGAGTAGTAAATTATTATTTCATAGATTTTCAAGAAATAAGCTTATAGATTGATATCAGTATATCACAACTTACTTGCCACTACAATGTAATGAAGATGTGGCTCAGACGAGTCGCGCGCCGCGCGGCGGATCGGTATCGCACTAAACGTACGCCACGTTTTGTGCGGACTTCGCGCTCTCATAAAACGCGGAACTATGCCGTAAACTGAGGTAGCGTAAAATACCTAAATTTCTGGACAAGCCTCGCCTTAATATATAGGAAGCAAAACACAAAAGAACCAATAATACCGCATGATATACCAACCACTCCGTGGCAGAAAGTAGGTGCGGATGTATTCCATTTTGCAGGCGAGAGCTACATTCTCGTAGTAGATTATTTTAGCAAATTTATAGAAATAGAAAAACTTGTTTCTTTACGTACAGAAGGGATAATATCCAAGATTAAAAGCGTGTTTGTGAGACATGGAATCGCAAATATTTTAATTTCTGATAATGGCCCAGAATTTTCCAGTAATAGCTTCAGGCAGTTTTCACAAGAATGGAATTTTCAGCACATCACTTCTTCTCCAACATTTCCTCAATCTAACGGGCAGGCAGAACGTAGTGTACAAACTATCAAAAATATAATGAGAAAAGTACGTGAAGATAACGGTGATTTTGGATTAGCTTACTTAGAATATCTCAATACACCGATTAGCTCGGAACTTCCATCTCCAGCTGAGTTATTGTATAACAGAAAATTACGCGGCATTTTACCGAGGTTGATGACGTTTTATAAGCCTAGAATACATGAAAACGTACACGAAAAACTATTAACTCGTCAAACAAACCAGAAACTATACTATGACAGAGGGTCAAGAGATTTAAAACCATTGCAAATAGGACAGAAAGTAAAAGTGAGATTAGGCAATAAGTGGGAATCGGGTACCGTGATATCTACCGCAGGTATACGATCATATATATTAAGAATGGTCGCAGGTAATACATTAAGGCGCAATAGGAAACATATTATAATCGACCCAGACAAACGAACAGATCCTCTGCAGAATATCAGGTTACGATGCGACTATGATGACATTATAGTTAATGATTTACAAAATAATAATGGAGAAAGCTCCTAAACGCAGGGCTCCAGTGTCAATCCAGCTTCTACCTCTGCTAATCACTATACTCGTTCTGGCAGGCAAGTGACACCTCCTGACCGGTGGACCTGTCCTGGAGAATTGCGAAATCGGACCGCTCGCTAGTTCCAAATGCGGCTATAGTACCTACTCATAATTACTTACATATTAGATTACATATAAATAGATATACGAAATAGTTTGTTATGTAGAAAGATAAGTTAAAAATATATACATTTATTTATAATAAAATCTTATTAATATTATATACATATATATATATATATATAAAAGCTTATAAATACATACGAAATAGATACTAGAATTTAGTCTAACTTAGATAGAATTATAAGATAAACACAAACGAACAAATATATAATAATAAAAAAAAAAAAAAAAAACTAAGTAAGTAAATATTGTTCTAGCCTTAGTTCATAGTTCATAAGTTGAAATAGGTACTAAACTGACAAACCAGATATTGTAATTTGTTTAAAATATGTTAAATAAACCTATAGTATAGTAGTATCTTAATAGACAATACTTACGTCATTATATTATCGCCACGTAACTTACCGTACTTATGTCTATACTGCCCTGATATGGCAAAAGGCGGCTACGTGCAGAAAGTGAATTTCGAGAAAAACGCAAAAAGGTGGGAAACGTGATTTCTTGACCTGTGTAACAGATAGCGCGAATCGATCTTTTGAGTTTAGTAGAGAACAAAATCTAGTATTTATTTTCATTAGCTTACGTTAAACAACATGTTTCATGACAATTTAAAATGTATTTTTCTCGTTTATCTTAGTATTTTTTTTCTCTTGGTTATAATAATAATAGATATAAAGGCCGCTACAAGTACCTTAACCTCCTTCTTGCGTATGAATTTCTTTATGATTTTTTTTTTCACATATTTCTTTTGTTATGATACGATAAATAGCGGTTATGTTGTTGAGTAGTCGCCTTTTTTTGTAGTATCAGATAGATTTTAAACTATTTAACATGGATAAAACTAAGTAAGAAGGTGGTTAGTTTCGTATGTTTTAATGGGACCGCCTTTTTATGTAGTAATCATAGTATGAAAAATCATAATTATTTACTGTAAAGACGGTTAAGACATTTGAGAGCATTAAATATATAGAATCGGTGAGAGATAAAAAGTATTAAGTATTTAAAATTATAATTTAATCAAATCAAAATAGTGAAAAGAAAAAACTAGAATTGCTTATTATTATCATATTAGTAGGTACTTACTTTGATATTTATTTGAGATCAACTCACAGGTTTATATTTAAGCAGTTATTCAAAATAACATCTCTTAATTATTTATTAATCTTAAAAGCTTAAAAAAACAAACACAAACTATTCCTATAACATAAGTATCTTATTTACTCAGTTCTTTATAATATGATTATTACTAACGGATATCTTTGATATGCTGAGATTAATGAGACTAATAAGTTATTGTTGGAACACAGAATAGTTGGAACATTATAAAAGAAAATATTATTCTTAAATGTTTTACAAACAAACAAAACTAATCATAAAACTTAACTTATTTACTCAGTTCTATAAATAATTATTATTTACGGATATGTATGTTACTAGGTAATCTAATCAGTTATGGCAGTAAGTTGGAACATTATTACCAGAAACTAATAAATATTCTTTAAAGTTAACAAATAAACAAAAAATATTCTAAAACTTAACTTATTCATTCGGTTCTTTAATTATTATTAATGAATATCCAATATATGTTGAGATCAACTAGACCATTCACTTTCATCAAATTTCAAAAATAATCAAAATATAGATAAACTTAAGCAGTCGCGATGTTTTGCCAGAATCTTAGTGGTGGTAGGTATTAGTTTTTGTAGTTTACTCAGAATTAAATCTTTTCTGGATTTATCTATGCCACATTCTCTTAATCTGTTTGTTTTCACATTAACAGCATCGTTATTTTTCTTCAAGTATAAGTTTTTTAGAAAACAAGTTTCAACATATTCTCCATCACAATCAGAACATGTTGTAAGATCCTCGTTTAAACTTCACCTGAACTATGTCTTTTATATAAACTTTGGGCTGTGTTCTTCGAGTCGACGTAAAGTCACAAATATCAATGAAGTCAGTAATTTGCATTTCTTTTACCGATACTTTACCAGAGTTCGCATCAGCCACGCAATCAACAAAATCGTAAAAGTCGTAGGCTTTTTTTTCTTTTTCATCGAGAGTTCCACTTGATGGTGGAACTTTCACTTCCACTTTTCAAAATAGTTTAATAGGATAGGTTAAAAAGAAATAGAGCAGCCAGTTTTTGTTCTGCGCCGCATAATTGTCCAGCCATAAATCAATAAACTCATAATCACGGTATTGATAGAAAAATATATTAAAAGCACTGATTATATTTTTTTTTTAAATATGTACGTTTTGGAAATCTTTTCGGTTCGGTTGTGATCTTTCGTTTTGGTGTTGAAACGTAAGAACTGTTTTGAATAAAGACCCGACATAAACATAAACCCGACAAATTCCAATAATAATTGTTTATATTCTCTCTCTCGTCTTCGCTAAAATTTTCTTATCTTTAACGAACTTTTAACTTATGAATATCTGTTAGCCGCCTTTTTACTTATCATATATTCTTTGAAATGATTAGGGGTTAATAGAGAAATACGCAGTATTAAGCCCATAACCGCATACGTATCTAGTTTGAAGTATTTTGCCGCTGTATAACGTAGGATTGCGCATCAACATTTTAGAAGACAATGTAAGTAAAACAGATGTTAAGATACTTTAAAGTATATTTAACCTAAAATTAGCCTGTAACTACTTTTCTTCTTATGATTACCCCAAAAAATGTGCATTTAGCCGCTGAATAGCTTACGATATCGCGGGAACGAAAACACTTAGAAATATAATTCTAAGATGGGTAGATGCGCAATCTTTTACTTAGTATGCTGGTGTTAATAACTCATTTTCGTAAAAATGTCGTATAACCGCCTTCTTCCATATCACGGCAGTATAAAACATTGTAAACTCTCTGTTTAATAATGTTTTAGTAATTGTTACTCATTGAAATTAAACAATTTAAATTAAGTAAAATATACGTGTTAAATTCATAAATTTAATTTCAATAAACTTCATTACGTTTAGTTTATTGATAAACTTTCTTTTTGTTTGATAAGGGGATTGTGGGTGTTGTAGATTTGCATGTAAATAATGTGGGTATAAAATAAAATCAATCATGGCTAGGTATCTAGTTTTCCTTCACGTCCCTCTTCACATTTATCTACTTTTACATAGGTCAACGGGAAGTACCCCATAGGTTTTGATTCCTCTGTGAGTGTCAAAATGTGCGTTTTTTACGACATATTCGTCTGAACTTTTTTTACGAAAACTGAGAAAAATGAATTTTTCTTTCTGCAGCAAGATACCATGGATCTGCGTATATGGTTTTAATTTCAACTCGATACCTTCACGCGTTCCCGAGATAAAGGTCTTAACACCCGGACGGACGGACAGACGGACAGACGGATAACAAAGTGATCCTATAAGGGTTCCGTTTTTAGGGTTCCGTACCCAAAGGGTAAAAACGGGACCCTATTACTAAGACTTCGCTGTCTGTCTGTCTGTCTGTCTGTCTGTCTGTCTGTCTGTCTGTCTGTCTGTCTGTCTCCAGGCTGTATCTCATAAACCGTGATAGCTAGAAAGCTAAAATTTTCACAAATGATGTATTTCCGTTGCCGCTATAACAACAAATACTAAAAATTAAAAAAAAATTAAGGGGTCCCCATACAATAAACGTGTTTTTGTCGTATTTTTTTGCTCAATATTAAAAACGGTAACAGGTAGACGCTTCAAATTTTCACAGAATATTTACTTGTATATTACCTTTCAAAATAAACAATTAAATAACAATAAAGTAAATATTAAAGGGGGGCTCCCATACAACAAACGTAATTTTTACGCAATTTTTACTCGATCTTAATTAACAGGTAGAAACTTGAATATTTGTAAGTAAATATTTAGAAATATATTAACTATAAAAATAAATACCTAATCTAATACATAAAAACTCACAAAATGAAAATAATCCGTGCATCTAAACGCGGTGCGAGCGCCGCGCCGCGGTGTGGTGGTGGCGCGAGCGCGAGGTGGTTGCTAAGCAACGGCCGCGCGGGTAGCGGGGAAGGTAACATCACGGAGCGAGCCATAGCCACGCGTATTCGCGCGAGTGTCGTCATGCTGCCCGGATGTGTATCGAAAACCTACCTATAAGTTTGCAATTTACTACTTGGAATTTTGTTGATTTCTCGTTATTTTATAAACAGAACTAAACTTTGTAGTATTATAGATGATAGTACGGAACCCTTCGTGCGCAAGTCCGACTCGCACTTGGCCGATTATTTCCTATTGAGGTACGGAACCCTAAAAAACGTACAAAAATAAAAAAACTGGACAAGTGCGAGTCAGACTCGCCCACCGATTCCGTACAAACTAGTAGATAAAATGTTTTTTTTTTTATATTTGAGTTGATTGAATGGAAGGTAAATTGCGGTTTACGATTTATGACGTATTAAAAAAAACTACTTACTAGATCTCGTTCAAACCAATTTTCGATGGAAGTTTGCATGGTAATGTACATCATATATTTTTTTAGTTTTATCATTCTCCTTATTTTAGAAGTTACAGGGGGGAGACACACACATTTTACCACTTTGGAAGTGTCTCGCGCAAACTATTCAGTTTAGAAAAAAAAAATATTAGAAACCTCAATATCATTTTGAAGACCTATGCATAGATATCCCCACAGATCATAGGAGATATGCCTTGTTCACTATAATGTTTGAAACCCGGTGTCGCCGTGCTTCCCCACCCATTTAACTAACACAAACACAACAACTGTAAGTATAGCAAACATCTCCCCGATTGTCACGCACACTAAAAATGTTGTTGCAAGACAATTGGTCAGTTAATTGCACACATACAAAAACAAGGCGGTGCATCGACCTGTAGCTATGAGCTCAGAATACAAACACTTAGACAAATAGAGATGTAAACTACTGATCGATAAATAAAATTCGATGAAATTCGCTTCGCTCGCTTCTCTAACTAAAGAAAACTAAAATTTTGAATAGAAAAACTAAAAATCAAATATGTGTTAATATAAATTCTAGTCAACAATGTTACTGGCCAGTAAAATGTAAATATTTATTTAGTACCTGTCGCTTCGATAGTTTGGGAGTTGCATTTTTTGTTAAATAATGTAGAGTCTGGCTAATAAAAGTTGATACTGAAAAAGCGCGGCAAATTTAAAAAATATCAGCATGGCAGCCCTAAAGTAAAAAGGAAAGTTGGAACAACTCACTTTGATACTTTGACATTTATTTTTATTTTACTAGTGGATGCTTGCAATTTTGTCCGCGTTATGACGAGATTAAAAGTAGCTTATATCACTTGTTAACTCTTTATTATCACACGGATACGTCACTCCATTGTGGCGTATTAAAGGAACAAACAGGCTATCAAACACTATCATGAGTATCGATATTATCATGAGTTTAAATATTTGTAAATCTATGTGAGTATGTATCAAAGAAAACAACACCATATATTTTATACTGTTTTTTAATCACTATAATCAAAATCTGAATCTAAAAATTCAACATGGAGTGAATCGTCACAATCACTGGAGTCGCTGCTGTCTCTTAAATTGATGATGAAGCTTTCTAGATTATTTTCAGTTATATGCTCTCTTCTTTTGTACTTGTCTTCCACATGAATGACATGGTCTGTCATTTTTTTCCAATCATCTGCTGTAATACACTCAAAAGATTGTTTTATGAGATCCTCGAACTCTTTTGGAGTTCGGCTTACATTTTTGCTTCCCACATTTCTTTTTGTTAGACTCCATATGAGTTCTATAGCATTTAGGTCACAATGATATGGAGGAAGTCTTAGCACTTCATGTCCGTTTTGGCTTAAAAGTTCATCAGCTTCATAAATAGGTTCTGGTGTGTTCTGTTTTACTAAGCAGAGCAACTCTGCTTTTGAATTGTATGTTTCAAATGAAATACCATTCAATGTAAGCCAATTCTGTATCTCTAACTTTCGATTTTGAGATGTGGGCGCTTTATTTATTATGACAGAATGGTATGATGCATTGTCCATTACAATTACACTTGGTTCATTCAAATTGGGCATAAGCTTTTCTTGAAGCCATTTGTTGAAGTTTGTGGAATTCATGTCATGGTGGTAGTCGGCCATTTTCGATTTGGTGCTAAATACCAACAATGAGTTTGAAACAGGGCCTTTCTCTGATCCTGCACGCACAATAATATATCGTTTTCCTGACGATATATTTTCAATTATTCCACTTGTTGATGGACCTTGCCAACATTTTTTAGGCTTATAGGTTTTGTGGACATAAGTTTCATCTAAGTAGATTATTGGCTTGCCTTCTGCACGTTTCGATGCAATGGTACGCAAAAAGCGATGTCTTCATGCAGCTATATCATACCGTTCAATTAATAATGAACGTTCATTTTTGTTTTTCTTAAATTCATAACCGTTGGCTAATAATATGCGACGGAGAGTTTCACGACATCCACCAAATTCTTTACTTTCTTTTAACTCTACCAACAAAGATCTTAATGTTGGTACTTGTTTCCTCACAATGCAAAATTCGTTTATTTTATTACGAATAACATCCATAACGAAACTATCTAAGTTCGACACTTTTGAAGGGTGAGGTCGTTTTTTACCTGGAGTCCTCCAGACCCCTTCGTTCACCGCACCTTCTTTTTTAATTCTCTTCAATGTAATAACACTTACATCTGTAAAAAGAATAAAATAAAATGTCAATTATCGTGAGTCTCATAACTAAGAAATAATAGAAAATACACAAGTATTACAAAACTAGTCTAAGATTAACGTTGAGTGAAAACTTACCGGTGAGTGAATATAGTTCTTCTAAGTACTGGTTCTGCGATTTCATCATATCTTTTTGATCTAAATCTGTGATCTTTTCAATTGCTTGTTTTACTTCAGCAGTTCGTGCATTATCCTCAAGACTATCTGTAAAAGAACAATAACATTATATAAAGTAACTAAAACTAATATGTACTTATCTAAAATAAAAAACTATCAAGACATTTTGACCGTACTAACCTAAAAAATCAGTCACAGTACGTAAACAATCCTGTTTTTCTCGCAATACGGCTTGTTTCACAAGCTTTTTCTCTTCATATTTCGAAATCATACAAAACAATAGTTTTCGCACTTCACTCTTTATAGTTTTATTCATTTTTATAGCATTAACACGGATATATCACAACAAAACTATACGCAAGTCAACCACAACGAAACATCAACAACACGCCATCTTGTTGCGTCAGAGATAGGGATACACTGATTCTGATTTTACCAAATCTTTCGGAAAACAGCCGAAAATTAATTTCTTTAAAATAATCTTGCCAAGTTTTTCTCTAGTAAATAGTGTACATAATTAATTAAGCTATTTATTAGACCAACTTAAGGCTTAGTGTTGCTCTTGAAATGATCCCCAACACGTACATACGATACTTATTTTCGATGAATACAATTTTAGCACACGTACGAATTTTTAAAACTCATTTTATAAAATGTTTAAAATAAGTTTGTTTTGAAAATGCCTTTTTGGAATTAATTGTTCCTAAGTACTTTCTGCTTAAAATACCCCAATTTGTAGGGTAAATATCCGATGGTAGGAACACTTTAGTGTTGTCATATAAAAAGTTTGCAAAAAAATCCAGTATCTACTTTCGTTAGCCAGACTGTAGTCTTAAATTCATGTATCTTTCCATTACCGCTTTTATAAGCATAACCAAATGGTTATTCATCGGAGATTGGTTGTATTGATGAAAATTTATATTTTGAAACAAATTCATGCCTATAAAATGCGGTAATGACTTCGAAATAAGTTGTTGTTTGATATTTTTTTTTTTTTGTAATTTTAGTTTGTTATCAGACAGAAGAGAGGTTTTTATTATTAGTTCCATCCGCTTACAAATAGTTATTACATCATTTGATGGAAATATAAGTCCACCTTTATCTTTCAATTGAATAAATCTTAAGTGTTTATCTTCTAATGAGTCTGCGATTAGAGCGCTGATGCAGGTATCACATTTTAAGCTTTTTAGTATTTTATGAACAACGAAACCTGCTATGTACGATACTACTTGACCACTAAATTCTGTGATATCTTGTACCAATATGTCAATTTCTTTATCATATTCTGCTTGTTCGTACAACAAGGTCATCTCGTCTTCATCATTGTCACCTAATTTATTTGGTTCGATGGTTAGATTTATATTTTTGACAGCCGAAGAGCATGTCAAAAAAGAGACCTCTTCTAGAGATGTACAATTTCCTTTATCAAAATCTCTAAGTTCAGACTTTACCAAAAGTTTTTTATATATCGCTTGAAACTGTCGCGCCGTGGGGTTAGTACTGCAGCCACCATGAGATCTTATGTGCCCAAACATAAGTTCCAAGTGATCTTGGCTGATTTTATATACCGGAACGTACTTTAATTTTTTATCTTTTTCAACGTATTGAGTATAAAATGCTTTAAGGCTTTCAATACACACCAAAAAACCAACAAACCCAGTTTTTCTGGGTGTATTGATAGCTTTCGTACCATTTGGAAGTTGTATAGTGGTTAGATAATCTTTTGCTGTTTCTAATAGCTCAAATATTTTATTTTTGTTGCTCGGGTTAAGAGGTTTTTTATAATGGAGTTGTGACATATGCCTTGAATTTAACACGTCAAATAAGTCGTTGATAATTCTTAAATATTTTACAGTCCCTTCTACGTCATCAAATCCAGCCATTTGAAGTTCACAACAAAATTCCAAGGCAATTGCAACACTGTTACTGAACAGCTGAGACGCCAAGCAAACTTTCATTTTCTGGTTCTTGTAATAAATATGTTTTTTTCTTAATTTATTTGCTAAGTGTAGCTTTTCTTTGTCCTGAACATCATTAAGGATTTCCAAATGATTCCATTTTATAGGTTTCTTTGAAGCATCTATAAAATTCCCATATGCTTCGAAAGCATTTCTCAATAATTTTAGCATATGGCAAGGGTCAAGAAATATATGTACAGGCAGACGAGTAACTGGATGTTCAAATGATGTCTTTAGGTTTTCGACATCAAAAGAACATCCCAGTTTTTTAGCCATAGTAATATTAGCTGGACAGCCGTCAAAAGTCATTGATGTGACTTGGATACCCGCTTCGTCTAGCAATTCCAAACATTGTGTAACAAGGTTGGCCCGCTGTTCACCTGTGACTCCATCAACGAGAAAATACCCAACGGGTATTTTCCAAGCCCCGTTAATTGCCGTAACCAAAAATACTAGAGCTTCTTTGGCTTCCGGTAAACAGTCGCTTTGCTGTGCCGAATGTGTTATGTCTACATAACCGTGCATTTGCTTCCCATCCCACTCTACTCGCTGCTTAATTGCCATTTCATCTATCACTAAATTACACAATAGTTTGTATCCAGTGCTAGCGGCTTTAAGTTTTATTGCTTTTAAGGACTCTTGCGTAAATCCAGGCTGACCATCGATTGATTGGTACCACTTTTTTATTGTTCGTACATGCGGAAGAGCTGTTTGGAACTTTTTCCTCACATATGCGTAAGCTTTTGGCGAATAAAAATGTAGAGTGCTCGCAAAAACTCTTAAAGCAGGAGAATACTTTTGATTTGTACATTGACTGGATGAAATATTTTTTTCATAGCGTTGTATAAGGTCTGTCACACCAATATTTTCTAATTGCGTAACGTGATCATCGCCAATAAAATTTCTTTCTTTGAGATGTCCCAAAATTTCTTTTAAATCTGCTATTTTCTTTCGATATCGGCTGGTTTTCTTTTGAAGACGTTTTATTTGTAATTTCTGCTTCTTTATTACATTATCTTGTGCAAAAACTAACCGTCGTAACTTACGCTTTCGGGGAGTATCTGTTATTTCAGTGTTTTCTAGATTTGATAATATTTTTTTGACAACTTCATGGTCCAAATCATTATTTTGTCGAGTAGTTAAACTATCGTCTGTTGCAGATATTAGAGTAACATTTACCGAACTATCATCTTGATCACATTGATTTGACAATTCAGCTTGCTTCAAAGTTTTCGAAGTAATTGTCTGTAATAAAGAACCTGGACGTTAATGCATTGTTAGCAATTTTAAAAAGTACGTATAAAATGTTACGATTGAACTGAATTGCATTGAACCTCTGCTCCTTTTTTAAAGTCTGTCCAATTGTCACATAAGTCGCATAAATTGTAAGGCTCAGCAAGTTATAGATGAATTTTAAAAATAAAATTTTAATTATTTATTTATTTTAAATTATAATTACACTGTATAATACATAAGTATTTTAACTTACCAAATTGTGATCTTCTGTATATATTTCACTTTCAGCTTCTGCTTTCAACGGTTTCAGATTAGAATTATTGGTTAACACCATATACAACTTTAACGTTGGAACCGACCATTCAAAAAGGCGATGCACTGTTTTTGATGGCTGGAAGCACTTTAGCTCAAAGTGAGATGAACATATAGTACTATTTTTTGTTGGGAACCAGTTTGGACCTCTTCCTGTAGCATTAATCCATTGTTTTTTTGTTATTGAATCCTTTGGAAAGCTGAGATTATTAAACAAAATAATAATATTTTAATATATTAGATACACGCACAAATAACAACAAGATTGAATACGAAACGTTAAAACAATCGACAACCACAAAATCCACAGTACATCTCTATTTTACGGACGCTACGTGCATGCGCACCATGACAATCTATGTTAGTGAAAGTACCACTCGAATGCTTATCCATTGCAGCGTAAGAATAGCCTATTCATTGATTGCCTGATTTTAAGCAAGCAATGTAACTGCACTTTGTATTTCATATCACTTAAGCATAGCCATATAGACGTTTATGCATTGGAATGTTCCTTAGGTTGTGCATTTGTAATATTTTATTAAATTTAAACTAAAAACATAAATATTACAGTACTTACGTGTGAAATGAGATTCCATCTTTGACATAATTCACTTTGCGACTAGAGTTTTTGCAAACAACTACGGAACAACAAGGCATTTTGCTAAAATAATCGACTATAACGGAGATGTGAGAACACGACAACGTGAAGGCCGACTGAATACAGAAACGTCCATCAAGTGCATTTTGCACCGCATGCGTTCCGACGGGCCGCGCCTACTCACCCCATCTCCCTTGTTTTTATGATCTGTGGATATCCCACACATATGGGTTTGAAGAAAAAATTTTTTTGAGTTTCAGTTCTAAGTATGGGGAACCCCCAAAATTTATTGTTTTTTTCTATTTTTGTGTGAAATACATCTACTTACCAAGTTTCAACAGCATAGGTCTTATAGTTTCGGAAAAAAGTGGCTGCGACATACGGACGGACAGACAGACAGAGATGACGAATCCATAAGGGTTCTGTTTTTGCCATTTGGCTACTGAACCCTAAAAACACACTCGAACAAGATGTAATGTGACTCGAACCCACAATATCCCGACCTGCGCTCGGAGCCTCTACCAATTCTCACACGGAGGTTAGTCATGTGATAATTATATTTAAAATCTTTGAACCATACTTGTTGCTTAAAACAAACAAGCATACTTGGTTAGCTTAAGCAAATTGAATACGGTCTTCTGTTACAAGCTATGCCTTCTTTAAATACCGATCACCTTATAGATCCATCTGCATTTCATGTAGCAGTCAGCTTGCACTCGGGAGTAAGGTGCTCTCAAGGTGCACATCTGCCAGTGTGCGCTCTGCAGTCGATCAGCTCGATCACCACGGTCTCTCCTGCTCGAGAAGCTCTGCTATGAATGATATCATTTGCCGGGCTGTTACCACCGTCAATGTTGCAGCTGTGCTGGAAGCAAGCGGTCTAGCGTGTGGCGATAGCAGAAGAATTGACGCTTATGCCATATAAAGTTGGGACGGCCTCTTGTGTGGGACTTTGCTTGAGCTTGAGCTTTGTTAATCTGGCACTTTTTCTTCCTCTAGAGAGACTACTCAGTCATGGTTGGCGTTGCGGCGAATTCGGCGGAGCAGCACAAACGGTGCCAACATGTTAATCACGGTGAAGATTTCCGTATTGGAGCCGTTTGAGTCAACTTTGAGTCCGTGGGGACTGGGAGCTCATCTCATTTTCAAAAGTGTATCGGAGTGCGACGCGTAACCAAAATGCTGGTCCGTACCTGGCCCAACGCATAAGCATGGTTATTCAATATGGTAATGCTGGCAGTATGATGGGTACGCTAGCAACTGGTAGTGGATTTGTGCAACTGGATTAGCTTTAGAAATATATCAGACTGGGGTAATCTATTTGCTTTAGAGAAGGTAGTAGTTTATTTAGTGTTATTATTCTCTTGAATAGCTTAAAGAATATTGAAACGGTCCTATGTAATAGGGCGAATTCTGTGATTCAAACTAAGATGTAATTGCGTTTCTCTGTAAAAATAAAAGTTTATTTCACAATAAGTAGATCACAGAATTCGCCCTATGAAGTAGATATTTTCGTCGAACCACTTGATTTTATTGTATATTTGTTAACACAAAATTTTCTTACCTGTAAAAATAAAAGAACATTTTAAAGTCAGTTCAGTTATGTTTATAATTATAACAATAAAGAATTGCTTTTAATAAATAAATAAGAACTTTTGCATCTGATTCTTAAATGTCAGTTGTGACATATAATACACGGACTTTGATATAAACACGGCCAGGACAAACTTGAGAAAAGAACTCGAAGGTTTTCTTTACATCTCCCCCTCATATATGTACTTAGAAGACCAATAACAAGGTCAAGAGTTATCTATGACTGTCACACTGCACTACAAGTACTTGCAGGTAAGTACAGGATTGTAGTGAGATGGACAAGAAGCCACGGATCCTGCACGGGCAATAACGTGGCAGATACACTCGCAAAGGAAGGGACCAGAAAACCAGTAAGTGACGAGGTAAAAAATCTCTGTAAACCCACGGCGATGGAGGTCCGTGAGTTGCTACGTCGACACACTGAGAACGAACAACAGAAACTGTGGGATAAGAAAGAAGATTGCAAACATGCAAAGGCCGCTTTCCCTATCCTGGACAGAAACACCACCAATACGCTACTGAGACTGCAACGACAGGATCTTCGGCTACTTTTGGGACTTATAACAGGACATTGCAACCTAAATAGTCACTTATTCAAAATAGGAGCCACGGACAGCCCTCTGTGTCGAGGCTGTCTGGAGGACAACGAAACGGTAGAGCATGTGTTATGGCACTGTGCAGCTACGGAAGAGCTAAGGTATAAGGTAGCTTCGGCTTCATCGGTGACTCCTGTACGTCTACGTATCTATTTAATTCTGATTCGATCTCGTAGAGAGACTCCGAGCATAGCCCTCTCCATAGCTCGTTGCGCGACCTTGAGCTTCCTTGTAAGGTCCATAGTTAGGGCCCATAGTTAGTATGGCATAAGCATATAGGGAAAATGGCGCAGTATGGCATTATTAAACTGTGGTTTTATCGCACCCTCCCCACCCCACTGCTCTACGGCCGCCACTGCCGCCACGCCACACCGTGCGGCGTGCGCCCATGCGCTGTGCTCCGAAATACGTATTATTTAATTATTTTTAGGTAATGGTCTCTTACACTATTGATGTACCCTAAATATTGAAATGATAAATCCCAGTTAATAACGTAATAAATACGAAAGTCGACTTAAGTAGTTATAAGTAATAAAACTGATATGTTTCGATAAAAAAAAAAGGGTGGTATTCCAATCGTTATAAATTCATGTGAAGACCTTAAATCCACATAAAGATCGGCTGTCATAAATTTTGATTGCTGATTCTTACATTGCAGGCATTATATATTAGTGTTCCTAATAAAATCAATTAATTTAAAAGTCAATAAAATGATAAAAAATTACTAGTTTCGGATTGTTTTATTGGAATGTTGTATTAACCTAACTACCTATCTGGATGCCAAATTTGAACTTTCTAGGTCATCTGGAACTGGGTTAGAATTTTGATCTATAGGTCAGTCAGTGATAAAAATGGCGATTTTTGGACGTTAATATTTAAAAAACCGTTTGAGGTGTGCTTATGAAATTTGGAGCACATATGTATCTCACAGGTCCTAATATACGAGCCAAATTTGACATGTTTATGTAAAGTAGTTTTTGAGTTATGAGAAGGCCAAAAGTGGCTCCAAATGGTTCGAGATAAATATATACACGGTGCTGCACGCCAGTTCTGATAGCTTGAACTTGGCTTGACACGCTCCGCGTGTCTAGATGGTTACGCCCTTTTTAGGGTTCCGTACCTCAAAAGGAAAAAACGGAACCCTTATAGGATCACTTTGTTGTCTGTCTGTCTGTCCGTCTGTCCGGGTGTCAAGACCTTTATATCGGGAACGCGTGAAGGTTTCGAGCTGAAATTAAAACCATATACGGAGATCCGTAGTCAAAATCTCTTAAAGTGAAATCACTTATCATTTTGCCTAGAATTATAGGAATTTCAAATTATTGTTAAACTTTTTAATTTCATATCTTTGCCAATAGGTATTCAGTCCGGGGGCGGTGTACTCACGGCAGGGGTGGAGGCGTAGGCAGCATCTTGTCGAAGCCGTCCTTGCCGAGCAGCCAGTAGGTATGCATAGCGCCCTTCCCCTTCACCAGGACGAGGCCACGCGAGCGCAGCCTGTAGCCGCCGGCCGCCGTGAGCCGCTCCGCCGTCGCCGCCGACACCTGGATCCGCCACGCGGCGCCTGCGGAGTGCGGACAGCGTGAGCTGAGCACGGGGCTCGAGGAGACGCGGGGGCAGGGGGGTACGTCCACTCACCCGTCGACTCCATGCGGCTCGCGGTGTTCACCGTGTCGCCGAACAGGCAGTAGCGCGGCATGGTGAGGCCGACGACGGCGGCGCAGCACGGGCCCGAGTGCAGCCCGATGCGCAGGTGCAGCGGCGTGTCGGGCAGGTGCCGCACGCGGAACCGGCCTGCCAGGTGCAGCAGGTGCAGCGCCATGGTGGCCACGCTCTCGGCGTGGTCGTGCGCGCGCGTCGGCAGACCACCCACCACCATGTATGCGTCGCCGATGGTCTCCACCTTGTACACGCGGTATCGCTCGATGGCCGCGTCGAAGGTCGTGTAGAGGTCGTTCAGCAGGTCCACCACCTGCACGGGCGAGGAGCACGCCGCCAGCGCCGTGAACCCCACGATGTCACTGAAGTAGATCGACACGTCGGAGAACTCCTCGGGCTCCACGCGGGAACCCGCCAGCAGCCGCTCGGCCACGGACCTGCCTCAGCACATCGTTATACATCTCGTTTTATTCATTTATTAGTGTATGTTTCGATCGGACGGTTTTTGACTATTCATCCGCGAACTACCTACTTGAAACCATTGCAATGTGTAAAGCGACGAAAACTGCGAGACGTTACTGTCGTTTACAAAATAACAACAATAACGAAGAAAATAGATTCTACAATAATATTATGTGCAAACAGTCGGCGCTGGACATTTGTCGAACATAAGACCGAGCACAGTATTTATATGTATAGTCAAAGAGACCGAGTCATCAATTTAATACTACTAAGCCTCTTGCGTCGGTGCAAAGTAGAAGACATGATATTGAACAATACATCAAAATAACAATATTTTATTATATTTTGTGGCAGCCCGAGCTTCGTCGCGTCCCGTACGCCGTGGAAAAATACCCGGCAAATACCTCGATTATGTGGTCTGATTGGTAGTATCGACAACGCGAGCGACCATAGATGGATATAAGCGGGCTCCTCGCTCTGTGATTGGTCGGGCGAGGAGAGTCAGGGAGAACAGTCTCGCGTTGGTTTTGTAACGATCTAATTGATGTAATTATTTACTTAATTCCTAAAATATTAATCCATGTAACAGTATAACCATATAGCTTCATTATTAAAAGCGTTGCGATTGTCATATGGTGTTGTGTAATTTGTTTCCTAACTTACGAATCTACGATTAAAATACAATTAACCTAAACCCCTGACAATATATGGCGTCCCAACAATGGAGCCTTGTCAATGTTTAATTATTAGTGAGTGATCAGTAAAATCTACGAAATATTCGTAAGTGGTGTTGTTTAGTTCGGTGAAGAAGTTTAAAAGTAAACAAAAACCGAACATGACGCGTACGCGCCGCCAATCGCGGCGACAATCCGACGCGAACGATACCTTCGCTGACGCCGCTACTGACGAGGCCGAGGAACAAGTACCAGCATCCATGGTGGCTACTATGATGACTACACTGCAACGCACTCAAAATGAAGCACTGGAACGACTCTTCGATCGTGTTTTAGAGCGCCAACAGGCGAACACTCCAGTCTCTATCATACAAGAGCCGAAATCAGGCACCTTCGCTTCGTGCAGCGCTCGATTTTCCGGTGAAAGTCCCGAAGACGTGGAAACGTTCATAGACGCGATCTCCAGTTACCGAGACTGCAAAAATATTTCTAACGAAAATGCATTACGAGGTTTGTCCATTTTACTTTCCGGACCGGCTGCACTCTGGTGGCAGAGTATCAAATCCGAGGTAACTACGTGGAGCGAGGTCATTGACCGCTTACGAAGCGCCTACGGAGATCGCCGTCCGGCGTACCGATTGTATCGGGAGCTTTTTAAAATGGACCAAGGGGAAGAAAAATCCGACATATTTGTCGCAAAATGCCGAGCTCTCCTTTCAAAAATACCTACCGGAGATATATCGATAAAAGCGCAAATAGATATGATCTACGGATTAATGGACAGAAGAATTAGAAAGAGATTACGACGAGAAGAATGCACCAGCTTCGCTGAATTATTATCTAAAGCGCGGAGTATAGAAGAATCATTGGAAGAAGGCGATAAACAAAGCACTAACACATATACGCGAGGGGTGCTACCACGAGTAAATCGTGCATCGGGGGCGCTACCACAACAAACGTCGGGAAGAGTAGCGCCGTCACAACGCGGTAATGCCGTACCGCGAGTTTCAATAGTACCGACTCGCGAGGTTTCATCGAGATCGACTGAAGTTTCGTCACCGCAAAAGACGCCGACGACGGCCGGAGCTCCTTCGTCGCGTGGTGAGAGTGAATCTCACGCGGCTCCGAAACCGCCGCGGCCTTTCTGTCGTTACTGTAAGAGGTACGGGCATCTGCGCGAGCAATGCCGTAAACTACAGTCCGGTGAGTCTTTTGAAACCAATAACAATAACTCTACGAGTATAGTGTCGTGTTATCAGTGTGGTGCGAAAAATGTTACGCGGGAAAATTGCAAAACATGCAATAATAATCAATGTTTTTATAGCCTAGACTCTATGTACCCTAGTGAAGTGACCCATTCGCATAAGTCGGCATACTCTAATGTTTCATGTATTCCAAATAATAATAAGGATATTATGTCTGTCGTTATGCCATCGGACCCTGTGGTTATACATCGCGTATAAACATAGGACCGCTGACTCAGCGTTGGCCGCCCGGCGTCGTGGACGCATTCCTTAAGATAAGAGCGCCGATCGAGGCAGTAGGTTAAGTAGTTTTAGACACTCTAATTTTAACAGCAGTGCATCGTGCACGTTAATTATAATTCATTTTAATTTGTATTTTAAATAAATTAGTTTTTAAAAACATAAATCGAGCTTCATTAAATTTAACTGGCGCAGCCGGTAGGATCTCGTGCGCGTTATAGGCTGTGCCATTCCGTAAAAATCCTCAGATTCGCGGAAAACCGGAGGTTCCAGCCAACGCAGCGCCGCCAGCGCCGAGCACGAGACGACCACCAAAAAAAAAAAAAAAATTTTGTTAAAGAAGATCAAGCCCGGAGTCGACCTAGACTGGAGGATGGGAATGGCGGTAATGTGAGTAGACCTTTTCACATTTTCCTCACCATTTTATCTATTCCGGTTGTCGGCATAGTTGCGTAAATTAAGTTATTTGATTTCCTTAGCGGACAACTAAATCGTGTCTATTAAGTAGTTTAATTCGTAGCGGACAACTAAAATTGTGTCTATTAAATATCTTGTTTAAGTAAGTGTAACTAGCAATTTAATTTAGGTAACTCGATATTTAAGTAATTAAGTAAGTAAGTAAAATGGAACAAATTCGAATGATCCCAAAGGACCTCCTTTGTTTAATACCTAAATTCGACGGAGATGAGGGGCTATTGAATCTGTTCCTTAAAAAGGCGACATACATAGTAAAGTCTTACGCGTCCCCTGCATGTCCGCCTGCACAGCAACAATATGTGTTCCATGCTGTTACCAGCCGGCTCGGCGGAAGAGCCGCAAACTTGTTGAGCGAGCGAGAGGATATAGTCACATTCGAAAGCCTTAAAGAAATTCTTATACAGCATTTCGGCGATCCTAGGTCGGAGGAGTGTATAGCGATTGAGTTAGAGCAATTAAAAATCAAACAAAACGAATCTTACATTGACTTCTGTCACCGTATCCAACACACGCGATCAACCTTATTTGCCAAGGTTAACTTAATACCAGACGAGGGAGTCAAAGCGGCCAAAATGATTGTCTATAACAATTTGTGTCTAAATGTCTTCTTATATAATTTACCAGAGGACCTCATACGTATAGTCCGTCTGAAAGGCTGTACCAACCTTGAATTAGCCCTAGCGATCGTTACAGAAGAAGTCAACTTCTTAAACCAATATAACTTAAGAAAACAGACGCGCTCCAGCGCCCCATCACAGCCGCGCCCCGCGTTGCCCCAAATAAATACACCAAATACGAACTTTAAATTTGGCATACCCCATGGTCAAGGTTACAGACCATACACCATGCCCAGCCAGCCACATAGTTTTGGCGCTCCAACCCAACAAGGTTTTAGACCAAGTTTTTCGCCCATGCAGCAAGGTTTTAGACCGAATCTACCAGTCCAGCAGCCCACCGGATTTCGATTTAACTCGCCGCAACCAAATTTCAAATATGGAATGCCTCAAGGACAAAACTTTAAATTCGGAATACCACAGCAAGGCTTTAGGCCCCAATTAATGCCGCCGCAGCCCCAGCAGCCGCAGCAACAATTTAAATTCGGTATCCCACAACAGTCAAGGCCATCCCCGTTCACAAGAAGAGAACCGTTTGAGAACACGGACGTATCAATGCGCACAGCGCGCCCGCTACGACAGAACGCGCTAGAAGTACCCGAGACGTATGACGCAGACTACTACTACCCAGAAGAGAACATCGAATCTACTGACGACTACCAATATTACGACTACGAATACAACGCTTCCCAAGAAGAGGACAATGTATTGTGTAATTACATCGAATCTGACCAAAATTTTACGACACAGGCCTCGACGCCACCAGAGAAATAGTACAAATAAATTGTAACGCGCTATATAAATTACCGCACATATATATACCGGAGATAGACAGCTACTTTATGATAGACACTGGCAGTATGAGATCATTTGTCAGTACCGCACTGGTCGAAAGGTTCTTCACGAACTATCTATGCTATGAACCGTTTGAGGTCGTAAGCACGCACGCCCGTAGCCAGCACAACGAGACGATTCTGATACCCATGCTTGATATATTCAGGTGTGGCGGCCAACACAAGTTCTACGTCTATGACGTCGACAGAAGATATGACGGCCTTATAGGTTCAGACCTATTAAAACAATTAAGGGCAAAAGTTGATATGGGCAACCAAGTCCTCATTACGCCGCATACAGAAATACCCATTATGTACAGCCCTCCACATGAAATAACTTTGGAGCCAAGGACGGAGACACGAGTAGCAGTACCCACCAACATGCAAGATGGAGAAGCAGTACTGGACTACATCAATTTTGGTCCAGATGTAAGAATGCCAAGCGCATTAGTAACCTGCTACAACTCTTACGCTCACACAGTGATCCAGAATGCTTCGGATCAGCAAGTAACCGTAACATTCGAAGAGCCAATAGAAGCAGTCCCCTATGAGAAAGAAGAAGTTCCAGTCAACACGATGAACGGCAAGCACGACATCGACAAGCTGCTGAAGAAGAACTTGCAGAAGTTGAGACTAGAACATATGAACGGAGAAGAAAGGAAGAGTGTAGAAGAGTTGTGCTATGGATATAGAGATATATTCCACTGCGAAGAAATCCCGCTCTCCTTTTCAAGTGGAGTGAAGCACGAAATAAGAACCAAAAATGAGGACCCTATCTACATTAGACCGTACCGACAACCACCGGTCTATAATGCGGAGATACAGAAACAAGTCGAAAAGCTGATAAAGAACGATGTCATTAGGGAATCACATTCCCCCTGGAGCGCACCGGTCCACCTGGTGCCAAAGAAGGCCGACGCCTCAGGCGAAGTAAAATACAGAATGGTCATTGACTACCGAAGGCTAAATGAGATAACCACCGATGATAAATACCCACTTCCGAACATCACGGAACTATTCGACAAGCTGGGTAAGGCTACTTACTTCAGCACAATCGACCTTGCCAGCGGGTATCACCAGCTAGAGGTGAGAGAAGAAGACCGGCAAAAGACAGCATTTTCAACCCAATCAGGACATTACGAGTTTACCCGAATGCCATTTGGATTGAAGACTGCTCCTGCCACGTTCCAGAGGACGATGGATAATGTATTGAGAGGTTTACAGGGCATTCATTGTCTTGTTTATCTTGATGATATAATAATCTATTCATCCAGCCTACATGAACATATAGACAAGCTGCGAAAGGTGTTTGACCGCCTCAGGGCCACCAATCTAAAAGTGACCCTGGATAAGTGCGAATTCTTCAGAAAAGAAGTTTTGTACTTAGGCCACATGATAACCAAAGATGGCCTAAAACCAAACGATGACAAGATCCACACAGTGCTGAACTTCCCCATTCCAAGGACAGCAACCGAGATCAAGAGCTTTCTCGGTCTGGTAGAATACTACAGAAAATTCATCAAGGACTTTGCAAAAATCACGCGTCCGCTCACCAGTTGCTTGAAGAAACGACAAAAAATTGAATTAACCAACGAGTACATAGCAGCTTTCGAGAGGTGCAAAGAACTACTAGTAAATGCCCCGATTCTACAATTCCCGGACTTTGAAAAACCGTTTATACTCACCACGGACGCCTCGGACTTTGCAATAGGAGCCGTACTATCACAAGGCACTTTAGGAAACGACAAACCAATCGCATACGCCAGCCGAACGCTGAACGATGCCGAAACAAGATATAGTACTGTGGAAAAAGAACTACTAGCCATAGTCTGGGCTGTGAAACACTTCAGACCCTATCTCTACGGTAGACGGTTCACCATCTATACCGACCATCGCCCCTTAGCTTGGCTGAACAGTATGAAAGAACCGAACAGCAAGTTAACACGCTGGAAACTCAGACTAGCAGAGTTCGACTATGACATCGTATACAAGAACGGAAAACAAAACGTTGTCGCTGACGCTTTATCTAGAATAAAGGTAAATGCATTAAGCGAAGACGAATCTATGATAGTGAACGTAGGAAAAGACCAGTCGCAAGAAGATATAGACGAGGTCATGAAAAACATACGGCTGTTGAAAGAAGACCTAGCTGCACGTAATATTGAGGACGAAAGTACTGTAACTATATCGTCGAGAACCGACAGTATAATTTCGATACCATCGTCACGGGAACCGAAATCTCCCTACTCAATACCATCACCGAGCAGTGATACACTGACAGCCTCTCTAGGCTCGACCGAACATTCTACTTATGAGACTGACACATCAGGAATACCCATCTTAAATGAAGCAATAGATACAAAGCCAAATCAAATATTGGTTCATACCTGGTCCAGAAATGAAATCTCTACTAAAGATATCTCAAGACCGAAACAGAAGATCCGTGAAGTACACTTACCGGTAGACAAACCAGACCTAGTCAAGAAATTCTTAAAAGAATATATAAATCCGAAAACGAAGTATTTCATATACTTTGAAGACAAGGCTCACCGGAAACAATTCGCGGAAGCAACAATCGCCCTTTTTAAGAAAGACACAGTTAAAATACTAGAATGCACGGAAAGAGTCGTATAAGTGGAGAAAGAAGACGAACAGAAGGACGTAGTCCAGAAGCACCATGAAGGAAAAACTTGCCACCGAGGTCAAAAGGAAACACTGATGAGAATCAGGCGTACTTACTACTGGCCCAACATGGAAATTACGGTAGCAACAGTAATAAACAGCTGCGACAGCTGCAAGGCCATGAAATATGATCGGAACCCACTAAAACCGGAATTACAATTGACCCAGACGCAGACCAAACCTTTCGAAGAACTATTCATCGATATATTTAGTATCGATAGCAAAACTTATTTGACCATCATAGATGCTTTTAGTAAGATCGGACAGGCAATTGAAATTAAATCTAAAACAACTCCCGAGGTGAT
Organism: Lycia hirtaria; assembly: GCA_947563715.1. Lineage (NCBI taxonomy): Eukaryota > Metazoa > Arthropoda > Insecta > Lepidoptera > Geometridae > Lycia > Lycia hirtaria. The sequence goes on from OX387375.1 coordinate 32,237,830, forward strand.
CAGAGCGTTAATCAAATACTTCGCTATATACGGAGTACCACATAGAATAAGCGCCGACGCTGGCGCTGAGTTCAATAACACGCTACTGAAGGAAACCTTACAGCTTTACAAAATTAACTTGCACATAGGAACCCCGCACAACCCAAATTCGATGGGAATAGTCGAGCGATTCCACTCGACACTAATCGAAATATATAGATTGGCCAAATATGAACATAAGGTCACTGATGCCGCGTCAGTAATGACGTACGCACTTATGGCTTACAACCACACGATCCATAGTACCACAGGTATGGCCCCGTTTGAAATAGTTTTCGGTCATACAGACGCAAACAACCCGTTCAACGTGGATTATCAAAAAGATTATACTCAAAAAATGGTCCAAGACCACAGAAAACGTACAAAACATCTATATGAATATTTGACGAACAAAATAATAGGCGTTAAAGAAAAGGTTAGACAAAAGCGTGGAGGTGAAAGGAAGTTTGACATAGAACAAGACGACAAGGTATTTATAAAAGGAGTCAACGTAAGAAGGAGTAAAGATAAACCTCGATACCAAAAGGCAGAGGTGATAGGAGAAATAAGTAGAAATACTGTCCCAATCAATGTAAGAGGACGAGAGACTAGAACGGCAGTAAAAGACATTAAACGTCCTTCACAGGTACCTGGGCGTGCTCATGGCGATGACAACATGCCAGGGCCTAGTGCTTCAAAGGATCACTCACAACCCAGGGATCCTCCCGATAAAAGAAGGTCAAGCGAAGATCAGCACCAACCAATGGACCCTAATAAAAATTCTAGACCTTAGCTTAATTCGGCAAGATTTGGAGTTTAATACAAATAGGTACATGAACTTGAACAAATACATGAGAGAACATTCGGAAAAGGAAGACGTCTTCAATGCAGTAATTCAGATTAAAACGCAAACCGATTTTATTAAAGATCTGGCTACAGAAAAACTGAGCGAAATATTGCCTCCCAAAAGACACAAACGCGGCCTTATTGACCCTCTCGGCTCGATCATAAAGTTGATTACGGGAAATTTGGACAGTGACGATGCTTTAAGATACGACGCGCTTATTAATAACGTAAAAACGCAGCAAAATGCTATCACTCAAAGATTCACGGTTATCGCTGAAATGTTGGAAACGTTAGTCGACACTACTAATAATACCCAATGAAATTTTATTCAAATCGATAAGGCTATTACTAGCATTAGGCAAAGACTAAATGAAACTTACAGAGAACAAGGATTGTTAAAAATATATAACATTTATACACTGTTTCTACATAATTTTCAAACGCTGTACACTAAGATAAGTGAACTTGAAAATGTAATTGCATTCAGTAAACTAGGAATGCTTCACCAATCGGTTATAAATACCGATGAATTATTAACGATTTTAGAAAATATTGAAAGGCAAAATTATAACCTTGTATTTTCGGCTAGCCTAGAGAACTTAGTTAAAATAGAACATAGTATAAAGCCTAAAATATATGTAAAAGGAAATCAGATAACATTCATTTTAGAAATACCCCTTGTAGATGATAACACTTATACATACTATAAAGTTTTGCCGTTGCCGACAACCAACACCTTAAACCAAATCTCCATCATCTTACCAAAATTCCCATTCCTCCTTGTGAAAGGGTCGAAAACAGTATCGTTGCATGCCCCCTGCAAGGAAGCAGACGAACTCCTATTCCTGTGTGAAGAAGAAGACACGTCGCCCTTCGTCAGAGACGAGTGCGTGGTCAACCTAGTCACGTTCACCCGAAACACATCGAGCTGTACGCCTATCGTCGTCGACATTCAAAACGTCAAAGTCGAGAACATACAACGCGACAGATGGATGTTGTACACCAAATCCAGCATCATCTTGACTCAAACTTGCGACGGAGACAGCACTCACCGCACCGTACAGGGCACATACGTGGTTACGTTAGACGACGAATGCGAGCTACAAGTAGAAGGCAGGAAGCTCAGGAGACATTTGGGAATAGCTCGAGATCTACACCTGCCGGCCCTGCCGGTCATCGACCTGCCGGAAATAACACCAAGGACAACCTTCCCAGAGACGAACCTAGTGATCCTGGACAATGTGGAATTGACGAATCTTCAACATTTGACAACCATGTTAAAACAAAGTGAAAGTGACGTGAATAATGAAGGTGTCATCGTTTTGGACAGACTAAGTGTGGGCACAGTCGTATTATTTGCGATACTTGGTATCGCAGTTATTACAGTCCTAGTAAAGAAGTATTACTCGATTCGAAGTTTTCGGATCCGAAATAATCCAACCGAAAACTTCGAAGTTAGGGAGGAAGGCGTTATGCCATCGGACCCTGTGGTTATACATCGCGTATAAACATAGGACCGCTGACTCAGCGTTGGCCGCCCGGCGTCGTGGACGCATTCCTTAAGATAAGAGCGCCGATCGAGGCAGTAGGTTAAGTAGTTTTAGACACTCTAATTTTAACAGCAGTGCATCGTGCACGTTAATTATAATTCATTTTAATTTGTATTTTAAATAAATTAGTTTTTAAAAACATAAATCGAGCTTCATTAAATTTAACTCTGTTGCCGAGGAATGTACCAACACTAGTGAGGGGACATCTACAAATTATCCGGCATATTCTGATGTTTCATATAATATGTCGAACATTTTAAAACAAAGTGATGTTACGTCGACTGCTTATCAATGTAGCCCCATTAGTGAGGGGACATGTGCCGATCATTTGGCATGTTCTGATACTTCATGTACGTCGAATATTTTGATTCGAAAGGATCTTATGTCGACTACCTACGCTTGTAACCCCATTAGTGAGGGGACACGTACCGATTATCCGGCAAATTCGGATATTTTATATGATCCGAATATTTTAAATCACGCGGGTATTATATCTACAATTGATAAAGGTACACCCACTAGTGAGGGGACATGTGACCGTGGTCCGACAGATACCGATGTTGTTGATATTTCACATATTTTTAAACAAAATGATATGTCATGCTCTGATGTTTTAGGTGTCTCAAATGTTTTAAATCAAAGTGATATTGTATCCACTGGCGCGTCCGCAAGCTCTATACTTTCTGCCCATAATAATCGGCGACCGATTTTCGATATCGAAATTCTAGGTTTTCGCGGAACAGCCCTAATTGATACGGGTGCTAAGCAATCCATAGCTGGACATACGCTCTACGATCTTATCGTTCGTCAAGGGCATCCGTTACAGTCTGCCCGAAAAACTATAAAGTTAGCGGACGGCGTCGCTCGCGATGTCGATGTACTCTTAACTACACTGGAAGTACGTTTAAATAACAAAACCATACAGACTCCTTTTCTAGTACTCCCGGAAGCTCGAAACAACGAAACTTTGTTAGGAATCGACTTTTTGAGGGCAGCAAAGGTAGTTGTTGACTTTGCTCATGAACAGTGGTACTTTACTGATGACCAGTGTACTCGACACCAGCTACGGCTTGAATCTAGCTCCTTGAAAACTTCGTGCGCATCTGCAATTATTCTTAGGGATGATGAAGGTACGCAGCTACAACCACCTGAACGTGACTCCTTGGCGAAGCTCCTGGCTGAGAATGAGGATATCTTTAAACCAGGGGGAGCCCCGACGCCGTTCACCGAGCACAGCATCGATACAGGTGAGCACCCTCCGGTAGCTGTACCCCCTTTTCGTTTAACTCCCGCCAAAAAGGAATTGATGCGTCTAGAGATAGAAAAGATGCTGAAGGATGACATCATAGAGGAATGTGAGTCTGCCTGGTGCTCACCAGCTCTTCTGGTACCAAAACCAAATGGAGATCTACGTTTCTGCGTAGACTATAGACGATTAAGCGACATTACCAAAACGGATGCTTACCCAATGCCCCTCATCGATGAACTGCTGCAGTCCACTAAGAGAAAATGCTTCATGAGTACTCTGGATTTGAGGTCTGGGTACTGGCAGGTGAGTGTTTCAGAGAAGGATAGAGACAAAACTGCGTTCACTAGTCCATTCGGAACGTTCCGTTTCGAGCGTATGCCGTTCGGGCTGAAAAATGCTCCGGCAACTTTTCAGCGTCTTATTGACCGGATGCGTACGTGCTCATCCCTAGTTGACGTCACCCTGCTGGCCTTTATGGATGATTTATTGGTCATAACAGAGGGGGGATTCCAAAAACATCTGCAGGATCTTCAGGCAGTATTTGCCCGCCTACGTGAGTATAACCTACGAGTGAACCGCGAGAAGTGTGTCTTCGCCAGAGAGAGTGTTAAGTATTTAGGACACATTATTACTCAAGAAGGTATCTCACCAGACCCTGCCAAAGCTCAAGCTGTACAGGATATGAAGGAGCCAAAGAACCTGAAACATCTGAGGACTTTTCTCCAGACATGCTCTTGGTTCCGTAAGTTTATTCCGAATTTTGCTCAAGTTGCGGAACCACTTACTAAATTAACACGTAAATCACAAGCCTGGACCTGGGGACCACCTCAGCAGGATGCTTTTGAGCAGCTGAAGAAGTTACTTACCTCAGCGCCAATCTTAATACAGGCTGATTTCACTAAACCATTTATATTGCGAACTGACGCAAGCAATTTCGCCTTAGGAGCCGTTCTCCTCCAGGGGGAGGAGAAGGAAGAGAGGCCTATTGAATATGCCAGTCGTCTGCTTAATAACGCAGAACGGAATTATTCCACAACAGAGAAGGAAGCTCTAGCCGTAGTTTGGGCGGTCGAAAAGTTCCGAAGCTATCTAGACGGTCACCCCGTGATCATCGGAACTGACCATCAACCCCTCAAATGGCTGATGACTCTCAAATCTCCTACAGGTCGCTTAGTAAGATGGGCTCTTAAGCTCCAAGCTTTTGACATACAGTATCAGTACACACCTGGCCGCGCAAATGTTGTCGCGGATGCCTTGAGCCGACCAACGTGTACTGAAGAAACTCAAGTTGAGTGTGGTATTTGTTCGGTTATTCTCGATTTCCCTACTAGATGTCCTTCCGATTTGAGACGTGAACAGCTGGCAGATCCAGAAGTGGAGAAAATCTCGAAAGACCTGGAGAGTTTGGACGAAGTGGCTGCTCGGCGATGGACTGAAAGAGGTTACTTAATGGATCAGGGGGTACTCTATCGGTTCAACCCAGACTCAGACAGTGAAGCTCCACAATTGGTGATTCCCAAGAACCTCCAGAACGAGATTCTAAGTGAATGTCATAACTCTGCACTGGCTGGACATCCGGGAATTGACCGTACGTATTATAAGATTTCACAACATTATTATTTTCCTGGCATGCGCCGTATTATTACAGACTATGTCAAGGTGTGTTTGGTATGCCAAAGATACAAACCCACTAATGAGAAGCCACCTGGCTTACTGCAGACCCCAGTACTAAATCAAAGGAACGAGGTGCTGGCGATTGACTTATTTGGACCCCTGCCGGAAGGCGAACAAGGTGAGAGATGGATTCTGCTCGTGGAGGACACAGCCACGCGTTGGGTCGAGCTTTATGCTCTACGGGAAGCCACGGCTGAAGCTTGTGCACGCGTCCTTATCGAAGAATACTTTCTAAGGTTTGGTTTTCCCCGTCGGGTCGTGTCCGATAATGGCGTGCAATTTATTGGAGCCGTCATGCAACAATGTATGTATATACTCGGTGTCAAACAAAGCCTAACGCCTCTCTATCACCCTTCTTCGAATCCTGCTGAAAGAAAGAATCGAGATTTAAAAATTCAGATCAGTCAACTTGTCGAGAACGATCACTGTTCATGGCCGAAAAAGTTGGCTGTTATTCGTTATGCGATGAATAGTGCTGTTTGCAGGACCACTGCTAAAACGCCTGCCTACCTGATGTTCGGTAGAGACATGAGATCCCCGTTAGAAGCTCGTCATGATCTGAGAGCCATTTTAGACAAAGAAAACTTTGTACCTCAGATAACACCGTATCTTAGAGCTTTTCTTGCGTCTCTATCTTGCGTTAGAGAACGAGTGGAACAGCAGCAGGATAATGCGAAAGCAACAGCAGACCAGTCTCGACGACCAGGTAAAACATATGAAGTCGGTGATAAGGTCTTGCTCAAGTCGCATGTTCTGAGTAACGCCAGTAAAGGAGTCACGGCCAAGTTTGTTCCCAAGAGAGATGGTCCGTATATTATAAAAGAAAAGGTGAGCCCTACAATATACATCATTGCCCCTCAGGACGGACAACCTCATGACACTCTTGGCAAGTATCATTCTAAAGATTTAACCCCTTATTTCGAATCACATGCTGATGAACCCCTTCCTACACCTGTTATCCAAAAACGTTCTCAACGTGGACGTCCGAAGCAACATAAAAGGAGTCTAGCCCAGGAGCGAGGGCGTTCCCCTGAGCTAGAGGGGGAGTCTGTGGCAACCCGAGCTTCGTCGCGTCCCGTACGCCGTGGAAAAATACCCGGCAAATACCTCGATTATGTGGTCTGATTGGTAGTATCGACAACGCGAGCGACCATAGATGGATATAAGCGGGCTCCTTGCTCTGTGATTGGTCGGGCGAGGAGAGTCAGGGAGAACAGTCTCGCGTTGGTTTTGTAACGATCTAATTGATGTAATTATTTACTTAATTCCTAAAATATTAATCCATGTAACAGTATAACCATATAGCTTCATTATTAAAAGCGTTGCGATTGTCATATGGTGTTGTGTAATTTGTTTCCTAACTTACGAATCTACGATTAAAATACAATTAACCTAAACCCCTGACAATAATTTTTATTTTATTTTTATTTATTTGGACAACCAAACAGCTTTTTACACAATATCATGGAAAAAAAATTAACTAGGCACAATTAAGCCAAATTTAGGTTATCACTAGTAATTCCTGAGACTGATGTTACACTGCTAATATGCAGCAACAGAAATGTGTCAAAAGGTTAGAGTAAAACATACATAATATATAGTAGAATCACATACCTACCTACCAAATAGAACAAATCCGCACAATATGAATGTATATAATAAAATAAAATTGCAACACATTTTTTGTGAGAACAACGCTATTAGAACCATTGCTGTAAAATACTACATACCTACTTATTTATTTATACGTGTATTGCTCGTTTGAATATATACTACGTGTTATAATGCTTTTTTATTTAAGTTTAGGACCAAAGAACCGACTGTTAATCAAATTTATAAACACATTATGCCTCGTGGTAAATAAGTCAATTGACTCTGAAAATTTGGAATTAAAGTTATTAAAAGTACGCGAGAAGAAAGAGTTTCCGCGGTAGTTTGTTCGACAATGGGGGACACGAAGTCTTAAATGGCTGTTACGAGATGATATGGGCGGAGTAATAAATTTGATTTCAGCTAACAAGGATGAACAATCAATTTGATTTGACGCTAACTTATGCAGGAAACATAGGTCTGCAGCTTCTCTTCTTTTATAGAGTGGCAATAAGTGATGGTGTCTACAACTCGCTTCGTAATCAAAGTTTCGATTAGAGATTTTAGCCTTGACGTTAATGAAACGTACGAATTTTCATTGAGGCTTTTCAAGCAGGTTAATATATTTGTCATAGCAGGGATTCCAGACTTGGGAGGCATATTCAAGTTTGCTGCGAACCAGAGAACAGTACAGAATTTTAAGCGTTTTTAAGTCTTTAAAATCTTTCGTGACTCGGAGAACGAAACCCAGGGTCCTCACGGCTTTAGCTGTGATATCTTCAATATGTTTGTCGAAGAGAAGTTTGAAGTCTAGAGTAACGCCTAGGTCGACAACAGAATCGGTTCTCGTGAGGGCCTGCCCATTGATCGTGTAACCGTAACTATTAGTTGCAACAGATCTACTGAAGGTAATACAACAACATTTTAGTATATTAAGGTCGAGTTTGTTAAGTGTGCAATAGTTATGGAGGTTATTGAGATCCCTTTGAAGCAGCTCGGAATCATGATTGCTCGTAATTACCTTGAAAATCTTCATATCATCAGCGAATAAGAGGAAATTGGAATGCTTAAAACATTCACTGATGTCGTTTATGAAGATAATGAAGAGCAGGGGACCGAGAATCGATCCCTGAGGCACGCCGGATGGAATTGGTAAGAGATATGATACATATCCACCCAGGACTACAGTTTGGCAACGATCTTTGACATAAGAAATGAACCACCTGAGCAGATCACCCCTTATTCCAGCCGCATATAACTTCTTTAATAAAATGGTGTGGTCAATGCGATCAAAAGCCTTGCTGTAGTCCGTGTAGATCGCGTCGACCTGCCCCCCTCCCTCCATACCGGCAGTTACAGCATCAGCAAATGATACCAAGTTGGATGTTGTAGACCTTCCTTTTAGAAATCCATGCTGCTGTGGCGTAAAAGAATGTTTCAGAGCATCATATAAGCTCTAAAGCTTTAGCTGAGAGTTGTTGAAGTGATAAAGGTGGCTCTTAGTAGCTCAAGCTGGTCTGTCAATGGAATCGGAAAGTAGGAAACGAAAGACCAATGTAAGTAATTAAACGCCAATAAGACACAAGGTTAGCTTGTGTCCTATTGGCGTTATATTTGACGAGATTTCTGATACAATCGGACACAGATTTTAAAGATTGAATTATACTTCGTCATCGTCCTTGTCTACTGATTGTGAATATTAGTAAAAGTTGCTAGCAATATACCAAGCACAAGCTTAGGCTTACATGGAGTACTGTTCGCACCTTTGGGACGAGTCAGTTTAGTACCGGCTCGAGGCGTTGGGATCCATTGAAAAATGAGAGAGCTAAGAGCCAAATTTTTAACGATTTCCTTGCCAAGCTCCAAATTTTGGAAAATCATCGCAAAGTTACTTAGTTTATTGATTTTTACACGACTGCGGCAGAAATAGGATTATCATAATTATAATCTCAGCCACAAGTCCACTGCTGGCCATAGGCCTCCACTATGGTTTTCAAAAAAGACCGATTGGAAGTGGCTCCAGCAACTTCTTGCAACTTGCATGAGGTCATCTGTCCATCTAGTGGCCGGTGTCATAGGTTACAAAATGTAGCCTATGACACGCACGGGTGTTGACATGTGAAGAGGAGGCCTCCGTAACTTGTTTGTATCCAACGGTAATAAGCACAGGAAGCGGCGTAGTTTCATCATGGTGGAAGTTCCAAAAACTCGAACGAAAAGCTTTAGCTCCACTTTCATTGTGCGTATCGCCAAAATGAGGAATACGTTTCATAAATCGGTCTTTTCGAATTACGTACATGTTACGCTGGCCTTAATGCTCAGTTGTCTGTGAAGCTTGCCAATATTTATGTTAAATATCAATATTATACGTACCTACTTAAAATCTTTTGAATGAAAATACGTAGATGAAATCGAGAACACACAGCACAATGCACAGCATTTGTATGCACAGTACGAAAAACGCGACAGCCATTACGGAGTTCACAGAAAAGAGAAAGATAAAAATGTGAGAGCGAGAACGCTACAACAGGTAACAGATTATACAAATAATAGTGATGTATTAAAACCGACAAAAAGGCTTAAAATTTTTTACTATACTATAACACTTCAATACTCGGCTTACTTAACACTTCAATACTTGGCTGTCTGTAAAATCGTTACTAACTAAATGTATTGCCGATGACGCAACTTGAGAACAACAAACTAAAAACTTGAATAACTCACCTCGGAAGCATTCTATTTAATAATTGCTCTGTCTTTTTCTTTTCCATATCGAGTTGTTCCGTTCGCTCTTTTATCAATTCTTCTAAATTATTGCTGTATTTCTCCAACATCTCGAACATGGAATCGACAATATTTATCTTTCTGTGAATAAAAAAGATTAGGAGTTGAAACATGATCAGTGGCTACAGCGGAAACTGGTAATTAAAACATGATCAGTGGCTACAGCGGAAACTGGTAATTGAAACATGATCAGTGGCTACAGCGGAAACTGGTAATATTGGTTAAGTAGTCATTTTGGGAAAGTGGACCATGTGATCCGAATAAAAAAAATCCGGACAAGGCGAGTCAGACTCGCCCACCAAGGGTTCCGTACAAACTAGTAGATAAAAGGGGGAAATTATATATTTTTTATATTTTCCTTCATAATTCGAAAAATATACATCGTAAATCATTTCTAAATTTCATATCTAAAAAACACGCTACAAATTATTGTGGTCAAAGTTCATTACAAGACTTTTCTAACAAATCCAAACACAGCTATGATACGATGTTCCATCATGAAGTTCTAGTTCATATCTTCCGGCTCCATCATCAGATCAGTTCGACAGTACTATATTATTGTATTGTCATCAGAACTACATACAGCTGCCAATTTTCATGACGCTACGATCCTTGGAAGATGGTTGAATTAGTTACCTTAGATTTCATTACATACAGGTCGACCTAATAAAAGCGTGTTAAAAAAAATATTATTATTATTATTCAGATATTTATTTATTAATCTTAAGCCTAAGTTTTTACAATATTTATATAAAAAACAATAAAAACATTATAAAAACTTAAACCTAGAATGCCGCCGACAGCGGGGCAGGGCCTAAGCTGCTGGCGGTAGGGGCTACAGACTCAGAAACCTCCTGACAATTCGTGCCGTGTCTAGGACGACCGCCTTCTGAATCCGACCCTTGATCCAACCATCAAACGAGAGCCTCTTAAGATGTTGGTCAAGGCTCTTCGCTATTAAGCCGTTTGCCGATACGACTATCGGAACAATGGTCGTCGAGTCAACATCCCACATGGCGGTTATCTCGTGAGCCAAGTCAAGGTACTTGCTGAGCTTGTCCTTCTCAGCCTTCACGAGATTCTCATCATGTGGGATGGTGACGTCAACGAGCACTGCCCGGCGTTGGGAACGATCTACACTCACAATATCAGGCTTATTGGCAACAATAGTCCTATCCGTGATAATAGAACGGTCCCAATAGAGCAAAGCACGGCCATTCTCAAGAACCGGCGCTGGTGCGTACAGATAGTACGGCACCTCGGACTCAACAAGGCCGTATTGAAGAGCAAGTTGCTGGTGGATGATCCTGGCTACTTGATTGTGCCTGTGCAAATACTCGCTGCTAGCAAGATGCGAACAACCGGAAATAATATGTCGGAGAGACTCTCCGGGACGATGGCATGCCCGACAAATGTCGACCGTACCGTCTTTCATGATATATTTTCGATAGTTGTTCGTCTTGATAACTTCATCTGCAATCGCAAAAGCAAACCCTTCAGTTTCACCAAAGAGGTCACCGACGCAAGAAGGTCTACATCGGGTCCTGTTAAGGCCCGGTAGAACCTCCCGTGTAGCTCCTTGCGCTTCCATACGTCCCTACGATCTTCCATGCTGAGCACCGTTGGTTTGCGCTAGTTCTCTTTTGCCAAGGAGAGAGGCGTCAGGCCCTTGTCAACTGCCATTACATCGTAATGAATCCCACATTCGTTGTTGCGGAACTAATCCCTGAGACTGCACACCTCACGGTTGTGAAGGTTCTTGGCATTTAAAAAGCCACGACCCCCCCACTTCCACGGAATGTACAGTTTCATAACAGACGAGCGTGGGTGTAGCATGCGATGTAATGTCAGTTGCTGGCGGACCCTTCTATCCAGGGCGTCCAGCTCAGTTTGAGTCCAGGCTTAGTATGCCAAAGGAGTATGACAATAGAGGCATCACCCAACCGTTGAAGGTGCGTGACTTATTGCCGCCAGACAAAAGACAAATGACAAAAGACTGTTAAGAACTTTTGACAGGTGGCAAAAGAAACGCTCCTTCACCGATTTTTTATATCCTCTACCGCTATACCCAACGACTCTGACATACCAAGGTATTTGTAGGTGTCGTCTTCGGAGAGGGACCTGAGAGTCATTGTCTCAGAAAGTTGCAAATTAGGAGAATTTACAACTTTCCCTCGCTCTACCTGAACGACCGCACACTTGTCTACACCAAACTCCATCTTAATGGCATTGCTAAAAACCTCTGTTGTTTTAACAACGTCATTAAGTCTTGTCGTTTCGGTGCAAAAAGTTTGAGGTCATCCATGTACAACAAGTGAGAAATAACTTCACCCCCTCTACGAAGCCGATAGCTTAGACCTGAATCCTTCAGCACAATACTGAGAGGATTCAGTGCCAGGCAAAACCACAATGAACTCAAACTGTCACCCTGGAAAATGCCACGGTCAATCCTTATCAAGTCCTGCGGTGTAAAGGAGCCATCTCTACTGCCTGGTTGACGAAGGACTGTGGTCCATTGCCTCATACATGTGGCTAAGAAGGATCTCAAAGTTGCATCAATTTTACACAACTCTAAGATCTTCTCAAGCCATGAGTGAGGCACCGAATCATAGGCCTTCTTATAGTCAATTCAAGCAGCAGAGAGGGCCCCTTTATTCCGCTTAACTTGCTGGCTAATAGACGTATCAATGAGGAGTAATTCTATAGTACCACGGGACCCAACCTTACATCCATTCTGAGTAGAGGCTAAAACGTTGTTCGCAACTAAGTGCGTATAAATGTTATTTCTCAGAATGGATGTAAGGAGCTTATAGATGGTTGGTAAGCATGTTATGGGTCTGTAGTTTTTTGGTTCCGTGGTACTACCGGACTTATGGAGCAGAAAGGTGATCCCGGTGGTCATGAAGGCAGGAAGAGAACCGAGTTCAAGGGCATCTTGGAATTGGGTAGCCAAGCGATCGTGTGAGCATCGAATCCATTTTATCCAAAAGTTGTGCAATCCGTCTGGCCCAGGGCTTTTCCAGTTCTGTGTCGTACGGATCACACAGCTAACGTCTAAAGGGTTTATTGAAATAGACCCCATGTGTTCAATGTCTTCGCACTCACGCTTGACAATTCTCATCGTCTTCCGTATGTTCGACGGGCATCGACCAAATACCACGCCAGAAACTAGTCATGGCGTCAGAATCCGGTAGCTGTCCGTCGCTTATGCGTTGCTCAGTTCCCTCCCAGCTTCGGTACACCTTTCTTTGGTCACTTTGGAAGAGGCGATTCTGCCAGTATCTATCCACACGTTCTCTGTAGCGACGAATACGTTTCGCCCATGCATAGACTTTCTGCTTCAGATAGTCGATGCGTTCCGTGACATTGGCTAGGTAGTGTTGCGGCCTAATACCGGTTCCGGCAAATGCCTGAGTCATAAAACGCATTACTCGGGGGCGATTATTCCCCCGTCTGAAGCAGATCAGCTTCGCAATGAGAGTCCTGAATGTGTTAATACGCCGCTCGATCCTCACTTGCCACACGGGTACATCTCCGGTGCGTCGCGGTGCACGGCTAATGTCCGGAAATTAAACACGTGCGACTCGACACACCGCAATGGCACCGCAGTATAAGATCGAGTGAGTATCAACAAAATCTCTACTAGTTTGAATATACGGAACTAGCAATGCATTCAAGGCTCCCATCAGTGCTAGATTTTTTCTATGGGTAGGCAAGCGTGGTAAACGTGGCCTAGAGTCGGGTGCGAATCTGTATTGAGAAATCACGCCTTTCAGAGTGCTCCTCAGTTGCTCACTCACCTGGTTAGAAACACTACTCGTAACGTCCCCCTCGTCGGCTGCGGGGTCAGCCGACGTCACAAGTATCGCCACCGTGGTCGGCATTGAAGCCAATGACGGGGCAGACGACGCGACAGGCGACGGATCCCTCGCCGACACGGGGGTCGGACGAGTAGACATCCCTTCCAGGCGAAGCCGATTGAGCACGGACTGACCCAGCAACTTGAGTCACTGGATAGCTCGCACTTGATCCGATAATCGTTGAACAGTCACGGTGACGGTCGGCTCAAGAGTCTGAAACAAAGGCAGTATTCTAGACCGGTACGCCGTCAAGTTGGTTTCTGATTCTGTCGCCCCATAGTAGGCGCGCATGACGTTTTCATTGATTTGTGAAGACCATCTCATGCGACGCGCTACTCCACCAGTAGCGGAGGCCGAAGGTAGCGGGGCGGACCCCGCTGTAGGCCCCAGGCGTGCTGGCGGTGGTGGACGACTCCGTCGCGCAGATCTTGGTGGCGGCGGCGGCGTCGGCCCGCTCCCATCACTCGACGTGGAGATGTCGCGGGAGGTTTGATACTCGTCTCCCGACGACGAGCTCGGGGACGATGGGACGATGGGGTGGTGGAAGGTGCGCATTTGTGGAATCCTCTGTGTTTTTTCCTAATCTTCGCCGTGTTATCATGTATTTTGTTTGTATTTATATTTTACAAATACTTGACAGTTGTCAACAGATGTCATGTTTATATATTGTGGTATTTTGAGTTTGGTTTTTAGGGTTCCGTACCCAAAGGGTAAAAACGGGACCCTATTACTAAGACTTCGCTGTCTGTCTGTCTGTCTCCAGGCTGTATCTCATAAACCGTGATAGCTAGAAAGCTGATTTTTGTCAAATGATGTATTTCCGTTGCCGCCATAACAACAAATACTAAAAATTAAAAAAAAAAAATAAGGGGGTCCCCATACAATAAACGTGTTTTTTTCGTATTTTTTTTGCTCAATATTAAAAACGGTAACAGGTAGACTCTTCAAATTTTCACAGAATATTTACTTGTATATTACCTTTCAAAATAAATAATTAAATAACAATAAAGTAAATATTAAAGGGGGGCTCCCATACAACAAACGTAATTTTTAAGCAATTTTTACTCAATCTTAATTAACAGGTAGAAACTTGAATATTTGTAAGTAAATATTTAGAATTATATTAACTATAAAAATAAATACCTAATCTAATACATAAAAACTCACAAAATGAAAATAATCCGTGCATCTAAACGCGATGCGAGGGCTGCGCCGCGGTGTGGTGGTGGCGCGAGCGCGAGGCGGTTGCTAAGCAACGGCCGCGCGGGTAGCGGGGGAGGTAACATCACGGAGCGAGCCATAACCGCGCGTATTCGCGCGAGCGTCGTCATGCTGCCCGGATGTGTATCGAAAACCTACCTATAAGTTTGCAATTTACTACTTGGAATTTCGTTGATTTCTCGTTATTTTATAAACAGAACTAAACTTTGTAGTATTATAGATGATAATACGGAACCCTTCGTGCGCGAGTCCGACTCGCACTTGGCCGATTATTATTATTTCGCAAAGAATATATATTTCTTGAGATCTTCATATTTGTAATAACGATTTAATGTACCTTTACAAATGTAAACCAATAAAATAAAAATAAAACACACAATAAACGAAAATTTTAGGTCTTGTCAGCGGTTGCTTCTTTTTTTTTTATATTATTCTTATACCATATTATTGTATTGTCATCAGAACTACATACATCTGCCAATTTTCATGACGCTACGATCCTTGGAAGATGGTTAAATTAGTTACCTTAGATTCAGATAAAAATGTCCAGTTTTCGGATCTTTTCCTATATGTGTACTCTAATACAATGCTTCTTGCCAAATTTCATAGTTCTAGGTCAAAGGGAAGTACCTCATAGGTTTTGATTCCATTGTGAGTGTCGAAATGTGCGTTTTTTTCGACTTATTCGGCTGTGACTTTTTTTTTATGAAAACTGAAATTTGATTTTTTTTTCTGCAGCAAGATACTATGGATCTACGTATATGGTTTTAATTTCAACTCGATACCTTTACTTTGTTGTCCATCTGTCCGTCTGTCCGTCTGTCCGGGTGTCAAGACCTGTATCTCGGGAACGCGGAAGGTATCGTGTTGAAATTAAAAACATATACGCAGATCCATAGTATCTTGCTGCAGAAAGAAAAATCAAATTTCTCTGTTTTCGTAAAATAAGCTACAGCCGAATATGTTGTTAGTAAATAAAACCAGACAAGTGCGAGTCAGACTCGCCCACCGAGGTTTCCGTACAAACTAGTAGATAAAATGGGGAAATCATACTTATATTTTTTTATATTTTCCTTCATAAACTGAGAAATATACATCGTAAAAATATTTAAAAACCTGTTTGCTTGTGCTAATGAAACTCTTTCATATGATACCCCACGTGCTACGGTTAAAGAACTTTAAAATTTGGACCGTCATTCCTTGCATAAAGACATATTTTTTGTGATTAATTATATGTTATGTGTACTTACTGTAACACAATGCTTCTTGACAAATTTCATAGTTCTAGGCCAACGAGAAGTATTGGTAATGATTCCCTTGTGAGTGACGAAATGTGCATTTTTAGGGTTCCGTACCTCAAAAGGAAATAAAAAATAGTGTCTTTATGCAAGGAATGACGGTCCAAATTTTAAAGCGAATAATCGTATCATGTGGCGTATCTATCATATGAAAGAGCTTAAGGCGAGCTCTAATCACGATTTCAAATTCGTTTTTCACCCACTCACCCTTCAGTGGGAGGAGCGTAGCTACCAATCTGAGAGCGTAGCTTACAAGCAGTATATATGCAAATAAAACAGAAACTTCATTTGTTTTATTATTTGTTGTTTGTATAATTTGATGAAGTTTAAAACTAGTAAAAATTTAAGCAATCTGGAGAAAATCAACCTGATAGTTGACATTTAAAACGGAATACCTACATTGAAAGACGTTTTGTGTAATTTGGATTGGTTTAGAATATCAATCAATATGAGTATCAATGAAAATTTTTTTTTTATGATATCATATATTAATTTAAAAAAAACACCTGCACATTTCACATTTTAGTAACATTTCGACACCAATCCAATTCTTTTTTCTCGAACTAATACCAAGCATTATATTCTACAGTTAAATTGATTACTGTGACACAATTTTCTCTTAATTTGATTAAAAAATCCATAATAATTCTTCTTCTTCTTCTTCCATAAATCTACACTTTTGAAGTTTTGCTCGTTTTCTGGTTCAACTACGCATAAACATGCGTAGTTCTGTAAAATAAATAATACATTAGTAGAATCTGTAGATTACCATTAGCTACTTTCCATAATCATCATTTAAATATATATTACAAAAATTAGGCTTGCTAGTATGTCCAGCAAAAAAAAAGGTAAATACTTACTCTGTATATACAGATGTTTGGATATCATCAATACGGTCGACTTTTTTTGCATTTCGCCGATCTAAAAAAAATTAACAAATGTTAAACATTTTTAAATATGAAGGATAAAAGTAAGAGTTTTGGTAATAGCACCCTGCACCGATAAAGGGATTATTATAATTAAGTCGCTATATTTAAAAATAGCTATAGTATACAAAAAGAAGGAATATAACAAGAAAGAACCAACCTAAAAATTTATAAACAAAAAGGTATTTTTAAAAAACTGAAAAAAACGACTTCAAAATATTCAATTTGTTTACTTAGATGACATATTCTTCCAGTTTTTTTTATAAAAACCAAAGTACTGAACCGATTTTGATAAAAAAAAAATGGGATCACCTCTGAAGTATGATCTACAAAAAAGAAAGAATCATCAAAATCTATTCATAATTAGCGAAGTGATTGCTGAATAAACATACAAAAAACATAAAGTCTAATTGAGAACTTCCTTCTTTTTGAAAGTCGGTTAAAAATCATAAAAAAAGAAAATGCACTGTTGTACATGTATTACCAAAACATTACTATGTTGAAAAATTATATTTTAAAACAAGAATACTATCGCTACACAATCAGTTATAATAAATATAATATGTACAGTGATTTATCCGTAAGTTTTACATATACTGGCGACTACAAGAATTCGTAAACTTTTCCTTTTTACTATCTGCTAGAACAACAGAGCACTAGCCACATTAGATTTGCACTCGGTATTCTCAAATTAAGACTCTATTAGTTAGTAGTTAGAATACAACATTTTAATGTTATCGCTCTGCCTACCACCAAGTGAGCCGGTTTGATATTCCCAAATAGTTTTAGTACAATAAAATATGGTAAATAAATAAATATAAAATATAATGTAAATAATACAATCATAACTAGTTATTTTGTAATATTGAGCTGAAAAAAGTATATAAAAAATTTGGCAAAAATAAGTCCCTATAATTTCATATTTCTAAACAAAAAAGTTTGAAATACTTGGTATAATTTAAATCAACTTACCAAAATATTCTGGTTTTTTACTTAGCTCGTTTTTGATTTTATGTAAACAATTTTTCGAGTTTTTTTTTTTATTCGACTGGCCTTGTGGCTCAGTTGGTAGTGTGTCTACGTCTACCTGCTGAACTGAAAGGTCGTGGGTTCGATCCCCACCCAGGGCAAACATTTGTGTGATGAGCATGGATGTTTGTTCTGTGTCTGGGTATTTCTATATATATTTACAAAACAAAAGTATATATGTATTCTATCAGCCATCTAGTTCCATAGTACAAGCTTTGCTTAGTTTGGGCTAGATGATGTTGTGTGAAATGTCCACAAATATTTATTTATTTATTACACATTATTATTCACACACTATACAAAAATAAACACAGCATTACAATAATGTATTTAAAAGTTTATAAAAATGTACTAAGTATACTATTATTTACACTAATTGTACCCGTAAACAATTACGCGGTACATTGTTCGTTACCTCGAGCGTCCGGGAACAACCTCCCAGATCGGCCGACGACTAAACCGGATACCGTACTCAATTTGTTTACTTAAACAGCTTTGTTTAAAGTTGAAACTCGCATATCACATTTGATGACGATTACGAGTTAGCGCTTGAAATTTTACATTTTGAGAGATTTTATTTTATTACATAATTATATACATAAAAGAAAAGAAAATGCTGGTAATTACATTAAAAAACTAATCTGGTTATTTAATTTGATTTAAAAAAAATAGTGTTACCGCTGAGAATTCTGAGAATTCGAATAATAACGTGTTTTTTTGCTAATTGATTTGTATTTTAAAGTACCTTATTTTTCTAATTTCTATTTGGTTATGTCAGTAGTAAAAGTTTTTATCTACTGACAGTATTTTTTTGACCTGAACATCTAGTTTAGATGCAACGTACTGAGGGTTTAAAAATGGTTCTTATCGATGATTGTGCGATTATACCGGACCTTAATTAGCATAAGTTAAAACAGGTTTTTAAATATTTTTGCGATGTATATTTTTCGGTATAAGAAAGAAAATATAAAAAAATATATAATAACCCTAAACAAGCTTTCTGTACTATAAAACTGAATAAAAACTTTTTATAAAAAAATTAAACCGATAAAACTGAAAAGCATAAAATAATATTCTTACCTTTTTTATTTAACTTTAATAACTAAGTTCTTAAAGTAATGTAAGTATACCTAAGTAATTGAGTCGGCGCCAAAAATTACCTTAAATTTATAGAAATAACCAAAACAAATAAACAATGCAACGTGAATTCTCCAGCGCCAAAAATAAAAATATTCAAATGAATTTTTGGGGTACCTACCTCAATCATATCAATTTTTCAATATTTTAATAATATTACTTACATACATACACGTAGAGGTGATAAATCTGGGGGCACGGCCGTGCCCCCGCCATGTGAGCGAGCGGGTGCGTACGGCCGGGACTATCTTTACACGAAGAGATTCGTCGGACTCGAAGCGATTTTTCGGATTTTTAGACCGTCATAGCTTCGGCCCCGATAACACTAGATAGTTCAAATTTTCAGGATCAAGTGTGGTCAGTGGACTGATACAATATTAAAAAAAAGTATGTATCTAGTTTTTATAGTTTCTATTTTATTGATACCTAAAATACGCCGATTTGCCGTTGATTAACCAAAAAAATTAGCGACTTGCTGAAGACCAAGAAAGCTGAAATTTGGTATGTAGGCTACAATTTTCACACAAATAATGCTAAAGCTAAAACATTTGTAACTTTCACCCTCCAACCCCTATTTGAGGGTTATCCCGTTATTTTCATCAATAATATATCAATAATTTATGGTACTTCCTGAAGTCTTAGAAAGCTGAAATTTGGTGTGTAAGCTAATATTTACACATGAATAACGAAGAAATTAAAACATTTTTACTTTTCACCCTCCAACCCCTATTTGTCGGTACACCCTCTGAGTGTAAACAAAAAGATAGGGCACTTCCTGAAGTCTCAGAAAGCTGAAATTTGGTATGCAAACTACAATTGGTACACAAACAACAGAAAAATTAAGATATTTGTAACTTTCACCCTCTAACCCCTATTTGAGGGCTATCCCGTTATTTTCATCAATAATATATCAATAATTTATAGTACTTCCTGAAGTCTTAGAAAGCTGAAATTTGGTGTGTAAGTTAATATTTACACATGAATAACGAAGAAATTAAAACATTTTTACTTTTCACCCTCCAACCCCTATTTGTCGGTACACCCTCTGAGTGTAAACAAAAAGATAGGGCACTTCCTGAAGTCTCAGAAAGCTGAAATTTGGTATGCAAACTACAATTGGTACATAAACAACAGAAAAATTAAGATATTTGTAACTTTCACCCTCCAACCCTTTTAAAGGGAGAATTTGACTATATTTTTTTAACATAACATAACTTCGTTATGGATAATTCTAGAGAGTCCAAATTTTCAGGATAAAAAGTAGTTAGTACATGTATAAAACATAGAAAGTTTCATTTATGTAGCTTTTATACTATAGATTTAATTCACATGTAAAATACGTCAACTTTTGGCACTCACCACTAATGATAGTTAGTTTCTAACGGCGACGCTAGATGGCGTGTGCGATCGACTTTAGCACACGCTATCGTTTTGCGCACTTTGCTTATACATACATCCTTTTACTTATAGATGGATAGTGCATTTTCGTACGTTTTATGTTCAGTAAATATGGGTTTGTATTATACATATTCAACTTTCGTTGAAAATTTGGTTTGTTTTAGGTAGTACTTAGAGACTTATTTACACAGAAAAATATAATACTCTCAACCGAGAGCTTATTTAGAGCTTGGATTCGGGACGGGTATCTTGTTAGAGAAGGGGTACTAATTAGGTTAAGAATTTAAGTTATTGAATAATAGTCCGGATACAAGAATAATCTAAAGTTGGTTTAAAGCACGTATTCCTATAAAAAGGAAATAAGACGAACAATATGAGTAACGAAATAATTTTTTTGGGAGACGGGTTAGGACGCTATCGTACAGTTCATAGTATGTCTGGAAATGATTCATGTCTTTTCCATTCATTGAATCAATCTATAGAAGACCGTATTTGGTGTGGCGTTTCAAATTAAGGTATGCTATTGTTTATTATGTTGTATAACATTGGGACGAACTGCAACTTTATACTTGTGCTGAAGACTGAGAAGTGTTTCTGGATACCGACTCTTATTAACGCGCTATAGTATGGCGCCTTAACAGAATTGAAGGTTACAGCAACTACGAGTATCACCTATTTTAAGTAATAAACCAACAAAAAAAGAGGCTATGACAGAGAGTGTGCTGCAAAAAAAAATAACAGATGCACAGGAAAATACATTCCGTTAAAATAAAACGTTGCAGAAATTACAGGGTATCTTACAAAAAAGAAATGAAATCCCACCAAAAACATTTCATGTAAAATTGGTTGCCATGTTTCGCATTGTCATGCCACTTTCACTGACAAAAAGAAATCAGATGAGATCTGACTGAATTTAAAAAGCCAAGCTGCTAACTCTACAAAGTCTAACGCTACAATACTTATCTCTGTAAGCCTTAAATCTTGGTCAAAAAGCATGGCTTGGTCGTTTCATGGAACTATTACATTACTATTACAATTATACATCATTCAAGAGCAGAGATTTTAGTTTGTCTTTCTTTTTCTTCCTTAGAAGTCCATGTACGACATGTTATGCGACATATGTTTGTAACTGACAGCCGGAAAACGACCAAGCCATGCTTTTTGATAAAGATTGAAGGCTTACAGAGGTAAGTATTGTAGCGTTAGACTTTGTAGAGTTAGCAGCTTGGCTTTTCAAATTCAGTCAGATCTCATCTGATTTCTTTTTGTCAGTGAAAGTGGCATGACAATGCGAAACATGGCAACCAATTTTACATGAAATGTTTTTGGTGGGATTTCTTTTTTCTTGTCGGTTTTTTGTGTTATTATTATATTTACGATAATGCATAGCGTAGATGGTATTTTAAGGCCCATACTGCCTGAAGTCCTTGACTCAGCACTCGACTCAATGTAGTTATATTATACAATGTAATCCGTGTGTGTGCGTGTACCGGCCGCGGTGCAGATGCCGGAACAGGTCGTGCAGGCGGGTGAAGTCCGGCCGCATATCCGGCGCCTCGCTCCAGCACTGGCGCATCACGCTCACGGCTTCCGGCGGCGCCGCGCCCATCGACACCGAGGGCCGGATCAGTGGCGGAGGCCGCCGCAACTTCTCCACTATTTCTGCAACACGACCAGAGTGTCGACTTCTCTCCCGCGCTTTCCGGCCGTCGCGCACCGCTCTTCTCGGGCGTCTTACCTTCGGGCGTTAGAGCCAGCATGCAGTAGGGCTCACCGCGCACGATCACCTCCTGCATGATGATGGCAAAGGAGTAGACGTCTCCGGGCTGCGTGCCGCGCTCGCGAGCCGCGGGATCCCGCAGCAGCTCGGGCGCCGTCCAGAGCAGGTCGCGCGCAGATACCGCGCCCACCGCCGGCAGCTGCTGCGCGCGCGCGAATGCGCCCAGCCCGTAGTCCGTGAGGCGCAGCACCCAGCGAGAGTCTACGACACAGTTCCGCGACGTGAGGCGTCCGTGCACGCGCAGGGGCGACGCGTGCAAGTACCGCATGCCCTTCACCAGGTCCGTGAGCAGCGACAGCCGGAACGTCCAGTCCAGCTTGATCTCGTCCGCCATCAGCACGTCTTCCAGCGAGCCGCGCCCGCAGTGATCCCACACCAGAGCCGGCGCGCCCGTCGGACCGACTGCGCACAGCCACCCTGACGATAATAAAAACCGGACAAGTACGAGTCAGTTTTGCTCACCGCGGGTTCTATACAAACGAGATAAAAGAAGTACCGGGCGAAGCTGTCCATACATATAAATAAAAAAAATAAAAAACCGACTTCAAAAACAACACACAATGATGCCACAACAAAGAATGAACTAATATTTAGTATGACGGCGCATAGTTTTAAGTTTATTTAATATATTTTATTGACTGGCCTTGTGGCTTAGTTGGTAGTGTGTCTACCTGCTGAACTGAAAGGTCGTGGGTTCGATCCCGACCCAGAGCAAACATTTGTGTGATGAGCATGGATGTTTGTTCTGTGTCTGGGTGTTTCTATGTATCGTATGTATAAGTATATATAAAAAAAAAGTATATATGTATTCTATCAGCCATCTAGTTCCATGGTACAAGCTTTGCTTAGTTTGGGCTAGATGGTGTTGTGTGAAATGTCCACAAATATTTATATTTATTTATTTATAGACATAGACATAGACATAGACATAATTTTATTGTAACAAAAACACAAGAAAATAAAAAATCATACACACAAAATAGGTCACAAAATTATGTTTTTTTGTCACAATCCTTAATTATACCTAGTTACTTATTTTAAAAAAAAACACCCTTTTGACCGCATCGATTATACATATCTATCAATACAAGACATATCAATACAAAACAGAAAACTGACCGATGAAGGGATTGAGGTTCTCGTGTCTAAGTGCTTGCATGAGAAGCAACACGTTGATTGTTTTCTGTTTGAGGTCGATACTGAAGGAGGGCGTGCCGCCGTCTCCGCCGGCCGTCTCGAGCAGTTTCACGTGCACGGCGTCACCCTGCAACCATCGACACCGTGCGGTGTACTGTTGCGTCACGCGCCGCGTCACACATCGACACCGTGCGGTGTACTGGCGCGTCACGCGCCGCGTCACACATCGCCACCGTGCAATGTATTGTCACGTCACACGCGCCACGACACACATCGACACCGTGCGGTGCACTGTCGCGTCACGCGCCGCGACACACATCGACACCGTGCGGTGTACTGTCATGTCAAGCGTCGCGAGACACATCGACACCGTGCGGTGTACTGTCACGTCACGCGCCGCGACACACATCGACACCGTGCGGTGTACTGTTGCGTCACGCGCCGCGACACACATCGATACCGTGCGGTGTACTGTCGCGTCACGCGCCGCGTCACACATCGCCACCGTGCGATGTATTGTCACGTCACACGCGTCACGCGCCGCGATACATATCGACACCGTGCGGTGTACTCTCACGTCAAGCGTCGCGACACACATTGACATCCGTGCGGTGTACTGGCGCGTCACGCGCTGCGACACACGTCGACACCGTGCGGTGTACTGTCGCGGCACGCGCCGCGTCACACATCGACACGTGCGGTGTACTGTCGTGTCAGGCGCCGCGACACACGAGCGGAGTACAGGCGGTCACCTTGTAGGGGACGCGGCGGTCGGGCGCGAGCCGGTTGACGCTGCAGGTGGAGGAGGGGGCGGAGGGGGCGCGCACCGCCGGCGGCTGCTTCAGGAGGTCGGGCCGCTCCAGCTCCGGCCCGCCGAACTCGTGCAACTGCTGCAGCCAGCACGACAGCATCGTCTCCATGCCGTCTCCGACGCAGCGCCGCTCGTCCGCCGGGAATGAGAAGTCTCGCGGGTCAAGTACGGCGTCGCCACCGCGCCGCCGCCGCCGGCGTTCGGCCGCCACCCGGCGTACCGCCAGCGCCGCGGCCGCCGCGAGCGCCGCCGCCAGCACCACTCCGCCGGCCGCAAAGAGCGTGGTGCCTACAGCGCTCTCCTCCACCTCCGCGAGCCGGCCGAGCGCGTCGGTCGCGTTGCGGGTGCGCACTTCCGTCAACCACTCGCGCGCGTCTTCAGTCGACAGCGTGGACTCGGTGGCGAAGGAGCCGACGCGGACCCAGGCGCCAGGTTTGGACGCCGCGCGCCGCCACACGTGAAACGTGAACTCCGCCGCGCGTGTCTCAGTTCGCGTGTGACTCGTCACGCGGTGCACTTCCGCCGCCGCCTGCTCGTACACTCGCTCGAAGTCTTCGTCCATCTTTTCGTCGCTGAGAAGCAGCAGATCGCGCCAGGGCAGGTTCTCGTCGATATGAGAAAGTAGGTAGTCGAGGCGTCGACGACGCGTCGGATCCGACCTAGGTTTCTCATTTTCAGAACTATCGGAAGCGTTAACTCCTTCGTTAATTCGATTATCGAATACAGTTTTGGGCGTGCCTGTGGTGAGAAGACGAGATGAGGTATCACGTGTGGCAGACGGTGACAGAGAACGGATACCCGTCTGCGCACCGGGCGGGTGGGCTTCGCCGCCGCCTGGTGTAGACACGTCGTACTTCCCGGCCGTCACTTCCTCCACGTGCAGCAGCAACGTAGTGCCTGCATTCTTCGTCGAAGAATTCCTTTCGCCGACTGCGATATTTTGCCTCGTCACACAGCGGATCTCCACTGAAATTAAACAAACAGGACAACGTTTCGGTCATTCTTTTCAATTTATGGTTGTTGAACTAATTTGTAACATAATTACTCACTTAGTTGCTATGTTGTATACTAGATGTCGTTCATAAACGAAGACGGAAATCCTAGCTCGCGATATAGAGATATGCAGCGATGGACACATATAAACATGAGTCGGTTAGACAAAAAAAACAAATCTGAGGTGATTCGTGGTTTCATTTCTACTATCCCTCAGACCCTCCTACCCCTAGGAATCCGAACAATGGTTCACAAACCTGGCCATTGAGATTTGGATATTTATTGAAAAATCAACAGAGCTCTAAGCAGCTTTTCTTACGCTCTATAAAAATAAGCATCTTTTAATAAAACCGTAACTCTTTTAACGGCATATTCATGATTTTGTTACTTACATGGGTTTTGAGGTAAGGTTTTTTTTTACCGATTTCAAAAAAAGGAGGTTATCAATTCGACCTGTATGTTTGTAATATTGTCAGAATTGGACAGTTTTTGTATATGTTAGTCTATACCAGCTTCTAAACATGTGTGCCAAATTTCATAAGTGTATGTATGTTTGTATATTTGTATGTTTTGTCCACGTATTACGCAGAAACTAGAAGTTGTATTGCAAAATCTTTTTTCATTGAATAAAATGTAGACACGCGGTCAAGCCAAGTTCAAGCAAACAGAACTGGCGTGCGAAGATTGACCTCCCTCGCAAAGTTGGACCTGCCTAATCGGACCGTTTGTCCTAGGTAGACGTGTTCGTCAACAACTTCAAGAGTGGAGTTCCCCACAGATATTGGGGTGGGCACTACATGGGCGCGTTCGACATAACCTTCGTTTTGTCTATGTTAATTTTGAGGCCCACCAGTTGGGAAACTCTATTGAGGTCTTCGAGCATCGTACTGAGGTCTTCCATCGACTCTGCCATGAGTACTATATCGTCGGCAAACCGAAGGTGAGTGATGTACTCGCCGTTAATATTGATGACGAGCCCTCTCCATTCCAGAAGCTTATAGGCATCTTCCAAACCGGCGGTAAACAGTTTCAGAGAGACAACGTCTCCCTGCCTCACGCCTCTTTTCAATGAAATTGCCTCTCAATTCTGGTCTTGTACTCGGACTGACATGGTGGCGTTGTTGTACAAACACTTCAGCACTTCGACATACCGATAGTCAACACGGCATCGTTGGAGAGCCTCAAGCACCGCCCAGGTCTCGATCGAATCAAAGGCTTTCTCATAGTCCACAAACGCTAAACAAAGGAGCAAGTTAACTCTTCGGTCTTCTGTATCACTTGCCGCAGCGTGTGGATGTGGTCTATGGTACTATAGCCTTTTCGGCAACCGGCTTGTTCGGGAGGCTGGAAGTCATCGAACCTGCGTTCAAGATGATTCGTGATGACCCTTGAAAACAGCTTATAGACATAGCTCAGAAGCGAGATGGATCTGTAGTTCTTCAGCAAAGTGTTGTATCCTTTTTTGAAGAACAGCGCCACCACGCTTCTGTTCCATGCTTCTGGCATTGTACCTTCAAGCACGACGGAATTGAAGAGCCTCTGAAGGGCTTTCAGTATCGGTGTTCCACCCGCTTTCAGTAGTTCTGATGTAATTCCGTCGTCGCCCGGTGCCTTGTTGTTCTTGAGCTGTTTCAAAGGCCATCCTTATCTCGTACAGGCTGATGTCCGGGGTATCTTCGGTATAATGTCGAGTCAGTTTGGCTCTTGGATCTTTACCCAAACTGCTAACAGGTTTTGCGACCGATGTGTATAACTGTCTATAGAACCTCTCGATCTCCCTCAACACTTCTGCTTTGGTCGACGCTAGACTGCCATCTTCTGTCTTCAACCACTCCAGATAGGTAGTTGGGTGAATACAAAGGAAAAAATCCGAAACTAGTACATTTTTATCATTTTATTATAATTTTTCAATTAATTGATTCTATTAGAAACACTTACATATAGTGTCTGTAATGTAAGAACCAGCAAGAAAAACCGGACAAGTGCGAGTCAGACTCGCCCACCAAGGGTTCCGTACAAACTAGTAGATAAAAGGGGGAAATCATAATTTTTTTTATAATTTCCTTCATAAACTGAAAAATATACATCGTAAAAATATTTAAAAACCTGTTTTAACATACACTAATTAAGTTCTTTCATATGACACGGTTAATTCACTTCAAAATTAAGACCCTCATTCCTTGCATAAAGACCCTATTTTTTGTGATCAAATTAAAAATGTCCAGTTTTCGGATTTTTTACTATATGTGTACTGTAACACAATGCTTCTTGCCAAATTTCATAGTTCTAGATCAACGGGAAGTACCCCATAGGTTTTGAATCGCTTGTGAGTGTCGAAATCTGGGGGCACGGCAGTGGCCCCGGCCAAGTTGAGCAGCAAGGCCACGCCGTACCATCCTTTTCTTGAAGCCATTCAGGGCACTTTCGACACCCCTGTAACTTTGTTGTGATTAAAGCTAGAAGTCTGAAACTTCAGAAACAAAGAGAATATAATGATACTAAGTATATTTCCGAATTTCATTCAATTTGAACCAATGGTTTAAGAATTATTGCAAGTCAAATTTCCTTGATTTTGTCACTGACTCACTACTCATCTACTCATCTATACACTCACCGATCATCAAAATTCTAAGGTACTTCTAGCAGACATACGAGCTTGAAATTTTGAACACAATTAGTGTTTAGCCTACAAAGCATGGAAAAATTGAGTCATACAACAATTTCAGTCCCATTCTAGAGATATGTTAACATTGTAATTTGATACATTTATATAGGATTACAAAGTTAATTTTGCGGTTTATTCCAGTTTTCGTCGCTTAAGCCGCAATTGCGGTTGATAGATATGTATTTAGGTAAATATAGAGTACATATAGGAAAGCTTTGGTCAGTTGCTTCGTACATTCATCTATTTATATCAAGCACGATTCCGGTCATGTGTAATTAGATTACTGCTGCCACGTTTTCTACGATGCAGGCAAGTATAAGCTGGAAGATTTGAAATGGAGTCCGTTTATCGGCGACCTAAGATGTTATACAGGTAATAATAAACTAGTTGCCAAGAAGCTACTTAGTCTCGAGCATCGACGTAAAGTAGCATGTCTGCGACTATATTCTATCGATTTGGAGTCATTCTAATTATTAAAGAAATAAAGATGTCTAATATCGATATGGTTACTACAAAAGTTGTTAGTTAACTAATTAGGTCACAATTTCTTACAAAATGGTTGGATAAATGCTCTCATAAATAGTACTAAATTTAACCGACTTGGTTTTACATTAGATCTCACAACTTTTTGTGGTAGAACGCAGCTCGACAGCAGCTCGGCTTGGCTTTTTGTACATAAGTATTATGTTTTTGATGGGATGTTAATTTTTTACGACATATTCGGCTGTAACGTTTTTTTTACGAAAACTGAGAAATTTTATTTTTCTTTCTACAGCAAGATACTATGGATCTGCGTATAGGGTTTTAATTTCAACACGATACCTTCACGCGTTCCCGAGATAAAGGTCTTGACACCCGGACAGACGGACAGACAGACGGACAACAAAGTGATCCTATAAGGGTTCCGTTTTTTCCTTTTGAGGTACGGAACCCTAAAAATTAATTGATGACAACCGGTCTTTATGTGGATTTTAATGTCTTCACGTGAATATATAACGAGTAGAATACCACCCTTAATATTTTTAGGGTTCCGTACAAGTTACAGCCGAATATGTCGTAAAAAACTCACATTTCGACACTCACTCAAAACCATTTGATATTAATTTTATCATGAATAAGTACCCACTAATAATTTATGTACAAAAAGTAATGATATCCCATCAAAAATGTGAAAAAGAAAACGACAAAAGAAGTGAGATCTAAATGGGTGCCGAGTTCAATGGTCAGTCCTGAAATTTATTTATAGCAACATAAAATATTTTATAACAACTTCAAATATCATTTCTTCTTATAACTTAGGATAATATATTAAAACCTAAGGTCTAACTTGGCTAGTTTTCATATACGAATTATATAATAGCTTTCGCAAGTTTTAAAGCTGTAAATTTGCTGTAAAAAAGCAAAAATTTGGCTTGCTGGTAGAAACTAGGCATCGAACATAGGGCTCTTCCATGATTGTTTTAGTTTATTTTATTATTTTATATTTTTAGGAAAACTTACAGCCTAAATACTTAAATAAACTATACATTTATATAAACGACGAGGCTAATTACAAGTTTTCGCCTATAATTTGGAAAAATATGAAATAAAGCTTGACGCTGTACGGGCTTATCTATATACCAATCTTAACAATATTTGCAGATGAAAAGATACAGAGCGGAAAAAAAATAAAAATAAAAATATATAGGCCAATTTCAAGTAATTTGTAAATTAGTTTAGTTTGTGAATCAAAGAATTCAGAAGTTAATTGTGAACGTATAAAATTCACACTATTGAAAAATATATCAATATCATATTTTGATAAGTATTTGTTCATAGACGATGTGGTTCTGTGAAGAAAAATACCCTCGATATAGTTTCAAAAGATGATGTAAAAAGTGCCGTGTGTCTGGATCTGAACGAAGGTGTATGAAATAAAATTTTACTAAGTAATTCTGTATTATCTAGTAGGTACTTCATAATAATTCGTATATGAGAACTAGCCAAGTCAGACTTCAATGTATTATTTTATTTTATTTTATTTTACATGGAAAACTAACAGCTACTAAATGAAAATAATAAAATTAAATGGGAACACATTAGCCATACACAGTTTTCGCTTATAGGTACAATTCCAAAATTCAAGTGCCCATTTCAACAAATTGTGTAAATACACAGATACAAATTACATTATATTATTATTATTTTATTTTTTTTATTCTTTTTAGCTAGCTTTAATGTAGTGCAATCATTTTTTTTTTGTAGTATCAAAAAAGTCTTTTGAGATTATGTTTTTAAAAGTATCTTGCTTCATTGTATACAAATCAACATACATAGAATATTTAGCGTTATAATTGCTAGATGTTCGAGCCATGAAAGAGTTCCTACGGTAGTTGGTGTCATGGCGCCAGGTGAATATCTGCAGGTAGTTTTTACGCGGCGCTGAACGAACAGGGGTCATTAGACCTACCCTGGCCAAGAGTGAAGGACAGTCAATTCTGTTCAGAATAATTTTATGTAAAAATGTGAGGTCCGCAGCTTCCCTTCTGATTTTGACCGGCAACATATGGTGGTGGTAGCAGGATTCCTCATATTCATAGTCAGAGTTCCGTATCCCTGCTTTATAGTTCAGGTAACGCACGAACTTTCTTTAGGGCCTTTCAAGAATATTTGTATATTTATCGTAGCACGGATTCCACACTTGCGATGCGTATTCAAGATGGCTTCGTACTAGAGAACATTACAGGATCTTTAGAGTCTTGATCAATTTAAAATCCTTAGTTACCCTTAAAATAAAACCCAGACTTTTCATGGCCTTAGCCGATATGTTGTCTATGTGTTTGCCGAAGAGAAGTTTTGAATCTAAAGTGACACCGAGATCAACAACCGAGTCGGTTCTGACGAGAGACTGCCCATTGATCTTCTAGTCATACACATGAGTATTTGTAGATCTACTGAAAGTAATGCAGCAGCATTTCATTATATTAAGGTTAAGTTTGTTCATAGCGCAGTAATCCTGAAGTCTATCAAGGCAGCCTGAAATAGTTCCGAATCGCGATGGTCGTTGATCACTTTAAAAAATTCAGAAAGAAAGTCAGAATGTTTGAAACACTGATAAATATCGTTTATGAAGATAATAAACAAGAGAGGGCCGAAGATCGATCCCTGGGGAACTCCAGAGGGCATGGGAGATGGAGCCGACATGAATCCGTTCAGTGCTACAGTCTGGGAACGACCTTGGACATAAGAGGTGAACGACCTGAGGACATCGCCTCGAATGCCGGCAGCAAAAAGCTTATCAAGAAGGATAGAGTGGTCGATGCGGTCAAATGCTTTGCTATAGTCCGTATAGACAGCATCGACCTGCCCCCCACCCTCCATACCTGGAGTTACTGCATCAGTGAACGAGACCAGATTAGTAGTGGTAGATCGCCCTTTAAGAAAGCCGTGTTGCTGAGGCAGGAAAGAGTGTTTGAGTACGGCATAAATTTGGTCGTGGATAATTTTTTCGAACACCTTAGCCAACACGCAGAGCTTTGAGATGGGTCTACAATTTGATATTTCCCGCTTATGTCCTTTTTATGAATTGGCGTTATTATAGCCGATTTCCAAATATTAGGCATTACACCATCGGCAATAGACCCGTTAAAAAGCAGCGCGACAGGATATACCATCTATCAGCACAACATGCTAGAAGATGAGGATGGAGACCGTCCGGACCAGCTGACTTACTGCGATCTAGTGTTTTTAACAGTTTAGATAGAAATGAGGTAGAAATTTCAATTGTAGAAATGTCAGTTGCTGAGTCAGTGACCATAGGATTAGAGCAAGCCGAAACAGGAGCATCCAGTGGTTTACCTAAGTAGTTAGAATTAAAAAAAAACGCAAAAGCACCGCAGATACTAACCACCACCTAGTGATTGTTTACCGGCAACTTAGGCTCTTGCGTATTGTTTTATTAAAAATAGTTAAACGTATTTTATTGTCGTGAAAATTGTGATAGTGTGTTCCGCCGTAACTGATTCACCTGTGAGTGTGTTGGAGTGCTATTTAATGCGCGGTATTATGCGTAATTAACGTTTTATTCTCCGCGTATAAGATCGATATAACAAGGAAAAAAAGTGGGTGGTTCTAAAACTTTTTTTTTTTGACATTTTAATATTTGTTTTTATAACATTTAAAGAAGAAATAACGTTTATTACCTATTACAAAGTCGTTTCACGCTGTGCTTCAAAACCCTTTATCGTTTTTTTTTTTTATTATCACCTACGTCACGGAGACCATACTATTTTTTTCATTAATTCGCTAACAAAGTATCCACTATGGCGAAGTGCTCGGCTTGTGGAAAGTTCCTGTCACCTACAGGTGCCGCTTCGTGTACGTCCTGCACCGGTGTTTTTCATAAAGGATGCGTGGGTCTTTCCGACGGTGCTTTAATAGCTAAAGATTGGTCGTGCCCCGACTGCAAAAAAAAGCAGCCGCGGCGGGGTGACAATAGTAGCACCCCAGTGAAATCTCAGGAGCTCCAAGCCTCCCAGGAACAGGACAGCAGTGCGACTCAATCCACCACAAGCGTAACTCTGTCTTCCATGCAGACCGCTTCTCCCGTCGGTGAGTCTGACCTACAAAATATACGACGTGAACTCTCCGAATATATGCTCGAGCTTCGTGAATTCCGTAAAGAGCTCCGACTCTCTATGGCAAACATGGGTGAACGGATGGACACGTTCGAGCGGCGGTTGGAGGCGGTCGAGCGGAGGGAGCCGGAGATATCTGTGGCCAGTACCGCGGAGGCTGTTGAGCTTCAGCAGACGGTATCGCAGTTGAGGATGGAGCTAAACGACCGAGATCAAGACTTACTCTCATGTGATTTGGATATCGGTCAACTACCAGAGCAGAGAGGAGAGAATACTGTGCACGTCGTCACCGTGCTCGCGGCCAAGCTGGGGGTGACACTAGTGGATCATGACGTCGTGTTTGCTGAACGTATCGGAGCAATGGAGTCGGGTAGCAATGCTGATAGCGGGGCCGTCAGTGGACGGGATCGCCGCGTCATCGTGCGGCTGGCGCGCCGACATCTGCGTGATGAGCTGCTGCGCGCAGCACGCGTGCGCCGCGGTCTCTCCTCTGAGGACATAGTACCGGATAGTCCGTCGCGTCGAGTATACATCAACGAACGGCTGACGCGTGCCAATCGGCAGCTGTTCCACCGAGTCCGAGAGGAAGGTCGTAAGAGACAATGGCGGTACTCATGGACGAAGAGAGGCCGGATATACGTAAGGCAGAATGATGGCAAGAAGGTGCTCGCTATTCGTTCCGATAAAGATCTTGAGCGTGTTTTTAAGGATGAAATTGTTTGATAGACAAATATTCAACAAAAACAAAAAATACTTTCAAAATAATTGCTATGTATCTTTCTCTCTTATGTATATTTTCTTTCTTTTATCTTCATATATAATTGATACTCTGTTAGCTGTATATTATATTGTGTGTCACGTAAAGGTTGTTCATGACATTTTAAATTATAATTATTGTTGTTTCATACCCAGCATTAATCAAGTAGTATGCCCATTGCCGCATAGACTTATATTAATAATTAATTTTTCTTCGTTTTATTTGATTTTGTATGTATTAATAAATAAAAATTGTTTACAATGGGAAATAGTAAGTTTTTAAAAGTTGGTCTATTTAATGCTGGATCTCTGGGTACTAAGCATGATGATTTTATCGCTGCTATGCAGAAATACTCAGTTGACCTTATGGCGATAAATGAAACATGGTTGAAGCCTGGGCAAACGGGCCGTGCCCCGGTCGTGCCAAATTACCGTCTACGTCACATTCCTCGTCCGAATCATATTCGTGCTGGTCATGGCGGAGGTGTAGGTTTTTATGTAAAGCGAGGACTTAATGTACGATTGTGTCCTCACCCTGTCGGGCCAGATGTTGAACAGATGTGGTTTAAGCTAAATGTCAAATCCTCTAAAATTATTATTGGTACAGCTTACCGCCCCCCATGGCTAGATACTGATGATTTCTTTGAAGCGTTGTCGGATTCAATTGCATCTTTCTCTTACTGTGATAATGTAATTTTACTGGGAGATTTTAATATCAATGTACAAGATATACGTGATCCTAATCTGAAAGCCTTCAAAAATTTTCTTTCTGACACTGGGTTAAATCAGATTGTACACGATCCCACTCATTTTACAGATCATAGCCAAAAGCTAATTGATGTAGTCTGTACGAACATTCGCGCGCGTAGTGTGCTGGTGGAGTTGGTTGGCTCAAATTTAGGACATGCATATGTCAATTGTGAATTTGTTTTTAATAAGCCTAAAGCTCCGACTATACGCATTATGTATAGGCCTTTACAGGATATATCGCTGGAAGTGTTTACGTTGCACTTGGAATCAATTAGATGGGACCTTTTAAGCAACGCTGACTCTGTTGATTCTATGGTAATGGGGCTAAACCGTGAGTTACTGTTATTGTTCGATATGCACTCTCCTTTAAAAACCAGGTTTATTAGAGATCAGCCCACTCCTTGGCTTACTGATACTGTCAAGCTCATGATGCGTCTTCGTGATGCAGCGCTTGCACGATTTCAAAAAACGAAATTAGATAGTCATAAAATCTATTACAAAGATTTAAAAAAACAGGTATCTAGTGCCCTGCATTCTGAGAAGGTAGCCTTTTTTGATCAACACATAAATAGGAACATTAAAAATTCCAGATTACTGTGGAAAAACTTAAAAAAAAGTGTTTTACCTAAAAGCCCCGTGGATATTCCACAGCAATTTGATAATCCTAACATAATTAATGATAATTTTCTTAACATACCTGGTAACGCAGATGTGGCAATATCTACTATGTCATATTTTGAATTCAATCATTTCAAGAATTCTCCAAAGTTTAGTTTTCAATCAGTTACTTCAAATACGATTCTAAAATACATTAAACAAATTAAATCTAATGCTTCGGGAACCGATGGGATATCATTAGACATGATTAACTTAACGCTTCCTCAAAGTCTCGATACAATTACGACAATAGTCAACAAATCTCTAGAGACTGGCACTTTCCCTACTCTTTGGAAAACTTCAATTGTTAAGCCCATATCTAAAATACCTAACCCACTTGAACTAAAAGATTTGCGCCCAATTAGTATTCTGCCCTGTCTTTCTAAAGTGCTGGAAAAGGTTGTGAGCTATCAAATAACGGAATATCTCGAAAGGGAACACATCTTACCCGATTTGCAATCAGGTTTCAGGAAGCTTAGAGGGACCAACACTGCTCTACTTGACGTGACTGATAGTATTTTAGCTTCTCAAGATCAGGGTATGGGTACTATTCTAGTATTGCTTGACTTTTCACGTGCTTTTGATTCAATAAATATTCCCTTACTTTTATCAAAACTACATTTTTATGGTCTAGACCCTAATGCCATTAGATAGTTTAATTCTTATTTGAGTGGACGGGCTCAGTTTGTAGAAATCTTAAAAGAGAGTGGCGAAGTGTTACGTTCTCTTCTACGAGCTATTATTAGAGGTGTACCTCAAGGTTCAATCCTGGGCCCTTTATTGTTTATCCTTTATATTGCTGATGTTGTTAAGTGTATACGTCACTGTAAATTCCATATATATGCTGACGACATTCAACTTTATTTGCATTTTAAGCCCTGTGATATAGACGCAGCGGTAGTTAATTTGAACCAGGATCTGGAAAGAGTTCAGGCTTGGGCGTCAGCTAATTCGCTACTATTAAATGCCAAAAAAACAAAATTCATGTTTCTAGGCTCCAAACAACAAATTTTAAATATAGCACTGTCCAGTCCTATACTAAAGATAAATGGTGAAATGATTGAACGGGTTCATGAAGCGAGAAATCTGGGACTTATTTTAGACGAGCAGTTGAAATTCGAACAGCATATCAGCGAAATTGTTAAGAACAGTTTTTATCGTCTTAAAGTTCTGTATAAAATTAGGAATTACATCAGTACTGATCTTCGTATAAAACTAGTAGACTCACTCGTGCTGTCTAGATTTAATTATGTGGACACAGTGTACGGACCCTGTCTTTTCATGAAAACCTCTCGTCTTATCCAAAGAGTTCAAAATGCATGCGCTCGTTTTTGTTTTAATGTGCCCCCGCGCAGTCACGTTACCCCATTTTTTAACGAACATAATATCCTTAAAATGGAACAGAGAAGGACACTTCACCTCGCTACTTTATTATTCGGTGTTATTAAATACCAGGTGCCATTTTACTTGTATTCTAAGCTTTCTTGGGTCCGTGACTGTAATCCATATCCACATAGAACGACATGCAAGTTACTATTGCGTACACCGAGGCACGGCTCTGCTGCGTTCCGTGGTAGTTTTCGATTTAGTGCTACCAAATGTTGGAATTCTCTTCCACCACCTATACGTGACACTCAAAGTAGGTTTAGTTTTAGGTTGAAGTGTAAGAAGCATTTGTTGGAATTGCAGAAAAGCGAATAGAGGGTATAGTTTATTATTATTATTTATGCTTCTTGACTTCCTGATTTCAGATATTTAATTTGATCTCAATCCTTTTGCTTTTCTGGTAATGCCACCCAACTTCTTATCTATATCACCCAGAATGTTATTGTTTTGAACCTTAGCCTTAGTACACATATATATAATTTGTTTCCAGTCATATAGCTGCATACTTGCTGCGTCTCAGCTTCTTCTCTCCTATAGACAATATGTATTTCATTATTTATTTATTTTTGTGTTTTTTTTTTTTTACCCTGACTTATCTCAGTAAATCTTGTCTTTAACATCGCGTCTAAACTGTTATGTATATACTTATTTATAATATATGTTCATTTGCAATACTGTTTATAACTTCAGAATTATGTGTGTGTGTGTATGTAAGTGTGTGTGTGTTTTGTGTGTGTGTGTCGGAAGGTTAGTGCTGAAAATCAGCGCTGCTGATCGCTCAGCAGCATTATCGCTGAGCACTTACCTTTTTTGATACGCCAGATACTACAGCGAAAACTGTATATTTTTTAGGCTCAATAGTCTTACTTTTGTTATTTTTACTTGTGTTCTCTCTTTTTGTTGTAGTGTATGGTGTAGAAAAATAAAATATTTTCTTTCTTTCTTTCTTTCTTTCTTTCTTACTATCACAGGAGTCGAGTGTTCGCTCATTATACGTCATTGATGATGGGTATGAGTTGTGCTGCTTATTAGACTGGACGTACGACCAGAATGCTTTAAGATTCTCCCGTATAGAATTTTCGACCTCAGCAATATATTTTAGATAGCATTCACGCTCAACCCTTTTCGCACGCTCGCGCAGAACCCTAAAAGTGTTCATATCAGAAATATTTTTATAAGTTTTGAATTTCCGGTGATATTTTTATTTTATCTTTTAGGATTCTGAGCAGCGCTGGTGAGTACCAGACTGGGTACCGAGTAGGGCTCACCCATTTGCATGGAATGTACTTGTCCCTAAGCTCCAATAACAGATGGTTAAATCGACCTACCGCGTCCTCCATGCTATCAGAAGAAAGGAGTGATTGCCAATCTTGGGTATCCAACTCATTACAGATCGATGAATAGTCCCCTTTAGCATATAAAAACTTAGGTCTTGCGACAGGAATCAAAATATTCGTATGAATAAAGTGCGGAGTACAGACTAGTGCAGGGTCAAATTTGTCCTCCTTTAGCATCGGATCTAAACAGCGAACTGCAGTCACTTCATCATTGGCCAGAACTAGATCGAGGATATTGCCGTCGTACATGTTAGTTACATTATTGAATTGATATAAATTGTTAAGATGAGGTCTAAAACCTCCAGGTGGTCGCAGTTTGTACTACTAACCACTGGTAATAAGTACGTATAGTTGGTCGACTTCATCCATGATATAATAATAATATAATAATAATAATCAATTTATTTCAAGCCACTGGGGCCCATATTACAAAATGGAGATATTACAATTAATTAATTAATAATAATCTAACACATAAAAGGCCAATAAATAAAATTAAATATATAAATAATCCAATTACTAACAATTTTAAAATCAAAACAATGATAAATAATTAAATATCACTAATAAAAAGAAAAGCAAATATGGATCAAATAAAAATATGTAAATTAATTAATGTTGTCAATATAGTAAATTTAAAAATGTCAAAAACGGAAAAAAAAAATTAATGTCAAAACAGAAATTAAGTCAAAGGAAACAAAAAAAATTAATAAAACAATAGCTATATGAAATTATTATTCCTATTTATATGTCGTCGTGCTGCCCCGCAGAGAATCGGACAGTCGATGCGACCTGCTACTACACTTAGAATGCTGTTGGTGCTGCCCCGGACACGGCTGAGCAACGACGCGGCTCGTTTGCGCATTATGGCGTAAAAGTCATCTACCCGAGCGTCCGCAAACATACCCGACGCACTACAGCGCCAAGGCAGCCTCAACAGCATCCTAAACGCGTTATTGTACTGCACGCGCAAGGCGTTGATTGCTTTCAGCGAATAGTTGACCCACAGACTGCACGTATAAAACGACTGGCAGTATGCCTTATAAAGATCGACCTTTACTGCTACCGTACAGCGAGCAAATCTGCGAGACAACATATTGCTTCTAACAGCCAACGCCCTGCGCTCCCTCTCAATGTCTTCGTCATCTGTGAGATCGTCCGACACCCAGTGACCCAGGTACTTGAAACGAGTGACTCTAGCCAAAGGGACACCGTTTAAAGTGAGGGGAGGCATGATGTGCGTCTTGAAGCCCTTTGACTGAAAGACCAAAACTTCACTTTTCTTTCCATTGTACCTGAGCCCATGAGCTTCGGCGTATCTCTCGCAAATTTTGAGGAGTTTTCTGACGGCGCTTATCGAGGGACCAAGCAGCACCATGTCGTCGGCGTAGCTGATATTGTTGATGAACTTCCCATCTATGGAACAACCAACTCCTGCGCCGCTCAGTTCCTCGACAAGTCCGTTAACATAAAAGTTGAAAAGGCGCGGAGAAGACAAACCCCCTTGCCTCACACCGCACCTCAACCCATATGTATCAGAAATTACTCCCGCCCACTTTACAACGTTTGTCTGATTGTTGTACCAATAATTAAAAATGTTAATTACCTCTTTAGGGAGAGTAGTTTCCCTCCTCATCTTATTCCAGAGCACATTATAAGACACCAAATCGAAGGCTTTCGAAAGATCGAGAAAGCATGCATAGACCGGCGTTTTCCGATCAGTGTAATACCGGACAGTGTGCTTGAGGCAGAGTATTGCAGTTTCCGTAGATAACCCCGCTCTAAAACCGAACTGGGCATCATTCAATTCAACATGTTTACTCAATATACGATCAAGCAGACTGTCCAGTACTTTTGCCACAGTCGTAGCCAACGAGATGGGCCTATAATTGCTCTTATCAGATGAGTCACCTGTCTTATTTTTAATTATTGGTACAACAAGAGTCTTTAAACACTCATCCGGCATGTATGAGTGTCTTACACAAAAAGTAAACAACATTGCCAACACTCGTGGCAAATGAACCCCAGCATGCTGCAGATGCTCGATACTAATACTGTCGTGTCCTGGTGACTTACCTCTTGTAATTTTTTCTATTGCTAATGCCACCTCTTTAGCCGTGAAACGTGGTAATAAACCAATTGACACTTGTTGAGTTTTAGAATCGAGCACCCCCTGCTCGCCGGCTATGGGTACAGGTTCCACTTGGAAGTGACTCTTGAACATATTAGCAATATCACGTGGGTCGCTTATGCCATCAACAATGAGAGGGGCTTGCACCTTAGGGTTTAGACGCTTAGTAGTTTTCCAAAAGCTTTTAAAATCTTTATTAGCGTGGTGTGAAGCTAAAATATCCATCTTTATTTGCTCGGCATTGTTCCGGCACCATTTAAGCTTAGCTTTAAAAGCACGCCTCGTCTCGGTCATGTTTTTGTAAGCCATTCCCCGCGTAGGCTTACCGTGTAACAGCCAGAGTTTATAACACAGCCGAGCTGTTTTATGAGCATCTTGTACATGTCTATTCCAGCCCACAACAATACGCTTATTTTTAATAACTATATTTGTATCTGAGCTAGAGGTGCTTTCTGCCGCGTCATGTAAGATGTCAATAATTTCCTTATATAACCTATCTATAACTAGCCTATGTTCTAAATTATTACAAATATTGTCACAGCACTCTGAGAGTTTAGTAGGAAAGTCAACATTTCTTAATTTTACATTACAAAATTCCTTGTATTTCAAAATTTGTTCACTGTCTCTTTCCCCCCATAATATTTTATTACGAATATTGTTTTTAATAGTAATTTGCGGTTTTAATATATCTATATTACAAACTATTTCCAATGGGAAATGGTCCGAGTAAAATACGTTCTGATTATGCACCCTAACATCCACCACCGACTCCCATGCACATTCTGTGACTACACAATGATCGAGCCAACTTGTAGTGCCATGGACGTCACTGATGAAAGTAAAGGTGTTTATATCAGGGCCTAATATCTCTAAATCTGCACATTTCCAATTTTGATCTGAACAAAACTTTAAAAGCTCGTTTCCAAATAGCTGTGTAAGATCAGCATTAAAATCCCCCAAAATAAAGACTGCTGATACTTCTGCACTCTCAGTAATGGCATTAATTTCGCTTAGACAGTCAGTAAACTCGGCTACATTTTTAGAACTGTTAGTTGGCATGTGTACCGAAAATACCAAGAAAGAACGGTCGCAAACAACAGCTCTAATTGCCACTAGACGATCACTATGACATTCTATGGTCTGAACATAACTAAAGGCATTTTTTTTTGAACAAAATGGCCACCCCGCCAAAAGGTCGGCCTTTATGAACTGAAACCAACGATGCATCCATACTTGACTTTCCAACAAAACCAAAATCATCATT
The DNA here is from genome assembly GCA_947563715.1 of Lycia hirtaria. Lineage (NCBI taxonomy): Eukaryota > Metazoa > Arthropoda > Insecta > Lepidoptera > Geometridae > Lycia > Lycia hirtaria. Next base: position 32,278,693 of record OX387375.1, read on the forward strand.
AATTGTACCCAGAATTTGAAGGTCATGCGAGAAGAGCCATGTCTCTTGTAGTGCCACTATACTTGCTCGTTGACATAACATTTTTACATCATCCATCGAGTTCTTCAGTGATTTGCAATTAAAGCTGAAAAAACTGCTCGTGTTTATGTCCATTATAATTTTTGTACTATTTTTTTCCTATTTCCGAAGTCTATAAAACGCCGAAACGATATTCCCTCCGGCCATATTCTGTTATCCATAAATAATGCTAACTTGTGTCTAGGTACAAAAATTTTATAGGCATCATAATCCTTCTGTTGCTTCATCGTAACCCTCTCCAAACTAACATATACTTGGGTTTTTTCCTTAATATAATTGGCAATATCCACCGGTGACGCCGCCTTATCGACATTGTTTATAAACAACGGTAGTCTTATATCTGCAGCTCTGAATTTACACTCCGCTGATGTTACGGCTACACCTTTCCTTCCAATAAATCTATTTCTATACCTGTTTCTCTGTACTTCTTTCCATTCACTACTCATTTCTGGGTTTTCAAAAATACCGCCGTCTTTACGCGCTATATCTGCAAATGATCGAGCCGGAGAACACCTGTTGCTTGTAGGTGTCGCTTGCTCGCTGCCGATTGTAGTAGGTAAAATAGGTAAAGTCATAACAGAAGTGCCGTTCAATCCCGCCGTCTGCTTCACGTCGCCGCTTCCGATGGTCGCGTTGCACATGCCGCGTCCCGACCCTGCGGGGCCTACGGCTTTCACACTCAGTGACGGTGCAGTCGGCACGGCCGGCGGCGGCGGTGTAAGCGCACTTTGCTTCGTACAGTTGACTTTCGTAGGTGAAATATTAACCGTTATATCCTTATCCACCGGCATATGCGGCATACCCACAGGGCCACTGTCAAAACTAAAGCTTGCTAAGCAAGCGCCTCTTCGCAAATTAATGTTTTTCTTATTAGAGTGTGTTAGCATCGTATTGTTTACATTTAACTCATCCGAAAGTATTCTATCTGCCCGGGCGCCTCCGAAACCATATCTTATTTCGTTCGTGATTTCGTCCTTTGCTTGGGCCAGCTGATCTATCGTAACGTATGTGTTTTTAATTGATTTTAGTTCATTTTGTAGAATAACGATATCTTTTAAAAGCTTGGTACAGTCTATATGGTCAAAAGTTATTGGGGGTAGTCTGTTTAAATCACGAGCAACAAAAATCGGTATTTTTTCCGGGTCAGTGGCTTTAAAAACTTCAATTATATCAAATAGATCCTTGTTGCACTTTTGTTCACTATTTTTACGTTTAATTTTACGTAAATCCGTGGTAACAGATTGAAACAATAATGACTTTGCATTTTCAATATCTCCCGTCGAGAATGCTGTGGCACAGATCCGAACTAAACTTTCATTATCCATCACTTCCTGTTTATTCTGCACAAACGTTAACAGCTCATTAACCACAAGATTGCAATTAATGCATTTAAGCACTTTATTTGACGACGACATTATATTTTTCGAACGAGTCGTTGTGCTTTGACAACCGCACGCGCCAATGACTCAGCGAGACTGAGTATACCGCTCTGGTTAAAGTCATCTATATTAGAAACTTGTCGTTATTATGCTCAGCCGTAATAGAAAGTACCTTGTCGCAGAAATTAACGACTTGGGACGAAAGTGACAAACCTAGATTTTCCGTAATTAGGTAAATGCAACCTAAATGTAAGACGACGGGAGGGTCAGTATCGGTCGCTCTAAATTAAATAGTAATCCATAAGTCCTCTGCCGTAGATTGCCAAGCGAGGCGCTCATGCGCAGCCAGTTCACGGCGTACTGCGATAAGGACCCCTCCACCGCGCTTCTGTCTCAATCGGCCGTAGTCTCGATCACGCCGCCACACCGTATACAAGTCGCTAAATAATTCCTCTGTTTTAATATCGTCCCAAAGCCATGTTTCTGTTAAAACAATCACATCATAACTACTCATTTGCATACTGCGTTTGAATTCCGATACTTATGTTCGCAAACCCCTAACATTCTAATAGTAAAGATTAAATACCATTTGAGACTTTCGGCCGAGTAAGAACCCGGCCGGAAAGCGAATAGGTAAACAAGAAGTACATTATGTCGTATATTAAACAAGAAGTATTTATGACGAATGTTATAATAGATCCAACCGTTTATTTTCTTTTTGACAGCACCAATAGAACGTAACTGCGTCATGTTACGCAAAAGTTCACTTTTAAATGCGAGGTTTTAAAAATATGACAACTGCCTAAGTTTGCTCCTTGATCCTGTATAATAATCATCTTTGATAAATTGAGTCTATAAGTGCAGTAGTTTTTTTATTAATTACATAAAATAACAAACGTTTTAAAAAAATTACGTTCTATGGCTATCAACATAGTGATGTTACGATTGAGATATCGATATTGTTTATTAACTATTTTTACACGGGTATAATGTAGCATTCTAATGTAGTATAAATATAGATTGGTATGAAATGATATGAAACAATTATTGTGACTTTTATTTAAATTCATTAATCAAAATCAGATTCATCGTCGGTGTCACTCGAGCTATCGCCGACATTTATAATTAATTGTTGATTCATATTATCTATCGCCACGTGTTTATCCCAATCTGCCATTATAGTTTCTTGTGTTTTTTGAATTACATTTTGCCAGTTTTCCGCAGTTACTTCCACACATGCATTTTTTTAATAAATCAAGCATTTTGTTTGCCGTGAATGGTTTGTGTTATTTCGAGTGGCGTGTCCTTTTACTTGAGCCCATATTAATTCAATGGCATTGTATTGACAATGATAGGGTGGAAGTCTAAGAACCCAATGACCATGTTCTGCAGCTATTTTGTCGATCACATATCGTTTTGGGAAGTGTTTTTTTGTTCGTAATATATTTAGTAATTGTACTTTTAGTAAGGAGTTATCAACATTTTCGCCATGTCGTTGAAGCCAGTCAATGATTACTTGTTTTTTGTTGGCCTGGGTCGGCATTTTATCAATTTGGCGTGAGTGATAGGATGCGTTATCCATAATAATGACTGACGGTTCTTCCAATGATTGCACCATTTCCTTAAACCAACTTTTGTAAACCTCAGATTTCATTTCTTCGTGGTACTCAACTGTTTTTTTGGATTTAAAGGCCAACAAAGCATCTGGCATGAATCCTTTCATAGACCCTGCATGGCAAATGATTAGGCGTTCTCCTTTTCCCATCGGCACTGAGCTAGTGGAAGCAGCGGTGTCATGAGTCCAGTTCTTAGACACTGTGTGGTTCGCATTCAGCCAAGTTTCGTCAGTGAAAACAACATTTGACCAATCTGCAATTTTTTTGGCTTCGCTCAAAAATTCGCAACGAGCGAAAGCTACGTCGCGACGCTCCATCAATATTTTGCGTTTGTCCGATTTTTTATAAGTAAATCCAATTTCTTTCAAGACCTTTGCCAATGACGATTTTTGGCCTCGGAACAAATCACATTCACGCAAAGAAGCAACAAGTTTTTTAAGTGTTGGAACTTCTTTACGTAAGTAATAGTTATCTGGGGGCACGGCCGTGCACCCGCCATGTGAGCCAGCGGGTACGGCCGGGACTATCTTTTCTCGAACACATTCGTCGGATTTTTAGACCCTCATAGCTTCGGCCTCCATAACACTAGAGGGTTCAAATTTTCAGGATCAAGTGTGGTCCACGGTCTAATAAAATGTTAAAAGTTTCATGTATCTAGCTTTTATACTTTCGATTTTATTAATACCTAAAATACGCCGATTTGGCACAAATTAATTGATGATCATAAAAAAGATAAAGTACTTGCTGAAGTCTTAGAAAGCTGAAATTTGGTATGTAGGCTACAATTTGCACAAAAACAACAGAAAAATTAAGATATTTGTAACTTTCACCCTCCAACCCCTATTTGGGGTTATTTGGGGTTATCCCGTTCTCGTCATCAATATTCCAGGGTACTTCCTGAAGTAGTAGAAAGCTGAAATTTGGTATGCAAGCTACGATTGGTACATAAACAACAGAAAAATTATGATATTTGTATTTTTCACCCTCTACCTTTATTTGGGGGCTATTACGTTATTCTCATTAATAATTAATATAAGGTACTTCCTGAAGTCTTAGAAAGCTGAAATTTGGTGTGTAAGCTAATATTTACATATGAACCATGAAAAAATTAAGATATTATTACTTTTCACCCTCCAACCCTTTATTTGTGGGAGCACACCCCCTGAGTGTAATCAAAAAGATAGGGTACTTCCTGAAGTTTCAGAAAGCTGAAATTTGGTATGCAAACTACGATTGGTACATAAACAACAGAAAAATTACGATATTTGTATTTTTCACCCTCCAACCCTTTTAAAGTGTGATCTTGTGTGTGTGTCTATATTTCTGTAACACAACATAACTTCGATATGGATAATACTAGAGAGCCCAAATTTTCAGGATAAAAAGTAGACAGTACATTTATAAAACATACAAAGTTTCATTTATTTAGCTTTTGTACTTTAGATATGATTCACATCTAAAATACGACAATTTTACCACTCAGTGAGGATCGTTTATCTAATTAGTTTCAAAAGGCGATACTAGATGGCGTGCGCCTCAAGTTAGCACACGGTATCATTTCTCGCGCTCTGTCGCAAATCAATTTTGGAAGTCGACACGCTGAGGCACCTAGGTATTTCGTATTAATGGTTGGTCTGTGTTGTGTATTCGTTCGTTCTGATTTGGTTCTCGTTTATGATAACGGTTTGTTTGGTATAAGGATAAATAGTATCGTTTTCGTTCGTTGTTTCATGTTTGTTTAGTTAATATGGGTTTGTATTATATATATATACATTAGGTTATAGGTTTGTATGTTATATATATATATGTACATTATTCGACTTTAATTGATGACTTGGTTTGTTTTAGGTAGTACTTACTTAGGCTTAGAGAATTATTTACACAGAAAATTATAATACTTTCAACCGAGAGCTTATTTAGAAGCTTGGATTCGGGACCGATCTTGTTAGAGAAGGGGTATTAGGTTATAGGTTAAGAATTTAAGTTATTGAATAATAGTCTGGATACAAGAATAAATCTAAAGTTGGTTTAGTGGACGTATTCCTATAAAAAGGAAATAAGACGAACAATATGAGTAACGAAACAATTTCTTTGGTAGAAGGGCTAGGGCTCTATCGTCTATACTACAGTTCATAGTATGCCTGGAAATGGTTCATGCCTTTTCCATTCATTGACATTTACTCAATCTATAGAAGACCGTATTTGATGTGGCGTTGCAAGTTAAGGTGTGCTATTGTTCGTTATGTTGTAGAATATTGGGACGATTTGCAACTTTATACTTGTGCTGAAGAGTGTATCTGGAAACCGACTCTTATTCACGCGCTATAGTATGGCGCCACATCAGAATTGAAGGTTACAGCAGCTATCATCTATTTTAAGTAATAAGTCAACAAGAAAAACAGGCTATGACAGAGAGTGTACTGCTAAAGAAATGATAACAGATGCACAGGGAAATACATTCCGTTAAAACAAAACGTTGCAGAAATTACAGGGTCTCTTACAAAAAGAAATTAAATCCCACCAAAAACATTTCATGTAAAATTGGTTGCCATGTGTCGCATTGTCATGCCACTTTCACTGACAAAAAGATATCAGATGAGATCTGACTGAATCTGAAGAGCCAAGCCGCTAACTCTACAAAATCTAAGGCTACAATACTTATCTCTGTAAACCTTAAATCTTGGTCAAAAAGCATGGCTTGGTCGTTTCACTTTCATGGAACTATTACATTACTATTCCAATTATACAACATTTAAGAGCAGAACTTTTAGTTTCTTTTTCTTCCTTGTCCATGTACGACATGTTATGCGACATATGTTTGTAACTGACCGTCGGAAAACGGCCAAGCTATGCTTTTTTACCAAGATTTAAGGCTTACAGAGATAAGTATTGTAGCCTTAGATTTTGTAGAGTTAGCGGCTTGGCTCTTCAGATTCAGTCAGATCTCATCTGATATCTTTTTGTCAGTGAAAGTGGCATGACAATGCGACACATGGCAACCAATTTTACATGAAATGTTTTTGGTGGGATATATATGACGGCGTATAGCGTCTGCATCAAAGTTGTCAACCGATGTCACACGACGTGGTTGGCATTTTTTCTTCGGCGTACGAAGCTTATTTTCCTGCAGGCCGCTTGTTCCGTAAGCTTCGGTAGTAATTTTTGTAACCGTAGGTGCACTAATACCTAACGCGGCCGCAACGCGCTCTCGCACTTGCGACAATGGTAAAAGCGGGCCGCCATTTTGATACTCTGCTTCAAAGTAATTACGAAGCTTGATCACCATTTCTCTCGTCTGTCCTTTCAGCACTGATCCTTTCGGCATTTTATAGTTCGAATATAAAACAATACAAAACTCAGCAAACAATGACTAGCACGGGCGTCTTGTTGCGAGTGACAGATGACAGTGACAAACACAAAATGGCGGTGGACCATTGAGTGTTGCTACTTTGAAAAAATACTACTGCTTACCCATAGACAAAAAATGGGGTAAGTAATAGAACGTTTTAAAAACCCCGCTCTAATATTTAGGAAGATTATTATAACGTGTCAATGTAACAAAAGTGATAATAGAATGACGTTCTACTACTTACTAGCGCCATTCCTACGACTGTTCTCTTTCCGCACAGACTCGATAGAAAAATGAATCGATATCGTGTCCACTATAATCACTTGGTCACAACACTATAACTGTCAAATTAGATCTGTCAAATAGAAAATAAACGGTTGGATCTATTTATAGTTGTTTGCGAACAAAACAAATGATCAGTGCATCGTAAAACAGTACATACAATGTAATGAGCAGTTATAATGCATTGTGAATATATTAAATAAAATTGTGGCTTCTTAGCATGGGCGTAGCTATAGCTTTCTCATGGGGGGGAGGGGGGGTCCGCGGGTACACAAATTTATAAAAATATACTACTATTTGCCTCTTTATTTGCGCAGACTATACGCAGACGAGTACTAGTTTCTAAACGTCTAAATTCTAAAATAATTATAATTATAATCTGTATATAATTATAAGTTATAAACATTTAAATACACGAAAATTAAATTACGGGCAAACGTATAACCGTAATGTAACGTAAATAAAGTGTAAAAGTAACGTCGGAACAATATTAATTCATATTAAACTAGAGGTACCCTATGACTTCACCCGTTTTAACGAGCGCTCAGCATTTGCATGACTCAAGTAAACATAAACATAGATAATAAGCATACGCGAGCGAAGCGAGCGCGAACATTTTAGTAGTGTTTTTATAGTAATATGATTTATTTCTCGTATTAGTGAGTCCCCAGTATTTCCATGACAAAATAGTACCTAATAAAGCGCGAGCGAAGCGAGCGCGAAATTTTTTAAGGTTTTTAAAATTAAATCTTGGAAATAATTTAATTCATTGATCGTGTTAGAAAGTGGCCCAGATAAACCAAACAAGTATAAAAGTGTTTAAAAAAATGAAATATCCGACTGGATGAGTAAGACTGACTTACGATAGCAAAAAATATAAATATAACCATTTGAATGCATTGATTTCAAATTTAAGCACGGCACTTTAAGAGTCTTGTTTGATCTTTTCGAAATTATTAATGCAAAAATATTTTTTTATGTAAAATTGGCTTGGATCGAATTGAATTTTTCATGGAATATTTGTGTTTTTTTACGTAAGATAGATCTACGACTGATCTCCGACTCGCCTGATATTTAGCGATGTTATTTTGTAGTCTTATGAACGAAGATCTTTTTATAAGTTCATTCAGTCGTTTTATATCTTCAAAAATATGGGCATGCGCGAGCAATCACTTCGCTTTGGCGCGCGAAAAATATTGAAGCAAATTAAGTAAACTTTAAAAAAAAGCAAGGATTTTTCATAATTGCCAGGATATTTTGGAGGAAGCCCCTAAGCCCCCTGCTTACGGCCTTGTTCACAACTTGTTGGATTCGGAATCGTCCTGGAAACTGTATCTCCATCTCTCTCAATTTGTATAGATATGACAGAGATGGAATAAAAAAATAAATATAAAAAAATAAAAAAAATACCGACAGCAGAAAAGCAGTTTTTTGCAGTCTAACTTACGATTTCGATACTTTTAATACGCTGTTGAGTGTACGTTTTTTGTGAGAAAATATGCGTAAAATTGCTGTAAAATATTATAAACGCGCATTATTTAGAGTAATTCTAAAAAACACTTGTTTATTACGAAATAGTGCGAGTGATTACGAAAAAACGTTTTATTTTTATTTTTGAAAGAGATGTATATTATGATTACAAAAAATATAGCCTACTTATGACACTTTGGAAACGAAGACTACTGTAATGACACATCAACCTCGCACATCAAAATCCGTCAAGCCGTTCAGGCTGTCATATAGAAACATACATATACATACATACCCGCATACATACAAACACTCGAAAAACATTACCCTCCTTCTTACGCAATCGGGTAAAAATATATAGTTTCCATTTGATATACGCGTTTGTAGTATGCGCGGGCGAAAAACGAACATGGGTCATACTCGTACTGCATCTCTTTAGCTAAGCTGTAGTTATGCACACACATTACCGCACATCAGGTTTTTATATATATTTTGTAACATGCGTGCCATCCGCGATACCTATTCCGGAATTTTGACAGCACTTAATATTTTATTCGGCCAATCCCATGGGGGGGGGGGGGGGGGGGGGGGGTCCGGAACCCCTAGACAATGATGTCAGATGGTAGGACACGTTGACCGACTAATTCCGCAAGCTTGCAGATCAACGTGACCTGGTTTTCGTTTTTCTTCACAGGTACACCTTTAATTTCAACGTTATTGAGCCGTTCCCGCTGCTCTTTCGATGCGAGATCCGTAGCAAGTTGAGACAACTTTTTTTGAAAATGAGGGTAATCATCGCCAATGTTTCTGGTTTCCAAAGCGGTCACTCGAGTTTCCAGAGCCGTAGTCTTGGTTATCATGGAAGTTTCAAGCTGAGATAATCTTTCCTTCACATTCTTAACCTCCTGAACGAGAGCAGGCAGCTGCTCGAGACGAATGTTAACGCCAGCAATACCGTTGCGGAGTTCCTGGAGGACTTGATCCAAAGTCACTGGAGCAGCCATCGGAGACATGGGAGATATCACGACTTGCGGCGAAGTGTTCGGAACACATCCCTGGGGTTGTGGTAAGCTCTTGCAGGTCGGACAGAGTAAACCGGCTCGCTTAGCCGCCCCGAGTTTTCTGTAGTTTTTCTCGCTAATATTCACACACTCAAAACAGTATGAGGAGGCACAGTTGGAACAGGTGACCCCGTCCGTGTGTTGAGAGGCACAAGCAGGACACTTCAACATGGTTGGTAGTATATAGCGATATGACTCACCAGGGCCGTAGCCAGGAATTCCTTTCGGGAGGGGTTCAATGGACATGGGGATAGCTTATAGCCTACTCATAGCCGGGGGGGGGGGGGGGGGGGGGGGGGAGGGGAGCCGGCAGTCTGCCATGTTTTCCCATATCTTACTTATAATGTGCGAGCAAATTAATTTTTTCGTTTTAATGAGCACTCAGCGCTTGCATGACCTATATATATAAACAAAAATAGGTAATAAGTATGCGCAGGCGAAGCGAGCTCAAAAATTTTAGTGGTGTTTTATAGTATAATATGCTTTATCTCTCGTATTAGTGAATCCATAGTACTTCTATGTCAACATAATATGAATGCGCGAGCGAAGCGAGCGCGAATTTTTTTTAGTAGTGTTTTATAGTGTAATATGCTCAATTTTCGTATTTGTGAACTCCCAGAACTTCTATGTCAAAATAGTAATGATGCGCGAGCGCGAAAATTTACTGGTGTTTTTAATAGTAATATGTTTTATTTCTCGTATAGTGAACCCATAGTACTTCCATGTGAAAATAATATCAACTTATAAAAAAAAATTAGTAGTGTTTTATAGTAATATGCTAAATTTCTCGTATTTGTGAACTCACACTACTTCTATGTACTCAAAGTACTGTGAGTTATGCGCGAGCGCGAAAATTTTGGTGGTGTTTTTACAGTAATATGCTTTATTTCTCGTATTAATGAACCCACAGTACTTCCATGTCAACATAAAATAATATTTTTAAGGTTTTAAATATTAATTGATGGAAGTGATTTGATTCATTGATAGTGTTAGCGAGTCCTATATTTTCGTGGACCAGATGAATCAAACAAGTAACTGTGTTAAAAGGAAATACCCGACTGGTACAGAGCGACTTTAACGCTATCAAAAATTATAAATACAACCATTTGAATGCATTGATTGCCAATTTAATATTGTAAATATAAACATATGACTTTATAGAAAATTACAAACATACCTACAAGAACGCGCAATTTTTTTTGGATAGTGGCTATTTTTAGTGATTTTTTGCTCGTATTAGAAAGTTCACGGCACTTTAATGATCAATACAAATAAAGATCAATACGAAACAATCATGCGCGAACAAAGCGAGCGCGAAACTTTTTGAAGCATTTTATAAAATTATTGAAGTCTGGAAGGATTTTTGATAATGGCCAGGATTTCGGGGGGGCTTGGACCCCCCAAACCCCCCCCTGCCTACGGCCATGTGACTCACGCACGCACGGTAAAAGTACAACCTCCGCCCGCGAGCGCAGCGAGTGAACTAATCCTAAGTTATTTAAATTTCGTTAGATCAGTTAAAATTACTAGCATCGTTTACGAAGGTCTGTCTGGTATGAAAGTCGATCTATTATAGGACTTTCGTAAATCTTGAATTCATGAAGTATAACGTCACTCTGAAGAGTTTAATAGTCAGTTGAGGTGCAGAGAACCAACCTTGATCCGAGTGGGCCTGGCGGTAATCGAGTTCATGTGGGTGTGGCAGCACGACGAGCCCGGCGGCTCGGAGCGCGCGCGCTACCTCGAGCAGCGCGGCATAGCACTCGGAGCGAGGTGGCGCGGGCGGCAGCGCGGCACGCCGCCAGCCCAGCCGGGCCGCGAGCCGCGCCACGGTTGCCGCGCGAGCGCTGCCCAGGGCGCAGGCGGCTGGCCGCGCGGCATTGAGCGCGCGCGCCGCCGCGCCCAGCGCCTCGCACGCCGCGGTGCCCGGCCACCCCGCCACTGCGACCACTCCTCCGCGGCTCATAGTGGCGAGCGCCGTCCGCGTCACGCTCTTGCTCCACCCCGGGCCGCACGTCTCTGTGGAACATACGGCCGAGTCAGGCGGGCGCCGGGCGGTGCTCGTTCGTCGAGGCTCGCGTTCTCTCCGCACTCGAGTCTCACCATAGTAAGAGAGCACGTGCAGGTGAACCGGCAGCGAGCCGAGCGCGGCAGGTGGTGTAAAGGCGGCGGGCTGGCGCGCGTCGCACGCGGCACGCAGCACGAGCAGCGCGGGCGGCGGCGGCAGGACGGCGGTCACCAAAAGAGGCAGCAGCGGCAGCAGCGGCGCGCGCATGCCTCACGCGGCCGCCATTCGAGGGGCTCGCCGCGGCGATGCGGCGCGAGCCCGCGCTCCCTCGCTCCGCCGCACCGGATCAAAGCAGCGGCGCCTCGCGCTCCGCCGAACGCTGCGACCAGAATAGCACTCGATCGATCCCATATTGCCGGAAATAAGCTGCACACCTTCACCTGCCGTACACGCCTCATTATAACTAATACTAGCTGTTACCCGTGACTTTGTATGCGTAAGACAACACACATCCACTAAGCTTTTGCCCTACTAACGACCCGCACCAGCACCACATCCACTCTTCTCCCGCTTCGCATATGCCCCGTTTCTGTTTCGCCCCTAACTCGCTCTCACCGCGTTTTCGTCTCGCTCCAACCTAAATATCGACCCATTATGTGTGTATTAAGTACGTGATCAAACGTAAATCTATATATTTAATGAAAAATAAACGTCCATCCTTTTTTCGCCCTGGCTTTGCCTTGCTCCTATCCCGACCCCACCTTGTTTCCCACTTACTCCGCTCCTGTCTTGCCTTCCATCGTCTCCCGTCACGCTCCGGTTTTGCTCTCATCCCGGTCTAACCCCAGTACTATTCCGCTCCTGTCCTCACTCCCCTCTACTATCGCCTAATTTTCACTGTTTTCCGCCCCGCACTCACACCATGTACACCTAGCTCTTGTCCTAATCCAACTGTATTTCCATCGCGTTCCTACTCAAATTCTGTTCCGCTCCCGCTTTGCTTCAACACTATTCACGATTTGCACCCATCTAGATCCCCTCCGCACTCTTATTTCGCTCCATCCTCCGCTCCGTTCCGCTCTTGCCCCACACTCATTCTGCTCCTACATCGCATCTATTCCATTCCCAATTTACTCCTGGCGTATTTCGATCCCGCTTTTATCAGGTTCTCACTTTTCCCTACACTCACTGCATTTTTGTCTTGCATCTCTCTCACTCTCATCTTGCTCACGTTGCACTCCCAATTCGCTTCCATCCCAGTTCAGTTTTGCTCCCATCCGATTCTCACCGCACTCGCATCTCGTTCCCGACTTTCGTTCCACTCCTGCCTCACTCCCACCCCGCACTCTCTTTGATCTCCCACCACATTCTCTTTTTGCTCCAGCCCCGATTGCGTTCTGCTCCTGCCCTGTTTTTTTAAAATTTTCTCCTTTAGTTTAAGGTGCATTCCGGCGTCGCAAATTGTTCCCGAGACGTGTGACTACTTCTTCCAACCCGCATTTATCCTGCTAGTGACATCTCGGTTAATGTCGCTGTCCAAAGCAATCGGAGTAAAACTAGATAAACCCCCGAAATAACAGGACAAATGCATAGAGCATTTGATCATACTGATCTTTAAACATACGTTTTCTAGTTTCTCCTGCCATTTTACCAGTCGTGATATAGGATATAGGCGTGATTTTATATACAAAATGACATAGTATAGTATAGTATAGTATAGTATAGTATAGTATAGTATAGTATAGTATAGTATAGTATAGTATAGTATAGTATAGTATAGTATAGTATAGTATAGTATAGTATAGTATAGTATAGTATAGTATAGTATAGTATAGTATAGTATAGTATAGTATAGTATAGTATAGTATAGTTTATTATAGTATAGTATTGTAACGATGGTGACGATAATGGTGAAATTTCTACAAAGAAAAGCTCCTTGACTATTTAAATAAAAAATCTCTTCAACATTCCAGAAAGTTCGGAACAAAAGACGAGCGGAAAGACTGTCGAAATTGAATATTCTGGAAGAAATAAATGACGAACGAAATGACTATCGAAATTAAAGCTTCTAGAACTGAAGGTTCTGCGGGGTATATAGGGAGCTTCCGACGCGGTCAGAGGGCAGTTCAGTTACAAGTAGCATAAAGGAAAGTCGAAGAAAAACTTACAAGTGAAAGTGAAGTGAACAGTATAGTGTGTTGGTCGGAACACGGACTCTGTGTGTTTGTAGCGCGTCGATACTGTAATTATTGACGGCGTACGTGATATAGACTGTGAGTGCTCTGTAGAACAGTACATGTCAGTGAAATTAACGGGCTTGAAGAACATCGTTGTGTCCTTCTAATCCCTATACCCACTTACCGTAACAGTATAGTATAGTATACTTAGATCAACAATATTTAGATCAGCTATGCAACCCCTGAAAACCTATACCTACTTGTAAATATTGTAGGGACACCTAAAAACTGATTTGTAATTATAAGAAGCCAAGTCGGTCTCGTTCTATCGCAGTCTCTTCCTCCGCACAGGCTACGAAATTTAAAAGTTGTTTATTTCCCCGTACAGCGGTAGCGGTGAGATAGCCTTTATAATTGTATTGAAGTGTTAGACTCGTAAGCTGCATTGTTCGTGGAGGTTGAACCTTCCCTTTACCTGTGTACGATATAGCATGATGATGTGATTACATATGTCTCGTGTAATATCAAACTGAAGTTCGTCGATAAACGCACACCAGTCCCGCGAGTGAGGTAATAATAGTGAGAGGCGCGGCGGCGCGGCCGGGGCTCGGCGCGCACTGCCGCCTGCCGGGGCCGCCGTCGCCGCCGCCGCCGCCGCCGCCCCGGCGCCGCGCCTGCGCGACCCGCTCGGGCTCGCCTCGCCTCTACGCTAACGATCGCAGACGCGCACTCTGTTTACTGCGACTCTCCATTTACACTGGCAAGAGACGTTTCTGATACGTCACTAACATAATAGAAACGATAATCGTGGAGATTCAATAAGTGTTTCACCTGTGAACAAAAGTCACCCCAAAATAATTTTATTCGGTTCCATTAACCAAAGACAACAGTGACTGATTTAATGAAACAATTTTTACTGTAAAACCACTCAACTAGAGTTCAAATATTCTAAACGTCTCTTATTCTAAACCCCAGTAAATCTAAAATGTTAGTCGTAGGAACGAAGACACAAATTGATAAAGTCATGTCTGACAATCCAAAAGTTACAATGGTTGGAATCCAGATTCCTATCAATTCAGTCTCTCATGCACGTTCGCTCGGTAAGCACGTATCGTGGCCTTATCTGTTTTCATAGATCGTAAACCTTAATAAGTTTTTTAACAAAAATGTTATGTGCGGCTTGTGGGCCCGAATTCAATGATGGAGTTCAATGTTGTGCTTGTAAGAAGGACCTGGACTTCGGGTGTGCGCAGGTTACAGAATCCAACTGGAGGAAAATGGGGTCTGACAGAAGATCCACCTGGAAGTGCCCCGCTTGCAGGATTTGTTCTCCCCTTCCTGTATCTTCACCTGGTGTCTCACTTACGGAACTCCGTGATGAAATTCGTGACATAAAGCGTCAATTGGCCTCTATGCCGTCACTTATCGAGGATGTAAAGGACATCAAGAACGAAATTCAGTACCTCAAGTCGAGCTGTGACTTCATGGGTACTCGTATTGACAGCTTCGCTGCTAGGATTACTGAAGTTGAAGATAGAGTAACCAAGGTTGAGCATTTGCAAGCAGCGGTCGACACACTCGAGAAGGATATATCTTTTTTGAAGACCGAGTTGTCTGCAGCTGACTAACGCTCGCGCCTCAACAATGTTGAGATTAAAGGAGTCCCTTTGAAAAAGGACGAAAAACTATTCTCCATTGTTGACGCTATTGGAAAGGCTGTCAACTGTAGTGTACCAAAGACCCAGATCAATTATCTGTACAGAGTTCCACTGTACGACTCCAAAGAAAAGGCTATTGTGGTCAGCTTCACAAATCGCTACACTAAGGAGGAATTCGTGGCAGCGGCGAGATCACGTAAAGATTTAGTGGCCCCTGACATCGGTTACCGTGACTCAGTTCGACGCATCTACATAAACGCCCACCTCAACGCCGATCACAAAATGCTGCTTAATAAAGTCAAGTTCTTGGCCAAGGAGAAATGCTATAACTATGTGTGGGTGAAGTTTGGAAAAATCCACGTTCGAAAGAATGATACTTCTCCTGTGTTCGTGGTTACCCAAGCTAGCGATTTAAACAAACTTGTTTAATCTGTTTCCATTATCGCTATAAATACTTAACTAATTTAAATGTTTTCAGATTAAGTCCGTCTCAAAGGTTTGTAACCTCTGCCTCGACCGCTGCCCGCCTTTTGTTCTCTCGGTATTGTTCTATCGCCACTAGTTCGCAACTATTGCTACTGCACGGATTGACTCATTACGCTCTAACCCGCTTTGAATGCACACTTGCTATGACCCCGCACCCGCAATATTATGTTTTTAACAACCAATATTATTATTCTGTAATGATTATGATTTCTTTGAAACCTTGTTATTTTGATTTTAATTCACAGAGTGTCTCTAGTCTAATTTTATGCGCAATAGCTAATGGATAGTACGACTTTTAAAAAGTTTAACATTTATTACCAAAACGTTAGGGGACTTCGTACAAAGACTTCTGTTTTTTTACCGCAATCTATGCTTAAGTGCTTATGACATGATAATGTTCACTGAAACTTGGCTGCCAGAGGAGATTTCTACGTCTGAATTGTTCGACAATAAGTATGTTGTTTGGCGTCGTGATCGTGATTATAGCCAAACCAATCAAAAATATGGTGGTGGGGTGCTGATAGCGGTACGTAAGGATCGGCAAGTAATTTCGCAGTCTTCTTTCCAGTCTACTGCTGAAGATTTATGGGTCACCCTCTCTATCAGACAAAAAAACTCTTGTGAACATTCATATTAGATGTTTATATCTATGCCAACAAAACTTAGGGTTTTCATTTAATCAGCAGCTTGAAAACTACCTAGTTAAATTGAACGAGTTGGTGATCTCGCATCCACTTGATAAATTTATTTTAGTAGGTGACTTTAATCTCTCAAACATTAGTTGCGCTCCAAGCCCTGCTGTGCATTTTCTGCCTACTTATTGTACATCAATCGAAACTGTATTGATCGATGATATGAACACTCACGATTTTCGCCAGTATAACGGTATATGTAACAACTTCGGTAGACTCTTGGATTTAGTTTGGTCGAATGATGAAGTGTCCGTAACTGAGAACTATGATCCTTTAGTGCCCTTAGATCCACACCATAAAGTAATTTTGATTGACGTTAATTTTATGCATATCGAACCTTTAGAATCTCAGTCTTACTATAAATATTTATATAATAAAGGTGATTATAATTCAATAAATCTAAAAATATCTGCAGTAAAATGGATAAGTGAATTTTCATCAAAGTCCGTCGAAGAAGCCGTGGAATTCTTTTATGCTTTTATCAATCAGTTTAAAATGCAATTTATTCCTAGGAAATTATTCCGTAACAATTCATACCCCAAGTGGTTTTCTCCGGCGCTCATTAAAATTGTTAAAGAAAAATAATAATTTTTGAAAAAGTATAAAAATTACGGCATGAAATCTGACCAGGAAACGTTCTCACTCTTACGCCGACGAGCTCGGATACTTGAGACTCAATGTTATCAGGATTATATGTCATGCATTGAAAACAGTATTGAGAAACATCCAAAACAGTTTTGGTCCTATATAAAGAGTCGATCCAAAAATTCTAATGGTATTCCTACTTGTGTTACGTACAAAGACTCCATGGCAGCAACCGGCGAAGCTATCTGTCAAATGTTCTCCGAATACTTTTATTCAACTTTTTTAGCTAATGACAACTCTGATGCACCAGCTGCTTCACACGAGCAAGATTCTACATATGACATAAATATTATACATATTAGTGAATCTGAAGTTTTAAAATTACTATCAAACCTAGATACATCTAAATCTGCAGGTCCAGATGGAATCAGTCCTGTATTTCTTATCAGCTGCTCTGAGTCCATTTGCGTACCAGTTACCATACTTTTTTCAAAATCTATCTCTGACGGCATTGTCCCTTCAATCTGGAAATCAGCTTTTGTCTCACCTATTCACAAAAAAGGCTATAAGACGGAAGTTGTCAATTACAGACCAATATCCAAATCTCGTTCTTTTCAATGATTTTCTTACTAAATCTATGGACAACGGTCTACAAGTTGACGTAGTCTATACTGATTACAGTAAAGTCTTTGATTGAATTGATCACCGGCTACTACCGACTAAGTTATACCATTTTGCCATAAGAGGTGACCTACTTAGATGGTTTTCGTCCTATATAAAAAACCGGTATCAGGCTGTTGTTATAAATAATTACATATCTAGCTGGGTTTCCATTCCCAGTGGTGTTCCCCAGGGATCGTTACTTGGATCTCTCCTCTTTTTGATATTTGTCAATGATATTTCCCAATGTTTTCCCAATAGCCAACTTTTATGTTTTGCTGACGACATGAAAATATGTAGGGCCAATGTAATAGGGCGAATTCTGTGTGTAGGGCTATCAAATCACCAGAGGATGTGGTCAAACTTCAATCAGATCTCTCTAGATTGGACAGATACTGTATAGTCAATAAGCTAGACTTAAACCCATCCAAATGTACTGTGACAACTTTTACCCGTAAAATCAATAAAATTTCATCATCCTATACGTTGAAGCAAGAAATTCTATCAAAGTGTGATGTTGTTAGAGATCTCGGTGTGTTGCATGACTCAAGATTGCTTTTTGATAAACATATTGAGTCTATTGTCTCTAAGGCCTCGAGAACACTCGGCTTCGTTATGCGAAGTTCGGCTAGTTATAACCGAGCTAAAACATTTAAACTGCTCGTTTGTCCGAAGCATTCTCGGGTATGCTTCGCAAGTATGGAACCCACAATACGCTGTTTATATTGATAGAATCGAAAGAAGGTACAGGCAAAACTCATTTTTGTGCCGAGCTAGTGATAACTTCAATAAGCTATGCAAGCGATATGAACTTGACTTATTCTGTACAAGTGTCAATTCTGCTAATCAGCGGTTGAGCCGATGTTACTTTCTGAACGGTAGCAATAACTAGTATGCAGTTTGAAATTTAAATTGTATATATGTCACTGTGTAAGCCGAGCTAGCTATTTTTAGGGTTCCGTACCCAAAGGGTAAAAACGGGACCCTATTACTAAGACTTCGCTGTCTGTCTGTCTGTCTGTCTGTCTGTCTGTCTCCAGGCTGTATCTCATAAACCGTGATAGCTAGAAAGCTGAAATTTTCACAAATGATGTATTTCCGTTGCCGCTATAACAACAAATACTAAAAATAAAAAAAATAAAAATATTAAGGGGGTCCCCATACAATAAACGTGTTTTTTTCGTATTTTTTTGCTCAATATTAAAAACGGTAACAGGTAGACGCTTCAGAATATTTACTTGTACATTACCTTTCAAAATAAATAATTAAATAACAATAAAGTAGATATTAAAGGGGGGCTCCCATACAACAAACGTAATTTTTACTCGATCTTAATTAACAGGTAGAAACTTGAATATTTGTACTTAAGTAAATATTTAGAAATATATTAGCTATAAAAATAAATACCTAATCTAATACATAAAAACTCACAAAATGAAAATAATCCGTGCATCTAAACGCGAGGCGGTTGATAAGCAACAGCCGCGCGGGTAGCGGGGGAGGTAACATCACGGAGCGAGCCATAGCCGAATATAATAATAATATAATATAATAGCCATATTCGCGCGAGCGTCGTCATGCTGCCCGGATGTGTATCGAAACCTACTTATAAGTTTGCAATTTACTACTTGGAATTTCGTTGATTTCTCGTTGTTTTATACGATTTTCTGTTATAGATGATAGTACGGAACCCTTCGTGCGCGAGTCCGACTCGCACTTGGCCAAATTTTTTTTTTCATGATTGTATCTAAGCTGCCACTATCCATGAAAATCTATAATTAGCTTTCTGTTGTTAGAATTTTTAAAAATATGTTATAAAGCTGTTGATTTTCCTATGAATAAATAAATAAACAGGTTAGAAATCTAGGGCTCATAATGGATGGTGAAATGAGATTCCAGAAACATATTAACAACAAAATCAGGACAGCTTTTTCTAAAATAAAATTGTTATACAATATTAGACATTTTGTCTGTGAGAAAGTAATGGTCCTGTTGTGCGACTCAATAGTGCTCTCGCCATTCAATTACTGTAGCGCTGTGTACGAGTCTAGAATTTGTGACAAAACTGAAAAGGCTATCCAAAGGGTACAGAATGCCTGCGCTCGATTCTCTTTCAATATTCCCAGGCGACATCATGTTTCTCCTTACTTGGTCCGTAATAACATCTTAAACATGAAACTGAGAAGGGAGCTTCACCTCGCTTGTACCACACAGAAGGTGATTTGGAGTAAAAACCCTAGTTATCTGTTTGAAAAACTGACCTGGATAAAAGATATTCACAAAGCCAACACTCGTTCCAAACTCACAAATACCTTATCTTACCCGATTCATAAGACCGCAAACTTTAGAGGATGCTTTAAATACAGTGCTTCAAAAATTTAGAATAACATACCACCACCTCTTCGTATAAAAATCAGTAATTTAACATTAAAAAAAAAACAGTATAATACTCTTACAACGGCAAAAATATCATGTTCAAGCATCCTTTATACGCAGTATGTAACACACACATACACTCTACCACACGCACCCCTCTCCTCCCACACATCATACACTGGTTCAATCACATCCCATCCCTACACACACGTACACACGCTACCACATGCAACACTCCCCTCCCCACAAACACTACCATGCGCACCCCCACCACACACACAAACACACACATACGTACACACCACACACACACACACACACGAGCATACACGAGCATACATCCACGCAACCAGCTGACTGACATTCCCACAGAATAGTGGTTCCCATAAAAAGGAGGGAAGTTTAATTACTAACCGATTTTAATAATATTTAGTAGGTAGATAAAGTACATAATTAAAAACTCAGTCCGATTCAATATGTCATGTTTCAAAATAAATTATAAACTTAAGCAAAATATATATCTTTAAAAGGGTACATATGAGAAACAGTATGATTTTGGAAAATAGAATATGTGATGAGCGAGACAACATGTCTCGCCGCTCGCCTCTTTGTCTCGCGCATATAAAGAAACGGAGCGGCCGCCGCGCCCCAGTCCGGACTCAGCGCTCGCGATCTCGTATTCGTAGCGGTGTGCAATATGACCGCTACACACTACTTACTTACGTACTTCTATGTCAAAATAGTAATATTTTGACCTATGTCAAAACACTTCAGTACTTTGAGTACTATAAGTACTGTGAGTTCACAAATACGAGAACTTTAGCATATTACTATAAAACACTACTAAAAATTTTTTGCGCTGGCTTCGCTCGCGCTTTATTATTGTTTTCACATGGAAGTACTATGGGTTCACTATACGAGAAATAAAGCATATTACTATAAAAACGACAGTAAATTTTCGCACTCGCGCATTATTACTATTTTGACATAGAAGTATTGTGAGTTCACAAATACGAAAATTGAGCATATTACACTATAAAACACTACTAAAAAAATTCGCGCTTGCTTCGCTCGCGCATTCATATTATGTTGATATGGAAGTACTATAGATTCACTAATACGAGAAATAAATCATATTATACTATAAAACACCACTAAAATTTTCGCGGTCGCTTCGCTCGCGCTTACTTATTACCCATTTTTGTTTATATTTAGGTCATGCAAGCGCTAAGTGTTCATTAAAACGAAAAAATAATTTTGCTCGCTACACTCGCACATTATAAGTAAGATATGGGGCAACATGGCAGACTGCCGACTCCCCCCCCCCCCCTGCTAATTGAAGGCTATAAGCTATGCCCATGGTAATAGAGTAATTACAAGGGTACCTCCCTTGTAATTACTCTATTACCATCGAAAGTGTTTTCAAGATATATTTTAATTACGGCGATAAAGTAGTAAAATTTTTTTTTTTTTTTTTTTTTTTTTTTTTTTTTTTTTATTAACAAATTTATTCTCCACAGACTCCAGGGTCCGTGCCTTTTATGAACTAATATATGCATTTATAACTACTTAATTTTTTTTTTAAGTTATGCAAGAGGAAGACAAAATTTTAATTTACACTTAACTAACATGCATGCGTGTATACGCCGAGCAGTCCAGCTCCCGCAAGCAGCACCCGTTCACGAGTTGACGCATGTGCCAGCCATCGCTCTCCTCAACCATGTTTGAGGGAAGAGGGCGACCCGCCACACGACGCCGTCGCAAGAAGAAGCTTTTTAGTGAGCGTGAATGCTCTGAGTATACACGCTTTCTTATTATTATTAAAATAACACAACGGGGACAAATAATACATACAAGAATTTACAAAATTAGGGACAGACAACTAAAGACGTACGAAATACGTACAATAAACTATTCAAAAGAACTGTGTTGAATTCGCAAAAAATTGTAAATGCTAGGCGGATAAAAAATCACAAGAACCGAGGCAAAGCTATATGGGATGCAATCTCTTCATCAACATCTAATAAATTAATAACTAATGAAATTGAATCTATACAATTGAACAATGTGACATATTCTAATTCAAGTGACATTTCTAATATATTTAATAATTATTTTATAAATTTGACATCTAATAATACAATTAATAATAATAATTCAAAATTGAACGAAATCGAGAAAAATCCAAAAACTATATTTTTGACGCCAGTAGATTCTAGTGAGGTTTACAATATTATAATGAGTCTAAATAACAGTAAAACTAGTGGTTATGATGACATTACTACTAAAGCACTTAAAACCTGTGCTGGATGGATATGTCACCCACTTGCTCATATTATAAATTTATCTTTTTCGGAAGGCGTTTTTCCTGAGCAATTAAAATTGTCGATTGTTAAGCCATTATTCAAGAAGGGAGACAAATCTGACCCTAATAATTATCGCCCAATTACTATCGTTCCAGTTCTGTCAAAAATACTAGAAAAGGCAATGCTTGTTAGGTTAAATAACTTTCTTACAAAATGTATGATAATAAGAGAAGAACAGTTTGGTTTCCGTAAAGGATACTCAACCACGCTTGCTTGTTTTGACCTAATAAGATTTATTACAGAAAATATAAATAACAGTACACATATAATATCAATATTTTTAGATATGACAAAAGCTTTTGACTTTGTTAATCATTCAGCACTTTTGGACAAATTGGATCATTATGGCATACGGGGTACAGCTAATAGTTGGATAGCTAGTTATTTAAGAAACAGAAAGCAGTGTACAGAAATTTCAAGACTTGTTTCTATTTCCCAAAACAAACTTAGAAAGGAGAAAGTTAGGTCAGAATTATTAATGAATAATAATGGAGTGCCTCAGGGCAGTATTTTAGCGTCAGTACTATTCTTATTTCATATAAATGATCTTCCGAAAGCCATTGCACATAAGAGTATTCTATTTGCAGATGATACTACAGTAGTTATTAAATGTAACAATAAAGAACAGGCTCAACAAACCGTAAATGATGCGCTCTCTGACGTAATCCACTGGATGGAATCGAATAATTTAAAAATTAACATTAACAAAACTAAAATAATGCAATTCAATTCTTACAATTCTTTTCCATTACAGCTTAACATTAATTATAACAATGAAATAGTTGATAACGTTGATAATTATAAATTTTTAGGAATACATCTAGACAAACATCTTAATTGGAAATTACATATCGATACATTGTGTAAAAAACTTGATCGATATGTATTTGCTCTGAAGAAAATCAGGCATACTGTGTCTACGGAGGCTGCATTAGTAGCATATCATGGCCATGTGTCATCTCTGCTTGGTTATGGCCTGATAATGTGGGGAAACTCTGTCGACACAAGTAGAATATTTAAGATACAAAAGCGTTGTATGAGGGTTATAAACAAGGCTTGGTTTTTGGACAGCTGCAAACCACTCTTCAAAGCATGCAATATACTCCCTTTACCATGTATGTACATTAGAGCCATTTGTATTTTCACCAAAGAACACCCAGATTATTTTAGGAAACGCAATGAAGTTATCCCACGTCAGAAAAGAGCTAAGTTCGCTAACCTATTATATCAACCTACTGCCCGAAAAGATATCTACAAAAGAAACGCCTATAACATGTGTATACAAATTTATAACAATGTACCTAATGATATCAAAATTTTAAATGGAAATAGATTTAAAATATGTTTGACCGAATGGCTTCTTAGCCATTGTTTTTATAGTGTTACGGAATATTTTGACTATACAAATACCTACAGATAGACTTAATTCTCATAAATATAATTATATAAAATATTTGCACGTCTGCTTGCAGACTGAATACAATGTCTTAAATATAATAATAAGAACTCTTTGTATAATTATGTATTCTAGCAAATAAATGACTTGATTTGATTTGATTTTTAAGAATAAAAATATCGCAACACGGCGGTAGTGGAGGCCCTGAATGGAAAGTTTCGCTGTTTGTTATAAAAAAAAAAAAGAAAAAAAAGTGGGTGTTAGGTTATTTTTATTCTTTAGTTGTCTGTCCCTAATTTTGTAAATTCTTGTATGTATTATTTGTCCCCGTTGTGTTATTTTAATAATAATAAGAAAGCGTGTATACTCAGAGCACTCACGCTCACTAAAAAGCTTCTTCTTGCGGCGGCGTCGTGTGGCGGGTCGCCCTCTTTCCTCAAACATGGTTGAGGAGAGCGATGGCTGGCACATGCGTCAACTCGTGAACGGGTGCTGCTTGCGGGAGCTGGACTGCTCGGCGTATACACGCATGCATGTTAGTTAAGTGTAAATTAAAATTTTGTCTTCCTCTTGCATAACTTAAAAAAAAAAATGTAAGTAGTTATAAATGCATATATTAGTTCATAAAAGGCACGGACCCTGGAGTCTGTGGAGAATAAATTTGTTAATAAAAAAAAAAAATTAAAAAAAAAAAAAGAATAAAAATAACCTAACACTTTTTATTTTATTTTTTTATAACAAACAGCGAAACTTTCCATTCAGGGCCTCCACTACCGCCGTGTTGCGATCTTTGATAGCCATTTTGAGGTTGTAGTCTAAAATGGTCCTTGGTGTAGCTGCCATTGCCCGCCGCACAAAACGGCTGATGGCATCTCCTTCATCATCGGTGTAGTAAGTGAAGGTCCCGGTGTGCCTCGAGACTGCCACGACTGCATGCGAGACGCTGTCATGCAGCTGCAGTTTGCCTTTGTTCTTAATGACGATGACCGACTCGTACGTCAAACCTTGAGCTTCATGGATGGTGAGGATTCGTGACCCTGTACCTCCCCCGTAACCCTGGTTGCTAAGGGTTAACTTTTCTTCTTGAGTGTGGCCCAAGAAAAGAGTTTTAGGGGCGGCTTTGGGTATTTGGGAACCCGTGAACCTTCTCTGCTCTAGTGACTGGATGTGGGCGACTGAGGAATATATTTCTGAATATATTTCTCTCAGCGCATATGCGACGTCCATTGGATTGCGATGCGTACATAACAATTCCTGGCTGATGTTGGTTACCAGATTTGGGCGATGGTACCTTAACTCAAAGAGATTTTCTCTGTCGATATAAGGCAACTGGTTGATATCTCCAATGAAAACAATCTCGCCGGCACCAGACAGCCGTGTAGCCATTACTATGGCTCCGAAATGGTTCATGAGTGCTTCATCTACCATAAGGCGGATGTAGCTCTCGTTTTTTCTGAAACCATTTACGAGAACAGAAGCCATGGTGCGCACTCTGGTCTTTACCAAGTTTCCTATCCGGTGCGCTAGCTTCTCTCTCAGATCTTTAGCTGCCTCTGTTGTTGTGGTGATAATGGTGTCCTTGTTCGCATCAAAGTTTCCAACTACCCAAGTTGTCTTGCCGCATCCTGGAACTCCATTGACCCACTGTATATTAGGCACCTCCCAGTTTTCCCACAATGCTTTAACTCCAGAACCCTCCTCGAGAAATTCCGCCATTTTGAGGATTTTGTCATCTAGCATTATTTTGGTGTGCCGGGTTGTGACTACAATAGGGTCATTCAGTGGTGTCGCATATTTTGGTCTTCCCGTCCGCTCCGTTTCACCCTCATCTAGGGCCACAAAACCATTCTTAGCGCTGTAAGCTGCCATATGATGACATGACATTTCTCCTCTTATGGCCAGGGATGATTCGTTGTCATATATGGCTGCTTCTGCTTCATCTAGTCTCACCCTCAGAAAGGTTTCGGATCCAAGTCTAAATAACTCCAAGATATTTGCGCATATTTTGAAGTTGACTTGTCTCGTTGCCCTTGTGACGGCTAAAAACTCGATGAATGCATTTCTGGCATGTTCTGATGGTGTGTGTGCTGGGATATAATGGGGTGGACAGACCTGGCCCATGTCGGCTCTCGTCCGGGCAGCTCGCAGTGGTACCAGTTCCGGAGTATTTTAGCAGTTGATAACGAGGCCCTAGAAATATAGAAAGTGCTAAAGTGAATCTATGTCAGTGCAGTTTGTTGTGCATTCAACTTTTATATTGGAAAACACCTTTTGAAAAAGAAACTGCGAGCTAATCTTCCGTGTAAGAAAAATATCACTAAGAAACTGAATTATGGTGTTTGAGTATTAGTTTTGCAGCCTAGGTGTTTTAGCTTTACGATAGCTTTTCCACTTGAGAGTTATAGTCTCAAGTGGAAAAGCTATCGTCAAACACCTAACGATGTCATATACTTGAGAGCCAGTTCTTATTCCGTGTTATGTATACTTACCATTTTCGACCACGACATTATATTGCTTAAAACATCTCTGTCAGACATAGAAGTGAAATAAGTCACATTATTAATGCATTTTGAGGTGTATAATTAACTGAAATTCCATTGTCAATTTTACCCACAATTAAGGAAAATACGTTGTCTTTTTTGTTTACAATTTTTTTACATAGTAAAACTAAATAAGGCCAAGAAATATTGTTTAAAACGGTAAGATAGATCAATGTTTTATCGATATTAAATAAAACGCATGGGATTTAAACAAGTTTTGTATAATTAAATCCGAAATATTGGACATACATTTTCCAGTCACAAATTCTTGTCTTTAGAAAATGGTGGAAAACTTTTAAAACTTCCATCACATTTGTCAACTTTATGCATAAATAAACATTTATAATGTTTGGCGACTACAACTCACGCATGCATCAATCAATTTAATTACTCATCTTTTGGTAAATCAAGAATCTTTAAACCAGGCTATGTCCAAAGTTTAACGCAAAGTCAAAGTTAACCACATTGACAGTATTATTGAGAAATTAATGTATTTACAGTTGTTTTTAATGGATTTATGACAATGAAAAATGGACTCGTCCAACCTTCGGACCTTCGCACCTTTTATTGGAAGTAAATGCGTTTTAAAACACACAACAATGATTTATATAGGGAGATATTTATGTATTATTGAGAAATTCATGTAACTACAGTTCTTTATAGTGGATTAATGAAAATGAAAACTGAATATCTATATTCCCATTCCATGCAAGTAGGTAATACAGTTGGATTATAATCGTCGATCATTTCAGATTCTTTCTTGCGTACAATGTTATAGAGCCGTTTGTTTGGGCAAAGAGCTTTTCTAGCCGCAATTGATTCTGCTTTATTTCATAGTAAGTAAGAGTATCGGTAATAGGTCGTGGAAAACCAAATCGATACCCTTTTTGGTTTTTTCTTCCTCATGCAGTACTTATTATGTTTATGAGTCTGATATTCCAAGACTCTCTGGTGAAGCGTTGGTGCAAGATTCTTTTTGAAGAGAAAACTTCTTTAAACGTACAGTCAGAAACCTATTCTAACGTTCTGCATTTAAAGTTCATTATTGTATGTACAAGTTTGTCCTTCTAGCATGACGTCATTATTTTAGTCAGAAATCTATTCTAACGTTCTGCATTTATAGTACATTATGATACAAGTGTGCTAAGTTGGTCATTACAGTCGAGGCGTAATAGAGCCGAGAGTGTAATGACCATAATGCACACGCGTTTCATACGACATTTTTCAACACACTTGCGAGGTTAAAACACCCGTTTATAACTGAAATATTTAATTAATGAAACAATATCCAAAAATCAACAGATGTTTCAGTTGTAGCATATTTCATTCTCTTTGATTGCAATATTCGTGCCTGTTTTATTTCTATATGTTATATTCTCGGTTGCCAGTACGATTTTCGAGTGAATTCTTTTTGTTATGGGCCGGTATGGTAAAAGTATTCATCTCTGATTGGACTCTGACAATCTAGTAGGCTTAGATTGTGCGCGCGCAGGTGCCCTTGCATTGGTTGTAAAGTACGTAACGTAATAGAAACTAGTGCGTAATAGAAAAGTCAAAAGCACGCGTGTTTAATAGGATACTTTTCGGCCATAAAAACGGTTGAATAAGGGCCACTTTACGAGCAAGTGTGTTGAAAAAGTTCATTATTGTATGTACAAGTTTGTCCTTCTAGCATGACGTCATTTCGTTGCGCCGAATGCTTATTTTCGACACATACACGTAAGACTAGTTAGCTCAATAGGTTAGAGCACCGATATACATTTCCATTTGTCAATCGGAGGGCGGAGGTTCAAATCCTTCACGAGTCAGTCTTTTTGACATTTTATTTTTTAGTTTTCACTTCTGCCGGCACTCCCGGAGTGCAACCCGTTGTTTTTTTTTAGGTATGGCCCATGTAATATATTTGGATATGAACGCTGCTACCTCATCTTTTGGCGAATCATGAAGTACAGGAGCTTCTATCACCCACCATTTTGAGCTACTCGAGATTGATATTCGTGCCTCCAAAAGTAATGCTCTATTTCTCCAAGAGGTTTACTGGATGAAGTAATTCTCTATTTCTCCAAGAGGTTTACTGGATGAAGTAATGCTCTATTTCTCCAAGAGGTTTACTGGATGAAGTAATGTTCTATTTCATTATTTTTTTTAAAACCCATATTCGTTTTATTTAGTCGCCGCGTTAAATACATGCCTTAACAAATATAATATTAATTTATATTAAAAAACAAAATACCCGACTGCAGAAATGCAATCGACACGAGTTGTGAAATGAATTCAAATATTAAAAAACTAAATGACATACTATCATCTCACAATCTATGCAATATTGTAGACTTCCCTACAAGAATTGACGGCTCCTCGAGCACAAGTATAGAGCTGTCGCGTGCCCTGCATTAAAACTTCTGACCGGCTTCATGGTAAACAGAAATCAGGTCGTAGTGGGTGACGGGGGTAGGGCCAAGTCAAAGCCGCAAGGGACAGTTATTGGAGTGGCGCAGGGTTCCTCGCTCTCGAATATCATGTTCTCCCTCCTCCTCAACGACCTGCCGGAGAACATTAAAGACGGCCAAATCCTCCACATATATCCGGGCCATGCGGATACTCACAGTACCGAGCCTCGTTTGCCTGCAGGCGGCGCTGTACGCCTGGGACCATTCTGAAGAGTACACACGCTTCGGAGAGGTGAACCCGCGAACACGCCACCCGCACCGACTGCATGCCGTCACGCACCGACTCGCTAAAACGTCAAAGCTAATCCACGTCACAGCGCCGGAGGTGTACAATCGCCTGCCGCAAGACGTCAGAGATGCTCCATCGAGGGGAGCATTCAAGCAAAGATTAAATTAAATAATCGGCCAAGTGCGAGCCGGACTCGCGCACGAAGGGTTCCGTACTATCATCTATAATACTACAAAGTTTAGTTCTGTTTATAAAATAACGAGAAATCAACGAAATTCCAAGTAGTAAATTGCAAACTTATAGGTAGGTTTTCGATACACATCCGGGCGGCATGACGACGCTCGCGCGAATACGCGCGGTTATGGCTCGCTCCGTGATGTTACCTCCCCCGCTACCCGCGCGTTCGCGCCACCACTACACCGCGGCGCGGCGCTCGCACCGCGTTTAGATGCACGGATTATTTTCATTTTGTGAGTTTTTATGTATTAGATTAGGTATTTATTTTTATAGTTAATATATTTCTAAATAGTTACTTACAAATATTCAAGTTTCTACTTGTTAATTAAGATCGAGTAAAAATTGCTTAAAAATTACGTTTGTTGTATGGGAGCCCCCCTTTAATATTTACTTTATTGTTATTTAATTATTTATTTTGAAAGGTAATATACAAGTAAGTATTCTGTGAAAATTTGAAGCGTCTACCTGTTACCGTTTTTAATATTGAGCAAAAAAATACGAAAAAAACACGTTTATTGTATGGGGACCCCCCTTAATATCTTATTTTGTTTAATTTTTAGTATTTGTTGTTATAGCGGCAACGGAAATACATCATTTGTGAAAATTTCAGCTTTCTAGCTATCACGGTTTATGAGATACAGCCTGGAGACAGACAGACAGACAGACAGACAGACAGACAGACAGACAGACAGACAGACAGACAGACAGACAGACAGCGAAGTCTTAGTAATAGGGTCCCGTTTTTACCCTTTGGGTACGGAACCCTAAAAACTGGCTTGCCGATGCCGAACAGGCATTCTACGAGTTCGATGACAAAAAAAGATTAAAGAAACAATTTGACACAACATGAGACATTATACATGAGTATTAATATATTTGTATGTGACAAAGATGTGACATATCAAATTTTGTTATTTTTTTTTCTTTATATTATTATTATTATAATATATTTTGTTTTGACTTGTAATTTGACATTTGTAATTTAATTATTCTGGACATTTGTTATTTATTATGTTTTTCTTATTTGATAAATACCTATTTTGGCTGTACCTATTTTATAATATTTTCGAACAAAGTTAACATTGCTTGAAGCAATAATGATTATTTTTTTATATTTTCGTTCATTTGACTTGTAACTTATTTTTTGTTACCAATAAATATGACACATGACTATGACAAGACTATT
Source organism: Lycia hirtaria (assembly GCA_947563715.1). Taxonomy (NCBI): domain Eukaryota; kingdom Metazoa; phylum Arthropoda; class Insecta; order Lepidoptera; family Geometridae; genus Lycia; species Lycia hirtaria. The sequence goes on from OX387375.1 coordinate 32,308,974, forward strand.
CAAACGAGTCCAAACTCGACGGTTTTATCTCGTTTAGTTTAGGAGTTCCGATAGCCACATTCCGACGCCATCTTGAGACCAGCTTCATGGTACCATATTACTGCATTGTCACCGAAGTTACGTAAGTAAACCAAATTTCAACCTAATCTAACGACAGGAAGTGGTTCTCATTTAACTCACAAGATTTGTCCCATACTAACATACCTACCTACTAACAGGGCAAGTAGAATTCTTGAAGTTTTTATTCTCGCAGTTTATAATGCTAGGTAAGTTTTCAGCCACCATTTTACAGTCTAATATGATTTTCCACGTTTTACCTTTCACGATAGAAATTTGGGCAATCTAGGAGTATGTGGGGGACTGACTCGCTAACCTCTGGATCGCAGGTGCACGATGGACTCTCTTTACGCTTGAATCGCTTCAATTACTCCGAGAACCCACCGTGCCCCGTTAATATTTGGGTTGTCAAGCTTGTGGGCTAAAAAAATTCGTATAAACTTGTACGCCGCCATTTTTTTTTGTCTTCATTGTTAGATAGGAATGATACATACGCCGTCATACCGGCGCGGCGCGGCGCGGGCGGCGCGGGAGTGGCCACAATAACGTGTCTGGTGAGACCGAGCGTTTCAACTCTCAACCTAACGCTAAAATACCTAGTTACCTACCTAACGCAGCGAGTGCGAAACGGCCGTTATCGCACACGTATACTTCAGGCGGTTCAATCTTATTATAAAAAACCGGGGACGGCCGGGTGACGAAAGATGGATATGTCGCTTACTAGTAACTAATAACAGATGGCAGCTCTGCATTATCATCATTATTAGTCTGTGTCTATTTATCAATAAACTGGTAACTTTCAAATAAAAAGCACTCTGTGCCAGGGTTACTATTTCTACGGCAATTGCCGTGTTATACGGCAATTGGGGCCGCTTGCCATAAAAAACACGGTATACGGCAGAACATCCATTGCCTTATCATTAAACATGGCAATCAGGGCGAGAGAAAAAATACACCAATTAAGTTGCAGGCAACAGCTACTCTGCAATTAAATCAAACACATTCCATAGACGCGTCATCGAATACACTTGACAGTTCAAGTGTAGGCGATTAGTCATCATACATCTCTTTAGAATACTAAGAATCACACATCACACACCCCCACATCACTAGTAGGGACACCCCCGAGAGATTAAACATATACAGTCTGGATAAATGAGAACTGGATAAGTGAAAAAACTCTATAAGTGAGAGTAATAGCCAGGACCCGTCATTTTAAGGTCCCAAAACCTCTATTAGCGAGAAGCAGAAACCTCTGTAAGAGAGAGTCGTTTTTCCCTCATAGACCTCCGTAAGTGAGACTGCTACTTATCCATACCTGAATTAGCGACAGTCGAGCTTTATTTACAAATTTAACATCTGCTATTTTATGACTTATTCTTAACTTTCGTGGAACTTCCTACCATTGTTTTTGTATTGTTTTCTCTTCAATATTGTACCTATTCTATTTCGTGGAACCAATAATGTTGTTATTCTATCGCATTCTTTTCGAATGGACACGTGTGCCTAAAGTAATGTTTTTACCTGCTAACACCACAAGTAAACTTCAACCATTAAATCAAGGCGTCATTCACACTTTTAAACGCTTTTATCGCAGAGAAGTCGTTAAACATATTCTTACGGGTCTGGAAGAAAACAGTAGCCCTGACATTAACGTACTTCTAGCTATGAAATTTGCAAGAAAAGCATGGTACTTAGTCAGTGACATTTCTGTTAAAAACTGCTTCAAGAAAGCTGGGTTTTGGAAAAGTACAGATGAGCAAGACCTGCCCGAAGAAAATTATGTTGAAGTTGGACCTAGCAACGAGGAATGGACTAAGCTTGTGTCTCACGAATCCAAAATGTTAATGCCGCCGCCGAGCTTCGAAGATTTACGAATAAAGATATTTATTCTTGCTTCAGACGTTGTTTACGAAACTTTAAGAACTGAAATAGTGAAAAAGGCAGAAAGAAAATTGTGACTTTGAAAAAGAACTGTTTTTTATCCATCAATAGTATCCGATTTCATTCTTTGCCAAGTCCATTGGCCGAAAATGAATCTTAGAAATAGATTAGTGTTTAGGGCTAGAAAACAGTTTTACTCCTATTTGTAGGTATCGGAGATCACGCAACAATACTAATTTTAAGTATCTACGTATAAAAACCGGCTTTTTTTATGAAACACGGCAATTTTTGAAACTTTGGGCCAAAACACGGCAACATCGAAAACACGGTAGTCATTTTTTTTATGGCAGCCCTGCCTGTGCTGGTTACTGGTAACCCCAATGCATATGTCTGCCAAAAACTTAGAATATAGAAAAATACAGAAACCGTGAACATGCTTAGAACCGAAGCGACAAAAACTACTCTTTTATAGAGTAGTTTGAAGCGCGCGCGATCAGTTGCTCTATGGACGTCGTAACGAGTGGCAATCTTTGTTGATGTTAAATTTCATTCAAATATGCCGTCATGTGTCGTTCCCACGTGTAAAAATGCTGCTGGGGTGAAAAAAAAAACACGATGGGATAACATTTCACGTGTAAGTAGCACAATCAACATTATCTTACGTATTTATTTAATAAATTGTTCGGTATTTGATTATCGTAGAGAAAGAATCGTCCATTTTGTTGGTGTTGCCAATATCAACGTTTTAATTTTCCTTACTTTTACTTGCTACCGATTTTATTAGTTTGTAAATTATATGAGTAGGTATTTAAATATATTTATACCCGATTAAAAATTAATTGGCCAAGTGCATGTCGAGTCACGTGCAGGGTAGGGTTCCGTAGTTGCAGTTCACCCTATATGGAGTTAGAATAGAACTACTTGTTTGATATTGTGAACATATTGGTTGATTTTGAGATTTAAATGGATTTAGTGCGAAATTTTGCCTCAGTATTTTTTTTTTGAGGTGGTCTATAAACGTTAACATATAAAGCCTACTTAGCTGTGATAGGTTTAAATAATGCCTAACATTTAAAATTTTAGGTTCCTTGCTGATGAAAAAAGAAAAACAGAGTGGACAGAAGTAATACGAAATTGCGGTTAGAAGAGCTGTGGAAACTGTCAAAACGAAGCGTAATTTGCTTGATATAAAACTCAAATTTGATATATACTGTGCACCACAAAGAAGAGGCTATTGATTCAGTGTAATATACTAGTTCGGAACCAATGGGTTTATATTTATTATGTGCGAACTAATATTCTTGTCAAATAAATTATTTTGTATTTGTATCTTATTACGTTAGCTTAGAATATTATACTTTTTTTCTTGTGCATCAATTAATCCGAATAGTACGTCAAGAGAACAGTTATAAAAAATAATGATATCCGTTTAAAAAAGTAAGCATTTTATTTTAATATAATTTTATCTCCACGATTTACCACAACAACGGGTAAATAATGTCTACACTAGCAACATTATGCGGGTGAGAGGTGAGAAGGGTGCGGGACGATTCTTTTGTTTTCGGACACAGCGCGGATTTTGTAACTGCAGCTGGACGCGCCTTCTGTATTTTTCTGTATTCTGAGGCCAAAAAGTACTTTGTCCGCCTACGAATCGTAGACTAACTTTTTCAGGATTAATTCATGTCCTAAACAAAGTACTAACATCGTATTACAAAACGCAGATTATCGCTAGTTCGGGAACTATTTATGGTATTAAAGTTAGTCTTTAGTTTAAACTGTGGTAATAAATCGAAACGTCTAATTGACACAGTTTGAGGTTAGGTTCGCGAGTTTGTTTTTTGTAAGTTTTACGTGTTTTAACATTAATTAAGTTCAGTAATATGATGAATACCACAGACTTTAAGTTACTCGAGACACAACTGTGACCAGTACCTCTACCATGAGTTTTTAGCGATCCAACTCGTTAGCGAGAGCGTGAACAACTTCTATGGAAAATACTACCGTGCTGCCAGCGGTTACCTAGAGAACTAAAATCGGCACCATGAGTCACTAAGGTAAAAAACCTATCGAAATGAAACCACTAGCGTGTAACGTTTTTAGCAGTTACCATACTAAACGGTACCATGAGACACTAATTTGACAAGTGCTCTCGAGAAACACCGTCTCGATTGGTCGCAATTGTAGTAAAGTAACTCACCGGCATATTGTAGGGTGAATACTTGTGAAAGTGTATTTGTTTTGTTAAAGAAATACAATAAACTGATTAATTAGTAGTGATTTATGAAATATAAATACAAATAATGTCTGGTAAGAGTTATTTAGCATGGAATAGGTATGTTAGCGACGGCTGCATATGAAGACGAACGATGTGAACAAGGAAATTTCCATGTAATTTCCATGTGTGTTTCGCATGTTGTCCATGCGAAGGAGAATTGCAGATACACTTGCACAATTTGTGAAAATAATTATATAAAAGAAAATCAGTAAGGAGGGTTTTCGAAGATTTGTGTGACTTGGTATTACTTTCTTAGTACGCGCCCTTGAAATCTACACAAACAGTCTCACTTGAATCAAAGGTAGTTATGGTACCTAAACTTACATACATTAGGATATAAATTCCTATAAATGCATTCCTTATTGATAGGTATGGCTATTCAAGTTATATATATATTGTGTTTTATGTTTACGGTAGCTATCAGCTGTTATTAGCAAAGTCCACCATTTTTCGAAGAAGCTATAGTTATCTTTTAGGTACATAGGTGTATTTGAACAAATATAACCAACCAATTTAAATTCTGTAAACGCACTATAGAATAGGCATTGCTATGTGACGCCATAAATTAGCCGGGTTATAGTGTGAAGTTAGATACCGATATGCTTTTGTACCAACATATCGAAACAAAAACACTCGACTCGAGTTACACGCTAGCGAGCTCTCACTGGCGAGTCTGCGTGTCTCATGGTGCCGCTCTAACGTAAAGTAACTCGCGGCGCGTTTATTCACTGTCAAGTGAATCACATGAGCGGTTTTTGTCGATACCATCTCATGGTAGAGGTACAGTACCTCTACCATGAGTTTTTAGCGATCCAACTCGTTAGCGAGGGCGTGAACAACTTCTATAGAAAATAGTACCGTGCTGCCAGCGGTTACCTAGAGAACTAAAAATCGGCACCATAAGTCACTAAGGTAAAAAACCTATCGAAATGAAACCACTAGCGTGTAACGTTTTTAGAAGTTACCATACAAAACGGTACCATGAGACACTAATTTGACAAGTGCTCTCGAGAAACACCGTCTCGATTGCTCGCAATTGTAGTAAAGTAACTCACCGGCATATTGTAGGGTGAATGCTTGTGAAAGTGTGTTTGTTTTGTTAAAGAAATACAATAAACTGATTAATTAGTAGTAATTTATGAAATATAAATACAAATAATGTCCGGTAAGAGCTATTTAGCATGGAATATGTTAGCGACGGCTGCATATGAAGACGAACGACGCGAACAAGGGAATTTTCAAGCTAATATGCTAAGGAGACTTGCAGATCCACTTGCACATAGTAGGGCTCTTTTATTGTCATACGGGTTTGCGCCCACGTGTGGGCCAGCTCCGCATATGTTCCGCCCGCAACCTATCCTTTCATACATTTTTATATTGTCATGCGGGCCACACGCACCCAGGGCGGGCGAAAAATATCTGCTCTGCGTGTGGCCCGCAGCACGTATGCGGAGCTGGCCCGCACGCGGGCGCACACCCGCATGACAATAAAAGAGCCCTTTAAGGTAAAGTGAGAAGTCACTAAAGTGAGAATAATTTTATAAAAGAATATAGGCTCAGTGAGGAGGCTTCTCGAAGATTTGTGTGACTTGGTACTACTTTCTTAGTACGCGGCCTTGAAATCTACACAGTCTCACTTGGATCAAAGGTAAGTAAGGTACCTAAACTTAGGATAGGATACATTAGGATATTTTCTATAAATGCATTCCTTATTGATAGGTATGGCTATTCAAGTTATATAATATATGTATTGCGTTTTATGTTTACGGTAGTTATCAGCTGTTATTGGCATAGTCCACCATTTTTCGAAGCTTTATGTACTTTACGTAAGTGTATTTGAACAAATATAACCAACCAATTTAAATTTTGTAAACGGACTATAGAATAAGCACTGCTATGTGACGCCATAAATTAGCCGGGTTATAGTGTGAAGTTAGACAACGATATGCTTTTGTACCAACATACCGAAACAAAAACACTCGACTCGAGTTACACGCTAGCGAGCTCTCACTAGGGATGGGTTATACTTGCAAAATCTCATACCAGGGCTTCCAAGTGCGCCCACATAAAAACACCAGCGCCAAAAACCAGGGCTCAAAACCCTTCAAAGTATTTTTTTCGTTAAAGAAAATTGATTTGTATTTTAACTAAGATAAGGTGCACAATTGCGTAACAAGTTTTTCTACTAAAATACTTTCATAGGATATTGTTCATTACATACGTTATAATAAGAAGCATAATGGCATTCACGAAATTCAAAACGTTCCAAACGACACTAAACATGACTGAGCGAGCGCGATATATATTGCCTACTTCGTTCCGTGTATTTGACGATGACACCCGAGTGAAGCGCCAAAAACCAGGGTCAAAACCCTTGAAAGTATTTTTTTCGTTAAAGAAAATTGATTTGTATTTAAGTTATAATAAGGTGCACAATTGCGTAGCGAGTTTTTCAACTAAAATACTTGCATAGGAAAATGTTCATTGTACATGTTACAATAAGAAGCATAATAGCATTCACGAAATCCCGTAAAGTAAATACTTTTTCTCCTTGCAAGTGTTTCGGGCGGCACCTGGTCGCCATACTTGCAAGCAAATACCTGGTGTAAAAACCTGGTTGCGTAAATACGCACCTTCCCTAGCTCTCACTGGCGAGTCTGCATGTCTCATGGTACCGCTCTAACGTAAAGTAACTCGCAGCGCGTTTATTCACTGTCAAGTGAATCACATGAGCGGTTTTTGTCGATACCATCTCATGGTAAGGGTACAGCTATAAATAAAATTCGCGTAAACCCTTTTGAATTACGAGATGACGCCTTCGATGTAAATATTGGTTTACAAAAGACAATTGCTAATAAAATAGCGAAGATTTTACACGAAAATTTGTTTCCTGGCCCTTGCAAATGCCTACTATCTCCTAAAATGCAAGTGGTTTGTGCATTACGATGTTGGGCTCACCGTAAAGTAAGTAGAAAGGGATAACCTATGCTAAGCAAATTGTAACTATGGTTTTATTGTTAAAAATACTTATTCTAATATTTTTATTTTTTTTGTGCATAGATTCAAGAATACAGCTCCCAGCAGCACCGCCACAGCACCAGTACTGCTACCAGTAGTGAACAAGATATATAAAAACTTGCACTGGCACGGATTTCCTACACATGTATTAAAATACATGCAAAATACCTACATGCAATATTCAAGAAAAAGTTGAAAATATGTGTACAAGGTACACCAATATTACAATATTTCCAGTTGCATAATTTTAAAAAAATGTAAATAGTTAAAAATACATATACCTATATTAGTTTATAAAAGGCACAGGCCCCGGACTCTGTGAAGATTAATTTTGTAAAATAAAATAAAACAAATATATTACAACAATGTGCATGTGTGCTCCACAAAATTGTTATTGACATGAGAGAAGGCAACTTCCTATGGATTCGACAATATTGTAAACGCTGTCCGTAGAAACTAGGAAAAAGCAGTTTATTGAAACTCAATGTTAGTAAATGATTTTTAAATTTTAATTTTAACTTATTAAATGTTATGTATGTCAAAACTAAAACAATATCATCTGGGTTAACTAGACAACTGTGATTGTGGCTATTGTGATTTCTGTAGTCTTTGACAACTTGAAGACAAGTTGTTTATATTGCGTTCTGTACTTTATGCAAATGGTATATCAGTTGGGTATCTGAAAAAGAATACATAATGTCCCGTATTATTTACATATTGCTTTATGTACAGCACAAACTTAAAAATAATGTGTGTTAGTTTTCAATGTAATGAGAAAATATCGCGATATGTAGGATGAAACTAATTTACTTTTACACAGATGAGTTTTCTAAATTGTATGGCCCAACTTTTACCATGTGAATATACAATGTTAGTGGAAAAGATATTTTTACAATGGTGTTTATTTACTTTTTTTTTATGAAAACACAATTTTTTTCTCGTTTTAATGATTGGTCCTAAAAGATGTTCATCATGATGAGTACTCCCATTCCGACTAACATTTTACATAAATTTGATCATACAACGAATATTATACTTATAGTACCTAGTGATAGTGAAAAATGCTAGCCCAATAACTAAAAATACAACAAAATTTATATTTTCAAACATCCACTCCTGCTGGGAATCGAACCTATTGACTTTGCATAAAACAAATTTAATGTAATAATAATAGTTTATACAATTAACGTTAAAATATAATTACTTCAAAACCAATAAAAATGTTGAAATATCGTATGTATGATTAAGTTGATAAAAAATCCGTCTGATCATGAATGTACCATGGAAATTGTGCGAAAATAATAAAAGTCCTTTGCATACAGATCATTCATCACTTTTGATTTTTTCATAGGTTTGATTCTTAACAACAACTTGTTCAAACTGAATTAACTGCTTGTATAACAGTTTCTAATTCCCAGTTGAAGCATTTTGGTTTTTATTAAAATGGACTTAAAATAGTTTCGGAAAACTTATTTACTTTCTTAAACATTTATTTTAATATAAATTATCCAGCTAGAATCCTCGCAATTTTTTAATCATAGTTTATGTAGCAGAAGTTTGAAAAATAATGATAATTTTGGAGAATAGTCTTTAAGTAAGTTGTAAAAGGATTAATTTTGTTGTTCGTGATCTCATTTGTGATTCTTTATCATTTATGTTGTATGCAAATCCTTTATTTGAAATAAACTGAAGGAAAATTATTATATTGTTTCATTTCTCAATCCTTGAAATAAAATATTGATAAAAAATAATACATCTAAATACATAGCTATATATATAAATAATACGAAGCTGTAGTTATTTAGATGTATATAACAGGGTGTGGTTCTAACTAGGAATAACAGATGACGCCAGTTTCTATGCGAACATAAATGACCTTGTTCTACGATGCAAGATTGTTCTCTATTTCCGTATATTACACAAAGTACTCTTTGCGTATACTTATGGATGAAACAAAAATTTATTGTAGTAGCGTTTTAGTAGCACCGAGTAGCTGGAACATAATTATCCAGCACGAAGTGAGTTTATATTTAATGATAGTACTAAAGCGCCACCTGTGTGACGCGTGCGGAACTCGCTCGACGCCGCCGGCGCCGGCTCCGTGGCGAGCAGTGGGCGCGCCTTGCGGTAACACGCGGCACTATTCACTCATTGCCTTCACTCGCATTATGTAGTACTGTTTATTTGCGCTAGAAGGCGCCACCATCTGGGGGCACGGCAGTGGCCCCGCCAAGTCGAGCGTTATAATTGCTAGTATAATAATGAGTGTATACCAACGTACAATGTGTGCAAATAAATCCAGCAAAGTACGAGTTTCAATGGGACACCGAGGCTTCCGTATGCATAAATGACACATAGACATCTAAATATCTGATGAATGTCTAAAAATATTTGTACCCTACCTACAGTAGGAATAAGTCTATATAGGTAATTGACCGAGCGAGCGAAGCGTCTCTGCATCAACTGGCCATATAAACTGTAATAATGGCATGTACAATTATGTCAATAATTTTTTTAATTTAAATAGATGTCAATATTAATGAAATATAATAATAATTTAAATTTAATGTCAAAAATACTTTGCAATCAATTAGTCAGAAAATTATGAACATTACTCAACTCTGAAATCATAATTCATAATATGTTTATTTGCGCATATGGGTGTACAAAAAAACAGTTGAAATGTCGTATAAATAACAGAGCTCCCTATCCGACCTTACGGCATGCAAAAGTAGTAATAAGCATTTAATACCTATCATAAAGATCAAAGAGAATACAAACAAAGATGAAATTGTACTCTCAGTCACTAATACAGTATTTAAAAATAGAAATCATTGAATCTCAGTGAAATAAACCAAAAGCACATATCTCCAGTCATAAACAAAATACATACCTAGTTGAAAGAAAACATTGCATTACACATGTAAGTGACATAAAATGTTAACAGAACTGTACATTGAGACAAATTTGTGGCAATAATTCCACAGAGTTCTTATTACAATTTATAAATATCGCACGTTCATTTTCTTTTCATTAACAAAATTCAACAACAAATAGATACTTAACACAACACACACATCACAAGTTTTCAGATCCAAGTAATTTACATACGTCACAAATGTCAAGATTTAAAGCCATTTACACACGATAAAATTATTATTTTTTGTCAAATGAAAATACATGAAGATGTCATACAATAATTTAGAGTATAAGTAATGTATAAGTCAGTTTACTAAATTATGTCAAATGAATTATAAAGATGTCAAGTCGATTATAAAAGAATGTCAAAACAAACAAATAATGTCCAATTAATATCGTGAGTATTTTCCCGGTTGATTAAATAATAAAAAACCGGACAAGTGCGAGTAAGACTCGCCCACCAAGGGTTCCGTACTAACTTTTACATTATCGCAAATAGGTAAATGATGTTTAAATGTGTGAAGCGAGTCATAGCACCTAACGAAGTACCTACATGGAATAATTTATTTTATGAATGCGACGACGAGCACACAATATATTTATTATGTAAAGCTATGTTAGCACGTAAGACAAGTTGTCTTTGTTGATAATAAAGTTCTTTAAACCTAAACCTAGTAGATAAAAGGGGGAAATCATATATTTTTTTATATTTTCCTTCATAAACCGAAAAATATACATCGTAAAAATATTTAAAAACCTGTTTTAGCTTAATATTATGCTAATGAAGTTCTTTCATATGATACCCCACATGATACGGTTAAAGAACTTTAAAATTTGGACCCTCATTCCTTGCATAAAGACTATTCTTTTGTGATTAAATTAAAAATGTCCAGTTTTCGGATTTTTCCTATACCTAAGTGTACTCTAACACAATGCTTCTTGCCAAATTTCATAGTTCTAGGTAAACGTGAAGTACCCCATAGGTTTGATTCCTTTGTGAGTGTCGAAATGTGCGTTTTTTACGACATATTCGGCTGTAACTTTTTTTTACGAAAACTGAGAAATTTTATTTTTCTTTCTGCAGCAAGATACTATGGATTTGCGTTTATGGTTTTAATTTCAACATGATACCTTTACGCGTTCCCGAGATAAAGGTCTTGACACCCGGACAGACGGACAGACAGACGGACAACAAAGTGATCCTATAAGGGTTCCGTTTTTTTCTTTTGAAGTACGGAACCCTAAAAATATTTAATTTACAGAATTTCCAATGGATTATTTAAATTTATTATTCAAATATTCAGTAGCATCGTAATCTAGACAAGCGGTAGCGTGTCAAGCCAAGTTCAAGTTAACAGAACTGGCGTGCAGCACCGTGTATATATTTATCTCGAACCATTTGGAGCCACTTTTGACCTTATCATAAATCAAAAACTACTTCACATAAACATGTAAAATTTAGCTCGTATATTGAGATCGGCGAGATACATATGTTCTCCAAATTTCATAAACACACCTCAAACGGTTATTTAGATATTAACTTCTAAAAATCGTCATTTTTATCACTGACTGACTAGATGACCTAGAAGTTTCAAATTTGGCATCCAGATAGGTAGTTTGTATTCACAAAGGAAAAAATCCGAAACTAGTAAATTTTTATCATTTTATTATAATTTTTCAATTAATTGGTTCCATTAGGAACACTTGCTTATAGTGTCTGTAATGTAAGAATCAGCAATCAAAATTGATGACAGCCGGTCTTTATGTGGATTTTAATGTCTTCACGTGAATATAATTATAACGAGTGGAATATCGCCCTTCTTAATATCTTTTTTAATCCAAACATCAGTTTTAGTACTTATAACTAAGAATATAGTCGTCTTTCGTATTTATTACGTTATTAACTGGGATTTAGTATTCATTATTATGTATTTGAATATTTAGCACACATCAATAGTCTAAGATGATTATTTAAAATAATAAAATAAAATAATAGGTATTTCGGAGCACAGCGCACGATGCGGCGCGGCGGCCGTGGAGCAGCGGGGTGGGAAGCGGTGCTCTAAAAACTTGACGCGAACGTGCCCGAACTTCCCAAGTGAACGGCAGCCGCGCTTATAAGCGCGAGCGCCTTCTTACTGTCTGGTTGTTGTAACGGAACGTTACATGACCTTATTTCTAGAAAATGTAAAATACTGCATAATTTGCCATCGAACAAAATACTTACTTAAGCCTGCAAAATGGTTCTGACGCCGTCTGTACATTCCAACTAAACAAAAGGAACGAGCGAAGTACAAGAGCGACAGCGGGGAGTGAGTCGCCGGACATTCGCACGGATCGAACATTGTGAACGTAATACGTCAGCGGAATTTATTTATTTACCTAAACTAGCGACGAGTATTCATGTTAATAAAATAATATTTTATAAAGTATTTTGAGTGCCGGATTTAACCCCGCTTTAGGGTAAGTTTTGAATAGCACATAATAACTATGTTGTTTACTTTTTGTTATATTTAGGTACATGTGCAAGTACCCTCTACTGTTTAATGTTTCAAAATTGTTTTCTATGAATTGATTTTAAGAAATGTTTTTTTCTCTTTATTTTATATCATTTATTTTGATTTTGTTTCTTTGTTATTATTTATAAAAACTCCGTTCTGGTGATTAAATACCACGACTTTCTCGCCACACTTACACATGTAGGTACTTTCCTCGAGAGTCGTAGGTCAGCCAGATCGGTGTTTGAAGAACAAAAATATCAACATATATTTACCACTTCAGGGTACCTACGGACCTCTTAGAAGAAGTGGATATAATTTGGACAACCAACATTGCCCGCTGCGGTGGACTGCTTCAGCACTCCGAGTTTCCAAATTCCCAAACTAAGGCCCACTCACCATCATCTACGCCCTCAACAGGATAGTACTACAACAGGCAAAATTAGATCGGCCGACCACGGTTCTTTTTTTTATAAATTTTTGTGTAGGCACCTACTTGTCTACAAATAAAAAAAATTAAAAAAATAAAATCATTTAAAGACACCAAGTTTTTATTTTATTTGTAATAACAATAGGTAGGTGTTACACTGGCGCCCCTATACGTGGTTGTATCTGGTTTTGCCTTATTAGTAAGTGGTGGCAGATTGTTGTGTGTGTATATGTTTTTTGTGTAAATGTTCTTGTTGTCCTATGTGTTGTGAAAACTGTTAAATATACTTTTTACTTGTGTACCTTACTTTCATAAACCTATATGTGTTATTGTTATTGTTAAAATTCCTAATCATAAAAGTACAGTCAAGTTCAGAAGTATTATACATATTACTATATTTTTTTTCTTTTAAATATTTTAGTTCTGGTTTTTAAAACAAATTGCATAAAGTACAGTCGTGCTCGAAACTCCTTACAAATACAGAGCAAAACATTACATTTTATAAATTTTTAAAGTTTTTTTACGTTGTTGTCTTTGTCTCAGTCTCCAAGAACATATTATAACATAGTTTTAGTTTATCTTTGTAACAGAACGGATTATTACGGATAACGATCGTTTACATTGTGTTATTTAAAATTTACTCGGCGGCTTTAATATGGCATTCCCGATAAAATATTTTTCGCTACAAAAATCTGAACTGGAGTATGAAGTTGGCTTAAGAGGTGAAACCCCGGGTACTACTGTTGCCGAACTTAGGAAGCAGAATAATAAATTATCTCAGTTATACCCTTCCGAAGACATATTATGCTCACACCTCGAACCGTTATCAGATCTAGAAGCAGTATTGGAATTACTTAATAAGATTGATACATGTCTCGATTCAAGTCCTACAGACAAAAGTACGTTATCACGTTTAGAAAATATTTTTCATCACCTTTATCATAGGATCAATAGGATTGTGCCAGACAACGTGAAAGATCAACATCTAGCTTGCAGTAAACTTTATAAAGAATATTATGAAAAATTTCTAAAATTCAATTCAAAAGCAATTGACCCACTGTCGGTCATTGAATCCAGCACAGCGTCTACGTCAGCTTCCAGTAACCAAGTTCCTATTTATATCGCAGTTACCTGCGATAAGAGCGTCACCTCTGAAATAAGTAAGTTGAAGTTCGATGGCAAATCATGCGTTCGTTCTTTTATACAACGTGTAAACGAATTTAGCGAAGCACGAAACATTCCAGACACCAAACTTATATCGTTTGCTACAGAAATTTTCACGGAGGATGCACTACATTGGTTCAGGAGTATTAAAGGACAAATATCTTCTTGGGATGAACTAGTCGTTCTATTAAAACAAGATTTCGATAAAGCAGACTACGATTATCGTCTGCTCGCTGAGATTCGTGCTAGAACTCAGGGAGAGACGGAAAACATCACGATCTATCCATCCTGTCAGATATGTTCTCACGACTTTCGAGGCCGTTATCGGAAGAGGATAAGCTCGAAATAGTACTACATAATATTCGACCTTATTATGCGAGCACTTTAGCTTCTGCAACAGAAATAGAAAACGTCGATCAAGTTAGATCCTTATGCAAAAACTATGAGATTGTACAGTCTCGACTTGTCCACTTTCGAGAACCGTCTGCAGCTACTTCAGATACACTAGCACCTGAATTTGCATACAAGTGTACGATCAAAACAAGTGATTATAAATCTATCAGCTACAATAACAACAACAAATCATCTTACACAAACTTAAAAACTAACTCTAATACTAATATTAATGAAAAATATTTACACAGCATTGAGAAAGATGATTCTGATAAGAAATTACCCTACTGTCCTAGATGTCGCAATAATTCCCATAGTTACAGAAATTGCACTAACACTGATATTCTGTGCTTCAAATGCGGCTACAAGGGAGTCAAAAAACCAAATTGTCCAAATTGTACAAGCGCTCAGGTTTCAAAAAACTAAAATTGCAGGATTGTAGCAAATCATTGTTACCAGAAACAAAAAATAAAAACCTGACGAATGAAGATGAATGGAAAAATTGGTTAGAAACAATTCGCTTATTTTTTAATGGGTACAAGATTGCTTCGATTCTGCATAAAAAACCAATAAATGATACTAGACCGTATATAAATATAAAATTTAACGACTTGACAATTTCAGGCCTGTTAGATTCAGGGTCAGCCGTTACCATTTTAGGTAACAATATCCATTTAACATTAATCGATCGTGGAATAAAGTTATTTACTGATGATAAACTGTCAATTGTTGCGGCTGGTGGACAAAATTTAAAAAGTATAGGTTATTTCGATATGCCAATACATTTTGAGAACCAGTTCCATACTATTAAAACATTTGTAGTTCCAGAAGTACAATCATCGCTCATTTTAGGGATTGACTTCTGGCGCGCCTTCAAAATATGTCCAAAGTATTTAGGCTCTCTTACTGTGTCCAGCATTCCATTAGCTGAAGTCAATATTACCGGCCCAGATAGATTTATACATTCATATGATAATTTAGACGAAACTCAAAAATACGTCGCTGACGATGTAATTGATAAATTTAAAGACATATCTTTTGAGATTAAGGGACTAGGACGCACCAACTTAATTACGCATCACATCAATACGGGTGACTCTCCACCTGTGAGACAACGCTACTACAGGCTGTCACCGGAGAAACAGAGAATTTTAGTCGAACAAGTAGACGAGATGCTCCAGCTTGATGTGGTAGAACCCTGCGAAAGTGCATGGCAATCCCCAGTTTTACTGGTTCCTAAGAAAAATGGAGAGCCTCGTTTTTGTTTAGACAGTAGAAAGTTAAACTCAGTTACAAAACGCGATGCTTATAATTTACCATATATTAGTGAAATTCTGGATAATTTGCGCGATTCACATTACCTCAGCAGCATTGATTTATCCAAGGCTTTTTGGCAACTTCCCATAGCATTGGAAGATAGAGATAAGACGGCATTTTACGTCCCGGGTCGAGGAACACTTCGTTTCAAGACCACACCGTTTGGATTAACCAATGCACCTGCTACACAGCAGCGTTTAGTTGACTTGTTATTTGGTAATATGGATCACAAGGTATTTGCCTACTTGGACGACATAATTATAGTGAGTAGCACGTTTGATGAACACGTTACTCTACTCTTTCGTGTGCTGGACAAGACGGCAGGCTAATCTGACAATTAACTTAGAAAAATGTGAATTCTTTCGAAGTCAGTTAAAATATTTAGGCAATGTGGTTGATGCGAATGGGTTACGTACAGATCCGGACAAAGTTACAGCGATTCTGAATTTCCCCACTCCTACGTGTCGTAAGGATATGAAACGCTTTCTTGGTACTGCGACGTGGTACCGTAGATTTGTTCCCAATTTTAGCACAATTGCTGGTCCGCTTAACAAACTGACATCAAACAAAAAACCCATACCCCCTTTCCAATGGACTGATGAAGCTGATAACGCATTTAAAAACTTAAAAGAATGTTTAGTTTCGGCGCCAATTCTTTCATGCCCAAACTACGATCTCCCATTTGAAGTCCATAGAGATGCTTCCAATTATGGAGTGAGCGCTATGTTAACCCAAACTATAGAAGGAAAAGAACATCCCATAGCTTATATGAGCAGATCATTAACAGGGGCAGAAAGAAATTATAGCATCACAGAACGTGAGACATTAGCCGTTCTAGTAGCTCTGGAACACTGGCGTTGTTACCTAGACAATGGCAAAACGTTCACAGTCTACACAGATCATAGTGCCTTAAAATGGTTCCTCTCACTGGACAACCCAACAGGTAGACTTGCTCGGTGGGGAGTGCGGTTGTCGTCATTTGACTTCAATTTAAAACACCGCCGCGGGGTCGACAACGTAATTCCTGATGCTTTGTCTAGAGCATTCCCCGTTTCATCAATTTCAACATCTAATTCTGTAGCATCTATTACTGATGAGTGGTATAAGAATATTTACAACGGGTGTGTCAATAAACCAGAAAACTATCCAAATTATCAGATTAAAAACCAGTCCCTTTTTCGCCTCAGCAAAAATAAACATCAACTCACTAATGAGTTCTCATGGAAAGAAGTAGTCCCAAAAGAACTTCGTGATAATGTCATAGCGGAAAACCATAATGAGCCAACGGCTGGTCATATGGGAATTTTTAAAACTTACAGACGTATTGCGCTCAGGTATTACTGGCCCAATATGCATTGTGACATAACAAAATACGTAGGCTCTTGTTCAACGTGCCTTTCATACAAAGCCCAAAATCATGCTATACTTGGCGAAATGGGACGCCCTAAACAATGTTCTCGTCCTTATCAAATGATTTCGATTGATTTGATGGGACCTCTTCCAGTAACTCGTAAGCAGAATACTTTTATTTTAGTAATAACATGCTGCTTCTCTAAATTTTGCCAAATCTTTTCTATCAGGAAGGCTACTTCTAATGTTATTGTCAAGATCATTGAGGAACAGGTTTTTTTAGTTCATGGTGTCCCACAAACAATTTTTTTAGATAATGGTAGCCAATTTATTAGCGGACACACTAAAGCTTTGTTTGATCAATACAAAATTCCAAACGTTTACTTCACACCCAAATATACGCCCCAAATTAATACGGTGGAGCGCTATAATAAAACTATCATAACTTGTATATCCGCATTTGTTAGTGACGATCACAGATCTTGGGATACATTTATACCCAAGATACAATTTGCAGTCAACAACTCCGTTAATGAAGCAACTGGGTTCACTCCTTCATTCCTTGTGTATGGGAGGGAACTGGTTATTTGTGGATCACACTATATTGACACCGATTTAGGTGAAGATGTTTTGTTCTTGCCACGCGAAGCTTATGCAGAAAACTTAGGTTGTCTAAAATCTGTGTTTGATCAAGTACAAAAATCTTTGTTTCATGCACATAAAAAAAACACTTCGCATTACAACCTTCGTCGAAAGGCTTTTGAGTTCGAAGTGGGAGATATTGTATTTAAACGTGCTTATGTCTTAAGCGACAAAGATAAATTTTTCTGTAAAAAACTGGCACCTAAATTCATTAAATGTCGTGTAACTCAGAAACTATCCCCACTCGTTTACATACTAGAAAATATGGCGGGAAAAGACTTGGGAACGTGGCATATTAAGGATCTAAAATTAGTTAATCAAAATATAGTTGCATAATATTAATAATAAATATATATACATATAAATATATCATGAGCCATAACAATGAAGCGGATTTTATTTTATAATTACTGGAATAAAATCCTTGTGGGGGACGGCGGGTAATGTAACGGAACGTTACATGACCTTATTTCTAGAAAATGTAAAATACTGCATAATTTGCCATCGAACAAAATACTTACTTAAGCCTGCAAAATGGTTCTGACGCCGTCTGTACATTCCAACTAAACAAAAGGAACGAGCGAAGTACAAGAGCGACAGCGGGGAGTGAGTCGCCGGACATTCGCACGGATCGAACATTGTGAACGTAATACGTCAGCGGAATTTATTTATTTACCTAAACTAGCGACGAGTATTCATGTTAATAAAATAATATTTTATAAAGTATTTTGAGTGCCGGATTTAACCCCGCTTTAGGGTAAGTTTTGAATAGCACATAATAACTATGTTGTTTACTTTTTGTTATATTTAGGTACATGTGCAAGTACCCTCTACTGTTTAATGTTTCAAAATTGTTTTCTATGAATTGATTTTAAGAAATGTTTTTTTCTCTTTATTTTCTATCATTTATTTTGATTTTGTTTCTTTGTTATTATTTATAAAAACTCCGTTCTGGTGATTAAATACCACGACTTTCTCGCCACACTTACACATGTAGGTACTTTCCTCGAGAGTCGTAGGTCAGCCAGATCGGTGTTTGAAGAACAAAAATATCAACATATATTTACCACTTCAGGGTACCTACGGACCTCTTAGAAGAAGTGGATATTATTTGGACAACCAACATTGCCCGCTGCGGTGGACTGCTTCAGCACTCCGAGTTTCCAAATTCCCAAACTAAGGCCCACTCACCATCATCTACGCCCTCAACAGGATAGTACTACAACAGGCAAAATTAGATCGGCCGACCACGGTTCTTTTTTTTATAAATTTTTGTGTAGGCACCTACTTGTCTACAAATAAAAAAAAATTAAAAAAATAAAATCATTTAAAGACGCCAAGTTTTTATTTTATTTGTAATAACAACAGGTAGGTGTTACTCTCTATTCAAATTAAGAAGTATAAACAGAAAATGCATAAAAAATCTGGATACTAAATGGACTATGCACTTGTTAGGTTAGGGATTTATTATGATGTTAGGGATTTACTAACACACTCGAACATTTCAAAGATACAGATAATATAGGAAAAAAAGACAATTATACATAGTAAACGCAGGAAAATACAGTAGATTAACAAAAGTCTGTTGATATTAATTTTATTATGAATAAGTACCTAAGTACTAATAATTTCTGTACAAAAAGTAATGATATCCCATCAAAAACATAAATGTGAAATGAGAGCCAAGTTCAATATTATGATATATATCTTAGTTGTTGGCTTTAAAGAAAAAAGAAGTGAGATCTAAATGGGTGCCAAGTTCAATAGTTAGTCCTGAAATTCACTTATAGCAACGTAACATATCTTATAACAACTTCAAATATCATTTTTTTCTTATAACTTAGGATAATATATTGAAACCTAAGGTCTGACTTGGCTAGTTTTCATATATACAAATACATATACCTATATACAAATACATATTAGAGATTGCAACCCGGTATGTTTCTCAACACGGCCGGGCCCGGTATCATTCGTCGCCAACGTCCGGCCGGGCCGGACCTGGCCGGGCCCGGTGCCGTTTAGGACACCCACCGGCCAGTCGGGCCCGGTTTGCAATCTCTAATAGGTAAGTACATATATTTACTATGCCGGTAAGAGTTAAAAATTGTTTTTCTCTGAATATTTCCCCTGTTTTTGCTGTAAATTATCCGTAAACATCGCTTTTGCAGCAAAAAAGTTTGATTTACATTGACAGAATTCCCCCAAAATATCACCCCATATGTCAACAGTGGGAAAATATTGCTGTAATAGGCACTCTTGGCAACCTCTAAGATACGGCGTCAACTAGTACAGATAAAGCATAACACTGGCTCTAAATTTTACTGTTGATATTTGCTAGATGAGCAGTTTAGGTTTGAGTCCAGAGTTATTCCGAGAAAGTCTGTCTGATTAAGTTCGGTTGCAGAGGTACCAGCAATTTTATGTTAAGATTAATTTGGAGTTGCCTTATACTTATGAAACTGCATTATTTTAGTTTTTGTAATATTAGTCTGAAGATGCCATCCTTTTAGGATCCATCAGTGAACCAAACAATATTCCCAGGAAATACCGTGTCGGGACCTCCATTTTCCCACTAGTTTCACTGAGGTACTGTTATCTGGAACCTCCTGGAGAGGTTGTACGCCTTTAGCATATCGTCGCTTGGCATTGCCATTACCTGCACGATAGCCTCATGGGTGAACCCATGAGGCTATCGTGCAGGTTCCTCATGAGTGAAGAGCGCCATGTCGCTCGTTCGCTCACTCTACTTCGCTACTCTACTCTGTATAGCATTCTGCCCTCCATCTGCGCCTGCACATGTAGCGGGGGTATGTTGAGAATAGCTTCCAGAGCAAGAGTGGGTGTCGACGAAAGGCCGCCCGTAATTGAGAGGCACGCCAGCCTCTGAACACTATTGAGAGCATCTATGCAGTTTTTAGGGTTCCGTACCTCAATAGGAAAAAACGGAACCCTTATAAGATCACTTTGTTGTCCGTCTGTCCGTCTGTCCGTCTGTCCGTCCGTCCGTCCGTCCGTCCGTCCGTCCGGGTGTCAAGACCTTTATCTCGGGAACATGTAAAGGTATCGAGTTGAAATTAAAACCATATACGCAGATCCATAGTATCTTGCTGCAGAAAGAAAAATAAAATTACTCAGTTTTCGTAAAAAAAAACAGCCGAATATGTCGTAAAAAACGCACATTTCGACACTCACGGAGGAATCAAAACCTATGGGGTACTTCCCGTTGACCTATAACTCTGAAATTTGGCAAGAAGCATTGTGTTAGAGTACACATATAGGAAAAAATCCGAAAATCGGTCATTTTTAATTTAATCACAAAAAAATTGTGTCGTTATGCAAGGAATGAGGGTCGAAATTTTAAAGTGAATTAACCGTATCATGTGGGGTATCATATGAAAGAGCTTAATTAGCAACAATTAAAACAGGTTTTTAAATATTTTTACGATATACATTTTTCGGGGTAAGAAGGAAAATAAAAAAAATGATTTCTCCCTTTTATTTACTAGTTTGTAGGGAACCCTCGGTGGGCGAGTCTGACTCACACTTGTCCGGTTTTTTTTCTACCAAATGGCACATCCATACGTCAATATTGGACGTACAACTGTCTCGTAAAGCCATTTGATAATCTTGGGTTTAGGGCCCCAATTCAAGCCAACCAGTCTTCTACAGCGCCCCATGGCTATTTTAGCCTTTCGGATGACATTTCCAATGTGCTTATTCCAAAGGAGCTTACTATCTAAAGTTACCCCTAAGTATTTCATCGCATTGGAAAAGTTCGCCGTTTTACCCAACAATATCGGAGGCCTCAAAGAGTTTAGCCTCCGCTTTCTAGTGAACGGTACTATTACAGTTTTACCAGCATTAACTGATAGCTGATGCCTGGCGCACCAGCTCTCTATGATTTTCAGAGCCTGTTGCATGAGACTTGAGATAACGTCGGGACATTTCCCCACTACCATTACCACCAGGTCATCCGCATAGCCCTAAGTATCATAACCCGCGTCGTTGAGTTATCTAATAAGATTGTCAACGACTAGGGACCACTCAAGAGGAGACAATACCTCGCATACAATACATCCCCTCCTGAGTAGGACTCGAATCGTTTTCCCAGTAGGGTCATCGATGTAGTCCTATTACGCAGCACTGATTCAGTCCACTTTGTAATTGTGTTGCTAATGCCTCTTTCAATACTGCTGATGATTACATTGGTGGAGGTATTGTCAAACGCTACTTCAATGTCTAGAAAACACAGAGGGCTATTTCTTTGTCCTCTAGTACTTTTTCTAGTTTATCAACCAGAATCATGAGTGAGAGAATCCACTAGGTCCACGTGGTGAGCGTGCAGACGGCGCGCGCGGACGGCGCGCGGCTTGTCAGGCGCGTCAGGCGCGTCAGGCGCGGCGGCGAGCGACGACGGGGTCAGGCGGCGGCGTGTCAGCGTCGTCTTCGGTTGCGTAAGCAGGGCGAGGGCGGCGGGGGAGCGGGGCGGGCGGCTGCGCGCGCGCTCCGACTCGCGCGCCATCGACCGGCGCGCGCACGCGTGCACACCGCCCCGGCCGCGCCACATCGCCGCGGAGCATGCGCCTGCGCACCGCCGCCGATCTGCCGCCTCCCCCGCACCACGCGCCATGGACGACGCCCTGACCACCACCAAGACAGAGTACCACTTCGGTGAGTGTCCTCCGCGAGCTGGACGCCGCGCCCGCCCCGGGGCTGCTGAACCCCGCAGCCCGCCACACGACCGCCGACCGGCGTGTGCATCCTCGAGATGAACCACGCACCAGTCCATCTCCTCGAGAGGGATCAGTGTCTGACCCCGATCCGTAAGTATTCTATTATTATTGATGTTAAATTTAGTCGTTATAGTCTTGTTTTTATTCGCTGAATAAAATACAACATTTACCTACATGTTTTTACCGAGATATTATTCTATAGTTGGTAATCCACTGCGGTCGTAATTTGATGTTCTGTAACTTTCACTACAATTTCCACTTTTCCAAAAAGAACTCGAAAACTATACTAACCAACGTTGTTCCGATTTGTTAAGTAAAGTGTTTCAGATGTTGCTTTTCTTTTGTTATCAACATACCTAGGTACATTAATTTAAAATTACTCGAGTATTTATTTAATTAAATAGTATCATGCACACGTCGAACGTTATGATTCCAATAAGAACATAATAAAATATAAATAAGTGACAGAGTGTCCAAGAATATCATAATATTATGCCAAGGACAAGCATAATATTATTCTAGGGTTCCGTAGCCAATACCGAGGTTCAAAAGAAAACCACTTTGCGAGCATTATTAATTTGTTAAGACCATTTACGTATCCTGAATATTGCTTTATTTCGAAAATAAATAATTACTAAATGTTCCCAATTGTAAATGATAAGTCACACCATCTATTACGGATTACGATGATTCATTTATCGATTTCTTCATCTAACTGTAGCAATGTAGTAAATTTGAACACACACTTAAAATCTTTGGTATCCAGACTAAGGAAATTAATGTATATTTTTAAGACTCTGAGAACAGTAGCTGAAGAAAAATTAGTTATTGAAACGTATAAGGCATTATGTGAGTGCATAATAAGATACTGCATCTGTGCCTGGGGTACGGCAGCCAAAACACATTTATTACCAGCTGAGCGTGCGCAACGTGCAGTACTTAAGGTACTTTTATATTTACCGTTCAGACACCCAACTGTAGAAGTATATGAGAAAGCTAAGGTTCTCAGTGTCAGAAAAATTTTTATTTATGAAAGCTTGCGGCGATATCATAAAAAAACTGTTCCACACTTAACCGTGACAGCTAAACGAATTGATCGTTGCCCTGTTCCTAAATCTAAGAGAAGATTTAAACAGAAAAGATTTGAAGGTATAGTTCCTCTAATTTATAATAAATTTGACGAAAAATACAAAGTTAAAAAATATAGTAACAATGAAATAAAAAAAGTGATAATGACTTGGCTTAATAGTTTTGATTATGACAGCACAGAGGATATGTTAGACACATTATATATTAACTAGAATATATATATATATATAAAGTAAATATGAAAAGAAGTTGAGTATATCAGGAATGAATATGTATTCCTAATACTGTTATATATACTTATCCATAATTTTTAGAAATGAGCATATGTATGATCACTTACACTGATCACAGTAGGAATCTTGTTTTGTTACAAAGTTTTAATGCTAGTCTATTTATGTAATATTTATATATATATTTATAAGCTATGATTTAATTTAATTTAGTCTATTATTCGTTTCCTTACCACTTTTATAACTTAATTTTTAACTTACTTTTATTGTATTTTGTCACTTTATTGTTCCTTCATAAGGAGAAGCCTTTGGCTCTGTAATACAGTTATTACTAGTTCGGAGCCAATGGATTCATAATCACGCTGTATAACTATTTTCTTTTGTGCAAAATAAACTTTATTATTATTATTATCTCTTTATTCAAATGTATACACGGGTCTAAGCCCGGACCTTTGAAAGGCATCAGTGGGGCCGGAACCAACACTGAGAGGCCCTTTTACAATGTATAATAAAAAATACAGATTGGGTATATGGATGGACTATGAATGGATTATTGTACAATATGGAATTTGACAGATTTTGGCTATTGTGATGGAATGTTAGTGACTTAAATAAACTAGGCTATAGGCTGATGCTCTCACACAGCAGGTAAGATGAAGTACCTCTGTGTGAGAGCACCAGGATGAGAAAACGGCACCTGCCAATTCCGTCTCACCATACAAAAATACCTAGGCAGGTGATGACTCGCCACCCACTAGATGGGCCCCCCATAGTGGCACCGCATATTGGCGCCGGAGAAGCAACATCAGTGTGGGTGGCTAAGGGTGTCGAGAGGTGTGCTGCGCGTTCACTAAACGCTACTAGCGGCGTTATGCCCTTTAACACTTCCACCCTGGAGCTTAGGTTCTTAGCTCTTGCAGTTTCCACCATCCAGCCGGCCGGTTAAGGCAAGCTGGAGGTCAGGGGTCTCATTTAGCCCCAGGGAAACATCGGGGTACGCGGTGTCGCCACTCACCGACGGCTCGCCACAAAGCCGCCCCTGCGGTTTTATTATTATTATTATTTTATTATTATTATTCATATATTTATTAATTAATCTTAAGTCTAAGTTTTTACAATATTTATATAAAAAACAATAAAAACATTATAAAAACTTAAACCTAGAATGCCGCCGACAGCGGGGCAGGGCCTAAGCTGCTGGCGGTAGGGGCTACAGACTCAGAAACCTCCTGACAATTCGTGCCGTGTCTAGGACGACCGCCTTCTGAATCCGACCCTTGATCCAACCATCAAGCGAGAGCCTCTTAAGATGTTGGTCAAGGCTCTTCGCTATTAAGCCGTTTGCCGATACGACTATCGGAACAATGGTCGTCGAGTCAACATCCCACATGGCGGTTATCTCGTGAGCCAAGTCAAGGTACTTGCTGAGCTTGTCCTTCTCAGCCTTCACGAGATTCTCATCATGTGGGATGGTGACGTCAACGAGCACTGCCCGGCGTTGGGAACGATCTACAATCACAATATCAGGCTTATTGGCAACAATAGTCCTATCTGTGATAATAGAACGGTCCCAATAGAGCAAAGCACGACCATTCTCAAGAACCGGCGCTGGTGCGTACTGATAGTACGGCACCTCGGACTCAACAAGGCCGTTTTGAAGAGCAAGTTGCTGATGATATGTTTTCTGTAGTTCCGAGTATCTATTATTTGATCTTGTATAGCTAGCATAAATCCCTCCGTTTCTGGAAAAAGTTCACCTGATTTGAGCCATGCGTTCGACGCTATTTTGTCGACGTTTGGGTCTATCAAATCACGGCGATGTCTCCCATGAAGAGATTTCTGTATCCAAGAGCTGAGTTTTTCTGGGACTGTGATAATGTGTTCGTTCTTTTGTGTTCTATGATTGCATAAATTTAGTGGTGTAAATTGTATGTCAGCCTGAACTGTTGCTTTGTGGAGTTTAGATCTGTGAGCTTGTGTATGGAAATAGCTACGTAGAGTCGTGATTTGTTTATTATGTAAGTTTTGAATGTCAATGAGTGCTCTTCCTCCTTCTGCATTTGAGAGAGTAAGTCTCTCGAAGCATGCCCGCGGGTGGTGTTTTCGATATTTGGTCATATGCGTATTAATCATACGCTGTAGTTTTAAGAGGTTTGATCTGGACCAGTTAATGATTCCGAATGAGTAAGTTAAGATAGGTATTGCGTAAGTGTTAATGGCTTTGATCGTGTTTTTTGCATTCAAGTGTGTGTTAAGAATTTTATGTAACCTTGCTTTGAATTTCAGTTCTATTGCAGCTTTTGCGTGTTTTTGGTGTATTTGTCGGGTTTGATGGTATCCTAGATATTTGTAGCCACTGTCTAAATTGACTGGTTCTACTATTTCGTTGTTAGCTAGTTGATATGTATTATCTTCGATTTTTCCCTTTCTCACTGACAGTATTTTACATTTATCTATTCCAAAATCCATACATATATCTGAAGAGAATGATTGAGTCAGATCTGCTAGATGTTCAATTTCTTTTAAGTTGCTGCCGAACAGTTTAATGTCATCCATGTACATTAAATGTGAAAGTATGTAATGTGTGTTTCCGTATTTCAGTTTAAATCCTTTACTGCTGTTATTTAGGAGGTTGGACAAAGGATTTAGAGCAAGGCAGAACCAAAGTGGGCTAAATGAGTCTCCTTGGAAAATACCTCTGCGGATTGCTATGGGTTCCGTTTCTAAGAATGTGTCGCCTAATCTGAGTTTCAATACTGTATACCATTTGCTCATCGTGTTCTCCAAAAACTTTATAATCCTAGGGTGTATTTTATAGTGTTTCAGGATGTACAGTAACCATGTGTGTGGCACTGAATCAAAAGCTTTTTTATAGTCGATATACATTGTGTATATATTTCGTTTTTTGATCAGTGCTTGTTTGGAAGCTATCGCATCAATGGTCAGTTGCTCTTTGCAGCCTTGGCTATGTCGTTTACATCCTTTTTGCTGTTCGGCTAATATATTGTGTGTGTCAGTATGTCTGTAAATAAGTTCGCTAATACATGATGTGATTATTTTGTAAATGTTCTGAAGGCAGGTTATGGGTCTATACTTAGCGGGATTTTTAGTATCTGTCTTATCTTTGGAAAGCATATAGGTGGTGCCAAGACTGACGTATTCTGGCATGGATTCCGGTGTTTTAATAAAGTTATTTATATGGAGGAGTATTATATATAAATATGTGAATTTTTTATACCAAAAGTTATGAATATTGTCAGAGCCTGTAGCTTTCCAATTATGCAGTTTATTTATGACAAGTTTCAGAGTATCTATATTGACTTCCTCAAAATCCATGTCAGGTATGTCTTGCAGCGTGTCTTTGTCTTTTTCTATCCATTCCGTTTCTACGTGTTCTATAGGGACAGACCAAATGTTTGACCAGAACTGCTTTAAGGCTGCGGGTTGAGGTGCGTCAGTAGGTAAGTTATTACTTTGTTCTTCTTCTAGAGACCTATAAAAGAGTTTCTCATTGTTATTGAACATTGCATTCTGGGTTTTACGTTTTGTAGTCAGTTTATAACGACGGAGTCGACTTGCAAGAGCACTAAGTTTTTGTTTTAGGGTATCTAAGAAGTGTGATAAACTAAAATTTTCTCCTTCATGCTGTGAATGTATTTTGTATCGTGTTTTTATGTCATCTTCAATATTTTTTAATCTGTTACTTTTATTTCCCTTGATAAATTCGGTAAGTCTAGCTATGTTTGACCTGATGGCCTTAATCTTACTTTCTAGCCGTATTTGCCACGCCGGTATGTGATCCTTAAAATTGCGATTTTGATTTGTAGACTCTGTGATAGTTGCGTTTTTGCTCTCTTTGACTTTACCACCATTACATTTAACAGCAGTATATGCTGCACAATAAACTGCTGTTTGTGTTTCTTCAAAACTCGAATCTATCATAATGTATTTAGGAAGTATGTTTTTATTAGTAAAATAAACTATTGCAGCAAACCGTCTTGATGATTTTTGTCTGGGTATAGTAGGTCTTGATGTCGGTTCAGTTGTTTTAAAAGTTTCTAAAGCTGTCAAATAAGTTTCTTCGATTTGTTCTTGTTGTTCTTGTGATATGTTACTCATTGTTTCAGTCAGTATCTGACTACTTATGTTTGTTTCTACTGTGTGTGTGTGTGTAGTGGGCAGAGTGGGCGTTGTGAGTACTTCATTGGATTCATCATGCATTGTATTGTGTGTGTTTTGTGAGTCGTTTTGTATGTTTGCTGTTATAAAGTCTCTAACATCGTGGTTTGGATTTAGAGAATTTTCCAGTTGCGAGTTGTTTGTGCAGTTCAATTCTATAGAGATTTCATCACATATTTCTTGTAGCCGGTCGTCTGAGATAAGCTTATTGTTTACTATAACACGACGTTGATCTGCAATCCTTTGTTCAGAGATGTGTGCGAGGTGAGAATACTGATTGATGAAAGCCTGGCGCAGTGGCTGCCTATACGCTGTTTTGTTGGTGTTTAAATGAGTGATTTTGAAGTAAGCTCGCATGATAGTCTCATTCATAGCGTTTGACCACCTCATCCTTTGACTTGTAGCTTGTTTGTCACTTGTTTGTGTAGAATGTGGTGTATCAGCCGTTGTTTGTAGTATGGCTTCTGATTCCTTTCGTATTTCATCAATTTTGTTTTTGGGTATGAGTCCTTTGTTAACAATAGCTCTTCTTTGGTCACCGATTCTCTGGCGGCTAACTTGCATATTTGGGTATCGCTCGGAAAATTGTCTATGCAGTTCGGTGAGGTATGATTTGGTGTCACTTTCAAGTGTTGTTAAGATGAAGTAAGTGCGCATAATGAAGGTATTCATATCTTCTGTCCATCTCTTGCGCATACGAGTAGCGGCTTTAATGGGTGCAAGGTTGTTGGCGTTTGCCTCTTGCACAACATTTTCAGCCGGTGTCGGAGGTTCAAAATCGGAGTCCGTTTGGCTTGCGAGGGTCGTATGAGAATGTATCTGTTCTGTGATGCATGATAAACTGTCGACATATACCTCTTGTACATTATATTCGGAATTTGTTGAAATAGACGTAACACGGGACCTACTAGATTGGATCTCAAATGAAAGTGGGGAACTAACTGGGGACTGAAATAAGCTTTGGGTTGATGATGGTGATAATGATTCTCGTTTGCTTTGTTGATCGGCTGTAGTATTTACCCGCACATCCCGCGCACAGGATGTAGGGCTAACGGAGGCCCGCCTGCTCGGCTCACCGCTACCGATGGTTCGCATGCTGTGGCATCCAGCATCGGCTCCAGATGCGCCCCGGCGATCACCCCCGGGAAGCGGCCGTAAATTGTATTTACTATTACCTCTTTTCATCATCAAGTTTTTGGACGTTTATAAGCTCACTTTGATTGTCCATAACAAGTAAGCGCGCAGTAAGCTATCTCGCTAAGCTTGTGGACGCCGCCGTTGGTGTCCAAGACACTCATCCGCCGCCAATCCTGAACCACCATCCCGCGCTGATGCTGGTTGATCTACTTAGACCTCGTTTGTACAAAACCGTCCTGGAGCTCTAAGTAGCTTTCTATTTCTTAAAATACTTCTTTTTTCCTACTCCGTACTTCCTTCTTCATCTTTATAATTAAGTATTAAGTTACTACTTACCTAACACTACTACTTTTTTTTTTTTTTTTTTTGTTATTTCACTATTCTAATGTAATTTAGATACTAACTTACACCTATCCTAGCCTAAATGCCAGAGCCATCTTAGCCGCATCCGGTAATCTCTCAGTGCGTTACCGCCCCCCGCGTGACCCTGGTGTTCGGGTCAGGACGCTTGGTTGGTCTTTAGGGGACTTATTATTATTATTAATGCAGAGCCCAGGAGTAGCGAGCTCACTATTTCTTCATCTAACTGTAGCAATGCAGAGCCCGGGAGTAGCGAGCTCACTATTTCTTCATCTAACTGTACTTAGCAATGCAGAGCCCGGGAGTAGCGAGCTCACTATTTCTTCATCTAACTGTTTAGCAATGCAGAGAGGGAGTGGCGAGCTCACTATTTCTTCGTCTAACTGTTTAGCAATGCAGAGAGGGAGTAGCGAGCTCACTATTTCTTCATCTAACTGTTTAGCAATGCAGAGAGGGAGTGGCGAGCTCACTATTTCTTCGTCTAACTGTTTAGCAATGCAGAGAGAGAGTGGCGAGCTCACTATTTCTTCATCTAACTGTTTAGCAATGCAGAGAGGGAGTGGCGAGCTCACTATTTCTTCGTCTAACTGTTTAGCAATGCAGAGAGAGTGGCGAGCTCACTATTTCTTCGTCTAACTGTTTAGCAATGCAGAGAGGGAGTAGCGAGCTCACTATTTCTTCATCTAACTGTTTAGCAATGCAGAGAGGGAGTAGCGAACTCACTATTTCTTCATCTAACTGTTTAGCAATGCAGAGAGGGAGTGGCGAGCTCACTATTTCTTCGTCTAACTGTTTAGCAATGCAGAGAGAGAGTGGCGAGCTCACTATTTCTTCGTCTAACTCAGGGGTCGGCAACCTACGGCTCGCGAGCCACATGTGGCTCTTTGGATGTGAAGCTGCGGCTCTTTAGTTCCATACGCAAATATCATTTGTTTTATAAAAAAAAACATTGAAAAATCGTTCTGAAGGGATTAACGAGGATTAGGCACCATTTCTATCACTTAGCCACTTGTACTCGCTTTTCACCGCACTCCTCGCGAACTTCTCCAATTATTTTTACCCGACTGCGTAAAAAGGAGGGTTATGTTTTTCGAGTGTATGTATGTATGTGTATATGTTTCTATATGATCGCCTGCAAGGCTGAACGGCTTGACCAATTTTGATGTGCGAGGTGTCTTTAGATTCGTTAGAACTCCAACGAGCTTTTTCGTAATAAATAAGTGATTTCACTAGAATTATTCTAAATAATGCGCATCTATAGTTTTTACAGTGGTTTTGCGCATACTTTCTTAAAAATTTTAGTTTGATAAAATAAAATTTCGCGCTCGCTACGCTCGCGCCTGTTTCTTTTTTATTATTTTTACCCCACTGCGCTAACAAGATCAATAAATCAAATTACTTCTAAGATTTCATTTTAAAAACTTTCTCAACTTTCGCGCTCGGTTCACTCGCGCATTTTTACTAATTTCACATAGAAGTACTGTGGGCTCACTAATACGAGAAATAAAGCATATTACTATTAAAACACTACAAATAATTGGGAAATATCGTTGTAAAATGTTTTTTGATAAATTATATTTCATTATGCCCAGCTTCTCGCAGCTCTATTTACGTAGGTATATGTTGACATAGTAAAAAATTGAAGAACTTGTCATCTGCTGTTTTGGATACCTAAATAATAATTTAAAAAAATCTTTACTACAGCTTCACCGATCTACAAAAAAAAGAGTAGAACTGAAGAAGAGCATCGAGAATTCAATCAGAATTGGACGGAGTCTAATTTGTTGTGAAAAAACACTACTTATATACGAATAAATAGATTAGTCTTTTTTATCCAAAAAATTTATTTATGCAAGTACTATTTATTGTAGGCTAGTTTTTTTTGTGGCTCTTTAAAAACTTTGAAATTTGTAAATTGTTATTTTTGACTCTTCCGACTCAAAAGGTTGCCGACCCCTGGATTCACTCTAACTGTTTAGTAGAGAGGGAGTGACGAGCTCACTATTTTTACACTTTTGGCGAACTAGATCTCTTATATTATAGCCCACCCGAGAAAGAAATGATAAATTTTACTATTATTTAAACAAGTATCTATATTAAAACAAAAACAACATACCCGACTGCAAATAAGAGGTTTTTGCAGTCTAACTTGTGTAAGTACGTTTTTTGTGAGAAAGTTTGCGTAAAGTCACTGTAAAAGATTGTAAATGTTGATTCTGTAGGATAATTCTAGTAAAATCATTTGTTTATTACCAAAACATTTTTGATTTTGTTTATTATCAAAAGATTTTTACTCCCTCGCTAAAGCTCGGGAGTAAAAATCTACCTCGTTACAATGGGCCATTTTAGCCCCTTGTATAACAAGCTACTATTAAGTAGGTTTATTTATTTTGCGGAATATCAATATCTATTACCTACCGCTAAATCGCAGATGCGTAACAGACCCAGAATGCAGAAAGCTACTTAAATTGTTTTAGTACGGTAAGGGTGCGTGGTCCTCCCGCTCGCCGCGCCGGCCGCCGCCGGCCGCTGCCCCGGCCGCCGCCGGCCGCGCCGAGGCCGCGAGAGCGCGGTGTCGGCGATGTTGACGTAACATCCTTATCGTCCGTCGTGATAAGCCCGATCCAGCTGTTAGAGTGAGTATCGACCGGCGCGGCGGCGCGCCGCGGCGGCGGCGCGCCGCGGCGGCGGCGGTATGAAGCTCGCAGCTTCGCTCGCTCCAGGAACCGAAGTGCAGGTTCGACGATAGAAGAGCTGATCGTCGAGGAAGGCGAGCTCGCACCGGGACAGAGGTCGCGAACGAGCGATGTGCCTGCAAACGGACGTCGTTGGATGCGCGTGCGGGGTGCGGCTCGCCCGAGCCTTCGGTCGCCGGCGGGTGTTCCGCTCCCGGTCTAATGTTTTGTTTTGCAGAAGTAAAGTTTACGACTAGTGGTCGGAGTGTAACGGGCGAGAGGCAGTTAACTGCGAGCGAGCGGCGCTCCGGCCGCGACCAGAGGGCGCAAGCGCCACGTCGGCTCTCTGCCGTGCGCGCGCGCCGCAAGATTCACTCTGCCGCGACACGGTGCGTCCCTTGCGCCCTTTCGTCTCCGAGAGCGCTCTTATCGATCCTCGCTCGCACAACATTTTTATGGGCGTCGTACTAGTTCAAATCGACGTACGCACTCATTATGTCGATCTAGGCTTCCCTGAGAATGCGGGTGACATGCGGCCCGGCGCGGCCCGCTGCTGGCGACATGCGGCCCGCGCCGCGCCGCCGGCGAGCGCTAGTTCATCAATTTGAGAACTTTTTAGTTTATTAGAATGAGGTAATGATTTGATTGTGCGTTAGTTATTTTTAGACATGAGTTTACAATAAGTATGTACCTATATTAAAAGAAAAAAAAACCGGACAAGTGCGAGTCAAACTCGCCCACCGAGGGTTCCGTACAAACTAGTAGATAAAAGGGGGACATTATATTTTTTTTTTATATTTTCCTTCTTATACCGAAAAATATACATCGTAAAAATATTTAAACACTCATGCCACAGATCATAAAACAATGATCTGTGACTCATGCTAATAAAGCTCTTTCATATAATACCCCACATGATACGGTTAAAGAACTTTAAAATTTGGACCCTCATTCCTTGCATAGAGACACTATTTTTTTGTGATTAAATAAAAAATGTTCAGTTTTCGTTTTTTAGGGTTCCGTACCCAAAGGGTAAAAACGGGACCCTATTACTAAGACTTCGCTGTCTGTCTGTCTGTCTGTCTGTCTGTCTGTCTGTCTCCAGGCTGTATCTCATAAACCGTGATAGCTAGAAAGCTGAAATTTTCACAAATGATGTATTTCCGTTGCCGCTATAACAACAAATACTAAAAATTAAAAAAAAAATATATTAAGGGGGGTCCCCATACAATAAACGTGTTTTTTTCGTATTTTTTTGCTCAATATTAAAAACGGTAACAGGTAGACGCTTCAAATTTTCACAGAATACTTACTTGTATATTACCTTTCAAAATAAATAATTAAATAACAATAAAGTAAATATTAAAGGGGGGCTCCCATACAACAAACGTAATTTTTAAGCAATTTTTACTCGATCTTAATTAACAAGTAGAAACTTGAATATTTGTAAGTAACTATTTAGAAATATATTAACTATAAAAATAAATACCTAATCTAATACATAAAAACTCACAAAATGAAAATAATCCGTGCATCTAAACGCGGTGCGAGCGCCGCGCCGCGGTGTAGTGGTGGCGCGAACGCGCGGGTAGCGGGGGAGGTAACATCACGGAGCGAGCCATAGCCGCGCGTATTCGCAAAGATTACTATTATATCCGGAGACGTATTCGCGCGAACGTCGTCATGCTGCCCGGATGTGTATCGAAAACCTACCTATAAGTTTGCAATTTACTACTTGGAATTTCGTTGATTTCTCGTTATTTTATAAACAGAACTAAACTTTGTAGTATTATAGATGATAGTACGGAACCCTTCGTGCGCGAGTCCGACTCGCACTTGGCCGATTTTTTTTTTCCTATATGTGTACTCTAACACAATGCTTCTTGCCAAATTTCAGAGTTCTAGGTCAACGGGAAGTACCCCATAGGTTTTGATTCTCTTGTGAGTGTTGAAATGTGTATTTTTTACGACATATTCGGCTGTAACTTTTTTGTAGAAAAATTTTTATTGAGAAATTTGATTTTTCTTTCTGCAGCAAGATACTATGCTATGATTTGCGTACTTATATGGTTTTAATTTCAACGCGATACTTTCACGCGTTCCCGAGATAAACGTCTTGTCCTGGACAGACGGACAGACAGACAGACAGACGGACAACAAAGTGATCCTTTATGGGTTCCGTTTTTTCTTTTGAGGTATGGAACCCTAACAAAATACCCGACTGCAGAAAAGTAGTTTTTGCAGTCTAACTTATGATTTCGTTACGCTTAGTACGCTGTTGTATGTACGTTTTTTGTGAGAAAGTATGCGTAGAAGCACTGAAAAAGATAATAAATGCGCATTCTTTAAAATAATTCTAGTAAAATCACTTGTTTATTACGAAATACTCGTAGTTCTGATGACACCTCGGACATCAAAATCGGTTAAGCCGGTTAGGCTGTAGGCTGTCATATAGAAACATACATACATATATACCTACATACCTACATACTTACATACATACACTCGAAAAACATAACCCTCCTTCTTATGCAGTCGGGGAAAGAGGCTCAAATGTTAGAGGCATCACAAACTTTAGAAATAACAATATTTCCAAGTTTTTTTTCTCACCAACCGTTTTAACCAAAGGGTAAAAACGGGACCCTATTACTGAGACTCCGCTGTCTGTCCGTCCGTCCGTCCGTCTGTCACCAGGCTGTATCTCATGAACCGTGATAGTTAGACAGTTGAAATTTTCACAGATGATGTATTTCTATAACAACAAATACTAAAAAACAAAATAAAATAAATGTTTAAGGGGGCTCCCATACAACAAACGTGATTTTTTGCTCGTTTTTGCTCGATATTGATAACGGCAACAGGTAGACGCTTGAAATATTCACTGAATATTGAGTCATATTATTCACTTTAAAAATAAATAATAAAATTATTATTTAAGGGAGGCTCACAACAAAAGAGTTTTTTTTTGCCGTTTTTATAGATAATGGTACGGAACCTTTCGTGCGCGAGTCCGACTCACACTTGGCCGGTTTTATTTAATAAGTTCATTCAGTGATTTTATAGCTTCAAAAATGTGGATATGCGCGAGCTAATGATAAGGACGATGGTCGAACTACGGACTGTCAAGTTACCGGACTAATTTATTGCAGTCGATGGGAGTTACCGGAGTTGACAAACATCTTAAAATTAATAATAGAACGTATGACAAACTTTTGACGAAAATCATTTTGAAAAAAGTGATTAGTTACAACTTTTCGAGATGGAGCTATAAATATGTAAATTAGCTGACACTGTATGTTACAAAAGTCACTGACCTGCCGGTGACTTTTGTAATAACGGTGGTGAGTCGCGCACTCGCTCCGGTTCGTTCTTGGTGCAACTGCAGAGGTTGGCCAGTACCATTCAGCGGGGTAATGCTGCAGTAGGTATTATGGGCACCTTTGCGCCAGGATCGATTCGAGGCGGGTTATTTGAATAATTTTTAATTTGATTTTATGTAATTGACGTAAGCTTTTTTGTGGTTTATAAAAAAAGAAGCTTTGATAATGAATTAAATTAAAATTAAATTAATATTTAAGGGGTGCTCCCATACAACAAACGTGTTTTTTTTGCAGTTTTTATAAATTTCGTGCGCGAGTCCGACTCGCACTTGGCCGGTTTTATTATATCATGTACAGAGGGTCCAAAGTACTACATTTACGCCCTTGGGCTGTAATGTTGTATGGGATTTCATTATATCATACTGTGATATATTACTTAATGTGAATTGAATTTAGAACCTAAGCCTACTAGATTGTCAGAGACCAATCAGAGATGAATACTTCTACAATACAGGCCTATAACAAAAATAATTCACTCGAAAATCGAACTGGCAACCGAAAATAGAACTTAAACAAGTATCAATGTTAAAAGAAAAACAAAATAAGTATACCCGACTGCAGAACAGAGGTTTTTGCAGCCTAACTTACGATTTCTTTACGCTTAATACGCTGTTGAGTGTACGTTTTTTG
This sequence comes from Lycia hirtaria, assembly GCA_947563715.1. Classification (NCBI taxonomy): domain Eukaryota; kingdom Metazoa; phylum Arthropoda; class Insecta; order Lepidoptera; family Geometridae; genus Lycia; species Lycia hirtaria. The sequence continues at coordinate 32,345,340 of OX387375.1, forward strand.
TGATCTTGTACAGCGATTGTACGCATACTTTGCGTACAATCGCTGTACAAGATTATTGTGCATTCTTTAGAATAAAATCTAGTAAGGTCACTTGTTTATTGCGAAAAAGTTCGTTGGAAGTTACAAAACAAAACACACGCGTTTTTTTATATTTGTGAGAGATGTATAATTTTTATTACAAAAAAATATAGCTATGACACTCAGCAAGTGTAAACGAATCTAACGACACCTTTCACATCAAAATCGGTCAAGCCCTTTAGGCTTTAGGCGATCATATAGAAACATACAGATAAAAACTCGAAAAACTCCCCCCCCCCCCCCCCCCCCCCCCTCCGGAGAAGGGAGGAGCTGTTGTCGGTGATTTTTTTGAGGTAGGAAATAGATTTAATCCTGTTTTACCCGTTCCCGCAGGAATCCTGGGATAAAAAGTATCTTATGTGTTAATCCAGATTATAAACTACCTGTCTGCCAAATTTCAGCCAAACCCGTCAAGCCGTTTTACCGTGAAGAAGTAACAAACTTCGCATTTATATTATAAGTGTGAAGTGTGATGTGATTTATTAGCATTTCCTATTCCAAACTCCAATTAAACATAGGTATAAGTTATACATATATTCGTAATCACTGTTAAAAATTCATCTTCTTTTAAGGGTTTCGTGCCTCAAAAGAAAAAACGGAACCCTTATAGGATCACTTTGTTGTCCGTCTGTCCGTCTGTCCGTCCGTCCGTGTGTCAAGACCTTTATCTCGGGAACGCGTGTAGGTATCGAGTTGAGATTAAAACCATATACGCAGATCCATAGTATCTTGCTGCAGAATGAAAAAAAAAAATCTCAGTTTTCGTAAAAAAAAGTTACAGCCGAATATGTCGTGAAAAACGCACATTTCGACACTCACGGAGGAATCAAAACCCCTACGGGGTACTTCCCGTTGACCTAGAACTCTGAAATTTGGCAAGAAGCATTGTGTTAGAGTACACATATAGGAAAAAATCCGAAAACTGGTAATTTTTAATCTAATCACAAAAAATAGTGTCTCTATGCAAGGAATGAGGGTTCAAATTTTAAAGTGAATTAAGTAACCGTATCATGTGGGGTATCATATGAAAGAGCCTCATTAGCATAAGCTAAAACAGGTTTTCAACACATTCTTCGCCCCCTGCAGACCCTTCACTTCAGCTGGGAACCAAAACTTTTTAGGCGAATTTTGATTAAGTACTTACAGAGTGGCCGCGCAAAGAACCGTTGACTGCCTCACACGTTTAATGACTACTACAAAATGAACGGGACACTCGCTCGGATCCGAGTGGGAGGCGCCGCTGCTATAGCCCCTCTCCACTCGGATCCGAGTGGTGAGCAAGGAATGTGTTAAATATTTTTACGATGTATATTTTTCGGTTTATGAAGGAAAATATAAAAAAATATATGATTTCCCCCTTTTATTAAGTTTGTACGGAACCCTTGGTGGGCGAGTCTGACTCGCACTTGTCCGGTTTTTCTAATTAGAAACCAAAATGTCGGTTTTCCAAAACTATCCGGCTTTAGTATGTCGTAGTGCGGCACGCGGCTCGTGCGGCTGCAGCGCGGCGGCATGCGGCACCTCGTCCTAATGGCTTCCTCGTTATTGTGCGCGGCTGTTGACCGCGGCACGCCTGACCGCTGACCCGGTGCCGGTAGCTCGGTGCCGGAGCTGCCTCCTGCTCCTGCCACAGTGCCAGTAGCCGCCGCTCTCCACTTGTTCTCTCTGTGCTCCATCTATTGATCCACAGTTTCAAGCGGAATTGATATTCTTATAATGCAATGTCCCACTAAGTTGAGCTCCCCCAGCGCGCGCGCTCCGTCGTTCCGTGCGATGGGTGCCTTCGCACCCATCGCACGGAACGACATACATTGATTTGAGTAAACATAATATATTTTGTCAACTTCTCGCTGACACGTAAGTAATAACACTTACGGAAAGAAGACAGAGAATTTGAGACGTTGATCAAAGTTAAGTAACATTTTTACAGTTCCGTACCTCAATAGAAAAAAACGGAACCCTTATAGGATCACTTTGTTGTCCGTCTATCCGTCTGTCTGTCTGTCTGACTGTCTGTCTGTCCGTCTGTCCGGGTGTCAAGACCTTTATCTCGGGAACGCGTGAAGGTATCGAGTTGAAATTAAAACCATATACGCAGATCCATAATATCTTGCTGCAGAAAGAAAAATAAAATTTCTCAGTTTTCGTAAAAAAATGTTACAGCCGAAAAATTTTGTTTTGTCGAAAAAAAACGACAATTTCGACACTCACAGAGGAATCAAAACCTATGGGGTACTTCCCGTTGACCTAGAACTCTGAAATTTGGCAAGAAACATTGTGTTAGAGTACACATATAGGAAAAAGTCTGAAAACTGGACATTTTTAATTAAATCGCAAAAAAATATTGTCTCTCTGCAAGGAATGAGGGCCCAAATTTTAAAGTGAATTAACCGTATCATGTGGGGTATCATATGTGTAGCGTAGGCTATAGTACTGGTTATCTCATATTGATTTTTACGTTTATTAGTATACATTCGTTATAGTTTATATACTTTTATAATTCAATTTTTCATTAAATATAATATTTAAAATTGCATATTTCGACAAATGGCAAATGTGCAAACATGATGCCAAATTAAAAAAAAAAGTAATTAATAAACTAAATAGTTGTTTGACGTTGACATATGGTACGTTTTGGAAATAAAAAAAAACAACTTGTGTTATTGTTTATAAATAGATTTATTGTTTATAAACAAATAGAAATAAACAAAAGAAAAGTACCTAGATTTAATTTTTAGTAAAATTAACCCTAAGCGCTATGTGTCTACATCGTGATTTTCTCTGTGGCTTGAAACCATCTCATATCCGGTATGATCTTCGGGATCTGTCAAAAATTCTATTCGTTGACGTGGAGTTTTCATGGAGAACACGAAAATGCTTTTCCACGTTGCGGCCGTCGTCGAAACACCACCGACTTTGCTGATCCTGGTGAATTTCAAGTCCCGTAAAAAGGTACCTAAATTAATTCAAATCATATTTCTATGATTCACATTTTAATCCAATAAAATATGGCCTTCTGCCGAAGTAAAAGCTGCGGACTACATCTTGTCGTTTCTTCCCCGCAGCGGGTTTTCCGAGTTGGCTGATCGCAAGTAGCGGTTCCTGGAGTTCGGTGTTGGACATTCGAGTTTCCATCTGACGACCTGGCTAAGCGTTTCTTGAACCTGATCGACAGCTAACAACGACGACATCTGCACCCAATTCTGGTATTTCTATATACGCACTCAGAGGTAACGACTACCTTCAACATTTTCTCTAATTCTCGTCAGTTTCTTTATCTCAATTTCATCATAATTTGCAGTACAACGCATCACTGGATTCATGCCTAAAAAGCAACATTTAACATCTAAATTTTCAAATAGTAGAAATATCGCAACAGGACAGAGCTAAATGATTATACTATATTTGTAATTTCAAGCTGATACTTTTATTTGTGAAGATCTAGCAATAGTAAATACATTGGACGCAGAGCTAGTTTAAGCTCCTGCTACTATTTTCATCAAGTGAAATTTATCAACTTTTTTTATTTAGTCAGTGAACTACATTAACTTCAAACCTTATATTTTGCACAATTGCAAAGGACTTTGTGTAAAGCAACCTGTCTTATAATTATCATGGTGTAACAGGTTAGCTATTTCAAAGTCTGTTTTAACTGTACCTTATAATTCAACATAATGAATTTTACTTATTTAGAAGCATGGTGTGTTTAGGTTAAGCAAATTTATTATAGGTTTTATACATTGCTAATAACTAGTGTTTTCTTTAGAAATACAATATACTCTTGTTAATCTTAATAAAATCTTTTAATTAACCCAATCCACAAGGTTAGAAGAAATAGTACGGTCCTTGACACTAAAGGTTCAATGCACCTACTAGTACTAAGTTATCTAGGTAATTTGTTAGATTAAATCCTTATTCATAACACTAATCAGTAACGTGGGGGGTTAGATACCATCACCACCTTTTCACATTTTTTATAATTTTCTCAAGGTGATTGGTATCTACCCACATTCACCCATTTTTACCTTACAATTTACACCCTCGGGGTAAACAACCCCGAGCTTTCACCTTTTTTTAACCCTCTCTTTCATCACGTTACATATGAAAGAGCTCCATTAGATATTTCGCCATTTTTTTTAGTGCGGCTAAGTACTGCATGATGTTCTCGTTGGCCGCCTGTCGCCTCTGGCGAAATTTGTAACGTTCAGCCATGACAGATGGTTTCGGTTGTAAATGTACACGAACTAACTCAACGATTTCTTGATAACTCCATTCGGTCGGTTTTTTAGGGCTCGACAAATTCACCATCAGTTCATAAACTTCGTCACCCACCAACGAAACCAACGTCGGAAGTTTAAGTTCGTCTTTAATAGCATTTGCACGGAAATACATCTCAACACGTTCACAGTACAAAGTCCAGTTCCCGGCACTCACATCTAATTCTTTTATTTTACCGAAAGACATTGTTTACACTTCACTGGTACTAATAACACGATCGTATTATGTTCTTTATCCTCGTCGCCATTAGGATATATCGGTGTAATATAATTAATATTTGGGGAGCAGCACCGATACACAAGACGGCCATTACAGAACTGTTTTTATTCAGAGATTTAGATCTACCCTACTACATGAATGACAAGTACGAAACACTACACGCCACATCAAATACGGTCTTCTATAGATTGAGTAAATTTCAATGACTGGAAAAGACATGAACCATTTCCAGGCATACTATGAACTGTAGTATAGACGATAGGGCCCTAGCCCTTCTCCCAAACAAATTATTTCGTTACTCATATTGTTCGTCTTATTTCCTTTATAAAGGAATACGTCCACTAAACCAACTTTAGATTATTCTTGTATCCGGACTATTATTCAATAACTTAAATTCTTAACCTTTATCTTATTAATACCCCTTCTCTAATATTATAATTTTCTGTGTAAATAAGTCCATAGGTACTACCTAAAACAAACCAAATCATCAATTAAAGTCGAATAATGTATAAATACAAACCCATATTTACTAAACAAACAACGAACGAAAACGACACTATCCATAGTATCCATCCATACGTGCGCACTGTGCACAGGATGTGTAAGTTATGCAACAAGAGTACTAATTTTGCAACGCAATCAAAGCGCGCGAAACAATAGCGTGTGCTAACTTCGACGCCCACGCCATCTAGTGTCGCCGTTAGAAACTAATAGTGTGTGAGTGGCAAAGTAGACGTATTTTAAATGTGAATTAAATCTATAGTATAAAAGCTACATTGATTAAACTTTGTGTGTTTTATACATGTACTGATTACTTTTATCCTGAAAATTTGGGCTCTCTAGTATTATCCATATCGAAGTTATGTTGTGTTAAATAAATATAGACAAGATCACCCTTTAAAAGGGTTGCAGGGTGAAAAGTACAAATATCTTAATTTTTCTGTTGTTTGTGTACCAATCGTAGTTTGCATATCAAATTTCAGCTTTCTGAGACTTCAGGAAGTATCCTATCTTTTTGATTACACTCAAGGGGTGTGCTCCTACAAATAAAGGGTTGCAGGGTGAAAAGTAAAAATACCTTAATTTTTTCGTGGTTCATAAGTAAATATTAGCTTACACACCTCAGCTTTCTAGGACTTCAGGAAGTACCTTATATTAATTTTATTGATGAGAATAACGTAATAGCCTCCAAATAAGGGTAGAGGGTGAAAAATACAAATATCTTAATTTTTCTGTTGTTTATGTACCAATCGTAGTTTGCATACCAAATTTCAGCTTTCTAGGACTTCAGGATTATTGGTGACGAGAACTGAATAGCCCCACATAACCCCAAATAGGGGTTGGAGGGTGAAAGTTACAAATGTCTTAATTTTTTTATTGTTTGTGTGCAAATTGTAGCCTACATACCAAATTTCAGCTTTCTAGGACATCAGCAAGTACTTAATCTTTTTATGATCATCAGTTAATTTGTGCCAAATCGGCGTATTATATGTATCAATAAAATCGAAAGTATAAAAGCTAGATACATGAAACTTTTAATATTTTATTAGACCGTGGACCACACTTGATCCTGAAAATTTGAACTCTCTAGTGCTATCGAGGCCGAAGCTATGAGGGTCTAAAAATCCGACGAATCTCTTCGAGAAAAGATAGTCCCGGCCGGTACCCGCTGGCTCACATGGCGGGTGCACGGCCGTGCCCCCAGATATTATGTGAAGTTACAATCATTCATAGATATAAAACACTCTTTGCTTATAAGTCAGGTTTACTGTGTTCATGTGTTGCATGGGAGTATGGAATCCTCGGCGTGCGAGTGAAACTCGTGCTTAGCCGAATTTATTTATTTCAATTCAAGAACACGTTATTCATTTAGGGAAGTGTCTGTGTCATAACTATGAAGGCGGCGCTCAACACGCGCAGCTTTCTCTTTCGCGCATCACAATATTTTTAAACGTATAATATCATTGAGCAGGGATATTAGAAAAGTGGGAAATGAAAATATATTTTTTGATATGAGAAATATTAAAATAAAGTTTTTATTTGATATCTTATAAATTGGCTGAGGAGTTGGAAAATACCTAGTCTTGCCATAAATATTGTCACGAAGAAAAAAAAAATTTTTTTATTGCAAATAATATTTTTTACTTTTACAGTGTGTTAGTTTAATACATAAATATAAAACAATTTAAAATAAAAAAGCTTATTCGAAGTGGTCTCCATTGGCTGCAATACAGTTCTTTAAACGTTGAGGCCAGTTATCAATAGAAGCACGCACTCTTTCCATGGGAAAATTCTTCACTGCCAATCGTATGGATTGTTTTAGGGACTCCAAATTATCATGGCGTTTAGAGCAAGCCATACTCTCTAAAACTGACCATAAATCATAATCCAGCGGATTAAGATCAGGACTAGACGACGGCCAGTCTTCAGCTCTGATGAAGTCCGAAACGTTCACTTCCAACCAAGACTGCGTGGACCGAGCTTTATGACCTGGCGCCGAATCTTGTTGGAAGGACCATACTTAGTTATTGAACATGGTGTTGTTAAGGGGCTTAACTACCTTCTCAAGAATGGTATTTTGATTCACTTGTGCCGATGTTTTGATACCTTTTTCACAACAATATGGCTCAGTCACTCCTTCATAGCTAACACCCCACCAAACCATCACTGAAGTCGGATAATGCCCACGTTGCACTCTGTCGACTAATTGGGAAGCTTCCTTAGAGCTTTGAGCATAAATACGGTCATTTTGTTTGTTAAAATGTTGCTCAATTGTAAAGATTTTCTCATCTGTAAACAAATTTTTTCTGTGACCTCCCTTTGCGTACCGCTTCAGTAGTTGTTTCGATTTTACCACCCTATTCTTTTTTAAATTATCAGTTAAAAAATGACCAGTGCGTCTCTTATAGGCTGCAAGTCCTAAGTCATCTTTTAAAATACGCGACATGGTTCTGGGTGCTATCTTCATCTCCCGAGATAAAATCTTTTGCTTTCGGACAGGATTTCTTCGAATTCTTTCCCTTACTGCTTTGACCACCTTTTTCGTACGAACACTACGTGGACGGCCAGATCTTTTTCTGTCACAAACAGAGGAGGTCTCATTGTACCTATTAATAGCCCGGTACACAAACATTTGACTAATACCAAGCGTATGGAGAGTTTTAAAAATTGCATTTGGCTCCATACCAACTTTGTGTAAAGCAATCACAGCGATTCGGTTCTCTTTATCACCCCACTTCATTTTAATATCGCAAAATATTGTACAATGTATTGGCGCCAAAATTAGAAAACTCATTGAACAATCGTATAAAAATGACAGATTCCAAATTCAAATGTAATATCTTTCTTATTTTTAACTGTAACAGTATTTATGGCCAGACTAAGTATACTATGTTTTTTCACTACTCCGTCACCAGTAGGTATAAGTAGATAATATTAAAAATAAAACTTTTTTAAATATTTCTCCGATCTAAGTAAGCAAATTCGTTTCTCACTTTTCTGATTTCCCTATAATAACCGATGATTTTATCTGTTTAAAAAGGTTGTGATGTGCGAGAGAGATAGCTGCGCGCGTCTATCTCCACCGTAAGGCTTCAGGCAGGACGCTACAGGCCTGCCTGAAGCCACTGTCCTGCCACTTCATCTTGTTAATCCGGCGTGTTATGTCGGTGACCTTTGTGTACGTCTACGGATACGGATCTTTTCAGCTACTTCGTTATTATTATAACATATGCTGGTGTCGAGTTCTCTTCGAATACATATCCAACCGTTCAGACTGACGGAGAGGGCATGAGTGGGAGAGGTACTTGACAACGGATCAATTTTCTCTCATCTAAAATATTTTTCATGATGATTTTTTCAATTATCATTTGTTATGATATTTTCTTTTAATTATTTATATTTTAATTATTTATATTTTAATAATGATATTGATATTGTTTATTCACATAAAACTATAACAAATATATATACCTATATACCTAACTTCTCATAAAACAAATCCGCCGTCCAATATTCCTCCGTGCGGTAGGGTTTCCGTTAATTATTTATTAAAATCATATTTTAGTTTCTCTTAATGCAAGCACCTACCTCTTGTAGATGTTTGGTTTGCTTTGTAAGAATTTTGTAATTTGACAGATGACTTAGTATCTCAGAAAATAGCATAAGAATAACTCGAGTTGGTCACTCACGTTTGTTAACTCTAAACAGGCGAGACGTGAGTGACCACTAGTTTTTATTTAAAAATGTGTGAAAACCACGTTAATCTCCATAGTAAACTCGAATTGGGTTGTAAATTTCCTAAACATCACGGAGAATGGTAACAACGGAGGAGTAGCACTCTACGTTACCCACGCAGGTAGCGTACTGCGTACAGCACACAGGTGCAGTCATCGTATTGCGTACAGCACACAGGTGCAGTCAGCGTACTGCGTACAGCACACAGGTGTAGTCAGCGCACTGCGTACAGCACACAGGTGCAGTCAGCACCGGGACAGATGAACTACTAGTTGTTTCAAGTAGATCCTGTATTTGAGGAGAACAAGTAGCTCGTTTTATTCTGCGTGGAAATATAATGGTTAGGAGAGCGGTGCGGCGGGCGGTCGCGGCGGTGAGGCGTGGCGCGCGCAGGGGGGGGGGGGGGGAGCCGCTGATAACGCGGACCGGCGACCTCCGGCCCCGCAGCGGCGGCGGCGAGCGAGCGCGTTGACAACCTTACAATAATAATCATTATTATTTATTTGAATATTCACCCTCCCCCCCTCCCCTCCCTGCCCCTGCCCCTGCCCCTCTTCGGACCCTCGCACAGTGGCCGTGATGACATATTTTGTTTAAAAAAACATTATAGAAAGTAGGTATTATTGCTACAAGTTTACCTACAGTCCTCGCACGAGTAGAGGAGATGATGGAACAATGTTTACCGAATCATATGTAGGTACTTACTTGAGACAAAGTTCGGTTAGTTCTCGTTTTACTGAACTTAGACACAATTCGACCCACTTTATGTCGAGTGACGGTCTGGCATAGGAATTGGCTCACGAGTGAGGCTGGAACTGCAACAGCTCCATGTATCACTGCGGTGGTGCCTAGGTTCCGTTCCTTGGACCGTTTCAACCGGCTACAAATTACGGGAACATTGTAAATGAATAATATTAATTAACGGACACAGATTACGGACACGGATTAAGGTAGACTAATCTGTTTCGACTTCAATTTACATTATTGTACTTAACTATTATGAGTCAATCGCTACTCGGCAGTTCCTCCCGGGCACTCTCTACCTCGTCGGCTCAGGCTAGCTACCATACCAGCCACTCTCTACTTCGTCGGCTCAGGCTAGCTACCATACCAGCCACTCTCTACTTCGTCGGCTCAGGCTAGCTACCATACCAGCCACTCTCTACTTCGTCGGCTCAGGCTAGCTACCATACCAGGCACTCTCTACCTCGTCAGCTCAGGCTAGCTACCATACCAGCCACTCTCTACCTCGTCGGCTCAGGCTAGCTACCATAACAGCCACTCTCTACTTCGTCGGCTCAGGCTAGCTACCATACCAGCCACTCTCTACTTCGTCGGCTCAGGCTAGCTACCATACCAGCCACTCTCTACTTCGTCGGCTCAGGCTAGCTACCATACCAGCCACTCTCTACTTCGTCGGCTCAGGCTAGCTACCATACCAGGCACTCTCTACCTCGTCAGCTCAGGCTAGCTACCATACCAGCCACTCTCTACCTCGTCGGCTCAGGCTAGCTACCATAACAGCCACTCTCTACTTCGTCGGCTCAGGCTAGCTACCATACCAGCCACTCTCTACCTCGTTGGCTCAGGCTAGCTACCATACCAGCCACTCTCTACCTCGTCGGCTCAGGCTAGCTACCATACCAGGCACTCTCTACCTCGTCGGCTCAGGCTAACTAACATACCAGCCACTCTCTACCTCGTCGGCTCAGGCTAGCTACCATACCAGCCACTCTCTACCTCGTCGGCTCAGGCTAGCTACCATACCAGCCACTCTCTACCTCGTCGGCTCAGGCTAGCTACCATACCAGCCACTCTCTACCTCGTCGGCTCAGGCTAGCTACCATACCAGCCACTCTCTACCTCGTCGGCTCAGGCTAGCTACCATACCAGCCACTCTCTACCTCGTCGGCTCAGGCTAGCTACCATACCAGCCACTCTCTACCTCGTCGGCTCAGGCTAGCTACCTGCTAATAAATAGTTATATGTGAGTACTCTCTACCGCGCTGGCCTAGCTCAGCTGTGTTTGTGGAGTTGTTTACTCTCTAATACACGCTGCACTATAAAGTAGACAGAGATAGCGCTTGCAAAGTTCCGAAAGGCAGAATGAGGGAGTAAGTTTTGTATAGATCCCTTTCTCTGTACAGTAGTTATGTCAAGTCAGTGGAGGTCAATTTCAGCGGATGGCACTTTAATTTGCATACATACCTATGTAGCTAACAGCTTTGGCACATGACACTTGACAGGGTTGCGCTCGGTCGCCATCTCTGTAGTTCTCAAAGTGACCGCTAGCAGCACGATACTATGTTCCATATAAGTCATCTACCTCCTCGCTAGAGAGTAGACCGCTGAGAACTCATGGCAGAGTCTATGCTCGTCTATTCACTATCAAGTGTTATAAATTAACGGGGTTTTCGGTACAAACTCATGTTGGAGCTTTATTTCCTCCAAGTGCCTCCTCCAAGTCACTCTGAATACCTATAACGAAAAAAATATAAATATAAATATATGTGGACATTTCACACAACACCATCTAGCCCAAACTAAGCAAAGCTTGTACTATGAACTAGATGGCTGATAGAATACATATATCTATGTATTTTTTTTTTGTAAATATATACATATGATACATAGAAACACCCAGACACAGAACAAACATCCATGCTCATCACACAAATGTTTCCCCTGGGTGGGGATCGAACCCACGACCTTTCAGTTCAGCAAGTAGACGTAGACACACTACCAACTGAACCACAAGGCTAGTGAAAAATGTAGTCTGTGGAGTGAGTTCACTTGTCAGTTAGAGCTAAGCTGAATATGGTGATGCTAAGCGACGTCACAGTTTCGCTGTTCACCAAGTAAACGACAAATATTGAGTATGGCTGTTAGCAGTATTTTGGCCGCGACGAACTGTGAAATAGTGAGAACGTGTGAATAAAGTAGGTACTTGAAACGAGATAACCCTCCTCCTGACCCCAGCTCGAAAATAATGATTGTCTTAAAACAACACATCGACACGACACATACAGAACCATTTTTACTGAACACAATACTTATAATTATTGATGTCGCCAACTTTATAATGCAATATTAATATAAAATCGGCCCTCGAGCAGCTGCCCGTTTTTTTTTTTTGTAATAATAATACATCTCTCGTAAAAAATAAAACCGGACAAGTGCGAGTCAGACTCGCCCACCAAGGGTTCCGTACAAACTAAATATAAGGAGGAAATCATATATTTATTTTTATATTTTCCTTCATAAACCGAAAAAATATACATCGTAAAAATATTTAACACATTCCTTGCTCACCACTCGGATCCGTGTGGGGCGGGGCTATAGTAGCGGCGCCTCCCACTCGGATCCGAGCGAGCGTCCCGTTCATTTTGTAGTAGTCATTAAACCGCCGGCATTTGAGGCAGTCAACGGTTATTTGCACGGCCACTCTGTACTTAATCAAAATTCGCCTAAAAAGTTTTGGTTCCCAGCTGAAGTGGAGGGTCTGCAGGGGGCGAAGAATGTGTTAAAAACCTGTTTAAGCTTATGCTAATGAGGCGCTTTCATATGATACCCCACATGATACGGTTAATTCACTTTAAAATTTGGGCCCTCACTCCTTGTATAAAGACACTATTTTTTTGTGATTAAATTAAAAATGTCCAGTTTTCGGATTTTTCCTATATGTGTATTTTCCTATATCTTGCCAAATTTCAGAGTTCTAGGTCAACGGGAAGTACCCCATAGGTTTTGATTCCTCTGTGAGTGTCGAAATGTGCGTTTTTTACAACATATTCGGCTGAAATTTTATTTTTCTTTCTGCAGCAAGATACTATGGATCTGCATATATGATTTTAATTCCAACTTCGATACCTTCACGCGTTCCCGAGATAAAGGTCTTGACACCCGGACGGACGGACAGACGGACAACAAAGTGATCCTATAAGGGTTCCGTTTTTTCCTATTGAGGTACGGAACCCTAAAAATGCGAAAAACCGCAATAAATAAACGCTTTTACTAGAATTATTCTAAGGACAACCTTTTACAACGATTTTACGCATACTTTCTCACAAAAAACATACACTCAACAAAGTATAAATCGTAACGAAATCGTAAGTTAGGTAGGTACTTAAGACCTCAAAAACCGCTTTTCGCAGTCGAGTATTTTGTTTTTCACTAAAAATAGATCCTTGTTAGATTAGAGTTTATTATAAGCTTTGTATTAGCTTTTATTTAGTTTCACCTATCCCGGCGCGGGCGCCTGCTTGTTATCAAATCTTGCAAGTTAAATTTCACCCACTTATCGGTTTCCGATTGAGCTGACATTTTCTATCTATATTCTAGAAATCAATGGAAAAACGAGTGCAATTTGTATAAATTGAATTAAACAGTTACGTGTGTTACTTCGGGAGTATGGCTGAGGAACATCTTCAGAGAATGACCTGGATGGGTCTTCCTCGCCGCTCTGGTGAATCATCGTACTTATAGCGCTGTCGTGAGCTTGGCGGTAACACACTATTTTATTGAATGAGCTGGATGGGTCTTCCTCGCCGCTCTGGTGAATCATCGTACTTATAGCGCTGTCGTGAGCTTGGCGGTAACACACTATTTTATTGAATGACCTGGATGGGTCTTCCTCGCCGCTCTGGTGAATCATCGTACTTATAGCGCTGTCGTGAGCTTGGCGGTAACACACTATTTTATTTCAGTATCAGAGAACTCATGTTATTATTATTTTATATAAATACATTTTATTATCACAAAAATCTTGATGTAATTAATCATTTAGAAAATGGCGCCATTCCATTTTTAAGATGCGCATGCGCGGGAGAGGTTAAAGATGAAGGAGGTTTAGTATATCAGTTATTCCTACTGTAGAAAATATGTGAAGTTACAAAATATTCTCAGATATAAAACACATTCTGTTGAGTAATTATCCCTGGTGTCAATTTTCATGTGTAATGCATAGGAGTACGGAAGGCTCGGTGTGCGAGTAAACCTCGTACTTTGCCGGATTTGCTTAGATTCATATTGATTGATTTTAATTGACTTCCAAAAAAAAATAAGTTATCAATTTCACTGTATGTCGTTTTTTCTATTCATATTTTTCTTGAAAATTTTATTTTCTGTTTCATAATAAACAAGGGATTTTACTAAAATTATTCTAAAGGAAAAGGATACGCATTTATAATCTTTTACAGAGAGTTTACGTATACTTTCTTATAAAAAAAGTACACTCAACAGCGTATCAAGCGTAACGAAATCGTAAGTTAATCGACTGCTACTTTTTTGCAGTCGGGTATTTTTCTTTTAATATTGTTGTTGTTGTTGTTGTTGATCCATTTAGATTTTCAGATAGATTTATTTTTAGCCAATTTCCAAAAAGAAGTACTGTTATCAATTCGACTGTATGTTTTTTATCGTTCCATACCTCAAAAGGAAAAAACGGAACCCTTAGGCTTATAGGATCACTTTGTTGGCCGTCTGTCCGTCCATCCGGGTGTCAAGATCTGTATCTCGGGAACGCGTAAAGGTATCATGTCGAAATTAAAACCATATACGCAGATCCATAGTCTCTTTAATGCAGCAAAAAAATCAAATTTCTCAGTTTTCGTTAAAAAAGTTACAGTCGAATATGTTGTTAAGCACGCACATTTCGACACTCATAAGGGAATCAAAACCTATAGGGTACATCCCCTTAAAAAAAACCGAAAACTGGTCATTTTTAATTTAATCACAATAAAATAGTGTTTACGCAAGGAATGAGGGTTCAAATTTTAAAGTGAATTAACCGTATCATGTGGGGTATCATATGAAAGAGCCTCATTAGCATAAGCTAAAACAGGTTTTTAATTATTTTTACGATGTGTAATTTGCGGTTTATGAAAGAAAATATAAAAAATATATAATTTTATCAACTAGTTTGTACGGAATCCTCGGTGGGCGAGTCTCACACGCACTTGTCTACTTTTTTGTATGTTTGTTCAGTGATTACTCCGCCAATTACAAAAAAAAACATCCAAGTAAAGAAGTTGCATATTTTCAAGTCTGTTATTTTTCTTAAGTTTTTTAAGCTATTATAATTCTTTTTTAATGTAACTAAATCTCAGTAAGCGTGAATTCTGCAATATTCGAAGTAAGTATATAAACTAAAACTGATGATCGGTGTGTTGGTTAGCCATATTCAATCAAGATGCGTCATATTATATCATTGGATAAGTATATAAACTAAAACTGATGATCGGTGTGTTGGTAGCCATATTCAATCAAGATGCGTCATATTATATCATTGGATAAGTTTTTTGAAGTGCACAAAATATATTATGATAAGGAATCCGTATACCCTACCTGTTTCAATAAATTCTTCAAAAAATAATGGATCTTTAGCTAAAAAAGAATTTAAAATAAAAGTAATAAAAAAATAAAAAACTGACTTCAAACTGAAAAGAATATAAATAATATATATTTAGCCATGTCACAGAATTCGCCCTATTACATAGGACCCAGAAGGATAATCTCCATACAAAACGCCTTTTAAATTCGGGTCAATTTTATATTTTCCATTTGACACTTAATTTTTTAATAAAATTATTTTTAACCGTAGATACACGTCCATTTGCCAAATTTATCTACAAAGTAGCCTTTGAAAAGGATATCTCCCGATTTGATCGGGTAATCATGATTAAAGTCAGAATGGAAGGAAATGGAACTTAGAGATGGAAGGTGATAATAATAATATAATAATAATAAAACTTTATTTCAGACAACTACGATCCATAGACAAGACATGTTAAAAGCTTACAAAGTAGAAAAATAAACTTGAGCATTATATAAAACGATCTGTTCATCTTAAATATAGGGTACTATTACTATTAGGAATTATTGTTTGGATCCAATGTTTTAATATCGGACAGTCATATTTTTCGCTAATGGTTTTTAAAACGCTGTTGTTGCTGCTTCTGACTCTATTGAGCAGTGTCTAATGTTTTACTTATTTTTTTAAGAAGTTTGTAGTTTTTACAAGATTGTTTAACACAGGAGGGCAATTCAGTTATTCAAGACCGCTCCGTAGCTGAACCATATGTGAACCGTTTCCCATTGGCCGCCATCTTTTTTTTTATTCAATCACTTCTAAGTCATACAATTGACACATTTCATGAAACGTGACACGTCCTTCGCTCGTTACTAAATCAAAAAATGATAGCAGCCGACAGGAAATGCTTCGTAAAAGGTTCAGTTACGGATCGGTTTTGATTAACTGAATTGTCCCCCAGTTCACCATCTTGGCACCGTATGAATTGAGAAGTGATTGCGATGAGATGACGTTTAAGAATAAATGACGTTTGTGACCTGTCATTAGCAAACACCTGATTTGGTGTTAAGTTTTTGGGACAATATTTTGCATTGCATTAGGAGTCTTGTAAGTCTTTGAGCCATGTCTTGTTTCATATGTGATTTCACCACCGTCAGCGTTTCCTTTTTGTTCTCTTTTAACATCTGAAGGTTGTCTGGAAGACATCGCTATTAGCGATAAGGCCGCCTTTTGTACCTTTCTAACGGATTAATTAATTATGTACCTTATGTAATTTTTATTATGGTGTCAATAAAGTGTTTTTGTATTGTAAAAGAGAGAAATAACACGAAGAAAATCAATACTGGGCATCTACCTAAGTAGTAAACAAACTATTTTTTGAGGTCGGCGCTAGGACCTATACTGTCATCAACTAAGTCCTATACAGACACAGAGGCAGCCCCGGATCTACGATATTTTCGAACCGCGGCAGAAACTTGACGGTGGCGCCCCTCCCCCCAGCGCTTAAAATAACTTACTTTAACAAACTTAATATAATTATCTATGTGGCGCCCTTTTCTTAAAAGTTAACGGTGAGTCAACCAAGCTTTCGTATTCTAGGCGCTTTGTGGAGCAAGTTATTTTATTTTTAATCATATTAATTACTTAAGTATGATTTTTTTGTGATTATGATTTAATTATTATTGTTCCAACGTTACTTTTACACTTTATTGACAGTTATACGTTTGTCCGTAATTTAATTTTCGTGTATTTAAATGTTTATAACTTATAATTATATAAACATTGACGTTTAGAAACTAGTACTCGTCTGCGTATAGTCTGCGCAAATAAAGAGGAAAATAGTAGTATATTTTTATAAATTTTTGTACCCGCACCCCCCCCCCCCCCCCCTTCCATGAGAAAGCTACGCCCATGATTGCAACGTATATGCGATCTGCACCAATTAGCATAATAAAATGTTGCCAGTCCTTATCCTTATCCCATTTCCATTAGTAAGATGCGCGTTTCAATTGAAACGCGCATCTTGCAGAAAAGTTTGTCCTCGCGAGGTCTACTGTATGCAGAGCTACTAGTCATACAATTATTATAGTTTTAAAATGAAATAAGAGCTTTCAATGTGCACGCTCGCTCCCGTATAATAATCATGGGAATCGGTGTAAACCACTGCACTCAATTTGATGAAATTGAAATGAGACCGCTGTGAAGCTACTTAAACTACTGAGTCCAACGCAAACAGAGTTTACAAAGTCAGCTTATAAACAGGTTACATGTATGGGCGAATATAATATAATAACACACGAATTGAAAACATTCTCATGAAGTTGAAGTTGGTTAAAATGTAATCAAGACAAGATTACGTAGCAACAATGTAATGTTACTTATCAACCAATGAACTGGGGGTCGGGAGAGCGCTGTAGCGCGCTACGACGCTACGCTCGTAGGGCTCGTAGACGTCAGCCTTCCAACTGACTTGGCTTCCAGAAACTGAAGAAGTAAGACGTCTCTCTCCTACTGACTCGGCTTCCAGAAACTGAAGAAGTAAGACGTCTCTCTCCTACTGACTCGGCTTCCAGAAACTGAAGAAGTAAGACGTCTCTCTCCTACTGACTCGGCTTCCAGAAACTGAAGAAGTAAGACGTCTCTCTCTTACTGACTCGGCTTCTAGAAACTGAAGAAGTAAGACGTCTCTCTCCTACTGACTCGGCTTCCAGAAACTGAAGAAGTAAGACGTCTCTCTCCTACTGACTCGGCTTCCAGAAACTGAAGAAGTAAGACGTCTCTCTCTTACTGACTCGGCTTCTAGAAACTGAAGAAGTAAGACGTCTCTCTCCTACTGACTCGGCTTCTAGAAACACAAGCATTTGATATTTGCTATTTAACATGTAACAGCAAAGCTGACGCGACGCCCCACTGAAGTCACGCGTCATTTGATGTACCATGAACACACCCCTCCCTTGCTGCTCTCATACCTCAGGATCAGACTCGCTAGATTCGTTACATAAGAAGTGGTCAAATCTAGAATCAGTCATCAGTCAGTCGTCTAGAAAGGAATGTTTAAGAAGTACTAGTAGTTACTGACCATCTAAACCGATATTTGTAGGTATTAGATATGTCGTAGTAAACCATTATACGTACATTCTGAATGCAGGCACTCACTGCACTGCAGCCTATGGAGTAGTGTATGATCTAGAGTAGCTCGGAGGAGGTATAGAATGTCGCGTGCGGCGCGCAGGTAACGGCGGCGGCATCGTTCTGGCGCGCGCGCACGATGCCGCCCCGCGCCGCGCCGCCGCGCCGGCGCGCACATTCCGCCACCCTGAGTCACGCCTCCCCCGCCCCGGCCAGCTCGCGCTGACTAATATATTAGGTTCTCTGTTGTTCTCGCATATTTGTACAAAGCAGTATGAAGGAGGGCCGGCGAGCCGGTCACGAGCTGCAATAGAGCACGAGTGGTCCCTAGATACATTTACAGTTTGTGAATGATTGCAGAATGGTAACATGATTGTCGTCGAAAGGAGAAAGAAATCGACCAACTTTCAAACCGCCACACACTTGTCTTTGGACCAGATTTGTGCATTTCTATCAAGTTTTAGGGTTCCGGTCCTCAAAAGGAAAAAACGGAACCCTTATAGAATCACTTTCTTGTCCGCCGGTCCGTCTGTCTGTCCGTCTGGCCGTCCGTCCGGGTGTCAAGACCTTTATCTCGTGAACGCGTGAAGGTATCGAGTTGAAATTAAAATCATATACGCAGATCCATAGTCTATTGCTGCAGAAAGAAAAATCAAATTTCTCAGTTCTCGTAAAAAAAGTTACAGCCGAATATGTCGTAAAAAACGCATATTTCGACACTCACATCATCATCATCCACAGTCTTTTCTATCCCACTGCTGGGTATAGGCCTCTCTCTTATCATGGCATCAGCCTCGATCCTGTGCTAATCGTGTCCAGGTTCGACCCGCGATAGATACAATATCGTCCACCCATCTTGCAGCTGGACGACCTACGCTCCGTTTCCCTTGTCTTGGCCATCACTCGGTCATAACCTTACTCCACCTGTCATCACTGCGTCTAGCAACATGTTCTGCCCAGTTCCGTTTTAATTTCATTACCGCAGTTCCGACGTCCCGAACTTTTGTTCTCAGTCGGATTTCGGTATTTCGAACTCGGTCTTTGAGTTTGCTACCGAGCATAGACCTCTCCATGGCTCTCTGGGTCACTCTAATTTTCTGAACAGCCTCATGTGTGTTTCGGCACCATAAGTCATGGTAGGCAGAACACATTGGTTGAAGAGTCGAGTCTTCAGACACTGTGGAATATGGCGTGGTTTGAGGACACTCACAAGAGAATCAAAACCTATGGGGTACTTCCCGTTGATCTAGAACTATAAAATTTGGCAAGAAGCATTGTGTTAGAGTAGGTACACATATAGGAAAAAATCCGAAAACTGAAAAGTTTTAATTTAATCACAAAAAAATAGTGTACCTATTTATGCAAGGAATTAGGGGCAAAATTTTAAAGTGAATTAACCATATCATGTGGGGTATCATATGAAAGAGCTTCATTGGCATAAGCTAAAACAAGTTTTTACTTAAATATTTTTACGATGTATATTTTTCGGTTTATGAATGAAAATATTAAAAAAATATATGATTTCCCTTTATCTACAAGTTTGTACGGAACCCTTCGTGCGCGAGTCCGACTCGCATTTTGCCGGTTTTATTTTCAATTCAGAGCTATTTTGTCAATATATATTATTTCGTAAATAAGCTTGTGCGTGACTCGCCTGGTGTGTTGCGGTCTACGATGGAGCGCGTTTGCCTAGAAGAAACTTATTCACTTGCGATTTGAAGACACACAGATTTAACTAACGTACAAGTACCGGAGATTGGAGTGTAGTTACGAGTTAGAAGAACGCGACTAGGCGCGACATGCCACTTGCAAGTAACGTACTGAGGGAACACATTGAGTCGAGTACAAAAGCGAGACTCCACGTAGTACCTACTACAGACTACTTATATGCTATACTGCTAGATTCTGGAATGCGCTTACTGAGTGGGTCTTTGCCGATAGATATAATCTGGGTGTCTTTAAATCGCGAGTGAATTGGTTTCTTCTAGGTAAGTAAGCGTGCTCCAACGTAGACCGCGCGACGTCGCTTAACATCAGGCGAGTTGGCGGTCAAGCGTAAACCTATTTCTATATAAAAACCGAACAAGTGCGAGTCAGACTCACCCACTGAGGGTTCCGTACAAACTAGTAGATAAAAGGGGGAAATCATATATTTTTTTATATTTTCCTTCATAAACCGAAAAACATACATCGTAAAAACATTTAAAAACCTGTTTTAGCTTCTGCTAATGAAGCTCTTTGATATGACACCCCACATGATACGGTCAATTCACTTTAAAATATGGATCCTCTATCCTTGCATGACCCTATTTTTTTGTGATTAAATTAAAAATGTCCAGTTTTCGGATTTTTTCCTATATGTGTACTCTAACACAATGCTTCTTGCTAAATTTCAGAGTTCTAGGTCAACGGGAAGTACCCCATAGGTTTTGATTCCTCTGTGAGTGTCGAAATGTGCGATTTTTACGACGTTTTCGGCTGTAACTTTTTTTACGAAAACTGAGAAATTTTATTTCTCTTTCTGCAGCAAGAGACTATGGATCTGCGAATATGGTTTTAATTTCAACTTGATACCTTCACGCGTTCCCGAGATAAAGGTCTTGACACCCGGACGGACGGACAGACGGACAGACGGACAAACGGACAACAAAGTGATCCTATAAGTGTTCCGTTTTTTCCTATTGAGGTACGGAACCCTAAAAAGATGGAGAATTATGTACAGTATAAAGTCGAGTTACTTTGGACCATAAAGTACGTAAAGAAGGTTCTCGTGTTACAGCTATTATAAATGAAACGCAAAGCTTGGTTCAGTCCTGCCAATGTGAAAATTGTGCAGCTTCAAATGTTTTTTAGCGAAAGGAAAATGGCTCTTTTCTGTAGAGCACACCCACACTTCGAAACATCAGAAGAAGATATTTATAATAGATATTTATAATGTGCCACAGGATAGCATCATGTCTGTGATGACTGCTGCAAACAAATTCTGGATACTTAGATACTGTATTTCCAAATGTAAAAGATATATTCATATTCATATATAATATTTAATAACATATATTTTTTCTAAAACTTTATTGTAAATTTTTAAAATAAAATTCTATGCTTTGTTAATACAATTTTTTATTCAATTTTAATTAAAGGTGATTGTAAATTGACAAGCGCACAACAAATGATTATGCTATAAGTACTTAGTCTACATGGGGAATTAGAAAATGATCAACACAGGCATGTGGCATCAAATACTTGAGCAGAATGCTATTTGCCCTGACATTTTGTACGCCTAATTGGCACAACATGATTAAGCTACATACTTATACATTTGTTCCATCTTTTTGTGCATATATTGTATACAAATTCCTCATGTTGTATGCAAATAAAGAATCTATCTATCTATCTATCTATTTAGAAAAGCAAACTCGCGCATCCTTCGAATCACTCTTTCAATATGAATTCCGTGTGTATGAAAGTCAGAGATGAACAAGTACGACCAGTGACAGACAGGAATGACGTCATCTGAACTATAGGTCAGTTTTCGCGCGAAATTTTAAACTGTCAATATAAAACCGCATTTTTTTCGTTTTTTTTTTTATTGTTTTTAGTGTTCAAAAGAAAAAAAACGTAACCCTTATAGGATCACTTTGTTGTCCGTCTGTCTGTCCGTCTGTCCGTCCGTCCGGGTGTCGAGACCTTTATCTCGGGAACGCGTGAAGGTATCGAGTTGAAATTAAAACCGTATACGCAGATCCATAGTATCTTGCTGCAGAAAGAAAAATAAAATTTTTCAGTTTTCGTAAAAAAAAGTGACAGGCGAATATGTCGTAAAAAACGCAGATTTCGACACTCACAGAGGAATCAAAACCTATGGGGTACTTCCCGTTGACCTAGAACTCTGAAATTTGGCAAGAAGCATTGTGTTAGAGTACACATAGGAAGAAATCCGAAAACTGGATATTTTTAATTTAATCACAAAATATAGGGTCTTTAAGCAAGGAAAGAGGGTCCAAATTTTTAAGTGCTTTAACCGTATCATGTGGGGTATCATATGAAAAAGCTTAATTAGCACAAGCTAAAACAGGTTATTAAATATTTTTATGATGTATATTTTTCGATTTATGAAAGAAAATATAAAAAAAAAAAATTGTTTGTACGGAACCCTCGGTGGGCGAGTCTGACTCGCCTTGTCCGCTTTTATTTATATGTAATAGGGTGAATTCTGTGTTTTTTTATATATTTGTGATCTTATTCTACATGGAATTCTTTAAAATGAAAACAAAAATAAAAATATTGCATGTCGAGGTATCAATTTCAATTTCAATTTCAAAATATCTTTATTTGTCATAAAAGCATACAAATTTAATACAACGCCAGTGTACTTACATAAAATAATTAATCCTAGCGGTACAAATATGGAAAGATAAGATGTTTTTTCCAAGCGCAATGGCTTATTTAAAACTTCAGGCATGAAAGTAAGTTGTCCGTAATAGGTATCAAATGGATGAATGTTTGTTAAAGTATTCTTGTGAATATTCATGACATCGGTTGGCACGTAAACTTTAGGATGAGCATTACGTATGTTGAAAAAAAAGGGTAGAAATATAAATTTGTGGTTAACAATGGTTAACAACTTGTGAATATGATTATTTAGTGCAGCTACTAGCGCGCGACGTAAACACTCCGCATGCCAAGTAGCCAGAACTCGCTGTAAGTTAATCACACATACAAGCATGCGCGGGCCGGCACGCGCGCCGTCGCGCGGGCCATCTCCGCCCGTCATACCAGCTGGTAATACGGGTGGGAATGCCCCGCGCGCTGCGGCGGCGACCGGCGCACCGCACACACACAGGTGCGACCCCGTCTAGTCATAGCCCTCTAAGAATAAATGGTGAGGTAACTTGTATCGATTGTAAGTATCGATATAAGGTAATTTATTTTTACGTGTTTTACAAATGTTTTTTATTAATCTATTTTTATTATGAGGAATTTTGTGCAAATAAAATTTTTCTGAAAGCTTATAAATGAAAACGTCAATTTTGGGAAGACCCAGAATTTTGGGAGATTTAGTGGTGGTAGACGGATTCTGTTCCGATGCCATGCCCATCAATGCTGGAGTCCCCCAGGGTTCTGTGCTATCGCCTACACTGTTTATCTTGCATATCAATGACATGTTGCAAATAGGTAGCATTCATTGCTATGCTGATGATAGTACTGGTGATGCACAGTACTCTGGTCGTGTAGGGGCCCGACAGTCCGAGGTGGAGGAAAACAGGAACAAACTTGTGTCCAATATTGAGAACTCCCTGGAGAAGATCTCGGACTGGGGTGACCTCAATCAGGTCAAGTTCAACCCTACGAAGACACAAGTCTGCGCGTTCTCTGCGAAGAAAACCCCCTTTGATCAAGCTCCGCGGTTCCAGGACGTTCCTCTCAAGATCTCGAAGAGCTTGGAGATCCTAGGCGTCAATATTTCTAGTGAGGTTCAGTTTCGGGGTCACCTAGAGGTGAAAGCAAAACTTGCTTCCAAGAAGCTTGGTGTGCTTAACAGAGCCAAGCGGTACTTCACACCTAGTCAGCGGCTTCTACTATACAAAGCGCAAGTGCGGCCCCATATGGAGTACTGCTCCCACCTCTGGAATGGCGCACCTGCTTATCAACTTCAGCCTCTTGACTCCCTACAGCGACGAGCCATTGGAATTGTTGACGATCCCAAGCTTACTAATAAGCTAGACTTACTTTGTCTGCGTAGAGATGTAGGATCCCTTTGCATTTTCTACCGCTTGTTTTTCGGGGAATGCTCTGAAGAGCTTTTTGAACTAATACCAGCTTCGGAGTTCCACCATCGTACTTCACGAAACCGCCAAAAAGCTCACCCCCACATTTTGCATAACTGGAAATCCCATACAGTCAGGTTCTCACGCTCCTTCCTTCCGCGAACCAGCAAAATGTGGAATGTCCTTCCTCGGAAGGTTTTCCCGACGAGCTTCAACAAAGAGCGTTTTAAAAAGGGTATCTACAAGCACCTTTCCAGGTTAGCAAAGCAACAGTAATGTCAGTGATGTTGCAGTTGTCCATAGGCGACGGTTATCGCTTACCATCAGGCGAGCCGTCAGCCTTTTTGCTTCTCCTATTTTATAAAAAAAAAAAAAAAAAACTATTTCTAAGTGTAGTCTATGTAGGTTGGTGAAGAAAGAGGTTTTGTAGGCGTATTTTAAGGCTTTGTTTTGTACTGTCTGGTATGGTATCGAGGTATCGAGGATCGCTGAACCAAATACTTAGGGCGAATTCTGTGAGCTGAACATTAGATAAGTATTCATTACGATATCTCTAAACCGATCTTGATGTTTCATGCATTCATACTTGTTTATTATTATATTCATTTATTTGAGTCATTAATTACTTAATTATTTATTTATTTTATATTTTTAGGAAAACTTACAGCGTAAATACTTAAATAAACTATACATTTATATAAGCTACGAGGCTAATTGCAAGTTTTCGCCTATAATTTATTATGTTCATATACATTAAAATTATAACATTTGATTACTTACATGTATAGTATATAAGTAATTCATAGTTATACTTTGTCATTCTAATAAAATTACTTACAAAATAAAAATACTATTTAATATGTCATTCAAAAATATGGTATATATATATATTATCTATGTATTTTATTTCTACGAAACAGCAAAATTGGTTTCATGGTAAAATCTGACTACTTAGTGATTTTGAAAATGCTAGTCACAGACAAAATAGATCGGTCTTAAACATTTAACAAATACCTATGTACTTACTTAAAATAACTTTTTAAGTTAAACGGTTTTATTGTAAAGAAAGATAATGATGTAGATAATGTATTTACTGTATTTTACTATAAAAGCCCTTTCATTTGATACCCATATTGTGGGGGTTGTGTTAAAATATGAAATCCGCCATTTTGTGGCGGCGGCCATCATGGATTAACAATAATACATAATATACTAAATTGTATTGTCATCAGGACTAAAAGTGTATACCAAATTTCAGATCGATCCGTCAACCGCAAGGGGTAAAATTTCAATTACTAAATTTGACCCAAACAAACACAAATAAACAAACAGGTCAAGCTAAATAAAAATAAATATGTCCTAACCGAATATTTTAGCAAACAAGATTGGTGCTGTAACTCTCTAGTGGAAAGTGGTAAGGTAGTCGGGTGTGCGGTAGTTTATTTATTTATACTTAGAGCAGGTCCTCACGTCCCGCGTGATATCGAGGGCTCCACAGCACGCACCGGCGCGGGCGCCGGCGCCGCACTCGGGAACTTGCCTGAAACTCAACGAATTTATGCTCATTCTTTTATTCACTATAATACCTATATAAGCACTTTTCATTGCGTTCATGCGTTTGCCTAAAAGTTGCATGTTATTTACTATCTCACGTAGAAATCGAGAAGCTTACAAATGAGATGCCGACAGCCTAGACTGTAGACTGTAGACGACGGCCGGCACAGGACTGGCGCAGCGGGCCGTGTGCCGTGCGAGGAGGATCCCGTAGGATCCCTTGTCATGTCCCGGAACTCCAACAATTATCGAGTTGTTAATGTGGTATTAACAAATGTCACAACTCGTTAGCCAAAGCAAACAACGACAGATAAGAAGCGCGCGCGCCGCCGCGGGAGCTCGCCGCTGGACGCCGCGTCCCGAGCCGCACCGCTCGCAACTTGTCACAACAAAATTTTTTGCGTCCAAGCCGCGATACGGGGAACCGTCTGTTCGCGATTTACAGCCCTCTTACCACTAACACGGGACGAGTTATAGGTTCCCGGGAGACACGGGCTGCGCCTGCGACCGTCCACATGCGCGACGAGTAATCTGTGAGGTGCTGGAGACATTTTTATGAGCTTCCCTTCAGATTCCTCATAAATTCATAGAAAGAATCAGTACCTACATTTTCTGATAATTTGGAAGTTTTGTGAGGTGTTACGTTAGGTTATAGTCGTGTTATTGACAAGGGGTGTAAGTAGTGTATCGGTGGGGGGTGGCCGTGAGCCGTGCCCTAGGTCGGGAGATGGCGCTCGATACGGCGCGCACGTGCTCGACGATAGGTTATCAGGCCGCGGCGCGGGCGGCGGGCGGCTCGCTGCGCTATCGATCAGCTGAGAGCGCAGACGCACCGTCTGCCGGCGCCGCGCCGTATCTCGCGCGCCCTATCAGCCTCCAGGAGCCGCCGCCGTCGCACCGCAAGCCTCCTATCTGCCGCTGCCGGCTACACTACTACACTCACGGCACACGGCGCTCCGCATCTACTCGGACGATAAGGACCTAATAGGTCGCCTAACGCCGGACATCATGACGTCATTAAACAAGAAACATTAAGAGAAGAAAAACTGCTTCATACAAGAAACCACGAAATATACAATTGAGAACATCGTGTGTCGTATCAAGATAAATTTAAAGTTTAAAAATACCGGATAAGTGCGAGTCAGACTCGCCCACCGAGGGTTCCGTACAAACTAAATAAAAGGGGGAAATCATATATTTTTTTATATTTTCCTTCATAAACCGAAAAATATACACCGTAAAAATATTTAACACATTCCTTGCTCACCACTCGGATCCGAGTGGAGCGGGGCTATAGTAGCGGCACCTCGCACTCGGATCCGAGCGAGAGTTTGAGGCAGTCAACGATGCTTTGCGCGGCCACTCTGTACTTAATCGCCAAAATTCGCCAAAAATTTTTGGTTCCCAGCTGAAGTGAAGGGTCTGCAGGGGGCGAAGAATGTGTTAAAAACCTGTTTTAGCTTATGCTAATGAGGCCCTCATTCCTTGCACAGAGACACTATTTTTTGTGATTAAATAAAAAATTACCAGTTTTCGGATTTTTTCCTATATGTGTACTCTAACACAATGCTTCTTGCCAAATTTCAGAGTTCTAGGTCAACGGGAAGTACCCCATAGGATTTGATTCCTCTGTGAGTGTCGAAATCTGCGTTTTTTACGACATATTCGGCTGTAACTTTTTTTTACGAAAACTGAGAAATTATATTTTTCTTTCTGCAGCAAGATACTATGGATCTGCGTATATGGTTTTAATTTCAGCTCGATATCTTCATGTGTTCCCGAGATAAAGGTCTTGACACCCGGACGGATGGACAGACAGACAGACGGACAGACGGTCAACAAAATGATCCTATAAGGGTTCCGTTTTTTGATTGAACATTACAAATAAATAAAAC
Organism: Lycia hirtaria; assembly: GCA_947563715.1. Lineage (NCBI taxonomy): Eukaryota > Metazoa > Arthropoda > Insecta > Lepidoptera > Geometridae > Lycia > Lycia hirtaria. The sequence goes on from OX387375.1 coordinate 32,372,807, forward strand.
AGGCACGAATACTGCTACCAAAGAGGATGAAATATGTTACAACTGAAACATCTGTTGATTTTTTGATAATGTAGGTACTACTTACGTAATGCCGTGCTATTAATACAAGAAAATAATACAACAAAAAATAATCACTAACCAAAAATGTTTCCCGACTGCCAAAGTGCCAAGGAAGTAGCTCAAAAATCTACCTAGTGTCTTGCCATAAATATTGTCACGAAGAAAAATTTTTTTTTTTATTGCAAATAATATTTATTACTTTTACAGTGTGTTAGTTTAATACATAAATATAAAACAATTTAAAATATAAAAGCTTATTCGAAGTGGTCTCCATTGGCTGCAATACAGTCCTTTAAACGTTGAGGCCAGTTATCAATAGAAGCACGCACTCTTTCCATGGGAAAATTCTTCACTGCCAATCGTATGGATTGTTTTAGGGACTCCAAATTATCATGGCGTTAAGAGCAAGCCATACTCTCTAAAACTGACCATAAATCATAATCCAGCGGATTAAGATCAGGACTAGACGACGGCCAGTCTTCAGCTCTGATGAAGTCTGAAACGTTCACTTCCAACCAAGACTGCGTGGACCGAGCTTTATGACCTGGCGCCGAGTCTTGTTGGAAGGACCATACTTGGTTATTGAACATGGTGTTGTTAAGGGGCTTAACTACCTTCTCAAGAATGGTATTTTGATACACTTGTGCCGATGTTTTGATACCTTTTTCACAAAAATATGGCTCAGTCACTCCTTCATAGCTAACACCCCACCAAACCATCAATGAAGTCGGATAATGCCCACGTTGCACTCTGTCGACTAATTGGGAAGCTTCCTTAGAGCTTTGAGCATAAATACGGTCATTTTGTTTGTTAAAATGTTGCTCAATTGTAAAGATTTTCTCATCCGTAAACAAAATTTTTCTGTGACCTCCCTTTGCGTACCGCTTCAGTAGTTGTTTCGATTTTACCACCCTATTCTTTTTTAAATTATCAGTTAAAAAATGACCAGTGCGTCTCTTATAGGCTGCAAGTCCTAAGTCATATTTTAAAATACGCGACATGGTTCTGGGTGCTATCTTCATCTCCCGAGATAAAATCTTTTGCTTTCGGACAGGATTTCTTCGAATTCTTTCCCTTACTGCTTTGACCACCTTTTTCGTACGAACACTACGTGGACGGCCAGATCTTTTTCTGTCACAAACAGAGGAGGTCTCATTGTACCTATTAATAGCCCGGTACACATTTGACTAATACCAAGCATATGGAGAGTTTTAAAAATTGCATTTGGCTCCATACCAACTTTGTGTAATGCAATCACAGCGATTCGGTTCTCTTTATCACCCCACTCCATTTTAATATCGCAAAATATTGTACAATGTATTGGCGCCAAAATTAGAAAACTCAATGAACAATCGTATAAAAATGACAGATTCCAAATTCAAATGTAATATCTTTCTTATTTTTAACTGTAACAGTATTTATGGCCAGACTAAGTACTTAAATCAATTCCAAAATTTAATTTTAATAATCTTAAAAATTTTCGTGGACTCACTAATACCTACGAGAAATAAAACATTCACTATAAAAACATTACTACAATTTTCGCGCTCGCTTCGCTCGCGCATGCTTATTACCTATGTTTTTGTTTACTTGAGTCATGCAAATGCTGAGCGCTCGTTAAAACGAATAAAAACGGGTGAAATCATATAGTAGGTACATCTAATATAAGTGTAAGGCCGCCAAAATTGTCAATTTTTTTGTGTGACATTTCTATCGTTTTTTTTGCAGTATCTTTTGGTTAAAATATTCAATAATTTGTAGAGAATATCTGAATTATATGTATACCGTGGCAGAATTAGATGATAGACCCCTGCTATGGTAATAATATTGTTACGAAAATCCTTGAACTGAGTTGTTTTATATATAGTTTAAAATTAAAAAATGGCTTACTTTTGTGTTACGATTTATTTGTGTGACGAATTTTTACCCCCAAAACTACTATTTATAGAGCCTAAGTGCAAAACGCAGTATTAATATGGCAACACCGTAATCGAAAAATTAAAAAAAAAAGGCGGCTATATTGTTTCGCCAGTGAAGGATCTTAAAGTGCGCGTCACGTTATTGTTTGGCTATGGGTTAGTTGAATCAATTTTGAGGTACGGGATTATTTTTTGGGGAAATTCAACAAATAACATTATTATTTTTAAAAGGCAGAAACGCTGTATTCGTTCAATGTTTAAACTCAAAAAAAGAGATAGTTGTAAGCCCTATTTTTTAAAGTATAAAATTCTTACACTTCCGTGTTTATACATTTTAGAAACGGCCCTTTTTGTAAAAACAAACCGGGAGCGATTCCCCACACTATCTGATACTACTGTAAGAAATAGGCGCGACCAAGACAAACGGCGCGTACATGAAGGAAAGACAGCACTGATGCAAAATAGCATCGTATGTATGGGTCCTAAAATCTACAATACGATTCCTAAGTCAATAAGAGACCAGAATAGTAATTTATTTAGAAAAAAGTTGAAGGCATTGTTATTGCAGAAGTGTTATTATTCTATCAATGATTTTTTAAATGACAAATTTTAATTTTATTTGACATTATGTGTATCTTTTATTGCTTCTGCTTTGTCATATTATAGATATTTTTGGTTTGTGTATTAATCTAATAACAAATAATAATAATTATTATTTTATAATTTTTCGCATGTGCATGATGCTGTCTACCTGACATTTGTACGCCTAATCGGCACAACATGATTTTAAGCGACTAAATTTAGTGTAACATCTTTTATGCACTTGTTGTATAAAATTCTCGTGTTGTATGCAAATCATCATCATCATCTCAGCCATAAGAAGTCCACTGTTGGACATAGGCCTCCCCCATGGATTTCCAAAAAGACCTATTGGAAGCGGCTTGCATCCAGCGTCTTCCCGCCACTTGTATGAGGTCGTCTGTCCATCTCGTGGCTGGTCTTCCTACGCTGCGCTTGCCGGTACGTGGTCTCCACTCGAGAACCTTTCGGCCCCATCGGCCATCAGTTCTACGTGCTATGTGCCCTGCCCACTGCCACTTCAACTTGCTAATCCGCTGTGCTATATCGGTGACTTTTGTACGTCTACGTATCTCTTCATTTCTGATTCGATCTCGTAGAGAGACTCCGAGCATAGCCCTCTCCATAGCTCGTTGCAAATAAATTATCTTTATCTTTATCTTTATCTTTGTTTGTGAAAAAAAATGATTTAATGCGATTTCTGAGGCAAGAAACAGATATTTTAATGTTATTGTATTATATTTGTTGGCGATGAGGTTAAAAGTATACTAGAACCGCCGATTACTTAGTGCCTAATTTTAATAAATAACCGAAATACTTACTTATAACCAAAAAACTGTTGTAAAAATTTAGCTTTTGTGTTGCATTTGTATTACACCTGTGTTAAATTTGTTGTTATTGTAACACAAAAGTATGTGTTACGTAACACAGTAGATCTATAAAGCCGCATGCTTAGTGGTATTTGTACTGATTCTTGAAAGTAATGTAGGTATCTGAGTGTGATTTTGTAGGTATGACAAACTCAGTACTTACATACCTACTTTTTAATAGTGAAAACCTGCCAAGTGCAAGTCAAACTTGCACGAAAGGCTCTTTAGCACCCAACTAATTGAGTATGTTTTTCTTCTATTGAAATATAATCTATTCATGTGTATATACAGGGTTATATGAAAAACACCAACAACCTCTTAAGAGGTAATTGTACTCGTCATTATGAACAACTTTTACTATGATAACAAACCTGAAATCGAGAAAATACATCAGCTATTCCCTACAATGTTCGCTTATCTCGTCAAAATGTAGGGAACAGCTGTTTTTTTTTCACGATTTCCCATACTAAAAGTTGATCATAATGACGAGTACAACGACCCCTTAAAAGGAAAACTGTGATTAAAATTTAATCCTGTAATTTTTTTTTTACCCCTAGAGAACTCGGGATTCTTTTTTATTTTTTTAACTCATGTTTTATGACAGATTTGTGTTAAGTGTGTGTTTTTTTAAATTTCATTATTAAAGGTACGCAAGTACATCGTTTAAAAATCATATTTCATTACTCCTATAGCACTGCACTGCAGTCCGTCCAATTTTTTTTTTTATCTTGTATTATTTTAGGTTATTTATTTAACCATTATGAAACCACCTTTACCGAAAAGATGTGTTACTTTTGGGTTACATTTGTGTACCTAATGGTAACACAAAATCTGTTGTGTTACTTTAGTGATATAATTGACAATTTTGGCGGTCTTACCCATAATACAAATTATTAATGTTCCTACACTTCCAACGTTACCTATAAGTACACTTTATTTAGAGTTATACGTTTGTCCATAGCTTAATTTTCGTGTATTTTAATAGATAAGATTGACGCTTAGAAACCATTACTCGTCCGCGTATAGTCTGCGCAAATAGTAGTAAGTACTTATATTTTTCTAAATTTTCGTACCCGCGGACACCCCCCATGAAAAAGCTATAGCTACGCTCATGACTACTTACTTACTATAGTATTGATTCCGCAATAATAAAAGGTATCTATTATTCTTCCTGGATCCACCAGTGGAAGCCCATACGGTGGATTTTATTATTAAAGTATAAAATAGCGTAAGTACTTACTTACTCAGCGATATCGATCCACATTCCTGTTGCGTACATACTTACTGCACAAGAATGGAATTGGTTGCCGCCATCTCTGTTTCCTGAGACCTAAAATCTTGGTAAAATCTAAAGGTTAGAGTGAATAGATATCTTCTAGATCGACGAGCTCCATCCTCGGCCACACTGTCGCTTAACATCAGGCGAGTTGGTGGTCAATCGTAGATCTATTTTCTATATAAAAAAAAAGCTCTACGTGTGACCACCAACTCGCCCGATGAAAAGCAACGCTGTGGCCGAAGATGAAGCACGTAGATCTAGAAAATACTAGACTTCCTGGTTATACCTAGTTATAAATGGTTAAAAATCCTAGTGGAATGAGACCGCATTTCAATTATTCCATGTAGGTAAACATTATATAGGTAGGTAGGTAAATAATAATAGGAATATATTGCAAATATTATACACAGGTAGGTAGGTAAGTTCTAATATATACTTATTGTAAGAAACTTACATATTTGTTTCATGATTGATGTTAAATAAACCAACAAATAGCTACTTAATTCGTGTTGATATTTATACGCTCATACCTATAAGTCAAATTCAGTAAAGTACTGAATACGTTACTGTAGAACAGGATTACTATAGGTAGGTAGGTGCCTACTTAGTTTCGGATTAGCAATAAAAGAGAGGATTCGCATGGAACGATTAGTAGTTCGAGGAAGGACAGGAAACCACGCCGGGAGTGCGGGAGCGGGAGAGCGAGGGAGTGCGGAGCCGGGCGGCGGCGCAGGCGCAGCGCGGGAGAGACGGCGCGGCAGTCTGCGCGCGGCCGTCGGAGTGAGCGCACGCACCGTGAGTACCGAGCGACACGTAGCATGCTGCACGAGGCGTGGGCGCCCGCCGGCGGGTTCAAGCTGGAGCCCTGCGAGCTGGACGCGTTCTTCACCGAGGTCAACAACAACTACTTGAAAGGTAAGCGCACTCCCACCTGCCGCCGGCGGCGGGCGGCACGTCACCCCGCGCGCGGATCTCATGTTATCTCACGTAGATTAGCTTCATTCACCAGCTCGAGCTACTTACCTACTCGGGCTCGTATCTAATCTGCTCACTAATGTTTTGTTTATTGCCGGAGTAGTGACGGCGGCGCGCTCCGCGATGCACGGGTTTCCTTTGCTTGTGCACTGCGCGCCGATTATTTATTAATTTTAAAACATCAGCTCACGTTCACTCATTATTAAAAACTTTGTTTGTGTTCGACGTAGTTCGAGTGGTTTGTTTGTTCCGCGCCGTCGTCGCGTTTCCTATTACGACGCATGTTGTCGCCGGTCGTTCCTAATTAATGATGTTAATCTTTGTAATGACCATAAAAACATCTTATGTAAACGAGTATAACATTATTGTGAACTTTTATTAGAATACTCACCACGCCGCTGCGAAAGTGATCACTTTATTATTTATCGAGCTCGTTTCAATAAAACTGCTCTTCCGGCCTAGGTGAGCAGGCACCTACGAGTACATTAATGTATAACATACTCGTCGGGCGGTAATGTCATACTACAATATGATGCGCTCGATACATAAGAGTAGATACAATGGAAGAAGAAATCGACTATCTCAGCGAGCGATCAAAAACAGAGCGGCGTGGTGTGTGTTCGTGTGTCGTCGCCAATGAGCGCCGGTAGTGCAGTGTGTGCGTGTGCGTGTGCGCAGACGGCGAGGCGGAGTGCGGCGCGGAGGGCGGGCGGCGCGAGGAGAGCCCGCCCCCCCTGCCGCCGTTCGGGTACGCCTCCGCCGCGGCGGGGGCCGGCGGCGCGGGCGCGGGGGTGTCTCCGTCCTACTCGCGCAGCTACCAGGAGCTGCGGCCGGCACACGCGCGCGACATGCAGGCCTACGCGCACCTCGAGGAGGCGCTATTCAAGCCGGGCGGTGCGGGCGCGCCGCCCTCCACGGACGGCGGGTACCTGGCGCGCCGCTCGCCGGAGCGCGCGCAGGCCAGCCCCTCTCCGGACTCCCGGCGCGCCTTCGACTACCACCAGCACGCGGCGCCTGCGCCGGCGCACCCCTACGACCACGACCACCACCACCACCACGTCGACGAGCCGTGAGTACTCTACATCCTACACTACACTATACACATACTTACTACACTATTTATCACTTCACTCTCACGCTTGATTATTTTGATTTGTGAGTAAGTATTATCGTTCATGAACTCGGTTTCCCATTCATACAAGTCATGGGCAAAATGTTAACTTTCTGCGTAGAGATTAATATTAACAACCCTGAATATATAGGCATCATGTTAATAAGATAACGTATGTAGACAAAAACAAGGCTTTATCTACACTGTAACTAATGACCTCGGTGTTTCGGTACAAAACTATAAGTGAAGTAAACTGTAAAGCAGTAACGTGGTTCTTTCTAATGAATGAAATAATCTCTCGGGTTCTCACGTGTAGTTCCTAAGTAGGTAGGTACTTAATACCATTACTGACTTGATGTCATGTTCCGTTCAGACCCTAGCTCGCTCTCTAACAGTTTATCAGAGTTACATTCTATATTGATTAAAAATTCTTAAACGGCAGTACCACAGAATTCGCCCTATTACATAGTCTTTGAGCAGTACCTACAAATTCCGTGGCAGTAAGTACTGTTTGATGAGAATTATTTTACGAACACGAAGACAAACATTCAATTTGAAAATAATGAGAATAAAAAATACTTACTTACTTACTGTATCAACTTTCCAAAAAATAAATTGTCTACATCCACAACATACGTAGGCTAGCAGGTGACCTTCATAGTTCCATCTTCATTTAGTTTGTCAAACTTCTCCAGTCGATGTGTCAATGCTGATCTATACGAAGCTCCCTTCCTACACCTACTACAGGTACTTGTGCTCAAATTATTTCAAAACTCTTAAGATACTTAACTGAACTCTTAATATACTATATTGAATTGGATTACTTAGAGTTGGATTAAAATGTACTTATATACCAACCTACATTATCTGCCACATGGATTATACGTTAAAACATCTACTATTATTTAACAACTACCATGACCTTCTAGCATCCGAACACAGTTCGTACGTTATCGATATCCGTATCTATTCCGTATCCGGAAGTACCTAAGTATTAATACTTTTACGATAATGTACAATATGATTTTTTTAGAATAAGTTCACCAATCTTTCCATATGTTATCTAATGAGTCACCGTCGGCTGACATTGTGATGTCTGTTCGTCACCTGGCCTGTGCCGATCCTTCTCTGTTGTATGTCGTGCTGCCTAGTTGAGCTAGGGAAGGTCTTGCACCATATAATATACCTTTGTTCAGCTCCTAAGTTTCGTAAATAATTGTTAGTCACATTTAATTTTCTTGACTGACTAAGGTATATATGACTATGTATCTGGGGGCACGGCAGTGGCCCCGGCCAAGTCAAGCAGCAAGGCCACGCCGTACCTTTCCTCCTTCCCGAATCCTTTTCCCGAAGCCATTCAGAGCACTTTCGAGACCCCTGTGACTTTGTTGTGGATAAAGCTAAAAGTCTGTAACTTCAGAAACAAAGAGAATGGGTATAATGATACTAAGTATAGGTACTTTCAAATTTCATTCAATTTGAACCAGTGGTTTAAGAATTATTGCAAGTCAAACATAAGCAAGTCAATACTCATCTATACACTCACCGATCATCAAAATTCTAAGGTACTTCTAGCAGACATACGAGCTTGAAATTTTGAACACAATTAGTGTTTAGCCTATAAAGCATGGAAAAATTGAGACATACAACGATTTCAGTCCCGTTCTGGAGATATGTTAACTGCATAAGTAACATTGTAATTTCATAAATGTATATAGGATTACAAAGTTAATTTTGCGATTTATTCCAGTTTTCGTCGCTTAAACCGCAAAATTGCGGTTGATAGATATGTATTTAGGTAAATATAGAATATAGGAAAGCTTTGGTCAGTTGCTTCGTACATTTATCTATTAATATCAAGCACAAGTCCGGTCATGTGTAATAAGAGTAGGTACTGCTGCCACGTTTTCTACGATGCAGGCAAGTATAAGCTAGAAGATTTGAAATGGAGTCCGTTTATCGGCGACCTAAGATATTATACAGATGATAATAAACTAGTTGCTAAGAAGCTACTTAGTCTCGAGCATCGACGTAAAGTAGCATGTCTGCGACTATACAGATACAGATACAGATACAGATTTTATTGGTGAATCATTACAATATGTCACACGTCAAAAAACACTATACAATAACGAAATGATAAAAAATAATAACAATAATATAAGTACATATGATTCATTGATTCATATACATGCTATTATGTCATTTGTGACTACGCAAGTAATACTTTGCTCCGAAATATTCTTTTAGTGAGTAGTAGGCTTTGCTGACCAAGAACTTTTTCAGTCGAAATTTAAATATTGCGTTTGAATTTGATTCCCGTATGTCGTCAGGAAGCAGGTTATAAATATCGGGACCTTTCACGTAAACGGACTTGCCTGTTTTAGTGAGCTTGTGTTCGACCGCTTTAAACTTATTGTTATATCCAGTGCGGGGAGTGCCGTCACGATTTTTGCCCAAGCGCTGGAATTTTTGCTGGTTATTACGAGCAAACACACTCGCCTGGTATATAAGTATAGATGGCACGGTCAGTATGCTTAACTCCGTGAAGTACGGTTTAGCTGACTCGTCCCATGGTATCTGGGCTATCGCGCGAATAGCTCTTTTTTGCAGGATAAGGGCACGCTCGCACTCAGCCGCATCTCCCCACAGCTCAGTCCCATACGTAAGTATAGAATGAACCGTGGCGAAGTAGCAGCTTCGTACGGCGTATCTCGGCGCTGATCTTGCCAGCCGACTCAATGCGAAACAAGCTTGACTCAACCGCGCACATAGGTTATCTATGTGTATGTCCCATTTTAGGGCGGTGTCAACATAGAAACCTAACAGTTTCACTTGTGACACTTGCTGCAAACTTGAACCGCCAACATTGACCGTAATGGGCTCTTGGCTTCTGTTTGCTAAATTAAAGTGCATGAAACAGGTTTTTCCAAGATTTAGGGCTAAGCCATTTATTCGAAACCATTCATGCAGTTTGCAAACTACTCTACCCAGTTTCTCTTTTAGCAAGCTCACGTTTGGGGCCGTAACCACTGCCGCGACGTCGTCTGCGAACATGAATATCTCACCTTCTCTGATGTGGGAGGGCAGATCATTGAGGAGTAGTGAAAATGTGGTATTCGATAGACACGATCCTTGGGGGACTCCCAGGTTGGATGTGCCTTCGTTCGACCGAGCCTTACCAGCATTTCCCACCACTACCTGATACCTCTTTGTTACAAAATCCGACATTAACTTAGCTGCTGGACCTCTAACACCGTAGTGCTCGAGTTTTTTTTGCAGTAGCCCGCGGTCAGCGGTGTCAAATGCACGCGAAAGATCGCAGCATATCACTGCGACGTGTTTTTTGTTTTCTCGCGCTTGCAATACGCACCATACTACTTCTCTAACCAGCTCCGTAGTCGATTTGCCTGGCCGGTATGCATATTGGCGTTCTGAAAAACTATTACACGAAGTGAGAAACTGCAGCAATCTTTGGTTTACGCCTACTTCTAAAACTTTAGCTAAGGCAGGTATGATAGATATTGGTCGGTAATTTTTACTAGATGATTTGCTTCCTTTTCCCTTGTATATAGGAACTATCTTAACTTTTTTTAGTACTTCTGGATAGCAGCCATATTTAAGGCATTTATTGAACAAATGCTCAAGTACAGGGGCTAATATCAGTGAGGCGTCTCTGAGTAAACTAACGGATACATCATAGATGTCGGTCGTGTTTTTAGGAGCTATATATACTTTTAGTAATTTTATTATTTCTTTCGCTGTAAACGGCCGTAGATATATTGATCTATCATTACTCGGTACGGAGACGGATAGTACTTTGCAGCTGTCACATATATCTGCGACTGGAGCTTCCGCCTGTTGTCCAGCATTCAAAAACTCCATGTTGAGATATTCGACTAACTCGATCTTATTTTCAAAAGGCGACCCGTCGTTTTTTAATAATACGTCTGTAAAGTCCGTCATATTACGACTTACACGTCCAGTCTCTTTATTTATTATTGACCACATTATTTTACTTTTATTAGTACTAGAATGAATTAAATTATTGTAATATTCAGATTTAGAATTTGTCAGTAAATTATTATACATGTCACATAAATTATTTTTGAATGTCAAAAGATTATTATTATTCGGGAATGTATTCAGTAGCCTGGACACGTCTGATAATAGTAATTTCGTATTAATTACATTATCTGTAATCCAGTTCGCTTCCTTTTTGCGAACAGGTGCATATTTAACTGGGAAAAATATTTGGATTAAATTAGCAATAACATTGTTAACCTTATTCGCAAGGCTGTTACACTCGTCATAGTTTTCAGTAATATACTGCCAATCTACATTGTATAGTGCAGCCATAAAGTCCTGTTTCCGAGATCGTGTAATCAGCCTGCGCTGTACATGCGTAGGTTTAGGTATGTGTTCAGTGAAACCGTTTATAATGGCGCGTTGAGCATGGTGGTCGCTCACGTTAGCCGCTACGCTTTCTACGATCACACGCTTAGCATCGATATTAGTATAGAAATGATCTACTATCGTTGCACTATCGGCATCGGTACGTGTGGGTGTAGTAACGTGTTGCGCAAAGCTATGTGAAGTTAGAACGTCTTTCAATTTCCTTTTTGTTAAGGAGTTTTTTAAATAGTCTATGTTAACATCACCAGCTATGATTGCAGTGTAATTTTCATCGTTTATTTTTGATAGTAACTTATCAAATAGCTCCAGGAACTCGTTGTCGTCCGTGAGCCCTGAATGATATATACCTACAACTAATATGTTGTAAGTAGGTAGGTATACGGCGCACACGTCAAACAGCTGTTCACGTGAAAGGTCACGATAGTCGTTCCTAACGTCTACTTTTAGTTCGGACTTAGTGTATATACAGCTACCGCCATGTATTTTAGTCGGCCTACAAAAATAAGCAGCTAGGTTGTAGTCGTCAAGTTGAATACACGACAGTTGTTGATCAGTAGCCCAATGTTCAGTTATAATTAATATTTCGCAAAGTAGTTCGTCACGTAGGAGAACTTCCAACTTATTTGTTTTATTATTCAAACTTTGAGCATTCTGGTGGCAAACAATTAACTTATCGTATTTAGATATACCAGAATTACTTAAGTTAGACGAGTGCGGCGTCGATAATGCGTGTGCATCCTTATCGCACTCGGGGTCCTGTAGTGGCAGTGGTGGGTGCAAGCGCTCGCGCCGACGCTGGCGGCCCGCTGTCTGCTTACTTGCGCTCAGTCGCTGCTGCGGTTGTTGGGTAATGGCACGACGTACCAGATCGTCGCCGCGCCGCGCCTTGAAACCACTGGCTAACTTCAGTACTAGGTGGCCAATTTTCTGGTGACATGAAGTATGTGAATTTGCTAACAGGAACTGAGATGCCAAAAGACGCGTAGTGATTATGCTTGAGCTGTAACTTTTCAACAACGTAGTTATCACATGCGTTTTTCTTCGTCATGTATGATTTTATATTATCCGCTGTAGTATCCGCTTTGAAGAAACAGGCGTGGATCTTCTTCACTCGTTCAACTGTTTTGAGGTTAGAATCATTCTGACCAGTTCCGAGTATGACCGTGCGTTGAGGTCTTCTCTTTTTGGATGAGACCGTTTGCCAAGCGTCCGCCGGCGAGTTTACCTTTATCTGTTCAGTGTTTTGTGATATACTCGTTGTGGAATCAGTGGCGACGGTGACACTTTGACAACGTTCCTGCAGTGCAGCTGACGGTGAAATCAGTTCATTACGTTGAGATATTTGATTGCTATTAAGTGTATTCTGCAGACCACTACGATTCTTCATCTGGCGGACTGCAGCTCGATGAGATCTTGCCGAGTCCGTTTTGTTTACAATCGGTGGTAGTCCCGTAGTAGGCATACCCGTCTTGCCTGGTGCTTTTGATTTGGTAAGTACAGTGTTATTCATACCTGTTTGGGTTTTATTTGTCAATTTTTCTTGATTGGGAGCTGTAAATTCCTCTTGTCCACTGCGTAGTATTCCATAATGAGCATCAATTTTCTCGTCTAGGCGTTTGATTGCCAATGTCAACTGTGCAATTTCATCGCTCATAGGTGAAATACACTTTATTATCATTTTTTCTATTAAATCCATGTTAATTGACATGTTTAAACCACTTTTAAATTTAATTTTAATTCCAAGATTTTAGAACCATAACCGTCACGGCACGTTCCGTTTCACAACGGAATATCGGGGATCCCTGCTGACGCAAGTGACCGTTCGGGCGCTCTCAAACACATTATATTCTATCGATTTGGATTTGATCCGTTTCGTCGAGTGAGCGCAAGAGCTTCACAACCTTATTCCATCCATTTCACTGCAGGACAAGCAGAAAGTCAGCTCCCTACCGTCCATTTCACATTTAAATCTCCAAAAACTATACACAACGATTTTGATCCACATTATTGATACGTACTGTACAGAAGTAGAACTCTTTGTCCCCTACTCTGTTTCCTAACACTACAATCTCAAGGTTAGAGAACATAGACATCTTATTGATGCACACGTGCTCCATCTTTAGCCACACCGTTACCAACAAGCGATTTGGTGGTCAAACGTAGATCTATCTCGAATAAAAAAAAAATACGCTACGAATTGATAGTCTTCTCCTTTTTTGAAGTCGGTGTAAAGGCAGATTCTGTTACATACGATGTCTATTAAAGTACCTTTAGTATACTTCATCATCATCATTATCATCTCAGCCACAAGAAGTCCACTGTTGGACATAGGCCTCCCCCATGGATTTCCAGAAAGACCGGTTGGAAGCGGCCTGCATCCAGCGTCTTCTTGCCACTTGTATAATATCTTCTGTCCACCTTGTGGCTGGTCTTCCTATGCTGCGCTTGCCGGTTCGTGGTCTCCATTCAAGAACTTTTCGGCTCCATCGGCCGTCAGTTCTACGTGCTATGTGCCCTGCCTACTGCCACTTCAGCTTGCTAATCCGCTATGCTATGTCGTTGACTTTTGTACGTCTACGGATCTCTTCTTTTCTAATACGATCTCGTAGAGAGACCCCGAGCATAGCCCTCTTCATAGCCCGCTGCGTGACTTTGAACTATAGTATACTTATGTAAGTTCTTATATATAAGTTGGTGCAGCGTGTCCATTGTCGAAGGCAGGCTTTAGTCCCTAACAAACCCACCCTTTATCAAAATTCTAAGATACTTTCTTCAAATTGATGTTTAAATTTGAAACATAATTAGTATTTAGCCTACAAAGTAAGAAAAACTAAAACATAATATGTAATTTCATACTGAAATAGATACACATTACATAGTTACTATTGCAGTTTATACATTTTCTCATCACTTTCGCTACCTAAAATTATGTAAATAGGTAAGTAAATAGTTCATATACCTATGTAAGAAAAGATAGTACCTAAATTAAAGCCTTTGCGAAAAGTCCACAGAGACAGGGAGTGGGCTTTAAAAAACTCCGTAGCTGACGCACAAAATAATAATGATACGCGAAAACAAGACCAACAAAAAGAAATGAGATCCCATCAAAAACATAATACTTATGTACAAAAAGCCAAGTCGAGCTGCTGTCGAGCTGCGTTCTACCACAAAAAGTTGTGAGATTTAATGTAAAACCAAGTGGGCTAAATTTTGTACTATATATGAGAGCATAATATATGCAACTATTTTGTAAGAAATTGTGACCTAATTAGTTAACTAACAACTTTTGTAGTAACCATATCGATATTAGATATCTTTATTTCTTTAATAATTAGAATGACTTGGCAATCGCACATGATTATATAATCTACATACAACAAAATCTACTTACCTCATATTATATACATAAATTTGGGTCCCAAGTCCTAAGTATGTATAATTACTATTTCAAACAACAGATCCATGCTTATGTGATTGTGTTGTCGTGCGATGGCCAAGTCATTCTAATTAAAGAAATAAAGATGTCTAATATCGATACGGTTACTTACTACAAAAGTTGTTAGTTAACTAATTAGGTCACAATTTCTTACAAAATAATTGGATAAATGCTCTCATATATAGTACAAAATTTAACCGACTTGGTTTTACATTAGATCTCACAAATTTTTGTGGTAGAACGCAGCTCGACTTGGCTTTTTGTACATAAGTATTATGTTTTTGATAGGATATAGTATATATATGAGCGGTGAAGACGTTGCATGAATTCATAATATGATCTAAGTATGTATTACCTGTACGTTCAGTCGCGTTCAGATCCCCGTTTTAGTCGACTACCATCTAATACTTAGTTAATTAAGTAACTCAGGCTTTACTCGTGACCTACACACCATACTCATAGATGTAGAAAAGGATTGGGGAGTGGATGGTGCCCTGACGCACACCAGTCTCCAATATGAATACCTGTTGTGAGAGAGGGCTGACTCGATGTATCGAGAGGGATCACGAACTATGCTATTATTACCTACATAGCTGTACCAGGTGACGAGGAACCTAGTTTATTCAGCTCGTTGCAAACAAATTTCTAGTTTACACGGTCAAATGCTTTTTAGGAGTCTTCAATCTACTTAACCACCGAAACACTGCATTGGGTAGATATAATGTTTACCTACTGTTTTGTAATATACAAATAAACTAGTACAAATAAACAGTTCAATAACTCTGATAGTACCTACTACGTTATTTGGTTAGATATTCGATTGAGCCAATTTATTTATAGTTTATATATTTTTAATAAAATGATGAACTGAAACATTATTTGATTTCGGGATTCGGGATTTACTTATTAGTGCGAGTTTGACTTTTATTTGTCGAGTTTTTATTATTTACTTCACGATTATCACTAGGTACTTATAATCGTACACATGCTGACTCTTGTATGTATTATTGAGTTTCTACAATAAACGTAGCAAAAAACATGTGTTTAGGAAACACAACTACAAGTACTTAAGTACTTCACATGTAATTAGTTGCGATTTGCCAAGAATTTATTTCAAAACAAAATAAAAGTCAAATCTGTGAGCATATTACCTATACCTCGTACATAAGATGTTAGGTTTATTTATATACTAGATAGCTATTATGTGAAACAACATGAGTGAGAGGCAATACTGAGAGATAATAAATAAATTAACTTTAACGTGGTCGAGTTGGTGTTCTACCAAAGAGCACAGAGTAGATACCAACTCGCCTCATTAACTAAATATCGGTAAACGTCGTTAGCATTGAATACAATTAATGTCTTATTTAATTTTTTGTATTTCTAGGGATTTCGTCGCACTATGTATTTTAGTTTTCTGCACTTCTTCTCCATGCAAACTTGAAGTGAGCTTTGCCAAATTAATGTAATATTTCTGAGCAAAGAATAAATTGCTGTCATGAAAAAAAGTTTTCAAATTTTTTCAGAAATATTATATTATTTTAATGTAAACAAACAAAAACACGTTTTACTTAAAACTTTATTCCGGCAAACCATTATGTTGATCGTGATTACATTTTGTAATTAAGCTGGCCTGCCATGCCTCGTCTCATACTAAGCAATTCGCGAAGACAATACCTAGGTTGGCACCTACTCGTACCTACCTGCATATACCTAGGTAGGCATCTACTCGTACCTACCTGCGTATACCTAGGTAGGCACCTACTCATACCTACCTGCAGATACCTAGGCAGGCACCTACTCGTACCTACCTGCATATACCTAGGTAGGCATCTACTCGTACCTACCTGCATATACCTAGGTAGGCACCTACTCGTACCTACCTGCGTATACCTAGGTAGGCACCTACTCGTACCTACCTGCATATACCTAGGTAGGCACCTACTCGTACCTACCTGCGTATACCTAGGTAGGCACCTACTCGTACCTACCTGCATATACCTAGGTAGGCATCTACTCGTACCTACCTGCATATACCTAGGTAGGCACATACTCGTAGGCACCTACTCGTACCTACCTGCATATACCTAGGTAGGCACATACTCGTAGGCTCCTACTCGTACCTACCTGCATATACCTAGGTAGGCACCTACTCATACCTACCTGCATATACTTAGGTAATATCAATGAGCGGCTGTTCGACCCGGCTGTTGGCGTTGCTTAAAACTCTCTAACCAAAACTATGCTCGAGCTACGAGTAGACACCCACAAGTATTTTTGCTATGCAAAATACCAAGAAAGCGTGGGAAAATCATGGTCCATTTCTTATTTTGATAACCTATGCAGCATTTCCGTATACCTACGTGTCTCCATATGGTTGAAATGATCTCTCTCGGTTACATGGGCGGGTGTTAATGTTTACCTATATGATAATGTTCACATGATCGCTTTGTACCAGCTTAGAGAACACCTACGAGTATGTTATTGACACAGTGCTAAATATCCTCTGACGTGACTGACTTCTGACAGTAGGTACCTTTAACGGCCGTATTTGACTCGTGAGACGAGAGATGTTTTTACCGACATCATTTTCATTTTTAATCGACTTAAAAAAAGGAGATTATCAATTTGATATATGTATGTATGTAATATTGTTAGAATTACACAATTTTCGCACATTATGTTGGTCTATGTGAGCTTCTAAGCGCGTGTGCCAAATTTCATAAGTGTATGTATGTATATTTGTCCACGCGTTACGCGCAAACTAGAAGTCGTATTGCAATAATTATTTTTGTATAAGTTTTTTTCCGGAATAGGTAACAGTGTAAGTTTTATCAAAATCGGTTCAGTACTTTTCAAGATATGACCTTTGTAAATTTTAAGATATCAACGTTTCAACGACGCAATTCAATCTACCAAATGTTTTGAACGAAATTTGGTAGATTTGTGACTCATAAGTAGGTACTATGTAAAAGGATCTGGCGTACTTTTTATCCCAAACATATGGAGTTACAATAGTAGTGAAGTGTATTTAAAAATCAAACGAACTTACTCAGTGAAGTTTGGTAAATATTTTTTTAGTTTCACGCAAAACGAATAAATACGAATAAACTAAATAAATAAAAGTAATAAAAAAACGACTTCAAAACAATTCAATTACTGAAAAGGGAGAAACAACGACTGTTACCTACATTAATACGGTAAAATTAAATCTAAACTGGGCGTCTATCTAAGTACGTAACCAACTATTTGTTTGAAGTCGGTGTAGGTCCCTCAACTATCGCCATCTGAGTCCTAGACTAGACAGTAGACAGTAGACAGCCACCGATCTCAAAAAATAGTTGGGTACGTAATACGTGTCTACTTAGATAGACGCCCACTTCTGATTTAATTTGACCGTATTTTGTGAGATCGTTATTTCTTCTATATATTTGATTGGATTGTTTTGAAGTCGATTTGATTTTTTTAAACTACTTTTATTGGTTTATATATTTTATATCGTCTCGCAAGAAAGTGATAATGTAACTGCTCATTAACTGATATATATTGCATCAAATGTACAAATATTGATATAAGTAAAATATCATATTATTTATTTGAATGACACATGGTCCTATAAAAGCATTTGAACAGGAGCAGGACATTCGGAGCGCTCTACTTCCTTATTTACAAACGTATACCTACCTACATATACGTATACCTACGTACAATAAGCATCCAGAGTTCTAACAATTGGCTTCTTGATACCTTATTAGAACTTATCTTATCTTTTAAATTATATGGCCATTATGTTTAATCTTAATTTGATATTATTGACTACTAGATGACCCTAGCGTACTTCGTATCACCTATCAATGAGTGGACCCGATATTTTCCCAACGTTTAAACCTTCCCTGGACTACGACAAACATTTCAAAACCAAAATCAGCTAAATCGGCCTAGCTGTTCTCGAATTTTAGCGAGACTAGCGAACAGCAATTGATTTTTATATATATATAGAGATAGAGATATAGAGATTAATTATATTTTGTTTGTTTTTAGGGTTCCGTACCTCAAAAGGAAAAAACGGAACCCTTATAGGATCACTTTGTTGTCCGTCTGTCTGTCTGTCTGTCCGTCTGTCCGGGTGTCAAGACCTTTATCTCGGGAACGCGTGAAGGTACCGAGTTGAAATTAAAACCATATACAAAAATACATAGTTTCTTGCTGCAGAAAGAAAAATAAAATTTCTCAATTTTCGTAAGAAAAATTTACAGCCGAATATATCGTAAAATACTTACGCACATTTCGACACTCACAAGGGAATCAAAACCTATGAGGTACTTCACGTTGACCTACAACTATGAAATTTGGCAAGAAGCATTGTGTTAGAGTACACATATAGGAAAAAGTGCAAAAACTGGACATTTTTAATTTATACACAAAAAAAATGTGTCTCTATGCAAGGAATGAGGGCCCAAATTTTAAAGTGAATTAACCGTATCATGTGGTGTATCATATGAAAGAGCCTCATTAGCATAAGCTAAAACAGGTTTTTAATTATTAACCGACTTGGAAAAAGGAGGAGGTTATAAATTCGTACCGTATATTTTTTTTATGTATGTACACGAATTACTCCGTCATTCGAGAACCAATTTTTGTGTTTCGTGAATTGATGTATAGAGAAAACTCCCAAGTTGGTCCCATAATTATATCATAAACATCGCTTTATTAGTTTTGGAATAATCTCTAAAAATTAAAATATTTTCATTGTATTCCTGAGTAAGTGCGTCAGATTATAGAATCGCAGAGTTCCACCTACACGTTTTTCTTTGCAAGAGTGTCAAATATTAAGGATTATCGTATAAACATTTTCTAATCTTCGAAGACGAGCATTTGACATTCAAAGACAATTCGCATTCTTGACAAAAGAAAATAAAACCGGACAAGTGCGAGTCAGAATCGCCCACTGAGGGTTCCGTACAAACTAAATAAAAGGGGGAAATCATATTTTTTTTTATATTTTACTTCATACACCGAAAAATATACATCGTAAAAATATTTAACACATCCCTTGCTCACCACTCGGATCCGAGTAGGGGCTATAGTAGCGGCGCCTCCCACTCGGATCCGAGCGAGCGAACGTTTGAGGCAGCCCTCATTCCTTGCATAGACCATAGAGACACTATTTTTTGTGATTAAATTAAAAATGTCGGTTTTCGGATTTTTTCCTTTATGTGTACTCTAACACAATGCTTCTTGCAAAATTTCAGAGTTCTAGGTCAACGGGAAGTACCCCATAAGTTTTGATTCCTCTGTGAGTGTCGAAATGTGCGTTTTTTACGATATATTCGGCTGTAACTTTTTTTTACGAAAACTGAGAAATTTAATTTTTCTTTTTGGAGCAAGAGACTATGGATCTGCGAATATGGTTTTAATTTCAACTTGATACCTTCACGCGTTCCCGAGATAAAGGTCTTGACACCCGGACAGACGGACAACAAAGTCATCCTATAAAGGTTTCGTTTTTTCCTATTGAGGTACGGAACCCTAAAAAGAGCGAGTAAAGAGAGGCCTCTTTAAAAAGTTTACAATCGTGAAGGATTTAGTATGTTGCGTTTGAAATCAGTTTTTTAATAGAAAATTTTCCCTCTTTTATTTAGTTTGTACGGAACCCTCGGTGGGCGAGTCTGACTCGCACTTACCGGTTTTATTTATTTTTAGGGTTCCGTACCTCAAAATAAAAAAAACGGAACCCTTATAGGATCACTTTGTTGTCCGTCTGTCCGTCTGTCCGGGTTTCAAGACCTTTATCTCGAGAATGCGTGAAGGTATCGAGTTGAAATTAAAACCATATACGTAGATCCATAGTATCTTGCTGCAGAGAGAAGAATCAAACTTCTCAGTTTTCATAAAAAAAAGTTACAGCCGAATAAGTCGAAAAAAAACGCACATTTCGACACTCAGAAAGGAATCAAAACCAATGGGGTACTTCCCGTTGACCTAGCTAGAACTATGAAATTTGGCAAGAGGCATTGTGTTATAGTACACATTTATATAGGAAGAAATCCGAAAACTGGATATTTTTAATTTAATTACAAATATAGGGTCTTTACTTTAAGCAAGGAAAGAGGGTCCAAATTTTAAAGTACTTTAACCGTATCATGTGGGGTATCATATGAAAGAGCTTAATTACCACAAGCTAAAACAGGTTTTTAAATATTTTTCGATTTATAAAGGAAAATATAAAAAAATATAATTTCCCCCTTTTATCTACTAGTTTGTACGGAACCCTCGGTAGGCGAGTCTGACTCGCCTTGTCCGTTTTTTTTTGTATCTTAAATCGATGGCGAATATATTAATTTATAAACATTAGTAAAATATATAATATTCTAATATACTACTCGTATTACAAACGATACTACAACTAATAGATAAATAATGGTAAAGCTGCGTCATTGGAGATCAGTTTACATATCCATAGGCAACAAAGGTACTTATTTTATATTTTGTAACTATACTTACTTTTACTATTTTATTATACTTATATTAGAGTTCCATAGAAACAATTCACGATTCCATAGATAAGGAACCATTTTTTTTCAACCCCACCCCATCGTGTGGGGTATCGTTTAATAGGTATTTTAAAATAAAATAAATGTTCTATATATCATTTACCTATTAGATGTGATGTGTACGAGATATAGCCGGCCAAAGGTGAAAGAACTGTGCCCCCCCCCCCCCCCTTTGTTTTCTTTGCCTTTCTTTACCTACCAACTTGATCTCTGAACATTTTGTTTCTTATCAGAAGTAGGTAGGTATTCTTTCAAGTATTGAAAGCGCGTTTTACGTTTCTTTTAAGATTTAAGGTTCAGGGGTGCCCTAAAGCTGTAATTGAGTTGAAACTGATAACAAACATATTTTAGGACAAGAAGAAAGTCATCAAATTACCATCTATTTGTTACCATATTCTATGTCCACATGTCCACATGCCACTTTTATTTCCTGAGACCCGTAATCTAGGAATTTTCAAGGGCAGAGTGAATAGATGTTATCTTCTATATCGACGTGCTCCATCCGGGTACTTCCTCGGCCACACTCTGTGGCTATCTATTTTGAATTAAAAAAAATGGTTCAGTTATTTTAAACCAGGTTCAATTTTAGTCGCGGTTGAAGTCTGTTTTTAACTGACTTGAAAAAAGAGGTTCTTGACTTTCTACGATATATCGCCGGTTAGGAGTCGATTTTGCTCGCTTGTTTTCCGTGATGCACACAGTAATTCACACAGTCTCACACCAAGATATGTCAAAATACATATTATCTGAGTTATCTCCGCGAGCGCGGTCACGTGCGCGCGCGCAGTACGTGCGTTACGCGCCGCCGCCCGCATTCCTCGCTCCGCAATACTTCAGTTTTGTACAATTTCAACATTTCTTTAATTTAAGTAATATTATTGAGACATGTGCCGGTTAATGATGGAAGTGGTTTCCTGGAACCTGAACCACTCAAACCTACCTATTTGTTTTGCGAGCTCTCTCTGACTCTAGCTCTCGTATAAAACTTTACAGAGTTGTGATTAGACAATTCAATTTAATATTATTCAATAATGATAACTTGTTTCATCATCATCATCGCAGCCATAAGAAGTCCACTGCTGGACATAGGCCTCCCCCATGGATTTCCAAAACGACGGATTGGAAGCGGCTTGCATCCAGCGTCTTCCCGCCACTTGTATGAGGTCATCTGCCCATCTCGTGGCTGGTCTTCGTATCCCTGCGCTTGCCCCCAACCTTCAGCCCCATAGGCCATCAGTTCTACGTGCTATGTGTCCTGCCCACTGCCACTTCAACTTGCTAATCAGCTGTGCTATATCGGTGATTTTTGTACGTCTACGTATCTCTTAATTTCTGATTCGATCTCGTAGAGAGACTCCGAGCATAGCCCTCTCCATAGCTCGTTGCGTGACCTTGAGCTTCCTTATAAGGCCCATAGTTAGGGAACACGTTTCATTGCCGTATGTCATCACTGGTAACACACACTGGTTGTAAACTTTCGACTTGAGGGACTGGGGAATATTGGACGCGAAGACGCTTTTAAGTTTCCCGAATGCTGCCCAGCCGAGTTGGATATGACGATTGACCGTACTTTCAGATTGGTCTTAAAGAAATTTTATCAAAATCGGTTCAGTAGTTTGGTTTTTAAAACAATATTGCGCTTTATGAAGTCGGTTTTTCAGTTTGTTTTAACCATAATTATTTTCATCCACCAGAGATGTATCGGAATTGGACCTAATCAGCGTTTGAGGGCAATGAATATATACGTACGTAGTGAATAGGTTTTCCCCGGCTCTGCGCGGCAATCTTCAAGTAAGGTGATCGCCGGAATCGTTTCCAGTCGCGACACGTCAAGCAAAGCTGTCAGACGCGTGTCATGACCTGTGAACAGTTACAATGCCATCCTGTGTATTTAGAAAGTGCAACACCAAGATATTTAAGTCCAAGATACTAAAAGGCCTTAAGGTTATGGTCTTCGAAAGTGTTGAGAATTGAGATTTGCCATGCTTTTACTTCATATGCAATAAGTAAAACCTCTCTATAGATAAAATCTCATTGTTTTAGGGCGTGAATTCGAAGCGCTCGTAATGAATTAATGACTAAAAT
Organism: Lycia hirtaria; assembly: GCA_947563715.1. Taxonomy (NCBI): domain Eukaryota; kingdom Metazoa; phylum Arthropoda; class Insecta; order Lepidoptera; family Geometridae; genus Lycia; species Lycia hirtaria. The sequence goes on from OX387375.1 coordinate 32,396,090, forward strand.
ATTAGGAAACTCGTCTGGTGGATGGAACGTTTGCCAATTGGGAATCCCAACGTCCGTTGTCGGTCGACCGCACGCAGCCACACACTGCATGCGTCTAATGATAACTACTTGAGATAATTAGGCAAACGTACGATGGCATACTGTTTGCCATCGGAGTTATCGTTGCCACGAGTCTGGCTCCAGCCCGGCTCTGTGGGCCCTTAGTAGATCATCCAATACAGACAAATACTCGTCAACTTATACAAGCTCTTCTAAAAATAGTTTTTAGCACTAGCTAGTTTTTTCTAAAGTGCTTATTAAAAATTTGCACGAACTCGTCTATCTCAGCACTTCCCGTTAGCGAGTTCCAGTGGCAATCTCCCGACTCCATGTTCAGAGCCATCATGTGAGATGGCAGACACCCAACACTACAAAGCCACTTAACGAGCCTAAACTCAACCACATGGAAGAAACTGAAATTTCCTAATGTTAGCCGTTTCCATCAGAAATCTTCAGTCCCTGCATCTCAGTTCCATCATCAGATCAGCTCCATGTCATAATAATATTGCATTGTGATCAGATTTACATCATGCATGGAAAGTTTCAGCTCAATCGAAAATCGGGAATCGGTCTAAATATTGTAATTTGCAAAATTTGATAACAGCCATGCACCGGGACACGTGATACTAAATAAAAGGTTGTGAAATGTAAAACTATTAATTGTCTTTCGGCCAACAAGAACTGGTTGTGGGTGATGTAAGCCGAGTTCGCTGCAACACTGTAGGTATGTACTTGGTCGCCTTTCGCGGTTTCACTAATGTGCCGGCTGGCAATATTACGGTACATAGTTATATTCTAGTTCAGTGTTAGTTGGTAAACTCTACCGTTTCACTGTGTCGCCCCGGGGCGGAGGGGGCGGAGGGGGGCGGAGGCGGAGGATGTATCCATAGAACACTCTTACACACTCTTACATACGAGTATGTATACTGATATGACGACTTACAACTTCATACTCGAACACAGCAAAACAATAAGTAGCCAAGACCGTGTCGAGACACGCATACATTTCTTGTTAAGTCTAGTAGTCTGACTACTGACAAAAAGATCAATGACCTCGGCGAGTATTTTATGTTAAGACTAAGTACTTGCATAAAGTCAATAACCTCTATGATATAATAATTTAAGTGTTTTACATACACTCAGTGTTCAATATAATGTTCATTGACAGTTTGTAGTACGTAGGTAAGTAAGATTTGCTAATAATATGGTTCATCATGAGTTCGTAGTTCTATTACAACAATAATAAATTGGACTGATAGTTTACAAGGGGACACCCAATTTTTTAACTTTTGGCACATCACATCACATCACATGTGAGAAGAAAATGATATAAAAATAAAACCGGACAAGTGCGAGTCAGACTCGCCTATCGAGGGTTCCGTACAAACTAGTAGATAAAAGGGGAAAAATTTATATATATTTGTAATTTTCCTTCATAAATCAAAAAATATACATCGCACAAACATAATTTAAAATCCTGTTTTAGCTTGTGCTAATTAAGCTCTTTCATATGATACCGCACATGACATGGTTAAAGCCATAAAAAATTTGGACCCTCCTTCCTTGCATAAAGACCCACATTTTTGTGAATCAATTTAAAATGTCCAGTTTTCAGATTTTTTTATACTCTAACACAATGCTTCTTGCCAAATTTCATTGTTCTAGGTCAACGGGAAGTACCCCGTAGGTTTTGATTCCCATGTGAGTATCGAAATATGAGTTTATAGGGTTCCGTACCCAAAGGGTAAAAACGGGACCCTATTACTAAGACTCCGCTGTCTGTCCATCCGTCTGTCACCAGGCTGTATCTCATGAACCGTGATAGTTAGAGAGTTGAAATTTTCACAGATTATGTATTTCTGTTGCCACTATAACAACAAATACAAAAAAAACAGAATAAAATAAATATTTAAGGGGGCTCCCATACACCAAACGTGATTTTTTACTCGTTTTTGCTCGATATTTATAACTGCAATATGTAGACGCTTGAAATATTCACAGAATATTGAGTTATATTAATAACTCTAAAAATAAATAATTAAATTAAAATAAAATTAATATTTAAGGGGGGCTCCTATACAACAAACCTGATTTTTTTGCCGTTTTTAGGGTTCCGTACCTCAAAAGAAAAAAACGGAACCCTTATAGGATCACTTTGTTGTCCGTCTGTCTGTCCGTCTATCCGTCCGTCCGGGTGTCAAGACCTTTATCTCGGGAACGCGTGAAGGTATCGAGCTGAAATTAAAACCGTATACGCAGATCCATAGTATCTTGCTGCAGAAAGAAAAATAAAATTTCTCAGTTTTCGTAAAAAAAAGTTACAGCCGAATATGTCGTAAAAAACGCAGATTTCGACACTCACAGAGGAATCAAAACTTATGGGGTACTTCCCGTTGACCTAGAACTCTGAAATTTGGCAAGAAGCATTGTGTTAGAGTACACATATAGGAAGAAATCCTAAAACTGGTCATTTTTAATTTAATCACAAAATATAGGGTCTTTAAGCAAGGAAAGAGGGTCCAAATTTTTAAGTACTTTAACCATATCATGTGGGGTATCATATGAAAGAGCTTCGGGCAACGGGTTTTTAAATATTTTTATGATGTATATTTTTCGATTTATGAAGGAAAATATATATATAAAAAAAAAAAAACCTTTTATCTACTAGTTTATACGGAACCCTCGGTGGCGAGTTTGACTCGCCTTGTCCGGTTTTATTATAGATAATGGTACGGAACCCTTCGTGCGCGAGTCCGACTCGCACTTGGTTGGTTTTTTATTATAGATAATGGTACGGAACCCTAAAAAGAGTATTATTTTAAGAGACCTATAATAAGTATTCAAAGATATCCAACACGATGTAGTAAAGATGGGAAAAATATTACCCCTCCTTTATATCAGGAGTGCCACCCCTAGTTTTACCCGACTGCGTAAGAAGGAGGGTTATGTTTTTCGAGTGTATGTATGTATGTATGTACTCGTATATAAGGGTGTATGTTTCTATATGATCGCTTACAGCCTAGACGGCTTGACCGATTCTGATGTGTGAGATGTCGTTAGATTAGTCTTCACTTCCTGAGTGTCATTGGCTATATTTTTTTTGTAATAATAATAATACATCGCTGGTAAAAATTAAAAATGCGTTTTTTCGTAACTTCCAACGCACTATTTCGTAACAAACAAGTGATTTATTTAATTAATAAGCATTAATAATCATTTACGGCGATTTTACGCTTACTTTTTCACAAAAAAACGTAGTAGGTACATATCAATGTATCAAGCATAACGAAATTGTACATTAGATTACAAAAACTGTTTTTCTGCAGTCGGGTATTTTGTTTTTCTTGTAATATAGATAAGTACTTGTTAACTTTGTTGAAAATTGTCAAATTTATGATAGCGATTTCTGTGGTGAAATGTGAACGACGCAATATAGCTGTGACATACTACAGACCGTGAGCGAATTTATAAGGGTTCCTTGCGTTACGTCACAAATTAATATATTTGAATAAGTATTTACGTTGATATGGCAACAATGGCAGCAAGTAAAGTATATACTATTAATAGAGGGGTGTTAAGGAAGGGTGGGTCGAGTGGACGGGGCCGCATGCGCAGTATCATAATATATAGTCAGTATGGTCCGAGGCGCGAGGGGCCGCCCGGCCGCCCGGCGCGGCGGCGCCCGGCCGTCGAGCCGGGTGACGCGCTTCACGAGCTCCCTTCTCAGCGTTCGTAAGTGTCACTGTGGCACGCTCCCTCGCCTGTCCTGTAATATTAACAACGACCAGTGAGAACGCGTAGTTTTGAAAACGAGAGCTCTCATTGGTCGCCAGTCCATCACGCTATCGTATAGGAATAGGTAGAGTGTGTTGTTGCCGGGTCCTCAGGTGCTGCTCGCCGGCGTCAGGCACTGAGAGGGCCTCCCTCTCTGCACCCTGACCGCAGTACTAGCTCCTCTCCTCCCCGAGGAGATTCTCTACAATATTTCATATTCTATATACCTATGTTTTAATTATTATATTATAAACAAATGCTTAAGATATAAAGGAATTTTATTTAATATTTATTTTTATTTATTTGGACAACCAAACAGATTTTTATACAATATCATGGAAAAAAATTAATTTGGCACAATTAAGCCAAACTTAGGTTATCACTAGTAATTCCTGAGACTGATGTTACACTGCTAATGTGCAGCAACAGAAATGTGTCAAAAGGTTAGAGTAAAACATACATAATATATAGTAGAATCACATACCTACCTACCAAATAGAACAAATCTGCACAATATGAATGTATATAATAAAATAAAATTGCAACACTTTTGCCAACTTCTCTGTATCTTGAGATTTTTTGCGCGTTGGTAGACTTCACACATCTTCAAGATCATTGAGAACTCTCAGACATGTAGGTTTCCTCACGATGTTTTCCTTCACCGTTTGAAGTTGGCGGCAATCAACAATACGCACATAATTTCGAAAAGACAGAGGTTGCAGATCGCAAGTCAAAACAACAAACAACAACAAATCACAAATAATAACAAATCATAATAATTATTATTTTTTAATTTTTCGCATGTGCATGATGCTGTCTACCTGACATTTGTACGCCTAATCGGCACAACATGATTTTAAGCGACTAAATTTAGTGTAACATCATAAAAAGCACTTGTTGTAAAAATTCTCGTGTTGTATGCAAATAAATTATCTTTATCTTTATCTCTGCCTTTTTGAGGGAAATTTCCTCTTAATCGAAAATCCACGTCGATAAGAAAAACCGGACAAGTACGAGTCAGACTCGCCCACCGAGGGTTCCGTACAAACTAGTAGATAAAAGGGGGAAATCATATATTTTTTGTATTTTCCTTCATAAACCGAAAAATATACATCGTAAAAATATTTAAAAACCTGTTTTAGCTTATGCTACTGAAGCTCTTTCATATGATACCCCACATGATACGGTTAATTCACTTTAAAATTTGGACCTTCATTCCTTGCAGAAAGACACTATTTTTTTGTGATTAAATTAAAAATGTCGTTTTCGGTTTTTTTCCTATATGTGTACTCTTCTATGTACACAATGCTTCTTGCCAAATTTAATTGTTCTAGGTAAACGGGAAGTGCCCCATAGGTTTTGATTCCCTTGTGAGTGTCGAAATGTGCGTTTTTTACGATATATTCGGCTATAACTTTTTTTTACGAAAACTTAGAAACTTTATTTTTCTTTCTGCAGTAAGATACTATGGATCTGCGTATATGGTTTTAATTTCAACTCGATTCCTTCACGCGTTCTCGAGATAAAGGTCTTGACACCCGGACAGACGGACAGACGGACAACAAAGTGATCCTATAAGGGTTCCGTTTTTTCCTATTGAGGTACGGAACCCTAAAAATTTGAAAAATACGACCTGTATCTATACGTGAGTATTAAGAAATATCCGGACAACCTAAAGAAAATTTCGTCAGTTGATGTAAAGACCTTTATTCGCTTCGTTCACTCGGTCAATAATAGCAGAAGCACGTCCATCTCGAGCTGAGCCCACCGCGGACGAGGCGTGTCTCGTGGCAGCGCGCGCCGGCGCCGCCTCGATCCACTGACACTGCTGTACTCGCTGAAACATTAGTGCTCGTGTCGATCATGGAACACGTCACGTGTGTGTGAAAGTTCAGCCGTAGGTAGTCACGGCCTCGTATTCGTGTGACGGCGCGCTCGCTCGCATACAGCTAGTGGCACAGCGAGGAAGGAGCGCGGCCCCGAGCGGCACCGGAGCGACGCCGGCCAGTTTACTTTAATGACAATACATACAGTAGCTATAAATAACTGTCTCGGTACTCGGGCCGGCGTGTGTATGTAGCGGGCTGCGGTCGGCTCGATCGACTAATACATTTCATAAATATGTTTTTAATGTGGTCCCGGCGGCGGCGGCGAGGAGCGGGGCGGGGGGCTAGAGTCGCGGTCGCGCTAGCGCTAACGGTACATTAACCGTACCAACTGCGCAGAAACAATGCGCTCGGTAGGTGAGTAGCGCCGCCATGCGCCACTAGCGAGGAGCGGCGGCCTCGGCAGCAGCCGGGCTGCAGCGCGGCACAGTTAGCTGCCGCGTCCTCGCGCCGCGCGACGCGCCTTATCAGCCCGCGGCGGGCGCGCCTGTGTGCGACGCACACGCGCACACCGCCCCGTCTCTACACACACTCATTATTATTATTAATGGGCGCGACACGTTCGCGACAACGAGACAATGTCGCAACCGGCACACCGACCGACACGATCGTATTTATTTTAATAGCGAGCCTAGGAACCTATACCCATTGCTGTGCACTGGAATTCAGACATGATATTCCAAGCTGGAATTTCATAAATATTTCAAATATGCATCCTTCGTTTGTCTTTATTGGTCGGCCATTATTTGGTAATACTCGTACTATCGTATAAAGTTTTGTTCTGAGGCGCGAGGCCGAGGCGCGCACCAGTCTCTGCCTCGGACTGCTGTTGAATGAATGACAAGCGCAATGATGATGATGGTGGGTGCAGTGCAAATGTGTATCTCGTATCCAACTGCACGTCATCCTTTCTTCCTACATCTATGCACCTTATATTATCATTTTTTCATGCGTCAATCAAATCTGTTTATTTGTAAGAATATTGTCATAAAATGTTGTACAATCATCATCATCATCTCAGCCATAAGAAGTCCACTGCTGGACATAGGCCTCCCCCATGGATTTCCAAAACGACGGATTGGAAGCGGCTTGCATCCAGCGTCTTCCCGCCACTTGTTGTACTATGTTGTGTCTCAAATATTCTACCTTATACCTATGGTGTACAAATCTTTAATAAATAGCATCAGAATATGTTGCTATCTAGCACACTACGTCGCAACGCAACACTTTCAGGTGCAGTTTAATTGTATATCGTTATAATTAAATCGAACTATCGATCAATCTTCATTCTTCATATCTAAGAAACTTCGTACATTAACAGCTTTGTGCAAACTCATGATCTGGAAACGTAAAGCAATTCCTGTTTTTGCCCGACTGCGTAAGAAGGAAGGTTATGTTTTTCGAGTGTATGTCTGTATGTATGTATGTATGTATGCTTCTATATGACTTCTATATGACAGCCTACAGCCTAAACGGCTTGACCGATGTTGATGTGCGAGGTGTCATTAGATTCGCCTTTGCTTCCAGTGTCATAAGCTATATTTTTTTGTAATAATAATCATACGTCTCTTGTAAAAATAAAAAATATATTTGACCGAGCGAGCGAAGCGTCTCTGCATCAACTGGTCAAATTTTCTTTCATCTGTCGGTTTGTTTGTGAGTTTGTATATTCGTACTTGCGTACTTACAGGGCGTAATTTTAAACCAATTTTGATGAAACTTGGCGTATAAGTTCTATGGATTATTTAAAAAAATATCGTCAGCGATTTTTGATAGGAGGGGTGGTTACCATAAAAAGGGGGGAAATTTATTGCTGCGCTAATTACCAACTTATTTTAATGATATTTGGTACGTAGATAAAGTATACAATTATTACAGCTTGACGTAAAAATAAACAGAATTGGTCAAGTGGTTGTCGAGATACGACAACCAACTTGTGATTGCGTGTAACAGGGCGCGTGGATGTGCTTGATGCATTTTAGCGCTAAATAATTTTCGTAATTTACGTTTTCTCCATTTATAAAATTAGGTAAAATTCAAATAAGTTCTCTCGCGAGGTCTACTGTTCGTAGAACTACTAATAGTTATTCGTAACCTCCAACGAACTAGCTATTTCGTAATAAACAAGCGGTTTTAATTTGTTTGCATGCATTCATTAGAATAATTATATTATTAGAATGCTTGCAAAAAAAATCCTTTTTAATAAAAAAACTTACACTCAACAGCGTATCAAGCGATTCAAGCGTAACGTACACTCAACAGCGTATCAAGCGATTCAAGCGTAACGTACACTCAACAGCGTATCAAGCGATTCAAGCGTAACGTACACTCAACAGCGTATCAAGCGATTCAAGCGTAACGTACACTCAACAGCGTATCAAGGGATTCGAGCGTAACGTACACTCAACAGCGTATCAAGCGATTCAAGCGTAACGTACACTCAACAGCGTATCAAGCGATTCAAGCGTAACGTACACTCAACAGCGTATCAAGCGATTCAAGCGTAACGTACACTCAACAGCGTATCAAGCGATTCAAGCGTAACGTACACTCAACAGCGTATTAAGCGATTCAAGCGTAACGTACACTCAACAGCGTATCAAGCGATTCAAGCGTAACGTACACTCAACAGCGTATCAAGGGATTCAAGCGTAACGTACACTCAACAGCGTATCAAGCGATTCAAGCGTAACGTACACTCAACAGCGTATCAAGGGATTCAAGCGTAACGTACACTCAACAGCGTATCAAGCGATTCAAGCGTAACGAAATCGTAAGTTAGACGGCAAAAACTGCTTTTCTCAGTCGGGTATTTTGTTTTTCTTTTAATATTCATAGTTGTTGCTTGAAGACCACGTGTTCAGTAGGTACGTATTTAGGTAGGTGACCTACTTCACACAATCGATGCTTTCTTATTTAGTGTTGAATAGACATATTTAAGTAGAATAGTAATGAAATTAAAAACAATTTAAAAAGGAGTCATTAGAAGACCGGCTTCGTAACCCTTACTACCCATGTACCAGGTACATGTACACTGTAATTAGTGAGCTCGGTACAATACAGAACTCGGTTATTTGAATTACAACGACAAGTTGCAGACAACGGGTACATACTCGTAGTAAGTATGGGATCGATGTCTAATATTGTAACGACTTACCGTTCCGTCTCAGAATAATAAAACAACCCGACGGAGTCGAGACCTTTGTTACCTCCAAATATACTAACATACAATAATTGTGCTCGTGTTCAATTCTGCGTTAATTACTTTACTTTTCTGTCGATTTTAAACAACTTTATTTCCTCGTAGTCGCTAAACTCTAGTACCTAGGTTTACAAATGGACATAAAATCGATTATTTCGTTTATTCTCATTTTCTTAGTTAAAATTATCAGTTGCGTAATAATATGATATTTCGTGACAGTAGTCGCTTAAATACTTATATTTATGTAGCCTTTAATTTTCTAACTCGTATTTTTTTCGGAGGTTCCTAGACTACGATACAATTAGGGAAACTTCCCGCGACCGCGCGCAGCACGCACGCCGCACGCACGCAGCACGCACGCAGCACGCGAGCAGGACGTTCCGAGATTACAATATTACATATCCATATCGACTCTCGATTTATTTGACATCGATAAGCTTTTAGTCTGCTTCAATAATGTTCAGGGAGAAGGATTCGGTATCATCGCAATCGCACACGTTAGTAAGCATGCGCAGTGCGCACGCTTACTAACGCGTGTGAGTGTAGTCCAGCTCTGTCGGTGTATGAGGTCATGTCGCAGGAGATGTCCGATGTCTCGGCGGCGAGCGCGGGCGCAGGCGCGGGCGTCCCGGCCTCCGGGCGAGCCTCATTCATCCGGCTCCGGGCGAGCCGGCCCGGGCGCCGTGACGTCACCGGTCACATGAATGGCCGAGAAGCGCCGACGCAGCACGCGCCGGGACGTGCTCCCACGCTCTCATTCACCCGCACACATATACAACACACCTTTATTATATCACCTCGGTAACTGTACCTAACTAACTACATAGGTACCTATTCACCGCGCTCGCGTCGCTCGCTTCGAAGTCCGTCCACTCTGTGTTTACTCGTACTTCGGTAACTCGCAGCACCCGACCGTAATCAAACTTACGTTCGTGTTTTTTTTGCAAAAACAATTAGGCCTGCGTTTGACCACAATCTTACCTGATAGGAAGCGATGGTGAGGTTGAAGATGTAGCACGCCCGTCCAGGAGATAGGTACCTATTCACTTATTTATTAAACAACTCCGGGTTTCATTTCATAGGAAACACCGACGCCAATGAGCATAATCGATCAGTGCATCTGAACGGCATTCCTATTGTGAGCTGCCTCTTTTTTGAGAGACTGGTGGTTATACTATACATGTACTATACATACACCGGTGATGGTTTGATCAGCTCATGCAGCTCCCGCGCACACTCGCCGATGTATTCTATGGAATCATAGTGTGAATCGCGCTGAGTTTAGGTACTTTATGTGAACGATACGCACGCGCAGTAGCTCTCCTCTGTCACGTCGCTCTCACTCGGCTCACCCACGTAGATATCTACGGTATCGCACACCGATCACTAGTTGACACACTATATTACTACGAGTGTAGGTGCTACAGAGAAGACTGACAGAAAACTGATGTGAGCCGGCCTCAGCGGCGGAAACACAAGAACATCATCATAATCAGTAATGTGCTGAGGATTGAGCGCAACGTGTACTTCTTAAAGTCATGTTATGTCTTCCTTATAGACACCCCACTAGTGAAGTGTATGGATTAGCTAATTTCCTTTCTGTCCGTGAGCTTTTCTGTTTCAACATTATCAGAAAATACCATAGACATACAGTAGGTACCTACCACTACTTCCAACAACAACAACAAGGAGAGACCAATGTCCAGTTCCAGTGGTAGGTACCACTACTTCCAACAACAACAACAAGGAGAGACCAATGTCCAGTTCCAGTGGTAGGTACCACTACTTCCAACAACAACAACAAGGAGAGACCAATGTACAGTTCCGGCCACAAGGTCGGCGATGGCTCAAAGAGCATAGTAACACTGTACACACATAGCTCCACGTCTATATATAACTCATTTATGCGGAATGTGGACAAATGTAAAGCCTTCAGTAATTTCCAAATTGTTAAATGGCTTGAGAAAATGGATTGTGATACTGCAGAAAAACTGTTAGAAAAACTTATCTTTTCCCCACACCCTCCACTACACACACACACACACACACACACACACACACACACACACATCTCATTTAATGTTTAGAAACCAAATTTGATGTAAAATTTAAATATATACTTATGTATATTTAATTTACTAGATGTGACAATTGGAAGGCACTGGCTCCTATAATACAGGTAAATAACCTAGTATAGAGGTCAGGGACTTGCACAATAAGGTATGTAAATAGAGTCAAATAAAGTTTTTTTTTGTATTTTTGTAATTCCATATAAATTATTCCTATTTTATGGCATCACATAATTAAAACATTACTGTTCATTTTATAGGAACTTCTAAACAATAATTAGATATATACACAACAGGTACCTATTATGTAGGTATATGTATTAGTCAGTATGATCGTTATAGCTCCTGCTCACTTGTACACCACTGAGCTGGGTAACATGGAGCCTTCCTTGAAAGCTTGGAACTAAGTAGTCGCGTTATGCAGGTCACAGTCACACACCACTCGCTCTCTAATCTACGAGCCGCCTCTGAAATACCACGTAGGTACGAGTAGGTACTGTTAGCACACACGAGCCACGCGACCTCCTATATGTATCTTACAGCTCGCCCGTCTATAACATAAATATACTTAGTTTAAAACAATTGAAACAACCGACTTCAAAATAGACAATTTTGTTTACTTGGATGACATATTTTTCAAGTTATTTTATTATAAAAATCAAAGTAGGTACTCAACCGATTTTGATGAATTTTATGTGGGACTACCTCTGAAGTAAAAAAACAAAAAAAAATAATCATCAAAATCAATTCATAATTGATGAAGTAATCGCTGAACAAACATAAAAAGAATATACAGTCGAATTGAGAACCTCCTCCTTTTTGGGAGTTAGCTAAAAACTAAATCTGACAAAAATTAATCATTTTAATTATAAATGTCAACAATATTTAACAAAATAGATAGCTCAAAAATGACGAACAACCGACGGGACTTGAACTGTACCTGTACCTATACCTGTACCTGTACCTGTACCTGTACCGGGGGGGAGCCTTTACCGTTATGGCCACGGAGGTGTCACTAAATATAGTACATTTATAGATTTATCAGTGTGTAAGGAACTCAAAAATATCGAATCTAGAGTGTTGTGATGGAAGCGTGCATACTATATGTAAGTATACGTCGAGCTGCGGTGCGAGTGCGTAGTGGCGGCGGCGAGGTGTAGGCAGGCTCGGGACGAGTGCGGTACCTACGGGTACTGGTACCTACCGCGTGTATTATTTGCGTCGCGTGCGGTTTCTGCGAGTGAATAACGCGGCCACTTCCTGCGCGCGCCGCGACACCGCGAGACCGCGAGACTGCGAGACTGCGAGACCGCGGCTCCGACCTTATATTTAGTGTTTAAAGTTTTTAAACATACAAAAGCGTGTTTGTCGATCCCCGGAGTGATATTAATTTATGGCGCTCGGCTAATGCGCAGAGCAAACGACCCTCGGATCGGCGCAAACAACGAGCCATGTTTGCGCAGGCGCACCGACGCAGAATACGTAACAGTACGTACCGACGACATAATGAAGCGAGCGACCTCACGCGTCTTCTCCGTGTTACGATCGAAACGAGCGTCTCCAACATTGAGATGATGAGCTCATTCATTTGATAATATTATACGGTATATACTTATATACTAGTTACACCGGAAACTGGAAACCATCACCCTGCTCCGCCTCGGTTTGAGAGAGATAACTGAATGACGCATGCTCAACGTCGACCCGCGTGAGAGTGGGAAGGTGCGAGGCTGCGTGCAGCAGTCAGCGTCAGCGTCAGCAACGCGCGCCGGTGTCGGGTGTCGCCGGCGCGGGCGACGCGCGACGGCGGCGTGGGCGCGCACTTCTCGCAACCGTCGCCTGCTCGGCGTGAGGTACGACGACACAAGTGCACTGCACGTAGGTACTCGCCACATGAGCCTACAGTTATAACAACATCCTTTTTATTGAATTAAACTCTGTAGCTACTGACTATACAAGGAATTCGATGAAGTAGATTACGTCACACAACTACCAGTGATTGCAGAGTTCATCAGGAGGAATACAAACATCAACAAAAACAAGGGCTGCACTGCAAGTAACCCATTCAGGTACGATGCGAGGGCGTCAATTGTCCGAGTGCCTAAATAGGACTCACCCGAGGTAAACAATCTGTTTCAACGTCAGACAACGTGCTTACCGCGTAGAGAAAGAAATAGTACATTGTTACCCTAGGGGTGAAAGTAACTTACACAGTCCCGAGACGGGGTTTGGCGCACGAACGAAGTGAGGGCGCCAATAGTTCGAGGGACTAAATAAGTCTTTAACTCGAGGTAAACACTGTGCTTTTCATTACGAATACAAGGAAAGTAAAAATAAAAACACGAATTAGCTACAGAAAAAAATAGTTATTTTTATTTTACATAGATCAAAAACTTTAGTAAGATAATTTTATTTAAAGTTTATAAAATATATATTGTTTAATCAATACTTATCTTTATGTTATTTCAATTTTACATCGCGCTGTAATTGAGTGGCTTTAAAGAAAGTTGGACATGGCTCAATAGAAATATTACTTTCAACCCGCTCCTCAGGCAACTTCAGACCTACTTTCAGAGTATGAGTAATGAAAAATAATTTAATTCACCAAAAACTTGTCGGAGCTAATAGACTTCGGAGATACTATGTTTTCAGACAGCAGGGCCCCCAGCTGACTGAGACATTGTACCTCCACTGCACGTAATTTGTCATGTACCCCATCATGTAGGGTTTATCGCTTTATTTGCAGGAGCCAAACTCGGCCGGTTTCATTATAACTATCATTTTAATAGTTTGAAAATAACAGAACTGAGTGCTTCCTGTGAGTTGTACTATTTGTAAGTATTCAAACTATTCAATTCTATTGGTGGTCTTATCGCTTAACACGATCTCTCACTTTTACCTATACCTATTTGAAAATTGTATTTATAATGATCACTTAGTTAGATTAACGGGTTACATTATTTTTATTATTTTATTACGAGTATATTATTCTAAAAACAAATTAAACACATCCGGTTAAACGATATTAATTTTCCTTCAACATAATGAACTCAAAATAATAAATATTTAAACAAAACATGTCATTTTGAACGCAGTAGTTATTAGTTACGATCGAAGCGCTGCCGCGCCGCTGAGCAGGAAAAGCTCGCAGAATATCGAGCGCAGCTGTGGCTCTTCAGACCGCTACTCTAGCTCCCGTTCCTCGGACCGCTACTCTAGCTCCCGCTCTTCGGACCGCTACTCTAGCTCCTGCTCCTCGGACCGCTACTCTAGCTCCCGCTCTTCGGACCGCTACTCTAGCTCCTGCTCCTCGGATCGCTACTCTAGCTTCCGTTCCTCGGACCGCTACTCTAGCTCCCGCTCTTCGGACCGCTACTCTAGCTCCTGCTCCTCGGACCGCTACTCTAGCTCCTGCTCTTCGGACCGCTACTCTAGCTCCTGCTCCTCGGACCGCTACTCTAGCTCCCGCTCCTCGGACCGCTACTCTAGCTCCCGCTCTTCGGACCGCTACTCTAGCTCCCGCTCTTCGGACCGCTACTCTAGCTCCCGCTCTTCGGACCGCTACTCTAGCTCCTGCTCCTCGGACAGCTACTTTAGTTCCCGCTCCTCGGACCGCTATTCTAGATCCTTCCTGCTCCTCGGACCACTACTCTAGCTACTGATCCTCGGACAGCTACTCTAGCTCCCGCTCCTCGGACCGCTATACTAGCTCCCGCTCCTCGGACCGCTACTCTAGCCCCACTCCTCGGATCGCTACTCTAGCTCCCGCTCCTCGGACCGCTACTCTAGCTCCCGCTCCTTGGACCGCTCCTCGGACCGCTACTCTAGCTCCCTCTCCTCGGACCGCTCCTCGGACCGCTACTCTAGCTCCCGTTCCTCGGACCGCTACTCTAGCTCCTGCTCCTCGGACCGCTATACTAGTTCCTGCTCCTCGGACCGCGACTTTCTGCTAGTCTTGTAGTGAAATGGGGAGGGTGGAATTAGGTCGTGAAGCTTTTGCGCTCATTCCCTGAAATGAATCCTGTAGAAAATAGACAGACATGTTACTTTACGGCGGTGCTCGAGACTACATAGCTTCTTGGCTAAATAGCTTAGTTTATCGTCACCGATTAACCTCACAGCTCGCCGGTCCACTGATTCCAAAGCTTCTAGCTGATAGCTGATAGCCAAGGCTGATCCATCAAAAAGGTGGCAGCAGTACCTACTCCATACACGATCGGACATGTGCCTGATACTGATGAAGCAGTTGTCCCGGTGAGAAGTATAGTCTAACCTTATTAATGATGCCAAGCTTTTTACTAGCCAGCTTAGCCTTAGATTCAAGGTAGCCCTTAAAGTTCATTGTTGGGGTTAACGTGAGTCCCAGCAGTTCAAGACGGTCTGTCAATGATAAGGATGCATTTCGCAAAGTACGAGACAAAATAAACTCACTCACCGCTCATCGCTCCTCGGACCGCTACTCTAGCTCCCGCTCCTCGGACCGCTACTCTAGGTCCCGCTCCTCGGACCGCTACTCTAGCTCCTGCTCCTCGGACCGCTATTCTAGCTCCCGCTCCTCGGACCGCTACTCTAGCTCCCATTCCTCTGATCGCTACTCTAGCTGCCGCTCCTCGAACCGCATCTTTACTTGTTTATTGTGCGCCACAGACGCTACAGCATTACTTACGTTGCACTAACATGGTTTTTATTTAGTGGAATGGAGCAAATAGAGCCGCGCCTACGTCACGCGTCACTCGCGCGGGAACATTCGTTTTTGTGGTCGTCGAGCTCGAGTGTCGCTACAAGTGTCTTAAAATGAGTTATTTGTGTAGGGTGTTAGCGCGACGATGTACAAATAACGACCGCTTTATTTCACTGGCACGACCCGGACGACTCTACTTTTTTGCGACGAATAGTTTTTTCGAAGGCCCTGTTAGAGATTTAAGTTTTGACACCGTTTTTTACGACGAGAAATAGCCGAGAAGTTTCCGAACCCCATTTACATATACGGCTCGTTCTTACGTCGATTTTGTGTGGGAACTCGATACTTAATTGGTCGATTACATCTACTTATTATCGTACCTACGTAGATCGGCCGGCCGATCTCGACGCTCTGCTGTAGTTTGAGCCCGATGACACGGAACGCGAACATAAACAGGCTCATGGGTCCCGCGGCCGGTGTCCGGCCCGCGTGACCCGGCGGATGGTGGCTGCCACACGCGGCGTCCCCCGGGCCCGCGCCACGTGTCCGCGTCCGACCGTGGCCGCACGTGCGCCGCCATGCGGGCCCGCCACTCCGCTCCGGTGGCCGCTACATCGCCGACCACTCGCGCGACCCAGATCCTTCTTTGAATAGATGACATTCCGAGTGCATTCGTCCTTTTACCTGTACCGTAGGTACTCGCCTACGTATGTACCTCGTCGCCGTGTCGTCATCGGCTGTAGAAGTACCCGGAAGGGTTGATGATTCACGCGAAGGTGGCTCGCGTTACTAATGCTCATCGAGCCAAACAAAGCGGCTCCAGGTGGCGAGCCGATAATTATTGCGAGCACGACCGATCTGTTTAGCGATATCATTTAGGAGCGGTCCGGCGTTATCTGACGTCGCGTCACCGGCGCCGTCACGGACGCTGGCCGAGTGTAAACAACTCCTGCGGAGTGGCGCGACGGCGGCTCGGTGCGCCTGCGCTCCCGGTGGTGTCGCCCCACGCACCGTCCTAATGAATGCAAGCGGGTCGCGGCGCCGCCGATAACAAGCCCACTTCCGAGACGTTCCGAACCATTAGATTCGCGCTCCACTTAGCGAGCGCGCGTGCCGCAATCGCGCCGCCCCCGCACCGCGAACGGCTCGGCCGCGGTGCGAGCAGGCACGGGGCGCGGAGTCGCGGCCGCTCCAACCTCACGTACTCGCGTTCCGAACTGTTTGCATAATTGTCGTTATCGGTTGTGTCGTGGCACACGTGCGTTTCATCAGCACGATAGCGGCGGCGTTGCACAAGGTCCGGCGAGCGGCGCCGGGGACGGGAGCGAGTGCAGCCGCCGTCGTCGACTCCTCGTTATCTCGCCCGTGTCCGGGAGCTACTATGTTCCGTTGTTACTGACGCTAATGAGCCACTCACATTGTTGTCGTTTTGCGACCGATTACATGCCACTAAAACTAAATGGTCCCAGACATTATTTCACTTCGTCAAAGATGGATGTGTATTTGTGTATGACTCACGATGATGTCCCTTTGGAATCCGAGCGTTTTAGCTATAATGAAGTCGATTAGTAAATAAAAGAGTCACTTTACGTGTCTCATTTTTAGGGTTCCGTACCTCAAAAGGAAAAAAACGGAATCCTTATAGGATCACTTTGTTGTCTGTATGTCTGTCTGTCCGTCTGTCTGTCCGTCTGTCCGGGTGTCAAGACCTTTATCTCGAGAATGCGTGAAGGTATCGGGTTAGAATTAAAACCACATACGCAAATCCATAGTATCTTGCTGCAGAAAGAAAAATTTCTAATTTCTAAGTTTTCGTAAAAAAAAGTTACAGCCGAATATGTCGTAAAAACGCACATTTCGACACTCACAAGGGAATCAAAACCTATGGGGTACTTCCCGTTGATTTAGAACTATGAAATTTGGCAAGAAGCATTGCGATAGAGTACACTTAAAGGAAAAAATCCGAAAATTGGAAATTTTAAGTTAATCACAAAAAAATAGTGTCTCTATGCAAGGAATGAGGGCCTAAATTTTAAAGTAAATTAACTGTATCATGTGGGATATCATATGAAAGAGCTTCATTAGCATAAGCTAAAACAGGTTTGTAAATATTTTTACGATGTATATTTTTCGGTTTATGAAGGAAATTATAAAAAAAATATATGATTTCCCCCTTTTATTTAGTTTGTGGTGGGCGAGTCTGACTCGCACTTGTCCAGTTTTATTTTTATTGATTTTAACTAGATATAATATGTTTATGTTTTTCGTGTTTTGCCGACTTCAAAGTACGTTATTTCGTTTACTTGTAATCAACGCTCAAGCGTTGAAGTAACTCTATTTTCTCCTTATACACATTGGATGAGGAGTAAGTTGGTTTTACTTTTTAAGCTCAATAAATCCCTTACGATTGTAAACTTTTTAAAAGACCTCTCTTCATCTGCTCGTTTTTTTTTTCAAGAATGACATTTGTCACTGAATGTCAAATGCTTCGTCGTCGCAGATTAGAAAATGTGCAGATGTTTATACGAAAAATCTATACATTTGACACTTTTGCAAAGAAAAACGTGTCAGTGGAACTCTGCGATTCTATAATCTGACGCACTCAATGAGATATACCTAGAATGAAAATATTTTAATTTTTAGAGATTATTCAAAAACGAATAAAGCGATGTTAATAAAATAATTATGGGACCAACTAGGGAGCTTTCTCTATACATCAATTCAGGAAACACAACAATTGGTTCTCGAATGACGGAGTAATTCGTGTACATACATTAAAAAAAAGGTACGAATTAATAACCTCCTCCTTTTTCGAAGTCGGTTAAAAAATAAGCTTAAGCTTCACTTCTCGTATTAAAACTATTCACTATACCTACAATTAAAACTATTCACTATACCTACAATTAAAACTATTCACTATACCTACAGTTAAAACTATTCACTATACCTACAATTAAAACTATTCACTATACAATTAAACTATTCACTATACCTACAATTAAAACTATTTACTATACAATTAAAACTATTTACTATACAATTAAAACTATTTACCATACAATTAAAACTATTTACTATACAATTAAAACTATTTACTATACCATTTAAACTATTCACAATTATAAATCACTGCATGAACCAAAATCATTATAGGTACATACCTACGTAGGTCACATAAAACGAATTCATAATTTTCTTTCCACAAGTTCTCGGTTCAAAAGTTTTTCGCTTGTATTATATCTCATTATCACTGTTATCTCTCTATACATTAACGTATCAGCTCACATTGTTGTCATCTGCCTCGTGTCTGCACTATACTGTGAACTAATGTATTAACAGTGTGTTTTCATCAAAGTTCGTTCGTTCTGCACTCGGCTCGCAGGAACACGAGCAGGTACTACCTACATGTACCTACAGGTAGTACATGCCGAAAGGGTTCCCGTAACTCACTGAGCGACTTTAAACTTATGTGGCAAAGTCCAAAGCTCCTTGATTTCGCTGTGACAGCGATAGATAGCTATTAGAAGCTAACTCTTTATAGGTGACCTGTAGGTGAGGTGCATGCAGCGTACTAGTAGTAGGTTGTGAGTGCGTGTATTGTGCAGATGCGGAGCACGTAGAGGACGCGAGGATGAGACTGGGTCGTGTTGCAGGGGCGCTGGCGGCGTGTACTCCGGCACACGGTGCGCGACGTACGCGGCGAGCCCGGCGCCCTACTACGCAGGCTCCGAGCTCGCGCACACGCAGATCTGGAGCCCAGCGCCAGGTAACCACCCCCCACCCTGCGACCGAGGCGCGAGGGACTCATGTCTCACGCTCACCTCATCCCATGTTACCAACATTTAAATATTATCAGACACCATGTCGTTCCGAGTGTCGTTTAATTGTAGTTATTCCTTTATAACCTTATTTACCGAGCTCATTGAGAGGTCCAGAAGTTAATCTTAAAAGGTGCATAGCACACGCCGGCCGTGTCCCAGCAACCGTGCCATCCTCTGGGAGTTCCCAGCACGGAATCATAGAGTAGGTACCTTACCTATATGAAGTCCTGAAGATGTGTAAGTGAGATGGAGTGAGTAACTCGGTTCGATGTGACGTTGCAGAGGGCTCGCCCAGCTACGTGGGCGGCGGTGGCGTGCTGGTCGAGGAGTACGCGGAGGGCGGCTCGGAGTGCGGAGGTGCAGGCGGGGGCGGGGGCGCCGGAGGGGGCGGGGGCAGCCTGCCCGCGTTCAGCGCCCGCTTCGGCCCCTTCGCCAGCAGCACCTCGCGTCCCTCCACCGTGTACGGCGCGCCTGCGCTTGCGGCCTCGCACTACACGCACCAGGTACACACACTATTATATACACATTTACACACTTTTATGGCACATCATAAAATTATTATAATAACAACATCACAACTCCGGGCATTCCCATAATGGTTCCAAAAAATCTTTGCACATTTTGTTGCACGGAAGCTGTAATGCCAGTAAGAGATGATCGGCTGACAGTTGTGACAGCTCTACAGCTGTGTGTAGCTGGTTAGTGGGGACTTGTAAACGTTACTGATTATATTAAACAACTGTATCAATAGTACTTGAAAGTAACAGCACAGTAGGTTCTGTCGACATTAACAGTAGAGTATGGTAAGCTAACAGCATGCTGTTGTACGTTCCAGGACATGTGGAACCGGCCGCAGCTGTCGGCGGCGGCGAGTCTCTCCGCGAGTGAGTATCTAGTGTTCTAGCTTAGCTCTAGTGTCTATGTACTATAATGTATGCACTTATTTAATAGCGGACGCTTGTGTGCTCGTATGTCACATCGTCGTAAATAAAATATCTTATTGTAAGTGAACGCCGATCCCTGTCCCGAGCCAGTATGTGTTCCCGTGACGCCGGCCCCGCCCCGTCCCCCGGCCCCCCGGCCTCCGGCCCCTCGCTCCGCAACGAGAGCTCAACAAAAAACGACGACTGTTACAAAATACGAGTATCAATAGCGTGAAGTGAGAAATGATAAAATTCAAATAAGTATGATGATCCCGATACAGATAGCGCCGACAGCGGCGGGTCACGGAGATAGCCTCCCCGGCCGTGCGCGCCCCGCGCCCCGCGCCCCGCGCCCCGCGTCCCGCGAGCGCTCGCGACATGTTTTTATTGCGATAAAGCAATTTCCAAAAGACACGCGAGATAAGGCGACAGTTCCGGCGATATTTATGAGCGTTGTTTTTTGGAGGTTGCATCCAGTCGAGTCTCGCGCCGAGTCCGCGGCACCGTCGTCTGTCCTCGACTCCGCTACACTAGACTCGAGCGAGACTTCACTTTTGTGACCCATAAAATATATTAAACACCCTTCTTTGAAAAGATAAATAGCTCATAATAATAACTGGCGCGAACCGTTAAAGGCTCCGACCAATATTTGTTTAAACTTCGAATAGCATTTTAATGATTTCGTTTCAGGAAGTTTATCTTCTACGTTCGTGACAAATAATAATATTAAACTCGACTTATATGTTTAGACTCGTTCCTTAATTAACTGCAATAACATCGTGAGCTTTTCTGGGTAGCACATTATAAGCAATATTATTAAAAGATAAACAAAGAAGCTAACTGCATAATATAGCATATGTACGAGTGTATGACACATGAGGGATAATCACTATTCTGTTACGGCGCCGCGCCGCCGCCGCGCCGCCGCCGCGCCGTCGCGCAGGCTCCATATCCTGTAACAACATACCTACAAGTGTCGACGTCCCGTCAGGAACCCTTTGGATGAACCTGATTTTAGGGTCCTTAACGTTCACTATCGTCACAGCGTAGATTTATTTATATCGGAAAATATATATATTGTTATATAATGAATAGATACATATATTAACTAATAAAATTTATAGTTTAAAAAACTGAAACAACCGACTTCAAATTACGTTACTTCGTTACTTGTAATATTAGAAAGGATTAGGATACATAAAGTTCATACTCGTGTCATCATGCTCAGTCGGGTAGTAATTAAACAAAACGCTCAATCCTCGAAGTAACTCTATATTCACCTTATAGGTACACATTAGATGAGGAGTAAGAAGATTTTACTTTGACTAAATCCTTCACGGTTGTAAACTTTTTAAAGAAACCTCTCTTCACCCGCTCCTTTATTTTTTCGTCAATAATGAGATTTGTCATTGAATGCCAAATCCTTCGTCTTCAAAGATTAGAAAATGTGCAGATGTTTATACGATAATCCTTAACATTTGATACTTTGCAAAGAAAAACGAGTCGGTGGAACTCTGCGATTCTATAATCTGACGCATTTCACTCAGGAATACAATGAAAATTTTAATTTTAGATATTATTCAAAAGTAATAAAGCAATGTCTATAAAATAATGATGGGACCAACTTGGGAACTTTCTCTATATGTCAATTCAAGAAACACAAAAATTGGTTCACGAATGACGTAATCGGTGAACAAAGATACAAAAAAAACATATGGACCGAATTGATCACCTCCTTCTTTTTGGAAGTCGGTTAAAATTTTTACTTTAAGCAAGACTTGAAATATGTAAAATCTTAAATTAGTACAAGAGACTTGCAATTTAAAATGTCGGTATGAAGTAGGTTCCATTTGAAATGTCTTTCAGTAATTAGACGGGAAACCCTATCCAAGTGCTGTTAGAAACATAAAAATAAAACAACGAGCGAGCACAACACAACACAATACCTACTTAGGTCGCGGAGCACACACGCACACATACACACACATGCACAGTAGGTGAGCGGTAGGTACCAGCACGGCGCGGGCGCAGCGGCGGCGTTGCTAGCCGCGCTCGCGTTACACACATGCACACGTCCCGTAAAGGAAGCGGCTCGAGCGTCGACCAACACGACCTACCTTTGACTTGCCCTTATTTTACACAAACACTTACTAGTGTTGTATGAGTAACCTCGCGGCTGCGCGCACGCACTCACTCCAGTTACATTCTTACGTTCTACTCTTTGTTTAGTAAACTTATGCAATTAACTTAAACGCGTGCGTGAATAACTTAAAAATTGATACAATAATGTCCAAATAAAAGAGTTCAACGCATTCTGATCTTTCCTCAACAAAATAATAATTATAGTTCAAAAAACTGAAATGGCCGACTACAAAATGCGCAATTTTACCTTAAAACCAGTCTACTGAACATATTTTGATGAAATTTCTACGGAGCTAATCTGAAAGTACATCTTTTCAAACAAAAAATATATTCAAATTGGTTTATAAATGACGGAGGTATGGTGTAACAAAACAAACGTACAAAAACATACAGTCAAATTGAGAAACTCCTCCTTTTTGAAATCGGTCAAAAACACTAATTTTGTGTACTATATTGTTACTTCCATGTGTATTGAATAATATACCTTGTTAACATTATAATTTGGTAAAAGTTTAAATGCAATTAACGATCAAGTCATTGACATAAGTACCTACATTTGATTGTAGGTAGCAGAGTACACACAGATAACACTCCCAAAGAATAGTGCAACAATGCGTTACTGTTTCTCTTTGTGCATATTCATATGTTTAATAAAGAGTCATTGAAGTACGAGTATCTGCGAGGTGAGAGGCTTGAGGAGAAGAGGTCGATGTCACAGTTAGAACAGTTAGGTAGGTATTGTGCAGACCTCTAAAATTACGAAAAAAAACAAGTAATGCATTCGTTTTGTCGCAGCCGGCAATATTTAAGTATGAATCAATGATTTGTTTGTAATTTCAGAGATGTACTCAGGTACGTACAGTAAAAGTTATAATAATCCTATTATCATTATATACTGTATCTGCGTCTTAAAATTATACTAAAGTACCTACCTATAAAGGAATAATGAATTATTAACTATGTATTTGAAATAATTCTTGAACCAAGTGCCTATTATACTACTAACCTAGTTTAAAAACTGAAATAACCATCTTCAGTCGGCACACTCCGAACTAAATAATATTTGATCAACTAAATACCTACTGAATCAGCCTTGATAAATGTTTAGAGGACCATCTGGAAACTATGTGGAATCAAACGCAAAAATAATTTTCAAAATCGACCAATTGTTGTTGATGTTGAACTCGTTTACAAATACCGTTGCAAGTAGTTACACTAACTACCAGCAATAATTATGTTTACATAGTTAATGAATTCGGACTTTACACTCATGTCAACCAGAACAGAACAATAAACCGGCCCGTCTATAATATACAATAATATAACAGTAGGTACAGATACTTCATTAGTAATTTGTAAATTGTATTTCGAAACGAGTGACGAAGCGACGAGCTGTGAGCAGTGCGTTGTTTATTAGTAATGCTATGGAAGAAGAAAGGGTAGGTACTTCTTGAGATAAAATAAAACCGGACAAGGCGAGTCAGACTCGCCCACCGAGGGTTCCGTATAAACTAGTAGATAAAAGGTTTTTTTTTTTTTTTTTATATATTTTCCTTCATAAATCGAAAAATATACATCATAAAAATATTTAAAAACCCGTTTTAGCTTGTGCTAATGAAGCTCTTTCATATGATACCCCACATGATACGGTTAAAGTACTTAAAAACTTGGACCCTCTTTCCTTGCTTAAAGACCCTATATTTTGTGATTAAATTAAAAATGTCCAGTTTTAGGATTTCTTCCTATATGTGTACTCTAACACAATGCTTCTTGCCAAATTTCAGAGTTCTAGGTCAACGGGAAGTATCCCATAGGTTTTGATTCCTCTGTGAGTATCGAAATCTGCGTTTTTACGACATATTCGGCTGTAACTTTGTTTTACGAAAACTGAGAAATTTATTTTTCTTTCTGCAGCAAGATACTATGGATCTGCGTATACG
Organism: Lycia hirtaria; assembly: GCA_947563715.1. Lineage (NCBI taxonomy): Eukaryota > Metazoa > Arthropoda > Insecta > Lepidoptera > Geometridae > Lycia > Lycia hirtaria. Next base: position 32,420,567 of record OX387375.1, read on the forward strand.
GTTTTAATTTCAACTCGATACCTTCACGCGTTCCCGAGATAAAGGTCTTGACACCCGGACGGACGGACAGACGGACGGACAGACGGACAACAAAGTGATCCTATAAGGGTTCCGTTTTTTTCTTTTGAGGTACGGAACCCTAAAAAGGAAACAATAAAAGCACTTCAAGCAAAAAATCAAGTGAAACAAACACCTCGAACGCAACAACGAACGTTTGTTTGCGGCCGAGGAAAGTGAACGTCTAGCGCGTCCGGTGCGTCAACTAAATACATTGTTTGTTCCTCGGGTTCCTTTCTAGCATTAACCATTAAAATCGCATTCCGTAAAAGGTTCCGGATAAGGCACGTGCCGCGCAAACAGTCGGGCGGCGCGCGCCGGGTCGACCCAAACAAAACGCACAAAAAATGGTCGCGCGGTGTCCGCGCGGCGCTCGGCCGGGCAGGCTGGGCCGGTGCCGGCGTGGAGCGGCCCGGGGACCGTCGCGCTCAGCACGCGTCTACTCCTGCGAGTTAGGCTGTAACACCACCACCTGAGTTACCCTACTGTTCCGCGACCCCTCTACTGATTCGTTTCATGTTAAGACTCATTTTTAGGGTTCCGTACCTCAATAGAAAAAAACGGAACCCTTATAGGATCACTTTGTTGTCCGTCCGTCCGTCCGTCCGGGTGTCAAGACCTTTATCTCGGGAATGCGTGAAGTTATCGAGTTGAAATTAAAACCATATATGCAGATCCATAGTATCTTGCTGCAGAAAGAAAAATAAAATTTCTTAGTTTTCGTAAAAAAGACGAATATGTCGTAAAAAACGCACATTTCGACACTCACAGAGGAATCAAAACTTATGGGGTACTTCCCGTTGACCTAGAACTATGAAATTTGGCAAGAAGCATTGTGTTAGAGTTCGCATATAGTAAAAAATCCGAAAACTGGACATTTTTAAATTTAATCACAAAAAAATTGTGTTGTTATGCAAGGAATGAGGGTCGAAATTTTAAAGTGGTTGTGGGGTATCATATGAAAGAGCTTATTTAGCATTAGTTAAAACAGGGTTTTAAATATTTTTACGATGTATATTTTCGGTATAAGAAGGAAAAAAAAATGATTTCCCCCTTTTATTTACTAGTTTGTACGGAACCCTCGGTGGGCGAGTCTGACTCGCACTTGTCCGGTTTTATTTTTGTTAAAACTGGGTAGCATCTTTCAAAATTATAAAAACAGAATTGAATCGGTTTTTAAGTAAGGAGCCATTCATTTATTAGGTATTTATAATAAAGATATTTATGAATAAACTTCAGTTTATTAGTTTCGTTCCAGTAGTGCGAGAGAGGGCAGATGGCGCTTCGTTCGATCCTTCCAGTAGAGCCTTACTTCACGCGATCCTCCCCAACGTTGTTAGAGCTAGAGCCGAGTCTCGAGCCGAGTCGACTGAGATAGCAACATATCCTAAACTGAGTCGTCAACATGTTCTAACCATTAGTGTATTTTCGTTTTATACGTAAAACTCCCCATTGTTGTGCGCTAGCAAGTTTGCAACAACACACTGCAGTGGGAGTCAGACTACAGTATGACTCCTCAGTAAGGCCTTCCTCCGACATTTGCAGTCTTAACGGTTTTGTGTATTGATGGGCCAGTTTTTATCATATTTTATTTTATTTATTTTGACAAAAATGATGAAATTTTCTAATGGGATACAAAAACGTTTCGCAAGTCAGAATTCTGAACAGGACTGGGTGGGTACTTATTCTGGAATAACTTATTTATATTCAAAGCGATAGTGTAGTAAGTAATACGTTACCCTCGCTTTTTAATTTTCGCACATATATTCGTATATATGGAAGAATGAGTACATATGTTGGTAATGCCGAAGTTGATCCAACCATACTCGTACGTACCTAGGTGGTGTTCGTGTTCACCTCAGTAGTAATGATGTACCGTACCTACTTTATTTCTCGTATTTATATTTAGACTGCACCTGCCTACAGGTTACCTCATACAAACTGCAAGATAGATACTTGAGTACGTACATATTCGGTGTATCGTGGATGTAGAAACTAATGGTTTTTTCTTTATATGAGAATCATTACTTCGACGTTACAAGGTCAGGTTTGTAAATCGTTTAAATACCTACGCTTGAACTTATTTAATTTAAATGTAAAATATTTTTATCTGGAGAAATGCGGAACCACTCGAAACGCTATAATAGCTAGTAATGAATTATGGCGGGTAATATAGTAGTGTGGCTGGCGACTGGCGACACGCGGCATGCTGAACCCATTACGCAGGCCTGCGCCAGCACCAGTAACCGGACACTGCCAGTGATAGGTTCTGATCTGCCGTCCGCGCCGTGCGCACCACATGGCTCTCGATGTCCGATTTGTTGTTCATTATTCATTAATTGTATTTGCATAAATGGTATTTCTAATTCTGTTTGCACCATCGAGGTCTTTTTTCTAGTCATTGCTAATTTGTTGTTATTAACAGTTGTTTCTCTTAAATTATGCTGTAAAATCTTGCTTAATCTTGCCGGATATATATATACCGAGACCTGGTTATTTATAATCTTACATTTCAAACGAATTCCAAAATATTAGTATGAATTTCCGTAGTAGACGCACCCGAATTACTTTCACAAATAAACTTTAACACAAAGTATAGTTTACGTAGGTCCAATGAAATAAATCTCTTCGCGCTACAAACTTATTAAAACAATATTTCCTATTATACTGCCGAGCCATCCTTACCAGCGTAAGGATGGCTCGGCAGTATAATGACTGTATTATTAATAAGCTAGATATTGATATTTTTACTCCTAAACTTTCATTTTACACTAAATCAGTGAAGGATATTCTCTATACCAAATCCATAAAATCAACTGCAAAATGAATAAAATTTAAATTTGTTTACACATTTCTCTTTTTTTCCTTTGTTTCAATTTAATATTTAATACCTAAAATGTGTTTGCTCAAATGACGTATACATGCTTTGGATTATAGTCTGGTTCTGATCGATTGTCACGTGTTATCTTGTATTATGTAAGGCTATATTCTGTTTTGTATACTTACTTACATAAATAAATAAGATTTTGAAACATCCGCCGTGTATTTGCATCGTGTGGGTGCAATATCTAATCTATCTATCCTTTAAACGAGCAATTCTTGTATTGACTGGCCTTGTGGCTCAGTTGCTAGTGTGTCTACGTCTACCTGCTGAACTGTTAGGTCGTGGGTTCGATCCCCACCCAGGGCAAACATTTGTGTGATGAGCATGGATGTTTGTTCTGTGTCTGGGTATTTCTATGTATCATATGTATATATTTACAAAAAAAAAGTATACATAGATATTATGTATTCTATCAGTCATCTAGTTCCATGGTACAAGCTTTGCTTAGTTTGGGCTAGACGGTGTTGTGTGAAATGTCCACATATATTTAAATATTTATTTATTATTTATATATATATTATCTGGATCTCGGAAACGGCTTCGACGATTTTAATGAAATTTGGTTTGTAAGTAGATTAGGGGACGATAAATCGATCTTGCTAGGTTTCATTTTTAGCGAACCCGGGTTTGTTCGTATTTTCAGTCATAAAAAATCCGAGTGGAGCTGGGTCGCCCAGGTACTATATATAAATCGTTGTATGGGTGAAACTGTGCCTGCCAGTAAATCAGTAAAGTGCGGGTTGTCTGTGGTATACAGTATTCTTGCAGTAAGTAGGTGTTCATAATGTTTATATGCACCTCTCAAACACAACGCTAACGCGATCTTGCCCCTCGATACGTTTATATTGACAGTATTGTCCATTTCACTCCATTGTGCACTAACGGTGCGTGAGCCTATTCCTGAGGCTGCGCTTTCTGGCTGTCTGTCACGGGATGTCTTTATGAATTGTAAACTAAGAAATCCTTACTTCCTACGTGTTCACTAGATGACGCTTCGACAAGTCGGATAATGTATGCTAGCCGCGTTAGGAAACGTTTATATGTAGTCAAACAAATGAATAAATCGAACGTATTATGATAATGTGACGGTAAAAGTTTGACTACACTCGTAGGTAGTATTACGATTGAGAACAACGGTAACGGGTCCCGGTGTCGTGCGGGAACACAACCGGTGCCCGGCGGTGGGCCCGGTGACCGGCGGTGGGCACCACACAGTGGAGCTCGACACGCACGTGCCGCACGTGCAGTCTGTACAGTCGCGTGACCGACGTCGCCGGGCCGTAGGCATCACTTCAAAACACAAGCCAACGGCGTACTACACTACACTCATAGGTAGGTAGAACCGTAAACTGTACTCGGCGGAGAGCGGGACGTGCCTGCGCGCGAGTTGCGCCGTGACTCACTCGCCGCGAGGCTGCGCGTGCGCGTGCCTCCGTGCCGCGCGCCCAGCGAGCGGGAGTGACCTTCCGCCGCGCGTTATGTAATAATGTCGTATTGACAGATTTGTGCTGTGTAAGCTCGAGGGAGTTCTCGATCTCGTGTATCGATAGGTGATGAGTGAGTATGCGAGCAGTATGAGAGGACGCTCGGCCGCGGTGTGTCCCGCGCGGTGCGCACTAGGCAGGTGCTAATGGTGCGTGTGTTGCGTGTGCGCAGTCGAGATGGCGGAGTTGTTCACTGAGGGGCGCGAGTGCGTGAACTGCGGCGCTATCAGCACGCCGCTGTGGCGGCGCGACGGCACCGGCCACTACCTCTGCAACGCGTGCGGCCTCTACAACAAGATGAACGGCATGAACCGGCCGCTGAAGCAGCCGCGCCGGCTGGTACGTCAGCGCCACGCCGGCGCGCCCCACGCGCTCGCCTCGCCGCACGACGTACGCATCCCGTCTCCCTCACACACACCGCATAGCATCCCCCCCTCGCCCGCCTCCCCCCCACGCACCCCGCGACAGCCGCGCCCGTCGAGCGTCCTCTCCCCCGGTCCGGAGCTCTATATCAGAGTGTGTGTGTGTTGCAGTGGCCGCGGAGGGGGCGCCGTCGGGCGCGGAATTCTACAAGAACTACATGACGTATAACGGCATGGCGTCACCGCACTCGCTGCCGGCGCCCGCGCCGATCGGTGCCTCCACCCCCTCCGACTTCAAGAAGAAAGGGGTACGTGTCCCGCGCCTCGCACCACCATCACACTAACCCCCCGCCCGCCACTAACAGCACGCGCCTCACAACCCGCGTCCCGCGTCCCGCGCCCCGCGCCCCGCCCTGGCTCACTCCGCTCTGTGTGCAGATGGGCGCCAAGCGGCCCGGCACCACCTGCACCAACTGCATGACGGCGACGACGACGCTGTGGCGGCGCAACGCGCACGGCGAGTCCGTCTGCAACGCGTGCGGCCTCTACTACAAGCTGCATGGGATCAACCGCCCGCCCTCCATGAAAAAGGACTCGATACAGGTATGCAGCCCCCCCCGATCGCCTCTGTACGCCCCCGCACTGGCCTCGATTATTAACGAGCGACCTCTCGTATTTCAGACGCGGAAGCGGAAGTCTAAGAACAGCATCAAGGCCGAGCGCGGGATGAAGAACGCCGCACGCGCCGCCGCCGCCGCGGCGGGCGCGCCTCCCGCCGTCAAGCTCGAGAACCTGAGTGAGTTCACCTCTCCGCCGGAGCATATAATAAATAAATAAATAAAAACAAAAGTTACAGCCGAATATGTCGTAAAAAATCGGCCAAGTGCGAGTCGGACTCGCGCACGAAGGGTTCCGTACTATCATCTATAATACTACAAAGTTTAGTTCTGTTTATAAAATAACGAGAAATCAACGAAATTCCAAGTAGTAAATTGCAAACTTATAGGTAGGTTTTCGATACACATCCGGGCAGCACGACGACGCTCGCGCGAATACGCGCGGCTATGGCTCGCTCCGTCATGCTACCTCCCCCGCTACCCCGCTAAACCGGCGCTCGCACCGCGTTTAGATGCACGGATTATTTTCATTTTGTGAGTTTTTATGTATTAGATTAGGTATTTATTTTTATAGTTAATATATTTCTAAATATTTACTTACAAATATTCAAGTTTCTACCTGTTAATTGAGATCGAGTAAAAATTGATTAAAAATTACGTTTGTTGCATGGGAGCCCCCCTTTAATATTTACTTTATTGTTATTTAATTATTTATTTTGAAAGGTAATATAGAAGTAAATATTCTGTGAAAATTTGAAGCGTCTACCTGTTACCGTTTTTAATATTGAGCAAAAAAATACGAAAAAAACACGTTTATTGTATGGGGACCCCTCTTAATATTTTATTTTGTTTAATTTTTAGTATTTGTTGTTATAGCGGCAACGGAAATACATCATTTGTGAAAATTTCAGCTTTCTAGCTATCACGGTTTATGAGATACAGCCTGGAGACAGACAGACAGACAGACAGACAGACAGACAGACAGACAGACAGACAGACGGCGAAGTCTTAGTAATAGGGTCCCGTTTTTACCCTTTGGGTACGGAACCCTAAAAACTTTATTAAACTGTAACAAACATTTATAAATCACTTTGATAATCTAGAAAGTAATCTTCTTTTATAGTCCTGTCATAGGATAACCTTGGTACCTAAACTAGGTTAAACCTGTGTGATGGCATACCAGGGCCCTCCGCCGGCTCTTCTCGTACATTTTAATAGTAAAACTAATAAGCTAGTAAATAATAATAAAATACATGCAAATTTTGAAAATAAAAACCAAACCAAATGTGATGCAAAGAAAAGAAAAATCATAAACAAAATAAAAATATTAGAAACATTTTGCTAAGATTTTAAAATAGTAAAAATATGATTTCCTTTTTCATCTTTTCGGGTGGGAAGGAAGGATATTTATTTATTTATTTTTGGAAACAAACAGCTTTGAACATATATATATAAATTAATATTACAAAATAAGCCTTACAGTTTTCACCAATAGAATTTATGTTTACAGGCCAATACACATCTGGTAATTAAATACTTTTTAAAATAATAAATAGTAGTAATACATATTAAAAGTTACTAAGCCATATCAATCAGTGATAGAAATTGAAATTTAAAAAATGATGAAATACATATACATATGTATGTGATCTTAATTAATTTTGAAAAAGTTTGATATTCCACGATGTTTAAAATAGTTTTGTCTCATTGGAAACAAGTCGACATCCTCTGAAAACTTACAGTTAAATGTAATACAAGCTCTAATAAAGAAGGAATTCTGTCAATAATTTGTCGCGCATGTCTCAGTATGAATTTTTAAGCTTATATGTATTGCGTCGAGTAGTACGGGTCGGCACTTGTAACTTATATGTATTGCGTCGAGTAGTACGGGTCGGCACTTGTAACTTATATGTATTGCGTCGAGTAGTACGGGTCGGCACTTGTAACTTATATGTATTGCGTCGAGTAGTACGGGTCGGCACTTGTAACTTATATGTATTGCGTCGAGTAGTACGGGTCGGCACTTGTAACTTAATCAGAGAGAGAAGGTCACTGCAATCAATCTTGGTGTTTATAAGATTATGCAGGAATGTTAGATCTGCCACCTCACGGCGCAGAGACAGAGGGAGCATATGGTGATGCTTGCAGCTCTCATTATAATCAATAAATCGTAGTCTATGTCTGTGGTTGATGCAACGTAGAAATTTCCTTTGTATCTTTTCGATACTATCGATATAAAGTTCATAGCGAGGGTTCCATACCTGTGATGCATATTCTAGCTGACTTCTTACCAAAGAGCAATATAGGATCTTGAGTGATATGTAAGGGAGGGAGAAGTTGTTTATAATGTATCACATTATATTGCTCAAGGTGTATGAATGCATAGAAACAGTAGGAGACTAATTTAGTGACAATCGTAAGATTTCTTCGAAATCTAAGAAGGTTTCTGTTGTGTAATTTAGTAAAAGTAGCCATTTTACTAATGTGAAACTTTACCAGATATTGCACCAATATATGGTATAGATTTAGAATACTGTTAGAGTATTACCGCGTCGCGGGACGTCACATGCGGACGCGGTTTCGATTGTCGTATTCTGAAATAGTAGCCGTTATTTTTATTTTTTGAAGTGAACATTTCTTTAGTGGCGTTAGGCATTTTTGGGATGGGTAAAAAATTTTAAACTCGCGTCAGATCGTCAGATCGTAAGACGGACAGTCAGAAACCTTTTCTAACGTTCTGCATTTAAAGTTCATTATTGTATGTACAAGCGCCGTACACGAAGCGTTAGCGTGTTTTAAGAGTATAAAACACGCTAACGCTTTTGTTGTTTCCGTTGTTTTTTTATACAGTATACGGTATAAGTTCGCGATCTCACGAATAAGAACTTCGATGCAAAGTTAGGGTGCAGCTATATGATATCGTGTTCCTCGTTCCAGTGGACATGGGGAGTGCGTCGGTGCGGTCTCCGCTGCCACTGAGCTACTATGTGGGGCACGGTGCCATGAAGCTGGAGTCGCCGCCGCCGGCCCACGCGCACGCGACGCACGCGCACGCGCACGCGACACACCCCCACCTGCAGCACGCGCTGTACGCGCCCGAGGAGCCGGAGTACCGGCGACTGGAGCCGCAGGAGCGCCACGACCGGCCCACCGTAGTCTCCATGGGCAGCTGAGCCGCCGCCATGCCTCGCCCCTCGCCCCTCGCCCCTCGCCCCTCACCACTCGCACCACATGTAGAATCTCAGTTAGTTAAGTTCGTTACTAGTGGATAGGAGTATAGAAACCGAACCCGACCAAAGAGTCGCTGCTAGTTGACCAAATACGAGCCGCCTGCAGCCGAAGCACCGGCGGTGAGCGGATACGAGCCGCGTCCAGCCGGAGCACTGGCGGTGCGCGGATAGATACGTTTCTATTATCTATTATAAATATAAATATTTACGGCAGACGCCAAATAGTGCCTTACTCTAAGTAGCTCTATTTTACCAACATTTTATAGCTAAAGTGCTCAAAGATGAAATAATTATAGAAAATTAAATTAATGTAATATAACGCGTGTTGTTATCGAATATTGTAAGCTCCACGAGACTGTCCAACGTTCCTAGATGTGCATTTCACGCATACATTCCATGCGGCGTCTGAGGACGTGTGACATGCCACATGTCACCTTGTCTCGACACTCGTCCCCATGCGGCAGAGACTGTCTGTCACCGTCACCATCTGTAACCGTTCGTAGGCATGCATTCCATATAGCGAGAACGATGTGTGACATGCCGCATTTGACCGTTCCTAAGCATGAGGACACGATGACGTGTCACAGGTCTCATGCATTTCTCGTCATCGTCGTGACGTGGGACACCTGACATACGACCACAGTTCTACTCTAATGCGCAAGTTTCTGTCTGTGTGTGTGTTTGTTACTCCTTCGTACTGAAACTGTCCGTATTCGAAAGGACATTAAATACATTTATATCCCGGATTGACGCAATTTATATTAAAAATAAATAAATGGTTATTATAAAATGAGCAGTTGCAACTGCGGGGAATAAATTAGTATTACAATAAAACGTTCATTTCGATGCAATATTGTAATTTTACCTAAATACAATTAATGATTTCAGTTTATATCTTAGTCGTAATTAATAAGTAACAAACTCCATGACTTAAAATACATTCCAATGGGCGTCCAGCCCCCCGCGCTCCGCGTCTCGCCTCGTACGGCGGCGTCCGCGCCGCTGTAGCCGCCGCCGCCGCCGCCGCGAGGCGGGCGTGCCTCTCATTGAATCTCAATTCGAACTGTTAATATAAATAACCCTAGAATTATATATTTTAATAATAATAACGTTCGATGAAGACTAAGTACCTCTCCAAAGAATAAATCTAATAATAATTGTGTTAAGTACAGGTTGCATAATAATTTTTATCGTATATTTTACGGTGCACGGTGCGTGTGCTACTATACGGTACGGGCTATACTGCACGGCACAAGCCGTACTGCACGGCACGGGCCGTACTGCACGGTACGGGCCGTACTGTACGGTACGGGCCGTATTGCACGGTACGTGCCGTATTGCACGGTACGGGCCGTATTGCACGGTACGGGCCGTATTGCACGGTACGCGTGGTACTTTATGGTACAGGGCCGCTCAACGGTGTTATAATCTAGGTGTAGCGATAATATTAAACTTAGTGATCTGATATCGGTTAATGAATGATTAGATCTGAATGAACTCTCTAACATTGTTGACAAAATTGAATCCGAATTTGTGAATATATTTGAGTGCATATCGCTGATATGTTGATATTCAGTTTCGTATATTGTTCGTGTTTATGTGAATTATATTGTTTTGTATAATGTATGTAAGTAGGAGCGGACGCGCGCCCGCGCCGCGCCGCGTCCTCGTGTTATACTATTTATATATAATGTTGGAGATATATTTACACCGCAGTAAGCATAGTTTTATTTGTAAATATTATCTAAGCTGTCAGAAGTACACATATTACCAATAAATAAATAATTTCCGAATAAAATTGTTTCGATTCGTTAAAATCTCTCATATGCAATCAAACGAATGAACTGTTTATACACATCGCCACCTGCAGGGCTTGTCCTCGACACATACAACCAGCTGTAAATATGTATGTGTTTATACACATCGCCACCTGCAGGGCTTGTCCTCGACACATACAACCAGCTGTAAATACCTAGTCTTGCCATAAATATTGTCACGAAGAAAAAAATTATTTTTTTATTGCAAATATTATTTATTACTTTTACAGTGTGTTAGTTTAATACATAAATATAAAACAATTTAAAATATAAAAGCTTATTCGAAGTGGTCTCCATTGGCTGCAATACAGTCCTTTAAACGTTGAGGCCAGTTATCAATAGAAGCACGCACTCTTTCCATGGGAAAATTCTTCACTGCCAATCGTATGGATTGTTTTAGGGACTCCAAATTATCATGGCGTTTAGAGCAAGCCATACTCTCTAAAACTGACCATAAATTATAATCCAGCGGATTAAGATCAGGACTAGACGACGGCCAGTCTTCAGCTGTGATGAAGTCCGAAACGTTCACTTCCAACCAAGACTGCGTGGACCGAGCTTTATGACCTGGCGCCGAGTCTTGTTGGAAGGACCATACTTGGTTATTGAACATGGTATTGTTAAGGGGCTTAACTACCTTCTCAAGAATGGTATTTTGATACACTTGTGCCGATGTTTTGATACCTTTTTCACAAAAATATGGCTCAGTCACTCCTTCATAGCTAACACCCCACCAAACCATCACTGAAGTCGGATAATGCCCACGTTGCACTCTGTCGACTAATTGGGAAGCTTCCTTAGAGCTTTAAGCATAAATACGGTCATTTTGTTTGTTAAAATGTTGCTCAATTGTAAAGATTTTCTCATCCGTAAACAAATTTTTTCTGTGACCTCCCTTTGCGTACCGCTTCAGTAGTTGTTTCGATTTTACCACCCTATTCTTTTTAAATTATCAGTAAAAAAAAGACCAGTGCGTCTCTTATAGGCTGCAAGTCCTAAGTCATCTTTTAAAATACGCGACATGGTTCTGGGTGCTATCTTCATCTCCCGAGATAAAATCTTTTGCTTTCGGACAGGATTTCTTCGAATTCTTTCCCTTACTGCTTTGACCACCTTTTTCGTACGAACACTACGTGGACGGCCAGATCTTTTTCTGTCACAAACAGAGGAGGTCTCATTGTACCTATTAATAGCCCGGTACACAAACATTTGACTAATACCAAGCGTATGGAGAGTTTTAAAAATTGCATTTGGCTCCATACCAACTTTGTGTAATGCAATCACAGCGATTCGGTTCTCTTTATCACCCCACTCCATTTTAATATCGCAAAATATTGTACAATGTATTGGCGCCAAAATTAGAAAACTCAATGAACAATCGTATAAAAATGACAGATTCCAAATTCAAATGTAATATCTTTCTTATTTTTAACTGTAACAGTATTTATGGCCAGACTAAGTATTACATTAACTAAAACGGCAAAAGCGCTAATTACATTAGCTAAGTTAACAAATCAATTACATTAATCAATAATAATGTAAAAAATAATAATAATGTCAATAGATAAAATCAGTCAATCATAGTATAAAATTAAATCAGGAAGTCAATTTCATTTTGGATAGTATCATTCACCTTGCACGCCTTCCTCTCGCAGTACCTCAAACACTCGGACAAAATACCCTTCCATTCATCCGCAAACAGATCACAATCAGGTGTCATGGTCAGGAGCCGGTTGAGCGCAATGAGAACGTGTGGAATTGGCGACGCGGCGCGTGCAATGGTTCGACAAGGTGGAACCGCGAGGAGTCGACGAGTCTTGCGACGGGGCCACCTGCCACCTGCCACCTGCCAGGCTCCGGAACAATCAGTCGCATCAACTCATTCAATAAGTTCAGTGCGTCGACGTTTCCACGAACAATCTTACACATAACAATCATTTGGTTGCTATCCCGCCGCACTTCCAAGGAGTTGCAACCCAGGAAACCGAGTAGAAAACTAGTTGGGTACAAATAGGGATAGTACCCATACAAACGCCTGTCTATAAACCGAAGGAAGGCCTTTTGAACCTTTTCGACGAGAAGAATGTAGGCACTTTCATGTGGATTCCAAACGCATGAGCTGGCTTCAAGTTTGCTGCGGACTAGGGTTTCAAAGTTTTAGTTTTATAACATAGGTACGTTTCTTTGAAATCCTTGGAACTTCTAATAATACAATTTTATAAGATTCTTTGGCTAAATTTGCTATGTGGTCATTAAATGTCAATTTTTTATCGAAAGTAACACCGAGGTCCTTCACAGAGCTACATCTAGAAACTAGAAAAAATAAAAAACAGGACAAGTGCGAGTCAGACTCGCCCACCGAGGGTTCCATACAAACTAGTAGATAAAAGGGGGAAATCATATTTTTTTTATATTTTCCTTCATAAACTGAAAAATATACATCGTAAAAATATTTAAAAACCTGTTTTAGCTTTTGCTAATAAAGTTCTTTCATATGATACCCCACACGTTATGGTTAAAGAACTTTAAAATTTGGACCCTCATTCCTTGCATAAAGACACTACTTTTTTGTGATAAAATTAAAAATGTCTAGTTTTCGGATTTTTTCCTATAAATGTACTCTAACACAATGTTTCTTGCCAAATTTCATAGTTCTTGGTCAACGGGAAGTACCCTATAGGTTTATATTCCTCTGTGAGTGTCGAAATTTGCGTTTTTTACGACATATTCAGCTGTAACTTTTTTTTACGAAAACTGAGAAATTTTATTTTTATTTCTGCAGAAAGAGACTATGGATCTGCGTATATGGTTTTAATTTCAACACGATACCTTTACGCGTTCCCGAGATAAAGGACACCCGGACAGACGGACAGACAGACAGACGGACAACAAAGTGATCCTATATGGGTTCCGTTTTTTTCTTTTCAGGTACGGAACCCTAAACATAAATATATTATGTGGAGTCTCAGTGGCCACGGAAGTACGTCCAATGTATATAAAGTGAGGTCGGTCGTCACGCACGCACGCACGCACGCACACACACACGCACACACACACACTACAAGCCCGGGGAGCTGAAGGCAGCCGTACACTGGTGAGGATCATGCACGCGTGTCATCGCTCCTTCATCAGGTATTTTTATGTTAAATAGATCTACGATTGAACATCGACACGCCTGATGTTAAGCGACGGTGTGGCTGAAGATTCAGTGAGAAATCCCAAAATTGAAAAATCAAACTTCTCAGTTATCGTAAAAAGACAAGATAAGACATTAACATAATATATAAGACATTTCGACATTTACGAGGGAATCAAAATCTCTAAGGTACGTCCTGTTGACCTAGAACTAGAACTATAAAATTTGGTAAGAAGCCACTAAGATAAAAAAAAACAACACAATGTAACAATTGTGTTGTTTTTAGGGTTCCGTACCTCAAAAGAAAAAAACGGAACCCTTATAGGATCACTTTGTTGTCCGTCTGTCCGTCCGTCCGGGTGTCAAGACCTTTATCTCGGGAACGCGTGAAGGTATCGAGTTGAAATTAAAACCGTATACGCAGATCTATAGTATCTTGCTGCAGAAAGAAAAATAAAATTTCTCAGTTTTCGTAAAAAAAAGTTACAGCCGAATATGTCGTAAAAAATCGGCCAAGTGCGAGTCGAACTCGCGCACGAAGGGTTCCGTACTATCATCTATAATACTACAAAGTTTAGTTCTGTTTATAAAATAACGAGAAATCAACGAAATTCCAAGTAGTAAATTGCAAACTTATAGGTAGGTTTTCGATACACATCCGGGCAGCACGACGACGCTCGCGCGAATACGCGCGGCTATGGCTCGCTCCGTCATGTTACCTCCCCCGCTACCCCGCTAAACCGGCGCTCGCACCGCGTTTAGATGCACGGATTATTTTCATTTTGTGAGTTTTTATGTATTAGATTAGGTATTTATTTTTATAGTTAATATATTTCTAAATATTTACTTACAAATATTCAAGTTTCTACCTGTTAATTGAGATCGAGTAAAAATTACGTTTGTTGTATGGGAGCCCCCCTTTAATATTTACTTTATTGTTATTTAATTATTTATTTTGAAAGGTAATATACAAGTAAATATTCTGTGAAAATTTGAAGCGTCTACCTGTTACCGTTTTTAATATTGAGCAAAAAAATACGAAAAAAACACGTTTATTGTATGGGGACCCCCCTTAATATTTTATTTTGTTTAATTTTTAGTATTTGTTGTTATAGCGGCAACGGAAATACATCATTTGTGAAAATTTCAGCTTTCTAGCTATCACGGTTTATGAGATACAGCCTGGAGACAGACAGACAGACAGACAGACAGACAGACAGACAGCGAAGTCTTAGTAATAGGGTCCCGTTTTTACCCTTTGGGTACGGAACCCTAAAAACGCAGATTTCGACACTCACATAGGAATCAAAACCTATGGGGTACTTCCCGTTGACCTAGAACTCTGAAATTTGGCAAGAAGCATTGTGTTAGAGTACACATATAGGAAGAAATCCTAAAACTGGTCATTTTTAATTTAATCACAAAATATAGGGTCTTTAAGCAAGGAAAGAGGGTCCAAATTTTTAAGTACTTTAACCGTATCATGTGGGGTATCATATGAAAGAGCTTCATTAGCACAAGCTAAAACGATTTTTAAATATTTTTATGATGTATATTTTTCGATTTATGAAAGAAAATATAAAAAATCGGCCAAGTGCGAGTCGAACTCGTGCACTAAGGGTTCCGTACTATCATCTATAATAGAAAATCGTATAAAATAACGAGAAATCAACGAAATTCCAAGTAGTAAATTGCAAACTTATAGGTAGGTTTTCGATACACATTCGGGCAACATGACGGCTCGCGCGAATACGCGCGGCTATGGCTCGCTCCGTAATGTTACCTCCCCCGCTACCCGCGCGGCCGTTGCTTAGCAACCGCCTCGCGCTCGCGCCACCACCACACCGCGGCGCGGCGCTCGCACCGCGTTTAGATGCACGGATTATTTTCATTTTGTGTGTTTTTATGTATTAGATTAGGTATTTATTTTTATAGTTAATATATTTCTAAATATTTACTTACAAATATTCAAGTTTCTACCTGTTAATTAAGATCGAGTAAAAATTGCTTAAAAATTACGTTTGTTGTATGGGAGCCCCCCTTTAATATTTACTTTATTGTTATTTAATTATTTATTTTGAAAGGTAATATACAAGTAAATATTCTGTGAAAATTTGAAGCATCTACCTGTTACCGTTTTTAATATTGAGCAAAAAAATACGAAAAAAACACGTTAATTGTATGGGGACCCCCATACAATTAACGTTAACGTTAACGTTTTTGTTAATATTTGTTTTTTTTTGTAACTTTTAGTATTTGTTGTTATAGCGGCAACGGAAATACATCATTTGTGAAAATTTCAGCTTTCTAGCTATCACGGTTTATGAGATACAGCCTGGAGACAGACAGACAGACAGACAGACAGACAGACAGACAGACAGCGAAGTCTTAGTAATAGGGTCCTGTTTTTACCCTTTGGGTACGGAACCCTAAAAAAAGAACAAAAAAACCCTTTTATCTACTAGTTTATACGGAACCCTCGGTGGGCGAGTCTGACTCGCCTTGTCCGGTTTTATTTAGGGTTCCGTACCTCAATAGGAAAAAACGGAACCCTTATAGGATCACTTTATAATTATGTCAAGACCTTTATCTCGGGAATTTTGATTAAGTACAGACTGTACGGAGAGGCCGCGCAAAGCAACGTTGTTACTGCCTCAAACGCCGGCGGTTTACTGACTACTACAAAATGAACGGGACGCTCGCTCGGATCCGAGTGGGCGGCACTGCTACTATAGCCCCACCCCACTCGGATCCGAGTGGTGAGCAAGAAATGTGTTAAATATTTTTACGATGTATATTTTTCGGTTTATGAAGGAAAAAAAAAAAAAAAAAAACATGATTTCCCCATTTTATTTAGTTTGTACGGAACCCTCGGTGGGCGAGTCTGACTCGCACTTGTCCGGTTTTTATTTAAAATTAACATTTATTTCTCCTTTTCCTTGTGATTTATCAAACAAATAGGTAATGAAGGTTAGTTGATATCGTCAGTAAGTGGTGGCCTCATCTAACACGTATTGAACTCTCTTGTACATTGGACATCGTCTGTTTTAACACAAACGACGATGTCTTTGTATGAATCTCATAGAAGCGATTCAGACGTGAAATGATATTAGCAGATACCTACGTTATTACGTAGAGTGGTGGATACTTCTATGATTCATCTGTTATCCTTCAAACAGCACTTCAGCGGTATGAAACATAAGTGGTCCGGGGGAGGGAGGGGGGGGGGGGTGTAGGTGGAGAGGGGGGATGCAACAACATGGCGCGTTATCTGGTCACGTGCGTCGTCCGCCGTCCCCGCGCCCCGCGCCTCTCCCCGCACTTTATTAGGTTTTCACGGAAAATATTCGATGAAAAAACAAGTGAGATAAGATCGCGATGAGGTCGAGCGTCGCCTATCAATAATCCTTCGATGTCGAGCAACAATTCGATCGCGCGGGGCCTCGAGCACGCGGCGCGCGAGTGATGCCGTGCGGAGCGCCCCGGGCCGCTCCCGGGACTCCCGAGGCGCTCCCGCACCGCACCGGGACCGGCGCGCAGGGCGCAGCGCACGCGTCGACTGTACCTCGCCGCCGGCGCAGGGACCGCTCTCGTAATCAAATCTGTCTCTATCTGATAATTACTTCGTATCGGAGATAGCACTGCGGTGTTCCTCGGCAAGCATGCGGTGCGAGCTCCCGGCGGCCGCGCAGAGTTCCAGGGCACGGGGAGCGGGCGCGGGGGTGAGCTGGCGACGTTCCCTACAAATATTTGCGGAGCGCTCGGCGGATATGTTTGCCCGGCTTATCGCGTCATCGCGTACACACCCAGTCCGTTCCCCCCAGCCCCCCTCAGGTGCAGGAGGGCACTCGCGCCGCCGCCGCCGCGACCTCTCGCTAGATACGCACTACAGTATCTGCTAGATACGATTATCAAACTCTAAGATAGCCGCAACACATTAGCGACTAGTTAAGATAAACGAGATAACAATTTGCATATCTGAGGAAAAGTGCGATAGGTGGGTGTTATATCACCGCGGTCGTTGCACCCAGATAGTCTAGCTGATTACCGCGCCTCCCAGGGCGCGACACTCGACACTCGACACTCGACACCCCGGCGCCGCCGCGCCGCCGCACAGCCGCGCCGCCGCACCGCCGCACAGCCGCGCCGCCGCACCGCCGCACCGCCGCACCGCCGCGCCGCCGCACCGGTACTCGAAGGGAGTTCGTCACGACCGTTGTCTCGGGAGCGATACGCCCGTTTCTTCTTTCGCGTTACTATAATCAATAAAAATAATATCTACAGCAACGAACGAATCCAGGTCGCGGTGGGCGCGGCGGCCGTGCGCGTGCGCCCCACATACCGCGCGCCGTTGTGCAACGCGCCGTCGCCCGCGCAAGTGCGCTGCGCTGTGCCCGTCTCCCTCGCGCCGCTTTACTTTCGAGTAAATAACACATTACAATCCTTACAATTACAACTCACGGGACTGTCGTTCGGTTTTATTAAATTACAGTCGTATAGGTAGGTAGGACTCGATATGCCGTCGTAGCGAATCTCTTTAATACAGCTGTTTCTACGATAATACCTATATCAAAAACTGCCAATAGATTTGTTATTATCGTTTAAGATTAAAAGTTACGATAAGACTTTTCAATGTAAATACTAAATATTATGTAGGAGAAGTGAGACGAGTGGTCAGCGGGGAGCGGGGAGCGGGGAGCGGGGAGGTCCGCGTAGCCCGCTCGTAGCGGCGGCTCCGGACCGCGGACGTGGCGCTCTGTAGTAGATACTGATGAGTTTGGTTCGAGAGTACACTATGTTGTCAGTATCTGCGAGCGACACGTGACGCGAGGATCGTGCTCTAGTTCGAGATACGGTTGAATATAGTACGTGTTCCAAATTCGCGAGTGCGAGCCGTCGAGTGTCTCGCGGTGCGTGGGAGTGGGAGCGCGCGCGCAGCCGCTATCGCACTCTCATCGCCACCTGTCAGACTTGTCACCTGACAGGTGTCATCTGTAAACACTTGATGCTTAGTTCCCACTTATAAAAATGTTGATAGTCAATTTAAATATTCCTTCTCAGCTCTCAGCTCTTTGAATAATATATTTTTAGGATTCCGTGCCTCAAAAGGAAAAACGGAACCCTTATAGGGTCACTTTGTTGTCCGTCTGTCTGTCTGTCCGTCCGTCCGGCTGTCAAGACCTGTATCTCGGGAACGCGTGAAGGTATCGTTTTGAAATTAAAACCATTTACGCAGATCCATAGGTTTTTATTATTATATATAAAGTCATTAGACATTTCACCATTGCTCACTTTTAAGTGACTGTGTGACCCAAGGCGGTAAGCTTACCTTTCCTGGACGGAGTAGCAAATGTTAAGGAATTTAAGGATACCTTTCCTTTCAGGTAAGACTGTCGGAATACGTTAGGTGCGTTATGACAGACTTTCCAATTAGAACCAGTTAGCCAGCCAAGCGCTGGAAGTCTAATGGAACAACCGACTGACCTATCCGTATCATTATATCAAAATATTACCATTGTACGGTCTCCGGCCCGCGCTCCTCGCCAGGGGGCGCCATAGTAGTCAGATGTTGCAGGAGTGAAACAACCGGGTACCACTCGACCAAAGATAATTTTATTCACAACACTCCCAGACCCCCATCCCAAGCCGACACATGTCGCTATCGCGTGTTAATGATGTACAGCTCCATCTAGTGGTAGGCAGTGTTGAGCTAAACATAATTATACAACCATTCATCTTAAATATTTGGGTTAAAATACGCGTTTAAGCGTTGAAGTAACGCCCATTTTTTAGGGTTCCGTACCTCAAAAGAAAAAAAATGGAACCCTTATAGGATCACTTTGTTGTCCGTCTGTCTGTCCGTCTGTCCGTCCGTCCGGGTGTCAAGACCTTTATCTCGGGAACGCGTGAAGGTATCGAGTTGAAATTAAAACCGTATACGCAGATCCATAGTATCTTGCTGCAGAAAGAAAAATAAAATTTCTCAGTTTTCGTAAAAAAAAAGTTACAGCCGAATATGTCGTAAAAACGCAGATTTCGACACTCACAGAGGAATCAAAACCTATGGGGTACTTCCCGTTGACCTAGAACTCTGAAATTTGGCAAGAAGCATTGTGTTAGAGTAAAATAGAGTAATATAGGAAAAAATCCGAAAACTGGACATTTTTAATTAAATCACAAAAAAAAATGTGTCTCTATGCAAGGAATGAGGGTCCAAATTTTAAAGTGAATTAACCGTATCATGTGAATGAGCCTCATTAGCATAAGCTAAAACAGGTTTTTAATACATTCTTCGTCTTCGCCCCCTGCAGACCCTTCACTTCAGCTGGGAACCAAAACTTTTTAGGCGAATTTTGATTAAGTACAGCGCAAAGCAACGTTGACTGCCTCAAACGCCGGTGGTTTACTGACTCTACAAAATGAACGGGATGCTCGCTCGTAGGAGGCGCCGCTACTATAGCCCCATTCCACTCGGATCCGAGTGGTGAGCAAGGAATGTGTTAAATATTTTTACGATGTATATTTTTGGTTTATGATGGAAAATATAAAAAAATATATGATTTCCCCCTTTTATTTAGTTTGTACGGAACCCTTGGTGGGCGAGTCTGACTCGCACTTGTCCGGTTTTATTACATCTTACATCGCGTGCACTGCGAAAAGTATTCATAATAGAACAACATTTTGTGCAAAAATAGAACGTAGGTTAATATTTAGGTTAACTATTACATATAAACGTATACTTTTGCTATAGTTTTGCGACAGGGATAAATTAAAGGAATTAAAGGTCCAAAGTTTTACTGTTAGGGAAAATAAGTTTTTCATTTAGATTAACTAACAGATATCAGATGAAAACGGCTACTATTGTTTTGCTACTTAGGGTTAAAAGGTGGAAGTAAAAGATTGTATAAGTATGAATGTTCCGTGCTTTTAATGTTAGGGACACGAAATGTAGTATTTAGATTAACTATCAAATATAAACAAATACTGTTATTATAGTTTTGCGACAGGGATGAATTAAGGGGTAGGAAACGGGGGTAATTGATTGTGTAAAAGTTACAAGGTTTTAATTTTGGGGATATTAATTCCAGTATTTATATTAACTACGAGGTGCAAACGAATACTGGTATTATAGTTTCGTAACGACAGGGACGAATTAAGAGTTATACACGGGGGGAGGGCAGTTAAAAGATTACACAGAAGTTCCAGGGTTGAATGTTAGGGTGAGAGCGGGGTGTAGCCACATAGTTTAGTGTTCGTGATGCGTGATTATATGTAGAATGATAAGTCATCTTTAGGATACGTTAGCATAAATAATAAGAGTATGACTGATATAGATAGGAGGCCTCTAGCACGTAGTACTTAGTATATAAGCTTAGTTATTTGTTACAATAAATTAGACCGATACCGTCACATTGGTGACCCCGCGTGTAACAAGACTAATCAATGGGGTCCCGGTATATTGGTGACCCCGAGTGTAACAGGACCAATCAATGGGGTCCCGGCATATTAGTGACCCCGAGTGCATAAAGACCAATCAATGGGGTCCCGACATATTGGTGGTCCCGCGTGCATCAAAACTAACACGTTACCAACCTTCGCCAGGGTTTCGCCCGACGTTAGTGTCTGCAGTGATCGGGTTTCGGGGCTTTGACAAATTAGTAACCCCGAGTGTAGCGAGTAATAAGTGTACGAGAAGAAGACGTTCATCATCACATCATCACCATGCAAGTCAAGTTGCAGTCATGGATCTTTGGAAATAGCAGCGTGTTTATACAACCTCCACTTTATACCGCGCTTTTCACCCGTCAAATCGTCTCATTTTTACCTACCGGAAAAGTGGTATGAGATTTTTGATTGATACGGGACATTATTCTTCGGCTTCGTCCTCGAGATCAGCAAATAGATAAACACTTGTAGTAACGCATAGTGAACTCCATTCCGCACTTTATTGAGAGTTCTGGTCCTACCCTCATTTCTCTCTCTTTTTTTTTTTTTTTTTTCTACCCGATCTATCATTCGACTCTTACCTTCATTCGCGATTTAGTGCTCGTCCGGACCGCACACTTTACCAAACGATCGACGTATAAATACATACAAAATAAAGAAATATTTTTAAAAAAGATGTCAAAACGTAAAAGCAGTGCCCATGATTATGAAGTTTTGCATAAAAAATTAAAAGAAATCGAAAAAGAACTTCAACGTGGCTTAAAAACAACATGCCGCCGTTCTCGCGGCCGTTCTCGTCGCCGTATCAGAGTGTTATCATCGTCGTCTTCGTCGCAGGACTCGCCGATAGCTGAAACTTATAACAGTGAGTGCATATTTTTTATTTTAACCTCATATTACCAAAAAATTAAAAATACTAATATGAAATTGCATTTGGTATTGTGGGCAGTTTTTGGGGCTGTCTCGTGCCACACGTATAGCGTTGCGGGTAGTTCTTGGGACTACTTCTTCGCTATCTATGCTTACTCCTCTCGAGCAAGCTTGCATTTTCATGGTACGTAATCGAACAATTGGTATTGCGGGCAGCTTAAGGGGCTGTCTCGTGCCACTCATATAGCGTTGTGGGTAGTTTTTGGGACTATCTCTTCGCTATCTAGGCTTACTCCTCGAGAAAGCCAGTTTCTTTTTATAGATAGATAAATCTATTTTATTCTATCGTACATTTTTTAAAGTACCTACACGGTACTGTTTTTATTTTAATTATTATAATGTATTGGGTAGTTCGAAGCTACTTCTCCATTGTAAGGCCATTAACGTAGCCAATACGAATATTTTCAGGTGAATCATCACCACCACCTGCAGAAGCAGAACCGAATCTGGGCCATGCAGAGCAGGTTCCGGCGAGTTTACCGGAACAAATTCTTCAAGATAATGAATCTGCACCAAACTTAGAAATACTTCCTGCACAGGAAAGTTTAGATGAAGAAACTCTCCAAATCATCGGTATTGATCCCACCAAATCAATAAAATACGAAAAAAATATTCAAAAGGATGTTGCTATCCGTTTTGAGCATACGGCAACTTCCGGTTTGTCAAAAGACGAACGTAAAGTACTTACGGATAAATATCTTATCCCTGAAAACTGCAAGCTTATTGGCGCACCGGCCTTGAATCCTGAAATCAAGGCTGCCTTGTCAGAGATGGTAATAAAGCGTGATAAAGCTATCTTAGCTAAGCAGCATGTCCTAGCTGCTGCAATATCTAGTCTCAGTGAAGCAATTACTCACATTCTTTCATCGAAAGAAAAAGACAATGAACTATTGCGGATTCTCATGAACACTGGACGCACATTATGTGATTGCCAACACAATGACAGCGTGACTAGGCGTAATTTCATCCTATCATCTGTTAAGAAGGACATGAAAGAATCACTGCAAAATACAAGAGTCGATGAGATGCTTTTCGGAAATAACCTCTCAGAAACGCTCAAGATAGCTAAAGCTATAAACAAATCTGGCGCGGAGCTGAAGACTCCTGTTACAAAAGTTACTACAAATAAACAAAATCCTCCAGCAAAAAACTGGAAAGGATCCAATATAACTCGAAAACCGCCTCTGAAGACGTCGAGTGCAGCATCTTCAACGATATCTACGCAGGCGAAAAATCAGCCCACGAGCTTATCCAGACCATCGCACACTCAGCGACAACCACGCAGCGCGATGCACAGTCGCCGCTAGGACTCGCGCCCACGACATTACCACCGGTAAAATGTTATGCTGGGAGACTGGCTCTTTTTTATGATCAATGGTTAC
This sequence comes from Lycia hirtaria, assembly GCA_947563715.1. Classification (NCBI taxonomy): domain Eukaryota; kingdom Metazoa; phylum Arthropoda; class Insecta; order Lepidoptera; family Geometridae; genus Lycia; species Lycia hirtaria. The sequence goes on from OX387375.1 coordinate 32,443,912, forward strand.
GTCTAACTAAAGATCCAGTTATCTTATCGTATATTGAAGGTTACAGAATACCTTTTTTGTGTCCTGTATTCCAAAATGATATTCCAACAACTAAAGAAAGTTCCAGTAACGAACATTCCTTTTTTGTTGAAGCTATAAATGACTTGTTAAAAAATGGCGCTATTTCAAAATGTCAGCCGTGCGAAGGCCAGTTCATATCAAGCGCTTTTTTAGTACCAAAACCAAACGGCAAAAGAAGATTCATCTTGAATCTAAAGAAATTGAATAAATTCATTGACACTAAACATTTTAAACTTGAAGATTTTCGGACTGCTATAAAATTAATATCAAAAGATTGCTATATGGCAAAAATAGACCTAAAAGACGCATATTTTTTTGTCAAAATTCATCCAGACTTTAAAAAATACTTACGATTTCAATGGAGTCAAGAACTCTATGAATTTAACGTTTTGCCGTTCGGCCTTAGTACTGCGCCCTATATATTCACAAAAATAATGAAACCAGTTGCTAGACTTCTTCGTTCTGCCGGCTATTTATCTACTGTTTACTTAGATGACTGGCTTTTAATTGGACAATCTTACGAGCTGTGTTTGGAAAATGTAAATAAGACTAAAACATTGCTAATGCTTTCGTCTTAAACCAAGACAAAAGTATTTTTATTCCAAGCAAAGATTGTTTATTTCTTGGATATATTATTGACTCGGAAAAATTTAAAGTACGTCTACCTTCCGAAAAAGTTGAGCAGATTAGTAAACAAATTGAACGAATCTCTTCTTTGAAAAGATGCAAAATCAGAGATTTTGCGCGGTTTGTTGGATTACTTGTTTCAGCATGCCCAGCTATTGATTATAGTTGGCTATACACAAAATTGTTTGAACGTATTAAATTTCTGAACTTACGTAAGTACAATGATAATTACGACGTATATATGAATATACCTAATTCTATAATGCCGGATCTGATATGGTGGAAACATGCAATCAGAAATACCGTTAATAAAATTAAAAATGATACCTACGATTTCGAAATTTTTTCGGATGCCTCAACTACGGGATGGGGCGCTGTACAGGGTAACGATAAAGCTAGCGGTATGTGGAGTGAATCGGAACGAACAATGCATATAAACTACTTAGAAATACTAGCAGCATTCTTTGGACTAAAAGTTTTTGCAAGGGAATTAACTAATTGCCAGATTCTATTACGAATCGATAACACTACAGCTATCTCTTATATTAACCGAATGGGAGGTATCCAATATCACCTTACAGAGGTGAAGGACCTCTGGCAGTGGTGCGAGAACCGGAATTTATATGTTTATGCCTCTTATATCAGTTCAGCAGATAATTCAGAAGCGGATGCAGAATCTAGGCGTATCCATTCAGATATTGAGTGGGCCTTATCATTTAATGCGTTCCAACAAGTATTAAATACATTTGGACATCCCGAAATAGACTTTTTCGCGAGTAGGTTGAACAAAAAATGTGACATTTACGTTTCATGGAACCGTGACCCAGATGCACATAAAATTAATGCGTTCACATTTAATTGGACAAATTTATATTTTTACGCTTTCCCACCTTTTTCAATAATTCTGAAAACTCTACGTAAAATTATAGCAGATAATGCCAGAGGCATTTTGATTGTACCCTTGTGGCCTACTCAGCCATGGTACCCTATTTTCAAAAGCCTGGTGGTTTCTCAAATCCTAATATTTAAACCGAATGATAACGTTATAAATTGTCCTCTTTCCAGCAATCGCAACATGCACAACCGAATTACCCTGGCTGCGGCAATATTATCAGGACAGCGTTTTCGAAGAGATTAATTCCTCTTGATACTTTAGATTTAATGATAGCTTCTCTATCTCAAAATTCACTTAAACAATATGATGTTTATTTGAAGAAGTGGTATTGTTATTGCTTCCAAAACGGGATTGACTTATACAATGCTACGGTTCCAGATATACTTAAATTTTTAACAAATTTGTATAATGAAGGAGCGCGATATGGAAGCCTAAACACTTGTCGCTCCGCACTATCTTTGATTATAGGAGAACATGTAGGATCTGACCAAAGTATTAAACGACTTTTTAAGGGTATATTTCGGTCTCGTCCTTTAATGCCTAAATACGAGTCGATATGGGATACATCTATTGTATTAAAGTTTTTAGAAAAGCTTTATCCGCATGGCCATTTGTCATTTGAAATGATTACGAAAAAACTGGCTACTCTGTTAACTTTAGTAACTGCACACAGGGTACAAACCCTTGCAAAAATTAATATTGACAACATTTCGTTTACACCTGGAAGGGTATCTATTAAAATAACAGAATTAATTAAAACATCACGAGTAGGTTACCCCCAACCACTCCTAATATTACCCTTCTTTGAACAAAAGCCCGAGATATGCCCGGTAAAAGTATTGCAAGACTATCTATGCAGAACAGAACCCTTACGTAAGGACATCAAAAGCCTTTTCATAAGCCTTAAAAGACCCCATGATAGAGTATCCAGCCAGACAATAAGTCGCTGGGTTCGAAACACGCTAGGTAAAGCTGGTATACCAGTTTCAACTTTTAGTGCACACAGCACGCGTCACGCTGCCGCTTCAAGCGCACATCGTCTTGGCGTAAGTCTTGACGTTATCAGAAAAACCGCTGGCTGGAGCGCCACCTCAAATACATTTTTTAAATTTTACAATAGGCCGCTTAACACGTGCGATAACGAATCGTTCGCCCGTGCAGTTATTGATAATTGTATTGAACGTTAAAAAATATCGAAATGTGTTTTTTACCGTCAGTAATTATAATTATAATTATAATTAATGTACTTAAATTAATTTAAGTTTCTGAAAAATAAAAGTTTTTTGATTACAATAAATCATGTTTATGCTTTTAAATCTAATACAGATCATTACAATCTCTAAAGAATATTTCACTAAAATATCTCTAAAGATCTACAAGTGTTTATCTATTTGCTGATCTCGAGGACGAAGCCGAAGAATAATTAGTGATTAAACGAACTTACCTGTAAGTGAAGTTCTATCATAATTATACGAAGGCTTCGTCCGAAGAGATCAGCAACCCACCCATGTCTTTTTTGAACAAGGTTACTCAAGAAATTTTCCCTTCCCTGATTGTGAAATATTGCTTTAATCTCTAAACTAAATGAAGGTAAGAGTCGAATGAGCGATCGGGTAGAAAAAAAAAAAAAAAAAAAAAGAGAGAAATGAGGGTAGGACCAGAACTCTCAATAAAGTGCGGAATGGAGTTCACTATGCGTTACTACAAGTGTTTATCTATTTGCTGATCTCTTCGGACGAAGCCTTCGTATAATTATGATAGAACTTCACTTACAGGTAAGTTCGTTTAATCACTAATTTTATGTTGACCTTCATTGTTGACGATGGTAAGCAACTATTTATCGGAGCAGATTTTTTGGAGCATTATAAGTTATTAATTTGTAGAATATAGCTGGTCGGAAAATTATTGACAAAGTAATGGAGCGTACAATGCCCGTAATTTTGAGCAAATCGACGCAGCCACAACTTTTCTACGCACTTCGTATTTGTCTATATATAAGTAGGTTAACGAGGAAGAATATTACAGACATTTTGAAACAGTTTTAAGCGCTTTTATGAGAATGGGATAAATATTAATCTCGGAAAATGCGAGTTCTTCAAAAGCGAAAATGATTCCTTAGGTTATCATACAACGAGCCAAGGAATACGCCAATTGGATTTTATCGCGCAATATTGTACTGATATTCAACATTCAGCACGTTAGTGGACGTGACAACGACATGCCTTCACCGATTAATTATGCAGATTCAGCAAGATGCCGATGCCGTACAGCGATCAAGAAACGCGACTTCGTGACAATTAGAAATTAAAATTTGAAAACGTCTAGCTTCCTGATTTAACTGAAGCATTAGCTGCGGTACGTTTACAGGGAAATATCGTCCTTATTTACCGAAAAAGTGTTAAGAACAAGTTTTTGACGCCATTCAAGGGCTAATTGTGATTGTTTATTAAATGTAACGAAATGTACCAGTTAAGCAAGCTCACAAACAGACGTCAGCAAAACTGGAGCATCGAATGCATCGACCAGCCGGTACATATGAGTTTGTCAGCATTATTTCTACTGAGCAGGCAAGGTTACCGTGTTTCTAGGTCATTAGTATATTGTGTGATGGCAATTTATTATTTTATTATCGTTTTTTTTCTTTTTTAAAGGGGGGAGTAATGTAGCCACATAGTTTAGTGTTCGTGATGCGTGATTATATGTAGAATGATAAGTCATCTTTAGGATACGTTAGCATAAATAATAAGAGTATGACTGATATAGATAGGAGGCCTCTAGCACGTAGTACTTAGTATATAAGCTTAGTTATTTGTAACAATAAATTAGACCGATACCAGCATGTGTCTCATTAACACCAACCCTTCAGCCCCGGCATACGGGTCAAGAGGGAGCAGAGCTGGTGAGAGTGAGGCATTAGTGTGATGGATGGAAGCATCATGGGAGCGGGGTGAGAATGGGATAAAATAAGCGAGGTGGGAAAGAGTGTGAGGCGGGAGTGAGGCGTAAGCGAGGTGAGAGTGGAGGGATTACAGTGAGAGGGGTGGGATTACGGTGGAAGGGGGTGAGTGTGAAGTAGGAGTAAAGTGGGAGTGAAAAGGGAGCAACAGACTCGGGCTGGGAGCAAGGTGGAAGCGAAACAGAAGTAGAACGGTATCGGTGTGTCAGTCAGGGGGATGCAGGAACGGTGAGTCAAGTGGGGTGTGGTAGGAGCGAGGTAAGAGCGCGAGAAAAGCAAGGTGTGAACGGTATGAGTACAGGAGTTGAATGAGAGTGAGACGGCAGTAGGGTTGGAGCGAGGCGGGAACGGGACAAGTGCTGAACGGAACGGAGTGGGAGCGAGGAGAAAGTAAAATGAGAACAAAGTGGGAGTGCGAAAGGTGCGAGGCAGAATAGCGAGTGAGTGTAGGGTGGAAATGGAGTGAAAGCGATCTGAGATCGGGAAGAACGGAACAGGAACAAGTTGAGAGCCGAACGGGAGCAGGGTTGGAGCGGGGCGAGAAAGGGATGAGAGTTTATTTTTCATTGAAATACATAAATCTACGTTATACCACTGACTCGACATTAATAGATTGGGTCGGAAGATTGGTTGGAGCAGGACGGAAGTGCGGCGGGATTGAGTTAGGAGTGAAACACGAGCAGGGCAGATGCGGTACAGGAGCATTAGCTTGGTGGGGGTGCAGTAAGTGCAAGTAGGAGCGTGACATGAACGAATTTCTTACGCGTACGAAGTCGTGGCGGGCAGCTAGTAGTACACATATAGGAAAAAAAACAATTTTAATTTAATCACAAAAAATAGGATCTATAAGCAAGGAAGAAGGGTCCGAATTTTAAAGTGTTTTAACCGTATCATGTGGGGTTTCATATGAAAGAGCTTAATTAGCACAAGCTAAAACAGGTTTTTAAATATTTTTACGACGTATATTTTAGTGTTAACTGATTTTGACGATTATTTTTAAAGAATACGATAATTTCGAAGATGGCTTCATTTCAACAAGTACACATAATGTGTTAAAAGGGAAACACAATAGGTACATGAAAGCATGACTGCATGATAGTGTTTTTTTTGGATAACTTACGATTTTTTTATTGAAGGTCACAAACAGTGTTGTACACAGCACTTACAAATAGTCTTCGTAAACTAACACTTATAGTACACAAAACCTTCATAGTGAACCTAGCTTACACTTAATTGCTTATCTTACACTAGAAAACACTATTTTCATGGAAGACATCCCATGCAAACAGCTAGCTCGTTCAGCTTTCCGTTACACGATGACAGGCCGCGACCGGGAGATTTCTTCAATGAAACGTACTATATACATGTTTCGCACACAATAGATAAACCATATTTTACTAAATAAAACTATAAACCTATCTATCCCTAAACTGTACAACAAGACTATCAAATTTTGAGGTCGAGTGAGGATTAATAATTTCCTATGATAACTTTCAGTTTAAAATCATTTTTAGTTGTTGCTTAGCTGAGGATAGCGAACCAAAATTGAAAATGTAAAAAAAAATACGAACATTTTCCTTATCGTAACTGGCACACATTCGTAATAATGGGGAGTTTGATAGCATGCGAGTTCTACACACTGGTTTAATGAAAGACTCGTTCCACTGTGTACACAACCGGAGGGGGAGGGTAGGGACTCTAACCTTAATCTTTTCTACAATATCAATCAATATATCCATTTACCAATTTATACAACATCTTTATGTCTAACATTTCGCGACGTTTTTGTAAAGATACAATATTATAATACCTGAGCCTAGACGCATAAGAACGGAGAATTTTACATTTATTTTCCATGTAAGCTAGATGATATAAAAAAATTGCTGAACACGCTCAAGTCTTTTAGAGTGTACCTCATAACCTGGATTCCACACAACGGTGCAATATTCCAGAATACTCCTAGCAAGTGTGTTGAAATGTTGTATGGAGAGATCTTTATTTTTAAAAGTCTTAGCTTGCCTAGCAACAAAACCGCACATCTTGCTAGCTCGTTTTGCGATCTGGTCAATGTGCTCTCGAAAATTAAGCTGAGCGTCCACTATTATACCAAGATCCCTAATGGAAGACACCTGTCTCAATTAGACGTTATTTATATTATAGCTAACAAGACAGCACTCTCGTTTTCGGGAGAAATTTATAAAGAAACATTTAGACGCGTTTAAAGTCATCCTATTATTCACACACCAACGCCAAACATTATCAATATCAGCCTGGAGATCCTCCCCGTCTTTTCGACTCCTGATTGCCTTATAGAGTTTAAGGTCGTCCGCAAAGAGTTTGACCCTAGATTTTACAATATTGGGTAAATCGTTTATAAAAATCAAAACGAGGAGAGGTCCCAGGTGAGAGCCCTGCGGAACACCGGAAGGCACTGCAGTTACATCAGATTTGAAACTTTTGACTACAACCAACTGCGATCTGTTCCGTAAATAAGACTCAAACCATCTCAGTAGCGTTCCGTGAATTCCTAGTCTATGAAGCTTTCTCAAATGTAAGTCATGGTCTACCAGGTCAAAAGCTTTACTAAAGTCTGTGTATATAGCGTGAGTTTCGTATCCTTTATCTAAAGCTTGAAGAATATCACTCACATAACCAGTAAGGTCGGTACATGTTGATTGCCGCGGTCTGAATCCGTGTTGGTTACGATTTAAATGTTGGGACACTTGCCAATATATTTTTTTAATAACCAAAGATTCTAATAGTTTGCCTACTCCTGATAGAATAGAAAATGGCCTGTAATTATCAACTCTAGATAGATGTCCTTTTTTATGAATAGGGGTGATATAAGCTGTCTTCTATATCAGAGGAAAACACCTGTGCTCAATGATTTATTAAATATCATAGATAGTGGTTTGGAAAGCTGGTTTGCGCATTCTTTTAGCACAATCGACGGGAGTGAGTCTGGTCCTGCTCCTTTGTTACTGTCTAGAGAAGTAAGTGCCTTCTGAATATCACTCTCATTAGTGCAGATTTTGCTCAAAGTTGTAGTACTATGCCAACTATCATGTTCATTCGAATCATTTGAAATATCATCGGAAATGGATGACCTAGACTGATAAACCGAATTAAAATGGTCAGAAAATAGCTTACAAATTGCAGGCTTTGGCGATGGGCTTCTCTAGTGACTGATTCATCGCCCAAGCCCATTTGGTTTGGTAGGGAGGAATTATTGCCTTTAAGGTTCTTTACGTACCGCCAAATATGTTTAGGTTTTTATTTAAGGAAACAACGAAATAACATTTTTGAAACAAGCAAAGCAGTCTTTTAACAGTATGTCACACCTTTTTCGGGCATCCGTATAGGTACGCTAATTTGTCTTGTAGATTTCCATATTTTTTATATCTTGAATGATATAATTAGCCTTTTCTTTCATGCACTTAATAAGGGGTCGTGAAAACCAAACTGGGTATCGTTCATTCTTACAGTATTCAAATGGAGTATTTTCATTCACAATGGGTACAAAAGTGTCATAAAAGACATTAACCATATCGTCAACATTCTTGCATTTACCTAATTATGTACTTCATTCCAGTTAACTAAGGATAGATGCTCATTTATTTTATTATAGTCAGATTTATAATATTTAAATATCTTACAGGATTTTCTTCTAATGGCTTTGAATGATTCAATATTGCGCATCATATGGTGCTGATGATACGTTTTTATCAGAAAAAAATGCACAAAACTACTGTATAATTTATTTAAATGACCATTCTTTAGATTCGTTTTCATAAAATCACTTATTTGTTGTGAAAAAATTCGTTGGAGTTTACGAAAAAGCGCATTTTTTTATTTTCGTTAGAGTTTATTTTTTATTATTAGAAAAAATGATTTCTATGACACTCAGAAAGTGAAGACAAATCTAATGACACTTCGCACATCAAAATCGGTGAAGCGGTTTAGACTGTAGGAGGTAATATAGAAACCTACATACGTACCCACAATTGATACTATATTTAACATTTGCTATACCTAGTGTGTTTAATAACGCGGTCACGAGAAGGCGCAGGCTTCAGAGCGCGGCGCGAGGAGGCCGCGAGCCGGCGCGAGGAGGCCGCGAGCCGGCGCGAGGAGGCCGCGAGCCAGCGCTAGGAGGCCGCGAGCCGACGCGAGGTGGCCGCGAGCCGGTGCGAGGAGGCCGCGAGTCGGCGCGCCATCATCAGCTCGGGTGCCTGATCACGGACCTAGTGCAGGTGTTTGAGAGGAACTACCTACATTTTGCTCATTATATAAGTAAATACATAATTGGATGAGAAGTAGATTTGTTCCTTAGCGATAAGGCCGCCTTTTGTACCTTCCTAACGCCCTAATCATGTCCCTCATGTTATTTTTATTATGGTGTCAATAAAGTGTTTTTGTATTGTATTGTATTGTCTATCTAGAAGCAGGTTATTAGTACACATACTGATATAATCTTGTATAAATTATGGTAAAATTTATAACTATCCAAGTTTGCTTACTTAAAGACTAGGTATATACTTAAATAGAGGTAATTTATACGTTATTAAGTATAATTGTGATTTACTCGGTCGCATTTAGAAGAGATGCATAGTAGTAGCCGATGTTTTTTACATCAAATCAATGAGACAATTGGATGATAATGCAAAAATCTGATATAATACTTACTGAATGTACATACTGGACAAAAATACTACTAATACATTTAGTTTAGATTCCTCGGCCCCCACATGCCAGCCTGGGGGCCGCCCGTCCGGCGGCGACACCACCGTACCCTACTTACTGCAACATACTACTAATACGTTTAGCTTAGATTCCTCGGCCCCCACATGCCAGCCTGGGGGCTGCCCGTCCGGCGGCGACACCACCGTACCCTACTTACTGCAACATACTCATCAGAATCACTGAACAAATAAAACTTGTAGAAACTAATAACACACATATATATAATGACGTATTTATAATAATACCTAATACTACTATGTACCCGAACTAAATACAAAGTATGTACGTACGTTCTCATTTTCAAGTTTATATGTACACAACAAACTGTACAGATTTTACTTTAATCAGCGATATTAATCTAAATCCGTTTAAAGGTAAATAGGTAATAATAACCCAATATAAATAACAAGCAGTATCTGCAGATATGATCAAGGCTCCGCGTCGTATGCTCGGCTAACTAGGGCGGAGCAGGGACGACGCAGCGGACTACAAGCGAGTAGGTGCGGAACACTCGAGTGCGGGCGATGCTGAGCGGGCTCCTAGCATAGGTAACGGTACTAGTGTTTATTCGACGTGTGGTAGGTATGTGTACCTACGTATCTATAGATAAGGATCGGTGATTCAGCTTGTTTCTGTGAAGCGGTGCGTGCGTCAGGGTCGCGCACTGCGCAGGGCGCTAAGGCGCGCCCCGTGGCCGCGTCCGCCCTGCGGCTGCGAGGCCGGTGCGCCGCCACTTACACCCTGCTCCTACTGCACACCGCTGACATTACTGAAGGCAAGATATTACTAAACAAGGCTGACCTCAGTACCTAATGTGACCTCACACAGGTGGCAGGACGACAGTGGGTGCGGGCCGCGCGTCAGGCTACAATTCTTAGAATAGACCTACGTTTAGCGACGAACTTATTCAGACTGGAAAATGATAATGATAAATTCGTAAATTCCTAACCTAACCTAACCTAGGTTAGGTTCTCAAGGCTGATATGAATCATGTTAAATTATAAAAGCGGGAATTTGCTCATATCTTACAGGGAGACGATCGGAAATATGTAAAAATTAGTATTTAATATTGCTATTTTCCTATAGATACGAATCTCTGAAGTGATAGATTAAAAAGATAATTATAATTGGTTATCAAAATCGAGACATGCCCAGTAATTGACCTGACTAAATAATATACAATGCACCTGCTGAATACGCAAAGTTTTTGTCTCTACAAATTCCAATTTTTAAGGTTCCGTACCTCAAAAGGAAAAAACGGAACCCTTATAGGATCACTTTGTTGTCCGTCTGTCTGTCTGTCTGTCGGTCTGTCCGTCCTTCCGTCCGGGAGTCAAGACCTGTATCTCGGGAACGCGTGAAGGTATCGTGTTGAAATTAAAACCATATACGCAAATCCACAATCTCTTGCTGCAGAAAGAAAAATCAAACTTCTCAGTTTTCGTAAAAAAAGTTACAGCCGAATATGTCGTAAAAAACGCACATTTCGACACTCACAAGGGAATCAAAACCTATGGGGTACTTCGCTTTGACCTAGAACTATGAAATTTGGCAAGAAGCATTTTTTTATTTAGTCACAAAAAATAGTGTCTATAGGCAAGGAATGAGGGTCCAAATTTTAAAGTGAATTTACCGTATTATATTGGGTATCATATGAAAGAGCTTCATTAGCACCAACTAAAACAGGTTTTTAATTATTTTTACGATGTATATTTTTTGATTTATGAAGGAAAATATTTAAAAAAACATCCCCCTCATTTAGTTTGGACGGCACCCTCGGTGGGAAAATCTGACTCGCATTTGTCTGGTTTCTATTTTCCTTGAATTTTGATTTTTTACATTAGATAGATCTACGATTGACCACCAAATCGCCTGATGTTAAGCGACGGTGAGCCCGAGAATAGAGTTCGTCGATCTAGAATATATCTATTCACTCTAGCTTATAAAATTTTAACATTATAGTTCTCAGGAAACAGAGAGGTCGGCAAAGAATTCCATTCCTGTGCAGTACGCATCAAGAACATGGACCCAATATAGGTATTTGAGTACCTACGGATTTTTGGCTTACTAATGCAAGTTCGTACAATAAAAGTGAAATGGAAGCTCCTCGTTTAGTTATACGAGTACACCATGAAACGATGTCGTTTTGTGTATTTCCTATACCTATAGCCATCCGGTAGGAGAAGGATGATAATAGAGTTAAAATAAGAGTGAGTGAGAGTATACGTGGTTGGTGTGTGTATGGTGTGTGTGCGACGAGTGTGTGAGGGTGTGTGTGTGGGGCGATTAACGCTATCGCGTGTACCTAATAATTAGACCGATGATCGATGTCTCAAGTAAGCCTTTAATTGATTAGATATCGGGTCGCGCTATCGCGCCTTATCCACTTTTTATTGTTCCAATACCTACCTATCGTAAATATGTATACGGATCGCGGCTTCGCGGCGCACAGCGCGCATAGCCGCATACCTACTCCTGCCTACACGACGTTAATGTTCAGGGATAACTGTGGATTAACAGCAATGATGCTGGATTAGCTGATATTATGAGCGCCGCCGCGCCTGCGCAATGTACCTACACGCGCTCATATTTACATCAAACACAAATGTTCATTATTTAAATGTCTTATTCACCTACCCAATATGAAAAGATCTATTTTCTGTGCAAGTGAGAGAAAATCTCGTTATTATGGTCAACGGCTTAAAATAATTTTGAAAATAAAATATAAACAGTACTTATCCACCAGCTTTGATAAAGTATCGACGGGACGTGGCGTCACTCCTCAACAACGTTCGAGATCAGTGAAGTCTAATTGCACGATTCAAATGATTTCGATATTCAAAATAAAAGTAATTTAAAAAAAATAAACTTTAATTTAAATTATTGTCAGAATTGCACAATTTTTGTATATGTTAGTATAGACTAACTGTTTATTTATAGGTACTTAATAATGAAATTTGGCACACATGTTTAGAAGCTGGTATAGACCAGCTTCTAAACATGTGTGCCAAATTTCATAAGTGTATGTATGTTTGTCCACGCATTACGCAGAAACTAGAAGTCGTATTTAAATTATTATATTTTATTTATTGAATAAAGTATCTTTCAACTTAGGAGTCACTGTAAGTTTTATAATAATAATAATAATAAGGGTTTGCCTGTGCAATTGCAGATGAAGTTATCAAGACGAACAACTATCGGAAATATATCATGAAGGACGGTACGGTCGACATCTGTCGGGCATGCCACCGTCCCGGAGAGTCTCTCCGACATATTATTTCCGGTTATTCACATCTTGCTAACGGCGAGTATTTGCACAGACACAACCAAGTAGCCAGGATCATCCACCAGCAACTTGCCCTTCAATACGAGCTTGTCGAGTCAGAGGTGCCGTACTAACAGTACGCACCAGTGCCAGTTCTCGAAAATAGCCGTGCTCTGCTCTACTGGGACCGTTCTATCATCACGGACAGGACTATTGTTGCCAACAAGCCTGATATCGTGATCGTAGATCGGTCTCAGCGCCGGGCAGTGCTCGTCGACATCACCATCCCACATGATAAGAATCTCGTGAAGGCCGAGAAGGACAAGCTCAGCAAGTACCTTGACTTGGCTCACTAGTTAGCCGCCATGTGGGATAGTGACTCGACGATCATTGTCCCGATAGTCGTTTCGGTGAACGGTGTCATAGCGAAGAGCCTCGACCAACATCTCAAGAGGCTCTCGCTCGATGATTGGGTCAAGGGTCGGATACAGAAGGCAGTCATCCTAGACACGGCACGTATTGTCAGGATGTTCCTTTCTCTGTAGCCCCTACCACCGGCAGCTTGAGCCCCGCCCCGCTGCCGGCGGCACCCTAGTTTTAAGTTTTTTACAATATTATTTATAATATTATTGTTTATTTTTTATAAGTTTATATTTGTGTTGTAAAAAATTTAGAATTAAGATTGTATATAAATAAATGAGATAATAATAAGCTCAGCAAGTACCTTGACTTGTCATCGTCATTAAGACCAAAGGCAAACTGCAGCTACATGACAGCGTCTCGCATGCAGTCGTGGCAGTCTCGAGGCACACCGGGACCTTCACTTACTACACCGATGATGAAGGAGATGCCATCAGCCGTTTTGTGCGGCGGGCAATGGCAGCTACACCAAGGACCATTTTAGACTACAACCTCAAAATGGCTATCAAAGATCGCAACACGGCGGTAGTGGAGGCCCTGAATGGAAAGTTTCGCTGCTTGTTATAAAAAAAAAAAAAAAAAAGTGTTAGGTGTTAGGTTATTTTTATTCTTTAGTTGTCTGTCCCTAATTTTGTAAATTCTTGTATGTATTATTTGTCCCCGTTGTGTTATTTTAATAATAATAAGAAAGCGTGTATACTCAGTGCACTCACGCTCACTAAAAAGCTTCTTCTTGCGGCGGCGTCGTGTGGCGGGTCGCCCTCTTCCCTCAAACATGGTTGAGGAGAGCGATGGCTGGCACATGCGTCAACTCGTGAACGGGTGCTGCTTGCGGGAGCTGGACTGCTCGGCGTATACACGCATGCATGTTAGTTAAGTCTAAATTAAAATTTTGTCTTCCTCTTGCATAACTTAAAAAAAAAAATGTAAGTAGTTATAAATGCATATATTAGTTCATAAAAGGCACGGACCCTGGAGTCTGTGGAGAATAAATTTGTTAATAAAAAAAAAAGTACCTTGACTTGACTCACGAGATAACCGCCATGTGGGATGTTGATTCGACGATCATTGTTCCGATAGTCGTATCGGTAAACGGTTTAATTGCGAAGAGCCTCGACCAACATCTCAAGAAGCTCTCGCTTGATAGTTGGATCAAGGGTCGGATACAAAAGGCAGTCATCCTAGACACGGCGCGCATTGTCAGGAGATTCCTCAGCTTGTAGCCCTTACCGTCGACAGCTTGAGCCTTGCCCCGCTGCCGGCGGCACACCAGTTTTAAGTTTTTTACAATATTTATGTTATATTTATATGTTTATATTTGTATTGTAAAAAAAATTTAATTTAGAATCGAAATAAATAAATGTGAATAATAATAAAGCATTTATTCCAGAAAAAAAAGTACAATAATACATATTAAATTTTCTGCCAAACTACAAAATAGTTTATTGGCAGATAAGCTCTCTATTAGACTATTATGTACATTCAACAACACATAACAACAACAAACAACATTCGGATTTTTTGTTATACTGTTCCTAGTTTGTTTATTATACTTTATATATTGTACTATTCTAAATCAGCTTCACAAACTCTTCTAGTAATTCAGTGACTATGCATTTTTTAAATTCCTGTTTAATAAAAGTAATTAAAAAAAATTAAACCGACTTCAAACTGAAAAGAAAGAAATAACTCGACGAAAATCAAAACTGGGCGTCTACCTAAGTAGGTACGTACACCAACTATTGTTTTGTGGTCGGTGTCTGTATAGGACTTAGTTGATGATAGCTTAGGTCCTGACACCGACCTCAAAAAAAAGTTGGTGTACGTACCTACTTGATACCGTACGAATTGATAACCTTCTTTTTTTGGAAGTCGGTTAATAATTCGAAGCGGGATATTAGACGTCTGTCTCCGCGCTAAAGCTTAATTTAGATTGAGAAGTCTCAATCTAAATTAATCTTTAGCGCAGCGACATAGAATCTTTAAAACAAAATATTTTAGTTCGTCATTGTTAGTATTTAAGTATCGGTCAACCCAGGACACCATATTCGTGAATATTGTTTTAGACTTTACGTCCGCGTGATAGAAAGTCTAACAGTATCCAGTGTAACATCACCCAGTAACATCTAACAGTATCCAGTGTAACATCACCCAGTAACATCTAACAGTATCCAGTGTAACATCACCCAGTAACATCTAACAGTATCCAGTGTAACATCATCCAGTAACATCTAACAGTATCCAGTGTAACATCATCCAGTAACATCTAACAGTATCCAGTGTAACATCATCCAGTAACATCTAACAGTATCCAGTGTAACATCATCCAGTAACATCTAACAGTATCCAGTGTAACATCATCCAGTAACATCTAACAGTATCCAGTGTAACATCATCCAGTAACATCTAACAGTATCCAGTGTAACATCATCCAGTAACATCTAACAGTATCCAGTGTAACATCTAACAGTATCCAGTGTAACATCATCCAGTAACATCTAACAGTATCCAGTCTAATAATGGACAACTTTCATTCAATTTTCAGAAAAATTTAAAACTATAGACTAGTCTCTTATCCTTCCCCGGGCATACTGTAAAAATCAGTGAGGGAAATTGGAGTTCATGTAGGTGGGCTGCCGCGCCGCGCCGGACACACCGTACACACAGACAGACAGACAAAAATATAAAAATTGCTGTTTTGGCTTTCTGTATCGATAGTAATGCATCCTCCAATCAATTTTTTTCAAATATATTTAATGTACAGATTTTGACCCGTTACAGTTCTTACGACCATTAAAATGCATCAACTTTTCTTATTTAGAAATTGAATAATTAAAAGTCACAATACAAACTGATGCAAAATAGTGTATTTGTATATCGAATGTCAGATTGTGCGCTGCAAGTCCTTCATTCCGAGCGTTTGAGATGAGAAGTAGGTACATGTACCTAGATGATAGATATCACGACGAATCCAATACCTATAAATAAACAGTTTTCTGAGATGGTGTGTTATCTAGAGCCGACCGTCGAACGCTGTCAGCGGCTGAGGCGAGGTGACGCGGGAGTCTGGACGGTATCGCGCGTCTCCTCCTCGTCTCCCTGCGCCGGACATTATGTCGGAGCGACATCCTGTCACATCCATCAACTTGGCATCTACCCAGCTGCCTGTTAACTTACGTATTATTTCTATTCAATAATTTAAATTAATAAAGAATAACGAAATACTAGTTTTGCATTTCACAAAGATACGGAAAGCACGCTGAAGTTGTACATAGGGCCGAAAATACTACTTTTTGTTCCTAGGGAGAATCGTTATTTCCGAGCTGTCAAATTATTAGAAAATCACGTTCTATTTTTAAACGACTTGAAAAAAAGGAGGTCTTCAATTCGACCTGTATGTTTGTAATATTGTCAGAACTACATAGTTTTTTTATATGTTAGTTACCATCTTCTAAACATGTGTGCTAAATTTCATAAGTGTAAAAATATTTAAAATCCTGTTTTAGCTTATGATACCCCACATGGTACGGTTAAAGAACTTTAAAATTTGGACTTTTTTTCTATATGCATACTTTAACACAATGCCAAATCAATGCAAAATCTTGCCAAATTTCATAGTTCTAGGTCAACGGGAAGTACCTCATAGGTTTTGATTCCCTTGTGAATGTCGAAATGTGCGTTTTTGACGTGACAACGTCTAATAAATCGATGAACGCCGGCTGCATGCACACTGCATGACTCATTGTCCCGTTACGTTACGCTCCTTGTCCCGTTACAACCGCGCGCGGTGGCTGAGGAAGCGGGCGGGTGTGCGCCGCGCCTGACTGTCGCTTCAATTATTTATCATTCCTCAGAGCTCGCGTGCGGACGTATGTTGTCACGTTAAACTATCGTCCGTAAACCGACTTTACAGACAACCAATTTTTTTTACGACATATTCGGTTGTACCTTTTTTTTTACGAAAACTGAGAAATTTGATTTTTCTTTCTGCAGCAAGATACTATGGATCTGCGTGTATGGTTTAATTTCAACTCGATACCTTCACGCGTTCCCGAATAAAGCATATTTTGGTAATTAGTCCTGTTTTTCTGTGCTGTGTTCATATATTGCATGAGAGTACGGAAGCCTCGGTGTGCGAGTTAATTCGTACTTTGTCGGATTTATTTTTACTATTTAATACTTTGTAAATTTTCCTTTTCATATTTTCTGATTGGGTATCTCTCCGTAAGCTAGATTATTTATTATTTACCGTGGTAAAGAGTGAGAAGTTCATTGTCTCTCCATATTGTTTTGAGTACTATAACTCATCTCGCGATTGTAATTTGTTAATTTTCTGTATCTAATATAGTTATACCTATTTCAAAAATTGTGTAGTATCTGTGTATTCAAATGTTGCTTTCGGTGTGAACCGATTAACCGCCTATTAAGGCGTTATGATTTCCGTTCTCTCCCGCATTGTTTCGCAAGATTTTACAAGATTGTAGCGAGGAGCACGAGTCACGCTCGCCGGACATCATGGTGGCCCGAGAGACTCGTTCGAATCATTCAACCGTGGCCTGTAGGTACCTACATGTTCTCGCACTATGTGAAGTTTTTATTTTATTACAAATCGATACTACCGCTTGCCATCAGACGAGTCGGTGCTCTGACGACGTATCTATTTCGTATGAATTAAAAAAAATATACCAAACTGTCTATTTTCCCTGTGATTAGAATGTGGTTTTTTTTTTTTTTATTCGAAAATAGGCTTGCGCTTTACCGTCAACTCACCTGGTGTTAAGCGACAGTTAAGGTCTACGATGGAGCGCGCTTGCCTAGAAGAAACCTAATCACTCGCGATTTGAAGACACCTAGATTATATCCAGTCGGAAAGACCCATTCAGGAAGCGCATTCCACAGTTTGGCAGTACATACAATGATAGTGGAGCCAAAGCGTTTCGTACGTGTTTTCGGAATATCAACCATATAACGATGTCGCTTTTTCGCGCTTCTTGCGGTCCGATAGAAAAATGGGCATGGGGGAATGAGATCATGCAGAGCAGATGCACATTCACCGAAATGTAAGTATACGATAAAAAACCGACAAACTACCTACTTTGCGACGATGCTCCAGACTTTGAAGTTTAGTCCGGACAAGGGAATCGTCACAAATGAGCCTCTTAGCACGCCTCTCAATGGTCTCTAACGCTTCGAGCTGATACTTAGCAGATCCATCCCAAAGGTGCGAACAGTACTCCATGCACGACCGAACTTGTGCTTGGTATAGCGTAAGCAACTATTCCGGCGTGAAGTACCGACGCACCTTCGAAAGGATACCCAGTTTTTGGCAGCTAATTGAGCCTTAGACTCAATATAGGAGCCAAAGTTAAGGCTGGACGTCAAAGTTACGCCTAAGAGCTCGAGGTGGTCCTTAATCGGAATCGAAACATCTCGGAAAGTACTTAGGAGCCAGCTGGAATGGGCTCCTTTCCATTCATTTATATTTAAACAGTAATTAAACCAAACCGGGTCGATCGTAGTAATATCGATACATTACATACATGGCAAATACAGGACGTACACACAAAAATTTATTGTATAAAATCGCGTCCACACTAGAGCCGCACGGCTGGTGACCTCTCGTTTCTTTCCCTCGGGGAGGAGAGAGAGGCTAGAGATCGCGACTCGACTTTTCTTTCAAAATTAATGAATGTTCACGTTCCCCCAATCGCATGCACTCGTTACGCGGAGCCCAATCCGACGGCGCGAGGGAAACCCGTGGAAAGTATAACGACGAGTGGGCGCATGGCGACCGGCGCAGTTCGACCAATGAGCGAGCGGCAGCGCACGCACACAGGCGCAGGCGGCGACGTGCGCGCTGCCGCCGCCGCTATCTGATAAGCAGATCGTCCGCGGCCGCGAGCGATACGGCCGATAGCGGCGCCTCGCAGCTCCACAGAACGCGCCGCGCGCTGCGACCCACCGCCGCGACTACCGCCAGCGCCGCCTGCACCCTGCACTGGGTGAGTGCCGGTTATCTACTATATCTTGTCTCTCCGATAGAGGGTCGTGTCTGTGCGATAACTACCTGAACTTCATTAACGGTTCCAGATGTGTTTCGTGTCGTTTCCATGATTCATGTTCCGTTTCACGAATCGTGTAGGAGCTGAGTAGTTCCGGGATCGTGGGACAATCGTACTATCGAATTCTTTGTATACGGGGGTTAGACGTGATAACGTTCTGAAAAAATATAATCGTTTGAGTTGTATCAAACCATAAACTATATAGTTCAGCAATAACGTTCACTGGATTCACCGGCCGTGAGTGATGCAGGTATCATAAACGTGCAAAAATAATATTGACGTTATTTATAAATAGTTTTATTTAGTGTTTGTCCACATTTTATTTGTTAATTATTCTATTTTATTAGGTTTCCTTACCTCAATAGGAAAAAACGGATAATAAAAAAAATATGATTTCCTCCTTTTATTTACTAGTTTGTACGGAACCCTCGGTGGGCGAGTCTGACTCGCACTTGTCCGGTTTTTTTTTAATGTACAGTGACGGCGCTGCGTCTGCTCGCTCCGCATATATTTGGGAAATCCTATGAGTTTGTTAAAAAAAAAAAAACTAAATAGTATCATAGAAAAGATTAAACATAAACATGTATCTAAAAAATACGGTCAATATTCAGAACAAATCGCTAAATATAAAAATTAAGTGGTCAATCGGAAGATAAATGTATGGTTGAGTTCTCGGGAGGTGGTTTAGGCCTTCTGGGACCCGGGCCGTAGCACGGCGTAGCTCGCCGGCCGCCGCGCGCCGCCGCCGCCGGGGTCGGCCAGGTTTGATGCAAGCAGCGTCTGAATTATTAAACTAGTCGTTCTATGAACAGTAGACCTCGCGAGAGAACTTATTTGCAGCTCACTTTGGATCATCTGTATTAGTACCTACGTAAAGTTGGCTTAGGAGGCCGTATATACAATTTTGGCTGATTTCGCAATTTTTAGTGATTTTACAGACGTTATTTCACGGTCAAAAACATTTTTTCCATAAGCCTAAGCACCTTGAAAGATCAATTTAATTTTAATAAACAATTAATACAAAACATAAGATATAGAAAAAATTAAAAGATCCATCCCAAAGGTGCGAACAGTACTCCATGCACGACCGAACTTGTGCTTAATTAAAAAAAACAATGTATATATTCTTATAAAAACAAATAATAATTTTACAAATGGAGAAAACGTAAAATCAAGAAAATTATTCAGCAGCGCTAAAATGCATCAAGCACATCCACGCGCCCTCACTGTTACACGCAATCTGAAGTTGGGTGTCATATCTCGACAACCACTTGACCAATTCTGTTCATTTTTACTACAAGTTGTAATAATTGTGTATTTTACGTACCTACCTGTTGGTAATTAACGCCACAATAAACTTCCCCCCTTTTTATGGGAACCACCGCTCTTATCAAAAATCGCCGACGACAAAAAAAACCATAGAACCTATACACCAAGTTTCATCAAAATTGGTTCAAAATTACGCCCTGTACGCGAGTACGAACATACAAACAAATCACAAACTCACAATTCACAAACAAACTGACAGACGAAAGAAAATTTGGCCAGTTGATGAAGAGACGCTTCGCTCGCTCGGTCAATTAAATATGAAAAAAAATTGTAAAGTTTCTTGTTTCAAGAAAAAATAATTAAAGAAATATGATGTTTACGACAACTAGGTTCCACTGGATGGGCCCAGCAGGATATTCCAGATACTACGATAAAATACAAACAGTACTTATAAAGGAACGAACGAAATTCCAACAAAAATACAAAACGAATAGTTTTTAGTCTCGGAAATATTAATTAATTAATGTACAGTTACATGTAGAATATTATTAATATACCTACTACTCGATTATTGTTTTCCATTTCCGTCATGTGGTAACTCAAGCCTGGAAGAAAATTAGTCCATTTATAGTAAGTATAGGTACATTCATTCCATATTATTAGCTGTGACTCTCTCACTACAGATGAAATAAATATTTTAGATTTTTTTTACTTTTATGTGTGATACTTATAACTACAAAATATTATCTTTTTATCTAATAAACTTTTTGCTAATAGAACGTATCTTAAACATTTTGATTTAGGTGCAAGTGTTAAATGCGCCGTATATTATTAAACTTATTCATTTATTGTGTTAACGTAGAAGCTCTTCTTACAACTCCATGAGATGGTAAAATATTAATATTTCATATTCGTTTAAAATTCATACCTCCTCGCGTCTCTGAAAAATACTTACAGACAGACAGATAACCAGAAATACTTACAGACAGACAGACAACCAGAAATAGGAACAACAAGGTAATAACATAAAATTACTTTTTACTTTTGAAGTGCGGAATAATAAATGAATGTGTTTTAGAGGAAAACTAATAGCTACAGAACGGATATGAAACTGAAAAAATTTAACTATAAAACTTTACAAGTAGTTATTTGCTAATATAACTAGTATGTTCCATGTGTGTGTATGTATGTATTCGTGGTGTGTGATTTTCGCGTATTTTCTAAATCTTCGAGTCTATTTTCCGATTTAGAGACCGGCCCGAAACCCTTTCTTCAAACTTGAAGATGACGTCTGATTCTGGCTATTTAATATTATTTTATTTTTTATTATTAAGGTGTATTTATCTTGATATTATGAACTAGATATAACGAGTTAGTTATTAATAGACTCAGTGTTAATAACGCAGCATTTGGAGCAAACAAAAACAAATGATTCAGGCTTCAGTACAAAGAAATCTAAAGAAAGAATCAAGAAAAAACTTCAAAATCAAAATAATTTTATTGTCAAACTTATATTTACACATATCAACAGTTTCGACCATTGCAGACACACATAGGTACAATACTTTTATGCATTACATTAAAATATTAAATTCATTAGGTATTGTATAGAAACAATAACAGACTATTGGTAAACTAATAAGTATTAAAACTGCGGTCAAAGTAAGATTGTATATGTAACATTACTTTTATCAATTCAAATAAAAAAAAAATGTATTGCATAATTTACAAGAATGTCAAAAAAAGTAATTATTCTTCTATTTTATCATATAAAAATTCATGTACCCTGTAATATCGTTTCGTTGTCAAAAAATTAAACATTCTACCCTTAAATGTAGGTACGCACACCGATGTAGGCACTAATATAGGTAAATGTAGGTACGCATTCCGATGTAGGCAGTGATATAGGTAAATGTAGGTACGTATTCGGATGTAGGCACTGATATAGGTAAATGTAGGTACGCATTCCGATGTAAGCACTGATATAGGTAAATGTAGGTACGCATTCCGATGTAGGCACTGATATAGTTAAATGTAGGTACGCATTCCGATGTAGGCACTGATATAGGTAAATGTAGGTACGCATTCCGATGTAGGCACTGATATAGGTAAATGTATGTACGCATTCCGATGTAGGCACTGATATAGGTAAATGTAGGTACGCATTCCGATGTAGGCACTGATATAGGTAAATGTAGGTACGCATTCCGATGTAGGCACTGATATAGGTAAATGGTTATAAATTGTTGGAGTCATTCCTAGAACACTTTTGTTTAATAGTCTCGATCGGTAACTACACTGACGCGCTGAAGGCCCAGCGAGCCGCGAGCTCGGGCCTCGCCTCTCGATCGGTAACTACACTGACGCGCTGAAGGCCCAGCGAGCCGCGAGCTCGGGCCTCGCCTCTCGATCGGTAACTACACTGACGCGCTGAAGGCCCAGCGAGCCGCGATCTCGGGCCTCGCCTCTCGATCGGTAACTACACTTTAAAAAATTCTTCTATCCATTATTCGTAAAAGCCATTGTGAAGGACCATAAATGTTTATCAAATTTTCGGGTTTTTAATATCTTTATCAAATTTCCTTTACTTAAAAACCTTTACTTCATATTACTATAATAAAATGGATTCAATATCAGCTTGGTTTGTATAAGCTGTGCCACAGCCCACAGCTGCGCGCGAGCCTTCTCATTCTGAAAAGGGTAAAAACATAATCTACTACACTGGTCAAGTGCGGGCTGGTAGTTTCTCACGATTAACGGGATATTAACATTTTGGGCGCAGTGGCATGCGACATGTATCTAGACAAGTCACCGTACCAATACATTGACACAATATTATCCAGGGAACAGTCGTGATAGCACAAAACAATTATGCATTTAAAAAAAACAATCGTGTGGTTATCAGGAGGTGTGCGCTTTATGTAATTCCATCTAATGTTAATTGATTTTTATTTACACACGTTTTATATCTATATATATATACTTAGTCTGGCCATAAATACTGTTACAGTTAAAAATAAGAAAGATATTACATTTGAATTTGGAATCTGTCATTTTTATACGATTGTTCATTGAGTTTTCTAATTTTGGCGCCAATACATTGTACAATATTTTGCGATATTAAAATGGAGTGGGGTGATAAAGAGAACCGAATCGCTGTGATTGCATAACACAAAGTTGGTATGGAGCCAAATGCATTTTTTAAAACTCTCCATACGCTTGGTATTAGTCAAATGTTTGCGTACCGGGCTATTAATAGGTACAATGAGACCTCCTCTGTTTGTGACAGAAAAAGATCTGGCCGTCCACGTAGTGTTCGTACGAAAAAGGTGGTCAAAGCAGTAAGGGAAAGAATTCGAAGAAATCCTGTCCGAAAGCAAAAGATTTTATCTCGGGAGATGAAGATAGCACCCAGCACCATGTCGCGTATTTTAAAAGATGACTTAGGACTTGCAGCCTATAAGAGACGCACTGGTCATTTTTTAACTGATAATTTAAAAAAGAATAGGGTGGTAAAATCGAAACAACTACTGAAGCGGTACGCAAAGGGAGATCACAGAAAAATTTTGTTTACGGATGAGAAAATCTTTACAATTGAGCAACATTTTAACAAACAAAATGACCGTATTTATGCTCAAAGCTCTAAGGAAGCTTCCCAATTAGTCGACAGAGTGTAACGTGGGCATTATCCGACTTCAGTGATGGTTTGGTGGGGTGTTAGCTATGAAGGAGTGACTGAGCCATATTTTTGTGAAAAAGGTATCAAAACATCGGCACAAGTGTATCAAAATACCATTCTTGAGAAGGTAGTTAAGCCCCTTAACAACACCATGTTCAATAACCAAGTATGGTCCTTCCAACAAGACTCGGCGCCAGGTCATAAAGCTTGGTCCACGCAGTCTTTTATTCACGTCATTCAGTCACGATTATGATTTAGGGTCAGTTTTAGAGAGTATGGCTTGCTCTAAACGCCATGATAATTTGGAGTCCCTAAAACAATCCATACGATTGGCAGTGAAGAATTTTCCCATGGAAAGAGTGCGTGCTTCTATTGATAACTGGCCTCAACGTTTAAAGGACTGTATTGCAGCCAATGGAGACCACTTTGAATAAGCTTTTATATTTTAAATTGTTTTATATTCATGTATTAAACTAACACACTGTAAAAGTAATAAATATTATTTGCAATTAAAAAATAATTTTTTTCTTCGTGACAATATTTATGGCAAGACTAGGTATATACTTAAGTTCAAAGCTGTTTGTTTTCCAAAAATAAATAAATAAAGAAATCAACAATTTTGCAGTTGTAGCGGATTAGGTTTATCCTCTTTGCTTGAAGTCACAGAATTCGCCCTATTTACTTAGGCTTGCAGTATTCGTGCCTGTTTTTTTTCTTTTTTTTATATTTTTATTCTCGGTTGCCAGTAAAATTTTAGAACTTTTCCTTTTTGCTGCGGGCCTGTATGGGAGCAGTATTCATTTTATATATATTTGCTATTATTAGAGATACAGTGTTATAATTATATCAAATAATGAACTCCCAAACAATATTAAAGCCCTTGGAATGACTTTATGACTCTCTTTACATGACGTAAAAAGGGACATTATTGAGCAGGTGGTGTAAAAACTTATTTTATAATATATTTATGGAAAATTAACAGCTACATAACAGATATTATGACACAGAAATATATAATATTATTAGACGTTTTTAAAGTTATGTATAATATAATTTTAACATTTTTATAGTGAAAACAATTTAAGAGGAGTTGCATAAAGTTGGACTTCATTGAATATTGTTATATATGTAATTAATAAATCTAGT
Source organism: Lycia hirtaria (assembly GCA_947563715.1). Taxonomy (NCBI): domain Eukaryota; kingdom Metazoa; phylum Arthropoda; class Insecta; order Lepidoptera; family Geometridae; genus Lycia; species Lycia hirtaria. The sequence continues at coordinate 32,469,034 of OX387375.1, forward strand.
AGCTACACAGCAGACTGCAACGCTGGTTCCGTACAGGTAGTTCCGCCGGTACGATATAATTCCAACGTAGTAAGTAGGTGCTGTATCACGCCGCGCCGTGTAGGCCGCGCGCTCGCGGCTGCGCGCCGCCGCTGCGCAAACACACGGCCATAAAGTTGCATCGCGTCCTGAGCTCTAGCTTCTAGCTTCGCTGCATTATGACTCTTAACCTGCTCTAAATGAAGCACAAATTATTCTAAAATGTCCTGCCGGTTGTCGGCTGTGAAATAATGAACCGTATATGTATAGCCATACGATATAAAGCGAGTTGTCGAATCGCGTGTTTGCTCGCGGGTGAGCACACAGCGCCTCGCAGCTCTTCCGCCGTGCCACACGTTCGCTCTACATTTTATACACGTTTAATTTTTTTAATAAAACAATATTACATTAGGCGCAGGATCAAAATGAACACGAGTAAGGAAAAGGGACGCGACTAAAACGACCGATTTAAAGATGAAAGGGTTAGATTATTTCCTCATTTGGAGTTTCGGGGTCTGTAGATCGGTAAACGCAAATTCCCTCAGAATACGAAAAGAACAGAGATTTATTTTTTTCGAGTATTTTATAACTTAGTTTCGTTTATCAAAACTGATCCCATTCAGTTCGAAGAAATACGAGACGAGGTCGGCGCCGGCGCCGGCGCTGTTCGTGTTTGCAGAGACGTTTCCGCGCGACCTTCCTTCCGCTCCGAAAACGGGCTTTCTGTATTTATTTGATCGTTTAAGAAACAGGATTTTGTCGTTCGTCGAGCTCGAAACCGTTTCCGAATCTAGGGCGACTCTATGAGGGACTCTTTTATCCGGAGCGATTATAAAGATGATATTATCACGTCGCACAGGTAGGAGAGATGATGGAGAGCGTTCAACAGATGAGCCACGAGGGCGAGGAGGAGGCGCGCGACGATGACGTGACCGGTGAGGCTCTGCAGCTGATCAAGAGCGAGGACCGGGTCGAGGAGCAGCAGCAGCAACAACCGCAGTACCAGCAGCCGACAGCGGCGGCGGAGGCCGAGCCGCGCGACCACGCGCCGCACCACTCGGCTTCCGTGATCACGCGCCGTGGGGTGCGCACCATCACCACCGCCGGACAGATCACCGAGGAGGGTGACGCGCCGGAGGACGGCGTCAAGGACGAACCGGCCGAGCCGGGGCCCGAGGCGCCTTCCGCGCCGTCTGCCCCCGCCCCGGCGCACCACCCGCTCTACGCGCCCAAGCTGGAGGAGGCGCCGGAGCACGCCCACGAATACGAGGAGCGCCTGCGCATCGCGGACGTGGAGGCGGCGCGCTACCTCGCCTTCAAGCAGGAGCGCAGCGCGGCGGCGGGGCGGGCGGCACCCTATCCGCGCGCCCTGGCGCTCCGCTACCAGGCGCCGCACCACGTCATAGTGGCGCAGGACGGTGACCTGCCCGACCACCACGACGCCTTCCTTCAGAAAGAGAAGCAGGAAGGCGTGCAGTACGCCACCGACGGCGAAGGCCGGCAGTACACGCTGCCCGAGCAGGCCTCCGCCGCTCTCGAGATGATCCAAACGACAGCTGTAAACCAGCAGGCGGTGGGCGTGGCCTACCAGCAGGTGAAGTACGAGACGCGCGGCGAGAGCGAGCCGCGGCCGGGCACGTACGCGAGCCTGCAGCCCGTGACGTCACACGCCGGCGGCGGCGCGTACTACGCGGGCCAGTCGCCGCAGTACGCGCCCTACCAGTACCCGGCGCAGGGCAAGGAGCTGCTCACGCTGTACGGGGGCGGGGAGGCGCGCGGCGCGGGGCGGGACGACTCGCCCCCCTCGCAGCTGCTCTACCGCGCCGACCCCACGCTCTCGTCCTCGTCGCTGGCGCCGCGCTCCGCGCACGTGGTCTACGGCTCCGTGGTGCCGCAGTCGCAGGCGATCTACGAGGCGCCGCCCAGCCCCAACTCACAGCAGGTGACTCTCCACTGCTGCTCCTATCACCTATCACTTGTTGCGGTTTATCATTTTCCTGAATTTATGTAAATTCGGTACAACAATTTTCAACAGTTTTCCGTCAGATATCATTTTCACAAACACATCATACTTTATTATCTTACGCACAGTGCATACACAGCTCAAATCGCCATTTTCACGTTCTATCTTTATTGTATCTAGTGCATCTATTGTACCTATATACTTTAAATTTTGTCATTCCATACATTTATCCCGACATTCATATCTGTGGTACGTGATGGCTCCAAGCTGTTCCTTTTATTGTGTACGTTGCGGGCTCGATACTCTCGTCACGTAGAGCACGGCAGCCGGTTCCCTCGGTTCACGGTGTGGGTGTGCTCTGTGCGCAGGTGACGCTGTACACGCACGGCAACACGGTGCAGTACAAGGTGGGGGGAGAGCACTACCTGGGGCAGGGCGGCGGCGTCGAGTACGTGCCCGTGTCGGGCTACGAGGGTGGCCTGCTGGTGGAGGGCTACCCGGCGCCGGCGCAGCCCTGGCCGCAGCACAACCTGCTTCCTATCGACGACGGCTTCGACCCCGGTGAGTGTCGCGACCACCACTCCTGGCGGATGTATCTTACCAGTGGTCATTTTTATTTTCCTTTTTGAGTGCCGACTAGTCCTACACTGACGCTCCACTCCGGATATTACGTACTTAAATTTCATCATCGGCACTTAACCTAAGAATTTAAATTACTGAAGTGAAGCTGTGGGCCTCTCGTAGGACCATCCTATTATTGTGATGATGGTGAAACCACAAAAACAAATTTCATTCGATCCTATACCCATGACGAGATCTCGTGTGAATTCTATAGAATATAATATTCAGTCCGAGTGTTGATTCGTATAAGTGGTATGCAGGGCTGGCCGGCATGGGCGAGGTGAAGGAGTGCGTGAACTGCGCGGCGGCCACCACGCCACTGTGGCGGCGCGACGGCACCGGGCACTACCTCTGCAACGCGTGCGGCCTCTACACGCGCATCAACGGAGTCAACCGACCGCCGCTCAAGGGACAGAAGGCGAAACCGCAGCAAGCGCTGGTCTCTTCATCTCTATTTATTCTATCTCATTAGTCTTGTTTGCGAATATTTTTTTTAACTGAATGTGTTTGTATTCAGCCGACGAACGGCAACCGGCGCGTGGGTGTGACGTGTGCGAACTGCCGCACGTCCAACACGACGCTGTGGCGACGCAACAACAACGGCGAGCCCGTCTGCAACGCGTGTGGACTCTACTACAAGCTGCACAACGTGAGTACCGGCGCCGAGCCGGCTGGTGGCTGGGGTATCAGCACGGTAGTGTAGCGCGTGAATGGGCCAGATAGTCGGCAGATAGTTGCGTGTATCGGGAGCAGCGCGGTTGCATCGATTACGACGCTGATTACGGAGCAGGTATCTAATCGCAGCAGCGGTTATCGGGGAACTCCTCGGCAAACATTAGGCCGCATAAAAAAATCAAAACACAGGGTCTCATCTAATCTCTCGAGATAAAGCGCGGGGCTACCGACTGATAGAGAATTATCACGAATATTCATAATGAGATAAATAATCTTTTATCAATTATCTCCTCGCGGGCAGATACGCTTGTTTAAAGGATGATATGCGCGCGTGGCGGGAGATTACGAGCAGGTCCCCGGGCGAGCGCGTCACTCACTCACTCGACTCGCGTGTTGCAGGTCAACCGGCCGCTCAGCATGAAAAAGGACGGCATCCAGACGCGCAAGCGCAAGCCTAAGAGCATGGGCGGCGGTGTCGCGCGCCCCGGCGTGCCTTCCCTCTCCGGTGCGTTCTACTACTCCTAGCCATTCGCCCTCACGATATCCACCCATCTCGTTCCATCATGTTCGTTCACTTCACACCCCGGGGGGGACGGGACGGGAGGAAGCTTACTCATAAGTGGTGTCGTGTTATGTGAGCGGTGGTGTAGTTAGAGTAACGTTGCGTGTGTGTGTGTGGTGCCCGCAGTGGAGGCACACTCGCACAAGGTGCTGCCTCCGCTGTACGCCAGCGTGGAGGGCGCCGCGGGGCGAGAGGGTCAGGCGGGAGCCGTGCTGCTGCTGCCCTCGGCGAGCCACGCCACTCTGTGAGTACATCCACATACCGCTCGATACTGTGTTGTGGTCTCCGAAGCTTTCACGCCTCACCACCGTACCTGTCGTCGCGGAGAGACGACACGATAGCGAGCGGAAATCTCGTAAGCTTCGGACATCACAATAAAAATTGAGTTAGACGCCGCTGCTGCGTAGACCACCCACGGAAACCAGGCCGTAAGAGACGCGTAGAGATCTATAGTTCCGCGTAGCAGCTACCCGTGGTAGCCGCTACGCGGCGCTACGGCTCCTGCATGTCGTAGTTGCCGTATGAGGTCTCGTTTCCTTGGGTGGTTATGCTGGTCGATTGACTCCTTCCTTCAGTGAAAATGTTCTATAGCACGCAGATTCTCCTTAGCTTGACACGGAATCCTATACTATTATTAAAACTATTATACATAATATGTAAGTATTTGTCTAGCATCGCATAACGGCTTTGTTGCGGACTATCTGTGTAAGCTTTTTACGTGGTTTATTAACATTAACAAAAAGTCGTCTTTTGTGTCCATTGTCATTTTAGCATCGAGGCGTGGTGTCGGTGCGTCACAGTATGTCGCTCGGCGCGCAGTAGGGACGTCGCTGGCGTCGTTTACTATCACGATACTTACCGCTCATAAGAGCATCGAGCGCAGTGGTGATGATAATGCGCGCTGTGATCACATCACCGCAATCACATCACCGGAATCAATATCTACACGTTGTTTTTTTATCTAGCATGTTGTCTTATCATCATTACCGACTTCAAAAAGAAGGATGTTAACGATTCGGCTATATTTTTAAAAGCTTATTCTACTTGCCCTGCTAGTATGTTAGTATGGGACAAATCTTGCGAGTTAAATTAGAACCACTTCCTGTCGTTAGATTAGGTTGAAATTTGTTTTACTTGCGTAACTTCGATGACAATGCAATAATATAGTACCATGAAGCTGGTCTCAAGATGGCGTCGGAAGGTGGCTATCGGAACTCCTAAACTAAACGGGTAAAACCGTCGAGCTTGGACTCGTTTGAATAGTCTTGACAAGCACTCTTGTGCTACATGACAGCCAGGGTCTCAAGATGGCGTCGGTAGGTGGCCATAGGAACTCCTAAACTAAACAAGATAAAACCGTCGAGTTTGAACTCGTTTGAATAGTCTTGACAAGCACTCTTTTTTTAGTCTAGTATTTTTTTATTTTTTTTTAAACAAGCTTTTATTTAAATACTCTAAAACGACGAAAATAAATTTTATATTGATATAAATAAAAGCTTGTCGCGAGATTTCAAACAACATCGTACATATCTACTAAGTAATATTTAATTCCAACAAAAGACTTAGACGTGTTCTTATCATTTGCTTAGAATTAAAGTTAGTTTGTTCTTTGAAAAAAAAAAAATATGTTTGTGTTCTCGCGACAAGCTTTTATTTATATCAATATAAAATTTATTTTCTTCGTTTTAGAGCATTTAAATAAAAGCTTGTTTTTAAAAATGTTTTTTAATTAATTTTTTTTTTTCGTGTTTGTTACAGCATAGCTCCTTCATTTATTAACCGATTTAAATTTTATTTTGTTTGAAAGAGTATACCTTCTTTCAGATTATTTTTTTGTTTGTCTTGGGGGCCATAGACATTTTATCAAAATCGGTTCATTAGTTTAATTTAGTTCTTATAACAATATTGCATATTTTGAAGTTGGTTTTTTAGTTTTAAACTATAATTATTGTTGCCCGCGTGTTTATACGCGTAGAATAAAGTACTGAACCAAAATTAATATTAATTATTTTTATATATCTAATCATTAATTGTAAATTATATAAAATTAATGAACCCAGTGCATTATTGTATATTATTAGTCAGGTCATAGCCTCGCCGGTGTGAGAAAATAGCGCTGGGAATGTAGCTCGTTTAAGTGGATTATACAAGCACCAGTTATATTACTCGTCTGCTAGCAGTTTACCTAATTTCAGTTTGATATGTCGTGTCATGTGGGTAAATTGGTGAACGGAGTAGCCACCAGCTCAGTCCATAGGTCAGTGAGTTGTGGACTGTAGTCTGTTTACAACATAACTGTACAACTGTCAGTGCGAGTACGGTGCGTCGTCACTCGCCTTCCTCGACCTGTATCCTGTGGCGTGTGCTTAAAGCGCGTTTCCGGCGCTCGCGCCGCCCGCTCGAGGTCGTTCACCTTCCAACTACTGCTTAGTGTCAACATACAACTAAATCACTACTTTAACGAATTCAAAAATGTGAACTGCCAGTTCTCTTAAACAAGTATCAATGTTAAAAGAAAAACAAAATACCCGACTGCAGAAAAGAGGTTTTTGCAGCCTATCTTACGATTTCTTTACGCCTAATACGCTGTTGAGTGTACGTTTTTGTAAGAAAGTATGCGTACAATCGCTGTAAAAGATTATTGCGCATTCTTTAGAAAAAATCTAGTAAAATCACTTGTTTATTACGAAAAAGTTCGTTGGAAGTTACAAAAAACACGCGTTTGTTTATATTTGTGAGATGTATGATTTTTATCTATTACAAAAAAATATAGCCTATGACACTCAGCAAGTGAAAACAAATCTAACGACACCTCAAAATCGGTCAAGCCCTTTGGGCTTTAGGCGATCATATAGAAACATACAGTTATACATACATACCCACATACATACATACCCACATACATACATACACTTGAAACACCCCCCCCCCTCTACCTCCCCCTCCAGTATCCCCTTAAAACACAATTATAATGGTATAACACAATTATAATGGTATAGTTGTCGGTGATTTTTTGAGGTAGGAAATAGGTTTAATCCTGTTTTACCCGTTCCCGGTTACTTTTTTTTCTATAAAGTCATATATTTAAATTTAGGAATAATAAATTGGCAATCAACGCATTCAAATAGTTGTAAATATCTTTTTTGCTAGCGTAAAGTCACTCTTATTCAATCGGGTATTTAATTTTTTCTTTTAACACATATACTTGTTTGGTTCATCTGGGCCACAAAAACCTAGGCTCGCTAACACGATCAATGAATCAAATTACTTCCAAGATTTCATTTTAAAAACTTTCTAAATTTTCGCGCTCGCTTCGCTCGCGCGTTTATTGCTATTTTGCTATGTAAGTACTGTGGGCTCACTAATAGGAGAAATAAATCATATTATTATAAAAACACTACCTACTACAATTTTCGCGCTCGCTTCGCTCGCGCATGCTTATTACCTGTATTTTGTTTCCTTGAGTCATACAAATGCTGAGCGCTCGTTAAAACGGGTGAAATCTCCCGTAAAAAAAACTAGATGTAAATTAAATGTACATCCAGCTTAATACTAATTAATAATGTTCCGACGTCACCTATACACTTTATTAAACTTTATTTACAGCTATACTTTGTTCGTAGCTTACTTTCATGGTCCCCGCACTGCATGTGTAGCTTGCTCTAGTTGTATGGTCCCCGCACTGCATGTGTAGCTTGCTCTAGTTGTATGGTCCCCGCACTGCATGCGTTGCTTGTTAGTTGTCATTAAAGTTTACCTTAAAAAACCTTGTAATTAAAACCGGCAGGACGGTTCTTACTACTTCTCTTTCCTAACGATTCTTTGGAGCTTCTTCTGGTGTGTACGTGGTGTAGTGTCTCCAGTAATGGTGTGAACGAGCCTGTGGAGTGACGGATGCGTGTGCTTGCAGGGTATCAACGCTAGAGCGCGGTGCGGCGACGGCGGCCTCGGCCGCGCACTACCGCCTGCCCTAACGGCCGCGCACTACCGCCTGCCCTAGCGGCCGCGCACTACCGCCTGCCCTAGCAGCCGCGCACTACTGCCTGCTCTAATGGCCGGGCACTAATTCCTACCCGTCTCGCAGTGGGTCGCGGACATTGTACATAGTGTAATTAGTTCAAAACCTGACAATAATGTAAGGACTGACGCTAAATAGATAATTATTTATTGTTATGTAATATAGGGATTGTTGTATATATAGTTACGTCGGTCATGAGACCGGGCGTTCGGTGACAGACGCCGTCCCTCGCCTCGTCGCGCGAAATCAAATATCTGCGGGCCAGCGAGTGCAGCGAGTGTTGCGGCAGAACAATATAACTTGTGAATGTGCCGTTCTCGCCACAGCTGCGACGTGCGCTAAAATGTAAATAATCAAGAAACTAATTATGATACGAAATATTTGAATTAAGTACTTAGTTTTAGGTCGGAGTCATTTTTCCTACCGATCAAAAGATAAATACACAAATCGAGAAACGGTGTCCTTAGATTGTTAATTAGATTTTTATGTTAAAAAGATCTCAAAGATCGCATGAGATGCCTATCGCATTAATGACTTTCTTAATTTCTGTATCGAAGAAAAGCCTGATGAATTAGATTGCATTAAAATAATGGTGTTGCGCAAAGCGAATTTATAATAAATGTAAGATAGTAAATGTAAGATATCTGTTAGTAGGTAGCTGTGAGACAACTTGCCAAGCCTCGTAGTGTCGCGGCGAGGACGGCGCAGGCGTCTTGTATGATTCGCCGCTAGTCCGGCGGCGTCCTCTGTTCAGTAACGTTCTAACAACAAGCTCTCGTAATACCGAAGGTGTATATGTACTAATAATTAATGCACTTAATTCCCGTTTTATTAACTGAATAAAACGGGAATTAAGTGCATTTAATTCGTACTTTTTGCGGGAACCATGGATAAAGCGCTCTGGTTTTCCTTACAAAAAAAAACTGGTGGTCTATAAAGTCGGTTTACGGACGATAGTTTAATGTGACAACATAGGTACGTCCGCGCGCGAGCTTCGAGGAATGATAACTGAAGCGACGGTCGGGCGCGGCGTACACCCGCCCGCTTCCTCAACCACAGCAAGCGCGCGCGCGCGTAACGGGACAATGAGTCATACTTTTTCGTACATGCAGCCGGTGTTTATCGATTTATTAGAGGTTGTCACGTCAAAAGTTAAGAAAGATTGCTACGAGTAAGTACAAATCAGTTAATTGCTGGATTTTATTAAGTATAAAACGTTATACTTAATAAAATCCAGCAATTAACTGATTTGTATTTTTGCTTTTCCATATACTACCTATTAAAACCAAAACATGTGATTCCATTTTGCCAATGATCCGATTTTTAATATAATAATAAATTAGTATTCTATGATTAGTAAACGTTACATTTGAACAGAATAAACGTAGAGACACACACACACACTCAAACACAGAGGACACACTTTCACTTATAAAATTGTAGTTAGTCTACACACAAAAAAAAAAAACATTAGAGAAACAATATTATCCTAGTGCCAATATTATCCTAGTGCCAATATTATCCTAGTGCCAATTTTTTTTCTTAATTATAATTTAGTGATTTTTTTATCGAATTTTAAAAGAACGACATTATATTATTGTAAAGTCTTATGTGGAAAACTCTTGTACAAATTTATATTACCTATTTTATTGACAGCGCCACATCTATTTGTTTTGGTATTACGAAAACACTTTCAAAATCACTTGTTTTACATTACAGCATGACTACTCGTTTTACAGTTTTGCTTTCGCAATTTCATAAAACTCCAATAATCCGAGAGCCCAGGGTCGCTAGACGTTACTTATTTAGTGACGAACAAATTTAATGTGTGTTACTGAGTAGTACTCGTAGAGACTATGAATGTTTGTTCTACTATACCTAATCTCGAACCATGGGCCAATCTCGAGTGACGGTTGATTCTTATACATGATATTTAAGAAACTATTTTAAAGTTATTTGTGAGTAGCCAGACAGATCCTATGGGCCAATTTCGTATTTAAAGGTCGCAGATACTATCTATGCAAGATCATTAATAGAGTAAACGAAAGTTCTCGCTAAATAAGTAAAGTAAGTAGGTATGGTATTTTTATTATGGTGTCAATAAAGTGTTTTTGTATTGTATTGTTTTTTGCTCTAATTTTTTTCAACTTTGGTAGCTAATATCTCGAAATTGGCCGCAATACAAGATTCGAGTAGAGCAAACATTCACAGTCTATACGAATATTACTCAGTAAGACACATTTCGTTCGTCACTAAATAAGTAACGTCTGGCGGCCGTGGGCTCTTGGACTAATACGTTTATGAACAGATAACGTCGTTTATAATTAGGCGAATCTTACAAAAGGCCTGACACATAGATATATCGATCTACTTATCTAAAGTAAGATAAATTAGGGATTGTTCCAATTGTAAAATGCATTTTATAGGAAATAATTTAGATAATTTAGGACTCGGTGACGAATTTATTAATATATTTTACGTATTTAGATAAAATATGTCGGTTTTATTGTAGGTAATTGAAGAAGTGTGAATGTGTGAGTGTGCGTGTCGCGTGCGTGACTGTGTGTGTGAGCTCAGCGATCGTTAGACAACTTTGTATTTATATTTTGATAACTCTCTGTACACAGTGTTTCTAATTGTACGGCAAATACAACGCTTGCCAACATTACGATACGTCTTTGTATTATTTCATTAAATATTTTCAGTTTCCCAAACAAGTGCAGTTTCACAATACTAAATCCAGTCTTCACAATGTCGTCAGTTAAAGAAGCGCCAATGGTATATTCTGCTTCTATAGGTCCTACTGAACGCTAGCTGAATCATATATTCCAGTAGTTTACCATGAGTAAGTAATAATTGTAGGAGCCCTAAGAGCCGATGGGTACAGAACTATCGGCTGGAGTCTGCTCACTCCTAAGCGCACGAAGTTCCGTACCTAGTGCGAAATGTCAGTAGGTACCTATCGTTCAGAAATAAGGTCTCTATTCGTGTGGAATGCCGTATGTACCTTTATGAGTTCGCGTGATGATCTGGAGCCCCTCTCTTTAACCACACGAACTAACTTCCCAGTACTTCATGATGCAAGTCTTTACGAGTAGAAGTTAAATCTTCCGAATAGAAGGTCATTCTATCATCTGATTAATACCTATTTTTTCACAAAGATAATAGGTACACCTAAACACTAATCTGTTTTCAGTAGCTGTTTATGTTATTCAATTCTATTTTAAGCCATATTTACAGTTTTAGATTATTCGTGGAATACTTAGGTATAATAACCTAATAAATGTTAGGTAGTGTTCTAGGACAGCCTCAGCCCTCAGCCCTCAGCCCTCAGCCCTCAGCCCTCAGCCCTCAGGTTCACAGAGGTAGGTTATAGTGTGAACCAATGTTCATGTGAGTAGGATGCGTGGAGTTCTGCAAGCCGCAGTACGTTGTAGAGCCATGTAGAGAGACGTAGTGCGCGCTCGACTACATGCGCTGTCAGATAGAGTGAGACGTTGTGCGCGCTCGACTACATGCGCTGTCAGATATTTATACGCATTTATATACAAAAAACTTTTACTCTACACAAATGCAGTATAATTCAAATTTATACAATTTAACAATTAGAATTGTTTCTTATCTCAATACCTAACTCTGATCACATTGATGTCATGATAAATGCCAAAAATATACATACAAATACCTGATACATAGCAGGTAGTTTTCCTATAGATTACGTCAATGTCATTACTTGGCAAAGAATTCAAATAGGTACCTAAATTTTTGAGGGTTCCGTAGTAATTTCTAGCAACTCTGATAATTTCGCCCTGTCCGTTTGTCTGTCTGTTTGTTTGTTGTTTGTCCCAGCCATTTTATTCCCAGAGACTATTTGCACAATACGTAGGTAAATGGTAGTAATAAGTGGTAGGTAGGAAGACACTGGATGCGAATTACTGCTTCCATCAGTTTTTGGAAATCCATGAGAGAGGCCTATGTCCAGCAGTGGACTTCTTGTGGCTGAGATGATGATGATGATTAGCACTATAAAAACAAAATGTGACAATGCAATAGCAATAAATTGCCACAAAATGCTGAAGGAAAATTATATATATAATATATATCTATAAGTGATAAATAGGGGTGGCACTCCATAAATATAAATAAGAGATCATTTTATTCAAACCCAAATCCTTTCAGCAAAAAATAATTTGAACAGTGCTTACAACTTTTACATTTAGCAATAAATATGTAAGACACTACAGATGACCTCATACAGGTGGCGGGAAGACGCTGGATGGAAGCCGCGCGCAATCAGTCTTATTTGAAGTCCATTAGGGAGGCCTATGTCCAGCAGTGGACTACATAGGACTGAAATGATGATGATGATGTAAAACATTTAAATTGTTATGGTACAAACGACCGTAATATTATAAATTTGCAAAGGACCATTTACCTATCCGACCATGGAGTTGCTCAATTCGTAAATAACTAAATACGCAAAGTACCATATTTTAACTCTATAGGGTCACAAGGTCTAATCACACAAAAAAGTCCAGTGACCCAAAAGGTCCATTGAGACAAAATGACAAGTCCTACTTAGTACCTACAAAGCCAATTAAGTAAGTATTAACTCGGTAGTTTCTATGAATAATATTAATAATTGGGGCTAATTGAATAAACATAGAAATACTCAGTTCGTCATTTGAATTATCTTTATATCGACATCCATGTTATACACTTGAGTGTTTCACTATGAGGAAAATTCGATACAAAACATAAACATGTGAGTATAGATCTGAGCATGGAACGCCCTAGATTGTCACGCAGCTACATGTCCACATCGAAACCACAAAAATAATATCATCAATCAAACTGATAAGAGCGATGTTTGCTTTCTGATAGCGAGCGGCGAGGTACCTACTGCGACTCTACCTACCGCGCTCGCACACAATTTGACGCACCTGAAAATTAAATGGCGGTACTCGTAGTGCCATCTGTGTTTTTTCGTGAAACTAACTTAAAACAGTAAGTAATTCAGATTTATTACTAAAATGCATAGTAAAAATATATTCGATCTATTTTGAAACAAAAAATATTCCCACGGATGAAAAGTCTAGTATTCTGAGTTAATGTTTTAATATATGGAATCTAGTCTAAAATAAATTGTATGAACCCGCCGTTGCCATTTTGCTCTGTTGTTAAATTCAACTAGAATGGATAGATGGCGCAAGCATCAACTTCGGTTTGAGATGAGTCGTTCAAAAATCGATAGATGGCGCTAGTTATCGGAAAATTGAAGTGTCTGCTTCATTGTAACCTTTAGATTGTGATTTGATGAAGAACGCAAAAAAACGATTTGATGTTTGTATTTTGCACTCACTCATACACACTCCACACACGTTCGGTTCGGAACGCAGTAGTGATGTAAACAATAGTTGCGAGTGCGGGTCGTGTATTTATACCCACCTCATCGGGTAACAAGATGTCAGCCAAGTATGATGACGCACATTATTATTAAGGTGTCTCTAAATGTACAGGGTTGCCTAGGCTAAACCTGGAGCGCTTTCTATTAGCAAAAATGTGATCATTTTTTATGTGCACCACATTATCGGGTATAAAGCTCTGACAAACTAAGAAAATTGCTCTGAGGTATCAAGTAGTAGGTACATTCCAAATTGCCTATCTAGAAAAGTAGGCACTTTCATCCATATTGATTTTGGCACAGAAGTGCCAAGCTTACACAAGTCGCATCTTGTTACTTGATGACATGATTGGTATTATTTTTGGGATTAAATTAGTCTGATTCATTAAAGCTCAAGCGTTAGGTAAGGCATATTGTATTGATTTTGGTACTTCTCGATAGGCACTTTTATATTTTTTTATTTAACAAATTTATTCTCCACAGACTCCAGGGTCCGTGCCTTTTATAAACTAATAGGTACCTACATAGGTATATGCATTTTTAACTACTTACATAATATTTTGACGTGATAACGTCTTATAAATCGATGAACGCCGGCTGCACGCACGATAAAGCATGACTCATTGTCACGTTCCGCCTGAGCCGAGCGTACAAGCGAGAGCGCGAAGCAAGCGATAGAGAGGCACGATCGGCCTAAGCGTTCGGCTTGTGACGCATCGTTATCACGTAAAATTATCGTCCGTAAACCAACTTTCCAGACAACCTTTCTTTTTAAAGTTATGCAAGAGGAAGACAAAATTTTAATTTACACTTAACTAACATGCATGCGTGTGTACGCCGAGCAGTCCAGCTCCCGCAAGCAGCACCCGTTCAGTTGACGCATGTCAAAGCCGAGTCAACCATGTTTGAGGGAAGAGGGTGAGGCGAGGGTAGACACTTTCGAATGTACTACTGGTTACTCAAAGGTGGTGGATACCCCAAAAAAACTCGACAAGTGCGAGACAGACTCGCCCACCGAGGGTTCCGCACAAACTAATTTAAAGGGGGAAATCATATTTTTTTTTTTATATTTTCCTTCATAAACTGAAAAATATACATCGTAAAAATATTTAACACATTCCTTGCTCGAGAAATAACAAAAGCCAATAATGCCTTAAACTACGCACAAAAGTTGAAGTGGAAATGGGCCGGTCACATAGTAAGGCTTAGAGACAAAAGATGGACCTAGGTACAGCACCACCATATGAAGAGGACCTCAAGGAATAAGAAAGAGAGGAAGGCCCTGTACACGCTGGGAGGACGAAATAAAAAAGTCGCTGGTCCAAAGTGGTGGCAAATAGCACAGGATAGAGAGAAGTGGTCATCATTGGAGGAGGCCTTTACCCAACCTTGCTAATAATTATAGTGATATAGTATTAAAATAGTAAATTAAGAAGTAATGTAGCAGGATCAAATAAAGGCTTTTTTATTTTTATTTTATTTATTTATTATTCTTAGTGATAGGAGAGTACCTCGTTAGATAAATACAATAATTTGCGATTCATCCGCGAAACTATAGTAATTACAATCGGGGCAACTACGAGTCTGGAGGATCTATTCTGGTTTTACCCTAATAGTAATCGTACAGGACTATATTATATTTAAAATGAAACGGTCCGAGAGGCCCGGTAACCCAGTCACAACCTGTAAAAGTTCATAGTCACCGGAACGTAGAAGAGGAGAGAGAGAGAGAGAGAGAGGAAGGAGCCCAATGCGCTGGACAGTCCAACCGACTTGGTTTTACTCGTACATTAGACCTCACAACTTTTTGTGGTAGAATGGTGTTCGCGTAGCGAGACTTGTCTACATGTTGTTGTTGTTGATGGATTATCTTTTACGAACGACGCTGTTATAAGTATAGTACATTTTCAGATATTTTTTACTTTACATAGATTTCGATAGGCATCATCTGATGAAATAAAACTTTCTAACTTCTTTGTACAAAACCTTCATAAAGTAAAAATAATAATAATTCAACTCATATATTTATAATCATCATACATATTCTCATTTATTTATAACCGATGGCTTAGGGGAGTGCAGAATCGAATATCTCTCGTTAGAATCGGGTTTTCGGTTCTGATAGCGACTCGGAACTGGGTACCCGGTTCGGTTCTGATAGCAACTCGGAACTGGGTACCCGGTTCGGTTCTGATAGTGACTCGGAACTGGGTACCCGGTTTTCGGTTCTGATATCGACTCGGAACTGGGTACCCGGTTCGGTTCTGATAGCGACTCGGAACTGGGTACCCGGTTCAGTTCTGATAGCGACTCGGAACTGGGTACCCGGTTTTCAGTTCTGATAGCGACTCGGAACTGGGTACCCGGTTCGGTTCTGATAGCGACTCGGAACTGGGTACCCGGTTTTCGGTTCTGATAGTGACTCGGAACTGGGTACCCGGTTTTCAGTTCTGATAGCGACTCGGAACTGGGTACCCGGTTTTCGGTTCTGATAGCGACTCGGAACTGGGTACCCGGTTTTCGGTTCTGATAGCGACTCGGAACTGGGTACCCGGTTTTCGGTTTTGATAGCGACTCGGAACTGGGCACCCGGTTTTCGGTTCTGATAGCGACTCGGAACTGGGTACCCGGTTTTCGGTTCTGATAGCGACTCGGAACTGGGTACCCGGTTTTCGGTTCTGATAGCGACTCGGAACTGGGTACCCGGTTTTCGGTTCTGATAGCGACTCGGAACTGGGTACCCGGTTTTCGGTTCTGATAGTGACTCGGAACTGGGTACCCGGTTTTCGGTTCTGATAGCGACTCGGAACTGGGTACCCGGTTTTCGGTTCTGATAGTGACTCGGAACTGGGTACCCGGTTTTCGGTTCTGATAGCGACTCGGAACTGGGTACCCGGTTTTCGGTTCTGATAGCGACTCGGAACTAGGTACCCGGTTTTCGGTTCTAATAGCGACTCGGAACTGTGTACCCGGTTTTTGGTTCTGATAGCGACTCGGAACTGGGTACCCGGTTAGCCGAACTCAACAACAAGCAGCCGGCTTTTTGTTGACTGCCAGCAAAGAGCTAAATCTAACTCCGTGAAGTATCAGCGCAAGGCTCTGGGCTGCTGGCACAACTGATCCAGAGATTAATGTATTTGTGGAGATGATAAAGATAATTACTTAGATGGCATGTTAATATGGAGGTGATATAAGCAAATTATATTAAAGTTGAAGCCCATAACCAATCCAGTGCATCTTTGGTGTTTTCTGTGGCTTCTCAAAGCCACTATAATGAGGCTCACAAGTGTATGGAGGACCTGTCATTGCAGTTTTAATAGATTGTTTTAGTAGATTCCCAGTTTGTAGTTGTCACGAAACAGAGATGGCGGTAATGAATTCCAATAAGTATTAAATATTCTCTTAAAATAACTTAGAAATTGAGAGATTTTACGCAAATAAATGGAAATATAAAATAAATTATTTATTTTCTTTGACTCTGTTTTGAGTTTTTACAATAATTTACACGAAAAGGGTCTGAGCGGGTGAAGAATGTTATGTGAGAGTTGCCTGTAAGCAAGTATATGGTAAATGCGAGAGCGTGTACTGAGACTGGACACAGTAGGTACACGACAGCTACCGAGGTATCTTGTGTCTAGTAACTAGATAGTAGGCACACGGCGCGGCACTAACGAAGGCTCGCGTGCCCGTGCGCCGCGCGCGGGACGCGGGACGCGGCCGTGCGGGACGCGGGGCCGGCCTTATCTCGCCACTCGTCAATAAGTAATGTGTCGCCGACCGGCGCTCATTAGACGGACGGACGGCAGCCGGCTGCCGCTGATATATGGCTTGGACACACGGAGCGGCTAAACTGTCACTCGATAAGTGGGCGGGAGACGCGGCGCGTTTCGCGCGACCCGATATACACTCTCCGCCGACACAATACGGTGCACTATCGCAGGGCTGGGACTGCACTGACGGCTTTTTAACGCGCTCGTGGTTGCGTGCTTCGTGTCTCATAAGGACGTATGACTTTTTGGAAGACATCGAAGTCGCGGCTGTACCGCGTCCGCGCAGAGTTCGGTCGAGCGCGAGGCGCTAGCGCGCATGGTGCGCACGGTGCTGCGCGCGCGCCTCGCGGGGCTAATGTGTATCCGATGTAGTGTCCCGGGGCTAATGCGGCCGGCGCCGGCGCCCGCCGCTACAACAAATCTACAACATTCCTGCGTTTAGGTCGCGAGTCTTTATTCCTTTTTTATCGTAACATGAAAATAATAGAATAGGCACAAAGCGGCCGCGGCGCCTGCGCCTTATCGGCTGCACTTCATGTGAACAGTCGGTTCGTGTAAGTTATTCGAGGTACGTTCGGCACGGCGTCCTCACACCACTCATAATAGTATGTCTTCACGCTCTGGAGTCCAGCTCATCTGAACAGTTCACGATATCATCATATACCTAAGTATACATTAGTTTGAGTAGGTAATATGAAATACTAAATTACAACAATTTTGTGGATATTAAAATTTCTCATTTCATTTTTTTAACCAAAGGTTACCTAATATTTACTAGTAGTTCTTCGAACAGTAGATCTCGCGAGCACAAACTTTTTGTAACAAAAGTACCTAAGTACATGTTGCAAGAAAGTCTGTATTTGCGAGTTCTGGTCTATGTACCTAATGCTTATAATTATTTTTTGATCTTACTAGCTCATAAAGTTAGGTTTCCAAGGCTAATACTGGCGTGGAAAAGTTCATTTTGCTCCCTAGGGTGGAAAGTAATTTTAAAATTCGAACACGATGGAGCTCTATATTTTCAATACAAAATATTTCCAACCTCTTTGTATACTACCTTCACAAAATGAAGAAAAATAGTTTGATTCAAGGAGGTTGCTATCTTAGCTTAAAGAAACACTAAATATTATATTAAAATAACTTAGACATTTTGTATATTTACGTAAAATGTAAATAAAAATGTACAATTTACTTTCTCTTAGCAGTGTTTTGAATTTTTAGAACCATTTACACGAAAAAGGTTTGGATGAGTAAAGTAGAATATTACATATGCGAGGTGTGTCATTTTTTTTTTCTAATAGAAAAAAAAAATAGATTTACAAAACTTTGTACTACGTAATTTTGTTGTAAATAATGTTCAAAATTAATGAAATGTGTACATGTAAGTGAACTCACGTGATTATAATGTAACTTTAGGACCAGTAAAGTTGCATAAATGCCAAGCAGATTTTTCTACTCGAGAAAATAGGTAAACTAAAAAAAATCCCCGCTACGTTAAGATGAATTTTTTTGTATTGCACTGGGCTGTAAAGTTATTTTATCTCGTGTCTTCTTGAATCCATCGCTACGCTCAGGATTCTACACTAGAACCACTCGCTGCGCTCGTGGTTCAAATCTAGAATCCTTCGCTTGCTCTGGATTCAACTGTCAGACACTCGACGGTCAAATACAACTTTCCAGCCTAGTACAATAAATAACTATTTCTTATTTAAAATTGAGTATGGAATGTTTCTGCAAACATTTTTTTACCAAGTTTTTACAACCTCTTGTTTCGACCTCTCGGCTGATTTACCTAATATTTGACATTCTTGCTAAAAATGTAGAACTAAACGTTTTAGCAAATATTATTACTTTATATACAGGTTTCACAGTTTTGTATTTGTTTATTATAATATTATACCAAAACAAGAAATCCTCAACGAAAAAAAAAATACAAAACCCTGTATCTTCCTAGACCAAGTTTCGTAAAAGTTGATTGAATATATATTATACGACGACACATTCCTGTACAAACTACGCGAATACCAACAAACATCCGGAAAAAGAAAGAAAATGTTGCCAGTTGATGCAGAGACCAGTGTTCGTGTCGCTCGCTAAGTCAATCAAACTATTACAGGCGATTTAAAACTATGATCAATTAATTAATTACCCGCGTAGTAATAGAAACAGTAATGATGATGATTAAATGAAGCCTCTGTCTTTCTATTAATCACCCGCGTAGTGATAGAAACAGTAATGATGATGATCAAATGAAGCCTCTTGTCTTTCTCCAGATTCTTAACTATCTCTTTATCAAGTTGTATAACGAGTGGTTCAGTCGACTGATCATGAACAGTGACATACAGACAGATACATTTACTTTCTCTTTAATATTATTAGTAAGGATAGGTACGGATACATTCATAAATTAAAAATCATGCATCACAAATTTCAAACTTCCTATTGCATAATATATTATGCTAATATACTTAATCTTCATATTAATTCGATAATGTTGAAGTGTCCTTCCACAGTTAAGCTCCTACCTATCTGTACATTTGTAGACAGTTCAACATTTTCACATTCGACGCATTGATTTGAACCCGCATATCCCATTCAGTACCTACACGTGGAAGACATTACCAGTTTGGCCCAGTACTTACTCGGGTATGCGGGATTCAAGTCCCGGCAGATGCGAAATTTTTGAAATTTCTGGTAATTGATAGATACATGTGTTCCTACATATAAAAGACATCAACGCGTTCGTATTTCAGTGAAACCGACACCTGGCTAGTAGATATAATTTTACTGGATTGTACAGCTATCTTTGGCGTCGATCCCTCTGATACAAGGCTAGGGCTAGATATCTTTTAGATCTTTATTAAGTTTCTTAAAATAAAACGAATGATTCAGTACCTATAGTAAATTATAGTTTCCTTGGAAGAAATGTAGAAATAGTTTTCAAGTAAAAACGATCTGAGATAACCCGCGGATGGAGAGACAGAGAGACAATATATACCTATTTAGATAAATATTACATATATTTTTTTTTATTTCTTAAATACAATACAAATGATATTCAACTAGCTGCCCGCCGCGACTTCGTACGCGTAAGAATATCGTTCATGTCACGCTCCTAGCATCCTACCCGCACTCACTGTCCCTGCCAAGCTAATGCTCCTGTACCGCATCTGCTCCTAGCTCAATGTCGCTGCACTGCCGTCCTGCTTCAACCAAACTTCCGACCCAATCTATTAATGTCGAGTCAGTGGTAAAACGTAGATTTATGTATTTGAATGAAAAACAAACTCCTATCCCTTTCTCGCCCCGCTCCTACCCTGCTCCTGTTCAGCTCCCAAACTGTTCTTGTTTTGCTCTTCCCGATCTCAGATCGCTCTCACACCATTTCCACCCTGCACTCACTCGCGATTCTGCCTCGCACTTGTCCCACTCTGATCCCTCCTTCCCCGCTCCCAACCTAACATTCAACCCTGGAATTTTTGTAAATCTTTTAACTCCCCTCCCTCCGTGTATAACCTTTAATTCATCCCTGTTGCAAATCTATAATGGCAGTGTTCGTATATATCTATTAGTTGATCTAAATCCTAAATTTCATGTTCCTAACATGAAAACCCTTGAACTTTCATGTAATCTTTTACCCCCTGTTTCAACTTCATAATTCATCCCTGTCGTTACGAAACTATAATAACAGTATTCGTTTGCATCTGTTAGTTAATATAAATACTGGAATTAATATCCCCAACATCAAAACCTTGGAAGTTTTACATAATCAATTACCCCCGTTTCCTACCTCTTAATTCAACTCTGTCGCAAAACTATAATAACAGTATTCGTTTACAACTAATTTTCGTGCCCCTAACATTAAAACCATCGAGCAATCATACAATCTTTTACTCCCCCTCCCCCTTTTAACCCCTTTATTCATCCTAATTATTAAAACTTTAGTAGCAGTTTTCATAATTATATACCTACCTGTAATTTAATCTAAATAAAAAATGTAATGCCCTTAACATTAAAACTTTGGACCTTTCAATTCAATCTTTTACTCCCCGTTTCAACCCTTTAATTTATCCCTGTCGCAAAACTATTGTAAAAGTATACGTTTATCTCATACTACATTTTATGCGCATAACACCAAAACCCCAGAACCCTCATCATTTACTCCCCCATTTTGACCCATTAATTGGGCCCTTTTGCATTTTTTTTTAGATATAGACATGTTCTTTAGTATTTTTGCACAATATTTTGTTCTATTATGAATAATTTTCACAGTGCAATTTTCGCGATGTAAGAAGTTTTCGGCCTTAAGAAAAACGTTACTTAACTTTGATCAACGTCTCAAATTTTTTGTCTTCTTTCCGCAAGTGTCATTATTGTGTCAGCGAGAAGTTGACAAAATCTCAGTGTTGATTATTTCTCAAATAAGTATGAGAAACATTTTTCGCTGCGTGCGGGTTACACCAGCCAGCTACGGCACGGCGCGGGCGGCGTGACGGCGTTTATTTTTCCATTAGTATTTTTTAAATTCGCAATATCTTTTGAATGGAATGTCCGATTTTAATAATTCAAAAAGTAATTTACAGGTATTAAAACAGTCTTGAATTGAATACAAAATATTTTATTTGGATAAGGATTAATACCAAGTATGGATAACATGGTCTGATTTTGGTCGGCATTTCTATCAACTTTTTAAATGTAAAAAAGCAGTTATAGTGGCATAATAACAATAGTTGGACATATGCCTTCGTGACGTTTTTTGTAGATATTGGTATGTTCTTTAATACTAGAAAACAAATTTTTTGTTCTATCATCAATAGTTTGCGCAGCGCATGCGATGAAAGACATTTTAAGTATGGCTAATTTTTTTACACCTTGCGTTACATTATTTAAGTTTTAGTAAGGATCCCTAATTTTTCCTAATATTAAATATAGCCTATGTTCTTGAGGTACAATGTAGTATTCTAGTGGTGAAAGAATTTTTGAAATCGGCTTAGTAGTTTTTGAGTGATAACTTATCAAACATACAAAAATACAAATCTTTCCTCTTTATAATATTAGTGTAGATGTAGATTACACTTTAACTATTTACAATAAATATTTACAATAAATAATCTGAGCTGGAATATAATTCAAAATATGTGTAGGTACATAAAAAAAACAAACAATACATACCGAGCAAGTGGGAGACGTTACTAATCATAAGGTACATCTGTAAGGACACCAATACACCTAAGTATCTATTCGTTCGCACTAGTATTTTATAATCTCGTGTACCTCAGTTGTGATGAAGAACTGTGATGGTGACGATGATTTTCTTGTTCTAAGAATCATAAATACAACAAAAAAATACTTATTTACCTAAATCGTTCTCCGTTTTTTAGGGTTCCGTACTTCAAAAGTTGATGATGATGATGATGATGATGTACCTCATTGATGTAATTCATAAGACACAGATAACAATAAATAAAATCTGAATCTGAATCTGAAAAGAAAAAAACGGAACCCTTATAGGATCACTTTGTTGTCCGTCTGTCCGTCCGTCTGTATGTCTGTCTGTCTGTCCGTCCGTTAGGGTGTCAAGACTTTTATCTCGGGAACGCGTAAAGGTATCATGTTGAAATTAAAACCATATAAGCAAATCCATAGTATCTTACTGCAGAAAGAAAATCGAATTTTTCAGTTTTCGTAAAAAAAAGTTACAGCCGAATATGTCGTAAATAACGCACATTTCGATACTCACAAGGGAATCAAAACTTATGGGGACTTTCCCGTTAACCTAGAACTATGAAATTTGGCAAGAAGCATTGTGTTAGAGTACACATATAGGAAAATATCCGAAAACAGGTCATTTTTAATTTAACCACAAAAAATTTGTCTTTACGCAAGGAATGAAGGTCCAAATTTTAAAGTTCTTTAACCGTATGATGTGGGGTATCATATGAAAGAGCTTAATTAGCATAAGTTAAAATAGATTTTAAAATATTTTTACGATGTTTATTTTTCTGTATAAGAAGGAAAATATAAAAAAATATGATTTCCCCCTTTTATCTACTATAGTTTATACGGAACCATCGGTGGGCGAGCCTGACTCGCACTTGTCCAGTTTTTTTATATTTTAGTGAGACTAACGAACAGCAGTGTCCGAGTAACGCAAGTAGAGACATTGACGTCTACCAAACTCGGCACTTGTTCATATACAATATCATTAAAATACAAATAGGTACTTACAATAGTAACGGCCTCCGAAACCTCCATCGTCTTCGTATCGTATCGTGTCGTGTAGAGGCTCGTCAGCCATTTTATGTAAGTGGAAATATCTTTATTTACAACATAGGTATATACATGGCCAAAAATAGAAGTAAGTATCTGCTGGCTGCCTCACTAGGCGGAGCCTGTATCAAGGCAACCTGTATTCCTGATTACAAATAATCTTCGTTAACCTCATTTGTAAGACAATTTTCATGTAATTATAAATAGGTAACTTAAAAATACTAGTGATTTTAATTGTAAACGTCCAGTAGAGACTTAAAAGCTGAAACTGAAAGCAGCTTATTCAACAGCTAGTCCACTAGTTCGAGGAGCTCATAGAAGAACAAAACTACTACTAGGTACTGGTATTTCGCCCTGAACTAAGAAGAAGGGTTATTTTTCAAATATTTATCTTCGAAATTAAAAATTTTTTTTTCCGCTACGATGTGTTCAAGCTAGCACTCTTGCTTCGAACCAACTTGAAGGCTTCGATGCAGACAAGGGTTGGTAAATACTCCTAATATTTAAGTATACAATTTTTATTTATTTAAAGATTTGAGTTATTTTGTTCGTTCGAAAGTGACCGGGCTGCCCGCACCCGCGTGATTACGAGCATGATAACAAACTTGTATTAAAATTGATGGAAAAATACGAGCTGAAGGGCAAACACACAGAGAAAAGAAAGGGAGACATTTCGCTCACCTTCGCTAATGATTGAATCATGCAATGTTGTCGATAGTCAGCAGCTATCGAGTAGGAAACCCATCTTGACGGCCTGTTTGATACTATCTCAGTATAAATAAGCAAATGTATAAAATATAAACGTACATAAAAATTCTCGATCAAATCCTCATTAAAAAAACTAGATAAAAATATATCCATCCCTTTGAAATCTATGACTCATCATCATCATCAGCCTACTTCGTCCACTTCTGGACATAGGCCTCTCCGATTGAACGCCATTCAGCAGCGGGTGTCCGTATATCGTGACGTCATCGTGTCTCAGCGCGTACGAGTCGCGGTCTCCACTCCAGGCCGCGTCAACTCCACCGGTAGTCGGTCCTGCGACACTTGGCCGGCCGCCATGTGTCGCTGCCTCCGCTGCGGTCAGCTGGCTGATGCGCTGCGATATGTCGATAGGTAGCTCTAATTCTCTAGCGAGTTACTCACTTCGTTTCGGGTACGATGCCACACCGAGACAGATACTAACACGCGTTATAACTTATAACACCCCTCTTTTCGGGTCGGAGGTTAAACATTAAGAAACCTACGTTAGGATACTAAGTATGCGGGTAAATATAAGTTTACGATAAGTAAGCAATCATAGAAATAGACGAATACGACACGATTTCCCACGGATCCTCCGACACCAGCTTGTAGTTCGTTCTAGGAAGGTCTAAATCAACTCGCGCAAAGGATAATTCTTGTGCGTGGGAATGTAGGTAACTAGAAGAATGTACGAGAAATATTTTCCGAGTTACGTGTAAGTACTTAAGCACGTCTTTTGTTTCGTAATGATCGCTAACAAGCCTTCGACAGATGATTGTAGCAGTGAATGGCTGCATGTATAGGAGTGTAGGGCACGAGGTCCGGACACCAGGCGTAGGTAGGAGGTGCAGGCGATTAGTGGAACAATAGGACCGGGCGAGCCGGCCGCCACACAATGGTCGGCCACCGTCTACCGACCCGCCGCCGCAGATAAGCCGTAACTTGCGAGATAATCGCGTTACTCACTGCGACATCACTCATAACCACTATTAGGTAAGTATGTCTGTTTACTGAAAATTAGAGCTCCTGAGCTGCATTCCCATACACATTTTAGGGATTCGTACCTCAGAAGGAAAAACGTATGTAATCCTTATAGGATCACTTTGTCAGTCAAGACCTTCCATCTCGGGAACGCATGTAGGGTTGAAATTAAAACCATAAACGCAAACCTGTAGTCCCTTGCAGCAGTGAAAAAAATCAAACTTCTCGCTCATATAAAATAAAGTTCCAGCCATAAGTATATGTCGCAAAAAATCACATATTTCGAGTCTCACAAAGGAATCAAAACCTACATGGTACTTCTCGTTGACATATAACTATGAAATTTGGAAACAAGTATTGTCATAAAGTAGGTACACATTATTACAGGAAAAAATCCAAAACTGCACATTTTTTATTTAATCACAAAAAATAGGGTCTTTATGCAAGGAATAAATTTATACAAAGTAGGTCTGAGTTGATTTTGAATAAATTTATATGGGACCACCTCTGAAGTATTAGGTAGCTAAGTAGGTACCAAACAAAAAAGAATCATCAAAATGAATTCATAATTGTCGAAGTAATCGCGTAATCAACATCGAAAAAAAAACTAAAAACATTGAATAGAATTGAGAACCTCCTCCTTTTCGAAACTCACTTAAAAATAATAGTAAGTACTTGCCTACGATTTCACGTTTCTTCTTTAGTGATTGCACTAAGTTTCGTCTCAGCAGCTTCGGTGCCCACCTACCTATATAAAACCGCTCATAAAATATATTCATTGAAGTGCTTCCACGCGTTTATCTTAATTTTTATAGCATACTCGGCTCAAGCAATTCGTGAGGGCGGCCAGGGAATGAGCGCGACTCAATCAACTGACAAGAGTGGCCGTGGAATGAGCGCGACTCAATCAACTGACGAGAGTGGCCGTGGAATGAGCGCGACTCAATCAACTGACGAGAGTGGCCGTGGAATGAGCGCGACTCAATCAACTGACGAGAGTGGCCGTGGAATGAGCGCGACTCAATCAACTGCAGAGGGCGGCCGGGGAAGCAGCGCGACTCAATCAACTGACTAGAGTGGCCAGGGAATGAGCGCGACTCAATCAACTGACGAGAGAAGCCAGGGAATGAGCGCGACTCAATCAACTGACGAGAGTGGCCGGGGAATGAGCGCGACTTAATCGCGGTATAGGGCACGTCATGGTGCTGGACATATTCACAACTTAACGAATATCTCAACGAATTACACAAAAGTACATATTTATTTATTGTAAATGATTCAATTAAGAAATATTCCATGACTGCGGTAAGGCTTGAAGACGACAGAAGAAGGTCTGGAGAGTCTAAAGATTGAACTAGCTGGAGCCCGAGCACAGAAAGTATATCTACAGATAGGTAGATTGTCTATCCGGTACCCAGTTTGAAGATCTCACCTCGCACTCCTCGCAGGCGCGGTTTTCCAAAGCGCGCTATACTTAACAGTTTAAATAGAACATAGTAGGTAAGTTGGTTTAAGTAAGTGGTTCGTAGGTTTCACCTTACCGCAAGGTTACTCGCCAGTAGGTTACCTAGGTTATTATTTAAGTAGGTGGTTCGTAGGTTTCACCTTACCGCAAGGTTACTCGCCAGTAGGTTACCTAGGTTATTATTTAAGTAGGTGGTTCGTAGGTTTCACCTTACCGCAAGGTTACTCGCCAGTAGGTTACCTAGGTTGTTATTTAAGTAGGTGGTTCGTAGGTTTCACCTTACCGCAAGGTTACTCGCCAGTAGGTTACCTAGGTTATTATTTAAGTAGGTGGTTCGTAGGTTTCACCTTACCGCAAGGTTACTCGCCAGTAGGTTACCTAGGCTATTATTTAAGTAGGTGGTTCATAGTTTTCACCTTACCACAAGGTTACTCGCCAGTAGGTTACCTAGGTTATTATTTAAGTAGGTGGTTGGTAGGTTTCACCTTACCGCAAGGTTACTCGCCAGTAGGTTACCTAGGTTATTATTTAAGTAGGTGGTTCGTAGGTTTCACCTTACCGCAAGGTTACTCGCCAGTAGGTTACCTAGGTTATTATTAGGCTTTTAGTACCTACCTACATTATCTACACAATTATCTTTCTTTTCAATAATACTGTTGTAAAAGCTTTTATATCACAATAATATATATACTTACTACAGTGAAAGGATATTTAGGATTTCAGATCTGTGCCATAAAAATTTCATAAAAATCGGTTAAGTAGGTAGTTTGAAAGAAAATTATACATTTATAAATCAATTGTTTAATTTTTTTCATCTATAGATACTGATTTAACCGAGATTTAAGAGTTTTTGTTTTGAAAATCTCTTGACCGATTTTGCTCATTTGTAAATTATTTTACTTAGGTACCTCAATTTTATCAAACTAAGTACTTACCTACTTACACAAAATTTTGCAGATGTAGATATTTGTAAGTGTAATGAATGACAATTATTATAAGATATGATACAGGCGACAGGCCTCGTGGCTCTATCATTATCATATATTACCAAATAATAATTATCATGTTGATTTTGTTGTAAACACGATACATGTGCCTATTTGTTTGTAATTCAAGTCTAGCTATTCCCAATTAGTGTGCAGAGTGATTGATGAGAGTAGCTCCGTACCTCGCAGCGACCCGGTGCGGCCTGGTGCGGCGCCGCTGCGTGCCGCAGAGCGCGATTGATTGCATCCAGCGGCCGTAAACAAACCGCGCCGCTAATTCCATTAGGGACCGCTTTAACCCCGACATAAATCTCCCGCCGCCCGCACCGCGTCACTCCCCCCCCCCCCCTGGCCAGCATGCCGCGGCACGACTGTGGTCGTGGGGCGGGCCCGGTCGCACGGGGCGGGGCCGCCCCCGCCCCCGGCGGCGGCGCGCTGCGCTCTGCAGTGCCTCCGCGCGCGTCGCTCCGTTCACACGCGTTATCTCCGCTATCTCAGTGCAATCTAGATAACAGTCTGTGTTCCCCCCGCGCCAGTGCTCCCCCGGCGCCGCAGTGACTCAGTGATACAACGCTACAGGTGCAGCAGCAGCTTGTGAACTCTCCTCTTCTGGCCGCTCGTTGTTATCGTAAGTGCATGGAAACTATTGAATACTGGCATTTCTTCTTTTTTATACTCCATATTCTAAAAGTTATGTTTGACATATCCATTCAGAAAAATGCAACTAAAGAAAAAAACATTTTTACGATATTTTTCCTAAAAAATCGCTTAAAATCAGGCGAGTCGTTGGTCAATCGTAGATCTATAAGAAAATCAATACTTACCTGCTCATCCTATTGAATTTGTTACCTGACGTACTTGTTTAGGTTTTACTTTACAACACGTGAAACGTTCTTATTTGTTCCATCGTAATGCAAAGGACACCTTAATAGATCTAAGTACTATGTCGTAGTGCAACCTTATATTTTTGAATGCCTTGAACGCAATATCCTTACGGCTAAGTATTGTCTCGTATGAAGCTACAGTAATAGATACCTACTACATGAAAACTGCAAAATCTGCTGAAACTGTTAATTTTCCTTACATGCCTTACTGCGGTTATACTAGAAAGTGTATTCCTATTCATTGTATCTATAAGTAATATAAATCTGGCAAAGTACGAATTTCACTCGCACACCGAGGCTTCCGTACTCCTATGTACCTACAACACAATACATGAACACTGACTTCAGGGATTAATTATTCAAGAGAATGTGCTTTATATAATAGAGTACTTATATAGTTTCTACAGTATAGAAATTGCCTGAAACGAGTTCCTTGAAATAGCGTTCACATGCATACCTATACTATAGGTACAAATAAGTAAGTGATACAGACCTAGTTTCTTTATCCCAAGAGATGTGAACACTACCGTTGACTGTATTGTATGTTTGTGTCACGTGACACCAACTGTCAACGAATCGATCACTTGTCATATTCATTTCTTTTATTTGTGGAATCAACAAGAAGTTTTATCTCGCAGTAAAAAAAAAACATTTTTTCAAAAATCATTTGTTCAAGCTTGTCACGCTCTTGACAAGTTATTAGTAGGTACCTATATGTAGATTTACATAAAAGTAAATTAGAACCTTGCCATTTTAGACGTGTATTACCATAAATATATTACTTACCGTTCTAATGATACAGCCAGATAAATGCACCCAAAACAATCTAATTAACTGAAAAGGGAGAAAAATCAAAACCTAAGTAGGTAGGTAGGTACACCAACTATTTCTGAGGTCGGTGTCTGCATAGGACTTAGTTGATAATAATTTAGGTCCTGACACCGACCTCAAAAATAGTTGGTGTACGTAGGTCTAGGTAAAGTCTACCTACTTAGGTAGACGCCCAGTTTTGATTATTTTCGTGTTATTTCTCCTTTTTCAGTTAATTATATTGTTTTGAAGTCGGTTTAATTTTTTTTTATTACTTTTAATTAGAATATTTATTGTAAAATTACATAACTGTCCCAGTAGCACAGAATAGTTACATAGTATGTTTATACTACATACCAATTAGCATTAGGTAGCCGTGAGCGGGATGCGTGGCAGATGCAAAACAAAAAGTAATATTGTCAGAAATACAACATGCATATACAACGTATAGCTGTGCCGTACAACGTGCCATATTATACATATATGTAGTAGGTATAGTTGAACAGAACACATACGCAGTATACAACTCAACATACAAGTAACGCAACGATGTGTTGTAACACACACACACACAAGTGTGCGGTAACGCACACACGTACCGTACGTAACGTCAAGAGAGGTATCGTATGGGGAGATGACGCCATGAGAGCGTTAAACCATTTTCCGTCACGGCATATGACTTGGTTTTACTGTCAAGGCGCGCTAAAAATGTTTCACATAAAAATATACACAGGAAAAACGATCTTAAATAACATTTGCATAACAGTCCTCACTAGGATACCCCGTGTCGGGGACTGCTACAGTCCGCTGCCCACTACAAGCGGAGAAAAAGCTTGATACATATTATATTATATTTCTACCATTTATGTAAATTACTAATAATCCTAAAATACTACATAGATAACTAGAATACTACAAAGATAAACAAGTTTATTTATAATAACAAAAAATGCGTAGGAGTTATAATGTAAATATTATACACTGATATAAGTACTATTCTTTATGTAAAATAAGTATTACACAATACAGTACAGAATTTACAGTTTTTAGGGTTCCGTACCTCAAAAGAAAAAACGGAACCCTTATAGTATCACTTTGTTGTCCGTCTGTCTGTCCGTCTGTCTGTCCGTCTGTCCGTCTGTCCGTCTATCCGTCCGTCCGGGTGTCAAGACCTTTATCTCGGGAACGCGTGAAGGTATCGAGTTGAAATTAAAACCGTATACTCAGATCCATAGTGTCTTGCTGCAGAAAGAAAAATAAAATTTCTCAGTTTTCGTAAAAAAAGTTACAGCCGAATATGTTGTAAAAAACGCAGATTTCGACACTCACAGAGGAATCAAAACCTATGGGGTACTTCCCGTTGACCTAGAACTCTGAAATTTGGCAAGAAGCATTGTGTTAGAGTACACATATAGGAAGAAATCCTAAAACTGGGCATTTTTTATTTAATCCCAAAATATAGGGTCTTTAAGCAAGGAAAGAGGGTCCAAATTTTTAAGTACTTTGACCGTATCATGTATCATATGAAAGAGCTTAATTATCACAAGCTAAAACAGGTTTTTAAATATTTTTATGATGTATATTTTTCGATTTATGAAGGAAAATATAAAAAAAAAAAAATTGCCCCTTTTATCTACTAGTTTGTACGGAACCCTCGGTGGGCGAGTCTGACTCGCCTTGTCCGCTTTTATTTCCTTTTTAGTGAAGTGAATTTGTGTTCTTTTGAAATCGGTTGTTTTTTTTTTAAGTTTTTTATGTTAAATAATTACAATTACTTATAAAATAATAAAATGCACACATACTCATGCAGTAATAATAACACAATTCTATAGAAAGCCGTACCCGTACAAAGACGAGGGTAACAGCTAGTTTGAAAACAAAGAAAATTCCGAACTCAATATTACATTTCGCTAAAGAAAATTATACTCTCTAGCGAGAGCATTTCATTATCTATATAGCAATCTAACATAGACTATCTTATCATCTAATTTACTATCAATATACATATTGTTACAAAATAAATAATATCGGGTGTCACCAAATATAGTGTGCTTTAATATAATTACTTGTGTCGTGACGTATCAATGTCATGTGGGTAGACACACATATGTTTGCTATATACAGAATCAATTTTTAATTGTAAAAACGCATTGAATATTTAGGAAAGTGCCTTGAACATATAGGTTTAGCTTTGTATTGCGTTGTTTGAAATTGTTCTGTGGTTGTTTGTATGTGGCTTAAAAACTTCGACATTTCCTGTACTTTAAAGACGTAAATAAAAGTATATCATACGGATTTTTTTGAGTTTTGCTGATCGCCGTCACAATATGGACGGCAGTATCCGATGCTCTTAGTAGAATAGGTACAATAGGACCAACCAAGTGGACAGAAAGTGAAGGTATCATAAATGTGTCTGACTGTGCTTCTCTATTAAGACGCAATTCGTGGTGAGTTGAGGAAAACAAGAAAATATTTAATTTAAGTTTCATTAACTCGCCACATTCGAAAATTGTTTTGTAGTGAGTTACGGAGAGACAAAGTACGCTTTTTTGAGTTTCTTCAACTGACCGTAAGTAAGGTAATATTTTTGTAATGTAATACGAACAACTCATCTTAACTATCAAATAAGTTTATTGCAGATTTCCAAGGCACCATTACCGTCATGATGACACTGCATTACCATCGGATTTAAGTACATAGGTACATATTTATTATGTAAACAACACTAGAGTTGTAACCCGCATGTTCGTATGTGTAAGGAAACCGTTCCTGTCACAGTTCCACCCACATTCGTTGCACCCCCGCTCAGCTTACGACCCGCTCTAGCATCGCACCCATCTCACTCCTGTTTTGTGTCTAACTAACCTGCCACACTTCCGTCCTGCTCCTACATATATCCCGACGCAGTCTACCTGTACCGGGTCTGTGATCAAACGTAGATCTATTTGTAATAAACTTCAGTCCCTTTCTCGCCATGCTCCTGCTCTGTTTCCGTTCAGTATCCACCCCGCTTCCGTTCGCTCCTTTCCAGATCCCACCTTGCTCCCACTCCACTCCCACGACACTTACTCTGCTCCTGCCTCATATTTATCTACTTCTATGAAGTAGACACTTGCTCCTGTCGCACTCCCATTTCGCTCTGATCCCAATCTCATCCCGCTTCTGTCATATTCCCGCCTTACTCCCATGCTATCTTCCACTTTGATATCTTCGAGGTGGTACTAGTATAACAAATTCATCATTAAAATAAACTACTCTCCTTTTTAGGGTTCCGTACCTCAATAGGAAAAAACGGCACCCTTATAGGATCACTTTGTTGTCCGTCTGTCCGTCTGTCCATCTGTCCGTCTGTCCGTCTGTCCGTCTGTCCGTCTGTCCGTCTGTCTGTCTGTCCGTCTGTCCGTCCGTCCGGGTGTCAAGACCTTTATCTCGGGAACGCGTGAATGTATCTAGTTGAAATTAAAACCATATACGCAGATCCATAGTCTTCGATTAGATCTTGCTGCAGAAAGAAAATAAAATTTCTCATTTTTCGTAAAAAAAGTTACAGCCGAATATGTCGTAAAAACGCACATTTCGACACTCACAGAGGAATCAAAACCTATGGGGCACTTACCGTTGACCTAGAACTCTGAAATTTGGAAAGAAGCATTGTGTTAGAGTACACATATAGGAAAAATCCGAAAACTGGACATTTTTAATTTAATCACAAAAAAATAGTGTCTCTATGCAAGGAATGAGGGCCCAAATTTTAAAGTGAATTAACCGTATCATGTGGGGTATAATAAGAAAGAGCCTCATTAGCATAAGCTAAAACAGGTTTTTAACATATTCTTCGCTCCCTGCTGACCCTTGACTTCAGCTGGGAACCAAAACTTTTTAGACAAATTTCGATTAAATACAGAGAGGCCGCGCAAAGAAACGTTGATTGCCTCAAACGCTGGCGGTTTACGGACTACTACAAAATGTACGGGACGCTCGCTCGGATCCGAGAGGGAGGCGCCGCTACAATAGCCCCACTCCACTCGGATCCGAGTGAATGTGTTAAATATTTTTACGGTGTATATTTTACGGTTTATGA
Organism: Lycia hirtaria; assembly: GCA_947563715.1. Lineage (NCBI taxonomy): Eukaryota > Metazoa > Arthropoda > Insecta > Lepidoptera > Geometridae > Lycia > Lycia hirtaria. The sequence continues at coordinate 32,502,289 of OX387375.1, forward strand.
AGGAAAATATTAAAAAAAAATGATTTCCCCCTTTTATTTAGTTTGTATGGAACCCTCGGTGGGCGAGTCTGACTCGCACTTGTCCGGTTTTTTTTTATATAGCTTACAGTTCGTAAGTACAGACAAAATGACACCTCGCACACCAAAATCAATCAAGCTGTTTAGGCTGTAGGATGTAATGTAGAAACATACACCCAAAAGATCATACCCCTCCTTTTTGAACAATCGTGTTAAAGGAAATTAAGGTGGTTGGTTACCTACAGCTTGCAGGGCAGGTCCTCCATGCATGCGTTACCTACGTGCCGCCGCCGGCGCCGCGCCGCAGTCAATCAGGCAATTAATGACCCGCGCCAGCTAGCTGCGCACGCGCACCTATTACTCACTCAGAAGCCATGTCCTGGTTAATAACATTCATACAAAATGTAAAGGTTAATACTTCATATTAAAATTAGTTGCTATTTGCTATTTTAAATTACTTTTATTACCTATGTATGAAAATGTACAATCTACATACGTGGTAAATTGGTGAGTTTGCAAAACAGACGAGTCGCCCTGTGACACAGGGAAGCAGGGAAGTTTCCTCACCGAGACACATTGTTACGCAGTGTTGCTTATGAGAAAAGCGAGCGAAGTTCTTCTGAGTTTGAAATAAAATACGCAGCAAGTGGAACCCGTCCTCCGTGTGCTGAGGGTCCCAACTACTTACCAGTTATTTCGAGTCAACTGTATCCATAATAATTACCTACATTTTAATTTGAGTTTTGTTTGCTAATTAGCACACAAAATAATTACTATAATATTTTCGTAACGACATCAATGTTATAATTCTAATGAGTTTGTCCGAATCAAGAAGAAGCAATGTTTTCCAAAAATCAGCAATCGAGCGCTTTCCCGGCACGCGTATGGTTTTACTAAAAAGAGGGTCATAAGAGAAGTCTACAATCGAGCGCTTTCCCGGCACGCGTATGGTTTTACTAAAAAGAGGGTCACAAGAGAAGTCTACAATCGAGCGCTTTCCCGGCACGCGTATGGTTTTACTAAAAAGAGGGTCATAAGAGAAGTCTACAATCGAGCGCTTTCCCGGCACGCGAATGGTTTTACTAAAAAGAGGGTCATAAGAGAAGTCTTCAATATTTAATGTTATACTTTTATTTGACTCGAAAGATACTTAGATACGTTTGTCTCCAAAACATATATTCTCACACAATCCAAGGTTTATTGTTTACACGAAGGTAGTTGCAAGTCAAATAAAGGAAGAGTAATGCAGGAAGTCATACGAACCTGTAACGAACCTGCACTTCATTCTAAATTCATGAACATTTAACCTCTATTTCCATCAACTTATTATCGTTTACATTCAAAACATGCAAAATATGATTTTCCCAGGCTTACGACTGTTTCTAATATAGGTATAATGGTCTCTGACAAAACTTTATTTACAAAATTAAATGTATTTCCTTTAATTTTTACCCGACTGCGTAAGAAGGAGGGGTTTTCGAGTGTATGTATGTATGTATATTTCTTTGACACGCCCTAGAGCCTAAACAGCTTGACCGATTTTGATGTGAGTGGCGTCAATAGATTCGTCTTAGTTGTGAGAGTGACACTGGGTACACAAAATTAAAAAAAATCATAAGTTAGGCTGCAAAAACCTCTTTTCTGCAGTCGGGTATTTTGTTTTTCTTTTAACATTGATACTTGTTAATAACGTTTTGTGAGACATAAGTGGTAGTACCTACATTGTCGTCGTCCCTACATTGTACAAGTTCGTGTGCCCGCGCTGCCTGTCCCCGGTGTCCGGCGGTGGACACACGAGGCCCGGCGGCGGCGCCGGCGCACTACCGGACCTCTTTGTTCCGACTCTACGGCACTTCACAACATTCCAACTGCATTACTGTTCTCATGTTGTATTGTACTACTACGCACAATAGTCGCACGTAGCTCGCTTCATGTCCCCCTCCCACTGCGAGGTACTCTCTAACCTCTCTGACTCAACACCTAGAACATACGTAATGTCACTTTTTTACTCAAAAATAGAGTTGCGCTATTTCGAAATTAAATTCTAGTCAATTTCTAGCTTCTAATAGATTTCCTCCTAAATTGTAAGATTATAAAATCTTATTTTTTTTTTGTGTCGACAGCTTCTCTATTGATTTTACTACAGCCTAAATGGCTTGACCAATTTTGATGTGCGAGGTATCGTTAGATTCGACTTTACTCTTTGAATGAAAAACGAACGAAAAATTAAAATAAAAACCGGACAAGTGCGAGTCAAACTCTCCCACCGAGGGTTCCGTACAAACCAGTAATTAGATAATAAGGAAAACCATATATATTTTTTATATTTTCCTATATAAATCAAAAATATACATCGTAAAATTATTTCAAAATCTGTTTTAGCTTGTGCTAATGAGGCTCTTTCATATGATACCCCACATGATACGGTTAATTAACTTAAACATTTTGACCCTCATACCTTGTGCATAAAGGCACTAAGTATATATTTGTGATTAAATATAAAATGACCAGTTTTCGGATTTATTTCTAGGTATATTTGTATTATAACACAATGCTTCTTGCCAAATTTCATAGTTTTAAGTCAATGGGAAGTATCCCAAAGGTTTTGATTCCCTTGTGAGTGCCTCAAAAGGAAAAAAAACGGAACCCTTATAGGATCCCTTTGTTGTCTGTCGGTCTGTCTGTCTGTCTGCCTGTCCGTCTGTCCGTCCGTCCGGGTGTCAAGACCTACTGTATGTCGGGAATGTTTTAAGGTATCGTGTTTATCGTTTGAAATTGATGTTTGAAAATGTTCGAGTGTTTTACTTAGCTATGTTTCAACAAAATCGGTTCAGCTGTTTTTCTTGTGTCGAGGGTTTTTGAGTTTTCTAAACTTACTTATACTTCCACCAGAATTATTCAAAATAATGCGCATTTATAACCTTTTACAACGACTGCGCATACTTTCTCACAAAAAACGTACACTCGATACCGTATCAAGCGTAACAAAATCATATAAGGTAGACTGCAAAAATATGTTTTCTGCAGTCGAGTATTTTGTTTTTCTTATATTATATGAAGGTAGAAAGAATGTAGACTTGTTTAAAGTACCTATAATTATCGACTAAGTAGGTATATCTATAAGATATCCGTTACGGAACCGTGACATATGAGTGTCACGACACGTCCTTGACCGATCATTTATTATGTTGATATATTAACGCCAAATAAATAAATACACACTCACTGAATAAGGGGAGGCACATCACACGTCACACGGAGAAAGCATTCTGCAAAAAAGCAGCCCGCGAGCCGACCGACCCCCGCGGACTGGCGCGGGCGCAACTGTTGCGTAATGCTGAAACTGTCCTTTGTGTCCTAAACACTGTTGTTGAGGTGACGGCGGCAGCCACGACTAATTGTTAGCGGGAGCGATACGGCAACACGCCTCCTCGACGAGTTAGAGAAGGACGCAATACCGCCCTAATAATCCCTATAAATAACCGAGCTCGTGACGCACAGGCGCCACGATTTTTTACGTGGTTTCGGTGGTGAGAGCGCGACCGAGCCCACTAGATACTTGCGATCACAATGGGCCGCGCGATAACTGTCTGATAAATGCATTAAATGCTGTCACAGATCGCTATTGAATTCCGATATGCGTATGGCGTTTTCGATAGTCGTCTGAACAGGCCGGTTCGCCGTACGCCATATTGCGCCATAAAATGGAAACTAAATACATATTATGCAAATGATTTTGAGGTAGTGCCCGCGAGTAGTACCGCCGCCCGGCGTACTGGACGGGGCGGTGGCGCAGCGCGGCGGCGAGCAAACGCACTCCCTTCATTTAGATTTCTCTGTTCGAGATAAACGTAGTTTTATAACTAGTTTAGTGCTGCGCGCGCCTCTTATGACCGCACTTCAAATCGCCACGAAGCTAAACAAACATTTTTACTGCTTGTCTCCACACAACGTTGTGTTGGCGCAATGAGCGGTCAATGTGAACTTCGCTGAATAAACTTCCCCAGTTTAATATTCTCGTCGAACGATTCAAAGATAGCTCTGTATTTAATTTTCTCATAACAATAAAATTCTTATTTAATCATTATTAGTTTCTGTCAAAGTATCAAAACTAGTCGGTCCGGTGGCGGCGTCACTCGAAGGTGCCGTCGAGTGCGAAATATTTGTCCCGAGCTCGAGTTTTTTTGTAAAGTTTACGAGTTCTTAATCCTGGGATGTCGGGACGGAAAAAAACCCTAATGGGTCTCAACACGTATCGTGTCGAGGGCGGACAAATAGATGTATCGGTGACAGCACCCGAGCCAGCGGCGGCGCGGGCGCAAGCGGCGCGCGAGGGGACGATCTACACTTGATTACTATTTGGATTAAGCTTGCCTCGTACAAATAATAATAGATTCATGCAAGTCACAAGATTTTTTATTATTAAAATAAACACAATCTATTTATTTTATATTTATAAGAAGGTAACTAAAATATTTTTTTAAACAAATAGTTTTGAGCAAATGATATGATATTATTATGAATAAGCCGTACAGTTTCAACCGATAGAGTTTATATTTAGGTACAGGCCAGTACCCAGTACAGTAGGACGTGCTACTTATAGACTTGTACCATATATACCTGCACGTACCAGTAATACATGTATTTTATAATAGTTTTAGACAAACATATTACACAGAACTATACAATTAGTTCTGTAGTAATTACATGAAAATTCGATGAAAACAAAATTTTACCGACTTCCAAAAGGGAGGAGGTTCTCAATTCTACCGTGTAAAGGCAATAACTGTAAGTCGAAAAAACGTGTTTTGAGAAAATGGCCGATTAAAGTTTTTTGGGTTTAATTTGATTATTTTTCCTTGTTATCATTGTTAGTTTTAATGTTGATGTATGTTCCCTGATTACTTGACGATGCCTGGACCGATGTGTGTTCCCTGATTACTCGACGATGCCTGGACCGATGTGTGTTCCCTGATTACTCGACGATGCCTGGACCGATGTGTGTTCCCTGATTAGTCGACGATGCCTGGACCGATGTGTGTTCCCTGATTAGTCGACGATGCCTGGACCGATGTGTGTTCCCTGATTACTCGACGATGCCTGGACCGATGTGTGTTCCCTGATTACTCGACGATGCCTGGACCGATGTGTGTTCCCTGATTACTCGACGATGCCTGGACCGATGTGTGTTCCCTGATTAGTCGACGATGCCTGGACCGATGTGTGTTCCCTGATTACTCGACGATGCCTGGACCGATGTGTGTTCCCTGATTACTCGACGATGCCTGGACCGATGTGTGTTCCCTGATTACTCGACGATGCCTGGACCGATGTGTGTTCCCTGATTACTCGACGATGCCTGGACCGATTTCAACAATTATTTTTTTGTTTGAAAGGGTCCCATAGAATTTTTATCAAAATCGTTTCAGTATTTTAGTTTTTATAACAAAATAACTGGAAAAATATGTCATCGAAGCAAACGAATTGCGTAATTTAAAGTCGGTTTTTTTTAAAACTATTACTTGTAGTTGAAATAATTTAGTCATACTTAGATTTCCTCCAATACTTACTAAAATAACATAGTCCTAGTGAAAATGTAATTATTATATTATGTGTTACATAATATAATAATTAGGTTTTTTTTGTGTACATATAAAATATTATAGGTACCTACTAAACCAAGGCAAACAAATCATTCAATCTTACTCCTTCACAGTCCATTTTTTTGCAACGCATTGACCAGAAAGAATTTAAAGCTTAAACAATGTTCACTCAATTCTTATTGCGAGCAAAAACAAAGAACCTTTTAAATTAAGGCTTAACGAGTGACTAATGAGTGTCGAATTTTAAAAGCGGTCAGAGTGGATCTCTACACCATTACTTACTAATGGTTAAAGAACGGCGGGCTCCGAGCGGGAGCGCATACATCAACCAGGGTCCAGGGCGGAGGCGGAAGCGGTGGTTGTCAACGATCTAGATGCGATCTCGGCTCGCAGTGCGCGCCCGCGCCCGGAACTGGCGCGGGCGCGCCGTACCTGCGGCAGGGAGCACCGCCGGCGCCGGCGCCGCACGCGCTCGGTGACGTCACCGACCATACTCCGCCAGGGAAAGGATTGCAGGTAGCCTGCCAACTACTCAGTACACCGAGTGCGTCTCTCAAACACTCAATACATATAAGTATCTCATGGAAACATCCGGAGATCAAATTATTTTGGTCCACGTATTTTGATGTGTACTGCACAGGAGTGAGACTCCCTGCCATCTTTTTTATTTTCTTAAAGGTAGAGTTTTGTCATTTTCTTGGCTAGAATTCTAAATCAATGTATTCTATCCTCGACCACTCCGTTGCTTACCATCCGGCGAGTTCAAATACAAATTCAATTTATTGAGATTGCGGGACCGGGTAACAAGGTAAATAGGAGTTAGATTTGGAGTTAGAGTTGGTAGTCAAATGTAGAAATGTGTGTGATCTATTTTAGAAGAAATAATAAAATAAATACTTAAAATATTTACAGATACTATATATTTCACTACACATATATATATTGTCATCTAAACTAAAAGTGTGTATCAAATATCAGATCACTCTGTCAACGGGAAGGGAGTCACATTTAGTCATCGAAATTTGACCCCCTTTGAATTTGAAAAACATAACAACAAACAGAGCAAGCTAAATAAAACCGTTTAAAGCTTGCGAACGCTCAGGAATGTCATTTTCACTTTGTTATTTCATACGGCTATCTGTACTTTTGCAATAATCATTTTAAGCAAATGTTCGTTTCATAGCTTAGAGCAAAAACTAATTGAACCAGTAGACAAGTAAACAACTAGTAATCGAATGACCGACGCAGATCAACTCAGGGAACTATTGCAAGCTGCAAGCTAATCTACAGTCGAGCTTTCAAGTCTCCGGACGGAACGTAGCACCTATTTGTATTACTGCATCATTCGACTCGGACCGATTATTATATTCATTTATTGAAACTCCCGGCGGCTGGTTGAGGCTGGCTGACTGGCTGACTGGCTGACTGGCTGACTGGCTGACTGGCTGGCTGGCGGCCGATACAGTAACACTCGTATCTCGGCGGCACAAATACGTTGAACTATCAATTACTTAGTGGCAACCGTTTTAGTTCAGCTCTGCACTAATTAAGGGGGAGGGAACTCCACGCCGCACTTAATTGAGCTGTCATTTGTTATTTCTTTATTTGTGTTCCTGTTCCCGTTCCACTCGCGTGTTAATAGTTTAATTAGCGTTACAAAATAGTAGTTTCCAGATCGACACCGCCCATAAAATTTAAAATATAAATATTTGTGACGAATTAAATCATTGCCATTTTTTGTTGTTTGGTTTGTGTGATATTATTTCACTACGAACTCAACACACAAGTATTCATTTATTGAAAGGCCACTACTACTATCACTACTATCACTTGTAACAGATTCATCGTATATGTATATGTTTTGCTTTACAAATAGGGTTTTATCAGCTGTAAAAAATATACCTAATATTTTTATATTTTTAACCCCAGACGATGAACCCCATTTTAAAGTGTGTATGTGTGTGTGTCTGTCTATGACATCGTAGCTCTCAAACGAATGAACCGATTTCGAATCGTTTTTATGGTTCCGTACCTCAAAAGGAAAAAACGGAACCTTTATAGGATTATTTTGTTGTCCGTCTGTCAAAACCTATATCTCGGGAAGGCGCAAAGGTATCGAGTTGAAATTAAAACCATATACGCAGATCTATAGTTTCTTTCTGCAAAAAGAAAAATCAAACTTCAATTTTTTCATAAAAAAAAGTTACAGCTGAATATGTCGCAAAAAACGCACACACACTCGCAAGGGAATCAAAACCTATGGGGTAGGTACTTCCCGTTGGCTTATAATTATGAAATTAACCACAAGCTAAAACCGGTTTTTAAATATTTTTACGATGTATATTTTTCGGTTTATGAAGGAAAATTTAATTTCCAACCTTTTTATCTCTAGTAGATAAAAGGTTGGAAATTATATATTTTTTTACGGAACTCTCGGTGAGCGAGTCTGACTCGCACTTCTCTAGTTTTTTTGTTTGATTTTGATCGAAAGAGTTTTTTTTGTTTTGTATTTTTTGACGGAATTTGTTACTAATTATTTTATGTCAAGTTAAGTTTTTAGGCTTTTATCCTGTGTAGGTACATGATTGTGTAGGTACATGATTGAAACAAATCTGGAAAAGTACGAGTATTTGCTAGATATAAAAGTAATGAAAATCAGGAAAACTACACGTTTGTTGTATGGGGACTCCTCTGATTTGTTTTACTTTCTGTTATTACTGTTCTAACAACAAGTAATCGTTTAAAAAACTTTAAAAAAACGACTTCAAAATACGCAATTCGTTTAGCTGGATGACATATTTTTTTAGTTATTTTGTTATAAGAACCAAAATACTAAACCGATTTTGATAAAGTTTCTACGGGACCACCTCTGAATTATGACCTGGCAAACAAAAACAGAATAATCGAATAAAATAGTTTTTTTTTCAAATCAGTCCGAGTGTCTTCGAGTAATCCGGAAACATTCATAAAAATAGATTCTGACAAATTGAGAACCTCCTTCTTTTTGGAAGTTGGTTAAAAAATAATAGAAAGTGCGACGAAATGACACATAGGTATTCTGTAAAAAATTTAACTTCTTACCTATACCTTACCATTTACAAGATACAGCCGCTTAAGGATAGGGACACGTGGATAAACAGACAGACATACCCCGTAGCCTCACCCTTACTATGGAAGCTTAAAAAAATCCAAACGCTTAGCTAATATTATTGATGGTTGCAATCACATACATGTTTATACAACTTAAAAACCTCTAACATCAAAAAGCGGCTGAACAGCTTCTACTTTTTAAAATATAGCTTACAGTCATCATCATCATCATCTCAGCCATAAGAAGTCCACTGCTAGACGTAGGCCTCCTCCATGGATTTCCAAAAAGAGCGATTGGAAGTGGCTTGCATCCAGCGTCTTCCCGCCACTTGCATGAGGTCATCTGCCCATCTCGTGGCTGGTCTTCCTACGCTGCGCTTGCCGGTGCAACTAACAAGTAGCTTACAGTACTTTCGATCAAATCCTCCTTTAGATAAAATAGAACTAGATTAAAATCAGTTTACTTATTTTGTAAATACGAGTACGATGCCACAGACATCTAATTTATAACACACTTCGTTTTGCGTTGGAGGTAAAAAAAGCTTACGATAATAAATAAGTCGGAGTTGAATTTGGTATTCACAAGTTTTAGTTTACATTTATTGCCCCCAGTATCATGTCGTATCATAATATGGCATTGTCACTAGTCCATGTCACAAATCTGGGCATGATGAGTGCAGAGTCACTAGTCCATGTCACCAATCTGGGCATTATGAGTGCAGAGTCACTAGTCCATGTCACCAATCTGGGCATGATGAGTGCAGAGTCACTAGTCCATGTCACCAATCTGGGCATTATGAGTGCAGAGTCACTAGTCCATGTCACCAATCTGGGCATGATGAGTGCAGAGTCACTAGTCCATGTCACCAATTTGGGCATGATGAGTGCAGAGTCACTAGTCCATGTCACCAATCTGGGCATTATGAGTGCAGAGTCACTAGTCCATGTCACCAATCTGGGCATGATGAGTGCAGAGTCACTAGTCCATGTCACCAATCTGGGCATTATGAGTGCAGAGTCACTAGTCCATGTCACCAATCTGGGCATGATGAGTGCAGAGTCACTAGTCCATGTCACCAATCTGGGCATTATGAGTGCAGAGTCACTAGTCCATGTCACCAATCTGGGCATGATGAGTGCAGAGTCACTAGTCCATGTCACCAATCTGGGCATGATGAGTGCAGAGTCACTAGTCCATGTCACCAATCTGGGCATGATGAGTGCAGAGTCACTAGTCCATGTCACCCATCTGGGCATTATGAGTGCAGAGTCACTAGTCCATGTCACCAATCTGGGCATGATGAGTGCAGAGTCACTAGTCCATGTCACCAATCTGGGCATTATGAGTGCAGAGTCACTAATCCATGTCACCAATCTGGGCATGATGAGTGCAGAGTCACTAGTCCATGTCACCAATCTGGGCATTATGAGTGCAGAGTTAGTGTGATGAGAGTATACTATACAAGTATACATACATGTTCTACCAGTTCCACTTTCACACTTAGATACACTGAAGTTTATATGAGTACCTTCCCAAGATCACACTGGCATCGGGGACAGCCACTTCATATAAAATAACTTGTTTACTATCTCTATTTATCAGATATTCCGGCAGCTTTTGACCGACTACAAAAAGAGGAGATCCTCAATTCGGTTGTGTTTGTTTTTTGTTATCGCATAACTCCGACGTTTATAAACCGATTTGGATATTTTTTTTGTTTGAAATGATATGTTTTTAGATTGTTCCCATAGAAATTTTATCAATATCGGTCCAGTAGCGTGGTCTTGCACATAATAAAACCAGACAAGAGCGAGTGAGACTCGCCCACCGAGGGTTCCGTACAAACTAGTAGATAAAAGGGGGAAATTATATTTTTTTATATTTTCCTTCATAAATCGAAAAATATACATCATAAAAATATTTAAAAACCGGTTTTACTTTGTGCTCATGATTAAGTTCTTTCATATGATATCCCATATGATGCGGTTAAAGAACTTTAAAATTTGGACCCTCCTTCCTTGCTTAAAGACCCTATTTTTTGTGATTAAATTAAAAAAAAACTTTCTGCAACAAGAGACTATGGATCTGCGTATATGGTTTTAATTTCAACTCGATACCTTCACGCGTTCCCGAGATAAAGGTCTTGACACCCGGACAGACGGACAGATGGATAAACGGACCACAAAGTGATCCTATAAGGGTTCCGTTTTTTTCCTTTTGAGGTACGGAATCCTAAAAATTGCGCATTTAGAACGAAAAATGTAAGACATACAGACGAACAGTTGAAGCTGAATGATTTTATTATCCGTGGTCGCCGCAATATGCAGTGCGCCCGTCTAGTGCGGGGCGGGTGAACGACCTGCTGCACCCTTGGGGGGGGGGGGGGGAGGAGACAGTAGGCACTGCGCAACACGTGACGTCATACACCACTAATCACTCGTACGCCGCCGATAATTCCGACACTCGTTTTAATTTTCCTTTTGTATTAATTTATGTTAAATTATAGCTTTAGTTAGTACTTAAATAAATATTATAAGAAAAACTAAATACACGACGGCAAAATATAACTCATGATACTCAAGATAACTACGAATCAATGTATGTTTATATACATTCCTGCATCTGTGAAATTTATAGTTAAGTATAAAAAAGTGTTTATGGCAAAAGAGTTAAAAAAATATACTTTAAGGTTACAAAAATATATCAAAATTACATAAGGCTTTTTACGCTCTAAAATAAATATAATTTGATTTATTAAGACCCTTTTATCTTTGCATGAGAATGGATAGAAATTCAGTAACTACAGAATACATGAGAAATAGAATAGATATAAAACGGATACAAAACAATCCAATGACTGAAACCAAAAAACTTAAGTGCATGAACCGAGAAACATGCGGCTCACTTCTGTTTAGTTGGATAGATAGATACACTCTTTATTGTACTCACCTTAGAACTAACAATCAAGATAAATAATTTGAAACTAGTATAACAACTAGTTGAGAACTAAGCCTACTTGATTGTCATCAGTTGACACGTTTACCACCTAACGATTTTTAAAATCCCGTGAGATAGATATTCATAATCCGCAGCGTGAATTAACTCGTAACTAAATACTATGAATACAAGGAAACCCCAGTTTTATTACAATTCTAATTCCAAGAAAAAATATAAACCATAAGCTAGCTATGTCAGTAATTAGTAGTAGTTAGTTGTAACGCTAAGAGGAACCCTCTATTGTTGGTGCGCGGGAACCTCTCGGCGGCTGTAGGTAGGACCGGATATACTATAACAAATAACTTGATCAAGTCACATTAGAATACTGAGCTTACTTACTGGTTCATTGCAATGATCTGCTTGGATCTAGTTCCTCGTGTCGCTCTACTTCACATGTTTGCACATTTGTTGTGACTTGTTCGTATTAATGGATAATATAATCTTAGGCAAGTTTGTATTATTATTGTTCGTAGTGTCCAAAAGTTACACATGATTATTATTTTCAATTAGTAGATTTTACGTTAAATTTCAATTATTAAGAAAACAAAGTACTTCTTTTTAATTTAACCAAGACTATTTTTATTAATACGACAACGTGACATAATATACGGATTTTCGTCTTATATTCGAGGCTAGTTACAAATTCTTTGTAAAATAAAATGTACCAATCCTGGACATAAGATAGTGTGTAGAAAGTGAGTGAATACTGAATAGTAATGAAATGTGGAGGAAAGTGCGCGGCCGGTGCGCACGCGTTGATGTCTCTTGTAGGCGCTCTGTGAGCCGCCGCCGGCGCCGGCGCAGGCGCAGGGCGCGCGGCCGGCGCAGTGTACCTGTACACTACGAAACATGCACCTAAAGAGGAAACAATTACTTTTTAAATTATTATTAGATTATTATATATTATTATTATTTTTGACTGATTTTTAACCGACTTCAAAAAGGAAGAGGTTCTCAATTCGTCGGAATCTTTTTAATCTATGTTCTCCGATTACTCGAAGACGCCTGGACCGATTAAGAAAATTATTTTTTTATTTGAAAGGGTTATATTTCCCAGCTAGTTCCATTGGAAATTTCATCAAAATAATTTTGATTTTTAAAACAAAATTGCCCATTTTCAAGTCGGGTGTTTTAGTTTTGGGAACTATAATTCTTGTTCATTGTTGACATAGCTCCTCCAGACAAGAGATTTAAGAGACCATAAAACAATCAAAACTGCTGTTTTTTCTATTATTTCGAATAAGTAAAGCGTGATGGGTATGAAAATGTTTACCAATGAAAGAGTAAGTGAAAATACATAAATAGTTTTGGAAAGGGATATTCCACAAATATTTTTCGGTTTCTTTACATGGTGACTTTTATTTAGATTCAAACGATCTACAATTGACCACCAACTCGCCTGATGTTAAGCGACGGTGTGGCCGAGGATGGAGCTCGTCGATCTAGAAGATATCTATTCACTCTAGCCTTGAAAATTCCAAGATTGTAGGTCTTAGGAAACAGAGATGGCGGCAAAGAATTCCATTCCTGTGCAGAAATATAAATATCTAGAGACAATTTAGTAAGCATTGTAAATCGACAAACTAAAGATATTTTACAGATAATTTTGGACAAAGTATCCTAATCGCCAAGTACATAAGTGAGAGCAATGAAGAAAGTAGTAAAGGGCGAAGACGTGTGTTATGTATATATATATATATATAGCAAGGAGGTAGATATAGCTCCTGCCTACTCCAACATGAAACAACACGACCGTGTTCACATAATATAGCTATACCTACTATATAGGATATATGTAAATTGTTTAAATAACATTACAACATATACAACATATTAAGAAATAAAACACTCATAAAAATCACAACCACTACTGTGTCATAAAAATCAGGAAAATACTACATAAGTAATAATTTATATTTTTTGCTCATAAGTTTGTCAGTCTGTCAATCATTTAAGATAACCATATTTGTATTCTAGTTCCTAGGCGTAATATCATTCATCTCGCGCGCGTTAAATATGCGAAGTCGTGTCTGGGTGTGTTCGCGAGTTCCAATGCCCTCTTGTGTCGAGTGTGGGAAGCCTGTGCCTGTGTCGAATGTGCCTTCTGCCGCGTCTACTCGCGCCGTGGGCTCACTCTATTTACATTTATCCAGATTTGGTATTGTATATTAAGTACTCTATTCACCGCCACCGCTGAGAACTGAGCGATGTCACCTGAGAATAAGAGAACAAAGCAGGGGTCAGGTGAGGAGTGCTCAGACCATCGAGGCTTCTATTTCAATGGTTAACTAAACTTTGATCGCTGATAAATGTTATCCAATAGTAGTTTGTAACCCTCAACATAAAAAGTGCATGGTCTGTGGCATGGTAATGTAACTCGCAATCGACCAATTTTGATCTAGTTTTTGGTTTGAATGAAGATTTCATCAAAATCGGTTTAGCCGTTTTTATGTCGTGGGTTATTGAGTTTTCTAAACTAATACTTGTACTATTTATTGGTAAATCTAAGACTGCTATTGGGCAATATATGAGTAAGTCATAAGTCATAAGTAATTTATTCATAAAATGTCAATTTACACGTCAAAAAATATAAATATAAATTTCACACAGAAATAATGTCGATTTAAATAAGATATTGTTAATACAAATAAATTAAAACGAAATATTAAAAAAATCATTCAATCAAATTCATACTAAGAAATGTCACCAAGAATATCTATAGTAAATTAAACATAAACACATTAAAAATAAAAACATTACGTTAATTCAATTTTATATTCATAAATTCGTCAAAACTGTAAAATGCTTGCTCAATGAGCCAAGTTTTAAGTTTATTTTTAAATCGTTGTAGACTTAACGCTTCAGTGATATCAGTTGGTAATTTATTATAGACAGTCGGACCCATGACATGCGTCAACTTGGATGACTGCGAGAGACCGAGGAATAGCTGCTAACTTGCGTTGCCTTTGTTGCGTGTGGAGTAGCAGTGGTTCTCACCTCGCTCAGAATAAGCGTTCAGGTTGACCTAGAACTATGAAATTTGCCAAGAAGCATTGTGTTATAGTACACATATAGGAAAAAAATCTAAAACTGGCCATTTTTAATTGAATCACAAAAAATAGGGTCTTTAAGCATGGAAAGAGGCTCCAAATTTTAAAGTATGTACTTTAATCGTATCATGTGGGGTATCATATGAAAGAACTTAATTAGCACAAGCTAAAACACGTTTTTAAATATTTTTACGATGTACATTTTTCGATTTATGAAGGAAAATATATAATTTGCCCCTTTTATCTACTAGTTTGTACGGAACCCTCGGTGGGCGACACTGACTCGCCTTGTCCGGTTTTATTTCTTGAACGTATGCATATTTTAAAATAAATTAGGAGTCACTCGCGCTTATTATAAATCGATATCTCCAACTGCAGAGTCAACGACATGCCGTAGTAATGATGTTCGACGGGTTTCTGAGATGTTGCGAGACAATACTTGATGTTGACCTATTTGTGTCCGGTATGACATAAATAAATAAACATTTACTTAACAGTACATTTTATGAAAGAAAGTACCTATGTCTTGTTTAGAACATGGATCTATATATATGTATAATGCTCACATAGCTAAACATCTGTCCAAGATCGATGGGTTCGACACTTGCCATTTCAACTTGAGTTTCGTCATCGCGTGTACTTTTTATTTTTATTTAAAACCTAGAAGGCCAAACGGGCTTTAGCAGCCCCGGCACGTCACAGCGACCTTTGCAGACATCTTTAATACATGTGCGTAAATAAAGTGTTATTAGATACAGTAAACTACTTATACAACTTCCAGCGCCGAGTTCACGTTCCCATTATTAGATCAGCTATTTGTGACTATATTATTACATTCTCCTCAAAGTTACCTCTATGTGTTTATCTACCAACTCACCGTATGATCATTTCAGTGAACTGTATACAAATACAAATACAAATACAAATTCAGCCGCACGCCTGTACTGGATGAATTTAAATAAAAATATTGTAAAAATTCCCAGTTCTCGACGCAGACATATAAAATCAATAACAAATTAATCGTAACTCCGGCCTCCAAAAACGTAACATTACGTCACTAAAAGCAAAACCAGAGTAGAGACGTCCGAGAGTGTCACGAGAGGGCGCTTTACGAGCAGAGATGAGGGACATTTGTAGTACAGGTACATTAGCGTTATCTTGCGAGCATCGCGCCGCCGCCGCCGGCCGGGACCGCGCCGGTGCCGGACCGGGGCCGAATCGGACCCGGGGGGAAGGAGGAAAGCACACTCTGACTGATTCGATAATCCTCGTGAAAGAGATTGATATGACAACACCAGTGAGTGAGACTACTTCTATTCACTAGATTTCTTAGTATTTATTCACCTCTCCAAATTAATAGATATACATTAAAAACACGAAAGTACAATTAAACGATTCCTAATATGACGTCTATTAAAACGGGCTATAGATCGAAAAACTAAAACTTAAGTAGGTTCTCACGCGGTGCTGCACCTGTATCAACACCTGTAACTTTATTTTTAATAGTGATTACATTTATAACTTAATGATGTATATTTATAACGTAATATTGAACTCTTTCTTTTAATATTTTTAACCTAAAAAAATCACGGAACTCCATTACTTTTTAGGGTTCCGTACCTCAAAAGGAAAAAAACGGAATTTATCTCAGGAACGGTTGAAGGTATAGTATTGAAATTAAAACAATATACGCAGATCCATAGTATCTTGCTGCAGAAAGAAAAATCAAATTTCTCAGTTTTCGTAAAAAGAAGTTACAGCCGAATATGTCGTAAAAAACGCACATTTCGACACTCACAAGGGAATCAAAACCTGTGGGGTACTTCCCGTTTACCTTGAACTATGAAATTTGGCAAGAAGCATTGTGTTAGTGTACACATATAGGAAAAATACGAAAACTGGACATTTTTAATTTAATCACAAAAAAATAGTGTCTACAAGCAAGGAATGAGGGTCCAAATTTTAAAGTGAATTAACTGTATCATATGAAAAAGCTAGTTTGACGAACCTGACTCGCACTTGTCCGGTTTTTATATACTTAAGTAGCATTTCTTATTTATTTAATATTATACCTATATTAAAAACTAACTATTCAAAATAATTAATTATCTGATGTAAACATTGCATTAAGTACTTACCTAGGTACGTGTTTCGTGTCTCGTGTACATATTCGAAGTTAAATGTAACATTGTGTTCCGGCGTTAGAGCCAAATGCTAACTAATGTGGTGTAGTTATCACACACCAACAGATGAGCTGTCGCAAGCGCTTTATCCTCGGCTGTCTAACAGGTAGCGTTACCGATCTATGCCGTACTCGTATTTTAATAATGATTTAGTTAACCCTGCCAATATTGGTCGGATCGATTATCTTCATTAGGTTTGAAGGATTCTTTTCTTCCATAATCTGAGTGTTTTTTTGCATGGCGACAAGTCGGTCCATACACTTACAGTAAATTATGTCCAAATGGTCGACCCGGTGTCGAGCAGCGGTCGGCAGCTCCGCGCTCCGACGACACGCCGGGACACGCGGGCGCCGCACGCCGCACGCCGCACGCCGGGGGCGTACCGGGAGATTGCTGCGGTCTGTAGGTCACTTCCTTACTACAGAAACAGTTACAGTTTACAGATTGCTGCAAACCAAGGTTGGAAAACATTTTAATTAGGATAGGTGAAGGTAAATGATTCTTACTGATTTTAGTGGACGTATAAATTTAAATAGGTTTGTGATAGCCCTTACTTTATACTCAAAAATCAGTTAACGTCCAGCGATTGGTCCCAGTGTGTCGCAGCGCAGGCGCGGCGGCGCGCGGCCTCTGAAGCGCCGCCTCAAAAGCCTTTCCGTGTTCCACTCTACTTCCCCCCCCCCCCCCCCCCCTCGGCCCTGCGCCGCGGGACCCGCGACACTTATTACAGTTATTGATTAATTTTATTAAAGACGCACTAAGATATTACGAAATAAACTCACGTGAATAAAGATTACTAAAACAAAACAAAACTATGAATATGAGGATATCTCCTAGTAAGGTTATTACCGCTTTACCTTTACCTTTACCAGTGAAAAGAAAAAAAAAGGAAAGAAAATAACAATTTATTCATAGAAATAAGTCAAATTCCAGTTTTACAGTATTTTAACAGTATTTATTTTGTACATGTCTATGGAAGAACAACACAAACAAGCAAATTAAAAGTTTCAGTGAGATCCACAACATTCAGAATTGTGCGTATGATCAACGCTAGTGCTTCCCAGGATTCTGTTTATAATGATGACGTCGCTGAAAAGTAAGTTCTGTTTGAGAAATGATACGTTATTCGAGAAATAAGGGATCTAAATCTCACACTTCAAATGTAATCAAATCGTTCAGGTTACATAATTAGTGATATGTATTGTAAAACATCTACACCTGGACGATATTAATTTACCTTCTCCTTGGGCAGTCGAGCAAAAATAATTTTATTCATAAATAAAATAAAATACGTATATGTACATATGTACATATTCTCGCTTGAGCTCGAACATGAATGCAATGAGTTAGAGACGTGGATGCTCTAATAGTAGATTATGCACCAAGGGGATAAAGTAGTGTTTTATGTCACTGGCGACATATTGAATCCCGAGTGTAACGCAGGATCGTAGGGTTAACACCCGAGCATAGCGAGGGTGTTAAAGAATTGAATTCCGAGCGAAGCGTGGGATTTAGGACTAGAATCCGAAGTGTAACGAAGGATTCAAGGTCGCCCAAGACAAAAACACCTTTATCCCCGTGGTACATACTCTACTTTTCACACCTACTGCGTGATAATAGAAAGAAATGGTTTTGAATCTACATTATTTGAGAAAACAGAGCGCTTTGTTGTTATTTTTAACGTACGAACTTCAAAAATTGCAGCATACGCTACCTAAACAGATTTTCTTTGATTGACATTATTATAGGTACCTACAATAGGTATCAGGACGTCACAATCGTAAGTAAAATTGAGTTTTTCTAGACAAGCACGCTCTATCGTAGACCGTAAACGTCGGTCAAAACTAGCGGGATCGGTGGTCAAGCTAAAGTTTCCAATAATAAAAATATAAAAACAACCCTAGTACAATATCCAAAAATCAACAGATGTTTCTGTTGTAGCATATTTCATTCTCTTTGGTTGCAGTATTCGTGCCTGCTTTATTTCTTTTTTAGGGTTCCGTACCCAAAGGGTAAAAACGGGACCCTATAAAACCTTTAGGTTAAAAATTAACCTAAATAAAAGATTATATATTGACCGAAAATTGAATTGGAAATCACAAATAGAACACCTTTCGAAAAGAATAAGTAGCCAAACATATGCCATCACCAAACTAGCTCGTACTCTAAATATAGAATCTTTACTTAAAGCCTACTATGGGTTAGTTGAATCAATTTTGAGGTACGGGATTATTTTTTGGGGAAATTCAACAGATAAAATTATTATTTTTAAAAGGCAGAAACGCTGTATTCGTTCAATGTTTAAACTCAAAAAAAGAGATAGTTGTAAGCCCTATTTTTTTAAGTATAAAATTCTTACACTTCCGTGTTTATACATTTTAGAAACGGCCCTTTTTGTAAAAACAAACCGGGAGCGATTTTTCACACTATCTGATACTACTGTAAGAAATAGGCGCGACCAAGACAAACGGCGCGTACATGAAGGAAAGACAGCACTGATGCAAAATAGCATCGTATGTATGGGTCCTAAAATCTACAATAAGATTCCTAAGTCAATAAGACACCAGAATAGTAATTTATTTAGAAAAAAGTTGAAGGCATTGTTATTGCAGAAGTGTTATTATTCTATCAATGATTTTTTAAATGACAAATTTTAATTTTATTTGACATTATGTGTATCTTTTATTGCTTCTGCTTTGACATATTTTATATGTTTTTGGTTTGTGTATTAATCTAATAACAAATAATAATAATTATTATTTTTTAATTTTTCGCATGTGCATGATGCTGTCTACCTGACATTTGTACGCCTAATCGGCACAACATGATTTAAAGCGACTAAATTTAGTGTAACATCTTTTATGCACTTGTTGTATAAAATTCTCGTGTTGTATGCAAATAAATTATCTCTATCTTTATCTTTATTACTAAGACTTCGCTGTCTGTCTGTCTGTCTGTCTCCAGGCTGTATCTCCGTGATAAACCGTGATAGCTAGAAAGCTGAAATTTTCACAAATGATGTATTTCCGTTGCCGCTATAACAACAAATACTAAAAATAAAAAATAAAATATTAAGGGGGTCCCCATACAATAAACGTGTTTTTTCGTATTTTTTTGCTCAATATTAAAAACGGTAACAGGTAGACGCTTCAAATTTTCACAATTTTTACAATTAAAAGCATTTTACTCGATCTTATAAACAGGTAGAAACTTGAATATTTGTAAGTAAATATTTAGAAATATATTAACTATAAAAATAAATACCTAATCTAATACATAAAAACTCACAAAATGAAAATAATCCGTGCATCTAAACGCGGTGCGAGCGCCGCGCCGCGGTGTGGTGGTGGCGCGAGCGCGAGGCGGTTGCTAAGCAACGGCCGCGCGGGTAGCGGGGGAGGTAACATCACGGAGCGAGCCATAGCCGCGCGTATTCGCGCGAACGTTGTCATGCTGCCCGGATGTGTATCGAAAATCTACCTATAAGTTTGCAATTTACTACTTGGAATTTCGTTGATTTCTCGTTATTTTATAAACAGAACTAAACTTTGTAGTATTATAGATGATGGTACGGAACCCTTCGTGCGCGAGTCCGACTCGCACTTGGCCGATTATTATGTTCTATTCTCGGTTGCCAGTTCGATTTTCGAGTGAATTATTTTTGTTATGGGCCGTTATAGTAGAAGTATTCATCTCTGATTGGGCTCTGACAATCTAGTAGGCTTAGGTTCTAAATTCAATTCACATTATATCACAGTGTGATATAATGAAATCCCATACAACATTACAGCCCAAAATACTACATTCCTTATATATTCCATACATACTACATTCCATACTTATCAGGTGGTGTGAAATAGTAGATTGTTATACAAAGGGCTAAAATGACCCATTGTAACGAGTTAGATTTTTACTCCCGAGCTTTAGCGAGGGAGTAAATAGAAACCGATTTACAATGGGGTTTTGCGCCGTGTGTTACACTCTACTTTTCACTACGATTGCGAGAAAATAAAATAATCCAATACAATAATTCATAGTTTATTTTATTAAAAATGATATATACAATTTGTACAATTCTGGATATTTAACGAGATGTTTGCAATGAGAATGTAAATATATTCCAAAGAGATTATTCTACTTTTGAACAAAGACTGTTTCGTGTATGTAGGCTCTTTGGTAGCAGATAAGATTTAAAAAAAAATACTTTATCCCCTAGAGCTTAAAATGCTATTTTATCCCCGCTTTACTACGCTACAATAACGGACTTTTAGAGCAAGAGTAGTGAAAAGGTTGTTTATTTCTCACGAACCTCGTCCGGAGGTTGTACCGCTACATTTTACTACATTTTACTGAAAACCTTAACAATCATTACGGCTACAGTTTCCCTTAATAGATGCTTATATTTCGCAAGAAAGGCACCCTCCTAGGAGCAGTGACTTAGGCTGTGTGCTATCTGTTGGTCAAAGAGACTTCAGCCAGGTAATCAAGACAAAGTTATAAATAGATACAGATAAGAACGAATTAGCAAAATCGCAAAACTGATAAAGAAAATTCAATTTAAGTCGATGTCAACTAATAAGATGGCACTCGTTGAACAAAAAGCGGTCATTGAATTTAAGCATAGATGGTGGATGATAGTATCAGCTAAGGCCCAAATATCGCACGAAAACACAACTGCCTCTTCTCTACGACTGTCTATTGTCTTATCTGAGAGTAGGTGTACTTATCTAAGTAACAACATCAAAACAATCTCTGTTGTCTGTTTACGGTGAGACATGACAATACTTACATATATATAATTCATATTACACACTAATGTGTCACCACTCACCATGTACCTGTCTGGTTTGATAATTAACAAGGAAAGTTTCCAGTGGAAAGTCCCGATAGGGATACCTATATTATGAGACGCATGTAGACAGTGCATATTTGTTTAGTTGTCACAAATTCACAATCATATGCGGCGACGAGGTTTAGTTAAAGAAGCATTGAAACTCCTGAATGACAAAATCCCAGACGGTTGATGGAATTCAACATTTAAAACAATTTATTACATCTTAATCGTTTACAGCAAATATCCAGAAGAGTAACAGCCACACCTACGAGTGTAGAGTCTACGGCCTTATACTAATGAACGCTGTCTCTTCGTTTTACCATTAATGTTATGTACAAAACAAAACAAAAGAGAAATACTAACATTCGATCTTATTTTCTCAACCCAGATAGATATGTCAATACATATATTTCCACACATACCTAACGATGACTTGGCTCGACAGTTTTTGTGTTAAATGGCGTGAAGTATCTATTTCAGTAGCGGGAAAACACCTCGATAATGATTATTAAATTGTGCCGTTCAACTCCGACTATTCTATTCTAATGCATCGTGTTCTAGGAGTATTGTCTGTAGTGTCAAGTGGAATAGGAATCGCGCCGTAGCGAGTGGACTCGTATATAGACCGTAGCAAAGAGAGTGCAATTTAATAGCTACCGTAGTGGGGCTTGTAGCCTTGTACCCGGAGAGAGTGTGACGGGGTCGCGGGGCGCGGGGCGCGGGACGCGGGGCGATATCGTACTAATAAGGAAGTAGTCAATGTTTTGATAAAAACAGTATAGCATATTTGATCGTCGCTGTTGAAGAATGTTGCTTTAACGCACCGTCCTCCGGCCAGTGTGCGGATGGATGGCTGCTAACGACATCGTCACCTCTCTGACAACTGCTGATACCAAGCATTCACAAGTATACTATGGGGAGTACTTACACGGTACACCACATGACTAGTGCTTATCAAATGAAGTGTAGGTATGTCGTAGATGCGTGTTGTAGATATTACACTTGAAGGTATCGTCTATCTAGTAAAACTGGAAATACCAATTTAAATAGTGTGCATATACTAATGCGCCCAAACTGAATATAGGTACGTACTATGGACACTGGTTGCGGTTGGACAAAATCTACTACACCATAGAACTTAGATTTTCATAAGCAGAGTACTTCCTCTTTAACATAAATAATGCATTAAAACAATTGAGTATAGAATCTAATTGTTTGCTGTACATGCGTAAAATAGTTAAATTAAATTCAGAATCTATTTTTTCTTCAAAATTGATTAAAAACTTTACTAATCTTGCATAACAAGACCTATACGTAACATTGTTATAGACAATCATATGACTTTGCTTATCGATAGTAATTTTAATATCTATCAATTATTTAATCAAAGAATAGTTAATGTATCTTAATTTATGAATGTACACATCATATTCCCACATTTAAGCTACATATGACACCAGATACATATTCTCGTCATTATGGTCAATGTGTTTGTTTCCTGTGTCGTGTATTTAGACATAGCCATAGACATAATTTTATTGTAACAAAAACACACAGAAAATAAAAAATCATACACACAAAATAGGTTACAAAATGATGTTTTTGTCACAATTAGTATTAGTACTAACCTAACCACAAAAGGAAAACCCGTGTAAGATATCACAAACTTACGTAATACTTAAATGAAGAAATAGTTTATATTGCAATACCACAATAACTATTTTATTTTAATCTATCATAATAATATTATGTTATATTGTAATGTGTGAAGTAATTTTTAACCTCCGCCCAAAAAGAAGGATTGTTATAAGTCTTACGTGTACTCTGTATCTACATATATGTATCTTTGGCATCTCGCAAGCGGATGGACTGATTTCGATCTAGTTTTTTTTTGTCTGGTAGAAGATTATCTGGTGAGAGTGCTCTTAGCTTAGTTGTTTCCAAATCCATTCAGCGGTTTTTGATGTTGGAGATATTCTAATTTTCTAAACTTACTTTTAAGGACATATTTTATGGCATTAAACCTGTATAAAAGGAATGCAAAAAAAAGGTTTTTTAAAATAGTGACATGCCTATCTATATTGATATTCCTATGCAATAAGTATCGATAAAATTTAATAATTTCAGTTAAGTATGTATGTATGTATGTATTTATAAATAAGATCAATAACAATGTTAGCTAAATAAGCACGAAAATAATAGATGAGAATCAACCAGTAGAGCAACCTGGTTTTATGAAAAAAAAAACAACAATAGATCACGTACATACTTTAAAATCCGGACAAGTGCGAGTCAGACTCGCCCACCGAGGGTTCCGTACACACTAGTAGATAAAAGGGAAAAATCACACTTTCATTTTTATTTTTCCTTCATAAACCGAAAAATAAACGTCGTAAAAATATTTAAAAACCTGTTTAGCTTATGCTACTGAAGCTCTTTCATATGGGGTATCCCCATATGATACGCTTAATTTACTTTAAAATTTGGACCTTCATTTGTTGCATAGAGACACTATTTTTGTGTTTTTACGAAAACTGAGATATTTTGGATACTATGGATCTGCGTATATAGTTTTAATTTCAACTCGATACCTTCACGAGTTTCCGAGATAAAGGTCTTGACACCCGGACGGACGGACGGACAGACAGACGGACAACAAAGTGATAATATAAGGGTTCCATTTTTTCCTATTGAGGTACGGAACCCTAAAAATAAAAAAAAATAGCAATATTAACATAGATTAAGTACTAAAACTGTATTTGAAAGTAATTAAGGGAATATAGGCTTTTATTAATATTATTATATAAGCACAGCTTTCCGTTATATGCAAGTAGGGCAAGTATGTGTGATTAGTTGGTAGCGATGTTCCTCAAGTGTCGGCCCGCCCGCAGCCGCGCCGGCTGACGCCGCGACACATGATGACAACAACACGTCCCGCGGCGTCTAGTCACGCGCACCCGCGCGGCACAATACTCGTACCAGGATAATCAACATTATCTCTGCCTCGTTATCCTCGAACCTGATTTATGCTTCTATATTCATAATATTGGTGGACATTTTAATTTACGAGTATATGCTTGTATTTGTAATAGAAACAAGTTTTCCCTGTTATTGTATTAATCTTGAATATGTTCATTTGAACCTTAATGTTTTATTTTGCAATGCTAAACTTCTACCTTCATTTGAAGTTTTCAGGGTTCCGTAGTAATCCTCGTAGTTACTACGGAACGCTTTAATTTCGCCATGTCCATCTGTGAGTCTGTCTGTCTGACCGTATGTCACAGTCATTTTACTCCTACATAAACTAAATTTAACAAGTAGATGTGTTCTGTGAACCGCTACAAATTGCCGTAATCAAATTTTAAAAATATGAATAATAGGTGTGGCACTCCAGACATATAAAAAACCGGACAAGTGCGACTCACACTCGCCCACCGAGGGTTCCGTACAAACTAGTAGATAAAAGAGGGAAATCATATATTTTTTTATATTTTCCTTCAAAAATTGTGTCCCCCCCCCTACATATCTAAATCATTTATACCTACAGGTTCATGATTAACCGTAATAGTGGACCATATTCAATACTTTCAATGAAAATTGTTTTGAACACTCTATGATAACTTTTTGAGATATACTTAACGATAAATATATAAAACACTTAAGTCATTATAGTGCTGAGGTCATTGACCTTTTTACAAACTAGTCTGAACAAAAATTACTCGCCAGGTAGTTTTCTTTGAAATTACAGCATAAGCTACCGCTACAGTAGGTGAGTACGTATAGACTGAGTGGCCAGCCCTAGTGTCAGATTTATCTAAGCCGCCAAAAAGTGTTGAGTCTTGATTTTAAATGCACACAACGTAAATATAAGTTAAGTTAAAGTATTGTGGGATCTACTGGACCCGGACAACATGTAGACAGATTAATAGGTATACCTAGTACATATTGGTGGATCTTTTTATACAGCAACACCTAGCCCCAAAAGTAAGGAAAAGTACTTAAGTATCTGATAGAATACATGGAGGTACACTTTTTTTGCTAAAATATAATTATGATACGTGCAAAGTACTTACTTAGCTTCAAAATGTAACGTCAATGTGAGTAATTCTGTCGAGAAGCTGAAGCTGGTTCCCGCTGAAAGAATTTAGAGTTATCAGTGTTGGAGGAAGAGAAACCCAGATGGCTCGACAGGTTTTTTCTTTTACCTTAATGGGTCATAAATAGTATCGGTGAGTATTAATAGCGGCGGGTATGAACGGGAAGTGTCCGGGCGAGCCGGCCGGTGGGCGCGGGCCCGGTGGCGCCTACGAGCCCTACTAATCGATCCACGCGATGCGTTTTTTGTGGACACACTCCGGGAATGCTTTTATTCCGGCGACGCGGACCTGTTAATGTGTTAATCCACTCGGCGCGCCGTGTCGCGGGATTATTAATAGCCGGGCGGCGACAGCAGCGCGGCGTCTCGCTCGCGCCCACGCCGCCCGCCCTCCGAGGGAACGGGACGAGGCGCGCTTTCCACTCGAAGGCTTTCGCTATAATAATACGTGAATAATTAATAAGTAGGTGGCGGAAGGTGGGTCCCCCGCGCTACGCAGATACCACTCCGCCGCTGTCTGCCGCCGCACCACCGCCGCGCCGCCGCCGCGCCACCGCCGCGCCGCCGCCGGCGCGCTGCTGTCGCGCGGCGAACGGTGACTCATCTGTAGGGACCGTTCCGCAACAATACCTCCTCCTGCCGCTTCACTCGCGGGGATCTCTCTCGGGACGAGACAATAGCATTCTTCGTAAAAAATCGGTGCCTAACATTCCTCGAGTCTGACAAGGGGTGTTATTCTACTAAATATTTATTATTTACACATTTTATATTCTCGTCAAAATGAACAACTGATACGACAGCTTTCACATATGTAAATTCGTTGAACATTCCCAATTTATGCTACGAACACGAAACCTCCGTGGTAAGTAATCCGCGAGTATAGGCAGGCGCTCTGAGGGCGAGCGAGCGCGGTCGCAAATCCAGGCGGCTTTCCCACAAGCCGCCCTAATTAATTACCTCCGCGCGGCCGCTCAAAAACGAACACAAATGGACTTGTCGCGCTAAGAGCCGCGGCGCCGGCGGCGCGGGGCGCGGGGCGCGGGGTGCGGCGGGACCAGGGCTCGATAACGCGCATGGGAAGCCGGCGGCGGCGCCCCGGCCCCGGTCGCGGCCGCTGCCCGCGACACATCCACTCCAGAGCTCATCTTATCGCTGCACTCCGAGCATCAGATTCCAATTAGGTGCCGTCCGTCCGCCGTCGACTCGCGCGACAGATTCTACTCATCTGTCGGTCGATCGAAACTTAGTTAAGTAACACATATTTGTGGGATCGGACGGCGACCGCAGCGTTTGCATCACGTTAATTTAAAACGACCAAGATGTAGTCAAATATTTATGAGTTAAATGCTAGATTTCATCATTATCATCGTTTTTCATCATAACGCGGGTGGAAGCTTAGGGCTAGTACCTATAGCTAGTATGTTAAAGAATAAAGATAAAGATAAAGATAAAGATAAAGATAATTTATTTGCATACAACACGAGAATTTTATACAACAAGTGCATAAAAGATGTTACACTAAATTTAGTTGCTTAAAATCATGTTGTGCCGATTAGGCGTACAAATGTCAGGTAGACAGCATCATGCACATGCACAATAGAATTGAATAGAATATTTTTATTGACCATATAACTACTTATGTTATATTAGGCACGTCAAAGATACAACATCAATATTATGTAATATAAAAAAGAAAAAAAATGCTGATAAAAAAATACTATCATTAATTGTATAATCTCCGTAATACGGTATGTATCCGAACCGAGAAGTGATCATATAAACCATCGACCCTTTAGCCCCTGCTCGGCTCGCTGTACTGTTCATGATAGGGGGCGGCAGAGGGGTGGGGTAACCTATATCTATACCAACATTCGAAATACATTTGTTTGGATCTTACTTGAAACGGATTCGCCGTTTCATAGAACTGTTAATTTCCACCTGTTTAACTTGGTACGAGTTTCTGATTCCTAGTCATAGTCATTTATTTATTACATATAATATACCTACATATGTACTTGTTAGCCATAAGTACAGAAGTGCCTAAAGCACTACCCGTACCCGTAGGAACCATTTACCCGAACCTACAATTATTATTAGGTTAGGTTCGTTGTATTCCCTCCTTTACCTATTTGTTCACAACATTTATTTTTATGCTTTCTTAGGGTTCCGTACCCAAAGGGTAAAAACGGGACCCTATTACTAAGACTTCGCTGTCTGTCTGTCTGTCTCCAGGCTGTATCTCATAAACCGTGATAGCTAGAAAGCTGAAATTTTCACAAATGATGTATTTCCGTTGCCGCTACAACAACAAATACTAAAAATTAAAAAAAAATATTAAGGGGGGTCCCCATACAATAAACGTGTTTTTTTCGTTTTTCTTTGCTCAATATTGAAAACGGTAACAGGTAGATGCTTCAAATTTTCACAGAATATTTACTTGTATATTACCTTTCAAAATAAATAATTAAATAACAATAAAGTAAATATTACAGGGGGGCTCCCATACAACAAACGTGATTTTTTTGCCGTTTTTATATATAATGGTACGGAACCCTTCGTGCGCGAGTCCAACTCGCACTAGGCCGGTTTTTATTATTATTTAGTGATTATTTGCAAAGTTTATTGATCCCATCAACTGTAGTGCAAAGGTCAACTCGCGATTTGATACGGAATTCTTTTGCACTCAGTTTTTAGTTTAAAATGTATTATTATTATTTTCATTTATTTATTTAGGTTCTTAATTATTATTTTTTTACAATACAAATATAAACATATAAAAAAGAACATAAATATTGTAAAAAACTTAAAAATGGTGTGCCGCCGGCAGCGGGGCAGGGCTCAAGCACTGTCGACGGTAAGGGCTACAAACTGAGGAATCTCCTGACAATGCGCGCCGTGAAAGGATGACTGCCTTTTGTATCCGACCTTTGATCCAACTATCAAGCGAGAGCCTCTTGAGATGTTGGTATTTATTATATTCCTCTTTATTATTTTCATTGTTATTTATGTTTTATCTAAGTATGGGTTAATTAACAGGTTCACAGTCCACAGCCCATATATTGCTGTAGGCCAGTAGCGTCATGAGTCCACAGCCCGCATATGGGCTATCGCCTACTGAGTTTTAACGGGTCGTATTTTATTGGACTCTGAGGGAATATCTCATATTAAACGTGGACTTGGTAGGATAGATACTTAGCTACAAAATTTCACCGGATTTGGGTGATGCTTTATACTCTCGATGCTGGACTGTGAACCTGTTAATATCTGACATAAATTAATTGAATTGAATTGGTGAATCATGTTCCGTTAAACTTTTTACAAGCTTTTATTCTACTTACTTGCCCTGTTAGTATGGGACAAATCTTGCGAGTTAAATTAGAACCACTTCCTGTCGTTAGATTAGGTTGAAATTTGTTTTACTTACGTAACTTCGATGACAATGCAATAATATGGTACCATGAAGCTGGAAAATTAAATCATAAACGAAACTTGTTTTTTAGGGTTCCGTACCTTAAAAGGAAAAAACGGAACCATTATAGGATCACTTTGTTGTCCGTCTGTCTGTCTGTCTGTCTGTCTGTCCGTCTGTCTGGGTGTCAAGACCTTTATCTCGGGATCGCGTGAAGGTATCGAGTTGAAATTAAAACCATATACGCAGATCTATAGTCTCTTGCTGTAGAATGAAAAATAAAATTTCTCAGTTTTCGTAAAAATAAGTTACAGCCGAATATGTCGGATGTACCCATAGGTTTAGTTCACAAAGGGAACTAAACCTATGGGTACATCCCGTTGACCTACAACTATGAAATTTGGCAAGAAGCATTGTGTTAGAGTACACATATAGGAAAAAATCCGAAAACTGGACATTTTTAATATAATCACAAAAAAAAATTGTCTTTAAGCAAGGAATGAGGGTCAAACTTTTAAAGTTCTTTAACCGTATCATGTGGGGTATCATATGAAAGAGCTTAATTAGCATACGTTAAAACAGGTTTTTAAATATTTTTACGATGTATATTTTTCGGTATAAGAAGGAAAATATAAAAAAAATATGATGTCCCCCTTTTATCTACTAGTTTGTACGGAACCATCGGTGGGCGAGTCTGACTCGCACTTGTCCGGTTTTTTTAAAGTTTATGGCACAGTGGCCACCTTACAAACAAGTCTGTATAAATTTCAACAACACATTGAAGAAACAAGTTTACAAAACAAAAAACACCTGACATAATAAAAACTGCTGAACAGAATTTGTTGAAACGTACTTAGCTCGTAGCTATACTCGGTCAAATTCTCATGCAAACAAAAACAACTCTTAGATCAAAAACAATCAACTCGTTTTGGAGCTAATTACGATACCACAGATAGATACACGTCACACGTCATAATTGAAACACCCTTCGTTTTGCGTCAAACAAAGAGATAAGTAAACATTGTTTGAAAATATCCTATATTGAGAAAACTCATTTAAATGTTTTAAAGCCTGAAGCCATCCTGTTCCTTCATAACACACATTCAATGGGCTGAAGGCTGCTGCAAGGAAGGAAGTTTGCTGCTGCTAACGAACATAAGTAACCGTTCCAATTTGTGTACTTAGTGTTAGTAAATACAGAGCTAGGTTAGAGTTAGGTTGTGCCAGGCAATACTTTATCAAAGGTTATTAAATTTAGGTTAATTATTAGATTAAAATAGCGTTAGTTAAAGCACACACGAATAAAGAGTCTTCGCTTTAATAGAGACTATGTTATTGCACACATTTTTAACCGACTTCAAAAAAAGTGGGTTATTAATTCGACCTTTATGTATGTAATACTGTCAGAACTGCAGAGTTTTTGTATATGTTAGTCTATACCAGCTTCTAAACATGTGTGCCAAATTTCATAAGTACATATGTAGATATATTTGTATGTTTGTTCACGTATTACGTAGAAAGAGAAACTGGAAGTCGTATTGAAAAAAACTTTTTTATTAAATAAAGTAAGTATCTCCCAACTTAGGTATCAAATTATCAATGTAAGTTCTATCAAAATCGGTTGAATGGTTTCAAGATATGGATATTTTTAATCTTAAAATATGAACGTTTCAACGACACTAGTATTCAAACTAGGTACTCGTACTTACTTGTAAGTACGGCGGATTTGAACGAAATTTGGTAGGTTTATCACGCATACTATATTTCATTTATATCACATAAGTAGAACAAACTTGTTACATCATTTATATCACATAGAACATACTTATCTACTCGTTACTACCTATCAAAAGGATCTTACTGAAGAATTATACCGAACTACTTACCGTAGAAGAATTTATATGAATTATTATGACATGACATATCTACTGACATACAGGAGAGTGCTGTATTGAAAATAAATATCGGTATTAAGTACCGGATTGCGGTTACATATTTAAAAAGAACAAAACGCCCTGAGTGAGTGTCAAACGTCAATATCAATGTGATGTGATGTGATGATATGGGATAACGGAGGAGTGCGCCATTACGGAAGTAGATATAGGTACATAAATCTATCCACTAAGATAAGTGTATCGATCGCGGGTGGAGCCACGGGACGCGGCTAGTTTCCTTAAAACCTTTATATGTGGAGCTAGTTGACGTACATCGGTCCGAACTCGGCCCATTACTATAAACTACATTATCGCGAGCCATTATTTTAACCACCGGCCGAGATAAATATATCCATGTTCATAAATAATCGTCAAAGGTAATAAGCCCTTCGTATATCGAGATGGTCACCCGATTACAATAAATTGGAGGTCCCGCACCCCGCGGGCCGGGGCGGGGCGCGGAGCGGGGCGGGGCGGGGCGGGCGGGGCGGGACGCGGGGGCGGCGCCCTGGCGCGCCAGAGACGCTCGGAACGCGGCCGCGACACGGAGTTTTCTTTTTTGAACGGTTTGAGTGTCGTGCACGTCGGAGTGACCGCTTTATGTGTTCGTGGCACGCCGCTCGTTACCGCACGACGGCGACGTATCTACATCTCGAGTCGCGCTCGACGCATGCGCCGCGCGCCGCCCGCCCGGCTAATGGACGCTGACCACGCGTCTCGTCCTTGCGCCGCGCCGGCTCGCTTGTAAACATACACCTACATATACCTACTCCAGGTACTACATATTGGCTATGTAGTACCTAGAAATGCAATCGTTACGTTTTACGTTCAAAGGTCTACGTTGTTACGGTAATGATTATGTAACACGTCACATTAGATCATTTAAAGTTGAAATTAAAACAGTATAATGCTATAGACTAACGAGAAAAATATATTATTAATAATTTGACTGTTGGCCACCTAACGTAAGTACCGTCAAACCTACTCAAGAACCTACCTAATTACATTGTTAGGGTGATTTTAGTACGTCGTAAATTTTAAAACAAGGTGCATATCATGTAATTATAAATTCATAATAATGAGGGTACCTACTTACTTATAATATTTTGACGTAAATTACTTTATACTCGAGGTTTATTTTACGCTCCTTTTACGAGTCTCATGAAAGTACTCGCTCGATGATTCTATATTGAAGCTTATAGCGTAGAGATAAAGTTAATTATTGAATATCAAACGAGCGTCATAAAGCTGTAAGGAGACGACCTCCAGGATAATAGCGTAAGGTTCATAAAGCTGTGAATATATTTTCAGTAATTAGTTCAGCCTGGAATACTTATTAATGTAAAGTAAAAGTTATACGAGTTGCTGAGTTAATTATCGGAGCCCAATTAGAACGCAATTTTATGCGCTTTAAAATTTACTTACTAAGTACTTACTTAATGAAGATATCTTACCACCAGATAAAACATATGTATGTTTTGAGTAGGTTGGATTTTGCTTTATATAAATCATATTAGCATCTACTCACTCCAATCACTAGGTATGTGAAACCCACGCCCAGCTGTGGGAATGTATAATCTTTCCTATTTATAAAAGCAAGAATGATCAGAAACCATCAATCAAATTCAATACTAAGAAGGTACCTTTACCTTTTACCTTTACCTATACCTTTTCTTTATGTTGGCGATTTATTTTATTCAGAATGAGAGGTCGAAGAGTGTGTGAGACTCACAATCACAGGACAAATGACTCAGTTTCGGCTTATCAGTTCGGTTTAGCCAGGTCAACCCTAAACTTGACCCAGGTTAGAGAGAGAGAGATGTTACGTGGTTTGGGGATTGGAACAACAGAAAACTAATAATTAATTACCAGAAAAATTACTTTCTAGTGTTCCACAGAGGACAAGCAAAGGTATTTCAACTCTGTCCCTATCTATATAAGTCAGGATGATATAGCGAGGCGAGAATCCCCGACGGTTGATCATCGACGCCCCTAATGACTGCCGACATATGTCACATTTCAGTAACTATCTAATCTGTGTGGGTCTTTCATCCCCCGCTCGGACCCTCCGTGCTCGACAGATGTCGCTAATTATCGCGAAATGCGCGTGCGCACGCGCCCACCGCGATCCGGCGCGGCGGCGCGCGGGCGCTACGAGCGGCGAGATGTCGCGATAACGGCGCACTGATAAACGCTCGAGATCCGCTCTATCTCATAACACGTGTTGTTGTACTGATAGAGCTGCTCAGTGCGCCGGGCTCCGGGGACAGCATCAATACTGCGCGAGTACTGGCTCGACTCTACGGCTATTATACACACGTTTGAATATACGCCCGCATTATTATTGAACCAACGACAGATGAAGAGAGAAAAAAATGTATTTCAATTATTTTCTGCTAAACTTATCAGGTAGTTCGGTTGTGCCGTATATTTAGGGTTTCGTACCTCAAAAGAAATAAACGGAACCCTTATAGGATCACTTTGTAGTTTCAACCTATTCACAATCTGTCGGATTCGAGTACCTACTTTGGAATCCTGTCATTACGTTACATTACATAATGACAGACAGGAAGATATTAGTGCCTACGTAGTAGTAAGTATCAGTTACTAGTATTTACTATTTTCATTATTTTGTTGTCCCTGATCTGGAATGTTATTGGATAGGTACCTACATACAAAATATTGTAGACGTGTACGAATTCCATTTTTAATCGACTTCCAAAAAGGAAGAGGTTCTCAATATGACTGAGTCAATTCGTAAGTTGTTTTTGTATGTTTGTTCAGCGATTACTTCGCCAATTTTGATTGATTTGTTTGATTATTCTTTGTTTGATAGGTCATGCTTCAGTGGTGGTCTCATATTGTTTTTTCAAAATTTGTTCGTAACATTGCTTTTTATAACAAAATAATTGGAAAAATCATCCACGTAAACTAATTAACTTTAAAATACTCATATCTTGAAGTCGGTTTTTTTTCAGTTTTTATAACTATAATTAAGTATTAAATTCAGAGATAAGTTTAGAAAATGTTTAGCTAACTTTTGACACTATTAGATATGTGTATATTAGATATGTGTATATATTATCTTTAAAAAATCATGTCGGTAGCATAATGTATGATGAAATTAATAGGAAAACACTAACTCACAGCTATGTTAAGTATATAAGTTAATAAGTAGGTACTTACCTATAATCAATCAACTTTAAAAAGTGAATTTTGAGAGAATTATATAAATGAAAATTTACTGAAAACATTTAAGTAACTCGTATGTTCTTAATATCAAACAAAAAGGCCTATAATAAGGACATATATATTGGGATATGCAACTACGGAACCCTGCACAGCCCGTGACCCGAGACGCACCTGAACGGTTTTTTAGTTTCGCAAAAACACCTACTTATATAAATAATATAAATCAAAATATTCGAAAAACAGAATCGTGTTCTTTAAAGAATTTAATAATGTAAATGAATGCGTCGACGTTTCGCAGACATGTTGGCATTGGCCTAACATGAGGTTCATTATTCCGTATCTAGATATTACACCCGCACTATCTTGATTGTACATCTCGGATATTGTCAACCACCTTCCACGGAGACGTTGGGTACTTACGAACAATAACAGAGTTAGGAAATACTTACATCATTATGTACAATGCAAGTTAAATAATATATTAGTGAAGTATGTAAAACTACGGATGTCCATTTCAACTCATCATCATGCTAGCCAAGTACTTGCTTAGAACAGTTACTTACGGTAGAGTAATTAGGTATTGCTGTTCAGTACCCTTACCATGAGATGGTATCGACAAAAACCGCTCATGTGATTCACTTGACAGTGAATAAACGCGCCGCGAGTTACTTTACGTTAGAGCGGCACCATGAGACATGCAGACTCGCCAGTGAGAGCTCGCTAGCGTGTAACTCGAGTCGAGTGTTTTTACTTCGATATGTTGGTACAAAAGCATATCGGTATCTAACTTCACACTATAACCCGGCTAATTTATGGCGTCACATAGCAATGCCTATTCTATAGTGCGTTTACAGAATTTAAATTGGTTGGTTATATTTATTCAAATACACCTATGTACCTAGAAGATAACTATAGCTTCTTCGAAAAATGGTGGACTATGCTAATAACAGCTGATAGCTACCGTAAACATAAAACACAATATATATATAACTTGAATAGCCATACCTATCAATAAGGAATGCATTTATAGGAATTTCTATAATAATGTATGTAAGTTTAGGTACCATAACTACCTTTGATTCAAGTGAGACTGTTTGTGTAGATTTCAAGGGCGCGTACTAAGAAAGTAATACCAAGTCACACAAATCTTCGAAAACCCTCCTTACTGATTTTCTTTTATATAATTATTTTCACAAATATGTGCAAGTGTATCTGCAATTTGACTGGCCTTGTGGCTCATTTGGTAGTGTGTTTACGTCTACCTGCTGAACTGAAAGGTCGTGGGTTCAATCCCCACCCAGGGCAAAACATTTGTGTGATGAGCATGGATGTTTGTTCTGTGTCTGGGTGTTTCTATGTATCTTAAGTATATATTTACAAAAAAAAAGTATATATGTATTCTATCAGCCATCTAGTTCCATAGTACAAGCTTTGCTTAGTTTGGGCTAGATGGTGTTGTGTGAAATGTCCACAAATATTTATTTATTTATTTATTTATTTAATTCTCCTTCGCATACTAGTGACTACATGGAAATTTCCTTGTTCACATCGTTCGTCTTCATATGCAGCCGTCGATAACATACCTATTCCATGCTAAATAACTCTTACCAGACATTATTTGTATTTATATTTCATAAATCACTACTAATTATTCAGTTTATTGTATTTCTTTAACAAAACAAATACACTTTCACAAGCATTCACCCTACAATATGCCGGTGAGTTACTTTACTACAATTGCGACCAATCGAGACGGTGTTTCTCGAGAGCACTTGTCAAATTAGTGTCTCATGGTACCGTTTAGTATGGTAACTGCTAAAAACGTTACACGCTAGTGGTTTCATTTCGATAGGTTTTTTACCTTAGTGACTCATGGTGCCGATTTTAGTTCTCTAGGTAACCGCTGGCAGCACGGTACTATTTTCCATGGAAGTTGTTCACGCCCTCGCTAACGAGTTGGATCGCTAAAAACTCATGGTAGAGGTACAGTATACAAGTTGCAAATTAGTAAATTATAGGATATACATATATAAAAGTAGCTGTGTCACGCGCGTAGTGATGTGAAACGATGGTGATGATGAACGTTGCTAATGGTGATAAAATGCAAAGACAATTATACTCTCTAACGAATAAAATGTAACCATGTTCTCTAATGTACCTACCTACCTAGCTACCTACCTGCCTACTTAGCTACCTACCTACCTAGCTACCTACCTACCTAGCTACCTACCTACCTACCTAGCTACTTCTGTACCAAATTTTATTACAACGGGATTATGTTTGATCGCGTAACAGACAGACGGACAGTTGCTTTCGCTATTATAGGTAGATGATGAATATTTAGATCTTTAGTGATAGATAAAATATCAGATCTATGGTTGCCTGAAAGAGATTTAACGATAAGACTACCTCTGTTATCCTCTTACATTGTTTTTTTTTTACTTTATTTTAACATATAATGAAGTAACTCGATGCCGTATTAGATTTTTAATTAATCAATGAATGACCTAAATGTATTACATATCTAACTACGTAAATTAAATGTTTTTTTTTATCGTAGCTCGTTTTACACTACCTTAGAACTTGAGCAACGGAAAGTAATATAAAATTACGAACATAATTGACTTTAGAAACAACCTTTAGAAACCGTTACATTAGGACGTGTCCATTTTTTGCGAAGACAAAAAACTATGCATGTCATCGTTGAGCACTGCGCCAGGGGACGTTTTTTGCGAATAAGTGAAGGCGGCGCATTTGTCAGCACCGCGCTGCGGCGCGGGCGGCGCGACCTCGGCTGGAGAGCTTCCACCTGCGGGCGGCACTCCACGCCACATGTCCCGGCGGCGCTGTGGGAACGGAGCTCCGTCACCGTCACCAGCAGCGCCAGCCGCCTGCCGGCAGCGCGGCGAGCTGCACTCGAGTGCACACACACACACGTATTATTGTATCATCACAACTAAACGTTCCTCACACTTGTGACACCCTCTGTCCATAACCAAATCTTAATTTGTGGGAAGGCACTCACAGCTATCACACAAATCACGTGAGTTCTGAAGGTTCCTACGATGCATTACCTACTCGTATAATCACAGATCACTAAAACAAAACAATAGTGGTGCTATCACTCCCATCCTTTACTATTCCCCTTTGTTCCGCATGGCATAACATACAACGTGCAGATTTAGACATTTTCAATACCACATCAATCAAATTCAAAAAATATTTTGATTCTCTCTATAATTTAAATAAATATACTCGTAAGTAGCTAGCTATTAGCACAGAACATCATTATAATAATACTAGCGTATTTTTTTCTTTTCTTTTGTGCAAGTAGTGTTTACTTCTAGAAGGTCGTACATCCTCACGCCTATGTAAACTTGTGTTGTAAGAATACGTATATTATGTTTGTTACAACCAGTTTAGAGGACCATAAAAAAATACATAATTTACAAATGTATGTCCCGTAGCACTGAGTACAGAGAACCCTTATAATTTCCACAAGGTTCTTCATTCTCCGTCCGTCCTAATCCTTCCGAACCCTAAAACTTATATAATTATAAATGTTTGAAGAACGAATACATTTTTTATCGTTATATTTTTAGTAAATATAGCTAGTACTTAGACTTCAACTACGTAACAATAAAAATGGAAGTTTTCAGTGCACTCTATCGTGTACGGCTGTAGGTAAGTATCTACTGTATGGCATCGCTGAATAGATCTTATAAAATGTAGGCACATTCATCTTCACTTGTTATTCAAGATATGATAAGTAGGTATATTGGAAGTGTTCGTAAGTGTTTGTATCCACAATAACCATCAATATCTGATTTGTAACTGAACTGCATTCGGAGCTCGGAGTATATAATAGTTTAACTTACTAGCGTGATGTTTTTCCTCAAACATTTTTTAAGAAAAAAATATTTAAAAAATCTCTTCTGTCATAGACTGCATGAACAATGTTGGAGTCACCAACCTACATTTGTTATCAAATACTCTACCAAACTTTTACATTGGCTATTATAAAATGTGGTTCTGATCCAAGTCAGCCGATAAAATACACCTGCTTATCACATTGTATACTTACTTATGACTTATATTTGTAATATCATTGAAACTGCAGAGATGCCGCAGCGTACAAATACAAATAATTTATTAATAAAATTATATATCATATACAAATCATATCATACTTTTAGGTAATTAGAACCGATAAAAATTATTAATTAAAATTGTGTACATGAAGTATCTAGTACTTAGAATTTGTCATTAAAAAACTCTTCAAGGCTTGCTTCGGAGTAAAGATTTTAATTTCATTTTAAATATGATAGTGGAAGATCAGATGTACTTCCAAGGGCGTCGCCAAGGGTAGGGCGCAGGGGGGGCACCTGTCCCAGAGAGATTTAAAAAATGTAGCCAACTGCAAAGCAACCAAAGTCCTAAGGCCGTGCAATTGTACCTGTACCTACAATTCATATTTTTCTCATCCTCCATAATATTAATTTGCCATTGCCATTGTCCACCCGCTGCTGAGTATGAGTTTCCTCTTTAGCGCGCCATTCTTTCCGCTCCTGTGCCAGCCTCATCCACAGTCTTCCCACTGCCTTGTCGGTGTCATCTGACCATCCAGTTGGAGGTCTGACAGGTGGTCGCTTTCCGTCTCGCGGCCACCATTCTGTGACTGCTTTATTCTTCCCTTCTGACCGCGTCCCGCCCACCTCCACTTGACTCTAATCACTAACTCTAACCACCTCCACTTGACTCAGTTGACTTTAATCCGCCTGACTACGTCTTCGACCTTCGTTCGTCGTCTAATTTCTACAAAGTGACATAATTATACCTACATTACTTACTTATATTATTAATTAACTTTTACTCAACAATATGTTTGAAAACTAAATATATCATGTAAGTACTAGCTACTTATAGAACCGGGGCGACCGAGAACACAGTACTGATGAAGCAGACAAACAAAATCTAAATTGAATCCAAATCTGCGGATAATGTTTCTTTTATAACAAAATAGCCTTACTTATGACAACAAAATAGCTTATCAGATGATCTGCGTAAATGTAACAAATAGATACTTATACATTTTTTGTTCATGTAGTGTCCACTTCTAGAAGGTTGTAAATCCTCACGCCTATGTTCACTTGTGTTCTAACAATCATCGAGTTGTGTGTACCTACCAACGTACAGTGCATTACAACTCGACGGTAAGTATACCGTACATTGTGTTAGTTACGACCAGTTTAGTGGACCAGATAAAAAACCTGATAGCTGTTCAGACGATGTGAGCTAAAAATATTATACAAGTATTATTTCGAGGGGATCACTCCATACGGTAGTTAACCAACTACTTATAAATAAACATTAGTATAAAATAGAGAACTGTTAAAATTTGCGGAGTAACGAACGTAAATTTCACTTGAATTTTTATTTTGCAATAAAGTTGTAGATCACAATGTTCAGTGAGCTGTATCACTGCCTATAACTAACCTGTGTAGCTAACAGCATGTGAGACGGGCTCTAAGCGCTTCCCGCATAAACTGGCTTTGACTGGCCTTGTGGCTCAGTTGGTAGTGTGTTTACGTCTACCTGCTGAACTGAAAGGTCGTGGGTTCAATCCCCACCCAGGGCAAACATTTGTGTGATGAGCATGGATCTTTGTTCTGTGTCTGGGTGTTTCTATGTATCATATGTATATATTTACAAAAAAAAAGTATATATGTATTGTAAGGAAAATGGTCAGAAGTGGAACTAAAAAGAAAAACACCTCAAATATCGCCAAATTATTTAATTGAGTACGATTCTCAGCTTCTCTCCAACAGTATTCTATCAGCCATCTAGTTCCATAGTACAAGCTTTGCTTAGTTTGGGCTAGATGGTGTTGTGTGAAATGTCCACAAATATTTATTTATTTATTATTTAAACTAAATTAAGTAGTAACTATTTCTTTAACAATTAACTACTTACAGTTTAATTTGCTAATTAACGGGAGTGCGCTATGTTCGTTAACATCTTTAGAAATATTCTATTTAACTTTGTAGATTAGAGATATATGTCCTTGGTAGGGAATATACATTTAAGTTGGTACAGAGTAACGAAACAAATTCTAATAAACAAGGCTTACTATACAGTTGACGAGTTCATGAAAGACAAAAAAATAAATGTATAATAAATATGACACTTACACTAAATGCATAAAAAAAGAGAAAACATAAAAACATGACATTAACCATTAATTTTATTGTTTGACTGTATTTACTTGACATCTTATGACTTCTTATTTAAATGTTGACATATGATTTGTACTTATCTATTTTAATTTTATTTTTTTAAATCTTAATTGATGTGTATTATTTTAGAATTATTGAATGTTTCCTCTTTTATAATGCATAAATCGCGGAATCTGTTGTAAATAGCGGTCCTCCTCTCTTGTAATATTGCTGCGCCCGACGGGGTCCATATGATACTTGAACAGTTTGTTTACCACCTATGTAATATACTATGGAAATGCAATAAAAGAATCTGAATCTGAATCTGAAAGAGATGAAACGAAACTTTTTGATTAGGTTGACCTCTCCACGCACCGCGCCCGCGCCGAATGTCTGGCTGGAATACTTAATGACTGGCCATGTCTCTCTCTGTCACCAGAGAGATCCCTGGGAGGGGAACATACACGAAATCGCAGCTTTGTATAACTCTTATGATACCTATACTTAGGTATATAGCTACCTAATATTTATCTACATTAGACCTCATACCTACTTACAAGTGGCGGGAAGACGCTGGATGCGAGCCGCTTCTAATAGATCTTTTTGGAAGTCCATGGGGGAGGCCTATGTCCAGCAGTGGACTTCTTACGGCTGAGATGATGATAATGATGAGCTATCTACATTTAATTCGGAGCACTCATTGTAGCCAAAAACGGCCTGGAAATCATCATCATCAGCACACATTCCTAAGTATACAACATAAATGACAAATAGACGCACAGACAGTGCGAAATTCTACGGAATCATAAAAAATCACGTAGCTGAGACAAAATAAGCAAATCTGTCTCCCTCACTCGCAGTACGGATTTATGTGAATTCAAAAGAGCTCTCTTCGTAATGATAATGTTTGTATAATCTGGCACGTGAGGTGCCGCGGGCAGCCGGACACGAGTGTTAGTTGCGATTGTTAGATGATCATAGCATCGTTCGACGAGTGCTCTATTTATATCTGCTGCATTGATCTCACATTAGCCGGCGGCGGCGCGGGCGCAGGCGCGGGTAGCAGCCAGTTCCGGCCGCCAGACGCGCGCGATGTGCGTATTAGCCGCGAGTGGCATTACACTGAACATTGATTGATTATCGGCTGCGATATGCCAGATACAGCTCTCTCAAATGCAACTGACGCCACCTCGCCGCCGCGCCGCCGCGCCGCCGCGCCGCCGCGCCGTCGTCCGGCGCGCCGCTACGCACTCACGTCTGCCGGAGAGATGGGTGCGGAGCTAGGCTAGGCGCTTCACTTCTATCTAGGAACTAATGAATATTACACAATATCATACAAGGACCAAAAATGTATCTATACACGGAGTATACACGGAGTATATCTAGTATCGGCAGCCCTCAACCATTTGTAATGATGCTTAAATAAGTTACTTTAGATAATTAGTATTAATTAAGTTAAGTTTCAGCTACAGCAAATAATGTCTGTAAAATGATTACCCTCCCACGTCTGAGGCAGTATCTGAGTTAATATAACAGAATACTTCTTAGTCTACTGTAGAAAAAAAAAGT
Source organism: Lycia hirtaria (assembly GCA_947563715.1). NCBI lineage: Eukaryota > Metazoa > Arthropoda > Insecta > Lepidoptera > Geometridae > Lycia > Lycia hirtaria. The sequence continues at coordinate 32,544,480 of OX387375.1, forward strand.
CCAATACTTATAGGTACTTAGATTTCCACCTTCTTATTCTTTTATCAGAATATTACTTCCTTCATGGAGATGGCTCCTCCACATTCGCAAGCCCTGGACATGGACATGAAAACTCAAGGTCATCATATTTTCTGAACAACCCTTAACTTAGGTTACACCAATCTCACAAGTAGGTAGGTAAGTACATACAATGTATATGGAAATAGATTATAACATTATAACACCGTTAACGATACAGAGTTACACTTCGCTTTTGACGTCTGCTCGGCTCGGGCTCGGCAAATACCACCCGAAACCTTCACTTGCCAGCCGAGCCATAACTAAGCTTCACCGCCGTTTTTTTCCTTCTAAGTAATGGAAGAAATCTTAATACAAACAAATCTAAAAGCAAGTACGGCGCCTTTCGATTCTCCCATTAACGTTTGAATTTTCCTTCTAATTTAGAAAATCATGACCCTACACAAATAGAATCCACGATGCCAATATAATGGTTTATGTGAGTTACGAAAACTTTCCTCAGAGATGAAAACTCATACCTACTTTGATACTTGTATGTATTATGTAAGTAAGTAAGTTGTATTGTAAATCGTAAGTAAACTGACAAATACAATCAAAGCCAGCATCTGTGAGATCAGATAGCTGTGTTGTTGCGCACGAGAGTCAAGTGGCGCCGGCGCCGGTCGGGCGCGGGGCAGGAGACTCAAGTGGCGAAGCTGCTCGGTGCGCCCGCGCCGGCGCGCGGCGTTGGCCTAGGTCGGCAACAGTACCCTCCGACACGATCATAACATCTTATATCGGAATATTTAATAAGTTGCAAATGGTCCAACAGACAAAAGCCTGCCTTTTATTTACCTCATAAAATAACAAAATGGTTACCGTAATAGGTATAACGAGTGAAATCGTGTAAAATAAAAAAACGGACAAGAGCGAGTCACACTCGCCCACCGAGGGTTCCGTACAAACTAGTCGATAAAAGGGAGATATTATATATATTTTTTATATTTTCCTTCATAAATCGAAAAATATACATCGTAAAAATATTTAAAACCCTGTTTTAGCTTATACTTAAGCTCTTTCATATAATACGGTTAAAGCACTTTAAAATTTGGACCCTTCTTCCTTTCATAAAGATCCTAATTTATGTGATTAAATTAAAAAATGTACAGTTTTAGGAACTTTTCCTTTATGTGTAGATACTATAATATCAAATCAATACAATATCAAAGTTATAGGTCAACGAGAAGTACTTATGGGTTTACATAGGTTTTGATTCCCTTGCGTTTTGACAGACAACAAAGTGATTCTATAAGGGTTCGATTTTTTCCTTTTGAGGTACGGAACCCTAAAAATGCTACAGAAATAATTATATCGACTAAAACACACCTTTCGATGCTAAAGTAGTAGAAAAGATATAAAGACGTAAATTGCGTGTTAAATAATTATCTTTCAGCGTTCGGGTATAAATCGTTGTGAAAACAGCGTCCGTCCGTCCGAGTGGCGCTAGAGGCGCGCCCGGCCTGGAGGCTTCGTGAGGGTCTTATGTCTGAGAGGTAGAGTTCACAACGCGAGGAGTTACAATGCCGGTATGGAGTATATGAAATGTGCAAAGCTCTCGTGTGAAACTGTGTGAGTCTCGCAAATCGCGAGACTCGCCTGCCGCGTGTGACGTCCCGCCTGACGGCGCGCTCTGACCACAGATAACGCAGAAACTAGATCAAATTGACAATTTCAATATTGAAATTTTTTATGCAGTGGAATTCCACATTTCCAATTAGTCGCATTCTTCTATTTTAGTAATTTTTTTAACTTGATAATTATGATGAGAAACAAAGTACGGATCGCCTGGTAATTTTGCGGTTTTAAAATGCCCCATTTAACTAACTCTCAATGCAAAAAATGTCAACTACTAACAACATAAAGTTGACAAATCGTCCCACGCGTATTTTACGACAAAACTTTAACGATTCCAACAGAGAGATGATAAATGAACAGCCGAGAGATTTACATTCCGCGATCGTTATCTACGGTCCTTCTAAAACTGAAGTTTTGGCATAAAATTTACATCGATATAGCGACACATAGCACACTTCCACTGAGGTTTCGACATATCATTAACAACGTACTCTTCGTTCAAACAACAAATATTTGTAACATGTTAATTAGTTGAGCCCTTTCCACAAATAGTTTGCAATTAAGTTTGAACTTGTCTGAATAATGTTGATATATTGGCGGCCTGGCTGCGTAACGAGCGCTGGGGGTGCTGGAATGCGGGATGACGCGGCGGCATCCCGCGCATGCGGCTAATGGTGCGGGACGCGGGGTGGCGGGGGCGCCTCGGCTGATTTACAGGCGCTACACGACACGTCGACACTCCAGTAACACGACTCCCACACTATTTATACATGAAATTACTTACCTACTACTCGAGGAACATACATCATGGCGAAAATATATTATTTTCATATTTCATATTGTATTATTAATGTACCGTTACCGTCTAAATACAAAATGCTTGTGTAAAATATCTAGTTATTTTGTTATACGATTCGGATGAAAAGTTCGTTAGAGTCAAAGATTTTAAAACTTAAGCGTCGTGGGAATAATTTTTGAGAAACCTGCACCAATAAATATAAAACGAATGGAGAATTTTATATTTTAAAAACTAAAAGGTAATATTTTCTCACAAAAAAAAATCATTTATACGCAAATATTTTCAAATTCTATTTTAATGGTGCGTAAATTTATTTAAAATACGGCCTGATTTTAGGCATTGCATTTTTGACTGGATCTCTGTCCTAAAAATCTCTTTGATTTAAATGAGTAGGTAGTTAATTATGTCTGAATTGTAAAACTTAAAACTTCCGAGTGGTCATTGTGAGGCGTGCCCCCCTGAGTCCCTCCCCGGCCCGCGTGCCCCTGTGCCCCCACCCCCGGTGCACTGACGCGCCAGTTTCTGCAGTTTTTGCGCAGAGTGTTGAGTACCGTTTCACACGCGACGCTAATAGCCGCTAATTTTCTAAGAGATACCGAGCGGTGCTAAGTGCATTAGGAAATAATCATTATCACGTAAGTGAAGGAAAAAACACGAGTTAATATGTAACATGCACGACGTCGCGCCTCCCTGCGCTAGCAACTGTGTACACGTAGCTATGTGTAGTTAGCGAGACACTCTACTGACTGACTCAAAAAAACAGACGTATCCCATTTCATACTTAATCTCTATCTATGTGATTCGTGATGGACAAAACTATTGATACAAGCTCTGTCAATGTAACATCCCTGTACGCCGTTATAACGATATATTATGTTTTCTGATTCCGATCGCTCTAAAAATATGATTGTGCACTGTTGTTTCCAACATAATCACTGCTCGTATAAGTAGTGTCAGTACAACGTAAATATGATTGTGCACTGTTGTTTGCAACATAATCACTGCTCGTATAAGTAGTGTCAGTACAACGTAAATATGATTGTGCACTGTTTCCAACATAATCACTGTTCGTATAGTGTCAGTAGGTAGGTAGGTACAACGTAAACCTATTATTTCAGCCGTGTGAGATATATGGATTTCTAAAACAATGTAAGGTGGCGAAGTCTTACTATTATTATAGAATTATGGCAAAGAAAGAGTGTAAACTCCACATTCAAGATTTATGTAGAACTAGCCACTCATTCATATCCACTTTCCTTATTGGCTCAATAACACGCAGGCGAGGCCGCTGGAAATAACCTAAATAAGTAGTTTCTAATTAATATATAGTTTATTACTGTCAACACAAACTGGAGCTATTTAAATGTGTGACTGTGCGTTAAAAAAATGTTTTGATATAAATTTGTAACTTGTCAAGTTAGGTACATAATTTAGCAACAAAGAATTACAAACTTAAAAGCGACTGTAACGCGAACGTAACGTCGTAAACTCTTATACCTAGTCTGCTTAAAAAGAGAATCATCTCATGATGGCAGAACACGGGCACTAACGTCTCAAAGTTAATACTACAAATGTATATCTACTATGGGCCTTATAAGGAAGCTCAAGGTCACGCAACGAGCTATGGAGAGGGCTATGCTCGGAGTCTCTCTACGAGATCGAATCAGAAATGAAGAGATACGTAGACGTACAAAAGTCACCGATATAGCACAGCGGATTAGCAAGTTGAAGTGGCAGTGGGCAGGGCACATAGCACGCAGAACTGATGGCCGATGGGGCCGAAAGGTTCTCGAGTGGAGACCACGTACCGGCAAGCGCAGCGTAGGAAGACCAGCCACGAGATGGACAGACGACCTCATACAAGTGGCGGGAAGACGCTGGATGCAAGCCGCTTCCAATCGGTCTTTTTGGAAATCCATGGGGGAGGCCTATGTCCAACAGTGGACTTCTTATGGCTGAGATGATGATGATATCTACTGTGGTCGCGACTGAACAAAACAATGAAATAAGAATAGCAGCGCCCTCTACCTCTATGCCATGTCGGTTCTCTACCTGAACACACTCTGAATGCCTAAACTTTTAGTCGTCTCATTTTATCCAATATTCTCTTTTATACGAATCATTTTCCGTATAAGTATGTTAACATTGTATATATTATTATTTTCACTACTTTTATGCTGACTTCGTACTTATGAATGCAGATGTGTACTATGCAATTAATATGCTGCTTTACCGCACACATTGTGCTGTAAAGCAGCATTTTTATGCTGCGCTTACTTTGTTCGTTTCCGCGCATCTTCAGCTAAGTACAAGTAACCTGCGCTCGTGTCTGCGCCCGCGCCGCGCCGCCTCGGCGTCCAGTATGTAAATAGCACCATAAACTGCGGATCCTATGACACTGCCATACTCGCGGAACACGCATCTTATGCTCTTTACATACAATGTACGCAAAACCACGTAGGTACTTACCTTCTTATTAAAGCATCGATGCATGCCCATGTTTCATACTTCGAGTGTTTTAAGGTTCTCTATATAAAAAAAAAGCCGGACAAGTGCGAGTCAGAATCGCCCGCCGAGGATTCCGTACAAACTAAATAAAAGGAGGAAATCATATATTTTTTATATTTTCCTTCATAAGCCGAAAAATATACATCGTAAAAATATTTAACACATTCCTGGTCTCGGATCCGAGTGGGGCGGGCCTATAGTAGCGGCGCCTCCCACTCTGATCCGAGCGAGCGTCCCGTTCATTTTGTAGTAGTCAGTAAGCCGCTGGCGTTTGAGGCAATCAACGTTGCTTTGCGCGGCCACTCTGTACTTAATCAAAATTCGCCTAAAAAGTGTTGGTTCCCAGCTGAAGTGAAGGGTCTGCAGGGGGCGAAGAATGTGTTAAAAACCTGTTTTAGCTTATGCTAATGAGGCTCTTTCATATGATACCCCACATGATAAGGTTAATTCACTTTGAAATTTGGGCCCCCATTCCTTGCACAGAGACACTATTTTTTGTGATTAAATTAAAAATGGCCAGTTTTCAGTTTTTTCCTATATGTGTACTCTAACACAATGCTTCTTGCCAAATTTCAGAGTTCTAGGTCAACGGGAAGTACCCCATAGGTTTTGATTCCTCTGTGAGTGTCGAAATGTGCGTTTTTTACGACATAGGTATTCGGCTGTAACTTATTTTTACGAAAACTGAGAAATTTTATTTTTCTTTCTGCAGCAAGATACTATAGATCTGCGTATATGGTTTTAATTTCAACTCGATACCTTCACGCGTTCCCGAGATAAAGGTCTTGACACCCGGACGGACGGACGGACGGACAGACGGACAACAAAGTGATCCTATAAGGGTTCCGTTTTTTCCTATTGAGGTACGGAACCCTAAAAAGAAAAAAAAAAGTTTTTCATGTGTATGTTATTTACGTTATTTATTATCTTGTCATGGTAGAGTCGATGGAAGACCTCAGCACGAGACTCGAAGACCTCAATAGAGTTTCTCAACGAGTGGGCCGCAAAATGAACATAGACAAAACGAAAGTTATCTCGAACGCCCATTAGTGCTCATCCCGTCCTATGTTGACGAATACGTGTACCTAGCTAGGTGAAACGGCCCGACTAGGCACTAGGCAGGCCCAACTGTGCGAAAGAGGCCAATCCTCGAATCCAACTCGACTAGGTAGCGTTCGAGAAACTCAAAAGCGTCTTTTCATCTAATATATCTACTTCAGTGCCTCCAGTCGAAAGTTTACGACCAGTGTGTGTTACCGGTGATGACATACGGCACTGAAACGTGCTCCCTAACTATGGGCCTTATAAGGAAGCTCAAGGTCACGCAACGAGCTATGGAGAGGGCTATGCTCGGAGTCTAGATAGATAGATAAACTCTTTATTGTACACACCTTAGAAATTTACAATCAAGATAAGTCATTTAAAAACTAGTGTAACAACTGGCGGCCTTATCGCTAGTAGCGATCTCTTCCAGGCAACCTTAGGATGGAGAGGAGTGAAACTATAGTAATATGACGGGGCGTGCAGTAATAGAGAGGGGAGAAAATTATCTAAATATATTAATCTGAATATGTATATTATGAATGTATACATATATGTATAATTAATTCCCTATATATACATACATTCTATTCTGCTACACACTAGTAGGAGTCTACGAGATCGAATCAGAAATGAAGAGGTACGTAGACGCATAAAAGTCACCGACATAGCACAGCGGATTATCAAGTTAAAGTGGCAGTGGGCAGGGCACATAGCGCGTAGAGCTGATGGTCGATGGGCCATCAACTCTACGCGCGAGTGGCGGGAAGACGCTGGATTCAAGCCGCTTCCAATCGGTCTTTTTGGAAATCTAAGGGGGGAGGCATATGTCTAACAGTGGACTTCTTATGGCTGAGATGATGATGATGATGATGATGAGCGCTTTGTAAGTACTTATTCATAACGGGACCTGCACGACTTAATCTATTTACTATCATTGTCTCCATACATTCTCTGTTACCTAATACTTAATATAATAATATACCTACCTACGAGTATGTAGTCACAGGTTTAAGTCTAACTCTGTGTAGGTAAGTATACAGTTTATACATTACTTCAGATCCATAAACATACTTTATTACTTTTGCTACTAGTCAATTATCCATCCGATTCTTGCTAGATGCGCAACTAAGTTTTCACAAAAAAAAAACAGGAATACTTAGCTTTTTTCATAGTGCTACATATTCGGTTTTCTTATATCTTTGTTGAATATAAATAAGCTGTAAAAAATAATAATTAACACGCATGCATGCGTGTACAGTACCCACAATTAGTGTAGTGTTTTACTTGCACTTAATCTCACTTCTACAATGTTGTGGTTATCATTATCATGTACCGCGAATCAGTCTCGTGGGTAATGTAGTTAAGTTAGAGCGACTTGGTGTCGGCTCGTCACCCGGCAGCGGTCACTCGCTCACTGATAATAAAACGTTTCGATGTGATCGTGTCATTGTTTTTTTTTATTTTTTTATTCGACGATTGTAATTGTGTGAGGTTGGTATGAGGCCAAAAAGCTCTCGAGTGGAAAGCAAGTGCAGCGTAGGAAGACCAGCCACGAGGTCGGCACACGACCTACAAGTTGCAGGAAGACGCTGGATGCAAACCGTTTCCAACCGATCTATTTGGAAATACGTGGGAGGCCTACTATGTACAGCAGTGGACTTCTTATGGCTGAGATGATGATGTTGTGTGATTATATCATATTTTTTTTTTTATATTTTCCTTCATAAACCGAAAAATATACATCGTAAAAATATTTAACACATTCCTTACTCACCACTCGGATCCGAGCAAGCGTCCCGTTCATTTTGTAGTAGTCAGTAAACCGCCGGCGTTTGAGGCAGTCAACGTTGCTTTGCGCGGCCACTCTGTACTTAATCAAAATTCGCCTAAAAGTTTTGGTTCCCAGCTGAAGTGAAGGGTCTGCAGGGGGCGGAGAATGTGTTAAAAACCTGTTTTAGCTTATGCTAATGAGGCTCTTTCATATGATACCCCACATGATACGGTTAATTCACTTTAAAATTTGGGCCCTCATTCCTTGCATAGAGATGATATTTTTTTGTGATTAAATTAAAAATGTTCAGTTTTCGGATTTTTTCCTATATGTGTACTCTAACACAATGCTTCTTGCCAAATTTCAGAGTTCTAAATAATTTTATTGCGAACATGGGTGTACAGAGTTGGAAAAAAATAACGATCTAGAACGCCATATTCCGCCTAACGGCATGCACAATTTAAGAATATGTTATTATCTAAATCTAAATCTAAAGAACTGAATTTTATAAAGTGTAAGTGTCTTGTCAACAGTAAAATGATCTGTGTACTTAATAATAACTGTGGTAATAACATAACCTAACACTACTTACATATTCCGGTCAATTTAGACATCCAAGGTTACAAAAATTCCCACTTGGCTGAATATTGGTAGGATTGTTCAATACACTATTATAAAGGAAATGTGAAAAGTCCTCATCGATCCGACACGTGCAAAAAAACTTTACTCGGGGTCAAAAGTCACAAAAACGGGTTTTTCGCGATTTTCAGCATAATGGTAAGTTTTATCATAAAATTAGCTCAGACAAAAAATGTAGATCAGATAATTATCTATAAAAAATGTCTAAACACTTTTTTTCCTAAGAGCCACCGTTTTTGAGATATAACGATTCAAAAAGTTGAAAGAGTTGTAATTGTCATAATATGCACACGTTTCCACGCCACCTTTGAGGTAGTGTACTTAGCGCGTTTTTTTTAATGTGGTTTCCCCGGTAGGCCTATTCCACTGATCTTTTATGATTCTGTTTAATTTGAAACTATTGAATAACTGTGGCGTGAAAACGTGTATTGAACAATCCTACCAATATTCAGCCAAGTGGGAATTTTTGTAACCTCACCCCGAGTAAATTTTTTTGCACGTGTCGGATCGATGAGGACTTTTCACATTTCCTTTATAATAGTGTATTGAACAATCCTACCAATATTCAGCCAAGTGGGAATTTTTGTAACCTCACCCCTATTTTTTAGTCTAATTTGACCGGACTATACAGTACATATACAAATAAATCCATTCTCTGAAAACAAATATCACATTATTTTCATCCATATTACACTAGGTCAACGGGAAGTACCCCATAGGTTTTGATTCCTCTGTGAGTGTCGAAATGTGCGTTTTTACGACATATTCGGCTGTAACTTTTTTTACGAAAACTGAGAAATTTTATTTTTCTTTCTGCAGCAAGATACTACGGATCTGCGTATATGGTTTTAATTTCAACTCGATACCTTCACGCGTTCCCGAGATAAAGGTCTTGACACCCGAACGGACGGACAGACAGACGGACAATAAAGTGATCCTATAAGGGTTCCGTTTTTTCCTATTGAGGTACGGAACCCTAAAAACGGACAAGTGCGAGTCAGACTCACCCACCAAGGGTTCCGTACAAACTAGTAGATAAAAGGGGAAATTATATACTTATATACCCTTCTTCTGTCACAGTCAAGTAAAAAAAATTGTAGTCGGCGATTTTTTATAGGACGGATGGTTCCCATAAAAAGAGGGGAAGTTTATTGCGGCGCTAATTACCAACCGATTTTATTGATATTTGGTACATAGATAAAGTACTTACACAATTATTACAACTTTTGGTAAAAATAAATAGAATTACTTAGTTTAGTGGTTCTCTAGACCTGACAACCAACATTGATGCATTTTAACGCTGAGTAATTGTCTTGATTTTACTTTTTCTCCATTTATAAAATTATTATTTGTTTTAGTAAGAATATACATTGTTTTTTGCGAAATCAAAGAAAATTTTACGGCCTCTTAAGCCAAATTTATGTAATTATTATGTACAAATGACCCAAGGTGGGCTGAAAATAAGCTCTCTCGCGAGGTCTATTGTTCGTAGAAGTACTAGTATGTAATGAATTGACTATAGAAATATTAGTTCCTCACGCACGTGATATCTTCACTGGCAGCCGTCATTGCGCGTTCAATTGGATCCACTGATAAATGTTTCCTAGTAACGACCTCCAGCTAATAATCCTCCTACGTGCGGAGATATCGGCTGAGCTCCTTCACGCGACGCTTCTCTAGTAGCTCGACACTGTAACGATATGGACACTTGGAGAGAAGCGTTCCTCACCGACACGAGCCACTTGTCGCAATCGTGCCAATGCTTCGATATTAGGTAACGGAGGCACTGTGGCAACGGTTTCATCGAATCAGTTTACCCGCAGTTTAAAAACTGTTATTTCATAGTAGTAAGTTTCAAAATCGTTCGCGATTAACGCAGTAATATGTTTGTCGCGCGAAATCACCGTGCTTTATCGCGCCCGGACCGCCAGCGCTGCGACAGAATAGATAACAGTGTCGGAGTTAGTTGCGATACACATCATACACCGAGTCGTGTCGAAGTTATTTTTGGAAGCTAGATTACATTAATTTAATAATTCATGTAATCTAGCTTCCAAAAATAGCTTCAACACGACTCGGACTTCTTTACTGCTTACAGATACTCGCAGATATAGTACGTCGCGTATACCTACACTACATGGTGCGCTATCTCGACTCTTGCGTCTATAAACTCGCAGATATAGTACGTCGCGTATACCTACACTACATGGTGCGCTATCTCGACTCTTGCGTCTATAAACTCGCAGATATAGTACGTCGCGTATACCTACACTACATGGTGCGCTATCTCGACTCTTGCGTCTATAAACTCGCAGATATAGTACGTCGCGTATACCTACACTACATGGTGCGCTATCTCGACTCTTGCGTCTATAAACTCGCAGATATAGTACGTCGCGTATACCTACACTACATGGTGCGCTATCTCGACTCTTGCGTCTATAAACTCGCAGATATAGTACGTCGCGTATACCTACACTACATGGTGCGCTATCTCGACTCTTGCGTCTATAAATACCTACTCGTACTAATTGATAGCATTAATTCGTCGATTGCGCATTATACTTTTAGATACATTGCATTGTGTCGGCGAATTATCGTCGCTTATCTAATCGCAACTAAGACAGCTTCCGTCGTACTGCGGTGCAAGTACCTACCTACTCGTATACCGCTCGGTGATCGGTTTTAATTCACACACACGTATCAACATAATATAGAGCAATAATTAACATCTGACCACTGCATCGACATTCGGCGCTGATTCAAATAATAAGTATAATTACTTTTTTTCAAGGATTTCAAGCTAGGCTATGCAATGAATAAGTTAATTATGCGTCATATTTAAAGAGTTGTACGGCAACGACCGGGTACCTGCCGACCGAATCTAACGAGAAAACATTAAAATATCTAGCTTCATATAATAATTATATAGATACTATATATGGAAATGGACGTGGAATTGGAATCCACGGAATTAATTATATTTGATCGGTGAAGTGTTTTAATTATTTTATAATAAAATATAAATTACTGTTATTTTTTTCTATTTCTTTATTAATAATATATTCATACTACTTATTTGTGTATAAAACTTGAACTCGTCACCTCTTTATAACATTAACGTCGTTACAACATTATAAAATTTAAATATATATACCTAACTCCGTTGTGATTGCGCTCTTCTGCTTACTGAGTTGACATTTTGTGAATGTTTGTCGAGCTGGTCTAGAATCTAGATCAGTCGAGCTCCGGCGGTAGCACCCCGGCGGCCTCGGTTACTGCTGTCATGGCACGTATGTTGGTCACTCAATTTTGTTGCTTATTTCTTTAAGTGAAACATTGGAACAAGAAAAGACAATTACAAAGAAAACAGTTATTGGGCTGGAACCAGGAGATGTAGATCTATCTCCCTATGTAAATATCTACTTGGTTACACAACTATGTAAGCACATATTTCTACTTCTACCTATACTATGTGTACTCTGGGGATGAAATGCAGTTCGAGATCGAGTTTTCCAGCCATGGTTGTTTCTTGAGACCTACAAGTCTGCAAAGATAATGTAGTTTGTAGATGGATGGGTAGTGTTATGCTATAATTGTATTCTATGAGGTTTCCAATATTTGAGCGTGGTTTCTGTAAACCATCCATGTGGTAATATCGTTCGCGTTGTTCGCAGGAGTGTGTGACCGAGGATGCGCGTGCGCGCGTGAGGCAGCGAGGGCGCCATGTTCGGCGGCGGCGGATACGGGGCGGGCGGCGAGTGCGCCGAGGGGTACGGGCTGGGGTACGGCGCGGGCGGCGGCCGGCTGCAGCAGTACGCCGCGCACTTCGCGCCGCATCAGAACGTCTGGCACCATCACCATGCCGCGCACCACGACTCATACGGTACGGTACGGTGGTCTTTGGATACGCACAACGCATGCAGCTATCTCTCTCGCGCATCACAACTTTTTTAAACATATAAAATCATTAAAGAAAAACTTGTTTTAAATATTTTTCTATTATCTACAACAAAGGGTGGAACATGAAGTAGTAATGTGTGTGACGTTTAGATAATACGGTTAAATAGAGACGTGACGAAAAAATAATCTATTCAAAATAAAATCATAGTTTCATATAATTTAATACATAATTTAATTTGGTATACTATCTCGAGTCTTAAAAAATATTTCCAATACCAGAAATAGTAAGTAATTGCACCCGATTAGTCTCTGTTCAATTGCGTTATCCTTACACGCACCACGTGCATAATTTATTCGACGACTAATATATATATATGTAGGTAACCGAGTATGAACAAAATACCTTTCCTGGCCGCAACGATTCCACAAAATCCGAGTACAGTGTTGATAACGAGGGTTCATTACACACAGCGTTAATCATCGGGAATTAATCACCCGCCGATATTCACTTGCTCATAGATAAATATAGTTATAGATGTCACTTCGCGTGACTAGCCCGACACTAGATACAGCGCTGCGTGATCAACTGCACAGCGGGCTTATCGGGAGGCAAGTACCCCTCATAGATATAGGCACCTACTCTACATAGATAGCCGTTTGCGCTATCTGCGCGGACCGCCAGATAGCCCGCCGCTCGCCGCCTGTGTAGCACACTACACACCGGCTTATCTAATACATAGTTTAAACAATAAACAACTGATTACATTGTGTGCCTGCACTGTATCCAACCGGTCGGCTAATTAATGCTCATTATCTCTTCGGATAATTTGGCTAACAAACATTTTTGTTCATAAATGTAGACTGAACTTTATTACAACTTCCTAAAGATGCATTCTTATCTGATTCCTAAATAGTATGGCATAAAGGTTATCAAAAACATATTTACACTGATATTCATTCTAATACTACACATTTATTGGTAACAACTAAGTAAGTAATTACATGACAAACAACAGTAAAATAAAAATAGAAACAATGTTTAATGATTCGAAATTACTATTAGTGTATTACCTTTTTATGCCCCTTATATAGACTCCCACATCACAAAGCTTATTACTATTAGTGTATTACCTTGTCGTGTCCCTTATATAGACTCCCACATCACAAAGCTTATTACTATTAGTGTATTACCTTGTCGTGTCCCTTATATAGACTCCCACATCACAAAGCTTATTACTATTAGTGTATTACCTTGTCGTGTCCCTTATATAGACTCCCACATCACAAAGCTTATTACTATTAGTGTGTTACCTTGTCGTGTCCCTTATATAGACTCCCACATCACAAAGCTTATTACTATTAGTGTATTACCTTGTCGTGTCCCTTATATAGACTCCCACATCACAAAGCTTATTACTATTAGTGTGTTACCTTGTCGTGTCCCTTATATAGACTCCCACATCACAAAGCTTATTACTATTAGTGTGTTACCTTGTCGTGTCCCTTATATAGACTCCCACATCACAAAGCTTATTACTATTAGTGTATTACCTTGTCGTGTCCCTTATATAGACTCCCACATCACAAAGCTTATTACTATTAGTGTGTTACCTTGTCGTGTCCCTTATATAGACTCCCACATCACAAAGCTTATTACTATTAGTGTATTACCTTGTCGTGTCCCTTATATAGACTCCCACATCACAAAGCTTATTACTATTAGTGTGTTACCTTGTCGTGTCCCTTATATAGACTCCCACATCACAAAGCTTATTACTATTAGTGTATTACCTTGTCGTGTCCCTTATATAGACTCCCACATCACAAAGCTTATTACTATTAGTGTATTACCTTGTCGTGTTCCTTATATAGACTCCCACGTCACAAAGCTGTACGAATGTACGAATATTATATGTTAACCCTAAAATAAATACAAACTAACAAGTGCCTCACTACCGTACAGTTAAGTATGCCTATATGAGCAATTAGGTAGGTACGCTGCCACAAGCTTGTGATACTGCCATATAATCTGGTAGAAAAAGAAGCTACTTTTCCTTCAATCCATCGGAAAACCGCAACCCGACATAATCTGTCACTATCTGCGGCAATAACAGTCATTGAAGGAAAATCAAATACTAAGGTACATAATACATGTAACGGATAAATAGTGCTATAATATATTTACAATTTCTATAAATAATCTTTGAATAAGTACTTACGTCGATATAGGACAATAATTATTGTAATCTGACGGTCGTTTATCCGCGAACGGGATTCCAACGAAACTGTTTGTTTGTTTGTTTCACAGACTCACTTCAGGACAATACGAGGTTAGATAATGATATGAATAATATTATGAATGGATCGCGGGTTTACCCACGCGAGGTACGAGTACGGACCGACAGACATAAAGCTACAATAATGAAGTAAATACCTAAGTAGGCTCTGGATTAGGTTTCTCGGTGACTGAATCCGCACTCAATGAACGTAAGTAAGTAAGTACATATTAAAATGCACAATTTAGTTCCAAGTCGGTATAATTATTATATAATAACAAATTCATGCCTAATACACATTACGTAAATACGCTATGAACGGTCTCGGTGCCTATGTATAACGCTTCATTCATAACCACTAAAAAGAAAAATACCTAGGAAAATGTAGCAAATACTAAAGTGCCTATATTACTATTAATTCCATAATATGTAAAATTGTATTTTAATATTTTATAACTGTAACTTATTGAATAATAAGGGCTATTACATATTTTTTGTGCAAAAGCTCTTTGTATCTGGATCTCCAGATTCCGGTATCTGTATTACCTACAGAAGGGAACATGGAGAGGGTTTTTTGTATAATTTATGTTCAAGCATTTTGGAAATCAAATAAATCTATGCAAATAAAAGTCTGAAACGTACGAGTAAATAGACATTCACCACAAATGCAGAACACAACGTCTTGATAGTTTGGATGTTTTATGAAAGCAAGTGCGTACGATGGCGGAACCTGACTGCGCAAGAAAGAGGGCTATGTTTCTCAAGTATATGCATGTGGATATGTATGTATGTATGAGGTTTATTTTATTTGGCGCTCTGCAAATAATGGTTTGATGAGTTTCGACATGTTATGTGTTATTAGATTCCTCGCAATTGCGGAAGTGACATAGGATATATATTATTTCATTATGGTTTCCGCGTAAAACAGGGTTTTATACAACGAGTGTGGCTATTGCAGTCGGGTATTTTGTTTTTCTTTAAATAATAGCAGTTATGTTGTTTATAAAGCGCTAATGATTATTTACCCACAACTGACAACGAATGACGTCAATCAAGTTCCACGATACCTACATAAAACAATGAATGACCTAAAAATCCGCTTGGAATATCTACCAGTTAGAAGCAGGAGTGAGTAACAGTTCTCGTGCACCGCAACTCCTACATCGCGCCCACGGACTCGTATCGATCACTTGGACAAAGACGAGTTATCCTCTATATAACTGACACTTTACCTAAGTATTGTTCATTACTGAACATTACTAAGTAACTCTTATATTTTATTGATGGTGGATTTCTATTACAATTTAACAAGAAATCATTAATAATTAAGTATGGTTCTTAATTTTTGGCTGCTGGTGGGTCAAGAATCATATCTGTATTGTGTATTTTGATTACCTATGTTTTAACCAGCCGTCCATAACCTACCCGATATTTATTAAAAATGTCCACCAAAAGCCTGGGCATAACCTGAGATGCATGAATAGGGAATATGCATTAATTTTATTTCATAGGTATAATAGTTTTAATTAATAACATGTTAAAATGTAATACATAAACTAAAAAACAATATTTCAAACGTTCAATAAACTTCCGAGATATAAACATGTAAAGTTTTAGGATGCTCAGTCCCTCACAGTTTGTATTGTATTTGTACGGCGAACATGAACCATGACGTTATAATTCGCGATCGTGTGCTCTCGGTCCAATATGAAATTAAAATGCTATCTAATATGAAATTAAAATAACTTTCAAATTTTTGAAGGTTTTTTAATTTAGTTTTTTTGTGGTATGGATGTATTTGTAGTTAGCTTTTTTTATGACCAAATAAAAATAAATTATGCATATTAATTGGTATGATGCCCGCATAGCATAAACAGTTTTAGAAATTAAATCATAATTGATTGTGTCATCCGAAAATCAAAGAAGTGTGAGTGTCGAGGGGAACCCAGCCGCGAAGGAACTTGAAGGAGATCAACTGTAAACAGGATAAGGTTAGCCACAGACACGCGTCTTACGTAGATACGTGTGTAACACGCGCTCGCACGAACACGGAAACATCCATCCACCAAAAATGTTAAATATGAAACAGGTTGTCAAAATTCAAAAGCTCTTAACACAGAATTCGCCCTATTACATTTGGCTCTTAACATACCTACTGTTTTAAAGTTATGAGATCTCATTAAGAGCCAAACCTCAAACAAAATAAGTAGCCGAAATAAAACGTGATTCGAGTAAATGAAACTGCGTATTTTGATAACTACTACAACTACAGATATAACCTGCTGCTATACCAAATACTCCAGCAACAGATATAACCTGCTGCTATACCAAATACTACAACTACAGATATAACCTGCCGCTATACCAAATACTACAACTACAGATATAACCTGCTGCTATACCAAATACTACAACTACAGATATAACCTGCTGCTATACCAAATCCGCAAGGTATTTGGATACGAATACAGGCATCTGAGGAACGATAAGCAGACTTCGCTCGCTAATCATAATAGTTCTCATCATCAGGAAATGGAACGAGTTATGTTGCCTATTCGTTTTAATTTGAATTCTATCAATATAATTCAACAATCTTATAAAACTGTTTTGATTTCATTCGAATCGTCAATTTATTACTTTATTAGATATACATATATTAGATACTCGTATTTCGGTTCCGCCCTCGCATGTCGGCACTAAGTATCGTCACGAGACCTTCCTTGGGGTTCCGTACCGCACGAGAAAACAAAGTAAGCCAACCGCAAAAGTAGTAGAGACAAATCTAACGACATCTCACATCTTCTATCAGAATCTTGGTAGTTCAGTACCTACCTAATTCTAGCTCGTAATATATTGAAAATTCGGCTTATATTGTTTAAGGATTTATCTACTTTATTAACTGACATATTTTATGTTCCTTGTAGAGCAAACTAAAAAAATACAAGGACTAAAGAGTTCCCTCTTGTAACCCTGGTCACATGTAAAAGATGCCGTAGAATGCGGAGTGTACTCAGCTCAGGACACACAACATATAATAATACTACGTACAAAACCTTCCCAGTTCTGTATATAATAACTTTTCAAGTTCTCACCTCCCACCACATCACGCTCCCTCACCCTGCGAACTATTCAGTGACGCGGGAGTGACTCGTATCGTATCACGGGGCGACCTCACCCTGCGAACCATTCAGTGACGCGGGAGTTACTCGTATCGTATCCCGTATCACGGGGCGATACTAACAGGATTTTTCTTTTTAATTTAATTGAATTTACTATAATAACGACAATGGTGTTCTGTTGTTCCGTTTATGGCTGTAATTTAACTCGACGTGATAAAAATAGGAGTTTTTATACATTTAAAAAATCAATTGCTGTATTATAAAAAAAAAAAAAACATGTAATGAACTTTGTGCAGTACTTAGAGGATTTTGTTGTTTTATATTTTTTATTGAGTAAAATGTGAGGTAACGAAATAGTCGAGTGGACTTTCTGTGTCCCTTGTTCAAACTGCGTCCTACGTTGCCTAATCGAGTGAATCGTTGTGATTACACTTATACTTACCATGAAACTAATTATTCTAAGTACGTAAAATGTGGATTTTTTCTAAAAATGCAATGACGGTGATTACAAAACTTTCTTGGTAATTTAAACTACTTAGTAACTATCATTGACGTTATGCACACAACTGTGCGTGGACAGATTCCACGTATGTATGTCGATGTCTGTGTATATAATAGGCAGTTAGACCGCGACGTTTGTATGGAGATTTGGTCGAGTGTCCGGGGTGTGCTCGGGGTCCGAGTTACATAAATTAAGTATGTTTTCGAGTATATAATATGTAATTGTTACGTTTCCTCGTAATGTGGGATTCCCACATAGCATTAAATGTTATTGAAATCGGGCGAATATCCATCGGGTAATCTGTAGCGGGCGCAGGCGCAGACCGTGACTCGTGAGTCAGGCGCGATAAGGGCGGCTACCGGAGCGCCGCGGGGCGCGGACACCGGCCAGTGCTCGCCCTGACCTCTGACCGACGGGTCGCGCACATCGCTCGCTATCATCCGTTATTGTAATAACAAGTGAAGTAATAAGTGTGTGTGTGCGCAAGCGCAGCGGGAACCACGCGAAATGGATACCTTGTCCAGCTGGCTGCAGATGCACAGCATGGCGCTACTCGCAGGTGGGCCACTCACTCGCACTTCCTTTATGTTATTTTAGTAGAGGAAAGTAAATATAAATTTATAAAAAAAAATATGTAATGAGGCAAAAATTGAAGCACGTGTTTGTATTTTAAGCAAATACAATTAGTGACATTGGACTGTTACGTGTATCTTCAGTCTTCTTAGTTGTTAGATATGCACCTTGACTATGCAATATCTACTAATTCACCAAATTTTTTTTGCATACCATCACGAAAAATGCATTCGAACACGAATGTTTGCACAAAACTGTTAAGTATTCTTATATACATTCTATTATGCCCAAGTCTAAATAGATTATTCTCTGATAGAATATAGGTTCTGCACTGATCAGAGAGAGGTGTAGGTATGTTCCTCTGGCAAGAGAGAGCCTCGCCTTTCTGCACTGGTCAGATAGAGGTGTAGGTATGTTCCTCTGGCGAGAGAGAGCCTCGCCTTTCTGCACTGGTCAGATAGAGGTGTAGGTATGTTCCTCTGGCGAGAGAGAGCCTCGCCTTTCTGCACTGGTCAGAGAGAGGTGTAGGTATGTTCCTCTGGCGAGAGAGAGCCTCGCCTTTCTGCACTGGTCAGAGAGAGGTGTAGGTATGTTCCTCTGGCGAGAGAGAGCCTCGCATTTCTGCACTGGTCAGAGAGAGGTGTAGGTATGTTCCTCTGGCGAGAGAGAGCCTCGCCTTTCTGCACTGGTCAGAGAGAGGTGTAGGTATGTTCCTCTGGCGAGAGAGAGCCTCACCTTTTCCTTCTGGAGGAGTACTCATTTATTTTCAGCGTGAAATTACGTTTTTTGGTGACTAATTTATTTAATTTATAATTCAGGAAAGTGTAACAACAGTTAGGATGATTCGACATATCGACTACATTCAAAATACCCAGTGTTATAAGGTTGCAGACTCAGAGATTAATTATATCTCCATCCATCTAACCGGTATAGATGTTTCCTCATGTTAGGAACATGTCGCGCGACTCGATCTGCGTGCCGCCGCGTTGTCGCGGGGTGTTGATACGTGTCCCGCGGCTTGTAGTACTGCGCTCAATGTTGTGCGGAATGTTACGTGCTACTGAACCATAGTGTACGGATAGTATCTACATATGTACATTGTACAGTATTATATTCTCTTAAGAAACACTTATTACAAAAGGAGAAAATCCTTTTTATCTCTACACATTGTCCAATTTCGTTTTATTATCTGATTAGAAACAAAGTTGGCTAAGTAGTGCTTCTAGTTACATTTTCACTGTTTTAAAATTTCATTATAACTTATAATTAAAAATTAATCTATAGGTATACGGCATTACCGAAACACGTTACTTAACATATTTTGTCAACTTCTCGCTGACACGAAATGACACTTGCGAAAAGAAGACATAAGATTTAAGACGATGGTTAAAGTTAAGTAACGTTTTTCGGTAAGGCCGACTAAGGCCCTTAGTCTTGAACAGTTAAATCGTAAAGACATAGATATTAATGAGTACCTATATACTTCATGAATCCCAACCATATAAAAAATAATAATCAAAAACGACTAATATGTACTTAACACAAGACAGTGTAACACAGCTTTCTCCTGTTGTATGAAAATCCCTACCTTTCTGCCGAAAATTCAGGTATCAACGATTCTCTTAACCCATGTTTTGTTTATGTGCGTGTGTCAGGTAGCGGCGGCGTGGGTAGCGTGGGTAGCGTGGGTGCCGTGGGCGCCGTGGCCGGCGTGCCCAGCAGCCTCTACTCGCAGAACATGGTGATGGGCTCCTGGTGCGCGCCCTACGACCCGCTGCAGCGGCCGCCCACTTACGGTGAGCAAACCATACACCTTACTACTCCACTCCTACATACACCTTACTACTCCACTCCTACATACATCTTACTACTCCACTCCTACATACACCTTACTACTCCACTCCTACATACACCTTACTACTCTACTCCTACATACATCTTACTACTCCACTCCTACATACACCTTACTACTCCACTCCTACATACCTACACCTTACTACTCCACTCCTACATACACCTTACTACTCCACTCCTACATACCTACACCTTACTACTCCACTCCTACATACACCTTACTACTCCACTCTTAATTCCTTGTTACCTTGCATCAAAGTCACAGAATGTTGCTTCAAGTTTGACGATGTTTAAGGAGAAATACGTTCGTTCAGAGAAAACCTTTTCATAATATAGGTAGGTACCTCCACATTGACACAACTAACCTCCTGTAGCTCAACCACTGGAAAGAACCCACTCAGAAGTTGGTCAATCGTAGATTGACTATATACTACCTAACAGAAAAACAAGATATTTTAGAACAGGATTGTCTAGTTATAATAAATATAACACCATATTTGCTATGATATATTTAATATATTTTAGAAACATATAAGTATTTATGTCATCCATGTAAAAGTTTAATGTAAATACTTAGATGCAGGAAATCCTATTTGCACCTGAGTGTTTACACTGAAATCTTTTATCATTGCAACTGTAAATATTATGAATTTTATTGTTTCAAAAACTCCATAGGCCAGGTACTTAGGTAATACTACGGCCAATAAGTTCATGGGTTGTGCCAAGGAATAATAGTTGTATCATATAATGATGAGACTGTAATAGGAGAGGAACGAGTGGCGCGCCAAATAGGAGACTCATACTCAGCAGTGGATGGATAATGATGATGATGATGGAGTGGATGGTGATAAATACATACAATAGGTTTTAAAGTTTTCTTCATACCAGGATTTACTTACGCGGGTCAGGTTTACAGGGGAAATACTTTTACACGAGGAAGAAATATGTACTACATTCTAATTAGGTATGATCATATCAGGTTTACCTGTTCGATTAATTAATATTGTCAATGTTCATAAGGCTACGGCAAAAATGTATTTTTTATTTAAAAGTTGACGTATTTATTTTATTGTTTGTACTTTGATTTATAACAATTATTAAATATTAACTAAGTTGTCAATAAGTATGATTAGGTATTAATACTGCATTTCGGTAAATAATAACTATTGTGTACCGTTGTTACAAAAAAACCGGACAAGTGTGAGTCAGGCCCGCCGAGGGTTCCGTACAAACTAAATAAAAAGGGGAAATCATTTTTTTTTATATTTTCCTTCATAAACCGAAAGATATACATCGTAAAAATATTTAAAAACCTGTTTTAGCTTATGCTAATGAAGCTCTTTTTTATGATACCCCACATGATACGGTTCACTTTAAAATTTGGGCCCTCATTCCTTGCATAAAGACACTATTTTTTTGTGATTAAATTAAAAATGACCAGTTTTCGGATTTTTTCCTATATGTGTACTCTAACACAATGCTTCTTGCCAAATTTCATAGTTCTAGGTCAACGGGAAGTACCCCACAGGTTTTGATTCCCCTGTGAGTGTTGAAACGTGCGTTTTTTACGACATATTCGGCTGTAACTTTTTTTTACGAAAACTGAGAAATTTTATTTTTCTTTCTGCAGCAAGATCTGCGTATATGGTTTTAATTTCAACTCGATACCTTTACGCGTTCACGAGATAAAGGTCTTGACACCCGGACAGACGGACAGACAGACGGACAACAACGTGATCCTTTAAGGGTTCCGTTTTTTCCTTTTGAGGTACGGAACCCTAACAAGTACCGGTACTCCCATATTATTTAATGATTGGTAAAGTAGCGGTCTTGCTTGTCGTTATCAGGTTTCCCAATGCTTTCCTTATCAACTATGTATTTCACGTCTGTTTCCTTAAAAACCAATGCCCGATTTCAAAACTGTTATTTATTTGTTTGTTACTTACCTATTTGTATAGCAGCACATCTGTGTGTCGCCACACAGGGTTTCGAATTGTCGAAGTCCAAAGGAGTAGGTGGCTAACTTTTAGATTTGGGCAAGAGTGAAGCTTTTATATGTTCTGTGAGTACAGTTGTAAAAATTAATCAACCATCCGCTGGCATCGTTTAACTTGTTTATTTTCCTCACGTTTAAAGTAATTTGATTCAGTTTCGCACGATTCGATGAATCAATGTTTATCTGAAAGCAATTGACGTCAACTGTAACAAATAGATGTAGGTAGGTAGTTGCCCTCGCCACTCGCCACTCGGTAATCACATTAATCATCACTTACCTACTGTCAGTCTGTACACGAGTGGGTACATCAGTGTCCCATGCTCTAAATACACTATACATACTTGTATACTAAATACATTCATGTAATACGTAAGTAATACTTGTAAGTATATACTAAAATCGTTAAACGAATGTAGAGTTATAGCGTTATTTTGTTCAACTAAGTAGACTAAATGACTTATATGAGTGTAGATATCTACTTACCTGCTAGTCCTACTACCGCACTACAATACAGTAAGTACTTACTTACAGTCGAATTGATAGTATTTAGGAAATTCGTAATATACGTTACCTTGGTGAGCAACACTGATGTCAATTAGTGATATCCTGCTCGCTGCAGTAACTAAATGGATTGAGGTTAACGCGACAGATGTCGAGCTTATCAGCTGGCATGATAACGTCGACCTACACTACACCAGCCACACCCCAGTGTGTACCCCGCGGTACTCACTGTTTACTGCTCCAGTAGCTCTAGGTACTGTCACGATCGCCTTTATTCCCTTTCACAATTATGTGACTTTAGCACTACCTATAGCTATAGAAGCTGCAAAGATCGAAAGTAGTAATTTACGTCGCCCATAAGAATGAAATAATAGATTACACTTTGCCAAACCGGTCGGTCGGTCGGGAAATGGAAGGTAGCGCTGAGCCAGGCCGAGACCAGCTAAATGTTGTTTCATTATCTCTTATTAAGTATATTAGCAGGTAATTATCAACTAAGATTGATTTTTTGAAGTTCATGTAAGCCGAGTAGCTAAGTCTATCTTGGCGTGTGGGTCGTATAGCCCGCGGCGTGTAGCGCGGACGGTGCGTGACGGGTGTCTGCCGCAGATGGCGCCTTGGACGCGTACGAGGAGGGGCGCGAGTGCGTCAACTGCGGCGCCAACAACACGCCGCTGTGGCGGCGCGACGCCACCGGCCACTACCTGTGCAACGCGTGCGGCCTCTACCACAAGATCAACGGCGTGAATCGACCGCTCGTGAAGCCGAGCAAGCGGCTGGTGAGTACTCCGCTGCCGTAGTAACGCGCTCTGTTTGCGTCCAGGTGCCGACGCGGAGCTGCTCTCGCGCTTCTATAAGGACGGCTCCGTGCAGCGGTGGATGAGTGTCGAAGGCATGGCCCGGGGCATGAAGAAGGTGAGTCGGTGGCGTGTAGACTAGTGCATGCGTCCCTTCCCTCGCGACTTTTCTCTATCGCACGAGTATCTTTCCTTTCGCTTCGTGGGTGTTGAGACTACACGCTACCGCTCCCCACCTCCCGGGCCAGCACCCGCGCCCGGTCCGGTGCCGGTCCCGTTAGCGCGCGCAGATAGCTCGCCGCGGGAGGTGCCCGCGGCGAGCTATCTGCGCGTGCGCCGCTCGCCGCTGGCCAATGGCGCGCGGCTCCGCCCTTGCGCATCCGCCCGTTATTGGACAATGCGGCCCGCCGCCGCGCAATTATAATCTTTTGTCCGACTGATACAAGATGGCGGATAGATAACAAGTAGCCGGTAGTCGGATCGCGTATGACTTTGCTTGTACTTATATCTGCTGGATTTCTCTCTATGTCTCTCTATCTATTAGCTGCTAACTTTCCTGATAAATATCTCTTTAAAATTGTCTGTCACTCGGTGGACGGAGACTTATTACATAGATTCTATTCAAACTAACTTATCTCCGGACCCAACACTGCATCGCGTGCCTATTAGGTATCTACACTTGCCAACCGATGTATAAATATGAAATCATGCAAACTCTGACAAAAGCTCTGGGTCAAGTTGAATTGAATAGAATTTATTTTTTTAATTCTCACACTACTTACATCTTATTTAATCGGTTATGGAAAAACTGAATCCGCACTAAACATGTCTGTATGAATGCACGGCTCCATTGTTGCACGTACCTGTAGAAGCACTAGTGTAGCGGTGTGAGTCGGCGCCGCGCCGCATGTTGTGTTGTGACGCGTGTTGTTGATGTGCAGTCGGCGGCGCGCCGGCACGGCCAGTGCTGCACCAACTGCGGCTCACGCAACACGACGCTGTGGCGGCGCAACAACGACGGCGAGCCAGTATGCAACGCGTGCGGACTCTACTACAAGCTGCATGGGATCAACCGGTCCGTACCATTCACATTACAGACCCTCCACTAACAGTTTCACAATTCCCGTAGAGTTGGCAAAATACAAGAACCTAACAGGTTAAACAATCATTTTACAAGGAGCTAAAACCTTAGCTTAAGTCAGGGTGAATATTTTATTCTAGGAGAGCAAGTGAAAGATATTTTCAACACGGAATCTACGTGCCGTGCAACTTGATAAGGACTCAGGCTAGCGTCATTTTGCACTTAAATGTTGCATAAATCGTAGCGTGATATGGAGCTTCGTTGCACACACGTACTTACCTACCTATTCTAAATGCGTAATGTTCAATAGACTGTACAATCTACGACTCTAGATGCATACAGCTGAAATCGTAGCAAGGTTCGTAGCAAGCTACGGTTTCAACCCTCCGGGACTTTTATCTTCAAAAATATGTAAAATTTGATGTACCTACTTACCTATGTTACGGGTATTAAGGTTTAATAATATATACATTTGTATGTCAGGCCGCTAGCGATGCGCAAGGACGGCATCCAGACCCGCAAGCGCAAGCCGAAGAAGAGCGGCGGCGGCAACAAGCCGCCCGGGCCGCAGGACGCCGCCAAGGACAGACACAGCTCGCCAGGAGTCGACGGTACCAATTATCACATTATTTATTTATTTATTGATTATTCAAGAGAGTCTGTCAAAGAGCAATGGAACGCAGTATTCTTGGTATTAAGCGACAAGACCACGTCAGGAACACAATACTGTGTTCCATGACAGGCGTCACTGACGTGGGATACAAGTCTGTCAAGCTCACATGGGAGTGGGTGGTGCATCCGGACAGGTGGTCAATTGTCGCCACAGAGTGGGTGCCTACAAACAGGCGACCTCCAGGTCGCCCTCCAACACGATGGTGCGACGAAATCTGGAGATTTGAGAAATATTGGGAGGTGCTTGCTGGGGATCAACAAAAATGGAAGGCATTGGGGGAGACCTCCAACGAGCTCCATCCTCGGCCACACCGTCGCTTAACATCAGGCGAGTTGGTGGTCAATCGTAGATCTATATAATGAAAAAAGGGTCGTTACTCTAAGTATGTAGAAGCTTGGAAGTGATTTGAGTTGATTTTGTATATACGTTTTTTGGCCATGAGTAGATAGGTATGTTCCAGATAAAACTCACGTCTTAGAGACGTAAACGGAATCTGACGGATGTGTCCTTAACCAGGAAATCTTAACCTTTTAAACAAACATTGTCTAAAAATAAATAGACAAAACTTGGGGATTTATATACCCTCAAGGTTTGTGTAAACAAGTACTTAAGATGAACGGGGGTGTTTCCTATTTACATATTGTTTTAGAGCTAGATGTCAAAACTTCTATGTGACGCGTTTAAAACATATGACTTTAGAAACCGCGACATAAAAAATCGGCTGAATCGGTTTTGATGAAACACAGCTAAAACATTTTAGATCGAATCCTCTTTCAAAATAAAACTTACTCAAAATCTATCCATCCGATTAAAACAGACCGCATGGGTCAGTGGTAGTAGGCCTACCTTCTGAGCTGTAGCTCGTTGGTGGGAACGAACCAACACTCGGGGCAAAACATGTCTGCTGAGGATGGACGTTTGTTCTGTGTCTGGGTGTTTATACATACTATGTACCATACGTATATACTTATTTACAAAAAAAAAGATTATATGTATTCTATCAATCACCTGACTCCCATAGTAGGTAGGTATAAGATTTGCGGGAAATTTTTGTTGTGGGAAAATGTCCCCCAATATTTTTAAATATTTCTTCTATCTAAATAAACAAATTAATTTCTCACTTTTCTAATTTTCCAAAGCAATGTATGTAGGTATATTAAATAGGTTGTGATCTGCGAAAAATAAACACGCGTTGAGCTCCGAACCTTATACAAAAGAACAAAAATAAAAGTGATCACATATATAAAAGTGTTTGAATGTCTAAGTACTGCTATACCTATATTATCTATTGTTATTATTTGAAACGCCTCGAGGGTTATGTAGAGCTTCCGTAACCGGTTTCCATGACATTACAGACAGCAAGTCGAGCATGTCCGGCACAGAGCTGCCGCTGCCACTGACTCCGAGCTCGCAGGCGGCCGGTGGCGGCGCGACGGCGGCGCGGCGCGACACTCCGCCGCAGTACGGAGGCGGCGCGACGGGGACGCGGCGCGACGCGCCGGCGCAGTACGGCGGCAGCGCGCCTGGCGCGAGCCCGCTGCTGCAGTCCCCGCCTTTCCTGCACTCTCCCTCGCTTTTCAACATCAAGAGCGAGCCGACGCCGGGCGCGTACGAGTCCTACCAGCACGACCACCCCTCCAGCCACTACCACAACCACCAGCACTACCTGCACGCGCTGCAGGTGAGACTGCACGCTACACGCCTGCACTGCCGGCAGTGCGACCATTACGTTCCTCCACGACACCTGATGCATACTGGGTCAACGTTTCCCTGAGTTCATTTGTAGTGATGGTCAGACCGGCCAACCCAAGGGTTCCGAGAGTTTCAGTCAACCCTATCTATAAGCAGAGGGACTTTTTAGGCTTTCGTACCTCAATAGGAAAAAACGGAACACTTTGTTGTCCGTCTGTCCGTCCGTCGGGTGTCAAGACCTTTATCTCGGGAAGGTATCGAGTTGAAATTAAAACCATATACCTACGCAGATCCATAGTATCTTGCTGCAGAAAGAAAAATAAAGTTTCTAAGTTTTCGTAAAAAAAGTTACAGCCGAATATATCGTAAAAAACGCATATTTCGACACTCACATGGGAATCAAAACCTATGGGGTACTTCCCGTTGACCTAGGACAATGAAATTTTTCCCCTAAACCCCAAACATTTTTCATATTTTTGCTAACTGTACAAAACGCTCCAAGTTTATCCTAGGCAACCCTGTAGGTAGGTTAAAAACACATTTAAAGATACCTTACTAATGTGTGTCATCCTAGATAAGTCACATCTTGTTACCCTATGAGATGGGTTAAATTGTTTAGAGAATAGAACATACGGCCCGCTCTTAGTCTAGTAGGTAACAAAGCTACAAAGAGTAGGACAATTGATTTGATTTGAATTACTAAAAGCTGAAACCCTCATATAACTGGCTATTTTCTAAACGCTACATTTTATAATATTCCAGTATGGTTTGGGGAGCGGCGAAGAAGAAGAAGGCAGCGGGTTCCTCCACCAGCGTAACGTGACGGCGCACGCCAAACTCATGGCCTCCACGTAGCGGCGCCGAGCGACGCGTGCGCATCTCACTCGACGGACTGCCGGCTGGCGGCGGGACCTCTAGCAGTTGACGGACCCGGGCCGCCCTCCGGTCGGGGCCCTTTCACTCTGCACTGCTGCGCGTGGCTGCCTGCAGTCACTTCTGAGAACACTTAGACCGTATAGAGGAAGACTGCTAGACACACTACCGTCACACCTCCGAATTGAGGCAGAGAGCAGCTTCAGGGGAACACCGCGCTTCATTCAGGAGAGCATTAGTGATGTGAGTGAAGTTATCCCCTAGCTCGTGAGTTAAACTAATTAATTAAATATGTTATAATTCAGAATGAGCGCAATCAAAAGTATTAATGAAGACGACGCTCTTCCGAACGTGTCCTGTAGGTTTAATAAGATTTACGAGTCAATTTTATATTTACTAGTCTATAGATGTTTGTATTATGTCGTGTCTGTTTGTCAGCAAACTTAAATGTACTAACGTTGTGAATATCCGACGAGGCCGCGTCGCCTCGGCCAGCCGTGCCGTCACTCGGGTAGTCTTGCAGAGGCCGCGTCGCCTCGGCCGGCCGTGCCGTCACTCGGGTAGTCTTGCAGAGGCCGCGTCGCCTCGGCCGGCCGTGCCGTCACTCGGGTAGTCTTGCAGAGGCCGCGTCGCCTCGGCCGGCCGTGCCGTCACTCGGGTAGTCTTGCATAATTAGAATAACTAATTGAGCGTTGGATTCCATTTATAAATATTTACGTAAAATATCGAGTCACGTAGCTTCGCGCAACCTTATTACGAAATAAATAGGTAACCTTCGTGTTTATGGCAAGAATCTTTCCCAAGCGTACCTACATACCTACATACCTAGGTACTCCATAAATTGTACTTTACCTACTAACTAAGATTCTACGAACTTACATATGAAGAAAACTGGGGAAGGGACAAGGGAAGTGTCGCTTGTTTCAAAGTAGGGGCGCGGACACGGGAGGGGGCGCTCGTTTCAGGGTAGGCATGTGTAAAAGACTTGTTTAAGAACTAGAACTAATCTCATTGTATTGCTAGTCTTATGAACTGTAATTTACGCATTTTATTCTTGTAAGCCGAGTTGTGTTGTGTCTTGCTAATTCAGCTAATTAGTTTTCTTATAACTTTTCTTTCTTCTTTTGTTATTCTTGCGTTCCATAATGCTGAGTATGAGTAGACTTTGTTAGCGAGAGACATCCCAGCTCGACTCACTCGTCCACTGGTACAGTAAGGTAGTGGACAGGTGCCGACGTGCTACGGCATATGTAAATAGAGTTTAGTATCTTAACACCTGTAGTGTTAAGCGAGTTGAACAGTATTCACATTACGCCACCTAGTTACTATGTTTCTAATTATTAAGTTGTATTCGTGATGGTTGTATTTAAATGGTAAAGCCAAGTTTACTACTGAACTGCGTACTTAACTGAAATAACGGCACCCTCGGGGGTGGCTCTACAGTGCGACTATATCTATTGGAATGCGTATTTAATTTTTTTACGGCGTTAACACTTAGAATCTCATTCTTATCAGTTTAGTCAATTTAGGGAATAACGACCAATACGGCTATTAGATAGTTTAATTTTTTTACGCCGAAAAATGTTCCAATGAAGTTTTTGGTTTCGTCGACGCAAATGTCATAAAAACGATATTAATGTCCGTCAAATGTAACTTTATCGTTCTGACAGCTGTCGGTTAACATTTTTTACAATAAAACTTCGTCATTCATATTTCAACGCATCTTAATATTTCACAGATTATACGGACTTCTACCCTCTAGCGGGCCTCGTTAGCTACTTACTGTGAAGTATTTTACGAGATATTTTTAATTTATCTTTTTATAATGTAGTCCAGTTAGGTAGTCATCTGTATACATTTTGACTGCAATAAATATCGAACAACGGAAGCTGACAACTGTCACAGATACCGATGTAACATATTGTAATTAGTGAACGTAATCCTAAGTCGAATGGCATTTACCTCTCATAGCTGTACACAATCTACTGCATAGAATAAAACATAGTTTTAATGGAAATGTTTATTTGGAAATATCCACTTTATCTACATTCACTATGTTGTACAAAGTTTCAGTGTTTGTGCCCTCTGCATGTACATGTACAATGTAAGTACCTACCATCCTTCATATGCCTACACGGCAGATATGTTATTAAATGCACCACTGTCTGCATGAATCACTTTTTATATGGTCTCTAACATGCCACGTCCTCAAATAATAAGTAGATATATGTAATGTATAGTCATCACACTGTTCATAGCTTATAATTACATACAGATTTCAGAAAATATTTAATAACTTTAACGCTAACTTAGTTAAAAACAGAAATAGAAATTATTATTTTTTGGTACATATAATATACATAGGTATATACATATATATAATTATATTAAAAAGGAATGTATCACATCGCGTAGGTAAAAAATACAGCCGTACAATGTACTAGTATTAATTTATAGAACATGTAAATAAATCTGTCTATTTGTAAGTACCTGCAGTGGAAACATTTTAAGTGTGACAACAGATCGGAACGAGGAAAATAAAAGTTATTATATTAACTACGATCTCTGTAACAATGTAGGTAACCAGGAATGATGCTGCAGTGTAGTGTAATAAGTACAACCTATGTCATTATATCGAGCATAACGTGCGATATTGTACACTACAGACTGAAGCAAAGGAAGAACAACTCACAATGTACAAAAATAAAATATCTTGTAAAGAATATAAATAAACATTTTCTGCACATAACGTGTGTCAGTTGCCGCCCCTTGTTTGCTGGTCAGGAGTCAGGAGTCAGGACAGGAGCGCAGGCGTCGCCTGCCATCTGTGAACACAGGCCTTAATTGATACCACGAGACACGAGGTTCCACTGGGAGATCTTAACAAACTATAAGTATTTAGAAAGTTAATCCCTTGATTCTGAACGTGAGAGCAGATCTCTCTTGGAATCCGGTAGCTACTATAATTATTGTTAGAGTGAAAGGAGAACTAGAAAAAGAAGCTACTAAAGAAATATTTCCAATCCGTTTGCATAGATAGTCGCATGTTATTTTTATTTGAATGGGCATGCCTTCTGTAGCCCCGCGGCCCGGCACTGGTACAACGCGAACGTATAATTTCAAATGCTCACTTCGTAGCGCCGTAGCACCACGAGGCGGCGTGCTACGCGAGACGTCGCTGTGATCAATAAGTAAAATTAATGTTATAATAAGACTACGTACAGAATATTCACTCTCTTTAAATGTACATTTACATGTTTACTGAAATAAACCAATAAGTGAGAGTGCAAGTGAAGTCTCTCCGTACAGCCTGCAGGCATCACGGACCGCGTAGTGGTGTCTCGTGTGTCGGTACCTCGGCACTAGTCGGCACTGGGCAGGCAGGCGTCACGCGTCAGCGGCGGCAGCGAGCGGCGCGCTCGCGCAGGCTGGCCCCGGCGAGCCGGTAGTAGCACCAGTGCTCGCTCTCCGTGAGGTTGTCGGCGCCCGCCGCCTCGTAGAACGCACGCGCAGGGTTCCACGACAACACGTGGAAGTCCAGCCGAGTGCCCGCCTCGGCCGCCTCCTGCGGACCAACAACTACCATACATAACTTAGGTATACTGGAGGAGATCTTCCACGTAAAACTTTATGCACTTCCTCCGCAGAACAGGGAGATATGATGCTCTCAGGGCGCTGAAAGCTGAGAAACAATGATATTATTTTACAAATATCGGTGAGAGAGAGTACAATTTACTGGATGTTCTTTAGATATCTGTGGTAGAGCTAGGCTTCACCATGGACATATCTAAAAGGTGTGGATCCTTATCACATATGAGAAGAGTGTGAATGTAGACGACATATGTAGATCTAAGTACCTAGGTACTTAATTGTAATAGAACAAAGTGACTAGAGGAAAGTTACTAGAAGACCCCACCTATACCTATATAGTAGGATAACGACAAAACGATGATGATATAGGTACAATTATACATCATTCCACCAACTCACCAAACATAAATGAACATATCTGAGGTAAGCGACGGTGTGGCCGAGGATGGAACTCGTCAATTTAGAGGCTACCTACCTATTCACTTTAGCCTTAAAAATTCCAAGATGATGTTAGCAAGAAACAAAATAGCTTTAGCTTTTTCTAATAGGGCTTTCCCACCCCAACCCTTTTCCAAGCGATGACGTCGCAGTGTGAGGCGCAAATTCATCTCTCACTTTTCTAATATCCCTAACCGATGATTTTATCGGCCTTACCGAAAAACTTTACTCAGAACAGAAGCTTAACATATTTTGTCAACTTCTCGCTGACACGTACCTAATGTCACTTACAGAAAGGAGACAGTGAGTTTGAGACGTTCAAAGTAATGTTTTTCTTACCGAAAAACGTTACTTAAGTGTGTATGTTGCGCGAGAGAGATAGGTGCGAGGGTTGAACTCCACCTTAGCGACAGCGTCGAACAGCCTCTCGCCGAGGCCGCGGCGGCGCGCGCTCTGTCTCACATACAGGTCCTCCAGCATGGTGGCGCGCCCCTCCCACGTCGAGTACGTCGAGAAGTAGATGGCGTACCCTAGTACGGACGGACTGGCCCCCACAGCCTCCGCCACCTTGCACCGGAACGCGGCCGGCTTCCGCTCGAAGCAGTCGCGCTCCAACTCTGGAACATACCGCGACATCTATCCGTGTCGGTGGGAACGACACCATGTCGTCGAAAGCGACATCTGTCCGTACCAGTCCTGGTTCTTACAACTCTCTACACTATTATTTAGTCTTCTGTGACTACTACAGTCTAGTAGTTAGCAGTGAAGAAGTAGCGACCTCTAGCAGCGTTATTAATTGTTACATAATCTAACCTAGCTACACCTACTGCACCTACACTACAATACACGGGACCGCCGAAAGTAAGTAGGACACGAGTCGGAGAATAGAATATAATAGAGTTAATCAGACTTAATAGAATAGATAACTTATTAGAATAGAGTTCATTAGACTTAAGCAAAATCATAATAATCTCGCATACACTTAAATTCTCTTTGGCATAGATTTCGGTATTTGATATATTTCATTTTTTTTTTTCAAAACTTACCTTTTACAGTCAATTTTGGTCCTTCCGGCATTTTCTCAAAATCAGCAAGTTCCTGCAATATACTTTTAATGAAATGTATTTTTTCGTTAAGTACCTACCCCTCTCTAAAATCAACAAATATTATAATATTGTTCTTTATAACTATTCTTACTTGTATCATTTCTGCGACTGCAGCCATATCTTCTCTTTCTGCTTGCCGAACTATTACTTCATTATCTTCAAATTTGGCACTCATCGTGAGAATTTGTATTCGGCTGTATTAGCGTCCTTCGTTTTATTACAGAGAAAATTTAATTCTCTAATTTTATCAGCTAAGGATAATGTGCACTCTGGTACTTATTTGTGTTATTTTTCCTTATTCCAAAGAAAATTAGTACTCTCTCCTTACTCTTGACCCCCGGCCATAAGTTCACAAATTATAAAGTAAGCATAAGTTACTCTATGTTAGTGATAATCATAGCACTTCATAGCAGAGTAACCTGATAATGAAATGATCAGTGTTTCCACTTTAATAATTTCCTTTCCCCACGCCTCTAAGATTTCCCCTTCTCAGGACTTTTTTCCCCTCAAAAATTATTCTGCTATAGTTTTGGCACTAGTAGTAAAAATCTCTTACTTTACTTTTTTTTTACCAAACATTTGAGTTGCCCTTTGTAGAAAATAATGCAATCCAGTTGTTCTAAATTTATTTAAGAGCCATCTACCATGTTTTGCCAGTACTACTAAAGCCCTTAGTGATTTAAAAAATATTAAAACAGATAAACGCAAAAGGCTCGATAATGAAACAGTTGGATCAATCCTGTGCGTAAAATTGGGCTTGAAAATAACGGGAACAACCTCTGTACAACTGCTGAAAAATCAGTTTGAAATACCACACCTCAAGTTTGTACAGGCCAATGCAACTGTAAGCGAATCCAAAAAAATAGACTAAGTATAAATAAAGTATAATTTAACATTCGTGTTCTTATTTATAGCCTGACCAGAAATATATAAAACCTGCAATGGTGTCACCATTGTATCTTTTCAATATGACGGGGTTTTTGTATTTGTTTGATTAGGTTTTACCCATGATTTTCCCTTTACATCTCTTTCCCCTTTTTATACCCCTCTGGACCCTAATTTCCCCTCAAAAGGGGAATTTCCCCTCATTGTGGAAACACTGGAAATGATGGAACTTAAATACATGTCTCTGAATCAGTATTGCCAAAAATAATTTTCCAAATTCCCGAGACGTCATTATTCTTTGTTATATAACTTTGACTTTAATTATGACTTTATTTGCCATAAAATTTTAGTAAATAGAATAGATGCATGGACCATCATTCGGAACAACATTCATATATGAATCAAAACCGCATGTATTAATAACCGTATGTATTTTTTGTTGTTGTTGTCTAGCTGCAATATTATTCTCTATGTATTTAATGTTTCTGTATTGTAGTATTTTAATAAAGTATTATCTAAGTATCTATGTATTCAGTCGACTAAACATTTCTACAAGTACGAGACTCTTACTTACCATTGTGATATAGGTATCAGTTATCTATCCAAAGAGTAATATAATTTAAGGGGAATAGTCTTTTGTTAGTGTAGTTTGACCAAAACAATAGTGGACTTACGTCTGTCACTGTCACTCATACAAAATGGCATAGGGTAGCTTAAACAATTTAAGTGTGATTTGTTTTTCTAAACACATCTCTCTCTGAAATGAGTTGTGTTCATTGAAAAAAAAACCGGACAAGTGCGATTCAGACTCGCCCACCGAGGGTTCCGTACAAACTATAACTTCCGTAGAAACAAGATAAAAGGGGGAAATCATATATTTTTTTATATTTTCCTTCATAAACCGAAAAATATACATCGTAAAAATATTTAAAAGCCTGTTTTAGCTTAGGCTACTGAAGCTCTTTCATATGATACCCCATATGATACGGTTAAGTTTTGAAGTTTCCAGATGATGTAAGGTCCCTGGAATATGAGGTACCTTTAAAAATAACAGTGAAATGGTGAGCTCATCCAATTTAATACTGCTGAACTTCAAGAATAACTCTCGTTGAGATATCGGGAGAATCTACCTCGTAACTCTCGTTGAGATAACGAGAGAACCTGCCTGGAGACTCTTCATCTAGATTTCCACTGGAACCTTATCATCTAAATTTATTTGGAGTTCTGTATACTTCAGCTCCAGCATCAGATAATTCAAGGATTTTTATAGACTTGATTGTTTTAGTTTAGCTAACCTCTAAGTTTTTTTTATATTCCTCATGTAACATTTCATTAAAATTTATATTATTGTAATCTCATCTTTTTGTTTAAGATACTAATTAGTTCGATAAAAATATTTCGATTTTTTGTTCACACTGACATGTATTTGACACTGTAATTAAGTTTTGTCACTATTTAACCACGTGTTAAATATAAAATCATATGTATTTAATTGAAATAAATACTTAAAATCTTTATTTAATCATCAACTGGGAGACCGGCCGCCATGACGCTTTCAAACGATTTTCAACGTCCGCGCGCCGTATGGCGGTTCGTCGCGTACTAATGGAATATTCCCAAACATTTTCTATGGTTGGTAACAATTCTAACGGTTTTATTTCGTGTCTTTGTCTTTCATTTACACTCTAAATGCAGTTAGCGCTGCGTACAAGAGAGTCGGGTCTAGTTTTCGCGCCTTTTATTGTCAGTTGACGTCCGTACCCAAATGGGTACGAGCGCAGTTCGAGCGGCTTTTTTCTCATACCCACGTGGGTACGAGCGCAGATGAGCGGTAGCTTCTATCGCGGGCCTTGAGCGTGGAGACCGAATCCAGAAATTCCGTAACGAAAATAACCTAACACACCACGCGTAAAGCTATTATGCAATAGCTTTACCGCGGCAGTCTCCGAGTGCCACACGTCTTTTTAGGGTTCCGTACCCAAAGGGTAAAAACGGGACCCTTAAAAGTCGCGTTCCTGAGATAAAGGTCTTGACACCCGACGGACGAACAGACGGACAGATGGGCAACAAAGTGATCCTATAAGGGTTCCGTTATATCGTATTGAGGTACGGAACCCTAAAAATCATTAAACAGTGTTTTTCTCTTCTAAATATATATGTATGCTAAATGTGCATTATGCTCATTAATTCAGATATTTTTTAGAAAATAAAAAAAAAAAAGTACAATTTGGGCTGGTTATTTGAAGACTATTTTACGGAAATAGACTATTTGATTTTTTCGGGAAAGGAACTATTGGATTTAGCAATACAGATTTTTAATAGAAGAGTTAAACAAATGTCACAAAAAATAGTGTCATGAAATCATAATATTATCTAAGCAACCAATGATGTTTCCAAATGTTACCAAAGTTTCCGGCAGCCTAGTCGGGAGACCGTCCAACTTGCGATCCGCAGGTCCTCTATCAGTCTCTACTTTTCTTATCAACCGAACTCGGTTAATCAGTTGATTCATATAGACAGAATAGACACATTCAGGTAAAAACAAAGAAGGTAGTATCAATTTATCTCTATATGCTCCTTATTATATTGATTGGTCATATTACAGACAACGATAAACCGATAACACTGCAATAATAAATCGAGACTAATTTACTCTACACTAGTCCGACTGTGTCCATACTGCCTGTATGTATATATCAACCGAGTTCGGTCGATACGAAAAGTAGAGACTTCTAACTCAGATTGAGATACCACAGCTTAGGGCATTCGTCTCAAACTGGCAACACTGAATATTTAGGTTGCCTGCGAAAACTTCCAAAAAATGTGACGCTGTCAGATTACCGACGTGACGTTATGTCATCGTTACGTCCGACGCAGTGTGACCATTTAGTCGGTTTCTACTATGTTGGCCGCATTTTATTCTGCTATTAAATCACATCAACAGCGCCGCATCGTTCGGCGACTGCGGCTCTTTTAGGTTCGCGTTGACCTTTAGCGAGATCTATTAATTGGTTGGTGACTTCAAGTAGACTTACAAGCACAACGCTATATAATATAGCAATCCTAGAGTAAGGACGTCAAGAGGCCCTATTTTATTGTGAAAAGTACAAAAATGTATACGGTTTTTTGTAAGTTCGTTGAGTCAGATATTACTTACCTATATAATAAAGTATGATTCTGCAGGGTTACCTGTCTATAAACCGAATTCTGAAATATCGAATATCGTTTCCCAGAAAAAGAAATGAGTAGAGTAAGTTCTCTAATTATGGACTACTCATATAATATGGACCACCAAGAATTTAAATACTTATTTTAAAGCTATTATAGGATGCTCAGAAATACTCTCATGCAGACTGCTTCTTGAATTAAGTTAGTGATTATTCCAAAAGAAATGCTATAATTGTAAACCAAAAATTTATTAGTCCATATTGAAACCCCCTAGTCCACCATAAAAACCTAGTTGGCCAAATTAGACTACCAATTTGAAAATGTTGATTTTTGCCAAAATTTATAATAAAGCAAAAGAGGCTTCAAAATTGTTTATTTTGGGATATTCGATGATTGTTTATGGTAGGAACATAGTTTATTCACTGATTAAAATAATAAATGGTTATTTAGATACTACTGTTGGAGTTTTATTTCAAGTTTTGCTTATGGTGGTCCATATTTAGAGAACTTACTCTTTATTACTTTCAAATGAGACTCAAAATCCTGATAGCTCAACTGATAACCAAATCAGAAACTCGTGTCAAGCAAACATCTGGAATCCGACAGTTCTATGAAACGGGTTCGGATAAGATTTAAGCAAATGTATTTCGGATTATAGATACGAGTAGGTTACCTTCAGCAGTTCAATTGTTTGTTATCGGGTTATTATGGGTATTTGTTTCCATAGCAATATTAATATTGTAGACTGTCTACAGTCTACAATATTAATGTTTGTTCCACAGAATTCGTGGCCCTATTTACAGTCTTTGGTTAATTAATTCATATTATATTCGTTCAATTACGTTCGTTTTTTGAATTTAGACGGCATACGTGTTGGTTTTACTGCCAAAGCGCGTTGATGTTTCAGATCAAAAAAAAAATATCTTTCTGTTTTCTTTGAGAGCGACGAAGACAACCTGTTTATTTGTGTCATTCTTACACTTCTACATAACAATGATCATGCTCTCAATTTTTAAATCAATAGAATAAGTGTAAGTTTGAGGACTAACTAAGGGTGGTAGGAAGAGACGCTACAGCCAAAAATAAGTATTTCTTTATAATTACAATATTTGACTATATTCATATTTTCTCTATTCATGTTTACAAAACAAAATGATGTTGCGGGAGCACAACATTCAAACAATAATCTTCTACCTAAAGAAATTATAAATAACAATTAATATAGGTGCCTGTTTAGTACAAAAATATCATATTAATATAACAATAATATCATATTCCTATGTGAAGAGCTACATTTCGTAATCGTTATCGTGTACCTAATCTATTTATTGGTACTATTATTTCAATATTTACATTATAGTTTTGGGCAAAACGATTTTAAATCCTTTTTACACGATTCATTATTTAATAAGGTTTCTTGTAAGACTATGGATATTTACATCGTGGGTTACGCGCGTCGCAGCCGCGCGTGGACGCGATGTCGCCGGTAGCGGATGCGTGTCGACGCATGGCGTGACGCCACATGCCTCCTTGTCACGTGTCGTCTCATGGCATGACGCCACATGGCACCTTGTCACGTGTCATCTTGAGGCATGATGCGGTGTCAAGTTTTTTTTATAAATAGGTGCAGTAAAAAGGCAGACGGCTCGCCTGATGGTAAGCGACAACCGTCGCCTGGACAACTGCAACATCAGTGACATTACTGTTACTTTGTAAAAACGCTCTTTGTTGAGTTTCGGCGGGAAAACCTTCCGAGGAAGGACATTCCACATTTTGCTTGTTCGCGGGAGGAGGAGCTCCATTTAGTTTTAAGTCCGAATCTTTAGTTAAATATAAAGACGCATCCAGCCAGAGGAGTGAAGTGGCGCTACATGGCGTTTTGTCCCGTGTCGTCTTGTGGCGTGATGCTACCTATCGTTTTGTCTCGTGACGTGATGCTACGTAGCGATCTGTCATGTGTTGTCTCTTGACGTGATGCTATGTGGCTTTTGGTCACGTGTCGTGATGCTATGTGGCGTCTGGTCACGTGACGTGAAGCAACGTGGTATCTTATCACATGCCGTCGCGTGGCGTAATGCTACGTGGCGTCTTATCACGTCGCGTGGTGTTCCCAGGTATTGGCGTCTGCTCGCGAGCTCCGTGCGCATGACAGCTCAATTCATCACTAGAACACAACGTACAGTTTTGATTATGTACTGTTTTATTAACAAAGAAAAAATTTGGTTATTCTTTCATGTTTTTATTAGCAGTGTCATTCCCTGTCCGGTTTAAGTGCACAGGTTACGATGATTCATAAAAATGTTATGTATAATCGTCTAGTCTGACAAACAAATAGCCATACGGATCATTATAGTAATAGGGATTCCGAATTATATAGTAATTAGGGAGACTCTATCCTCGGCCACACCGGCGCTTACCATCATGCGAGTTATTTATATGTCGGCATCGATAATGAATCGAGTAATCGACAGGGATTATCGAGATGCATTCGCCACCAAGACATTAAATGAAGTCTATGACTATGACGTAATAATGGCGACCGTGAGTCAATCTAGCAGCGGCGGCGGGGTCGAATAGAAGTCGAAGGATGCATTCCTTACATTTTGAACTTGAAATCCTTTACTATGTGCGAAGAAGTTCGTAGCATCATTACCCGCCACGCTGCCCTCACTGTGAATTGTGAACGAAACTATAGAATGCGTGACCACGTGACGTGAGCCGTGACCGTAGCGCGGTGTGGAGGCTCACCTGTCGCGCGCCGTCAGTGCGGGTACTCGGCGCGGAGGCCGAACTCGGCTGCGTACGCGCCCGACCACGAGCCCGTCGCTATTATCGACGCGGACGACGCTGCACACACAACACAACACAATATAAACACATTATTTACTATCGAACTAACGAACGACTTTACACCTTGGACTTTAGGCAATTACCAAAACAATATCAAGTTTTCCAGATACAAACAGATAATTGACTTTTCGCTAAATAATATATTAGTAATAGTATTAAATATTAGAAGTATAATTATATTCATTTACATTTTATTTTGATGCGAGTTCCCGAGTTGTGAAACAGAAGTTGTAACTGTGTCATTCCCAAGTTGTGAAACAGAAGTTGTAACTGTGTAATTCCCAAGTTGTGAAACAGAAGTTGTAACTGTGTCATTCCCAAGTTGTGAAACAGAAGTTGTAACTGTGTAATTCCCAAGTTGTGAAACAGAAGTTGTAACTGTGTAATTCCCAAGTTATGAAACAGAAGTTGTAACTGTGTCATTCCCAAGTTGTGAAACAGAAGTTGTAACTGTGTAATTCCCAAGTTGTGAAACAGAAGTTGTAACTGTGTAATTCCCAAGTTGTGAAACAGAAGTTGTAACTGTGTCATTCTATTTCTATAAAGTTAATATAGTTATGAATCTTTTTAACCGACTTCCAAAAAGAAAGAGGTTCTCAATTCGCCGGAATCTTTTTTATGTGTGTTCCCCGATTACTCAAAGCCACCTGGATCGATTTGAAAAATCCTTTCTTTCTGTTTGAAAGGGTATACTTTCCAGGTGATCCCATAATTTTTTTTTATCAAAATCAGGTCAGCATGTTGGTTTTTATAACAAAATAACTGGAAAAATATATCATCCAAGTAAACGAATTGCATATTTTGAAGTCTTTTTTTTTAGATTTTTTTACGATTACTTGTCTAGGAATAATATGTCTACATATTACGTATGTATTTATATCACATAATAGGTTATCGTAAAGCGACCCGCCGATACAGCCCGCCAACACAACCCGGCGGCCTATATGAAAATAATCATGTCGGCAACATGCGCTCGCGCGTGTCACCGGGCAGGCGACATGATGGCGGCAAGTCGGCTGCTTGCATACGCAAGCACTCAGTTGCCCGGCGACACTCGAGCTGTAGTGACGTGCTAGTATTTTTTTGTTTTTGCGACATGGAGTGGTACGACGAAAAAACTCTTATTTATCTTACAAAAGAAATTCTGTAATTTGTATTTTTTTTACTATTCTGGGCCAAACAATATTTAGCATATATACAAAGTCGGTGTTGGTTAATTTCATAAATGTTTTAAAATATATGGGATTCTGTACAACCAAGTCGTCTGCTTTCAAATCTCTTAATCATTCACTATTACTGTAACGATGGCGACTCAATAAACTAGGTCTAAACCAACATCTGCGTTCCCTTTGGAGGGATCCAGCAAAATAATTGCACAAGCTGCTATCAACAGATCACTGTCATCATCCATGTTTAGTATGATTATTTTTATTTATACTGAATTGTCCTTGAGATACAGCCCAATCCAAATAATTTCCACATCTCGAGCCGCCGACAAAGTTTTCTGACTTGCAATGAGTGAAGTCGCCAACTAGCCCGCCGACAAAAAGTTGCCGACATAATGTCGGCGGATCGGCGGATCGGCGGATCGGCGGCTTCGGTGTGTATTGCGCTTTAGAGAGTGAGACAGTGGTTCAGTGACTTACTGAGGTGTGCGAGCAGTTTGGAGGAGGGCAGCGGGTGCGCGGCGCGCGGGGAGGGGGAGCGCGCCTTATCCGCGGCGGGGGCGGGGGCGGGCTCCGCGGGGGCGGCGGGGGGACGCTGCGCGCGCTGCTTCAGCAGTTTGCTCATCGTGTTTCTGGAAGATCATTTATTGCTATGTTTAACTGTATATCTTAACTCAACACAGACGGAAGTGACCCGTACCGTTACTTATGATGTGTTAACTTTTATAACTGCGTTACTTTACATACTAAAAATGTATTTTTATTTGAAATAATAAAAACTTCACAATACATTGTCATAATCACATGTCACATTATAATTTTTTTTTTTTTTTAATTTATTTTGAAAAACAAACAGCTTTGAACATATATAATAAATAAATAACTCGTTCCAACCTGGGTTTCAATGCACCAATGGCGAGAATGGTGCGCCAGTACAATGCTATGTCTAGGGCAAGCGATATTGACATTTTCGGTGACAATATTAATAATCTTAGGAAGTCTCTGAGGTCTCTGACTCTCTGAACTCGACTAAATATTATGT
Organism: Lycia hirtaria; assembly: GCA_947563715.1. Lineage (NCBI taxonomy): Eukaryota > Metazoa > Arthropoda > Insecta > Lepidoptera > Geometridae > Lycia > Lycia hirtaria. The sequence continues at coordinate 32,586,959 of OX387375.1, forward strand.
ATCAGTATTTTTCTTCAGACGTTATGATTTATTGATAGGACATTTAATTTTATTAATTTGACATACAATTTACTATTTATTTTCACTTAATTTATGGACATGATATTGATATTGATATTATTTATTCACATAAGAGCTTATCCACTATTATACTAGTAGAAAAACGAATTATGCATTGTCAGATTACAATAATAGTATTTAAAAAATTCATTTTAGCATTGTAAATTAAATATTTAAATAAATCAAAAAAAAATTAGTTAATAAGTGATTACAGAATTAATAATAATTGAAATATAAAATAAAACATATTAAAAAGTAACAATTTTAACATAGCTGTACAGAAGCTATAGTAATACTAAAAATCAGCTGTATAAGGGCTTCGTCGGTTGGGTATACAATTATCATTGAAAATATAAAAAATGTCATATAAAATTAATGTCATCACAGTACAAATAATTATATGATATGTCATTGTCATGGTAATTAAAAAATAATAATAAATAAATAGATGTATATTAAATCAAATCGGCTGTATAGAGGCTTCGTCAGTTGTATAAAAATTATCATCAAATTACAAAATACCATTTACATGTAATATCTTTACAATCCAGATAATTATTTGAAATGTCATCAATTGTCGTTATGTCACATATTATGCAATTTAAAATCACGATAATCATTTTTAATGAATTCGTTTACAGTATACAACGTTTTGGATAGCAGCAATTGTTTAACGTTAGAGCAGAACAAAGTATATTTAGTACACTCTTTTATGCAGTTGGGCAACTTATTATACAGTTGCTGGCCAATTACTTTAGGAATTTTTGATGATTTATGTAACCTATGTTGAACTACTAACAGTTTTTCTTTGTGTCGAAAATTACTGTTTGCGATATCACCTCGTGTTTTATACATATCTAGATTTAGTCGGACGTATTTCACGATTTCAAAAATATATACAGATGTAGATGTGAGTATGCCCAGACTTTGGAAAATACTTCTACATGAATCTCTGTATTTAGCCTTTGTTAAAATCCTGATAGCACGTTTTTGCATCTTTAATATACGTTCGTTATCTGTGGAATTGCCCCATAGAATGATTCCATAGATCATTACGGAGTGTATATAGGCATAATATACCTCTTTTAGATAGGATAATATCATGTAATTCAATAGCTTGTTATTATTATTTTTAATTTATTTGACATGTGTTTTAATGACACATTTAAAATTTTTAATGACTATTTTTATTTTTCGCTTATTATGAATGCATGCTGACTTCACCTGTAATTATTGTGACATTAAGCTGTATTTTATTTGTATGATTTTTTATTGTCAATGTATAGATGTACACAGTGTAGGTGAACTTTATAAATAAATAAATAAAATAAAATAAATATTTGTGACATTTCACACAACACCATCTAGCCCAAACTAAGCAAAGCTTGTACTATGGAACTAGATGGCTGATAGAATACATTTTTTTTTATATATACATATCATACATAGAAACACCCAGACACAGAACAAACATCCATGCTCATCACAAATGTTTGCCCTGGGTGGGGATCGAACCCACGACTTACGGCACAGCAGGCAGACATACTATCAACTGAGCCACAAGGCCTGTCAAATAATGTTAATTAATAGTACACAATAAGCCTTGTAGTTTTCACCAATAGAATTTAAGTTTACAGGCCAGTAGGCATCTGGTAATTAAATACTCTTTAGTATAATCTATACATATAATAAGACTGTAACGGGTCAAATTCTGCGTTTATTCCCAGTAGTACGGTTGCCAGTCCGGTTGACCGTACTACTGAGACTTTTAATTCCCAGTAGTACAGTTAATGGCGGCTGACCGTACTACTGAGACTTTACAAGTCTCAGTAGTACGGTTATTAACAGTTTAACTACCAACAACAAAATTTTATCGTAAAGAACTAGATAACCGAATACATATTTCCATTAAACATATTATTTAGCGCTTCGCCGCTAAACTTAACTAAACTTAATTAAACTTCGCAACTACTAAATAATATAGTGGCCCAAAAAGTAGGTTAGGTTATGTTAGAACATTAAAAACACATCACGCGAGCCGAGCGAGCGTAGCGAGCGTGCCGCGGCAGCGGCCGGCGAAGCGCTAATAACCGTACTACCGTAGTACGGTCAGCCGCCATTAACCGTACTACTGGGAATTAAAAGTCTCAGTAGTACGGTCAACCGGACTGGCAACCGTACTACTGGGAATAAACGAAATTCTGTACATTATATATTTTTGAAAAATTTTGATTGGAGGATACCTTCCTATCGACGGATTTGGACGAAATTTGGCAGGATTATTACTTATACTATGTAGAAGGATCTTCCATACTTTTTATCCCGAAAAATTTGATAGTTCCCCTGAGATATAGCATTAAATTACAACATTCAACATTACGAGTATTGCGTAACTCATCACTAAATCTCAAACACTACTTAAGCTACGAATCTGAAATTTAGCATGTATGTTACTTATAGAGTAAATAGGTCAGATAAGAACGAAATTTGCGAAAGGGTTGAATTAAGGGGTAAACGAATGTATGAAAGTTCTTGAGTTTTGATGTTAGGGGCATGAAATTTGGTAATTGGGTTACCTAATAGATATAAATAAATACTGTTATTATATTTCAGCGACGGCGATTTTCATATTAGAGGCGTTAAATAACAACATTTAGATTAATTAATAGACAGAACTAATACTGTAATTATATATTCACAACCGGGGTGTGCAGGGGTTGAAGTTAATATTTACGCGAACAAATAAATAAGAACGAAGACTCTTATTATATTTTGCGCCAGGGATGGGTTAAGGTGATAAAAAGGGGGTTGACATTTTTTATGACTTTTTTTCATAAACAGACTTGCAATTCAAGCGAATTGCTGATTTTTTTAATCTTAGCTTGATCAGGACGAAAGCGGGGCTGGAGGGAGATTAGACCGGGGCGATAATAAAGTTCGAATCCCAGCGTGAGGAAGTGGGTCGGAACGGGAACCAGTTGTGAGCAAGCTTTAAGTGCGGCAAGTAGTACGAGTATATAGTGGTAGTAGTATAGGTGGAAATGGGACAGGTGCGACGTGGGAGCTGAATTATTGTGGGGCAGGAATGAAACGGAACGAGGGACGGAGACGGACGTGAGATGGGAGTCCAACAAATGATCTAGGTGGGGCCCGGGACGTAAGTGGTATGGGAGCGAGGCGGGAGCGGAATGGGAGTAGAATGGGTACGAGAAAAAAGTGCGGTGGGAGCGAAGTTGGAGAGGGAGAAGTGCAAGGTGTAAACACGAGAGCGAGGAGGAAATAAAATGAAAGTGAGGTAGTAGAGTGGGAGGCGGGAATATGGCAGAAGTTGGACAGGGGTGGAGTGGGAGCAGGTGACAGCAAAACGGGAGTGCGACGGGAGCAAGGTGGGCGTGGAAAAGATGTGAGGCAGGAGTGGAGTAGAAGCGAGGTGGGATCGAGACAGGAGCTGAACTTGAGCAGGGCTGGAGCGAGTTTAAAAAGGGGACGGCAGTTTATTCTTCATTTAAATACATCTACGTTTGACCACAAACTCGACACAAATAAATTGAGTCAGCAGTTAAGTTGGACGCGGCGGATGTGTTTTCTTACGCGTATGAAGTCGCGGGTACAACTAGTAAATAATAAATTTACAAAAACCGACTTTAAAACACACACAATGATGCCACAACAAAGAATGAAATAATATTTTATATAAGGCATCCCAGAACTCCACGGTAAGCCAACAACAATTGGACACCTGTACATCGACCACTTATATAAGTTTTGAAGTCGGGCGGGTTCAAACGCCTTACCCGAGTATTAAATCAAACACAGAATTGAACTTTTCTAAAACCTGCATTTAGTTATTTTTTTCCTTAAGGCTAATATAAGATAGATACTTTTATCTGAGGACACAATCCTCCGATAAAAGTATCTGTCAGAAAAGTTTTAGCTCTGTCCTTTTCTTTCATATGACTTAAGAAAAAAAAGCAATATTTTAACTGATAAATAGTTTTTATCTGGGGATTGAAAAATTAGCCCTATTCAGGGCTAAATATATTCATATTTTAAATATACTTACCTAATAATTGTTTCGAAGTTTTATTTATAGATAGATAGATATATTATCTGAACCCGCCTAGTCGTGACACGTTGCGTTGCGAGTGCTCGACACTCGTGCGGAGAGCGCATTTTTTGGAATGTCAATGTTTATTGCTGGAGATTTCATTGTTAATTTGATTTGGTTATTTCTTTAAATTTAAGGTAATTTTTGCGCCGCCTCAAATTTACTTAGATATACTTACATTACTTTAAGGACTTAGTTATTAAAGTTAAATAAAAAGGTTTATTATTTTATGATTTTCAGTTTTTTCGGAGGTTAAATTTTTTTGTAAAAAGTTTTTATTTTATATCTTTTGCAGCTTTAGTCTACTAATTACTGCATGCTTAATTTTTGATTACTTTTAAAATAGCTACTACCTTATAATACACAACTCGGCATTAAAATCTGCGAGTGAACAATAAATCACCCCTATTTTCCCACCCTTAGGGTAGGTTTTTTTTTCAAATTTATATGGAACAAACTACGAAGTATACCCTATCTAATAAAAAAGTAATTATCAAAATCCGACTGCTCTGTAAAAAGTTATGCGTGCTCATACATTACAATCAGTGAGAGAACAATCAATCATGCCCTGTTTTCCTACCCTTAGGGTTGGATTTTTTTCCAAATTTATATGGTACCAATTTCGATGTATACCCTCTCCAATAAAAAAATTGATCCAGAATTATCAAAATCACACTACTCTGTAAAAAGTTATGCGTGATCATACATAATATATATATATATATATATATATATATATATATATATATATAGACGCGTCGACTTGAAAACCTCCTCCGTTTTTTCGTCGGTTAAAAATATTGAACTATACATAAAGCCAAGTCATTTGACTACTGCTCACTTTTAAGTGACTGTGTGACCCAAGATGGTATGCTTACGTTTCCTGGACGGAGAAGCAGATGGTAAGGATACCTTTCCTTTCAGGTAAGACTGCCGGAATACGTTAGGTGCGTTATGACAGATTTTCATTAACATTTGACACTTTTGCAAAGAAAAACGTGTCGGTGGAACTCTGCCATTCTATAATCTGAGCACTTCACTCAGGAATACAATGAATTTTTTTACAGTTATAGAGATTATTCAAATAGTAATAAAGCAATATCTATAAAATAATTATGGGACCAACTTGGGAGCTTTCTCTATACATCAATTCAAGAAACACAATTTTTTTATACAAGATAGATCTACGGTTGACCACCAACTCGCCTGATGTTAAGTGACGGTGTGGCCGTGGATGGACCTTACCTGGGAGTGGGCGGGGCCCGGCGCCAGTGAACACACCTTACCTGGGAGTGGGCGGGACCCGGCGCCAGTGAATACACCTCACCTGAAAGTGGGTGGAATCCGGAGCCAGTGAACACACCTCACCTGTGAGTGGGCGGGGCCCAGCGCCAGTGATCACACCTCACCTGGGAGTGGGCGGGGCCCGGCGTCAGTGAACACACCTCACCTGGGAGTAGGCGGTGGCCTCTCGAGCGTGCGTCCGTGGATGGTGGACATGTGCCGCTCGAGCATGTAGCGCCGCTCGAACCGCTCCGTGCAGAACTGGCACCGGAACATGGGCCGCCGGCGCTCCGGCACCGCACTCACAGGACTCGCTGTGTCGTGCGACTGCACACACACACATCGCTCATATTATATTCATTCAAGCTATCTGGGAACCCCGGTTTTACAATAGCAATTAAATATTAATTTCATTTCACATATACTCTACTAGAAACATGTTAAAAGAAATGTAATTTGTACGTGTAAGTTGTGTGAAATTTTTACGCGTTTTTTTACGATTCGTTGAGTTTTTTTTTTTATTAGTTCGCAAGCTATTTGTTTTCTACGGCTATTACAAATACCTACATCAAAAGAAATGAATAAAAGCAAAACATTAATAGGTTGGACAGCCTACCAAATGCAAATAGCGTGGATATAATTTTGGGAACCAACAACTCTTCAAGTTTTATTAAGTCAAAGTTTTAGATATTAGTGTCTTTCCTGACAGCGAGTCTAGGTGGAATCTATTTCTGGCAAATTTTATATAATCATACTTTGTTAGACTTAAATCATTTTAGCTGTGTAACACCGATCCAATCAATGAATAGCATAAACATAAGTCATCCATTGAAATGAATTCATCACAGATTGATATCTTTTGGCAGAATGGTAAAATTGTCATATACAATTTATGTCTCTATTTTTTTTAATAATCTTCATATTTTGTAACTGGAACTTATTGCAGAATAAATGTCATTGTTCAGAAAACTAAACTGAAAACTAAAGGTCCTAGGTGCGATCCCTTGGTATCAATTGGTATTTTTCAGATCGATGATTTAAAGCCATGAATGATAACCAACAGAGCACTATCATGCGAGTATGATTTGCACCATTATAGTAATAAGCCGCAAAGTTCAGTGTTCCCAACTTTCTGAACTAAAATGTTCTAGTTGCTAACATCTAATGCTTTAGTCAGAGCAACTGATGAATGTATATAGGTGACTTCACTATCTTCTTCGATTGCATCAATTATATCGTTCGAGTATCCCAAGATTAGATCTCTGTTGAACTTCCTGGTAACAAACCATGTTCAAGAGAATCAAATAAGGGATATCAGAATAATGATAGGCCTATCATAAGCTATTGCTGACCTGCCAGGCATGCAGACATGCAGCCGCAGTAAGAGACGTACCTTCATGTGTGCCGCGAGGTTGTACCGCTCGGAGAAGCGTTTCCCGCAGGCGGTGCACTCGTGCCGCTTCTCGCCGGAGTGGATGCGCTCGTGCCGCTTCAGGTGCGAGCGAGTCATCAGAGCGAGACCGCACACGCGGCACGAGTGCGGCTTCACACCAGAGTGAGACAGCTTGTGCATCTTGAACGACGACGTGTGGATGAACGACTTGCCGCACAGGTCGCACTGACACAACACAACATATATATACATACATTACACGTACACCAGAGCGACTCAGCTCTTACACGACTACATTACCAGTTTTGGACTTCCACAAGGTTAACTAAGAACAACCTCAAAACTAGACAAAATCTAAAATCACAATGGAAACATTGTGAAAAGACAGGAAAATATTCTCAACAAGACCTAATTCAACACTCAAATGTGATGTGCAGCAGCTCCAGGACTTTCAAACCATTCATAGATAACTAGTTATTTAAAAGATTTCAGAGTGTATTGTATGTATACATATTAATAATGATGAAGTTGATTGTCAAATGTACCCTTTACGTCGATACTCGTCGCAGCATGCTTTGTATCTCTGCCCTGGTAACAGTTCACCAGGGCAGGGATACAAAAGGCATGCTGCTTTGATTCTGTGTAGACAATGGAGTCAGTAAAGGACTACATACACGAAACTAAAAGTATTAAAAAAATCATAAATACAAGAATCCACAGTAGTGTGATCATAGTTCTATGTGAATTGGGAAAACATAATAATATATTGCATTTATGATCCATATCCACAACATAGTTTATGTAATCACAGTTGTGGAAGTAGAAGGGAATGCTCGTCCCAGCTGGCTGTCTACATCAATAAAGAAGCAACGAGCGAGAGTGTGAAGGTAACGTAAGTAATTGTTAGTGTCACCTGGTAGTTGAGTTTCCCGGTGTGGATGTTGTTGTGCCTCTGGAGAGCGTTCTTGGAAGGGAACAACTTGTTGCACTCCTCGCACTTCCAGTCACTTATACCTGGAATATACATATCACTCACTTTATATATATATATATATATACACTAACTACATTATAATATATACCTTCAATGTAAATTCTCATCTAAATATTAGGAACATAAGTAATGTATATCTGACAAGTATTTATTGTTACTAGTGATCGGCTAAAGGTTGAAATCTGACCAAACTTTATCGATAAGGCCGCCTGTTGTCACACTAGTTTTGTAAGTTCTCTGTAAAATTGAATTTGTTTAATGGTGTACAATAAAGAGTTTATGTATCTATCAAACTTTTTTTTTATCCAAGTCTATGTTTAACCACCAGCTCATCCGATGGAACACGACGCTATGGCCGAAGATACCTAACAAGAAGGTAGCTAAGGTATTAGGTAATCTTACATTTGACAACCAGGTTATAATTGTTAGAAAACGATGATGGTGGTAAGACATTCCATTTCCTAGCGATTCGCATTATTAGGAAGTAATTTCTCAGTATTTTATAGTTATAGTCCAGCTGCCTCTCTTCAAGGCATACTGTAAAAGTCACTTAAGGGAGGGAAATTAGCGTTTATGTATGTCACATAGGCGACAGGCTGACCCCCTTTTGGGAAGCCTACATTTTGTACCCTCTAACAAAAGTAAAATGTGAAGAAACAAAAATTGCATCAGACTTTCATTCGTTTTTAGGGTTCCGTACCCAAAGGGTAAAACGGGACTTTACGGGACCCTATTACTGAGACTTCGCTGTCTGTCCGTCCGTCTGTCACCAGGCTGTATCTCATGAACCGTAATAGTTGGAGTTGAAATTTTCACATGATGTATTTCTGTTGCCGCTATAACAACAAATACTAAAAAACCGGACAAGTGCGAGTCAGACTCGCCCACCGAGGTTTCCGTACAAACTAAATAAAAGGGGGAAATCATATATTTTTTTTTATATTTTCCTTCATAAACCGAAAAATATACATCGTAAAAATATTTAACACATGCCTTGCTCACCACTCGGATCCGAGTGGGGCGGGGCACTGACTCGCACTTGTCCGGTTTTTTTTGCTCGTTTTTGCTCGATATTGATAACAGCAACAGGTAGATGCTTGAAATATTCACAGAATATTGAGTTATATTATTAACTTTAAAAATAAATAATTAAATTAAATTAAAATTAATATTTAAGGGGGGCTCCCATACAATAGACATGTCTTTTTTGCCGTTTTTATTGATAATGGTACGGAACTGAATTTAGTCAATTTAAACGTTTTAATTTAAGTAGTGCCTTCAGAATAGTTCTTAATATTAAATTGATTTTGATAAAACAAAAAACAATTCAGTGTCGAGAAGTAGAAGCAACGTGTCAGTGCATTAATTAGAAAGTAAGTGAATAAATACCTTTATGTAACGCGATGTGTATGTCGCAGGCCCGCTTGTGTTTGTAGTGGGCCCCGCACACCTCGCAGATGTAGGGCGGCTTCGAGCCGTCGTGCTTCGTCTTGTGCGCTTCTAGCCGGACTGCAACATACACACACACACACTACTTCACAACACCAACCACAATAAACGAGTCTTTTTCAAGGTGTTTGTTTACAAATATATATATTAAAAGAAAAACGAAATACCCGACTGCAGAAAAGCAGTTTTTGCAGTGAATCTTACGATTTCGTTACGCTTGATACGCTGTTGAGTGTACGTTTTTGTGAGAAAGTATGCGTAAAATCACTGTAAAAGATTATAAATGCGCAATATTATAATTACAATATTCTAGTAAAATCATTTGTTTATTACGAAGAAGTTCGTTGGAGGTTACGAAAAACTACTTTTTTATTTCTGCAAGAGATGTACTACTATTGTTACAAAAAAACCGGATAAGTGCGAGTCAGACTCGCCCACCAAGGGTTCCGTACAAACTAGTAGATAAAACGGGTAAATTATATATTTTTTAATATTTTCCTTCATAAACCGAAATATATACATCGTTAAAATATTTAAAAACCTTGTGCTAATAAATCTCTTTCACATGATACCCCACATGATACGGTTAAAGCACTTTAAAATTTGGACCCTCCTTCCTTGCATAAAGATCCTATTTTTTGTGATTAAATTATAATTGTACAGTTCTCGGATTGTTTCCTTTATGTGTACTATATGACAACGCTTCTTGCCAAATTTCACTGTTATTGGTCAACGGGAAGTACAGGTTTTGATTCCGTTGCGCGTGTCGAAATATGCGTTTCGGCTGTAACTTTTTTAAATGAAAACTGAGAAGTTTGATTTTTCTCTCTAGGACTATGGATCAGCGTATATCGGTTTAATTTCAACTCGATACATTCACGCGTTTCCGAGATACGGGTCTTTACACCCGGACGGATGGACAGACGGACAACAAAGTGATTCTTTAGGGGTTCCGTTTTTTTCTTTTGAGGCCCAAAAATATAGCATATGACACTCTGGAAGTGAAAACGAATCTAATGTCACCTCGCACATCAAAATCGGTCGTTTAGGCTGTGGGTTGTCATATAGAAACGTATGTATATACATACTCACAATATATATACAAACATACATACACTCGAAAAACATAACCCTCCTTCTTACGCAGTCGGGTAAAAACAGAAGTGTCTACTAATTTCTTACAAATACAAATATTTTATTCATAATCCCGTCCGTAATTACCAGTCTTGCACCAAGAAAATTATTAAGGCCTTCGAGCATAGATTATATATATGTGCTCGAAGATTAAGGCACTAAGGAAAATAATCGGCCAAGTGCGAGTCGGACTCGCGCACGAAGGGTTCCGTACTATCATCTATAATACTACAAAGTTTAGTTCTGTTTATAAAATAACGAGAAATCAACGAAATTCCATGTAGTAAATTGCAAACTTATAGGTAGGTTTTCGATACACATCCGGGCAGCATAACGACCAATAACGACGCTCGCGCGAATACGCGCGGCTATGGCTCGCTCCGTGATGTTACCTCCCCCGCTACCCGCGCGGCCATTGCTTAGCAACCGCCTCGCGCTCGCGCCACCACCACACCGCGGCGCGGCGCTCGCACCGCGTTTAGATGCACGGATTATTTTCATTTTGTGAGTTTTTATGTATTAGGTTAGGTATTTATTTTTATAGTTAATATATTTCTAAATATTTACTTACAAATATTCAGGTTTCTACCTGTTAATTAAGTACGAGTAAAAATTGCTTAAAAATTACGTTTGTTGTATGGGAGCCCCCCTTTAATATTTACTTTATTGTTATTTAATTATTTATTTTGAAAGGTAATATACAAGTACATATTCTGTGAAAATTTGAAGCGTCTACCTGTTACCATTTTTAATATTGAGCAAAAAAATACGAAAATAACACGTTTATTCTATGGAGACCCCCCTTAATATTTTATTTTTTTAAATTTTTAGTATTTGTTGTTATAGCGGCAACGGAAATACATCATTTGTGAAAATTTCAGCTTTCTAGCTATCACGCTTTATGAGATACAGCCTGGAGACAGACAGACAGACAGACAGCGAAGTCTTAGTAATAGGGTCCCGTTTTTACCCTTTGGGTACGGAACCCTAAAAATGCAAACAATATTGTCTGTGTAGGTACATATTGAAATAAAAAAGCTACTTTTAGGTAGTACATGCTAAAAGTAGCTTTTTTATTTCAATATGTACCTAACATGGCTCAAAATCAGGAGAAGTAATGGTCACATACCAAGTTTTTATTATGGAAACTAATATGCTAATATCACACATCTTCATCAGTTGGAGATTTTGACTCAAAAATTAATGTGAGTAACCGACGAAATATTTTAAAAATACCAATTTTCAATGATAAAAACAAATTACCTAATGAGGAATATCTTGCGTTACACTGATCACATTGGTGCATCTCTTTGGGTTTCTTTTTCTCTGTTGTTTTCTTTCTTATTTTCTTTTTTTCTGTTTCTTCACTAAACTCGTCCGGATTGAAATTGCTGTCATCATCATCGTCATCTTCAAAGGCTCCAAATGGTACCAGTAAATCATCGCTGCCATTGTTAAATGGACTTTGGGATCTGAAATATACCAAATCTACAAAGGTTCCGTAACATTATCTATAAAAACGGCAAAAAAAAAACACGTTTGTTGTATGGGAGCCCCTTTTTTTTTTTTTTTTTTTGTAGTTGTTGTTATAAAGGCAACAGAAATACATAATCTTTGAAAATAAATAAAGGGGCCTTACCAAAAAACGTTACTTCACTTTAACCAAAGTTATCTGTCTTCTTTCCACAAGCGTCATTACGTGTCAGCCAGAAGTTGACAAAATATGTTAAGTATTGCCTAAAGTAACGTTTTTCGGTAAGGCAGTAGCTGTTTATATTCCTCTCAATCCCATTATTGCTTTGGATAGATTATTGTTCGAAAAAAGTCCATTAGTTTCTCTTCTATTCTTATTTTATCTATTGTACAATAAACAATTTGTCATCTTTTACGAGGCATAGATCCTAGTACGGCAGAATCATTTATAGACTTAAGATGGAGGATGGGAGGATGAACACCATTCTTGCCATTGTTAAATTTTTTTTTTTTTTTAAACAAGCTTTTATTTAAATGCTCTAAAACGAAGAAAATAAATTTTATATTGATATTCTTTTAATTATGTAATATTTTATTTACTAGACTAAAAAAGAGTGCTTGTCAAGACTATTCAAACGAGTCCAAACTCGACGGTTTTATCTTGTTTAGTTTAGGAGTTCCTATGGCCACCTTCCGACGCCATCTTGAGACCCTGGCTGTCATGTAGCACAAGAGTGCTTGTCAAGACTATTCAAACGAGTCCAAACTCGACGGTTTTATCTCGTTTAGTTTAGGAGTTCCTATGGCCACCTTCCGACGCCATCTTGAGACCCTGGCTGTCATGTAGCACAAGAGTGCTTGTCAAGACTATTCAAACGAGTCCAAACTCGACGGTTTTATCTCGTTTAGTTTAGGAGTTCCGATAGCCACCTTCCGACGCCATCTTGAGACCAGTTTCATGGTACCATATTATTGCATTGTCACCGAAGTTACGTAAGTAACCAAATTTCAACCTAATATAACGACAGGAAGTGGTTCTAATTTAACTCGCAAGATTTGTCCCTCACATACTAACAGGGCAAGTAGAATAAAAGCTTTTAAAAAGCAAGACTTCAGAAATTTTCTGGACTAACCATAGTTGTATGTCACTCATATAATTCAATTAATTAAACACATATACTTTTGTAAAAATTGGAAGAGATTGAGAGAGAGTGGGCAGGCAGATAGTGATAGTATTACTTTTCTGTATACATATGAGCTTTGCCTAGAGATATTTGCTTTCATTTTAACTTTCCAGATATATTAAGAAATCTGCAGAGCGGTCTATATAACTGATAATTAAAAAAAAAAAAAAAAAAAAAATCTCATACTACAAGAAGTTACAATAAGTGAGGTAAACTGACCCATCTTCCATTTTAACAGGGGCTATTTCAGTGTGCATGGTGAGCTTGTGTGCAGCGAGAGCAATGGGACCTCCATCCTCTCCCGACACTCCACACTCATCACACTCCCACCTGAAACAATATCATTTTTGTTGTACTGCTTATGTGAATCACACATACTGGTAATTGTTAATATTGTTACGGGAAGTGGGTATAGGGATTGGAAGGAAACAACGATGTTAAAGATAAAGATAAAGATAATTTATTTGCATACAACACGAGAATTTTATACAACAAGTGCATAAAAGATGTTACACTAAATTTAGTCACTTAAAATCATGTTGTGCCGATTAGGCGTACAAATGTCAGGTAGACAGCATCATGCACATGCGAAAAATTAAAAAATAATAATAATAATTATTTAATAATAATAATTATTTTTTGTTCTAGAACTTCTAGAAATTTCACCATCATCGTCACCATCGTTACACTATTAATGCGTAACGTGTAAAAATAAGTGCGCTTATCCATGAATCCTATAGGGCAGTAGGTACTTAAATTGTTAATATTATACTAAGTGCGCTTATCCATGAATCCTATAGGGCAGTAGGTACTTAAATTGTTAATATTATACTAAGTGCGCTTATCCATGAATCCTATAGGGCAGTAGGTACTTAAATTGTTAATATTATACTAAGTGCGCTTATCCATGAATCCTATAGGGCAGTAGGTACTTAAATTGTTAATATTATACTAAGTGCGCTTATCCATGAATCCTATAGGGCAGTCGGTACTTAAATTGGTATCAATAGAATCAGTACTAACAAGTATCTATATATATTATGTTAAGTACGTATTTACAAAAAAAAGTATACATGTATTCTATCAGCCATCTAGTTTCCATAGTACAAGCTCTGCTTAGTTTGGGCTAGTTGGTGTTGTGTGAAATGCCCACCAATACCTATATTAAAAGAAAAACAAAATACAAATGATTTGTATAATAAATAAGCTCATAAACCGAAATATAGGTCTGCTCATGTCCTTCTGAGCAGACCTATATTTCGGTTTTTATTTAATCATTAATTTTAAGTAAAACACCATCCTCCGGAAGCTCCCGTAATCTTGACTAACTTGTTTATTACAAAAAAGTTCATTGGAGGTTATGAAAAAACTAATTTTTTTATTTTTGCAAGATGTTATAACAAAAAAAATATAACCTATAAAACTCAGAGTGAAAAATCTGAAGATACCTCACACATCAAAATCAGTCAAGCTATTTAGGCTGTAGGTGATCATATAGATACATACATACATACACACATACACTCGAAATACATAACCCTCCTTCTTATGCAGTTGGGTAAAAACAACACAATTATTAATCATTCATGGCTTATAAGTAATAAATTTATGTATCCAATGCAAGTTGAGTGAAGCAATTTACAACAAGGGTTGTAACAAAACACATACACACACACACACACACACACAGTAGTGTTTAGTACAGATATAAATAAATAAATATTGGAGGACATTTCACACAACACCATCTAGCCCAAACTAAGCAAAGCTTGTACTATGGAAACTAGATTGTTGATATAATACATAAATACTTTTTTTTCTCGTAAATACATACTTATGATACATAGAAACACCCAGACACAGAACAAACATCCATGCTCATCACACAAATGTTTGCCCTGGGTGGGGATCGAACCCATGACCTATAGCTCAGGAAGCAGTCGTACAACCACTGAGCCATGAGGCCTAATATATGGCTTGTAACATCACTCTGTCCATCGCTACACACAACAGATAAGAAAATTTGACACAATTTCACTTCTTAACTCTGTGACAAATATGTCTACTCACTCAAAACATCATTTGAATGCTTATGTGCATGTCAAGCACACTAAGTATGGTCTTGGACACATTTAGATAGATTTTTTGGCTTCTACGAATGGAATTTTGACCGAAACAATCAATCAAGTGTTATTACTCTAAGATTCATCAGTTGTGTAAATACCTGGATTTCTCAATACTTTTCTTCTGTTTCGATTTTCCTAAAAGTTTCTTTTTCTTTTTGACTGTCTTGGAATGTCGCGTGGTCCGCCGGCGTGCGAGCGGCTCGTCCTCCGAGTCTTCACCGACGTCGACCTCATCCTTCACGGTCGAAAGTTCGCTCGGCGCCGACACTACGGACTCGAACAGTGGATTCCTTCTGATTATCGCTTCGAAAGCCTCTTTTAACTTGACGTACTCGAGCTCAGCTTGCTCCAGCACATTTATCAGCTCGTAACAACTCTTGCAGGATAGTCTCGAGCACGAGTCTGTAATTGCGAGGTCGACCTGCGTGTATTTAGCGAGGAAGTGGTGCAGCGAGGCGCCAGACGATGTGTGCGTCGTGTAGATGTCGAATGAATCGCGGGTCTTGGTGCCGCACACCAAGCACTCCAACGCCTCCTCTTTTACGGTTACCTCCAACTTCACCATGCCATCCTGCCCTCCGTGCTGCTCCGTGGGACCCGCGGGGTTCATTGCACTCGATTGAGACATTTCAACCGCTCCTGGAGTCGGTTTTCTTGTTCGACCAATATGTATGAAGAGCGGAAGACGGTAAGTATAAATACGCCAATATCACACAATGTAAATTATTTAGCATTCTGAAACTGAGAGAGAATGAAGAAAATAATCAACAAAACCTATTTTGTGACAAAAAAAAAACTAAATGCACGCAAGCCAGTGTTGCCAGATCGAAATTGTGAAAATACAGTAGACGTAGCGCTCAAAATACAGTATTTACAAGAAAACTACAGCAGATATAAAAAAATACAGTGTAATTTACAGTAGAATTATATTGTCATTTAAGTAAGAAAATAATGGTATTTACGTGCAAATAGTTTAATGGTCTCACGTATTAACTACTAAATTACAAGTTTTTACTCATATTTGCTGTATTTACGTAAGGCGTCATCCATCCATTAATCACGTGATGTTTTTTTAGCATTTTTTAATCCCCCCTCCCCCTTGGTGATACGTGGTGAGGTTTAGAACCAACCCCCCCCCCCCCCCCACCCAAAATCACGTGTATTTTTTTACCGACTTCAAAAAAGGAGGAGGTTATCAATTCGTACTGTATATTTTATTTGTACCTAGAATTTTATTTTTTTTGTCTAATATTTGTGATATTGTTTTCTAGTTTTACAAACGACTATTTTTTATAGCTTCATGCAGTCATTTTATATCTTAAAAAATGTGGATATGCACGAGCGAGACGGACAATGGTCTGTACGACTCGTACTACAGACAAATTACAAACATACCTTCAAGATACGCGCTACTTCCTTAGCAGTCGGGAAATAAATTATAACAATTTTTGGTTAGTGATTATTTTTTGGTGAATTATTTCACAGAAAAGAGAAGGCAATAGAAATGTCATGTAGGCGTAACTTGACCACCACAGTTATGATGAGCAACGCTAAACCGGACTCGGTTGAGCTCTTAATTTGACTGCGACAGCACATACGTCACTGCTTTAAAGTGAACGTGAAACGATTTAATTATGCCATACTATTCCGTTTTAGAATGTAAAAATAGTAGCACTACCAAAATTTTGTCGAATAGAGGTATTTCATTACACAGGTAAGTTATCTTAAAATACAGGTATAAAGTATAATACAATTTTAAATTTTAATTTGAAATTAAGGCATATATATGGGGCCACTTGTTTTTTTTAGGATTTTGGAATCGAATATTGACTGGCCTTGTGGCACAGTTGGTAGTGTGTTTACGTCTACCTGCTGAACTGAAAGGTCGTGGGTTCAATCCCCACCCAGGGCAAACATTTGTGTGATGAGCATGGATGTTTGTTCTGTGTCTGGGTGTTTCTATGTATCATATGTATATATTTACAAAAAAAAGTATATATGTATTCTATCAGCCATCTAGTTCCATACTAGTACAAGCTTTGCGAAATACTGGCCCATTGGCAAAAATATTTTACATAAAATTTAGACATGTCTTATTCGCCGTACTTAGTAAGATTTGCGTACATAATATAGCATATTCGTGTCATTTGTAATCTTTGTATGTCAACGTGTATGTTTATGTTCTCACTCGACTGCGCGCTGCCATCGCATTATGAATGAAAAGTTGCTTAGGTTCGCATATTATCCCGTTGTTTGACAGTGATAACCAGGGGAAAGTTTCAATCGCGTTAAAAAAAATTAAAGCATATTTGTTAATCGTGTTATTTTTTTACAAAATACATCAAATATTCTTGGTAGAAAAAAATACAATGACTTCATACACTGTATTTTAAAAATACAATATCCAGCAGATGGCGCAAATATACAGCAGATCTGCTGTAATTACAGTGCATCTGGCAGCACTGACGCAAGCTTCCTTCCTTCGTTTCAGAAATTTTGACAATAACATTTAACTTCAACTTCAACTTTTAGTTTGTGGCTCTTCGTATTAACGACTCCGCCAATGTCACGTAGTACAACCATCAAACAGAGAGATTTGGTACGGTGATTTGATTTTGGTTGATGATGATCTGCAGAGTTTTTGCTTTGCCACCACCTGTGAACCCAAAATATTCTAACTACCAACTACAAATTACACTAATTAAACTACAAATTACTAGCATATATATACAACCTTAAATTAATATGGCACTAGTATTTATATTATAATGTTATTTATATTTACAGTTTAATCTTATTAATTTTTATATATTTACATAGAGTACTTACAAAGGGGGTAAAAACCAGGGAGAGGAGGCATTTAAGAGAGGTAGGACGAGGAATTTCAGGGGGAATGACATCATAAAGTGAAAACTGATTTAAAGGGCAACTAAAAAATATATGGTCAACATTTCCTTCGGCTCAACTGTACTTTACCTGCCGCTGAGTTGGGGACTGATTTTTTTTTATAGAAAGCTTACTACATAAGAAGCCTTCAGTTTAAGTTTTAACGCTAGAATATTAATGGTTTTGAAGAAATAAATTTTTAAATATTTTGATTGTTTGGCAAATCTTCTAAGAATTGTAACCTCAAACTAAAGGCAAAACGTTTCGTTTTACATCCCATTTATTTTTATTTTTTTACTAGCTATCTTTGGACCGCGCAAAATTAACTTCAATCATATCTATATCTTAATAACAATGTAAAACATGATTATTAAGTTCTGTTTTGTCTATATTTGTAAAATATAACTTTATTTAGTGTCTAACTAGTTTTTTTAATAAAATTAAATGTGACTGATTTGTGAAACGGAACGCAAAGTAGCGCCATTTTGTGTTTATCTATTTGACATGAGTCAGTCAGTGTTTTTTTTTTCTTGATGTTGGCATCATGCTTCCACATTGTTCCCCTTGTAAAAAATCTCTGTAAATAATATAGTGGCCCAAAAAGTAGGTTAGGTTATGTTAGAACATTAAAAACTCATCGCGCGAGCCGAGCGAGCGTAGCGAGCGTGCCGCGGCAGCGGCCGGCGAAGCGCTAAACAGTAGATGTGTTTTCGTATTTGATCTAGGTACGCAAAAATTAGCACTAAAAAGTCTCTGTAAATAATGTAGTGGCCCAAAAAGTAGGTTAGGTTATGTTAGAACATTAAAAACACATCGCGCGAGCCGAGCGAGCGTAGCGAGCGTGCCGCGGCAGCGGCCGGCGAAGCGCTAAATAGTAGATGTGTTTTCGTACTTGATCTAGGTACGCAATAAATAGCACTAAAAAGTCTGTAAATAATGTAGTGGCCCAAAAAGTAGGTTAGGTTATGTTAGAACATTAAAAACACATCGCGCGAGCCGAGCGAGCGTAGCGAGCGTGCCGCGGCAGCGGCCGGCGAAGCGCTAAATAGTAGATGTGTTTTCGTACTTGATCTAGGTACGCAAAAATTAGCACTAAAAAGTCTCTGTAAATAATGTAGTGGCCCAAAAAGTAGGTTAGGTTATGTTAGAACATTAAAAACACATCGCGCGAGCCGAGCGAGCGCAGCGAGCGTGCCGCGGCAGCGGCCGGTGAAGCGCTAAATAGTAGATGTGTTTTCGTACTTGATCTAGGTACGCAAAAATTATACGTAAGTTTTCGTACTTAACCTCAAAAACGAATTTTGATTTTTTTCTAGAAAACTAAGGGTTTTCGCACCCCCCCCCCCTTTTGGGGGGGAGGGTCCTACACCCCCCCGTCTTACTCCCTCCTCCTGTCGACCCCTTCCTCTCACCAGGAAAACAAAAAAGTACTTCTGAAAAAAATAATTAAAAAATTCATATCTCGGAGGGGGGGAGGAATCTAGCTCCCCCCCTTCACAGGGGGTATCTACACACCCCCCTCCCTCCCCCCTTCCCCCTCCCCCCCCTTAAATCGACGGCAGGTAAAGTACAGTTTAACCTTTCCTTCATCTAAACCACATTCACAGATAGAATGATTCCTAATCCTCAGTTTGGCCAGAAAAACGGGTGTACATGTATGATTTAAACGTATAACATTTAAGACAGCCTAAGAAGTGACAACTGAAATCAGTGACAGGCAATGAGGTTTTTTTGGACGGATAAGGTTGTTGCTTTGTTTTATTTTCATAAACTTGTGTTATTTTGAACATTATTGCTATAAAAATAGTGATGTTTTATTCATTAAGTGTTCGATCAAGTGCGTGAGTGTGGGCAAGTGAAATAAAGCAGTGAAACGTGTGATTTTACGTTGTCGGCAAAACTCCATAGTAACTTCTAGAAAAGTCGCCATTCACTTTACTGAGGCAAGACTTAAGTTTGAAAATGACTGTTTACGTGACTTAGACTGTGACTAGAACAATATATAACTTGTATTATTCAAGAAACTTGAAAATATTTAAATACTTGACACTGGCAAATCGCTAATTGCGGAGTCCAATACAAAAAAGAAGATAAAGACAGACAATGAGAGTTTTGGCGGGAATGTGAAAAAACATGTCCTTGCTCTATTATTATGATGTCCATGCTTTAATTTTTAGGCACCCTATAGAGTAATAAATATATACGCTATTCAGGTCCTATGTAAATAGGGCGAATTCTGTGGCTATTCATTACTTTGTCGAGTTTGGAATCTGGTCGGAAACTATATCTCTATCTCTGTCACTACCGTACATAATGACAGAGATGGAGGTATAGTTTCCGACCCGATTCCGGATCTGATTGATTGTGAATAGGGGTACAGCAGGGGTATTCAGCCCCCGTATTCTGAACCCATTCGGTTTCGGAATAGATTGGATTTGTATATCTCCGTCTCTGTCATAATATCTATATCTCCGTCTCTGTCATTTCCTTAAAGAATGACATAGACGGAGATATAGATTTCGAAACCGAATGAGTTTTGAATACCCCTGCAGATGTTTTTAAGCACAATTCATAACATTTATTTCAACTTGACATTTGCCATCTATATTTATAATTTATAACAACGTAGCGTTTATTTTTTAACAAATCCGTGATATTCAGAGCCTTGCCGAAAACCGTTACTTAACTTTAAATAACGGTTCTCTGTCTTCTTTCCGCAAGTGTCATTACCTGCATGGGCGTACCCAGCTTCTGGTCTAGGGGGGGCAAGTCAGATTTTTTAGGTCAGATCGTCCGCGGCTGTTTTGTCATACACACTACATAAAAACACCTACATGAAACATAGCTAGGAGGGGGAGGGAGGGGGAGTGTATCAATTTTGTTGGTTAGTAATAAAACATAGGTATTTTTATTTTTATAGGATTTTTTTTGTAATGTTTTATAGTAATATGCTTTATTTCTCGTAATATTGAGCCCACAGTACTTCTATATTAAATTAGAAAAATGTTAAACGTGAAAATTGTAAAGGTTATTTAAATTAAATCTTGGAAGTAATTTGATTCATTCATCTTGTTAGCGTGTCCTAGGTTTTTGTGGCCCAGATAAACCATACAAGTATCTGTGTTAAAAGAAAAATGAAATAACCGACTGGATAAGAACGACTTTTACGCTATAAAAAAAAACCCCTCATATTTAAGAAATTGCTTCTACGCAAAATTCTATATGCCAAAATACTAGGAGGGAAGAAAAATGGCGGGAATCTCTTAAAAATAAATAGCGCGTTGTTTAAAAAAACAACTTTTTACTGAGGCCACGACGAGTGAAATTTTTGCACTTTATTTCATTCGTCGTCCTTTTGGACGACGAATGAAATAAAGTGCAAGGTTAGGTTTATATTATTTTGGTTTTAAGAGTAAACCCAAACTAGAATTGAATAATGCAAACTGTTAAGTTTAAGTTTAGCGTCATTACCTAGCTACTCAGCTTAGATTACTTAGTTTATGTATCTAGCACGCTGGAGTAAACCTCGTATTGTGTGGGCAGTAGGGCAGCCACCTCCACCCGGTAGATGAAGCACAGGGGTGTGAAATGTGTGAGGCAAGCTCGTGCGGTCAAGCTCCGCTGCAGTCGACCCGAGGCTAGCCTGTGAGACGCCGCCGCCCGTCGTCGCAACCACCGTGCGCCGCCTTCGCAACTCGCGCGGAACGTCTCTACTCACTAGCTGAACTCTTTATGATTCTTTTTGTGATTCAAGTCTTACATGGATTATTTATTTGTAAATTCTGTGATGAAAATACTATAGTGCTGTGTCTGGATGTTGTAGTGTTGTGTTGATTTTTGGCTGCGCAAGTAAGTTTTAAACGGAGTCTTCTTAGTAAGTACTTACTAATCTTAGCTATTGTTGAGTTCTCGATATTTTGGTTGAATACACAGGCACGAAGGTAGGTAGGCAGGCACACATTTTTATGTTATGGATGTGTTCTACAGAGTAAATAAATGAGTAGGTACTTTAACGGTAGTAAATAACAGATATTGCAGGGGTTCCCAAACTTTCCAGTTCACGGCGCGCGGTGCACTTACAGATTCAGGACTCTGTCTCGGCTCTCTTGCTAGTCAAAATCGAGTAAATTTGTTACTAAATAGGTAGGCAACAAATAATTAAACAAAATATATATTATTTTACATACAATTGGCCTGAAGTTAACGTAAGTATGACAAAATCACATTAATTTATGTTTTTATTTTTGTCTAACTTTTCATAATTTTATTTCTTAAAATACAAATTTTGTGAAGTGAAATTAGGTGAAGCTTGGGCTTGTAAAGAACTTTGACTCCACACATTGATTTCGTTTCTGGAGAAGAGCAAACATAAGCACCTCACGGCGCCTCTTGTTCTCGGCTCCTCTACGGCACACCAAGGCGCCCCGACGCACAGTTTGGGAACCCCTGAGCTATTGAGTTAAGAAACTTCAGTAATTTTCGATTGCAAATTATAAAAACCTCTTCTTCTTCATTAGCAAACAGCAGGGTTGCACTCAACGCTTATAGCGATGCAAAGTTGGCTCGCGCCCGTTTTTATCTTGCTTTTTCTACAATTAAAAGAGTGACACAAAAGTTAAGGTTGAAGGTAAAAATATCACAATTTAAAGTGGGCTCTTTCCAATACACATGCTAATGAGGCTCCGGGGCCGAACAATTACCACTAGGAGCTCTTTTGTAGAAACAGTTAATATAGTTTAGTTTGTGCGCACTTTTAGGGTTCTGTAGTAACTACAAGGAACCCTTGTAAATTTGCCATGTCTGTCTGTTGGTCCGAATACTTACTCAAAGACAGCCCTACATAAATGAAATTTGGCATATAGATATGTTTTCCTAAAAAAACGGCGTAGTAACATTTACGAAAATAGGGTTAGCAGCCCATTTTTAGGGTTCCGTACCTCAAAAGGAAAAAACGGAACCCTTATAGGATCATTTTGTTGTACGTCTGTCTGTCTGTCTGTCCGTCCGGGTGTCAAGACTTTTATCTCGGGAACGCGTGAAGGTATCGTGTTGAAATTAAAACCATATAAGCAGATTCATAGTATCTTGCTGCAGAAAGAATAAATTTCTCAGTTTTTGTAAAAAAAGTTACAGCCGAATGTGTCGTAAAAAACGCACATTTCGACACTCACAAGGGAATCAAAACCTATGGGGTGCTTCTCGTTGACCTAGAACTATGAAATTTGGCAAGAAGCATTGTGTTATAGTACACATTTAGGAAAAAATACTTAAACTGGTAATTTTTAATTTAATCACAAAAAAATAGTGTAATGCAAGGAATGAGGATCCAAATTTTAAAGTGAATTAACCGTATCATATGAAAGAGCTTCATTAGCACATTTTGCAATGTATATTTTTCGATTAATGAAGGAAAATATAAAATATATATATAATTTCCCCCTTTTATCTACTAGTTTGTACGGGACCCTCGTTGGGCGAGTCTGACTCGCACTTGTGCGGTTTTACATAGGAGGGCCCCGCGGCTGCGTAGTGCGGTGCGGGGGACATGACAGCCGCTCCCTCACCACTTCCGCTGCGGTGCAGGTGCACCCCTAACACTGAATGCAAACATTACACCACCGCGCATCTTTACAAATCTACAATAATAAAACTTTAATACAATACAATTATAAATGTACAATAATATAACTTTAATACCTATATTAAAAGACGCACGTTTACAGTCTTTTCTTAGTTAGCTAAAATCAAATGAAAGTTACATACGTTTAGTAATTAATAATTTGTAGTCAGTGAAGAATAAGAAATTTCATTTTTAAATTCTAGGCTATCTCATAAAAAGAGAAGGCTAGATGCGCTTACCATCTTCCACAACACCGTTACTTAGCTCCAGCATTTCAACACCTAGCCTGTCAGATGTAAAAGAGACAACAAATAAATACATATCCTTGCATGTGTTAAATTGCCTGTACTCGTAAACCATAATGCAAGAGTGGAAAGTGTTGTAAGTAGTTGTTGTTAGTGCACCTCGCGGTGAAGTGTCGTGTTTCCCAGCTGGCACCTACGCCAGCGCCGTAACCTTACACCAACACAAATATTTCAATTTCGTAGTCATTCAATTCTTCGCACCATTTCTTCAATACTTAAATAAGCAAACCTTCCTTATCATCGAAATCGTACAATATTATGAGGGGCAAAACCGTTTCTGTTTCTATCGGTCTCTCCTTATGGAAAGTATCATGAACATGCTCTCATAACTAAAGCGTAACACCCACTGAGGCGGGAGCCGCGGGAAAGCGAAAAGGAAATGCAACCTGACACATAGCAAGCGGGCGCTTGCTATGTGTCGAACGAAATTCGAACGTCCCGGAGCACAACCGCTTTCCCGCGGCTCCCGCCTCAGTGGCTGTATTTAGCCTTATTTTTATGAAAGTCATATTTAAGTTAGTCAAGTGTTCAAGGAATCAGTCCTTCAATTATAATGAGAAATTGACGTAAACTTTAGTTTCTATTATATCGTTTCACTGGTAGCTTGTAATATTCTTTAAATATAATATATCCATGGTGTAGTAATAAAAGCTGATGGATGATAACTGCTTTGTTGAAAGCTGTTCGAAGCGGAACCACGCCGTCGCCGCCTGCGCCGCGGCTGCCGTGCAACGGAGAGACCCAGTTAGGCACGCGCCAGTACCTACTACCATTGCATTTCTGCGAACCTTTCAGCATTTAGGTACTTATCTTGCCCTACTAACGCTCTACATAATGCTACTATTTTAACAAGATTGTCTAGAAAGGGGGTGATGTTTTGCACAATGGAATATCGACGCCATTTTTTGATTGTAGGGTGTTTTAATGGGGGAAGTTTGCTGCGATCCCGTATACTAGTTGATTGAAGAAAAAAATACATACATAATGGGCATATCTATAATATCTTACCTAGTTCTGAATGAAAACTTCAAATTTTAGCAAAATTGGTCAAGATGTTAGCGAGACAACGCGTTGTGAGGTCTCAAAAAAAATAGGGAGAAGTTTGCTACGAGCCCATTGCATCGATCAATTTTGTCAATATTTAGCAGAAACAGTCATCCAATGTCGTTCCAAGCCAGCCCACGCTAAGGGGCTGGCTGGGACCCTCCCCAGGGTGACTTCTTGAACAAATCCTGCATAGGCACAGACTGACGTTGCAAAAAGCTTATAAATGCGAGATATAATGTTCGCAGTCGAATCTTCAGTCCTACTTTACCATCAGGCCAGGTAGTGTTGTAACTGGTCAGGTCAAACGTCATTCTATTTCGTATAAAAATCTACACAAGAAATTAAAATTTGTGTTCATACCAAGAGATTTGATTAGTCCATGGTTCATACTATGCTTATAAAGTGTATACTCAGGAGTGTTACTATTCTAAGGCGCTTGAGTATTTTCGGGAATTGCAACTACCACTGTATAATAAAACGCTGCATCCAACGCTTGCATGCCATTACGCGTGGTATCATAGAGGCATTACCGTAACTGCGTTCTGAATGACTTCCCGCACCCGGAGACCGCGCAGCGTCTCCCGCCATGCGCCTGCGCCGCGCCATGCGCCAGTGCGGATCGCGGTCATGCCGCGCGCTGCCTTCCAAAAATCGTGAGCCTCGCATCCAGGACGTATACAAACTTAAAAACAATCATTCGGACAAATTAAATCAAAGACCAATTGATCCATACACCATTGCTCGCTGATTTTAGAGAAGTATTCTACTTAGTGAGCTGCTAAACTTACACAGTTTATTCAAACTCTGCATTGGATTATATTGTCCGGTATCTCCAGGAGCACTCGTGCTCGTAGCCCGGGCTCAGGAGTGGTGGTGAGGTCGCCGTGTCGCCCTCACGACCACTCCTCACCTGACAGTGGCTCCGTGGTTACTCACGCGTGTACAGACTACGGCCCGCGCTGACTGTTGGGGCAGGTTGTTTTGTATAAGCCGGTGCGGCGACGGGCGGCGCGACCACATTTTTCAATGTTTGATTCTTAGAAAGTCAAAATAATTGAAATAATATGTTGAAATAATAATATGCTTCTTGCAGTTTATAAAAAATAATCGTCTAATTGATCTAGCAAGCAGAGCGAGCTAAATTTTGCATCAATTGACAAAATTTGTTTTCGGGCTAAAAGGCCTTCGAACGTTTCGGACGTTTGGATGCACTGGTACTGTGTAGGTACAAGTCTTATTTTTCAGTTAATTCCAACGAAATTTGCTAAACAGATTCTACAATTTCGTAAAATGTATTTGTCGTTAGTAATTTTTAATAATTTGACTGGCCTCGCAGCTCAGTTGGTAGTATGCCTGCCTGCTACGCCGTAGGTCGTGGGTTTGATCCCCACTCAGGACAAACATTTGTGTGGTGAGCATGGATGTTTGTTCTGTGTCTGGGTGTTTCTATGTGTCATAAATGAGCATTTATTAAAAAAAAACTATATAAGTATTCTATCAGCCATCTAGTTCCCATAGTACCTACAAGCTTTACTTAGTGTGGGCTAAATGGTGTTGCGTGAAATGTCCACCAACATTTATTTATTTATTTTCCTCAATAAAGGGGGAAGTTTGTTGTATTTAGCATAGAAATTTGGCCAAAGATATTTTATATATAATATGATTTGGTATGTCTTTGGTATAGTATACCTCTACTTATACAAGAATTTCGAATATGAGCAAAATTGATAAATAGGTTGTCGATATTATAAGGTATAAAGTTTCAGTAAAAAACTTTGTTATCACGACGTCTTCAGCTCCTACAGCTATTAGTTATAGTCTTAGGGTTATATCTTGATAGCTATTTGGAAAGATATTGTATATTTTCAATATATTTTCATAGCCCCAGAGGTCCCCCGTGTCGCTTCTATAAGACATTCCACAACTTTGTTCCACACTGTACGAGTACCTACATGAGCAGTAAGCCCACCAGCTTATCTGCTCGTTAACCTTATTATTTCATGTATAATGAGAGTAATGTGTTGTTATATTGTATCGACGATTAATGCAGACTCTTAGATACGAGCTTGGAATATTTCTCATTACATGGGTGACAGATATACCGTGTTGATATAGTTCAGAGAAAACATAGAGAAGCTTGTGTAACATTTATTTTTTATGATTTGAAGGTTCCTTACCTCAAAAGGAAAATAAATTACAGTTTAAAAAACTATAAAAACACGCTCCAAATTATTGTATTGTCATAAACCTAATCGTGGTCAAAGTTCATTACAAGACTTTTCTAACAAATCCAAACACAGCTATGATACGATGTTCCATCATGAAGTTCTAGTTCATATCTTCCGGCTCCATCATCAGATCAGTTCGACAGTACCATATTATTGTATTGTCATCATAGACATACATAGACATATACATAATTTTATTGTAACAAAAACACACAGAAAATAAAAATCATACACACAAAATAGGTCACAAAATTATGTTTTTGTCACAATCCGGCCCCAGCTCAAACAACATATTAGAATTTACACAGTATTAACTAACCCCAAACTAAGTAAAGCTTGTAATTGTACTACGGGAATTACATACTTAGATAGCCAACCTAATAAAATATTAGACATAGAAATTTATTGTGACAAAAACACATACAACACAAAATAAATATCATTCAAAAAATATAAATCTTACACAAAATACCTATCTAACATGTTTTTGTCTCAATCCGGTCCCAGCTCAGCATAATGCTAGTAGTAAACAACAACAAAGTTGTAAACAACAAAATATTATACCTACCTTTTTTATACATACTTATGCCAATTAGAAATATCCAGATAGAACTAGCAACCATGTTCATCACACAAAATGTTTGCCCTGGGTGGAGAACTGAAGATGGAACCCACGACCGACAGCTTAGAAGGCAGCTGTACTACCAACTGAGCTGAGAGGGTACATTCATATACTGGTAATAAGGAAACGGTCATGATTTGCTTTGAAATTCTGATATTTTGATGGAGTTCTACGCACCATGACTCACATGACACCATGAATCCGTACTCAGCGATATCGATCCACATTCCTGTTGCGTAGGTACTGCACAAGAATGGAATTCTTTCCTGTGAGACCTACAATCTTGGAATTTTCAAGGCTAGAGTGAATAGATATCTTCTAGATCGACGAGTTCCATCCTCGGCCACGCCGTCGCTTAACACCAGGCGAGTTGGTGGTCAATCGTAGATCTATAATGTATTTAAAAAAAACACGGTAAATAACCTGTACTAACCTGTAATTAATATTTTAATAGTAGGGATCAGCCGTGATAGGCGAAAATAGCGTTTTCATCTTACTAGCTCGTAAAGTTACGTTTCCAAGGCTAATATTGGCGTGGAAAAGTTCATTTTGCTCCCTAGGGTGGAAAGTAATTTCAAAATTAGAACACGACGGAGCTCTACATTTTCAATACAAAATATTTCCAACCTCTTTGTATAATAATACCTTCACAAAATAAAGAAAAATTTTTCGATTCAAGGAGGTTGCTATCTTAGCTTAAAGAAACACTAAATATTATAGTAAAATAACTTAGATATTTTGTATATTTACGTGAAATGTAAATAAAAATGTACAATTTACTTTCTCTTAGCAGTGTTTTGAATTTTTAGAACCATTTACACGAAAAACGTTTGGATGAGTAAAGAAGAATGCGACGCGAGTTGTGTCAAGAGCCTAATAGAAGAAAAAAAAATAGAGTTAAAAAAAAATTGTACTACGTAATTTTGTTGTAAATAATGTTCAAAATTAATTAAATGTGTACATGTAAGTGAACTCACGTGATTATAATGTAACTTTAGGACCAGTAAAGTTGCATAAATGTCAAGCAGATTTTTCTACTCGAGAAAATAGGTGAACTAAAAAATTTCCTCGCTACGTTAAGACGAAATTTTTTGTATTGGCACTCGGCTGTAAAGTTATTTTATCTCGTGTCTTCTTGAATCCATCGCTACGCTCAGGATTCTACACTAGAACCACTCGCTGCGCTCGTGGTTCAAACCTAGAATCCTTCGCTTGCTCTGGATTCAACTGTCAGACACTCGACGGTAAAATACAACTTTCCAGCCTAGTACAATAAATAACTATTTTCAATAACTGTGCTATTACTCGAAAACGAAACCATTAAAATCCAATCTGGTCAATGAGTCGGTCTCGATCGCAATCACCGAGTACATATCGCACGTAACGTTCCGTTTCGAGAACTAACGTAACTGTCGCCGGAGTTTAAGACGATGCTCACATGTAAAGCGGTCTATGTAGAAGAAAGCGAAATGAGGCAGCGGCCATCGTTGCGTTGCCGTTTTCATGTTTTTTACGCTTTCTAAATATGCCTGTGAGGTTGTCGACTCGTCTGCCGATGCCTCCGTAGGCCACGAGCCATATTGCACCGACGAGATCTGGTTTATAGCTTTAAAACTAATTATCTTGTGTGTCTTACGTCTTAGCTTGTGAGGAAATAAGCCTTACACAATCTTGAATTCAGTAGTGAACAATGTACGGTAGGTCGGTAGAATATACTATAATAGGCTAAGACATAAACAGCTGTGTAGATGTTATCCATATAGCAGAATGAAACAGTCGATTTCGGACTCTAAACGTTGATCTTATTTTTTTACAGATCGCGAATAAACATAAGCGAATAAAGGCATCTGGTGTTTCAGCCAGATAGAATACCTTCAGGCTCGACATGCTGTAGCAGAGTATCTAGGAACACGGTAAGTCGCTGTGCGTAAGTAGTCGTAACTTCGTGTTTTAACTACGCATTGAGTGTTGAGCCTCCTTTTCGTTCTTGAAAAGCATTATTAATTCAATCAATCAATAACTTTTTACTGACATCACAGAGAGCAATAAAATAATACAAATATACACAAAAGAGAATGGCTCCAAGGGCGGTCTTATCACTAATAGCGATCTCTTCCAGACCACCTTAATATATATGAAATTGTGAGATTAAAGCAACGTATTTCGCCATTCAGCAGTCCCAAGTGACTCTAGATAGCTTACCGTTTCTATAACATATGTATTAAACAGAAGTACTTACTTAAAGTTAATAGAGTCCGTGTGCGTGTGCGTTATCAGTAGGCTGCGATGAGTATATTTATATATATATATATATATATATATATATATATATATATATATATATATATGTATATATATATATATACTGCGAGAGAGCTCGTCACCTATTAACGGCAGCTGCACATCTTCTAATCACTGATCTTTGTCTAAACAATGTTTCTAATGTCATGATAATAACTAGATAAGTAGTACCTACCTATTAACGAGATAACCATTGCTATCATAACTACAACTCGACAAATCTTGGTGAAAGATATCAAAAGATTGATTCATTTGTGGATTTGCAACAAGTATGTTAAACGAAATATAAAATACCTAACTATAAAATTTTTGTGAGAAAGTATGCGTAAAATCACTAAAAGATAAACGCTTTCTTTGGAATAATTCTTGCAAAATCACTTATTTATTTCGAAAAAGTTTTTTGAAGGTTACGAAAAAGCGGAGTTTTGACAAAAATGTGGCCTGTGACATTCAGGGAATGAAGACGAATCTAACGACACCCCACACATCAAAACTGGACAAGCCATTTAGGCTGTTTAGCTCGTATAGAGACTTGCATACATATATACGCTCAAAAAACATAGCCCTCCTTCTCACGCAGTCAGGTAATTATTTGATTTATACGATTCATAATTACTGAGAAAGACAATTCCATATAAGTTAAGTGCTGTTGGTTCTACTATGAATCTGAACTATAAATCCACTCCGGTCCACAAGAAGTTCATTCGCAATTTATCATGATTTCTTTATTTATATTCATGAATGGTTGGCGCTTGAACGCCAACTCGCCTGATGTCAAGCGAAGTTGTGGTCTACGATGGAGCACGCTTAGAGAAGAAACTTGCGATTTTAAAACACCCAGACTGTATCCATAGGGAAAGAACCACTCAAGAAGCGTATTCTAGCAGTCCGTATAATAAATGTAGAATTAAAACGTTTCGTTCGGCCTTTTGGAATATCCACGACGCTGAGCTTGTGTAACCTGAAAACTCTTTAAAAGTCAACGTTCATAACAGTGCATGTTTGTGCAGGGCGGCAGAAGTGTCAGTAGCGAGGCATGGTGCCGCCCCGGTAGCGGCAGCATGCCCGCCCTCACGGGAGCGCTGGCGCTGCTCATGCTGGCCACCACCACGGAGCTGCACGCACAAGGTCAGTACACATACACACAACACTTCACACGTCTTACTACAACCTGGATCAATCTGGACCTCCTCTAGACGTACAAGCTACCAAACGAAACTGTAATGTATACCGTCTGCCAATAGTCTATAGAAAGCACGCTGATACTACTTTAAAAATCATTTCAGTCAGTAATATTAGTCACTAAACAGAAAAAAACAAGATCTTCAGGAAAACATAGATGCTGAATAAATAGCTACACTACACACTCTCAAAACCTCAACATTTGAAGGACGGTACTTAGAGTCTAATGAAGAAGGAAACACTGCAAACCGATACCGGTTCTATTGTAGAAATAAATCCATTTCGTGACTTGCTCAATTGGAGTCGAAACAAAAGTGTAGCAAATCGAAAGGCAGGTCGTTTCGAAACAGAAAACCGAGATGAAGGACCTTCCAAGTGGACCATAATACAGTCACATATCGCGTGTCAGAATCCGTAACGGTGTCCAGTTTCTTGCACTCTAACTACACTCACTGCTGATTAATCTTGACTCAATCAGATATCGATTGTTCTTATTCTGTTCCAAGTATCGGTTACTGTATTGGTTACAGTGGGCTGTAAGTAGGTACCCGCGGAGCAATACGCCAATTGATTTCAACTACTAGATCGTTCGCGTGTTCAGATTGCGTGTAATATATAGCTCCTTTGGATTGCGCTTTACAACTGGAGCTTAAATAAATTACAGTTAAAAAAACTAAAAAACACGCTACAAATTATTGTGGTCAAAGTTCATTACAAGACTTTTCTAACAAATCCAAACACAGCTATGATACGATGTTCCATCATAAAGTTCTAGTTCATATCTTCCGGCTCCATCATCAGATCAGTTCGAGAGTACCATATTATTGTATTGTCATCAGAATTACATACAGCTGCCCATTTTCATAACGCTACAATCCTTGGAAGATGGTTAAATTAGTTACCTTAGATTTCATTACATACAGGTCGACCTAATAAAAGCATGTTAAAAATTGTTTCATACGCAATTAAATAACATAGCATAGGTACAAGGAGATTTACAAGAACTACTAGATTACTAAACTGTAAAAATGGAAGAAGAGTTTGTATTGTTCGTAATTTAAGTCAATTTATTGACTAGCTA
The DNA here is from genome assembly GCA_947563715.1 of Lycia hirtaria. Classification (NCBI taxonomy): domain Eukaryota; kingdom Metazoa; phylum Arthropoda; class Insecta; order Lepidoptera; family Geometridae; genus Lycia; species Lycia hirtaria. Next base: position 32,619,436 of record OX387375.1, read on the forward strand.
CGGCTAAACACGTACGGCAAAAAGACGATTTAGTTTCAACTCGCAGTGATTATAATAAGACGGTAGTATCGCATTATTCATTAGCAGCAGTCAGCAGCCGTTTCCAGGTCAGCGGTAAGGAATCCGTTTAAAGAAATTAGCCATTCATAACGTGGGGTCGCCGGTCGCCGGGCGCCGGGCGCCACCCCTCTCCTGGCGAGTGAATTGTTACCGCGAGCCTCGGACACGAGATGACGAAAGGGATGACTGTTAACAACGATATTGACTGTGAATGATGATGACCCACTTGTAATCAGTATTTGTATAGTTCTGTGACCTAAATTTACCTCAATTCTAATAGCTATTTATAATAGCTATTAGAATTGAGCTATTATTAATATATTAATAGATAGATAGCTTGATATTATTCCGATTGGGCTTTCCTAATGTAAATAGAATAATGTGTCCATATTTTATCCATATAATCGACCCCACTGACCCAGTATCGTTCCTCCAGCATTTTCGTTATACTCGAGTTGGATTTTTAAACGATTACGACGTAAACAAAGTAGGTAGCATAGCAATTAAATTAATTGTGTCGGCAAATAAATCCGAACTGAGCTACAAAGCTGTACAAAAACCATTCAAAATTCTAGAACCATTTCATAATAAGAGTTTTTCATACTTTATAATATTCATGAAGAGGTGTGTGGATTTTTTCTGTAAATGTTACAGTGACAATTTGTCATTGTAAACTGACAAAGGGCGAACAGTTTTAGAGTGTGAGTTGTAAACAGCAGGGTTGTTTGCCTCAGGGAGGGTCGTTCGCCGACTGTCCGCTACGAGCTCAGTCCTTCAGCTTGTTTGTACTCCACTGTTATTAAACCGTCTCACACGGATAAACTGATAGTAAAAACATAAAAAAACGGACAAGTGCGAGTCAGACTCGCCCACCGAGGGTTCCGTACAAACTATTAGATAAAAGGGGAAATCATTTTTTTCCTTCATAAACCGAATAATATACTTCGTAAAATTATAAAACCTGTTTTAGCTTATATTAATGAAGTTCTTTCATATGATCAAATCAAATCAAATCAAATCATGTTGTGCCGATTAGGCACAACATGATTTGATTTGATTTTAAGCGACTAAATTTAGTGTAACATCTTTTATGCACTTGTTGTATAAAATTCTCGTGTTGTATGCAAATAAATTATCTTTATCTTTATCTTTATGATACCCCACATGATACGGTTAAAGAACTATAAAATTTGGACCCTAATTCCTTGAATAAAGACCCAATTTTTTGTGATTAAATTAAAAATGTCCAGTTTTCGGATTTTTTCCTATATGTGTACTCTAACGCAATGCTTCTTGCCAAATATCATAGTTCTAGGTCAACGGGAGTACCCCATAGGTTTTGATTCCCTTGTGAGTGTCGAAATATTCATTTTTACGACGTATTCTTCGGCTGTAACTTTTTTTTTTACGAAAACTGAGAAATTTTATTTTCTTTCTGCAGCAAGATACTATGGATCTGCGTATTTGGTTTTAATTTCAACACGATACCTTCACGCGTTCCCGAGATAAAGGTCTTGACATCCGGACAGACGGACAGACAGACGGACAACAAAGTGATCCTATAAGGGTTCTGGTTTTTTCTTTTGAGGTACGGAACCCTAAAAACCGTCTCAGGTATACACTATATTAAATATATTCTTACCTGGAAAACCCGCATGGCATACTGATTTATTGAGCCCACATTTTGTGATAAGCCTGTAAAGTTGGTATTGTGTCACGTCAAGTACTCCACTGCTGTACTGCTTATGTTACTGGCTAGCTATAATAGTAGTCTTCAGTTTAATTTAAACGTCTTTAGATATGAGTATGGATAACATTGGAATTAGTACAACATGACAAGACTGGCGAGTGGCGACGTCAGGGTGGTAAACTTAAGGGTTTTCAATGCTGTAGATTCCAGGTAAGTCAGGTGGCTTTATGTCAGGGTATTGTGTCAGGTCACCGACCGGCCACAAACACACTCGCCGGGTTCGTGAGTCAGTATCGAGCTAGGCCAGTAATTAGTCCAAGCACGAGGGAGCCTGCCGATTGGTGCAGCACTAGACACGTGTCCACGCAACAAGCAGATAGCACACGGAGCAGACGTAACGACAAAATAAGCTTGTTCATTCTATATTAGTGATACCACTAAATGAGAACTGCGTATTAATGTGACAGACTAGAGTATATTACCCGTATATTACCTTTATACTGGCATTTTGTTATCATAACTAATGATCCAAAATCAGTGCTTGTCAATTTATTGCTAGGCTGTCGGCCTTGTACAGCCCCGAGTATAATGCTTGTCACATCTACCATCCAGGTTGTAAGACTAGCCGATTGTACCACCCTATGGTACTCATGTTCAGCCCCATATCAAGGGAAAACCCCAACCACAGTGAGCTCAAATCGTGGCATGTTTTCATCCATAATTAATGAAATACGGGACCCTTGCGTGATCGTCCGAACTGTTTTACTCTGATTCATCAGCTACTAATTCATACGCGGTACACTCATGCAGTTGGCCAGTTCGTAACTACGGAATCTTACTAAAATACAACACATAGATTTGTTTCTGCTAATCTGCAGGAAACGAGTACAAGACCATGTTTTCCGTTAAACAAAAAGAACGAAAATGTGTAAGAAAAACTCGTACGGCGCGGCGTGAGCGGAAATGAAAAATCCACCAATGTTATTAAGCTGACGGCCCGGCGCCGCCGATACGAATTCCTGCGTTTATCGAAGTACCCGCGACATATTTTGTAGAAACGAATTGTAATAACGAGTGGCTTGTCGGTTCTAACCGATGGCTTCCGATGTGCAATACCGGGACCTCTAATCCAGTAATAGAGAAGCGGTTGCATTGACTATTCATAATTAGCTGTTATTTTTCACGCTTCTTACGACAAACCGCCTGTCGCAGGCGTTTCCTAAACGTTGGAATAATGTTCCACTTAGCCACAGATTGGTAGCTAGTTGTTATTTAGCATAGGTTATGTAACAGTTTGTACTACAGCAGGTATATACCTAATGTTGTAAGTTCGTGGTTGGGTGTCTATTGTTCGCCGGCAGGACGCGGCGGCTCTCCGTTTCCTTCCATTCCGTGAGGTACGTTTTAATCATGTCGCTGTTCTCTACATTTCCTAGGTACTGAAGCCGAGTCCATACGAATGTAATGTGAAATGTTAAGGTAGGATTCCACCAGTAGTGTGAAGCACAGTATCGCACTCTACCGCACAAATGTTTTTCTTGATAGACTCTCGCGAGCAAACATTAACGAAATGTGCGCGCACTCTATCGGACAAACCGATATAATAAATGCACTTTATTGCTCGGACTCGCGCACTGCAGGAGTTTTGCACAAAATGTTTTAAGCCCAATTATGGTGGAATCCTACTTTATCCCAAATAGCATGGATGGTACTACGAGCGCATCTGTGTTCGCACTAAGCCCGACTGCTGATGGATCAGCTCGAACTCCAGCCCGAGTGTTACTGTATTACAATTGTCACGAAATATTTTTTTTTTTTTTTTTTTTTTTTTTTTATTTAAAACCTAGGAGGCCAAACGGGCTATAGCGGCCCCGGCACGTCACTGCGACCTTTGCAGATCTATTGTGACAGCTCCTTTGGATCACAGCACCTCCCCAAGTCCTATACCGATCATATAGTCAGTGATGGCCTTGGGGGAGGAGGTTTTAATCTCTTCGGGTGAGATTATGTGGCCTCCGAGGTGCCGGCTTCTGCTATGGTGCAACGGTTCGCACTCACACAGGATGTGTATGGGTGTTTCATCGTCTGTGTGACAGAATCTGCAAGCCTTGAGTTCACCCAATCCCATAGTGTTGAGGTGTTTGTTAAGCTTGCAGTGCCCGCTTAGGGTTCTGATCAGGATTCTTATACGAGCCCTGCTTAGTTGTAGTGCTTCTCTGGACAGTTTGTCAGTGAAGCCTGCTATAAGCAGTTTGGAGTGCTTCTGTCCGGAGCTAGTTCTCCAGAGCTTGAGAGCCTGGTCCCTACCTCCGGCCTTAAGGGCACTGTATGTTTTACATTTGGATATGCCACAGAATGGCTCGGGTCCAATCGGTTGTTTCTCCGAACCAGCTCTTGCGAGCTCATCAGCAGACTCATTGCCGCTGATGCCGCAGTGCCCAGGGACCCAGGCCAGGGTCACCGTGTTGGAAGAGCCTAGGTTATTTAGTAGCTGGGCACATTCAAAGGTGAGTTTAGAATTAATGTTATCCGACATCAGGGCCTTCAGAGCGGCCTGACTGTCGGAGAGGATAAAGATCCTCTTGCCTGAGTATGATCTGAGCAGGTTTTCATTCACGCACATTATGATGGCGTACATTTCAGCTTGGAAGACAGTGGCGTATTGTCCAAGGTGAACCGTGAGGTTGGCCTTGGGAGCGCCACTGAAAATCCCCGCTCCTGCTCTGTCATCTTTCCTAGAACCGTCCGTGTACCAGACTATGTCACCGGACTTTAACTCTCGAGGCATGTCATCCTCCCAAGTCGTCCTGTCAGGTAGATGTACCTTAAAGAGTTTGTGTAGATTTGTCTTACTCATCATGGTATCTGAGGGCATAGTCATGATGGGGTCTTTAGTGAGGTCTTCATAGAGTTTCCTCATGGTAAGCGATCTCCAATTTACTCGACCAGATATGGAGGCCCTTAACACCGCTGACCTTGCACATGTTTGCACGTGTATGTGTAACGGTACGAGGTTCAGTAGTGCCTCCATTGACGCTGTGGGAGTTGTGGAGAGCGCCCCAGTAGCTATTAAGCAGGCAAGTCTTTGCACGCTGTTAAGGGTATTAATGCAGGTCACCTGGTTGGTCTTCCTCTGCCACACTACGCAGCCATAGGTGACCATGGGTCTCACAATGGCGGTGTACAGCCACAGTGAGGCCTTGGGCTTTATCCCCCAGTTAGCCCTGGCCAGGCGACAGCACGCCCCCAACGCAATTTTTGCCTTTCTTTTCACCTGTTGGAGGTGTTTATTCCAAGTGAGACATTGGTCTAGGGTGATACCTAGGTACTTAGCCTCACTGGAAGTTTGAAGCGTTTGGCCAAAGAGTTTTGGAGGCTTGAGTGACGCCAAGTTCCTCCTCTTGGTAAACGGGACCAAAATGGTTTTGCTAGCGTTGACGGATAGGTTGACCTCGCCGCACCACTGCTCAACCATTTTCAGGGCTCTCTGCATCTGCTCTGATATTGTGCTAGGGCATTTGCCTACGATCACTATTACTAGGTCGTCTGCATAGCCCTGCGTGTAAAAACGGGCCCCATTTAATTTATTTAGGAGCCCGTCGACAACAATAGACCACTCTAGAGGGGACAGTACGCCGCCTTGTGGGCAGCCTCTTGTCAGCCTCAGTTTAACGGTGGTGTTGAGTAGCGTTATTGTGGCTGTCCTGTTGCTAAGCATCGCTTCGATCCAGTTTATGGTCGTGCCATCGATGCCTCGCTCAGTCATGCAACTGATTATTACTTCCATAGAAGTGTTGTCGAATGCTCCTTCTATGTCAAGAAAGGCACATAGGGCAATCTCTTTGTCCTCTATGGCCCACTCCAACTTATCCACCAATTCCATCAGAGCCGACTCAGTAGATCGGCCCTTCTGGTAGGCGTGTTGGTTAATATGAAGAGGTCGAATAGATAGGTACGACTCTCTTATGTATAGGTTGATCACCTTCTCCATGGTTTTTAGCATGAATGAGGTGAGACTTATGGGTCTGTAGGACTTAGGTTGGGATTTGTCTTTATCACCCCCTTTGGGTATGAAAATGACTTTCACCTTGGTCCATGCTGCTGGTATGTACCCCCAAGCGAAGCTGGCTCTGAAAGTTTTCAGCAGCATTGGTAGGATGATATCTATGCCCTTTTGTAGAAGGGCCGGAAAGATGCCATCCTCCCCACCGGTCTTGAAAGGTTTGAAGCTTCTAATGGCCCATGTGACTCGGTGGGGTTTAAAAACAATGGAAGCTTTCCTCCAATCCTCAGCCTCGGGCCTTCTCTTTTTAGGATTTTGGCTGGTCTCTAGCATACCACTGTTCAGAACCACAGAGTCCGGGAAGTGTACTTTTGCCAACAAGCTTATTGTTTCTTCCTCGGATTTTGTGTATGTCCCATCCGGTTTTTTGAGTAACCCTAGATGGGAGGAGGGGGATTTGGCCAACACTTTGTGGATCCTGGCGGCCTGTGCTGTAGACTTGATCTGTCCACAGAACCTTCGCCAGGATCTCCTTTTAGAAAAAGAAAATAGAATTTAGAAATATTACTTTACACGTTAAACTGGTCTGAACGAACTTTTTTTTCCGAAACGTTTAGATAAACATATAAACCTTAGGCACCAAAACAAATTAATTTTACCTGCTTCGCGACTCACACTGCATTCCACTAGTCCATTTATAATGGCTATCAAAGTGCATAATAAATTACCAAACTCAATAATAAATGAATCAAGTAATAAACAATTTCTTAAACTATTAAAACAATTTTTAATACACAAAAGTTATTATTCAATTAATGAATATATAACAGATAAATATATATCAGATAAATATATATTATAATATTTACAAAAAATAATTACTCACTTTACTATTTATAGTTTAATATGATTAATTAATTCACTATCTTTCCCTCTTCCATAATTGGAAATTAATATTCCAATATAACTGTTTATTTAGCTGCGCCCGACGGGGTCCACAATGTAACTTAAAATAATTTCCTATACCACCTAATTGAAACTTGTGGAATGCTAATAAATAAATATGAAATAAGAACTCTGCTTGAGGTATGATGACGAAAGATGTGAACCTAAATACATAGAAAGCGGTGTGATCAACGTGTCACTTTTCTGCAACACACGTTAAAATCTACCCACTTATGTGTGCTTAGATAACATACTGTAGCTATTCGAAATGGATACCTCATCATCACCGTCGTCTCAGGCACAAGAAGTCGTCTGCTGGACATAGGCTTGAATGAATACTTCTTACATCAAACTTATAATGATAAACATTTAGCAGTAATAGTAGTAGTTCATTTTCAATGGTAATAAAGTACTTCAACAGCGATGTTCTCTCCAGAGGTGTTAAGATGATGATGATCACTTACGGCTTCCTATAGTCAAATAGACAAACGCGTACTTTAGCTGAAGTTATTCGGAACGTCGGAAATTCATTGTTCTCTGACCAGTCGTTATTAATGTAACACCCAACCGTTTCCTCTGCTTTGCAACAAATTGATGAATTCATTTCCTTGTGTTACATCTTACACAATAGATCACTTTGTATTTTGGTTCGGTCGCTTGTACCTAATATATTGAGTTCCTGGAACTCTGGAACTTAGTCGTAATCATAAATACAAAATATTACGAGACTGCCATCTTAGTTTAGGTATGTGAAGAAACTCATACATGTGTCTCTAGTACTGTACTATAAGTTATATTTCGGGTTTTTGTTTTGTTTTTAACTGTGTTCTGTTCCGAACTATTGAAACTTAAAAAATACCTACGAGTAGAGAGGAAATTGTCCTTATTTAACTTAAAAGTGAAATTAATAGAAAAAGAGAGAGTAAGAGAGACTATGAGTTTTCTTTCTTTACTGTTATGTCTAGTAACAATTCAGCAACGGTATTTTGATGTCAAGTTTGCAGCAAGAATAGCAGGTCGATCGCAAGATTAAATCCAGTGAACCCAGACACGCGATGACGCGCCCGGCGACCGACAACTGGCCCGCCGCTGCTAATGGATCGCACCGTTACATCATTTGCTGCACAAATTACAAGAGCGGAACAAATAATTGGATCAATTTAGATTTTCGCCGGGAACTTGGACACACTCTCTCCTATAAAGAAATATTAGATTGGTGTCTGATCGGTTTGTAACTGTTGCTAATATCTGATGGAAACTGAGCTCGACTGCGACGTCGCGGATAAATTGACTATTGAAATGTTCGTTTGATTCACCGAGTATTTCTAAAGACGAACTGATATTGTGAAATTTATGGATAATAATACTTTTATTCAAATACGATAACACTAAGCTAGAAATAAATTCTTGTGTTTTCATTAACGGAAATGTTGACCACAGCTGCGCCGGCGCCGCAAGTTCTATTGTAGACTGAGAGTCGACAATATCTGCGGCCAGCCTCATAGATGCTAGGGTGTACTCTGCTCCATAGTAACTAGAATAGGATATAGTATCTGTATATTCTGTGGTGATGGTGCCAGTGAGCCGGTCGTGTCCTAGTGGAGAGGGGGGAGGTGCGGCGCGCGCGCGGGGGGGACGCACCCGGTCGCGCCGCGGAAGCACGCATGGCGGCGCGCGACCCCTCGCCTTGCACTTGCCTTATACTGTATCTTACTCGCTCACTGTTTCACTACAACCAACCGTGTTCTTATGATACATGTTTCCGAAACAAGCCTCTTCTTACGATAATTAGAAACTCAAGTTTTGTAATATAACCTCATTGGTCACCGGCCAACTGACTCTACAGCTAACAGCTGGCAATCGGCTGCTTCGTCAAAAAGGTGACAACAGTACAGTACTGTAGGCATTCCACACATGGTCGGATTTGTGAAGCAGATGTTCCAATGAGATGTATCGTTTCATTTTCAGGATGCCGAGTTTATTGTAAACACAAGTAGGTATATAATGCTGTTAATACATTTTGTAAATTGAAGGATCAGACTGTTTTTAAAGCAAAAAGTCAGTACTTATATCAATTTTTTACAACATTAAACTACAGAGAGACTGAAGATTTAATCAAGATTGTTTCTTAGGCGTATCTAATAATATGTCAGTTCAGTTATATATGTATTTGTATATATTTATAAATATTTTTATGTATCATACTATACAATTATTCTTTCATATGTGTATGTAAATAACAGATATTATATGTTTAATATATTGTATTTATTTGTGATGTATATATTATTATTATTATTTTTAGTATTAGTTTTACATAAACATACTTTGCTTGTTCTATTCTTAATTTTACTAAATATTTTGTAATTTTAAAGACACACAATGTATGATTTATGGTTAGAAAGCTAATTTAATTAATTAATAAACAGTTTGTTGAATTAGAGGTGAAAATCAAATTAAGCAATCGTATTAGATTTCCGCGGCACTATTAACTCAATTTGTATGCTTTTACTTTTGGAAATAAATATATTTTTTTTCATTGTGAACTTTGGGGTTTACTTTGGCTCTAAAACACGGTTTTGTTTTAGAGTCAAAGTAAACCCCAAAGTTAATTATTGAGGTTAACTCGCGTGAGCCCTTGCAGCTCAAAATAGTCTATGTTGACGTGCTATAACTCAATACAACATATTGCTACGCAGGACATGCACAACAAAGGTTCCTCTATTTTTCACTCAACTCATTGAGGTAGAAACGCTCGTACATAACGTAGCTGTGAGCTACGATATAGAAACAATAGATAAGGATAGATCCGACTACATTAGACTACATAGAGTGCCTGTACTCGTGCGTAGAGTTCCTGTGCGTAACGTACTTGTGCGTAGAATGCCCGTGCGTAGCGAACTCGTGCGTAGAATGCACGTGCATAGCGTGCCCGTGCGTAGCAGTGGATCCGGCCAATCATCTCAGCCGGTCATTCAACGGAAAACCCAAATCGAACAGGAAGGCACAGTTCAACGTCTGCTAGTTAATTTATTAACATTTGATAATTACTCAGCAACGTCCAATCATTCTCCTTACTCGGCTTCTAATTACAGTGAAATTAATCTGTGTTCATATAACTGTACCTCTCGTTATTATTATTTCCTGTGTATTTCCAATATATATATGTATATGTAGTTTCATATTTATAATTACGTATACTTACATTTCCAATTGCAAACAACATTTACGCAATAACAATTTGTTTAGAACTTTAGACTAGATGAATAGTTCACTCACGCATTGCGATTCATAAATAATAGTAGCATCAAAACTAAGCAAAGCTTTGGACCAAAATAACTTACCAAACCTAATTACGTTAATAAGATTAATGATAACAATAACGAAGAAAAGTAAAAATACGAAAATAATAGAAAGGTAACACAATGAAGGTAACCTGTTTGTCTCCTACTCTGTAAATGTAATGTATTGATAATGTTGTTCAATTAGGCATCTGCACTTACGATAATAATGTTTAAGTGCAAGTTGAAACCATCGATCATCTTGTATAATGTCTATACTTATATTCACTTAGCACAATCCCGATCGGAAGACATCGCCGTCCGTCGGTCGGAGTGACTGTGTCTGTCGGCGATCAGCGAGCGAAGGCACAGGAACCACGTCCGCCTTTCTCATGCCAATAAAACAAACTTCATCAATCGTCAATACAATAACTACTTCATAGTAACTTTTTATGTTACTGACGAGACGAGCAAGTCGTTTCACTTCCTTAGTAGAACAGAATACTTCAACATTCCAAAAAGTAAAAAAATAAAATAAATATACTATGTAAATTTCGACGACAACGAATAAAACAATAGGTACAAAATATTGTTGTCTGGGAGTGCTGAGCAAGGGCGGAATATTAGGCGATACTGGCTCCAAACTGATGTTTACACTGCTAGGAACTTGGCAGATATCACAACTTGACAGCGAGAGCTAGCCTGAACTGGGCCCTAGAAAAAATCCTATCACTAAATTATAGTTTTCTCATGATTCACTTAATCACTGCTTTAAATTACGTAATTGTTAGGATTCATTTTAGCGTTCTTTCAGGCGTGTGTTGAACACGCATGAAATCCAATTTCAGGAAATCCTAACGGTAGAGAAGAAACTTCGACCCTCAGAATAAGCAACTGGGTTATTGTTAATTGCTCGGTTTGCGTATCAAATGCTTTAACAGCCGTATATTAGGTAGTGTCGTCACGGCCTAGATAGAAGGCTGCTGAACCCGGCGCGCGGGCGCGCGGGCGCGGGCGCGGGTAGTACGCCGGAAGCAGGGGTTCGTTGCGAGACCCTTCCGGTGCGCCCCAGTTGGCGGTTGTCTCTGACCACCTGCCGTGAAAACGATTCATTACACTACACAACACACCTACTGACACTATTTCCCTGATTTTGGTCAGTTATACCAAAATAGAGCAAACTACCACGGATAACACTGTATTCATGTAATAACCTAGAGATGTTGGTGTGGTTGTTCCTGGAGGGATTGAATGTATATTATAAATAATTATATTTAAAATTATAACAACTAGAAGACCAACTTTGCACCAATCAAGCCATGAAGCACAAAAAAAAACAAAATTGATCATAAAGTTTTCTCCTATTTCCTAAAGACATATGTACTCATACGTAGTTAAATAAACATACGTTTTCAAAAACTGATGTTTCGTATTGTATTCAGTCCGCGAGCCGTGGCTCGAGGAGAGCCCCGCTAGGCTCGCTAGCGCGGCGCCTCCGCCGCCCACGGTCGCAGCCATAGCGCTCTCCATCAGGTCCCGAGGTCAGTGCGCACCACCTACACGCTAGCGCCCCCATGCTGCGCCGGATCACTCCGCCCTCGACGGTGTGCACTCACACCCATCATGCGCACACACAATATGTACGTTCACACAGGTACTGGACACGGCGACCTCTCACTCGCTGACCCGGCTCGACTTGCTGGAACACGCAGTATCGATTGTTCGCGAACTCTTTCGCAAATGAAGACGGTACGTAAGGAGGAACGACCCGCAACTGGGACTCATTCTTTTGTTGTACATTTGTCGCAAAAGTACTGAGGAAGTTCTTTATGAAAATCTTTGTTTTGTTTGAACAGGTACTTAGGGTACGAAATGCATACCAGCTTTAACATGGTATAATACTTTGAGATTTCTATTTTCCAACCTTTCTGAGTACCTACAGAACGGGTTATACAATTATGCACTAAAGCAAAAGTATAGAAGTAATAAAGTATGACATAAGTAGAAATGTATTTGATAGAGTGAGTGTAGGTCAGTGGGTCTGTATATTGTGATCACAGGAGATACCATCAGTGCACACCATGCATGCATCAGTGTCGCTTGCTCTCCACACTCCTCGCCACGCTCCACGCGCAGTCTTTGACTACTTTCATTTGATTTCCACTGTATATGTATGTAATGTAATTCACCTTAAATTGAGTTGTGTTTTTCATATATCACTTTCACTGGAATTAGAGAATTCTTTTGAATAATTCGGAGTTATTATTTTAATTCTTCCGCTGGCTTGCTCCGTACGAAGATGCGTGAGGTTTATGATTATTTGTAGTGTAAAGAGGCGAGCTCGTGTTGTGAGAGTTCGAAGATGTCCGCTTCTCGTGATGATCATTATTAAGTATAGTCGTCGGAGAGCGAAGAGGAAAGTCGAAGGTTAAAGATCAAAACTTCGCGGTACTTTAAACTGTTACCTATTTTTTTTACGTTTTAAACAATCCTCCTATTAAATATTCTAAAGTTCGTAGTTCAGATGCAATTGAGGAGTAACAAAATCAAAGTAATAAAAATTGCCAAAAATAATCATGGAGACCGGAATTTTCACCAGTAGACGACACGTTTCATATTTATCACAAAACAAGAAAAAACTGTCCAATAGATATTATTTTATATGGTCTCGACTATAAATGGTTTTGCTTTTAAATATTTTTTTTACTTTTTAACTTCCAATGATATAACGACATTAAACAACAAAAACAGTGCTTATAACTCCATCTAGTTATAACACATTCCGAGCTAGACCGTGGCGCGTGGGCACGCTAGCGAAGCTCGTTATAACACATTCTGAGCTAGACCGTGGCGCGTGGGCACGCTAGCGAAGCTCGTTATAACACATTCTGAGCTAGACCGTGGCGCGTGGGCACGCTAGCGAAGCTCGTTCTAACACATTCCGAGCTAGACCGTGGCGCGTGGGCACGCTAGCGAAGCTCGTTCTAACACATTCTGAGCTAGACCGTGGCGCGTGGGCACGCTAGCGAAGCTCGTTATAATACATTCCGAGCTAGACCGTGGCGCGTGGGCACGCTAGCAAAGCTAGTTAGTAAATTCCTTCGTTAACCATGAATTACAAATAATCTGTATTAAAATAATTTGTAATAAGTGCAATTATTAAGTATATATGTAGGTGTAAAAGTAAAAACGAACGCATAATAACGAATGTAGTAAACGTGTTATTTCCGTCGCGGGTCGGTCGATAGCTCGGACATATGACCACCCTCGCTCCATCGGCCCGCGTCCTGGATATCTGTCGAAGGGCTGCTATCGAAATAAACGTATACAGATTGAAACCACTGATACAAAAAAATTGGCTCTAATTGTACTGTTATATATATTTATTTATTTTTGAATAACTGTTGTCATCATAATAATGTAATGCGAAAAGCGAACGTCGATTAAGACGTACTCGTATAATTAATTAATTAGTGTACGGAGCCGCTCGGCATGCTCGACCACAACACTACCTACATATAGTTCCACAACTCAATGGATTGATTCGTTCGGTCCTCGGTATGGCTTATGAATAATCACATTTCTTTTGATTGCTCTACATTTGTACTTCACATTGTAATGTTCGATCGTCATTTTAACCCCATTAATTTGAATTGTTTATGGAATAATTCTTAAATAATGTTCTTCAATGAGTTCTGTGTTATTAAAATATTAGTTTTAATTGTCGTGCAGCACATTTGGACGTGCACGTGGACAGAGGCAGGTATTTGGTTAATATTTTATTCGATATATTTTTGTGGTTACGCTCTTGTCCATCAGAAACAAATCCACTCAGCATTTGGAATATTTATATAAATATTTCATTTCATTGTATACTCATATTACAAATATGAGTATACAATGGTTCGAAAAATATGGTAAGTGAGAACGCCATATTTCGTCTAACGGCATGTAAAAAAAATGACATAACTTTTTGTTTGAGAGTTAAAATTAAATCTGCTAAATTGTAATTAAATTAAATGTGACTTGTCTACATTTGATCTGTGTGAATATACATAAGTAATACACCCGATGTTGGTGATGTTGGTGATGATGATGTTGATGTGTTTCCGTTGCAGCTGTCCAGGACAGCCGGTGCTACCTGATGAACGGCGGCGCCGTCGAGAGCTTCTTTATCAGCGAGGACTCGCCTGTTGGTAGCGTCATAGGTATGTATTCGTCTTTGTCATAGCTTGTAACTTAACTTCTTTATTCTAGAAAGTAGCTCGATAACCTCTCCAAAGTATTATTGAGTTACGTTTTGAAACGGTAGGTCGAGTGTCCCTCGAGTTGTATTAGAAATAGAAGCAACCATGAAAGCGAATAAAAGATACAAAAACTCAAGTTCGAAATCTATTCGAGGTTGAATCGAGTTGAGTGAAAAGAAAAGTTGCAGTTTGATATTATGGGGATAATAACATAAGGCTTCTAGCTATACTTGTAATATAGTGCATTCACATAATTATAAAGATTGAACATATTCGGAACTATTCCTTTCATGTGAATTATAAGGTATTTATTTCCAATACGTAAGTACCAGAGAACCAATCTAATGAAACTATAATTCGGGACATGAGGAGTGAGAAGACCATTGTGGCTCGTATCGTCTATGTTGGCACGGTGATGTAGATAATATGACACTTACAACGTCCGCAGGCGTGTTGAGCGTGAACGGCGACCCTGACGCGGAGCGCGGCGACATCAGCCTGCGCGTGCAGGAGCGGGGCGCGGCGGTGGGGCTTGCGCCCGGCTCCAAGAACCTGACGCTGGTGCGCGCGCTCGACCGCGAGGAGCGCCGCGGACCCTCCAACGTGTACGTGAACGTGCGCTGCGACCGCAGGCTCACTACCGACCCGGTGAGTACCGCGCCGCTCTACCTTCGACCAGACTTCATGGTCACTGTATCACTGACCCGGTGGCTGCTGCGCCGCTCTACCCTCGACCAGACTTCATGGTCACTGTATCACCGACTTGGTGAGTACTGCGCCGCTCTATCCTCGACCAGATTGCATTTTCACTGAATCACTGACCCGGTCAATACTGCGCCGCTCTACCCTCAACCAGACTGGATGGTGTACCGTTGTTTTTAAACGAATTTTGTGTAGTAATTCACTATACAATTTCAACTGGATTTATGTACATATTGGTTACATTTAATGGTATTTATTTGATATTACGTCATCTAGTTTTCCAAATACAGCCCACCCAAGCTGTACACACCCATCAACGTCCTTCGATCAAAAAATGAATAATGACAAAGATAAATGTAATCTTCGACCACCTCTATAGTGTAAACAACTTCGGCGAAAGAGTGTCACCTTGTCCTCCGCCTCTCCCAATGGGATGATATTCGATAGAATGTGCATGTGTAGTTGCACGCCTGTTATCAATTATATATTAAAGCTACAATGGCACAATATATAAAATGTAACAATAAGGCTGTTCCCCGTTCGGTTGCAGAGTTTTATAATCCCGGTGTCGGTCCGCGTGTGGGACGTGAACGACAACGCGCCGGCGTGGGTGGGCGCGCCGTACCGCGTGCGGCTCTCCGAGCTGACGGCGGTGGGGAGCCGCGTGCTGCAGGCGGCGCGCGCGACGGACGCGGACCAGCCCGGACCGCACGCCACCATACGATACTCCGTGCTGCCGGGACCGAACAGCGTCAGTACTCACTAACATATAGATAGCGATACTCTTACACTATACTACACACGGACACAATACTCACTCTCTCACTCGACATATAGGTAAACAATCTCAAACGTAACAAAAACTGATACTTTCATCGGCGATTAAAGGTTTTGGTTTGTGAGAGGATCTGCCTACTTTGACGTACAGACGAAAATGGAAGAAATATTAAAACTCAGATCTTAACATTGGTCTCACTCCTCAGCCTCATATCGTGACATTGGAAATTAACGTCAGCGTCACAAAAGGGCCGTCACAGTTGTCCGGTGTCGTGCTAAAGAGCCGTCATCGTGATAGGTTCACGTTAGACAATAGGTTGAGCTCTAGTCTTGGTGAGAATTTTCATTATCATTGTCTTCTCAGCCATAAGAAGTCCACTGGACATAGGCCTCCGTCATGAATTTCCAAAAAGACCGATCAGAAGCGGCTTACATCCAGCGTCTTCCTGCCACTTGGAGGAGGCTATGAATGGGGTCATCTGTCCATATAGTGGCTGGATTATGAATAAAAATGTAGAGAATTTTACATTCGCTAAAAACTAGGTAACGTCTCACACCTGTTCTAATTGGTGATGATAATTGTCCAGGATTACTTCGCGTTCGCCAACGAGCTGGACAGCGTGCTGGTGGTGAAGCGTCCGCTGGACTACGAGACGTTGCACAACTTCACAGTAACGCTCCGCGCGGAGGACCACGGCTCGCCGCCGCTACACAACGACACCCAGCTCCACGTGGAGGTGCTGGACGCTGACGACCAGAACCCCAAGTTCACACACGAACACTATACGGCTGTGTTACCGGAACATGCACAACAGGTACTCCTTCTTATGACCTAGTTTCATTGTAAAATTTTAGAGATAAATAAATAAATAAATATTTTGTGGACATTTCACACAACACCATCTTACCCAAACTAAGCAAAGCGTGTAATATGGAACTAGATGGCTGATAGAATACATATATACTTTTTTTTTGTAAATATATACATATGATACATAGAAACACCCAGACACAGAACAAACATCCATGCTCATCACACAAATGTTTGCCCTGGGTGGGGATCGAACCCACGACCTTTCAGGTCAGCAGGTAGACGTAGGCACACTACCAACTGAGCCACAAGGCCAGATCTGAGTACCAACCAATAAATAAATAGTGTAACTTGGCAACATACACTATTTATTGGTTAGACAGATTTATCTTATTGATAAAATAATGGTCTGATAACAAAACTTACATAAAATCAACCCTATTTTCCCTTACGGGATAGGCAGAGCATCGAAAACCATGATACAGTTTCAAAGCCGCCATATCTGGTATATCAAGCTTTTTTCTGGTTAGAGGTTAGATGTAAGGGAGTGGATATTAGAGGGTCTGATAAAATGTTTATGAATAAAAGGTACATACGTGTCCACATTCCCCCAGGGCACGATACTGTCGCCAGCCCCGGGTCCGATATCGGCCGCGGACCAGGACGTGGGCATCAACGCGCCGCTCCACTACTCGACGACGGGAGACAACAAGAACCTGGTGACCATCGAGCGAGACTCCGGGGAGCTCGCCGCCACGGACCTGGCGCTCGCCATCACGCAGCCCGCCACTGTCGTCATCAAGGTACCACTTACAATCACATGGGAAATAACTCATTTACAACGACACGCCAAATTGATATTTCGTAGACATTTCAATTTAACAAGCCACACACTTGAATTGAGTCTAATATCAGTCAAATTAACGAACATCATTGCCAGTATAAATACTGATATTAGATACACAACACACACACACACACACACACAGTTGATACACTACTTTTAACATATTTAATTGCAAATTTGAACGAGTATACTTCTCATGTAGATTGTCGGTGCTGACAGATCAACAAGCATGTATTATAACTTGTAACGCTTTTTAATTTGTATTATGTAAACTAACTTGGTTGTTACACATTTTTATTTGAACCACCACTTTAAGCCGAAATCTTCTACTATAGTTTCAACCACAGACGGCGGTCTTTTTCAAAAGGAGTAGGTCAGACCGCGCAGCGCTGACAGTGAGACGCCGACCGTTGGCGCTACTGTTCAGCGTGAGAACAAACCCAGGCTTAGGTCCGTCCGGTACGTTGCAGGCGGTGCAGGTGGACAACCCGGACCGGTACGCGCTGGCGACGCTGACGGTGTCCCGCACTCCCCCCGCCGCGCCCCCCCTGCCCCCGCCGCCGGGCGTGCGCTTCACGCGCGACGTGTTCACGGCCACCGTGAGCGAGAGCGCCGCGCCCGGCTCCCTGCTCGCCACGCTGCACACCACGCATGCGCACACTGATACGGTGAGAGACACGCGGAGAAAGGAATCTGAAGGGAGGACTCTTCACAATAATACAATTTGTTTATCACAATCTGTAGATGTCATCACATCAGCTGTAGAGTCATCAAATCTATACAAGTAATCAGTAAAGACAAATAAATTACAGTTTAAAAAAACTAAAAACACGCTACAAATTTATGTGGTCAAAGTTCATTACAAGACTTTTCTAACAAATCCAAACACAGCTATGATACGATGTTCCATCATGAAGTTCTAGTTCATATCTTCCGGCTCCATCATCAGATCAGTTCGACAGTACCATATTATTGTATTGTCATTAGAACTACATACAGCTGCCAATTTTCATGACGCTACGATCCTTGGAAGATGGTTAAATTAGTTACCTTAGAATTCATTGCATAGTTAGTTACATACAGGTCGACCTAATAAAAGCGTGTTAAAAAACAGAAGAGCGTCAACAGTCCGAATAAAAAAAATCATACAAGGCAGTTTTGTTGGACCTATATTTTTCTATCCATCCATATATGAATGAATTGCCGCTTATCACAAAGCATCTCTGGTTTGTATTTGCTGACGATGCCACTAAATGTAGCACATGTCTCGTCCGTGCCGCGCAGCTGCAGTCTCCGCTACAGTTCTACGTGTCGGAGCGCAGTTTCCTGGAGAAGTTCGCGATCAACTCGGCGGGCGAGCTCGTGCTGCGGAGGACGCTAGACTACGAGGAACAGGACCACTACTACTACCAAGTCATGGTCACTGATGGACTAACCGTCAGTATCACACTATATTTATTAATTAAACCCATCACGCGTTATATCCGAAATATGTTTTTCCACGACGCGTTGAGCGCATATTTCGAAGGTAAAAGTAAAAGTAATTAAAAAAAATTAAACCGACTTCAAACTGAAAAGAAAGAAATAACTCGAAGAAAATCAATACTGGGCGTCTACTTAAGTAAACCAACCAACTATTTATTTTGAGGTCGGTGTCAGGCCCTAACCCTAAGCTATCATCAACTAAGTCCTACACATACAAATGGTACTCCTACTACATTGATTCAACAGAAACACTGCAATGCAGTATAACGATAAACTAATAAGAATATACCAGAAGTGGATATAGAAGCTATGGAAGATAATGATGATGAATAAGAATAAACCACTGAACATTTAATAGTTTCAACATGTAGTCTAGTCAAAATAAATCCGTTTGTATGGAGCACATCACAGTATTTGAAACTGGGGTGATTCTTTAAAATTATGATAGGAAAATAACTAAAAACCATAGATCAACAATAATCCCCGATTTATAGACTAGCTGCGTACCGCGGTTTCACTCGCATAGTTATTAAATAAAAAAAAAATAAAAAAAACTTTATTAAACTGTAACAAACATCACATAAATCACTATGATAATCTAGAAAGTAATCCTCTTTTATAGTCCTGTCATAGGATAACCTTGGTACCCAAACTAGGTTAAACCTGTGTGATGGCATACCAGGGCCTTCCGCCGGATCTTCTCGTACATTTTAATAGTAAAACTAATAAACTAGTAAATAATAATAATAAAACTACTATACATGCAAATTTTGAAAATAAAAACCAAACCAAATGTGATGCAAAGAAAAGAAAAAAACATAAACAAAATAAAAATATTAGAAACATTTAGCTAAGATTTTAAAATAGTAAAAATATGATTTCCTTTTTCATCTTTTCGGGTGGGAAGGAAGGATATGTAAGGGAGGGAGAAGTTGTTTATAATGTATCACATTATATTGCTCAAGGTGTATGAATGCATAGAAACAGTAGGAGACTAATTTAGTGACAATCGTAAGATAGGTTTCTGTTGTTGTGTAATTTAGTGAAAGTAGCCATTTTACTAATGTGGTTTTTACCAGATATTACACCAAGGGATATAGATTTAGAATACTGTTAATTTTATTATAAAGATAAGCTCTGAGGTAATAAGGTTGTTTTCTCGCAAATATAGTAAGACAAGCCACGGTATCACATACTTTAGGTTTCGCCAATCTTTGTTTTGGACGCTCAGGGTCAAATTTTAATAATTTGTGGTGTGAGAGAATGAGATTTTGTATGAAAAGTTGTCTTACAGTCAGAACTTGGGAATCACGATATAAGACTTCGGTTGAATATCGGAAAGGCTTGTAAGACATGACTTTTAGGACTGATCGCTGCGCTCTTTCAAGTTTAATTAGATGGGTTTTGCCAGCGCCACCCCATACTACGATACAATAAGTGAGCACTGACTGGCATATGGCATAGTAGACTGTTTTAAGCAATTCAAATGACAATATATCTCTAAGGTTCTTAAAAATCCATATAAGTTTTCTGATGCGAGAAGCCATAAATTCAATATACGGGGCGCCCACGACAAGGTTTCATCAATAACGACTCCAAGGTATTTGATTGAGCTCACCCGTTCTAGACATATACAATCACAGGAGTTTCCTGTGTAAAAGTTGCATGTATGTGCTTTAATTTTAATAGTGTCGTTCTGAGGAGTGTATTTTTGTCGCATAGTAAATGCCATAAATTTACTTTTAGAAAAATATTAAGCCAAGAAATCACTTCATAAAGACCATGCTCTGCGTGTTTACCTTCAAAGAGTAAGTTATGAAAAACGGTGATGATTATGATGATGATAAGTAGCGTATGTCCGTCTCCAGGTCCAAAGCTATCTCTATACTAATTTTCATAACGATCGGTTCAACCGTTTGAGCGTGTAAAGGTAACAAAATTAGCTGTAATGTATTTCAAAACACCAGTACCTACATTCATTTAAATAACAATATACTTAGTTGTCTTTTATGTTGTCACAAATCTTATTGTTACTAGAGTAATGTCGGTCCTTGTTAATGGGCTTCCTTTTATGTGTATATTTCGTTCGTTATTATTTTATTTTTACATTACATTTTTTTGTTGCAAGTGACAAACTGTCTGCTACTAGTCTAGTTGCATCACGTCTTTCTGTTTGTCATCTCAATATATACTCATGTAATATTTCTCAATAATTATAATGATTTCTAGAACGACACAGCGTCAGTAAACATCACAGTTCTGAACGTAAACGAGTGGGAACCTCGGTTCCGGTACCCGCAGTACGAGTTCCGGGTGGAGCCGGGGGCCGCGGCGGGGCTGCTTCCGGTCGGCAAGCTGGACGTGTACGACGGGGACAAGGCGGACACCGTCACCCTGACGCTGCGGGGACCTGACGCCGAGTCAGTACACATGTATTTTATTTCATCCCTCGTTGATGCCTAATGTATTTTTTTTATCGTAGCAATTCCATACATTAACATAAACCTTATAATATATTTACCTACGTCGATTAATTAAATAACATATTTAGAAAACAGAAAAGACTAGAGGAGAAGTATACGAATAACCTGCATATAAAGATGGCCGTAATTGCAAAGATATTAAGTTTCTTAAAATGTTTAGTCCAAAATTTAAAATAGAAGCATAAAATAATAATATAGAAATAGCAATTGTGATACCGTGTGTTATTGTATCGGGTCGCAGTATGTTCTACGTGAACCCTGGCGGCGCCATGTTCCTGCGGCAGGAGGCTCTGCCCGCGCTCAACACCTCCGTGCTGCACGTGCTCGCCACCGCCGTCGACTCCGGCGACCCGCCCAGACAGGTGCCTTACTGCACTACACTACATTACATCACACTACACTAAATTACACTGTACAACACAACACTACACCATCCATAAACACCATTATAATATAACAGAATAATTGTACATAACAAGTGTCCGTGCTCATGTCCGCAGACGTCAGTGCCGGTGATAGTGCACGTGAGCGAGCGGCTGACGGGGGGCGACGCGGGGCGCGCGGGGGGCGCACCGCTGGTCGCCGCGCTCGGGGCCGCGGCCGCTGCGCTCGCGCTCACACTCTGCATGCTGCTGATCTACATGCGGCGCAGGTCTGGACACTTCGTAACACTTTAGCTCGAAAAGTATTTATTATATTACCTGTCAAACAGCAAAAACAATCAAATATTGAACATTCAGGATAATTTAACAATAACAACACTTGTTTATTCTAAACGTTCCCTTTACTATCCCCGCAGGCGTTCGAAATCGTCCCCCAGTCCGGGCGCAGGCAAGCCGTACATAGCTCACGAGAAGGCGCGCTCCCCGTCGCCCCCGCGCAGCCCCCCGGCGCCCCCGCACCCCTCCCTCCCCCCGGGGGGCGCGGTGGGGGGAGGCTCGGGCTCGCTGCAGAGTGTGAGTGCGGGCGCGAGCACCATCCTCGCCAACTCCAGCAGTAGTCTCGACCTGAGGGACTCACTCAACAACAACGGGATCAACGGAACCGGTCAGTTGACAACCTGCCGACTACACCCGTAGTCCCTACCTCGAGGTTACGACAGTTTGCCGGTTTGCTCATCATCATCAGAGTCCATTAGAGCCATAAGAAGTCCACTGATGGACATAGGCCTCCCCCATGGATTTCCAAAAAGACCGATTGGAAGCGGCTTGCATCCAGCGTCTTCCCGCCACTTGTATGAGGTCATCTGTCCATCTCGTGGCTGGTCTTCCTACGCTGCGCTTGCCGGTGCGTGGTCTCCACTCGAGAACCATTCGGCCCCATCGGCCATCAGTTCTACGTGCTATGTGCCCTGCCCACTGCCACTTCAACTTGCTAATCCGCTGTGCTATATCGGTGACTCCTGTACGTCTATACGTATCTCTTCATTTCTGATTCGATCTCGTAGAGAGACTCCGAGCATAGCCCTCTCCATAGCTCGTTGCGCGACCTTGAGCTTCCTTATAAGGCCCATATTTAGGGAGCACGTTTCAGTGCCGTATGTCATCACTGGTAACACACACTGGTTGTAAACTTTCGACTTGAGGAACTGGGGTATATTGGACGAGAAGACGCTTTTAAGTTTCCCGAACGCTGCCCAGCCGAGTTGGATACGACGATTGACCTCTCTCGCAAAGTTGGACCTGCCTAATCGGACCGTTTGTCCTAGGTCGACGTATTCGTCAACAACTTCAAGAGTCGAGTTCCCCACAGATATTGGGGTGGGCACTACATGGGCGTTCGACATAACCTTCGTATTGTCCATGTTCATTTTGAGGCCCACCCGTTGGGAAACTCTATAGAGGTCTTCGAGCATCGTACTGAGCTCTTCCATCGACTTTGCCATGACTACTATATCGTCGGCGAACCGAAGGTGAGTGATGTACTCGCCGTTAATATTGATGCCGAGCCCTTTCCATTCCAGAAGCTTATAGGCATCTTCCAAACCGGCGGTAAATAGTTTCGGAGAGACAACGTCTCCCTCCCTGCCTCACGCCTCTTTTCAATGAAATTGCCTCTGAGTTCTGGTCTTGTACTCGGACTGACATGGTGGCGTTGTTGTACAAACACTTCAGCACTCCGACATACGGATAGTCAATACGGCATCGTTGGAGAGCCTCAAGCACCGCCCAGGTCTCAATCGAATCAAAGGCTTTCTCATAGTCCACAAACGCTAATCAAAGGGGCAAGTTATACTCTTCGGTCTTCTGTATCACTTGCCGCAGCGTGTGGATGTGGTCTATGGTACTATAGCCTTTTCGGAAATCGGCTTGTTCTGGAGGCTGGAAGTCATCGAACCTGCGTTCAAGACGATTCGTGATGACCCTTGAAAACAGCTTATAGACATGGCTCAGAAGCGAGATGGGTCTGTAGTTCTTCAGCAAAGTGTTGTCTCCTTTTTTGAAGAACAGTGCCACCACGCTTCTGTTCCATGCTTCTGTCGTTGTACCTTCAAGCACGACGGAATCGAAGAGCCTCTGAAGGACTTTCAGTACCGGTGTTCCACCCGCTTTCAGTAGCTCTGATGTAATTCCGTCATCGCCCGGTACCTTGTTGTTCTTGAGCTGTTTCAAGGCTATCCTAATTTCGTACAGGCTGATGTCCGGGATATCTTCGGTATAATGTCGAGTCAGTTTGGCTCTTGGATCTTGGCTCTTGGATCTTTGCCCAAACTGCTAACAGGTTTTTGAACCGATGTGTATAACTGTCCATAGAACCTTTCGATTTCTCTCAAGTCTTCTGCTTTGGTCGACGCTAGACTGCCATCTTCCATCTTCAGCTTCGTCAACTGCCCAATAGACATCTTTTGCGAACACTTTGGAGCCTTTATTTCGCTCTATCGTCTCTTTAATACGTTTAGTATTAAAGGTACGGATGTCGTGTCGCATAGACTTTGATATGAGTCTATTGAGCCGCCTATATGACTCGGCGTCACCGGAAGACTACAGTTGCAATGAGTGTTTTTCATCCATGAGGTCGAGGGTATGGCTCGAGAGCTTTTGCGGTCTATTTGTACGGTGGGGTGTATAAAACTTCGCGCCCACCGTACGGACAGTTTCCACAAACCTGTTATTGATCTCATCCACCGATGCGCAGCTTTCCAGGCACTCGAAGCGATTTGATAGTTTGAGCTGAAAGCTCTCGGGGTCTTGGATATGAGCGCGAGTGGGTCGGAGTGTAGACTTCATCATACGGGACCTGTCAAGTTTAACATTAATATTCAAAGTGCCTCGTACCATTCGGTGATCACTTCCGGTTTTAACCATGTTGATCACAGAGACATCATTGAATATTTGTTTCTTGGTGGTCAGGATGAAGTCTATCTCATTTCTCGTAGAACCATCGGGACTCAATCAGGTCCATTTCCTATGAGGTGGCTTCTGGAAGAAAGAGTTCATCATGAAAAGTCCCTCTTTCTCCAGGAAGTCGGCCAATCTCTGTCCCCTGGGGTTTCGTTGTCCATATCCAAATTGCCCCACTCTCAGCTCATTTTCGCATTTCCTGCCCAGCTTCGCATTGAAGTCCCCCATAACTACATTAAAATAGGTCTCAGAAGTGTGTATGGCCCTACTAATGTCCTCATACATCACCTCTACCTCATCATCGGAGTGTGCCGAGGTCGGTGCGTATACCTGGATGACCTTCAGCGAATACCTCTTGGATACTCTGAGTATCAGGTACGCAACCCTGCTCGATACACTGTCGATGGCAAGAATGTTGTTAACAAGGGACTTGTGGACGAGAAACCCGACACCACCTTAGGATTGTTGGTCGCCCTCCCGATAGTACCAGATTTCAGGGTTATCGTGTCCTCCCCTCTCGTCGGACTTCTGATAACTCCAGGATATCCCAATGTAACCTACCCATTTCTTCTTCCAGCTCAGCTAGCTTCTCGTCTGTCCTCATCGTGCGAATGTTGCGAATGCGACTGGGGGCCTGGTATTTTTGTCGTCTGTCATAGGGGGGGTTTTGTTAGTACTCGCCACGCTTGGCAGGCGGGTTGGCGAGCGCAGTAGGTGGCGTTTTACTCAGAATGTGCTGCTGCCCACTTCTGGTGATATTTCCCTTAGCCGGTTCTTACGGCACCCACGGGAAGAGAGGGGGAGCTATTCTAAGCCGGTACCCCACGGCACACGGCACGGTTTTGCTCATCAGTGAAAATTAACCTTTTTAAGGTTCCATAGTAACTACGAAGAACTCTTATAAATTCGCCATGTCTGTCTGTCTATCCGTGTATCACAGTCATTTTACTCAGAGACTATTTTTCTATTAATTAATAATTTTAAAAGTTCCCACATAACTCATTTCCTCGTTTCCCCGCAGCGTGTGGGCGGCAGTCTGGTCGCGGTGGGCGCAGTAAGATAGCCCCCCTGCCCCCCGCGCTGGCGGCCCCCCCGGGGGCCGGGGGCGTGTCGCTGATGTCGGACCACCTGGGCGCGGGCGCGGGCCGGTCCGGCGTCGCGTGGCCGAGCTCCACCATCCCCGCGAGGGTCAAGAAACTCTCCTGGGACGACGCAGCCGAGAACAAGGTACAAGAACACTACATATATACACACATACCGTTCCACTCTGGGGGACTAACGCTCGGGCTGAGTTTCAAAGGTAATGGTGAGGCAATTCTTCTCGGTTACCACGTTTGATCCCAAAATAACCCAGCTATAAGTAGCTAAGTAACTTACGAAAGTGATCTAACGATATAGAGTTTTATCACTTTTTTTATTTCTGTATCTGTTATAACATAAAGTATAACCATAAAGGCTAACTCGCGTTTTGTGCAGGACAGCGCGGAGGCACCCGCGGGCACGGAGCGCGCGCCACACGACCACATGAACCTCACCGTGTACTTCTAGCGCGCGCCCCAGCCCCCGCGCCCCCCTGCCTGCTGCCGCTCCACTACAACCCTCCCCACCCTCCCGTCCCCCCCGCGCCGCTCAGATCTCTAACATACGCTCCTCTGTACGACGACTTCGATCACAGCTACCGACCTCCCTCCGCTTGGAACACGGAGTACTTCGTTCCGGAACCTACGAGACCCTACGCCGCGACGAACCTGTGGGATAACTTTAAAGGAAACGGTATTCTGAAAAACCACACTTACGAAGAAAATAACAACGTTTCGAGGAAGGCGAAGAAGAAGCGGACGTCTCTGACGTGGGGTCCGCAGAAAGTGAAGGGGAAGGCATCTAGCGGTAAGAGCGTGAAGTTCTCCCCGCGGACGTGGGGTCCAGCGGCAGCGGCGGCGCCTGCGCATGCGCACGCTCGCGCAGAGTACGCGACCGTCAACCCGAGGAACCTGAGCTCGCGCTACGTGCGACCCGCACTCTTCAGGAGAACCACGCTCAAACAATGAAATATTCATGTCACCGTTTAAAAGAAGTCTTTGCAATATTTCTACATTTCACTGACCGTGTACAATATTTTTTCAATTCGTATTTTAACGTTCGTTACTGTTAAGCTATCCATTACATACCATTACTGTTAAATTATTCAGACACCTTTTAATCACTATTGTACAAATATCTCGCCAAAATATTTTTCTGGCACTGATACTGTATAACATAGGTACTTTATTCAATTCAATAAATCCTTGCTGTATTATAGAATACGCATGATTTATTTTTATTTGATCATAAAAATACTAACCATAAACAGATCCATTCTACAAAAACAGCATTAAAATACCCTCAAAAATAAAGTTACTAGCATTGTAATTTCATGTTAGACAGAGAGCACACGATAGCGAATAATGACGTCATTGTTCATGTTCGCCGTACAAATTCTATACAAACTATAAATGTTAATATTTTGGAAATTTACATTTTTAGTATGTAATCAATTAAAACTATTCTTCCTATGAAATAAAATTCATGCATGTTCCCTTTTGTAATGATTGCAGATTTTTAAACGATTATTTTAACTTCTGAATATCAGGTGCAAAGTGTAGCGTAGATGCAGTGTGGTCGATCTTGTTGAGTACGTCGAGTTGAAGTTGTAAAACATTTCTTATTCTGTCTTCCTGATTACTTCATTAGCTGTAAACAATTTCAAGTTATATACCTAATTACTGTAAAAAAATAATCGATTAATTTGTAAGTAATGTAACATTACATACTCGTATGTCTAGGCTGTGTTAAGACAAAATTATAACGTTTACCAAAATATTGTTCATAAATAAGTACATATATCTAACTTAAGAACAAAGTGCTTATACAAGTACAAGTTATATAGAAAGTTGAAGTAGCAGAAAAATCATAGATACAAGTAATTGTTAATAAGCTGTGTGTAGAAACACTACAGTATTTCTAAAGATTAAAGTGAACATTTTCCACTATTATGCCCATTCACCCATGATGCTCGTCCCTTCATAATATACCACAGGGTTAGAACTGCTAATCATTTTATAAATAGATTTTTTGGTAATATTATTAGTATAAGAAATTGTTGTAAAATGTAATAAACTCGCAGAGCCCCAAGTATTGAATAGAAAGAGAGATCATTGTGTGTAACTATGTAAGTATTTAGATTTTATTATACAGTTGTAAAGATTTATTGTTATTAAAAATGTTTTAGTTACATATTTATGTAGTTTTATTTTTGTGATACGAGTGACTACTACGAAAGTAAACTATATTATAGTCTCCGACGCGGACTATGACTCCTAGCATGGGCGTATATATAGGGGGGTCCAGGGGGTCCGGACCCCCCCCCCCCCCCCATGACATTGGCCGGAAAAAAATTAAGTGCTGTCAGAATGGCGGAATATCGCGGATGGCACGGATGTTACAAAATGTACATAAACACCAGATGCGCGGTTGTCATAACGACAGTTTTACTAGAGATGCAGTATGACTTTAGTCCGTCCTTCGCCCGCGCATACTACAAACGCGCATATCTAATCGAAACTATATATTTTTACCCGACTGCTTAAGAAGGAGGATAATGTTTTTCAAGTGTATGTATGTTTGTTTCTATATGACAGCCTACAGCCTGAACGGCTTGACCGATTTTGATGTGCAGGTGTCATTAGATTCGTCTTTGCTTCCAGAGTGTTACAGACTATATTTTGACATCTCTTGCAAAAATAGAAAAACATTATTTCGTAACCTCTAACGAATTATTTAGTAACAAACAAGTATTTCTTTTAACTATTCTAAAGAATGCGCATTTATAATCTTTTAAAGCGATTTTACGCATAATTTCTCTCAAAAAATGTTCTTAATATGCTTCAATATTTTACGCACTCGCTTCGCTCGCGCATGCCCACATTTTTGAAGATATTAAATGACTGAATGAACATATAAAAAATTCGTCCTTCGTAAAACTAGAAAATAACATCGCTAAACATCAGTCGATTTGGTGGTCAGTCGTAGGTCTATATGTAAAAAAATGTACCACAAAAATTTCAATTCGATCCAAGCCAAAAATATTTTTGCGTTAACAATTTGTAAAAGATCGAACAATACTCTTAAAGTGCCGTACTAATAGAAGCAAATAATTCACCAAAAAATGTTTTCCGACTGCCAAGGAAGTAGCGCGTAGATATGTTTGTAATTTTCTTTAAAGTCATATATTTAAATTTTTACTTTAATTTTAAATAATAAATTGGCAATAAATGCATTCAAATAGTTGTAAATATATTTAGCGTAAAAGTCACTCTTATTCAGTCGGGTATTTCATTTTTTTCTTTTAACACATATACTTGTTTGGTACATCTGGGCCACAAAAACCTAGGCTAGCTTACACGATCAATGAATCAAATTACTTCCAAGATTTCATTTTAAAAACTTTCTAAATTTTCGCGCTCGCTTCGCTCGCGCATTATTACTATTTTGCCATGTAAGTACTATAGGCTCACTAATAGGAGAAATAAATCATATTATTATAAGCACACTACTACAATTTTCGCGCTCGCTTCGCTCGTGCATGCTTCTTACCTGTCTTTTGTTTACTTGAGTCATACAAATGCTGAGCGCTCGTTAAAATGAGTGAAATCTCCCGTAAAAATAACTAGATGTAAATTAAACTAAATGTACATCTAGCTTAATATTAATGAATAATGTTCCGACGTTGCCTATACACTTATTTATTAAACTTTATTTACAGTTATACTTTGTTCGTAGCTTAATTTTCATGTATTTTAATGTTTATAACTAAGATTGACGTTTAGAAACCAGTACTCGTCTGCGTATAGTCTATATGACTACCTACCGGTCTAAGTAAATTAGGAAACATAGGTGGCTATCTAATTCAGTTACTTATGGTCAGATGAATTACATACATTCCCCCTCCGTTTCCCGGGAGGCTTGCCTTTGGTGATGTAATATAGGAGAGTATGTATAGATGCGCGCGTGAGCAGGTATTAGTATGCGCTGACAATGCGGTGTGCAACACGAATACATTACATTTGTTATTGTTATGGTTATACAAAGTAGGCCATGCCTGTGTTACGTATGAAAACACTTGCCTACATTTTTGAATCGGTCAAACGACATTATTATTATCAGAGTAGGTACCTAAGTAATAAGCGTTAGTTATTTTATTCTAAAAAATGACAGAATTAAATTTAAAATCATTGCAAGCACTTGTTGGGGTAGAGGGGTTGGGGTTGGGGTTGGGGTTGGGGATGTGAATGATTGCGAGCAAATTCTTAAATATCATTCGAAATAAAGTCATATCATAGATTACTTTCAAACGATTTAAAAATTGAGCTCCAGGGTAGTCTTCTGTGCTCCAGGTTAGGTGTCAACTATATAGTTACCACTGACTGGCCTTTTAACCCTGGCCCGAGAGTGCGCATGTACTTCTTCCTGGTACATTAGAGTTGTAAAAGAACACCATGGAGGCTTTTCACTGATAGGCCGTTATAATTCTGACGGGGATGCCAACATAACCACTCTACCTCTCCTGCAACCAAGGTGGTATCCATAAAGGATTTCCCTCGATAAAAAACAGGACTAGTGCGAGTCAGACTCGCCCACAGAGGGTTCCGTACAAACTAGTAGATAAAAGAGAAAAATCATATATTTTTTCTATATTTTCCTTCATAAACAGAAAAATATACATCGTAAAAATATTTAAAAACCTGTTTTAGCTTATGCTACTGAATCTCTTTCATATGATACCCCACATGATACGCTTAATTCACCTCAAATGTACCTCAAAAGGAAAAAACGGAACCCTTCTAGGATCACATAATTGTCCGTCTGTCTGTCTGTCCGTCTGTCCGGGTGTCAAGACCTTTATCTCGGGAACGCGTAAAGGTATCGAGTTGAAATTAAAACCATATACGCAGATCCATAGTCTCTTGCTGCAGAAAGAAAAATAAAATTTCTCATTTTTCGCAAAAAAAGTTACAGCCGAATATGTCGTAAAACCCTTCTCATAATGAGAAGATATGGCCCGCGTCCAGCAGTGGGACAATTGTCAAGTTATCAGCCCTGTTTTCTGCAAAAACAGGGCTGATAAAAAAAAATCGGCCAAGTGCGAGTCGGACTCGCGCACGAAGGGTTCCGTACTATCATCTATAATACTACAAAGTTTAGTTCTGTTTATAAAATAACGAGAAATCAACGAAATTCCAAGTAGTAAATTGCAAACTTATAGGTAGGTTTTCGATACACATCCGGGCAGCATGACATCCGCTCGCGCGAATGCGCGCGGCTATGGCTCGCTCCGTAATGTTACCTCCCCCGCTACCCGCGCGGCCATTGCTTAGCAACCGCCTCGCGCTCGCGCCACCACCACACCGCGGCGCGGCGCTCGCACCGCGCTTAGATGCACGGATTATTTACATTTTGTGAGTTTTTATGTATTAGATTAGGTATTTATTTTTATAGTTAGTATATTTCTAAATATTTACTTACAAATATTCAAGTTTCTACCATTTAATTAAGATCGAGTAAAAATTGCTTAAAAATTACGTTTGTTGTATGGGAGCCCCCCTTTAATATTTACTTTATTGTTATTTAATTATTTATTTTGAAAGGTAATATACAAGTAAATATTCTGTGAAAATTTGAAACGTCTAACTGTTACCGTTTTTAATATTGAGCAAAAAAATACGAAATAAACACGTTTATTGTATGGGGACCCCCCTTAATATTTTTTTTTGTAATTTTTAGTATTTGTTGTTATAGCGGCAACGGAAATACATCATTTGTGAAAATTTCAGCTTTCTAGCTATCACGGTTTATGAGATAGAGCCTGGAGACAGACAGACAGACAGACAGACAGACAGCGAAGTCTTAGTAATAGGGTCCCGTTTTTACCCTTTGGGCACGGAACCCTAAAAACGTAAAAAACGCACATTTCGACACTCATGAGGGAATCAAAACCTATGGGGTACTTCCCGTTGACCAGAACTATGAAATTTGGCAAGATGCATTGTACACATATAGAAAAAAAAAGACGTGTGGCACTGCCGCGGTAAAGCTATTGCATAGCATTTTTTATCAACTTATGTAATTATAATTATTTATTTATTTTATTTATGCAGTATTCCTAACACCCCCCACTCCGACCGGCACAGCGGTGATACTTTTTAGTTTTGCCATCTATCGATGAATAGCAGAACTTTTAATGACTTTTTGAAATATCACGCTTGTCTCTTTAGTTTTGCAAATCGCCTCTAGGTGGCATTGGTTGTATCGGCGTTACTGCGTTAGGTTATTTTCGTTACGGAATTTCTGGATTCGGTCTCCACGCTCAAGGCCCGCGATAGAAGCTATGCAATAGCTTAATATCCGAAAACTGGACATTTTAAATTTAATCACAAAAAAATAGTGTCTTTATGCAAGGAATGAGGACCCAAATTTTAAAATGAATTAACCGTATCATGTGGGTTATCAATGAAAAAGCTTCATTAGCATAAGCTAAAACAGGTTTTTAAATATTTTTACGGTGTATATTTTTCGGTTTATGAAGGAAAATATAAAAAAAAAGACGTGTGGCACTCGGAGACTGCCGCGGTAAAGCTATTGCATAGCATTTTTTTATCAACTTATGTAATTATAATTATTTATTTATTTTATTTATGCAGTATTCCTAACACCCTCCACTCCGACCGGCACAGCGGTGATACTTTTTAGTTTTTAGTTTTGCCATCTATCGATGGATAGCAGAACTTTTAATGACTTTTTGAAATATCACGCTTGAAATATCACGCAAATATACCTGAGATGAGGATGGAAGGGCAAGAATAACAACACAGCAAAGTCGTATCTATTAAAATTTCTGAGTTGTAAATGCAAGAAGTTTTTGATGCTTAGTCAATACTTATGTTTACAAACTATCTTCCAAATAAACTCCAAAACGTTCCTTACTACTTGCTATTTGCAAGTAGTGATGCTAACATGTGCTTTGCTGAAACTTATCCTGTTACGTAGCTGTACTGTACGTGTAGATATAGGCATACTTACTTAGTCTGTGGATATAGGTATGTCTACAAACCGCATAGATTAGTAAATGTATATGAGTAAATAAATGAGGTAAACAAACATATTGAGGACACAGTATGGCTTAGAAGAGTGGAGTATAATGGTGACATTATTATAGATTAAATGACAACGAATTCAAAATTAAGGTTGACGACTAAGGTTGAGGACTTTAAAATTAAGGTAGAGGACTTTTAGGTAACCAAATTTATACTTTCCACTTTCATTTTTATTCTCTGCAAATCATACTACAAAGTTTACCAAAAATGTAAACATGCAACCAGCGATAACATAAAGATTAAAGATCAACGAGACGGCTCCTCAGCCGGCTGACATGAAGCAGGTAGTGCGTTTCTCCCGCCATCACGCGCCGCTGGCGCGGGCGCCGCCGCCGTCGCGCGCGCAGCCGCCGCGACAGAGTACCCGCGGCGACCGACCGATGTGTTCGTGCTAGAAAGTGAGCTAACAGTGACGCAGCGACAGATGTAACAAACACATATAAGGTATGCGCTTGTGTTTTTAACCTACTACAAAAGGAGGTTCTTAATTCGACTGTATGTTTGTGACGCGATTACTTCGCGGATGGATTTATTATTTTCCTATATCATTATTTCAGTTTAAGCATACATTGATTGTTTTTTTTGTTTGATGGTTAATATTGCAAAGGCGGATATGAAATGTATCAAAATCGGTTATCGATAACAAAATAACTGGGAAAATATGTCATTCGTCGAAATTGCGGATTTTGAAGCCGATTGTTTCAGTTTTTAAACTAAAGTACTACCTACCTATCCTATATAAATTGTATCGATGGCGATATTCATAGCTATAAATCTAGCAATTTCAGTAAAGTGTCCAAAATCCTCGACTAGGTATAACAAGGCTAGGCTCAACGAGTATATGCAACAAAATACCCGACTGCATAAAAATGATTTTCGTAATGTGACTGTTACGTTTGATTTGTTGTTGAGTGTACATTTTCAAAGATAATAGTCACTAACGTAACGTAACGTTTCTAATTAAGTACAATAATTATTTAATACCCATATGATATTTGCCTAAAATTAACCATTCTATCGACACCTTGAACTTCAACATCGATCAAAGTATTTAGGCTTTAGAAGGGAAAATAAAAACATATTACAACATAATATATTGCATGTATGTAGGTATGCACCCAAAACATTAAGCTCTTCGTATAGAATTATTATTATAGGTAATATGTTTTACTCGTGTTTCTTGTAGGTACCTACATTTTGCATCTATAAATGCCATAATTATCGGGTACTTTTTAG
Organism: Lycia hirtaria; assembly: GCA_947563715.1. Taxonomy (NCBI): domain Eukaryota; kingdom Metazoa; phylum Arthropoda; class Insecta; order Lepidoptera; family Geometridae; genus Lycia; species Lycia hirtaria. The sequence continues at coordinate 32,653,533 of OX387375.1, forward strand.
GATTCCGTACCCAAAGGGTAAAAACGGAACCCTATTACTGAGACTCTGCTGTCTGTATGTCTGTCCGTCCGTCCGTACTTCCGTCCGTCTGTCACCGGGCTGTATCTCATGAACCATGAAAGTTAGAGAGTTGTAATTTTTACACATGATGTATTTCTGTTGCCGCTATAACAACAAGACTATCTAAAAAACACAATAAAATAAATATTTAAGGGGGCTCCCATACAACAAACGTAATTTTTTGCCGTTTTTATAGATAATGGTACGGAACCCTTCGTGCGTGAGTCCGACTCGCACTTGGCCGGTTTTATTAGTATTCCGTAGTGACTATAAGGAACCCTTACAAGTTTATTTATTTATTTTAGAAACACCAACAGTATACGTATTACATGAGACTTAGTAGGTAATCTCTAATATAAGTTCTGATAAGCATACCTTTCTTTAACAGTTACAACCATTTTACATAGAGAATTTTAGTTGGTATGTACTATGTAGATGTGATGTGATGTGTGCAATGGACATCGGGGCTATACATTGGTGCAGTAAAACTTTCAAAAAAGAAAATAGGGGTGGCACTCCATATATATAAAGAAGGGATGTATTTTTTAGTCTTACCCCATAATGTGAGGTATCATTGAATAGATCGTTTAAAATAAGACAAATCAAAAACGATCAATTTTTTTTATTCTGTGAAAAATATTTATCAAAATATTTTTAGGACTGAAAAACCCAACTTCAATAAACGCAATTTGTTTACTTAGAAAACATTATTTCAGTTATCTCTATATATATATATAAAAATCAATTGCTGTTCGTTTATCTCGCTAAAACTCGAGAACAGCTGGGCCGATTTAGTTGATTTTGGTTTTGAAATGTTTGTCGTGGTCCAGGGAAGGTTTTAAACGTTGAGAAAATATCGGGTCCACTCATTGATAGGCGATACAAAGTACGCTGGGTCATCTAGTTTTGTTATAAAAACCAAAGCACTGAACTGATTTTGATTAAATTTATATAGGAGCTCCGTTTATGTATCTATCCAACAAAAACGGAATCATCAGAAACAATTCATAATTGGCGAAGTAATCGCATAAGAAACATACAAAATAATCGGCCAAGTGCGAGTCGGACTCGCGCACGAAGGGTTCCGTACTATCATCTATAATACTACAAAGTTTAGTTCTGTTTATAAAATAACGAGAAATCAACGAAATTCCAAGTAGTAAATTGCAAACTTATAGGTAGGTTTTCGATACACATCCGGGCAGCATAACGACGCTCGCGCGAATACGCGCGGCTATGGCTCGCTCCGTGATGTTACCTCCCCCGCTACCCGCGCGTTCGCGCCACCACCACACCGCGGCGCGGCGCTCGCACCGCGTTTAGATGCACGGATTATTTTCATTTTGTGAGTTTTTATGTATTAGATTAGGTATTTATTTTTATAGTTAATATATTTCTAAATATTTACTTACAAATATTCAAGTTTCTACCTGTTAATTAAGATCGAGTAAAAATTGCTTAAAAATTACGTTTGTTGTATGGGAGCCCCCCTTTAATATTTACTTTATAGTTATTTAATTATTTATTTTGAAAGGTAATATACAAGTAAGTATTCTGTGAAAATTTGAAGCGTCTACCTGTTACCGTTTTTAATATTGAGCAAAAAAAATACGAAAAAAACACGTTTATTGTATGGGGACCCCCCTTAATATTTTATTTTTTTTAACTTTTAGTATTTGTTGTTATAGCGGCAACGGAAATACATCATTTGTGAAAATTTCAGCTTTCTAGCTATCACGGTTTATGAGATACAGCCTGGAGACAGACAGACAGACAGACAGACAGACAGACAGACAGACAGACAGACAGACAGACAGACAGACAGACAGACAGACAGACAGACAGCGAAGTCTTAGTAATAGGGTCCCGTTTTTACCCTTTGGGTACGGAACCCTAAAAAACATACAACCAAATGGAGAACCTCCTTCTTTTTGGAAGTCGGTTAATAATGGCTAATAGTATAGAAAAGAAATGTAAACAAATGTTTGTTACGGTTATCTAAAACTAGGAGTGATAACTCGTAAGTACATTTGTATGTCTGACAATATTTGCATTCAGAAATCAGAAATCAGAAATATTGATAACGCAGGCAGCATTGACAACAATATATTGATAACGCAGATCAATCTACATAGATTAACCACATTATTGGTGCATATGTCCAATTATCTAGATTGTAATGTAATACACCTACATTCATGATACGTTAGTTACCTAGGTAGATGTTAGTGCTTGTGGTTGTGTGTTATTTGTTATGGTTTGGTTGGTAGTTTAACTTCCACTGTAAGTTGGAATTTTCTCCTAATGTAAATAATTGTACGAAATAATGAAAGCCCACAATATTCAATTCTTGGAACAGTGTTTTAGACCCCGCGCGTCTGTACGTGACTCTGGCATCGTATCACTCAAAGTCGAAACTGTGGATGAACAGATTTTGCATTATTTTTTTGTTTGAAGTGTTTTTTAACAAGACAATTTAAGTAGCTATGGTTCAAGAAAATTTGATCAGTTACTTTCTTTTTTGCCGGTAGTTTTTAAATTGTGACATTTTAAAAGCCAATTAGTTAGGGTTCTGTATTAACCACGAGAAACCCTTATAAATTCGCCTGTCTGTCTATCTTTCCGTATGTCACAGCCAATTTAGGCACTTGATCAGATACTATTAGTACTACATAAACGAAATTTGGCAGATATGGCACTTTTTTCTCCTTCACCCCATCGTGTGGGTTGAAAATTCCTGCATTTGTCAATAGGCCGTATAGACCGCGGCCAAAGGGCGGCAGCGTCCTAGGGGCGGCAGATTGAACTAGGGTATCGATTTTCAAGATGAGTAGGGGCGGCAAAAATTTAAAAGCCTACTGGCGGCAAAAGTGTAAATCCGCCACTGCTTAAGTAGGTATTTTAAAATGAAATATATGTATTTTTAAATAAAAACTACGGGTCACCCACGTCTGTTTTAAGCCGAAATATCCGACTATAGTTTCAACCGCATTCGGTGGTCTTTTTCTTCGGCGGTAGTTTTTATTTAAAAATGTGTGAAAACCACGTTAGTTTCCATAGTGAAATATATGTACATATATGTATATAACTACCATTTTCTTCACAGATTCGATGTGTTCTCGATATAGCCCACCAAAGGTGAAAACTCCGTTTATTTAGTTTCTAAACTAATAGACCTAGGGATTCATAATAATTCATAAAGTTTTTGTTACGGGCTACTACTATGATACCATATACCATAGTAGTAGACCATATCAAAAACTTTCAATAAAAATATTTTAAACATTTTATAATTACAACTTTTCGAGATATAGCGATAAATATGTAAAATATTTACGGTGTTATGGTACAGAGGTTATTAACCTTTTTAAAAGTTACGTTAACAAAAAAACTCGCTAAAACTGATCTTCTTTTAGATTATACCCTACCATATACAGGCACGGACTTACCACTTAAGTACATACTTACTTACATACCGTAATTCTTGACAAAATAAATTATTTTTTTATTGAATTTTGGCATTCAAAGAACGTTTAAAAAATTCTGTTGACAAGCATCTCTCCAGGCTAGCAAAGCAATGGCGACGCCAGTTGCCACTGATGTTGCAGTTGTTTATGCTTTCCATCAGGCGAACCATCTGCCTGTTTTCTACTCTTTACATTAAAAAAGTACTTTATGAAATCTTTCTTCTGAACATAACATTTTAGAATGTTCGTCATCTTTTGATGCAAGAGCGAAAGCACTCACATGTTTCGAAACGTGCAACTTTACAATCTGCGATACGAGTGGGAAACCCAGATCGATGATGAGTAAGCGGATGCATGGAGGCGAGTCGAGCGCGACTCAGGACCTTGTTTACCAGAACTTTCTCCGTTGCGCAACTCGCGCGTGTGACCGCTCGAGGCGCGCAGGCGCACGCCGCGCCGCCCGCGCTGGCACCCGCCACGTTGGACGCGGGATTAATGGATCGCGTAACAGCTGACGCACCGTGGCAGTCTGCTAGTTGTGTTGTCAAACGATGTGGGTTACGGGCGTCCGCGTAATAGCCGAGGTCACCGGGGCGGGGTACAGCACGCCTCATACCTTATCCGCTCCGCCTGACTCGGGGTTCATTGCATTATCTTGTGGTGTCGTGCACTTTCTAGATAATTCTTTCTAGGGGGAGGGGGGATGGAAATAGAGGTGATTTTTTAAAATAATATTCTTACTTTCAGATTGATCCCATACAAAACCCGTTCAGTAAATTCAAATTCTTTATTTATCAGTGAAACTAGGTAGATATATGAGTAGTGTAAGTGCATAGGTCTTAAATAATTTGCCGAGTTCTAGTTTCCACCTAGAGAGGTATTAGTAGGTTGGTTTTTATAACAAAATTGCGCATTTTGAAGTCTTTTTTCAGTTTTTAGGGTTTCGTACCCAAAGGGTAAAACGGGACCCTATTACTAAGACTCCACTATCTGTCTCTCTGTCTGCCCGTCCGTCTGTCACCAGACTTTATCTCATGAACCGTGATTGTTAGACAGTTGAAATTTTAACAGATGATGTATTTCTGTTGACGCTATAACAACAAATACTAAAAAATAGAATAAAATAAATACTTAAGAGGGCTCCCATACAACAAACGTAATTTTTTTGCTCGTTTTTGCTCGATATTGATAACGACAACAGATATAAGCTTGAAATATTCACAGAATATTGAGTTATATTATTCACTTTAAAAATAAATAATTAAATTAAAATAAAATTAATATTTAAGGGGGGCTCCCATACAACAGACATGATTTTTGCCCGTTTTATAGATAATGGTACGGAACCCTTCGTGCGCGAGTCCCACTCGCACTTGGCCGGTTTTTAAACTATAATTTTATTATAATAATAATTCCTACTCAAGTTTGTCAAAGTACTCAAGTATAACTTGTTCTACATATAGAGAAGGTCAGTGTTGACTTTAAACACTAAAATCTTGAAGCTAGAAAGTTTCTACGTTCCACTGGCTTCCACCATACTAACTCCATGTCAGTCGGCAAGTACCTTGAATTATTATTGTTACTGACATTTTAGGGGATAGAATAGAATAGAATAACTTTATTGTACATCCATACAGAAATAACTTAAAAATTTATAATAAACTTAATTGAAAGTACAACGGCGACCTTATCGCATAGAGCGATTTCTTCCAGGCAACCTTAGGGTGTATAGGAAAATGAGGATGGATGGTGTAATGTGGGTGGGTGATGATGAATGATGATGAGGGTGGGGGGATGTGGAATGAGAGAAGTGTCAAGCTATCCCTTGAACTCTATTCAAATGAGCTGAGCTGTGAGCTTGGCGTACCTACTTGATGTAGGTACGCCAAGCTCACAGCAAGTGACGTATACCCACGGTATTTATTACTGGGCTCGCGAGGTGTACTACTCGAAGAACTACTATATAGCTAGTAAAATAATATTAGTTAATTTCAGTATCGTGTCAATTACCAGATGTCAGCAACATTATACCTAGCAGCGCTGGTGGCGGTCAATGCGGCCGCCGGCGTCGGCGCGGGCGCCCTGGCAGAGAACGCGACGAGCAGCGCGGGCGACACGTGCACACTACTGCCCGCGGAGGGACCGTGGAGCGCCGCACTCGAGGACTGGGTCACTGCTGACCGCGTCACGCTCACCAGGCACGGTACGGACACCCACATCACGACTAATATGAGTTTACTCGCCAGTTTCCTAGCTGCCTCAGATTACACTAACATAAGATATTTCATTTACCTAAAGATGTGTATTTAACCACAGCTGTTTTATTTTTTGCATAAAAATGATATACTTATAGGTAAGTAGACAGGAGTAGGTAGGAGAGTAGTGGGTAGTAGAGGTAGGATGCTTGATAGGTCAAGTGACGTAGCGGTGGTATGATATTCACTGCTGCTAGTTTAATAACAAGTAGGTATATGGTTAGAAAACACAAAAAGAAACGACTGAATCGGTTTTGATGAAACATAGCTAAAACACGTGTTTTTAGCTATGTTTCATCAAAACCGATTCAGAAACTCAATCTAATCTGTTTTTAAACAAAAAAAAACGGACAAGTGCGAGTCAGACTCGCCCACCGAGAGTTCCGTACAAACTAGTAGACGAAAAATATACATCGTAAAAATATATAAAAACCTGTTTTAGCTTATGCTACTGAAGCTCTTTATGATACCCCACATGATACGGTTAATTCACTTTAAAGTTTGGGCCTTCATTCCTTGCATAAAGACACTATTTTTTTTTTGATTAAATTAAAAATGTCCAGTTTTCGGATTTTTTCCTATATGTGTACTCTAACACAATGCTTCTTGTCAAATTTCCTAGCTCTAGGTCAACGGGAAGTACCCCATAGGTTTTGATTCCCCTGTGAGTGTCGAAATGTGCGTTTTTTACGACATATTCGGCTCTAATTTTTTTTACAAAAACTGAGAAATTTTGTTTGATGATTTTCTGAAAGAAAGAGCAAGATACTATGGCTCTGCGTATATGGTTTTAATTTCAACACGATACCTTCACGCGTACCCGAGATAAAGGTCTTGACACCTGGACGGACGGACAGAAGGACAACAAAGTGATCCTATAAGGGTTCAGTTTTTTAGATCAAAATCGGTCCATCCGTTTGAAAGTTACAATGCCACAGATATATACACAGACATACACATTGTGTATGTGTGTCTCACACGTCTAACATATAACGCCCCTCTTTTTGGGTCGAGGGTTAAAAAGGAGAATGGTTCGCAGTAAGGCACACAGTGTACTTTGGTGCACATTTTCATAGCTGATAGGAATTAACTAGCCATTAATTACCTAGACACAAAAAGTATACACATACAATGCAACTAATTCATGGAATGTCATCAGGTCGTATAATGGCTCTGCCTCCGTCACAAGGCTACTATGTGTCGGATCGCATCGACCTGGTGCCGCCGCCGCCACCGCCGCACGGGCCGCATCACGGGCCGCAGTACGGGCCGCACGGCATGCTCCACCGCGGGCCGTACCCGGCGCACGGGGCGCACCACCCGCCCCACGGGTCGCAACACGCGTCTGCAGACCGCGGCCCGGACTCTCCTCCCCCCGGCTCGCAATATCCCCCGGCCGACTCACCGGTGCGGCTGCAAAGCGCGCCGCCAGCCAACGCTCCGTCCCAGAGCGGGGGCGCCGCCCCGATGCCGTACGACGAGTGGCACGTGACGCCGCCGCCGCCGCCCGGAGCCGGCGCCGGCGCCGGTAAGATCGTCAACCGACCGACCAACCCCTACAAGGATCAGTTTAAACCGAGTTATGTGAGTCAAACAAATAGTGTTCATAAAATTACGTACTTACCTTCATACATACTTAGATAAACTCTTTATTAACACACCTTAAAATTAACAAAAATGTTCAAACGGAAATAAAATGAAACTAGTGTAACAACGGGCAGCTTTATCGCTAAAAGCAATCTCTTCCAGGCAACTACACAAGGAACGCCTATAAAATATTTTTTAAGTAGGTAGAATGGACTCACGACTGTTTCAACATATAGTGAAGACAAAGTCTAAGGTCTCTTAGGAACATTTGCCCAGAATATACTCAAGTTTTTAAATTCATATGTTTCTGTTAAACTATAGGATTTTGTAAAATTAAATGCAGATCGCTCTAACATTTAAAAAAAACTTTACTCCATGTTGACTCAATGCAAATGAGTGTATGGCAAAAAAATGAAAAATACGAGGTGCTCGTTGATGTCTTTTGTACGACGCGATGGTACTGAGACGAAACAAGAAAAAAGAAACTTGAATCTGATATTAAAACTATAATTTTAAGCAAATGAGAGTTAAAATAACGCGATAAACTTTGTGTATTATAATCTAAAATTAAGTATTCTTTGAAAATATAATTCCCGAGAGTTAGTCGATGTATTGTGTAGGTAATTACTAAGATAAGTATCAGGAAACTAACAAGAAAAGCTGTTGATCTCGTATTATCTTACGCGCGTACCTACTTATTTCAAATGTTGGTAATTGAATTTGTAAGAAATAAAGGGATACACTTATAATAAGATGCTTTTATTTAAAGATAAGAAATATTTTAAAAAAGTTTTTTTTTTTCAATAATTAGGCAAGTATCTTATATATTGGCACTGAAATTTATAAAGCATATTCTTTGTAAACTATGTCACCTAAATAAATGTATAAGACGAATGTTACGTGTGCGCAGCCGCCGCCGTCTCCCCCCCTCCAGCAGATCCCCGTGCATGGTCTGTCAGACCGCGTGGACGAGGCGCGTCCCCCACCGCCTCACAAGCAGGTCTCCGAGACCGACCTGTACCTGCTCGGAGCCATCGAGAAGCTCGTCTACCGCGTCGACTTCATGGAGAAACGGCTCCGGAAGATGGAGGAGAACATGCACTACCTCGTCGTCGGAGCAGACCCCAAGCCTGGTATGCGGATCACAATCATAAATATTTCATAGACCTCATGAACCCGATACATAGACACGTCAAATTAATCAAGTAGATAGATTCCGCAGTGCTGATCTCCATTTAACTTGATAGTAACCTGATAACTTCTGATTGATGATTCATAATTTGTAATTTTAGATCCAAGTCCATCCGGATATGGAGTCATACCTACCCACTAGTAGGTAGGTAAGAGTATGGAGTCATACCTACCCACTAGTAGATAGGTAAGATCCGCCATGGTGCCGGGGCACTAGAATACGGCATCAGTATCCCCTGCCTGTAGTAAGAGCCTACTAAAATAGGATTACTGGCCCCGGAGTTGGTCGGAGTGGGACTCCGACCTCCATTTCCCTCTCGTCAAAAAAAAAAAAAGAAAAAAGTAGATATAGCTAAGACAGGATGATAGGATATACGAATCCGCCAGGAACAGTTCGTCACAAACGATAGCTGTGTTCTCAATGATGCTTCTCTTCTCCATGTTTATCTGTTGATCGTTCGACACCCATCTACGTATTCTTATAATTGTACATTCCAGAGCCATGTAAGTCGAACTTCACCCGCTTGGGCACGCGCTGCTACCACGTGTCCTCGGAGGCACTAAACTGGAAGAACGCAAACTACGCGTGCCGCAAGCTCAAGGGACACCTGCTCGAGCTCGACGACGAGGAGAAACGAGCGCTCACCGCCGGCCTGCTCGCTGACAAGAACCTTAAAGGCACTTAACAAATACTTAATAATAATTAATAAACACCTTAACATCTCGATAACAAGCACCACGACTACATGGATCCCGAGGTAGAGAGATAGGGATGCAATATCTAGCATGGCGGCTGTAACGTGCTGCAACTGGCATGCTTATGGTTTGTAGAGGCTTACATTGGTATGCTGCTATCTTAACATTGTACTTACAGTGGAATGGTACTCACGCAGTAAAGTTCTTCTGTGTACCCACCCAGCTATGCCATTTTTTCAATTCATTGATGAGCCAACAATCCTAGTGTTTACTTCGACTTTTTATTTCTCCTTAGTCAGTAATTATCGACAACCAAATAGGTAGGTACTTAGGTTTTTTTGGCAAAATAATAGTGTAAGTACTTAACGATAACAGAACCTGTACTTTACTTAGAACAATAAGGAAAATTTCGAAGTGTTCCTTGAAGCCTTTTGCACGTTGGCATGGAAAAAGAATCAACTCTACAGTAGGAATCTATGCTATCTTTGATAAGCTATAATTAAATCGAAGATAAAATATCTATACCTCCTTACTTTCCATCGGTGCAGTGTAAACATGACCATTCAGAGTAATGTAAGTATACCTAATTATGATCCAACCTGTCCGGCAGGTGCGGACTACTGGACGGGCGGACTGAACCCGGGCCTGCTGTGGATCTGGTCGCACTCGGCCGCCGCCGTCGGCAACACGACCGCGGACCCTCAGCACTCCACCACCATCGTGGGCGAGGGGCGCTGTCTCGCGCTCGTGCATGATCCTGCGGTCAACACCTACGTCTACAGGTACCCTGCCTACTGCGCTACTCATAACTGTCTTACACGCGCTTTGCCGACTCTTGCCGGTCTAGAAGGGATCTATCTCGCCCGACTACAGAGGGTTCATCTCGTTCGCGTACAGGGGATCATCTTATTACCTTTCCGCATGTGATTTATCTTACCTGTCGCTTTCCCCAAAGGGCATAAACATTAAAGGATCGGCAATGTACCGACAACACCCTTGATGGTGTTGCAAATGTCTGTCATCATTATCTCAGCTTAGGAAGATCAACCCCGAGATGAACGAATGACCTTATACAAGTAGAGGGAAGACGTTGGATGCAAGACGCTTCAAATCGCTCTTTTTGGAAATTAGTGTCTATGTTCACCAAATGTCTTTAGATTATCATTTATAGACATAATAAGCATTACAGTCATGACTGTAATGCTTATTATCATCCGTGCCATTTATTTGTTATCGATGACATAAAAGCAACGTTTCCAGGGGTCAGGACTGCGCGCTGCGACACCGCTACGTGTGTGAGAAGAACGAGGACAAGAGTAAGCTCGGGAACGAGATCGCGCGCGTCGCCCGTGCGCGCACACTGCAGCGAACGCATAATATGGAGTGGCGGGACGACGACAGCGGGGCTTATACTATCTAGCAATGGCGTATCTAGGCATATTTTCTAGGGGGGTCTGTCCACTAAGATCTCTACTGGAATCCTGGGGTGGACCATATAGGCCATTCAGGAGCGGACCAGCCTCGGAATTTATCGCGACGATATAATTACATATTCGATAACGTAGATTACGTACGTTATCGAAATTAGAAAAATAATACAATACGTTACAATAGAAGAATGTTCATTATTATAAGATACTCTTCTTAATGTTTTTTTGAGTGCAAATCCTAGTTTGTACTCACGACACGAGTTCAGTGGAGTGTGGCGCCTCGGACACGAGCCGCGCCGCATGCCGCGGCGTGACACGTGTCGGCGGCGGTCGGGGGTAATACGCAAAGGAAATTAGAGTAATACTTGGCCAATGTTAAGTCGCCTCGATTCTCATCTTCAATATTTAATTTAATTATTATTTATTTGTCTATTTATGAATTAGGCTAAGATATACAAAATGTAAGATAAAATAAAGGAAATCATTTTAATGAAGGTTTTTAATTGAAACACATCACTAATTTCGGCTAGATTTATTAAAAAAGAAACTTGTGTACACTAGCTTACTGAGACTATCATATTTACAAGGTTACAGAATCACAACAACATAACTTATAAAAATAAATAAGATTTATATATGACTCGCGAGTGCACGGCGCCGGCGGCGCAAGCGCATCTCTCGTCTTGTCTTCTGCCTTTGATATGGTTTTTAAACATTCGTCCCAAAGTCAAAAGAGAAGATGTTCGGACGAACTATAGAGATAATAATTGAATAAATATAGAAAATATACTGTAATATCAAACTTCAATCACAATATGTACAATTTTGACGAAAAATAAACTAGATATTTGTGTTAGCGACGATCTCTAAAACCACAAACAGAAATCGCCCCTAACATATCATACTTATACTTGAGTAAAGAAATACGAATATTTTTTATAAATGGTTGTTTATTTAAACTTCCTTTCTTGTTTTGTCGGTTAATTATAGTGTTAAAAGATCTTTATGGATAAAAATGATAACAAACAATACATTCACACATGTTTGTCTCGTCAGCTCGTCAGGTTGCTTCAAAAGGCGCGCTGGGACAAATTTACAGTAGAGAGAAATCAGAGGCGATTACAGTATAATTATTGGGAGGCACTTGTTTACAAATTCCACAGATATATCTCAAGAAGCAGATGTGAGAGCGCACGCCGCTCGAAGCATTCTGACTCACGTGGTATTAAGGCGCCGGGGTGACCGCCACAGTACGTCTCGTCGCGCGCGACATCGTTTTTACATACAAAATTATTAAAAGTACTACATATGTACATGTACGTTAGCTTTACGAGAACGCTGTTATGATGTATTTATTAAAAATAAAATATTTCGTTATCTGTTATTTTTAGATAAATAAAAAAGGCGTTATTTATATATAAATACATCGCAATAGCTCTGTTTGTGGTTTATAGCTATTCATAACAACAATTGTTACAAATAATTTCTAAATGAGGTTGACGTTCGCATATTTATCTAAAAATTATTTTAATATTCAACTGATAAAATATGACACGCGCGAGACATAGACGGCCCCCACCCTGGCACCTTAATATGAAATTTGTCTAAAGTGGCACATCCCTAGCACTGACTATGTCGCAGTAGTATTAGTCTCGATAAAGTATAATTCTAATATGATATAGTCCGACACTAAGCCTGAACGTTGCGCGGGCGCCGGTCGCCGGTCGCCGGTTGCCGGTCGCCGGTCGCCGGTCGCTAGGGTTGCCAACTTTTTTCGCCTCCAAAGGACAAGAGTGATCCAAAAACTCTTACAAATTGTTTGTAATGACTCAACTTATGTTCCAGTCAGACTCTGTTTAAATATAGAGCTGTCGCGGTAAAACACGGGAACTAACGTCTGGAAGTATGTACTCTCTGGTATGGTACTCTCGTATGGCATATACCGTCTTACATATAAACGCAGAATAAGGGCAGTTTAGTTAAACAGTGTTTTGTTCCGTTTTTGCGCGCGACAGTTCCCGTCTGACAGTCAGTGAATAAGATTGTATCATGCGTTTGACCTCATACAAGTGGCGGGAAGACGTTGGATGCAAGCCGCTTCCAATCGGTCTTTTTGGAAATCCATGGGTGAGGCCTATGTCCAGCAGTGGACTTCTTATGGCTAAGATGATGATGATGATGATGCGTTTATAAGATGGATAGTCTCGACTGGACGAAATAATGAAATAAGGACAGCAGCACCCTCGACACCACATTAGTTATCTAACTGAACAGATTATATGTTTTGAAATAATGAAATAAGGACAGCAGCGCCCTCGACGCCACATTAGTTATCTAACTGAACAGATTATATGTTTTGAAATAATGAAATAAGGACAGCAGCGCCATCGACGCCACATTAGTTATCTAACTGAACAGATTATATGTTTTGAAATAATGAAATAAGGACAGCAGCGCCCTCGACGCCACATTAGTTATCTAACTGAACAGATTATATGTTTTGAAATAATGAAATAAGGACAGCAGCGCCCTCGACGCCACATTAGTTATCTAACTGAACAGATTATATGTTTTGCCATTTTTACAAAAATACAGGAGATGAGATGTCTCGTCTCGTCGACATGACACGAGTTATGCGAATGTAAGGCACAATGAGACGGGAGGCTGGTAAGTGGCAACACTAGCGGGTGTCGGGTGTCGGGTGACCGCGGCTCGACGGTTGACGCGGGTTCTGTACGGCCTACAAGGAACATGACTAATTATTTATACTATAACTTTATTAATAGTTTTGCTATAGAGATCTCGCCACGCTTACAAAGTACGAAATTATATTAATTTCGCATTCAACGATTAGTTTCGAGAACTTGTAGAAAATGAATTAGAAAGACATTCGTATCACAAACCTACATCTCGGTGTAAACACGACTGTGTCGTGTCAAGTGTCCGCAGTTCAACCGTCGTCTGTCTCGCTCGCGCATACACTTTTTTGAAGATGTAAATGGCTGGATGACCTTATAAAAATCATTTGTAAAACTAGAAAACATCAACTGACAACCTTTATCTTGGGAACGCGTAAAGGTATCGTGTTGAAATTAAAACTATATACGCAGATTCATAATCTCTTGCTGCAGAAAGATAAATAAAATTTCTCAGTTTTCGTAAAAAAAAAGTTACAGCCGAATATGTCGTAAAAAACGCACATTTCGACACTCATAAGGGAATCAAAACCTATGGGGTACTTCCCGTTGACCTAGAACTATGAAATTTGGCAAGAAGCATTGTGTTAGAGTACACGTATAAGAAAAAATCTGAAAACTGGACATTTTTAATTTAATCACAAAAAAATTGTGTCTTTATCAAGGAATGAGGGTCGAAATTTTTAAGTTCTTTAACCGTATCTTGAGGGGTATCTGATGAAAGAGCTTAATTAGCATAAGCTAAAACAGGTTTTTAAATATTTTTACGATGTATATTTTTCGGTTTATGAAGGAAAATATAAAAAAATATGGTTTCCCCCTTTTATTTACTAGTTTGTACGGAACCCTCTTATACACAAAAATCATTTTTGCGTTAGTAAATTTATTTTAAAAAATGATTTTTATGTATGAAAATTGACTTGGATCAAATTGAATTCTTTGTCGAATATTTGTGATGTTTTCTAGTTCTACAAACGACGATCTGTTTATAAGTTCATTCAGTCATTTTATATCTCCAAACATGTGGGTATGTGCGAGCGAGACCGACGCTGGTCGAACTACACACTGTTAATGTAATTATTATGACGAGGTACAGTACCTGTATACTGTATACTGTACAGTGTACAGTGCACAGGCGCGGCCGCCGCTGGTCGAACTACACACTGTTAATGTAATTATTATGACGAGGTACAGTACCTGTATACTGTATACTGTACAGTGTACAGTGCACAGGCGCGGCCGCCGCTGGTCGAACTACACACTGTTAATGTAATTATTATGACGAGGTACAGTACCTGTATACTGTATACTGTACAGTGTACAGTGCACAGGCGCGGCCGCCGCTGGTCGAACTACACACTGTTAATGTAATTATTATGACGAGGTACAGTACCTGTATACTGTATACTGTACAGTGTACAGTGCACGGGCGAGGCCGCCGCCGCGTCTCGGGAAGCACTCGGAGACAGTTCGAGTAGAAAGAACAAACGAATCACACGAAAATTGTAAATAAATAAATTATGTTACATTATGTACACACGGTGGACGACCCCCCACTCCCCCCCTCCCCCCGGCGGTGGCGGGCGCTCCACGGAACACTCGTGTTTGGTTCAGTCGACTCGCTCTTGATAGTAATGGCAGTTATAAGTCACATTGTCATTATATCTCATAGACTAATTTGTTAATTTATATCATGATTAGAACATGTGCTATTTCAAAATGTATTTACGAATACAGTTGAAGTAAATTAACTTAAAATTTGACAAAATTGGTAGAAATCATTATCTTTTCTTTATTATTAAATTGCTTGTTGTATAAAAAAACTAAAATCTATCAAATCTCCCCTTTTCTATACGGGAACTAAAAATTTACTTCGAGTGTCCGATTTTTTCTCGCAGTTTTCTTAAATTATAAAATTTCAAATAAAACTTTGTATGTTAGTAAAAAGGAGTTAGGATCACAACAATAATTAAGTCGGATGCCGACTTCGTCGCGTTTAGAACAGGTGAGATTTGATATATGTCAAGTTTACCGTGCACTCACTCAATATGTATATGTATTGGGCAACCACACGCAATGTAGCCTCTAACATAACATCTGAGAACATTTGTAACAGAAGAATAACAAAGAGATCCAATGACAAGTTAACAAACTGTCCACAGCGCATTAACTAGACATGTCTAGTACTTGACTTGTGATGATACCTTTACTTACAAACGATGGAACATTCAGCGCGGAGAATCATCACAGTTTATAAGATCCTAGTAACTGGACGCGGAGTGACTACTACAAGACACTAATAATGTCTCAGTTTCCCACTTCACCCAATCATCATTGTTGTAGTCTCCCCCTCTCCTGTCAACAACGAGTCAAATGTGTATAACTGTGCGTAGATTGCACACGCGCACACGCACACAGGTACACGCGGCACGTGTACCGTTTGACGTGTCTGGGTGCGACGTCTAGTTGAAGTGGAACTTGAACTGGAAGGGGCTGCCGTGCTGGAAGTGGTGGAAGGGGTTGTGGAAGGGTCCCCCTCCCCCCGCGCCGCGCTGCGCCTCCGGGTCGAGCGGGTCCACGCCCTGGTCGAACTGCGCGCGCTTCTCGGGGTCCGTCAGCACCTGCGCACAAGTACGTCTCGTACGTTACACGTGTCCTTACGTCACATGACACGTATCTGTACGTCACACGTGTTCAAAGAGAGAATGTGAAGAAAGGCAGGTGTTCACCCCTACCAGCTAGCACTTTAGACTTTGATTGCATTTAATTCGCACGCGGAAAGTATTTTTTTATAGTGATTTAAGCCCACCTTTCCTTCAATCAATCAACCTAACAATATCACTTTATGGGACACCACATACAGTAATAAGATAACAAACACGTAAAAAAATGACACAAAAGGCGTTCTTATCGCTAAAAGCGATAAAGACAACCTTGAGATGTGTTGGAAAAAGCATATATAAAAGTGGGTGGTGGTGTTAATTCATGAGTAAATACTCATAGACTAATTAAGTGTAAGAAAAGGAATGCCGTAAAGTGTGGTAGTGTAGCGTAGTGTGAGATAGTGTGCCGCACTATAGTGTGTAGTAGTGTAGTGTGTGGTTATGTGCCGTAGTGTAGTGTGGTAGTGTGCCGTAGTGTAGTGTGGTAGTGTGCCGTAGTGTAGTGTGATAGCGTGCCGTAGTGTAGTGTAATAGTTTGGTGTATAGTGCAACGTTACCTCCTTGGCAGCGGCGACGTCGATGAACTTTTTCTCTGCGATCTTCTTCTCGTCCCCGTGGTAGTTGTCCGGGTGCCACTTCTGCGCCGCCTTGCGGTACGCCTTCACTATCTCCTGCTTATTCGCCGTCCTGCACACACACACACACACACATATACACTCACACGTCACATAGATTAATGTTTTTATAAAAAATCTACGTGATACTATATCTACATAATTAGTATCAAAATATTTTTTGATTTTTTTTTAAATTTTAATTAGACACCTTTGCTTTTTGCTAAATTTCATAATTCTTAATCATTGCGAAGTCCCTGATCATTTATTCGCAAGTATTCGATAAAAGGAAAGTTGTTTTGCCTTAACTTAGAAGCTTGATTTTTTCGGCTCTAACTGACAATTCTATATAATATATTTGTGGAATAAATAGCTCTAACAAACATACTACGAAATAAGGGTTTTATTTTTTCTTTTGTGGTTCAGTATAAAAAAAATAATTAAAACCGGTTTCAAAGATCAGAAAAAAAACAAAAAATAATTGATATTAATTAGATCTGATTAAATAAAATGTATAGAGTCAAAATTACTAAATATTTTGCGGGATCGCCCTGAGATAGCCCCCTTCTAATAACAGAGGACTTGTTTAACATTTGAGATATTGTACAAATAATCGAACTGAAAACCTTATTGTAAGTCGTTTTAAAACCTAGTCTAGTCGTGGATGACTTTACTACTGAAAGTAAGTATCTCTACCAACGTCAAAATCAATACACCATTGCTATATATCTATTAAACGAATGACAGTGCGACATACCTCTTAACCCCTAATATCTTGTAGTAGTCTCTCTGCTCGGACTGTTTCTGCAGTTTCTGCGCTCGGCTGAGTCCTTCCTTGGCTCGCGCGAGTCCCTCGTCCAGCTCGAGTGCGTCCCTGTACGCGCGCGCCGCGTCCTCGTACATCTCGAGCCCGATCAGCGCGTCCCCGCGGTCGCACAGCACGCGCGCGTCGCGCTGCAGCTCCAGCGCCAGGTTGCACTGGCTCAGCCCCTCCGTGTACTCCTCCTCCTGCACGACACGAGGATCACGTGTAGCCGAAACGCACGACACTAAATACACAAGTTAACACAACGATCTCGCAACCGGAACGACGTCGCAAAACTGGCTGGCATTCGATCGACTAGACTTAGCGACTGCATGTTACTAAGAAAGGGAGAACAGGTGTAATAAAACAGTGCTAGTGTCGACTAACGCTAGAGGTGAGTAAACGTGTGTAGCCAGTGAAGTGACGTGTCGACAATATTATAAAGTTGAACCAGATCCGGGGCCGAGGGATGCGGTATGATGATGTACCTGCATTACCAGCCGTCTATACTCTAATATAGCTATAAGGGCAATTGTACATATACACTATTTACAAATATTAGAAATAAACAATGTATCGAGTTCATGTTGCGGGCAGGTATATAAAGGTTACCTTAATGTAGCAGCTGCAGAGCCACTTCCTGGCCTCCAGTACCACGAGCGTGACCTCGTCTTCTATGTCTAGCACTGCGCGCGCGCTCGCGACGCACCCGAGGTATTCGCGACGCTCGGCCCGCTCCTCGCACGCGGCCAGCAGCTTGTCCACACGCTTCAGTTTCTTATAGAGCGGGAAGCACAGCTTGTGCTCCGGGTCCAACTTCAGGCACTCGCGGACCTCCTGCGACCATAGCGTACCGCACATCATATAATATAACCTATCTGCTCTTTTATTGTATTATCTGTACACACGATGTTTTCTTTCCATCAGGCGAGTTGGTGGAATAGAACTAAGTTTGACCAAAATAAGCTATATTCTAAACATAAAAAAAAAAAACTGTATGGAGCTATCTGTATCTGTGGATCATAGCCATAGCCCTTATTTCCAGCACATAGAGTATAGTTCACCTTGAGCGCGTCGCTGACGTGTCCCAGCTGGTAGAGCAGCGTCCCGAGCCGGTAGTACCCGTCCGTGGAGTCCTGCTGCAGCCGGTTCACGGACCTGATGTCGGACACGGCGGAGAACAGGTCGTCCTGGAAACGAACAGATTCAGGGTTGGTATATCAGCGTAGCTAACTCGAAACTCGCTAAAGAATTTAGTGAGATAGTTATTTTCTTCCGAGTAGAGGTACGAGTCTCACCAGCGCGATGTAGCACTCGGCTCTGAGCTGGCGCAGCGGCGCCGCCCACGGAGATACCTCGAGCAGGCGCGTGGCGAGCTCGACGGCGGCGCGGAAGTCCCCGCCGCGGTAGTACGCCTCGCACAGCCGGAAGTCGTCGATGTACTCGTCCAGCCGGTGGTACTGCGAGATGGCTTCCTCATTGTACGGGTCTGCATATGTCTGCGGGGAAACATATACCTGCATGATGGAAGCTTTCACTATTTGACGCGCTAATATTTGTGTCCAAAGTCATAGCAACAAAAGCCTTTCAGTAAATGCTTCAACATTTGCAAATTGTTGCTTTAACTACTTTTTTATGTAACATAAAAATCATGTGTAACATATCGTACTGCATCTATCATCGTATCCGTGGTGCAGCTGCTGCTTTCACTCATATGTGTTTTTCTTTAGACATGTGTTCTACCTTTCCTTCAGTAGCAATAGTGTAGGTTGATGGCGACGAAGCGCAGGGGTGGCTTGATAATGTCGGACTGTATTGTTTGGTACAGAGATATCCGACACATTGGAAAAGGACATAGATTATTATATTTAATCATGAACATAGTTATTTATCATCTAGTAATTTTATAAGTTCATTGTGATTTTTCGACTGTACAACCGGACGATATTATCATAGCAAAATAAACACTAGCGATTGTGCGTACACTCTCCTAGGTCGTATGTACACTCTCCTAGGTCGTATGTACACTCTCCTAGGTCGTATGTACACTCTCTTAGGTCGTATGTTCATGCAATATTGTGCGACATCTGCCACGAACACCATCTCTGTATCGAAACACAAGCAATATGAGTGAACGCACCAATAGTCATTCTCGTCCATCAGATATTCACATAATTCTCTTCATTGTAGTTTCAAATATTTACATGATCATTCCATTCAACATATCACAGACATCATTATGACACTACTATAATTATATTGATAACGGTGATAACAAATTGTTGTCGCACTTGTTCAAATAAATGACTTTCTAACTGATATAACACTAGCACTAACATCAACCAACATTACAACATTGAACACGGAAATAAAACATTATAGATAATATTAGAAATCAACTGTTTTAAGTTATTAAAGAGTTACATTGAGAGTTGGCGGTCATTGTAGCCAGCACATAAAAATATTCTCTACTTCTAAACAAAAAAAAAAAAAAAACATCAGAATTGGATATTTTTTTCTTATACAAATACAAATAAAATTATCCCTTACTTTCACTTTGAAATTACAATTAAATTTCGAAAATACGAAAACTATAGTGTTAGATTCATGATTAAAATCACTAAGGAATGGTCAATATTTAATCACGTCAGAATTCAGTTTACCTTTATAACATAGAGAAATGCGCCCTCAACAATCTCCCAAGTTTCATCATACAGTCGTGAGCAATGCAATAAAATAATCAAACGCGCGATGTTGACACATACTGAATTTTCTGGTACTAATTCATAATCCACGTGAAACACAACACTGGAGATAAGGCAGTGTATGCCTGATAAGACTTTACTTGTCTAACACAATGCAATAACTTTAGGAGTATTATTTTATGTTTGACTTGGAGAATCGTTGTCGAGCGATCTTTTATCCGCAAATTACGCGTTTTTCATACAACAGGGGAAAACTCTTTTCTACCCCTCAATATTATCCGATTTCGATTTTTTTAGGGTTCCGTACCTCAAAAGAAAAAACGGAACCCTTATAGGATCAATTTGTTGTCCGTCTGTCTGTCCGTCCGGGTGTCAATACTTTTATCTCGGGAACGCGTGAAGGTATCGTGTTGAAATTAAAACCATATACGCAGATCCATAGTCATCTTTCATCACACAGATCATAGTCATTTTTGTTAAAATTATCTTTTATAATCTTGAAACAACACTTTGTTGCTGATCATACTGCATTATTATAACTGAATATGGTAACCACTCTAGCCCAGTTAAATGAGGAATTAAAACTGTAAGCTTTAGTTTTCATTTTATGATATTTTTGTTATCAGGTACAGTTATGATAGAAAAAGTGAAACAGTGTACACCAAAATTTGTAGCTAGTGAAGACAAAACAATATTAGAAAATTTTCTGTATTTTTCATTTTAACATACTAACAATTTATAAAACAATCTTATTTTTACTTACATTAAATTATTCTGTGTAAATAAATATAGTTTTATTTTGATTCTTATCAAACTTAATTTAAATCGCTCTATTGTTTATCTTGTGTCTGAACTAAACTGTTCATTTTAGAATTAAGATTTCAAATCCTCTTTTTTCCATTTAAAAATTCTCCTATTTTATGAACCCTGAAAATGTACTCACAACTTGTAAAAAGTCCTCTTTGGCATCCGTATACTGAGCCAGCTTGAGGAACACATTGGCTCTCTGCAGGCGAGCCGACGTGAAGTCAGGCTTCAGCTCCAACACCTGCACAACAACAACAAACTCTTTGTACATGGGGCGCACTAAAAGTTTCCGGAATGAATAAGAAAAAAATACTACTAAAGATAAAAAATTAATTTATTGTTTCTGAAAATATTCTCCCTTTGCGTAAATGCACTTTTTCATTCGATTAAACCAATTTTGAAAACTTTTGTGCCACTGCTCCGTGGTGACCTCAGAAACGTGTTTTTCATACTCATCGACAGCCTCTTCTGGTGATGAAAATCGTTAAATTTTTAGGAACAGAAAAAAGTCACAAGGTGCCAGGTCGGGACTGTATGCAGGATGGCTCATAAGTTCTACGTTTTTCACCTTCAAAAATTCGTTTGTCTGTCTGGCCGTGTGGAACTAGCATTGTCGTGGTGCAAAATGATACGGCGTTTACGGTTATTTTTACGGAGTTCGTCAATAATTTCCGGCAAACAAATGGTCGTGTACCAGTCACTATTCACGGTACGACGATTCTCTAAAGCAACAGTAGCCGATTGCTGCTTTGTTTTGGTATCGTAGCAATAAATCCATGTTTCGTCACCTGTTACTATGTCCCACACCAAATTTGACGCACCTTTGTTGAATCTGGTAAGCATGGCACTGCACCAAGTGACGCGGTCCGTTTTTTGAGCTTCGGTCAAATTGTGTGGGATCCACCGTGAGCACAGATTTCTCACACCCAAATGTTTGTGTAGGATTGATTGTATTTGACTCATGCCTATGTCTAAGGATGCGTAAATCTCATGGTAGGTCACATGTCTGACTGTTTCAATCATACGGCGCACAGCATCGATGTTTTTGTTGTTCACAGCGGTGAACGGGCGACCATCATGAGATTCGTCACTGAGATTGACATGACCACCCTTGAATTCTGCAAACCAGCTATAAATAGTTGTCTTGCATGGTGCTTCATCGCCAAAAGCAGTTTGAAGCCGAGCGATGCTCTGTTCAGCTATCAAATTACACTTAAAATTGTAGAAAATCATACTGCGAAAATCTTCCCGAGTTAAGCCCATGTTAAAGTAGACATGCAATTTTTAAAATGGCACCATAATGTAAAAACAATTGACAGTCAGATGAAACAAACTGCATTCTACAGCCAAAGAGTTCCATTTTCAAATGTAATTACTTTTTAAATATTGTTTATGTAAGTGGCCAGTTCCGGAAACTTTTAGTGTGACCTATGTATGTTCACTTATCAGAATACAACATGCATTCAATATAATTATCATTTTAATCTGTATTTACATATTACCAAAATTTATTTTGTATATTTTCTCAAATGTCCTAATGGGTACTGAACTCCAACTTCACAAATGAGTATTCCTCACTGTGTAAATTGCATCACTTAACTTGAGAATTCAGAAGACCAATGCAAGCCAAAACCATCATTGATAAAGATTGTTTAATACCTTGAAACATTAAAAAACCTATTAATTTATTTTTTTATACAATATAGATCTACAATGCATTTAATTATCTTTTTTATTTTGCATTTTAATAGCTATTCTTTCAAAGTCACTTTGGCATTGGCCTTGTCTTCATTGATATACCCAATGAAGTGAAACTAATTAAACAAAAACACTGGAGCATTGTCCAAACTCACCTTTGTAAAGTCTTGTAGAGCAAACCTGGCCTTGCCAAGTGCATAGTATACAGTCCCTCGCTTGAAATATGTGAGGTAGTTATTTGGATCCCCCTCTGCAACAACAAACATACAATTCATATCATCATTACAGAAAATGTCAACGCCCAAATTTAAGATAAAATCTTATGGGATAACATATCTTTGAATCACGAAATGCATCAGTAGATATTTT
Source organism: Lycia hirtaria (assembly GCA_947563715.1). NCBI lineage: Eukaryota > Metazoa > Arthropoda > Insecta > Lepidoptera > Geometridae > Lycia > Lycia hirtaria. The sequence continues at coordinate 32,676,576 of OX387375.1, forward strand.
TGATCAGTTAGTTTAAAAACTATACGCCAAAGCTAAACCAATATTATAGATATTTCAGAAGCATTGCATCTGTCCCCTTTTTCCTGTTTATGACTGAAGATTTATGATTTTGGTACTTTTATTCCAGACTTTACAATTGACAACAAACAGGGTGCTCCTTCCTGTAGCTGCTGCAACTGTAGAACTCACCTACTGCTGCGTGGTAGTGCGTTAGCGCGTCGGACAATTGTCCTCGCGCCAAGAAGTCCCGGCCAAGGTCTAGGTGTTTATTTACCTCCGCTGGTGTTGCACACTCTGAAACTACACATAAACACCTCGGATCACTGATCTTATACACATAAATACCACAAAAACTAGGTTAAAACTTCACCTACATTCTAATGCTACTTCTAGAACTAAAAGGACCAGACATGGTGTCAATCTGTTCCAATTAATATTTGTTATGTAGTCCATTATTAAATTATATTCTAATATCACCAGTTAGTGGAATTTCACTGCATTTATTCAATTTTCAATACAAAATAATCGTTTGACAGATACGCAATCCATTTTTCGTTTGTCTCTTTTCGTGGTCTGTTTTGATTGGTCCAAATCAGACATCACTTTTTTTTAAATTCATTCGTAGCCGTGGATACAAGTCTATTGTAAATGAATCAGAATCAGAAAAACTTTTATTGCAGAAACTGGAACTATGGTCTTATAAAATATTTTAGTCTCACCTCTCAGTTTACCCATTTTGGGCGTGCACTATATAGGTAGGTAAATTTTTTGTATTGTTAGTAATCCTATTAAAGGCATTTACATAATTATTTTGGTATACCTACTTACAAAAAAAACTATAATAGTTTAATAAGCTTAAATACATCTAGAAATTATATTTATACCAAAAAATTAGTTATCTATGATACTATTTTCACTTATATTTTAAATAGGAATATTTTAACTAAAATTTTAATATAGAGTTTAATAAATTAGTGTAAATAGTCTAAAGATTAATTGTAGATTATCAGATAATATTTGGACTGTTTAAGGTGTTGAACTTGTAGTTTAAAATTATAGTTTAATCATCGAAATATTCGTTAATTCTATAGAAAACTTTCCGTAACAACCAGGTTTTTATCTACTCTTAAAATGTGATACGAATAGATAACTACACGGTCGGTAAGATCACCTATGTCCAAAGGCTGGGTTTCTGTTTCTGAACGATTTTTTGAAATAAGCTCTCTATAACTCGTAGAGAGGGAAATCAATAGAGTACATAAATTTTTTTCTCTTTCACTCCGCAGTGAAATAGCGTAATGTGATTACAGCAAGCATGAAAGAGAAAGATGAACTCATTTTTGACGTGACAACGTCTAATAAATCGATGAACGCCGGCTGCACGCACGAAAAAGTATGACTCATTGTCTCGTTACGCTCACTGTCCCGTTACATCATCATCATCATCATATCATCAATGTTTTGTTAAGACGTTGTCACGTTAAACTATCGTCCGTAAACCGACATTACAGACAACCAATTTTTTTTTTGTCTTTGTCGATGTATCCGTTTGTGTGACAACAATACAGTGACATTCGGGGCGTTACCGATTACCGAAAAACGTTACTTAACTTTAACCAACGTCTTGAATTCCCTGTCTTCTTTTTGCAAGTATCATTATGTGTCAGGGAGAAGTTGACAAAATATGTTAAGCATAGCTTAAAGTTACCGTTATTTTCGGTAAGGCCGTAGTACAAATCTTGTTGACATGTAGTGGACCATTTATTAGTTTTGTTTTTTGAAAATATAGTATTATTATTATCCTCTGGCCGTAATCATCGCATTTAATGAAGCATATTCACTCAACTTATTTTTTCAGCTTTCTATGGAAATATAATAAAGTCACATCAGTGTCGCTATTTCTTACCCGCATAGAGGATTTTACCCAACCGGGTAAAAACAATCACACGGACACGGGGAATTTATCTCTAGGTAATTTATGTTTCAACCTATATTTTTGAACGAAACATATATTATAGTACTGCCAACTAAAGTAGGTTTCCCTATAAAAATGGAACAAAAAAAAAAAGACGTGTGGCACTCGGAGACTGCCGCGGTAAAGCTATTGCATAATAGCTTTACACGCGGTGTGTTAGGTTATTTTCGTTACGGAATTTCCGGATTCGGTCTTCACGCTCAAGGCCCGCTTTAGAAGCTATGCAATAGCTTAAAAATTGTCCATCTGTCAAATTAGAAAAATGTAAAATATTGGTACCTACTTTCTTAATGATAAAGTAAAATGGAATCAAGATTTAATATGAGTGAAATGGGGGACTTCACGTACTTATATTGGAAGGAAGTGAAAATGGGTCGGGTATAAGATTAGTCATCGTTGATAGTGAGTTCCTCTATTTACAACTTGTCGGATTCGGAATCAGGTCAGAAACTATGTCTTCATCTTTGTCATACTATATCAAAATGACAGAGTTGGAATGTTGGAAATATCGTATTCGACCCGATTCTCAATCCGACAAGTTGTGAATAGCCTGGAATAAAAAGCATAATTTGCGAAATCCTATAAACAAACAAGTATAGTATCGTAAAATATGAGGATTGCAGCTATAAGATGCTGGACAGTACTCATAGAGAATTTCAACTGAAAAAATCATTCATTCTAAGAATACCTCAATACTAATTTGTACTGAACAAAATAATTGGACTAGGGTGTTAGCTAGAAAACTTTGTCCTCTTTATAATATAGTGTAGATAAAGCATAATAAATAGAAAATTAAATAAAAAATAAAAAATTAAGTTGGAAATAACAGCGTAAAGCCGGAGACTTGATATATGATCAATCGTTTTTAAAACAAGTTTAGCAGCTGTCACCAGAAATTAACTACTAAAATGGTTATTCCTTGGGATCAAACCATAACTGTCCATAACCAGATCGGATGTCAAAATAAATCCATTCTATGTGACATCCATAAGTGGGCACAGTTAATCCAAAAGCTAACTTTGAAAATCGGTAGAGCGTTAAATTCTCCAAAATTTTACGCAAGTTAAAGATAACCATTTAAAACTTAAACTGCTTTTGGGCTGAGAAAAATACGTAAATAAAACAAAAACAAGTAGAATGAAGAATTAAACACACATTTATTTATTTCGATAATAATAAAGTAGGTAGAAATAAGGCTATTATTAATCGTAATTTTGTGTAGGTAATTTAGGTGCATGTTCCCCTTCATAAAATTGACATCCGACTGCGATGATCGTTTAGCCCGTAAACTATCTAAACTATCGGTTTACCTAGAAATGCAGCATCCGTAAAAGATTAATTTGACTTGTGACGTGACGTGTCTAGCCAAGTTCTTATCAAAATCTAAACTTTGTTTTTCAGAGATTTGTGGCCTCTAGACCTATTTACTTCAGAGTTCAGACCATTCGACTCGCCGACAGTCGCCGGATATAGGAGCGTGGCGTGGCGCGTAATTCAAACAAACAAAATGACAACTTGTTAACAAACGACTAATGTATGGGACTAAAGTTAACGGAAGTTAACAAGAGCGTTAACATTTTTTGAAGTTAACTTGAAAGTTAATCCGTTAAGCAGATTGTTAACTTCGTTAATTAACGATTAACGAATTAATGCCCAGCTTTGGTGAGATCTGATATCCTTTTGATCCTTCTCTAAGGATCAATTTATTTATTTAAAAAATAACGAACAGGAAATTGCAGGCCACTGTACATTTTTATTACACACTAAGGGCCTTACTGAAAAACGTTACTTAACTTTAACCAACGTCTTAAATTTTCTCCACAATCTTTTTTCATATTTTTCAAATGTATTAAGGTAATATTTTTTCTCAATTTTGAACTACTTAGAACAAATGAAATAAACTGCGCCGATCTATAATGGAATTTCTATTGTAATTGTACAGTTTTTATTTATTCACAAAAAAATATGTCTTTAGGGTCTTTATGCATGGAAGGAGGAACCGTATCATGTGGGGTATCATATGAAAGAGCTTCATTATCACAAGCTAAAACAGGGTTTCAACCGCCTTCTAAGAAGTAGGAGGTTCTCAATTCGACTGTTTTTTTAATGTTTGTTATTCATAACTTTCGACTGGGTGAACCGATTTTGATGACTCTTTTTTTATTTGAGAGCTGGTGCTTCCCGTGTGGTCCCTTTTCAATTTGGTTCAGTTCTGACAATGGCATCCATGAGAAGTCGGTTGCTTCAGTTTATTAAACTATAATTATTAAATATTTTTACGATGTATATTTTTCAGTTTATGAAGGAAAATATAAAAATAATATATAATTTCCCCCTTTTATCTACTAGTTTGTATGGAACCCTCGGTGGACGAGTCTGACTCGCACTTGATGGTTATCAACCGACTTCAAAAAAGGAGGAGGTTCTCAATTCGACTGTTTTTTTTAATGTTTGTTACCTCAGAACTTTCAACTAGGTGAACTGATTTTGATGTTTTTTTTTTTATTTGAAAGCTGGTACTTCCCGTGTGGTCCCATTTCCAATTTGGTACAGTTCTGACAATGGCATCCATGAGAAGTCGGTTGCTTCAGCTTTTCAAACTATAATTATTTTTTAAGAACAAACAACCGGTATCTATAACGTGTCATCTGACCCACGGTAGCGCTTAGAAAGAAATGCCATTCACGGTCACCCATCCGAAGACTGACCGGACTGAGGTTTTCTTAGTTGAGATGGTGAGAGAAAGGTGAGATGTTTTTGGAGAATTCGTTACCTATATTGGCCTGATGTTGACTTCCAAGACTATCGATGTAGATTAGTGTAGGTCCGTCTCCCGAACCACATTGTTTTTGTGCCGCTCTGCAATTAAAATGTCTAAAAAGTGGTCTAAAGTGCTCCGATTTAAGTTATAACCAGAAAAATTAATCACATGGTCACGTGGTAACAATTATAAAAATTGACGTTTATACATTTATTTCGGTCAAAACAACAGCTTTTGTTAAAAAATTGTAATAGTGTTCTTATGAATCCGAAATAAGTATACCTATTTATTAAAAGTAATTTCAAGTTTCCGGCAGCCTAGTGGTGAGACCGTCTGACTTGCGATCTGCAGGTCCTTGGTTCGAATCCCACGGCACGCACCTCTGTCTTTTCGAAGTTATGTGCGTATTGTTGATTGCCGCTAACTTCAAACGGTGAAGGAAAACATCGTGAGGAAATCTACATGTCTGAGAGTTCTCAATGATCTTGAAGATGTGTGAAGTCTGCCAACCCGCGCTTGGCCAGCGTGGCAGACTATGGCCTAACCCTTCTCACAATGAGAAGATGGCCCGTTCCCAGCAGTGGGACAGTTTGTACAAACAGGGCTGATAAAAAAAAAAAAAAAAAATTGCCAGCAAGACAGCGGTGCCACTCTACTATTAAGCTTTAATTAATTAAGAAATTTTCTAAACTTAAATCAATTATACCTAGTATGATAAACTTACTCTTGGGCGTCAGGTGGCAACCGGCCGTAAAAAAGGATCATAGCCAACAAAAACTTCTCCTCACATGAATGTACAACAATATGAAAAAGGGCTATAATACTAGGGCGTACCCCGTAAGCGACGCAAATGCGAATAATGCGAATATTGATGCGAATACTACTAGGGCGTACCCCCCAAAGCGACGGACACCGAGACAAGAACAACCATTCGCATGTGAATATTGACAAGATCAGACTCGCAACTTGGAACCTGGGGTCTCTTACGGGAAGAAGCCAAGAATTGAGTAAAATTCTACAGAAACGGCACATCAACATCTGCTGCCTGCAAGAAACGAGATGGAAAGGCTCAAAATCCAAAGATATTGGCAACGACTACCAGCTCATATACCATGGCACTAATAATACAAGAAATGGAGTGGCAATAGTTTTAGATAAGAACTTTAAGACCCGCATTATAAGTATCACACGGAAGAGCGACCGCTTATTAACTATTAAATTAGCTTTAGATAATCAACAAATAATTAATATTATATCGGCATACGCTCCACAGAAAGGCTGCACAGACGCGGAAAAGACTGATTTCTGGGACGACTTTGATGACCTTATACAGAGCATACCATTAAATGAGTTTAAGATAATTGGAGCAGATTTAAATGGCCATGTTGGGGATGTGAACTCTACTGGTGGGACTGCACATGGCGGATTTGGCATTGGCAAGATAAATAAAGAGGGCAAGGATATCTTAGATTTCGCGGCGAGGCACATGTTATCCTTGATAAACACCCATTTTCAAAAGAAACAAGAACATCTTGTTACATATAAATGTGCAGGGTGGGAGTCACAAGTAGACTTTATCTTAGCGGACACGGCTATTAAACGGAGATTCAAGGACTGCAAAGTAATTCCGGGTGAACCTTTAACAACACAACACCGCCTACTGATTGCAGTATATGCCTTACCTAAGCCGATAAAAACCGTGGTAGATAGATCACCAAGGACGAAGTGGTATTGCTTGGACGATCCTGAAGGCGAAATTCTAAAGGCATCTGTAAAGGAGTATCTGGAAGCTGACATTATAGAAAATTATAACTTAGCAGAAGATATGTGGTCCAAATTTGAATTACAGTGTAAAGCAAAGGCTGCTGAAATCTTAGGAGTATCTAAAGGACCCATTGGACATGGAAAGGATCCTAACTGGTGGAACAACAAAGTGAAAGAAATTCTAGCAAATAAAAAAGCTCTTTTTAAGAAATGGCAAAGCTCGCAACTGCAGGAGGAAAAAGATCTATATAAAGAAGCTAAAAGACAAGCAAAAATATGTGTTGCACAGGAAAAAGCAAAAAGTAACCAAGATTTTTATGTCAAATTAGAGAACACTAAAACAGCGAATGAAGTACTTAAAATAGCGAAAAGTAGACATAAATTAACCATAGATATAAAAACCAATAAATACATTAAAGATAAAGATCAAACAGTGCTTACAGACAATGCTAAAATCAGAGATAGGTGGTACGAATACTATAAACAACTTCTAAATGAAGAATTCCCAAACGAAGATCCTGAGCCATGTGGACCCACATATGGGCCAATACCTATAGTTGATGTAGCCGAAGTTAAAGACGCGTTGAATAAAATGAAAAACCGAAAATCTTCGGGGCCGGATGAGATTCCTGCAGACCTCTGGAAGGATCTTGGTCCTATAGCATTGACCTGGCTTACTAAATTATTTAACATCATCATAGTTACCAAACGCATTCCCGAATCATGGCGTCAAAGCTACTTAGTACCTTTTTACAAAAACAAAGGTGATGTGGCGCAATGTGAAAATTACAGAGGCATCAAATTGACTTCACACACACTTAAAATATGGGAAAGAGTCATTAATAGACGTCTTACCAATATCACAGAAATTTCTCCAAATCAGTTTGGCTTCACAAAATCCAGGTCAACCACCGACGCTATACAGACAGCCAGAATAATGATGGAAAAATATAGAATAAATAAAAAAGATCTACATTTCGTATTTATTGACCTTGAAAAGGCTTTTGACCGAGTGCCACGTAAACTAGTATGGCAAGCCCTTCGTGCTCAAAACGTACCTGAATACTATGTCGAACTTGTACAAGATTTATATAAAAACGTTAGCACAAGAGTCCGAAGTTTGGCGGGCGTCAGTGGAGCCTTCGAGGTCAAGGTGGAAGTCCATCAGGGATCTGTACTTAGCCCATTATTGTTCAACTTAGTCCTGGACTACCTCACAAGACACACACAGTCCCCACTTCCGTGGACCATGTTATATGCCGATGATATCGTTCTGGCGGCTGATACTGCAAGACACTTGCAGGAGCTTTTAAATATGTGGACGCATGCTCTGGAAAAGTACGGTCTAAAGGTCAGTAGAAGTAAGACGGAGTATTTAAAATGTCCTTTCAGCGGAAACTATACAAAGGATACTATCTCTATAGGGCCGACACCTATCCCCACAATAGAAAAGTTCAAATACCTAGGTTCTATGCTGACACCCGTTGCCAACATCGATGCAGATGTAACGCATAGGATTAACGTCGCATGGCAAAAATGGCGATCACTCACTGGTGTGCTTTGCGATCCACGTATTCCCATAAGGACTAAAGGAAAGTATATAAAACGGCAGTCCGCCCGGCGCTACTATATGGGTCCGAATGCTGGACAACAAAGAAGACGCATGAACAGAAGGTACATACCAACGAAATGAAGATGCTCAGATGGGCGGGAGGTGTAACTAAGCTGGACAAAATACGTAACGAATATATACGAGGCAGCTTTAAAGTTGCACCAATAGTTGATAAAATTACCGAAAACCGTCTCCGTTGGTATGGCCATGTCAAAAGACGAAGCGAAGACCATGTGATACAAATTGCATTGAAACTACCGGAACAAAAGAGAGGTAGAGGCCGCCCGCCACTGACCTGGTGGTCAAATATTGAGAGAGACCTTAAGAAAGCCCAATTGCCCGAACCGACAACCCAAGATCGTTTGACTTGGCGCAGGAAAGTGAGGAGACCCGACCCCATTTAACGGGATAAGGAGAGGAAGAAGAAGATAAACTTACTCTTGGGCTAAAGTTGACGGTTCATTAAAAACAACACCCTGTTTAAAACTCATTACGGAATGGAGTGTGAATTATAAAGTACTTACTGCTCAGTTTGCAGCTGTGTTTTATTTTGAAACCTTTTATAACTACTTGTAGACATTATTTTCTTTTATTTTGATATAATTTTAACACTTATACACTATTAAATTGTTTGTTTCATAAATATTTAGCTGCAGCGACACAAGCTTTACGCACGTACTCAAGCCAGAGTGACGAAATAATCAAAATGGCGGACAACGCGTCGTGAACTGTGATTGGTCGATGAGTGCTCTTGTGTTACTCAAGCACAAAAATTTTGTATCGATGGTGGTGGATGCCTTAAGCGTTGCACTTGTGTTTAACAAGCACGAAATTTTCATTACGTTGTCGTGAAACAAAGAAATTTTAAACTATATTTGTGTAGTTTTAAAAGCAAAAAGTTTTTGTTTTTTTAACCAACAGAACTGCCCCCGTATTCTGAACCCATTCGGTTTCGGAATCGATTCGATTTGTATATCTCCGTCTCTGTCATTTCCATAGAGAATGACAGAGACGGAGATATACAAATCGAATCGATTCCGAAACCGAATGGGTTCAGAATACGGGGGCTGAAATTTAATCCTTAACAAGACTGCATTTAAAAGTGATTTTCGATAAATGTGGCGGTTGTGTTACACAAGCACTAAACCGACGCAGTGCTAACGATGTGAACATCTTGTAAAGTTATGTCATTGGAATAAATAGTGTGAGAAACGAGATGAAATCTATAACGTAAGTAACGATATTTCATTAAAATGTTACAAACTAGGGGATAAGGGGAATTTGGGAAATGAGAAAAATATGATTTATATTTTGGCAACACCCAAGCCCGTTCTTTCATTTTCAAAGGAAAATAATATCCGGTTAGTGTGCAAAAATTATTAATTTAATACTGTAATTCGTGGCTTTTGAGAGAAAATATGTTTTATTTTGAAAAATAAAAGCATGCTCAATTTACCCTGTGTAGAAATAATCGTCAGATTAGTGTTCGACATGGAGATAAATCGAGATGTAAAGATGGATGTCAACATAACCTCAAGTTGGAAGTGTCTGTGTTTTTATCGGTTTTGGTAATTGTGAGTGTTGTTTTAGGAATGGCTGACGCTGCGCCGTCGACAGCGCCTAAGGCGAAGGTGCCTAAGAGCAAAGCTCCCAAAGAGAAGGCTGCGAAAGTAGCTCCGGCCGCTACTCCCGAGATCGTGAAGACGATCCGCAAGGTCTCTTCGAAGGCGCGCCACGGCAGGCTTTATGCCAAGGCCGTGTTCACAGGATACAAACGCGGTCTGCGCAACCAGCACGAAAACACAGCTCTTCTCAAGGTACATTATTGTTTACTAGGTTTGAGGTTAGAATAACAAATATCGATTAGTCTATGGAGAAATTAAGTGTAAAATACTGCAAATTGAATGTGTATAAAACAGTTCAGTCCTATTTAATCACCAGTTTCATTAATGTACGTGTATCATGTAAATATCACCCTACCACTTCATTGTTTGGTCTTATTTTTCATTATTTTACTGAGAAAATAGCATACTAGTGTGAAAGGGTATTTGTGGACTAATATTATACCATTGTTATATGATTCTAAAACTAAATAATATTGATAGACTAAGATAAGTTTAAGGTGCCTTGAGACAAAATGATGCTTATGACATTTGAAACCTGAACCATCATGTGGTCAACATTTCCTACTGATTCCTCTCCACCACTGTTACAAAACTTCTGTTTAAACAATACATGCTTACTAGAATATCATAAATATTTCAGATTGAAGGTGCGAAGGACCGCCAGGATGCTGGCTTCTATGCAGGCAAGCGCTGCGTGTATGTATACAGAGCTAAGAAAAGGACACCCATCGCTGGTGGTCCGCGTGGCAAGAAGACCAAGCTGCGTGCTATCTGGGGCAAAGTAACCCGACCCCATGGCAACGCAGGCGGTGTCCGTGCTCGCTTCAAGTCCAATCTGCCTGCACATGCTATGGGACATAGGATAAGAGTGGTAAATTCACAAGTTCCACCTCTACCTCTTTCAGACTTAATAATTACTAATGATTCAATAGTCAAATCTTTACTGATTTATCACATTCTCTAACTTTTTATGGATTTATGTACATTAGATATGTTAAAAGTTGGAAAATTATGAGTGACATTATGAAGTGTTTATTATTTATTTATTTGATCATAGGCAAGCAGCAGAAGCTGATGAGCCTATATCCTGCAGTGCAGAAATTTACTGGTTGTCTTTTAGTATAATTTGTTCCTTTTTAATCTATTGAGTAACAATGAGTAACAAACATGAAAACCTATGGAATCATTGATTTCTATTGAATAAATTAATTGTATGCTTTGACTTTTGGATAGGTATATGTCATGTGAGCTTTGGATAGGTATCTGTCATGTGAGCTTTGGATAGGTATCTGTCATGTGAGCTTTGGATAGGTATCTGTCATGTGAGCTTTGGATAGGTATCTGTCATGTGAGTTTTCCATGCTTATATACTTGCTATAATAATCTGAAGGTTATCACATGGTTAGTGCTTCGTACCACTCACCATCAGTTTTTCTTTTATTCTGTAAGAGGTGTGTGTGATACTATGATTTATTCTTAAAAGCTCAGTGCTACTGAAAGACTAGCAGAGCAGTAAATTAATAATGCAAATGTAGTCATAATAAACTAGCTGTGCTCCATGGTTGCATCTGCAGTGAAACAACTAAGTTGGCAGTAAAGCCATTTATTGTTAAAGGTACCTATTATTTCTGTAGTAGCAAGAATTCCATGCTATATTAAAAGTCTGTAGTTCGACTATCGTCCATTTAGCACATGCATACCCACATTTTTGAAGATATAAAATGTTTGTATGAACTTATAAAAAATCGTTGTTTTTAAAACTAGAAAACAACATCACAATTTGATCCAAGTCAATTTTCTTACATAAAATTATTTTTTTCGTTAATGATTTCTAAAAATGATTTTTATGTATAAAAATTAACCTTGATCAAATTGAAATTTTTGTCAAATATGTATGATGTTGTTTTCTAGTTTTACAAATGACGATTTTTTTCATGCTGTCATTTTATATCATCAAAATTGTGGGTATATGCGAGCGAGATGGATGATGGTCAGACTATGGACTCATAAGAAAGAAATAAATAATAAATATAAAGTCTAAGTCTCTGACAATAGTTTCAATATAAAGAAATACAGGCTGAGATTTTGGCTTTAAAATAGAAGTGAGTACCCAGTAGTTCAAATAAAAATGTGTAATACATACTTAAGTTGTGTACACATTAGTTTTCATAATAAAATATAACCAAAAGTTGAAGGGCACAAAAATCTAATATATTCTATAGTAAAATAATAATAAATATTGTATATCTTGTCCTATGTTGCATTAACAAAACTTATTGTTTTTGACTTGCACAAGTTCTCTACCAATGATGATATTCATACATGAGACTGGCTTTTACTTTGCAAATTTCCTTTATTACAATATATACACATTTACATAATATAGAACAATATCTACTTGTAAAATGATGCTTAATAAGCATTTTGTATGTGGACAAATCTCACTGATTTAATTCTGTTCATTTTACACATGTGTTCAGTTGTCGCAGAGATTAACAAGTGATTGTGTTTGTTTCAGATGCTGTATCCTTCAAGGATCTAAGAACCTCCTGTTAATTGTAAGCTACAAATAAAATACAAAAAAAAACAGCAACCTGGTTTTCATCTTATAAAAAAAAAAGCTATTACGGAACCTGTTAAGCACACTTATGAATAGAGACCGGATTATATGTTACATAAAAAGCTTGAAATATGCATGATTTTTTTAAAAATATGTAACATAAATGATGAATTTTAGAAAAGTAAGAAAAGAAAAAGTGCCATATTTTTTTTAACTTCTATATCAGCATTAAATCAGTAAATTACATATTCGTTCAAAATTTAACAACCTTTTAGACTATAGATGATACTACGAACATACGAGTTACATAATTTAAATGAAATATTCATTTTTGACATGTCTCAAGTAGTTATTTTAAGTTGATCGACTTTATTAGTCTTTACAAGTTATCGAGTTGATAACTCGATATTATATAATATATACTATATTATGTAGGTACCGGTTGTTATTTCTCCCTTTTCAGTAAAATGGGTTGTTTCGCAGTCTTACTTTTTAGGGTTCCGTACCCAAAGGGTAAAAACGGGACCCTATTACTAAGACTTCGCTGTCTGTCTGTCTCCAGGCTGTATCTCATAAACCGTGATAGCTAGAAAGCTGAAATTTTCACAAATGATGTATTTCCATTGCCGCTATAACAACAAATACTAAAAATTAAAAAAAAAAATTATTAAGGGGGTCCCCATACAATAAACGTGTTTTTTTCGTATTTTTTTGCTCAATATTAAAAACGGTAACAGGTAGACGCTTCAAATTTTCACAGAATATGTACTTGTATATTACCTTTCAAAATAAATAATTAAATAACAATAAAGTAAATATTAAAGGGGAGCTCCCATACAACAAACGTAATTTTTAAGCAATTTTTACTCGATCTTAATTAACAGGTAGAAACTTGAATATTTGTAAGTAAATATTTAGAAATATATTAACTATAAAAATAAATACCTAATCTAATACATAAAAACTCAAAATGAAAATAATTCGTGCATCTAAACGCGGTGCGAGCGCCGCGCCGCGGTGTGGTGGTGGCGCGAGCGCGAGGCGGTTGCTAAGCAACGGCCGCGCGGGTAGCGGGGGAGGTAACATCACAGAGCGAGCCATAACCGCGCGTATTCGCGCGAGCGTCGTCATGCTGCCCGGATGTGTATCGAAAACCTACCTATAAGTTTGCAATTTACTACTTGGAATTTCGTTGATTTCTCGTTATTTTATAAACAGAACTAAACTTTGTAGTATTATAGATGATAGTACGGAACCCTTCGTGCGCGAGTCCGACTTGCACTTGGCCGATTATTTAGGGTTCCGTACCTCAAAAGGAAAAACGGAACCCTTATAGGATTACTTTGTTTTCCTTCTGTCTGTCAAGACCCTTTTTATCAGGAACCCGTGGAGGTATCAAGCTGAAAATCATATCAAATACTCGGATTTACTGTCCCTTGGAGCTGTGAAAAAATAAACTCAGTTTTCATAAAAAAAAGTTACAACCGAATATGTCGCAAAAAACGCATATTTCGAAACCTATGGGGTACTTCCGGTTGACCTATAACTTTGAAATTTGGCAAGAAGCATTGTCATATAGTACACTTATAGGAAATATTCCGAAAATTAAATTTTTAATGTAATCACATAAAATAGGGTCTTTAAGCAAGGAAGGAAGGTCCAAATTTTAAAGTGCTTTAACCGTATCATGTGGGGTATCATATGAAAGAGCTTTATTAGCACAAGCTAAAACAGGTTTTTAAATATGTTTGCGATTTATATTTTTCGGTTTATGAAGGAAAATATATTTAATAAAAAACCCCTTTTATCTACTAGTTTGTACGGAGGCTTGGAGGGCGAACCTGACTCGCACTTGTCCGGTTTTTTTCTAGTAATAACGCCAATATAATAATGTAGTAAGTACTTATTAGTTATTGTTAGTGTGATTCTTTGAATGCACAAATGTCTCAGGAGTCCGCGGCTTACAGATGATGTTACCGCTGGACCGCAGCCGCAAGCGTGCGGCGCTCACGGCAGCGACCATGTGCTGCCGCGCTTGCGCATCTGGTATCATCTCACGTGGACAGCTTTTTAATTAAGTATTCATTTATAAGAAAACTGGAAAATACCATAAAAAATACAATAATAAATAAGCCGCCAAGTGCGTGTCCTGCCACGCGTAAAGTAGGGTTCCGTGGTTGCGTATTATAATTTATATGACCTTAAAATAGTGATTCTATAAACATACGAGTTAACTTATGTAATATAATTAATAAATCATTCATCCCCACTTTACGTGTACCTACGGGAAGTAACCTAATGTTTTCTTTCAAAATGTTATCCTACGGCTTTCTCGTTGTAACTAATATGCATGTCCATGACAAATTACAGCTTCTTAGTACTAATAGTGTTTGAGAGGTTTGTCCGTGGCTGTGTTGGTGTTGGAACTTTTCCATTAGCAATCTGTGCCTAACTCACTGTTTTTAGGGTTCCGTAGTAAACAAAGAACCCTTGTAGATACGTCATTTGCGTATTTACAAGGGTTCTTTTGGTTCTGGAACTTTATGGCGTATCTACAAGGGTTCTTTGATTAGTATGGAACCCTAAAAACAGTGAGTTAGGCACAGATTGCTACTGGAAAAGTTTCAACACCAACACTACCTACTCTAAACAAAACGAAGTCTATTTAGGTAAAGATTTGCGAAGTAATTTGAACATGCCATTGTTTCCTTCCTCCGCAAAAAGCAAATTGTGTTGAATTGCAGCGTAGGTATTACACTGGATGGAAATACCCACAGAACACTCCCTGAGATCACGGTACATTAGCGTGCTACCTATAGGCCACCCAGGCTATGTGGCTCCACTGCGTGATTGAAAGTTAACAACATAGAGATAGATAAACAATGCGTTATTAATGGCCTGCTCAGGTGTCTCTTATTATTATGGCCAAGACTTGATCCATGTAAATTTTCATACATAATAATAATTTTTGCGAGAAAATTTCTCGAAATGATTTTAATGTATGAAAATAAATTTGGATCAAATTGAAATTTTTGTCGAATTTTGTGATGTTGTTTTCTAGTTTTACAAAATTACGATTGTTTTATAAGTTCATGTACTTACTAGTAATTTTATATCTCTATATACCTATATAAAAATCAATTGCTGTTCGTTTGTCTCGTTAAAACTCGAGAACGGCTGGGCCGATTTAGCTGATTTTGGTTTTGAAATGTTTGTAGAGAAGGTTTAAACGCTGAGTAAATATCGGGTCCACTCATTGATAGGTTATACGAAGTACACCTAGTCATCTAGTCTTTAACGTGTCGTGCCACACGCAATGTAGGGTTCCGTAGTTGCATATCATACTTTATGTGACCTTAAAACAGGGTCTCTTGTTTGATACTACGAACTATGAGTTAACTTAATCATGTTAATTGAAATGAAATATTAATTTTTGACTTGTCTAAGAAGTAAGTAATTATTTTACACTCAGTGACACGTGACTCTAACAAAAATTATCACTGCAAAGCAGTGGCGTAGCTACCTTGGGTGGCACCCGGTGCGGAAGTTGGTGGTGTCACCCCATCGAAAATAAAAAGCAATAAATTTTATATGATAAAGGTCAATTATTCAAGAATAAATAGGTAGGTACACGTTTAACAATTCACGCCAACCAAACACAACACACTTCACGAAACAAATGAGAAATGTTGCAACTGAGACGTCAAAGATCGCGATTATGGAACGGGAAACCCCTCACGACAGCGTCAGGCTCTTTTGCGGGAATCCCCGAATTATACATAGAGCTGAGCTAGTTCTAGTGGAGGAATCCCCGAAAAAGAAATTTTTGTGCTAGCGATTTTTTTTGTTTGTACATTGTTCTTAAAGTTGAGAGACCGGGTGGGTGTCACCCCAAAACAGGTGACACCCGGTGCGGCCCGACCCCGCCGCCCCCCCTTTGCTACGCCACTGCTGCAAAGCTTAATATTTTGCAAACAGATCCCTAAATTGAAAAATAGTTTTCGCACACCCCCGATGGTTTTTGATTATCTATCCAAAAATACCCCACACGATAGTGTAGATGAGAAAAAATAATTCATTCCCACTTTACGTGTAGGGGAGGTACCCCAAAAAAGTTTTTTCAAAACTTTATTTTATTCTACGACTTTCTCGGCATTATTAATTTTGATATCTATACAAAATTACAGCGTTATAGTACTTCTAGTGTTTGAGCAAAACCACGGATGGTCACAGAGAGACATACGGAGATAGCGAAACTATAAGGGTTCCTTGTTTACTACGGAACCCTAAAAAAACACTTAGATAATTTTAGCTCTACGGGTGCGAAATACATTAATGTAACTGCGTATGGTTGGCCCTGGGGCCCCTAGAGTATAGATACCTAATATTGAAGTAAGAGTGCTGGAACGTTTGTGGTAGGTATGATGGCTCTACAAGTCTTACTTCAATATTAGGTAATTTGACTTATGTTTTACTATTTCTATAGTTGAGACGATAGAGCAAGACAAAGTAATATTGAAATAAAACTGGTTATTAATGTTGTGGTAATTTTTCTAGCCACCTGCTGATTGGTTATTCGCGCCGATCTACTTAATAAAGTACAGATACAGTAATGTCAGGTACCTAAGTATTGTACATAGTACTTAAGTCAGATATTGTACAAGAACAGCCACCGAGTAGGAACTAGGCAGCCAGGTTTATGTGTCACGGCTGCACACTGCTCCATATCTCAGCGCCGACAGCCGCGGCGTCTGACGCGGCCGCGGCTGTCTTTTGTCCTGGACTGAATGAGAGCTGACCACAACCATGACATACATATCTACATATACTGTCATATACATACATGGTAAGAAGTATTTATGAATCTCACTCTTGTCACATACCTAGTGGGTAATAGGTAACTATGTAGGTAGGTAAGTATTTGCATCATAATCTGAAAATGCAGATCTTCATACCGTTTTTCTGCTTACAAAGATAATATAGTGACAGTTCTTGATACAAATTTTTGGAATGACAATCAAAGAACTTTGAACTTAGGTATGTAGGTATCTATCTATTAATGTTTCTAGTGCAGAGAAAATTATATAAGCTATACAATAAATTTAATCAATTCAATTGATTTATTTTTCGAATGGGCTTTGAATGGTGCTGGAGTACAAAAAAATATTTGAGTAAATTAAAATTTATTTCAAAATCAAAATATAACCAAACTATTTTAAATACATTCTTAGGCCTTGTTTTAAAGATAGGAAATGTAAATCTGTAAATGCAACTCGTACTTGTCGGATTTTATATTGTTATAGTTGATATTAGGTAGGTGTAGGTGGTTTGTTGCCCGTGCTACTACCAATATTACTACTAGTAGTAACACTGGTAATTGAATTACCCTTCTTACTACTTTAGTTGAAAGTTGTTAGAACAGCAATAAAAAATTGCCCGTATTACTACCGTAAAACTAAAATAACAAAAACAAATTAAAATATGACAAATTTGTATTTTAAACTAAATTTCATAAGTTATTTTTATATTATGCTCATGAAAATATTTATATTACATTAGAACAAAAAAATTAAAATAAAATTCTATGGGGAGACCAGTATAAAATGATCCCTCTAAGGAAAAAACAATTATTTACAGCAAACTTATGTAGATATTTTTATTCTGTGAATGGACAATGAAACTATAGTCTTTCTACTACAATTCCTTAAATAAAACTTTTTGTGTATTTTGTGTATAGTTATTGTTCAAATATTTGTAAATTTTCTAGCAAAACAATGCAAAAGGATCATTTTATCCACATATGTGTTTAATATGATCCCACCCTATGGGGAAAAATGATCCCCATTTTTTAATTAAAAACATCTGCGTTATTTTATAATATATTCACTAAAAAATCAAATGAAAGCAAAGTTATACAGTTTACAGTTATACAGTTACATTCATGTAAATTTCATTACATTTCAAATATAAAAGGTTCAGTATCATCCTCATCAACGCCAGCGCCAAAGACTTACAAGACTCCTAATGCGATCAGCGATACAAAATATTGTTCCAAAAACTTAACACCAAATCAGGTGTTTGCTAATGACAGGTCACAAACGTCATTTAATCTTAAACGTCATCTCATCGCAATCACTTCTCAATTCTTACGGTGCCAAGATGGTGAACTGTGTTAAACAATCTTGTAAAAATTACAAACTTCTTTATTATACTATGGAAAACATTATCACCTTCCATCTCTAAGTAGCAAAAATATATTTCTAATAGTATAAAAAGCGAAATGAAACAAATTTTTACGTATTTGTAGCGTATGTTCGTCTCACCTATGACCACGGATGCTCCAGTGTTCGAAAAATCGGGTCTTAAATAATGTGAAATATAGGTACGCGATGAAATTGTTGAAATTTATTTCATTTCAATAAATAACATTCGCGAATATAAGTATAAAAAGCATATATGCATTCATTTCATAAATTGATTTTATTATTTATACAAATTACTGCAAAGAATTAGAGATGGGTCGATGTAATATAAGTTATCGATGACAATTATTATTTTTACGGACTTCAAAAACGAGATTATCAGTTAGCTTATATGTTACCCGCATGATTTCGTCATTTAAATTGATTTAAAATTCCTTTCAAATCTCAAAATCGGTCAGTAGTTTGGTTTTTAAAATAAAATTGCGAATTTTGAAGTCGGTTATTCTAGTTTTGTAAACTATAATAATTATGATATGTGAATCATCATCATCATCTCAGTCATAAGAAGTCCACTGCTGGACATAGGCCTCCCCCATGGGTTTCTATAAAAGCCGATTGTAAGCGGCTTGCATCCAGCATCTTCCTGCCACTTGTATAAGTTCATCTGTCCATTTCATGGCTGGTCTTCCTACGCTACGCTTGCCGGGGCGTGGTGTCCACTCGAGAACTTTTCAGCCCCATTAGCCATCAGTTCTACGTTCACTGCCACTTCAACTTGCTAATCAGCTGTGCTATGTCGGTGACCATTGTACGTGAAACATGGTATTTGATTTTACAATAAATGTTTATTTTTTTTTATTCTTAAACTAACACAGCACCATGCTAACTATTCTGTTTAGATTTTCTAGTTGATGCTGTACAAGCAGAACATTGGGCAGATATAGTAAGGTGAAGTCAAAATGATCCTTGGTGGAAACCGAATTCTCGCTTAACAATTTGTTCAGTGAATTTCCACAATAAATGTAAATACATAACAAATACAGGGCGCCAGCGTTTACAACATTGAGCAATACCTTCAAAGGTTACTTTGAATTATAAAATCATGACATTAATAACATTTATTCAAATTTAAATTTATAGTCCCATAGAGAAGTTGGAATCACAGAATGTTCAAAATAATTTTCATTGAAAGTATTTAATATGGTCTACTATTATGGTTAATAATGAATTTTTAGGTCTTAGTTGAGAAATGTAGGGGGGGGGGGGGGGGGGGACACAACTTTTTAACTTTAGCGAGCTATATCTCGCACATATCACATCTGAGACACGATAGGGTGGGGGCTAAAAAAAATATCCAGTTTTAATTGTATATATGAAAAACCCAATCTCTATTTTAAATTTTTTTGAAAATTTTACGGCATTTTGTAGCGGCTCACAAAACACAATTATGTATAAAAATTTGTTTTTATAGGGTTAATAGGCTCCGAGTAAAATGACTGTGACATACGGACAGACAGACAGACGGACATGACGGAATTATAAGGGTTCCCCGTAGTTACTACGGAACCCTAATAAAACGATGTTTCTTGAAACATTACAAAAAAAAATCAAAAGAAAAAATTGGTACCTATAATTACTTATCGATATCGATACTTTAATACCTCTGGGTCTATCTCTGGCTTAATGTCATTAGGTTTTTATTTATTTATTTCAGTATTGCCAATATATGTTTTCTCAATTTCCCTGTATCATTTGTATTTACATATACTATATTGTTTGTAAATAGGTGTGAAAATTTATTTATTCAGTAGAATTTAATCAAATTAATTGGGTCCATTACTGGTGCTACGAATTAACCATTGACATACTTATCTAAGTATTGTGATAAATCCATTAGATTTCGACAGTCAGTAATGTGTTAATGAATACGGAGGACAAAAAATAGTGCTACGTTAATCACAATGTAGGAACTCTGCTATAGTAAAATAAACATTTGCTTTTTTATCCTATTTTCAAAAATGAAGTTCCGAATGAAATAGCTGGGCGTGGACCGTTGCACTCCAACAAAAAAAACGTAATATATGTTTACCTGACTGTCAACTGATGCGAAAGCAAAAAGAACCTTCGTGATCTTAACCTACATTATGTACACATTTATCACGCACACACACACACACACACACACGCGTATGTTTCGCCGTAGCATAAAAATATAGTCTTTCCAGTCACAATTACTTTGACTCTTATTCTTCTCAACAGATCGTGGAACTCAAAGTCCGTGTTAAGGCCGGCTTAAAGTTTACTAAAATAAAATATGACATATCATAGTCAAATTGAAATGAAATGAAGTTTATTGGAAACAATAACTGCGAATGACTTCTACTGAGCTACTGAGTATTTTTTTTACGAATGAGGTATTAGTCGATTCATTGCCGTTGTGACATCAGTTATATGACGTCACAATTTGTTAATTGCATGTATAAACTTATTTAATAAATACTATCATCATGAACTGTATTTTTTATTTACAAAATAAAAATACATTAGATTGTTTTATAAAGTGATGAAAGTGGCGCCGCTGCCTGTTTCGCTCGCACGCAGCACCCATAGATATAAAATTATTTAAATTACTGATTTCATTTTTGATTTCAGATTTTCTTTCAGAGTCATAAGAACACTATTACAATGTATTAACAGTAGCTGTTATTTTATATGTGATATTTTGACCGTGATAAACGTGTAACCGACAAAATTTTCACATTTATACCTAAATTTCGGTCAAAATAACAAATATAATAATTTTATAGTTTAAAAAACTGAAACAACAGACTTCAAAGTTACTTTTATTTCAGTTATATGATTGTATGAATCTCTCATGGACCATTCTGACTTTAATCATGATTACCCGATCAAATCGGGAGATATCCTTTTCAAAGGCAACTTTGTAGATAAATTTGGCAAATGGACGTGTATCTATGGTTAAAAATAAATTTATAAAAAAATGAAGTGTCAAATTGAAAAAATAAAATTGGCCCGAATTTAAAAGGCGGTTTGTATGGAGATTATCCTTCTGGGTCCTATGTAATAGGGCGAATTCTGTGGCCAGCGCATTGGTCGTGACCTCATTTTTTACACATGGAACATTGAATCCATCCTTCTCCCCCTTTATCATTTGAGTATTTAGACGTGCAATGTATGCACCTAAAGTCATAATGAACTTCGTCTTCGGAATCAAACTGTTTTTCTCTTTTTATTTTTTTATTTCTTGTTTTTATTTTTTTGTACTTCTTCAGTTTCAATTAGTTTACTCTTCAATTAGTTTAATTTTTTTAGTGTTTTTTTTTTCTCGCTGCTTTTAAGGAAAAAAATAAATAATCATCAATATAATTTTGCACACACTCAATAAGAGTGTGTGCAATATGATCCCGGGATCATTTTATACATACCGATAGGAATCATTTTACCCCAAACGGATTTTTTTTGAATTAAAACAAAACATGGCTTCTCAATAAACGATGAAAAGGAAAACAATATGAAATCATGTAGTTAAAGACAGCTACAACGCTATTCTTTTATAACCATTCGACGCAGAACACTGATACACGGAATATGAGAATATCAAAATACGCTTATTTTAGAAAAAAACAATAAAATTCAATTTTTCTTCGATAACTTTGACACTGCGTCAGCGTGCGTTCCGCCATTACAACCTGTATGAACATCACCTCTAACGGACGTAATACATGTTTTATTTCCTAGATGCCGTTGGTAGTTTCGGAAAAATTGAGGGGAATCATTTTACCTCAAGGGATCATTTTATACTGGTCTCCTCTACCTACCTATAGTCGGTACCTATTTACTAAATACCAATTTAAGTTTTTTAGATACCTAAGTAATCATAATACTTATTATCTTCACTGTCATGTTTAAAAGCCTATGGTGCTGTACACCATAACTATTATAAAAGCCTGTTTCTGTACACCATAACTATTATAAAAGCCTGTGTTTCTGTACACCATAACTATTATAAAAGCCTGTTTCTGTACACCATAACTATTATAAAAGCCTGTTTCTGTACACCATAACTATTATAAAAGCCTATGGTGCTGTACACCATAACTATTACAAAAGCCTGTTTCTGTACACCATAACTATTATAAAAGCCTGTTTCTGTACACCATAACTATTATAAAAGCCTGTTTCTGTACACCATAACTATTATAAAAGCCTGTGTTTCTGTACACCATAACTATTATAAAAGCCTGTTTCTGTACACCAAAACTATTATAAAATCCTGTGTTTCTGTACACCATAACTATTATAAAAGCCTGTGTTTCTGTACACCATAACTATTATAAAAGCCTGTTTCTGTACACCATAACTATTATAAAAGCCTATTTCTGTACACCATAACTATTATAAAATCCTGTGTTTCTGTACACCATAACTATTATAAAAGCCTGTGTTTCTGTACACCATAACTATTATAAAAGCCTGTTTCTGTACACCATAACTATTATAAAAGCCTGTTTCTATACACCATAACTATTATAAAAGCCTGTTTCTGTACACCATAACTATTATAAAAGCCTGTGTTTCTGTACACCATAACTATTATAAAAGCCTGTTTCTGTACACCATAACTATTATAAAAGCCTGTTTCTGTACACCATAACTATTATAAAAGCCTATGGTGCTGTACACCATAACTATTACAAAAGCCTGTTTCTGTACACCATAACTATTATAAAAGCCTGTTTCTGTACACCATAACTATTATAAAAGCCTGTTTCTGTACACCATAACTATTATAAAAGCCTGTGTTTCTGTACACCATAACTATTATAAAAGCCTGTTTCTGTACACCAAAACTATTATTAAAGCCTGTTTCTGTACACCATAACTATTATAAAAGCCTATTTCTGTACACCATAACTATTATAAAATCCTGTGTTTCTGTACACCATAACTATTATAAAAGCCTGTGTTTCTGTACACCATAACTATTATAAAAGCCTGTTTCTGTACACCATAACTATTATAAAAGCCTGTTTCTGTACACCATAACTATTATAAAAGCCTGTTTCTGTACACCATAACTATTATAAAATCCTGTGTTTCTGTACACCATAACTATTATAAAAGCCTGTGTTTCTGTACACCACTATTATAAAAGCAAAAGTAACTCTGTCTCTATTTTACATTTTCAGTACAAACTGCTGAATCCATTGTTATGTTGGCGAAGAGATGGTCTCGGCTATCTCATAGCTGAACACCTGGAGGAGAGGGGATGGGGGGATGGGCGTCCATATAGGTATATCGATTTTGTTAATATTTAATTTTGACAGAAGTGAGTATCGAATGTTTATGTCAAATATGCGCTGGTGTGATAGTGATACAATAATGTTATGTTAACGATTTTTTTAACTATGCGCGAGCGACGCCACGGGCACACCTAGTCAAGAGATAACAGTCTTGGTCTTGGTCCAAGTCGTTTCGGTGTGTCTGTTTCTAGCACAATGTAAGGAACATTGTGCTAGAAACTGACACACCGAGACGACTCCGCCCCGTCCGTCGTCACAACACAACCAACTGAGAACACTATCGGACTGAGGCTCATACCTACTCATTGTCAACGGAGCTATCTCTCTGATCTGGTTCGATCATTGTTACCTATCTGCGCTGGCGAGGAGTCGGCTCCTCGCTCCACCCTCGTCACACGTCGCCGTACAGGGGGGGGGGGGGGGCACTCTGTCTATCACGCACGGATTCTCATTCGGATTGCAATCGGTATGGAAGGTTCCTATATTATACTGGTCTACTTTCTACATAATTACATATTATAATTATTTACTCCATTTCATCGTGTGGGGTATCATTGGATAGGAATCAAAATTCGTGCTAGTAGTTGGCTAGTAGCATACATACATACATAAATGATGAAATTAAAAGGAAAACAATAACTATCACGGCTAAGTAAGCTTTACAAGTTAACGAGTAATAGTCGACCAAATAAAAAAATGTACATTAGCAAATGTAATAGTTTAGCAATAAAAAATGCAAATTACATTTAAACTGACATATGTTAGCTTGTATGCCCCCCCCCTCCCCCAAATCACCTGAGTCCTCCCATGATAAATGTTAAATTAGATTTGATAATAGGTATTCTATTTAAATTTTTTAAGCATGTTTTTCACTACAGTAAATTCTACACGTGTACACGATTGGGTCTAATTGATTTGATTGGGGATTGATAAAATTTACAGTTCTGGTTTGGGACCCTGACGCTGAATCCGCCACTAGGTCTATTGCTATTGAATCAAATCAGCTGTATAGAGGTTAGTGTTTATTCCTGACGCTTATGATTTTAAACGTCATTAATCCCTATCGGCTGAGTGTTATCTAACTTGCGAATTAGTTACATAGGTTATAACAATACCTATACTATATCCAGTGCATGTCCCAATTACACAGCACGGAGATGACCTTACCTTGTCTATACGTAGTACCCGCAGAGAGTACCTCGCGATGTAGTGTAGGTAGCAGGAGCGCACCTCGCTGTGATGTGAACCGGAAGTTTGGAAGTGAAGTTATCTCTCGAAGATGTCTCCACAAGGTTCTCCGACATGACATGTATAATACGATTACATTGCCAGCGGATATTACATGTTTCCATGACAAGTATTTTTAGATTTCATGGCAAAGAGATAGGTAAGTATAACTAAATCGAAATTTTCAAGTTTAGTCTCATTTTCCCGTGAATGGTGTTTTCAGATTCACGGATTTTCTAGTACACGTTGTGTTTTCTAAGATGTTTATGAAACTAATCATAATATCCTTTTATAATTATTTTGTATGACGGGTGATCCTGTGTTTGTCATAATAAAATAGATACCCACGCACGGCCACGTAGTATCTGTAATTTACTTAGATACAAAAGATCCACATTCAACATTCAAATCAAATCAGTTTTTATTCAATATACATATACAAGTACGATAAGTAATTACAGTGGTAGGTATAAATTAGGAACTATTTATCTTGTATACTTTTCATATTGTAGTGCCGCGCAGTACCTACACTATGAAATTAATCTTGTGTCGTAGGTAGCTGCATGCGCTTCAGTGACACTTCATTATATTGTTTGTAGTCTGTTATGCACCAATGGTTATAATAGGGGCAACATTGTGGCAATGTGGCAAGCTTTAAAGCTTAGATCTAACAAGGGTTTCGTTGTTAACGACATTCTTTCTACGTTATGTACAATCTACCTGCACCATAATAACGTACGATCAGTCAAAGATTATTTCATGACTGGAGTCTGCAATTTGATAAACTAATTATAAAAGCAACACAATTAACTTTGTACTGTAGTTTAAGTTTATTGTTTATTTTAAGTTTTTACTGTATGGATGTACAATAAAGTAAAATACAATAAATATGGATGTACAATTCTATTCTATTCTAATTAGGACAAAACATTTATAAGCAATGTAGATGCTGTTTAGACTTCATAATTTCCTCTTGCCTTTCAGAGGGCTCTTATATCCAGTAACAACACAAAACAAAACACAACACATGACCCCTGGACGCAATGATTGGATGATGAGCCGCCATCTCGCCAGAAATAGAACTAAACAAGACAGATCCTGGCGCGGTTCAGGGCGGGGCGCGGCGGAGTATTGTGCTCCTGCGCATAGCTGTCATGTGACTTCACTATAACAACAACACTATTTAGGATTGCGATGTCATTGACGCTGATACTGGATCTATCTATAGAATTCTCGAGTAACCAGTTTAAGTGGGGTTTGAACTATCTTCCCATATCATGTTTATTTATTTGACAGGTCTCATGGTTCAGGGGTAGTACGTCTACCCTCTGAGCTGTAGGTCGTGGGTTCGATTCCCATTTAGGGCAAACATTTCTGCTAAACATGGATGTTTATTCTGTGACTGGGTGATTATATCTTGAATATGTATGTATTTACAAAAAAAAAGTATACTTATATGTATATTATTGGCCATCTGGTTTCCATAGTACCTACAAGCTTTGCTTAGTTCGGGGCTAGATGGTGTTGTGTGAAAATGTCCTCCAACTTTATGTGTATAAAAAGTAGAAAGAAATATTTATTGAGTATCTATAAGTACTCGTCACTGTAGGTACAGCCATGGAAGCGATGTTGTTTTGGGAAGTAAACAGTGTGTCAGAGTGGTGACGGAAGCACACAGTGTGTCAGAGTGGTGACGGAAGAACAGCAAGCAGTGATGGGTACTCCGTCTGTGAGGCGGCGTCTCGGTAACATCTACATCTAATCGGATGCCTCCCTAGTCCCTACACTATTTCAATAATAATTTGATTTTAGTAAGCTTTTTGTAGATTGCTTTGTCAGCTATCCCGTTATTTCTACGGTTGAGAGAGAAAGACAAAATACAAAATGATAATTAAATAAGACTACTACAGCTTCTGTGGCACGGGTTCTGACTACTACACCTCCCTCAGTCTCGATCTAGACTTGAGAGTAGAGTAGGTAATTGTAAGGGAAATAATAGTAATATCTTAGAGATAGATTATTTGTTTATTTATGTTAGTTACTAGGACGGGTCCAATATTCCCCAGTCTCTCAAGTCGAAAGTTTACAACCAGTGTGTGTTACCAGTGATGACATACGGCACTGAAACGTGGTCCCTAACTATGGGCCTTATAAGGAAGCTCAAGGTCACGCAACGAGCTATGGAGAGGGCTATGCTCGGAGTCTCTCTACGAGATCGAATCAGAAATGAAGAGATACGTAGACGTACAAAAGTCACCGATATAGCACAGCGGATTAGCAAGTTGAAGTGGGAGTGGGCAGGGCATATAGCACTTAGAACTGATGGCCGATGGGGCCGAAAAGTTCTCGAGTGGAGACCACGTACCGGCAAGCGCAGCGTAGGAAGACCAGCCATGAGATGGACAGATGACCTCCTACAAGTGGCGGGAAGACGCTGGATGCAAGCCGCTTTCAATCGGTCTTTTTGGAAATCCATGGGGGAGGCCTATGTCCAACAGTGGACTTCTTATGGCTGAGATGACTAGGACGGGGATGTTATAAAGTTCTTCAATTATATACACTGCTTTGAAAATGGTGTCAAGATAATTCACATCATATCATTTCATTTATTTATTGCAATATGTACAGAGCACACATAGAAATATATAGAAATATAAGAAATATGGGAAATAACTATGCTACGTACATACATACCCTGGCAGGGCGGAGTAAACATGTTTCAAATATTTGGATAAACTAATATTGCAGGAAGTACAAATACATATTAATATTATTATATTATATTATCGGGAGCTTGGGACATATTTGAAGTCATTTATGAATTCGTTTATGTTGTAGTAGCATTTGTGTAGCAGTAGTTTTTAAAGTTTGTAATAGAATTTGTGTATTATAAATTTTAATTAGCATACGCGTATATTTAGGGTCTCTTTTTACAATTTCGAGTTTAGGTTCCGGTGCGACAAGTTGATTTTTACGTCGGAAGTTTTTATTGATGGCGAATAGGTCCGGGGTTTTTTTGACGAACAATTAATTTCAATTGAAGAGTTTTAAAATCTGTATAAATTTTGAAATCCCATTTCAGAAACTCGGGAAATTTCCCTGACACATGATAATATTTATGTAATCTAATTAATTGCTTCAAGAGAAACCCAGCTTCAATCGTTTATATCCTGCGTCATTGGAACTGCGCCACTAACCTATATTTAGATCTAGGTATTCCAAATAAAACTAGAATCATAACTTGAACGTTATTTAAAAAAAATCTGTTTTATTTCATACGTGAATATAAGATTAAAAGATGTATTCAAGGTTCATCTAGATTTCTAGAATGTTGTGAGGAATGAAGCTGAGCTTGCAGACGTCCAGTCCTGTGCTGTGACCCCCGCAGTGCGCCCGCGCCGCCCGCGCTTGTGCTACTGAACTATTTCTGCCTCGCGTAGGAGATCTGTATTCAGTTTTAATGTTAACTACGAGTAAGTACTAAATTGGACGTACTGGAGGTTTACAATGATTCACGTTGAATCTAGTTTTTTTGTTGGCAAGGGTAATTTGTTAGAACGAACGTTGAGTTAAAAATTATGAAAGACTGCAGCACAAACTTTTGTGAAGTAGAAAAAAGATTATTAGTTTAGAATACCCTAGTTTTGCAAAATGTTGTGCTGCAGTAGTTTCTTATTTTGTGCTGCAGTAGTTTCTTATTTTGTGCTGCAGTAGTTTCTTATTTTGTGCTGCAGTAGTTTCTTATTTTTTATCCGACTTCAAAAAGGAGAATCTAAATTCGATTATATTTTTTATGTTTGTTACCGCATAACTCCGTCTTTGAAGATACTTTTAGTTTGCGTATTTTGAAGTCGGTTGTTTCAGTTTTTTAAACTATAATAATTATTCTATTGCAGTGGAAATTTCTTCAATTGTAAAAGATGGGGGGGCAAGCCAGGGTTGCCAGATGATCGGGATTGATCCGACTTTTCATATTATATCCAGAGTCCCGACATAACACGAAATGTCCCGACAAATCACTGCGCGGTTTCAAAAGAAATGTGTGGAACGAAAGGAATATATCACATGATAATGGATTTGATAAAAACAACATTAAAAATGTTCGCGCTCGCTTGACAAGCGCATTATGAAAAGATATCCTTAGTATTTCGAGGAATAGCAGTCTTGAAGACACACTGATTGATTTAAATAAATCTTCGACATTTTAACGCTCTATTCGTTCGCGGACTATTATTATTATGTACCAACTTATAGTCTGCTATATTAATAGCTAAACATTTTTAAAAAATCTTCCAAATTTTTGCGCCTGCTCCGTTTGAGCGTTATTATTAGTTGATTTTCAAAAAAAAACGCACTTAGATCCTTGATTGCGGACCAAACTCCCTCTTTCCCCGTTATTTTATGTTCAGATAGACATTACCAAAATCCTGACTTATTAAAATTTTGTCTAGATATTTTAGAGTTCCAATCTGACAACCCTAGGGTGAGGTAAGTGCCAATGAGCAATATATCTGCAGGAAGGATCTACGTGCCGGGAGTCGGTCGGCAGCGACGTGAGATGCTCATAGCTACATCTCACGTCGAGTATGACTGGTGACACGACGGAAATTAAATGAAGTCCTTGTTTACTCCGAGAAACACGCATCACAGGATCATATCAACGAGATCAAACCTGAATCATCCTTGTATTGCTCAAAACACTCAAAAAAGAGCTTGTTTGCTTCTCATGCATTAGTAGTCGAGTGATTTATGAGTCCATTTCTTCGCTTGCGCGCGGTTGTAGTGGAAACTTTATTTGGTCAAGTTTCGATTGTCCGGCAGGGCAGGGCGATGCAAGTTAGAAGGTCCGTCGGTTGATTATGTCGCGGCGACGTTGTTAACAACGAGCCTTTATATCTTTAATCCAATCTAGTCGTTCAATCTATAATTAAAAAGAGTTTAAGATTTTCGTCGTCATATTCTGTATCATTTTGAATTTGATTTATTTTTTCAAAACAGCCGCCACTAATGCAAGTGGTTTATTTAAGTAGCCCACATATATTAGAAATATTATGTAAAAAAATCTCAAAAGGTATCAAAGGCCCGAGATTTAAAGTAATTTAAGGCCATAAAAAGTCCGTAAAATGTTCTCAAGAATTGTTTTAAAATTGATCCAAGTCCATATAAACTAGAATCCATAGTAAAATCTTCAAACTCCTTTTGGAACACAATCGAATACTATTAAATATTTTACAGAATTAGCTAAAAGGAATTTTTTTGTAAGTAGCAAGGGAAATGTCGCGTTACCATCAAATTATTGTAAGTATAGCAAGGGAAATGTCGCGTTACCATCAAATTATAGTAAGTATAGCAAGGGGAATGTCGCGTTACCATCAAATTATAGTAAGTATAGCAAGGGAAATGTCGCGTTACCATCAAATTATAGTAAGCATAGCAAGGGAAACGTCGCGTTACCATCAAATTATAGTAAGTATAGCAAGGGAAATGTCGCGTTACCATCAAATTATAGTAAGTATAGCAAGGGAAATGTCGCGTTACCATCAAATTATAGTAAGCATAGCAAGGGAAACGTCGCGTTACCATCAAATTATAGTAAGTATAGCAAGGGAAATGTCGCGTTACCATCAAATTATAGTAAGTATAGCAAGGGAAATGTCGCGTTACCATCAAATTATAGTAAGTATAGCAAGGGAAATGTCGCGTTACCATCAAATTATAGTAAGTATAGCAAGGGAAATGTCGCGTTACCATCAAATTATAGTAAGCATAGCAAGGGAAACGTCGCGTTACCATCAAATTATAGTAAGTATAGCAAGGGAAATGTCGCGTTACCATCAAATTATAGTAAGTATAGGGGAAACGTCGCGTTACCATGAAATTATAGTAAGTATAGCAAGGGAAATGTCGTATTACCATGAAATTACAGTAAGTATAGCAAGGGAAACGTCGCGTTACAATCAAATCTCGATTTCCGTTCTATTTTCTAATATTGTTGTCTATTACCGCAGTCTCCCAAACTAATGCAGGGTACACACAGGTACCATACAGGTAGTTGCTACACGAGCATGATGTGTGTTCACAGGACCGTGTGCACTGTGCACGCCATGCCGTGTGCACGGTGCATCACCGTTCACATCAGGTCCGCGCTGCGAACCGCCCCCGGTGTGTGGTGCCGGGAGACCACAGCCCACCGGGCACGCTACCGACTACCGATATCTCTGTCTACTGTCTTACATACTGCTATGTAGAATTTTATAAGCGCGAATCTATTAGAGGTATTTTATGGCCGATATGATCTGATCTACCTGTACAGAGCAATTTTTTTTTCTAACAATTTATTTTGAAATTAAATTATACAAAGTAACAGGTTTTTTTTTGTTGCGAATAGGTCCGCGTTTGACCATCAACTCGCCTGTTGGAAAGCGACGATGTGGTCGAAGGTGAAGCACGCAGACATTCTACTTGTCCTGTAGAAGAAAGGGGATGGCAATTTAAGATCGTTCAGCTCTGATGCACATTATCCAAAATGAAGCATGTAGAAAATTGACAGACTAGCAACCTTGCGGCGGTGCTCTAGGCTGAACAGTTTCTTTGCTACTAGCTTATTGTCGCCTATCAGTCAAACAGCACGCCGTTCTACCGATTCAAGAGCCTGACGCTGGTATTTTGCAGAGAAGTCCCAAAGGTGGCAGCAGTATTCCACACACGAGCGGACTTGTGAGCGGAGCTTGATATAAAGTGAGCATCTGTCTCGGCGTGAAGTACAGCCGAATCTTGTTCAAGACGCCTATTTCTTCGCACTTGGGAACGAACGAACGAACTTTTTTTTTTCAAGATTTTGTTCTACGACTTTTGGAGTGATTAATTTGCATGTTCATGTCAAATTACAGCTTTCTACTACTAAAAGTCCTCGAGCAAGGCCGCGAACAGGCAGATGCACATGGCGAAACTGTTAAGGGTTCCTTGTAAATATAGGACCCTAAAAACCAGTCAAGTGAAAGTCCAACTCATGGTAACAATTTTTAATAACTGGGAAATCACCTGTGATTTGATGTTATCTAACCTCCAAAAAATGTACAGTAATAACATAACCTACATAACATATTACACACATGAACACGAAGTTTGTCTTGGCGAGCAACTAGCCCTGGCGTCAGTGTTTATGAAAGTCTCGGTGTGCGAGTCTAGATAGTTGGTTTTATTATGATGACGTAGTTATTTTGACTGAGGTATCTTCGACGAATGTCTCGTCTCCATAATTCGTCATTTTACAAGTGGACAAGTTGTAATACACTTCTTACGTATGTTTATTCTGAGGTCGAACGACACGCACACTGCCCTATCATGTTATTTTCGCACTATAATAAAAATAGTAATGAGATTATGATTAGACTTCAAAGATTGTCCCCACGTGATAAAATAAGAATGATGGATATAAAATATATTGTTGAATTATAAAACTTTGTTTTGTGATGGTGCTGACGCACACAAGTTGCACACACAGTAGCTAGGTACTCTATTCTATTCTTAGTATGTTAACTGTTTTATAGATAATACTTTAAGTTATTTAAACGAATGCTGTAAATAGTTCAACTATATTAAAAACTAATCGCTTATTAAAAATTCAGACGTTTTTTTTAAACAAGTAACTAGGTTTTTTTTTTTTTTGTTTTTTATACATTATAGATCTACCATTGACCACCAACTCGCTTGATGTTAAGCGAGGGTCCGTTTAACTTTTTAAGGTAAACGGTTTTATTGAAAAAAAGGTAATGACGTGAGTATTTACTGTATTCTAGTAGAAAAGCCTTTTCGTTTGATACCCATATTGTGGGGGGTTGTGAAAAATATGAAATCCGGCATTTTGTGGCGGCGGCCATATTGAATTTAGAATGATACTAAATATATTTCTTTGTATTGTCATATAACTAGAGGCGTGTACCAAATATCAGGTCAACGGGAAGGGGGTCCAATTTCGATTACTAGATTTGACCCAAAAATATTTAATAAACAACAATAATAAACAGCTTCTCAACTTCTCAACATCTTTTCACAAGCTTCAAACTATGCAAATCTTGTACTATGGAAACTAAATGATTGATAATACACGCAAATATGTACTTTTTTGTAACTTATGATGCATGAAAACACCTAGACAAAGAAAAACACATCCATGCGTGTGTGTTCGCTTATCTAGTTCTTTATAAATTATGGTCTCAAAAATGTTGAATATGAAGGAGCTCAAATCTACAACAAGCTACCAAAAGATATAAAAGACATACTTGAATCACTTTCACTCTTTAAAAGAAATCTTAAATATTTTTTATTAAACAAGTCCCTGAGTAAAATTAATAAAATAAATGATAAATCGCTCTAATTTCATTAAAAAATAAAAAAATCTTTGCTTAAATAAATTAAATAAACCAATAATAAAACTATAGCTATCAATTTGTAAATAACGTACGCAACACGTAATGAGTGCCGAGTTCTAAGGCCGAGTTATTTGTTAGGCTTGCTATTTTTTACATACCTATCTGCCTGCTTGCCTTTCGCTATTGTGTTACAATATTATTATAACTAGCTTATTTCATGTTAAGTGAATTTATATTCGAAGTGAAATAAACTATCTTAAACCGTAACCGTAACCGTATAAACAATTTATACCAACATTTCAAAAACATGTATAGTATACACTGTCCCACTGCTGGGCGTGGGCCATCTTCTTATTGTGAGAAGGACGATTACTAACACGATAAAATATTGTTGTTGGTAGTTAAACTGTTAATAACCGTACTACTGAGACTTGTAGAATGTAGATGTCTCAACAGTACGGTCAGCCGCCATTAACCGTACTACTGAGACTTGTAGAATGTAGATGTCTCAACAGTACGGTCAGCCGCCATTAACGGTACTACTGAGACTTGTAGAATGTAGATGTCTCAACAGTACGGTCAGCCGCCATTAACCGTACTACTGAGACTTGTAGAATGTAGATGTCTCAACAGTACGGTCAGCCGCCATTAACCGTACTACTGAGACTTGTAGAATGTAGATGTCTCAACAGTACGGTCAGCCGCCATTAACCGTACTACTGAGACTTGTAGAATGTAGATGCCTCAACAGTACGGTCAGCCGCCATTAACCGTACTACTGGGAATTAAAGTCTCAGTAGTACGATCAACCGGACTGGCAACCGTACTACTGGGAATAAACGATGCTCATTACACAAAATATTTGTCAAGGATATTCCTACCCACAAGCTTACAGCTCAGCTTAGAAGGCAGTCCAGTCGAACAAACAAAGTAGGTACTTAATACAGTAAATACTGTAATGAAACGAAGAATGCATCCAGCAGTTTCTAAAAACGTCGAACATAGGTAATAAATATATTGTTTGTCTTTAGAATGGTATCTCTTCCTGCTTCTCTGTTCAACTTTCGATTTACAATAATAGTAGAACACCAGATTTCTAACTACAAGTATTAACTGAATTAACCGACAATTCTTCAATTCTCTCAAAATTCTGAAAAAAAAAATCGTTATATCTTTCAGACAAATAAAAGAGTCAATTAAAAAAAAAAAGGTCCTGTATTGCAGATATACGTAAACAGTAAACATGTAACGCGGTCCGTCATCTCCTGCTGCGGATGCAGATTCCGCGGTTTACGGTGCATTAAACTAATTATAGTTTACAACTAGCGCGTCTCATGGGGCAGCGGCAACGGTGAACCAACGCGGGACGGCAGCCGGTGGGAGAAGCGAGGCGATGCGGGCAAAGCTTCCGGAATAAGTACCTATAAATAGTGTTGTGTTGATAGTCGTAGATGCACTTTTTATACTTACAATTAGGTGACATGACGCTAAGCAGCATGCTTGCTCGTCTTAATAGCTAAAAATGCAAGTTTAATAAACAGAGCCAGGCTCTGTTTTAACTTTAAGTTTTACATCGAGGACATAATTAAAACTATTTGTATAAAAACATATGTATTGTCAGATTTCAATTGTATTTATCTACAAATTCAGAATAATCTGATCGTATTATAGTTTGTGGGTGCGGGAAACCAGTTGAGCCCCGCGCGCCGCGGTGTCACCCGCGTAGTGATGAAAAACGGCGATGATGATGATGGTAAAATATAGCCTGTCCTTCTCCGAGTCCTAAAGTATCTCTGTGTCAAACGTAGCAATCGGTTCAGCCGTGAGATATACCCGTGAAGAGGTAACAAATAGACAGAGAGACAGACGACAGACAGTGTTACTTTCATTTTCATAATAAAAGGATTAGTAGAAAATAATAAAGTTGTAAGTAGAGTGTTAGGTATTCAAAATATAATTATCTGCAATTATGTTTGTTAATTGAAGACGTTGGATGCAAGCCGCGCAATCGGTCTTTTTGGAAATCCATGGGGGAGGCCTATGTCCAGCAATAGACTATTTATGGCTGAGATGATGATGATGTTTTCTTTGTTCAGAGTCGCCTCGCTCGGTTAGAGGGTTGGTACCTTTACCACAACTCGAGGATTGAATGTCAAGGCGCACAGGTGGCGCACGGAGCGGCGCGCGGCGCGGGCGCAGCGCGCACGGTGCGCGCCGCGGTCGCACGTGACAGACAAACTGGTCTCGCTATCCATTTCTACTTCTCTGTTATGGTTGTCGTTACTGTTCTTATCGCGCTCTATACATGCACCTAGGTTTTACGACCTTATACAATTATTATGAAAATGAGCATATTTAAACACGTTTTCTTTCAGGGTTTGTTTACAAGTTTCGGATTAGTACGCTAACGCGTTTTTAGTTATGATTCATAAATAAATTGAACTAGGAATGAGAATAGTTTATAGAGGTTTAATGTTTATGCTTTAATAATTAGTTTAATATTTTTCTTTACAAGATTGATGAGAAAAGTAATATACTTACTTAGATAAAATATATTAGTGTAATTATATTAGAGTAACATGATGTGTGTTTCAGTGTTAATTCGATAAATGTTTACCCGACTTGGTAAGAAGGAAGGTTGTATTTTCGAGTGTATGTGTGTATGTATGTTTCTATACGATCGCCTACAGCCTAAGCGGCTTAACTGATTTTGATGTGCGTAATGTCGTTACATTCGTTTTTACTCCCTTAGTGTATGAGGACAATTTTTTTTGTAACAACAATAATAAAACTCCCGCAAACATGAAAGAATTGCACTTTTTGTTAACCTCCAACGAACGTTTTCGTAATATTAAGTGCGAATTCCAGATTTATTCTAAATTATTATTAATTACATTTATAACATATAACGGCAACTGCGCATATTTTCTCATAAAAACGTGCACTGAAAGGGGTATCAAGTTTAATGAAATCGAAAGTTAGACTGCAAAACCCGCTCTTCTGCAGTCGTGTGTTGTTATTTTGTGCTTGTTTACTTTTTCGTCAATCTTGATGCGGTAGTAAACGAGTCTTCTACATATATAATTAAATTCATTAATAAATCTATAACAACAAGTATCTACCTATTTATGTTAAAAGAAAAACAGAATACCCGACTGCAGAAAAACAAGTTTTTTTTAGTTTAACATACGATTTCGTTACGGTGGATACGCTGCTGTACGTTTTTTGTGAGAAACTATACCTAAAATCGCTGTGAAAGATTATGAATGCACTCCCTTAAGAATAATTCTAGTAAAATAACTTGTTTAAAACGAAAATAAATATTTTTGTGGACATTTCACACAACACCATCTTGCCCAATCTAAGCAAAGCTTGTACTATGGAACTAGATGGCTGATAGAATACATATATACTTTTTTTTGTAAATATATACATATGATACATAGAAACACCCAGACACAGAACAAACATCCATGCTCATCACACAAATGTTTGCCCTGGGTGGGGATTGAACCCACGACCTTTCAGTTCAGCAGGTAGACGTAAACACACTACTAACTGAGCCACAAGGCCAGAAAAAGTTCGTCGGAGGTTACGAAAAAACGCTTTTTATTAATTTTTGCGAGAGATATATTATTATTATTACAAAAAATATAGCTTATGATACTCAGGGAGTAAAGACGAATCTAATGTCACCTCTCATATCAAAATCGATCAAGCCGTTACGCCAGGTGATCATATAAAAAAAGACATATATACATACCCACATACATACATACAAATATACATCCTTACGCAGTCGGGTAAAAAATAAAAACATTAACTGTTTGGTTTCTTGTTTATATAGTTTATGTCACAAACATAAACGTTTGTGCGCTTGTTAAGTAAGCAGACATCGTGTGATTTGATGACACATAGTAACACCTACCGGGAAGTCGCCGCTGTTTCACAATACTGTTCGATCGCCGCAAGATACTGAGAAACGAACTCCCATGTGAATCCAGGTGTCATGATTTGCGAAACATAAATTTACTTTTAAGTTATAGGTCACTAAGTATGTCACTTTTGTTCTTACATCGACATCAGTCACATGTAAATTAGTTGTAATTAAAATTAAATTTATATTAATTAAATAATCTTTAAGATTAATTCGGTTTTTTTGCATCCTCAACGACAGCCCAACATAATTGGCGCAGTCGGTAGGATGCTCGCGGTCGGTTACGCGTGAGAAGATTTCTTTTTTCCGCTTCACTACCGGAAGCCGCCCGTGTGGTTTTCTAGCCGCATCCTGAGCATCCGAATCTACGTGTTGAGCTGCCCAGAGGTATCCAGACATTGATAAGCAGAGAGACCGAATTAAAACCCAGGTGAGTACACTAGATTCTTTTTAGTGGTTGCTCGCTTCCTAGCCTTAAATTTTCCTAGTGTTACTAATTGAATTGCCAAGATTTTCCTTCCGCGAAATTCGTTGGACTCTAGGTTAGTTAGAAGATATAGACAAGAATATAGTGATAGTTTAAGAAATATTAGCCTTAATAGTATAGGGGAAGAACTTGAAATGGCCGATTTGGACACGATTTATAAATCGTTAAGACTAGTGCCGGAGTTTGATGGTAACCCAAATGTACTAACTAGGTTCATCCATCTGTGCGACCAGTTGGTGCAACAATTTTGTGGTCAAGGTAGCAGTGAGTTAAGTAGGTGTGCCCTAATTAATGGAATACTTAACAAGGTAGTGGGTTCTGCTGCTCGCTTAATAAACTCGAACGGAATTCCCAGCGACTGGGGTGGCATTCGTAATGCTTTGGTAAATAACTTCGCAGACCAGAGAGATGAGACCGCTCTTTACAATGATTTGGCTATTTTAACTCAGGGCTCTAGTTCTGCCCAGGAATTCTATGAAAGGTGTCAGAGTCTATTTAGCACTATTATGACATACGTTACTTTCCATGACACAGTTGCCACCACAGTCAACGCTAAAAGAGACTTGTATCGCAAGTTGACCTTGCAAGCGTACCTGCGAGGATTAAGTGACCCACTTGGTTCTCGTATACGTTGCATGCGCCCCGAGACGATAGAAAAAGCCCTAGAATTTGTTCATGAAGAAATAAACACAATGTATATGCAGAATAGGAACATGCGGTTACCCGATAAGAATTCCGCCGCTTCTATATCGATGCCTAACCATTTCATTAGTGCATATAAAATGCCAAGTGAACAATTTTTTGCACAGCCTTTTTCAATGCCCACGCCTAGACCTTTCAACTTTAATACGCCAGGACCCTCTTGTCCTCAATTTACACAACCATCCGCATCACAATTCAGTCAAAATCTTTATCAACCCCGCCATCTAGGTCCCACACACACACAGCAAATTTTCAGAGCAACCCCGCCTAATTACAACCCCCAGCATAACCGATTTCAAATGACCCCACGCCCTAACCAACCTACAGCATATCAAACACGTCCAATGAGTAGCGTAAGTCACTATGTCACACGACCCTTGCCACCATTTCAACCGGCTATGACAGGACACGACTGGTTGAGGTCAGGTAATCCACCCCCTACTAATTATATGAAGAGTAGCCAGATGAATTATAATGATTGCACAAACGACCCCACATACGCGGAATATGATTATGAACCGTACTATGACTATTACGAGTATATTGAGTGTCAGCCTACCGAATATTCCCCTCAGGAATACTCTGTTGACCCGTCACACGTTGAAATCACGGACGTAGTAGACACAGAACAGGATTATTCCATGGATCCGAAATCTGACACCTCAAAATAGAAATTAATCTGCAAACGCGGCGTCAGCTTCAGTACATTCAGATTTCGTCACCACCAAAAAAACCTTTTGAAGTGTCGACACCCACAAATATCTAACTATAATCGATGCGTTCTCAAAATACGCTCAAGCGTATTTACTGAGAGATGCTACAGCCGTTAGCGTAGTTCAGGCTCTATTAAAGTTCTCCTCACATCACGGTATAACTGAGAACATTAATAAAGATCGCGAACCCGAACAGACATGGTGAAGTATTTTCACCTTTGCTCCTAATACTAGGAGATGACATAGACAACTTGTCTAACGGATTTAGGACACTAGAAAACTTCTTAGCATTTATCAAAGCTGGGAGCATTCACCATACAGCTTTTAATAATGAGGCATTTAGGGTTATGTTAAATAGATTAAGTATTTTATACACTAAGGAGGTAATTTTAGATCTTAGTTATAGGGAATATTTCGATCTATTGAAACTAGGATACTATTTTAAAGAAAATTATATAATCTTGGTAATTAAGTTTCCAATTGCCTTTCCTACTAACTATATCCTATACAGGTTATCCTTAGCCCCAAATCATGATAGCAAAATCCTTATACCTGCCTATCCATACGTAGCAATCCACGAGAAAGGTCTATTGTACATAGAGACAGAATGTCCGAAGTATAGCCACGGTCACCTCTGCGAGGACAACTTCAGCCGCCACTACGGGGAACAGTCTGACTGCATTCAACAGCTGATACTACAGCAGCATATCCACGAGTCCTGCCGATTCACTCAAGTAACCCTGTCGTCTGAAGCGATGGAGCAACTAGACGACCGCCACTATGTACTGAGCTTTCCCAACTTAATGAAAGTTCGTTTAACCTGCTCTCAAGATCAATATGAAATGATGCAAGGGAGTTATCTAGCCATTATTCCTAAAGGATGCGCCCTACACACCCCGTCATTCTCTATATATAACTATCACGACCAAGTTGAAGGACAGATGCTGAAAATTTTGAGGAGAACCCATACAAGTTACCTGCAAAGAAAATGTTGAAACAGAATACTATCGATTTGAGCCACTTACACTCAACTAACTCAAGGATTGCTGTACAAGAACCAATGACTTTGGAGTCTACAAATATGAACATCGTCTATTATACTACTGTACCTACCTACGTGATACTCGGTGCATCAGTACTCACTACCGTCACCGTACTCATTCGCCGCAAGCTGAAGAGAAACATTTTGAGAATTAATTCACGAGACACCATAGATGAAACACAGAACCGTCAAGAAACCAAAGATAGCAGCCCTAGAGGTCCATTGTTCCTATCTGCACTATTCTCGACGAAAGTCTCCAAATAGTTGCAGATCTTGCGGAGGGAGATGTTAAGTAAGCAGACATCGTGTGATTTGATGACACATAGTGTAACGATGATGATGATGATGGTGAAATTTCTAGAAGGAAATGCTCCACGACTATTTAAATAAAGAATCTCGTCAACATTCTAGAAAGTTCGAAACAAATGATAAAAACAAAAGACGAGCGAAAAGACGATCGAAATTGAACATTCTGGAACGAAACAAATGACGAACGAAATGACTATCGAAATAAAAGCTTCTAGAAGGTTCTGCGGGGTATATAAGGAGCTTCAGTCGCGGACAGAGGGCAGTTCAGATACAAATAGCATACAGGAAAGAAGAAAAAGTTACATGTGAAAGTGAAGTGTTGAAGTGAACAGTATAGTGAAGAGACGTTATAGTAGTAGTGTGTTGATCGGAACACGGTCTCTGTGTGTTTGCAGCGCGTCGATTCTGTAATTATTGTCGGTGTTCGTGTTATAGACTGTGAGTGCTCTGTAGAAGATACCACGTGTCAGTGAATTAAACGGGCTTGAATAACATCATTGTTTCCTTCCAATCCCTATACCCACTTCCCGTAACATTTGGTGTCAGAAGTGGGATTGGAAGGAAGGATGCCTATCATGCCTAGAGATGGCCCAAACACCCGCTCAAGGGGAGCCGCTCAGCAACAAAGCGGCGGAGACCAGGAAGCCGCTAGTACGGGAAATCCTCGGACACGTGAGGAAGCCGGTGAGGGGACTTCCGGCGGTGACACTGTGAGTGCTCCGGTTCCTCCAATGAACCCTCATGAAGGAACCTCTGCCAGTGCTACTGTGAGTGCTCCAGTTTCTCCAGTGGACCTTGGTGCGCTACTACAACAAATGCGCGCTATGCAGGAGGAGCAGGCACGCCGCCAAGAGGAACAGCTGCGTGCCTTGCAGGAGGAGCAGGCACGCTGTGAGGAGGAACGCAAGCGCCACCAGGAGGTACAGCTGCGTGCCTTGCAGGAGGAACAGGTACGCCGTGAGGAGGAACGCCAGCGTCGTGAGGAGGATCGCCAAAGTGCTATGCAAGAGCGTATTCTGACGGCTATCTCTGAGGGGGCAGTAAAAGTCACAGAAATACAGAAGACTGTAGAGATGCACGAAGATCGTCTAAACGAGTACCAGGCCCGTTTCGAATCAGCGGAAGGACGTCTCCAAAGACTCGAAGTAAGCGGAACCGGCGGTCCAGCAACTGCAGTCACAGCTACTTTGGGTGGCAGTTTCAAAATTCCCACATTTGACGGAACCTCTTCATGGGCTGCATATAAGCGACAGCTTTTGGCTGTTGTCGAACTAAACAACTGGAGCGAGGAAAAAGCAAAGACAGCTCTCACTTTGGCATTGCGTGAACAAGCCACGTCGGTACTGGAGGCCGTAGAACCTAATGCCTCATACCAGGAGTTGGTGGATGCTTTGGAGTCCCGATATGGCGACTCGCATCTGGAACATGCCTACCGGGCTCAGCTTCGTGATAGATCTCAGAAAGCCAACGAAAACCTGCAACAGTGGTCACTAGAAGTGGAGAAGCTCGTAAGGAAGGCATATCAATCTTCACCAGCGAACCTAGTCGACAGTATGTTGTTGCAGACGTTTGTCGATGGAATCAACGACAAAGAAGTGAGGGCAACAGTACGCTTGGCGCACCATGAAAACATCAAAGAAGCGGTGGCACACGCTCTTGAGGTGGAGGCAGTACGTCGGGATTCCAAGAGCGGCTCTGTGCGTAAAGTTGTTTCAACAGAAGAGCGGGAAATACCACGGCGGACCTTTGCTCCGCGTTGTTACCAGTGTGGAGAGCGTGGGCATTTGAGATATGGTTGCCCCAATCGTAGCTCGGTAAGGCGAACCGACGCTGGAACACAAGCGTCGGAGAATTCGGAAAACTAAAGCAGGCCAGAGCTACGGGGTGGGCGCTGGCCGGTAATCAGGGAACCCCAAATTTTATGATCTATCAAAGCTCAGACGGGAACAGCTTAACCGTCGATGGAAGAATAAATGGAACTGCATGCCAACTGACTTTGGACACAGGAGCTTCGCGTACGGTAGTGGGGGTACAGATGACACGGAATAGTAGAAAATTATATTCCTGCAGAGAGACTGTGCAGTTGAAAACGGCTACCGGCCAGCGCATACCTGTAAGAGGGGAGCAGAAGGTTGCGATTAAGGTTGGTGACAAGCTTTACTGGCATTGGGCGGTGATAGCTGAAATTGTGGATGACTGCATCATCGGTTTGGATTTTCTGAAAGAACATCAGTGCAAACTTGATATTGAATCCGGAATCCTTAAGTGTGGATCGATAGAGGTTCCAATGAAGGGAGCCAGGGGAGGTAAAGTCTACTGCCTTAAGGACACTAAGCTACCACCACGAACTCAGACTTTGGTGCCGATAAAGTTAGCCGAAAATGTAAGCACTGATCGACAACATTGCTTATTTATAGAGAGAGTCAAAGGAGAGAACGCATGGTTACCGGCTAGAACGGTTGTTGGAACGACAAAAAAAATGGCGGTACCGGTCTTGAATTTGAGTGATAATCCTCAAATACTGAAGAAGGGGTGTCTGATCGGTGAGAGCGAAGAAATAGTCTGGCTTCGAAATTGCGACGAAGTGAAGAAAACTCACTCAAATGCGGTTGATTTTAGTAACGTCCTAGATAACTGCAAGGGGGATTTAAGCACAGTGGAGCTGACAAAAGCGAAAAATTTACTGCGACATTTCGGTGACGTTTTCTCCAGAGGGGACGCGGACATTGGAAGAACAGGGCTATTTCGACATCGGATCAATACCGGGAACGAGCAACCAATCCGCCAACGGCCTCGGCGGATTCCGTTCGCCAGAGAAAAGGAAGTTGAGGACATGTTAAAAGAGATGGAAGGTAATGGAGTCATTGAACCATCTTCTAGCCCTTGGTGTTCTCCAGTTGTCCTAGTTAAGAAGAAAGACGGGTCAACCAGGTTCTGCGTCGATTATCGGCGATTAAATAATGTGACAAAGAAAGATAGCTATCCACTACCAAGGATAGACGACACGCTGGACACTTTAAATGACATGAGATGGTTCTCTACGCTTGATCTCAAAAGTGGCTACTGGCAGGTGGAAATGGATACCAGTGACAAGGAAAAGACGGCATTCTCCACAGGGAAAGGACTTTGGCAGTTCAAGGTGATGCCATTTGGATTATGTAATGCTCCAGCCACTTTTGAGAGATTAATGGAGCGTATACTAGCCGGTCTGTTAGGGGAAGCTTGTCTGGTGTACCTCGATGACATAATAATAATCGGACGGAACTTCGACGACCATCTAAAGAAGTTGGAGAGCGTGTTCAACAAAATAAGAGGAGCAGGCTTGAAATTAAACTTAAAGAAGTGCTCTTTCTTCAAACGCCAAGTTGAATATTTGGGGCATGTTATATCTGAAGAGGGCGTGGAAACTGATCCAGCAAAGATTTCCGCAGTGAAAGATTGGCCTACTCCAACCGATAAAACTCAAGTAAGAGCATTTATGGGACTATGCTCGTAT
The DNA here is from genome assembly GCA_947563715.1 of Lycia hirtaria. NCBI lineage: Eukaryota > Metazoa > Arthropoda > Insecta > Lepidoptera > Geometridae > Lycia > Lycia hirtaria. The sequence continues at coordinate 32,720,685 of OX387375.1, forward strand.
TATCGTCGTTTCGTAAAGAATTTTTCCGATATTGCCAAACCACTGCATAGACTCACAGAAGAAAAACGGCCATTTGTTTGGGACCAAGAATGTGAGGCAGCTTTTAATGAACTGAAAGGGCGGCTATGTGAAACTCCAATTCTCGGATATCCCGATGCGAATGGTGATTTTATAGTTGACACCGATGCGAGCAATGTAGGCATCGGAGGAACATTGTCACAGAAGACACAGGACGGGGAAGTGGTCATAGCCTACTTCAGTAAATCGTTGTCCAAACCTGAAAGAAACTATTGTGTGACGAGAAGAGAACTACTAGCTGTAGTAAAAACGTTACAACACTTCAAGAAGTATTTGCTGGGGCGGAAGTTTCACGTCAGAACAGACCACGCGGCGTTGAAGTGGTTACTGCAGTTCAAAAATCCGGAAGGCCAGGTTGCACGTTGGATTGAGCAACTACAAGAATTCGATTTTGAGGTAGAGCATCGAAGCGGAAGTTCCCATAGAAACGCTGATGCTTTGTCAAGACGGCCCTGTTCTGAGAATTGTAAGCATTTTGGAAGACAGGAAGCAAGAGATGAAGTTACAGTCCGACTGATTAGAACAGATGCCCTTGATGATGACTTTAGCAACGATGCTATGCGTAGAGCTCAAAATGAGGATGAAAATTTGAAACCAATTCTAGATTGGATGACAAGTGGAACTCCTCGTCCCGGGTGGAGTGAGATATCTGGTATGAGCGCAATCACTAAAAGTTATTGGGCTCAGTGGAATAGTTTGGTCCTCTGTGATGGAGTTTTGCATCGGAAATGGGAAAATGTGTCTGGACACGACACCCATCTACAAGCTATTGTACCGAAAGCAAAAATTTCGGAAGTACTAAGAGTTTACCATGACGGAACATCGGGTGGGCATCTCGGAGTAAAAAGGACACTTATGAAAATACGGCAACGTTATTATTGGTTACATTGCAAGGAAGATATCGAGGACTGGTGCAGGAAATGTGAACGATGTTCTTCGGTTAACGGACCACATACACGGAGTCGAGGGGCGTTACGGTTGTATAACGTCGGAGTTCCTTGGGAACGGATAGCGATAGATGTTGCCGGTCCATTTCCCTTGTCCAATAATGGAAATCGTTATATTCTCGTGGTTATGGATTATTTCACGAAATGGCCTGAAGCGTTTGCGTTACCTAATCAGGAAGCTGTCACTGTAGCGAGGAAATTGGTGAACGAGGTCTTCTGTCGATTTGGGTTGCCACTTGAAATTCATAGTGACCAGGGAAGAAATTTCGAATCGCATGTGTTCCAGGAAATCTGTAAGTTAATGGGGATACATAAAACGCGAACTACACCATATCACCCACAATCCGACGGAATGGTGGAGCGATTTAATCGAACTTTGGAGCAGCATCTGGCAAAAGTGGTTGATTCACATCAGAGAAATTGGGACGAGTATATTCCTCTGTTCCTTTTGTCATATAGAACGGCTGTTCATGAAAGTACTTGTACTACGCCAGCTCGAGCGAACTTTGGCAGAGAGCTTCGACTTCCAGCAACGCTTTTGGCAGGGTGTCCTCCGGATGCACCGAGATGTGTCACAGAATATGCAGATGAACTAAGAAAGCGTATGGAAGACGTACATCAACACATGAGGGAAGCCAATTTGCATGCCAGCGATCGGATGAAAACGCGATATGACAGAAATGTTAACTCAAGAGGATTTGTGGAAGGTTCTTTAGTTTGGCTGCACAACCCTGTGCGAAAGCTAGGTAAATCACCGAAGTTACAGCCAAGCTGGGAGGGACCGTATCAAGTTATTACAAAGCTCAACGACGTAACTTACAGAATTCGGAAAACATCACGAAGTCCTGCGAAAGTTGTGCATGTGGATAGGTTAGCACAATACTACGGTTCTAATGATGCTCGAGACGAGCATGTCTAAGGATGTAGTGTAACGATGATGATGATGATGGTGAAATTTCTAGAAGGAAATGCTCCACGACTATTTAAATAAAGAATCTCGTCAACATTCTAGAAAGTTCGAAACAAATGATAAAAACAAAAGACGAGCGAAAAGACGATCGAAATTGAACATTCTGGAACGAAACAAATGACGAACGAAATGACTATCGAAATAAAAGCTTCTAGAAGGTTCTGCGGGGTATATAAGGAGCTTCAGTCGCGGACAGAGGGCAGTTCAGATACAAATAGCATACAGGAAAGAAGAAAAAGTTACATGTGAAAGTGAAGTGTTGAAGTGAACAGTATAGTGAAGAGACGTTATAGTAGTAGTGTGTTGATCGGAACACGGTCTCTGTGTGTTTGCAGCGCGTCGATTCTGTAATTATTGTCGGTGTTCGTGTTATAGACTGTGAGTGCTCTGTAGAAGATACCACGTGTCAGTGAATTAAACGGGCTTGAATAACATCATTGTTTCCTTCCAATCCCTATACCCACTTCCCGTAACACCTACCGGGAAGTCGCCGCTGTTTCACAATACTGTTCGATCGCCGCAAGATACTGAGAAACGAACTCCCATGTGAATCCAGGTGTCATGAATTGCGAAACATAAATTTACTTTTAAGTTATAGGTCACTAAGTATGTCACTTTTGTTCTTACATCGACATCAGTCACATGTAAATTAGTTGTAATTAAAATTAAATTTATATTAATTAAATAATCTTTAAGATTAATTCGGTTTTTTTGCATCCTCAACGACAGCCCAACATAATTCGCTCATTGAGAATAAATATAAGATTAAGTTTGCGAAACAAAAACGTTGGTGCCTATTTTAATTTTTTTCAGTCATCTGGTAAGGTACTAAAACGTCAAATGAAAATGTTATGAAACAGAACCCCACGGGAGAGAAGCCGAGCGCAAATGTCAAACAAACACATATTAGAAGTAGCAGTGAATGTGGTGTTATAAATAGCGCGCAAGAGCGAGCCCGCGTGCGGGCGCACGTGCGGCTGCTACAGACAGGCGTGTGCAGAGTGGAGGGCTCACAGTCGGCTTCCGCGGCTACCTCCCAGATGTACCCACCGCGGCCTCGCACTGTCACTCGCAGGGCCGCTTCTACCAGCACAGACACATACGGCCTTACCGAAAAACGTTACTTAACTTTAACCATCGTCTTAAATTCTCCGTCTTCTTACCGCAAGTGTCATTTACGTGTCAGCGAGAAGTTGACAATATATGTTAAGTTATGTTAAGTGTTAATCTTAAAGTTAAGTAACGTTTTTCGGTAAGGCCGTGTATGTATAATCTAAGCTCAGAAATATTTTTTTGCTACGTTTACATCTAAAATTCATTTGATTTCTTCCTCGCAAAACCTGCCTGCGGTTTTGCAAAGTTTTTTTAGTATTATTATTATTCAAAAATAGGCTTGCGCTTGACCGTCAACTCACCTGGTATTAAGCGACAGTTACGGTCTACGATGGAGCACGCTTGGCTAGAAGAAACCTATTCACTCGCAATTTGAAGACACCTAAATTATATCTATTCGGAAAGACCATTCAGGAAGCGCATTTCACATTTTGGCGGTTCGCACAATGAAAGTGGAACATAAGCGTTTCGTACGGGCTTGGCCTAAGCTCGCAGATGACGAGGCATCTGCGAGCTTAGGCCTTACGTTTGATTGTTTTTCTCTAATACTTGTGATTTCTAGGATGCCTTTATTTTTGTTACGTCTTAAACATTATAACTATTAACAGTATAATTATCCAAATATACAAGTAATCATATCTTTTTTAAAGAAGTACATTCTTCAGTTGCCTACTACTATCACGCCTGATGATAACATTGAAATGCTTGAAGCACCTAAATTAAAAAATTGTACCTCTCAGGAGACAACAGTAGCACTCTTGTACAATACGCATCGAAAATCTACATAAATATCCTAGTACAAAAATATTCTCAACAATGGCTGCAAAAGGTCGATGAAGGTGATAAAGAGCAATCATAACTACAGCCAAAGAGCTAGTAGGTTGAAAAAGTTAGGTAGTAGGTTTGTTACTTTCTGAATATACAGTTGAAAACCCCTAAATAAAATGTTTCTAAGTTGTAGATATATCTAATTAAGTAAGAAGATAAGTAAGCTCTTTTTGATAGACGTAATATGGATGTCTCTCCTAGATACTCCATCGTAGATCATATCACTTTATCTCAGGACTGTCAGGTAAGTTGACGGTCAAACGTAAAGCAATTACAAATGAAAACAAAATTTTGGATGAATGAGATTTAATCGGAGAGAATCTATAGAGTACCTATCGTTATTACCTACCCCGTACTTTAAATTGACAGACAACTTTCAGAAAGTAAAGAGGTCGTAGCCCTCCAGTGGTTCGATCTCAGACGAAAATGTTTGTCATTAATTGGCTGGGTGGTTATTGGGCAGGCTCGTGTGCCTCGTGTGCCTCGTGTGCCACGGACGCCGGGCGTCTCACGCGAACAGCGCTGTGGGGACATCGCCTGACCACTTCCACTAAACATAACGTATTTTACTTAGAAAATACAAGTTTAGACCTGCCTATATATTTATGGATTTAGATTTTGATGCTCTCTAGGCTACGCAATGACTTATTGGAAGTTCAATTACCTTCATGAATGAGTCACATTCGTAGGAGTTTCAAAGGAGCTCGAACGAAATAAAGTTAAATCATTTTATGCATGGCTTTGTAATGATTTGCCAGGGCCTTCACGGATATAATCAATAAATATATTCGTTGGTTATCTACTTATCTCGTAGTTTTTAAAGTTGTTTTTTTTATTATTAGCCTAAAATAGGTGTCAGCAGCTCACGCAATATAAGATTATTTGTTTAAAAAGTTGTCTGTTTTGATTTCTTTAAAGTTTATTTGATTTAAAACATTATAATAGTAACAATATCAGAACGTGTTGGCACAACAACACATAAAATAACAGGATACCCTAAAAGTTTTTAGGTGCAAGATTTGATTAATGATATTTTGTAACTTACCATCATAATTACCATCGTAATTTCAGTCCTAGTCCCTGTCTGTATTCTGTCATATCATGACTGTATTCAAGTCTTACAAGATCTTATCGTTCATAAAAGTGACTGCGTCATTACTTACTACAATGTGGTCCACTATAATGTTATTTTCAACACCCGACAGTAAAAAAAAATCGAAACTTGTGTCTAAATGTAATGTCATTATAAGTATTTTACTAGTGTAATATATAAGTATAATGTGGATAATGCTTGATAATTTTAAAAATAGATATACGGCACTTGCCAGCCATAACTAATACAAGTTAAACTAAAACTCGAAGAAAAGAAGATGTGGACCCGTTTTTACATTCAACCTATATTTATTTATACGCACGACAGACTTGACATTTTCAGGGCAGCTTCCGGATGAATGAACGATGAACGGAGTGCTGACACTGTTGACCCATCATTGGTCTCCAGACCGTTCATTGTTCATTCATTTTAAAACAAGCAAGTTAATCATAATAAATCAAAATAAATCATAATAATATAACCGCTCTCAAAATTTTCCAAAACTGGGAAAATTTAAGACAAAATTGTAATACGCAACTAATATTAAACAAAATTCTAGTATGTAAACAACAATTGTTGTATAAAGATATATGAGGTTTCTATACAGGCTGATTGTTTAAACATTAACAATATTCAAGGACATGTTAATTAGTGTTATAAAGTAATAAAACCGAACAAAATTCTAAAAATGCCATAATTTATGGACGCCGCGTACTCTCAGAAACCGAGCGCAAGTCAAAGAGTACTATAATATAATGCGCAAGTCATCTAGCTTCGTAGGTACGTTGCGCAGTGATCGTCGTGGTTTCAGTGCCCGTAATTTTTGTGTTTTCTCTGGATAATTAGGTCAAATATTAACTAAAACTAGAAACGAGTACTGAACACCCTGTATCAATATTACTAGTCACCGTATAAGAAAGGGAAAATTGAATTTTTATTTATTTGTGATGGTAATATTTCATTGATTTGGCAGTGCTGTGGTTAGTTTGTGTGTTTGAATGGAGGCCGCTGATTGGATTCGAGCCAAATTACTGTTTATGAACATAAAATGTGATGTTTACACGAAAGTTATATACGATTCAAATACGAAATTATAGTACGTGACTGTTTAGTTAACTTACTGTTTAGTTGCGCGACGCAATCAGTTCATATTAGTTATCAACACACTTGCTCGTAAAGTGGCCCTTATTGAACCGTTTTTATGGCCGAAAAGTATCCTATAAAACACGCGTGCTTTTGACTTTTCTATTACGCACTAGTGTCTTTACTATAGAGTTTTTTTTTTAATTTCAACAAAGAGTTTTTACTTAAATATAAAATAAGCAACATTTTTGTGAATAAAATAATTGTGATGCATTAAACACACTATTTAAACAATTATTTACATCATATTATGTAATTTTTTTGCATTAGATTGAATCAAATATAGGTATATATTATTATAATTTTTAATATTTGGTTGTTTGATGGTTTCGTCTTTGCCTCCATTTTGCACCTGCGCGCGCATAACTAATTCAACCAATGCAAGGCGCGCAAAAAAATAAATCTCCGTGCCATTTTACTTTGCATACAATTTGTTTATTCGAGTTTACAGGTTATAAACGGGTGTTTTTTCCTCGCAAGTGTGTTGAAAAAGTCGTATGAAACGCGTGTGCATTATGGTCATTACACTCTCGGCTCTATTACTCCTCGACTGTAATGACCAACTTAGCATACTTGTATCATACCTATTAGAGTGGAAAACTTGCGTGCTTTGCAAAAACAAACACAGCCAAATATGTGCTTATTTACCTTGCTCTTCTTCTCTGCACAAAACTTATAGGGAATATGTATAAAATGTATTTCAAAGGAATAATAGAATTAATTGATAGCACACTAAAATATGATATATTTACTAAAAAAATATTTCAATCGGTCCATAAACCTCCGAGATATAAACATTTAAAGTTTTAGGGGAGGGATGCTCTGTTCCTCTCTCGCGAAACAACGGTTTGTATTGAATATGCACGGAGAACATGGTGCGCGACGTCATCTAAAGCGATTATGTGCTCTCTGTCTATCATGAAATTAAAATATTTAAATTTTGTTTTTGTTGAATGGACCTTTTTTTGGATAGCCATTTTATGACCAAATAAAAATAAATCATGCATATTCCTATATTCCTAGAGAAAATATGAAATATTAAAGGATAGGAAAGTATTTTTCTGGCTATCTGCTGGTGAACCTTTAATCGCTTCGATACAAGCAGGCGAAACCGTGGGTAAATGCTAGTCCTCAATATTTTTACCCGATTACGCATAAGAATTATAAATTTAACATTCAATACGTATGGGGTAAATCAGATAGCTACTTATCAACGTTGCACGTGCAAAACTTCATAAGTACCACATATTCGTATATTGTGCTACTTTATAGAAAGAAGAACATCTAATTGGATTCCACTTTTGTAGCTATTCTTTTTGTTGCTGTATACTAAGTGCTCTTTCGTGGTTTTGAACCCCCAACGACGATGTGTGATGTTCTCCTTTTTTCAGAAAATACTGCTTTTCCGACAAATGGAGTCACAATAGATATAACCTTTACTTTTATACCAAATAGATCAACATTTGACCACCGCTGGTGTACGATATCTGCCTGATGGTAAACGGCAGTACGCTGTGACATCAGCGTGGGCCGTGGCGTCTATTGAACATACATTCAAATCTTCATATTTTCAGTTAAAAAGGTTGTGAGAAACAAAACAACCAAGAAATACATTATAATAATGTATAAAATAATATAATGAAAACAGAGAGTAAGTGCCTACATGGATTTAGTAGTTTGACCTTCTAGATATGGCAGTAAATATACACAGGAAATTCTACCCATGAAAAGCTGTAACTTCCGGCATGTAATAAAATAAATGCCTACTAAAACTAAAGGTGTTTTACGTCTCTGGCCTTGACATAAGTTCAGTTAGTAGGCCGTTTACCCACTAAACCCTCTTAAACAGCACTTTACTGCACATTTTGCTACAATAGTCTCTTAACTCGTACATTTTAGGCACAGAGTAGGCCGCACCGGACTCCGAGATTAGTTATTTCGAGTATAAAATTTACACATATGATAGTGACACAAAAGTTAATTTTATCTCACACCCACCCCAAATGCGAATCGGACTCGCGCACGAAGGGATCCGTACCATTATCTATAAAAAATGCAAAAAAACACGTTTGTTGTATGGGAGCTCCCCGTAAATATTAATTTTATTTCATTTTAATTATTTATTTTTAAAGTGAATAATATAACTCAATATTCAGTGAATATTTCAAGCGTCTACCTGTTGCCGTTATCAATATCGAGCAAAAGCGAGCAAAAAAATCACGTTTGTTTATTTTTTTATTTTAGAAACACCAACAGTATACATATTACATTGACTTAGTAGGTAATCTCTAATATAAGTTCTGATATGCATACCTTTAACAGGGGTCTACGTCATTCTTTAACTAAAACTATATTAATTTAAAACGAAAACCTATAAGATAATATAACAGTGATATTATAATCTATTGCGTTCAGTAAAAAAAAGTAATAACTTAATAACTTTGTTGTATGGGAGCCCCCTAAAATACTTATTTCATTGTTATAGCGGCAACAGAAATACATCATCTGTGAGAATTTCAACTCTCTATCTATCACGGTTCATGAGATACAGCCTGGTGGCGGACGGACGGACGGACGGATGGACGGACGGACGGATGGACGGACGGATGGACGGACGGATGGACGGACGGACGGACAGACAGACAGCGGAGTCTTAGTAATAGGGTCCCGTTTTTACCCTTTGAAATGAAATGAATTTAATCCACAAAAAATAGGGTACAAGCATGCTCTTAAAACGAATTCAGTCCGGCCTATTTTGCCATTTGTTGGCATGTGGAATTAACTTTTTTCAAAGTCAGAGTGAGTCAAAAACAATCAAAATTAAACAATCAAGTGAAATCTTAATAACTAGTTGGTAGGATAATTTATATTTGGGTACAGAACCCTAAAAATCATCAAAATCAATTCACAACATGAGACATTATACATGAGTATTAGTATATTTGTATGTGACAAAGATGTGACATATAAAATTTTAGTTATTATTGTTATTGTTATTATTATTTTTCTTTCTATTGTTATTATTGTATTATATTTTGTTTTGACTTGTAATTTGACATTTGTAATTTAGTTATTCTGGACATTTTTATTTATTATGTTTTTCTTATTTGATAAATATTTTGATTGTATATTTTTATGTTCAATATTTTCGAATAATGTTAACATTGCTTGAAGCAATAATGATTATTTTTTACATTTTTGTTCATTTGACTTGTAACTTATTTTTTTGTTACCAATAAATATGACTATGACTATGACAATTGGCGGAGTAATCGGTGAACAAACATCAAGAAAATACAGACGAATTAGGAACCTCCTTCTTTTTGGAAGTCGGTTAAAAATGATAATTCAGTTAGTAGTGCAATAAATAAAAATTTACATGATGCATTTTGTTTTATTATATACATAATAATTATGGTGATAAAGAAAGAAAAAATAAAGCCTTCTTTCATTCCAAGAAAGTCGTAGAATAAAATAATGAAAAAAAAAATTGTTTTAAAATTTATAAAAAAAAAACTACCAAAAATGTGAAATGTCACGAATATACAAATAATGTCCGCACTTGTTATTGACCTACATGTAAGTGCTGGAAATCAGCACAATTAACTTTATTTACACAAAACATGGCATTATTACAGCATTACAGGTACATTACGAGTGTTACGGCTGCACGACCTGACATTGACCCGGTTAGCGGCTGGACTCACTATCAATCAGAACATCTCGATGTTATTTATTATACAATAAAGTTATTAGATATTATATTTAAGTACGTATTATAAGTATGTATTTACAAAAAAAAGTATATATGTATTCTATCAGCCATCTACTTGCCATAGTACAAGCTTTACTTAGTTTGGGCTAGATGGTATTGTGTGAAATGTCCACCGATATTAATATATTAACAAGTACAAAGAAATTAATTAATAAAATATTCAAATTACAAGGTGGCTGATATTTTAAACATCGTATTTAATAATGTATAAGCTTAAAAGCTCTACTATGGTCTAAAATGATCTTAAGATGATTGTTCTTCTATAGTCTCCGTCAATTCACAGCCAGCTTCGATGAATATTTTTTACTACTTTAGAGGTAATCCCATAAAAATTGCTTCAGTAGTCACAATTATTATCATACAGCTGGTTACTACTAATAAACAGCTTCAATTTTACGTCCATTCCATGCTGGTGGAATTAATTATTTCAGTTTTTCAAACAACTTCAAAAAGGACTTTATCAATTCGGTTGTATTTTTAAGGGTTCCATAGTAAATAAAGAACCCTTATTTTCAACATGCCTTCCTATTTATCCACGGCTATCTTCAAAGTCTATTAGTACTAGAATGCTGTAATTTGGCATGGATATGTTACGGCTAAAGGTGGGTGTAAACATAAACTTAAGATTAGCCGGCTAAACCTAGGTTTATCTTTTCAGGCGAGTTGGTGGTCAATCGAAAATCTATCTTGCATAAAAAAGTGGGGATGAATTATTTTTCTCATCTTCAATGTAGATGAGAAAAATAATTCATCCCCACTTTTTTATGAGCCTTAGCCTTATTTTGAGAGACCTATTCAACGATACTCCACACGATGGGGTGGAGTTGACGATTAACAGTTTTAATTTGATTATGTTTAGAGTTTATTTATTTATTTCCTTTTGTTCACTTTTTTGTTTGAAGCTTAAATAACTTTCCATAGCAAGTACGTAAATGCCTAGCTAGGTGTGTATATAATATCTTGCAAGTAAAAGGTCAACGACTGCTGTGTGTCCGTGTAGGTCATCACTCGCCGCTCGTTGATATAACGACACGTAAATGGGCTACTGTTCCTGTTTAATCTTCAGCGCGCTCGCTTCAACAACATCAAAGTATCTTTATTTATGCTCTTAGGTGGAAGTGTATTCGAACAGGTTCCGTACAAAAACCTTCACAACTTCAGAGAATTCAAAGATGAATTTATAATGAATCATTTGTGTTAAAGTTTAACACTTTTATCACATCTGCGTCCAAACAAAATTGGAAAACTGATTTCTATTCGATTTATTGTTCTAAATAAATAATATTTGGAATAATATGATGGGTTTAGTGTTTATTAATTTAATTTTACGACTTTCATATAAACTATTATAAATTATACTAAAACGAATAAATAAATAATAAATATTTGTAAAGCTGAGTGATTGGAGATTATTTATATATAATATTAGAATTTAAAAGACACAGTAGTAACTAGTTTGGAGCCAATGGGTTCACATTTACGATTTTGTACATATTAATGTTATGTCAAATAAATTGATTTGAGTTTGATCATTCTTTTTTATCTCATTCAATTCATAAATAGCTTTCATGATTCGCCCTTTTGAAATCTAATTATAACTTCCAGTTTAAAAGATAAAAGTTACAAAAATGTAAAAAAGCAAAACAAAGACGCCTACCCATTTATGGATTCATTAAAAAAATAGTCATCGAAATAAAGTAGTACTACTGTACGCCCTGTACTGTACTGTACTGTACTGTACTGTACTGTACTGTACTGTACTGTACTGTACTGTACTGTAAGTAGTAGAACGCCGATTACTCGAATTAATTGGGACCGGGGTCGAATAGGATAATCGGTCATAGACTGGTAATAAAGAAAAACGAACTGTCACACATAGAATACACTTTATTAAGTTTAACAAACACAGTTCTACAATAACGCTCACTCATTTTGGTTATATAACATACAAAAATTTACTTGGTTTTAATTTTTTATATTACGCTTAGGACCGATTCGGATAATCGGCGTTCTACTGTATATAGGGTAGACAATAGTTTTCTCCTATCTAATGAACAAAATTGTACCATATTGGCCAACATTTTGGTTTCTACAATGCTCTTAATCCATTTTGTACATATACACATAATAAGTAAAAATTATTCTAAACATTCTTAGGTTTTCAATACCATATAGAATACTATTGCTAGGTATACTTACCATCGTGCACACTGTCACTTAATATTATGTAAGCCACAGTTAAATGCCTAGAAAGTTTTATATAAAAATGTAATATAGTTTAAGCTATATGAATGTCATAAATTCTATTTGTCTGTTGTAATATGTGGATGAAATATATGGATTATAAACTTACGTACGTCGTAACTCGAACATATATCAATATTGTGATGTAAAATACACTTGAATATGAAAGCTTTTTACAATATTTTCCCGGAACTTCCAAAGCTCGTAGCGACGACTCGTAGCTTCAGTCGGCCTCTGTCCGCGGCTCGCGACACCCGCTACGCCGTAGCCGCTACTAACAACGGCCGGTACCCGTTACGGATGATCGAGCTCCGTTACAGCTCGAGAGAAGTTTCGGTAAGTTGACTTTTTTAACTTATTCATAGAATATACGTTTAACTAGTTTTGTTATTTAGTTTAAGTTTAAGTTAGATTTACTTAAAATTTTACAAACATTAGAGATATTATTTGCGGTTTCACGCTATTTTTAAGTACATAAAAATAACATTCAAAGGTTGAATCAATCAATCAAATATTTTTTGACAACATAAACAGTTCTGGTTCCTAAACAAGTGTATTATTCTTTAGTTTAGTGTTTCGGGAACCAACATGTTTCTATGGAGCATTTTTTTAAAGGGCAAGTGCCTTTATTAACTACAACAAAACAATATACAGACTCGACTAACTAAACTACAACACAAAAATCATATCGTTTACCTCAGACCGATAAAGGCAATCCAAATGCTCAAACTCACTACTAGTTGGTAGTGTACCCAGCATGCTGACTGCATTGACACGTTGAATGGCAATGCAATTGAGCATTATCTTCTATCATATAATATTGAAAAATTATTAATGAACATTTTGTGTCTATGAAATCATCTCAGTGTTTGATACTTTTTATGCTAAACGGCCAAACTAATTTAAATGAAATATGGCACGGAAGTAGATAGCTACTGTAGACATTTTATTCCGATAAAGTTAAAGGTTCTGTAGGATTTATTTATTGATTATTGAGAAACCGCGAAGCGCAGGTAAAGAAAAATAAAACTCGTTGGTTTTCATAAAGAAATGAAAATCTTAATTTTTGAATAGGGTAAATTGAATAAATAAATAAAAACCGGACAAGTGCGAGACAGACTAGTCCACCGAGGGTTCCGTACAAACTAGTAGATATAGGGAGGTTTTAAAAAAAAAATATTTTTTGTTTTAGCTTGTTCTACCTAATAAAGTTCTTTCATATGATACCCCACATGATACGGCTAAAGCACTTTAAAATTTGGATCCTCCTTCTTTGCATAAATACCCTATTTTTTGTGATTAAATAAAAAAATATAGTTTTCGGATTTTTTCCTTTATGTGTACTATATGACAATGCTTATTGCCTAATTTCAAAGTTATAGGTCAACGGAAGTACCCCATAGGTTTTGATTCCCTTGCGAGTGTCGAAATATGCGTTTTTTACGACATATTCGGCTGATTTTATGTGATTAAATTTTAAATGTACTGTTTTCGGAATTTTCTCTTTATGTGTACTATATGAAAATGCTTCTTGCCAAATTTCAAAGGTTTAGGTTAACGGGAAGTACCCTATAGGTTTTGATTCCTTTCGTCTTGACAGACAACAAAGTGATCCTATAAGGCTTCCGTTTTCTCTTTTTGAGTTACGGAACCCTAAAAACCATTTAAATAAAATAATTGTAGGTGTAACTATTCAACATTTTATTTACATGTAATTTCATGAATTGTTTGTGTTTCTCTAACAAACAAAGAAACATTCATATCAATATATAAGTAATATAGATACAATATACTTAATGGTTTTCACCAATCAGTACCCATAAAATAGTACAAAACTGTGAATTATTTGCAATAAACAGCGCATGCAGTTGGTACGGGACGTCAGCACACTTCCGCGGTATAGGCAATATGGAGCATGCGGCTAGACATTGTTTTAACGGACACATGCCTATAAAACAATATACTATTTCATTTTCATCAGCATCTCAGCCACCAGAAGTCCACTGTTGGACATAGGACGCCCATAAATTTCCAACCAGAACGGTTGGAAGCAGCCTGCTCCCAGCGTCTTCCTGCTACTTGTATGAGGTATTCTGTCCACCTTGTGGCTGGTCTTTCTACGCTGCGCTTGCCGGTGCCTGGAAGTGCGTGGAAGCAGCCTGCTCCCAGCGTTTTCTTGCTACTTGTATGAGGTATTCTGTCCACCTTGTGGCTGGTCTTTCTACGCTGCGCTTGCCGGTGCCTGGAAGTGCGTGGAAGCAGCCTGCTCCCAGCGTCTTCCTGCTACTTGTATGAGGTATTCTGTCCACCTTGTAGCTGATCTTTCTACGCTGCGCTTGCCGGTGCCTGGAAGTGCGTGGAAGCAGCCTGCTCCCAGCGTCTTCCTGCTACTTGTATGAGGTATTCTGTCCACCTTGTGGCTGGTCTTTCTACGCTGCGCTTGCCGGTGCCTGGAAGTGCGTGGAAGCAGCCTGCTCCCAGCGTCTTCCTGCTACTTGTATGAGGTATTCTGTCCACCTTGTGGCTGGTCTTTCTACGCTGCGCTTGCCGGTGCCTGAAAGTGCGTGGAAGCAGCCTGCTCCCAGCGTCTTCCTGCTACTTGTATGAGGTATTCTGTCCACCTTGTGGCTGGTCTTTCTACGCTGCGCTTGCCGGTGCCTGGAAGTGCGTGGAAGCAGCCTGCTCCCAGCGTCTTCCTGCTACTTGTATGAGGTATTCTGTCCACCTTGTGGCTGGTCTTTCTACGCTGCGCTTGCCGGTGCCTGGAAGTGCGTGGAAGCAGCCTGCTCCCAGCGTCTTCCTGCTACTTGTATGAGGTATTCTGTCCACCTTGTGGTTAGTCTTTCTACGCTGCGCTTGCCGGTGCCTGGAAGTGCGTGGAAGCAGCCTGCTCCCAGCGTCTTCCTGCTACTTGTATGAGGTATTCTGTCCACCTTGTGGCTGGTCTTTCTACGCTGCGCTTGCCGGTGCCTGGAAGTGCGAGGAAATATACTCGAACTATTTACATAAACTTAACCAAACTACCTAAACAACTACCCAGGTCAAAGACAAAATTCCGGATCTTTTTAGTTTTCTTTGGCAATGTTATGGTAAGCCCACAACATTGACATACCAAAACAACTTTCTTGAGTCTTCAGTTGGCTGTCAACAGGGTGATCCTTTTGGTCCCGCCATTTTTAGCCTGGCCATTCATCCAATTATTCAACGTCTCCATTCTAAACTAAATGTTTGGTATTTGGATGACGGAACCCTGGGGGGTGATGCGGGCACTGTTCTTAACGATTTACAAATCCTGATAGATGAATTTCGTCTTATTGGTTTAGAACTAAATTTTTCCAAATGCGAACTTTATGTTTGCGACTCCTGTCCTGACAAAGATTTGGTTATTAATAAATTCAATGTTTTGGCACCTAATATCAAATTGTTGGACAGCCGTTCTCTTCGCCTTCTGGGTTCACCGATATTAGATGAATCTTTTTCATGTTTTGTTGAAGAAAAAATTCAAAATTTTAAGAGTGTCTCTTCTAGGTTACTCAAAATAAACGCCCACATGGCGTTTACAATTATCAAATATTGTTTGTTCGTTCCGAAATTTATGTATTATTTACGATGTAGTCCACTGTGGAAACACGGTGAGCTCCTTTTGAGCTTAGACAATGTCGTAAAGGAAACTCTGATATCGGTTTTGAATGTTGACATGAATGACAGGATATGGTCACAAGCCTCACTACCTGTACAGCTAGGAGGCTTAGGGGTCCGCAAAATTTCGAGTGTTGCTTTACCGGCTTTCTTGTCCTCGGTTCATAGTACTCATAAATTAGTAGAAAAAATTCTCGCTCCATCTTTAGGCCATTCTGTAGTCGTTGCTTTTTTGGACGAGGCCCAGATTGCTTGGAGGCTGGCTTGTCCAAATACTGATTTTCCCAGGACGTTATCGTCGCAGAGACTGTGGGATCGGCCGATCTGTGAACTAGCACGGAATTCTCTTTTAGATACGTGTACTAGCGTCGCAGATCGTGCTCGTATTCTTGCAGTTTCTGTTTGGGAATCGGGTCTTTGGTTACAAGCTATGCCGTCTTTTAACACCGGCTGCCTTTTAGATCCAACTGCATTTCGTCTAGCAGTCAGCTTGCAAACGCAAGCTGACTGCTAGACGAAAGGAGCAAGGTGTTGTGAGGCCCATATCTGCCAGTGTGGTACTGCAGTTGATCAACTCGGCCACCACGGTCTCTCATGCTCGAGAAGCTCTGGTCGAATTGGTCGTCACGCGAGCCTGAATGATATCATCCGCCGGGCTTTTACCACCGCCAATGTTGCAGCTGTGCTCGAACCGAGCGGTCTTGCGCGTGACGATGGTAAAAGGCCTGACGGGATGACGCTTGTGCCATGGAAGTTCGGACGGTCCCTTGTGTGGGACGCCACGTGCGTTGATACTTTGGCACCGTCTCATCTTCCTGAGACACGGAGTAGGGCTGGCGCTGCGGCTAATTCGGCGGAGCAGCACAAGCGGCGTAAATATGTTAATCTCGGTAGAGGTTACATATTTGAGCCGTTTGGTGTCGAAACTTTGGGTCCGTGGGGACCGGGAGCTCATCTCATTTTCAAAAATTTATCTGAGCGCCTGATCGATGCGACGCGTGACCAAAATGCTGGCGCGTATCTGGCCCAACGCATAAGCATTGCCATTCAACGTGGCAATGCGGCCAGCATGCTGGGTACGCTGCCAACTGGTAGTGGGTTTGAGCATTTGGATTATCTTTAGACCTTTATCGGTCTGGGGTGATCGATGTGCTTTTTGTGTAGTAGTTTAGTTAGTTGAGTCTGTATATTGTTGTGTTGTAGTTAATAAAGGCGCTTGCCATAAAAAAAAAAAAAAAAAAAAAAAAAAACCTAAACATTGCTAGACATTGCTCCTGGTTGTTAGAAAGGATATACTTGAGAAAGGTTGCTTATAATTTTTATCAAATTCGGTTGAATAGTTTGGTTTTCAAAATAAAATAACTGGATAAAAATGTGTTTTAAACAATAATTATGAGATTTATGTGGCACTTGACGTACTCTTGTTGTCTCGGTAAAGAACTAAAGAGCTACGAGTCGAGACTTAAATACTTTAAGATGGAATCACTTTCACACCGCAGACAAACTTTTGACCTCTTGTTTCTCCACAAGCTTGCTAACGGAATTTTGGATACTCCTGATTTATTATCAGAGTTGTTTCTGAGCAATTCTCGTACGTTACCTAGAATTTCGCGCTTTAATATATTTTCTACTCCGAGTTCTCGTTCCAACCTGGGTTTCAATGCACCAATGGCGAGAATGGTGCGCCAGTACAATGTTATGTCTAGGGCAAGCGATATTGACATTTTCGGTGACAATATTAATAATTTTAGGAAGTCTCTGAGGTCTCTGACTCTCTGAACTCGAGTAATTATTATGTAGGTATCAGTATTTTTCTTCAGATGTTAATGATTTATTGATAGGATATTTCATTTTATTAATTTGACATACATTTACTATTTATTTTCACTTAATTTATGGACATGTAATTCAATATCTTGTTATTATTATTTTTAATTTATTTGACATTTGTTTTAATGGCATATTTTTAATTTTTAATGACTATTTTTATTTTTCGCTTATTATTAATGAATGCTGAATTTACCTGTAATTATTGTGACATTAAGCTGTATTTTATTTGTATGATTTTTTATTGTCAATGTATAGATGTACACAGTGTAGGTGAACTTTATAAATAAATAAATAAATAATTTGCTTAAAAATCTGAAATAAGCAATTTCGTTAAATTCAATTAGTAAATAAAAAAAATTGCGATACCTTTAATATCAATATTACAATATAATGTACCAATGGGACTCAGAAAGTAAGAAAAACTAACTACACCTTGCACATCGCGTTTGGTCCAGTTGTAATTTATTTTTATACTTAATATATTTCTAAATATTTACTTACAAATATTCAAGTTTCTACCTGTTAATTAAGATCGAGTAAAAATTGCTTAAAAATTACGTTTGTTGTATGGGAGCCCCCCTTTAATATTTACTGTATTGTTATTTAATTATTTATTTTGAAAGGTAATATACAAGTAAATATTCTGTGAAAATTTGAAGCGTCTACCTGTTACCGTTTTTAATATTGAGCAAAAAAATACGAAAAAAACACGTTTATTGTATGGGAACCCCCCTTAATATTTTTTTTTTTAATTTTTAGTATTTGTTGTTATAGCGGCAACGGAAATACATCATTTGTGAAAATTTCAGCTTTCTAGCTATCACGGTTTATGAGATACAGCCTGGAGACAGACAGACAGACAGACAGACAGACAGACAGCGAAGTCTTAGTAATAGGGTCCCGTTTTTACCCTTTGGGTACGGAACTCTAAAAATATGTAATTGGACGATGTGAGTGCAGTCCCTGATAAAGTCCGATCAACCGAGGGCAAACAGATAATCTGAAAACCCAGTCTAAAACCGGGGGCTACCAGTGACTGCATTCACAGAAATACTAGTATTTCAGTAGTTAGAAATAAGAGTTGTGTGCACACCTTGAGCATTCATACTCACCATCGAAGGCTCCTTCATGCGGCGGCGTCGTGTGGCGGGTCGCCCTCTTCCCTAACATATGGTTGAGGAGGGCGATGGCTGGCACATGCGTCATACTCGTGATCGGGTGCTGCTTGCGGGTCGCTGGTTTGCTCGTGGTATGCACGCAACATGGTAATAAGTACTTAAATTAAAACAAAATAATTTTCCCGTAACGATAAGTAGTAAACAATAGTTTGTAATTATGACAAAGGTCACGGTCTGTGGAGATAAAAATTAATAAATAAAAAAAAACTATGTTAGAGCAATGTTACGTCATGAGTAGTTGAGCCTTTCTGGTCGCAGCATACAGCACACACACATGTTACATGCGCTTGCGCACTAACATAATATGTAGGCATAAAGTCAATTTCTATGTAACAGTGTTATATAAGCAGCTAGTATTAGCAGTGAGTAGTCCGCTTCGAGGAGAAATATTTCTCCTGTAAGGTAGTCCGTATCTATCTCTATATGCACTAGCGACACGTACCCGCACCGCGGCGCAGCACGTCTCAGCACGTCGCGGCACGTCTCGGCACGCGGCACGTCGCGCTGCAACAATGTGCGGCCTTCGGACAAGGTTACTGTCATTATGAGACTGACCACCATACACACAATGGAGGATAGATTACACATATATAAACAGATACAAACATGTTATTATATGAATTATAAACACAAAAGATATCCAGTTCAGACGGCAAGGCAAACGGAGAGTTAAAGACGATTCTAATGCAGACAGGGCGTTGTATCATTTCGACAACGTTCTATCTATACAGCTATCACTAATGCAGACAGGGCGTTGTATCATTTCGACAACGTTCTATCTATACAGCTATCACTAATGCAGACAGGGCGTTGTATCATTTCGACAACGTTCTATCTATACAGCTATCACTAATGCAGACAGGGCGTTGTATCATTTCGACAACGTTCTATCTACATATACAGCTATCACTAATCAATTCAAGTTTTAATCAACTTAATTTAAATTAGATAGATATATCTAAGGTTGACCTCCAACTCGCCTGATGTTATCAGAAGGTGAGAGAGTCGGAGGATGAAGCTCGTCGATCTAGAAGATATCTATTCACTCTCATCATCATCATCATCTCAGCCATAAGAAGTCCACTGCTGGACATAGGCCTCCCCCATGGATTTCCCAAAAGACCGATTGGAAGCGGCTTGCATCCAGCGTCTTCCCGCCACTTGTATGAGGTCATCTGTCCATCTCGTGGCTGGTCTTCCTACGCTGCCCTTGCCGGTACGTGGTCTCCACTCGAGAACCTTTCGGCCCCATCGGCCATCAGTTCTACGTGCTATGTGCCCTGCCCACTGCCACTTCAACTTGCTAATCCGCTGTGCTATATCGGTGACTTTTGTACGTCTACGTATATCTTAATTTCTGATTCAATCTCGTAGAGAGACTCCTCCGAGCATAGCCCTCTCCATAGCTCGTTGCGTGGCCTTGAGCTTCCTTATAAGACCCATAGTTAGGGACCACGTTTCAGTGCCGTATGTCATCACTGGTAACACACACTGGTTGTAAGCTTTCGACTTGAGGGACTGGGGAATATTGGACGAGAAGACGCTTTTAAGTTTCCCAAACGCTGCCCAGCCGAGTTGGATACGACGATTGACCTCCCTCGTAAAGTTGGACCTGCCTAATCGGACTGTTTGTCCTAGGTAGACGTATTCGTCAACAACTTCAAGAGTGAAATTCCTACAGATATTGGGGTGGACACTACATGGGCGTTCGACATAACCTTCGTTTTGTCCATGTTCATTTTGAGGCCCACCCGTTGGGAAACTCTATTAAGGTCTTCGAGCATCGCACTGAGCTCTTCCATCGACTTTGCCATGACTACTATATCCTCGGCAAACCGAAGGACTCGTTGTACTCGTCGTTAATATTGATGCCGAGCCCTTTCCATTCCAGAAGCTTATAGGCAAGCTTATAGGCGGTAAACAGTTTCGGAGAGACAACGTCTCCCTGCCTCACGTCTCTCTTCAATGGAATTGCCTCTGAGTACTGGTCTTGTACTCGGACTGACATGGTGGCGTTGTTGTACAAGCACTTCAGCACTTCGACATACCGATAGTCAATACGGCATCGCTGGAGAGCCTCAAGCACCGCCCAGGTCTCGATCGAATCAAAGGCTTTCTCATAGTCCACAAACGCTAAGCAAAGGGGCAAGTTATACTCTTCGGTCTTCTGTATCACTTGCCGCAGCGTGTGGATGTGGTCTATGGTACTATAGCCTTTTCGGAAACCGGCTTGTTCGGGAGGCTGGAAGTCATCAAACCTGCGTTCAAGACGATTCGTGATGACCCTTGAAAACAGCTTATAGACATGGCTCAGAAGCGAGATGGGTCTGTAGTTCTTCAGCAAAGTGTCGTCTCCTTTTTTGAAGAACAGCGCCACCACGCTTCGGAATTGAAGAGCCTCTGAAGGACTTTTAGTATCGGTGTTCCACCCGCTTTCAGTAGCTCTGATGTAATTCCGTCGTCGCCCGGTGTCTTGTTGTTCTTGAGCTGTTTCAAGGCCATCCCAATCTCATACAGGCTGATGTCCGGGATATCTTCGGTATAATGTCGAGTCAGTTTGGCTCTTGGATCTTTGCCCAAACTGTTAACAGGTTTTGCGACCGATGTGTATAACTGTCCATAGAACCTCTCGATTTCCCTCAAGACTTCTGCTTTGGTCGACGCTAGACTTCTTCGACGCCATCTTCCATCTTCAGCTTCGTCAACTGGCTCTGCCCAATAGACATGTCTTTTGCGAACACTTTGGAGCCTTTATTTCGCTCTATCGTCTCTTTAATATTATTAGTATTAAAGGTACGGATGTCGTGTCGCATACTTTGATATGAATCTATTGAGCCGCCTATATGACTCAGCGTCACCGGAAGACTACAGTTGCAATGAGCGTCGTTCATCCATGAGGTCGAGGGTATGGCTCGAGAGCTTTTGCGGTCTATTTGTACGGTGGGGTGTATAAAACTTCGCGCCCACCGTACGGACAGTTTCCACAAACCTGTTATTGATCACATCCACCGATGCGCAGCTCTCCAGGCACTCGAAGCGATTTGATAATTGGAGCTGAAAGCTCTCGGGGTTTTGGATATGGGCGCGAGTGGGTCGGAGTGTAGACTTCATCATACGGGACCTCTCCAGCTTAACATTAATATTCAAAGTGCCTCGTACTATTCGGTGATCACTTCCGGTTTTAACCATGTTGATCACAGACATCATTGAATATTTGTTTCTTGGTGGTCAGGATGAAGTCTATCTCATTTCTCGTAGAACCATCGGGACTCAACGAGGTCCATTTCCTATGAGGTGGCTTCTGGAAGAAAGAGTTCATCATGGAGATTCCCTCTTTATCCAGAAAGTCGGCCAACCTCTGGCCCCTGGGGTTCCGTTGTCCATATCCAAATTGCCCCACTCTCAACTCACTTTCGCATTTCCTGCCCCTATTCACCTAGTACCTATTCACTCTAGCCTTGAAAAATTAAAAGGTAAAATAGGAAAGATAGCTCTCAGGAAACAGTGTGTGTGTGTGTGTGTGAGAGAGAGAGAGAGAGAGAGAGGCGGCAAAGGATTTCATTCCTGTGCAGTACGCGTCAAGAATATGGACCGATATCGCTGAGTATGTATTATTGGCATTTCATTGAAAAACTATCCCATTCTACTCCATTACATCAGGTTTCTAGTAAATTATTATTAGTAAACTATAATTACATTCTTATAATAAAATTTTATTTTAATAAACATTTGCAGCCTTACCGAAAAACGTTACTTAACTTTAACCATCGTCTTAAATTCTCTGTCTTCTTTTCACAAGTGTCATTACGTATCAGCGAAAAGTTGACAAAATATGTTAAGCAATGCTTAAAGTAATGTGTTTCGGTAAGGCCGTTAGGGTCTTACCGAAAAACGTAACTCTTTGATCAATGCTCAACATATTTTGTCAACTTCTCGCTGACACGTAATGAGACATGCGGGAATAATACAGAGAATTTGAGATGTTGGTCAAAGTTGGATAACGTATTTCGGTAAGGCCGTTAAATAATATGAATCTGAGCACGAAACAACCTGATTCTTTATTTTGATTTTATTTAATATGTTAGCATAGCGTCTTGCCACTTGTTACCCGGCATGCGGCATGCGGCGGTCTGTTCGTACTGGTGTTGGGTAAACGGTAAATAACCTTATCTGGAATTTACAGACTTTGGGATTCAGAATCTAGTAGAATTTAGTGGGAGATTTTCAGGATGTAGGACAACGCGTGTAGAACTGTAGACCATACTTGTTTATAAATATGACGACGGCAGTCTACGTACGCCTGAGTCACTCTCAAGTATTTTGTTGACTTTGTTGCGTAGGTATATAGTTAAAGAAAACCAAATAGTACCTAGTAAGTCATTATAGAAATATAGTGTCTGTGCAAAAAGAGAGGTCATCGCTTGCCGTCCACTCCGTCTAGTGGAAGGCGGCGCTCCGTGGACGCCAGGCAGGTCTGATAATATGATAATAGAGGAATGGGGGTTAGACGCCGCGCGCCCCGGGGGCAGCTGGGGGGAGCCGGGGCGAGCCGGGGGGAGCCGGGAACTAAACAAACTTGTTACTGGAGTACTCGACCAACATCATATTATGTACTTTGCTGTTATGATAGTGTTTATTGAGTATTTTCTAGAAATATGTATTTACTGCGACGGATGATGCCAATACTTTATTTCTGAACTTACAATTTTCGAAGGAGCGTGCTTACCTACACTTTGTGTATAATTTATATCATCCTACTATATCTAAGTAAAAAAGTTATTTTACTCTTAAATAAAACCGGATAAGAGCGAGTCAGACTCGCCCACCGAGGGTTCCGTTCGAACTAGTAAATATAAGGGGCTTTTTTTTATATTTTCCTTCATAAACCGAAAAATATACATCGTAAAAATATTTAAAAACCTATTTTAGCTTATGCTCATGACTGACTGACTGGTTTTGTGGCTCAGTTGGTAGTGGTTGGTCTACCTGCTGAACTGAAAGGTTGTGGGTTCGATCCCCACCCAGGGCAAACATTTGTGTGATGAGCATGGATATTTGTTCTGTGTCTGGGTGTTTCCATGTATCATATGTATATATGTACAAAAAAAAGTATATATGTATTCTATCAGCCATTTAGTTCATCTAGTTCATTCAGCCATAGTACAAGCTTTGCTTAGTTTGGGCTAGATGGTGTTGTGTGAAATGTCCACAAACATTTATTTATTTAATGAAGCTCTTTCATATGATACGCCACATGATACGGTTAAAGAACTTTAAATTTGGACCCTCATTCCTTGCATAAAGACACTATTTTTTTGTGATTTATTTAAAAATGACCAGTTTTCGGATTTTTTCCTATATGTGTACTCTAACACAATGTCTCTTGCCAAATTTCAATGTTCTAGGTCAACGTCAAGTATAATTGCATAGGTTTTGATTCCCTTATGAGTGTCGAAATGTGCGTTTTTTACGACATATTCGACTGTAACTTATTTACGAAAACTGAGAAATTTAATTTTTCTTTCTGCAGCAAGATACTATGGATCTGCGTATATATGGTTTTAATTTCAACTAGATGCCTTTACGCATTCCCGAGATGCAGGTCTTGACACCCGGACGGACGGACGGACAGACAGACGGACAGACGGACAGACGGACAACAAAGTGATCCTATAAGAGTTCCGTTTTTTTTCTTTTGAGGTACGGAACCCTAAAAATAATGTCCGTTACCTATCTAAAATACTCGTACTAGAGTAAGCGATTGCTTCCACATGGAGCACTTTAACATGAATAGAGAGAGATGACAGTTTTGCCTGTTGCTATAATATTTAAACACATTTCTGTTGACACAAAACAATATGCTACAGATAGACGGTCTTATGGCTAACAGTAGCTAACGATGTTGAATAACATAAGTACCGTAAATCACAGATTGATTTATACACTTTTGTTTACACATCCGGAGTTCGGGGATACCTAGCCTAGGCTGGTAGCTGATATAGAGCCACTATCTTAATTTCTCTAGTAGGTATATATACTAGCCACATAGGCTACATTTGGTCTGTAAAAACTTCTGTAATGGAGGTAATGCCACTCCAGTCCATGGCGCATTGTAGCCAGGCCTGCGCAAACTTCAGCGTGCAGCGGCCGCGCCGACACGCACTTGACCTTCAGTAGCGCACACTATACATATACATGACCGGCGCAGATCAGCCTGACATGGGGCAGCGTTGGAAACATTCTATTATACCATTGTAACAAGCATTATTACAATCATTCCATAAAATATACATTACATCACTAACTACTTACACTCCGTGCAAAAGAATAGGTAATACGTCTGTCAGTTAGCTTTTTAGTGTTCTGTAGTCAACTACGAACCCTTATAGTTATATTTCTCCTCTTCATCCTAATGTTGCCTGAAAGAGATCGCTATTAGCAATAAGGCCGCCAATTGTTACACTAGTTTTATAAAATCCGTAGTCAGATATCGGTCCACGTTCTTGATGCGTTCTGCACAGGAATTGAATTCTTTACCGCCATCTCTGTTTCCTGAGAACTACAATCTTGGAATTTTCAAAGCTAGAGTGAATATATATCTTCTAGATCGACGAGCTCCATCCTCGGCCACAACGTCACTTAAAATCAGACGAGTTTTTGGTCAATCGTAGATCTATCTAGCGTATAAAAATATTGCTCTCATTGTATTTTTTTGGTGTATACAATAAAAAGTTTATCTATCTATTGTAGTTTCACCACGTCCGTCCGTCTGTCCGCGGCTTAGTTTCACCACGTCCGTCCGTCTGTCCGCGGTTTAGTTTCACCACGTTCGTCCGTCTGTCCGCGGCTTAGTTCAAAGACTATTGGCACTAGAAATCTGTAATTTGGCATGAACACATAGAATAAGTCTTAGAATAAAATCTTGAAACAAAGATTTTGTTGGAGTATCTTCTCTATACGCAAAGTAGGACGAATTATTATTTTCATCTACCTCATCGTGTGGGGTATCGTTGGACAGATCATTAAAAACCATTGGTGATGTGCAAAAACTATGTTTCAATTTAGGGATCCGCTTGCGATATATTAAGCTTTTAAGTGATAATTTAGTCATGTGTCCCCCCTTCCCCCTCCTCGGTTGACTTTGGCGATATGATAAATTCATGCTAATAGCATATATGATGAAATTAAAAGGAACACTATCACGGCTAAGTAGACTTTACTAAATAATGAGTAATAGTCGATAAACTTAAAATATTAAAAAAAAAGTTAAATATTGTGTTATAATTTATAACTTTATAACGTTGAAATGTCTGATAATTACCTAAACACTAATGGCCTTACCGAAAAACGTTACTTAACTTTAACCATCGTCTTAATTTCTCTGTCTTCTGTCCGCAAATATCATTTACGTATCAGCGAAAAGTTGAAAAAATATGTTAAGCAATGCTTAAAGTAAAGTTAACTAACGTTTTTCGGTAAGGCCGTAATAGTATAGTAAAAATAAATCCGTTTGTATGAATCAGATCACAGTATTTGCAACTGGGGGGATTCTTTGAAATTATGATAGGAAAATAACTAAAAATCATAGATCAACAATAATCCCCGATTTATAGACTAGCAGCGTTCCGCGGTTTCACTATGAAATGTACGGTTAGTTATGAAAAACGGTGATGATTATGATGATGATAAGTAGCGTATGTCCGTCTCCAGGTCCAAAGCTATCTCTATACAAATTTTCATAACGATCGGTTCAGCCGTTTGAGCGTGTAAAGGTCACAAAATTAGCTTTTATAATATCATTATGAAATTGTGTCAAATGTATTTCAAAACACCAGTACATTCATTTAAATAACAATATACTTAGGTGTCTTTTATGTTGTCACAAATCTATTTTTACTAGGCTATAACTTTTAGTACGCTATAATATCTCCATAGAAAACTAAAAGCCAAAAACTACGAGATAACTCAATTCTAGAAAAATCTCGAGTTTTCGTAGTAAATCTCTTTTGGCCTTTTCTCTACAATGTATCTAAAAGAGAACTGTTGCATAAATAATCGATATACTCTAGTTGGAAGACACGAGGCACGCGTCTCGAAGTAAGACGGGATGGCTGTTGCGTATCGAATATTGATTGGGCATTTATAAGAGTAGTAATGTGATTAAACATGACGAAACAAACAGGGCTGATAAAAAAAAAATGTGATTAAAGGTGCTGTGTCTGTTGCGGTCTACGATGGAGCGCGCTTACCCAGGAGAAATCTAATCTACTCGTGATTTGAATACGCTCTAGGTTTATATATGTATTTAGAAAGGAAATTTACGAGCGTGTCGAAAACATGGTCTTAATATAGGTACTCGTAAAATACGGAAAAATATTGATTTATGTATGTTTGTACTATCATTCATTGTATATCGGTCTTTTTAGAAATCCAAGGGAGCCCTATGTCCAGCAGTGGACTACTTATGGCTGAGATGATGATGATGTACTATCATTAACGTAAAATTGTAATCCTAAGAAAAAAACCGGACAAGTGCGAGTCAGACTCGTCGAGGGTTCCGTACAAACTAGTAGATAAAAAGGAAAAATTATATGTTTTTTTATATTTTCCTTCATAAATCGAAAAATATACATCGTAAAAATATTTAAAACCTGTTTTAGCTTGTGCCAATGAAGCTTTTTCATATGATACCTCACATGATAGGGTTAATTCACTTTAAAATTTGGGCCCTCATTCCTTGCATAAAGACACAACTTTTTTGTGACTAAATAAAAAATGACAAGTTTTCGGACTTTTTCCTATATGTGTACTATATGACAATGCTTCTTGTTTCATAATTTCATAGTTCTAGGTCAACGGGAAGTACCCCATAGGTTTTAATTCCCTTGTGAGTGTCGAAATGTGCGTTTTTTGGTTTCCCGTTTTACCCTTTGGGTTCCGTACCCAAAGGATAAAATAAGGTCCCGCCTTATTACTAAGACTCCGCTGTCCGTCCATCCGTCCGTCTGTCACCAGGCTGTATCTCAAGAACCGTGATAGTTAGACAGTTGAAATTTCACATTTCTCAGAGGATCAGGGAGTCACAGGTCGACAGTCGACACGCTGTTCCGCACACCTGGTACGGGACTCGTGTGTTGTCACTCGGGGGATCCAATCAAATCGTTATTGACACAGAGTACATAATCGTACTCCCTTAATCCTTATAGGATCATTTCGTTAAAAATCGTACGATGTTTAACGGATTTATCGCATATATTTTACATAAAGACCTGACGTTTCGAACAGTTTGCAGCGTGCGTACCGTCCGTGGTCACAGGTGAGACTGATGACAGTTGTCTTTTTACCCGACTGCGTAAGAAGGAGGGTTATTTATTTATTTATTGGGTACTAACATGTTATACATTATAACATTGTTAAAAGTAAGTTGAAAGTAGTTAAACATAATTATAGGCACCGACAACATGCAATTAGAAAACAAGCTATATATTATTATTATTATCTCATTTATTTATTTATAATCTTAATTTTAAATTTTTTACAACATAAATATAAACTTATAAAAAAGAAACATAAATATTGTAAAAAACTTAAAACTAGGGTGCCGCCGGCAGCGAGGCGGGGCTCAAGCTGCCGGTGGTAGGAGCTACAGAGAAAGGAACCTCCTGACAATACGTGCCGTGTCTAGGATGACTGCCTTCTGTATCCGACCCTTGACCCAATCATCGAGCGAGAGCCTCTTGAGATGTTGGTCGAGGCTCTTCGCTATGATACCGTTCACCGAAACGACTATCGGGACAATGATCGTCGAGTCAACATCCCACATGGCGGTTATCTCGTGAGCCAAGTCAAGGTACTTGCTGAGCTTGTCCTTCTCGGCATTCACGAGATTCTCATCATGTGGGATGGTGATGTCGACGAGCACTGCCCGGCGCTGAGACCGATCTACGATCACGATATCAGGCTTATTGGCAACAATAGTCCTGTCCGTGATGATAGAACGGTCCCAGTAGAGCAGAGCACGGCTATTTTCGAGAACTGGCGCTAGTGCGTACTGATAGTACGGCACCTCTGCCTCGACAAGCTCGTATTGAAGGGCAAGTTGCTGGTGGATGATCCTGGCTACTTGGTTGTGTCTGTGCAAATACTCGCCGTTAGCAAGATGTGAACAACCGGAAATAATATGTCGGAGAGACTCTCCGGGACGGTGGCATGCCCGACAGATGTCGACCGTACCGTTCTTCATGATATATTTCCGATAGTTGTTCGTCTTGATAACTTCATCTGCAATTGCACAGGCAAACCCTTCAGTTTCACCGAATCGTAGCCAGTTCACCGACGCAAGCAGATCTACATCAGGTCCTGATAACACCCTGTAGAACCGCCCGTGCAACTCCTTGCCCTTCCATACGTCCTTGCGGTCTTCGATGCTGATCACCGTTGGTTTGCGCCAGTTTTCTTTTGCCAAGGAGAGAGGCGTCAGGCCCTTATCAACTGCCACTACATCACAATGCATACCACACTCGTTGTTTCGGAAATAGTGCCTGAGATTGCACACCTCACGGTTGTGAAGGTTCTTGGCATTTAAAAAGCCACGGCCCCCCCACTTCCGTGGAATGTACAGTCTCATAACTGACGAGCGTGGATGTAGCATGCGATGTAGTGTCAGTTGATGACGGACCCTCCTATCCAGGGCGTCCAGCTCAGTTTGAGTCCACCTTAATATGCCAAAGGAGTATGTCAATAGAGGCATCAAATACAAATACAAATACAAATATTTATTTATAACTCCATAGTTACATGTCAAATAAATTCAATAAACAGTGTAAAGTACAACATACAACATTAATTCTGAGTCTTCGATAATAATAATAATAATTGATAATTCAATAATATTAAATAATAAAATTTATAATTCAATAATAATAAAACAATAAAATATTTCAATTGTATTAAAATTAGCATGTCAAACAAAAAAATCATAAAAATAGAGAATTAATTTAATTACGAACAAACTTCTGGCAATTTCAATATGTCATGATTGTCGTAGAATAACTGTTCCAGAAGCCATGTTTTAAGCCTTGTTTTAAACAAAACAATGGAAGGTGCATCACGCACATGAACGGGCAATCGGTTATATATCGCAGGTCCTGCAATGTAGACGGATTTCTCCGACTTCACGAGCTTATGATGTGGTATCACTAGTTGATTTTCCTTCTTATTACTGCGCAGGTTCCTAGTTTGGTTAGTGCCTCTCTTCTGGAACAGATCCAGGTGAGTGTGCGTGAATAATGCCAACTGGTAGACTACCTCGCATGGCAGTGGTGATATCCGGAGTTCTCTAAAAAGGTCTACACACGAGACATCATCAGAGACCCCACATATGGCCCGCAGGGCCCTTTTCTGCATGACGAACACTCTGTAATAATCTGCAGCGCGGCCCCACAGCTCCAACCCGTACGTGATATTACTGTGGACGGTCGCGAAGTAGCAGGAGCGCACGACTTCGCGGGTGGCGGTGCTGGCGAGCCGTCGGAGGGCGAAGCACGAGCGGCTCAGCTTCCCGCATAGCTCGTTTATGTGCGTTTCCCACGTTAACGCGCCGTCTATGTGCAGTCCCAGTAACTTCGTACTACGAACTTGTTGGAGCGCGGTATTGCCAATTGCTACAGAATATTGTTTAGACGATTTGCCGTTGAGATTGAACGTCATAAAGCAGGTTTTCTCTTTGTTCAGAGCTAGTCCGTTCGACCTAAACCACTCGTCGAGTTTTTGTACTACCGAATTGAGCTCAATCTGTAGCTGAGTGCTGTTCGGCGCAGTTACTACTGCGGCTACGTCATCGGCGTACATATAGATTTCGGCATTCTCGACGGCACCTGGCAAGTCGTTGAGGAGTAGGCTGAACAGTGTATTCGAGAGACAAGAGCCCTGCGGAACGCCCATATCGTTCTCTAGTTCATCGGATGACACACGGCCCCTATCTCCTACTACTAATTGTGTCCGCTCGGACATATTTTTTTTTAGCAATGCCACGGCCGGGCCGCGGATTCCGTAGTACCCTAACTTCCCTGCTATAAGTTCGTGGTCGGCGGTGTCGAACGCGTGCGAGAGGTCGCAGCAGACCAGAGCGACCTGCTGTCCCGCCTCGCGCGCGCCGACCACCTTCCACACTACCTCTCGCACTAGGTCAGTCGTCGCGCGCCCGGCGCGATACGCATACTGCCGCTCCGACAAAATATTACGATCCATAATAAAATTAAGAAGTCGGTTATTGAGGCCGGCCTCGAACACCTTGCTAACCGCTGGGACGAGTGATATGGGCCGGTAAGATTTAGGATCGGATTTTTTGCCTTTACCTTTGTAAAGGGGACTAATTTTAACTTTTTTGAGCGCCGTGGGGTAGATACCATAACGTATGCATAAGGAGAATAGGTGGCTCATTACGAATGCTAATGGTTTAATGGCGGTCTTTATTAAATCAGCAGATAAACCATAACGATCTGCACTTTTTTTTGGAGCGATCTGTTTAGTCGATATTGTAAGTACTTCAGACGGTGACAACGGTAGAAGTCTGATAGAAACGTTGCTGGCGGATGACTCATTGGCTAGCGCTACCATTGCGCGGTCACTGTCCGCCGCTGGGGCTCCAGCTTTGCGCGCTGCTGTCGTAAAATCTACATTAAGCGCGTCAACCACGTCCTTTTTTGTATTGAAGGGCTGTCCGTTACTGTTTCTTAT
The DNA here is from genome assembly GCA_947563715.1 of Lycia hirtaria. Lineage (NCBI taxonomy): Eukaryota > Metazoa > Arthropoda > Insecta > Lepidoptera > Geometridae > Lycia > Lycia hirtaria. Next base: position 32,752,261 of record OX387375.1, read on the forward strand.
AAGATCTGTGAAGTCAACATCACCCAACCATTGAAGGCACGTGCCTTATTGCCGCCTGACAAAAGACTGTTAAGTACTTTTGTTAAACGACAGAAGAAACGTTCCTTCACTGATTTCTTAATGTCCTCTACCGCTATACCCAACGACTCTGACATACCAAGGTATTTGTAGGTCTCGGCCTCGGAGAGGGATCTGAGAGTCATTGTCTCAGAAAGTTGCAAATTCGGAGAATTTACAACTTCCCCCGCTGTACTTGCACAACCGCACACTTATCAACACCAAACTCCATCTTAATGGCGTTGCTAAAAATCTCTGTAGTTTTTAACAACGTCATCAAATCTTGTCGTTTCGGTGCAAAAGTTTGAGGTCGTCCATGTACAGCAGATGAGAAATGATATCACCTCCTCTACGAAGCCGATAGCCTAGCCCCGAATCCTTCAGTAAAATACTGAGAGGGTTCAGTGCTAGGCAAAACCACAATGAGCTCAAACTATCACCCTGGAAAATGCCACGTTCAATCCTTATCAAGTCCTGCGGTGTAAAAGACCCATCCCCACTACCCGGTTGACGAAGGACTGTGGTCCACTGCCTCATACATGCGACTAAGAAGGATCTCAGAGTTGCATCAATTTTACACAACTCTAAAATCCTTTCAAGCCATGAGTGAGGCACTGAATCATAGGCCTTCTTAAAGTCAATCCAAGCAGCAGAGAGTGCTCCTTTACTCCGCTTGACTTGCTGGCTAATTATTATTATTATCTATGTGTGTATATGTATGTATGTTTCTATATAATCGCTTACAGCGTAAACAGCTTGACCGATTTTGATGTGCGAGGTGTCGTTAGATTTGTTTTCACTTGTTTGTAGTTAGAGTATCATCTATATTTGAGTGGCTGTTTTTTTTGTTGTCAAAATCATAATATATTGGTGACACCGCGAACCTCAATGTTTTCCTGGGACTAAACGATACCCCTGACCTCCAGCTTGCCTTAACCGGCCGGCTAGATGGTTGAAACTGCAAGAGCTAAGAACCTAAGCTCCAGGGTGGAAATGTTAAAGGGCATAACGCCGCTAGTAGCGTTTAGTGTAAGCGCAGCACACCTCGCGACACCCTTAGCCACCCACACCGCTTGGTATTTTTGCACGATGAGATGGAATTGGCAGGTGCCGTTTTCTCATCCTGGTGCTCTCACACAGAGGTGTGTGAAAGCATCAGTCTATAGCCTAGTTTTTAAATCACTAACATTCCATCATAATAGCCAAGATCAGTTAGACTCCATATTACCTATACGCAGTGGTCGAATTGGACTAATTCACCAAACGGAACGCATGCCCCTTCAAGCCTTACGATATTTTTCACAAGGTTTTATTTAACCGACTTTGAAAAAAGGAGGTTATCAATTTGCATACAAAATGCAAGTTCGATGAAAACGCAATGTTATGGTATCATATTTACGGTTCCGTAGTAAACAAGGAACCCATATAGTTTCACCATGTCCGTCTGTCTGTCTGTTTGTCTGGGGGAAGGTTTTTTTTTATATTTTCCTTCGTAAACCGAAAAATATACCTCGTAAAATATTTAAAAACCTGTTTTAGCTTGCGCTAATGAAGGGCTTTCATATGATACCCCGCATGATACAGTTAAAGCACTTTAAAATTTGGACCCTCATTCCTTGCATAAAGACCCTATTTTTGTGATTAAATTATAAATGTACAGATTTCGGATTTTTTCCTTTATGTGTACTATATAACAATGCTTCTTGCTAAATTTCACAGTTATAGGTCAATGGGAAGTACCCCATAGGTTTTTATTGCTTTGCGAGTGTCAAAATATGCGTTTTTGCGACATATTCAGCTGTAACTTTTTTTATGTAAACTGAGAAGTTTGATTTTTCTTTCTGCAGCAAGATACTATAGAATCTATAGTCTATAGTATAGATCATATATGGTTTTAATTTCAACTCAATACTACTACTTCACGAATTCCCGAGACACAGGTCTTGACAGACGGACGGACGGACAGACGGATAACAAAATGATCCTACAAAGGTTCCATTTTTTCCTTTTGAGGTACGGAACCCTAAAAATGAAAAAAAAATAACTTTGCCTATTTGTTTACTTAGCATATATATGCTGGATGATAGCACATTTTTCAAAATTATATTTGTAATAATGTATTTTTAAATAAAAGTGCGAGCGAAGCGAGCGCTTTTTTTTTAAGGAATTGTTAAAAAAATTAGTAATTTGATTATTTGCTCATATTAGCAAGTGACGCTCTTATACCCCATAATAAACTTAAAAAATATCAAAGTTGTAAGTTTTTTTATACAATTTTTGGTATTAATAGGGTTTTTAGTAGTAATAATCACAAAAACTATATCTAAGAAATTGGTTAAAAGTAAAACCTATATAATAACTTATATTACCTACTACAAAATTTTTGAGATTGGTTTGGGTTTATGCAAGAATAAAGTATTCACCGAGGCATCTGCTCGCATAAACGTGTTCATTAGAATATGGTATTATACGCTTTTTTACAGTTCTGAGTGTGGTGCCATGCCCCAAAATTACAAAATATGTCGTCGCTCATTGACAACCCCCGTTTGTTTGTTTCAAAAAACAATGTTGAACTAAATGAATGAATGGTATCGTAGTAATATTGTTTAATTAACCTTTATTTCTATGGTTGGCAGAGGCTGTAAATACCTCTACTTCGGAGATTTTCCCAATCCTAACATTACAGGCTCCATTACAGGCAAAGGTTACGAGTTAATGTATTATTCTGGTATACAATAAATTCATAGAAAACTACGCTGTGAACTCGGTTCTGCAGAGTGCGAAGACACAAATTATACGTGGAACGCACAGCCACCAACATGCGAACTTGCGAAGAATAAAACGCAATGTACATGGGTGTGTGCGAGCGACCCTGGGCGAGTCAAATAAAGAGCGCCAGGTACCGTCCGAGAGCGGAGAGGTTGTCAGATGGTTCACACGTGGGTATTCGTAGAACAATAAGGGAACACTTGCTTATTTCTGAGTATTTCCAAACAAAGGTTCGGATTTTTTTACCGTACCGGAACGATAAGAGACCAACTTTTACGAAAGGGAACGGTCATTTCACGAAGCGGAACGGCGTTCCCGTGCGTTCCGGTCCATTTCGAGCACTGCCTATACGTACAGTAATCCATTCAGAGTCCATTTAAATACTCAATCTGTATTGTTTATTATACATTTGTAAAATGGCCTCTCAGTGTTGGTTCTGGCCTCACTAATGCCTTTCTATGATCCGGGCTAGACACCTGTGTAAATTTAATAAATATACGATTTTCGTAAAAAAAAATTAAAAAAAATTACCTTCAACGAGCTTTTTCGTAATAAATAAGTAATTTTACTACAATTATTTTAAAGAATACGCGTTTATAATCGTGTACAGCGATTTTACGCATACTTTCTTTCAAAAATCGTGCACTCAACAGCGTAACAAGCGTAACTAAATCGTAAGTTAGACTGCAAAAACCGCTTTTCTGCAGTCGGGTATTTTGTTAAGTATTCTTTTAATATTGATTTCTTGACTTGTTCTAAATAATAATGGTATTTGAACGTCAAAAAAATCACATTTAAAATTCTGTGAAAATATGATAAAGTTTCTACAAATTTCAATAAAATCATTTAGTTTCCAATCCGTTGGCTGCATCCAAGAGAACGCCGCGTCAGTCTCTTATTGTTATGTTGCTAATGGTGTTGTACTAGTAATAACTCTGCCTAATATTTTTTGTCAAACATCTTCTAGAAATCATTATTGCTGAAATGTTCAACCAAAAAAATTGGCCATTGTTTTGCTGTGACCAAGCTTTGCTGTAGCCAGTAGTCTCAGCACATTAAAAACTTGTACTACGTAAGTAATCGTATTTACGTCTTTAAGTTATCTTCATTTATTTTAATAGTAGGTGATACTTGTATCTTATAGTAAGTTAAACACAAAAATATAACAAAAACTTCATGAATAAGTATGTGAGAACTGAAAATGTATGAAGCCATTTCCAAGATTATGATAACATTTAGCAGAAAAATTCGATGTTCAATTTTTAAATAAGAATTTCAAATATGAGTAAGATCGGTGAAGACGCTATAATGACATAAGGTTGTTCTCGCGAGGTCTGCTGTTCACAAAACTACTAATTTTAATGTGTATCCTGTTCCAACAGTTTCTTCATTTTAATTGGACAAAAATACGAAAAACACGGTTGTTATTCGAAAATTCAAGATAACGAAACATTGAAACAAACGAAGTGTGTGCGTTGTTTGCGTACGCTTCCTTCCTCGTCGCTTCATTGGTATGCATCGAGCACGAAAGCTCTCAGTCCGCCGGACGTGTCCTCAGCTACCTTCAAGAACGCACCAAGAAAACAACCTGCTGGGTACCTACGTACTGAGTAAACAACTTGATGGATGGCCGTGTTATATGTACAGGGAACCGTTCCTCTCTACTGATAACTATATAATACATAGGTAAATCTATGATAAACATAAAGTTTTCCCTATTCATTGATATTGTTAGAATTTTCGTAGAGTATAGATAAGGACCAAAATGCACTTAGCATCTAGCACCAACTTCCCTTGAATTGCCGGATAACATGTCTACTACATAATTGACCCGGTAAGCGAAGCGAAAAAGGCTTCATAAGTTCATAGATAATTGACCGAGTAAGCGAAGCGAAAATGACTTCATACATAATTGACCGAGTAAGCGAAGCGAAACAGACTTCATAAGTTCATACATAATGGACCGAGTAAGCGAAGCGAAACAGACTTCATAAGTTCATACATAATTGACCGAGTAAGCGAAGCGAAACAGACTTCATAAGTTCATACATAATGGACCGAGTAAGCGAAGCGAAACGGACTTCGTAAGTTCATACATAATTGACCGAGTAAGCGAAGCGAAACAGACTTCATAAGTTCATACATAATGGACCGAGTAAGCGAAGCGAAACGGACTTCGTAAGTTCATACATAATTGACCGAGTAAGCGAAGCGAAACAGACTTCATAAGTTCATACATAATGGACCGAGTAAGCGAAGCGAAACGGACTTCGTAAGTTCATACATAATGGACCGAGTAAGCGAAGCGAAACGGACTTCGTAAGTTCATACATAATTGACCGAGTAAGCGAAACGAAAAAGACTTCATGAAAGTGTTCTTGATGTCATCGCAAACTCAAATACCACTCAGTGGCTGTCTTGGTCCTGCACATCTTCACGCATGTATATTTTTTTGTAGATATAAGTAAGTTCGTAAATAATGAGTGGTGAGCCCTAGTGTCAGAGTTATTAAGCCGTCGGAAGGCCTCTGATCTGAAGTCTGGTCTAAGTCTGACTTGACGATTTAAGTCTGTCTGACTTGACGATTGCTGTTATTTTAAGAACAAACAACCGGGACCTACAATTTAACGTGTCATCCGACCCACGGTAGATATGAAATGACTGAATGAACATATAAAAAAATCGTCCCATAGAACACTAGAAAACAACATTATGAACCAATAAATCCGACATGTGTCGGTTTTGTTGTGTACTGTTTAATTGTAACTAAACTGTTAAATTATAACTAATTTATAGTTTTCCTCAACTTGTGCAATGCCACGTGCTAAACACATGTTCGAGCATGTGGCTTCACTCCTAAAGATTGATAAAATATCGGCTACAAAAACTAGATTTATAGTCTTTGAAAACAATTCGCGATTAATATGCAAAATTATATTGTCTCAGTGAAGTAAAATAAATTCTTCTATTATAACATGTCTGAGTGAAGTAAAGTAGATTCTTTTATTATAACATGTCTGAGTGAAGTGTAGTAGATTCTTTTATATTCGTTTTTATTTACTGTAATTATATATCATACTTATGTTTAGTAGGTACTCACGCCAGTAGTGTAATGGTCTTTAATGTATGTATGTTTCTATACCTGTGTATACTCTGATAGAGACAATGTATGTACCTTGGAGGTTATTTTACTCATCATTAGAAACTTTTGCTCTGAAGTCAATCGTGAAAGGTGAAAAACCATTTACACACAAAAGAAAACATTGATATTTAGCAAATGAGTAACCACGCACCGGCGCGGGCGCACGCAGCGTAGGAAGTCCAGCCACGGATGGAGGTGACCTCATCATACAAGTGGCGGGCAGACGTTGGATGCGTGCAGGACGCGCGCAAATCATGGGGGAGGCCTATGTCCAGCAGTGGAATTCTTATGGCTGAGATGATGATGATGAAAATGAGTAAAGTTAGAGAAGTTATTTTTTGGTGTTTTTGGGCGTACGAGTATAGTAAAATAAAAATTACAATAACAGACAATGTAGCTTATAGGGTTTAAATGATTGTGGTGCGTTCTAAGTAATTAAATCTTTCCCCACTCTTAAGTGTCTTAGGCTATATTTTGAAGATCCGACAAAAAAAAACAAATTAAATCCAGTTAATTCAAAAGTCCACATTCCTATCCGAGATCCCGCGTTAGTTAATATCGTTGACTCATTTTGCTAGTAAACGATCGAAAAAAATGGCTATTAAAAGTCAAATTTTCTCAGCTCATTTTAGTTCTCGCAGGTCATCCTCGCCCGGAGCTTGGAATACCTGCTTGAATGAGATACGATGACACAGGCATCACGCGCCGGCGCGGGTGGACGGTTCACTACACATCGGCCATGTGAGTCCATGTGAAAGGTGGGCACTGTCGGCGCGGGGAAAGCCGGGAGATTGTGGCCTCTCTACTGGAAAATAGGAAACGATGCGTGGAGCCGTAGCGAGCTCGTCGCCAGTAACCACAGTGGTCGGAGCGGTCGAGCGTGCGGGGATCGGGCTCCATGGACGGCGCTAATTGACCTCCGTTTCACACAACTGACTATAAAATCATAGATTCAATAGCGATTGTACATAGATGTATAGATAACGAGACTGTAGAGCATGTGTTACTGTACTGTACTGCTACAGAACAGGCTAGATCAAGATCGGGACTTCTGGAAAAATCTCAAAGTCAAAATCAGCTCTGCAATGAAACACCTGACGCAACAGTGGTGGTATAATTATGCCAGCGACCCAAAGCTGTGCTCCGTTATTTTAACGAGCTTGGCTGGTTTGAGTAGGCTGGCGGGGGGAAATGCACAATACACCCCAAGCGGGACGTCGGTGCAGGTCTTATCGCCCCCACTTCAAATTAGAATTAGAAGTATAGATATACTCTTTATTGTATACACATTAACATTAATTACACAGAACAGTCATCACAACAATAAGTACAGAAACGGGTGGCCTTATCGCTAAAACCGATCTGTTTCATGCAACTATGGGATGGAGAGAGAAAAAGTAGAAATCAGATGAGGCTTCCAACGGGCGTAAAAAATAAAAAGATAAAATAAAAAATATAGGTATATATATAAAGATTAAATATAAGATATATGGTAAACCTGTAGAATTAATGATAACAAATAAAATAAATTTTTACTATATCGTTATGTCCATCTCTTCCCAAGTTTTACTTGAGTGACTGACTAATGCAACGTCTTCCTTACCTCTCTTAATGTAAATAACAGAGAAGGACTAGTGACCAGCGGTAGTACTCTTATTGCCGTAATTATGCCCTCTTATTGGTTGCCAGTCCACCTTTTCTGTTTTCAATATGAAACAGAGAAGAAAGCTATATCTAAACACTACTTTTAATCGACTTCCAAAACGGAGGAGGTTCTCAATTCGACTGTTCTTATGTTTTTTTGTATGTCTGTTACGTATTACTTCGCCAATTATGAACTGATTTTGGTGATTCTTTTTTGTTTTTGTCACTGCACAGGTGGTCCCATATAAATTTAATCAAAATCAGTATAGTATTTTGGTTATTATAACAAAATAAGTGGAAAAATATGTCATCCAAGTAAACCAAATTTCTTATTTTGAAGTCGGTTGTTGCATTTATAATTTAATTAGTTTTCAGATTAAGAGTCCGTAACCCGACCATCGTTCGTCTCTTTCGCGCATACCCACATTTTGAAGATATAAAATGACTGAATAAACTTACAAAAAAATCGTCGTTTGTAAAATTAGAAAACATCACAAATATTCGACTAAAATTTCAATTTAATAAAAGTCAATTTTCATACATAAAAATCATTTATGCGTTAATAATTTCTAAAAAATATTTTTATGTATGAAAAATTACTTGGAACAAATTTAAATTTTTGTCAAATATTTGTGATGTTATTTACTAGTTTTACAAAAGACGATTTTTATCTAAGTTAATTCAATCATTTTATATCTTCAAAAATGTGGGTATGCACGAGCGAGAGGGACGATGGTTGGACTACGGACTTTTGAATGAAAAATAAAGTAGTCTCCCACTTTGTCCCGGAGTTGTGACCTGTAATAATGACCCCGTGTGATTGTTGAGACATTAGCTAATATCATCATATCATCTTAAAAACAAATGTGGCGTCTAAGGTCTAACATATAAATAGTTATAGTCTATCGAGACTGGTGACTGGTTCATTATCAAATAGATATAAATATACAGTGAGTACCCATCCTAATCGTAAAGCCTCAGGTATCTAGTTAGATAGGAGTCCAACACGCCTGCGTGTGCCCTCGTGCTTCAATATGTCTGTTTGTTTATCGATTCATTAGCTAAAACACGCCGAGCGAGGAGTATCAGTAAACTTGCCTCTACACAAACAAATAACAATAAAGTTCTATCTTTAAAGCAATCCTAGCTATTATCGTCAGCGGTTCTCTTAATAAACTAAGCATAAACACGGGAATATACTAACATGTATACTTACGTGTTGTATGCTTGTTAGTTAAGTGTCAATTAGAATTGTGTCTTCCTCTTGCATCTTTTCAAATATATATCTATCTAATACCTTTAAACGAGCAATTCTTGTATATATATATATGTGAATAATCTGTGTGTGTAATCTGAGTCTCGGAAACGGCTCCATCGATTTTAATGAAATTTGGTTTGTAGGTAGATTAGGGGACGATAAATCGATCTTGCTAGGTTTAATTTTTAGTGAACCTGGATTTGCTCGTATTTTCAATCATAAAAAACCGAGTGGAGCTCGGTCGCCCAGGTACCTACTTTATAAAAGGCACGGAAGCAGGAATCTGTGGAGATTAATTTTGCCGATGGCCCGTGTTGCTGAAAGTTATCAAGTGGAGTTCGTGGAGACCATGTCCAGTGGCAGGAGGACGCTGGATGCAAGCCTCTGCCAATCGGTCTCTTTGAAAATCCATGGGGGAGGTCTATGTCCAGCAGTGGAAGTTGATTAGTATACAGCTGTTGACTACTGTAGTACTTAATCGGACACAGCTGTTGGTACCTATATATTTATATGCTAATCTTAAGACCATTTCGACATAGCTGACAATAAACAATTTTGAATTTGAATTTGGACTTCTTGTGGCTGAGATGATGATGATGATGTGGTCACGAAGTCGTATAATGTTCGTAGAACTACTGGCTTAGATGTGATAACTCAGTCGGTTGATGAATTTCCGTGTTGCGGGAGCGGGCGCGGGCGCGGGCGCGGGTACGAATACTAAAGACGGAAATGTCGATCTACTTACTCTATATAAAATATGTTCTTGAGCTTTTAGCGAAGGAAAATATCGTGAGAGAAAATCAGGCGTAGTGGTAGGGTACTTACTAGTACTAGATGACTAGTTGCGTCAGCGTAATCAGGCGTAGTGGTAGGGTACTTACTAGTACTAGATGACTAGTTGCGTCAGCGTAATCAGGCGTAGTGGTAGGGTACTTACTAGTACTAGATGAGTAGTTGCGTCAGCGTAATCAGGCGTAGTGGTAGGGTACTTACTAGTACTAGATGACTAGTTGCGTCAGCGTAATCAGGCGTAGTGGTAGGGTACTTACTAGTACTAGATGACTAGTTGCGTCAGCGTAATCAGGCGTAGTGGTAGGGTACTTACTAGTACTAGATGACTAGTTGCGTCAGCGTAATCACAAAGAAATAAAAACCAGCCAAGTGCGAGTCGGACTCGCGCACGAAGGGTTCCTTACCATTATCTATAAAAATGGCAAAATATCACGTTTGTTGTATGTGAGCCCCCCTTAAATATTAATTTTATTTTAATTTAAATATTTATTTTTAAAGTGAATAACATAACTCAATATTCAGTGAATATTTCAAGCGTCTACCTGTTGTTGTTATCAATATCGAGCAAAAACGAGCAAAAAACTCACGTTTGCTGTATGGGAACTCCCTTAAATGTGTCCCATCTGTGAAAATTTCAACTGTCTAATTATTACGGTTCATGACGTAGGTACAGCCTGGTGACAGACGGACGGACGGACGGACGGACGGACAGACAGCAGAGTCTCAGTAATAGAACCCTAAAAAAGAAAGCTCTATATTGAATACTTTATAAAATAGGCTAGGTAACCCACAATAGATGGGTACCTGTCTGAAAACACTGATGAAAGTATGAAAAAAAAACGTGTGTCAGAAGTGAAAAGATAAGCACTTACAGAGACCGTATTTATGCCTACGACCGAGAGAAAAAGGTGTAACTTGATGTGATTGTCGCCTAGCGCAACTAAACTATCATCCTCGACCACGCTGTCACTTACCACTTACTTTGTGCTAAATATCTAGTAATTTACCAAACGCCTAGTCTATTCATCATAAGCCCCTAATTTGAGGAGTTAGTAATAAACGTCAATCTGTGTAGTTAGGTAAGTAACGTCGACTCACGTTACCCGTGAAGTCACGTGCCTCCTCACAAACACAATGCTGGTAGCATGCACCAGTCATGCTCACAGAAATAGCAGAGACAATACAACTACACGGTCAAGTGATTTAAATAACGCTGGCCGCTGGTGTCGCTGGTGGCGCTGGTGGCGCTGGTGGCGCTGGTGGCGCTGGTGACGCTGGTGACGCTGGTGGCGCTGGTGGCGCTGGTGGCGCCTGCTAAATTATACTTATACAAGAAAATATGATTTATACGATTACCTATCTATAATCGGAGTCTTGAAATATCGAATATCATTTCCCCGAAAACGAAATATAATATTTTCAAAACGCACTTTATCACAATCCCGAAAGTTCACCGTACAACTTATTTATAAGCTCCATCCTCGGCCACACCATCGCTTAATATCAGGCGAGTTGGTGATCAATCGTAAATCTATTTAACATAAAAAAACTCACCTGAAGACCGAATCTCTATAATACAAAAGTTTATATGTAAAAATACGTAACGACACGACCCTAGTAATTATTAGGTTAGTTAGGTTGTTTATTATCTCATAACCAAATCTTTGTAATTAATTAGGTTTCTGGGCATAATAAAACAGAAACCTTCCAGACCTAGCCTAATAACTGTTCGGACAAATTAAACTGTTGGCTAACAAACATAAGGAATCAGACAACTCGTGACAAGTAAAACATTTGAAATCAGGCAGTTCTATGAAACGGATTCGGGCAAGTAAGATTCAAACAAACGTATTTCGGAATATAAATACTAGTAGGTACGTTACCAATTTGTACGGTTGACCTTAAATTTTCAAGTTATTTAAACTTGAAGGTTGAACATTTTTAACGATTTGCGTTTTTGTATGACGACAACCATCTTGTACTACTTTTCGAACAGGCGGTGGTAAAAATATTGAAATTTTGCTCTCTGATGCCCTCTTTAGATCTTACCTATACTAGATAAAGTAAAAGTCGAATCATTTATTGCAACATGAAGTTAGATCATCACAGAAAGAAATAGCAAAATAAAATAGTCTAAAAAGGTATTTTAGGCGCAACTTCTCATTAATGCAATAAAAGTGCATACGGCGACTAAACATGATTACGAATTCGACTATCTTAACACATCTTCTAGTGACAATCTCTCAGCTCTATCTTCAGACTCTCATTATCATGTGTAATAAACTCTCATCTAAAGATTTGATTATAAACAGACACAGGGGCAGGTGAAACCAAATAAACCATAACACGACCTCACTAATAACCAAGGATGCTACACAGTGTTTGGTTTTCAAATAATAATTGTGTAAAAGGAATGCGAAAAATTATAGCAACGAACGTCTGCCCACACTCGTATATTCAGTCATAAGTTTGTAAATGCAATAAACTATTTATTTACAAAATAATGGCAGAAGTGACTATTCTTTAGGGTTACCATTGATTGGGTACATATTAAATTGTACTATTGATGGCCTGTATTTTTTGTTGCGTTGACTTAAAAGTTTTTTATAGTTGAAATGGACTACAGTCCAAGGAAAGAAAGTTCTAAGGAAGTTCTAAAGGAAAATAATAGAATAACAAGTAGTGTTATTCCGTTATTTTCCTTTTGAGTTATAGAATTTAAAATTACGTACTCGTAACAATGTATTTTTTTTATTTTTCAGTTGAATGGACTGATTTGAAGTCAATTTGTTTAATTACTTTTATCAAACGAATCAAATAATAAATACGTTCTATACTTTAGATTGTATTGTATATACGAATATAGTTTTATTTATAATAACAATAAAGTTAAATACTTAATCTGCAAAACCTAGTGTAGGTTGAAATAATACTGCCGGCGTATTTCTACGCAAAATTATCCTTGTTACTTTTTTAAATTCAAATCAGATAACATTTGTTAGAAAAAAAAAAACAAGCTACATACATCATCAATATAAATTAATTAAAGACATTGTAGTGACTTGTTGTTGTTTTATTATATATTTTTTTGCTTGATGTTGGCATCATGCTTGCACATTTGCCATTTGTCAAGTTTATACCATAATTCTAAGTCGTGTAGCAACTATTCTAAGAAAATACTTCTTGGGAACGAAATGGTAAAATTAAGTAATCAAGGTAGAGAGGACAATAATAATTGGGCTTGAACACTGAACAGCTCCGGCTAGTCACCGCGACCTTTGCAGATCTATTATGTCAACCCCTTTCGCATTACAGCATATCCGCAAGTCCTGTACTGACCATATACTTAGTGATGGCCTTAGGAGAAGGTTTCAATCTCATCAGATGATCAGTAATAGCTTCCAAGGTGCTAGCTTCTGCTTTGATGCAGAGCTTGTTGATGATGTAATTGGAATGTTTTCAATAATTTCATTTTTAACCAACTTACAAAAAGAAGGTTCTCAATTAGACTGATTTTTTGGTATGTTTGTTCAGCGATTACTCCGCTAATTACGAATTGATTTTGATTATTCTTTTATGTTTTACAGGTATAAATACCTCATAGGTGGTCCCATATAAATATTATCAAAATCGGTTCAGTACCTCGGTTTTTATAACAAAATAACTGAAGAAATGTCGTCCAAGTAAACGAATTGAATTGCGTATTTTGAAGTTGGTTTTATTAGTTTTTTTTTTACTATAATTATTTGATACCAAAAACGATGCATTTGTCACGAAAAATATTGTACTTATATGCTTATATTATCAACTATGGCATTATTTCAGTAATATATAGCCGTTTCGATACACGGAAAGTTGCTTGAAACTGTTTTGGTGAAATCGGGTCAGTGGTTAGAAGATAAGAAGGAACACGTGGATATATAAAAAAAAATGATCCTCCTTTTAGCGTAGTCGGTCAAAACAAACTAATCTAAGACTAAAAATAAAACCACGAAGTTTATTTCGCAAAACTAATGAAGGTATACCTATGTTTCGATAGCTGGTATAAAGATTAAATTAGAAATAAATACTTCGTCGGTTTCCTGTTACATTATCAGGATGTTAATAAATTGTAGGTAAGTCGATTTACCTAATTATAGGAGTTACCATGGAGCTCATTAATATTCTGTGGCTACACAAGTAACATTAAAACAAGGAAGAATAAGACGATATCTAAAATACTACTTTCTGTAAGTACTACTAGTTGTTACCTGTGACTTTGTTCGTATCACTCAATATTGAGTCATTCGCACGTGTTGGAAAACTACCACTCAATGTTGACTCAATACCAGTGATTATAATTACTTACATTATACCTACTTATTATTTATTAATTTCACCTTGCATTAATAATGAGCGAAAAATAAAAATAGTAATTTAAAAATTTATAATATGCCATTAATTTAATTTAAAATAATTATAATATGCTATTGAATTATATGTCCATCAATTATGTGAAAATAAAAGTAAATGTATGTCAAAATAACAAAATAAAATATAGATATCAGTAAATCATGAACGTCTTCAACATCGCTTGCCTGAGACTTATCACTGTACTGCGCACCATTCTCACCATATTATGGTGCATTGAAACCCACCTGCAGCCTACAGCCTGCAGCCTGCAGGCGCTGCAGCGGAGCTCGGAGAGCGCGGAGTTCTAGGCAACGTACGAGCGAGGATTACTCATTATAATTATTAAATGAGGATTATTATAACTATTTGAGTATATTATACCTATTGACACACTGTTAGAGAAGGCAAAATAACAAGTATAATATAAACCCGAGCGCAGTCTGTCTCCACATAAACTTTACTTGCCTTTGCTTATGTTGTGACTTCATAGTAGGTAGGCATACGTAATAATAGTCATGGATCAGGCGTGCAATCGTATTTTTTTTTGTAATTAACAGTTTTCAGTTTTTTTATGGGGAAAAAAACCAGTCGTGTGCGAGTTGGCCTCGCGCACCGAGGAGGTTCCGTACATACTTACCTATGTAAATAGTTCGATCCCCGAAATAATTATTAGGTAACTAATGAAAGTACCGAATATTCCTTTAGCGAAAAGATAAATTGTATCGAGGGTCAAACTTAAGATTGCCGTTGGGAAATTGTTGTCCCCATACATTGACAAGGTTGCGGTTAGTTTACAAAAAAAAAACTTTGTGATTTAACTACAAATTTACAGTTTTCGGGGGTTTTGCTTTATTTGTGCTACATGGCATTGCTTCTTGCTAAATTTCATGATTCTAGGTCAACGGAAAGTCCTCTATAGGTTTTGATTCCCTTGCGATCGTCAAAATATGCGCCATGAACAAAGCATAAACGGGCTTATCTCCAGATTACTTGGATTTAGAAGTTTGATTTTTTACTGATAAAAGGGGTAGCAGACTGGAGTATTTGATATTAATTTCACTTTACACCTCTACATGATGAGACCATCCCTAAGAAAAATGATCTTTACAGACAAACAAACGGACAGCAAAGTGATCCTATAGGGGTTTCGTTTTTGTCGATTGAGGTACGGAACTCTAAAAAGACCAACCCGTAAAAGTATTCTATCTATTTCTCGTAACGTATACGGTATTAAAATTATATTTATATTTGAAGACACCCAGGTTATACCTATCGAAAAAAATCACCCAATTTGTTTTTCTTCTTCTGATTTGTGCAATAAATATGAGATTCGAAGTTTTTGTTTATAAAAATATTCATAAGTGAGTATTAATTATTTTGAAATAAATAAAATAACTGGGGAAGCACACATAGCCGTTTTACAGATACCTACTTATCAAAAAAGTTTGCCAGGTTTACCTCTTACTCATGCAAAGTGATTTGTTAAGTTTTCGCATTATTGTGTCACTCCCCATTACTCATCCAACAATCAAATTTAGAATAGACTATAAAAGTATTGCCAGCGCGAAATTAATCACGCAATATTAACGGCATGTCGAGAATTTAGGTTTTTATATATAAGTATCTAATAAGAAGGATCCTACAAGTATAAGTTAGAGTAAGCATTAATTAGGTGAAGCCACTGGCGTCCGAAATATAGTTCTCGACTACTTAGTTCGGAGCCAGGGGAACTAATATCTGTGCTATCTTTCTTATACACTAATAAAGGAATTTGTATTTGATTGTACTGTAACTTCTAAGTAGAGCAAGCGCTAGTACTTAGGTATTAGTTTATTTGTACTTTATGATGAACCTTATTTCTGGTGCAAAAATCATAAGATTCAATTTACTAACATATTTTTTATCATGTTTATTGACCGAGCGAGTGAAGCGAGCGAAGCGTCTCTGCATCAACTGGCCAAATTTTCTTTCGTCTGTCAGTTTGTTTGTATGTTCGTACTCGCGTACAGGGCGTAATAATATTTTGAACCAATTTTGATGAAACTTGGTATATAGGTTCTATGAATTATTTAAAAAAAAATGTCGTCGGCGATTTTTTATAAGAAGGGTGGTTCTCATAAAAAAGGGGGAAGTTTATAGCGGCGTTAATTACCAACCGATTTTAATGATATTTGATAGGTAGGTAAAGTACATAATTATTAAAACTTGTAGTAAAAATGAACAGAATTGGTCTAGTGGTTGTCGAGATATATGACAACCAACTTCAGATTGCGTGTAACAGTGAGGGCGCGTTGATGTGCTTGATGCATTTTAACGCTGAATATTTTTCTAGATTTTACGTTTTCTCCATTTATAAAATTATCATTTGTTTTTATAAGAACATACATTGTTTTTTTTAACTAAGGGCATCTAAACATATTCTATTGTTTGTATTAATTGTGTATTCAAATTAAATTGATCTTTCAAGGTGGTTAAACTTTTGGAAAACATGTATGTTGACCGTGAAATAAATGTCTGTAAAATCACTTAAAATTGCGAAATCAGCCAAAATTTTACATACGGTCTCCTAAGCCATCTTTATGTAGGTATTAATATGTACAGATAATCCAAGGTGAGCTGCAAATAAGCTCTGTCGCGAGGTCTACTGTTCGTAGAACGTTTTGAACGTGGAATGTTTTTCCATGAATGCTTCTTATTGCCAGTACGTTGCACATTCAATCAGTTTTCTTCCACTTTTGGCATTCAAACCTACTCTCAAAGGAAAAGCCCGGAAAATTGTAAATAACAATTTTCCAACTCTAGACACTCTTTATAGCTAAACACTAGAAACTACGGACTAGGTATTTTGCTATCTTAATTCAGAGCTTAGTGCTATGTGTGTGTGTGTGTTTATGTGTGTGTAAACTCATAGCTATAATATGAGTATCACGTGTTGATTAATGTGCTTACTGGCAATTAAGTTAAGCGGATATTTTTATTAGTTTCGAATTAGAGACAATTTTGCAACTTAATACGAAATTAAATATCAAGCCTAACCGATTCGTTGATGAAGTACAAAAGAACAATCCCACTAATCGTCAATTATTAATCCAATTATTAGTTTTTATGTGGTAATTTTGAATAGTTAGGCTTCAAATCAGTCAGTTAGTTAGGTTAGTTTTTTTTTACATTTTATAGATTCGAAATTAGAGGTTAGAAATTTCAAATAGTAAAAACAAAATCTTAGCCAATTCAAATAATTAAAGTAACAAGTATCTATATTAAAAGAAACACAAAATACCCGACAGCAGAAAAGTGGTTTTTGTATTGTAACTTACGATTTCGTTAGTTTGGAGTTTGGACGAAGTATTGTACAGACAGTACATAATTGTTACAAAAAAGTTTGTTTTCGTGAGGTCTACTGTTCACAGAAATGCCAGTACCTATAGAGAAATGTACGGAGGACTGGCGGTGTTCGCAGGTTCCACGTCGCCCTGCAAAAGCAATTAGCACGCTAAGTGAATGACCCCGGCGTGACGTCCACGCCTCCAGTAGTCGAGCTCAACCGTGGTGCGAGGCGTATCAATCCAATCATGTATTACAATAGGAATCGTTAAGCTACCCATTTCCAATCGTTAAAATACCAATTTTGAAATAGGTTTGAATTCTTCCACTACTTGCGAATAAGTAGCTTGAATAGGTGTTCTCGAACGATCACCAATGTCAAGCAACTGATGGACCGGTCCGTCTTCGGATGGGTGACCGTGAGTGTCATTTCTTTCTGAGCGCTACTGTGGGTCGGATAACACGTTAAATTGTAGGTTTCGGTTGTTTGTTCTTAAAAACAGCAATCGTCAAGCCAGGTCAGAGGTCTTTCGGCGGCCAAATAACTCGGACACTAGGGCTGGCCACTCAGTCTGTATGAACTTACTACTCACGAATTTCGGTTGCGATGCCGGTCGGAACGGTTTTCAACAATTTATATTACTCACATCTTAGAAAAATGATAATGTGGAAAAAAGGCTCTAGGTTGTGCCCTGCGGGTAGAATCGAAATTTCACGGAACCGAGAACTTCACAGATATCTGCACTGCTCTCACACGGTGGGCGCAGTCCGTCTCTGTGGGAGCACCAGAATGAGATAACGGCATTAGCTAGTTTCGTCCATCATTTAAAATATCAAGGCACGTGATGACTCGCCACCCACTGAATGGGCCCCTCGTAGAGACGCCGTATATTGGCGCCGAAGAAGCAACATTGGCGTGAGTGTGTGAGGGTGTCCAGAGGCGTGCTGCGTATTTACTATTTACTATGAGCTAGTAGCGGCGTTTAACACTATGGTCTTGCAGTTTCCACCACCCAGCTGGCCAGTTAAGATAAGCTGGAGGTCAAAGGTCTCAACCAAAGCCGAAAAAAAAAATGTTAAGTTTAGACCTTAACACCATTGACCAAATTCTTAAAAATAAATTGAAATTATAAATAATAAATTACACTATAATTAAATATTTTAAATGAGTATATTTTGTGATAATTTTAATGGGAGTAACGCAGGGTTCCGCAATATTCGAGGAAAATTTACAAACGACGCTGACATCTTGTGACTCACGAATTTGTAAATACATTTTTAATAAGTAAAGATGCTGACTATAATTACCTAGTGGATGGCAAATTAAATATACACTTAATAAGTAAACATGCTGACTGTAAGTACCTAGTGGATGGCAAATTAAACATACACTTAATAAGTAAACATGCTGACTGTAAGTACCTAGTGGATGGCAACTTAAACATACACTTAATAAGTAAAAATGCTGACTATAAGTTCCCAGTGGATGGCAACTTAAACATACACTTAATAAGTAAACATGCTGACTATAAGTACCTAGTGGATGGCAACTTAAACATACACTTAATAAGTAAACATGCTGACTATAAGTACCTAATGGATGGCAACTTAAACATACACTTAATAAGTAAACATGCTGACTGTAAGTACCTAGTGGATGGCAACTTAAACATACACTTAATAAGTAAACATGCTGACTGTAAGTACCTAGTGGATGGCAACTTAAACATACACTTAATAAGTAAACATGCTGACTGTAAGTACCTAGTGGATGGCAACTTAAACATACACTTAATAAGTAAAAATGCTGACTATAAGTTCCTAGTGGATGGCAACTTAAACATACACTTAATCAGTAAACATGCTGACTATAAGTACCTAGTGGATGGCAACTTAAACATACACTTAATAAGTAAACATGCTGACTATAAGTACCTAGTGGATGGCAACTTAAACATACACTTAATAAGTAAACATGCTGACTATAAGTACCTAATGGATGGCAACTTAAACATACACTTAATAAGTAAACATGCTGACTGTAAGTACCTAGTGGATGGCAACTTAAACATACACTTAATAAGTAAAAATGCTGACTATAAGTTCCTAGTGGATGGCAACTTAAACATACACTTAATAAGTAAACATGCTGACTATAAGTACCTAGTGGATGGCAACTTAAACATACACTTAATAAGTAAACATGCTGACTATAAGTACCAAGTGGATGGCAACTTAAACATACACTTAATGTGTGCGAAAAGAGTTTAATAATATCCTAAGATGCCTAAATATGCACTCTATACTCCGGGCTGTTTTTCACATTCTTTGACATTTTTTTGTTTTGTGAGACTTTTTAGGGTTCCATACCTCAAAAGTAAAAATCGTAACCCTTATAGGATCACTTTGTTGTCCGTCTGTCGTTCTGTCCGTCCGTCCGGGTGTCAAAACCTGTAGCTCGGGAACGCGTAAAGGTATATATCGAGTTGAAATTAAAACCATATACGCAGATCCATAGTCTCTTGTTGTAGAAAGAAACGTCAAAATTATCATTTTTATGTAAATAAAACTTACAGCCGAATATGTCGTAAAAAACGCACATTTCGACACTCACAAGGGAATCAAACCTATGGGGTACTTCCCGTTGACCTAGAACTATGAAATTTGGCAAGAAACATTGTGTTATAGTACACATAAACCGAAAACTGTACATTTTTAATTTAATCACAAAAAAATGTGTCTTATGCAAGGAATGAGGGTCCAAATTTTAAAGTGAAATAACCGTATCATGTGGGGTATCATTTAAAAGCGCTTTATTAGCACAAGCACAACAGGTTTTTAATTATTTTTACGATGTATATTTTTCGATTTATGAAGGAAAATATAAAAAAATATAATTTCCCCTTTATATATTAGTTTGTACGGAACCCTCAGTGGGCGAGTCTGACTTGCTCATGGATTTCCAAAAAGACCGATAGGAAACTGAAACATAAACTTGAGCTCGCTTCGCTGGTTCGGTTATTAAAAACCAAATAAAAATATGCCTGTCTATGTACACGTATTTTCAACGAATTTTACTATTTTATATAAATTTTGTATTTTTTGCCACATATAAAAGGTATTATTACGTTTTTGCCACTTATAATTTAATTCTCAACCATAAAAATTTACAACGTGATATAATTGCTCAACAATCAAAAAGTAATACTTAGTTATATTTTCTGTAAGTTTTTAGACATATTAGCGAATTAAGAATAATTAAAGGAAAATTTTGAAACTTCGTAACTATTTATATTATTATTTATCTGTGTATTTTTTTATGTGAGTTTGGAGCTTAATTCCTCGATGTATTCTATCGTTTTGGTAATTTAAGTACCAAAGTAGTAGTAGACAGTAGTGTATTTTTGGTGCTAGTGTATGAACGAGCAGATGAGCAAGCCGCTGCGCTCGCTTGTTCACAGACTAAGGCTTAGCACGCACTACGATAAAACGCGAGCGGTTTAGGAATAGCTGAAAACGCAAAACCGCATGCAAACACGCACTGCGGCTGGCGTTTTGCTTAATTTTATATCAGTACCAACATGGATTTCTGGCGAGTAGCGTGTGTTGGGGTTTTGATTTTAAAATTAAGAAAAAAACGTAAACAACGCCGCCGCCATAAGTACTGGGTACATCCACTAACAGATCAAAGACATTTGAAAGGATACTTTTGCAAAATGTACAACGACGTGCGACAGCATCCCGATTTTTTTTTTTATTACTACTTACTACAGTCTATTGGTACATTTGATAAATTATTGCAAGTTGTGGGCCAGTATCTACAACATGAAGACACTACATTTCGTAAGGCAATATCACCTGAAGAGACACTTTCAGTAACGTTGAGGTAAGAAAACAATATTTATTGTTATGAAAACCTTTATTTCAAATCACGAAACAGGGAATATAAAAAGTAAGAAGTACAATAAGAAGCAATAAATAAGCAAATTTTTATTCTTCCGTGTAGTTTAGGTCTTCTATTAACTGATTTCCAAATTGGGAAAAATAATTGCTCGTCGCACTGGCTGGCTTTATAATTTCTTGGTCGATAATTTGCACCTGACTTTGTGGCGTTGGTATAGGCGGTACATGCAGAATTGTCGTTGGTGGCTGTGGAGATGGACTTGGTGGAGGTAGACTTGCTGGTGATTGAATCGAATCTATAGATGAGGATTGTGGAGAATATTGATACTGATAGGTGTATTGTGGCTGAGTGAGTGGGTTTTGTTGTTGTTGGTACAATGGTGAACTACTTATTCTTCGTCCTCGAAATTGAGATGGTTGACTCAAAACGTATTGTGATGGTTGCGAAGGAAAAAGAGAACGTGCTCTTTTTAAGACATTAAGGATTTCGATCTTTGCATAATGCTTTTGATCTTCATTTAATTTACGTAACATTGGAACTAACATTAGCGCAAAGTTTTTTTCTTCGTCAACGTCTTCATCTGCTTGTTTGTCTCTTAATATGTCAAGTAATTCTTTTTCATAATCTGTTGAACTGTTGTATCCTGAACAGTTCTTCTTTCGTAGTAATGTTTTATTTTTATAAGTGGGCTGTGATTTTCGAGGTGGAGCAGACAATGTTATATCCTGAGTAGAAACCGGCGACGATTCATCATCCTGAGGAAAAACAGGCGACGCTACATTACTGCTCGTTTCTCGTTTCTGCATAGATGGAATTAGAAAAAGCATTGAATCGAAGTGAACATATTTCTTTTTCTTTGAAGGGACAGCTTGGCCAGATTTGCCCTGTTGTGCTGCCAATTCCTTAGCGAAACAATCTTTCATGTTTTTCCATTTTTTTTGTATGGAATTTCCTGAAACAAAAAAAATACAAAATAATGTATAATAATGCAAATATTGTAAATAGTATAACGTAAATATGTGTAAGTTTAATGTCATCATCATCGTCATCTGTGAAGAGCTGGTAATCTTTAAGGAATCTCAAGAAAATTTGTGCCAATGGGAAAATTCGGAACTACGAAATTTACACCCAATTAGACTTCGTCCTGGTAATGACGTCATGCAAATACGAAATTTATTTGCTGACTATTTTACTTCTCGATCTGGTGCTTTAAGTTGGCAGTACGACGCTATATAACAAACTGTAATTAATTAAAAATAAATAAATAAACACACCACATACCTTTGTTTTTCTTCTCTGCCTCCGATAAGTTTGTCCATTCCCTGCACACATTTTGATATACCTCCTGCCAAAGCCGGGCCTTTATATTTCTGTCTTTAACGATTTGTCATATAATGCCGGCCTTTTCTCCACTTCAATAATAATATTTTTTGACACATTATCGTAGTCTATAGGCGTTGTTGCTGAATCGGATGACGACATAACTTTTTACGTAGCGCTGCAAACGACTGTCCTCTGCGCTCTGCAAGTCGAGACTGAATAAAATCCGAATGCGGTTAAACGCAGTGCGTGCGCCTCCATAGTATTATTATGGGACACAAAAAAAACCGCGCGTTTACAAACCGCGATCAAAACGTAGCAAGTTACGTTTTTTAAATCAGTCACTGAAAAAAGTCGCAAGTGCGTTCCTTACAGTTTTAAGCCCCAAAACCGATCCGTGGTCTAACTGCAACACTCTAAATATTACGTCACATACATTGTGTTTAATTACACTATTGTGTCATGTTAGTGTAATCCCGCCCCAGGTTTCCATCCAACCCTCCCGCCAAAGGCTCGTCGAGGCTATAGTAAGGATCCACAACTCAGGTACAATGCGAGATTTCAGCTTCCATACGACATTGTTTGTGGCAGTTTCTCGTATCCTCGATACATCAGGGACATAGTTGGGAAACATCCCTTATTATTTTGACGACACAATTTCACCGTCAACTTTGGTAGATCACGATGTGATGTCATGTTTGAGAGATGGAAGGAAATTCTTTTCAAGGTATATTAAGAAGGAAAGTCAAGAGTTAAATACTAAAAAAAAAAAGTTTAGAGGTAGATCATTTTTTTTTTTTACCGACTTCAAAAAGGAGAACTAGGAGGACGATGACTTCAAGAATCATTAATTGATTTTGATGATTATTTTTTGTTTGTTACGTCATACTTCAGATCAGCCCGCGAAGCCGCCGAAGCGCCCGCGCGAAGTTCAGACAAAGTAATCGTTCTTTAAAATTTAATAATGATGTCAAACATATTATCTGAAGTCCCATAAATTCTTTATCAAAATCAATTTAGTATTTTAAAACGAAATCACTGAAAACATATGTCATCCGGCAAACGAAATTGTGTATATTGAAGTCCGTTCCAGTTTTTTAAACTTTAATTATTCTCTTTTTTACGGATAAGTGCATGGTAAACGCATGTCTTAATTATAAGAATTAGAAGAAGAATGTGTGACGTACACAATTTTTTTTGTAATCCTAGGGTTGAGCTGTGTCTAGCATTGGACTTCCTGTGTCTGAGATGACGATCATAAAGTTCCTACAATATTAGTGTCGGTTGAGCGAGCGAGACAACTACGCTGCTGGGTATAATACCTGGCTCCTTGGCTATTATTTTAGGTCTGAGTACACATGGTTTAAATCCTCAGAGATAGGAAAAATCCCATCAGCAGGCTGTAGTCGTGTTTACTGTACCATTGGGTCAAGGCAAAGCTGATGTTACCTTTGTTTAATACTCTGTATGTGTAACAATAACATGGACATTAAGGTTAACCAAATGTCTGTACAGATGTGTTTTAACAATGTTGGTATTTGCAGATAATCCGTGAATAAAGAAAAAAGATAAAACCGCGGCCAAGTGCGTGTTGGATCATGCATAGTGTAAGATTCTGTAGTTTAATTTTTTCTCTAAGTAGGTATTTTTTTTTATTTAAACGGCAATACATATATTATTTTCAACTTTAAAGTGTAGCAGAAATGCAATTAGGTACAAATCTTGTACAGAATTACAGATTTTGATTTTATATATAGATTTGCTTTTTTTTTCGATTTAATTCGACTATTACTGGTTAATTTGGCATACATGGCAAAAGTTTATGGGTTCCTTGTTTACTACGGTACCCTAAAAATCCAATTCCAAATTCCGTTAGCGTGAGCTCGTCTCGCACTTGGCCGTTTTTTATTTATTTTGTGTTGTTTTCCTTGTGAGCTAATACTATAATTATGTTAATTTGATGCTTGTATGTTTTTGCAACAATATGTGTGCAATAATATGATATACCTACTTAGTAAAAGGAAATTTTTGAAGAATGCATGCTTGTTTTTCTAAATCAACACACGATAAACGGCTGAACTGATTATTATGAAATTTAATGCGGATATAATTAAGAACAGGGAGACGAATATCAACTAGCAACTGACTACAGTTCAGAAGTATAGCCACGACAGCCAGCGGAGGCTTAGCAATAGGTTCGGGTACAAGATTTCTGTCTACGGATCCCTAAGGGATCGGTAAAAAACTCGGCAAAACATTAATGGGATTGAAAACATCAATGTGGTTTAATTGATAATCTCATTCTTCACATTCATCTCATGAAATCTGAGGAATAATGATATACTCAGGAAGGACATATTTCATATTTTGATGGCACACACAATAGAAGTGAATAGTATCGTTCGAATTTTTAGACTATCCGCCAACAAGGAAACAATGTTACTTGGTGTCTAATAGAAAGATCAGGGTGGAATTAGTTCATGCAGATCTCATGCAATCATGCGCTTTAATCCCACTTTCATCGTGCGGACTACTGGATTGTGAAATACGCTTCATGATTGGGTGTTTCCCGATAGACAATCTGGATGTATGTATTTAAGCCGCGAGCGAGTTTCTTCTAGGTAAGCGCGCTCCATCATAGATCGCAACGTCACTCGGGTACATCAGGCGAGTTGGTAGCCAAGCGCAAACCTATTATTGAAATTATTACTATTAATTACTACATTAAAAATAAATGCATGCTCACCGAAATGTTTCCGATAAAATACCAATCAACTGGCAAGCTTATGGCGATGCTCCAGGCTTTAGAGCCGTAGTCCGAACGAGCGAGTCGTTACTGAAGTGCTTAGCAATGACTCCCTCGACTTGCATTAATGACCTCCAGTGCTCTGACTCGACCACTCCCTCAATGTAATACGAAATTGGCAAACAATAGAAGTATCATGCTAAGTCAAACCCTTTGTAATTCTAATCATTCAGGAGTAAAATAATGCAGAAATGAAAACAATGTATCCAAGTACAATGTTTATTATAAATTCATTAAAAAAAAAAAAAACAACACACATGTTTCAAAGCTATTGTGTTTAAGGCTGGGCGTCTGTATAACAAAGTTTCTGTACCTACTTCGAGTTTAAATAACGATATCACGAATTTTGTAGCATAGTACTACAATTGATTAAATTTCTAGGCAAGTACATCTTTTCATTACCTTAAATTGTCTTATCTTGTCTTTTTTTGTTTCAATTTCTTAGTCGGTAATAAAACAAGATAAAAAAAGAAACTTTTAAGGAAATGAGATTTTTTCAATAACATGAGTGTTACGGTGACTAATTTTAGCAGAAAATCGACAAATTGAATTTTCCTTTAGGAAGATTCAATCTCTTGATCATAGCACTATCATCATCGCCATTTATATAGAGAGCAAGCGGGAAACGGGAAATAGGATTAATTCAACTTGCTTTGATTAGACTCTGGGACAGGTGAAACTAATACAAGCTTTTAATATGTTGTTCTTAGAAATACGTAACATAATTTAGCAACAGTCACAAATTATGTTATCTAATGTTGAAACTCAATTTTACTCATCTTTGAACAGCTGCTGTATCGGCTGAAAACTGCAAAATTACGTACGATGAAGAGATTAATGCTACCCTACAAAGGATATTAATAAAACCATTAAATTCGAATTTATTTGGTATACAGTAAAGAGAAATGCATTAAATACATACATGTATGTTTATTATCTAACTATAAGTATAACCTTAGCTATCTCTATGGAAATTCAATAATTTGCTAAATTAAACAACTTACATTTAGAAAACAATATGTTGTTTCATCAATAATGATTTGTACCTACCATTTTATTTAAGCTTTTGTCAAAGACTTACGACAAAATCTAAGGTTAGCACCTCCCTCACGACACTTCGTAAATCGTCTGCAACAGACAGATATGATGATTATAACTAAAATAGTATTTTAAACAAAACTTGGCAAGAAATATGTAATTGCAACAAAATATAATCGAAACATCAGTAAAACAATAGCTACGTGTCAGCAGTTCATGTTTATCATTGAATATGATTTAGTAGAGCAAAAGCACCTGTCACGGTCGTCTCTAACAGGCACGTTCTGTAGTACGTCCTACACGATACACTATCTGAAGAGTCACGGATGTCGTATCGTCGTCGTTTCTCCAAATGAACATCACTTCTCAACTCATAACAGCACATTATCTTGTTCCAGGTGATCCGCTGACAACTACGCATTAAGCTGCAAATGGATTAAATCAAAGCCGGGATCGTGTCCGGTGTGCGCCCGCGCCGCCGCACCGCCACTCCGCTGCCGTTCGCCAACGCGCGCGCACGCGTGTTGTTGCTTCTCGCGCCGATCGTAAATAAAAACAACTTTTGAGTGACTTAATAGTGAAACTATTGTTTTTGCTTGTTTATTGTACAAACTTCGTCTCTAGTGCATCATACAGAATTTTAATCGATACATGTTTTTCCGACGTTCTCTCTCGGCGCACGGGTGCATTCAGTGAGTGTGGAGAAGGCTACATTCCAAACCGGTGGCGTTCTTTAATGGACGCGGTGTGTACTACTCTGTGTGTATTTTATTCGTTATCGAAGTGACCGACTAGATTTAGTGTCGTTTGAGAAACATCGCTCCGGTTGTGAACTTTCTCGAGCGGTTGCGACCTCTAATCAGAATGTAATAGCGCTGATAAAAAACTAAGTCTATTCACTGAGAAACATGGCTCTCGGAACGCTGAGTGAAAACGAGCGCCACTGCCTAGATGCAGGAGCAAAAAGTCAGCCGGATCGCCTGAAAGATGTAGAAAAAACTGAGTGTAAATCCCACGGACTGAGAGTGCGTTTCCTCGACGAGGAAGGCAAAACGGAAAGGATGGTCAGCGCAGACGAGGTCGACTGTACCGTCACCCGCGTTAAAAAAATACACATCTTAAAGAACAGAAGCTCGAGCGAGACGAGCATCATGCTGAGGAATCCCTCGCTAATGAAAAGGCGTTCCAGCTCTGAGCGTCGATTCAGCATCGGCAGCAACGAAAACCTAAACAATAACAATACATCGTCTAGCGAAAACTTAAACGGAAGGATTCTCATGAAATCTGACGAGGACAAACTAGATAAGACTGATGAAACAGACCATACCAAAGATTCAAACGGTCAGCCATTCAAGAAGAACTGTAACGTGTACAGCGTTAATCAAGCCAAGACACTAACGCCAGAGAGAAAAAAATCTATACCACTAACGATGCCGAAACTGTTGGGACACAAAGTGCAAGAAAATGGACAAGCAAAATCGATATTGCCCGGTGAAGTGTGTCTGGCAGAAGGTGCAGGGAAGGATTTCACTGCTCGAACCATTGGCAGACTATCCCGAGGGCTCGGCAAGCTGCTGCGGAGGACTAACAGCGTCCGGATTAGCGAACCCGATCCCGTTTACAAAGTGGCTTACCTTGGAAACGTCCTTACTGGATGGGCTAGAGGTAAGTCTTATTATTTTTTAAACTTTAGGGCTATTGACGTTAAGATATTCGAGATAAGAGCGATTGTGATTGCCATAAGATTACCAAACAAAATATTTGTAGTTATCAAAAGAATTCGGGTCAATGGCTTGATAAGAAATTTCGTAAATAAAAATTGAAGTAGGCCCTAGTATCGCTCCCGATGAAACGCTCACTGATTGTCACAATCCAATAAACAAATTGATTATGCATAGACTAGCTTTCGTCAGAAACACACGTTCCAATTACAAAGTGTTGTTTTGCAACATATTTATAGTTGCTACTAGAATCAGAATCAGAAGGATATCGTAAGTGCCGTAGGAAGTGCTGCAATCAAAGGTTCATCTAGATCAATTGTAAGCGACAATTAGTGTCCCAGCCACCGATTACAAAGTAACCACTGTAACTTCTTGAAACAGTCCATTAATAACATTTTGCCTGTTAAATCAAGTTTTTGCGGTGCATAATAATGACGGAGCGTCGGTTAGTCCGTAAATACGAACGTTGCGTAAGTGGACCAAGGCAAATCGTCCGAGCAAAACGATTCGATCTCCAAATTCAGAGATTGATTCCAAATTAACGAGCGCATGGCTGTTCAAATGGTAATCATTATCATGATTATTGTTAATAATTTATAATAATTGCATTGTTATTGTTTATGTTATAATAGCCGCTTTGAGTAGAATGATATCGATGTGACCTTTAATGTTATTACTTAAGAACTTATCATCTGCAATGTTCAATTTTGTACTATAAAGTACTTTTTATTCGTTTTCATAATGTTTTTTCATTTGGTAATAACAAAAAAGTCAGTTTAAAATAGTTTCTTTAAATAATTGTATCGACTTCGTTGTCTTTCTCGTGTCATGCGTGGTGCTCTGGTTTTAATAATCAATTAGTTAAGACTGCGATGACGACTCACTTGCTCTTTCGTAGAGTTTCTTTATCACTAAAAATGAGTCAGCGGGTACATGCCAATTAAAATATAATAACTAGAAATTTAACTGCACTATAATCTGTATAAAATTTCTTAAATAACATTTATACGGCACTCTTTTGAAGACATAAGCGACTGGTTCCATTGCAAATACTACATCACTGTTCAAAGAAGCAGTCTCACTACCTACTCAAAATTGCCTTAACTGCCTTCACTAAAGACGAAATTTATAAATAATGCGAATCTAGTGTAACTGTCCGTAATTTGCAATACAAACAGTTCCAATTAAATCTAAAATCTTTCATGAGTATGTGAATAATCACAAGTAAACAAAAATAGGACGTGTAGTTTGATAAGCCACTATTATACGCCAATTAAATGGAAATGATATCCGTAAGAGAACCATTAACTTGTCTAATGGTAAATTCTAATCATCCATTGAACTTTGGCGCACTTGAGAACAAGTGGAGAAGCAAAGTTCACAACAGTCGCAGATACCAGACGGATGTCACTGCAGGTCAGGCGTGGCGGGCTCCGAGTTCGGACAAGGCGAGAGATAGTGAAAGTTTTGTCGAGAATCCTGATGTACTCACTTTTACTACATTTCACAATGTAACCATTGGTACTACTACTGGTTTACAATTTCGAAAGAAGTTCGTGCGATTCTAATGGGATTTTCACAGATTATGAAAGGTTTGTCAATTTTTTTTATGTACGAGATTACCTAAGGATTTTTGACAATATATAACATAAAATATGTGCTGTTACTTATATATAGATAGAACGGTGCAAAAATTACGTCAAAATATTTTGAATATATTCTCTTTTATTGGTTGGATAGTGAATTTGTTTGAGATTAGTACAAGAAAATAAAATTTTTGCTCTACTTAGTATACGTTATGTGTTATTTTGTAGCTATATATATGTAAGTGTAATATGTAAGTACTCCATATTATACGTTTTTTCATGTACTGTTATTCTTTGTTTAAATTTCAGCAAATTAACAAACTAAATATTTATTTATTTCAATGAATACGGTTGAAAATCAATGATCGTGTAACGTCTATTACAATTGTCAGTACGTTATTACGATCTCCTAACTATGCACTATTATCTAATTATACAAAACCCGGACATGTACAATTGGTAGTTAATCTCATAGTATAGGTTTTACAACTATGCTGACATTTAGCTCAGATAATGCTCTTTTAGATGGTTCTGATTACTTCCTTACTTCTATAAATCTCATATTGTTTTTGTTATATTCATAATTATTGAACGTAATACACGAAAATATTATATTATCATTTTAGGGCTTGACGTCACAGGTTAAGATGGTTCCACGTGGTAATCCGACAGATTAGCTACTCTAATAGACGTCACAGTTAATTATATACACATGTGGTTCAAACTGTTAAATCTTATCGCGTTCATGTTTGCTTTCATGAGACAAGCCGTCTTACACAGTTCTATTCTCGCGCGATTGAGATTATCTCTATTACTCTCGCACACAGACCTCTTTTAACGAGAGTAAGTGATAGAGTTAGTATCGAGCGCTCCAGAAAAGGCCGCCAGGAATGTGAAGATCACGGCTAATTCTGTTATGATCATGATCCACCGGCTTAATGACATTGACTTTTGGATAGAAGTCAATCGAGTTCGTTAATTGACCGCAAGTGTTATTATTACTAAGCGAACCCTGCACCTTTGATATTTTTTTATGAAAATACATGACGTTGCCAGAAAGAAGCTTAAGCGGTTCCAAAAATATCTTTTAAACCCGAAACCTATCAAACGATTACAGAGGTAAGAGAAAATAATCACACTTACACAGATACGTAATAACTGCCATTAAAACCATACTTTGAGGTAGATTTGATGTAATTACTAAAAATGTAATAGTAATTAATATTATCGCGCTAGGTAGGTCTACGATACAGTTGTCACGTAGGTACTTTATTGATAAGACAAATATGATCCATTTCGTCCTAAAACAAATCTTGATAATCTCATGAATTTAGAATACCTACTCATTAATTAAGTTTATGTGTTATTGATTGATTGACTGATTAATATAATCACAAATATGAACTTTCATTAACGAGCTTTGCCAAAGGATAGATAAAATAGTACATGAATAAACAACGCTCCACTTCTCAATAAGGCGATATTCAGATAAAAGTAATTAAATGTCAAATCACACTTAGAAATACATATAAATTCGCAAAATTTGCTAAGCGTCTTTAGTTCCAATATTTCTTATGCAGTATGTTTGCAGGTACAAAAATTATATCCTTCTGAAATCTGAAAATCAGTCCGTGTCACAGGCAATGCTAGTCACCATTACTATCAGTTCTTTTTAATCCACAGGTTAGTAAGAGCTTATGATGATGATGATACCCAAATAAATACATGTTTGAGTAGTTTAAAAAGATAGGTATTTAGCTGTGAAAATTAAATACAAATTCATATTTGTTTCAACGATAGAATTTGAGTGTATCTCGAAAATAACGCTAGTTCCATGTTTTTACACAAAATATTTAATTATGTACTTAGCAAACCTGAATCATTAAAAACATGAAATATTATAATATATTATTATGCTATTGCGATTTAATTATACTGGTATCTGGTTTTGGAATTGGCATTTTTATAATTTATGTGCCAAAAGTAAAAAAAAAAAAACTTAGCCCGTAGCCGTATACTTAACGTTTTTGTCGATGGTAAAAAATTCATCAATAACCACTTCAAATCCACAATAGCAAACAAATGTTTTGGCAACGATTGTAGTCTTAATTTTGAACCGTGACGCAGGTCATCTGGTTAATTGAAAACATCATAAAGCTCTCACGTGTCGCATCCACGTGGATTGTAGAAAAACACGTCGTTTATCAACAAATATTTTACACTCAAACATAACTTATTACTTATTTTTTGTAAAGTTTATTATACTTAAGTATTATTCCCAGTTTGTAAGTATCCAACTCGCATGCTATCATAATATAATGCAATTTCTTTCATTATCATCGTATATATAGAACACGATTATGCAGATACATATGCACTTATATATCTTTGTCATCATCTCTATGTGTCATTACACCGTGATTTACATCCATTTCATTCACAAGAATAGTTTGAAAGTTGTTATTTTAATCTTGTGCTGACGGTTCTTCGAACGTTTGTTTGTGAATTTACAACCACAATTTCTTGTTAAATCCGTAATCGTTATCATGATTGTGATTCGTGTTCAGATTTATTTTATGTTCAGTTAAAATTTGTCCAATAATAGCGTCTACATTTCTAAAGTAAACGGTTTCAACAAAACGTCTCACATTACTAAGTTATTTAGACTTCGAAAAGTTTTATGCAACAATAGAATTGCTAGACATGTATTTTCTTATTAGGGAGAAGTACCTAACAAAGAATAAGAATCTTATTCGAAACGCTATCACCTGATCATCGCCACCGGGGATCCAATAACCCGGCTCCCCTTCGGCGGAAGTTCGCTTCGAATCTTTTCTCTCATTCATTACCACAATTTCGTGTTTATTTTCGTTTTCTATCTCGCTCGCTCGAGTTTTTTCGTATCACATTCCAAGCATCATTGTTTGGTCGCTCCCACGACACGCTCGGCGGCTTCTATAGAACTGTGCATTTTGCTAACACCATGACCTCTATTATTAATGTCTAACAGCTTATATTCCATTATATTATCTCCAAGATTGAATTTGTCACCGGTTCCAACCGTTGCACTGAGACGCTCTGACAATGTTCTTAGAACATTTACGCAGTCAGGTGGACATCACGAACCGTATAAAACTCAAATTAAAGTTTGGAGGCGTTGATGTATTCGTCAATTGACGGGGCCTTTGATTGATTTCATCATTTAAATCTTTTGAATTCAAAAATCAAAGGCGACGATTATTAAACTCGTTTGGTGTTTGTTAAAAATGACAAATGCGATATTTTTTGTCAAGTAACGTAGAGATGACGTATTTCACGGACGACACTAGTTTTTCTTGTTAAAAACTTAACAGGAAACGTTGGACGTATTCTTAACGAGTATAAAGAGGGGCTAGAGATAATTGGCCTCACGGCTCAAACTTTCAACGGCTTTCGAGTCACGGTTTGATTGTAAAATAAAAATAATGAGCGTTGTTATGTCATGGCTCCGGCGTCATGCCTTTATTCTACGACGCGGAGGTACGTTTTGTTTTTACGCTACAAAACTAAAAGCAGGATTATTAAATACTTTAAACTGTATTCTTTTGGAAAGGTATCTGCAATTACATTAATAAACAGATTGTTTGGGTGCAAATTTGTCGTATAATATGTGCTATCTTGCGAGTGCATCATAGTTGTCGCGGCGTTAGGTTTTGCCGACGGTATTTACATTAGGTAGATGTTTTTTTCACACATTACAAAATTACTTTTTATTCCTAAATATTATCCATTTTTTTACTATGATTGGGAAATTTTATGGCTATGTTTGTACTGTTCACTTTATTCAAAAAATTCAAGGTTTTCTTTTTTCATTTCACTTTATATGATTTCCTATTCCGTAATACAAATACAAACCGATTTTGATGTGATAGGTGTAATTAGATTCGTCTTTGCTTCCAGAATGTCATAGGCTATATTTTTTTGCAATATAATAAATCTCTTGCAAAAATAAAAAACATGCAATTTTTCTTAATCTATAATTAATCATTTCGTAATAAACAAGAGATTTTACTAGTCTATTGCGAAATAACGAAACTAATTATTCTACAGAATGCGCATTTATAATCTTTTACAGAGATTTTACGCATACTTACTTTCTCACAAAAAACGTACACTCAACATCGTATTGAGCGTAACGTAATCCTAAGTTAGACTGCAAAAACTGCTTTTCTGCGGTCGGGTATATTGTTTTTATTTTAATATACATACATACTTGTTAACTAAGTGGATCATTTCTACACTAGGATGTATTCTAATAGATACAGGTATAGTGTAACCAGTAATCAGTAAGAATGCATCAATACTTTGAGTAGCGGTTATCGGACGGGTTGTTAACCTATATGCATACAGAACACGTTCAGCCGCCGAGAGAGTACTGCTTATACAATATACGTTGTACTACTTGTGTTGTGTAGTGTTCCTTGATTGTATATTATAAAATCACATGTTGTAGAGCTGTCAGTTAATTTTATTATACTGTGATAACTGTTGCAATAAAATAGACCGGTTTAGAGTAACCGGATGGCAGGTCTCGGTTGTGATTCCTCCAATTAATGTTGATTTTAATTTGCAGGTCTGAATGTTTAGTACTTTATATAGTTATATTTGTAGATTTATATTGATAATAATATATATCTAACCGTAACTCTTTATGGTAACGTGTTTATTCTTCTACTATTTAACCGACTTCAAAACATGAATCGATTTTAATGTTTATTTTTTATTTTATAAATAGTACATACTTCAGAGGTGGTCCCATATAATTTATATCAAAATCGGTTCAGTACTTTGGTTTTTAAAACGGAATAACTAAGAAAAATATGTAATGCAAGTATATAGTTTAGGTCAAGCCTATAGAGTTTGAAATATTTGAATTTATTTATTTTAAAAACATCAACAGTATACATATTAGGTAGATTAAGACTTAGTAGATAATCTCTAATATTATTATAAGTAGACTTCAAATATTTCAAACTCTATAAATGAGTCGCAGACGAAGCTGTAAATCTGATTCTGTATAATGCTGAGCCAAAGTTTGTAAAACTTATAAAATGAGTTTACTAAACCTGCGCGAGTGCGAGCGGGGAAATTGAGTTTTAAGAAAACGCGGACGAAAGTACACATCCAGCCGATCTAACTACTTAGAGAATAATTTATTAAGTACTTACACAAAACTTAGGTGCAGAAAATAATAAAATGAGTTATACACATACTTAGGTACTTATACATTTTATCCAGTGAAAAACAACTTATAATATTAAAGAGAATAAAAAGATTTTTAGCAAAGAGACAAAGTATTATAATCGACATACAGCAGGTAACAAACTTTTTAAAGTGGTAGGTGTTCGGACGTCATGAAATTTAACTTTAACATAAACTTCTATTTTCGACACCAAAATGTAAATATTATTAAATAAATAAAAATAACCAAGATAAAATGTAGACAATATTTATCTAGAATTTTAATTTAAAAACAATCTAGTTTATATTAAAATAACTTCCGAAGGACGTCTGCGCTGCTCCTTTTGATAAACACCGCCATATGCGGTTAAAACTGTAGTCGGAGGTTTTGACTCAAAATTAATCAAATCTTTCAAATGATAATGTATAACTAAGTACTACGTTAGTTTTGTTAGCAGAATCAAGAATTGTGTATTTTTTACTAATTTCATTATACATTTTTACAGTCATTTAAAAAAATCATAACATTTATAGCTTTTATATTTTATAGCCATTTATAGTTAAATCGTAAATTAAGCATTGAAATCGGATAAGGTTTGTTAGAGATTAGATTACATTTAATACAATTACGCCCTCAAGATCCCACTTAGCGTTCTAAATAAATAATTTAAATGAAATTCAAAATAAAAAATAATTAATTATCACATATAACTCAATATCTGATCATAACAAATGAATATATTCATATCAGAATTGGCAATAACAAACTCATCAACTTGTTTTATTAAACTAAAATTAAATTGAACAATCTCTAAAATTAAATTGAAAATGTAGCCAGTGGTTCGGAACAATGTGTAGTTAATTGTGAACCAGAGAGTTCAATGACCCGAGCGGCATCCCCGGGATCTGTCAACAAATTTGTTTTGATTCTGAGTCTCAGGTAACCCGACCCGCGGCGTTCTTACATACAAATTTAACTTTAATTCATTTAATAAATTTAATTCATTTGGAGATGCCCTCTGAGTTGACTTCATTATCTGATTATTTTTTATATGATTGCAGCGTGAATTTGGTAAATATTTTTTTTACACCACCTGCCCAATAGAACATATAAAAAGAATAGAACATACTGAGAATAGAACATAAAAATAAATAAAACAGACACGAATACTGCAACCAAAGAGGATGAAATATGCTACAACTGAAACATCTGTCGACTTTTTGATATTGTACCACGGTTGTTTTTTATATTTATACTATGGGATATTTTTATTATAGGTTAGACCACCGATCCCGCTAGTTTTGAACGGCGTTTACGGTCTACGACGGAGCGCGCTTGTATAGAAAAACTCTATTTTACTTGCGATTCCGACGTCCTGATACATAATGTAGGTGTAATAATGTCAAACAAAGAAAATCCATTCAGGTAGCGCATGCTGCAATATTTGAAGTTCGACAAAGCGCTCTGTTTTGTCAAATAATGTAGATTCAAAACCAATTCTTTCTATTATCACACAGTAGGTGTAAAAAGTAGAATATGCACCTCGGGGATAAATGTGTTTTACTCTTGGGTGAGCTCGAATCCCTCGTTACATTCCGGATTCTAGTCTTAACTCTTTACCCTTAACCTTAGAATCCTACGTTACCCTCGGGATTCAACATGTCGACCGTGACATAAAACAGCAAGTACTTTATCCCCTTGGTACATAATCTACTATTAATTGTTCTTTATTTTAAAGGCGATTCCTGTGTTTTCATAATCTAATCTTTGTTACACGTGATTTCGTATAAGCTCTCGCCAAGCAACTGCTTCATCTGACCATAGACAAATAGAGTACTAGGCGCCGTGTAAGTCTGTGGTACTTAGAGTGGAATCTATAAATGTATATTTTTATTGAAATGATGTCGACCTAGCCCGTTATCATGCGTAAGCCTATAAAGCAGTTATCAACTTTTGATATTGAAACGTATACAAACTTGATCGTAGTAAAACAAACATGTAACTCACAGAGGCGGAGTACATATTTTTAGAATTGGAAAGTTTGCAACGATATTAAAAACGTTGAAATGAAACAAATTTAACGGATTAATCGCGTATGTTTTACATAATTGTATGACCTGACGTTTGTAAATAGACACATATGTAAATAGAATAAGTTAGACTGTAAAAACCTTTTTTATGCAGTCGGGTATTTTATAGATATTTCTTAATTAGTACCTACATATTACGCTCTTGAAATTTTTCGTTGTTTTTTTTTTTTTTGTTTTTTTTTTTTATATTATTGAATAAATAAAACCAAATGTCTATAGTATAAATAACATCTAAAAGTGTCAGTAGTTTCTAAAATGTATGCAATATCTTTTTTCTTCATTCTTTCGCAACTGTCGATAGCCATCAGGTGACTTGATGGTCTAACGTAAATTTATTTAGTGTAAATGAATTAAGCCTATAACTATTTGTTGGAACGTTTTAGAACGCGTCTATTAATATAATATTTATGTCAGAGGTCTGGTAGCGGAGTAATATTATTTCCACTTCTCTGTATGTATCGTATCGTATGTAAGCCCAGCAGTGTTAGCGGCATGTCACGAGTACAATACGCGGCGGAAACTGACGCCGCCCTGGAAAACGGAGCGTGGCTGTGATCTGACACACACTTGACACAAATATCGGTATGTTGTAGTGACGATACAGCCTTGTTTGTACATGTATAGACGCAGACGCAGGTTTCGTTGAAAGAGCTTCGTGTCATTATATAGTGCGCTCCCGACAAGTAACACAAAATGTCACATAAAGTCCGAAGTCACTTCCAGGCTGAAAAGTATTTTGGACTATTATGAAGCTTAGCATTAGGCGATTGTCTTACTCGACTCATCGTTTAGTTGTAAAAAAACGTTTGTGTTTGGAGACGTCACAATTTTCTCTAAATTGAGAAAATGCATAAGCTATTCTATTACATACAAATTCATTAAATTCCCTACAAATACGACAGATATACCGAATGCGATTCTAACTAATACGTGCCTGTGTGCAATACTACAAGTGGATTAGTAGCAGTAACGGTTTCGCCACTTTTTCATAATGTCTATAATTAAAGCTGCATAACTCAGCACAATGCAATTCAGCGCATGTGCGAATGTTTGTCCGTGTCGCAACTCTACAATTGTTTCGGTGCAAAATCAACTGAAACTTGAACAATGACAGCTGCAAGTGAATAGATAATATTACACGATTGAGCAGACTAAGCTTAGCTTCAGTAGACATAATTCATATGCCAATACTACTACAATAATATTATAAATAACCTTTCTGTTTTAGGGTTCTGTACCTCAAAAGGAAAAAACGGAACCCTTATAGGATCACTTTGTTGTCCGTCTGTCCGTCTGTCAAGACCTGTAATTTCGGGAACGCGTGAAGGGATCGAGTAGAAATTAAAACCATACCTATACGCAGACCCATAGTTTATTGCCGCAAAGAGAAAAATCAAACTGTTTTCATAAAAAAAAGTTACAGCCGAATATGTCGCAAAAACGCATATTTCGACACTTGCAAACGAATTAAAACCTTGGGGTACTTCCCATTGACCTATAAGTTTGAAATTTGGCAAGAAGCATTGTCATATAGTACACATAAAGGAAAAATTCCGAAAACTGTACATTTTTAATTAAATCACTAAAAATAGGGTCTTTATGCAAGGAAGGAAAGTCCAAATTTTAAAGTGCTTTAACCGTATCACAAGCACAATCTAAAACAGGTTTTCAAATATTTTATAGATGTATATTTTTCGGTTTATGAAGTGAAATATAAGAAAGTATATAATTTCTCCCTTTTGCCCTCGGTGGGCGAGTCCGACTCGCGCTTGTCTAGTTTTAAATTTCAGGCTGACTTATTATAACTATCAACTTTTTTTTCCCGTGCGCTATGTACCTTACTGCAAATGAGATATCACCGTGGTAACAGCGATAGGTAGGTGAACCTATTCTGGGTTAACATAAGGTTAGATGCTATCATTATACCGAAATAACTAAGTGTCAAAGCTCAATATTGTTTCGGCTATCTCAAGTATGTTTTTTAAACAATACAATTAGGTACAAGCAAAATGTAGGGAATATTAATGAATTAATCAAATTAAGGGAAATTAGGGAATTAAGGGGATTAATTAATTCTCCAGGCTATTTTGTTGTAGGTTTGGGTTTGACCGCCAACTCGCCTAATGTTAGCGACGATGAGCATTATTACCTAATAGTAGCTAATTCACTCGTAATTTTAAGACACTGAGTGTGAACTCAGCTACTTTTCAGGAAAGGTCAATTCAGGGAGCGTTTTCCATATTTTAGTAATACATTACATTATTTTTAGTATACATTAGCATTTAAAAAAAATATGATTTCATACTATAATAAAACAAAATCGTTGAAAACGAACGGACACTCACACGTAATTCCGCAAGCACACATACAGATTCCATATACACACACACACAGACCCACACACTCACTCACTAATGATCGTATTTGTTTATTTATAAGTGAACAATGTTTATTCGTGTATCGAGTTGAAATTCAAAAATCTTGTCAAACGAGACAAATAAAACTTTTAAGTATGTCTCAAATTCTGTGTCAGCGCGAGACGATATCGCCACACTAACTTGCACGAATAAAAATAGATGGTAGAAATTGTTGATAAATAGGTACTTGTTATAACATTATGTACTTTCTTTCAATGTTCAATCAATCACATAAAGACATTTGATTATGTTTTCGGGATAAATGTTAATATGTTAATCTAGGCTTAAAACTTATGAATCCGTTGAGCAGTTTTAGCGCAAAAGAATAAAGTTGTAAAGCATTGGGAAAACCATAGAGATAAATACGGAAAAACCTACGTTTTCATGAGGGTCCACCGTATGTATGTAAATAGCATAAAAACTGCATTTTTTGGGTTCCGTACCCAAAGGGTAAAAATGGGACCCTATTACTAAGACTTCGCTGTCTGTCTGTCTGTCTCCAGGCTGTATCTCATAAACCGTTATAGCTAGAAAGCTGAAATTTTCACAAATGATGTATTTCCGTTGCCGCTATAACAACAAATACTAAAACTTAAAACAAATTAAGGGGGGTCCCCATACAATAAACGTGTTTTTTTCGTATTTTTTTGCTCAATTTTAAAAACGGTGACAGGTAGACGCTTCAAATTTTCACAGAATATTTACTTGTATATTACCTTTCAAAATAAATAATTAAATAACAATAAAGTAAATATTAAAGGGGGGCTCCCATACAACAAACGTAATTTTTACTCGATCTTAATTAACAGATAGAAACTTGAATATTTGTAAGTAAATATTTAGAAATATATTAACTATAAAAATAAATACCTAATCTAATATATAAAAACTCACAAAATGAAAATAATCCGTGCATCTAAACGCGGTGCGAGCGCCGCGCCGCGGTGTGGTGGTGGCGCGAGCGCGAGGCGGTTGCTAAGCAACGGCCGCGCGGGTAGCGGGGGAGGTAACATCACGGAGCGAGCCATAACCGCGCGTATTCGCGCGAGCGTCGTCTTGCTGCCCGGATGTGTATCGAAAACCTACCTATAAGTTTACAATTTACTACTTTGAATTTCGTTGATTTCTCGTTATTTTATAAACAGAACTAAACTTTGTAGTATTATAGATGATAGTACGGAACCCTTCGTGCGCGAGTCCGACTCGCACTTGGCCGATTATTTATAATCTTTCATTTAAAACATTTCGATTTTTCAAATTATAATATGCAGCCGGTAGTTACAGCGCTGTCAAAGTTTTTACCCGTGTTGTTTTCACGTGTCAAAAATGTGCAATTACTGTAACCCCCATAAACATGGTTCTAAAGAAACTTCTAGTAGATTTAGAGCATTTGATAGGGCATCACAAAATACAATACATGTTCAAACATGGCACTTTAATAAAGGATATATAGGTAATTGTTTTTTCTGAAAGCTTTTTGTCTCTGGTGAAAACTTTGCATATCGTGGGTTACTGCAGTTACGCTTTTTTACCGTCGATATGAAAACACGAACATATTAATGTTTTAATATAAGTAAATGACTCAATTTATAATAAGAGTTCCCAGATCTGACTCAATCTTGGCCTTCGCGGAGAGGAGAGTAACGGGCGAGTGACATTTCAGACAGAATCGGGCAACTCAGTCAATATCAAGTTAAAATAATTTGTAGGTTGTTATTTGTATTTAGTATAATGGTTGTGTTTAGACTGCAGTTAGTTATTCATTAACTGGAACGCATAACTAATCGAATATCTTCGGTTTGACCACGAAAGCTTTCAACCTGGGTGCTTTTAAACATGTTTTAACAATAATACTGTAAACAATATTAATTATTAGTTTTCTTTTAATCCCAACCTGTTATATCCCATTCCAACAATGTTAGAAACAGTCATAAGTAACTTGTTATTGTATAAAAATATTATATAATAATTGGCCAAGAACGAGTCGTAATAAAATACTCGGCGAGTATTTTATTAAGAACATTTTCAAATGAACTTTGAGCTGCAACGTCTTGAATGTCAGGTATGTTTTAATTGTAATTATATATTACTTAAGTTCTGGGAAATTATAGAAGTAACATTTTTAGTAAAAGAATATTTATAATATAATCTCAGACAAAAATTACTAAAACATACCTATAGATGTACAGAAAGACGATACCTATAGATGGACATGACGTACTTATAAGAATTCTCCTTAGTTACATACGGACCGAAAAAAAATAGGTTACTCATTTTACACGTATACACAATGATTTCTACATTACAATTATTTTGTAATAAGTAGTACTTTAACATCAGGCGAGTTGGTGGTTAGTCGTATATCTATCTAACATAAAAAAAGTACATAATTATTTGCTTCATATCAGCCGATGGACTCGCTACAGAAACAAGTCAGAAAGAACACATGTACAAATAGAAGACACTCGAATATGTATCAATTTTATTAACCTAAATATTAAAGTATTTGTATCAAGCAAATATGGATCTCAAACAGAGAATTTAATTGATTTTTCATAACATTTTTATGAAATAGCGTTTGGACAAGCCAGACAAACTCTGCAGTTTAGGTATAGTACCTATATACTACCAGTCAGAAGAGATAAGAGCTAAAAATTAGAAAGAGATGCACTCTGCAAGTACATATAAAATTAGGCTCTTAGCGCCTGTCAAGCTGACTTAAGTTTAATTGCGGAGAACAA
The DNA here is from genome assembly GCA_947563715.1 of Lycia hirtaria. Taxonomy (NCBI): domain Eukaryota; kingdom Metazoa; phylum Arthropoda; class Insecta; order Lepidoptera; family Geometridae; genus Lycia; species Lycia hirtaria. The sequence goes on from OX387375.1 coordinate 32,794,483, forward strand.
GAGTCGTTATTTAATTAAATGTATTTTGTAAAATATGTATTCTGCGTTAATAGGTACTAATAAGGTACTGTGGTTTAGAGAAAGTGTGCTGTAAAGATAATGTTACTGTTGTTTTTCTCTATTATCACCTATCCTACTCGTCACGTTTTCAAAATATTTATAATGTCGACACGTTCTACAAACTAACAGAATAAATATTTGCCTAATAGAAACAAAAGAGTACTTATTATTAAAAGTATTTGGGAACCAGTTTTTTGGCCAGAGATCTTGCTGCGAATATTTTTATTAATACATTTTGTAGAATTCAACAATAGTCGGACTATGACTTGAATTCTGTTTTTATTTGTAGTAGTTAATAAAGTTAATTTTGTATTTGTCGTAAGTCTTTGAATCTTAATTACATAATAAAATAAGGAAGATAAATGCAATAAAGAGTATAAGGTAAACATGTGTTTACATTTATTGAAACTGCAACATAATGTACAATTATTATTATTAGGTATCGCCTGGTATCAATGTGAGGCGCTGCTCTCGAAGTTCACTTTATACGATTACAATAAACGAGTAGAATTTAACAGTAAAAAAAAAATAACAACACACATAAACGCAAACAGAAAGGTGTTGAAACTAAAAATAGATAAACACCAAGATTTTTGTAGAAGAAAAAAGTCTGAGATATCTGTAACTTAGTTGCAAATACCATCAATTTTAAGTCAAGTTTAACCTTAATTAGGTATAATTCCAACGGACACTAGTTATATGTAAAACTATATTTAAAAAATAACACACACGTGACTCTATGTACATTGTACACGTGCTGACGTGATGTGTAGATCGTGAATAATACACATGCAAGTATAGGTATATACTTAAGTAATTCTATCGACATCGAATAAGTAAATCAGTTTTATACTACTCATAAAACATATCCAGTAGGTAGTTATAGTTCTATAATAACGTTTAAACTTTAAAATCATTAAATGTTAATTTTAATTGTTAATAGCAAACAATATTGAATCTTTTCAGAATACATAATTTAGTTATAATAGATTTTTTAAAGTGCCTCTAATAACTGTTATACAAAAAAAAACTACAAAATAATATAGCAAACTACACGTGCAAACTTAACTACTACACGAATAAATACTCTCCATTCACTTCAGACCGATAAAGGTCTGAAGATAATCCAATTGCTGAAACCCACTACCAGTTGGCAGCATACCCAGCATACTGGTACATTGCTGTACTGGTACATTGCTGTACTGGTACATTGCTGTACTGGTATATTGCTGTACTGGTACATTGCTGTACTGGTACATTGCTGTACTGGTACATTGCTGTACTGGTACATTGCTGTATTGGTACATTACTGTACATTGCAACGTTTAATGCTTATGTGTTGGGTCATATGTATACGCAATTACGCATCATTATTTTGATCATGCGGCGCGTCGATCAAGCACTCAAATACATTTTTGAAAACGAGATGAGTGTCCGGCGTCCACGGACCGCGGAGCAGGGACGGTAATTTCTACCGAGATTACCATAAATTATAGTAGTGTCTTTAACATTAATTACACATTGTTTTAGTAGCATCGTACGGTTTTCATCATAAAACTGCAAAGTCAAAGTCAAAGTAATTTATTGATAAATATAAATTTACAAGTCTTGTATACAATAGGATACAACTGAAACAACAATAAATACTATTTCACTGACATTCATAGAACTGCACAATTCTAATTCAGTAAACCGTTTACTAAAAACTTTATCCGCATAACAGAACAATTGATATTTTTCTAAGATATTTTCGTAATATGCTGGTATATATTGCTTTTGTCTGTGGTGTACGTAGTCGTGCGCGTGCGTCCTTGCGCGCGGTCGTCGGCTCGGCACACATAGCACTGGAAAAGCGGCTGCAACTGAGCTATTGGTATCGTTTCTACAGCCGACCGGACGCCGCCGCGCCCGCACAGGGTTGGCTAACTATCATGGGCGTGAAATAATTCACGAAAAATGGAAAAATAAAATTGAGAAATATCAAAATTAGTTGACTGATGTCCCGGACCAATGTTGACAGGATTGGTAACACCAATGCTGTAATAATAATAATGTATACTGTAGTAATAATTTTATTACATAACGATAGATATAATTTGGGTATCTTTAAATCGCGAGTGAAATGGTTTTCGGTAAGAGCCATAGTGTATGTAAGTAGTAAGTACTAACATAGGCGATATTTGAGATATACCTACAATAAACCAGTTCTAATTTCGTGACTGAAGAATCATCAAATAATATTAACCAATCAATCAATAACACTTCATAGACACCACACAAAATAAACACATAAGAACATGGGAAAAGGTGGTCTTATCGCTAAAAGAGACATCTTCCAGACAACCTTCGGATGTATAAAGAAAATAACTAAGATAATAATATGCATGTTGAAGACTGAGTTGAGATTGAAAGCATGTTTTTCTTTTTGTACTCAATTAAGTATGTCACGTTTTTCCTTATAAAATCAACACCCTATATGATCGAATGAGTTCGAGTTGTTTTTAAGACAAGAAACTTGGAATTTCACGTAGAAGGCTTGAACTCTGCTATTTGCAGAATCCAAATATTAGATGTTCATCTAAGCTCATTAAGCAGAATTTGTTCGTAAAAAAAGCTTTGCTACCAAAATAATGTCTTATTACGCCATTATGATCTTTTGGCAAAAAATCTTGTGTCATTCAAGGTGAAGGCTACTTAGCAGGCAATTTAGTTTTTTTTTGACTAAATATCATGACGTTGGTCTGGTGTATTTTTAGGATTCCGTACTAAGGGTGCGGGAGCCTATTCGTGAGACTATAAGGTCTGTCTGTGTGTCTGTCCTAAAATTAAACGGCTGTCTTTAGAACGGTAACAAGTCTCAAAATTGCCAAGATTGTAGGGTTTACTTTGATCTGCTATTAAATTTACAAATATATTAAATATACAAATACTAAAAACTGGTCAAAAGCGAGACAAGATTACGAAAATATTTTTTGGAAAAAAAAGGAAATTATTGTGTGAAACAAAACCTCCTTGTTGATTCCACAAAAAAAAAACCCAGACAAGTTCGAATCAGACTCGCACACCGAGGGTTCCGTACAAACTAGTAGATAAAAGAGGGAAATCATATATTTTCCTTCATAACTGAAAAATAGACATCGTGAAAATATTTAAGAACCTTTTTTAGCTTATGCTACTGAAGCTCTTTCATATGATAACAATGAAATGAACCCCACATGATACGGTTAATTCACTTTAAAATTTGGATGTTCATTCCTTGCATAAAGACAGTATTTTTTGTGATTAAATTAAAAATGTCCAGTTTTCGGATTTTTTCCTGTATGTGTACTCTAACACAATGCTTCTTGCCAAATTTTATTGTTCTAGGTCAACGGGAAGTACCCCATAGGTTTTGATTCCCATGTGAGTGTCGAAATGTGCGTTTTTTACGATATATTCGGCTGTAACTTTTTTTATGAAATCTTCTTTCTGCAGCAAGATACTATGGATCTGCGTATATGGTTTTCAACTTTCAACACCTGACGGACGGACAGACGGACAGACGGACAACAAAGTGATCGTATAAGGGTTCAGTTTTTTCCTTTTTTTTTATTTATTTATTTATTTATCTTATATACAAAGTTTAAAATAGAATACAAATATTTAACACCTGAAAACCACAAATGGTTTGTGGAGCAATTCACTGCAATAACCATCTAATCAATAACAAAACTGTCAAAACAATAACAAATCAATCTACCTACATATTTAAAAAAGTCAAATGAAGTTGCATACGAGTTGCACCATCCCGACCGGTTTTGCTGGCTAACGTAAACATTGAGGTATTGAGGTACGGAACCCTAAAATATATGTGAACTTTGTTGACAGTTGGTGTCATGTGACATAGAGTTAATAGAGTAAACGGTAGTGTTAATATCTCTTTGGATAAAGTAAATAGGTCTGTATCACTTATTCGAACTTGATAGATAGAACTTGGTACGTGAACGCCTATTTCAGGCTATTCCTACTGCTTAGATATATGAAGCTACAAATGTTCTTAGATATAAAACACATTTTGTTGAGTAAGTAATTAGCCCTGGTGTCAGTATTCATGTTCATGTCTATGTGTCATGAACTGCAGTACGGAAGCCTCGGTGTGCGAGTGAAACTCGTACTGTTATTTTTTATTTTTGACTAAAATTAGGATGTTGGATCCGCTTCGGTCGCGTACGTAACTGTTGTTTCGTAACTAGTTACGTACGAAACATAATTATGTTTCGTATGTAAGTTTTTTTAAAGCTTTTATTCAACTTGCCCTGATAGTATGGGACAAATAAATAAATATAAAATAAATATTTGTGGACATTTCACACAACACCATCTAGCCAAACTAAGCAAAGCTTGTACTATGGAACTAGATGGCTGATAGACTAGATATATACTTTTTTTTTGTAAATATATACATACGAGTACGATACATAGAAACACCCAGACACAGAACAAACATCCATGCTCATCACACAAATGTTTGCCCTGGGTGGGGATCGAACCCACGACCTTTCAGTTCAGCAGGTAGACGTATTACACTACCAACTGAGCCACAAGGCCAGTCAAAAATATTGCGAGTTAAATTAGAACCATTTCCTGTCGTTAGATTAGTTTGAAATTTGGTTTACTTACGTAACTTCAGTGACAATGCTATAATATGGTACCATGAAGCTGGTCTCAAGATGGCGTCGGAAGGTGGCCATAGGAACTCCTAAACTAAACAAGATAACACCGTCGAGCTTGGACTCGTTTGAATAGTCTTGACAAGCACTCTTTTTTTAGTTTAGTAAATAAAATATTAATAAAAAAAAAAAACAAGCTTCTATTTAAATGCTCTAAAACGAAGAAAATAAATTTATATTGATATACTTTATAGTAATAATAATAATTCGATAACAAACTCGTTTATCAAGCAGATAAGCCGCAATGTCTGTCGTTACATCAAATATTTTCAAATGCCTTGGATAATTAATTATAGCTACGATAAAGGGTTTTCCACTAAAAAAAAACATTAAATACCTACAACTTGTTTTGTTGACCAAGTTTCTGTTTATTTTACAAATAAGGTAGGAAGAAAAATGAGGTCCCATTCAAAACATCCATGGAGTATAGAAGTACCTATCTATATAAGTATATTTTAAAAAAAAAAATTTGCGGGATTGAACCTCAATCATTGTGCTAAAAAAGCAATGCGATTAATGAATGATTAAGGCCAAATTGCACCTAAAATAAAAACATTAAACGCGAAATACAAAAAATTGCGTTTCAAATCAAAATCACATAATGAAAAAGTGAACAAAAAACCAATAAAAACTTATACTGAATATAGTTAAACAAGAAGCTAAATATCAACTTTTATGATTGTTTTTTTTTCAGTAGGTACAAATGTCACTGATTATATTTTTTAAAAGGGCAAGTGCCTTTACAAAATATACAAATGTATGTAGTGCATATACAATGTACTCATACTATTACACAAAAACAAATAGATTACCCCAGACCGATAAAGGTCTCAATTCAATTGCTTAAACCCACTACCAGCGTACCCAGCATGCTACCAGCATTGCCACGATGAATGGCAATGCTTAAGCGTTGGGCCAGATGCGCACAAGCATTATGGTCCAGCATTTTGTTTGATTACACTGCATAGATAGATTTTCTCTTAAATGTCATATTATAATAAAATTATAAGTAATTTATTTCGTTAAACTAATACATAATAAAACTGTATAATGTATATTGTAGTTTGACTATCAAACTGTATAATGTATATTGTAGTTTGACTATCAAACCTAAACAGGTACTGAAGAGATGTGTTCGTTCTTAATGAAAGAAATCTAGAAGCATGTTTTTATGGTAATCAATTAAATAATTATTGGTAGACATTTTCAACAGCGGTAAATATCTTGAAGCTTAGCAAAGTTTGTTTGAACATAGGAACTATAAGATTGCGATTATTGTTTATGATGCGTTGGAAATTAGATTTTGAAACATAATTCTTTCGCGTAATGTAGTATTGTGACTGGCCGTATAGAGAACCTAAACAGTCTGGATGTGTTTGAAATAAAGAGTTCAGACAGACATCTGGCTTTTATTTATCAATCGCTGCCAAGTAAAATAAAATAATAGCAACATAACTTTAAACTCGACAAATGGCAAATGTGCAACACCGCACTATGCCAATATTAAAGAAAGAAAATGTGACGAATATTTAAATCAATATTCGTATACCGCATAGACACCATAGAATATGACGTACTGAATGTTTGTAACTGCGTCATATTTGGTTGGCGTTGCCGCGCCGCCCGCGCCGGTACCAGAGTTTTAATTATAATATGTATGTCTATGGTCATATAATATAATATGTTAGGCCGGTTAGACGACTATTTACTCCAAAACGAGTAAAACAGGAAGTATTGACGTGCAAGCAGTTTCTATTAAATATTAAGTATACCGGATTGTAAAAAATATCTGTAAGTTTTAGAGCTATATCATTTCAAGAACTAAATTCTTTCCATCTAATATTACCCACATTCATCTGACATAGGTCTGAATTATCTGAATAATACTTATTATAATACACGTCAGTGGGTTTTTTAATTGAATTACTTACTATAGGCATGTAATTGAATTTGATCTTGTAATATCTCACTGAACCTTACACTAAATTAAGAAGATTAAGCACTGCAGGCTTACGACGAAAATAGTAAGATAAGGCAGGCACGAGTTTAACTCATAGTCCTACTGAATTAATTTAATTTTTTACCGGCTTGTAACAGAGTTTGCCCTAGAGTCACAATAAGATACATACAAGAAGAATGTATGCAGCAAGTGTATTGATGGAATTCTTATCCACATATTTGTATTATGTACTGACCAGCGTCACCGTATATGTACTAAAAACTATTCTGTGTCAACGCATAACTTGTAGCTCTTTGATGCGCCTGCGCCGGTGCGAGGTGCGGTGAAAGTGGCTGGTATTGACGAGACGCCATGTGGCTGCACTGGATATACGAGTTTCGGTCAGCATTTATTACACAAACCTATATTTATACACACATTTAAAAGATTCATTCGAGAAACGACACACTAAATGCCATATTACGAATAATAAGCGGAATCGCAAACAAGGATAACCAGCGGAATCCCGGGATTCAATGTATTTGTTCCAGTAATACAATTAATATACTGTCAAAATTACATAATTATACATTTGTTGCCTCAAAACGTAATGAGATTTACATATATAATCTGAGTGTACGTTAACCGAGTTAAATGATGAACTTACGCCGAATTAATACACGAACTGAAAAGCCGGTAAAGAATGTAGCTTGATGAAGGCGATCGCCGCGGGGGAATGCTGCAGTTATAAATTCATTATTATACACATAAACCACATATTTTATTTTTGGGCTAGCTACGCCCCGCGGTTTCAGCCGCGTAGTGATGGAAAACGGCGATGATGATAGTAAAATATAGCCTGTCCTTTTATTTTACAGGCCCTAAAAAGTATCTGTGACAAATTTTGTGACAATCGGCCCAGCCGTTTAGCTTTGAAAAGGCAACATACAGACAGACAGCTACTCTAGCAAGTGTCTGACGGTTAACTAAGAGTAATCACTTAGGCTGACTAGCGCTTTATTTCGTCGTAGTCAAACTAGTCATGTAATTAAATGTATTTGCTGAGTGAACTTACTACTAAGTATTCTGTGGTAAAACTTCACGACATTCGATTGACATGGGTTAAATAAATATCTGAAACCAAAGTCTGAAACTATTCTGTTTGATTTGTATGACTTTTGTAAAACTAGACTGGACAGAAAAATATTATTTTTTAACACTACAAATAAATCCATCAAATGAAAATATGTCAACAGAATGCACACGATAATGGCGCCGTAAACATGTAGAAGCAATTTCTCTGAAAGCCTGCAGCTACTTAATATAGACCACGATATATGCAAACCGTTTCATAAGCTCACTCGAGATCAACCGTTCTTGACCTTTTGTGCTATCTTACATGCTCGCATGTATCGGGCACAACAGATGGCGCACCCGGGTGTCCGACTCATCACTTGATATTGCAAAAGTTGTACTCTTAATGGGTATTTATGCAACTGTTATTTAATGAGGGTCGTATTAACTCGAGACCAATGACACGAGACTACAGATGGACAAAATAAGAGAGCATATAAGGTTTTATTTACGACCTGTAACATGTTTTTTTTTTACCAAAGTATTAAAGGCAAGGTTTTCAAATATTCGATATTTTTGAAGTGTTTTTCCAAGTAAAGTAAAGTATCTACAAATTTATAGACTTCAATAATTATGATAATTCCACATCCGACAGGATTTAAACCCACATATTCCCAATCTGTATTTGGGAGCTACGTTGCCACAGACACATATAGTATATACAGATACTCACGTCCTACATATAAAACCCCGCGTTTTAGGTCGCGGGTAAAAAAATGTTTAATCGTAAATACTCGTAATGCTATCAGTTAGCTAAATCAATTATGTACCTAGATAGATGAAATCTTTATTGTACACACCTTAAAAGTAATTACAAAGTACTTAAAAAGACTAGTGCAACAACAGGCGGCCTTATCGCTAAAAGCGATCCCTTCCAGGCAACCATAGGATGAAAAAAATGTAAAATATAAATCAGACGGGACGTGCAACGGGATATTCAACAAGTAAATAACAAGTAACAAGTATTTAGCAATTAATGATTGCTCAATATTTTTATGAAGATTATTATACAGTTGAGGTGAAATAAAATCGATTTTATATTAAACGCCATTGTGAAATAGCTCACAAAATCATATTTGTAATATTTCTTTACTCGTGTAAACACTGGATGATAAATGTTATTTATTGAATGCCATTCAATAAGTGTATGGACCGAGAGTTACGATGGATTATGGAGGTAATACTGATATTGTTTTCTTATTGTTCACAGGTAAGTACTTCACAGAATCTTCAACAAAGATACAATAGGTAAACAAATAAATAAATGTGACTGACATATTATGTCTTAATACACGTAACTATTTATGATTTCTATGACTATACGATTTAATAAAGTCAGTATTACAAATATTATTATAGAATAATCTATCTATATCTATATATACCTACATATAATAACACTGTAACGGGTCAAATTCTGTACATTAAATATTAAAAAAAAAAATTGATTGGAGGATACCTTTCTATCGATACAGAAGCCGAATCAGCAATTTTTAAAAATTGTTGTCTGTCTGTCTGTCTGTCTGTACGGTGTGTCCAATGGACGCTGAAAATACTGGACGGATTTGGACGAAATTTGGCAGGATTATTATTTATACTATGTAGAAGGATCTTGCATACTTTTTATCCCGAAAAATTTTATAGTTCCCCTGAGATATAGCATTAAATTACAACATTCAACATTACGAGTATTGCGTAACTCATGACTAAATCTCAAACACTACATAAGCTACGAATCTGAAATTTAGCATGTATGTTATACTTATAGAGTAAATAGGTCAGCTAAGAACGAAAATTGCGAAAGGGCTGAATTAAGGGGTAAAATTGGGGGGTAAGCGAATGTATGAAAGTTCCTGAGTTTTGATGTTAGGGGCATGAAATTTGGTATTTGGGTTACCTAATAGATATAAATAAATACTGTTATTATATTTCAGCGACAGGGATGAATGAAGGTAGTCAAAAGAAGGTTGAAAGTTTGTATGAAACTTCCTTATTTTCGATGTTAGAATCTTGAAATTTAGTATTTGGATTAAAAAATTAATACAAATTACAACTATAATAAAAAAATGTGACAGTGATGAATTACGGAGGTCAACAGAGGATTGAAATGTTCCATGAAAGTACCATGATTTTAATGCCAGGGGCATAAAATTTAATCTCTGGGGAGTTTGCCCAGACCCTCAAAACTATATTAATTAATAAGTGTTACTATACCTTAGACGAGTTTCTTAATGATAAAAAAATTATCGAATAAACTGTTCCGCTCCGTACCAGTTGCTACACCCTACCAGGGTCATTGTATTACTAAAAACAAACATGTACTGTAACATCTCCATGTAACCTATAATATTTTAGTATTCAAAATGATAATCTCAAGCTAATTTTACGGCAAGGCTGAATTAAGGTTGTCAAATTATTCTATAAAATACCCACAATAATATCTAACATTTAGGTTAATAATAATAGACAGGAACTAATACTGGGGGGGATTGAGATTGAAATTCAAACATATTTAACAAATAAATATGAACGAAAACTCTTAGAACATTTTGCGCCAGGGATGGCTTAAGGTGATAAAGGGGGTTGACATTTTTGCAACTCAAGTGAATTGCTGATTTTTTTAATCTTAGCTTGATCAGGACAGAAGCGGGGCTGGAGGGAGCTCAGACCGGGGCGATAATAAAGTTCGAATCCCAGCGTGAGGGAGTGGGTCGGAATGGGAACGAGTTGTGAGCAAGCTTTAAGTGCGGCAAGTTGTATATAGTGGTAGTAGCATAGGTGGAAATGGGACAGGTGCGGCATGGGAGCTGAACGTGAGCAGGGCTGGAGCGGGTTAAATAAGGGGACGGCAGTTTATTCTTAATTTAAATACATCTACGTTTGATCACATACTCGACACAAATAGATTGAGTCGGCAGTTAGGTTGGAGTGCAGCGGATGTGTTTTCTAACGCGTACGAAGTCGCGGGTGCAGCTAGTATAGAATAAATGTAGAAAATTTTGTATTTGCAAATACATAATATTCTACTATTTATTAACATATATTTTTATCAGCCCTGTTTTTTGTACAATTGTCCCACTGCTGGGCAACTGTCCCTATTTATTTACATGTATTTAAAAAAAATAGGGGAAAATTTGCTTTCATGTATAACTATGAGGCGTGATTTATCACGGCTATTTTCCCTTACGGAGTAGAGAGCATTGAATACCAATGAGCCCGTTTGACGCCAAATTTGACCGTGCTTAGAGGGTTAGACGGAAGGCAGAGGGTATTAGAGGGTTGGAGGGTAAGATGTATTGGCTTGCAGTGACACGGGGTCAACCCAACGCCTATAAAAACGGCAATTTCTCTCAAGTCCCTTAGCTGACTTGTACAGCCAGCCTTGTATGCCTGGGAAGAGAAGCAGCTGGTACATTCTAAACCAGTCCAGAATAGAAGAGAATTTCTATGAATATTAAAATATAAATAGATAAAGTCAGTATTGCAAATATTGTTGAAAATACATAAATTAATGAATAAGTATTCCATTAGATATGAAACTACCTAGTAGTTACCTGGCTTCTGTACAGCTGAGTGTCTTCAAGATCGAAGTGAGTCTTAGAATAGCGTGTGTGTGTGTAATATTTTCGTCTGGTACATTATTCTGATGGCCGATAGTTAATACCTAGTATTTCTTTTAAACTAGGTATTCGTAAACAATGCGTACCGTCGTCTTGTTATTTGCTGCTAAATAACGTTCGACACTTTTCTTGAGTCAAGAGTAATTTTGGCAACTGTAGGTAAATACGAGACATTAGTATGCCATGCGCATGCGCGTCACATGAGTAAGTACTCATGTGACACACATATTTGGTACTCATTATCATTCAATAGCACATTCAATGGTTGATCATCAAAGATAACATCAGAACTGCGAAGTTTCTGGAACATTTCCAGTCAATAAATAGGTAAGCAAAGAGGCAGTTGATAAAATGGGCGGTGACACTATAAGCGCAAACCGTTTATTAAAATCTTGACCGTTTTCTGCTAACTTGTTATTCTGGGCTGATAAGCTTGCCAATTAAGATGGAATTCTGAATTTGAGAACAATTTCTTGTACTTTCTATTCTGTAAGCGCAGAAAACAGGAGAGAGCTCCAATGTAAACAGTTTTTGACAATGTAATATGTTGTAGCAGCGAGGACATGAAAATATAGTAAAAATAAACACATGGAATTTCGCAGACGAAATGACGCTTATTATATTATTAATAGTGTATCTTCTTAGAATATTAAGAATATTTCATATAAATGAACAGATGTATTTATAAAATGTTAATTATACGCTGCGATGTTTAGCACAGACAATCTTATTAAGTATTGACTTGATCAAACATGGATACATGCGGATTTTACCAGAATATTTTGAGATCTAGAAATCCAACAGTGGTAAATAAGACTTCTTATTAATATTTTCTTGATCTCATAAACCAAATTGTTGTAAACGGGAGTTCTGAAGCAAAGAAACACAACAAAAGGCTTTCAATATTTTCCCTCTGATGTCTGACTGGAAAGGAAAAACATCGTTTGAAAGGCTTCGAGTGGCTTATTGACAAAATTGCGCAAATGTTTCAGTGTCCTTTGTGAGATTAATTCGGCCCCATGAATATATACGTGAATCGGAAAAGATACAAATACAAAAATCTTTATTTGACTTAAAATGATGATGATGATGAATGATGATGTAAAATATATAAGAAATAAGTACGTTTTGAGGCTGGGTGTACACAACGCCGCAGCTGTACAGAGTAGACCGCAGCAAAACTAATAAAAATATATCAAATACCCGCGAGAAAAATCTACACCATTATAAAATATATAAAGTCTACCTAAAAAGTTTATAGTCTGTGTAACATCCAGATTCTTTATCTACTTTATATAAATATATGTATATGACAACAATTAATTAATAGGTATTTATTTATGACTCTGACTCTAAAAGGTCACAGACCTTTGTACGTTAGTAATGTCTCTCTTACCTTTATTTTTTTTAAATCGAGATTATCGAATACACGTACTTAATCATTTATTTTATTATTTTTACTGTCTTCCGATTATTATAATGAGTAAAAAAAAACTCGTCTAATTTTGATGAATTAGTTTACAATTTTTGAGTATGGATGGAGAGAACACAATATGAACACAATACCATTCTGTGAATGGTCACTAAAGTCTGTTCTGGTAGACTAACTAATGTGGCATAGAGGGCGCTGCTGTTCTTATTTCATAGTTTTGTTCAGTTGAGACCACAGAATACTATAGTAGTAGTATATACTTTCAGACGTATAATTTTTTCATTTTGCTACGACAGCACTATAGAATCAAGTAAGCAGCCTCTCCTTGTCACAATAGATCTGCAAAGGTCGCAGTGACGTGCCGGGGCTGCTATAGCCCACTTGGCCTCCTAGGTATTAAATAAAATAAGCAGCCTCTCTCAACAAATTTCACATTTTGATTTCCAAATAAGAAATAAGGGTTAAATTAAACACAGACGCGTCATAAGGTTTATTTTTCAATGTTGAGAACCCTTTGCTACTTATGGTTCCTTCCTTAGAGGTTTGCTTTAATAATAACTGTTTGCATTTTCGTTTCAGTTCAATTCCGTTCGCATTTTTATCTTTGATGTGCGTGGCTTCGCGTGTGCTCATGACTATTTTGGATATTTGATACATATGTATCTACGTCGTTCAAAAGGTTAGGAATTAGAAGTCTAATTTAAATGTCTGCGTGGGTAGAATTACTTTTCATGCCCAGATACAAATTATATTCAGGTTGGGCTCAAATCACGCAGCTATCTCTCTCGTGCATCACAACATTTTAAACATATAAAATTATTGAGTAGGGATATTAGAAAAGTGAGAAATTACTAGGTACGTACGTTAAATAGGAGATATATTAAAAAAGTTATTCTTCGATACCTTTTAAATTGGCTGAGGAGTAGCAAAATATACGATTTTTCACTACTTCGCCCCCCCAGTATAAATGATAACTGTTTTTTTTTTAAATTATGAATTAAAATTATTTATTGTTCAATGTCTGTACAAAAAAAAGGAAGGAGATTTGACAGGAACGTCATGGAAACATGTTGTCGCATTGTTTTATTTTCCTAAACTTGTGTTAGGTTCGAATATTAATCATAGTTAATCACAATATTAGTCATAAAAATGGTAGTGTATTATTAATTAAGTGTTTGATCAAGTGCGTGAGTGTGGAGAAGTGAAATAAAGCGATGCAACATGTATTTTCACGTTATCGGCAAAACTCCATAAAAGGATCTAGTAAAGTCGCCACCACTACGGGAGCCTGATTCGAAATTGAATATAAAGATATAAATTATACATTTATTATTCATAATATATTAGTATCAATGAAAAAACTTTAAGAAATCTTAATACTTAACTCTGGCAAATGCGCTTATCGCGCGGGTCCAATACAAAAAAGAAAATATCTTATGTGTGTACGGCATACGACAACGTGCGCTGTGTATCCAGCTGCTAATACTCGAGTTAACGTTAGAATGCGAGTGGAAGGGCACGATTAAGTGGTTAAAGCCTCTTCCTCCCGTTACGCTAACGGGACCGCGGCCGCTAGTGCGGGCGCTTAACTAGCGCAGACCCTTAATTAATTACAGCTTGCACTGCATTCAACAGAACTTAGGGAACAAATGGTTTATATAATAATAACAGTTAAAAAAACTGAAATAACTGTCTTAAATTCTTTCAAAAGAACGCTTTCGAAATTCGATTTTATGCAGTCAGGTATGTTATTTTTATTTTTTAAATGTAGATACTTGTTTATTAACGTTATATTTCTACCAAATATTTCCTAAATGTTTCGTTACTTTAAAATAATACCCCAGTATACTAGAGTTGATGTTATCTTCTTGTACAAACTTATATCGTTCAATGTACCTATACAAAATTGTTAGGCAGTATTTTCGCAACACAATTATTTTTAGTGATAGGTTTACGCTTGACCGCCAACGCATTTGATGTTAAGTGAAATTGCAGAAGAAATCGATTCACTCGCGATTTGAAGATATCCAGATTATGTCTAATAAATAAATAGGTATTTCACACTACACCATCTAGTCCAAACTAAGCAAAGCTTGTACAATGGGAACTAGATGGCTGATAGAATACATATATACTTTTCTTTTGTAAATATATATATACATAAGATTAAATATAAAAACATCCAGACACCGAACAAACATCCATGCTCATCACACAAATGTTTGCTCTGGTTGGGGATCGAACCCACGACCTACGGCTTAGCAGGCAGACATACTACCAACTGTAACAATGTCGCTTCTCGTCGTCCGAATGAGTCAAACTTATAATTATGTAAACTTCAAGCTTACAATACCTAATCTAAGAATAACAGAGAGTCCATAAACAACGAAGCTATTTACTAATATAATATTACACTGTTGTTAACAAATTCAATAATAGCAAGATTCTAGTTAATTCTGTCTAAACTAAAT
The DNA here is from genome assembly GCA_947563715.1 of Lycia hirtaria. Classification (NCBI taxonomy): domain Eukaryota; kingdom Metazoa; phylum Arthropoda; class Insecta; order Lepidoptera; family Geometridae; genus Lycia; species Lycia hirtaria. The sequence goes on from OX387375.1 coordinate 32,809,848, forward strand.
AACAATTAAACTTATTATTTCATAACCTTTCCAATGTAGCGTTTGTTTGAAACAAGTGATTGTTTACCCAAAACAAAAGTACCTTAATAATATTAATTCGCTTCAGTTAACTTCGAAAACAATACATAAGTTTAGATTGTAAATACAATGTTACCCCATCACTAAAGCTGATAGATACTCGTAGGTACGTATGTATAGTCGGACTTACTTTAACGATTAGCCGGTGGCCGTGACTATAACCGGGCGCGAGAGGAATTATCTATTACGCGCAAACCATATACGTATATATATAAGTATGTATATCATGAAAGGAATTATTTTTATCGACACTATTCATATTACCAGTCAACATTATCCACACCACCATTTACATATAAGACGAGACTAAGAGACGCAGCAGTGACTACTGCTTAGTTAGTCTCCTCTTGTAAACTTCGGTCCTGTGCCAATGAAATGAAGTCTGACTCTTGATAGTGAGTGACATACCCTCGAGCGGGACCAATGCTTCAGCTACTTGTCTTGTCCACCACTCCGCCTATCTTCTTCTACCTGGGATCTGTCCCTATTGGTGTCATTCGTGTGATTCGTGTGCTTTTCATATACATATTCCCAAAATTTAATTATGTAATTCCTCCATTTCAACACGTGTTCTTGTTTTTATTTTAATTTATTTTCCGGTATATCAATTATACCAATATTGTATTGAATTACCAACCGGTATATCAATATAAAAATATTTGTAAATAAAATGATGCTTGTACCTTGTCTTCCGTAGAAAGTAAAGCAAATCGCATTTTATGTAGGTATATTGCAGGTACCTATACAACTTCAATGAAAAGAACGGATGTCAAACTAGAAGTGAATTAATTCATATCTTACAGAAATATAAGCTATGTACAATGAGCATAATTCTATTAATGGTTTACAAATGAGATATCAAAAACAGATTTTTGGAAAACCAGTGATAGTCTGTGTATTAGCTAACAGCATGAAAATAATGATGAATATGGCGGAGATATGATTAAATGAAAGTATCCAAGTTATTTTTTTGATTTAGTGAAGATGGTGTTGTGTAAAATATCCACCAACATTTATTTATTAATTAAATATGTCTCTACGGATTGCAGGAGTTATTTTCCATACATACACATATATGTACACAAATAAATATTCGAATCGCGCCCCTTTATTAACTTAATTTTAGTGCAATTTAATGTTTAAATAAATGTAATTAGGCCAAATACTACGAATAATATCAGTTTTGTCGATTATAATTTGATTAATTAATAATGTTTTCCGTCTCGTTGTAGTATTTCAAAACAAATATAGCTAGTCAGTGGACAGAAATGTACCCGCTTCGACCGCAAATTATATAATAATACTACAACATACATACCTACACGTGTACCGTTCAGTAATACACATACCTAGTGTATAATAATAGCATATTATTATGCTTGTAGCTTAACAAAAACATTTATCGATACTGACACTAAACTTAATGGTTAAGAAGTACAGGAAGTTAATATAAAAATATACAATTTGATGTCGGCAAAAACTGGGGTGCCTAACTTAACTTAACTTACTTGGATGACATTTGACTACTTTAATTCAATTAGATATATTTTAATACTTAAGTTTTGGAAAAGCAGAAGACTACGACGACGGCGTTTGCCATTATTATTTATTATATAAAAAAGCAATGTGTTATGTGCACAATATGGCTTATTGTTATGCTGGATATAATTATGATAATTTTCCCCGTAATACCTAAGTAGTTAAATTGCATCTTGCAAACATCAATAATAAAATGAATATTCAAGAATTTGCCATGTACCCTACATAGCAAATTCTTGAATGTTCATTTTTATTGTCATATTATTAACAGTTATGTTAAAAAATGCTAATAAGTATATGTTGCGTGAAGTAGGTATACTATTTTAATTACAATTTATGAATGTATTGAAATATATTCTTAAAATTAGATAAATTAATTTGAGCGACAATAAAAGCAAAAGAAATTATGTTTTTTACATTTCATAGATCTACGATTGACCACCAACTCGCCTGGTGTTAAGCGACGGTGTGGCCAAGGATGGAGCTGCTCGATTTCGAAATTAGCTATTCATCTAGCTCTGAAAATTCCAAGATTATAATTCTCTGGACGCAGAGAAGACGACAAAGAATTCCATTCCTAGGCAATGAGATTTCCTAGGTGACAGAAGAAACGAATTCCTTCAAACTTTTGTGTGTATTTTCAAAATTCAAAGTTTTAATTAATGGAAGTATCAACTACAAATGTCATGAAATTTGGAAGGTTTTAATGTTTTGTCGCGAGTACAAGCATAAAATGCAATTATTGCTTTATATTCGGTCACAAAATCTCTAACCATCAATCGATTTAGTTCTTGGCCAATAATAGATTTATTACACATATAAATAAATCAGTAGACTAACATTTTGTGGGCGACACGACAAAAATGTTCGAACCTAATTATAATAAACCAATGAGAAAATGAGATTCGTCCTGCCCACGCCGCTATCATTCCCTGCTTAATTAAGCACATGATAGAGGATATATAGTTTACATATTTCGCATGATACTTAAATTGTATATGTTCGGTTACTGATACGTAATATTTTATTGACGGCTAAAATACTTATCAGAGAAAGGGACTCCGGAAAGCGTGCAGCTATCTCTATCGCGCAAGAGAGTTAGCTGCTCACTTTGGGGGCTTAGTACTATATCTCAGCAGTGTGCTATATCTAAGCATCTCATCATCATCATTAATTCATGTAACCATCTATCTTTCTTTAAAATACGTCAACTTTCAGTTTTATTACCTATAAGATGATTTCTAAAGTTTTCTAGAAACGTGGAAGAGTGAGTTACAAAGTATTGGAAACGCCAGGTTTTACAATAATTACACGCGATAAATCCGTCAAACTCGCTTATTACCAGCAACATGTATACTAGCTGTAAATAAAGTTATATTGTTTTATAAATCTAAAACCAACATTCTACTGATGAACACTTTTGTGGTATTTTGTTTATTCTCCTTAATCATGTTTTATATATTTTGTAACCAACCCTATTTATAATAATTAATTAAATTTATATTATTTATAGAAACGTTTAATTATTCTTAAATTTTTATTTCCATTACCTAATTTATGTATTTACCTGTTAGTTATGCTTTAAAAAAAAACTATTACGTAAAATAAACGTAAACACTGTACTCCTAGTTGAAAGAATATCAAGTAAATTCTAAGTGTACTCTGGACATGTGTTTAAGTTTCTATGTTGTTGTGAACCAAAATGTCGTCCGTGATTGACATTAACTTAATATTTATTATTCTGTCAACAAACTTACTAACGGTCTAACTTTAAGTTATATTGTTCGTTGAGTTAGCGATATCGCTATACGATTATTTACTAAAATAATTATATACCAGAGTGATTTGTACGGAACCTACATTAAGTTAAGTATCGATATTTTATAATATTAATTATATATTCTAATATAATTTATGTTCCATAAAAACTGTATCAATTTATGTAAATTTTCTGAGTTTTTATAACTCTTTAGAGATTAATAGTTGTTTTATATACATACATACTCGTACATATATATGTACATTATAATTAAAGACAAATAACGAAATAAATATACATGTAAATGTATTTTTAACCGACTTCCAAAAAGATGGAGGTTATCAATTCGACTGTGTGTGTCTTTTGTATGTTTGTCACAGCGATTACTCCGCCAATTATGAATAATTTTTGATGATTCTGCTTTTGTTTGATACGTAATATTTTTTTATGAAAACTGAGAAGTTTGATTTTTCTCTGCAGCAAGAGACTGTGGATTTGCATATATGGTTTTAGTTTCAACTCGATACCTTCACGCGTTTCCGAGATACAGGATACAGGTCTTGACACCCGGCCGGATGAACAGACGGTCAACAAAGTGATCCTGTAAGGGTTCCGTTTTTTGCGGTACGTACGGAACCCTAAAAACGACTTCCAGAACAAAAATGGAATGAAACAAATTTTAAGGGATTTATCGCGTATATTTTACATAACTTCATGATTTTTTTATTGGTCTCTAATTGTATGTGTATTCGAAACGTCAGTTCATAAAATTATGTAAAATATACGCGAGAAATCCGTTAAAATTTGTTTCATTTCAATAAGTAACACTCACGATAACATTAGAACACAATAACTGGTATTGTCCATAATAAATATGAAATGAACTATTTGACAGCTGCACGGCAACGGCACGGGCTGCAAGTGGAGTGGGTAGACACAACTACCAGCACCGATTGGCCACATCCCGGAGACGTAGAGGAAGGAACATATTACTCCCTTCTTTCGCAATATCTATTATTAATCTCTGATACACGATCTCACAACTGCAAACTATTCAATCATCATCATCCACAGATCCATAAGAACGGATGGAGTGAATGAGACAGAATCTGACCAACAGGGTGAACAGGCCGAAAAGGTAGACAGATATACTAAAATATGAGAGCGTTTGATAAGAGAGAAACCAAAAAAGTCATATAACATTTACATAAGTACAATAATTTTCTAAACATTATTGACGTTGGTAATAGTATAAGATTGAAATACAAACTAAATCTAAACCTTTTATTTCAATAATTATTTTGTTAACGTAAAAAGAAGGATTATTTATTATTATTAAATAAATAAATGTAATTTAACTAATTGATACAGAGTGTTAACTACTCGACAGTTATGTTTTTCTTATAAGTAATTCAATTTATCTCAGATAATAATTGTTGGACGTGCGCAGACTCTTTAATGTTCTCGAAAGATTGATTGGCCTTCATCAGGAGCTACGTTGGTGATGACACTTTAATTATTATATCCATTTGATTTGCCCACGAACTCGTTACAATTTTTGTTTTTATTCGAATTGGACATCAAATTAGTCAAATCTGCTTTTTTTGGGGCAAGATGTTGTCTTCGGGACGTAGTTTTGTGTCTATCTGTGAAATATTTTCGATAATGAAATTATTTAGCATTATTTTTTACCTTTTTAACATTTTGATGTCTTTCCTTTTGATTATAAAATTCTTGAAAATAAAAAGTAAAAAAATTCAAATACATACATTTGTTGTAATTATTTTTATCGAAATCGAAATAAGTTTGAAGTGATAGAATCAAATTCCAGGGAACGGCTATATTGTAGAGAAATCACTCAGTTGTAAGAATATTGTAGTATAGAGTTCAAAGAGCAATCATTCGGTCCGCCGCCTCCTGTCGGCTGCTGACTGTCGGCTGCTGACTGTCGGCTGCTGACTGTCGGCGGAAACTAAAGATCTTCAATAAGGAAACGTGTCTAGGGAAATGTTTTTACTAACGTACATTACATTGTAGAGTTTGTACAAAGACGATTCTATAGTAATAAAGCTACAGACAAAAGTAGCATCCGTCATAGAAGGACACCTACCTTCCCAGTACGATTTAGAAATGATTTTTTTAAATATTATTAAGGGAACGTAAATATTATTATTATTAATATTTTCATCATGTAACCGACATTTTCCACACTAAAAAAGATTCCTTTAAAGGGGACATAGTTAAATTTTTAAATGACAATATCTAATTTAAATATTATGTATGTATGCGCTTCACACACACGACACACGTTCCTACATATACTCACCTCCCCTCCCTACTCACACACACACATGTACACATTCACTCATTCACCATCATACACTCACATCACGCACACGTTTAGTTTAAGCAGGGCTTATTTTTCTATTTAATGTAAAAGTATCTTCCTTTACTTTACGACTGTAATTGTATAAGATTAAATATAAAATGTAAATCTATTATTGGCCTTAAGCCATATCTAAGTTATTTATGTATGTTATAAAGGGCTGTAGATTTTGTTAAATAAATAAAATAAAATAAAATAAATAAAATTATTTTTCTCTCAAAAGTGTTATGTCTAAATTATAGTATGATAATTATTATGTTTGTTAATATAGTCTGCGGAATTTAAAAGGATGTTACTCTAATATAGGGGAAGCCATTGTCTCTGAAATACAGTGAATACTAGCTCAGAGTCAATGGGTTCACAAGTAATATGTATAAATTATATTGTGACAAATAAACTCATTTGTATTTGTATAACGATTTTGCAATCTTAGAATATTTATTGCAAAAGTTTGCTCAAAAAAATATGTAAATTTAAAATCTATAGGTATATTGTTGTATTTACATATTACCGGTGTTGAAATTTCAAAATTTGATTTGACATCTGTTCCGAAACGGGGCTCTTCATTTACTTGATAAAGTTTTCTCGTTCTCATGTTGATTCAGTCGATACAATACATTTACAATAATATTTCAATATGTAGACCAGTGGAGTGAAAATATTGAATAAAATGCTGGAATGAATGGATTTCAATGAACTTGATCTGGATCCATTAATTTGAATTTAGTAACACACCAGTAGATATTAAAGAAATCAAAAATGTACTCAATACAATTAGAATATAATTCTAATTGTATTGGGTACATTACATAAAGGGTCAAATGATTAATACCAATCAAATCAAAATTAAATGCTAATTGATATTTATTAACTAAATTTTAATGTATTTTATTATGAAAAATAAGACCCTCTACTGTCAACTCAACTCGTGAATAAGTAAATAAATAATAATTAACGAGAAGGGTTTCCACTTTTTTGAAATTTCATTATTTTATTATGATCGAGCTCATACAAGTGGCAAGAAGACGCTAGATGAAACCGGGCTTCAATCTAAAATCCATGGGAATGGGCCTGCATCCAGCAGTGGACTTTTTGTCATTATTTATTTATTTATAATCGCATAACAAACATGCAAAAATAAACAACATACAGTCGAATTGAAATCTCTTTTTGGAAGTCAGTAAAATATAAAAAAAACCTTTCAAGCATGCAGGTTTACAATTACGTTATATACATATAAGCTGTGATCCACCATTCATGTGGTGACAATAAATGCGCTTTTCCAAGCGCTATCTCTATACCAAACATGAAAATACTTATAACAAACAGCTAGATTCTTATAACGCGTCAACCGTCCTTATGACGACCTACCAATTAATGATGTACCTCACAAGTCATACTGTTTGCCCTTTCATAATCTCGGCAAGTATTCCATCAACGGATCGCTTACGAAATGAGCCCACGGCTGAGGTCAATGTGTTAGAAATTCTAGAACTTACATAATGACATAACATCTCTAACTTGTTCAATATATTCGACAAGGCCGCTGATATCGCTCACAGAAAATTCCATCATTTTGAATTCAGTCAACAAAGAACGACAGACAATTTTTTTCGTTACGTTACGTTAGTTTGGTTTTTTAAGAAAAAACATATTTTTTTCGATGATTTAAAACCAATGTTTGTTCAAGGCTGATGTCAAAGAGTATCCATGCATACCTAATGTGAAGTAGTGTTTACATTGTCATAGTAGGTACTTACTCCTTTAAGTAGTTTAATATTTATTTAATGCCTACTTTGTTGTTACCTAAACTTTAATAACTACTATCTACATTATACTTATCTCTACAATATATCTCTACTCACTTAGCTACATATTTTTTTAATTACAACAAAAGAAACACGTGTATTTACCTGATAATTACAAGAACATAATAATTTAAAATTAGTAGATTAAGAAATAATAACAATTTCTATTATAATTTAAAATTATCGTTATATCGTAATAAGTCGATTTAGAAAATAGAACAACAAAAAATGCAGTCGCGGATCAAATCCTCAAAAAAGGTTTTAGTCAAGGCCACCCGAAAATTGGCAAATTTAAATAGATAGTATGATATATGATATGATATATTTATTGATAATTTTATATAAAAAATTACATGTCATAATAGTATTAACATATAAAAAATAAAAATTGTTCAGTGTTAACAATCATTACAAAAATACATTTTTTGAAATAGTTATTAAAATGGTTAAACATCTGGTCAACAATCTAACAATGGTCTTAAACATCGTATTATAACGAAATTATAATAAATAATAATAAAATAAAATAAAAATGTTACAACAATATGTCAGAAAAAAAAAAAGCAATAATAACAATGTCAAAGGTAAAAATTAAATATAGTATATTATGTACATAAAGATAAGGTAGTTATTCTACATTAAACCGCTTATCACGGAGACTGGCTATTTCTTCACAGCTATCTCTACCCTGGACTCTGACCCGGATAGGTGTGTAAAGTGCTTAAAATGCATCACTTATTGTTTTAATGTGTCAAATTCATTCATATAAATAATAAAACGTAATTAGGTATTTTCTCGAATCGGCTGAACAAACAGCGGTGAAACGACTGGATTTTAACTAGCCAACTTCGCGGTCCACTGTTAATATATTAAACAATTCAAAACAATCGTAAATTTTATTCATGTTCGCGTTATTTTAGCGACACTGATAAATGCCATTATAAAATTGTAGAAAAAGAAATTAACACGCACATCACACATATGTTAGCACGTTTTTCACTAAAATATTGGCTATTGAAAATTCGACAACAAAAGGATACTAATATATTAGGCATATTATAAAAGTTCAAAGAGTAACTGCTACCAACTTTTTGCTAGTATATAAATGGATTTATACATTAATTCCGCATGTTCTAATTGATGATGGAATACAGCAAAAACTACACGATTTGTGTTGAACCTCCACAGTCCACACTAGTCTTATTTACGTCAACACCATGGAGTAGCTGCGGGGGCCTCTAAACAAATAAAGGAAGTAAACACCACTCTGGCCAAGTAAAAAATAAGAATACTTGAAACAGACCAATGTAGTCATCGAGCTAAAGTCAAGAGATGACCTCGTCGCCTCCTCTGTTGAAAACATACTACTGGTGGGGTTGAAATACTAACAGACAAACCCCAAGCGAAACGACTGCTCCTTTAAAACTAGACTTGTCTGGTTAGTGCACAGAGAAATCGATCATGTTTGACCGTGCCGGTGATGACGTCAAGTCTCATCATCATCATTTCAGCCACAAGTAGTCCACTGCTGGAGCCTGGTCATAGTTCTCCTACATGGATTTCCAAAAAGAGTGGTTGAAAGCGGCTGCGCCCAACATCTTCCTGCCACTTGTTTGAGGTCGTCTGGCTAACTAGGGCTGGTCATCTTACGCTGCGCTTGCCAGTGCGTTGTTTCCTTTTGAGAACTTTTCGACCTCATCGGCCATCAGTTCTAGGTGTTATGTGGCCTGCCCACTGCCACTTTAATTTCAACTTCGTCAAGTCTAGTTTGTATTATGTCAGTAATTTAGTGAAGTAGTGAGTAAGTAATACCGCGTCAGTACGTTGCCACGTGAACTGATTCTCTCCGTTTTCTTTCGACGCTTCCTCATTGCACTTCGAAAACGCTGAAAGCGCTTTTGCGAAGGAGGGGTTGCTTACTGCTCTACCAAATTACTAACATAATGTTAACTTAGTATTCTATACATTTATATTAATCACTTAAAATTCCAACTCTTTATACACTTAAGTCATTAAAACACATACTATTTACGATTGCGTGGTTAACCACGCAATCGTAAATAGTATGTGTTTATTTAATAGCTCCAAAGAGTCATCATCTCAGCCATACGAAGACCACTGCTGGAGATAGGCCTCCCCCTTGGATTTCCAAAAAGACCGATTGGAAGCGGCTTGCATCTAGCGTCTTCCCGTCACTTGTATGAGCTCCTATAAGAGAGTAACTAATCAAAGACACAGTTAAGCATGTGCCAGAAGATAATGTACCCACAAAAAATAAAAACCTAATGTTAATTTTAAACTCTTTAAAAATATTACAAGCCGGGTCCAATTTCGTAGCAAGTCATGATCAAAAAACCACTTCAAAGAGTAATCTATCTACATATATATACGATACTTTGAAGGTAAAAACCAAATCAGTCAATTTGTTTAGGTTAATAGGAGGTAATATGGAAGCAGGCTTACATCTAAATAAGTAATACGCTGGAACAAAACTATACCAATTTGGACAGTTTGTCAAAGAAATATTTTGTTCATGGTAATTTCAATGAAATAAATAAACAGAATGCATTTCATTTATTCCAGAATAAATTACGGATCGTGTCGTTATAGTACTCGTGCTGTGCGCACGCGCACAACCGGAAATGGCGGCGCCATCTTGACCATACGTGACTTCCTTAACCTTTCTACAACTGCAGAACAATTACACATTAATAATATACACCTGTGTGTATAAACACCGCTTAGAACTTTATCACATTCACATAGTTTCCCACTAGTAATTTTTTCTTAATAGTAGTTATATTTTTATACTTTGATAAAGTAAATAACACAGATATATATATTTAAAACAAGCTTTTATTATGTAATATTATTAATGTTATTATGTGCCTTTATTTAAAAATAAACGTGAACTAAAAGAAGAAAAATAAAGCTTGGTACTGATATTGTGTAGTAAATCTATATGTATAACGGATAGCCTATGGCCACTTTCCGCCTCCATCATCAGAACAACTACATGGTACCTTAGTACTAGAGTGTTGGTCAAGATGAAACAAATATTAATATTAAATATTAACTTTGAAGATTTGACCCCTACAGACAAGCACGGTAAGTTAATATAAAGTTTGTAATTAATCATGTTCATTCGTATACGTCTATTATTATAAATACAATCAGTCGTTTGTCATTTTCCTCGATTGGTGCATTCCTGAGACAGGGCCTTGTGTCAGATAAGTAATTCTGTTCTATGCGGAACTGTACGTTCGGCCCTTGTTGACAACTGTGACTGACAAATTGATAACGTGTCTGTACGTACCTACTCGTAGGTATTTTTTTATATCTATTTGATTTAAGAAGTATACGTAACACTAAACTATACCTGCATTCTAATCCATCGAGAAAATTATGAAAACGTTGTTAGAGATGTCAATCAAATCTAGTATAAATATGTTGAGTTTTAGTGCGGCAGTATACTCTAAGTTTGACATGAAACTAAATCTTACAAGAAAACGTCCTTTCAGCATAAATATTCTAAGCATTACTTTTGTTGAGCCTGCTAAAATATATCTGTAAGTGTATCTGGATGTGTTCAAATCTTTAAATATTCAGCTTCTCCGAAGCAAGCACGCCAGAGTGTGCGTAATTCCAGGTTAATTTCAGCTTACAGTAGTTTTCTGTAGACCGTAAACTGAAATTAACCTGAACTGAATCAGGCAATTTAGCAATCAAACGCAAGTTTAATATTGAATAAAAATAGTTCCCATAATAGTGATGAGAGTGTTTTGTACAGATTTCTTTCTCGCGAGACTGCACTCTCGAGTTTTCTCTCAAGAGCCCTTTTCCCCGGTTTGTAACAGAGTGAGCGAGACTCGTCGCTAGTCTCTTGACCTATCTCGGAGTGCGTCCGAGAGTCCGCCCGCGCCGGTGCGGCTTATTATGAGACCCGACCAGTTTTCATAACAGCCCGCTGACATAATACAACACTTTTTATTTGGAAATGTCAACAGAGCGACACTAGTTTTTGCGAACTATCCAAGGCGAACGGGAAATCGTCCGACGGTTTTATTTCGATACTACATTACTTGTTACTTAGCACGTTGTGCGAGGATGGCACACAATATTGATCTTTAAATTATTTCATTTAGATTTCAAATTTTAACTATAAGATTATAATAATCCGTAATGTTTCTATAGTGTGTTTATATTTAAACTTTTTTTTATTTAAAAGTTTTACAAAACGGTCCAATTTTAAGTAGATTAGTAAATAAGTAAAATTTATTTCTTAAATAGGTAGGTATTATGTATGTACTCACAGTAATGTGTATTGCTTCATTAATGTAATATAACACTTGTTGGTGATAAGCGCAGTGTTATTAAACACCTAAGAGTGTTGTCCAAATTATCCGTATCTCGATCATTTAACTCAATTATCAAATGATGGACAAACATACGTATCTTTATTGAGTGTCCCAGTTAATATGCGTAAAATGTTCAAAAAACCCCTTATAAATGGTGCTGCAATCTTTGCTAAAGATAACTTGACCAGTCTCAACTTGTATGATCACTTCTTTCATGGTAATCTTCTTTTCCCCCCGATAATAGCTTATAGATTCTTCGCTTTCGTTGAAGAAAAACATCGCGAAAATCTATTGCCTGCTGGTAGAATATATTCTAGCGCTTGGCAAGCTAACTAATATTTGTTGCCAATCATCCATTAGATCATTTAGCAGTCTAACTTGACAGCCAGCTCTCATTTTATTACCATCAAACAGCAATAATTAAGAAACTGTCTAAAACCCTAGCTAACTTGATTAAAACCCCAGCTAACTTGATTAATGATTAATGTTCGCGTTCTCAAAGCATTCTCTAAGCAGATGAGTGAGGTTGTCCGCGGCCCGCTCTCCATCAAAACATCCGAATCTAGGTATTTACATAAGAATGAGCATTATGCAAGCGGCACATGACGCCTCCTCTCAGCTCGCCGCCGGAACGGGGTATGTGGGTTACACCACAACACAAGTGTTACACACAATGTGCGGAGTATTGGACCTAATGAGTCACCCTCTATAAGTCTATATGGTCACATGTGATTCTCGCTGCACCTGTGTTTGCCCTGTTTGTACAGTTATTTCTGTACAGCACGTGTGGATCTCGTGGGATCTGTATTAGTTTTTTACACTTCCAAAATCATGTTTATATTCATTGAAATGTAACAATTTTTAACGGATTAATCGCGTACATCTTACAAATATTCATGACCTGATGTTTCGAACACTTTGCAGCGTTTTGCTTTACAATGAGTATCAATCGCAAACACCTTAGAAAACATGTTTATATTGTTTACTTTGTCTAATTAATGACCGAAATTATGTCACTTTTGTTAAATTACAGTTTTGAATAGTCTGAACTGAAATTAATTATATTTTTTTTATTGAAAGGAAGACATAACCTTTAAAATTTTGAGGTATAAAGATAAAATCTCAATATGTTTAGTCACGAATACTATATTGTTGCACAGAAGTTAAATATGGTGGCCACTATCCCAATGGTGGTAAAGTGAGCCTTCCTACTTTTCCTTTCTTCCATTTCGCTCGATGCTACTTGTATTAGTTTATCACATGGAAATAGAAGACTAATAACTTCAGATTTCGTATCGCTGTGTATATAGTGTGTGAGGCGGGAGGACGATAAGTCAGGTGAGCTCTACCGTTTAATCTGAGCCTTTTCAGGCTCGGTTTAGGTTAAGTGGTTTCTTTTGTGCTGCGCGCGATGGAGTTGAGCCATGAGTAATCTTGAAAGCATTATGATGAATTCAGAAGTTATGCCATGTTGTCAGCTGAAATATGTCACTACAATACATAAGTATTGGATGAATTTAATTTAAAACACGACTTTATAGAGAGAGCAGACTACGACGAAGCCACATGAATTTCAGCACGTATCTAGTATCTTTCTTTCTCGGCTCGGCGGTTACTTTCCCACTCAGGAGATCAGAGGTCTTTAGTATCTACTTGTCATAATTTAATTAGGGTATTGCTATTTATAAGATATGATGTTATATTATATTCCATGCAGACTGCCCTTCGAGAAAATATAGTATCTACATGTATGTACATACCTACGTAAACTATAGATATTTGGAATGTGCCAAATTATTGAGCTCTGTCATTTGAAGATATTTTACATGGAAGCTTTCAGTGTTTTTTTTCATTCATGATTATATTATGTCCTCAAAAATGAAAAATGCTGAAAGCTTCCATGTTAGGTACCATCAAATGAAAAAGCTTAGTTAGTACATTTCAAATACTTATTATACGTATAATTTAAGTATGTATACACACTTATATAATAAATAGACACCGGGCTCCGTGACCTTTGTCAAACTTATACTTAGTCTGGCCATAAATACTGTTACAGTTAAAAAATAAGAAAAATATTACATTTGAATTTGGAATCTGTCATTTTTATACGATTGTTCATTGAGTTTTCTAATTTTGGCGCCAATACATTGTACAATATTTTGCGATATTAAAATGTAGTGGGGTGATAAAGAGAACCGAATCGCTGTGATTGCATTACACAAAGTTGGTATGGAGCCAAATGCAATTTTTAAAACTCTCCATACGCTTGGTATTAGTCAAATGTTTGTGTACCGGGCTATTAATAGGTACAATGAGACCTCCTCTGTTTGTGACAGAAAAAGATCTGGCCGTCCACGTAGTGTTCGTACGAAAAAGGTGGTCAAAGCAGTAAGGGAAAGAATTCGAAGAAATCCTGTCCGAAAGCAAAAGATTTTATCTCGGGAGATTAAGATAGCACCCAGAACCATGTCGCGTATTTTAAAAGATGACTTAGGACTTGCAGCCTATAAGAGACGCACTGGTCATTTTTTAACTGATAATTTAAAAAAGAATAGGGTGGTAAAATCGAAACAACTACTGAAGCGGTACGCAAAGGGAGGTCACAGAAAAATTTTGTTTACGGATGAGAAAATCTTTACAATTGAGCAACATTATAACAAACAAAATGACCGTATTTATGCTCAAAGCTCTAAGGAAGCTTCCCAATTAGTCGACAGAGTGCAACGTGGGCATTATCCGATTTCAGTGATGGTTTGGTGGGGTGTTAGCTATGAAGGAGTGACTGAGCCATATTTTTGTGAAAAAGGTATCAAAACATCGGCACAAGTGTATCAAAATACCATTCTTGAGAAGGTAGTTAAGCCCCTTAACAACACCATGTTCAATAACCAAGTATGGTCCTTCCAACAAGACTCGGCGCCAGGTCAAAAAGCTCGGTCCACGCAGTCTTGGTTGGAAGTGAACGTTTCGGACTTCATCAGAGCTGAAGACTGGCCGTCGTCTAGTCCTGATCTTAATCCGCTGGATTATGATTTATGGTCAGTTTTAGAGAGTATGGCTTGTTCTAAACGCCGTGATAATTTGGAGTCCCTAAAACAATCCATACGATTGGCAGTGAAGAATTTTCCCATGGAAAGAGTGCGTGCTTCTATTGATAACTGGCCTCAACGTTTAAAGGACTGTATTGCAGCCAATGGAGACCAC
Organism: Lycia hirtaria; assembly: GCA_947563715.1. Classification (NCBI taxonomy): domain Eukaryota; kingdom Metazoa; phylum Arthropoda; class Insecta; order Lepidoptera; family Geometridae; genus Lycia; species Lycia hirtaria. The sequence continues at coordinate 32,824,983 of OX387375.1, forward strand.
TTCGAATAAGCTTTTATATTTTAAATTGTTTTATATTTATGTATTAAACTAACACACTGTAAAAGTAATAAATATTATTTGCAATAAAAAAATAATTTTTTTCTTCGTGACAATATTTATGGCAAGACTAGGTATACCATCGTTAAAAACATTGTTACGGGAAAATTACAAGATTACTTTAATTTACTTACCTAATATATTACTATGTCATGTGTATACCACGAGTAGACCAGCGACCCGCTAACTCTAAATATATCGTCGTAAGATAAGATGCAGAGCATAACAATATGTTCGGATTTTGGTTTTTATTTTGTTAAGCTATAACTAACTAGCTAACTTGTACTGTGGACATAGACATGTATTGTTATTTAGTAACACATAGTAAGCACTAATAAGTGAGAGAGTGGCTACCTTGTGAAGTGTATACAGGGTGTAGGAATCTACTGAGACTCCTCGAACGCAGATAAAACCGCGGGCTGCTGCCTGTCTACTGTAAACATAAAGTTTCTACAATCCATGTTTCAAAAATACTTCTTTTAAAAGTTATCTAATAACAACGAACTTAAAGACAACCTCAATTTCTTGAATCTAACCATTGACCAAGCAATACCTAGTGATAAATGAATCCGACACCAACAATGCAAAAATACAAAAGCTGACGAGTGAAATTCCGGCGTGGATAGGTATAGCACAAAGCGACCAGTGTATCGTAATCGTAACACATTGATAGTTTTATTTTAGTTAATGATCGTCTCGGAGGACGAGCGGCGCCCGCGCCGCCGCCGCCGCGCAACCGCCACCGCGCCGCTGCCGCCGCCGCCGGCGCGTGCGCTCCATCGATCGACGTCAGCTAGAAAGTCGTCAAGTTATCATATCGAGGTCGCCGTGATCCACGATGACATAATGCACTTACCCGTATGGCTGACATCTTTGGGATAAAGTTCATCAGCGTCGTCGTCATCAAATTTGTGGATTTTATCAACTTTAAAAAGCTGTCTTTTCAAAGTTGATAAAATCCACAAATGTTTATTCTCTTGCACAGACAGAGAGAGAGAGAGAGTTTTTCAGACATATTGACGAGTATGTGAGACTATGATAAAGCTGGAATTAAACGGTTTTGGAATAAATTAACTCTTTCTCTATATTGTATAAAGGAGCAAGCTCAAGCAAAATTACGAGAAATCTAAATAAAATCAAGACAAATCTAAAATTTTAACTCGATGTTTGTCCACATACCCTGTACCCTGTACACAGGTCGTGTGATTTACAAACTCGCTATCTTATATAATAATTGCAGGTTTTCATTAAATAAAACATGCAAACCCTAAAAGCACTCTAAAAGCTTTTATCTTGTAAATTCGTCAAATCGCAAAGGTCTGAAGTTGAACCAGGAATCTTGACATAGAAACACAAATCTACGTAAGAAACCTTTGCTTAAAAACAATCCATACATCGAAGTTGTATTATCAAGTACGCAAGTTAGAAAATAACGGTATCATTATCGGTATGATTCCGCTGATAAGCGATGTTTGCAGAATAAATCCAAATGACGCGTACCTAATAATCATACAATTATATCAGAAGATATCATATATAGGCTGTATTGATAACATGATACTATATTTTTATCAGTTATTTTGTTGGCGCGTGCAGAACTGCTATTAAGGTATAATTGTCTCTTTTGTATCTCAGTGGCGCCGCCGAGCCGGCCGGTGCCGGTGGGACTGGGGACACTCTGGTGCGTTGATAACGACTTGATAACGAATGTAACGAGCCGTTATTATTTTTGACGTGATAACGTCTTATGCTGGGGCCACACTAAGGTTAACGTCAATGCCTGTCATCGCGATAAATATTGCGTTAATTATTAACGTGATATAGTGAGTGGCTACACTTGAATGCCCATTCTTGGCGATAAAATTGGCGCTGAATTCCTTGAATGGCAATGTGAATGCCGTTGTCAAATTATCGCGTTAGTAGTCGTGGCCACACTTACGTTAAACGTCAATCATCGCGATAATTAACGGCATTTCCCGATAGTGTGGCCCGAGCATTATAAATCGATGAACGTCGGCTGCACGCACGAAATAGCATGGCTCATTGTCACGTTCCGCCTGAGCCGAGCGTGCAAGCGAGAGCGCGGAACAAGCGATAGAGAGGCACGATCGGCCTAAGCGTTCGGCTTGTGACGCATCGTTATCACGTAAAATTATCGTCCGTAAACCGACTTTACAGACAACCATTTTTTATTTTATTTTGCAGTATGTGAATATTGCGAATGAATTTATAAATAGAGTATACGGTTTTTAATTCAAATTATCGTCCAAATTTACCTGATACAAATTAATAAGATCAAAATATGAAGTCTATTTTTACATACCTAGTATCTAAAATTGACTGTAAATAAAATAAAAATATATCTTTATAGGAAACAAAATCTTCATATAATGCATTCGCTTAGATTATAAATACCTACAGCGTTTTCCTCAGAACTTAGATTGAAATTCATATCCTTTCGGATTTGAATGATTATTTGAAAAAAGTAGATAGATATTATTTATAATACTTCTTTGCAATATCTGTACAAATATTAGAAATAGGTACTGGTTGTAATTTATAAACATAATAAAAATACATAACATACATACATATATAAAAGCAGCCAAATTAAAATGGGATTGGGCGGGGCATGTGACTCGCATGCATCCAGAAAGATGGGCTCAGATCGTCACGCAGTGGACGCCAGATGAACGACGCTGTCCAGGTAGACCTAAGAAACGCTGGCGCGACGATCTTGGAAAATTCCAAAAAGATTGGCAGCAGATGGCGCAGGACCGTGACTTGTGGAGGGAAATGGGGGAGACCTTTGCCCAGCAGTGGGACAGCATAGTTTAATAAAAAAAAAAAAAAACATACATTTATTACACAGTTTATATATTTATCGAGAAAATACTACGAATATACCGTATATCTTTAATTTTATTACATACAGCTTTAGAAATTGAAACACTATTGTTTTACTTTGTTATGAATACAATAGACAATAAATGTTGGGAAAAAAACAACACAACTTTTGCACCTTAAATGCCATAGTATAGAAAACTACTCACGTATGTCTGTGACTAACCGTTGTTTTTTGCAACTTTGTGTATGTGTGATAGTTAGACTGTGACAATGTGCAGATAAACTACTATGGAAACCATAGAGTAAACTATAGTGTTAAAATTCTCTTTGGATAAAGAAAATAAGTTTGTAACAATTATTTATTTGAACTTGATATTGTTTTTCCCAACTTAAAAAAATATGTAATTTTAAAAATATTCTTAGATATAAAGCACATTTTGTTGAGTAATTATCCCTGGTGTCAGTATTTATGTTATTAAATTAAGTCTATGCATATAGAAATACGGAAGCTCGGGATGCGAGTGAAACTCGTACTTTGCCGAATTTGTTCATGAAATTAGTTAATCGCAAGAATTTATAAAAGCCATTGAATGTTTGTCGAAAAACTCCGTCATCAATATTTAAATAGCTAGTTTAGTTATAATAATAGTAAAAAAGTTTCAACAAAAAATACGAAATTTCATCTTTCGCACAAAATGTGCGATGACATATAAAGCCTTTTATGTTAAAATAGCAAATTCAAAATTTAACCCTTAAAAATGGCTGCATAACAAAATCTTAATCGCTACCACCACGGTGACGGTGCGTCGTCTCTATGCGTGGATATTCTCACCTAACGAACGGGTATTGTCTCCGAGCTGGCAGCGAGCTGCACTCGGTACTCACGATTTCATAAGATTAGAGGCAAGAGAGAAGTATACGTTCTGAAAACTCTAAAACACGCTAGATGAAGTCCTCTTTAAAAAAACAGATTAAATAGATATACATACAGATATACTAATATATAGATATCAAGATATACACATATACAGATACACAGATACACGCAGACTTTTTAACTCAGAGGTGTCTGTGTTAAAAAGTCAGCAGACCGGAGCGAGCGACGAAATGAACTTCGATTTCATCTGCTTCTTTTTCGAGACGATTATTGTTAATAGGAACGAATGAAGTTAATTTCATTTCATTTCGTCTACGTGTCATTTTAGTGTAATTGCTGAAAGACTAAAACCGTAAAGGTAGAAAGAAACGCGCTCCATCGTGTTCTACAATGTGGTAAACGTGTTCTCAAATGGCTAGAAGTCTCGAAGCATACTCTATTGTAGACTGCAACGTCGTTGAACATCAGGCGAGGTGGTGGTCAAGCGCAAGCCAATGATAAAATAACAACGTACATACAAGCATTGTAGAAGACTAAGTCCAGATGGACAGACGATACAGTTGGCTGCAGCTGAAAGCTGGAGCTCGTATTAAATAGCGATTGGCGTAAAATGGGAGTGACTCTAATGAACTAACAATTAATTCGTTGGACTAATTGAAATTAAACAATTTTAACGGATTTATCGCCTATAAAATTATTTAATACGCGATAAATCCGTTAAAATTGTTTAAAATCACTACAGTTGATGTTAGGGAGTTAGTGAAGTGAGATATTTCTGCACGTGAGTGAATCGATGTAATGTTTTGTGATACCGTCCGCGTCCGTGCTCCGTGCGTGGAGCGATGTCCGCAGCTTGCGGTATCGCTCTATTCTCGTGTGCAGCGTGTACTCGTACCTACTCCACGTTCTCGAAATATTGCTGTCTGACATGCAATACCTTGCTCGTTTTTTTGTATAGCTGTACGGAATTTGTATTACAATTTTTTTTATTGTCGAGTATGCCTTGTTCTTATTTGAAGCTGAATTTTTATTACAGCAGTAGTATTATTTATTTTGTGATTTCAGTATTAATATACCTATAAATGTCAGCTGTGATATTAGTTGCCACTTATATGCTTTTGGCTATAAATAATTATAGAGTTTATAAAACTGACATTTCAAAATATGCAATTCGTTTAATTGGAGGACATTTTTTCAGTTATTTCTTTATAAAAACTAAAGTAATGAACTGATTTTGATAAAATTTCTATGAAACCAACACTGAACTAAACAAAAAAGAATCATCAAAATCACTTCGTAATTAGCGAAGTAATCAGTGAACAAATATACAAAAAAAAACATAAGAGAAGAGAATAGAATAACTTTCTTGTTATTGGAAATCGGTTAAAAATCAAATAAAATCTTTACTATCTCTGTTTATGATTTCAATGTAACTCTAAGCATTTAGCTAAATTAGTACATATTTGTTACCATCATTATTTGTGTTATCTTGTGATTATGTAAATAAAAAACCGGCCAAGCGTGAATTAGTATACACACGACTTTTACACACGGACAACAAAATATCTTAAAAGGGCTTCTATTTTTTTCCTTTTGAGATTTGAAACCCGAAAAAGGTTAAGGAAAGGGTAATTGGCTACAGCCCACCTTCTATTAAATGACGATGTATTTCAAAATAGTGAGTACCTAACCTAGACTGGACACTAGCTCTCAAATAAGATCTGAAATACTTCATTAGGTTCCTGCCAAAACATATTTTATTATATTTTGCTTATCCTTCCGCATCAATTGTTTTTAGCCTTCAAATCCCCTTTATTCCATAGGAAAAACAAGAAATGTTTCCTTCATCGAGAAAATATTTCTAAAAATAAATTTTATTTATTACACAGCCAAATTACATGAAATCCCGTGCGAGCCATAACTCCTCCAGCCTTCCGATACAATTACGTAGGCGTCCGGTCGCCGCCCGCGCTCTCGCGCTCCAAGGGTGCCGCGTGCGCCCTTATTGACCCCTTCATTTGTGGATCAGGTCAAGTCATCTGAGTCAGGGGCCAGGACTGCCGGACACGTCACTCCTCACTCGTTTATCAGCCAGGATGGAGTAGGTATACCTTACGTACGCAGTTTGTCTGAACTATTTTCGTAATAAAAAGTTTATAATGATTCGGTCCTTTTTACCTCATAATTGTTTAGTCACAAGTAAGTTAAAAACCTCCGACATAAAGAACGGCTGGTCCGACTTTGATGAAACATTTAGGAACACTCTCGATAAAATCCTCTTTATGACACAGACAATTACATAGATACTCATATATGTCAAACTTATTGAAGTGGATGAAGGAAGTGTTATGTTTTAGCAATCTATATACCATTGAATAATATATATTTTAATGATGACGCCGGTTTCAACCGTTTTAATAGACACACAGAAAATCGAGTAAGTGAGGTTTAGTAACCGTTAGGTAAGTAGGTACTCTTTTTTCCGAAGATATGAGGTATCAAAAGACAAGGCTCGGTATCAAAGGCTCATTTATGAAAAAAATATTGCAAAATTAAATATGCAGAAAAGAAGCTTGCCTTCTTTTCTTTGGTTTAAATTGCTGAATTATTTTGTTTAAATAGAAATTTACGAAATATTTTGTGAATAAGAGATTAGTATATTTTATTACATATTGGCGTATCAAACTAACTACCGTATTTTCTTGCAATTTTCCCTTATTGATCAACTATTAAAATCAATACAATTTCATGCGATATTTCTTCAGTGGTGAGTTAGTTAATGCAGTAGAACAACTTCCCGTTTGGAAATATCCTGCTGTTGAAACTAGTGCTTGTCCTTACTGGCAATTGTGATTGGCAATATGAGCGAGGCCTTTCTAACAATATCAACATTTTCGAAGGTTCTCCTTCCCACTCGTTACCAAATAGTTAACCTATCATTGTATCATCTACTGCTGGACATAGGCCTCCTCCATGGACGACAAAAGACCGATTGAAAGTGGCTTGCATCCAGTGTCTTCCCGCCACTTGTATGAGGCAACTTGCCTTGCATATTATAAATAAAATTTATGATCGACGTTTTTGAGGTCAAAATCATAATTTTAACTAAAACTAAGTACCTACTTGGGTATTTTCTTATTTTTTTTTTGCTGAAAAATATATATAGATTCCTTCAAACGTTCATAAATTAAAATAAAATGGATAAGTAACAACCAAAGCATTAACAGAACTTCAAAAAAATTTACAAAAGTAACATTTTCTGACCGCCAACACTCTTGATATTTGAACAAATAATTCCTAGTTCTTAAGTCAAAATTGAATAACTGTTTCCAAAGAAACATCATACCTATGTATCTACTTGAAGAAAACTGTATAAATATTTCCATAATTTTTCAATTTTACGTAGGTTTTTTATAACAAAGGTGAAGGCAAACTATATAGTTTGCCTTGTTTACTTGCATATGCAAGTTACGACCACGTCGTTTCCATTTATAGGCAAAGTCTAAAAACGATTGAAAATAATCCTTGAAAATAATCTCCTCGTGTCCTTAAATTCTGCATAATTAAAACTAAAGCAACTGTACGACACTGAACAATACGCGAACGTTCCAGAATTAAAAATCAAATTATTTCGAATCGAATTTTAAAGTAACATTGTTAGTCCCGCTGTTTATTAAATTTCCTGAGCCACGGATCTGGGCTGCATAACATTTGTCAAGTAAATTACATTATGGAAATAGAAATGCGTTTCAAATAGGATGATTTATTTCAGGAAAATTGCGAAAATATAAGTAGAATCACATTTATGACGCATACAATACAACAAGATTCTAGGCAATCGCGCTCCATCGTAGACCGTAACTGTCGCTTAGCACCAGGTGAGTTGACGGTCAAGCGCAAGCCTATCGTCGAATAAAATAAAAACATTCGCACAATACACTTTTCCTTATCAGGGTAGACAGACCTCGAGACCGTTTGACACCACATTTAATGGTTTTTTAAAGGTTTCAACCTACAAGGTTTTCGCGATTGCACTCATTGAAATGAAACAAATTTAACGGATTTATCGCGTAGATTTTACATAATTTTGTTATATTTTTATGATTTTTATAATATTTTATTTTATGGAAATAAATCCGTTAAAATTTCTTTCATTTCAATGTGTAAAGTTGTTTTCTAGTGATAGAGGGTCCGCAGATCATCTACAAACACGACATTTTCCCTCAAATACTTGATACTTATCCTACTTTTACAGTAAACACGAGAAAAAAAGCAGCTGACACATATTAGTGTATTTTACATATAATTATTGTTATATATGATGTGATGCACAATCAAGATTTGCCCTTCACGGTAGAGTAGTAGGCACATTGAGTCACTGCACTGTAAGCGGTAATGCACCCTGACTCAACTTCAGGTAAACTGAGATATGGTGGTGTTTGAACAAGGGAATGTATATTAACTGAGTGTATTCAGGGTGATCTCTACCGACTCTACTAACCTATACTGTGAACCTACAGTTGTTTTATCTGTTGTTTGCTCTGTCTTACTCATACGTATGCAGACTTCTACACTTGACGTCGTGCAATGTTAAAAATATCATCACAAGTTTACATAAAATACATGACATTATTATGTCTGATAATCACGTATTATGATATTAAAATAATTAAATATTTTAAAATTTTTACATAAACTTTTATAAATTAAATTAAAAAAAATGATTAAATTGCTTTTCTGATGAACGATGATTGATGTAAGTCTAGCCTGGTCAAGTTGGACACGACCTCATACAAGTTGCAGGTTGACGCCGGATGCAAGCCGCGCGCAACCGGGCTTTTTGGAAATACATGAGGGGGGAAACTATGTCCAGCAGTGGGACTTCGTGTTGCTGAGATGATGATGATGAAGTCAATGGTTCTGTTAATATAGATAAACAAATATACATTCATCAAACATCAGTACTTCTGAGTGAATTGAAACTTCAATACATAATATTAAAGTATTCTGCGGTAGATACGGCACGAGTATTACATTTCTCGACTTGTTTTACTTTAACCTTTTTTTATTTTTATTTAATTTTTATCTCCACAGACACCAGGGTCCGTGACCTTTGTCATAATTACAAACTATTGTTTACTACTTATCGTTACGGGAAAATTATTTTATTTTAATTTAAGTACTTATTACTATGTTGCGTGCAAACCAGCGACCCGCAAGCAGCACCCGATCACGAGTATGACGCATGTGCCAGCCATCGCCCTCCTCAACCATATGTTGGAAGAGGGCAACCCGCCACATACAGCCGCCGCAAGAAGGAGCCTTCGATGGTGAGCATGAATGCTCAAGGTGCTAAGGGTCTTACTTTAACCTTAAATAAATCATTCATTTGACAACTCAAGTATTGGAAAATGAAGTAAATCACCATTTGAAGCAAGCATTTCCAATAAATAAAGTGGTTTCACATTGAAATCTATTTATTCTGAATATAAATGAGTTTGTTCATCGTTCACTCGTCGCTCATCGGTCACCGAGACCGAATGTCGATGACTTTGCGAAACGAAACGTGTTAGTCTAGTAAAAATAAATCCGTTTGTATGGAGCAGATCCCAGTATTTGCAACAGGAGGGATTCTTTGAAATTATGATAGGAAAATAACTAAATATCATAGATCTACAATAACCCCCGATTTATAATACATATTTAATGTACAAAACTCATTTTCTCTATGTTTCTACAAAATCAACCTGGTGATTATAAATAAATAAGTATAATTCTCAATTATCAACCAATATGGATGTTTTGTTTAGCTATAAACTTGAAAAACACAACTTTAGGTATTTTCATGGAATTTCTCAAGTTTTTCTGAAGACATCTCATAACTACGACATTGTGACAAATGTACTTCAAAACACCAATACTATCACATAAATAACAATTTTTTTTGTTGCATTTTACGAGGTCAAAATTTTATTTTTACTGGACTATGTGTAGTGTAGGCGAATATGTAAACGAATAGAATGCTTGTTAGTTTAAGCTTAGGTTAGGGGTAGAATTTTAAGCTGTTTATTTGAAAATACGAGGGGTGATTGTTGCATTAACTTGTAAGAGGTTTTGTCAAAAAATAAAACCGGACAAGTGCGTCAGACTCGTCCGCCGAGGGTTCCGTATATAATATAAAATGTAATTATATTACTATAAGTGCTGCCATGTAATTAATTTGCAGGCTTCTTTGATTGAATATAAACGTATTGTTCAGGTATATTCTGTAATCTAAGTCAGCGCTCAAGTGAGCTGAGAGAGAACTAAGAGAATTAAATTATTCTGGTTTTTTACCACGGATAAACGTCCAAATATCGAATTGCGTTATAATTTATTGAGTTGTTTTGTATTAAGTACCTACTATATGTCTTATCATAGTATATCCTAAACCAATAGCCCTTGCAAGTGGCAATGCTCGAAAAGATCGGCTAAGTTGTAAGTTCTGTAATATATAATGTATTTTTTATTCATATATACTTAGTGGCAATAAAGAATATGAGTATGAGCATTCGATAACCAAATATATTTTACGAAATATATTTTTCTCGCATCTCACTTCATTTGCAAGCTCACGGAATATGTATGCATCTTACGTGTAGTTATCATGGTGTAATAATTACACTCATGTTGCAAACGATGTCGTGGCTTAAAATTTACACTAACGACGTTTTAGTGACTTTGCTTGTCCCATAGGAACCGTATAGTTTTACAAAATGTACACCAAAAACAGCATTTGAAAGTAAAGAGGAAGTAATACAGATACAGCCGTCTTTTCTCACGAATGTAATTAAACAAAATTACAAAGTTTGTATAGGTCCTAGCTAAAAACATCTGTTAGCTCCTGTTTTATCTTCAGTATTTTGACGTCATTCTTCTATCGTTTGCCTATCCGTCACGTCGAATTTCAATTCCTTTGTTCTTTCGTTCTGTAGGCCGTAGGTAAATACAATTCGATAGAATACTTGCAGTTGAACAAAGAAACAGGTTCCGAAGGCTTCCGAACCGATTTCTAAACTAATTTATTGAGGATGCGATAAAAACGCGCACACGTCTGCCATATGATGCACATGTGTACACGACTACACGTACTGTACCGTAACACTCGCACTTGACCGCGTTTTCGGTTATATTTCATTCTCTCTGTAAATTATTATTTGGGGTTCTAACCCCTATTTCCCTATTATATCTTAATAGTTGTCAGTTATAGAGCAGCACATTAACATTTAAGGCGATAGCTGTCGCTTACTTACCATCAGGCAAACAGTCTGCTTATTTGTTACATTTTACACGTATAAAAACTCTGATAACAAGATATCGGCCTGGTATGTTCCTTTACAATAAAAAAACCTGTCACCTGGTTTATACGCAGGAGAATAGTAATTTAGTCTAGCGGCGAAAGATTTAGTCCATACTGAAAATGATTATAAAACTAAACCATTACTTTTCGTCAATTTTCGCCACATTACATGTTCCTAACATCATAAGTACCTACGATAAAACACCCAAATTTAAATTTACGAAACTGATTTTATTCGTTTAACTAACTAATAAAAGTATTGTTTTGTTCACAGGTAAGCATCTGAGAATCCAATTGAGTCCCATCGGAGCCAAATATGAAGGATAACTAGAGGTGAAACAATACTATACAGTATAGTATACACATCTTAATGGAAACATATTTGATGAACTATGTTACATGTTTCGATCATTCTTATGTTCATCCTCATTCTACATGGCTCTAACTTTAGCCGTTTAGTTTACCCAAAGTAACAATGGATGTAATTAAATTATCTCACATTTACTATAACATTTTAGATGGCTAAGGGTTCGGATAGACGGAGTGGGGACTTTTAGCATCTAGGTTCGTATCGTACCGCGTTTGAAGACTGCGTTCAAATACTGAATTGTGTTCTGCAGTTGTTAGAAGTTTTTCCGCAATGACACGTGACTTGCTGCATTTGATTGTGTGCTAGTAGTGTAGTGTCCGGTCACTGCGGCTCCCGAAAAGTCACTGAATCACTGATCGCACTTGATCTTACATTTTAACATATAGATAAATGAATAAATTATAGCTACATACCGTGGCCCACATCACGCATACATTTTGTAAACTGTCACACATCTGTATCATGCCTCACTTGCTCCAAGTACCTGTCTAGTACGTGCAAGTGGGACACAACTACAACAGTACCATAAAAGGTGGCTACCTCACAACCTGCGTTCACAACAATATGATTGTAGCAACCGATATCCCATCACCTGTAATTGGATACAATAGACAACCACAAATCAATTCAAAAACGATATCAAGGCTAACATTACCTAATTTATTTATATTCAATCTAACCCACATCTACAATTTTATATGCAAAAATGAACCTTATTGTGTATGACATAAGATTAAAAACTTAATTAATTTTGTGGGTAAGTCATTCATGAATGATCTTGGTTTGCATTTGGAAAAGAATCGTATCATTCTGAATATAGAGTCTAAAATGTCTTAATCAAATTACCTTATTGCACAGCTCTTACAGAGCCATATTTGGTGCATAAGCACGCGATGCCTTATTAGTTAGTACTTTAGTAGAACTTAATACAAAGTGATTAAAATAAAAATAAAAACAAGTTGATTAAACTAGAACAATAGATTTAAAAATAATCGGCCAAGTGCGAGTCGGGCTCGCGCACGAAGGGTTCCGTACTATCATCTATAATACTACAAAGTTTAGTTCTGTTTATAAAATAACGAGAAATCAACGAAATTCCAAGTAGTAAATTGCAAACTTATAGGTAGGTTTTCGATACACATCCGGGCAGCATGACGACGCTCGCGCGAATACGCGCGTCTATGGCTCGCTCCGTCATGTTACCTCCCCCGCTACCCGCGCGTTCGCGCCACCACTATACCGCGGCGCGGCGCTCGCACCGCGTTTAGATGCACGGATTATTTTAATTTTGTGAGTTTTTATGTATTAGATTAGGTATTTATTTTTATAGTTAATATATTTCTAAATATTTACTTACAAATATTCAAGTTTCTACCTGTTAATTAAGATCGAGTAAAAATTGCTTAAAAATTACGTTTGTTGTATGGGAGCCCCCCTTTAATATTTACTTTATAGTTATTTAATTATTTATTTTGAAAGGTAATATACAAGTAAGTATTCTGTGAAAATTTGAAGCGTCTACCTGTTACCGTTTTTAATATTGAGCAAAAAAATACGAAAAAAACACGTTTATTGTATGGGGACCCCCCTTAATATTTAATTTTTTTTAATTTTTAGTATTTGTTGTTATAGCGGCAACGGAAATACATCATTTGTGAAAATTTCAGCTTTCTAGCTATCACGGTTTATGAGATACAGCCTGGAGACAGACAGACAGACAGACAGACAGACAGACAGACAGACAGACAGACAGCGAAGTCTTAGTAATAGGGTCCCGTTTTTACCCTTTGGGTACGGAACCCTAAAAAACAAATGCTCATCTGTGTATAAGAACCAAAATGTGTAGAACTCCCTTTGAATGGCACTTTTACGATCCCGAGTTCAACTAATTAACATGGCTTTTAAACTACATAAAGTAATAGAGAAAATCTAGAAACATACATACATTCAAATAAATTGATGTCCTTCTTGGGCAATCGAGTAAAACAAAGTTTTCTAGAATGATTTTTCTGTCTAATATTAATTATCATATTTTATAGTAGGTATAATATACATTAATGGCATGTATATATCTACATAATTATAATGACTAGAATATTCGATATAGCACGGCCTCTCGACGCGCCGCCGCCGCGCCGCCGCCGCACCGCCGCGTCGGCGTAATGTCAACAACACTGTCCAACATTACCTAAACACTTGTCTCGTTAAGCCGCCGCCAGATTAGAGCATGTTAACTGGTCATCAGTTCAACTACTTGCGCTAATTACAGCACCAATTAGTCCTTCGTTTACAGATGAACCGCTTAATCCCCGCCGGACTCGGGTTACACACGCAGTCGCTATCGGGCACCCGACTGAGGACTGGTAATCCTCGATAGTCGTTTACTTGTCCTGTGATTAAGATACTAACTTACTTAAGAAAATATAGTTAGTATCTTCATTGTTTTTCATAGAAGTAGGTACAATAAATGGCTTGGTTTTATGCTGGGTTATTTCATACAATTATAGAACGTTTTAGAATACATGCAAGTTTAGAAAAGTTAAAAATTCCAGAATAAAAACCTACCAACCTACCAACTGAACTGATTCTGATGAAAACCTACCAGCTGAACTGATTCTGATGAAAACCTACCAGCTGAACTGATTCTGATGAAAGCCTACCAGCTGAACTGATTCTGATGAAATTATCTCGTTTTTGATAAAAAAATAGATCAAAATCGATAAATCCGTTTGAGAGCTACGATACTACAGACAGTGGCACAAATACACAGATACACACGTCAAACTTGAACACCCCTATTTTTGGGTCGGGATTTTAATTTGTCTTTTTATAATGCCATGTTTATTATCTTTAGACCTAGTTAGGTGCATACACATGAGAAATATTCTCAAAAGCATATATGTTGATGGACATATTAAAAATCTAGAAACTAAAACCTAACACTAATACCTAACAATAATATCACAACATTCTACTTCTCTCCAACAATAAGAGACGCAAAGAAAACGAACACATTATTCTTAAAATACAATTAAAATATGTAATATTGTATCTATCTGGAAATCGTTTAAATAATACTTAATTAAATGAAGCATGTTGCTATATGTATTTATTATATACACATTAAATGCCTGATGTGTGTAAACTGTAAGCTAAATATTGCAATACCACCTAGCATACTGCATAATACATAATAGTTCACTGACAGTTGTTCAATAAATAATTCTAATTTCTGATTTCTGAATAATGTCGGCCAATAAACAGCACAAAATAGTCCAATTACTCATCAAACCGAATCTCAGCACATTTCTGACGAATCAATATTGGACTTAGTATTTCGTATCTGCGCTTGACTGCAACATCAACAGTACGGTAATCGTAAAAGCATTCTTCACCTACACGCTAGATCCAGCCGAGACGAACTACAAAATGTGGTTCACGATCACAACACATGTCATTGACATTATACACACACTGACACATGCGAGTGTGGGCGTGAGACCACAACACAACCCGACACATTTCATAATCAACACATGTTTGGACAGTTTCGAGCGCCGCATTTAATTTCACACATTAACGTTTTATTAATATGGGGGTTCAATATGTTTGTCAAAATATATATCATAAACAAATGTTTAATTAATAAAACGTAAATTAAAATACAATATATAATTATTAATAAAATACAATATATTTTTATTTTCACCTATTTTTCATAATGCATTCATTCTGTGTTCGTATCCAGTCCATCGTCTTGTTACATGTCCGGCGCCTGTCGTGCTACTCTTTGCCTTCAATTGTTTATTCATCATTATAATTTTAATAGAAAGTACTTCTGGTCAACAATATGGAGGAATAAGTCGTTTACATGATGGTGTAACTGTGTATACGAAGTACGGGCGAACACAATACAATTCAGGAGACGCCTCGGTGAAATTCGTACGCCCGATTATTTCCGCGACTGCGCAAGTGAAGGGAGGCGTTTAAGTGAATTTGCATTTATCTAACTGAAAACTATAAAGAAATCTCAAAATATCTAGTGAGCACACGTAGCTGCCAGTTTCTTATTGTTACAATTAGATGTTTTGATATTATCTTTAATAATAAATAAGAAAAATTGCAAGTTGCCTTAGGGCCCTAATTTTGGTACTAATTTTTGAGAATCAATAGGATGAGGCGGGAATTTATAGACCCAATAGCGTGAATAAGCAGTGCGAACATGTGAACAGTGAATGGATGCAAACATTTGTGATAGCTATTAATCGATCGATTATAAACATCTACGTACTTTTTGAGGCTAATTGCGTCACACACTACTGAACCTAATGATTTTTAACAGAGCTAAACCACATACCGCTCCTTTACTTGTCATGGTAGTAATAAAACATGATTTTCCCCGTCTTAAGCTAAGCCTTTTTGAGTGTGTCAGAATGAGTCTCACGTTTTTGGCTCAACAAGAAACCCTTCGAGGAAAAGTTAGTGAAAAACGAAAAGTACGAGGAAAAAATGTATCCCCAACTATATATTCGAATCAGATAAGAAATCGTTTAGGTCAACAACCACATTCAAATGGATAAGTACCTATAAATCATATTTGTGAAGGATTCATAAACTGGTTCTGATATGACACTCGTAATATAATAGGATTATCCCGTCAGACCGGTAATATAGTAATTAAACAAAACTACCTAAATCATCTCTGTGTAGATGGACACCGGCTGATAATTATACTCATTTGATGAGAATAATAGCAAAATTGCAGTAACTCATGTCTATTTTGTGTCGACATGTTTAACTATATAATTATATGTGTATAGTTTCAACCGCTAGTGCAATGCGCGACGCGAACCGACATTGACGCGTGTACTCCTTCGCAACAGACCGCCAAACAAATGCAATGGAAATTGAACCCGGAAAAACTCAAAAAAAATAAAGCCGGACAAGTGCGAGTCAGACTCGCCCACCGAGGGTTCCGTACAAACTAGTAGATAATAGTCTTATATTTTTTTATATTTTCCTTCTTATACCGAAAAATCTACATCATAAAAATATTTAAAAACCTGTTTTAACTTATGCTAATTAAGCTCTTTCTTATGATACCCCACATGATACGGTTAATTCACTTTAAAATTTGGATCCTTATTCCTTGAATAAAGACAATATTTTTTTTGTGATTAAATAAAAAAATCCGGTTTTAGGATTTTTCCTATATATTTACTCGAACTCTAACACAATGCTTCTTGCCAAATTTCATAGTTCTAGCTCACGGGAAGTACCCCATAGGTTTTGATTCATCTGTGAGTGACGAAATGTGCATTTTTTACGACATATTCGGCTATAACTTTTTTTTACGAAAACTGAGAAATTTTATTTTTCGTTCTGCAGCAAAATACTATGGATTTGCGTATATGGTTTTAATTTCAACTCGATACCATCACGCATTCCCGAGATAAAGGTCTTGACACCCGGACAGACGGACAGACGGACAACAAAGTGATCCTATAAGGGTTCCGTGTTTTTCTTTTGAGGTACGGAACCGTAAAAAAATAATTAAGTTGCGCGTTACTTCACTTAAAATTAGTTAAACACCTTATTTTGATAATAAGAATGACAAATGGAACTTTTTTTAGGAAATAATATTTTTTTATTGTAATGAATAAATTTTATTAAGTCACAATTACTTATATTATAAATTAATAATAAATAACAGTAAAAAAACAGCGTGTCACTTAAAATATAACCATAATAATGTAGGTAATTCTGCTTAAGGCCTTGGTAATCTTTCTTGTTTCGAAGTCTTGAAGCACTCTTTGCTTCGGTGTCTTCAAACTGGTACCTACTATATATTCATGACTGATTTTCATGACTGCTTCTCTGTTTTCAAGCTGGTACTCTTAACTTCCGTAACACACGAAAAGATTTCTAAATGCTGCTTGTATGTTCCTGCTGTTTCTTACCTATTGATAAAACGCAATCTTATATTTGAATTGGTATTTTACGTGTTTTCTGGCGTCGGTACTGCAAACTAGATAACATGCAAATAATAAAAGATATGCAAATTCACGAGCTGTTATCGATAACAGATTAATATGAGTTACCTCGTAACACTTTGCCGTAAACACGATAAACACAGCTACAATGAAGATCTACTCGTATTGTTGAA
Source organism: Lycia hirtaria (assembly GCA_947563715.1). NCBI lineage: Eukaryota > Metazoa > Arthropoda > Insecta > Lepidoptera > Geometridae > Lycia > Lycia hirtaria. Next base: position 32,842,639 of record OX387375.1, read on the forward strand.
GCGTTTATAAAGCATGCGGTGGACACATTTGATATCCTCTATTATAGACCAAGTGTGTGTATCTTTTTAGACCACCCCATTATGTAACATTATCTGAGCTGCGGTGTAACCCCTAGCTTGTCAACAGTCTAAATATCTGTTATGTTCCCGATCTTCTTCTTTATTTAACGTACTGTCGAGGTTTTATGACTCTGGGACCAAATTAAACTTTTTGATATAAATTAATTTATTTCCCTAAAAATACTAGTTACTCTCAAAGTGTTTTTTTAGAGTTAGTTGCTGCAAATTTCGTGCAAATTAATCTATTTGTACTTCGAATAAATATTGTGTCAATTTCTATTCCTTTCTGAATTCTGACATCATATTCCACAACAACACTCCAGTCAATTGATATTTAAATCTTCGAGTTTGCATTTTCAAAATCAATATTTAGGAAAGCTGTAATAGCCAGTGTACGTTCCGCGCATTTGGCAAACAATCAAATAAAATAGATACCAGAATCGAACAGATGTTGCTCATTCGAATAAATCCGTCACTATCCCAATCGAGTTGCTAAGTGATGCTTGCTCAACGGTTTTAGGATTCCGTTCACAAAGCTGCCGGAGCCTATTACTATGTGTACGTTTTATGTATATTCTATCAATAAACATCTGTTTAAGATGAACAAATAGAAAGTAAAAAAAAAACACAGAATTATAATTATGATGTTACGAAATGATAAAATTATAACAAAAACTTTAATATTAACAAACCTGTTTTTTCTACGTTTCTTTTGTTATATAATAAAAAAAAACAGTGACAGACCCACGTCCCGAAATTGATATGATTACAGTGCTAAATCTGAATATAATAACAGATGCTAAAATTAACAATAACAATATTGACAAATAACTTACAATACTAACATTTTTCATTTCATTTATTTGAACGCCAAGCATTTTGCCTTAAAAACGACCTTAAAAAAATTGTGAAATTACAAATATAATACCTCAAAGTAAAGCTCATCATTTATGCCGATGTCAGTGTTTATCTTGTGTAGAAATACGGAATCCTCTACGTGCGAATTAAACTCGTACTTTGCTGGTTTTATTAAAGTTGCTGGATTGTGAACTGTGTTGACTGTACTACTGAAGAAGAGATTAGTTTTTTTTTTCAGAATTACAGCGATGTTTCTAGTGTTTGTTTAATTCCTTCCACGTTTTACAGTTTTCGACGCGTGTTGTAAAATGAGAGGAAAATCCCAGCGCGTGTGGAACGGCGTTCGGTAAAAAAGGTTGAAAGTAGAGAGCTCTAAAATAGAGCGTGCCTCCGAGGAGTAGTAACAGATGTTGCTCTACATCACCCTACACTTGTAATATCTCTCCGGAGATCTGAAAGCTAACGAAAACATACTGTACTGTTTATTATTTGCAAGTAATTTTCCCGTGAATGTGTCTCAAGGTATTTGATATTTCCGCGACATGAGTAAACTGACACAACGGACTTTTTATTTTGGTTTACTCACGTCTATTTTTGCGCCGAATTCTCCAACTATAGTTAAACAAAATAAATAACATGTAAAAATGTGTAACAACCACGTTAGCTTTCATAATAAAATTAATTCAACGCACACTGTTGTCAACCGAGAAAAGAGAATTTAATGAAGTTGACACATATTATATTGTATAATACGGGTATTTTAGTCTTGGGTCAGTTAATTAATAGAGCTTTTTCATGTAACTGCGATTATTTAAAACACTTCTAAATATTCAATACCATTGGACAAACGAGTAATTTTAATTGTGATGGGTAAACCAAATATTTCTACCCGAAAACATAGTTTTGTCGGAAAATTTATACAAGTTGTAAATGTGATAATCTTTAAACAAAAGTAAACTACAAGTATAAAGTAATACAAGAAACAAAATAGTAAGGTACAATAACTTGTGTTCTGCGAGTAATTAACTCGTGAAGTCACCTTGCTGGCAATTAGTGGTGACATTTAGGTCACTGGCACATTGTCTACTGCAAAAACTTCATTTTAAATTTAACTTTAAGAGGTAGTTTTAATTTTTAAGCTGTTGAAAATTACCATCTATATGATTTCCTTACCTTTTAAAACTGTTAATTGCATAGGTCCATCAGAGAAAGTTCCGAACCGTTGGTAATTTGTATCAACTTTTATTGCATTTTCCGTGTTCATCTCTTTTTCTAGTTCTGTAGCTGTTATTTCTGTCTGGTTTTCTCAGGTGTATTTATAATACAACGATAGGAGAACATATGTATGTTCCATTCCGCCATATGACCCGTGTGATGCGATCACAACAGACATACATACATACATTTATTAGATAGGTTTTCTTCATTTGCATTTTCAATATTCATCACTTCAACTGTTTGCTTGTTTATAAGACGGAAACTAATAAAAATAGTAGGGTAAGTGCGACTACATAAAAACTGGCTATTTAACTTTATTAAATAGGTATGTTTTTGAATTTTTTGTAGGAATTTATATTAGGCATCCTAATATATTACAAATTCATGACAGAGGATTTAGGGCTGGTAATATCTGTAAACGACTCTGTCTTTTCGTTTTATCCGCAATTAAGACATTTTCTTATTGAATGCCTAAATGAGAACAGGATGTCTGTTAATCAATCGGGACCAATAGAAGTCGTATGTCATAAGGCATTTTCTAGTGCTCTCTGGCTAGCTGTCACCCACAGAATTCGCCCTTTATGTTGAACCAAACCATACCGTCAAAAAGCATCTGTTGAACTTTAGTCAAATTCCTAGTCTGTGGATGTTTTAGATAAAAACGCAGACCAACTACCGCTCCACCTACAGACCTTAACTCAAATTACTACAAGAAACGATCTTACAAAAAAATAAACTTTAAAAGTGACTATTAAGCAATGTGAACGATTACCTACAATTAGTGTTTATATTTATGTATAAGTTGAAGAAGTGTATTTTATGGAAGCGCTGCGGTTTCATAAATATTATTTGATTGTAGCAATCATACATTATTGGGTTTTTATTGTTTTATCGGGTATTATTTCATTGCTATTAACCTTTGATAACTAAGGTTGTAAAAAATTATACAATACCAAAATTTGAACTTATATGCGAAGATGTAGGTAACTACATAAATATTAAGCAATTTTCATTCATTAATTTCTCATTATTTCTGTCTGGTCGAACAGGGAAGGTAGATTCTACACCCAGCTCATCTTCTTTTTCTAATATTTTTTCTTCGCTTAGTCACTTATAAACTGTACTCAATTCCAATCCACATACTAATGTTATGTCATATAGTTCATCCATAATTTCATTTTTATAAAAATCTTGACATTTGATGTAAGTCAACTTGTGAACTTGTCGTATTTTGTTGGACGACACGTCTCTTCACATTAACTTCAACGTTACCAACATTAATAGAATAAGCTCTCAATTTGGATTCTGTTCTTCCGAGAAGACCTCATAGAATATTAAACTCAAGGTATAAATAATATAACGTATCTTCAAGGTCATGGCGTACGTACCTGCAAGTATTTGCGCGTTAGTTTCGAGCACACAGTCGCTTTGCGAATCATTTACTAATATTTTCCCTCTTTAGACTAGGATAAAGCGTTTCTAATAGGAAATTTCATTTTTTCAACGCATTAAGTCAGGGAGCTCTTTAAAATATGTATATATTGTTGAGTGTTGTATGGTTAAACACGTTCAAGCAACGTGCTATCAATTCTATTTTATTTCTATATTTTTTTGTATTAGATAAAAAAAATATTTACAACGCATAATGCATATTCAATTTAAAAAGTTCAATCAATACAACATTACAAACGCTAACTTAAGTAAAAAGATCACACCACGCACCCTGTCAGATCAAAAGTCCCCAATATTCTATTAAAATCCCAATTTTGTAAATTTGTCATAACTAAATATTATTTGCACTCTTGGAGCCTTACCGAAAAACGTTACTTAACTTTAAACAACGTCTTAAATTCTTTGTCTTCTATCCGCAAGTGTCATTACGTGTCAGCCAGAAGTTGACAAATATGTTAAGCATTGCTTAAAGTTAAGTAACGTTTTTCGGCAAGGCTGTTGATGTATTGAGACAAATGTAAATATATATTATTTATAGATTCTTAACATAAAATTTTATAAAAAATTACTACCTAGCCAAAGTCACTTGATTTAAGTTAGGTTACTTTTATGCGTATAAGGCTAAATATAGGTAAGAGTTTACATAGTCATCACTTATTTAGAATATGTAATTATATGTTTATAGCTTAAAATTGAAACAACCGACTTCACAATGCACTATTTTGTTTTAAAACCAAACTACTGAACCGTTTTTGATGATTTTTTATGAAACTTACCTGACCAAGCATACAATCCTTTTAACCAAAAAAGAAAAAAAAACAAATCTGTTTATAAATAACGGAGTTATGCGGCAATAAAAAAAATACAACTGAATTGCTAACCTACTTCTTTTGAAGTCGGTAAAAATTACCATTAACAAGGTCTTGAAGAAAGACCAATGTTTTCCTACCTGTAACCTTCCTGTCTCGTCAATGTTCTACAGTTGACCAACGACTAAAGGAAATTGTACACAATGGTGGCGGTGGTACAACATTATGCAACGAGTATGACTAAAACCTGGGCAGACAGGGAAGACGTATCGTCATGTATACCTACACGGTATATACATGTATACAACAGTATTATCTACATAACACATATATATATACATGTATACAACAGTATTATCTACATAACACATATATATATACATGTATACAACAGTATTATCTGCATAACACATATATATATACATGTATACAACAGTATTATCTACATAACACATATATATATACATGTATACAACAGTATTATCTACATAACACATATATATATACATGTATCATCTCAGCCATAAGAAGTCCACTGTTGGACATAGGCCTCCCCCATGGATTTCCAAAAAGACCGATTGGAAGCGGCTTGCATCCAGCGTCTTCCCGCCACTACACAACACAACACACAACAACAGTAGCCACAACAGTATTATCTGCATAACACATATATATATACATGTATACAACAGTATTATCTGCATAACACATATATATATATACATGTATACAACAGTATTATCTACATAACACGTATAACATTCGATAGATACCTCATTATCAAAAGAATTGCAATAATATTTTATTTAAATCATTGCAGACTTTTGATTTCTCTCTTGAACTTACTTATGGCTGGCTCATTTTCGTGCACTATTTACATTCTTATATCAATTTATACAGGATTAAGTAAATGTAAGTAGTCATGTAATAGTGTCATCGTGGATCACTAAGTAAAGGTATAAGGTGTAGGTACTTAAGTGAACGATTATTACAATGATAGGTACTGAAAATTCTAAAATAAAACACAATGTAGCAACGATATTTCCATACTAATTTATTGATAATGAATTGAATTATTCATAATAGTTTATTAACTTCTGTCGCTATGCGTGCCTCGTATTAACTTCTGTCGCTATGCGTGCCTCGTATTAACTTCTGTCGCTATGCGTGCCTCGTATTAACTTCTGTTGCCATGCGTGCCTCGTATTAACTTCTGTCGCCATGCGTGCCTCGTATTAACTTCTGTTGCCATGCGTGCCTCGTATTAACTTCTGTCGCTATGCGTGCCGCGTATTAACTTCTGTCGCTATGCGTGCCGCGTATTAACTTCTGTCGCTATGCGTGACGCGTATTAACTTCTGTCGCTATGCGTGCCTCGTATTCTCTAAGATTGTCCATTGTATTGGTTACCTACTAGCCACTCTTGGCCTCATTTACGGAGACGCGGGACGTCGCGCGTCGCGTTGTGCGGCGCGGCCCGCATTGAATTCAAACGTATGGCGTTGTATGAGTGCGTTTACGGAGAAGCGATTTTACACATATTTGTTTGAAATGAAGCGTTTTTTGTGGCGGAGCCCGCGGCTGGCACCGCATCGTCGCACGCGGCGTGCACCGCCACGGCGCACGTAGCGTCAATTCTCGATGAAGCGATGCCCGCGGCGGAACCTAGTTAAACTAAAACTAGTCGGAGTCGGTATCGGTTTGAACCCCGCCCCGCGTGCGCCGCAGCGGTGCCCGCCGCGTGCTTCCCTACACGCGTAGGATTCGCTGCGGGCACAGCGGCGGGCACCGCCACGCGTCCCGTCTCGCGTCTCTATAAACAAGATCGAATATTGCTATATGTTTGTGTTTACGCGTGCGATGTAGCGTGCCGCTGCACGCGCCGCCGCTCCGTAAACAGAAAAAACGTCTGACGCGCCGCGAGACGCCACGCCACACGCGACGCGCGACGCCCCGTGTCTACGTAAATGAGGCCTTACCGCCGAGTGTAGGAATTAAGTTTCACCGCTGGCTGTCGTCGGACAGTCGGATATGTCTGGAGCATATCTATTAATTAGAAAGTAACATTATACACCTCTGTCTCTGTCTACTCGAATTACTAGTTAATTGTCGCATCGCATGTTGCATCACTACTGACACGCAGACTATGCAACCAGATGGACAACTTACGACATAAGATTAGGCAGAAGAAAACAAGAGTAGGTACTTCCAAGCAAATTTAAAGGAAAAGAAGTGAATGAAGAAAACAAAATTCCATATAGAGTGTCAGGGATTACGTGGTATGTTTCAAAATCATAGATATAGACCGATTTTGATCTAGTTTATTTTTATTTGAAAGAAGATTTCATCGATAGTGTTTTTATCTATGTTTCATCAAAATCGGTTCAGTTTTTTTTGTGAAAGTTATCCTTTGAATACTATAAATATTAAGTGAAACCATTTCAACGTTTAAATGCAAATATTGCAATGATTCTAAGCATAAACGCCTAACACAACAATTGTAAGAATTGTAATCTCATTTTCTCTCAATGAGTGATGTAGTACGCAGCTATCCCTCTGCTATATTTTAATCTAGTACAGTGTTACTATCTACACCTATAGAATTACCAGTGTTACCATGTCTGTGGTTGTGTAATATCACTAGCCGCGGTACTTCCTTCCATTGTGGCTTACGTAAACTACTTTTATACCGCGTAAAACATTTTTACGTTCCCATTATTCAAATACACGACACTTACGTTCCGGTGGCAAAGCATCTCGACGGCAAACTGCTGAAAAACTACAATTTGTAGCAAAATTGCATATTTACATCTAGCCTACTTGCATTTACAAGAAATGTACATAAATCATCGGATGGATTGTGTAATAAAATGTAATGTAACAAATCCATTGGATCCGTTGCGAATGGAAATTAAAATAAGTAATGCTCTGCTAAGAAACAGTTTCTTAATGGGTTTAATTATTATTGTGAGAAACATTGTGCATACTTCCGTGTTATTACTATTAGAATTATTCAGTACAGTTTATTAATGATAGTAACTAGATTTATGATTCAGAATTTAATCGTTAACCGAAAATGGCGCGTTCAATCTATTTCATAAGTACATGTATGAGTAATCGAACGTTAACATTGAAAGTTCTCCAGGTATTTTTATGATCAACAAGCTAGGTATTTAATCATAGCTCACATGATCGACATTTTAAGATTCTGTCATTTTTATAGTTCCGTAGTCAACTAAGAACCCTTAAAGTTTCGCCATGTCTGTCCGTTCTTCCGTGTCATCTACCGGCTAAACGGCTGACCTTAGAGATATGAAAAAATTTCATGCTAGTAGCATATAATGATGAAATTAAAAGGAAAACTATCATGGATAAGTAGGCTTAATAAGTTAATAAGTTATAGACAATTAACTCATAAAATGTACTTGGAGCGGGAAATTTCGTACAATCAATACGTCCAAAGTCGTTAGTCGGAATTTATTGTTGGGATTCGAACCTCTGATAGTCTGATAGTTAGTGAAGTCCACCACTTATCAGACTGAGTTATCGTCGCTTCAAGGGTAACATTAAACGAAGTTTCTCGATAAAGTGTTTAAGAAAATGCATTTTCCGATAGTTAGAGAACAAAGAGTGCAAAGTAGTAAAATATCCGCCGAGTATTCACGGGTCACAACGGTCAACGACAAAACTCGACACTAATGTCGCATTGTATAACTAATGGGTTGTTTTATTTCTCGAACACGAGTACATTTCCTGCCTGAGATCAATCGTGTTTGAACCCTTCTTCGGCTGACGGGCAATGGATGTCTGTCGCCGAAAAGAATCCGCTAAATACTTATCCGTCATTGTTCAGTAGAATGTGATGTACGTACGGTACTCATTTGCCCCATAACCCATTGTTCTGTAGTATTTTTATATCGACACGTCACCACCTGCTTAATGTGATTTCCTGCAAGTGTGATTGTTGAACATTGCTTTTGTCTCGTTCGAATGAGTCGCATTGTCTGAAGTGGTAGCTGGGAGGGTCACGCGGTCAAACTGCTTATGTTATTAAGTCGTCCAATTTAAGTGTTTCTTTATTTGTATACAGACGTACCAGGCGTATTAAACGGCTAGTTACAAATGTAAGAATTTCTGATTATAAAATGTAATAATGCCTTACATAATTACAGATAATTTTATGATTTTTATATTATTGGTGTCACCTGACACCAAAATTTGCAAAAAAATTATGCTGTTACCCCAGCCGAAATCCCTGCCTTACCCCAAAGCAAAAACTTTTCAAACGTAGAACGTACTTTCACGATGAATAAAGTTTTTACAAAAATTGAAACTTTCCTATGTTTCAATGCACAATACACCCCAAGCGGGACGTCAGTGCAGGCCTCATCACCCCGACTCAACACCCCAAGCGGGACGTCAGTGCAGGCTTCATCTCCCCCGAGTCAACACCCCAAGCGGGACGTCAGTGCAGGCCTCATCACCCCGACTCAACACCCCAAGCGGGACGTCAGTGCAGGCTTCATCTCCCCCGAGTCAACACCCCAAGCGGGACGTCAGTGCAGGCCTCATCGCCCCCGACTCAACACCCCAAGCAGAACGTCAGTGCAGGCCTCATCGCCCCCGACTCAACACCCCAAGCGGGACGTCAGTGCAGGCCTCATCGCCCCCGACTTAACACCCCAAGCGGGACGTCAGTGCAGGCCTCATCGCCCCCGACTTAACACCCCAAGCGGGACGTCAGTGCAGGCCTCATCGTCCCCGACTTAACACCCCAAGCGGGACGTCAGTGCAGGCCTCATCGCCCCCGACTTAACACCCCAAGCGGGACGTCAGTGCAGGCCTCATCGCCCCCGACTCAACACCCCAAGCGGGGCGTCAGTGCAGGCCTCATCGCCCCCGACTCAAATTAGAATTAGAATTATGTTTCAATTTTTAATTTGATCATCGTCGATTTTTTTCTTCATATTTGCCATCTGTATTTAAATATCTTTCCAAGATACCAATAGTTACAGAAACGTCACCTTTACTGAACGTACATTCAGTGCATTTATTGGGTATGTGCATACCAACCATATTATATGGCATAACGACAAAAAATACCGACAAAAGTGTGTATGAAGTTAATATCTTTACAATATAACTGTACTTGTGCATACAAGGGCTACGGAATCCGTCAGCCGCAAGTAGGCGACGCTTTCTCTCGCAAACAGCGGGCTGTGTGTTTTATTTTTATTTTTTATTTAATTTTTATCTCCACAGACACCAGGGTCCGTGACCTTTGTCATAATTACAAACTATTGTTTACTACTTATAGTTACGGGAAAAGGGCTGTGTGCTTTCGCAACTTGTCTCTTGTCCAGCGCCACAGATGAGAGCCTCCAACGATAATACACATAGTACCTGGGTAACCGAGCTCCACTCGGATTTTTATGACTGAAAATACAAGCAAGCCCGGGTTCACTAAAATTTAAACCTAGCAAGATCGATTTATCTTCCCCTAATTTCCCTACAAACCAAATTTCATTAAAATCGTTGTAGCCGTTTCCGGGATTCAGATTAAGTATATATATATCTACACTTAAACAAGAATTGCTCGTTTAAAGGTATTAAAAGCTCGTTAAAATGTACAGTTTTTGGTCAACGGGAAAGTACTCCATAGGTTTTGATTCTCTTGCGAGTGTCTAAATATATGCGTTTTTGCGAGATATTCGGCTGTAACTATTATTTTATGAAAACTGAGAAGTTTGTAGAAAATTGAGAAGTTTTTTTCTCTTTGCAGCAAGAGACTATAGATCTGCGTATATGGTTTTAATTTCAACACGATATCTTCACGTGTTCCCGAGACACAGGTCTTGACAGACGGACAGACTGACAACGAAGTGATCCTGTAAAGGTTCCGTTTTACCTTTTGATATACGGAACCCTAAAAATATATTAACTACATTATTCTCCGGTGCTCTTTATCCCTTACAAGTATCGCGGAAGTGACTCGTAGCGGGAACGTTATGCCTTCCTGGAGTTGTGCGAAGGTGATACTCGTATGAGAGTAGTGCGATACTTGTTTACTGAACGTGTCTCGTTTCCTATTCATTTCACTTTTACACACACATGTCCGGCTGATCGATCGTAATCTTGCATCTTAATTCTTTGTTTAATAACATTATCCAACAAAATGTAAGACAACTTTCATTGTACAACTTAAACATAACAGTTTTTTTAGCAGTTTATGCAACACATCTACTTGCTAAATCATTTATGTAGGACTCATAGTCTTTAAGTAAAATGACTGTGACATACAGACAGACAGACAAATATAGCGAAATTATAAACTCTAAAAACCTAAAAAATTAAAAGCGCTTCATTTCTTCTACATATTAAAGTGTTTAATCCTAGTTTTCATCATCACTTCGCTTACCATCATATAAATTAATCAGGTATCTTCTATTTCTTATAAAAACTTCAGTTAGAACATATATTTTACATGTAAAAAAAACATTTTAAATTTACTGAAAATAAAAAAAGAAGAAAGAAGAAAATAATTAAATAATTCAGGAAGAAATGCTTAGATTCGAATCTCTTGTTTGATTAATATGCATTTCGGCGCGCAATCGGTCCAATAACATCTGAGCGTATAGTCCATTAATCCGTCATCAACGGAGAAACAGCTCTCCGTCACAACATCTCCACGTCCACATTACGTTAGTTACAGACTCTGGCTTGTGTCGGGGACGCAGCTCGAATACTGAGTCGACGGAGTGCGCAGAATATAAAAGGCACGATGGACAACTCTGTACAGGCCATCATCGCTACCCGCGCAGCCCAATGTAGATATATTATAATTATTCTTATACCCTTCACCATAACCTTCACTGCATCTTTACTCAATTCTCACTCTTACTCTCAATTATTGAACATTTTAAAACATATGAATACTAAACATTAGATTTAAGCTAAAAAATTGGTCACAATTGTTTTATTGGGAGTATTCTAAAATCCTGGACAAACAGCTGATATAAAAATTATTATTAATTTGTATCACTTAATAAACAACTTAAATATAACAAATAAAACCTAAAGGCAGAATGAATGTATGCGATGTGTAGTTTGTTTGTTATTTTGTTTACATTTGCCCTTCAACAAAGGACTACTTGTTTGTCAAAATAATTGTTGTACGTTTTTAATTAAATACATTTATAGGATTTTTAGATACCAGATAAAAGTTATCCATGTGTTATTTTCGTATCTACGAGACAGGTCCGGGACTTGATGGAGATATTTCCTTCTCGTGGCGATAGTTACAGAATAACCAATTTGAAGAAAATATCCGCGTCGTTGTGGTGTAGGATATAGTCACAGACATAGAGGATATAGCATTATAGCGTGTCTGATGGAAACAAAATTAAAAGTATTGTAGAATTAGAAAAAGAAGTATAAGTTTAGAAAATTCTAAAATCTTCGACAAAAAAGGCTGAACCGATTTTGATGTACCTAGTGTGTATCATTAAATGAATATGAATAATATGAATATGATGAAAATAGCTAAAAACACTTTCAATGAATATATACTTAGGTACATTTGGATAAGCAATTTACTTCTTCGTGAGAGACTAGACGAGATGATGCATTTTAAATGGGTTAAATTATAAAAAACCGAAAGAAAATAAAAAAAACTGTTCAGAATTTAAATACCTACACTTGAATAAAACATGTTTATTAACATTTGCTCAATTTAAACGCAGTATAAACTCTAAAGAACTCTTCCCTAGTGGTGTTCCTTATACTGGTTTATTTTAAATTACAAAGAGCAGCTCAGCGCCGACTGATGTATGAATATAAATTCACAATTAATGGCGAGCACCGGTCGACACAGGAAATTAGATTGGTTAGTTCACGAACACGTCTCCTGGAGGTTGGTTCCGCAGTTAACTATGTGTTGCCGTGGATAGCTGCTTTACGATGCCATAAAATTCCCATTCGCGTTGTCAGCGACACACTTCTCTACATTAGAACGTACGCTCCTTTTAATGAGCTGGGTATGTAACTTGATACAACAATATAATAAAGATTTATTATGATTGAAGAAGTTGATAGTAAACTATTTTCAGCAATTCACAATCATATTATGTATAATAATGGTAGGTTAAAGGAGAGGGTTTTTTCTTACGGACAACACGGGCCAACTTTCCTTGCCGTCTCATTATTGAAAGTGCAGGGCTTTCATTTATTAGTTTTTAAAGTTTTTACTACATCTAGATATAATGTAACTAAACCTTTACATTGGTACAACTCGGGAAGTCGACTACGAACGATATATTGAAATATACGCTACGGATTGATAACCTCCTTTTTTGAAGTCGGTTAAAAAATATAAAATTGCACTATAGACGAAGAAGCCACGAGCAACAGATTAAATAAATTTTAATAAAATGTTCACAAAAATGTAAAAACTATATTATTGTTTTCACAAATACAAACATTTTGAAAGGTTTTATTGATTTAAGTCTTAGACGTAGACATAAATTTATTGTAACGTGAAACATACAACAGAAAATAAATTCATACACACAAAATAGAAAACTAAATAATGTTTTTGTCACAACCCTGCCCAAAGTCCACGTCTCAAATGTAATAAAAGCCCGTGCTGTCGTCTGATCTCCAAATATATCTTAAAATTATGAATATTCAATTATTGTTACAGATGTGACAAAAAAATAAACAAATCAAAGAGCGAGAACATAGAAACACAAGGAAGTGACAACTACTGGAGAATCAAATCGGAGGAACAAGTTCGCACAAAGAACTTTATCTTTATGTAGATGTTATTTAATAATTGCCAAGTCGTTGATATTTAAGAGGTAATTATGCAAAGATTGTTAAAATACGCGTAACCAGTTTAAGTTGAAATAAGTTAAATATAGGTTCCAGTTCTTGTCATCACTGGTTTTTGTTTGAAAAGCGTAACCGCTCATTAAAATTACCATCTCGTATAATATGCGTCCATGCGATCCATGGAGTATGAAATGTTTTTTTTTGGTTTCTCACGGTATGTCCTTATTGCTGGTAACGAGTTATAATTATACTTAAGTACTATTGTTTCAGTATTCTTATATTCGTTGCTTATGTAATATCTAGAAGTTATAAAAAGATTTCTTTAGCAAAAACTTGTCAAATATACCTAAATTGTTCTAAAATAGTAGTTTACGTAATATCATAAAGAATTTGACAATTCACCTTTATTTGAAATTAGGTACATACATAAAATCACGCTTGTTTTCCCTTACGGGGTAGGCAGAGCGCCAATAGCTATGAGCCTGTTTGACGCCGCATTTGACCGCGGTTAGAGGGTTAGACGGGAGGGAGAAGGTACTACAGGATTAGAAGTTAAGGTGTAAAGTTGGTGTACAGTGACAGAGGGTCAGCCCATCGCCTACATAAACAACAGTTTCCCTCAACTCCCTAATCTGACTTTTACAGTATGCCCAAGCAGCTGGAATGTTCTATGTGTTCATTTTTTCCCATATGTTTTATAATTCTAGCAAATATTGTGGAACACGCCTCCTGAGCTATATTTATCGGGGAATACCCCTTCAAAATATGTCCCTTAAATATATTCTGGGTTTCTTTAAATCGCGAATGAGTTGATTTCTTCTGAATAAGGGCGCTCCATCGTAGACCGCAACGTCGCTTAACATCAGGTGAGTTGGTGGTCAAGCGCAAATCTATTACAGCACAAAAAAAAATATATACAGACAAGTAAAATTCAGACGGGTAAACGTACTTACATTGCTTATGTTTCCAGGTGTATATACGAGATATACACTCGGAGACTTGGAAACATAAGCAATGTTTCCAGGTGTATATACGAGATATACACTCGGAGACTTGGAAACATAAGCAATGTTTCCAGGTGTATATACGAGATATACTACGGAGACTTGGAAACATAAGCAATGTTTCCAGGTGTATTGAATAAAAATCAGTCGAGTGGAAATAATTTCATAAATATTTAATTAAGTTATTTGTTCATGATCCGTCCCCGAGTCCTCTCGACCTCTGTGTTTCTGTAACAGACCGTTGTATTCAAATACAAACAGTTCGTTGAACCGACAGAAGTCAATCGACATCGAAAGTGAAAGCTCCAGCGGCTACCACTCTTACATACATAAGACAATGCCTTTACAAGTGTTCATTTATCTTACCTCACTATTCGGTTAACATCTCGAAAACGATATCAAACTTCTAACTGATCCAATCACACTACGGCTTGGAACACGAATATAATATGTAAGCGATGACAATGCAATAATATGACACCATTAGAATTTTTTGTTAATTGAAATGACAAAGCCTTTCAGTATGCGTGTACATTTATTGAGAAAAGGAAGTTTAAAATACTACGTCTACATCTGAATGTCTTCAAGTTACATGCAAAGCTATGTCGATTAGCAATAGAATAGAGAAAAGCATAACAGTGTACTAAAAAAATCATTGACATTTAAGCATACAAGTAGAACCACAGCGCACAGCTGCAAAACAAACAATCTTACATTTCAGTAAATGTCTGTTGCTCGTAGTCGTTATAAATACCTAACGAACGCTATTAGACTTCAAACTTATGATCTTATTTTGGTTCGTCGAGGGGCAACCTTAATGACAGTTCATTCACTCCTACAAAAACACAGACAGAAACAATTCGTACAAAATGATAATTATAGTTATATTTATAATGCGTCATCATCTCATCATTATCTCAGACTTAAGAAGTCCACTGCTGGGCGTAGGCCTCTCCCATGGATTTCCAAAACGACCGATTGGAAGCGGCTTGCATCCAGCGTCTTCCCGCCACTTGTATGAAGTAATCTGTCCTTCTAGTGGCTGGGCTTCCAACGCTACGCTTGCCGGTGCGTGGTCTCCACTCGAGAACTTCATCGGCCCCATCGGCCATCAGTTCTACGTGCTATGTGCCCTGCCCACTGCCACTTAAACTTGCTAATCCGTGTGCTATTATTATTATTATTTTTTATTTGTGGACATTTCACACAACACCATCTAGCCCAAACTAAGCAAAGCTTGTACTATGGAACTAGATGGCTGATAGAATACACATGTATACTTTTTTTTGTTGTAAATATATACATATAATACATAGAAATACCCAGACACAGAACAAACATCCATGCTCATCACACAAATGTTTGCCCTGGGTGGGGATCGAATCACGACCTACGGCACAGCAGGCAGACATACTACCAACTGAGCCACAAGGCCAGTCAATGTCGGCTATTTTTGTACGTCCACGTATCTCTTCATATCTGATTCGATCTCGTAGAGAGACTCCGAGCATAGTTCTCTCCATAGCTCGTTACGTGACCTTGAGCTTGCTTATAATGCGTACGAGAGGATAAGTAAAGATTACATTACATAAGGCTAAAGGTGCAAGTGGGGAATCACTCAATGCGGGAAGCATTAAGTGAAAGGGAAGCTTCAAGGAAAATGCTATATAAATATATAGCATTTTCCTTGAAGCTTCCCTTTCAATTTTTCTCTCATAAATATGAGAGAAAAATTATTTCACTAAATCAATATAAATGCCGCCTTATGCTGTCCGTATAAGGCGACATATATTTAAGTTGCTGTTGTACCTTGTTGGATTTTGGTAGTATGTGTAAAAATGTTAGACATGGTAGAATGTTACTGAAAGTTACTGAGATATAAATAAAAAAACCGGACATGTGCGAGTCAAACACGCCCACCGAGGGTTCCGTACAAACTAGATAAAAGAACTACCGGGCGAAACTAGTCATTGATAAAAGGGTGAAATTAATATATATTTTTAAATTTTTGGTCATAATCCGAAAATTACAATCGTAAAAATAATTAAATACCAGTCTTAGCTTGTGCTAATGAAGCTTTTTCATATGATACCCCACGTGACATAATTAGCTCACTTTAAAATTTGGACCCTCATTCCTTGCATAAAGACAAAGAAGTTTGATTTTTTCACAGCTGCAAAGGACTACAGATCTGTATATATGGTTTTAATTTCAACTCGATACCTCCACGCGTTCCCGAGATAGAAGATCTTGACAGACGGACAGACGAACAACAAAGTAAATAATAAAAACTTTATTTGTTCATACAAAAGATGCAGCTGGTACATAAACTTCATACATGTTTAATTTAAGTAGTAATGTAAGTACCTAATGATACTTCTGAGCCCTGCACTAGGTCTCGTGGGAGCCTGTATTGCAAGAATCAGTTTAAAACTGATCTTAGAAGGGTTCCTTTTTTTTCTTTTTGAGATACGGAACCCTAAAAATGTAACATATTTCGTAGCTTTAATTATTTTATTATTAAAGTGACTCTTATTATAAAGGGACTTGTTTGTATCGCCAAGTCATTTGCAAGAAAGATATTATTTTTGAGGACATCCAACCGCTCTGTAGAGAAGCCAAATAAAATGTAACTTGAATTCAGAAATATCAGAGATGTGCATCGTAATACTGTAAACTACTTAGCATATCGTCTTTTTACAGCTTTGCACACAGTAGCAACCATCTCACAGCCAAAAAGATAAAGATGTTTATAAAGCAGATGATCCTCCGCTAGAAGTGATTTGTAATCCCGTCACGCGGCGCGCTGGAATCCCCGAGGTACTCGAGGTACAGTGGGTACCTCGATGGCCGCCCGCTAAATACGAGTCCGACCGACCTGCCTGCAATATTAAATAGAACTTATGTTAAAAGGGTCACTGTATTTGATATTCTAATTATGGGAATTCCAGACGTGGCTTCTAGGAGGCAGTCGTCGGGGTGGACATCATCCTAGTAGGTAAAGAACTTTTTCACTACTCTTGCTCTAAAAAAAAGTCCGTCATTGTAGCGTAGTAAAGCGGGGATAAAATAGCATTTAAGCTCTAGGGGATAAAGTTTTTTTTTCAAAATTTTATCTGTTACCAAAGAGCCTACATACACGAAACAGTCTTTATTCAAAAGTAGAATAATCTCTTTGGAATATATTTACATTCGCTTTGGAAACATCTCGTTAAATATCCAGAATTGTACAAATTGTACATATCATTTTTAATAAAATAAACTTTGAATTATTGTATTGGATTATTTTATTTTCTCGCACTCGTAGTGAAAAGTAAGGTAAACGTCCCAATAATCGAACGATTTTGAACTTTGCTGACTTTGTTGCTCTACCATACTGAAACTAGTTAAAATACGAAAATGAAATTTTAATTGCTAGATAGGGTATACATTCTAGTTTATCTCAAAATAAGTTGTTTAGGATACATTTGAGGTTTAATAGTAATTAATAAGCAAATAGTAAAAAAAGACCCTAAAGTACCAATGCTCGAACGATTTGCACTAGAAATCGGAATGTTGTCCCAGAAGTCGAACGCCTTACAAATATGAACTGTATCTGCTTGAATTTAGAGTTTAAAATCCCGTCATTACTCAAAAAATTTTTAGGCATAGCTGAAAAAATCATGCGTAAACTACGAATAAAATAGTATTTCAGTTCAAAGTGCGTAAAGAACTTCACGTGAAAGAAAAATACATTTTAATAACTATCGAAATAATATATTTCATATACAACTTAAAAACGAAAAGCATTTACTAATTTTGCAGTTAAAGAGAGGCCCGTGACCAGCAACGGGCAGATTTAGGGCCATAATTATTTATTTAATATTTGGTGGATACCTATCCTACCTAGAAACCTATTTGGAAATCTTTTGAAAAAATATAGACGAAACTACCTAGTTTCAGAATCAGTTCAATAATAAATTTAGTTTAATAAATTCTAGTGAAATTAGGATTTTTTGTGATTGTTTTACAGATAATCAACCAATATAAACAAACTTTACTTTGTTCTTCAAATGATACATTACAATAGATACATCGAAACGTTATTTCACTAGGCAAAACTTCTGCGCAAACAGTATGATAACAAGTCTTACAAAGTACGCACTGTATCACCACCTTTTTGATGGATCAGCCAAGTATCAGCTGGAAGCTTTGGAATCAGTGGACCGGCGAGCTGTGAGGTTAATCAGTGACGATAAACTAGGTGCCAGGAAGCTACTTAGTATCGAGCACCGCCGTAAAGTAGCATGTCTGTCTATTTTCTACAGGATTCATTTCGGGGAATGTGCGCAAGAGCTTCACGACCTAATTCCACCCTCCCCATTTAACTACAAGACTAGCAGAAAGTTGGCGAATTACCACTCATTTCTCGTTGAAATACCAAAAATCCGTACTCAGCGATATCGATCCACATTCCTGTTGTGTACTGCACAAGAATGGAATTCATTGCCGCCATCTCTGTTTCCTGAGACCTACAATCTTGGAATTTTCAAGGCTAGAGTGAATAGATATCTTCTGGATCGACGAGCTCCATCCTCGGCCACACCGTCGCTTAACATCAGGCCAGTTGGTGGTCAATCGTGGATCTATCATGTATATAAAATATAGTCTAATAAAATTAAATCCATTTGTATGGACCAACTCACATTAAATGAACCTAGAGGGATTCTTTTAAATTATGAAAGAAAAATACCTAAAAACATAGATTAACAATAATTTGATACTACTAACTTTGAACTACCTGCACCTGCGGTTTCACCCGCGTAATTATGAAAAACGGTTATAATGATAAGTAGTGGCCTATGTCCGTCTTCAGTTTCACACACACTGAATTTCATAACGATCGGTTCAGCCATTTCATCTTATAAAGGTAAAAAAATTCGCTTGAAATATTATTATGAAATTGTGTTAAATGTATTTGAAATTGGTTTCTTGGGCAATTGCCGATTGATTCAAGCATGTTGTAGATGTGCTAGACGATACAACTTTCACCAGACAGTAATCGGATCCATCAAGTGGTGCTGACGATATGGAATATCTGTCGGGATCATTCGTCAGTAAAAGGTCCAAGCAGTTGGAAGTGTGGCTGTCAACTTTGGGTACCCTCATAGCTTCCTTGACCAGTTGGGTGAGATTTAATGACATTGCTAGGTTATACGCCTCTCTCCCTGCGTGGTCTGTCTTCTGGTTTGGGAATAGACACTCCGGTGATAACCATTAAAAACCCCCAGAAGAACAAGCTGAACTGTGGGATATCGCCGTTTAACCAGATCTGCCTTTTCACTGAGCTGCTGAAACAGCAGAGTTGTCTCTTCGTTCCCGGTGTGCGAGGGATAGAAGCCGGCGTAGGGTCTTTTCTAAGCCGATGTCGACCAAAATCTACAGATTAGAGAATCTGGAACTTTCAAGGTCACGGAGACGCCTATAGAAGATGTCATCACGTGCGTAGACGCAGATACCAGCGCGTGTTTTACCAGACCACCTGTGCTTCAGTACATAGCCTGGGAAAGAGAGATAGGCTGTGTCAGTAGGACATCTGATTTGCGTTTCCGTGACGGATAGCAAGTGCGGGTTCTCAGTTTCAAGATGGTATCGTACTGGTTCGATATTTGCGTGCAGATCTCGCACGCCAATATCGAATATATTGCAGAAGTGCACGCAGCGAGAGAGTGTGCTTCTGCTGATTGCACAGCTTACTATTGTAGAAAGAATAGATGTGTGGAGAACGGGAGTTGGGTGAGGCACCAGTCACATAGTCCAGGGTACAAACACGAGATGACATCGCACTATAAGGAGGCTAGTTTAGAGACTGCGGGGACGCCCATAATCCCCCAAAAATCCTTGAGGTCTTCTCGTCCGGTCGCCAACCGGCATCAAGGAGCAGTCCCAGGATTTTTCGCTATATGGTGAGGCAGCCTTTCATGTGTGATTAGCGTACTTGGGCCCCCAACTCTCTGCGGTCGGCCAGCGGAGAGCCGTGCTACGAATCCCGCACAAAACCGTCGGCGGTCCCATGAAGCTTACGACAGAAGAGAGTCCGCGTTGTTTGTCGTGTATAAAAAATCTAGACTTTGGTACATTGTACTGCCTTGCAGTAGCTGAAACCGTGGCTCCTTTATTGACTGCCTCTAAGACTTCAAACATTGCCTCGCGCTTCTTGTTTATGATGGACTATAATAGAAATAAAGTAAAATAATATAGATCAAAAAATTGTTTAGGTTAAACTACTAGATATAACATTTCATAAACTGAACATAGATAATTATCATTGCATTTTTATTTTATAAATTTTGCTTGACTTTGAAAGTATCAAATCAAATCAAAATTAATTTGTTTCAGACTCAGAGACATCTATATATTTTATAGTATAAATTGTATTAAATTCTTATTATATGTCAATTAAATCGAATTAACTACATATTATCTCATCTACTCGTACTAAGCCAAACAAAAATGTAACTAAACTCAACGTAATAAGACACATAAATGCACCCATCGATATATGTCCTAACATTCGGAAGATATTTGCCACAGGTTTAAGGGAAATTGAAACTAATTTCAAGGCAATAAAGATGTATTACGGACTTAGGTACAAGGAATACCAAAAGCTAAAGTGTGTCCTAGTCTTCGGACGAAAAATATGTATTTTGTCCGAGTATTGGGTCATCTAGAGGTTAAGTGTGTACTAGTAGGCGAACGCACAAATATAGCAACCAATCAATTAAAATCTTCTCAATTTATAGGTTATATTGCTAGATAATTTTCTTAAGTATCTTAGTAAACTAACACACTTACCGTATCATTACGCAGAACTGAGAAACAAAATAAACTAAATGACGTGGTGGCAACGAAGTGTAGCAACTAAACTTGTAAATTTTTTAATAGTTTCGGATACCGCACTTTTGTTGTAATGTAGACTGGTCGCCAATAGACCAATTTTTCAGTGTTGCTACTATATTGGTTTAGAATATAACCACAAATTTTTTGCCATTCACAAAATCTTATTAAGTATTAGTAGGAAAGTTTAAAAAACAAAAAACCGCAAAGCGTTCGAGCTCTAGGACATGTTCGAACTTGTGTACATTTACCTTAGAGTGTAACACACGGCGCTAAATACCCATTGTAAGTGTAACTCGGTTTCTATTTACTCCCTCGCTAAAGCTCGGGAGTAAAAATCTAACTCGTTACAATGGGTCGTTTTAGCCCCTTGTATAACAATCTACTATTTTTACGCAAGATTATTATTATCGTAGATCTATCTACGATTGACTACCAACTTGCATGACCTGAGCTCGTCAATCTAGAAGATATCTAATTCACTCTAGCCTTGAAAATTCCAAGATTGTAGATCATAGAGATGGCGGGAAAGAATTCCATTCCTGTGCAGTACGCATCACGAACGTAGACCGATATAGCTAAGTACGGAGTTTTGGCATTTCAACGAGAAATGGGCGGTAATTCGCTGACTTTCTGCTAGTTCTGTAGTCAAATGGGGAGAGTGAAATTTAAATGATTTAGCCCTAGTTTTTGCTGTACCTATAATATCTATGCACCCTATGAAGGGCAAAATATTGTATGCTTATACTTTGTCTTTGTTTCCTGTCTTTGATGTGTGCCGCACAGGAGTGGAACTCTTTGCCGCCATCTTTGTTGCTTGAGAACTATAATCTTGGATTTTGTAAGGCTAGAATCGATATATATACTTTAGATCGATCGTGCTCTAACCTCGACCACACCATCGCTTACTATCAGGCCAGTAAAGTATGTATGAGAATATCTTCATTTAGTATTTCAGTATGTGCAAGGGTGATTATACTAATACTATTACAAATGGGCCACTTAATTAGATAATGGGCGAGTACCTTTAACATTACATAATTGGTTATTATTATTCTACAAATTTAAAATAAAAATTACCAAAAATTATTCGGATTTTTAAATTACAATTAATATGAAGCTAATGAGTAAGTTTTTCATAATATTTCAAGTAGAGATTTAAATCTCCTACTATTCTTTAAGCTAAAAATGGTAAGTACCTACTCGTTTAAAAAAACTAAAATATTATCTAACGGTAATGAAAAAATAAATAATTGTTTAATGGCTGGCTATTTCGCTAGCTATTAATCTTTAACCTGTTTGTCGGCATTTGAAAACCGGTAATAGTTTTTTTGGAGACGTACAGTGCTGGGGTTTTATTCATCGGTAACCATGCAATCATACAACATACGTATTTTATTATATAATTATATATATATATGTATTGCAAGAATTTGATGAAACCAGGATTTCAGTAAAGTGTCTGATTGTATCATGAACATACAGTATACAGTAATTTTTTTATAGTAATAATATCAACACATTGATTTAAGTTATTAAATTTCTGCTACATATATATGCCTAAGTATTAAATTCTGAAATGGACTATTGAATATTTTGAAAATTCATAACTTTAGGTTTTTAGTTGAAGACAGAGCCAAGTAACTAAGTATCTGTAAGTTTAACTGATAGCACACTTATAAACTATTTTTGTAAATACATATTATAAATATATATAATAATAATAATGATTCTCTTCGAACTCACTGCCTATAACTTAGAAAGTATACGCACTCGGTACTGAGCCGTGTGGCCACTGGCCAACATATGTATATGAGCGCTGTATGTACGTATCCTAGATGCAGGACACACATTATTAGACACGGCATAAGGCCGGTTGCACAACAGCGGCTCGCGGGCATTCCACCCGGTGATGTAACCCTTGCCTAACACCGGCCGGTATGTGCAGTACCCACAGCACGAGTAAGTACGGTCTGTCCTAAAGATGTAATCTACGAGTACCCGGCGACTGGCGATCTTCTGCGAATCGACGCCTCACCTACATTTCAATCATTGGATGTTACATTGTTTTTTCACATTTTTATCGGATATTATCATGTTTTGAATCTTTAATTTGTTTACCGAGAACGAACAAATCAATTAAATTTATCTTCCAGTATTAATATAGTTTCTTAACTTTAATAAGTTCTAGGCAAATTATTGTCGAATATGTATTACATTTGTAAAAGTAGATAATGTCAGCGATAAAATGTACAAGTCAACATAATCACAAAATGGCACAACTTGAAAAAAAAAACTTTTGTTTCCTGATTGATAATCGTCTATTATGTAATTGACTAGCTTATAGAGCCGTAATTATGAGGTACAAATCCAATTTATATATATCTATGTCGGGTTGCTATCGAAAACATTCAATTAATAATATTTTAAAATTTAAAAAACTCTATCAATAAAAAATAACTTAGCATTTTTTTTGCATAGTAATAATAACCCCAATGAATTTACTTTTTTCCTTTGAAAAGTACTTAGTTTACTTTTAGTTAGTATTACTTAATCAAAATCGGTTTATCCGCATGGCACCTCTACGAACAACATGCAGACAAACGATACGCTTTTTTTATTTATCGGGGGAAATACCAAAATGTATAAGGAAACAAAATTGAGTTACTTGAATTTAATTCTTTGCCATTAGTCTAACTTACGTAATATTACAGTTAGGTATTCATAAAACTTAATCGTCTACACTTAATTCGAGACATGTAATCAAACTAAAACCTAATTTATATTTATTGAGTTTTTCAAAGTCCAATATCTGTGACCAATTTTATAACAATTACAGCAATAAATTACTTGAATCTCAGATAAACACCATTCGCGAATAATTAAATAAGGTGTGAATTTGTAGTAGATGACGCCGTATAGAAGAGCTTTCCTGCAATCATTCTTTTAAATGTTACCGAGAGAAACCATACAATTGTAGTATTGTTGATAAGACGGTCAGAGCAGATTACTAAATACATACTGTTTTTTTTTTTTATAGAAGATAGATCTACGATTGACCACCAACTCGCCTGATGTTAAGCGACGGTGTGGCGGAGGATGGAGCTCGTCGATCTAGAAGATATCTATTCACTCTAGCCTTGAAAATTCCAAGATTGTAGGTCTCAGGAAACAGAGATGGCGGCAACGAATTCCATTCTTGTGCAGTACGCAACAGGAATGTGATGTGATTGTATTTTATTTGAAAATTAAAAAGACCAAATAAATTTTAGTGTATCTCACGTGTTGTTATTGTAACGGGTAACCGAACGGAACGTAAATGTACATTGATACGAGTAAATCCAAAGAAGAAAATTATACATGCGCTACGTACGTGGTGCTAGATTATTAAAAGTTCCCTTGATTCATTGTTTTCTTCTCTCAAAAGAGAAGAAATGAATCAAGGGAAATTAAAGTCTGCTGCGGAGTAATTTCGTTAATTTTTATCATATTTAGAAGGAATGATACATTTTTAATTCTGATCACCTGATCATTATAATATAGAAGATAGTAAAAAGTATGAAGTCATATTTATGAGAAGCGACAATTACCCGGTTATATGCAAGACCTTTTAAAAAATATAACTGCATCAGCTAAAAAAAAGCGAGATTTTATTCGGATAAAAACAAACATTATTTTACTTAGGTTTCATTTAGGTTCAACTGTTCCGGTGTCTGTGTTCATATCTTGCAAGTTAAATTTGACCCACTTCCTGGTTTCATTTAGGTTCAACTGTTCCGGTGTCTGTGATCACATCTTGCAAGTTAAATTTGACCCACTTCCTGGTTTCATTAAAGTTCAACTGTTCCGGTGTCTGTGATCATATGTTGCAAGTTAAATTTGACCCACTTCCTGGTTTCATTTAGGTTCAACTGTTCCGGTGTCTGTGTTCATATCTTGCAAGTTAAATTTGACCCACTTCCTGGTTTCATTTAGGTTCAACTGTTCCGGTGTCTGTGATCACATCTTGCAAGTTAAATTTGACCCACTTCCTGGTTTCATTAAGGTTCAACTGTTCCGGTGTCTGTGATCATATCTTGCAAGTTAAATTTGACCCACTTCCTGGTTTACGATTGAGCTGAAAATTTACATGATGAATAATTATGTTAATCGGAAATAATGTAATATTATTTTTATATAGCTGATCTAATGATGGCTAGGTAGGGATGTAGGGACTGGAACTTCCTTATGGAAACTGTGAAGACAGTCAGTTTGGTCTCGTTGATTTGGTTTTCTTGGTTTCTTGGAACCCGGAAATTCCTTCTGGAACTCTCTGAAGGAAAGAGTTTATGCTATCTTTAATATTCCTAGTAGTTTTCATTCAATTAATTAATGCCGATATTTAGAAAGTATTTTAGATGGTCTTGAATTTTTACAACGAACTAAGATTGCGTTTGACGACAATCTCACTTGATTAGGTAACACGCATATTGCATGCCTAGGAAATATCTACCTATTTACAATTTAAATTACTTTTCTACTACCTACCTACTATATACTATTTTTGTAAATACATACTTAAGATACTTAGAAACACCCAGACACAGAACAAACATCCATGCTCATCACACAAATGTTTGACCTGGGTGGAGATTGAACCCACGACCAACAGCTTAGGAGGCAGTCGTACTACCACTAAGCCATGAGGCCTGTCATTCATTAGACCGAGAAGAATTCAAACAGGATAGCAAGGTCTTTGCCCAGCAAAGGGACGGAACAGACTCTAAATAATAATAATAATGACGAAGATGGCCCGCGCCCAGCAGTGGGACAGTTTGTACAAACAGGGCTGATTAATAAAATAATAATAATGGTGTAAAAGTTGTGACAGAATTCCGCTTGCCTCCGCTAGCGTCTAGGCTATTCAAGGTCGCCACAAGTATTACAAGACATTAATTAATATCTGCATTATAATGTTCAATCGATCAGTATTCTCGTCCTGCATCATGCCACACTTCAAACAATTATGTCATACATATTTTTACTCGTAACTTGACCCGAGAGAAACTTGTTTTAATATCTAGGTAGGTACTTTTATTTTAATGTTATCCAAACAGTGATGTAAAACCATCTTCTGTAAATATTAAATATTTGTTTAATTTTGTAAGTACCTTTCATCTCGTTTAATGCGAATCCTGGTATGTTGCGAATGGGCGCACCCAGCCTCGGGGGGTTTCCTGGGATTTTCAAGCTTTTTTATACGAAGTCGTACTAACCAATATAGTTCAAAGAAAAAAATTTGACGAAAATTTGGAGTTATATCTTGGGATTTTTCATTGATAATTTGAAATTAGTTATGGAAATTCCGAGGACAAAACTGATAGTATAAATAGATAAGAAATACTAGTAATTTATCATCATCATCATCATCATCTCAGCCATAAGAAGTACACTGCTGGACATAGGCCTCCCCTATGGATTTCCAAAAAGACCAATTGGAAGCGGCTTGCATCCAGCGTCTTCCTGCCACTTGTATGAGGTCAAGTAATTTATATTTTATCTATATTATTGATCAGGTAGAGGTAGATGGACAATTGGACTTACATGACACAAATACAGGGATTACTACCCTAATTATGAGGAACCCTTATTCACAGGACTTTATTTTCTAACCTCCGACCAAAAAAGAGGGGTGCTATAAGTTTGACGGGTGTATCTGTAACTGTGTATAGCTGTCTGTGACAACGATGTCCTCAAGGTGGAGCCCGGAGACTGCTTGGACCTCTCTTATGGAAAGTGCCGAGATAATCGAATGTGTGCTCTTTTTTAACCGACTTCCAAAAAGGAGAAGATTCTCAAAACGACTGTTTTTTTTGTATGTTAGTTCAACGATTAACAATTAATTACTCAGGCAGTAATTAATTGTTTTTGATGATTCTTTTTTGTTTACCTCAATTAAAATTGTTTTAGTACTTTGGTTTTTATAATAAAATAAATGAAGAAATGTCATCCAAATAAACGAATTGCGTACTATGAAGTAGTTTTTTTTAGTTTTTTACTATAACTATTTTTTAAACACTTTTCAAAGTCAAAGCTACGAAGCCCTACCACATGTGTGTCTCGACAAGTTCTTGGCCAGTTATTCTTGATGCAAAGTAGGAAACTGCGTTCTGTTATTTATTACTCATCAGGCTCTAACTTGCTAAACATTTTCTAGAGATTAGTAAAATATTCGTATTGTAAAGTGTCTAATTCACCTAATCCATGATTCGTGTATAAATAATTATCACTTGTACGAAATCTATTAGCAAATACGCGAAGTTTATACAACTAATTATAATATTTTAATTGTGTAGGTATAGCAACGAAGTTTTCCGCGAAACTGACGCAGTATTTTGTAAAAACATGAAGTACACAAGTGGGGACAAATACTATTTGTTTTAAATTAATTATGAACAAACCTATTATCGATCTTACGTCTGAACTACAACTTTGTTATATTATTACAGGTATAAAAAAAAAATATATA
This sequence comes from Lycia hirtaria, assembly GCA_947563715.1. Taxonomy (NCBI): domain Eukaryota; kingdom Metazoa; phylum Arthropoda; class Insecta; order Lepidoptera; family Geometridae; genus Lycia; species Lycia hirtaria. The sequence goes on from OX387375.1 coordinate 32,870,256, forward strand.
TTTCTGGTAACAAATAATTTGAAACGAAAAACATAATTTTTTAATATTTGTGCATTTTGTTAAATAGTATTTTTGTAATATTTGAATATTTACCGTGAACATATTATGCTTTAAAAAATGGTATTGTTTCGATTTTTTTTTTATATTTCTGTTCAATTTCAAGACATTTCAAAATTAAATGTAGTGAATTACAGCTTACATATTATTATTCTAATTATGTGTATTTATTGTCTGGAGTTTTAGGATAATTATTCTAAAGTTAAGTATTTATTATATTTAGAATAAATTCCCTATGCCTGAACAAATATGAAATATTAATTAAGGAAAAAATCAATAAAATATTGCTTAGATTTCGATTATCCTGCTTTACAAATGTTGCACATTACAGTAATACCATTTAGACATCTATTGACGTATGTACCAACGTGATATTGTACCATTCTGTCTTCTGTGGTACCAAGTGATATTCTGGAAAAATCCATAGACACACCTTGCTCGCTTTTCCTTATACAGACAGCAACTTAGGTCAGGGATTTTCTGTGTCCAAGAAATAATAAATGTAGTATTAGACTATTAATATGAGTGCTGTTTGTGTTCACAAGCTCAGCAGTAATATGAATCTCTCGCATTTACGGCTGATTTTACGAGACGCGTAAGTACGCAGCACAGATATGTACGGTACGTCAACTTTGACCTAAAACTTAGAATCTATTGCATCTTCAATTCATACGTAAAAGTTTAAGCTGAGATATTTTTTGTGGTCATATATTTGTTGTGTCTATAGTACGATAACCGACTTTCACGCGAAGCTGCCAAAACACACTGTAACAATTTATGTGAAAGTTTTTTTTATTACAACATTGTCTTACGCTTGACCGCTACCTCGCCTGATGTTAAGCAAATGTTGCGATATACGATGGAGTAGGCTTGTCTAGAAGTAATCAAATATTCACCAGCGATTTAAAGACACCTAGATCATATATATTCGGGAAGACCCGAATGATTGTTCCTTTTTGTTTGGTCAGAGGTGGTGCCATACAAATTTTGTTTTACAAAATCGGTTCAGTACTTTGGTTTTATAACAAAATAACTGAGAACATGCCATCCAAGTAAAGTGATCGAGTCCGAATCCGAAATCCAAGTCCGAATTGCGTATTTGGAAGTCGGTTTTATACGATATCTTAAAAGTAGTTCAGATGTCCTAATATGTTACTTAACACTTGGGAAAATATATGAAGCTACTGATTTTTTGCGGATTTCCTAAAGTAGTGGAGCAACAATTATTCGTTTCGCTGCTGTATACTTAGATAAGTATTATTATAGCTAACTGTAAGCTACCCTGTATTTTCCACTTGGGTATGAAGTACTATTAAAGTCTTATGTTAGTTGGATATAACATCTAGTTAAGTGACTAGGTACCAGAAGTACTCAGCATACAATTACTTCTTCCCAGCATTTTCCTTTACCGGCAACTTATAAAAAAAAAACCGGATAAGGCGACTCAGACTCGCCCACCGAGGGTTCCGTATAAACTAGTAGACAAAAGGTTTTTTTTTATATTTTCCTTCATAAATCGAAAAATATACATCATAAAAATATTTAAAAACCCGTTTTAGCTTGTGCTAATGAAGACATTTCATATGATACCCCACATGATACGGTTAAAGTACTTAAAAATTTGGACCCTCTTTCCTTGCTTAAAGACCCTATATTTTGTGATTAAATTAAAAATGTCCAGTTTTAGGATTTCTTCCTATATGTGTACTCTAACACAATGCTTCTTGCCAAATTTCAGAGTTCTAGGTCAACGGGAAGTACCCCATAGGTTTTGATTCCTCTGTGAGTGTCGAAATCTGCGTTTTTTTACGACATATTCAGCTGTAACTTTTTTTTACGAAAACTGAGAAATTTTATTTTTCTCTCTGCAGCAAGATACTATGGATCTGCGTATACGGTTTTAATTTCAACTCGATACCTTCACGCGTTCCCGAGATAAAGGTCTTGACACCCGGACGGACGGACAGACGGACAGACAGACGGACAACAAAGTGATCCTATAAGGGTTCCGTTTTTTTTTTCTTTTGAGGTACGGAACCCTAAAAATGTTTACAGGAAAAAACATGTTGGTAAAATTTACCTACTATTTCTTCTTTCCTTATTTCAGATTACCGAGAATGTAGTGTCCATTTATCTTCAAAAGAAAATTAAGTATAATTTGAGATTCCGGCGTCATTCAGGTTGAAATGCCGAATTGAAAGTAGGAAGAAAGATGTGCGAAGTGGTCGAAAGGGCAACAACTTGCCTTCACACCAGCGCTGATAGGTATCATTCAGTGAAAATAATTTTACCTGTCGGATTGTCGGTGTTTTTTCTTATTTATTGCAAAATTAAAGATAATTATAGCTTTCGTACCTTTTTAAAATTTATGATGGCTAAAAAAATTAATACGAATCAGCATGCGTCAGAGAATATCATATTATCGGAGATGATTAAGAAACTACTGAATCGAAGAAAAATAGTTAATTATTTGCTACCTTGTAGTAAAATTACTGCTGCTCTTTCCGGAGAAACATGCGGTTTCTGTGAAATAGGGGGTAAAACTAAGAGGTGTCCAGTTGTTTATTAATGCTAATTACAAGTAGCAATTAGCATTAATAAATTTTAATCGTTTTATATAATAAAATTAAGATATTTCTCATTTAAAACTGCACAAAAAAACTCGACAGCTTGACGGAATAATCTTGTATTTAGAAATACATACGTCCCGCCATATCAATCCACGGAGGACAGCCATAACTATACTTTATTTAGACAAAAATAAGGAACAAATTAAACTTGAAATAATTATATCAACATACACGTTTTTATCACAAATCAGCCGCAGTTCAGCTTAGTGGTAGTCTTGAATAATCGCCTCTGGTCTTCCGCCGGGACCGTGACGTCATGCAAGGGAAAAGAACATAGTAGACGTAGTAGTGTAGTACCTACATAGTCCTTCAGTATTTCCACCCGTGTGCTCCATTAATAATTCACTCGTATAATTCACTTACATAATCACAGAACTAAGTTACGTTTTACCTCATTTATAATGAAAGTGGACTCTGGACGACCGCCAGTGACGTGGTACTCGACGCTAACTCCATATTTTGTACGCTTCTGTCTTAGAATATAGAAAAATACAGAAACCGTGAACATGCTTAGAACTGAAGCGACAAAAACTACTCATATATAGAGTAGTTTGAAGCGCGCGCGATCAGTTGCTCTATGAACGTCTTAACGAGTGGCAAGCTTTGTTGGTGTTCAATTTAATTCAAATATGCCGTCATGTGTCGTTCCTACGTGTAAAAATACTGCTGGGGTGAAAAAAAAACACGATGGGATAACATTTCACGTGTAAGTAGCACAATTGACATTATCTTACGTATTTATTTAATAAATTGTTCGGTCTTTGATCATCGTAGAGAAAGAATCGTCCATTTTGTTGGTGTTGCCAATATCAACGTTTTGATTTTCCTTACTTTTACTTGCTACCGATTTTTTTAGTTAGTAGTTTGTAAATTAAATGAGTAGGTATTTAAATATATTTTTATCCGATTAAAAATTAATTGGCCAAGTGCATGTCGAGTAGCGTTCAGGGTAGCGTTTCATAATTGCAGTTCACCCTATATGGACTTAGAATAGAACTACTTGTTTGATATTGTGAACATATTGATTGATTTTGCGATTTAAATGGATTTAGTGCGAAATTTTTCCTCAGTTTTTTTTTTTTTTTTGTGGTGGTAGTCTATAACCGTTAACTTATAAAGCCTACCAGGGCCGTAGCCAGGAATTCATTTCAGGGGGGGTTTCAGCAATGGACTTGGGCATAGCTTATGGTTTATTCGCGAAAATTGTATGTAGTGTGTAGTGTTTTTATAGTAATATACTATAAAAACACTACTACAATTTTCGCGCTCGTTATGCTTTGTTTTTCGTATTAGTGAACCCAAAAAAATTTGGTTAGTGGCTATTTTTAGTTAATTATTTGCTCGTATTAAAAAAGTTCACAACACTTTAATGATCAATACAAATATAGATCAATATGAAACAATCATGTGCGAGCGAATCGAGTGCGAAACTTTTTTTTTATAAAATGATTGAAGCCTGGAAGGATTTTTGATAATGGCCAGGATTTCGGGGGGGTGGTAGAACCCCCCAAACCTACTTAAACAGTTACTTGTGACAGGTTAAAATAATGCCTAACCTTTTAAGCTAACGTAATAAGATACAAACACAAAATAATTTATTTGACCGATTAATCCGAATAGTAAGTCAAGAGAACAGTTATAAAAATAATGATATCCGTTTAAGAAAGTAAATATTTTATTTTAATATATTTTTATCTCCACGATTTACCACAGCAACGGGTAAATAATGCCTACACTAGCAACATTATGCGGGTGAGAGGTGAGAAGGGTGCGGGACGATTCTTTTGTTTTTGGACACAGCACGGATTTTGTAACTGCATCTGGACGCGCCTTCTGTATTTTTCTATATTCTAAGGCTTCTGTGAAGCACTGTACATGTACAATGTACGTACATGTACAACTGGACATTCCTAGAATTCGTATTGAGAACAGTGCGATCTTGGTATTGTTGGTTACTTTTGTTATTTATTGTAACTGTTCAATGAGTGTTATATCTATGCACATGTTATATTATGTACTGTACATACAGGAAAATTATCTAAGGGATTTAGAATTTGATATGATTGGATTGATATTATTCGGCGTAGTGCTCTTACAGCAACAGATAGGTAAGTAGGTTTTGGTTTGGCATTCGAAACTTATTTACCCATCTTCTATCTACTCTCGATAATTGAATGGGCACACGTTTCAGAACGTTGCCAGTCCCGGCAGCTTGGAGGCTCGCTCATATCATACTAGCGTCTTCATAAAACAAGAAAAAAATCTATCCATCTATCTATCTATCTGTAATTGGTGAATACCGTTTTAGTTAATTAAATAAATAAATCCCTAAATATAGTCCAATTTCGATGATACTTTTTTTTATATGGACGCATAATCATTTATGGTTCTGAACCATAAATGATTATGCGTCTACGGCTTGTTTTATTAAAAAAAAATACTTTTAATTATTTTGCTTCAAATTTATGAAAAAAAAAAAAAACTAACTGTAGACGCATAACCAATTAGGGTTCTGACCATATAAAAAAAAGTATCATCGTAATAGACATTTATAATCTTTTATAATTCCAATCAAATAAAACAGAATCATAGAACCTGGATAATTTTTAATTTTGAGGTAGAAATCAGATTTCTCTTTTTGTATGGAAGAGGATTCGAGAACCATTCCCGGTTTTTTATTTCCCAAGTTATACAGTAGGTAGTACCTTCACAACATTTACAAATCAAAATTGACTACGTTTATTCTCAATGACGTAGGCATACTGTGTACTGTACACTGTGACACAACTTTGTTTGGTTACGTTACGAGTTAAACGTCGCCTGCGGTTACGCTGCGGCACGCAGGCGTCACGCAGGCGCCGCGTGCCGCGCCCGGAAACTCCGCTATAATTATAAGAAAGTTGCAATAAAATAACATTTATTAGAAGATCGATGTTTTAACGTCTAAATACAGCAATAAAATAAAGATAAGTGCACTAACTAACATTGTATAAGCGAAAGTGACTCTGTCTTTTTTTCCCTCTAGCTGTCGGTTTGTTTTTTTTTTGGTCTTGCAAAGGCCAAACCAAATGTCTGAACCGATCATCATGAAATTTGATACAAAAAGATAGATGTAGCTGAGAACTTGAAGACGGATAAGAGTAATATTTCATCACCATTTGTGTTACTACGCGGGAGAAACTATTCATTAATAAATTAAAACATAATATGAAAGATGAAGCCTCAACAACACTAGAACTGTAGAGATCAAAGTCAACCGGTACCACAAAAACATTAGTAGTATCCGGTACTTAAATCCGTCAAGCCATTCAGACCAGATGGGTAAAAACGGAAAAGGGAAGAATTTGTAACGAAACTACTAAAAGCATTTTAAAGAAAATATATAAAATAAAGTGTATAATTTTTGAAACATTTTATGACACGGAATCCACTGCTAATATTTTTTAAGTTAATAAAATTCGTTGTCTATGGATAACTGTGCAACACTAGGGGTATCCTTGATTGCGATCCGGAGGAGTTTTTTGTACACACAGTTAAAGAAAAAATTATTCATTTTTTTTATGAAGTAAACATTAATTAGTAATTTTAACCAAAACAGGTAACTTAAGTGTTTACCACTCAGATATCAAAAGGATAACGTGTACTTAGTTATGTATACATTTAAATCCATTTCATCTGAGTCCTAATACAACAGGATGTATTTTCAGAGGTAGGTACTCAGTAAATATTAACCACATGCGTGTTCGAAACAGATTAAAGCAAATATCCGTTTCAGTCTCTCACGCTGAACTCCTGCTAAACGCTGTATAATTATTCGATTTCTCATCGTTAGACAATAGATAAGAAAATAATCGAATTCGCTGGAGCCCTGAACGGAAAGAATTTTGTACGAAATATCAATGAAAGTTATTCCTATTGTTTTTAAGAATACAATACTTGAAGCCTTCCTCAAATATATGGAATAAATAGAACATTTAACGTAGTGTGTTCTCTAATGAAAAATGTTACAACGGAAACAAAAGCTCTGTCGACCATTTAGTCGGTCGTTACATCATTGAAGATGGAATTCGTTAAGTGCTTGTTATAGAAAATGTATGTATGTGAGTATGTACCTAAATATATAGTAACTACAAATAAATATACCAGCAACGAAATAGATATACAGATCTACTAAATCAGATGTCACATTGCGGAAGTTTCATCCTCGAAATGTATACAAACTAAATATATAAATCAGATTAGTTATATTTGAAGAAGATGCATAATTTCGGTGTAAATCTTGGCATAGGCAAGTCATACAATAACATCAATTTACGTTCATTTTCTGTATTGGTTTTCGAAATTTTGCACTATCTGATAACTGAGTTAGCCTGAGCTGTTTGCCCACGTCTTAGCTAAACGAAATTAAATAGTAGATAAGTCGACAAAACCGGTCGGCAGACCAGTCGGCCGGGGCTAACTGTTTAGGATCATAACAACCACGCGCAAAACGTATGCCTTCGGAATTTAGACGCACTGGATGTAGGAATGTTTGAATTGACAAGGTTTTACCGCATTATTCTTAGCACAAATTCTATATAAAAATTAACAAACCAAATTTTTGATACGAGTAATCCCCGCCATCTCAAAGCATTGTCTTCCCAATTACTGAGATCACCTTCTCCATGCCTGTTTGTTTGTGGCCTCCCTCGTCATCCTTTCCGGTGCTGTGTCAGTGTCATGCACTACTTTCCTGCTTCCTTACTAAAGTCTGACTAAGGAACTGGAAATTTACTAGTAGGTTTTTTCAACCCACACTTACCATTTTGTTACTTCGCCAATTTGTAACTTGAAAGAAAGAAAATATTTGCAACTTAATCTTTTACGTAATTTTCCAGGCCCGAGTTAATAAATCTTTTCAAACAACGTAAACAATGTTAACTTCACAACAAACTTACCAATTTTAATAATAAGTTGAATACAAATGGATCGTAACGATTCCTAGATTATATCAAAAGTTACGTTAAAAGTTACCTTTGTTACATCGACATTCTACTCAATTAAGCACGTTTCCAAACATCACGATAATACATCATCAGTATTGTTTCACCTCTACATTTCAGCAATTAGAATGTGTTGCCTTCATCATTATGTTATGTTATAATTTCTCAGTGTATTAGCGGTTTATTGTGGCAAGAATGCTCCGTATTTGCTTTCACTAAAGCTATTAAATGAGGTCGAGATTCGACATGATTCCATTTACATGAAATTAGATTGCGCGGGTTGTGTATGTCTTGCTACAGGGATAAATTAACAACGTTAATTACTCCGAGCAGATTTAGTATATTAAGACAGCGCATATTATATTAAAATTTGTAATGTCATTCACTTTATTAAATTTTAACATCCTAAGAAAGTGACATAAAGGTATTATCATCCGTATTCATACCTCATACCTCATTTCCGTGATATACAATCGGTTTTTAGGGTTCCGTACCCAAAGGGTAAAAACGGGACCCTATTACTAAGACTTCGATGTCTGTCTGTCTGTCTGTCTGTCTGTCTGTCTCCAGGCTGTATCTCATAAACCGTGATAGCTAGAGAGCTGAAATTTTCACAAATGATGTATTTTCGTTGCCGCTATAACAACAAATACTAAAAATTCAAAAAAAAAAATATTCAGGGGGTCCCCATACAATAAACGTGTTTTTTTTGTATATTTTTGCGGTAACAGGTAGACGCTTCAAATTTTCACAGAATATTTACTTGTATAATAGCTTTCAAAATAAATAATTAAATAACAATAAAGTAAATATTCAAGGGGGGCTCCCATACAACAAACGTAATTTTTAAGCAATTTTTACTCGATCTTAATTAACATGTAGAAACTTGAATATTTGTAAGTAAATATTTAGAAATATATTAACTATAAAAATAAATACCTAATCTAATACATAAAAACTCACAAAATGAAAATAATCCGTGCATCTAAACGCGGTGCGAGCGCCGCGCCGCGGTGTGGTGGTGGCACGAGCGTGAGGCGGTTGCTAAGCAACGGCTGCGCGGGTAGCGGGGGAGGTAACATCACGGAGCGAGCCATAACCGCGCGTATTCGCGTGAGCGTTGTCATGCTGCCCGGATGTGTATCGAAAACCTACCTATAAGTTTGCAATTTACTACTTGGAATTTCGTTGATTTCTCGTTATTTTATAAACAGAACTAAACTTTATAGTATTATAGATGATAGTACGGAACCCTTCGTGCGCGAGTCCGACTCGCACTTGGCCGATTTTATTTTCGTATTTTTTTGCTCAATATTAAAAACGGTAACATGTAGACGCTTCAAATTTTCGCAGAATATTTACTTGTATATTACCTTTCAAAATAAATAATTAAATAATAATAAAGTAAATATTAAAGGGGGGCTCCCATACAACAAACGTATTTTTTAAATATGTTTATGTATTGTTTTCAGGTGAGAGCTGCATAGAGAAGCCGCTGGCGACGCTGTGGCGGAACTACCAGCAGTCCACCAAGCCCGACGTGGTGATGAAGCTGTCCGTCACCAACTCCGGTCTCAAGGGGTTCACTAAGGAGCACGGCCTCACCGAGTACTGGTCCCACCGCATCACCTACTGCGCCAGCCCACCCCACTACCCCAAACTCTTTTGCTGGGTGTACCGGCACGAGGGCAAGAAACTGAAACACGAGCTCCGATGCCACGCCGTATTATGCACCAAAGAAACCGTATCAAAGAAGATCACTGAAGAGTTACAAGTGAAGTTAAAGCAGGCGCTAGTCGAATTCAAAAAAGACAGAATCTCGAAGCAAAACGCCAGGCTCAGTCTAGCCAACAGCGTCTATGAGAATCCGAGTATGCCGCGCAGGAAAATAATGCTCAGCGTGGGAGCTATGAACTACAGACCTCCGCTGGAACGATCCAAATCAGCACCTAAACTCGGAGCGATAGAAGAGATGTGCTCGGAGGAAGACGAAGAAGAAGCCGAAATGAACGCGCGGCAAGACTCATGGAGGTCATCCTTCAACAGCAATCACGAGTTCTTCGAATCGCAGTCCCTCGACAGACGGCGACCCGAAATGAAGTCTCCAAGAAAAATGTCGTGCCCCGAAGGCGTCATGAACAGGACATTATCGGATTCTGGCAGCGAGACGGTCACGGTATCACAGGAGCTGCTGGACTTGATCGTCAAAGAATGTAAAAAGGACGAAGCTAGTCATATTGAGAAAGAGTCGAGATTGGAAGTGATCGCCGAAACAAACGAAATAAATGAGAGCGGAGCTATTGAAAACAAGCTGCCTCAGAGCAACTACCTCGTCACGGACAGCGACGACGGGTCTGTTTCCTCTGGCTGCGAGACCGCAAGCACGGCGGCCTCCGACACCGAACCATCCTCGCTACCCTCTCTACCGCAGGAGGACGCGCATAAGGAGCCCATCGATGAAGCTTCACACTATGACGGCTTCGAAGACACGGCCTTACGAGAGAGTTCCAGAAGCTTCAACTCGGATAATGTAACCGACGAAGTCAACCACATACCCATCGGAGAAAAGAACGGTTTCAGGCGCCGATCTACTTACCCACCCTTAGGTGTCGATACGATCCTTGCTGATTTCGATAGCAAGTTCGAATCTCTAATTGATAACTTGACGGACATCGACAGCTTGAACTCCAGCACTGAAACGGAGGCTTATAAGAACACGGGAGATAACGACAGCGCTTGTAGTGATGAGTCGGGATACTCAGAACTCCTAGATAACAAGGAGAGCATAATAGGCAACACTATAATGGTTTAGGCTTCAAATGCACGGAAGCACTACACAAGTGAACATGAATTTAAACTAGGTTCTATAAATTATCGCTAGGATTATTATGTAAATAACAGGGTTATTGACGTACTTTATCCAGTAAATATGATGGATTGTATAGAAATTGATCTGCAAATTTAACTTTACGCAACACTACGTAGTGAAATGGGTGAAGACACAATGCAAAACATATTTAATACGTAATTTAGATTCGTAGAGTTCAATTATGTCGGTCGATTGTATTATTATGTATAGTTGTTTGTATATAGTGTAATTTAAGATCTATGTTAGATGAAATCTATAGATTTTTATGTGTAGAAAAATATCGAATGTCACCTTATACGTGTTTGTGGATGACCGCAGGTTGTTTGTTCTATTATATTTATTTGCTGTTATTAGCATCGCCCTTCAAAAGGTTTTTAGGTACTTACGCATTCCATACAGTTTATGTTTTGTTCGGGTCATTCATTTACATTTTAGTGAAAATAATTGCGATGAGAAATAAAGAGATTAAAAATATGTAATCTTTTATTATTCCGGCGAGTGTCGGAGAATACCAAAACAACAAGTTGTACATTTAGTTCGTAAAGCGTTCAAATTGTTTAACACGCTTCTATGTCGTCACACTTTACTTATAATAGAATGTTTGCAATCTTACGTAACATTATAGACTGGTTGCATATTATCTCGCTGAATTTCATGGCTTCGTTTCGTAATAATTATGACTATATTTTTAAACATTCTTGAAAGCACAGAATTCGCCCTATTACATAGGACCCTTGAAAGCATACAAATCGGTAATAACGCTGTCAAACAGTTATTTTTCTTATGTTGGTTTCACACAAATAGGTACTTACCATACATACATTATTACTGTCAAAGACGATGTCCACATATGTACATATTACATGCTTAATAAGTATTGGATAATATGTTGTTAATATTTGTAACAAAATATGGAAAAAGTGATACACCGGAAATATTTTACTACAAGTTGAACAAATTTTGTAGCATATGTTTATGACAATATGTTTTCGTTATTAGTTGTATTATAATAACTTATTTGATACATAGTGAAAGAACACCATCAAAAGTATCAGTTGACATAAATGTTAATGATAACGATGACTAAGTTTAATGATAAAAACTACACGACAAAAGTGTTTATAAGTTAAAAATTTACTAAGCTTTACGAAACTAACATAATTTTAATAAATAACGATATTTTACAAAACCTTGGATGAAACGAAACAAATGTTAACGGATTTATCGCGTATATTAATAATAATGAGCTGAGCTGACGTCTCGAACAGCTAGCAGCGTGCGTGCTCACAGGTGAGACTTGATCTGCGATACCTGTAGACGCCTTGAGCGACTTCTGCGTGCATCAAAATAATAGGTGGAACTCATTCATATTTTCATTAAAAATAATTTTATAGCTTAAAAAACTGAAACAACCGACTCCGAAGTACGTTATTTCGTTTACTTGTAATATTAGTAAGCATAATAATTAAACATTTGATGTAACTCTATTTTCTCCTTATACACATTGGATGAGGAGTAAGTAGGTTTTACTTTTAAAGCTCAATACATTTCTCACGATTGTAAACTTTTTAAAGAGACCACTCTTCACCCGATCGTTTCTTTTTCAAGAATGACATTTGTCATTGAATGGCAAATGCTTCGTCGTCGCAGATTAGAAAATGTGCAGATGTTTATACGAAAAACTTCAACATTTGACACTTTTGTAAAGAAAAACGTGTCAGTGGAGTGGAACTCTGCGATTCTATAATCTGACACACTCACTCAGGAATCCAATGAAAATATTTTTACTTTTAGAGATTATTCAAAAAGTAATAAAGCAATGTTTCTAATATAATTATGGGACCAACTTGGGAGCTTTCTCTATACGCCAATTCACGAAACACAATGGTTCAAGAATGAGCGAGAAATTCGTGTGCATACAAAAAAAAAATACGGTACGAATTGATAACCTCCTCCTTTTTCGAAGTCGGTTAAAAACACAACTGTTTTGCAAAGAGTTGTCCTTGGCTGGCAGTTCACAAAAGAAGTTCGGAATCACGGAGTCGTAGTTGGGACATAAAAGGCAAGACATTACAGTTTCGTTTATATTTAGGAGCGACAGTGCCGTGTTACAACCCCTTTCTACATAAACTTTAACGACACTTCCGTTACTATTGGCTATCCTGAAACGTATTTCCGGCATGTTCCCTGCAGCGAGCGGCGCGCGGCGAGCGGTGGAGCGTGCCGCGCAGGTGCGTGGCTGCACGGGAGGCCGGGACTGCACGGGCTGGCTGCCTGCTGGGGCAGATGTGACGATAGCGCCGATGAGTAAGTATCGAGCTCTGGACTCACTGGGGACAATACACGGTGTGACGTCACGTTGGTTACGTTTTACACGTCTTCTTTCACAATATTACCTACTTTCCCGAGTGCATAACCTTATCTTAACTAATATTCCATCCTCGACCACGCTGTCGCTTAACATTAGGTGAGTTGCATGCACCGGTCATCAAATTAATAAAATCTCAGCCTCAACACAGACCTGCGACACCTGTTGACACCATGAGCGACATACTCGTACGTCGACATAAGACGTGCCATATGCGCGCACAAGCGTGCATATGGCATGTCTTGCATAAAATTAATAAGCGGTAGTAATTAATATTCTCATAACATAAAATACAAGTGTCGTCTAGTGTCACCTGTGACCACTGACGCTGCAGTGTTCGAAACGTCAGCTCATAAAAATAAGTACTTTCAATAAATATCTTTGATAAAGTATCAACGGGATGTAGCGTCAGTCCTCAAAACCATCCGAGCTCAATGAGATCTAATTAGACCACTTACACGATTAATTTCGATTTTTAAATAATTCGAAATGGCAAAATAGACGTCTCTTGACTTCTCAATCTAAATTAGTCTTTAGCGCGGCGACATAGAGTCTTTATATCAAAATCTTTATGTTCGTCATTGTTGGTATATGAGTAGTGAGTACCCAGGAATTTTGTCGTTCGTGAATTTCGTTTTAGACTTTATGTTCACGTGATGGAAAGTCATTGTACAATACATGCGATAAATCCGCTAAAAAATGATTAACGGTAGAACCTGTGACGTGTGTATCATAGATTGCCCGCTTCTATAAATATACGTTGGGATATTTAGCACCGTAGATCAAAGGAGGGGTTGAAAAGCGGAAAGGGGTATTTGATAAACTCTCTAGAGTATAAAAGGATTTTACATTATATCACTAGTTGTGGGATAGGTATAGGATAGGATAGACATTCAACTTATTTTTTATAATGAACTACTCGTAGGTCTGCATTTGATCAATCGTATATTTCAATCTCGCCTGATGGGATGTGACGATGAGGTTGAAGATGTACGCACTTATTCCTAGGAAGAGAAATGTACGTTTCGAAATGAGACAAATCAGGCTGATTTTATTTTATATTTTAGGAAAATATACAGACAAATACTTTCAATAAACTGTAAATTTAGATAAATTACGAGGCTAATTACAAGTTATCGCCTATAAATTGGAAACATATGAAATAAAGCTTGAAGCTGTACGCACCTGTATCCCACTGCTGGGTGTAGGCCTCTTTCGTATTATGCCATTTTCCTCGATCTTGTCCCAATCGATTCCAGATTCGACTCGCGACAGACACAATATCGTCCACCCATCTTGCAGCTGGACGACCTACGCTCCGCTCCTCTTGTCTTGGCCACCACTCGGTCACCACCTCACTCCACCTGTCATCACTGCGCCTAGCAACATGTCCTACCCAGTTCCATTTTAATTTCATTACCGCAATTCCGACGTCTAGAACTATGCTATATTTTTTACTATGCTAGGGTATGTTTACTTGTAAATACTTCATGTGGTAATTTTATCCCAGTTGAGACATTATTATTACAATTATTTGAAAAATCTTATTATCATAAAATGGCAGGAAAAGTAAATATTGCCGCCAGATGAACATCCTGAGTTTTAATAAACGCGATCGGAAATTAAAACTGAGTGTGTAACAGCTTTCATTTCCCCAGAGTGTAAAGGATCGTTGGGACAGAATCTACGCAGTGAGTATCTTCTGTCAAATTTGAGCAAATATTATACACCTACATATTTAAATTTATCTTTGTACTTTTTGGTTTGAAACTATACCTAAAGGAAGTTAAGATAACGCTTCAAGCTATGATACAATTTCTGACATATTGTATTCATATAATTTGTTGCAATTGTTAGTATTGTATTTTTGGTCAAATCTATTGAATTTAATGTTTTCATTAAAAAAATCAGGATTGAATCTGTCAGGATTCATTGAATTTGTCAGGATACTTACATATTATATAGCATGCATATTCAAAATTCTAACAGAGTTCAAGTAGACTTGATAACATTCCACGTATGTAGTTGATCAAAACATATTCTATCTACTTATTCTAAAATAAAGTTGGTTTTAGGAACGTAGTCCCGACAGCTATAAGTAATGTTGGTTTTAGGAACGTAGTCCCGAAAGCTTTATGTAATGTTGGTTTTAGGAACGTAGTCCCGACAGCTATAAGTAATGTTGGTTTTGGGAACGTAGTCCCGACAGCTATAAGTAATGTTGGTTTTAGGAACGTAGTCCCGACAGCTATAAGTAATGTTGGTTTAGGAACGAAGTCCCGACAGCTATAAGTAATGTTGTTTTAAGGAACGTAGCCCCGACAGCTATAAGTAATGTTGGTTTTAGGAACGTAGTCCCGACAGCTATAAGTAATGTTGGTTTTAGGAACCTAGTCCCGACAGCTATAAGTAATGTTGGTTTTAGGAACGTAGTCCCGACAGCTATAAGTAATGTTGGTTTTAGGAACGTAGTCCCGACAGCTATAAATAATGTTGGTTTTAGGAACGAAGTCCCGACAGCAATAAGTAATGTTGGTTTTAGGAACGTAGCCCCGACAGCTATAAGTAATGTTGGTTTTAGGAACGTAGTCCCGACAGCTATAAGTAATGTTGGTTTTAGGAACCTAGTCCCGACAGCTATAAGTAATGTTGGTTTTAGGAACGTAATCCCGACAGCTACAAGATCGTATCGATTAAATTCTGACGTAAAAGATGGTCCAAAACTTCTCATAGTTCTCGGTCGACTTTTCGTAGTCCCTTGTGGTGTTGGGAGGGGTAATTTTTCATGATTTGACGATAACTTGAGAAATAGTAAAGTTACCTCATCAGTTGAGACTTGCTATTATAGTCACGATCGTTAACCGAGTATTTTTCATCCATAAGTTTATTATCGTATATTGGTAAGTTGTGTAAGACTAGAGCGTCAGTTCAAGTTAGAACGGATATGTGCCTAGGAAATTTGAAAATTATCTGTCATAATTATTATATTGATTGAAATCGCGATTTGTAATGAACTGATAAATAGGTAAATAAGCTGTTCTTAGAAAGCTTCAAATCATTGCCCTCTTTGACGTTGCTACGTTAAACATTTTACCTTGAAATGAGTAGGTCGTCTATTTACGACCAGAAATGAAACGATTTGGCAAAGTAATTACAAGAACTGTGAGCGACACATTTGTACTTAATTCTTCTCAAAACACAATGCTATTTCATTTCGTTTGAACAAAATAATTTTATGATTGTTTGATGTCGGTTTCTATAGAAAATTGTTTTCTTTTTATTATTTTGCTAAATATCCTTCAAAGTCGAATTTTAATACAACTTTGACTATGTAAAGCTGGAAAAATACATTTGTTTTTAATAATTATTAATTACATGGGAGCAATTACGGATATATTAATATGTGGATTAAATTATAATAAAACTAATACTAACAATGACTACTATAAAATATCGGTAAGTATTTCTTATCTCTCGCATCAACTCATATAAGTATATTTTATAGTACCTCACTACACTTTTAGATATTTTATACTTGTGTCATATTTTTTTGGAGATTCATCAATAATCTTTATTGTTATAATCGGCACCGATATTGTACAGCGGATTAGCAGTTTGAAGTGGCAGTGGGTAGAGCACATAGCATGTGGAGCTTATGGCTTGTAGGGGGGAAGTCCCCGAGTAGGAGCACGCACCGACAAGTGCAACGTAGAAAGACGAGCCACCTTCTGGTGGTCAATGGGGCGTACGCCGATTTTTGGAAATCTACAGGGAAAGTACTGTCCAGTAGTAAGTATACTTTTTGTAGCTGAGATGACGATGATGATGAAGTATGATTATTATAATTCATAGTAATCACATTTTATTGTTTACTAACCATTCACACGTTAACAATCGTTCACGTGACACAATAATCTGTTATGTAGGTGTTGTAGAGTTAAAAACTGTTATTTTATTTCTCCAATTAATTATACACTTCACTTGCCACAACAATGCAATACAAATCAAAGAACACTGCTGACAACACACTCACTTTTAATGGTATTGTAGAAATGCTCATAAATAAACACAAAAGTAAAATAAAACCGGACAGGTGCGAGTCAGACTCGCCCACCGAGGGTTCCGTACAAACTAGTAGATAAAAGGGTGAAATCATATATTTTTTTTATATTTTCCTTCTTATACCGAAAAATATACATCAAAAAATATTTAAAAACCTGTTTTAACTTATGCTAATTAAGCTCTTTCATATGATACGGTTAATTCACTTTAAAATTTGGACCCTCATTCCTTCCATAAAGTCACAATTTTTTTGTGATTAAATTAAAAATGTCCAGTTTTCAGATTTTTTCCTATTATGTGTACTCTAACACAATGCTTCTTGCCAAATTTCATAGTTCTAGATCAACGGGAAGTACCCCATAGGTTTTGATTCTCTTGGAAGTGTCGAAATGGGCAGTCAAAACTAAAAAATAAAACAGCAACAGGACTCACTCGTGAAGGATTTGAACCTCCGCCCTCCGATGGACAAAATGAAATTTATATCGGTGCACTAACCTACTGGGCTAAGGAGTCTTAGGTGCGTGTGTCGAAAATAAACATTCGGCGCAACGAAATGACGTCATGCTAGAAGGACAAACTTGTACACGAATTTAGTACACATTATGAACGTTAAATGCAGAACGTTCGAATAAGTTTCTGACTAAAATAATGCGTCCGTGTTACGAATTTTCGTATTTCAAACTTTAATCTGACGATCTGACGCGAGTTTAACATTTTTTACCCATCCAAAAAATGCACAACACCGTTAAAGAAGTTTTCAATTAAAAAAACTGGCTTTCTGTCGTGATTTAATAAAATCAACCGATATAAATATATTGGCCAAGATTTAACATTTATGTGTTTCGAATCAAACTGGTAGGTATAGTAGATGGCTCCGTTCAAATAACACAGGTTACGATCAGTTTACGGATAGGCTATAGTCAAATATCTAGTCAGTCGACCGTAAAAAGCTGATCACAACATTTTAACTATACCATTTTGCACTTTCTCTCATAAAAATAGCAAGTGACTGTCATGTTGTATGTTGGTACCAAGGGCGCCAACCTGCGTAATTACGAAAGTACAAAAATGGAATAATCCTCATAATTAAGGATGTTGTTTTCAGGGTTGGTAGCTTTAATTTTCTTTAACCGCTTCACAAGCAATCTTCTCCGATGACATCGTTTTTTTTACAGTATAACTATTTTTGCAGGCAATTTTACAAATGTCTTTGTTCATATGCCTAGAGTCGGAACAGATCATTATGTTACTGAGCTATCATTCGTTTTGCTAAATTAACAATTAACATAAGAATTCCTACATTGTTATTGTTATAGGTACGTGTATGTAACACGTATGAGCTAAAATCCCTTTTTATTTTTGGTAGTTTTACATAGTTCTTCTAGTAAATTGGACGCTAGAATACGGATTTGCCATAATTTCATAGTAGTATACACAATTTGGAGCACGTCCACATTATTTATTTAAAATTCAGATTTGTAGTGATTGATTAATCTACACACGTCTATAGATATATTTAGAATTCAAATATCTCTAGCGTGCATGAGCCTGAGCCCCATTACACATTTAATCTATCAAGTCGCAGTCAAAGTGAAGGAAAATAAGTCAGGATAAATTCTTCATCACGCCTCGGTACAGTAGTGGTGACTGGAAGATTTTACTGAGTTCCGCAGATAATAAAAATACACGTTTTTCCACTTTCATCCGCCGATTTACACTCTTACACGTGGTTGGCCACTTAATAATAATTAAATATAAGTTTTAGAAAATTAAACAAAATGTTTTCATGCTCCAATTAAAACTCCCAAGGCAATTAAAAATATTGAAATGTGACCAAAACCTGCTCAGAAAGGTCGCAAAATGAACGTTACCGAGTGGGACCTTAAATCAATATTTATTTTTCATTCCAACCCTATACGTAACCGGAACGTTTCGAAGCTTTGTGTAAAAATAGAAAAAACGGAAGGACACAGGTAAGTACATCGAGACGAGATGACCTCACGAGGTCAATGACCGCACGTAATCGTAGAAAAACAAAAATAAAACCTTACCTACATAAAACCAAAACACATTTAATTTGAATGAGTATTTTTTTTAAATTTGGGTTTTTATAATTACTGTATTAAAAGATAACATAAATGAAACGTTGACCGTTTTTCTCTTTTCATTTTTTAGGGTTCCGTACCTCAAAAGAAAAAAACGGAACCCATAAAGGATCACTTTGTTGTCCGTCTGTCCGTCTGTCTGTCTGTCCGTCTGTCCGGGTGTCAAGACCTTTATCTCTGGAACGCGTAAAGGTATCGTGTTGAAATTAAAACCATATACGCAGATCCATAGTCTCTTGCTGCAGAAAGAAAAATAAAATTTCTGGAGGAAGGGGGAAATCATATTTTTTTTTTCTATTTTCTTTAATAAACCGAAAAATATACATCTTAAAAATATTTAACACATTCCTTGCTCACCACTCGGATCCGAGTAGAGCGGGGCTATAGTAGCAGCGTACCGTACCGTTCATTTTGTAGTAGTCAGTAAGCCACCGGCGTTTGAGGCAGTCAACATTGCTTTGCGTGGCCACTCTGTACTTAATCAAAATTCGCCTAAAAGTTTTGGTTCCCAGCTGAAGTGAAGGATCTGCAGGGGGCGAAGAATGTGTTAAAAACCTGTTTTAGCTTATGATAATGAGGCTCTTTCATATGATACCCCACATGATACGGTTAATTCACTTTAAAATTTGGGCCCTCAATCCTTGCATAGAGACACTATTTTTTGTGATTAAATTACAAATGTCCGGTTTTTAGATATTTTCCCATATGTGTACTCTAACACAATGCTTCTTGCCAAATTTCAGAGTTCTAGGTCAACGGGAAGTAGTACCCCATAGGGTTTGATTCCTCTGTGAGTGTCGAAATGTGCGTTTTTTACGATATATTCGGTTGTAACTTTTTTTTTACGAAATCTGAGAAAATCTTTCTGCAGCAAGATACGAGTAGGTACTATGGATCTGCGTATATGGTTTTAATTTCACCTCGATACGCGTTCCCGAGATAAATGTCTTGACACCCGGACGGACGGAGAGACGCACAGACGGACAACAAAGTGATCCTATTAGGGTTCCGTTTTTTCCTATTGAGGTACGGAACCCTAATAACGCACATTTCGACACTCTCAAGGGAATCAAAACCTATGGGGTACTTCCCGTTGACCTAGAACTATGAAATTTGGCAATAAGCATTGTGTTAGAGTACACCATATTATAGGAAAAAATCCTAAAACTGGACATTTTTAATTTAATCACAAAAAAATTGTGTCTTTATGCAAGGAATGAGGGTCCAAATTTTAAAGTTCTTAAACCGTATTGAGTGGGGTATCAAATGAAAGAGCTTCATTATTTATGTAGGAAATGTTTATGAAGGAAAAAAATATGATTTCCCCCTTTTATCTACTAGTTTGTACGGAACCCTTGGTTGGCGAGTCTGACTCGCACTTGTCCGGTTTTTTAGGTATGGCATCTCATGTATTTGCATCTAAGTAATCGACGATTTATACAGACACAAGTTTATATATGTAGGTAGGAGATATGAATGTATTGAATTTTAATGTCATCGTCACTGTTTTAATTTAAGAGCACATTAATGTTTACATCATCATCACTATTTTAATTTAAGAACACATTAATTTTTACATCATCATCACTATTTTAATTTAAGAACACATTAATTTTTACATCATCATCACTATTTTAATTTAAGATCACATTAATTTTTACATCATCATCACTATTTTAATTTAAGAACACATTAATTTTTCAGTTGCTTTTGTTAAACAAGAGAAAATGACGATTATCGCCACTATATTTACTTCAATAAACGAATCGATTGAATAATTTAAATACATACTTTTATTGCCAAAATATTACATGAAGGAAAGACAGCACTGATGCAAAATAGCATCGTATGTATGGGTCCTAAAATCTACAATAAGATTCCTAAGTCAATAAGAGACCAGAATAGTAATTTATTTAGAAAAAAGTTGAAGGCATTGTTATTGCAGAAGTGTTATTATTCTATCAATGATTTTTTAAATGACAAATTTTAATTTTATTTGACATTATGTGTATCTTTTATTGCTTCTGCTTTGTCATATTTTATATATTTTTGGTTTGTGTATTAATCTAATAACAAATAATAATAATTATTATTTTTGAATTTTTCGCATGTGCATGATGCTGTCTACCTGACATTTGTACGCCTAATCGGCACAACATGATTTTAAGCGACTAAATTTAGTGTAACATCTTTTATGCACTTGTTGTATAAAATTCTCGTGTTGTATGCAAATAAATTATCTTTATCTTTATCTTTATTGAAGAGCTCAGAATATTATTTAATATATTTAAACGAGCAATTCTTGTAAATATGTATGTTTAAATATAATCTGAATCTCGGAAACGGCTTCAACGATTTTAATGAAATTTGGTTTGTAGGTAGATTAGGGGACGATAAATCAATCTTGCTAAGTTTAATTTTATAGTGAACCCGAGTTTGCTCGTATTTTTAGTCATAAATATCCGAGTGGAGCTCGGTCGCCCAGGTACTTTTCTTTATTGAAGAGGTGACATCGTGTCATTTACAATCATTATATTAGTTTTTTTTTAACGCGAATAAGCCACCAATCGCCACCAATTCGCCTGTTGGAAAGCGTCGATGTGATCGGAGAAGACGTACGCAGACTTAGAAGACCTATTCACTCTGACCTTGAAAAGATCAGCATTGTAACTGTCAGGATACAAAAAGGCCGGCAATGTGTTCCACTCTGTGGGTGTTCGGATTAGAAGCGTAGAGTTACACCGTTTAATACGAATATTGGGTAAATCCACAATATATGGGTAGTAGTGTGCTGATTTTCTACTTGTTCTGTGGTAGAAAGGAGATGGTAAAATAAGGTCATGCAAATCAGATGCGCATTCTCCGAAATGTATACTGTAAAAAATTGACAGACTTGCTACCATGCTAGTATCTTATATTAACCTGACATCTAGGGCTATCTAAATGAACTAGGCGGTATTTTAAGGTTTCGATCTTCTATAGCGAAAAAGATGCGGCTGTAGACGCAACTCGGACACTTAGTAGACTGCTATTTATTTTCACTAATCTTTAAAAGGTTTATGTTGTATCTCTCGGGACACACTGTAGGATTATTGAGCCCTCGCAGCTTAAAGCCTTAAAAGCAGTAATTATCCTAAACGTATAATTCCGCTTCGCAATGATTGTTTTGTTATTTTTGAAATGAGCCAAATTGTGCAAATAGAGTCGTAAAAGAATAATAGGTACTTAATAACATTCCCGATAATATATAAATCTGAAAGAGAGCTGATGATCGATAGTACCAGCTTTATATCTATTTCCCAGAGTATTGACACATGCGTCTCGTATTCTGAAAGAGAGCTGATGATCGACAGTACCAGCTTTATATCTATTTCCCAGAGTATTGACACATGCGTCTCGTATTCTGAAAGAGAGCTGATGATCGATAGTACCAGCTTTATATCTATTTCCCAGAGTATTGACACATGCGTCTCGTATTCTGAAAGAGAGCTGATAATCGACAGTACCAGCTTTATATCTATTTCCCAGAGTATTGACACATGCGTCTCGTATTCTGAAAGAGAGCTGATGATCGATAGTACCAGCTTTATATCTATTTCCCAGAGTATTGACACATGCGTCTCGTATTTTGAAAGAGAGCTGATGATCGATAGTACCAGCTTTATATCTATTTCCCAGAGTATTGACACATGCGTCTCGTATTCTGAAAGAGAGCTGATGATCGATAGTATCAGCTTTATATCTATTTCCCAGAGTATTGACACATGCGTCTCGTATTCTGAAAGAGAGCTGATGATCGATAGTATCAGCTTTATATCTATTTCCCAGAGTATTGACACATGCGTCTCGTATTCTCAAGGAGACTCTGATTACTGATAGTACAAGCGATATTGGAGGCTCAATTATTAATTCATACGAAGTACCAGCACATCTACATTTTGAAGCCAATATTGTGAGAACTGGGTCAAAGATTCTATCGATTTATCAAACGACATTGTCATAACTTTGGGATATTGTGGCTTTGACAATTCCAAATAAATACCACGGTTTTGTATAAGTATTTTTCTGCTGTGGTTTTGTTGAGTTTTCCTGCTTTCCGGGTTAGGGTCGAGTAGGGGCTATAGTAGCGGCACCTCCCACTCGGATCCGAGCGAGCGAACGTTTAAGGCAGCCCTCATTCCTTGCAGAGACACTATTTTTATGTGATTAAATAAAAAATTACCAGTTTTCGGAAATTTTCCTATTTGTGTACTCTAACAAAATACTTCTTGCCAAATTTCAGAGTTCTAGGTCAACGGGAAGTACCCCATAGGTTTTGATTCCTCTGTGAGTGTCGAAATGTGCGTTTTTTACGACATACTCGGCTGTAACTTTTTTTTACGAAAACTTAGAAATTTAATGTTTCTTTCTGCAGCAAGATACTGTGGATCTGTGTATATGGTTTTAATTTCAACTCGATACCTTCACGCGTTCCCGAGATAAAGGTCTTGACACCCGGACGGACGCACGGACAGACGGACAGACGGACAACAAAGTGATCTTATAAGGGTTCCGTTTTTTCCTATTGAGGTAAGGAACCCTAAAAATGTATATCCAGCAACTGTAAGATTGATAAAAATGTACCAAGCAGAATGTGATATTTAATTTAAATTTATATAGCCAAGTGCGCGTCTTATTACGCGCAATGTAAACATTCCCATTTCCCACTTTACATATATATTTTATACAACATTTTTAAAGATATAAAGGACAAAATGAATTTATAAAAAAAAAACCGCACAAGGCGAGTCAGACTCGCCCACCGAGGGTTCCGTACAAACTAGTAAATAAAAGGGGGAAATTATATATTTTTTTATATTTTCCTTTATAAATCGAAAAATATACATCGTAAAAATATTTAAAAACCTGTTTTAGCTTGTGCTAATTAAGTTCATTCATATGATACCCCACATGATACGGTTAAAGTACTTTAAAATTTGGACCCTCTTTCCTTGCTTAAAGACCCTGTTGTGATTAAATTAAAAATATCCAGTTTTCGGATTTTTTCCTATATGTGTACTCTAACAAAATGCTTCTTACCAAATTTCAGAGTTCTAGGTCAACGGGAAGTACCCCATAGGTTTTGATTCCTTTGTGAGTATCGAAATGAGCGTTTTTTTTCGACTTATCGGTTGTAACTTCTTTTTATGAAAACTGAGGAGTTTGATTTTTATTTTAGCAGCAAGATACTATGGATCTACGTATATGGTTTTAATTTCAACTCGATACCTTCACGCGTTTCCGAGATAAAGGTCTTGACACCCGGACGGACAGACGGACAACAAAGTTATCCTATAAGGGTTCCGTTTTTTTTCTTTTGAGGTACGGAACCCTAAAAAGGTCGTTTAGGAAACTAGAAAACATCACAAATGTTCGACAAATTTTTTTTTGATCCAAGTTAATTTTCATACTAATCAACAAGACAGACAGACTAGTAATTGCCCTGGATCAACTAGCAGAAAAGAGTATTATTTCAGATGTGTTGTGCATAACGGAGCATAATATAATGGCTGGTTTCGAGCAACATGTTTATGTTCCTAATTATACACTAGCTGCATCTTTCTGCAGAGACAGTACAAATAAAGGTGGTTCGTGTATCTTAGTGAGGAATGGACATGAATGGAGAGAGGTTCCGGAATTTAAAAAAAAATCACTGACCAGTGTATTTGAGTGTTGTGCCGTAGAATTGATTAGACATAAATTATTGATAATATGTTTATACAGAGTACCTAAAACATCAAATTTAAAAACTTTCTTATGTAAACTGGATAAAATATTGAGCATGACGAGTAACAAAAAATATGAACAAATCGTCATTGCTGGTGATTTTAACATTAATATATTAAAAGCATCTAATTTGACATCAGACTTCGAATCAATTCTAGGAAACCATAATTTTAAATTGGCGGTGAAACAACCGACTCGCTTTGCAAGCCAAACATGTATCGATAATATGGCATATAACTGTAAAAAGATTTGTAATACGGAAGTGCACGAATTAGATTTATCTGATCACAGTGCTTTAGTAATGAAGTTCCCAGTCCATAAAAACGCGCTACTTAAATTCTGGAGGAAAAAGCAGCGTGATTATTCTGTTGAAAATATTAATAAATTTAAAATGTGTCTTAGTAATGTTTTATTCCAAGAACTATACAGCTTTTCTGACGCAAATCTTGCATATGAGTACTTTTTTTCAAACTTCAAACTATACTATAATTTGTGCTTTCCATATAAAACAGTTATTATTAGAGTTAATAAATCCATAAAGTGCTTATCACGTGGCATAAAAATTTGTAGCAAAAACAAAAGAAATTTACTTTGGAAATATAGACTGAATCCTACAAAAACTAATAAAAGTATCTTCCTTAATTACTCAAAACGTCTTAGAAAGATCATTGTTCTAACTAAACGGGCACAAAATAACTTTAAGATAAATTCATCTCATAACAAGTCAAAAACTGCATGGCAAATCATAAATAGTACCAAATAAAATTTACCTAAAGAAGCCATAAGAAAAATTGAACAAGATAATGAAGATATAACGGATCCGATAGCTATAGCCAACGCATTTAATAATTTTTTCATAGATAAAATAAAACCGGTCCCTGAGTCAGGATATAAAGTGACAGCTAATATAAATCATAGCATAGATTCTATGTTCATGGCACCAAGCACGCCACAAGAAATAAGCAAAATAATACAAAACCTTAAAAACACTAAAAGTGTTGGTGATGACGAAATCTCAACTTTCATAATAAAATCAGTAAGTGAGTATGTATGTACCCCTCTAAGCTATATTATTAATTTGTGTATATCCACAGGCACATTTCCGAGTTCTCTGAAAACGACCATCATTAAACCTTTATTTAAAAAAGACAATAGAGAGAAAATGGAATGCTATAGGCCCATTGCACTTATATCGATATTTTCAAAAATTTTCGAGAAGTATGTTTATAATGAGTTAAATGATTATTTAGAGAAAAATAATATTCTATGCAATGAACAAAAGGGTTTCAGAAAAAATAGAAGTATTAATATGGCCATATACGATTTCATTAAAAACGTCTTAATATGTATGGATAAAAGCACTCCGGTGTGCGCCATATTCTGTGATATGACGCAGGCGTTCGATTACGTAGATCACAGAATCTTAGCTAGTAAATTAGAAGCGTATGGAATACGTGGCAACGTTTTAGATTTGATAGAGTCTTACCTAGCAGATAGAATACTAATCACGGAAATCAGTCGAGTCAATCTTAACACGAAAGCAGAAGAAATATATAGATCGTATGAACGTAAAGTGGCGTACGGAGTTCCACAAGTTAGTGTCCTGGGACCACTTTCATTCATAGCATACATAAATGACTTGCCTAATGCTACATCTCAACCTATGACATTATTTGCAGATGATAGCACTATCACCGTAGCATGTAAAACACTTGACTCTTATGAAAACGATATTGTTAAATCTTTGACCTCAGTTATATCTTGGCTTGACAACAATAACTTAAAAATTAACCTAAATAAAACAAATATAATGCATTTTAGACAAAGAGAAACAAACAAAGGTAATATTAATGTAGCATATGACAATAACATTATAAATGAAGTAGAAAGCTCAAAATTTCTTGGATTATATATTGACCAAAAATTGAATTGGAAATCACAAATAGAGCACCTTTCGAAAAGAATAAGTAGCCAAACATATGCCATCGCCAAACTAGCTCGTACTCTAAATATAGAATCTTTACTTAAAGCCTACTATGGGTTAGTTGAATCAATTTTGAGGTACGGGATTATTTTTTGGGGAAATTCAACAAATAAAATTATTATTTTTAAAAGGCAGAAACGCTGTATTCGTTCAATGTTTAAACTCAAAAAAAGAGATAGTTGTAAGCCCTATTTTTTAAAGTATAAAATTCTTACACTTCCGTGTTTATACATTTTAGAAACGGCCCTTTTTGTAAAAACAAACCGGGAGCGATTCCCCACACTATCTGATACTACTGTAAGAAATAGGCGCGACCAAGACAAACGGCGCGTACATGAAGGAAAGACAGCACTGATGCAAAATAGCATCGTATGTATGGGTCCTAAAATCTACAATAAGATTCCTAATTCAATAAGAGACCAGAATAGTAATTTATTTAGAAAAAAGTTGAAGGCATTGTTATTGCAGAAGTGTTATTATTCTATCAATGATTTTTTAAATGACAAATTTTAATTTTATTTGACATTATGTGTATCTTTTATTGCTTCTGCTTTGTCATATTATAGATATTTTTGGTTTGTGTATTAATCTAATAACAAATAATAATTATTATTATTTTATAATTTTTCGCATGTGCATGATGCTGTCTACCTGACATTTGTACGCCTAATCGGCACAACATGATTTTAAGCGACTAAATTTAGTGTAACATCTTTTATGCACTTGTTGTATAAAATTCTCGTGTTGTATGCAAATAAATTATCTTTATCTTTATCTTTATCTTTATTTTTACGTTAATAATTTCTAAAAATGATTTTTGTTTAAAACGTGGATAGTTTTTTTGTCAAAAATTTGTGATGTTTTTTTCTAGTTAAATCGAACTACAGACTCTTAAAAAAGTTTAACACGTGGTTTGTGAGGCTTAAAAAATCTATCTTACACGATATTGTATATCTATAGTTGATATCGAGTTAACGACCTCCCGACTGTCCAAGTATGAGCTAGATCGATCTATAATTTACCACTACACGGAGAACGATACTATCATTAGGTCTAGTCAAATATTCTGGAATGAATACTGAAACGGCACCCACAGCGCCGTGGTGGGAGGACACACCAGCAATATAACATGCTGACAATCAATAAATCGTGACCAAAATAATTTATAACATTTTAATTTTTATTTAGTAATAGGTTTGTGATTGGCCGCGAATTCGCTTGATGTAAAGCGACCGCCGCGGTTCCAGCGGCTTAGGAATTGCTTCCGTAGAAGAAATTGGTATTTAAATACACTTATATTTTGTATTGAGTTGAATTATATCAAGTGTTGAAATCTCAGTGATTTAGATGTAATGTTTTTCGTGATAATTGCCTTCTTCATTCAACTTCAAACAGTGAAGGAAAGAAGGAAAGAAAACTTCGTGAATTCATGATAACCTGCATAACTGTTCTACAATAATTTTAAAGTTTAATAAACTGAAACAACTGACTTCAAAGTACGTTATTTCGTTTACTTGTAATACATATATGTAAGGATAATAATTAAACAAGGCACTCAAGCGTTGATGTAACTCTATTTTCTCCTTATACACATTGGATGAGGAGTAAGTAGGTTTTACTTTCCAAGCTCAATAAATCTCTCACGATTGTAAACTTTTTAAAAGACCTCTCTTCACCCGCTCGTTTTTTTTTCAAGAATGACATTTGTCACTGAATGTCAAATGCTTCGTCATCGCAGATTAGAAAATGTGCAGATGTTTATACGAAAAACCTCAACATTTGACACTTTTGCAAAGAAAAACGTGTCAGTGGAACTCTGCGATTCTATAATCTGACGCATTCACTCAGGAATACAATGAAAATATTTTTACTTTTAGAGATTATTCAAAAAGTAATAAAGCAATGTTTCTAAAATAATTATGGGACCAACTTGGAAGCTTTCTCTATACATCAATTTAAGAAACATAAAAATTGGTTCACGAATGACGGAGTAATTCGTGTGCATACATAAAAAAATATACGGTACGAAATGATAACCTCCTCCTTTTTCGAAGTCGGTTAAAAACAAGTACATATCTATATTATTTTATAAGAAAAACATAATAATCGGTATTGCCATTTTTGCAAATTTACGATTTTGCTAAGCTTGGTACGCTGTTGAGTGCATGTTTTTTTGGGGTTCCGTACCTCAAAAGGAAAAACGGAACCCTTATAGGATCACTTTGTTGTCCGTCTGTCTGTCTGTCTGTCCGTCTGTCCGTCTGTCCGTCTGTCCGTCTGTCCATCTGTCCGTCCGTCCGGGTTTCAAGACCTTTATCTCAGGAACGCGTGAAGGTATCGAGTTGAAATTAAAACCATATACCTACGCAGATCCATAGTCTCTTGGTGCAGAAAGAAAAATCAAATTTCACAGTTTTCGTAAAAAAAAGTTACAGCCGAATATGTCGTAAAAAACGCACATTTCGAAACTCATAAGGGAATTAAAACCTATGGGGTACTTCCCGTTGACCTAGAAATATGAAATTTGGCAAGAAGCAGACAAAATTCTGAAAACTGGAAATTTATAATTTAATCACAAAAAATGTGTATTCATGCAAGAAATGAGGGTCCAAATTTTAAAGTTCTTGAACCGTATCATGTGGGGTATCATATGAAAGAGCTTCATTAGCATAAGCTAAGACAGGGTTTGTTGTGTTGTTGTTGTGGGTTGTGCATTTTTTAGATGGGTAAAAAATGTTAAACTCTCGTCAGATCGTCAGATCGTAAGACGGACAGTCAGAAACCTATTCTAACGTTCTGCATTTAAAGTTCATTATTGTATGTATAAGTTTGTCCTTCTAGCATGACGTCATTTCGTTGCGCCGAATGCTTATTTTCGACACATGCACCTAAGACTCGTTAGCTCTCAATAGGTTAGAGCACCGATATAAATTTCATTTTGTCAATCGGAGGGCGGAGGTTCAAATTCTTCACGAGTCAGTCTTTTTGCTATTTCATTTTTTAGTTTTCACTTCTGCCGGCACTCCCGGAGTGCAACCCGTCGTTTTTTAATTTTTTGCAAGAGTTGTATTATTATTACAAAAAGTATAGCTTAAGACACTCAGGGAGTGAAAACAAATGTAACAACAGCTCGCACATCAATACCGGTCTCGCCGTTAAGGCTGTAGGAGGTAATATAGACACATATATACATACAAACAAGTGACGAGTAGCGGGTAAAACTGAATGATTCAGGGAGCAGTGTTGTGCGGTGGGTCACCATGGCGACGACCCGGCTCGCTCCTGCCCAAGGAAAACCCCACCTCTATTGACCACTGCTCCGAGGTAAACCTGTGATTTCATGTGGATACCTTTTATTTTATTTTATTGGTCTACGTAATGCTATTATTATATTACTGATCTACATCAATAATACCATCTAATATTAATTTAGAGGCTGTAATTAACTAACCAATAATTGTTTTTATAAGGCTAGTAGTAACTATCTAACTTAATTCTACTAATCATATTAGGTATTATTGTATGACATATTTCAATATGTTTATTTATCCATAATATCTGAATGCTTTTGACTTGAATATGTTGTAATTTTTAGTAGACTATGTAGATAGACTGTTATGCATTTTTCCATGTAAAGAGAAACCTGTCTTACCCTTAGTTATTTGATTTTATTATTTATGCGTAGCACAAGGATCTGTTATTTGAAAACTAAAATCATGGATTTTTAAAGGACTAGAGTGAATTGATATTTTTTTTAGATCGACGTGCTACATCCTTGGCTACACCGTCGCTTAATGTCTGGCGACTAAATTGTCAAACATAGAACTATTTCGTCTTCGTGTAAAAATATAAATTAAATTAGTCATTCGATTTCGATGAAACCATAAATATATTTTTTTAGGTTTATATGTATTTTTTTCCAGTCTCAGTATAACCTCAAACTGAAAAAAAATATTAAAGAGCCTGAACGCGAGTACTAACATCCGAAGAGAAGAATTATTTTTTTTTAAATTACATACTTTAATTTCGTTTCATCACCATCATCACAAATTCTTGTCTATATGTATTTCCAATGAAAAACCACTTAGATCTTTCAAAAAGTGAAGGCATCGACTATCGACATCTCAATTCAAGTAATGTACCTAGATAGGTAAGTAGGTATATTCACACACAATTACACCCTAAAACATTACCCTATTTTTAAGCAGTTGAGTAAAAATAAACTACGTATTACAGAACTAAGGCCAGATTTAGTCTTAAAAAAAAAACCGGACAAGTGCGAGTCAGAGTCGCCTACCGAGGGTTGCGTACAAACTAGTAGATAAAAGGGGGAAATTATATATTTTTTATATTTTCCTTCATAAACCGAAAAATATAATCGTAAAAATATTTAAAAACCTGTTTTAGCTTGTGCTAATGAAGATCTTTCATATGATACAGTTAAAGCACTTTAAAATTTGGATCCTCTTTCCTTGTATAAATACCTTATTTTTTGGGATTTAATAAAAAATATACGATATTCGGATTTTTCCTTTAAGTGTACCTACTATATGACAATGCTTCTTGCCAAATGACACAGTTATAAGTCAACGGAAAGTACCCCATAGGTTTTGATTCCCTTGCAAGTGTCGAAATATGCGTTTTTGCGACATATTCGACTGTAATTTTTTTATGAAAAATGAGAAGTTGGATTTTTCTTTCTGCAGCAAGAAACTGTGGATCTGCGTATATGGTTTTAATTTCAACTCGATACCTTCACGCGTTCCCGAGATACAGGTTTTGACAGATGGACAGACGAACATACGAACAGACGGACAGACGGACAACAAAGTAATCCTATAAGGGTTCCATTTTTTTATACAATGAGTATACGAACTTATAGGTATAGTTTTCGTCACGTAAAAAACGGTGGTTTGTTTTCGCTTACAAAAAAAACAGCGTACCTAGTTATTTCGAATGTACTTATATCTATTATGATAATGCACGCAACTACACAATCTGTAGGTATAATACTGATCTGATTACATTTTGGCAGCTCACCAAATAAAACAAAGCGAATCCCGGCAAATATAGCGGTTTGTAACAAAGCCGGTTATTTGTGCCGTGGTTCCGGATTTCCGGATCTGGTGCGGGTAGGTAACTAGGTACGCCGGTTTCATAAGCATGGGTGTAAACAAGCAGGCCTATTAAATGATTAACAAACAAAATATCATCTGCTATTAATAAAGTGACTAAACTATAAAGTGACCGGATATATAAACTATTTCCTGATTTTTAATAATAATAACATAGCGTGTTCTTATTTCAATGATGTAGGTTACCAACAATGACCTGTAAGTTGTCGGTGAAGGGAACCTTGTTAATGAAAATGGTGGATAACATGGTGGTAGGTACACTTTTTAGTACCGGGCATACAATTGACATATTTAAAAGCTGCCAAGTGTCTATCGCTGTGTTATAACATACTTGAGAGCCTTTTCCCATTTAAGATTAGGTTGGTACACTTAGAATAGTACGTGTTCAGCCAATACGTGAGTTGAGGTCAAACAGTCAGTCAATTACAAAAATAATAAGTAGGTATGTAACAACATACACCGACACCGCTTTAAAATTTGTCAAGTAGGCGTAAGCGGTAGAATGTTTTGTATGAATTAACATATTTAGTGTAGATATTATATGCCTACCTACTTACAAATAAAGTGCTAGAGATATCGATAAATTTTCCGGAAATTCCGTGAAAAACAAGAAAATTAAATTAAATTACACGAGGTCTGCGTAGGTATGTGTAGTAATGTTCTGTGACGAGGTACACGAGGCGTAGCTAAGTAATTTTCTCGAAAGATTACTTCCCCGTATCCATCACAAAATACATACTAACGCCATCTAGTGAAGCCGTGTTACAACAAAGTGAAGGACGTTGCATGTAGTTGTGCACCGTAACTCAAAGTTTCCACGACATGGTGAAATAAATTTTATTTAGCTGCTAGTTTCCAAAGCTGCGTAGAGATGGCGCAGCCACCTCTTATTTTTATTCTTGGATGAATTTCAGTTTGTAATCAATCATTAATGAAAGGGAGCTTTGATGACGGAATGTTATTGGATATGAGGCTTTATCGTGTTTTTTTTTTTATCAGGACTTTGTAATTTAAAACTAATAGATCGATTTAGCTCTAATTATTTATATGAAAGAGGGTTTGATCGAAATTGTTCTTAGCTATGTTTCATCAAAATCGTTTTAGCTGTTTGTTTTTCGCGGGTTTTAAATTTTCTAAACAAACTCATTACTATAGTTATCATATTAACTGACTCCACGTAGTTGAAAATAGGGTAATTAAGAAGAGATAATTAAGAATTACATAATTAAAATACATACCATTCTGATTAATATTCTTATACTTACCATGTACCTTTGAGTAACGAAGAGGCCAATAAAGACTGCGTTAAATAATTTGGTGAAGGTTAGTATTACGCCGTGAACAGCAGACCGACAACAAAGAGCTTGAAAACATAAAACAATAACGGAAAAGAAGCAAACAGCAGCGTTCTCGGAACTGGCAAAGTGCTGCCTTTGTTTCTCCAACTTTAGATATTGTACAAATCAATACCAGCTCCAATCCATAAATAAATCAAGTTTTACCTTCGTCACACAGTTCTGGCGCACCTTGCGCTCTTTTGATGTATTCAGCTAACAATGTCACAAAAGACACAAAGGTATAGGAAACAGAAGCTCTTAAAAGGTAAATATTTTGGTTAGCTATTGTATTGTAGCGACGCTCACAGCTCTGTGGGGGTGTTGAACGTTCAAATTGATTTAGATTTAAATAGGTGATTTTTGAATGACCTTAAAGGGTGGAAATAATTTAAAAAATGTACATTTGTGCAAGCCTAGTTAATTTTTTGTAGATAGCAATAAGTTTATCAAAGATTTATCAAAAGTCTGTGAGGTTTGTTATATTTATTTTTATTTTCAAATTAAGTATTTTGTGCTGATTCATATTTGTAGGTTATTTTGATGTGAAATAGTCTTCATTTAAAGACCTAATCATTTCACATACTATAATAAAAACTAGTATTCTACTAACTGAAAGAAAACAGCTAGTAAAGTAAGTTTATAACGCCTGCTGTTATTCTCACAGTTAATGATGTACTGTCTATTTTTTACCTGCCGACACAGTGTTTAGCTACGATCGCCCATTGCTACTCCAATACCTCAAGTTCATACGCGACAAAGGATTGCGTTCTTCATTCAGATACATATATCTGAAACTTTTGTTGTAGAATTAGTCGCGGTGCAAATTTTTCGCTGCTGTAACCTTGCGACATTTCAGATATGACATGATTCTTGTGACATTTCGAATTGGAGAATTACGGAACCAAGTTGTGGACCTAGATTTTGTCTTCTCCATATTGTCATCTAAGTACCGTAGACAAAGTGACTACTTCGTCTACGGTACTTAGATTAACTAATGATATAAAATTAAATTTCGCTCCTATACTGTAACGTCAATGCATCATTAATATTAATTTATTCTAGTCGTGATTATTTCACTGCAGAACAAAAGCCTCTCTTCTCTCTTTCTATTTGTCGTTATAGTAGGCACTTCTAGTCCATGGCAGAGGTCCAGTAGGAATCAACTTCGCCTCCACAACTCTTTGGATCGGCCGCAGGCGGGTTTTGATCCCTTCATTGTTGATATTTTAGTCCTTATTTACATCCTCCATTGTCTGTTACCTGTAGATGAGTCCAGCTCAATTCCACTTTTAATATTGGCCTAAAAGCTATTTAGAAAAAAAAAAAATAGCTCACATAAATGGCATGTCAAGTTGTAAAAAGCTTTTTAAGAAGTCGTCAGGTGTATCGAATGAGACCGCCCACCTCTCCGTTTGTCGACGTTTGTGAAGGAAGCGATACAATTGCGCAAAGGTGGTCAATTGTTGAACAATAGAAACAAGTAGCCCAACAGGAGTTCCTGAACAAATCGCACACTCAGGGAAACTGGCGTTACACTAATTCCGACTTTGATGATAAAAAATGTTAAAAAAAAAAACATTTTTAGTTATTTCTTAAAAGTTGTTTAATCGACAGCTTAAATTGATCTAGTAATTCGAAAGTTTCTTATTTTAATAGTAAATAAGTCAGTCAGTTAATGAGGTTGTGATCAAACTATTGAACACTAGCGACCCGCCCCGACTTCGCACGGGTGCAATGTAGATCGTGTTCATGACATGACAATGATAAAAATATATTTTTTTACGACATCGCATCACAAATCTTGGAAATTCTCAGCTTTTTACTATAATATGCATGTACTATACATGTATCCCTTAAATCCCATTCTCTTAAATCACTCCATTTCAAATTAAAATCCGTTGTTAGAAAGATCTAAGCGTACAGACGGCAGGATATAGATATTTTTAGTCACGATGCCGCCGTGTGCGCACTGCGCAGGTGTCTTACCCTTCTTAGTTTGTCCATGCATATTTTATATTGTGAACAATAAGTAGATTATGTTTTACTATAGGTACCTATATACATGATGTTGCGACTTATAGCGGTACAGAGCAACTTAGAAGAAAAAGTTGTGTAAATAAAAAAAAACAGACAAGTGCGAGTCAGACTCGCCCATCGAGGTTCCCGTACAAACTAGTAGATAAAAGGGGGAAATTATATTTTTTTATATTTGCCTTCATACACCGAAAAATATATAAAACTATTTTTTTTTATGAAAATGGGAAGTTTGATTTTTCTCTCCGCAGCTAGAGACTATGGATCTGCGTATGGTTTTAATTTCAATTCGATACCTTCACGCGTTCCCTATAGATACAAGTCTTGACAGACGGACGGACAGACAACAAAGTGATCATAAAAGGGTTCCGTTTTTCCTTTTGAGGTACGGAATCCTAAAAATACAGCAATAGACTTTTATTCATGATGTATTGATAGATTTGCTTGCTCAGTTTACTAACTCGTCTTGTATAGGAATGTTTCTTTCAATTTTCTACCAAATCTAATACGATCCATCAAATCTCAAATGGAAAATTTAGAGTGAATAGATATCTTCTAGATCGAGGAGCTCCATCCTCGGCCACACCGTCGCTTAACATCAGGCGAGTTGGTGGTCAATCGTGGTATCTTGCGTAAAAAAAGCAATGTAATTGCATTTCTTGTAATATTTAATAACATTGATATTATTATTGTATGTATGTCATCATCGTCACTGGTAGCTGTGAGGTGAGCGGAAACCACAAACTCGTAAACTGGAATTTACTGATATATATATATATATATATATCAGTAAATTCTATAGTCTATTTCTAATTATATTCTATATAGATCACTATAATATCGGGACCGTCATAAGTTCCAAAAAAATAAGACTAAACTCATATAATTTTAATGATTATTTACATATTTAACGGATAATTATTAGATCTAAGTTTGAAGGACGTATATCAAATGATAGATAGATAAACTCTTTATTGTACACACCTTAGAAACTTACAAACAAAAAAAAATGTAAAAAAAATAAAATAAAAAATAAAATGTAAAATGTGTGTGTTATTTAAAATCTAGTGTAACAACTGGCGGTAGTGTAACAACTAGCGGTAGTGTAACAACTAGCGGTAGTGTAACAAATGAGTAGTATTTAATAGATATTTTTGAAAAGGCTACAGTGATTATAATATAGCATTAGTCATCATGGATTAGAGTTGCTTGGTAAGTTTACAACTTTATACATATCTGTGTAATGTTACGTTGCATAAAAGTTGACGTTCTTTATCTTCTTTGAAATAGAACATTTTCAACTTTTCTTGTTGAAATGAATAATTTATCTTTATTTGCTTATCTACCGACTAGTCTAGGCTAGATGTGCCTGAAGGGCGACGGAAGGAGGGGGAGGGCTTGTTAGTGCTGAATCAAAGTGTGTTTCCGCCAGTAATGGTTGCTACGGTCCGGTTTGACAGCGCCGGACGACGGCGACACTCTGCGGTTTGACTACCGTAAGGTTGGGGACACACTCATACCACTAACATGTTTGCGCCTATTTCTAACATAACATAACAAATATAGGATGTGTCTTTACATGACAGACATATTTTAAGGCAGTGGCGTAACTATAGGGTGGCAGGACTGGCAAAATGCCACGGACCCCCGACCCGAGAGGGCCCCGGCCTCTTAGGCGGGGGCCCGTCTGAGTACAAGCTCAGAAATAACCTAACTTTTTTACATTACTTTTTAACTAAATGTACAGCTACCTAAGTATTTTAAAATTATAATTACAACATGGCGCATGAATTCCTGGCTACGACCTTGGGGAGGGTCCCATCCAAATAATTTGCCACGGGCCTCTGATGGTATAGTTACGCCACTGTTTTAAGGATATTGAAATTACGGAAAAAATCAACTGTCCCAAACAAATTTTCATTTTCTCTCGACGCGATGTAAGACGTGGTTCATTTTTCTCGTGATTTCAGTATTGTTTTCAAGTAAAAGTTGTTTATATTCATCATATCAAATTCCATTCCGGGCCAATCCCAATCCAAGACAATCGTAGATCTATCTAGTAAACTTATATGAAAAAAAATACGTACCTATATCTACCTGTATAATTGACTTCGTCCGGTATGTCCGTCGTCTAGATATATGTATACATAGTCTGGCCTTAAATACTGTTACAGTTAAAAATAAGAAAGATATTATATTTAGATTGTAGATGTAGATTTATACGATTGTTCATTGAGTTTTCTAATTTTGGCGCCAATACATTGTACAATATTTTGCGATATTAAAATGGAGTGGGGTGATAAAGAGAACCGAATCACTGTGATTACATTACACAAAGTTGGTATGGAGCCAAATGCAATTTTTAAAACTCTCCATACGCTTGGTATTAGTCAAATGTTTGTGTACCGGGCTATCAATAAGTACAATGAGACCTCCTCTGTTTGTGACAGAAAAAGATCTGGTCGTCCACGTAGTGTTCGTACGAAAAAGGTGGTCAAAGCAGTAAGGGAAAGAATTCGAAGAAATCCTGTCCGAAAGCAAAAGATTTTATCTCGGGAGATGAAGATAGCACCCAGAATCATGTCGCGTATTTTAAAAGATGACTTAGGACTTGCAGCCTATAAGAGACGCACTGGTAATTTTTTAACTGATAATTTAAAAAAGAATAGGGTGGTAAAATCGAAACAACTACTGAAGCGGTACGCAAAGGGAGGTCTCAGAAAAATTTTGTTTACGGATGAGAAAATCTTTACAATTGAGCAACATTTTAACAAACAAAATGACCGTATTTATGCTCAAAGCTCTAAGGAAGCTTCCCAATTAGTCGACAGAGTGCAACGTGGGCATTATCCGACTTCAGTGATAGTTTGGTGGGGTGTTAGCTATGAAGGAGTGACTGAGCCATATTTTTGTGAAAAAGGTATCAAAACATCGGCAGAAGTGTATCAAAATACCATTCTTGAGAAGGTAGTTAAGCCCCTTAACAACACCATGTTCAATAACCAAGTATGGTCCTTCCAACAAGACTCGGCGCCAGGTCATAAAGCTCGGTCCACGCAGTCTTGGTTGGAAGTGAACGTTTCGGACTTCATCAGAGCTGAAGACTGGCCGTCGTCTAGTCCTGATCTTAATCCACTGGATTATGATTTATGGTCAGTTTTAGAGAGTATGGCTTGCTCTAAACGCCATGATAATTTGGAGTCCCTAAAACAATCCATACGATTGGCAGTGAAGAATTTTCCCATGGAAAGAGTGCGTGCTTCTATTGATAACTGGCCTCAACGTTTAAAGGACTGTATTGCAGCCAATGGAGACCACTTCGAATAAGCTTTTATATTTTAAATTGTTTTATATTTATGTATTAAACTAACACACTGTAAAAGTAATAAATATTTATGCAATAAAAAAATTTTTTTTTTCTTCGTGACAATATTTATGGCAAGACTAGGTATTATGCATTAATTTAACTTCAATTACGTTTTAGGTAATATTTATTTTTCAGTATTATTATTATTTATTGAACTGTCAGATTTCAGATACATTACATTAATTTTTGGAGAACATGCCTTACAATTAAAGATGCTAAGATGTATTATTTAATTTTACAAGCCTGTCTATACGCAGACAAACTGGCGTTTAAAAAACTTTTAAAATAATAAAGTTTTTTTTTTGAGTTTAAATAATTTTATAATCTCAGTAAAAAAATTAATAACAAATATCTATCTTTAGAATATGTATATTGTGTAAATCTATTAAAACCAAGTATCCTCCATCTAACACTCTAAAACTCATGAGATTTAACAAAAATGCAAATCTAACGACAACTCAACACCGAAATTGACCAAACCACTTTTACTACAGAAAGGTAACATAGACACAAACACAATTATACAACTACTCTCCAAAACGAAGGTCCTCCTTGTAGCACAGTCGGATAAGCGGCAGCAGGTCTCGGTGAGTGTCCGACCTGCAAGCTTCCGAATGTAGGCAGCTATGCGCGCTCTACTTGCATTTCAGGTTACTCTACTTTGAACCGTATTATTATTATTTAATCTGTAACTGAGCTCTCTGCTAATGACTGATGGATTTGCAGAAATATTTTCGTTAAATTTGCATTCTTTTTAACAGTAATACAAAAATAGAAAATATTTTGTGATCGAGCAATTTTTTTTTTTTTTTTTTTTATCAGCCCTGTTTGTACAAACTGTCCCACTGCTGGGAACGGGCCATCTTCTCATTGTGAGAAGGGTTAGGCCATAGTCTGCCACGCTGGCCAAGTGCGGGTTGGCAGACTTCACACATCTTCAAGATCATTGAGAACTCTCAGACATGTAGGTTTCCTCACGATGTTTTCCTTCACCGTTTGAAGTTGGCGGCAATCAACAATACGCACATAACTTCGAAAAGACAGAGGTGCGTGCCGTGGGATTCGAACTCAGGACCTGCGGATCGCAAGTCAGACGGTCTCACCACTAAGCTGCCATATAAAATGAAAAAGGCAAAGAGTTAATTCATGATAGTTTTGTCTTTACAATAAATAATAAAGTAACAATATATTAATAATCACTTAATTACATATTTAGTGCATTGTTTTGTTGCAGTTAAAAAAGCACTGGCCCACAATAACAATTTCTTAGTAGTTGATAACTTTATAATACTAGGTACGCAAGATAGCTTCCTTCTCTTCGTAATTATTTGTAGGTAAAATTAGTAAAATTAGTTTTAACTGCCAACAATACATATTAATTAACGATAGGTAAATGATATATGAAATATCGATAATAATTTACTTATCAGTTACCTACATCATGGAGGTATACCTATTAGTGCGCATGTCTTTGTCACTCCTTCACGATATAATATATGTTAAACAAATTTAGAACTGAATAGAATTGGAACTGAGATGACTGATACTCTGGCTGGATATATAAGTATAGGCTCCCTTTTATCACAAAAAACTATACTACAGAAATTTGTAGCTCAGCAGATAGCCTTAGATAAAGTGGATAATTCTGATGGCACCATATAAACCAATTAAATTTATCAAAACACTAAATTTAAAAAAAATACGATCTAATGTCTCATATAATTTTTGACCCTTTTTGTATTCAGTGTTTTTATAAATTTAGTGCCTTCGGAATTGACCACAATATTCACTGAAATGAAAAAAAAATAACGGAGTTATCGCGTATATTTTACATAATTGTATGAAACGTGTCGAACAGTGCGGCGTTTGTTTCATTTCATGCGTAACGTTCGCGAAACCTTTGAAAACATGACCACAATATTGTCCATACTATTCTTACATGTGTTACGTCGAAAATAATAAAAACAATAACCAGGGATTTTGTGTTTGTCTCTAAAAAACGTTATTTTTAACTAAATGCAACCATTGTCTTTTGACAAGAAGTTTCCTACGGAGTGATAGTTTAATAAACATGTGGCTTTTTGACCACTTCCACAAAACAAGTCACATTATGACCGTGACTAGTTTGCACAACAAGACAATAAATAACATAAACAATAATATTGTCTTTAAAATAACGACAAATAATTACTTATTATTTGGTTTGAGAACGACGAACACATGCGGAAAAAACCGTCGAAGAATTTAGGGTCCTTTCTTTGTGAACTAAAGTTATAATTTAACCAGTGAAATATTGAGTGAAATGAATAAACTATGAGTTAGTGAAATAAAAACATAATTAGATCTTTTCTTCTTTCTTTCAAGACTCATATGCCATTTAGAGAATAGGACATCCGGCGTCGAAACCAAAATATATTTATTTTTTATTGCTCACTTCAAAAAGTAAAGTTAGTTAAAATTGAAACAACAGTCACCCTTCAACAGTTTCTTCCAAGACACTATTAAAATATGGTCTATACATATAGACTAACTTAAATAGCTTTCAAATGTGTTTAGCAGAA
Organism: Lycia hirtaria; assembly: GCA_947563715.1. Lineage (NCBI taxonomy): Eukaryota > Metazoa > Arthropoda > Insecta > Lepidoptera > Geometridae > Lycia > Lycia hirtaria. Next base: position 32,911,513 of record OX387375.1, read on the forward strand.
AGTATGTTTGGTGCTGCGCAACAGATATAAAACTTCCGAATAGTAGCCACCTGGGCACCTCATCATCTCAGCCATAAGAAGTCCACTGCTGGACATAGGCCTCCCCCAAGGATTTCCAAAATGACCGATTGGAAGCGGCTTGCATCCAGCGTCTTCCCGCCACTTGTATGAGGTTTTCTGTCCATCTCGTGGCTGGTCTTCCTACGCTGCGCTTGCCGGTACGTGGTCTCCACTCGAGAACCTGGGCACCTACTAGGATGTATTTCCCTCACCACAAATGGTATTCACATCGATTATTTCCAAAGTCTACCTTCACTGGAAGTTAAAACATCGATGAGAAATAAACCGACACCCTATCAGTTTGAATACAAACGCGCTAACCTAGTCCAAGGGTTAGCCATTATCGCTACAAAATATACTTCCATTCATAATTATGGTATCTGATAGGAGTGACGTGCACAGTGCACAATCACACAATATTTTGAACAGTTGTAGTTGTTATGGACAAGCGTAACGCATAATATAACAGGTAGGTATATACACACATAGCATCAGGCGAGCGACTTGCTTATCTGATCACACAGTTGTATAAAAAAATCTAATTAAAGTATGTGTGCGTAGTTTAGTAAAATACGTTTAATTTATTTATTATTTTCTTTGTTTTTATTTCATTTCTTAAATTTAAGTTTTTTTTTACAATAAAATATAAGAACTGAAGTATTATAAAAAAAAAGTAAACCCAGGGTGCCTCCGACGGCTGTGGGGCAGGCCCCACGTTGGTAATGCTGTTATTATTTATTAAAAAAAAGTAAAAAAATGTATGTAATTTAAATTACATTAACTTTTGACTTGCTTAATTTGGGCTAGATGATGTTGTGTGAAATGTCCAAAAAACAACTTGGCTGTTACTCAGCGACAAATGTACTCCTCAAGACCAAACTCGATGGGTTTCTCTTGTTTAGTTCAGAAGTTTTTAAAGCCACCTTCCAGCTCCATCATCAAAACCTGTATATATGATTAAGAAGTTCCTAAGGCCATCTTCTAGTTCCATCATCAGAACAGTTCCATGGTACCTGCTATATTATTATATTGTCACCAAAGATACATATTATTATGTAGACCAAATTTTAGCCCAATCGAACATCGAAAGTGATTCTAATTTAACTTCCAATATTCGTATCGAACACACATACTTACATACATTCATACAAACATTGCATGTTAAATAAAATCTTGTACAAAAACCATCACCGCCATCAATGTAATAAGCACACAATAAAAGCCACAGATAATACAACAGCTAGTGTTGCGGTGTACGGAACCAACAAAACGGCCCGCGTACGTTGAAGCGGCACTTTGAAGCCGGAATATATTTTTTTGCGATCTACAATGGTCTTGTTTGTTTATCTGTATGTACAGTTAAGTAAATACGGATTAAATTTAACGAGCGGACAGCGTATATATTCTTTATATTAACGGGGTGTGTTAACGGAGTTAACTATTGATGAATCGTGTAATTGGTGAGAACTAAAGGTTGAAGGTGCTAGTTTTTTAAATTACAAAAATATTATTTTTTTAGAACCTGGATCTTTTTTTACAAAAAATATTTTAGAAGCGATCATAATCTTAATTACTGTTACGCGGGCAGGAACAAACAATCGTACAAGCTGAAACCCTAATCCAAACCCTAGAATTTAAAAAGAGGACACCGTGACATCCGACGCTTCAGCAATTAAATAATACTTTGTTATAAAACAGCGCAAAGTTGCTTTTTAACCGCGGGTTCTATTTTGATGATCGAGCAAGAGAAGGATCCTAAAATAAGAGAAGGATTCAAAAATTAGAATCCTGAGCGTTAGCGAGGGAATCAAAAGAGCACGAGGTGAAAAATCTTTGGACTCGAGTGCAACACGTAACTTTTCATCCCACCTCAGCGAGGAAATGACTAAATGCAAAAAATAAAAACATTTACAATCACAAGATACTTTTATTTCAGTTTAGGTATTAACTACTACATTATGATAGGTGAGTATTACAGAATAATGTTTAAATTATAACAAATAATACTTAGGTATAATGGTTGGTGACCAGATGAGGCTCTTTTTAAAAATGACATTAATTTAGGATAGGTGTCGATTATGTATGTTTTTTTTCATCTTTTTTGTTGCTTTTAGCATTGAATACGTACTCCATAGAGTGCTTAATTTCTTGGTCTCGGATAATTCAATAAAATATACCAGAAAAACGTTTTCGGAGAAAGTTTTGGCTCCTTTAGCTAGTCGCCACGTGTTAAACATATCGTACTGTTTCAAATACTTCTCGCGTGATTGTTGATGGAGAAAGCTCATTTGCGCATTATTAACAGTTTCAGTCAATTCTGTTGGAGTCAAATAAACTTCTTCGTCGCTAGAATCACTTATTTTAGGTTTATCACTTGTTTTCCAATTTCTTGTTTTTAACATAAGATTTTAGCAATATGTCGTAAAAAGAAAATGGCGCGCGCAAAGCAAATAAAAAAAAGTACACCAAGAAGGTTCCGAGTCTGAGTTTTTAACAAATTAAAAAAGGTTATGTGACAAATTCGGCACCATGGAGGTAGAAGTAAATAGGTTACTGATGTTTTGAATTCACAAAACTCAGTGCACACGATGTTCTAAATTTGAATTTACTTTATCCTCTAGAGGATAAAAACGGCTTTTGCTCTCAGATATCGAAGAGCAAAAATATTATTTCCGAGATAGGGGATGAAAATAATGTTTTAGCACAGAAAAAAAGTCCAAAAACAAAAATTGTTCAATAAAAATGTCGGAAAAAAATTATAATTCAATAACAATATATTGGAAATCCTGTATGTTTCCTCAGAATACAGAAAAAAATATATTTAAATACAAATAAAAAAAAAAAAAAACTGTATTCTGAGTATGTTTCGTTATTTTCCCTCGTCGCCGTCATGAAGCCGCACACCGCACACACACCGCACCGCTTGATAGGATCGCAGAGCAACGATTATGTTATCACTTGCGTTACAGGACTATTTGCTGGTCGTCGCCATACTCGTACCTGCTTCCTCCCCTTCCTATAAAATACAACTGTCTCAAGGTTTTTATATATTTTAAAATTACTCTGAATTATTTAAACTGCTAAATATTTCTAATGTGTGTAGTTTATAGCAAACAGCGAAGAATGCACAATCAACAACAACAACAACAACAATCTTTTGATGATTTGTGTTTATTTGATGAACTTCAATTCATCCGTCCCAGCAGCGCATGCGCAGTGCGCACAGCGACGCCGCTGGCGCAAGCCACGAACTACATATAATTTGAATATGTTCACATCACGTGTCACTGTAAAGTAGTTAACAAGCCTAAGTAAATAACTTGCTATTTAGGATTTTATTTTATAAGCAGCTCCTTATGGCTGTTTCTGTAAGTAAATTATAACGGACAACTTTAGTTTTGTACCTAATGAGAATTTAGATATCACCTGTTGACACTAACGAAAATGTATAGAGACACTAAACTTTGCAAATTTAGAAATATTATTTACGTGAAATAAGTTTATTTCTTAAAAATGTAACAAATAATGGTCATCATACAGTCACATTCGAATATCTTGCGTGATGCGGCGTGCGTCCGCGTCGCGCGTCGTCCGCGCACGCTCGAATACGCGCACGGAATTCGCGCACGGCGACACACTTCGCATCATTGTTACACACGTCTGCGAGAATCACGCGCACCAATATTTACATACGTTTAGCGGGCTCGAGGAAAATCCTATAAACATCCAGGTGATTAATATGTTGTCAAACACTTGCTAGAGGTGCTTTTTATTTGTTGGCTATTGCTCAATCAACAACACAGATCTACTCATAAACTGAGTATGTTGGCGTATACTTGATCATTTGAACCCAGCAAGATACAGACATAGAAAAATACATAGATATTTAAGTTTACTTATGGTAATTTAAATATACGCGTATTTTAAAATAACACTAAGATTTATGATTTTCTCCTCAGTCGTGATATGTATGTAAGAATTAACGACAATACGCGTGTCTCGACACGATTTTGGACCATTTTAGCACGATTTCCCACAACAAGAAATCCCTATGAGCAATTTGTGCCGGTACTGCCTGATTTCAGGTGCAATAAATAAATAATAAAATAAATATAATAAATATTTGTGGACATTTCACACAACACCATCTAGCCCAAACTAAGCAAAGCTTGTACTATGGAACTAAACAAACAAACAGACCGGACTCCTGTTACATCGGCGATATTCAAAGATGCGGCGCATTGGTCAGATATTGGTACGGTAACATGAAATATTACAAAAAATGTGCATTGTCCAAAACCATTGTAGTTTTATAGCGCGGAGGTAAAGAAAGTTGTAAAGCTGATTGCGCTGTCTAAACAACACTTAGTTACGGTCACTATTATGGTCGAAAAAGTCAAAATGGGGTGTTGTGCCGGTCACGACAATATTGTGGCATCTCTATTGAAGGATCGGCTTGGAGCTCTGTGAGCAATAACTAGATTTTTCGATCCATACTTCTGTCTGATACTAAAATTACTTTATGTTTTTGTTATTATTTTTAAACACTTTTATTAGTGTCACCTGCATGTATGTACCTAACGGAATAATCGAAACAATGGATTAAATTGCAACCGCACATTTATAAAAACCGATGACAATACAATAATTGAAAAAGTATCTACATTTAAAGAAAAACATAATACCCGACTGCAGAAAAGCGGTTTCTGCAGTCTAACTTCGTTAATTTCCGTAGAGTATAGATAAGGCTCAAAACGCACTTAGCACCAACTTCTCTTTAATTGCCGGATAACATCTACTACGTAATTGACCGAGTAAACGAAGCGAACAATTATGTACCTATATTAAAAGAAACACAAAATACCCGACTGCAGAAAATTATGATTTCGTTACGCTTGATACGCTATTGAGTGTACGTTTTTTGTGAAAAAGTATGCGTAAAATCGCTTTAAAGATTATAAATGTGCATTATTTAGAACAATTGTAGTATAATCACTTGTTTATTACGAAAAAGTTTGTTGGAAGTGATGAAAAAAACGCATTTTTATTTTATTTAGCGAGAGATAACATGACTCATAATAATGTAGGACGTAATAATCCATTTCATCGTATGTGTGAAAATTACAACGAAATCTGCTCCGAACTTGACATATTTCAACTGAACTTGTATAGCTTTAAAATAGTACTTCACAAAATGTATAATATCACCATTTAGTCTGATGCTGTTATTTTAACGTCATAATACCTATGGTTAAAAGCTGTGTACAATATTTAGATTAACTAATTTATAGTGTTTTTATAAGGATTCGTTTTTTAAGTTAATAGGGTTGGTTTGTTAATTGCTTTTGTACCTAAATAAAATAAAATAAAATAACATACATACATACACTTGAAAAACATAACCCTTCTTCTTACGCAGTCGGATAAATTAAATAAAACTATCTACCATAGCATTACAGTTTCTCCATCAATTTTAATGAGCTAACCGAGCTTATTTAACAAAATTCTTCTTTCAAACTATCAATTAACAGTCGCCACATGAAGTGACGCTGTATAAGCTACTCACTTATAAAACGTATACCTAAGCGATTTAATACGTTATAAACGCATTATGCGCGACACACTAAGATGCCATCGGTAATATTAGAGACTCGTCTATACGAACATAAATCAATATTTATTATGCACTATATGGAATGGGAAAAATACCGAATCACTGTGAACCTAGTTAGGAACCGGTGTGATATGAGGACGGCGCGCTTAGCCGGTTACTATGGCAACGGGCTACTTACTAGACAACTTTTTTTTTTTTATACAAGATAGATCTACGATTGACCACCAACTCGCCTGATGTTAAGCGACGGGGTGGCCGAGGATTAGCTTGGCTTGTTTTAGCTTTAGTATTATTTTATTTTTATCCGACTGCATGAGAAGGAGGGCTTGCTTTTCAAGGGTATGTATGTTTTATATCACCTCCAGTAGCCTAAGCTACTTGATTGATTTTGATGTGCGAGGCAAATTTAGATGTAAAGTGCAAGATCAAGCAGATGTCGCATACCCACTAAAATGTATTCGATATAAAATAAGTAGGTATTATATTGAAAATGTAAAAATCTAGCTGCACCTTTAGACAACAAAACGAAAACGCAGTCGGGTAAAAATACCTTTTTATTAAATTCATTAATACTATTATTACCACCAGTTGAGCCCTTTGGTTTATTTGCACTAACAATGACTTTTGTAAAGTTACCGCTAACTCAAATACTCAAAATGTAAATATGAATAAAGACATTTCACACATACGATCTGTCAATAAGGATATGCTGCGAAAGGTAATAAAGAACTTACATTACATACAACGTGTATGACTTTTTGCGAAAAATATTTGAATGTCAATAAAATAATAAGTTAATAAAAAATACAATTAAAAATCAAATAATCCGCTAAGTGACAATGAATACAAAATAATGATTTATTCATTTGTATTTTTTACCGTCGACGTGTAATTAAGTTTCTTTTTTTTATAAAAAAAACCGGACAAGTGCGAGTCAGACTCGCCCACCGAGGGTTCCGTACAAACTAAATAATAAGCCGAAAAATATACATCGTAAAAATATTTAACATATTCCTCGCTCAGGCTATAATAGCGGCGCCTCACTCGGATCCGAGCGAGCGTCCCGTTAATTTTGTAGTAGTCAGCGTTTGAGGCAGTCAACGTTGTTTTGTGCGGCCACTCTGTACTTAATCAAAATTCGCCTAAAAAGTTTTGGTTCCCAGCTGAAGTGAAGGGTCTGCAGGAGGCGAAGAATGTGTAGAAAACCTGTTTTAGCTTATGCTAATGAGGCTCATTCACATGATACCCCACATGATACGGTTAATTCACTTTAAAATTTGGGCCTTCATTCCTTGTATAGAGACACTATTTTTTGTGATTAAATTAAAAATGTCCAGTTTTCGTATTTTTTCCTATATGTGTACTTTAACACAATGCTTCTTGCCAAATTTCAGAGTTCTAGGTCAACGGCAAGTACCCCATAGGTTTTGATTCCTCTGTGAGTGTCGAAATGTGCATTTTTCACGACATATTCGGCTGTAACTTTTTTTTTACGAAAACAGAGAAATTTTATTTTACTTTGTGCAGCAAGATACTATAAATCTGCGTATATGATTTTAATTTCAACTCGATACCTTCACGCGTTCCCGAGATAAAGGTCTTGACACCCGGACGGACGGACAGACGGACAACAAAGTGATCCTATAAGGGTTCTGTTTTTTCCTATTGAGGTACGGAACACTAAAAACAGCACCAAGCCCGACGGTTCGCTTGATGGTAAGCGATAACCGTTGCCTAGTTTTACAAATGTACTTTTATTACTACCTGTGATAGATAGCTCTCAAATGGACGAAATTAATTTATTTAGAAAAAAAAAACTAATGCAAGACTTCGCGTAAGCGTTCAAAAACGTCCAAGTGAACTCAATGAGGTTCATATCTTTAGACCACTTACACGAAACATAATTTCGAATTCGAAATTTCGATTTCGATTAGGCAAAATAGATGTCTCTAAGCTTCTCAATCTAAATTAGAATTTAGTGCGACGGCATAGTGTTTAAATCAAAATCTTCATGTTCATCATTGTTAGTATAAGGCCAGCGACGGCATAGTGTTTACTCAGGGCACTCGTATATTTTGTTAAGCTTTGCGTCCATGTGATAATAACGTCATTGATCGCTCTCGATCAAAACCCTCCCTCCGCCCTCTGGTTTTCAGCAAAATTTACGGGATAAAGAAATTTGTTCGGTTTTTTTATGACGGGGGCTTAAATTAAAAAAAATATGTATATTTTTAGTAGTAGTATTAATCGCGACATATTTTTATAATTATTTCTGAATACTTAGTCTTAGTACACTACAGTGTAACAAACTCCAGTACATCGTCTATGATGGAGTATACCTTGTAGTGAAATGTAATCCAAGCCAAAACAGACGATTTAGTTGTATTATTGTGCTAAAACTACATCGGGATTGAAGAGAAACATGTCTACAACAAAGTACAAAAGGTTCCAAAAGCAAACACATCCGCAAACTGAGCATTAAGTACTTCATAATTCACACTCCATTCCGTAATTAATTTGAAACAGGGTGTTGTTTTTAATGACTTTAATGAACCGTCAACCTAAGCTCAAGAGTGAGTTCATATATCAACCCGACCCAACCGATGTATTCCCCCCCCCCCCCCCATTTTTTCATAACATATTCTGCCCTAATTTTTTCTTAACATATTTGCTTCCTCCCCAAAAACTTTTCTTAACATTTTCGCCCCCACCCATTTTTTTTCTCAATATATTTTGTCCCCCTCCCCAATTTGCTCTTAACATATTTCCCCCCCCAAGCTAAAATAAATGTAAAAATACAAAATGTAGACAAGCTATGTAAAAAATACAATAACCAAAATTGTTAAGAGGCAAATAAAGAAACCCTTACTCACCATAGCCTTGACATAGGGATAAAAACAGACCCAACCCCACTCCACTCCACATCACTTCACTTTGTTTTATTTTAATGAAGATCACCGACATAGCACAGCGGATTAATTGAAGTGGCAGTGAGCAGGGCACATAGGATGTAGAGCTGACGGCCGATGGGCCGAAAACTTCTCGAATGGAGACCACGAACCGGCAAGCGCAGCAGGAAGACCAGCCACAACGTGGACTTGGAGCCACATGTCCAGCAGTGGACTTCTTGTGGCAGAGATGATGATTATTTTATTCTACTCTACTCTACTCCACTCCACTCCACTCTACTCCACTCCACTCCACTCTACTCTACTCTACTCTATTTTATTTTAATTTAATTTAATTTTGTTCTAAGTAGTTCAAAATTGAGAAAAATATTACCTAGATACACCCTGTATATACATTTAGCACTTGTATCAAACAAGCACAAAAAAAAAAAATCAGTCACTTGGTCATATCTGCCATGTGGTCAGCCACAACTCCACATTCGAAATTATTTTTGTGCATGTTTGTTCCTTCTCCATATAAAAACTGTAAAATAATGTATAATTCATTACCATCTATAGAAAAAAAGTATTACAATCGATTTGACCCTAGCTCATGTATAATAAAAGACTTTCAAGCCTTAAAAATATAGCTATTTAAATAAAATAGAACAAAAAACTCTTCTGTAAAATTTTACCATGGTAGATATTGTAAAACAAGCACTAAAGTGACGTAGGCACATAACTTCGAAAATACAGAGGTGCGTGCCGCGGGATTCGAACCCAGGACCTGCGGATCGCAAGTCAGACGGTTTCTCGACTAGGCTGCCGGAAACTTCACTATTAAATATTTTAGTAAATCCATTAGTAAATATTTTATTCAATGTTTATGTTTTAATATTGAGCAGATATTTTATGAGATTCTAAGTTAGACAATAGATAAAGGAGTAAAAACTTAACAGTGCGTCAAGGAACTAAAATGTGTTGAGCTAATTCTTGTTCGGTGATGATACAATTCTCATTTCAATTTATATTGGCTGTGGCTATAAACATTGCCAATAATATTCGGGAAGTAGGTGTAAAGATTCTTTTGAGCGGTCCCACTTCAAAATCGTTCAAGCCTTTTAGGTTGCAGGAAGTATGTGCTTAAAGGTATATAGAAACACATGTACTGATTTACGCTCGATAAATATCGTCTTTTTGCCGAGTTAAGTACAAAAATAATACATTACCCATACTTGTTCCCAGACGAGCTTAGAAAACTTAAAATTCCCGCTATAAAAAGTAGTTCAACTAATTTTAATGAAACATAGGTAAGAACACTATACATCAAATTTTCTTTCAGACAAAAAACTAGAACCAAAACTTTACCTCTAAGGTATGAAATTAAACTGGAATGGAAATTATTGTTGTGTAAATAAATTATAATAAACGAAATGGCGCATTTTGAAAAAATAAATTGATCTGTATCTTAGCTCTGAAACGGATGGCTGATTGGGAGGTACGAAGCCACAGATAGACAAACAAATAAAGATTCTTCTTTTTGCGTCGGAAATCTAAATTAAATTTCCATTTCTCGTTTAATTTTGTCAAAATATTCTGATATAATATTTTAATATTAATTAATGTAATGTAAGTGCTTTTGCCACGAGCAAGTGGCTTAATTAACTACACCAAAACAATATACAAACTACATACCTACTACTACACAAAAAGCGAATCGATTCCCTCAGACCGATAAATGTAAGTGCTTAATAAGTGCAGTAAAAGTTCTAAGTGTCCAATTTAGTGTCCATAAAAAGTCAATTTACAATTTTATTTTAATAATTTTTATAAGCGATTCAAGACGTTTTTATATATGTATGTATTGAAACTCTATAAAATGTATCTTGTGACACAAGAACAAGACAGCACTATCTGTTTCTGTATACACACATGAAGCGCGAGGCGCGCGCGCGTTTAACTCTTTTCTAAGAAAGTACTAGTATGAAGCAGTTCGGGTGTGCTACCGAATGATGAGACTTTACTGGTTAGACATTTGTAATTGTTTTAACTGGCAACTTAATTAACGTAAAATTTAAAATAGTATAACAAAATATTTTGTTAATTTTTAGGGTTCCGTACCTCAAAAGAAAAAAAACGGAACCCTTATAGGATCATTTTGTTGTCCGTCCGTCTGTCCGGGTGTCAAGACCTTTATCTCGAGGACGCGTAAAGGTATGGCGTTGAAATTAAAACCATATACGCAAATCCATAGTATCTTGCTGCAGAAAGAAAAATAAAATTTCTCAGTTTTCATAAAAAAAAGTTACAGCCGAATATGTCGTAAAAAATGCACATTTCAACACTCACAAGGGAATCAAAACCTATGGGATACTTCCCGTAAAACTATGAAATTTAGCAAGAAGCATTATGTTAGAGTACACATATAGGAAAAAATCCGAAAACTCGTCATTTTTAATTTAATCACAAAAAAACAGTGTCTTTACGCAAGGAATGAGGGTCCAAATTTTAAAGTTCTTTAACCGTATCATGTGGGGTATCATGTGGGGGTGGGTGTGGGGGGGGGGGGGGGGGGAAAGAGTTTTATTAGCATAAGTTAAAACAGGTTTTTAAATATTTTTACGATGTATATTTTTCGGTATAAGAAGGAAAATATGAAAAAAAAATACGATGTCCCCCTTTTATCTACTAGTTTGTACGGAACCCTCGGTGGGCGAGTCTGACTCGCACTTGTCCAGTTTTATTGTGATAATAATTAGTCTAAGCAACCAACGAACCAAACAAACAGCTCAATGATAATAGAAATATGTGTTCTATTATCAAATATTGACTAACTGCCTTCATTTTTAATTCCACAAAGTTTAAATTATTCTTTAAATAAAAAAGACGTAACAATTTCAATTTTATTATTACGAAGACTTCAACTTTTGGATTAATGGCTTCTGTGAAGATGTTTACCAACTCCACTAATGTTGTGATTCCCATGAGAGTTATTAGGATCTACAATATGTGGCATGTGAATTAATTTTGCAGTTTTTGCTATTTCATTTAACCTGACATCAATATTACTTATATCTAACTAACGAAGTTATTTATTTTTAGCAATGACTCTGATATTAATTATGATGAGATGACATACATGAACAGTCAACAATGTCGCCTTAATGTAATTCATCTTTTGAGAAAGACATAAATGCGAACTTAAAGTAAATCGACTGTGGTGACAAAAATTTTTCATTAGTTTAAAAATGTATCTTTATGTGATATTTCGGCAAAAACAACTCGCAAAACTTGAACTGCGGCAAATTAAAGCGTCCATAACAGTATTTATGAATATAGGTCACCATTACAGAGCAAACACGTGCGAATCGTGCGGAGTGACCAGTCGACCACTCGAGCACTCGACCAGAGCGGCCGCGGACCAGTCGCAACGGGCGACAACAAGAAGGCGCCGAACAAAGAACTAGTTTTGATGTACAAAACAAACAAGCGGACGACGGAAACTAGCCGGGTTTATTCGGCATTCCTCGCGAATTTTCGGCAAAAAGTAGTCGGTCGTGTGATCGTGTCCCAGATTTGGACCGTTAGAGCCTAAAGTAGGGCAGAGCTGGGGGGCGCCGCGTGGACCCCACTGACGCTGTATTGTGCAATCATTTTAACACGTAGGCCAGATTTTAGGAACTAACTGTTATTATATTGTGGGTCAAGTTGAATCAATGGATGATGAGATCGAGGCGCGGCCGCAGAATAAGCGGTCACAAAAATGAATTAGCTTCTAATTAGCTAACTAAAATTATGTTAAAATTATTTATAAATTTAACATTATAATTATGAATGAATCGACTATGTCGAATAATTATCAACTAAAATGGTCACTAAAATATATTATAATATTTTGTGTGTATAAATAATATTAAAAAAATATTGTAATATTAGTTGTAATTATTACCTGGTAATATAGTATCTCTGTTTCCTGAGACCTACAATCTTGGAATTTTCAAGGCTAGAGTGAATAGATATCTTCTAGATCGACGAGCTCCATCCTCGGCCACACCGTCGCTTAACATAAGGCGAGTTGGTGATCAATCGTAGATCTACAATGTATAAAAAAAAAATATATATAATCGCACCACACAAAACGTTAAAATCTTCAATAAAACTCACTCCGTTAAAATATTTCATTGAATAACTACTAGCTACTGCGAAGAAAGTCATATCAGCTTGTACAGAAACTAAGAACTTACTCTTATGTTAACCTAATCCCACAACATGCATCTCGTTCTATCTTACAGCGCTCATATCTTCTGACGCGCGTCAAAGGACACATATTGATATTTCTCGGCACGTAAGAAGAACGCTCGCTTGTTCGTAAACGCAAATAAACCAGCGTTCTTTTTACGTTTATTGATGGGTATTATACTGCTGATCTACCTAAACTATCAAGTGTGGTCAGATACACTAAGGCTACGGTTATTAACCTCATTCATATCCCTATATATATATTAAAATCAATTGCTGTTCGTTTGTCTCGCTAAAACTCGAGAACGGCTGGGCCGATTTAGCTGATTTTGGTTTTGAATTGTTTGTCGTAGTCCAGGGAAGGTTTAAACGTTGAGAAAATATCGGATCCACTCATTGATAGGTGATACGAAGTACGCTGGGTCATCTAATCTTACATAAATTCTTATGTACATTTTTATATTTACCAATAAAGTATCTGTATCTATATCTGTATCTGTACATCAAAATCTCAATCTAAAATCCTACATAATTATTTTTTTATCCCAAAGTTTACTTTCCCGCCGGCAGTGTGACCGTACCCCACCTGCGCAGGCGCAAACAAGTCGCGAACGAGTATTTTTTGCGCGGATCTATGTAAAGACATCACTCATCTCATTTATACCCGTAAGCTTTTTACGAGAGCTTTTTTTATCTGCTTTTATATCGGAGTCCATTCGATATAGATGTACGACGCTAATAACGTGCCAAGTATGTACAGTATGTAGTGGGCTTCTGATAGAGAGATACTATTATTCAGCTCCAGTTTATGGTGGAGCACGTTCTGCTATTGTTATATGTATATACATGGACAACGGGAGATGGAGGTTTTTATAATGTTTTGTATGATTACATTTTATAGCTTACGGTTGAGTTTTTCAGGTTTATTATCATTTATAATCTAAAATACTGAAACAATAAATTTTAAAATGTGTAATTTTGTTTTAAAAACCAAACTACTAAACCGATTTTGATAAAAAAAATATGGGATCATTTTTGAAGTATCCATCTTATCCCATGAAATAAAAAATACGCCTAAAAATTATACAGTCGAAATAAAAACCTCCACCTTTTTGAAGTCGGTGAAAAATTGATTGTAATTGTTGAATTTTAGTTCAGTAATTAAAATTTTCTTTCTTACTTGGTCACGCTGAAAGTGTCCTAATCCTAACCAGATGCTTAATTTATCATCTTTAAAAATACAAAAAATTGCTAAGTTCTTAAATCATGAATCACGAAACCTCATCTGATTTTGGTTTTGCTTATTTCGAAGAGGTTCGTTTACTTGGACAATATTTTTTCAGTTTTTTGTATTAAAAACCAACCTACCGAACCGATTTCGATAAAGTTTCTATGCAACCAATCTAAAAGTAAAAATAAAAACATAAATCAAAATTCCAAATAGATTTACAAATGACGAAGTTGTGAGTTAACAAATACAAAAAAAAAAAACCGAATTGAGAACCACCTACTTGTTGAAGTCGTTTAATAAATGTAGCCTCTATAGTCGTGGTCATATATCGTCCTGTCTTCCATTTGAAATATTCTAAATTACTAAATAAACAGCACAGCGACCTGACTTTTTTTACCTTAACTCCATTTTCCCATCCCAAGTGTTATATGTATATACTACACCTTCAGAATAACAATATTTCATCTATCAAGGAACCCTACCAACAATAAGCTTCACCTACTTGAAAAAAAACGATTCGCAAGTAATTTATCATCTCTACACACGTCCTCCGCATCAGGGCTGTAAGACACCCAGATACCCACTATCAAACACTTTGTCATAATAAAAATATACACTTATCTATGAGTTACGCATCGAAAGTATTCAAATGTTATTGTAATAGGGTGGTATAATATACGGGTGTTGGTGAGATTGTATGAAAGTAGGTACTTTATGAAAAGAAAAGCTATTTGTCATCATAGCGGTGTATGATTTAATTTCGTGATTCATCGCTTAACTTATCTAGTTGTACTTATATTAAACATAGCAGTTATATTTCAATTATTGTTTTGTCAGTAAGTTCATAAGTTTGTATCTTGTTAACTGTTGACTCAGATGGAACTTGGGATTTTAATTAATTTATTTTAGTCCACAGATAACGTAATCAAGTAATAGTCGTAGTTATCATATATTTAGATGTTTTATCCACTATGTAAGTATGTACTTATTTCTCGTCCAAAAATAATACAACTATATAGTTTATAAAAAACTGAACAACCGACTTTAATTTCTAAGCCAAAGCACGAGTCACTAAAATAGCCAAGTTGCTTCAAGTATGCCTATGAAACTAGAATAGTTCTTTCGATTTCTCCAGGATTCCATCATCAGATCCGGACCTGGTAACCATGGGACCACTTGAAAAGCCCTACCCTTTCAAACCAATAAGTAATTTTCCAAATGTTACCAGGTGTCTTCGAGTATTTGGGAAACATACATAAAAAAAGTTGAAAAATTACTTTTGCATTAATTGTGAACATATGATGCCACTGACTGTTGTTGGTAATACATTACTACTTCCCGAGTAATGCGAGTTAATAATAACATTATAACTAGATTAGAGGAAGTTATTATGTCTGTATGTTTGTTATTGTACTAAGTGCTGGGTACTTGTGAAATTTTGTAGGTCAAAGTATCTGGGCTAGCCGTGGTCAGACTTTTTCTATTCTTTTTTGCCAGAAACTGTTTTAATGTGAGTTTGAAATAATTACTTAACTGTACATTAATAATAATAGAATGATCTGTATAGACGTGGCGAGGTTGATACTTTAATGTTGTTTAGAAGTAGGTACCTACTACCCAAATTATCTCGAAGGTACACTAAATCAAACTTTGGATAAGGTCATTATTTTAATCTCATTGACCATGCGGACTAAAGTTAAGTCAAGTTTAAGCTAAATTATGAAGTCTCAACTAAAATTTACCAATTAATATTTTATCATAATGCAAAATGTGTGAATTGTGTAAAAAACACACTCCTTAGTGTGTTTGTTACACAATTACGAAAAAATTGCTGATCAGATTTTGTTTAAAATTTGTAATGTTATGTTATTGTTATATACATGAAGTTAGTAAAAATGTCTATTTTTTATAAAATAAGTTTTTTTAAATTAAATTTAATCCTAAAAATAAACCGAAACAGACGAGTCTTAGTGGTGAAAGCAAACGATCCTTAGACTACTATATACTACTACCTACTTCCTACTTACTATATTATTGATTTAATAGATCCTCGCACTTATGAGAAACATAAATATAAAAGGTATAATATAAATAGGTAGGTAGCTACATACACAACCCATATCGATCTTTTCGTTGCATGAGTCTACACTTTTTTTTGCGGAAACCATACCTTCAAAAGATGAAAAAAATACTATCACTTAAAACAGTTAATTAATTAGTAGAGTATATTTAAATATATATTAATAAAACGTCAGTCATTAATAAATGGTTAAAAGTATTGAGATTTATATTATATTAGTAATACGAGTACACAATAATTAATGCGTATTCAATGAATTGTATAGTTAATTTGTATTATTGTTCGAGCCGTGAGTGATTCCAGCAAAAAACGGTGATTCAGTTGAAGAAGAAGAATGACTGCCACAGATTACTTACTAGTGTGTAGTACATATTTTTTCTGAATGTCTATAGAACAATGATAAGGTTCAAGAGAACCCTGGAGAACGAGGTAGTTGGGTACAAATAATACTCTATCTCTGTTACTGTTCTAGTATATTACGCACTGCTCTAGTATACCTATTACAAAATATAGAGATATTCAAATAAACGTGTGTCTGTTTGTACACTTGTTTAGCATTAGACATGCTTCAATTAGCAAGCCTTCTCCATCGCACTCAATTGATCATCGAATATCTTTCTATATTCGTATATTTGCTTTATTTCAATGACCATTGACTATTTTAACCGACTTAAAAAAGGAGGAGGTTCTCGACTTTATGTTTTTATGTTTGTTACTGCATAATTCCTTCATTCATAAGCCGATTTTTTTTGTTTGAAAGGATATACTTTTAGATTGGTTGCATAGATATTTCATAGATATTTATATATTTCAACAAAATCGGTTCAGTAGTTTTGTTATTAAAATTAAATTACGCATTGTGAAGTACGTTATTTATGTCTTTTAAACTATAATTATTACTTTACGATAGAGGTAGTAAGAAAACAGCAATCATAGCAGCGTAGGACGATCAATCACGAAATGGACAGATGACCTCATAAAAATGGCAAGAAGACTCAGGTTCCACGCGTCGGCGCGGCACGGGCGGCGGCGGCGAGGGCGGCGGCGGCGCGGCGACAGCGGCGCGGCGGCGGCGGCGCGGGCGGCGGCGTGACAAACGACGTTTTGGAAACCCATAGGGGAGGATTAGACGACCACTGGGGTTTTTATTGCTGAAATGATGATGACGAAGATGTCAACATACTTGATCGCTTAGATCAGACATTTTTGTAACTCGTGAATTTGTTTTTATGGAAAATGTGTAAGTAGAGTAAGTTTAGTTTATTTGTTGGTCGTGTCGATGGCTTGTGATAAAAGCACCGTTGTAGTCCTGGGAAGCCTGCGTCTGTCACGCCACTACCTCAGTTTAGTAGCTAAAGAATACTGTTACACTTCCTTGCTTCTATTGTTTCCATCCAAAAATTAAGATAAAGTTTGTAACAGGCGCTGTTACTAGCAAAATCGTCGACAAGAAACCACGTAGCAAATTTGTCCTCGAAGTTCAGTAGTTTGGTTTTTAAAACAAAATTTCCATTTTGGAGCCGGTTTTTTAGTTTAACTATAATTATTAACCAAGATTTAAGAACCGTTTGTCATGACAAACTTTTGACTGATTTTGCTCATATTTAGTTTTTAACCGACTTCAAAAAGAGATTCTCATTTCGACTGTATGTTTTTTTGTTTGTTTAATACATTATTACTTCGCTAATTGTGATTTGATTTTGATGATTTGTTGTTGATCTTTATTCGCATCGCTCACCCGGTCAATTATACAAATATTTTGGGGCCGCGTCCTGAAACGACGCGGCGAACAAAGACGTAAGTGTTAGCAAGCAGGTATAACGTGAATTTAGGCACAATTAGCGAGCTCATTAAGAACGAAATTATCATAACATGATTCTGGCGAATGAATAGAATCATCTGTTAAGGCGAATACATACGTCTAGTGATGCTGGTCTATTATATGAGTATTTTGAATCTGTAAACTAGTAGAAGATAGATAGTAGATCTTTGATTTAATTTTACAAGCTTTATATTAACTTTCAATATATGTACGTATGTTCCGGTCAAATATTGGAAGCTAAATGAGACCCACTTCCTGACGTTCGATTGGGCTCAAATTTGGTGTACTTGCGTAAATTAGATGACAATGTAATAATATGGTATCACGTGATGCTTGGCAAATGTGAAACATTGACGTTATTTTGTTTAGAACTGATGCATGAAAGGATGATTCATTAAACTATACATCTTTCTCATTTTTTAGTAAAGCACTTTCTGAAGATGATTTATTAAACGTTTAAAAAATTATAAAATATATAAACATATACCTAGAGATTATGATTATTAAATTATGTTTTAACAATTGGAACCTCCGCTGATAGCCACGCGTACTACGCCATCAGTTGGATTGACCCACCACACTAACAAAAGCTAAAAAAAAGAAGTATCAAAAGCCTCAACAAATTGAACCTATAAGAAAAAATATGACTTGAAGAAGATAATAAATTAAACAATAATGTTAGTTATTCGTGAGAGACTAGCTTCGCCTTAACTCTAATTAAAAATGTATCTGCGAACGGTATCTCACCGGGCGCAGCGCGCACCGCCGCCGCCGCGCCGTCCGCCGAGGTACTCGTACCTGCCGACCGCTAGAGGTACTCGTACGTGCTGTTTATCTTCATTATTCATAATTATGTATTAGAATCGCAGGTTGTACCGTAACACACACCGGATCGCATATTTTACACATCTGCATTACATTTCATATTGATACAAACACCATAGACTGATAACAAATCAAATCAAACTATAGTATACTTACTATAACTTACCTCATGGTATGGTAATCTGTTGATTTTCCGCTTGTAGCATAAATAAGCTAGAGATATCACTATATAGAGTAGGGTAAATAATATACTCTGTGTGTGTCACTCGCAAGTTATCATAATTAAGTATCATCTCAGCCACAAGAAATTTACTGCTGGATGCAGGTCTTCACAATGTATTTTTGACAAGCTCGGTCGGCGCGCCGTCTGCAACCTGTCTTTCTGACACTAGCATGAACTCTTCTGTCTACATTGGTGGCTAGTCGATCACTTCCTATCGAATGATTTAAAGAAATTTCACAATTTGAAATTAAATTTAGATTGTAGAGTGTGTCAAGGAATTACACATACGTATACACTCGAAAAACATTTCCTTCCTTTGATAGTCGGATAAAATGGATGGTTTTCTGAATAACATTGAAACAATTGCAGTTGTAATCAAAGGATGCCAGTAGTTCACTGGGAATAGATCGACCTATTTTGATATACATACAAGATGTCGCTAGATTAATTTTGATATACATACAAGATGTCGCTAGATTCATTTTGATATACATACAAGATGTCGCTAGATTCATTTTGATATACATACAAGATGTCGCTAGATTCTTTTTGATATACATACAAGATGTCGCTAGATTCATTTTGTTATACATACAAGATGTCGCTAGATTCATTTTGATATACATACAAGATGTCGCTAGATTCATTTTGATATACATACAAGATGTCGCTAGATTCTTTTTGATATACATACAAGATGTCGCTAGATTCATTTTACTTACATACAAGATGTCGCTAGATTCATTTTCCTCATAAGTGCCACAAGATTTTTATAGACAATTTATTTTTTATTTTCATAATTATAAATCAATATCAACTTACTTATAAATTATATATCAAGTTACATAAGATTAGTAGAATATTATAGTACCTAGGTGTATTATGGGCACACAAACTATCTTGCATAGCTGCACAACGAACATTACTTGCTCACTACCCCAACCAATAAAATAAGAATGATATATTACCAGTGACCTTAACATTATCGGCTTTAACCTAAACGAGGCCTTCTGAGGGCCACGGGAGGGCCTTTGAAGAAACTAGCGAGTGGCCTAGTTACCGACTCATCGGCAAACTGGTGACTCGACCCTGCCAAAGGATTAACACTCCTATGTCGTGCTTAGAAAGAGTATAGTGGAGTGAAAGTACCGTTTGTAGGTCTGTAGGCCTGCGTTTGCTTGTGTGGGTGCGAGCGTCGCTGTGACAGTGTGCGTATACGCATGGAGATAGCAGCCGGCACTCGCGCGCAACTGCCGGAGAAATGCGTCGCTTTACATTTTCACTTAAGAAACAATTGAAAATCTTAGCACGCTCTTAATTAAATATTATTCTTCGATCTCATCGTGTCTTCCAAGTAGGTGATATTATGGTCAAATGTAGTTATAAAAAAGTATCATAAATTTTGAGTAGATCTTAAGATGGTAAATGCCATAATATGTTTGATAAATAATTAAATAGCACATGTTATTTAATTTTGTAGTTATAGCAACGTAATTATATTCATTGGATTGGATTGCACGCAGATTTATATTATACATAATTAAAAATATTAGCTACACATTGAAGTAATTGGTATAATTCCAACTTCCGTCTCACGTAAAAAACCCAAACGTTGCGTGTATGCGCGCGCGCATCCTTCTGTACGCTATTACTGACGCTCCACTGTAAATGGTAACTAACCTCATACTTGATTAATCGCAGTTTTGTATTTATCTACAAGTTACTATTTTGCCAAGTTTGGTTCTGTTACATTGTTGTAGGTTATTGACCTATGTACATACAGTTCATTATGGACTGTATAGATAGAGTTATTAACGTAACGTAAATTATGTAAATATATTTGAATTTGCGAAGGAATATATTTTATAATACATATAATTATACGGTTGGTTACAAATGTGTTTGAATTTAGACCGACAAATATATCACTGCGGTTTGATTTGAATAAAATATCATGTTGCTATTCCGTTAATCTTTTGCAATTAAAAGTAGTTGAGTCGAATTATTCTTTATTATAGCGTCTCAATTTATCTCACATAATTCTTTATTTTCAGCTACGTGAGCAGGTTTTCCTAGAGCCGATGGTGTGAACGTCACGATATACCGTTCCGGGCCGCGAGCCACGGTTGCGCGCTGCGGGCCGCAGTTCGCCCGCCCTGCCGCTCAGTGGTGGTAGAAAATTTTTGGTGGGAAGTGAGTGGGGTGCGCGCGCGCCGCCAGTCTGCATCCACACGCGCGGCCCGCGCCCGTCCCGCGAGTGCAGTGTAGTGCCTCCTTTACAATACCCACAGAGATCACAGTGACACACCCCCGCGCTCGGATACAAACAGTGTACGTTACCAATAAAAAAAAAGAAAAAGAAAAAAGGACTCGCACTTGCCCATTTTCAAATTTCGAAAAAATCAAGTGTACGGGAATACGTTTGTAATTGGCATTAAAATAGTGACGTGACAGTGTCAGTGGAGCACAGTGGGATAATTTCGGACGACTCGAGTTTTTTAATATTATTGTTTTATATTATATTTTTAAATTTCCTCTTGTAAATATTCGTCGGAATATTTTTGTTCTTATTTTTATGCCAATGACATTCTCTCCTACTTTTTTCTTTTTTCTGTTTTCTAACACTTGCTCCGCTTACTAACCGCATGTTTCAGTAGGGAAGTAGGGTAGAGTTTTCCCGGCGCGCGGCGACCGGCGCGGGCGGCAGGGCTGCGCTCGCGTCGCTTCGAGTTTTTCGGGTGATATGGCAGTAAGGTCGTGTGACAGGTTTTTTTACAGTTTTAACGGCGCGCCTTCACACGCGACACGCATCGTTATTTACTCACATCTCTTTGTTTTCACGCGATATATTTAATTATCAGCTACAATTTTATACAAAAAAATATACACGATTCATTTAATTCAATTCAATACTCAATAAGCTTGTACGCAAACTTCTATTCTAGGGGTTGTAACCGATCAATAGCATTTAGTTGTTTTTTTTATTATAATAAAGAGTAATCGAGCGACGCACAAGTAGTTTATCTATAATTATACAGCGATAAGCCAGCACAGGTAGATATAATTAAATACAATTGGCGAGTTTCGTGAATTCATTTGTATAATGGGGTCATTACACCTACTAATGCATTATCGTTAATCGCTCGCTAGTGTTCATAAATATGAATAAAGTACTAATATAAATACCTTTTAATTTAGTTTATAAGTCAGTGTTAGGTTAAAATATTCTCTAAATATAAATAGGTATACCAAAGCAAAAAATACTATTAAACTGTTAAGCGACCTAAATATCTAGAAGTAGCTTGAACTACCAACTATAATAGAATGCAATTTTTTTCAGCTCTAATTTTCTATTAATATACGACAAAAGTACGTTTTGTACAATAAGTACTACGTAAAGTACTTACTTTACAGCAATTTATATAGCATAATTAATAATGTTTTTTTAAATTCAATAACATATTAATAAAAAAAATACACGTAGAACACTTAGTAGGTATACTTACTGAATTCAATATACTACGTTTTAGGACTTTTTATTAAATATATATTTAAAAATATACGTATAAAAACAACACAAACAAAACCAATTGATTAACCACACTGGCAAATGTTGAACCGTGCGGATTTAGAAATGCTTAGCTCATCTTTCTTGTAGTATGTAGAGTTCTATATTTCTCAGTCCTGTTCCCCTTGTGTGCCTGGATTGTTCCTTGTGTTGCTCCGAGCGCAGTGCCGGCTATCGCGGACTTATCATGATATGGATTGTATTTTCACACACGCTGATACTGAGCTTGAGCTTTAACTAAGGTGAGTAACTGTGCATAATAAAATAAAGATATAATAAACAAACATCTTAAAATAGATATAATTTTTATTTGTTACTGTATAAACATCGCAACTTCTACTATCGAAGCTTACACGAGAGAAGAAAAGTTGAAAATAATAAAATTGTGTGCTTATCTCCTTTTTGTACGAGTACAAAATTATGCTTATAAAATTATCTCCTTTTATAGCAGTTGGATAAAAGTAGGTCACACGAAAATTTTGATCAGTTTCGTAAGTTCGGGAATGATTAAGCTTTTGATTGGGAATGATTGGTATTAGATATCTATATAATTTATTAGCATTTCATGTTAAAATATGACAGCAGTGAATATGTGTTCACGAATGTTAGCTCCTGCGAGCGGGATACCCGGAAAACTTATACCTAAAGTTCAATTAAGGTAAATAAACAAGCTGACAATAGATTAATCTCTCAACAAAATGCCAAATTTTGATTGTGAGCTTATCAGTGATAACAGATTTCATAGTATTAATTATAATATGAGTGGGCTTGTTTTATCTAAGTATTACCCTTAAACAATCGTCTATACCTACTAAGTATTACTCTTAAACAATCGTCTATACCTACTAAGTATTACCCTTAAACAATCATCTATACCTACTTAGTATTACCCTTAAACAATCATCTATACCTACTTAGTATTACCCTTAAACAATCATCTATACCTACTTAGTATTACCCTTAAACAATCATCTATACCTACTTAGTATTACCCTTAAACAATCATCTATACCTACTTAGTATTACCCTTAAACAATCATCTATACCTACTTAGTATTACCCTTAAACAATCGTCTATAACTACTAGCATAATTAATTATCACTTAATTTCTCTCGTAAGTTTTTTATCAAAGACACATCATTATTTTTCTAGATTTGTTCAGTTAGTTCTACACTCATGGGTGAAGTCAACTCAATATAATTCAACCAATCAAATTGCTTCTACTACACATACCAGCGTGCGCCGTCGCCTGATTGGCTGATATTTACCTAGTTACCATCTGATTGGTACTGATTTTCTCGATGGGTAGTTAGAAAATTTTAAATTATTAAGGATGTATTAGAAAATATCTTTATAAAGCGAACGTAATATTCTGAAATGACCATCGTTGTTTATTCGCAGATATGCTCGAGTGAGTTGAAGTGACCGCCGTTACGATCGAAATACTCCAAAACAAACCTGTTATGAAACGAGGACAGACACGCAGGATGTTTCAATATGCTCATATATTTGAGTAAAGTTCATAATTGTGTACGAAACGATGAAAAACTAAAATAAATAATTTCTAAAATAAAATAAAAGCCGCGTGAATGGAGCAGGAATGGCTAGGAAATATTTTAGGCACATTTTATTAATAAAGTACCTATCTGGGCAACCGAACTCCACTCCGATTTTTTATGACTGAAAATACGAGCGAGCCCGGGTTCACTAAAAATGAAACCTAGCAATATCGATTTATCGTCTCCTAATCTACCTACAAACCAAATTTCATTAAAGTCGTTGGAGCCGTTTCCGAGATTCAGATTATATATATTATACAAAAACTGCTCGTTTAAAGGTATTAGAATAATTCTACTTATAGCCGTATAGAATTATACAGTAAATAATTAAGAGGGTAAAACAGATTATTTATACGAAATAAATGTAAGATTCACTAATACAGATGGTGAATCGCTTGATACGGTGATATTCACTCGTTTATCAACAAGTAGAATAAGTAAGTAGTATATAACGGTTTTATATAGCAAAATGGCTTTAATGAGTAGGTATATTTAATTCTAAAGCTTTTATAAATATATAAATAAATATTAATAGATATTTCACAGAACAAAATACTATATATTGTATTCTATCAGCCATCTAGTTCCATAGTACAAGTTTTGCTTAGTTTGGGCTAGATGGTGTTGTGTGAAATAAGCTTTTATAATATAATTATTTTCGTCCGAAGTTGTAGCAGCTCGTAGCGTCCGGCGTCCTAGGACGCGGCTACAGGTTTCCGTAGCTCTTTATTTATCGACAAAGATTTATCAAAGCTTTTTTAGATTAAAAAAAATCTGAAAAAATGTTTCAATAAAATAAAATAAAACTATGTTTTGAATTCCCATTGATAACAAATTAAAATTCAAAATAAAATAAAAATATTTTTTATTGTTGTAACAAAAAATGCTTATTATAAATAAAAAATCGTTCAGTCTTGACATTTGAATTAAACGTTTTTGCATATCTAATGACTTCATTCGCTCCTTACAACCCTGTCGATAGGAGTTTTGGCGGGAACGTTTTAGTAACGTGTTGTTGCTTTGTTTTATTTTCCTAAACTTGTGTTATTTTTATCATTAATGCTATAAAAATGGTGGTGTTTTATTCATTAAGTGTTCGATAAAGTGCGTGAGTGTGGGCAAGTGAAATAAAGCAGTAAAACGTGTGATTTTTCGTTGTTTTCAAAACTTCATAGAAGCTTCTAGTAAAGTCGCCACCACTTTACTGAAGCAGGACTCGACTTATAAATTGACTGTATACGTGACTTAGATTGTGACTAGAACTTTTACAACTTGTTTTATTCAAGAAACTTGAAAACATCCTAATACTTGACACTGGCAAATGCTTTAATGCGGGTCCAATACAAAAAAGAAGAAGAACCCTGTCGATAAATTAACTCTAACTTGACACATCTATTTCACTGTCATCATTAAGTTCTAATGCTGTCATCAAATTACTTTCATATTCAAATTTTAAAGTTTTCATTGAAATTATCTACATATACCAAATTTAAGTTGACGATCGGGCCACTCGAAGTTCTAAAATAGCTTCCAACATTTTGACATCCCTCACCCGCCGCCCGCGCCTGTGTCGCTTCATACGACCAAAACCTGCATCAAAACTTGTATTTTGAATATAACTAAGACTTTCTAACGAGATTAATAAGATGTTTATTTTATAATGATTACAAAACAACAAAACTAATTAACAAAAACCTAAAGAGGTTAGGTCTACCTAAGCCAACACTGAGAGGCCTCTACGCAATGGGACCCTCAGTGTTGGCTTCCGCTCCACTGATGTCCACCAAAGAACTGTGACCCGAGATTCTTTTACAAATCTCTTTATACAGACATAATAGCCTAAAACCAATTATGATTTATACTAGACCATAACATCGCTCAAAATCAGTCAAGTTGTCTGTGAAACACAAGACTATTTTTAATAAAAATAAAGACCTGGAATTGAAACAGTATCTTTCAAAATAATCAATAATGCAACAATATAAATGCAGACGTACCCTCGATCCATCATAATGTAATGATCCAATATGTCATCAGCATCGGTATCTGGCACCATCTGATGCCGTACAGCGCTGACCCACATGAAGCATACTGTTCCTTCCGCCCACTTGGTTGCTTCACGCGCTCTTTCACGCTGATTCATCAGCTCTCCAGCTTGATGGGCTGATCCACTGAATTGAACTTTAAGGTTAACGTAATAAAATATATAGTTGAATTTCGAGGATATAATATAGAGATATATATGTAAAAGCTAATTAGACTTTATGAAGATGAAGGGGGGTTTCATAAAGGATTTGAGAACACCAGCTCGAAATATGCCGGCTGTTATAATTGCAACAGAAAATATTAAAATAATATTTTACTTAATTTTTTTCGCTAGCTATTTAGTTGATAAATATTTATTCATTTCTTCAAAAAATTATTTTTAATAGTAATTCTGCGAATTACTTAGTAATATTTATACGGCATCATTTATATTAGGCTCAATAAACACATATTGAGCTCTATCTTTTGATACCAAATACAACGCACCTGTTTCAAAAACACTTGAGAAACTTAAAACTTTTGGATGCAGTATCTGGTTATAATATTTTTGTTTGAATAAATGACAAACCGAGTAAAAATACGCATCGATTTACCCACATGTCAGAGTTGCGTCTACAGATTGTGCGATTTGAGTATATGTACAGTACATGTACAAACCAAACATGCAAAATGTTTCTGTGGTCAGTAAACTATTGTAAGATTCCATTTTTCAAATGAAATATTAAAGAATGAGTAAGAGCCGTGTTCTCATTTTAATTTTGAGAAAAACTAAGGCCGTTGTTAAGTTATTTCCAATTAGATTTACCAAGCGAAGGATATTTTATGTCTGACAGGCTTTTAGATGACTAAAGTTTTGTCTATAGCTTGACCCTGTTACAAGGTCCTCAATAATGGGTTCCGTGAATCATTCGGTATCGGAGCCACACTTTATTGTGTTTACTAACAAAAATGTTTCTACTAACATTTCGCATCATCCTCCTTAGATCTTGCGATTTTTAGTGTATAAAAACTTCATCCATCATTGATATAATAATGTTTTCAAAAAATCTTCTATATAAGTAACTAAGTATTTATTGTTTCTTTTGAAAATTATCAAAATCGGGTGATAACTGATTTTGCAGCGAACTCTTTTTGTTCCCCTAATATCTGTTCCTTCAAGATGTTGGCGACAGAATCTTATTTAAAAAATAATACTTGTCATATCCCACAATTATAGTCAAGTCGAGTATTAAATGGTGCTGTAGTATATATTTGCAGGAATTTGCATTATTTGCAGGAATTGCTGTCAAACAAAAATTACCCACATTTATAAAAAAAAACTATAAATCATTGAACCCGATTAGTTTTTTGGTGACATCAAGATAGCTTGGAAAAGCCTACTTGTGTAGAGCAAATATACCTACATATATATACATTTATCGAAGCATAGAGAGATAAAAATAAGATCGGCCAATTCCGAAATGGAAACAGTTTGTTTTTGTTTTGTACAATTCGCTTACACACCCCAGGCTAAATATATCTGATGTATCTTGAACCTACCTACCAATTTATATTTATCAAAAGTGGACTTGTTTCTTTGAGAGCACTACGTGCTCATGAGAGTGCTTGTCTATGACGTCTTCCTGAGGTGGAAGGGGATGGTACATGTATCTGCAAGGCTAGGCTAGGCCGTGTGTCGGCGTGCACTTGACATGCGCGCGCATGGTCATTGCCGCTCGCGAGTGAAAGTTGCAAGCCACCCCCCCCCCCCCCCCCTCCCGCGCGCCGCGCCGCGTCGACCGATGTGTGTCATAGTTTCTAGGTTTGTGGACTCTATGGGACACACCGTGAGTACGAACATTTTCTAATACCCAGTGGAATGTAAATCTGAACGGACAGATAAAAAAGATCGCAGATATAATTTTTGATGTGATACATCTAGATCGTCTGTTGGCGTGACGACAAAGACAGATACAACGATCAGATACATGTAGAAGGAGGACGAAGAAAGCATTTGTCTTACAATTCACATATTCTTTTCTTTTATTACAAACTTATGTCCAAATGTCAAAATTTTGACAATAATTAAAATGAATCTGGAGTGATTCAACCACGGATCGTTTTAATATGTTAGTAAGTTTGATGACAATGAATGTTTTTTTTTTGCAACGAGTTACATTATACAACTATAAATAAATCACCAATGATATCAAAAGTAGTTTTGCTGGGAATATGGGATGATGGGTTTCTTTTCTAATAAGGGAGTAGCAAAAGAGCATAGGAATAAATAGCAAACGCTGGAGATGTGGAGTTTTGAGCACAATTTAAAATAAAGAATATTTTTTCGAGATTTTGTGAAATGCAACAATATATTTTCAAAATGCTATTTGTGAAAATAGGTTCACGTTAGTGTTTATATCATTAGATTGATGGTAAAGATAAGCTTAAAGTGGATCACGCTTGTCCAGAAAATTCTCAGTAATAGTGTTTGGTCAGCGATCACAATCACCGAGTGTGTATAGTGAGTGCGCGCGCGCAGTTGCAACACTGTCTGATATCAGCGCCGGCGACGCATCATGAACCTTGTTGCAAAATAATGGATCGACGCAAACGCTAATAACGATGACTCATATTACATTATTATTATATTTATATGTCAAAAAAAACCTTCTGAGCGTCAACATCAATAATAAGAATATAAAGAAATTGCTTTAACAATTCCTAGACGAGAAACACTTGAATACGCATATTAAAATATCAAGTTACAATGCTTACTAAATAATAACATTTCCAGCCATTATTTATTGGCAAAACTATTGCGATCGAAGTCTAAATAAAGTTTCCAAATGATCAATTCGTTGTTGTCACCAAAAAACAAACATGACTGAGTTTCAAAAGCCGCGGCTACCGTCGGAGAGCCAGCTCGTTCACTTGCAGTCTACGGTCTAGGTTATTACTTCATCGGCACAGTTTTATTGCAATCAGACCATTACTAGAACCATTGCAGACCTCTTTAGATTATTTCTAAATGGAAGTGGTTCATTTTCGTCCACATTCAATGTGTTTTATTTAAGAATACTAAGCAATTTACGTTATTTAACACCTGAAAGAATTATAACGCATAGCTAAATTACATCGATTTTAAATTAGATAATTGTAACTTTACAATGTCATTTAACGTTAGATAAGCTGTGATCTAATATATCCAATTAACCACAAAAAACTTATGTGCACATTTAGCTATCACAATATTTTGTAAATCTAATCGAATTAATGTCGCAACAAGTCAGGCCATCCTCGGGGCCAAATGGGAAGTCCTATATTTGTTTAAATTATTAAGATTTCTTCATCGGCACTGAACGCAAGCTCACCAAGGCTGGAGTTGCCGTACTTCGTAGTATTGTTAGAGGATACCAAAGATGCGATGGTTGCAACACTAGAGGAGGTAGCCTGGTGTGTCACGCGGTGGGTCTGGTGTGTCACGCGGGAATTCTCGTTAGCTACTGCAGACGCGGCAGAGACTGAAGGCTGTGTAGTAACTACATGACGAATGTAATTTACGTATTCATTCACACTTTTAAAAGAATTTACTATTGAAAATTATAGACTTATAGCTAGCTAGCTATACGTCTTTCAATAGCTTTAAATACAGTTGTTAAAAGTATTTTTGAACTTATAGAGTTTAATAAATCATACATTGAAAAACATATTTGTATAGAAATTGAGTATATTATAATTATATTTTGTATCGCGTAAGTAACATAACATCTCATCTAAGCCAAAAAATCTATCATGACAAACCTTGAAGGAATTCATCGAGTCGTCGATGTGAATGGTTTTATTCAAAGTAAATATATTTATAAATCTATTTCAATTGTGTATTAACTTAAAATAGAATGAGTCATAAGAAAATACGAAAAAGTAGAATAGTAACTACTATTCTATTTTTAATTTAGAAGCATTCGACACTGTCCCAATTTTCCCAACATTGACCTCATAAGTGTGGAAATGTGCTCTAAGCCCAATCAGCAGCTGGTTAGTACTCCCCAGTACAATAAACAAGACGCATAGTTGTTGTGCGCGTGCGCACGCGACCCGGCCGTTGCCCGGTGAAAGCAGGCGCGCAGGATCTACGAGCGCACGTCTCCGACTTGTACACTATTTTACACTAATATTTACCAATAGGAAGGGTCATTTATTACAAGAAGTACGTCGTTTACTGATTGGTTCACCAGAAAGACCACAACAATACCACTTCTGTACATTCCTTTCATATTTACGCCAAAATGACATCTTATGTATTTTTTTATTTTAAATAATAACCATTTTTACTACATTTGCAGACAATATAGACTTTTTAAGGTTATATACATATTGGTTATTTTTAACAGCTGTTATAAATGGCTATTTAGAACTGAGAGGCTTCTCAGTTCTAAGTATTTCATATGGGCTTACCTTTCATCTGCTTGTGTCATCGTAGGTCCCAAACCAATGAAGCGATTTTTCTTTTTTTACTTGAAAATAAGAATAAAATTAGCCATCCAAAATAAACTGTATAAAAAACTTTTTAAGAAGTAGAATTTTTCATTTCAATATCATTATTTCCAGTAACGTATCGCATAAAAAAATTAAGTATTTTTTACTACCTTTTAATATAGCAGATTATTACTTAATAATGTTAATATATATATGATGCTAAAAAAACAATGTTTATAAAAACTACTGTATATACAAGTAGAAAACTAAAATTACAAACTTTTTTCAGTTCGTTTACACTCAATTGAAACAAAATATTGAACAAATAAACCTGCCAACCATAAACAAATAGCTACTTGTACATAATATTAGAAGAGGATTTATATTATTTTATAACATTTGCTTATAACATACTTCAAAATACTCATAGGAAAATTTTTCATCAAACATTATTTCATCGGCAACCCCACACAGACGCGACTCACGCACACTCACGAAGTTTTCCCACGCACACCAAGCAAACACTAAACACAATGTAAGTGCGTCGGAGAAAGCCCATCTGTCGGCGCCCGGCGGGGCCGCGGGGCCGGTCTCTGGACCTAGTTCTAAGCTGGGCCTAGACCGGAGCGACCGCGTCCCTCCCACACTTACCAGCTAACTAGGTTGCTCACACTAATCTCAAATAATGTTTTAGATATTTAGTATGTTATTATGCATATAGACAAAATCACTAGTAATAATAAAAAAGATTATTCAACATTCGACAAGATTCCAACTCGCACTCAATAACGTCACTTTATCACGTCTCAGGGTGTCCTACGCTACGCTTCCGCCTTTTAAGCTTACAATGAATAAAAGGAACAGAAATTGGTTATGTGGATAGTGAAGTTGGTGGAGCTATTGTGCAATATGGAGTTTAAATAATCTTGTATTTAGCTGATATGGATGTGACTTGGGAAACTAGGCTATGGGCTGATGCTCCCACACAAAAGACAATAGTAAAAGATGAAAAAAAGAATGAAAAATTAACCAATTTTACACATTATGCAAAAAATTGTTGTAATTTATTTTTATAATTATTATTGTACAAGCTACGTTTTTGATAGTAGCGCGTTGATGTCTTTTCTTAGAGACATCTTCTACCGTAATAAATAAGAAGTGTACCTTAAAATATTTAATTTACAATTAAAATTAAAATTTATAATTTACAAGATATTTTGAGAATTATAATCTAATGTTATATAATTTTAATCATAATAAAAACCAAACCACCTGTCTTTAAAAATGTATATTTAGTAACAAAGCGATGCAAATTGTTAACTATAACAATTGAGATAATGTAACGCTTACAAAATATCTTCATTTTCAAAAAGAAACATAAATATTTTGTTCGCACGAATATTTCCTTATTACATACTTCAATTTTAAAATTACCAAAAATTACTGACATTTAAAAATTGGTAATTTGTAAAGGAGACGACACATGTGGAGTAGGGATACAATAAGGATCGTCGCACACATGGCGAGACACGGATGTGAAAGAAGGGTTCCATCGCGTGTGGCTTTCTCTTCATAAAAGGAAGGCTTCGACAGATGTCCCGTGGACCCTTCAATCAGTCAATATTTGAATTTAGAACGCCAGGTACCAACCTGCCAAAAAAACGAACATGTGCCCGTGTGGGAATATTCAAAAGATGTTTTTATTTATCCAATTTATTGGTCTTTTATAGCGAAGGGTGTTCAGGTGTACTTATTGTACTAGAAAGATTTTTTTAAATAAGAAATTAAAGCTTTATCTACTATATGCAAACAGAACATTATTTGAATAGATTTAGTAACGAAAATTGTTTTCTGAGTATGACTAAAAAAGATCTATAGCTTGACCGCCAACTCGCCTGAAAACCTCCTTCTTCTGAAACTGCATCTACTATTTATTATTTGGTAGGAAATGTTACATTGCCGTAATTTGTTTTATAGTAAGAAACATGTATCTATATTAAAACAAAAACAAAATACCCGACTGCAGAATAGCAGCTTTTTCAGTATAAATTATTATTTCGTTACGCTTGATACGTTGTTGAGAGTACGTTTTTTGTGAGAAAGTATGTAAAATCGATGTAAAAGTTTATAAATGCGCATTTTTTGAATACATTTTTAAATAAATATTTGTGGACATTTCACACAACACCAACTAGCCCAAACTAAGCAAAGCTTGTACTATGGTACTAGATGGCTGATAGAATACATATATACTTTTTTTTGTAAATATATACATATGATACATAGAAACACCCAGACACAGAACAAACATCCATGCTCATCACACAAATGTTTGCCCTGGGTGGGGATCGAACCCACGAGCTTTCAGTTCAGGTAGACGTAGGCACACTACCAACTGAGCCACAAGGCCACTCAATCGTTTCTTAAAAAAAAAATGTGGAGGTTATGAAAAATGCATTCTTTTATTTTTGCGAGAGATATATAATTATTATTGCAAAAAATATAGTCTATGACACTCAAGGAATAAAGATAAATCTAACAACACCTCGCACATCAATATCGGTCAAGCCGTTTAGGCTGTAGGTGGTCACGTAGAAACATACATAGGTACATAAACTCGAAAAACATAACCATCCTTCTTAAACAGTCGGGTAAAAATGTAAACATAAGCATAAAAATCTAAAACGACTTGTGTTAAAAGAATCAAACAAATCGCTTCTTTAGCTACTTTTATCAATATATCCTATCAGTCTGTAAAACCATTTAATACACTTTACACTTCATACACACATAGGAACAAATAAATATACTCAAAATATAACACCAACAAAAAAGGTTCAAAAAACATCCTCTTCGCATTAAGTATCCATTCATTCCATTTCTTATATTAAACAACAATAATCACCCTCTCAAAACTTATAAAATAATCCAAGAAAAAACTCCTTAAAAAGCTCCAAAAGAAATAAGAGAAAAATTAATAGCCCCAAAAAAGTTCACCCCATAATCAATGGATCAACCCTTTATTTACGTGTAGAGTAAAATCGGAACGGATCGGATCGAACCAGATCATTCCGGATATCGGTAGAAGGTGGCGGATGTCGGATCATGTGACCGGATGTGACGTCATACATACCTACTACACCGGAGTAGGTTAATAGTGGTGTGTAGACAAAAATAGGGCAATAAGCTATTCATAATAATCATATTTTTGTTAAGTTTTTTATTTTATTTCAGACGGTTTTTAAGAATGATATTTACTAGATATCATTTATTTCAAGTTAATGGAGTAACGGGACATTTATTTTTAAACATCAGGTTTTCTCATAAAAGTGCAATGATATGATACCTGAATTTTGGACTTCAACAATTGAATATTCTGTGTGGTAACGCAATGCGCTGGTCACTCGAAATATTAGATCTTAAATGTTACTAGTAATCACAAATGTTATATTTGCGCAACTTGACTTTGGTCTAGTCTAGATGTATTGGACATATCTGCAACGTTCGGTCCCGGCTAGGCTTTACCTTGTCATAATAAATTCATTGCAATTTAAAATACTCATAAAACTCAACTCACGAGATCCAAAATACGCTGTTATATCATCAGAAATCGCGAATATCTGCAAAATAACGAAGAAAACCACGAAACCAGGTATTACCCAGTAATGACCCAGCAAGAAAATTTTCAAAAATTATTTGTTTTATTTGTATCTAAAATTATAATTTCTAAATTTTCATTCTGAATAGCTACAGATTAAAATTGTAGTTTCTAAGGTTCACTGAATTCATTAGAAGGCAAGTTTACTGCATACTACATAGTTTGTTATGAAATACATTATAGTATAAAGGCAGAAGGTTGCGAGAGCAGGACAGATGTAGCCAGCGGGGCGAGACAGGCGACGGGCAACGTCCTGATTAGTCAATAAACTTGACCCACATTTCATTGAGAGCGAGTCTGGTAGGAGCCTGCGTAAGGCTGCGGTCACACGGGAGTAACATGCTTTATTTCACTATCATTTTATAACGCGCTTTAAGTTAACGCGCTATTTGTAGGGGCGGTGTTTGTAAAAATATTGTAATATTTTTTATTTGGAAACTATACCTAATGAATAATTTTCACTCGTCGGATTTGGTTGAGATTTAATATAATATTTATATTATTATGATATTTTTTATAATAATGCTCTATTGTATTATATTAATGGTACAATAGAGCTGTTCTGATAATAAAGATTTTACATTAGGTTCTTATACAGATGACGAAGAAACCGACAAAAGTCCAACAAAAAAAAATCCATTGAATTTAACCTCATATTTAGTGATTCTTAGCGTTTTAAATTTATACCTAAAATAATGTTTTGTTATTGATAAAAAGTTTGTTTATTTTATTTCAGTCAAAAATTAAAATATAATTAATTGTATGAATGATTTCGATTTTTATTTATTTAACTGGAATAGGTTACCTAAAACACGAGTCCTACTTCGGACACACTTAGGTAATACACAAAATAATTCTAATCACTTGTTCTTAAATTTTTTTTTTATTTTTTAATCAATCAATCTATCACTAACATTTTATTGCCACCACATAAAATAATAAGACAATAAACTCAAGAAAATGGCACAAAAGGTCATCTTATCTTTAAAAGCGACCTCTTCCAGACAACCTCGGGATGAGTTGGAAAAAGTATATATAAATGTTAACGGTGGTATTGATTCATAAGAGTAAAAAAAACCCACCAAATAAATGTAAACCTTTACCTTAACAATAAGGAGTTGCCCCGAGTGGTCCAGTCCGCGCGCGCGCTTATAGGTCCTTGCCCGGTGGTGGTGGGTAACGGTGTCGGGAGCAGCATTGACCCGCGGGATATGTTGAATGCGCATCGCTCAAATGAGATAAATTAACGAACGCAATCTTATTAGACAAATTATTTACATTTTATCTGGTATTCCAGTAAAAAATTGGTTGTCTGTAAAGTCTGTTTACGGACGATAGCTTAACGTGATAACGTCATAACAATACATGGATGAAATGATGATGATGGTGATGTAACGAGACAATGAGCGTAACGGGACACTGAGCGTAACGTAACGGGACAATGAGTCATACTTTTTCGTGCGTGCAGCCGGCGTTCATCGATTTATTAGACGTTGTCACATCAAAATTGTAAACAACCCTGTTTACATAATTAACTTTTCTATTTAGGCTTGTGTTTGATCGATCTACGATGGAGCGCGCTTGCCCAGAACTAGACGATACCGATTCAACTAAACAATATTTAATTTAACGGTCTACTTTAACGTGTAGACCGTTAAATTAAATATCGTTTAGTTTTGTTTTCTTACGTACAATTAAAGAGTTTTTTTTTAGGTTTTGACATATCTTTACTTCTATTACATTTTAAGCAAATATGTTATAATAACAAGTATACATTTAGAAAACTCAAATACCCCGACAAAAAAAATGGCTGAACCGATTGTGACGTAACATAGCTAAGAATTCTCTCGACAAAATCCTCTTTCAAACACAAAAAATACATCAAAATCGGTCCATCTGTTTGAGAGCTACGATACCACAGACAGACACACGAATACACAGATACACATGTCAAACTTATAATACGCCTCTTTTTGGGTCGGGGGTTAAAAAGTGCATTTTACTAGGGACAAAAGTATCTAAATAAAAAACGTCAAAAGCCACATTTTTCCAACTGTCTAATAAGCAAAATCTTCAAGAAAAGCCGTACATCATGACAACCAGTAATCGCACCCACCATCAAATATTCCAAGCTACGTTCGTAAACGTCATCACTTTCAATCCAACTAACAAAATAACAGTACAAGTAGAGTAGCCAGTAAACTAACTGACCACGCAGATTCGCACACGTGAGCCGCACTAACTGGCGGCTAACCTGTGGCCATCTACAGTAACCGACACAGAATAGCACGTAGTCAGTATGAGGTAGCCGTCGGATGCACTGTGACGGATTGTAGCCACATGGCTCACCGACTACAACTGTGCTTCCGTAGCGTAACATAGTATACGAACTCACAGTAGCATAGGTGGGCTGCGTAACTCATATAGAATTTTAATAACTATGTAAAACAATACTCAAAGACAAACTTTCCTGATCGATCTATAGAATTGCCTTTATTGAGTACAATATTAATGCTACAGTCTAAACAGAAAAGCAATCACATACCCCAGAACGAAAAATGTGTTTAGATAATTCTTGCCTTATCTTTTGTCCTTTATCAATCAATATGCTTCAGCATCGCCATTTTGAATGGTAGTACTTATGGTTGTGCCAGAGACGCATCAGGTAACAATTATGTTTTTAGTAATTCTTTGAATTTATGGTGACGATACATAGTTCCGTGGGGGGCGGGAGCTCCACTTATTTTGATAAATAAATTTGATGCGAGAACAAAATGCTGATTATCTGGCCCAGCCAAAGAGGCTGGGGCTCAACGAATAAACATTTCTATTCAACATGCCGATGCAGGTGACATATTGGGTACACTGCCTTCAGGTAGTATTAGTAGGTTTCAATACAGTACTGTATTCTTTGTAGTAATAAAAATTTGCAGGTTAAAAAATCAGTTGAATTAGTATCTGCCATAGCAGGAACATGCGCAGACGCAGTAGCTTGGTAGCGGGTGCGGGGTGGCGGGCGTTGAACGGCCTTGTTCGCGCTCCGTCGCCTGCGCCTGCGCCGGACTGTAACTGTACCGCACGTGGAGCGCCTTTGTCTCGCTACTGGACACTGACGGTGATAGGGTTTACTCACCTCTAGGGCGTAGGTTATAATGGCATTATTGGTCGAATGTTTGGAAGTTTATTATTCGTAGATTTTTGTTTAGTGTGAAAATAGGTTTGCGCTTGACCGTCAACTCGCCTAAGGTTAAGCGACGTTGCGGTCTACGATGGAGTGCGCTCACCTAGAAGAAACCAATTTACTCGCGATTCAAAGACACCCAGATTATATCTATCGGAAAAGACCCACTCAGGAAGCGTATTCCACAATCTAGCAGTCCGCACGATGAAAGTGGAAATAAGCGTTTCGTTCGTGTTTTGAAATATCTACCATGAAACGGTAACGCTTTTTCGTGCTTCTGACTTTCCGATAGTATAAAGGGCAAGGGGAATTAAAGATACAGACCAGCTGATGCACACTCACCGAAATGAATCCGATAAGAAAACCGATAAGCTAGCAAGTTTGCGGCGGTGCTCCAAAGCTTGGAGATGCGGTAAAATTTCGAGATTTCGTATATCAAATGTTTCAATATAAATTTCATATAAATGTCAATTGAAATGGATAAATGCTACGTGCAATGCGACGCTACAGACCTACGTCACGCTAATGGAGTGTGCCTTGGAGATTCCTATTATATGATAATTTAAAGGCATTCAAAATGTACCATTTGGAGAAAATCCTTACGGATGAATTATACAATTAAGAAGTTTTAAAAATAAAAGTGAAACTAAAGAGTTCATATTAATTATGGAAATTCCACCTTAAAACTTAGAAGAAATAATAATATAACATTAATAAAACTGACTCACGCTTTAAAAAAAGTTTTATACAAATAAATTTACTTTGTCTTCGAGTTCACGCGCAGCCCAACCCAAAAAATAAATAGACAAATTCAACTCTCACTTAGATGTACTACAAGACATTTGTCGGACGATTTATTGCTCTATGATTATAAAGAAAGCAGATTAGCTTCAGATTTTCGTAAAGTGTATAATCGAGTGCGACTTTCCCTCGTGGAAAACTGATATTTGGAGGCGGAGCGATGGAGCGTGGCGGTGGAAAGCGGGCTGCCTCTACACTACACCCGAGCTTTGTTACCTTCATTCATAGCCACTACGTAGTATACCTACTTCATAGTACAAATAGACACTTAGTACAAATAGCCCAAAGTACAAATAGCCCGTAGCTACACCAGCGAGGGCAAATTACATGGCTTTTTTTTCTTTCTTTTTGTCATGCTTGTTATTTTTATGACTTGACAAGTACTTACTTATTTTAGAAAATTAAAAACCTCCGTAATAAAAAACGGCCGAACCAATTTTGATGGAACTTAGGTATGAACAAGTATTCGAGCTACTATTTTTGTGTCGAGGGTTAAAATTCTGACAAAAGCTTTACTTATTGTTATTTTCTTTATAAAAAGAACAGACACTGGTTTGTCTGATCGTAAACGATAATTGTTAATTGAGTTACGTTAGTGATAATTGTTATTGTAGTCATATGTTATATTTAACCCTCATTCATCGATAATACCTACTTTATAAATACATACTTTTATTTTTATAAAAAAAAATACACTGCATTTATAAGCCTAAATTTCAGATTTATTTTATTTGCATAAAAATATTTTAGGAAAGAAAAATTACTATAATTTAGTAAAGAAAAAAAAAATTAGCTCTAAATCTAAATCAATAATGTGTTGATATTTTCAAACTACGTCTTTTGAAAATCTTAACATATATTTAAATTAACAAATTCCTAGACACGTATTTGTATTTTAAAAAAATACTAAAAATAAATAAACCATAGCAAACTTTATTCTGAAATTTGATACGCGTTACATTAATAATAAAACACAAGTGGAGAAGCAGGTTAAAGCATTCGCATCCCGTTATAGCGTTAACTAGGTATACATACTGGTATAAATGAATAACATTTGAATAATATTAAAAATATCAAGACCTAATATTCCAGTTTTAATTACCGCTCAGAGAGGGCTATAAACAGCTTAATTCTAGGTAATAAACAGACAAACTTCGCGTTTATAATGCTTAATAATAGTGCTTCCAAATATGATAATGGAAACATGTTTTGATTTAATACCTAATGCTTTAGTATGCGTCTAAGACCTATACGAATGTGTTATATTTGCGTGTTTACAATCTATATAAAAGTTAACGGAATATTTTTAATTACATGTGCAATGATATTATGAATTTTAAGCTACATTTTGGTTTCTGTAAATAGAGTTTGTTTAAAAAGAGAACTACTAATTGACCTCGCAGCTCGGTTGGAAGTATGTCTGCCTGCTTAACTATAGGTCGTGGGTTCGATCCCCATCTAGGACAAACATTTGCATGATTAGCATGGATGTTTGTTCTGTATGGGTGTTTTATTTTTATTTTTTATACAAGATAGATCTACGATTGACCACCAACTCGCCTGATGTTAAGCGATGATGTGGCCGAGGATGGAGCTCGTCGATCTAGAAGATATCTATGTATTATATAAATGTATGTATTTACAAAAAAAAAACATAGCCATCTAGTTTCCACAGTACAAACTTTGCTTAGTTTGGGTTAGATGGTGTTGTGTGAAATGTCCACCAATATTTT
Source organism: Lycia hirtaria (assembly GCA_947563715.1). Classification (NCBI taxonomy): domain Eukaryota; kingdom Metazoa; phylum Arthropoda; class Insecta; order Lepidoptera; family Geometridae; genus Lycia; species Lycia hirtaria. The sequence continues at coordinate 32,951,497 of OX387375.1, forward strand.
GTTATTGTGGCAAAAGATGCGAACTGACGACTCTATTGTGTTGCTAGTTGAATAAAATAATGAAATAAGGACAGCCGCACCCCCAATGCCACTATATTTCTCTATCTGAACAGACTCAGAATATTTGAATTTTTCATAGAGGCATTTGACCATGGCTATTCTTCTAATGTATAATTTTTACACTGTAAACTTGTTTTTGATAAAAAAAAACACAAAAAAATAGTATGAACATTTTTCACGTGTTGGTTGTTTTCTACTTTTTGTTTTTAGCGTTCCGTACCTCAAAATGAAAAAAACGGTACCCTTATAGGATCACTTTGTTGTCCGTCTGTCCGTCTGTCTGTCTGTCCGTCTGTCCATCTGTCCGGGTGTCAAGACCTTTATCTCGGGAATGCGTGAAGGTATCGAGTTGAAATTAAAACCATATATGCTAATCCATAGTATCTTGCTGCAGAAAGAAAAATAAAATTTCTCAATTTTCGTGAAAAAAAGTTATAGTCGAATATATCGTAAAAAACGCACATTTCGACACTCACAAGGGAATCAAAACCTATGGGGTACTTCCCGTTGACCTAGAACTATGAAATTTGGCAAGAAGCATTGCGTTAGAGTGTATATAGAAAAAAAACCGAAAACTGGACATTTTTAATTGAATCACAAAAAAAGCGGTGTCTCTATGCAAGGAATGAGGGTCCAAATTTTAAAGTGAATTAACCGTATCATGTAGGATATCATATGAAAGAGCCTCATTAGCATAAGCTAAAACAGGTTTTTAAGTATTTTTACTATGTATATTTTTCGGTTTATGAAGGAAAATATAAAAAAAATATATGATTTCCCCCTTTTATTTAGTTTGTACGGAACCCTTGGTGGGCGAGTCTGACTCGCACTTGTCCGGTGTTTTTTTTGCTTTGCTTAATGTTTTTTTAAAGTGAATAAACTCAAAGCTTTGAGTTAAATAATACAAAGTTTGTTAAACTGAATAAACTCAAAGCTTTGAGTTTATTCAGTTTAACAAACTTTGTACTATTTATATTTGGCTTTTGTACAACTGTTTGTAGTTCAAAACATAAAAAAATGAAACCGCTACAAAACATAATATCCCTCTGAGTTATTATATTTCGCACAAAATTCGCCCTATTACATAGATATTTCGTATGTTTCATGGCATCGAGCCATTATGTTTCAATTTATAAAAGTAACACGTTATATTGACACACCATTTGGGTCTTATTCTCTCTGCATTGATAATGAAAACAAAAATGAAATAATTTAAGCTACATACATGATAAACAAGTTACACTTAGTTTCTTATTTTAAAATTGCCTTGAACTTGACCATTAACTCGCCTGATATTACGCAATCGTTGCAGTTAATGTTCATAAGTTCCTGTTTAAATATATTTACGAGTATTCTCACTTGTACCACAGATATGTTGCTTTTTGTTTTAAAAAGGCATTAAATTAATCTAGCAAAGCCCTATCTCTGAGTATCCTCAAACTTGTGCTTGCATTCTTAATCTTGACTTTGGCCGAAAGTAGGTTTCGCGGCCGTCAAGTCGCCACCGGGGGGCCGAGGTGGGAGGAGTGGGGGGGGGGGGAGAGACCGTCTCAAAAAGTGAAATGTCTAACTGTAGTTCTGAATCAGAGCTCAATTAAACACCAAACAGATATAATGAGAGAGTTCTTGTTTTATGTTTTGGAGTAGTTACGGCTGAATGGATAGAAATGGAATCGTAAGGGGAAATTAGCTCCGTAGCAGTTTTAATCCCGTATCTAAGTACAGAGAATAATATAACCTATCTATACGTCTCGTACTGGATATAATCTCTCTATTCCAAATTTACAAAAATTTAATATTCAAATTTCACATACGCATCAATTTCATAAATATCATTTTGCATACATGGATAAAAACTTCTGTGATTAGCGCATTTTTGGGCATTACAAAGAAAAATTAACTGACTTTCTGGATGTCTTCAATGCAACTTAAGAAAAAAGATCGATCAATTTATTATACTTAGATACTCACACTCTTCGATTTCAATTCACATTGACATATTCACACTTTTTAACTTCGCTTTTTTCTTGGACCTAAATCTAATTCAATTAAATATGCTGGGTACGCTGCCAACTTGTAGTGGGTTTGAGCATTTGGATTGTCTTTAGACCTTTATCCGTCTGGGGTGGTCGATATGCTTTTTGTGTAGTAGTTTAGTTAGTTGAGTCTGTATATTGTTTTATTGTAGTTAATAAAGGCACTTGCTCGTAAAAAAAAATATATATGAACGTTTGTTTCTTAATTTTCCTTGTTTGTTGTCGGTGCCTATAATTAACATTTATATCGAATTTGTGTCATCTTCGTACGTTATTTATAACCATTACAAATAAGATATTTTGGCTAGGCATTATACATTCATGTAAGAGAAAATTGGATTCGCAAATATTGGAATCTGCCGTTAGGTCAATAATAATAATTTGCGATTTGTCTTTCTGGTTATATCCAGTTATAATGATACTTTAAAGTAAGGTTTTGTTCGTCTGTCTGCAACTAGCAGGCCGACGGCTGACGAATACTTACAAGTACAGTCGAGTTAGGGCGCATTGTTGTAACAACCGTTAGATACGCCTCTTTTTGCGCTGCTATTGTTGGGTAAAAAGACAAATAAAGGTAAATTAGTATTTGTTGGATCGACCGACGATGAATAACTGAACATATACCTATTTAGAGATATATTTATCGAATAAATTGCAATCTTTCAGCCTAGGCTTGCGCTTGACCGTTAAATTGTTTGTTAAATGTTAAGAGCTTGCTTAGAAGAACGCTATTTCTGCTCAGGTTAGACCTATCGAGGAAATTCTACTCAGGTAACATATTTCACTATTTTGAAGTTTGTACAATAAGTACACGTAGAACTAAAAAGTTTTCTTTGAATTTTTGTATACCTACATATATATGTATATAAACAAAAGTACTTAAAATTTGAATCGACCTGAAAACAAACTTTTCTATTTCTTTGGTTTACATTGTTGTCTTTTTGTTTTTAGAAAAATGTGATAGTTACTGAAATTTGTGTGGGTATTTAAGTTTTTGATTTTACGAAACGAAATTAGTGATTTATGTTATTGTAAAAGTTACGAAATGTTGACTATGGTCAAATGCATAAAAAATCATATCACTTCAAATAAAATTACTTCCTATTTATCATTTAATAAACTTGCCATTCTAAACTCAATATCTTTGATAAATCAAAAAAGTCTTACGCAAAAATCTGACATCAAAATTCGTCGTCTAACGAGGAAAATACATCAAGTGACAAGACGCGGAATCTGCAAATGGCCATTTCGTAACACGCCATCTGTTGGATCCGGCACGGTTCAGGTATAATACAACTTTCTTCTGGTGACGTCATCGCCAGCCAAACAACACAAGGTATGAGCATCCGTGACACCAGGATGCCTTCACTCTTCAAATTAGGTCACGTTCCGAGATACCTATAAATAATTATAATTTTTGGGGTTTTCTCAACTACACCGTTTTTTTGCGAGAGACGTCGACATCCTTGTGAAAGCTGGTAATTGGGAATGTATTAACTCTTATAAATGCATTTTTAAGATAACCTCGTTAACATATTTATAGTTTGATAGCTGAGAATATTACGTTTATTTATTAATATTGGAATACGTGTTTGTAATAATTTGTTTATGTTTATTTTACCGTATTTAGTTTACTGTTACTGAATATATTAGGAAGTGTTCCTTTTACGTATAGATGAGTATTTATGGGATATTTAGACGAATTTCTGAATTGCATTACGTTAGTTTCGTAATTAACTGAACATTATGAATTACACAGGGTAAAACAGGGTTAAACCTATTTCCTACCTCAAAAAAATCACTGACAACTGTTCCATTATAATTGTGTTTTAAGGTAAGGAGAGGGGAGAAGGGAGTGGGAGGGAGGGAGGGAGGGGGGGGGGGTGTTTCGAGTGTATATATGTATGTGGTATGTATGTATGTTTCTATATGATCGCCTAAAGCCTAAAGAGCTTGACCGATTTTGATGTGAGAGGTGTAGTCTAGTAAAAATAAGATTTGTGACAACATAAAATACACCTAAGTATATTGTTATTTAAATGAATGTATGTACTGGTGTTTTGAAATACATTTGACACAATTTCGAAATTATATTATAAAAGCTAATTTTGTTATCTTTACACGGTCCAACGGCTGAACCGATAGTTATGAAAATTAGTATAGAGATAGCTTTGGACCTGGAGACGGACATAAGCTACTTATCATCATCATAATCATCACCATTTTTCATAACTACGCGAATGAAACCGCGGAACGCAGCTAGTCTATAAATCGGGAATTATTGTCGATCTATGATTTTTTGTTATTTTTCTATCATAATTTCAATCGATCTGCTCCATACAAACGGATTTATTTTTACTAGACTAGTGTCGTTAGATTCGTTTTCACTTGCTGAGTATCAAAGGCTATATTTTTTTGTAATAAAAATCATACATCTCCCACAAATATAAAAAAATGCGTGTTTTTTGTAACTTCCAACGAACTTTTTCGTATTAAATAAGTGATTTTTACTAGTTTTTTTTAAAGAATGCGCAATAATCTTTTACAGCGATTGTACGCATACTTTCTTACAAAAAACGTACACTCAACAGCGTATTAAGCGTAAAGAAATCGTAAGTTAGGCTGCAAAAACCTCTTTTCTGCAGTCGGGTATTTTGTTTTTCTTTTAACATTGATACTTGTTAAAAGTGAAGTAAAAAATCTATTTATCTCAAATTACGTAACTAAATATAATAAATCAAGATCTTTACCGGTCCAATACAATCAAAAATAATACTCTCGCAATATTACAATCATCGTTTCAAATCAAATTTTAAATTTCTAAGTTATCTCTATAAAGTAACAACATCAATTCACGTCTAAATAACCAAAAATACATCTGTCTTATAACAATTCATATTCCAACATTTGGTTCATACGAATTAAAGGGATAGCCTCCCATTAATTCGTACAAACAGAATGTATCCTTAAAAGCTAATGGGTTCCAAAAACTCAAATTGGGGTCAATGTAGTCCCGTTATACACAGGAGAGGAACCTGCTCCGAGCTCGACCCATCAGGGACGAGGTGGGGGGAAGAGGGTCTTATGTTTATCACCAGTCACATCATAGTGTATATAGTGACCTAAAACGCAATATTAAAATATTATTCACTCAACACGGACTTGTCACTTTCTGTCAAACGGGAACTGTCACGCGCGAAAACGGAACAAAACACTGTTTAACTAAAATGCGCTTATAGAAGGTTTATAAGTAAGACTAAAGTAAGACATAATGAGGAACGTAAAATAAGTTATAGTATAATACTTTCATTACGGACTTTAGCAACGAGTACTAAAATATTTATGAAATCGGATTTAACTTTGTTTTTATTACAGATTGTCAACAATAATCATATTAATAAACTCAATTCAAATTAAAATTACATTAATTTTTATGACCTGTCTATCTTCGATCACGGTGCAAAGGTGGATATAACGAAATATTAATACATACTATATTAAAAGTGAAAAAACTATTGAGAAACAATCCTTGTACTTGTAAATAAAAGGCATCAAAAAACTGATCTAAAAATCTGTAAATTTATTATTACGTAGACACGGCTTTAAGTTTTCACCATTTTCTGTTCTTCAATACTTTGATTTAGCATCAACGGGATGTAGCGTCAGTCCTCAAAAAGTCCGAGTGCAATGAGATCTAATTAGACCCCTTACACGATTAAAATAATTTCGATTTTCAAAATAATTCGAAGCGGCGAAATAGACGTCTCTAGACTTCTCAATCTAAATTAGGCTTTAGCGCGGCGAAATAAAGTCTTTATAACAAACTCTTTAAGTTCGTCATTGTGGGTATATGAGTATCGGCCTACCCAGTACTATATATTCGTGAATTTTGTTTAAGTTTGTACGTCCACGTGATGGAAAGCCATTGCTTCAAGAATGAATGAATTCTCAACACTTCTGTTTGAGAATTCCAATTCACACGACCTACCACTCCCGATCAATGATATTAATGAGATACTTGTAAACCTGTTTCTGTTGATACATATCATATATTAGTATCATTAGTGCGAAACTTCGTTATCGCGAGTGTGGCTCGCATCACACAATGAACACCAATTGTTCGCACCGTTACGTATAGGTATCGAGTAAGGGCGGGGCCACACCGCGGCGCAGGTTCTAGTTAGTAAAAAGGTCAAAGGTTACCAAAGATTTGGTGACTAAGACTCATATATCTCGTATACCTGTAGTATGAATAAACGAATATGAATATGAACATATACAGAACAGTCATAGGTGAATACTAAGGGACGCCTTAACGAATTGAATATTTAATTTATTACAGTACGTAACATGAAAATACTTACAAAGTAAACCAACAAGCAGTCTTATTGCTAAAAGCGTAGCTACCCGGAGTTGCTTAAAAAAATAACTTTGTTGTAAAGGGTGAAAACTACTTCTTTATACTCGCTAACTTAGTTCCTCTTTGTCTTTAAACCAGTTCATTATACATATAAACTTAGTTTTCAATGAAATTATGACAAACGTTTGCTAGTTTATTTTAAAAATGTAGTTATACTCAGTAAGCGATCAAGATTTGTATATATGTTTAAACTACATTCCTCTAATAATACTTCGATAACTAATTTTAATCTAATCTGCCTATCTGTGAGCCAACTAGTAAGAGTGCTTGCTGCCGCCGATGTGGCCCCAGCCTAACTAGTCCCATTCAATAAGGAGCTCAAATCGGCCATAACTCATGTTAGATCCGCTAGCAGGTTCAAGTTCAGCTGATTGATGGTGACTAGGCGCGGGTACAAACACGGGTACGACGCGGGTACGGGTACGGATACGGGCGGGGTACGGGGTGGCCACAGGGGTATGGGTGTGTAGGGCGGGCCCGCTGACATTAATTGTGATTAATAAATTGATTACTTGACATACTGCATAAATATAAATAATTTTCATCATCAATTAATTTTCTTTTCTGCTTCACACGCGAAGAGTAAATAAAGTTTTAGAAAAAAATATTCTTATCTCATAGTAAATTAATATGCTTCACAACGGGTAACTCCCCCTATATTTCATGCTTATAGCATATCAGCTACAAGTTACAACTATGCGTTTATAGATTACTTATGATTGACTCGTCATAAGACTGCATTGTGTGACAATAGCTAGAAGGAATATATCTCAATTAAATGTGTGAAAAAGCAATTTTTTCAAACAATATCACCTACTACGTAGTTAAATTTTCTTCAAAATTATAGTGTCATTGATTGATTTGATTAATTAGCTAGTCCCATTACCACCGATGTGAATTAAGATTCACAAATGTACTATTCAGCTTTTGTGTTTCAAGTCTTATAGTTTGACATGTATAATTTTACGCATACTGGACTTACATGACGATAATGAAAGTTTTAGGCGACTGATTTTTATGTATTAATCTGTTTATTAAAAATATGTATTATAAAGTGTATATTAGCTTAATCCACTTTATACTAGCCTATTGTTTGTTTCTTCCACAGTGGAACACACGGTGGAAGTGTTGTTTTCGCGCAGGCCTGGTCTAATATTTCAACCACGTCGTGGCTCGCACCCTTAAGGTAAGACAAATACTTAAATATTACTTTGCTATAAGTAAATATTAATCTGAATTATGAATTCACAATTATTATTTTTATCGAAAAATTTATAATTACTTAAGTAGCACCAATCCTACGGAATAACTATTTTATTTAACTGATATCTTTTTATCTTAGGAATAAATGCCGATGTTTAAAGAGCTTGTATGGTTATAATCTCGTCAAAATAAATAAAAAAATTGCAATAGAATGTGAGTGCAATATGAACAAACAATGTAATTGTACCGTTAGCGGACCGCACACGCTACATTATTACGTATAATAATATGTATATTATAATAAGTGTATTATTATATGTAATGTGACATAATGGTATGTATATTAAGGTCTCGGGACACGGTCTAGAACGGGCAGACTTCCAATGCAAGCAAGAGCTATGGGAAGAATTCAGCACAGTGTTTCTTTGAGAACCAATGTCACTGACAACTTATTATATTAATTCGAACTCAATTTTTTGTGTTCTTTTAAAGACGCTTTTTTAAATAATTAACTATTTTCTTTCATTATACAGTCATGATTTATTTATATACATACATATATCATAAGGTTTTTCATATAAATGTATAAGATGAGTTTTTCATATAGATAATTATTAATTACATATAGTCATACGCGCTGTTGACAGGTAAAGTCTGTCCACTGTCCAGGTAGAGAAACATTGTGACATGGAGGCGCTGCTGTCCTTATTTCATTGTTTTGTTACTTAGTTTCTCTTTTTGCCACGATAGAACACTATATAAACATACTCTAGTAAGATACAGTAAATAAACTTTAAGTATTACATGACAGATAGAGACGATTATTTATTTAAAATAACTTCGATCTTAAAAAGGTAACAACAAGGAGAAATCAAATACGGCTCAACCCTATTAAAAATAAAAAATCAGATAATGTTTCGGAGTAGTGAATAGTTGACACTCGTTATAAACAAGCATGCTTCGTACTAGTATCGAGCGCGCACAACCTCTCAACACACCTACATACTAACAACTTAATTCCCGTCACGCGCCATTGAACAAATATTGAGGCACCTCTCGTCTCCATTAACACCGCAGGACGGCTGCGCCCAATCACACCAGATCTCAGCTCCGTTAATTCTGTATACTATACATTAATATTCGGAGTGCATCTGTATATACTTTATATACTGTATATATATCTGTATATACCCAGCACATGTAGAACGCACTTACTTACTGGACGGTCATTTGCGACGTAGCCTGATTAAACATTATATTTTTTATTTCTTTAATTGCAGTTATACATTTATGGAAAAAATATTATATTCAAAATAACGTTTCGCTGTACGTTAAACGTAGATTTAGCTACATTCACGGAATACATTAATATTGTTACCTACTCTGTAAAGAGTAATTTTGTTACTCTGTAAAGTGTAATTTTGTTACTCTGTAAAGAGTAACTGTGTTACTCGATGATCATTATTATCTGAAAATAATGTCGTATAGAAAAACTATGGATAAGATAAGAAACATGAAAGAATGAATGTAGAACACTATATCTATAATTCAATAATTCAAGGTCAACGATTGTAGTACAACATCACGCATAATTTTTAACCAACTTCCAGAAGAGGTTCTCAATTCGACGTATGTTTTTTTTTGTATGTTTGCTACGCAATTACTCCACCAATTATGATTTAATTTTGATGTTTTTTTTTATTTGGTAATAGCTCATAGGTGGTCTCATATAAATTTTATCAAATATATTCAAAATCGATTCAGAACTTTGGTTTTTATTACAAAATAACTAGAAAAAATTCATCCAAGTAAACGAAATTGTATTTTGAAGTCTGTTGCTTCAGTTTTTTAAACTATAATTAGTTAGAGTTTAATTTAAAAAGACTGAGCGACTTGAAATATCACGGGCTTACTTGTTATGGTAACAATGGCTTATCATCATCATCTCAGCCACAAGAAGTCCACTGCTGGACATAGGCCCCATGGATTTCCGAAAAGATCGCTTGGAAGCAGCTTGTATCCAGCGTCGTCCCGCTTGCACCACTTGCATCGGTCATCTGTCCATCACGTGGCTGGTCTTCATACGCTGCGCATGTCGGTGCGTGGAATAATAATGGTTACTATCTGGTTATTGCTATACTTATTTCAGCAGATAGTTTTTAATTCGATGACAATACAATTAAATGGTATTAAAAAGCTGAAAAAGCGTTGCCACCAGAATTAACTGATAAAATATAATTGAACAGGCGCATCTCGCGGTTTTATTTCAAATCGAGACATCCATTCTCAGTGAATAGCTACACAGTTTCACAATTGATGCACCTTTAAAATTATGTGTCTCTAAGATAAAGTGCTACTTCATGCCGTACGTTTGTTGTCAGTCAACCAATTCAGACCAAATCCCTTTATAGATAGATCAAGCTAGAAGTTTAATTATTCCGTTATCTTCTACGCTAGACTCAGTACAATTCTCCGAAAGAATTATAATAATGACAAATGGTCGATGCTACAGATAGCGCCAAGTCTCGCCGGGTCGAGCCTAGGTATGTGCGTTAAGTACTACAACTCGCCTAATTGAATGTTATCTGACAGCTGCTAATCTTCGTTAGCGGTCTGCGTGCTGCGTGCTGCGTGCTGCGTGGGCTTTGTCTAAAGAATGTGTTGCTTAGTGTTGGAGGCGAGTGTGCCGATAAAATGTATGACGATGATGAACAACTAAAGTATATACAAACTTATATATCATTGAGAGTCTTTTTAAGCGACTTCCAAAAAGAAGGATGTTCTCAAATCGACTGTATGTTTTTTTGTTATGTTAGTTTATCGATTACTTGGCCTTGATGATTATTTTTTGTTTGATAGGTAAAAGTTTGGAGATGGTCTCATATAAATTTTATCAAAATCGGTGCAGTATTTTGATTTTCATAACAAAATAACTGGAAAAAAGTTATCCAAGTAAACGAAGTTGCGTATTAAAAAGTCGGTTGCTTCAGTTTTTTTTAAATATATTCAGACTATTATTTTTATTGTCAGCCAACAAACGTCTAGTACTCGGTATGCGACTCTTCATTTAACAACGAGACGCATTCTAGCAAATATCCCCACTGTCCATCTCTGTTATTTACAGAATTACAGGGATGAAGATATAGTTTCCGATCGGAATCGCTTAATCGAATAATTTGTGAACAGGGGTATTTATAAATTATTCGGAACCAGGTCGTCGGTCTATCGAATACGATGCCTGCAGGCGCCCCGTCTGCCGGCACGTCGTCGCTCGAGCTCCTCTGGGCCCCACCGAGCTATGTGCCCCGCCCACCTGAATTTAACGATCCATCGGGCTATGTGGCTTACTTCTGTTCTATACTTCTATCTATTATATTTCTAATTATTTTTGAAGTAAAATGACCAGTATAACTCTTGATCTCTATAATTTTGAATCCTTTTAGATCTCTTATAATCGTAGAAATGACGTCAATTATCATTTGTAACACACAGTGGTAAAATACATTAAAATGTTGTAATTTCCCAAACGTAAAGACGAAATAGTTTTTTAGCTGAAACTCTTTGTGTGACGTATATATAGGCATATTCATCAATAGTTTCCAATTTATATCTGAGTCGGTGTAGCATGATCGTTTAACATGATAGATGTCTTGTCCGCATTCAACAACTTAACGTCATAGCGTCACCGAGGATTCGTCTACTAAAACAATACTACAACGTAGTTTAACGTAAATCTTCAAAGTTACACGAGTATGCTTTCTACATTTCTGTTGAATCTTGTAATATGTAAATAGAAATGAACGTGTTTTGCCAATTTAGCCAGATATATCGAAGTGCTAATAGAAGCCAAGATATTTTTATCTAACATAAACCATAAATAATGTTGGCTAGAAACTCGGAGTGTAATTAAAGATAATTTTGTTGGTTAAAATAATCAATGATTATTAACACCGTTACTGCTATCATTGGCAGATAATTAGTTTTATTGCGAAATCGTAAAGTTTTGATCAGAGCGCTCGCCGCCGACGGACGTAACACATTTGCAACACTCTCTGAAACTTACAGTAGGCGTAGGTTAAGTATACACCAATTGGGAATTTAAGTTACGTACGCATTACGTTTTAGTCTTTCCAGTGACTTTAATCCAAACATTTAATTGAATTTAAATTGAAAATTAAATAATAAATTTTGATTTTAAAATGACAGACATAAAGTTTAAAGTTCCATGTTACATTAAAATGTAGGATATTATGCAGTGAGGCTGGTGATAGACAAGCTCCTCAGACGGTGAATGTTACATCTTTCTAGATATCACATTTACAAAATCAATTAGTACAAAACTATGAAGGTTGGTTTCAGATAGAAACAGAAAAAAATATGCCTAATTTCTTACTTTATAGTTCTGCGACAGAAGAGGAAATAAATATTTAACTGGTTGATAATGTCTGTTCTGCGTAGACGTTTCCAATCCAGCACAGCACACGTGTCATTATCAGTTGGGATCAAAAGACTACCAAATACTGTTGAAACTATAGTCTTATAGGTTTAGATTCCAAATAAAGGTACTTGACCCGTTATTTTGCAGAAAAAAATTAAAATACCGCGTCTATTTCCATAACAATATAGAAAACCTGTGTCAAATAATCCTAGCATAACTATAAAATTGACTAAAATTAGCATGTTTTAGAGTAGGCCCTGTTACCAACCTACAATAAAATCACTTACCAAAGATTTTTATTATCACTAAATGGGTAACGGCACCGAATAGTTTTAAACTAAAAGCGGTTGCGATTTGCCGAAATACCGTTAAATTACAGTCTTTATAGAATTAATTTGTAGGTGGCTTGTTCGCACAATTGTTCGCGGTTCGGTTGGTTGTGATTTGTGGGCTTTGGATGATTTATGTGCTTGTGGTGAGGTTCAATTAAACAGTTTTGTTATAGTAAAAAAATATGGAACAAAGATATATTTACTGAGGAACATAATGATCATGATGGCAATTTTATAGCTTTTCTGGAAGTTTTTCTAGCTGTATGCATTTTTTACAGTGCTTCCCGCTCTGTATAGGTATCAACATTATTGATCGTTGTTATTCGAGCTCCATATATTTCGTATTTATATTAGTAGGACCCAATGCATAGGATTCTGTGGTGTGGCTACCGCATTATTTTTCCATTATATAATTATCGTTTTATTCGCGATAGAGGCCTAATGTCTTAATGATTTACGAGGAGAAATTCGTATGGTTTAGAGTAGTTCGTTACGTCAGAGAACAATGTAAGTTAATTACTTCAAGCGAGCGTTTATTGAATAACAATCAAACACTAAGCTCCTGGACATCTGCTTCTATTCTAACAATCAAACACTAAGCTCCTGAACATCTGCTTCTATTCTAACAATCAAACACTAAGCTCCTGGACATCTGCTTCTATTCTAACAATCAAACACTAAGCTCCTGGACATCTGCTTCTATTCTAACAATCAAACACTAAGCTCCTGGATATCTGCTTTTATTCTAACATTCAAACACTAAGCTCCTGGTCATCTGCTTCAATTCTAACGCCCATTGGTTCCTGACAATGTAACGTATAATATTGATCTTTCAAATTGCTCAATATTGTAAACCAAAGTGTTCTTTTTTCAATTCTAATCACAAGAAATAATAACAAAAATGCTCTTTGGTTTTGTTTTTTCGTTAAAAAAAAAACATGTCAAACGGTGCTTTTCTGATTTTTTATCCAGCACAAGCCATATTAAAGTCTAAACTGAAATCAAACTAACAAGAAATTTGGGATTAGCTACAAAATAGTTAAATAATCTTTTAGCATTTCCAAAGCAAATAGAATAAATCTAAGCACTTCACAGGAATCAGTCTTATTTTTTACATACTACATAAAATTTATACATTTATGACATAAACACGCACGATTTATAACCAAAATATATTTCCTAATAAAAATTTAGCATAAACGCAACGATTTGAAACACCGTCTTAATGAAGACCTCTCGATCTATAAAATTAACGATTCGAATTTTATACGTGATAAATATTCATCTCTATTTATTCAAACAATTCAATCCATGCTATTAATTAAGCTATCAAAGTACCTGCGTTAATCTACTTTCTTAGAATTCGCTCTGACATCATTCTTAAAATATAATTCATATGAATCGAGAGCAAGTAATATCACCGCGACCATAAATATAATAAACGAGTTTTTAACATTTTGACAGGTGTATTGACCTAGTAGCTCTCTTAGTAACAGCTTTATACGTCTGCTGATAATGGTCATCTTCCATTACACTAAATTGGCATCTAATTAGAGCAAATCATTCATATATTGAGTCTATACAGTGACTCATATTCATTCATATTCATATGCTAAGTAAAACTATGTACAATGCTCTCATCGTAACGTAATTGTATGATAACTAACGTAACCTTGAAATAAGTAGAATAAAAATCTTTATCAAATAGATTTAAGGTTTCAAACTAAAAACCAAAAGTGACATAAAAAATTAACTAGCTATTCACTCACAAAAGTCTATAGTTGCAACCTCAAAAAAATGACGACACTAATTTGATCATATTGTAAAATCTATGAAAAAGCAAGCGGTACAAACAATTGATTTACAAACGACAAGTTGTATACTCGTACATATATTCTAAGGAAATGGATGGATGTCGATGCTAAGTTTGTCCATATTTTTCTCAATTTTTACTGTTTCATGTTTTCATAGCTCCGATTTATCGCTTACCTACGTAAAGGTAGACGAGCCGTCTGCCTTTTTGCTGCTTTTTCTGACAAAAATACCTTAATTTTAAAAAAAAACTCACCCAACCCAATTTTTATTATTCGAAGTTTTTTTTTATCCAATTTTTGCCCGAAGCTCTGTATTTGGTGTTGAGCTAATGTAGTGAGCGAAGGCCACCAGACCCAATGATCTGCTGACAATATAACTGTAACGCCGATGGGCTCAATATGATTATGATTGCGAACCCATCGGCTTTGTGGGCGAAAATAATTTGTTGAATCTATTGTTGTGCGTTAATTGTGAAGTACTTTTATGTTTGTTTTGTTCCGTGTTTTATATTTACAGTTAACATTTAATTAGTAGGGGTGGAGATGAATGGAAATGTTTGTGAGATATCTTCTAATGAGCACCTAAAACTTAATTGAAAGTCCCGTCATGTCAAAAAATACACAAAATATAAGAATCAAACTATTTTCAAGTGACTTGAAACAATTTAATATTAAGTCTAGTATTACAATTCTTATTTTTTCCGATGATTTGTTTCAATTCCTATATTTTTTAAACTTTCATATTTTATTTAAATATATTATGAATTGCTTATAATGTAAACACTGACGAACACAACTCTGCATACCATATATGGCCCCACTCACCACCACCACTTATATGGCACCATATGTGTGGCATATGTGTGGTATACCACACCACAGTGTCCTTAAATTATGAATAAATCGGGTCCAGATTATTCTGCGGCCAAGCCTATCAGTAGAATAAAAATATTAAGGTAGCTCTATTGAGTAACGTTATTGTAACATCTTTTCTGCACTTGTTGTATAAAATTCTTGTGTTGTATGCAAATAAATTATCTTTATATCTTTATTTTACGTAGGAAAATAATTTGATATTTGAATTTGATGGGTAACTAACTAAACTAAAGAATATCAGCGTCTTATAAATAGACGAGTATTTCTAGTGGTACCAACTACATTGAAATAATTCAAAACAAAAAAAAATTTTAGGTACGTTGAACTCGCCTGATGGTATTTTCAGTTATTTTGTTATAAAAACCAAAGTATTGAACTGATTTAAAAAATATATATATGGGACTACCTCTGAAGTATTACTTACCAAACAAAGCAGAATCATTAAAAACAATTCATAATTGGCGGAGTAATCGGGAACAAACTTACAAAAAAAAAACAGTCGAATTGAGAACCTTCTTAATTTTGGAAGATGGTTTAAATTATTCTAACATTTTCTAGATTAAATCTAAAAATCTATTGAAGTTTAAATCACAACTAAACTGTGAACAATCTTATCGAAATAAATCTCTCATTGACAGCTACGAATCCCAACAATCAACCACAGAAGCGTCAGACGTAAAGATCTATAGATCTACGGAACGATCTATAGATCATTACTGCTTGTTAGGTTAGATGAGTAATAAAGATATGCGGCCTCATTCTGCGATCGAGAGCGATGTTAGATTATAATTCGCTGTGAATATTTCTGATTGAGCTGTTTAGATAATGTGCCTGATTATATGAAGAATTATTACTGTTACTAACTCGGATGTTGTACGATACGCTATTAGAACAAATCATGCTATTCATTATAAATGCAAAAGGTTGTGTTTAATCATGTATTAGTCTGTTTTCGCTTAACTGTATAACATGTAATGGTGGATGTAAAAATTTGTCAAACCGAGGTTATCCAAACCATGTTACTAATCAATGCTCGCAAAAACATTGAAATATCCTATGTATAAAATTTTGAAACAGAACTATCGACGCAAAAAATGAGAACTGTTGTCTTGATTGTGTTGCCACTCGAACTAAACAATGAAATAAAGACAGCGGCGCTTTTAATGTCACGTTAGTTCTCTTTTCGAACAGACTATCGTTCCGTATTAGCTGGTAGGGTACTTTCTAGTGCCCAAGCATATAACAGCGTGTTTCGACAGCATCACTTGAGATCTATTTAGCTTTGTAGACAAGACTTGCTCATCGTTTTGGGCCACATCGACATTTAACTTCAACTGAGCGATGATCGTAATGTCTAGCCGTAATACTTGAATGATTAGTTAAATTGATACAAATTATCTGGATTTGACAATAAAAAAATAATAATTGGTGGATATCAAAACAATAAAATCATAAATTTGATTGGAACTGAATCCAAACAAATTACATTTTTATGAAGTGTATAGAGAATTAAGGATTTTACGCGTGTAAATATCCTTATTGACTTTCGACTGGCCTTATGGCTCAGTTGGTAGTATGTCTGCCTGCTGAGCTTGTAGGTCGTGGGTTCGATCACCACCCAGGTCAAGCATTTGTGTGATGGACATGGATGTTTGTTCTGTGTCTGGGTGTTTCTATGTATCATATGTATATATTTACAAAAAAAATGTATATATGTATTCTATCAGACATCCAGTTCCATAGCACAAGCTTTGCTTAGCTCTGCCTAACTGAATAATTAATCTAATTGATTGTACAATGCTCTGTTGATACAAAATATTTTTCAAACACGAAACTAAATCCGTCCCCAAAACCGGCACAGTTTCCGATGAGTCTCGTTCTAGACAGCGAAAGCATGACGTATGTATAATGCAATTTGTTTTGTCCACCCAAACTCAAAAGTAGAGCATTTTTGTGTCGAAAACTATCTCTTCACCTTGACCCAGAAAACACAATGAAAATGACACTTTAGAAATATATCACTTCTTATTTTCCCTTTCTAAATCCGGACGAAGATAAATGACAGCGATCTGTGTGTAAGAATCCTTCTTTTCATTAGACGAGTTTACAAAACACTTAATGCGCGACATACAACGACACTTGCTCACGCGCACTTCGCTACGCAAAAGAAAGTTTTACGCACACTACGAAGCCTCACCCACACGTGCAAGCCACTCATACACGCGTCATATTTGCAACATGTTTGCCTGGTGTGCGTGTGCGCATTCTCACCTTGATCGTGACCTTTTCGTAAAGAAAGCCGATAATAAAGGACTTGAAATTACTTAATCCAGTCGAGTTAATGGTAAATGTATTTTGTTTAAATATTTGCATCAATTTTAAATTTTATTTATAAATGGAATTAATCCGATAATACAATTATTATTTTCGAATAATTGCTATCATCAACAAACTGACAATAGAATCGTCTATAGAGTGTGATTAGTTTTGGGAGTTTTCTTTTTATCAGTAATGATAAGAACAAATTGGCCAAGTAGTTCGCAACACATAATACATAATGCAAGTTCTGCTTCAATAAATAACCTATTCGTAATATAATATATACATATATAACCGTGCAAATATGCAAATTATTTTTGTATTTTATGAATATTTTGTTAAGTAAAAATACGAGCTACTCACGTTTGTTCGGACTCAAAATCACCGATTATATTTCCAACCATGATAATGAAATATGTGTGATAACCATGTTAACATTGGCTTTAATGTGTATTAGTGAATGTGCATAATCATCGTCATCTCAACTATAAGAAAACTACTGCTGAACATAGGCCTCCATGGACTTCCAAAAAGATTTCGAGAGAAAGAAGATCAAGTTGTCTCTATGGTTTTAATGAATGGATTCACATTTGGAATGACATTTGTCAGTCGGTCATCTACGTCAGTCAAGCGCATTAAACATACTACGTCACTCACCTAAATGCACCCGCTACGTGATGTCTACGTCGTAGCCCCCTAAGTGTCTACGCACACACGCGTAGCCGCAGTGGGTCACTGTACCGCATGCGTTGATGTCTTCTCTACCCACCGGCGCCGGCGCAGCGTATCTTCCAAATATACCTATTTATCATATTATTTATTATTTTTAAAGCTAAATACTACTAAGAGATATATTATTATATCAAAGTGTATAGTAGTATGAAGCATTAACATTACATGTGAATAGAACGAAATAATCTGCCCATTATTTAATCACTTTTATTTTGTAGTAAGATTATTGCTTTTTTACATATTAAAAGTTTCCTTACAAACATCAATTTTCATTTAAGTACTATAGTTAGCTAGCGTAACTCACCGACGAATGTGCCACTCTTATTCTCTCTTTTTGCTACTATTCGTTGTACTTACGCTTTCTATGTCATTAAAGAAATGACTTAAAGCTGATACAGAATTGCTACTTATTTACTGCCAGTCAAGTTTAATAATCGATTAAAAAAATCGTACACTGCTACGCCCATCAAGATCGACTACATCAATCTTCGAAATAATTAATTTGGTCGTAGAATAATATGTCTAGACAAGATAATAATAATGCGCGCTCCACCCGCAAATGTAAGCTGATCTGTAATCAATAACGTTTAATTAAAAGCAGCACAAATATATTAGCAGTGAGAACCAATTACGTGTACATATTTGAGTCATTGTGAACAGCAGGCGCATTCTTCACTTGACCAATGTATCGCTCAAACTCGACTGATAAAAAACAAACGAGTAGTGTGAAACGACTCTCTCAGTCTTTACTTGAGTTATATTCTCGGTGAGATTTCCGAGCCTAGCGAAATTTAACATCTATTCTTGTCGTGTATAGTGTCACAGACTTTTCGGAACTTTGACCTCTTAAAGTCTGAAGTTCTAAATTTTTACGGACAAGTGTGAATTAACATCAAGCAAGCGAATTGCTCATCCAGTCACAAAGTTTTTTAGTTTGTAAGTCTACCTCCCATTTTGAGTTAATTACCCTACAAACAGTTTTTTTTCTACATTTGATAGATCAACGATTGACCACCAACTCGCCTGATGTTTATTTATTCCATAAGAATTTTTATCCGTAATCTGAATTTTACAACAGGTGCGTTATAAAATGTTCTACACATATACATAGCTACATGTCAATTTAAATGTTTATGGTGCATCATCTTGATAATGTTAAGTACATTAGAAATGCAAAAGTGCCGGCCGCCGTCTACCGGCGCTTCCCTCACTTTCCACCGACGGTATCAGGTGTCCTATTTATGTAGCCAATTATTTATTCACTTTAAATAATGCGTTTATCATTACATATGCTGTAACCTTTCCGTAGCTTCAGCTATTTCATATCTTCGCAATTAATTGGATGTAGATGGTGCAGAATGACTATCAATATTGAAAGGGTTAAAAACAAAAGTGGCATTTACTGAGTTAGTTGTTTAGTTAAATTTATTCACGTAAATAATTTAATTATTAATCATAAATATAAAGATAAGATAATTTCAGACATTGTATATTTTTAGCAATTTGTATCTTTAGGCTTTTTTTTTAATATACTTAATAAATTTTCGACATATTGGACATAAGAAGTTTTTTAACGTGTGATGATGAAGATAATGAAGAGAAAAGATATAATCAACATAAGTCTGTTATCGAATAAAAAAAACACAAAATGATGAAACCATCGAACCAAAATCCATTAGTTTTGATATTTTTATCAATCATAAGTTCATGTAGTGCAAGAATATTTTTGAAATGCATATGAAATGTCAAATTATTTGAATTATCTTGTCTTTTTATGATATGTTAAATTTGCGATGAGCGATGAAAACAGATACCTTTTTATTATGTCTAAGATCTAAGCCAACGTTTTAGTTTATATCACAATTCTGGTACAATATGTACGGTTTTTTCTATATATTTACCTACTTTTTTTGGTAACCACAAAAGATTTTAATAGTACTATATATATTGACATAAAGATGAATAATATGGGTACATAATCACAAAGAAAAGTTTTTGGTTTAGAAAATCGTATTAGCGAAGTGACGCCAAATGTAAAAGTTGTCAAACTCGCGTCAACATAACACCTTGCAGTTCAATAACCGACCTTATGTCGTTGCAATAAGAGCAACATGACATGACACTTTTCTATTTGCTAAGTAAAAGTCATGTTACACTTTTGGCGCGAGCAAATTTTGTAGATCTTGGAGAAAATAGCGTACAAAGTGTTGTTAAGTTAGCAATAAACAGGAAGCTTCTTCAGTCGGCTTATAGCTAATTGTGCTATAATTATAAACAATGATATTAGTACCGACATCAGCGCTCATAAACATCCAAACTTAATTAGGTAGCGGCAAACTGCACTTCACGCTACTTACATACACGATTAAAGTAATCTCTATTTTCAAAATAATTCGAAGCGACAATAAATACATCTCTCAACTTATCAATCTAAATGAAACTAAAGCGTGAAACACCATTTACAATTAGGTGAATTTGCGGTCAAGCGCAAGTAAATAATCGATTTCGATTTCTGTAAGATAACCTTACAAAAATGTATGAAACACATGCATGTGTGTTGCCTTACATGTGTTAGTAAAATTGCTATTCGCAATAAATATTAGTTTATTATCAAGTTATTTGATCAAATACAATTTTTATACGATATTGAAGCAGATCGAAAATAAATTAGATAAATTACATTAAATAAATTTAAATAACATCCTGTCGTCTCATTATCCCAACCATTTATGGCAATAAATTAGACAACACTAGCCTTTTACGACCTAATACTCTGACAAAATACTGTAGATTAATGATAAACTATAAAGACATGGTAGCAAACTATATCAGCCCTAAGTTTATATATGTTATTAATACAGTTATTTCACTTGTAAATTAAATACGTGCGGTTTTAAAAAAATGGCCGCCATGTTCGCGTAACCTTTCAATTTTCAATACTTTAAGTTTAGCTGAGTATCCTGCCTACATTTATATGAAAACACAAACAATTGCGGTTGATAC
Source organism: Lycia hirtaria (assembly GCA_947563715.1). Taxonomy (NCBI): domain Eukaryota; kingdom Metazoa; phylum Arthropoda; class Insecta; order Lepidoptera; family Geometridae; genus Lycia; species Lycia hirtaria. The sequence goes on from OX387375.1 coordinate 32,972,730, forward strand.
AGCATATAATATACTTGTAATATAATATATTGTAATATAAGTTTTACATTCTTTATTCAAAATAATTTTAGCAATTGTTTAGCAACGCTGTATGCCAACATTTTCAACAAGGACGATTTAAAAAAAAAACAAATATCATATCCGAATGTCTTGTATACTTGTCTATGATTGCCTATAGGCGAGTTGGTGTTCAAATTACTTTTATTTATTTTTATTTTATATTTTTAGGAAACCTTACATTCAAAATACTTTTTTTTTTGTACATTAAAAATCTACGATGGACCACCAACTCGCCTGATAAAAAGTGACGCCGACGGTTTTAAAAAAATTACAAATTTAGGAAAATTACGAGGCTATATATGCGGAGTAAGTTTTATTCAGTTTAATTATGCGGACTTGCTTGTTAAAAAATAAATCAATAATGAAAATCTATAATAGACAAAAAATAGCGACAATCAATTGTTTTTATGCTCTGCAATGTGTTTAATGGTTCACTATAATAGAACGAGCACGATTTGTGTCCATCTATATAATGTGTTGTGTCTCGAACTAGGCATGTGTTGGTGATTTCGAGCTGTCGACGTGTTTTAATGACGTCATCAAGCCACGCATCCGTACATAGCTTAGACGTGCGCGTGCGTGGGTTGCAGTAGACTAATCTGTCCACATCGAAGAATGGACCGCGTCATTACACGTCCAAATTCCCTAACATAGCGTAACTTGATACTTAACTTGCACTTGATGAAGCTAACATTAATCTGGCATGTTCAAGTGAATGTTTTCCATATAGCTTATTTAGAATACATTCTGTACGTGAATGATATTGTCATGTAGATTGTAAGCAATAGATAGCTGTATTCGTCTTCACTCAGATGAGGTATGTGGACCTGTCACGCGCATCGTGAAGGGCTCATGTAATAGTTTTTCTCTAATTTATATATATATATATATTTTTTTTATCAGCCCTGTTTGTACAAACTGTCCCACTGCTGGGAACGGGCCATCTTCTCATTGTGAGAAGGGCTAATTTATATACAGTTACTTTATATAAGTTTTTTAATTGTTGCACAAACCTCATGCATTGTGCATTGCGCTTAACGATATTCTAACAAAAAAAAGAAAAAACATAAAATAAAATGAAGCTTCGTCTTAAGCTTTATTTTAAAGTAGCTTCTCGAACATTTTTTTTTATAAGAGGTGCAGCAAAAAGGCAGACAGCTCGCCTGATGGTAAGCGATAACCGTCGCCTGTACAACTGCGACATCAGTGACATTACTGTTGCTTTGCTAGCCCGGAGAGGAGCTTGTAGACACCATTTTTAAACCGCTCGCCGTTGACGGACACTCCACATTTTGCTTGTTCTCAATATTATTATTATTATTTAATGATAATAATACGTTTATGAAGCTACCAGAAATCTGACCAAACCGATAATAAATAAATGACTTATCTTTGATTATTTTGCTGTTACACTCATGACAATTTAATTCATACACGTACCTCCAATATTATTGAAATTCATAGTGCGAGTATTGTAATTATTAGTAGTTAGTACGGAATGATCAATAAAGTAGGTATTTGAACATAATACTCATATTACAATAAAATTAGAAAAAAAGTAAACCGTAATCCCACCCAAGCTAAAGCAAAATAAAACAATGTTAACGCTACGTAGTGCGGGAGTGTCGGCTACGTCACAGCGCAACGGTGAAGCACACGTCACAACGCACACTAACGCACTTGTCTGTGCGCGTGCGCAGGTGGAGGCTGCGTCTATAAAATATCCTCCACCGATGATAGAGTAAACGAACTTTCGGAGGTGAGTGGCCTGCCGGTGTCCAGCGGCCGCCAGCGCTCGCCACACATCCTTCTAGCACGTTATTGCTCATATTTTATACACAAATGAGGGAAACGGCTGATGGGTTCGTTACTCCGATCATTTACTTGTTTTGGTCCAAGCCTTGGACAAGAATGTTTCACTAGATGTGAGATATCATCCGTTGGATAATCATCTCATGTTATTATACAATGATTTGATTTATAACCCACTGAATCTGCCAGGATTACACAATTCAAGCATTATACTGTTTTAAACTGTTCATGAGATCATAACATAACACATTTCTATTTTAAAGTGTTCAGAGTTTTGGTTAGTATTTAGAAGCCTCTGCATAGTTATGAGGTTCGCTGTAAGCCAGGTTTTGCTTATATAAAAAATAGAAGAAACTTTGTTCAGTTGACCAACAAAATCATATATTTTCATTGTGGTTTCAGTTTTACAGAACATAAATATTTTAAACACGATACATATTAAAATCAGAAAAGATCTGGATACGTGACGTCGTCTCTACAAAACGTCTTAAACTGCAAATCACGAGTCCCAAACATAAGGTCAGTGACCCTAGGTTCCCGAGACCCTAACAACGGGCGCTCCGGCGCGGGGTCGATATCCTGGCGGCCAGAGGCGCGGGCGCAGGCGCGGACCAGCATGGACGCAGATGACGTACCAGTTTGTAAGGGAGGAAGGCCTCACTGGACACTACATATCAAATATAATTGGCTTGTTCTGCCTCAAACCAGTGCAATAGAAGCGATTTTCAAATTCAAAGAATGACGTAGATACCCATAAGCATCGAATCATTTAAGGTTACATACAGGGAAGATTTGTGAATTATTTTACTAAATCTAACAGTAGGTATTGAAACATATCAACTTTTGAATGATGTAATGTATCATTACATTTAATAGAGGCAGCTTTTATTCCAAGCTAAAACGGAAAAAGTTATCGTTTTAGACTAGGTAAGTAAGTACATCATCGAAAATAAGTGACCAATTTTTGAAGCACCCACTTCTGAATCCGTTGGATAATTAGTATACAATGTTGTATAGAATAGCCTATCTGTTTCAATTTTTGTTTGTTCAGTATATTGGTTGATTTTTTTAACAAATTATTTTTCACAGTGTTTTGTCAATAATTTTTGAAGTGAAAACTTCTTTAGCGGCGTTGTGGATTTTGGGATGGATAAAAATTTTTAAACTCGCGTCAGATCGTCAGATCGTAAGACGGACAATCAGAAACCTATTCTAACGTTCTGCATTTAAAGTTAATTATTGTATGTACAAGTTTGTCCTTCTAGCATGACGTCATTTTGTTGCGCCGATTGCTTATTTTCGACACATGCACGTAAAACTCGTTAGCTCAATAGGTAGCTCCGATATAAATTTCAATTTGTCAATCGGAGGGCGGAGGTTCAAATCCTTCACGAGTCACTCACGAGTCTTTTTGCTATTTTATTTTTTAGTTTTCACTTCTGCCGGCACTCCCGGAGTGCAACCCGTTGTTTTTTTTATACGTATTTATTTACCACATATTTAGAATACTTGCTATGTCAGAAACTCAGAATATAAACAGAGATCTTATTAAGAGGGTGTGTTTTACGTCCCACGAGGGACGGCCGGCGTAGCTTCAATATAAGCAACCAGTCAGGAGCAGAGTCACAGTGTAGGCGTGAGTGCGCAGGGGCAGCGCCGGGGTAGCCCGGTACAGTTAGGGTCGTCGGCCGGCCACGTGGCGCGTGGCCTTGGGACGCGCGCGCGGCATCTCAATCAGGACTTATTGTTGAGTCGCCGCCGCCGTAGCAAGGTGTTTTGTTTTTCATGTGATAGGCGCATGCGTCGGGAATGAAATTCTTTATTCAAATAGGTTTGCATCTAATTCAAGGTAAAGAGTAGGGTGGTGCCGCTGTCTCGCTCGACCGAAATAAACGCGTAAGTATACGATAATCCACATTTATTTCGCTCAAAATAACACATAATATAATAATTTTTCTATTAAAAAACCGACTTCAAACGCAATTATAAATCCTTCACGATTGTAAACTTTTTTAAAAGACCTCTCTTCATCCGATCTTTTTTTCTTTTGTCAAGAATACGATTGTCATTGAATGTCAAATGCTCGTCTTCGAAGATTAGAAAATGTGCAGATGTCTATAGGATAATCCTTAATATTTGACACTTTTGCAAAGAAACACGTAGGAAACACGGTTGTAGGTGGAACTCTGCGATTCTATATTCTGATGTAATCACTCCGGAATACAATGAAAATATTTTCATTTTTAGATATTTATTAAAAAGTAATAAAGCAATGTTTATAAAATAATTATGGGACCAACTTGGGAGCTTTCTCTATATACCAATTCAGGAAACACAAAAATTGGTTCTCAAATGACGGAGTAATTCGTGCAAATACATAAAAAAAAATATACGGTACGAATTGATAACCTCTTCTTTTTCCGAAGTCGGTTAAAAATAACAGCTATTGTCAATATTTTTTAATAGTTTTCTTATAAAACTAAAGAGAGAATATTTATTAAAAGTAATTCCAATAATTGTGTATTTAATACTTGCATTCAGAGAAACTTCTTGCAGGGAATGACGATGCTTACGGCGCGGTAGTGTGTATGATCGATATAAGCGAGATAGTTGCTGACTTTCAATACAGTATATTACTTATATTCATTTTTAAAAGCAAATGGTTTCAGTTTCTAGGTTCTCTGCTATTTATATCGGTCGCTTAAGGCGTAGAGGTAGACATTAAATAATACTTAGTCTAATTTTCAATCCCTCCCGAGACAGGCATGAATAAAAAATGTGTAGATCTTTTCAAGTGAACATCTGGAACATCATAGTTACTAAATAAATCATTTGTGTTTAGAATATACTAAGTACTGAAACTCTTTCGTTAGATACCGTTCACATTTTGTTTATTTTCATGACTTCATGACCGCGATCTCTGTTTCCTGAGAGCTACAATCTTGGAATCTTCAAGGCTAGGGTGAATAGATATATTCTAGAATCTAGATCGATGAGCTCCATCCTCGGCCACACCGTCGCTTCACATCAGGCGAGTTGGCGGTCAATCGTAGATCTATCTAACATAAAACAACTCTCTTCAGCGAGGGTCGTATTCAGTGAGACGTCAAATAACTTATTACCAGCTGACAGTAGAGCCGCTTCTAACGACACCTCATTCATGGGACACGTAAAGTAATCAACGTAATTGAAGTGTTTCATTTTACATATGAAATGGCAGTCATTAGTAATCCTTACTAGATCTAGCTATCCACGTTCTATGACCTATGACGTCACAGCACCCCCTATAAAAACCTTGAAAACCAATCATAAATATAGAAACAATATCAATCGCAAAGTGATAAATTTAGTTTCTTAAAATAGTTAAAAGTTTTAAATAATTCTATAAACAGGTACTGACCTAAAATAGCTTTACATACTCCGTTATCACATTATGATAAGTAGTTTAAAAAATTATGAACAGATGAACATACATAAGAGCTCAAACTCATACCCTCCTTTCTGCTTCTCCGTAGTCGGGTTAGAAAACTTATAAGCATACTTCGGTGAATTATAGGGAAATTATTCCATATTTAAAACCCATCTTCGACAACAAGTCACCCTCTTCCGAGAAACATTCCTTATTCAAATAAATGCGAGGACATGGAATATTGGAACACAAGCCTTGCATTTACATGTAACTCGTTCGCGTATTATTATGCAAGCGGAAACATTCAAATGGTAGACAGTTTGTGTAACAATACACTGATTTTTTTATATATTTATTGTATTGTAAACGTTGTGACAGTGTATTGTAAAATAAGTCAATTTATATTGTGCGTTTTGTAAAGCGAGTGTTTCTTAATGGTTCGTGTCTACTTGCAATGGTGGAGTGGACAGTTCGCTTCAATCAGCCGATATTTCGAGACATTCAATGCCATAAAATGTGTATTGTGTTGATATAAATAGTAATTTAACAACTTTGTGTAACACAAACTATGACTTAGAAAACTATAATTATGTATATTTTAGGAAAATGAAACCTACTTCATAATACAGTCAGTAGACTTCAGTTTTTAGGGTTCCGTACCTCAAAAGGAAAAAAACGGAACCCTTATAGGATCACTTTGTTGTCCGTCTGTCCGTCTGTCCGGGTGTCAAGACCTTTATCTCGGGAATGCGTGAAGACATCGAGTTGAAATTAAAACCATATATGAAAATAAATAGTACCCAAATAAAAAATTGCTCCAAAAAGAAAAATAAAATTTCTCGGTTTTCGTAAAAAAAAGTTATAGCTAAATATGTCGTAAAAAACGCACATTTCGACACTCACAGGGAATCAAAACCTATGGGGTACTTCCCGTTGACCTAGAACAATAAAATTTGGCAAGAAGCATTGTGTTAGAGGACACATAAGGAAAAAATCCGAAAACTGGATATTTTAAAATTTTATCACAAAAAAATAGTGTATGCAAGGAATGAAGGTCCAAACTTTAAAGTGAATTAGCCGTATCATGTGGGGTATTATATGAAAGATCTTCAGTAGCATAAGATAAAACAGGTTTTTAAATAATTTTAAGATGTATATTTTTCGGTTTATGAAGGAATATATACGTTGCTATAAATAAATTTCAGGACTGACCATTGAACTTGGCACCCATTTAGATCTCACTTCTTTTGTCGGTGAAGTCAACAACTAAGGTATATATCATAATATTGAACTTGGCTCTCATTTCACATTTATGTTTTTGATACGATTTATATAAAACTAAATTGTGTACAACGACATTTTATTATTACCAACATTTGTAAATCAATTCAAGCCACACAAGCTGTACTCAAGCCCCACATTAAAGAGTAGCATTACCAAAAAGCAAGCTCATTGCTAGTACAAGTGTACGGTCATGCGCATGCGCATACCACAGTCCACTCCCAAAAACCCGTTGGCACCGGAGTAACGGGACCCCAGCCTTGACAAACGGTCATACAAACACTTTTATATTAGGCAATTAGAAGCACAGGATCTTCAAACACACCGGGCCTTTGTTCACACGGACATATCGTAAAGAGAGTGGAAAACAGGGACGGATGAGGCAGTAACAGGTAGTTGTGGATATTGTTTTACTGCCCTGTTCTGTTACAACTGTACTTTGCCGATTTGCAGTTGTTTTATGACGCTAGCCGTGCCAAATGATGGTTTATGAATATTATAGCAGTTATGGATAGCCGTTGGCGAATTTTTATTACGTAGCAGTATTTTTGGGGAATTTTGATGTCAAGATAGGATGTGTGCAAGAAAAACTTTGTGCCGCCGCCACTGGATCGAGCAATCAATGTCGCTTAATGAAAATACAACGTTCGAAATTTGAATCGCTCTGAGATAACTCAGCACCCCGTGTCGGACTCTGTATTTTACAGCGACACAGGAAACACAGTTTTTTTAAACATTTATTTCAGCCTGTTTCGTAGTAATAAATAAAGATAAAATAGCCTTTATTTCCCAACAATTACATTTAACAATTTATTATAATTTTTCTTCTGTGTTTTGGGCAAATTGGGTAAATGGCCTTCTCCTTGCGTTGCCGCTCGAAGCGGTCTCGAGCCAATCTAGTCCAGGTTGTGCCTGCTACCTGGACCTGCTACCCCTTCGTAGTAATAGGTATGAGTAATTGAGTCACAGATGAGATAGGTACAAGTACTTCACACGGTTTCTTTCTGAAAAGAAGAGAAAAGACCTACCTCGACCTTGTACCTATGTCTTAGCAAATAAATCAATTTGAATTTGAATTTGAATTTGAATAGTTCTGCAATTACAATAAAAACTCTATCACAAAATCTATACAAATATAAAGCTTTGTACAGAGCGACTGATTAACAGATGGCTCAAACCACTGAATAAAAATGAAGGGTGCCTTAAATTATTTGTGAAATGTAGATATCCAGTTACAAAAGATTTCTTGGTCGCAAGTAAAGCTACGGGACGCAGCTAGTTCAGATACGTGTAAAGAACATAGGTGGAACTTCTAACAGATATAAAAATACATACACATTTTAATTTGTCACCAAAAGGAAACCTATATAGAACCTCTATCAGTGTAAAACCAAAATTAATTCTATCCGATTCCACGAAACGAAAATGTTTCCAAATAAATCTCATTAAACGAATGTTAATTTGACAGCTTCGACACCCCTAATCTCCACTCATTTGTCAGTCAGCCTAAGCCCATTAGCTAGGGTTGTCAAACCTGTCTGTTCGTCAACTCTTGCTCGCGTATGTGCGGACAGACCCGGTGACCAACATCCCCCACCCGCCTCCACACGACACCCAAAGAGGATCCGAAAAAAATCGTATCACGAAAATTAATTTTTAGGCCAACCTACACGCGCACCCGCATCGAAATTTGTCGCGAGCAGAAAAGAGACGGAGAATGCGACTCAATCGAGAGTGAAAAGGACGGTCGTCGGCGAAACAGGGACGACTAACGGTACCCACGAGGAAGTGTGTCAGTAGCGTAGATCTCGTCGCGGACGTATAAAGTCGTAAGTGAACGCGCTCGCGTAGCGGAATCCCAACCTTGACCTCGGACGTTACGGTCGAATGTCGGGTGGCAGCGAGCTGGTTTTCGATTTTCACGGTGGTGATTCACGACAATAGAGCTATGTCCGCCTCCGTCCGATGGCAGTCCAGTTTCAAACCTACCTCAAGGATAGATTAATGTTAATAATGCTCTTTTTTCAATGTTACGCTTTTGAAAAATTGTTTTTGGTTTTACGTAAGAGGCGAAAGTGGATGAGACTGATGACGTCACAGCGAGAGAGCATTTCGCAATGATTTAAACTTGAGTGGCGATACTACCCTCTTCTAGGACCATGATACCCTCATTTTTACGAAACGCCCGGTTTTAACGTTATTTTAGGAAACTAGCAAATATAATTTCATTTATCGCAGGTTTAACAAAAAATTATGTTTGTAAAATATCAAAAGTGTAAAACAGTACATAAACATCTGTGTCAATTACATTGGCTTACTGACAATGACGTTACACTTTTGGCTGCACACATTCATTTATTTCGCCAAATACCTATCCCGCATTTTTTTATAGAAAGTAGGTATATTTTACTTATACCACTGACCCAAAATAAAACTAGAGTTATTAAAAGTAAAACGCAAACAAACCCGAACAAAAGCTCTCATTGTGAGTAATTAAGTCTAAGTAAAGCCACTTGCGGCCGTGCTACTTGCAGCCGCGGTAGGTAGGTGACTGTAGCCTACTTGCCTCCGTATTCTAGAGCATAAAACGTATTATGACGAACACTTTCACTGAGACGAATCATTGGACCGAATAATGGACAACTGTCACAATTTCTACAAAAATTCGGATGAATGCTAGCTAATACAGAAACAAAAACTTGGAGCGTGAACGCGGGATAATGGTAGGAGATTGTGATGCTAGTTGGATAATGTGTTCTATTGTCATTGTAATTGCGTTAATTATGCATTACATTGAAAGATCAAATAAAATTTAATACACAGGTGAGCTATGTAGAGTTGAAATGGACGTTCGGCTCTTTTAATAGTCGACTGTCTAAGAATGAGGGCATTATTTTCAGACACGAAAGTATGTTTGCGTTTTTAGCGATTTCTTGACTTCTTTCTTCTTTTAAGGCTTGACGGATTTTGATATGTAAACGCAATCGTTTAATAGGTATAACTTTTAATTAAAATGTATTATACTTACTTTGAAACGACCATTATATGTTCGTGTTATTTTTTATTTCTCACCCAAAGAAGTAACTCATCAAAGATGAGAAATGTAACTAAAATACTTTACAAAAACTACACTGAGTATGTTAATAAGTGATAGTTTCTTATCTTTGTAAAAGTACCAACAAATCCACCAAATCTTTAACAGGTTTTCTAAATAATTCTTCCATTATTGAATAAACTAACCCGTATGTGGTATTGTATCATAAGATATAAATAATGTAAGTAATTTTATATATGAACCTTAAATACATACATCAATTTTGGCCTGAACCATAGTCTAAACAGTTATAAAGTCTAATAAACATAAAATCACTGAAGACACCAACCAACCTTACCAATTTCCAGGTCTCTTATTTGTATGTCTTATATTATATTTTTTTCTATGATGTACCTATCCAACTATGCGATTTATAGGACTTAATATTGATTTATATGAATCATTAATTCTAGGTGATCTAGGTACTTTCCATTGACAAGATTAGAATGTAACAGTAAGTCAAAAATCTCATAAACACAATAGCACGCCACAAGAAAAAGTAAACCGTTCGAATTCCTAAGCGTTACAATAGTTACCTCAAGGTTGTCATTATTTCAAAAGGCAATTTTGTCGAAAAACTGTCACTTAGCAATCGAAGTTCAATGGCCAAGATTTTCATAACCGGCGAAAAAACGCCGCCAAGTTTGGCCACGCACATTGACAAACGGCACGCAACTCGCCGCAATACCACGACAAAAACCATGTTCTGCAGGAGACGCCGACGCAAGTCACTATCTACTCGGAAAACTGAACTAGGAAAATTAGTTTTTTTGTTTTGTATGCTATCAGGCGTTTCAGCTGTTTTCTTCCACGGACCTAATAGGAAATGTCCTTACATTGAAAGATATCCACCGAGTTATGGAGTGTATTTACAAATCAACATGGACACTACAATGTTACACTTGTTCATAATATAGTTTGCGTGGTGAAGCTACACAATTAGAGTACTTTTTAATTATATTAATGACGATATGCGTACAATCCTGCATGATGACCATGCAGGTGGTTTTAAATATTTTTGTTGCGTTGTGGAACCTGAAAACAAGCCCTCTTGCGAACTCCTATCAACTGATATATCAACGACTATCAACTTAGGTCATTCAATGTGTCGGTTCGTCACGCGTCATATTCATATTCATATTTATTCGTTACAAATAATAAGTTACAAGTCAAATGGAATAAAATGCAAAATAATCATACTAATTGCTTCAAGCAATATTAACATAATTCAAATATATTGAGAAAAAAATACAATCAAACACCGTATCAGTGTGAATCGAGAAAACATTATGGTAAATTAGTAAGATCACGAGTTTTATATTTTGTTTTTAATAAACAGTTTCAAGTTTAAATAAGTAAGTAATGAAGATATCCGTAGATTTACGAGTTTTACGGATATAGCAAAGGAATGAGTAAGTAAAAGTGATAGTGGGCAGGGCACATAGCACATAGAACTGATGGCTGATGGGGCTAAAAAGTTATCAAGTGTCTCTCTCTCTCTCTCTCTTTCTCTCTCTCTCTCTCTCTCTCTAGCGTAGCGTAGGCAGACCAGCTTCAAGATAAGACGACTCCATACAAGTGGCAGGAAGTCACTAGACGCAGATCACTTCCAACAGATGTTTTATATCTTTGAAAGAGACCTACGTTTAGTAGCGGAATTGTCCACTAGACAGTTTTCCACGGAGGTTATCATTTGCGCCAATGTTTAGTTTATTATTAAGACAGATTGGTCTCGAGATCTTGGCCTTGGTGTGTTTTCGCAAACCCGTCGGTCATCGGCCATGTCTCGTGGCGCAATATAAGAAAAACTACAAGTGCGACACCGACACCAGCACCGGTGCTTGATTGGCTGCAACGTGACCGCCGCGAGGCCCGCTCGTAAAAACGGCTGAAGCAATTTGGGTGATAATTGAACCTAAAATTAACGTCATTATGAGGATCACAGACAATAGGTATTGTGGTAGCTATTAAATTTTTCACAATCATCTGTTTTATGAAAAGCACTACCTCATGATGGTACGATTTACAAACAAAAGTATTATTACCACATTACAGTCAAAAATAGTTTTACAAATGGAACGATCATTTTGAAAATTTAAGAATCTGAAAATTCATTATACTGGGGTTACGATCATAAATCTTATAGCGATGCAAAGTTTGACTCGCGCCAGTTTTTATCCTTGTTTTTGTTTTATTTAAGAGAATGACACAGAAGTTCAAGCTTCTGTTAAAATATCATAATTCAAAGTAGGCTCATTGGGACTCTTATTTCACACTCTTAACCACAGAAAAATCAGGATAAAAACAAGCGCGGGCCAACTTTGCATCGCTATAAAAGACGAGCGTAATACCCTGGTCTGAAAGACAGCTTTTCAGTGTGGTTTGGATAATCATTTAGTTTTACATTTACCTAACCAAATATAATCCTTCGTAAAATATATACAATTTTTGAAAAATAATCTCAGTCTATGCAAAATAAGCTCAATCTATGCAAAATCGTGTTCGCTCGACCCGCGTATGCTAATATCATTGCGATTTTGCAGCTTTGTTGAAGAACACGGTCAGCCTAGTCGACTAACTCGGCTAATTGTAGACTAGCTCTGTTCCTTACTTGCCACGCGACTATCTACCTTAAAACTAGAGTAATAAAACTTAGTAAAAGAATTTCAGACTCATTTAAAGATGGAATTATAACGCGATATTCGTCTTTATTAATATGCACTTAAAGATCACGTGTTTGTAAGCAATTTGTACAGCATGACGGTTGCAGTGCTTCGCTATTTAGTCTAACTGGGCATTATTATTAATTAATTTTAAATTTATAGACTGTAAAGTTACTGTTTGGAGATAGAGGTTTATGACTTTGAAAATCTAAATACCAGATGTTTGAATGCTTTAGAATTATATTTACAGGTTAAAATAGCGCAGATAAACTCAAGAAATACCGATATTATCTACAACATACTAACAATCCGAGTTTTTTCGACCAAATGTAAGTGTTATGCTGCTTTTTATATTAGAATAACATGCTCATGAAAAAAAAACTCGTATGACCTGCAATATCACAAATTTCGTAATTTCGAAATGTATAATTAATTGTACACAGTTTAAAAGACTGAAATAACCGACTTCAAAATGCGCAATTTGGTTTTAAACATCAATCTACTTAACTAATTTTTATGAAATTAATTTCTATGCGACCACTACTGAAGTATGGTCATATAGAAATTTCAAATTTTGGTAGGTCATAACCCATCAAACACAAATTCGTAATTGGCGGAATAAACATACCTAACAGTCGAAATGAGAACCTACTCATTTTTAAAGTTAGTTAAAAACACAACCTATATGCATGTATCAATATTCAAACAAACAAACATTTAGAGAGATGAGAGCTAATTTTGCCAGTATAGCTGCAGAGATCTTAGCATACTCGTATAATTAGTAAACTCAAGTTTATTTTCTCGGCACTCTCAACATACTACATAAATTATACTCGTATGCACCAAGAATCGTCATGTTTCATGTTTGAAAACTTAAATCTAACTTATATATCTAGTGTGTTTCCTTGCCTTGAGTTATTCAAGCTGGTACTCTTGTAGACACGTGTTTCACCTCTTCACGATGCATCTTCAGGACTTCTTGACTCTTCGAGCTCTTGCGCGCAAAAGCTCGCTGGATAGTACGAGCTAGAAGACACCGAAGCAGAAGAGTACCAGCTTGAAGATCTCGAAGCGGAAACACATTTGATATAGAAGTTAGATTTAAACTTTTCTTAAGAGTGTGTAGATCGACCATCGTCGGTCTCGCTCGCGCATACCAACTATTTTGAAGGTATAAAACGACTGAATAAACTTTTGAAATAACGATTTTTTTATAAGTTCATTGTTTATATCTAGAAAATGTTGACACGCGCGAGCGAGACGAACGATGGTCAAACTACAGATTTTTAATATTATATTATATACCTATATATTATGTCTTAACAAGAAAGACTTTTTATGTCTTAACTAAATTTTGTGTTTCTAATAGGAGCGATTAATTCTGTAAATTTGTCACTCAGGTCACATATATATATAGGCTTTTTATACAAATAGATACAAAAAAATCAGCTTCCAGGTGTAATCACACACGTCTGCAGTCTCGTGTTCATGATCTAGGGTAACGCAGAAGACCATATTAACTTCATTTGGAGTATTGTAATAAAGCACTATTATTATTAATGGGATATTTACCGTGGTTCGCGTTAATTTTGAGCTCCCGATATTTCAGCACAGTTACATGTACCATGTTCACGGGCGACAACGACGACGGCGACGGTCGGGGTCGGGGAACATGGTGCATGTAACTGTGCCGAAATATCGGGAGCTCAAAATTAACGCGAACCACGGTAAATATCCCGTTAATAATAATAGTGCTTTAATGAATGACCGTGATAGTTTACCTAATATGATGAACAATATAAAAATAGCTAATTAAAGGAGCTGGCAGGTGGCTGGTGGAGGGAGGGGGGAGGCAACACGGATGCCTGTTGGTGCGTGACGATGCGCCGCTTGCGCACTCATTTGACTATTTCATGCATATTTGTACGGCGCAGGCGATCTAATATTAACACTGCCCATCTTATTCTTGAAACAAATTGTAGTTTTAAAAATAACTTTAGTTGCATGTCATGCTGAAAACATAATTGCAGTTTACGACTTGGTCCACAAAAAATATATTTTCTAGGATAATTTTCATTTCAGTAACTGAAGATTCATTTTCAGTTCTTCATCTTCTTATAAAGCAGACAAAACAGATAACAAGTACTTACTTAAAAAACTATTAAAATTAAACGGTTTTATTGAAAAGAAAGATAATGATGTAGGTACTTAATGTATTTACCGTATTTTACTAGAAAAGCCCTTTCATTTGATACCCATATTGTGGGGGTTGTGTTGAAATATGAAATCCGCCATTTTGTGGCGGCAGCCATCTTGGATTTACAAAAATACAGAATATACTAAATTGTATTGTCATCAGGACTAAAGGTGTATACCAAATTTCAGATCGATCCGTCAACTGCAAGGGGGTAAAATTTCAATTACTAAATTTGACCCAAACAAACAAACCGTTAAAAAATAGGTCAACCTAAATAAAACCGTTTAAAAAAGATAATGTTTTCTAAGGGTTTCGCGATCTTTACTTATTAAAAAAATAAACGTGATCAATCTGTTAAAAAATGTTTAATTTAGATGAAATTAATGTTTTGCTAAACGATCTCGATATATTTCACGACAAATTTAACGCATTCAAGTTTAAGTTATTACTTTTTTTTACTGAACGCAATAGATTATAATATCACTGTTATATTATTTTATAGGTTTTAATTTAAATTAATATAGTTTAAGTTTTAGTTAAAGAATGATGTAAACGCCTGTTAAAGGTATGCATATCAGAACCTATATTAGAGATTACCTACTAAGTCAATGTAATATGTATACTGTTGGTGTTTCTAAAATAAATAAATAAATAAATAAATAAAAAAAAGATAAATTAATCTGAATTTTCCCTTTCAATTGGTGCTACTATTATAAAAGTCTACTCTTTTACACATAAGTAGATACATACACATATCACGCCTATTTCCCTTAAAGGGTAGGCAGAACCATGAGGCTGTTTGACGCAACATTGACCGTGGTTTTAGAGTTAGGCAGGGGGTCAGCCTATGGCCTACATAAATGCCAATTTCTCTCAAGTCCCTTATCTAACTTCTTACTGTAAAAGTCAAAGTCAGTTATGAGGCTTGAATTGCCCTGGAAGAAAAGCAGCTGGTAAACTTAGAAAAAAAATCCTTTTTCTCCCAGTCCAGTATGGAAGTGAGTAGATGTTAGTGCAGTATCTGAGCGGTGTTGAACGTGTGAATCCTGTTTGTTCCAGATAGTGCGGCAGGGTGGCGACGTCCAAGTATGGGTGCGGCGGGGTGTCGCTGGGCTCCGGGGTGTCGGTGAGGCGCGCCATGAAGTGCGCGGGCGTCGCCGGCGGCGGGGACGAGCTGCTGCTCGGCTCCTGCTGGCTCGACCCCAAGTTCGACGGCGCCGCCTCCCCCCCCTCCTGCCAGGAGCTGCTCGACTCGCTACTCGCCCCCCCACCCCTTGCTGAACTCAAACCCCTCCCCCCCTTCACCGGCTACACGGGACATCTCTCCATCAACGGCATCTCTGGCCACCACTACCATGCTATCGCTCAGCGTCTCCCCGAGGAGAACAACAACTACCCTACGCAGTCGGGCTATGGAGCCGACCACGACCATGTGGTTTCTTCTTCAACGTGCACGGCGGACGCCGAGCCTCCTGACTTAGAAGACGTGAAGCCATTTCTAGACGGAGACACGAAACCGTTCCCGGAAACGTGCGGCGCGGCCGACTCGTGCGCCGCCTCCTGCTCCCCGCCGGCCAAACTGTTCGACGACGCGCAGAAACAGGAGATGTACGACGTCAGCTCGATAGAAGACCTCGCCGCCATCATAGGGCACGCGATAGGCCCCACGCCCCCAGAGAACCCGGACAGGAACGACTCTAAGGACAGCTGGCTCGACATAGACTCGTGGTTCTCGAATCAAAACAACGAAAAAATCGTTTCGCAAGATCTCGAGTTCGGGCTGCCGAACTCTCCTCCGCCCGTGCAGAACCATCATTCGAGTCTCGATTTTTCTTCGGCGTGTAAAGGGCAAGAGTTTTCCAAGAGCCAAGAGTTCTGTAAGAATTTAGGGCAGGCGGGGTCCACGCTGCAGACGTTGCTGAGTCACGCGTACACCCACATGCCTTTGCTGCAGAGCAGACTGCAAAACGGGCCGCCGGTGAAGCAGGAGACGCCAAGCTCCACGAGCTATGGCATGGATGTGATCTCAACGTCCTCGCCGCCGGGGAACGCCGTCTCCACCACCGACGGAATCGGGGGTCTCCTGAATGGGGCGCGGTACGCGTCACATTACGGCCTGAGTCTCAAGCCGGATGGCCTCTGCAGCCCCGAGAGACTGCTGGGCTACCCTCACGCTCACACGACGACATCCTCGACGTCGAGCAAAAGTAAAAGGAGCCGAGCGAAGGCCAAACAACAGAACGGCATGCACGGCGGCTCGCTGTCGTTCCCCGCGGCCACGGCAGCGGAGCTGAGCGGACTGCTGGGAAAGGAGAAGCCGGTGCACCGGTGCGGGATCTGTAACCGCGGCTTCCTGAACAAATCCAACATCAAGGTGCACCTGCGAACCCACACCGGGGAGAAGCCCTTCCGGTGCGACGTGTGCGCGAAAGCCTTCCGCCAAAAAGCGCATCTCATCAAACACCAGCAGATCCACAAGCGGATCGGCAGAGACTGACTCCACCTAGCTCGAAGCGAAGCATTTCCTCGTTCGTAAGTTATTGTGCGCGTGTGTGTCGTGATGGCTGTATGTGTGCGATTCTCTAGTGTGTACTGTTTCTATGGACGCGTATTCTTTACCCCTTTAGTGTAACATTCCTAAGGACAAGTGCAATGTTAACTAGTTTTAAGCAGTCTTCAGATTTATTGTAGATACTTTTATTGTTATATATCGAATCTATTTTTGTATTTATCTCTATTAACTGTACGGACTAAGTATTAAAATGAAATCTTTATTAATTTCGCTTGGAAGGGACTTTCGCTCTTTCTGGAAATTTTCATATTTTCGCGATGATTTTATTTTATTTTTATTATTTCGCGATTATGTGAATGGCTACTCCGATTACCCATGTATTAGTCAAATTATTAGTTAGTTATTATCTGTATAAAATAGGTACTTAAATAATTTAAGGAACAAATATGACAAAGCTAACGAGGCTATAGCTAACACTGAATTTAATTTTTTTCTCTACTAATGATAAGTTTTTCGATTAATTTCCGAAAACTTTACTATTTTACTTTTCTTCATAGTTTCTTGCGAACTTTTTTGGCTAATTTAATCTATATTATCGTTAATTGCTTCAACTACTTATACAAATGTAAATAGATCCTTGAACGATTTTACACACAAAAACATGGACACGGTATTTTTTTTTTCAACATACCTAGTTTTTTTTTTGCTTGTTTCTTTTTATGTTTAATCTCTAAACTCTCTTTTTCCCTCTTTTATTGTTTATGTACGACAAATATGAAATTATATAAGTAAATCATAGGTGCGTTCATTGATGTTCCATTGTAAAATGTGAAAATTTTATAAATTGCGTATATCTGGTGGCACTGCACTGCACTCGCCACACCAAGAATAGTTATATTTTAGTTACTCCAAGGCCAAGCTGAAAAAATTTTCAAGAAATTATACTTACTGCTTAATATATAACTTCTTAAATTACTAGAATAAAACAATGAAGAAAATATTATAATTCAATAATCCAACAAAATTCTCGCATTGTATCACAATACAAGCTCACCAGTTCAAGGCAAAGCGGTGCGCACACGCGAGCGCCGGAACCGCGGCCGTCCGGGAAACGGACGAACGTAAAAATCGATAAAACTCTAATAATATCAATCCGCTGTTACGCAATCTCTACTCAGCCTTCATTATTTGTAAGGTATTCAGGTCACACGAGGATTTATTTTTCTCAATTACATAAAAAAATCCTATCTAGGAGAATTTCTAGATGTTATAGGGCTCTAGAGGTTTTTAGAAGCATACAATCTCTTTATTTTGTCAATGTATCTGTATACCGCGGTCTTACACGTAAGAAATAATTTATAATAGATGCCTACACTTTAAAAGAAATACATTCTACTTTTATGATACATTCTTTAAGAGTAGCTGCTTAGACTGTGTGTGTTGATATGGCAGTCAGTAAATCAGCCAAGACTGATTTTTTTGCATTTACATATCATGTAAGTTTGATTACGAGTAAAGAACATACCAACAGGATAGATGTATACAGAGTAATAAGGCACCACTAATAATAATAATTGATGATAACATGCGGTTTGTAATTATGTAATCTAAAATAGATAATCAAAAGCGGGTTGTATTAAAACTACGTAAATAACATTTCATTCTTTCATGAAAACAAAGCAAAATTATTTTTCTCCAATAGTATCATTTATTTACTAACCTAAGCTTCTATGACCACAGTAATAATTTGAATAATCCAAAAAATTTATGACATTCCATGAATCTCTCAATTTTCTCATGATTACTGACGAGACTCACAATAAAACGCTCGTCTGCTCGTCCCCATTTAAGTTATACAGACGAGCGATAAAGCTGAACGTACACTGAAGAAATGTTTTGAAATATTGTTATCATATAACATAACAAGCTGCTTACAGAATCACGGTGATGTATTGTATAACATAAACCAACGTGATACTGCAAGCATCGACTTAGTAGGAATAGAATCTAACGCTATCGGATGTGCTAATGGGAAAGATGCCAATTTATTATAGTTTGAGACGACTTGGTATTCAATCATTTTTGCACTAAAGGTCTCAATCTATAAGTTTATATTTGTAAAGCATTTTTTTTGTAAAAACTACAATCTAAGTTCATAATACTTCTACGAGTATATTACTTCGGTGTAAATCCAGCTTTAGTGTCACATGCTGTGGGATAAACGCGCGTCTGTGAAACGCTTACTTAAAAAAACGCATTAAAAGTACGTATTAATAAAAAATTGCACGAAAAATTAAATCACATTGTTCAATGTAGAATTTCGCCTTAAAATGTAATCTAGGTTAATTAAAATCATGTATGGCTCGAATAACAATCGATCGTATTTAAAAAGAAAGCAAAAACTAGAATCTATTGAGGAGCTTTCTCCCATAAATAAAGGTTATCAGGCCAATGCACTTTCGGCAGACTTTGTATGCAGACTGTGTAAGCATTGAATGTCCGTGTAAAGGTCACTTCGAGTTTCCGGATCCGGAACACCGAGAGTGTTTCACACGCTGCGTGTCCCCGGACAGTGTGAATAGATCTTAATAAAAGTACCTTTTATAGAAATAATTTTAGAACTTAAGTATTTATTGGTAAATATATTTTGTAGCATTATTTTGTATTATAAAACCTTCCATAGCATAGCTTTAGTGTATAAGTAAAAAAACTCACAATAATGTTGTATTTTCTAAGAAATGATGTTATTATTCAAGAAGTTTTTCTCCAATTTAAGTAAATTGTAAATTAATGTAAAATAAATTGAGATTTTTGTTAATGATAACTTCGTGTTTATTTTCTTCTCATGAGGAGATATCGTTGTTTCAGCGGTCGGTTGCGGTTGCTGTCGGTTGCGGTTCCTGCCGGTTACAGTATCGATCGCTGAACAATGCTGTTCTCTATTAATAAGATCTATTCATAGCGAGTAAGTAGGACGCTTTAGACATCGATCTCGCAAACAAAGGTGTGAGTCTCGAAGAGAAAGAGCCAAGTTCAGTTCACACAGCTCACGTAACTCGCGGCCTTTGAAGAAAGTCGGATGTGAAAATTGTCATAATGCACACAGAACGTCAAATCAGCTTTTTGCGACGCGGCAGTTGTGCGCGCGCGCCGACCGAGAGAAAACACGCACACTGACGCGCTGAAAACTCGCACCGACACGGGCAAACTGTCAACCGAGACGCACACATGCGTGACGTACGATAAACAGAAAAAGTAAAAAAAAAACGAATTTTTATTTAAGGTTAGAAATGGTAGCGTATGGTCTCAATATTTTTTTTTAAACGATACGAAAAACTCATCAATTTTATTTAGTTATCCTTAAATATTCTATAATACGATTCGTTTGTAATGATGAATAGATTTTACAAATAAATTTTCTAAGAAATTCGGTTAAAAATTTGAGTTCATAATATAATAATTATTGTTTAAAAAAAACTAAAACAATCGACATCAAAATGCTCAATTTTGTTTTAAAACCAATAGTACCTTTGCTATAAAAATGTAATTCGTGACACTTTCCAGTTGTTTAAATAAATCTTAGAAAATAATACATGAGCAATAAATTCTGACAGATTTAGAACATTTTTGACAATAAGTCGATAAAAAGTTGAATTGGCAGCCATACGCAACCCTGTATTGCTGAATAAAATAGTATATAATAAATCAATTTGTTTCTGTGTGTTCACATTAAACAATCAAAATTATGAGATCGCAAAATCCGCCGCTAACTCTGCAGACCGTACTCCTCAGAGAGATTCTTTCACTCACCTACTTACCGCGGCTTGATTTCACCGCGGCGCTGCGCCTGCGCCGACCGCCGCCGCGCCGCCGTCCCGTCCCGCCACAACCTACGTATTAAAAGTAAATTAGAATAATCAGTTATTAGCGAGGAGATAACTAACATATGCAAAAATTGTGCAATTCTAACAATATTACAAACATACATAACAAATTGATAATCTTCTTTTTTGAAGTAATTAATTATTTGAATAAAAAGTTATATTTTTTTATTTTTAATAAAATGAGTGATTAAAACGTAGTTTTTTTGCATTATAAATACAGTTAAAGATCTAGTTAATAAAAAAGTAAAATAAAATTTCTACACGAAATGTTCTAACGCAGAGAATCGGTCGAACCTTAGCAAAGAAGAGAGAGTTAGCTAAGGGTATAATTAAGTTTTATGCCGGTTTTATTATAATAAAGTAATAAATTAATCCATAAAATAAGGTTCGCTAATGCGGGCAGATTTCTCCGCCATCGAAGAGCTTGTAACGGGCCTTATAAATGTATATTGGCATAAAAAGTAACTTAACATTTGATATTAATCTTTTTTGAAGTTATTAAATTTTCTAAACTTGTTCATTTTAAGGCACAGAACCTCAATATGCATGTCTAGATGTACTATCTATACAAAATTTAAAATAAACTTAATGTGAATAGTACTTCAGATGTTTGAAATTGCAGATTCATTCATTACAATAAGTCACACAGATTGACACCAAACATTGGCACACATTCTCGAAATGGCACTTTCTCCTCGCCCATACAGAATACAGCGCGCTCACGATAATCACAAGAACACTCTTAGAGCTGA
Organism: Lycia hirtaria; assembly: GCA_947563715.1. Lineage (NCBI taxonomy): Eukaryota > Metazoa > Arthropoda > Insecta > Lepidoptera > Geometridae > Lycia > Lycia hirtaria. The sequence goes on from OX387375.1 coordinate 32,994,394, forward strand.
ACTAAGTTTGAATTAAAAAAAAAGTCTAAGTAATCATTGTAAATATAGTTATTAATTAATTTAAAAAAATGCTTTATAAAGTAGTTTGTGGCCATGATGACTTTTTGTGAGACAGAGTAGATGAAAACAAACACAAAAAGAGTAGATAAGTTCAAAAAATATATCAATTTAGGCTTGCGTTTGACCACAACCTCGCCTAATGATAAATGATGATGCGGTTGAAGATGTAATGCGGTTGCCTAGGAGACACCTATTTTTTCAACCGACTTCCAAATCAAGGGTCTTAATTCTGAAGAAGCAGTCGTTTCGACTACTCATCATCATCATGTACAATGTTTGACACTGACATGAGTAGCCAAAGTTAGTAACGGGGACAAACGATCTATTCCGAAGGCACCACTTAATATGTTTAAAAAAACTAAACTAAAAAATAAAACGTTAAAAAAAATGTTGCTTTTTCCGTACCTCAAAAGGAAAAAAAAGAACCCTCATAGGATCACTTTGTTGTCCGTCTGTCTGTCAAGACCCTTTTTCTCGGGAACGCGTGGAGGTATCAAGCTGAAATTCATATCAAATACTCAGGTCTAGTGTCCCTTGGAGCTGTGAAAAAATAAATTTCTCAGTTTTCATAAAAATAAGTTACAGCTGAATATGTCGCAAAAAACGCATATTTCGACACTCGCAAGGTAATTAAAACCCATATATAGGTTGCACCTCATAGGGTGCTTCCTGTTGACCTATAACTTTGAAATATGGCAAGAAGCATTATCATATACTTACCTAGTACACATAAAGGAAAAATTCCGAAAACTGTACATTTTTACTTTAATCACATAAAATAGAGTCTTTTATGCAAGGAAGGCGGGTCCAAATTTTAAAGTACTTTAACCGTATCATGTGCGGTATCATATGAAATAACTTTATCAGCACAAGCTAAAACAGGTTTTTAAATATTTTTACGATGTATATTTTTCGGTTTATGAAGGAAAATATAAAGAAATATATAATTTCCCCCTTTTATCTACTAGTTTGTACGGAACCCTTGTTGGGCGAGTCTGACTCGCACTTGTCCGGTTTTTTTAATTTAGTGAGTTTTATTTAATTTATTTGGTGCCTTCAGAGTTGACATAAATAATAATGAATGTATAATGAAGCTAACCAACAACAGTGACATTTGGAAGGTGGCACCTCCCACCGAAGACGGCAGCGAAAGGCCCCGTCGACCTTTGCAAGTTCAAGTGAAAAGTTTCGTTCAATATGTATCACCGCACCTTGCCCTTCATACTTGAACCTGTGCGAACTTACGAGGGGTTAACTCATAAGCGGAGAGCGTAAGAAACAGGGTTATGTCTTTCGAGTGTATAAGTTTGTATGTATGTGTATGTTTCAACACGATACCTTCACGCGTTCCCAAGATACAGGTCTTGACACCCGGACGGACGGACAGACAGTCAGACAGACAACAAAGTGATCCTATAAGGGTTCTGTTTTTTCCTTTTGAGGTACGAAACTCTAATGACAGCCTACAGCCTAAACAGCTTGACTGATTTTGATTTGCGAGGTGTTGTTAGCAGTTAGATTCATCTTCACTCGGGGGCAATTCAGTTATTCAAAACCGATCCGCAACTGAACCTTGTGCAAAGCATTTCCTGTCGGCTGCTATCATTTTTTGATTTAGTAACGACTGAAGGACGTGTTACGTTTCGTCAAATGTGTCAATTGTATGACATAAAAGTGACTGAATCAAAAAAACTATGGCGGCCGACGGGAAACGCTCCACATATGGTTCGGCTATGGAGCGGTCTTGAATAACTGAATTGGGCCCGGTGCCATTGTCTTGTGTCATTGGCAAAATGTTTTCTTTATAATTAAGCAGAAACATTCGATAGTCAATTCATAACAATAATTTATAATTATCAGCAGTAGACCTCGCATTTCCAGATTTTTGTAACAAGTAGGTACCTATTGTTACAAAAAGATTGCGCTCGCGAGGTCCACTGTTCATGGAAATAGTAGTTTAAATCTTATCATATTCAAAGAAAAAATTTTATATAAATCTTAGTCATAGTCTACCTTTACTTCAACATTAACTTTTTATCATTATTTAATATTTATTTTTACGACATTTAACTGTCTTATTTTTATTTACTTTATAAGCTGAATGGTAAATATAAAGTAAAATGTTGCAGTAAATTTACGTAGCTTGTCGTCTGTACCCCACTGCATGCCCTTTACACGACTATTCAGAATCTGGAACGCAATGATTAATATTGCAGATCCAACTATCTTTACGTACTGCTGAGAGTTTGCTTTCTGCAGAGTATTATACAATCCTATATATTATATACAACAAGGTTCAAAGTCCATTAGCAGTCGCAAAAGTAGTTTTTGAGACTCCATACGTACGCGTACTTGTAATATATAAATTGATTTGCATCCACGCAACACTGTGTCATATATGACGAGTTAAGTTGTGCTGCGTGCACACTCACACGCACACGCATTGATTCGTATGTAATTATTATAAGGCCAATATTAAACAGTACAGAGTATTGGTCATGATTGTAGTTTTGAACGCTGACTGTACCTACAGTTTGATGTAGTTACAATATGTACAGGTGCAGGCAGGTACTATGCTATAATCAGATTTTTGTTTGAAACATATATTATAGTACTCTAGTTCCCCTTATATTATAGTACTCTAGTTTCCCCTTATATTATAGTAATCTAGTTCCCCTTATATTATAGTACTCTAGTTTCACCTTATATTATAGTACTCTAGTTCCCCTTATATTATAGTACTCTAGTTTCACCTTATATTATAGTACTCTAGTTCCCCTTATATTATAGTACTCTATTTCCCCTTATATTATAGTACTCTAGTTTCCCCTTATATTATAGTACTCTTTGGTTTGAAAGAAAATTTAATCGAGAGTGTTCTTAGCTATGGTTCTTCGAAATTGGTTCAGCCATTTTTTTTTGTCGGGGATATTTGAGTTTTTGAACTTATACATTTTCTCAATAAGGATCAAGATTTACAAGGTAGACTGTAGCAGCTGACTAAATAAAAAAAAAATTGACTGTTAAGTCACCTGATGTTAAAAGACACTTCATATATATCAATAAAGAAATCCACAGAAAATGCATCAACTATTGGTTTATTTTGTTTTTTTTTATTGCACATTAGGGATCTGTTTTATTTGAAATAGATAATTATTTCAAAGTCATCTTAATTTACGTCCCTTATTTGAATCTTCCATATATTAATGTCAAAATTTGGATATTTTTACAAGACTTTTATTTTGGTTCTCGCACCATTCGAATGATACAGCTTTCTGAATTGTTTTAGACAGATGTAGGATGTTTTAAGAATATTGTTCAGACGCTCATATTTTTACTTAGCTAATCAATATTTTTTTAAACTTAGTAAAAAAACAATAATTTTAATTATTTTGTTTTTCCTGTTATTTTGTGCCTGGTTGTACTGTAAGGTATTACGTATGTAATCAAATTACATAATCTTCTCTGCTCGACTTTACCCACTCATCCAAAAAGAGAAGAGTTTTATTCCTCACTGCGGTCCGAATCGACCTATTACAAAATGCTATTGGTCGATTCGCACCGCGGTGCGAAAGGATTCGGACCGTGGTTCGAACAGCTTGCTGTGCGAAACGCCCAAGTACCCGCTATGAAATTATATGTAAAATCATTGTTTGAATAGTATTGAAGCTTTCAGTTCGGTGAGCGTTGCAGTGGCTTGTTGGTAACCAGGTCACTGTGCCAAGCGGCAAGCTTTGCCAACTGAGTGGGCCAATTATACTCGCAATATCACTCGGATTGGAACACCGTTGGTAAACTCTACGTTTGGCAATGAAACTGGAGTTAGGGCACTACTGAGTGAAGGTTTTAAGAGAACACATTACAATAATAATAGGCTCTAAGAGGGCATCTTTAAAACCGTGCTAACTACTTTACATTTAGAGTTGTCGAAAGAGAAGAGTCTATGGAAAACATTGCGTTGCTGCGACTCAACAGTAAGCAAGCGACTGGACCTCCTCGGATCTGCTGCTGACCTGCTCTCCTGCTGCGATGTACTTGTAGTCCTAAATTGGAAGACTATGCTTATACTTATGCGTAGGTATCAGTTCACCCACAGGCGTGCGAGTAAGTACAAAAAGTCCAGTAGCTTGAAGTGTATTCTGAACCCGGATCTGAGATAAAATACTTATTATGTAAATATTTGGTGGATGATGATAGTTGAAACAGCGCAACGGATTGTAATACTTACGATAAAGCTTTATTCATCACATATAGTGAGAAATCAAGATAATGGTGCAATTTAGAGTACTGTTTTAAAATCATTTTCCATTCTCAACCACAATTTGGGTTGATGACTTCATGTAAATGGCGGGAAGACGCTGGATGCAAGCCGCGTCCAATCGGTCTTTTTAGAAATCCATGGGGGAGACTTATGTGCAGCAGTGGTCTTCTTATGGCTGAGATGATGTTGATGATGAACCACAATTTGCTTACCACCAGAAAAAATGATAAATACAATGAACAACAATTTAATTCTATCTCTAGCTAGCTTCAAAATCTAACGTAACTATCGTAAACAAAAACAATTCTTTAGGCAGACAATAAGGCAAGATATAGCCATTTAAGCAAATGCCAAATTGTACCAAAACACAGTCCAAAAAGCACCTAACCTTGACCATCACCTCTGCCGCTCCCCCCTCCCCCCTGCGAGAAAGTGTGCCACTGACACACTTGGTAGAGTGTGCCACATCCGTAAACACGACCGGCGGTGGAGGGGACGGTACGTGGTGGGAAGGGTCTGAAGAACAGCCTTAGACTAGGTATCTGGTGAATTTATTGTTTAATTTAGCGCTGTATTTTTAATTAAAGCCCCTATAAGACCTAGATGTCTTAATAACAATAAGAATTTGTAGTTTTGTTCATCTGATACGTTAATAAATTATGAATTGATATACCGAATGAATGACCGTATATAATTTGGAATATTAAAAAAGAAACAATATGCTTACTAATAAAACCGGACAAGTGCGAGTTAGACCAACCCACCGAGTGTTCCGTACAAACTAGTAGATAAAATGGGGAAGTCATATTTTTTTTCATATTTTCCTTCATAAACCGAAAAATATACATCGTAAAAATATTTAAAAACCTGTTTTAGCTTATGCTAATGAAGTTCTTTCATATGATATGGTTAATTCACATTAAAATTTCGCACAATTTCAAAGTTCTAGGTAAACGGGAAGTACCCCATAGGTTTTGATTGCGTAAATTAGTTACTTAAGTCACCTTCACGCGTTCCCGCGATAAAGGTCTTGACACCCGGACGGACTGACAGACGGACAGACAGACAACAAAGTAATCCTATAAGGGTCCCGTCTTTCCTTTTGAGGTATGTAACCCTAATAAAAGATAACTAAATTATTACAAGAATTAGTAGCATACATAATTCATTATAATATTATTTTGTGGTGCATGCTGCTAAATAATGTTGCTAAACAAATCTGTGGTATGCTAAAAAATAAGCAAAAAACCGGACAAGTGCGAGTCAGACTCCCTGATTCCCTGATCCCTCCCTGATTTGATTCCTTTGTGAGTGTCGAAATGTGCGTTTTTTACGACATATTCGGCTGTAACTTTTTGTTACGAAACCTGAGAAATTTTATTTTTATTTTTGCAGCAAAGAAACTATAGATCTGCGTATATTGTTTTAATTTCAACACGATACCTTTCTGCGTTCCCGCGATACAGCTCTTGACACCCGGACGGATGGACAGACAGACGGACGACAAAGTGATCCTATAAGGGTTCCGTTTTTTCCTTTTGAGGTACGGAACCCTAAAAATAAGAATTGCATAAAATAATAATTTAAAATATATATATACATTTCAACGCCAATCAGTTTTTAGTTTTTAGTTAGAAAATATGATTAGATAATTAGTCGCTTAGATAATTAGTCGCAGTGTAGTACTTTGCTACATAACAAGTTTAAGTTTACAAAACTAAAAATTTTTGGTGAAACATAGCTAAGAACTCCATCACTCTTGATGAAGTTCTTTTTCAAAAAAACTAGATCAGAATCGATCCATCCGTTTTAGAGCTATGATGGATGCCAAAGACAGACACACAGATAAACAAATACACAGATGACAACTGTCATCTAGTCTCGCCTGTGACCATGGACAAATGAAACGTCAGGTCATAAAATTATGTGAAACATACGCGATAAATCCGTGAAAATTTGTTTACTTTCAATCCTTAAATGTTTCCTATAATATGAATCTACTCGTCATCAACATTATTTATGTAGCCATTCTAGCCGACCAGGACTGAACTGTGGACCTGTTTTTAACCCACGACCTAAAAAGAGGGGTGATAAATTTGATATGTGTACACGTCAAACGGTCAAAATAATGTTGATGACGTTTCAAACACTGCAACGTCAGTGGTCACAGGTGACACTAGATGACACTTGTATTTTATGTTATGAAAATATGAATGACTACCGCCTATTACTGTCATGCGCTCCGTTCCCTATGCATGCAGAACTCGCTCACGGTGTCAACAGGTATTGCAGGTCTGTGTACGCGAGAAATCCGTTAATATTTGTTTAATTTCAATCATTATCGCATTGTATAATCGAGAAAACCTTAAAAAACCTATAAGAATGTTGTTGAATACCACAATTAGCTCCCGGGATTCGCTCGGGAATTAAGATTGTAATGTGACGTTACATTCGAGATTCAATGTGTCGGCCGTCACATAAACACTACCGTTATTTCCTGGGTATACAATTTACTACTAAAATATAGAAGACCAAATAAAGCTAAAAAATTCTTAAGCGACAGCGGATCGTCGTAACGAAAAGTACACCACTGGCCTGGTTTATAAATGGACAAAACGTAGCTGACGCGTTGAACTCTTTTACATGGGCGGTCAGGAATGCTCGGCTCATTCTTCCTACAAGGCTTACACGACGTAAGCAGGTCATCAGCGCGATGGTGAGTGTTACGCTTGTTTGCGACGCACTACCTCCCAGGATTCTGACTGAGAATGAGCAAACATTTGCATTTGCCCGTTACGAAAATGTGCATTTTGAGCCAACTATTCAATAAAGAATTATGATTTAAATAATTATAGTGTAGAATTATGATTTAAGTAATTATAGTGTGAAAAATTAACTCCAAAATTTTGTTTTAAAAACCAAACTACTAAGCTGATTTTGATGAAATTTCTATGGGACCAATCTGAATGTATAAAACAATAAAAAAGTCATTCACAAAAATTGTTATCAGTTTATAAATGACGGAGTCCAAACATAAAATTAAAAAAATACAGCAGAATTGTTAACCTCCTTTTTTTAAAGACGGTTCAAATAGATGTTTGTATGTTTATGAGTTCTGTTTCCTAAGTTACAGTTCCTATTTAAAACACAACCTGAGCGCGAGTACCAACAGCCAAATAAATAAACAACCCTTTGAAGTCAAATTTTATTTCTTGACCTTAGCTCGCTCCACCAATTCGTTTTAGGTTGAACAACAAATATATTGTAAAATAAAATAAGATTTTAATACCGTATAACTTGAAATAAAGTAAATTTTACATACTTAACAGCAAATAGCTTGTCATTCCAAATACTAACAGTTATATACTCAGTACAAGTATATAATAAACTATTCAGTGCATATAGTAAAGTTCTGTTAGTCACATTATTTGTTGGTCTCGTCTGTTTATGCACCGTCCCACTTCACATGAGCAAATGTCCACATTTCCTACAGTATTAGCATTCAGCCGGATCCTGAGACCAGCGTGGCAGCTGCTCGTGCTGTGACGCTAGCCGATCTTTACTGACATGCATTCAAACTCTGACTCTGCTTTGAAGGAGTTTTTGAGGACATTAGAATTACTGAAATGACGAACCATGAAAATATGTATTTAATTAAAAGGTAGGTATGGAGATGTTTCTTTACCGTTCATAGGATATGCCATCATTGGCTCCTTCAAGCATTTCACATCGACCATGTCAATTCACACCTCTCGGGAATGGAATGCATTACCATCCTTTTTTACCCGGCTGCGTAAAAAGGAGGGTAATGTTTTTCAAGTGTGTTTATGTACGTATGTATGTATGTATTTGGGTATGTTTCTATATGACAGCTTACAGCCTAAACGGCTTGACCGATTTTGATGTACGAGGTGTCATTAGATTTGTCTTCGGTTCCAGACTCATACGGCTATATTTTTTTGTAATAATAATACCTCTAACTAACTATTTTATAATAAACAAGTAATTTTACTAGAATTATTCTAAAGAATGTGCATTTATAATCTTTTACAGCAATTTTACGCATACTTTGTCACAAAAAACGTACACTCAACAGCGTATCAAGCGTATCAAAATCGTAAGTTAGACTGAAAAAATGGCTTTTCTGCAGTCGGGTATTTAGTTTTTCTTTAAATATGAATACTTGTTGCTGAAAACTAATCGCGATACTCATTAACTCCATTTGTTTCATCTTTGGCCATAACAAATCTTTACACAGGCTAGCTGATAGTCAAACATAGACTATGTTTGACTATATAAAATAATCTGAAAACATAGTCTACTAATATGATCACTCCGCACAAAATACAAACAAGGAAAACTATTTCCAGTGTATCGGAGGCGGGCGGTATCGCCGGGGGGAGGAGGCGACGCGGGGGCGAGTGGGGTGAGGTAGAAAAGTAAAAGTCGCGGCGCGGTATCAGGGCCCGCATTCACTCTCGCCGGCACACTTGCGCGAATTCGCCTAACTGTTGTTGATAATGTCACGGTGCCGCCGCGCCGCTGCTGGTGCCTCGCTACCCCGTCACGATATCGGCGCCGCAGAATAACACCCAGTGTGCTGTCTGCCTCGTTCACGGCTGATAGAGGACCTGCCTGCTCTATGGGACAAAGAGAACCTTCACAATAAGACTAGACTAATAATAATAATAACTATGTTGGCGCAGCGACACAAACTGTGTCTTCGTCTCCGATACTAAGCGACACAAACTGTGTCTTCGTCTCCGATACTAAGCGGCGCAATGAGACTGATAAAATAATAGTTGTAGTTTAAAAAACTGAAATAACCGACTTTGAATACGCAATATCGTTTATTTGGATAGTTAAATAGATAAACGTTTTATTGCACACACCTTATGAACTTATAACGAAGAGAATTTATTTTAATACCAGTGTAACAACAGGATAATTTTTTTCCAGTTAATTTGTTTTAGTAACCAAACTTATAAACTGATTTTAACGATCTTCTATCCGAACTACGTTAGGTTAGCGCTTGGTAGTTAATACCACTTGCGGTCACCCATCCGAAGACTAGTTGGTGCATCCGTTGTTGTATTTCAGTGATGATTTCCAACGGCCTCAGTCAGGTAGACTATTCGCGTTATGACCAATCACTAATCATCATCACATATATCGCAGTGTGCGAATTACTATTGGCATTCCAACGTTGTGACATTTTATTGACTTGTACGTGATTTATGTTTGAATCTAGTTTTTTTCGTATGAGATACGGCCTACTAATATAAATTTTTAATTTATATTAGCATATTTAATGATGATTATCCTAACCTAACAGAATACTTGAACTTGAAAATTATTATTTATGTGAATTAAATTGTGAATAGTACACATATGATATTTATTAATCATGAAACTTGATAGTTTATATTATACTTGACACTGGCAAATGCGGTAATCATGCGGGTCCGTTACAAAACAAAAACAAACAAAGAAGCTGAAAAATGTCTCATTCCGTAGATGATATTGTCCACAATAGCAGAGGATGATAGCATCACCTGTCCAAATCGTTCACCTACGTAACAAGCGGTCCGACGCAACAACTCTATCGGCACGTGACAACGGTACTGAGAACGGTCACCGTCCTTACCGTCGCGTCGCCGTTTCGGATCTTAATATATTGCTGTTGTTTCGGTAACTGTATCACTTGATTTGGCTGATAAAGGATTTACTAAATCAGAACAGAGTAGGTTGATTCAGGAGCATTTTTATTTTATTTGAAAAAAATTTGCTCCACAGATTCCGGAATCCGTGCTTTTTACAAACTAATTTCAATTTTTTACATATTTTTTTTATAACAACTGAATAGTTTCAATTCTTAGTCTATCGATGTCCTGAAGATTTTTATTAATTCCGATTCCGGCGATTTCACGTCGAAAATTTAAAAGTTCTTCTTTTGTATTGGACCCGTGCGAATTGCGCATTTATCAGGTATTTATAATTTTTTACATAAATATATGATACAAGTGGCATGTGTCATATATTTATGTTTTTTGCAATTTTTTTTATTGTTATTTATTTAATATTTATGTATATTATCGATAACTATGTTGAACAAAGTATTTAATGTATTTTTATAACCAACAACAGCTGGTAAACTTACTATAAGTTTTACCTGTTCAAAAACCGCCTTATTTTTTTTCTAAATGAAGTCGTTATTATATTTCTTATGTTTTTTTAATCTTATATTTTGAGTTTTTGAAATGAAAAGATGGGCACGTCGCTTGCATAATGGCCAAGTTCTCGTTTGTTAATAACATTTCAAAACCATCCAGATAATTTCACTTCAACAATTCAAAACCCTTTGCTTCATAAGATGAAATACGAGATGTTATATCTCGTTATGTCTTACATTTAACTAGAAACATTGGCCTTAACATATCTGACACATGCGTCATACTCGTGATACAGAGACTCGTAATCGGATGCTGCGGATTCTTTTATGTTTGCCAAGTAATACCTAAACAAATAACTGAAAAAATTTCATCCAAGTAAACGAATTGCGAATTATGCAGTCGGTTTTTTCAGTTTTTAAACTATAATTATAGCCTACTACTTAGATGTCATAATGGATAGAGATATTTTCGATTATCTGAGAATGAGCTCGCAGCTCTAAGCTCACAATTTATATCCTTCATTTGTATGCTATTAGGGTAAAGCGTGGACTTTATAGTCTTATACATATATATTTACTGGATGGTTGACATTATAGATCTTTATCAGATGATGCTTTTGAGATATTATTATTCGGATACCAATAATAGTAAATTGTAGACTTAGTAGAATTTGTAGAAGAAACGAATCTGTTTAAAATTAGATAATTTTATGGTATATGCTTTAAATGTTTGAAACAAGTTACTTATTCCGAAAATTTTGTAGACTGGGAGATATAACAACTTGAATTACGATCATCAGCACTAATAGACTCTTATCTAACCTCTATAAATATTTATTTTAATTCGTGTAATGAAGAGTGCTCTCGATGACTAAAAAATAAGCAAAACTCGATGGGTTAACTATTTTCCATACATATTTTATTTCCCATATCCAATCGTCGGCTTCTTCCTAAGATCCATTCACATTTGCCCGTTGAGGAACGCTTGTGTCAACTAACAAGCAAACTTTAACCAGACTCATGTACAATGTACTACCAGCAAGTTCCAGTACTAACGTTCTGACTTTAACAGCAGACCAACGCCATATTACGATCTAATTTACGATATAATTGCATTTTTATGAAAGTTACAAACCCGTACCAAACCTCAGCGGAAACTAACAAATAAAGAAACCCCGCGGAAACCTATAAAAAGCTTACAAAAATGAGCGAAAACTCAGAGAAAACAGTAGAGAATTGAAGTGGAATTACTCACAAGAGAAATGGTAAACACAACTCCCAGTGGAGCCTTTAACTAAACATTCATTCAAACTGCTTTTATGTAGTTTATTATTAATATGTTAAGAAACCATCTGTGTACGATTTTAATTGATATCTCATGGCTGTGATTTCCAAGGAAATAGGGAATAACAGACCTTAGAGAATGCCTCGAAAGTAGAGCACTTCTGTGGAACGGACTTAGGACAGTATTCATGGGGCTATATGGGTTTATAAGAAACTCAAGTAATCAACATCTGCAATTTTTTTGACGTTCAATCTCATAAGAGGACGGTGTTCGTGAGGCTAACTGGCCGTGTAAGAAACTAAGGATTTCATTTTTAATTTTCAACTTGGATTTGGCATTCGCCGTTAGACAATAGAACGCTTGTTAATAACCCGTTTTCTGTTTTGTTCTATTCCCCCTTTTTTGGCATTGAATGAGTTGAAGTATAAAGCTCGTGTTAAGTGTCGCTTAGAATCAGGCGAGCTAGTGGTCGATTGTAGATCTATCAAAGATTTAAAAAAACAGCCCACAGAAAAATCACCAAAGTCTGTATATATTTCGTTACATCATTCCCCGGCATATAAGTAAGCTACACAGAGCGGGATAAAGATTTTTACTTGCTGTAAAACTTTACCCCCTATGCAGCTACCCCTAGGTCCGTCCACCCCGTCAGCGTATTACAGAGCCTGGGCTAGAGTATACATCGAGGCGTTATTAAGCTGTAACGACCGCCTGTCTGCCATTATCGTGAGACTCTAACCGGCAGCTTTCCTCACGCACACATGCACACTACACGTACATCTCATGTGTTGTTATGAATGTAAACTGTTAGGGTTGCGTTGCCTGAAAACTGATACTATACGATGTTAGTTGAAACAAGATTACTACTACTAGACTCTTTATTGTGCAGTGTTTAATTTCTGTGCGTACTACTACCTACACAATATTTTAATCAGAATAAAGTAACGAGAGCCAACGTCGTATCTATAGTTGCCCCTCTTCCTTCAAATATGGTTGAGGACATCTCGGGCTGGCACATGCGTCAAATCGTGAGTAAGCGCTGCTTGTGGAAGCTATTGCTTTGTTGTATGTATACACGCAAACATATGGAGTTAAGTATAACTTAAAATATCTTATGTATGTACAAAAAGTAAAAAATTATGTATATATTGTAAAACCGTAACTGTGATAGTTTTTCTTTTAATTTAATTAAGTATCCAGCTACCACATTTATTTTAATATCCACCACAAATCATTCAGGCATTTTTGGCAAACTACAAAAATTAAATTATCTATCTAACGATACCCCACCCTATGAGGTAGACGAGTAAAAAGTCATCCCTATTTCACGTATAGGGAAGGTGACCTACAGAAATTATGTAGGTATTCCCATACCAGCTTAAATTCTAGCTTTCTAGCAGTAACAGTATTTGAGTTACACCGCGGTCGGATGGACGAGCGGACACGGCAAACCTACAAGCTATATATTATTGACTGCAGAACCCTAAAAAGTTGTGCTTTGTAGTGGCATTGTAGATAGGTAAGTATAATGAGTAATTATATTACTTACTGATCCACAGCAATCATAAAATTAAATTTACTTAAATACAATTTTAATATTTTATCTTAACCGTAGTCAGTAATTGCTTAGTTTTCCTAAATAAATGCCGTCTTTGTTTCCCGAAAGAGCATTTAGTCAGCCCTAGTGCACTCACGCACACGTACACACACGCAGCCTGACCCGACGCACACAGAGGCGCGAGCACGTGCTTCGAACGAGTCTAGATTCTAGATACTACAGGACATGCCTAGTTGCCTACACCTGTACTGCTGCCTATTCTGTGCCCTGAATGGACGCGCGGGCCCTGACAATGGCCAAACTTGTTTACATTAACATTAGAATACGATAACAACAAAATATATAGGTATTTAGTATTAATTGCTTAAGAGAATTGTTTTCGCGCGATTTTTGCCAGCAAAATTGAGCGTTTTTCATATATTTATGGTTGAAACCAGTAATGGGTATGCTATGTCACTACGATTTTTTCAAAATTTACACTTTTAAATTTTGTACTTCGGCACTATAACGAAATTTAAAAAAAGCAAACCGTAGAGGCTTTGATATTTTTATTTTGAATCAGATAAACAAGAAAAATCATCGAAATCGGTTACCGTTTAGGGTTAGAAAATAGGTTTCTGCTATTTGTACGAGAGATCGCAGGACAACAATTCTCTTTACAAGAACTGTTTTCAAGTCCGTCATTTTCTAACAGATGTGTTCGGATGCCTAGCCTGTCAAATATGTAGGTAATACTACAAATAATACTTAAAGCTTTGACAATGTACCTACTAAAAGAAATAGAGTTACTATTTACCTACTATAGTTATATTCTAAATATGTAAATTAAAATTAAATTTATTTAGCCCCCGACCCAAAATGAGGGGTGTCATAAGATTCACACGTGTATCTGTGTATCTGTACATCAGTGTATCTGTGTGTCTGTCTGTGGCATCGTAGCTCTATGGATGGACCGATTTTGATGTAGTCTTTTTGACTGAAAAAGGATTTCATCTGTCCTGCCGTTTTTTTTTTGCTGGGGTTTTCGAGTTATCTAAACTTTTTTTTATTTTTTATCATTAGGAAAACCTTAGATTATATACCTCTAGATTCCGTGTTCAAATACTAGGCGCATCGTTCAATATGAAGCAAAAACGTTTTACGTGTGTGAGTGAGCCGCCTATCGAGGGTGTATTGCTTACACCATTAACATTTGTGTGCACGATGCTTGTGATACCAGTGCTTAGATATTTCCCCAAAACATAGACTTAAAAAAATATTTGGAGTCGATATTATTCAACCGGAAATTTAAACGTAATATTACTGTTGAAAGCATGAAAGTCCAAATTGGACTCGTTTGCTTTGGTGTCTTAAGCACTTTCTGTTTGAGATGATATCTGACGAAGGTATCAGATGATTGCCACTGGAACACCCTGATGGAAAGGACTAAGAAGGTCCAGTCCACCTCATGATGTTCTGAAAGCCTCAGAACATCATGAGGTGGTCGTGTATGAAGATAGGGGTGAGAACTTGTCTTACTTAAAATCCCAGAGACACGACGGCCCCTCTACAACAGATAGCTGGGGACACCCCATCCCGACATCGACCAATCTCAGCGGATCCGAGCGAGCGCAGCAAAAAGCAACTGATGAAAGAACCACGTCGCAAAAACGTGTCAGTTGTTTAAATAGCAGGAGCCATGTCTCGGCTTTTCTAACGGCTTTCAGTGTTGCAGGGCAGAGCTTGCTCAGGTCGACACCAAAATCACCACCAGAAGTAGCAAAAGCGGCTCCGGAACTGGTACCACTGCGAGCTGCCCGGACGAGAGCCGACATGGGCCAGGTCTGTCCACCCCGTTATATCCCAGCACACACACCATCAGAACATGCCAGAAATGCATTCATCGAGTTTTTAGCCGTCACAAGGGCAACGAGACAAGTCAACTTCAAAATATGCGCAAATATCTTGGAGTTATTTAGACTTGGATCCGAAAGCTTTCTGAGGGTGAGACTAGATGAAGCAGAAGCAGCCATATATGACAACGAATCATCCCTGGTCATAAGAGGAGAAATGTCATGTCATCATATGGCAGCTTACAGCGCTAAGAATGGTTTTGTGGCCCTAGATGAGGGTGAAACGGAGCGGACGGGAAGACCAAAATATGCGACACCACTGAATGACCCTATTGTAGTCACAACCCGGCACACCAAAATAATGCTAGATGACAAAATCCTCAAAATGGCGGAATTTCTCGAGGAGGGTTCTGGAGTTAAAGCATTGTGGGAAAACTGGGAGGTGCCTAATATACAGTGGGTCAATGGAGTTCCAGGATGCGGCAAGACAACTTGGGTAGTTGGAAACTTTGATGCGAACAAGGACGCCATTATCACCACAACAACAGAGGCAGCTAAAGATCTGAGAGAGAAGCTAGCGCACCGGATAGGAAACTTGGTAAAGACCAGAGTGCGCACCATGGCTTCTGTTCTCGTAAATGGTTTCAGAAAAAACGAGAGCTACATCCGCCTTATGGTAGATGAAGCACTCATGAACCATTTCGGAGCCATAGTAATGGCTACACGGCTGTCTGGTGCCGGCGAGATTGTTCTCATTGGAGATATCAACCAGTTGCCTTATATCGACAGAGAAAATCTCTTTGAGTTAAGGTACCATCGCCCAAATCTGGTAACCAACATCAGCCAGGAATTGTTATGCACGCATCGCAATCCAATGGACGTCGCATATGCGCTGAGAGAAATATATTCAGGAATATATTCCTCAGTCGCCCACATCCAGTCACTAGAGCAGAGAAGGTTCACGGGTTCCCAAATACCCAAAGCCGCCCCTAAAACTCTTTTCTTGGTCCACACTCAAGAAGAAAAGTTAACCCTTAGCAACCAGGGTTACGGGGGAGGTACAGGGTCACGAATCCTCACCATCCATGAAGCTCAAGGTTTGACGTACGAGTCGGTCATCGTCATTAAGACCAAAGGCAAACTGCAGCTACATGACAGCGTCTCGCATGCAGTCGTGGCAGTCTCGAGGCACACCGGGACCTTCACTTACTACACCGATGATGAAGGAGATGCCATCAGCCGTTTTGTGCGGCGGGCAATGGCAGCTACACCAAGGACCATTTTAGACTACAACCTCAAAATGGCTATCAAAGATCGCAACACGGCGGTAGTGGAGGCCCTGAATGGAAAGTTTCGCTGTTTGTTATAAAAAAAAAAAAAAAAAAAAAAAGTGTTAGGTGTTAGGTTATTTTTATTCTTTAGTTGTCTGTCCCTAATTTTGTAAATTCTTGTATGTATTATTTGTCCCCGTTGTGTTATTTTAATAATAATAAGAAAGCGTGTATACTCAGAGCACTCACGCTCACTAAAAAGCTTCTTCTTGCGGCGGCGTCGTGTGGCGGGTCGCCCTCTTCCCTCAAACATGGTTGAGGAGAGCGATGGCTGGCACATGCGTCAACTCGTGAACGGGTGCTGCTTGCGGGAGCTGGACTGCTCGGCGTATACACGCATGCATGTTAGTTAAGTGTAAATTAAAATTTTGTCTTCCTCTTGCATAACTTAAAAAAAAAAAAAAAATGTAAGTAGTTATAAATGCATATATTAGTTCATAAAAGGCACGGACCCTGGAGTCTGTGGAGAATAAATTTGTTAATAAAAAAAAAAAAAAAAAAAAAAAGGTCCAGTTTGGGCTCGTTTGCTTTGGTGTCTTAAGCACTTTATGCTTCATATGATGACGAGAGTCTGACGAAGGTATCAGATGATTGCCACTGGAACACCCTGGTGGAAAGGACTAAGACAGTCCAGTTTGGGCTCGTTTGCTTTGGTGTCTTAAGCACTTTCTGCTTCATATGATGACGAGGGTCTGACGAAGGTATAAGATGATTTCCACTGGAACACCCTGGTGGAAAGGACTAAGACAGTCTAGTTTGGGCTCTTTTGCTTTGGTTTCTTAAGCACTTTCTGCTTCATAATAATGACGAGGGTCTAACAAAGGTATCAAATGATTGCCAATGGAACACCCTGATGGAAAGGACTAACACAGTCCAGTTTGGGCTCGTTTGCTTTGGTGTGTTAAGCACTTTCTGCTTCATTAGATGACGAGGGTCTGACGAAGGTATCAGATGATTGCCACTGGAACACCCTGGTGGAAAGGACTAAGATAGTCCAGTTTGGGCTCGTTTGCTTTGGTGTCTTAAGCACTGTCTGCTTCATATGATGACGAGGGTCTGACGAAGGTATCAGATGATTACCAATGGAACACCCTGGTGAAAAGGACTAAGACGGTCCAGTTTGGGCTCGTTTGCTTTGGTGTCTTAAGCACTTTCTGCTTCATATGATGACGAGGGTCTGACGAAGGTATCAGATGATTGCCACTGGAACACCCTGGTGGAAAAGACTAAGACAGTCCAGTTTGGGCTCGTTTGTTATGGTGTCTTGAGCACTTTCTGCTACATATGATGACGAGAGTCTGACAAATGTATCAGATGATTGCTAGAGTCATGGGTACTTTTGCGCCTGGTAAAGTTCGGGGCGGGCTTTTTGACTGAGCTTAACTGAGCTTACAGGTTTTTTTAACATATTATTAATGAAATGACGTTGTTGATGACTTGTAAACCAAAATAAAATATTCAATTTGAAATCTTTTTTCTATCCTTTTAGTTCTGCAATGAATTTAATAAAGATGGCAGATATTGACGCAGTTGTTTAATTTTAATATTTTTATTTATTTTAAGTGCCCCTCTACCGTCACCTTGACAATATTATTTTCGTGATGGCGGCCATATGGATGTTCAGTTTCATCAAAATTGAATAGTTTTCCAATCAGGTTCGTCATTAAGTTTTTCTTTCAAATGGCACCGTAAACCTTGTTCTGAAAACCAGCACACTGTAAATACAATTTTTGAAGCCTAATTATTTAATTAATAATAAAAAGTGCAAGATACCAAAGCAAACGAGCCCAAACGGGGCTGTCTTAGTCCTTTCCACCAGGGTGGAAAGGACTAAGTTCCGTCCTTTCAATATTTTTTAATTCATTTTAAATTTCGGTTTGTCATTTTGATAAGAAATACATCAGAAAATTTAATATTTATTTAAGAAATGTGATGTTTACACACTTTTCTTTTTTTCCTGGATGTTTTTTATAGGATTTTACAGCACAAACTGATATTTTTTTTATTAAAACATTTATATTCGTAATGTAATCACGCGGCGAGCGCTCCTGAATGACTGATGGGCATTTGGCGGGGGCCGGGAGGGGGGTCGATCGGAGATGTCAATATCAGTGCCTTTTTAGTGGAAGTTTTTACTGAGCGCTTACTAGGCATCTAGACAATATATAATCTAAGAGGAAAACTTACAGCCTAAATACTTAAATAAACTATACATTTATATAA
Organism: Lycia hirtaria; assembly: GCA_947563715.1. NCBI lineage: Eukaryota > Metazoa > Arthropoda > Insecta > Lepidoptera > Geometridae > Lycia > Lycia hirtaria. The sequence goes on from OX387375.1 coordinate 33,013,116, forward strand.
ATTACGAGGCTAATTACAAGTTTTCACTTATAGAACTTATAGTTGTATATTGATTATGCTACTTGTTTACAACTAAGTACCTAGTCACAATGCCTCTCCGGCATAAAAACTCGGCGTTCAATAAGCTAACTAGCTAACTAGCCAGCACTATTGTTAAGTTTTAAGAACGCAAAAGCTTCCAACGCAGCTTAAACATAATGGGTCTCACCGAAAAACATTACTTAACTTTGATCATCGGCTCAAATTCTTTCTGTAACTGTCATTACGTGTCAGCGTGAAGTTGACAAAATATGTTGAGCATTGATCAATTTTGAGTAACGTTTTTGGTAATATCCAAGTCTTTCAATTTGGTAACTTTATTTTAACCGACTTCCAAAAAGAAGGAGTTTCTCAATTCGACTGTATATTATATATTTGTTTGTATGTTTGTTCAGCGATTACTCCGTCAATTGTGAATTTGTTTAGATGATTCTTTTTTTTTGTTTAGTAAGTATTACTTCAGAGGTGGTCTCATATAAATTTTATCTAAATCGGTTCAGTACCTACTTTGGTTTTTATAACAAAATAACTGGAAAAAATCATCTAAGTAAACAAATTGCGTATTTTGAAGTCGTTTTTTTTCAGGTTTTTATACTATAATTATCGATAAGACCCAATTTGAGCAATGCTCAACATGTATTGTCAACTTCTCGCCGACACGTTATTACACTCGCAGAAAGAAGACCGAGAATTTGAGACGTTGATCAAAGTTAAGAAACTTTTTTAGACCGAATATTATTATCAATACGAACTAGTGTGTAAACAAGTACAAACAGGAGCACTCAGCCTCGTCTCGGTTTATGCAGGCGATATCGAGCTCCGGGAAGAGCTCGATATAGCCTGCAGATTAGTGAGGAGCTCCACTTCCAGACTTGTCTGGGCTCACCTACTTCGACAGATACGCTACATGTTGTTAACAATTACTAACTCGATTGCGGTATTTTTTTTCTAATGGAGGAGTAGTCTTTCGTTTTTAACCGACTTCCAAAAAGGATGAGGTACTCAATTCGACTATAAGGTTTTTGTGTATGTTTGTTCAGCGATTACTTCGCCAATTACGAATTTATTTTGATTATTCGTATTCATTTGATAGGTCATACTTCAGAGGTGGTCTAATATTTTTTTTATCAAAATCGGTTCAGTACTTTGGTTTTTATATAAAACAAAATAACGGGAAAAATATGTCATCCAAGTAAATGAATTGCGGATTTTGAAGTCGGTTTTTTAATTCTTTTAAACTTTATTAATTATATAAATAAAAGTTTATTATTTTAGTAGTCTATTTTTACCCGACTGCGCAAGGAGGATTTAATTTTTCAAGAGTATACATATATTTGTATATGGGTATGTACTCGTATGTATGTTTCTATTTTATTTATTTATGTAACACTTTATTACACACAAGTACAAAGTAACAAGCTGTATAATAGTAGGACTTAAGTCCTACTTAAAAAAAATGCTATATTAGCATTAATGCTAATATAGCCAGTCATCCTCATAGTGAAAGACAGACAGGATGTAGGCGTGCATCAAAACTTACATACTACATACATATATAAATAGATACTTAATACATACGAAATATATAATTATACTTGCACTATTTCTATTTTACCTCCTTCAGCCTATACGGCTTGACCGATTTTGATGTGTGAGGTGCTGTTAGATTTATATTCATATCCCAAGTGTCATCGACTACATTTTGGCAAAAATTAAAAATTGTAGTTTTTGGAACCTCCAATGGACTTTTTCGTATTAAATAAGTGATTTTACTAGAAATATTTATAGTATACTCAATTTCATATATTTTACATCGACTACGGGCATAATTTTTCATGAAAACGTACACTCAACGTCATATCACGCACGCTTAACGCAAGTGTTACACTATGAAAATCGCTCTTATGCAGTCGAGTATTTTATTTTTCTATTAAAACAGATGCTTGTTATAAAAGGCTTTATTCTAAGTGACTAACTGATTGATATATCAATACTCCTAGAGACATGATTTTAGGAAATGTCTTCTTTTTGCCGCATAGAAAGAAAGGATAAGAAACAAAGAACGGGATTCACTAAGGAAGAATTTTTCGATCTACGACTAGTAGATACAAATACTTGTAGGTTATATTATTAGTGTATTAAAAATGTGTAAATATGTTACAATTCTTAGGTTTCGATCATTAAAATTGTCCAGTATCCTGGGCAAATTTCCTAGATAATTTTGCAAAATTTGTTCTCGAATAACAAATATCTAGCTTAGGAACTCCGTTAAAGTTGAGACAGTTATACTAAATACATACACTATCTTTTATACATAGATATAACATCAGCTAAAATAGAGAACTCAAAATACAATCTTCCTTCCTGTATTTATAACAGTCGAAAATCAATAAACCTTCCCGCTGCGTGTCTAAGGCATTCTAGGTCCATCAATTGCAAAATCCCTTTGCTAATTCACTTACTGTGCCTACGCTGCCACAGCTTGTGCGCCAGTTACTACAGAGCCCTTCCTCCTCCTGCCCCCCTTGCCTACTCTCCCCCCCCCCCCCCCCCTCCCCCCGAGAGAGAAATGTTCCGACCTTGTTTCTTGACCTACTGACGACGTCGCAGCCGAGCACAGACCCACACAGACGAAGAAGACGCACACGAGCGTCGGTTGCACTGCTGTAAAGAACTCGGATGGAGCTTAAGATTTTAGCTTTTAAGGGATGATTTTTCTGGAGATCAATTAATTTATTAGTTCAATACTTGTAATTTTGTTAATAAGAAGCAGCTGGGACAGCTGGTGCTTTCAAAAAGAGTTCAGAGTTCAGAATTTACCAAAACTTTGTACAATCCTATCTTCAAGACGCGTTCTAAAATTTTGAAGGTTTCAAGTTCCAAACGGGAGATCTTTAGAAATTCATTAATATATCCAGGAAAATTATGAAAAACCTGCTTTCTGAACCAAAACATCCAAAACAGGAAAAGTTTACCCTAGCTTTATTAGATCTGAAATCATATAGTGCAATGTTGGGACTGCAACGCAGGAATGTAGGCAAAAAAATCTTCAGATCATTCTCCGAAAAACAAGCGGTAGAAAATACAAAAGGATTCTACATACTTGTATCTTCGCAAAAAAGTATGTCCACCTAATTTGTAATATGTATTAATAATTGTTAACATAATTTATTTTTTTACATACGTATTGATATACTTGATATACTGGTCTATGTTTATTTATAAAGAGATTTATCAAGATCGCCAAGCTATCGGGGTCGGCCGCCTAATTGTCCACTCCCACAGATGAACTGTGAGACACATTTACATACATTACAATATAAATAATGAACCGTTCGACCTGGGTAGATCCTTTCGCAATCTAGGGGAGCTCATTGTCTTAGTGGGTACCTCCTTCGAATAGAGACGCATTTTTATACCCTAATTCCGCCCACGGTACGCGTCTGTCGCGTACTTAGTGCACAAAATGCAGCGACTATCAACCGACTGTCCAATAAGGAGCCTAATATTTTTCAGGTAAATTTATACATAGGTTTATGTTTTAATATTACCTTTTGTCGCTTAAATAGCAGGACCGATTTAACACAAGTATTCGACAGATCGTTTCTGATACGATCTCGCATAGAAACCCCGAGCATAGTCCTCTCCATCCCCTCCAAAGTCCTCTCAAAAGTCACTGACATAGCACAGCGGATTGGCAAGTTGAAGTGGCAGTGGGCAGGGCATATAGCACGTAGAACTGACGGCTGATGAGACTAAAAAATTCTCGAATGGAGACCACGAACCGGCAAGCGCAGCGTAGGAAGACCAGCCACAAGGTGGACAGAAGATATCATACAAATGGCGGGAAGACGCTGGATGTAGGCCGCTTCCAACCTGTCTTTTTGGAAATCCATGGGGGAGGCCTATGACCAGCAGTGGACTTCTTGTGGCTGAGATGATGATGATGCGATAGATTCGTTTGGTAAGTGAGAATGTAAGTTTTGGGTTCATTTGGATTGTTTAATGATTTAAATTTAAACTCAAGAGAGTCTGATGATACATATTTACATCCTGTTTTTCACTTTTGGCAGATTTTTTTAATTTTTAACTAAGTATAAGTTACTGAACAAAATGTTGGAATATTAAAAAAAAATGTTACATTGTCTGTCTGTCATATCTTTTGAACGGTAACAGATACAAATCCAGAAATTTTAAATGCTTGTAGGATTTACTTTGATGTAGGTAAATCCACAAATACTTAAAACTGGTCGAAAAGCAGTTTGCGTAAATATTTTTTGAAAAAGTAGGAAATTATAGTTGATTCTATAAAAAAAATATACGAAACAGTGCTCAAGCCCCGTCATCTGAGTCCTCCCAATCATCTGAGTCCTCACAATCATCTGAGTCCTCCCAATCATCCGAGTCCTCCCAATCATCCGAGTCCTCCCAATCATCTGAGTCATCCCAATCATCCGAGTCCTCCCAATCATCTGAGTCCTCCCAATCATCTGAGTCCTCCCAATCATCCGAGTCCTCCCATGACAAATTACATTTGATAATATCTAGGTATTGTTTTAGCATGTTTTACACTACAGTAGACTCTCGAACAGTGTAACCGATTGGCACCTGGTGACTGGGTTGATATTTGAGACACATTAGCCTGTTTTTTTTTAAAGTTTTTTAAGCGATTACTTGTTACCTTAAAGTATACCTTTTTTGCCATTACACAAAAATTTAAGCGACTGTGAAAAATATTACAATTTAAAGTTGATTCATTTGAAGTTATTTCTCACACTCTTAATTACTGAAAATGGAAGATATTAAAATTAATTACCGTTAACAAAATTGAAAAAACCTACTTCAAAGTACGCAATTAATTTACTTGGATGACATACTTTCCAGTTATTTTGTTATAAAAACCAGTACTGTACCGATTTTGATAAAAAAAATATGGGACCACCTCTGAGGCATTTATTACCTGCCAAACAAAACATAATCGTAATCATCAACAAGTATGTACATCATCTCAGCCATAAGAAGTCCACTGTTGGACATAGGCCTCCCCCATGGATTTCCAAAAAGACCGATTGGAAGCGGCTTGCATCCAGCGTCTTCCCGCCACTTGTATGAGGTCGTCTGTCCATCTCGTGGCTGGTCTTCCTACGCTGCGCTTGCCGGTACGTGGTCTCCACTCGAGAACCTTTCGGCCCCATCGGCCATCAGTTCTACGTGCTATGTGCCCTGCCCACTGCCACTTCAACTTGCTAATCCGCTGTGCTATATCGGTGACTTTTGTACGTCTACGTATCTCTTCATTTCTGATTCGATCTCGTAGAGAGACTCCGAGCATAGCCCTCTCCATAGCTCGTTGCGTGACCTTGAGCTTCCTTATAAGGCCCATAGTTAGGGACCACGTTTCAGTGCCGTATGTCATCACTGGTAACACACACTGGTTGTAAACTTTCGACTTGAGGGACTGGGGAATATTGGACGAGAAGACGCTTTTAAGTTTCCCGAACGCTGCCCAGCCGAGTTGGATACGACGATTGACCTCCCTCGTAAAGTTGGACCTGCCTAATCGGACCGTCTGTCCTAGGTAGACGTATTCGTCAACAACTTCAAGAGTGAAGTTCCCCACAAATATTGGGGTGGGCACTACATGGGCGTTCGACATAACCTTCGTTTTGTCCATGTTCATTTTGAGGCCCACCCGTTGGGAAACTCTATTGAGGTCTTCGAGCATCGTACTGAGCTCTTCCATCGACTTTGCCATGACTACTATATCGTCGGCAAACCGAAGGTGAGTGACGTACTCGCCGTTAATATTAATGCCGAGCCCTTTCCATTCCAGAAGCTTATAGGCATCTTCCAAACCGGCGGTAAACAGTTTCGGAGAGACAACGTCTCCCTGCCTTACGCCTCTCTTCAATGGAATTGCCTCTGAGTTCTGGTCTTGTACTCGGACTGACATGGTGGCGTTGTTGTACAAACACTTCAGCACTTCGACATACCGATAGTCAATACGGCATCGCTGGAGAGCCTCAAGCACCGCCCAGGTCTCGATCGAATCAAAGGCTTTCTCATAGTCCACAAACGCTAAGCAAAGGGGCAAGTTATACTCTTCGGTCTTCTGTATCACTTGCCGCAGCGTATGGATGTGGTCAATGGTACTATAGCCTTTTCGGAAACCGGCTTGTTCGGGAGGCTGGAAGTCATCAAACCTGCGTTCAAGACGATTCGTGATGACCCTTGAAAACAGCTTATAGACATGGCTCAGAAGCGAGATGGGTCTGTAGTTCTTCAGCAAAGTGTTGTCTCCTTTTTTGAAGAACAGCGCCACCACGCTTCTGTTCCATGCTTCTGGCGTTGTACCTTCAAGCACGACGGAGTTGAAGAGCCTCTGAAGGACTTTCAGTACCGGTGTTCCACCCGCTTTCAGTAGCTCTGATGTAATTCCGTCGTCGCCCGGTGCCTTGTTGTTCTTGAGCTGTTTCAAGGCCATCCTAATCTCGTACAGGCTGATGTCCGGGATATCTTCGGTATAATGTCGAGTCAGTTTGGCTCTTGGATCTTTGCCCAAACTGCTAACAGGTTTTGCGACCGATGTGTATAACTGTCCATAGAACCTCTCGATTTCCCTCAAGACTTCTGCTTTAGTCGACGCTATACTGCCATCTTCCATCTTCAGCTTCGTCAACTGGCTCTGCCCAATAGACATGTCTTTTGCGAACACTTTGGAGCCTTTATTCCGCTCTATCGTCTCTTTAATACGATTAGTATTAAAGGTACGGATGTCGTGTCGCATAGACTTTGATATGAGTCTATTGAGCCGCCTATATGACTCGGCGTCACCGGAAGACTGCAGTTGCAATGAGCGTCGTTCAGCCATGAGGTCGAGGGTATGGCTCGAGAGCTTTTGCGGTCTGTTTGTACGGTGGGGCTTATAAAACTTCGCGCCCACCGTACGGACAGTTTCCACAAACCTGTTATTGATCTCATCCACCGATGCGCAGCTCTCCAGGCACTCGAAGCGATTTGATAGTTCGAGCTGAAAGCTCTCGGGGTTTTGGATATGGGCGCGAGTGGGTCGGAGTGTAGACTTCATCATACGGGACCTCTCAAGTTTAACATTAATATTCAAAGTGCCTTGTACCATTCGGTGATCACTTCCGGTTTTAACCATGTTGATCACAGAGACATCATTGAATATTTGTTTCTTGGTGGTCAGGATGAAGTCTATCTCATTTCTCGTAGAACCATCGGGACTCAACCAGGTCCATTTCCTATGAGGTGGCTTCTGGAAGAAAGAGTTCATCATGAAGAGTCCCTCTTTCTCCATAAAGTCGGCCAACCTCTGTCCTCTTGGGTTCCGTTGTCCATATCCAAATTGCCCCACTCTCAACTCACTTTCGCATTTCCTGCCCAGCTTCGCATTGAAGTCCCCCATAACAACATTAAAATAGGTCTCAGAAGTGTGTATGGCCCTACTAATGTCCTCATACATCACCTCTACCTCATCATCCGAGTGTGCCGAGGTCGGTGCGTATACCTGGATGACCTTCAACGAATATCTCTTGGATACTCTGAGTATCAGGTACGCAACCCTGCTCGATACACTGTCGATGGCAAGAATGTTGTTAACAAGGGACTTGTGGACGAGAAACCCGACACCACCTTGGGACTGTTGGTCGCCCTCCCGGTAGTATAGTAGGTTACCGGATTTCAGGGTTATCGTGTCCTCACCCTCTCGTCAGACTTCTGATAACCCCAGGATATCCCAATGTAACCTACTCATTTCTTCTTCCAGCTCAGCTAGCTTCTCGTCTGTCCTCATCGTCCGAATATTGTGTGTTACCAGGGCCAGTCGTCGTTTATGCAGGGGGTGGTAGCCGGATCTCTTCCGGAGATTCTTAGCACCCCTTGCTCCGCCGTGACCGGGACCGCTACCGTAGCCCGGAATAGCGGAGCTGCCGGGGACTGGGGGCCTGGTTTTTTCGTTGCTTATCATAGGGGGGTTTTGCCATTACTCGCCACGCTTGGCATGCGGGTTGGCGAGCGCAGTGGGTAGCGTTTTCCGCAGAGGATGCTGCTGCCCATCTCTGGTAATATTTCCCTTAGCCGGTTCTTACGGCACCCACGGGAAGAGAGGGGGAGGTACTATTCTAAGCCGGTACCCCACGGCCATATACTTACTAAAAGAAGAAAAAAAACCGACTGCAGAAAAGCACTTTTTGCAGTCTAACTTAAGATTTCGTTACGCTCGATACGCTGTTGAATGTATGTTTTTGTGAGAAAGTATGCGTAAAATCGCTGTAAAAGATTATAAATGCGCATTCTTTAGAATAGTCTAGTAAAATCACTTCTTTATTACGAAATAGTTCGTTTGAAGTTACGAAAAAACCCATTTTTTGTTTTTGCAAGAAATGTAGATATGTATTCTTATTATTACAAAAAATATTGCCTATGATATGCAGTAAGGATGAATCGAATGAAGACGAATCTAACAACATCTCGCACATCAAATTCGGTCAAGCACTTTAGGCTGTAGACTGTCATATAGAAACACATATACATACATACATCCAAAAACATAACCCTCCTTCTCACGTAGTCGGGTAAATATAATTAAGAATCTAACGAACTCTCCTTGCGTAATAAACGCAGATTATTACTGATAGTTTACATGCAGCAGTACGAGAGGATGCTGCCCTAATCACACATTTCATTTTCATTTTCATTCTTAAATCGATAAAAAACTTATTCGGTGTCAATTCCACCACTATGCATCCCGTCATGTAGGTTCCTGTCAAGTGTCATTATTCAGTTCCATATTTTTTCCATAAATCTAGGGACTTAAAAATAGGGAGAGTGGATGTGTCATAATTTACGCTCATATAATTAGATATCAAACATCACAAGGTGAGTTCGTTTGATTCTTAATTATATTTCGGTCAGAACGCAGATCACTACTGATAGTTTACATGCAGATGTTTAGATAATCGAAAAAATAAACCCTGGTACAGCAGCGATCAGCTTAACATTACATTTCTTAGATGATAAACCAATTATTTTCACGAAAATAATCCAATGATCAAAACAAACAATTAGGTAAATTTAGAAATCACTTTTTTCTAACACTTGTATAAATTCTAAAATAACAATTTTGATATTAATAACTTTTTATTGTTATACAACCTTACAATTTTTTTAACGTTTGTACATCAGTACAAACGTTACAAAAAGATGTTTTTTCTTATAATCGTTCAGAAATCATAAAACTATTTATGTGATCTGAACGAGTAAAAGAATAACATCTTTTTGTGAGTAGCAAATGTCGTGTAAATACACGAACAGTGCTTAATATAAGTTTCCATATATTATGTGGAATGTAATTTTGTAATGTTGATTTTCTGTAATACTTAGTATCAATTTATCTATGTAATTGCAATATTACGAATAATGAATGTGAATTGTAATATTTTGACTAAAAATTCAAAACAAGTTATGATTATTAAATCAATGATTAACTTCTAAAACCTTGTTGCCGAAACGGGGCAAAAGACTTAAATTTGACGATGCGCACTATGTCCAGATCAACGTAGGCAGGTATACATATATATATTGTAAGTGGTAATTAATCCAACAATCACACAGGAATCTCTTGATATTCATTGGTCGAAGCTGATAGAAGCCGTTTACCGATATGACTCAATAGGCAATAGACAAATAGACGTAGAGTCAAATGTATCTCACATGGAAATTACCTCAAATCCTCGTTATCACATATTATCTTTTAAAAGGTTTTTGGTCTAAAAAGTAAATAGGTATGCATACATATAACTATAATTGTGAAAGGTTTATTGATTAAATTAATAAATTACTTTCACTCCCACTTCAGGTAGGAATACGAATATTATTTTATAAAAATTTAAGCACAATTTATTTTTGATTATATTAGCAACAAACAATAATAGAGGGTAGGAATAGAACAATATTTTTAGTTCTAATTTATTAGAAAATTGTCGAGAATTACCTTGAAATCCTTGACAGACTGACGTTGAGAACTTCTGATAGATGATTTCAATACGTAGAAGAAAGATAATAAACTAAAGGTACCTACCTTAGGTACCTACTTACCTTCTTTAGACCAACCTTCGGATTTTAAATAAATCTTCATATTTTACACAAATAACACTAATTTTTAAATTTATTATTACACACACTATTGTTCACACTTCCCTGATCGCGTTTGTCGTTTTCTTTTGATGAAATAATTTGTTTTCATAAAAATTGCGTGCGATTAAGACGACACAAAATGATGACACATGACAGGAACCAACATGGCGGGATGCATAGTGGTGGGATTGACACCGAATAACTTTTTTATGGATTTAAGAATGAAAATGACTCTAATCTAAATGTGTGATTAGGACGGCATCATCTTTCGTACTGCTGCATGTAAACTATCAGTAATAATCTGCATTTTGAGCGAAATATAATTCAAATTTTGGCGAAGTAATCGCTGGAAACACACACAAAAAAAAACATAGTCCAATTTAGAACCGTTGCATCGCTATAAAAGTGAGGATGTGTGCATAGCGTATAATCAGGCAGATTTTCCTGGCAAAAAAATAACGCTTTTATAGCAACACTTAAAGGAAAACTGGTCGCCTGTACGTATATTGTGCACTATTCTATACAACATGATAAAACTAGTACACATATTCCTATAATATTGACACAGAATTCGCCCTATTTACAAGTCTTTGATTATTGACTATTTATATTTCCATTTAGTGTGGTCAGGTTTCTGCTTTTCAGCCAATTCCAGGTTAATCGTGCTTCTGCTTACCAACGTGAACCACACATCAGCAAAGCTATCGTCGAAACGCCCAGCCTGTCAAAGATACAGTGAAAACATTGTTGTAATTCTTAACTATATTTTCAACTCCCGCGCAGTGCATACACTCAGTGCGGCAACTACTAACTACTTACATACTATTTGCTTCGCTTCGCTTTACTCTCAATGTAAACCTAACGACTCATTATCCCATTGCGCATAATCCGTGGCCTTTACCATACTACCTATTATTTAATCTGCGTCCCTCCTCCCCTCCCGCCTCCCCCTTTCACCTTACCCCACCCCCGCGGCACACTTCCGCGACACAGATTCCCAAATCAAGTACCCGCTACTATAGTCACTTAGTATTGGACTCTCACCTACATATTTTGGAACTTAAGTTCATCGTCTGTCTCAAAATCAGCCGTATGTATAGCTTTATAAAGTGTAAAGTTTAAATGTGAGGGTAGTGTAAAGCAAAAAACGACTTTAATAAAGCGAAAGAAGGTATCATTTTGATACGGATGTGGAATGATCAATGAATTCAAAACGGTATGCAGCGCGGGCGCCGCGATGCGTGAATTCAAATTTGGACGTTTTTAAAAGCCATATTTGGCAGTTTTGCATTTGAAATTCAACCATAACAGTGACACCATAGAGTTGAATTTATATTGTTTGTGTTAGTAGGTTCGCGAGTATGTCACGTCGGAGTTTGCATACTGAAGCGCGACTAAATGTGGCCAAATCGTGAGATTTTTCGTGTTGTTTTGTGTGTTGATACGTCGCGGGCCAGGGGAGGGGGGGTCGTGCGGCTCAGATGTAGCACACTGGTACGACTTTTACTATCTTTTGTTGTTGTGCAGATTTTTTTCGCAAGGTTTGCGTAGTGGTGATTAAGAATGAATTCATTATTTATTAGGCACTCTTTATATTACAGGAAATATTGTGTTTAATAGCAATTTAGGATACCTTATAAGTAATAACATAATCATAGAAGTACCTATACCCCAAAAAGTACTTATTTACAGTAGCGGATCCAGAGGGGCTAAGGGGCTCAAGCGCCCCAAAGTCATCAGAGTCTTCCCATGACGAATTTTAAATGAAATTTGATAATGTTGGAATTATATCAAATAGCAATTGATATGTTGTATATTGATAATGCATGTTTTAGACTGCCTATTTAAAGTAAACTAGCTACGCCCAGCAGGTTATTAGCATCTGTGTTATGATTAAAAAACAGCGAAGATAACGACAACACAATGTAGCTTATATCAGTCTTCGGAATTTTTGTTATCGGTGTAGCAAATTTCAAAATTTCATAACGATCCGTTCGTTCAGGCGTCTATCCGTTAGATAAAGCCGAAAGTACCTAATTACTTTCGCTTTTATATTAATGGTTACCTTTTCCTTTCATACTCTCTGTCTTGTTACATTTTGATACCATACCTATCCTTTATAATACAAGTATGCGGTAATATTTGAATTGTTGAAAATGTCTAATAAAACACCTGCTTCTTTTTAATAGCTATTATAGCAGCTCAGACTAGTCGAAGTTAGATTTAGTATTGCTAAATTAAAATAACAGGAGTTATCGAATAGTCATATTCATTCTTATAAGTAGCTTACACACTTACACACCCTCACGCACACATAACATCACTCACCATCCTCATAAACTCTCCCACCCACACGGCACGCACATATTACACAACTAATTTATATTTTGAAGTATTACTAGAAAAACGTTGCGTTTGTTATTTTAATATACTATAGGTATTTATTTTTCTGTAATTCTAAAATTCTGTTTCATTTTATGTATTTTCATTCTATGTAAAAAAATATGTTACAATCTAAATCCTAGTTATTTAATTAAATATCTAGTTTAAATTAATAACTGTAATATAAAATGTAATATTACCCCGGAGCTGGGCGATGTTCCCCGCGACATAGTTTTCTAAACTACTGCGGGTAGCATCGCGCCCTTACTGTTACTGTAACCCTTTAATTTAGTTCCAAATAAAGAATATTTCATTTCATTTCCAAGGGCGTCGCCAAGGGGGAGGAGGGAGGGGACAGCTGCCCTAGAGCTTAAAAAATGTAGCCAACTGCAAAGCAACCAAAGTACTAAGGCCGTGCAATTGTTCCTGTATCTACATTTGATATTTTTCTCATCCTCCATAATATTAACTTGCCCCCCCCCCCCCCCCCCCCCCTGGGCCAAGGGCTGGCGACGCGTTGTATATAGCACAGCAGCACTTGGACATCAATAATCTGGGTATCGAAATTTCTTCTCCTAATGATTCCTGTATAACCTGTATTGTATTAGGATATCGGTAATTACTCAAGCATAGCTAAAATAGAAAATGAAACAGAAAATATAGATTGGTTTTATTTATTGGACCCGTAAGACACCACCACCAAAACAAAAATAAGAAAGGAAAAAAAACAAATACTTTCCACATAAATTTATAGAAAATCAACAATCAAATACAATATTCAGTCAAAAATCAACTTTTTATAAACTATTCATACTATACTTAGTACCTAATGCTAAATAACTGTCATCCTTCACTTTAAAAAATAAGTACCTATGTATTGATTTTATCATGGTTTCATTGAAAGTAATATATTGTATAACCGTTAAAGTTAATAATAATAATTCTGTTTTTTTTAAATATGCTCAATAATTGATACAGAATTATCAGCATATTTAAAGTATCCAAGAAATGATTTTATTGGTAGAAAATTATCGAAAGTTTTAGTTTATTGTATATCAGCTCGATGTTAAAATATTTCATGTGACTATTCAGCATTCCCATTTCCAATGTTACAACATTGGATAATTATAAATGCAGTCCACGGCTGATTATTTCATTAGATATACAGATTTATTAATTGTTGGATGAAACATAAATGCAAATTCAATTGAGTAGATAAGTGTCTACTAAACATGTATTGGTCATAGATATGAAACTTATTTAACACTCAAAAAAATCTCTTAAATATTTAGGGTTTAACGTTTTTATAAAAAAGAAGAAATCAAAAAATTAGGCTACAGATGTTTACATTTGCAGATTCATAAATAGAAAAAATAACAGAATTAAACAATTTCCATACAAATACATAATAATTAACTTTACTAATTATTAATAAACGATATTGAATTTGTATTAAGATAATTTTAATTTATTTCTATTTATAAAACTGTTGAGATTTTATTAGATTTGTGTTATTTCGTCTGAACATATTTTATTATCTGAAACTCCGGCAGCTATTTTGTTGTCCTGGAGTGTTGCATATAAACAATTGAAAACCCCAAATAAAAATTGACAATACTTAATCCTCACATTATATAATTATCTAGGTGCCTTACCAAAATTATCTTTGGCAACAGACACTTACGTTAAATTGTAAAAAAATAGCTTGATTTATTATTTGTCATAGCCATAAATCTAAGAAAATATCAGTCAAAGAATATAATATATTTTTGTCAGTACACATCGATTTCAATAGAAAACAAAGCTTAAAACGAATACACAAAGTTTTATATTCACCGCCATCTAAAATAATCTTTATCAACTTCTCCATAAAACCGAGTGGCGTTTCGCAGAAAATGACAATATAGAAGATACTAGTAGTACCTAGTTAGACTTGATGTCTAGTAGTAAATCTCTGTGTGGACTTACTTAATCGCACATAAATTTTACGTAATCATGAATCAATATTATCAATACAAAAAAATACTATTCTAATACTTTAGTTGTATTTATACAACATAATTGTGCCTCTGCATATTGTTGTTTATAGCGCCATCTAGTGTAAACTGCGAGAGTTTCTCCACGAGCGCGGCCCAACCCGGCTCGAGCGGCAGGAAGTTGTCCTCCTGGACGGATCGCGCGAGCTCGCGGTTCTCGTACTCCGGCACAGATGGCGCCATGGATGGGTAGCGGCGGCGGACGGACGACTTGCGGATGCTGCGCATCATTCCCTGCGATATGTTGCGTTCTGGAAACAACAGCCTGAAACTTTAGAATCAGTGGACCGGCGCGCTGCGAGGTTAAACTAGCTGCCAAGAAGCTACTTAGGCTCGAGCACCGCCGTAAAGTAGCATGTCTGTCTATTTTCTACAGGATTCATTTCGAGGAATGTGCGCAAGAGCTTCACGACCTAATTCCACGCTCCCCATTTCACTACAGGACTAGCAGAAAGTCGGCGAATTACCACCCATTTCTCGTTGAAATGACAAAAATCTGTACTCAGCGATATCGATCCACATTCCTGTTGCGTACTGCACAAGAATTCAATTCTTGGAATTTTCAAGGCTAGAGTGAATAGATATCTTCTAGATCGACGAGCTCCATCCTCGGCCACGCCGTCGCTTAACATCAGGCGAGTTGGTGGTCAATCGTAGATCTATAATGTATAAAAAAAACATCGATGCATAAGCAATGCCGTTCAACATGGCAATGCAGCAGCATGCTGTGTATGCTGTGAAGTGGTGGTGGATTGGGGCGTTTGGATTATCTTTAGACCTTTATCGGTCTGGGGTAATCGATTTGCTTTTTGTGTAGTAGTTTAGTTATGTATATGTTTGTTGTAAAAATAAACTAGAGAACACAATAGAAAAATCTATGTTTACTTTATAGATGGTAGAATCGGAAAAAAGGGACTTTAAATTCAAAAGTAACGGCAGTAAAATAAAAATAGCATCTAGAAATTTTAACATTCCAAGATCCACCATCAGAAGCTGATTCAAACAAAGATATATGCATATCTTTGTTTGAAAAAACCTGTATGAAAAACTACCAAGAAATATGTCACCAAAACGGCGAAAAAGTTTTATCGTAGGTAAGTAGGTAGGTAGTAGTTACTAGTAGTAGTCATTGTAATACAGAGGTCATTAAACCTTTTTGAATATAATTAATTAAAAGCGTCTTCTCGTCCAATATACCCCAGTCGAAAGTTTACGACCAGTGTTTTACCAGTGATGACATACGGCACTGGAACGTAGTCGCATACGTACGTAACTATGGGCCTTACCTTATAAGGTCTCCATAGCTCGTTGCGTGACCTTGAGCTTCCTTAAGCTCAAGTTCACGCAACGAGCTATGGAGAGGGCTATGCTCGGAGTCTCTCTACGAGATCGAATCAGAAATAAAGAGATACGTAGACGTACGAAAGTCACCGATATAGCACAGCGGATTAGCAAGTTGAAGTGGCAGTGGGCAGGGTACATAGCGCGTAGAACTGATGGCCGATGGGGCCGAAAGGTTCTCGACTGGAGACCACGCACCGGCAAGCGCAGCATAGGAAGACCAGCCACGAGACGGACAGATGACCTCATACAAGTGGCGGGTCTTCCCGCCACTTGTATGAGGTATATATCACTATATATCACTGGATGCAAGCCGCTTCCAATCGCTCTTTTTGGAAATCCATGGGGGAGGCCTATGTCCAGCAGTGGACTTCTTATGGCTGAGATGATGATGATGAATTAAATAGATAAACAAAACACCATCTAGCCCAAACTAAGCAAAGCTTGTACTATGGAACTAGATTGTATACTTATTGACTTTTTGTTGTAAATACATAGTTGTATGTAATATTTCTGATTATATGATGAGCATGGATGTTGATCCATGCTCATCATATAAATATTTGTCCTAGGTAGGGATCGAATCCTCGTGATGTAGGATGCTACTATACCATATAATGCGCCTTAGGCCTTAGGGGTAATCCGCCTCTGCAAACATGTCCGTACCACAAGCCAGCGAGACACTTTTGTTTTTTATTATACTGTTCGTCGGACAATCAGTGTATTTTTTCGCGATTGATCGCCAGGCGCCTCTAAGATCAGGCGCACTAGGCCCGGGCCTTTTCGGCCTTTAGGGTAATCCGCCTCTGGAAACATTCCATCATTAAATTGTTTGTGTGACGTCACATGACGTCGATGCCAAAAATGTATTAGTCGCTTGCGTCGTGTACGTCTAGCCCGTACCTTCGTTGGTGGTGAGCGGGCAGTACTTGATGGTGTGCGCGGAGTCCCCGGAGGCGCCGCAGCGGCGGCACACGAAGGCGCGCAGCACGGGGCACGAGACGCGCCCCCCCTCGTCCTTCAACGCGTGCGTCGCGCAGAACGCCGGCCGCTCGCCGTTGTTCTTGCAGAAGCGACACGCCTGCGGAGTGCGGACCGCCGCCGACCGGACGCGGCCGATACGTCACATGTATAGTACGCGTGGACACGTACCAAACACAAATACCCGACTGCAGAAAAGCGGATTTTGCTGTCTAACTTACGATTTTGAGTATACGTTTAAGATAAAAAAGTATGCGTGAAATCGATGTAAAAAATCATAAATGCGCATTCTTGAGACTAATTCTAGTACAAGTTTAGAAAACTGAAAAACCTCCGACAAAAAAAACGGCTGGAACGATTTTGATAATACATAGCTAAGAACATTCAGACCCAGACAGATCCAGATATACAAATACGTCTCACCTTCGTTTTTACTCAACTGCACACTACATAAGGAGGGTTATGTTTTTCGAGTGTATATATGTTTGTATGTATGTACTGTTTCTATATGATAGCTTACAGTCTAACCAATTTTTGACGAGCGAGGTGTCGATAGATTCGTCTTCACTTCCTGAGTGTCATAGGCTCTATTTGTGTAATAATTATATTTTAATTTTTTTTTAAATAGTTTTTTCGTAACCTCTAAAAAACTTTTTCATAACAAACAAGTGATTTTACTAGAATTATTCTAAAGAATGCGCATTTATAATCTTTTACAGCGATTTACGCATATTTTATTTATCACAAAAAACGTACACTCAACAGCGTATGAAACATAACGGAATCGTAAGTTGCATAAACCACTGTTTTTCTGCAGTCGGGTATTTTGTTTTTATTTTGAAATAGACACTTTTTCTATTGGTTTCTTATAGGTAAACGTGCTCCATCATAGACCGCAACGTCGCTTAACATCAGGCGAGTTGGCGGTCAAGCGCAAACCTATTACTACATAGAAGAAACATGTATGAAATGATTTATATATATGGTTATGATCCGTGATGTTGTAGATACCTTGTAAAGTTTGTGCCGTCTCTCGTGGGTCATCTCCCGCAGCAGGGTGTACACCACCGCGTCCGGCAACGAGTTGAGCACGCGCACCTGCTCGGCGCTCACCATCTCGCGGGCCGCCTGCTCCGCCGAGACACTCGCGCCGCCTGCCTCGGGGGAGAACGGAGGTACGTCTGGAACAAAACAACCGACGGAACAACCCAACGTTAATGAGAGCTTTAAAAACACTAAATTGCAGATAGATGACACTAGTACGATATAGCTTTTATCATTTATATTATCATATGTTCGATTTATTTTTTGACAAATGTACCTATTAGAAATATTAGAATATACGTTTACGAACGCAGTCAACACAAGTTGTTCGACTTGACAGATGAAACAATCTAAAAGATCCGTCGGAAAATGCTCGAAATTCAGTTTTTGTAGATGGCGCTGGCAGATAGCTAATATTTTTTATTTGAAAGTTTGAAACGTTTGAACGGATAAACTTGAGCCATATATTTGCCAATCAACCTTAAACCATTATTACATGATCTGTGCTTAAACGTTGTATATTTTTATATTGTATTTCGTGTCCAAAACATACTTTTATTAATTGTGATTTAGGTACGTGAATTACCATGTTTCATACGGTTACAATAGATGGCGCGGCGATCCATTGAAAGAAATAATTGAAAACTTGTGTCACTTAAAAAATATCAACAGATCTTTATTCAGTTGCAACAGTCCGAAATCAAAGCAATATCCTACTGAATCCTTTTTTACCCAATTATTCAGTAAGGTTAATATCGTTCCGCTATTAAGTCCATACAAAAACTGGGGAGTTAGAAAAGTGGTATTCTAATTTTGTGAACTCCAATAGAACAGAAAACTAAATGTATCACAATTTCTTTGCATTTCGAAGCGTAAACGTTTGTATAAATAGAAACGTTTGCCAACTGTCTTATATAAGCTTGCTGAACACTTCCAGTTACTATATTTTACTAAGAATTCTGTATTGGTTTATAATTAACGTTTTTCGGTACTTAAGGCAGATAATAATATGTGTACTATCTGTGACTAGTAAAGAAAATAGTTGATTTGTGATGGATGGTAAGTTACCGTCTAAGATAGGCGTGGATGTAGCGAAGTTGGTATCGCCGATGGAGCGCGGGCGCGGCAGGCGCACGGCAGGCGAGCTGTCGGGTGCCGGCCACGACCTCTGCCGCAAGTACACCGACGGGGCCGCCGCCGGGAGGTCTGCAGGAATCAGGACAACAGTCAGGAGATACACGCGCTACGGTGACGGTGGCTCTCTCTCGCGCGGTCTCAAGGGACGATTCCGCTTTACCGATTGTTGTATGTTGAAGGCTACAATAGTAAACATTAGTATTGGCAAGGGGATTGGTTCCCGAATGATTTCCCGATTGACTAGAGAATGCCAAAATTCATCAATTTTGTAATAATGTTACAACTAGCAAGTAAGTTTAGAATTTTAAAAAAACCCTCGACATATAGGCTAAACCGATTTTGATTAAACATAAGCTAACAGAACACTCGATCAAAATTCCTTGATCAAACAAAAACACAAGATCAAATAGGACCATCCGTTTGGAAGCCACGATGCCACAGTCAGACACACACACAGATATACATACACATGTCAAACTTATAATACCCCTCCTTTTTGGTCGGGGGTTAAAAACAAATCCGTTTTCCCGACTGCGCAAGACGTTTAAGTTACATACACAAAATTCCTCAAACAAACCTCCTTCATTCATGACAAGTATCTTTGCTATAATGTATACATGTATAACTACATACATGACATGAATACGAACACTCGAAAAACATAATCCTCCTTGCGCAGTCGGGTAAAACGAATGGGTAACAGATTTTGTGATAGTGATGTGGTTGTAGTGACTCACTGGGCTGCGTCGAAGTCGTCCACGCCCCGTCCGGGTTGTAGGGCGAGTCGTAACCGTTCAACTTGAACTCGCGCCGTACCTCTTCCAGCTTGCTCTTCTGCATCACTGCGGGCATTATAACCATTGTATAGTTCCCATCACGTAATAAGAACGCTGGTAAGCGCGGACAAACCAGCGGCAGCGTTCTTTTTGATTGGAACTATAATAATTATGCAGTCTAATCACGACAGTTTTTAGGTTTCCGTACTAAGGGTGCGTGCGGGAGCCTATTCTTGAGGCTACGGTGTCTGTTTATCTGTATACACTTAAACGGTTGTATCTAAAATACATACAAAAATTTGAGCTTGAATTATTAGTATGTACAAGTATTTTTGCACGCACGAAAAAGCATGACTCATTGTCACTTTCCGCCTGAGCCGAGCGTGCAAGCGAGAGCGCGGAACAAGCGAAAGAGAGGCACGATCGGCCTAAGCGTTCGGTTTGTGACGCATCGTTATCACGTAAAATTATCGTCAGTAAGTCGACTTTACAGACAACCATTTTTTGTAAATTTTCAAAATCTGTTTTTGCTGACAAGCGGGGCCATAATTAGACTGGCCTTGTGGCTCAGTTGGTAGTGTGTCTACGTCTACCTGCTGCTGAACTGAAAGGTCGTGGGTTCGATCCCCACCCAGGGCAAACATTTGTGTGACGAGCATGGATGTTTGTTCTGTGTCTGGGTGTTTCTATGTATCATATGTATATATTTACAACAAAAAAAATGTATTCTATCAGCCATCTAGTTTCATAGTACAAGCTTTGCTTAGTTTGGGCTAGATGGTGTTGTGTGAAATGTCCACAAATATTTATTTATTATATAAACTTGCGTAAATATTTTTTGGAATAACAATAGTTTAAAAAAACTGAAAAAAATTACTTCAAAATACACAATTCGTTTGCTTGGATGACATAGGTATTTTTTCAGTTATTTTGTTATAAAAACCAAAGTACTGAACCGATATTGATAAAATTGATATGGGACTACCTCTGAACAAAACAAAAAAAAAAAAAAGAATTCAAAACGAGAATCGTCAAAAACAATTAATAATTAACTTTGGAACGCACTTTTCATAGATTCTTATACTTAGTGCCATCTATCGGCAATTTTCAAAATTCATTATTTTCTTTTGAAATCCCTCATTTCACAATCCCTCGACATTCTGAATGTACAATAAGGTAGAGAGAACGATTTCGAATCAAATGCGAATCCGATCGTGAAACAGAGTACAGGGTGTTTGCGTCTAGCTAGATAAAAGGCGTACACTACCCGATTTCTCGGGCCTTGTCTATCGGGTCCGTCTCTTAGTATACACTCTCACGTCTCTTAGCTTAGTATACATTAGTATGTCCCTGCCGACAGGGCACGATAAATTGGGTGGTGTAAAAGGCCTTTTAGTAGGTATACATACAGTCGATGTAGCTGGCAGATCTGTGATCCATATGTAGCGACTTCGGTCTTGGCTTCTCCCGCGGCAGCCATGCTGAGAACTGCGACACAACATTATATTGACACAGGCAAGTATAAAGTTATTTTTATAGGGAATTTACGTGAGTGTTGGATCGGATCCGTGGAATTTTATTCACCTATAAGCAGAAACGTCTCTAGCTCATGTAGCGCCTATGTACAGCTAGCGCCCTCTAGTAAGAGCGCGGTCAAAATGGAATAGGTACAAATTTTAACATGTCTTTATAAATGTAATGTAAATGTTAAATAAAACCGGACAAGTGCGAGTCAGACTCGCCGACCGAGGGTTCCGTACAAACTAAATAAAATAAAATAAAATCATATATTTTTTTTATATTTTCCTTCATAAACCAAAAAATATACATCGTAATAATATTTAACACATTCCTTGCTTACCACTCGGATCCGAGTGGGGTGGGGCTATAGTAGCTGCGCCTTCCACTCGGATCCGAGCGAGCGTCCCGTTCATTTTGTAGTAGTCAGTAAAACGCCGGCGTTTGAGGCAGTCAACGTTGCTTTGCGCGGCCACTCTGTACTTAATCAAAATTCTCCTAAAAAGTTTTGGTTCCCAGCTGAAGTGTAGGGTCTGCAAGGGGCGAAGAATGTGTTAGAAACCTGTTTTAGCTTATGCTAATGAGGCTCTTTCATATGATACCCCACATGATACGGTTAATTCACTTTAAAATTTGGGCCCTCATTCCTGGCATAGAGACACTATTTTTTTGTGATTAAATTAAAAATGTTCATTCCCGAGATAAAGGTCTTGACACCCGGACAGACGGACGGACAGGCGGACAGACGGACAACAAAGTGATCCTATAAGGGTTCCGTTTTTTCCTGTTGAGGTACGGAACCCTAAAAAAATATATGATTTCCCCCTTTTATTTAGTTTGTACGGAACCCTCGGTGGGCGAGTCTGACTCGCACTTGTCCGGTTTTATTACATCTTACATCGCGTGCACTGCGAAAAGTATTCATAATAGAACAAAATTTGGTGCAAAAATAGAACGTAGGTTAGTATTTAGTATTTAGGTATTAACTATCAAATATAAACGAATACTGTTATTATAGTTTTGCGACAGGGATGAATTAAGAGGTAGGAAACGGGGTTAATTGATTGTGTAAAAGTTACAAGGTTTTAATTTTGGGGATATTAATTCCAGTATTTATATTAACTAAGAAGTGCAAACGAATACTGGTATTATAGTTTCGTAGCGACAGGAACGAATTAAGATTTATACACGGGGGAAGGGCAGTTAAAAGATTACACAGAAGTTCCAGGGTTGAATGTTAGGGTGAGAGCGGGGCAAGAGGGAGCAGAGCTGGCGAGAGTGAGGCATTAGTGTGATGGATGGAAGCGTCACGGGAGCGGGGTGAGAATGGGATAAAATAAGCGAGGTGGGAGAGAGTGTGGGGCGGGAGTGAGGCGTAAGCGAGGTGAGAGTGGAGGGATTACAGTGAGAGGGGTGGGATTACGGTGGAAGGGGGTGAGTGTGGAGAAGGATTAAAGTGGGAGTGAAAAGGGAGCAACAGACTCGGGCTGGGAGCAAGGTGGAAGCGAAACAGAAGTGGAACGGTATCGGTGTGTCAGTCAGGGGGATGCAGGAACGGTGAGTCAAGTGGGGTGCGGTAGGAGCGAGGTAAGAGCGGAAGAAAAGCAAGGTGTGAACGGTATGAGTACAGGAGTTGAATGAGAGTAAGACGGCAGTAGGGTTGGAGCGAGGCGGGAACGGGACAAGTGCTGAACGGAACGGAGTGGGAGCGAATGGAGAAAGTAAAATGAGAACAAAGTGGGAGTGCGAAAGGTGCGAGGCAGAATAGCGAGTGAGTGTAGGGTGGAAATGGAGTGAAAGCGATCTGAGATCGGGAAGAACGGAACAGGAACAAGTTGAGAGCCGAACGGGAGCAGGGTTGGAGCGGGGCGAGAAAGGGATGAGAGTTTATTTTTCATTGAAATACATAAATCTACGTTATACCACTGACCCGACATTAATAGATTGGGTCGGAAGATTGGTTGGAGCAGGACGGAAGTGCGGCGAGATTAAGTTAGGAGTGAAACACGAGCAGGGCAGATGCGGTACAGGAGCATTATCTTGGTGGGGGTGCAGTGAGTGCAAGTAGGAGCGTGACGAAACGAATTCCTTCGTGAACGAATTTCTTACGCGTACGAAGTCGCGGCGGGCAGCTAGTTATCTATTCGAGCATTTATCTAACTAGGTATTTTGTATGAATTTGTGACCTAATTAGTCAACTAACAACTTTTTTAGTAGCCATATTGATTTTGTTTAATAAATTTTAAACATCGTTATTTCTTTAATAATTAGAATGACTTGGCCAATATACCTAAATATACTTAGTGTAGTTTTTGACGAGCTCTGACCCTGGTGCAAGTAGCGGCTAATAATCTTATTTTTTATATTTTAATCTAAAGAAAAGCCGATATATTTCATATTTACTCAATTAGAATAATCCACTGCGTCAACGCTTACTTCCCAAAATTACAGTGTACCGGAGCTAGGGTTGCCAGGTCGCCAAACCTAATAGCCGGACAGACCAGCCAGTTTGGCCGGTCATTTGGGTAAAAAGGCCGGACACCCTACATTATTGAGGTTTTAGTGTCTCGGTATTAATAAGTACGAAAAAAAATGTTTGCAAAATCAAGTTTTTTTTATTATTATTTACCTTAAATGTTGTTAAATTCTAATGAAATATAAATAAAATCGAATGCCAAGTCAATCTAAGTACTTTATCATAAATCAGTCAAATAAAGTCATCAGTAAAAATTAAATTCTAGATAAACATTTATCAACTTTTTAAGATTCTTCTTAAATTGCACAAATAAGTGCTCGCTCGTTTGCGAAATGTAAAAAAACCTAACAAAAGCCGGACAAACCGGACACTGTTTATTTTGGCCGGACACGCAATTAAAAAGCCTATGTCCGGCTTTATCCGGACGCCTGGCAACGTTAACCGGAGCGGTAGAAGTAGAACTCAAACTGTGGCAGCAGAACGTATGAAGTACGACTTTGAGAATGCCGCGTTCGTCCACGCCAATTTGAACTTTATTTTTTATTATAAGCAGCCGAATTCGCAATGATTGTCGGCGTGATTTCAAACGAATCAAAACAGATGCCGACACGCGCCATTGGTAGAGATGCGACACCCACTACTAAACCAATATAGACTAAGTATAATAAATTATCTGTTTTAAGCAAAGAGATTCCAATCTATGGTTTTAAGGTTTAAACCATGTTGAAACAAAAGTTACTACGTATCGTAAGAGGTGTATTGGCGCACCTTGCTTTGCTGTAACTCGACACATAAGAAGAGCTCCGGACGCCATACAAAATGTATGCAAACCGGAGCTCGTTTACGTGGGGTTGAGTTATAACGACCTGCGTCTTATGTCATAACACGGGCGCATATTAAGTATATTATAAAATTATATGAAACGCTTTAGTTCCACTTTTATCGAGCGTACCATCAAAATGTGGAATATGCTTCCTGAATCATCATCAACAGCTCAGCCACAAGATGTCCACTGCTAGATATAGACTTCCCCCATGGATTTCCAAAAAATACCGTTGGAGCTGTTGGCAGGGCAGCAGCATCATGCAGCATCTTTCTGGCACTTAATATGAGGTCATCTGTCCACCTCTTCCTACGCTACACTTGCCGGTACGTGGTCTCCACTCGAGAGCTAATCGGCCCCATCGGCCATCAGTTCTATGTGACCTGCCCACTATCACTTTTTATGCAAGATAGATCTACGATTGACCACCAACTCGCCTGATGTTATGCGACGGTGTGGCCGAAGACGGAGCTCGTCGATCTAGAAGATATTTATTCACTCTAGCCTTGAAAATTCCAAGATTGTAGGTTTCAGGAAACAGAGATGGCGGCAAAGAAAGAAAGAAACGGGGGTAATTGATTGTGTTTAAGTTTCAAGGTTTTAATATTGGGGGTATGAATTGTAGTAAACGAATACTGTTATTATAGTTTCGTAACGACAGGGATGAATTATGGAGTTGATACAGGGGCCAGGGGGTAAAAGATTATAATATGAAAGTTTAAGGGTTTTAACGTTAGGGAAATGAAATGTAGGATTTAGATCAACTAATACCTATGTAGATATCCCACCAAAACATTTCATGCATAAAATTGGTTGCCATGTCTCGCATTGTCATATCATACCACTTTCACTGACAAAAAGATATCAGATGAGATCTGACTGAATCTGAAGAGCCAAGCCGCTAACTCAACTCTACAAAGTCTAACGCGACAATCCTTATCTCTGTAAGCTTTCAATCTTGGTCAAGCATGGCTTGGCCGTTTTCCGGCTGTCAGCTACAAACATATCTCGCATAACATGTCGTAGATCGACTTATAAAGAAGTAAAACCGGACAAGTGCGAGTCAGACTCGCCCACCGAGGGTTCCGTACAAACTAGTAGATAAAAGGGGGAAATCATATATTGCTTTATATTTTCCTTCATAAACCGAAAAATATACATCGTAAAAATATTTAAAAACCTGTTTTAGCTTATACTAATGAAGCTCTTTCATATTATACCCCACATGATATGGTTAAAGAACTTTAAAATTTGGACCCTCATTCCTTGCATAATAACACTATTTTTTGTGATTAAATTAAAAATGTCCAGTTTTCGGATATTTTCCTATATGTGTACTAAAACACAATGCTTCTTGCCAAATTTCATAGTTCTAGGTCAACGGGAAGTACCCCATAGGTTTGATTCCCTTGTGAGTGTCGAAATTTGCGTATTTTACGACATACTCGGCTATAACTTTTTTTACGCAAGCTGAGAAATTTTATTTTTCTTTCTGCAGCAAGAGACTATGGATCTGCGTATATGGTTTTAATTTCAACACGATACCTTTACGCGTTCCCGAGATAAAGGTCTTGACACCCGGACAGACGGAGAGACAGACGGACAACAAAGTTCCGTTTTATTCAAGAGAAAAACGATCAAAGCACCAAAGCTTTATATATATAGTTTTTGTGAGAAAGTATGCGGAAAATCGCTGTAAAAGATTATAAACGCGCATTGTTTAGAATAATTCTAGTAAAATCACTTGTTTATTACGCAATAGCTCGTTGAAGGTTACGAAAAATGTTTTTTTTTATTTTTGCATGAGATGTATTATTATATTACAAAAAAAAATAGCCTATGACACTCTGGAGGCGATGACGAATCTAATGACACCTTGCACATCAAAATCTTTATGCTGTCCTAAAAAAACATATCTACATACATAATATACTCGAAAAACATAACCCTCTTTTTTACGCAGTCGGGTAATAATAACGTCTGTTTGTCTAGTCTGTTCTGTATACATAAACATATCTGAGTCGAGCTCGCAACTCTCGTCAATCCAACAAACGAACGATAGATGGTCGCCAAAGGCGCCGATAAATGAGCCGTTTATACAATACTGTAGGTAGGTATGTATAGCATACATATCTCAAGTCAATGTTATTTATTGTAACTTGTAACCTGAAGCCCGGATTACGTCAAGAAACAAGTATGTACCTATAAGTTTAGAAAACTCTAAAACCCCCGACAAAAAATATCTAATGCGCCATTTTGTGATGGCGGCCATATTGGATTTGAAATTTATGATAGTGTATAGTATTCTACTCGTCAATCCCTTTCATTTGATACCTACCCATATTGAGGGAGTTGTAAAAAAATATGTACTTACTTAATCATCCATTTTGTGGCGGCGGCTATCTTGGACCGATTTTCATCAATATAGCTAAGAACACTCCCGACTAATTCAACTTTAAAACAAAAAAAAAAACAAAAAAACAATTCATCTGTTCGGGAGCTAGGTACTTACGTTGCCGCAGACAGACACACACACAGACACGTCAAACTTATAACACCTGTCGTTTTTGCGTCGGGGGTTAAAAAGCTGGACAACAACACTTAATAAAACCGGCCAAGTCCGAGTCGGACTCGCGCACGAAGGGTTCCGTACCATTATCTATATACCGAAAAAAAATCACGTTTGTTGTATGGGAGCCCCGTTTAATATCGTTTTATTTGACGTTGTCACATCAAAAAAAATATTATTCTACGACTTTCTCGGTATAACTAATATGCATATCCATGCCAAATTACAGCTTTCTAGTACTAATAGTATTTGAGCAAAGCCGCGGACAGACAGACAGGACGAAACTATAAGTGTTCCTTGTTTACTACGGAACCCTAAACAATAAAAACCAATCAGACATGGACACAATTAAATTGTAGGTATTAATCACAAACAAAATAAATTACATATAGGTACATATATAGAAAAATTATATGTACCTACTTAATTTAAAAACTGGAAAAACGGACTTCAATTCGTTTACTTGGATGACATTTATCCAGTCATTTTGTTATAAAAAACAATTTTGATAAAAATTATATGTACCCACCTCTGAAGTATGGCCTACTCGTACCAAACAAAAAAGAATCATCAAAATCGATTCACAATTGGCGAAGTAATCGGTGAACAAACATACAGTCCAAGTGATTATTGTCTATTTACCAATACAAGCAAGGATAAAGGTAAAAATACTTATAAGAAATACCTATTTGTTTAACCGAAAAGAAGGAGGTTCTCAATTCGACTGTTTTTTATGTTTGTTCAGCGATTACTCCGTAATACTAATATCTCAGAGGTGGTCCCATGTAAATTTTATCAAAATCGGTTCTGTGCTTTGGTTTTTATAACAAAATAACTGAAAAAGTAATAATAATAATAAATATAAGTTTTTTTTTCAAAAAGCCGTGGCCATAATTAATATCTGTGTGAACCTTTTTTTAATATTACTCCAATCTAAATAAACAAGACCATCTCGCAAAATATTTCCACTCTGTGAATTTGTAATGTTTAAAAATATTATGCGCGAGAGAGATAGCTGCGCACTTTCGGCAGAGCCTTAACTTGCGAACAACAGTGTTGCACAAAAACAATAGTTTCCAAGAAGCGTTCCTTTATCTCCACCGTTCTAGTTCTACCCGCTTTGAGCAAAACAAGCAAAAAAATCGTTTTGAACATCGCCAGATGTCAACAAACACTAACAACCTACTACTACCTATATTGAACAGTTAACATTTTGTTATTTGTAAATAAAATAATCTACGAATTTTTCGTATTGTAGATACCTATTAATTATTAATGCACGTTTTGAAATGCCCAGAAAGAGAATAAAGCGCTTTCGTAAATGGGTACGTATTTCTATTAAAGGAGGTGTAATTTTCAACAGACAACAAGCATGTACGTACCTATATTAAAACAAAAACAAAATCGCGACTGCAGAAAAGCAGTTTTTGCAGCCTAACTTACGATTTCGTTACGCTTGATACGCTGTTGAGTGTACGTTTTTTGTGAAAAAGTATGCGTAAAATCGCTGTAAATGATTATAAATGCGAATTCTTTAGAATTATTCTAGTCAAATCACTTGTTTATTACGAAATAGTTCGTTAGAGGTTACGAAAAACGCGTTATTTTTATTTTGCAACAGATGTTATACCTACCTACCTATTATATTTAAAAAAAATTACACTCTGACACTCTGGAAACTAAGAGTAATCTAACGACAGGGGTGTTTCTATACGACAGTCTACAGATTAAACGACTTGACCAATTTTGGTGTGCGGGGGTACATCAAAATTGGTCAAGCCGTTTAGGCTGTAGGCTGTCATATAGAAATATACATACGTACACTCGAAAAACATTACCTTCCTTCTTACGCATTCGGGTAAAACTTGATAAACGTGATTTCTTGCCATCGCACATATCATAACAAAATTAGTATTAGTAAATAAGAAAATATTGTTGTTTCAGATAAGCAAAAATATCTAGATATATTGGAACAATGTACCTACATAAATAACAAGTAGAAACATGCACATGGCAACAAATCAGAACAAAGTAATAAGTACCATGTTTGTTTCTTACTGCATGCAAAGAAAAAATTTAAATCAAACTTACCGAAGATCCGAAGTCATTCATTTTTTAAATCACAATAAATTAATTTTTAAATCGAGTTCGATTTAATTTGAAACAATTCTGCTAAATTTTGACGCGTTCTCCGGCGCGTGCACGTCATCAGACAATTTGATCCCGAATGCATGCATTTAGTGGCATTTAATGGTTTCCTATTGGCCGAATTCGTTTTAGCGTACAGCCCGACCAAGTTATTTGATCTTGTTACTTGTAGCGCTGTTATCGGTTTTTAGTGACGTTTGTATGTAAACTTCTTGAGTTCCAGTTTTTCTCACAAGCGCTGTGTTAATTTGTAGTGTTTGTGCGACTCGGAAAAAATATTACTTTCTCTGTCTAAGTTTAAGTTATAGGCTAGGTTGATTTATTTGTATCGCGACGAACGAAATTAGATGAGTGTCTATTTACAAAAATGTTTATTTTGACTTGTATAAAGATAGATATATTTAGAGGAAACGTAACTTAGATGTCTCTTCGTTTACGGTTCAAGCATAGCAACAGACTGCGGCTAAGTACGTGCATAATATGATAGGGTTCCGTAGCCAATGTTTACGATCATAATTCAAGCTGTTATAGTTGACCGAGCGAGCGAAGCGTCTCTACATTACATTTCATTTCCTTTATATATGTATATAATATTCCTCTATGCTACATCAACTGGCCAAATTTTCTTTTGTGTGTCTGTTTGTTTTTGAGTTTGTGATTTGTTTGTATGTTGGTACTCGCGTGCAGGACGTAATTTTAAACGATTTTTTATGAAACTTGGCATATAGGTTCTATGGATTATTTAATTATTGTTTTGTTGTCGGCGATTTTTGATAGGAGGGGTGGTTCACAATTATTACAACTTGTGGTAAAAATGAACAGAATTGGTCAAGTGGTTGTCGAAATATGACAACCAACTTGAGACTGCGTGTAACAGTGAGGGTGCGTGGATGTGCTTGATGCATTTTAGTGCTGAATAATTTTCTTGATTTTACGTTTTCTCCATTCATAAAATTATTATTTGTTTTTATAAGAATATACATTGTTTTTAGGGTTCCGTACCCAAAGAGTAAAAACGGGACCCTATTACTAAGACTCCGCTCTCTGCCTGTCCATTCGTCGTCTGTCACCAGGCTGTATCTCATGAACCGTGATAGCTAAGACAGTTGAAACTTTCACAGATTATGTATTTCTGTTGCCGCTTTAACAATAAATACTAAAAAATAGAATAAAATAAATATTTACAATCTCTCAAGCTCCTACAACAAACGTGATTTTTTTGCACGATATTGATAACGGCAACAGGTAGACGCTTTAAATGTTCACAGAATATTAAGTTATATTATTCACTTTAAAAATAAATAATTAAATTTAAATAAACTTCTTAGAGCTCCCATACAACAAACGTGATCTTTTTGTCGTTTTTATAGAAAATGGTACTGAACACTTCGTGCGCGAGTCCGACTCGTACTTGGCTGATTTTATTTTGCTCGATATTGATAACGGCAACAGGTAGACGCTTGAAATATTCACAGAAT
This sequence comes from Lycia hirtaria, assembly GCA_947563715.1. Lineage (NCBI taxonomy): Eukaryota > Metazoa > Arthropoda > Insecta > Lepidoptera > Geometridae > Lycia > Lycia hirtaria. The sequence continues at coordinate 33,044,022 of OX387375.1, forward strand.
ATTGAGTTATATTTTTCACTTTAAAATAAATACTTAATTAAATTAAAATAAAATTAATATTTGAGAGGGGCAAGGGCAGGGCCGAATCAACCCTATCGGGGCCCCTAGGCAATGCAATTTTCAGGGCCCCTTTCCTTTATCCTTTTCTTACTTTTTAATATATATTTTTTCTATTACTAAAGTCGAGTCGATCAGATCGACTCCTGCTTTTTGCTTATAGAATAGATTACAGATGTGTGTGGCCAAGGCCGTAGCCAGCAATACATTTAGGGGGGGGGGCAGCATTGGACCATGCGAGGGGGGGGGGGTCTTTGTTTTTATAATACATTTTTGTAATTGTTAGCGGCGTGTCCTAAGTTTTTGTGGCCCAGATGAACCAAACAAGTATTTGTGTTAAGAGAAAAATGAAATACCCGACAGGGATAAGAACGAGTTTTACGTTACCAAAACTTATAAATACAACCATTTGAATGTATTGATTGCAAATTTATTATTTTTTTTTTTTTTTTTTTTTTTTATCAGCCCTGTTTGTACAAACTGTCCCACTGCTGGGAACGGGCCATCTTCTCATTGTGAGAAGGGTTAGGCCATAGTCGGCCACGCAGGCCAAGTGCGGGTTGGCAGACTTCACACATCTTCAAGATCATTGAGAACTCTCAGACATGTAGGTTTCCTCACGATGTTTTCCTTCACCGTTTGAAGTTGGCGGCAATCAACAATACGCACATAACTTCCAAAAGACAGAGGTGCGTGCCGTGGGATTCGAACCCAGGACCTGCGGATCGCAAGTCAGACGGTCTCACCACTAGGCTGCCGGAAACTATTATTCCTAATAATAAAAAAAATACTTTATAGAAAATTACAAACATACGTTTTTATGTGAAAGTATGCGCAAAACCGCTGTAAAAAACTATAGATGCGCATTATTTAGAATAATTCTAGTGAAACCACTTATTAATTACGAAAAAGCTGGAGTTCTAACGAATCTAACGACACCTCGCACATCAGAATCGGTCAAGCCGTTTAGGCTTGTAGGCGATCATATACATACCCATATACGTACATAAATACACTAGAAAATCATAACCCTCCTTCTTACACAGTCTGCTGAATATAATAGGAAATATTCAGGCGCGAGCGAAGCGAGCGCGAAATTTGTCGAAACTTTTATCAAATTTTTGGTATTCATATGCTAATTTGCTGGTAATGTTGTCACAGTATTGACATAGCTCAAACATACAAAGGATATTAAATAACTTAAAGGATAGGAAAGATTTTTGATAATGGTCAGGATATTTCGGTCCCGAAATATCCTGTGGGTTTGAACACCCAAACCCCTCTCTCTCTAAGCTCTCGATAAGCTCTCTCGCGACGTGTACTGATCTTCTACGAGAACTACTAGTATATAGTCAATGAACATCATTATCATCTCAGTCACAAGAAGTCTCATACTGGGGGGGACCGGACCCCCCATAGTATTGGCCGAAAAAAAATTAAGTGCTGTCAAACTGCCCTGAATATCGCGGATGTTACAAAATAAACATAAACACCTGATGCGCGGTTGTCATAGCGACAGTTCTCAGAAGTATGACCTACCACAAAATCAATTCGCGTAACACTCATACAAAAAAGAAACAGGTGAATTGAGAACCTCATCCTTTTTGAAGATGGTTAAAACTACTAGATATAAGAACCATATTGTTATGAACTGTTTTATCGGCACTAGTATAACGACTTCGAGTTCAAGTTATACTAGGCAGGTACCTAAGATTAACAAGCCTAAGCGGCTTTTGATGCGAGAACTGTAATTAGATTTATCTTTATATTATGATAGTCAAGTATGACTGCCGTAAGCTACATTTTTAGTATTAATAAATAATACAGCTGTCACTGTCACAAATAAAAACGATAATTATAGTTTAAAAAACTGAAAATAAACCGACTTCAAAATACGCAATTTGTTTACTTGAATGATATTTTACCAATTATTTTGTTATAAAAACCAAAGTACCTACTGAACCAAATTTGATAAAATTTATATGGGATCACCTCTGAGTGAACAAAAAAACGATAATTTTACGTGATAACGTCATGATAGATGCGTTACAAGCTGAACACTTAGGCCGATCTAGCCATATTTTATATATTTTTCCTCCTTTTTTGTTACACAATGTTCTTATAATGTGCGATACATAAGTATCTGTAAGATCTACCGTACTTGTTGCATTATAATAAGGAAACTACAAGTCCCTATTTTTGGAAAGGTCATTGGTTTCTAAACACAGTTTAAACTAGTTTGAAGCCAATGGGTTCACATTTAGCATGTATTTGTTTTTAGGGTTTCGTACCTCAAAAGAAAAAACGGAACCCTTATAGGATCACTTTGTTGTCCGTCTGTCTATATGTCTGTCCGGGTGTCAAGACCTTTATCTCGGGAACCCATATACGCAAATCCATATTCAATCAATATTTTGCTGCAGAAAGAAAAATCAATTTCTCAGTATTCATAAAAAAAAAGATGATTACAAACGATGATTTTGTTTAAAAGTTCATTCGTCTTAAATGTAGGTATGCGCGAGCAAGACGGACGATGGTTGAACTACGGACTCGCCTCGGAAGTTTATAGACCGATTGAAATAATTTTTATAGTACATGTATTACATTTTATGTATGTATGTATCAATTTAAACTATTATTCCAGCGAAATAAAATCTATGCTTATTATATTATGGATAGACGTAAGGTTACAAAATAATACAAATAGTTTTGAACACAGCTTTTATTACAGCCTCGATAGAAGATTTAACATAGTAGGATCTCTGTGAATACTGATGCGACTAAACGCGAGATAGAATAACATTACAGTTAACAGTATATTCCTTCTGCCTTTACACTAGTCTCAGGCTATTCGATACTTTACAACAATAACATAACTCTGCTTTTATCAAGTGTGTATTTTAAAAAAAGCATGTTTTTTACCCGTGTTTACAATTTATAAAGCAATATCGAGCTAGTGACCAATCAAAGCTCTTATTTGCGAAATCATGTTCCGCCATTCGTCGTCTGCCAATGTCCATTACATTGTAAAACAGGTAATAAAACTTTCTATGGTTTTTCAAGTTACACAAAAATGATGAACAAAATCAAAATGAACTCTTACTCGACTAACTTCAAATTCACAAAAAAGCTGTTCCTTAAAAAATCCAATCGCTTTCAATGTTTAGGGAACAGCATGTTGAAATATAAAAAAAAAAAACGGATTTATGTATCACGTATATTTTACAATTTTATAACAAATAAATGTAAAATATACGCGATAAATCCGTTAAATTTGTTTCATTTCAATGAGTACTTCAAAAGAAGTATACTTCAAAAAAAAGTAATGATGGAATAGCCAAAAACTCCTTCGCTGCGAGATTCAAACATTATTTTAGTTATTATACAGCAGACATACAAAAGAAATCAGTGCGGCGTATCGTCGTTCTACGAACAATACGACACAAGTGTGAATATGATTACAAGTAATTTACTAAAATGTGATTTTGTGTGTGTGTGAGATGACATACAGCGTGACATACACTAACCCATGGATGGAGTGAATTTAACAGACATCGAGTGAAATCATTGTGTGTTTTTCTTCTTCTTTTTTGTTTTGGACCCCGCGATTAGCGATTTGCCTGTGTCAAGTATTGAAATATTTTCAAGTTTCTTGAATAATACAAGTTATATAGTGTTCTAGACACAGTCTAAGTCACGTAAACAGTCCCCCTCTGGGCCATGGGCTGGCGACTCCTTGTTTACCATAACAGTTTACAGTTAGTGGATAAATGAGGGCCAATAATGTACAACGTGATAAACCACGACACCTTCATGTCAAATTTTGTTTAACTTGGTCGTTCAATTTTACATGCCAAAGGGTTTGAGTTGGCATTAGGCGTATTAACCGATAAAGCTTCCTTAAGATAAACCCCAGCTAGAAGACAGTACTATCTCGTTCTAAGAAAACACGCCCTCAATCCAACCAATAGGAAAACAGAACTTCAGCCAACCACCAATTATCATGCTATAAATTATAGATACCACAACATTAATTGTAATCCCTACTCATTCATTATATTTATTGATGCATTCACACTAATCGTATTACCGCAAAAAAACATAGAAATAAATAAGTCTGACACAGAGGCAAAAACAAAAATAAATAGGTTTGATACCGAGAGAGGTCCTAGATCACTTGTATCAATACACTGTTATTTTCGTTGGCTAAGAGTGATCACTGTTCAGTCACACACACACAAGCATATGGTTCCAGGTTTCAACATATATTTAGTTAGCATCTACGAAGTACTCCTGGGCAGCCTTGGTGTCAGGCTTGATGGTCTTGGCACCGGGCTTCCAGCCGGCCGGGCACACCTCACCATACTTGTCCGTGTACTGGAACGCTTGCACTAGTCGCAGGGTCTCCTCTACCGACCTGGAAAATTGTTTACAACAAATAGGATTTAATGTTGATAAGGTACATTGAGAGGTTTTAAGTCTAAAGCATAACATAATAGTCATGAAATTCATAATTTGAATAAAAATAATAATTTCGATGTCTGTATGTATAGGACTTACTTGATGACGGTTTAGGTCCTGACACCGACCTCAAAAATAGGTGGTTTACGTACCTACTTAGGTAGACGCCTAGTATTGATTTCTTCGTGTTATTTTACTCTTTTCAGTTAGAAGTCTGTTTAATTTTTTTAAATATAAACTACACTCATTATAGAAACATACATACTCACATATAAACATACCCACACACATACACTCGAAAAACATAACCCTCCTTCCTAGGCAGTCAGGTAAAAAAAAACAACATCGAAATTGGTTAATGTTTAGTACACAAGTAATATATATTAAAAGAAAAACAAAATACCTGACTGAAGAAACAGTCTTTGCAGTCTAACTTACTATTTCGTTATGTTTGATACGCTGTTGTGTGTACGTTTTATTTGAGAAAGTATGCGTAAAATGCTGTACAAGATTATAAGCGCGCATTCTTTAGATTAATTCTAGTAAAATCACTTGTTTATTACGCAATTGTTCGTTAGAGGTTACGAAAAAACGCTTTATTATTATTACATAAAATATATATAGCCTATGACACTCTGGCATCTAATAACACCTCGCACATCTAAATCGGTCAAGCCATTCCAGGCTGTCATATAGAACACTTATATCTTAGAAGGACATAAAAGAAAAATGCCTAATACCTAATAAAACGACACAAGATCTAAATGACCTAGTAGCAAAACGTCCTATTATCGGAATGACACAAGATCAAAATAGCCTGATAGCAAAACGACCTACTTATTAACGAAATGCCCTCTATGTATAATAAGAAAAAAAAAACAGTTATATCAATTATTAGGTTAGATTCGTTAGGTTACTTAATATTGTACACATAAACTTATATCTAAAACATTTTTTTCTTACTGTACATAGAGGGCATAAGTATATTGTTAATTAAATGAATGTACTGGTGTTTTGAAATACATTTGACTCAATTTCATAATGATATTATAAAAGATAATTTTGTTACCTCAAACGGCTGAACCGATCGTTATGAAAATTAGTATAGAGATAGCTTTGGACCTGGAGACGGACATAAGCTACTTATCTTATCATCATCATAATCATTACCGTTTTTCATAACTACGCGAGTGAAACCGCGGAACGCAGCTAGTATATAAATCGGGGATTATTGTTGATCTATGATTTTTAGTTATTTTCCTATCAAAATTTCAAAGAATCCCCCCAGTTGCAAATACTGTGATGTGCTCAAGACAAACGGATTTATTTTTACTAGACTATTTCGTTAATAGGTCGTTTTGCTATCAGGCCATTTTGATCTTGTGTCATTCCGATAATAGGATGTATTGTTACTAGGTCATTTAGATCTTGTGTCGTTTTAATATATTGGGCATTTTGCTTTTAGGTCCTCCAAAGATGTAAAGCATAAATATACATACATACACTCGAAAAACATTACGCTCCTTCTCACGCAGTCGGGTAAATAGTTTTCTCCGTTTGTATGATATGAGAGATCGCGCGACAACAGTTCTCTTATCAAAAATACTGTTGCATCATAATGTTGCCACATAACAGGTACAAATAACTAATAGATATTCCAACTCATGCTATGAGTCACTACATGACAATCAATTTATATCCAGATATAGGCCAGGTTATCGACTACGTGCTAAATGCGACTGAATAGATATTTCATATACTACTCATTGTCACTCCATCGCTAAGGTCGGATGATAATAGATACAACTGCAATTTGTCACTGATACAACATCCTGTATTTCTGAGAACTTGTACTGATAATAGTATTATAGGGATTATTAAGTATCAATTTTAATTGCTGCAATGAGCTCGAGCAAATTATTATGCGAATTTGTAGTAATAATTGATAATTCAATCATTTCTGTGAACAAACTAAATTTAAATTTTATGAAAAATTACGAAGATACAGCGATTTCAGTGTACCATACGCAAAAACTAGAAATAAAACTGGCAAAGTAGGAGTTTCACTCGGACACCGCGGCTTCCGAACTCTTATGCATGAAACAATACATGAACACTGACAAAACTAATTAGACGGCTAGTTACTCAACAAAAAGTGCTTTATACCTAAGAGTATTTGTAACTTTACATATTTTCTGTACAGTAGGAATAGCGATATAGGAGAATAGGCGTTCAAATACAATACAACTCTATAAAGTTCATTTTGATTTAAAATGAAACAAATTAACATCGTCCTAAGACAAACGAGTGACGCTAGATGGCGCTTACTCGATATAATATTTTTACTTCAGGTAGATGTGGCGCATGCCGCACAGTTATCTTATCAGTCGCGCTAGATGGCGCTTCCATCAATATTTTCTTTGAATATGCATTTCAGAATATTTCTAGTGTATAGAAAATATTTACTGCACAGTAAATACCTACAATCTTCCTTCCAACCTTGGAACCTTCCAACCTTGGAATTTTCAAAGCTAGAGAGAATAGATATCTTCTTGAACGACGAGCTCCATCCTCGGCCACACCGTCGCTTAACATCAGGCGAGTTGGTGGTCAATCATAGATTTATACATATATTTAGCGTAAAAAAATATGTAAATTACAAATATTCATAGATTTATAACAACATTTTGTCCTAACCAGTCCAGTTTTTTGTTGCATGAGCGTTCGGAAACCTTGGTTAGCGAGTGAAACTCGTACTGTGCCGTATTTATTAGTTGAGCGTGAGTGAGTGAGTACGAAAGCTTCTGCGTGTCAGTGAAACTCGTACTGTGCTGTATTTACTAGTTGAGAGTGAGTGAGTAAATGCACTCATTTACTCACTCACTCTCAGTGCGTGTACTGACCGTCCGACGGGCAGGTCGTTTATGGTGATCTGGCGCAGGTTCTGTCGCTCGTCGATGATGAACAGTCCGCGGAAGGGTATGCCGGACTCCTCGTTCAAGATGCCGTAGTCGCGCGCGATCTTGTGAGACTTGTCAGACAGGATGGGGATGTTCATCGGACCGAGACCGCCTGCGATCACATAACACACATATTATTCTATTTTAACTGACTTCCAAAAAGGAGGAGGTTCTCAATTCGTCGGAATCTATTTTTTATGTATGTTCCCCGATTACTCGAAGACGCCTGGACCGATTTTTGTAGTTTCTTTAGTCTATTAAAGAATTGAGGTATTTTTTGTGTATGTACATTGTACACCCATGTCAGAAGCCAACATTTTTGCAGACAGCTTATAATTTTCACATCCGACGGGACCATTCACTTGGCCCAATTAATATTTTTGAACTGTCTACAAATTTCTAGATACATAAGTGTGGAAAAAAATATCGAATATTTTAACCAACTTCAAAAACATAACCCTCCTTCGGCAGTCGGGTAAAAAGTGGAGATTTTAAGCTCGACTCTATGTTTTTGTACGAGTATGTTTCTCACCGCATAACTCCAACATTTATAAACTGATTAATTTTTCGCTAAAGATATACTTTCAGTTTGGACCCAATGCGATTTTCAGTAGTTTTTAAAAATATAGTCTAAAAACAAAAACATTGGTTGCACTCCGGGATGCCGGCAGAAGTGAAAACTAAAAAATAAAATAGCATAAGCGCCATCTAGTACGTCGGTCTGGAACTAGACTATACAGCGCCATCTAGTACGTTGATCTGGAACTAGACTATACAGCGCCATCTATTACGTTGGTTTGGAACTAGCAAGCGCCCTACGCCGTTTAGGACTACGAATTTTCGATCAGGTCACATGACACCTGACGCGAGTTTAACATTTTTACCCATCTCAAAAATGCCACTAAAGAAGTTTTCACTTCAAAAACGACTTCTAAATACCCAAACCGTTTACTTGGATGACATATTTCCAGTTATTTTGTTATAAATACTAAACTACTGAACCTTACTAGCATTTAAGCCCTTTTCACTATGTAATTTGTGTTTTAGTTAAGGTGTAAACAACAAAGAGTTTATCTATCTATCTTATAGGGTTGCGGAGATCGTCCTTGTCACCGGCGCATCTCTAGCAGAGCGCTGCTAATATGTGTGTTATGTAATGTAAGAGTGCGTGCGCGCTCACCCTGCTTGCGCGGCGTGTTGACCCACGCGAGGTGAGTGAAGTGCGAGTCGGTGGAGGCGGCGATCACCTCGCAACCGATCTTACGGAAGTCGTCCGCCTTCTCGGAGAACGCGATGATCTCCGTCGGGCACACGAACGTACTGGAAACATTATACATATACCGTTCACTCACGAATGAAGGAAGGACGAATATCAATTCATTCATAACAAGTATAATATGTTTAAAAGATAAACAAGATACCAGACTGCAGAAGAACGATTTTTGCAAGTTATATATGTATTTTACGATTTCGTTACACTTGATATGCTGTTATGTGTACGTTTTTTGTAAGATATTATGCACAGTCGCTGTAAAAGGCTATAAATGGGCATTCATTAGAATAGTTCTATTTAAATCATGTTGCTATATCTGTAATCCTCACTTCTCAGATATTACTGAAAATTAGTTTTAACAATGCCAAAAAACCGTTAATTACCCGTAATTGACCACCTCTGTCATATAATTGGCCGTAACATAATTCCGAAGTTATAGCTAGGTTTAAGCAGAGATCCCTTCTGAATTTGGTTATTGACATCCAATCCCGCTTATTTAGAAAGCATTTGAGAATAAAACTTTTACATTTACATTTACGTGTTCTTAGCACAGAGTGCCTACAACTGACCGATATCAGTTTCCTAAACTTGTTTTTAAAATACATAGCAACAAAATTATATTTAATTATACACAAAAAGACTAACATTTATAAATAAAACCAAGTGATCACTTCACGTCATAGTGATTATGGTAAAATAACTCCCAGTTTTTATGGACTAAACTGACCTTGAACTAGCACCTCTGCTTGTTTTGTCATTATAACCCCTAAGCAAGTTTAATAAGATACACTGTCTATTGAATTAACCTTCTTCTGGCCTTCGATAACACGGAATAATTATCTGGCAATAATATTTTTTTTTAATTTAGAATAAAATTATATCAAGACACATCTTGAGTAAATTTTTCGCAATAAATAAAATATAACATTTATTATAATCCAAATTTTATTTAAATGTAATATTACCAAAGTAACATATTAGTAAATTATAGTCGAGGAGACATATGGCAAAATTTCTCACAACACTTTTATACAGTTGTGTATAGGCATGCAGTATTTGAATTTTATACTGTAACCAGAAAATTATTGTTTCATCGATTTTAATAAGCAAATGCTTCTAAAAAAAGTAACTCAGAAGTGGATTGATGTCATTCTCGCCAATTCTAATCTTAATCAGATATATCTCAGCAGACAAATACAGATGTGGAAAGTATACTAATAAATTATCTTATCTTAATAGGGGTCCGATACTCGGAAGCACTTCGAGCCATTGGGCCCTTTTGTACTTACCCTAACCCACTAATACATTAAAAATTTAATTCTTAGTTACTAATAAATTAAGAATATAATAGTAATTATTTCAAGTTATTGATATTTAAATAAATATTGAATAATAGACAATTAAATACACAGCAGGTCTTGTAAAAGGAGAAATTGTTCTGATATAGTCCAGTTCTAGGTTACGTCTAGGACGTTTATACTCACAAATCAAGCGGGTAGAAGAACAGCACAACATATTTCCCCTTGTAATCAGAGAGCGCGATGTCCTTGAACTCTCCGTTCACGACGGCGGTGGTCTTCCACTGCGGAGCGGGCTTGGTCAGCTGCAGAGGCATCCTGTTGAAGCTGCAACACCGCGGGGAATACGTTCAAACTATTTATTTATACTTTTTTTATTAAACGCGGGAAATTCTTTTATACTACGCATATATGGCTATCAATGAACTCAATTTATCTAAGATCTAAAAGTCAAAATCGTGTTTTAAAGTGGTACAATTTCCACACAAAACTATTTTAACCAAGTAGGGTGGGTCGAAATAAATATATTTTACAATGAAATACCTATTATAGTATTTACTATTGTGTTTTTACTGATAAACCACAAATATATTTACGGTGGTACGAGTCCCATAAGAAGGGATTTTAACCAATTATGGTTGAAAATAGTCTAGTTTTACAGTGAAGTAATTATGGTTAGCTTTAATATCGGTCTTTATTGGTGGAAAATCATTTGTTGAAGAAAAACGTTGAGATTAATATCAAAAATGTAAATTAAATATTTTACATGTCAAAAATTATTTTCGAAAATATTTTAGCAAAATTTATTATTAATCTCATGTTATCTTCAATATATATGTCATATATGATTTGCCGCTAATAAAGACCGATATTAAAGCTAACCATAATTACTTCATTGTAAAACTAGACTATTTTCAACCATAATTGGTTAAAATCCCTTCTTATGGGACTCGTACCACCGTAAATATATTTGTGGTTTATCAGTAAAAACACAATAATAAACACAGCTTTTGAATATTCTATGTTAGAGTTCCCGAATCACACTAATATTTCACAATCATATGATGCAACAATTTTTTACGTACTAATTTCCGATTTTGACTATTCACTACAAAGGCTGAATCACGACTAAGCAAATAAGATAGCGGCGGCTACGTTTATAAGAGTTAGCTACGGATTTATCTTATTTTACTTGGAGATAAGAAGCTACTTTAGAACGTCAATACGACATACACTATATACGACACAGTTTCGTCAAAGAAAAGATATAACTAAGACCTAAATACCCTGACACTCTATTTTTCGAGTATCTACATCCTGACTATTACTCAATACACGACATGTTTGAATAAACCACACTCAAATACATCTGTAGATATATTTCATTGTTCTCTATATAAATAAGTTTAAGTATAAGAAATGTTAAGATCCTGAAACGTGAAAAGGTGGCAACAATAAGCAATAAAGATAACCGGAAAATAAATTTGCATATAAAGAACCGCATAAATGAGTAAAACATTTGTCTGTATCTACTGTGAATCTAGAACATTCTCACAGTTTCCAACTGAGCATTTCATGGCATTGAGTATATTTTATCGATCATAGGGGTCATGGTGAACATTTAAACGGTATGATGAATATAAAGATTCCTTTTATGTAACGTGGTCTTACGTTTGACCTTGCCTCACCAAACTGCAAACAAGGACTAAAGAGGAGCACGCTTGCCCAAAATATACCATTCGTTTCAATTTCAAGATTAGATCATAAGAGCTTTGAAAAAACAAACAGATTGCCAGCCGATGCTTTAAGTATGCAAAACTGATGAAAGGAGTTTCAATACTTTAGCATCAGTTTTATGTACTCGCAAATTGGCGTAGACGTAACAATTATTATCATGTACTTAAATAGTTTATAATCAATGAACGTATAACCAGATTCCACAATAAAGTAGATAATTACGTCTAGGTGCTAGACTGTCGTAATCGATTTTTATCGATATTACGAGCATGTGACCACGTCTCCGGTGGATGCCGATACTAAGCCGATACACGCACGCGACATTCATTATATACATTATTTATTGTTATACCTACTGGGAACGTGCAAATTAATTTACTATCCATGATTAAAAGATGAGCGTCATCACTTACGATTGAACTATCGCTTTGTTTTAATATAACAGCAGATTAAGAAGTAACAACTATGGAGACGGTTATGTTTGGGTTGGTTGGAGTCAAGAAATCAAATCAGAAATGATGAGATTTGTAGTCACCGACATAGACCAGTGTATGTTGAAGTTCCAGTACCACATATATAGCACGTAGAACTACAGGCAAGTATGAAAATGTAAATAGTGTAGTAGTATAAGTAGACCTTGCACAAAGTGGACAGACGACCTCAAACAGGTGGAAGGTAGATGTTAGTTTGCAATCTATTTTTTTAAGAATCCATGGCCTAGCAGCCATCAGTGGATTTCTTGATTAAAATGGTGATGATGATGAAAATGGTACATAAATAAGTTCTTATTTTAAATCTTACAATTCATTTGTTAGAAATTAACTACTACCTATTTTACGATTCTACTATTTATTTTATTGTTATTAATGAATATGCTAATGGTTTGTATTATAACTACAATAAAACAATATTTCGTGTTTGCATTTCTAAACTATTACGCTGTAAAAACGGCAAATAAAGCAATAATTCAAACATGATAACTGTAGACTTCAAAATACGTAAACGGTAAAATTCAAATCGGTTCAACCAAACCCTGAGTAAAGGTCAGGTAGGTGGTGGGAATCCATGAGATGTACTGGAAGTATCATGGAGGCAGTGAGTCTCCAGAGACCAGCGAGCAGGTTTCCGTCACCGTGGTACAGATATTTTGTTAGAACCCCACATGAATACATGTTTGTTATTATAGCTTCGAAGTTGGTTAACCTGAGAACAAGCGGGATTCCTTCACTGCCCAGTATTTGTGAATAGATTTTGAAAACATTATTTTTAATTGCATAAAGTTTTAGCGAAATATCAGTTTTGTGATGTCAGATTTGGTTTAAAATGTAAGTTAGTTAAACTATTAACAGTTATTTTCACAGTTCAATTTGATTACTAAAGGCTTATTAATTGAGCCCGTTGCAGATGGATGGATGATGCCCGTCGTCGCAGCTACAATAGGAAAGACGACATAAAATCAAAAAGTTTCACCTACATCAGGTAAAAAATAAGGGAAAACGTTAAGACAAGCTCAATAACTTGTCAACCGACTTAGTAGTATTGGCATTATGGCCATATTTTGGTCGGGGATACGAACTTCGAAATATATATTCGACTGCACACGTCTTTTTATATACATCAGATATATGTGAGATTATGGTAGATTATGTAGAATGGTAAAGGTATTTAAATTTGGTTCAAAATTAAATAGATTAACATTTTATCTTCAGACAATGATAAAAATGTAGGCATTACACGACAGCAAGTACATAAATACGCGTCAATGTAATCAGTGAATCGGTACAAAGTCAAGGTCCGAGAACGTTACGTTGGAATAAAACTTAGTCATTGAGTAGTGCATTCAATAATACTCACGTGGAATTCAGAGGCATGACACTCACGAGACATCCACGTGAAAAATTAACAGGTTTTGGATATTTTTTGTAGAATTGACGGCTTGACAAGCCTGATGTTGAATGCCCTTGCGGTCTTCGATGGATCGGACCTACCTAGAAGAAACCTTTTTTATTTAAGGCTTTAAAGACTTTAGGCTTTTAGAATGTTCCTATCAGATTATAATATAACCACGTGAATTCGACTAATTTAGAAGTTCGTACAATGGAGGTAGACCTAAACATTACATTCGAGATTTAAGAATATCCACCATGAAGTAATGATCATTTCTTATTGAAATTAAAACGACGAAACAATTATTATGTTTTTAGCGATTTTAGCTGTCCGATATAAGAAAATAATGCAAAGTATTTAAAACGTTAATGAAAAAAAAAAAAGAAAAAAGAAATTCTTAGACACTATTTTAGCAGTGACCAGCCTGTGAATATTTAAATATAAACTTAAGTCCCCATGAGTAACGAACGACTTAACGAGCTAACTGTACTTGAACTGTTATTTTCTCAGCTGGTATAACAATATGTTATTGTGAGTATGTAAAATATTACGGTGTCGTTACCTACTTCATATCATGAATGTCAGTGGGAAGGGCTACTGAAGATAGTGAAGATCTCCGAATAACTGTCATGCGGCTCACGTCTGCTGTCTGCGTTTTCTGGCTACGACAGCAGCAAAACGACATTGCTAACTCACAATTCACTGAAATTTTATATAATTATAAACCCAAAGTTGCTAAGTGAAACTACCAAAATATAATTATCAAACAATACTAAAATTTGGTTGAAAATTAAATTGATCAGAACTTAAAATTAATCGATTTGAGTTAATTTTATTTTAATATAACCCAGAAAGAAGATAATTATTTAATAAAAATTATGAATCCGAAAATAACTCGTGTAATTAAACTAATATAATTAGATTCATCTTTACTCCTAAGAAACGACACTAATGCCCTAAAAAAAAATTGATGAAAATTTAAAAATATTATTTTAATTAAAATATACTTACACGTCGTGCTACACTAAAAACAAATATATAATAAGCAATGAACTTTCTTTTTCAATTGGTTGCATGAAATTGAATGAGAGATGTTATACCCTTGATATCTTGTCAACATCAATAAAGATTAGATTAATAAAAAAAGCTTTACATTTGACAATTTGTTATCATTATTTATCTTAATTTTTAAGATGTCAGTCACAAGAGCGAAGTGTGACAGGTTGATGTTAGGTTTTTAAAAATGACAATGACACTGCACCATACAATCTCGCGATAACATACACATAGCAGCGTATTAAACCTATATTTTATGGGATAAGGCATGGGCGTAGCAAAATAAAACAACAAAAACGCATTCATTGGATCCAACCCTCAAAAAAGGTTTTAGACACGACCTTGGCATTGCATTTAATACTAAGAATATTGACTAAGAATGGGGGGGGGGGGGGAGGAGGAGGGCTGAACCCCCCAAACCCAAGGACTCCTTAACATAACATCTTGGCAGATTCGAAGTGCAGACAATATCTTTTGTCTTTCATCGACAGGTCCTTCAGAACAGCGAAAAAAAGAAACTCCACCCTAGAAACACTCCCCCCTCCTCCACCTACGCAAAACGTCACACTCCCAACAACAGTAATTGCGCGAGTCCCTGTAGAAGATGCCCCCATCAAAAGCTACCAACCACCTATTAGCAAGCACAGAAAGAGGAATTCGTCTTCGCAGTGTGGCTCTGTTCATGGACAGTAATAAGGAAAGATTTGGAATAAGCTTCTGTATTGCTCCGGAGAAGAAGCGCGTCCGCATGTCACCCGGAATCTCATGCCTGCTAAACGGGAGCACCGCTAAAGTCACTATGAAGCGGAAGGCTTACGACGCTCTGCCTGAGACTGAGGTGGCCAGTCACCGATGCCGACTGGTGCGATCAAAGAACAAGACGATCGCGCTGTTCGAGTGGACAGACCGGTCTCCTTTCGCTCAGGCAAGCCTGTTGCTCTCGGAATTAGAAACACCAGCAGACGGGATCCCCCGTGTGATAAGCGTCGATGCAATGAACGTTGAGTTCTGGAAATGTGAAGTCGAGGATCAGCTAGGTTACACAAAGGCCTCAGAACACCATGAGGTCGTAGTGTACGAAGACAGAGGCGAAAATCTTGGTTTTCTCAAGACACCCGCAGTCAAAACGTACCACTGCAGCAAACGGCCGGGGACATCCAGTTCCAGAATTAAGCGGATCTGAACGGGCGCAACAGAAAGTGGATGCTGAAAAAGCCGCCGCACATCAGAGCGGTCACCGTGAGGAGAGCGAAGGCCGAGTCTCCGCTCTCTGGACGGCGTTCAGTACAGCTACGCAGAGCTTATTCCAGAAATCCCCCAAGACTCAAAAGCAAAGTATGCCCTTCCTGATAACAACGTCAAAGGTGCAGCCGCAACTGCACCCGAAGGTCAGTACGAGAGCCGACAAGGGACAAGTCAGTCCGCCACGTCTCATCCCCGCCTCGGCGCCGCAGGAACATGCCAGGAACGCCCTCCTCGAATTTCTAGCCGTGACGAGAGCGACCAGACAGGTCAATCTCATAACCTGCGAAAACATCAGGCAGTCTTTCAGGCACGGTAATGAAGGTCTCCTGAAGGTGAGATTGGAGGAGGCAAAAGCAGCCATGTACAATAATGATACATCCCAGTTCATCATGGGAGCCGTAAAAAGCGAGTACATGGCAGCTTACAGTGCAGGAAATGGTTTTGTGGCGCTGGACGCGGCTGAGACGAAGCGGACTGGAAAACTGAAGTACGCAACACCTCCAAATGATCCTATCGTAGTTATCGCCCAATGTACCAAAATAATGCTAGAGGACAGAGTTCTCGAGATGGCTAACGCCATCATCGGGAACCCTGAAATCGATGCACAGTGGGAAAGCTGGACGATACCAAAAATACGGTGTATCAATGGCGTTCCGGGATGTGGAAAGTCTACATGGGTAGTAAGACACTTTGATGTGGACAAGGACGTTATCATCACCACAACATCTGAAGCAGCCAAAGATCTGAGGGAGAAGCTAGCGCACCGAGTGGGTGACCTGGTGAAAACCAAGGTGCGAACTATGGCTTCTGTACTCGTAAATGGATTCAGGAAGCGAGAGCACCCTGGCCGCCTACTGGTGGACGAGGCTCTCATGAACCATTTTGGAGCCATAGTGCTGGCTTCTCGGCTGTCTGGTGCTAACGAACTTGTCCTTATCGGAGATGTAAATCAGTTGCCTTTTATCGACAGGGAAAATCTCTTCGAGTTAAGGTACTGCCGCCCTGACCTGGTTACCAACATCAACCAGGAGTTTCTTTGCACAAACCGATGCCCAATGGACGTTGCGTACGCGTTGGGGGAGATATACTCCGGTATATACTCCTCAGTTCCCCGTATTAGGTCTCTAGAGCGGAAAAGGTACATTGGAGCACATATACCTAGCACCCTCCCCAACACCCTCTTTTTAGTTCACACGCAAGAGGAAAAGGAGACCCTGATCAACCAGGGTTTTGGCGAGGGCAATGGGTCGTGCACACTTACCATTCATGAAGCTCAGGGACTTAAATGCGAGTCGGTAATCGTTATAAAGACCAAAGAAAGGCAAAGCCTGCACGACAGTGTCCCACATGCAGTCGTGGCGATCTCGCGGCACACGAGGTGCTTCACGTACTATTCCGACGACTATGAAGATGCCATCAGCCGATATGTGCAACGCGCGGTGGCTGCGTCATCTAAGACCATCTGTGACTACAACTTGCAGATGGCAATCAAAGATCGGAATGAGGCGGTGGTGGAGACCATGCGACACGTCGTACAGCCCTAATTAAGTAAAAAATTACGTCTGTGTGCGATCTTTGGCAGATGCAACTTGCCACTGCAAGTAGTTTTTGTCATGGACCGTGGATAGATTTAAACTTAGATAGAAAATATTGTTCATAGTTGTAGAAACGTGTTGTCATGTGTGTGCCCTGAGCATTCATGCTCACCATCGGAGGCTCCTTCTAGCGGCGGCGTCGTGTGGCGGGTCGCTCTCTTCCCTCAAATATGGTTGAGGAGGGCGATGGCTGGCATGCGCGTCAGACTCGTGATCGGGCGCTGCTTGCGGGACGCTGGTCTGCTCGTGGCACGCACATTATAGTTATATTATATAATATAATGTAAAAGAAGAGGGAAGTGAAATAAATAATACATATGTTAAAAAAAAAAAAATAAAAAAAAAAAAAAAAAACATCCTCTCGTACTAATTAAATAAGAATAGATTAAGAATTTTAATGAAATTTATAATAAAATAAAAAGTTTATGTTAAAAAATGGCACAGACCCTGGAGTCTGTGGTGAATAACTTTATTTATAAAATAAAAAAAAAACCCCAAGGGCTAAGTCAACATTAATTAAACAGAAAAACGCTCCATGGGAGCCTACTTGTAATGAATTTACCAATACATATTATTTCTTATGTAGGTTCTTCTAACATTAAACCTGTGTATGAGAATATTTTTTTTCATGACAACCCAAAAAGGAGTACGATTTGTTGGTTATTTAAAAAAACAACGGGTTGCACTCCGGGAGTGCCGGCAGAAGTGAAAACTAAAAAATAAAATCTAGGCTTTGTACGACAGACATCTTGGGAGTCTATGTTTGAAGACATCTGGATCAGCATTATACCCGTTAATAAATCTGTAAAAATATTAAATATTTGCCTATGCTACTTGCCATCATATTTATCGTCTGATAGCATGGACGAATTTTACACGAAATGTCAAAATATTGTTCAAACACATAATAATGAAGAATTTCTTTGTATTGGTGATTTTAATACTCATATTCACTGGAATAAGTCTGATAATCCTTATGTTATGATCCCTAGTATTCCTCAGGGCGTTAGAGCTGAGCTACTTATAGAAAATATCAGCTTATGTAAATTTAACCAGCATAATAACATTCCAAATAAATATGGTAGATTTTTAGACCTCGTCCTTTCAACTTTATCAAGTGTACAGGTACATAGCGCTGAGCCAATTAGTAAACTTGACCGTCATCACCCTTCTCTTGTTGTTGAACTGGATTGTGTGAACAATTTCAAAAACCTTTTAAATCCAATATTGTAAAAAGAATAGGGCGAATTCTGTGGTAAAAAGATTAAATTTCAGAAAAAGTGATTTTTCAAATATTAATAAAGACCTGGAGATGGTTAATTGGAATGAAGTCCTAGACTCAACCGATATTGATGTTCAAGTTAACGCATTTTACACACAATTTAACAAGATACTTGCAAATCATACCCCCCTTAGTAAAACTAACCCTAATAGGTACCCTCCATGGTTTTCACCTTCTTTGATTCGTACCCTGAAAGAGAAATTAAAGTTTCACCGTCGTCATCGTAAATTTGGCAACCCCAGAGACTACGATACGTTTTCTATGTTATGTTTCAGATGCAAAAAACTTTTAGATCGTGATTATAAAGCTTTTATAAACTCAGTTGAATCATCGTTGAATAAAAACAACATAAAACACTTCTGGTCTTACGTGAATAGCAAAAAGGGGTCTCCTTCTATTCCTCATACAATGAAACATGGTGATATTGTATCATCTGATCAGCAAGAAGTCTGTGAACTCTTTTCTACCTATTTCAAAACAGCTTTTGAATCTCCTAATTTGCCTTCAGGCTCCTTTCCCCTTTCTGATAAAAATACTAATGTTGTAAGCAACTTATCAATTACACAGGAGGATATTCTTCGAAAAATCACTGGGCTAGACCCCAATAAAGGAGCTGGTCCAGATGGTATCCCAGCTCTAGTTATAAAAAAAAAATCAAAGGAGCTGGTTTATCCTCTTTACATCCTATTTAATTCATCTCTTCGGTCAGGTATTTTTCCGTCCATGTGGAAAACAGCTCACATAGTCCCCATTTTCAAATCGGGTGATAAATTCCTCTGCAATAATTACCGTCCTATCAGTATTCTGTCTTGCTTGGGGAAAGTTTTAGAATCATTAGTCTATGATACACTTTATCATCACATTCAACCATTAATATCCTCCAAGCAACACGGTTTTGTCCGTAACCGCTCCACCACATCCAACTTACTTGTTTATAAAAACTACATATGCTGCGCTTTTGCTAAAAATACCCAAGTAGATAGCATATATACTGATTTTGAAAAAGCGTTCGACAAAGTGAGCCATAAAATCCTAATTCGAAAATTGGCAGCATATTTTGGAATCCATGGCAACTTACTACGTTGGGTTGAGTCATACCTTACTAGGCGCAGCCAAATTGTAGCAATCAAAGGCTTTTTATCCTCACCTGCCCTGGTTACCTCAGGAGTTCCCCAAGGTTCGCATCTGGGGCCATTGCTGTTCATTGCCTTCATAAATGATCTTGTTGATAGACTCAGTAGTTCTTGCTTATTATACGCTGACGACCTCAAACTTTTTACTAAGGTTAATAGTGTCAAGGACTGTGAGGCACTTCAATCTGATGTTGATACTCTTGATAAATGGTGTCGAGAAAATCATATGTTTCTGAACGTGAAAAAGTGTTTTATTATAACACTTACCACAAAAATAAATAAAGTAACTTATGATTACCGTCTCAAAGGCCATTGTTTGGAGAGGAAGGCGGTGATTAAAGATCTCGGAGTTATGATTGACGAGAAGTTTACATTTCGTGATCACTATGACTATATTGTAAATAAAAGTAACAAACTTTTGGGGTTCATTTCTCGTATTACTAAAGATTTCAAAAATCCATACAGCTTCCTATCCATTTATTCTACAATGATACGCAGTATACTAGAATATAATTCTGTTATTTGGTCCCCCTTTTATGACATACACACGAAACGTATCGAGCGTGTACAAGGCAAGTGTTTAGGTATCTTAAGTTATAGACAGGGCCTAAAACGAAAGCTTAAATCATATAAACAAAAATTGGCTAAATTTAAGTTACAAACTCTCAAAACGCGACGATTAAATTCAGATTTAGTTTGTTTACACAAAATTATACACTCAAAAATTGACTGCCCATCTCTTCTTGCAAATATCAGCATAAACATTAAGCCCAGAAAGCGCGATGGATTTGCAAATACTTTCGTAATAGGGGTGTACAATAATAATACTTCATTCTATAACCCTATAGTAAGAATGTGTCGCCAATACAATGAAATATCTAAAAAACACTATGACTCAATTGATGTCTTCAATCATAAAATTCACAAATTCAAACAAGACGTTAAAAATATTGTGTTTGCTGCATATGATGATGAAGTTTAATTTAATCAAGTGATGTTACCAATTTTCTATTTGTTTCCTTTACTTTTGAAACTGAAAATAATATTATTGTAGGTAATTGTAATTTTTTATAACATGTTGTGTATACATTTAAGGAATATAGTTTAGGTCAAAATTATAAATTGTACATTGTAAAAATTGTAAAGACTGTATTCTGTTTCGTGTACCAATAAACTAAATAAATAAATAAAATAGCAAAAAGACTGATTCGAGAAGGATTTGAACCTCCGCCCTCCAATTGACAAATTGAAATTTATATCGGTGCTCTAACCTCTAACCTATTGAACTTACGAGTCTTGCGTGCATGTGTCGAAAATAAGCGTTCGGCGCAACGAAATGACGTCATACTAGAAGGACAAACTTGTACATACAATAATGAACATTAAATGCAGAACGTTAGAATAGGTTTCGGACTAAAATAATGACGTCATGCTAGAAGGACAAACTTGTATATACAATAATGAACTATAAATGAAGAACGTTAGAATAGGTTTCTGCCTGTCCGTCTTGCGATCTGACGATCTGACTCGAGTTTAACATTTTTTACCCATCCCAAAAATTCACAACGCCGCTAAAAAAGTTTTCACTTCAAAAAACGGTCCCTAAAATTTCTTATTTCATGACAGTACTTTTAATTTATGCCGTTAATACTTTTTCATTCCCTAATTTTGCTCGGTCGCTCGGAAACATAGATAACTAATTATAAAACTGTGTAATGAGCGAAAATAATTTGGTCATGGACTCCTAAACTACTTATAACTGAATTTTACAAAAACTAAGCTTTGCCAATCAAAGATATGCATATAGTTCCCGTCACCTAAAAAGAACGCTAACCTTGAACCTGCGCACTGAGCGATTTAACGGTCAAAATGGTGGAATACAGGGGAGGCGACGGGGGAACGCTCAGCCGACCGCACGCTATTGGTTCGTCACTCGATCCTCGCTTCCCGCTCTGGGATTTTGCTTCGTTTGCTCTCAAAGTACAGTCGCACACACAACTTACTTTGCACGACGATGGTTTTACATAGGAAGGAAAGAAAAATGACTTATAGTGTTTATTGTTTTATGAAGAAAGCTGCTGAACGAGAAACAGGTAGTAATTTAAAGCAATATATTAAACGGGCTGCGGAAGCAACTAAAACTTCTGAGACTACAGTTAGACGTATAGTAAATGTTGCGAAAAATTCAGAATTTCTCGCTGTTTTTCGAACTCCCATATATATTTAATCTATATGCGCAGTGGATGAAACGGAGCATAGTGAAACTCGTCAAAGTTGTGCGTTATTTTGTAAGGAAATTTTCCGTTTTTTTTTTTTCTCGGAAAGTATTGGGATTCGACGCGAAATACTTTACACGTAGCTTACCTAGGATAAGACCTATCTTCGAAAAAATATTAAGTCGATTAGTTCAAAAGTCATACCGTAAATTTTCTTGCTACAAACTATTTAATATTTTAAGATCAAAACAAAAAATAATGCTCATCTAAATATTATGTATTTTTTAATTCCTGCTTATTCCAAAGTACTAAGTAGCAAAATGAGCCTGAAATGTGCCTGTTGTTACACTGAAATTATAAAACAATAGACCTACCAAGAGGCTAAAACTTTAGGACGTGATTGTACACATGCGCAGACACATCCCCTCCACTGCCGCTCAGCGTTCTTTTTACGTGACGTGAACTATACAAATAGTATACATCTGTAATCTCTATAGTTTTTTAAATGTAGGTATACATTAACCATATCACAAGTCATAAATTAACCTCAATGCCATGACGTCACAGTCTTGTGCGAGAACAGATGCGGAAAATCGATTGTCTTCGTCGAATAGATGACGAAACTATTGGAAAAATGTGAAACGACGCGTCATTAGTCACACGACAGGTAAAGTCTGATCATTTCCAGTTTTTAAGCCTATGGAAACTTTTTTTATTTTTATAAAATAGGATAAGCAAAAAGGCTGACGGCTCGCCTGATGGTAAGCGATAACCGTCGCCTATGGACAACTGCAACATCACTGACATTACTGTTGCTTTGCTAACCCGGAAAGGTGCTTGTAGATACCCTTTTTAAAACGCTCTTTGTTGAAGCTCGGCGGGAAAACCTTCCGAGGCAGGACATTCCACATTTTGCTGGTTCGCGGGAGGAAGGAGCGTGAGAACCTGACTGTATGAGATTTCCAGTTATGCAAAATGTGGGGGTGAGCTTTTTGGCGGTTTCGTGAAGTACGATGGTGGAACTCCGAAGCAGGTATTAGTTCAAAAAGCTCTTCAGAGCATTCCCCGAAAAACAAGCGGTAGTAAATGCAAAGGGATCCTACATCTCTACGCAGACAAAGTAAGTCTAGCTTATTGGTAAGCTTGGGATCGTCAACAATTCTAATGGCTCGTCGCTGAAGGGAGTCAAGAGGTTGAAGTTGATAAGCAGGTAGGTGCGCCATTCCAGAGGTGGGAGCAGTACTCCATATGGGGCCTCACTTGCGCTTTAGTTGTAGTTGTATAGTAGAAGCCGCTGACTAGGTGTGAAGTACCGCTTGGCTCTGTTGAGCACACCAAGCTTCTTGGAAGCAAGGTGATCCCGAAACTGAACCTCACTAGAAATATTGACGCCTAGGATCTCCAAGCTCTTCAAGATCTTGAAAGGAACGTCCTGAAACCGCGGAGCTTGATCAAAGGGAGTTTTCTTCGCAGAGAACGCGCAGACTTGTGTCTTCGTAGGGTTGAACTTGACCTGATTGAGGTCACCCCAGTCCGAGATCTTCTCCAGGGAGTTCTCAATATTAGACACAAGTTTGTTCCTGTTTTCCTCCACCTCGGACTGTCGGGCCCCTACACGACCAGAGTACTGTGCATCACCAGTACTATCATCAGCATAGCAATGAATGTTACTTATTTGCAACATGTCATTGATATGCAAGATAAACAGTGTAGGCTGAACAGAACCCTGGGGGACTCCAGCGTTTATGGGCATGGCATCGGAACAGAATCCGTCTACCACCACTTTGATCAACTTCAACTGAATTGAAAGATTTTATTACCTTTAACTATAGAGTTAAGAAATTGATCGTCCGCATCGATGTATATGATAAAACTATACTAACGAATCATTATGTTAAGACATAGTGACGAGCGCAACACATTGTTACACTAGGTATGTAGTACCTACGAATATACGCGATAAATTTGTTAAAAATTGTTTGATTTCAATGAGGTTTGGAGTGTTTAATTCTGAGGTTTAGGTTAGGTTAGGTTAGCATAAGGCTTATGAGCAATTGGCAGAGGCAATCAGGCGGCTTGTCTCCTCACTTTGTTACAGTTTGGAGTTAAAATTAACATACACTTTGAAGCTAGAACAGAATTCATTATAGATAAAACACACTGCTGAGTCTGCTGATCTAAGGCCGGCCCAGCTTAAATTTTACAATGTTACCAATTTCTATCAAAAGTTTTTAATATCTACTACATTAAGGAATTAAATACATTTTATTCAAACATGGGACAAATTCAATTATATGTTTGTAAATGTACTTACTGAAATGAAACTATTTACCAAAAGTACTTTCCTACGGTATAGTAGGTATATAAATATTTAATTTAGTTATGTCATTGTTATTAATATTGGACAAAGTTTTACTACAATGCTACAACTACATTTACATCAGAATCTACATAGAGAGTAATGCTCGAGGCACCTCATGGAGAAAGGCCTCATCATGGGCATGAGGTGTTCGGGCTTGTCCAGGTCCATGCTGGTGATATCATCTCCGCGACAGTAACACTTGTGTTGCATCGTCATCTTGCAGGTGCCACTTGACAATTTGCCTACAGCAGAGACCTACTGGATCAGTTCAGAATAGAGGTGGAAAAAATATACCAGTAAACAAATAATGTGCTGGCAAAGGAAAATGCACACCCTGAGTTGGATGTTTTTATAGATATTATTACCATCACTTCAAACTGACTTTGTCACAGAATTGTTTTTTTTAAACAAACTGCTGACTTTGACACAGCACATTCAGATTCATAGAAGCTCATATGGCTACAGATAGTAATGGCTAGCCCGTAACTGCCTTTTTGATATTAAGTGGTTGCTGTGGTCAATAATGGCTTAGAAGAAACTGTTTCATTATTTAAAGACACCTACAATAATTGCAACTATGTTTAATAATGCTCAGAATATAGGAACCCAACATGCATAATAGTAATTGGTAAAGAGCTTTTCCTGTTATTTATATTTACCAGATTGCATGCTAGACAAACAACTTGATTGTTAACATCAAGTGTGAGTATTTTTACAGATATTATCCCTTGTTAATTTCAGCCAATGTTATTGTGATGCTCATGATAAATAAAATAAATAAAAATAAATATTTATATGCTCATGGTATATAAAGTAAAAAAAAACATAATAAGTATACATATACAGTATATACATTTTATTCTATCAGCCATCTAGTTTCCTACAATCTTAGCTTAGGGCTAGAAGATGGTGTTGTGTGAAATGTACACTAATGTTTATTTATTCTTTATTCATAAAACAATGTGATTATTATCTTCTGTAAGTGAATTGTAAATGAACAAAATATATGCATATTTTGAATAAGCAGTACAACATTTATATAATTATATTCGGTATATAATAATGAATAAACTAGGATGAAATTGACTTAGACATTTTACCGCACTGCAATATACTTTGGTTGCCTGGAAGAGATCGCTATTCGCGATAAGGCCAGTTGTTACACATTAGTTTTAAATATCTTATCTTGATTGTATGTTTCTAAGGTGTGTACAATAAAGAATTTATCTATCTATCTTTGTTATACAACTTTATAGACAGTTCAAAAATTACCACACATCCGACTGGACCTAGTCTATGGAACCTGTAAAGGATCTGGCTGAGTAATTGCATGCTTGAAGCATGTGTATGGGTGTAACCACTAATGCTAGATTGGATTGAGCTTAGCAAAAATAAAACCGGACAAGTGCGATTCAGACTCGCCCACCGAGGGTTCCGTACAAACTAGTCAATAAAAGGGGGAAATCATATTTTTTTATTTTCCTTCTTACACCAAAAAATATACATCGTAAAAATATTTAAAAACCTGTTTTAACTAATGATAATTACGCTCTTTCATATGATATGGTTAATTAACTTTAAAATTTCGACCCTCATTCCTTGAATAACAACACATTTTTTTTGTGATTAAATTAAAAATGTCCAGTTTTCGGATTTTTTCCTATATGTGTACTCTAACACAATGCTTCTTGCCAAATTTCAGAGTTCTAGGTCAACGGGAAGTACCCCATAGGTTTTGATTCCTCTGTGAGTGTCGGAATGTGCGTTTTTTACGACATATAGGGTCAATGTGCCAGTTCGCCGTCCACAGCCAGATCTCGTCCATCGGACGGATCGTTCTTACAAATCGTTTAAAAATAGCAATACTGACAATCTTAAAACAAAAAAAAAATATTTCTTTGCAAGACTGAAGACTGAACCACATATACACACAAGCACACAAAGCCTAATGTGTATGTGTAACTCGTAAAAAAAACAACAGTTGGCGGTTGGTATCGACCCAGTGTGGATACGTGAATATTACAAAACAAATAGTGGCACACCGCGACTTTCACAGTAAGTATTTTATTGATTTTTTAATATTTTGGGTTTTTTTACTGGTTGTAGACCTTGTTTATGATCTATAGAATATGGGAAACATCGTTTTTATTTTGAATGTCACTATTAAAGAAACAAAATTAAGTGGTCAAGAACTGAAATACCATTTTCTTAGAACATTTAGTTTTCGACCGCGTGGTCGGAGACTAGCTTGGCTCCGTCCAATAAGGTTGTTTTCGCTATTTAATAATGTGTGAAAATCAAGTAAATGAAATTTAGAAATTTGAACCTTACGTGCGGATACTATTTAATTATCAGTTTTCGTCCACTTTTTTTGTATTACGTAATAAAATACGCATTAGAAAATCATGCGGTCGGAAACTAAAAATGCTTAGGGGAACATGTCAGTTTACGACCGGTATTTGGTTTATAGCAGAAATTTCATGAAAATTTGAAATATACTAATATGAAATTGTTTTTGCTTTTCAAAAGGTAATAAATAAAGACAGAGTCAATGTTACAGAAGAATCAGTGTTACCCAGTGATACTATAAAAGTATTAATCTATGAATATAGTGTATATTAAGGATATTAAGGAAAATAAGATCATATTTTTTTTAATATAACTATAATATAAAATAACTAATTACTATAATAGATACACTCATAATTAAAGTAAAAATATAGTGTACATTAAGTAAAATACGATCTCATTTTCCTAAATTTTATAGTTTCAGTAAAAAAAATATGTTAAAGATTGAAGGTATTATAGATGTTTCAATAATTACAGATGTTTAAAATGTAAGATAATAAATGATAATCACTGACTTTCTTTAAATGAACCTAAGTATATATTTTCTTATTGAATTCCAAAGTTTCCAAGTAAGTGGTCGAAAACTAGCTAATAGGTGGACAAGAACTGAATTTAGTGGACGAAAACTAGCAAAACAGCAATTTTGAGCATTTTATGAATTATAAAAAAAAACAGTAAACTTACAACCACAAAAAATACATTTTATCAAAATAGAGTATATGACGAGTATATTGCAATAATTTCTTATACAAATTGCACAGTCTAAATATTTTATATTGTTTTCCGAACTTGACAACTCCACTAACTGGACGAGAACTAGCACATTGACCCTATATTAACTTTTTTTTTTACAAAAACTTTTATTTTTCTTTCTGCAGCAAGATACTATGGATCTGCATATATGGTTTTAATTTCAACTAGATACCTTCACGCGTTCCCGAGATAAAGGTCTTGACACCCGGATGGACAGACAGACAGATAACAAAGTGATCCTATTAAGGGTTCCATTTTTTCCTATTGAGGTACGGAACCCTAAAAAACCATTTCAATGTTTCAACCATCCTACATGATATCCCCGCGACCAAAATGGTAAAGGCTCTCAAGTACAGATCGGGATATGTGGTTTAAGTCCCATTGGATGTGTGTAGATTTTTAACTGCCTATAAATTTACTTACCTATATACTTTAGTGTATAAAATACCCAAAAATATCAAATACTTTTTTATCATAATGCCCACCAATAGCCAGACTATTCACAGTACACCAGGCTAGAGTTGAGCTGGGATTGTGTAGTTAGGACCCAGTCAAATAATCTACATTATAAATCAAATCGAGCCTTAGTGCGCCCCAGAATCATCCTTTTCTAGTATCAGGATTGAGTAATTTAAATGATATAAACATACAAAATAACGGACACATATAAAAACATGCTTTGCATTTGGTTGACAAGCAGCGCCCTAGCAAATCCTTAGCCAACAAACATTTAAATAAATAATGCACCCAGACATTGATGTACCCCCTCAACATTGCAAAACATGCATTCCATACTACACCATACACTAGTATCTTGATCATACCTTTCTACGATTAACCTCTTAGACAGATTCCCATTGACTTCGCTCTCAGAGTCACTACGCATTCTCTTCCTAACATTGCATCCATCTTGCGTCATAATTACCTTTGTTTCAGGAAAAAAAATATGAAAATAATGGGGAAACAACGGGTAACAATGTGTGCAGCACAAGGCCTATTGCATGCACAATCACAGTTTGTCAAGAGTGCAGTCTGGATTCTAACATGATACCCTAAATTTAACTTAAGAACATGCTTCCAAAATGCATAGACGTAGCGAACAGTATTTCGTGAGAATATGTGTCATGGTAACAAAAAACGTTTGTCGGCTTCTAGATGAATCTTCATTCACATTTTCCCACGCGGGTTACATTTGTGCAACGGACAAGGGCTAATATTTCCAAGCAAAAAGCAAGTTATATAACAATGCTTTAGGAATAGTTTGATAATAAAATTAAAGAGAACTTACTTGATTTGATTAAGTGATCACGTTAATTGTGTAAAAACCGCAACACGACACGTACTCGCCGGCGTTCAAGTTCGATGCTAAACCACAGAACAATATTGTCAAACTTAGATGTCAAATGAATTTAAAAAAAAAAAAGTTTTTTTTTATATTTAACGGCTCTGGATTCTGAGTCCTTTGAGCCAATAGAAAATGTTAATTGTAGCAGTGTTGCCGTTTCAAATAAATAAAATCACTAGTCTTCTATCCACTAGAATCTAGATCTTGCGAAAATCCAGATTTTGAAATTCTGCACTAGATTCCACTTTTACCGTTTTTTTTATGTAGCTTAAGAAATAAACATTATTTTAAAGACATCCTTATTTATTTATTTATTTAAGTAAAGGTATTAAAATCTATTAAATGAAATAATTCCGAGACAATTTCTGATAATGAGCTCAGACTAGATGGCAATTCTATTTATAAAGTAAAGTAAAATTAAAAATTATTACTAACATAAAAGCCATAAGTTGCATATAAGAGTAAAATGATTTATTTTCTTTACAATAAAGATTCTACATTTTTTACGACCCGCCATTACATATATTAATATGATGGGTTGCTCTGGGTGTGATCTTTTTGGTAGTGGTATCTCCACTTAAAAATTACTCACAACTTTACGGAATTGTTATCCATTTTTTTACTAATTTAAAATATAAATTATAAATACTCATCTCTAACATTTTTTTAAATATTTTGAAATGAAAACTTTTTTAGCGGCGTTGGTCATTTTTGGGATGGGTAAAAAATTTTAAACTCGCGTTAGGTGTCACGTGATCTGATAAAAAATCGTAGTCCTAAGACGGCGCAGGGCGCTTGCGCGAGTGTGTGTTAGCTCCAGACCAATGTATTAGATGGCGCTGTATAGTCTAGTTCCAGACCAACGTACTGGATGGCGCTGTATAGTCTAGTTCCAGACCAACGTAATAGATGGCGCTTTTGCTATTTTAATTTTTAGTTTTCACTTCTGCCGGCACTCCCGGAGTGCAACCTCTCTGACTAATATCTCTGGACTAATGTCAAGTTTTACACCAGATTACACTTTTTTTTTTAGTGCATGGTTACGAGAAAATAAGGACTGAAGACCCTAGAAATTCACTATATTTAGTCCAAAATACATTAAAATGGTAACACTGCAGTATGCTGCCTGGCTACGAGGATGTTTTGGCGGGAACGTCATAATAACATGTTGTTGCTTAGTTTTATTTTCCTAAACTTGTGTTATTTTGAACATTAATGCGATAAAAATGGTGGTATTTTATTCATTAAGTGTTCAATCAAGTGTGTGAGTGGGGGCAAGTGGAATAAAGCAGTGAAAATTGTTACTTTACGCTGTCGGCAAAATTCCATAGAAGCTTCTAGTAAAGTCGCCATCACTTTACTGAGGACTCACAAACGTTTTAAAAGAACTCTTTATTATTTCGACTGAAGGACTTTGTTTCCATGGTCAAGAAAATTTTAAAACAAACAAACAACTTGGTCTACGACTACGAAGAAAGAGGTTACAACGGTTTGGGGGTTTCATTCTAGGTCTATGGTTGCGGTCCGCGGTCTTTGGTTGTTATTGCTTGTAGAGTTTTACGGCAACTGGGTAACGATTCCAAATCCAAATTTTTGCCATATCTGTTCTAGTAAAATGTTCTCTTCATTTAGCGCTATCGGTAGAGAGTAAATACATATGTAATTGAAATTAATAAAAATAAGTCCTGGTTAAGTCCTAGAGATATGTTTTAGTAAAATGGTGGTACTTAGTATGGAGTTTAACTGATCTAAGTAACAATCAACACATTTAAATCATTATTTCAGTTATTCACTCTCATGAATCTAATCAAACACTTAACTAGAGTCCTTAAGATTACAATTTTGATAGATTGGAAAAAATATCAAGGAAAACCTGTGGGCCCTCACTAAGATTCCTTTAAGACGGAGTTATGCGGTAGGTGAGCATTTCTCTTTTTTTTTGCCATATTTTCAAAAAAAACATCGAACATAAAAATAGCAATAAGTAGCTTATTTGTTTTGAATAAACAATAGATTATTTTATTAGAATTTGATTTTTCACAAGAAATTCTATTTAATAAAGGATTTCTGTAAAAAAAAAACACTAAAAACTAAATTAAGGTAGACTCGATGTTCTTATTTTGTTACTTTCAATTTGTAAATTTTAAGTGTGAAATGATACATTTCTTATGGATCATGATAACTTTCTTATCGTATCTAAAAGAAAGACTACGAAAAGCAAATTATCATATTCAACTTATGCGTTTTAATATTTTTTTTTGTTACCTTTGGTCAAAAGTGACAATATAGTTTCAATAATATAAAAAATAAACAAAATTATAAGACTCCACTTACTTTTTATAGAAATGTTGAGTATCTTTAAGTACCACTGCGAGTTACACTGTTGTATATTGAAAAACAAATACACAAAAATATAAGAAAATTGAACAGTTATGGGTGGGACAGAAACAAAAAAAGGATCAATGGTAACAAAATAAAAAATGTTTTTTCGTATTTATTCTGCTTTTATCGGATCTTTCTTAAATTTTTCCCTGTATCTTCTCATTTTTTCTGCAGGAGTAAGTGGCATTTTCTTGCGCTGAGAATACAATGAACGTTTATTATAATTCCGTTTTTGTTACCTAAACAATCTGCTTATACGTTACTATGGCAAAGTAACAAAAAAATATAGTAACGCAATTGATGTTTCATAATTAAATATTTTTTTGTGATAGTTAAAACTGAACTTAAATATGTTTATATACTGCAAATAAAAAAAAAAACGATAAATAGTTAAATAATACGATATAATAAAAAAGGAGACAAAATATTATCAACTTCTCTTGAAAAAGCAGTAACAAATTCCGGAATAATATTTTTGAAACTGGACGACACACGACAAAACCACCAAGCATTAGACGGTGACTGACGTGAAATATAAAATGACGGCGGTAATGGCACCCGTAGTGTTACTAAATATAAAATATTTTACCTAAATAGTAGATTTTTTACTTTAACAAGTGTGAGATCAGTAACAAAAACTGGAATCCATTTTTGGAATTTTTCTTGGGACAAGTTTAAATTCTACCCAAATTAAAAAAAAGACGTGTGGCACTCGGAGACTGCCGCGGTAAAGCTATTGCATAATAGCTTTACGCGCGGTGTGTTAGGTTATTTTCGTTACGGAATTTCTGGATTCGGTCTCCACGCTCAAGGCCCGCGATAGAAGCTATGCAATAGCTTAAAAATATTTATTCAGGTAATGTAATCTAGACCTACGTGTTTTGGATAATGGTTTAAAATCAAAATCTAATATAGTTTTTTTGAACTTTGTCAGCTTATTTAAGTTTGAAGTAACGGATGTTAAACTGGGACATTCGAATTTTCATACATTACAATTTTCGATGTTTCAATTTAGCTGAATATTTTATTATTTATTAGATATTTATGTTTTTTTTTTTTTTGTGAAAAATAATTATAAATCTGCTATGGAATAAATAAATATCAGTAATTTATTTCAAAATAATTGCATACATATTTATAAACTTAGGGGACATTGCAAAAATGTAAAATGGCAAAAAAAAGAGAAATGCTCAGGTAACAAACATAAAAAAGCCGAATTCTTAACCCCCTTTTTTTAAGTCGGTACAAAGAAAATAAATACAGAGTATACTTATGCTTAAGTTCTTCAAACATTAATAATAACATCAAATAGGTAACATTGTGGTAACAGGGCGTTTTTAGGGTTCCGTAGTAAATAAAAAATAAGCTGAATATGCGTATTAGTTATTCCGAGAAATTTGTAGAATAAAATTTTGAAAATGGGTGTGCCACCCGTACGTATCTACGATACACGAAGCACGATTCGCGCATGAAGGGTTCCGTACCATTATCTATAACAACGTCAAAAAGTCATGTTTGTTGTAAATTAAAATAAAATTAATATATACCTACCTAAGGGGGGCTTAGGTATATATTAATTTTATTTTAATTTAATTATTTATTTTTAAAGTGAATAATATAACTCAATATTCTGTGAATATTTCAAGCGTCCACCTGTTGCCGTTATCAATCTCGAGCTAAAACGAGCAAAAAAAATCACGTTTGTTGAATGGAAGCCCCCTTAAATATTAATTTTAGTCTGTTTTTTAGTATTTTTTGTTATAGCGGCAAGAGAAATACATCATCTGTGAAAATTTCAACTCTCTAACTATCACGGTTCATTACATACAGCCTGGTGACAGACGGACAGACGGACGGACGGACGGACGGACAGACAGCGTAATAGTCTTAGTCTTAGAGTCTTAGTAATAGGGTCCCGTTTTTACCCTTTGGGTACGGAACCCTAAAAAATAATCATCAAAATCATTATCAGGCGGAGTAATCAGTGAATAAGCGTACAAAAAAGAAAGAAACATGTAAACGAACTATATTGATAACTTTTTGGAAGTCGGTTAAAAATGAATTTTGAGAAGTTATCTATCAATATTAATGTAAATGTACCTATCTTATATTGTTATGTGAATACAGGCCCGGCCGCGGCGGGTGGCTATAAATTGCTGTAATGTGGCTGCTTGACCGCTAACTGATTCGGAGCAGAACGGTTTATTACTCGATGGTAAATTATTTGAAATTCGCTGCTCGAGCCTTTCTTTCGTTTCCCTTAATTCGCCGGTTTAGAATGAAATTTTGTCCCTTTTACCTGATTTTGAAAAGGAGGAGGCTCTCAATTCGACTGTATGTTTTTAGGGTTCCGTACGCAAGGGGTAAAAACGAGACCCTATTACTAAGACGCTGTCTGTCCGTCCGTCCGTCTGTCACCAGGCTGTATCTCATGAACCGTGATAGTTAGACAGTTGAAATTTTCACAGATGATGTATTTCTGTTACCGCTATAACAACAAATACTAAAAAACAGAATAAAATAAATATTTAAAGGGGCTCCGATAAAACAAACGTGATTTTTTTTGCTTGTTTTTGCTCGATATTTATTGCGACACCAGGTAGACGTTTGAAAAATTCAAAGAATATTGAGTTATATTATTCACTTTAAAAATAAATAGTTAAATTGAAATTAAATTGATATTTAAGGGTTACAACAAACGTTATTTTTTTGCCGTTTTTTTTTATAGAATATGTTACGGAACCCTTCGTGCGCGAGTCTGACTCGCACTTGGCCGGTTTTTTTATATGTTTGTTACTCGATTATTTCGCCAATTATGATAAATAATAATAAATAAATAAATATTTGTGGACATTTCACACAACACCAGCCAAACTAAGCAGAGCTTGTACTATGGAACTAGATGGCTGATAGAACACATAAATATACTTTTTTTTATGTAAATACATACTTATACATAGAAACACCTAGACACAGAACAAACATCCATGTTCATCACACAAGTGTTTGTCCTGGGTGGGGATCGAACCCACGACCAGCTCAGCAGGCAGACATATTACCAACTGAGCTACGAGGCCAGTTCTTGTAGCTGAGATGATGATGATACTGAAAGTATGTTATATTAACAAGCTGTTGCGCTTTCCTACTTGCTATCTGACGCGCATAAAATAATTTCTAGTTTAAAACTCGTCTCCGTCAGGTTGTCCGTGTTACAATTCGCCGCGGGTGGCAGCTTCCATCTAAAGTTGACCCAGCACCCAGGGCCAGCACCCAGCACGGGTCGAATACCTAACTAATCGAACTCCATCCAACTTATATATCTTCTAGGATAACATTTTGTTACTTGTTTCTAAGTAATTTTTGCGGCGAGCATATCGTCTAGGGTGAATTGATTTAGGTAGGTATACGACAACAGAAATAAAACGTGGGAGAATCATTAACCGCCGACTCAAAAAGAGGGTTGTTTCAATTTTGACGTGTGTATCTGTGTGTCTGTCTGTGGCATTGTAGCTTTCAAACGGATGGACCAATTTTGATTTAGTTTTATTTTTTGTTTGAAAGAGTATTTTATCCAGAGTGTTCTTAGCTATTTTTCATCAAAATCGGTTCAGCCGTTTTTTTTTTCGAGGGTTTTTGTGTTTTGAATATTTTGAATATTTTGCTTTGTCTTTGTGTTTGTATGTTTATTTATTCTCCTGTAGCAATCTACCGCATTTTCTTATGTCTTGACAAAAGGTTTACGATTTGCTTGAACTTTTTAGCCGTTACGAAATTGAAGAACCTGTCTTCTAGTTTAGTCTTTGGGGCCCATTAATTAGGGAAATCGACACATATTACATGATACCTACTGAAAAATAAATGAGAAAAAAAACATTTCCGAGAATGAATTAAATCTTGTGTCATGTAGCACGTATAATAAATATATTTGTGTAACTGTACACAGATACACACGTCATACTTAATAACACCCCTCTTTTTGGGTCGGGGGTTAAAAATAATACCTCTCCGAGCTAACAAATCATCTGCAAGCGCAACAACATTATTTCTGCAGTTGTTGTTAAATCCCACTGTTGGGAAAAGGTCTGCCTCATTTCCTTTCAATACTACTTAATAGTGAAACAAACACGTTCAAAATACGTAACTTTGTTTTAAAAATAATAAAGTAGCATGTCTGTCTATTTTCTACAGGATTCATTTCGGGGAACGTGCGCAAGAGCTTCACGACCTAATCCCACCCTCCCTCATTTCACTACAGGACTAGCAGAAAGTCGGCGAATTACCACCCATTTCTCGTTGAAATGCCAAAAATCCGTACTCAGCGATATCGATCCACATTCCTGTTGCGTACTGCACAAGAATGGAATTCGTTGCCGCCATCTCTGTTTCCTGAGACCTACAATCTTGGAATTTTCAAGGCTAGAGTGAATAGATATCTTCTAGATCGACGAGCTCCATCCTCGGCCACACCGTCGCTTAACATCAGGCGAGTTGGTGGTCAATCGTAGATCTATCTTCAATAAAAAAAAAAAAAACAAGCTACAGAATCGATTTTGATAAAAAAAAAAGGTACTAATCTGAAAGTATAGTAAGGGTAATGTGGTAATAATTTTAAACAAGTACTTACTTAAAAAACTTTTTAAATTAAACGGTTTATTGAAAATAAAGATAATGATGTAGGTAATGTATTTACTGTATTTTACTAGAAAATCCCTTTCATTTGATACCCATATTGTAGGGGTTGTGTTAAAATATGAAATCCGTCATTTTGTGGCGGCAGCCATCTTGGATTTACAATAATACAGAATATACTAAATTGTATTGTCATCAGGACTAAAGGTGGATACCACATTTCAGATCGATCCGTCAACTACAAGGGGGTAAAATTTCAATTACTGAATTTGACCTAAACAAACAAATAAATAGGTCAAGCTAAATAAAACCATTTAAAAACAATTGAATTGAGAACCTCCTCCTTTTTCGAAGTCTGTTAAAAACGCGTTCAAGTCGTGGCTGCCAACCACAGATCATAAAAATAAGGTTTTGTTGTTTTGTCATCTGTTTCCTTGTTTTTATGATCTGTGCTGCCAACGCTACTAAAATAAATAAAAACATACAGAACGAATTGATAACCTCCTTCTTTTTGGAAGTCGGTTAATTAAATGTGCAGTTGAAACAAAATGACGTTATATCAATCCGGCGTGATGAGATCAGCGGAATCAATACACTCCGACAACACTCCAATTACAGCGACGCGCCTGCATCCACGCGATAATGTTACAATACAATGTTACATGATACAATACAGTATAATACCTGTCTACAAATAAATAAACAAACAGACGCGGGAGGGCGCTCTTGTATTGCTATATGCAACGATATTGTGTAATTTTTAACCACTTTTTAACCGACTTCCAAAAAGAAGGGAATTATCAATTCGGTCTGTATGTTTTTTTTTGTATGATTTTGTATTTGGAAGATCATACTTCAGAGGTGTTACATATTGTATTGTATTACGTCTTTTGAAGTCAGTTTTTTAAACTATAATTATTTCGTTGCGTTGTAGTATTTTGTTCGCTGTTATATAGATATAGTAGGTGTTAAGTTATAAGACATATTTATTAAGGGTCATATTTTAGCCACAGATACAGCTTTCTGACAGCTCACTGACAGATAAAAGGGCAATGTGTCATTTTTATATTTAGGTCATTTTGTTTATAAAAAACCGGACAAGTGCGGGTCAGACTCGCCAACCAAGGGTTCCGTACAAACTAAATAAAAGGGGGAAATCATATATTTTTTTATATTTTCCTTCATAAATCGAAAAATATACATCGCAAAAATATTTAACACATTCCTTGCTCACCACTCGGATCCGAGCGAGCTTCCCGTTCATTTTGTAATAGTCAGTAAACCACCGGCGTTTGAGGCAGTCAACATTGCTTTGCGCGGCCACTCTGTACGAAATCAAAATTCGCTTAAAAAGTTTTGGTTCCCAGCTGAAGTGAAGGGTCTGCAGGGGGCGAAGAATGTGTTAAAAACCTGTTTTAGCTTTTGCTAATGAGGCTCTTTCATATGATACCCCACATGATACGGTTAATTCACATTAAAATTTGGGCCCTCATTCCTTGCATAGAGATACTATTTTTTGTGATTAAATTAAAAATGTCCTGTTTTCAGATTTTTTCCTATATGTGTACTCTAACACAATGCTTCTTGCCAAATTTCAGAGTTCTAGATCAACGGGAAGTACCCCATAGGTTTTGATTCCTCTGTGAGTGTCGAAATGTGCGTTTTTTACGACATATTCGGCTGTAACTTTTTTTACGAAAACTGAGAAATTTTATTTTTCTTTCTACAGCAAGATACTATGGATCTGCGTATATGGTTTTAATTTCAACTCGATACCTTCACGCGTTCCCGAGATAAGGGCCTTGACACCCGGACGGACGGACAGACGGACAGACAGACGGACCACAAAGTGATCCTATAAGGCTTCCGTTTTTTCCTATTGAGGTACGGAACCCTAAAAATTATGTCCTTCAGATACTACAGCTTCCACAATTATAATAATGACTACAGTACCTCTACCATGAGTTTTTAGCGATCCAACTCGTTAGCGAGGGCGTGAACAACTTCTATGGAAAATAGTACCGTGCTGCCAGCGGTTACCTAGAGAACTAAAATCGGCACCATGAGTCATTAAGGTAAAAAACCTATCGAAATGAAACGACTAGCGTGTAACGTTTTTAGAGTTACCATACTAAACGGTACCATGAGACACTAATTTGACAAGTGCTCGCGAGAAATACCGTCTCGATTGGTCGCAATTGTAGTAAAGTAACTCACCGGCATATTGTAGGGTGAATGCTTGTGAAAGTGTATTTGTTTTGTTAAAGAAATACAATAAACTGATTAATTAGTATAGATTTATGAAATATAAATACAAATAATGTCTGGTAAGAGTTATTTAGCATGGAATAGGTATGTTAGCGACGGCTGCATATGAAGATGAACGATGTGAACAAGGAAATTTCCATGTAGTCACTAGTATGCGAAGGAGAATTGCAGATACACTTGCACATATTTGTGAAAATAATTATATAAAAGAAAATCAGTAAGGAGGTTTTTCGAAGATTTGTGTGACTTGGTATTACTTTCTTAGTACGCGCCCTTGAAATCTACACAAACAGTCTCACTTGAATCAAAGGTAGTTATGGTACCTAAACTTACATACATTAGGATAGAAATTCCTATAAATTCCTATAGAAATTCCTATAAATGCATTGATAGGTATGGCTATTCAAGTTATATATATATATTGTGTTTTATGTTTACGGTAGCTATCAGCTGTTATTAGCATAGTCCACCATTTTTCGAAGAAGCTATAGTTATCTTCTAGGTACATAGGTGTATTTGAACAAATATAACCAACCAATTTAAATTCTGTAAACGCACTATAGAATAGGCATTGCTATGTGACGCCATAAATTAGCCGGGTTATAGTGTGAAGTTAGATACCGATATGCTTTTGTACCAACATATCGAAGCTAAAACACTCGACTCGAGTTACACGCTAGCGAGCTCTCACTGGCGAGTCTGCATGTCTCATGGTGCCGCTCTAACGTAAAGTAACTCGCGGCGCGTTTATTCACTGTCAAGTGAATCACATGAGCGGTTTTTGTCGATACCATCTCATGGTAAGGGTACAGTACCTCTACCATGAGATGGTATCGACAAAAACCGCTCATGTGATTCACTTGACAGTGAATAAACGCGCCGCGAATTACTTTACGTTAGAGCGGCACCATGAGACACGCAGATTCGCCAGTGAGAGCTCGCTAGCGTGTAACTCGAGTCGAGTGTTTTTGTTTCGATATGTTGGTACGAAAGCATATCGGTATCTAACTTCACACTATAACCCGGCTAATTTATGGTGTCACATAGCAATGCCTATTCTATAGTGCGTTTACAGAATTTAAATTGGTTGGTTATATTTGTTCAAATACACCTATGTACCTAAAAGATAACTATAGCTTCTTCGAAAAATGGTGGACTTTGCTAATAACAGCTGATAGCTACCGTTAACATAAAACACAATATATATATAACTTGCATAGCCATACCTATCAATAAGGAATGCATTTATAGGAATTTATATCCTAATGTATGTAAGTTTAGGTACCATAACTACCTTTGATTCAAGTGAGACTGTTTGTGTAGATTTCAAGGGCGCGTACTAAGAAAGTAATACCAAGTCACACAAATCTTCGAAAACCCTCCTTACTGATTTTCTTTTATATAATTATTTTCACAAATATGTGCGAGTGTATCTGCAATTCTCCTTCGCATACTAGTGACTACATGGAAATTTCCTTGTTCACATCGTTCGTCTTCATATGCAGCCGTCGCTAACATACCTATTCCATGCTAAATAACTCTTACCAGACATTATTTGTATTTATATTTCATAAATCACTACTAATTAATCAGTTTATTGTATTTCTTTAACAAAACAAATACACTTTCACAAGCATTCACCCTACAATATGCCGGTGAGTTACTTTACTACAATTGCGACCAATCGAGACGGTGTTTCTCGAGAGCACTTGTCAAATTAGTGTCTCATGGTACCGTTTAGTATGGTAACTGCTAAAAACGTTACACGCTAGTGGTTTCATTTCGATAGGTTTTTTACCTTAGTGACTCATGGTGCCGATTTTAGTTCTCTAGGTAACCGCTGGCAGCACGGTACTATTTTCCATAGAAGTTGTTCACGCCCTCGCTAACGAGTTGGATCGCTAAAAACTCATGGTAGAGGTACAGGTAACAGTTCGGCAACAAATCGAAAAGTAAACGACGAAAAGAATATCGTAAATCTGAAATGACCTCTCCGACGGCGATGGGGGCGGAAAGGTCGACTAAAATGAAATTTTAAACAAAAATTGAAGCTTTCTATCAGGCGCCGCCGACGATTGTATGTTGTGGCGCAAGTCACAAGCGTGCTCAAGGCAGGGCTCTCATTCCTTATCACCATCTTCCGCGTTACGTGAAATAGACGTGGATGTGTGACAATGGAAATTAGACTTTAGTATTTTACAATTAAAGTGTAATTTTCATTGTCAACGTAACCAAGTCAAGTTCACGTAACGCAACCGATGGCCATACAGAATAAGGGTACAGTTTTTTTTGTAGTAAATAGATTGACGTCTGACCACCTCTGACCGTCTGACCATCACTTGCCTGGTATGCGACGGTGTGGCTGAGGATGGAGCACGTAAAGTTTAGTTAGAGTATCGTAAATATTCAAGATCAACATATATCGCTCAGGATGACATCGTCCACTTTCTTTATAAGATTCCACGGTAGATTCGTCGAGTTTATGCTCACTTTTTAGTCACGGTGAACACTTTTGAACATCTGATAAAAATCTTATTTTGAAGTATTTCTATTTAAAGGCCTATTCAGACCTGAGCGTTATTCACTGCCGCGAGCAATAGAGAAATCCAAATACAAAGATATCGCTATCGCGCGCGGTATTGTCCTCTACCCACAGCGGTAGCGAATAACGCTCAGGGCTGAATAGGCTTTAACTTAGTGTTATTAATCAATATATTGTTAGTTATTTGATCCGTTCTTCACTTAAACCTTATTTAAACAAAATAAGGGTAAAAAATCTCTATACAAGGTAAAGCGGTTTATGAGTTCTATTTAGCGTCGCTGGATTGGAGTTTTGTATTCGTGAAGTGTTGGATTCACACCATTGTTGTTAGCACTCGCTATTTGTGACGTCACTGGCTCTGTTAAGGCGTGGATATCAATTATATTGGAACAGCTTAGAATACTGATCTTTGCTTACTCTTTTCTTCTCTGTGACTCGACAGCGGTAACTTAAGTATATATATAATCCGAAATTAATTTTATTATGAAAACTAACTAACGTGGTTGTTACACATTTTTATTTTGAACAAACAAACTTACTCACGTCTATTTTTAAGCCAAATTCTCCGACTATAGTATCAATCGCATACGGCAGTCTTTTTCAATAAGAGCAGCGCAGACGTCACTCCCGAAGGACGTCTCGTCTGGTACTCTATAGTCATAGAATTCGGCTCAAAAATAGACGTGAGTAACCCGTTTGTTCGAAATTAATTTGTTTGCATGTTATTTTCCCGAATTGGTATTACTTGTCACGATTTTCTGATTCCATTATGCTTTTTAGCCAACAGTTTCATTTGCCCGAACAGTTATTAGGTTAGGTTCACTAGATTTCTTTTTATTAAACACATAATTTTAAGTATACCTATTACAAAGATTTGGTAATCAGAAGAGTTGTCAAATGAGCTTTCGGGATTTTGAGTTTGAAAAAAAAAATGTTTTCTGGGAAACGATATTCAGTATTTCACAAAGCGGGTTATAGGAACCCTCAGCTGCCTGAGCAGCTGCATCTTATAAATCGACACGGTAGTGGGGGCGACGGGGGTTTTGGGCCAAGGAGGCGGCAAAAATGTAATCAAATGATGTGAGAACGATCACTAATAGAGTCCGTTTAACACAGTTCCAGGGCACATAGCACCATATCTGGGAAATCCCGTCTCTACTCTGTATCCGGACTCTACTAGTCACAGTTTTCAATTGAAACGGAACTGGGCAAGTAAGATTCAAACAAATGTATTTCGGATTATAGATTCATCATCATCATCATCTCAGCCATAAGAAGTCCACTGCTGGACATAGGCCTCCTCCATGGATTTCCAAAAAGACCGATTGGAAGCGGCTTGCATCCAGCGTCTTCCCGCCACTTGTATGAGATCATCTGTCCATCTCGTGGCTGGTCTTCCTACGCTGCGCTTGCCGGTACGTGGTCTCCACTCGAGAACCTTTCGGCCCCATCGGCCATCAGTTCTATGTGCTATGAGCCCTGCCCACTGCCACTTCAATTTGCTAATCCGCTGTGCTATATCGGTGACTCCTGTACGTCTACGTATCTCTTCATTTCTGATTCGATCACGTACAGAGACTCCGAGCATAGCCCTCTCCATAGCTCGTTACGCGACTTTGAGCTTCCTTATAAGGCCCATAGTTAGGGACCACGTTTCAGTGCCGTATGTAAGCCCAGTTATTAATAGTTATATATTTGTTTTAAAATGTTTATTTATTTACAACTTACAACTATCACGTCCAATTCTTATACTTAGTTTGGTTGTGGGCAGGGCAGACAGCAGGCAGAAGTTATGGCTGGTGAGGTTGAAAAGTTCTCGACTGGAGACCACGCACCGGCAAGCGCAGCGTAGGAACACCAACCACGAGATGGACAGATGACCTCACAGAAGTTTCAGGAAGACGCTGGATGCAAGCCGTTTCCAATCGGTCTTTTTGGAAATCCATGGGGGAGGCCTATGTCCAGCAGTGGACTTGTATTTGGGGTGATGATGACGATGATCATTTATTTTACGAGGATTATTGCGCATCCAATAAAATTAAGAAAATGTTTCTACCTTTTTTTTTTTCACCTCTAAATTTTTCGACTGTCTGACCTTTAAATAGGTATTTGTCTAATGTTGGAATCATGAGTGGCTAGGCGTTGATCGA
Source organism: Lycia hirtaria (assembly GCA_947563715.1). NCBI lineage: Eukaryota > Metazoa > Arthropoda > Insecta > Lepidoptera > Geometridae > Lycia > Lycia hirtaria. The sequence goes on from OX387375.1 coordinate 33,087,002, forward strand.
TGTAAGTAAAATTTGAAAAAAAAAAATTAAAAAAATTAGCAGAAGCCATTAATAGCTATATATTTAATAGGTATATGGTTGTATAGTTACATAACAAAAATGTACTTATTCATTACAAAAAAAATCTTTTGAAAACTGAAAAAGTTTCCTGAAATTTGTGCCTACTAATTTACTTGAGATACGAACTCCTTCCGAAGTACAAATGAAACCTTAGGACTGAGTAATGTAGCGTTAGTATTTATAGGTAGGAATCTCTAGAACAGTGAAATCACGATTACTGAAGATTGAAGGCACTAAAGTCCTTGCCTAGTGGATCGTCTCGACTATTTCCGGATAATTTAGTCCCTCAGTTTTGGTACTTCGTAAGACCACAGATTGGATACGGCAAGAACTCGCAGTTTCTGATGGAACTTGCGACAAGAGCGCCGCTACAGTTTTGAATTATAATTATAATTGATTCGAATTGAAGTTGTCTAATTGGCAGAATCGAAAGAGACCCTGGTGAAAAGGCGGCATGAGGTCGCTCCATCTCTTTCTTGTATTTTAAACCGATTTCAAAAAAGAAGGTGGTTGTTAATTCGACTGTTTTTTGTATGTTTAGTATGTTACCGTATAACTCTGACATTTATAAACATGCATTATTTCTGATGTACTCCTATGCTAATAAGGATAGTAGTAGGTACTTTCAATCATAGCAATATTATAATCTGTAGTTAGAATTTGAGGTTAGTTTATGTGTTTCTATGCCTTTTTTTTTTGAGAAGGTAAATAAACACAAACATCTAATATTAGGTCTACACTAACCTTCATAAAAAACACCATAAACTTTATTCGAACATTTTATGAAACTTCCATTGTATAAGATTTAAGATTAGATCTACCCTCATTTCTACTAACAATACAACCACAACACAAGAAACTAAATTATTCCGTACAAGAAAATGAAATGTGGCATTCGAGCCCTGATTAACTGTTATAAAAATTTAACTGTAACTTACGTAGGAAAAGCCTTAATTTCCAATGAGTCATGGTCCGAGTAATGTATATGACTACGTGAACAATAAACAGCAGACCACTTCCTGTCGCCGATTACAACTTCCGGTCGGGCGGTAAGCCACCGGATGCGTGTGTGGAACTGTTTTCGCATAACTTTTAACTTTGCAAATGCAGGTACGGATGTGTGATGATTAATATGGAAAATGAACAGCATGTGCTTACTTATGGTATGCAAGCAGGCGAACGTTCTTATTATAAAAAAAAACTCTGATAAGGCGGGGTCCACAGCGCGCTGATATCTCTCGCGCGTAACACAACATTTATAAACTTATAAAATCAGTGAGTAATATCCCCATTAGATAAGTGAGAGACTGATTTTTTTATTTAGATAAAAGAAATTGAAAAAAAAACGATATTTTTAACTTGGCTGCGGAGTTAGAAATATATATGTTTTTTCACTACTCCGTGGCCAGTATCAACGATATCCGAATAAAACTTTTTTTTTTACATTTCTCCTACCTAAATAAACAACACTGTCTCTAACTTTTCTAATATCCTCACTCAGTGATTAAAAATGTTTTAGCCGCTTCCAATCGGTCTTTTTGGACGTCCATGGGGGAGCCTATGTCCAGCAGTGGACTTCTTGTAGCTGAGATGATGATGATAATGAAAAATGTTGTGACGAGCGAGAGAGACCTCAATCATCTGATTTCAATATTTTTAGCTATTTTTATTTGTCTCTGGAGTGATTCCATAAAAATATTCATTAATTTTTGTTCAATAGTTTTTTTAACAAGCTGTAATATTATCACAGAATTCGAGGTCCTATTTACATAATGTTATAAATGCAAGTTTGTGAATGTGTTTGTTAATCCTTCACTTTAAAACAACTTTAATGACATTTGCAATTGATATAGCTTATACTTTAAAATAAAGAGGATAGATAGAGGACACAGAATATATCCCTGAAAAATTAAAGGAAAATTCCTCATGGAGTTGTGAAGTTCCATAGAAAAGAACTAAAAACTACATTTTGAACTGTGTACTTGTACTATAATAGGTACCTGTATAAGCCCCTATACCAATTTTAATTTTCACAATCCTTACAATAATAATAAACAATGTATGTAGTGTCTGGATACCAGGAGATAATAAGCGCAGCGTAGTGACAGCAATACCGGAGAAGAACAATATTCCCCTGCGCTGCGCTGCCGCTGCGGCGCCGCTGCGTAGATTTTACAAATTACACAGAATTCGATGCAAATAAGCGAGTGATTGCGTGACGCGATGCGGAAAATGGCGGCGTTCGATGCACTTTCAGAGGCGCTGCTGCTGTGTGGAGATGAACTGCCATGGAATATTATAGATACATAGAGAGAGAGCGACAACGGCACATGTCGTTGTTAGTATGAGCAGTTCGTATCCGTGCTGGATCTTAATGTAATCATTTAAAGCTAATCATCTCTCTAATCAGCGAAGTTAAGCAATTTATGGACCTTTTTTCGCTCGCCTGATGGTAAGCGATACCTGTCGCCTATGGACAACTGCTACATCAGTGACAATACTGTTGCGTTTGTAGCCCAGAAAGGTGCATAAATATATCCTTTTTAAAACGCTCATTGTTAAAGGTCGGCGGAAAAATTATCTGTTAATCTCTTTATGGGTGACCGCGAGTGATGTTAAAAACTTATATTGACTGATTTCCGGTCAATGTATAAATTCCTAAATAAACTACGAGAGCTAGCTCCCCGTCTATACAGTAGAAGACGAATATGATTTGAAACAGGTATCAAAAGTACATAAAGACATAAAATCACGCATATTTTTCCTTACGGAGTAGGAAGAGCCTCAGAAGCTGGAAAGTTATTATGAGCAGTAATTATAGTATGCAAATGATTTCTCTATTTTAATAGTAAGAGCTATTCGGAAAACACTACTTTACTACTTAAAATGTTTAAAATAACTAAACTAAATAAAAAAAAACGAATTCCCATACAATTTATGTTCTTTTATGTAATGTTTTTTTAGGGAGTTTAAGAATTTAATTTAGATTAGTGGTGCCTTTAGAATTGACCACAGTATATATTTAGGTACTTCCAGTACCTAAATATATATCTAGAAATACATAAATTAAATGTTGTTAGGTAAACTATAGAGCATCATATTATAACCTATATACCCAATATATACCTAATATATCTACTGGAAGAAATAGCGTTCAGCGATATCATCGTTCATTAATGTATTTTGAAGTGTTATAATATTGTATTGTATTATAATAGGTAGCCCTTCTATCAATGTTGATATTCTATGGTCGGGTCGTGGAATTGAGCCGAGACTGCTTTCAGCTGAGTTTATACTAAGTAGGTTAGATTTGTCGAACAATGATTTTAATTTAAATTATGAAACACACAAACACATACTAGTTTTGACTTAAAAGAAGTTAGTGTTTTATTCAGCTTTCATGTATAGTACATGAAAATATAGTTATATTATGTAAAAGTAACAAATAGCTGATAAATATACGAAATAAAAATACAGTTTGAATTTATATTACGCTAGGAATATAATATTTGTTTGCATATACTGGATATGATTCTACCGAATCCAATAGGCTTAAATCAAAACAGAATTACATAAACATGTTTGAGTGGCACTATTATTATTTTATAATTTAAAAAAACAATACATAATTTGGATCTCCTCAGCCAAGTGCAAAAATGTCGAAGTATTTTTTTTAATATCTCCTATATAAACAAACGAATCTGAATCTCACTTGTAATATACATCTCAGTATTTTTTTTTATTGAAATTAACGTTCTGATGCGTGAGAAAGATAGCTGCGCTCTTTAGCCCTACCTAAATCCGTCCATCAGATATCTGTATAGACGTGTCTGCAGTAACACGTGGACGGCAGCTCGTCAGTCCTCACCCCGCTTGATTACAAATTGACACATAACAGGCTATTTATAACATTTTCTCATGTAATTTAACAACACTGACATTATATTAGTCAACCGCCTTATGGCTTGACGAGGGTACGGTGTTAGGGTTGAACCATTAATTTCCATTTATACAGACTGACAGCGGATCGGAACGTTGTTGTGTGGAGACCCTGAAAATTCTACAACAATGTTTTGCGACTGATACAATGCGTAGTGGGGATGGCGAGTATTGGTCCTTGATGAGTGACGTATGCTTTGACTAGACTATAGACATTATACTTTATTGTGACAAAAAACAAAGCACATATAAAACAAAACGAAAACAAAACTAACAAAAAATTAAATATTATACAAAGTTTTTGTCACATCCTGGTGCCAGCTTAGCTAAGCTTAATTTTTTTAATGTTAGGTCTACTGACTGACAACTAACTTACTTGATGTTAAGCGACTGTACGGCATCATGCAGCCATTCTATCTATTCACTCTAGCTTTGAAAATTCCAAGATATTCTCAGAAAACAGAGATGGCGGCAAAAAGTTCCATTCCTGTGCAGTATGCTTCAAGAACGCGAACCAATATCGCTGAATACGGAATTTTGTCATTTCAATGAATTCGGTTGTTTGCCCCAAGACTCCGTCATTTATGCACTGATTTACAGCATTGTTTATTTATACGAATTATATAAATACATTGATAAACAAACATTAATACATTAATTCTATAAATGACCTAAATAACTAAAGAATTAAATAAAATACTTATTAGAGATAAAAAACAGAACTCAGGTCACAGTCCCAAGGCAACGTTCCCTGGCTGGCGACATTGCCTCGTTGGATAGCAATGCTAATCTTTACATATTTTTTTTTATTTTATTTAAAAGGATATGATTTCAGATTGGTCCCAAATAAATTTTACCAAAATCGGTTCAGTAGTTAAGTTTATGAAGCAAAATAACTTGAAAAATTATATCATATATGTAAACCAAATTTCGTATTTTGAAGTAGATTGTGTCCGTTTTTTAAACTATTATAATATTCACATTCAACTTGTGAACTAGACCATTTCCGTCCAACCCGACTATACGGAACCCTTAACTAGTGAACCGTTATTACATTGGAAGTTTCGGGTTCGATTCCTGGCTAGAGGTGACGTCTCTATAATTGACCCTTTCCCGGCATCGGCACATCACAGCAACATAATATGTTACCAGTTCGAACATAATAATATATGTTAACAGATGGAACTTAACTATTTCGCCAGTGGAGGCACTTAGTACGGCCGTGGTTTGTTGGGCGCCTCTGTCTCTCTGTGTAATGTCTTCATAAGTTGATCTAGTTTGTGAAAGGTAAAATATTGTAGTGTTATCAATGATATGTACATTGAAAAAAATATGAAATAATATTATATTTCGCCTAAGTTAACGAAATCGTTTATTTTGAAGTCGGTTGTTAACCGACTTCCAAAAAGAAGGAGGTTCTCAATTCGACTGTAGTACGTTATTTTTTGTATGTTTGTCAGCGATTACTCCGTCAAATGAGTTGTTTTTGATGATTCTTTTTTATTTGGTATTTCACAGATTTTATCAAAATCGGTTCAGTACTTTGGTTTTCATAACAAAATAACTGAAAAAATATCGTCCATGTAAAAGAAATGCGTATTTTGAAGTTTGTTTTTTAACTTGATTATTATATAGGTATACTGTCTGAATAGAAAGTCCTTTTCAATTCGAAATTAGAAAATTGCTAGCTGAGTAGTTTTTATAATATAGTCACTGTTATTATACGTAGATAGGTTTTCCTCGGCTCTGCGTGACAAGCCACAAGTAAGGTAATCGCCCGACTCGTCTTCAGTTCCAACACGTCGGGCAACCTTGTTAAACGCGTGTCGTGACTTGTAAACAGTGACAATGCTATCCTGTGTTTTTGAAAAGTGCAACATCAAGATATGTAAGGCCAATATACTATAGGGCTTTAAGAATGTGTCTTATCCTCGAAAGAGCTGAAAACTGAGATTTGCCATGCTTTTACTTCATATCCAATGAGTATAACCTCTCTTTACATACAATTTCATTCAGTATAATTATTAGCTAGTATACTTATTATAGTATTTCAGTTAGTTGAGTGGCAACGCATGTAAATAATGTTGTTTGTAGGTTAATGGAGAAGACACTATTGATGTTCGTAGATTTTAACGATAAAACCGAATTCATGTTTTTGCTTCTAGAATTTTACCTGATTTACTGGATTCTGCCGAGTGCTTGTTTACTGGTTTAATTTGTCCGAAACTTTCCAAACTCCATCTGCATGCCGTAAAACAAATTTCATTACTTAAATGGTCATAAAAAGCACGTTAAGTACACTTCTTGCCCGTGAGTGTGAATATGCCTACAAAAATAATTGTTGCGAGAAAAAGCGACGAAATTAAACCAAACGTAGGTGAACGCTCTGTGATGGTAAACTGTAGAGTTGATATACTGATGATAGTTCAGGTAAATTAGACAAAAAAATGTCTAAAGCTGAAAATTTGAAGTAACTGAAAATTTGTAGATATATAATTATTATAAAGGTGATAATTGAAAAAACAAAGTTCCAAAAATCTATGCAGGGAAAATTCTAGATCAGGGGTAAGCTGTTGCCCCATGAAATGAAGAGTTTCAGGTATAGAGGATGAACCGAGGCTCCGATTGAGCAAGAAGCAGAGCAGTTTTTCGTACAGTCACATTTTTTTTTGCAAGAATTGTTTTATTAATATTACAAAAAATAAACTTATATCATTCGGGAAGAAAAGACAACAAGGCAAAAAAAAGGAACTATCATCAGTTTACCGTAGTATTGGGTAGCGATTTTTCTTCGATAGTTGCATTTCCCCAAGATAGATATTTTAGGAATTGGTCAATTCATTGCACCGCCGAGGACCGCTTCGCAGTGGAAAGTTTTTACCCACGTGTGATTGATAGTCTTTTTGCATCTGACACGTTTGTACTACATGCCGTGGCCGGCAGTGTACGGGCAAAGCGGTAATGTGCAGTAAAACGGCGGTTAAACAACTCCAATTGGTCATTTAATTATAATAAATTACATGGCTAGGAGAGTTTTCCTGTTTACCGCGACTGGGTGTGAGCGTCCTGCCAGGATTTACTAACTTTAACATGGGTATAGGCTAGATAATATTGGAGTGCTTGCTAACACTCAAGGGCGTCGCCAGCCCATGGCCCAGAGGGGGGTAAATTAATATTATGAAGGATGAGAAAAATATAAATTGTAGGTACAGGTACAATTGCATGCAGCACGGCCTTAGGACTTTGATTGCTTTGCAATTGGCTACATTTTTTAAATCTCTAGGGGGGGGGAGGGGGGGGCAGCTTCCCTCTCTGCCCCCCTGTGGCGACGCCCTTGCTAACACTGTATGATTGACAGAAAGCCCAATAAAATATTTTGTGTTTTTATATTGGACTCTTTCTGGATGCAGGCCGCTTCCTACTTGTCTTTTCTCTTTCTCTCAAATAAGTTAATTACAATCAATAACAAAAAATGGAAATGATTGTTAAACAAAGAAAAATAAGAGGTAGATTCCATCCGTCGTAAATATTGATCAGGTCGTTCTCACGTCACTGGTGAAATTAACAAACATGTTCGGGGCATCGCCGTAAATAGGGATGTTTATCTCTTCTCTTTGGACTGGGGCCAAATCTGGCGAGCTCCCGGCCGCGGCGGGACAAGGTAGCTAAGTAGGGCCAAAGGAGCCAAAACACGTTAGTGATTTCATACTGTCAAATGTATCGTTGTTCTTTAAGAGGATGAATTTTATGAATGACATATTATGTGTGTGTAAGTTTTAAAGAGATTTTGAGAGATCATGGAATAAAAATATCATAGATTTGTTTTATTTTCTTTTGAGACATTTGGCATGAATAAATAGGTTTTTTCTAGGCAAGCGCGCTCCATTGTAGACCGTAACTGTTGCTTAACACCAGGCGTTTCAACGGTCATGCGCAGGTCTATTTTGGAATATTTGTTAAAGTTGTTAAAAAGTTGTTGTTGAAGTGTTGTTAAAATTGCACAATTTTAGCATATATTAGTCTATGTGGGCTTCTAGGCACGTGTGCCTAATTTTATCAGTGTATGAATGTATGTTCACGTATTACACGGAAACTAGAAGCCGTATTGTAATAACTATTTTTAACACCTTAGCTGCTATTGTAAAAAGCGTAATGTGGAACATTAGGCTACTGGGGATAATAATGTCCGAACAGGTGATGTACCATTCAGGCTTCTGGGGACATCGGTGACCAAAGGGCAGACCTAAGTACACGGCACACGGACTAACGAGCACTGATTTCATGCAAAACCATTATTAAAGTGACCGAAACGGTACTTTGGAACTGTTTGGCCTGCTTGGTTTTTTAAATTAGTACAGAAAGTAGTCGAGTGAAGCTCAAACAAAAGCTCTCTCAATTCGTTTAGTGCTTAGCAGATGAAATGGAGCGAAGTGAAAAGGCGGCTTTCAATTGGCTTAATGCCTGGTTTCATTTAATTTAGTTTCGGACGCTTAACTAACAATTAAACACTAGTTGGGATAAAGGTACTAACTAGCTATTGAGGTTATCGCGCATTACACCAATTTGACACGGTACGGAGCACAGTATCCTCGGCGTCAGGTCAATCGACCGCATACGCAATACGGAACTGCGATCCATAACGCAGGTCACAGATGTAGTTCTCAAAGTTTTCAACCTGAAATGGGAGTCACATGCCGGAAGAGTTTGGATCAACGTTACTACCAAGTGGCGTACCAACTCAGCCCGGCCACTCGGCAGGCCCCGTTCGAGATGACGCGATGAACTTGATTCCTTGGATAATATTGGCACACTAATGCACAAAACCGTCAACACTAGAAAGGTTGGCAAAAACTATTTTACAAGAATGGTATACGTATGGTATAAGCTAAGAACAACTACATTTTATCCGATATATAAAGTGAAAATTTACACGTTTATGTTTTTATACATGATAATTTATATTTTTTATGCAATATAGATCTACGATTGATCATTAACTCACCTGATGTTAAGCTCAAGTATGGTCGAGGATGGAGGTCGTCAATCTAGAAGATATCTATTCACTCTAGCATTGAAAATTCCAAGATTGTAGGTATCAGGAAACAGAGATGGCGGCAAAGAATTCCATGTATTTGAAAATCGTCAAAATAGTAATTTTATTCTAATATCGTTTCTATGAAGATAGAGTTCACATATCTATTTATTAAAAATAAATTCAATAATGTTATAAGTACCTACCTATAATAGTGAATGTATCATAACTCGTAACTGTCTATAGAATTGTTGCAATTGCTATTTGAATTACAGCTTTTGATTTTGAAATTTAGATAGCTTTCACTTTAATGACTTGAAATTTATTTCCTCTTCGGAATAAATGTTTGTACTTATTTTCAATGCTTTGACTTTTATCTGTTAAGTGGATAAAGGATGGAAGCGGCGGCGCCGAGTTTATGTAGTGTGTTATGACCTCTGGCTTGGGGAAGATATATTCGAATCCTAACTAGATTTAACAAAGGTCCTGCTCTGGGTCTGACCTTCGTATGTTCTACTAAAATAACATGTATTTACGAAACTACACGAAGTCTTCTAACGTTACACTAGTATATGTTTCTTTGTAGAAAGTCACTATTTTCCTTTCATATTTTCCTTTCATGTACAAAAAAATAAAATTCTATTCAAAACGAAGGAGCACAGACAACTTAATAAAATCTAAACGATTTATACTGTTAATTTACGGTATTATACTGTTGAAAACCAATTTTTTGTCTATTATTAATTTTCTTTTCTGCGTCTCACATGAAACGGCATCTACTTTCCTTTCTTTTCCTTTTTTTTTTTTTTTTTTTTTTTCTTCTACCTGAATTTATAATTATACATGCATAGCTTTGCACGCCTGTCTAAGCTGCCTTAGTCATAACTTTATCAGCCGCTTTGTCAAAAAGTTTGTACTGAAGGCAACAAATGGACTGACAAACAAGTAATTTTCATATGAATTATAATACTTTTGGCCAAGCAAATATTCAGAACACAATGTGATATAAATGAAATCAAATATAATTATAGTTTAAAAAACTGAAGCAACCGACGTCTCATGGATGCCATTGTCAGATGTGGACCAAATTGAAATGGGACCACACGGGAAGAAACAGCTTTCAAATAAAAAAGTAATCATCAAAATCGGTTCACCCAGTCGAAAGTTCTAAGGTAACAAACATAAAAAATAAAACCAGACAAGTGCGAGTCAGACTCGCTCACCGAGGGTTCCGTACAAACTAAATAAAAGGGGGAAATCATTTTTTTTTTAAATATTTTCCTTCATAAACCGAAAAATATACATCGTAAAAATATTTAAAAACCTTTTAGCTTATGCTAATGAGGCTCTTTCATATGATACCCCACATGATACGGTTAATTCAATTTAAAATTTGGGCCCTCATTCCTTGCATAGAGACACTATTTTTTTGTGATTAAATTAAAAATGTCCAGTTTTCGGTTTTTTTTCCTATATGTGTACTATAACATAGTGCTTCTTGCCAAATTTCATAGTTCTAGGTCAACGGGAAGTACCCCATAGGTTTTGATTCCCTTGTGAGTGTCGAAATGTGCGTTTTTTACGACATATTCGGCTATAACTTTTTTGTACGAAAACTGAGAAATTTTATTTTTCTTTCTGCAGCAAGATACTACGGATTTGCATATATGGTTTTAATTTCAACTGGATTGATACCTTCACGCATTCCCGAGATAAAGGTCTTGACACCCGGACAGACGGACAGACGGACAGACGGACAACAAAGTGATCCTATAAGGGTTCCGTTTTTTTTTTTCTTTTGAGGTACGAACCCTAAAAACTTAAAAAATACCAGGCGAATTGAGAACCTCCTCCTTTTTTGGAGTCGGTTGAAAATAAGTAAATATTGGTGGACATTGCACACATCTAGCCCAAACTAAGCAAAGCTTGTACTATGACTACTAGATGGTTGATAGAATACATATACTTTTTTTGTTGGACTGACAGACAAGTAATTTTCATGTGAACTATAGATAGATAGATAGATAAACTCTTTATTGTACACACCTTAGAAATTTACAATCAAGATAAGTCATTTAAAAACTAGTGTAACAACTGGCGGCCTTATCGCTAATAGCGACCTCTTCCAGGCAACCTTAATACTTTTGCCCAAGCCAAATATTCAGAACACAATGTGATATAAATAAAATTTAAAAAAATGATATACATATTGATAGACATTTCACACTACACCATCTAGCCCAAACTAACTAAGGTTTCCTGGAAGAGATCGCTGTTAGCGATAAGGCCGCCAGTTGTTACACTAGTTTTAAATAATTTCTCTTGATTGTAAGTTCTAAGGTCTCTCCACTTTCACTGTGAGGATGGCTGGCAGAAAATGATACATTAGCATTAAGTCCTCCTATTGCACAGCTTGTTACTTTGTACTTGTGTGCAATAAAGTGTTAAATAAATAAGGTGTGTATAATAAAGAGTTTATCTATCTAACTAACCATAGCTTGTACTGTGGGAACTAGGTATGTAGCTGGTAGAATACAATTATGTACCTACTTACTTATTTTTTTTTTGTAAAACAACATATTTTACAGGAATTAACTTAACAGTAAAGTTTCTTTATTTAAATAAAACGGAAATTATTGTAACGAAAATTTCAAGAAATTCAAGTATTTTTCTTCAAAAGTACTTTTTGTACCGCAAGTATTCCAGCCAACAAGCCTTTTAAACAGCTGACAAATAAATTATGCGTTTTTTCTCGAGAAAAAGGTTAATAGAACATTTTCTTTGGTGAAACACAATTTCCGAGGAATCTGCCATCGCGGGCTCGTGGAAATCCTTTGCAATTTCGCAGCCACTTTTATTAATTTTTCACGGGGAAAATCTTAACTGTTGGTTGAAGTAAGTCTTTATTCTTGAATGTTAATAACGCAGTAAATGTCTTGTTCACGGGCGGCTAAAAAAGTATTATAGTTTAAATTACTCCAACATATTGTTTTTATTTTCAAAAGTAATAGATCTACCATTGACCTGATGCTAAGCGATAGTGTGGCCAGAGATGGAGCTCGTCGTCCTAGACGATATCAATTCACTGTAGCCATAAAAAATCCAAGATTGTAGCTCTCAGGAAACTGGAAAGACGGCATGGAGTTCTATTCCTGTGCATTACGCATAATTATAATATAGAAATTTTCTCATCAGCAACTCTTTTCCACATAGGCCTTTATCGCTCTTACGACTTCCGTATTTTTTCTTCTAGACTTCTAGATCGATATCACCCCTCGTTTTATGCTAATGAGTGGTCAAACGTAGATCTATTGTGTTACAGTTTATACATACCATGGAACAAATTTATTGATTTACATAGAGTTAGAGTTACCCATTGGACTCATTTTTACGAATTTCTTACTTTATCCCGATATTTCGTAGTTGTATAGCTCAACTTTTTTCTAGATGCAGTAGTCGTTCGAAGGTGAAAAATTAGTTAACACAGTGTAAGAAAACTGATAAAAATTAATTATCTTTAAAAAATCACAGAATGAAATTAATGTTTACTGTGGGATTTTCTAGTCTGTGGTCAGTGACGGATTATTACGTTACAGTGCCTTTTGCTTTGGGCTTTGAGATTTTGTTCAAATTGCTTTAAAAGCAAATTTAAAGCATTATAATAGCAACTATTATATTTCTCATTTTACGTTTTGAGGTAAGTAAAACAATTTAGGTTCAATGATATGTAATGTATTGTGTAATCAATGAAGCGAAAAAGTATTTAATTAATTTTACTACAAAAATAATAAGTACTCATCTCAAGAGTCTAAGAGACCGGGCGCTCTGAGGAAGAAATGTTATGAAATTTCCGCTAGCTAATGAATGTAGCTTGTGATGGGTGTGCCAATATTTGAAGTTGAATTTACAGTGCTGAAGTTTTTTTAAAATTAATATAGCTTTTTATCCCGAAAATCGCGCGAAACCGGGAACTAAATTGATAAAACATTAGGGCGAATCTAATCATTGATAAAAGGGGAAATTATGTATATATATACTTTTAAAAAAAAAATGTTATAAAATGAAAACTATACTTGTGAAAATAATTTAAAACCTCTGTTAGTTTAATGAAGCTTTTTCATTTATTACCCAACATGACACGTTTAACTCCCTTAAAAATTTGGACTCTCATTCCATGAATAAAGATCCTATTTTTGTTGATTAAATTAAAACGTTCTGTTTTCGTTTTTTTTGTGTACTTTTAAGACAATGCTTCTTGTTAAATTTCACAGCTCTAGGTCAATGGGAAGTATCCTAGGTTTTGATTCCCTTGTGAGTGTTGAAATATGTGGTTTTTGCGAAATAAAGGGCCGTAACTTTTTTTAGGATCACTGAGAAGTTTGATTTCTAATCAGCTAGAAGGGACTATATATCTATAGGCATACTATATATATAAACTATAGGTCTGCGTATATGGTTTTAATTTCAACTCGATGCCTGCACGCGTTCCCAACATAGAAAGTCTTGACAGACGGACAAACGGATGTCGGACAACAAAGTGATCCTGTAGGGGTCCGTTTTTCCTTTTGAGATAAGGAACCCTAAAAAATCTTAACATTATCTATTTAAACGATTTAATTTAAATTTAAAGAGAATGCAAGATACCGTTTTATAAATATGAGTTTAAACATTTTCTTGTACCTACGTTACGTTAGGTAGAGAAGTTACCCTAATCCTTTCTCAGCAAGCTGGCACGACCTTTCACGACGCGTGCGTTCTCGCACCCTGTGCCTGGGCTATGAATGCTTTGACTTACACGCGTACAGGTCTTTACTGATACTGTACACTTCAGTACAGTACATATCCTTGGACATCATGATGAATAGGTTTTTCTTTATTACCCGACTGCGCAAGAAGGAAAGTTATGTTTTTCGAGTGTATGTATTATGTATGTTTCTATATGAGCCCCTACAGCCTAAACGTCTTGACCGATTTTCATGTGTGTGGTGTCGTTAGATTCGCGTTAACTCCCTGAGTGTTATTAGGCTAGATTATAATTTATCATACAAGTGGCAGGAAGACGCTGGATGCAGGCCGGGTCCAACCGGTCTTTCTGGAAATCCATGGGGGAGGCCTATGTCCAGAGGAGGAGTTCTTGTGGCTGAGATGATGATGATAATTTATCAGTAGGCCTAGAATGGGCTGAGTATGGATTCCTGGCATTTCAATGAGAAATAGGTGGTAATGCGCCAACACTCTGTCCTGTATTGAAATGGGGAGAGTGGAATTAGGGGTTGAAGCTCTTGCGCACACTCCCCGAAATTAATCCTATAGAATATAGACAGACAAGCTATTTTTACAGCCGTGCTCAAGACTAAGTAGGCTCACTTGTAGGTATTCATAATATTAGTTTTTTGTGCGAATCTGTGTGTCTGTCGAGATTTTATACAATATCGTAATTAAATAACGCCATGTTTCCCCACCTGACGCTGTTTGTACGGTTGTTTGCTGTTATAATTTACAAATCCCGTATTATTAATGTCGAGATTATTCGCTTCTTATTAATTGTGTTGCCAGTAATCAGTTGACTAAATAATCCGTGAAAAATATTGTTGCCATCTAACAATAATTCGTTTAGACTAATCTAATAATAAATAAATTAAATATTTTTTTACCGCAAACTGAATTGTGTTAATAGAAGGTAACTGAAAATAAATAAAAACAGGCTTTCTATAGTAGGTATATAACAGAACTTAAAAAAACATATAAACATACATTTTTGAAAATGTAGGGCAGACGGGGGCATTATTTATTTTAGACATAACGGTTTGGTTTGCTCCCACCAGACCTCTAGGGGATTATGTTTTTTTGTCTCTGTCATTCTCTATATAGAAATAACAGAGATGGAGATATAGATTCCGAATCCGAATGAGTTCTGAATACTTCAGAACTGCAGAGACAAAAAAACATATATTTTTTCAATGTAGAAAAATTATGTTTTTTTTTTACCTTCTATTAATACAATTCAGTGTCTGAGTCACTTAAATTCAATCTATTTATTTCAGATATTAATCCATATTTACTACAGAGATACAATATAAGAAAGAGAATTAAATTAATACAAATATCTTTCTAGATATTATGTCAAATAAAAAAAAAACTTAATACACAATTAAATGTCAATAAATAATAAATTGAACAAAATACATCTCATCCTAATAATAAATACTACTTTATAAGTTCTAAGTTTGTGCATACAGAATAGACGCGTTTCCCTTACTGCTTCGTATCTCCGTCGCGTCTGAGGAAACGAGGAAGGGACTGTTGCGGCGTCATGTAAAACTAATGGTTTGGAATTGTCCCTGCCACTCTCAGTCAATATTTATAACGGGCGCGCATTGGTTTCGCGCGCTCTCTCACATAGGTACATATGTACAATATTCATCTGTAAACTGGATATAAAGCTAGGGGCAGAATACGTGCAACACTAATTGCATTGTTACTAGAGTACTCGTAGTAAGTGCTACATAACTTACAATAGTATACAATTGATACAGAAGACTAACTTGTAGATCTTATCTCTTCTGTCATGTGGCAAAGTACTGAAGGGTCCGGTCAACCAGCCAGGTCTCATATATTTTCTTGCAATAGTACGGAAACCTTTAATAATAGTACTCAATATTATACCTAGTACTGTAAAGTGCGTATGGAAGACTGTATAGAGAGCAACAAGGGTGCAAAATATTTTTTATACTGCGAGGATGGAATTTTAAACCCTATACGAAGGCCAAGGCAGGCGACTATGGTCAAATTACAAACAATAGTGATATACACTCAGCTATTTAAGCTTCAAGAGTCTTGATAGTGAAACCGACAATGATTGATAGTTTGAAATTGGCAAATAAATATTTTTTGTACGAATAGCGCGAGACTTCTCTTTTTTGGCGACTTCTTTAGTCAGCATAGTATTTTATTTATTATTTTCATTTGTATCCTGTTTGTATCCCTTTAGTTATGAAAAAATAAATTAAAACTACTTAAACTATCTAATTGAAATTTTTAAAAAAATGAAAATGTTATTTGAGTTATTTTATTGTGCAAACCCATTTATACGATTAAGTATGATGTAAACAGATTTAGTACTTTAGGAATATGTTTACTCACAAACTTATAGTAAAATAAACTTATTTTAGTCGAATAATATATTTTTGTTAATATTAGTATAGTTTTTAGCGTGCTCTTTTAGGCACTATTTAAAGGAATACAAATAGAGAATAAGAGAAGAATATTATTAATGTTTGCAGTCAAAACACAGTATAAAGTACTGAGATCGTATGATTAATGGCCACTATATCTGCGTTGCCCTCAAAGATGTATTGCCATGCATGCTGTTGCACTATGGTCTGCAATCAGCTTAATCGCAGAAGCGTGAAATTTTTGATGAGATATTTTGAAATGCATACGTTTCCACGGGGTTGCAAGTAAGATTTTAGATTGTAACTAGGGAATTAGGTTTACTGATAAGTTAAGTATAATTTTGATAGTAATTGGAAACGCTGACTAATCACGCGGCGTAAGTGTAAGACTCAGCTATTAAGCTATTGAGATTTTTTTAAAGTTTATAATAAATTAAATATAATGAAAAGAGTTTCTTTAAGGTTTTTAAAATGGTAAGTGCCGATTCACGCGTTTTAGGGACTGTCCCTTAGCACATACAATTTTCTCCAAGAGCAGGTTTCCATGCCTCGTGTTTCCTTCCAACCAGTTTAATTCAAATGGTACCCGAAATACAGAAAACGAATTCTTGAAACGACGCGAGCACCGTCTAACGATCTGATCTTCATTTGCCGAGATCTCGTCCAATTTTCATTTGAACAGGACAGCGGAGCCAAAGGTCAAGGGTGGCGGGAAATGCGTCTAAAAATACGTTATACGTGTCACAAGATTCACGGAATCACGTATATGGAAGGGATAACGGTGTGGGATGAGTGTTGTTACATGTATGAGCATATTTCTCCATTCCGTATTTAAAGAGGAGAAATAATTATGTAGTTGTCAGGTAGATGGTCTATCTGCTTGAACCCTTTTTATGACATAATATTTTTAGCTCTACAGTCCTTTAGAACAGTAAAATAATTACTAAAAGCGTGTCAAGACAAGTACATGGTAGGGTTCTATTTGCCAATAATAGTTATAATATGTTAGGGCCATTTTGCAAAAAAATAACCGGACAAGTGCGAGTCAAACTCGCTCACTTTAAAATCTGGACCCTCCTTTCTTGCATTTTTTGTGATTAAATTAAAATTGTACAGTTTTCAGTTTTTTTTCCTTAATGTGTACTAGGTATATGACAACAGTTATAGGTCAATGGGCAGTACCCCATAGGTTTTGATTCCCTTGCGAGTATCGAAATATCTGTGTTTTGCGACATATTCGGCTGTAACTCTTTTTTATGTAAACTGAGAAGTTTGATTTCCCCTCTGCAGCTAGATACTATGGATGTATATCGTTTTCATTTTAACTCGATATCTTCGTTTCCGAGATACAGGTCTTGACAAAGGGTTATAAGGGTTTAGTTTTTTCCTTTTGAGGTACGGAACCCTAAAAATATGCGCAACAAATTCTGACAGATTTAGAACATTTTGACGTGTGAGAATGACCTTCCTATCAAAATCTGTTGTTCCGCGGTCAGCTTTTTTGTAATTATCCATTCGGGCATAGGGCCGGCCATTCCGACGCGTTAGGTATTTAGGACTATGTAAATGAACGTTAGGTCACATCCATTTGACAACCGTTTACCGCACGCGATTGTGACACATATTGCTGTTGTTTTAAAATTTAATTTGGTTCGAAACGATCTTGGGTATAAGTCCGCGAGAGGATCTCGTCGCTCGTCACAAATTATTTCTAATGGGCCTCATGAGAGCCCTGAAAATTTAACGCATTGTGTAATATTATCAAAATGTGCCAACTCTATGAGATATTTAGGTTTGTTCTTGCATAGGTACTAACTCTATAATATCGAATTCACGTCTTAAACTGAATTCATTGAGATTTTATCTAATTACAAGCTTTATATTAACTTGCCCTGTTAGTATGGGACAAATCTTGCGAGTTAAATTAGAACCACTTCCTGTCGTTAGATTAGGTTGAAATTTGGTTTACTTACGTAACTTCAGTGACAATGCAATAATATGGTACCATGAAGCTGGTCTCAAGATGGCGTCGGAAGGTGGCCATAGGAACTCCTAAGCTAAACAAGATAAAACCGTTGAGTTTGGACAAGTCGAGTCTTGACAAGCACTCTTTTTAGTCTAGTAAATAAAATATTTTTTTTTAAACAAACTTTTATTTAAATGCTCTAAAACGAAGAAATTAATCTGATTGTGATTTTAACAGCTCTTTCGGTCTAGTTCGCACGAGAGTTAAAAAAGCGTTGCGTTAAATCCCGGCGTTGGCGCTTTTTAAACGCTCTCGATATGATTGTTCATACGAACGCTTTTTAATCACTCTTGTCTTGTCTCTCGCTTCGGTAAGACGTGAAAATGGTTTCTGCTAAATTACTGGCAATAGCAGTTTGTATTGCTAGAAGACGAAAAAGGAAACAAAAGGCGTTCTGGGTACATCCTCTGAATGAAAAAAGATACTTAAAAGGACAGTTTGTGACGCTGTATGAAGATTTGAGGCAATATCCCGCCAAATTTTTCAATTATTTTCGAATGTCTACAACAACATTTGATGAATTGTTGGCAATAGTGGGGCCTCGAATTACACTTCAAGATACAAACATGCGTTTGGCGATACCACCTGTACAACGACTGGTTGTTACATTGAGGTAAGTAAAACAATAAATAAAATTACAAAGCTATTTTTATTAATTAAAAACTTATTTTTGACAATCATCTGGAGACAAGTAATAATCTTCTGGTGAACTTATATCGTTGAAGGGACTTTGAACCATTGTTGAGTTTAACGGGTCGGTATTCGATGGAGATGGGCAAATACTCGTGTCCGGGTCGTAAGTGGTAAAGAAGCTTTGTGCGGAGTGTGACCTAGAACTTTGTGCAGTTGAATTAGCGGGCCGGTATTGACGATTCTCTAAAATCTTAATCATTTTCGATTGATGTACAGGATTAACAGATGAGGTTTGATACAAGGACGATGTTGGATGTGACACTGAGTGCTGCTGATACTTATCACGGACTTGAGTGAATGTTAGCTGCGAGTACTGCTGATGTGGGGTCTGATTGGTTAATGTGGTCCCGGACTGTGAGTGCTGCTGTTGTGTGGTTTGAGTATAGATGGGTGTTGATTGAACCGAAAGATTAGAATTTGGGCGACTGAAATTTGGTTCAATGTTTGATCTACTATACGGTGATTGGTTTAGCTCACTCGTATATGTATTACGCGTCCTATTTAAGAAAGTGCGAATTACGTTTAATATTTCGATTTTAGCTAACATTTTGTTATCATCGTCCATCTTTTTAAGTGATTGAACCAGTGATAAACAGAATGTTTTATCTTCGTCCATGGACATTTCACTGTCGATGGCCTTCAAAATTGCATCCTCAAAAGTCGGTTTCCCTTTCTTCTTCGGGGTCGCTGAAACATTATGAGCGGCAGTCGATGGTCCGGCAGCTGGTGAATCTTCAATATTCGATATTGACGGGATTTGGGTATTTTGCTCTGATACATTTGTATTTGTTGGAGTGCTGTAGTTTCCAGAAGTTTTTGCATCTTTGACGTGTGGAATTAAAAATAGCAATGCGTCGTAATATCTGTATTTTTTTCTCTTTTTAGCACCTTGTCCTGATGTAACATCTCTTTGGGCTTGATACTCACGCCTGAAGTTGTCTCTTAAGTGTTTCCACTTAGCTTGTACATCTTTGCCTGAAAAAGAAAACGTGTCATTAAGCCATCTTTATTAATTTGTTACAGATTTCTAGCATCAGGCAACAGTTTTCATGATTTACATTTCCAGTTTCTACTTGGAGTGTCTACCATACATTACATTATTAAACAAGTCTGTGACGCAATATGGGATTGTTTGAAGCCTATGTATATGCCAGTAAAAACAAATGATGACTTTAAAAAAATATCAGAAGATTTTTTTCACCGCACTAATTTTCCCAATGTGATTGGGGCTGTCGATGGCAAACACATTGAAATAGCAAAGCCCGATGATAGCGGTTCGCTGTACTATAATTATAAAAATTATTTTTCTATAATTTTAATGGCAATTTGTGATGCAAACTATTGTTTTATTTGCATTGATGTAGGAGCTTATGGTGGTTCCACTGACTCAAACGTATTTAAAAATACATCATTTCACAGGCAATTAGAATCGGGCCAAATCGATTTACCAGAACCGAAAACACTACCGAATGATCCGAATGGGAAACGTATGCCTTTTGTATTACTTGGCGATGAGGCCTTTGCCTTATCTAACTACGTTTTACGACCATATCCGAATCGAAATTTGACTGTGCAACAACGTGCTTATAATTATCGATTAACACGAGCACGAAGAATGATTGAATGCAGTTTTGGTATTCTATCAAATAAATGGAGGATTTTAACGAGAGCTATAGATCTTCAACCCGATCGCACGATATCAGTAGTTAAAGCATGTTGCGTTCTTCACAATTTTGTAAGAAATAAAGATGGGTTCCAATTTGATGATACTTTGTATGACAGTACATTGCATGCTTTGCAACCGACAGGTCTAAGAAGTAACCACACGGGTCTAGAAATACGTGATTATTTTGCTAAATATTTTACATCGCCACAAGGTTCTATTCCATGGCAGTATCAAGTTATCAATAGACAGAATGGTGATTAAGGAACAATCATTGCATACCTATTTGATTAAAATAAATAAAAGTACCTTTTTTACTTACACCGACTATTTTTTTCCTCGTTGGTGAGGGAATCCCAGTCCTCTGAGAGTTTTTTTGTTACGTCCTCCCAGGCATTGTTCTTCATTATTTTGTTTGCGTATTCTGTCAATGATTTTGAATATAGAAGAGGACGAGACTCCACTTCTATGATGAGCACTTCGGGATCTACAGTCCATGATGACGACATCGTTCTGATGACGGTAAAAATAAAACAAACGTCCGAACAGTCGGGAAGCGCGCGGCGCACTGAACGCAGCGCCGGCGGTTTTTTAGCGCTCGTGTGAATAATAATAAGAAGTTTCCTAGGTTCTATTCCGTTTGACGCCCAACGCCCAGCGTTGAAAATACAACAGTGCTTGATAAAAAAACGTCGCGTTTTAAAAGCGCTGCCGTGTGAACATATACTAGAGAATGCATTTGTTTTATTTGAACGCTTTTTTAACGGACGTTGTTAAAGCTCTCGTGCGAACTAAACCTTCGGGTGACTAGTTAGTTAATCATAATGTTATTTAATCATGTTAAACAATTACACTTAATAAAATATTGAGATTTCGGAAACTATGTGCTATGTCGGTGACTTTTGTACGTCTATGGATCTTCGAATTTGATTCGATCTCGCAGGAAGACTGAGCATAGCCTTTCCATAGTTCATCTCTCTATTCCATACTCTTCTTCAATGATATTCATCATTCCATCACACTGTTCATATTATAATATATTTTATTAATACACATATATTACACATATATTTTGTTAATTTACTCTAAAAATGTATGGGCAAAAGAGATTTAAGGTCATGCACGATTGAGAGAGACGTGTGAAAATGCACGTTGTATTTTACCGATTAAAAAAAGAATGTGGTTAACAATTCGGCTGTATTTTTTTAATGTTTGTTATTGCATATCTCCTTCATTTTTAAACCGACTTTAAAAATCATGTTTGTATGGAAGTATATAATAGGTACTTTCAGATTGGTCCCATAGATTTCATCAAAGTCGGTATATCAGTTTGGGGTACATTAAACAAAATTTATTTATTTTATTTAACACTTTATTGCACACAATTACAAAGTAACAAGCTGTACAATAGGAGGACTTAATGCTAATGTAGCATTTTCTGCCAGTCATCCTCATAGTGAAAGACAGACAGGATGTAGGCGTGCTGCAAAACTTAGATATATGAAAAAATAATTATAAAACACACTATATAATATACTAAATAATAATAATATTTAATACATACTATATATACTTAATACACACGAAATATATACTTACATGGACGAATATACATAAATATATATACAAATTAATAATGATGAAATGATTAACGAAGTAACATTGCTTTCAAATAATGCTCACGTACTGATCTTTTGAATATTTCTTTTGATGGTGCTTGTCTGATATTAAGAGGGAGCTCGTTCCACAGCCGTACCGCCATCACTCGGAAAGAATCACTGACGAATGATGTGGTGTGTCTAGGAGTGGCCAGAAGTAGGAGATTACTAGTTCGAGAAGGGTTTAACCGGATGTCCGAGAAATAGGTAAAAGATTCTTTAAGATAGGAAGGTGAGTTGGGATCGTTCAAGACAGAGTATAATAAGTTAACTATCCTGGCATTTCTCCTATCACGGATCATAAGCCATTTAAGTTTAGAACGGTACTCGCTTATATGATCATATTTCCGAAGGCCAAATATAAAGCGGATGCAAGTGTTGAGTAAACGTTCAAGCTTGCTTAGTAGTTCTTGGGAAAGATCGAGATAGCTGATATCAGCATAGTCAATGATCGGTAATAGGAGAGAGTTCCCATCCCATTTCGAGTCTGATCTCTCGTTTTTGAATTTACGAAATGCTCGGTTTCGTCTAGCCATCGCTTTCCGTATTTGATCAGATATCCACGGTGATGCATTATGTTTGATTCTAACCGGACGCACTGGTGCATGGCGATCAAAGAGGTTGATAATATTAGAAGTGAGACAATTAGTCATCTCGTCAATCGATTGAAACTTCTCGACCTCCATCCAGTTCAAACCAGAAGCGTCCTCGGATAGCCGAACTAGGTTCATGCGTGCAAAATTCCTTTGGAGCAAAATCACCGCCTTAGACTTAGGAGTACGAAACTTTACCGAGGCATAGATAAGGTCATGGTGAGAGATTCCCGGGACCTCTATCTGACCATATGTAGAAAAAAGGTTAATATCGGAAGTAACTATAAGGTCAAGTAGAGTATCATTGGTACGTGAGTGGTGAGTTGGTGACAACTGAACTAATTCAAGATTTGATGAGTCCACCAAAGACCTAAGCTTCTGTGCGCGTGAGTCATTTTTGATCAAACAGGTATTGAGATCACCCATTAATATTATTTTATCATAATCTAATAGTAATACTTCTAGGGCAGTTTCAAGGTCGGAAAAGTAATTGATTTTATCATTATGACTGTAAGCTACTCCGAGAAGTAATTTAGCGCCTAGGTTTATTTCGATGAATATAAATTCCAAGGATCGGGTGTAGGCGGATGGGGATTGCAATATTACTTTGTAGGGGATGTGACTTTTCAAGTATATGGCAACTCCTCCTCCACCCTTTCCGATACGGTCATTGCGAATAAGAATATTTTTAGGTATAGGAAACAGATGGGATGGTAGACTGGGCTTAAGCCAGCTCTCCGATACTAGTACAGCATGGATATGATCAGAAGAAAAGGTATCAATAATGTCAGAATAGTGCGCATTAATGCTTTGTGCGTTGATGTGACACACATTGAAGTTCTTAGAATACGGAGAAAAAATATCTTTAAGTAGATTTGCTGGTGACGAGACGTCATCGTCAGCGCTGAGGAAAGATGAGCTATCAGAGCAAGCTGTTACAAATGAATCATCATTTGAATGCATATTACAATAACATAAAGTAATAAAATATAATTATATGTGTATATAAATAAAATAAAAAATATTTCTACTATTTAAAAAACTTAAAAATATCTAACAACTAAATTGTTTTGTTGCATACCATGCTGGCTATAAAATATTTAATGTAACAATGGTTTATATTACAAATTCAAAGCCTCATAAGAACAAACATACCAATCTTGGACACATATAGGGGGGAAAAAATGTAAAAACTAGACAGAAAAATATAAAGCAACGAGAGGATGGAAGACTTAGAGCATCTGTTGATAGATGCTCTAAGATGGAAGAGGAAAAAAAAAAAACTGCTTAGTTCATTATATGGCATTTCGATTTTTCAGTCGTCAAGTTGATCAGCTTGTATTAACTGCGTAAGGAAACGCCTATTCCAAAACGTTGTCAAATGAATAAATTAAACTTGCATTGATAGTACGTTAATTTAGAAGAGAGAATTTTACAATGCAATTTAAATAACGTTAAGTAACGTTTGGAACAAACCTTTAAGAGATAGTTTTATTCTAGTGCCATCCGTTGACAATTTTCAAATACTTTCCTTTCTCCAAAACCCCTCATTGCTTACAGTCGAAGAGAAAAACTATTGTTTATACAAATTACACAGTTATAGCACTGTTGTCACAAAGCCAAATGCACACATACAAGCTTAGGCATAAAACTTACTATCAAGTCAACGCAAATCACAGATAATCGCTTGGTCTTTATGTATCGACTGAATAGAAAACACACATAGTCTATATTGAGAAGAAAAAGAAAAAAAAAAAAAAAAAGAGGACGTAACAGATATTTAGATACCTCAGAGTTTATGTCACTGTCAAAAATTACAAATGACTGACGGAAGGAGCAGCTGTCACAAGACAGTGTTTACAAAATTTAGTTAATGCACAAAGTTTGTCGGTATTTACTGAAACAAAAAGTATGTAATAACAGAAGTAATCACGTAATATACTCAAATGCGTATTGAATGTAGTCTATGTGCGCAGATAAACATACATGACACACAGGCCAAAGACATAATGCCAATCACTTTGTGAACTTTGCCTTGGCTGCAGCAGCTGCTGGTCTGTTTCGACCAAAATTGCACATTTTGAAGTCAGTTTTTAAGTTTTTTTTACCAGTTGATCACAATTGATTCTCGTAACGAGTTGCCAAGCGCTAGTCGTGGCATTGGAATTTAAACAAGTGTCAGTGGACATTAGTTGTAGATGTCAGTGTACCCTTGTCCGTCCCCTGTCCCTTGTCCCCTGATTAAGGCGGGGTTTCGCTGGGACGGCGCGACGCTCATGACGTCATGATCGATGCGACCCAAATAATAAACGTTTAATTGAACCTGAAATGATATAAGCCCCTCAGAGATTTAAAAATTTGGCTAATATCTGTATCTACATTTTTTAATATACGAGACGAGATACTAATATAATTATCCTGATGGTCAACGGACCCGAAACATGCTCGAGTGGAGGTGGGAAGGCGCTGGAATCAAGCTATTTTCAATCGGGCTTTTTAAAAATACACGGGGAGGTCTATGTCCAGCAGTGGACTTCTTATGACTGAGACGATGATGATGAAACTCAGATAGTTGACTTTTTTTTTAATTAAACGCTCTTCAAACGATTTTTCAAACGTTTCTTCTTGAAGCTCGGCGGGAAAACCTAATAAGGAAAGATAATCCTTACGTTTTGGTTGTCCGCGGGAGAATCTGACTGTATGGGATTTCGATCGACGATCTTTTTGTTTGAAATATCCTTTTTGTGATTTGTTGTTCTCATTGAAAAAATTGACAAGTTAAATTAATTCTTACCTATGAATCGATCATTGTAAAAATTCCGTAGAAATTACAAATTGAATAATAAATAGGTACCTACAGTATCAATACAAACGACAATTTCTCTCTGCTTCTTAATATTTTTTCGTTTACCATTTGTCTATTAAATTTTAACAAGCATTTTAATGAAAATTACTTCATTTTGATGGATTTCAGCAATCAAGTCATTAAGCACTTTTATGAGGGCCTCGTAAAAATGATTTAAAAACTGCCGCCTGTTAAGAGTGCGCGTTAATTAGGTCACGAACAAATTGTAATCGTATTTTAAATTAATGCGGGGATTAAAAAATGGCGAACAATTTATTGGAAACTAGGCCCTTGTTCTGGTTAAAACAATAAAAATCGTTTTTTTTTTCTGTTGTATAATGCAAATAGCAGAAATATATAATATTTAATATCTAATATCTTATATAATATTTAGATTAAAAACTTCAACATCTGACTTCAATCAGGACTCACGCAATCAAGCACCTAATCATGTAATTGCAGATAGCTACCTACTACGCTACTATAGAAAAAAAATATAAATAAATGGCCAAGTGCGTGTTGGGCCACACGCAATGTAGGGTTTCGTAGTTACATATCATAATTTATGTGACCCAAAATTTATAACAGAGAATAGTAACTAATCTATGTGTAGCTGGTGTTTATATCTACCTACCTGTACAAGTACATAAGTACTGGAAGCCTCCTTTGACAATTAACTTTGTTTGCACTCAACAAAGCTGATTCATCTCCGGATCAAACAAATAACTATGATGGTACCATTGATCCTCCAAATTGTAAACTTAATCGTGATGAACAGTTTGAAACTTGATAAATATTAGTTGCCTAATTAAGGAGACAATAACACCATTGACATCAAAGACGAGGGCTATCAAGAGATACTCGTAGTTGTACGACAGAAATAGACAGACCGCATCTTAGAGTAATCTAATGGCAATGAGTGATAGTTTCATTCAAAATTCCGTTCCTAAATGAAGCTAAAAATATAATGTGTGTATGACCATTACACATTTACTGTCTTTGACATGCACTTAAGTGTTTAAATGACGTTTCAAGTGAGTTGACGAAATCACACAGGGGTGAAAAGTGAAATCGTGCCAAATTTTGCTAATCTGTCGTGTGAACACGGGCAGAACGTTACAGGCCTTAAAAGGCCTCATTGTGAGACCAGATGAGACTCAACTATGACCTCAGTCACTGTAAAATGTTCGAAACGTCAGGTCATAGAATTAAATAAATAAATATTTGTGGACATTTCACACAACACCATCTAGCCCAAACTAAGCAAAGCTTGTACTATGGAACTAGATGGCTGATAGAATACATATATACTTTTTTTTTGTTGTAAATATATATATATATGATACATAGAAACACCCAGACACAGAACAAACATCCATGCTCATCACACAAATATTTGCCCTGGGTGGGGATCGAACCCACGACCTTTGAGTTCAGCAGGTAGACGTAAACACACTACAAACTGAGCCACAAGGCCAGTCAAAATTATGTAAAATATACGCGATAATCCGTTACAATTTGTTTAATTTCAATGAGTAAGAATCGCGAAAACCCTAAAAAACCTTAAAAGGCCTGTTAAAAGTTGGTTAAAGCTTAGTAATTGTTCAAGGTTGCCTGGAAGAGATCGCTTTTAGCGATAAGGCCGCCTGTTGATTTCGATAGCGTGTAAGCTCTCTCTTGTTAATTAGTGTTCTAATACAGTGGTGTAAACAATAAAGAGTTAATCTATCTATCTACTTTTATGGACCACTTAATAATTAACAAATAATTAAATATCGGTATCTAGAATGAAAAGTAACTTATCTAAACGTTATGATGAAACTCGATGCAAAGATAGTTAAGTGAGTACTTAGAATATGACATAGTTGCCTCACTTTACAGTATCGTCACTGAAACTTAGGTATGTGTTAACTTAGATACGGGTCGTAACTTAGTTGTACTCCGTGGTAGCCTCTTAGCCGCTTGGTTCCAACTGCGGCAACGACTTAGTAAGATCAACGACATGAACGTCTGAAGTTGTTGAAACGTGTCCTTTCATACTTACCAACATATTTGGGACGAAAAGTAGATTTTTAAAATCTATGTTATATTGTTATGTATAGGGCGTCAACGTCTGCGTTCTTATTATGCTCCAGTTCAACTTTTTACCCGACTGCACAAAAGGAGCGTTATATTTTTTGGTGTTTATTTGTATGTACGTTTTTATATTAGGTACCTCCTACAACCTAAACGGCTTGGCCAATTTAGATGCGCAAGGTGTCGTTAGATTCGTATTTACTTTGAAGCTTACGAATATTATTGTATACAGTGTCACAAACTTATCTGGCCAGGTGGTCAAAAGTGGAATTAACAACGCCATGTTGGAAATGTTGAAATGTCAATCGGTACTGTCATTAAAATCGATCGTAGCGCCACCGGGTCCGCAACCGGGCCAGATAGCCTTCATCACCAGACTAGATATGTTTGCAGATTCTGTGCATGCAATCATCGGCTAATGCAATTTTAGTGTGAAAACTAACGTTATTTTCACACATTTTAAATAAAAACTACGGGCCACTCACATCTGCTTTGAGTCGAAAAATCCAACTATAGTTTCAACCGCATTCATCGGTCTTTTCAAAGGAACAGCGCAAACGTCACCCAACGTCGGTGAGGCACCCAAAATTAGCTAAGGCAGAATAGTAAACTTTAAGAAGACATCTTGATGGTTGTATGATCAATGATGTAAAAGTTGTGTGGATACATTGTCCCAATTTTCACAACTTGTGAGCAGTGTGTTTGTTACACTTCTCCGTGTGAAGCTGGAGGAATTGACGCGGTCTGCTGCCTCCGAACACACCTTGATTCGCACCTGAGAGGCGGCGGGACGAACTCAGGGGTGAATAAAAAGGGCCTCGCTTCTCTTTCGCCGTGTATTAACAAGGTATAACTAGGTACCTGATGTCAACCATTTTAAGGATATAAAGTAGATTTCTTTTTCACTAATGAATAATCAGCCTGTATTAACGCAAATCAATTATTGAACCGATTTTGTTGACAGAGTGAGCGAAGCGAACGAAGGTCTCTGAATCAACTAGCAAGATTTTTGTGCTTCTGTCCGGATGTCTGTTGTTACTAGCGTACAGGTTGTATTTTCCATTCAATCTTGACAAAACTTGGTACACAGGTTCCTCAATTTTATAGTTTTTTTTTGTACTCGGGAACTTTTGATATGTGGGGAATTTCTCCCAAAAAGGGGGAAAGTTGCGCAGTAAGCAGCGGCGCTATTTACTTACTGATTTTAATAATGTTTCCTAAAACTATTTGGCACTTACCTAATTTTAGAATTAGGTAAGTGTCAAACATTTTAAGCCAATTTTGCACAATTTAAAATAATTCTTGTTTAGACAAGAATTTGTGCAAAATTGGTTAAGGTGTTGTTGATATAAAAATTATGAAATCTCGTTTGAAAAGAGAAGACATTCGATACGAGGTAATTTGTCGGACAATTTTGATAATATTTGGCAAACACTTAGAATAGGTACCAGAGTTCTAAACAAGAATTTCGAATATGAGCCGTAGACCTCGCTAGCTCAGACTTTTTGCAACAAGTAATTTTGAAAAAGGCTGTTCTACTGTACGTAGAACTACTAAGTAGTTTATTAATACAGTTAAAAAGTTATATTTTGGTTTCATCTATTTCGACGACGTAGTCTTGAAAAAACATATATTTTGTAATTCCTAAGCAAAATGAAATATATTTAACATTTTTAAAAAATGTTAAAAGGTTGTGATGCGCGAGAGAGATAGCTGCGCGCTTTGAACCCAGCCGTTGCGGTCTATGATGTAACGTAGGTACTTGAAAGAAAATGATTCAATGGCCATATTTGTTTTCATTGTATGTACATGTATTAGGTACTCCCTACAATAGGGGCGTGTAGTTACAAGTTCTATCTACATATATGACTAACTACAGTTAGTGCTAGACTAAAACCAAGCCTGTAGCAATTTACGTCAGACACCCGTCCGACAGACCGCCTGACAGCCTGACCGGCGGACACGCCTTCGGACAGTTCGGACGAACATCCGTGGCCATCTTCTATACGAGGCGGGAATAGACATATGCACATTAACCACAAACTACATTCCATGGCGACAGACGCATTTAGAGTTTACTGTAAAATGAATAAAACCGGCCAAGTGCGAGTCAGACTCGCGCACAAAGGGTTCCGTACCATACGTTTTGTGAAAACAACAAAAAAAACATGTTTATTGTATGGGAGCCCTCCTTAAATATTAATTGTATTTTAATTTAATTATTTAATTTTAAATTACATAATATAACTTAATATTTAGTGAATATTTCAAGCGTCTACCTGTTGCCGTTATCAATATCGAGCAAAAACGAGCAAAAAATCACGTTTGCTATAAGGGAAAATTTAAATAAAAAATATTTAAATATTTATTTTATTCTGTTTTTTAGTATTTGTTGTTATAGCGGCAACAAAAATATATCATCTGTGATATTTCAACTCTCTAACTATCACGGTTCATGAGATACAGCCTGGTGACAGGCGGACGGACGGACGGACAGACAGCGAAGTCTCAGTAATAGGGTCCCATTTTACCCTTTGGGTACGGAACCCTATATTCATATTCATATTCATATTCTCACATAATTATTATAACATATAGCACAGCGGATTAGCAAGTTGAAGTGGCAGTGGGCAGGGCATATAGCACGTAGAACTGATGACCGATGGGGCCGAAAAGTTCTCGAGTGGAGACCACGCACCGGCAGCGCAGCGTAGGAAGACCAGCCACAAGGTAGATAGAAGACCTAATACAAGTGGCAGGAAGACGAGGGTGTTCTGCAAAGTCAAATATAGTAGTATGTTAGTCCAGACAGTTTGTAATTAAGAAACTTTTGACTATACCAGTCTTTGAAGGGATACAAACTCCGAATGTTCCTTTAGTTCTGATAATACGTTCATTAGTTACAGACCTTGGTTATTAGTTCCACTCTAGATTCTTAATCGTTAGGTTTAGTTAAATCGCCTCGTTAGATCATAGATTTTAGAATAGTAGCTTAGCCGTTTACTTTTGTGTGATAATTGTATTCATTCACTTAGAGCTAGACCGCGTTTACTTTTTACCACCTTTTTAAAATACTTGTAAGCAACTAAGTATAAAAAGATAATCTAAACAACCTAAGTTTGAAACAGTATCATTGGGTGCCATGACAGCGGCGGCCACAAAAGATAAAATAAAATAAAAATCTTAGCCAGACCTCAGAGTACCCTGTGTAGTAAGTAAACTGTGGTAATAAGTAGATACAAACTTAGGTACCTAAAATCCTACATTGTAGTCCTAGTATATCTGAAGTCAAGGTTATCTCTGCTTTGTCTCAGTAGTTACGTTGCCGTGTTCCGTGATGGAACTAGTGAGTGTCCAATAGTTTTAACTCTGGATAAAAAAATCTGGAATCGCAGTTTAGAAAATCATATAAAAAGTATTTGCATTTTTTTATCTTTTTTCACGATTCTCGCAAAACTGTGTACTTTACAATTGAAATTTAAAAACAATGTTTATTTCTACAAACACTAAATATAAATTGGTATAAAATATAAACAAATCACGATCTAAAAAGAACCTTATTTCCGGCTACACAACTCTTTGTTTCCAACGTGTTGGGTAATTCATGGCGCGGCGAACCCAAACATAAATGAATAGCGGAAAAGCCGACACTTCTTGCCGAAATTGGCAGAAACTCGATACATTAAAATTCATAATTTTGTCGAAATGGAAAGTTTCCGATCCGATAGGATTATTGGATGGAACCCTCTCCCGTAGGGATGAAACAACGGCGCCTATTCTCGTGCGGTCGAGATCATGCCGGTCACTGTTTAGGTACTTTTATAACATTTAATATTTATTTAAAGAAAAATAATATACCCTACTATAGAAGAGCGATTTTTGCAGTCTTAATTATGAATTTGTTATGTTTGATACGCTGTTGAGTTCAGGTTTTCTGTGAGAAAGTATGCCCAAAGTTGCTGTAAAAGGTTATAGATGGACATTCTTTAGTCTAATTCTAGTAAAATTACTTATTTTGTACGAAAAAGTTCGTTGGATATTACGGAAAAGCTCATTTAAATATTTTTTGCAGGAGTTTTATTATTAGGGTTTCGTACCCAAAGGGTAAAAACGGGTATTATTACTGAGACTCCGCTGTCTGTCCGTCCGTCCGTCCGTCCGTCCGTCTGTCACCAGGCTGTATCTCATGAACCGTGATAGTTAGACAATTGAAATTTTCACAGATGATGTATTTCTGTTGCCGCTATAACAACAAATACAATTTTTTTTAAACAAGCTTTTATTTAAATGCTCTGAAACGAAGAAAATAAATTTTATATTGATATAAATAAAAGCTTGTCGCGAGAACACAAACATTTTTTTTTTCAAAACAACAAACTAACTTTAATTCTAAGCAAATGATAAGAAGGCCTCCAAGTCTTTTGTTGGAATTAAATATTACTTATTAAGTAAGGTATGATGTTGTTTGAAATCTCGCGACAATCTTTTATATTTATATCAATATAAAATTTATTTTCTTCGTTTTAGAGCATTTAAATAAAAGCTTGTTTTTTTTTTTTTTTTAATTAATATTTTATTTACTGCTTGTCAAGACTATTCAAACGAGTTCAAACTCGACGGTTTTATCTTGTTTAGTTTAGGAGTTCCTATGGCCACCTTCCGACGCCATCTTGAGACCTGCTTCATGGTACCAGATTATTGCATTGTCACCGAAGTTACGAAAGTAAACCAAATTTCAACCTAATCTAACGACAGGAAGTGGTTCTAATTTAACTCGCAAGATTTGTCCCATACTAACTGGGGAAGTAGAATAAAAGCTTTTAAAAATATAATCAAATATATATTTAAGGAGGGTCCCATACAACAAACGTGATTTTTTTGCTCGTTTTTGCTCGATATTGGTAACGGCAACAGGTAGACGCATGAAATATTCTCAGAATATTGAGTTATATTATTCACTTTAAAAATAAATAATTAAATTAAAATAAAATATTAAATGGGGACTCCCACACAACAAACGTGATTTTTGCAGTTTTTATATATAATAGTGCGGAACCCTTCGTGCGCGAGTCCGACTCGCACTTGGCCGGTTTTATTATTACAAAAAATATAGTCTATGACACTCAGGGAGTGAAGATAAATCCAAAGACAACTCACACATCAATACACAGATACATACGTCAAATTTTTAACACCCCTCTTTTTGGGTTGGGGGTTAAAAAGCAGGCGGCTGTCGCCAGTCGCTGATAAGCGTTAGATCAGTAGAACCTTTCAGCTGTAATCCATTTCCAATGGCGGAACCTCCCTAAGGGACGGCATCGACACTTCGCTAACCACTTGTTTCGAAACCATTATGTAAATGCAACTTGTGTAAAGTTCGCGTGTAAATATGTACAGGGTGTTCGGACACGTAGGGCGGAATATTTTTCTTAGTTGATTGTTCAAAAAAATGGTATTGAAACAATCGAAAATAATCGCAATAGCAGTCTAATGCGTTTAAGCGTAATACGATACATAACAGTATTAATTATACCTACTTGCCGAATCCATCGCACTATACGTATCCTCAAGAAACAGCTTAAGAACTAGGGCCCAATTCAGTTATTCAAGTCCGCTCCATAGCCGATCCATATGTGGAGCGTTTCCCGTCGGCCGCCATAGTTTTTTTGATTCAGTTACTTTTATGTCATACAATTAACACATTTGATGAAACGTAACACGTCCTTCGCTCGTTATTAAATCAAATAATTTTACAGTCTAAAAAACTGAAACAACCGCCTTCGAAGTACGTTATTTCGTTTACTTGTAATATTAGTAAGGATATTAATTAAACAAGGCGCTCAAGCGTTGAAGTAACTCTATTTTCTCCTTATACACATTGGATGAGGAGTAAGTAGATTTTACTTTTCAAGCGCAATAAATCCCTCACGATTGTAAACTTTTTAAAGAGACCTCTCTTCACCCGCTCGTTTCTTTTTCAAGAATGACATTTGTCATTGAATGTCATATGCTTCGTCGTCGCAGATTATATAGAAAATGTGCAGATGTTTATACGAAAAACCTAAACATTTGACACTTTTGTAAAGAAAAACGTGTCAGTGGAACTCTGCGATTCTATAATCTGATGCACTCACTCAGGAATCCAATGAAAATATTTTTACTTTTAGAGATTATTCAAAAAGTAGTAAAGCAATGTTTCTAATATATAGGTAATTATGGGACCAACTTGGGAGCTTTCTCTATATGCCAATTCACGAAACACAAACATTGGTTCAAGAATGAGAGAGAAATTCGTGTTCATACAAAAAATATATATATATACGGTACGAATTGATAACCTCCTCCTTTTTCGAAGTCGGTTAAAAAGATAGCAGTTGACAGGAAATGCTTCGCACAAGGTTCAGTTACGGATCGGTTTTAATTGAATCAGTTCTCTCTATATTAATGTAAGTAAATTAATTTGGATTAATTGAATATTAGAAATTTAGAAGATAAAAACACTACAAGCTTACTACAAGTAAACTTTTCGGGCTACCAGATGGAAAAAAAATGATTTAACCTTTGCGAAGCAACTTGGGTTTTTGGGGAAATTTATATGTTATATCTGCACGGCCACCCACATTCTATAGCAGTTTTAATGAATTTTAATCTGCAAAAACACAATTTCATTTGTTTTGGCATTGTACACTTTCCTAAAATCTCACATCCACCCGAACAAACTGTATACATTTAGATATATAGAAATATTGTAGCCATGTAATATACCTATACATAAGAAGTTAGAACACTCCTGCGAAACACTTTTGTGTTTTGCACGAATAGAATAGAAGTTATTCATTTGTGTTGATGTGTGTGTGATGTTATAGTGATGTGCCATCAATTCTGATGAGAATCCAGTGGGTGTTATGGACTGATATGGAATTAAAAAAATAGAACACTAAAATTACGACTAAAATCAGAATTATTAGTGGCATTCCATAGTGACTGGTGGGACATTTGACTCCAGAATTCGACCTACTTTGAATTATAGCTAGGTCATAGAAACATATATTATAAAAGTGAACTATATATTTTAACTTAGCTAAATGACTAATTAACCAAATCCCATTAAAAGGAAAACCAAACGGTTAATAAATACTTCGTAAATATTATTTAAATGAATGTGACTGGTGGGACATTCAAAATCCCTCCTTTCTACCTTTGTGCACTCGTTGGCGAATTTTGGCCAAACCACTTAATTTTCAAATCTGCCTTTTTTGTGTTGGAAAATATGTAATACATACTTTCGTTTTCATCAAAAATTATACTGATAACTTTCATAGTTTTTTTTTTTAATTTAGTTCAGTTAGTTATAGTTGGTTATAGATTGGTTGGTTTTGATACTTTTTATCCAGTGCTAAACTTAACCATAGCCATAGAATACTTTAGTAGTACAACTATAAATATTTACTACTTACTAAATAATGTCACATTTGGTAGTTTAAGTAAATGCAGGAAGCGGAAGTTGCAGCGAGCGTTGAATACCTCGCTCCACGCGACGGAGGGAGTGCAGAAATGTAGCGAGTTGTAACAAGAGGAAATTGTTACTATTGTCAACTGTTTAGCTAACTTTGACACATTCACCACTAGAACAAAATAATGCATAACAGTGGTGAATATAGATCTTCTTTTGATTGTGAGGAGGTTATAATGACATGGAATCGCTCAACGCGCGCAGCTATCTCTCTCGCGCATCACAACCTATTTAAACATATAAAATAATTGGTTAGGATACAAAAAAACCGGACAAGTACGAGTCAGACTCGCCCACCGAGGGTACCGTACAAACAAGTAGATAAAAGAGGCAAATCATTTTTTTATTTTATTTTCCTTCTTATGAAAAATATACATCGTAAAAATATTTAAAAACCTGTTTTCATTTATGCTAATTAAGACATTTCATATGATAACTCACATGATACGGTTAATTCAATTTAAAATTTGGACCCTCATTCCTTGCATAAAGACACTATTTTTTGTGAATTATAAATGTCCAGTTTTCGTATTTTTCCTATATGTGTACTATAACACAATCTTTCTCGCCAAATTTCATAGTTCTAAGTCAACGGGAAGTATCCCATATGTAGTGATTCCCTTGTGAATGTCGAAATGTGCATTTTTTACGACATATTAGGCTGTAACTTTTTTTTACGAAAACTGAGAAATTTAATTTTTATTTCTGCAGGAAGAGACTATAGATCTGCATATATGGTTTTAATTTCAACACGATATGTTCACGCGTTCTAGAGATAAAGGTCTTGACACCCAGACGGACGGACAGACGGACAGACGGACAGACAGACAGACGAACAGACGGACAACAAAGTTTTCCTATAAGGGTTCCATTTTTTTCTTTTGAGGTACGGAACCCTAAAAAGTGAGAAACGAATTTGTTTATTTAGATTTAGAAATGTTTAAAAAAAGTTTTATTCAGATATCATTTATAGTACTTACTGACGACGGAGTAGTGAAAAAAATATTTTCCTACTCCTCAGCCAATTTAAAAGATATCAAAGAAAAACAATTTTATAAATATAAGTATATCTCGTAACAAACTAAACAAATTCATTTCTCAGCTTATCGGTTTTTTACCGGATTCATTTTGGTGAGTGTGCATCACGATATCACCGATAGTAAAGAGGGCAAGGGGGCCCTTGCCCTTTTTACTATCGGACAGTTAGAAACACGAAAAAGCGTCACCTTTTCATTGTGGATATTCCAAAAACCGGAACGAAACGCTTAGGTTCCACTTTCGTCTTGCGGACTGCTAGATTATGGAATACGCTTCCAGAGTTGGTCTTTCCTGATAGATATAATCTGGGTGTCTATAATCGCTAGTAAATTGGTTTCTTTTAAGTAAGCGTGTTCCATCGTAGACCGCAATATCGCTTAACTTTAGGCGAGTTGCCGGTTAAGCGCAAACCTATTTATAAATAAAAAAAATGATTTTCAAGTTGTCCTTGTCATTCTAAATTCCTAAGTTAATAGTTTGTACAATGCTGATTTTTGATTCTGGATTATCTGTGAGAAATTCTACTCAAACGGCTCAGTCAGCCGTTTTTGATACTAATAACAATAATTCATAATCAAATTGCTAACTATAATTTCGCCGACAGTGTTACGAGTATATAGGTACATCACAGTAATATCTGCTACTGCTTCGTTAGTCCGTATCATCTGGAGCGAACCATTAGCTGGTGTCCTGTCTGTAACTCGTTGATCCGGTATTAATTAACGGCTACATCTATCAACCGGTCTCGACGCCGGGGTATTGATTCGCAGCCTGGAACTGAAGGCTGGCCAGTGCGGCGTGCGACGGAGCGTACGGTGGAGCGTATGGCGGAGCGTATGGCGCGTGGCGTAGCGATTAGGTTTGTTGTAGTGTTGATGAGAGCAGCGGTGCGGAAGAGAGTTATAAGAGGTCCATTTTGACTGTGATTTTAAGTTAAACATGGATTGAAATCGATAAAAGTTTTTATGAATTTGGTCAAAGTAAGAGTTATAATTATTACATTCATACTTAATTTTGTGGCAAACAAGAAATAGGTTAAAATTGAATGTGTATAGTTCATGGAAATTTCGTCTTTCATACTCTTTTACAGTCATTTGCTTACCAAGATTTAATTAACACATCTCTCTCTGTCATGTACATGGTGCATGGAAATATTTCAAAAAAGTAAGTCATATTTAACGAATGAATGTCATTAAAGTATAGTATTTATCTCGCATATAGTAATTTCGTCTCGCCCAAAATAGATAGAACAATTTTGTTATGATTTTTCTGTACTAATTCTTTCTTATTTTAAGTAAGTAGATAGTTGGCCGGTCATATGTAATAGGGCGAATTCTGTGAGTTGGCCAATGGAATAGAATCGTGTTAAAGAAAGAAAATTAATGACAACTTTAATAAACATACTTGTAAAATTACAATATATTTTTCGACATTGTCCGACTTTTTAACCAACTTCAAAAAAGGAGGAGGTTATCAATTCGTAGCGTTTTTTTTAAATGTATGCATACGAATTACTCCGTCATTCGAGAACCAATTTTTGTGTTCCCTGAATTGGTGTATAGAGAAAGCTCCCAAGTTGGTCCCATAATTATTTTGTAAGCATCGTTTTATTACTTTTTGAATAATCTTTAAAAATTAAAATATTTTCATTGTATTCCTGAGTGAAGTGCGTCAGATTATGGAATCGCAGAGTTCCACCTACACGTTTTTCTTTGCAAAAGTGTCAAATATTGATTTTATTATCGTATAAACATCTGCACATTTTCTAATCTTCGAAGACAAGCATTTGACATTCATTGACAAATCTCATTCTTGA
Organism: Lycia hirtaria; assembly: GCA_947563715.1. Lineage (NCBI taxonomy): Eukaryota > Metazoa > Arthropoda > Insecta > Lepidoptera > Geometridae > Lycia > Lycia hirtaria. Next base: position 33,125,129 of record OX387375.1, read on the forward strand.
CAAAATAAAATAAGAGCGAGTGAAAAGAGATCTTTTTAAAAAGTTTACAATCGTGAAGGATTTAATAAGTTGCGTTTGAAGTCGGTTTTTAATAGAAAAAATATTATTATTAGTTTTTAATTCATAGCTATCTCCGAAAACTTTTTCGTTCGCATTCGCAACGCTATACGCTACGCTGTACGCTAAATTTAATAGAAATCTTACATTAACGTTAAGCGAGTAGGTTTAGATATAGTAGCTCTAGGGAACTGCCTAGATCTAGTTACGTCGATAATTAGAATATTGTAGGGCATTGTTGTGAAATTGATTCAGTTGTTAGCGGCCGGGTGGTTAGTCAATCACCATTCTGTTATATTCTACACACATGCACAATATGCCATATTACTAGAACAAGTTAGTCAGAAGTAGTTACACAAACATCAAGTACCTGGGACAAAATATGTATTAATATTTAAAGATGTTAGTGAATAAAAATGTTAACACCTATAATTATATTTTTCCAGTTATTTTGTTTTAAAAACCTAAGTAGATACTGAAACGATTTGGATAAAATATAAATACGACCTATCAAATAAAAATCATCAAAATCAATAATTGGCGAAGTAATCGCGTAATTAACATATAAAAAATACATATAATCCAATTGAGAACCTCCTCCTTTTTGAGAGTCGGTTTTCTAACCGACTCTCAAAAAGGAGGTTTCGGTGTTTTGTATTTCTATACACGAATGCTCTCAATGCTTTTTACTGGTTAAATTGTTGTCAAAAGAGGAGTTGTACACTTTTATTTTAAAATAACTTGAATAACTGGAATTGTACGACTTAACGAAAAGATAGATTTTATTTGAAATTGTTACAATTAGATTTTATATCTTTAAAAATGTGGGTATGCGCGAGCGAGACGGATAATGGTCGGACTACGGACTCTTAAGCAAGATTAATGGATAGATGACTTCATACAAGTGGCAGGAAGACGCTGGATGCAGGCCGCTTCTGTTTTTTTGGAAATCCATGGGGGAGGCCTATGTCCAGCAGTGGACTTCTTGTGGCTGAGATGATGATGATGATGAATAATTAATTAATATTAATTGTTTTAAGATCGTGGAGATCGTTTTAGGGTCGTGAGGTCTCAGTTCGTATTTAACGCAATCATATTTTGTCTGCAATACTGTGACGTCATATTCTCGCACACTAAGTACAAATATTTATCCAAAGTTCAGGGAACTCTCAGTGTCTGCAAACTCCTTTTATTTCGTTATAAATCCCTCAAAACTAAACTCTCTGAATTTATAATTAGAAATATTTGGTAGGGCTTTGTTGTGAATGTTGGAGATACTGGTGTTTAAACAACATTACTAGATATTTTGTTTAGTTATATATGCAGATATCTTTGTTACAATAGTACAGATTATTGCAACCGAACGGGGTGATTCTACGTGTTCGTATTAGTAATTATATGTAGTTTTTTCATCTACTAAGTTTGCCTGTTCCATTACTTAGTATTTTTCTATGACAGTGTGCCACATTTTCACTGGTATAGAATGCTACGCAAAATGTAGGTACTTACAGCCATGCTACGTACAGATTTGTGATTTCGTCGCATCTAGCCCACTATCGCACTTGCGTAACTTCCAGATGTTCGAGTAATAGGTAGCACGGTAGATCGCGTTGAGCTCACTTTCCGTGGCTCGTTGACGTCACCAATAAACACGTCGCCCACGCAGCTCAACGTGACGCACGCTAAAGGTAACAAACGATACGATTTCCCCGGAGAGAACCTTCAGAATTGTTGGTTGTGACGTCACAAAATATATTCAAAGTAGTCATTTCGGCGAACACGCTTAGTTGGTTGTGACGTCACAAGACACATTCAGAGTTGGTACTGGTATTTTCGGAGCAAACAATTAAATTGTCCGTTAGCTCAGACATGTCACACAGGGCGACGCAGCTTCATGGCCGCCGCCAGGTCCGTGGATGAGTCTTAACTCTTAACAGTGCACTCAACGACCCGGCACAAAGGCACTGTGATGAAACACGCCGGAGATTTTAGTGGATAAACTGATAATATATTGGGCAGAATTCCTACATTGTTTCTACATTCTTACACCACTGTGGCTGTCCAGGAGCTAGCGGTAGTACAAATAAAGGATTTCCCCTGGTTGAAAGAAGGATGGTGGAAATGGCAGCTCAAACGTAGTGTGTGTGAAGAAATATTCGTACGCCGCATGTCTTGCGGTAGAGAAACGAACACACCCAAATAGACTGAAGTATCTATGTCTCCGCGTTCACTTGCAATACACTATACATACATATAAAATCACGTCCATTTTCCCAGATTAGACAGGATAAGAAGGTGATGTGATAGGGGGTTAACCTATCGCCTACATAAACGAAAGACGCCAGGGAAGAGAAGCAGCTGGTACATTCTATGTTTTGCTTTTATCGCAGTCTATGGAAGAATGCTATACATCAATGCTTTTTAATTAACTCTATGTTTTATTCAACTATCCCAAATACATCGCAACATTATCTAATTTATAACGAATTTAAACTATTTAACTTGAGTGCTGTAAATAGCAAAATAAATTCCAAAGTGGAATGACTCCCGTCCCGACCTCTTTATCAAAATATCATTTAAGTTAGCAACTATTCCAAATATGGAAATAAAGGCGTGCCTCCCAAATTACCGCCGAAGAGGCTCGACTTTAATAATTAAGTTTCGAAAACTTTTCTTACTAAATTACTTAGTTAATTCTATAAGATTCGATTTAAGTTACAATTGAAAACTTTTAATATTATAGTTGGTTAGTTATGGAATTATTTAGCATGAATTGAGTTTGTTCAAATTGTCTGCAATAATTGGGTATGTAAAGAAAAATGTAACATATGCTGATTCCAAAACCATTTCGAGATTATATGTCTATAAACCATATTTTTTTATTTAGGGCACATAAAATGATGAGATCGCGCATATTTTTGCGAAAATATAAAAAATATTTGACCTTCAGTCGACCTCTAAAATGTAGTAAAATAAAATGTAGTTTAGTTAGTAAAAAAAGATGAAACTGACAGCATTGGCATTGACAAGAGAGACAATATCTCTATGACAACTGTCATACCAAAATAAATAAACAAAGAAAAGAATTATTTTGTGTGTTTGGTGCTCTGCTACTCTATTCATTTGTATTAAATTAATTCTGTTCATTATCTTTACGACGACCTTGCTTTCCTACCGTTTTGATTGATACTGCATTTACGTTGACCACTGCTTTGTTGTAAGAAACTGTTTGCCTACTGATTGGATAAATTATGGATAATTTTGTACGTGCCGACTTACCTAAGGTTGAGAATCTTATCATTCTGGAGTTCATCTCAACTAGCGGCAAGAACAACATCGCAAAAATCCGAGGAGCTAAAGAGATACAACTTACGAACAATGCCAGGATATGAAATAAAAGTGATTGACAGTACATAACTTCTTTTTTGAAATGATTTTATTGTGTTTAATTATATACCAATTTCATTGTAATTATATAAGAGATTATTTTATTTACATTTATACATTATTTATTTTATTCTGGTTCCTTTTTCTGGTTCATTGTACTGCAGCATCAATGCTTCGCCCAGGAACTTAGTCTACGTTAACTTGTTCACACCAGTCTTTTAAAGGTTTCCTTTACTTGAAAAAAAACAGTTTATTAGGATTTTTGGCACGAAAGTCGAAACATTTCACAGTTGTAGTTTCTGAATAATATTGTGAATTTGTTTCATTTCAATGCGCAAACACAATCGCGAAGACCTTAGAAAACATTAATTAATTACAACGAGCTCAATATTAATGATTAGTTATTCTTTTTTTCATTCTTTATGTTTACACAACGTATTTGTTTTTTCAAAACACAACAAAAACCGATGATCTCTTGTATCAGTCAGAGACAAAAACGAATATAGGTACATGTCACTGTCAAGTTGATGTATTTTTTAGTTCATGTTGGCTATCACAACATCTTATTCAGTAGGTACGATGACGTCATCTTTCCTACGGACGATTTTATCTTTAAAAAAATATTAAAAAATAAGTACTGAACAGAATAAAAAAATAATGAAATTAATTTTTCTGAATGATCCATTCTATCATATAAAAATATAAAAAAATACCAAAAAAAAACTTTACATACCCAATTGCGTAAGTTTGGAAATAATAGTTCTCGGCCTATTGTAGAAAATTTAACCACAATTTAAAAGCATTTTCGTAAAATAATATAATTTTCTGTAGATATTAAAATAAAATAATTTTATTGTTTAATAAAACCAGTAAAGTAAGATTGTGATATGCACACCGAGGCTTTTGTATCACATAAAGAAAATACCTACTGGAAACATAGCTAGTTTCACTGCCAAGCATACGTATGTCCAGTGATATGTTATATATAGATGGGTTGTTATATACTCGTATATATGGTAGATTTAGAATATCTTTGCGTATGTATATGAAAGTAATTATATCCACGTTTTTTTTATTCGTTTAGTAGAAACCCCTGGACTCTTACGTCGAAATGCTTGGCATCAAAAAATTCGCTAACTTGAGTTTAATTAGCACTTCACATATTTTTTATATTCAATTGTATTGCCGTAAAAAGTCTACATAATACGTTAGTAGTTTATAAAAGGCGTCCCCGGAGTCAGTGTCAGTGTCGGAGTCAGTGGAGCTCAAACTTTAAACTACAATTTTATTTGAATGTTTAGTTTGTCCATCAATGAACGAATATGTAATATTATATCTCTATATGAGCCGAAAAAATCCAATAGTAAAATAAAATTTCACTATTGTTTCCTCTAACAATCAATTTTGTGAAATCATTATTCTCGGTAAAACAATGCGCTCAATAAAATCAAATAAAAATGTTCCAGTAGCGGCACTAAGATACGTTACCATCGAGTGTAGACTCGTACGCCCTCTACCGGTAACAAATCAACGCGGAACATTCATTACGTTGGAGAAAGTAGCGGGATTGTTGAACCGTTCTGTCCCGGTACATACGTTTACAGAGAAGCGTTACTGTAACTCGCGACACGACTTGTACGAGTTACGGCCTCGTATGTAACAACCACTATTGCTTGTTACTAGGAAGGAAGGAAGTAGGAGTTCTGGGGCCCAATTCAGTTATTCAAGACCGCTCCATAGCCGAACCATATGTGGAGCGTTTCCCGTCGGCCGCCATAGTTTTTTTGATTCAGTCACTTTTATGTCATACAATTGACACATTTGATGAAACGTAACACGTCCTTCGCTCGTTACTAAATCAAAAAAAGATAGCAGCCGACAGGAAATGCTTCGCACAAGGTTCAGTTACGGATCGGTTTTGAATAACTGAATTGGCCCCCTGATTGTCTTTAACTCGTGATTCCGCTTCCATTTCGACACAATATTTCCACCATTATACATTTATTTAGTTGTCAGATTTTCATTTAAAGCGTCTTTGTCCGATTTGTTCCGATTGGAATTGTAGATGTATTTACGGTTTCCTTTTCTCAAATTTCGTTATTCTAGTATATGAGTTTTTAAATTGAGAATGCTTGGCAAGTTAGGGGTCAAAAGTTAGCACTGTCTTAAAAACTACATTAATATTCAATTTTATTTATTTATTTGTGGACATTTCACACAACGTCATCTAGCCCAAACTAAGCAAAGCTTGTAGGTAGGTACTATGAAACTAGATGGATGATAGAATACATATATACTTTTTTTATAAATATACATGATACATAAAACACCCAGACATAGAACAAACATGCATGCTCATCACACAAATGTTTGCCCTGGGTGTGTTATTGTGTTATTTCTTTGTGACTAGGCCAAAACAAAAAAAAAACGACCAAGTGCGAGTCGGACTCGCGCACGAAAGATTCCGTACTATTATCTATAAAAACGACAAAAAATCACGTTTGGTAAATATTAATTTTATTTTTATTTAATTATTTATTTTTAAAGTGAATATTATGACTCAATATTCAGTGAATATTTCAAGCATCTACCTGTTGCCGTTATCAATATCGAGCAAAAACGAGCAAAAAAATCACGTCTGTTGTATGGGAGACCCCTTAAATATATTTGTTGTTATAGCGGCAATAGAAATACATCATCTGTAAAAAATTCAACTGTCTAACTATCACGGCTCATGAGATACAGCCATGAGATACAGGTGACAGGCGGACGGATGGACGGACAGACAGTCTCAGTAATAGGGTCCCGTTTTTACCCTTTGGGTACGGAACCCTAAGCCCTTTGGAAAAAAACTACAGATATTTTAATAATATTTAGCAAGAGATAATAAATTCTGAATGAAATAAGAACAATAGACCTCGCGAGCACATACTTTTTCCATCAATTACTGTCCGTCTATATTAGTGGCACTCTTTAAGCAAACGGAAAAAAGTTCTTATTATGTATCTGTAGACTATTAAAATTTGATTTATGTATCTAAAGTAAAATTACAAGACAGTCATCTCCACTCTTGCTTGGTTAACACCTGACTTCAAGCATGTGTGTGTATGTTATATACAGACATCTACTTGCATGTTTCACTGATTAGCGCACTGTTGTATGGAGTGTCCGACGTGTGCCTAGACCGTTTTGCTTAGCAGGCGTCTTGCACACAATCAGGGGAGCGACTGGACTTTTTTTTTTATTTTTATCAGCCCTGTTTGTACAAACTGTCCCACTGCTGGGAACGGGCCATCTTCTAATTGTGAGAAGGGTGCGACTGGACTTAGCTGCAATAAATAGAAAATTTTGCTGTAGAAATTAAAACGTGCCGCAGAAGCTGTATTCACGCTATGATCGCATTATCTGCACCGAGTTTATTATTTGTACGCGGCTCCAATCTCAGAGAGGAGACAAAATATGCATCCCCCCCCCCCCCCCCACTACTCGAGGTGGAGAAAAACAACCATTCCCAGGCATTTGGAGATATCTTGCTCTCTATTGTACTGCTCATCGCCCAGCGGGGCCTACCACCGTTTGTGGAGAATTTATTTAATTTTTATATCAAATTACTTATTGGCCTTACAAAATCGCTATACTAGGCAAGTCGTTTTACCAGGTGTGTTCTCTTAAATTAAATAGTCATTATATTTTAAGTTTTAAATGGTAATTTTTGTTAGAATCTAGTGTCCCCATCTCCTACCAGCTAAATGGTTAGAGTTAAATGTGTAATTTTTTTATAGCAGTAGCATATAGTTATTATGAAAAATGAAAATAAAAACTATCAAGGCTAAGTAGGTTTTAGTTAACGAGTTATAGTCTTAATACTCAGTATTAAATTTAACCTTTAATTAAACTGTGACCAGCTATAATTGGATTTTAGGTACCTATTGTTGTGACGGTTAAGTTTATATACTGTATATATTATATAGCCTAAAATCTGTAACATCTGTAAATTAATAAAAAAGTTATTACGTATATTCATAGTATCAAACAAGACACACTGTTTTAAATTCACTTAAATTGTGATATGCAGCCACGGAACTTTATTTGGACGTGGCCTGACATTCACTTGTCCGGTTATTCTTTATATCTAAAATGCTAAGAGACTTAATTTGGAAGGCAGAATAGGAAAATAGCTAGGATGAGATTGTAAACTATTTTTACTATGAGCACAATTCAAAATTCATGATAAATAAGTGGCCAAGATCGAGTCGAGCATAATGGTAGAGTTCTATATGTAATGTACTCGTACATAGAAATACCTAGAACAAACACTTCTAGTCATCACATAAAGCTTAGAAGAGGTAAGACCTAAACCAGCTGCACTTAGAAGTCAGACGTATAGCATAAAGAAGAGTTTGTTTAAATATATAAATAACGTGGCAAAACACTGGTACTAATGCCTGTATTCTGTGGTCACGACTGAACAAAACAATGAAATAAGGACAGCAGTGCCCTCAATACCACAATAGTACTCTAGTTGAGCAGACTCTATGTTTAAATACCAAAATTTTCTCGTCGAGTGTTGCCCGCTACCGCGATAGAGTACGATAGTAGGCCCCCCAGTCTCCCAAGTTTATTTTACTGCGTGTAATCTCGCTGTTTCATTACCTCCTCGTCTGCACTCGCGAGTTTATTACTAAACATTTCTTATATGTAAAGTTATGTAGTTAGAGCAAATTACGTTCACTAGCGCTTGTCACTTGCGACATGATTTCATTAAATACCTTGTCTACAAGTGAAACTTGGAAGTATTTCTGTTAATTATCAGTATAATATACGTTGTCGATCATAATGTACATGTTCTATGATAATATATTCGTATATCGTAAATTATAGGTATCTAATCATCGATATTTATATTACCGTTGCATATTTTTACTACTACAAACTATTTGGTTATTCACTATGTCAAAAGGTACCAATGTCAATTTGAAAACCTGACAAAGAGTATATTCACTTAAATTACCATAGATAAGTAAATGGAATATAATTCTTATGATTTTGTGGGTTATTGGGTTGCCTTAGGTAAACTTGCTGTTACAGAAAATATACATAATTATATGCATAAAACCCTCCTTCTTACACACTCTGGTAAAAAGCAGTGAAATTGTTCCACCGTACAGTTTTATTTCATTGTCGTAACGTCACCTCAGTTTCACTGCACAAATTATAATGTTTACACCTCAGCTCTCCAAAGTGCACTTGTTTATTTGCTCAGCAAAATGAGTTTCACAAAATGAGAATACTCGCTACGAGTGTGACGTAGTACAAACTACGTTTCATCTGATGTTATTTTATGTATGTCTGTAAATTGTAGTGATATGTATAAAGTTTATTGTAGCAGTAAATGTATAGGTAAATGTTATATTAAACTCCGGTCTTACCGCAGGAGATTTATGCGTTGAATAGATGTTTCACAAATTTATAACAATAAAGCTTGGGTTTTGTTTAATGTAAACAGGTATATGTTTAGAAAACCCAAAATCCCGACAAATAAAAATGCCTGAACCTATTTTGATGAAACATAGCTAAGAACACTTTCGATGAAATTCTCATTAAAAAAAAACAAATTAAATCAAAATTGGACCATCCGTTTGCAAACAACGATGCCTCAGATGGACACGCAGATACACAGATATATACACACGTCAAAAATATAACAACCCTCTTTTCTCTTCGGCTCTGATTCATTTTTGTTTGTTTTGATTTTGGCTCTGATTGTAAACAATATAAATAGTAAAATGGTGCAATTGGAGCTGAAAATAGGGTAAGGCTTAAGGGTTTTTTATCACCTTTTTTAAATATTTTTAGAATGGCTATCGTTAGACTTGCAAAATAGCCTTCTTTTTGTTTTTGTTTGACTGCTCAAAAATTGTCACCTGTGAATGATTTTATCATCTACTCTTAATGGTGCGTGCGTGCGTGTGTGTGTGTGTGTGTGCGTGTGCGTGTGTGCGTACGTGTGTGTGTGTGTGTGTGTGCGCGCGTGTTTGTGTGTGTGTGTGTACGTGTATGGTGTAAGACTGTCACTTCAACTTGTCGATCCGCTATTTGCTATGTCGGTATCGTATGCCTACGGATCTCTTTATTTATGAGTCGATCTCGCAGAGAGATACCAACAGGTCTTTAATTTATTTAATAAAAAAAAATTAAAGACATTTAATCAGCCAATGCAGTTTAATTAAAACAGAGATTGAAAACACTCGACCTAACTCCAGCTTTCCAAAGCTATTATTCTTCGCAGGAGATTCAAAAATGAGCTAAAAGTGTAGTGAATCGACAAGAGAGCTCCTCAGGAGTAAGATCAGTGTCTCTCTTGAATAAAGAAACTAAGCTTACATTTGACTTGCTAATCCGTACATTCGACTAGGGTTCCGTGCTGTTTGTGAGGTGGCTGAAACATCTGCAGATTGTGTTTTAGCGCTGACCATTCAAACGTAAATTTATAAGTATTTAACTGTCATTACTAATGGCGAAAGCAATACTATTTCTCTGTCTGATTTACGAAATTTAGTACCGAGAAGGCTATGCACCTATAAAATAACGATATCATAATCATCACCGTTTCTCATCACTACGCAGGCGCACTCGCGGGGAAATCTAATTTAAAATAATCTTCGAGATTTAAGGCTAAATGATTGGATGGTGTTTATTATTTATTTGCAATACTTACTAGACAAGTGCCAAACTAAAATGTTGAATGAAAAATGCACAAGCCAACATTACAAAATATAATGATTTATAAAAAAAAACTGACAAAAAAAACACTTTTTTTCTATTTGGAAAATATACATGTATTTCGATTCATAAAAAGTACAGCATTAACAAATGTTAAAGCTATGTTTTTCACGCTAACTGAAATTGAAGAAGACAGAAAAAAATATGTGAGAAATGTTGTAATGTAAGAAACAATAAACTTATCTCGTCAATACATTATAACTATTTCTATGTGATAGTTACACACTTTGACGTTCCGTTAGTTATTGGATATTATAAAATAACCGTCTATTATGAGCGGAACCATCTCTCCGTTCGTCCAACAAACACTTAGCTTCTTTCATTTACTAAGCACCTTACCTACTTATTTACTCGATCTGATTCTCTAAACTCTAAAGTAATGCTTTAAATAGGTTCTTAGTACTTATTTTATCTGATAAAATGCCGTGCCTTTGTATTATTAGCTTTTGTGAAGTTAAGACAATAATGCCTTGCGTGAGTACCTAGATTAAGAAAATTCTTATACCGTTTAGATTATTCATATAAAATAAACCTTTTTAACGAGCCTACTGTAAATAGAGTTCATTATGACTCTCACGCACTACCACGTTATTGAAGATATACATTTGACAAGATGTACGATAAATCTTATTAAGACTATCTCTACATTGATATTACAAATGAAACAGAAAATTTTAACTCCGATACATTTTCATATATAACAAGATAATCTAAAAATACTAGTTTTTAATAAAGTAATGATGAATGAAGTAAAAAATAAATAACGTTAACTAGTTTTCTCACTAGGCAAGCCTGTATCGAAGAAACCATACTCTAAGCAAACCACTAGTGGCTCTAAAACAACTAGTGGTGATCTGCCGGCACCATCTTCAGCACGTTTATTGGAACGTACACAAGACAACAAAACTATCGCGCCAAAAGTCAACTACCTTCACCAGCAAATTTCAGTCCTTCATCCCGGTTCCATCATCAGATTGGCTCTGAATGTTATATAAGTATTGTATACTCCTCCGGCTTATACTTGAAAGTAAAATTACAACTCGACCAGAAACCCGAGTGGCTAAAATTCAAATTCGACTTCAAGTAACATTTTATTTCAGTCACCGGTACAGGTGAAACTAAATAAAAGCCTGTAAAAATGCGAAATCTTGCGAAAAAAATATTGTATGTTTCTGTACGAAACCTGAAGCTAAAAGATGAAAAAACAATCAAACGCTTATTATGCTAGTGAAACTAGCAGTCTTTTCCGAGCGCTAATATTGCTACAGACACAAAGTGTTTTTTTTTAATTTTAGCAACATTTAGTAAGTTTGTCTTCTTAGAAATAAAAAAATAAATTTTGCGTATAACTTTCAAAATGTAGATCCCATGTCTGCAAATAGTATTTATTTGAACTCGTTGCAGATGGAGCCAGAGGTCTAAGCGAACGCTTTGTCCTTCTGTCAGAGGGTGATTTATCGAAATTCTAAGTACATACTGCAAAAGGATTGGTTGATCTGTTTGTCTGTTTTTAATCACCGACCCAAAAAGAAGGGCGTCATAAGTTTGACGTGTGTATCTGAATATCTGTATGTCATCGTAGCTCTCAAATGTATATACCGATTTTGATCTAGTTTTTTTTGTTTGATAGAGGATTTCATCGAGAGTGTTTTTAGCTGTTTAATCAAAATCGGTACAGCCGTTTTTTTTCAGAGGTTTTTGAGTTTTCTAAACTTATAGTTGTTAGTGTTCCGTAGTTAACTAGGAATCCATATAGTTTAGCCATGTCCGTCTGTCTGTCCTTATGTCCATCCATATATAATATCGCTGACAAAGTGATAATAACTTGTTAAAAAAATGATTTTTTTTCTTGACTGCTCCATCATGTGGAGTGTCGTTGGATACGTAATTTAAAAATATTGGTGATCTAGAAGAAAATTATTGGGAATGGAAAAAAAACAATTATTATTATTATAAGCCTATAGATTTCCCCATTGCAGGGCAAATACCTCCCTCCTTTCTTTCCACTCTTCCCGGTCCTGGGCACGCACACTAGAAACTGGATGAATATAGCCCAAAGATACAAGATGCCCCGTTTTCAGTTGTGATGTGTCAGTTGTGCAATTACGGAACCCAACACTGCGTGTGGCCCGACACGCACTTGGCTGGTTATTATAGAAGTGTATTAATTACCGTACAGTGGGACCGGATTGTAACAAAAACATTTTGTATATTTTGTGTATGATTTTTGTTCTGTGTTGTATGTTTTTGTCACAATAAATTTCTGTCTATGTCTATGCCTATGTAATAGAGCAAGTAGCTTTTGTGATATAATTTAAAACTAGACATTAAAGTGGAGTGGAATGTGATAACACATTCACACATGGAAGCTAATTGTTTCTTAAATTTTAGCGTTTCACACTCATTGAAATTAAATAACAGGTAATAATTAATATTTAACATATCACTAAAGTATTTTATCCGAGGTCAATGACATCCTTATCAAAGTCCGAGTCCAAAGTCCGAGGTGTGTTGTCATAACGAGTAATGCCGCGGGCGGAGCTAGTTATAGATAAAGTCAGAGAGGGTGAGAATGTGGCTAGGTTCAGATCAAGATTGCTATTTTGGGCTAGAAATTGAATTGAAACAAATACCGAATGAGCCGATATTGAAGCGTTATTTGTTAAATTGGCTTTTGAAATTGAATTTCAACAAATAGCAATGCTATCAGTACTGAAAAATCTATAATCCAATTTGAAATTCAATTTTTATATGAACTTGACATGACCGTTATCGAAACGCAACGACAATCACCCTACCTTTTTTAACCGACTTCCAAAAAGAAGGAGGTTCTCAATTCGACTGTATGTTTTTTTGTATGTTTGTTCATCAATTACTTCGTCAATTATGAATTGATTTTGATAAACCATTTTTGTTTGGTAGGTATTTCCATATAAACTTTATCAAAACCAGTTCAGTAGTTTGGTATTTATAACATAACTGGGAAAATATGTCATCCAAGTAAACAAATAACGTATTTAAATGTCGGGTTTTTCAGTTTTTTAAACTATAGATTTTGTAATTCAGTGATAAGACGAGTATATGTAAGGGTATGCACTGCACTCTTATGGTTAATGAATGTACAACAACCTCAGTACACGCTTAGAATCTGACTTTGATCATGAATTTGGAATACAGCTGTGCTTGCACGTTACTGCTCTTGCATAACAACTTCATATATTCATTTGTGATATTAATTAACAATTGCATGAATATAACGTGAGAGCTACCAGTTACAGATATAGGTTGCTGTGCAATTATAAGGTCAATGAAAAACAAGCGTTGATCGAGTGTCACCGTGGCCTACACCGATTAAATATAAAGGCGTGTACAGACTGCGCGTACCAATGTACACGTACTCAAAGTATGCGTACAGCATAATATGGATGGACTGTTGATATATATGCGTACAGCATAATATGGATGGACAGACAGCACGACTAGTATGTTTTACCAGTAAAGACATTATGACACTGAAACTTGGTCCCTCGTTATGAACCTCATGAGAGTAAGAAAGCTTAAAGTGGAGATCAAAGCGCGCCGCTATATATCTCGCTTATCAGAGAACGCGTAACCGACTACGAGTATGTGTACACTGTAACGCGCAGTGTGATCCCACCTTAATAATGTCCAACCTAAATGGCCGGATTAATAAGTTGGGAAGTGTTGCCATGCGTGTGATTATAAAAATGACTCCATTACCTGTACACGTGAACACATAAATATTTCTGGCACTGGTGTATTGTTTTATGGCGTCTCATTATAAATAGGACCGCAATAAACTTGTTACATGCAAATTTTAATGGGCTGTTATTACAACGGCTTTGGACGGACCTTCCGTAATAAGGGGAGGTGGGGTTAATATTTCATGAATGTGAGGTCTGTGTGACCAATATAAAAAAATGTTTTTAAAATACATCTGATTAGTTTTGGACAATCAACAAGTGGCATTACCCGACTGCCTTAAAAGTAAAGTAATAGGTTACATTTTATCCAAACAAATTCTGACCTGGTTAAAAAAAAACCTTATTACTATTAGGTATAGAATGAATTCACAGGTCCTGGGTTCTAATCCCGCGGCACACACCTCTGTCTTTTCGAAATTATGTGCGTATTATTGATTGCCGCCAACTTCAAACGGTGAAGGAAAACATCGTGAGGAAACCTAGGTACATATCTGAGAGTTCTCAATAAACTTGAAGATGTGTGAAGTCTGCCAATTCGCACTTGGCCAGCGTGGCAGACTATGGCCTTACTATGGCTTCTCACAATGAGAAGATGGCCCGCGCCCAGCAGTGGGACAGTTTGTACAAACAGGGCTGATTTAAAAAAAATAGAATGAATTGGACTTTTGAATTATACTAAAGCTAGACAAAAAGAGGTGAAAAAAAAATCTTAAATTTTCTGTTTCAATTGCATCATTCAGTTTTCTACTAAAGCTAGACAAAGATAGGTGGATTGGTGAACAATAAGATCTTTCTCGTTCAATTATCTCAATCAGTTTTCGACTATGAAAATTTCAATAGTTTCACACGAAGAGACACACGTAGCATCTATAACAGGTATAAATCTCACTAGCCTAGGAACAACCGCTTTATGGTCCATAAACTGTGGGACATCAGACCTTCCTCCCAGAGAAGAATGTGGGAAGATTACCCACTGCCGTTATAGCAATGATTTGTGGATGGCACGGGATCTACTGAATGGTGGATAAGAATTATGTTACAAGTGTTAACATAATGGTGGTCCCACACTGCGTGATGCATACTTTTTGGGCAACAAAATAATCTTGAAATAATGATTTATGAAGTTAGTCACGAAACGAGCTAGTCTGTTGTCTGATGTTCAGTTTCACGCTTGTCCAATAACAGTCCAATGACATCTAGAATATTAGACTTGAGCATCCAAAATTATGTGTGGCAATGCATTGCGCTCGTCACTAGGAGAATATGTGAAATCTCATTATGACCTTTATTTCCTTTGGGAATATTGCCCTACAATGCGGGATACAGTAAAGATTAGTAATTTTTACGGTTCCGTACCTCAATAGGAAAAAACGGAACCCTTATAGGATCACTTTGTTGTCCGTCTGTCCGTCCGTCCGGGTGTCAATACCTTTATCTCGGGAACGCGTGAAGGTAGTAAAGTTGAAATTAAAACCATATACGCAGATCCATAGTATCTTGCTGCAGAAAGAAAAATAAAATTTCTCAGTTTTCGTAAAAAAAAGTTACAGCCGAATATGTCGTAAAAAACGCACATTTCGACACTGACAGAGGAATCAAAACCTATTGGGTACTTCCCGTTGACCTACAACTATGAAATTTGGCAAGAAGCATTGTGTTAGAGTACACATAATATAGGAAAAAATCCGAAAACTGGTCATTTTTAATTTAATCACAAAAAAATAGTGTCTCTATGCAAGGAATGCGGGCCCAAATTTTAAAGTGAATTAACCGTATCATATGGGGTATCATATGAAAGAGCCTCATTAGCATAAGCTAAAACAGGTTTTTAGCAAATTCTTCGCCCCCTGCAGACCCTTCACTTCAGCTGGGAACTAAAACTTTTTAAGCGAATTTTGATTAAGTACAGAGTGGCCGCGCAAAGCAATGTTGACTGCCTCAAACGCCGGAGGTTTACTGACTACTACAAAATAAACGGGACGCTTGCTCGGATCCGACGGGGAGGCGCCGCTACCATAGCCCTGCCCCACTCGGATCCGAGTGTTGAGCAAGGAATGTGTAAAATATTTTTATGATGTATATTTTTTGGTTTATGAAGGAAAATAAAAAAAAATATATGATTTCCCCCTTTTATTTAGTTTGTACGGAATCCTCGGTGGGCGAGTATGACTCGCACTTGTCCGGTTTTTATTCAATCTCACTGTGGTCGCGAGAAGACCTCGCGACCCAACACAACACACTCGTGTTCAAACACTTCAAGCAATTGATAGATACTTATCCTATTTAGAATTGAGTATTGAATGTTGCACCTCCTAAAACAATTATCGAATCTGACCAATACAATAAATCGTGAAAATCAAATCTCTACTATTTTAACACGAATAATATAAACGCACAGTTTAAACTTTAAAGTGAATAAACATCCCCAAACAAGATTGGAACAAGTGGAAAGAAGCTCTTCCGCCATATCTTCGCTAAGTCCCAATATTTAACAGACCGTCCGCTTTCTTCTCGGATAATCTCTCCCGTTTAATAAATTCCCAGCGTTGTCCATTGTACACAAAACTAACTGGAGTACTGAACGGTAGCTGGTTCCGATGGATTTATTAGTCAGTTACAAGGGTCACAACACAAAATATTTTATTTACGAACACCACTACTTTAATCTAGCAAAATTATGTAAGTATATACCTACAACCTTTTATAAATACGATGAAATATTTTCACGATGGATTTATCAGTTGGTAGTTGGGAAAACCCATGTCCATATTTTGATTCCTTCATCAGAAATAATATGTCATGCAGGGGAAAATGCTTGTCATCATCATCTCAGCCATAAGAAGTACAATGTTGGACATAGGCCTCTCTTCCATGGATTTCAAAAAATACCGATTGGAAGCGGCTTGTATCCAGCGATTTGAAATCCACGGCCTTACCGAAAAGCGTTACTTAACTTTAAGCATCGTTGTAAATTCTCTGTCTTCTTTCCGCAAGTGTCATTACCTGCTTTACCGAAAAACGTTACTCAACTTTAAGCATTGCATAATATATTTTGTTAACTTCTGGCTGACACGTAATGACACTCGCGGAAAGAACACATAGAACTTAAGACGTTGGTTAAAGTTAAGTAACGTTTTTCGGTAAGACCGTTAAAGTCTAATAACGTGTGTGCCCGTAAATGCATCGTATAAACTGAATAAAAATGAAACATAGTAGACACGAGTACATAAAGTCCATAAACTCACTGGCGCCTATTCCCTCACAGGGTAGGCAGAGCATCAAAGACCAAGTCATGGAGACCGTTTGATGTCACTTTTGATGGTTACGTTGGTATAAAAATAAAAGCTTGAATACGAATACTTGAGACGGGTATTTTCTTTTGCATATTACGCATAGCGAGGAATAAAATGGTGTTGTAGCTTACTTTAATTTTGTCTGTCAGAACTAATTAAAGAATAATAACAACAACTCAAAATGATATGCTAGCATTTAAAATATTTTTTATTAATAATTCGTGTAATTAATTAATGTAATAACTTAGTAAAAATATTATGGTTTTTAAGATTTTCTATTTTGTCATAGGTAAGAAAAATTATGTTTAAGTTTAGCTACTGCTTAAACGGTATAGAATTGTTAAGCAGTAACTATGAAGCTTTGAAATTAAAACGCAAGTTTTTCCACTCTTTTAGCAAGATAATTATCATGAAAGAGGAAACTTGGAATTTGTATTCTTGTTGCAATGTTGCTTGACTTCTGAGCTTTAGACAACTTCACTAGACTTACTTTTTATTAGTCTTGAGAAGAGATAAAATAAAATGGTTGTGGTTTGGGAGTCGAGGATCATATTTCAATTCACAGAATTCGCCCTATTACATAGGACCCAGAAGGATAATCTCCATACAAACCGCCTTTTAAATTCGGGCCAATTTTATTTTTTCAATTTGACACTTAATTTTTTTATAAATTTATTTTTAACCGTAGATACACGTCCATTTGCCAAATTTATCTACAAAGTTGCCTTTGAAAAGGATATCTCCCGATTTGATCGGGTAATCATGATTAAAGTCAGAATGGTCCATGGGAGATTCATACAATCCTATAACTGAAATAATAGTAACTTTGAAGTCTGTTGTTTCAGTTTTTTAAACTATAAAATTATTATATTTGTTATTTTGACCGAAATTTAGGTATAAACGTGAAAATTTTACACGTTTATCACGGTCAAAATATCACATAAAATAACAGCTGCTGTTAATACATTGTAATAGTGTTCTTATGACTCTGAAAGAAAATCTGAAATCAATAATTTAAATAATTTTATATCTATGGGTGCCGCGTGCGAGCGAAACAGGCAGCGGCGCCACTTTCATCACTTTATAAAAGACTCTAATGTATTTTTATTTTGTAAATAAAAAATACAGTTCATGATGATAGCATTTATTAAATAAGTTTATACATGCAATTTACAAATTGTGACGTCATATAACTGATGTCACAACGGCAATGAATCGACTAATACCTCATTCATAAAAAAAATAACTCAGTAGCTCAGTAGAAGTCATTCGCAGTTATTTTTTCCAATAAACTTCATTTCATTTCAATTTGACTCTGATATGTCATATTTTTTGTAAACTTTAAGCCGGCCTTAACATGGACTTTGAGTTGCACGATCTGTTGAGAAGAATAAGAGTCAAAGTAATTGAGTGACTGGAAAGACTATATTTTTATGCTACGGCGAAACATACGTGTGTGTGTGTGTGTGTGTGTGTGTGTGTGTGTGCGTGATAAATGTGTACATAATGTAGGTTAAGATCACGAAGGTTCTTTTTGCTTTCGCATCAGTTGACAGTCAGGTAAACATATATTACGTTTTTTTCTGTTGGAGTGCAACGGTCCACGCCCAGCTATTTCATTCGGAACTTCATTTTTGAAAATAGGATAAAACAGCAAATGCTTATTTTATTATAGCAGAGTTCCTACATTGTGGTTAACGTAGCACTATTTTTTGTCCTCCGTATTCATTAACACATTACTGCCTCTCGAAATCTAATGGATTTATCACAATACTTAGATAAGTATGTCAATGGTTAATTCGTAGCACCAGTAATGGACCAAATTAATTTGATTAAATTCTACTGAATAAATAATTTTTCACACCTATTTACAAACAATATAGTATAGGTAAATACAAATGATACAGGGAAATTGAGAAAACATATACTGGCAATACTGAAATAAATAAAAAAAAACCTAATGACATTAAGCCAGAGATAGACCAAGAGGTATTAAAGTATCGATATCGATAAGTAATTATAGGTACCAATTTTTTCTTTTGTTTTTTAGGGTTCCGTACCCAAAGGGTAAAAACGGGACCCTATTACTAAGACTTCGCTGTCTGTCTGTCTGTCTGTCTGTCTGTCTGTCTGTCTCCAGGCTGTATCTCATAAACCGTGATAGCTAGAAAGCTGAAAATTTCACAAATGATGTATTTCCGTTGCCGCTATAACAACAAATACTAAAAATAAAAAAAATAAAAATATTAAGGGGGGTCCCCATACAATAAACGTGTTTTTTTCGTATTTTGTTGCTCAATATTAAAAACGGTAACAGGTAGACGCTTCAAATTTGCACAGAATATTTACTTGTATATTACCTTTCAAAATAAATAATTAAATAATAATAAAGTAAATATTAATGGGGGGCTCCCATACAACAAACGTAATTTTTAAGCAATTTTTACTCGATCTTAATTAACAGGTAGAAACTTGAATATTTGTAAGTAAATATTTAGAAATATATTAACTATAAAAATTAATACCTAATCTAATACATAAAAACTCACAAAATGAAAATAATCCGTGCATCTAAACGCGGTGCGAGCGCCGCACCGCGGTGTGGTGGTGGCGCGAGCGCGAGGCGGTTGATAAGCAACGGCCGCGCGGGTAGCGGGGGAGGTAACATCACGGAGCGAGCCATAACCGCGCGTATTCGCGCGAGCATCGTTATGTAGCCCGGATGTGTATCGAAAACCTACCTATAAGTTTGCAATTTACTACTTGGAATTTCGTTGATTTCTCGTTATTTTATACGATTTTCTGTTATAGATGATAGTACGGAACCCTTCGTGCGCGAGTCCGACTCGCACTTGGCCGATTTTATTTTTGTAATGTTTCAAGAAACATCGCTTTATTAGGCTTCCGTAGTAACTACGGGGAACCCTTATAATTCCGTCATGTCCGTCTGTCTGTCTGTCCGTATGTCACAGTCATTTTACTCGGAGACTATTAACCCTATAAAAACAATTTTTTATACATAATTGTGATTTGTGAGCCGCTACAAAATGCCGTAGTAAAATTTTCAAAAAAAAATAAAAATAGAGATTGGGTTTTTCATATATACAATAAAGACTGGATCATTTTTTTAACCCCCACCCTATCGTGTCTCAGATGTGATATGTGCGAGATATAGCTCGCTAAAGTTAAAAAGTTGTCCCCCCCCCCCCCCCCTACATTTCTCAACTAAGACCTAAAAATTCATTATTAACCATAATAGTAGACCATATTAAATACTTTAAATGAAAATTATTTTGAACATTCTGTGATTCCAACTTCTCTATGGGACTATAAATTTTAATTTGAATAAATGCTATTAATGTCATGATTTTATAATTCAAAATAACCTTTGAAGGTATTGCTCAATGTTGTAAACGCTGGCGCCCTGTTTTTGTTATATATTTACATTTATTGTGGAAATTCACTGAACAAATTGTTAAGCGAGAATTCGGTTTCCACCAAGGATCATTTTGACTTCGCCTTACTATATCTGCCCAATGTTCTGCTTGTACAGCATCAACTAGAAAATCTAAACAGAATAGTTAGCATGGTGCTGTATTAGTTTGAGAATTAAAAAAACATTTCTCGTAAAATCAAATACCATGTTTCACGTACAAAGGTCACCGACATAGCACAGCTGATTAGCAAGTTGAAGTGGCAGTGGACGAAGAACTGATGGCCAATGGGGCTGAAAAGTTCTCGAGTGGACACCACGCCCCGGCAAGTGTAGCGTAGGAAGACCAGCCACGAAATGGACAGATGAACTTATACAAGTGGCAGGAAGATGCTGGATGCAAGCCGCTTCCAATCGGCTTTTATAGAAATCCATGGGGGAGGCCTATGTCCAGCAGTGGACTTCTTATGACTGAGATGATGATGATGATTCACATATCATAATTATTATAGTTTACAAAACTAGAATAACCGACTTCAAAATTCGCAATTTTGTTTTAAAAACCAAACTACTGACCGATTTTGAGATTTGAAAGGAATTTTAAATCAATTTAAATGACGAAATCATGCGGGTAACATATAAGAAAAATATAAGCTAGCTGATAATCTAGTTTTGAAGTCCGTAAAAATAATAATTGTTATCGATAACTTATATTACATCGACCCATCTCTAATTCTTTGCAGTAATTTGTATAAATAATAAAATCAATTTATGAAATGAAATGCATATATGCTTTATACTAATATTCGCGAATGTTATTTATTGAAATGAAATAAATTTCAACAATTTCATCGCGTATATTTCACATAATTTAAGACCCGATTTTTCAAACACTGGAGCATCCGTGGTTATAGGTGAGACACGAACATACGCTACAAATACGTAAAAATTTGTTTCATTTCGCTTTTTATACTGTTAGAAATATATTTTTGCTACTTAGAGATGGAAGGTGATAATGTTTTCCATAGTTTTTTAAAGAAGTTTGTAATTTTTACAAGATTGTTTAACACAGTTCTCCATCGTGGCACCGTAAGAATTGAGAAGTGATTGCGATGAGATGACGTTTAAGATTAAATGACGTTTGTGACCTGTCATTAGCAAACACCTGATTTTGGTGTTAAGTTTTTGGAACAATATTTTGTATCGCATTAGGAGTCTTGTAAGTCTTTGTTTCAATTGTCTTGCAAGAACGGCATACAGCTTTTGTTTTCCTTTAGGGGTTATGGATTCACGTAGTTAAGGCATTTGCCATTGTTTGAGTTTAATGTACAATATCAAGGAAATACTAATCACAGTTAAGAAAAATAATGTCCCCACACTGAAATTGGTAGTCATGCTTTATAAGCAGGTATTTATTTAAAAAAACTGTTTGCCGGCAACCTAATAAAATTTCATTTTCTAAAACTCCTGTTTTTATATAATGAAATTTTATTAGGTTACCGGCAAACAGTTTTTTTTGTTATAGTTTTTGCATATGAATATTTGATGAATTAATAATAACCATTTTCATATTGTTATAAAAAAACTGAAAAAATAGAAATATCGTGGGACATCCACCTTGAGTTGCCATTTGACCTACATTCCGTTCACAGTTTATTTATATTTGACATTTTCTGAATTTATTTTTGTATAACTTAAAACTGTCCTCAGTTTTACTTTTGAGTCAAGCGGTCCGTAGAATAGAGTCCTTTCCATAGAATAAACACAACATCCGATTAAAGTTCTCCCCAATTCACTAACTACCCGCAATAATTAACGACATTCGTATAAATACTATAAAACAAGCGCAAAAAGGATCATTTCAAAATAATGTATCTTCTTCCGTGATCGTAACAAAACGGAACTACCCACGATAACTGAAAAACATCGCAAGTTTCCACTAGCACGCGTTAAAATTTGAGCCTTAACCAGTTAAAATAAGATTTATAATAGAGCAAAGCATTTGTTTATATTTTTGTATAGTTATTTAATCCATTAGTAAACGAGTAAAGGGATATTTCCTGGCCGCAAGGGTGTAATTATGTAGCTTCCTGGAGTGTTGCTATAAGGGCAGTAAGTATTTAAACGGCTCACACAATTTGGGATAAATGTTACGACAAAACGGTATTTTATTAGTATTTACCTTTACAAACGTATTTAAGAACATTACATATCAACTAACGTTGTTTATTTATGTAAATATTTATGGTAGCATAATACAAAAACAGAGCAAAGCCATAAAACAAATTAAAAAAGTTCCACAGTAAACAGCGATGAGTGTCGATCACCGCCGCACTCCGTCGAACTCCCGCCAAATTCATCAATGGCGGCAAACGGCGCCGATAAATAAAACATGGCCGACGACCATAGACAATGACAGATGGCTTTTATAACCTCTCCGGCTTTATCCGGCTATACATAGCCCATGAGAGAATCATTCGCTTATTGATCGGGCCGGGTTAGTTTATTTGAGTTATCGTGTTAATTTGATAGAAAATAATAGTTTGTTTATTCATTTTTACTGCGACACTACAACTATGTATTATAACACAAGATGTTCAAATAATTGTTTGTTTAAAGTGTTCAAATGTTCACTACCAAGTTAACAGCAAGGATTGTATCTTCTAAAGTCTTTATTACTTACCTACTGTATATACAATATAAACTTACTTATTATTATTATCTAAGATAACGTGTCTAACTTGCGAACTGCAGGTCCTGAGTTCTAATCCCGCGGCACGCACCTCTGTCTTTTCGAAGTTATTGTTGATTGTTGGTTGAGTTAGTGCGTATTGTTGATTGCCGCCAACTTCAAACAGTGAAGGAAAACATCGTTTTTTTAGAGACCTCAAAATGACAAAACTCATATATGATCATTTCCTTTTCTGTCTGCTGTCTGTTTGTTTGTCTGTCAGTTTGTTTTAATGATTTAAAAAAAAAACGGGGTTCACAATTTGTCTGTATTTTTAACCGACTTTCACTCTGAGGTCGGTTTTAAATTTTTTAAACCATTTTTTTTTAGAAACTAATGGACATATCAATATCAAATTAAGGTTAAAAATTAAATGCTACCGAGTGCCAAGTGCACACGTCAACAGGAAGTACGTGTAGTACTTTCCGTTGACGTAAAATAATTAATTCGACAACAAACAAGGACATATAAAAGGTTGTACAAGTAAAAGAAAAAAAAACGATTTTTTAACATGGACTTGCTACCTACATTCACCTAAAAACCCATACAACCTTCAGCGGCACAGCACGTCCGTCGTGTGGTGGCTCCAGCAGCAGACCACACAAAAGCCTCATTTCCCCGCACGATTAGCCACAAAGGACCAATTGGCAGATTTTTAATTAATATCAGTCACAATGGATGGAGGCGAGTTGATTGATGGCGGCGGAGTCATGTACTGAATGCCATTGTACTACGCTGGCTGATGGCTCGGTTTTTATGTCCGAACGATTTTTGTTGGATATTAAGAAGGTTTTCAGTCGACTGCTTTAGGGAAACGGAGTTTTCTATCCAATTTAATATTTATCTGATATTTTTTACAGCTGCAAGTGATTACAGATCTGCGTTTTATACCAACACCGGTGGACAAACGGACAGACGGACAACAAAGTGATCTTATAAAGGTTCCGCTTTTTCCTTTTGAAGGACGGAACCCTAAAAATAAAAATAAACCGGTCATTTTAGAAATCAATAGGAGAGGTCTAATTCTACCCGTGGACTTCTTAGTTCTTGTAGCTGAGATATTTTTTTTTTAATTAACTATATTAATATTATGTGTTTTTTTTTTTTAAAACAAGCTTTTATTTTTCATGCTAATATTAATAAAAAAAAATTATATGCATATACAGTTTCAGTTCTTTTAGGTTTGTCCTATTGGAAAGCCATTATTGTAACAGAAGACAGTTAGCAAGTATCTATATTGAAACAAAAGCCCCGACTGTTGAAAAGCTGTTTTTACAGTCTAACTTACGATTTAGTTACGCCTGATACGCTATCGAGTGAGTGTACTTTTTTGTAAGAAAATATGCGTAAAATTGCTGAGATTTTTTAGAATAATTCTAGTAAAATCACTTTTTTTAAACACTATTACGAAAAAGATCGTTGGAGGTGACGAGAAAGCGCATTTTTTCTATTTTTGCGAGAGTCGTATTATTATTATTACCAAATATAGCCTTTAATACTCAGGAAGTAAAGACGAATCCAATATCACCTCGCACATCAAAACCGTCAAACCGTTTAGGCTGTTGGAGGTATTAAAGAAACAGATATACATATATTACCACCACGTATATATATACAAACATATGTACATACACTCAAAAACCATTGGGTTATGGTTTTTGAAGGAGGAGGGTTCCTTATTATGCAGTCGCTTCAAAAAGTTTTACTAGCGCTATATTTTGGATTATATTCAGTTTTGTGTATTCATTCGTAGATAAACCATTGTATGCAATTGCATTTA
The DNA here is from genome assembly GCA_947563715.1 of Lycia hirtaria. Lineage (NCBI taxonomy): Eukaryota > Metazoa > Arthropoda > Insecta > Lepidoptera > Geometridae > Lycia > Lycia hirtaria. Next base: position 33,150,318 of record OX387375.1, read on the forward strand.
ATTAGTAATTTAACTCTCGTAATTCCTGTTTGGCTGCTCCACTAAACCTCCGTATCATGAAATTACACTCGATTTAAAATGATACACATTACGTTATAGCTACAAATACTACAATACATGAATAATGCAATCTATGCAATCTACATGATAAAAATATCTGCATAACTAAAGCTAAAAACAAACTATCGGACGCGTCTGTCAGCCGCGACTTACGGACGTTATCTATCCAATACATTTACGCTAAGCTGTGCACATTAACGGTCATAAGTCGCAGACGTGTCCTTAGATCGACCTAGAACGATCGGACTTCCGAAAGAGATCTGGCGCACCGAATGTTTTTCATTTTCCATACAACTACCTAGTACATAAACCGTGCACACTACTCTGCCGCGTCCGTAAGTCGCGGCTGACGGACGCGTCCGATAGTTTGTTTTCAGCTTAACATTACCGCTCTGTAAAAGGTGGTACGCAACGCATGTGGCGGAAAATTGAATTTCAGTTATTTAGTCCTTGTAGCCAAGTCAGGTATTGAAGAGAATATTCAAGTAGAGAACTAATGTGCCATTGAGGGCGCTGCTGTCCTTATTTAATTATTTTGTTTAGCTGATACCACAGAATATCACAGTAGTTTGTACTTCGAGACGTTAGTTCCAATTCTTTGCCACGATAGAAGTGTAAATAAACATTACAATATTTGCGACAATTTAAGGTTATTCTTTGTATTATCACGCGGAATATTTTACCAATAAAATAAATACATCTTGTTATATTCTCCTTAAAAATCAATTATGACCTTAACATATACTTACCTTACCTTTACATATACTTTTTCCAACAAACCCCAAGGTTGTCTGGAAGAGATCGCTTTTAGCGATAAGTCCGCCTTGTGCCATTTTCTTATGTGTTTATTGTCTTATTACTTTATGTAGTGTCATTAAAGTGTTATTGATTGATTGTTTATATTACCAAATTAAGTAACTTCTCGAGATACATAAAGAGACGTATTATAATTAGTTAAATTGACGAGATAATGTGAAGAATTAACATTAGATTGTCGCAAACATTACGACACTTAGATACAATAGTGACCCGGGCTAGCTACAAAAATTAAAAAAATGTTTGAAATTTGAATTTCTCACCGTATGTCTGGCGTAATCCCACAAACAAGAAGAAGAATATCTTTATGAGAAAATACGAATATCACGATTTGAATACAATATAAGTCACCGTACAACATATGTCGTCTTTATATATACGCAAATGACTACACACGGCGGCGGGAAACTTTCACTCATCTCGCATATTGAATTATGAGATAGCAGTTCTATTGTAATGAGTAGGATAACTTTCGCAATAAACCGAAATTCAATCAAATTAATATTATTAAAACCTTTTTAATAAAAATTACGGCTTATGCGTCAGTTTGGCAGCTATCCAGCAACCGGGAATAAAGCGTACAATGTTTTTTTACACAGGATCTTTGAAAAAAAATATTGCCGAATGAGTTAAATTTATGGACACTTACGAAACCGACTGATTCATATAATCAGTAGGTATGGAAAACATTACCTCCATTACCGTTACTTAAATTAGTACAAAGTGACTTACTGATCAGTGTTATATTTTTTTAATTATGTCGCATTTATAATGCGATTCTTTTTATATATGTTATTTTAAATGTCGCATTTACAATAAGAACTGTTAACAAATATAAGTCGATAGTCACTCTATTTTACCCGACAGTATGACATCGTTTCCATCTTCAATGTAGCGAGTATCTAAGACTCTGAAATGGTACAAAATGTAGTCACAACAATAGTCGTGAGTTATCATCCTGGTCCCACCACACTACATGGAAACTCCTAAATTCATACGTGACAACGCATTAGCCCGCGGTGCACATTAATCTTCGTCACTACCACTAATTAGTTCCTAATTCATAATCTGAAGAGTGTGACGCTTCGCGGACCTACCTCCGTGTGTAATTGGATTCACACCGGGTAGTGTGAGCGGTGTGACGTGAGTGGTGGGAGAGCGTTACTTTACTGTTACATTAGCCGACTTATGTATCACACGTGGATCTAATCTATTAGTATCAGCAGCGTTACAACTATTTTACTTTACGAGTCCATAGTTCAACCATCGCATCGTCCGCTGATAGTCTAACTACGGACTCTTAACCCATTCAATGGAATGTACGAATATACGAAAAAAAACAAAGAATATACTGTAGAAGTCAGTTATGGACTTGAAAACTTTGAAAGTACCAGCTGTTTCCGGGCTTGCTTTTGCTTGCTATGCTTTTCCGGGCATACTGTGTGCAAAATATTGTTCCAAAAACTTAACACCAAAATCAGGTGTTTGCTAATGACAGGTCACAAACGTCATTTAATCTTAAACGTCATCTCATCGCAATCACTTCTCAATTGTTACGGTGCCAAGATGGTGAACTGTGTTATACAATCTTGTAAAAATTACAAACTTCTTTAAAACACTATGGAAAACATTACTTATCACCTTCCATCTCTAAGTAGCAAAAATATATTTCTAACAGTATAAAAAGCGAAATGAAACAAATTTTTACGTATTTGTAGCGTATGTTCGTGTCTCACCTATGACCACGGATGCTCCAGTGTTTGAAAAATCGGGTCTTAAATTATGTGAAATATACGCGATGAAATTGTTGAAATTTATTTCATTTCAATAAATAACATTCGCGAATATTAGTATAAAAAGCATATATGCATTTCATTTCATAAATTGATTTTATTATTTATACAAATTACTGCAAAGAATTAGAGATGGGTCGATGTAATATAAGTTATCGATAACAATTATTATTTTTACTGACTTCAAAAACGAGATTATCAGTTAGCTTAATTTTTCTTATACCTTATTACTTTTTTTTTTTTTTTTCTTATGTTACCCGCATGATTTCGTCATTTAAATTGATTGATTTAAAATTCCTTTAAAATCTCAAAATCGGTCAGTATTTTGGTTTTTAAAACAAAATTGCGAATTTTGAAGTCTATTAGTCTAGGTTATCTAGGTTATTCTAGTTTTGTAAACTATAATAATTATATGTGAATCATCATCATCATCTCAGTCATAAGAAGTCCACTGCTGGACATAGGCCTCCCCCATGGATTTCTATAAAAGCCGATTGGAAGCGGCTTGCATCCAGCATCTTCCTGCCACTTGTATAAGTTCATCTGTCCATTTCGTAGCTGGTCTTCCTACGCTACACTTGCCGGGGCGTGGTGTCCACTCGAGAACTTTTCAGCCCCATTGGCCATCAGTTCTACGTTCACTGCCACTTCAACTTGCTAATCAGCTGTGCTATGTCGGTGACCTTTGTACGTGAAACATGGTATTTGATTTTACGATAAATGTTTATTTATTTTTTATTCTCAAACTAACACAGCACCATGCTAACTATTCTGTTTAGATTTTCTAGTTGATGCTGTACAAGCAGAACATGGGCAGATATAGTAAGGCGAAGTCAAAATGATCCTTGGTGGAAACCGAATTCTCGCTTAACAATTTGTTCAGTGAATTTCCACAATAAATGTAAATACTTAACAAAAACAGGGCGCCAGCATTTACAACATTGAGCAATACCTACCTTCAAAGGTTACTTTGAATTATAAAATCATGACATTAATAACATTTATAACAACTTTTTAATTTTAGCGAGCTATATCTCGCACATATCACATCTGAGACACGATAGGGTGGGGGTTAAAAAAATGATCCAGTCTTTATTGTATATATGAAAACCCCAATCTCTATTTTTATTTTTTTTGAAAATTTTACTACGGCATTTTGTAGCGGCTCACAAAACACAATTATGTATAAAAATTTGTTTTTATAGGGTGAATAGTCTCCGAGTAAAATGACTGTGACATACGGACAGACAGACAGACGGACATGACGGAATTATAAGGGTTCCCCGTAGTTACTACGGAACCCTAATAAAACAATGTTTCTTGACATTTACATAACAAAAAAAAAAACAAAAGAAAAAATTGGTACCTATAATTACTTATCGATATCGATACTTTAAAACCTCTTGGTCTATCTCTGGCTTAATGTCATTAGGTTTTTTTTTATTTATTTCAGTATTGCCAGTATATGTTTTCTCAATTTCCCTGTATCATTTGTATTTACCTATACTATATTATTTGTAAATAGGTGTGAAAATTTATTTATTCAGTAGAATTTAATCAAATTAATTTGGTCCATTACTGGTGCTACAAATTAACCATTGACATACTTATCTAAGTATTGTGATAAATCCAGTAGATTTCAAGAGGCAGTAATGTGTTAATGAATACGGAGGACAAAAAATAGTGCTACGTTAACCACAATGTAGGAACTCTGCTATAATAAAATAAACATTTGCTGTTTTATCCTATTTTCAAAAATGAAGTTCTGAATGAAATAGCTGGGCGTGGACCGTTGCACTCCAACAAAAAAAACGTAATATATGTTTACCTGACTGTCAACTGATGCGAAAGCAAAAAGAACCTTCGTGATCTTAACCTACATTATGTACACATTTATCACGCACACACACACACACACGTATGTTTCACCGTAGCATAAAAATATAGTCTTTCCAGCTACAATTACTTTGACTCTTATTCTTCTCAACAGATCGTGCAACTCAAAGTCAGTGTTAAGGCCGGCTTAAAGTTTACTAAAATAAAATATGACATATCAGAGTCAAATTGAAATGAAAAAAAGTTTATTGGAAAAAATAACTGCGAATGACTTCTACTGAGCTACTGAGTTATTTTTTTATGAATGAGGTATTAGTCGATTCATTGCCGTTGTGACATCAGTTATATGACGTCACAATTTGTAAATTGCATGTATAAACTTATTTAATAAATACTATCATCATGAACTGTATTTTTTATTTACAAAATAAAAATACATTAGATTATTTTATAAAGTGATGAAAGTGGCGCCGCTGCCTGTTTCGCTCGCACGCGGCACCCATAGATATAAAATTATTTAAATTACTGATTTCATTTTTGATTTCAGATTTTCTTTCAGAGTCATAAGAACACTATTACAATGTATTAACAGTAGCTGTTTTTTATATGTTATATTTAATAATAATAATAATATATAATAATATAATAATAATATATGTTTATTAGCATACAAATAGCCATATTACAGATAGGATATTACATTATCTAGTGACAACAGGCAAGATATTATATGAATATAAAACTACATACACGAAATAATTACAATAATAATAACAAAACTGGTAAATTATGGCTGAAGATTTAAAGAGTTAGCTTCGGGCCCCAAACTAGGCAATGAAGCCTGTGCCTTGGAAGCCCAAATGTTCCAGTTCTCTTTGTAGTATTCATGAAATTGGACCGTGATAAACGTGTAACCGACAAAATTTTCACGTTTATACCTAAATTTCGGTCAAAATAACAAATATAATAATTTTATAGTTTAAGAAAACTGAAACAACAGACTTCAAAGTTACTATTATTTCAGTTATATGATTGTATAAATCTCCCATGGACCATTCTGACTTTAATCATGATTACCCGATCAAATCGGGAGATATCCTTTTCGAAGGCAACTTTGTAGATAAATTTGGCAAATGGACGTGTATCTACGGTTAAAAATAAATTTATAAAAAATGAAGTGTCAAATTGAAAAAATAAAATTGGCCCGAATTTAAAAGGCGGTTTGTATCGAGATTTGGGAGTTTCCGGCAGCCTAGTGGTGAGACCGTCTGACTTGCGATCCGCAGGTCCTGGGTTCAAATCCCACGGCGCGCACCTCTGTCTTTTCGAAGTTATGTGCGTATTGTTGATTGCCGCCAACTTCAAACGGTGAAGGAAAACATCGTGAGGAAACCTACATGTCTGAGAGTTCTCAATGATCTTGAAGATGTGTGAAGTCTGCCAACCCGCACTTGGCCAGCGTGGCAGACTATGGCCTAACCCTTCTCACAATGAGAAGATGGCCCGTTCCCAGCAGTGGGACAGTTTGTACAAACAGGGCTGATAAAAAAAAAAAAAAAAATATCCTTCTGGGTCCTATGTAATAGGGCGAATTCTGTGACTGTGTGCTTGAGGCTATTTGGTGTTTATGTAGGTAATACGCTGACCCCCTGTCACTGCAAGCCAATATTACATCTTACGCCCTTATCCTCTCTAACTCTCTAATACCCTCTCCCTTCCATTTATCCATTTAACCACGGTCAAATATGACGTCAAACGGCCTCATGGTTTCTGATGCTCTGCCTACTCCTTAACTGAAGGGAATTTAGGCGTGATTTTTTGTATGTACTTGCTTCATAGTATTTCTATGGACCAATTCAACATTATAGACAGCTATCATGCTAGACAAAAATATACTGCAGTTAAAAGTGATCACATTGGCTAATATTGTAAGAATACTTAGCTCGTAATGGGAAAAGTCTCTCAAATGAGGCTGCCGTACTTTAAATAGCGTAGATGATTGGCAGCATGAGGGCTTAGAAGGCCATAAATTATCTCAGCCGGACAATAGAAGAATAGAAATAAGGTTAGGTTAGGTTAGTGAAATTTCATTTTAAAAACTTAAATCTAACTTAGATTTCAGTTTTCAATTTTCAAACATAAATTTCTGCAAAGCAACGCCTGATTCAATGAATTTAAGTTTATTATCCACTTCAGACTGAACTAAGTGAAACTGAATGAAAACGATAACCATATTTATACCACTTCATTTTATTTTAATACATTTCTATTAAAAACTGTAGCTTTCATTTTACGTAAAGGTGGAAAAATATATGAGGTCAAGCACATGATGCTAGTGTGAGAAGGTACTGAATAATTCATGTTTGGAGCCGAGAGTGCAGTATCGGTACCATGCGGCTGCAGGCGTCTGTTTTTGATTATGATGGAACTTGGCACACACATGGAGGCATACTTTGACAGGGGTTCGTTTTGCTGTGGATATTTATAGCATACTAGCTGTGGCCGGCAGTTTTACTCACGTAGTAATGAAATTTGGCGATGGTGACGATGACAAAATATAACCTGTGTTAGTTCTCAGCTATCTCTGTAGCTTGTTTCAACCGTTTGAAAGTATAACAAACGTAGACACAAAGCTACTTTCACTTTTGTAATATTAGTTAAGATTTATTCGACGGGATATTGAGAAAATTTTGATATTGCATCAAAATTTTCTCAATATCCCGTTTGTTATACTTTCAAACGGTTGAACCAAGTTATATTTTTTTTAAGGAAGTGGTAAATTTTAACTAGATTCAACTGGACTTTTAATTTCAAATATGACAACATTGGTTTAAAGATAGTGAAGGGAAAGAGATCGTGATTTGGTTTTAAATTTTGGGTCACGAACCTCTTATCATCATCATCAACTCATTTTAGGCATAAGAAGTCCACTGCTGGACATTGACCTCCCCCATGGATTTCCAAAAAGACCAGTTGGAAGCGTCTTCCTGCAATTTGATCATCTGTACATATCGTGGCTGGTCATCCTACACTGCGCTTCCAGGTGCGTGGTCTCCAGCTGTACTCGAGAACTTTACGGCCCCATTGGCCTGATGACGTAGAACTGATGTTCTACGTGATATGTGCCTGCCCACTGCTACTTCAACTTACTAATCCGCTGTGCTATGTCGGAGATTTTCATACGTCTACGGATCTCTTAATTTCTGATTCGATCTCGCAGAGAAACTACCACGCACGCTCTAACGCACTAACGCACTAATATAGGTTATATTAGTGGTTAGAGCCACCTGTAAAATGTGTGTGTGTGTGTGTGTATCAGGCGAGTTGGTGGTCAATCGTAGATCTATCTTGCATTAAACAAAAGTTCGCAAATGACTACGGAACCCTATCAATTAATGGTAAGCATTGAACTCGTTAAGTAGATGCATCAGCGAAAAAGCGCCATCAGTAAAACAAAAGTCGTTACAAAAGCCATGCGGCGACTTCCTGCGGCCGTTCGTTCACATAACGGAGGCTGTAACGGTAACGGGCTAACGGTAACTACTCATTGCACGGCTGCTTATTTTGAGATCGGCCGCCACGCGCCCCACTCGGGGGTGCTCCCCGGCGGGTTACGCTTCGCTCTGCTTTTACATACTTCCGTAACTTCCGTGATTACCCTTACACACTGATAGTTTGTGGAGTGTGATGTGCGGAACATTTGTTTCTATTTATCCAACTGCGCAAGAAGGATACATACACACAAACATAAATAACCATTTATGTTTGTGTGTATGTATATTTTCTATATTACCATATAAAGCCTTAACGGCTTTCCGATTTTAATTGTGCGAGTCATCATTAGATTTGTCTTCATTCTATGAGTATAAGCTATATTTTTCCCAATAATAATAATAGGTACAACTATCACAAAAATATAAAAAAAGGCCGCAGTCGCAGGAATGCAAGCCGCCGACGGCGGCTTGCATTCCTGCGACTGCTTCAAATCATCGCCTTACCGTGCCTCCGTGTGCTGCCGCCCTAATATAGGGACGGATACTATACCGGTACACTTATTAGGGTTCCGTTTGGACCTAATAACTTGACCTTAGTATTTGATTAGATTCGTAATCTCCAACGATCTTTTTTCGTAAAAAATAAGTATCTAATTAAACAAAAAATATTCTAAATAAAGAAGAAGCTACTTAGTCTCGAGCACCGCCATAAAGTAGCATGTCTGTCTAAGAATTTTCTACAGGATTTCGGGGAATGTGCGCAAGAGCTTCGCGACCTAATTCCACCCTCCCCATTTCACTACAGGACTAGCAGAAAGTCGGCGAATTACCACCCATTTCTCGTTGAAATGCAAAAAATCCGTACTCAGCGATATCAATCCACATTCCTGTTGCGTACTGCACAAGAATGAAATTCTTTGCCGCCATCTCTGTTTCCTGAGACCTACAATCTTGGAATTTTCAAGGCTAAAGTGAATAGATATCTTCTAGATCGACGAGTTCCATCCTCGGCCACACCGTCGCTTATCATCAGGCGAGTTGGTCGTCAGTCGTAGATCTATAATGTAAGTATATAAAAAAAACCAAGAATGTAACGCATGAATCTAAAAATTTTAATTTAAGTTACTACACTATTTCTGTGCGTAAGTAGTTTGTCGCAAAGACGTACACTCAACATTCAAAACCTACGAACAATTACGCATGATAATATTATAAGTTGTACTACAAAAGTTGCTCTTACATGCAGTTGGGTATTTTATTTTTCTTATAACATAGATACTTGGTTCCCCTACTCATTATCAGGAGGGTTTTTTGTTTGCTGTTTGTATCTTTCTTTTTTCTGAAAGCTAGAAACTCATTGACATAATTTCTTGGCGGTTATTATAAAAATATGGGTTCAATTATTTCGGCACTTAGATCTTCTAAATTGTGGAATTAGCTGTTGGTATAGTCTTACTAGTAACTTAATTTGCGCGTCGTTTTTTTTTTACAAAATCGCTAAATCGTATTAAGTATGGTGATACATCGTTTTGGTAATAAAATATTATGTAAGTAATCAAGTTTATATCACTAAAAGCATATCCATCCACTGACTGGCTAAATCTAAAGTAACTAATTTACCATATACAAATAACGTTTTCATTTTACTACAAACGTACCCACTTTACCCGTATAATAATGATTAGCTCGGATTTAATGCTAATTTGATTGTCATGTTAATATTCCAAATCAAAACATCCCTCCCTTCCTCCCATTGTCAGTCCGACCCTAGCGGGCTCGGCGCGACGTTGGGAACAATCTACTACATAAAATGAAGTTTGGAGAACACGCACCGACTCCACTCTGACCGAAAAGTTGAATAATTATGTACAAGGTGAGATCCGAACTCTGCTGATATGCAGATCATCCTATTTTGTTTAATTTGTTGGAGTTGGTTTTGTGAGTGGGCGATACTTTATTATTGTATTTGTAAAGTTGTCAAGCTTGCGCAACGCAGCGTAGGAAGACCAGCCACCAGGTGGACAGAAGATATCATACAAGTGGCGGGAAGAGGCATGCAGGCCGCGCGCAACCGGTCTTTTTGGAAATCCATGGGGGAGGCTTATGTCCAGCAGTGGACTTCTTGTGGCTGAGATGACTGATGACGATGAAAGTTGTATGTTTTTTAAAGTCTGGGATTTTGAGATAAACCGTACGGTTACACTAACTTGTTCTTTGGCATCGGTAACGATGTAAAAAATAATATATATATTTAAAATAAAACCGGCCAAGTGCGAGTCGGACTCGCACACGAGGGTTCCGTACCATCTATAAAAACGGCAAAAAAATCACGTTTGTTGTATGGGTATTTAAATATAATTTTACTTTTAATTTAATTATTTACTTTTAAAGTGTTAGATATAACTCAATATTCTGTGTATATTTCAAGCATCTACCTGTTCCCGTTATCAATATCAAGCAAAAACGAGCAAAAAATCACGTTTGTTGTATGGGTAAATATTTATTTTATTCTATTTTTTAGTACATGTTGTTATAGTGGTAACAGAAATACATCACATGTGAAAATTTCAACTAACTATCACGGTTCATGAGATACAGCCTGGTGACAGACGGACGGACGGACGGACAGACAGCGAAGTCTCAGTAATAGGGTCCCGTTAAAGGGTTCCGTACCCAAAGGGTACGGAACCCTAAAAAGAAGTATAGGTATATGTATTCTATCAGCCATTTAGTTCCATATTACATAAGCTTTGCTTAGTTTGGGCTAGGTGGTGTTGTGTGAAATGTCCACAAATATATTTACTATTAGGTAACTTATCTGAAAATAATTTAAAAAAACTAAAACAACCGCCTCCAAAATACTCAATTCAGTTTATTTGGATTTTCTGGGTGTTTTGTTTTAAAAACCAAAGCATTGAAATGATTTTGATACAATTTACGAGTATACAGAAACATCTCTGAAGTATGACCTGCTAAGCAAATTAATAATCATCAAAATCTATTCATAATTGGCGAATTAATCGCTTAACAAACACAAAAAACACAGTCGAATTGAGAACCTTCTCGTTTTTGGAAGTCGGTTAAAAATAGATAATCCATGCGGTAATAAATGTTTATTTAAGTAAGTAGATATTTAATACAAAAACTGATTTTCCTCTAAAAATACCATTAAAATTTTCTTACTTTTCTAGAGTATTTATGTACAAAAAAATATATAAATACTAAGACTACGACTAAAGACTAAACTACTTAAAATATTAGAATTTTGAACGGAACAAATAACAGTCAATCAATGGAGACGGTTTCAACTAATAAGACGCGGTAATCGGTATTTATTTATATATATATTGATATAAATAGAAGTTACATTTTACAGAAGCACATTAAAAAACTTTGTGTAAGTTTAAGTTCACCGCGATCACATCGACGCTGCTATTTCGTATAATCTATGCGTCTATAGATTTCAAAGTGTCGAATTTCAGAATAATTTCCCTCCCCACATTACGGCTCCATCAGCGACCCCCTGAATACCGCCAGAAGTGGACCGCTCCATCCCCCCACTTTTCCCACTTTTTCTTACCCCCGAGCATTCGTTCTCTTAATTAAAAGCGGGCTCGGAGCGTTCCCAAATTGACTCTTTAAAACTTGTAATTTGAATTCATTTTTTACGTGAGCAAGTTTTGAATGTACGCGGAAGAGGTAATCAGGGAGGTTTGTCGGCTCTAATGGTAATGAACTATTTCTTTCCTCTTGTTAAGTTCTTCGCGGAGGGAAACGTTTAATTTCTTTGACTTCTTTGAAATGAGGTGCGGAAATAGACGGCTGTGACGGTTGGGAGTTACCGGCATTCATAGGTTTTTAAAATATTGTAGACATTAATTTTATTCGTGGTCTAGATTTGCAGTGACTTTAATTGGGTTGTTCCGTACTGGTCACACAAAAACTGGACCCATTCTTAACTCACCCCAAATGCATATTCCTAACTGGCCTCACCAAAAATATGAATTTATTTTCTTAACTGAACTCAAATGGTATTCTTAACTGGACCCAACTCAAAAAATACTGATAAAGCATGATGATGATAAAATGGACTTATAAAAAAATATAAAAAAATAAAGAGTACAGAAGTTTGTCATACATGTAGTTAAATAACTACATTATTCTACATTTCTTCATTATAAAATATATTATATATTTTTTATAATGAAGAAAATATTGGTTATAAAGGTTTTAATAAGTGCTTTATTGCATCCTTGATAACACCGTTGCTTACCACTTGGGGAGTTGGTGGTCAAACGTAGATTTATTTAGTATAAAATAACTTAAATAATAACATATGGAGTTCCTAAAGTACTAAAACATATATAACTATACCGGCATTCCTCCTATTTCAAAGTCGGTCAAATTGCTTTATATGCAATCAGTAGTATCGGTACACGCTAAACGTGTTTTTTATTGGAAATTTCGCAATGAGTCCAGTTAAGAATAGCAAATAACACAAAATGGGCAGAAGAAAGAATACAAAATTTAAAAAAATGTCCTGGGGCGAAGAAGTAATAGAAAAGGGGACCAGTTAAGAAAATCACGATATGGGACGAGATTTTGTGTTACCAGTACGGAACAACCCCTTTAATTTTGTCGACCGTTGTGTCGGTTCGGGCCATGGTGTTGATCGACGAAGGTCTTATTAATCGACTCCCAAAAAGGACTGTTCTTTTCGACTGTATGTTTTTTTGTATGTTTCTTCAACGATTACTCCGCTAATCATAAATTGTTTTTGATGTGTTTTTTTTTGTTTGGAAAGTTTTGAGGTACGGAACTATAAAAACGTAACATATTATAGACCTCCCAGATTGAATGTATGTGGATACCGACAGTGAATATTGCAGTGACCCTGATTTTGGAATAAACAATATCTTAGCAGAACGTCCGTCCACACTTGTAACTAAACAGTCACCAGCTGCGTTCAAACAAACTACCAAGTGCATTTAGAATAATCCGTTTGAACACAAGACACAGTAAACTGTGTATCTGCGAAACTAATAACAGAACTAGTCTCTCAGTTTGTCCGTCTGACGTCCACTTCGGAGCTACATTCGAGATAAGTATTCTCTTTGAAACGTATTTTAAATCTCGCTGGAGTTGCATCAGTTGTGTTCTATAGTAGCTTTATGTCATATGCAGATAATATCCTGCAGCATTGTTCAATATCAGACTAGGTTTCAATATTTTTATTGCACCGCTTAAACTGTTTTTTATTTGAGATGAGAGGGTTTTTGTATATTGTTAAGTTTGCACTTGACGGTCACGTGAACTACTGCAATCGTGCTGTGGTTGTATGAGCAGGCATCCTTACAAAAGTAGCTAAAGTAGATAATGCGATAGAGTTGTAATCTGCAGCCAGCCAGCTCACGGCTGTCTTCAACACGGCGGCGGCGTGAACACTGCGGCCGCAATCTGCAGACTCACTGTGGTATGCATGCGGGACACTAAGTTGCACCTTTTACCCTACTGCTGAAGAAGTAAAGTACGTTTTTTAAGGAAGAGCTCGGCACTGTATATCTCACTCTACCCATTTTATTACAGGACTAGTAGAAAGTCGGCGCATTTCTCATTGAAATGCCAAAAATCCGTACTCAGCGATATCGGTCCGCGTTCTTGATGCGTACTGCACAGGAATGGATTTTTTGCCGCTATCGCTGTTTCCTGAGAGTTAAAATCTTGGAATTTTCAAAGCTAGAGTGAATAGATATCTCTTAGATCGACGAGCTCGATCCCCGGCCACTCCGTCGCTTAATATCAGGTGAGTTGTTGGTCAATCGTAGATCTATCTTGCATGAAAAGGTAATACATATCTTGGGGAAATCTACGTGTCTCAGAAATGTTGTGAAGTGTACTAACCTGCACTTGACCATAGTGGTGGATTATGACTCTACCTAAACAGTTTGACACGTTTTGCATAGAGTCATTTTTATGTATCATAGAGTCATTTTGTCTATATTTTATTGCAATTTTACGATAATGTTATTACACTGCCTCAAACATTTTAACAACCTGAACAAAACTGACAAGAAAACTGACAAGTTTAACGAAATTAAAAAAAATAATTGGCGTTGGACTGCAGATACCAACTTTAGGCCAAAAATTACTTTGTTCTTAACTCAATTGTTAAATATATAATTAAGTAGTTATCAAACAAATAAGACAAGAGTAAGTGACATGGGGACAAATAAACGCTTGTTGTTTGCTAAAAATTTGTATCTAATCTAGGTACACTCGAAATAGTCATTTTGGGCAAGCTAAAAATGAAATTGGCATTTTTTTTCCGCTTCCAGCAAAGCGTCATCTTACCTGTCCGCAGTTCAATAGCAGCCCTCCGAAGCTTATTTCAATATATTCCAACTATCTCGCATTCAACGCAGATCTTCAATAGTCTGCCTTCGCGTTCATATCGTTCTATGAATGAACAAGACGTATATATAAATGAAAGAGTCCACTTTTTCATGGCCTGATGCGAGACATATGGATGAGCAGAGGGTCACAATAGTTTTGTTGTACGCACATAACTCGTGGCCCTATTTCCATTTGGTTGTAAGGTTAAAAACATAACTTAGTTTTGTCGAAAACGTATTTGTGAATGAGGTTTAGTTACTATTTGTATTTTAATACTTATTATATGTATTTATCACGAAGTACTTTCTTATTGCCTTTTACCAACAAATAACATAATAAAATTAACTTAAAAAAATTAAACAGACTTCAACTTGAAAAGAAAGAAATAACTCGAAGAAAACCAACTATTTTAACCGACTTAAAAAAAATTAGGTTATTAATTCGACCTGTATGTTTGTAATATTGTCAAAATTGCACAAATTTTGTATACTTAAGTATGTTAGTTTATACTAACCTCCTTTTTTGAAGTCGGTTAAAAACGGTCGTCAAAGGTCATCACCGCTCATGTCACTGTCTATCAAACAATTGAAATATAAGGTGTAAACACTGCTCTGCAGTTGCAATGAAAGAAGTGAGTTTTCAAAGGCCATATCTTGAAACTACTGATATGATAAAACTTACAGTGACACCTAAGAATTTTTGAAATACGACTTCTAGTTTCTGCGTAATGCGTGGACAAACATACAAACATACATACACTTATGAAATTTGGAAGCTGGTATAGACTAACATATACAAAATTTTTGCAATTCTGACAATATTACAAACATACAGGTCGAATTGATAACCTCCTTTTTTTGGAAGTCGGTTAATAAAATACTTAATTAGAGACCAAATACGATCATAGATTTATAATTTGATATTGATCTTTACCACGATTGTTAATTTGCTACATATCACATTTTTCTGTATTTATTTTATTGTCAAATGTAAATTTGACATTTGACAAAATGTTTTATTGAATGACATCTAAGTAACATACACTTGTTGTTTTATATTGCTATCCCATTTTCCCAAACAATAATATTACTTATCTAAATAATTGTCTCTCACGAAAGTCACCGACCGACAAAGCATAGCGAATCAGCAAGTTGAAGTGGCAGTGAGCAGAGCACATAGCACTTAGAACTAATAGTCGAAGGGGCCGAAAAGTTCTCGAGTGGGGACCACGCACCAGCAAGCGTAGCGTAGGAAGACCAGCCACGAGATAGATAAAAGACCTCATACAAGTGACAGAAAGTCGCTGGATGCAGGCGGCAGGCCGCGCGTCAACCGGTCTTTTCAATCCCTGACGCAAAAACGACGGGGTGTTATAAGTTTGACGTGTCTGTGTGTGTGTCCGCCTGTGGGATCGTAGCTCCCGAACGGATGAAGCGATTTTGTTTTTGTTTGAAAGGTGAACTAGTCGGGAGTGTACTTAACTATGTTACTAGTTACTAGGCCATTATTATTATCATTGTTATTTTAAATTACTTACCTTACTTATTTGAATTAGTGTAATTGGTTATAGCCGTACTAATGAAATAAATAATAAATGTTTCATCAAAATCGGTTCAACCGTTTTTTTGTCGGGGGTTTTTGATTTTTCTAAAAAAAACAAAGTGTTAGAAATCCATTGTGGAGACCTATGTCTAGCAGTGGACTTCTTTTAGCTGAGATGATGATGTGGACTATAAGCAGCTAAAATATTTTAAGAAACTTGCATACTTTTATAAGATTTAAGATTGCGTGTCGAAATAGCGGCAGCGTTGCGGGTTGCGGGCTCGCCACGAACTGTTCCGAACAAAACCTCAGATATTCAAATTGGTAATGAATTTAATAACGTCCGCATTCACCTGCAATCCGCGACGCTAACTTAGTACTAACAAGTATGCTGTCACAGTAACAAATATAATTGCCAAATATGAAGAAAATAAATTTGTGATGGGTTCTCTAGGTTTTTTTATTTTTCATTATCCATTGGTTTGCATCGTGTTAGTAATTTAGTGAAGTAGCGACTAGCGAGTAACCGCGAGTCAGACCACGCGCAGTGTGGGGTTCCGTGGTTACAACAAATAAAACTTAGTTTTATGATAAGTACAATAAACATTTTCGCACTTTTGCTCTTCTAAGATATTTTTTAATTGATCGACTATTACTTGTAAACCCTTATAAATATATATAAATTAGCCTAAAAGCTTGCAAGTCATATAGCCGCGCGGAGACGCGGACGCATAGCCGAATAGACGGACAGATGGACAGAAGAACAGGCGGACGGACATGCCGACACTATAATGTTGACTACGGCACACCTAAACTACTTTCTAAGCAGGTTTTCTAGCCCTTGTTCTTTGATCTGTGTTTTCTAGCCAACAATATTAGATGAATTAGCGGTCAAGAGCAGATCTTTTGATGGGAAAATATACTATGATTAATTTATGCTTGTAGAAACAAAGAATTGTCTTGAAATGGTGAAAATTAAAAAAAAATATTATGACACACCTACGGCTATAGCGATGGCGATGAAATTAAATTTCCTTCGTTCATTTTATCTATTGAATTAACAGATTTAACTAATATGTTTTATTGTTTTTATCAGCCCTGTTTGTATAAACTGTCCCACTGCTGGGCGCGGGCCATCTTCTCATTGTGAGAAGGGTAAGGCCATTAGTCTGCCACGCTGGCCAAGTGCGGGTTGGCAGACTTCATACATCTTTAAGATCATTGAGAACTCTCAGACATGTAGGTTTCCTCACGATGTTTTCCTTTACCGTTTTGAAGTTGGCGGCAATCAACAATACGCACATAACTTCGAAAAGACAGAGGTGCGTGCCGCGGGATTTGAACCCAGGACCTGCGGATCGCAAGTCAGACGGTCTCCCGACTAGGCTGCCGGAAACTTTATTAAGTAAACTAATATTTACTTAATATTTATCAAATACTTAGGCCAAGTTATTAGGTCCAAACGGAACCCTAATAAGTGTACCGGTATAGTATCCGTCCCTATATTAGGGCGGCAGCACACGGAGGCACGGCGATGATTTAAAGCAGTCGCAGGAATGCAAGCCGCCGTCGGCGGAGCCCTGGCGGAGCGCCAGCACCTCGCCCCGCGGTCCGACACGGAGCCAGCTCGAGAACGAGACCATGTTAGGAATACGCGGTGCAAGTTACAAGAGGATCTGATTTTACCAGATTAGCATATATGAAAATAGCAACAATTTTTGGGCTATTTCGAACTTGAAAACGGTTCTAGTAAAAGGGTAGTTTTATAGTAAAAGGGCTATCACAATGAGTTAAAACGGTAACGCTATATTTCGTAATATAAAGAAACTAAAAAACATCCTTTTCGTACAATATGCCTCAAGTGGACAATGTAGGACCAGTGTTGTGTTACCAGAGATGGTGGCACTGAAACATGGCCGCTGTGCTGTGAGCCTTATACACGCAACGAGACGGAAAGGCCTATGTTTGGAGCCTCTTTACCCCGTACAGGAACGAAAGTCATCAACATAGCTCAGCGGATTAGCAAATTGAAATGTACAAAGCATATAAGTATCTGATAGTTATGACTCCTTATCTACCCAATAAAAGACTCAAGTATATACTTTTCGGATTTACCTAGAAAAATAGCCAGCAAGTATTTCGATTATTATTGTTTATATTCGATATTTTTAAATGTTTTACATACTTATGTATCTACAAAGTTATAGACAGTTCAAAAGTTACACACGGGATTGAACCCGCATATTCCAATCTATTCCTGGGAGCCTTTACCATTTTGGCCATGCAGGTGTCACGTGGGATGGTCGAAAGTTTCAATCAGTCTATAATGCATAAACCAATCAAGCGTTGGTGGCGCCACCCGTAACACACGCTTCAAGCGTGTAATTACTCAGCCGGGCCCTTTACAGGTTCCAGAGAGTGACGAGAGATGTCGCACGTCTGTAAATATTCGATATCTTTTAGCGTAACAAAACACTGTACTGTAGCTTCTCATTCCCCGCCCTCCCCTCCCAGCTTGCCCCCCTCATAATTCCCCAAACTAGTAACGAGGCACATGTTGTTAGTGCTTAACAGTTTCTACAGCTATTCATTGTTTTCGCTTGTTACAAATAATGTATGCTGGAGAGTTGACCTGTACTGAACAATTGTAAGTTAGACTGCAATAACTGCTGTTCTGCAGTCGGGTATTTTGTTTATCTTTTAACATAGATTTGTTTTAGAATTTCAGTTAGTGTGCATGCGGACTACATCATATTGATAATGTTTACGGGAAATGGAACTCGTTGTCGTCTCCTTGTTTACTAACAAGTATCTGTTACAAGAAAAACAAAATACCATACTGCAGAAAAGCAGTTTTTGCAGTCTAAGTTAAGATTTCGTTACGCTTGATATGCTGTTGAGTGTACGTTTTTAACCGACTTCAAAAAAAGGAGGTTAGTAATTCGATCTGTATGTATGTAATATTGTCAAAACTGCACAGTTCTTGTATATGTTAGTTGTTACAAAGTATGCGGAAAATCGCTCTAAATTATTATAAAAGCGCATTCTTTGGAATAATTCTAGTAAAACCACTTGTTTATTACGAAAAAAAGTCCGTTGAAGGTTACGAAAAAACGCATTTTTTTAATTTTGCGAGAGATGTCATGTTTCGATACCGATTAAGGATCACCTCGAGCTCTTAGGCGTTACTTTGACGTCCACCCTTACACTTTGGCTCCTATATTGAGTCAAAAGTTCAATTAGCTGCCAAAAAGCTGGGTATCCTTTCGAAGGTGTGTCGGTACTTCACGCCGGAACAGTTGCTTACACTATATCAGGCACAAGTTCGGTCGTGCATGGAGTACTGTTCGCACCTTTGGGACGAATCTGCTAAGTACCAGCGTTAGAAATTGAGAGGCGTGGTAGGAAGCTCATTTGTGACGATTCCCTTGTTCGGAATAAACTCCAAAGTCTGGAGCATCGTCACAAAGTTGCCAGTTTATCGGTTATTTATCGCATACATTTGGGTGAGTGTGCGTCTGTTTTGCATGATCTCATTTCCCCATGCCCATTTTTCTATCGGACAGTAAGAAGCACGAGAAAGCGACATCGTTACATGGTTGATATTCCGAAAACACGTACGAAACGCTTTGGCTCCACTTTGCTGAATGGGTCTTTCCGAATAGATTTAATCTAAGTGTCTTCAAATCGCGAGTGAATAGGTTTCTTCTAGGCAAGCGCGCTCCATCGTAGACCGTAACTGTCGCTTAACACCAGGTGAGTTTACGGTCAAGCGCAAGCCTATCGTCGAAAAAAAAGATGTATTATTATTATTACAAAAAAATATAGTGACACTCAGGAAGCGAAGACGAATGTAACGACATCTCACACAAAAAATCGGACAAGCTGTTTAGGCTGTAGGTGCTCATAAAGAAACATACATACATAAATAAGTACATACACTCGATCAAAAACATTATCATCCTTCTTGCGCAGTCGGGGAACAAATGACGTTCCCCAAAAATAATGATAGTGTCAAAAATGTCGTGGTTATGGTATTTTGGTTTCCCATAAAAGTATATTCCTTATAGATTTCCTATAATCCTCATTATCCCCAATAACTCATTGACTTCCGACCTTTTAATCATACAGGTCTCCCGGACATCAGTTCGTGTTTGTCATTCTAAAATCGATCTTAAACTAACGCAGCGAAAGTTTACTATTGCAAATGATAGTTGCAAACTCGTTAAATACTGAGCTCTGTTTTACACAATCGACAAGTCATAAGTATGTATATTATAAGTGTTACTACCGACATACATACCTACATATATAACTTTTGGTATGGAACTGGAAATCGCTGGAAATCGCGGAAACAGCTGTTTCTTTTAACAGTTTATCGACTTTTGAGTAAAAGGCCGTTTCTTCCGTGTTTTTAGATTGGTTGAACAAGGACGCTTTATAATATTTCCATTATTCACGGTTACACCTCGTAGAAAAGTACCCTGTGTCCACTTGGATCCACAGCTTGGCTTCTTGAGGAGATTCAATAATAAAAAATCGTGATATTTCTAACACAAGTATATTAGTAAAGTTAACTGTTTCACGAGAACACTTGATCCTGCAGTAGCTTAAAATCGGGCTATTATTTTAGAGGTCACACGAAGATGTATAAGTAAAAAAATAATAAATCATGATGCAGCTGAATGTTATGTAAAACGAAAGAGATTAGACTTCTAGTTGAAACTTTGTGTGTAGGTATCAAAGCATGTAAACTTGTAGAGGAGAGACCAACTTGATAGCACAACCGGTTGTGCTGTCGGGACGTGCTTTGATAGATTCGTCCTCGAGATACCTCGGAGTAGTTGGTTAATGGGTAAATAGTTTATTCTCAATCCCAAACGTTTATTTGACAAATCTTCTGATAACCGAATCTCAGTAACACGAAGTTCATGTGTATAATAAAAACAAACCGAACGAACCTAACCTACTGTTTCTTAGCATAATTTTTCATAACACAACTGGTTGTGCCACAGGTTTATCATTACCGCATTGTAAAATGATCGCACAACTAATTGTGCTATCTAGTGGTGCACGCGTACCTCCCTGACTTGTAAGTGACAGTTGTTATGTTCGTAGAGGCAGGCCGGGTGAGTCCGCCTCATTTAGCTCGCAACGGATCGCGTCTCGAGGGAGTGCAGCGCCGGCGCCGCCTCTGAGAGCTTCAATGCTGTGTGTGAGGAATATGGGGCGTGTACAACACCTTGCAACATGCTTGCAAGCGAGTATATCTGATTAAACAAATTACCCAACTGCAGTAAATCGAATTCGTATTGTAAATATTACGTTTGATATATAAGTAGAGATACGAGAGACATTGAGTGTACGTTTTTAAAGTTCCGTACTAAACAAGAAACTCTTGTAGTTTCGCCATGTCCATCTGTGATGTGTGTGTGACATACATATTAATCACACCGAGAAAGATCTGCCTAAATAAAAAAAAAAAAAAATACACTTATAATGATGATGCTTTATTTTTTCTCAACTACCTTATCGTGTTGAATATCGTTGGATTGCTAATTTTAAAATAAATAACAGTTTAACAAACTAAAAACACGCTACAAATTATTGTGGTCAAAGTTCATTACAAGACTTTTCTAACAAATCCAAACACAGCTATGATACGATGTTCCATCATGAAGTTCTAGTTCATATCTTCCGGCTCCATCATCAGATCAGTTCGACAGTACCATATTATTGTATTGTCATTAGAACTACACACAGCTGCCGATTTTCATGACGCTACGATCCTTGGCAGATGGTTAAATTAGTTACCTTAGATTTCATTACATAGTTAGTTACATACAGGTCGACCTAATAAAAGCGTGTTACTATGTAGAATATGAAAACAATATTTTTCAATTTAAGGATCCGTTTTCCAAATATTAACCTTTAAAGTGATAATTTTTGTTAGAGTCTGGTGTCCCAAGAGTCAAGTGTGCTGGCTAAGCGGTTGATTTTAGAGATATTAAAAAATTCATGCTTGTAGCATATTATGATAAAATTAAAAAGAAAACTATCACGGCTAAGCAGGCTCTACAAGTTAACGAGTAATAAATCAGTCAACTTAATAATGTATCTATAGAAATAAGAAATTAAAATTTCATTTAAACTGACATAAGTTAACTCGTATGTTCATAGTATCAAACAAGAGACCCTATTTTAAATTCACATAAATTATGATGTGCAACTACGGAACCCTACATTGCGCGTGGCACGACACACACTTGGCCATTTTAACACTTGTCACTTGGCCAGGCACCCAAGGAAATGTGTGCAAAGCCTCATAATATTTATTAGCATTATTCAGAATAATTCTTGTAAAATGAACTAAAACACATTATTTAACATATGTATATAGCAAACTATACTAAAACTAAAGAAATAAATATTTATAAAACCGAGTATATGAAGATTATTTAAAGTATCCATAGGCGTCTATGGATAAATCAAATAATCTCCAGTTTCAGACAAAGTGCCCAAAATACTGACCCCGTTTCCTCTCTGTATTGCAATGCTCACTTTTGTGAGCACACCAGCATTTTGGGCACGCAAAGAATCCTTCAGCCTCCCCGATAAAAAAAAACTTAAATATTCTTGAAAAAACGATTTTTCAGGAGGCAACGTTATTCTTATTATATTTTTTTTTGCGGAATTAGTATCAATATTTTACGTGAAGCCAACATTCGGGATGTAATAACATATCAAACGCACATCAAAATCGGTCAAGAAGTTTAGGTTGTAACAACATAGGAACATACATAGGTTTACACCCATATATTAATAAAAACAAATTGCAACTTGATTCTTGGACTACCGGACTACCGACTATAGTTGCCATATCTAAAAAAGTATATAGCTTAATTTTCCTAACTAGCAACCCAATAATTTGTAAGTCAATAAATCTAGGGCCGGATCTAGGGAATAGACAATTGTTCACCAAATTTAATAACATCCGAACACTTGGGACCGCACGCCCCCGCGCCCGTACGTAGTATTGAATCCGTCCCACCGTTAATGGCGTTAACTGATTACGAGTCAGGTAGGGGGGATTTTGTTTGAGTTTAATGCAATGACACCATGTGACATTAAGTTAATTAAAAGTCTATAAACTTTTTCAAATCTGATAAGGCAAACCCCGATTTAAGGTTCTTCTTTTCCTAAGAAGTAGGGTATACGTTTTACCACTATGTGTTTCTCAAGTGGGTTTGCCTTAAAATTAATTATAATCTTTAAACCGCTAAGAAATCGATTTTTAAGTTTGTAGGCTTTCGTACTGGAGGGAGCGGTGGTGCGCGGTGGTGCGCGGTGGTGCGCGGTGGTGCGCGGTGGTGGGCGGGAGCCTATTCGTGAGGATACGGCGTCCGCCTGTCTGTATGTATTTTTCAAACGGTAATAGATACAAGTCTCAAAATTGGCAAAATTATAGGGTTCCCTTTGATATAAATAAAAAAATAATAATTAAATAGCAAACACCACAGAATTTGCCCTATTACATAGGGCAAAAACTATAGATATTGACAGTTTTTGTCATTTTAAAAATGAAACAAATTAATTCATGTTGTCATAAGATGTAAACGAGTGACGATAGATGGAGCTTACTCGATATAATATTTTTACTTTAGGTAGATAATTATGTAATGGTACACGCCGAAAGTCATCTTTTTTTATCAAAGTCACGCTAGATGGCGCTTTTATCAATATTTTCTTTAGATATGCCTACCATTTCAGAATATTTCTACTGTATAGAAAACATCTGAAATTACAAATAAGTATTCATAGATTTAATGCACAATTTGCCAATTAGTCCTGTTTTCTGTATTAAGTAATAAATATGTTGCATGGAAGTACAGAAGCCTCGGTATGCGAGTGAAACTCGTGTAAAGGAATTTTGCAAGAATTATTTTAAAGAACATGCAATTATAATCTTTTACAACGATTATATGCATACTTTCTCACAAAAAATGTAGTTAACGATACAAACATCTCAACAGCATACCAAGTTCGTTGCGTACTAAGTACGTAACGAAGTCGTATGTTACACTGCAAAAATCACTGTTCTGCGGTCGGATATTTTATTTTTAATTACAAAATTTCAAAATTGATAATATTTTGTGTTTATTATTTAATTATTATATGTTGATTTACATCAAAGTGAACCCTATAACCTTGGTAATTTTGGGACATATATATTACCATTCGAAAGATACAGCCGTATAAGTGTAGGACAGATAGACACCGCTGTCTCACAAACGGGTTCCCGCACCTTTAGTACGGAATCCTAAAAAGCTTCCCATTGTGGTCTACTATGTACGTAAATGTGGACTTCAATATAAGTTAATGCAGTCTTGTCTTATTTGTAATCTGATCATAACGAAGCTCCAGCCACTCCGGGACACCATCACCGTACAATTTGAGAGTTATAAAAAGTGTTGAATCATAAAGTCATACCTTTATAAGCTCCGTCATCGGAGCCGAGATCTAATATGGAACACATAAAAACTCACATAAAAATCAGACGAAATTACTCAGTGAAAAGAAACAGCACTTCATGCTCGGGCTTGAACACATTGTTGGATGGAACAAAACTTTTAACAGATGGAACAAAGTTGGGAGGGAAATGTATCTACATTGTAAGTTTTATTAGTTTGTTAGGTGGTGGTATAAAGCAAGCACATACATATAGCACGAACAACTGATTTCTAACGGGGCTGAAAGGTTATCGAGTAGAGATTACGCACTAGCAAGCGCAAGCACGGCAAAGCAAGCAAGGCAAGCAAGGCACACTGCTGATTAGTAGATTTCTTGTGGCTGAGATGATGATGATAATAGTATAAGGTGCTATATAATAGTATAAGATAAAACTTGATAACGTTATTATGCGACGCTACATGTTTTCTCATTTTTTGCGGTTGACAACCGTAAAATGTGGCAAGTTCTAGGGGAGGCCTATGCTGAAAGACAAAACAATCCCAACTACCGTATCAATTAATAAATATTTTATTATACTTACTCGTATTATATTTTATAAGATTGATCAATAATGGCTTTATTATTACATGTTTTCTTGCGTAGTGTATGATTTTGTTTTATACATGTTTATATTGTGCTTACTGTTTACTGAACTGTTCGAATCAATATCAAGTGCGATGTGTATTTTAAAATAAAATAATATATATCTCAGAATCCTTAATTTATTGGATGTAACACGTTCGTATAAAAATATAGGTTATGTCCAATAACCACACTGTATTATAAAAATCAAATTAACAAAAATTTATAAAAAAATGCGTTTGTTTTCATGTTTGTTCCTATATAAAAATCAGATAAGTAGTCTAGGCGCGGTGCTTAAACTACTTATCTTATTTTAAGGAACAAATATTAAAACAAACGCATATCATATATTATAAATATACTCATAAAATACTAACTTGTTTGTTTGCTCTTGTTATAGCCAAGTAAAATAATATGAAAGGAGATGAATATACGGCATAGAACAAACTTGTTATAAACTCAATCTACGTCAAAAAACCGCAAAGACCTCAGAAACTACTACAGCGTAAAGCACCCTTAAATAAATAATTTAAATTTTCAGAAAACTTCTCAACTTAAAATGCATCCCGACTATCAGATTCGAGAAACTTTATTAAATTTTCCACACGCTTATCTCTTCCAAGTTAATTACTTGGCGAAAAAAAACGCGCTAATAAGCCAAAGTTCAGCTTAGAGCGGTTAGTTTGCGCGATTTAAGCTAAAGTGATTATAGGCGAGGGCGTCCAATGAAAGTTGGTCAGTAATTGCCTTTGGCTCCAATCGTAGCTCTTTAATAGCGGACTTTGATTAAAACAGCACATGGAGTTAGAGCGGAGCTGAAGGAAGCTAAAGGCGGTAAAAAGTTAATTGGCGAATGACGTTAAGCAAACTTGGACGGTGACAAGTTGGTTTTTGCTTAGGTTAGAAATTGCTTGGTTACGAAAGCTAAAGCTAGCTTTCGTTTGCTAATTGGTGGGTAAGCATATTTGCATATAAATCTTGAATTGCATTTCAAAGAATTTCAATATATTTCAGATATGAAACGTGAAATACTTCTTACACAATTTTTTTAATGAAACTTTCTTTAGACGCGCTGAGCATTTTATTTTTATGGGTGTTGAATAAGACGGAGTCGTCACGCACAGCTGTGTAACGCTCGGTCGGGTAAAGACGGCGTGAGTCAAAGGGAGCGAGAGAAATATACGGCATCAGTGTTATCTGCTATTTCGTATTATTAACGTTGCCTTTACTTTTGGCCGTATCTTGCTTATTTCTCGTAGAAATGCTTGTTTTTAATAGACATACCTACATATGCCAATCTAATATCAAAATGACATTTCATATTTTCTTCGTGTGTAAAATACAGTTTATTTCTATGTTATATTTTACAGTTTTTACATAATAAAGTGATCGAATAAATAATAGACTCGGATTTGAAAGTAAATCTTAAAGATGGCGGGGAACATCTGGTACAATTTCTTTTCTTCCAAACCAACTCTAAAATAGCATTTCTTTACATCACCGTACGAAAGAGGGGTACTCATTATTATTATATATATTAATACATTATTAGTCTTAGAATCTTGTCTTGATCTTGAGTCCTAAATCTTGTGTCTTACGTCTTGAGTCTCGTCTTGTCTACTTTCTATTATATTCGAAATGAAAAACAGGGTGCTTACCTCGGATGAATTACCTATTTATTTTAAGCACTCAAACTTATTCCATTTCTTGTCTAAATAGGCTATTTTTGGAAAAAGCATATTGAAATACATTAGGGATGTACGTATTTTAGACAATTGAAATTAGCAAACAAACCCATAGAGCGTGGCTAGTCATTAGTCATTGTGCTAAATAAAATGTTGCACAGCGCGCACTGCGACACCGCGATTGTTAATTATAAAGGTGAGCGCACACAGCGCGACGTGTCGGCTGCTCGCGCGCGCTTCATGTGAACACGCCCTTTAATTCAGTGCGGAAACGTTTGTTACGGAAAATGTATTCACGTATACTGTACTATATAATAGCCAAGTGGGCGATATCGGTCAATGTTCTTGATGCGTACTGCACAGGAATGGAATTCTTTGCCGCCATATCTGTTTCCTGAGAACTACAATCTTGGAATGTTCAAGGCTAGAGTGAATAGATATTTTCTAGATCGATGAGTGCTATCCTCGGCCACACCATCGAAACTAAATAAAAACTGATAAAAAGCCTTTTTGGAAAATAATTTATAATATAATTTGATCAGTCATTTTCTTTTTGACTATACTATTTTTTAAAGATACGGATTCATATATCAAGTACCGCTAACTATCTAAGCAAATGCAAGAAAGTGGAGGAGGCTTTTGCCGCCCCTGGCGGTCCTAACACCGAATGGTACAACGAATTAATACATTAAGTAAGTTTACATACAACTAACTTACTAACTAAATCAAAAACTCTGTATTTTAGTAAGCCTAAGGAATATACAGCTATGTTTTATTTTATTCATTAACTACCAAAGCTCGCTTAAATTCATACGTTTTACACTACTTCTATTCACGAGTGCAGCGCTTAAAAGCTGTGTTGGTACACAAGTTACGTGCGTCACTCTATTTACAGCTAGAGGTATATGTACCAGCGGTGACGTCACGCGTGTGGTACGCTCCAGTGGGCAGCCGGAAATAGATGGCGTTTTTATTTGTTTCCTTGTAAGAAGCATTTTTTCTCACAGCCAGATTTTTCCTGAAAATTGACACAGATATATTATATCCGACTACTTACATAAAAAAGAGATTTATGCATTTAACATGTTTTTTACACTTTTTAGTATTCCGTACCTCAAAAGGAAAAAAACGGTACCCTTTTAGGATTACTTTGTTGTCCGTCTGTTAAGACCTGTATCTCGGGAACGCGTGAAGATATCGAGTTGAAATTAAAACCATATACGCAGATTCATAGTCTCTTGTTGCAGAAAGAAAGAAAATCACGTTTATCAGTTTTCGTAAAAAAGGCGTGAGTTTTGGTGCATTATAGTAGGTACACATATAATTATAGGAAACAATCCGAAAACTGGTCATTTTTAATTTAATCCCAAAAAATAGGGCCTTCAAGCAAGGAAGGAGAGTCCAAATTTTAAAGTGCTTTAACCGTATAATGCGGGGTATCATATTATTATGAAAGAGCTTAATTAGCACAAGCTAAAACCAGTTTAAAATATTTTTACTATGCATATTTTTTGATTTATGAAGGAAAATATAAAAAAATATATAATTTCCCCCTTTTTATCTAAGTATTAGTTTGTACGGAACCCTCGGTGGGTGAGTCTGGTAGGCTCATGTCAGGGTTTTTATTCTAAAAAAATCTATGTTTGACCCCTAACTCGCCTGATCGTAAGCAACGGTGTGGCCGAGGATGGAGCACGTCAATCTACGAAATATGTGTTCACTTGATCCTCAGAAATTCTAAGATTATAGTAATACTAACTACAAGTATGTCCCGCGATTTCACCCGCGTAGTGATGTGAAACAATCGTGACGTTGAGCGGTGATGACAATAATAAAGATGTAGCCTACGTCCCTCTCCAAGGTCTGAACTATAACCGTAGCAATTTTCATAATAATCGGTTTATCCGCTTGGTCGTGAAAAGGTAACAAACAGACAGAGAGACATAGTTACTTTCTCTTTAATTATAGTTATATTAGTACGGATAAAGTGAGGAACACACGTTCCGCTAAATGCGTGACTGCGCACATTCTGTGTCATCATGTGTGCACTACGCTCTAGTGAGCGTAAAAACGTATGGCGCCGCTGTTCTACTCGTACATTGTTTGACTCGGGCATTATTTTTAATAAGTGATGTGATTTTTTTTAAAAGGAAAACCTTGTTGGGGTTTGATTCAAATAACCCGATGCACTTTGATAAAGTAACTTTATTTTGTGCAACATTTTGAATATAATATCTTATCTATGTAAAAACGTTATCTGTTTGTTTGTTTTGTTGCTTTAATATTGAATTGTATTTTAGAGTTAACTTGTCATCTCTTAGTTATTTTTGGACAGGCTCATGTACGAACTAGCTATAAAGATCCTTGCGGAAGTTTCAGGAGATAAAATTAGCATTAGAAAGATAAAATTATTATTACAGGTAAACCCGATTCCGAACGAGTAATTTACCTCCTTCATAGACAGTTGGATCACTAATAATGAAGAAAGTATGTATAACAAAATATAAAATATTATATTATGGCACCATCATAATCTTAGCCATAAGAATTCCCCTGCATAGATATCCCTCATGGATTTCTAAAAGGCTTCCACGCAGTCTTCCCGCCACTTGCATGAAGATATCATAGCACCATATTAAACCTATTTTCTTACAATGCAAGATTTAATTGGTAAGAGCAAACATCGTTAATTACAAATGTTCTAGCTCAACTTAGACGCTAGTGATCCACCCCGCACACTACCAGCTAATACCTACCAGTGTTAACGGCTTACACAAACGTGAATTTAATATATTGATAAGCATTAGCGAGGCAAATACTTGCCGTCATTTGCCAAGTTTCAGTGCGGTTGGACGAGCGCCGGAGGTACACTGGATCGTTGTGCCATTTGTTACATCACTACACAAAAAGGAAGGATTAGGTTTCAACAATATATGAGTAATCTTTTCAAATATCGTCATCCGTTTAACAGTCATCATGACGTTATCATAGCGATTACTTTATAATTTTACGTCACATGTTTTTGAGTTTAATATATTATCATTATGTTTTAATTGATTGATTTTTAATTGAAATAAATTACAGTTTAAAAAACAAAAAAAAACACGCTCCAAATTATTGTATTGTCATAAACCTAATCGTGTTCAAAGTTCATTACAAGACTTTTCTAACAAATCCAAACACAGCTATGATACGATGTTCCATCATGAAGTTCTAGTTCATGTCTTCCGGCTCCATCATCAGATCAGTTCGACAGTACCATATTATTGTATTGTCATCAGAACTACATACAGCTGCCCATTTTCATAACGCTACGATCCTTGGAAGATGGTTAAATTAGTTACCTTAGATTTCATTACATACAGGTCTCCCTAATAAAAGCGTGTTAAAAACGGGACACGACTCAAAATTATCACTTAAAATGGTTTTCGCACACCCCCAATATTTTGAGATCTATACAACAACAAATTTCATCCCTTTCATCATTTTGTTGGCATGATAAATATGTAGATACTAAATATAATTACTACTCAATTATAATTTTCTAGTACTAATAGAGCTAAGCCGCGGACAGACAGACATGGCGAACCAGGGTTAGCTGTTAACTTCGAAACCCTAGAAAGAGAACTATAATAGAATAATTTCTCTATAGCGGAGTAAGCCGCGTGGTGCTTAGTACTGTATACGAATAAACCGGATACGCGAATGAAATAACTTGAGCGTAAGTTTGAGTTTTACTGTTACTTTAGTTTAGCGGAGCAGCTAATTGCTCGAGTTGTGTGATTATACGAGTTACACTCTCGGGGGCTTTCACAGCAAACGCTGAATGTTTGGGTTTCACTGCTGAGTACTTACTGTTTGCAGTGTTATTGTATCTACGAATTTACGAGTATTCCGAAAGTTACACACATCCGACGGGACTTAAACCAGCACTATCCCGATCTGTACCTGGGAGCCTTTAACATTTTGGCTACAGAGGTGGGATTGTAGAAATCGAACAGAATCGAATCTTTTTTGCTTAAACCAATCAAGCGTTGGTGGCGCCACCCGTAACACACGCTTCAAGCGTGCAATTACTCAGCCGGGCCTTTTACAGGTTCCATAGACTGACGAGAGACGTCAGTAAATATTCAATATTTTTTAGTGTTTTACACGCATTCGACGGGACTTGAACCCGCATTATCCCGATCTATACCTGGGAGTCTACCAATTTATAGATACTTCAGTAAAACAATCAAAACTATCAAATAGTGCTATTGTACGTTTTGTAGACGCTAGAGCTCAGAACGTATTTAATTTATTGTTTTTCTTCATGCTAATAAATGTCAGGTGCAAGTTATAAATCTACGGTTGAGCACCAACTCCCTCATGGTAAGCAACGGTGTGGCCGAGGATGAAACTCGCTGGTCTTTTGCAAAATTCATTTTATAAAATTATATATATATAATTATAATTGAAGGGTTGTAAGTCTCAGGGTAGCTCTAGCCGCGGAAGAACGGACAGACATGGCGAAAGGTTTCTTTGTTAACTGCGAAACCCTTAAAGAGCACCCAACACACCTGTTGTGGCTTTTTTAAATAATAATAAATTATTATAGTTTTAAAAACTGAAACAACCGACTTCAAAATACGCAACTTCGTTTACTTGACTGACATATTTTTCTCCATTAGTTTGTTTCAAATACAAAAACGCTAAACCGATTTTGATGAAATTATTAGAAAAAACTATGAATATAACCTTTCAAATAAAATTTTCTTTGATGGATTTGATAAAAAAACAACCGAATTGAGAACCTCATTTTTGAAGGCGGTTACCAATGCGTATATATCTAACTATTACAAGAGCGTAACTCTCCCCTTAATGTCGCTGTACCGTGTAGTGTGTATTAATGAAAAGTGTATGTTTCAGTATATTTCAATGTTTGCTGAAGCGCGGGAATAACCTCGCGCTGTTTTCCTCTAGAAATAATATTCCGAGTGGAAAATTTTATCAATTCAATTTCAAGCTCGTTTATATTTTGCTTTTTCAATTTACACCTCTGATATACATCCTGGTTTAAAATTGAAATATCTCCCAATATTGGTGTGACTTTGGATTTTTTAGTTATGAAATAATGAAAAAGCGCAATAATTCGCTCATAAATGTATTATTTATTTCTAATGTTAAGTGTCACACTTGACAGTCTCAAACTGGATTTTGAAGTACCATTCGCTCAAAACTGCAAGGAAGTCAAGAGGGAATGTATTGAATTTATCACTGAAATATTAGGTAGTTCGTTTGGAAAGAGAACCATCTCGGGAAAAATGGGAACTGACGGCTGTGTGATACTAGTCGAACAAAAAAAAAAGAAAAAGGAACAACAGCGCCCTCAATTGTACAGTACTTCGCTTTTCGACAGACTCTATTTTTCTGGCTTTTTAATCAGACTATTTTTCTTCTCTCGATGGCTAAGTAAGTAATATTATTGTAAAAATGCCTTACATATTTTTTAGGGTTCCGTACCCAAAGGGTAAAAACGGGACCCTATTACTAAGACTTCGCTGTTTGTCTGTCTGTCTGTCTCCAGGTTGTATCTCATAAACCGTGATAGCTAGAAAGCTGAATGATGTATTTCTGTTGCCGCTATAACAACAAATACTAAAAATTAAAAATAAAAAAAATATTAAGGGGGGTCCCCATACAATAAACGTGTTTTTTTTCGTATTTTTTTGCTCAATATTAAAAACGGTAACAGGTAGACGCTTCAAATTTTCGAGAATATTTACTTGTATATTACCTTTCAAAATAAATAATTAAATAACAATAAAGTAAATATTAAAGGGGGGCTCCCATACAACAAACGTAATTTTTAAGCAATTTCTACTCGACAGGTAGAAACTTGAATATTTGTAAGTAAATATTTAGAAATATATTAAACTATAAAAATAAATACCTAATCTAATACATAAAAACTCACAAAATGAAAATAATCCGTGCATCTAAACGCGGTGCGAGCGCCGCGCCGCGGTGTGGTGGTGGCGCGAGCGCGAGGCGGTTGCTAAGCAACGGCCGCGCGGGTAGCGGGGGAGGTAACATCACGGAGCGAGCCACAGCCGCGCGTATTCACGCGAGCGTTGTCATGCTGTCCGGATGTGTATCGAAAACCTTACCTATAAGTTTGCAATTTACTACTTGGAATTTCGTTGATTTCTCGTTATTTTATAAACAGAACTAAACTTTGTAGTATTATAGATGATAGTACGGAACCCTTCGTGCGCGAGTCCAACTCGCACTTGGCCGATTATTAATGTTAGTTTTTTATACGATTAACCACCAACTCGCCTGATGTTAAGCGATGGTGTGGCCGAGGATGGAACTCGTCGATGTAGGAGGTATCTATTCATTCTAACGCTGAAAATTCCATTCATTTACTGCTGCTTAGTGCTGGAATAACTAGCAAAGATGAGGTATTGTTATTTGTTCTGAGCGAAATCTGAAAAAGTGAAGTGAAAGTGCTTGATTACTTTTTAAAGAAATTTCTGAGCGAATTACAGAACAAAGGACCAAGGGTTGGTGCTTACTTCGGTTAGCGGGTCAGCATTGCTGTCCAACTAGGTAATGTCGCTAGCCTTTTGGGATCTTATGGACTGTGACTTGACTTCTGTTTTATGAAACACACACACTACAGACACACACACACACACTACTGACATACTACAGATGACTGTAGTATTTAATACAATCATTTTGTTATAAATTCTTGAATCTGTTTTCAGTAATACATCTTATATTAATTAGCGTGTAAAAGTGTTGTACAAGGTATTAATTAAGTTATTTAGATTATAAAAGTTGATTGATTAAAATAGCTTTTACAAAAATCTTGATCTTTCGCTAAATATAACATTTTGAAAAAGTAATGAAATTAAAACCTGAAAATTTGTTATGTTCTTTTTGCGGCATAATACTGACCTAGCAAAACATCTAAAACATGAGAGTATGGCTTCGTAAGCATAACTAAAATGCTGCAAGATAAAATATCACTTGCATGTGAACTCCGGCATCTCACGACGTGTCTCCTAATATATTTGCACCCTGCATCCTGCACGCTGCATCCTAGCCGGGGCGGCAATTATAAGTGTCACACATAAATTGCTACTAGCTGGAGAATGCGGAGGCAGAATGTAAATGTGGGTGGGGTTGAACACATATATGCCTAAAGGACAAGTACTTTTACTATCGGCAAATAAAATTATCCTAAAATTTGAAATACTACATATTTTACTATGTGCTGACACAAGCATTGTTTCACATGGCAATGATTACTCGTTGCGTGGTGCAATATCTGGCAAAAGTGGTGATTTCGGAGCACAGATGAAGTATTTATTTGTTTCTTTTTTAAAGTTTTTGGCTTATTTGAATGATAAATAGGTTGATTGGTGAGGCACAATATTTTTTTAAATATTATCGTAATTAAAAAAAAAAAATAACTTGTGGCAGTTGGCATGCCTCCGTAGCTACTGACAGTAGCTTCGCTTATTGACTACAATATTTTATCATTTTCGTAGTCGCTACGAAGCTCTACGCAATGTTTGCGTCGAGTCATATTTTGCAAGCGATTACAACACTATGAATACTGTATTCCAGAACTTCGGGACATCATTTCGTCGCTTCTACAACCTTGTTCTTTGGACGTGTATTTACTCCGAGGAGAGTTTATGCATTAAATTACATGTTCCCAATTTGCTGCAGACATGGTTTTCTGCAATTTGTGTAAGCATTTTGGAGTTTTAACATTAAATTATACATTTGTCACGTTTACATTGAGTCAAAATTTCCGACTATAGTTTCAACCGCATTGAGCAGTCTTTTTCAAAAGTAATAAAGCAGATATTCTTCTGGTTGACGTCTCTCAAGGTAATACAAATTATCGCCTTCGCTGTGTGTGTATGGTTTTCGGGTACAAAAGCATACAAAGTCAATATTCTGTGAGTAAGTAGGTCTTTTGGATAATTCAATTCTGTGCCTCCTGTGAAAGGTGATACAAGTCGATAATCGTCATTTTACAGGAGAGCGAAAATAAGGTTTAAAAATTTCTAGTTCATAAACCAAGAGAGCTAAAATTGAGCCGAGCACTTCTTTTTATAGATAAGAACATGGTCTTTAAACGTGCATTTAATGTCTTTTCGTAAATGTTATAAATTAGGAGAAAATCGCGAGAAATCAGTGAGTTGTATCTACTGATATGTCAAATACTAAAAAAAAATATGTGTTAAATGATACAAGTTCAGTTATATTATAGTGCACCATCGGAGCACTCATCGTCTGTCTTGGTGAAAACTGTTATACATGAACTTTGAAAATCCTATAACTCCGCGGGATATATTCCTAGCACAATGTTGCTCGAAGTAAAGTAGAAGACAAAACTCTGAAAAATAGATTTTTTAACTTTGTAACACGTTACAATTAAAAATTCCCTAACTTATATCAGTTTGCAAAAATCCTAGCCTTGTAAAAAATGTGTTATACGATACAAGTCAAGTTATATCCCTTGCTAATATCAATATTTTTTGTGTAAATAAATACAAGTCTTAGAAAAATAATCAACGTTTATTAAACTTCTTCAAAATAAATAATTAACTTACATTTAAGGAAAATATTCATTATTATTGTTAATAAAGGTAAACAGAGATCTTATAAATATATTTTTTAGGATAAGAATTAAGCTCAACTTATATCTAGAGGAACTTAA
This sequence comes from Lycia hirtaria, assembly GCA_947563715.1. Taxonomy (NCBI): domain Eukaryota; kingdom Metazoa; phylum Arthropoda; class Insecta; order Lepidoptera; family Geometridae; genus Lycia; species Lycia hirtaria. Next base: position 33,185,758 of record OX387375.1, read on the forward strand.
AGTTTCACAATACTTGTACGAAAATTGAGGTAGGTTATTTAAAAACTATGAAATGGCACGGTTTAATACAACAGTTACACGTGCTTTAACTTATTAATTTATAAAACAGTGTCACTAGCATTGTCTGAATCATAAAAATCTAACAAACTTCTGGAATTCCAAAAAAGTATATAAGTAGTACACAACAAAGTAACAGCTTTACTTAGCCTATACGAATAACTTTCATATACAGAGATCAAAAAATTACCAACTAAGTAGGTAACTAATAATTAAATAAGAATTAAATATAAAAAATATAGCTGTGGTGAACGGTTAACGTACGTTCAACGTCAGGTTAAAAAAGTAGCAGTCTTAATCAGTCATATATGTTAGAACTCATCATCGGAATCATCATCAAGGTCTGGAGCAGTGTCTTTGGCGTCATTTTTGCAGCTCAGACTTCTATAAAACTCGTGCGCACTCTCATGAATAAATCACAGCAAATTTAATAAATCCTTTTTCTTCTCTGTTGAAATTGCAATTTTGGAGGAGTAGGCTTTAGGCACCATATTTGTTGTTATCATATCGTAACATTTTCCACGTTTAGAACAATCCATTTTAAGATAATCAGCATCCTTGAATTATTTTTTGTACATAAAACAGGAAACGTTTTCTTTGGTGTACAAAACAGTTCGAACTTCGACCCACAGGAACTTTCCATTGGCTGTATTTGACTTTCTCAGAGTCAGACTTTGTTTTAGAAAATTGTTGAAACCATAAAACTTATTATTAGTCATCTCAATAACAGTAAATTTTGCTATTTTGTTCGAAGCTATGCGCACTAATTGATACCAATCTCTTGGTAGATGAATATATCCATACTAGTGTTTTTTTTACGCTCAATCAACGCATGGTCAGTGTCGGCCTCCATGTTTGTGTGGCCAGGTACGAGATACAATCATTGAATCCGTTACGTTTCCAGAAAGAGCACTCAGGAGCAATCTCTGATGTACTGGTATTAACTCTCTGATGTATTGGCGATGGTGTTTCAGGAACGGTAGCTCTTGTAGCGATTCTCCTTCTTTTGACCGGCCTTCTGTTTACATCAGTGGAAGAGGAAGATTCATCGGTATCGCATATGTAATCATCGCTGCTAGACGATCCAAAATCACCATCTGAAACACTCAAGTCTTCTAGGAGGTTTTTGGAGGCATTATCAATTGCTTGGACAGATACTGGACTCTGCTGTACGTCAAGAGTAGTTTCTAGGAGGTTTTTGGAGGCATTCTCAATTGCTTGGACAGATACTGGACTCTGCTGTACGTCAAGAGTAGTTTCTAGGAGGTTTTTGGAGGCATTCTCAATTGCTTGGACAGATACTGGACTCTGCTGTACGTCAAGAGTAATGACTGGACATTCGATGTGCTTTTCTGGGTGCGATTCTTCAATTTGTCCTATCACATTGGATCCGGTGCCATATTCATGGGTATTATCATCTGTTTAGTAGGATGTCAAGTAGGATAAGTAGTACCTACTTAATTGTAAGTAGTGTAGTTATAGTGTATCCTCGTTAAGAAAATAGTAATTTAGTAGATAGTCGGAAAAGATCATAGTTAACTTTTTTTGTAAGCTTACTGAGCAGGAGATTATGCCAGAATAAGGTAAATAGGTACTCAAAACTATCATAGCACGGACACAGTTTCTAAGAGGCTAAATTGACACTTTTTGTCAAATAGGCTTACAAAAATCAAATGCAAAAAATATCGCTACCTTGACTGCTACATATAACAATATGCCGTGCCAAGTGATATATTTCAATACATAAAGAGAAAAAATAAATATTATGTAATTTCGTGTAAAATGATACAACTATGAACTTACCCGTCGATCCATAGTGAATTATGACGTGACCACACCTGGTTGTAGCCGCAGCGACACTAAAAGGAACAGGTCCCGCGCACCCCCGCTCACACTTGCCACCGGTTTTATGTTCGACGTTGTATCGCTTAGCAAAATTTTTAGTTATTAAATATTTTATAGGAATACTATGATTTTTAGATACAATTCAACTTGTATTACTTTACACAAAAATTATTTTCTGTGTTAAGTGATACATCTCAAGATGTATCACTTATCACAAAGAATTACATCAAACTGGTTTTGGATTGGTAGGTACATGTTGACTTGTATCCTTGCCTGCTTTTAGAAAAGTTGGTTCAAAGTGATATAACTCTAGTTAATTCAATATTCGCAAAAAAAATACCGAAAAATAATATGTGAAATTTAGTTCAATTCCACTTATACTTCGAAGCACGAAAAATTGCTTTTGGTTCAATTACATAATGGGGTTATAACTCGAAATATAGCAATATGCACGTTTTCTTGGATGCTAGTAACTAAAATAGTGATAGTTGTATCACTTTTCACAAAATTATCTCCGAAATTATAGCAGATAGAAGAACGTGAGTTAAACCAAAAAATTCGTAGTTTTTTTCTGATCTTCCTACATTAAAAAATTCAAAGAGGGTATAAGTCAATTTGTATCACCTTTCACAGGAGGCACAGAATTGAACTTAGGTATAGTTTCAAACAAACCAATTTCGTTATTATTATTACACGGACACAAAGTCTAAAACAAAATTCACGATCAAAGTGTCCCGAGTTGACCGATACTCATATACCAACAATGACGAACCTAAAGATTGTGATTTATGTCAAAATCTTTAAGTTCGTCATTGTTGATCCTTTTGTCGCTGCGCTAAGGCCTAATTTGAATTGAGAAGTTCTATTTTATCATTTCTAATTATTTTGAAAATCTAAATTATTTTAATCGTGTAAGTTATCTAAAGGTTGACGCTTTGGACGATTCCGAGCGCTACCACGAAATCTTTGTTGGTGTAATATCGTTGGTTGATACTGTAAAGTGCCCAAGAGGAACCTATTACACGGTATAATGTTTGAACAAAACTCGGTATCGAGTAACGAAACTATAAACGTGAAGTTTTAATGAAAGTAGTTAAGTGTAACATTCGCAGCAAACGGTCAACACAAACCTGCACACGTGAGTATGGGGATCCATTGGCGCAGCAGTTAACTACTACTCAAAATGCTGCAGTACTAGAGTCTGTTTTTTAATCGACTTCCAAAAAGAAGGAGGTTGTCAATTCGGTCTGTATGGTTTGTTTTGTATGTTTGTTCACCGATTACTCAGCCAATTGTGAATTGATTTGATGATTCATTTTATATTCGGTAGGTTTTTCAGAGGTGGTTCCATATAAATTTTATCAAAATCGATGCAGTACTTGGGTTTTTATAACAAAATAACTGGTAAAATATCATCCAAGTGTGTCTCGCATAATATGTACACTCAACAGCGTATCAGGCCCAACGTAATTGTGAGTAAAGACTGCAAAAATTGCTCTGTAGTCGGGTATTATGTTTTTCTTTTAATATGAATACTCGTTTAATTATTTTTAAATCATCTGCATGTGAACACGAAACTAACGCAAATAAATCGGAAATTTAGAGTAAACTGATTATATTACTGTGTACGTCAAAGGGTAGTTATTTTTACTATCCGTAAAATATATTTATTAGTTCAGAGAAGATAAAATGAGAACTAACAAAAACAAAAAAAATACATTGCGAATAAAGCTATTTTCATTAATAACTTTGAATCGTAAAACAAACCGATCTCTTTCAAGTCCCGTTTGAAGTAGACGCGACCAAATCGGACTCCTAGCACTAGAACTCTTATAAAACTTATTCCGAAGACGCGGCTAGTTTTCCCGGTGTTCCCCGAATGCGAATCATTAGCAATCTTCGTAAAGTGTTCGTTCAATAGCATAGTTTTTAGTGCGTGACCTAGCTTTTACGCCGAGATCGGTTTACGGAGATAGTTTCATCGAAATCGTAAAACTTATATTGCTTGCTGCTCATAAATGTTGTGTAGAATTTAATATTTGATGTAAACACTTTCACTTTTTTAACTCCCAAACAAAACCTTTTCCCAAATTACTTTTTGGAATTGCGTTAAATTTAATATAAAAAAAAAAAAACACCCATACATATTTAGCGCACTATTTCACAATTTTGTTGTTATAATTAGAAGTAATTGTTAAATGATTAATGTTGTACTGTCTGAGTAGTGTTTCTGTCAACGGAGACTCAATTATTTGGGTTTACCTTAGGGCTTTACTCCAGCCTGATACTCGTTCGTACACGAAGCTACACAAAGCGGTTCGAGCACGTGACGACAGATGACAATGCGACATAGACTGCTTAAACTATGTCTCTTACCATTATTTTCAGTACTGTTGACATATCGAATGACATGGCATTCTGTGTTAGCAATGGTTTGTAGAGATATGACAATGTTTGAGAGAATATAGGCATCTGCTGTTAGTGTAGTGACTCATGACTCTTAAGCTTTTATCTTAAATACAACAAACAATATCTCTAAAATTAGAAATAGGTATCATTAATTGATCATTAGCTCAATTATTTAGAAAATAAGAGAATAAATCATGGCATCGGTGGTTTTTCTCATAATATACTCAAACTTTATACTTGTTGCAACAATTATTATAAAAAAAAAAATATGTTAGAGAAATCTACGATTGACCACCAACTCGCCTGATGCTAAGCGACGGTGTGGCCGAGGATGGAGCTCGTCAATCTAGAAGATCTATTCACTCTAGCCTTGAAAATTCCAAGATGGCCTTTCCTTTCTCTTAAGATGGATTCCTCTCAGAAAACAGAGATGGCGGAAAAGAATGTAATTCTTGTGCAGTATGCATCAACAACGTGGACCGATCGATATCGCTGTGTACGGCTGTTAGACATTTCAATGAAAAATGAGAGGTAAAATTAAATAATTCGTTAAATGAAAATATTTCTACGCCCCATGTTGCTATTTAATATTTTCTAACATTTGAAAGATATATTTTTAGTCGATGCTGAAGCTTTACAAGTACACCCTTCAAATTTCATGCCTTTAATATCTACGGCTTAGATTGTGTCGTCTATCAGTCAGGGTTCAAAACTTTTATCTCTGTAGAGATATTTTAGACGTGCTCTCGTGTACGGACGGCGACTCAGAATAGCGTCGTGACAAACCTGTACCAAGATTTGGTTTCCCGGGGCTTTGTTTTGAGTTCAAGTGATGCAAGTGTACTTGTCAGCCCGACTTTAAATAAATTGAGTAAAGTCAAGTGACTGGAGACGGGAATAATGTTCGCAACTTAGCGAACAACCGACGTGGGCAGAAATACAAAATATGTTCGTCGAAGTGACAACATGAGAAAATAAAACTGGCCAAGTGCGAGTCGGGCCACGCCCAGTGTAGGGTTCCACATCAAAATATTTTATGTGAACTTAAGAGATTCTTGTTTGATAATATGAACATTGAACTAAGGGTTTGTGAAATTTGAACGGAATTTTAATATTAATTTTTCAAAGTACATTTTTATGTTGATCAACTTATTACTCGTTAACTTGTGAATCATACTTAGATGTGATAGTTTTACTTTTAAGCTAGCAGGGGGTGAAGGCAGTTGACTCTACAAAAATATCACTTTAAATATTTATCTTATTTTTTATTTATATTTTTTTTTCTTAAGTTTAATTCTTTATACTGGAAATAAAAATATTTTATTATTATTATTTATTTATTTATATTTTACACACTGCTCCTAAAATTTAAAATTCTTACCACATTATTTTTTTAATTATCTATTCAACAATACTCCACACCATAGTGCGGGAAAGAAAAAAAGTCATCCTCACCTTACGTATAGGCGAGGTACCCAAAAAAATGTTTAGATATTTTCAACGTACTAATAAAACTGTAACATGTTAATATGTTAAGATACTATGAATCTACGTATATGGTTTTAATTTGAACTCGATACTTTCACGCGTTCCCGAGATAAAGGTCTTGACACCCGGACGGACGGACAGACGGACAGACGGACAACAAAGTGATCCTATAAGGGTTCCGTTTTTTCCTATTGAGGTACGGTACCCTAAAAACGTACACACAACACCATATCACGCGTAACGAAATCGTAAGTTGGACTGTTAATATATCTTTCTGCGGTCGGATATTTTGTTCTTCTTTTATTTTTTTATTTAGATATTTGTTGTTATTAGCATTTTAGAAGTCAAGAACCGCGTCAGTCGCAGCTCTATTGTTATTATATTCTAAGGTTCAGTACCAAGTAATTCAAGGTATTACAAATTTCTCTGAAAATTTCTTTGATTCTTGTAAAGTCGGGGCAACTAGCGAGCAAAATAGCTGTTCAGCGTACATCCGTCGCTGTAGCTCGACTGTGTAACTTCACATTTTCATACGAAGCGCTGTTTACTGGGGGCAAAGAAACTTCCACTCATTTTGGTACAGTAGCTGGTGGAGAATATGGTAGGTACGCACGAATTAGATAGATTAAACATTAACATAGAAATACTATCATGTTGTCAAAGGTTACCATTTGGCGTTCATAGAAGAAATAACAATAAATTTTAATATGAGATGTTTTAATAAGCAAATCTGTCTAATCAAAATAAATCTAATCAAATATTAAAAGAAAAACAATATACTCGACTGATGAAAAGTTTTTGCAGTCTAACTTACGATTTCGTTAGGCTGTTGATGTACCTACGTTTTTTGTGAGAAAGTATGCGTAAAAAGTGAGAAATTACGTATAAAATTATTGTCACTATCAAGCAAAGCAAATTAGAAAAGATATACGAAAGATAAAGGAAGGCTAATTAAATGGATAAAATATATTTTGTTGCCACTAGATGGAAGAATCTACCCCTCAGTCAATCAATTTGGCCAGCGATTAGTTAAATATCGATAATTATCGTTAGAAGGACTTTTGTATATTTAATTGAACGAAAAGGATGAAAATCATTCAATTATAGAAATTTAATAGATTATGAGAGGTAGCAATTTTGTTTGCTGTAAAATAAAAACATTTTTCAAGAGCGAGCTGTGTCTAAGAAACTTTCAAACAGCCAACTTATTAAGTATTGGATCCGTCTAGGCTTTCAGTTAATGCCGGCCATCTCAACTGTTCACCTGAAGAGTGAATTTAGCAATCCGACTACTGTCGGATTGCTAAATTCACTCTAAATACTACTATAAATAATTATTACTATATACAGTACCTACACATAAAAAGCGAAATGTTTATTAAAAACCAAATATATCCAACGCAAGCTTGTGGTATCAGTCGGCCGACCCTGTCGCATCGGTCATCGCCCTTACCACGGTATATACCTTCAAAAATTGTGTTAATTTTTAGAGTGTGCTATATTCTTGTACCGGCATTATACTGCAAACGTATTCTTATTGTATTCTCGCAGGAAGCGTGCTGAGGGCGGAACCAGATGTTATTAGTAGAAGATGTTCTGGGAACCTCATTCAATGACATTGTTATCATTTTGTACGAAAGCTTGTTACCAACAAAACAACTATTTGAACTAGTTATCTTTTGAATGTGACAAAACTAACTGTTTCAATAAACAAAATCAGCTCACACTTGCATGCTGAACTGGAAGAAATAGGAAAACATATAGAATGTACCAGCTGCTTCTCTTCCCGGACTTACTGTAGTCAGTTCACAGTCTTGAGGGAAATTGGCATTTATGTAGGCGATGGAATGACCTCTCGTCACTGCAGGCTAACATTACATCTCACCCTCTAATACCTCCTAACCCTTCTAATACTCTTTCCTTCCCATCCATCCTTCTAACCATGGTCTAAACATTGTCTTTGATGCTCTGTCTACCCTGCAAGGGAAACACGCGTGATCGTATGTATGTATGTGGTAAAATTTTAAATGAATACTGGGAGGCTAATTTAACAAAATTTTACTGATTGAGTTCTGAGTATAACAATGTGAACTGCATGTGTGGCATAAACAGGGACTGATCTAGGGTGGGGCGAATAGTAGTTTGTGATCATGACTTGTATGGGTTAAAATAAAGTAGAAAATCGACCAAGTATACATATAGTTTTGTTATGTAATTAAAACATAATATAATGATGACCGTGTAATGTGTTTCATTTGCGTTGATACATCCTCATGAATATGTTTATTTTTGGAGAAAAATCACAGTAGGTAATACTGTCTTCTGTTTTGATACTACAAAATAAAAATACTTATCTGAGTTAGTTTGTGACTGTGATCGTATGTTTATTTTATAAAAGTGACTTGATGAACAAGTCCCTCGCCTGATGTTTAGCTCCAGGCTTGCCTAGAAAAGTGTATACATTTTACTCTTTTACGAACTGTACATGAAGGAAAAACAGCCCTGCCTTGAGGCAAAATGGCACAATGGCATACAAATTAAAATAAAATAAGGTACTTAATATAAGAGACTGGCATAGTATTCTATCTATGATCATAAAAAACCGCCCTGATTAATCCTGAGTTCGCTCGCGGTCGCTTGGTATTCATATCGAGATATAACAAATTATTGAGTCGTAAATAATTTAATCATAGTACAAACCGTTGGTCTGGGCTTAAATAAATGTTAATGTAAATGTTAATTTGTACCGCTACACAAATTAACATCGAACACAAAAGTTAATAATTAATAATTTTAGTAATTTTTGTGTTTGCTAAAGATAATTAAGTCAAATACTAACCACGAATGAACGAGAATCGAGTACGACACCCTGTATCAATATTGCTAAAGTTCAACCCGTCACCCTGTATAATTTAAAACTGTAAACAAGTATTTAGGGATACGATTGTGAATATTAATAATGAACAAAGTTTGAGGAGTCCATGTTAGAAACGTTCCTGATATCAATTTATTAAAATTATACCTAATGTGACTTTATGAATATGAACGATATTCTATTCTTCTATTCTATTCTAAATTTCTAATATAACGTCGTATTTTTAAAGTACGCGATTTTTTTATTTATGGGTATGTAACATTATTAACAACAAAACAATACCCAAACTACACACCTGTTTAATTTTCTTATATTATATGTAATATGAACAAGTATAAATTTAAAAACCCTCGACCAAAAAACTGTTGAACCGATTTTAATGAAACATAGCTAAAACATTATCGAGGAAACTCTCTTTCAATCAAACAAAAGAAAAAAACTAGATCAAAATTGGTCCATCCGTTTGTGAGCTACGATGCCACAGACAGACACACATACACACAGCTAAACGATACATAATATTCCTCTTTTTGGGTCGGGGGTTAAAAACAAAATACAAATATGGAAAGAAATATGCACTCCTTTCTCAGAGCACGAGATTTCCTTTTCATCCACACTTCATTTGTCAGAGCTATTCAACACTCCGAGTCGCCGTTCCCTATCATTTTTCAAAGCGAATGTGCTGCGAACTGCAACGCTTCACCGGTCTCGCATACTCGGCCGTTTACCCGTGACTCTAATAACTCTACAGGAGCACCGTGTGTGCAACTAATAAGTACAACTATGACATTTAAATCAATTCATATTATTATGACACTTAAAATACGAAAGATACGATTTGATTAGGGTTTATCTAAAAAAAAATAAGTAGACTGAGTTTGCGTATGAACACTCCCTACTTGAGAGACATAGTCCAGTCAGATATCCTACGTACACCGAGACTCATCTATCAGGCCTCTGTTTGGCTCCAAGATCACCTAATGGGAAGTAATGGTGTGGTTAAAGATGTCAGGCCTCATGGCTCAGTGGTAGTAGGTCTGCCTCTGATCTGTAGGTCGTGGGTTCGATCTCCACCCAGAACAAACATTTCTGCTGAGCATGGATGTTTGTTCTGTATCTGGGTGTTTATTATGTATGATATGACATTGTATGTATTTACATATATTATATGTATTCTATCAGCCATCTGGTTCCTATAGCTTTGCTTAGTTTGGGGCTAGGTGGTGTTGTGCAAAAATGTCCTCTGATATTTATTTACGTAGCTTAGCTGTAGTTGCTTTTTTCTCTAGTGCTTTTTTGCAATAGAGAAAATATCAAGCAAGCAAGCGGGACGTCGGTGCAGGTCTTATCGCCCCCACTTCAAATTAGAATTAGAATTAGCTGTAGTTTGAGATCCTGGTAGACAGGTTTCATAGGCAAAAACTTGTCTACCAGGGTCTTAAACTCAATCCGATCTCTTAATATTACCGTCCAAAGTTGGCTCATGCTTACCCTTATCTTTAGAGAGAGAGAGAGAGAAAGAGAGAGAGAGAGAGAGAGAGAAGAAGGGAGAAAAAACAAATCTTTATATAAAAGATATCTTTTAGATCGACGAGCTCCATTCTCGTCCATACCATTACTTAACATCAGGCTAGTTGTTAGGCAAGCGTAGATATATTTAATGTACAGAAAACACATTAGACTTTACAGTCCTCGCCCAAGCTTGCATTCGACTTGTAGCAAGCTAGAAAACTAATTCTGTTTTCGGAGTTGGTTTCAAATCATTAGTTACGAACGTGGCCGAAGGGGTCGAGACTTGCATACCTTACCTTAAATTAAGTAATGATATAGTCTATATAAGCAGTGACATACTATTAATGACAGAAAAGCCGAGAGCATTAACGACATACATATTAATCGAAAATACCCTACATAATGGTTGCCTATCCAGAGTTCCAGACACTAAAGTGAGATGAAACTGAACACCAACTAGCAAGCGTGCAATGAAACGCGAGCCACGCCGGCACACCCACTACAGCGGTGGAACGACAGAACTTTTCCAATATACGTCCAGAGATGGGGTTCCGGATAATTTACGGTTATTTACGAACGCTATCCGGAACTTTTATTTCAAGCAGCTAAGGTGATTCCTTACGAAGCTTATTTGTGTGAATGGTCGGTCAGTTTGCTTTAGTAGCAGTTTCATACATTTGTAGTTGCAACTTAAAATGTTTCTTACTTATTCGCATTCGTAAAGCAGGGAACAATTTTATCGGACTACCCAAAAAACAATACCCTGCTTTTATTTGTTTTATTTTCGTTTTCATTTTAAAACATGTATGTATGTGTTTCTATTATTCATAATAGTCTAAACAACATGATTTGTTTTGATCAATAGTTTTATCTGTGCTTTCCAAGTGTGATATACCTACCTATATTTTCTTTCACAAAAATTTAATATCATGGCTAACAAAATACTTACCGTTATAAAATAAACCCTTGATTATTATTAGCGACGGCCAAAAAGAAGTATAACACATTTTGGTTCTGCATACGCAAGTGGGTTGTTAGTTAAAGTTATCTTTCTTCTACTTTTATCTTATCAAAATGCGGTTGATGATTAACTAAATGCAGCTAAAAATGAATTCAAACGAGCAAATTAACACAAAAGTTGAGTGATTATATTTTTATAATACCAAATGACGGATTGTCGCCATTTTATAGAAACACTTTAAATTCCGGTTAAAACCGGAACCGAGTGATAGGCGGTCCCGTCCTATCCCTCACTCCACGCCACGTGGCCCGCTGTTATGCAATTCGCCATTCCGGGTCACTACCCAACTGTTCTCTTAAATTCGTATTACCACCGCGGTTTGATTCGCAGCTGAATATTGGAACTGAATTCATTCCTCGTTTGGATTCATATTTAAATAGTATTGGGTAAAATAAGTTTATTTGATGTTCATATGAATGTCAAAAAATGTCGAATAAAGTATTATTATTGTTAGTGACGTAACGTGGGAATATACTATTCAAATCTCGTGGAATATTGATTTTTTAATTATAATTTTATGGTACATTTTTATTTACATTTTACGTAAATATACAAAAAGGAAAAGGTTTATTTCGGATAAATTAAATTGAACATGCTTGTAAGAAAAAACTATACTAAGGTTGTTTATACTATACTACATTTAAAACAACAGTGCAACACCTCTCGTTACTCTCTGGAACCTCACCGATCTAATGGTAGTCTAAATTAAACCCACTACTAATTAGTAGTGTACCCAGCATGCTCAAAATTGCCACGTTGAATATCAATGCTTATTTGGGCTATAGTCACGGCTTTAGTCACGCGCTCGGGCGCGCAGTATTTCAAATTGAGATAAGCTTCCCCCCCCCGGACCCAAAAACAAGTTCTTAGTCTTTTATATATTTTGTTAGTTCGCAACGACTTGAAAACGTCGTTACGCGTTTGTTAAGCGTTAGACGCAATGGGAAGGGAAACACTGCTTAGGGCGAGGCTTTCCCAGAACTTTAGTTATTTTACGCTAAGTACTTCAGTCAGTACTTCTTGAGCGCGGTGTTTTCATGTATGGGGCACAGAAGTACGTACGACGCCTCCGCGCCGTGCGCCGCGGGAGAGCTGCTCGCAAGCAAAATCATAGTAAAATAAATTACTAAAAACGTAAACTACACGTATCAAAAATATATACCAGAAGATTGCTAAAAATGTAATAGCTACTTAACATGATAACAATAGTGTTGGTGGCTTTAAACAACTTGGAGATCAACTTAAAAAATAAATAAAATTGCATAATTTTCAACAAATAAAGCTATCGAGACTTTTTTCACCAAGCGTGTTTTTGTACTAAAAGAACCCTAGCCAACTGAACAACATTTTGAATACTCAAAATTTAAGCTTGAACTCATAGTACAAGTATTTTATGCAAATTTTCAAAAATCTGGTTTTTGCTACTTTTGCGGGTAAGCGTGGGCTTAAGTTAAAGTAATATACTTTGAAATCTTGAAATACATTTTCAGTAGTATTGAAAATGTCCCTGAAAATGAAATTGTTCAGTAGCAATGTTGTGGAGCCGCTACTCTCACAGCGTCCACTTCGCTGGACGTCCAATTAGGGACGCTTTTGAACATGCAATACGTATATTATAATACAGATTTATATACTACTTATTTTATACTAATATTGTAAAGAAACATCTTAAATTATTTAGGTAATCAGCTGGAAAGATTACAAAACAACAAAATGTCTAATTAATGTTTGTTTGACATACCTACATACTTATGACAACTTTTAAAGAACGACTAAATAATTCTTGATGTGAATTTCACGAAATTTTCCAGGATTTGAATTCCGAACTTTGTGCGTCATTTCATTTCGTTCAGAACTTGTTCGTTCGTTTCGTTCAGTTGGTAGAATATGAAGGTTACGAGGTGGTACCTATAGCGGGGTGAATTACTATTGTTTAGCTGTTTACATATTTGACACGTTAAGGATAGTAACAACGGCCACCAACATGCTATATTTCAAATTAATTACTTTATAAAAGCTCATTTATTTCAGGCAAAGTGTACCCATCGTGCGTAGAATCCACAATGTAAGGCACCCTGCTTTTGGGTATAAATACCTACGTTTTGAGTTTCATTTGGATTGAAAATAGAAATGCTGCTGACGTTCGTAACTGCACAAAAGCTGTACAATGTCCAAGTTAATCTCAGAAATTGCACAAAACCCGTTATATCGGCGAGTAAATAAAAAATAACTATTCATTTTGAGAAGTGTTGGAATACGTTGAGGAAATCGCGCACCACTCGGCTCTCTGGCATTTTCTTTTACTACCGCATACGAGTATAACGTTGCATCTTATTATTTTCTGCTTTAAAACAGAAAGGCAGGAAATTTTGAGAGGAGACTTCCGGCCATTTTAATAATGTCGGATTATTCGATCACATTTTCTCCGAGCTGAACTAAAACATAAATAAATGATGAATAAGTGAGTGGCCTCGTAGCTCAGTTGGTAGTATGTCTGCCTGCTGAGCTGTAGGTGTGATGTGTGATGTGCATGTATGTGTTTCTGTGTCTGGGTGTTTCTATGTATCATATGTATGTATTTACAAAAAAAAGAGTATAATATGTATTCTATCAGCCACCTAGTTTCCATAATACAAGCTCTGCTTAGTTTGGGCTAGATGGTATGGCCCAAAATGGTTACTTAAACTGTGAGACTCAATTATTTTATAAGACCATAATGTACCAGTTTCTGCAATAAAACTTTTTCTGATTCTGATTCTAGTGTTGTGTGAAATGTCCACTAGTATTTATATATTTATAAATGTGAACTAACACTAGAATCAAAATTCCGTAACGCTACTTGCGTAGTTTTTAGTTGGACATTTCTACCGAAAACTTACCTACTGTTTTCTTATTTCTTCAATAATATATTCAGATTAATAAGCAAACCTGACAAAACTAACCAAATTCACTTACATTTCTGATTACCTACGGGACATTTACCGTGATTTAAAATTTTATCGAGTTCCCAATTTAACCGAAATATGAAAAAATATATGTTAGTAGAATATAATATAGTAATGATATTAAAAGGAAAACTACCACGGTTAAGTAGGGTTTACAAGTTATCGACTAATAGTCGATCGACTTAAAATAATTACCTAAGTGATTGACAAGTCAAAAATGATATCATCATAGACAAGACATACATTTAAATTAACATAAATTAACTCATATGTTCGTAGTATTCAAAAAAGAGACTTTGTTTAAAGGTCACACAATTTATGATATGTAACTACGGAACCCTACAGTAAGCGTGGCACGATACGCATTTATTACAATTTTATCTTATAAAATTATAATAAAAATGTATATAAATAAATCACGCAAAATATTCAAGCACTAAAAGTTATCCGCCGTAAAACACAGCATCTTTAAAAGAAACCCTATGCAACACCTACAAGGCTACACGTACCTACCTCAACTAAACTCGATACATCGCTTAACAAAGATATCGAATACAATTTACCCAGCAGTTCTATTATATCGATACACATTTGCATCTAGTTAGAGATGGGTATTATCGATACGAAAGCTTCTCGAGTAACCGGAAGTTACAATAGCTCGACAGTGGCTACACGCTATTATACTATTGATTTACATTGCACTCTCTGAGTTACCGTTTGTATGGGGAGTTAGTGCTTCCAGATTTGTCTAAGCTATTTAGCATGTTGGAGCCTGGGGCAGATTTACAATTCACAATGGGAATAGGAATTTGTCATGGCTGATGAAGTGGATATACGGCATTGATACTAACGGAGCACGGAGCTTATTGATTTAATGTCTAGTAGGCAATGAGATTTTATCTATGGAGAGGTTATACTCATTGAATGTCAGGTAAAAGTACGGCAAATTTCAGAGCTCAGCACTATCGAGTATAAGACACATGCTATCTTGGCTTTATATACAAATTCAATATTGTTTATTGCCACAAATATATCTTGGTGTTGGACTTTTAAACACACAGGATGACATTGTCACTGTTCACAAGTCACGACACGCGTCTAACAGCGTTGCTCGACGTGTCGCGATTGAAAACGAATCGGGCGATTACCTTACTTGCGGCTTGCCATGCAGAGCCGGGGATGAGATTAAATTACAATTGTTTTAAGATTAAATTACAATTAAAAGTTAAGAGTAAGGTCAGAAAAAAAACTAGCATATTTGTAGAACGCTATGTGACATAGGCGTGATTGTATGTATTGAGTATACTATACTATATTGAGCTTAGATAAAACTCTGTGTTAATACAATCACGCTGATGTAGGTAGAGTAATCTTCGGCGATATTTAAGAGTTCACCGTGTTCGTAAAAGCCTGATGATTGTGTAAAATATTAATATTGGTACGTCAGAGCATTCATGAGAATTCATGCCGGTTTGTTTGTTGACTAGATATCGTCTATATCGACGAGCTCCATCCTCGACCACATCGTTTATTATAAGGTGAGTCGATGGTCAATCATAGTAAGTACTTCTATTTCATTAAAAATATTTATGTAAACAAAATGTAATCGGACCAGAGGTAGTTATTTTAACATTGATTCCAAGAATTAGACCTCGGGAATATTACAGTGACATAAATAAATGTCATAAAAAATTAATAATTATAGTTTAAGAAACTGAAAAAACCGACTTCAAAATACGCAATATACATATATAAATATAACGCCTGTACAAAAGTTGCTAGCAATGCGCGTATGTGTGCGTTCTACAGGTTTGGGTGATATTTTACCAGTTATTTAGTTATAAAAACCAAAGTACTGTATCGATTTTGATAAAATTTATATGTGACTACCTCTGAAGTATGGTCTACCAAATACAAAAATAATCATCAAAATCAATGCACAATTGGCAGAGTAATCGGGCTAATCGGTGAACAAACATACAAAATTAAAATTAAATCAAACCAAATGTTAGTAGGATGAAAATGATGCGATATTTGTTTTCAGAACATGGCTGTAATTATGTACTGTAAGTAACGTTAAGTTATGTTATTACTTAAGAAACTTAGACTTGATTTTCTTAAATTGTGCATGCTGTTATGCGATCTTGTTCGTTATTTTTTCCAACTCTGTACACCCATATTCGCAAATCGCAATAAAATTATTTTAATTAAAAAAAAACATACAGGCTGAATTAATAACCTACTTCTTTTTGGAAGTCAGTTAAAAATAATTCTTATTGGATACAAACATTAAAAAGGCTGGATATGGCTAGACGGATCAACCATTTGTTAGTAGATAAGAAACCCGACTTACACAAACATCCAGTTTGAGGTCGAATCGAGGACGATTTTGAACTAAGTAAGAAAAAAAAAACTCAAGTGCCTTTAACCAATAAACTCAGGGATGTGAAACGTTATTTGGTTGGATTTCCTTCCACTAAAAACTGAATTACCTACATTCAACTAGTTAGTAAGTAACCTCATAGACTGAGTGGTCAGCCCTAGGGTCAGAGTTATTAAACCGCCGAAAGGTCTCTGACCTGGCTTGACGATTGCTGTTTTTAAGAACAAACGACCAGGACCTACAATTAAACGTGTCATCCGACATCCGACGGTAGCGCTCAAGAAGAAATGTTACTCACGGTCACCCATCTGAAGATTGACCGGTCCACCCGTTATACTTAACATTGGTGATCGTTCGAGAACACTTAGTCAAGCTACGTCACGAGCGCTACCTTCAACTAAAACTTAGATTGGGAATTTATTTATTTATTATATAAAATTTATTTTAATTTATTTTTTTTATCAATGAATCAATGAGGCCTGATGACGACCCTGAGCCTTTCAAACGCATGAACCGATTTTGTTCTATTTTTTTTGTTTGAAAGAAGATTTTATCGTTAGTGTTTTAGCTAAGTTTCATCAACATAGATTCAACCTTTTTTTGTTGATAGTTTTTGAGTTTTCTAAATTTATACTTATTATCCTGAAAAAAAATGAACGGTTCCTGTAAGAATAGACAAGTAAGAACATTTTACATATACATTTATTTGTTAACAGCGCCTGCCTGATCTGCCTTGTCCTTCAGAATGTCTCGTCTCACCATAGTCAGTCATACACTCCAGTCAGACGGAAGCGATGTCTGACAGTGAATACATCCAAGCCGCCCGGCCAAGTGCAGCCAACCCTTTGAGAGTGACCCTTAGGGCAGATTTAGATAGGAACTTTCTCAAAGGAATAAAGACGACTAACTTTGTCCGCTCGCGAAAAGTAATGAAGAAAATTCCCTCTAAGTAAATTGTTTGTGCCCCTTTCTGATCGGGAAACTGAATTGGCACAATGGTAGCTTTGATAAACGCCATTTTACACGAAACTTTTCGAATTTATTACCGAAAGCCTTTGGTGATTGTAATGAATGATTTTGTTTGTTATCGCTATTTGCTTCCGATACGACATTTTGGAGTTTGTTATATTCTGAGGTAAGCGAATTTAGTATTCTTACTATGTTTCAAAATTCACTGTTTCATTATTTTTCTGTTGGTATAAGTTCAGAGCTTCATCGTCTGCGGTAGTCTATTTTTTTACGCAAAATAGTTAGATCTACGATTGACCACCAACTCGCCTGATGTTAAGCGACAGTGTGGCTGAGGATGGAACTCGTCGATCTAGAAGATATCTATTCACTCTAGCCTTGAAAATTCCAAGATTGCAGTTTCAGGAAACAGAGATGGCGGTAAAGAATTCCATTCCTGTGCAGAACGCATCAAGAACGTGGACCGATATCGCTGAATACGGATTTTTGGCATTTCAACGAGAAATGGTAGCTCGCAGACTTTTTGCTAGCCTGTAGTAAAATAAGTAGTAGTATGAGGAAGGTGAAACAGGTCGTGCAGCTCTTGCGCACACTCCCCGAATTGAATCCTGTAAAATATAGACAGACATGCTACTTTACGGCGGTGCTCGAGACTAAGTAGCTTCTTGGCAACTAGTTTATCGTCACCGATCTGTTTGCTTATGCGTGTAGTGTTTTAGTTACATAAATAACTAGTTGATGTTAATAAAGGGCATCTTGCTCATTAAAAACAATGTTGTATGATCATTCATATAAATTGAGAAAGTTGTCCACTTGATATAATTGTTGCGTTATTAGTCCATAAAAGTGTACATGTAAACATAAAGATTTACGTAAAATTATAAAGTACCAAAATATTTTAGTTCAGTCATCATCACAAGATGATAATATTGCTTGCTACTGCTTGCTAGTTGAGAAACGGCTCACACTACCATACAAATATTTTTTATGGTTTTTATGGTAGTGTGACGCCGTTCGTCTTTGTTGAGACAATCCGATCGAAAAATGTTTAAGAACTAGAAATTGGTGTCTTTAACGCAGTGTTATACTTATGCACATTAGGCTTGTTTTGGTTGCAGCAGATATAAAAGATAAATTGTGATAAATGTAGAATACATAACGAATATTATAAAAGCATAAGTCCTTATTTGTGGGATTGGCACTTTTACATGATCAAACTTTTGAAACGAACGTAATGAAATTTGATACAGTGATTGCTGAAAATATGGAGACGAACATAGCTTATGTCCGTCTCCAGATTTTCGGCAATTACCTATATCATCTTCATTTTTATCGCTACGCAGGTAAAACCGCAGCTAATATTAATTATTTATTGCATGATATAAAAAACAACCAATATTCTTTTTCCCGTTATCATTCTAGCATGTCTGTTAGTAAGTACATCTTGTCTAGCTCCTAAATACCCAACCCACTTCCCGAAACAACGAAATTGCAGCGGAACTGCCAAAGTAACCCTACTCTAAGAACCCTGCCGTCAAACTATCGTATCGAAAGTACGTCGCCGCAGGATATAGGTAGACAATGGAACACCCACCTCAGTATCTTAACATCGCTTTATGTATGAGCGATATTTCTAATCGTGTTCATAGGTAGGTACTCTGTTTCCGCGGTTCCATGCGTAATTTTGTTGTTGTAATGAATTTCCACAAGACACAAGGATTTTTTGTTTATTTAGGGCATAACTTAAATCATTTATATTGTAATACACTTTAATGTCAACTGATAAATTAACATTTTTTATTTTTCAATGTTTTGTCATACTGTAACTTAATACCAGGGAAGTAAAGTTAAATGTTTGTGTGTGTGTGTGTGTGTTGTCAATTACAAAAAAATAATTAACTTCGAGAGCTGTATTATTGTTAATTACAAACTAGATAATAATTTCTTTATGTATTGTGAAACAGAGGTTTCATAATCAGTCAGTAAATGTAAATCATTTCGGAGGTTGAGACTGATGCGACAGTCGCTTGTGGTCGATGTACACTCAATAATGCATGGACGTATTGGGAGAATGCGGCAGCTTGTGTCAGTTTACTTTTGACGCATAATACGAGTAATATTAATAGTATTACATACAGAAGGGACACTCTCCGCCTCCCGCCTATCCCGGTTTCCTCACCCGCACCCCACTCTCGCCTTGTCGTTTGCCGGAGTTTTCTTGCACGGCCGGCACATTCATTGGTCAGCCGAGACAGGCGTTGCGTACTTCAAGCGTCCGAATCCCAAACCCACTCGACATCACAAGCGAGCGGCTGTCAGACTTAACTTAATCCATGTGCGTGCGTTATATACAGATGTCAACTTCCGAATATGTCACTGAATAGTGCGCCGTAGTATGGAATGTCCAACGTTTGCTTTTGATGTTCACTAATATAAACCATCAGCCCCCCGCGACAAAGCATCGGCACTGAATCACAAAATGCGACAATTTGCTTCCGGAATGTTAAACGATAGTACTTAATTACTTTTATAAATGTGAAAAATAAAACTATATAATACTGCTTAGAAATACCAAAAAACCCATAGCTATGTATTCTCATTTATTTATAACCAATGGCGTCACAACAATAGTTTCTAGAATACATTTCAGTTACATTAGTCTAAAACTTACTAAATAATAATTAAAAAACAATACCAATACAATTGAAATAATAATAGTAGTAGTAATATTGAAATTGAATCTAATATGCGTATGTCCAAATGTCCAATCCAGTTCGTAGACAGGCTCCTTGCTCTCATTCCATAGTTGGACCATTTGAGTGTAGGGGTAGAAACCGGACACCGGCGGCCGCTTAGCGCGGGCTACTGCGGGTCAATATCGGCGAGACGTCGGCGGAAACCTTTCATATTCCACTCGCCTTCGCTCACTTTGTGGAGAAATGTAGACGCGGAGCTCAGTTGAATCTGGAACTAGCGGCCAACATTCAAATAACTGCAACAAATCGTTCAACTCTTTTGATTTATCATCATCATCGCAGCTGCAAGAAGCCTGCTAAACAGAGTCACAGTAACAGAGTCTTCTTTAGGGATTTCTAAAAATACCGGTAGTCGAACGACATAAATCCATAGCTTGTATAACGCAGCGCTGTCGATGAATGTACTTTTGACGTGACAACGTCTAATAAATCGATGAACGCCGGCTGCACGCACGAAAAAGGATGACTCATTGTCCCGTTACATCATCATAATTTCATCAATGTTTTGTTATGACGTTGTCACGTTAAACTATCGTCCGTAAACCGACTTTACAGACAACCAACTTTTTTTTGATAGTGTAGAAATATTTCTTCAACTTCCATTTTACACGTAATTAGAGGTACTACATCTCTGTAGATACTTTTTGTATTTCAGTTCGTTATTATGTGATCGCTTATATTCACGTTGCTTTAACGGTTTTATATTACATTTAGTTATTTATTATTGATACAACAAAATCAGGCACCATTGAATTTTTTTCAACGTTGTGCTTTATTTTACACGATGTCCGTGTGTGTTACTCAATCAATTCATGCTTCAAGTAATTTTGCCGACTATAAATGGTAACGGAATACACGTGCATAGAAATATAATTAGATAAAACACATTTAAGTAGTGTTGCGCATAATTATTTATTTATACGTTCCGTAACATTAATTTTAGTGAATTGTTTGTTTTAGTACTTACAACTTATTCTCTAAACGGAGTTCACTATATTCTTATTCTCATTCGAGGTGGGGGCGATGGGTCCTACACTGACGTCCCGCTAGGGGTGTATTGTGCATTTCCCCCTACCAGCATCACCCGAGCCAGCCCAGCTCCTTGAAATATCGGAGCACGGCTCTGGGCTGCTGGCACAGCTGCTCCAGGCCTCCAGTTGTGAGAATGTTTGAGCAGATAATGATAATGAAGATGATGGGGTACCATACTGTTGTGGGAGCATACTGTTGTGGTGGTGACAAAAGTTCTCTTTATATGTACCTTACTAATTATAGTTTAAAAAAATGAATAAACCGACTTCAAAATACGCAATTCATTTACATAGATGTCATTTTTCCAGTTATTTTGTAAAACTTAAGTACTAAACCGATTTTTATAAAATTTATATGGGACCACCTATTTATTACCTTCCAAACAAAACAGAATCATCAAAATCAATAAAATACTTATAGTCTAATTGAGAACCTCCTACTTTTTGGAAGTCGGTTAAGAAGAGTGTCTAGGCACAAACTTCGCCATAACTGCACGGTGCATAAGTGAAAACTATAAGGAGCGTGAACGCAACCTGTATACGAGTACCGGTGACGGCGATACAAACACTTCTCATATTTATGAACACTCCGACGGCACGAGGCTTGCTCCAAGGAGGATGCATTTTGTGATAAAACTAGCTGTGTAGTGTGGGTTGCCCGAGTTATTAAAAATTGGTTATAATTATAATGAATAAATAACTAATAAGTTATAAATAACCTATGAATTTTCCGCTTCTAAATGTTATCCATTCGAAAAAATCGTTAATCAGATATTTACCATCTTTTGACTCTTACTTGAGACTCAGTTTCAATTCTAGGCTAAGTGGCTGTCATCTTGGACCACACGCTTGTAACAGTGTTAATAAAAATCTAGTCCATATAACTCTTCTTACGCTCAACTATGTCATATACTACTCAACTAGGTACTAGGAACATGGAGGGCGTATCACGCGCCGATCACATAATTACTTTATCATCCTTAATTTAATTTAATTCATTTATTTATTCTTTTATATAATGATTTTTAATTTATTTTATGATTTGATAATTTAATTGAATTGATATGGATTTACAACTGGAATAAATAATTTTCATTTCATTTCATATTATATGTCATATTCGATTTATTCTAGTCTAATTCTACGGTTTGTATTGAGATTGTGCGTCTCTGGCTTAGTAGAGTTGCAAGTTTAGCGATGTGCATCCGTGGCTTAGATTTTATGAGCTGAATTTTCAGGACTAAAGTTAAAATAAGGTCTGATAAATATTCGATCATGATGTAATTATGAATATTATGTTAAACTTTTTCTTACATAAAATAGATCTACGTTTTTGACTCTCTAGATGGTAAGCAACAGTGTGTTTGTGTCTATCAACTTGATGTAGCGATTGTAGCGTCAGTCCTCATTAAGTACTTACCTACTTAAAAAACTTTTTAAGTTAAACGGTTATATTGAAAAGAAAGATATGTAATGATGTAGATGATGTATTTACTGTATTTTACTAGAAAAGCCCTTTCATTTGATACCCATATTGTGGGGGTTGTGTTAAAATATGAAATCCGCCATTTCGTGGCGGCGGCCATATTGAATTTAGAATGATACTCAATATATTTCATTGTATTGTCATCTAAACTAAAGGCGTGTACCAACTATCAGATCGATCTGTCAACGAGAAAGGGATCTATTTTCTTTTACTAAATTTGAACCAAAAAACAGGGCAAGCTAAATAAAACCGTTTAAAAACGTCCGAGCTTAGTGTGGTCTAATAAGACACGATTTTTTTTTTTTTTTTTTTTTAATGTTGAAATAGGTTCGCGCTTGACCGCCAACTCGCCTGATGTTAAGCGACGTTGCGGTCTACGATGGAACGCGCTTACCTAGAAGAAACCAATTCATTCGCGATTTAAAGACACCCAGATTATATCTTTCGGGAAAGGCCCACTCAGGAAGCGTATTCCACATTCTAGCAGTCCGCACGATTAAAGTGGAACTAAAGCGCTTCGTTCGGGTTTTTGGAATATCTACCATGAAACGGTGACGCTTTCAATTTTCAAATTATTTTGAGGCGGCAAAATAGATGTCTCTAAACTTATCAATCTAAATTAGGCTTTAGCGCGGCAGCATAGAGTCTTTATATCAAAAACTATAAGTTCGTCATTGTTGGCACATGAGTTTCTGTCAACCCAGGACAGGACTATATTCGTGAATATTGTCTTAGACAAGAGACACCACGTGATGGAAAGAAGAGAAAAGAGTAGAGTAGAGCAGAGTAGACTGTGGTAGAGTAGAGTAGAGCGATAAGGCCGCCTGTTGTTGCACTAGTCTATTTAAGTACCTACTTTTTTATTTCTTTTAAGATGTGGACAATAAAGAGTTTATCTATCTATATATAGATATTCTATCTAAAGTAGAGTAGAGTAGAAATTAACTATATTGTACGTCCATACAATAATAATTTAATATAAAAAATAAACTTAAACGACAGTACAATGGCGGCCTTATCGCATAGAGCGATTTCTTCCAGGCAACCTTAGGGTGGATAGAAGTAGTATAGTTACGCAACCATCTAAGTGATGCAGCAGAATCATCATACATTATACGACTGACTTGGGCTAGTTGTGAACTCCAGGAAAATAGCCTATCTATTTAAATATGCCGAGATTTTTAAATGTTTCGCTAAAAGGGATGCAACTACCATCAAAAATCACCTGAGGAAGCCAGAAACAATCAATTTTGGAAATCATACGGGAACTTTCAATTATAATTGTTGTAGCTTTCACAAAACAAGGAAGGTGGTAGCTAGTTTTGAGCAGTTCTGTTTTTCTACAATCTCACAGTCGGATCTCGTCATGTAACGTGTTACAAATTTCATCACCATCGGTCCAGCCGGTTAATCATGGTAAGACAACAAACGTTCATATATTATTAACAGATACAAGTGATACTATTTACGCTCTGCGGTCTCACCTAGTTATCTACAGAAACAGACAATCTGTTTCTGTAGATAACTAGGTGAGACCGGAGAGCGGATTAGGATTCTATTTCTGAACGCTCAGATAAAATCAAATGTGTGTTTCAGTTGTCTCGCCTTTTCATAAAAATAATCCAAATTACTCTTCGTTCGAGAATTTATCAGGCTCCGTTATAAAAAATATTTATCATCCATTTTCAACATTCAATACACGTAAACATGATAAAAGTATATTTTTCTCTATCCCAAATTTTGCTTTTGCCAATTTATAGCTGGTCTAGTAATCCTAATATGATTCCCAGAGACGTAAAGGGCCTGATTGGCAGGCTACGCTGTGTCACCTGACTGTCACCCCTGTATCACCTTCGTTAAGGGTTAAATAGGCTTGACGCGGGTCAAGTGAACGGTCAGCTGGAAAATAAAGTAATGGCAACAAACGATGATATAATTCATTAAAACAGTTACCTAACTGTGCCCCGCGGATTCACTCGCGTGGATATGATGGTATGGGAACACAGATTTTCTACTTATAGGATAGGTCAGACAGTTTGATTGTGTTAATTAAGGTAATGACAAATAGACTGATTTATTTTCATATTGCGCCTTGCTACTAACTCGATATTTTGCATTTCAAGCAATTTTTATTAGTTCAAAAAACCGGCCAGCGAGTCGGATTCGCGCACGAAGGATTCCTTACCATTATCTTTAAAAACGGCAAAAAATCATGTATGTTGTATGGGAGCCCTTTTATTCTGTTTTTTAGTATTTTTTGTTATAGCGGCAACAGAAATACATCATCTGTGAAAATTTCAAGTCTCTAAGTCACGGTTCATGAGATACCGCTTGGTGACAGACGGACGGACAGACAGCGAAGTCTCAGTAATAGGATCCCATTTTACCCTTAAGGTACGGAACCCTAAAAAGTAGCTTGGATTTTAATTTAGGGTATAAGCTGCAAAATACTATCGAAATATTATTCAAAATCAGCCGTTTGAGCATTTTAACGCTATTGTACGCTGAGTAACAAATATTCACACTTCCACTTGAAGTGGTTCGATTCCCATAGAAAAGTATTTTTACGGATTATGGTTGTGTCGTGTTACGACAAATCATATTTGTTGAAGAAAACAGCACCCTTAGTACATGTTTTATGAAGAAACGCGGCGATGAAATTTTTTTACGTTTCTCTTTGTAATCTATAGAGGGCGCTTTCAAAAAACATATGGAGGCAGGAGGAGTACATTAATAGCAAAACATGAAATATTTAAAATTATAGATAAACATTTAATTGACTTTTTACTAATAAGTAATTTCAACATTTTATTGGCCCGTACCTCAGTCGACAAAATCGAATAGGATAGGATCGAATATAGGATCACTTTGTTGTCCGTTTGTCCGTCTGTCAAGATCCCTTTTCTCAAGAACTCATAAAGATACCAAGCTGAAATTAATATCTTCTAAATTCTCAGATCTACTAACCAAACTTCTAAGTCAATGCATTCTAAAGATAAGCCCGTTTATACTCCGTTTATGGCGCATATTTTGACGTTGGCAAGAGAATTAAAACCTATTAGGGACTTTCCGTTTCATGAAATTTAGCAAGAATCAATGCCATGTAGCACAAGTAACATTGCCTGGAAGCCCCACGACAACTTGGAGAAACTTGTTATGAGCGGTAAAGTGGAAGGAAGAAGACCCAGGGGACGCAGCCCAATAAGATGAACCGACCAAGTCTCACAAAACCTGGACATAAAAATCTCTGACGCAATACATCAAGCCGAAGATTGTCAGAGATGGAAGGAGATTTGTCGTCATCTGCCACACCAGAGTCGGGAGCATCACGACGCTCAGCAGTGAGGAAACGAATGGAAGAGGGGACTGCGTAGGTAGAATCACCACGTCAAGGTTAAAAAAAAAATTTTGGAAGCACATCATAATGTGCCAGTCTCACACAGACTGTTTCCGTCCCTCATTATAAAAATTAATACTTAATTATAAAATTAATGATCGTTGAATTGACCACTTGGTCGTGAATCACTCCCTCATTAATATTATAAGTCTAATACTCGTAATATTGGACTGATTAATAGTATGCCATTGTTGATGCTAATTAGTAAATCATTAATATTGTCAAGTGATTTTATAATTAATCTGGGTTATATGGTTATTGAGATACAGTTCGAGTAACTCGTCTAACAAATAAAGATATGACTTATTACACTGTGATGTAATAGTAGATTATTATTGTATCAAAATTGATTCAGTAGCAACATAACCTACACTATTGAAGTATTTGTTATGATTAAATTAGTAGAATGTATAGTTAATTTATGTGACAGGTAAAGTTTTGTTGTGCTAGTGATTATATTATCTATCTATAATCACAACTGACATCGACAAGGCAGTGGGAAGACAGTGGATGCGACTGGCACAAGGCAGTGGGAAGACAGTGGATGCGACTGGCACAAGGCAGTGGGAAGACAGTGGATGCGACTGGCACAAGGCAGTGGGAAGACAGTGGACCGGAAAGAGTGGCGCGCTAAAAAGAAGACCTATACTCAGCTCTGGGACAATGGTTGATGATGGTGATGATGATGAATACGAATTGCGTAATATCAAATATCATTTCCCGGAAAACTGTTTTTTTAAAGACACTCTCAAAATCCCCATACATCATCTGACAACTCGTCTGATAGCCCAATCTTTGTAACACGAGACAAACTTTGTAACGAACCTAACCTAATCACACTAAGTTAAGAAAAAAGTTTGTGAGTATGTTTATATGTTTGTTACTTCTTTACGCTTAAGCGGCTAAACCGATTTTGATGAAATTTGGTATGGAGGTGGGACAACCTGGATTAACACATACTTTTTTATCCCAAAAATAATATAAATTAAATCCTTTGATGTAATTTATATAAAACAGCAGTAACAGCGCGGGGCGCAACTAGTGATTGATATATCTGATAACCGCAACTTTGTGAATAAGATTGATAACCGCAACTTTGTGAATAAGATAGATTGATTTCTGGATATAATAATTATATTAGTTTAAAAAACTGTAAAAACCAACTCCAAAATACGCAATATACGCACTTACGCGACTTGCTATTCAATTTTCTACAGGCAATTGGATAATATTTTACCAGTTATTTAGTTATAAAAACCAAAGTACTGCATCAATTTTGATAACATTTATATGGGACCACCTCTGAAGTATGTTCTACCAAATGCAAAAAGAATCATCAAAATCAATGCACAATTCGCTGAGTAATCGGTGAACAAACATACAAAAAAAAATAACATACAGACCGAATTTAACCTCCTTCTTTTTGGAAGTCGGTTAAAAAACAAGAATCTAATGTTCAATCATTGGCAGCAAAAGTGGCGTCTTGAAATTCAAGGTTTAGGTTAAAAACCTTTAACCCTATTACGTCAACTTTTGATTTAAGTTTTATATAAGTGAATTTTTTCTGAACAATACGAGTTCCAACAACAAAGCGTTCCGCCCGCAGCTTCACCGCAGTGAAATTAAATCTCAACTTCCAAGAATACTCGCAGAGGGCGCGCGCTGCTATATACTAAGTTTTATCTGGTGTAAACTAGTCAGATAAGTTTCTGCGAGTGGAATGGGGGAAGGAGTATTTAGGGGGGAAACCTAGAACAAGTATATAATATTCAGTGACTATACGCAGTTGTGGTAAGTAGGTATATATATTTACACTCTACTATAATATAGTTAAATTATAATTTTACGGAAAAACGGATGTAATATAATTTCGTTCAATTATTTTCATAAATGTCAGCTATCTTGTACCATACGTAACGATCGGTTGAGCCGTTTCATTGTGAAAAGACAACAAACCAAACAGTCAGAGAAACTTCTGTTACTTTCGCATTTATAATATTACCTGCTGGTGTCCTCGAATTTATAACGTCTACTTTTTAACTAACTTCCAAAACGAAGGAGATTCTCATTTCGACTGTATGTTTTTTGTTCAGCGATCACCAGCCCCGGATCTACGATTTTTTCGAACTTGACGGTGGCGCCCCTCTCTCCAACGCTTAAAATAACTTACTTAAAAACTTAATATAATTATCTATGTGGCGCCATTTTCGTAAAAGTTAACGGTGAGTCAACCAAGCTTTCGTATTCTAGGCGCTTTGTGGAGCAAGTTATTTTATTTTTAATCATATTAATTATGATTTTTGCGCCCCCTGAAAATGCCGCCCGGGGCGAGTGCCCCGGTTTGCCCCCCCTCCCCCCTAGGTCCGGGGCTGGCGATTACCTAATCTGCCAATTATGAATGGGTTTTGATGTTTTTTTTGTTTGCTTAGTAGGCTCAGAAGTGGTCATTCAAAATCGGTTCAGTACTGTGGTTTTTATAACAAAATAACTGTAAAAATGTTATATCCAGACGAATTGAGTATTATGAAGTGGCTGCTTCAGGTTTTTATACTATAAATATTAAAAATCAACTTTTTAACCGACTTCAAAAAAAGGTTATTTGAGTACGGTGTTATTAAGAAGCCAGAAGATCGCTATTATCCTCATGTTTTTGATCCTCTTTTGAAACAGCTGATTTTTCCGCTAATGTTGAGCTGTTCTCTATAAAGTTAAAATTGTTATAGTTATTACCATGAATACCAAGGATTGCTTCTAAAATTGTCTCATCAATGATTCACTTCAATATTATTATAACAAATTAATTTTAAATAGCTTACTTTGTAGTAATTAATGAGAAGCGAGCCTTTTTACATAGGTCCTACTTAATAAATAATCTGTATTTTCATTTCGAACAACTGATCGATTAAAGACCTTCAATTATTTTGTCTAATTATATAACTTGAAAGATGAAGTATTAAATTAGGTAATGCTAAGGTGATTCTAAAAGAGCATATGAGCAATTTTCAGTAATCTTGTCAGCAATAACAGCCAGATTATTCTATACGTTGCAATATTTTAAATAAGGTAAGGTAAGGTTAAATAAAGTAAGTCACTCCTGTTTGGCTTCTCACGCAAGTTTATAAATGTAGTTTTGTGTAAAAACCGAGCCATAATTTTAAATATTGCAATCTTACATTGCTGTGAAAATATTGCCCGTTTATGCGCAAAAAAATACCCTAAAGAAATTTTCAATTTCGTTATTAAATATACTTTATTTGTATAAGTTGAAATGGTTCCGAGATTGATGAGTTTTGGATCGGAGCATTTAGTTTATGATCCGATAAAGTTTTCTATATTGCTTGCAAATTTAATAAAAGAAAATTTATATGTTCACAACTCATTTGGCTGAATGTTCATGATAACCAATTGCTGCTATTCAATATATCATGAATGAAGTACTAATAATATGTTACAGATAAATATGACTCCAGAATAACGTTAGAAATTCACAAGAGGAGAAAATGAAGCTCCCTGTTTATGGTTCTTCGTTCTCCATGCGTGCTGTTGCTCTCTGGAATTGATTATACTGGTGGCCGTCAGACGTGAGGGTGGAATCATTTAGGGCTCAAATCAAATATCATTACTCTCCAAGACTTTATGAATAATATGTGTTCATTTATTAATTTTGTTATTTTACAATCTCCGCTGTCAATGTACAACATAAATAGTATCGTAAAATACTGTTTCCATTATTTATTTACATGTTATTTTATTTATAATAGTTTTATTGAGACACATGGACTGTTAAGCTAACGAAACTTAAAACGATCTTGGGAGGGAATGAACTGATATTACTCATATATTATTTCACTTAAATCAAACGAATTTCAGTCACTCTTTTACTTTCCTCTGGCAACAAAACATTCGTATACAAAGGCTCGTCTCGTACAAAATCACGCCGTCCCAGAAATTATGTCCCATTTAATACATTGTGTGCCGATCCTAAACACCAGCGGGACTGGAGCTAGATGGGATACGGTATAGATCAGGCATTCATTCATATATGCCGTGTTTAATGCCTACGCAGAGAGAAAGAGAGAGAGAGAGAGACAGAGAGAGAGAGTTATGAGAAAAAAGCGAAGTAGGAAAAGTACCATATTTGAAGAGGTATCTTCATTAGTCGTACACGGTTTAATGAACATATTTTAAATACATGCTAGTAAATTGCTTAAAATATCTTTAACTTTCACATATTCGATGAACTTTTGTAAGTGTTATACAACATGTATAAATACTTACAGAGGTTCATTATACATGTAACACTAGTTTAGTAGGGAGAAAAAAACAACGTTATATGTATGTATATTATACAACTATAGTTACAATTTCTATTTACAAGTAAACTAACTTGGCCAAAATTGCTTAAAACTTTGTTAAATTTTGTGCCATAAATATGTTGAGATCTATTGTAAATCATTACAAACTACCGCTTACTTTTTTCCACGTACCTACGGCCTTACAAAAAAACATTATTTAACTTTGATCAAAGTCTCTAATTCTGTCTTCTTTCAGCAAGTGTCAATATGTGTCAGCGAGCAGTTGACAAAATATGTGGAACATTGCTCAAAATTGAGTTACGTTTTTCGGCAGGACCCTTAGAGTCACGGTTTAGGTTACGTTACAATCTGCAATGTTTGTACTGGTCAAGAGAGTGACGCTTCTATACGCTGCTATAGAACTGATTCTGTGCTGAGCGCGGGAGGAGATCAGCCCAATTTCACAAACGCCCCACATGGACAACTGTGTTGCTTTGCTCCTTCGCTCCCAGTAATTGGCAAAACGCAATTTTGCCCGATGTGCAAATTGGTCTAGTTAAGCGCTGTGATTTTTGCCCGCGCCGCTATTTGTGCTCGCTTTTTCACTCCGCTTATTAAAGTAAACACACTGTGATGAATGTGATTAAAGTTGCCGTTTAATTTGAGGCACTTTTGACGGGTTTTGACTTTTTCAGAGCAAAATAAACGGGGCTGCGTGAACGTTACCTGATACGCAGTTGATTTTTAGTGAAAATAGTTTTATGTTGAATGTATTTTTTTGGAAACGGCTTCCATCCAGCATCTTCCTTGCCTTGTTTGAGATATTTTGTCCATCTAGTCGCTGGATTTCTGTATTATAAAGGTAACATTACATATAATACAGGTATTATATTTTATAGGTATATGGTATATCCTTTTAATTACATAATTTACCATAGTCATAGAAAGTTTCATAAGTCACCGTTATAGTCTTCTTTTGTAACAACTCAACTCCTATTTAAGTATAGTAGTGTTTCAATCGCTTTTAAAAATATTCTGTGCTATATGTTTACCAATTTAAAACCGGATAATTAATTAAATCAAAAACTCTATCGAAAACAGCGATATCGGTTCACGTTCTTGATGCGTACTGCATAGGAATGGAATTCTTTGCTACCATCTCTATTTCCTGAGAACAACAATCTTGGAATTTTCAAGGCTAGAGTGAATAGATATCTTCTAGATTAACAAGCTCCATCCTCGGCCACACCGTCGCTTAACATCATGCGAGTTCGTGGTTAAGCGTAGAGATGTAACATTTAAAAAAACATCTATTCCAATATACACCAGAAATCTTATCATTACTTAGTCGTAGCTATATCTCCTCGTACACCACAAACTTTGGTTTCCAACGCACTCAAGCTTTTGTGTCAAAGCATTTAATTAATCCTTTGTTGATTCGCGGAATGTTTTGAACGGTAAGTTGTCTGGCGACAGTTCGGATTTATTAGTTTTAGTAACGAAGCAATCGCCTGGAATAATTTCATTCGCAAGTGATGTCGAAGTTACTCGCGAATACGTCTAATCAACTAAATTGGCTCTGCTCAGTGTATATTTCGTATTACTTCAAATATGATTTAGACAAGTAGACAAGCAAATTAGATGTAATTATTATGTTTATCTTACTTCAACAGGAGGTTTTAGTTTAATCTTCTGTTTTTTTGTATGTTTGTTCAGCGATTACTTACTTCGCCAATTATGAGTTGATTTTGATCATTCTTTTTTGTTTGGTAAGTCATACTTCAGAGATGGTTTCGTATACCTTGACATTCCATTAATTATTTACAATTTTGTTAATTTGTTATTTATTTTATTGATGTTGGTTCTGTAACTGTTCTGATAGACATTGTACCTGATATATAAAATTTTTTCTTGTATGCATTTAATTAATTTGACTTGTAACTAATGTTATCAACAAAGTATGTTTATGATTATATTTTTTACTAAAATCGGTTCAGTACTTTGGTTTTTATAGCAAAATAACTGGAAAATATGTCATCCAAGTAAGTAAACGAATTGCGTATTTAAATAATAAAAAAAAAACAGTTTTAATACTATAATTATGTTTATCACCACCGATCATCTATTAGTACACCTGAACAGATAGAACTTATTAAAATAAACCCTTGAAAAGTCTCTAATTTTGAAGTTTACACTTTTGTAAGTAAAACATTTTTGTCTAAATCATAAAGTAGTCAAATGTGGTCTCAAAAGGCCTCAATGTGTATGATGCTTGAATGACTATTATGAATAGATTCAAGATTTATTTATTTATGGTAGTACACACACATACAAAGTGGTATAGAGATCTTAACATATACCTACTTGGAAGTTGGAACACATGTTCTTGCCCATTGATAGCGTACAAATGTAATTATTAGATGCAATTAAAATCATAGAAATAATAATAAATGTCACAGCTTTGTCGTAAAAAAATAAATAATATATTAGTAATAATAATAATAACATGTCAGTAATTTTTCGTTTCAAATTAAATTTACAATAATTAATAATGTCACACACATGTCAAATCTTTGTCATTTAAAAAGTCAATAGGTAATTGTATAATAACATTAGTCAAGTAAAAATATTTTCACTTTCTTTTTAAACATGTAATTATTTACGAGTGATTCTCTGATGGACTTTGGTATTTTATTATATATGTAATGGGAACAATATAAAAGACGTTTTTTGATAGATGAGAATTTATCAATGTATGTAACTGGTATTAAAGCTTTTATACCTTTATCTAACAGATATGTTTACTTGCAAAACAATTCCATACTTCTCTCATAAAACAAATTCATACAAACCAATAAAACTGATTCGGGGCCGCCCCGCCGCTTGATTCATACATCCCGATTCATAGGGCCCTGATTCAGGGGCCCCTCGAGAACACTTCTCTTACAAATGGTCCCTAATACATTACAACTATGAAAGTCGAACGTTAAAATATCTTTGTCTCTGTCAGGGGCAGGATTTAGGGCATGGAGAATGATTTGTGGACGATATTATGTAGGTAGGTTTCCAGCAGCTCGCTCTTCTTGATAACAAAGACTACCTAATAGTTTAATGAGAATCTGGTTAAGAAGTAATTTTCCTTGTTTAGAAGATAGGTAAATTACGAATTCAAACTTAAGGTACTTACAGATTTACTTCAAATGTAATTTACGATTAAATATATATTTTCAAGACACTAGACAAACAAATAAATTATAGTTTTATTACATACAAATACATATATGTGAATACAAATCGATAAACTGTCATACATAAAATAAAGAAGGGACAAAACTAAATTATTACAAAAATATTTGTCAGTAAGTGGCGGGAAGACGCTGGATGCAAGCCGCTTCCAATCGATCATTTTGGAAATCCATGACCTATTGCATTTGGGAGGCCTATGTCCAGCAGTGGACTTCTTATGGCTGAGATGAAGATGATCATCAGCATCAGTGTCTCTTGATCATGGTTTGTCAGTAAATTAAAATTACTCGTATAACTAATTATAAAAAAAAACTAGGGTTTTCTCTTGTTTAAGTATTAATAAAACCAAGAATACACCTATAGATAAATTTATATCTTAACAAGTCAATTATCTTTCACCGGTATTACAAATGGACTTAAGTAATTGCCGCTGTTTAACCATTATACAACACTATGCTTATCTTCCAGTAGTCTAGTTTTATGATACAATATTAGAAGAAAAGCAGTAAGTTATTTAAAGTCATAAAGTAACACAAACACATCGGAAAATTAATTATTCATTAAGTAATCACGTAAAATACTGCCGCTCTGTAAAAGTAGTATTATATATTTTATAAAGTAACACGTCCGTATTCTAGTAAAGAAGTAACAGGCTGTTGAGACGAGCGTGTACCTCCACTGTGTGTTTAAGACGCAATACGGCTAAAAGCAACTGATTACCCGTAATTTGTCTGCCACATAGACGCACGTGCTACCGGCGCCGGCGTTGTACTATCTCAAAGAATCGAGGCGTAAACACTGAACATCTCAACGTCTCTACATTCTCTGCCGTATGTAGTTACGCTGAACAGAATATCTGCAGAGACACAACTCAATATACTGCAATACTTTTTTGTTTTGTAGTTTACATTTAATTCGAAGTCTACGACAAGGAGAATCACTTTCAGAAGAAAGTCCTATACATAGTTTCTTTGGTTTTTTAAGATCTGAAATGAAACAATTTTATCGCGTATATTTTACATAAGTTTATGACCTGACGTTTCGAACACTGCAGCGTCCGTGGTCACAGGTGAGACGTCCGTGGTCACAGGTGAGACTATGCTGCAAAGTGTTGGAAACATCATTTTTTTTTAAATTTAATCAAAAATAATTGGGTCTTTATGCAAGGAAGGAGGGTCCAAATTTTAAATGGCTTTAACCGTATCATGTGGGTACCATATGAAAGAGCTTAATTAGCACAAGCTAAAACAGGTTTTTAAATATTTTTTCGATGTATATTTTTCGATTTGTGAAGGAAAATATTTTAAAAATGTATAAATTCCCCCTTTTATCTACTAGTTTGTACGGAACCCTCGGTGGGCGAGACTGACTCGCTCTTGTCCGGTTTTATTTTAAATATAATGATTAATTAATACGAAACGTAATTTTTATATTAGTATATTTTTGAAATGTCTATAGTTATAAGTATATTCTCTAAGTTCGTACACGTCGGATACTATGTTCCCAGTATACTGTATACTGTATAGTATAGCTATTTATTTACAGGAGAGGTTTTCTCTATCCTCGGCCACCTCGCTCGCTGCTTCCGGAACCACTTTACTCATATTTCCTGCGCTCTTATTACATACCAGCAGCGGGAAATTTGTGTGCTTCCTATCCAATCTCTATTGCTATCAGTGCACGAGTATATACACTGATAAGGAGTATAATCTTTTAAAGGTATGTAACAAAAATGTTATTGTCAACATTTTGCTTCAATCCTCTGTACACCACTATGAATATCTATGTTATACAATAAAATATTTATTACATGTAAGTTGTTTATTTAATACACGTTTTATATCGAATAGTTTGTACATAACAATTTCAGATGAGAATATCTTCTTGTTTCATACTTTATAGAGCGTCATTTTTCAGAAGTCGGGTTTTAGTTTTTGAACTTATTTTTTATTTGTTACTAAACACGGCTTTTCAGAGTGACCAAAATAAATAGTGATAGTAAAGTATTGTTATCGCGACACGTAATGCCAGCCGTTTTAAAATACAATGTTACACGGCGTTTTACGATTTAATTCCATACATTTTCAGCGAAGTACGTGCTCAGGGAGTTATTGTGGTCTGTAGTATGTATGTATGTATGTGTTTGTGTGTGTTTTATGTTTTATTGTGTGTAACGTTTACGAGAAACGAGAGATGCGGTTTAAGAAAATGTGTTAAGATAAATGTCTGTCGTTTGAAATGATTATGTGGCACGTAAATCACGCAGCTTAGAGAGATTCCCGAATGTTTAATGAAATGCTGTATGTTAAACATTTCAGAAGTCTTAAGTAGATATCAAGTCTAGAGTATTGTGGCAAGTGTAAATAAATAAGTGTATGTACCTACATATGTGTGGGACTAAGTAAGAGTTACATTTACTTATAACACTTATTTTGTTTTATTTATTTATTTATTATGTAAAATGTACAGGTTTTTTTTTTAATTTCATCCATTCTGTATGGAGTGCTACCCCTATTTTTATTTATTATTACTGTTCCGTACCCAAAGGGTAAAAACGGGACCTTATTACTAAGACTTCGCTGTTTGTCCGTCCGTCCGTCTGTCACCAGGCTGTATCTCATGAACCGTGATAGTTAGACAGTTGAAATTTTTACAGATGATGTATTTCTGTTGCCGCTATAACAACAAATAAGTACTAAAAACAGAATAAAATAAATATTAAAGGATTCAAGATTTTTTTGCTCGTTTTTGCTCGATATTGTTAACGACAACAGGTAGACACTTGAAATATTCACAGAACATTGAGTTATATTATTTTTAAAAATAAATAATTAAAATAAAATAAAATAAATATTTAAGGAGGAGGATGATTTTTGCCGTTTTTATAGACAATGGTACGGAACCCTTCGTGCGCGAGTCCGACTCGCACTTGAACGGTTTTATTTTAATATGACTACGGTATGTTGTAACGGTTCACGGAACACACCTACATGCCAAATTTATTGTATGGAGGGTTGATAGTCTATGAGTAAAATGACTATAACATACGTACAGACAGACAGACGGTCATGGCGAAATTATAAGGGTTCCTCGTAGCTACCACGGAACCCTAAAAATGTTTTTTTTTCGAAGTTAAAATGTTTGATTGTATTGTATTGCTGACTATAAGTATTTATTTATTAACAGAAACGTAAATTTTAACTAAATCTAGTTACCGTGTCCAAATAAATACTAAGATTGTGCTTGAAAACATATGTTTTATTTCCATAAAAAATATTAACAAGTAAGTTTAAAAGACTTAAAAAAGTGGTTGTGCCGACTTTGATGAAACATAGCTAAGAACAATCTCAATCAATTCCTCTTTCAATTAAAAAAAATCGATCATAATTGGTCTGTCCGTTTGAGAGATACGCAGACAGATATACAGATACACGCGTTACCCTTGTACGATCCCTCTTTTAGTGTCCCTCTTTTAGTGTTAGTGTTAAAAAAGTTGAATTATTCACGTCGTCATTCGCAAAAACTACTATTACTTAACACTTCAAAGAGCTCAAAAGCATAAAAAGCAGAAAAGCGCTTCGAAGCGAAAGGAAAAACGAAATGCTTAAACATGACGAATTAATTAGTATGTCGTATGAATCCACGAGCTGAAAACAAAATCCATTATGAGTGAAACGGAAGTTTTAAATCAGTTTTAAGCCCCTTTGGTCAGGATTTGAATTTATAACTGTTATACACTTTTCACCGACGACAACAAATCTAGAAGAGTATGGCTATTTTAAAGTGGGTAAGTACACTACAGTTACACTACAGTTACAGGTATAGTAGTACATTACAGTTTCGTCTGATAAATTATACGAACGAACAAAATGTTCGGGATAAAAATCTGGCCAAGTGCGTATCAGACCACGCGCAGTTCCGTAGTTGCACATTTCAATAATTTTATGTGAAATTATAATAGGGTATTATAAGAGGTAACTTATTATCCAACAATACACACGATAGGGTAGATGAGAAAAAAAAATACTCATTTCACTTTATGTGTAAGGAAGGTTACATATTTTTTATGTATGATAGATCTACGATTGACCACCAACTCGCCTGATGTTAAGCGAACGGTGTAGCCGAAGATGGAGCTCGTCGATCTAGAAGATATCTATTCACTCTAGCCTTAAAAATTCCAAGATTGTAGGTCTCAGGAAACAGTGATGGCGGCAAAGAATTTCATTCCTGTGCAGTACGCAAAAATATCGCTGAGTACGGACTTTTGGCATTTCAACGAGAATTTAATATTTAGTATAGATATTTGTAATAAAATAATAAAATGAACATCACGTTTGAAGCTCGATTGTAATACACATGCATACACGATCCGATCACTGCTTGCTGGACTTTGACAAATGTTCTCCGTAATTTCTAACATATCCGAGCACCCAGCGCAACCTGACCTCCCACCCTTCTATTTACCCGACAACTTCCCTCCAAACGGAGGTAGGTACAGGGGTCGATTGTAAGTGGATGATGAGTAACATCGGTTCGGCAAATGTGCTAAGTCAGGGGCTACTTATCTGGGCCATTACTCGCGGTAAGTGAAAGGCATTTGCATCCCACCGTCTCTTGTTACGGTTATGGATCGGACAACTTCATATCTTGGGCATAATGTGCTAACTCAAGAATGTCTGCCTTGTTTATAGCTGTGTGCTCCTGACGCAGAGTTGTTTGCTTTGTGGCTGACAAATATTTTGAGATAAGTTACTCGTGTTGACTTCTTGGTGGGTTTTCAAGTAATTTTCAGAGCAAATTTTGTTTAGAACGAAGTTTGTAGTTAGTAGCTATTTTTAGGGTTCTGTACCTCAAAAGAAAAAAATGGAACCCTTATAGGATCACTTTGTTGTCCGTCTGTCCGTCCGTCCATCTGTCATGACCTGTATCTCAGGAACGCGTGAAGATATCGAGTTAAAATTAAAACCATATACGCAGATCCATAGTTTCTTGCTGCAGAAAGAGAAATCAAACTTCTCAGTTCTTATAAAAAAAGTTACAGCCGAATATGTTGCAAAAACGCATATTTTGACACTCGCAAAGGAATCAAAACCTACGAGGTACTTCCCGTTGACCTATAACTGTAAAATTTGGCATTGTCATATAGTTATAATTGTTAATATACTAAAATGTAATAGGTACATATACATTCACTATATAATATCAATCAATCAAATGTTAATATAAATTACATAATCTACACGTACACAGAGTAAAAAAAAAATATATTAATGATCCTACATCACTTGAAAAGACATCTAGAAAGTTCAATAAACATCTCCGACAAGTTTTTCATTACCTGTCCAATATTACTTACACATAACATTTTGAGAGGAACTTTCTCGGAATTTTTCACGTGAGAAAGCCTTCACCTATCACGTCGGCTCAATAAAGAGGCGGCTTAGCCAAATACTCTAAATGCCGAGCGATGTCACTTTACGGAACAACGCGAGGAAACCTACCGACATGGCGCGGGCGGCTCAACACTTACTTAGTATATAGCGGAGTATCACAACAATTACCTATTTCTTGGGATTCTTTTTTCAAATAGTCGTTTTTCGGTTGTTCAGTTTTATTATAAGCTGTATGTTTATAAAAAAGTTAACAATCGAGGGAACTCTTAAAATTTTAAAGGCACACTTGAAGGTGAAATTTAATAAACTGTATGTTCATACGATTTGCGAGAAATTGCGAAGTTTTGCGAGAAATGTGTTATTATTATTACAAAAAATGTAACTATGACACTCAGGGAGTAAAGACGAATCTAACAACACCTCGCACATCAAAATCGGTCAAGTCGTTTAGGCTGTAGGCTGTCATATAGAAACATACATACATACACTCGAAAACATAAGCTTCCTTCATATTATGCAGTCGGGTAAAAAATCGTAAAGATAACGTATGTGGCTCTTCGGGGGCCGCCGTTCTTATTCCATTATTTAATTCGACAAGTAACACAATCCAGACGTCATCAGTTCCCATTTTTAGGGTTCTGTACTTCAAGTAACCCTTATAATTTAGCCTTGTCTGTCTCTTCGTATGTCACAGTCATTTTACTCTGAGACTATCAGCTCTAATATATACAATTTTCAGAGATTTCAAGAGATGTGTTCCATAAACTGCTACAAAACGCCTTTTAGTAAAATTTTCAAAAATAAGAAAACTTGGGGTAGTGATTCATAATATACAGAAGGGATGAATGTTTTTTCAATTGCACCCCATTGTTTGCAGTATCGTGAAATATGTGTCTTAAAATAAAACTAAGGTTCGATACATATTTTTTTTCTCAGATGTAATGCGATATAGCCCGCCAAAGGTGAAAAAACTGTGTCCCTCCCTGCATTCCTAAACTATTAGACCTAGAATTAATTCATGATTACTATACTAGTAGACCATAATAAATACTTTCAATTAAAATTGTTTTTAAGATTTTGTGATTACAACTTTTCGAGATATAACGATAAATATGTGAAACACTTAAGTCATTATAGAACTGAGGTCATTGAACTTTTTGCAAAGTTGTCTAAACAACAATATTCACCGTGTAGTTTTTTTATAGCATTTACGGAACCCTACTAAATGCTTGTCTCGACACGGTCTTGGCATTTTCCATCATATTTCTTTTTCCAAATAGACTATAATTCTTAAACTTAAAAGTATCATTATTCTGTGCAAAGCCTGAATAAAATTGTTATAGAAAACTTTAAGCCCGCGAGATGTTACACAGAACTAGGTACTAGTTTGTAAAAATAATCAAGTTTAAATCGATGTTTTTAGGTACTTTTTGTTTAAATTAATGGATATGTTAAGACTAATCTTACAAAAAAATAGTACTTTACGAAAGAGATTGTAGATTATATTTCACCCAAACAATGCCGCTTTTTATCCTAATTTGCCAAGTTTCCTCCCTTCATCTTAACAGGGACAAGGCCGGTTGAAAATTAATCTTTTGCTTAAGTTTAAGCTCAGAACGGTGCTTAATCACTCACTTTTAGGTATTTCTACAACATTCAGAATTAAACGGGATAATAATTGCAAAAGAGAATTTGAAAATTAATTTAGTTTTATTTGAAACGTAGACTAAAATTAAGTCTGATTAAGTATAACTGTTGAAATATTGTAAGGACTCCAATTTTATACAAAATTATCTTTTGTTTGAGTGTGGCATTCGTCGTTTCTATTTTTGTCGTGTTCGTTTAAAGTTTAAATTTATTCCAATTACAGGGGCAGTTAAAATAGACAATAACATATACTTGTTTTAAACAACATTCTACTTTTAAAAACGAACAAAAAAACATTTAATTTCAGCTCGAAATTATTTAAATTATAGTATAAATTAAGTTAAATATTACTAAAATAAATTTCATTATTAACAGACATTCGTTCTATGCAAATAAAAAAATCGTAATTTTGTTGGTTTCCGAAACACAATAAAAGTGTGTTTGTGTCTTAAAACGTGAACATGATTGGTTCAATTTGATTTAAAACCCACACTAGATAAAGAACACCTCAAAAATTCAGAAAATTTCTTTCACGAATAGAAAGCGCCGCACGGCCAATGATGTATTACGTAGATGGGATTTCCCCGCTCTGCGTGGCAAGGCTCCAGTAAGGTAA
Source organism: Lycia hirtaria (assembly GCA_947563715.1). Taxonomy (NCBI): domain Eukaryota; kingdom Metazoa; phylum Arthropoda; class Insecta; order Lepidoptera; family Geometridae; genus Lycia; species Lycia hirtaria. Next base: position 33,227,132 of record OX387375.1, read on the forward strand.
TCGCCCGACTCGTCTTCCGTCACGACCGACGCGTCGAGCAACGCTGTTAGACGTGTGTCGTGACTTGTTTTTTTTATCAGCCCTGTTTGTACAAACTGTCCCACTGCTTCTCATTGTGAGAAGGGTTAGGCCGTAGTCTGCCACGCTTGCCAAGTACGGGTTGGCACACTTCACACATATTCAAGATTATTGAGAACTCTCAGACATGTAGGTTTCCTCACGATGTTTTCCTTCACCGTTTGAAGTTGGCGGCAATCAACAATACGCACATAACAGAGGTGCGTGCCGCGGGATTCAAACCCAGGACCTGCGGATCACAAGTCAGACGGCCTCCTGACTAGGCTGCTAGGCTGCTAGGCTGGTCGTGACTTGTGAACAGTTACAATGCCATCCAGTGTGCTTAGAAAGTGCAACACCTAGATATATAAGGCCAAGGTAAAAAAGTCAACAATGTGGCATCACTTGAAAATACTGCCAGGATTTCTATTCATAATCAACCTCTCTATAGATAGATTCTCATTGCATACGGCAGACAGAAAGAACATCTATCAGACAAAAATCGAATATCCCAATTCTAAGCGTAGGACGGTCGATTCGCGTCCCTAACGACTTTCGATTCATTTGGTCGCGAAATTGACTTGGCACGGCCCTTTGGATTTTACTTTAATATTTACCATTTTCATTAAGCTCCTCTTCTTTCTAACCTCAAAATGAACCGTAAGTTCGTAGATTTAAGATTTATTTTACAGGTGAGGTGTGGATGCATCGTAAATTTTGCGTAGATGAAATTTATTTCGTCATCCGAGTCGTGCGATGGTTCTATTTGAGATGATCACGGTGCTCTCCTCTTATTCGATTCATTAAAGGAATCTGGGGATTGATTGTGTTGTGTTTATGTTTGTTTTTATTTTATGTGTTCGGTTTATTGTTTTCCCTTGAGGTAAGTGTTTCTTTGTGATTGGATGACGTCGTCTATAGACGTAAAAGCGTCTTGGGAACGAAGTCGCAATTGAAGCTATCGGAGAAATGTTTTCTATTTTCAATGGGTATGGGATTGAGGTTATCCATTTCATGATCTATCATATGTAAAATTAGTTTACTTATATTCTTAGAATCTTAAATTTCTTAATTGTAAAAGTATTCGTAGTGCTCGATTGTTTTTTTGTCTAACTACAAAACGCGGTTGTCTCTTTTATATACTTGTGTATATCGTTGATTGATTATTAAAAAAGTTTTTTATCAATCTAGCCCTTAACCGCTAACTGACCTGACGATTGAGTGCGCTTATATAGAAGAAAACGATTTATTCACAGTTTAAAAAATTATATCAAACAATTTGATAGATTTGATTTATGAACGAATTTTTTACCGAATTTTTACCCCTCTTTCGTAAAAAAATCATGTCTTGTTTGAGCGTCTAGTGGGTATATTGCAGAACGGTGATGGCTTATTTGGATAAGATCTTTAGAGACATGTACCTAGTTAAACACTTATTTCCCATGGTCTATGTACTCGACCAAACCATCCCAAATTTAAGCATGTGTACCACAGAGAAAGTTAAGCAATAATTTCTCACCCGTTACAAACTCGAAGATTTCGGTCTTCGCTTTTGAATTAATCGGAGCGAGTTTCGATTAAACAAACGGAATGATCGTATCGAGTATATTTACACCAACTTCCAGAGATGGGATATTGTTTTTGTTTACTTCTTGTTTGTATACGAATAGGCGAGTGTGATGAAACTGGTATATGGTATTTAAATTGGTATTGAAAAATTAGTGCAATTGGAATAATGATACTATTCTAATAAAATATTAATTAAAAAACAATTTTAAAAGCAAGCTTTTATTTAAATGCTCTAAAAGGAAGAAAATAAATTTTGAATGCAATCAAACCCACCATTTTATTAAATTATAAAATTTATATTGATATAAATAAAAGCTTGTCGCGAGATTTGAAACAACATCGTACTTATCTACTAAGTAATATTTAATTCCAACAAAAGACTTAGACGCGTTCTTATCATTCGCTTAGAATTAAAGTTAGTTTGTTCTTTTGGAAAAAAAAAATATGTTTGTGTTCTCGCGACAAGCTTTTATTTATATCAATATAAATTTTATAATTTAATAAAATGTTGGGTTTGATTGCATTCAAAATTTATTTTCTTCCTTTGAGAGCATTTAAATAATAGTTTTTTTTTTTTTTTTTTTAATTAATATTTTATTTACTAGTCTAAAAAGAGTGCTTGTCAAGACTATTTAAACAAGTCCAAACTCGACGGTTTTATCTCGTTTAGTTTATGAGTTCCTATGACCATCTTCCGACGCCATCTTGAGACCCTGGATATCACGTAACACAAGAGTGCTTGTCAAGACTATTCAAACGAGTCCAAACTCGACGGTTTTATCTTGTTTAGGAGTTCCTATGGCCACCTTCCGACGCCATCATGAGACCAGCTTCATGGTACTATAGTATTGCATTGTCACCGAAGTTACATAAGTGAACCAAATTTCAACCTAATCTAAGGACAGGAAGTGGTTCTAATTTAACTCGCAAGATTTGTCCCACACATACTAACAGGGCAAGTAGAATAAAAGCTTTTAAAAAGGTGTTTCTTTACGGCGAGGGCGTCTGTTTAAATTCAAAAGATAGCGTAAAAGATTTTTTTAACCTTTTTATTTACGCCGATCAAGTTAATTTTCACAGAAACTATTTATATTTTTAGGGTTCCGTACCTCAAAAGAAAAAAACCGAACCCTTATAGGATCACTTTGTTGTCCGTCTGTCCGTCTGTCAGGGTGTCAAGACCTTTATCTCGGAAATGCGTGAAGGTATCGAGTTGAAATTAAAACCATATACGTGGATCCATAGTATCTTGCTGCAGAGAGAAGAATCAAACTTCTCAGTTTTCATAAAAAAAAGTTACAGCCGAATATGTCGTAAAAAATGCACATTTCGACACTCACAGAGGAATCAAAACCTATGGGGTACTTCCCGTTGACCTATAACTATGAAATTTGGCAAGAAGCATTGTGTTATAGTACAAATATAGGAAGAAATCCGAAAACTGGTCATTTTTAATTTAATCACAAAATATAGGGTCTTTAAGCAAGGAAAGAAGGTCCAAATTTTAAAGTACTTTAACCGTATCATGTGGGGTATCATATGAAAGAGCTTAATTAGCACAAACTAAAACAGGTTTTTAAATATTTGTATGATGTATATTTTTCGATTTATGAAGTAAAATGTAAAAAAAAATATAATTTCCCCCTTTTATCTACTAGTTTGTACGGAACCCTCGGTGGGCGAGTCTGACTCGCTTTGTCCGGTTTTTTTATTATACTTCTTGTCATGCTCTACCGGCTGATAGAAAATGCACAACTATAACCTAAGTGTATATGTTACTACATTTTGTTGCACTAAAAATATATAAATTATAACTCTAATTATGATTATAATAGTGAAAGTCCTTGTGTCCGATTGTTACCCCTTCACAGTCAAACAGAACAGTTTGCTACGGAATGTGGTACTTACAGCTTAGATATTCAGACAGACATAGGCTACGTTTCATTATCATCACCGTTATTCATCACAACGCACGTGAAACCACAGGGCACAGCTAGTTTTTATATAACTTAAGTTGTTAGTAGCTTTCTAATGGTTATAACTAACTGAAACGCTAAGTAATCAGTTTTTCTTCCCTTAGGCGGTTTGCTTCTAAGATTTGGTCGCAGATGACTTTAACTTCAGTAACCAACTTGTTCGGTAAATATTATCTCAAGCCTTCATTTCGGATCCTTCGTTTGAGTTCGGCTTATCGTTAAATATAACCAGTTGAAATAAACAAGTCAACAGCTGAGGTGAACTCGGCGGTCGGGGTCGCTTAAAAGCTGCGATGAGAGGGTGTATTCTTATAAATCTTATAAAAATATACATACATACAATCACGCCTATTTTCCCTTACGGAGTAGGCAAAGCGTCAAAGACCATGCCATGAGGCCATTTGACGCTACATTTGACCGTAGTTAGAGGGTTAGATGGAGGAGGAAAGGGTAATAGAAGGTATGATCTAATATTTGCTTGCAGTGACAGGGGTCAGCCTATCGCCTACATTATATATGTTACTGTAAAAGCCCGAATATTGGTAAATCTTAGGTTTTACCAGTAAATCTTAGGGTTTACCAACACGAGTCGGTAAATGTAAGAATATGTAAAAAAGAAACGATTTTATCGGGCTTTTACCATTAGAATTTAGTACATGCTAGGTTTTACCAGTGACGGTTGGTAAATGTTGGTTTTGGAAATAAAACAATGCATATGTTACTGTATTCGGGTTTTTACAGTAACATATATAATAACATTTGTTTGTTTGATAGGTTTAAGCAATAATTTCTTCAGAGATTAGGTTATGTTTTTTTTTTATACAAATTTATAGATAATAATTTACAAATACAGATAACTTACACTTTAAGTTTGCAGCTGCAAATAAATTTTCTGCGACAGCGCTAAGGGGGAAAACGAGGAAAGTCCCAAGAGCGAGCCGGAAATAAATTTGTATAAAAAAAAACCATAACCTAATCTCTGAAGAAATTATTGCTTATACCTATACCAGGATCAACTAGTTTGGCCTAGCCTAAACTGGTCTATTATGCATTGTTTTATTTCCAAAACCAACATTTACCAACCATCACTGGTAAAACCTAGCATGTACTAAATTCTAATGGTAAAAGCCCGATAAAATCGTTTCTTTTTTACATATTCTTACATTTACCGATTCGTGTTGGTAAACCCTAAGATTTACCAGTGTTCGGGCTTTTACAGTAACATATACACCAATTCCTTCAATTATCTGACTGACTTTTACAGTTGTTATGCCCGGGAAGAGAAGCAGTTGGTACATTCTATGTTTTTATTTTTCTCTTAGTCTGTAGGATAGTACTAAAATCTAATTTATAAACCTTATACATATAAAACGGTAAAACTACATACAAACACATTTTGTTTTAATTTTATTTAAAAAGTTAAAGTAATTCTACACTAGTAAACAAGATTAAAATATAGTATTTGTAAATATATTATAATATATGCATACCTACTACCTACTACCTACTTACCTACAATTATTTTTTTACGGTTGTATTCAGTTCTAATACATTTTTAGTGAAAAATAAAATAATTCCAGATATCGCTTCGTTTTAGAAACTGTCTCGAAAATACTGGAAAAAACTTTGAAACGAAATCTTAATCATTGCGAGCTTCATAAAAATAGGCATCCCATTTATTTGGGTCTTTGTGTTTGATAGATTTCTGTTAACTTGTAATAGTATTTTAAGCGTGTATAAAAGTAAGTTCGTATAGACTGAGTGGGCCGCCGAAAGGCCTCTGACTTGGCTTGACGGTTGCTGTTTTTTAAGAACAAACAACCGCGACAATTTAATGAAACTGTAGGTCCCAATTTAGCGTGTATGAAATTGCTTAAACACTAGTTTCGTTCTATGGTTTCACTCGATACTTTGTAAATTGGGTATTTTTGATGATCGGATACATTTCGGAGCAGATACGTGAAGGAATCGCACTTCTACCTAATCGCTAGGTTATATTAAGTTTAGCAACTACGCCGTTAAAAATCATGCTAACTCTGTTCAAATTCAAGTAACCTTCAATTCCTACTCAAGCAAAACTCATCCCATTCTCAACTCAACCAGAAATCCAATACATGTCCCTAATGTTTATCGAGTTCTTATCCGTATTTGCCTGGTTATATTTAGTAGTAGAAACTATTTTAATCGACTTCCAAAAAGAAGGAGGTTCTCAATTCGACTGTATCATGTTTGTTACGCGATTACTCCACCAATTAAGAATTGTTTTTCATGTTTTTTTTTTATAAAAAAAAAAGAAAATGGTCCCATAATATAAATTTTATCAAAATTGGTTCAGTATTTTGGTTTTATAATAAAATAACTGGGAAAATGTCATCCAAGTAAACGAAATTGTGTATTTTGAAGTCGTTTGCTGCAGTTCTTTTAACTATAATTATAAATACAGTCCTAACCTACCTTCAGTTAATTACTTTTTCAAAAATACAAGACTCTAGCAAACCTCTACGAGAATTTCGCAATATGTATAATTAGGAAATACGTGGCACAGACGCAGGTTTTAGATCCTTATTTGGGTCTCATATAAAATTACACATACAATTTAATAATGGCTAATTATTCAATTTTATGTGTGATTTTAGTTTAGTGCGTGTCGGGTCACCCGCAAGATAGATTTCCGAAGTTATAAATAAAATAATAAATAAATAAAATAAAAATAACTTTATTTTCCTTACGCTTATTAAATTTACACAAAGTTCTTTTATTTGGTTAGTATGTTAGTTTTATATATGCTTAGGACTATATTAGTTCGTTGTTAAACATTTGCTTCGGTACAAGGACCGCCGAGGGCGATAGAAGCCTCCTCCATTTGCTTCCATTGCTTCCTGACTCCGGCCGTTCTCGACCAGAGCGACTCGGCGACTTTCAACACGTCTTCGTTCCATATGCACATTGGTCTTCCTCGTTTTCTTTCTTCCTCGATTTCCGAAGTTGCGCTTCACTAAATGCGAATTTAGAAAAGTGCTACTTGTTTGATACTACGAACATATCGATCGATTTTGCGATTCAAACGGAATTTGTAAGAAATTGTCTCTCCAACTGAGCGGAGCGAACATTTTTTTGTCTGTGTTCCGAGTACATTTCATGAGTTGCCTCATTAGCTGTGATAATTTTCTTTTTAATTAACTCCCGACCCAAAAATAGGGGTGTTATAAGTTTGACGTGTGTATCTGTGTGTATGTATATCTGTGGTATCGTATCTCCTAAGCGGATGGACCGCTTTTGATCTAGTTTTTTGTTTTTGTTTTTGTTTCAAAGATGACTTGAATCGAGAGTGTTCCTGTTTCATCAAAATCGGTTCAACCGTTTTTGAGTTTTAAAAACTTATACTTGTTTCAATAAGTATATATGCTACTAGCATGATTTTTTTCACATCTCTAAAGTCAACTGTTTAGCTGGCAGACTGACTCGCTGACATGGAAAAACTATATGGGTTCGTAGTTGACTTTAAAACTCTAAAAATGTACAATCCTACCCGCCATTTAATTCAGTGTACTTATACGTAATCGTACGTTAATTTCAGTGTGTGTGTGTGTGTGTGTGTTGCATGAAATACTCCTGTAGGCAGGTTCAATTGAGCGTTGCGAACGGCCCCGGCCGCGTGCGACTTCTCATTAAAACTAATGAGTACGTTTGACGCGTGCGTCATCCGAGCTCACTCCGACTGATTAACGAGCCAAGCGTGGATGCTCGCTATTTCTTAACCGACCAAGGGTAAAGGAGGTTTTCGATTTAATTATGTTTTGTCAAAGTCAGTCATTTTATTGCTGTTTCTATGGCTTATACATTAAGAAATCCATTTCCGTGGAAATTAGCTTTTTATAAGTTATACACTTTATTCATAAAATGTCATGTCAGACGAGTGGAACAGATTACAGTATTACGTACAGAATGGACTCTCTGCGCCTCCCGCCAATCTCGGGTTCCTCACCCGCTCCCCGCGCTCGCCCTGTCGTTTGTCGGACTTTGGGGACATGGCACTTTCATTTGTCAGTCGAGACAAACTTTGCGGACTTCAAGCGTTCGAATTTTAAATGAAGTCACGAGCGAGCGGCAATCAGACGACGTCCTTATCTAGTCCAGTAAAAATAAATCCGTTTGTATGGACCATATCACAGTATTTGCAACTGGGGTGATTCTTTGAAATTATGATAGGAAAATAGCTAAAAATCATAGATAAACAATAATCCCCGATTTATAGACTAGCAGCGTTCCGCGGTTTCACTCGCGTAGTTATGAAAAACGGTGATGATTATGATAATGATAAGTAGCTTATGTCCGTCTCCAGGTCCAAAGCTATCTCTATACTACTTTTCATAACGATCGGTTCAGCCGTTTGAGCGTATAAAGGTAACAAAATTAGCTTTTATAATATCATTATGAAATTGTGTCAAATGTATTTCAAAACACCAGTACATTCATTTAAATAACAATATACTTAGTTGTCTTTTATGTTGTCACAAATCTTATTTTTACTAGACTAAACTTCATACATGTGTGGGTGTGTGTGCGTGTAATATACAGATGTCAACTTGCGTATGTATCTCTAAATAGCGTGCCCTTGTATGGAGTAAGTATACTTACTCCAGTACATGAGTCGCAAAATTTCGGGGTTTTTCGACTCAAAACAGACGTGAGTGTCCCGTAGTTTTTATTTAAAAAGGTATTTAAGTACTTGATATATGGCACTAAAACATATTATAAATATTGACGTCCCACCGAGAGGCTTCAAAACATTTAGGCTTGTTATTTTAGCTAAAATTAAGTTAATGAAAACTAACTTAACGGAGTTTATTAAGCCACTGAAAACAGTTATGAAATATTTTAGAAACTGCGCAATTCGAAGCAAAAGAGTGAAGTAATCATGAACAGAATGAATATTAATAGTTCATAGCGTCCTTTGAAGCGATCCATCTCTCTTCATTTTACCGAAACCCTAATAAATAATATTGTATCTAGATCGAGATGATGGATCTAACGTACACGTTAAGAACATAAATAATGATGTTTTTATTTTAATTTAGTTAATTTGTGCGTTAGGTCTTTATTTCTAATAGGATATTTAGTATGTTAGTATAGGACTTGTCTGATTACATAAATAAAAATTATGCAAGTCAAAAACTTAAATCTAACTTACATATATAGTGTATTCCCGCTTCGAGGTCTTCAAGCTTTTGTCTACTTTGAAGTCTTCAAGCTGGTAGATTTAAGTTTTTAAATATGAATTTCCACAAAGTAACGCCTGATTCAATGAATTTTCAAATCATGGTATTAAATAGATTGTTTTCTACTACGCAGGTCGCCATAATATACATTATATTATGTATGTAATACATATATAAGTGGCCCCTTAGTTGAATGTCATGACGGACCAGTGGGTAATCTAGGCTAAACGTTAAATGAACAACGTAAGACGGCTATACGAATTAGCCCTTTAATTGACAAACAAAACAGAAAGTAGTTAAGTGATATTCAAGCAAGCGTGTTTTTTTACATACTTATAAGTTTTTATAAAAGATAAATAATTTTTCAAGAACTAGTCTTTTATAAGAGGTAATTTTTAACCGATTTCAATGATTCTAAAGATATACTTCAGAGATAGTCCCTAATAATTTAATAAATAGTATTACATAGTTTCGTATTAAGCTCCAATTCTTTCTTTATTTTGTTCGCAAGAGTGTTGATTTATGTAAGTTTTTTTTTAGTTTAATTTATTTATTTTATTCTCTAAAATGTATTAAATTAGTCAACTCATTAAATGCTGAATTGGTCGAGATGAACAGAGATATTTATATTTAGGTAATAACATAAACATAAGACACGTATTTGACTCCATCTCTAAGGTTGGAAACATTTTTATTGCGTAAAGATGGCACCGAGAAACGATTGGGAATCTACACACGAAAGCAAAAATGGGATTTCATACCCTGACTGACGAAAATCTAGATTTTTCCCTCCAGACAGCCTGGAAGTAATGTTTTGACTGAACATAAAAGTCGAAACCCTGGAATACGACAGAGAGACAACAGATCAGATATATTGTGGCTACACATTAGCATTTATTTCTCAATTCCCCTTTCCCTATTAGTTAGGGTCATCATAGCACTTTTCCTTACTCCACTTCACTCAAACGTCATCTCTACGTTCATAATTTTCAAACACATATCATTTTCGCCCTTCTCATTCACACCCTGTTAGGTCTCCTTCTTCCAGCCTTTACGCTTACCATCATAATTAGAGCCTTGTTCAATACATGGCTATCCTCCTTTTTCACAATAATTTATTACCATCTAAAAAGTACAGTGTATGCTAATACAATTTAGTGAAAAAGGCTTAACTAATTGTACAAATAACAGAACGATGTATCGGTACCTGTACAGTCACCTATTCTTTAGCTTTTCGTTGACTAAAACCAGTCAACAGTCAACCAGACTTCGTTTATTATACTCATTCTTAACTTTTTACTCCAAAAAGTATTAGTTAATACTAGATATTTTTTTGTGTGCTCATTGATTTCTCCACTAATGTGAAACCGATTTTATAAATCCTTTTTTAGTTGAATGTGTTACATTTTTAACTTACTTTAAAACAGGAAGATGTTTAGTTATCAATTTGTAGCGTATTTATATATTTTGTTTTAGGTAATGTAATAAGCATCGGGCGTCCACCAGCTCGCTGGATTGTCGAAAAAATTGATAAAGATTGCGGGTAGAACCTGGATAAAATTGACCGAACCGAGACGAGTGGAGTACAAGAAGAGAGGCTTATGTTCAGCAGTGGGCAATACCCACCTGAAAAATGATGATGTCGATGAATTAAAAAAAATGCTTCAGTAGATGAATATTTTGTTGGGAAGTGTGCTGATAGAAGTCGGTTGTTAAATTTTTTTAACTACACAGTACACACTTCGCTGTTCTCCGGAAAAATTACAAACCTAAGCAGAAAATCTTTGTCTCTTTCCTTGTATTTTAATTTAATGATAAATTGGATATCTGTTTGATAACATGTCGCCTGGTAAAGCGAGCGACTACGGTCCAGATGAAGATGACAAGCAAACCTAACTTATATTCAGAATGTCTGTATTTGTCCATCTGCAAATTATTCTTCTGCACCGAAAGCACCACTTTGTAGGAACGCTAAAGCAAAACATCTACTCCTAACGTATTTTATTCGTCAAAGCAAACAGTGGCACAGCTTAAACGGTAGTGTGGAGGCAGTAATTTGTGAAAGTATTGAGTTACTGTGTGTTTACTGTTTACCTAAGTTGGGAGCGTATCGGGTTTGAACCTACTCCTTAGATGGGAATGTTTATGACCGAAAAAAATCACACCAATTTGCTATGAACTTATTTTATATGACTAAAATATTAACCACAGAAAAAATAAAATGCTGGTAAGTATATTGTGCTAGTTTTGTTCAGCATTATGATGGTAAGTACCTACTCATTTATTGTCAGAAAATAATTTTATAGTATTATTGATATTGTATATCAGTTGTGTAATTAGGCCGCTGTTTATACATCTGTCGAGCTGTCGTTCATCCAACGTTGAGGTGCGAGCGCCGCAATACGCGGTGCCAACGTTAAGCTGCGTTCAGAAAAATTATTTTGCCCGTACCGTATCCATAGACCGTATCTCCGTTCCTTTCCGTTCCATATCTCGAGCATCTATGGACGCACTGAAAATAACCCGTGTCTCCGTAACGTCGCGTTGATTATTGCGTGTTCATTTCTGCGTCAAGTGCCGTCCAACCATGTCGTCGACTGCGGAAGCTTATGTGAATTTTACAATTTGTTGCGCATGTTTCTTTGTTTATCTCAATTAAACATGCAGAAGAAATCACCTACATTCTGATAATGACAGAAAACACAACAAAGAGCGTTTTAAAAAGGGTATCTACAAGCATCTTTCCGGGCTAGCAAAGCAACAGTAATGTCATTGATGTTGCAGTTATCCAAGGCGACGGTTATCGCTTACCATCAGGCGAGCCGTCTGCCTTTTTTCTGCACCTTTTTATGTAAAAAGAGAAACAACCAGTGCTTGCGACGATTGAGTCCAGACTGGCGTATACTATAAACCGTATAGTATCACCTTTGAACGAGGTGAAAAAACCGACATGAGATGGATTGGAGCGTATCTGCACCCGTATTGAGACGTCGTACCGTACCGAACGGTGTCCAAACTAACGTTTTACGATCACAGCGTGGATACGAAACGGAGGTACGGTACGGGTAAATGAACATGTCTGGATGTAGCTTTACGTGACGTGCCGTAAGCGCTCGCTGCAAGGACGCAGCAAGTGACGCTCGCAACACGCATCGTGCGTGCAATCCGCGATGCGTTGCGACCGCTTCCAACCGGTCTTTTTGGAAATCCATGTGGGAGACTTATATCCAGCAGTGGACTTCTTGTGGCTGAGATGATGATGATGAATGTTAAAAAAATATACGCTACGAATTGATAACCTCTTTCTTTTTTGAAGTCGGTTAAAAAGTAAAGCATGAAAGAGAACTTAAACATTTTGAAAGCCTCATATTTTATCAGCTAGAAAAACGACTCCAATATTGTATAGAATGTAGAGCATTCCATCGAATCTACGGAGGCACAAAGAGATCTCAATAAAGTTCAGCTCCAAAGAGCCTGTGACAAAGAACTTAACAGATTTATGCAATACCGAAAGTTCTCGCTTTTTGCTATAAAATAGCAGTGCTTGCCAAAAGCAGATAATCTGCGGACAATGATTTTTTAAGATTCTTTAAATATATAGAAAATTACTTTGTAAAGAGCATTAATTCGATTTGGTTAATTCTGGTAACAAGAAACACATGCCAAAATACTAAAAACCTAAGCAACTATTTTGTTATGACAGATTCATACTGAGCACTTTACATAGCTCCATCTAGCATCAAACTAAGCCAAGCCATAGTGTGGAAAACTAAGAGCTGATAGAATAAATTATGAACTTATTTTTAGTACATATGTACATAGAAACACCCAGACACAAATAAACCCGGCAAAGTTCAAAAGTACGTAAGTTTCACTCGCACACTGAGGCTTCCGTACTTCTATGTATGACGCAATACCTACATAAACATGAACACTTACATCATGGGTAATTACTTAATAGAATGCTTATTTTCTGTACGAATGAAATGCAAGGCGTTCACATACGATATCAAGTTTAATTAACACATTAAGTTATTATCTGTATGGTTGTACAATAAAGTTATATTCTATTCTATTCTAAGTGTTATAGTCTATATTATTTATCCAAAGAGATTTTAACACCACCGTTTACTCTATTTCAAGTTTATGTCAGATGACACCAACTGTCATCGAAACATTCACTTGTTGTGATAGCCAGAGCCTAAAAATTGTGGGCAGTCAGGCCGATCACGACGAGGGCTGAAATGAATGGGACAGAAAACAGTGGGGAATCCCGGGAAAATGAAAAGGAGGCGAACTTACTTGGTGGTGTACTTGGGAGCCGTCCTAAGGCGGATATGTAATCCGTCCGGTGATGAGCTGAATGATGATGATGGTCGTGGATGATATGGCTGATGTAGATCAATGTCTAAACAGACTTTCACTTAGTTTTTTGGTGCACCTTTTCACTGAATATAACAGTACCATAAAATTTTCACAATGAGCAGAATACTTTAACATCTTTTTAGGGTTCCGTACTAATGAATTTTGAATATAATCACAGAACAATATGAGAATACTTTAAGTTTTGGCGGGAACCTCTTAGTAACGTGTTGTTGCTTTGTTTTATTTTCTTAAGCTTGTGTTATTTTGAACATTAATACTATAAAAATGGTGGTGTTTTATTCATTAAGTGTTCGATCAAGTGCGTGAGTGTGGGCAAGTGAAATAAAGCAGTAAAACGTGTGATTTTACGTTGTCGGCATAACTCCATAGAAGCTTCTAGTAAAGTCACCATCACTTTATTGAGAAACTTGAAAATATTTCAATACGTAACACTGGCAAATCGCTAATCACGGGGTCCAATACAAAAAAGAAGAAGAAGAGAACACTACTTGTAACCGTGAGAGCACACAGACAAGAGTTTTGGCGGGAACGTCTTAGTAACGTGTTGTTGCTTTGTTTTATTTTGCTTAACTTGTGTTGTTTTGAACATTAATGCTATAAAAATGGTGGTGTTTTATTCATAAAGTGTTCGATAAAGTGCGTGAGTGTGGGCAAGTGAAATAAAGCAGTAAAACGTGTGATTTTACGTTGTCGGCAAAACTCCATAGAAGCTTCTAGTAAAGTCGCCACCACTTTACTGAAGCAGGACTCGACTTATAAATTGACTTTATACGTGACTTAGATTGTGACTAGAACATTTACAACTTGTTTTATTCAAGAAACTTGAAAAAATCCTAATACTTGACACTGGCAAATGATTTAATGCGGGTCCAATACAAAAAAGAAGAAGACTCGAGCTTACCCGCCACCATCTGACAGATGACTTTGACAGTTGTCAAATATTTTATGTGGCGGGAACACTTGTCATGTTTCGATACTTTTTTGTAGAATCAGCATGAAGGTTTTAATTATAATTTTCCATTTTTTTTTCAAAATTCTCTATACAATCTTGTTTCGCTCATAACCAGTTTTTAGTATTTGTAGATTTACATCAAAGTTATCCCTACAATCTTGCCAATTTGAATACTTGTACGTATTACCGTTCATAAGATATGGCTGCTTAAGTGTAGGACAGATAGATATGTCGAAAATTTAGGAGTCTTTTGTTAACTACAGAATCCAAAAAACGAGAAGATGGTCCACGTCCTGTTTATAATATAAACCCTGCTCCGATTATTACCCTGAAAGATAATTTCGCCACATTAATAACAAGTTTTATCACTTAAATCTCACGAGGCAATAAATATTACAAATATCAAGCGTATTAATAAAAAATACAGCGCCATATTTCATTTGAGCTACTTTTCAAATAATAACTGTGGAGCGCGGGTAGTTTTAAAATAAATCTTGAGCGCGGCATTGTGCAGCGAATTTTAAAACAGCACCGAGTGCTATCGAAACTTTTTCAACGTTTATTCGGACGTCTATCTGTAGTAGCCAGCTGAGGGTAGTAGAAAAAACGTATATGCCATTTTTATGAAGCCCAAAAATAGTATGAAAACATATTATTTTACGGGCTTACCTTTATACTGCCTGTGGACTCTGTTTAAAAATTATGTATCGAACTTTGGTTTAACTTTATTTAACTAACACAAATGCCAACGGAGCTTTTGCACATTTACTATGTAGATTTGTAGTGCTTGATAATCCAATCATTTCTGCGAAAAAGGTATTAATGTTGCATCAGAAATGACGAAGGTACAGCGATATCAGTGTGCCATACGCAAAACTGGGGAAAAAGACGGTAATCATGTGGGTTGTGATGTGACGTAGCCATCCTCTCGTCGGTCACCTATATGTATACATACTGTTAATGTATTCTGTGCTCACACATGCATAGTTATCCTAATCCTAACTATCCTAACGTCTGTCGTCTGTCTGACAGTTTTGTTCTCTTCACGGCTAAAAGGTTGAACCAATCAAATTGTATTGGTTGAAATTTGGTACAGAGATTCCTTAGAACCTGGAGAAGGACATCGGATATATTTTATCATCATCATAATTTTTCATAATTATGCGGGGTGCAGTGAATATTTCCATAAGATTGCAAATATTTCGTATAGCTTCTTACATTAAGGAATTATTTTGTAACACTCAACTTTATACTCATTTGATGTATGCTGAATAGCAAATACCCTGTTCCAGGTTGGTCCAGCAGCAGACTTTAGAGCTGCGACTAGGCGGCGAGAGGCGCGCGATACCTCTCGATTGCCGTTCAAACAAATACTATCTGCTCCGGCCGCCTTTTGTTTCTTTCATATACTGGCGGTCAGAAAACTGGGTTGCGGCGGATGAGTTAGATTCTTCAATTCTAACTTGTAGGTAACAAAAAATTCACGCGCTATTTATGTTGAAGCTGAAACTTTTATTACGTGATAAATTCTTGATTACCTACCTATAGATGATGATCCACTGATGGGAAAAGCTCTCCCACTTCCCTACGTAATAAATTATTATTAAGATCTTGATATTAAAAGAACCGGTATTGATATTATGTTTATCTTTAAAATTTCATAAAATTCTGGCTTATAGTTCTAAAAAACTAATTCTTTCGTTAATGATAAGTACTTACCTACTTATCATTAACGGAAAATTAATTGTATCAGTTATTCAATAAATTATTTCTATTCTATTCTAATAAGCATAAATTCGCCTAAAATAGGAGCCGTCTTTCTTGCCTTCGTCAAAAATTGCTTTTTCAACCAAATTCTACGAAATACTTTGGCGTGCATAGAAATAGGTCCAAAAGCCATAATATTATATAATATTCAAATACGCCACCAATCTATCAATATAATGTACAATAATATATATTGACAATAAAAATAATTTTGTGTAATCAGTTTTATATTAATGTCAATGTTGAATCGCTTCATTACCTTCTTAGATATGATCTGGTTGTTTTTAAATAGCGAATGAATTGGTTTCTTCTAGGTAAGAGCGCTCTATCGTAGACCGCAACATCAGGTGAGTTGGAGGTCAAGCGCAAACCTATTTCTACATAAAATATAAATATATATCTACTGACTTCAAAACTACATCTATTTCAAAGGGGTCCTATGTAAATAGGGCGAATTCTGTGTTCAAAGGTACGAAAATTCTCAAAATATCCGCTGCGCTCTTCTAAACACAAAACTAATTGGAAACATAATAAAAGCGGCGTCATTTAAAATCCACGAGTAACATTTATCAAGATACGGAGCTCCATTTGCATTTATAGTGGTTATTTCGATGTAACTCACACTTTTTTCGTATTCGGGCGCGTTGTCGACGCGAAATTATGGGGTAACACCACTCATACATAGAAACTTCTTTGTATAAGTTTGCATGGAGTTCCAGGAATACGACGCGAGAGAAAATTATTTAGTGAGCCACGCTGAGCTGTAGCTTTATTTTTTGATGTAAAGAACACATTGTGCTATGGGTGTTTATTTTCTTTATATTGGACCCGCACGATCAGCTTATTTGCCAGTGCCGAGAGTTGTGTTAATGTTCCATTGATAATACAAGTAATGTAATTACTATACATAGTCTCAGTCAAGTTAGTAAATAATTCTCATACTACACGACGAATCGTAGACAGGACCTGGGGCCTGAAACCGACTTCAAAAAATAGTTGGTGTACGTACCTACTTAGATAGACGTCCAATATTGATTTTTTTCGTGTTATTTCTCACTTTTCATTTAATTAGATTGTTTTGAAGTCGGTTTATTTTTTTTATTACTTTTTAGTGTTAAAACTTGAGAAGATATTATTATTTTATTACTACAACGAAATAAAAGTTTTCCAACTAATTATTATCGTTGAAAGCCCCGACCAAGCTAGAATCCCTAGGCATTATCAAAACAAGCCCAGATTGGCCCAAAAATATTTACACGTACATAAACTTTGGTCGTTTCACGAAATTGACTTTAAAAATAAACATACCAACTCGTTACGTTAATGTATGCGAAAATGAGTTTCCCAAAGTTAAATAAAGAGTACACGTATACAACGCCTGCCAGAGTTAACGGCACCCAGCTTAAAAAAATAAAGTCGCTCCATGACTTACCCTTGTCGAAACCTTTGAGTTACGTAATCAGTGGAGGACTCCGGGGCCGGGACTCCTGTCTTGGATTCGAGTACTCGAGACTTGACTGGTTCCGTCCCGTCCCAACTTATCAGTCATGTCTACTTTATTTGAAACAATAAAGAGTATTTTGCTCGGGTAAAAGACTTATTGAGGCACTTAAACTATCTCGTGCCTAAAAAGGTTAGTTTCAACCCTTTTGTAACAATCCACTATTCAGCAATAATTTTGCCAAATTTTTGTCCTGGCAATGTACGTCTATATTAATATCATGGAGAACGATCACAGGCTCGTTAGCAAATTAAAATTCAGCTCACCGACCAATATTTATATACCTAAACACTGCGATGACACTCCGTGTCGCCGGTAGGAGCCGGCCGCCGCGCTACCGCGTCGCTTCGCCGGCGAACGTCGGAACGTTTCATTTCATTTACAATTCGATCATTGGGCTCGGAATTTATCCGTAGTCTTGACTGATGATATAATTTAAATATTTAATCATACTTACTAGTTGCTTAGTGATCGGAAATATTAAAGTTTGTTGGTAAGGATTATCTTGTAGGTATTTCATAATTTGTAATCGTTTGATAACAATTATGTCAAATCAAATTTTCAAGATTTTACAATTAATTAAAATAGTAAAACTACCTCACTCGAAACCGATGACATTAAACGAGAGGTTCTTCTCATTCTTCATTTAGCTCATTCCGCGAAATCCGTTAGGAAATCGAAGGCAAAACTCAATTTCACTGAAACTGGACAAAATTATTTTATTCCTCTCCGCTCAGCTATTTCCCACTCCCTTATCGCAGTGGTGGGACGGAGACAGTGAGTTGACAGTCAATCATCGGTGATTCGACGCATAAGTAGGTAGGTATTTGATTTTCAGCGTGCTTTAATGAGTTGACGCATATCTAGCCTGGGTCGACACTCGAATGTACAAGTTCGAGGAATGCCCATGATAAGAAGACAGTTTTTAACAATGCCGTTAAATCCACCAGAAAAGCAATTTTTAGAGCTTAATTTGAGCAAAACAAAAGCAAGAGAGGCGTCTGCCCTGCAGTGGGGCAGTAACGACTGACAAAAGCAAGAGAGGCGTCTGCCCTGCAGTGGGGCAGTAACGACTGACAAAAGCAAGAGAGAATATAAACCGAAAAGGGACACATTTAACACTAAGTATTTATTATTATTTTTTTAGAAAAAACTTGGTTACCCTTTGAGTAACCAGTTTTTTTCTGCGCAATTGAAATATCGATCATCTCTGCTATCTCTGTTGAAACTAGATGGGTCTTATTAACTGTACATAGCAGTAGAAAAAAAATTCACGGACAATTCACTTCTATATACCTCTGGATACACTCCCTTTGGACGTAAACAAGCCAGTGATCTCGATGGTGGTATACCTACCTACCTATTGTACCTATTGTATTGAAAACCTGAACATACGAGGAGTCCCCGATTCTCGTTTTCCCGCCTTTTTTGAGATAGTTATAGTCCCAAAGAGAATGAAGCTTGGAAATATTACACCAGTTAGTATTAGGCCGCCAGTTGTTACACTAGTTTTTAAATAACTTATCTTGATTGTTTTCTAAGGTGTGTACAATAAAGAGTTTATCTATCTATATCTCACCTGGTCTGAAGAAATGTGGTCGTGCCGACCCTAGTAATTACAGGCCTATTTTGGTTACATCCATTCCATCTAGACATAGACAGAAATGTATTGTAACAAATAACATACAACAGAGAATATAAATCATACACACAATATAGATAGCCCCAACCCCAGCATAATGCTAGTTGTAAACAACCAGCGCTGGTCTTCCGCTGGGATTGGTAGGTGACATCTTGTGCAAAATTATGGAGATTTTCTTAGTTTCCTTGCGTAGTCTCGAGTATCATTGTCTATATTCTGTAGGATTCATTTCAATGAGTGTGCGCAAACTTCACGACCTTATTTCACCCTCCCCGTCCCACAAAAGGACTAGCAAAAAGTCGGCACATCGGCACATTACTTAACACCCATTTTGCGGTGGACTCCTGAATATAAACGACAAAGACGTTGACAACGAATCTATATTTTAAGTAATAAAACATTTATATCAACACGGTAGAGCGAGTTATTTAATGTCGTTAATAACGGTAGCTAGCGTAACGAGTTACAGCCAACCGACTCAAGCTCTCATAAATCACCTGTTCTCAAGTTAACCTTATTAACCGAGGTGCTAGTTGCGCCGCCCAGAGTTACTTGATATTACAGATCCTAGTTAACAGGACGTAGTTTAATCAAGTATAGTGGTTAAACTGTAACAATTATTAATTTAATATGAGTTAAATCATGAGAATAATTTAAAAAAAGAAGAATAAATAAGAAAATATTATTTTCTCATTTTAAGATTTAATGATTTTAAAATATTTCTAGTTCAAAGTATATTTCTTAACTATACTTCTAATATATTTAATTACAACAAGGTGCAATGGTTTGTTTTGATTGGGGCATTCTTTTTTTTTTTAATTTTATTCAGCTAGTTTTTAGGGTTCCGTACCCAAAGGGTAAAAACGGGACCCTATTACTGAGACTCCGCTGTCTGTCCGTCCGTCCGTCCGGCCGTCCGTCTGTCACCAGGCTGTATCTCATGAACCGTGATAGTTAGACAGTTGAAATTTTCACAGATGTATTTCTGTTGCCGCTATAACAACAAATACTAAAAAACAGAATTTAATATATATATAAGGAGGCTCTCATACAACAAACGTGTTTTTTTTTACTCGTTTTTGTTCGATATTGATAACGGCAATCGGTAAATACTTGAAATATTCACAGAATATTGAGTTATATTATTCACTTTAAAAATAAATAATTAAATTAAAATAAAATTAATATTTAAGGAGGTTCCCATACAACAAACGTGATTTTTTGCCGTTTTTATAGATAATGTTACGGAAACCTTCGTGCGCGAGTCGCCCCCCTTCGTTTGTCCCTTCACGTCATATTTTCACAAAATCTTCGTTATCGTTTCTATAATCAAAATCGTTTCTCAAATGACCTAGCAACAAGTTTAAGATATGATGATACTTTATTGTATGTACAGAATAATTTTCGACTAGACAATAAACGTTTTCGTCAGTAAAATAAACTTCCTCCTATTTACCCCATTAATTCCTGCTTCTTCAAAACTTTCTTGACAAGGACTTACTTAGAACTGGGTAATTAATGTCTCTCAAATATAAATAAAACTGGATGCTAAATTTCTAAACGAGAACTTTTGGGTGGATTGACCCTTAAATATCCCTAATACCTTCTAGGTCTACGCGCTTCATCTTCGGCCACAGCATCGCTTTTTATCAGGTGTGCTGGTGGTCAAAGATAGAGCTATTATTTAAATTAAAAAAAAAAATAACAATCGCCTACGACTAAGAAGCTCAAATTGTAAAGCCGAGCCTCAATATGATTGGTTAAAAATACCGCTTCGGCCGCGTACGTAACTATAGTATCGTACGACATGTAGAACCAACAAACATGCATACACAAATAAAAAATAAATCATCCAGAAACTCAATTTTTGAATCGTACGCAAGCCATCGCATACGTACTTATATGACTTTCTTTCGAAAGATACTTGAAGTCTTGTTGCGTGAAATTTTCACAAACTAATATTTACTTGTATTGTAAAATTTTACTATAGGTAATTTGCCAAATCGGTTGTTTTTTAAATCAGACACATGAGTTCATCTGCCCTCAGGCTCCTAGCTTAGACAACTGAATATAATATACATATTTCCCTTCTAATTAGATGTAATTTCACTAGAAAATAATATATAAAATTGTTGAAAAGCAATAAATTTAATTTGATTTGATTTACTTGTATGTTTATAGTATTAATAAGAAGTAAATACCTATTGTGAAGTGAAACTTCAGAACCCTACACTGCCCATTATGCAATAAAAAATAAATGGCCCAAACCGTCTCGAGTGAGACATGCATTTATAAGGGTTCCGTAGCTAAAGATGTAAAACCAATTGGCGAATATTACGTTTAGATTTCTTTGCAAAAAGTCGACCTACCAAAGCTCCACAGACTCCGAGGTCTGTGTCTTTTATAAACTAATACAAACTGTTTCATAACTAAGTTTCATTTTTTTTTTTACTAATATACTTACAAGAATGACGTATATGTAATAAATATTAACACTCAATTAACATACATGAGTGTGTAGGCCGACCCAGTCCAAGTCCCGCAAGCACCGCACGTTCATGAGTTGATGCCAGCCAGCCTTTTATGTAGAGCTGAGTCTTTGTTTTTTTTTTTTTTTTATAATATAGGTGAAGCAAAAAGGCAGACGGCAAATTTATAAATATTTCTCGTAGCTATTACTAAACCCTACAAATTGGCCAATAGTCATGACTTTTTGTATACAGCTATAGTAATAACTTAGTAATAAACTATTCCTGTGCTTTATGATGTCAGGTATCTTACTGTGTGTGAGTGCACTGTGCCCCGGCCCGCACGTGTTGATAATCACCATTTTAATAACCGCGTATTATTAAGGGTATTGGGCGCGCAAATAAGATTATGTGACGCTGCCGTTACTCCGCGGTTACGGAGAACATTAGCGATACAGCAGCGTTCTCAACATTATTTACTGGAAATAGCAGTTTGATATGGAATATAGTTTAGTAAGATTAATTATTGTAACACAGCCAACTTATTATCCAAGATGGTAGAGATGCCAAAATTGTAATAAGAAAGTTCTTATTAACTGCTTTTTCAACCTGTTGACCGTTGAAGAAAATCCGTTTCGTTAAATTGACTGATATATTGCCAATGACCCACCTATTACGACTTGTTACACTTATTACGTTGTTGTGTGCTATAAGAGTCACATTAGCATTAGCGTCATCTTAGCCGCAAGAAGTCCAACGCTGGGCATAAGCCTTCCCATGGATTTCCAAAAAGACTGGAAGCGGCTTGCATGCAGCGTCTTCCCGCCACTTGTATGGGGTCGTCTGTCCACGTTTTGGCTGTAGCTTGTCTGTAAATATAATGTGCTTTAGTATAAAATAGTACTTGTTATCAAAACTTGCTATTAAACAAAAATAAAATAAATATCAAACAAAACACAACACGAGACTCTTTCCGAAAAACGTATCGAAATGCGCAAGTAAAAAGTGCCGTGTTTCAAAATCACGTTACCTAGGAAATTTGTCGTAAAAACGTACTTTACCGGGTCGAGTGAATCACCTACCACGGGTACTCGAACGAGATGCGTCTATTGTTGTAGCTTATACAAATACGAAGGTAAAAGTGAGTTTTATTGAGATTTTTACGAATCGAGGTGAAGTACCTTGTTAAACGAAATCTATATCTGTATATGGCTTTTGTCCTGAGTCACTAACTTACTGTCAGATAATGTACAACTAAACCCAATTATGTATTATACGTAGATAGGTAAGGTAAATGCTGGACTCGTCTTCAGTCGCGATACGGCGAGCAACGCTGTAGATGCTTTGTGTCGTGAGTTGTGAATAATGGCAATGCTGTTCTATATGTTTTGGAAATGTAACACCATAAGGCCAAGATACTAAAAGGCCTTAAGGATGTGTCTTACCTTGAAAGTATTGAGAATTGAGATTTGCCATGCTTTTACTTCATATTCTATATGTATAACTTCTCTATAGATAAAATCTCACTGCCCAAACCTTAGAGATATGGAATTTGGAGCGTCTTCCTTATGAAGTTATAAGTTTACACTAAGAAAATCAAGTAATGATACTTTCATAGTGTCCGTGGAAGTTTAATTCGAATTTCTGTTCATAGTTGAAGCCAAAATCTATATGAATGTGTACGACCTTTACGTAATTACTGTCTCTGATATTCACATGAGCATTGGAATTATATTTCAAGGTGATAGTTATTTTTGGTGTGCTTTGGTCACAGAAGAGTTGGGAAGTGAGATTGTGCCTTTGCTTACCTGCTGTAACCCTGGTTTTTGAGTATTCTTTAGTAAATACACTTACCGCAGAGGACAAGCTGAAAAATGAGAAGCTGTCTCATTACTTTGTTATTGTTTGGTTATCATTCCTTGTAAACCTTTCTCTGGCTTGTGGAGAGGTAATAAATGCTATAATAGTCCAGTGAACGGCGAAATCACTCATTAATTTCATTTCACCACACTTACAGAATATTGACTTGATTTACTATTAATTGTAAAAAGAAATGAAAAGATGATTTGTTTTGGTTTGGGTTTATGATCATAGGTTATGTGACAGTGGCAGAGTGACTTTTGCACTTGTCAACGTCGAATGATAAAGCGGTCACGATTTCTTACGCGCGTCGTACGATATTACAAGCATGTGATAAAGACAAGTGATCAATTTCTGATAGCAATCACATTATTGTTTATCTGTTTCTTATATTATCTGAAGGTTGTTGTTTGTCGTTCCGCAATGAAGTTAGCTGTTGTTCCAGGAGGGAAGCGAAGTGTCCTAATTATCGGCGTTGATTGGTTGATATTGGTGATAGTAAATGTCTTGTGTATTGAAGTTAGCTGTTGTCTAGGAAGGAAGCAAATAATTATCGGCGTTAAGTTGTTGTGATCGGAAATTGCTATTTCTTGTGAAGTAAAGATTTTGTTTTTACAAGAAGCCGTTGTTTTTACGAAAACTGAGAAATTTTATTTTTCTTTTTGCAGCAAGATACTATAGACTTGCGTATATATTTTTAATTTCAACTCGATACCTTCACGCGTTCCCTAGATAAAGGTCTTGACACCCGTACGGACGGACAGACGGACAGACGGACAACAAAGTGATCCTATAAGGGTTCCGTTTTTTCCTATTGAGGTACGGAACCCTAAAAATCGACTAAGAGTTTGTCAAGGAACGACGAATTCATAAAGATGAACTAGTGCAATAAATATTAGTTAGGAAAACTAAATCTGCGTAAAAACTGTTATTCCAAAATAGCCTACGACAGAAAAAGTAAGAACCCAGTTGTTGACCAAATCGAATGCAGACTGAGCACAATTGTTGTAAGAAAGCTTACGAGTCGAGGTTCTGTTCCCAGAATTAATAGTGTTGTATTTAAAAAAATATATAAGCGACTCGTTTATGGAAATTCCCATAGTACTCCCGATAGAAAATATTCACTTTATCCAATTCCGGGGGAATCCTACGAGACGATATAAAATTGTTGCTCCCACGGCGGTTGTTAATAAATCCGCTTATCTTCCGGCTCCCCTCCCCCCCGCAGGCCGCATCTCACTCCCCGTGTACCGTCCCCCGCCCCGCCTCAGTTATGATGGGGTGAATGCGCTTTGAAGGCTCTATAAGTAGTAGGTAAGGAGGTATATGCAGAGCGAGTAGTTTTTAAACCAATTGTAATTGAAGCAGATTATTAAAAGAAAAATAAAATACCTGACTGCAGAATAAAGGTTTTTACAATCTCTAATCTAAATCAACTTACGATTTCGTTACACTTGATACGCTGTTGATTGTACGTTTTATGTGAGAAAGTATGCGTAAAATCGCTGTAAAACATTATAAATCCGTATTCTTTAGAATAATTTTAGTAAAATCACTTATTAACTACGAAAATGGTAGTTGGAGGTTACGAAAAAAGGTTTTATTTTTATTTTTGCGAGATATTATGTATTATTATTATTATTACAAAAAAAATATAGCCTATGACACTCAGGGAATGAAGGCAAATCTAACGACACCTCGAATATCCAAATTAAATTAGCTATGTAGTTGTAGGTACTAACTGAATTTAAAACATACTTAGGTAGGTACCTACTGAAAAAATTTGAAGCTAGAGCTTCAAACTTTTTCCTTATGCCATTATTGTAATAGTTGCATGTATTATACATTTGATGGACAGATGACCTCATACAAGTGGCGGGAAGACGCTGGATGCAAGCCGCATCCAATCGGTCTTTTTGGAAATCCATGAGGGAGGCCTATGTCCAGCAGTGGACTTCTTATGGCTGAGATGATGATGATTATACATTTATATAATTAATTAGCTTTTTATTTTGATCGGGTAATTTATGTTACTAATGGAAACACGGGTAATTTATTAACCGGCGTCTCACCGTATCTAAGATGTAAATTGTCACATAATGAAATAAGTTATAATTATTTTCTAAATAAAATGATACGTGGTAAATAATTGATACTTTCATAACTTATCGAAACAAGGCAAATGTCATCTAGTCTCAGCTGTGGCCACAGTTGCTGAAAAGTGGTCGAAACGGGAGGTTGTTAATTTCATGTAAAATATACGCAATTAAATTTCAAATAGTAACAATAGCGCAGACTCAAGAAATCATTACTACGTCATTTGACTATACTAAGTATAGAGTAACGTGATGACTGTCATGTATTTAATATCTCGTTACATTAAATCCAGGATTCAGTGTCCTGATACGCAATGAGTTTTTCCTATAAAAATAATATCTACAAATAAAATGTCATATACGAGAAAAACCTTATTCATAAGATTTCAGAAAGTTTACCACAAATGTTGAATTCTCTCTTGTCTCGGATGTCTGTGATTTTAGCTGAATAGCAAAGACTGTAGCTTCAAAATGTCGAATATTTATTATTTTAATGTAGAATAGCCCACAAATATATAAAAAATTAAAACATTGTTATATATCGGAAAAAATGCGGTTTTAAATTGACAGTTTAAAATTTCGCGCGAAAACGGTTTTATTTTTCCGATGACGTCACTCCTGTCTGTCACTGGTCGTACTCGTTCGTCGCTGGCTTTCTTAGGTATGGAATTCATATTGAAAGAGTGATTAGAAGACTGCGCGAATTTGCTTTTCTAAAGCTAAGTACATGCCTGCGTGTTGATCATTTTCTAATTCCCCATTTAGACTATAGTATAATCATTTGTTGTGCGCTTGTCAATTTACAATCACCTTTAATTAAAATTGAATAAAAATTAGTATTAACAAAGCATATAATTTTATTTTATAAATTTACGATACGTTAGCCCCTTCTCATCTCAGTGGGACAGTTCAAAGGCGCCGCGGCGGAGGTCGCAGAAGACGCCAAGCGGCGCAAATACGTATATCTTTCTAGCGATTACATTTTTGTGTTGCTCGGTGTCGGAACTTTTGGTCCATGGGGTCAATCCACAAAAAAGTTTATAAAAACAATAACACCTCGTTTAGTCGACGCCTCTGGTGAAAAGAGAGCTGGCTCATTCCTCGCACAAACAATTTCATTATCGATTCAGCGTGGGAATGCAGCCAGCGTTCTAGGAACTCTACCACACGGGCATCAACACATTTTTGATTTTTAATTTATTATTCAAAATTTCAGTTTTATTTGGTTTATTTAATTTGTAGGTATATCATTATTATTTAAGTTTTATAGGTTATTTTAGTTTATTTCTATTTAAGTACACATGTAAATATCGTCTAAATTAATTATGTATGCTAATTTACAAAAAAGTTTTAGAAAAAATATATGTTTAAATATTATATATATATTTTAATTTGGGAAATACAGCATCAATGCAGAATTTTTTTGCAGCATTCATAACAGACACTATGCTGTTATCATATGGCACATTATAAATATCTACTTCTTTTAATTTTTCAAAGTTTGGGAGTTTCTATACAGAAAAGTGCCATTTTTCTTTCGCTAAAAAACATTTGAAGCTGCACAATCTTCATATTGGCAGGACTGAACCAAGCTTTGCGTTTCATTTATAATAGTTGTAACACGATAACCTACTTTACGTACTTTATGCTCCAAAGTAATTCCACTTTCTACTGTACCTACATAATTCTCCATCTGTTTTACTACTGTACCTACATAATTCTCCATCTGTTTTAATTTGGATATAGCCGATTGCGTTATCGCCGCAAGATTCTCTTGTTGAGCTGAAATAACTGCTATGTGTAGAAGCCGCTGAATAAAATACAAAGTTTAACAACTATGATTTATAGATACCGAAAGTAGTAATTTAGTCCCTTACATTCATATACTTGAAAACTCTGCACTTTCGACAAAAAAAGTTATAAGCATGTCAACACTAGCTCTTGGTAAATTCCTGGAGTCTGATTTGATAGACCCAACTTACATTTTTATTAAAAAAACGCAAAATAATATTCCCAAATAATATTCACTTTTACAACCGTAACCTCAAATAAGTTGTCATAACAGGAGTGACGTCACTAAACGCTGATTGGTGTTTAACGCTGGTACGTCTTGTTTCAAGTCATTTTTAGGGTTCCGTACCTCAATAGGAAAAAACAGAACCCTTATAGGATCACTTTGTTGTCCGTCTGTCCGGGTGTCAAGACCTTTATCTCGGGAACGCGTGAAGGTATCGAGTTGAAATTAAAACCATATACGCAGATCCATAGTATCTTGCTGCAGAAAGAAAAATAAAATTTCTCAGTTTTCGTAAAAAAAAGTTACAGCCGAATATGTCGTAAAAAACGCACATTTCGACACTCACAGAGGAATCAAAACCTATGGGGTACTTCCCGTTGACCTAGAACTCTGAAATTTGGCAAGAAGCATTGTGTTAGAGTACACATATAGGAAAAAATCCTAAAACTTGCAAGAAATGAGGGCTGCCTGAAACGTTCGCTCGCTCGGATCCGAGTGGGAGGCGCCGCTACTATAGCCCCTACTCGGATCCGAGTGGTGAGCAAGGAATGTGTTAAATATTTTTACGATGTATATTTTTCGGTTTATGAAGGAAAAAAAAAAATATGATTTCCCCCTTTTATTTAGTTTGTACGGAACCCTCGGTGGGCGAGTCTGACTCGCACTTGTCCGGTTTTTTATAGATAATGGTACGGAACCCTTCGTGTGCGAGTCCGACTCGCACTTGGCCGGTTTTTTTTAATTCGTAATTATTGTTAAAAATCAACAATATGTAAATTAAAAATGTTGCAGCAGTGGTCTTTCTTTTATATTTTTTTTACATTTTAATCATACAATTTTCATAAATATTCTAGTTGCATCTTCGCTATTGTGAAATATTTACTTACCGAACATAATAAACAACAAGAACCGGTTTTGCATCGGCGAGCGCACACATCGGCGCACGCAAACTGCCCAGTTAAATGCAATCATTTAAAAAATGTTTATTCATTATAAAAACGTTTTACTAATATAAACGGTGTTGCTTAAAATTATATTTATTTTTAAATTTAACTACGGAACTCTGGCAAGAACTCTTGACATTTTTTCACATTTTGTTTGAGATGAAGGGAACAATCTCTTGCCTTATTTGAATTACATTCTAATTCAATTTGTTCGAGGATCGCTAAATCTTACAGGAGATATTAACACAATGCACATTATATATTTCGCTTTGTAAAATCATGTTTAATGTATTCAAAAAAAAACAAAAATTTTTATGGCCACAAAATTTACATGAAACATAAGAACATATGAAATATGAAACATATTTAGAAGAGGTGCGTCAGGCTCCGGACTAGGATTCTTGTCCGGATAGGTGGGCACCTATACTAGGCTCACCTACACAACGCTGCGGCGACGTTGTGGAGATGAGCCGTTAACATGTTGTACTTATTTTGCTAATCGCGGGAAGTTGTCGGCTCCGGAATAAGAACAAGAATCCTAGTCCGGAGCCTGACGCACCTCTTCTAAATATGTTTCATATTTCATATGTTTCATGTAAATTTTGTGGCCATAAAAAATTTTGATTTTTTTTGAATACATTAAACATGATTTTACAAAGCGAAATATATAATGTGCATTGTGTTAATATCTCCTGTAAGATTTAGCGATCCTCGAACAAATTGAATTAGAATGTAATTCAAATAAGGCAAGAGATTGTTCCCTTCATCTCAAACAAAATGTGAAAAAATGTCAAGAGTTCTTGCCAGAGTTCCGTAGTTAAATTTAAAAATAAATAGAATTTTAAGCAACACCGTTTATATTAGTAAAACGTTTTTATAATGAATAAACATTTTTTAAATGATTGCATTTAACAAAGCAATAGACCAGTGCAAGCAGTGCAATATTTTTTAAATTACAACCGGTTTTATTTTGGTCAGTTCTTATTAAATCATTTGACAGCTGTCAATTTTGACACCAATAGACGCACTTATCTCATATACTGTACTTTTTGTACAGTACCTATATGAGATAAATGCGCCTATTGGTTAAAATTTGATCGTAATTTATTATACGAAATATTTCATTCCTGCATTTCATACCATTATTTACCTAACAAATCTAGGATTTCTCTGTTTTCCTTAAGGTGTCCAAAATTTTCACCTTACGTATTAAATAATAGACTTATATACTGAGTATCGTGAATTATTTAGAATTTCATCTTTAGTCTTTGATTTTATTAGAACTAGTTTGTAAGATTGAAATAAGGTCTGTTTATTTTCGTATGTGCTAAATAACTATTGAATAGAGAATAAGACAATATAATTGTTAGGTTTCACCACGGAACCCTAAAAACGTCTCGCTGCGGTGACTCTCTAAACGAGACGGCGATTTTGCATAATGAGGACCTGTACACGATTAGGTTTTAACGATGATGACTCTACCAGACCAAAACAACTCACAGAAAAACCTACTTTGACACAATATAAATTAGGTACAAAGTAAGTAAAATCTCAAAGGGTAGATTTCGTCTTGCCTAATTTATATTCACATCGTGTCCGTAGGCGTCATGCTCAGTAGACAAAATAATGTATTCCGCGTAGATCCTTCGGCGTAGATTAAAAAAAAATAACCGAAAGTTTCCTTTGCAGTTTCCTCTATTTTTCTTTTAATTTTCACTCAACTTTTTTCAATGTTTGCCGTATTTTTCCGTTTTATAATTGGTCTTTGCCATGGAAATCTCGAACAAAGGATGGGAAGCTCCGTAATTTACCCGGATTTCGAACTCGTTATCGTGATCTCAACTTTTGTGGAGTTTTTTTTTGTTTTTTATTTTGTACAAGTGCGATTGTCTTGTTTGCCGTGACGTTGAGATCTTTTGAGCAATCAAATTTTTTGTTTACGCCGAGCCTTATTTAGGGTTCTTAGTGCGGCGAACATTACACGATTTATTAGAGTTTCAAACGCTGTAAAAGCTCCAGGTTGATGGTAATTTAAACCAATATATTTATCTTTCACGTAAAATTTATTTACTGCGATACCCAGTTAATATTCACCAGTACCTAAGTCTAGATTGGTTTGAAGGCCAGACAAAACTAGAAGTGTAATCAAAACTTTAGTCTGTGCTTTAGTTGTTCAAAGTTTTTTAAGCGAGTAATTCTACGCTTCTATTTCGATTTTAAATTTTTACCCGACATTTTAAGAAAGAGTATATTTATTTATTTAACATACAACAGCGTAAACCGATATTGATGTATGAGATGTCGTGATTCATATGTACTTCCCAAATGTTCATTACTAAATTATCATAGTAATACAACTCTAATAAAAATAAAATAAAATTAATTTTTACGAAACCTCTTATGCCAAATAAGTGGATATTAAATTTAAACTATATGTACTTACCGAGTTTTTCACAAAAACTTGCACTTAACTATTTTAAATCACACTACAAAAATTACTTTTATGAAATGAAACAAATTTTAACGGATTTATCGCGTAGGTGTTTCAGATAGTGACAACCGCGAAATCATAAAAAATATCATGCTCATATGTAGTCCGATATTTTGTCTTTTTTGTCGCTATAAATAGAAACTTTATTTATTACTGTATTTTTTATTTTCTGTATTATTACTGTATTATTGGAATGTTCATTTTTTTTTTTTGAATAATTTTTACTAAGCTCCTAACTAAAGGAGCCACGAAGCCAAAAGAAAAATAAGCGTTAATAAAATCCCAATGGAGTAAACTCCATGCTAATGTCTCTAAAGCAAGCAACCCATTCACTTTTACTGGATTTTTATGAGACCCATAGCTAAAAGTAAAACACTGCTGAGTCATATCATAACATAACCTGAAGAAGCAGTAGGGCAACTGCATCTATCTATATTGTTTTTTAAAGATTTTTTAGTTAAAATTTTGATCCTCTTTTTAACCGACTTCCAAAAAGGAGAAGGTTCTCAATTCGTCTATATGTTTTTTGCATGCGTGTTACGTCATTACTCCGCCAATTATGAATTGAATTTGATGAGTTTTTTGTAGGTGGTCCCTTATAAATTTAATAAAATATGGTTTAGTACTTTGGTTTCAAAAATAAAATGACTGAACAAAATGTGTCGTCCATAGAAATTTCGATAGTTTTCATAATAAGCAGGTACGGCTTCAGGTGTAAATTTTCTAAAATCCTTTCAGAATGTGCGGTTATATGTCTTCATAAATTTTACTTCCACATTTCAAGTCTTTTCGTCCAGATGTTTAGGTAATACGTTGTTGGTTAATCAGTTATTCTAGACCCAGAAGGAGATGGCGGGATGAACTAGACTCCTTTACCAAAGATTGGACACAAAAATCGTTAGACCGAGCAGAATGCAAGCCTTTGCCCAGTAGTGGGATGGAACAGTCTCTAAATAACAATAATAATACTCGGCCTCACTGTCTATATAATGTGAAAAACCGGACAAATGCCAGTCAGTCTCGCCCACCGAGGGTTCCGTACAAACTAGTAGATAAAAGGAGGAAATCATATATTGTTTATATTTTCCTTCATAAACCGAACCGACCCTCATTTCTTGCATAAAAACACTATTTTTTTGTGATT
Source organism: Lycia hirtaria (assembly GCA_947563715.1). Classification (NCBI taxonomy): domain Eukaryota; kingdom Metazoa; phylum Arthropoda; class Insecta; order Lepidoptera; family Geometridae; genus Lycia; species Lycia hirtaria. The sequence goes on from OX387375.1 coordinate 33,259,221, forward strand.
AAATTAAAAGTGTCCAGTTTTCAGATTTTTTCCTATATGAGTAGGTACTCTAACACAATGCTTCTTGCCAAATTTCATAGTTCTAGGTCAACGGGAAGTACCCCATAGGTTTTGATGCCTTTGTGAGTGTCGAAATATGCATTTTTTACGACGTATTACTGTAACTTTTTTTACGAATACTGAGAAATTTTATTTTTCTTTCTGCAGCAAGATACTATGGATCTGTGTATATGGTTTTAATTTCAATTTGATACCTTCACGTATTCTCGAGATAAAGGTCTTGACACCCGGACGGACAGACAGACAGACAGACAGGCGGACAACAAAGTGATCCTATAAGGTTTCCGTTTTTTCCTTTTGAGGTACGGAACCCTAAAAAATAAAATATCTTGCACATGTAAAACTGTATTGAACTGTAATTATAACCACACTTCGGATTATTATGAAAGTTATACAAATTAATCCCTACTGTTACAATATGGTGTTACACTGTGTCATCCCCGCATCCCGCAGTCCTGCGGGACATGTCACCTCGCGATCGGGACGCCCGCCGTTTACTAGATTCCGCCTTATCCTCTCCGGAAGCCGCTGTTTCTTTTAACTACCCTACTTATTCGTACCCTTGAGGTTCGACCACACTCTACAAAACTATGAAAACTAATGATTTATTCTTTCAACAAAAAAGTAATAGAGAGTAAATGAGTAATAGTAAAAATACAGAAGGACGGGATACAAATCCCCTTGAAGGTAACTTGTTCGACAATTTTAACATTAAAACAACAAGAATATTTTCAAAATTTTAATGGAAAAATTCACTTTTAATAGCTTAAAATACAAATCACGTACTAAGGTTTTAATAACTGTACTTCACAAGACAGGCAGGTGCCTGTCTTGTGAAGTACATGGTACGTACCAAATATTATGTTTTCAGGACCAACAGCTTAGGCTGAACGTCGAGAACACACCTTTTGAGTATTTTCTTCCATTTCTCTAAATTTTGCTCCAACTGTCATTACAAGAACATGTTGCGGTCTTACCTTAAAAATAAACAACCCTTAATAGCATGGACAAGCATATAAAAGATGCGGAAATAGAGGAAATAGTTAACTTCCTTTATTCCTCATGTAAAGTCAATAGTGTTCCCGGCCATCGAATTATGATAACTGGATGTTGATAGGGGAACGAGATGATAGATAATAATATGATAAGGGTATTGGGGCAGATTGTTTTATGAATTGGAATTAGCGTCGCTACGGAATTACTAATTTCGATTCAATTTACAATTGTTATATGTAGCAAGCGCGGCGTTACAACATCTTCAATTCATCGTTTAATGCTCTTTTAACATGCAAACACACTCTCATTACACAACTACAAAAATTGCGAAATTGTGTAAAATATAGTAAATGTTGAAGGGTCGTGGCCAATGCAGCAGTCTTACGTAGCAGTGGTTGCTGATGACTGCTCCAGTCAGCAGCCCGCAACAGCCGCTAGCGTCATCATGACGTTAGCGGCTGATGCGGGCCGCCACAGCAGTGGTGGGTGGACAAAACGAGAAAATGGTCCATGGCGCGCGTCGTTCACATCGGCCGCGACTCTCCGAACGCTATTTTTACGATAATAAAAACATGCAAGTTATCACAACATAACAGCAAAAACTACAAGAGTATATTGAAAAGAAAACCAGTGAAGTTAAAAACAAACATCTTTCCCCATGCCAAAGTGCACGCGGGCTGCAGCCAAGACACCCTCATTTGCATTTAGTGTCGCGACAAAATGAGATTTCTAGAGATTTTTGTATACATTTTATGTTAATATTTTTTTATGTTTCGGAAGAAGTATACGTACAAAATATAGCGCGTACCTACTTTATTTTTTTTGGGAATATCCAATCAATGTTTCAATTATTATTTAGGTCAAACTAGCTAGAGCGCTATTTCAGCTAAGCGCAGAGTACCGCGATTTCACATGCGTTAAGCCTCGATGACACTGGGCTAGTTTACGAGCTGCTAGTCGGCGAGTTTAAAAGCTAGCGAGTGAGCGAGTAGCGAGTGTCAATGACACAATCAAAAGCAGATTGTAAAAAAAGCTTCAATGACACGGAGCGAGTTTATAACTCGCTGGCTTGTAGCTTGTAAACTAGCCCAGTGTCATCGAGGCTTAATAATAAAATAAGCAGCTAAGTGCGTGTCGAGCCATGCGCAAAGTAGGGTTCCGTAGTTGCATATCATAATTTATATGAACTTAAGTGGGGATACTATGAACATACGAGATAAAGTAAGTTAGTTTAAATTAAATTTGCACGATATTTTCATAGGGCCTGGAACTGCTTTCAAAAGTTAGTTGCTTTTGATTTCATTTTTCTCTTTTCCGTTAAATGGATTGCTTTGAAGTAGATATATTGTTTTTTAAATTTTATGTGGTATTTACGAATAAAAAGCCATAATATAATAAGATAAAAGTATATCTCACAAATACTGTTTAAGAAAATTAAGGGTTAAGATACACGTCATTGGAATTCCAAACGGGCAAAGTGTTCAACCGCCTCCCTGACCGTACGCATTTGAACCCCTACTTCGTTCCATGATATTTCATACAAGTTACCTTATTTCACTTTAACTTAGGAAAGATGTGGAAACTTCGTTTCTTTGTAAGTGAACAGCTATTTTCAGTGCTTCGTAACTTTAAGGGCTTTTTGATAGGATTCTTAACAAAATAAAGTTGCGAAATTGATATTTGATTACTTTATAAAAATTTCGCGTCGAGTGAATTTTTTTGATTGCGACTAAAATGTTTCGGAAGTTGGGAAACGAAGTTCCGAGCGTACGTAAGAAATTTTATTTCGACAGTTGTTATTAAATGAAACAGGGTATTTTTGACCACATAAGGTTTCAGGTTTCTTTGTGCTGGGCTGGGAGAACAAGCAAATAAGACCGGCCAAGTGCGAGAAGTTTCCGGCAGCCTAGTCGGGCCGTCTGACTTGCGATCCGCAAGTCCTGGGTTCGAATCCCACAGCACGCACCTCTGTCTTTTCGAAGTGATGTGCGTATTGTTGATTGCCGCCAATTTCAAACGGTGAAGGAAAACATTGTGAGGAAACCTACATGTCTGAGAGTTTTCAATGATCTTGAAGATGTGTGAAGTCTGCCAACCCGCACTTGGCCAGCGTGGCAGACTATGGCCTAACCCTTCTCACAATGAGAAGATGGCCCGTTCCCAGCAGTGGGACAGTTTGTACAAACAGGGCTGGCAAAAAAAATAAAAAATTACTGTCGGACATGTTGGAAGCGGCTGAGCAAAAAAAAGTGCGAGTCGGTCTCGCGCACGAAGGGCTCCGTACCATTATCTATAAAAACAGCAAAAAAACATGTCTGTTGTATGGGAATAATGGCCCCCCTTAAATATTAATTTTATTTTAATTATTTATTTTTAAAGTGAATAATGCAACTCAATATTTAAAGCGTCTACCTGTTGCCGTTATCTTGAGCAAAAACGAGCAAAAAATTATGTTTGTTGTATGGGAACCCCCCTTAAATATTAGTTTAATTTTAAAGTAAATAATATGACTCAATATTTAGTGAATATTTCAAGCGTCTACCTGTTGCCGTTATCAATATCGAGCAAAAACGTGCAAAAAATCAGGTTTGTTGTATGGGAGCCCCCTTAAATATTTATTTTATTCTGTTTTTTAGTATTTGTTGTTATAGCGGCAACAGAAATACATCATCTGTGAAAAATTCGACTCTAACTATCACGGTTAATGAGATACAGCCTGGTGACAGACAGACGGACGGACGGACAGGCAGCGAAGTCTCAGTAATAGGGTCCCATTTTACCCTTTGGGTACGGAACCCTAAAAACCAGCTATCCTACTTACTTTACTTGCTGGTCATATAAGCGAACCTAGCGCTTAAGTAGGCAATGGGCTGAGCCCCCGACACTGCAAGCCAACATTTTGTTCATCTTAAATACGGTAAAACGTGGCGTCAAACGATTCTATATTCTTTATGTTCACATGGTATTTAATGTGACACTCACAAAAAAGTTATACGAAAACAAAATACGTGTTTGCTTGGAAAACATATTTTTTTTCATGTAATTTTGATTTAAGAATCGAATCTGTTCAACCGATTTAGATGAAATTTCTTTGGACAAAGAAATTCCAAATAACAGAGATACGAGGAAACAATAATTTTTCTATTAAAAAACCGACTTCAAACGCAACTTACTAAATCCTTCACAATTGTAAACTTTTTAAAGAAACCTCTACACTCGCTCTTTTCTTCTTTTGTCAAGAATGCGATTTGTCATTGAATGTCAAATGACGAGCATTCGAAGATTAGAATATGTGCAGATGTTTATACTATAATCCTTAATATTTGACACTCTTGCAAAGAAAAACGCATAGGTGGAACTCTTCGATTCTATAATCTGACGCACATACTCAGGAATACAATGAAAATATTTTCATTTTTAGAGATTATTCAAAAACTAATAAAGCTATGTTTAAAAAATAATTATGGGACCAACTTGGGAGCTTTCTCTATACACCAATTCAGGAAACACAAAAATTGGTTCTCGAATGATGGAGTAATTAGTGAACATACATAAAAAAATATATACTTATATATATATATAGGTATATAAACGATACGAATTGATAACCTCCTCCATTTTAAAAAAGACAACAAAATTACTTAATAAAATAAATAACTAAATATTCCTATTCTACTTTTAATATGAACAAACACGAGACGAAGTGGCAATATACTGTAGAATTAAGCAAGTTTAACCTGTAGAGGAATATTATAGTTATTCTAGCACTAAATAGACCCTTTTAGACTCAAATATTTGCCGACCACGATGCCATGCTATAGACAGAACCTCCGGTCCCGAAGACTTAAGCAGAGCTGACCACTAAGCCTATCCAAAAGAAACTTCGTCATGGTGTCCTCATTAGAATAGCAAATCTTGTTAACGATGAATTACTATAGCCTTTGAGGAGTTCTAAATGTGAGAGTTTGGAGTTGGGCATTCCTGAGCGGGCATCCGGCCTCTTCGGGCAAACTTGCCGCTCGCCGGCCTTTGATGAATTGAAAACAAGTTTGGGGGTTGGGGCATGACAACAGCTGATACTTTTTCACAAGGATTGAAACTAACTAAAACAAAAATTGATAACTTTACTAGAATCCTATGTCTATCCATCGAAATCGTGAGTGAATTTTTGGGTAAATTAGAGTAAATATTTTTTTCTAGGATGGCAATTTTAGATCCACTTTGGATAGCTTTCTTTCACCCACAAGTTGAAAACTTGCTGCCAAGTATCTAAATAGTATAATGAAAAATTAGATAGAAGTATTAAATAACTAATACTATGCCTAACTAGAAGAATACGGATAAGAATACGGAGCTGCGCTCCAGAACGAAGGTTACAGATGTAGCTCTCAAAGCTGCCAAGCTGTAATGGGACTGGGCCGGCCATGTCGGCCGCATGCCGACATGGTGAAGAGCTCTAGGCCAATATCACTACCAAGTGGCGTCCCAACTTGGCGCGGCCACTAGGCAGGCCCCGTAAGAGATGGCGAGACGAACTTGATACCTTTTAAAAAAACTGGCATATCAATACACAAAACCCTCAAGACTGGAAATGTCGGGGGGAGGCCTTTGCCCACCAGTGGGACACTACAGGCTAACAACAACAACAACAACAACAACAACTATGCCTAACTACGAGTAATATATTCTAGCCATACTATGTGTTATGCTCGGGGTCAGCTGTGGTGTTGTGTTTCTAATTGGTTTAATCCTTCGTGAACTTCACTTGCGTGATTCAGACTTAGAGGCATGTGAGTATAATGACACTGTACAAGTAAGTGGCCAATGACTGAAGTCACTAAGTATATTTAGACAAGCTAGTTTCTTCTGAAGAATAAGTAGGCATGCTTACCATTTCAACTTCACCACACATTCTGCTAATCGATGGAAAATCAAATGAAACGAGATTATGTGACGAACCTGTCCATACCAGATCTTGATACACAAGAAAACACAACTATTTTTCGATTGTTGACATAATTTATTGACATCTATTTTATTATCTATGAATTTTCCAGTATGTTTGCACACCTAGTATAATATATGGTTATTATTTGGATGTACAACTTTAATAATACGGGCTATGTATGTTACCCTTTAACTGGTAAATAAAGCACTGAATTGAATTGAATTGAATATTTCTTTTATATAAAATTTAATTATTGTAGCAAAAAAAATACTATGTGTTCCAGGTGCCAGTCTGAACATACTACCTGCTTCACATTGCGCCTTTCCACGCAGTTCTTCATGCTTCGCAAACGCGCATGGCTACAAGGAAATTAATATTTCCTTGTAACCGTGCGCCATTCGACGAATTTGAAGCAACCACAATGATTTGAAAAAGGTCACAAGCACGTGTGGCACCTGCAGCAGGCATAAGTGACCATGGAAGTTGATAAGCTGTGACCAGAAGACAGGGCAATTTAGATATGAACAATATAGGTTTCACTACTCTGAAAAAAGTTGGAAATTTAAACAAAAGTTTCCAGCGCTTATGCCTCGCACCAGCTCTCAAAACTGGACTTTCTCACATCGCGAGGCAGTTTACGAGCTCGCTACTGACCTTTCGGATCCTTTGAGTTTCCGGCGAAAAGCGCGGCCAGCCCGTGGAAACTACTCGTGTCAGAAGTTCCCGGACGGTGGGCGCCTCCCGGAATGTTACACTTTAGGATTATCTTGGCTACTTGTTTACGAATATGAATGGTTTCATCGGTGCGCGTAAATACGGGATGAAATTAATGGTGGATATCATTTAGAAAATTATTGCATGCATCCTTATAAACAATTTTTTTTTTAAATATTCATAAGAGTTAAACACTGACATCGTGATTAAAATTTTTGGAATACTTTGCCATATCTGTTTCCTGAGAACTACAATCATGGAATTTTCAAGGCTAGAGTGAATAGATAGCTTCTCGATCGGCGAGCTCCATCCTCAGCCACACCGTTATTTAAGATCGGGCGAGTTGGTGGTCAATCGTAGATCTGTCTCACAATAAAAAATAAAATAAAATGATGTATGGATTTTTTTTGGATAATATAGTTGTTTCAACTCCGCATTAGTACTCGCGGCCTTTGGTTGTGTTCGTGTCGCGTTTATGTATGGCGGTCACTTGCTCTATGTCACACACAAGTCATACAACCTAGAGTACCGTGAATGTACACGAATAATAAAAAAAATTGTTTAAAAACTGAAACAAAATAACTTCAAAATTCGCAGTTTCGTTTAGTAAGTTGACATATTTTTTTCTAGTTTTTTTTTAAACCAAAATACTATTTGATATTATTTATAAAAACACCTCTAAAGTATGGTCTATCAAAGAAAAAAAGAATCATCAAAATCAATTCATAATTGGTAAAGTAATCGCGTAACAAACATAAAAACATACAGTCGAAGGTTAACGTATACCAAATTCTACAAGCCCAGTATCACTCCTAATTCATGCAGCACCAGAAATCGCCAAACTAATTCCATTTCTATAAACAACAATATCAATAAAACACACGAAAAATATAAATAAAAGGAAACAAAATCGGAGCATCCGACGATCCAGATATCAGCAGCTTTACTAGGGTCGGATTTATACGCGCTGACCCACCTGCGCGGATCTGTTCAGGAGTAGGGTCGTGGTTTATTTCACACATTTTTGGATTGGAAAGTGGATATTGAAATAAGTATTTAGATATTGTTTTATCGATTCTCGATAAAACAATATCTTGTTGCAAAATTGTTGCAATTTTGTTACAATGTTGTTACAATCTGTAATGTCAAGCGAAGAGTGACTATGAATTTGGGCTAGGAAACTGGAACTTGAAGCGATAGTCGGTTGTGCGGTGGATTTTAGTGCTGAAGAGCAGAGTTCGAATCCCTGTTATGAACTTGAGATTACGTTGAAGCGAAATATCGTGGTGGTTTGGTACTTTTTAATTCTCAACTATATAGTCACCACTATCAAGTTTAAAACTTTATTTTCAAATGAAAAATAACAGCGAAATACGTAATTAGGCAGAAAAGAACTAGATATCAATTTAGACTTCCCCCAGAATAAGTAGATCTAGAAAACAAAATACCATAAAAAGTGGACTAGCACACGAATGTTACAGAAAAAAAGTCAAAAAAAAATAGATCAGGATTAAAATAATCGTTAGTAAAAAATAGTTCGTAAACAGCTGCTTCAAATAAAAATCAGAAGTGGTGAACAAGGCAGCATCAATTTGCTTAGCTAAGGCGTTTTAGCATCTGCATGCCTTTATAAAGAAGTTGTTTAGCAATTCATTATTCTGTTTTTGAAAAAACTTTAAATTTTGAACATATTATTTCGAAATTAATGCAAACAATAAATTTTTAACTGGCCAAAACCACAATGCAGAGCCCAGTTAATTTCTCTTAATAAAGTTCAGCGAAGTCTGTTGGCGTAACCGCACTTAACTATTTAACCAAAGACCGCTCCCAACTCTCATTATCTGCCGAACTTGCTTCAATTTTATCTCGCTCAAGTTGTGAGTACTTGTCTAGGTCTCACTACTTTATTAATTACTTTTACACTTTTTGTTAAACTAATTTATGAGGCTCTCTATGAAGGAACGGTCAGTGATAGGTACTTAAATGCAATTCGTAGGGTTTTATGACAATAGCTTGATATGACTGGACACAACATATTGGTACTGTTTGTCAAGAACGGATAAATAAATTCAAAAATAAGAAACTATATAGTTTCACCATGTCCGTCCGTTTGTCTGTCCACGGCTTAGATCAGAGATTCGTTGTTCTAGAAACCTGTATAAAAAGTAGCTGACACGATTCAACCTCAAAAGCAAAAATATAAACTTTTTTTTTTGGCTAAATTTATTCATCAGTGAACAAATTAATGTCAAACTAGTCAAAGATACAATTTATATTCTAAATTTTTAACTTATAACAAAGTAAATTGTTAAACAAAACGAAAGTTATTGAAAATAATAATTTTATAAAAGAATAGCGAAACCTTAGTAGAAAAATATTTTCGAGTAAAATATTCCAGTTTCTGATACGGCGACGTCGTTAAAATAGTTTACTGTTAAAAGGAAACCTTATTCTATGAACATACTCGTAGAGATTGTTATTTCTGTTATTTATTCTGTAGTTGGATAGGCTTTTTACTTTTATAGATTTATTCATTTCATTTCTTACAAAAAACAGCACAAGAGACGTTATTTCGCAGTTTGTTTTGGGATGAGATGAAACCTAAAATTGTTTTTGTTATTTGTAGTGAAGTGAAGTCTTTCTTGTGTAGTCTTAGTTAGTTTGAAGTAAAAAAACCGGTTAAGTGCGAGTCGGACTCGCGCACGAAGGGTATCACGTTTGTTGTATGGGAGCCCCCCTTAAATATTAATTTTATTTTAATTTAATTATTTATTTTTAAAGTGAATAATATAACTCTATATTCAGTGAATATTTCAAGCGTCTACCTGTTGCCGTTATCAATATCGAGCAAAAAAGGGTCTCGTTTTTAGGGTCCCGTTTTTACCCTTTGGGTACGGAACCCTAAAAATCTACAGAAATTGGCGTATTTATTAGGCATTTTAAGTATGTAATATTTAATCTCTTATTATTTGTCTGACACAACGCTGATCATGAGCTACTTACTAGTTGTATAATGTTTCCAGAATAAGACCTCCGACTCGGGCCGAAACTATATTAGAACCTCCGTTCTAAAAACTAAACCGTACCAGACCCACACTTTTACTAGCAATCTTATAGATTGTATGGGCATGTAAGTGTGAATGAATTGTATGTTAGCGGATTTTATGCGTGCTACAGAAAAGTATGATACTTTTCTCTAGTACGCAAAATCCGATGTCATAATGACAGCGTTAAGGCCGTCACAGACATAGCTATAATTTATATTAAAATACCGTACTATAATATATATTATAGCAAGCTACCACACACTGAGATGATGCTATAATATATATTTTGCCTTCATTTCATTGATGGTCGGCCTAGCGTTTGCACGTGTTTTGTAATAAAGGGTGATTTTAAAACACAGTAATTATGAATTCAACAAGTGCATTGTTATTGGATTTAATTGACAGTTCTTCAGACGATGGTTCTGATGTTGCTTTAGAGATGTTAGTGGCCCTGTCAGGCACAAAAACTAGTCACAATCTAAGTCACGTATACAATCAATTTATAAGTCGAGTCCTGCTTCAGTAAAGTGGTGGCGACTTTACTAGAAGCTTCTTTGGAGTTTTGTTGATTATGAACGTCAGTTGCTGCGTACTGGAGCTATCGAGTAGGTACTTGTGTGACTGAGGATATATTTAAATATATGTTGTACTAGAATGAAGTTTAATTTCTTAAAGTTACGCTCGTTCTCCTTTCGCGCCAGTGGCCAGTAGCCCCAGTACAGTTATTATTAAGGCCATTACGTCAGTCACAATTAATTAATAATAGCTACATAAGTGCAACGAAGCAACTTGCAAAATGATTATTGCAAATAAATCAAATAATAAACTCAAACTAAAAAGATGTTCTTATTTGAAATAAAATCTGAAATGACACAGGGTTTTCTATAAATTTGACTGTATAGGAAAGAGTTAAGCTTTAACTCTCAGTTTAAATAATTATAGTATAAACTGAAACACCGACACGTTTGATTGAAAACGCATATATTGCTTTAAGAACAAAATTCTACGATAGCAAAAACTATACCGTAACTTGATTTTGAAGTAAAAACATTTCATCTCTCTCCCGCGATGACACCGCCAGTTCGGACGCGGGTCGGGCGTCGAGACAAACTCATAACTCTTCCCGGCTCGGATAAAACTCAAATAAAAAGTCGCTCACAATCGAGAAACCAAAGAAAGTTTGCACTTTCTTTACTTAAGTGAAGCAAAACATAATACATTGTTGTAGCTTGACTGTTTACTGCGCTTAGGAGCCGCGGTAGTCTCGCAGAGTAAGTACTTGGAAAAATTGCGCTTTAAAGTCGAGCTGGGCTTGGATTAGGATGGAGCTAAAGTTACAATTACGTGTCTACTTTGGTAGGATTCTGAAGTAGTTATACAAATAAGTCGCTTGGAGAATAAGTAAGATGAATTATGTAAAACTAAAAGAGCAGCCAAGTGCGTGTCGTGCCACACACAAAGTACGGTTCCGTAGTTGCACATCATAATTTATGTGAACTTAAAATAGGGATACTATGAACATATGAGTTAATATATGCTGGTTTAAATAAAATTTGCACGAAATTTTAATGTTTTAATTCTCTACGTACATTTCACATCTACAGGTGTCTATAGATTATGAAAAATACATATCCAAGTTATGAGTTATTTAATACCACTGCTGGTGTCTTTAGTTTAATTTCTTCGCAGGATTCCTGCGCCGAAAGCGATACTTAATGGAATATATAATTTGATGAGTTTACAAAGTTGAAACTCGATGGGATTTTGTAAAGATAAACTGGAATTCGGTAAACCATCATTGGGATCGAAATTACCGCCTCAGGCGGCCTTACAGACGATTGGAGGGCAGGAGAGGGAAGCTAGGATTTGATTCACGGGGGTGCAGCGACTCAACAGAACTTAATATTTAATCCTCGACCTAAAAAGAGGGGTGTTATAAGTTTGACGTGTACGGTGTATCTGCACATCTGTGTATCTGTGTGTCTGTCTTTGGCATCGTAGCTATCAAACGGATTGACCGATTTTGACACAGTTTTTTTGTTTGAAAGAAGATTTCATCAAGCGTTCTTAGCTTTTTGGTTGGGGGTTTTGAGTTCTATAAACTTATACTTGTCTTATGATATATATATTAATCTGATAATATAAATAAATCAGTACTATATATACTTATATATATATATATAAAAGATAGTTTGAAAAAACTGAAAAAAAACGACTTGAAATACGCAATTTCGTTTATTTGGATGACGTATTTTTCCAATTATTTTGTTATAATAACCAAAGTACTAAATCGTTTTCGATAAAATTCATACGAGAGAACCTCTGACTGGTACGAATTAACAAAAAAAAAAATATCATCAAAATAAATTCATAATTGGCGAAGTAATCGCTGAACAAATATACAAATAAAAACCGGCAAAGTGCGAGTCGGACTCGCGCACGAAGGGTTCCGTATCATTATTTATAGAAACGGCAAAAAAAAACATGTCTGTTGTATGGGAGGCCCCCTCGAATATTAATTTTATTTTAATTGTTTATTTATTTTTAAAGTAAATAATATAACTCAATATTCTGTGAATATTTCAAGCGTCTGCCTGTTGCCGTTATGAATATCGAGCAAAAACGAGCAAAAAAATCACGTTTGTTGTATGGGAGCCCCCTTAAATATTTAGTTTATTCTGTTTTTTAGTATTTGTAGTTATAGCGGCAACAGAAATACATCATCTGTGAAAACTTCAACTCTAACTATCACGGTTCATGAGATACAGCCTGGTGACAGACAGACGGACGGACGGACAGGCAGCGAAGTCTCAGTAATAGGGTCCCATTTTACCCTTTGGGTACGGAACCCTAAAAACACTCAAATTGAGAACCTCATTATTTTTGGAAGTCTGTTAAAAATGGAATCAAAATCACGTTTATACTAAAAAGGATAATTATCAACAAACTGAAATATAGCAACTTTAATAAACTCACGTTGATGTTTTTAAATTGAATGTTTCTGACACTTTTGTATGTAATAAAACGAATGCTATTTCAATCTGTTATTTTTATATTTGGTCGGGGCTGTATTTCGACACCGTTAAACAGTTTATTTCACGCAATATAATCTGAATTAAATAAACGCTCATTCAACGATTCGATAAGGGTTAGTAAAAAATATGCCCTAAGGTCCAGCTGTGAAGTCGGGCTGAAAATAACGGTTTAATATCGTTGTAACTCGTTACTCGTTAGAGAAGGGCGTTGTCACACTTGCGCGGTTGGGGTGTGATTTCGTTGTTGCGAATTGGATCTAAACGTTTTTCATTCAAGTTTTTAGATATTTATGACGTGACAACGTCTATTAAATCGATGAACGCCGGCTGCACGCTTTTCTCATTGTCCCGTTACGTTACGCTCAGTGTCCCGTTACATCGTCGTCATCATCATTTCATCAATGTTTTGTTATGACGTTGTCACGTTAAACTATCGTCCGTAAACCGACGTTACAGACAACCAATTTTTTTACGAAGTCGTTTTTTTCTCTTTAATAATTTCCTAGACAGTTCTGAAAGACAATAATGTTTTTGGTCTAATCATAAACATGTTTCAGAGTTGAGTACCTAGTCTTACTGGTTTTACATATTTTGCACCGTGTGGTGGTGTCAATTTTGTTTTTATCCGACTTCAAAAAGGAGGTTCTGAATTTGGTTGTATTTTTTGTTTGTTACCGCATATCTCGGTAATTTATAAAAATCGGCCAAGTGCGTGTCGGACTCGCGCACGAAGGGTTCCGTACTATCATCTATAATACTATAAAGTTTAGTTCTGTTTATAAAATAACGAGAAATCAACGAAATTCCAAGTAGTAAATTGCAAACTTATAGGTAGGTTTTCGATACACATCCGGGCAGCATGACGACGCTCGTGCGAATACGCGCGGCTATGGCTCGCTCCGTGATGTTACCTCCCCCGCTACCCGCGCAGCCGTTGCTTAGCAACCGCCTCGCGCTCGCGCCACCACCACACCGCGGCGCGGCGCTCGCACCGCGTTTAGATGCACGGATTATTTTCATTTTGTGAGTTTTTATGTATTAGATTAGGTATTTATTTTTATAGTTAGTAATATTTCTAAATATTTACTTACAAATATTCAAGTTTCTTACTGTTAATTCAGATCGAGTAAAAATTGCTTAAAAATTACGTTTGTTGTATGGGAGCCCCCCTTTAATATTTACTTTATTGTTATTTAATTATTTATTCTGAAAGCTATTATACAAGTAAATATTCTGTGAAAATTTGAAGCGTCTACCTGTTACCGTTTTTAATATTGAGCAAAAAAATACGAAAAAAACACGTTTATTGTATGGGGACCCCCCTTAATATTAATTTTTTTGAATTTTTAGTATTTGTTGTTATAGCGGCAACGGAAATACATCATTTGTGAAAATTTCAGCTTTCTAGCTATCACGGTTTATGAGATACAGCCTGGAGACAGACAGACAGACAGACAGACAGACAGACAGACAGACAGACAGACAGACAGACAGCGAAGTCTTAGTAATAGGGTCCCGTTTTTACCCTTTGGGTACGGAACCCTAAAAACGATTTGGAGTTCTGTTTTCTTCGAAATAATATACTTTCAGATAGGTCCCAATAGAAATTTCATCAAAATAGGTTCAGTATTTTGGTTTTAAGCTAAATTGCGCATTTTGTTGTCGGTTGTTTCAGTTTTTAGGGTTCCGTACCTCAATAGGAAAAAAACGGAACCCTTATAGGATCACTTTGTTGTCCGTCTGTCCGTCCGTCCGGGTGTCAAGACCTTTATCTTGGGAACGCGTAAAGGTATCGAGTTGAAATTAAAACCATATACGCAGATCCACAGTATCTTGCTGCAGAAAGAAAAATAAAAATTTTCAGTTTTCGTAAAAAAAGTTACAGCCGAATATGTCGTAAAAAACGCACATTTCGACACTCACAGAGGAATCAAAACCTATGGGGTACTTCCCGTTGACCTAGAACTCTGAAATTTGGCAAGAAGCATTGTGTGTGTTGTGTAGAGTACACATATAGGAAAAAATCCGAAAACCGGATTTTTTTAATTATCACAAAAAATTGTGTCTCTATGCAAGGAATGAGGGTCGAAATTATAAAGTGAATAAACCGTATCATGTGGGGTATCATATGAAAGAGCTTAATTAGCATTAATTAAAACAGGTTTTTAAATATTTTTACGATGTATATTTTGCGGTATAGAAAGGAAAATAAAATAAAAAATGATTTTCGTCTTTTATTTACTAGTTTGTACGGAACCCTCGGTGGGCGAGTCTGACTCGCACTTGTCCGGTTTTTTTTTATATATAATTATTATATATAATAATATATAATAAATAAATGTGTAATGTAAAATCGACGTCCATTATCTAAAAATATTCAGACAGTTTCTTGTGATTTTTGTGGAGCTTCTCTTTGAATCAGTATGTGAAGCGTAACCTTTCGACTCATATGATCCGAGTTCGTAATATATTGCGTCTATTTCGGTTGTAATTTTGATTATTCTGTACATCTAGTGCTAGTCGCGTCTAGCCGCGTAACAATAAGCTTTCCTTCATTGTCAAAACTCATATAAGTCACGGCACGGATTTTACAACGCCACCGCCGTCAACGGAAATTTTGCCACATGGATATTTTAATGAAACAACATTTCTGTTTGTAGCACAATGATTACGAGCTAAAAACTTCAATGTTGTTTCTGCAACAACATTGTTGCTTTGCAACTTTGTCTACTGAAACTATCTTAAATAATATATTGGCAGCGTGTAATAACGCTGCCGATCGCCGATCGGTTCATTGTAAATACTCGTAGTTCGCCAGTGTGGTCACGCCTTTATCCATATAACCGTCGCAGCTATTGTCTGGACATTGTGCCCTTGGGATGTATGTGTCAATGATTATAATTGGTAGTCTGGGCTTCATTTGTAATACTGTTTTTTTTCATTTAAGTATGCATAAATTTAAGAAACAAATTGTTTTATGGTTTAATAATTTTTAATCACTATTATTATTAACGGGATATTTACCGTGGTTCGCGTTAATTTTAAGCTCCCGATATTTCGGCACAGGTAGGTACATGTACCATGAAACGGTGTAGGATTGAGTGGGACAAGTATAAGTTTAGGAAACTCAAAAACCCACGACAAAAAAAAACGGCTAAGCCGAATCCGATGAAACATAACTAAGAACACTATCGATGATTCTCTTTCAAATAACAAATAAATAAATGAAAATCGGTCTGTCCGTTTGAAAGCTACGAGTACGTTGCCACGCACATATACTCAGATGAATAGATAAATAAATAAATAAATATTTGTGGACATTTCACATAACGCCATCTAGCCCAAACTAAGCAAAGCTTGTACTATGGAACTAAATGGCTGTTATAATACATACTATAATACTTTTTTTTGTAAATATATACATATGATACATAGAAACACTCAGACACAGAACAAACATCCATGCTCATCACACAAATGTCTGCCAACTGAGCCACATGGTCAGTCTTATACACACGTCAAACTTATAAAACCCCTGTTTTTGGGTCGGGGTTAACAACACTGTGATAGGTATTTTACATTGAAAGGAATATAGAACTCCTTTCAATGTAAAATACCTATCGTAGTGTTATACAACCCAGCCCGGAGTTCCGACGTGAAGTTCATCGGTCCCACGACGGCGCTCCGCGTGCAAATCGCGCCGGCGTTAACAATTAAAACGCACCGTCACATTAGCGGTTCCGCTCTTTTCCCTTTACGCCCTTTACGATTACTTGCAGCGCTGAGCTGCTTTCTGAAACTCATAATTCTGCATAAACATTGTCGTATTTGGTGTAATTGCACAGTTTCGTGTAAGTTTTTAAGGATGCGATTCCTTTACTGCGCGTTTATGTTTGTGTTTTTGTTTTTCTTCTACTTGTATTGAATATTGTGAATGTTTAAAGCATATGCTAGCCATATGGCTAGCATTAGTATTTCAACATTTCAGAGCTTGGCTATTACGTATGGAATAATTTCCGTGCCTTGCAAAATGGTTAGTTTTACCTCTTTGTAACGACACAACATTTGCTCCTTGTAACATTTGCTTTTTCCTTTATTTTTAACCAACTTACAAAAAGGAGGAGGTGCTCAAATCGTCGGAATGTTTTTTTTAATGTATTACTCGAAGACAACTGGATCGATTTGAAAAAATATTTTTTCTTTGAATAGGTATACTTCCCAGGTAGTCCCATAGAAATTTTATCAAAATCGGTTCAGTGTTTTGGTTTTTGTAACAAAATAACTTGAAGAATATATCATTCAAGTAAACGGATTGCGTATTTTGAAGTCGGTTTTTGTAGTTTTTTAAACGTTATTACTTATATTCTTCTCTCTGCCATCTTCTAGATCTAGATGGGCTTCACGATTAAGTCATGATTAATAAGCTAACTAAACATCTTGCCTCTTCTGATTTCTATACTCTTAATAAATTTTCTTTCCTTTTTCACTATGTCTAAACTCTTTTGATTGATTTTTAGGGTTCCGTACCTCAACCGACGAATTTTTTAAGGATAACTTTGACGAAATTAAAATTAAAATAGAACGTTCCGACTCAAGTGTTGCCATGCCCCTATAGGGCCATATGTATTCCCTAAATAAACATGTGTTATTATAAGACCTGCATGTACCTACATATGACGCAATAAATTATATGAATATGAATATGAACCGTACCGGTTTTTTTTTTCGTTTCTGTCCAGACTATTCCTTGTATAAGGCTCTAGCACCACATCAGAGATTCAAGTAATTAATTCGCATGCTAAGTACTCCTATATATTATTACCAAGAATATCACCTCACCTTGAATGTTCTTTATCTACCTAATTAAATTATGAATTTAGGTATTTAACAAATCCCCTATACAGCAATTACTCTTATAAATATTAACTATAATTGATTTTTTTACATATTTATTTCTTAAATGAGAATGCGTTCTTATTTTTTTTTTACGGGCAAGTGCCATAATTAACTACAACAAAACAATATACAGACTCAACTAACTAAACTACTACACAAAAAGCATATCGATTACCCCAGACCGATAAAAGTCTAAATACAATCCAGATGCTCAAACCCACTACCAGTTGGCAGTGTACCCAGGATGCTAACCGCATTGCCACGTTGAATGGCAATGCTTATGCGTTGGGCCAAATACGCGCTAGCATTTTGGTCACGCGTCGCATCGATCAGAAGCTCAGATAGATTATTGACAAGACACAGTGTTGTACCACATTAGTGTGATTATTTGAAAAACGAATGTATGTATTTAATATGTGTATACGTCATGTTAATAAAATTTATGTAACTATATCTACTATGACATTTTATTTTATTACAATTACAACATATTGTGGCTAACTTACAAGTAAGTAATAAGTAATTAATATTCGTTGCAACTTTGTCTGACTTACAAACAAACTGTAATAGCTTTATTTTAACAGGTTGCTGTTAGAACTTATATTAATTAAAAGTGCTTCTTATTACAAATACAGCTAGAAACACATTTTAAACTTCTCCCTCAAATCCACGATCCTAAGTTCTAAATATAAAGCGCTCATTAATAAAACTAAAGCGTAACTGGAGCGGGAGCATAAATATGACGTCGGCACGGCACCTTAACTTCGCGCAGCTAAACTCGTGCTTAAGCTGATCAAATTTTAAAAGTGCTCACGGTAGCGCCTTAACACGCTACAGGGAAACAGCAGTAAGCACACTTCGTACACCTACTTGATACAGAAAATTCTATACGGTAATCATGATGAATTTGTTGGCACGTTTTCTTGAAATTTGCTAATAATACTGCAAAGTTTCCGGTAGCCTAGTCGGGAGACCATTTGACTTGCGATCCGCAGGTCCTGGGTTCGAATCCCGCGGCACGCACCTCTGTCTTTTCGAAGCTATGTGCGTATTGTTGATTGCCGCCAACTTCAAAACAGTGAAGGAAAAACATCGTGAGGAAACCTACATGTCTGAGAGTTCTCAATGATCTTGAAGATGTGTGAAGTCTGCCAATCCGCACTATGGCCTAACCCTTCTCACAATGAGAAGATGGTCCGTTCCCAGTAGTGGGACAGTTTGTACAAACAGGGTTGATAAAAAAAAAAAAAAACTGCAAAATGGTCAAAAAATAAAGGTTTATGAATGTATTTATGTAGTTTTCTGTATAAAATACATGTTTTTTGCTCAGGGACATGTCGCGGGACACATATTTAGGCAATCGATGTTCAAGGAGCTGATATATCTCAGTGATATTTAGTAATTATTATTTTTATGTGGAGAACTTTCCACCTTGTAAACGAAATTTGTGAATGAGTAAGAGAATGAGCCTTGTGTGAGTTTTTCAAAGTTTCTTGTTGAACCGCGTTTCAATGAAACAAACAAAAACTAGGTTACGTAAAACACTGTATTCTAGAATAATTGTGTTAAAAGCAAAAAAAAAACTGATATATCTCATAAAATACCCTTACTGTCTTTACAGTCGAACGTCTTAAGTGAGAATTTTTAACTAAGCACAGAAATAAGGGGTACGGTTTAAATGAAGTTTTCAGGGAGATTTTAAAGTTCGTCTCACGGATTAAGGTCAGGCAGTTTCAGGCGCCAATCAGTTTTGTTCGTGAGCTTAGCTTTAAGTAACACAAACCATACAGAACCCGGCTAATTAGTAATTACGCTTAGTAATTTATTTAACTACTTTGTGCAGCATTTTAGGCAACCAAACACTAAAGTTTAGACAATCTGCGAAGACGTACGACACTGAAAACTTTAGTAAGGTCTCTTAGAAATATTTAGATGTTTTTTCTTTTTTCATTTTCTTTTTAATAAAACTACGTGACGATATAATCGTTTGATGTATTTGATTGATTGAAGCATCAAGTTGGCCCATAGGGAATATGGGTGAATTTTATTTCATAGCTTTGATTTATAACATACTAAAATGTGATATATGTATTTAAAAAAAATATTTCAATCGGTCAATAAACTTCCGAGATATTAAAATTTAAAGTTGTAAGGGAGGGATACTCTGTCACTCTCTCGCGAACAATAGCTTGTACCGAATTTGTACGGCGAACATGAACTATGACGTCATCTTTCGCTATCGTGTGCTCTCTGTCTAACATCAAATTAAAATTCTTGTAACTTTCTTATGTTTGAAGGCATTTTAATCTTGTTTTTGGAATGGATCTATTTGTAGTTAGCTAATTTTATGAATAAAAAAATGTAAATTATACATACTCCAGTCTATTTCAAATTCTGTAGAAAGTTACGTCAACGTGACAAAATGCAAATAGATCATTTATTAATAATTAATTTAGGTATTGGTTAGAGTATGGCCACGAAATGAGCGAAACAACCGGGGCGGGCCACGATAAACATTTTAGAGGCTGTTAAACTAGTTTTATGGACTCTTACATACATATTTTCCGTGTTTAACAACCTATGTTAGAGTTACATGCTTTAACCGTACTTACCATAGGAATTGAATTTAGTTAGTATTCATCTATTCAGTAGGTAGGTACTTTATGTGATCACTCTGCTATTATATATGTTTTTTACCCGACTGCGTAAGACGGAGGGTTATGTTTTACGAGTATACACTCAAATGTTTGTATGTATGTATTATGTTTACAGCCTAAACGGCTTGACCGATTTTGATGTGTAAGGTGTCGTTAGAGTTGAAGACACCTAGATTATATTTATTCGGAAAGACCAATTCAGGAAGTGCATTCTGATTTTGGCTGTACGCACAATGAAAGCGGAGCCAAAGCGTTTCGTACGTGTTTTCGGAATACCAACCATGTAACGATGTCGCTTTTCCTTGCTTCTTGCTATCCTATATTAAAATGGGCATGAGGGAACGAGATCATGCCAATCAGACGCACACTCTTATAAAATATAAACTCTTTATTGAACACACCATAAAAATAGAATGAAAAGAGAGCGATATAAAACTAGTGGAACAATTGGCGACATGATCGCTAATAACGATCTCATCCAGTCAACCTTGCTTAATTGTTAGTACCTATGCTTTATCCATAACTTTAGCGCTGGCTCACAACACATACCTGCATTTTATAAATACCTATAATTTAAAACTGTTAAATGATTATCTAACTGGATATATCGGGTGAAGCCGTGAGCCAGTGCATATAGATTCATGTAAAAAATATTCCTACTTTTTTTAATTTATAGGTACTATTTCATAGATAACTGACATATGACTACAACTCCTCTGATGTGAAGATTTGGTCAAAGATTTGGTCACACCCTCCGAGTCAAGGAACTTTATTAAACGCAAATATTAATCAAAAACTGTTTAGAAGAGGTGGCTACATTATTATGATGATTTATTCAAAAGAATGAAAAATTAAAGACATTCCTTTCGCAAAGACAAATCCCTCGGAGACCGAGTTTGAATAATTCAATTTATTCTATGAAGGTTTGTATTAATTCCACTCGCTCCCGAGTTGCAGGCTCGGCTTACGAACATACGCCATGACAGGATGTCACTCAAACGGATAAAGAGACTTACTTTAATACAATAGAACATTTTTAAAACTATAGATTACGTTATTGAAGTGATATTTCTTAAGCGGCCATTCGATAAATAATTGATGAGTTTAAGAATTGAGCATTTCGTTATATGAGAGAGAAGAGAGATGCGATGTAGAGAGAAAGAGATTTATAAATTCCGACGCAACGGACGTGTAGCTAGAGTGACTTTTACTGAACAAATACAAAGCGATAAAATAATGTATACATAAATGTATGTAATAAATTTCCTAAGTATAACGTATGACGTGCGGATCTGGATTGATTGAATTGGATTATTTTAATGTTTTTTATTAAGATTAGTTTAATTTGCAGATTTCTTTCGAACATGGTGAATAGTGTATGATAAATCGATTTAATTTTTAGGGTTCCGTACCCAAAGGGTAAAAACGGGACCCTATTACTAAGACTTCGCTGTCTGTCTGTCTGTCTGTCTGTCTGTCTGTCTGTCTGTCTGTCTGTCTGTCTGTCTGTCTGTCTGTCTGTCTGTCTCCAGGCTGTATCTCATAAACCGTGATAGCTAGAAAGCTGAAATTTTCACAAATGATGTATTTCCATTGCCGCTATAACAACAAATACTAAAAATTAAAAAAAAAAAAATATTAAGGGGGGTCCCCATACAATAAACGTGTTTTTTTCGTATTTTTTTGCTCAATATTAAAAACGGTGACAGGTAGACGCTTCAAATTTTCACAGAATACTTACTTGTATATTACCTTTCAAAATAAATAATTAAATAACTATAAAGTAAATATTAAAGGGGGGCTCCCATACAACAAACGTAATTTTTAAGCAATTTTTACTCAATCTTAATTAACAGGTAGAAACTTGAATATTTGTAAGTAAATATTTAGAAAGATATTAACTATAAAAATAAGTACCTAATCTAATACGTAAAAACTCACAAAATGAAAATAATCCGTGCATCTAAACGCGGTGCGAGCGCCACGCCGCGGTGTGGTGGTGGCGCGAACGCGCGGGTAGCGGGGGAGGTAACATCACGGAGCGAGCCATAGCCGCGCGTATTCGCGCGAGCGTCGTCATGTTGCCCGGATGTGTATCGAAAACCTACCTATAAGTTTGCAATTTACTACTTGGAATTTTGTTGATTTCTCGTTATTTTATAAACAGAACTAAACTTTGTAGTATTATAGATGATAGTACGGAACCCTTCGTGCGCGAGTCCGACTCGCACTTGGCCGATTTTATTTTAATTTTGCATGCTGAAGGGTAGGATATGGCCGTCTTATACTAATTTTATTACCACATTTTGTAACCCATACGGACGAATAAATGTATTATGAAATAGAAGATAGTGTCGCAAGGCGGTGTCGTGAGACACAACAAGTACATGATTACTAATAAATACCCTCTCCTTTCCATCTTAACATCTGCTCACGGTCAAATGTAGAGTCAAAATGTCTCATGGTCACAGTAAATAGGTATTATGTTATGTAAGGTTTACTACCTTGTTCTTCGTAGGCATTCTTAACAAGCTTCCAAATTGAGTTATTTCTGAAAACTTTCCCTTCATTTGTCATTATAAACGAAGCAAATCACGACAGGGTTCCGTCATAATCACCTTGCGATAAGTTAGTAAACTTTTAATCCGTTCGTATAAGAGGCTTCGAAACGCTGAGTTATTTCAATCTCGGTAGTTCCATGATGGAACTACTGAAATTTTTCTCCCATTGGTTCCATCGAATAAATTTTTGAAATGTGAAATATATAATGCTAATAAATAAACCGAAAGTAATTCGGGGCGCAGCTGGCGAGTCACCAGGATTTTTAAAACAAAGAAAATGCTTTTTGTAAGTCTGAAAAAGTAGTATTGTTTGTCAACCGCATTTTTCATATCTGCCAGGTGACCCTCGATGGCTAATATTTTAAGTCATATTATGATATTTTACAAACGCCAGTAGTAATTACGTCTTTTTCTGAAATTCCATAGAACTCTATTTTTTTATAAAGTGCAAGATTAAACAACACTGCGTGACAAGCTTGATATAATATTCTTTAAACCAAATCGCCATTGATATTGTGTTATATTATTAGAAATCAGAACGACCTTGATTTTTTGACGGACGGCTCCTAGCTCGATTTTAATATTTTCCCTGTCTGCAAATTCTACCTAAATGTTTCCGCGCATCAAAGCACGAACAAAAATCAGTGCCTTAAGTTGAATACCTCCTTGTACGAACAGCTACTTTGAACTTATATACCCGACAAGAAAGCCTAATGAGCCAGCAACTCGACTTTCCTCCGGAATTCTTTATAAAGAAAAACTATTTTAACACAAGATTCGAGGAAACTCTTTTGAGAGATAATTTTGTTTTTTCTTTGATGTTGTTTTAGTAATCTACTTGTTTAGGACAAACAGGTAAATATATATAATATAAAATTACATGTGGCGTATCTGAAGAGTATCAAAAAAGCTACCATGTTGGGATTTTGACCTATAATCTCCGAAACTTGAGCTCTTGGGACAAAAGTATAGATATTTATATTCGTAGATAGACTTGCACTTGACTTCCATGCTGCCTGATGAAAGCAGCCGCTACGGTCTATGGTATATGCAACGAGCTTGCCTAGGAAAAAATGAGTTAAATTCATCACCATCATCATCTTAGCCACAAGAAGCCCACTTTTGGACGCTGGCTTGGATGAATGAGGAACCATTCATTTCCAAAAAGACTTGTATCTTATATGAGGTCAGGGAGTTTTGGCAGGAACGTCTTAGTAACATGTTGTTTGCTTTGTTTTATTTTCTTAAACTTGTGTTATTTTGAACATTAATGGTATAATAATCGGCCAAGTGCGAGTCGGACTCGCGCACGAAGGGTTCCGTACTATCATCTATAATACTACAAAGTTTAGTACTGTTTATAAAATAACGAGAAATCAACGAAATTCCAAGTAGTAAATTGCAAACTTATAGGTAGATTTTTGATACACATCTGGGCAGCATAACGACGCTCGCGCGAATACGCGCGGCTATGGCTCGCTCCGTGATATTACCTCCCTCGCTACCCGCGCGGTCGTTGCTTAGCAACCGCCTCGCGCTCGCGCCACCACCACACCGCGGCGCGGCGCTCGCACCGCGTTTAGATGCACGGATTATTTTCATTTTGTGAGTTTTTATGTATTAGATTAGGTATTTATTTTTATAGTTAATATATTTCTAAATATTTACTTACAAATATTCAAGTTTCTACCTGTTAATTAAGATCGAGTAAAAATTGCTTAAAAATTACGTTTGTTGTATGGGAGCCCCCCTTTAATATTTACTTTATTGTTATTTAATTATTTATTTTGAAAGGTAATATACAAGTAAATATTCTGTGAAAATTTGAAGCGTCTACCTGTTACCGTTTTTAATATTGAGCAAAAAAATACGAAAACAACACGTTTATTGTATGGGGACCCCCCTTAATTTTTTTTTTTTTAATTTTTAGTATTTGTTGTTATAGCGGCAACGGAAATACATCATTTGTGAAAATTTCAGCTTTCTGGCTATCACGGTTTATGAGATACAGCCTGGAGACAGACAGACCGACAGACAGACAGACAGACAGACAGACAGCGAAGTCTTAGTAATAGGGTCCCGTTTTTACCCTTTGGGTACGGAACCCTAAAAATGGTGGTTTTTATTCAATAAGTGTTCGACCAAGTGTGTGAGTCTGGGCAAGTGAAATAAAGCAGTGAAACATGTGATTTTACGTTGTCGGAAAAACTCCATAGAAGCTAAAGTCGCCACCCCTTTACTGAAGCAGGACTCTACTTATAAATTGACTGTATACGTGACTTAGATTGTGACTAGAACATTTACAACTTGTTTTATTCAAGAAACTTGAAAAAATCCCAATACTTGACACTGGCAAATGCTTTAATGCGGGTCCAATACAAAAAAGAAGAAGAAGTACATGAGGTCATCAGACCACCTTGTAGCTGGTCTATGCTGTGTCTGCCCATCTTGTTATTTAGTCACCAACATTTTAGCTAATAGAAAAAAAAACCTAGGGTACCCACGGTCACAGTTCCTACTGTTCATGCTCACCCAGCTAGCATTTTTATCCAATAAAGCTAGCCAGGTGGATATTATACAGCTTAACATCTATCACTAGGCATT
This sequence comes from Lycia hirtaria, assembly GCA_947563715.1. Lineage (NCBI taxonomy): Eukaryota > Metazoa > Arthropoda > Insecta > Lepidoptera > Geometridae > Lycia > Lycia hirtaria. The sequence goes on from OX387375.1 coordinate 33,284,739, forward strand.
TAGCGTTACCTTCTAGCAACAGAATTGGTACCCATGTTGTTGCCACCAATTCCATCCTGGACTGGAAGAAGAAAAACATAAGGTGTACCAGCTGCAGTTGCTCTCAACATCATTCTAACCTAGATAAAGTTCCTTCATCATGTAATCTAGATAAAGTTCCTGAGTGGGTCTTTCCCGATAGATATAATCTGGGTGTCTTTAAATCGCGAGTGAATTGGTTCCTTCTAGGTAAGCGCGCTCCATCGTAGACCGCAACGTCGCTTAACATCAGGCGAGTTGGCGGTCAATCGCGAACCTATTTCAACATAAAAAAAGTGTTTCTTTTAAATCGGCAAGTGTCTTTTAGATACACTTACAAATTGTTTCATAACATCATTTGAGGTATAGACAATTGCCTAGCCTGTGCAAACACGAGACACTCGTTATTAGTGGCACAGCAACAGCTAGCTAATCTGTGGGGTGTCAGGTGCTAAGCGGGGTGGCACGTCCCGTTTGACGCGCCCTGACAGTCCTCCGTGGTATGACATGTCGGACGTGACTCGACTGCTTAGCGAGCTTGTTTCACGGTAATTTAGAAACTAAGGGAAATTTTATTTTGAAATATGTTGACGGCACAGGTAGACGGGACCTTCGTTTATGTGAAATTCGTTAGTTAGTCTTCTGCTGAGACCAATGGTTTCAGCCGTCGTTCAAGGTTGAAAAGCACCGTTTACGTGGTAAATTCAGATATTATAAAGACACAAAACAATAAGCATTCTTCTCAACATGGCGCGCATTACAGGAGGTTCCCGGCAGTTTGATTGACAATGATCTGCAACGGGAACTGAAAACAAAATACCTACGACCAGATTATCAGAATATTATGGTCATAAATCCGTAAACATTTTAGTCCACCTATCATCACTCAGCTTGGCAACATGTCCTGACCGACTCCAGTTGTCGCAATATCGTGGACTTTAGTGCAACGCCTGATCTCTATATTTCTCATACGGTCTCGTAATTTGAAGCTGAGCATTGCTCGCTCCATGGCTATCTGTGCAACTTGTACTTTATGCACAGCCTCATCGGCTTCAAGTGTCAATGTCTCGGCACGATTATGTCATGGTAGGTAGGGCACATTGATTTTATAAAGGCCTGTCTTCAGACAAAATAAATGGAAAAATATAAAAACAATTAAGAACATTTCTTGTTTAATTTTCATTCATCAAATGGGGAAAAAAATCAAAAGAAAGCAAATGTTCTTTGAGTTAGTTTGAGTCAGTAAAAAATTGTGATTGCAGGAAGTTCAAAGCAATTGGGTAACTGGAGGGGGTTCAGATTTTTACCCCACACGAAGGGTTGCAACGAAAAAAAAACATCAAATAAAATTCCAATTCCAACAAGATTCATTAAAAATCCTTGTCTAAGGTCAGCTCCCAAGAGTTTGAACCTTTTTAACCGTAATCTGTTTAAACCGATCTGCGTTTTATGGTAAGAAAATGAGATAATTGTAGAGAGAGCTAATTAAGTAGTTTGTCTTGGAAACAGTAATCGTTACAAGTGGTACTCCAGGGAGCGGTGGCCCCGGTTTTTTTACTTTATTGACTTTATGGGGTGGGGTGGCAGTACGAGCGAGAAATAGTTATTTCGTAACCTCTAACAAACTATTTCGTAAGTAAACAAGTTTTTTTTATTATTCTAAAGAATGCGCATTTTACAGCGATTTTACGCATCTTTCTCACAAAAACGTACTTAATATGCTTCAATATTTTTCGCAAATAACATTGCTAAACATCAAGCGAGTTGGTGGTCAGATCTAACATATGTAAAAAAATAAAACCGGTCAAGTGCGAGTCAGACTCGCCCACCAAGGATTCCGTACAAACTATTAGATAAAAGGGGGAAATCATATTTTTTTTTATATTTTCCTTCATAAACCGAAAATTATTTATATTATTTTATTTTATTTTAGATTATACTAATGAAGCTCTTTCATATGATACCCCACATGATACGGTTAAAGAACTTTAAAATTTGGACCCTCATTCCTTGCAAAAAGACCCTATTTTTTGTGATTAAATTAAAAATGTCCAGTTTTCGGATTTTTCCCTAAATGTGTACTCTAACACAATGCTTCTTGCCAAAACTCATAGTTCTAGGTCAACGGGAAGTACCCCATAGGTTCTGATTCCCTTGTGAGTGTCGAAATGTGCATTTTTTACGACATATTCGGCTGTAACTTTGTTTTACGACAACTGAGAAATTTTATTTTCCTTTCTGCAGCAAGAATTTCTTTCTTTCTTCACGCGTTCCCGAGATAAAGGTCTTGACACCCGGACAGACGGACAGACAGACAGACAGACGGACAACAAAGTAATCCTATAAGGGTTCCGTTTTTTTCTTTTAAGGAACCCTAAAAATGGCAAAAACATCTGCACGTTTCTAATCTGCGACGACGAAGCATTTGACATTCAATGACAAATGTCATTCTTGAAAAAGAAACGAGCGGGTGAAGAGAGGTCTCTTTAAAAAGTTTACAATCGTGAGGGATTTATTGCGCGTGAAAAGTGAAACCTTACTCCTCATCCAATGTGTTTATGGAGAAAATAGAGTTATTTCAACGCTTGAGCGCCTTGTTTAATTATTATCCTTACTAATATTACAAGTAAACGAAATAACGTACTTCGAAGTCGGTTGTTTCAGTTTTTTAAACTATAAAATTATTAGTATTTGTTGTTATAGCAGCAACAGAAATACATCATCTGTGAAAATTTCAACTCTCTAACTATCACGGTTCATGAGATACAACCTGGTGACAGACGGATGGACGGACGGACGGACGGACGGACGGACGGACGGACGGATGGACGGATGGACGGACGGACGGACGGACGGACAGACGGACAGACAGACAGCGGAGTCTCAGTAATAGGGTCCCGTTTTTACCCTTTGGGTACGGAACCCTAAAAAACAAATATTCAACAAAAATTTCAATTCGAACCAATCTAATTTTACATAAAAAATATTTTTGCGTTAATAATCGAATAATACTCGTGTTCTTAAAGTGCAATACAAGCAAATAATTCACAAAAAAATAATCAGTAACCAAAAATTATTTTCCGACTGCCAAGGAAGTAGCGCGTAGGTGTGTTTGTATTTTTTTATAAAGACATATGTTTAAATTTAGGAATAATAAATTGACAATCAATGCATTCAAATGGTTGTATACTTAGGTATATAATTTTTGATAGGGTATCTTATCTTATCTTAATAGGGGTCCGATACTCGGAAGCACTTCGAGCCATTGGGCCCTTTTGTACTTACCCCAACCTTACTTACACATCCACAACCGGTATTCCAAAGAAGGACTGCATTAACCTTAGAATACTACCTGGTTCGAAGTTCCTATACTCCCCCAGTTCAGGCCTTCAGGGTAAGCCGATCCAAAGAGGTCTTGTCGCTTGCTTGCCATTGAGTCGCAACTACACAATATGTTTTTATTGACTCCTCAGTTCCTCCGCAAGCCCTGCATTGTGGGCTTTCCGCAAGTCTCATTATACGCTCACGCGGTGAGGTACCTCCCCACAGTAGGTCGAGGTCAAAGGTACTTCAGACGTTGCAGGCGATAAGGCCAGCTGCTCGGCCGCATCCACCAGTGGTGACAGAGACAATGGTGGTCTCACTGGCGGTCTAGCAAACACGAGACTGGGCCGCGGTGACGCGGCTTGAGGTCGCACTGCCTGTCCTAGGGCTCCTCTACGCAGGTCCAACGGTCGTTGAGGAACAGCTAACCCACTGACTCCAGGCACAGCCACCGGTCTCGGCTGTGGAGTTGGCGGTAGCGTTGGCGCTGCCTGCACTCTCCTTTGCTCCTGACCGGGGGGCTGTGTCCGAGGCTGTGGTTGCGCGGTCGCATTTTGCCCATCCTCCGCCTGCCAATCCCCATCCCGTCCCACCAGGATATTTGCCCCTCCCTCCACAGTTGCACCGGTATCCGCAAGAACCTTGAAGATGTCGATGCACATGCCGAGGTCCAGCCTATATCCCTGGGACTTGATGTAGTCCGCAGACACGCGGTCCATGAGCACTCGGCTGTTTTCAGGGTGGGGTGGAACCTTTGCAAGAGTCGGAAAACTCTTGCATTATCAAGCATGACGTAATTCCTGGTCTTCCATGCCATTTTTACCGGTTTAGGGAGGTCTTTCGCAGCGATGACCCTCACCTTCATACCACCAACTGTTTCTCCATTAAACGTCTCGCGGAGCCACTTTTCATCCTTCTCTCCTCTACAGGATACATGCATGGCACCCGCGGTCACTCCTTTTAACTCAGTCCTCATGAGATCAGGGGCTTCCATCATCTTCTCAAACATGATAGGAGAGAATGCTGCCCATCCGTCTCCTTCAAATTGCTGAGCTGGGTAACCTTCCGGGACAATGGCCATCTTGATGGCTGCTGCTGGTCTGTAGTCGAGCTTTGACCTTTTCGCCTCAGCAGTCACCTCGGTGGCTTCGTCACTATTCTCCCGGTCCCTTTTTGCTGCTTGCGCTTCGACTGCTTAGGGTAAAAGCTTTTTGATAGGGTAAAAATCACTCTTATTCAGTCAAGTATTTCATTTTTTCTTTTAACACATACATGTACTTGTTTGGTTCATCTGGGTCACAAAAACCCAGGCAAGCAACACAATCAATGAATCAAATCATTTCCAAGATTTCATTTTATAAACCTTTTATTACCTATGTTTTGTTTACTTGAATCATGCGAATGCTGAGCGCTCTTTAGAACTAATTAAAACGGGTGGAATCATAGGGCACATCAAATTATAATACGAATTAATAACGTTCCGACGTTACATATACACTTTATTTACAGTTATATGTTTGTCCGTAGATTAATTTAATATTTATTTATTATTATTATTTATTTTTTATTTATTTCGTGTATTTTAATATTTATTACTAAGATTGACATTTAGAAACGTACTCGTCTGCGTATAGTCTGCGCAAATAAAGAGGCAAATAGTAATAAATTTTTGTACCTGCGGACACTCCCCATGAGAAAGTTATAGCTACGCCCATGGGTAACAGACATCTTTTTTACACAATATAGATCTACGATTGACCACTAACGCCTGGTGCTAAGCGACGGCGTGGCCGAGGATGTACCTAGGATGGATCTTGAGTAGAATAGAAAATATTTTTTTATTATTATTTTATTTAATTCTCCACACCGGAATCCGTGACTTTTGTCAAATTTATAAACTGTACCTACTATGTATAGGAAATAACTATTTTTTATATTAGCCCTGTTTGCACAAACTGTCCCACTACTGGGCACGGGCCATCTTCTCATTGTGAGAAGGGTAAGGCCATAGTCTGCCACGCTGGCCAAGTGCGGGTTGGCAGACTTCACACATCTTCAAGATCATTGAGAACTCTCAAACATGGAGGTTTCCTCGCGATGTTTTCCTTCACCGTTTGAAGCAGCGATCAATAATACGCACATAACTATTATTACATATTAACATTTCAATGTTAGATAACTTTTTTCTTTACTAAATAGAATGATTTGACAATCGCATACGAATTCAAATTGATTTATTTGCTAAGACATAGGTACGATACTTAGAATACGCTAATTTATAACGTATAATTGTGTACTAAATAGTTGAAACGCCAGTGTTGTGGACAAACCCCATTCAAACCAATAAATTTAATTAGGCTTGTAATTTGTGTAAAAACTCGTCCGAGATTTAAGAAAAGTTTATTGAATCAAGCTCTACGAAGCATCGCGAAGAGATTGGATGAAACCTAATAAAGAGTTAGCGATAGAAATTCACGTTTTTATGCAATTTGTCTAACTTTTAGCTTCTTTTGGGATCAATTTACTTAGCGAGTATACGTCTGTGTGATTTGTGATTTTATTTGAATAGTACGTATAACCTTAACATATTTAATAAGGTTACACGTATCATCATCATCATCTCAGCCACAAGAAGTCCACTGCTGAACATAGGCCTCCCCCATGGATTTCCAAAAAGAACGGTTGGAAGCGGCCTGCATTCAGCGTCTTCCCGCCACTTGCATGAGGTCATCTGTCCATCTCGTGGCTGGTCTTCCTACGCTGCCGGTGCGTGATCTCTACTCGAGAACTTTTCGGCCCCTTCGGTCATCAGTTCTACGTAGTATGTGCCCTGCCCACTGCCACTTCAACTTGCAAACCCGTTGTATGGTGTTCAGTAAATCTTTTTGTAAAACAAAATCATTCTTCTTATTGCTTCTCCAGGAAAACTTTCCGAGAAAAATAACATTGAAGTTACATATCGCAACTCGAGCGACCAAGTTAATTTATTTTCCATCGAGTGTATACCTCTTAACTCCTTGTCACAATATAAAATTGAAAATTTCCTTCGGAAATTGTAAGAAATTTGAGCTGTACTTTTCTGTGAGCGGCTCGGTAAGTGTTTGGCTATTTTTTATTAACTTGTTCCTGAATTAAATGTTTGTTTTCGTCGACTTTTCATTTGCGTTGTGTTTGGTTTATGTTCAATATGGCGAATTACTTTAGAACGAAAGTAGTTCGTGTAAGATGTAAATAACTATGGTTTGGGAAAAATATGCATTATTTTGGATTCGCAAGAACTTATCTTAGTCTCAGTAAATAGTGTAACAAATATAACGAAATTTCTTCTTTTTTTAACCCACTTCTAACAAAGGAGGTTCTCAATCAGACTATGTTTGTTCAGTGATTACTCCGCCGATTATGAATTGTTTTGGACGATTCTTGTTTGTTTGGTAGGTAATACCTCAAAAGTAGTTCGAAAATCGTTTAAGTACTTTGGTTTTTACAACAAAATAATTTTATACTTAAAAAAAGTATATCTGTATTCTATCAGCCATCTAGTTTCCATAGCAAAAGCTTTGCTTAGTTTGGGCTAAATGGTGTTGTGTAAAATGTCAACCACACTAAAAAATATCATGCAAGTAAGCGAATTGCGTAATTTGGAATTGCATGGGGGAGGCCTATGTCCAGCAGTGGACTTCTTATGGCTGAGATGATGATGATGAAGCGAATTGCGTAATTTGAAGTCGATTTTTTCAGTTTATTAAATTATATTAAACTATTTCTAATAGAATTACATTGTACGTGCGTTTTTGTTACTTATGTATATTATTATTCCTGCCGAAAGTAGACCCCACAAGTACAAACTATTTTGTAAGAATTGTCCTCGGTCGACCATGATTTGTGATTTGTTCATTTATAAACTCGGTTCTTATTCTAACATGGGCTATTTAAAAAAAAAACACAAAAATTGGTTCTCAAATGACGGAGAAATTCGTGAAAATACATAAAAAATAATATACGCTACAAATTGATAACCTCCTCCTTTTTTGAAGTAGGTTAAAAACCAACAAACTATTGTCAACTGTAATCATAACAACATATCCACATCAATTTTTTTGCTACCTACATAATTACAATCATGGTTGCCTGGAAGAGATTGCTCTAAGCGATAAGGCCGCTAATTAAAAACCTTAGTCTTAAGTATTTATCGGCGCACGATTAATCTATGATTAATAAAATTATAAATCGAGTTATTGTAAATCGATTGAATCGATTCTTATATAACGTTACCTACCTTTTTATAAATCTGGGAGCGGGCAACCCTAAATGGGTTCGTAAATGTCATGGCGTCGATCGAAGGATAGTTGTAGTCTGGCGACCGAGCGGTGCGCACGTACAAATCCATTTGCTCCTAAATCGGTTTAAATCGTTGTAATCTGATTATATGTTGTGGTTTTCATAAATCGGGTGATTAAACATGGTGAAGATTAAAGTTTTGTGAACATTATTTTATCTCCTACATACACGCGCCCATAATGGATGATCGCCGTCCAAAAATACGGATTCGCCTCTGGAATTACCGTATCCGCCGCTCGTTACTCCGTCATATTTAATGTTATCTGTCTGAAATTTTTGTTATTATGTGGTTTTATAATAAAGAGTTATCTATCTATCTATCTACAAAATCTTTTATTTTGACGAAAAAAAAATTATTTAGAAAAAATATATATTTTCGAAACCAAATCTTACTCAAAATAAAAACAAATGTATTCCTTAAACAATCTTTTATTTACGTTATTTAAGGACACTCACTCAGGATCAGGGTAATAATTCGGTGCGGTCGAGATCAACTCCATCACTGTTGTTCTCATTAAAAACGTTGTAAAGATGAGTGATGAGGCGAGATCTCGAGCACTGCAGAATGGGCCCAGTATAGATAATTCCATATCTACCTGTTCTCCGGTGACCCACTTCGAGGGTTGAGTTCTCGTAGAATTTACTACCCTCTTTATGTGGAACAAAGCAGGGGTGACGGTGATCAATGATATATTCTTAGCTTTATTTATAACGAACTTCTTAGGGAGGTTTCTTTTTAATTATAAGCCTTTCATTTATTGCTGAATATTTGGGGATTATTTTGGTCGTAGTCATGGTTTTACTTTATCTTATTTTTTTCTACAAGCTTCTATTTTTTTTAATGCTGTAATAGGTTTGCGCTTGATCGCCAACTCATCTGATACTGAGCAATGTTGCGGTCTACGATGAAGCGCGCTAACCCTGAAGAAACCAATTCACTCGCGATTTCAAAACGATTGAAAGACGATGTAAAAACGAATTCTACAATTTAGTAGTCCGCACGATGGAAGTGGAATTAAAGCGTTTCTTTCAGGTTTTTGGAATATCCACAATGAAATGATGACGTTGATATTATATTTCAATACAACTATGGACACGCAATTGAAAGCGACATTATTAGATTCAATACAACTATGGACACGCAATTGAAAGCGACATTATTAGATTCAATACAACTATGGACACGCAATTGAAAGCGACATTATTAGATTCAATACAACTATGGACACGCAATTGAAAGCGACATTATTAGATTCAATACAAGTATGGACACGCAATTGAAAGCGACATTATTAGATTTTTTTAAAGAAAATAACGGATATTACAATATTTGGAAGGTACAGACAAATCTATCATTCATGAACATCGAAATCAATCAAGTCGTTTGGGCAACAAACAATTGTTCTGAACTGGTTCTTTGAAGTTCAAGCACTGGATATAATTGAACTGTTATGGCCAAGTGAGAGACCTGCTCCTCTGGTAACTTTGTTGTGTAAAAATTGTATAAATAAGTATACTACACGATCTTAAACAAACACCCAATACTATAACCATTTTAATACAGTCTATAAAGAAATCTATTCAGTGTAGTCTAAAAAAATAATAATCTCAGGTAACGTAGATAATTTCAAAGACATTCATTTTTAAGGTTCATGTTTTCTTCACCACCAAGAAAACATGAACCAAATGTAAAATGTCGCTCTTAGCTTGCGCCACACATGAAATGGTTCCTTAATCGATTGCCGATGGTTATTTTACATAAGCACGGCTATACTCCACGTCGCCGGCTCGGCTGCGGATTAGGTTTAAATAACTAGTCCTATTTAGCGAACCAAACTTGGTACCTAGTTATTGATGCAGCCAAATAAATGTTGAAACGTTTTATAATCGCTCGGAGTTTGTTATATATTTAAATAAATAAATAAATAAATATAAATAAATATTTGTGGACATTTCACACAACGCCATCTAGCCCAAACTAAGCAAAGCTTGTACTATGGAACTAGATGGCTGATAGAATACATATATACTTTTTTTTGTAAATATATACATATGATACATAGAAACACCCAGACACAGAACAAACATCCATGCTCATCACAAAAATATTTGCCCTGGGTGGGGATTGAACCCACGACCTTACAGTTCAGCAGGTAGACGTAAACACACTACCAACTGAGCCACAAGGCCAGTCGATTATACTATTATTTGCTATTATACTCCTAGTAGTTAACTCTGAAGTTGTATAAGCTTATTGAATCTATCTTTCCGTACTTATAGAACAGCGTTGTTCTCCTTTAGGCTAGCTGGTGGTACAAGTATCTACATATATTAAAAATAAAACAACCGACTGCAGAAAAGAGGTTTTTGCACTGTAACTTACGGTTTCGTTACGCTTGATACGCTGTTGAGTGTACGTTTTCTGTGAGAAAATATGCTTAAAATCGCTGTACAAGATTGTAAATGCGAATTCTTTACAGTAATTCTAGCAAAATCACTTGTATGTTACGAAAAAGTTCGTTGGAGGTTACGAAAAAACGTATTTTTATTTATGCGAGAGATGTATTATAATTATTACTAAAAATATAGCCTATAACACTCAAGGAGTGAACGTAATCACGTAGTATGAAAACTGGCAATTAAAAACTGATATTGTCACACTACCACTCCAATATTAATAAAGCGTACCTACACAGATTAGAACACTTAACATTTTGACAACAGCTTCGAAAGTTAAACTTGAAAGTATATTAATCAGTTGTATCTAAGTAAGTAATTGGTCCAAACATTAACGACATACATCCATAATATACGTCCAATCATAAAGCTATAACTGGGCTCGACCCGGGGTGGGCCGTGGGCCATCCACACATAATGGCGGCATTACAATGTGATCAAATTAATCAACGCAACTAACCGCGATGTCCTGCAACCGTTTAGTGCCGCAATGAAACAGATATTACGGCCGGGATGTAGCAGCGCCGAGCGGCCTGCGTGGGCGGTACTACATTTCTACATACTCTACTAGGAAAACTTATAATTTTCCCCTTTTATTGACCGAGCGAGCGAAGGGTCTCTGCATTAATTGGCCAAATTTTCTTTCGTCTGTCAGTTTGTTTGTGAGTTAGAAAAAAAAGAGACTGAATCGATTAGCAAACAAAGATAAATATAGAATAGAGTAATTAAACAGAACGTATACAACGAATACCTATATTATTTACGTAATCCAACTATATACATAATATATCACTCCCAGAAACGTCCAGCATTGTTAAGTATTAAAATTAAATTAATTTTTCAAGGTGCTTAAATTTATGGAAAAAATGTTTTTGACCGTGAAATAACGTCTGTAAAATCAATTAAAAATTGCGAAAGCGGTCAAAATTTTATATACGGCTTCCTAAGCCAACTTTATATAGTTATTATGTACCGATGACCCAAGATGAGCTGCAAATAGGCTCTCTCGCGAGGTCTACTGTTCGCAGAACTGCTAGTAGTAGCTATGTTAAAAAAGTAAATGTTCAATGTTATTGTATTTTGGTTTTCATTATACTTGTTTTATTCAAATCTCTCGGAAATATTATATTTTATACCAATGAAACCTTTACGTATGAATACTTGTATGCAGTGTGCCTTTTCCCGTAGTAGGCCCCCGGTGGGTCTCCGCTCGCTTAATGCTAATCTCCTTAATTTATCCGAACCGGAGATTCTCGGGATTAAGTGATTTAAGTTCGAGACTGGCGTCTTTGGAAGTTTCCTAGAGCAAGATTATGATTTTGGAAATCATTCACTGTGGGGTTGTTTACTTTTTCTCTAACTTCTGTTGAAGATGAACTACGAAGTCGTATTTAAGGTGTAATCATCAAAAATACTACAGAAGGAAAACTTTTAACGAAAAACCCGGAGAATATTCATATTCATTTATTCATACTACAGGAATAGTAATTATACAATATTTTTTTGCCATTAATAGCTTCGCCCCGCGGTGTTTCCCGCTGTTTTACATAAGTTATATCAAAAGGGATATTATTTTTCGGGATAAAAGGTAGTTATGTTAATCCATTCAGCTACCTCCATACCAAATTTAATCAAAATTGATTTAGCTGTTTGAGCGTGAAGAAGTAACAAACATACAAACACATTCACAAACTTTTGCCTTTAAATATTAGTGTGATAAACGAACGAAAGTCGAAGACGCACTTAGGCGGATCATAAGACTCAAATGGAGATGGAACACTTGGTCAGTAGAGAAGACGGACCTACAGAACGGAGATGGAACACTTGGTCAGAAGAGAAAACAATCCACAAATGGCCATTAAAGATCGGAACGCGGCGGTGATGGAGGCCCTGGGCCGAGAGTAGGCGACAGACTTTTATTAAAAAAAAATGTTATTAGACGATGCTAGTGCAGCCGCTGATAAAATCCTATCAACCGAGGGCAGACAGATAATCTGGAAACCCGGTCTAAAACCGGGGGCTACCAGTGACTGCATTCACACAAATACTAGTATTTCAGTAGTTAGAAATAAGAGTTGTGTGCACACCTTGAGCATTCATGCTCACCATCGTGGCACATGCGTCATACTCGTGATCGGGTGCTGCTCGCGGGTCGCTGGTTTGCTCGTGGTATGCACGCAACATGGTAATAAGTACTTAAATTAAAACAAAATATTTTTCCCGTATCGATAAGTAGTAAACAATAGTTTGTAATTATGATAAAGGTCACGGACCCTGGTGTCTGTGGAGATAAAAATTAAATAAAAATAAAAAAGAGAGAAAACGGACCTACAGAATGGTGGCCGCGAGACGGAAAGCGATCACCTGTCAGACCTCCAACTGGATGGTCAGATAAGACCGACAAGGCAGTGGGAAGACTGTGGATGAGGCTGGCACAGGAGCGGAAAGAGTGGCGCTAACGAGGAGACCCATACTCAGCAGCGGGTGGACAGTGGTTGATGATGATGATGATTTATATGCACAACCTTTTGCAAATATAATTATCGATTCATAACAATCGCATCGAATCCTCGCTCTCTTCGCTCGAGCCGACTTCTGAACGAGCGCTACATAGCCAAGCGTGACAGCGTGACGGCGTGACGGCTCACTCTCAATCAATATACCCACAAAATAAAGTGGTCACCGCGCCTAAAGAAGTTTTCACTTCAAAACCTAGTTTCTAAAATTATTAACAAAGCGCAAGTTACCGAGCTTTATTCATCATAGTAAATGATACCTTACTAAACTACCCTCCCCATGTTTCGGCACCAAAATTCATAAACTTTTACGACGCACGTCTCCACCTTATGACGTCACTTCCGTCAGCGCTCGGGAGTTTCCGTCAACGTTCGGTCCGTAAATCGGAGTGTAAGCTAATATCGTAGACAGTAACGCGTGTAAAGGGCTGAACCGCCTCCGATGTCGTTATAGGTTATTAGCAGCTCGCAAGTGGGGAGCAAGGGGTAAGCGGGAGCGGGAATATTCATTAAATTACAAGGGTTATGTTCGGAGTCGCTCTGCTCGTAGAATCAAAAATGAACAGTTCTGTAGACGTGCGTTAATCACCGACTTCGCACAACGGATTAGCAAGTTGAAATGGCAGTGGGTAAGGTACATAGTACGTAGAACCTGATGGGCGATGGGACCCAAAAGTTCTCGATTGGAGATCACGCACCAGCAACCGCAGCGTAGGGAGACCATCTATGAGATAGACAGATGACCTCATACAAGTGGCGGGAAGACGGTAGAAAAATATATAAATGAGATAGGTTTATAAAGCAGTTGGATGGAAAATTTTAGTTTCAGTTCATGAAATGATAAAATAAATTTTATAATGAACTAGCTGCTCGCCGCGACTTCGTACGCGTAAGAAAATCGTTCATGTCACTCTCCTACCCGCACTCACTGCCCCCGCCAACTAATGCTGCAGTACCACATCTGCCCTGCTCGTGTTTCGCTCCTAGCTTAATTTCGTCGCACTGCCGTTCAGCTTCAACCAAACTTCTGACCCAATCTGTTAATGTCGAGTCAGTGGTTAAGCGTAGATTTATGTATTTGAATAAAACTAACATTAAAACTACATTTTATGGCTATTTTTTTACACCTTGGGTTACATTATTGAAGTTTTAGTAGGATCCCTATTTTTTTCTACTACTAAATATAACATATGTTACTCAAGAATTATGTAGCATTGTAATGCTGAAAGAATTTTTGAAATCGGTCCAGTAGTTATTGAGTTACAAACGGCTAGACAGATGTTTTGACAATTTTTTTTTATTGACGAATATCATATTTTTAATACTTATTATCCTATTCCGGTGGAAGACAAATCCAAAACCACAAAAATCATAAAAATAGGTCCAGCCGTTCTTGAGTTATACATGGTGTAACTAACACAACTTTCTTTTATATATATATATATAATTTTTTTTTTTTTTTTTGTCAGCCCTGTTTGTACAAACTGTCCCACTGCTGGGAACGGGCCATCTTCTCATTGTGAGAAGGGTTAGGCCATAGTCTGCCACGCTGGCCAACTGCGGGTTGGCAGACTTCACACATCTTCAAGATCATTGAGAACTCTCAGACATGTAGGTTTCCTCACGATGTTTTCCTTCACCGTTTGAAGTTGGCGGCAATCAACAATACGCACATAACTTCGAAAAGACAGAGGTGCGAGCCGTGGGATTCGAACCCAGGACTTGCGGATCGCAAGTCAGACGGTCTCCCGACTAGGCTGCCGGAAACTTAATGTCTTAAAATATATAATAAAATATAAATATAAAAGATGATTTCAAAGTTTTAATTTTTTACCCAACTGCATAAGAAAGAGGGTAATGTTTTTCGAGTGTATGTATGGTTTTTTTTTATTCGAAAATAGGCTTGCCGTCAACTCACCTGGTGTTAAGCGACAGTTACGGTCTACGATCTTCTACGGTCTTGCCTAGAAAAAACCTATTCACTCGCGATGCTATATGATAGCCTACAGCTTAAGCGGCTTGACCAATTTTGATGTGCAAGATGTCATTAGATTCGTCTTCGCTTCCAGTGTCATAGGCTATATTTTTTTCTAATAATAATAATACACCTCTTGCAAAAAATACATTTTTTCGTAACCTCTAACGAACTATTCCGTAATAAACAAGTGATTTTACTAGAATTATTCTAAAGAATGAGCATTTATAATTTTTACAGCGATTCATACATTTCTCACAAAAACGTACACTCAACAGCGTATCGAGCGTAACGAAATCGTAAGTAAGACTGCAACAACTGCTTTTTTGCAGTCGGGTATTTTGTTTTTCTTTTAATATACATACCTACTTGTTTATCTGTTCTTTTTCTAAGTGAAACGGAAGCCACCATATTATTACGTCATAAATGATCATGTAAAAAAAGAAGTTTCAACTAAACAATCAAAGTCAAATCATCATCTCGTCGCCTCAGTACTTGCTTGCTGTATCTACCATTGGTAAAAATTCACAAGAGAAAAGATTAATGCTCAATTTTTATAAGAAAGCTATATCTGTAGCTATGTGTATATAGCTATTTGAAAAATATAGATCATTAAACTCTTCTCCTGTGAAATTTTACCAATGGTAGATAGGGCAAACAAGATAGATAGATAAACTCAGCACAAACTCAAGCAACAAGCACTCAGGCGACGATCTAATTATTTGACATAATGACATCTCATTGGCAGCGCATCTGTTCACTATCCTTGTGACACCAGCAACATGGCGTTTAGTGTTTACGTTACATTACACGCGAAATTTTAAAATGTTATTTTTATGGCACTTATCGATAAAATAAATTTTTTAATAATTTATTTTCACTCCACGATTGAATTGATAAACAAGTTTGTATATTAAAAGAAAAATAAAATACCCGACTGCAGAAATCCAGTTTTTGCAGTCTAAATAACGATTTCGTTCCGCTTGATACGCTGTTGAGTGACTTGAGTGTAGGTTTTTGTGAGAAAGCATGCGTAAAATCGCTGTAAAAGATTATAAATTACATTCTTTAGAATATATCTAGTAAAATCACTTACTAAAAAGTTCATTGGAGGTTTTTATTATTAAGTACAAAAATTTAGCCTATGACACTCAGGAAGTAAATACGAATCTAATACACACCTACACCAACACCTTGCACATCAAAATCGGTAAAACAGTTTAAGCTGTAGGCGATCATATAAATACATTACATACAAACATACATTTACCTACTCGAAAAAGAACTCTCCCTCTTACGCAGTCGGGTAAAAAGGGTATAATATCCTATTAAGGGTCACAGAATCAGGTTTAGTAACAAGTACTGGGTACTAAACATGAATAGTTGCTAAACTATATTTGTGTTTGTAATTATTCGCCACCTCTTAACACTACGCCTAAATATTAGCTCAGGATTGCTTATCGTCAGTGTGCCTCCGGCTCACAAGCTGAAATAAGCTACTTCAGCTAATTTACACCCACGACCGCTTTAACACTATGTCGAAATTACTAATCTACATGCTACACTAACATTCAAGGCAAGTTTGCAATTTTTGACCACGACAAGGTTGTATCCAGTGTAGTTATTTAAATGTATTGTTTGGTTTGGGGAACCTTCATAAAGCGAAGATTACATTTACTGTGGCTAGGAATGGAAAGCCTCAGCTGGTATTAACCAGGTTATTGGAAATGATAGGATATTACTACTTAGGCCGTGTTTGTGTAGGACTTTAGGTTTTAGCCGTTAACCCTGTATAGAGTACTAACACTAGAACCTAGGTACATGTTGTAAAAGTGGTGCCTTTCAACTTTATCGCAAAGTGCTAGGTCACCCGCATTCGAAAGGGGTTAATGGATAATGTTAACCATGACAAAGCATTTTGGAAAGCATTTCAGAAAAAGTCTAATTTCACTATCAGCATACTCGTTTTTAACGAAATATGTGAAAAGATTTATCAAGAAAACAAAAAAATATAACCTGTAATATGTTGTAGGTATATATGCTAACCTGTAATGTGTGATGTAAAAATAATTTTGTAAAAATTCTACAGTCTTGATAAAATTGTATACACGAAGGTATTATACGTATCCATAGCCAAACTTATATATACAAGTATTGTAGGTACGTGTCCAAACTTATATATACCAGTATTGTAGCTACGTGTCCAAACTTATATATACAAGTATTGTAGGTACGTGTCCAATCTATATATACAAGTATTGTAGGTACGTGTCCAAACTTATATATACAAGTATTGTAGATACGTGTCCAATCTATATATACAAGTATTGTAGGTACGTGTCCAATCTATATATACAAGTATTGTAGGTACGTGTCCAAACTTATATATACAAGTATTGTAGGTACGTGTCCAATCTATATATACAAGTATTGTAGGTACGTGTCCAAACGACACCCTTTGTTTAAAGAGGTCAAATAGGTGACAGGTACAGACTACAACTAAGCAGAAAATCATGTTCATCAAGAAAATAGCAAAATTTCAGTTTCGAAAGCAGTTTCCAAAAAATTATGAAACGCGAATATTTGAATCTTTATTTCCTTTGACATTTTACATTTCAATGCCTGATTCGAGATTGATTTTTCTAAAGATTTGTGGCAATCACGTCTGTTAATTAATTAATTAGTTTGATTACTTATATTTTGGAGGAAAGTCAAGAACCTTTAAATCAGACCATGTACAGTGCAATGTTTGACACAGAGTTAAATTTTCCCACGTTAAAAGTAATTAAAATAAAATAAATAATATAATTCGACATATTCACACAATTAAAATTATTAAATCAACGCTCAAAAAACACTACTTATTTATTCATTTTTTATTATTTACCAAAAAACAACAAATAGGTATATAAAATTATACAGAAAGCATAGCCGTCTTACGAAAAACATCTCAGTTTCGGAATAAGAAAGAAACATTACACAAATAAGGTATCACAAATTTATTCCCTAGCAAAACTTACATCATCTGTAACCTTAGAAATACATAATAACATGGAACGAAAGGAATCGCAACCAGATATAAGATTATAAAAACACGCTGTAAAAATACATCCAAGATGAGCATAAATATTCATCTACAAACCATTCGTGCGACAAACAACCCTATGGCTAAACTACACAAGATCGAAATTCTTACGATATTTCTAAGGTAAAAATAGGGCAAGTAAGTACACCATAGCTTAAGGCTGAAGAGTAATGGTGTGTAAGTAAAGCCATCTCGGCAATAACCTTCAAAATTTGACGTCTCTTTATTGATATGGATATGAGCAGGGAACTTACTTCCCTTATCGTACGAGGACCGTGTATCTGCAAGGAGTAATGGTTATAACGAGAAATAAACTTAGGTCTAGTTAAAACTGACAGCTTAATAATAAGAAACTGGTTGTGTACTGAGGTTTCCGTACCCCTTTCTTCTAACCACACATTTCCTAGTTCATAATCTAAAATATTGCCAAACAAGCAATCGTTCAAAAAACTATAAATACCGACTTCAAAATAAGTACATAATGCATTTGACTTGTTTGACATATTTTTCCAGTCATTTTGTTATAAAAATCTAAATACTGAACCGATTTTCATAAAATTTCTATGGACCTGGGAAGGACATCTTTCCTTTCAAACAAAATAATATTTTTTCAAATCCGTCCAGGTGTCTTCGAGTAGTCTTGAGTTTATATGTTTTATGTTATATAGATCTGCAAGTCGCCTGATGTTAAGCGACGGTGTGGCTGAGGATGGAGCTCGTCGATCTAGAAGATATGTACTCGTATCTATTCACTCTAGCCTAAAAACTCCAAGATTGTAGTTTCAGAAAACAGAGATGGCGGAAAAGAATTCCGTTCCTGTGCAGTACGCATTAAGAACGTGGACCGGTATCGCTGAGTACGGTTTTTTGGCATTTCAATGAGAAAAAGGTGGTAATGCACCGACTTTCTGCTAGTCCTGTAGTGAAATTGGGTGGGTGGAATTAGGTAGTGAAACTCTAGCTCACACTCCCAGAAATAAATCTCGAAATGAAACGACGAGCTACTTTACGATGGTGCTCGAGACTAGTAGCTTCTTGGCAATCAGTTTATCATCACCGACTAACCTGACAGCTCGCCGGTCAATCCACTCTAACGCTTCCAGCTGATACTTGGCTGATATTTTACAGGTGGTCAAGAAATTTAACCATGTGTAGATGTTATTATTATTCAGGTAACACACGAAAAATCAACAATATTTTTCTGTAATTTCTTTGAGATGCCATGAAATAAAATTCAACTTCTCAATTTCTACAAAAAAAAAATAACATAGGTATAATACCTTAAATTTGAATAAATGACATTCCATCCACACCTCCAAACCGATTCTATTAGCATGACAAAAAGACAGCGCCACGCAACGTCGTTACTACACTGAGTAGGAAATCTTCAGAGAACTGAATATTAAAAAAATACTTTCACAACGATTAGTTATTTATATGATTTTTAGATAGGTATTTGTTAGCTTAAATAAAATGTAGGAGTGTACAACACATGCATCCAAATAAACGTAGAATGTGCAAATATATTGTGTTCCAGATATAAGGTCAACAATTCCAGCAAAAGTTCTGGGCGTAACAAGATTTAACATTTAACACCTTATCGAAAAATTTCACTTAACTTTAATCAACGTCTCTAATTCTCTGTCTTCTTTCCGCAAGTGTCATCACGTGTCAGCGAGTAGTTGACAAAATATGTTAAAATTTTATGGACAAGCTTAAAGCTTAGCACCAAGTAAGCTCCTTATTTAGTCACTCAGTTACACAAAAAATATTGACGTAATATTTTTTTACGCAAGATAGATCTATGATTGACCACCAACTCGCCTGATGTTAAGCAACGGTGTAGCCGAGGATGGAGCTCGTAAATTATAAAATGGTAGGTTCATACCCTTCAGTAGCAGGATCAATTTATTTAATATTTATATTTATTTCCAGTTGTTAGCAATAATGTGATTCTCTGTAAGGTTGTCCACTCGGTGCTAGTGCTTGCTCCGTTACCATATCGTTATATCGTTATTATTGCCGTTATTATCGGTTCACGGCTCGGAGGGGGCAGCTATTTTACTTAGGGGTTATTTTATGGGGTGCTAAATCGGGTGTGACTGCTTTTATTGTTAGCAATTTAAGTGAAGGGTTGCGGTGGGGGACGAACTTTTCATGGTTCTAATTTAGGAAAATGGTCAGTTGTTTCCAAGTTAAAGTGGTAGCAATTTTGTTTCAAATTTTAAAACAAAACGTGTATAACAAGGTGATAAGAAAATTAGTTTTTATCGTACTCTTTACTTTCTAACTCGCAAAGAAAAAAAGGACGTAATAAGATAAAGGTTGGTATCAAAAAAATATAGAGCAAGTTTCAATACAAAATAAGTACGACATAGGAATGATTTTGTCGTACAGCTTATTGTGACATATTATTTTTGTTGCAATAGATAATCATCCCATTTTTGTAGCATACTCGTAACTACTTTATTAGTTTTTGATTGTCGGTTTACGCAGAATGGTGTGCAAATATGTCGCCGTGCTTTTTTATTGTAAAACTTATAGTTGAATGCTTCTCGCAAGAAGTTAACAATAACATTAGAATAAAAAAACAGGTATTTATAAGGCAATTTTTTTAACGCGAATAAGTCCGCGTTTTACCACCAACTCGCCTGTTGGAAAGCGACGATGTAGTCGGAGATGAAGCACGCAGACTTGGAAAATACCTAATATATTATAAAAGTAAAACAAAAACGCTATGTCTCAGTCTGTTTATTACTTTTTCACAACTAAACGGCTGAACGGATCATCATAAAATTTGGTATGAACATAGCTAACACACAATAGAAAGACACGGGCTACCTTTTATTATAATTATCAACACCGTTTTTCATCACCAAGCGGATAAAACCACAGAGCGCAGTTAGCATCAAATAATTACATTGAGTCCCGGACCTAATTAAAAGGATACTAAATATACCTTAATACCATAATGGAACCTAAATCAGAAGCATCGAAATACGACATTGGCAGCAATACAGTGTTTTCGGTCCTATGTAATAGGGCGAATTCTGTGGTGTTTTCATTGAATTAATTCAATATTACTCGATAAATGAACATTGAAGTGGTATAATTAGGTGAAATGGCGGTAATGATTAGGTTAGGCGTTAGACATTATCGTTTATAACTAATACCTATTACTCGTATTTGTGGTTATAGTAAATATTACATATTTGTTTTCTAAATGTAAATTTGTATTATATTAGTCGACAACTTATATGTACTAGCTGCAAACCACGTCTTCGTACGCGTAAGAAAAACTACCTAGTTGCCAGCTGTCAAATACGGAATAGTCCAGTAATTCTAGATTGCAATGTGTGGAAAATTTGGCAAAATTAGTTTAAAAAACTCAAATGTAACTTATATATCTATTATATAATCTATTTCCGCTTAGAGCGTTTGAATACACTACATATATAAGATAGAGTTAAGTTTTAGAATATAAATTTCTGCAAAGTAACGCTTGATTCAGAAAATTTTCCTAAATTAGTTTATCAACTATTAACTGGAATATATTCATGAGCGTCACCCCTGCCCCTCCCACGGACCTAAAAATGAATTTTCTATTAAATTTGAAAAATCATCATTTCGGGACACTTTCAAGTCTGCGAGGGAGGGGGTGACCCTCATGGGGAGGCGGGAGGGGGGGGGGAGAAATTGTTTTTTTCATTATTAATAATACCTAAACTACTGAGTCCGTCTGGCCTCTCCATGCTTATGGAAACCATAGAAGCTAAATTTCGCAGCAGAACACAAACACTTAACCTGATGAGTACCTGGTGCCTGCTACCTTCGCCTGGTAGCATCTTGGATAATGCATCTTCAATATTCGAAGGTAGTTACATAGTTAAGGCGCTGTTTCCAAGAGTATTAGAAACTCTGCGATAATAAATTACTTATCTAAACATAATAGGGAAATTTCATGAGTTTTATTTCATAGGAATAATAGTTTTAGGTGATAAAATACTGAAATGTTACACATATCGACGGTTAAAAGGTAATAGGGTATAAGTGAAATTTTAGTCAAAAATGAGTTATGAGTGCTAAATGAAAAAGCGGAAATGTTTAAGTAAGATAGCATTCATAACTCATTTTTGACTAAAATGTCGCTTATACCCTATTACTTTTCGACTATGGTGTCGCTTATGCACTATTACCTTTTAACCGTCGATATCCAAAAAAAATATAAATCGGTCAATAAACTTCAGAGATATAAACATTTAAAGTTTTAGAGGAGGGATGCTCTGTCCCTCTCTCGCGAAACAACAGATTGTATTGAATTTGTACGGCGAACATGAACCATGACGTCATCTTTCTCTATCGTGTGCTCTCTGTCTGACATGAAATTAAAATGCTTGTAATTTTCTTAGGAGATAGGTATATCAATTTTGTTTATGTGGAATGAATATAGTCATGGTTGGCCTTTTCATGACCAAACAAAAATAAATCGTGCAAATATTATCAATGTAGGTACAACTTAATCATTCAAAATCCAACGTCACAGAGAAATAAAATTTTGTCAGGGTATGTTAACCCCTGATCCAAAAATAGGGGTGTTATAAGTTTGAAGCGTGTATCTATGCATCTGTATATCTGTATATTGTATTTGTATATCTGTTTATTTGTATGAAAGCTGGCCAATAACTACTAAAAGTAGATAGATTTTTTGTAAGGCGCGTGTCTTACAGTTGGTGGAGACTAGCTGCGTCGTAGTTCCGTAATACGTAGGTTGATAGCTAATAGATTATTGAGAATCCTCGTTAGCTGGTGGATGAGGAGCCTTAGTTTAATATTCCGTCGCGTTGCAGACAATATACCACTCTGCTATTAGATTATGATGTATATTAGATTTCTATATGACGAAGTACACTCACATAGAATGGTCGAGTTCTTATGTATTACAATGCAGGTTCATAAAGCTGCATTCTTTGGGTCGCAGCCAAAAACGCATACATAAAGCTGCATTCTTTGGATCGCAGCTGATGCGACATACTGCGTTTGTCGCATCAGCTGCGACCTACGGAATACCAACCATACATTTTGCGTGTGTCAGTCGTGATATATCAAAAGCCTTCGATAGGGTCAGGCAACACTTTCTTCTCTACAAGCGTCCCATCCTGTACGGCGGACTACCGTGTCCTGTACGGCGGACTACTGTGTCCTGTACGGTGGACTACTGTGTCCTGTACGGGGGACTACTGTGTCCTGTACGGCGGACTACTGTGTGAAATGTCCACCAATATTTATTTATTTATTTACTTGCTTTTTTTTTTGCTCGAGAAATTCTTATTCCATAAGAATTTGTTACGGGCACGACAGATTCGAGTGGCTATTGACGGATACTTGTCATCAATTTAACCTTTTATAACTGAATGATAAGACGAGCAAGTCGCCTGATGTTAAGCGTGATGCTCGCTTTGAACAGTCCATTGCCATACAAAACTGTGACTTTAACTATCTTCAAGTATAACTTTAGAAAACTCAAAAATTTCCGACTAAAAGAAAATGGCTGAACCGATTTTGATGAAACATCAGCTAAGAACACTCCCGACTAATTCACCTTAAAAAAAATACAAAATCGGTTCATCCATTCGGGAGCTACGATGCCGACACGTCAGACACGTCAAACTTATAGCACCCTGCTGTTTTTGCGTCGTGGGTTAAAAACTATGTGTTAACGCCTACGCTTTTCTTAATACTATATAATTACCAGTGACAGTGATATTTGTATAAGGCACAGTGCGCACTCAATCTTTTTACGGATAACAGCACTTTGCCGCATCCCAATATAGGTAATGGTTAAAAATTCATTATACGCTGTGAAAAGTTTTTGTAGATTTTATTTTGTATCCATCCGGACATAAACATCTGGCGACCGTCAAAAGAACCTGAAAATCGGAGTAAATTCTGAAGTCGAAGAAAGCCGCCGTTTTTACAGAAAACAACACGGGAACCTTGAAGAAATATCTATTGCAGCCACCCCTGGACGATCGGCCTAGCGTCGAGCCGCAGCACAGGCCAATGCAGATAAGTTTCCTTCCTAATTTTGTTCCGTGAATCCATATAAGCATCAACCACCAATCCAATATTCCCATCCACTTTTCACCTATTTATTTCGCGTATATCATATAATTACATGTGTTATATATCTAAACAAACTTTTTCTAAAGATAAATCTAACATTTTTATGGTTTAAACCCATAATTTTCACCAAGTTGTTGAAAACAAAAATGATTTTATTTTCCACCCACTTACATTCAATAAAAAATAAATATGGGTAATTTTCATTATCATTTGTAAAAATAAGTCCAATCTTGCTGTTTTGAGTTATTTTCATCGTTATGCGATAGCCCAATATTACGTAATTTTCATATAACAAACCTCAGAAATAGATTGTTCATTGTTTATTTGCATAATAAACTCACGCATACTTGCCGAACATTCCAGCTCGGTGGCTACGGACGAAATGACCTGTACCTGACCACATTATCCTGAGCTGCCAGCAGCCGGGAACAGCGAGTCCAGTACGGCCGGAGCAGGGGTCAGGTGCGTACTTAGTCGAGGAGCGTGAGACATATTTTCGTTATCATTGGAAAAAAAAAATGTTTGAAATTTTTACTACAAGTTCAAGTAATTATTTAGACAAATTAATACAAACGGTATACACACATAATGGGAGGTGAAACTTTTGCAAAGGTTTCACAAGTAGGCATTACGCGAACTTTTTATTAAACGTAGCTCGACAAGGGGCCAAATAACCAAGTTTAAAAATTATTTACATAGTCTAAGGGCTAAGGAAACGCTAACATCAATTGAATTAGCCGAATTGACAATTAAACTTGGTAAGTTTGAGTCTTTGTCCAATCATTATGATAACCCGTATCGCTCCTATACATAAGTTTCACTATTTACGAGTACTTAGTAGGTATCATATGTAGCCAGTGATGCGGCACGCATTATTTCCTTTATAGTTGGAATTCAATTCAATTCTCAGATTCTAATTATTCAGATGCATGGAAGATTTTATGTACCTAATTGTTTCAATAACAAAAGACAATTGATTTTATGTTGAATATTCAACAAGCGAGTCGTGAGACTCACGTATCTTTGATATTCATAGTTAATCATATTACTAAAAATCTGCGCGCTCTTCCCAGCCTCGGGCTTCCCACAGACAAATGGGATGTACTGATTATTCATACTATAATGAGTTCTAAATTGGATTCTTACACTTTACTGAAATGGGAGGAATGTCGTGGTGCGTCAAACGATATACCTACTTTAGAATTATTCTATGCCAACATGCAGTAGTCATTCTGAAATATTAGATGTTACATCCCATTATGCTTATAAATTTTACTGGAAATGTAATACTTCAATTTGAAACGTCATGCACACTACTGTTGGCGGTTAAATAACTGGGAAACGTACTTTCCTGTAGGCGTACTGTGCACGAGTCTGATATTCTTCCTAAATTATTAAACAGAAGTGACATAAAAGTTATGACCATTCTTTGTTCGTTTAATTCGTTGATAAGCTACATTCACGATGGACACGTATCACACACGCAGACGTCCCTTGTTAGACAATGTCAAAGCGTAATGGTATAATTAGTTTCGACCTCTGTATCTTTGTAGCTATTATCTAATTTATACGAATGTTGCTAGGGCCGTGAAAAAGCGACTATTTCAAACAGAATCAAAGCCTAAATGAAACTTTCTATATTATAATAACTTATAATACATATAATTTCCGGTTCCTATTAAGTCTTCCTCGATAGATATAACCTGGGTGTCTAGACAAGACCCTAATAGATTATTAAAATTATTTTCAAAACTGCAACACAGTCGCTTAACATCACTTGACCGCCAATACTCTTAAGGATAAATATGAAAAAAATTAAGAATAATTATAGTTTAAAAAACTAAAGCGACAGACTTCAATACTTGGATGACATCTTTATAAGTAGTTATTTTGTACCAAAAACCAACATTTAAAACCAAACTGATTTTGATAAAAATAATTTCTGAACTATAAAACAAAGAAAAATAAAGAATCATCAAAATCAAGTGATTTTGATGATTGACCACTCGGATCCGAGTGGAGCGGGGCTATAATAGCGGCGCCACCTACTCGGATCCGAGCGAGTGTCCCGTTCATTTTGTAGTAGTCAGTAAACCGCCAGCGTTTGAGGTAGTCAACGTTGCTTTGCGCGGCCACTCTGTACTTAATCAAAATTCGCCTAAAAAGTTTTGGTTCCCAGAAGTTCTGAAGTGAAGGGTCTGCAGGGGGCGAAGAATGTGTTAAAAACCTGTTTTAGCTTATGCTAATGAGGCTCTTTCATATGACACCCCACATGATACGGTTAATTCACTTTAAAATTTGGGCCCTCATTCCTTGCATAGAGAGACTATTTTTTGTGATTAAATTAAAAATATCCAGTTTTCGGATTTTTTCCTATATGTGTACTCTAACACAATGCTTCTTGCCAAATTTCAGAGTTCTAAGTCAACGGGAAGTACCCCATAGGTTTTGATTCCTGTGTGAGTGTCGAAATGTGCGTTTTTTTTTACATATTCGGCTGTAACTTTTTTTACGACAACTAAGAAATTGTATTTTTCTTTCTGCAGCAAGATACTATGGATCTGCGTAGGTATATGGTTTTAATTTCAACTCGATATCTTCACGCGTTCCCGAGATAAAGGTAACAGACAGACGGACAATAAAGTGATCCTATAAGGGTTTCGTTTTTTCCTATTGAGATACAGAGCCCTAAAAATAAAAAAATAAAATGAAAAAAATATACAGTTGAATTGAGAACCTCCTTCTTTTCGGTTAAAAATATCCTGCAATACAGTCTTCAAAAAGTTCATTTTAAATTCCTAACAGCAATAAAAATGCAACTCTTTGACTATGTTATGCAACTCTTATTATTCTTAATTTTTTTATCTTGTACACGGAGAGTGGAAACAACACGCTAACCACTGAGAGAGACCATACAGTAATTACAAGTACAAAATATACACAATTACCCCCTCCCCAGTGCTATACTTACCTAACAACTTAAATGAAGCTTCTGTAATGACAGTTGTTTGCATGTACGGGTGTACCTATCTCGTACAACACGTTAAACGCGCGAAGAATTCCAAGCAATAAGTTCTGAAGCAAGACGACACTTGTACCGAAATTATAAAAGTTACAAAACTTGAGTGAAATTATTTCTGTTAGCGCCGAGTACAAGGGAAGTTTTATAATATCCTAGCCAAATATTGTTGAAACTCGTATTGTATGTGTGCGGGAACTTGGCAACGCATTCTCGACTTTGTCGTACCATACAGAATACAAGACGCAAAAACAGCAATAAAATGTTCGTATGAGAACTGAAATTTATTTTTAGTTTATCATATTTAAAGGTACAAACCTTTAAATATGATATTTAAATTTTAGATTTTGTAATATAACTTTTTTAGTGTGCATTTTTTTATACAAGATAGATTTGCGTTTGAATGCCAATTCACCTGATAGTAAGCGATGTTTCGGTCTACGATGGAGCTTATTTTAAAATAGGTACCTTACACCTATTCCAAGTAGAAATCACCGATTATAGTTTTTTGATCAGCACAGAATAGCAATTGGCGGCCTTTTTATCCGACTGCGTAAGGAAGGGTATATTTTTAGAGTGCATGTATTTCTATTATCTGCTTAATTTTATTTACCTAATATAACTGTGCAAAATACTTTAGCCACGTATGAAAAGCAAAGAGTAATATAATGCGTAAGTACGAGTACTTATACTTTATTCATCGATCGAGTTATTTAATTTTTTTCATGACTTTTAAAAGACAAAAAGAAAAGAATAAATTGTGACCTAAAAAGAGTTGGCTACTATAGCAACACATGTTTTAACACAAAAAATATATTTGACGACGCAACTTTTCGTGTCCAAAAACGTCTGAAGCCTTGAAAACGCTGTTGGCAGTTATTAAAACAACACCAAAATATACTCCTTCCTTTATGACGGGTTCACAAGTCGGATTTTCTTTTTTAGGAGAAAATGTAAAATTATTTTCATCGCGGTTTATGAGCCGTTACCCTCGAAATAATGGAAAGGTACAGAAGAAAGTTTGATCGCAAAGTGTTGCGAAATATGGTCTAGGCGCGGATTAACTAAGGCTTGACTGGGGCTTAGTCTTGGACTTGAGAGGGGTTACGTTTGATTATTTTGTGTTTTTAACCCCCGATCCAAAAAGAGGGATGCTATAAGTTTGACGTGTGTATCTCTATGTCTGTCTGTGACATCGTAGCTCTCAAAGGGATGGACCGATTTTGCTCTAGTTTTTTCTGTTTGAAAGAGGATTTCATCGAGAGTGTTCTTATATGTTTCATCAAAATCGGTTAAGCTGTTTTCACTTTGTAGGGGGTTTTTGAGTTTTCTAAACTTATACATGTTACAAGATTAGTACGAGTGCGATTTTACTATAACAATATTAACTAATTGTGGATGAAGGCTACCTTGGTATGGATATATTGTAACAGATGGAAAAATTAAGAGAGAATAGCCCTGTATGTGAGAGGCCTGATGATAAGTGGTAAGAGTTGGAGAGAATGATTAAAGGAGGTGTAGTAGGTAGAACTGTTTAAAAGACCCTACCTTGTGGGTTAAGGGCAGAAAAATTACTACAAATTGTTCGATTAACCATCACCAAGTATAAGACCGCAAATAAAACACCGTAAAAATCTAACTAATAAAACATGTAATAGATAAACTGATCACAGATAACATTCAAACCATTTATCTCAAAAGGAGCACAAAGAGGATTGCCGTTCGTTTGACCGTTTCCCATCCTTATCCGGAACATATACGAAACCGATACATTCCAATTTCGCACATTCTATTTTATTTATACGGAAGCGCCTTCCTAATTTACGTATTCGGCCGACGTTTCGAAATTGAGCTTTCGAAAAAGTTCGAGGATACATTGTTTATCTCGAACTTACCTTAGGGCAGGAAGGGATTCGGGAGGATGTGGGTAGACTACGCATGTTGCGGGAATTATCTTAGCTGCTTATGTTTTCAAATTGTATAGTTTTGTTTTTTGTTATGGGAATTATTGTGTTATGTATTAATTTTATTGTTGTACTTTTTGTTTGTTGGCGAGGGATATATTATCATCGAATAATACCAGCAGGCTTAGACAAGTGGCAAACGTTCATGTTTCTACAAACGCTTGAAATACAAATAAATGTTATGAAACTGTGACGTGCCGTAGACGTACAAAGGTCACCGACATAGCACAATGGATAAGCAAGTTGAAGTGGCAGTGGGCAGAGTACATAGCACGTAGAACTGACGGCCGATGGGGCCGAAAAGTTCTCGAATGGAGACCACGAACCGGCAAGCGCAGTGTAAGAAGACCAGCCACAAGGTGGACAGAAGATATCATACAAGTGGCAGGAAGACGCTGGATGCAAGCCGCTTCCAAACGGTCTTTCTGGAAATCCATGGGTGAGGCCTATGTCCAGCAGTGGGCTTCTTATGGCTGAGATGATGATGATGATGATGATGTGACATGCCGTCACGTGAATATTTCACGCCATTTCATTAGCTAATGTCATTCCCATACATTTATTTGAATATTCTACTGGCGTTACAAAATAACAAAAAACAAGAAATTTAAAAATTGAATTCCAGCAAACTAGAAACATCCAAAAATTTACTTACTGTCAAAGCAGATGACACTTTGAGAAAAATAAGATTATAAGCAATCATTGCAAAATATGACCGATCTAGGGAAGATTTCGAGTTCATTCAAGAAATTTGCATCCCATTAATTGCGAAGTTATAAAGCATAGAGCAGTTAGAGGTGTTAAACTATTTCTATATAAAATTAAAATTTCTACACCAAATGAACGTGTATTTCCAGTATTGGCAATGCTATCCCAAAAACACGACAGTCACAGCATTGCTAAACTGTTGTTTGATTTCAGACATTGCTGTGAAACCAACGGCCACACTGGCCTGCATTTGCAGGAGTTGTCACGGACATGTCCTTGGCGGCAATTCACGCTATTTGCAAAGCGTTTAATTACACAAATTTAACAACATACTTAAATTACTGTTACCAACATGTATCAAACACGAGGTCGGCGCCCAAAGATTTTACATTTTTACTTGTTGTGCACACATTTTTATTTGTTGTGCGCATTTCATGCACTCAACTTGCACAACAAAGAAAAATGAATACAAAGACATTCTGGCACGATTGATGTTGTGCAACAACTTGAGTGACTTGTACAACTATGTTAAAAATTTGTACATATGAATTTGAATAAGATATCCCTTACCGCGTAAAAGAACTGCTAATAGATGATTTCGCCACGCTCTATGATGGCCAGTATATCACAAGTTTCGTAGTAGACTGTCTTCATTTGATAAATTACCAAAACAAATATTAAATTATAAGTGTTGAGCTGTCATCCTTAATATTTAGACACAAAGAATAAGATTATAGGGTACTAGAATTAGATATTTCTAAGGAAATCGTGTTCCCATTTTGTGTGGGATCTCATTATAAAATGGTTATACTATGCTAGCGTTCCAATATGATGACTATTATAGATCCCTTGGAAAACGAAATGCAAAAGAAACATGCTTACTACATCAAAGTCATGAACTTGTTGCGAATAAAAAAAAACTGACGCAGCAATCGTTAGAATTGTGACACCGAAACATGTCCTACAAAATGACAGCTACAATTGTGGGGTTGTCATTGTCATGACTATAATTTTGGAAGCCATGGTTCAAAATGAGGACTCAAAAATCAAATTGATTTTGATAAGTATCGAATGATACTGAAAGAATTGCCAAACCAAAGACAAATACTATAATTGGAACAAATGCCAAAGATTCTTGCATGTTACATGTTTGCTTACTCCAGCTCAAATAAAACGAAACAAATTGACCGTCACATTAAAACAAATATGCTTTAGTAGCAAAAAATACTATAACTAAGACATAGTTGATGTGACAATTTTCGCAAGTACATTACTTTTTTTTTCTTTCGGTAGGGAAAAAACTTTGAAAAATTAAATTTTATTTCGATTTGTATAAAATTTGAATATGAAGCAGAAATTTTTCCACTCTATAACTATCAGGAATTGAAGAACGATAAACAGGATAATAAACGAATTCATGAAAGGTCACATTTCAGGGGATAAGGGGTCTAAATTGACTATCAGCCAGAGTACAATACATCCAGACAAAAGTTCTTCGGTGTCTGCGGACTACCTAGTAGAAACTTTTTTTTTATTTTTATTTACTTGAAATTGTTTTCTTGAGCAGTTGACATTGTCTACTTACTACGCTGGTGGCTGGTCACAAACTAAAGGGCAATGGGCGAGCTACGTGCTTGTTGGAACATTTCCCTTTGTTTACTTCAGCGTACTTTGCATGGGCCCTGCAATTCTCAATAACGTTTCACGTTTAACTATCTAGATAGGATGCTTGCATTGCAATGCAAGCTAGGGATGATTGTTTAGGATTTTTATTACAACTGATTTTCAAAGTTTTTTTAATGATAAAACCCTCAAGGAATTTGATGCCTGATGTCAATCTTCATGTTTGCTCAAAAGACTGTCTGAAATTGGACATTCAAAACTTTGGAACTAAATGGTTTAAAACCCGGTATGGCAATGCTCTGCGTTCGTCACTGTAAAATATGTAAAATCTCGTTATACACAGAAACTTGGAATTTGGAGGATTAATTCAGTCTTTCGCGGTCTAGAAATCAGTCGCGTAAGGGTATGATCACACTTGACTGAAACAATTAGTTGGTGGGGATCGAACCCACGACCTACAGCTTAGCAGGCAGACGTACTACCAACTGATATGCCAGGTCAGGCATGACTCATTTCTCCCAATGAAAGTAAATTGTTCAACAATTAGGCAGAAATTCTATAATCGCCTCCACGGGCTAACTTTAGGTAATGACATAGCATTATCTAGCCGGGGCTGGCTGGACTAATTGAGATCGTTACTAAACGATCTGTTAAGGCTATCTGTCTTAATTATTTATTGATGAAAAACATCTTTCGAGGCAGAAATGAGTGGTATCTGAAACTGATTTTGTTCGACTGTATTGATCAATAGCCCTTAGTACGCTTAGTCTGGCTGGAATAAAAAAAAACTTACAAAAAGATACTACTGGAATATTACAGTAAGGATTAATCGAATTCAGTGAAACTTCGATAAATTCTTGTAAAACCTAGCGAAACTTCATCCCTCACAAGTAGTATACACAGGTCACGGTCCAATATTCTAGCTAGATCTACTTTAACTGTGCTTACAACAATCTTAGCCACAAATGAGCGCGCCACAAAAACAAGTAACGAACCGCACCATCCATCTCGCAAGCAACTCCAGTAATTCCGCCACAATAAAAGCCAAATTACTTCACAAGTTTTTCCACTAGCCCTTTCTTTACGACCCGCAAATATATCATCAATCTGCCGCAAGGTCGGGTAATCACACTTGTAGATTAGGAAACGGCAGAAGGGGAACTCGAACGGGAGATTACAAACAAACCTACAAATTTATCTGTAAATGCCATTTTGGATTACACGATCAGAGTTGAGCTAGAAAGGTGGTGTAACTGTAGATATCACAATAAATGATTTATTGTTAATTGAGAAGTTAGTAGGGACTGATTTAGCCCCTAGCCCTCTTAGTATAAAATAGTGAACAAGATATACTTACAATATAAAGTATATAAATAAAATTCACAGCTCTTAGGACTAGATACATTTCTTTAGAGGGTTTTCTATATATTATAATTTTTGTAAAACTTCTGTTAGTTTCGAGACAACGACCGAATCGTTGATTATTAAATAAGGAATAGTCTGTAGTGATATTCTTTTTAAAAATAAGACATAAGTTGCTGAAGTTGCAGACGCACGCGTTTTGACATTACTAAAATTAATATAAAACACGTTTGATGTGACCGAATTTAAATTGCTGAGCATGGGAGTAACTTGATGTAATTTTGTATTTCAAAATATAATATCTAGAAAAATAATGAAAAATCGCAATCTGATGTAATTCAATGACGACATAAGCTTGATCACCTAAGTAGTGAATCTGTAATGTGCATAATCTGTGTTTAGAGTAGTACATAGAGATTTACGGCGGTATTTATGAGTAACACGCGAGGGCCAGGCCGTAACCTAGTGAACATCCAGTTTATACTCCGACCACTAAAAAACTTCGAGATTTTGTAATTGTAGCGCACTACCTTATGAGTAGCAACCCTAACAATGATACGAAATTTGTTCTTTTTCTTGCTCTTATAGTATAATAAGACTGTAACGGGTCAAATTTTCTACATTAAATATTTTTGAAAAAATTTGATTGGAGGATACCTTTCTATCGATACAGAAGCCAAAACAGCAATTTTTTAAATTTTTGTCTGTCTGTACGGTGTGTCCAATGGACGCCGAAACTACTTGACGGATTTGGACGAAATTTGGCAGGATTATTACTTATAGTATGTAGAAGGATCTTGCATACTTTTTATCCCGAAAAAATGTATAGTTCCCCTGGGATATAGTATTAAATTACAACATTCAACATACGAGTATTGCGTTGCTCATCACTGAATCTCAAACACTACATAAGCTACGAATCTGAAATTTAGCATGTATGTTACTTATAGAGTAAATAGGTCAGCTAAGAACGAAATTTGCGAAAGGGCTGAATTTAGGCGTAAACGAATGTATGAAAGTTCTTGAGTTTTGATGTTAGGGTCATGAAATTTGGTAATTGGTTTACCTAATAGATAAATAAATACTGTTATTATATTTCAGTGACAGGGATGAATGAAGTTAGTGAAGAGAAGGTTGAAAGTTTGTATGAAACTTCCTTAAGTTTTATGTTAGAATTTTGAAATTTAGTATTTGGACTATAAAATTAATACAAATTACAACTATAATAAAACAAAATGTAACAGGGATGAATTAAGGAGGTCAACAGAGGATTGAAATATTCCATGAAAGTACCACGATTTTAATGCCATGAGGGTAAAATTTTGTATTTGAGTATTCAAATTAATAATCGCAAACATTTATAATTTTTTTTCGGCAGGACTAAATAATTAAGCTACCTAACTAAATATTTAATTAAAGGGGGGGGAGGATTGAGGTTAAAAAAAATCTTTACGCGAACAAACAAATAAGAACGAAGACTCTTATAATATTTTGCGCCAGAGATGGCTTAAGATGATAAAAAAGCGGGTTGAAATTTTTTATAACTTTTTTTCATAAACAGACTTGCAATTCAAGCGAATTGCAAATTTTTTATACTTAACTTGATCAGGACTGAAGCGGGGCTGGAGGAAGATTAGACCGGGGCGATAGTAAAGTTCGAATCCCAGCGTGAGGGAGTGGGTCGGAATGGGAACGGGCAAGCTTTAAGTGCGGCAAGTAGTATATAGTGGTAGTAGTATAGGTGGAAATGGGACAAGTGCGACCTGGGAGCTAAATAAGTGTTGGGCAGGAATGAAACGGAACGAGGGACGTAGTGAGATGGGAGTCCAACAAAGGATCTAGGTGGGTGCAGGACGTAAGTGGTATAGGAGCGAGGCGGGAGCGGAATGGGAGTAGATGGGAAAATTGCGGTGGGAGCGAAGTTGGAGAGGGAGAAGAGCAAGGTGTAAACGCTATCAGTGCGAGGAGGAAGTGAAATGAAAGTGAGGTAGTAGAGTGGGAGCGAGGCGGGAATGTGGCAGAAGTTGGACAGGGGTGGAGTGGGAGCAGGTGACAGCAAAACGGGAGTGCGACAGGAGCAAGGTGGACGTGGAAAAGATGTGAGACAGGAGTGGAGTAGAAGCGAGGTGGGATCGAGACAGGACCTGAACTTGAGCAGGGCTGGAGCGAGTTAAAAAAGGGACGGCAGTTTATTCTTCATTTAAATAATCTACGTTTGACCACATACTCGACGAAATAAATTGAGTCGGCAGTTAGGTTCGAGCGCGGCGGATGTGTTTTCTTACGCGTATGAAGTCGCGGGTACAGCTAGTATTAAATAAATATGTCACTCATGTGAAAAAAGAAATAAAACTTCAATTCTGAAACTTCTAGCAATCACTGTTTGTTTGTTAAAGCCCCTATATAACAAATATTAAAAATCGTAAAAGCGTCACGTTATCTGGTGAAAGAAGAATAAACGATCCTTTTATTCCAAATTTAAAATAGCACGGGATATATTTGTCGCAACCGCAAATATTCCCGGAGGCCTAAAAGCACCTCAAACTAAATCTTAACCGAAATATAGCGGAATCTTCAGTGAGAAATTCAATCAATCGCCTTAAAAGCCCGGTGCCCTTGAAGGGGTCTCCGCCTAATGGCCCGAATTGCTCTGTTTGGATCCTACCTGCCTCGACCTACTCACAGTATGGTAACTACAAGATAAATATTTTTGAAGCACCCACACTTTTTTTTTTTAGTCCGGCGCAGAGGCCCGGCCCACGAGCTATTTTCCCTAACAGTGTCAAGGACAGGGGCACTAGGTATTATGTTACAATTACATTATTAATATTTACATACATGATTATATCTTTCTCTTACTTTATACTACTTACATTTACAAATTTTTTTCTCGCTTATTTTATTTACATATTACAGTGCTGTTTTTATTTATTTATTACAAATGTATGAATTTCCTGTATTCTATTTTTCTAGCTTATTTTATGTGCGTTTAATATTCACAATTGTTATGAGTTATATATCATTATATATCTACAACAATTTATTTATTTATCTTTATTCCTCTTGTTTGCTCTTTCTACTATATATTTACAGAATTTTAGGAATATCCTACGTTTTAGTCTATCTTCCATTATTTTTGGAATATTTTCCTTTACAATGTCCATTTCAATTGTCTGTTCCAGGTCAAATCTGTGTTTACCGAACACTGGGCAGCTAATGAGTAGGTGTGGAATTGTTTCCTCCACTCCGGGTTCGCAAATACACGATGGGTCATTGTGGATCTTAAACCGGTACAAATATGCTGAAAAACCACCGTGCCCGGTCAGTGCTGGCGCATTTTCCCCGTTATTTCGATGTCTCTAGTTATTTGATATGCTTTGGTTACATCTGGCAGAAACATTCTTGTTACGGACGCGGTTTTTCCTCCGGCATATCTCCGGTTCCACTCGTCAAGGGTATCCCTCCGGATTTGCCGCTTGACGAATGAGACCGGACATTTATCATAATGTGGTCTTGTTTTCAATTTTTGTGCAGCGTCTTTTGCCAGTTGGTCCGCCCTTTCGTTCCCCTCCAGTCCTGCGTGAGCCTTTATCCAGTATAGTTGAACTTGTTTGTTCATCTTTTGGCTTTGGTCTAAGTTGTGCCTAATTTGGACTGTGAGGGGGTGGAGACAGCGGACGTTGATAATGGCATCCTGCGAGGACCTGGAATCGGTTAGTATTCCTATAGTGACCACATGACTTTTGAGAGCCTCCTCCGTTGCCATACATAAAGCTAACAATTCAGCTTGGTAGACTGTGCAGTAAGACGGTAGTTTCAATTTCCGGGTTTTAGTTTCGGCAGCATTGCTCCAGAGAGACAAAGCCGCACCCACTTTCCCGTCAATTTTACTACCGTCTGTGTAAATTTTGACTGCGTCTGTTACGTGGGTGTCCACCTTGTTCTTGGTTTTCCAAGCATCGGTATTGCCGCTCTTTATGTTCCGCTGGATGAGGCGTCTCTGTGAACGCTGTTCTCCGCTCTATCTCCTTATCTCCCAATCCTGGCCGTGACCCTCCCCTCCTGATCTCGTACAGCGCTGCTGTTTCCTGAATTCTCAGGTCGAGGGGAAGTATCCCGGCCAGTACCAGTGCCGAGTTTAGGGAGACAGTACGGTAGGCTTTGCACAGCTTTTGCGCAAAGCTCCTCTGAACGGCGTTCAGTCGCTTTTGGATACCTAACTTTTTCGTCGCTGGAGCCCAGACACTGGCGGCATACGTAATGGTGGGTTCTACCACGGCTGTATATATAAGGCAAATGACTTCGGGATGCAACCCCCAACTGATCTTTGCTGCTCTAGACAGCTGCTTATATAAGTTTGCTGCTTTGGTACATATAAAGCTAGCACCCACACTTACAAACACCCACATATAAACACCTACATGTATAACTACACACATTTTGCGTCGTGTCGCTCACTGAACACTCACATAAAAGGTAGTATTGTTAATTTTCAGTTATAAATTTCTTCATTTTTATAAAGTTAATATATTCCTGATTGAAGAGTAATCGTTCTTTGCGAATAAGTGCAGTGCACTGCTAAACTGGATTTTGTACTGTTGGTACCCAAAATTATATATGACCTTTAAGGTCATATATAATTATGTCATAAATTAGAAAATATGTAAAAAATTAATACATTCTGCAACTGTAAAACTGATGCGACTTGCAACGGAATTTTAAGCTTTTGGGACATGTAATTGACCCTCTAGACCTTTTGCCACATGTCATTTAGGGTCAGACCTTGTAACTTAAACGATTAGGTTTATGGCTCTTTGTAAAACTTTGCGACTCTGAAAAGAATCACTGGTGAGTATTAAGAATGTTTTGTAATGTTTTCCCTATTATTAGTCATTGAAATGAAACAAACTTTAACGGATTTATCGCGTAGATTTTACATAATATTCGCTTTAATCTGTGACCACGGACGCTGCAGTGTTCGAAACGTCAGCTCATAAAATTATGTAAAATAATCGTGATAAATCCGTTAAATTATTTTTTCATTTGTTGAAATAAAACAAATTTTGTTAAGATTCGAAGTAAGCTTGGCTACTGACTATGTACCTTTATAGTTTAGTCGTTGTTATGTGGCGGCGAGATGGGATTGTGCGGTATGTCTTTGATCACTAGTCTCTATACAAATCTCATTTTCTTACCTATATTTCAACTAGGGATTTTACTACGACACGGCTACAAGGTATGTTGATTCGTATCGTATTAATTTGTATTTACATGACTTTTTTTTGGTTTTTCAAAATATAAATTAGTATATTTTGCTGAATATTTCACCATCTCATTATTTATATTATTAAATAACCTGTTAACATGAACAAGTAAAATTTAGATAACTAAAAAATCCCCGATATTAACGATGGCTGAACCGATTTTGATGAAACATGGCTTTAAGAACACTTTCGATCAAATCCTCTTTTCAAACAAAAAAAGGTCATTGATTCATCCGTTCAAGGGCTAGGATGCCACAAACATACGCACAGATACACAGATGCACACGTCAATCTTATAACACCCCTCTTTTTGGGTCAGGAGTTAAAAATGTAGCTATATTGATTCGATATCCACAGTATAAGTTCAATTGCTAACTTCTATTTGTGGTTGGTTTGATTTCAACAACAATCGTGAGTTTCTGTCGGCGCCGCCTTCTCCGATAAGTCTTACATTCTCAGCGATTAAAGCCTCGGTTGGATTTTCAACGTTTGAGACGGGTTAAGGCATGAATGCACTAGAATGCCGTGCCAAAGATGAACGTGGAATAAAATCAACCTAATTCGATTTATTATAAGAAGCAACAAAGCGCATCAATATGATAAGAATAAACAAGCGTAATTAATATACATTCAGGAAAAATATTAAAATTTAAGGTCGGTGTTTGATCAACGCTCCTGATTCCACAATGAAACTTAAGAGGCTTGACTCTTTTGTTTGTATAGCTGAAAAGAAGATTTATTTTGTGAGCGACGTATAAAATTGTTTTCAAAAAATATTTACCCAAATTATTAAAAGATAATTTTTCTATTAAAAACCGACTTCAAACAGCATATTAACTTGAGCATAAGCTAAAACAGGTTTTTAAATATTTTTACGATGTATATTTTTCGGTTACTGAAGGAAAAAAAAATATGATTTCCCCCTTTTATTTAGTTTGTACGGAACCCTCGGTGGGCGAGTCTGAGTCGCTCTTGTCCGGTTTTTTTTCTTTTGTCAAGAATGAGATATGTCACTGAATGTCAAATGCTTTGTCTTCGAAGATTAGAATATGTGCAGATGTTTACACGATAATCGTCAACATTTGACACTTTTGCAAAGAAAAACGTGTCGGTGGAACTGTGCGATTCTATAATCTGCGCACTTCACTCAAGAATACAATTATTTTTTTTACAGTTTTAGAAATTATTCAAAAAGTTATAAAGCAATATCTATAAAATAATTATGCGACCAACTTGGGAGCTTTCTCTATACATGAATTCAAGAATCACAAAAATTGGTTCACGAATGACGGAGTAATACGTGTACATACATAAAATATTAATAAAATAGTCGGTTAATAAAATCGAAAAGGCGATTCAGAAAAGTTGATACGAGGTAATAGAAATACATAAGCTTGTTAAACAATATTATCATCTTTCGTAAGTTATAGAGTAAAAAGAAAACACAATAACAAAAATAACAAAAAAAAAAAAGTCGAACGATGAATGTACACAAACGAGTTTCCAAGCAATGTAATATCATTGATCTCAATTTTAGGATTAATCAATGTTTTCATTATTAAATTAGAATTAATAAATGAAATCCATATTCTATCAAGCCATATTTTGTTAGCCTTATATAGCTTGATAGAATATAAGCTTGAAGCTTGTATTTATCTGATAAATGTATCAAAACTACAGTTTGTAGTCGAATTTTTTTTTAAACATTATAGATTCGCGCTTGACCGCTAACTCACCTAATGTTAAACGATGTTGCGGTCTACGATGAACGATAAATTTCGCTTACCTAGAAAAAAAACAGATTCACTCATGATTTAAAGACACCCAGATTGTATCCGGAAAGATCCACTCACGAAGTACTTATGTTTAATATAGTTGTTATGTACCTAAGTTTTGAATTTGTCTGTCCGTACTTCACATGCATTTATTACTATTTTAAATATAATATTTTACGCGTAAGTTTTATCATATGCAGTCAAGTGGTGTATTCTCAGCTTTACAATAGTGAGTTAAAGCTCGGCGATTGCTAGTTTTAGAACTTAGAGTGTTTCAGTTTGTTAGGTCTCTGAGTGAAAGGGATTTGTTTGATTGTCTTTTAAAAACTTGCGGCGCGGAGCGGACTTCATGTTGTTATTTGATTGATATTCATTTTCACTACTGAATTTAATTAATCACTGGACGTGATGTACTTTAAAGTGTTGTTTAGTTATATAGATGTCAAATGAACTTGACAATATCGACGATTTAATCTTATATCTTTGGGACACGATCAAATTCTACCAGTTGTAGGCTAATATTTTATGTGATAGTTATCTTAAAGAACTGTTCAAAGCTAAAGCTTAAAAATGTCACGCGACGATAAAAACCTCCTACATACGAGTTTGACTAAACACTGCCAGGGCTACCTCTGCTTCTCTACCACGATACACAGTAAGTAAGGTCCACAAGATTCGGAGCAAAATGGCTGTGACAGATGGACAGATATAGACCTTATGTAGGTTCTGTTTTCATTTTGAGCTATAGAACTCTAAAACGTTAGGTCTGTGCGATTCAAACATGAACAGTTTCATAAACAAATGCGCTGGTGACAAGATAGCTGGCTCATTCCTCGCTCAAAGAACACCGTTAGCTATTCATACCAAAATCAATCAGAGACTTAAAAACTAATCTATTTAGAGTAAAAATAAAACAACTATTACTTGAAAAATGTTACTATAACGTTAATGATTTCCTAACTGATAAATTTTAATATTCTCATACTCCTAGTAACTTAAATGTGTAACAAATTATAGTATTGTTCAAAAAAATCTAAAATATCCTCATGTTCCTAGAAATTTAATGTATGACAATTATTGAAAAATGTCTTTCTTGTAAGATAACTTCCTATTTCATTGTCTCTGCATCCTAAATTTGAATTATTATTGCAAAAATATAATGTGTTAGGCAGTACTTAAGTGATATCAAGTAACTGGTTGTGCTCTGTTGTTAGACCTAAATGACATGTATGATGTATAATTATAATACCTTATTAGCTTTTGACAATCTTATTATAGTGCATTAATAATTAATTGATAACTAACTAAAATTATTATTGTTATAATTGCAAAATTACATGTCATTAACTGCTTGTATGCTTTAAAGCAGGATCTGGCAGAATACTAAAAATTGTAAATACCAACTTACCCTTGTACCCAGGACCACAAGCTAAATAAAATTTTGAATTTTGAATTTTGAACGTGGGAATGCAGCCAGCGTTCTTGGCACCCTGCCTCACAGGCATCGACTCCTTTTCGAGTGATCATATGTTCATTTATTTTTTTTGCACTTTTATACTAGAGATTTTTTAAAAATTGTAATCCCAATGAACTCTATAAAATGATTCTTCTAAATAAATAAATATTTGGGGACATTTCACACAACACCAAATTCAAATTCAAATTCAAAATCATTTATTTGCCGAAATATAGGTATATACAATATGGTCTTAAATTTTTAAATGTCTCACTATATCACCACCATCACCATCCACCATCAAACCCAAACCATCTAGCCCAAACTAAGCAAAGCTTGTACTATGGAACTAGATGGCTGCTAGAATACACGTATACATTTTTTTGGAAATATGATACATAGAAACACTCGGACACAGAACAAACATCCATGCTCATCACACAAATGTTATTACTGGGTGGGGATCGAACCTACGACCTACAGCTTAGCAGGCAGACATACTACCAACTGAGCTAAAGCCAGTCAAACCCTTAAAGTTTTTAAGTGAAACCATGATAAAGAAATAAATGCTTTTTTCTGCAATATATGAAGACTATTATGTGTAGGTCTAGTGTCTCATTAGTCTGTGATCCCATACATGAGCTCGACCCTCATTGACTCATCACTCGGCAGCGCTGTACCAAAGCGCTTTATAACATATTAAACGATTTTTCGCGGTCCATAAATTAATTCCACAGTTTTTAATGGTGACACTCGTCCAAAACGACGCGGAAGTGCAATTTATATCAACTTTCCGATGGAATAATCAGTCAATTAGCAATTGGCAAGTTGGGATCCTAAATGATGGCGATTTAATAAATTGTTGGATAATTTAAAGTACTTATTAACGCGAATAGATTATGGAGAGCTTGTTGCCGATCGCTAACCGGAGCCCATTCAAGCTCTGTGTGGGATTATATCTAACGTTCATTTCATAATTGTTCGCTTGTATTTCGATGAAAATTGTACAATAATTTTCTAGTAATTGCTCACTACAGTATAGGATTACTAATCCTATACTGGTGTATCATTAGTAAATTATATAACTTTGATCTTTTTAGAAATACTTTAAGTTAATTACGCTTAGAAATATTATAAATATATGTAGGTATTATTTTCCATCACGCTTACTCAGGAAACGGTGATTGGTTCCCGTAGAGACCGCATTTTGAGACAAAAACACTGACACAGACAAAAAAAAATAATGTAAAAAATAATAATCGCAATAGAATCCCTAAATTGAAACGTGTCAGAAAGTGTGCCAGAACTGCCAAAACGCTTTTGCAGTTGTCAAATAATAATACAAATAAAAACAGTGTTGGCGACTACTACAAATGTACCTACTACAGATATGCCGAGTTGTATGCAAGTGCGGGTAGTATATACATACAGTTCCTGTAGCAGCAGTGCTAATTGCCCGAGCTGCCGAGAGGAAATTAAAATCGACTGTTAATGAACCGTCCGATAGACCGTGAAAGTACGTCGTACTTTACACCTCACTTCTCCGGAACGGACGGTTGTTTTAATTATTGAACATAAAATATTTCACTTTGGCACGACTTTTTAAGTAAACGGATCCCTGATGTCGATTTTGAGCCGAAATCTCCGACTATAATTTGAGTACTATATTTTTTGAGTTGAAATTGTTATGACCAATCTGAAAGTATTTATATATTTTAAATAAAAATATCAAATCGGTATGAAAATTTTGGTGTTATGAAACATAAAAGAAATACAACTGAAATGAAAACCTCTTCTTTTTTTTAAGTTGGTTTAAAAAGGCCATTGAATGCGGTTGGAACTTAATGCCTGACGTTTTACACGTAATAATTAGTATACATGATAGTCGTGAGTGATAAAAGAAAAAATAGCCGACCAAGTGCGTGTCAGGCCACGCGCAAAGAAGGATTCCGTACTTGCAAATCACAATTTATGTGATTTTAAAAACGGCCTCTTGTTTGATACTATGTTTGTTTAAATAAAATTTACAAGGAATTTTCATTTCCTGAGAAATAATCTTAGAATTTTATAGATTAGAGTAGATTTCACTTTGCTCCATCCTACACAGCCGCTTACCATCAAGCGAGCACTTCTCTTTTATATCTATTTCGATTAATAGAATTGACGATCGTTGCTCGCATAGACTGTCCTATTTAAAACAAATGGATGCATATTATGATGGGTGAAAAACTATAGTAGAATTTAATTTTAATGGCTGATGATTGTATTTTTAAATTTTGAATTGGTTGTTGATTTAATTTCATATTATTGATTAATTAACTATCTTTGACGTTTAGAATGTAAATTTTATGTGACTATGGATATTTTCCTTTCGAATAGACTTCGTAATCGCACCATATTGTCATCTCGGCCTAATCCCGAGACTTGGTTAATTTATAGAAAGGCTTCGACATAATGGACATTAAATTGGAAAAGTGAAGACGATTGGGACTATTAATTGTTCTATAAGTAGGATTTAATGACGATGATTAAAGTTGGAGGTCTACATTTTCAATTTACGAGTTGGAGAATTTTAAACATAACATGTTAACTGTACATGTCTGTAAATTGAATTAAACTGGTTAATTAGGTATTCATTATTTGCATTTTATGAGTGTATCGAGAGTGAATCGATTTCTTATCGCTACATCGTAGACTGCAATGAAAATTACACTTGAAAAGTAAACACAAATCTAACGACACATCGCAAATTATATACGATCAAGCTGTCCTGCTGTATAGGTCTTAACTTAAAGGAGGAAATATAGAAATGTAAGAAAAACTAAAACCATAAAATATAATCTCTATTTATTGATAACATTCATTACAGGTAACAAAATTGAACATTTACAGTACATACATACCTACATAGGTATACAAAAAGTACAATTGAACATTTACAGTACATACATACTCGTACCTCCATAGGTATACAAAAAGTACAATTATATGATCAAGTACCTACATATTGTACCATTCATTGCATTGTCTAGTTGATTATGGTATCGAATTGATTATACAATACTGTATATGTAAAAATTCCAAAAATAAAAATAAATAAAATTTCATTATGTAAATCATCAAAATAATCATACAAATAATGTAAATCAATAAAATTGTGTATCAATAATGTCATTTAATTTAATTTAGATTCAACAAATGTCACAAGTATAAGTTTAAAAAACTCAAAAAAACCGTGACAAAAAAAAAACGGTTGAACCGATTTTGATGAAATATAGTTAAGAACACTTTCGATGAAATTCTCTTTCAAACAAAAAAAAAAAAACAGAACAAAATCGGCTCATCCGTTTGAGAGTTGCGATACCAGAGACAGATACACACTTCAAACTTATAACTTCCCCCTTTTTGGTTCGAGGATTAAAAATTACAACTTAATATAATGAATAAATGTCAAAACAATGTAACAATAATAATAAATAA
Organism: Lycia hirtaria; assembly: GCA_947563715.1. Taxonomy (NCBI): domain Eukaryota; kingdom Metazoa; phylum Arthropoda; class Insecta; order Lepidoptera; family Geometridae; genus Lycia; species Lycia hirtaria. The sequence goes on from OX387375.1 coordinate 33,329,226, forward strand.
ATAAATAATAAATATTGGAGGACATTTCACACAACGCCATCTAGCCCAAACTAAGCAAAGCTTGTACTATGGAAACTAGATGGTTGATAGAATACATATATACTTTTTTTTCGTAAATACATACTTATGACATAGAAACACCCAGACACAGAACAAACATCCATGCTCATTACACAAATGTTTGCCCTGGGTGGGGATCGAACCCACGACCTTATAGCTCAGGAAGCAGTCGTACTACCACTGAGCCATGAGGCCTGTCATAATTCATATGTAAATTTATAACAATTATATTGTAACCCACGCATTCGCTTAAAGACCCCGACACCATGATTGTTGCAAATAAAATGCGACACTTTCTCCTCATCTGCACGCCATAAAGTAGTTATCCAGTAGTTATATTCCACATGACAAAGCCTAAAATTGACTGTCCGACCATTCCCATATGAATTGAAGCGCCAACTGCCAGTTTCCACAAACATAATCGTCCAATTTGCTTGACCGCGCGACTAAATCGCTTCATTACGTATAATCAGATTGCAAAGACCGAAAATTCATTCTTATTGGCTATTACTATTCTAGTGCGGTGACGGCGATGGATGCCGAGTGGTGGCGAGATAGGGATTTGCATAAGGTTGGTAGTACCTACTGAGGAACTGTACTTGTAATGGTAGCTCGAATTGATCTTAATCACCTTTATCTGAAACGGGTTGAGTAGTGACAGTTTTGGTAATCTTGACGTATTAGTTTGCTTCCAATAAAATAATTTGTTACGTCTATAATATATAGTATGACTGTAATGGCACATCTGTACATCAAATATTTTTGAAAAAATTGTTTGGAGGGTGCATTACTGAAGCTGAACTTTTGTCTATCTGTCTGTCTCTACGGTATGTTCGATACAAGCTGAAACTACTGGATGGATTTGGACGATATTTGGGAGGATTATTACAATATGTAAAAGGATCTGGCATACTTTTTACCCGACTGCGTAAGAAGGAGGTTTATGTTTTTCGAGTGTATGTATGTGTGTATGTGCGTATGTATATTTCTTTGGCACGCCCTAAAACCTAAACGGCTGGACCGATTTTGATGTGAATGGTGTCAATAGATTCGTCTTAGTCGTGAGAGTAACACTGGGTACATCAAAATTTAAAAAAAAATAAAAAAATAAAGGGTTCTGGGCGGCAAAAAGTAATCTCAAAAAAATTGTTTTCAAAATACATCGAGTGTGGGATCCAAATAAAGAATGTTTAACGGTGATTACGAATATATATATATAACTTATATGTTTTACGCATACTTTCTCACAAGAAACTTATATTCAACAGCGCATCAAGCGTAACGAAATCGTAAGTTAGACTGCAAAAACTGCTTTTCTGCAGTCGGGTGTTTTGTTTTTCTTTTAATATAGATACTTGTTATTGCGAGAATTTCCACAGTTCTTGTAGAATACAATCGATCGATCGATCGATCGTTGGATCGATTTGAAGTTTACAACAGACGTCATCAACGTCACCGCTTTCCATCACCACGCAATTATAACCGCGGGATGCAGCTAACAAATCATTACATTAACTATTACTATTTTAAGTTATTGGTAATTTATCCAACTCATTGCTATGTTGTGTGTATACCGCGAGCAGACCCGCGACCCGCAAGCTGCACCCGATCACGAGTGTGACGCGTGTGCCAGCCATCGTGCTTACATTTAGATTAAAATGAAACTGACTTTTAAAATATATTATCAATATCAAAAGTATATTTTTAACTATTTAGTTACTTAGCTATAAGTTACAGATTATTCTTTTGGGATAGTCATTAAAATAAGGCTACTATTTTACCATGAAACGCATTGAAAGCCGGCTGATAAATATAGTCTCACAAATGTATCCATGGGTATTTCTTCATTAGTTACACAATAGGTCTATTGTGTGGTTCTATTTTTGTCCAGCGTTGCACACTCGATTATGAAGTGGGCTGGACCGATTGCCTTGAAGGAATAGTTAAATATAGCTTGGAAATGGTTACTGAGTTTATCTTTAGTATCTATATAATTTTTCAACAAAAAATTTGTGGCCAAAGCCGTGTCGGAACATGCATAAGTGTAAGGATAGCTAAGGTTACAATCTAAAATAACCTTTTGGTGAGTATTGTTTTTTTTAATACATTATTATAGATCTACGATTGACCAACAACTCGCCTGATGTTAAGCGACGGTGTGGCCGAGGATGGAGCTCGTTGATCTAGAATATATCTATTCACTCTAGCCTTGCAAATTCCAAGATTTTAGGTCTCAGGAAACAGAGATGGCGGCAACGAATTCCATTCTTGTGCAGTACGCAACAGGAATGTGGATCGATATCGCTGAGTTCGGATTTTTGGCATTTCAACGAGAAATGGGTGGTAATTCGTCGACTTTCTGCTAGTCCTGTAGTGAAATGGGGAGGGTGGAATTAGGTCGTGAAGCTCTTGCGCACATTCCCTTTGTTTATACAATTTGGAAAAATAAGGTAATGGCCTCTGTACTATAACAACTTCAGTGTTTTATATATTTATTGATATAACTCGAAAAGTTGTCGTCACAGTGTTCAAAATAATTTCCATTGTTTAAAAGATCTATTTAACGACGGGATGTGTATACATATACATAAGTACTACATATTATGAAAGTACTTATAGTAAGTACAGACAGACTGAGATGGCGAGTGTGTTCCTCGTAGTCTCTACGGAATCCCAATAAAGAAGTAAAGTTTTGTTGGTTGAATATGAACAACGCTGAAAACTTGACACTTGAGCGATTTATGACCGTTTTGGGTACTCTAAAGTACTACAAAGCCCTCATAATTTCATCACGCTCGTCTGTCTGACCATATATTATGTAACAGCTGTTGTATTCAGAGTCTTACTCATTGCGTAAAATAAATTTACCAGATATATTCAATAAACCAATTATAGACAATATTATGAAATAGTAAAACTAGGAATGACACTTCGTACACGAAAAGAAGAGATGACATTTTATTCTTCAGTTATATCTATGTGTTAGGTGATCTATAAGTTGGGGGCGGACATTTTATCAGAGAGGTGAACCGTTGTAAAAAATTCTTCCCACCGTTCACCCAGGTGGTGATCAGGTGGTGAACGGTAAGTAAGAAGCGATCTAAAACAACAGGTAAATAATAAAAAGTTTTTCTTTTTTTTTAACCCCTACAGACACCGGGGTCCGTTACCTTTGTGAGAAGTACAAACTATTGTTAACTACAAATTGTTACTACGAGATAAAAAAAATATAAATGAAATATTTGAAACGTAAAATATATCAACAGTTGTTTTTAAAATAACATCCATATTGTTTACAAAGTTCATAAATTTCAGACGGGACTTGAACCTGCAACATCCCTATCAGTACCTGCCCCTGGGGAACCTTAACCAATTTGGCCGTTAGGGTGTACCTGACAGGTTTGCCTGCACAGTTACGCCTGTCAGGCAAGCTTGAGCTGAGTAGAGGACATACATGTAGCGGTAAACCTGTACAAACTCGTAGTTGAAGCCATGGCCCCTTCAGCAGATCTCAATGCCGTAGCGCTAATCGGTTTATTATTTGTTTTATTAAAGGAAATAAAAGTTTAACGAAGATACCGTGAAGTGGTGTAAAGCATGGTTAATGCAAAGAAGCAATACACTCATGTCAATTTATTGAAAAAATTTAAATTTGAACCGTAACACTACCGCAATTATCTACGAATGGATGAAAGGGCGTATATGTTTTGTATATGTCTATAAATTCCTACACTGAGTTCCGCTTACAAGACGCTATATTGTTACAGTACAGCGCCACGCGACGTCACTTCCCGCAGTCACCGCACGACTGACGGCTGCGCACTGCGCATGTGACCGCCACACACGCTCAGTTTTGCCTGTACAGTTAAACTACACAGGTATACCCACGGGCAAAAAATATCTAAATTCATATTTTTTCGGTTGCCTGTACCTACAGGTGTCGAAACCTGCACAGTTGTGCAACATACACGCTCCGGTTTACCTGTAAAACTTAACTGTACAGGCAACCCTGTCAGGTGTATGGCTACCTGATATAGGAAAGTAAAACAGTCAGTCTATTTACAGTCAATTATATTATAAAATATAGCTTTATAGTAAAATCAGGTATATTAAATAATTACATATTTTATTCAAAACCATTGATAAACCAGTTAATCCTTACCGACCTTTCGCAAATTGACCGATCAAAGGTGACTCTCGGTCGGTTTGAACCGGACCGAACCGGTATCGCCCTGAATATTGCAGATGAGACTGCATCGGGAATAGAATCTCCCAGGTTCGGTTACGATTTGGCTTGAGTAATGAAATATTGATGACTCTGAAATTGCTGTTGCAAAGTTGATTCGCTCATAGATTCATATGATGATCTAAGAGCTGGTTTATTTTGAGTAGATTAAGTTCAAAGACAATCTCTTTTATTTAAAATGTTTATATTTTGTTAAGCAATATTATTTTTATATTCATATTCAATAAATCATGTAGACCATGATGTATCATGGTCACTTTGTTTGGTCAATGAAGTTTTAAATTTATCGTGGTAAGAAGGTCACTAGGAACAATTCTCTTTTTTACGCGAAACTACTAAGCTTGGAACATCATGTCCGCCAAGTAACTAGCTTATCGGTTTTTTATCGGAATCATTTAGATGAGTATGCATTTGATCTGCATCATCAAATTCTCCCTAGCCCTTTATACTATCGAACAGTTAGAAATACGAACAAGCGTCATCATTTCCTGCAAAATATTTTTCTAGCGCGGATTATCAAATTGTGGAATATCCTTCCTGACTAGAGTACACTAGAATTGACTGTATTGAGATTATAAATTTGATATTTTAATTATCTATTGTTTTTTTCATATGAATTTATTGTATGATTTTGGTATTCTTCTGTGATTTAATTTTGTGATAATTTGTATGGGTACAATTAACCTGAAATAAATGAATTTAAATGTCACTCCCATACATTTAATCTTTTCTATTCTACTGACGTTAACGAATACTAACCCACAGATGAGTCAAATATTATCTAAGCCTGTTACTGAATAAAAAAAGAATAATATTATTTTTGTGCATGGCATCCTTAATTCTAAGCAGCCAGTACACGTTGTACGTGCACGTCTATGTGATACGTCCCGTCGCAGCTCCGCGAGTGTCTCTGCGAAATGAAGACGGGCTCGCTCCGCGATAAGTTCAATTTGTGCTCGTCACGTACTGGAGGGTAACATTTTACAAAAAACGACGGAAATTTGTAGAAAAATCTTCAAAACACGCCGTGATTCGTTTGGTCTGTCGGCAATTTTATAAGACGGTGATACCTGATCAAATAGATGTATTGTCTGAGCAAATAAAGAAAACAGTCGTCAGTGACGAATATTATCAATAAGTTTGTTATGTATATTCACTTTAGACTTATAAATACTCAGGTAAGTTTTCACGAAACAAGGGCAGAGTTAAGATATTTCATTTCTAAGTGGTTCGCATTAGGAGAGGTGAAAACGAAGCGAAAGTTCAAGGTAATGGATTTTTTTTTGCTGCTATATATGATTTTTATTTGATCTTCATCAAAATTATGTAGGTATGGAAATACTTGTTCCTGTAGTGAAATTTATTCATAATTATCACAACAATTAATCCATAAGAGATGTCCTCTTCGCGTTATAAACTGTAAAACGGTTAACAGTTCATTTTGTGAATAGAAAATTGAGCTGTGTGTACTTACGCACAAGAGCACACTCATAGCTACTTTGTAACATTCAACTGCGGCGAGAGTGCCGCACCTCACTCAGTGGCTTACTAGTGAAGTGAGTGCTTTCGATGATTTTCTGGCGAGAAAACACACCATAGATGTAATTCTGCGCTGCAAGTGTCAATTATATCTTATAATCATAAATAAACGATGTATATCGATGTATATAACGATGTAGCGCTTTCAGCTCTGTAACGCTGTTTTGTTTACTTTACCAAAAAATGTGAGAAATGAAATGAAATGAAAATTGTTTATTCCGGATGTAAATCCACATCCCTTAAATTATCAAATTATAATATCAATTAAATTAAATTAAATCAAATAAAAATAAAATAATTACATGTAGCTGTAAAAGAATAAATAAATGAACTAAATTAAATTAAATTGAGATAATTTTTGCTAAGCTAAGCTAAGTGAGAATAATTTTGCTTCAGATAGCTCCTTTAGTACGTAAGTACATACAGCTCAATGGAATCGAATGGTCAACTCAATTTGAACGTAAGATTCAGATCTGATTAGTGGTAGGTACAGCGCGTGTCCTATCTCAGTTGCTCTACTAAACTTTGTCCAAATTCAAGTTTTAACTCAGCGATAGCGTTTAGTATTCAGCGCAGCGAACGATCGTTGAAGCGTCGAATGTTCCAGATTATTCGGGAATATTCTATTAGCAATATAAAGTTCATAAAATTTAATGGGACGAACGTACATAGGCCGACCGAGGTGATCTTTTGATAATTGAAATACTGTTGAATGTCAAAGAGTTGATTTTTACGGCGTGCTGCACCTTGGCTTGTTAAGGTCATAAATATAAGTAGCATTGTTTTTTTATCAGCTAATTTATTTCAATTAAGTACAGATTAAAGAACAGTCATGGGTAAGAAGGATATGATTTCATTATTGTTTGATAATTATTGAAGTTCTATAGTTAACAAGGTACTTTTATGGCTTCCCCCATGTCCGTTCATCTGTTCATACCTGACTCTTAGTGATAGAAAGTTGTAATTTGGTATGAAAGGGCACCTTTCAATAACCCAAAATCCATTTACGCCGTGAACTTAACCAATATATTTACAATATCAAGTAAGAAGTCCCGTTCTAATTAAGTCCGCATATTGTGATAGATTACTACGGAACCCTTCACTGCGCATGGCCCGACACGCGCTTGGTTAGTTTTTATGCACTATAATTGTGTCATATTATCTTCTAATTAACCCGCTATATAAATGAATCAGTAAAGGACAAAATATTTAAAAATTCCATATATTTAAATATTTAAAATATTTAAATATATGGAATACGTGGCCTTTGGTCCATATTTACCGAACTGGACGAAGGAGGTTATGTTTTTATAACTGTTTTCCACAACTAGCTACATTTTTCTATCTTAGTGATAGAAAAATGTAGCTAGTTATGTTTTGTAAAGTGAATGACTCTAAAGTCAAGTCGTAGTGATGATTTATTTGTAGAATCAGGATTCTACCACATAATATTAAAATAAAAGCCTACATGGCCTACGGAGAAAAAAAGTGCTATTTCTCTTTCCGGGCAACTGTATAACTCAGTAAAGAGATTTGAGGGAAATTGGCGTTTAAGTAGGCTCAGAGCTGACCCCCTGTCGACGCAAACAACATCTTATACATCACAGAGAGTTACTCTAATGCAGTCAAATTTGACGTCAAACTGCCTAACTGTCATGGTATTTGATGCTCCGTAAGGAAAAATAAGTACCTATCGATTTATGTATGTAAAGACTGTAATAAACGTACAAAAGGAAAAATACAATATTATGTTATACACTCAGAATTGTGTCCTCTCTGCGAGGAAAAGTAAATAAAAAGTGTGTTTGGTAGAAATTTCGATAGATTATTTACTTCATCGTTTCAGCATTGGTTTAAACTTAGCCATGAAAATAAGGATATTTATGACAATCTAAGAAATTAGATACTAGTTAATAGCTAAACTGTTACATGATCAATAAGATGTGAAAAAATAATTATAATAATTTTACAATGAAATCTATATCTCTAGTATAATATATCGTACGTTTATCTCTCTAGAGTTCAAAATGACCTTTATGAATACTGAAAGGTTCAAAGCGTTTTCGAACAAAAAAATAATACTTAGCACGTGTTAGTTCCTTGTACTAAACTGTGATTCCTAAACTGTGATTGAAGAATCACAGTTTTACGAATAGGCGAAAAATTTAGTCATTCGGCATCCATCGGCTATCAGTTCTACGTGCTATGTGCCCTGTCCACTATCACTTCAACTTGTCGATCCGCTGTAGTATGTTAGTGACTTTCGTCCGTCTACGTGTCTTATTTCTGATCCTATCTCACAGAGAGATTCCAAGCATAGCCCTCTCCATAGCTCGTTGTCTGACTTTGAGCTTCCTTATAAGACCCATAGTGACCACGATCTGACCGCATAGAACTCAATATTAAGGTCTTAAAAAACATAAATTATTATACGCGTGTATCGACACAGACATTATAGCGTTAAGATACTAAATATATTCTTACTACTAACTTTCAACGTCTGAGTAAACTAAAATAAACAAGTAGCAGAGTGATAACTCAACTATAGAACACGGCTGAGGTGACAAACTAATTAGTACAATGTAATTATTAAACATTCTTCATACATACAAATCACTTCATAATTGGCAAAGCCTCAGTACGCGCGCTGCTAGACGCGACTCTTGAAACGACGTTTTGGAACTAACTTTATGTAGTAACACACAGAGAATGAGCTCACCAATGATTTGCAATAATTATATACAGATGAAAATATTGGTAACCTACAGCGATCTAATACGTACTAGATGTCATGTTTTGAACACTCACTTTGTTCATCGCAACTGCAGAGCAGTGTCTACACCTTGCAGCTGTCTGCTAGACAGTGACGTAAGCGGCGATGCAATAGCGATGCGGCTTTGACGACCTTTTTGTTGTTTGAAATTTCTGTTCCAGTTTACGTTGAATTCTTTGGTAACCTACGCCTACTATATCTTATAGATCTAATCAATAGCGCTATTATCACACGGAGACAAAGTCTGAAACAAAATTCACGAATAAAGTGTCCAGAGTTGACCGATACTTACTCACTATACGAACAATTCGGACTGGATTTAAACTCTATGTAGCCGCGTTAAAGCCTAATTTAAATTGAGAAGTTTATAGACATCTATTTTGCAGCTTTGAATTATTTAGAAAATCGAAATTATTTTCATACTCATACTCATACATTTATTGCGTCATATATACATTACAAATGTCTGTATAAATATCATATTGAAAATACATATTTAATTTAAATACATATTTTAATCGTGAAGTGCTCTAAATGTTGCCGCCTTAGACCTCATTGAGTTCGGTCAGTTCGGACGTTTTAAAGCGCAGACGCGAAATCCTTATCGATATTAATATCGTTGCATCTGATTAGTAAACACATAAGTACTATTGTTACGATGTCCAATACTGATTTCTGTATCTCAATGTAGAAAATTATGAGAGTGAGAAAGACAAACTAATATTGGAATTTTCAAGGCTAAAGTGAAAAGATATCTTCTAGATCGAAGTGCTCCATCCTCGGCCACACCGTCCCATAACATCAGGCGAGTTGGTGATCAATCGTAGATCTATCTTGCGTAAAAAATAATAATTTTTCTCCTTTTTCGTTGTGTCAGCTGCCATAAAATATATTAATTTTGCATTATTATTTAGTTAAATTAATCCAAATAAACACTAGAAAAAATAAACACTCTAGACTTAATAATTCCTAGATTGTAGTATTTATATTCATTAAACGGCTAGCGCTTGACTGCCCAATCACGGATGTTAAACGACTTTCGCCCGCGATTTAATTGTCACCCATATTTATTTATAAATTAGTTACACAAAACAAAACACTCTCAATAACAAATAACATAACACTGATAAAAGTTAAGAACTGGAAAGTGAGATTATATCCATTCGGAAAGATTAACTCGGGAAACTTACTCCACAGCAGTACGCACAAAGAAAGAAATTTGCATGAAACGTAAATGAAAGAACCAAACCGTTGTCCGGGTTTGTGTTTTTTTTTTTATCAGCCCTGTTTTTGTACAAACTGTCCCACTGCTGGGAACGGGCCATCTTCTCATTGTGAGAAGGGTTAGGCCATAAGGTTAGGGTTTGTGATAGTGATATCTAATTTACAAATGAGCATCTGGTATACTCATTTGTAAATTAGGTATTTGTAATAAGCGGAAACTTAGCAACTGTGTGTGTAAGTAGAAATAGGTCGTGTCGCTCCATATGTGGCAATTTCAAGGCAAGATAATTAATGAAGTACGTATAAGTTGGCGTAACTCAGACAGCGAGTTATGCCGCGTAACGCCTGTCGGGGCTGGGAATATCGTAGGCGAGAATTTAATACGGGCTAAGTACTTAAGTAAAAATTAATACAAGGTTTTGTACCTAACCCCTTTGTGAAGTACTTCACACAGTAAATTTACGTAGGCGTTATTAAGTGATCCTTGGAAACTATATGGTTTTTTTTACAACTACGGCGATGGCAGAACGATGGTTGAAATTAATCTATTTTAACGGATTTGTCGCGTATATTTTACATAATTTTATGATCTGGGCCCTTATTCCGTATGACCATCGGCCGCATTACGTGAACATGACGTGGGGGTGTTGACAATGAAAATTAGCCTTTAAGTTGAAGAAGCCAAAGACTAATTTTCATTGTAGACGTACCCACGTCAAATTCACGTTACGCCGGCCGATGTTCATACGGAATAAGGGCACCGATGTTTCGAACACAGCAGTGTCGGTCACAGAACAGGTGAGACTAGATGAAGTATACCCTAGTTCTTAGGTGGTCCCATTGAAATTTTATCAAAATCGGTTCAGTATTTTGCATCTTATAACAAAGAAACGGGAAAAATAATTCACCAAAAATAAATGAATTGGGTATTTTGAAGTCGATTTTTTTAGTTTTTAAACGACCACCAGCTCACCTGATGGTCGTCGTGAAGCGGCCGAAGATGAAGTATGTAGATCTAGAACGTTCTTCTCTAGAATTGAAGACATGCGTTATATTTTCAGGAAACAAGGACGGTGGTAAGGTATTATATGCCCAAGCGATTTGCATTAAGAAGTGGAAGTTAAGCGCTTCTTGATCAATACAGTTTATTAAAAAAAACTGGCTTCAATTAACGTTGGACGAGTATTGTAAAAAAAAAAATCAGGCTCACTAAATTCTTCATAGTTATAAACTTTTTTCAAAAGTGTTCAATTACTCATATTTTATTTAGATTTTCATCCTACAGCTCCATATTGTGACTATTAGAGCAAGTCTTACAATTTAGTGCAAGAATAGATTAATTATACGTACATAAGTATTTAATGAGGTAAATCGAAAAATATTTAATTTGCAAATAGCCACATTATACAGTACTAATATTTAAGCTATCACTCTGTAGGAGCTTAGCACTAGTTAATAATGTCTACTCGTTTGTCAAGAGACTAAGCAACGATAAGTCTCGATTGACGTGATACTGAAGTATGCTAAGCAATACCAAGTTTCTATTCAAGTGTAACTGCTGTGGCTAAGCCTTGATTGACGCGTTAAGTGAGGGTCGTTGGATTCTCAGCAATATAGTATCAATGAACTATAACATGATATACTATAATATGATATACCAGGGATGCATTATATGATTACTAATAAATTTTAATTGATCTTTTATATTGTTCTGTACCAACTCTGTATTGTTTTGGACATTCATAAGTGTACACTGGTGTACCTATATTTGAGAAATAAATGAACTGAACTGAACAAATAATATAAGGAAAGGACTGAGTTGAACTTGTATTATGACATAATATATTAAAGGAATTTTTTTAAGGTTTAATGACACCAGAAGTTTTCAGATTTCAAATCATCACATAGATAAAATGATGAGCGATGATGATGTTAGATGAATCACGAAATGTTTATTGTTGGATTGGTCGCCCCCATGATTTTTTAAGAAGACTTGTTGTAAGCGCCATAACTACATATATTCAGATTGCAAATACATATATCTCTAATAATAAATTAAGGTAATAATTTCACACCCAGCTCACTTTTGTGATCAGTGCAGTTTGTGTGAATTTCGAACTTTATTTTAACACACTTGATCTTTCTACGTCTTCTTTTATAACTATTATAGGCAAAAATGTAAAATGGAAAATATGACTTGCTTTTTCATCTTCGGACAGATAATGTCCGAAGATGGCGGTCAAGCGCAAACCTATTTCTACATTTAAAAAAAAACAAGCCCCATAGCATCTAAGCCCGCAGCAAGTTACGTCTAACCTAAAAGCAAGCGTCGGACGTACAAGTCAGCATCCTTGTAGCATACAAAGTCATCTTAAGATACGTCTTACTAACAACTTAAACTACTCTAACATTAAAAAAAAGCTTTGTAGCATCCAAATCCGCAGCAAGCCTATAAGGTGTATACAATAAAGAGTTGATTTATCTATCTATCTATCTATCAAGCTACGTCTGGCCTATAAACAAGCATCGTAGCATACAAAACCGTAGCAAGCTACGTCTGACGTACAAGCAAGCTTCATAGCATCTAAGCGAAGCAGCAAGCTACGCGAATACAAGAAAGCATCGTAGCATACAAACCCGTAGCAAGCTACATCTAACGTGTAAGCAAGCTTCATAGCATCTAAGTCCGTAGCAAGCTACGTCTAACCCACACACAATCTTTGTAGCATCCAAACCCCAACAACATGTACTACCCGTAGCAACAACATGTACCCGTAGCACGAGCTTTGATCGTTGTAATCAGTTCAGCTTACGAATGTGACTAATAACTGCGGACTTTCTATGACAAATTTAAAAGAGAACGTCACGCACGTATTATGATATTATACGAGTCATAAATCAAAAAAATACGTGCGTTATTAAAAATCCCCACAGCCTCGGGTGTAATATATTATTAATATGCAAATGGGACGCATACATCAATCCCCCTGATGGCTGCTACAAATACAGATACATATAGTATGGATATTTGTGCGTACAGTTATTTCACTAGTTTTTTGAGTAAAATAGTGAGAGACAAAGAAAGAAAGAAAATGAAGTGATTAAACAAAAATACTGTTTAGTAATATTTTTTTTTTAAATGTTTTATACTGTAAACTTTATTATTTGAGAAAAAATGAAAATGCATATTTGTTTATAGACAGAAATGACAAGTAGTTGGACTACAAGGACAAGAACTACCGGAATCAACTAAGCCTAGTTACAGGAAGAAATATAGAAAGAAGATACTGATAGTGATTAAAATTTGTATTCATTATGTTGCGTGTTACGGCTGGATGAGTGTCAGGTGATGTAGTTTAATCACCTGATCATAATTAGCTGCTGATGACGATGCGAAGACGCATGCTTGACTGGTCAGCACGGGTCACTGCATTTTGAGTAGCAAACACTGTTATAGTGCGTCGCGTGTCTTACGGTATAACATCATTGACTTTGTTTGAAGTGGTGATAAGTCAGTTGTCTGTGCAACGGAGTTTTGGGTCTCAGCTCGCCGATTTGATTCCGTACAATAAATAATTTTCGGTAAAAACATATTTAGGATAATTATAATTTAAAAAACTGAAGCTGAAGACTTCAAAATACACAATTTCGTTTACTTGGATGATATTTTTTCAGTTATTTTGTTATAAAAACCGAAGTACTAACCCTATTTTGATTAAATTTATATGGTACCACGTATAAATTACACAATTAAATTACCTACCAAACAAAAGAATCATCAAAAACAAGTCATAATTGGCGGAGTAATCGCGTAACAAACTTAAATAAAAAAATACAGTCAACTTAAAAATCTCTTTTTTTGGAAGTCGGTTAAAATATTGAACAGCGGTAAGGTATTATAGTTCCTAGATATACCAATTTCTCGTCAATTTCGTGCCCCGTGTGTGTTTAAGGTATTTGAATGCAATGGAGAGACGCGAGCTAGTTATTCGATACTTACGAGTATGCTGTTTTTTTTATTTTTATTAAATAGCAAAGGAACCCTAATATTAATTTAAGGATTTTAATACAGGGGGCATACCCTACTTACCTAACTTTTTGTTTACAGATTTAATTTAATTTTATGATTTACTTACACATGTTTATCTATCTATAACTACTTGTAATTGTTGTATTCTTAATTGTACTTGATATAAGTACAATTAAGAATACAACATGAGTATGCTAAGTTAGCATTGCTAACTTATGAGAAAAAAATAATTGCGTTAAAAAAAAAACACACATCAAAACTTTCGAGCCCGCAACCTTCTCGTTGTAGAAACCGGAGTGCTAACAGTAAGCTATAATTATAGTGAGTAAAAGACTGATTTTAAAATACGCAATTCGCTTACTTGTATGACATATTTTTTTGTTATTTTGTTATAAAAACAAAGTACTGAACCGATTTTGATAAAATGTATATGGGCCCACTTCTGAGGTCTACTAAACAAAAAAAAAAACATAATTGGCGGAGTAATCGCTGAACATACATACAAAAAAAAACACACACACACACAGATGAATAGAGAACCTCTTTCTTTTAAAAATAAAAAGTGAATGTTTTGTACGTAATGCCCTTACTGTCACGTACCGTAGCGCGTCCATATCACGCACAATGAGTTTTGTTTCAGTCGACAGATGTTCCCGCATTCTTTGTGCGCCCCGAGAGGTGCCCTCTACCTACACGTCGTGGCAGCGGACGACGGACTCGATGCGGGGAATTACTTATCAACATTGCTGTACCTATTCATATCTATTTTGTTTATTAACCGACTTCCAAAATGAATAAGGTTCTCAATTCGATTTTTTATTTGTGCACCGATTACTCCGTTAATTATGAATTGTTTTTGATGATTATATTTTGTTTGGTAGGTAATAACTCTCATTTAAATATAACAAAATAGCTGAAAAATATGACCCAAGTAAATGAATTGCGTATTTTGAGGTCAGAGTTTTCAGTTTTTAGGGTTCCGTACCCAAAGGGTAAAAACGGGACCCTATTACTAAGACTTCGCTGTCTGTCTGTCTGTCTGTCTGTCTGTCTGTCTGTCTGTCTGTCTGTCTCCAGGCTGTATCTCATAAACCGTGATAGCTAGAAAGCTGAAATTTTCACAAATGATGTATTTCCGTTGCCGCTATAACAACAAATACTAAAAATTAATAAAAATTAAATATTAAGGGGGGTCCCCATACAATAAACGTGTTTTTTTCATATTTTTTTGCTCAATATTAAAAACGGTAACAGGTAGACGCTTCAAATTTTCACAGAATACTTACTTGTATATTACCTTTCAAAATAAATAATTAAATAACTATAAAGTAAATATTAAAGGGGGGCTCCCATACAACAAACGTAATTTTTAAACAATTTTTACTCGATCTTAATTAACAGGTAGAAACTTGAATATTTGTTAGTAAATATTTAGAAATATACTAACTATAAAAATAAATACCTAATCTAATACATAAAAACTCACAAAATGAAAATAATCCGTGCATCTAAACGCGGTGCGAGCGCCGCGCCGCGGTGTGGTGGTGGCGCGAACGCGCGGGTAGCGGGGGAGGTAACATCACGGAGCGAGCCATAACCGCGCGTATTCGCGCGAGCGTCATCATGCTGCCCGGATGTGTATCGAAAACCTACCTATAAGTTTGCAATTTACTACTTGGAATTTCGTTGATTTCTCGTTATTTTATAAACAGAACTAAACTTTGTAGTATTATAGATGATAGTACGGAACCCTTCGTGCGCGAGTCCGACTCGCACTTGGCCGATTATTTATGTAGAATTAGCGCTAGACCACTAACTCGCCTGATTAAGTTAAGTGACATAGTGGTCTACGATGGAGTGCGAGTGCGTATACAAACGTTAGTTCCCGTGATTTGCGGTGATCGTTCTATATTTAAACAGTCTTGTCTCATTTGAGGGCAGCCGCATTATTTAAAGCTTATATCGTGGACTTATAGACAACATAAGTATCACGTAGATCATCCAAAATATAAGTGTTGTATTTACTTTTCAAGTCTTTTTTTATCAGCCCTGTTTGTACGAACTGTCCCACTGCTGAGCGCGGGCCATCTTCTCATTGTGAGAAGGGTAAGGCCATAGTCTACCACGCTGGCCAAGTGCGGGTTGGCAGACTTCAGACATCTTCAAGATCATTGAGAGCTCTCAGACGTGTAGGTTTCCTCACGATGTTTTCCTTCACCGTTTGAAGTTGGCGGCAATTAATAATACGCACATAACTTCGAAAAGACAGAGGTGCGTGCCGCGGGATTCGAACCTAGGACTTGCGGATCGCAAAGTCAGACGGTCTTCCGACTAGGCTGACGGAAACTTCTCTACTATTAACTTATTTTTAGTTTCTGTTCAAAACAGACCGAAGCGTTAGAGTGAAATATCTAATTTTAAGGCGCATCGCGTGAGTGGAAAAAAGATAGCGATGAAGGTAAAAATAAAACCAGTTAATAAAAATATTGGTCTACATAAATAACATTTTCTTATTATGTAAAAAAAAAAGTATATATGTATTCTATCAATCATCTAGTTTTCATAGTACAAGCTTTGCTTAGTTTGAGCTATATGGTGTTGTGTGAAATGTTCACCAATGTTTATTTATTAATATTATTTAGCAATTTTCCATTCAAAACTTTACTGAAATATCAATATACAGAGATAATTAATTATTTTTACTTACATTTATTATATTATTTCATTGCCAATTGTAGAAATACAAGAAAAATTGTATTATGTATTCCATAAATTTTGTTTTACAATTTACAAATTATTTTGATTGTGATACATTTGACCCTGTCATTTTATGTCTTTCATATCACATCATATTATTATGTATTGTACACATATATATATATATATATATATATATATATATATGTTTGGCTTCAACCAATAACTGACACTCAAAACTTTCAGCTTTCTATTTCTGGCTACTGCCAACAACATTATAGAATATTTATAGTAGCGTTATTATATAAAAATGATCATTATAAAATCCATACTCATAAAAAGAAAATACCTTGAACCGCCACATAAGCCGGAAAGTATCATTATGGGCTAATTTATACAGGGGATTATAAAAACGAACGAGATTGGGGCGATTTTGTTCCTACCCACTTAATTTCCCTAAAGCTCGGAGTTTCTGCTACATTTTTGGGTAAACATTGGCCAAGTATTTTAACATCAATTAGAAGTTGTAGGTTGTGAGTTTACGGTGATCTCTTCCTTAATCGAGGGTTAATAGAGGTGATTTTTATTTACAGGATTACAGCCGATAAAGTGTTATTTTTGGCCTGTGTCACTGAAACTTTTTTTATAAGTCACATCGTGATGAGATAGACAAATCGCTTGATGCTTGCTACCGTTGGCAATAATTTAAGACGTCATCTGGTTAAAAACCATGAATGGCAATGCGTTGCGCTTGTCGTTCTGAGATATTAGATTGTGAGTTTATTAACTCACAGAAATATCGCTAAAATATTGTCATTCATACAGAATATAGCGTTTGTTACATATCAGGAAGCTAACCATTGGCTCTTATTGAAAAAGTTAAAAATTTAATTCGTGTACTTAAAAATAATATAAAAACTTTTTACATTACATTACATAAGTACCACACGGAAATTCTCGACATATTTGGAAACACACTTTCGAAATTCAAAATTAATCTAAGTTTAATTATGACCGACATATACAAGGAGTCTCTCTAACTCTTTAAATAAGCAAATATGTAATGTCGCTGAGATAAAACAACTTTTGACGGATTTGTCGCGTATATTTTACATAATTTGTTGACAAGACGTTTCGAACACTTTGCAAAGTTAAAAATTGTTTTATTTCCAATATACTATTATTTCTCAACATATAAATACATTTAGCATATAAATATATCCTGTCACTAATTAATACTATTAATAATCATATTAAGTATCTGTAACGGTTAGCTTCTTCTTTGTTTTTTAAAGTAAATTTGCATGCTGTGCTTCCTTTGAAAGGTAACACATTTAGTTAATATTGAGAAGTGTTAATTATGGTGTTTATGTGATGTAGTTACCATTGTGAAGCCTTAATAAATAAATAAATAATTATAATCAAACCTGTTTTCCCTTATGCTCTGCCTACCCGGCAGAGCATTAGCAACCAACAAGGCGTTTGACGCCACATTTGACCTTTATTAGAGGGTTAGATGGAAGGCAGAGGGGTATTAGAGGGTTAGAGAGGAAAAATATTTTTTGCTTTTTAAAAACCTTAATTGGATTATCACGTGATAAAATCAAAGCCAAATCAATTCCAACGTTTTGAAGTGGAACGAACCACTTCCTTATTTTGCAGTTTTAAACGCATGCATAATATTGCATATTATGTACGATAAAACTTTTACAAAAAAAAACACTCGGCACCAAAGCGAACCAAGTTGAAGTGTGAAGTAAAAAAAAAAACTCCATTGACATGCTTTTACCGACGAAACTGAAGAGAAGTCCTGTTTGCGGAGCCATTAAGGCTTTTAACTTTCAATATTTGCATATTTTCGTAGGATACGTGCATTGTACAGATGACATAGCAGTATTGCAACTATAACTAATTTGAAAACAAGACGTATAGCAACGAAAACTGAAAAATTAAATTGTAGCTGTAAATAATTATAGTTTAAAAAACTGATATAATCGATTTCAAAATACGCAATTTCGTTTACTTGGAGGACATATATTTCCAGCTATTTTGTTACAAAAACCAAAGTACTAAACCGATTATGTTAAAATTTATACGGGACTACTTCTGAAATATTACCTACCAAACAGAAATAATCATCACCATCAATTCATAATTGGCGAAGTAATAGCGTAATAAACATACAGTCAAATTGAGAACAAATTCATTACATTAAGCTTAAAAAAATGTTTTTCACCTCACAAGCTCGTAAAGATTCTGTTTGTCATTAGAAATCTGAGTGGAAAAGTGCATTTTGTCCGCTAGCGTGGAAAGAGTTTTTAAAATTCGAACCTTTCTATTCCATACTTTTCTATACCGCAAGTCGACTGAATATGCATTAAATACTTATTTCATGTCAGTGCGACAACCTCATTTCTTTGAATAATCGCACTGACCAGCCATAGGTGGCAGCACTGGACTAGCGTTTTCCTCGCTGTAGTGAGGTGAAAAATGTTTTGTTTGACATCATAACATAATGCAACTCTTGAACTATTGAACTCTAGTTAGATTGAAATCTAGTATAAACCTATCCTACATAGATTAAAAAAAAAAAAACTGAAAGGATAGAAATAAATAATCAATGTCATATGTTGTACAAACAATAAAAAAGTAAAAGCATCCAAATAGAACTATTTTATTTCATAAACACAATACAAAAGCTCTATATTAATTTTCCTTAGGCATATTTATAGCTTAAAAATAAAATAATAATAATAATCTACAAAACACTATAATACAAAAATCCATCTAAAACTCCGCCGTTAGGCAAGGACACCCAGGTGTTCCCAGGACACTGGCCGCGTTTCCCCGTTCAATAATTAAACTAATAATTAAACCAAGAAATGGTTTGGCTTAATATATTCCAGGTGACTAATAACTTAAAAGGCGACTAAGTGTTTGCAGTAAAGGAATAAGAGTTCAATATTATTATTTTTTGATCAATAAAGTATAACTAACTTAAAAAACTAATTAAATATGCAAGAAAAAACAAAAAAACAAACTATTAATAATTAATAAATGAAACTATTAATTATTATTGTATTTGTATTATTTATGAATACCCGTTTCCTATTTTTTATCCATCATCAAGTTTCCGCTTAGATACAAATTTAGTTACCAAAAGAAAAACTCGATGCTACTTTCAATGAAAACGGATCTTATAACTGATATATTAATATGCTACTTTTTACTTATTACGATACTCCTTATTATTACACATTATATATGGTACCCACTGTATTTTTTTTTTAAACCCATATTCGTTTCACTTATTTAAATACATGCCAAATGTTTTAAGTATTTTGTACTAATATTAATTGTCTTTTGTTTGATGTACCATATTTTTTGAAGTACAAAAAAAAAAGACGTGTGGCACTCGGAGACTGCCGCGGTAAAGCTATTGCATAATAGCTTTACGCGCGGTGTGTTAGGTTATTTTCGTTACGGAATTTCTGGATTCGGTCTCCACGCTCAAGGCCCGCGATAGAAGCTATGCAATAGCTTAAACGTTATTTTGAACGAGAGGACGATGGCTGTTGTCCCAAATTATTAGTACTAGCGTAACTCCTCATACTGCCATTACCGTTGCGTAGCTTCAAACTTCACGCCTTTTAGCACATCTTGGGTATGAATAAATGATTTTTGGATTCCCCCGTGTGTCTATTGTTTTCTTGCCGCGTATTGTTCGAGTGTTTGCTTGGGGTAACCGAATGGATGGAAAAGAACAAACTCAGGAAACTCATTATACTGCTATAACTTTAAACGTGTAGTACAGATATTTTCATATATAGCTGTGCCCCGCGGTATTACCCGATGTTTTACATAAATTATATCAAAGGACACCTTCTCACAATGAGAAGATGGCCCGTTCCCAGCAGAGGGACAGTTGTACAAACAGGGCTGATAAAAAAAAAGGAGGGATAAGAAGTATATGCTATATGTTAATTCAAGGTGTCAGCTACCTCCATAACAAATATCATCAATATCAGTTTAGCCGATTTAGAGTGAAGAAGCAACAAATATAGAAACAAACTCACAAACTTTCGCTTGTATAATATTAGTGTGTGTGTCATTGCATATTTAGAGTTGGATATTTTTTATTTATATAACATAAATGAACATTTTAGGCAAACTCTAAATCAATCAACAGTATAGTCAAATACCTACTATATATCCTATACTTGTCTATACAATTTCAAGAAAGTTTTTAGATTTCACTGATTTTTGCCACACAGCTGATGCGTTGAGGATCTCATACAAGTTGCCGGAAGATGCTGGATGCAAGCAGTTTCCTTCAGGAGCCGGACCACAACCATTCAAGCAGTTTATAAATATTACAGTTTTGTTTTGATTTTGATCTTTTGTATACTTGGATGACATATTTTTTTCTAGTTATTTTGTTATAAAAACTAAAGTAGATATTGAACCGATTTTGATTTTTACCGTATATGGGACCAGTTTTCAACTATTAAACAAAAAAAACTATATAAACATAATAACACACAATATACACATAATACGTACGTGTACGTGTGTATGTCTATATAAACATAATTGGTAAAATAATCTCGTAACAAAAAAAATTATAAAGGCGAATTGAAAACCTCTCAAAATGGATTTTGAAGTCGGTTACAATATCATAGAAAGTTTCGTCTTCTAATGTGTTATATGTATACTATCATATCAGTGTAAGAGTCAAGCCTCGGTCTGTAGGTAATTGAAAAGCGAACAATCAATCTAGATCAAGCTTCACTGACATTTCGCTTCGAATAGGATCAGGACTCCATCAATTATCTCTTCAAAATTCACGTCAATCTACGTAAAAATGAACGCTAGCCAATGAAAAAATACAATAAGTTAAAGTCTACCAGAAACTGCTATACAATTTTATACCTTAACCGATAATGGCAACGTTCAAAATCATTTAAAATGTATTATTGACATGTTTCGCTTGTACATCGGCTTCAGGTAGCCGAGGTATATGAAAAACGGGGTTAAAAGCGGAATTGTCCGGACGGATATTAACTTCAACCGGGATTTGAAGGGAAATTTTTAATTTCCCCTTCACGGGAGATGACATACGAGTGAAATTTAAAAGGTGAGCTTATTGCTTTTGTTCCGGATGAGTAGGTACATAGGTCGGCTTCTTTTGTGTTATCAGTAATGAGATCTAAAGAGAGGCTCTTAGATCTACTCTCATCTTATACACATAGATTATTTATAGCTTATGTATTCTGATTTTTATGATACGGTTTGGAGCGGCCAGTTCATAGATTTTCCACATCCCACGATACAACTCTGTGGCCGAATTGGTAGAGGCTCCCAGATTAGGAATATTGTGATGTGGCGGGTACAAGTCCTGTCAAACGCTGAATATTTTTACCCAACTGCGTAAGGAGGGTTATGTTTTTCGTGTGTATGTATTTTTGTATGTGTGTTTCTATATTACATTGATCGATTTTGATTTGCGAGGTGTCTTCACTGCGTGTCATAGGCTATATTTATTTTCCAATTAATAATAATAAAATTAGTTTTTACCTTATTAAAACCAATATTGTATTTGTTAAGAGCAGCCAACTCGTTGTACTTTCAATTCAACAGCGCCTACGTCTTTATGACGTAATAACATAATGTTATTTTTGTTTTGTTACAAATTTGTTTTTTTAACAGATATCTTGTGCAGGAGTGATATATTTTTGGAAATCCATGGGAGACACTTATAAAAAGCAGTGGAATTTTTCTAGTTAAAATGATGATGATGATGAAAATGTATGATAAATTAATGATAACTATGGGTCATACATCCGGGAAAAACCTCCAAAAGTCCGCTGTTTACACAAACTTACGCCGCTTATAACATGCTCAGATATTTATAAATGTAAAAAATATTTCCATATAAACTTAATAAATGTATTGGAAGTTCCAAATAACTAATAATTTTACTTTAAAGTTCTTAAGATATTTCAAAAACACGTATTTTCTGAGGGTACTTTTATTAAATTCCAGCACACCATCTTGTGATTTCATGACTATATCGAAAATTGGTGAAAACAAACCGAAGGATTTTAGCGCTGTCTTTCTTTTTTTCACAGCTTCTTTTCCAAACATTACATTGAATGAAATAACAAGCTCCATGTTTGGGTCGTATATCGACGCGTCTGTCAGAATATTTCATTTGGTGTATATTCTGGTATCTCCGGTTATCAGCAACATTGACGAAAGTTTACGAGTTGCGTGCTCTAAACAAATGTTGCCCCATTTGTACTAACGATGTAATTTTCTGTTAGCTAGCCTTTTTGGGTACGGTGTGACTCACAAGCTATAGCGGGACGGGTCTCTTGAAACAAATAAGCTAACAACTTCACGCATCAGTTGGGGTTCGATAATAAAATCAATGGTATAATTTTGATTCAGAAGACCACTTGGTGAGTTTTGTTTGACAATTTTTTTTGCTTTGACAGACCACCTTTGCAACCTTTGGCAACCTATGACAAAAGTTAGATACTTGTTGTAAAGTATCTGCATTACAAGGAAACAAAATTTCCGTTTGAACAAACACAGTTTTGTGGTCTAACTTACGATTTCATGAAAGTTGATATGCTGTTGAGAGTTAGTTTTTTGTGAGAAAGTATGCGTTAAATCACTATAAAAGTTTATAAATGCAGATTGTTTAGAATTATTCAGTAAAATTATTGCTTATTACGAAAAAGTTCGATGGAAGAATTTATATTATTATTATCATGAACTCAAAAAGCTTATGAAACTCAGAATCTGTAGAGAGAAATTTGGTCAAATAAAAAAAAAAACAAAAACACAGTGAGTGAAGACGACACATGCACATCAAAATCAATCAAGCCGTTTAATCTATAGGCGGTCATATAGAAACATATATACATGCACATCCACATACATACATACATTCACTCGAAATACATAACCCTCCATCTTACGGAGTCGGGTAAAAGGGGCAAAGACATTTTGTACTATAACGACTTAAATTATACATATTTAAGAATATACCTCAAATGTTGTAATCGCAGTGCTCATGATTGACAGTTTGTTTTATTTTATTGAAATTCCTCATTGTAATGACTTGGACCACGCTGCAAGTAGAACAAATGTATGTATAGGCAGTGTGATGTGATAGGTATGGATGTAGGCCAGCAGCGAAGTATTAAACAATTCGTTTGCCAGCTAGTTAGCAGACGCAGGGTAGACGCACATTTAACAAGGCCAAGATTTAGTGCCCTGACTCAAAAATCTAACATAAATAAAAGTGCACGGTGTATAATTATACACCGTGCACTTTTATTCATTAGGAAGTTTTAACGGTCTATACATTAAATGAAACCCACTACACTTATTATACCTAACATCAGTTTAGTGTACCTGTAGAGATATGATAAAAAATAGAAATTCAGTGTTTCTTTACCTTATCACGGACACGCTATGCACAGGTGTCTGCCCGGGGCGATGACCTTGCTTGAGCCGAAGTGGGGCGGGCGCGGTGTCGCCCACTGTCGTCGTCGGCGTGTGATTTTACTCCCGCGCATGGCTACTATCTCCTTTTATACATGATTCTAATAGTTTAGTTTAACCACTAATGAACTAGACACACTACACTAGAGAACACAATAGAAACATATGGATTTGCTTACTAGCAGTGTTTGTATTAAATATAAACGAAACATAATTTTTGTAGTTATGTTGATCGAATTTTCTCTGCACAAAATAATAAAAAAGAACCTTTCCTTTTTAAAGACAGTAAGAATTATGTTAGCCGTAGTTTTATCACCCATTATCACACTGTATGACGAAAAAAATACACTAGAAAGCGGCGCGGGGGGAAGACATTTCGCCGCATAAAATGGAATTCGCGAACTGGCCGTTGCGTTGCGGCACAGGCAGGGTTGGATTCTGGCCAAAGAGTATTGTACTATACAGAAAATTCTGGCTCTCGGAAAATTATTGTCTATGGATGTAAAAAGATACTACTTGAGCAAACATTAGACTACGGTTTTTTTCTGCTAAATTTAAAGGAAATTTTGGAGTTTTGGCGGGAACGTTATAGAAACATGTTATTTCTCTGTTTTTTTCCTAAACTTCTGTTATTTTGAATATTAATGCGATAAAATGGTGATGTTTTATTCATTAAGTGCCCGATCAAGTGCGTGAGTGTGGGCAAATGAAATAAAGCAGTGAAACGCTTCATTTTACGTTCAATACTTGACACTGGCAAATCGCTAATTGCGGGGTCCAGAGGGTACTTTGTCACACGCTTACATGAAAAGCTCAGGTTCTATGCATGAAAAGTGATTCCATCTCTCTCTGTCATTAAGCGAGGAACTACTTCTGTCGCAAAAAACCGTACAGGGAAATGTCAACTCTGATTCTGTATTGCCACATGTAAGTAAATTCCTTAAAGATCACCTAGATGATAACCTTGACCAATTAAATCACACGATTAAAAATAAATTATAGACATTTTTAATTGAGATTGGTTAAAAGACACCATCAGTAGAAAAAAACAAACATACATACACATAGATAAAACGAAACTTGGTAAATTCTGAAAGGATGACGTTTCGCTCACTCAGAAAACTAGTTTGTTGACCGGGTCTTGACTGATTGAGAAATCAATACACATAATTATGACTTGAAGTCTTGACTGACTGAGAAATCAATACAAATATGACTGGAAGTATTGACTGACTGAGAAATCGATACACATACTTTTGACTTTTGTGTGAAATGTCCACAAATATTTATTTATTATTATTTTTATTAAGTCTTGACTGACTGAGAAAGCAATACACATTATCATGCTGCGGGTTCTGATGATATAAGTAATTTTTATATGTATATTTATTGTGTAGTAAAGTGGATTTTAATAAAAAGACCGGGATTAGAAGATTATTTATTAAATTAAGTGTAATGGAAAATAAAAGAACGAAATTGTTTTCAGATTTATTTTATTATTAAAATTTTTAGGTCTGTATCTCATTAAGTATTTTATTATGAAGTCTCTGTACAGACTTTATTGGTATCTATGAATACACTAACATGTTTAACAAAATTAGTGCGCTTGTTGTACACGTACTATACAATACAATACAAAACATTTAACAAACAAACAAAATAAAACATTTTAAGTGTAGATATTAACTTCTAGGATACCGGAAGATTTTGGCTCAAAATATGTATGAGTAAAATAAACACAAAAATATTATCGTATATACAAGTTCTATACAAAAAATACTAGAGATACAATAAGGAAAGACCAAAATATTTACGAGGTAGCAAATTATGTAAACTGTTAAAGGTATCAAGCTAAACCTTGTACTATAATAAATAAAATGATTGAAAATTTTAAATTTAAATTTGATGCCATTGTAATTTAATTTACAGAAAATTAATTTTAAGGGTCAGTCGTGGTTAACAATCGTAATATAAATGGAATTATACAACCTGTTATACCGTTTACTAATGCTATATACATATTTACAAACACTATTGGTCCATCTATGTTATAAAATAATGGTAAGTTATTAATAACTTGAAATAAAGAAACACGAGGTATGTATGTCGTTACAAGAAACAAAAAAATTGTTACCTAAATATTAAAAACAATTATGTAGGTATAATACTCTATTCTAATGCTTTTTATGAATTGAATGTTTATTAATTTTCATAGTAGATAATTAAATATGTATTTTATATACAACGTTTCTTTATTTCAAATATATTAACCAAAGTCAAATAAAAAAAGAGTTCAGTAATTTCGAAATACGTTATTGCTTACGATTCGATTATAATATACTCTGGCAGTATTTGATTGGTGTTTTATTTAACATCATGATTCACATTTATCGAAATTGTTTCTCAATTAACTGTAAATTGTTACATTAATGTCCTGAACATTAAAATATTTTGTTAAAATAATTTTGTCGGAATACACAACTCGTTCGTTAACATGTTAAAATAACGACTTTATTTTAACACATAAATTTTAAATTATCGTATTAACATCACGATAGTTTGACTCGTACATAATGAATGATCTATCTTCGAGAATATAAATGTATTTAGGATGGATATGCGGCTGAGCTGCTTTCATGTATATACAACTTCTAACGAATTACTATATACAACAATTTACATATAAATACCGGTTTAATGTCTTACTCCATGTACCTCGAAATCTTTTACTTTAAAAGATATGATATTATTATATTACTATAATCAACCACCAATATTAACTTCTAATAGTCTATCCACTTTAATTTTAAACTGTTAATTCCCATCGTAATCATCATCGCACTTTTAAATTGTCACTATCGTAATCACTAAAAGAACGGCAATCAGTGTTCAACCTTCTCACAGACACAGACTAATGTCCAACCATCGAAACACACTAAAACACTAATCACTTCGTTTTGAGTTGTTTCATATCTGTAATATTTTGTGACGTCTCTTAACGTCTTTTGAAACACAGCAAGAGTTCGATCAAAATGCTTGTTGTTTATTGTTATTTCAGATGTAGTCTGTGAGGCTCTGGAGAAGGTCCGGCTCGAGTCACACGATCTCGTCGTGGTGCGCCACGTCACTGCAGCTGCCGGCTCGCTGCAGTCAGGCCCTCTGACGTCACACTCGCAACTCCTCCATAGTCACGTTTGACTTCGCGTTTAACTGAGTATTCTTCTTCGTCAGCGTATTCGTATTGAGCATCTGCATCTGATGCGCCGAGAGAAGTGGCTGGTTCTCCTGCAGTTGACTACTGGCTAATGTGTTAATATTAGATTTCCCTATTTTTGGAGGCGGCGGAGCTCGAGGAAGCGTCGCCATACCCGCGACGTTGTTACTCGGAAGATCTGCGAACTCCGGCGGAGGGAGCTGATGATGCGAATGCGTGTGATGGTGACTCAAAATAGTCGCCGGATCGTTTTTCAGACTGGTCTGGTATGTGAGCGCTCCTTCTAAGTCTCCGCAGATGTTGTTAGGCATCTGACCGTTTTCTACTCTCTTTTTTAAATGCGTGCCATTGTTGTGTCCGTCTTGGCCGTTCATTCTCGTTTTATCCCTCTGGTAGTATACTCCGGCGAATATGAGAACGTTTAAAATGAGCAAGGAACATCCGATGGCGATAGTCACGCTTAGCGCTGTGGAATACGCTGCGAAGCCATCTTCCGGTGCACTCGTAGTTGTAGCTTCGGTTTTATGAATGTCTAGTGCTGTACTTTGCGTAATGGCATTTATTCCGACAATGTTAAAGTTGAGAGGGGATGTGATATTGAGGACACTGAGTACTGGAACTTTGGTAGCGGCACCGATATCAGTGATGACTATATCAGTCGGTTTCTTAAATGGTGGAATAAAGGTTTTCGCAGTTGCTTGTATGGCGGTAGATTCTTCGTTTTCCAGCTGGTGATGTGACGGTGGCACGTCTTCACCGCCAGGACGGTGCAAGTCTGGCACGAGGTTCAGCCAGAATGACAGCCTGTCGACAAAATTGTAAAGTTCGGTATCACAACACTTAATGACAAGGAACTTAATTGGATAAACGGGTAGAAGAGGTCTTCAAAGTTTGTCCAAATTACATAATAATAGGGTCAGTATCAAAGTTGAAGTAATGTCAAATCTATCGTGAAATGTCAACTATTATTATACAAATTTCACGTAATTGATGCTTTATAATCCTTTAAGGAATAAAATATTAACAATATAATCAAACGTTTTGTCAGGGGCATTGAAGACAGGACCAAGTATGTATGTCATGTATTATTTATAAGACCAGCATGTATCTACATTTATGTTGCAATTAAAACTTTTGACTATTGAAATATCTATAGCGAAGTTGATTGCAATGCATAAAGATAAGAAAAAATTCAAGATGTGGAATTATTAACTGATTTGAACACGTTGATACGTCATCACATAATATTGAATGACTTGTGACCAAGCACCTATTGCATTAATCATGTTATCTTTGAAGTTACCTGTGAGCCCTGTAGTGGTTCTTGAGCTTGGACTTAGTGTCGATGTTCAGGTATTTCTTGTGAACAGCTTCGTACGCCGTCCACTCGATGTTCTTCATCCTAGCCCTCTCTTGTCTGCCAGCTCTAATCGGATCACTTTCTTGCGCTTCGTTTGGATTCCTGATAAGAAATAAAAATACCATAGAATGATCAACAAAAAATAAATGATCTCTAGGTATCCGTGCATGGTTGCCTAGAAGAGATGTTTTTTTGTTTATTTTTTTTCTTTCTCCGTATATTGTAGCCTTTTAATAAAGTGTTATCCTATAAATATCCAATCCAATAAATATTGCAAGTCGCAACTATAGTAAACAATACTAGGTAGATAAATAAATAGATAGATAAACTCTTTATTGTACACACAATAAAATTTACAGTCAAGAGAAACTAATTAAGAATTAGTATAAAAACTGACGGCCTTATCGCTAATAGCAATCTCTTTCAGGCACCGCACCGTACAGATCCGCAGCAGGATATTATAATCTTAAATTTGGTCTGAGTGAAATAGCTCGAATGGAAGCGCCTGTCAGCCAGTAGGTACTCACTCTGGCTCTGGCAATTCTTATTTTACCTAAACAATTACTAATATATCCTATACTTACCATGCCACAACTCTTGCAAATTTGGCTCTCACTCTTCAGAAACAAATACTATTTGATTGGTTTCGTCAGAGAACACATTATGATCATTAATATTGAATTTAAACGCCACAAAAATCAATACACTACATAAAATACCAAAAACACGTAATAAAGGATTTTTGTCTACATTCTGTTGTGTACTGCATAGAAATAAAACTTTTGTTTTCTCCATTTTCTAAAAACTAAAACCTTGATATTTTCAAGCCTAGAATTAATAGTATTTCCCTGAATCGACGTACTTCATCCTCGGCTATACCATCAGGCGAATTGACAGTCATATAGAGACAAACATATACTATTTCTTACATATACTTCGCAGCAAAGAAAGTTTGAAATTCACAAAATCACCAAGTTACGACACATCAATACAGATGCGAGCCGTGTTCGCGAGCGAGAGCGAGACACGACTATTCTAAAACCATCTAGTGTGAGTGATGAAGTAGTCACCCAGTCTTGGCGAAGTTCCCCCAGTACAGCATGACTGACTCGGAGAGAGCCACCTCTGCCTTGGTGTAGTTCCTCGGGAAGTGCGCCAGTCCACCCACCAGCGGCGCTCCGAAGATGTACGGCAACTCCTCGCCGTGGATGCAGCCCTGCCTCTGTACAGATAAATGATCACTTTTAAGTAGGAGAACAACGCGTGCAGCTATGCTCACGCGCATCACAAACATTTTAAACATAAAACCATTGGTTAGGGATATTAGAAAAATTAGAGATAAATTTGTTTATTTAGATAGGACCGTGAGGGCCGAGGTGCTATGGAATTTTTTAAAGATTTGTCGGGGAGGTTAAAAAAGTCTTTGCATGCCCAAAATGCTGGCCTTTACTTTGGACAAAAAATAAGCATTGCCATTCAGAGAGGAAATGCCGCCAGCATTTTGGGCACTCTGTCTGAAACCGGAAATAGTTTGAAATATCCATAAGCTTTGTTGCCTACGTATATTTGAAATAATCTCCAATCCCTCCGTTTTTCATTTTTTTTATTAATTAGTTTTAGTATAATTTATAATAGTATGCAATAAAATTAATTTCCAATACAAAAAAAAATTGGCGACCTAATTAAAAAAATATATATATTTAGATATCACTGTTACTGGGAAGAACTTAATTGGGAGTAGTGTAAAAAACATAATTATATTTTCCTCCTCAATTTAAAAGATATCAGAGAAAAAACTTCTTGACTGAAATGTTAGCGTCACTCATCATCCTCTTTTTACAGCTATAATTAACACCAACCAGGATGAAAATAACAAACGAAATGATGAATTCGGATGAACTCAATCCCGTTTTGTTTCGTTATTAAAATAATACGAATGTAAACGGTATATCAACCGCTGCGAGCCGCTCGCGCCGCTTGAGCCGCTCGAGCCGCTCGAGCCGCTCGCGCCGCGTTCCACAATAACCGATAAAAAGCCATTGTCGTGTAAATCACCAACGCATAAACCATCGCCAACGAGCCACCGGAACCGACCAATGAAACCGGAATCCAATACCGGAACTGTAGTATAAAACCGGAAAATGCCGGCGAATACCGGTATTACAGCGAGCGGTCGCAATTTGCTGAATGCCGGCCCTGCGCTTCTTATTGCCTTCCTATCTTGTTAGTTCCGGAATCAGTTGGAGTAGAATAGAGAGATGAAAACTTGGGAGTGCTGTAAAGTTCTGGGAAATTGTATTTTCCCTTTTGAAAAATATTAATTAGATGCTCCATGATGATATTAAATAAGTATATTTTCATCATTGGTTTTGAAATATTACAATCATAACGATTCCAACAGATACATCTAGATGGTGATTATTGTAACATTGATTTCATTCCTATAGTTTATAACATTATTTTGGTAGTGGAGCAAGATAAGCTCAGTATTTGAGTCTGTATAGAAAATACCGTAACCGAAACTTGACCGTTCGTGTTAATTTCTAACTGCATCCATATAAATTTAACCAGTCAATCAGAAACCAGCACTACATTCCTTCTCTACGCTTTGATGTATCTTCAGATACCGGACACATCTAAGACCTTGGGTCACGTTCCTTCGCTGGGGTTCCAAGCGTCTTTCGTAACTGGCTGGCTGTTATGATTAATTGCTCTCAGACATTGCACCTTATGGTACAGAATAGTTAATAGTGCACTTTACGCAAGGCTGGTTTCAGTGCATGACTGTTATATGCAGGGTACGTCGGTAGTTGGTGTCAATGGCAAAGGCAGGACATGAGGACAGGACTTGAAGTGACGCTGAGAAACAATGCCTTAGGTATAAACAATGACTTTCCATCACGTGGACGTAAAGTCTAAAACAAAATTCACAAATACAGTGTCCTGGGTTGACCGATAAATCATATACCAACAATGACGAACTTAAAGATTTTGATATAAAGACTCTATGTCGTCGCACTAAAGCCTAATTTAGATTGAGAAGCCTGGGGACGTTTAATTTGCCGCTTCGAATTATTTTGAAAATCGAAATAATTTTTATCGTTTAAAGGTTCTAATTAGATCTCATTGAGCTCGGACGTTTTTAAGGACTAACGCTACATCCCGTTAATACTTTATCAAAGGGTATAAAGCCTACAAACAAAACAAACAAAAAACTTTATAATTTTATTGTTCTCTAGAGTATTTGAAGAATTGAGAACCTCCTCCTTTTTGGAAGTCTGTTAAAATAGGAACCACATGCGAGCGAGACAGTGACGCCACCCTACTCTTTGCCTTCAACGGCGAGTCTGGTGCACTCAAACACTCTGCCTTAGAACACATGTAGAAATCGTAGTAGTAAATCTGATATCAACATCGCACGGTTGAGACGTAGTGGCAGAGTTGATCAAATATCAAGACACGGTGATTAGAGGCTAATTAGATAACTCATGGGAAATGCTATTCAGGTTCAATTTATACCCGAATGTGTGTAAATTGAATGGATGTATTCGGTAATTAATCTTGTGCTGTAGAGCTTAATTAGTTTAATTGTTGTGTGAATAGGATAGCTCTGCTGTAAGCTGTGAGATATAATATTAGTTTATAGTACAATGTAATCGAAAGTTTGTTATACGTTAAACATGTACATAGATTCACTAGGGTAAGTAGTAGTACTCGCTAAAGTTAATTTGTGTATTTTTTTTTATTCTGTAAGGAGGGTTATGTTTTTCTAATGTATGTTTGCATGTATGTATGTATATATAAAGCCTGTTTGCTTCAATAAACGTGGAATGCCCGGGAAATCATTTTCATTGTTTGAAACCGCCGCATTCGATAGATAGATAAACTCTTTATTGTACAACATTAAACAAATACAATATTACAGACAACTTACAAAATTAGTGTGACAATAGGCGGCCTTATCGCTAAAAGCGATCTCTTCCATGCAACACGCAGGCAGGCAGGCTATTTTCATCTTTTTTGGTTTTATTTAAAAAATACCACTTTTTGTACTTTTTACTCGTGAAATAACGAAGCTGAAAGTGAAAGAGACAGCACTGCTGTGTCAGCTCGGAATATCACGTTATCTCTTTCGTTTGTTCGGGCGTTAAAAACAACAAAAGCAATTTTAACATTAGATACACCCGATGGACTAGCCGATTTAATACTGTAAATCTAAAATCTATATGCAATTTTAAGTCATGAACCCGTTAATCTTCGCAAATCCTCTGAGGGCAGCTTGCTAAGCTTCAAATAATACCAGCTCTTATAAATCAAACCTAACTTTGTATCAAACAAAGACGGTTGCACACCTTTGTCTCCGAAAGTTGCTAACAAGCTTTGGTCTTGGATAATACTTGTAGTTTATGGATATACGCAGTACAACATTTTCAACTGCTAGAGATTAGGTTTCCTTTTTGTTTCAAAATGCATCAATAATTTCTCGAAAGTTCAATTAATTTACGTTTTTGTTTCATCGTTCATGGATCTTTTTATGTTTTTCTTTCTAGTTATGAAAATAGAAACTAAGACAGAGAGACAAATGGGTCACAAAAGGAAACGACGAAACTGATGTTACCCCTGAAAACTTAAAACTCTCTAAATAACAAGTAATCAAAAAAAAAACGGCGGAAGAGCGGATTTCGTAGTCTAACATACGATTTTGTTACGCTTGATACGTTGATGAGTGTATGTTTTTTGTGACACAATATACATAAAATGTTGTAAAATATTATAAATGCGCATTCTTTAGAATAATTCTAGTAAAATCACTTATCTACATATTACGAAAAAGTTCGTTTTAGGTTACGAAAACATGCATTTTTTATTTTTGCAAAAAATAGGTATAGTCTGTGATACTCAGGGAAAGAAGACAAATCTAACGACCCCTCGCACATCAAAATCAGTCAAATAACTATTTTTTTTTTGAGAGTAGGGGAGTTAGGAAAACAGAGGGGCTATCACACAAACCGCTTAGGTTGTAGGCGATCATTAGAAACACATACATAACAAACATAAATACACTTGAAAAATAAACATCCTTCTTACGTAGTCGGGTAAAAATACAAGAACTTGATTTGATATACAACCAGCAGGACAACATGCAATGTATATTAATTAAGGTAAGCGGCAAGTTTCTATTTTTTCAAACGCTTCGAAACGCTAAGAAATTGTGACGTGCCGTCACGTGACATTTCGTTAGCTAATGTCAATCCTATACATTTTTTTTCCATTCTACTGGCGGTCACAAAATTAGAATACCATTTGCTCTAACCTACTCAGGTGTTCTGCAGTTAACCACCTACCTACCTAACTTGTCTGCTTTATCGAAATGTATACAAAAACTTTAATGATTCTGTCACTACTTTACATACTACTAATATTGTTGTAACTTTATAAATAATTTTACTGGCTACCACATGACTTGGCGTAGCTGTAAGTGTGGGAGTATTTAAACAAATAAATAAATACTAAATAATGTCCATGAGATATATTCGTGTAAAGTTGTGATACTGCAGGTATATCGTGGTTCGATGCTAAGTTCAAGCACTTCAGAATCTAACGCATTCTACAAGTTTGCAAATGGAATATTCTAGAAGTCATTAGTCAGGACTCATTGTACGGTCGTGCATTGTACGCGCGCTATTTATTTGCATGTCTTTAACGTTCTAATTGGTTTCTTTGAGAGAGACTTGAAAGGTTGGAAGATTGCTCTCGGTTTCTTAGTTTAAGGCTATAAAATGGCCGGCTAAATGAGGTTCCACTGCCAATCGACGATAAAGTGCTTGTTTGAAGTTAAGACTTTAAAGAGCTAAGCCGTGTTTTTTGCTTGACATTGTTATGAGGTTAAACTTATAATGGCCGACCTACCATTTTTAACTTTCTTTCAAATACCTGCTAATATTTTACTAGTTGTGGTCCGCGGTTTCACCCGCGTAGTGATGAAAATCGATGGCAATAGTGAACGGTGATGATGGTGATAAAATGTAGCCTGTATCCGTCTCCAGATTCTCAGCTATTATCTGTATCAAATTTCATAGCAATCAGTTCAGCTGTTTGGTCGTGAAAAGGTAATAGACACAGACAGCTAATTTCATTTTTATAATAGGTATTTAGTTAGGATATTAATGAAAGTGGAAAAAAGCGAAATACCACCAAGAAGTACCACACGTGGAATTATAATATAATATACACCCTAATCCAACAGGAAAAAGGTGCGATTGTGTGAAAGTATGTATCATGACCATTATCTCAGCCATAGGAAGTCCACTGCTGGACATAGGCCTCCCCCATGGATTTACGAAAAGACGAATTGGCGCGCGGCTTGCATCCAGCGTATTCCCGCCACTTGTATGAGGTCATCTGTCCATCTCGTCTCTGGTCGTAGTTGAAGTGGTAGTGGGCAGGGCACAGATGGCTGATGGGGCCGAAAAGTTCTCGAGTGGAGACCGCGCACCGGCAAGCGCAGCGTAGGAAGACCAGCCACGAAAGTACCGCTTACCTGAGGGTAGTCTCCGTACTTGGTCTGGTAGTCGAACACGTACAGGTAGGAGTTCCTCCGGAGCGCGGAGTGCGTGTCAGCCGTGAGTACTATCGGCGCCACCACCTGGGCGTCGCTCAGGGCTTCCAAGGTTTCGTCCCTACAATACAAGTTATCGTTTAAAAAACTAAATAAAACCGACTTCAAAACACGCATTTCATTATCTTGGATGACATATTTTTACAATTATTTTGTTATAAAAACCAAAATACTGAATTGATTTTAAACAAATTTCTATGGAACCACCTGGACAGTATAGATACCCTTTCAAAGAAAAAAAGAAATTTTTCAAATCGTTCCAAGTGTCTTCGAGTAATCGGGGAACATATACAAAAAAGAAACTAGTTAGAACTAGATCTAAACGTTGTTCATAAACTTCATGTTTCTATAGTTTGCGTTACGTAAAAAGAACGCTGGTATGTTCGGAAACGCGAACAATCCAGTGTTCTATTTACATGACGGGAACTACATTATTGTATGTTATGTGACCAGCTGATCAACCAATCTTTCAATCAATCTTCTTGAAGTTTGTTTGGCGGTTTCGCAGGTGAAGGTATAATTACCTAATATTAATAGGGTGCTGCACAGGCCTCTCCCAGTCCGTGTACTCGTTGATGATGGTGGCGAGTATCTCCGACAGGTGGTAGCTGTAGGTGTTCCTCACGAAGGACTTCAGGATCTTGGAGCGGCGGTCGGCTTCGATGCCGTACTGGACGTCGTCTCCGCTGAACGCGAAGTATGCTTCCGCCTTGGTGACGCCCAGCATTAAGTCGTACCTGGACGGTAGTGGAACAGTTCAGCGATGATAATATGTCCGAGATGAGAAAAAACTAACAAACATTGGTGTAGAGTGTGAACAAAAATACTAAGCACAGAAATACTACATTCTTGTTAATGCTTCAGTAGGAAGGCACCCTCCAAATTTGATATTTATGGAATGTAGGCTGGATGAGGTATTAATATTATTATTATGTATAGATATATTGTAATTACCTACCTATACCAAATAGCTCGATGCAGTTTGGCAACCAAACTTAGATTTAAGTTTCTGCTTTGATAAAAAAATAAATGATCCACATTCTTGCAACGGTCGGGTTCGGTTCGCAATTCAACGCCATCATATCTGTTTCCTGATAGCTACAATCTTGGAATCTTCGAAGTTATAGTGAATATATATCTTCTAGATTGACGAGCTTTATCTTCGGCCACACCGTTGCTTAACATCAGGTGAGTTGGTGGTCAATATCGTAGATCTACTCGTATCTAACATAAAACATATGTAAATGGTAGTACAAGATTAGTATATGGCAAAGCATTAACGGTACTAATTGTTTCTTAAAGAACTTTCGTGTAAGACCAGAATATTATTGTGTATTTAAAACCTTGTTGGTCTAAGAATTCTGGTTTCGGCCACGATATCGCTTCCTTTCATTAGGAGAGTTGGTAATCAAGCAGACGTATTCTATAAAAACAAAACTCACTTAGTGAGCTGAGCCACTGCACTCTTCCTCATGAGCACAGCATTGATGATGTTGATGGCGTTCTGCGCGTGCTTTCCTGCGCCTGCGCCGGTGGAAGCGCGCGGCTGTCCCCCCCACTCGTACCCGTTGTCCGGGTTAATCAGCAGGTCTCCGGTGTCTGCAACAAGTGATCATTTGAAGAACATTACGAGTGTGGTACTATTACAATAACCGATACTGCTTAAAGTGGTTCTATTTTGATACAAATAATAATAAGTCCGTCAACCAAGTAACGAACTTTGAAAAATTCGTAGGCTCTCAGAAGTAGTGCAGCGTAGAATAAGAAGGAGTGTATTATACTTAGTCTGGCCATAAATACTGTTACAGTTAAAAATAAGAAAGATATTACATTTGAATTTGGAATCTGTCATTTTTATACGATTGTTCATTGAGTTTTCTAATTTTGGCGCCAATACATTGTACAATATTTTGCGATATTAAAATGGAGTGGGGTGATAAAGAGAACCGAATCCCTGTGATTGCATTACACAAAGTTGGTATGGAGCCAAAAGCAATTTTTAAAACTCTCCATACGCTTGGTATTAGTCAAATGTTTGTGTACCGGGCTATTAATAGGTACAATGAGACCTCCTCTGTTTGTGACAGAAAAAGATCTGGCCGTCCACGTAGTGTTCGTACGAAAAAGGTGGTCAAAGCAGTAAGGGAAAGAATTCGAAGAAATCCTGTCCGAAAGCAAAAGATTTTATCTCGGGAGATGAAGATAGCACCCAGAACCATGTCGCGTATTTTAAAAGATGACTTAGGACTTGCAGCCTATAAGAGACGCACTGGTCATTTTTTAACTGATAATTTAAAAAAGAATAGGGTGGTAAAATCGAAACAACTACTGAAGCGGTACGCAAAGGGAGGTCACAGAAAATTTTTGTTTACGGATGAGAAAATCTTTACAATTGAGCAACATTTTAACAAACAAAATGACCGTATTTATGCTCAAAGCTCTAAGGAAGCTTCCCAATTAGTCGACAGAGTGCAACGTGGGCATTATCCGACTTCAGTGATGGTTTGGTGGGGTGTTAGCTATGAAGGAGTGACTGAGCCATATTTTTGTGAAAAAGGTATCAAAACATCGGCACAAGTGTATCAAAATACCATTCTTGAGAAGGTAGTTAAGCCCCTTAACAACACCATGTTCAATAACCAAGTATGGTCCTTCCAACAAGACTCGGCGCCAGGTTATAAAGCTCGGTCCACGCAGTCTTGGTTGGAAGTGAACGTTTCGGACTTCATCAGAGCTGAAGACTGGCCGTCGTCTAGTCCTGATCTTAATCCGCTGGATTATGA
Source organism: Lycia hirtaria (assembly GCA_947563715.1). NCBI lineage: Eukaryota > Metazoa > Arthropoda > Insecta > Lepidoptera > Geometridae > Lycia > Lycia hirtaria. The sequence continues at coordinate 33,367,289 of OX387375.1, forward strand.
TTTATGGTTAGTTTTAGAGAGTATGGCTTGCTCTAAACGCCATGATAATTTGGAGTCCCTAAAACAATCCATACGATTGGCAGTGAAGAATTTTCCCATGGAAAGAGTGCGTGCTTCTATTGATAACTGGCCTCAACGTTTAAAGGACTGTATTGCAGCCAATGGAGACCACTTCGAATAAGCTTTTATATTTTAAATTGTTTTATATTTATGTATTAAACTAACACACTGTAAAAGTAATAAATATTATTTGCAATAAAAAAATAATTTTTTTCTTCGTGACAATATTTATGGCAAGACTAGGTATATACCTAACTGCTTGTATTTTTATAATTTTAATGATTTTATATTAATGCATGTTATCTAAATAGCTTGATATGTCTAAACATTGTTCAACAAGAACCTTGATCGTTTATGTCGAGATTTGAATAGCTTGTGTTTGTAAAGTACGCGTTTAAGTGAAGTGCCAGACTCAATGTTAAGATGACAGCCAATATAGAGTTATTGTGAATATGCACTTCACAAAGGGATAATTTATATATTTGTGCTCCCTATAATTAAGCCTCGTATCCACTATGCAACAATTGACGCGTAACAGGTGAATTGACGAATCAAAAGATCGGCAACGTTGCACAACAGCGCGACCTGACGCGCGGCTTGTTGTTTATTTCCATGCAAAATCGATGATTCCCGTTGTCCCCCACTTCCGTTTCCACACATGCCGTTGAGTATGTTGTCAAGTGGGGACGTGACGCACAACGCGAAATCAACACTGGTTTCTCTGACATGTTGCCGATGACTGGTCATGCGTGGACAGACAGCGTTGTAGAACAAAGTTCCGCGTTGCCACGCAACATGTTGCGCAACAATGTTGTGGACCATGTCACGTCTCAAATGAAACCTAGTGGATATGAGGCTTTATATTGGTGAACCTTTTTTTAATTAGATCCCTAACCCACAATCGTCTCTAAAATTACATTATGAAATATTTATGCAAAGGAGTTTGTGGATTCGATACCTAGTCTAAATTGCAATTAAAAAATCTATAAAACAAATATCCGGCAAAAAAATATTTTACATATAGGTAGGTGATTTTAGATTTGCAAAGACGAAATTAAACAAGGCTTGTACTATGGGCATCAGATAGTACATAGAATACTTACACACTTTTTTGTAAATACATACTTCTGATGCAAAGATATACCTATCCACATAGAAAATATCCTTCATCATCACGCAAAGTGTTTTTCTTGGGTGGGAATTGAATACACAACCTACCATTTAGAAAGCAGACTATACAATAGCTGATCTATTATCCCAGTATAAAAGTATGCCTAAGTAAGTAGTACCTTGCTGTAACTGTGAAAAAGTAGTTTAAGCATTTTCTTAATTCTAATACCAGTTTTTGAACAATAAATCTGCAAACGAATATAATAATAGACACAATTAATAAATGTTCCCTGTTTTTATTAGTCTAGACAAAATAAATCTTCGTTTTATTGCCATACACAAAAAAACTTAGGACACGAAACAATAGAAACTTAAAGTGTACTTAAAACTGTCGGCGTATTATTGCGTCACAAGATTGATACAACATTTTCATATTTTTCCAAGTAACATTTCGTTTCGAAAAGCATGTCCGATAAGTCCGCGGAGTAGTCGACAACTGCCTGCGAACATCCATAAAAACTTAGCAAAATTAACAACGAAGAGATCATAAAGCCGAACAACAAGATCTGATATCTCATAACAGAGGAGGAAGGAAGAGACTGCACAAGCACGTTATATTTTTGTTTCTTCGTAAAAAAGCTAATAAAAAAAAGTTAAAGAGAAATAAGCCTGTTCTACAAAATAATATGAAAATAAATAACTATAATTAATTGACGGGCCTCGTAGCTCAGTTGGTAGTATGTCTGCCTGCTAAGCTGTAGGTCGTGGGTTCGATCCCCACTCAGGACAAATATTGTGTGGTGAACATACGTATTTGTTCTATGCCTGGGTGTTTCTATGTATTATAAGTATTTATTTACAAAAAAAGTAAATATATATTCTATCAGCCATCTAGTTCTATAGTACAAGCTTTGCTTATTTTAAGCTGGTGTTGTGTGAAATGTCCACCAATGTTTATTTAATTAACCAAATTTTAACGGATTTACTGCGTATATTTTGCATAATTTTATGAGCTGACGTTTCAAACAATTTGCTGTATCCGTGGTCGCAGGCGAGACTAAATGCGGTCATAAAATTAAGTGAAATACGATTATTTAATTCAATGAGTAATAACCCCAAATAACTTAGACAATATTACATAAGTAATTAAGTCACAGAATTACAAATTAACTCGAAGCGAAGCGATCTAAGGTATCATTATCAACTGGCAATAATATACTTGAATCTAACCGGAGGTTTGTTTGTTTGGATATTGGCAGTGGTATCAAATAATCTTGATAAAACATATATTATACAGAGTTATACAAATAAATTTCGTATGATGTTATATTGGCGGTTATTTTTCGTTGGGAGCGAGGCTATTTATTTCGTTTAGGGTCATTATTTGTTTATTTAGTTTGTAAACAGTTCGATGTTATGGTTAATATCTATATTGATATTGTTTATTCTCATAAAACGTATCTATAACAAGTATAATATAGAAAATATTTATGCACTGTCAATTTACAATTTGTAGAATAAAAAGTTCATTTAAAACATCAGTGAGAAAGTTTGATAAATTAATTTTTTTAAGTTTTGACTGATGGACACATTATTAAATGTTAAATTCCAACTAAAATTCTCACTCTTACATCAGTTACGATCCCAACTAGACAAATATTACTTTCCTATAAATAAAGTAAAGAAAAATAATACACATAAACATTGTCACGTTATATTTATACTATAAAGTAAGTAATCAATAAGTTGTTTATCTGCCGGTTCCCATAGTTCGCAGGTTCTAGATCAGAAAGTATTCCTTGAGAGCTGGCGGAAGCATACGTCCGGACCAGATGGGAAAACTTTCAGAGCCATTTTATTACGTCTATTAAATTGTTTCTGAGAACACCTATACTTACTCTAGATGGCTTTTTATGTACTTACTTAGTTGTATTTATGTGAGTCTCGTTTGATAGGTATATACCTAAAATTAGTAATATAAGCAATAAATTTGGTTTTAAAATCATCAAACGAGTATATACAGGCCCTGTAAGAGATGGCGAGACGAACTTGACACCTTTGATAAAAACTGGCACATCAATACACAAAACCGTCAAGATTGGAAATGGCGGGGGGAGACCTTTACCCAGTAGTGGGACACTACAGGCTAACAACAACATATTATCTATATATATATAAACAAAGAATTACAGAGAGATCCAGAAATACTTTTTTTACAGTTTTTTTTTTAAACTACAGGTGATCACGTCTATTTTGAGTCGAAATATTCGACTATAAATAAGCAATAATAATATATGCGGTTGAAACTATAGTCGTAATAAGTCGATTAAATGTTATCAAAAGAAAAACCATCAGCCAACAATCAAAATAAGATCAGCAAAAACAAACTTCCAATATTGGAAATAAAATAACCAAGAAACATTAAAACTAACGATGACAAAAAAGCGTCATGAAAAACGCGCCACAAAGCCTTCAAATCAGAGTATTCCCAAGTCGCAGCAGCGAGCTGCGAGCTGAAAACTGTAGCCCGGAGGCGGGACGAGAAAACTTCGAGACAATTTAATAACGGGAGACGTGACAACCCTGACGGACACTGGTGCGGGATTTGAGGAAAATAAGCTGTCGGTGGAGGAACAAGGAACGACAGGGGTGGCGCTCGCCGAGAGCCCAGACACTATCCGTTCTGTAAACTGTGGATGACATTTTGTGGCGACGAGATGGGTGGATGAAATATTGTCATCTATGGGAAAAAGTTTAAAATTAGCACTGGAGAAACATTCGACGCAATTGAGCAGTACATGTACTGTCTCCAAAAAGTATTGTTCCAAAAAGTTTGTGCTCGTGAGAGCTACTGCTCATAGATCTACTAGTTTTATTTTACAGGCACTGGAGATCTAATTCCTCATACATTCTTTGTTTTATTTGGTAAAATGGAACTTAAATTGACAATTCCCATTCGGTTTTGTGCTATTTATTGTTGCGGCTGAATATTAAACTAATAGTCCAAAATAAAACGTAGCCATGCCTGTAGAGTCTGTTCATACAAGTACAAGTTTAAAAAAACTCAAAAAAAATAGCGACAAAAACGGCTGAACAGATTTTAATAAAACATTGCTAAGAACATTCTCGATGAAATCCTCTTTAAAACAAAAAAATCGAGTTCAAAATCGGTACATCCATTTGAGATGTACATAAGTATGTACATATGATGCAATTAATAAATAAATGAGTAAATGAGAGCCACGACGCCACAGACACTTATATAGATACATAAATACTCAAACTTATAACATCCCACTTTTTGGGTCGGAATTAAATAAAACGCCGCGCACCAACGTTCTAGGTCGTAGAATGCGTATATACAATAAATATTCAATATCTATTAATATTCAATATTTATTTTTATTTATCTGCAATATTTCCGAAACAAAGATATTTTCAAAAATTCCGTTGGATTTGTTTCCAAAATTCAAATAAATAAATTTACTCAAAGTCAAAGTCAAATCATTTATTGCTCTATTATGTACATACATAACATAATAACCCCATTAGAGGTATCGCAATTTTAAGTGTCTGTATGGTGATTGCTTGGGGACCACTGCTTTTCATTGCTAGTCTTGATTTTTGTGTCATTAGTTTATATTTGAATGTAAGCGGGTACCTACGCGGTTCGTCCGATAGTTTTTCGAAATATTTTGGATATTTTTTTACAAAATTGCATATTTCTAGTATGTAGATTGACGCAACAGTTAATATTTTATATTTTATGAAGTATGGTTTATGGAAGTGCGTTTTCGTGATGTCCGAAGTTTTAATTTGGGCAAGGATTCGAATACATTTTTTTTGTGCGACGAATATTTCATTTACGTTTACGCTACTGCCCCAAAGTAAAATTCCGTACCGAATCTATGAATAGGTGTATGCATAATAAGCCGACAGCGCCGTGTCGAGGTCAGTGGCTTCTTGCAGTTCCCTAAGTGCATACACAAAACTAGTTAATTTTGATTGTTTTTTTTTATATGATTTTTCCAATTTAAATGAGAGTCAAGTTCTAGGCCTAAAAGAGTCGCCGCGTCAGTAAATTGTAATTTAGTATTGTTATAAATAAAATTAATGTCAAGTTCGGGTTTTTGGGGAGTCCTAAATTGTATTAATTTGGTTTTAGCAAAATTTATCTCAAGGTTGTGGTCAATCATCCAATTTGTTATATTATTAAACATTAAAAATTAAAATTCACATGCGTTTAACTTGAGCTTTGGATAGCGTCTAAATAGTATGTACTTTACTTTAAGCAATTTTAATCTAGTGTACAAGAAAACAGGAGTGAAAACGATTCTCCAACACTGAGATGAAATCTCAAAGCGAAATCTATTGCAAATTCTTCCCGAGTCCCAGTATACTTGCTCAGACATTCTATTCCCCGTAGAGTAGTGGGGATCAGCACAAAACTTTGTGGAGACAATGTAATAACGCAAAGTACGCGGACCGGCCGCGGAATGGGAATTACTCAGTGGTCATAGAAATGGATAACGAGGCACTTTGTCGGATTAAACTAGTTATTGAAGTAGAAACTAAATGTATAGCGAAGAAAATCGTCCAGTTATTCACCGAGCAAAGCTATGGATGACACAGTAATCGAAATGTGAATGAATTTGATTGCAACATCCACCAATATCTCCGGTCTCAAGGTTACATGGAGAGTTTGTTTTTAGTGATAAAGTTGCCTGTTGTTTCACTAACATGTACGCGATTTTTTGCTAATTATGTTTTATTTCTACTTTAAAGTTGTTGACTTCAAGTGGGAACACAAACCAAATGCCTAAGATTACACCAACCAAATAGATACAAATAAGACTATACATTTCCTTAAGAACCTCCCTTCCTTTTAGGTGAAGCCTAGTTATTATATTATGTACTCAAGATGAGGACCCAGGAAAGAATATGGGGTTTCCTAGGTGTTGACTTCTTTAATAGTGAAATGTCACGTATTCATAGAAGTCATGCACAGGTGTATTTACAAAAGAACCAGTAGGTTTCACAGATCTTTTACAAGTTCAGATTCTGGATGCTGAGCTAAACTCATTCTAGATAGGTGTTTGTTTAGTATTATTAGTTTGTGTAATATCTAGTGATAACAAAAAGAACATCGAACTGGTTGGTTGAGAAGTTCTCTAGATAACATCGTTTGTTTTAAGCCGATGAGTAACGCTTTAGTATGCACCATACACGGGTTTTGAATCCATAGTTTCTAAATAAGTAAGTATATTAGGTTAGCAGAAAAGTTGTTCCCAGTAAAGCAAATCAATGGCTTAATATTTTAGAGAGCTCTGTCTGTTTATAAACTATGAAAATTCAAACATTTATTGTTCACATGACAAACACGTCATTAAAACAAATATTTCTCCCACAAAAACCACTTCATTCAACTTTTCCACACGTCTCTATATCAGCCAGTTTTTTCACACATCACGTGACATTTCCTTGAACGTCAGAGAGATACGAGGAAATCGAAACAATTGACATAGCGGGATATAAAACGAGCGAATATCTGTTCTGGTTCACATCTCAACTAGTCGAAGGCGCGGGGAATGTATGTCGTTTCACGTTTCTGTTGGTGGAATAGTTACGGGAGAATAGAGAAAATAGGAGGGAATTTTGGATTTGCTGTTACAGAAATCTACGGCAGATTAGATAAGATTTGGTAGATTGTTCGTCGTGTACTGATCAGATTAGATCCTTTCCCTTCTCGCCTTTATTAAGGCTAATAGGACCGCGTCCCTTTGTATATTTCAAAATGTTGGTAGTTTGGCTGTGCTGGACCGACTTGCTGATTGCAACTGCTGAAGTGCTGACAGCACATGCCGTTGTAGCCACAGACTACGTGCTAGTGTCACGGCGCTCGGAACTCATTTCAGCTAAGGCCAACTGCATGCAGTCTTTGCGTGCTGTTGGCCGTTGCAGTGCTCAGTTCGAAATATAATCTTTAAAACACTTAATAAAAATAAAAACGTATACCTATTAGTATCAAGTTATAACATAGCTGGACAGATAATAAATGTTTCGACAAGAATATGACAGCGAAAAAAACTATCCATAAAAGTTGGCAACAGTCACTTCCCAAGTTCTTTTCAAATATTTTCACAGCCATTCACGGCGTCCCTCACATCTCATGTCCCCGATCCTCGGGACTGGCACAGAATACGACAGATACCTCAGATTATAATATTAGATCTTTAATATTTCTTCAGTGATGAAATTATAACATTGCAACGAATACTATTTATAATTAATTGTAAAATGAAATTGAAATTTTAAATTATAATCCATAACAAGCGCCAAGTGCGTGTCGTACCACACGCAAAGTAGGATTGAAAAAACATTCATCACAACTATATGAGTACCATATTTTTTTTTTCATTATTTTATAATCTACCATTTTGTTGGAGTTATAAATATTTATACCCATACTAAATTACAACTTTCTAGTACTTATTGTCTTTGAGCTAAGCCGCGAACAGATGGACGGACTTATAATAACTAACTAACTAACTATAACTATAAGAGTTCGTAGTTTGCACACTTTCAATGTTTTTTTATTATCTATCCAATGACACCCCACATGATAGGGTAGATGAGAAAAAAATAATTCGTTCCCACTTTACATGTAGGGGAGATACCTCACTTTTAGGGTTCCGTACCTCAAAAGGAAAAAACGGAACCCTTCTAGGATCACTTTGTTATCCGTCTGTCTGTCCGTCTGTCTGTCTGTCCGTCTGTCAAGACCTAGATCTCGGGAACGCGTAAAGGTATCGAGTTGAAATTAAAACCATATACGCAGATCCATAGTCTCTTGCTGCAGAGAGAAAAATCGAACTTCTCAGTTTTCATACAAGCATTACAGCCGAATATGTCACAAAAATTGATATTTCGACACTCGCAAGGGAATCAAAATCTATGGCCCATTGACCGTTGACTTTTTGCAAGTTGTTTTTCTAATTATTTTAATTTCGTTTCTAGTATGTTTATTTTAAATAATATTACATGGACCCCTAAGCCTTATATGTTACGTTATACGTACTATGGTCTGCCCATGTTTTTTTAATGTGTTTTTATCATAAAATAATAATTCCACTATTTTTTCGTAGTTGCCCATCTGGTTTTCGTAATCTGTATCCGGATACAGATATAAAACAAAACTCGTAACTCGAGGGCCCTCTAGAAAAATCGAAACAATCGACAGGAGAGAGCTACCCACTTATTGAATGTTGAGACGGGTTCTACGACGCTGGTAAGTGGGTTAGGTATGATCATCTTCAAAATCTAGCCAAGGTTTCCTAATAACCTCATGTCGGCACACGAGCCCTGACTTATCAAAGAACAGAAGTAAGATATACTATACTTATACAAATATTTTTAAAGTGTCAGAGGGTTGCTCAAGTCACTATTGTATACAGTTGCATATTTTACTTTCATGAGTAAGGGGAAGTGTGCCCCGCGCCAATCTTATGACACCGACGATAGGGAAAGCGCCAAATTTTATTTACTCTTTTTGTCTAAAGAAAAAGAGACAGACTTATAGATCTTCGTAGTCTTGTCACGTTCATACACACGAAAAAAGAGTAGAGAAAACGAATACATTTGTAACTTCATATATTTTCTACAGAAACAATAAGTAGTGTGAAATGCTAGGAGTGCACGCACAATATCAAGTTCAAATAAGTAAGTGTTACAGACCGATTTTCGTTATCCGATGAGATTGTAACACTACCGTTTACTATATTAACTGTCAACGAAACGTTCACTTGTCATTTTTATGTTTCTTTCTTCGTGGTATCAACAAGGAGTATTCAACTCGCAGTACTCGCACAATAATTTTACAAAAATTATTTACGCAAGCTTGTCTCACACTTGGCTAATTTTTTGTATTTGTTGATTTACACCAAAGTATGTTTGGTGTATTTTGATGTAATCTTGCTAATTTTAAAACTTGTCTAAATTACCGTTCAAAAAACTATGTCAAATAAGTTACTTAATTCACATAATTTACGTAAATAATCATGTCAATAACTAGATAATTTTCTCTTCTAGCCAATGAAAACCAATCAAAGCTTGTAGCGAAATGAATTGAATGTATTCACAATAGAAATACTACAGTCTAGTGTGGAACAGTAACTTCATTTCATGTCATGTAGCTTACGCTATAAAACCGAAACCGCCAACATAACTGCAAACACAACGTTCAAATGTAGTTACAAAGTTTCGAAAACGAACGTTGAACGAATGGAGCAATTCTATTGAATTAAAATGCAATGGCAAAGTTAAACTGCGGGCAAGCTCCGCTTTTCACCGGCATTGTTGCGTGAAACAAATCACGGGTCATAGCGCCACCAATAAATGTACACGGATATTGTGCATGAATTTTAATATGTATTATTCATTTTAATAATATGTATTATTCGGTGTATAGTCTAAGAAGAAGAAGAATAAGACTTCTATTAGTAATAAACCGTCTGAGCAGGTAATGATTTCATTTTTTCATCTAAATAGGCGAATCTTAAGGTTATGCACACTAGCGTATCACATAATTTATAAACATATATCACTGAGTATTATAAAATCTAAGTATTATTCAGACATCATATGAATAGGCGACGCGATTTTTGAAAAATAAAAAATGTAACTCCTCAGCCATCCGCACTCGGTGATTTTATATGTTTAAAAATATTGTGATGCGCGAGTGAGATAGCTGTGTGCTTTGAGCACATCCGTATAGGATAAGGTATACAAATACATACCTATGTTTCTTATTAAAAATAGACGTTATTGCCCGTAGTTTTCCTTCTCTGTCTACCCAGTTAGACGACTAACATTAAACATCTGAATAATCATTATCATCTCAGCCACAAGAAGTCCACTGCTGAACATAAGCCTCCCCCATGGATTTTCAAAATGACTGATTGGTAGCGGCTTCAGTTCTACGTACCATCCACTTCAACCTGCTAATCCACTGTGCTATGTCGGTTTCTGAGATTCCATAGAAGGCCCATAATAAGTGGCCACGTCTGTGCCCTAAGTCATCACTGGTAACACGCAGGGGTTGTAAACTTTCGAGTTGAGGTATACTGGACGAAGAGAAGCTTTTGTGAAGTTTTATATATTTCGTAATAAATATGGAGTGATAATTTTCAGAGACCATACAATATTACGGATGATCATTCAATATACACGGTTATTATTTATCTGTCGTTTATAACAAAACAAATAATGCAATTTTCAGATGGGTTTTGAGAACAAATACCTCCTAATTTCGAAAACAACCGCATCTCTTCAACTTTGCCCTTAACACACAAAATGGCTAACCGAATCCAAGATGGCGGCTTAACCGCGTTAACCGAAGTAAAATTGGAACAAAGTTTCTGGAGTTCCGACCAACTTTGTTTGTATTGATAAGTAATCGAGGCTTGTATTTTGGGGATTTTGAGTAAGTAGATACACGCTTACCTACTTAGTATATAGCCGGCCCCACCTTTGTTTCACCTGTGTTTCATAAAATGGCTGATATTATTTAAATATTCAGCTGTAAAATATAGTTTCGATAAAGCCAAAATTGTTGTTGTTGTTAAGTTGTACAATCCTACTGGTGAATTAAAGCCTCCTCCTTATTAAAGTGTTGAAGGTTTTAGGCATTGGTATACCAGTTTTTGCCAAAAGTGTCAAGTTCAATTTAAAAATATTTGTAAGCTCTGTAATACTATTGGTCAATCGACAAAAAAGTCAGGTAGGCAGGCACCTGGTTATATTTTATACATCCTCTTTGGTTGTAGTATTCGTGCCTATTAATCCTTCTATTATGTTTTATTCTCGGTTGCCAGTTCAGTTTTAGGAATAGTTCTTTTTGCTACGGGCTTGTACTCATATGAAGAGTCTTAGGTTCCAAATTCAAATTAAATTAGTATGTCTCAAAGTAACATAATAAAATCCCATACAACATTCAAGCAGTCGGGCTTAACTGACGTACTATCTTTACATGATGTAAATATATTTATAAAAAAAAAATACAATCTGAAGATTAGAAACTTCTAGCTATCTTAAAGTATCCATATTGTGAGTAAAACAATATAAAACGCATTTGTACATGTATGTAGATATTACAACAGACGAATCTCCAGCAGACGCTAGGGAGCAGAACATCTGTGAACATCTGTAAACGTCCAACCGAAACCAAAATGGCGTCGGTAACCGAGTTACCGCGGGAATTTGGCAAACTTTCCTCCATAGCTTCTGTATTGATGAGCTACATTATTGACGCTGCGGGAGCTTGTCTGTACCTACACTGCATTCTGGAGTTTATTGTCTTTTGCGATATTTATAAGCCATGTACGACGCGTTTCTAGCATATTTCCTGTTAACCGTCTACGAAAAAGTAAATAAAAAAAAAAAAATGATAGATCTACGATTGACCACCAACTCGCCTGATGTTAAGCGACGGAGTAGCCGAGGATGGAGCTCGTCGAATGTTCTATTTCCCCGACTGGGTGAGAAAGAGGGTTATGTTTTTTGAGTGTATGTATGTTTGTATGTATGCATGTTTCTATATGAATGCCTACAGCCTAAACGGCTTCACCGATTTTGATGTGCCAGGTGTCGTTAGATTTGTCTTAACTCCTCTATTTTATGTTGTAATAATAATACATCATACTAACTCATCTCTCGTAAAAATAAAAAAATGCGTTTTTTCGTAACCTCCGAGGAATTATTTCGTAATATACAAATGATTTTACTATAATTATTCTAAAGAATGCACATTTATAATATTTTATAGCGATTTTAAGCATAATTTATTTTTACCATAATTACTTTTTTATAAATAAATACTTTCAACAGCGTATCAAGCGTAACGAAATCGTAAGTTAGACTGCCAAAACGTTTTTGTGTAGGCGGGTATTTTGTTTTTCTTTCTCTTCTTTTTCTTTTTCTTCTTGTTTTTTTTCTTTTCTCTTTCAGGTGTTTCTCCTATTTTTGCTATAACCCAATAAATCCAATCAAATGATCTGATTTTCTGTTCATTTATTTTTCTTCTATTTCTTTTATTCTCGCAAGCCTGACTGAACATGTCTTTTACTCATAATTAACCTTATTCTCGAACGCCGTTATCAAAGTTAGAAACTTATGAGTCGAAGATAAAATAAGACGTAACGAGGGACCTCATTATCACAATTAATTTTTGCAATTTCGTGAACACAAAAGGTCCTATCTGATGCGAACTTCGCTTGTTTACTTTTACTGTTTTATTCGGAATTTTTTGAGCTCGTTAGCCAACTCGGTATGTGATATATCTATCTACTAATATAGTTTTTATAATTTCAGTTGTTTGAACCATTGGATATTTTTGACAGATTTTAGGGTTCCGTACCTCAAAAGACAAAAACGGAACCCTTATAGGATCACTTTGTTGTCCGTCTATCTGTATGACAAGACCTTTTTTCTCAGGAACGCGTGGAGGTATCAAGCTGAAATTCATATCAAAAACTCAAGTCTAGTGTCCCTTGGAGCTGTGAAAAAATCAAACTTCTCAGTTTTCATAAAAAAAAGTTACAGCTGAATATGTCGCAAAAAGCGCATATTTCGACACTCGCAAGGGAATCAAATCCTATGGGGCACTTCCCGTTGACCTATAACTATGAAATTTGGCAAAACGCATTGTGTACACATATAGCAAAAAAAACGAAAATGGGACATTTTTAATTTAAATCACAGAAAAATTGTCTCTTTATGCAAGCTTATTTATCTTTCTTTATTTATCTTTATAGGTTTCTTCTAGCCAAGCACGCTCCATCGTAACTGTCGCTTAACTTCAGATGAGTTGACGGTCAAGCGCAAGCCTATCGTCGAATAAAAAAAAAGCAAGGAGGGTTCAAATTTTAAAGTGCTTTAACCGTATCATGTGGGGTATCATATGAAAGAACTTAATTATAGCACAAGCTAAAATAGGTTTTTAAATATTTTTACGATGTATATTTTATGATTTATGAAGGAAAATATAATATATATATATATATAATTTCCCCCTTTTATCTGCTAGTTTGTACGGTGGGCGAGTCTGCCTCGGTCTTTTCCGGTTTTTTATAATTTCAGTTGTTTGAACTATTGGATATTTTTGACAGGTTTTTTTTAGTAAACCGCTACAAAATTCTGTAGTATAAATTTCAAAAAGTGATAAATACAGTTGGCACTCTATTCAAGCAAATAAGGTATATTTTTATCCTCACCCCATCGTGTGAGATATCGTTGAATAGTTTGTTTTTAAGAAGAATAAGGCATTATTGTATCAAATTTTTGCTAGTCGTACAAAATAATTAAATAAGGAGAGGCAACGCCTTCAAATCTACTGTCATTTATTTCTCTTCAAAAACAGAGTCGAAGCGCGCGTTTATATAACTTCCAACCCGAGTTAAGCCTCGTCCTCGCACACCTTAGCCGCTCCGATACGTCACTTATCATTAGTAGAACTAGTTTGTGAGAGTAGTAGAAACGGCCAAACAGTTTCGTATCTAAGCTTGACATCGCGCATAGCTTAGCTGCCTACCAAACAGTTTCGTATGTAAGCTTTACATTGCCCATAGCTTAGCTGCTTACCAAACAGTTTCGTATGTAAGCTTGACATCGCCCATAGCTTAGCTGCTTACCAAACAGTTTCGTATGTAAGCTTTACATTGCCCATAGCTTAGCTGCTTACCAAACAGTTTCGTATCTAAGCTTGACATCGGCCATAGCTTAGCTGCTTACCAAACAGTTTCGTATGTAAGCTTGACATCGCCCATAGCTTAGCTGCTTACCAAATAGTTTCGTATGTAAGCTTGACATCGCCCATAGCTTAGCTGCTTACCAAACAGTTTCGTATGTAAGCTTTACATTGCCCATAGCTTAGCTGCTTACCAAACAGTTTCGTATGTAAGCTTGACATCGCCCATAGCTTAGCTGCTTACCAAACAGTTTCGTATGTAAGCTTTACATTGCCCATAGCTTAGCTGCTTACCAAACAGTTTCGTATGTAAGCTTGACATCGGCCATAGCTTAGCTGCTTACCAAATTTTTTCTGAAAAATCCATACATCTAACAAAATCTCAGTATGGAAGCATTTTTAAAAACGTTTCCCGTTAAAACTATATTCCGTCGTCTAATTGAGATTCCCGTTGTCGCCATTGAAAGTCGCGTCTGGCTGCGTGCCAGCTCTGCCAACTGGGACAGCATATTTTGATGCGCCATGTTTGACTTCGGATATTGTCTGTCCTAGATTCTCGCTATTGGCTGTGACAACATTTGCGATGAAATTTAATGAATACGAACTGTATTGCCAGTCGCCATTGTTGACAAATAGGCTATTGGTTGAAACTTGGATACTTTCTGAACAAAAATATGGCTATCTCTGACAAGAAACTCAAAAAGGAGCTAAGTATAATGAAGAAGATTATATATTTTTGTATGTGAAGTTTATTCTAAAATTGTAGCCAGTAAATCGCTTACATTTCTATACAACCATACAACGTAAAAACCGTTAGAATACTTAAAATATAAGGTTAGCTATAGCTGGTTCCGGGCACAAAACTTTAAAGTTTACAAAACGAATTTTTACTCAACTATCATTTTAATTATTTTTTTATTTTTCCGCTTAGTTTTCAAGCTAAATACTCGTATAACGTTTGAGCACAATTTGTGTAACGCCAGTTGAAATTGTTGAATGGTATGTAACATTTTGTACATTTGGTAGATAGTTTATAGCATACCTATAACAACTCCGTCGACGCTAGGGCCGAAAGCGTACGCGAAGTCTGGCGCCTGCACGGGCGCCGACAGAAGCGCTTCTAGAGGACGCTCGCGCAGACACCGGAGCAGCGCGGGCGGCGTCAACTCTGCAAAAACATGCTTATATTGAAAACTAGTTGAAATAAAACATAGCCTACGTTACCCGAGGGACATGCAAATTGGAAAAAGCTTCTAGATGGTCCTGTGGGGTACATAAAGAGCTCCAGTTGTGGCTCAGATGCTAATTCAGTTACAAGTCGTTTAAAGAAAAAGTTACAAGTGTAAATGAAGTGAACAGTGTAGTGGAGAGACAGTATAGTAGTAGCGTGTTAAATGCGCTCGGTACGTACGCGAACTCTGTATCGGAAGTTAACGCGATTGCGTATGTTATTGTTTCCTTCCAATCCCTGTACCAACTTCCCGTAATAATATTAACCAATGTCAGTTTTATATACTAGAGGAAGACGTGTGACACAAGCTCAAAGCTGGACTTACCATATAGAGTCCGTTGTACTCAGCGGGTCACGCTGACGGTTAGCCGCACCTAGAAAACTATCGTGAATGCTCGTGAGCACTCGCGGTAACGGTAATGTCACAATATGGATAAAAAACTCTTTGTATTAATAAAAAAATTGGTTGTCTGTAAAGTCGGTTTTCGGACGATAGTTTAACGTGACAACGTCATAACAAAACATTGGTGAAATGATGATGATGATGTAACGAGACAATGTGCGTAACGTAACAGGACAATGAGTCATACTTTTTCGTGCGTGCAGCCGGCGTTCATCGATTTATTAGACGTCACGATTTAGTCACGTCAAAAATAAAATAAATCTCACATAATTATTTTCCACTCATTACATTGATAGGCCTCATGGCTCAGTGGTAGTACGACTGCTTTCTGAGCTATTATAGGTCGTGGGTTCGATCCCCATCCAGGGCAAGCATTTGTGTGATGAGCATGGATGTTTGTTCTGTGTCTGGGTGTTTCTATGTATCATAAGTATGTATTTACGAAAAAAAAGTATATATGTATTCTATCAACCATCTAGTTTCCATAGTACAAGCTTTGCTTAGTTTGGCCTAGATGGCGTTGTGTGAAATGCTCTCCAATATTTATTAGTTATTTTGATGGTTGAATTGTAACGTCCAAGCTTTAAGATTAAGATAAGCGCGTCATACGTCTCCCTCTGATTGCCGACTATCATTGTATTTAGATCCTCTATACCTGGAGAACAATTGGCGTGTGTAGCTACTAGGACGGCATACTTGTTGGGGTCTGCCACCAGCGACCACGGGCTGAGCCCGGACCCAGACATCAATACTGCTCGATGGAACAGAAGACCTGGAGACAAAGAAATAAACGATAACAATTTATTTTAAAATTTATAAAAAATGCTATTTTTGTAAAATAAATGCTATACACGTATGTTTTTAATCTTAATATCTCTTAATTATTATTTTTTATTCGACGATAGGCTTGCGCTTGACCGTCTACTCACCTGGTGTTAAGCGACAGTTACGGTCTACGATGGAGCGCGCTTGCCTAGAAGAAACCTATTTACTCGCGATTTGAAGACACTTAGATTATATCTATTCGGAAAGACCCATTCAGGAAGCGCATTCCGCATTTTGGCGGTACGCACAATGAAAGTGGAGCCAAAGCATTTCGTACGTGTTTTCAGAATATCAACCATGTAACGATGTCGCTTTTTCGTACTTCTTACTGTCCGATAGAAAAATGGGCATGGGGGAATGAGATCATGCAAAGCAGACGCACACTCACCGAAATGTATGCGATAAAAAAACCGATAAACTGGCAATTTTGTGTCTGTTAATACCCAAAAGGAGGCGTGTTATGCGTTTGACGTGTGTATCTGTGTGTCTGTGTGTCTGTCTGTGCCATCGTAGCTCTCAAACGCATGGACTGATTTTGATCAAGTTTTTTTTTTGTTTGAAAGAAGATCTCACTGAGAGTGTTCTTTGCTACATTCATCAAAATCAGTTCAGGCGTTTTTTTTTGTCGGGGTTTTGAGTTTACTAAACTAAAACTTTTCTAATTCTAAAACGAATTACTTATTTAGAATGTGCTAAAAGTATTTTTTCTTATAATTTACGCAATCTTCCGCATTAACTTAAATTAGAATGCTTTTAAGTAATGTACGCACTTCTGACTAAAATAACAGAAATTAATGGTACCTTCTAATTATGCACAAGGTACGGATTTCAAGTAAAGTTCACTAATTCTCCAGGACAATGTTAACATTTTCCTAGAGAATTAGTGAACTTGTGAGTGAACCCTCAGTTAAACCTGTACTAACTATTACACAGTCTACGACGTCATAGGATTGTAAACATTTTAATCCGCCTCCATCCCGCGAGTATGGTGACATGTAAACTTGTTTGCAGTTCGTGGGCTAGCTTTCATAGAGGTTAGTTTACTTGAAGCCTTCGTTGCGGTGATATCTTACCAGCTTATTTATGTACGAGAATATTTCAAATGGTGACAAGTGTGATAGTTTATAAACTCTATTTAATCAAATTAAGATCAGCTTCGTTTGTCCAAACCAGTGGTCCTCAAAGCTGAATGGACCGCGACCGACTCACCCCTTGGTTTTTACGAAGAAGAAAAAATTCACAAAAATTTAATGAACATACCGTAAAACGGGGTGAATAGACACTATTTTGAACTTTGACTTCATTTTTGTTTATTTTTTCAATAGTCAAGACTACATTATATTCTGCTTATATCATGTTTCTTAGCTGTTTTGATAATTTTCTGTCATCTATATTGGCATTTATTCCTTAATTACAGCACAAAATGCCAAAATATGTGTCGTTTCTATTGACGCGCACATGGGTTCAATAGACACGAGGTATGGGGTTAATAGAAAAAATGCTATGGTTGGCAATTTTGAAAGTTTAAGTAGTACCTACCTAGACATCTACCTAAGTAGCTAACGTAAGTGTGAAAAGAATGTAGGTAAGTACCTTGTTAAGTAGAAAATAGATAGTAGCCCTATCACATACATTTCTAATCACCCCTTACTCGTTTCTATTGAACCCTTACACGTGTCTATTGAACCCATACTACGTATCTATTCACCCCATACTACGTATCTATTCGCCCCATCCCCGTATCTATTAACCTCAACCAAAAATAAAAAATGACTTGGTTTACAATTTTACAAATATTTCGAAATTTACATCACAGACGCGCCTATATTTTTATTAATCTGGGTCACAAGGAACCAATGAATACGTTGACAAGTTGTGATGGTACAAAACACCTCCTTTCACAATGAAAATAGTAAAGTTATCAGGACCTTGTTTAACCTGCATTCAAGGAGTTCACTTCAAGATCTTTTTTTATTAAGATGGTCAAACCTCACGTCAGTCCAGTGTTGCTATTTCAAGAAAAAAAATACTGTAGTGGTAGAAAAATATACATTTCGTAACTTTTTTCATTCAAAATGTTGGGCTATAATTGGTAGAAAAACATTTTTAGTTTTGTATCTATTCACCCCTGCGATTCTATTCACCCCATTTTACGGTAATGAAAGTCTGTTCAAACAAAACATTCAGTTCCAATCATATTGCTGAGTGAGCTGTGAAAACTGTCGTATTCTTCAAATATCTTCATCGTCACTGTCTGTCTGCGGCGTCGTAGCTCGCAAACGGATGGACAGATTTAGATCTAGTTTTTTTGTTTGAAAGAAGATATCATAGACAGTATTCTACTTGTTTCATCAAAATCAGTTCAGCAGGTTTTTTTTGTCAGGCGCTTTTAAGTTTTCTAAACTTGTACTTGTAAAATACTTATATTTTCACATATTTTGTTTAATTATTTTGAAGAATAATAAAGGCAAACAAGCACTTCTAAATATTTATGTTAATTAAAACAAAAGTTAACAAAACAATCCCACTCGTTTGTTTGTTAAAATAATAACTTTATTTACTCTAAGCGTATTTAACTTTACATCAAAACTTAAAAACACATATTTCCATAAATCAAAACCAATTTGCCTTCAAAGTACAAAAACAATACAAAAGGTTGAAAATCCCTTTAAAACACGTAGTTTAACTGGTATGTTCAAGTTACATGGTACCCAAAGTGAATAGTTAATGAGGGTATCATGTCCTATTAAATGAATCCCTAGAATAATAATGATTTTGTTTTGAGGCTGGTATATTTCAACGAACGTTTATACTCATTAATTTTGCACGATGAAAATGGTAACATTATAACAATAAGTTTCAAAATACTTGTTTTTTTTTTTTTAGGTATTTTGAAGTGGAATTAAGCCTCGGTGTTTTTAGGATTCCATACCCAAAGGGTAAAACGGGACCATAATACTAAGACGCTGTCTGCCTGTCCGTCTGTCACCAGGCTGTATCGCATGAACCGTGATAGTTAAACAGTTGAAATTTTCACAGATGATGTATTTCTGTTGCCGCTATAACAAACTCCCATACAAAAAACGTGATTAATTTTTCGTTTTTATAGATAATTGTACGGAACCCTTCGTGCGCGAGACCGACTCGCACTTGGCCGGTTTTATTTTGCTACGCCTGGATTCGCTGTGCTTTGCTTTGTATGAAAATAAAACGTGACTTGAAGCGCTAAACCCCAAAAAATAATTAAATTAAAATAATGCATCCTAGTAAATTGGTTGTTTGCTAAAAGATTAATCAAAATTATGTGAACATAAAAATCTACTGTCATCCCATCCAGATACACAAACATACATACACTTATGAAATTTGACACACATGTGTGGAAGCTAGTATAGACTAACATATGTGAAAATTGTGCAATTCTAACAATATTACATACCTACACATCAAATTGATCTCCTTTGAAGTCGATTAAAACCCGAACGAAACGCTTTAATTCCATTTTCACGTATTACCTAACGTACCTTTCTGCGAATTCTTTATTTCGTGACAAATAAGAGTTTCTTCTGCATAAACAATTACATTCTAGCTTTCCTAGCAGTATTTTGTTTTTCTAGCAACAGTTTGCTTTCGTAACAATAGTTAGTTTCCCTAGCAGTAGTTTGCTTTTCTTGCAGTAGAAAAGTAAGTAAGTAGTTGTTATCTAGTAATAGTTTGCTTTCCTACCATTACTTTGTTTTCCTAGCAGTAGTTTGCTATTACACCTTGAAAAACTAGTTTTGTGACACAGTACCTTCAGAAAAGTACTTTTTAGGAAATTTAAACAGTACCATAAAAATAATTATCACGACTACATAGACAAAAAAAAAAAGTAAAAGTGCAGCATTAAAAAGAATTAAGTTGTAAAATCCGTATCCATATAAAACAGGCAGCAACGTTGACAAATTCGAAAAAGGCCCTCGCAGTCGTAAAATTAACGAGCTCCTTACTTTACTATAGAAAGCTTTAAAAAAGTAAATCACTTTCTTCTCTCGATGGAAAAATGTTGGTGAGGGCTTGGCCTTTGAAACCACTTAAAACTACGAGCTGGTGGCATTTATTAAGAAAACGATTTTGTAATTTAATTTGATATTCGTATCAGATTTTACAAAGTAAATCAATTATTTAATAATAAACAATTATGTAATATTGTTAACGTTACCCAAGGTGATAGCTCCAAAATAATATTGTGAAAACAATGTGAAAAGCTGAAATTAGTCTACTATACTGAATGGAAGTAAATTTGTCATAATAGAATTGAACGAAATAAATAACACACAAATTTGAATCAAAGCTAATAAATAAGTAACAACGTATCGAGACACGAATGTGGTAAGGTTCAGTAGCCAATAAAAAAATACTTAATCATAATTCATCTTAATTGAATCGTTTTTTTTTTTTTATAGAAGATAGATCTACGATTGACCACCAACTCGCC
This sequence comes from Lycia hirtaria, assembly GCA_947563715.1. Lineage (NCBI taxonomy): Eukaryota > Metazoa > Arthropoda > Insecta > Lepidoptera > Geometridae > Lycia > Lycia hirtaria. The sequence continues at coordinate 33,388,137 of OX387375.1, forward strand.
TGATTTTAAGCAACGGTGTGGCCGAGGATGGAGCTCGTTGATCTAGAAGATATCTATTCACTCTAGCCTTGAAAATTCCAAGATTGTAGGTCTCAGGAAACAAAGATGGCAACAAAGAATTCCATTCTTGATTTTCATTCATTAAGATCACTTTGACCAAAATTTATCATAGTTTTAAACACTGAAACAACTCACTTCGAAATTCGTAGTTTAATTTATTTGGACGACATTTTTTCTTCTCTTTTTTTTTTTAAATAATGATTTTAATACCAAATGCCAAATAATGATTTTGACAGAAACTTTATCGAACTTATCTGAAAGTATGTCATTTGAAATAAAAATTCATCAAGAATTTTCCAAATTGGTTAATAAATAACGAAGTTATGAGGTACAAAAAACATTAAAAGATAACCCTCTTTCTTGCACAGTCACGTATAAAATACAACTGAACTGAGAACCTCATCCTTTTTTAAGTCGGTTTAAATGCATATCTTGAACATTTTATTATTTATTATTATTATATTTTTTTTTTTTTTATTTTTTTTTTATTATTTGCGCTTTTTAGTAGTAGTGATTTCCCAACAACACTTAGAGACTAGATTTCGTTTAGTGCTTCTGAATAAAATGTATGTGGCATTCGGACAAATCGAACAGACAACCAACACGAATTTATAAGGGTTCCTTGTATTATTACTACGGAACCTCGAAAAGTAAAAACGGCTGCCAAGCCGTAGGTGAAAGAAAAGGCACGTCGAAATCTCGTCGGAAAGTAGGTCGATGTCCGGGGAAATAAGATGAATGGTTGAACTCTATTCTATGAAATTGTATGGAACTGAACGTTGCATACGGGGGAGGAATTGTGGGAATTGAAGTGGGCAGTTCATTTTAAAGTGCGCTTTAATCTTGAGAAAAATGCAGCGATAGATTGCAGCGCTGTAACTTTATGTACAGATCCGGGTCATGTTGCACGAGATCACGCACAGCTTTTGTAATATATGATGTCTTTATTGTTTAGTTTTACCTAAACAAAACTGTTGCATGCTTTCCCCGAGTGTCTAATTGTCATATCCGACCAATCCTACTGTACAGAAAAACCGGGCAAGAGCGATTCAGACTCGCCCACCGAGGGTTCCGTACACACTAGTCGATAAAAGGGGTAAATTATATATATTTTTTATATTTTCCTTCATAAATCGAAAAATATACATAATAAAAATGTTAAAAACCTGTTTTAGCTTAATTGTGCTAATTAAGCTCTTTCATATAATTAAATTAAAAATGTACAATTTTCGGAATTTTTCTTTATGTATACTTCTTGTCAAATTTCAAAGTTATAGGTCAACGGAAAGTACTTCATAGGTTTTGATTCCCTTGCGAGGGTCGAAATATGGTTTTTTTTACGACATATTCGGTTGATTTTATTTGATTTAATTAAAAATATACAGTTTTCGTAATTTTCTCATTATGTGTACTATATGACAATAATTCTTGCCAAATTTCAAAGTTATAGGTCAACGGGAAGTACCCCATAGGTTTTGATTCCCTTCGTCTTGACAGACAACAAAGGGATCCTATAAGGGTTCCGTTTTTCTTTTTGAGGTACGGAACCCTAAAAATACGAGAAGTTACAAACATTCATAGATATGTATAAAGCACAATTAGCTAATTAGTCCTGGTGTTTGTGTTAATGTTGTCATGGGAGTACGGAAGCCTCGGTGTGTGAGTAAATTCGTACTTTATTTAATTTAGATGTAAAGCCAAAATATACAAACCACTAGTCATTTTACAAGAAACAGCAGCAAACTACTAATTATCCGGAAAACTAGTGAAACAAAGTAGAAATGTTATACAATCCAGTCATTTTCACAACTCCATAGCGCGTTGTACGTGCCCCGCCTGGGAACGCACCGGGGGAGGCACGAAATGAAGATATTGTTTTACAGGAAGTGAAAAATAATATTTCTTGAACAATATCAGGTTTTGGTTTTAATGAAATCGACAGATGAATTGTTTGAATTGTGAGTTTCTTTTCCTTTCCACGAATTGATAGGTATGTATTGAGCTGTTGAATTTAACTCATAAATGTAACTATTTTTGTCTGTTTGTTATCTCTTTATTACTAAGCGGTTTAATGAATCATCAGGAAATTTACCACATGTATAGCTGATATTTTGTAGTTAGGATATAGGCTACTTTTAAGCATAATGGGTAAACACGGTAATACCAATTTCTATATAAATTCTTAGCGAGTTATAATAACGAGGAAAAGTGAAAGTTCGGTTCGAGAATAAAACGTTGAAATTTTGAGTTACTTTATTATTACTTTCTTTTTTCTTTTTATGTTTATTTTTGTGTAAAATTGTCGGGAAAACTTGTTAGTCTTATGCTTTACACAAATCCCTAAATAAATACGAAAGCTTCGCTACGACAGGATGAGTATTTAGGACCAGTTACCCTTCTGTAATATAAAATAATGTATCTTCTGTGTGCTAAATGAATTAGCAAAATTTGTGAAAAATCTCTAAAGTAAAAGGTGTAAACATCAAACAAAGCGAGTAGAAAAAGAAAATGATTAAAAATAGACGCAATAATAATTATTTTTACACAAAAAACATGTAATCACCATCATCATCACTTCAGCCGTTATCAATCCACTGCTGGACGTAGGCATCTTCTTTTTACCCGACTGCGTAAGAAGGAGGGTTATTCAATTTTCTTTCCGGTCCTGAACCGATCTCATCCAGCTCTCGCCTTGAATGTAAGACATATGTTACTATGTACCCAATACATGTATGTAAAGTTTAATATCACTTTCTCATGTACAAATAAAATACTAAATCTAGCTAGCTACGTACTTTTCTTCACATTCCATACATTATTACAGAATCTTCCCGTTCAAAGGAATAGTTATAGAGTTACTTCGGATAGGATCTGCAAAACTCCGAGAACTCAGATTGAATAACCAACCGGAATATATACTCCATGGAACATCTTGGATTCTAGGGCGACTTTGCAGATGCATCTTGCGTTTCTAGACACCCTTTGTAGATAGAAGAGATCGGAGATTTGGCCGAATTTATGCGAGACTTTTATTACGGTTCTGTTTTCATACAGTTATGTCATTCTTGTATGCTTATAGCATATTATGTATCTAATTCTATTTGTCTTTTTCAGCCTTTTCAGATTTAATAGCGTAGTTATTGCAATTTTCGCCAGTACATTACGAGTTTTTTCATACAACAGAAGAAACTGTTTTGTACCCCTAAATATTACATACGTTTTTTTTTGTATAGCTGGGATTATAAATGACTATACCTCTGTGTATTGTTTTTGTTCAAAATTGTAAGTTTATTTTTTTTAACGTTGAAGTAACAATTAAATTTAAAAAAAGCTGTAAAGGCATTTATTTATGTTTCCAGTGAAATAAAAAAGAATCTTCGAAACCGGATAATGTTGGGAGTTACAAACAGTCTTCTCCTATTTTATGTATGTATGTATATGTCAGTATGTATTGTGTATGTATGTATATGCTTATGTATTGTGTAACTATGAAGGAGCGCGCGAAATCGTTTCTCACAGAATTTTTCATTAGGTATGGGTATATGTAATGTGGAATTAATGTGGTACATTATATTAAATAGACATACATATATACATTAAATTATAAAATTTATGACGTTACATCCTACTTATAGGTATTGGGAATTATTTTTCATTAAAAGACTGCGTATGCAAATTAAATTTGATAAGCTTGAAATAATTTATGAATAAATTGAGCAAAACTAAAATGTTATAAAAATAAACCGTCTAAATAAGAAATATTATCTCAATATCCTCCGCTCTCTCTTCATCGACCAAACGCACGCACCGAACCGAAAAAAGGCGTAAAACGCCATCTCGCAAAACGGTACATCTCCAAAAACTAACTACCCCGAAATAATAACCCCAATTTACTCCAAAATGCTAATCTAAATGCATCCCCAAGGTTTTATCCGTCGACATTGTATATTCAGGACCGGTCCCGGGTGGAGAAGTATAATTTCGTGCACAATTTTCGCTGCAAAACAGGAGTTAAGGCTTTATAAGTGTGCTTGTTCCGAGAGCTGTAAGTGTTTTATTTTTGGGACGTTAGCGAGTTTATGCGAGGTGATTATGGGTGTATGTGGGTTGAAATGTGTGTGAATGTTTTAAGATAGTCGGTTTATTAGTTTACTTGTACCCATATTTATGCGGGGTCGCGTTTTAGTAGTAATTATGTTCCCCTATTATAATAATTTTAGTCCAGATTCAGATCATTATTATTAATGATATTTGAGTATTTCTGTTCTGCGGCTTTAATTTATATCTTACAGTAAATTTTGGAGAATTATGTAGTTTTATAGTCTTGAAAAATATTTATAAATAAATAAAAAAAATATTGGCGCACTTTGCACGAATTTAAGTATTTGCTGGGTATTGGTCGATTTCTAAAACTATTTTCAATTAGAGAAAAGCTAAATTGTTATTTCAGATAGTGCTGTATAACTCTTAAATACTTAAGCAAAGTTTATGCTATGGAAACTAGATAACTGATGGTATAATACATACCTACATAAATAGTTTTTAAGGTTCCTCAAAAGGAAAACAGGAACTCCTATAGGATCACAATGTTGTCCGTCTGTCCAGACCTTCTATCTCGGGAACGCGTGGAGGTATTGAGTTGAAATTAAAACCATACACGCTGATCTAAAGTCCATCGCAGCAGTAAAAAATCTAATTTCTTGGTTATCATAAAAAAATAATACAGCTTTATATGCGCTTTGTCGCAAAAAACCGCTTATTTCGAGACTCACAAAGGAATCAAAACCTAGGGTACTTCCTGTTGACCTAAATCTATGAAATTTGACAAGAAACATTGTCTTAAAGTACACATATAGGAATAAATCGATTCGAATAAATAATATTATATAATAAAGAAAGCAGACATAATTATTATCAATTGTTAACTTATGCTTTTTAAAACCCTGTATAAATAAATTACTTTTATAGACTGAAATCAGAAAACCTTTAAAACATTATTTGTAAACCTCGTCGAATTAATAAGAGAAAAAGTTCCTAAGTAACTTTATTAAATTTCTCAAATCGAGACTTCATATCTACTTGATATTAATATCACTAATGAACTTCACAAGATAACGTAAGAAGGCTAATAATTCAAATACCTGACAATCTTATACTTAGCAATTTTAATAACGCAGAACAGAACGTGTCAACACATCTACTACGCACAGAAACGAGCTAAGCTTTTATTGATTTAAGTTGCCGCTGGTAACGAAACGACTTAACCGAGAAGTTTCCTATTTGAGAAAATTAAACGTTGTTCGCATGTATTAAGGTCGACGGTCGGATACAGGTACTATATGGGTGTTTTAAGAACTTTTATATTGGTCCTAAATTGTTTTGTACGTCGTCATCAGGTATGCGAGTAGAGACAGTTGGACGCGATCGGGGAATACAATTGGTTCCGATTCGTAAGCTGTAAATACGGGCACCGGAGAGGAGTTTAGTATTTTAGTGTGTTTTTCCTTCGTTTTCGCATTTCTATTTAAAATATAATAGATATCTTTTGCCAATAGCCCAGCACGTGAGCAGCGTGCTAATTTCTATGAAAAGCGTCATCTTTTCATGGTGGATATTCCAAAAAACCGAACACAATGTTTTAATTTAATGCTAAATTGTGAAATACAATAGGTACATGAGCCTTCCTTGATGTATATTATCTGCGTGGTTTTAAATAGCGTGTGAATTCATTATTTCTGGGTAAGCGCGCTCCATTGTGGACCGCAAAGTTGCTTAACATCAGATGGGTTTTTTTTATTTTTTTATCAGCCCTGTTTGTACAAACTGTCCTACTGCTGGGAATGGGCCATCTTCTATTGTGAGAAGGGTTAGGCCATAGTCTGCCACGCTGGCCAAATGCGGGTTGGCAGACTTCACACATCTTCAACATCATTGAAAACTCTTAGACATGTAGGTTTCCTCACGATGTTTTCCTTCACCGTTTGAAGTTGGCGGCAATCAACAATATGCACATAACTTCTAAAAGACAGAGGTGCGTGCCGTGGGATTCGAACCCAGGACCTGCGGATCGCAAGACGGTCTTACCACTAGGCTGCCGGAAACTTACTACGGAACTATAACTCAGATGGGTTGACGTTTAATTATTATTAATTTAATTAAAATAAGTTTTGTTAGTTTTTGTTTATTTCAATAATAGACAATAAATAATAAGTTCAAAAACTAAAACCCGACTACTGAATTAATCACGCTGTAAATAGTACGAAACAAGAAAATATTTTCTTTTTAGGTTTTCTTTTTAGGTTTGATCTTTAGTAATATTCATTTACTTCCAGTAATGTATTCCACTAACTTTTTCTTAAAATAACCTCTCAACGTCGTTTGAACCAAGAACTTGTAATTAAGTTATCGACGCGAGACGCAACTTAGAGCTCCATTAGGTAGTTAAGATGGCAAAGCGAACCACTTATTTGTGATTTCAAGTCGAGAGACGGTTTCATAATCTCTCGTTATTTAAATAGAATTATTAAAATAGAGGTTATAGTTTATACCATAGATATTATAGTTCCCGTCACGTTAATATTCGTAAGAGCGAACAAGACAGCGTTCTTTTTACCCGACTGCGCGAGAAGGAGGGTTATGTTTTTTGAGTGCATGAATGTATGTTTCTATATTACCTTCTACAGCCTAAACGGCTTGAATGATTTTCATGTGCAAAGTGTCGTTAGATTTGTCTTCACTCCTAAAGTATCACAGGCTATATTTTTTATGTAATAATAATAGTATGACTCTTGCAAAAATAAAAAAAATCGTATTTTCTTAACCTCAAATGAACTTTTCATAATAATGTGATTTTACTTGAATTATTATAAATAAATACGGATCTATAACTTTTTACAGCGATTTTACGCATACTTTCTCACAAAAACAACGTACACAACAGCATATCAAGCATTGAATTGAAAATATCGTATTAAGCGTTATGATATCGTAAGTTAAACTGCAAACCCCGCTTTTCTGCGGTCGGGTATATTATGTTTCTTTGAATATATATACTTGTTAAGGTTTTTATTTTATCACCACTGGCATTAAAATTCATCATGGCAAATCGAAGACCCACCGAGATAGACTTCATTTATTTAATAATTAAAAAAGAATTTAAAAGCACAATGCACAGCATTAAAAGGTGTATCGTAGATCTATCGCATTTGGCCAATTTCCGAGATATTTTCAATTAAAAACGTATGCCTATTCTTTAAGTTAATTTATTAGTAGGTATTTATTCTAAAAGACAAAATGTAACTACTATTAGTGTTCAATTCATAAACCAGGACAATTCATGGGAGATACTTACTACTACAACAGCACATATTATATAAGTTCAGTTCAGTTCAGTTCCCAGAATATTAGGTAAATGTACATTTCCAGAATAATAACAGACTTGACGCCAAGGATGTATTTTACGTAGATAGGTTTTCCGGCTCTGCGTAGCAAGCCTCAAGTAAGGTAATCGCCCGACTCGTCTTCAGTCGCGACAAGTCGGGCAACGTCGCTGTTAGACGTGCTTCGTGACTTGTGAACAGAGACCTCGCCATCCTGTGTGTTTAGATAGTGCAACACTAAGATATAGGTATCAGGCCAAGATACTAAAACGCCTTAAGGATGCGTCTTATCCTCGAAAGTGCTAAGAACTCTTGATTTCCCATACTTTTACTTCATATACAATGAATATAAATAACCTCTCTATAGATAAAACCTCATTGCTTTACGCAGTGCTCCGTGGCTGGGGTTGTGTGCTTAGGATTCCATTCAACTATTAATTACAAGTCAGCTCCCTATCATTACGGTATATTAAACAATACTTTGAATAACGAAAAATAGGTCACGTTTTATTGGACTAAATAAATTATGATATATGGCTCTGATAAATATTCCATATTATACGTAAACAAATAAGTAGATAAATAATTATATATTTTTTACGGAGTTAAAATTATTGTCATCGCGGAAAAACAGTTGCTGCTTTACTGCTCGGCGGTTGCATGACTGGAAAATCGTGGCAAGTAAAAAGTACTTCCCTGAACGGAATCTGAAAAAGATTCTTGCCACTACCAAGAATATTTGTTTGACTGGCCTCGTAGCTCAGTTCGTAAGTATATCTGCCTGCCTGATAGGTTATAGGTTCGATCCCCTCCCAGGACAAACATTTGTGTGATGATCATGGATGTTTGTTCTGTTTCTAGGTGTTTCTATATGTCATAAGTATGTATTTATCAAAAAACGTAGGTATATATTATTATATATTCTATCGGCCATCTAGTTTCCATAGTACAAGCTTTGTACTATGGAAACTATCCCACCAATATTTTTATAGTTACCGTGAGTGTTGACCCATTGTTGACTATGATAAAAAAAACTACGATACCTATAGTAAATAGACGTTCTGCTTAACTGGGCATCTGATAATTAGTCATATTGCTACATTAGAGGTTTCGAGCGTTGGGTGATTTGCTACTAAGAAAATGATTCCTTCGTTTGTCTGTTGAGTTTGACAAAATTCGGTAAATAGGTCATGTAAATAAGTTCAAAATAAGAGCAGTTTTTGGGATGCCACTGGTGTGTTCAGTACCGTATACGTTGTTGCGCGGAAATACGTGCCGTATCAACGAACAATTTATTTTAAACGTGGAACATCTCACGTAACAAAATTTTATTACTTTATTCTCGAATGAGGTCACGGTATGACTTTTTCAAAGTCATTACTCATTGAAATCAGTCAACTCGGTACTCTAATGTGAACTATTATTACCTTCGGCAGACCTTTGTATTCAGTGCAATCAGCTAAGTTTGAATTTGAGTTTACCAAAATTTTAGTTCAAGTCTCTATTCGCCTTCTACTCTTTGCCATTGATAATATATCAGTTATAATGTGTATGTAACGTAAATTCCTTTTGGATATTCAAAACTAAAATGGTACTTTAAACTTTTACTAAAATATATTTTGCGAGCTTGGAGCAATCTAATTTACTAGTATGATCATCCATGGTTCCGATACAATATAATGTTTAGTGGTCCACGATAAATATCCCGTTAATATAAATTACAAATATAATTTATAACTTTATTTTCTTATATTTGTATAATTATTCTCTGTGTTAGGGCCCGGCCCCATGTGCCATATCCGGCACGAAGAAATGTGAAATTTCAAATGGTGCCGCGCCGGCTTTTGTTTCCGATCCGGCGCCATGCTGGATGACATGTGGCCACAGCCTTATCGATAATACCTAAGTGCTGACATTCAGAAATATTCTAAACCACCTAAAGAGCTTCTGAACAAAGTATTATGTTTTTCGGTCGAAAAAAGATGAAATAAAAAGGTTATCTTTTCTTTGTGTACACGGTCTATGAATTTCAAATATTCCAATACGTCCAAAACCCTCTAGTAATGCCTTCAGGCCATATTATTGTCCTCTTTTAACATATTTATATAATATTAGCTGCGCCCCGCTGTGTCACCCGCGTAGTGATGAAAAACGATGGTGAGGTTCTTTTCCAGGTACTAAATAATCTCTGTGCCAAATTTAATAACGATGTTCAGCCGTTCAGCCATTAAGAGGTAATAAACAAACAAACGACAGACAGAATTACTTTCACTTTTATAAAACCCGCGTGGTTCAAACCGCAAAGCTTTTAATCAGCACGAGCGGTTCTCTCTCAAATGGATTATTTAAGAAGAAATAAATCTTCACAGTAAAGAAAGAGTTGGAAATAAAATGAGTAATCCTTATTCCTTCTTGTGTATGGCTTACCTTCCGGCACTGCCAGCGAAGTGAGCAAGAAGTGGACACAAGCGGCTCCCGTCCCATGGCCCATCAGCGTGACGTTGGTGGGGTCTCCCCCGAACACCGCCACGTTCTCCTTGATCCAGTGGAGAGCTGCGATCTGGTCCATGAGGCCGTAGTTCGCAGGCGACCGCGGGTACTCGTCCGTACGCGGGTTTAGGAAACCTGTCAAACAAAAATGTCTTATTTCTTGGAAGGTAAACTGTTTAAAATTAGTGAAACGGTTGGCAGATTCAAAATATAAACATTATATCCGGAAAATATTAAATTCCATGTATATAAATCATAAAAATGTGGCACGAGGAAGATAAATCCTGGACATTATTATATACTTACGTGCTTCAATTTTCAAAAGTCCTTATAATATGTACCTATTCTAGCTCAGAAAAGGTGGACCATTCTGTAGAATAACTAGAAGAATTATATATGCGACATTATTTTCATGGTGGCAAAAGCAAGAAAAGAGTTTTAAGCAGGGGTCTCAAACCGAAAAGATAAAGGTTATAACGGTTAAGGGTATGACGTCATATCTTTTTATTTTGATGCCTGAAAATAAAGGTATAGGAATTTTACGATACCGATAAATAACGATATCATTATAAATTGCGCTACCGTAACCGAAAAATAAAGGTTTTGACCTTGACCGCCCGCACATCGCCATCCCCCGTTCGTATGCATACGCGTAAGAGCGGGAGGTCCTATGCAACGCGGTGATTTCGGTACCAAAATAACAAAATATCGGTAGAATTATTATTATATACCTTAACCGTTATTATCACAGTTTTCGGTCTACCTTTATAATTTATACCTCTACCGTTATTATACCGGTAGCGTGACCTTATAAATACCTTAACCGTTTACGATCCCTGGTTTTAAGTACTTCTAAATTGTAGAATACACTGCCTGCTACGTTTTCACATTGAGATTGTAAAAATTGTATTTAGTATTTTTATTTTATTAATAAAATTACTTGTTGGTGACATTGTGAAAAAAAGCTGGTGTTGGTAGCTTTTACGTTTTTTGGTAGGTTTTACGAAGTAGGTAAATTACCAAGAGCGTAATCAAATAAAAAAACAAAAAGGAAAAACAAAATACACCACGCTTCCACCAAAGAGACCTCTCACAAACGTATATTTACAAGAAAATAAAAATATTTTAATAACACAAAAGGAAGATTTGTTTTTGCTTAATTACACAACGTTAATTATTCAGTTTCGAGTGGGGGAGGAGAGGGGAGCGGAATCTTTATTAAAGCGAAAGCGCTGGAGGTAGAAAATAACGACCTTTTAGGAGCACTCGCTTGAACACGGATTTGGGGATGTAATCCGATTACAGGGAGATATACTATTAAAGTTTTGTGAGTGCAAATGGAAAGCGTTTTACGGTCAAGTTAGTCGAAGTTCACACATAAGTAACGCCTTAGTTTTTTTTACCTGACTTCAAAAGTAGAAGGATAATTTATTTATTTTAGAAACACCAACAGTATACATATTACATTGACTTAGTAGGTAATCTCTAATATAGGTTCTGATATGCATACCTTTAACAGGCGTCTACATCATTCTTTAACTAAAACTATATTAATTTATAACTAAAACCTATAAGATAATATAACAGTGATATTATAATCTATTGCGTTCAGTAAAATAAAGTAATAACTTAAACTTGAATGCGTTAAATTTGTCGTGAAATATATCGATAATGAAACCTATGCTAGGCAATGTCTTTAGGTGTATAATTATAATAATGTGTGTACATGTACTGTGTTATTTTATGGTCCCGTAGTCAATTGGGAATCGTATTAGTTTTGCTATGTCCGCCCGTCTGTCCGTTTGTCTGTCTTCGACTTAGCTCAAAGACTATTAGTATATATTAGTACCTACTAGAAAGTTGTAATTTGGTATAGTGTTGCATACCCAACAAGGTGGTAATATTATAAAAATAATTATAGTTTAAAAAAACAACCTCCAAACTCTCCCCTATTTCTTAAACGCATGTCATTCAATTCCCCAAGCCCAAAGTCGTTAACTTTACCGTAGTTTATAGTGAGAGGTAGATTGCACCCGTACTGGATGTTTATGTTCGCGTTATAAAACAGGCGCGAGAAAATGCTGACGTGTAGTGGAACTAGTGATGTGCATGCTCTCACAATCAGGAAGTATCGAATGGTACGCATAGTATTAAACTTCAAAAAATTTAACGCAAATACAATTATAAGAAATAAAGATTTTAATATATTTTTTATGAAATTTATCTAGCTCGGTTGCAAGAAAATAATAATTAAGGTAAAATGTAATTGAAAAAAAAACTAAATAAATAAAATTCTAAATCTTGACTGATAGATTTCTCTTTCAACGCATTGACTAATCCACTACCTACTCATAGAGATGTGTTATGAAATTTGTATTTTTGACCCCGACCCAAAATAGGGGTGTTATAAGTTTGACGAGTATATTTGAGTAGGTATACAGATGTATACCTATATATCTGTGAGTCTGCTGTGGCATCGTAGCTCTCAAACAAATGGACCGATTTCTAGTTTTTTCTTTTTTTGGAAGAGGATTTGTCGAGTGTTCTTATCTATGTTTTATCAAAAATGGATAAACCGTTTTTTGGGGGAGTTTTGATTTTCTTAACTTACAGCTATTTGGTATAAGTCCATCTTTTAAGTCTAAGTAACTCCATTATATTACTAAATGTGTTCCGCAATTTGAAACAAATTATAAATTTAGTAAGCAAATTAATTAAAGTTTCGATATCTTATATCGATATACTAACATCACTAGTATCGAAGCGGGATAAACCCTCAAAATTGCAGACGTGACGAAATAATACAGACGAGTAAAATTTGCATTTACAAAACAGGTTAAGGTTAGTGGGATTTGCATAATTAAACTAAGGTGAGGCGACGGTTTGACGAGAAAATATTGCTATTGGAGAGAAATGAAAATTGATGACCGGGGTTGAACAGCTTTTAAATAAAAAAAATATTTTTAAGTGTTGCATCTATTATCGTTAATTTATAATTAAAGTTTAAAAAACTGAACAGCCGCTTAATACGCAATTTGATTTAACTTAGACGACATATTTTTCCAGTTATTTGGTTTTAAAAACCAAAGTACTAAACTGATTTCGATAAAACTTATATGGGACTATTTTTAACTATTACCTGCCGAACAAAACAAGAATCATCAAAATCAATTCATAATTGGCTGAGTAATCGCGTAAGAAACATACAGTTGAATTGAGAATCTTCTCCTTTTTGGAAGTCGGTTAAAAATACTTGACACGGGTAGTAGGTATACATTATCCACTTGTCATGTCAGTTATCAATGTCAATACATACCAAATTTTTTGTGATATATAAGGCGCCTACATACCGTATATATGGCAATAAGATAGTCGGCGACACAATAATGTACAGCAAAAGAAGCTAATAATAATGTACTTTTATGGCCTATCAGGACCCCACGACAGTATTCAGCAACAAATTTGAATTATCACTGTCAGACATTATGCCGTACATTATTATATTTGACGCACCAATACAACAATTTACCAAGCTGTGCAGTATCATGGTATAAACTATCGTACCACACATTATTGGCGTTGGTCATTAATATCCTCGACTCAATAAGATGAACAAAGAACACAGCCGAAAAAAGTTCACGTACTTAAGGCTCTAGGCCCGTTAGCTTAATTAATTTAATTTCTCTATTTACATTCAGCAGACTAATTTGAATTCATTTTATGCTCCAGAAACTTCTATATAAAAATCCAGCGGCAGTTTAAAAAGAAAATATTGTTATTAGAATGAAGGGCGTATCGATCGGTGTAGGGGACGCTTTTTATGACGTTAGCGGGAAGTGAGGGCCTTATTGGAAACTCGAAATTAAACTCATGATCAGAGGAACATCAAAGGGCGAGTGCGTTGCGAGTTTATTTGTAAGAAAGTAATTGAAGTGTCAAATGTAATTTGAGATATTTGGGTTGGAAGCGCACGTGTCTCTGTTAAACTGTAGCTTAGAAGTGATTTGTTTTTACCCGACTACAGAAAGAAGTTATTTTACTTATTTTTAATCTGATCTCTGCAAGCTGAGCAACTGAAGTAATGAATGAATGAAAGTTTTTTTTTAACACGAATTGATTGAAATAACACGATTGCCATGTTTTACGTAGAGATACTATTATGTAATATATACATACTACGGTATTTTAACTTTCATTGTACCGAAACAACAAACTAGATGGCGCTTACTACCTAAGTCACTTATGACTATTTCTTTGATTTCGGAAGTCTTAGGATTTTTTCAGATTAATATGTAGCATATCTGTTAATTCAGATTATAATTTACCTCCACACTGAAGTTTGTTTAAATCCTCTCAGCCGTTTTAACGTGAAACGAATAAAATACAGACATAAGTACTAAATAAAATAAAAAATGGAACTCTTGCATCCTGCAATTCACGCCAACGCAGAAGAATACAATTAACAATCACATGAGCATCACACAAACAACATTAACTAAAACATTATACCTACCACTAAAGAAATTATTCAAAGAAATACCAGCGGGTAATGCGCCTCGCCAAAACAAAGACAGAGTCGAGTTGGCAAAGCGGAAATTTCGCAACTATGCGTCAGCGGCACAAAGGATGCCTACCGAAGAATGTCACCTCTGTTTTTATTGAAAGTAACGTATACGTGGGCGTACTCTAGGCAGGGGGGCGGGGGGTTGGGGGCTCATCCTCTTGAGTTATATCGAGTTTGTAAAAGGAAATCTATTGGTTTTATATTACGAACATTTTCGTTACTTTTATAACTGAGAGAAAAAATAAATTATTATGCTAATTTCGGCTTACAAAAACTTCATAGAAATACATGATAAGAAATTATATTTAAGATAAGGTAAGAGATAAAGTAAAATGTATGTATAGCGATATCTTTTTACGACAAAAGATTTCGTAGGTTTTAGCGATTTGTTATATCATAGACAAATGAAGATTTTTTTATCCAGAAAAGATATACGTTTGACCACCTCTGAATCACCTATAAAACACTACTCTGTGCCCGAAGCTGAAGACTAGACCTAGAAGTTGTTTATTAATTCACTTTAAACTTGAAGATAGGTACATAAGGTTAAAGTTTTCCTAGTACTTACAGTAGTTTTTCTAGTAATCTGGACTAGTATAAACGCTATCAAATATATGATTAAGTACAGCTTAGTGCTATTACATTACATGTATACAATTGCCGCGAAACTCACAAGAAAATATTATTTTCTACCAAACACTTCCTGAAGTATTTAATCCCTGACCCAAAAAGAAGGGTTTTATAAGTTTGACGTTTGAGTATATTTGTATTGCATCATAGCTCTCAAGCGGATGGACCGATTTTGATCAAATTTTTCTTTATTAGAAAGAAGATTTCGTCGAGAATGTTCTGTCTATGTTTCATCAAAATCGGTTAAGCCGATTTTTGTCAGGGGCTCAAAACCCCCTGACAAAAATTATCTAAACTTACACTTGTGCCTTTTAAAACACATCTAATACCATAGTGTTGTTATTTTATCGAGGTCGCCCAAAGGAGAATCCTGGTTACGTCCTCAAAAGTATAACGTATTTAGGAGATACGCGGATATTGTGAACGGGTTTGCTTGATGTCGACTCAGCGGAATTCGATGGAAACGCGAAATTTTATGTGTTTTTGACGACTTTTATGGCGTTGAAGGATTTATGGGTGTGTGAAGCTTACGAGGCGTTTCACGATTTTTCAGACTTGTATGGTCTGTATTTGAACCGGATGTACTTGGTAATCGTTGAAGATTAGTAGGCAGTCTTAGTGTTGTATAGTTTAAGTCATTTCAGTCAGGTATCGAACGTTTTAGATTCAGTATTTTAGTTTTAATATCAAAATAACTGGAAAAATATTTCACCTAAGTAAACAAGTTGCGTATTTTGAAGTTAGTTTTTTTATAAGATTACTTGTTGCTTTTGACAAACCCAATTATATTAATATAATATAATAATAAACAAATATATGGAGAAAAAAAACAGAATTGGCCGTTTATTATAGGTACTTAATCAAATTTAACTAACAAGTTTTCATATTAGAACATAAAAAAGGATAACTTTAAGAGTAAACGAAAAAAAACGTAAAAGTAATGGGAAAGATAACCAAAAAACAAAAATAGTAATAGTCAATTGAGAATTCACAAACATCTTCAGTAACTCGTTAAAAGGCGAAGCACTTAGTGCCCCATGTTTAGTTGAACCGGTGCCAAATACTACGGCTTTAAATCCTGGGGACACATTGTGTGGAGCCTTACTAAATTAGTTTATACAGAGACGGAATAGTAGGAGTTTTCCGACAAGGAGCCCTTACTCACATGTGACTCTTGTTTGTGGTATAGCGATGTAATAAAACTGACGCTGGGAACTTTATAAAGCCAACTAGTTAACTTAGGGTTTTAGTTACCAATATACCAAATTTCGTATCGATCATTTAGCTGTTTGGTCGTGAAAAGGTATAAAACATAGGCACACGGAATTACTTTAGCTTGTAATTAACTAAGATCACAATAGTTTTGAAACTATAATTTTTACTCCATCCGATTGAAATTTTAGTAATGATAGTTTAAAAAACTGAAAAAAATACCGACTACAAAATACGCAATTCGTTTACTTGGATGATTTATTTTTTCAGTTATTTTGTTATAAAAACCAAAGCACTGAACTGATTTGGATAAAAGTTATATGGGGCCACCTCGGCCACCACCACTTATCAAACAAAAAATAATCATCAAAATCAATGCATAATTCATTGAAATGAAACAAATTTTAATGGATTTATCGCGTATACCTTGTTTCTAGTCTCACCTGTGACCACGGACGCTGCAAAGGGTTCGAAACGACAAGTCATAAATAAAATTATCTAAAATAAGTATACGCGATAAATCCGTTAAACTTTGTTTCATTTCAATTGTTTGACTTTACAAAATTGTTAATAGTTAATGATTGGACCAAAGGAACCAAAAATAGACCATACCTAACCTAAGTTCCAAGAATATCTAATACGAAGTAGTTTCTAGGCAGACTTAGTGCTTACCAGACTGAACGGCATAGTTGAGACCGTAGAGTAATTTTATTGAAGTAGTTACCTTCGTAGGTAGTTAATTAAGGACCATGTTTCTCTAATTAGAACGTTTTAAACTTCGCCTTGAATGCTAAATTTAATTTGTGCTGGAAAATAGCAGAGTTCATTAGTAAAGAATAGAGACTTAGCAAGTTCAGTTCTAGTTTGAAGTGAAAATATTTTGAATAACTTGTTTTTACCAGGCTGTGCAAAAAGTAGGTTTTTGTGTGTTCGTACATTATATGCTTATATTTATGTATGTATGTATGTATGTCTGCTGCTTCTTGAACCCTAAAAATCTTGACCTTAATTGATAAGGGAAGTAATGATACGTCATTTTATACATACATTTTAAAATAAAAGATTTCATAGGAGTTATTGTAAAGCATGTTCATGGTACATCGGTTTTACGCATACTTTCTTGCGAAAACGTACACTCAATATCATATCAAGTGTAACGTTACCACAGGAACGTAGTTATAAGTTATTTTACATATAAATAACGCAAATGTAATTGTTTAGCCTTATTATGTTAATAAATGAATTTGATTATTTTAAAAACAATTATTTATTACTTTTTTTTTATGCAAGATGGATCTACGATTGACCACCAACTCGCCTGATGTTAAGCGACGGTGTGGCCGAGGATGGAGCTCGTCGATCTAGGAGATATCTATTTACTCTAGTCTTGAAAATTCCAAGATTGTAGGTTTCAGGAAACAGAGATGGCGGCAAACAATTCCATTCCTGTGCAGTACTTACGCAACAAGAATGTGGATCTATATCGCCGAGTACGGATTTACATTCATTTATTATAATTATTTTTTAATTTGAATATCAAAAAAATCGCTCTTTTGCAGTCGGGTGTTTGGTATATGTACTTTAGATAGTTATTAGGTACAAAGTAAGTTATTGAATCGTTAGGTTATAAAGTTATTTTTTAAGCATTATTCATTAGTTTATAATTATTTGTCTCTGTTACAAGATCACCAATAATATTTCTTATTTAATAAAATAATCGGCCAAGTGCGAGTCGGACTCGCGCACGAAAGGTTCCGTACTATCATCTATAATACTACAAAGTTTAGTTCTCTTTATAAAATAACGAGAAATCAACGAAATTCCAAGTAGTAAATTGCAAACTTATAGGTAGGTTTTCGATACACATCCGGGCAGCATGACGACGCTCGCGCGACTACGCGCGGCTATGGCTCGCTCCGTGATGTTACCTCCCCCGCTACCCGCGCGTTCGCGCCACCACCACCACACCCCGGCGCGGCGCTCGCACCGCGTTTAGATGCACGGATTATTTTCATTTTGTGAGTTTTTATGTATTAGATTAGGTATTTATTTTTATAGTTAATATATTTCTAAATATTTACTTACAAATATTCAAGTTTCTACCTGTTAATTAAGATCGAGTAAAAATTGCTTAAAATTACGTTTGTTGTATGGGAGCCCCCCTTTAATATTTACTTTATAGTTATTTAATTATTTATTTTGAAAGGTAATATACAAGTAAGTATTCTGTGAAAATTTGAAGCGTCTACCTGTTACCGTTTTTAATATTGAGCAAAAAAATACGAAAAAAACACGTTTATTGTATGGGGTATACCCCTTAATATTTTTTTTTTTTTAATTTTTAGTATTTGTTGTTATAGCGGCAACGGAAATACATCATTTGTGAAAATTTCAGCTTTCTAGCTATCATGGTTTATGAGATACAGCCTGGAGACAGACAGACAGACAGACAGACAGACAGACAGACAGACAGACAGACAGACAGACAGACAGACAGCGAAGTCTTAGTAATAGGGTCCCGTTTTTACCCTTTGGGTACGGAACCCTAAAAAAAAGATATAATATTATGTACTGTAAGTTATTTGTTGTTTTATTCCTTTATTAAATACAACAACAATATACCAAACTACACAAACTTAACTAACTAAACTACTACACTTAAAGCAAATCGATTACCCCAGACCGATAAAGGTCTAAATACAATCCAAATGCTCAAACCCACTACCAGTTGGCAGCGTACCCAGCATGCTGTCCGCATTGCCATTTGTTGAATGGCAATGCTTATGCGTTGGGCCAGAACTAGATACACATCAGCATTTTGGTCACGCGTCGCGTTAATCAGGCACTTTAATAATTAATAGTAATAATATATTAATTTAATAATCTTGAGAAGGTATCACCGCCGAGCTTCCACAAAGTGTACATATTTTAACAAGTATAAGTTTAGTATAAGTTTTTAAAAACTTCAAAACCTCCAGAAAAAAACCGGTTGAACCGATTTTGATGAAACATAGCTTAGAACAATCTCGACGAAATCCTCTTTCATACAAAAAAAAAACAAACTAAATCAAAATCGGTCAATTCATTTGAGAGCAACAATGCCACACACAGACACACATATACCTCTATTTTTGGGTCGGGGGGTATATATTGGGTATACCTATATTTTATTTAGTAAACTTATTACAGTGCCTATTTTAGCAGACTTCCAAAAAAAGGAGGTTCACATTCACGATTTGACTTTATGTTTTTTCGTTGTATGTTTGATACGCGATTACACCGCCAAATATGACTTTATTTTAATGATTCTTATTTTGTTTGGTAGATATTAGTTCAGAGCTGGTCTCACATAAATTTTATCAAAATCGGTTTAGCAATTTGGTTTAAATAACAAGCAATAACTGGAAAAACATCATCTTAGTAAACGAAATTGCGTATTTTGAAGTCGGTTGCTACAGTTTTTAACACGGTTTTATTAGCTTCACCTGTATGCATGTTTGTTTGTTTGTTTGTAACCGACTCCTTTGGACTTGATTTTGACCCACCTCAAACGGCCAGATTTCATTCAAACTTTGTAGAGTTATCGAGGACTGATGACAATACAATAATTTGAAGCGTGTTTTTTTAGTTTTTCTTAATTATTGAAACTAAAATTATTCATAATCAGATAGGGGATATTTACACGTATACCAAACGGGAAACGTAAATGAGTAAATTACTTACCATAATATTCATAAACACTAAACTAAAGCACCTAAGAGTTTTCGAATCATGTAGGTAGGCAGTAAGTTTAGAGAAAGCACCGTTTAACCCTGGTCTGCGTAGAGTATGGTCCATTACGTGCGCCGATGAGTGTGCGATATTTAATAGGGTCAGCCGGGGCAAGTTTAACCTAATTTATGGATAGTTAGACGATTACGCGTGCGCAGTTTTTATCTTCCATGGACAAAATTGTATTTTTATAGGTGAGTATACATGAAACTTTGGAACTAGTCTTTATGGGTTCTTGTTGTTTGGAATAATTAACCAGAGGCTTTGCGTACTCGTTAAGATGACAGCTTGAAGTTTACGGTGTTCAGTAGGGCTATTCACAGCTTGTCGGATTCGAAATCGGGTCTCCATCTCTGTCATTTTCATACAGAATAAAAAAGATGGAGATACTTATAGTTTCCGACCCGATTCCGGATCCGAATGATTAACAATGTATTGATGTTGATGACGAGATTTTAACGTTGTTTGTTGTTAGGAAAATAGAGAGATCTAAATTAAAATGTGTTCTATGCAGCTCCGTATATCAAGGTCAGATATCAGAGTTAAGTTCGCGCTTGGAATTTTGTTTCAAATCCTATGTGACAGTCTATTGCGCTCGTAATGACGAGCAATCGTAATCTCAATGGAGATTTAAGGTAGGTATTTTGAACATCAAGTTCAAAAATATTCAACGACCGACGGCTTGAACCCGCAACATCCCAATCTGTACATGTTAGTCCCTACCAATTTGGTCATCGGATTGCCACGTCGGGTGTGAGAAATCTCTGAACAGTATTTTTGTTTCAACCAACCAATAGAAAACTGAAAACGAAAATAATTTACAGAAATAAACTTTTAAAATCAATACAAGAAATCTGTGCGTTAAAATACATCCTACGATAACGCTACAAGCACCGAATGGCGCTATCTCAACACCGGCTGAAACAAGCGCCCTTCCACAACCGGCGGCGTCGCGTGAAAACGGAAGAATACACCAAATAATAACCGCGGCAACGTCCCCGGTAACCACCAAATTATCCTTTTGAGACAATCATACTCATACATAACACATACTTATGTTATAATGACTGTTTCCATTGTCTCATAAGTTAACGTTACAGTTTTGATCGATTTACTACTTTAGTGAAAAGAAAATGAGAGTTTGCGGATGATAATATATATTTTACTCTAACAAAAATATTACAATGAAAATAAAACTTTTTTTTAATACAAGATAGATCTACGATTGACCACCAACTCACCTGATGTTAAGCGACGGTGTGGCCGAGGATGGAGCTCGTCGATCTAAAAGATATCTATTTACTCTAGCCTTGGAAATCTATAAATAAATCTATATATCTAGCAAAATAACTCTAGCAGTAATAGTCTTTGTGCTATGAAGCGGACAGTCAGACGGACGAACAGACTGACTTGCATATCGAAACTATAAGAGTTACTTGTTGACTACGGAATCCTAAAAACAAAAAGACTATAATCCCAAAAAAAACATTATGTTGTAACGATTATAATAGTAAGTCATGTGCCACATGTTTATTCAAGACTAGCTGAGCCGCCGTACTTCGTGTCACCTATCGATGAGTGGACCCGATATTTTCTCAACGTTTAAATCTTCCCTGGAATACGACAAACATTTCAAAACCAAAATCAGCTAAATCGGCCCAGCCGTTCTCGAGGTTTAGCGAGACAAACGAAAAGCAATTGATTTATATATATATATAGAGATAAGATTGAAATTGACCGCAAATTTACGAAACTGAAATCTACCATGAAATTTAATACATATATACATAAAATCACACCTATTTGCTTGAGTGGAGTACGCAAGACATCAAAGATCATGAGGCCGTTTGACATTTGACTGTTATTAGAGAGTAAGATATTATACTTAATGTTGGAAATTAGAGTCAGCTCATCGCCTACACAAACGCTTATCATAGAAGAAACCAATAAACTCTCTATTTAAAGACACTAAGATTATAATTATGTATCACTTAAATTTAATTATAGAGTATTAAATATTTTATAAAAGAAAAAACTTGTTGTTTAACTTATTAATCCTAGAAATAATCGTATCTCGGAACACCATGGAAACAGTTCCAAGCAGTAACACAAGTACCTCGGTAAGGTGGTATTGCGGTTAAGGCGAATACAGCTCGGATTCTCGTGAATTCCTCTTGTAATAATAGACAATGAGAATTGGGCTCTCATTTATGTATTGTGTTGCAGGAAGATGCTATTTAGAGACGGCAGAAATATCAGAGCGTTATTGTTCAGATTAAATTTAATGAATCTATAATTAGAATGAATCTCGCTAGCTTGGCTTCTGAAGATATAGGTTGGTTGTATTATGTAACTTTCAGTAAATTCAAAATAGACATAAATGATTTTTAATAATCAATCCCAAGTCTATACTATAGTGTCGTAACTGAAATTTAACACCAGGCGAGTTGGTGGTCAAATTCAAGTTAATTTTTAACCTATTTAACATTTATCTAAATAAGCAATCCTTATTGATTCTTGTAAAGTAACTTATTATTCCTACAGGAGCGGGAGGTTACAAAAAAGTGAAATATTTATTTGAAATAAAACTTTTGATTTATCGCGTAGGTATATATTTTACATAATTTTAAGATCTCACGTTCCGAACACTGCCGCGTCACATGTGAGACTCATTTTGAAATCATTAATTTTTTAGAGAGTTTAAAAATGATAAAAAAATTGGTTGTCTGTAAAGTCGGTTTACGGACGATAGTTTAACGTGACAACGTCATAACAAAACATTGATGAAGTGGTGATGATGACGATATAACGGGACAATGAGCGTAACGGGACTATGAGTCATACTTTTTCGTGCGTGCAGCCGGCGTTCATCGATTTATTAGACGTTGTCACGTCAAAAAATAGCCTATAACGATTAGAAAATAAAAACGAATCTAACGATACTTTCAGATCAATATTAGTCAAACCGTTTACATCCAAAAAACTTTCCCCCCTTCTCACGCACTCGTGTTAAAAATCAAAATCACGAGGTCTGAGTTGAGGCAAACTACCAAATTTATTATAGTAGGTACAATATATTTTCTAAGCAAATCAATTCAGTATGATATGAATGATAATAAATCCAAGCCCCATATTCGTGGTCCCATGTAAGCCGTCACAAAACATGTGATTACATGAAAGCTGAATCACGCAGATAATTTCAGATTGTAGTTTATTGGCTCGAGACATGCGAGCTAGCGATTACAGTAACATCGGAAAATAAAACTTTAATCAATGCTAAGTGAGTTTTGCTCGGGTGCATTAGAAGTTTGTTACTGTTTAGAAATTAGCAGGACAGTTCCATTGCGAACCATACTTTACTTTTTACCCGATAGAGTAAGAAGAAGGGATATGTTTGTATGTGGGTATGTATGTACGAGTATGTTTTTATATGACAGCCTACAGCCGGTAAAGCCAGTAAACGGTTTGATCAATTTTGATGTGCCAGGTGTCGTCAGATTCGTCTTCACTTCCCAAGTGTCTTAAGCTATATTTTTTGTAATAATAAAAGTACATCTATCGTAAAAATAAAAAACGCGTTTTCCGTAACCTCCAACGAACTTTTTCGTAATAAACAAGTGATTTTACTATAGTTATTCTAAATAATGCGCATTTATAATCTTTTACAGCGATTATACTAATACTTTCCCACAAAATACGTACATTCAAAAGCGTATCATGCGTAACGAATTCGTAAGTTAACTGCAAAAATTGCTTTTCTGCAGTCGGGTATTTGATTTTTCTTTTAATTATAGATACTTGTTTGAACTTCTTTGTCTATTTAGGGTTCCATGGTACCATAACGTCTATTATGAATTCATCATGTCCGTCCGTATATTTGAGAAGAAAAAAGGATTGGTACTCCATATACCTAAAAAAAACTTTAAAAAAATCGGCCAAGTACGAGTTTCACTCGCACACCGAGGTTTCCGTACTCCAAACTAAGTTCCTAATAAAATGTGTTTTATGTCTAAGAATATTTATCTTATTTCACATATATTATTTTCTATGGTAGGTATAGCCTAAAATGCTAGCCGTTCAGCACGGCGCCGTCGTACGGGTTGCCGGAGCTCCAATATACAAGTGGACTCACCCAGTATCCCGAGACGGTAGTTCATAGTGACGACGAGCCCCGCGTGCGAGGCCAGCACGGCGCCGTCGTACGGGTTGCCGGAGCTCCAATATACAAGTGGACTCACCCAGTATTCCGAGACGGTAGTTGATAGTGACGACGAGCCCCGCGTGCGAGGCCAGCACGGCGCCGTCGTACGGGTTGCCGGAGCTCCAATATACAAGTGTACTCACCCAGTATTCCGAGACGGTAGTTGATAGTGACGACGAGCCCCGCGTGCGAGGCCAGCACGGCGCCGTCGTACGGGTTGCCGGAGCTCCAATATACAAGTGGACTCACCCAGTATTCCGAGACGGTAGTTGATAGTGACGACGAGCCCCGCGTGCGAGGCCAGCACGGCGCCGTCGTACGGGTTGCCGGAGCTCCAATATACAAGTGTACTCACCCAGTATTCCGAGACGGTAGTTGATAGTGACGACGAGCCCCGCGTGCGAGGCCAGCACGGCGCCGTCGTACGGGTTGCCGGAGCTCCAATATACAAGTGGACTCACCCAGTATTCCGAGACGGTAGTTGATAGTGACGACGACGAGCCCCGCGTGCGAGGCCAGCACGGCGCCGTCGTACGGGTTGCCGGAGCTCCATTCGTAGCTCTCTCCGTGAACGAACACCAGCACTGGGTAGCGCGCCACCGCGTCTCGTACCCCTGCTGGAGGAGTGGGTGAATTAGAAAGGATCAAACTAAACATGCGGCTCTACCGGAAAAGTTACTTAACTTTGAACGACGTCTCAAATTATCTGTTCTGCAAGTGTCATTGCATGTCAACGAGAAGTTGATATAATATTATGTTGAGCATTGCTCAAATTGAAGTAATATTTTAGTAAGACCCAAAGGTACCTGTTGCGAGCCTGTGTTAAAGCTGCGTATCCACTTAGGTTCGAAAATAACGGCGTTCTGTGTGTGTGTAGATATTAGTGTACCTAAGTGGATATTCTGAGGTAGAAGTCTTATTAATTAGAGTTAATTAGAGTAGATTAATTAAGTAGAGTTATTAAAAGTTAATTTATCTTTATTGAGACAAAAATTACTTGACCTTTTACCTATATTTACTTAACTAAATAAATATAGGTGGACATGCCGCCAATAACCAGAAACCAAGAAAAGCTATGAGTACAGGTGAAAATGCGGCTGCAGGACGCATAGTCGCTTGCGGCGGCAATTTCGGCAAATTTCGGCTAGTCTCAGACTTTTTTATTTTATTCGAAAATAGGTTTGCTTTTGACCGTCTATTCACCTGGTGTTAAGCGACAGTTACGATCTACGATGGAGCGCGCTTGCTTAGAAGAAACTTATTCTCTCGCGATTTGAAGACACCTAGATTATATATAGTCGGAAAGACCCTTTCACGATATATTCGGCTGTAACCTTTTTTACGAAAACATATAAACTTTATTTTTCCTTTTGCAGCAAGATACTATAGATCTGCATATATGGTTTTAATTTCAACTCGATACCTTCACGCGTTCGCGAGATAAAGGTCTAGGCACCTGACGGACGGACAGACGGACAGACAGACACGGGCAGACGGACAACAAAGTTATCCTATAAGGGTTCGGTTTTTTTCCATTGAGGTACGAAACCCTAAAAAGATACAGTCGAATTGAGAACCTCCTCCTTTTTGGAAGTCGGTTAAAAGTGTTCACGAACGCAATAAAACTAGCTACGTTGTGACTTATGTTATACAAATAAAATAATATTATACTCAAAAAGTAAACATGTTGTATGAAGGCAATATTCACGCGTATAACTCGACATCCCCTCGTTTCATTACCACCATAAACCACGACGTCAATAAAATAGCAAAGATAGCAGAAGGACAAAACGTCAGAGCAATATCAATAGATACAGAACTTATAAATGGTTGTTACCCGCATCTTCATACGAGTACATGCAAGGAAACTACAAAATATGGGAAGACAGAATCAATGGAATTCAACTTGCGCGCATTTTCAAAATTACTTTATACTACTGTATACTACTTTATATTACTGTATTGCTGCTATATAGAACCGCAAAGAGTCCGTTAGTAGTTCATAAACAATAGAAATACCTTCACAAGTATCTACCAACGACGAAATAAGATAGTGACGTAACGACACTGCCACGGCTATACGTTATTTTTATGTTTGTCTAGAAACCAATGGTACAAAGGAGAGAAGAATGAACGACGATATAAAATGAGTTAAGACCCGCCACGGGGGAATATATTAGCTTTATTTACTGCAAGAGTTTCTTAAGAATTATATTAGCTACAACAGTACAGACCTATACAATTTCAAAATGGCGTTACTTCTCTCCGTAACTTTACCTCCAGTAAATGTGTTCATAGGAGTCTTAATTTAATTTTAGAATTTTAGAAACTAGTAAATAAAAACACCAGTATTACTATCAATCTTTTACAGTAAATTTACAAAAGCAATATCGATCCGGCGAGCTGTAAACTCAAGCGCCAGGCGAAATACGGAAGGAAATATATTAGGGGTGCGCACATTCCGCGGCCCACGTATCATTTCGCTAAAAACCTCCGAACAATTCGAATAAATTCCTTCTCCAGGAGAAGTTATCTGCATTCAAATCCGGGGGAAGCTGTCTATCGGATGGATTGGGGCTTCGAGAGGCACGAGTGCGCTGGAGGTGGAGACAGTGGTTTAATTTCGACATTTTTCCGTGATAGAATTGAAAATGTGTTTTTTTTTTATGGGCAAGTATTTTTTCTACAGGTCGTAACTCGGTATGTCAAGGTGTAGATAGCGGGACGAACAGGACGTCGTGGGCAAGTTTTTTTATAAACTACAAAATATTTAGATATATGTATACTACATATGAAATAAATAACTATACAAAAAGCAAAAAGATTACCCCAGACCGATGAAGGCCTAAAGATAATCCAATCGCTCAAACTCATTACCAGTTGGCAGCGTACCCAGCTTGCTACCATAATTGCCACGTTGAATGGTAATGTGTATGCGTTGGGCCAGATACGCACGAGCATTTTGGCCACGTGTCACATTATCCACAAGCTCAGTAGGTACCCCTATTCCCAATCATTCGGAATCAGAATCTGATCAGAAACTATATCTCCGTCGTTGTCAATTATACTTGTAATAACTATCACTCCGCCATCTAAGTATACTGCTTGTAAGTATAATACTGGTCTTTCGGCCTTTGGAAGTAACCTCCCCCCTCCCCCTTTATCTCACCCATGATGGATCGGGAAGAAAGGGATAAATCAAGTTTTTGTTCGAGTCCCGTTTGGTGCAAAGATACGGCGCGGACGGTTTGTAAGGATTAACGCACCTGTTTTCGGTTGAAACTTTTCTTGTACAGAGTTTAAAAATAAAGTTTAATCTAGACATATAATTTAAATAAGGCGTTGAGATATGTGTTATGTGGGGATCGACGCAAATGGCCAAGAACGCGAAAGACCATTTGGCCTTTTGCTTATTTAAAAAAATATATGTGTGTATACTACATAATACAGGATAATAATTAGTCACTTATTCACGATAACGTCTGTTTATTACACATATACACAGTCAATAAACGAATACTAAATATGCGATAGAAGCACTTCAATAACGAATAAATACAAATACAGGTAAATGATTTTACTGATAATGCAGGCTGCGTGCGCGTGGCTATCGTATCATGAGTAGAAGACAGTGCGGCGACGCAAGCGCATCGTCTGCACAAAACCGGTTCCACAGCGGCCGGCCGCACCGAGTAAATAAAACATAAGCGGCAGCGACCACCAATATTTGAATAAATATAAATATATTGATATAATGATGTATATTATTTTTATTTATCAGCCCTGTTTGTACAAACTGTCCCACTGCTGGGAACGGGCCATCTCCTCATTGTGAGAAGGGTTAGGCCATAGTCTGCCACGCTGGCCACGTGGCAGACCACGGTGCGGGTTGGCAGACTTCACACATCTTCAAGATTATTGAGAACTCTCAGACATGTAGGTTTCCTCACGATGTTTTCCTTCACCGTTTGAAGTTGGCGGCAATCAACAATACGCACATAACTTCGAAAAGACAGAGGTGCGTGCCGTGGGTAGCGAACCCAGGACCTGCGGATCGCAAGTCAGACGGTCTCACCACTAGGCTGCCGGAATGATGTATATGTGTAATGGTAAATATAATAAATGCAATTAATAAATGTAGGCGCTTAAAATACATATTATAAATATTTGTATACTTGCCCGTAAGTATAGAAATATTTATACTTAATTAAATAAGTATAGATATAAATATAGATAGATGCCTACACTTTTATTAGACCCTTCCCTCACAGTTTTGTCCTCTTCGAGTAGGAACATAGAGAAATACAACTAAAACACGGCCATCAAATGATTGCGAAGTAGCTATAAAGGGTTTAACCTTGTTACGCGGATACATTAGCATACGCTGTAATATTCACTACGCCATAAAAGGGTTGTAATAGCTAATTTAGAATGTGGTGTAGATTGATAGACGTCCGGGTCAGACGCGAATTTCAGTTTGCACATTGGTACATAATGTGCTCATGAAAATTGTGTCCGCCAATCATAAGCCAATAGTGATCGTTTAAGCAAATCGATGATATTTCAAAAATGTTACAATGGACCAATTTATGAAATTGGGCCGATGAAGGAAAGTGATTTTTGTGGGATCTTTTTTTGTAGTTGCACTTTTCATTGCATTAATTACGCTCATGTCCAAAAAGATTTTTTAAATGTACATATTATCTTTTTTAAATAAAAACTACGGGTAACTAACGTTTGTTTTGAGTCAAAATATCAGACTATAGTTTCAACCGTATTCGAAGGTCTCTGGCTTTGCGAGGCGCGTCACCAACCAAGTGTGACGTTTGCGCTGTCGCTGCTTCTTTGAATAAGATTGCCGAATGCATTTGGAACTATAGTCGGATATTTTGACTCAAACCAAACGTGAGTGACCCATAGTTTTTATCTAATAAATCTGTCTTTTTTCACTCGACAAAAAGAGTAGAAACAGTAATTTTATAGTTTAAAAAACTGAAACAACCGCCTTCAAAGTACGTTATTTCGTTTACTTGTAATATTAGTAAGAATAATAATTAAACAAGGCGCTCAAGCGTTGAAGTAACTCTATTTTCTCCTTATACACATTGGATGAGGAGTAAGTAGGTTTTACTTTTCAAGCGCAATAAATCCCTCACGATTGTAAACTTTTTAAAGAGACCTCTTTTCGCCCGCTCGTTTCTATTTCAAGAATGACATTTGTCATTGAATGTCATATGCTTCGTCGTCGCAGATTAGAAAATGTGGAGATGTTTATACGAAAAACCTAAACATTTGACACTTTTGTAAAGAAAAACGTGTCAGTGGAACTCTGCGATTCTATAATCTGACGCACTTACTCAGGAATCCAATGAAAATATTTTTACTTTTAGAGATTATTCAAAAAGTAATAAAAGCAATGTTTCTAATATAATTATGGGACCAACTTGGGAGCTTTCTCTATATACCAATTCACGAAACACAAAAATTGGTTCAAGAATGAGAGAGAAATTCGTGTTCATACATAAAAAAAAATATATTATATACGGTATGAATTGATAACCTCCTCCATTTCGAAGTCGGTTAAAAATTGTCACGAATTGCATTGTAGGCCTGCTGGTTTCGATTAGATTCAACCAGCATTTCTTTACTTTTAATAATAATAATAAATAAGTGATTCATGCTGCTCTCATTCTGATGCTCCCACACAGAAGTACCGCATCTTACTCACTGTGTGAGCGCTAGCCAATAAACTAGTTTTCTAAAAGTCATAACCATTTCATCTCAATAGCCCAGATTTGTTAAATACTATAATGTACAATAGTTTCATTTGCCATATAATATAATATACCTTGTTTCTGTATTGTTTTATATTCTGTATAAAATGGGCCTCTCAGTGTTCGTTTCAGCCCACCAAAAGAGTGGGCTTGACCCGAGATTGTTGTTAAATAAAGGGTAAAAATAATAATAAAATATTTTACTGTCAGTGCAAAGAATTATAAATTAAATATCAGCAATAAAATAAACTATTTAGGCAAAAGGGGCAAAATCTGCTTTATGCCGTAGGAATGCCGTGGGTAGTGATTATTCCTACTGCGCTGGTTTTCATTTTGCCCCCTGCGAGCTTAGATGTTAATCAAGTTCTGGTTTTGTAGGACGGGTAAGTACTTAGGGCGGTTTTTTCAGTTTCTTACAATATGACATGTATTTCCATAAATATAATTATGATGTAATGTCTATAGGACCGGTTAGCAACTCGTTGGTTAGGATATAATGGGCGAGATCTATGAAAATGAGTTCGCCGTAGTGTTTGTTCAGAGGTTTGCTCGTAAGTTCATTACTTAAACCAAACATACTAGGGTCGTTCATAAACACTGCCCGGGGCAAGCTATCTCTCTGCAAATCGACAGTAAAGCTGTAGACAGAGTCAGTATTATGGAGAAAGAGACAGAAAACTATAAAAAATACGTATATCTCGTTTTGTAGCTGCATTTGTGATTTTGAAACATTTGAATTGCTTTGTAGGAACTATCTTTACAACTGCTTTTGCTATTTTATGCTTTTTCTAATCAAGATAGATTAACGATTGACCATCAACTGGCCTGATGTTAAGCGACGGTGTGGCCGAGGATGGAGCTCATCTAGAAGATATCTATCTATTCATTCTAGCCTTGATGATTCCAAGATAGTAGTTTTCAGGAAACAAAGAAGGCGGCAAAAAAATCCATTCAACACTTTAAGCATTTTATTTATTGAATTTGATGTGCGAGGTGTCATTATATTTGTTTTGCCTTCAAATTATCACCAGATATATATTTTTTATCGCAAAAAAGAAACGTTCATGTAGAACTTATCGCTGATGGGTCCGAATAATTCTCAAGTGTAGCAACAAGATGAACAGACTACGCTTCTATCAGGTTTTTTGTAAATCCATGAGGAAGCGATATATATAGCAGTGGACTACTTGTGGCTGAGATGATGATGATGATTGTAAATTGAACTGTAAATCTTAGTACCGCGGAGAGTTTTGCGCATTTTGGTTCTCAGACATGCAAATGGTTTCTTTTTTCAATTAAATTATCAAAACTCAATAGATTTTTCTAAGGTAAACTTCATTCTTACCAGTTAAGTAGCATTCAAAATATTTACAAGCACAAAACGGCGAACGAGCCCAAAAACAACATGCGTCCTACCGCCATAAAGCCAGCTATAAAATGATCCCCACATTGTATCATCCACTGCTATCATACATCTCGTTTGGGAAAATAGAAGCTAATCCACAGAAGGGTGTAAGTCTGTCCAATTCCCGCGTTTGATAACATTGTAAATCAATGCTGAAGGCAGGGCGATAAATTTCAACAATGAATTGGGATCTGGCCCCTAATCTGCGTTACACGTCAAAGGACTGAATGGTGATGGAAATGAGTGCTCTTCACTACGGTTTCTGATGTTTAGAATAGGCACTAGCTATGCTCAATGATCTATTATACGCAAATAGGTTTGCCCTAGCTTTACGTGGCAAGCCTCAAGTAAGGTAAGCGCCCGATTCGTCTTCAGTCGCGACATGTCTGAACTGAGATTTTCCATGCTTTTACTTCAATGATAAAGTATATAAAATATAATATTACCTCTCTATAGATAAAATCTCATTAGCTGTGCTATCATTATCATGATAGACCTCTTTCATGAATTTCCAAAAAGACTTGATGGAAGCGGCTTGCATTCAGCGTCTTCCTGCTACTCAGATGAGGTCGTCTGTCCATCTTTTGAAATGAAAAAAGTGTTTATTTTAAATGGGAGTACGAAAGTCTCAATGCGCGAGTCAAACTCATACTTTCGTAAAATAATTCATTATATTATTTGTTGATAAGTTCGCCGTAATTTTGTATAAGTTCCACTGTCTATCTATTTATAATTCCAAAGATACTGCTATTTATATAAACATAGGCAGCCTGGCGCAACTCCATAGAAAATTGTCTAAGTATGGAGTTTAGTCCGAAATTGACATTTACACTGTTTGACACAGACTTCAACATTGTTTTAATCTTTTGTGGCTGCTGTCTATAAAGTCCATTCTTCCAACAACAGACGGAAGGATTAAAGTTACAAATCAGAATTGATGATTTGGATTAAGGTTTTTGGCGGGAACGTAAATCTTTTGACGTTTCTATATTAATTTTTAATAATAATTGTCACTTATTCCGAAAAACATATAAACATTTAATTTAACAGTAATTCAAACAACGGTAATTATCATAACGTTATTTTCAAAAGTTATGTCTTGTAAAAGATGCACAATATGTGGTCTGAAATCTGGGGAAAAAGATGGTTCAAAACGCATTTTCATGGCAAAATTTCCGTTCGACGAAGTAATGAAATTTTACACATAGGCTCAATTTTTAAGAGTCAAATAAAATAAAATGTATTTATTGGCATAAGAACGGTGAAAGTACAGAATACTAACACCATAAACTGATGCTTTAGCTTGGGTTGTTTCCTCACTAGGGAACTCCACAACGGCTTGTACCTAACATTTCGATAACCACAGATGTTTTCATTATGTTAGTTTTTAGTTATTTTGGGCACTTTTTAATGTAATATTAAAAAGCTTATGAGTATGTAAAAAAGTTGAAGCTGTGAATCTCCTCTTTTTTTGAGTCAAGTGAAAAGTCATAACAATTTAACATAATTAATGGAATAATTCCTTTTAATACTTTTTCCTAAAATATTTGTATGTTTTATTTCCGTACAGGAATATTGGAAAGTTAATTAAAATGGTAAAGTGTATAATATTTTTTATCCGTCCCTCAAACCTCCATAAAATTGTCGGGTAAACTCATCACCACTTTCCTAAGGTATGATTAAGTTATTCTTGACAAAGGCAATATGGCCAAACTCCATTAGCCTGCCCGTAGCGCGAATAAAATCAATCAAATTGACAATGAATTGAATTAAGAATTTCGACCTAAACTCCATACATTTCGACTCAAATCAAAATTTGAAATATTTCCATACATTTTTTTTATATGGAAGTGCCGCCTCTTAAGTACGTTATATTCTCTTTGAACATAGGTATATAATTCTAGACAGGCAGACTGACAGACAGAGAGCTGAAGTTTTATAGGTAATAGGCTTCATTGACACCTATTTGGCACGAAAACTTAAAAGTATCCCACAAAGGAAACCTTTTTCTGTCCACAGGCGTAAAAATGATTTGTTAGGTATTAGACCCCTCAGAAATTTCAGGATACCTATTGAGCCTATATACATTGAAAATATGTGCTTTTATTTTGTTTCGAAAAAGAAAAGTATTTTTACCAATCCATGAGAACAATCTGATGCGCTATGCGCTTGTTATTAGTTGAGGTCAATTCTGACCCGAAGACCGTTAGAGTAAAAAAATTCATATGTGATATATTTTGATCATTTTTGATAAACTTACTTCAATAATAAGTAAATTGAAGCGAATAATTAAAAGTCATAGAATATCAAACTCCTTGAACGCTTATTTTCTGAGAAAATTAAATTTTTATCCCAAAATGGGTCAAAATTGACCCGAAGACCTTATGAAGGTTAAATGAGGGAACACATAGCATTGTATGAGCTTACTGCTACCGATTTTGATGCTATACTGCTGAGAACTGATAGTGTATAAACGTATTTTGAAACACAGTGATAATATGGTAAGTCATAAATTATGATAAAGAATTAATTTTACAAAATACTGTCTCGGAATAAAGGTACACTTAACAATCGTCCTATGCAGTTATGTATTTTGTTTTTCTTTCAATATAGAGACGACTAACCAGCCAAACAAATTGCCAACAAACAAGGAATTTTTATTATAATTTCATGCATACAAAATACGAAACAACTTTTTTCCGGATCAAACACAATTTATATAAAATTTATTTTTCCTACTGAACCATTTCAATTAAAACAATAACACATAAAATTGCTTCGCGTACCATTTGATTTAGACGCCTGAAAAAACTGCTATTATTTTTTGCGAACATTCGAAAGGAAAGCATGTTACTTTGGAGCCATTTACTATTGTAATGGAAACAGTAATGTTTTCGAGCACGCTTGTTTCAGTTCGAATGGATTTTCGTTATCAACTAGCAAAACCATATTCGTTTGAACTTTTCACTTTATTGTGCAGTTTTCATTTGATGCTAAAAGCACATAAAACTACATTTTTTAAACTTGTGCGTTGATGCCGTTCTGACCCAGCTCCATTTAAAAGAAGATAGTATTTTGCGATTCTTTGTATCTACATAGTACATATCATATGTATAATTGTGTAGGCTTAATATAAATCACAATGTTCATAATGAAACACTGTGAATGGTACACCTATACCCAAAATAAAATTATTGCAAGTTTTTCAATACAGATTATGCACATTTTTTAAATGCATGAGTGATAAAGCTAACCACGAGCAAATCCTTTTTACAAAAACAAAACTAAAATACTCTGAAAAATTACAGCATTTCAGTTCCATGTAATTTGAGCGATTTACAACATATTTTGTCAACTTCTCGCTGACACGTAATGACATTTGCGATAAGAAGACAGAATTTGAGACGCGCGTTGAACAAAGTAACGTTTTTCGGTAATGCTGTGAATGTATAGTTAACCATTAGCCATAGCCATAGCCTAGTAATTATTGTAATGGATTTATGGATTTGCAATAAACTATAATATATTGTAACAAACAACGTAAACACAACTCGCAGCCACCAAACAAGTGTCAGTCCTCTGACAGACGGAGTGCGGACTGTAAATCACTAGGAGGACCATAAATCTACCTCCACCAATGACAGACGGCATGCTCTTATGCTGTTTTAGGCGTATTCTATTTATTTTTGTGTTAGTTTTAATATTAAAGTCTTAAATTTTCTGTTTCTTTTAATTTGGATCGTCTTCCATAAGGAAAATTCATTAGAATCCACCTAGAATTACAAGCTTCTAGAGCTAAATAGAAATGTTTATTAATTATGTTATTTAGATCTATGATTGGCCACCAACTCGCCTGATGTTAAGCGACGGTGTGGCGGAGGATGGAGCTCGTCGATCTAGAAGATATCTATTCACTCTGGCCTTGAAAATCCCAAGATTTTAGCTGTTGTTACACTGACATTTATTTAGAAATGTATTTGTTAGTAAATAGTAATCGTGTCAAGTCTGCATAAGTAATAATAGTTTTTATTTGTGTGATGAAAACTATGAATGAATATGCAATATAATTATTTATAATTAATAAAATTAAAAAGTTTTATTGCATGAAGTAGTATTTTCTTCAGTGCTTAAAAAATATTCGCAGAAATGTTACATTATGCGGCAAACCCAACAAATTAAAAAAATAACAATAAGTTGTTATTTTTTTGCAATTATTGCGAAATCTGAATATATTTTGTACACAGTTGTGTTCTTGAGAGAGTTGGTCGCGACAGGTTGCCCAACCGATGTGAAACAAAACAAAATATTGTCAGAACAGAAATACAATTATATGTGTATATGCAGTGAATGCCTCACATATACTAAAGTTGAATAGATACAAACGCAGTATAAAACTCACATATACAAGTAACTAAGAGTATATTATAGCACACGTGCAAGTCGAGATCGATAACTTATTACGGGTGTGACGGCATGAAAGAGCGTCATTCCATTTTCCGTCACAGCATACGAATTGATTTTACTGTCAAGGCGCGCAAATAGACGTTTCGAATCAATAGAAAAAACTTTAGCTACTTAGATATAGGCAGATCATTATATTACTTAAAACATTTGATTCTTAAAACCAGTACTTACTTTGATTTTGTGTTGAACATACCGTGAAAGTTATAAATAATCCCGAAAATTATATATTTACAAACAAACCTGCAAAACGTATCTTCAAAAATAATACTTAAATTCAAATTTCAGTAAATTGAATAAGGTTCACAATATCCTTCGTTGTTTCTGCGTCGGAGGTGAAGACCTTTCTAAACGTTATTATTAAAGGGTATTGAAACTTCCAAATCGTTTGTTCCTTATTACTTCCCATTCCATTCCCATTCAGATTCTGTTTGCTAAGTACCTACTTTCTTGTGAAAAACTTTTTGGGAACGCTTCCTAAGATAGAATTTCCTTTTTCAAAACTTTCTAAGCAATCTCTTTAAGAAGTAAAGTCGTATGGTTCATTAGCTTATACCTAGTTCTTTAAAGAGTTTATTTTGTATCTTTCTCTTCAAAAGATTCTAAACATTTTAATAAAATGGCGCTTGTCTTGAATTCTGGGAACATGTGTATGAAGACTTTAGTATTGAACGTAAGAGGTTGTTTCAAATGTAAACAAGAAAAGCTTAGTGTAGCCTTTCGATTTAATAAACCAATCTGTTATTAAAATAAAATGAAAATTAATTAATTATTTACAACTTAAAAATAAAATAAAAATAAACATATAGTACATAAAAATAAAATAACAATAATAATCTACAAAACACTATAATACAAAAATCCCATCTAAAACTCCGCCGTTAGGCAAGGTACCCAGGACGCTGGCCGCGTTTCCCCGTTGAATAATTAAACTCAACCTTTGCTTGAAAAACGCATAGAAAAGGAAAGGAAAGGAAAAAGGATTCGCTTTTTTATTATTTTCAATCGACTTCCAAATCTTCTAATAAAATATAATAAAAAAATAGATGTATGTAGCTAAAGGATTAGCTTACATAATACCATGTAAATTTACTCGTGTCAATATTTTTCAGTAAAACGTGAATAAGTTATTTATCTCACCTTTTTAGAGTTCCGTAGTAACTACGTTATTTCTACGAGTATGTTTGTCTGTTTGTCCGCCTGTTCACAGTCATTTTATACTCAGAGATTACACCACATAAACGAACGTGTACGAGCTAAAACTCCTTCGAATGTTCCATTTATTACAATAGGCAGTTCAATATACGTCAACATAATATAAGAAGCAAAAACATATTCCACCAAACTACAAGTACAACATTTTGCCTCGCCCAATCCTCCAGAAAATGTCATAGTACTAAGGCACAATGATTTAAGTGCTCGTGTGAAAAATGGCCGAGATAACACGTCATATACGTCTGAATAAGTATTCCTTTACCGAAAATACGCTAGGATTTTAGTCTACTTCACCCTGGGGCACTCTCCATTTTGATAGGACGTAAAAAATTCTAGACCCAAGACTGGAACGGCTGAAAATTCCGGCTATTTTCTTTTGAGATAGGAAATTCTGAGCGCTGCAATTTCTTAGTACATAGTGGGAATGAGATGGCTTTATTCCGCTTACGAGCGTTTTTATTTTTCCATTTTCCCCGACTTTTCACTAGTTACGATTGTACTTTTTTTTTTTAATTTTTAATCATGTCACGTTACCGATCTGACACACACATTTTTTATGACTAAATATGTTTTTGGGCACAATTAGAGTTTACTGGCACTTTTTACTGTCTTTCATTACCAAAACACGCCGCGTGAGCAGAGAAAAAACCTACAACTTCATTTTCTGTCGCTAGTGTCACACACATCAATTTACGAGTTGTCACTATTTTTAGCTGACTACCGAAAGAGGTCAATACATGTCTAATTATTTGACACGCTCTACAACCTAAACCGTTTGATGGATTTCAACATTGTATAATGAAGTTGTTTAATTAAATTCATCTCAGTGTCACTCCTACTTGTCGGGTGTTTTAGGGATCGTTCTTCGCTCTTCATTTATGTTCATTGTTAAATATATATTATTTTGTTTTTATTTTAAAGTTTTGACTTATTAATTTCATATACTCTTTTGTTTAATTACATCACGTAATAGTGATAATAAGCAGCAACATAATTGTGACAGCCACCACGTTTTCAACCAAAAATGTTTTAATGTTTAGGAGAGCATTTATTTTGTTGTAATTTGATACTGCTCAGATATGTCTTAAGTACCTGGGCGACCAAGCCCCACGCGGATTTTTTATGACTGGAAATACGAGCAAACTCGGATTCACTAAAAATGAAACCTAGCAAGATCGATTTATCGTCCCCTGATCTAGCTATACAAACCAAATTTAATTAAAACCGTTTTCGAGATTCAGATTATATACATATAGGTATACAAGAATTGCTCGTTTAAAGGTATTAGATACTATCAATATCATATAATTTGACGACAATTGCTAATAATTTCGAGTATATATAAGTTCTAAAAAGTGCGTCAGAAATAAACAGAACAAAACAAACCAACGAGCACATTTTCTCATCCAATAATCATTGTAGCATTATTACTTATGATATATCGTAGATGCATGTCAAGTATGAAAACACGTCATCTGAGTAGCGTGTATCATAAGAGCAGCTTTAATCAAGGGCGGTGAGACGTATGTCAGGATCTGTGGGGGCTATAACGGTACCTCATTTACGGTTATTAAAAACCGGTGACTATTTTGGGGAGGACCTTAGGCTGTAGGTGTAAACTGGAGGCGGGATGGTGTTTGTATGGGAAAACGACGCAGAAGCAGCTGTAATCTGTATAGCTGTGTAGCTGTATGTGCCAGCATTATTGTGTTTCACATTAAAGAGGAAACATCAACATGATAATTTCAGCCATAAGAAGTCCACAACTGGACATAGGCCTCCCCCATGGACTTCCAAAAAAACCGAATGGAAGCAGCTTGTATCCAGCGTTTTACCGCCGATTTTTTTTGCGATAGACCGTTAACTCGCCCGTTGCTAAGCGAGGAAGAGATCCACGATGGAGCACGCGCATCTAGAAAAATCATATTCTTATATTGAGGAAGATCCACTCAAGAATCGTATGGAACAACTAATTTTGACATCGCCAAAAACTTTTATATCTTACGCGCGACATATTTTATTCTGAGAGGATCGAGGCAACTAAACTCGATATTATAGAATGTTTTTCCCATAAATCCTGCTCATTGTCCCAATTTTCCGCTTTACTACCTTTTCCGCTCTCCCGCGCTAGCTTACACCGCGCCCGGCGCCCGCCCAAGCCGTAGGTGCGGTGTATTACATATGCGCGTCTCGCCCCCCGTTAGTGACAAAGCCCTGGGCGGGACGTGGAAAAACGCGGATTTGCCTCAGATATTCGGCCGGCTTCAGGTAATGCACGTTTTAATAAGAGAGATTGGGGAGAGCTACCTGTAGGATATATAAAAGTAGATCTGAAGTAACTAACCCGGGTGTCTTCAAGTCTAGAGTGAATAAGTATCTTCTAAGTCTACGTGCTTCATCTTCGGCCACAGTATCGCTTTCCATCAGGCGTGCTGGTGGTCAAACGTAGAGCTATTCTATATATATATATATATATATGAAAAACTGAGTTTGACAGTGTGTCATTCATGATGATGAACGATGCACTTCAGAATTATTCATACTCAACGGTCTGTACGTACTAATATACAAATTATTTATATTGTAAAAGCTAAATAACACACACACAATAGCACACATACGTCTGAAAAAAATCTGTTTACTTAGACAGTTGAGCAAAGGATGTCAATGTTAATTGTTAATTCGTGCAGAAGTAGAAAATTATAAAACTTATCTTTTGTAGCATGTATACTAACGTAATGTATACCGTGACTCGTCCGGTCAAACCTAAGTGACTCGTCCGGTCAAACCTAAATAATTGGGTCAAACACGTTCATAATTGGCGCTGACCGTCCCAACTTTTACAGAGAGCGAGATTACAAACTCGTAACAAGTCTTTTGAAACTTCTGCAAAGATTACTCGCAATACATCTCCTTTAAAGCTCGGGGCCTGCTCTGGACATGATTTAAACAGGCGACACCTTTTCCCGGTCACAACTCCCTTTTAGTTAATTTTTTTAACTTTTTACAACGAAAGTAGCATCATTATTCTCTCTCCTCGTCCAATTAGCGACATTCGTGAATTTTGTTACAAAACTCGTTCATTTATTTTTAATATCCTGCCCTCTTTGATAATTTTCATATCCGGTTGTAATTAATGTGATTTTTCGAGTGAGAGCACGGAGCTCTTTTGAAAATTAGCACAGTGGTGCGTTGGGATTTTAACTGAAATTTTAAATCAAGTTTTTGACCGTTTTGTCCGTTTTTAGTCCCTGCGACGATGAGGTATTTATATTCCTGCATGGAGCATGTTGAAATTTTTATATTTAGTGGCCGCTAGCGCACTTTTGGGAGATTTAATTTAATATTAAAAGCTCGGGAAAGTTGCTCTACAAAGTCGCACGAGAGTTGTGAGGAAATTTGATCAAGCGAGCATGTGGAACATTTTCAGGTATGGTCTAAAAATGTTAGAAACTTTCTGATGGAATTGTGACAAGCAATCATATTTTTAGAGAAAATTTTAGAACAGAAATGGGTCCGTCGCCTTATTATTCATGCTTAATTCATCATCACTAGTCAACAGCACAAATCTTAAAAAAATGTGTAAAAATATAAAAACACCATCAATTACAAAAATATTGAAATTGGTTCCTTAAAATAGTTCAAAATTTCAAACAAATGCATAAAATACATATATAAAAATTTACTTTACATACCCCATCCACAATGTCTTTCTCTATGTTCGTCTTTGTTGGTATATGAGTGTCGGTCAAATCAGTACCCTTTTTAGGGTTCCGTACCTCAATAGGAAAAAACGGAACCCTTATAGGATCACTTTGTTGTCCGTCTGTCCGTCTGTCCGTCCGTCCGGGTGTCAAGACATTTATCTCGGGAACGCGTGAAGGTATCGAGTTGAAATTAAAACCATATACGCAGATCCATAGTATTTTGCTGTAGAAAGTTAAAATTAAAGTTGTTTTAAATTTGGGCCCTCAATCCTTGCATTATTTATTTGTGATTAAATTAAAAATATCAAATTTTCGGATTTTTTCCTATATATGTACTCTAGCACAATGCTTCTTGCCAAATTTCATAGTTCTAGGTCAACGGGAAGTACCCCATAGGTTTTGGTTCCCCTGTGAGTGTAGAAATGTGCGATTTTTACGACATATTCAGCTGTAACTTTTTTTTACAAAAACCGGGAAATTTTATTTTTCTTTCTGCAGCAAGATATTATGGATTTGCCTATGCGGTTTTAATTTCCACACAATACCTTCACGCGTTCCCGAGATACAGGTCTTGACACCCCGACGGACGGACAGACAGACAGATGGACAGACGGACAACAAAGTGATCCTATAAAGGTTCTGTTTTTCCCTTTTGAGATACGGAACCC
Source organism: Lycia hirtaria (assembly GCA_947563715.1). Lineage (NCBI taxonomy): Eukaryota > Metazoa > Arthropoda > Insecta > Lepidoptera > Geometridae > Lycia > Lycia hirtaria. The sequence continues at coordinate 33,429,674 of OX387375.1, forward strand.
TAAACATAACACAAAATATAACTTTACCCAAAAACAACATTTACCTTGAGCAGGTGCGTAGATGTTCAAATAAAGGCAGTCTTCTGACTGATTCGTCAAGAACGGTAGTATCCTCTTCAGATACTCCAACCTCCCCCTCGATATCCTCTTCAGCACGGCCGTCTCGTTCCTTATATCAGGCAGCACTTGTGGACAAACCGGACTGAACTCTTCAGCTATCTTCACACCAGACCACTGAGCCCCAGAAACTGGCGGCATGAACCTTAGCGAGCCGATGGGAGGCGACGCGTACGGCACCCCCCGGAATACTTCCACAGGCTCAAGGAATCTAGATTCCGGAGTGACTATGAATCCCCTTATATCTCCATACTTCGTCCTGACTACTCTAGAGCTTATAAACGGTTGTTGAGGCTTCTCCTCCATGGTATCTCCCCTGACTAGTTTGGAAGTCAGTACTGGAAGCGTGACGAAGTACAGGACCTGGAGAAGGATCATCTTCGTTGGTGTCAGCTTCCAGCTACTGACTGTGTTCTATGCTATAAGTAGACCATGGTGGTGGAGACGGCTGCAGTCACTGGACAATCTGAAAAGAAAGAGAATGTATGTTTAATTAGTGTTCAAATTAAAATTGTGTAAGTTTTTGTATTTCGGACAAAAAGCTGTTGATACAATGATCACAGCTTGCCAAAAATCCATACTTAACAATTAAGATGCACGTTCTTGACACAATTAATGTTTTCTTAGGTTTTGTTTCATTTCAAGGAATGAATTCTTAGTCGCCATCTTAAGTTTTTTTAGAATTGTCAAGGCTAAAGTGAATAGATAATCTTCTAGATCGACGAGTTCCATCCTCGGTCACTCAAAGATTTATTGTTTGTTGTCTCAAGTTTATTTAAAATATATATATAAACACAAAAACAAATCAAATTCAATAATCTTCCGAAACACAACAACGAATCAATTGAAAAAGTTGACAGAGTTGCCTGTCTAAAATTATTATCCCTGTTTGTGCCACACAGTTGCCATTTAAAAAAACTTGTTCGGAAGTATCGGCGTTTTGGGAATTATTAGCATAATTTGTTTTCAGTACGATAACGAATTTACCTCCCTCCCATTACCCCCATTTACCTTTTCCAAAACACCTTATTTGCATAATCGATAAACGTAAACCTCGATTTATTATTATGGGGCTACAAAGGAGGAAGAATCCAAAGTTAAGAGTTTGTCGCGATAATAACACATGTTTGCTTACTTTCTATAGTTTTATTTTACATTTTACATATTTCTTAATTAACTTTAATCACAAATTTTGTATTCAAAAGATTGTTTTCAACATATTTTTCGGTGTACTCGGGATTGTTATGGTAGAAATTTTAAAATTTCTATATGTTAAACTCAAAAAAACCTTCATCATTATCATCTCAACCATAAGTAGTCCACTGCTGGGATTAGGCCTTCCCCACGAATTTCCAAAAGACCGACTGAAAACGGCTTGCAGCCATCGTCTTCATGCCACTTGCATGAGGTTATCTGTCCATCTCTTGACCAGTCTTCATACGCTACCTGACGCTTTCTTGTGCGTGGTCTCCACTCGAGAACTTTACGGCCTCATCAGCCTACGGGCTATGTACCCTGTCCATTGCCGCTTCAACTTGCTAATCCGCTGTGCTATGTCGGTGACTTTTGTAGGTACGCTTACAGATTACGGGTCTCTTCATTTCTGATTCGATTTCGTAGAGATACTCCGAGCATAGCCTTCTCCACAGCACGTTATCGTAGCTTGAAAATCTTTATACTTCGTACAAGTTTTATTGAAACAATGATAATCGTGCTTACGATAATTAATAAATGAGTATTATTATTATCATATATATTATTTATTATGAATGTAATTTAGAATACTAAGCAAATAAACTCTGACTTACTCGATATTTCTTCTATAAAGCCATCAGAAAGTTCGAAAGCCAAGTTTTTTTATTACACTAAGTCTGTTTTAGAAATAAGCATCAAATTAGCAGTATCTGTACACTTTTCACGACCTCCTAACATTGTAGCTGTTGTAAAATCACGTAAACTGCACTGTGAGATCGTAAAATACAAAGTTTCGGTCTGCAAACACATTACACATGATTGCCAACAAAACTACTAATAAATCTGGGGTCACTATTATGCTACTTACATTCTATTCATCCGTGTCTTTATTGACGCACATTTTAAATGACTTCGCACACTGAACTGACTCGAAACTTCGTCGACTCGAAGAATTGCAAGCTATAATTCAAACTGTTTTGTACTGCACTGTTACTTTTATTATTTCACCGTTTAGGATGTAGAAAGTAATATAGAAACATACATATATATATACAAAATATATACACTCGAAAAACATAGACCTGCTTCTTGCGCGGTCGGCAAAAAATCCTAGACAATTACGAGAACAACTGAAAAAAATAATTATAAAAATAAAAACCTAATATTAATTAGTGAATGAATATTAGGTTTTCATTTTAATAATTATTTTTTTTCAAATCAAATGCAAGATCCTCTGAGCTCGCATTTGAGTGCTCTGTTTTGAGTTTATTGTAAATCAAACGTGTACGGTGTGCGTTGTTCTTTACTAATCCATTCCTACGTAGGTACGTATCGGAGCCGAGTTATTGGAACCAATAAATTCGTTTCAGATAAACAGACGCGGGTAAACATGTAAATGGTGTCTCGTAAAATGTTCCTGGAATAGTACAGGAGCTCGTGCTGGCAGGAAGTTGCTAAAATTATTTTTTTTGAGTTGGTACTACTTAATATTGTTCTAATTGTGAATTTTGAATAACACGAAGCAAAAGTTTTCAAGATTTTACCACAGGACAGACAGTACTATAGTGCGCTAGTCAGTAATACATACACACTTTGAATAAGAATATTTATTAGCCTTGAATAACATACATGTTACAGGTAAGTCAGAATTACACATAATTATGACAAATTAACTAAACTTTATAATAATACCATAAAATAATAAGATATTTTCGTTAAATTAAATCGAAAATATTTTAATTATGGTATCCAATAATAACATCTGTTTTAAGACTCTAAACGTTAAGACAAGAATAATGTAAAATATCAATATCTACCATTAAAAATACATTATCTAGTTAAGTAAGTATATATACTAGTAAAAAAAAACTACAAACAACTACAAATACCAAAATATTATTATATTTTTGCAATGACTGTGCTTGCTCTGTCTTTGTAAAAAATGAGGATTTTGAAAAATCCATTTCCATATATTGTTGTCGTCTGTATATAATACACATACATGTATGAAGGTTGTCGTTTGATTGTCGCTCGCTCGTTACGCTTGTTACGTTAATTGGGTATGTAAAGAAAAATGTAACATATGCTGATTCCAAAACCATTTCGAGATTATATGTCTATAAACCATATTTTTTTATTTAGGGCACATAAAATGATGAGATCGCGAAAATTTTTGCGAAAATATAAAAAATATTTGACCTTCAGTCGACCTCTAAAATGTAAAATGAAATGTAGTTTAGTTAGTAAAAAAGATGAAACTGACAGCATTGGCATTGACAAGAGAGACAATATCTCTATGACAACTGTCATACCAAAATAAATAAACAAAGAAAATAATTATTTTGTGTGTTTGGTGCTCTGCTACTCTATTCATTTGTATTAAATTAATTCTGTTCATTATCTTTACGACGACTGTGCTTTTCTACCGTTTTGATTGATACTGCATTTACGTTGACCACTGCTTTGTTATAAGGAACTGTTTGCCTACTGATTGGATAAATTATGGATAATTTTGTACGTGCCGACTCTGCTAACTTACCTAAGGTTGAGAATCTTATCATTCTGGAGTTCATCTCAACTATCGACAAGAACAACATCGCAAAAATCCGAGGAGCTAAAGAGCTAAAACTTATGAACAATGCCAGGATATGAAATAAAAGTGATTGACAGTACATAACTTCTTTTTTGAAATGATTTTATTGTGTTTAATTATATACCAATTTCATTGTAATTATATAAGGGATTATTTTATTTACATTTATACATTATTTATTTTATTCTGGTTCCTTTTTCTGGTTCATTGTACTGCAGCATCAATGCTTCGCCCAGGAACATATTCTACGTTAACTTGTTCACACCAGTCTTTTAAAGGTTTCCTTTACTTGAAAAAAAAACAGTTTATTAGGATTTTTGGCACGAAAGTCGAAACATTTCACAGTTGTAGTTTCTGAATAATATTGTGAATTTGTTTCATTTCAATGCGCAAACACAATCGCGAAGACCTTAGAAAACATTAATTAATTACAACGAGCTCAATATTAATTATTCTTTTTTTCATTCTTTATGTTTACACAACGTATTTGTTTTTTCAAAACACAACAAAAACCGATGATCTCTTGTATCAGTCAGAGACAAAAACGAATATAGGTACATGACACTGTCAAGTTGACTTATATGTATTTTTTAGTTCATGTTGGCTATCACAACATCTTATTCAGTAGGTACGATGACGTCATCCTTCCTACTGACGATTTTATCTTTAAAAAAATATTAAAAAATAAGTACTGAACAGAATAAAAAAATATTGAAATTAGTTTTTCTAAATGATCCATTCTATCATATAAAAATATAAAAAAAATACCAAAAAAAAACTTTACATACCCAATTGGCATTCGAAAGCTTGAAACCTGCAACGTTTGTCTCGACTGTCAACCGCGCCGCAAACTCCGACAAACAATGGGGTGAGCGCGGGGAGCGGGTGAGGACCCCGAGATTGGCGCAAGCAGAGTGTCAGTTCTGTATGTTATACTATTAATGTCTTCTATGGTTCTTCTTCTTCTTTTTTGTATTAGATGCATTAAAGCATTTGCCAGTGTCAAGTAATAGGATTTTTTCAAGTTTCTTGAATAAAACAAGTTGTAAATGTTCTAGTCACAATCTAAGTCACGTATACAGTCAATTTATAAGTCGAGTCCTGCTTCAGTAAAGTGGTGGCGACACTGGCGACTTTACTGGAAGCTTATATGAAGTTTTGTCGACAACGTAAAATGACACGTCCTTTTAACTGCTTAATTTCACTTGCCCACACTCATGTACTTGATCGAACACTTAATGAATAAAACACCACCATTTTGATCGCATTAATATTCAAAATAACACAAGTTTAGGAAAATAAAACAAAGCAACAACATGTTTCGATGACGTTCCCGCCAAAACTCCTCTTCTATGGTTTTACATTAAAAGTAGGTATTTCTTCTTATTTTTCACTTTGTACAGACTGCAGCATTCTTAATTTTAGTTGACGTATTTGGCTATTTCTACGCTTTTCAACAAAGAGTTTGTTTATGTACGTGCAGAAAGTTAACGTTTGACTTTGTCGCACTGACCGAAGTGAGGACTTTTTTGCACTAACATAAAACATTTGACCACCTTGCCTGATAGTAAGCGACGATGTAGCCAAAGATGGAACACGTTGATTTATAAGATATTGATTCACTATAATATAACTTTGAAATTCTAAGATTATATTTATTAGGAAATAGAGAACATGGGAAGTAGTTTCGCTGCTGTGCAGTACGCATAAAAAATACGTTATCATTGTTATTTTTAAAAGCATGCCTATTTTAATCCAAGTTATGTATATAAAAATGACAACGTAAATTTCCTAAACTATTTATTAAATTATATACAATGACCAGTAACACCAATGTAATTACTTAATATAGTCACAATCATAAAGACAATGAAGCACTTGAGTAGTATCCAATTTTAAAATATTTACTGCACAGCAGTCGATATGTAAACATATTCTGCAGTGTGCTCCCCGACTATACGGGACCCAGTGCCCGGTTTCCGTACGCAAAGCAAGGCCCCGTGAATATTTATAGGCTAGGGATAGATTTGCGATTCTTTTTGATTCGGGTTTGTATTATCTGGGAAATTAACATTCGAGGAAAAACTGTTCCTCCTCTTTGCTATCTAAATTCAAGTGTTCCAGGAACCTCTAATAAATCTGAGTGTTTTTATCCAATCAGTAAATAGAAATAATGTAAGGAAGTTACTGTTAGACGCTTTATTAGGGCAGATTGAAAAAAAAACCGGACAAGTGCGAGTCAGACTCGCCCACCGTGTGTCACAATGTCGTAGTTTTTGTCACTCAAGTCAGTAGGTACACTGGCTATTGGGATGGATTATGATGATGATAAGGTGTAATTTTCGTACATTTTGTTATAGATCATGCTTAAATTTACACATGTAAGTAAACCAACGCCCTAACCCTCTAACACCCTATCCCTCCCATATAACCCTCCAACTACAGTCAAATGTGAAAATAGGCGTGATTTTATGTACGTATTATGTGTACAGATTATGCTGGATAAATTTTCGAACACATGCAAGCTATTCTCAATGTCAATTAATGCTAAAAAGACTGTTATCATGGCGCAAGGGTTTGCGGAAACACCAACAATCTCGTTGGATGGCACACCCCTGGAAGTAGTGGAGTCGTTTTGCTACCTGGGGTCGACCGTGACGAGCAATCTTTCGCTTGATGCGGAGATCAATACTCGCATCGGCAAGGCGGCAACAATGTTCGGGAAGCTTAGTGCAAGAGTTTGGGACAACAAACATCTGACTATTAACACTAAAACGATCGTGTACCAAACATGCGTATTAAGTGTTCTCTTGTACGGAGCTGAGACCTGGACATCTTATGCCAGGCAAGAGAGACGACTGAACTCCTTCCACATGCGCTGTCTTAGAAGCATTCTAGGCATCTCCTGGAGAGATAAGGTGACAAACGAAAGAGTGCTCGAGCTCACAAAACTACCAAGCATAACCGCCCTGCTAAAGCAGAAGAGGTTGCGTTGGTTAGGTCACGTGCACCGGATGGAGCCCTCTCGTTTACCCAGACAAACTCTCCTTGCAGAAATTGCTAATGTCAAGCGACCAGTGGGCCGTCCCCTGCTGAGGTTCAAGGACAGCGTGAAGCGAGACATGACCTCATTTGACATCAACTTTTCTCTCTGGGAAGATCTTGCAGAAGATCGTGATCAGTGGAGAAAAGTTACTGCTGATGGCATTAAACACCATGATGATGCATGGCTGGAGGTGCTAGCACAAAAACGTTCCCGCCGGCATAACATAGCCAATTCCACCAACTTAGCACCTCCAACCAATAACCAAGGGTTTGTCTGCCAGCGGTGTAGCCGCAACTGCGGTTCCCGGATTGGCCTATTCAGTCACCAACGACGGTGTAACTCCACTTTATGACGCTGCTTAAATCATCCGACAGGATGGAACAAGGCCCATGATGATGATTATGTGTACACATACTATGTATATTATATGGGCACATAGCACGTAGAACTGATGGCCGATGGGGCCGAAAGGTTCTCGAGTGGAGACCACGTACCGGCAAGCGCAGCGTAGGAAGACCAGCCACGAGATGGACAGACGACCTCATACAAGTGGCGGGAAGACACTGGATGCAAGCCGCTTCCCATCGGTCTTTTTGGAAATCCATGGGGGAGGCCTATGTCCAACAGTGGACTTCTTATGGCTGAGATGATGATGATGATGATGATTATGTGTACTATTCTTCTATTGTATGAAAAAATGTGTAATGTACTAGCGAAAATTGCCGCAACAACTGTAACATTTTTTAAATTCAAAAATAGGCTTGCGCTTGACTGTCCACCTGGTCTTAAGCGACAGTTGCGGTCTAAGATGGAGCGCGCTTGCCCTATAATATATAGGTACTATAGTTAATCTCAACTTCACGTAGTACCAAATACTGCCAAAATGTCAATAGGAGGTCATTGTGCGACATCGATTGTGCATCGTCAATCCAAAGCAGTTACCGTCAACAAAACAATCAGCAAACATTTCATTATCAGCATCATTGCGGCGTCGAATTGGAACCGCATCCACAAGGAAACTCGCACGTTCACAAAAACAAACGCTCCCGATACACATTAGAAAATTAGTATTCTAGAACGCAGTAAACCAGAGTACGTGTGTCATTTGCATAATAGCAGTATCTGACTACGGAACGTTTTATATGAACAGTAGATATTCGAGCTAGGCTTAGCAGTTGCGACACATTATGCTTCGGATAGTCTGTGGAAGTGAACGTTGTTTGTGGAAATAGATTTGATATTATACTGAGTGACTAATGTTTACGTTTTTAGGGTTCCGTAGGTAGGTTCTATTAGGAACCCTGATAGTTTCACCAAGGCTGTCCGTCCGCGGCATAGCTCAAAAAACCTTAATACTAAAGAGCTGTTTTAAGATCACATAAATTATGATATATAACTACGGAACCTTACATTGCGCGTGGCGCCACACGCACTTGGTCATTTATTTTTATTACATTTATATTTTTATTTTTATTGATATTTACTATTTTGCTTTTTACTAAAAAAATTGTATATCAAACTTCCTCCCTTGTTATATAATCTATTATTATATTTATTTAAGAAAGCTATATTTTTTGTAACAATAATAATACTATTGAAATAAAACCCTTTTATTATATCACAGTTTAACACCTTGAATAAAGTTTCACAACCGTATTCCAGTACATAATATCGTAAATGTATCCCTAAATAGGAAGCGGCAACGAACGGAAAGACTTTCAGTTTTCAGTCGCGAGATAACTGCGGTTGGATTAATTAGATGAATATGTTTGAAGACGCCTTCGGATGTGATTCACTTGTGTGTGACATTAATGAGTAATTCAGAATGAGAAATTGGTGCTTATGAGTTGAGTATTCAGAGTGTAAGGGTTTGATGAATGACTTCCGCAGTATTTATTGCGGGGAACATGCTTCAAATTTTGCATTATGTGATATCACTCGCGTGGAACGTGTGGAAAACTGTCATCTTCTTCGGTATATATTTTTGCTTATGTGAAAATATGCGTCGATTAATTTTGACGTGACAATATCTAATAAAAACTATTAACAATTGTTGTTATAATTAATATATATAATTAATAACTATAACTATTATTGTTATAATTCCATATTAAGATACTTAATGTACCTACAAACTGCAGTAAAATTATTTGAATTTGAATTTGAACGTCGGCTGCATGCACGAAAAGTGTATGTCCCGTCCCGTCCCGTTACACTCATTGTCCAGAGCTCAATTTTATTCATAAAAGTATGCAATCATTTCATCAATGTTTTGTTATCACGTTGTCACGTTAAACTATCGTCCGTAAACCGACTTTACAGACGACCAATTTTTTTAATCAAAGTAGTCTGAATTTTGGGAACACATGAACATTCATTCATTATATACTTTTTTTCTCCTCTTGTTTTTTTTTCTCCTAAGACCCTAAACTTTAAATATTGGCCTTATAAGCCTTATATATGTTATTTAAAGTAAGTTATGAAGGACTATAGATTTTGTTGAATAAATAAAATATAATAAATTATTCAAGCATGACCACAGATTGCACAATAGTCGGTATGCGCGTTCTCAATTCAGTCCGTCGCAATAGGCACGAGCCCGCAATTTCCTCTCCAACGTCCTATTCATGACTTTATAGTATGAGAGCTTGCCGTTCCTAAACTATGAATATGATATCTATCATCATTGAAATAAATTTACACAAATAAAATTTTAATCTTTTTAATTTTATAATAATCAACCATCAAATTTTTAAATATTATAAAATTTTGAGGCTATAATTAAATAATAATAACCAAAATTGTTGAATAACCCAACTTTTTACATGAGTAAGAAAAGATCTAATGAAAAATATCAAAACATAATATATTTATTATAATTTGATATATTTCTATAGACCTACCTACATTATAATGACACTGTAAAACGGATAATGAGTCAAGCATCAAATTAACTTTGATCGAAAAAACTCTTACTGACTACCTAAAAATATTTCATAACATTTGGCTCCCTAGCTCTCCGCTTACATTTTATGCTTTGAATATAGACAAGAGTTGCCTAGGTAGCCTGACAAATGACGATCCCAGGGTATCTTATAATGGGTGTAGTTACGGAGAAGAATAAAATACTTTTTGTAAAAGATGGGTATGTTTAAAAAGGTCTTATTAACTAGTGCGTATTCTGGGGTAGTAATGTTCTTATTATCCTTTGAAAGGAGAGGTTGTATGGGTTGAGTTTATCAAGTAATGTGGTCATTAGTGTAATTATGTGTAACGGTTTTTGTATAGAATTTTTGATTTTCTTTAGTATTCAAAGGGTAGATCGACGTATCCGTGGAAGACAGACACAATTACAAGGCCCTGGGTTTTCTGGAGGAGGCTTTTTTCTGATTATCTCTGAAGCATGTTTGACAACATATGTTTTTTTTTTGTATTCTAAACTAATACATGTCTTTGGCTGATTATTTTCATGATCAAATTTCTTGTTTAGAATTGCGACCCAAATATTTTTGATTTTGAAAATCGGCCCAAAATATCATAACAGCAACCTTTTCCGCCTTCTTTAAAATAGCTTATTTGCCTTAATTTTACATTCCTTCAATAATTACACACAGAAACTTTGATTAGTTGAATTTCAAGTTCTCTACTAACACTACCGTGTTGTAACCAGAAAACCCTTGTTACCTTCACATCAGACAAAGTACAATGAAGGCAATTACTAGTTATTTGGACCAATCGAACTATCAATACATGTCTGCTGCGTAGGAGTGACTTAATATTGATAAGGTCGATATATATTTAGTTTCTGGAACAACCTACGCACAGAACTTATCAAGAAATGGAGAGTATGTATTTTTACCTAATGTTCCACCTACTGTACCCATATGCGCAATAAAGACATTATGAATTATGAAATTTGATATACTTACCTAGGGAGATTTCTGGATCGAAGACTCGGTGCGGTTAGTACGAGGTGGATAGGTTTAGGTAGGTTTGTTATAATTTTATCGTATTAAAATCTTGTATCATATTGGCAAACGTTATGAAATTATGTTTTGGTAGACTATGGTATTCCCCTTCTCACTATGAGAAGATGGCCCGCGCTCAGCAGTGGGGCAATTTGTACAAATATGTTATAAAGAAATAAATAAAAAAAACTATTAATCTAGATTTCAGAGTTAACTGTGTTGGAGCAATATCCTTGACATTTAATAACTGAATGAAGTTTGGGATCATTATACATTTTAATATACCTAGATGAATAAATTCGAGACTGCAAAATATAACTCTGGTTTTATAAGCTGCTTTATCAACTGCTTTGTAAAGAAGTATTAGTGATTTATTTAATGTGCTGTTTATTTCATTTTGTAAATTATTCATTTCATTTATTATTTATCCATTTAATATAATTCGATTTATTTATTTATTTTATTTGATCGATTTAATCTCGGTTGTAATTTGTGTAACATTGTAACTGTTTCTGTATGGGTTAAACAATACCTGAAATGAATAGATTTTATTTATATTACTTTTATTCAATGATTAAATTTATTTTTCAATTATTATCATTATCATTTATCATAGATTTATCAAGTTTATCATTTATCAAATGGAAAATGAAAATTCTTTGGTGAGAAAATAGGAAAGTCCGTCTTAGTAGTTATCCGTCTTGTCCGTCTGTCCATCTGTAAACACCTTCTATCTCGGGAACGCGTGGAGGTATCGAGATGAAATTAAAACCATATACGCAAATCTGTAGTCTCTTGCAGTTGTAAAAAAAACTTCTCTAAAAAATATCGTATTTTTTTTTTACATAGAACAAAAACATATTTGGCAAAAACATTGTCTTATAGTACACATAAAGTAAAATCCAAAAAAATTACATTTTTAATTTAATCACAGAAAAAGGGTATCTATGCAAAGAATGAGGGCCCAAATTTTAAAGTGAGTTAAGTGGTTTCTCAGTGCGTGAAGGTAAATTGGAACATTGAAGCTATTTGCGTTAATGGGTAGTAAAAATTATACCATATAACATAATGTTTTATACGAAAAAACGTAACCTTCTTAGAAAAACGGATATTTCCCAATAAATCGAAACCACAAAAATATGCCTTTATTTTACACGTTCCGTACCAATTCATTATAAAAACTCAATTTAATAAAAACTCTATGAATTTATTTTTCCCAAACGCTCAATAATCCAATTAAGCTGTTTCTATAAACAAGAAATAAATTCACATTATTCTTACAAAATACTTTCCTTAAATAACGGGGACTTCATTCAGATTGGGGAAACAAATACTTTTTATATTCAAAGGCAAATAGACATCCCACGCACAGTTTATGTCGAACTTTACTGAGACGTAGGAAAATAAAATGTAAGTAACATGTAACTTGACGAACTTGAAGATCTGTTCGTCCAATTGTAAACAAGGCAATATATCGACGGTAATAAACGTAACTACTGTAACCGACACCCAAGTCATATTTTTAGAGTTCCGTACCTCAAAAGGAAAAAACGGAACCTATACAAGATCACTTTGTTGTCCGTCTGTCCGTCTGTCTAGACATTTTATCTGGGGAGTAGGGAACGCGTGGAGGAATCAAGTTGAAATTAAAACTGGCTGGCCTTGTGGCTCAGTTGGTAGTGTGTCTACGTCTACCTGCTGAACTAAAAGGTCGTGGGTTCGATCCCCACCCAGGGCAAACATTTGTGTGATGAGCATGGATGTTTGTTCTGTGTCTGGGTGTTTCTATGTATCATATGTATATATTTACAAAAAAAAAGTATATATGTAATCTATCAGCCATCTAGTTCCATAGTACAAGCTTTGCTTAGTTTAGGCTAGATGGTGTTGTGTGAAATGTCAAAAAAAAACCACAGATTTGTAGTCCCGAAAAATCAAATTTCTCGAGATTAGTAGTCAAAACGACTGTAAATTAATTAATCAAGTAATTTGAGTACTAATCTGTTGGGAAAAAATTGTCAATCTTCTAAAAAGGCTATGGTCAATGTTTGACGCAGAGTCAAAGTTACCCACGTAGACTGTATCGTACACAAAGTTACAGACATATTTATGTCGCAAAAAACCGCATATTTCGATACTCACAAAAGAATAACCATAACCTTTGGGACCTTTGATGAATATCATTGATTGAGAACTGCTAGATTGTGGAATACACTTCCTGAGTGGGTTTTCCCCGTAGATATAATCTGGGTGTCTTTAAATCGCGAGTGAATTGGTTTCTTATAGGTAAGTGCGCTCCATCGTAGATCGCATCGTCGCGAGCGTGCGATCACATCAGGCGAGTTGGCGGTCAAGCACAAACATATTAAATAAAAAAAATGTTTTCGTATCGGTTTTACAACGTAAATTAACAAAATATAAAGTACAAAATAGCCACAGAATTGAAAATAGTAATAATATTTACATTTTGTATATTCATTTATTTTTAACCTATACTGTCCCACTCCTGGGCAAAGGTCTCCCCCATTTCCTTCCATAAATCACGGTCCATATTATATAATTATTATACCTGGCAGACCTCCAACTCGATGGTTAGATGACATCGCCAAGGCAGTGGGAAGACTGTGGATGAGGCTGGCGCAGTCTCATCCACAGTCCCATACTCAGCAGCGGGTGGACAGTGGTTGATGATGATGATTATAATGATATATACGAGTATACCAAATGTACAAAAAATCTTAGCAATACAAAAATTACTAAGAAATATAAATAAAGATAAAGACACGCACACTCTCAATTACCTAAATCTCAAACTCAACTACATCAAGAACCTAAAGAGCATAAACCTTAAACACCTTTACGAGCTATCTTATACCTATTCACCTACTAATACCCCAAATGTTACCCTTTTCCCCCAAATGGGGTATAAAGGCGCCGGTTTTCATTGAAGCATTCCATTTTATACACGGATACACAATGCGCCCGGTTTACAACCGGAGATAAGTCGAGACACAATGGACTAGCCGGGGCCCGCTTCGGCCAGATATCGATGCCTTTGTACCATGTGGGCCGATATATGGCGCTACGCTCCTATGTGATACCAGTTTTTGTTGGGGAAAATTGGTATTAGCATATTTTTGGTATTACTTCAAAATGTCAAGTCACCCTTCAGTTTTTTAGGTTCCGTACCCAAAGGGTAAAAAGGGACCCTATTACTAAGACTCCGCTGTCTGTCTGTCTGTCCGTCTGTCACCAGACAGGTTCTTTTTTCCTTTTGAGGTACGGAACCCTAAAAATGGGTTTTTCGTAACCTCGAACGAACAATTTCGTAATAAACAAGTGATTTTACTAGAATTATTCCAAAGAATGTGCATTTATAATCTTTTACAGCGATTTTACGCATACTTTCTTACAAAAAAACGTTCACTCAACAAAGTATTAAGCGTAACAAAAACGTAAGTTAGACTGCAAAAACTTCTTTTCTGCAGTCTGGTATTTTGTCTTTCTATTAATAGACATAATTTTTTTGTTCAGTAGAGACAGTAGTTTCGTTTAAACTTTCAGATGTTAGTTCCCGTGTTTTACCATGGTAGTTCTTAAACAGGCCTCATGGCTTAGTGGTAGTACGACTGCCTCCTGAGCTCTAGGTCGTGGATTCGATCCCCTCCCAGAGCAAACATTTATGTGATGAGCATGGATGTTTGTTCTGTATGTGTTTCTATGTATCAGAAGTATGTATTTACAAAAAAAAAAGTAGAAATGTATTCTATCAACCATGTAGTTTCCACAGTAGAGATAAAAAAATGTAGCCAACTGCAAAGCAACCAAAGTCCTAAGGCCGTGCAATTGTACATGTACCTACAATTCATATTTTTCACATCCTCCATAATATTAACTTGCCCCCCCCCCTGGGCCATGGCCTGGCGACGCCCTTGGATGGCGTTGTGTTATTTGTCCACTAATATATAAATAACTCGACTAGAATTTGGTTGTTGATTGTTATAACTGTTTTCGTCGTTGTCCAAGCATAGGAGAGTTGTCCCACAATGGAAACTACGATTGAATATGCGTCCGTACTCGGAACGTCACGGAGTGCGGTGACCCACGTGCGGCAACCGACTCGAAACTTGTAGGATTGAAGACGGAAACTACGACTCTGGCCGGAGTTGTATTAACTTAGGAAGGAAATAAGGAACTTTACACATGTAGGGATTCGGTGAAGTTTGTGTCTTATTATGAGAACAGCGAACCAACGTGCTTTTGAATGTGACCGAGTTCCAAATTAAAATTTTATATTCATGTGGGAAACCAATCGTTGTTTATAATCGTTTAAAAATATTTGTAAGGCATTAAAGTCTTTTTCATACTCATGTATAAAAAAAAAAGACTTTCAAGCCTTACCATTACAGCTTTTTGAAAAAATAGAGCATTAAACTTTGTCTCCAGTGAAATTTTACCAAGGGTAGATAGGGGCAAACAATGCAACGAAAATTTAACATTGCGTTGTGTAGGGCAACGCAATGTTAAATTTATGTGTAGATACAATCATAATATTATTATAAGATAACTTTTACGTAGGTACTCTTAGGGGAAAGTTTCGTAGTTTAGCTAAGTATATATTTTGAAAGATCTGATTTTTTCGTAATTATTAGATTGTGTCTGATCTTGCTACACTGCGTTTGCTAAGTACGTGTCTCCACTCGAGAACAGAACCATCGACCATCAATATAGTTTGACCAACATTTGAACTTCAAAAAAAAGGAACAAGTGCGAGTCAGACTCGCCCACCGAGCGTTCCGTATAAACTTGATAAAATAAATACCAGACGAAGCTAGTCATTGATAAAAGGGGAAATTATATATTTTTTTAATTTTCGGTCATAATCTGAAAATAACACATCTTATAAATAATTAAAAACCTGTTACCACCCTTGTGCTAATACAGCTCTTTCATATGATACCCCACATGATACGGTTAACTCACTTTAAAATTTGGACCCTCATTCCTTGCACAAAAACCCTATTTTTGTGATTAAATTAAAAGTGCACAGTTTTTGGATTTTGTTCCTTTATATGTGCTATAAGACAATAGTTCCAGATCAACGGGAAGTACCCTATAAGTTTTGATTCCCTTGTAGTGTCGAAATATACGTTTTTTTGCGACATATACGAAAACCGAGAAGTTTTTTTTACAGCTGCAAAGAATTACAGATCTGCGTATATTATTTGAATTTTAACGCGTTGTTGAGGTAGAAGGTTAACATACGGACATACGGGCAACAAAGTGAAGGGTCACTTTGTTGTCCGTTTGTCCGTCTATCCTTATAGGAATAAGAGTTCCGTTTTTTCTTTTGAGGTACAGAACCCTAAAAATCCTTCCAAAGCTTTCTAGCTTATCTATCTATAAGTATGCCGTCTCACCGTCACACAATCGTCCAGCTACGCCTGAGTTAGATTCTAAGACGGAATACTTAGTTAGTAATTCTATAGCAAGTTGCGTGAAGTTAGTTGAATGTAGGAACCAGATATCCAAGTTACGGCCGAGACGAGGGAATAGTTGGGAACTTCGTATCTTCAAGACCTACTTAGTAATGCAGGATTCCGGAGAGCCGGTGATGACGAACATTCGACGTAGATTACATTGGCGTAACTTTATACCTACTGGATGCAAAGCTGTGATCATTAACGCTGATTATATGATGACAGTTTACGAGATACGAGCATGTCCATTTTGACATCTGTCTTGTTTTGTCTTGTAACTTTGACAAGTGTCAAACTTCTACTAAACTAATAAAATCGTTATGCAACTTAAAGATGTATGCGGCTTTGATTTACAATAATAATTGCATACACCTTTTAATACTTGTCATTTTGGTCCTCTGGACTTTTCGACTCTGGAGCATTTGTGACTTGTCATTTTGTCTCACTGGACCATAAGGTCTAGTGAGATAGAGAGACAAATCTACTAGACCTTGTTGCCATGAACAAATTCGACGTTTCATTTTTAGCGGATATCAAGTCGCGAATCAAACAAATTTGAACGAAACTAATTCTATACCCGAGACAAAATTATTTGTTTTGTTTTTTATCACTTTTGACGAGGTTAAACTACTCGTATGTATAAGCCTCATTTATTTTGAGAAACTGAGCTGAAGATTTTCTTTTTAAACGGTTTTATTTAGCTTGCCCTATTTGTTGTTATTGTGTTATTTGGGTCAAATTTAGTAAACGAAATTTGACCCCCTTCCCTTTGACAGATTGATCTGATTTTAGTATACGCTAAGTATACGCTAGATGACAATACAATGTAAGTATTTAATATCATTCTAAATTCATTATAGCCACCGCCACAAAATGGCGGATTTCATATGTTTTTCACAACCCCCAAAATATGGGTAAGTACCTATTAAATGTTTTTCTAGTGGAATACAGTAAATATATTGCCTATATAATTATCTTTATTTTCAATAAAACCGTTTAACTTATTTTTTTAAGTACTTATTTATTTGAGTGCCTGTTGTTGTTTTTGTTTGAAAGGTTTTACGGTTTCGAGATTTTATTAGTAACTTATTCATTTTATTTGTTTGTGTATTAAACTCATTTTATTGAGGGAACTACAATTTTCGCCAGTACACTATTTCTTCCATACAACAGATTCGATTTCAGTGATTCTTTCTTTATATAGTTGAAACGATTAATGAAAATGAAATGAAAACGCCTGGAGTTTGGTACTCACGTACAGATTTTTATTTTTCATATAATCACTTTGATAGTGTATCAACGGGATGTAGCGACAGTCCTCAAAAACGTCATAGCTCAATGAGGTCTAATTAGACCCCTTACACGATTGAAATAATTTCAATTTTCAAAATAATTCAAAGCGTCAAAATAGACGTCTCTAGACTTCTCAATCTAAATTAGGCTTTAGCACGGCCACACAGAGTCTTTATATCAACATTATATTCGTGACTTTTGTTTTAGACTTTACGTCTACGTGATAGAAAGTCGTTGACTAATTATCATGACGAAACTTGCTATAAAGTTCTACGACTTCATATATTTTTGTTATTTTTTTTCCTGAAAAAGGGGAGAAGTTTGCCGTGGCACCATTTACTGACTAATTTTGGCAGAAATATTTGGTACTCGATCAACAAAAGTTTAACTAACAAATATGAACCACTTTGTATGCAAACAAATCCAGGCGGTTTTCGGGGCAAATGGTTGTAAGGTTTCAGTTAAAAGGACAGGGAAATCACAAATTTGTATGCAAAGAAATCCAGGAGGTTTTCGAGAATAGTAGAAAGGTTTCAATTAAAAAGAACAGCAAAACTTTCTTACTAGCCGCTTTTGATAATATTTCGCAAAAACCTATTTTGGTAATTACCTACACAATTCGAAATAAAAAACCGGACAAGTGCGAGTCAGACTCGTCCACCAAGGGTTCCGTACAAACTAGTAGATAAAAGGGGGAAATGATATACCTATTTTTTTATATTTTCCTTCATAAACCGAAAAATATACATCGTAAAAATATTTAAAAACCTGTTTTAACTTATGCTAATTAAGCTAGTGATTAAATTAAAAATGTCCAGTTTTCGGATTTTTTCCTATATATATATTTTTTCCTATATATATATTTTTTCCTATATACTCTAACACAATGCTTCTTGCCAAATTTCATAGTTCTAGGTCAACGGGAAGTACCCCATAGGTTTTGATTCCCCTGTGAGTGTGGAAATGTGCGATTTTTACGACATATTCAGCTGTAACTTTTTTTTACAAAAACCGAGAAATTTTATTTTTCTTTCTGCAGCAAGATACTATGGATCTGCGTATATATTTTTAATTTCAACACGATACCTTTACGCGTTCCCGAGATAAAGGTCTTGACACCCGGACGGACGGACAGACAGACAGACAGACGTAAAATCGTTATAAAGATTTTAAATACGCATTGTATAGAATAATTCTACTAAAATCACTTGGATATTACGAAATAGTTCGTTGGAGGTTAAGAAAAACGCACTTTTTAATATACATATACATTTATATATACATACGTATGTACATACTCACATACATACAATAATCCACTCGATAAGCATAACCCTCCTTCCTACTCCTGGGTATAACAATAACAAATCTGCTTAATACACAACATTTTTAATAGCTACGGCACAATCTACAAATAAAACTGGCAACATTCACTGGCTCACTAACATTTTTTAAACGAACGTCAATAAAAACAAGTTCAAATTAAAGCTGCAGCATTGTCTAAGCGGAAACATACGTCACTCAGTTTCAGGAAATTGCGGCCTCTGCCGCGTGGCCCGTCACTTGACACAGCTTACGAGAGAACGGAGACAACGGTCGCGTGGCGAGCTGCCGTGCTACTAGTTTTATATGCTTTACGGTTAGTTATTTAGTCTGTGGCAGGTTTATAAAGTTCAGTGGGGTTTGTGTTTTGTAATTATTTATGGAGTATTTATCTATTATTTTTGCTAAAAATCTCTTGCAAAAGTGCGTGAAGTTAGATTTTTTTAAATATTTTTATATGTATATTGAGTGAATAAGTGACGAGTTTCGAACTTCAATAGCTCAAAACTTTGTGTGGCAGTTTGCTACGCTCGTTATTTTGAGATAATTTCGTTATGCCTAAAATTTTTGCTGAAAACATTACTCTTCATCTAGCGCATCGCTTCGCGGTTGAATAACTGGAAAAAATTTAATACTTGCCTACCGGGCAGACATTACAAAAAAGCATTATCACTACAAAAATAGTTGTCAAAATTAAAAAAAAAGTCGCTGGGCTCATGACTGATGACAGATCGAAACTATTTTGTATAGAAAATATGCAAATATAAAGATGCATGTTTATCACTCTTTTATGTACCTTTAATCCTTTGCTTTTACAACTCCGCCTACATTGAAGGTACCGCGTTGCCACGTTAAGAATGGGCTCAACGCGCGCAGCTACCTCCCTCGCACATGACAACATTTTTAAATATATAATACCTCCACCTCAATGGCCAGTACAACCAGCTGTTCGAAATTGCCCTCAAAACGAACTACAAAATAATCCAAAAAATCACATGCAAAACCGTCTATTCCGCCAGTAAACACATCTTCCACACGTCATTCCATTTGATCGTCAGAAAAACAAGTTAAAAGCTCCATCCAGCGAGCAAACATCGCATCTCCATGATTATGAAGGTGTCGATATGAGAGCCTCCTCCTCCCCTGTGATCTCGCGTCTCATATTCGTGAGAATTGTCAATCTAACGCGCCACTTGACGACGCGTGCGGATATAGCAACCTACCTACATTTGAATACGATCCCGGTCATAAGCCGTCTGTAATATTACTCCATATCAGAGATCACGAAGTCAATAACATTAACTGCAACATCGTTTACGTGACATTTCAATATGAGTTTCAATGGCACATAATACATATTCCTATATTTTTTCAATATTTTTATGTATTAATAAATAATAATAAATATTTGAAGACATTTCACACAACACCATCTAGCCCAAACTAAGCAAAGCTTATACTAACGAAACTAGATGGCTGGTAGAATACATATATACTTTTTTTTATAAATATATACATATGATACATAGAAACACCCAGACACAGAACAAACAATAGGTTTGCGCTAGACCACCAACTCGCCTGATGTTACGCTACGCTGTGATCTACGATGGAGCGCGCTTACCTAGTAGAAACCAATTCATTCGTGACTATAAGACACCCAGATTATATCTATCGGGAAAGACCCTGAGGAAGTAAAATTAGTAAATTTTAAATACTTCATCATTCATCATCATCATTTCAGCCATAAGAAGTCAACTGGTGAACATAGGCCACCCCCATGGATTTCCAAAAACCGATTGGATGCGGATTGCATCTAACGTCTTCTCGCCACTTGAATAACATCATCTGTCCATCTCGTGGCTAGTCTTCCTACGCTGCACTTGCCGGTGTGTGGTCTCCACTCGAGAACTTTTTGGCCCTCTCGGCCATATCAGTTCTACTTACACACAAAATCTATACATTTTCGAACAAAATAATTACATTATTGGAGTCTTCCAGTTTCATTATCATCTGATGCTGGAACCGGGAGGTACGTAGCTACTACGCATAGATGTGTGTACTTTAAGGGATATATCATTACATACGATCATTTTTGGACTTAAAATTTATGTAAGTATATAAAATAAATGTAAAATAAAAACCCTTTGTATCTAAGTATAGCTAGTAAGTATTTCAAATTCACACTTTACGAAGAGTCGAATGAAAAGAGTGTTCTTTGAAGTACAATCTTCTTTAATCATCCTTCTGAACTGAACGTTTGAATTTAAACAGCTTTCAAAATTCCCATTTATTTTCCGTTAAAGAGTTAAGGAAAACACAATTATTAGAAAATATCACTTCAAGCCAACAAGGTTAAATATTAGCAAACGAAAAACCAATTTCATAACTTACAAAGTCTACTTAACATTCGGAAGGTAAAGGTGAATGTAAACGCATGTGTTGTTTTTAGTTATTTTTACCAGACTCGCATGAAGGAGGGTTATGTTTTTCAAGTGTATGTATGTAAATATGTTTATAATATGTATGTGGGTAATGGGTATGTATCTATACTAATGTTTCTATATTGCTTCCTACGGCTTAAACGGCTTGACTGATTTTAGGGCTCCAAAGGGTAAAACGGGACCTTATTACTGAGACTCCGCTGTCTGTCCGTCCGTCCGTCCGTCCGTCTGTCACCAGGCTGTATCTCATGAACCGTGATAGTTAGACAGTTGAAATTTTCACAGATGATGTATTTCTGTTGCCGCTATAACAACAAATATAATAAAATAAATATTTAAGGGAGCTCTCATACAACAAACGTGATTTTTTGCTCGTTTTTTGCTCCATATTGATAATGGCAACAGGTAGACGCTTGAAATATTCACTGAATATTGTGTTATATTATTCACTTTAAAAATAAATAATTAAATTAAAATAAAATTAATATTTAAGGGGGCTCCCATATAACAAACGTGATTTTTTGCTCGTTTTTGCTCGATATTGATAACAGCAACAGGTAGACGCTTGAAATATTCACAGAATATTGAGTTATATTATTCAACTACTAACTAGTTACTTTAAAAATAAATAATTAAATTACACAAAAATTAATATTCAAGGGCAAAAATCACGTTTTTTGTATAGCCGTTTTTTGGGAGCCCATACAACAAACATGATTTTTTGCCGTTTTTATAGATAATGGTAAGATTGGTAAGGAACCCATTGTGCGCGAGTCCGACTCGCACTTGGCCAGTTTTATTATGTTCGAGTTGTCCTTAGATTCGTCTTCACTCCATGAGTGTCATAGGCTGCATATATGTTTTTCCACGTTTATGTTATGTTGCTCAGTAATGTTCCTTTTTACATCATGGTAAGAGGCTATAGAGTACATATTTTAATCCCAAGGGCTTTACAATTGTTTGGAATTTCATTATATCGCACTGTGACATAATGTGATTTGAATTTGTACTATTATAAGAAGCTGGTCCTCCGCTTTCATAAGATTTTCGTTATATAGGGTGGAGACATTGGCAAAGTACAGCTCGGTTCCAGGACCGATTTACCGTAACGATATAACGAATTTTAATGACGTTATTATTAATTAGCATATATGTAATAACGTGTTATCCTAAACCATAGAAATATTAAGTTAAAAATTAATTAAGCGATTGTACAAGTCCACGAGGTTCGATAACGAGTAACGTGACAGTGACACGCGAGCTGTTATACGATGTCTGTGTCAGTAATCGTAAGTCAAATAACTTTCATGTTATTTTCTAAAAACATGACAACTTACTAATTGGAAATATTTCTGTTTCTTAAATGTGAACAAGGCATAATTAATGTCGCTCAAGCTGTTAGAAAATGTCACGGAAGTGTCAAGAAATTTTGTTTGGTATTTTATTTCAATGGTAGATATAAGTTTAGTCACGCAGTAAACTAGACTCTAAAAAATTTATCAATAAACATTTTTTTAAGTTAAATTAATTTCAAAAGCTTAAAAATGTCACGTAAGTAAATAGTTCCATCGTTAATTATGTATGATGCTGAAGATAAAAATGTTATTTAAAATTAAATTAGGTAAAGGGGCAAAAATTTTAAAACTTAAGCTGGATAGGCCACGCTATTTTTATGTGAGTAAACATTTTTTTTTTAAGTTAAATTAATTTCAAAAAGCTTAAAAATGTCATGTAAGTGAATAGTTCCATCGTTAATTATGTATGATGCTGAAGACAAAAATGTTATTTAAAATTAAATTAAGTAAAGGGGAAAATTTTTTTAAACTTAAGCTGGATAGGCCACGCTATTTTTATGTGAGTATTGTAAATTTTAAAACAATGCTTAGTGTGATTTCCTACAAGACATCTAAAATAATAAGAAAATCAAAAATAGTCTAGAAAATGTAAAATATTCAAGTGTCACGCTAAATTATATTGCATATACATGCATCGGCAGAAAAATAGAATTAGAATAATAATGTTTTTCGTTTTCGCAATCTAAAAACCACAAATATCATAAAAATTAAAACAGCCCGAACGACGCGCGACGGTGTCACGCTCTCTGATAGCAATAGCACGCAATCCGTTAAAAATGGCGCCATATTTTCTGGCCAGAGCGTTTAGTTCAGTTATAAATCCAACATAATATCGTGATTTTATTGTGTATGCGACGCGAAATAATGTGCAGCGTGAAAAACGTGCGTTTACAAATCTTTTGTTTGAAAATAGTGCTGTTACTTTTAAAAATATTGTGTTTTCACTATTGTTAGAACATTTTCTAAAATATAATACGTCATAGTATATGTATGAAATGTATCTTTTACGGGTGTTTAGTGAAGCTAGGATCTAAGTTCTAGTATTTTGATTAAAAGCCGGGATTTGATAAAACAGTTATGTTATTTCACATAAATGGATTTTTTTACGCAAGATAGATCTACGATTAACTACCAACTCATCACTACCATGTTAAGCGACGGTGGGGCCGAGGATGGAGCTCGTCGATCTAGAAGATGTCTATTCACTCTAGCCTTGAAAAATCCAAGATTGTAGTTCTCAGGAAACAAAGATGGCGGTAAAGAATTCTATTCTTTTGCAGTACGCATCAAGAACGTAGATCGATATCGCTGAGTACTTACCTACGAATTTTTGTCATTTCAACGAAAAATGGATTGTAATTCGGTGACTTTCTTCTAGTCCTGCAGTGAAATGACAGGCCTCATGGCTCAGTGGTCGAAAGTCTGCCTTTGAATTGTAGATCGTGAGTTCGATCCCCGCCCAGGGCAAGCAATTGTTTGATGAGCATGGATGTTTGTTTTGTGTCTGAGTGTTTATATGTATGTATTTACAAAAATGTATTATGTATTCTATCAGCCATCTGGTTCCCATAGTACGAGCTTTGTTTGGGGCTAGATGGTGTTGTGTGTGTGAAAATGTCCTCCAATAAGTCCTCCAATGGGGAGGGTGGAATATTCGTTATTTGAATCGAACTGTATGCCGATATTTCATTACGTTTCACAGTTTGATCGTAATGATGATAGAAGTTTTTCAAAGCATTGTGTGGACGATTTTTTAACGTTCCTTAATTTTTATATTGAACGCATATTTTTTATTGCCGATAAAAATGAGCAACACGAGTACAATTAGGTAAGTAAGAAACCAAAAATATCTACAATGCTTTATGGTAATTTCTATGGCAAAAAGTAAGTTTTTGCGGCGTGTAATTTTTATGAAAAATGACTAACAATATCTCATATATGTACATATATTACATCAAATTCGTCTAATGGAAGCAGTGGAAACATACCTACACATACTTACGCCTATTGAAAGATGAGCCATGGTAATATTATAATTTTTAATATGTTCGTACAATGTAAGTAGTCTTTTAATAAAGATTTATCTATCTATACGTACGAACATGTAGAATAAAAAGCTTTATCTACCTATCATCTGGCGCAGTCGGGGAAGAAGACACAACATATCTATATTCCTCGCCATTGTCCACTCGGATGAAGGGTGAATATTAAAAGCCCTTGGACTCCCGAACTGACTACAAAATTATCACAATAATGCGCGTCTCATTACGAGGGTGGCATCTCTCGGACCGGCCATTACTCAGTATCGAGTAGTATCGAATATCGAGTCATTAATCGACTCGGGATCCCGATTAACGGAGGGTCGTTAGTCAAAATGTGTTTCCATTCAGTGTTTGGTATCGATTCACTGCTCTGGCTTTTTGATGAATGTTATTCATCTCGCGGGCTTATTAGGCTCGTGTGGGAATGATTCTAATCGATACTGAATAATGGATTGTTGTGTTTATTCGATACCTTTCAATACGATACGGTCTTATAGACACATAGGGAGTACCGAATAGAACTTGGTTTATGTAATACCGTTTTGTGAGAGCTAACAATTTGTTGAGATCATAATACCTATATTACGTATAGTATCTTATTTATTTATGTAAAAAATGTAGGCGGTGCATTTTTTTTAGTGTAAGTAATTGTTTATGTAACCTTGGTTGGTTAAAATAAAATTTTGTAAATAATAGTGAATAGGAATTGTGAAATAGAAAGGTAAATCGTAATTTTGCAATTGTTAGCAAATCTTCATAAATAAAGCTTTCTGTAAAATCACCATTACCACACAAGGAGGTTTGACTTGGAATTGTCCGTCACTTATTTAGCCTTACTATATAACTTTTTGTTTAAGATAAGCTTGCACTTGTCCATTTTCTGCCAACTCAGCAACGTCGTAGTCCACAATGGATCGCGCGGCTGGAAATATGATATCATCTCACAATTGAAACACACCCAGAATTTATTTATCAACGTCGACAACGACGTTGTTGTACAGATTATTATTAACAACTTTTACTCCAAAGTAAATTAGTTTATGAAGGATTTTTTGAATTGTGTCCATTTCCATTTTAAAATCATTAATCATAAATTAGGTCATAATAAATTCTCGTGAATTTTGAATTGTGTCTTAAGGTTTTATACAATGACCTAATTTTGAATTAATACAGGTCTCAGTATTAACCAGGTATAGAGCGGATTTAAATTTAGTCTAACCCTATCGTTTCGCACAGGATTGAATGTCAATATTCTGTTATTACTTGCAATAATTTATCACATGGTAGGTGTTGAAGACAGTTTCACTTCGCTGTCACTAGATGGCGTTGTACAACACTAAAAAGCAAATGATGTGTAAAAAATTACTACCATTTCAGTGCAACTCAGATTAATAAATAAGCTTGATACCACGACAAGTTTTACTATAGACAGAGCATTCTTGTGAGATAATTGTAATTGGTCTTTTTCCGTTTTTATCTTAATAAACGAATTTATCATTTATCATTTAATTTATCATTTCTGTACAGGTAGGAGTAAACTGTATATAACAGAAAATAGTCATCTGTCGTTAATTGAAAACTATTTGAAACTTAAAGGCACAAATAAAATCCCCAAAATCTTATTACGTTAATCTGCAACCGTATACAAGCCAGCACGAAACATCATTTAGGGCCGCTATTGTTTTTCCAATTTCAAATTTTTATTGACATAAACCCGATTGTGTACGTATTTGTTTTCAATCACGGTCGGATCGGATTGGGGCGCTCTTATTAAAAAATAAATCGTATGTATGTTACTGTGAGTGCCAATTATTCGGCAATCCAAATACGCTCCCAAAGTTGGATTATAGAAGGGACTCGCGCAAAAATATGTTATTAAAACAAATAACAAGCATTTTAATAAATCCTTTCTCCTGATTTCGGAGTTGGCAAGCGTATTAAAATTTCAGGTGGAGGTACAGAAAAGTAAGCTCACACTTTGATTAAAAATAATATAGGTATGTTGGCCACATATATTTAGAAGATATGATTGCTACGTATTTTAACAGAGTTCCAAAAAGAAGAACGTTCTCAATTCGGCTGTATGTTTTATTTAGGTTTGTTCAGCGATTACTCCGCCAATGTTTGTTACGCGATTAGATTTCTCCGCCAATTATGAATTATTTTTGATTATTCTTTTTTTGTTTGGTAGCTTTAGAAGTAGTCACATATAAATTTTATCGAAATCGGTTTAGTACTTTGGTTGCTGGAATAAGTGGAAAAAAATATGCCATCCAAGTAAATAAATTTAAATTTTGGAAGTCGCTTCCTTTTTTCAGTTTTTTTAAACTATATATTTTTAAAGTTAGCTTTAAATAAAACTGATTTTTTTGCTATTGTGAAAAAAAATTATATGTTTCAGAGTGTGACTCCCGAAACCCAGATGTCAAAAAATCTATAAAATTGTAAAATCTGTACACTAACTTTCATAAAGATCAACCAACAAACAAACGAACAGAAGAAAGAGCATTTTTCTAGTTCAAGCAAAAGACCTTTGTTCGCTTCGCTCACTAGGTCAACGAATGACCTAGCTACTAAGCTGACGATGTTTTAATCGTCGACGTAGTCTAGCTCACTAATTTATAATAGTGCGATAAGTAACATGCTCAATCCTTTAGTCTTTTAACATGATTCGGAACGTATCTTCCAGCTTGATCAAATCTCTTTTGTAATTCATTATTAATGGAATGCAAAAATGGCGAAAATATAAACGGTCGCGATTCCAGCGACTAGCAGCGACGCGGTGCTATCAATTATTTATAGCGCACGGTTATGCCAACTGAGATTTTGATGGCGCCTCGGGTTTTGGAATAAAAAATACGGATGATGTAAAACGGAACGTCAACCGCTGCTTCGGTGTCAACATGAAGTAGAGACAGATGACATAGCTCAGTGTTCGGGAGAAGCACAAGCGTGTGCATATACCTATATATGTGGATTTATCACAAAAAATATGAATTTAAATTGCACAACATGCAAAAAAATATTTTTGACAGATCCGAACACTGAGTATTGTCATATATTTACATCATTTAAAGAATATAGTGATGAAAAGATTAGCTTGAACTATATTCAGCCAGATTTCGTTAATTTCGTAGAAACACGATAAATAACTACTTAAAACAAAATTCGCATGAAAAAAAAAATCAAATGGCAATTATTAAAATTATGTAAATGTATAAATTACAACAACCTGAAAGGTTGTGGAGTACATGATGAAATAAATATAAAAAACATAATAAACTTAACAATCAGTATATGTATCAAACGATTTTGTACTGTTAAAAATAGAGATTTTATAGACGAAGCTTCAAAACAATCATTTGTAAGAAATTTTTTTAAAAATGTTTAAATCACCGTATTTTATTTATGCCCATAGCTATATCATTTGATATTATAGGTAGATATTTAAATAAATAATATAGATCGACGTATACATATATATGCCAAATTTTTAAATTTTCCCGCCTTTGGTTTAGTTCTGCTACGACTAGTTGAAAGCGCTAGTGTCGCGTGTTTGCCGTTCCTTATTACGTAGCTGTACTTCTTCTCTTGAGTATTTTGTTCCATGTTCGGTGTTATCGTGAAAAATTAAGATTTTTTAATTATTTAAGAGGTTCACAACAGCCAATATGAGTATGATTTTTACTGCAATCGATGGTCAGACTAAAAGTACTACGAATTTAATATTTAAAAGTGGATAATGACCGGTGTTACTTGCCGTAATGTAACATGTTACAAAGCGACCGTTTGTGCAGTCGGTACAGGGAAACGAGTTGCTCGCAACGAGCATGTTCAGGGGATATAATCACACAGCGTGAACTGAAAAATAAAATCACAGCACGAACGCTCGCTGTGTAACATGTTACATTACAAAATAGAAATTCATACTGATAAACAAACCGGAAAACATCGCACAACAGTGACGTGAAAATATGAAACAATTTTTACATCTCACTTAAAACTTTAAGTGTAATAACAACAAGTACTAAAAATACTCCATCATACCCCAAATAACAAGTACGTACTCAGTATCACTCCTTATACACCTCAATACATACTTAAAAAGAACATAACAGAACAATAGCACATAAAGCGCTGCGTTAAATCTGGCATGCGCTTTAAAAATATGCTGTAAAATATAGTACGTAATATTCAGAATACCTTGCGTTTTATGATTCTTTGCGATTATATTTTTGACAGCGAGTGCATGGTTTTATACGGGAAGTTGGCATCTCATGAGTACAGAGAAGGGTTAATGAGGCACGTATATCGTATTTATGCCGCATTGTGGTGATTTTGCTTTTAAAGTGAAGATCAACGCGCGCAGCTATCTATCTCACGGATCACAACATTTTTAAACATATAAAATCATTGGTTAGGGATATTAGCAAAGTGAGAAATGAATACAATGTATTCATTTCTCACTTTTCTTTTCTCATTTTTCTATGTAAATACTATGTATTTAATACTATGTATTTACATAGAAAAATATTTGAAAATAAATATCGCTTATATTGGCGATGGAGTAGTGTAAAAACTTGTATTTTCCTATTCCTCAGCCAATTTAAGAGATATCGAAGGTTTTTTTTAATATTTCCCCTCTATACAAATTCATTTCTCACTTTTCTAATATCCTTATTCAATGATTTTATATGTTTAGAAATGTTGTGTTGCGCGAGAGATAGGTAGCTGCGCGCTTTGACGCAATTTCATTTACTTGGATGTCATTTTTCCAGTTATTTTGTTATAAAAACCAACGTTTTTTTTTTTAATTTGTGTACCTCCTCCTTTTTGGAAGTCGGTTAAAATATAACCGTCACTTCAACAACAAGTAGAATTCTCCTCCATTCGCATTGTTTATGAACCAACAAACTCTTCAATTATTTGCAGTACAAATTTTAATCAAATTTCCGACACATTTCCATTTCAAAGGGATTATTTGAGCACAACACTGGCAATATTAACAAAAGATCGCACCAACCCAGCGGTACTAATTAGAAGATCCCCTAGACGGTTAAAAGAACCACTTACTTTCATCTCATTACCCTGCTTCCAGTGAAATGGACAGTGGGGCTTAACTCCGTGGTCAAGATGCGTTGCCACTTGGATTTGGGCGTTTAGAGACGGTTTTCGACGCGGCTTTGAAGGCGACGACGCTCGAGATGAAAGTCGATTACTTACGTATCTGTGCTGGTGGTATCACTTAATTGGTTGATTTTCTAACCGACTGCCAAGGGTTATGTTTTTCGCACGTATTTGTGATTTTTTTATTACCTCGTATCTTCCAAACGTCTAGATGGATTTCGACAGTCAAGTTATCGTTTGATTTGTCTTAGAAATCCAAGTATACTTAGATACCTAGGTGTTTTAAAATAATCAAAATGGCGGACTTTTGGTGCTACAAACGATTGAAAGTCGTTATTTTTTAAATAAATCATACGAGTAAGGTTTCAAAATGAAGGACTGTAAAAAGATAACAGAAATATAAGTATATTACGTGAGTCATATATTTAATTTTAATTAGGAATAATAAATTGCCAATAAATCCATTTAAATGGCTGTATTTATAGTATTTGTACTTGGGCGACCGAGCTCCACTCGGATTTTTTATGACTGTAAATACGAGCAAACCCGGGTTCACTAAAAATTAAACCTAGCAAGATCGATTTATCGTCCTCTAATCTACCTACAAACCTTAAAATCGTTGGAGCCGTTTCCGAGATTCAGAATATATACATATATATATATATATATACAAGAATTATGAGCATATTAATAACGAGAATTATGAGCATATTCTTGTATATACTTACGAATATATACAAGAATTGCTCGTTTAAAGGTTTTAGAATCTAAAACCTTTAAACGAGCAATTCTGAAAAAAAAAACACCCAACTACATCTGATGTAGTTAACTTAACTTATCACAGATTCTTGTTTTTACTTTTGACACTATTGAGATATCAAAATCTAAGATAACCGCTGTACCTACTGGAATATATAGGATTGTTTGATAAGATTTTAGATTTAGTGAATTTACGAAAATCTTAATACCATACTGAAATTGAAAATGTTACTAGTATTGACTAAAGGAACGCATCTTGACTAGTTTCTAAGCTATCGCAGTCACCTACCTCCTGGCTGTATAAGATTCACGGCATGTGAACAACACACAATCACAATATAAGTACTTAAATCGCACTCCAAAATCGATACTTTTTTATTAACCTATACTTTCCCACTGCTGGGCAAAAGTCTCCCCCACTTCCACAAAATCTTCACTTACTAACAGAAATGGAATGTTTCTACGCAATAAAAACCGCTACTTTTACTTTTTTTATAGTCAAAATAGCGGTTGAAAAAAAAAACCGCTAGCTTCTGCTTAAATAGTCAATTAGGATATAAAGGTAATAAGTTGGCCAGCCCTATTTACTCGATATTGATGTGTTTCCTTCAGATGACTGGAAACCATTACTTCATTAGCATGAGGCGCTGGCGCCAAGGTCCGAGAATCAATACTTAATAATATCCACGCACGGTTCATCCGATACTGTACTCGGGAGCGTGTCGGAGGATCTCCTTCATCCCTCCGCAGTAATATTTTATGTTTCGACCCTCCCTGGACAGATTAATACTTAATACGGCCCTCTGAAAGGATTCTGATGAGAATATATATCTTTACAAAATTGGGTCCTGGGCTCGGTTTCCATCGCCGTTTTCGCGGTTAGGTAAAACATTCAGTCATTTTCGTGAAAGAGTGATGATTAGAAAAGGTTTGACTTTCCGGTCTTGCGTTGTCAAGTTGGTAGTTTGTTAATCTGCTTGTACCATTCACACATTTCTAATATAGGTATGATATTTATAAGGACTGTATGAATACACCACAACATGTGGTGTATTCATTTAGTCATCATCATCTCAGCCACAGGAGGTCCACTGCTGGACATAGGCCTCCCCCATGGATTTCCAGAAAGACCGCTAGAGAAGCTACTTAGTCTCGAGCACCGCCGTAAAGTAGCTTGTCTGTCTATTTTCTACAGGATTCATTTCGGGGAATGTGCGCAAGAGCTTCACGACCTAATTCCACCCTCCCCATTTCACTACAGGACTAGCAGAAAGTCGGTAAATTCCACATACCCATTTCTCGTTGAAATGCCAAAAATCCGTACTCAGAGATTTCGATCCACATTCATGTTGCGTACTGCACAAGAAATTGGATGGAATTCTTTGCCGCCATCTCTGTTTCCTGAAACCTACAATCTTGGAATTTTCAAGGCTAGAGTGAATAGATATCTTCTAGATCGACGAGCTCCATCCTCGGCCACACCGTCGCTTAACATCAGGCGAGTTGGTGGTCAATCGTAGATCTATAATGTATAAAAAAAGCGTGAGTAAATCTTATAATAGATTCTGAGCGAGTAGCTCCCACCGAAGTCTATAATAATAATAATATAATAAATAAATAAATGAGATAATAAAGTATCTATTTATTTCGACATAAATTATTTTTGTTACAATACATAATGTCCCAAAGGCACCCGAACTAGTCAATCAAAGACTGTGCGTCGGATGCCAGGCGGATGTCGGATGCCTATGTTGTCATGCTTAGGATAAAATATCATAAAATTTATTACCATCCACTGATCTTGCAAATCAAAATACATAAACACAGAGTAAATATCAAAGCAAAAATTGTGGGTTAATGGCGCGAGCTAAACCAAGGTTAGCACTAGGCTCTAAAGTCCAACTTGTGAGCCTAAAACAACCGCCCCGCCAGCCCCTCGAGTCTACTACACGCCGATAGGCGAGCTCTAGCTAATTCCATCAACACGTCCCGCCCGCCGCCCGCGCCGCCCGCGCCGCTTCCAAACGGTCGATCTGATGCACCGGTCACTATCCAGATCTTGACTGACATGTGTGTAATATTGTTAAACGCAGCGCTTGATCTTTCATTGTACGTAGGTCGCAATCTGGTTAGGTAAATTTTATCAAGTACTTCCAAAGCTCATGCCGATGTTAATATAGCCATAGACTTAGACATACTCGTATATTTATATTATAAGGAAGTTACCATAGCGTTGGTAAATACTTACTACTAATATTATAATCAAAATACGATCCAATACGTAAGTATTCATATATTTATTGGTAAAATATTTTACACGTCAATTAGCAATACAAAAAAATAAAATACATAATTACAAAATATTGGTAATAGCACGCTACAAATAATAATAATAAATGAATTAATTAAATATAAAACATCAATGTCAACACAAATAATAATTAAATTAAATAATTAATACAGTATACATTCTCAATGTCAGCTTTAAGTACGAGTATGTGTCCGCCACGAACCGGTCCCAGCTCAGCATACTGCTGGCTGAGAACAGCCGGCGCTGGCCTTCCGCTGGAACCGACGGTGACGTCACAAACACGGTATACAGTAAATAACAA
This sequence comes from Lycia hirtaria, assembly GCA_947563715.1. Taxonomy (NCBI): domain Eukaryota; kingdom Metazoa; phylum Arthropoda; class Insecta; order Lepidoptera; family Geometridae; genus Lycia; species Lycia hirtaria. The sequence continues at coordinate 33,463,027 of OX387375.1, forward strand.
TATTATTATGTTTCGCCAATAAACAACAAATAAACCCGAAAAGAATTTACATATTTATTTTAAGTATATATTGAAAAAGAATATTACTGAGATTCTATTTTGGCGACAATACAACAAACTAAATAATTATTTATATACCTACCTATATTGTGCTGGTGTCTACTACTAAAAGTACCTCGCTTTTTACGAACTGCTTAAGAAGGAGAGTTATGTTTTTCAAGAGTATGTATTTTTGTATATATATGAACATATTTGGGTATGTATGTATTTATCTTTCAATATGAGCGCGTACAGCCTAAACGGCTTGGCAGATTTTGATGTAACAGGTGTTATTAGATTAGTCATTTTAATTCCATGAGTGTCCTAAGCTGCATATAATATTTTATTTGTAATATTAATATCTTTCGCAAAAATAAAAAACCACCAACGATTTTTTCTTAATAAACTAGCAGCTAATATACCTATATGTAGTTACACCTTGCAATTAGCACATCTCTAGACGACTCCACTCTGCGTGCAGTGTAACCATGTACCCCGGTATTGATTTAACCCAGCCGGCTGCTCCCATTTCATCTCGCCGGCTCCGTTTTATGCCGCGGTAATCTGATCATTGTTCCTTGCCTACTATTGCGTTGATGTTTGTGATTTTTGCGTAGATTGATAAGGATTTTTCCCCGTTTTTATTTTGGCGGGTTATTTTCGTCTTGAGTTTCCTGATTCCGTTGTTTTGCTAAGGTTTATTGGATTGGAAAGAAATAATGGGTTAATATGAAGCGTGGAAGGTGGATTGCGTGTAGATATTTATTGCATTTATGCAGATATCGTATTGAAAAAAAAAAAAAAAAATTACGGTAATGCTTACTTTTTGGCAACTACTTTTAATAAAAGTCTAACAGATTGAAATTGTATATGTAATTATATTTTTTTATCTACATTAATAAACTCTATACGTATATACGTGTGTGTGTGTGTGTGTGTATACGTGTGTACTCTATATGTATTTTGGTAGGCACCAGTGGTGTCGAAGTCGTCACTGAAAAGTCCTTTTTACATAAAATATACAAAATTATGTTTGTATGTTTTATGAGCATCAGAATAAGAAAACAGCTACTGCCAATTTCATCTCATTGCGTCAAATATTGAAGCAGGTGTTGACTCGCCGGCCACAAAATGAGCCAGCCGAATGTACAGCCAAATTTTTAAGTATACAATACAAAAATACTTTATTGACACCATAGTATAATAACAATATGTACATGGTAAGCATCTTATTTTCGAAGTCGTTAAAAAGACACATCCTAAAGTACATAGGCTTTTCAACCGACTTCCAAAAAAAAAGTAGGTTCTGAATTCGACTGTATATGTTTTTTGTATGTTTGAGAGCAGCGATCTCTCCGCCAATTATGAATTGTTTTCAATGATTGACCACCTCTGAGGTAACACCTACCAAACAAGGTAGGTATTACCTCAGAGGTGGTCCTGTATAAATTTTATCAAAATTGGTTCAGTGTACTTTGGATTTTACAGCAAAATAACTCAAATAATCGGCCAAGTGCGAGTCGGACTCGCGCACGAAGGGTTCCGTACTATCATCTATAATACTACAAAGTTTAGTTCTGTTTATAAAATAACGAGAAATCAACGAAATTCCAAGTAGTAAATTGCAAACTTATAGGTAGGTTTTCGATACACATCCGGGCAGCATGACGACGCTCGCACGAATGCGCGCGGCTATGGCTCGCTCCGTGATGTTACCTCCCCCGCTTCCCGCGCGGCCGTTGCTTAGCAACCGCCTCGCGCTCGCGCCACCACCACACCGCGGCGCGGCGCTCGCACCGCGTTTAGATGCACGGATTATTTTCATTTTGTGAGTTTTTATGTATTAGATTAGGTATTTATTTTTATAGTTAATGTATTTCTAAATATTTACTTACAAATATTCAAGTTTCTACCTGTTAATTAAGATCGAGTAAAAATTGCTTAAAAATTACGTTTGTTGTATGGGAGCCCCCCTTTAATATTTACTTTATTGTTATTTAATTATTTATTTTGAAAGGTAATATACAAGTAAATATTCTGTGAAAATTTGAAGAGTCTACCTGTTACCGTTTTTAATATTGAGCAAAAAAATACGAAAAAAACACGTTTATTGTATGGGGACCCCCCTTAATATTTTTTTTTTTTAATTTTTTGTATTTGTTGTTATAGCGGCAACGGAAATACATCATTTGTAAAAATTTCAGCTTTCTAGCTATCACGGTTTATGAGATACAGCCTGGAGACAGACAGACAGACAGCGAAGTCTTAGTAATAGGGTCCCGTTTTTACCCTTTGGGTACGGAACCCTAAAAATGACATTCAAGTAAACGAATTGCTAATTTTGAATTGTTTTTTTTTCTTCAGTTTTTTAAACTATAATCGTATAACACCCACTCCACAATATATGCCATGACTGAGCGCACGTCAGTCGTCACAAACTGGTGCAGTCGACGTCCCGACCCCGATCTGTCCGCTCGCAAATATTATATTTCGTGTGAATTTATTGTTCCAGCCATGGAATAGGATTGTAAACGTTTCCAACACTGCTAGTGGATTATAAAAGCAATTTAACTCGGTTAACAAGTCAGTGGATTAAAAACCAATTCGATAAACTGAGTGTGGAAAATAATGTTTTTAGATTCATCCGTCGGATGAATTTGCATATTAAAGAATTATTTCGTTGTTTGGATTAATAACTAATATCCTGAGGACTAGGGATCAAATTTTAATTTAATATAAATTAAATTATGGCTGAGTTAAATAAAAATTAGAGAAAGTAAAATTTTAAAAAGTTATAATAAATCGACGTCCAATCGACAACATTTCCACGTATATACGTTTATTTCTATCAAAATAACAGATATAAAAATAACAGGTATTGTTAATACATTGTAATAGTATTCTTATGAATCTGAAGGAAGAATATTTATCATATGTTATTTTTATAATTATATTTCTAAAAAGGGGTACCGCGTGCGAGCGAGACAGCGGCGCCACCCTACTCTTAGCCTGAATATAGATACTAGTTATCTTTGTGCCACATTTTCTCCATCGAATCCCAAGTCCTGTTTATCATATACGTATATGACACAGAACGTTCCGTAGCAGTCGCAGTCCTCCAATCAAACGCACAGCCTCGCAGGTCTACTCGTAGTTACTCTCGTCAATCACAGCTGATATGGCTCGTTTCACATACGCTCGATATTTATGCTCCCGAACGCTTTCCCATCTATGCATACCTATACCGAGCTATAGACCACTTAGCCCGATTGCCTCCGTATGGTTACTTATTTTTCATCAGGTTATTTTTTACTTAGGCAGCTTTCATTTGTTATTTTCTTTTAAGAATATTGTATCTAAGATATGTGGGCGCTACGTGGGTGTGTTTTCAAAAACATTTTATGTGTTATAGAAAATTTCGAGAAACTTGTTTGATATTTTTGAGTGTTTTACACATTAAAGTATCTACAAATTTATAAAGACAGATCAAATATTTCACACATCCGACGGGATTTGAAACCGCATATCCCGCATAATCCCGCATCTGTACCAAGGAGTCTTTACTATTTTGGCCACGGAGGTATCATGTGGGATGGTTGAAACTTTGGAACAGTTTTTTTTCTTAAACCGGGTTTTGCGGGGTCAAGTCCCGTCAGTTAAAGCTGTCTATTTTTTTTTTATAATCTTGTAGAATATATATATACGTGTTTTACGTGAACAATATGTATTGTACCTCATAATACGTGTGCTGTTGGCAGGTAACACCTGTCCCATTGATCTATGAAATGTTTTCAAAAATAATTATTAAGTATAGTAGATTATTTTGTTACCTATATAATACCTGCGTTAATTAACTTTTATTGCAGTCATTTGGTTTTTAAAGCAAACTTGTACTCAAGTAGATAAATGTAACATTTTCTTGAAATTTTTATGAGATCAATTTCAAATGAATAAAGAATTTTCTAAATCGGTTTAATAATGACAGAGCTAAAATTAAACAAACATTCAATCGGATTTTGGAATCTTTTTTTTGGTGTCGGTTGAAAAGTCAAAAAACTCATCTTTCTAGCTATCAAAACCCACTATGTAAACATTATACTCTAGATTTGTGAAAACAGAAATATTTTAAAGAATTAATTTAAAGTTAATAATGCTATTTTGTGGTTTTAGTGCAAAAATAGCTGTATAAAAGTTTACTGGCCTTTGACAAAAAACAAAAAGCGTTTTTTTAAATTTTAAGATTGACCATTAGGAAATGTTTACTGTTATGCCAGTATTTTATACGGTTTTATAAGGTCACATCATAAACGCGTCAGACCGACAAACAAACAGAAACAGTTTCAAGCGCTCTTCAGTATTAATTTACCAACACAGTAAATGAGGTTAGCCGTCGACTCATAGTTGTAATTGTAAGCGACAATTGCTGCAATCTCGGTAAGTGGGGTCATACAATATGCGGTTAGTTGCGCACTACACTTGACTTCACTTAACCCAGCTGGTAACCAGTGTGCTCCTTTATATGTATACTATAGCAGGAATATTGCACATATTCTACGAATAACAATACTACACATATCACATAAATACTAACGTCAGACCAGCGGCATATTACAGTACTTACATATTTTACAGTTTTTGGCGGGAATATAGAAATAAAATATCGGCCAAGTGCGAGTCGGACTCGCGCACGAAGGGTTCCGTACTATCATCTATAATAGAAAATCGTATAAAATAACGAGAAATCAACGAAATTCCAAGTAGTAAATTGTAAACTTATAGGTAGGTTTTCGATACACATCCGGGCAGCATGTCGACGTTCGCGCGAATTCGCGCGGCTATGGATCGCTTCGTGATGTTACCTCCCCCGTTACCCGCGCGGCCGTTGCTTAGCAACCGCCTCGCGCTCGCGCCACCACCACACCGCGGCGTGGCGCTCGCACCGCGTTTAGATGCACGGATTATTTTCATTTTGTGAGTTTTTATGTATTAGATTAGGTAGTATATTTCTAAATATTTACTTACAAATATTCAAGTTTCTACCTGTTAATTAAGATCGAGTAAAAATTGCTTAAAAATTACGTTTGTTGTATGGGAGCCCCCCTTTAATATTTACTTTATTGTTATTTAATTATTTATTTTGAAAGGTAATATACAAGTAAATATTCTGTGAAAATTTGAAGCGTCTACCTGTTACCGTTTTTAATATTGAGCAAAAAAATACGAAAAAAAACACGTTTATTGTAAAATATTAAGGGGGGTCCCCCCTTAATATTAAAGATGTAAGTAAAGATGAACTAGAAACCATCTTAAAGAAGAAAAATTAAATTATTCTAAAATCGCATCAATCGATGGACTAAGAAGATCTTACTTAAGTGATTTTTATAAAAATAAAGCGCTAGTACCAAAAATGTTAATGTGCGGGGATTTATATGCCTTTAACGGTGAAAAATGTGTGGTGTTAATGAAATTACCGAACATACCTTTACATACATACATAAAATCTCAAATAAAATCCTTCAACCCTCGAGTCCCCTTACTGATTTTACAGTATGCACGAGAAGAGAAACAGCTGGTACATTCTATGTTTTTATTTTTTACATGGTATTGCTCCTTGCCAAATAGGGTTTGATTCCCTTGCGAGAAGAGACGAAATCGTAAATTAGATTAGAAAAACTACTTTTCTGCAGTCGGGTATTTTGTTTTTCTTAAGTTGTTTTTCTTTTCTTATAAGTATACTTACTTGTTCCTTATGAAGTAGGCAGAACATCAAAGACCATAAGGCCGTTTGACGCCACATTTGACCGTGGTGAATTATAAATATTGAAGACAAACAACACTGCACGTAAACATCAATATGATAAGTTTTCCCATAAATCTGGTAGAAAAACTAATTTCATGGGTGTGCACTAGAAAGGGTTCGTGTCAAAAGAAACTATTACCTGGCGCGTAGTCGTATATCCGGAGACGTCGACCTTCCGACTGTCGCGGTCGCGGTCGACGAGGGACGGTAAAATGATGTCATTTTGGACACAAAGGTAGCGGGCCATCGTAGGGTGACCTGGCGGTCATAGCGGTAGTTAGGTAAATCAGTTCAGAATAAGTACATGAAAGTACCCTGTTCCACTGTTCGCTTGGGATATTAAAATTGCGTTAAAGTCCACTGAAAGAAATAAAGTGTGCTTAGGCTGGTATTGTTTTGATAAATATGTTAATAAAGATAATTCGTAATTTTAGTTTAAAAAACTTTAAAATACGCAATTCGTTTACTTGGATGACATAGCCGAGTTTGGGGCCCACTGAGTATGCATTGCCCTAGTAATTCTATTTCGGAAATAAATATTTACTTTACTTTACTTTTACATACTTTTCCAGTTATTTTGTCATAAAAAACAAAGTACCTACTGAATCAATTTTGTTAAAATTTATATAAGCCGTCTCTAAAGTGAAGCCTACCAAACAGTACAAAAAACCGAATTGATTACCTCCTTCTTTTTGGAAGTCGGTAAAAAAATAATCATCAAAACGGGGCGAGAAACCTTCTCAGGAAAGACATTCCACATTTTGCTTCTCCACGGGAAAAAAGATATTGTACGCTGTCTCTAATTCGTCGTCTTATTTCCTGTCTTTAAAGTATCATTACGTGTCAGACAGATATTGAAAAAATATTTGAGCATTGCTCAAATTTGTAATTATTCGGTAAGATCCCAAATCACCTGCTTTTGAACTTGTTTTAGATTATTATCTATCTATCAATTTAAAAATTGCTATTGAATTATTTTTTTGACGTGACGTCAACGCTCGTCTAATAAATCGATGAACGCCAGCTGCACGCACGAAAAAGTATGACTCATCGTATCGTCCCGTTACATCATCATCATCATTTCATCAATGTTTTGTTATGACGTTGCCACGTTAAACTATCGTCCGAAATACCAATTTTTTCGCAACAACAAAGAAAAAATATTATGTATTAAAATGTGTAAATTATATTTAAAAAAAAATATATATTTGTAAAAAATGTAATTGAATCAGCTAAAAATTTAAGGGTTACAACTTACAACGATATGTCGTATAAGTACAGAGCGACATGCCCCCAAAACAGACGTAGGTACCCATCCACGTGCCGAGTACAATGTAGGTGTGTATAGTGGGTACAGTTGAACTTGTAACTGAACACGGGCTCTAATTAATTAGTACGTGTTGTAAGTGGCCCCAGAGACGGATACGGCTTGCGAATTGTGATGTATGGCCCACTACGCTACGTTGGTTACAAATGATGTTTGTAATAACTTGTATTGTAAAACGGTACTGGATTGTTAGTGAAGCTTTTTTTTGCCAGTATTACTTTATTTTTAGGGTTCCGTACCCAAAGGGTAAAAACGGGACCCTATTACTAAGAATTCGCTGTCTGCCCGTCCATCCGTCTGTCACCAGGCTGTATTTCATGAACCGTGATAGTAAGACAGTTGAAATTTTCACAGATGATGTATTTCTATTGCCGCTATAACAACAAATACTGAAAAACAGAATAAAATAAATATATAAGGGGGCTCCCATACAACAAACGTGATTTACTTGCCGTTTTTATAAAATAATGGTGGGCACGAAGGGTTCCCTTCGTGCGCGAGTCCGACTCGCACTTGTCCGGTTTTATTCAAATCGATATCATATTCTCTTCCTTTTTGAAATCGGTAATTTCACTTTGATTTCTACTATTTTTATCGTAATTTTTTTTAATTATAATTTATTTTATATTACCTCTAAACGCATCCATACAGACTCACCCCACTCTCACTATACTCGATTAAGCCCGCATCGGTCGAGCGCGCGGCTTATCTCCGCTATCTGTTTAATGTATTGCATTCATTATTCAGCGCTGAATGATACCGTATGCGTGGTATCATTATACATTCATATTCATTCATTGCCTCGTTTCACAATTTAACATAATTATTTGATTATACAACTGAATACGAAGGAAAGGAATGATATATTTCACGGCGGTAACATGTATCGATATGTCCTTGGCTACGAGTAACTTAATTTTTGGACGACTGTGTAAGAGTTCGAGTGTGTGTTTTTGAGTGTGTTTGTATGTATGTATGTTTCTATATGATCGCCTACAACCTAAAAGACTTGACCGATTTTGATGTGTGATGTAATAAATATTCCTGACAGCGCTTATAAAAATATATCCATATTTTTGTACGTCTTAATACAACACTAGTTAGGTGGTGTAAAACAATGTATTAAATTAACACGTATTTTAGCAATTAATTTATATTCACGTGACGCCAACTTGATGCAATGTATGATCGGAAAGTCGGAATGAAGCGGACACGTTTTATACAGCTGAGCAGCGAACAAGCAAAATTTATGGCTCCTTCCATTGTGACAAAATTTCCTTGCCAACTCCTTTATTACACAAAAATAGGTTTATTTAAATAAATAAAAAAACACAAGCAGCGCCATCAGTTCTACTTTACTTCCCTTTTTTGGAAAATTCCATATCGAAATGTTTAAAAAAAGTCCCACTAAATGTTTATCAAGCACACATTCCAAAACCAACAGAACTTTAACCGTAGTAAAGCAACGGCACTTCACTCCCATTATCCCATTAAAGTCGTATCAAGCGCTCAATACTATTTGAATTCTGTTATTTTACCCGTATAATTGATTCATCAGTGCCCCGGTACCTCAAGGGTCCGTGGGGGGAGAGAGGGGGACAATGACGAGAATTAATGGAGTCCCCCCCGACATAATTCATGGGGCAAAAAGGAATTGACGCTTTAAGTGGACGGTGCAGGATGTACAGGTTGTCGGCAAGGTGCGGGGATTTTCTAATAAAAGGAGAATGTTTTCAACTGACTTCGCAAAGGAAGAGGTTCTCAAGTCGGTTCCATTTTTAACCAACTTCTAAAAAGAAGGAGGTTCTCAATTTGACTGCATGATTTCTTCTATAACTATGTTTGTTCAGCGATTACTCCGCCAATCATGAATTGTTTTTGATGATTTTTTTGCGGTAGATTACCTCAGAGGTACCCATATAAGTTTTATCAAAATTGGTTCAGTACTTTGGTTTTTATAACAAAATAACTAAAAAAATATCCTCCAAGTAAACGAAGTGCGTATTTTGAAGGCAGTTTTTTTTCCAGTTTTTTAAACTATAATTTTATATTAGACAAGTTAAATGTTTGATAACTCATAATTCCGTCATTTATAAGCCGATTTATAAAATTGTTTCTGTGTTTCAAATAATGTACTTTTAGATTAGTTCCATAAAAAAATATAAATATAAAAAAAAATAACTGGAAAATATATGTCACCCAAGTAAATGAAATTGCATATTTGTAGTCGGTTGTTTCAGTTTCAGTATCGCATACAACGTGATAATGGGGCCAGCATCCTGGGAACGATTTCCGCTGCTAACGGTCTTTAGATTTTTTTTTTTTATTTCATAAGTGTGAACAATATAATTAATATTTTTTAGTCTAAGAACGAATTATAATCCATAATTTTGTTTTGACCTAAGTTATAATTATTTAGTTTCTTTTGCAATGTAGATATATATAAGTTGCTGAATCATAGTGAGCTTAGATTATTCTTAGATTTTCATTTGATAAATTTATTTGTTACTATGTATACTTACATATAGATATCAATAGAATTTTTTGAGTTGTTAGAAATCTAGTTATACATATTTATCTATACCATAATGAAGAGATCCGTAGACGTACAAGTCACCGCTATGGCATAGCGGATTAGCAAGTTGAAGTGGCAGTGGCCAAGGCACATAGCACGTAGAACTGATGGCTGGCGGGTCGAAAAGTTCTCGAGTGGAGACCACGTGCCGGCAAGCGCAGCGTAGGAAAACCAGCCACGAGATGGACAGATGACTTCATACAAGTAACGCTGCATGCAAGCCACTTCTATTTTTTTTTTGGAAATCCATGGGGGAGGCCTATGTCCAGCAGTGGACTTCTTATGGAGATGATGATGATGATCTATACCATTGTAGAAAGGTCTACTAAACTTACTAAATTCTTACAATTCAATTTAAAGTATTGTAGTAATGTGAGTAATTTAAATTAAAAAATAGCATTTCTAGAGCTAGCAACAACAATTTTGATTTACAACATTCCTAAGTGCTTATTTTTACTGCTATAAAAATATACGATCCGAAACGAAATTTCTAAATCACTCGTAAAACTTCAAGAAATATAAATATTGAGAACGCAGATTTAAGTCAGACGAATAAAACAAATTCGACACTGAAATTGTTTGTCTAGAAACTTCAACTCGTAAAAATTTATTCGTAAACTTGTATCTTTTTACTTAACTTCTATCTGTTTCGAAAACAAGACGCACTCGGATCAGACATGATGGGACTCTGTCTCGGGAATCTAATCATTTTGTTTTGCTTTAAATCTGTATACAAAAGCTATTGGCATCTTATTAACTCGGAAAGGTTAGTTTTTTGCTGAAGAAATGGCATGAAAATAGTAGATTATTATAAAAGGGTCGACAGTAACTTATTTAGGCACGAGATGGTTTGCCGTCTCCTAGGTTGGGAAACGTAAATTAAAATTTGAACTTGACGGGGCTATAGATCTTCAGTAATGTCTTCTGTAATCATCAATATCTTCTCAGTTACAAGAAGTCCACTGCAAAATATTCCAATATTGCTGCTCTCTGGGAATATACAAATACAAATACAAATAATTTATTCATAACGCCCAAGTTACAAGTCAAGTTCATAATAAATCATGTGAAAGGGTGGTTGACAAAACTATTTTGATATTAATAATTCATTAATTAATTGGCTAAAAATAATAATAATATAACAAAAAATATCATAATAGTCAAAAATAATAATAATATAGAATAATAATCATAATTGTAAAAAATAATAATAATCAATAATCTCTTAATTTTAAATAATCGCTAATGTCATAAAACATGTGTTCTTGCAACCAATTTCTCAGGTTGGTCTTGAAGCATGCTTTGGAAGGTGCGTCTTGAATAGATGCGGGTATGCGATTGTATAGTAGGCAGGGCAGGCAGGTTCTACTCCGGTGTAGTACTCGTACCTACGCATCAAGAATGTCAACTTAAATACCTAGTTGTGTACAAATTTTGAGCATTTTTAAATGGTTTTTTATTAAAGTCTGGTTAGGTTAAATGACTTCAATAATATATAATTATAGTTTAATAAACTGGAAAATTTACTTCAGAATTCTGAGACTTCTGAGAAAAACTTTGAAATCGTGTGCGCAAATACATGTAACTTGTTCATTACTTTAATTAAGCTAGTAACCTATGGATCTTGTTGTCTGCTAATAAACAAATTTGATTTGATTTGAAAAAATGGGCAATTCTGATTTAAAGATTGATGATTTATAAAAATAAATGTAATCAGAAATAAATATATCCTTTCAACCAGAAACATATCGTTTTTTTCAAATTGGTTTATAAAAAACGTACTAGTTATGTGCTAACTGAATTGTTAACCATTAATATAACATAACATAACCATCCATCTTTTGAAGTGGGTAAAACTACAGAGTAATTGGTTTTGTAAATAAGTGATATTAAGTTCCCAAATCACCATGCTAAAGTACTTAAATTGATTTGATTCCGGCGTTGAGTATCGAGTTAAAACTTTTTCATGTAACGAAAGTGTAATTATGAGTTCCTTATTAGGTAGTTTTATAATTAATAAAGTTACATGATAAATACAACTTTTAAAAATATTTTTTACAGGAAAATATTTATAGTATCAAAACATTCATAAAATCATGCTTTTTTAACAAGTTTTTATTAGCCTCACCTGTATGCATGTTTGTAACCGACTCCTTCGGACTTGATTTTGACCCACCTCAAACGGACAGATTTCATTCAAACGTATTTGACTTATCAAGGACCGATGACAATACAATAATTTGAAGCGTGTTTTTTAAACTATTATTTCTCACAGAGCGTGAAAAAATGCAGCAAATAATAATAACTTATTTGCATGTTAGTGTTGTTCAACATTAAAGCTTGTTATTAAAGTTCCTTCACTTTGCCACAAACGTTCTGATGCAAACTCAAGATAAAAGTTTTCCATACCGACGCCTGAAGTTGTTCGAAATCTGCGTGTTTACAACTCCTACAAGAGTTTTTCAGCCATTTCTCAAGTTTTTAAGTGAGCCTTGTTTATTACGGATAACATTAAGAATTTCTACGTTTATCTCTGTAACTTTCTGTAGCCTAACAAGGTTTTATGTTTTGCTACAAAAAGAATATAAAAACTTAGGAACTGTGATGTTTTCTGAAGAATATTTTCCTTGTTTATTAAGTTATCCTGAAATTCAAGTACTACTTGAGTGAAAATACTTAGTGCTGTGCTAAAATGAAAGTTTATTACAAAATATAAAGTGATTCAATAGTAAAAACATAACTGGCCAAGTGCGTGTTGGATCACGCACAAGGTAGGGTTCCGTAGTTGCACTTCTCTAGGTGCAGATTAAAAAAAAAGCTACTTGTTTGATACTTTGAACATGTTGATTGATATGGAATTCATACATTTTATGATTTGATTGTCTATAACTTCTTAACATGTAAAACATACTTACCCGTGTCCTTTTAATTTCATCAGCAGAAATTTCTTCATGTCTCTAAGGTCAACTATTTAGCCAGTAGAAGGGGTGGGGTGGGAGGGGGGGTGGGAGGGGGGGGGGGGAGGAGGGCACTAGACTCTAACAAAAAATATCACTTCAAAGCTTAATAATTCGTAAAATATCAAATCAATGTGAATAATACCATAATTCCGTTCTTGTTTCCTAAAAGCTGTAACCGGGGTGTCTTCAAGTCTAGAGTGAATAATTATCTTCTAAGTTTACGTGCCTCATCTTCGGCCACAGCATCGCTTTCAATCAGGCGTTCTGGTGGTCAAACGTAGTGCTATTCTATACACAAAAAACTATACTTAATTGGTTGTGCGAGCAGTATCCTCCATCTCTCAACAATCCTCGCATAGTTCTTGCTCGTTTTACAACTTTCCGTAGGATTACAACACTACGTAAGATAGACATTTCCATTACACAAAATGTAAAAATATTCATCTTCTCTGATTCGTATGTCGTCACATTTCGTTAATACGAATACATCGACGGGGTGGAAAAAAAAAACAAAAGCACTGAAAAGAGAACATGGCTCCCGTGTTTACTCAACTCCCCTCCGAAATAAAAAACCTGACAGAAACATTTATTTCACTTCGCGTAACATAAAGCATTGAAACGTGGATACGTCAGTCGTTCAGCTCCATTTCACCTGTTTAAAATTTCGGTTTACGACGTTTCCGAATCAACGGAAGCGGTTTTAGGGTTCCGTACCTCAAAAGGAAAAAACGAAACCCTAATAGTATAACTTTGTTGTCCATCTATCCGCCTGTCCGTCTATCCGTCTGTCAAGATCTGTATCTTGGGAACGTATGAAGGTATCGAGTTGAAATGAATACCATATACGCAGATCCATAGTCTCTTGCTGCAGAGAGAAAAATCAAACTTCTCAGTATTCATTTAAAAAAATACAGCCGAATATGTGGCAAAAACGCATATTTCGACACTCGCAAGGGAATCAAAACCTATCCCGTTGACCTACAACTGTGAAATTTGTCATATAGTACACATAATGGAAAAAAACCCAAACAATGTACCTACATTATTAAATTAATCACACAAAGTAGGGTATTTATGCAAGGAAGGAGAGTCCAAACTTTAAAGTACTTTAACCGTATCATGTGGGGTATCGTATGAAAGAGCTTTAGTAGCACAAGCTAAAACAGGTTTAAAATAATTTTATGATGTATATTTTTCGGTTTATGAAGGAAAATGGAAAAAATATTTAATTTCCCCCTTTTATCCACTAGTTTGTATGGAACCCCTGGTGGGCGAGTCTGACTCACACTTGTCCGGTTTTTTTAATGTCCCCCACTCCTCCTCCCGAGTGTGGAACCGACGACGCGACCGCGAATAATTTATGAAATGTCTGATACAAGTTCACAGGGGACACGTGAAAGGGAAAATACAAAAAATATGGACTAGCGTTGAGGGGGCAATCTTATTTTTGTACTTTCTCAGTCTATGCATAATGTTTAGTAATGAAATTTTTGATAAAAGTATGCTTAAACGAGAATTGAGAGAATACTATGTAGTCTTTTTTTATGGCATGATATTAAATTAGACATACATTTTATTTGTTCACCCGGGCCACTGAAAAAAAATTTCTAACCAATGATGTATTTTACGTAGAAAAAAATTCAAATTTTCGGGTACTTGGGTGTTTCGCACCGCAAGTGATTCGAATCGCCTCAGCTTAAAAAAAATTGTTAAATTCTTTACAAAAAAATAATACTTTGTCGACATTGAAAGTCTTGGATAAAGACAACACCACAACTAAAATTTATGAGACAAAAAATATACGCTACGAATTGATAACCTCCTCATTTTATTGAAGTGGGTTAATAAAAGGTATCTAGTATCTAATAATAATAGTATATATAATAAGTATAGGTTAATAATATGTAGCTTTCGTTATAAGTACATAAATGTTTCATCGAGTAACGAAACACTGTATTAAGTAGGTAAATAATATTATTCTTAGTGCCAATTTTTCATTATAAAATTTAGCACTAAACATTTTAAACAATTACAATAAAGAAATTGGAGTTTTGGCGGGAAGGTCTTAGTAACGTGTTGTTGCTTTGTTTTATTTTCCTAAACTTGTGTTATTTTGAACATTAATGCTATAAAAATTGTGGTGTTTTATTCATTAAGTGTTCGATCAAGTGCGTGAGTGTGGACAAGTGAAATAAAACAGTGAAACGTGTCTTTTTACGTTGTCGGCAAAACTCCATAGAAGCGTCTAGTAAAATCGCCATCACTTTACTGAAGCAGGCTTCGACTTATAAATTGACTGTATACGTGACTAGAGCATTTACAACTTGTTTTATTCAAGAAACTTGAAAATAAACCTAATACTTGACACTGGCAAATGCTTTAATGCGGGTCCAATACAAAAAAGAAGAAGAATAAAGAAACAAACGATTTCGCATGCAGAGCATGTGAAACAAACAAGAAAATCTGAAAAACAATACCATCATTGTTACAGCTACGAGGAAAGATAGAAACCTCAACATGATAGGTAATCCCCAAAAAGGACCTAAAAATACGCAGAGCTTGTCTTCTAGCAAAAAAGTAGGATAAACAAGGGAATTGTAGATACCTACAAACTAAGGTGAGTAAAACGGAGACGAAACGGGAAAACAAACAAGTAAGATCAAATAAAACCTCTTATATTGTATAAATAAAAATATATTTTCGGTAAAATATGTTATTTCGAAGCATTGTTCTTGTGGTTCGATCCCGACCCGGGGCAAACATTTGTGTGATGAGCAAGGATGTTTGTTCTGTGTCTGGGTGTTTCTATGTATCATATGGATATATTTACAAAAAAATGTATATATGTATTCTATCAGCCATCTAGTTACATAGTACAAGCTTTGCTTAGTTTGGGCCAGATGGTGTTGTGTGAAATGTCCACAAATATTTATTTATTCATTAATACATTATTATTCCAGAGAGAAAACCCCTGTCGGGAACACTCACACACATAATTCGTTGAGGTTGGTAGGAATCTTTTACACTAAAATATTACCACAACTAAACTAAATGACATAGCATTAAATATTCTATAAAACAATATCATTTAATAGGGCTGTACTGTAGGAGGGGTGTACTGTAGTGGAAGTCAAGCTCGTCTTGACCTATTTATATTATTATGTATATTAAAAGATAAATAAAATACCCGACTGCAGAAAAGCAGTTTTTGCAGTCTAACTGATAACTGACTTGATACGCTGTTGAGTGTACGTTTTTTGTGAGAAAGTATGCGTTAAATCGCTATAAAAGATTATAAATTTCCAATTTTATTTAACAATTTTAGTAAAATCACTTGCTTATTACGAACAAGTTAATTACGTAAAAACACATTTTTTATTTTTTCATAGTTCATATAGAAAAAAACATACATACATACACACGAAAAACAACACTCCTTCATACACAGTCGGGTAAAAATACAAGCAAGATACGATACGTTTCAGAACGATCTCAAAGTATGTATCACCTATCAGTTTTCTCAGTACAGTCACGAAAAAAATTCCAAAGCATATTTCTAAAGATCAAATACCAGAGAATATAGACAGTGATTTAAAGCGAGCGCTGTTAGAATTCCGTCTACCTTTCAAATAACATCATTTCCAAGAATATAACGTTTTCGCGGAATACTTACGTCTTTACGACGCTGCCGATTTTGCCCCTCTTTACCCCCAGAGACTTAATTTGCCGATCAGCAAATAATTGAGCAAAAATTTGCTTAACAGCTCGTTAGTGGGTACCCGATGTTGGTAAAAGGAAATGGTGCGTTTGTGTGATCAATTGATCAATTCAAAACTTCAGCAGGCAACGTTAACCGGCTGCGGCCGCACTTTGTTTCCACATTGGTGAGTGGATAATGTGAGGTCTATGTCTGAATTTCTAGTAAAATCTAATAAATCACATAACATAAAAACCTCCTTGTTGATTCTACAAAAAAAAAAACGAAAAGTGACAAGTGAACGTTTATTGACAGTTGGGTGTCATGTGACAAACTCAAAATAAAGTAAAACGGTATTGTTAAAATCTCTTTGGACAAAAAATAGGTCTGTAACATTTATCTATTTGAACACGATATGTAAACGCCTAGCATTTCAGGCTATTCCAACAAGATACACACTTCTAAATTATAACACCACTCTTTTTGGGTCGGGGGTTGAAAAAGGGGCTCCTTATCGAATCGAAGTATGTGCTAATGGTCTGTCTGTTTCCGGATATATTGCTTTTTACTCGGAACCTATGAATTCGATTTGGAACTTTTTACGTCCGAAAAAGCTTTACGGATTCCTTATCGATTGAGAAGCTAGCGGTCGTATGATATTGTTGATAATATAGCTAGGGTTATTTGTGACAAATCAGAGTTATATACGAGAAAAGCTGTCTTGTCATTAATGAAATTTCAAATATGGTTTACTTTTCTAAATAATGGAATAGCCTGATTAGAATAAATCTAAATTATCTTGTAATATCCACTGAAGCAATAAGCTAAGAAATAATTAGAAGTACAGGTACATGAGTGGCCGCTTCATTTAGAGAAATTATGTCGCTTGTTTTTACTTCTATGAGTAGTTCTAGATATAAGAAAAGACGGAATGAGATAAGATGATGTAGAAATTTTCCAATGCCTTTTATTGTATTATTTTGCTTTTCACTTTAACCAATTTCAATAAGCTCTACGTGTATCTTGTAGAGTCATCTACGCTACGTTTGTGTTCATGTCCTAAACACCCACAATAGCAACATTTACATTGCACAGCGGCAAGTTGAAGTGACAGTGAGCAGGGCACATAGAATGTAGAACTGATGGCCGATGGGGACGAAAAATTCTCGAGTGGGGAGACCACACACCGGCAAGCGCAGTGTAGGAAAACCAACCACAAGAAGGACTTAAGACCTCATACATTTGACAGAAATAAGCTGCTTCTAACCAGGCTTTTTGGAAATCTATGGTAGAGACCTATGTTCAGCAGTGGACTTCTTGTAGCTAAGATAATAATGCTGATAAATATGTAAGGCTATATTATCATGGATCTAGGCTATTGATGGTTGAATGGTAAGCTGCTAAGTAAATCACTAATAGCCTGTTGTAAACCCATTGTAACAGAGTTCATTTTATTTTTAGTTTCATTTGGTAGTTAGGTACGTGGAAATGAAGTTCTAGAAATAAATAATAATAAACATACGTGAAATAATTAAGAACCTAAATAAATAAATGTTAATAATATACGTGAAAACTCTCAAATGGGGGCTGGGATCATTTTACTTGAATGAACAAGAAATAAGTTTTTAGTCATTTTTCATACTTCTTATAACATTTGCAAACCTATAAACGACAATGTAAAAAACAAAAATAATGAGATTAGAGTTTTACTATTTTGAAATTGTTTGCACTTTGAAGCACTTTTTTATTTAGATCACTTATGGTAAAAAAATATTTGCATATGTGCTCAAAATCAATTATAAAGCTTTAAAAATTCTATAAAAAATTATAAATTTATAAAAAACAAAAAGGAAATGATATCAAAATTCTAAACAATCTTTATATCGAAACAAAACCTTGGCTTTACTTGTTTGACAGCGACCGCTATACATATTTCATTAAAAACAATACCCTTGTTTCGTGGAATGTAATCTCCCCCCACCCCTGACTGTCACACCCCTATCAAACTTTTAAGTGTTTCTTCACGCAACTAGGTCAAGTTTTCCAACTTAAATTAATCGTCTAACTTAGTCCCATTCCCGTTGCTAATAAATATTTTATGACAAACACGAAATCTAAGTTTAATAAGTATAACTTGAATCTTGGTGCGAAACAAATTCGTTATTTAAAACTTAATAATGTTATGAGCGCTTTATCATATCGATGTAAGTATGCTGAACCCGGCGTGATACTGTCCTGCTAATTTGTCCTCTTGCCAGTTTAGTATGCGACCTTGCTAAAAGATCTTCAGTCTTTCTAGTTTAATATTTTCCTGAGTTGTACGATTTTCAAAAAAAAGCCTATTTTTTTCCAAAATACCTGATTTAGACTTATTTAAATTCTAGAATAAAAATACGCGAATCTATCCAGCAATTCTCATGCAATGCACTTACAAACTAAGCATTCTATTTTTGGGTAAACATTTATTCTAATAAGTTATAGGTTATGTTATATGAGTTAATATAGTTTTATGAACAAAATTTGCACTAAAGTTCTAAAACAATTTTTTTTCTCATATATTCACAGAAGAAAAATTCTAAAACACAGGCAATTGAAGTATCTGTAATTTTACGTATGTACATAATTAATAGTCTCCTAAATTCACAAAAGCGCAAAAGTAGTCTTGGTAGACTCATAAATTCAGGGCAACACGAATTATGGTCCTAAATTCCCTCCAAGCACACATTCCCAAACGTAATTACATTTTCCTCGCTTTGAAGATTTTGCGAACACTTTTTATTTTATTTCGGCAAACCTGCGTCCGAAATGATAAGTGACATTTTTAGGGCAAACATGCCTTGCTTCGTGCGAACGGAAAACGCCGATATAAATCAACGGCAAACACCATTTTCGTGTAACACGACACTTTTGCATTACGCCACTTAATTATACGGTTGATAGGTTATGCTGAAACTTACCATTAAATAAATCCTATAGTACAATCAGAGATGTTCACCGAAAGTCACACACACAACTGACTCCATTTCACACACACTGGGCACTACACGTAAATAGTAGACACTCGCGACGAAAAGTGTTAGGTTAGTATTTATCCTTTTCCTAAAGACAGGCGCGTTCCAATTTTATTAAGATAATTTTGCGTTCGAAAAATGAGGGTGCGGTTTATCGCGGTGCGGCAAGGCGCGCCGCTATACTGACAGCGTATGACCGTTGCGCACTACTGCGCATGCTTGCCCGCGCATTTGCGGGAGGGATGAAAATGGCGCGGGCTGAAAACCGGTATCCTCAGCTAAGCAGTTCTGAAACTTCAATTTTTTTGTAACAACACTAACTAAATCCTAATCTTTTTAATAGTATCTTTATTGACGAAAAAAAAACATATTAAGACGCAAAAAGTAATCATGTTTATCTACAGGATGGTTTATTATCACTACACAGTCTTACCCACGCCGTCCGAATGTTAGGCGTCGCATTTGAGTGTGTAAGGAGTATTGTTGATAAAGGGTGAGCTCGTATGCTGTTTTCTAGTGTTGGGAAAGACGACGGATGCCGAATCGTGAGGAATATCCTCAGCTGTGGCGGTACGAAGCCTCGTTAGTAAAGTCGTACGATAAATCGCCGTTAATTCTGTTATTGTGAACGACTTATGCGTGCCACCTTATTGTGAATTTAAGAAATGTTATTTACGCAATTTTCATATTCTGCCATTATTGTAATGTTAGCGTGAGAAATTTTCTTATTCTTATAAAACAAATTTACCTAGAACTCAACAGTTTTATAGCACGAAATAATGTAAATATTTAAAGTTACCGAATAATGAAGTAAGTGTTAAATATTTTTCATTACTCATACTCTGAAAGTAGGTCTGAAGTTGCCTGAGGAGCGGGTTGAAAGTATTACTTGCAGCCCTAGGGAGAATCGCTTTCAACTGCCAGCTGTCAAATTAAAAAAGAAATTAGTTCTATTTTCACGTTTCTATTGAGCCATGTCCAATTTTATTTAAAGCCACTCAATTACAGCGCGATGTAAAATTTAAATTACATAAAGATAAGTATTGATTAAAGAATATATATTTTTTAAATAACTATTATAATTCATCATCATCATCATCATCTCAGCCATAAGAAGTCCACTGCTGGACATAGGCCTCCTCCATGGATTTCCAAAAAGACCGATTGGAAGCGGCTTGCATCCAGCGTCTTCCCGCCACTTGTATGAGATCATCTGTCCATCTCGTGGCTGGTCTTCCTACGCTGCGCTTGCCGGTACGTGGTCTCCACTCGAGAACCTTTCGGCCCCATCGGCCATCAGTTCTACGTGCTATGTGTCCTGCCCACTGCCACTTCAACTTGCTAATCCGCTGTGCTATATCGGTGACTTTTGTACGTCTACGTATCTCTTCATTTCTGATTCGATCTCGTAGAGAGACTCCGAGCATAGCCCTCTCCATAGCTCGTTGTGTGACCTTGAGTTTCCTTATAAGGCCCATAGTTAGGGACCACGTTTCAGTGCCGTATGTCATCACTGGTAACACACACTGGTTGTAAACTTTCGACTTGAGGGACTGGGGAATATTGGACGAGAAGACGCTTTTAAGTTTCCCGAACGCTGCCCAGCCGAGTTGGATACGACGATTGACCTCCCTCGTAAAGTTGGACCTGCCTAATCGGACCGTCTGTCCTAGGTAGACGTATTCGTCAACAACTTCAAGAGTGAAGTTCCCCACAGATGGGTGGGCACTACATGGGCGTTCGACATAACCTTCGTTTTGTCCATGTTCATTTTGAGGCCCACCCGTTGGAAAACTCTATTGAGGTCTTCGAGCATCGTACTGAGCTCTTCCATCGACTTTGCCATGACTACTATATCGTCGGCGAACCGAAGGTGAGTGATGTACTCGCCGTTAATATTGATGCCGAGCCCTTTCCATTCCAGAAGCTTATAGGCATCTTCCAAACCGGCGGTAAACAGTTTCGGAGAGACAACGTCTCCCTGCCTCACGCCTCTCTTCAATGGAATTGCCTCTGAGTTCTGGTCTTGTACTCGGACTGACATGGTGGCGTTGTTGTACAAACACTTCAGCACTTCGACATACCGATAGTCAATACGGCATCGCTGGAGAGCCTCAAGCACCGCCCAGGTCTCGATCGAATCAAAGGCTTTCTCATAGTCCACAAACGCTAAGCAAAGGGGCAAGTTATACTCTTCGGTCTTCTGTATCACTTGCCGCAGCGTGTGGATGTGGTCTATGGTACTATAACCTTTTCGGAAACCGGCTTGTTCGGGAGGCTGGAAGTCATCGAACCTGCGTTCAAGACGATTCGTGATGACCCTTGAAAACAGCTTATAGACATGGCTCAGAAGCGAGATGGGTCTGTAGTTCTTCAGCAAAGTGTTGTCTCCTTTTTTGAAGAACAGCGCCACCACGCTTCTGTTCCATGCTTCTGGCGTTGTACCTTCAAGCACGACGGAATTGAAGAGCCTCTGAAGGACTTTTAGTATCGGTGTTCCACCCGCTTTCAGTAGCTCTGATGTAATTCCGTCGTCACCCGGTGCCTTGTTGTTCTTAAGCTGTTTCAAGGCCATCCTAATCTCATACAGGCTGATGTCCGGGATATCTTCGGTATAATGTCGAGTCAGTTTGGCTCTTGGATCTTTGCCCAAACTGCTAACAGGTTTTGCGACCGATGTGTATAACTGTCCATAGAACCTCTCGATTTCCCTCAAGACTTCTGCTTTGGTCGACGCTAGACTGCCATCTTCCATCTTCAGCTTCGTCAACTGGCTCTGCCCAATAGACATGTCTTTTGCGAACACTTTGGAGCCTTTATTCCGCTCTATCGTCTCTTTAATACGATTAGTATTAAAGGTACGGATGTCGTGTCGCATAGACTTTGATATGTGTCTATTGAGCCGCCTATATGACTCTGCGTCACCGGAAGACTGCAGTTGCAATGAGCGTCGTTCAGCCATGAGGTCGAGGGTATGGCTCGAGAGCTTTTGCGGTCTATTTGTACGGTGGGGTTTATAAAACTTCGCGCCCACCGTACGGACAGTTTCCACAAACCTGTTATTGATCTCATCCACCGATGCGCAGCTCTCCAGGCACTCGAAGCGATTTGATAGTTCGAGCTGAAAGCTCTCGGGGTTTTGGATATGGGCGTGAGTGGGTCGGAGTGTAGACTTCATCATACGGGACCTCTCAAGTTTAACATTAATATTCAAAGTGCCTCGTACCATTCGGTGATCACTTCCGGTTTTAACCATGTTGATCACAGAGACATCATTGAATATTTGTTTCTTGGTGGTCAGGATGAAGTCTATCTCATTTCTCGTAGAACCATCGGGACTCAACCAGGTCCATTTCCTATGAGGTGGCTTCTGGAAGAAAGAGTTCATCATGAAGAGTCCCTCTTTCTCCAGAAAGTCGGCCAACCTCTGTCCCCTGGGGTTCCGTTGTCCATATCCAAATTGCCCCACTCTCAACTCACTTTCGCATTTCCTGCCCAGCTTCGCATTGAAGTCCCCCATAACAACATTAAAATAGGTCTCAGAAGTGTGTATGGCCCTACTAATGTCCTCATACATCACCTCCACCTCATCATCCGAGTGTGCCGAGGTCGGTGCGTATACTTGGATGACCTTCAACGAATATCTCTTGGATACTCTGAGTATCAGGTACGCAACCCTGCTCGATACACTGTCGATGGCAAGAATGCTGTTAACAAGGGACTTGTGGACGAGAAACCCGACACCACCTTGGGACGGTTGGTCGCCCTCCCGGTAGTAGAGTAGGTTACCGGATTTCAGGGTTATCGTGTCCTCACCCTCTCGTCGGACTTCTGATAACCCCAGGATATCCCAATGTAACTTACTCATTTCTTCTTACAGCTCAGCTAGCTTCTCGTCTGTCCTCATCGTGCGAATATTGTGTGTTACCAGGGCCAGTCGTCGTTTATGCAGGGGGTGGTAGCCGGATCTCTTCCGGAGATTCTTAGCACCCCTTGCTCCGCCGTGACCGGGACCGCTACCGTAGCCCGGAATAGCGGAGCTGCCGGGGACTGGGGGCCTGGTTATTTTGTTAATCTTCATTAGGGTTTTTGCCATTACTCGCCACGCTTGGCATGCGGGTTGGCGAGCGCAGTAGATGGCGTTTTCCGCAGAGGATGCTGCTGCCCATCTCTGGTAGTATTTCCCTTAGCCGGTTCTTACGGCACCCACGGGAAGAGAGGGGGAGGTACTATTCTAAGCCGGTACCCCACGGCCAACGGCCCGGTAACGGCTATTATAATTCAGTTTCAACAATTTCTTTTAAATAACATAGATTCGGACAAAATATTTACCATTTTTAATGATGAAATTTACTATTTTTTTCTGTAGCTAATTCGTGTTTTTATTTTTACTTTCCTTGTATTCGTAATGAAAAGCACAGTGTTTACCTCGGGTTAAAGACTTATTTAGTCCCTCGAACTATTGGCGCCCTCACTTCGTTCGTGCGCCATCTCCGTCTCGGGACTAAATAAGTTACTTTCACCCTTAGGGTAACAATGTACTATTATAAGTAAGTTCGTAAAGGCTGAGTGGCCAGCCCTAGCTGGCCACTCAGCCTTTACGAACTTACTATCTTCAGTATCAGAGTTATTAAGCCGCCGAAAGGCCTCTGACGGCTTGACGATTGCTATTTTTTAAGAACAAGCAACCGGGACCTACAATTTAACGTGTCATTCGACCCACGGAAAGAAATGCCACTTACGGTCACCCATCCGAAGACTGACCGATCCGTCCGTTGCTTGACATTGGTGATAGTTCGAGAACACCTAGTCAAGCTACACCACGAGCGCTAAATATTTTATGATATAATAATCATAATCATCATCACTAACCTGTTTAATTTTATAATACAACGACAACGCAATCTGATAACATTTGCGTCATGGTTAAATACGATACGCCAGCGGCAGACGCCAAAAAAATGTTATGTACGGGTACCATTTTTAATATAATAGCTAGGTAATTTCGAAACGAAACGAAACTTTATGTAATAAGCACAAATAAGTCAGTAAAACAATAAGTAATAAAATAGGCATTAATATACCTAGTCTTGCCATAAATATTGTCACGAAGAAAAAAATTATTTTTTTGTTGCAAATAATATTTATTACTTTTACAGTGTGTTAGTTTAATACATAAATATAAAACAATTTAAAATATAAAAGCTTATTCGAAGTGGTCTCCATTGGCTGCAATACAGTCCTTTAAACGTTGAGGCCAGTTATCAACAGAAGCACGCACTCTTTCCATGGGAAAATTCTTCACTGCCAATCGTATGGATTGTTTTAGGGACTCCAAATTATCATGGCGTTTAGAGCAAGCCATACTCTCTAAAACTGATCATAAATCATAATCCAGCGGATTAAGATCAGGACTAGACGACGGCCAGTCTTCAGCTCTGATGAAGTCCGAAACGTTCACTTCCAACCAAGACTGCGTGGACCGAGCTTTATGACCTGGCGCCGAGTCTTGTTGGAAGGACCATACTTGGTTATTGAACATGGTGTTGTTAAGGGGCTTAACTACCTTCTCAAGAATGGTATTTTTATACACTTGTGCCGATGTTTTGATACCTTTTTCACAAAAATATGGCTCAGTCACTTCTTCATAGCTAACACCCCACCAAACCATCACTGAAGTCGAATAATGCCCACGTTGCACTCTGCCGACTAATTGGGAAGCTTCCTTAGAGCTTTGAGCATAAATACGGTCATTTTGTTTGTTAAAATGTTGCTCAATTGTAAAGATTTTCTCATCCGTAAACAAAATTTTTCTGTGACCTCCCTTTGCGTACCGCTTCAGTAGTTGTTTCGATTTTACCACCCTATTCTTTTTTAAATTATCAGTTAAAAAATGACCAGTGCGTCTCTTATAGGCTGCAAGTCCTAAGTCATCTTTTAAAATACGCGACATGGTTCTGGGTGCTATCTTCATCTCCCGAGATAAAATCTCATTCATCATCATTGCTTTCGGACAGGATTTCTTCGAATTCTTTCCCTTACTGCTTTGACCACCTTTTTCGTACGAACACTACGTGGACGGCCAGATCTTTTTCTGTCACAAACAGAGGAGGTCTCATTGTACCTTTTAATAGCCCGGTACACAAACATTTGACTAATACCAAGCGTATGGAGAGTTTAAAAAATTCCATTTGGCTCCATACCAACTTTGTGTAATGCAATCACAGCGATTCGGTTCTCTTTATCACCCCACTCCATTTTAATATCGCAAAATATTGTACAATGTATTGGCGCCAAAATTAGAAAACTCAATGAACAATCGTATAAAAATGACAGATTCCAAATTCAAATGTAATATCTTTCTTATTTTTAACTGTAACAGTATTTATGGCCAGACTAAGTAGTTTTCTATATAGGGAATACTAGCACATAAAATATCAGTATTGGCATACAAATCTACAAAACTATCATCACAATCGAATGAACCAAAAAATAACCAATACGCCAATATCCACTGATCTAATCTCAACAATATCATATACCTTTCCTTATAAAAGTCGTCCTAAATCTGCTTACATTTGACTTGGAAAGTCATTCGGGCGCACTCGGCAATCTTCGGTAATCTTCGACTATCGTCGGAAGGTCGTAAGGGGACGCTATTTTTACGAGCGCACAGTTACAACCATCCGCCGCGCGACTTTGCAGATTCATAACACCATGTGCATAATTCATAAAGTCTATATTTGCTTGTACACGAGTCGCATTGATGTTGCAAATGTATCGCGATGGCCTTTTTGGAACTTTTCCGGCTATTTTTCTTTGAGTTCGACAAAAATATTGTGAGGATAAAAATATTGCGATAGTATCATCCGACTGGCCAAAAGGAGGAACACCTTTTTTTGATGTGTATCTATTTATAAAACGTAACTAAAACTCTGTAATTAAGTGTATTACAACAAGTATACATTTGAGTAAAAAAAGGTTAAAGCGAATAATTAGGTATAGTTTACAATACAAAAAAAACGACTTCAGATGTGCTATTCGTTTACTTGAATGACATTTTTTCAGTTCAATCAAAAACAATTCATAATTGGCGGAGTAATAGTGTAACAAACAAAAAAACATACAGTCAAATTGAGACATCCTTCTTTTAAAAATTCTTCTTTTGAAAATTTCCCACAAAATTAACCTCGGAGAATACATCCACATTTCTAATTCTGAATGTTTCAAACCAATGAAAATTAATAAACCATTAGAAGCAGTATTTTTGTTACCAGATCTAAGCACACTAAAGATTTACCTACCATTTAAGTTTCAAAGGAACCTCGCTGGTTTTCCGGAAAAAAGATCAAATAGCTAAAAAGGCAATTCCTTACTTCACATTTAACTTTCATAATGCGATTATCGTTTTATTTCCGGTTGGATATATATTAAGCTGGCTCATTCGGGTTCGCTCGAAAGCATCGAGTTTTCTCTTTATTAAAGGTAAGACAGTATGTTTATTACTTAAAACATTGGTTTGTACGGCTGAAAAGTATATTTTTTCATCGCAAGATAGATTTTTTCATCGCTACGGTTGACCACCAAAACGCCTGGTTTGAAGCGACGGTATGGCCGAGGATGGAGATCGTCGATCTAGAAGATACCTATTCACTCTAGCCTTGAAAATTCCAAGATTGTAGTTCTCAGGGAACAAAGATGTCGGTAAAGAATGCCATTCCTGTACAGTACGCATCAAAAACGTGGACCGATATCGGTGAGTACGGATTTATGGCATTATCGCTGAGTAAGTATTTTTAAGTCTTAATGTGCATTAAAATTTGCTAATGCAACTGGCATAATTATTTTTTAACCATTTACAACATGGACATCTGTAATCTTAGTACATATCTTCATCGATACCTCGAACGGATACGGTTGAAAAAAAAAACATCCCTATATTTGCATGGAGTGCCAATCTAAGTTCCCATCATTTCATATGTAAATCGTTAAACCGACTGACAAACAAACATAATATCCAATATTAAAATAAATCCAGACAAGTGCGAGTCAGACTCGCCCACCGAGGGTTCCGTACAAACTAAATAAAAGGTTGAAATCATCTATTTTTTTATATTTTCCTTCATAAACCGAAAAATATACATCGTAAAAATATTTAAAAACCTGTTTTAGCTTATGCTAATGAAGTTCTTTCATATGATACTGCACATGATACGGTTAATTCATTTAAAATTTGGGCCCTCATTCCTTGTATAAAGACACTTTTTTTTGTGATTAAATAAAATAAATCCAATTTTCGGATTTTTTCCTATATGTGTAGGTACTCTAACACAGTGCTTCTTGCCAATTTTTATAGTTCTAGGTCAACGGGAAGTACCCCATAGGTTTTGATACCCTTGTGAGTGTCGAAATGTGCGTTTTTTACGACATATTCGGCTGTAACTATTTTTTACGAAAACTGAGAAATTTTATTTTTCTTTCTGCAGCAAGAGACTATGAATCTGCGTATATGGTTTTAATTTCAACTCAATACCTTCACGCATTCCCGAGATAAAGGTCTTGACACCCGGACAGACGGACATACAGACGGACAACAAAGTGATCCTATAAGGGTTCCGTGTTTTCCTTTTGAGGTACGGAACCCGAAAAACATCTCATTTACTTACCACAGACTAAAACTTTACAGATCATCCGGCAAAAGGTTTCGGAACAATAGAATTAATTCAATGCAGACGAGAAAAGATAATTTTACTTTGTTATCAGCGCGTTAATTAATTTAAATTTCAATAGGTACTTATTCTCGTAATGCCCCTCTGAATTTATTAGTCTTTGAGATATTGGGAGGTTGGGTCTGGGAGCTGCTGCTTCACAGCAGTACCTTATAAAATAGATTCAAATGTTAATATCTAATTTTGGATACCTTCGAAACGATAAAATAACGTTTTATTATTTTGTATAGGTATTCGCTGACTAGAATTAGTCCTCGCATATATACTAGGATATGAAATTGTTTGTATTTTAACAAATCAACTTAACATGAATGATATAAGATGTATTGAATAAGTAACACCCGTATTTTACTTTTTCTTAGCATGTTATTTTACAAAATTATTTTTAAAATTGATTATTAAAAAAATAATTAAATCTAAAACATATCTAGCGTGTTCCTGCATCGAGGTGGTACTCTTGCCTACTTCAAAGTATTCACACTGGTACTCTTCTGCTTCGGTGTCTTCTAGTTGGTACTCTTGACGGCTTCGATATATTCAAGTTGGTACTCTTGACGGCTTCGATGTCTTCACGCTGGTACTCTTCTGCTTCGTTGTTTTCTAGTTGGTACACTTGACGGCTTCGATATCTTCAAGTTGGTACTCTTCTGCTTCGGTGTCTTCTAGTTGGTACTCTTGACGCCTCCGATATCTTCAAGCTGGTACTCTTCTGCTTCGGTGTTTTCTAGTCGGTACTCTTGACGCCTTCGATATCTTCAAGCTGGTAGTCATATAGACACGAGTTTTACCTCATCACAAGGCATATTCAGGGCCGCTTGACTCTTTGAGCTCTTGCAAGAGCAATAGAATATGAAATTTTGCAAAATAACGCCTGATAAAAAAAAAACTAAAATAGATTGTATTTATTACTTATGAGTATTTATTTATTGCCCGAGTGAGCGAAGCGAACATGCCAGTTTACAAATTTGTAGAATTTTCAATCGTTGGGGATTATGGATTAAAGGAGTATTTTATTCAAATAGCGGGAAGTGTACTGTGACGCCATTAACTGACCAATTTCGATGATTGAAATGATACAAATTTTAATGGACTAATTGCGTATATTTTACATAGTTTTATGATCTAACTTTTCGAACACTTTGCAGCGTCCGTGGTCACAGATGAAACTAGATGACAGTTGTCTTTTTTGTTATAACAATATTATGCCTACTATTTTTATACAAAACGTTCCCTATGAAAGTAGAAGTGTCTTCGGGTATCGCAGAAAACCTTAGATATTTTTTTTATGATATTTGCTGAAAACGATTGTAAAAACTGAATTCGATGTTAGCAAATTTGTCGTCACTCCTTGGAATATTGTATGAAAGTATGATCCAAATGTATTTATTATGTTATTCGTCATTGTTTTGCCTTTTGTCCACCAGCACGTTTCCTTTCGACACTTCACTCTGTCAGACGTCATCATATGCGGGTGAAATGTGTACATTTACACTCGTATATCATTTTTCACACAGTTCAAATTAATAGAAAAGTTTCACTTATCATGTCAAGCATACACCGATTGTGTTACCATAATTAGAAAATCTTAAATAATATTAATTACGAAATATTATGTAGGTATGTTTAAAAAAATATATCAAAATTCTAATAAAGTAACATAAAAAATCGAGCAAATAAAGATCAAACTTGGATTCTGGTGAATAAACAACTATAGCCTAGAAATAAACAAAATAAAACAAACTAATGCTCAGTGCTGGGAACAAACTGTACTTGAAAAGTAAATCATAAGGCTGGCGGTGCATGAAAGCTATGAGAACAAAGACTATTTGTACAGAAGATATAGTTAGGTACCTTTAACTATTACTTAACGGTCAAAATTTTGATAAAAGAGACGTTAACTTATACATTGCCATCTTTTGCGCTTAAGATTAGGCTCAAAGGGGAGCTATCTCTCCAACCTCCAAAGAACTTGAATATCTTGACGTGACTACGTCTAATAAATCGATGAACGCCGGCTGCATGCACGAAAAAGGATGACTCATTGTCCCGTTACGTTACGCTCATTGTCCCGTTACAACCGCGCGCGGTGGCTGAGGAAGCGGGCGGGTGTGCGCCGCGCCCGAGCGTCGTTTCATCTCACTCTAGCTCATTACGACAACATTCCTCGGAGCCCGCGCGCGGGCGATATGTTGCATGACGTTGTCACGTTAAACTATCGTCCGTAAACCGACTTTACAGACAACCAATTTTTTTTCGTAATAATAAAAATTTCGAATGGGATAGGCACTTGTTGTTTTATTTTTTTACGTACTTACGTATTTTTTTATACCTAGCAGAAATATGATATAAATAGTGTACCTACACCTATCTAGATGTGTATTATCTTTTTACAAAAGCATGGATCGTAGTCTGTAGGTAATGTTAGAGAACCTAGAAACTTCGTTCTGCATAAATTGCACTTTTGTAATCGGTTATTTTACTTCTTTTTTTTCAACTATAATTAATAATTAATATCTGGGGTTGCATAGTTAGATTAATTAATATTTTCTCTCTCGTAACTTTCATACATTTTTTTGTAAATATTTAGAAAAGATAGCAAACTACTTTTCAATAATAAATTCTAACCTTATTTCCACTATTCAAACTCTAGGATATTTGATGTATTTGCTGAAGATTTTTTTTACTTTTTATTTTTGGGGTTACGTACACAAGGAAACAAATGGAACCCTTATAGGATCACTATGTTGCCCGTCTGTCCGTCGTGTAAGACCTGCTATCTCAGGAACGCTTAGAGGCATCAAATTGAA
This sequence comes from Lycia hirtaria, assembly GCA_947563715.1. Taxonomy (NCBI): domain Eukaryota; kingdom Metazoa; phylum Arthropoda; class Insecta; order Lepidoptera; family Geometridae; genus Lycia; species Lycia hirtaria. The sequence goes on from OX387375.1 coordinate 33,493,972, forward strand.
ATTAAAACCTCACGCAGATCTGTAGTTTCTAGCAGATGTGAAAAAATAAAATTACTCCGTCACCGTGAAAAAAGTTACAGCCGTCTAAAAATATCGCACGTACGTCCCGTTGACATAGAAGTATGAAATTTGGCAATAAATATTCTCATAAAGTACACAAAAATCCGAAACCTGTATATTTTTTATGTAATCACAAAAAAAAACATATTATCCCATAATATTATAATATTACTACCAGTCCTAATCCCAGCTGAAAAAAGTCGCTAACATTTGCAATCACATTGAATCTAAGTTAATCAAGTGACCCTCTGTCCACTAAATTATTCTTTGCCCCATGACGGCGGAAGGAGGTCAAGTGTCTAGAAATTAACGATTTACTTACGCTTGTGACTGCGTGCAATGCTCTAGTATTATTTAGTCTGTGGCTGTGTTGCCAACTTAGAGACATGTGGTCTTAACGGGCCTTTGCTGATTACTTATGATAAAATTGTAATTTGTAAAGTTACATATTACAATTTTATCTTATAAAATGTTATTTTATAAAAAAATAAATGGCCACCTACATAAAATTTTATGCTGAACACAAGAATTATAGCACACTACTGCTTGTAGGTTGAACAACTAAGGCTAAAACGTTACGTAACTTTGATCAACGTCTCAAATTCTCGGTCTTTCTTTAAGGTCTTTCTTTCTTCTTTAAGCAAGTAACATTATGTGTCAGCGAGAAGTTGACAAAATATGTTGAGTATTGCTCAAATTTGAGTAAGTTTCTTCAATAAGACCCCTGCCCTACGTAACTAGTAAAGTTGTGTTCAATTTCCGAGAGGATTCTTCAGGGTTATAAGGTAGGGTACTGGGCCGAAAGGAGACTGTTTATCATAATTATAGTTTAAAAAACTGAAATAACCGACTTCAAACAAAATATGCAATTTCGTTTACATGGACGATGTAGTTTTTTCCAGTTATTTTGTTTTAAAAACTAAAGTTCTGAACCGATTTTGATAAAATTTATATGGGACTACCTCTGAAGCCACTGAACAAAAAATAGTCATCAAAATCAATGCATACTTGGTGAAGTAATTACGTAACAAACATACAAATACGGAATCCTAAAAAAATACAGTCGAAGAGAACCTCCTACTTTTTGGTAGTCGGTTAAAAAACGTTTATAATAATACGTACCTGATTTTGGCCATATAGATTTTGCCCCATATAAGATTCCTAACATTACACTGTATCTCTGTTTATTTAATAGTATATTCGAAAGGGTACGTGCTTGTGAAAGAAATCTCTTTACCAGAACGTAAAACAAAAAGGCTCTATTCCCTTGACATAACAAGATAAGATTAGACAAAAATCCACTTAGCCCTTTGGCGAAGAAAAATCATCCCAAGTCAGTTACAGAAGCGTCCCACTGACGGAAATATAAAACAAATTGTTACAGAGAGGTAACTCGGCTCAAAGTAAAGAAAGTAAAATTATAATTTTTTGTAACACAACTGAATTTTCATGCTTCTTTGCACGTTATTTCTTAAAACGTTTTTTTAAACGAATGAATGTTTTACCTAAATGAAATTTACATATTTTTGTCTACTGATAAACTATTTGCTTTTGATATGAGACAGTGTATATTAGAGATTGCAACCCGGTATGCTTCCCGGCCGGGCCCACCGGGCCGGCCGGGAAGCTTTGACGATAGCTATCTATACACTATATGAAACCCACTACATCTATATTAACGCCAGTTCAGTGTACCGGTAGAGGTATGTCAAAAAATAGAAATTCCGTTTTTTTCTACCATATGATGAACACCCTACGCACAGCTGTACCGGCGAGGTCATCGCTCCCTGCCGCGGCGGGGTGCGTGACCTTGTTTGAGCTTCGCGATTTAACTACCGCGCACACTATTTATTACTAGCAGTGTGTGTTTGAAGTTTAAATAAAACATTATTTTTGTGGTTATGTTGATCGAATTTTCTCTACACAAACAATAAAAAAAATACCTTTCCTTGTTAGAGACTGTAAGAATTATTTTATCCGTAATAGAGTAATTAACCTAATGACTTACCCGATTCTGTGTACTGTTGGACGGTGGTAGGTGTGTCCAGTGTCCACCACTATTATAAAAATTGATCGAACTGAAATCTATTTTGTTAAATACACAAATGCGCCCCTTTTTTATAAGTGTCTGTTAAGTTTTTTTTTAAAGTGTCTATTTCACGTTTTACCAGTCTAAAGGCACGTTTAATTCGTCTTTTGAACAGTCGCACATTTTTACATCCCTCGACATACACATTATTACACAAATAAAAGACCATGGGAGTCCGTAATATTCGCAAGTAGAATATTGGTAATAAATAACACCCATTATCACGAAATGTATGACGAAAAAATATCCTAGAACGCGGAAGCGGCGCGGGCGGAAGACGTCTCGACGCGGCTAGTGTAATTCGCGAACTGGTTGTTGCGTCGCCTCGCGGCATAGGTCAAACGGAATGCCGCCGGAGCCCGGCGCGCGCGCGGTCGGCTCCTCAAAGGACTGTTTCGCCGACTCTCCTTTCGTTAAGTTGCCGGCTGCGCTTTTTAGATTTAAATTTATTTTCTGATTATTTATTATCTCAACGCGCAGATAGGGTGACTATGAGCTTAATATTTTTAGGAATTTGTGTTTTATTTATCGTAATTAACTTTTTCTTCAATAATGCTTTTATTAATGTGGAGTGCATCTAAGGAACCTAAATACACTTTTCACTTATAAAAAAATAGTGGTTACATTTTACTAAAAAATAATTAGAAAACGCTATGCACTGCTTCCATTGTATATATACATTACCCTCACGATCGCTTCTTAATGAATAATAAGTATATATTCGACCATTTTTTTTTTATTCTATTTTTTTAATATTTTTCAGGAATATACATAAATAAAGAACGAATAGTCAGAGTCTATTTGATTAAATAACTATTGCGGCAAAAAAATTGGAACTAACGATTCCGTTTAACAAAATATTGAAACAAGGACAGCAGCGCCCTCAATGCCAAATTAGTTCCCTATCAGAATAGACTTCAGTTAGAGGGTTTTAAAGTCAAAACCAAAAGAAAATTTACGGAAAAGTCAAAATTCACATGATCTTAAAAAAAACTATTGACATTTCCTCCAATACATCTTTTTTTTTTATTGCCTAATTATAAATGCCATATTTGATAATCTGTGCTATATGACAGAATCAGTTCCATGTGATTCAGTAACACTATTTTCCAAATATCTGGGAATCAAGTCAAAGTTTCAAATCAATGTATAGGCGATAACAGGGAAAATGAAATTTGCAATCAAGTACAATCAAAAAAAAAAAACGTATTATCTATAAAGATTATATATCAATTTGTGATCGGGTCAAAATAGCAGAAAACCGATGTTAGAATTTATTGAGTTATAGCTGAGATATGGCAAAAAAAATGCCCTTATCGTTTATGAAACTGTTATGCTACACCGCTTATCTTCGCATTTCTCTAATCTGTGTAACAAATATACTTCAGCTAAAAATTACCTACCTTAGAGGGTTCTTATAAAGGGCTGAAAAGAGTCCCTGTGAAGAGCGATTAATTGTTTAATTCATTTAAGGGCAAGTTTGGAAAGGTTGAGAGTTATCCTTACGAACGCTCCTATCCGCTAATTCATAGGATTTGTATGGATAAAGGACGGGCTGTTGGGGATTGTAGGCTATTCTTGGAATATTGTACTCGGGAAGTACGGGGAAACATTAAGGTAGTGGTTGTGCTTGCGGTTTTACTTCATATAGTACAAGCTTTGCTTAGTTTGGGCTAGATGGTGTTGTGTGAAATGTCCCCAAATATTTTTTATTAAAACAAAAAAAAAATAATGAATCATTTCTGTTTTTAACACGCTTTTATTAGCTTCATACGTAAGTTAGTATGTATGTAACGGATACCTTGATCATGATTTTGACCGCTTCGAAACGTCGGATTAACTCAAAATTTGGCATACTTATCAAGGACCGATGACAATAAATAATTTGATAAGATTAAGTGTGTTTTTTAAACTACATATTATACTTATTATTTTTAATAATGAGTATTTGTGCTTACTAATGTAATTGGTGGTGTTTGATGATACCATTGGTTAGGCTTTTCTATACATATTGATTTTTTTCTATTCCGTATTGAGAGGCACCATTACGCTGGCTAGAAATAGCAAAACAGTTACCGGGCTCGCTCACTTTTTACCCGACTGCGTTAGAAGGAAAGTAATGTTATTCGAGTGTAATTATATATGTTTCTATGTATGTATGTTTGTTTGTTTCTACATGATCGCCTACAGCCTGAACAGCTTGACCGATTTTAATGTGTCGTTAGATTCGAATATAACCCCTCCTTCTTACGCATTCGGGTAAGTATGCAAAATAAAACAAGTGTGAGTCAGACTCGCCCACCGAGAGTTCCGTACAAACTAGTAGATAAAAGGGGGAAATTATATATTTTTTTATTCATAAATCCAAAAATATACATCGTAAAAATATTTAAAACCCTGTTTTAGCTTGTACTAATTGAGTTATTTCATATGTTACCCCACATGATACCAATAAAGCACTTTAAAATTGGACCCTCCTTCGTTTCTTGCATAAAGATCCTATTTTTTGTGATGAAATTAAAAATGTCCAGTTTTCGGATTTCTTCCTATATGTGTACTATAACACAATGCTTCTTGCCAAATTTCATAGTTCTAGGTCAACGGGAAGTATAGTTCCCCCCATAGGTTTTGATTCCCTTGTGAGTGTCGAAATGTGCGTTTTTTACGACATATTCAGCTGTAACTTTTTGTTACGACAACTGAGAAATTTGATTTTTCTTTTTACAGCAAGATACTCGTACTATAGATTTGCGTATATGGTTTTAATTTCAACACGATACCTTTACGCATTCCCGAGATAAAGGTCTTGACACCCGGACGGATGGACAGACAGACAGACGGACAACAAAGTGATCCTATAAGGGTTCCGTTTTTTCCTTTTTAAGGTACGGAACCCTAAAAAACAGACTTCAAAATACGCAATTAGTTTGCTTAGATGACATACCAGTTAATTTGTTATAAAACCAAAATACTGAACCGATTTTCATAAAATTTATATGGCATCAAAAAAGAATCATCAAAAAACAATTAAAAATCATAACTCGTGAAGTAATCACTGAACAAACACAAAAAAAACATACAGTTGACCTTAATAGTCTCACCTGTGACCCAGGACGCCGCAGTGTTCGAAACGTCAGGTTATAAAATTATGTAAAAAATATAATGCGATAAATCTAAAATTTGTTTCATTTCAAATGAAACATAGATAGCATGATAGATAAAACTGAAATAAAACTCTGTCCCGAATCTCGATTTATCTGCATGATGTTCGGTCGAGTCGACACTCCATCTCGGTGCTGCCGCGGGAGTGATGCCAGTATAATGCGCCGCGCACCCCCCCCCCCCCCCGGGGCTGGCGGTGAATAATAATTCACTACTTTTCTTGTGTTGCCCAGATATGATGACGGGAATGGAGATGGAATCAATTGTTTTTTTTGTGTACCGTTTATGACCAACTTAGGCAATTCCTTCTTCGAAAAGAAATATCTTAAAAGCTGTTTCAAAAGATCTATATTTTCTAAATATTAAAACTAATTATTAGGTGGTGCGTAAATTATCTTTCGTAGAAACGTTAAGCAATAATTTCTAATGACCATGAACGTCATTTGTTTAAACAAGTGATAAATGGTCTCTTGGTTTTCGTAATTGAAATTAAACAATTTTTCACGGATTTATCGCGTAGGTACCTATATTTCACATAATTTTAAGACCTGACGTTTCGAATCTTTGCAGTTTCCGTGGTCATAGTGACACTATTATTTCTATGACAGTTTTTGGCAAAACGAAACGACAAAACTAGATGGAAGAACGTTCCCTATGCACGCAGAAGTCGCTCACGGTGTCGACACGGATTTCAAATTGTGAAATACATATATAGATATTTGTAGACATTTCACACAACACCATCTAGCCCAAACTAAGCAAAGCTTATACTATGGAACTAGATAGCTGATAGAATACATATTATGTACTTTTTTTTTGTAAATACTTTTTTTTCGTAAAAATTGCAGTTCTCCATAGGCGACGGTTATCGCTTACCATCAGCCGAGGTGTCTGCCTTTTTGTAACTCTTTTTATAAAAAAAGTGTTTTTTATAAATCACCCAAAATCTTATCTTTTTGAACAATTAATCGAAACCAACAAATTGTCGCTGTACTAGTGACTAACTACGTCTGATCCTTACTTACTGACACCTCACACAATCAGGAACAAGGAAACGAATGAGTAGCATCCCTGGAGACCGCTCGACGCACGCTCGCACGCTCTTAGTGCTTTGTGGCTCTCGGGAGGCTTCGTACTTTAAAGTGCGGGTTCAATTTGTCTAACTCAAGGTGTGATGGTTGATGGGGGTAAATCCTACTACGTAACTAAAGACTAGAACACACGTAGTCTTGTCGTTGCACTAAATAAATAAAAATGGTTTCTTCTAGGTAAGTGCGTATCACGGTGTTGAATTAACATATTCATTAAATTTTCCGCATTATTGATGCGTATTGTACAGGAGCGGAACTCCCTGCAGTCTTCTTTGTTTCTTGACAACTAAATATTATTTTAGAATTTTCAAAGCTAGAGTGAACATCTTATAGATGTACATGCTTCATCCTTAGCCAACCTGTCGCTTACCATCAAGCGAGTTGGTGGTTAAACATAAATCTATTTAGAAAAAAGGCGCATTTTGCCGATTCAAACTACAAACAATTTACACTGTGCACTCGCCATGACTTAATTTAGACAAACGCCGACGTAAACCACAAACTCATAAGCCTATTATTTATAGAATCTATTAAAACTACTCCACGTCTAGAAAAAGATCTTATCAATATAAAAAGGGAATATCATTCGCTCACACAGCAAAAAGGTACAGTTATATCGGCCGTAAACATAACCTTATGACAAGTAAACTCCAGGGCCCGTGACCCTTGATAAAATCGACCCCCTTTTAAAATACTACCTTCCGATCCACAATATCAAATGCGATAGAAATCTGACCGCGTCATTTCTTTGAGAAAATTGCCGGTCTAGTGTTACGTGCCGTACTAGTATGCCGTACCGGGGCGGCATGTTGCGTCACGCGAGGACTCTAAGGATACTGATATTGTTTTTGGCTCATATTTTGATTGGTGATAAAATTGAGTGGAATTTGTTGTTATTTAGTTTTTAGGGTTCCGTACCCAAAGGGTAAAAACGGGACCCTATTACTAAGACTTCGCTGTCTGTCTGTCTGTCTCCAGGCTGTATCTCATAAACCGTGATAGCTAGAAAGCTGAAATTTTCACAAATGATGTATTTCTGTTGCCGCTATAACAACAAATACTAAAAATAAAAAAATAAAATATTAAGGGGGGTCCCCATACAATAAACGTGTTTTTTTCGTATTTTTTGCTCAATATTAAAAACGGTAACAGGTGGACGCTTCAAATTTTCACAGAATACTTACTTGTATATTACCTTTCAAAATAAATAATTGAATAACAATAAAGTAAATATTAAAGGGGGGCTCTCATACCACAAACGTAATTTTTAAGCAATTTTTACTCGATCTTAATTAACAGGTAGAAACTTGAATATTTGTAAGTAAATATTTAGAAATATATTAACTATAAAAATAAATACCTAATCTAATACATAAAAACTCACAAAATGAAAATAATCCGTGCATCTAAACGCGGTGTGAGCGCCGCGCCGCGGTGTGGTGGTGGCGCGAGCGCGAGGCGGTTGCTAAGCAACGGCCGCGCGGGTAGCGGGGGAGGTAACATCACGGAGCGAGCCATAACCGCGCGTATTCGCGCGAGCGTCGTCATGCTGCCCGGATGTGTATCGAAAACCTACCTATAAGTTTGCAATTTACTACTTGGAATTTCGTTGATTTCTCGTTATTTTATAAACAGAACTAAACTTTGTAGTATTATAGATGATAGTATGGAACCCTTCGTGCGCGAGTCCGACTCGCACTTGGCCGATTATTTTGTAAAATATCATTTTTCCGCTCATACTGTAAAATTCAGTTAAGGGAGTTGAGGGGAAATAAGCATTTATATAGGTGATGGGCTGACCTCCCTGTCTGTGTCTTTATATCTTTTCCCCTCTAACCCTCTCATATCCTTCCATTTAATCCTCTAACCTCGGTCGAAGAGGGCGTCAAAAGGATTCATGGTTTTTAATGCTTTGCCAACCTTGTAGTGAAGGCGGGGAACGGTAGCGAGTATACCATTAGCACCTTCCGTTCCCCGCCTACAAACCACCCATCAAACCAAACTTCCCATCCTAATACATTCAACAAACAACCCACTTTCAAAAAAAAATTACCTTGTAGTGAAAATAGGCGTGATTATATGTACATATAGATATGTATCATTTCGGAGTTCCACCATAGTACTTCACGAAACCGCCAAAAAGCTCACCCCCATATTTTGCATAACTGGAAATCCCATACAGTCAGGTTTTCACACTCCTTCCTCCCGCGAACAAGCAAAATATGGAATGTCCTTCCTCGGAAGGTTTTCCCGCCGAGCTTCAACAAAGAGCGTTTTAAAAAGGGTGTCTCACTGATGTTGCAGTTGTCCATAGACTATTGGTTACCATCATGCGAGCCGTCTGCTTTTTTGCTGCACCTTTTTATAAAAAAAAAAAAGTATCGTAAAGAGTTCTAGTGGCAATCTTCCACCTCCATCTTCAGATTTTCGTTACCATAATATGTAAAGGAGGCAGCGACTAGCACTTTCCAATTTCATCAAGAAATTTCAGTTCTTAGAATTTACCCAGTTACTTAGTTAGTTAAATGAAATTTGCACGAGATTTTAATTTCTTACTTCTTTAAGTAGATTTTTTTAGTAGTCTTTAAAGCCGTCGACAAACAGACAGACAGACGGACAGGGCGAAACTATAAGCCGCGTAGTCTTATAGTTTCGCTTTTTGTTTAATACGGAACCCTAAAAACCAAGTTTCAAATCTAATATCACTGAAACTACTCAGACTAAATCTCATAAAGTAAAGTAAAACACAGTTATCGTGTTATCACAGCAGGCATACGAGCTCCTCCCCCCCCCCTAATATAAGGTAAGGTGTGCGCCGACACGAGCCCCGGCCGCATATAATTACCCAGAGCTAATATAAAATTCATGTCGTCCTGCTGCCTTGCAGCTAATTAAGGGACTCTGTTGACTGAGGACACACTGAGACTGGCTTCACAACACTTTGTAAATCCAAAGACAGAAATAATTGAAAGACCTAAAGTAAAACTGTAAATGTGCTTATAGTATTTTTGGAAAATCTGTCTGGAAGAAAGATTACTATCGAGAAACAAAAGTATCTATTTTAAAAGAAAAGCAAAATACAAAATCCGGCTGCAGAACAGTTTTTTTCAGTCTAAGTTACGATTTCGTTACGCTTGATACGCTGTTGAGTATACGTTTTTGTGAGAAAGTAAGCGTAAAATCACTGTAAAAGATTATAAATGCGCATTCTTTAGAATACTTCTTCAACTGCAGAGGGGTATTTTGTTTAACTTTTAATATACATTACTTGTTTAAATTAAAATTTTTGGTTCGCAAAACTGACGTACATTTTCCAGCAGAAAAAAACAAAACACTTTAAAAGCCATCGAACTGTAACGCGGCACTAATAAAGCAGAAAATCGCCATAATGGGGCTGTCAGTTCCAATCTACGACAATATTCTAGGCACAATATTAGACTCTGATATTGCGCTGTCGGCTTCAAAGGGTACAAAATACAAACTTCAATTTTAGAATGTGATATCGAATTTAATCTTATGGAGGATATTTTGATAACGGTTATTGCCATGGTGGCACGTCGCCGCTAGCAAGCGCTGGTTTATTAAATTAAAATTACAGTTTACAAAACTAAAGCAACTGACTTCTCATGGATGCCATTGTCAGAACTGGACCAAATTGAAATGGGACCACACGGGAAGCACCAGCTTTCAAATAAAAAAAAAAAAACATTAAAATCGGTATACCCAGTCGAAAGTTATGAGGTAACAAACATAAAAAAATACAGCCGAATTGAGAACCTCCTTCTTTTTTTAAGTCGGTTGAAAAGAGAAAATGCTCTACTATGAGAGAATAATTATAATTTAAAAAACAGAAAGAAAAACCGATTTCAAAATACGCAAATCGTTTACTTGGATGATATTTTTTTCAGTTATTTTGCTGTAAAAACCAAAGTACTAAGTATATTCTATCTGTCATCTGGTTCCCATAGTACAAGCTTTACTTAGTTTAGGGCTAGAGGGTGTTATTAATATTTAAGTACTTAATTGAAACTTTGTACCTAACTTAACAGTTTTCAGAGGGTGCTGTGTAAAAAATGTCCTTATTTTTTTATTATTATTATTTATTATATGAATATTATTTGAAGACATGACCTATGGCTCTAGGATTAGGTTTCACACAGTGCAAAAATTAAAGAGAATTTGAACAATATTGACGATTTTTTATCAATTTTACTTAGATAATAACATTTGGAAAAGGTGTCGTTGCGTCCAAGTGTTATGTACTTCAATTAATTGCAATTTAATTCTGATTTTTGAATGAACTTTTAATCTTTCACAGGTGAAGTGGATTCGTTCGGACGTGAAAAACTATTTGTATAAAAGCTTTTAGTTTTGGGAATTTTCTAAAAGTTGGAGTGTTTAATCTATTGCAAAAAAGATTTCATTTTGTTCGAGGACTAAAACAATTTACGACAATAAAAGGCCATCAAACGTTTAGTTAGATGGAGATGCGTTGAAAATAATTTATTTATAGTTGTCTCAACTTGAAAAATGCATCATCTACTCTCCTATATTTGCTACGTTTCAAGATAAATAAATAAGAATTTAATTGAGTTGATACTCTTAAGTTAATTATACATAAAACAAAACGTGAAATTGGAGAACTTTATAATAGAAAAATGATGTGGCTACGGTATGGGAAACCCGAGATATTCTAACTAACTCTAATCTTCATATAAAACTGCTTGCAGAGTAAGCATTCTGTGTGTTCTGTACCCATGCTCAATACAGGGCTATCTATGTATGTGCTTTGACGTCTTGCAAACTCAACTATCGTAGCTTCAGATAGACGATAAAATAATACGAAAAAGAACCGATTGATTAAAGTTTTTTATAATCACTAATACCTTTTATATTTTTTTACAAAGTAATCGAAAAGAAGGTCTCAAGTCTCAACCGGTGTTCGTGCAACAACAACAACACGAGAGCCATTCCGCACTCAAACTTTCCTCAAAAAGAATGGAATCAAAGTTGTAAGCTCGAGGAAGTAAGCCAAATTTATTCTCCATTATCGAGCGAACATTAGCCGCGTTATGGCGTGATAAAGGAACGCGTGTGTGCCTTGGAAGTGAGCTGGTGAGAACGCATCAGGAGCAATAAGAAACCACCTTATGTTTTGAAGAGAGTGTTTCAGATCATCATCATCTCAGAAGAAGTCCACTGCTGTACATAGGCCTCCACCATGGATTTCCTAGATAGCTTCTTCCTGCCGCTTGTGTGAGGTTGTATGTCCACCTTGTGACTGGTCTCTTGACGTTGTACTTGCCATTGCGTCTGCGTGGTCTCCACTCGAGAAATTTTCGATCCCATCAACCATCAGTTCTACAAGCTATATGCCCTGCCCAGTGCCACTTTAACTAGCTAACTCGCTGTGCTATGTGAGTAACTTACGTACGTCTCAGATAGATTCATGTCTGATTTGATTTCGCTGAAAGACCCCGAATATAGCCCTCAGATAGCTATAAATCAGCCTGGACTTATTCCAACCTGCCCTTTCTTCTATGGCGGATTATAAAAGCCCGGACGGAACACTTCTGTATTGCTTATATGCTTTCTAAGTAAGTTTTCATTAGAGTTATAATTTAGGTGAATATTGCGATATAATCGCGAGTGATTCGGTTTCTTCTTTTATTCTGTATCGTAGACCGCAGTCGCTTAGCAAGAGTCGAGTTAGCGGCCAAGCGCAAGCGTGTCTCTGAATAGAGATAAATCTTAGATTCACTATAGTAAAATGGAACTTTTTTTGTTTCCGTCAGAACCCGTTGGTGAAGATAATGAGATTTTGAGCTTACTTTGTGCTTGCCTCCAACCCCGCGTTCTAGAGTTCGCCGCCGCCCTACAGTGCTGTACATGCCAGTGAAGTTTTACCCCAACAGTGTGATACACGCAAAGATGTGTTCCACGTAAACCAGTGATGGGAAACGTGTTAAAAGTATTGCCAGTATCCGTGCGCTCCAATTGCTGCTTTTACGGTAATGTACTGACAAACAATGGAGTCGTGTTATTTAGCTACCCAATACGCCCTCTTCCGCGTTTAGGACGTTTTACATTTGGGATATTTTACGTTTAAATAATTTAGTCGTTTGACGCATTATGCGTCTAGACCCCCAATACATTCGCTATGTGTTCAAAGACGGTTCATTTCCTTATTTCTTCCTTAGAATTGTTTGATAAATAATCTTAATGAAATGCCATGTAGGAAGAACAAAGAAAGAAGGTATTTATTTAAAAAAATACTAGAGGAAATTATTTTCTAAAATTGAATTTAAATTTATGTAGAAACTGAAAAAATAATGTCTTTATTGTACACCAAAAAAGTACTATTGAAGGACACAGGTTTACAAAGGCGGCCTTATCGCCCTGAGCGGCAACCTTTTGCTGGACAGGAATTGTCACAAAATTTTATGGAAGGCAGTGAACATACATACATAAATACTAAATATATTAACAATATCTATATATATTTTAGTTTGTAGCAATTATTAAATGCTTTCGCCGATTAAAAAAGATTTAGATATCTATGATGTAAACCTAGATAAAAGTCTATAAAAATATTACTTTTTTATAATCGCAGTTGTATTAAACAGAAGAATCTCAGGTCTATGTTTACTGTAAATATCATACCATTGTAATATGTTACATAATTATGGAAAGGACAAGGCATATCATATAATGACGTGAGAAAAGATAGATACAACATAATATTTAATTTAGACAGCTCCTAAAACCTTATCACTTAGTTATACCTAACATAACAGGGCTTTCCACCGACACATATCGTGTTGTTTGACTCTGCTCCCGCCCACTAACCTTCTTCTCTGGAGTGTACAAAAACCAGTAGACTCAGCAGCCGGAGTGCAGACCTCGCGTCTCCATTTATCTAAGACTGCCCTCACCTACCACGGGAGCACGGGCTTTTACAGTCAACGACGACTGTCAGCGGTACGACTAGTGATTATGAATAAAATCATATGTTTATCCTTAAACATGGAATTATGATACTTACATTGGTAGTTTTATTCAAAATTCAGTTTACATTTCAGACGAAAGTCAATTAAAATGTTGCCTGTGAACCACGAAATTACTTTCTTAAATTGTCTTTGACACGCAGTAAGCGTTCGAATGATGAACCTATTTGTAAAGTTGGGAAATGAATTTATGCCAAATTTTGCTTATCTGCGTGAATACTGACGTACGGAGGGACGTATTTAGCCTTAAAAGTCTTACTAAAATTTGCTATCCTGAGTTAAAAGTGATTAGCATTCTAAGCATATTAATGTATCTCAGACTAAGTTTTCACTGGAATATGATATTATTTACCATCAATAATGACTCCTCACTTGTTTTTCTAGCATTATCCGATAATGTTGTGTTTTCCGTTTTTAAGCATAACATTTGGATCTGATAACCAGATCTCATTAAATTTCAATGTTTATCTACAGTAGAACTCCAATTATCCGAATTAATGGGGACCGGGACCCATTCGGATAATCAAATATTCGGATAATCGGATTTTTTAAAAAAAATTGCCATTGGAGAGAATAAAAGCTACGTTTTGATATTGCACTATTTTTTATTGAATTAAATGAAAGAAACATGAAATTTTCACATGTTTTAAATATAAATAAAATGTACTTATGTACAAGTTTAGAAATAAAAATCATTGTTTTTTAAACATCTCCGTTAATGTAAGCTGTTTTGCGGTCTTCAACCGTTTTCGGGCAGCCAGGTCACGCATTCGCTTGACGGTGAGCAGTTGCAAGTGGTCACACTCGGGCTGACGCTCCATCCACTTCAAAGCAGTCTCGAGGCCGGCAAATGCTTCACTGCTTGACTACACTGACTTTTGTGATTCGGATAATCGGCGATTCGGATAGTCGGAGTTCGGATAATTGGAGTTCTACTGTACTTCAAAATCCATACAAAGCAGAAATCTGATCGTCAATCGAAAACAACTCATCGAGCTTCATTTAGCTGTCATCGTGAATGAGCACGTCATTCAGCACCATTGTCGTGTCTGCGGCGTTACCTGTCGTGTCTGTGGCGCTACCTGTCGTGTCGTCGGCTGTGAGTGAACGCGCGGGTCATTAAGAACTTTTTCCCGGCAACGTTTGCAGCGACAATGACGGATTGCTTGGTTCCGGTACGCCGCGGACGGAGACCAATGCCGATTCTTTTATTGGACTTTTGTTGTGTAGGGAAGGCTTGTAGTGGTTAGATTTTTTATGGACAAGAGATTCGATATTTGACCACAGCTAATTTAACGCACATGAGTCATACTCGTGACTGGGCGCTGCTTGCGAGTCGCTGGTTTGCTCTTGTTATACACATAACATAGTAATAAGTACTTAAATTAAAACTAAATAATCTTCCCGTAACGATAAGTAGTAAGCAACAGTTTGTAATTCTGACAAAGGTCACGGACCCTGGTGTCTGTGGAGCTAAAAAAATAAAAAAAACAATTTAAAGTGAAAGTACTTGAGGCTGTTAAAACAAGTCTGTTATTGCTTGATACTTGACGTTTCAACTTGAGGATGGAGCCAAGCCAGCCAACAAAATACTACCAACTATTTTACCACTTTAAATGCTCTTCAATTATGGTAAATTTATGAAATTCACTAGTACCTATAATACTTTATTAACGATTGACATACATGACTGGCCTTGTGGCTCAGTTGGTAGTGTGTTTACGTCTACCTGCTGAACTGAAAGGTCGTGGGTTCCCCACCCAGGGCAAACATTTGTGTGATGAGCATGGATGTTTGTTCTGTGTCTGGGTGTTTCTATGTATCATATGTATATGTTTACAAAACAAAGTATATATGTATTCTATCAGCCATCTAGTTCCATAATACAAGCTTTGCTTAGTTTGGGCTAGATGGTGTTGTGTGAAATGTCCACAAATATTTATTTTATTTTATTATTTTTATGACTTGAGTCATTGTAATATGAAAACAATTCTGAAATTGTGAAACATTCAATCATGCCATAAATAAATGTTTTATTGTATAAGTAAACAAACTATACAGAATATCGTATTTATTTTCTACTATACCGGTAAAATTTTAATTATAATTAGTATAATTATATCTTATTAAAATTATCTCTTATTTTTATGAAGTCGTATAAGAGCAAACATAAACTAAACCAAACAAACCTACAATTGTTTTAAAATGTACGTTGCAACAACAACGCGAACAGACATTTGTTTCAGCATTTCGTTTCAAATCTCTTCTTCATATACAATGATACTATTTAGAAATCGAAACTTTTTCTACGCTTTTAAAAATAAATCTGTAGTAATACCGACTTCAGAAAATTAAATACTAGTATAGAAAATCAATGGCGAGTACAGAACTATTCCATTTGGCACAGAGTTACGTCTTTCTTCATTACTTCTCTGGATGCCATGTCGAGAATTTAAACAACGCATTATTGGAATCGAATCGAAGTGGTTCTAGTTCTAGTAAGGTGTTATAAAGTGGATTGATGGATTGTGACTACTACATATTATTCTTATTGATTTTCATTGAATATGACGATTATCGTGTTCAATCCAAAAAGAGGGGTGTTATAAGTTTGACGTGTATGTATGTCTGGGTATTTGTGTACCTGCTGAGTCTATGACATCGTAGCTATCAAACGGATGGACCGATTTTAATATAGTTTTTTTGTTTGAACGAGGATTTTTATTATTCGAGTGTGTCTCTATTGTGGCTCTGAGATAGTCTTGTATTATTATCGTATTCACGTGTTGTTGGAATTGACCAAGTGTGTTAAAAACTCATTAACATATGTATAAACAAATACAAAAAATCAATATATAAGTAAGTGTTAAGAGTCTAATCTTAATTGAAACACATAAATTATACACAAGTTTACATTATAGTATAGGTAAGGAAACTGTGTTGGTTTATTTAGTGATGCGAACTTTGCTTGCGAGATGCAGGTTTTGATAATAGATGGCTGTCTGTATGCTAGCGAGAGCAAGACAGTTATATCTAGATGCATGTCAGTACGAGCGAGATCGCTATATTATCAATCTTAATTATGCAACATGACAGTATATAGGTATATTCTTTAAAAGAGCTAACAGGACTATATTTGGTTAGCAGCTAGGTATACTTCGGACCTTAATTTATCAGCACTAACACATCAAACGACTCAAAAAGAACGCTCCTTCTACCTTACTTTCTAGAATATTCTATCGCCTATCTCAACTAGGACAAGACGGGTAAAAATGAAGGCTGAAGCCGTTAGAGTTGGCCATTTAAGTGAGTTTTACGAGGAAATGAGAGATGGGCGGAACAGACGCCAACGCCAGATGTTTTATGTGCGAAGCATGGCCACGGGATGGCCAGACTGGCCGGGCCTGGATTTTTAATCAGCTTTTTGGAGCCATAAAATGGAATTATTTAAGGTCAGTGGATCTGGTCTGTTGTTCTTGGATAGTGTGGAGTCGGTTCGGGTTTTGTTGTTTGATACTGTGAACATACAAGTTAACTTACCTACTATGTTTGGTTAAATTAAATTTGATTTGTTATTTCTTAGTTCTCTAAGTTGATCAACTATTAGACGTTAATTTGTAAAGCCTATTGTATAATATAAGGTCTTGACTAACGAAAATTATCACTTCAAAGCTTAATATTTGGCAAATGGTATGGTCGAGGATGGATCACATCGTATATTAAGATATCTGTTTCACTCTGGACTTGAAAATTACAAGAATGAGTCCTCAGGAAGAAGAGTCAGAGGCAACGAGTCCCATATCTTTACAGTTGCATAAAATTATGGACCAGAATCTTTTTTAGCTTAAAATTCAACTGGTATGTTGTATATAAATATGTTTCGCGCATACTACATTAGTTTATGGTTTAACATAAAGTCATTACTATTATTTCTCAGAAAGAATCTGAAATCTGGAATGATTCCAATTGAAACCATGAATATGAATACAACGATTGCATTTTGACCTCTATTATATGTACATCTAGATTCATCCATTTCATTTCATATTTCAGTCATTTGCCCTACGCCTGAAGCTCGCATGTTTATAAGACACAATAACAATAAAACTGAAGTTATGATGCTAATATAGCGAAACTAATTCCACTGTACCGAACTTGATACGAGGAGCTCGCGGTCAGTTTTACTTAGATGTTGCAATTTTAATAAATAACAATCAAGAAGTATTTATTCCTTACATTTTGTTTAGGTTCACCAAAAAATGTTAAACTATAGGTATATGAAATAAGCATTCTTACTACTATAGACCTCAATAACTTCCCAATTAGAAGTATTAGTTTATTAAGCGTTGTCTGAAGCACAAAACAACTTGTCATTTGATTACTTAATTATCAAAATTTTGAGGGTTAAGTTCCTGAAAAAAAAAACTTTCACCTAATGGTAAAAATCAAGTACTATACAAACGTTACTATCCAAATAGGTACAATAGAAATTTAAAGTGTCAGTAGTAAGCGAAACGAAATCTGGTACCAACCAACATTCTAGTTATTTTCATTTAAAACAATATAACATCTAAAGTTGCACTCGAGAATTAAATTTGTAGAATTACACAAGTTTTTAAGTAAATTTTTTATCTAGTAAGTTTGACAGTTTTTCAACATGTCACATTTTTTTTTAATTTTAGTTAATAACTTAATTGTTATAACAATGTGAACTGCAGATTAAATGTTTTACTAGTATATACGAGTATCACTTGTTTTGAAATCCAAGACAATTAATTACAAATTTAACGTATTCGTCAATAAATATTGGAAATTTTGGTAACAGATTTCACCTGGCTTGTATGCCTTTCAAACCTTACTGTTTCTGGAGATGGCCTCTCCTTCACTAACCAATGAAATCCTCGCAGTAAATGTTTGTAATTCGTATTATAACTCTATGCAATAGATAACTAACGAGTCTGCGAGAATTCTCTCCCGGGAATAAACAAGATGAGAACATGAATTGTTTATGTCCTTGCTTTTATTTTTCTCGGTATGACTCTGGGTGCTTGCACGATGAAATATGCTTGACAGAGGAATTTCGAGAGACGCGTTTTAAATTACTGTTGCATGATTTCTTTTTGTGATACGTGATAAAATTGTATGTGAGATTCCAGAGGATGTTTTAGGCTGCCGTAACTTGCACTTTTGTGAAAACGTGCGCTAGTGAAATATATATTATCCTAACTAATAATATAAAAATATCCACATTTACCTACTTCCATTTTGTATGAGGTCATCTGATTCTGTCCACGAGATAGACAGGTGACCTTAGAAAAGATAATAATTCATTCATTTATTCCTTGCACAAAACAGGTTGAACAATAAATTGTAATCTTAAATCCTAATTTATAAGTATCTCTGTTTTTGCTAAAATAGCAATGCAAGTGTTTAATTGCTAGTGAAGGAAGTCAATATGCATTAGAATCATCTACACAGGCAAACTAACTTTTTAGCATCATTACATGGACACACAGAAACCAACAGTAACTTAACAGTTATTATAATCTTTTCTAAGGGTTTCGCAATTGTTACTAATTGAAATGAAACAAAATTTAACGGATTTATCGCGTAGATTTTACATAATTTTATGACCTGGCATATTTCAGCGTCCAAAATAAGCAAAATAATAAAAAAAAACTTTTAAATTAAAAAGTTAAAATTTGTTTCAATTCAATTAGTAATTACTATACTTTAAATATTCATAGCCAGTATACCAAAGGGATCAGAAGGTAATGCAGTCCTACTTCGGAAAGCACGATGATGATAATAGTGAATGGATTACGCAGAAAATGGCCCAATAACGGCTCGTGTGCATTTTATAATCGGACTCCACATAAGATAAGATACCAAAGAGATATAATTATTTGAGACCGCCGAATGCAGTTGAAATTATAGTCAAATATTTCGAATTAAAACAAATGTGAGTGATCCGTTGATTCTATGTTATTTTACATTATAAGACTTTGAACGTATTTTCGCTAAATTAATTTTACACATAATTTTACTTAGTCGGCTTAAAGCACTAACATTTTCTAGAAGAAACACTTTATCAAAGTTTAAACCAGTCCCAATATTTATGGGCTAAGCTGAATCCTGTGAATGAACAATTACTCAATTGTTCACTCACTCGAAGTAATGAATGAACAGATTAATATTTAAGCCTTAAATCGTAACTGCGAAGACAAACCAAGGTTAAATTAGACAAGGAGTAACAAGATTGCGAAGTTCGCTCGGTGATCAGCGGGCTAGCTACCCATGAACCACGGGGCACAGATGAGCTAGCAGTTAGTATATCGCCGTTTCAGCTCATGGAGTCCAGTAGAAAAGGTTGTTACAATACATTATTTAGCACAGAATACATTAATAGTATTACATACAGAACGAACAATCTCCGCCTCCCCGCCAATCTCGGGTTCCTCATCCGCTCAATTAACGTCACAAGCGAGCAGTAATCATAACACAAACTTCATACATGTGTGTGTGTTATATAAAGACGTCAACTTGCTGATTAGCGCGCCGTTGAATGAAGTGTCCGGAGATAAGTAAGTAATACGTAAGTGTAGAAAACTTTAAAACCTCCGGAAAAAAACAGCTGAACCGGTTTTAAACTACAATAATTTTATACCTGATTTAAGTCTAACAATCCTCTGTGTGTTGTAATAATGGTTGTTTTACAGTACAAAAAAGATTTTATTTTACAGAGTTTTTAGGCAACAAAAGTGAAGCTACGGTACTGTCTTAGCTATACTCATGGCATGGCGTTGGCGTTAAAATCAAAAACTTAGTCCGAACTTAATTTATCAATAAATTGCGGATAGAGAACAGCGGAGTGGTTTTAATTTAAACACTAATTGTAGTTGACGCATCAGTTTTGAGATGTTTGTTGTATTCGGGACAAAAATGTTTTAATATTAATGAGTTTTGGTAAAGTGTAGGTTGTAGGTTCATGTATATAATGGAATGTATACAGGGTGTATTTCTAGACTACAATAGTGATAAATTGTTGAAATCGTGATAATGCGTAACTTCAGTATTGGTCACGAATTATCACGATTTCAACACTGTTGTGTATGAGTGCGCGACATTGTTTCTTTTAATCGGAAGTTTGGGCTTCAACTATTTAACCCGTGAAGAAATATTTCTGAAAAGCTGAAATTAGAAAAGTTGAAGTGGTAGTAGGCAGGCATATAGCATGTAGAACTGTTGGTTGATGGGGCCAAAAAGAGACCACTCGAGTGGAGACCACGCACCGACAAGCGCAGCGTAGGAAGATCAGCCACGATGGACAGATGACCTCATACAAGTGGCGGGAATACGCTGGCTACATGCCTTTTTGTAAACCTACAAAATATATGTGGCATATGTCTGGCAATGGATTTCTTATGGCTTGAATGATGATGAAAATAATTATAAGAAAAAACTCATGGACTACTTAAGCAAATACAGATATTTACCCTAACATTGGCAAGAATAATAATAAAGTACGTAATTGTCTAAACGATGTTACATCAAATTAATAAGAAATCGATGTTGATTATGGTTCTAATTTAGATTTAAAGTAAATCCTCGGTTTTAACGTCTAAAGATTAACTAATTGAATTAGAGATAAAGCAATAAATCTAGACTTTAGTGCCTGGAGCGGCTCGACAGCGGAGCTGATGAATAAATCATTACGACTTGTAAAATCGAATCAGAGTTTAACCAACGACACTCACAATGGAGAAGAAACATCAAAAAAATTACGTAGAAACCTGACACTATGTTTTATTCATGACTAAAAGCTTAAGATTCTGTAATTCAATCATCGTCCGTTTCACTCGCGCATTTTTGTAGTATAAAATGACTGAATGAACTTATAAAATATCATCCCACAGAACATAAGAAATATCAGAAGTTTTCGATAAAAAAATAATTCTGACCGAAGTTAATTTTCATATTAAAATCAGTTTTACGCTCGTTGGTTTTACGTTAATAATGTAATCAGTAAAAATATTTTTTATGTATGAAAATTAAGTTGGATTAAAATAAAACTTATGTCGAAAACTTGTGATGTTGCTTTCTAATATTCTGTGGACGATATTTTTATAAGTTCATTCAGCCATTTTATATCTTCAAAATGTCGATGTGCGTGAGCGAGACGGGCGATGGTCGAACTGCAGACTCTTAAATGTTATTTTTGAAAAAAATATGTTTTGGAGTTAATACTACTATATTAAAACTAAAATTGATATCTATAAATACTTATATTTTGTTAATATTCATTTAATCATAACATTGGTAACGTTGCAATGTTTGTCCAGAACTCATCAGATCTGATGCACGATGTGGTCGAAAATGCAGCTCTCTCGAAAATCTATGTCTCTTTTTATTTTATATTTATATACCTAAGTGACACTTCACTAATGAGGTTCGTAAATTTCATGGCTCCAAATGAAGTCTAGTTGGTTATTTACTTGACGGTTTCAGCTTAGTAATCTGAACATGTCCCGATATAAAATACAAGAGCTCGATTGAATCCGGTGGACTGAAAGTAGGTAATATCATCCTTGCACTTCTGCAGAGAGCAGACTTAAGTATTTTGCAGTCTGGAGAGCCAATTGTATGTTTATCCTTTAAGTGTCTACGCTAAGTAAACATGTAAAATAAGTAGCCAAGTGTGTGTCTTCTTGTTGCTAAAATATGTTCGTACTTGCCAATGATTGACGGTATGACTGCATTCAGACACAGTAGAGATATAAATCCTTATTTAGATGAGAGTATCGGCGTGATCCTGGCTATCGGCACATCGGTTAATTTACGATCTCAACTTTTACCGCGGTTATCAATTAGGCTCCATGGCGCATGGCGGGGCCACAGTAGAGGAACAATTACCAATAGCACAGTAGGGAAGAAGTTCCCGAAGTACCTACCTACCTACCGTCCTACCTACCTACCTACCTACCTACCTACCTACCTACCTACCTACCTACCTACCTACCTACCTACCTACCTACCTACCTACCTACCTACCTACCTACCTACCTACCTACCTACCTACCTACCTACCTACCTACCTACCCACCTACCTACCTACCTACCGGGATCGCACAAAAAATACACAACAGATATTGAAACTATTCATATTACCTATTAAACTTGTTTGTTCCTCAAATAATTGATAAATCGATGTGGGTAATTTACTGAAGAGTTTTGGCGGGAACGTTATAAAAACATGTCGCTCTGTTTTATTTTCCTAAACTTGTGTTATTTTGAATTGGTTCTTGTTATACCAGAAATAATCAGATATTATTACACATCCAATGTACGGATTTGGAACATTTATTTGTTTTTTAACCGACTTTCAAAAAGGAGGTTCTCAATTCGACTGTATGTTTTTTGTATGTATATTTGTTCAGCGATTACTTCGTCAATAATGATTTGTTTGAGGATTTTTTATTGGTAGGTAATTCCTCAGAGGTGGTCATATAAATTTTGTCAAAAGCAGTTTAGCACTTTGGTTTCATAACAACAAAACGAAAAAAAACATCCAAGTAAAAGAACTGTGTATTTTGAAGTCGGGTTTTTCAGTTTTTTAAACTATAATTATTATTTGTTTGGATACATTTTTAGACTTACGTTAATTAATTATTTCTTGATAAAAAAATAACGGCTTAAGTGTTTACTATATATTTAAATACGTACTTCATTAAATAAAATACTATTATTGAAAACCTTTTGTAAGACATTAAAATAAATTACATTCTCGAAACAGATTTCTAGACAAAAGAGCAACAACATTCAAACGCAATTTTCTTCACAAATTCATAATTCAAATTGTGTAGAAAGAAATGTTATTCTCTGAAGCAGTTTCATTGCAATTACTCATCTGTGTGAAGCCACAGCATACAAGTTTAACAACAAGTTTAATAGGTAATATGAATAGTTTCAATATCTGTTGGACTTACGGACGGACTTTCGTGCTTTAAGAGTGCCGGTCGCCAATATCGTCATTGGGCTATTAACGATTTAGTTCGACGGGCACTCTCTACAGCATCCGTGCCGTCGACATTGGAACCGAGCGGAATGGCAAGAGATGATGGGAAACGTCCAGACGGTGCCACCTTGATCCCTTGGTGTCTCGGTCGGGCTCTGGTCTGGGACGGCACGTGCGTAGACACCCTGGCACCGTCCCACGTCATCAGCTCGGCTCGCAGTGTCGGCGCCACGGCTCAGCAAGCGCAAGTGAATAAACATAGTAAGTATTCAACCATTACTACTCACTATGAGTTCCTTGCGCTTGCTGTGGAGACGATGGGTCCGTGGTCTTCAGATATGAAATTTTTTTGCAAAGACCTCGGCAAGAGATTGGTCCTCGCCTCGGGGGATCCCAGGGCTGGCGCGTTTTTCAAGCAAAGGTTGAGTTTAATTATTCAACGGGGAAACGCGGCCAGCGTCCTGGGAACCTTGCCTAACGGCGGAGTTTTAGATGGAATTTTTGTATTATAGTGTTTTGTAGATTATTATTGTTATTTTATTTGTATGTAGTATATGTTTATTCTTATTTTATTTTTAAGTTGTAAATAATTAATTAATTTCATTTTGTTAAAATATTCTATAGTAAAAAATACTTTAGTAAAAATTTAAACTTAATCAAAAAAAAAAAAAAAAAAAAAAATGGTACGGAACCATTCGTGCGCGAGTCCGACTCGCACTTGGCCGGTTTTTTATCATTTTACCACTTAAGAAGCATATTCTACAATTGTATAATTGGTTGTACTTATTGACGCTGGATGCAAGTCGCTTCCAATCGGTCTTTTTTGAAATCCATTGCGTATGCCCAGCGGTAGATTTCTTATGGCTGAAATGATGATGATGATGAATACAATAGGTATTATAAAACCAACCTGGATAAAATTGGGATCGTCAGAATTGCCCATCTAGTGTCTACTGTGATCAGTCCACCTTTAACTATACCCGAGCAGAGGTCAAGCACCAGTATCGAAGATCGTTCAAGTTGTATAACTTGAGAACGGTGCCACAGTGTAGCTATCAATACAGTAGGATTGACATCGAGTGGTATATCATCATCATCACCAGCATCACAAAAAGTCCACTGCTGAACATAAGTCTCCGCCATGGATTTCTAAAAAGACCTCGTGAAAGAAGATGGCATCCAGAGTCTTCTTGCAACTTGTATAAGGTCGTCTGTGTATCTTGTGCCTGGTCTTCCTATACTGCCCTTGCCTACGCATGGTCTTCACTTGAGAACTTTTCGACCCCATCTGTCATCAGTTGTACGTACTATGTTCCCTGCCCACTGTCATTTCAACTTGGCAATCCGTATCGAGCTTAGACCATCTTGTAAAACATCAGATGCACTCCCGTCTAAAGAACCATCATCAAGATACCACACATTAAATTTAGAATTTAGTTTCGAAATTATAGGATGGATCCCCAAACTGAAGGCTGCAGGGCCCAGCGGGTCTCCCTGCTGGCATCCGACACAAGATGCTATTTCTTGTTAAACATCAACAACAATTGTTAAACGCAACAGAAATACATCATCTGTGAAAATTTCAACTCTCTAACTATCACGGTTCATGAGATACAGCCTGGTGACAGACGGACAGGCAGACAGACAGCGGAGTCTTAGTAATAGGGTGCCGTTTTCCCTTTGGGTACGGAACCCTAAAAATTGATATAATCTGGGTATCCTTAATTCGCGGGTGAATTGGTTACCTAGCACACTACGTTATGCCGTTAGGTTTTGATTCAAGGTTGAATACAAAAAAGAAAGCCTTCCTGCGAGCCTCATAACTCAGCCGAGTGTCTCCCGACGTATCTACTTTATATAATTTGGTACAAAGCCAGATTTGAGACGCACTCAACCTTAAAAATTTATCGTTATTAGTGATAATTACGCTCCTTTTGTCAAATAGCCAAGTTTTACCCTTAATATACGAGTTTTATAAAATTTCAGCCTTTTCGCAAAACGTCTTTTACTTTTTCAGTTTCACTTTGTGACGACTTTTTGTCTACGAGACTAAATGTCATGTCATTCTAATCATTAAAAGTTGGACTAGACGATGAATAGTGTTTTTAAAACCTGAAATTATACCCACTTTTTATCTTATTGACTGCTTAGTGGTCTTTTTATTCTAAATTGCTAAAGTTTTGCATAAAAAAGTCTATTTAATCTCAAGTTACACGCTAAATATTAAGTAGTGCGGAGACTACTTGAATTATTTTAATTCCAGAGTTTCACGGCCTAATTACATCCTCATCATTCGCCTGCAGAACAAACAGAAGTCGGCACACTACCATCATTATCATGGAAATGTCAAAAACCCGTATTCAACTAATTCTATCCAGGTTCTTGATGCATACTGCTGTTTTCTGTGCTGTTTTCCCTGTATTCTGATAATTTGATGAATTTTCAAGGCGTGAAAAGATTGACTTTGATGATAACGACGTACATCATCTTCGGTCGTACCGTCGCTTACTATCACATATTATTTCATGTAAAAAATCCGACATAAACGTATGGACAGAGAACATTTACTAATATTAAGTACCTATAGGTTCGAATCGAACCCAATCCAAACATCACTGTAGTTTCAAATTTTCAAATGGTAAAGAAAATAAAAGATGAAACTGGGATGTTTGAGAAATTTTGCTGGTTTCTTTAGATGTATAAAGTCTGCTAACACACACTTCACAAGCTTGACTCTTCTCTTGAATAAGAAGAGATTCCACGACCAGTAGTGGAACAATTTTCAAAAGGAATAATTCAGGTATAATCAAGTTATTTACTAAATGCTATAAAAGCAATGGTATGTTAACAAATCGACTTTCGTACTTTAATCTGATCTTAATATTATTTTCCAGCCATTGAATATTTTTACTAACGACAAGGTTAGCATTTAAATAAAACTAACCTTATTTTAAGTGGGAGAAATTCATCTAATCATATCGTCGGACGATGTAACATTTTCCTTCTCACAGGAGGTAATCACAAAATTTAAATTAGGTAATCAGACTAGACTACATATTAGCTATCCTAAAGAAATTCTCCTTTTCTTTGTATCGCACTCGTTCCAAGCACTTACACGAAAGTATTCTTATACTAGTAGAGGGGGGCCAGTATAATGCGCAGGACTGCCGCCCGCGGCGTCTCATTCTGGCCGGCACATCGCGCATTCAGCTCACGCACAGGGATGTTGCTAGGTTGAGATTACCTGCGTATGAGAAAAAGCCCCTTTATAACTCTGTGTTAATACGGTGGAAATCGTAGTTTTTCCACTTGGCGCTTTTAGACTAAGCTTAAAATTAGTCTAAAATTTAAAAATTGATAACGGATCCTATAAAACTATGAAACGTCATAAACGATGCTTTTATTTAATATTCGTATATAACATAAAATTAAAACACACAAAGGTATCCACTTTTATCACACCATTTTTTTTTAATCTTAAACTTAAAAGAACACAATTAAATTGGTTAATTGGACCGTTGGACATACGATATTCGAGTATACCCAAATGCATAGTCATCTGAGCGGGTTCCAGCCATCTTGACGATAATGTCAAAATGTGTAAATATTGTTTTGTTTAAATTTCGCACGTCTAGCAAATTTATTAATGTTTAGTTCCATATCTATTTTGTTTCAAATTTTATTTAAATATCATGATTTATTATTAAAAACAAAGGCCATTGTTTAGCAGTGCTAAAATGGATGGATAAATGGGTGAAATAAATATAAAAATAAATAAATATTGTTAGACATTTCACACAACGCCATCTAGCGAAAACTAATTACTTACTAACTCATTTTAATAAAGAAAGAAACACAGTTTCGACCGACCCCAGTCAGTCCAGTGTCCAGTCCAGTGGCGACCAAAATATATTACTCACATCTATTTTTAGCTAAAAAACGTGGTAACGTGCGGACACAAGCACATAGTCCCAAGGGCCCTCCTCAAATCCGCCCCTGAAATGAGATAGCGCAGTCTGTGTATACGGGCCCCGCACAAAGAAGTCCCGAGGAAGCCATGCTGTCGAGACTGTTTGGTTAAGCCCCGGTGTATTTTGGTTGCATTTTGTTGAGCACGCCGGATTTATTTAGCTTTACTCCACCTTTATATTAAGTGCAAACAGTTTATTTAGCAGTTGCTAGAGCTAGATTAAGCGGGGTTGATGTTTTTCATTAAAATGTTGGCAGAATTGTATTAAGATGGTAGAAATATATTGAAAGGGCAGAAATATATAGCTTGTATTTTCATTTATTTCATTTTGAATTGGTTTAACAGGTTCACAGTCCAGCATCGAGAGTATAAAGTACCACCCAAGTCCGGTGAAATTTTGTAGCTAAGTGTCTATCCTACCAAGTCCACGTTTAATATGAGACATTCCCTCAGAGTCAATAAAATACGACCCGTTAAAAATCAGTAGCTGTATAGCCCATATGCGGGCTGTGGACTCATGACACTATTGGCCTACAGCCCATACATGGGCTGTGGACTGTAAACCTGTTAAGAACGGGCTTAAGGCGAGGCTTGTCCAGAAATTTAGGTATTTTACGCTACCTCAGTTTACGGCATAGTTCCGCATTTTATGAGAGCGCGAAGTCCGCACAAAACGTGGCGTACGTTTAGTGCGATACCGATCCGCCGCGCGCCGCGCCACGCGCGAGTCTCGCCGCGCGGCGCGCGACTCGTCTGAGCCACATCTTCATTACATTGTAGTGGCAAGTAAGTTGTGATATACTGATATCAATCTATAAGCTTATTTCTTGAAAATCTATGAAATAATAATTTACTACTCGTACTCGTTCATTTTTCCGGGATAAAAGCCTAAGTATGTCATATTATGTGGGTATATCTATCTCCATTCAACAACCAACTCACTAACTCACATAAAACACTAAATTATCACATTTATAATAATAATAATAGCTATGCTCCTGCGGTGTAACCTGCGTAGTGATGAAAAACGATGATGATTATGATAAAATATAGCCTTTGTCCTTCTTCAGGTCTTGAAGAATCTCCTGTCCAAATTTCATAAATATTGGTTAGAATTACATATTACAGGTCAAATATATCACGTAAATATCTTTGACAATAATGTAAAGGTCTATACAGGATGTTAGGTAATAAACACAAGCAGGCACAACAAGGTTAATTTTATAATTATATTGCAATACCATTAGTTAACTGACTTCCAAAAAGAAGGAGGTTTTCAATTTGACTATGTTTTTTGTATGTTTGTTCACCGATTACTCCACCAATTGTGAATCGATTTTGAAGATAATTTTTTCTTTGGTAAGTGATTTCAGAAGTGGTCCCATATAAATTTTATCAATATCGGTCTAGTACTTTGGATTTTTATAACAAAATAACTTACAATTATTGTAGGTTTTAAAAAAATCCGGAGAGAGTTTACTACAAATAATATAAATAATAAGTTGTCTATTTTGTTTGTTTATTGATTAACAGATTTACAGATTTGCAGATTTACATATTTACAGAGTTACAAATTTAGAATCCGGAGTGTAACGAGGGATTCAATCTCGCCCAAGACAAAAACACCTTTATCCCCGAAGTGCATAATCTACTTTTTACACCTAATGCGTGATTATAGAAAGAAATGGGTTTGAATCTACATTATTTAACCAAACAGAGAGCTTTGTTGTTATTTTTAACGTACAGCCTTGAAAAATTTCAGCATACGCTACCTGAACGGATTTTCTTTGATTCACATTATTATACCTACATTATGTAACAGAACGTCGCAATCGCAATTAAAATAGAGTTTTTCTAAGCAAACGCGCCCCATCGTAGACCGTAAACGTCGTTCAAAACTAGCGGGAACGGTGGTCAAGCTAAAGTTTCCCATAATAAAAATATAAAAAACAACCGTAGTACAATATCAAAAAATTAACAGATCTTTCAGTTGTAGCATATTTCATCTTCTTTGGTTGCAGTATTCGTGCCTGTTTTATTTCTTTTTTATGTTCTATTCTCACAACTATATCACAACTCGACACATGTCACTCACACACATGTCGATGTTATTACTCTCACATGGTGGAGTACGGGACAGATTATGCGAGTTTTCATTGACGGTCGTTCTGTAATATCAAAGTAAACGTTGTAGCAACCACATATTTTATCATTACAACGAGGCTAATGCACATAAGATATATTTTAATTATACAAACAGGTGCATTATAATTTATTTTACTTTTTTGCGTGAGGTTTTCACATAAATTGCTGGTCTACCTACCAATTCATACAAATTTGCAGTTACAAAAATATATGTGCATAAACCTCATTTTTTGTAAAATAAATAAGGTTGTAGTGCTCACTCAATCCTAGAAGTATTCAAATCAACTGGCTCTAATGTTATCAAAGACTCGTTGATTACTTCAAGATGCTTCTTTGAACTGCAATATACAAGAATAATGCTAACAAGGTCGATCACTGATAAATGTACCTAACTAACCTAACACCCTGTATTTGTGGTGGAAATATAAATGTTATGAAACTACCTATCTAAAATATTTTATA
This sequence comes from Lycia hirtaria, assembly GCA_947563715.1. Classification (NCBI taxonomy): domain Eukaryota; kingdom Metazoa; phylum Arthropoda; class Insecta; order Lepidoptera; family Geometridae; genus Lycia; species Lycia hirtaria. The sequence goes on from OX387375.1 coordinate 33,523,973, forward strand.
CTCAAATACGTAATATATGTATACGTAAAATCGCTGTAAAAAGTTGAAGTGTGTATTTTTTATTCCAGTAAAATTACTTATTTCTTATTTATCACGAAGAAGTTCTAGGTTATGAAAAAACATTTTATTTTATTTTTGCAAGAGTACAAAAAATGCGTTACAAAAAATTTATTTTTAGCATATGATATTCAGGGAGTAAAGACGAATCTAACGACACCTAGCACATCAAAATCGGTCAAGCTGTTTAGGCTGTAGGAGGTAATCTAAAAATATGCATAGTACATACATAGATATACACCCACATACACCCTTACATACATAAATACAAACATACATATACTCGATAAACAACCCTCCTTACGCAATCGGGTAAAAATTACCTACCTACGCGCGGCGCGGGCGGCGCGCGACAGACGGCGGTATACCTATATAGGTACTCTCAGAGTCTGTGACGCGTTCAAAGATGCCGCGCCATATGCCGCCTGCCGCGACCGCGGTGTATTTTTACCGGACTGTGCAAAAAGGTGGGTTATGTTTTTCAAATGTATGAATCATATAAGATTATAAAAGCGAAATTGTCTGTCGTCTGTCTCTCTGTCTGTTTGTTACCTAAACGGCTAAACGGCTGAACCAATAATTATGAAATTTGGAACAGAATTTTTTTAGGACCTGGAGAAAGACAGAATATATATATATATATATATATATATATTATTATCACCATTTTTCATCACTACGCGGGTGAAACCGCGGGATGCAGCTAGCATGTGTATGTATGTTTATGTATACATTTATTTTTTATGAGCCCTGTTTGTACAAACTGTCCCACTACTGGGCGCGGGCCATCTTCTCATTATAAGAAGGGTAAGGCCATAATCTACCACGCTGGCCAAATGCGGGTTGGCAGACTTCACACATCTTTCATAACTGTAATATTTGAACATCAGGTAAGAGTAAGTACATTTTCTTTATACGAGTATGAATTATAGAACTCATAGGTTTATGAACTGCGAGTGCGAGTGATCTATATAAATACTTACATGTATATTTCTAGGAAATAATAACTTGCTACTGGGTATTTACCTTTTTCGGGATCGCATAATTTCTATATGAGCCAAAATTTTGCGCTTACGCGTTCGCTTATGTTTTGGTTTCTTTGTTCTATGATTTCCCATAGTAATTTGTTTTATTTGGCGCGCGATGCAATCCGACACAGTACCGTCGCTGACAGTGGTCACCGACAGACTGGCGCGGGTGAACAGCTGAAGCAAGGCGGCGGGACGGTTGCTCGCGAGCAAACTTATTGTAAAATAAATTACTATAAAATAATGCACTAAACGTATCAAAAATGTAATTCTAGAGAACACTAAAAAAATGTAATAGCTACTTAACATGGTAAATTTGGTTTTGATGGCTTTAAACACTTTAGAGATAAATGGGAAAAATAAATAAAATAGCATATTTTTCAAAAAATAAAGCTATCGAGATTTTTTTCAGCAATCGTGTTTTTGTTTCTAGCAAAACCTAGCCAACAGATCAAAATTTTACATACAAAAAATTTGAGCTTGAACTAATAATACAAGTATTTTTTGTAAATTTTCAAAAAGCTTTGTTTTACTGCTTTTGCGGACTAGCCGGGCCTTAACGTGCGCAACTATCTCTATCACGCATCACAACATTTCCAATGTAATTTTTGTGATATCATATTACTTAATAAAAAAAGTGTTTATCTATCTATCTTCATTCTAAAAGAAGTAACATACAAACACCAAATTTTAGTATTTTTAATTGGATCATTACGACTGTTTCGAAATCGTTTCTAAGATTTTGTTACTGGCCTGTTTAAATACCACGTAAATACAAATAAATGCTTGTAATAATCACACCTAATGTTTGAAATTGCCATCATCTATAGCAGATATACCCAAAAATATATATTCTATCATAAACCCTATCGCAAGCAGTCAGATAAAAATATCATAAAATATAATTATAAAAACTCGTGAGCAAACTTATCTTAAACGGTAGCTATGTTACGTGAAATTGACCTACATACACAACACTTTCCTGCAAAAATCCCATCTAAAAAATACTAAGCACAGAACACATCAGAGGCTTTTCCAACGTCGGTCCCTCTGCGCGAGTAGCGTTTAACGGGAAACGTAACGGCAGCGTCCCGCAGGCGTTATGGCGGTTACTAACAGGTTCCGTTATGGGGAACAGGGTTTGCTTACAAAAGAATTTTAGTTAAAGGGCTATGTTAACGTTGTTTTCGTTTTTGCTTATTGTGAAGTTTTAAAATTAAAATATACCATAGTATTGTTGAATATATGTGTAGGAAAGTGTCATGTTTAGCATAGCTGAAGTGTGGAAGACTAGAAAATGCGACCATGAGAAACAGAAAGACTGTGGGTTTCCTGTATATCTATATACATATATAACTGTATATCTAAATATCTGTATATCATTGTATCTGAATATATGTATGTATATATGTGTCTGCTGCAGCATCGTAGCTCGGATAGGATAGAACGGATAGACCAATAAAATTGTTATCTAGTGTCCTTAGCAATTTTTCATCAAAACCGGTTTAGCTGTTTTTATTTGTCGGGTGTTTTGACTTTCAAACTTATATTTGTTATACATTACCGGTCTAAATTTGATCACAACTCGTCTAATGTTAGACAAAATTATGGTACCTACATATTATTAAAGTTTACACAACCCAAAATATACATTAAACATACAACAATTAAATTGCTTTACTCAGTGCAATTAATTTAAAATAATAAAGCAACATAGCGGACAATTGTACGTAAACCAAAATGTGTAACTCCTTTAGGCAGCGCTAGTACGATCCAGAGTTTAATTTATAACAGCCAGATAAAAAACTAAGCATTTTTATGCGAGAGACTTTATTTTTGGTAAAATACAGAAGCCACATTTAAACCTACTGTCAAAGACAGGTGGCGGATTCGCCACAGCTTAAAATAGGCTACCCCGATTAGGCTAAAATAAGAAAGTTAGTAAGAAGTAATACAGAAACTAAGTAAGAAGTAAACGAATCCGTACTCAGCGATATCGATCCACATTCTTGATGTGTACTGCACAGGAGTGGAATTCCTTGCTGCCATCTCTGTTTCCTCTTCTATCTTCTAGATCGACGAGCTCAATCTTCGGCCACACCGTCGCATAACATCAGGCGAGTTGGTGGTCAATCGTAGATCTATCTTGCAAAACATACATGCATACATAAAAAACTAAGCTCCTGATACAGTCGGGTTAAAAACATAAAACCCTTATGGTTAGCCCATAAAGTCGGGTGAACCCGGCACCCAAACCTAGTCCGCCACAACATAAAATAAAATAAGCGGCACATCAAAGGAGGGCGTGATTTATGTCGCCGCCGCGCGGTTGATTCATCATTTTCATACGATAAAGAACCGCGTTATTTTTCGCGATGTAATTCTGAATGACTGATGATCTGTTTATAATGGAAGTATGGGGAGGGGATGGGGGGCTAATTTGAACAAAATTTACGAAATAATGTTGCGGATAGGAATAAAATTATACTCTTTGACGAGTTTGTGGTTGTTGCTCTTTGCAATAGATTTAGATGTAGAAATAATATCTACAACCAGATTAGTTGCAACCAATACTAACTCACAAATTATACATTTGTGAAAAATACCTACAATTTTCAAAATATATTATAAATTTTGTAATTTATTGTGTCTATCTATTTGCAATGAGTTTTATAGTAAATGAAAATTACGTCTAAAATTATGTCTGTGTATTAATAACATCCTTTTATTCAAATACAAAGCATCAACTTGATGTCCACCACATATCAAATCAGAATTATAGTTATCTATATCACATTAAGGCAGTGGGTTGATTAAAATTCCTGTGCGAGCTGCAGCCAGCCTCGGAGAATAAATCCGCCTCCTTGAATAGGGATTTGGAATCCCTGTACGTATTTAATTCCAGGTTCATTATGTCATTGTTCTTTTCCATCCTGCTTACTGTTATAAAATAGTCATTTAGTTATAATCATATTTTGATTACACCAAATTTATTACTAATCGTACTTTAATAAATACAATTTGTGATAACTTTGGTTCACACAAGTTAATATTTGTGTGGACCAAACTTATTATAAATCGTGAAAATTGCTTTTGAGTCTGTAATTCGACTATCGTCCGCCTCGCTTACCCATATCAACATTTTTGTAGATATAAAATGACTGAATAAGCTTATAAAGAAAAAAATCGTCCCACAGAACACTAGAAAGCAACATCACAAGTTTTTGACAAAAAAATATTTTGATCCAAATTAATTTTATCTTGATGATTATTTATGATAATTTTAGCATGATTTTATTACAGACGCCGTGACAGTTAACCCTAAATAAAAGCTAGTAAATAATTGATAAAAGTGTAAGTTACGAAAAATCCAATATGTAACTTATACGAGTTTATCATAGTATAAATATAAATTTAGAAAACTCAAAAACCCACACAAAAAAACAGCTCAACCGATTTGGATGAAACATAGCTAAGAACACTCCCGACTAATTCACTTTTCAAACAAAAAAACAATCAAAATCGGTTCATCCGTTCGGGAGCTACGATGTCACAGATAAACACACACACAGACATATCAAACTTTTAACACCCCATCGTTTTTGTGTCGGGGGTCAAAAATAATAATAAATAAAAATATTGGTGGACAAGTCACACAACACCATCTAGCCCAAACTAAGCAAAGCTTGTACTATGGAAACTAGATGGTTGATAGAATACAATAATACTTTTTTTACAAATACAAATATATAACTTTCCAATACGCAATATATGTCCGCATGAGTTCTAATTAAGCCGCGGGAACTAGAGTCAGCTCTCCACAATTTCTATAATATACCACTGCATTCCCTTTAACGTAATGTCAGTTGAGACGACACCTTCATAACTTGTCACGTTTATTCAACTATTTCAATGGGTTTTCGTTTAGTGTTTGTACGTTAGTATTTATTTTTAACCGATTGCACAAGAAGGAGAGTAAAATTTTTCGAGTATAAGTATGGAGGGTACATACACGTAAGGTAATTTATGTATGTATGTTTCTATATGAGTCTCGACAGCCTAAATAGCTAAACCGTAATTGATGTGCGAGGTGTCGTTAGATTTGTCTTCAATTCCTTGAGTGTTATAGGCTATTTTTTTCGGAATAATAATAATAATACATCTCTCCCTTAAAAATTAAAAACTTTTGGTTTTTCGTTACATATAATGAAGTTTTTCATAAAAGAATAAGTGATTTATGATATTTTTCTTAAAAATTTTCATTAATTCAAATAAATGATAAGTTTTATCAAAATCAGTTCAGTACTTTGGTTTTCATAACAAAATAACTGGAAAAATGTCATCCTAGTAAACGAATTGCGTATTAAATGTCGATTTTTTCAGTTTTTTTAATTAGAATTATAGCCTCTTAAGAACACTAATTAGATCTTGATTAGGTTTTAACATTTTTATCAAGTCATAAAATTATGTAAAATAAACGCGAGAAATCCGTTAAAAAAATGTTTAATTTCATTGTATTAACAATTTTAACTTATATTTATTATATTTGGGTTAGGAATCTTCACTTCCTTATTTCATTTATTTAAATAAGCCCATTTATGTATATGTAAATAGCGCGTCGAATTCTGTGAAATAAAATATGGTTATGGCCATAGCTTACTCTGCCTAAAAAACAAATAAAAAATAAACACTAAATTCAGTTAAAAGTCAGATGACAAAGCCATCAAGTCGGAGACAATTTAAATTCTCGCCACCAAGAAGGTTCTTTACGATCCTCGGAGCCTCCCCATAATCCCTCCTCTTTCTTGGCGGATGTCCGATGGAGATTAAACAGCGAAAAATGTTCGAGATATTTTTACAGCCACATTACGAGTGAGAGAGGTCAAGGCACTTCGGGTAATGTCCTTTTTGTTATGTGTTTGTTACTTCTATTTGCTGTAGGTAATGTTCTTAGAAATAGTTGTCTTCGCTTCGGTTTATTTTCTTGGTATGTCTTGATTTTCTAGTAATTTCTTGTCACTCAGTTGTTTTATAAAATGTTTATTGCTTAGGACCTTTCAAAATAATATTAAACTCATCATAATATATATTATGTAGAGTTATTAATATTAGTACCAACTAACCAAAATAAATTAAAATATATCAACACAAAAAATAAGTAAACGGTTCTAGAATTTGTTTGGAAAGATATATCGTGGGGAACTGACGATTCAATTGAGTTGCTAGTTGAACAAGATAATGAAATAAGCACAACAGCGCCCTCACTACCACATTAGTTCTCTATCTAAATAGACTCTATGTGATCATAAAGCTATATCTTTCACTGCCATCTATGGACATTATACTAAAACTTTCAAACGTAAAAATTCAGCTCTTCTTTTATTCCAATATGAATTACAATTAGGTACATAGATATTATGAAAACTAACGTGGTTGTTACACATTTTCGGGAGTGACATCTGCGTTGCCCCTTTTGAAAAAGACCGTCGGATGCGGTTGATACTATAGTCGGAGATTTTGGCCCAAAAATAGACGTAAGTAATCCGTACGTTAAAAAAAATACATTTTAACTAACTCAAAGTAAACTATGATTAAAACCTTGTTTATATAATTAAGTAAGCAAACTCTATACATTTCCATGACTCGGCTGAACTTCCCGACGTCCTAGTGTTCTAAATGTAATCCTTACAAGATGACAGGGAGTTGAACCCTGTCGTTATAATAAACTGCACCAATTAAAACCTGGCGTCTCTCGGGACGTGCTAACTAATTTGCGTCGTTCAACTTCGGGATGGCAGGAACAATGTTGTTGATAGTAGAGATATCCTTCGGGGCTTACAATCTTTTTTAATAGAATATTTCAGGCCTAAAATGACGTAGCCTACTTGCAAATGTTTTGTAGCTTCTTAAGCTTAGAAAGCAACATCGTAAATGTTTGATTAAAAAAACATTTTCGTACATAAAATCAGTTCTAGTGAATTTGTTTTGATTTAATTTTGATATTGATGTAACTATTTCTTTGGGTCAAAATGAAGTCTTTGTCAGATATATTGTGTTTTTTTTATTAACCTAAACTGTCTCACTGCTGGGCAAAGGTCTCCCCCACTTTCTTAACATAACAATCTTTTTGGAATTTGTCAAGATCGTCCAGCATTTCCTTGGCCTGCCTGGACAGCGTCATCTTTCTGGCACCCATTGCGTGACGATCTTAGACCATCGCGCATCGGTTAAATGCATGCAAGCCACGTGATCCGCCCACTTCCACTTTAATTTAGCTGTTTAAAAAATATATTATTATAAAATATAAAATGTATACCAAGTTTCGCGAATAACTTTATAAATTGGACCTGTTATCCAGTACCAACAAACATCCGGCCAAAAGAAAGAAACTGTTGCCAGTCGAAGCAGATACCTTTCCCTTCGCTCACTCGTCCAAAAAACATTGTACCCAGCATTTCCGCTAAATTTCTCTCAATTTCCACAGAGTCTGCTAAACTCCCCCCAAGTTTAAAGTAGGTACTCGCATTGTCAAACCAAAACAACGTAACCGAGTAACAAGCTCACAAGCTACACAATCTTGAGAGCCCGTGTTTGCTCCGACGATAGCCTCGCGCAAACAATCTGTTTGCTTCGAGTTTGGACAAACAAGCATATGCTAATTGAGCAGCTGATATCTCCGCTGTTCTTGTAACTATTAGCGAGTATCGCAAATACTGATAACTATTTAATGTTTTGATAAGCTTAGTATGGCGTCGCGGGCTCATTCGCTTGCAGAAGTTGTTGTTGTAATTTTTAACAGTCTTTCAAAAAGAACGAGGTTTTCAATTCGACTGTAGGTTTTTTTATGTCTGTTCGTCGATTACTCCGCCTCTTTTTTTGTTTGGTAGGTCATACTTCAGATATCGTTTCATATAAATTTTATCAAAATCGGTTCGTACTTTGGTTTTTATAACAATATAACTGAAAAAAAATCATCTAAGTAAACAAATTGCGTATTTTGAAGTAGGATTTTCAGTTTTTTAAACTATAATTATGCCTTATATGGGTCAGATCTAGCAGTAACTACCAGATCTGACCCATATCATAAGGCTATTCAACTGTTAAATTTTGTTAATGCAGCTATCCCCAAGACATTGAGCTCAATTTTCATATTCCTGTTTGGTTTGGATGGCAATGCGTGATTTAAATAAAGTCGCGGGTAACTTTGACTCCTTATATATATATATATATATCTTTTTTCCCCTTGTTTTTTCCCCAAAATATTAGTTGTCAGAATGACTGCTCAATAATTAATCAACTAAGCCAAAGTTACTCACGTTTACAGTAATAATTTTATTAAACTTTTATTATTATACTGGAAATATCACGCTATGTACTAAAATTTCAGTGAATATTCATTTATAATTTATTTAACTAACTTTGACTGAATAATAATTTAATAATCACTTAAGACCTAATATACTAGTAAGTATCTAGTCTGTTCTTGAGTAACAGAAAGCTGACGTGTTATGAAAGGCTAGGTAAGCCTCAGTTAGGCCTCAAATGCTAATTTCTCGAAACATGTCGGCGGATTTGAATACCCTAAATCCATAATCATATTGCTCATGTTGCTCTTAGCTACCTTTTGCACCTTGTAATCTTATTTCTAGTTTATTTAAGATATGCTCGGCCTGAATTCTTGTTGTGAAACTAAGTATTTAAACTCAGTAAGAACACAGTTTTACTTACAAAGCGAGTGTACAAAATGTATTCGTCGCGCTGCAACTTGACCTCGCTGGCAAGTCGCAGATGAATAAAGCTCTTAGACCCAAAAACGTGAGTGAAGCGCAAGCAACGTGAAAATTAGCTATAATTATTGATCGACCGATTTAACATACTTATAACTTTATGAATTGTGATGTATATAGAGTTAAAGCTATTAATGTAACTTCTCGTTAACATAGGAAGTTATATTAATATACTTTACACCTAAAATAGCTAAAGTATATTTCACGTTCACTACTAAGTATTTATCATACTTAATCAGTCCAAACAATGCTGAATCTCAAACCAATTAAGTTTACCTGGTTCTAAACTACGCCTGTAGCAATAAAATTCACAAGGTTTAACGATTTACTTACCAATACAACCCTAAATGGCAATAGGTAGTGGTCGCGTTTTGGGAACGGAGCCAAGTATTGGTCGCTTAGAGCCGTTCAAGTGATCTATACCTATACCTAAGCTATAGAATTTTAAATTTGAACTGAAGTTTAGTGCAAAAGTATTGAAAATTAAACAGAGCAGCACTGCTTTCAAAGCTTATAAAAGAAAATAATGTTTTTACTTGTCAAAAAACGCTTTAAAAAATTAGCGCGTACATGCTACAGTTATTTTTGTAGCAAAGTGTCACCTATGTATTTTTACCTTAGTCTTATTATTATAGCAACACGTGGTAATAGTATTGTAGCAAAGCGTAGCATATAGTAATAGTTTTGTAGCAAAATGTAGTACATTGTAGAAGTCTCATAGTAAAGTGTAGCACATGGCAGTAGTCTTGTAGCAAAGTGTAGCACATAGCACTAGTTTTGTAGCAAATCGCACCATAATAATAATTATGTAGTAATCTCGTAGCAAAACGTAACTCACGGTATAATCTTATAGTAAATCGTAGCACATGTAGTAAGTAGTCTCGAACCAAAACATAGAACATGTAGTTTTTTTCGTAGTAAAACTACAAATGGTTCCACGAACGACCACTAGTAACCTCGTAGCAAAGCATGTCACAAAGCGTAACAGAGTACCGCTAGTTGCAAAACTTACTAACTGTAGCCGAGTTAAAGTGTAGCACAACGTAGTTCTAACACTTTTAACTGTCACCAAACATTTTGTAACTAACCTAACTTCCACTGCAATCTACTTAAAACGATAAGGCTCTCCTGTCACTTACAAAACTGAGTCATTTTATTTTCATTCAATGTTCAATAATAGACGACCAAGTTTTAGCTCCCAAGCTTCGTTTACCGTTCACAATGTGAACATAACTGAAAATTGTGACTAAAAATGTGTCACAAGCAAGTTCCGCGGAATGTCAGCCCTCAAAGGCTGCTGCGCGCGACAGCCTCTTTCGACGTCGCTTTGAGAGCCTGAATTACCTAATTGTTAATTATTCGCCGCTTATTCGGGACGCTCGCGAGCTTCGAACTAAATTTATAGTAGATTTAAAAACTTTTGAAATGAATACCGGTATTATAAAGTTTGTTTGATCACTGTGAGAAGAAGACCACGCTTAATTGTGGGACAGTTTGAAAAAGTTGCTCCGTGTTAGGATTTTTGAAAAAACTTTGCTGGAATGTTAGTTACTAGACTCCGTTTGGATAAAGAACTAATATGAAATAGATGGCGCTGTTGTCCTTATTACATTTCTTTGTTCGACCATCAATACAATTAAGACGTCAATTCATATTTTTGTCACAATAGACTATTAGATATATCTCTTAACGAGCAGACTTGCTTCTAATATACAAGGTTCAATTCTTTCAAGACTTTCAAATGTGAATCCAGTTCAAGTATAAAAGCCTTTGTAATATATCTATTTACTCGAAAGTAATTTAATTCTAGCTAAATTTAAGGAGTAAAAATGAATGTTTATATCTGAATTTATAGACTGAAACGCGCAAAAGCTCCATGACTTTATTCCGACCTCCACCTCTTCTTCTACTATGGGACAACCAGAAAAACGGTATGCTGCTACCAGACTTCATTAATCCCCGACCCAAAGAGAGGGGTAAGTAAGGAGGGGTATAAGTTTGACGTGTGTCTGTGTCTGTCTGTGGCACCGTAGCTCTCAAATAGATGGATAGATTTTGATCTAGTTTATTTTTTATGTCTTAAAGAAGATTTCATAGAAAGTATTACTTATGTTACATCAAAATTGATTCAACCGTTTTTTGTCGGGACTTTTGAATTTTTTAAACTTATACCTACTTGTTGAAATACTATAAAATCTGGCTACAGTGATACCTACTCTACTAATATACTTGCATACTACACAGAAGCGAAACTCTTTGCTATATCTTATCTGTGCGAACCTAAGCGTTCTCAAAGTAAGAGTCTTTAGACTTCTTATAATAATAATCCATCCTCGACCACCTAGTTGTTCACCATTGCGCGAATTGTTTCTCAAACGTACATTAATTTTGTAGCAAAAATAGAAACATTAAAAATCAGTAAGAGTTTCTGAGAAAAGTACGTCATAATATACGAGTACCTAACAGAGTATAAATGGAACAATCAATTTAAATTTTATTTCTGGAATCCAACTAGGAGCTCTTGAAATAGAAACAACCTTTTTCTCTTAATATCAATCAAGAATATAAAACCCTTTTGTACAAATATTTCAAATACGAAACCAATTTCATTTCGAATCTTTATAATTTAAACGAGTATAAAACATATAGTGTTATTTAATAAAACTATCCAAATTATCGCATATTCGTAAAAGGCAAATGCAGCATTGGAAGACCAGCCACGAGATGGACGGATGACCTCATACAAGTGACGGAAAGACGCTGGATGCAAGTCGCTTCCAATCGGTCTTTTTGGAAATCCCAAGAGGATGCCTAAGTTATTCTAAGGTCACGTGATGTGGAAGAGACCTATGTCCAGCAGAGGACTTGTTATGGCTGATGATGATGATGTAAATTATTCTAAGGTCCCTTGAAGACTATTTGTATTGTCTTTTAGATATAAGTATCTTAAAATCCAAGCCGAACTAATCCTCACAGATCTACCACAAACCTTAAATAGCTACCTTTAAACAAAAATATCCAGTAATTCGCAATCTCAATTTTAAAACCTATGCTCTTAACCATAGAGCTCAATCTGAGTGCAAAATTAACACAGCAGATTTATATGATCATCAAAATAAACGGGGGGTTCCATGTTCGGCCTGCAAATGTCTGTACAGAGTTAAAACTTTTGATCCGTTTAAATCGCTTAATCTTTGACCGGGAATCTTTGATTAGATCGAGCCCGGAATGGTTTTATAATATAGTTGGGCAGTTTGGGGGCCGGCTTTGTTAGATTTATGCTGTAGCTATATTGACCAGGATCGATATTGAGGGCGATTTTGGTTTATCAAGTCCAAAGTTGGTACAGTTCACCCGTTTGGGATGTAGGTTAAGTGCTTCACTAAACGTCTTAGTTTGAAGGTAAATTATATGTTAATATATTCCTCGCCGGTGTTAACTTTAGATTAAACTATAACATTTCGAATAGTATACAAAATGAGAGCATGTCATAAAATAAAAATTTGTAATCATAGTAATTACAAGTAGTATTATATATATTATAATTAGTGGCAGGAAGACGCTGCATGCAAGCCGCTTCCAATCGGTCTTTTTGGAAATCCATGGAGGAGGCCTATGTCCAGCAGTGGACTTCTAATAGCTGAGATGATGATGATAACATTATTAAATTGAAAGTAGCTATGTTTCACTGTTTGCCTGGTCGTCTTTTTGTTTTACTCTTAAGACCGGCTCGTTTTTTTAACGACATATATTTTAAGGGGTCATTGTAATCATTGTTATGGCCGTTGATATTGATTATGATTAACTTTTATTGCAAGAGCAATCGTGAAATCGTTCTTAGTAATAGCTATTCCTTATAAAAAGTTGACTGCAGAAAATTTATGTCTGATTATTTTTTCAAATTCATAAAAGATAGTTGTTCATAGAGCTCCATCCTCGGCCACACCGTCGCTTAACATCAGGCGAGTTGGTGGTCAATCTTAGATCTGTCTTGCATAAAAAAATAATGATGTTAGAAACGTAGTGAGCTAGGTAAGTATAGTCTTAATAGTTTATGGAATTTGTTTAAATATTTTATAGACAACATTTTGTTAACACAAAAAAATTCAAATAAGTACTACGTATAAGTAGGTACTTAACTTTATAACTGTATCATGAATATAAAAGTAGACTCAGCTACTATTTTGTTTCAAAATTCCTATGAATATCATAGAAATCTCACACATTCAGTTACACAGTATGAACGCACAAACACCCACACTCATCCTCTATACTACACTACCTTAAATTTCATAGTTCCATACACCTTTACAATTTTATCTTTACGATCCACAAACTGAAATGTAATCTCTATTTTTATAGTACTAAGAATTATTTTGGGTGGAAATCGTGTGGAATGAAAGTAAATAAATTGGTTTCTATTTTTCCGTTTCCTGCAAGCTTCCTAAATTATTTAATGTTACAACTTTTTTGCGGTCCCTCCGTTATTCTGCCGGAGTCGAGATAGCTTTATTCTTTAAATCATAATGAGATCAAATCCGGTAAGGTTTAAGCGATTAGGATTTTTTCCCCAGTATTTGTGTGCTTCATTTCTGTCTTATAATTAAGGAATGGGGACTCCGTTGTCCGACGGGAAGGAAGAGTGCTTTTGGAAGGTCAAGTAATTACTGTGATTGTTTTCCTTGAAAAAAAAATATTATACGTTATTTAATTATTTTCTGGATAAGAGTCCGACCATTGTCCGTCTCGCTCGCGTGTAGCCACATTTTTTAAGATATAAAATGAATGCATGAACTTATAAAAAAATCGTCCTTTGTAAAACTAGAAAACAACTAAAAATATTTGACGAAAAATTCAATTTGATGCTAATTAAATTTCAGTACCGGGGCGAGCGAGCTCCACTCGGATTTTTTATGACTGAAAATGCGAGCAAACTCGGATTCACTAAAAATAAAACCTAGAAAAATCGATTTATCGTCCCCTAATCTACCTACAAACCAAAGGGCTCCCAATAATAGTTTTTCTCACAAAATAAAGAACTTGAAAAAAAAGTGAAAAAAGTAATCTGGATTCGAACCGGGATCTTTTGGTCGCGATCACCCGGTTTCCCGCCTGAGCCGGTATTATAACCGTGTAGATGTTGGCGAAATTTACCTTCGTATTCTAATGTTATTGTAGCAATTTTTCATTGCCTGAAAACATAGATAAAACGACGTTTTCTAAAAATTAAACCTAGCTGGATCGATGTATCGCCCCCGAAACCCGCTGCATACTAAATTTCACAAAAATCGTTGGAGCCGTTTCCGACATTCAGATTATTTATATATATATATGTAAGAATTGCTCGTTTAAAGGTATTAGATATAGGTATAAGCATTATTTTTGCGTTACTTAATGATTTATAAACGTTGACTACATTTTTAATTTGAATGAATTACATTGAATTTCGAATATGAGCAAAAGATTTCGCGGGTATACTAATAGAGTTGTGCTCGCGAGTCAAATAAAATCCTAAGATATTGAGGGATATTTTCACACAACACCATCTAGCCCCAAACTAAGCAAAGCTTGTACAAAACCAGGTAGAATACATACTTTTTTTTTGTAAATACATACATTATGATACTTATAAACACCCAATACAGACAGAACTGGGGACCGAATCCACAATCTACAGCTCAGAAGGTCTGTACTCCCACTAAGCCTTGAGGCCTGTCGATATTATTTATTTCATTAGAGATATTTATTTAGTTAAAATATTCATTTAACTTTAATTTTTCTTTTTGTAAGAAAATATTATAACATGACGTCTTGGCTTAAAAATAACTTAATCACAATTTTCGTCTAGTCAAATAGTCTGCAGGCAGACATCAAGTATGTAAAAGTAATCATCCCTATCTATTCAGCTTCTAAGCTAATTTGAGAAGGGACCAAGCATAAAGGATTTAAGTATGGGCCAATTTGATTAACTTGAGTTAATATTAACCTTGTGTCTCGTTTGGACGGAGACAGTTACTTGAAAAGTCAACCTGGCTAGTGTGTTTATTAAAATTAAATTTAAAAAAATACAGTCGAATTGAGAACCTCCTTCTTTTAGGAAGTCGGTTTATAAAACAAAATACTCGAATGCATAAGAGTAATTTATAATGTGTAACTGTTATGGTTTATATTGCTTTAAATATACGTTTTTCGACAAAATTGTTTAAACAAATAATGAATTTTCTAAAAATCTTTCTTCCATCTAATCCAAGATATACACATTTAAAGTTTTGACGTGATAACATCTTATAAATCGATGAACGCCGGCTGCACGCACGAAAAAGCATGACTCGTTGTCACGTTCCGCCTAACGTAAAATTATACTAGTATAGGATCCCGCTATACAACGACCTTCACCGAGATGCTTATTTAATGAGACGTATTTTTTATGTTATTAAATATGCCAATAAATATATCCTATATGGGTTGCCTAACAAATTTCAGTCCAGAGTATTTTTAATTAATAATTTAAAAAAAAATTTTTTTTAAACATTGCACCGGTGTGATTATTAAATAAATTTGATACCAATCGAAAGTTTGAAGCCCATAGAATATGCAAACGTTAGGTTGCCTATTTTTTTCCGGTCACAACCACGGGTTGCCAGGTATAAACAGGTAAATCTATACTAGCAATTTTTTTTTTTTCGCCGCGCGCCACTAAAACCTGGATTTCTCCTAAAATTTGTATGAAAACTATATATGAAACTTATATCACTATAATCTTACTGAACAAAGCTAACTGAATATCAAACGTATATGTCGTTTAATTAAATCAAAGTATCCCCCTATCTAGGCTTAAAGTTGAGCATGCGATTTTTTTCGCCATTTTTTACGAAAAAAATAATATTAAAAAATATTAAAAACATTTCATAAATATTATTGTTTTATTTACTTTAAAAAACAAGAATATGCAGATATCCGAGAAAAAATAACATCATCCCATACATTGTTTAGATAAACCCGACCGTCATTAGTCACCCGCTGTTCAAGTGGCCATTAAGAATGCCATAAAAACCGGTCGATGTTTATAAATATGAACTGGAGATCTTATGAATGGAGTCCCTTGTTTTTTTGTGTTGAAACGATACTGTGATTTATAAGCTTTAGTATTGTTACAGTTTCGCTGATAAAAATAAGTTTTTTTTTTTTTTTGGATACCATAAAAAAAAACTCGTTTTTCGGTTGATGATAATGATGATGATTTTTGAAAAAAATACGCTAAGTCAATTAGGACGTTATTGAGCAAAATGGGTTGCTTTATTTCAAAATATTTTTATGTAATCGTATTATAACTAAACCTATCTATAAAATTAATAAAAAATACTTACATGTTGTAATTGAAGATATGTTTCAAAATCGGCAATAAATACCGACGGCGTTCCGGCGGCACGGAGTTTCAATCACTTTTTCTCGTTCGACATCTATGCGTTTAGACACTATTTATTATAAATAAACACATCCCTTAGTTAATTTAACACTTGTATCGTATCACTGGATATATATGGGTCATGTATTACTATTAATTTTGAACTAAGTGATAAAAATTTATTTTCAAAACAAAAACACAACTTAGAAGTCACAAAAAAAACACTCAAATTTCGGCACAAAAAAGGTCCCTCCACGTTCGGTTCGATACAAATATTTCGTTTTTTTTATCACACAGACATGTATTTGACACTGTCACTAACTTGATTACTGTTTTTGCTACGTGTAAAACATAACATAATATGTATTTAATTGAAATAAATACATAAAATCGGTATTTAAAAATAGATGGCAAGAGCGGCCGCCATTACGCGTTTATAACCTTGACCGCGCGCGTCATTCTGATGCAATTTACACAGAAATTTATTTCGGAAGTACCAATTCTAACGTATCCTATTGGTAGTTTGTTATTTTTCTTGTCTGTGATAAAAGTTAGAGCAGAACAAAACATTATATTACCGCAAACGCGAAAAGGAAAGATATAGGCGGAGAAGCGTCCAGTAGATGGACGCTCGGCGCTTGTTGCATATATGTGTGAGTCCAGGAGATGGACGGCGGCCGACTCACCGGATAGATACAAGTGAAAAAACGTGCTGCTATTTATTATTGGAAAAAATGGCCAAAAAGTGTTTTTTGTGTGATTCGGATGACGGAATAATTGATTTTGATGATGAAACTTTTAAAAACTGTGCATTAAAGTTAGCTTTTCGTAAAAAAAAACATTTTAAATACAATTTTGTTGAGCTACCCAGTGCGTCACTCCAATTTGTAGGTTATCATACCACGTGCTACAAAAAAGTGACTGTTTTGAATAAAAAATATAACGAAGAATTTCTTAAATTTATCGCTGAATATACAGTAAGTACATAATAATTGAATCTTTAAAATTATCTAAGCTAATACATCTTCTATATTTTTGTCATGTTGAAGTAATTGCTAGTAAAACTCACTTATGGTTTTGTTAATTTTCGACACACATATTTTTTTTGTAATTCACTTAAAAAACGGTAGTTGAAAATTGAACAAGAAAATGTTCTGATTTCCTTTTTTTTTTTTTGGAATAATTAAATGAGGATGTTTTAAATCAACTATTCTTATCAAAAATTTTTGAAAATTTATAATCAAACATTTTCATTTAATCGCAAAAATTGTTTTTTTTTTAGGAGCATACCGATGTATCTACTACTGAAGAAGAACCACAACAGTTGAATCCTAGTGTCGATTCCTGTGCTACAGTTGCTGAGGATGAAACGAGTAATGTTGAAGACCTGCCTCAAACTTCTGGGGGCTTTGACAAGGTAATAAAAAATTATTATTTTTTTTAGCTTTTTTAAAAAAGTGACATGAAAATCTATTAATTGAACTTGTATTTTCATTTATATTTGTTTTTTTCCATTTTTACTCAAAGAATGATTTAAATCAAACATTTTCATTTAATCGCAAAAATTGTTTTTTTTTTAGGAGCATACCGATGTATCTACTACTGAAGAAGAACCACAACAGTTGAATCCTAGTGTCGATTCCTGTGCTACAGTTGCTGAGGATGAAACGAGTAATGTTGAAGACCTGCCTCAAACTTCTGGGGGCTTTGACAAGGTAATAAAAAATTATTATTTTTTTTAGCTTTTTTAAAAAAGTGACATGAAAATCTATTAATTGAACTTGTATTTTCATTTATATTTGTTTTTTTCCATTTTTACTCAAAGAATGATTTAAATTCTTTTAGGAGCAGTCAACATCAACAGCATCGACATCAACAGCAACGACATCAACAGCATCGACATCAACAGCAACGACATCAACAGCATCGACATCAAGCACAATTATTTGTCTTTTTTGTGACCACAGCCAAAAAAGATGTGGAAAGAAGCTGGTTAATCTTACTTTCCCTAAAGGTGACAAAGTACCACTACAGATCAAAAATATCGCCGAAAATTTAAGCGATTCGGAGATTCTCTCCAAACTTCAACATCAAACTATCGCGTACCATCTGCCTTGTTACGCACTGTATCAATCGAAAAATAAGCGGTCCACGGAAGAATCTACCGATTCAACGTATAGTAAATATCGACAGTTACATCAGTTGGCTTTTCAATCCATATCAAATTTTATTGAGACAGAAATAATTGAAAACAACCAAGTTATGTACTTGGCTCAATTATTTTTAAGATACCAAGCTTTATTGCTAGAGTTTGGAAATCATGAAATTGATTTCGATGATATTCAAGATTACCGATGTGAAACCTTGCAAAAAAAGTTAATGAAGAAATTTGGTAATCTTATTACGATTGAAGCGTCAATGGGAATACGTAACAAAAAAATTGTGTACAAAACAGACATGGACGTTTCTGTAATGGCTAACAATTTTAAATTTTTGGAGACAAGAAATGATTATGAGTTTGAAAATGTAGCATATTATTTGAGAAGTTGTATTAAAAATATAGATGTTCATCCGCTTTCTCGCAACGTAACTGCTGATGATGTCATTCGTGGAGAATGTGACATTCCTAAGCAATTAATAGATTTTATGCGAAACCTTATTGAAGGACCTAATCATTCTGATGAAGATTCGAACGGACTGAAAGCTAAAATAACGTCAATATGTAGTGACGTTATTTATGCTGTCACTAGGGGTGCATGTAAGCCCGCAAAAAGTTTATCTCTTGGATTGGCAGTAAAGTCTTTAACCAACTCTAGGCAAGTAATTACGATACTTAATAGGTATGGCCATACAATTGGATATAATTTGGCAGAAGAATTGGAAACCGAAATGACGTATACATCGATCCAAGATAACAAAGTTATACCAAAAGGCATCACTGCAGCAAATGGACACAGCACCCACGTAGCGTTCGATAATTTCGACCGCTTCGTTGACACAACTTCTGGAAAGGACACTATGCACGACACAGTTGGCATTATTTATCAATTCTCTAGTAATGGAACTGATAATTTTGATGATGGTGAAGCTACAACTTCACCAGCGCCTCAAGTAAAGGACAACACAAATGAAGAAGGGCCTACCCGCAAGAGAAGGCGTTTCAATGAAATATCACGAGAAATTCGACCATATTATTCGAAACCTAAGGCAAGTATGCAGCTGATTACTGTAGATTCGTTTACCAATACAACCGAGTTATGCAAAGGTGCTACAGAAATAGCTACAGATAAAGATTTATTATGGATAATGTCGTTATCAAGAATTGATTCTGTTCCTATGTGGTTGGGTTATAACTGTATGATATCTTTAGACCACAGTGAGAAGCAAAGAGTTGAATATTTGCCTCCCATAAATTCATCACCAACGTCGTATGCAGTAGTCAATGAAACATTAAACATGGCTAAAGAAATCGCTGAAAAATGTCAGCAGCCAGAAATTATTGTGACATATGATTTAGCGATAGCAAAAATGGCTATGCAAATTCAAGAACAAGAAAAACCGCTATACAATAAAATTTTTGTTAACTTGGGAGCGTTTCACACAGAGATGGCATTTTTTAGAGCCATCGGAAAATATATTGACTCCAGTGGATTAGTGGAAATACTGGTGCAAGCTGAAGTATTAGCCGGCGGCTCCATGAATAGCTTTTTGGACAGCAAGCACTTCAATCGCTGCAAGCGCTTACATCCGCTAACCGCTGCCGCATTACAAATATTACATTTTGAACAGTATTTATCGACAACTAATGTTACACTTGAGGCGATGGATGAACTGCTGCAAACGCAAATACAGAATGCATCAAATCAAACTGCTTATGACGCCAACGAAACTATCGAGTTACCAGATGTATTGAGTCGAATTGTTAACGGTTATAAAGAATTCTGCAATCAGACTTTAATCGGAGAAAAAGGGAAAACTGCTCAATTTTATTACCAGTACTGTGAGTTAATTAATTTATACCATCGGTTTTCCAGAAGTATCCGCACCAGTAACTTTGAACTGTACGTGGACTCGATTTTCAACATGGCTGATATTTTTTTTGCGTTAAACCAGCCCAATTATGCCAGATGGTCCTTGTTATATTTGAGCAATTTAATCAATTTGTATACTAATAATTCATCTTTGGTGGCTGAATTTCGTCGAGGTGCCTTTGGAATTAGACGAACTGCAGCGAATTTCGCTCGATCACCGGTTGACTTGACGCTAGAGCAAACCATCAATGCTGATGCTAGCAATCAATTGGCTGATAACCTTGCTGCGGATTCAATATCTGCACGTCAAAGATGGGCACTCAGTCATAGCATGAGGACGAAGATATTAACATCTATCAAACAAAAAATCGGATTAACGAAAGAGGATGATACTTCGCACTCATTGCAACGAAGTAAAATTAAGAAAGACAAGAAAAATCTTCAGAGTATCATTGAAGCAATAAAATGTACGATGAATCCATTTGATGACACTATTGACAAAGATACATTATTCAACATTTCAACCGGTAAAGCTGCATCGAAAGAAGTTACTGATTTTCTGCTGAACGTAAAAACAGCAGGCTCTCAACAAAAATTAAATTTTATCTCGGAATGCTCTTCAACTCCCGGAAGATTCGATAAATCAATAAAACGAAACAAAATCTGCAATTTTGCTTCTCAATGTATGACTAAAGTCTTGAGTACCAAAGACAAGAACAAGAAAGTATTGTTGAAAATGGAACGAGATGTATTTGGGCGACTTTTGGCAATAAGTCTAAACAAAAAAATTAATCTCGAATTTTGCCTAACTTTTCCACTAGCACCATTGCCCCCTGCTCTTTTTGCATGTACTGGAGAGATGTTAAAAACTTCAAAATCAACGTTAGCAAAGGTTTTGAAATCCAAAACTAAAATGGTTGAGCCAACTCATATCAACGTTGAAATAATAGATGGTTTTTATTACTTGCATATAATCGGAGCTGCTATAGCTCAAACTTTTGATAAAATTGCCGAGTCAATACTCATAAAAATATGTTCAACAAACGCGACAGAAATACATTTAATTTTTGATCGCTACTTATCACCGTCAATCAAAGATTCCGAACGTGAAAGCAGAAAAGAATTCGATATTCCGTACAAAATTTCAGGACCTCAGCAAACTAGACCAAAAAATTTTTTGCAAAGCCTGAAAAATTATCGCTTTAAAGAGGCTCTGGTGCAGTTTCTGGCTGATTATTGGCAAAACGACAGTTTGGTAACGATAATCCAAAACAAAAAAATTTTTTTAACCGTCGACCATCATTGTTACTCTTATCAAGTTCAGGAAAATTCCGTAAAAAAAACTGAAGAAACTAATTATGAATGTCATCACGAAGAGGCAGATACAAGGATTATTTTTCATGCTTCTAAAGCGGAACCAGGCTCAAGAGTTTTAATTAAAGCCTCTGATACTGACGTTTTGATTATTTTGTTAGGAAATATGCACAAACTTATCGGATCAGAAATTTGGCTTGCCAGTTCAGCTACAAAAAAGAGTAATAATCAAACTGTTGATTGTATTAATTGCACCGATTTAGCGTTGGAGTTAGGAATTAAATTATGCCAAAGTCTTCCAGCATTCCATGCATTTACAGGTTGCGATTACACGGCAGCATTTTACAACAAAGGGAAAGTAAAACCTTTTCAGCAATTTTCAAAAAATGAAAAATATCAAACAGTTTTTGCGTCATTAACAGATGCTGCTGATATTTTCATTGGTGAAAAAATGAAGACTGTTCAAGAATTTACGTCTAGTATGTATGGTATCAAGAACTGTACCAGTGTGAATGATGCGAGACATCGCATTTTTTTGAAGAATTACTCTGCAAAAGAAGACAGCGAGCACTTTTTAAAAAAAATAAAAGGCTTCGACTCCAACTCCATACCACCTTGCTGGATATCATTAACTCAGAAAATTTTACGAACTATTTTCGTAAATTCCATGTGGCTTAATGCAACGGATCCAATATGCGTGAAACTTCAGCCTGAGAACTGCGGTTGGTTCTTAGATGAATATTTAAAACCAGTAGGATTCATTGGGGATCATACACCTTTAAAAATAGAAGACATTGTCGAAAAAACTGAAACGGAGAGTGATGACGAAGAAGATTCAGAAGTTGGAGATCACAGTTATATGTCCGATGACTCGGAACCTGAATAATTTTAAAAATTTTTGTATTTTAAATTTTTTTCAATAAACAGAAGTATTCTTTTAATTGTTGTTTTTTATTTCGGCTCCCAATAATAAAGATAAAATTTGCCAGATAAGTAATATATATGTTTTACTCTAACTGTCTTTTTTACTAAAGATGTGTATATACTTTAGTGTCACATAAACAATAAACATAGATAAATAATTAATTGATTAAAAAATAAAAAAATAAATAACTATTTCTGTACATCAATAATTAACTACTCCAAAATAATGCACAGCATATACGAGTCTATCGCTATCCTTTTCATTTCCAAGCACAAATAGCATGCGCACTCTCCTTCTTTAAATGGGCGGACTTTAAACAGCTGCTACGCTGCGTCCTTTTCTACCGCATGGGATGGTTGGTGTGGGACCTCTCTCTCACACACATTCACTCGCAGCGATATTTTATTATTTAAAATTCGACAACCGTAATTCGGGACTGATTTTTCGCAGGCAACCCTATACCACCGTGTTCCTTATGAAATAATCTTTCAGTTTATCTAAGTTTGATTCAATAATCAGACCGTTGCAAAATGCTAGTATAGATTTACCTGTTTACACCTGGCAACCCGTGGTTGTGACCGGAAAAAAATAGGCAACCTAACGTTTGCATATTCTATGGGCTTCAAACTTTCGATTGGTATCAAATTTATTTAATAATCACACCGGTGCAATGTTTAAAAAAAAATTTTTTTTAAATTATTAATTAAAAATACTCTGGACTGAAATTTGTTAGGCAACCCATATAGGATATATTTATTGGCATATTTAATAACATAAAAAATACGTCTCATTAAATAAGCATCTCGGTGAAGGTCGTTGTATAGCGGGATCTTAGACTATACCGACTTTACGTAAACCGACCGTAAGCCGACTTTACGGACGACTATTTTTTTTGGGATGCCCTGTTGTTTTCCCGCGAAACGATTGCATACAATTTCTTCGGAGTACGTGACGGATGACGTCATTGGTTCTGGATATCTTTTTAACACGAAATGACAATAATTCCAACTTTTTTAATTTTGGTAAATAATTAAATTTCTTTTGTAAAACGGATCTATTTGTATAACTGCAGCTATACGTTGCTCTCTAAATATTCCTCTTTGACGCACCGTAATAAAAGTCTCCACGAATAAAAGAGGGCGCTCGCGAGCAAGCCATCAACTGTCACAACTGTCACGTTCAAACGCAGCACGTGACACGGGAACCCTTTACGAGGATCTTTAATTTAATTCGAGCTCGCATGCGATTTGCTGGAACGTTGTTAAGATAACACTCTCAAGTCTCAACACCTCTCGGCCGGAGGGTCGTCCGACGACGGGAGAACCACTTGCCTCTTATTTGTGACATTGTTTTAGGAATCCGTATTTTATAATAGGCTGGCTAAATTGGTTTTTGATGCGGTTTTTTTTTTTTTTTTTTGTATCTATAAATTGGTTTTTGAAGCCGATTATCTTTATTATGTTTAACTTTTGTTTATCCTATATAAAGAGGTTTTTTTCACAAAAGTCGCTCATCGCTCTTATATTACACATTCAGTCGTTTTGTTTTTAATTAAATGGTTGACATACAAACACAGATAAAAGCATAGTCAACCAAGCCACCCCCGTTCTTAACCCCTGACCAAACTAAAAAGAGAGGTATAAGATTGACGTGTGTATATGTGTATCCGTGTGTCTGTCTGTGGCATCGTAGCTGTCAAACGGATGGACCGATTTTGATCAAGTTGTTTTGTTTGAAATAGCATTTCACTGAGTGTTCCTAGCTATCTTTCATCAAAATCGGTTCTGCCGTTATTTTGTCCGGGGTTTTTGAGTTTCATGAACTTATATTTGTGAAAGGGAGAAGCTTGAACCGTTCGGTCAGTTAAAATTACAGAATAAATAAGTTATCTAAAACTAATTCCAAGTAAGAAAGCTCAGAGAATTGCTATTAAAAGAGGTCCTTCATTAATGTCCTCGTCTAAATGCTTCGTTTTCTAATCGCCTCGTTTTCAGATAAGCCTTTTCTAGTCTCGCCGAATTCTCGCAGTTTTTATTTCAACAGTCTTTTGTTTTTGTTTATTAAATCTATTTCGATTGTGAGACGTTTTCTTTTTAATCTAAAATCGAGTTAAAATTGTATTATTGACCTTATGCTTTCGTCTCGGGTTGACTTGAAAGTGACCTTTTCATTGAAATCTTCAGATTCCTCTCTGATTTCACACTTACAACTTACAATAAGTACAAGTATTTCGTTACAATTTCATAAAGTATTCACAAGAAGCCGCTGTTACGTCAGAGAGCTAAGTTGAAATGAAGACATTACTTTAAGTTAAAATCAATGTTATCAAATCACATTTGAAGAGAAAATTTGAGTTGAATCAATTTAGATAGTTACCTATTTATGTTCATTATAATTTCTCTTACGTATTACACAACAAAAGGTGGTTACATAATGATTAGCGTTGTATTGATTGAACTATTGCATTTAATACATTTAACATTTATTGTATTTAATACAACATGTGAGTAATGGTGTAATGTGAATGTGTAATTGCTTTTTCATTTTTAGGGTTCCGTACCTCAAAAGGAAAAAAATGGAACCCTATTATAGGACCACTTTGATGTCCGTCTGTCAAGACCTTTATCTCGGGAACGCGTGAAGGTATCGAGTTGAAATTAAAACCATATACGTAGATTCTTAGTATCTTGTAGCAAAGAGAAAAATCAAATTTATCTTTTTTCAAAAAAAATTGTTATGAATATGTCTCAAAAACGAATATTTCGATATTCGCTGGCTGGGCTGGGTTTCCCTTGAAACCTATAACTGTGAAAGACAAGAAGCCATCTACACATATGTATAAGAAAAAATCCGAAAACTGTACATTTTTAATTTAATCACAAAAAATAGGATCTCTATTAAAGGAAAGAGGGTCAAATTTTAAAGTGCTTTAACTGTATCATATGAAAGAGCTTTATTAGCACAAGCTAAAACAGGGTTTTAAATATTTTTACGATGTATATTTTTCGGTTTATGAAGAAAAATATAAAAAAATATATAATTTTCCCCTTTTATCTACTAGTTTGTACGGAACCCTCGGTGAGCGAGTCTGACTCGCACTTGTCCTGTTTTTTATGTAGATTTCTACAACAGCTTTGCGCTTGACCGCCAACTCGCCTGATGGTTGGCGATATTGCGGTCTGTTTATGGCGAACGCATAATTATAATCATAAACAAATCTTTTAAGCTTTTACTGTACTAATTTTCTTTTTTCATCTGTATTTGTATTTGTGTTTTCTACAAATATTGTAAGTATTTGTCCATTTCTAATAAGTAACTAATCATTCACATTATCATAAATTACATTGAATTCTTTGAAACCAATGGTCAGTGAATTGAAGAAAAACGGATTTAACATCCGCCCGTAATCAAGAGCTTGAGATCGCTACGTTCCTGTTGTGTTATATGAAAACGTATTTATCAATCGAAATTATTAAAGGGTCCTTCAATGGTTTTGACCAAAACACGTCAATTATTTTGTGTGGTAGATGAAATTTTAAAGCTCGATGACCACGTAGAAGATTCAAGCGTCCAAGCCCCGTAAAAGCAGCAGTTATATATATCATAAGCGCAGAGACCGAAACCTCGGCCGAAGGTTTTATTTTACTTCGGTACGAATTTATCGCTTCCCACTTCCTGTAGCGATGCGGATCCGGTAGGTCGGCTGCGCTGGATGTTTATCGGAATGTTGGCAGTGCTGGCAGCGCTGGCTAATAGATTGTTACACTTGTATTGTCTCTGTTATTAGTTTTCCGAGGGCCCCCTTAAATGTCAAGGTTTATGGCCGTTCGGAGAAGTTACTCGTCCGACTTCTTAAACTCCGATTGTTCATTTCGCGATAGTGTTTCTTGGAACTTGTTTTCATTTAGACGGCCTGTCCGAGTGATACATTGATGATTGTTTTGAACCCAGCTGGATGGTGACTTGAACCTTTGTAACTTAGTT
Source organism: Lycia hirtaria (assembly GCA_947563715.1). Lineage (NCBI taxonomy): Eukaryota > Metazoa > Arthropoda > Insecta > Lepidoptera > Geometridae > Lycia > Lycia hirtaria. Next base: position 33,550,504 of record OX387375.1, read on the forward strand.
TAAGTTGCTAAGCACCTGATAGCTGGCTAACGGAAGCAGTACCTATTGATCTCTGAATGTGTGATTTTAATTATATTAAACCACGATTTAGTTATATATAACAGAAAGCCATCAAGAACTAGCCACTCACTGCCACATGTTTCTTCTAGAAGTATAAATATGTAGGGTAAAAAATATGTAGGTAATCATAAATTTGTTTTCACAATTCCAAAATCACATTCATTGCATCACATTTATTCTGCCAATCGTACTTATTGTTACTTAAGAATTACAACCTAAACGTTAGAGTTACACGACCTACCCTGCTTTCCCTTTATACAAGAAAACAAGCTGGAAAACGCAACAATACCACCCCTCCGTGGTAGGTATGCCGCCAGCATGAATTAAACAGTTTGCTTTCACTTTCTTAATGCGAACCGCCCGTAATAGAATGCCTTACCACAGTCCTTGTTTCTTTAAAACTATAAGCCGCATCTTCTAGTCTAGATTGAATAAGCACTTTATAGGTCTACGTAGTTCGTTCTCGACCACAGCGTCGATTTCCAGCAAGCTCGCACGTAGTCAAACTGAGAAAATAATTTACAAAACATTAAAAACATATTTGCTCCTTTTGGAGTCGAAACGCTGGGGCCGTGGAGACCGAGTGCACATACGCTGGGGCCGTCGGGACCGAGTGCACATACGCTAGGGCCGTGGAGACCGAGTGCACATACGCTGGGGCCGTGGGGACCGAGTGCACGTAAAATTTTCAAAGAGTTATCGGAACGACTGGTAGAGGCAATACGTGATCAAAATGCTGTATCTATTTGGCTCAAAGGTTAAGCATTGCCATTCAACGTGGCAATGCTGGCAGCATTTTGGGTACGTTGCCTACTGGTAGCGGTCTCTTAGATTAAGTTTGTAAATATTATTATTATTTTAGTTAAATAAATAATGTTTATTAACCAAAAAACCTTAAAAATAGAGTAAAATATTTTCTAGAAATTATTTAAAATACTATGTACCTACATAATACTACAAAAATACATGTTGTATTGTCACTTCATTACTCACCTCAGGTTGGAAGTTTCAGATATTTTTATAAAAGTATAAGTTAAAGCAGGGGCCTGTTCGGATATAATATTACTCTTAAAATCCATAACACATAATAGGTATATTTGCTCATGTTCCCAAATAATCAAATATTTTATATAAATTGTCTACGAATATCTTCTCAAATATAACTCTCCATACAAATCCAGCAGTATGACAAGGAATCCGGCCCCAAGATCGTCTGAGGGCAATATATCTGATATAATGGAACAGGCAAAGGTTCAGATGGATTTATACCGCCGCCTGAAGATAGGTGGGACAGACGGACTGGAGACATTGTTTTACGACGTAATGTTAGTAGGCGATGTTGGCAAATGGTAGAAGGGGACTTTCTTAAGTTTCTTTCATAGTTTAGCTGACAAATAGGTTAGATTTTAGATCTTCTGCATTCAGATCGTAGATTAAAACATGTAAAATAATGTACTACCAAAAATGTACTTCTGGCTGGTATCTTTCAACCGACTTCCAAAAAGAAGGATGTTGTCAATTGGACTCTGTTTTTTTGTTGTTGTTTGTTCACCGTTTGTTTAGTAGGTGTACTTAAGAGGTGGTCCCATGTAAATTTTATTTAAATTGGTTCAGTACTTTGGTTTTTATTACAAAATAACTGAAAAAATATCAAACAGGTAATCAAATTGCGTATTTTGAAGTCGTTTTTTCAGTTTTTTTAACCATAATTATTCAATTTCAGATTGCCAAAAATGTTATACGGAATGTAACACGGTAATTGTATCCATTATCATGTTTTTTTTTTAATTCGGAATCAAATACGAATTGCGACAAAAATGCCTGTTTAAAATTTTGGAAAAGTGTTTTTTTTTACTATTTCGGTATGAGCCTCAAAATAAAAGTTTGTAATAATTATTCAAATTCAAATTCAAATAGTTTATTATTCAGACAGTAAAGTCCATTTTGTTAGTAAAAAAAGAAATCTATAAACTACATTAAAATATATATGCATGCAATTATAGTAAATTATAGTAAATAGGTATCTAACAAATTAGAAGCAATGGTCAAACAGGATATAGGTATGTACACCTAATTGACCATTGTCTTCACAAAATGTCTCAGCCACGGTGCATGAGGATCCCCTGCTACGGTTTTTAGGATACTGTTGTGACTTCCCCGGACCCTGCTCATCAGTGACGCTATCTTTTTACGAATTACGGCTTGAAAACCGTCCGTTTCATTCTGCGCAAACATCCCTGACGCACTACAAAAACGGGGAAGCCCCAACATCATCCTGAATATAAAAATGATGGATACATTGACTCCTCAAAGCATGTTTGCCATTTACACTGATTATTTTGTTCTCAAAGTAACACCGATACATCTAGTAGATTTAGGTGCTATATTTTTATCAGAAATGCCAATGAGCATAAAACAAACCAGCAACAAATCAAGACCAAACAAATTTCTAGGCAAACCTCACAGACTTTGCAACACATGTATCCCACTATCACCGTGTAAATGTTTTATTTTTCTTATTTCCGGCTATTTTATGGCCATACGAATACGATATAGATGGATGGAGGACACATTTTACGACCTAGGTATGTATACATGTATACCTAGGTATATATGTAGGTTGCCAGGGTTGAATTTGATCGGATTTTATTACTTCGCGAACAAATGAAACAGTCGCGTGGGCGGAGTTAGGGAAACTTCTAAATAGTTTTCTGTTATAAGTAGTTTACTTATGTTTGTGTTAGATCGATGTTTCTAGAACTTGTTGTTGTTAGGACTTGTATCATCTACAATATTGTTTTTATATATTTTATATACCTATATTGAAGATCTATATTAATTAGTATCTATATTTAAAAAAATACGCGACTGTGTACATTGTCGTAGTACTAAAGTTGTGTTTGTTTTCATTTTAGATGTTAGAATGTACATTTACGGCCACACACATTTATAAGCACACGCCTATTGTCGAATAAAAAAATGTCTCGAGAGAATACATAAAACTGCGATAAAATATTGTTTTCTACGGTTTTCGCGATTGTTACCATTGCTTTAAAATATATTTAGTACTTATATTCAATTTATAATTCAATGCTATAAAATACATAATTATATATTTAGATGCTTACTGGTCAATTTTAGTAAAATCGTTTATTTGTTACGAAAAAGTTCGCTGAAGGTTACAAAAATATGAGATTTTTAATTTTTTCGTAATAATTATTATTAGATGTATTATTTCTAGAACAAAAAAATATAACATATGAAACTCGAAAAGTAAAGACGAATCTAACGACACCTCAAACATCAAACCAAACGCAGAAGTCTAAATATCTGGATAGCACTACTGTTACATTATGGACAAATATGACTGACTTGCTTGTTTTGTTATCCAATTCCACAAAATTAATATGGTTCTCCCGGTCGTTCCTGCCACAAACAAACAAAATGTGGAATGCCCTTTCTCGGAAGGTTTTCCCTGCGAGCTTCAACAAAGAGCGTTTTAAAAGGGTGTCTACAAGCACCTCTCCGGGCTAGCAAAGCAACAGTAATGTCACTGATGTTGCAGTTGTCCAGGCGACGGTTATCGCTTACCATCAGGAGAGCCGTCTGCCTTTTTGCTGCACCTTTTATAATTTATAAAAATAATATAGAATATAGTTTTCAATTAAAAGATACGATCTTCTGCAGTTTGTTTTCATTTTGCTTGCTTGCTATTTAACATTATATACACAGTTCTTATTCTTACTAAGAAAAATATTTTGATACAGCTACTAGCTGTGCCCGCGGATTTACCTAAGATAAGAAACGTTGCTGATGATAATGATGAAATATATACCTTATGTCTGTCTCCGGGTTATCTCTGTATCATTTTTTGTATTGAAGATAGAACCACCCACCACCAATTGGTGATTGGATTGAACACCAACTCGCTTGATGTTAAGCGACGGTGTGGCCGAGGATGGAGCCAACTACTATTGATTCAGCCACTTGGTCGTGAAACGTAACAAACAGACAACGAGACAGAGTAATTTTTTTATTCTATTATTATAATTAAAAAAAACTGAAAAAATCGACTTCAAAATACGCAATTTGTTTACTTGGATGATAATATATATTCTCAGTCATTTTGTTATGAAAACCAAAGTGCTGAACCGATTTTGATAAAATTTATATGGGACCAACTCTGCGGTATTACCTACTATAAAAAAGAATCATAAAAACAATTCATAATCGGCGGAGTAATCGCTGTACAAACATACAGTCGAATTGAGAACCTCTTTCGTTTCGGAAGTCGGTTGAAAATAGGCTTGTGCTTGACCGCTAACTTGCCTGATTACCGCTACTTTCGCTTTCAAGATATTTGTAAGGATATACCTTGACATTTGTGTGCGTTGTCTCCGTATATAGGGCACCATTACGAGACAAAAGTAGTAACTCACGTTGTTTTCCACTTACCAAATTACGTTCCTATTTACCCAGAACTAAACAAACAACTTTACAGCGAGCGCTCTACTGAGACGCGGTGCAGTTACAGAGCTCACGCGTTTTACTAAACATCACACCAAAATAGGTATGTAATATTATTGACTGTTCAAAATCCGATGGGATATTGTAATTAATGAATTAATTTAGCTACGAATGCAGTAGGTGAAATATTGAAACATATGAACGGATTTAATAGCTCAAACGTCGTAGTTCAGTCCTCTACTTTTGTTAAACTAGTTTGTTATATTTTTATTTTATATTTATTTATTTTTTTGTTTTATTTTAATAAGACTGAGTTTGACTACTAACTCACCTGTTGGAAAGCGACGATGTAGTATAAGATATTATAAGATGTTATATCCACTTAGCCCGATCTTCAGCTTTCCATTTCTAGTCACTGCCAACTAACTGTCTTCCGTATATTATATTATCACTCCATCGTGTCTCAGGGTGTCCTACACTACGTTTAGAAAATGTAGTAAGAATAATGACCCCTTTGTGTTTGTCGTCCATTGTTACGCAAAGTTAGGAAACACTTATGTCAAAATCTTTTACTATAGTTTCAACCGCATTCAGGACACTTTTTCAGACGCGAAGCTTAACTAACATTTCCACCAAACTCTGAAGCTAAGAAACTGGCTTCCATAACCACGTGGAGTCCCTACAAAACGAGTCCACGTGTACATTCAGTATTTATTTTGTTAATCTCCGGGAGCAAATGAAAACAAAATATTGTTACAGGGCGAGGGTTGTGCGAAAACAACGCGAGCTTACCTCCTCCCACCTCGCCCACTTGTCCACCGAGCTAGATTATACAAAACTTTATATTAATATAATTATAATAACATAACTTTACAATAATGTTGTTTGTTATTATTATTCTAACTTTTCGGCAACATCGGTCATTGGATCTGCCATACTCACTGCTACATCAATTTGCAATTCCACTGTACTGTGTCGATTGACCTATGGATCACCTTATTTCTGTTATCTTATTTACGTAGAGGAACTTCGAGCTTAAGCCTCTTCACAGCTCGTTGTGTGACTTCGAGCTTTCTTAAAAGGTCCATAATGAGTAACACATCACACTCCACAGCAATATTCACTGATCGCATACTTTCTTTATTTACTACTTTAGGAATTGCAGTCCTTCATGAAGTGAATTAAAATTGCACTTTTCCTTTCGCCACTTTACTCTGTCAGAAATCATCTCTACATCTTTCAAGCACGTATCATCTTCACATAGTACATCCACACCTTCTTATTCTACCGCTTACTATTTTCTTCTTGGGTATTCCTATAAGCATGGCTAACGGCTATCTTCCCTTCTCTCATCTTCAGGGTTAGTTTACCACTCCTTAATTTTTAAGTCACTGGCGTTACTTTTACAATAATGTACCTATGTATATTTTAAGGAAAAAAGAACATGACAAATAATTTACAGTCAAAAACAAATAAAATAACTCCAAATTACACTTCACATTGTTTCAAGTTATTTGTATATCTTTTCCCATTCCGTTCTACGCTATTTTTAATTAACCTCTGAAAGCTAGGCCGTGCCTCGCTAATTAAAAAGAATATCAAGGTGAACGGTGCCTACAGAATATTGTGTTCAATGTGAAAATGTTCGATTGACTGTGTCCAGCGACGCATGGTAAAAATTGCAAACAATACAGTATCGAGCTCTGATTACTGGGAAACGACGGTATTGTTACTATTGTTGGGTCGAGACTGTATTCAACATGTATCTATTTTAAAAAAAATACCCGACTGCAGAAAAACGGTTTTTGCAATTTAACTCCCGATCTCGTTACGCTTGATACGCTGTTGAGTGTACGTTTTTGTGACAAATTTTATTAATTACACGAATGCGTAAATAGAAATTTGTGATAATATGCTAAAACGCATGTTTAAGTAATTACACATAGTTTAAAAAACAGTAAAATCCGACTTCATAATACGCAATTCGTTTACATATACGATACGATATACAATATTTTTAGTAATTTTGTTATAAAAACCAAAATACTGAACCGATTGGCGAACATACAAAAAAAAAAAATACAGATGTATTGAGAACCTCCATCTTTTTGAAAGTCGGTTAAAAATTACAACTGTCCATAGAAGCTTCCAGTGAAGTCACCACAAAACTAAATCAGGATATACACGATTTGATTGCGACTTATTTACCTTTACAATATGTTGCTTAATTCTGACTTTCATTAAGCCTGATAATTCGTACGAGTATTTATAATCTTCATGCGCTTCCTAAAAGGGTCTCTATCAGACCCATTTAGGAAGCGCTTATATTATAATAATTAAATTAAACGAGTTCGCGGTCAAACGCAAGCATTTCAGAATAAAAAAATTATTGAAAATATTTGACCAACTTGACAACGGTAAATGCATAAATTTGCGACGTCATGATACACACACTAAAACTAAAACGAAAATAAAAATTTTGCAAACTTGGAAAATTGAGAATTCTGATTGGTTTTCTGGGACCTACCTAACCCTATATTTCTTGATTAGGTTCTAATATTATTATTTGAAAAAGAAAGGAACAATCGAAAACTTGGCATTATTTTAGTCGCCAAGCTTGAGAGACTAATTAGTAAATTGACATTAATATTTATCGCATCTTACACCTTCAAAATATAATAAAAGTTATTAGTTACAAGACCTAGTGGCTAAGTTTTCAAGCCTCTCAAAGTCATCTCGTCTCATAAGTTTAAGATTTATTAAAATAATTTGGTTCAGTCTCAAATGTTTTTGTAAGATGAGGTAGAACAAGGGTTTCGTAATGGGATACTTGTAATAAATCTCGATACAGTGAGGCCAATCAAAGTCTCGTAGGCTTTCGGTATAGCATTGCAATTTGATTTAGATAGTATACAATAGATTTATTTTAGAGACTACGGATCCCTAACAAATATAAGCTTAGAAAACTCAAGAACCCCCGACTAAAACCGGCTGAACCGAATTTGATTAAACAAACCTAAGAACACTCTTGATGGAATCCTCTTTCAAATAAAAAAACAATATCAAAATCGGTCCATCCGTTTGAGAGCTATACGATGCCACAGATAGAAATACACATACACAAATACACACGTCAAACTTATAACACTCCTTATTTTGGGCCGGCGGTTAAAAAAACTGCATATATAATCTACAAAGTAAAACTGTATGTTGTTTCCAACAGTTGAATACGCGCACGTTCCTGGCAGACCAAAGCGATTCCAGAAATAAATTTATATTGCACTCAATGTCATTTACAATAAGGTTTAATTTTATTTCCCGTGTAGAAATATTTGGTTTTATGAGTTGTATCAAATGTATTGCAAGTTTCCGTACAATATATTATTTGGTTGAATTGGCGCAAAATGTGTGTTTACTTCTAAGAATTTGTTCGGAAAGTTGTAAATAAGATTTTTTATCGGTAAGTCTTGTACAGAATAGTTGCCATTTATTATTATATGTAGCTTTATTTTTTCATCTTGACTCTACTTCTCTATCATAATCATCATCATCTCGGCCTCAAATCTAAGTAACTACACTTCCGTATTCTTAAATTATATTGATTCCAAAAAAAATGCATTAAACTTACTACGATTGTGCATTTCAATTAAGTAAATAAAATAAAAAAAAGTATTATAGATGTCGTTTTAACCTCCGACCCAAAAAGACGGGTGTTATAAATGTGTATCTGTGTGTCTTTGTATCTGTCTGTGGCATCGTAGCTCTCTAACGGATGGACCGATATTGATTCAGTTTTTTTTGTTTGAAAGAGGATTTCATCGAGAGTGTTCTTAGCTATGATTTTTCAAAATCGGTTTAGCCGTTTCTTTGTAGGGGGTTTTTGAGATTTCAAAACTTATACTTGTAATACAGTATGTGATTGTTTTTAATAACTACGTATTTTTTCCCCTAAATTTTACTACAATGGTTAGTTATAAAATAGTTAAATAAATAATAAAATATAAATCAGATTAAATAAAATTATAATTTACTAGTATGTTACAAGTCAAAATATTGAAGTTACGCTAATCAGTTAGCAGTTTCCCGCACAAATCTCAAGGCCAAAAGTCCCCAGTCCCCCATGTCCCAATGTTTCGCGAGAAAAATACGCTGGACAAGAAAATGAACACTCTGAAATTTTAATTAATTATTATTCTCTTGAGACATAGTTAAAGCGTTTAAAATTGGAGACTTACTGCCTTACCGAAAAACGTTACTTAACTTTAAGCATTGCTTAACATATTTTATCAACTTCTCGCTGATACGTAATAACACTTGCGGAAAGAAGACAGAAAATTTAAGACGATGGTTAAGTAAGTAATATTTTTCGGTAAGGCCGATAGTACTTTAAAACTTGGCATTATCCGCACTTAAATTTTCTTCCATACATCCTCCATTCAAATTCCTAAGCCCTATCTACAAGCAACACTTTAATTTCCGCCTCTTCAAGACACCTTTCAGCTGCCGAACACTTTTCAGGCGTTTTCAGAACGCGCTCTAAGCATTCAGTCTGGTTTATTTATTTACTTGAACATCAGCTATATTGAATCCGCATCAAAATATCTTCGTTCAGTTTATATATCCATGATATGACATGATAGAATTTGAAAGAGTTATCATTGTGTTGCCCTTTTCTCACTAGGTAGGATCAGTACAGCACGTTTCTTTTCGCCACTTTATCTATCAGACGTCATCTCTACACTCACACTTATCACACACTATCATCTTTCACACAATCTATCCACATATCTTAGGTCTCCCTCTCCTGGCCCCTACCGTACCTTACCATCATGTTTAAGGCCCTTTTGCATATCTTACCTATACATATAATTTGAAAGAGTGTAAAAAGGAAATGAAGAAAACCGACGCACTTTTTGTAGTTTTACATAATAAACAAGTTAGTAAGAACATTCAGAAAATAGCCATGTGCTCAGGATTGCAATCGGGTTATGTGTGATAACATTATTTTTTTATTTATGCATGTCAAATTTTGACACTAATTTTATTTCATTATTTAAAGTTTTTGACTCTTTGATATATTTTATCATAACTTTAAAATATAATATGTTACTAAGTGTAATAATTACAATAAGTAGGTATTATAAAGACGATTAAGTAAACGTCTTTCTGCAGTCGAGTTTTTTTACTAAGACATTGTATCTGAAAATTTAGGGCATATTTGTGTGTAAGTATATTATTCTGATGTGCAGTCAAAATATATTTAGGTGTTCAAATAATTAGAATCCATGCAAGCTCGGCCGGTATGCTTCACTGCCCCGGCTTGGCTTTGAGGATATATCACTTGTAAATTGTTCTTTATGCGAAGGAAATACTTTATCTTCGTGCCAAAGTGGGTATAACTTTGAAAATGGTGGGAATTTTAAACAGTATTTCAAAATAACGAATGGATTTCAGAAAAAGTATGGTTTGAGTGCGGTACGGAAAGCAATTTTTTGGTTAAATATTTGATCATTATATTTGAAACTTTAAAATATTTTATGTTACAATTTCAATATTTTTTTAGAGTTCCGTAGTAAACAAGGAATCCTTTTAGTTTCGCCATGTCCATCTATCTGTATGTCTGACTCTCTGTCCGCGGCTGTGTGACGTGTGAAATTTGGCGTTGTTTAAGTTTACATAGAAGTACACACAATACAATACTAGAGTAAAATAATTCTTTACAATCGGATTACTTTACAAGTAGCAAGATATTGCTAAGCTATCCACAATATTGCTAAGCTATCCACAACATTGCTAAGCTATCCACAATATTGCTAAGCTATCCACAATATTGCTAAGCTATCCACAACATTGCTAAGCTATCCACAATATTGCTAAGCTGTCCATAATATTGCTAAGCTATCCATAATATTGCTAAGCTATCCACAATATTGCTAAGCTATCCACAATATTGCTAAGCTATCCACAATATTGCTAAGCTATCCACAACATTGCTAAGCTATCCACAACATTGCTAAGCTATCCACAATATTGCTAAGCTATCCACAATATTGCTAAGCTATCCACAACATTGCTAAGCTATCCACAATATTTCTAAGCTGTCCATAGTATTGCTAAGCTATCCATAATATTGCTAAGCTATCCACAACATTGCTAAGCTGTCCATAATATTGCTAAGCTATCCACAACATTGCTAAGCTATCCATAATATTGCTAAGCTATCCACAACATTGCTAAGCTATCCACAATATTGCTAAGCTATCCACAATATTTTCTCTCCTTTGAATCAATTTTCCAGAAAATCAATGAAGTCAGATCGGATCAATCCTTTTACCCCAACGCGGTATAAAAATATCGCCTATCACATCCAATATAGAAATATGGAGGTAGATAAAAGGAAATCCGTTCTGATCTGGAAAGAATCACCTCCCTCGCTCCCGAGTGACCTTTTTGCCCTTGCTAAAGGTGTCTTTTGGTTTTGGGCCGAAATCTATAAGGTTTCATTACTATTTTAATAATATGTATGTTTTTAAACTAAGTTTATGCCAGAGATTAATTTTATTCGCTTTTTAATTTCAAATCCGAAAATTTGACGCTTACTGTAAAATAGCAGCGTCGCAAAGTTGCTAGCTTATCGGTTTTTTATCGGATTTATTTCGGTGAGTGTGTATCTGGTCTGCGTCATCTAATTCCACCTTGCACCTTGCCTTACTATCGGACATTCCGAAACACGAAAAAGCATCATGGTGGATATTCCAAAAACCCGAACGAAATGTTTTAATTCTACTTTCATCGTGCGGATTACTAGATTGTGGAATACACTTCCTGAGTGGGTCTTTTCTGATAGATTTAATCTGGGTGTCTTTAAATCACGCCTGAATGGGTGTCTTCTAGGTAAGCGCGCTCCATTGTAGACCGCAACGATGCTTAACATCAGGCGAGTTGGCTGTCAAGCGCAAACCTATTACTACAGTAAGTGTTGAGTATATATTACAGATCATACAGAGAAATCGGATAGTACGGTATGTGTAGGTATTTTATATATTGTTTCCATATGGTTTTTGTACTCTCTTATATGTCTATATATGATAATATGTATATCACGTTTAAATATGATAATATGTATTACAATTATAAAATAAAATAAAGGTTGAATAATAATTATTACAATATAATTTAATACAAATTCAACCTGGCCTCGCAGCCCAGTTGGTAGTACATCTGCCTACTAAGCTGTGGGTCGTGGGTTCGATCCCCGCCCAGGACAAACATTTGTGTGATGAGTATGGATGTTTGACCTGGATCTCGGTGTTTCTATGTATCATATTATGTATTTACAAAAAGAAAAGTATATAATAATATTATGTATTACGGTTATGTAAGTATTATTTCAGCCAGCTAGTTTCTAAAATACAAATCTTTATTTTATTTAAATTAATCAAAGACATCCAGGTCGTTTAGTTTCGTAAGATTACTAGGTGTGCGTGGGCACAGCTAGTTTCACCCGCATTGTAATGATAAATGATAAATGATAAATTCGTTTATTGAGATAAAAACGGAAAAAGACCAATTACAATTATCTCACAATTATCTCTTGTAATGAACGACGGTGATAGTGAACAGTCATGATGATAAAATATATTCCATTTTCGTCTCTAGGTCTCAACTATCTCTGCACCAAATTTCATAACAACCGGTACAACCTTTTTTTTTTATTTTTTTTTTATTTTTTTATAGAAGATAGATCTACGATTTTGGTCGTAATAAGGTAACAAACAGACAGAAAGGCAGTTACCTTCGCTTTTATAAGATTGCTTAGGATTATATAATTAGTATTAATCTCTCCACATATCCAGTAAGTTAAAAAAATAGATTTTGTATAAATTATTTTCCTAACGCCAACTCTGACGAATTTTCAAGGCGCCAAGCTTATGTCATACAAGTCTTGTACCTGACTAAAATAAGAAACATTATGTTAGGAAAAGTAATATTTCCTAACTGAAAATGTAATGAATATTCATCCTAGTAACAAGGTTTCGGCTTATTCTTATTCAGAATTGTCCAAGCTCAGCTTACACAGGGGATTGTTCAACGTAAGTGCGTACTTGTAGGAATACCTCGCTTTCTCTCCAATATCCCGATATTTCCCTATCTGAATGATAACAACTTGTAGTAAGATGGTATTGTGCAAACACAATCTTCTAAACGACTATTGTATTGGCTTTTGGAAAAGAAAAGTCAAGTTTTTCTTTAACATTCGAGCAATAGGCAAGATAGACCGAAGATAGGCATGCCTCTATTATGGTTGAGAGGCGACGGGCTGCCAGTATTCACCCGTTATTAAGTGACAATGAAGTTCAAGTAGAGAAAAGTTCAAGAATTATGTTACCTTACCTGCTAACAATCAAAGCACATTGTAGAAACTTTAAATTATATCTTTTCAATAAAATGGAGTGTCTCCTGGATGTCATTTGGTACGATATGCAAACTATTATTAAATACATGTTACATTTCAGTTACAAGAAATCTACCCCAGGAATTGCCAATAAGCCTGGTTGGAAGCGGCCTGCATCGAGCGTATTCCTGCCACTTGTTATGAGGTCTTCTGTCCACCTTATGGCTGGTCTTCCTACGCTGCGCTTCTTTGTGCTATGAAAGACCTGTCCACTGCCACATGAACTAGCTAAACCGCCGTGCTATGTCAGTGATTTTCATACATCTCCGAATATCTTAATTTCTGATTTGATGATTTAATCTCACTGAGAGATCCCGAGCATAGCTCTCTCCATAGCTCCTTGCGTGATCTTGAGCTTCTATGGTCCATAATGAGTGACCACGTTTTAGTGCCATGTAAATATCACCGATGTAAACTTTCGACTTGTAGTCTAGTAAAAATAAATCCGTTTGTATGGAGCAGATCGCATTATTTGCAACTGGGGGGATTCTTTGAAATTATGATAGGAAAATAACTAAAAGTCATAGATTAACAATAATCCCCGATTTATAGACTAGGTGCGTTCCCTGGTTTCACTCGCGTAGCTATGAAAAACGGTGATGATTATGATGATGATAAGTAGCTTATGTCCGTCTCCAGGTCCAAATCTATCTCTATACTAATTTTCATAACGATCGGTACAGCCGTTTGAGCGTGTAAAGGTAACATAATTAGCTTATATAATATCATTTTGTAATTGTGTCAAATGTATTTCAAAACACCAGTACATTCATTTAAATAACAATATACTTAGGTGTCTTATAAGTTCTCACAAATCTTATTTTTACTATACTATTGAGGGCCGACGGAGCGGCATTCTCCAGAATTCTGAACTCTCAAAATTACTGGAACTTTATTTAACGCAAGACTTGCTTATTACAATAATTTTATTTCACAAAGCCAAGCCTCGACACTTAGCATTTTAATATCCCAGATTATAATGAAAATCCTCACCTACATTTTAGATTACTTGAATCATTTCTAATTTACTTTCTCCATTGCCTTGCGTCGTGTAGCGTGATGAGGACCGTCACGCAACTGCAACGAGCTCGTATGCAAGCCTGCCTCGACAGGCAGTTGAGCAGGGAATTTATTCGCCTGAACTACTTATGGGACTTTTGAATGCATAATCTTCAGAAGTTTATTGAAATGTCCCGATGTGGTGTGGAATTTTCCAGAATGCAGGAAGTGAACGGTAAGGTTCGAGTTACTTGTGATTTTTTTGGTTAGTAGTAATTGTTATTTTATTACTTAGTTTTTTAAACATATACTTGTCTAAAGCAAATATTATTTCCTAGTGTAGAACATTTTCACCGAATTACCAGCTCATCGTTATCTAAGAGTACAAAGGCTATCCCAATTCTAGCCTCTGAAAATCGAATTCCAAAAGGCCTACTCAATTCCACTGCTTCCAATGTATCAACATATGTATAGAACGAGCCCAGCTCTTTGTGCTACCGACCGGACCCAGTATCAATAGTTCTGATGAAGAGTTACTGTAATACTGGTTACTGAGAGAACTGGTTAGTTGCGGGCTTGAAGTGAATACATCATGCAGGTAGCGATGAAATATTGGGTTATGTCGTATAGTGTACAAGAGTGGAACTTCCTGCCTCCTTTTCTGTTTCCTAAGAACTAGAAATCATGGAATTTTCAAGGCTACAGAAAATATATATCTTCTAGTGAAAATATATATCTTCTAGCCTCGGTTTCACGGTCGCTTACCATCAGGCGAGTTGGTGGTCACACTTAGATCTATTAACTACATTAAATATATTTTTATTTTTTATCCCTTGGAAGATGGGTCAGCCGATAGTCTGGGATGCTACTTGTGTTGACACACTGGCGCCGTCCCATCTTTCAGAGACTAGCAAACAAGCTGGTGCTGCCGCAACAAAAGCAGAAAACCTCAAACGGTGCAAATATGCATATTTAGACCGGATGTACATGTTTGTGCCGTTTGGGGTCGAAACATTAGGTTCATGGGGTCCAGCCGCTCAGAGTTTATACAGGGAAATAGCCAAATGCTTGGTAGAGGTGACAACACTTGGTGTGGTTTATTTTATGGGCATACTATACTTTATTTCCGGGCGAAAAGAAAAGCAGCTGGTATCAATGTTTCTATTTTTCTCCCGGTCCAGCATGGAATTATAATATTTTTATGCCTAACATATTTTTCAAAATAATCTTATTTATTGAAACTATGTAAGTACTTGAATACGCAGATAATTGTATTTTGTTATCTTCCTCAATGATAGTGTTATAACTTCTAATAGCTTCATTCCCTGGAAATTTCCATTCAAGGCTAAGCCTGGACCTGTTCCATATTCATTTATGAGATAGAACGACCACCGACTACGTAGCTTTGGAATAGACGACGTAGGTACATAACAGTTAATTGGGTTTGGTTATAGGATTTGTATTAATGTGGAATTATTTATTTTATCAGTTTCTTAGATATTTTTTTTAATAGAAGATAGATCTACGATTGCCCACCAACTCGCCTGATGTTAAGCGACGGTGTGGCCGAGGATGGAGCTCGTCGATCTAGAAGATTCACTCTAGCCTTGAAAATTTCAAGATTGTGTCAAGGTTGTGTTGATTGTATTGTGAATTTTAATAATATTTAGTATAATGATTTTGTATTAAATTATTGGAGATCGCTATTAGCGATAAGGCCTTTTGTGCCTCTCTTACGCCTTTATCATGTACTTATTGGTGTCTTATTATGGTGTCAATAAGATGTTTATGTTTCATTGTACGTACTGCCAAACTGTGGAATGCGCTTCCTGAATGGGTCTTTCCGACTGGATATAATCTAGGTGTCTTCAAATCGCGAGTGAATAGGTTTCTTCTAGGCAAGCGCGCTCCATCGTAGACCGTAACTGTCACTTAACATCAGGTGAGTTGACGGTCAAGCGCAAGCCTATAATCGAATAAAAAAAATAAAAAAAAATGTGTTTGTTTTGTATTGTAAAATAAGTCAAAAGTGTACAGTTTTTTTGTTAAACCTTTCTATTTATTACAAATTGTCTACTTATTTTTGGTTACCATTTCCCAACGAGAGAAAAAGACCATAAAATATTATAAACGCAGGAAATTATTAAAACTACATATATTTTTTCTATTAATAAACAGAAAAGGTTACATTCTTCATTCTTTGTTTCCATGATTACCATCTGCGTCTGCTGATAAAAGCTCACTGCTGGGCGTGGGATAGGGAAGATTCCCTTTGGTCTTTGTCCCTTGCCAAATGATGCGTTTGGACATATTTAGCATTGTAGAAAATATTATAAATATAAATGTAATATAAACCTACCAATGTTTTTTTATACGTTTTCTGAAGTTCCGTACTAGTTTTCCTTCTATGTATATGTATGGACTGTGTGACACTGAGTAAACGTGGATTAGGCACAATTTTCATACACAAATAGTGAGGCATCGCCGCTTTTCAAAGTAAACATAGACCTTTTGCTTTTTCAGGAAGCCAGCCGAGAACTTGCGACGCAATGGAAATGACGCAGTATTGGACATTATATTTTGTACATTGGCAACAATGACGAACTTAAAGATTTTGATATAAAGACTCTATGATGCCGCACTAACCTTTGTTCCTCTCCATCCTAAAGTTGCCTGAAAGAGATCGCTATTAGCGATAAGGCCGCCAGTTGTTACACAAATTTTTAATTAATTTCTTTTGATTGTAAATTTTATGGTGTGTACATTATAGAGTTTATCTACGAGTATCTATCTATCTATCACTAAAGCCTTATTTATATTGAAAATTTAAAAAATGCTTCGAAAACTTTACGGCTTAGCAAAAACTAGGTTAAAAATATAAATCTTTGCTTGTTTGTCCCTTATGTGTTACTATACATCTAGTTTCAAAAATTAGACTAGATGCATTTTGTGATTTTACCTAACTGAAGGATGAGTGTAAAGGTGCGTTTCCACTGAAGCGGAGCAAAGCTTAGCAGTACAAACTTGACTAACATAACAATGATCTAAATCTCCACGCAAAAATTTTCGAGCATTGTGATTGGTCAATTCCGCTCCGCTTTAGTGGAAACGCATTCTACGGCACTGGCAACCAAGATTTGCGTAGTATATGTGCGTTTGTGAACCTATAGGTATCAGTCAGTCACTTGGAAGAGTATGATGTTTAAAACACTGATACATAAAGCACTGTTTTCCATTTAACTCCGTGGATAACCGACACTCGTGTGTTGGTTTAGTCACGTTTGAATGTGAATTCTGATGAATCCGTTTCGGCTAGTTTTTCACTGAGGATTCCTACACAAAAGGCTGCTTTCTGGTGGTAAAACTGTTATTTTTACACTGTGTTACTGCTTTGTTTGTTATATAAATTAGGTGTGGCATTTTACTTGCTATTATAAAAAAATATTAATTAATTATTTTTTTTAAAACAAGCTTTTATTTAAATGCTCTAAAACGAAGAAAATAAATTTTATATTGACATAAATAAAAGCTTGTCGCGAGAACACAATTTTTTTTTTTTCAAAAGAACTAATTTTAATTCTAAGCAAATGATAAGAACGCGTCTGTCTTTTGTTGGAATTAAATATTACTAAGTAGATAGGTACGATGTTGTTTGAAATCTCGCGACAAGCTTTTATTTATATCAATATAAAATTTATTCATATTCATATTCATTTATTTATTCATATTCAAATATTTTCTTCGTTGTAGAGCATTTCAATATAAGCTTGTTTAAAAAAATAATTAATTAATATTTTATTAAAAGCTTTTATTCTACTTGCCCAGTTATTATGTTAGTATGGGACAAATCTTGCGAGTTAAATTAGAACTTAGAAATTTGGTTTACTTACGTAACTTCGGTGACAATGCAATATCTATTCATATAATAAAATATCTATTCATTCTTAAATGAAGATTTTAAGAGAAGAGCGCATTTTTAGGGTTCCGTACCTCAAAAGGAAAAAATGGAACCCTTATAGGATCACTTTGTTGTCCGTCTGTCCGGGTGTCAAGACCTTTATCTCGGGAACGCGCGAATGTATCGAGTTGAAATTAAAACCATATACGCAGATCCATAGTCTCTTGCTGCAGAAAGAAAAAGAAAATTTCTCAATTTTCGTAAAAAACGCACATTTCGACACTCACAAGGGAATCAAAACCTATGGGGTACTTCCCGTTGACCTATAACTATAAAAGTTGGCAAGAAGCATTGTGTTAGATTTACACATATAGGAAACAATCCGAAAACGGGTAATTTTTAATTTAATCACAAAAAAATCTTGTCCTTATGCAAGGAATGAGGGCCCAAATTTTAAAGAGAATTAACCGTATCATGTGGGGTATCATACGAAAGAGCTTCATTAGCATAAGCTAAAGCAGGTTTTTAAATATTTTTACGATGTATATTTTTCGGTTTATGGAGGAAAATATAAAAAAAAAAATGATTTCCCCCTTTTATTTACTTTGTACGGAATCCTCGGTGGGTGAGTCTGACTCGCACTTGTCGGGTTTATTTTTTTAGTTTGCGAGAGTTAGGCTATATTTCTGTAATAATAATAATACAATTCAGACATTCAAAAAGTGAAGACGAATCTAATGACACCTTACACATCAAAATCTGCCAAGGCTTATATATAAACATACAGGCTACGTATGTGGTACATTCATACATATAACATACAACCATACATACACTCGTAAAACCTAACCCTCTTTGCGCAGTCGGATAATAGAACAATTTGTCAAAAAGCCACTTAAATACATTACACAATCATCTGAAACGCCAATCAACAAGTTGACCCTGACGTATAACTCCACATTTGATTCGCAGGCGACATGCGCATAACTCACAAGTTATGACCGAGGAAGACAACTGTGACCTGATTTATGCAGTTCGTGGCTACGGTGCTCATTCTTCATTATTAACAACACTAGTTATGTAGATGACGAATAGCGATGTCTTTTTAACAGATATTAAATAAAACTGGGAATTCGAAATGCGAATTCGACTCGCAAGCAAAGGCGTCCGCACTAACTCAAAGTAGACACTAATACTAGAAATAGTTATTAGGCATTAAGAAAATTCATATAAATATCCTAAATATCTAAAATAAATCTATGTTGGTTACTCTACATACTGTCTCTTACTTAACCATACGTTATATTGAATTAAATTTTACATATTTAATACCTTTCCCTTCCATTTAAACCTCTTAAAACGGTCAAATATGGCGTCAAACGGCCCAATGGCTTTTGATGTTCTGTGTACCCCGTAAGAGATATAAGCGTGATTGCTGGCGTGAGCGCTTTTTATTTTATGCTAAAATAGGCTTGTACTTTACCTTAAACTTCACTTGATTACGGCTTACGATGGAGCACGCTTGCCAAGAAGGAACCTATTCGCTCGCGATTTGAAGATATCTAGATTATATCTGTTTGGATAGACCCGCTCAGGAAGCTCATTCCATATTATGGTGGTACGCAAAATAAAAGTGTAGCTAAAATGTCTTGTACGAGTTTTTGGAATATCCACCATGACACGACGTTGATCTTTTGACATTGCATTTATCAATGTCACTTGACCTGCGCTTAACCGGTTTTTAGTATATGTTGTATCATTTTTGGGATATATATTTAAGTATTATTTTATTATTATTAGTACTACTATAATTTTAAAATACTTAAGTGAGTTTGCCGTAACAATATCACGTAGGTACTTACTGTGTCAACATTTGAACATCCTATCTAATGCGGATCTAATGATTAATAATATTTGTGTTGTTTCGTTTATTTTATTTTCTTCAAAAATGCGCGAGCGAGACAGACGATAGTCGGACTACGGATTCTTAATTTATTTAAATTTCCGATACACAGACGGACAGACAGACATCGATGGCTTGGTAATAGGCTCCCACGTCTAAGGGTATGTAAGGCTACAAACACCAAATTTTAATTAGGTATAGTCCTGACCTACTGGTACTCCTGGAATCTGGCATCTTTCCTTTGAACCTATTAAACGTTTTGCTAGAACAAAAATTATATCATGTAGAATAACTTTATCAAAAAATCAGATCAAAGTCTTTACGGTCTGACACAAAAAAACGTTTTAAAAATGCTAATATTGAAGGCACGAAGGCAAATAGTTTTTTACTACTGTGCATTATTGCAGATTTCTATTAAAGATAAAAAGTAACAAGAAATGGCTTTAAGAAATTATACTAGACACTGGTAAAGATAAACGTTGTATATTTTTTTCGGATGATGGCTTAGTCAAATTTAAAATCTATTTCAGATAACAAATTCTTTATTATTCTATAATTTATAGAGTATTTAAAATACGATTTGCAGAAGATAAACATATTAGATACATTCTTTATTGAACACCATTGAATAATTATACAATATTACGTATAACTTACAAAACTAGTGTGACAACAGGCGGCCTTATGGCTTAAAGCGATCTCTTCCATGCAACCGTGGTATGGAGATCAATTTATAGAATAAGTAAAGCGGGTGTGCAATAGCAGAGACACTGGATATAGCTATAATATAATCATAACAAACAATCTAATAAAATTAAATATTTAATACTTAGTATATTGAAAATAAGTATGATTGGTAGTAGTCACATTCTGGTCAGCGAATCTTCAGGTGCTTTCCACATACTTGGGTCGACGATATTACTAAGGTCGTGGGTCGAACATGGATAACATTAACAGAGGATAGTGATGAGTGGAGTATAAAAAAACTTAAGAGACCAATCCTCAGAGGTGGGTGACAATTTTAACCGACTTCCAAAAAGAAGGAGGATCTCAATTCGACTGTATATTTTTTTTCAGCAATTACTCCGCCAATTATGAGTTGTTTTTTATGATTCTTTTTGTTTGGTAGGTAATACTTTAGAGGTAGTCTCATATGAATTTTATCAAAATCGGTCTAGTACTTTGGTTTTTATAACGAAATAACTAAAAATTTCATCCAAATAAATGAGATGCGTATTTTAACGTGTTTTTCAGTTTTTAGGGTTCCGTACCTCAAAAGGAAAAAATGGAACCCTTATAGGATCACTTTGTTGTCCGTCTGTCTGTCCGTGTGTCCGGGTGTCAAGACCTTTATCTCGGGAATGCGTGAAGGTATCGAGTTGAAATTAAAACCATATACGCAAATCTATAGTATCTTGCTGCAAAAAGAAAAATAAAACACTCAGTTTTCGTAAAAAAAAGTTATAGCCGAATATGTCGTAAAAAAACGCACATTTCAACAACCTATGGGGTACTTCCCGTTGACCTAGAACTATGAAATTTGGCAAGAAGCATAGTGTTAGAGTACACATATAGGAAAAAATACGAAAACTGGTAATTTTAAATTTAATCACAAAAAATAGTGTCTCTATGCAAGGTATGAGGGCCCAAATTTTAAAGTCAATTGACCGTATCATGTGGGGTATCATATGAAAGAACTTCATTAGCATAAGCTAAAACAGGTTTTTAAATATTTTTACGATGTATATTTTTCGGTGTATGAAGGAAAATATAAAAAAATATATGATTTCCCCCTTTTATTTAGTTTGTACGGAACCCTCGGTGGACGAGTCTGACTCGCACTTGTCTGGTTTTTTAAACTACAATTATCATCATAAAGTTTCAATCAAAGACTTACTGTAAATAGGGCCACGAATTCTGCGGTTTCAAGCCCTATATTCCGATTCAGATCCAGTTCCACATCATAATCCTTCATTATATGGTCTGTCATACGATTTACGCATCCATAATTTCAGTTCAATCAGAAACCGGGAAGTAGGTCAAATTAACATTGCATCATTTGATTAAAAACAGCAGACACCGGGACAGGTGAAACTGAATAAAAGCTTGTGAAAACGCGCGATCTCTCCAGAACTAAATCATGTTCTCAGTAAGAAAGGAGATAAACAACGTTTTCAGCTGAAAAGCATAGCGACGCGCTAGTCTACGAAATAAGCGTTTCGTTCCTGGCCGACCTCCAAAACCATTATAAAACTTTCCGCACAACTAACTAGGGCACTAACGCAATATTAAAACGCGATGAGAGTCCATTATTCGCAGACATTTTGATTCACTGTCGTCAGAACTATGTGCTGTTAAATTCTTGCCAATTTTGTGTTTTAAAATAAATTGCAAGTGATATTTGAGTTTTTTGTAGAAAAATAGAGATAACGAAATGAACAAGTATATATACTAACAGATAAATAAAATACCCGACTTCAGAAAATTGGTTTTGCAGTTTAACTTACGATTTCGTTACGCTTAGTACGCTGTTGAGTAGGTATACGTTTTTTTGTTAAACATTATTTTATTATTTTTATTACTTTAACGGAGTAAGCAGAGTATCAAAGACCAATAAGGCCGTTTGACGCCACATTTGACCGTGATTAGAGGGTTAAATAGAGGGACAGGGTATTAGAAGGTTATAGGGGATAAGAGGGTAAAATGTAATGCTAAACAACTTATGAGATATTTGTAATGTTCGATATAGGCCTCCCCTATGCATTGCCATAAAACCCTGATTGGAAGCGACTTGCATCCAGCGTCTTCTTGCCTATCAACTTGTTGAGGTAGTCTATCAACCTTATTATCTAGTCTTCTTACGCTACGCTTGTCGGTGTATTTATAATCTTTTACAGCGATTTCACGCATACTTTCTCATAAAAAAACGTATACTCTACAGCATATGAGCGTAACGAAATTGTAAGTTAGACTGCGAAATCTGATTTTCTGCAGTCGAGTATTCTATTTTTTCTTTTAATATACTTTTAATATTAGAAAAAATGTCTCCATCAGTCACATAATAGAAATAATTTGTTTGCAATACACTTCCCGCTCCAATTTACCCCAAATGACTCGCAGCCAAGCATTTCCATAAATAAATAGAAAAAAAAATCCTTAATCAAATCACACAAACCGCGTTCGCCGATACAGAAATCACATACGAAGTCTGAGACAATTCGTTTGCTCAAGAAATTGAGTCAATGAAGGATACCAGATATCTATTACGGTATTCCAACTCTTATGTTTAACTGGTTAAGATTGAAATTGGTTTAGTTTTGTGATAGAGATACGTGGTAGGTGTACATTGGCGCCCAATAGGCTGGCTTCGTTCGAAAATGATCCCGTCACGTAGAGGAGTGCAAAATGGATGGATTACCATGAGGGAGTTTGTATGCAGATTCGGGATTCTATGTCACTGAGATTTTCAGTGATTTTGGTCGGAATTGCGGTCTGTACTTGATGCTGCAGTTTTATTACTAGAGATAGCACTTTTTAGTAAGCATATAGTAACAGGTACACAAACAGTAAAACAAAATACCCGACTGCTGAATAACGATTTTTGCATTCTAATTTACGATTTTGTTACGCTTGAGATGTACGAATGTAAGTTTTTTTGTGCGAAAGAATGTGTAAAATTGCTGTAAAAGATTATAAATGCTTATTCTTTAGAATAATTCCGGTAAAATCACCTGTTTATTGAGAAAAAGTTCGTTGGAGGATACGAAAAAACGCATTTTTTTTTAATGAATTGAATTATTATTATTGATATAAGTGCTAGTAATCATTATTATTACCTAGTAATAATAGTATTTATTATTAAAAGTAATTATTATTATTACTATATTAGTATCTAATAATAATAATTAGTATGTATTAGTGGTATTTGATTTCACCTATCACTAGTAATGACTATTGCTAATTTTACTATATTGTCTTATGGACCAAAATGTAACTAAATACAATATAATATTGCTTAAATTTCATTTCATTTTAGCGAAATAGTAAAAGCAAATCATTATATCACTCCAAACCCGACGCTGTTCTGTTTGTATTATAATATAACGTATTCTAAGTTTATGTGAAATTCCAGAGAGAGATGTAGTATCCACAGGTTACATTTAATTGTCTAATTGGTTCCCTACGTTAGGGGATCCGTTCTCTGGCCAACAACATCGCATCCTCTTACAGGTGTGAATTAATTAGTGGGGTGCAGCTGCTTCTGATATCAGACCTGTAATAATTACGAGAGAAGATTCGTATTGTGTCACAGAGGTTGCTTGCTGGTTCCGGAATTAAACTATTATTAAGTATAATTTATTTCCATATTTATTAGGTACTATTATTATTATTATTCGAGGTAGGGTGGGAGACCATGAGCCTCCCTGTCACTGCGACCCTCGCGGATCTATTGTAACTTCCCTCCTAAGGGTTACAGCACCTCTCCCAATCCCAGATGTGACATAAATCTCACTAGGGACTTTGGGGCGGAGGCCTTCACATCCTCAGGGTAGAGGATAGGTCCTCCCAGGAGCTGGCTCCTCTGATGGTGCAGCGCCACACACTCGCAGAGGACATGGATGGGTGTTTCATCCTCTTCGAGGCAAAACCTACACTCAGGGTACTAGTGTTATGGTTGAATGTTATTTATCATTGTAATCGAATATCGGTTATCTATCTATAATCCATATTGTGAAATATCGAATATCATTTCATTATCATTTTCATTTCAAAAGACAAAAATCTCGGAAGCTTATTTGAAAATTTTATTTATTTTCAATAATTAATTGTTAGTAAATTTATGTTAATAATGAGGTTTCTGGATATAATAAAACAGGAACCTAGCGAACCCAACCTAATAACTGTTCGGCCAAATGAAACTGTTGGCTAACAAACTTATGGAATTAGATACTCGTGTCAAGCAAAACATCTAGAATAAGGCAGTTCTATGAAAACAAATTCAGGCAAGTAAGATCCAAACAAAATGTATTTTCGGATTATAGATAGGTTACCTTAAATACCATGATATTAACAGAGTTAATGTTGCTTTGAGCTATTTTCGTGCGAAGATTACGTATCGGCAAGTGCAGCGTAGGAAGACCAGCTAGAAGACCACGAGGTGGACATACGACCTCATACAAGTGGCATGCAGACCCTGGATGCAAGATGCTTCCAACCGGTCTTTTTGGTAGTCCGTGGAGAAGGCTTCTTGTAGCTGAGATGATGATGATTATCTCGTTTTATCTACAAAAATCACTCTTTCTGAGTCGCATATATAAAATAAATAAATAACACTACTAGATACTTTAATAGTACGAGCTATGCATTTTAACCATTTAACTGGCAAATATAGCACTGAATTGAAAAATTGAAAGAAAGAAATAAATATTTGTGTACATTTCACACAACACCATCTAGCCCAAACTAAGCAAAACTTGTACTATGGAACTAGATGGCTGATAGAATACATATACTTCTTTTTTGTTAATATATACATATGATATATAGAAACATCCAGACACAGAACAAACATCCATGCTCATCAGTCTCATCACACAAATGATTGCCCTCGGTGGGGATCGAACCCACGACCTACAGCATAAAACCTACAGCTCAGCAAGCAGATATACTACCAACTGAGCCACAAGGCCAGTCATGTTTTGTTTTGCTTCTAATATTTTTATTTTACTTATGTTACTGGAAAATAATTTATACACAGTAACAAAATAACCCAGTAAATAATTGTTTGCCGCCGTATTTCCCGGAACGTCTCGACGTTTAGAGCTCGTCCTCGGATGGCCGCGTCTAATTTCCAGCAGACAATCGGCTGTCAGACTCGATACTGAGTTTGGAAACGACAGCCGGCGATCAATCTTCTACGGAACCCCTTTTGGGTAGCTTACCGTGCTATCTGCAATATTCGGTTTGTATTGTTTTAACTGATTTAGGTCATAAAATAAATAATAAACAGATATTGCCACATATTCATTACTTTCCCACCAGGATTTAAATCATCAGAATTCACCCCTAGAGTGATTTAGGGGTGATTTAAAACTTTGGCGGACTTAAATTTACGAACATTTTTTTTTTAACATACGGCGATTATATTTCGTGAATAGACTATGAGAATTACTATGAAATGTACGTAATTATTTTATTAAATTTTTTGAAATTATATAACATTTAATAAATTTATTGCGTGTATTGTAAATAATTTTGTGACCTAACATTTCGAACTTTTTGTAGCGTCCGTGGTCTCAGGTCATAAACACAACACCAGGTCATAAAATTATAATATATCTACGTTATAAGCCAGTTAAGCGTCGTTTAATTTGAATGAGTAACAAACACCTTAGAAATCATTATTTTAATTTCTAAATTTCTCACTATATTTCTGATTAGGGGGTTTAATATTTAACTAGCTAAATCGTAAAAAAAAACATATTTCACCGTTTTTTCAAAGCAAATTTATCCCTTACAGGGATGTATCACAGAGTTTAAATTTGTCAATTTTAAATAATAATAATTAGTTTAATAAGATGTTGATAATTAATAAATATTCAGTGTCAGCGGGAAGGAGACAACCCTCTTCGGCTAAACTGCTAAACCAATGGATTTTGAATAAAATTTGCGATGAAAGCTAAAACTTAACGCTTTCTGTAGAAGAGTGGGTGAAACCGCTGAGCACAATTAGTAAAACCTATGATTACTAATTTATGACCAGTTTGTTCTGTAAAAAATTTGAAATATTTCCAACACAACAAATGTCCAACGAATTGTTAGCCCAAATAATATTTGGTATGAGCGAGCAACACTATCTGTATTCCTATTACTTACAACTTTCTTGGTCTTTTGAACTAAAACCGTTATACCACTGATAATTTTAAATTTTTCGTAAAATTGTAACTCGAAATTGAACTAACTGTGAAATGAAATAGTTCACAACTCGTTCAGCGCAATAAACAGTATAAAAATATAGAAAGTTTTAATTTAACGGGTCCGTAATGGACCTAACCTATTTCTCGCAGCATTTTTACTTCCCTGTAATATATTAGGTACTTAAATGGTTTCCACTTCCGGCGGCATCCACTCTCCTGCGGGTAGTTGGTACCCACATTTAAACGATAAAAATGATCCCATCACTCTACTCTTTAGCGAAAAAAGTTTGGACTGCAAGCTATTTGTTTCATGTCTTCATATGTTATAGCTATTTGTTTTATGTCTTTATAAGTTATTTCCTTGATAGATAGATAGATAGATAGACTTTATTAACACGACGTATACACACGAACATAATTAGTTTAAAAAATAATACAGTCATGCGGTACACGCTGTGTCTTGTCAATTATGAACAGATTCATATATTCGAAATGAATATGTCAAATTATGAATGTAAAAAATAAATCAAATTATAATAGTAATAGTAATTGCTGTATAGGGGCATTGTTACATTTGATAATAATAATAATTTTAAATTATTAACAATTTCATAGTTTTATATTTCAGTTAGGTATATATAGAACATTCAACATTAGTATATAATTTAGCTGTAATCATTATCCAGGTATTCTTTTATTGTATAAACTGTCTTGTCCAGCAACAAGAGTCTGACTTTTATATTGAACAGTCCGTCGCTGGCTATAGTCTGTATCGCTTCTGGTAGCTTATTAAATAGTTCCCTGCCTCTAATTATTGGTATCCTTTTTGACATACCTAGTCTATGTCGTATTGGCTCTAAATATATTCTAGGTTTTCCAGGTCTTATACTGTTTGTTTCGTGACGCTTATAGTCATTTATATTCTTTCGGACATACTTTAAAATTTCAAATATATAAAGAGATACTGATGTCATAATTTGAAGGTCTTTGAAATGTTTTCTACATGATTCTTTATATTTTCCGTTTACTAAGACTCTGATTGCACGTTTCTGCATCTTTAGGATTCGTTCATAGTCTGTTGCACTTCCCCACATTATTATCCCGTATGACATAACAGAATGAATATAAGCATAGTATATTTCTTTGAGATAATCAGGAGTTGAAATCCGTTTTAGTTGTTTAAGAGCAAAAATTCCCTTGGACATTTTTTTACATGTGTTATCTATGTGAGCCTTCCATGTCAAAGATGAATCTATCTCAAAACCTAACATTTTAACGTTATTTGTACTATGTAAAATTGAATTTCCTACATCTACTGGAATACTGTTTGTTATTGATGATTTGGCATTAAAAAACACAAGATTTGTTTTGTCTGGGTTAAGCTGGAGTCCGTTGTTACTAAACCACTCGTCTAATTTGCATAAAGCATCTTTAACTTTTATTTTTAAGTTTTCAATATTGTCATCTGATAGTATGATCGTGGTATCATCTGCATACTGAATGATATCACCTTGTATATCTAGCGTATTTATATCATTTACAAAGATAACAAAGAGAACGTTTCCAAGTGATGAGCCTTGTGGTATACCTATTCCTACATGTTGCGCTTCTGATTTGTACAGTTTTTTATCGATTTTTATCTCTACAGTTTGTTCTCTATTTGCTAAAAATGACTTTAATAGTTCTATATTGTTACCCTCGATACCATAAGTCATGAGTTTCTTTACCATAAGCTCATGGTTCACAGAATCGAAGGCTTTGGACAAATCTATAAAGATTCCGACTACTTTTTTCCTCAGCTCAAGACAGTCTGTAACGGTGTTTACGAACCTAATTGTAGCCGATACAGTAGATCGCCCACTTCGATATGCGTGTTGAGACTCGGAAATTAGTTTATATTGGTTACAGTATTTCATAATACTATCTGACATGAGAGATTCAATGAGTTTTGAAATAGTTGGAACAATTGTAATTGGTCTATAGTTTTTAACAGATGTAGTATCTCCCTTACCCTTGTACAATGGCACCAATCTAGTTCTTTTCAGACATTGGGGATATGTTGTGGATTGTAGAACATTATTTACGAGATAAGTTATGTGATCACTGAGGTTTATTAGTGCTTTCCATAGGAACGTGCCCGATATATCATAAATATCTTTTGTATCTGATTTTTTTATTTTTAATTTAGCCAATTTTAGTAGATCATATGGAGATATTGTTTGAAACATGAAATTACGTTGTTTATTGTCCTGTTGTTTTAACTTACTTAAAGCCTTTTCTAAGTTAGGGTAGTTATTCGTATTTAATTTATGTCCCATTGATACAAAATAGTTATTTATGTGATTAGCAATGATCTGTTTAGGTAAATGTTCATTATTTATTTCATCTACTAAGTCCCAATTCCATTCATTATGACTTTTATTTGTTTCTTCTTTTATGATATTCCAAATTTCTTATTTTATGTTTTTAGAATTTTCTAATCTTTCTTTAATATGTTCTTTTTTATTTTTTAATATATTTTGGTTTATGTCGGACTTTTTTTTATCTATATGTATATTTGATAACTCTGGATATTGATTTTTTATTTCATGTAGATCGTGAATTTCTAGTTGTAGCTTTATAATATCATCATTAATCCAAGGACATTGGTTTCGTAATTTGATTTTTGTTTTTTTGTATGGGAAAAAGATTTCTAAATTCCATAGCATTTTTTTTAAAAAGTTGTCAAAGGTAGTATCATTATAATTTTGAAAGATCACATTCCAGTCATATGCTAGCATGGCATCACAGAACTGTCTAATTTTCTGGTCGTTAAATATACGTTTTTCGACGGTTATATGTTTGGGGTTTACATTATTTTTCAAATTTACGCTTGCTAATTGTGCAAAGTGGTCAGATACTCCAGAAGCTATGGATCTTAGATTTATATCAGCGTTATTAATATTTGTAACAATACAATCCACTGATGATCTAGTGTTATTATGAATTCTAGTATGAAAATCTATTGTATTTCGAAAATTGATCTGATCTGATCTTTACCTCTTTAGAAAAAGCCCAAACGATTTTAAATAACACCGGACAAGTGCGAGTCAGACTCGCCCACCGAGGGTTCCGTACAAACTAGTAAATAAAAGGGAGAAATCATTTTTTTTTTTTTTTCCTTTTTATACCAAAAAATATACATCGTAAAAATATTTAAAAACCTGTTTTAATTAATACTAATTAAGCTCTTTCATAGGATACACCACATGATACGGTTAATTCACTTTAAAATTTCGACCCTCATTCCTTGCATAACGACACTATTTTTATGTGATTAAATTAAAAATGTCCAGTTTTCGAATTTTTTGCTATATGTGTACTCTAACACAATGATTCTTGCCAAATTTCAAAATTCTAGGTCAACGGGAAGTACCCCATAGGTTTTTGTGCATTTTTACGACATATTCGGCTGTAACTTTTTTGTACGAAAACTGAAAAATTTTATTTTTCTTTTTGCAGCAAGATACTATGGATCTGCGTATATGGTTTTAATTTCAACTCGATACCTTCACGCGTTCCCGAGATAAAGGTCTTGACACCCGGACAGACGGACAGACGAACAAAGTGATCCTATAAGGGTTCCGTTTTTTCCTATTGAGGTACGGAACCCAAAAAATTACGTGAGTTAGGTTTTCTCTGTTTTACAAAGTGTTCAAAATGTCAGCAGGGTTACTCTCAACTCATATAGCGTTGCAAAGTTCGCTCAGCTCTTTTATCTTGCTTTTTCTCTAAATAAAAGTGTGAGACAAAAGCTCAAATGAGCCTACTTTACACATCATTGTGACATTTTTAATAATCGCTTCAACTTCTGTGTCACTCTCTTAATTGCAGAAAGAGGAAGATAAAAACGAGCGCTGAACAAACTTTGGATCGCTATACAAATCGAGAGTACGGCTGCATGTCATAAATGTAAAATATATACTTACCATAAATCCACTTAAAATTGTTTAATTTCAACTGATAAATGTGAGTATTCGTTAATATTAATTTGATTATGTGTATCTACTACCTGAAAATACACTGTATGAAAAAAAAAATTACTCGTGTGATACCGTACATGATACATTATTATGTGTGTACATTCATTATAATTACTAATTTTATATATTGTATTTGTGTAAGTTTATTTATAAACTCTATAGTTATGTATGTATGTATGTATCTGTGTATGTATTATTTCTAAGTAGTTTATATTAAAAATAGTTTTCTTTTCTTTTATTAACTTAATTAGTCTTCGAGTATTTACTCCTGAATTAGTACCAACTTTACATATATTTTTCTATCACATCCCAAGGTTGTCTGGAAGAGATCGCTTTTAGCGATAAGACCGCCTTTTGTGACATTTTCTTATGTGTTTATTGTTTTATTACTTTATGTGGTGTCAATAAAGTGTTATTGATTGATTGATTGATTATTTATATTGTACATACGAGTATTGTCCATTCTATCCTAAATAGTGTTATAAAAACGAAAGTAAAGTCTGTCTCTCTGTCTATTTGTTACCTTTTAACGACCCATCATATGAATTGATTAATATGTTTGGTACAGTAATAGCTGAGACGGATCTAGGAGACGGATTAAAGCTACTTTCACTACTGTTTTTCATAATTGCTCGAGTGAAACCACGGGGCACAACTAGTAAAATTAACATCTCCTTTGATACAATTTACGTAAAACAACGGGTGACACCGCGAGTCACAAGTAATATACTATAAATACTAAGTCTCTCAAGTAAGGTACGGACAAATGAACAGACGGAAGGTTACTTGTTGACCACGAAATCCTAAAAACTAAGGCAATGACAGATCGTCAAAACGTAATAACCTCATGAAACAACCAGAATCCACCTGCTTCCATAAAGCCACCATCCAAACAGGAAAATCCACGATAATACTCCAAAACCAGCGCCATATTTTCTTTGACCACTCACAATTTGAGTAAAGCACCTTCATAACATAAAATTGGGGGAAAAGTATAAAACTTGCCGCCACATTCAGTCCGCAATCGGTGATTTTCCTCCCGCCGCCGTCGCCGCTAAGTGGTCAAACTCACTAACTTTTACTCCTAGTTGACGTATTTTTTACTTCAGCTAATCTTGCGTTTCCCTGATGTGGTTATTATCGTACTATATATAACTTCGTAGAAGATTGTCAAATCGTTATCTAAAGCGTACACGTTGTCGAAGTCTTTAATATTATCTAGTATTCATTTATGGTTCACTGTTGTATATAATAAAAAAATATCTCATGGACGCAATTATCACATAAAATAGTAACAAATAAAAGTGTATCATAATATTATCAACATAAGTAATAGTACACATAAAATAAATATCCTCAAAAATGTTACCACTAAAACTATTTTACACATAAAACTTACGTACCATAAAAAAAACCGGACAAGTGCGCGTCAGACTCGCCCGCCGAGGGTTCCGTACATACTAGTAATAGATAAAAGGGAATAGATAATAGATAAAAATCATATTTGTTTTTTATATTTGCCTTCTTATACCGAAAAATATAGGTACATCGTAAAAATATTTAAAAACCTGTTTTAGCTTATGCTAATGAAGCTCTTTCATATGATACCCCACATAACATGGTTAATTCACTTTTGGACCCTCATTCCATGCATAAAGACACTATTTTTGTGTTTAAATTAAAAATATCCAAGGGTTCCGGTTTTTCCTTTTGAGGTACGGAACCCTAAAAAGCAAATCGATTACCCCTAGACAGATAAAGGTATAAAGATAATCTTAATTTTCAAAACCCACTACCATCAGTTGGCAGCGTACCCAGCGCCAACGGTTTTGATTCCATTGTGAGGGTCGGTAATATGTGACACAAACGGCTATTTTTAAATGGTTTTATTTAGCTTGACCTGTTTATTTGTTTGGGTCAAATTTAGTAATTTAAATTGTATCCCCTTGCAGTTGACGGATCGATTTGAAATTTGGTATACATCTTTAGTCCTGATGACAATACAATTTAGTAAATTCTGTATTATTGTAAATCCAAGATGGCCGCCGTCACAAAATGACTGATTTCATATTTTAACACAACCCCCACAATATGGTTATCAAATAAAAGGGCTTTTCTAGTAAAATACATTACTTACATCATTATAATTATTTCTTTTTAATAAAACCGTTTAACTTAAAAAGTTTTTTAAGTAATTACTTGTTATTACGATAACTGAGATGTTTGATTTTTTTCACAGATGCATTGGACTACAGGTACTTATGCGTATATCGTTTTAATTTCAATTCGATACCTCCACGCGCTCGTGAGATAGAAGGTCTTGACAAACGGACAGACGGATAACAAAGTTAGGATCACTTTTTACGGGTTCCGCTTTTTCCTTTTGAGGTACGGAACCCTATAAAAGAAACAGAGTCATGCCTTGAGGTTCGAACTCAAACACCTTCCCATAAAGCGGTCTCTCTACAGGGTTTCCGTTATTTATGTACTAGTATATTTTCTTGAAACATGTGTTAGCACAAAAATTAGTTTGTTTGGGATATTTTAAATCCAATCCAAGCAGAAAGTCCGCAAATTACCGCCCATTTCTTGTTGAAATGCCAAAAAACCGGACTCGGCGATATCGATCTACATTTTTGTTGTGTACAGCACAGGAATGATCTTTAAGATCGACGAGCTCCAACCTCGGCCACACCGGCGCTTAACATCAGGGGAGTTGGTGGTCAATCGTAGATCTATCTTGCATAAAAAAAAACTAAAGTATCTCCAGCACGTATCAAACCTAATTGCAGAACACTTGGGAACGCTCCGCGACTCACCGCACCGGTGAAGTATAGAGATCATTAATTCAGGAGAAGTGTGGAGTTCTTTGTATTAGAAACCGATATCTCTGTTCCCTACCGTTCTTGAGGAAAAGGTTTTCTGTTACAAGGATTTCTAGTTACTGAAGCTTCGGGTAACAAGTAAAAATTTTTACCGACTGAAAAAGAAAGAGTTTCTCAATTAGAATGTATGTTTATTACGCAATTACTTCGCCAGTTAGATTCTTTTTTATGGTCATACATCAGAGGTGGTCCCATATAAATGTTACCAAAATTGGTTCAGTACTTTAATCAAAATAACTAGAATAAACATGTCATCCAAGTAAACGAAATTGTGTATTTTGAAGTCGGTTTTTGAACTATAATTATATATCTATGTATATATGTATCTCGTAACGCGCTTACCTAGAATAAACCTATTCACTCGCGACTTAAAGACACCCAGATTATATGTATCAGAAACTTAATATCAATATTTCTAAAGAAATTATATATTTAGACTGTCAGGACGGTGTAAACTACTGATTTAAGTAAATAATTATAGTTTAAAAAACTAAAAATAATCGGCCAAGTGCGTGTCGGACTCGCGCACGAAGGGTTCCGTACTATCATCTATAATACTATAAAGTTTAGTTCTGTTTATAAAATAACGATAAATCAACGAAATTCCAAGTAGTAAATTGCAAACTTATAGGTAGGTTTTCGATACACATCCGGGCAGCATGACGACGCTCGCGCGAACACGCGCGGCTATGGCTCGCTCCGTGATGTTACCTCCCCCGCTACCCGCGCAGCCATTGCTTAGCAACCGCCTCGCGCTCGCGCCACCACCACACCACGGCGCGGCGCTCGCACCGCGTTTAGATGCACGGATTATTTTCATTTTGTGAGTTTTTATGTATTAGATTAGGTATTTATTTTTATAGTTAATATATTTCTAAATATTTACTTACAAATATTCAAGTTTCTACCTGTTAATTAAGATCGAGTAAAAATTGCTTAAAAATTACGTATGTTGTATGGGAGGCCCCCTTTAATATTTACTTTATTGTTATTTAATTATTTATTTTGAAAGGTAATATACAAGTAAATATTCTGTGAAAATTTGAAGCGTCTACCTGTTACCGTTTTTAATATTGACCAAAAAAATA
Organism: Lycia hirtaria; assembly: GCA_947563715.1. Taxonomy (NCBI): domain Eukaryota; kingdom Metazoa; phylum Arthropoda; class Insecta; order Lepidoptera; family Geometridae; genus Lycia; species Lycia hirtaria. The sequence continues at coordinate 33,585,198 of OX387375.1, forward strand.
CGAAAAAAACACGTTTATTGTATGGGGACCCCCCTTAATATTTTTTTTTTGAATTTTTAGTATTTGTTGTTATAGCGGCAATGGAAATACATCATTTGTGAAAATTTCAGCTTTCTACCTATCACGGTTTATGAGATACAGCCTGGAGACAGACAGACAGACAGACAGACAGACAGACAGACAGACAGACAGACAGCGAAGTCTTAGTAATAGGGTCCCGTTTTTACCCTTTGGGTACGGAACCCTAAAAACGACTTCATAATACACAATTCGTTTACTTGGTAGATATTTTTTCTGTTATATTGTTATAAACATCCAAGTACAGAACCGATTTTGATAAAAAATTATGGGACTACCTCTGAGGTAATAGCTACCTATCAAACAAACGAAACATCAAACAATTCATAATTGGCGAAGTAATCGCTAAACAACCGTACAAAAAAAAATACAGTCGAATTGAAAACCTCTTTCTTTTTGGAAATTGGTTGAAAAACGTGCATATTCCCTAATATGGTTGAAAAGAGTAAGTTTTAGAAATGAAATAGTTGTGGTCAACATTAAAATTGGTCCTTACTGGCGGTAAATCACATTTGTAGAAGAAAGAAGTAGAAATTATTAGCAAAATGTCAAATAAATATTTGTACAATAATTTTCGATGAAAAAAATTATTTAAATATAAAAATTAAATATAAAAAATTATTTAATTCAACAAATATGATGAAGAAAATAGGTGATGAACAGTACGATGTACAACAACAACATCAGTAGCGATGGGTTGGGGGTCAACCCATCTACCTATCATTTATTACTATTCATCTATTTTTTCTTTAACATTTGATATCTTTTGTGCAATTATTAATGTTAATTTTACTATTATTGACATTTAAATTTTAAATAATTTTAAATTCATTGTAATTTTGTAATTAACTATGGTTTTGACGTATTGAAATAATGTATATGTAATGTAATGTATAATGACGTATCATTGGTGTAATTCGCATCAGCGGTGCTAATTGAGTAAAATAAATAAATCGCTTACTTTAACGCTGTCACTGTCGCTGCGAACTAACATTAAATCCTGCCCTCTTATCCCCTCTAACCCTCTAATACCCTCCCCCCTTCATCTAACCCTCTAATTATGGTGAAATGTGGCGTCAAACGACCTCATGGTTTTTGATGCTCTGCCTACTTCGTAAGAGAAAGAGGTGTGATTTTATGTATGTGTGTATTAGTGTAGATTAAAGCTAATAACCTTTTCGACCATACCTTAATAAATACCATAAATTATAACCATAAATTAATCATAGTATAACAATTCAGTAATATAATAAAATAATATTTTGTACGGAAATCGTGAAAACTACATTAGATAAATAATTTAATCAATAAGAACAAATTTTAACTTCAAACAATTACTTATACCATACCTAATCAGCATTTATTCAGTACTCGTGAGAAATCCCACGCTCGATTGTAAAGAAAAACTGATTTATTGGTAAATCCGTCCCCTGATTGAAGCCATGATGAGCCACCATCGCATTCCTTAGACTGTTTGCGAGGCGGGATGTAATCAAATCTTCGAGAGAGGAACCAATTTGTCACACTTGTCACGTTCCTCTTTTGTTTTTGGTTAACTTTGACACAATTAGAGTTACCTCATTCTTAGACTATTTCGTTTTATTTGTTTTTGCTTCGAAGGAAATCTGTTTTACTGTGTTAAATGATTTTTGCTATTACACATAACCTACAAGAAGCTTAAAAAATATTGTTCACAGTTCAGAGGTCAAATAAAAAAAAAACAATATCGGTTCTTAGATTTTTATAACAAATAACCGGAAAAATATCATCCAAGTAAACGAAATTGCGTATTTTGTAGTCGGTTGCTTCAGTTTTTTAAACTGTAATTATTTAGCAAAACGTACACATTATGTTATAAATCTTGTTTCTCATAATAAATACTATAATACTATAATACTAAAATACTATTAGATATAGCTAGAGATAACTTCTTATGACGAATCACACAAACAAAATGATTAAGGGTAAAGAAATTGGATTATATTTTTATCTATTCCAATAAACTACATATATTCTACACAATGTCATAACCTAAATCAAAAATATCTATTTATCATTCTGTCTCAACAAAGAACATTATAAAACGTCATACATTCACACGATAAGGAAAATGCTTCACGACGGCGACGGCGGCGGGGCAACGAGCTTATTTTATAGTCGAGTCAACCCCTATGAGAGGCAAAATGGATTATCCTATCAAATAAGATATCAGGTTATTACACTACCGATCACTCTCAGGGAAAACGAGTATTGTATTCAAAGAGAAAAATCACCTAATAATACCACATAATATTAGTGTGAGGTAAGCGTAGATACCCGACGGATAGAAAATTGCTTTTACAGGGATCTGTCTATCTCCATTTTGTGATACGAGGGCGGTGGCGAGAGAGAGCGGTTATTGTTTTGTTTTTTTTATTTTTATTGACAGGCTAGTCGAGTAAGCTTATTACTACCAGTTGTCCGGACTGTGGAGTCGTCGAGGATACCTACCATATCTTGATGGAGTGTGTACGGAATGAGACCTGTTGAAGAGCTGTCAGAATTGACCCATTGAGAGTGGGTGAATGTGATGGTATTTTGGCCTCTCCATCATCGGAGAGAGCCAAACTACTATATAAGTTACTCCTACCATGATGTGTGGGTGGGGCGCCTGGTACATGGCAGTAACATTGTTGATCCTATGTACTTTTTTTTTTTTTTTTTTAACCTATGCTGTCCCACTGCTGGGCAAAGGTCTCCCCCATTTCCCTCCACAAGTCACGGTCCTGCGCCATCTGCTGCCAATCTTTTTGGAATTTGCCAAGATCGTCACGCCACCGTTTCTTAGGTCTACCTGGACAGCGTCGTTCATCTGGCGTCCACTGCGTGACGATCTGAGCCCATCTTTCTGGATGCATGCGAGCCACATGCCCCGCCCAATCCCATTTTAATTTGGCTGCTTTTTTACCGACATCAACTATACCTGTAATGGAACGCAGTATTGTGTTGCGGACTCTGTCTGTCCTCTTAATGCCCAGTATGCTGCGTTCCATTGCTCTTTGGCAAACCCCAAGTCTGTACTTTTGTGAATCAGTCAGGGACCAGGTCTGCGCACCGTAGGTTAGGACGGGCAAGATACACATGTCGATGAGTTTACGCTTCAGTGATATCGGCAGGTCACCCTTCATCAACTCTTTCATAGACCAGTAGCTCCTCCAGGAATTTTCGACGCGGCGCTCGATTTCCTTATCCTGCCGGTTCTCGAAAGAGACTAACTGGCCTAGATATACGTAATCATCGACGTATTGTAATATCCCTATGTACTTATCTATAAATATTTTTTATACCCACAATAGCTAGATTAATGATGATTAGTATATTCTATAGCTATAAATCTAACATCAGGTTTTGTAACTAGCCTTGAAAACTGATTTTATATCGTCGTGATATTTCAGTAAGATGTACACTGGATGTTTCCAAGGATTTTTTGACAATATAATTTAATATTATCCAAGTATTAAAAATGATCTTATTTTAAACTTATGCTATTTCACTGTTGACTTTTGGAGTCGCTCCGCGAGCTACCAAGCCCTGGCCCTACAACTAGATTCCCCAGTAGGCACGTGCATTATAAATGCGTATGGAATATCACGATCGAAGCATAGGAACGATACCGAAATGTTCGTTTTTATTCGCGCTCTGCTATAGCTGTATCGGTTTTATTTAGAACTCTTTAGTTTTTACCGTTTTGTGGTGGTTAGATTTTTTTTTTACCGAGTTAGCGAAGCGAACAAGAGTCTGCATCAGCGAGCTATATTTTCTTTCTTCTGTCTGTATGTTTCATATTCGCGTTCAGGTCATATTTTTCGACTAATCTTGACGAAATTTGGTATATATAGAATATACAATTTTGTCTATTTTCTTTTTGGTTGGGGATTTTTGAATAGGAGCATTTACACTAAAGAGAGGAGTACATAGTAAATTTTGCTATGGCACCAATTACCGATTATATTATAATTGACCGATTTTAATTTTTTTTTTTTAAATAGTAGGTAAGTACTCAATTTTATACAATTTTTTTTTATTAAAATCGGCCCAGTGGTAGATAAGACAAATATTTAAAATTATTTAAAAACCTTCCTTGCGCAGTCGGGTAAGAAGAGGAGAAGTTTGCTCCGACGCCGTTTTGTTGGCTTCTTGTAGTTTTGATCATATTTAAGAGAAACATTCAATACTTAATTTTATACAGGCATTTCAAATATAAGCACATATGTTATGTAAGTACCTACAGGCTGAAATTATAACCGTCAGATAAAAATCATGAACTTAGTCAAAATTCAAATTCAAAATTATTTATTGTATAATTTTTTTACATGATATAATTACAAGTGCGTCAGGCTCCGGACTAGGCTTCCTGTTTCCCGGAGCCGACAACTTCTCGCGAAAATAAGTACAAATAAAGTACATTATGTTATCGGCTCACAGACACATCGCCGCAGCGTTGTGTAGGTGAGCCGTATATGCGTGCGTCGATGTGTGTGTCATAAATATGTTATTGTTCTAACAGACAAATAATAACAATATCATTAAAAGTACTATCAAAACTAACACCCAAAATCTTGTATATAAATAAAGGGAGTGCATCTGTGTTGTCATCAAACATCACGGCGCGACGTGTCGGTCAAATGAAATGTTTTCCAATTTCATCGGTACTGTTTGTAACTTCGTTATTGATGTATCTGGTTTGAGCCAGTTACTGGCAGGCTTGTGTTTGTGGCGCTAACGGTATTTGCTGTTTTAATGGCATTTATGATGAATTTTACAATAGACGTATCGGGTTCTTCTTTTTTTTTTTTTTTTTTTTTTTATAGAAGATAGATCTACGATTGACCACCAACTCGCCTGATGTTAAGCGGCGGTGTGGCCGAGGATGGAGCTCGTCGATCTAGAAGATATGTATTCACTCTAGCCTTGAAAATTCCGAGATTGTAGGTCTCAGGAAACAGAGATGGCGGCAACGAATTCCATTCTTGTGCAATACGCAACAGGAATGTGGATCGATATCGCTGAGTACGGATTTTTGGCATTTCAACGAGAAATGGGTGGTAATTCGCCGACTTTCTGCTAGTCCTGTGGTGAAATGGGGAGAGTGGAATACGGTCGTGAAGCTCTTGCGCACATTCCCCGAAATGAATCCTGTAGAAAATAGACAGACATGCTATTTTACGGCGGTACTCGAGACTAAGTAGCTTCTTGGCAGCTAGTTTATCGTCACCGATTAACCTCACAGCTCGCCGGTCCACTGATTCTAAAGCTTCCAGCTGATACTTGGCCGATCCATCAAAAAGGTGGCAGCAGTACTCCATACACGATTGCGAGTTTTTTGTTATTACAACAAAAATATAAAGCCAAGCAAGTGTTACTATGCCCCAGGAACAGTTAAGGGCGGGTTATTTGACTAATTTAGTTTTAGATTTTCGACAATGTATTTATATCTTGATAAACTGTTAACACTGTTGGATTGAATAAATAAATAAATACATATATTATTTTACCTAACTATGGGCCTTATAAAGAAGCTCAAGGTCACACAACGAGCTATGGAGAGAGCTATGCTCGGAGTCTCTCTACGAGATCGAATCAGAAGTGAAGAGATACGTAGACGTACAAAAGTCACCGATATAGCACAGCGGATTAGTAAGTTGAAGTGGCAGTGGGCAGGGCACATAGCACGTAGAACTGATGGCCGATGGGGCCGAAAGATTCTCGAGTGGAGACCACGTACCGGCAAGCGCAGCGTAGGAAGACCAGCCACGAGATGGACAGATGACCTCATACAAGTGGCGGGAAGACGCTGGATGCAAGCCGCTTCCAATCGGTCATTTTGGAAATCCATGGGGGAGGCCTATGTCCAGCAGTGGACTTCTTATGGCTGAGATGGTGATGATGATTATTTTACCACAAAAAATAAAACCTCAATTTAAAAGGTACTTACACATTATTATACGTTTCCACGGCACAATACCACTCTTAATATAAAATACTGCGAATGAATGTTTCACAAGGTGCGCCTTTGATCTTCGACGTATCAATTGGTTTCTTGATTAAAGTACCGGCTCTTTAGAACAGTTTTTATTTACTCTGCGGGATTATTTGAGTTCAAATGTTGAATTTACGGCACTGTGGGAAGATGAGAGGTAAATAATAATATATAATTCCTAACAAAAATTGTGTTTTAACAAACTGGTGTATATTTGCAAACTTTAATATTTTGGCAATTAAATATAGTACGATTATAGACCTCTATTGGCTTTATGTAAAAAAAAGCCAATAATTGTACTATATTTAGTTTAAAAAATGTATTTATGTAATATATTTAGCCCTTTAAGTGTAGGACAGACAGACAATCAGACAGACCGCACCGTAGCCTCACATAGGCTCCCGCACCCTTAGTACGGAATCCTAAAATCGACATATTCGACTACACAGTGTTTTAAAGTGGAAAAAGGACATTGAAGTTAAACACGGGAGCCGCCCTCTACTAAATCCCCAGCTCTTTTCATTGGATCCCATGACAACACAACAAAAGCGGACTAAACGGCGCACCCGCAATAAATCACCGCACGTCATCGCACTTGCCTTCCTTTGTCCGTTTGGCGACTTCATTTACTTCGAAATCCACTATTTCTTGACCTGCCTCCGGGAAGAACGATCTCCTCGTAAAAGTTCAGTTAAAATAGTCGGGAGAAATTAGAATTACACAGGTATTACAATGGGAGCTGTCTGTTTTGAGTGAAATTGCTGAATGTGAATTTGTGGGTGATTTTTGGTTCTTCTGAGATTTAGAAAGTAGCTGTTGGTTTATAGTTGGCATTTTTTGCTGTTTTTAGGGTTCCGTACCTCAAAAGGAAAAAAACGGAACCCTTATAGGATCACTTTCTTGTCCGTCTGTCTGTCCGTCCGTCCGGGTGTCAAGACTTTAATCTCGGGAACGCGTGAAGGTATCGAGTTCAAATTAAAACCATATAAGTACGCAGATCCATAGTATCTTGCTGCAGAAAGAAAAATAAAATTTCTCAGTTTTCGTAAAAAAAAGTTACAGCCTAATATGTCGTAAAAAACGCACATTTCGACACTCAAGAGAATCAAAACCTATGGGGTACTTCCCGTTGACCTAGAACTATGAAATTTGGCAAGAAGCATTGTGTTAGTGTAACAGGAAAAAAACCGAAAACTGGACATTTTTATTTAATCACAAAAAATTGTATCTTCATGCAAGTGATGAGGGTCCAAATTTTAAAGTTCTTTAACCGTATCATGTGGGGTATCATATGAAAGAGCTTCATTAGCATAAGCTAAAACAGGGTTTTAAATATTTTTACGATGTATATTTTTTGGATTATGAAGGAAAATATAAAAAATATATGATTTCCACCTTTTATCTACTATTTTGTACGGAACCCTCGGTGGACGAGTCTGACTCGTACTTGTCCGGTTTTATTTTGTTTTGCTTACATTAGGCGCCTCCACATTAGCCGACAATGACACCGATTGTTACCAGCATTATATCGGAATCTCATACATTTAACTAAATACTTTTAGACTGTAGATATCGTTGGCAACATCGATGACGTCACTGATTTGTGATATGAGTGACGACAAGGAAATAGACGTTAATTTTTCCCGGAATAAATGCAATAGTTATTTTTTATGCAAGGCTGCAAAGTTGGTTTTTCGGGCGAGTACTTGTATTGAAACCTGAGCGTAGCGAGGGTTTCAAAAGTACGAGATGCAAAATAACTTTGCTGCCGAGGGAAACACAAAATTGTTCACCTCACTACAGCGAGGAAAACGCTAGTCCAGTGCTGCCACCTGTGGCTGGTCAGTGCGATTATTCAAAGAAATGAGGTTGGCGCACTGACATGAAATAAGTATTTAATGCATTTTCAGTGGACTTGCAGCATAAAAAAGTATGGAATAGAAAGGTTCGAATTTTAAAAACTCTTTCCACGCTAGCGGACAAATGCACTTTTTCACTCAGATTTCTAATGACAAACAGAATCTTTTCGAGCTTGTGAGGTGAAAAAATAATTATTATGACAATTTGGTAGAGTGGACTTTGATTCATTATTATATACTTGACATTGTACACATTGATTCAATTTTATTTATTTTAGTAAAAACAAGTTTCTAGTAGCTAGAAAACTAATTCTTGAAATTCAGTTCTCAAAGCAAAATTTTATTAATTTGGTAATGCAATATTACAAGGATTGCTAAAGGCCTCAGTAATGGATTAAAATGCCTTTGTAAGACGGTCAAAGTCTGAGCTTCGGAACTGTGAGTCTCGCCCTGGCCTTTTGTGCTTCTGTTTATAATATTTTTCGGTTTTCTTCGTGTGTATTCTCGATATACATAGTTAGATTAGTCAGTTGTATGATGAACTTTCGAGTCTTAAGGAATGAACTTCAGTCCCAACAATGAGCCAAGGAAAATTTAAGAAAAAAGTCGTGAGGTAAGTACTTAGCTAGCTATAGTTTAGCACAGTATAGAATTCTTATACAGTAGAAATAATACAAATTATTTTATATCCGGTATTTTTGAAGTGTTTTTCAAAACTTAGGTACTACTTAATAGACAGTTCAAAAATTCCGCACATCTGATCAAACTGCAAAAGGCTCCCAAGTACTGATTGGAATATGCGGGTTCAAGTCCTGTCAGATGTGTGAAATTTTTGAAGTGTCTATAAATTTGTAATTTACTTCCTGGTGTTTTTCCCACAACTCAATATTCCAGTGCTTTCCAATAAAAAAATATTCTACGTTTATTTTCGAAATTTTCTGCCTTGATAAAGTTGTTTTTTTTGCACTATATGAGTAATTTGTAATATAAAACAAAAGTATAATAATTCAATTGACGTTTTGTTTGGCTTGATATTATGTTGAATATGCGTTTTCGCAAGAAAGTATGCTCAAAGCCAAATATACAATCTATAAAAATACATAATTTTACGTAATTCTCTTAAAACTTATTTATTCACTTATTTATTACGAAGTTTTTGCTCAAAGGATAATTAAAGTTGCAATTTATAATTTTTATGAAATTTTTATTATTATTACAAGACATAAAGCCTCGTTAAGACGAATCTAGCGTAACCTCGCAAAGCAAAATAAGTCAAATCATTTAGATATATATAGAAACATACATTATATACCTACATACATACTTATACATACACTCGAAAAAACAGCCCTCCTAATTCCGCAGCCGGGTAAAGGAACAAAGTAGTTATGTAAAGCATAGTGTAGATTCTACACTATGCTTTACATAACTACTTTGTTCTACACTGTAGAAGATAAAGGTTAGAAAGTGATTCAAGTAAGTGCGAGATTCCAGTTGTGGAAGGCGCTGCAGTAGAGGATTGATGCGAGCGCTTGAAGTGGCAAGATAAACTGCTGTTTGAGGAACTCCTCTCTAAACTTCTTAGTAGCGGCTAATGCAGTTATTTAAGCTGAGTAGTGGTGGAGAAACATTTTGTTTTTATTTGTTGAGCAATGTATGCCCTAATAATTATAGTTTAAAAATTATAAAAACTGAAAATCAACTTCGAACTTCGAATGTGTAATTCTGTTTTAAAAACCAAACTAAATTCATTTTGATGAAATTTCTCCATAGAAACTGTCAAATTAGTCCCATGACTAATTTGACAGTATATTCTTTTAAACAAGAAATATTTTTTGAAATAGTTTATAAATGACGGAGTTATTTAATAACAAACATAATAATTTTTGTTAAAAAAAAAAAAAAACCCTACTTTATAAACACAAAATGTTACGCTCAACAGCGTATCAAGTGTAACGAAATCGTAAGTTAGACTGCAAAAACTGCTTTTCTGCAGTCGGGTATTTTGTTTTCCTGTTAATATACAAACTTGTTACGAAAAAAAAATCCTTTTAATATTTTTATCTTTCGCTCCAGTAAATTTCCCGAGAAGACTTCGAGTCCAATTGTTTTAAAACTAAATCAACGTCGATAAGTTCGTCCCGGGGGACTAATTATGAACTTCGGGATCGGTCCAGATAAAACTTCCTAAGTCCGTATTGACGATTCTACTTACCAAACGGTTTTCGTATTTTTCTAGCGAAAGGTCGATCGCGAGGTTTGTCTAAGGAAGTTACTTCCATTTGTAACTTTACGATAATATGTTGTAAGATCTACAATTGACCACCAACTCGCCTGATGTTAAGCGACGGTGTGGCTAGGATGGAGCTCGTCGATCTAGAAGATATCTATAATATTGTAATAAACAATAATTATAGTTATTTGAAAAATTTGATCTCCACAGACTCCAGGGTCCGTGCCTTTTATAAGCTAATACATTTAACATTACATTTACGCACTACACTTTATTTTTTAACTAAGTTCTATTTTTTACTAGCTTAGAAGAGGAAGATGTGTATAATGATTACACTTAGGTAACTAACATGCATGCGTGTGTACGCCGAGCAGTCCAGCTCCCGCAAGCAGCACCCGTTCACGAGTTGACGCAAGCATGTGCCAGCCCAAGCCGAGTCAACCATGTTTGAGGGAAGAGGGCGACCTGCCACATACAGCCGCCGCAAGAAGAAGCCTTTAAGCGAGCGTGACTGCTCTGGGTACAAACGCTTTCTTAATACTATTTACTGGACATAGGCCTCCCGGACTTCCAAAAAAACCGATTGGAAGCTTCTTGTCTCCAGCGTCTTCCCGCTCCTTGTTTGAGATCATCTGTCCATCTCGTGACTGGTCTTTCTGCGCTGCGATTGCCGGTGCGTGCATAAATCAATGTTAACGTAAGTATATTACATCAAAATGACAAAATGCATAACTTGAAAAAAAAAAAATGTAAGTAGTTATAAATGCATATATTAGTTCATAAAAGGCACGGACCCTGGAGTCTGTGGAGAATAAATTTGTTAATAAAAAAAAAAAAAAAAAAAAAAAATGACAAAAAAAATATCAGCAAGGCAAAACAAAGAATTAAATAAATAACGTAATCACAAAATATTTGCTGAGCAGAAACAATCCTAACTTCCTAATTTAAAAAAAATATCCAAGCTTGTAAATAATAGATTGGCATGTCATTATACAGCCATCATTAGATCGGAAATTACATGAAATCCGCCAGCTGACAGAAAAGGGCTCAGAGAAAAATGGGTTTTTACTAAATTAGATTGGCGTTGGGATTATTCAAAATACATTTTAGGATTAAGCTGTTATCTTTAGCTGTGTCAATTTAGCAGCGTCTATTATTTTTAAATTTTTATTCAGCTGAATTTATAAGCTAATATAGAATAATGTAGTTTAGCAGCATTCGTTCTGAAATTAACGTATTGAGAATAACGTTTTGTTTACTTACAGATTTTATATCGTACTGGGAAGTTAACAAACTCTAATAAAATCATATTTGAACACGATAAGTATTATAAATTTACTCAACAGAGTAAGATAATGCGAATTTAGGTACCTACATCCGAATCCTACAAAATTACATTATGTTATTAAATTTAGGAGTACGGAAGCCTTGGTGTGCGAGTGAAACTCTTAAGTACCTACTTTTCAAAATTTATTGTAAAACGTACTTTTCCCTTCTCTTCACGGTGATAACATAATATTTTTTTATTGAAATTAAAATAATGTTAAATTAATAAAACAAAACCGAAAATTCAAGTTTAAAACTTACATAAAATCTGAACAACTGGTAAAACTTACACGTATGCTGTAAATTATGTCTAATCCATGTTCAGAGAATCCAGTATCTTTTCAGATCATTAAGTGATTTTCAATATTACAAGAAAAGTGAACGTTTTCTTTTCTCCTTCAAGCGAAAAAGGCGATATTTTTTATCATATTTTTTATTTTTACAGACAAAGCCCCTGCTGGATCGGTAATTTAAAAGATTTGGATGTTTCCTTTTACTTTGTGTGAAGGGTATTTATGGTGGCTTACAGTTGGTAAATTAGAGGTTTCTTGCGTAAATAAAATCGGGAAGGCGGACATATTGTACTAATTGAATTGTTTCCGAAAATATAAATTTAATATGCAATTCTTTTCGGCGGCTTTTGTACGACTATGGATTTCTTAATTTTTTGCGAACTGAACGCCACGGTGCCGCGGTGTCAAAGGGCGCGCCGCCGTTTGTAATCAATAAAAAACACCGCGTGCCGCTTTAAAAAAAACTAAAGAATTAAAGAACTAAAGAAACATTTTTTTTCTGTTAGAAATGTTCATCTTGTTCATCTATTGGGTACTGTTCCAAAAATAGAGCCGCATAAAGTTGCAGCTAGCTAGCCAGATCTGTCCATCTATTTGAATGGTCGTTAGATTTGACGCCGTCGGTTACAGAACCTAAAATCGCTTGTCATAATTATCTATTTATTTACAAAGTTATTATAATCGATATTGTTTTCATCCCCATGCCATATCCATAATACCGTATAGATATTGAAACCTAAAATGACTAAAGGCTACGCTTTTGTGAACGGTCAACGACCTTGGCGGAGTATATTGGATCAAGACCTTACCCGATCCCGGTTTTTACATAAACCATTACGTCAAAGGGCCCGTAATAAGGACACGATCAGATACGAACGGGTGAAGCCGTAAATCATCGCACTATCACACTTCGTACTAACTATATAAATGTTGAAATTTGTGTGGACGTCTGTTCTGTGTTGTTACGAGGTTGTTTATAGAGTAGACTTATACTGAATTTGAGTGGTGAGGTAAAGGAGAAAGTCTCTGCATCAACCAGCAACGTCACTTTCTTCTCTCCCGATGTTTTTAGGGTTCCGTACCCAAGGGTAAAAACGGGTAAAAAAGGGTAAAAACGGGACCCTATTAGTAAGACTTCGCTGTCTGTCTGTCTGTCTGTCTGTCTGTCTGTCTCCAGGCTGTATCTCATAAACCGTGATAGCTAGAAAGCTGAAATTTTCACAAATGATGTATTTCCGTTGCCGCTATAACAACAAATACTAAAAATTAAAAAAAAATAAAAAATAATGGGGGTCCCCATACAATAAACGTATTTTTTTCGTATTTTTTTGCTCAATATTAAAAACGGTAACAGGTAAAAATAACAAGTAAAAATAACAATAACAGGTAAAAATAAATAATTAAATAACAATAAAGTAAATATTAAAGGGGGGCTCCCATACAACAAACGTAATTTTTAAGCAATTTTTACTCGATCTTAATTAACAGGTAGAAACTTGAATATTTGTAAGAAAATATTTAGAAATATATTAACTATAAAAATAAATACCTAATCTAATACATAAAAACTCACAAAATGAAAATAATCCGTGCATCTAAACGCGGTGCGAGCGCCGCGCCGCGGTGTGGTGGTGGCGCGAGCGCGAGGCGGTTGCTAAGCAACGGCCGTGCGGGTATCGGGAGAGGTAACATCACGGAGCGAGCCATAGCCGCGCGTATTTGCGCGAGCGTCGTCTTGCTGCCCGGATGTGTATCGAAAACCTACCTATAATTTTGCAATTTACTACTTGGAATTTCGTTGATTTCTCGTTATTTTATACGATTTTCTATTATAGATGATAGTACGGAACCCTTCGTGCGCGAGTCCGACTCGCATTTGGCCGATTATTTTTTTGTTATTACGCAAATACCAAAAAAAAGTCGTACTTCTCGATCTATTTTTACGAAACTTGTGGAATAGGTACAGGTTTTCAATTATTTTTTTTGCATCGGACATTATTGGCTGAGGTTGTAGCCCCATGTCATCCGGCACGGCGCCGGATCGGAAACAAAAGCCGGCGCGGCACCGGAATCCGACGTTTTCGCCTATAAAAAACGTCGGATTCTGTATGACATGGGGCCGGGCCCTACGGTTGTATTTTGGCCCAAAAAAAGGTGTAAATTTGCTGAGGTGCCATGCGATTTTGATAATATTCGCTATAAACATACTTTGGTACTTAAATCTAAACTAAAATATAGGTATTAAATAGGAGCAAAATCGGTCAAGATATTGCCATGACAAAAGGCTCTGAAATCTCGGTTAAAAAGAGAAGTCTGCTACGAGGTCCTCTATCGTCCGATTTTAATATTTCGCAAAAACATTCAATTCTGTACTAGAATACTACTGTACTGGATAAGAATTAAGATTAAGAGCGGTTGACCTCGTGAACGCAGACTTTTGCGACAAGTAATTTAAAAAATATATATATTTTTCCAGTTCTACTGTTCGTTAAACTACTAGTAATAATGGATTCTATCTTATGTCTTCGGAACATTCTTAATATCAAATAATTTCGTCAGAAACAGCATATGCATTATTTTCGTTTTCTGTCTACGCTCGCTTTGCTCGCGCATTAAGTAATATTTGTATCGAGTAAAACCTGCGAACGGAACTAGTTTCAGTACGGTCGCCATTAAAATATGGTCGGCGTGATAGTACGCGGTGACCCGAGCTCATTTCGGGATGCCGGGCTGATATATTGTTTGCATAAGTTTAACCGGCGAGTAAAAAAGGGATTCTGGTGTATCTGGCCAGTGTTGTAAATAGTGGTCTTCAATCTGGGAGCAAACCGAGGCAAAATCTGGAATTCCTCTGAAGTAGTTTTTTTGTAGGGTTTACGTTTAGCAATTTCTTGACTTTTTTTGATTATATCATTATTAAATAGACTATAATACTTAACAACAGTCACTTTTTCTTTTACCATACATGCTATTTGAAAAAATACCGAATGCACAAGAGTGACTTTTGTCGTATAATTTTCGCTTAAGTTTTCGCTTAATCAAGATATGGTGTTGAGAATACGTTTTGTGAGAAAGTATGCTAGCGTATATTTTAATTAAATGAACATTATTTAGTTTTTTTTTGTATTTTGTGCGATTGTTTTATTTTTATTTTGGGAGAGGTTAAAAATGTAACCCATGACCCTCAGGAAGTAAAGTATTGGCAAATATATCGACACCTCGCACATCGAAATCTGTCAAGCCGTTTAAGTTCTAAGAGGTATTGTAGAACTATACATACAAACCCATATACAATTATGTATACATACAAACATACATACACTCGAAAAACATAACCATCCTTCTTGCGCAGACGGGTAAAGAAAACCAAAATACCCAACTACATAAGAATAATTTACGAACTATCATCGTTTTCAATAAAAGGCTAAGATAAATGTATATCAAAGCAATGATGTATTTATATAGATAAGTCATCATCGGCTTTGTATGGTAAGCCTCAAGTAAGGTAAACGCCTGACTTGTCTTCAGTCACGACACGTCTGGCAACGTTGCTAGACGCGTGTCGTGATTTGTGAATAGTGACAATGCCATCCTGTGTGTTTAGAAAGTGCAACACCAAGATACATAAGGCCAAGATACTTGAAAGGCCTTAATATGTGCTGAGAACTAAGATTAGTCATGTTTTTACTTTATATTCAATGAGTATAACCTCTCTATAGATAAAATCTCATTGTATCAAAGCGTTATAATCATGCTAAATGAGTGTTAAACCCATCCCCGACCCCGTCCTCATATCCAAACTCTCCTCCCTCCCCGTAAGTAGAATATAGAATGACTTTATAACAAGACAAGAGGCAATAATAAAAGATGCAAGAGTAAGAGAGAGAGAGAGAAAAGATATATTACAAAGAATGAAAGTGCGAAGAATGAAAGTGTTAGACAAAATCTCCTGATGGGAAAAAATTAGTGTTACGGACCAGTTGTACTGTGTAGAGACTTACTAACCGCAGCCAACCACCCACCTAGTCAGTCACCGCAGTATCTCACGCACACTAACACCGCTCACAGAATCACGAATTATTGGCTGGACCGCAACGAACTGCGACAAAATTAGAATTTAAATCACTGGACCGTACCACGATTTCTGATTACGTATCCGAGTTAAACTGAAACTGTGTATTTACGTATATTTCAGTTGCATTTTCCACTGGGAAACACTAAAAATATTCATGAAAATATCACCAAATTTTGATCCACATTTTTGATGCACAGCTGGAATGAGTTCTGAAAACCGGGGCAGGGAGTGAAGACGAATCTAACGACATCTTGCACATCAAAATCGGTCAAGCTGTTTAGGCTCCTGTCATACAGAAACATACATACATACCCACATACATACACTGGAAAAACTTAACCCTCATCATTACGCAGTCGGGTGCTTAGTATCGTTTGTTTAGCAGCATATTTTGCAGCGTCGATGTAACTTTTTGTTTTCAGAAACAACGAACCATAAAACTACTCAAGCTACTTTCTAAGCAGATGCTCCGAAAACAAGCAAACACATGTACAAAACTAGTGTTTATAGTTTGAAACAACAAAACTTAAAAGCACTACAAAACTTGAACGTAATATGCAACTTTCTGAAGCCTCACACATGCACACGATCCAAAACTTCCAAAGATAAAACGTGTTTTAACTCTGTGTTTTAACATTTGTCTAGCGGGAGTGAAGTTTTGAGAGAATTCTGACTGAAATTTTTATCTTACACAATTCTGAGATATCTTTACGTCTGTCGCAGCTGTGATAAAACTGGAGGTCTCTTA
Organism: Lycia hirtaria; assembly: GCA_947563715.1. Lineage (NCBI taxonomy): Eukaryota > Metazoa > Arthropoda > Insecta > Lepidoptera > Geometridae > Lycia > Lycia hirtaria. The sequence continues at coordinate 33,601,829 of OX387375.1, forward strand.
TCGTCCGTGGACACGAATAAATGATGTTACACGAAATTTTGACAAGTCGAGCAATAATAAACGTATCTTTTAGATGAAAGAGAAGCGTTAGATGTGATTACAAAACGAATATTTTAGGTGTATTTCATGACGATCGTTTCTTCTGCTACGGAAAATGTATAAAGATAATTTAATGCTGTAAAAATAACATACATAATTCTGTAATTCGATCTAAAATATTATGTTTGATCATTCATGTTTTTGTATTCAAGTAATGTTTATTTTGAGAAATTGTTTTTTTATACGCTGGTGTGTTCCATCATAAATACACATAGCTTGACATTATGCGAATTATACAAGCTTGTCAATGAATAATTAATAAACTTAATATTTAACAATCCTCAGACACATTTTTTTTAAAGCATAGATAAAAATAATTATATGCAGAAACCAAAAAAAAAGTTAAGCATATCTAAACTAGTATGAGTTTCCGGCAGCCTAGTGGTGAGACCGTCTGACTTGCGATCCGCAGGTCCTGGGTTCGAATCCCACGGCACGCACCTCTGTCTTTTCGAAGTTATGTGCGTATTATTGATTGCCGCCAACTTCAAATGGCGAAGGAAAACATCGTGAGGAAACCTACATGTCTGAGAGTTCTCAATGATCTTGAAGATATGTGAAGTCTGCCAACCCGCACTTGGCCAGCATGGCAGACTATGGCCTAACCCTTCTCACAATGAGAAGATGGCCGCTTCCCAGCAGTGGGACAGTTTGTACAAACAGGGCTGATAAAAAAAAAAGTATGATTCCATAGACATACAAATCTACACGTGTTATTTGTTCCACTCCTTTTTGCTTTTTGCATTCAATTGGGTATCTAAAAAACGAGGTACATAAAAAAAATAACGGGTTGCACTCCGGGAGTACCGGCAGAAGTGAAAACAAAAAAATAAAATAGCAAAAAGACTGACTCGTAAAGGATTTGAACCTCCGCCCTCCGATGGACAAATTGAAATTTATATCGGTGCTCTAACCTATTGAGCTAACGAGTTTTACGTGCATGTGTCGAAAATAAGCATTCGGCGCAACGAAATGACGTCATGCTAGAAGGACAAACTTGTACATACAATAATGAATTTTAAATGCAGAACGTTAGCTTTCTGACTAAAATAATCCGTCCGTCTTACGAATTTTTCTTTGTTTGATCACGTGACACCTGACGCGAGTATATCATGTTTACCCATTCCAAAAATGCACAACGCCGATAAAGAAGTTTTCACTTCAAAAAAAATCTAAAGATGTCGCTCTTCGTGCTCGCATAAATGTTGTGGCACTAAAACCGGTCTCCAAATGCCCAAATAGAAAATAAATCCAACTGTATCAGTTCACATGCGAGCCAGCCCCCCATAAGTCAAGCTAAATTAGCCAAATTCCAGCAAAATATAAGCGGGAGCGTGCCTCGTAATAAATTTCAGTTTCAGCTGCAGCGGCGTATAAATACTAAGCAGTAATGTACTGCTTCGTAGGAACTGAACTATCGACTCCATATCCGGCGTAAATCGTTTACTTCCTATGCTATGTTTACTTGTGTGCAGTTAACTAAAATGTCTTGTTTTGGTTATTTCGCTAAAATTAAACATTATTTGTACAAGAAAACCGCTAACTAAAACTAATTAAAATGCTAACTATCATTTTAATTATTTTTAGGGTTCCGTACCTAAAAAGGAAAAAAACGGAACCCTTAAGATCACTTTGTTGTCCGTCTGTCCGTCTGTCTGTCTGTCTGTCTGTCCGTCTGTCCGTCTATCCGGGTGTCAAGACCATTATCTCGAGAACGCGTGAAGGTATCGAGTTGAAATTAAAACCATATACGCAGATCCATAATATTTTTATGCAGAAAGAAAAATCAAATTTGTTAGATTTCGTAAAAAAAAGTTACAGCCGAATATGTCGTAAAAAACGCACCTTTCGGCACTCACAAGGAAATCAAAACCTATGGGGTACTTCCCGTTGACCTAGAACTATGAAATTTATCAAGAAGCATTGTGTTAGAGTACACATATAGGGAAAAAACCGAAAACTGGTAATTTTTAATTTAATCACGAAAAAATTGTGTCTTCATGCAAGGAATGAGGGTCCAAATTTTAAAGTGCTTTAACCGTATCATATGAAAGAGGTTCATTAGCATAAGTTAAAACAGGCTTTTAAATATTTTTACGATCTATGTTTTTCGGTTTATAGAAGGAAAATATATGATTTATCTACTAGTTTGTACGGAACCCTCGGTGGGCGAGTCTGACTCGCACTTGTATAGTTTTATTTTACACAAATATACAACAAAATAATACATAAACATTACATTGATACATTTTAAGGTTAATAAAAAAAGTGTTTTTTTATACAAGTTAAATTATACTACGTTTGACCACCAACTCGCCTAATGTTAAGCGAGGGTGTGGCCGAGGATGGAGCTCGTCGATCTGGAAGATATCTATTCACTCTAGACTTGAAAAAAATACTTTTTTGTTTTTTAAAATTTTCTTAGACTAGTATTAGTGATCGTAATGCTATTTCTGAAATCTTCAAACGTCCAATTTATTTTACTAGCTGCGCCCCGCGATGTTGCCCGCCTAATTATGAATAATGGTGATGATGATAATAAAATATATCCTATATCCTTCTCCAGGTTCTAAAGAATTTCTGTGCCAAATTTCATAATGATTGGCTCAGCCGTTTCGCCGTGAAGAGATAACAAACAGACAGACAGACGACAGACAGAGTTACTTTCGCTTTTATAATATTAGTTACGATTTAAAACAAGATTTTAATAAAATCTAACATAATTTTTAAGCTAATTTTAATTAATAATTGACATAACCAATAGTATAACAGGTTATCCAAATTCACCCTTACCGTATCGGTCAATTCGAATACAGAACACATTCAAAGGGAATGTGCCTCAAAACACAGTCTACTCTGGGGCCGTAACGTGCATTTGATCCCGACAAATCTCGGGAGACAGTTGCACCATAAATCAAGTTAACCGCAAGAGCACTCCTTTGAAAAACTCTAAGAGCTTCCGGTTTCGTGTGGAACGAGACAGAGATGTATTCTAGGATGCCAGGAGGAGTAGGGCCTACATTATCGGTACCTGCATAAAGTACTTACTTAAAAAAACTTTTTAAGTTAAACGGTTTTATTGAAAAGAAATATATTGATGTAGGTAATGTATAATTACTGTATTTTACTAGAAAAGCCCTTTCATTTGATACCGATATAGTAGGGGTTGTGTTAAAATATGAAATCTGCCATTTTGTGGCGACGGCCATGTTGGATTTAAAATAATACAGAATATATTAAATTGTATTGTCTTCACGACTAAAAGTGTATACCAAATTTCCAGATCGATCCGTCAACTGCAAGGGGGTAAAATTTCAATTACTAAATTTGACCCAAACAAACAAATAAACAAACAGAAATTAAACCGTTTAAAATTATAATGTATAGAGGTTTAGGACAATTTGAATATACGCTAACTGCAATCGGCAGAACCATTAGCATAAATGTATGTATTGATAGTGGGCATATGCAGGTTGAGGCCCAATGACCTCATTTCCTGGTTGGATTATCTTTGCATGTTTTCCTGTTCTGAAACCTTAGGCCTCTTCAGCCTTTTGCCTTGGTTTGCGTAAATACTGATAGTTTTATTCGTAGTATTGATGTGAGTAGCCACAAAATAAAAATAATTGAAAATAGTTATAGTCTAAAAAACTGGAAAAACCGACTTCATTGCGTATTTTAATACGCAGTTCGTTTACTTGGATGATATTTTTTCAGTTATTTTATTATAAAAAACCAAAGTACTGAACCGATTTTGATAAAATTTATCTATTATATACCTCTATCTTTATTCTTTATCTTATATATACCTCTGAGGTATTTCCTACCAAAAAAAAACATCAAGAAAAAATCATAATTGGCTGAGTAATTGCTGAACTCACATACAAAAAAAACATACAGTGGAATTGAGAATCTCCTTCTTTTTGGAAGTCGGTTAATAATAATATGTACAAACAAACCTATTTATTGTTAATATTACAATAAGAATGTTAAGAGATCTAAATACGAGTATGTATACATACTCTAAATACGAGTATGTATACACCTATTTACAAATTATTTAGTTTTTTCAATTAACATCCAAGAATCACCTAGTCATTTAATTTTGCATTCAATTCCGTCCACTCGCTGCAGACTTGCAAACACTTCATTTCTCCTAATTACGACCCTGGTGGACGTCTTTGTACCTTGATGACGTTTCCCTTGTCTCGGAAGTGAGGGCGATCGATAGCCTTCCCGGAATGCTAATAGCGGACCTTTGAGTGTGGACTCCATGTAAATTGGGGGTAGTTTTAAAAGCTTTCTTGAATGAAACGGACTTCCGCTGGGAGATTGGTTTAAACGTGCAACCTTCTTCCTCACGATTTGTTACTTAACTTAAAAAAAACAATTTCACAAAAAAAAACCTACTATTTCATCTGTCTTTTTCTGGTTTTTATTCTGGGATTTTTATCACTGAATAAGTTTTTTTGTAATGTTAATAAACCAGAACTGACAATAGTTCACACTATGTTATCTGTCTGAAACAGCATGCTGAGCCTATGGCATTTGAAAACTGGTGTCCTATGGAGTGGTTTTTAAATGAGGGTGCTAAAATATACCTTTACCCAACCCGCTGGTAATAAAAAGTGAAGTGCATGCGAAACTTCTTAGGTTGAGTGAGCTTAAGTATGTCTGTCTCCGCGTCATCTCTGTTTGCCTCTAAACCTACAACAAATATTATTTTTTCTTCTTCTTTCGAAAAAAAAAAGAAATTATTTTCAATCTCTACTCTGCTAATGTCAGAAAAAATTGGTTTCAATAGGACAGCAGCTATAACGCCTAGTAAGTAAAATAAATTAATAGCTAGGGCACTAAAACTGAATCTGACAGTTTCATCTGTGACCATTTCACAACGCCCTAAAAGTGCAATATATCTTATGTATCTGGATCCAGGTCTTGACAAACAACCCTAAGAAAACACAAACAGCTTCATCTCAGAATTCTAAGGGCGTCCAAACGGCACTCAAACTGACAACGAGTCAAAAAAATAGGGAACGTATGTAAATACACCTAAGAATGTGAAAAAGTGTCCATTTGCAAAGGGCCCCTAAAGGATGGGCTAGTGTAATTCTATATGATGGACAATGGTACGAATAGACACAATTTGTTGGAGAGAATAGTATTTTCCTAGACTTGGTTTCAAATAGAACACGTTTCCGGTTTCCTTACCTGGGCCCTTATTTTGTATGACCATCGTCCGCGTTACCTGGACACATTGACAATGAAAATTAGCCTTTAAGTTGAAGAAGCCAAAGTATAATTTTCATTGTTGCTGCACGCACGTCAAATTCACGTTATGCGGCCGATGCTCATACGGAATAAGGAAGGGCCATGTGAGGGCTCATTAATTGGAAATGAGTAAAAGAAAGGACTTTGATCATGAATCTAAATTGAATAGGGTGTGTACAATATCTTTTTACCAGACTGCGTAAGAAGAAGAGTTATGTTTTTCGAGTGTATGTAAGTATGTTGGCATGTTCAAAATTTCAAATATATACTTATCAAGCACTTATATTAAAAGAAAAACAAGAAACGACATAAGAAACGACATCTCGCAGATCAAAATCGGTCAAGCCGTTTAGGCTATAGGCGTTCATAATGTAACATAAATATATACTTACATACATACAAAAACCGAAAAAGCCGAAAAAGCCGTGCTCCTTAGATTACAAGCGGTCGAGCCGAGGTAAGCCGCGCGTGATTTCCATACATCATGTCTCATTGTTTATTCTTCTAAGGAGAGACAATGGGCGATAGTCCGCCAGTTTGACCTGTTGTCTCATCTGGAAGAAATGGACGAATTTCCATACACTTGAAGGTGTATCTATCTTTATCGTCCTTATTTACGGGGATTTATAGATTTTCTTAACTAAATATAAGAACAAGAGAAATAGAGTATGTGTCGTTGTTTAGCAGTCTGATCCTTTTTTCAATACGACTAACTTTTTTAATAAATCATTGTTAGGGTTGCGCTTAACTGAGAGCTCACCTCAATGCCGCTGCGGTCCATAAAGGCCGATTTACACCAGACGAGCGAATGATCATTCTATCGCCACTCTATTATTAAATTCTTTTAGTGTAAACATACGTAGAGCCTTCTCATAAGGAGAAGATGGCCCGCGTCCAGCAGTGAGACAGATTGTACAAAGAGGGCTGATAAAAAAAACGTAGAGCTTTATTTTTTTTGTTGTCTCTCCATTATAATATTCTAAGAATGCTCGCTCGCTTGATGTAAACGGCGTTAGAGCGTGCAAACAGTTACTTAGAGCGTTCTTGCATGTTCGGATGTGCTCGCACTAACTCTGCATTATGGGCAACATTATGGACTCCACGGAACAACTTCAATTATGGGAACTGTGAAAGTGTTAGATCTGTACAAAGTAAGCAAGCTGTAGGTTGATTACAGTACAAAGTCGCTGTAACCATTTCCTACCCACTCTTTTCTAAAGTTCTGAAATATTTTCCGCTTGTCCCAATCGAGACAGCACATTGTTTCTCCGATGGAGACGTAAAATTCCACTCACGACGCCGGCGGTAGATGGTAACACAAGGCGACACGTGCAACCTAATTATCTACCTACATGTTCTGGAGTAAAGGTGCGATTCCACTACTCATGTTAGGAGAGATTTGATTCGTGTGCCAAAAACACGGGGTTTGATTCTCGTGGACACGGTCGTCTGATTTACGTGAATAAGTAACATATACTGAAGCGAGTACGAAATGAATTCTCTTACCCTTTCATAGATAAGATAATAGAAAGTTCAGCAAAAAAACATATTTTGAACACCAACATTTCATACATAATGCGAGTAATCGCATTATGTAGCGCGCTTACACCGAGGATGTCATTTAATTTTGTCGTGTTAAACCTTACAACTCTTCAGTCTGCCACCCTTTCTAGCGTTGGTGCGTTGTTTTCAACCTTCAACCCAAAAAGAGGGGTGTATTAAGTTTGTCGCGTGTATCTGTGTATGTGTCTGTCTGTGGCGTCGTAGCTCTCAAACGGATGTACCGATCTTAATCTAGTTCTTTTAATAATAAATAAATATGTCTTTATTTAACACCAAACAAGTTTTAACTTATAATACACTACCTTACTTATAAGGAGGAACATTAAACAAAAATCTCGGTGATACAAAGGCGGCCTTATCGCCTTGAGAGATTCCTTCCAGGCAACCTTTTTTGTTTTTTGTGTATGATATTTGATTTTATCAAGATTGTTCATAGTTAAGTTTCATCAAAATTTGCTTTTTTCATATCGTTTTTTTTTTAGTTTTCTGAACTTATTTGTATTTAGATATATCATACATGAATATCACCCAACGCTCAAAACTAAAAAAAAAAAATTGTGTGATATTGCTGGCTACGCGAAACTTCGGCGGCCCATTGCCCGTTGCGAAGTCCATAGGCTGCCGCCGCTTGCTAGAAACTGTACCCTTAGGAAGGCATCTTTAAGGGGTCCATATACGGTACGATCAATCTTTACAATCCGTCTTTTCAGACTGATCGAAACAACGGATCGATAGTGTATGTCAAGATCGTTAACGATTTACATATTTGAAGACGATGTCGGAGATCGCAACAAAAACCTATGCAATCATGAATGAATGAACGGTGAATCAACAGTGTATGGTGACACACTCTTTGTGATCAACGATTCGATTTTTGTCTCACTCTGACGCCGGCGGCCGTCGCACGCATTGCACGTCTTGGCTAGCGCGTGACAGCGCCCTGCGCCACAGACTGACACCGGCGGCCGTCGCACGCATTGCACGTCTTGGCTAGCGCGTTACAGCGCCCTGCGCCACAGTCTGACGCCGGCGGCCGTCGCACGCATTGCACGTCTTGGCTAGCGCGTGACAGCGCCCTGCGCCACAGACTGACGCCGGCGGCCGTCGCACGCATTGCACGTCTTGGCTAGCGCGTGACAGCGCCCTGCGCCACAGAATTAGTTATAGTTTTTATTACAATGCTCTGCACCATAGAATAGGTAGTAGTTACTTTACAAAAGATTAGTCAAAGTCAAAGTCAAAGTCAAAGTCAATAGTTTATTGCATTCATTATAGGTTACATGGAGATGTTACAGTACATGTTTGTTTTTAGTAATACAATGACCCTGGTAGGGTGTAGCAACTGGTACGGAGCGGAACAGTTCATTCGATAATTTTTTTATCATTAAGAAACTCGTCTAAGGTATAGTAACACTTATTAATTAATATAGTTTTGAGGGTCTGGGCAAACTCCTGTTCATTTTCAATTTCTTGTAATTGTTGTGGCAACTTATTATATATTTTAATGGCCATAACATGAGGGCCAGAGCTATGCATTATTAATTTGGACGTTGGTAATATTAGGTTATTTTTGTATTGTGATCTTAATTGATATTCTCTTTTCTGGTCTAGTTTTGTAAAAAGCTGAGGATGTTTTTTTATAAATTTACAGTTTTCTAGGATGTATACACATGTAATTGTTAGGATTTTTAATTTGATGAAAAGTGGCCGGTGGAAATTTGGTATACTTATGTCAGGCAATTTAATATTGGAAATGATACGAATGCATTTTTTTGTAATATAAATAGATCTTTCGCATCTACACTGTGTCCCCAGAGTATTATTCCATATTGAATCCATGAAAATGCGTACGCGAAATAAGCTGTAGTGGCTGTATCCTGGTCAGTTGCTCGCCGGAGTTCTCTGAGGGCGTATGTGAAGCTCGACAGCTTAGCTTTAAGTTTTTTAATATGATTTTTCCAATTTAGGTGCTTGTCAATGTCTAAACCTAGCAGCGTAGCTGTGTCGACGCATTCTAATTTTTTATTATTGTATGAGAAGTGAATGTCAAGAGGCGCTTTTTGATATGGTCTAAATTAGCTCTTAAGGTCTCATGTTATTTAAGTTAGTCTGCCCTAAGCCACTGGAGTGAATAGAAGTTGTGTAAAAAAATATACGTATTAATTTATTTATTAAATCCTACTTCTGTCACGCGCGTACTACCGCATACCGTACCGAGCGAAAAAACAAAATGGCTACATGGAGTCGAGATTATTTAACAGAATTTATTGAATTATTTAAGAGCCTTTATGGAAAACAAACATAAAAATTATCATACGAGGTAAAGAGGACAGCGTGTTATAAATTGCTTTTGGAACAAATAAAAACAATAGACAATAATGCAGATTATTTTATTATAATTTAAGCCAACTATTTCTGCACGTCTTTATCCTTCCGTTTCAAACAAGTAAATGATCGATCGTTACGATTTCCGTCGGATTGATCGAAATGACGAATCGTACCGTATATGTGCTCCTTTAGAAGTGATCACATTGTACACAATAAGTGGTGACTTTTAGATCGATGTTCTGTCGTAAAAATAGTATCTAAAATGCTAAAACTTACCCACCTGAGACCTTCTCATTCACTGTCCTAAATTCTTAAGAATATAGTAGGTTTCTAGGATGAAATGATTAACGTTTGACCAAAGCTCACCTGGTGAACCAAACTTACTCACTAGATGCTTATTTTCTCTTGTTTTTAAAATACTCAGGTTGTATTAACTAGGGAACAGGCTGCAAGCGTCCGCATAGAGGGCTTAAAAGAAGGATATCACAAATGGCTGATGACAAAACATTACCCTTCTCGAACAGTCGGGTATGAAAAATATTCCACGTGTCAAACGCCACAGATACATAGTGACAAATGGCTGCCCAACAATAGAAACAACTCTGACAGAACAGGTTCACAAAACATTTTCTGCCGGAAACCAGTTTCTCTTTACATTTGGACCCTTTTCATACAAATGGTGGTAGCAAACTACGTCACTTTTACATAACCGTCCACTCAGGTGGAAATGACAAAGTTACGGTATTGCCATGCGTGACACATTCTCTGTGCCATTTTAATAATTTTCACACTTGAGAAAATAGAAATGAGTGAGACCGTGTATTTTATATGGCTACCGTGATATAAAATTATTATAATGTGATGTTTTTTTCTATTATTTTTAGATGTATATTCCTCAAAAAGGTCTAGATTATACTAGTTAGCGTTATATATTAGTTTTATACGTGATACTAATTTAAGTTACTCCTTCAATTCAATAGTTAAATTCAGTCAATCTTACAAGATATAAATATAAGTCAGGTATAAATAACATTTTTAATACTATCTACTAAACTCATAAGATCAAAGGGCCAAAATAACAAAATGTGGGTACAAGAACCCTTACAAGAACCCGTAAAAGACCCAAAAAGACATGGGAATACAAGTTTGGCTCTTACTGTAAAGGTCCAAAGGTAAAAATCCAAAGTTTTTTCAAGTGACAAAAAAGAGGAAAACAGCTTTTTCTTTTTTTGCCTTGCAGTGAAAAAAACTGCCAAAAATAAATTTTATCAACAATTTAATTAACTTCTCGGGTTCTGTTTACAATATTATACGTCAATTTTGTCGAAAATAAAAAATATATATCTACCAAAATTTATCACATAAAACTTAAGATTTTATTTCGTGTCCTGGCATCCCCAGCATACTGCTCGCCAAACTCGGAAGCCCAAACTCTGACCTGTCCCAGCGATTTATTTGAGAAATAACCGCGTACCTGGCAATGTTTTATCTGCCCCTTTCAAATGGGTGATTCTACGAAACAGGAACGGTTTTTGATGGTTCTCAATTTTCCAGGTGAAATGGTGATTGCAATTTTAAATGATAGATAAGTCACGTTTTAGAAAATTGAAGCTTTGTAAACGGTTGTGGTAAAACAGAATAATCAGTTTCGTGATAATTTTGGAATACGTAGTCTTTATGAGATATTTAACTAAAGTTTTATGATTATTTTTTTTTAATTAAAAAATAATGGTTAGTCAAACTTACCATAAGTGTTGACCCTAATTACATTTTGAGAAGTAAATTGCTTCAAGATTTAAGAAAACTTTGTAGCAGCACTTCTTAATGTGCTTGACCGCTGATGGTCGGCAAAATAAGCATATCGTTGCACGACAAACGAAATATCGACCGGAGACTTATTCAGCTCGAATTTTCCTGCGGTAATTATGATAAAATAAAGCCCTCTAAGTCGGATTTTGTTTTTTATTTTTTATTTTTACAAGGAAAGTAATAGTCATTTATGAATCCGTATATTATTTAATTTACAATACATTGTTCAACATAATATACAATAATAATATACATGTACAATAGAGTTTGGATGTAACTTCGCATTTTTATATCGATTATCGATATCGTGTCTCAAATACTATTTCATCTAGGAAAATATAAGATTACATTAAATTTTTTATCCTTAACTTATCAATATATTAATTTCAAAGCAGGTGCTTTAAATTTGTTGGAAAAAAAACAGAGAATTATACTAAGCTAAGTAGTGAGTTAGAGCCAGTCCACACGGCGCGTTGCGTCGACGTAGAGCTGTCGCTGCATCGTTTTACATACTAATAATTGTAGTGTACACACGGCGCGTTGCGTCGACGCTACGCACACACGACTGAACTGCAGCCCCCGAGACAAAGCGGGCGGAGGTGTACTCATTGCGACGGAACCGGAACGGCAGCGCTCAGTTGTTTGTGCGTTGATAGGGAGAGAGGACATACGCAAGCTCATTTCGTTTTTTCAGTCGTGACGTTCCGGCGTCGCCACTGCGACGACGCATCACAACGCAACGCGCCGTGTGGACTGGCTGAACTGTGGGCTGTCAAGCGTCCGTGTGTTATGTATATTTGTTTGTATGTATTTATGTATGTTTCTATATGACAGCCTACAGCCTAAACGGCTTGACCGATTTTTATGTGCGAGGTGTTGTTAGATTTATCTTTACTTTCAGAGTGTCAGCTATATTTTTTTATAATAATAATAATACATCTCTTGCAAAAATAAAAAAATGTGTTTTTATAACCTCCAACGAACGATTTCGTAATAAACAAATGATTTTACTCGAATTATTCAAAATAATGCGCATTTATTCTCTTTTACAGCGATTTTACGCATACTTTCTCACAAAAAACGTACGCTCAATAGCATATCAAGCGTAACGAAATCGTAAATTAGACTAAAGAACTGCTTTTCTGCAAAACACTATTATTATTAACGGGATATTTACCGTGGTTCGCGTTAATTTTAATGAATGACCGTGATAGTTTAAAAAAGTGTTTTGCTTTTCTGCAGTCAGGTATTTAATTTTTCTTTAAATGTTAATACTTATTTTTTCTGTGACGTACCTAGCCAGTATGAATGAGCTCTTACCAGCCCTCCATCTGGTAGTGCAGTCCCAATTCGCGAGCTCCCGACTCACAGCTATTTGTACTAATTACCCACTGCCGGAACTGCTTGCATGCCTGAATCATTGATGCCTTGCTAGTGTTCCTACAGAGTGTTCGGGTACGGATTGTACTTAGTTATGCGGTTTGCACTCCATTATAACAGTCAATTAAATATGGCTTTGTCTCAGTATTCTAATCTCCTTTGATGACTTTTCTACTCGACATTGGCAGAGTTGTGAAACATCCTGATAAAGTTTCAGAAATCTACAAGTTGAAGATGAGACCTAATCCATTGTCCTAGATAGGCGTGTCTTTTAGAGTAGGTAACATTATTTTAGGTCTTCTGACTGTGAATATTATTCGTCACTTGGATTTATGGACATATTACCATCATCATCATCTCAGCCTTAGGAAGTCCACTGCTGGACATAGGCCTCCCCCATGGGCTTCCAAAATGACCGATTGGAAGCGGCTTGCATCCAGCGTATTTCCGCCACTTCTATGAGGTCACCTATCTCCACTCCACTCTTGAAGTTGTCGACGAATACGTCTACCTAGGACAAACGGTTTGACTAGGCAGGTCCAACTTTGCGAGGTTAATCTTCGAATCCAACTCGGTTGGGCAGCGTTCGGGAAACTCAAAAGCGTCTTTTCGTCTGATATACCTCAATGCCTCCAGTCGAATTACGACCACTGTGTGTTATCAATGACGACATACGGAACTAAAACGTGGTCCCTAACTATGGGCTTTATAAGGAAGCTCAAGGTCACGCAACGAGCTATAGAGAGGGCTATGCTCGGAGTCTCTCTACGAGATCAAATATAAAATATGAAGAGATCTGTAGACGTACGAAATTATTTTATGTGAATATAAATTCAGCAAAGTACTCTGAGAAATCCTCAGTGTCTCAGTGAATACTTTGTTCCGCCGTCCGCCTTCTCTTCTGACCATTTAAGTGTTCAGTACATCTCTACTGAGTCTCGTGACCCGTCTAGCGACATATTCAAACTTGATTATAACAATTTTGATAACATATTTATTATCCTTGAAAAACACAAATGTAATTATGTAGATAGATAAACTCTTTATTGTACACCATTGAACAAATAAAATATGACCAACAACTCCGTACTTACGTACTTAATTTAAATAAAATCTGTGACAGTAACATTGTAGGATAAAAAATATAAAGCGTTATCCTACATTTAAAACAACACAAAAAGTACGTCAAAGTAACTGAAAATTCATCACTTAATATTCATTATAATTTTCCACATTTGTTAGTACTTACGTTCATAAGCCGAAACACCATGCCGTACCGCCGTAGGGTAACCGCGGGTAAACCGTCATGCTCGCTGTGTCGTAAATTATTGTGTTACATTTTAATTTCGGCGAGAAATGTCTCATCAAGCGCGTTTTCCGCTCGTGGGGAAATTTATAACCTTAAGCTTGCTGTGCGGGAGATTGCTTATAGCGTACGAGACGATATTAAAGTCATATAAGTTGTTGGTTATTGTTTTAATGTTAAGTCGGAACAATTATTATTGTTGACATTAATAATGCTTTAACAGGATGATCCAAGAGTAATATTTATTTGCTGTTTAAATTTTAATATTTAATTATTATTTTTTAAATATACCTTTACTAGTATTTTTGAATTTGTAAACTTTGGTTAAAAAAATCATTTGACTAAAATAACTACGTATTTTAATATCATAAGCCATTTTACCTATAACAAACACAGTTAATTTTAAAAACAATAGACTCAATAATTGCGTTAGTAAAACCAAATATCTGGAGTTCGTTATACTTACGCAGTCTTAGTTGGATATCTTACTAACCATATTTTAACATAATTGACATGTCGACATGACTAAAAATAACTTTTTTCTTTATTTTATGTAAGTGATGCTTTTTTTATAACTATTTATCTAAAAAATACTTTGTCCTGTCACACTTGAAAGGACACACATTTAACGACACCTCGTAATCAAAATCGATCATAGGCAAAATCGTTTAGGCAACAGGTAATCTTACATAAGCATATATGTACTTATATCTTACATTCATATACTTGAAAAAAGTTACCCTCGTTTTTGAGCAGTTGGATAATTAAAATATAGAATTTCAAGCCATGTTCTGACTAGCCCAAATATCCTCTCATTTTTGTTACATTTTAGCCAACCTGTCTCGTCTCGTTGCTTCTAAATAATACTCTATAAGAAATTCTTTATAGTAATAATTTCGCGGAAAGGGTACGCCACGGTGCTGTATTCTATAGGTATTTATGGAATCTTAACATAGGAAGGCTTAACGCGGTAATATTCTTGATGGAATGCGACATTTCAGAGGAAAGGTTGCGGAAAGGTGTTACTGCTCACTGATAAAATGTTTTGTAGAAAAAGACGGAAGTTTTTCTTTTGAGCTACCAATAGAAATACAGGAAATATTGTTGTTGTCAAAGAACTGAAGAAGTTCTATTTATAAGCGCTCTATTTTTAAAAGAAGTCGCTTTTTTATTTAAAAAAAAGCATCTTCTTCTAGAATTAGATCGCTGTTCTAAAATTAAAATCATGATTGCCACTGCTGGCGTCATCATGATTATTATACACAGCCTTCCTTTTCTTATTTACTGTGTATCTATTTAACGCTGTCTCGTTATCTGCCTTTTTAATCAGTTATAGCCAAGTTTGAGCCGCAAAACCTGACAAATTCGATAAATCCATTCCGATCTAATTGCTATCTGGATGGCCCTTTGCTTGTCTTACTTTTTCCATTACATTGGCAGTAAAGTTTTACTGCACCTGTAATCGTAATGTAATATCAGAATACCCCCTTTTATATATAGATGTAATTTATATATCTGGGTTATTCGTTTTTTTACGTAGGTACCTACCTCTTTTTTGGCTCAGTTATAGATTTCAATACAAATACATTAGATCTCATATAACTATTATCATGTAAATTACATCAAATAATAATAATAATATCCGCTGTAGCCAAATCACAAGCAAAGCGCCAAATGTTCAACAATCAGAGCGGGCAAAACTACTCGTTAAACTTTATGCAGTTTGTTCAGAGCTCGAATTACCATTGTACAGACTGTAATGGGCTTCATTTAGATTATTTTTGAATATTATATTTATCAACGGGTAGTGAGGAATATAGACGTACGAAATTCACCGAAATAGTGGCAGTGGGCAGGGCATATAGCACGTAGAACTGATGGCCGATGCGACCGAAAAGTTATAGAGTAAAGACCCATACACCGGCAAGAGCTTCACGACATAATTCCACCCTCCCGATTTCACTACAGGTCTAGCAGAAAGTCGGCGGATTACCACTCGTTTCTCGTTAAAATGCCAAAAATCTGTACTCAGTGATATCGATCTACATTCTTGTTGCGTACTGCACAAGAATGGAGTTCTTTACCGCTATCTCTGTTTCCTGAGACCTACAATCTCGGAATTTTCAAGGCTAGAGCGAATAGATATCTTCTAGATCGACGAGCCCCATCCTCGGCCACACCGTTACTTAACATCAGGTTCACCATCGAGATGGTGGTCAATCGTTCAATTTATAAAAAAATGCAGGGTAGTACAAAAATCCAAGGTGCACAGACGACCTCGTATTAGTGGAAGGAAACGCTGGTTGCAGGGCGAGCGATAACTTTTTGTTTAATATATGGGAAAAATCTATAATGACCCGCAGTGGACTTCTTGTACCTGAGAGGATGATGATGAGGCACTGTGGTTAAAAACTGAAACTACTTTAAAGTGTGTACAGTACCTAATTATTATATTGAGCAAAATAAACTAAACTACTTTTTCAAACAAAAATACTTCTATTCTAGAAACGTAATTAGGATCGTAGAAATGTAGTCATAAATATACAACCCAAACCCAACTGTGTGACTTGTTACTAGCGAGGAAACTAGCCTTAAACCAGCCTTGCCAGCCTAGCCTTGAACTAGCCTTAGAGTCTTCCACTGCGAAGTTCGAGTAGTCCTATTATTTTGTTTTCGCAAACTAGATCAAAAAGTTTAGCTAGGAACCATTGTTATACTTGTCGTCAGTACCTACATAACTGTGTGTGGTCTTCAAATTAATTTGATGTTTTATTTGGTAGTAAACCTTCTAAGTTCGCGGCAGCCTAGTCGGGAGACCGTCTGACTTGCGATCCGCAGGTCCTGGGTTCGAAACCCGCGGCACGCACCTCTGTCTTTTCGAAGTTATGTGCTTATTGTTGATTGCCGCCAACTTCAAACGGTGAAGGAAAACATCGTGAGGAAACCTACATGTCTGAGAGTTCTCAATGATCTTGAAGATGTGTGGAGTCTGCCAACCCGCACTTGGCCAGCGTGCCAGACTATGGCCTAACCCTTCTCACAATGAGAAGATGGCCCGCGCCCAGCTTCGGCCCGCGTCCTGTTTGTACAAACTGTCCCACTGGACAGTTTGTACAAACAGGACCGATAAAAAAACTCCTTTTTTTAGGGTTCCGTACCCAAAGGGTAAAAACGGGACCCTATTACTAAGACTTCGCTGTCTGTCTGTCTGTCTGTCTCCAGGCTTTATCTCATAAATCGTGATAGCTAGAAAGCTGAAATTTTCACAAATGATGTATTTCCGTTGCCGCTACAACAACAAATACTAAAAATTAAAAAAAAAAAAAAAATTAAGGGGGGTACCCCATACAATAAACGTGTTTTTTTCGTATTTTTTTGCTCAATATTAAAAACGGTAACAGGTAGACGCTTCAAATTTTCACAGAATATTTACTAGTATATTACCTTTCAAAATAAATAATTAAATAACAATAAAGTAAATATTAAAGGGGGGCTCCCATACAACAAACGTAATTTTTAAGCAATTTTTACTCGATCTTAATTAACAGGTAGAAACTTGAATATATGTAAGTAAATATTTAGAAATATATTAACTATAAAAATAAATACCTAATCTAATACATAAAAACTCACAAAATTAAAATAATCCGTGCATCTAAACGCGGTGCGAGCGCCGCGCCGCGGTGTGGTGGTGGCACGAGCGCGAGGCGGTTGCTAAGCAACGGCCGCGCGGGTAGCGGAGGAGGTAACATCACGGAGCGGGCCATAACCGCGCGTATTCGCGCGAGCGTCGTCATGCTGCCCGGATGTGTATCGAAAACCTACCTATAAGTTTGCAATTTACTACTTGGAATTTCATTGATTTCTCTTTATTTTATAAACAGAACTAAACTTTGTAGTATTATAGATGATAGTACGGAACCCTTCGTGCGCGAGTCCGACTCGCACTTGGCCGATTTTTCATAAATAATTTCAATCAGCCTAAAGGCTGTTATCAAGTACGTTTATTCACTAACATTAAACAAATTATAACAGCACACAGTCTGTTTTGTTATTACTGGTAACAAAATTTAACGAAGAAACCTACTTCAAGATACGCAATTCGTTTACTTGTATGACATATTTTTCCAGTTATTTTGTTATAAAAACTAAAGTACTAAGCCGATTTTGGTAAAATATATATGGCACCGCCATGAAGTATGACCTACCAAATATAATCATCAAAATCAATTCATAATTGCCGAAGTAATCGCTAAACAAACAATACAAAAATAAAACCGGTCAAGTGCGCGTCGGAATTGCGCACGAATGGTTCCGTACGTATGTATCTATAATAAAACCGGCCAAGTGCGAGTCGGACTCGCGCACGAAGTGTTCCGTGCCATTATCTATAATAATCGGCCAAGTGCGAGTCGGACTCGCGCACGAAGGGTTCCGTACTATCATCTCTACAAAGTTTAGTTCTGTTTATAAAATAACGAGAAATCAACGAAATTCCAAGTAGTAAATTGCAAACTTATAGGTAGGTTTTCGATACACATCCGGGCAGCATGACGACGCTCGCGCGAATACGCGCGGCTATGGCTCGCTCCGTGATGTTACCTCCCCCGCTACCCCGCTAAACCGGCGCTCGCACCGCGTTTAGATGCACGGATTATTTTCATTTTGTGAGTTTTTATGTATTAGATTAGGTATTTATTTTTATAGTTAATATATTTCTAAATATTTACCTACAAATATTCAAGTTTCTACCTTTTAATTGAGATCGAGTAAAAATTGCTTAAAAATTACGTTTGTTGTATGGGAGCCCCCCTTTAATATTTACTTTATTGTTATTTAATTATTTATTTTGAAAGGTAATATACAAGTAAATATTCTGTGAAAATTTGAAGCGTCTACCTGTTACCGTTTTTAATATTGAGCAAAAAAATACGAAAAAAACACGTTTATTGTATGGGGACCCCCCTTAATATTTTTTATTTTTTATTTTTAGTATTTGTTGTTATAGCGGCAACGGAAATACATAATTTGTGAAAATTTCAGCTTTCTAGCTATCACGGTTTATGAGATACAGCCTGGAGACAGACAGACAGACAGACAGACAGACAGACAGACAGACAGACAGACAGACAGACAGACAGACAGACAGACAGACAGCGAAGTCTTAGTAATAGGGTCCCGTTTTTACCCTTTGGGTACGGAACCCTAAAAACCACAAAAAAATCACGTTTGTTGTATGGGAGCCTCCCTTAAATATTAATTTTATTTTAATTTAATTATTTGTTTTTAAAGTAAATAATATAATTTAATATTCTGTGAATATTTCAAGCGTCTACCTGTTGCCGTTATCAATATCGAGCAAAAAAATCACGTTTCTTGTATTGGAACCCCCTTAAATATTTATTTTATTCTGTTTTTTAGTACTTGTTGTTATAGCGGCAACAGAAATACATCATCTGTGAAAATTTCAACTATCTAACTATAACGGTTCATGTGATACAGCCTGGTGACAGACGGACGGACAGACATACAGCGGAGTCTTAGTAACAGGGTCCCGTTTTACCCTTTGGGTACGGAACCCTAAAATCATACAGTCGAATTAAAACCTCCTTTATGGAAGTCGGTTAAAAATAAAACACACGACTGTAAAATGTAGAACTAACCCACTATTTTTCGATGACATTATAAATAGGAATAGGTTTCGTACAGGCAGCGTACCCAGCATGCTGACTACCACTGCCTGCAAGTCCTACAACTGATCATGGGTTTGAGCATTTGGATTGTTTTTACACCTTTATCGCTTTGAGGTAATCGATTTGATTTTTGCAGTAGGTTAGTTAGTTAAATATGTGTAGGTTGTATATTGTTTTTTTTTTTGTAGTTTTCATACAGGTATAAATATGTCTTCGACCGCAATTGGTTTCGTACGAGCTATGCTCAGAGTTTTTCTGCGAGATCGAATCAGAAATGAAGGGATCCTTAGACTACGAAAGTCACTGACATAGCACAGCGGATTAGCAAGTTGCCATAGTACCTCGAACAATGAGGTCGAAAGTTCTCGAGTGGAGACCACTCACCGGCAAGCGCAGCGTAGGAATACCAGCCACGAGACAGACAGTTGACCTCATACAAGTGGCGGGAAGACGCTGGATGCAAGCCGCTTCCAATCGGTCTTTTTGGAAATCCGTGAGGAAGGCCTATGTCCAGCAATGGACTTCTGATGATGATGAATGACAAGTCTAAATCCATTAACCTGCTAAGGCTGTAGGGCATGCCAAAGACACATACTCACATACATACATACTGCCCCCACATACATCTATAAGCCCCCCTACGGCAGTCGGTTATATATACGTCACGATAGCTTCATTCAATCTCTGCTTCTATGCCACTATATAGGATTAACAAATTTCTTTTCGTCAGTACTCTGTCAGTCTTTGTTGTTGCTCTATGTAGACATCTCCCGATTCTATCCATTCATCATTCATCATAATGTCTAGAGCTCTGTTACACGAAATATACAAAACAAAACCTCCCAAATTTGATTAACACAAACGAGCATTGGCATTCAATAAAAGCGGACCCGATTCATATAAACAGAATAAAACTAATTCTTAGTCAATTAAAACTTTACCAATTATCATAAACACATGGAACAATGGGAAGTATAGAACAATACTCGGTAGTACGAAAACATTACTTTTATTAGTTGCCTGTTTCTGATTCTATTCCGGATTCAGCGACATTTCTGTTGAGATAACTTGTGACGCTAATGTACTTATTTGTACTTAAATGTATTGAAAATTTGATGCTTAAGCTACGATAAACTAATTATTTTTTATTTTTAGGGTACCGTAGTAACTACAAGGAACCCTTATAGTTTCACCATGTCCGTCTATCTGTTCGCGGCTTTGCTCAAAGGCTATTAGTACTAGAAAGCTGTAGCTTGGCATAAATATGCATATTTAGTTAAGCCGAGAAAGTCCTAAAATAAAATTTTGAAAAAAACCGCCCGTACATGTAAAGTGGATATTAATTTATTTTTTTCGCATCTACCCCATCGTGAAAAGTATCGTTGAATAGGCAATCAAAAAATATTGTAGGAAGAGGTGAACCTGGTGAACCTTTTTTTTAGGGATCCGTTTGTGCGTTTGTGAAATATTAAGCTTTGAAGTGAATTTTTTTGTTAGGTTTCAAGTGTCGTTCCCCCGTCTTATGGTTGACTTTAGAGATATAAAAATAAATATGTTGGCAATCCTCAATGATCTTGAAAATGTGTGAAGTCTGCCAACCCACACTTGGCCAGCGTGGTGGACTATGGCCTTACCCTTCTTACAATGAGAAGATGGCCCGTGCCCAGCAGTGGGACAGTTTGTGCAAACAGGGCTGATTTTGATTTTGATTGATCCTAGATAATAAAATTAAAAGGAAAACTATCACGGCTAAGTAGGCTTTACAAGTTAACGAGTAATAGTCAATCAAATTAAATTCAATTTAAATTCTTAAGACTAGTAAAAAAAAATATGTGCAAATTTCATTTAAACTAACATAAGTTAACTCATTTGTTCATAGTATCCCCATTTTAAGTTCACATAAATTATGATGTGCAACTATGGAACCCTACTTTACGCAAAGTACGACACGGACTTGGCCGCATATTATAATAATACTTCACTAAGGCCCACTTGCACGTTCCAGGGTTAGCGTAACTAACTCTGAGTTAACTGCTAACACAGAGTTAAATAAATAATTTATCTTGCGTCGCTAATAGTTAGAAGTAAACCCAGGGTTACATTTTTAAATATTTAACCCACCGATGTGGGAGGGTTAAGTCGGTTAACTCTGGGTTAGTGAAGCGTATGTCAAAATTAATTGAGGTGAAGTTCAGCAGTTTATTGTGTACATCTATTCTATTTTATCGTGTTGTTAATTAAAATATCGAAGTGATGAACAATTTATTATTCTCTGATAATGATGAAGAAATGATTGAGTATATTAGTGCAAACTTCTATGACAGATGGGTCACCGAACGGTCAGATTATTATACTTAATTTACAGAGGGATAAAGACTTGCATAGAAGATTTCGACTTGAAAAAGAAAGAAAAGCGTGGTTTACTTATTGAGCAAATCATCATTGTCACCATCTGTGAGTGACGTCACAAATTCTCTTGAAACACCCATTTAGTACCTGGCCTTTATCTTACGTTATGCGAGCGAGAGCGAGACACTATACAGTTAAATTCTAACGTCGTCAACTGTTATCCAATGAAAGGCATACAAGTATTATTCATCTTTGGTCGGATTATAATAGAAGCCCATAAAGATTTCAATGTTCCCAGTTAAAAAAAAAGAAATGTCGGGTTACTTGTGGGTTTGTTAACCCGGTGTTAATTTTGAGTGGTGCAAGGCTTATTGAGAGTTAAAATTTTAACTATCTAACCCAGAGTTAACAAACTCTAAATTTATATATTTAACCCAACGATGCGTGCAAGTGGGCCTAAAACAGAGATTACTTTTTATAGTTGAAATCAAAAACGTAGATAATTCAGTAAGAAGGTAGCGAAAATAAACATTGAGTTAGTAAATAAGGTTGTATAAAACCTGATACTAACTTGGAAAGTAACATCAAAACTTTGTACGACTTGTTTATTTACTTGATTAGATCTTATTTGTTTTTAAAGCCTATAAAGTTGAGGAGTTTCATGAAATCTTGTTACTTATTATCTACTTTTACGCCTACATAGATAAAAACTTTTATGTCGTTTAATCTAAGGCATCACTTTTTATATTTACCTACACGAAAGCAAATTTCTTATAATAGAAAAAATAATCGGCCAAGTGCGAGTCGGACTCGCGCACGAAGGGTTCCGTACTATCGTCTATAATACTACAAAGTTTAGTTCTGTTTATAAAATAACGAGAAATCAACGAAATTCCAAGTAGTAAATTGCAAACTTATAGGTAGGTTTTCGATACACATCCGGGCAGCATAGCGCATGGCTCGCTCCGTGATGTTACCTCCCCCGCTACCCGCGCGGCCGTTGCTTAGCAACCGCCTCGCGCTCGCGCCACCACCACATCGCGGCGCGGCGCTCGCACCGCGTTTAGATGCACGGATTATTTTCATTTTGTGAGTTTTTATGTATTAGATTAGGTATTTATTTTTATAGTTAATATATTTCTAAATATTTACTTACAAATATTCAAGTTTCTACCTGTTAATTAAGATCGAGTAAAAATTGCTTAAAAATTACGTTTGTTGTATGGGATTTAATATTTACTTTATTGTTATTTAATTATTTATTTTGAAAGGTAATATACAAGTAAATATTCTGTGAAAATTTGAAGCGTCTACCTGTTACCGTTTTTAATATTGAGCAAAAAAAATACGAAAAAAACACGTTTATTGTATGGGGACCCCCCTTAATATTTTTTTTTGAATTTTTAGTATTTGTTGTTATAGCGGCAACGGAAATACATCATTTGTGAAAATTTCAGCTTTCTAGCTATCACGGTTTATGAGATACAACCTGGAGACAGACAGACAGACAGACAGACAGACAAACAGACAGACAGACAAACAGACAGCGAAGTCTTAGTAATAGGGTCCCGTTTTTACCCTTTGGGTACGGAACCCTAAAAATAGGATTTTTTCATAACGAACAAATGCGTTTGCATGCAAAAATACGCTAAAATATTAATTTACCTGTCTAAAAAATATATTTACCTATTATATCTGTAAGGATAGTGCGTGAATTAAATTTATTATTTTCCAAGCAGTTGAGTAAAAACTTATGATTTGATAAGCAACAAATATAACTGTCACAACAAAGAAACTAAACATAGTCTCATATAATGTCACATATATAAATTAAGACTTTTTCGCTGCGTTCAAAAAATGTGGAAAGTGGAAGTTCCAAAAAAAATGTTTTCTTACTATACGACCACTTACTTACCATTACCTTACCATAGTGATTACCCCAATTTTGATTCTTACCCCACTATTTGAAACAATGTGATGCCATTCGAGTAATATCGCTTTGTGCGGCTCAGAAAGTGGCAATTACAATTTCCGCCACGTAACACGAGCATTCTGAGAACATGCGACCTAGGATATTCATAGTCGACCCGGATGGCTTTCAAAGGGATCCCGCATACGTAATGCTTACTAGAGATAATATATAGTCGTTGCAAAAAACGCATTCGAGTTTTTGATCGATTTGTATGAGTGTTTCGAATGATGAGGATTGATAAGTGAATTTTAATAAAAAATACGTAAATTTGTTTTCAATTTACTTGTGTACTTTCGTTTTTATTCAGTCAGACTAATAATTATATTATAGTTTAAAAAACTGAAAAACCGATTTCAAAATTTTGTTTAAAAAATATACTGAAGTGTAGTTGGCGATGTAGTTTGCAAGGAATTAGAGTTTAACTCCAAATTTATCTGTATTAGGTAAATGGAGGCGTCAATATGCTGATATTAAATATTGAATTGGCAATAAATCAAAAACTTGCACTACCAATCCACGGTCAAGAACGTTTCAACTTGAGAGACATTTTGTTGAGCTCAACGTCAACTAATCAGATAGAACAAAACTATTTTTTTTTAACCGGCCAAGTGCGAGTCAGACTCGCGCATGAAGGGTTCCGTACCATTATAAAAACGGCAAAAAAAAACACATATGTTATATGGGAGCCCCCCTTAAATATTAATTTTAATTTAATTTAATTATTTATTTTTGAAGTAAATAATATAACTCAATATTCTATGAATATTCCAAGCGTCTACCTGTTGCCGTGATCAATATGGAGCAAAAACGAGCAAAAACATCACGTTTATTGTATGGGATCCCCCCTTAAATATTTATTTTATTCTGTTTTTTAGTACTCGTTGTTATAGCGGCAACAGAAATACATCATCTGTGAAAATTTTAACTGTCTAACTGTCACGGATCATAAGATACAGCCTGGTGACGGACGGACGGACGGACGGTAAGACAGCGAAGTCTTAGTAATAGGGTCCCGTTTTTACCCTTTGGGTACGGAACCCTAAAAAATATATAAATTATTTTTTGACCCATTAATTTTGACTGGATGCTGATAGTTTGACATTTTAGATTTTAATTCGTTTTTTTTTTAGTTTTTTTTTAGATGTTAATTCGTTTTTTTTTTTTGCATTTTCCTTTTCTAAATAAGACACCTTAATCAATCGATCATTCGATCTAGTTTTCCCATCTCTATCCCCATGGTCCGTATTTCATTCATTATGACGGGTTGAAAGTTGCAGAATGGCTGCGCGATTAATTTCTAGTTTGGGATAACGATTTAACAGATGGTTGATCGCCGTTCGAATAGTATAACGATTCGATATTTGGCTATCTAGTGGCTTACTTTCATATTTGATCATTGTTACAGTAAAGGCTACAATAAGGCTACAATCATAATATTATAATTTACATTTTATTTGGCTGTAAGGAATAAAACTGAACTACTTAAAAAGGAACTACATAGTTCCTAAACATTGGCATAAAGGCTACAATAAGGCTACAAACATAATATAATTTACATTTTATTTGGCTACTGTAAGGAATAAAACTGAACTTTAAAAAGGAACTACATAGTTCCTAAACATTGGCATAAAGGCTACAATAAGGCTACAATCATAATATAATTTACATTTATTTGGCTACTGTAAGGAATAAAACTGAACTACTTAAAAAGGAACTACATAGTTCTTAAACATTGGTATAAAGGCTACAATAAGGCTGCAATCATAATATAATTTACATTTTATTTGGCTACTGTAAGGAATAAAACTGAACTACTTAAAAAGGAACTACATAGTTCCTAAACATTGGCATAAAGGCTACAATAAGGCTACAATCATAATATAATTTACATTTAATTTGGCTACTGTAAGGAATAAAACTGAACTACTTAATAAGGAACTACATAGTTCCTAAACATTGGCATACATTTTATTATGACTAACATACAAGAAAACAAAAAATATTCTGTACTGGCCTTGTGGCTCAGTTGGTAGTGTGTCTAAGTCTACCTGCTGAACTGAAAGGTCGTGGGTTCGATCCGCACCCAGATCAAACATTTGTGTGATGAGCATGGATGTTTGTTCTGTATCTGAGTGTTTCTAATATGTATTTAATTACAAAAAAAATATATATGTATTCTATCAGCCATCTAGTTCCGTAATACAAGCTTTGCTTAGTTTGGGCTAGATGGTGTTGTGTGAAATGTCCACAAATATTTATTTATTATTAACACTTAATTAGAAACAAAAAGGTTTTTGTTACTAACAACAGGTAGTCGCAAATTAAATTCCGTTTTATTTAAAATTGTCTTGACATCTACAAAATATTATTATTTTATAATAAACGTCTAAACGTTGTATCTACTTGACTTTTTAACCGATTTCCATAAAGAAGGAGTTCTTAATTGTACTGTAGTGTTTTTAAATGTTTTTTACGCGATTACTTAGTACGTAACTCAGAGGCGGTCCCATATAAATTTAATCAAAATTGGTTCAGTACTTTAATTTATGAAAAAAAAAATTGAAAAAATGTCACCCAAGTAAACGAATTGTGTATTTTGAAGTTGGTTTTTTAAATTTTTTAAACTACAATTATTTAATATTTCATTGCATAAAAATGTTAATAATATACAAAACAAACTTTCGTCTCCTTTAGTTCAGAACTTTTAAAACTAACAGCTGAAGTAGTTTAACGCCAATGATTGTCCGCGGAGCTCCAGACACGGTTTAAACTTAGAGCAGCTTAAAAACAAAGAAGTCTCATTTTTACTACAAGACTAAGCACAACTTTAAGCTTCATAAAGCAAGTTGCACATAATATGCAGCTTTTTGCGCAATAATTGAAATTCGATTTTATGAATTATTGGTTTAATTTCAGATCGATTTCATTATTATTTATATTCATAATAATATACTAGCAGTACAATAGACCTCGTGAGAACAAACTGAAAAAGTCTGTGCTCGCGAGATTCGCATTCAGATTCATATTCCAAATTCTTGTTCAAAATTGAGCATCGAATGCTTCTTTCAAATGTTAACAAAATCAACCGTCACAATATGTCTTGTAGCAAACTCCTGTTTTCAAATGAGATTTCATAATCTTATTTGACGTGACAACGTCTAATAAATCGATGAACGCCGGCTGCATGCACGAAAATGTATGACTCATTGTCCAGTTGGGTTACGCTCCTTGTCCCGTTACGCGCGCGCGCGCTTTCGGTGGCTGAGGAAGCGGGTAGTGTGCGCCGCGCTCGACCGTCCGCGTCTCCGCGACTCCGCGTCGCTTCAATTATCATTCCTCGGAGCTCGCGCGCGGACGTATGTTGTCACGCGTAAGCCGACTTTACAGACAACCAATTTTTTTTCGATAATCTCTTGACTGACCTTGCTCATATTTGAAATTCATCTTTAGAATTTAATAAAAAAATGTTCTAACAAATATTATTTAAATTGGTCAGTAAATAGAACCGCAGCAAAATTCTCTTCTTTTTGGGAGAAATACCTCACTTACCAAAAATCCTCGACGAAAAAGAAATTGTATGAAATGTTTCGTCAAGATTTGTTAAAAGATAGGACCAGTTCGGGATCAGGGAGGGAGCAGGGAAGGAGCAGGGAGGTCGGATCTGGGGCATGATGGAAGCGAGGTGGGAGCGGGGTGGGAGCGTGGTGAAAGCAGGATGAGCGCAAAGCGGTTTGAGTTGATAGTGATGACATGACAGTGGTAATTTTCCAACGCGTACGAAGTTTCAGGCAACAGCTAGTAATCAAAAGTACTTGCTCTAGCTAGCTTCGGATATTGTATACAGGGCTTAAGGCCCAAGTAGGCGACGGCAAGCTAAGTTCGTGACTTAGCAGTTAGCTTAGCTAAGTTATCTCGTTAGCAGCTAAACGAATCTAGTTAGCTATCTTGTGAACGGATGATAATTACTATTTAAACAATTCCATTCTCGTGCAGTACGCATCGACAACGTGGACCGATACCAATGAGCAAATGAATACATTGTGGAAAATATTTTACAGGCAAGTATTAACATTCTATCTAATATTATAGAAGCGATAGCATCTCTGTCTGTCGTCTGTCTCTCTGCTACCTCAAGACGAAACGGCTGAACCAATCGTTATGAAATTTGGCACAGAGATTCTTTAGGACCTGAATATAGAAACTATATTTTATCACCAACACCATCACCGTTTTTTATCACTACGTATATAGCATATGCCTGTCATTAAGCTGTGTAATGTATCAGACAATGCCTACTGTGCCAAGTGTTGTTTATGGCAACAATATATTTAGCATACATATACCAACACAATGGAAGATAGCTGCACCTAATGGAAGATATATGAGTACAACGTAACTGTTTCTGTAACTTGATTATAAATATCTACGACGGAAAACAGTAACCCTGGAAAACCCAACTTTACATCTGAACGAAAAAAAATTAAAAAAAAAGAGAAACCATTTTCTACTTCTAACAATTTATAGGCGATAGTATTAGCACAGCGGCGGTTTGATCCGGCTTAACCCGGTTTGCATCGGTAATAAACTGACGATGCATTAACTAGAAATAGTAAGGGGTGAGAAAATTACAAATTGGAATTAATGGTGATTTTTAATGCTATATTCTTTTGCAAAAGGCTACTATTTTTTTTGTAAAAACCGAAGTTTTCTTCTCTATTTATAGGACAAAAGATTCCATTTCCTATTTCAGAAAGGCAAAAGACAATATGACAAAAGACTACATAATTATAGTTGAAAAAACTAAAAAAACCGACCACAAAATACGCGATTCGTTTACTTGGAAGACATTTTTTCATTTATTTTGTTATAAAAAGCAAAATAATGAACCGATTTTGATAAAATTTATGCAGGAATAACTATAATGTTTACCTACCAATAACCGCGACATTCACGTGGTGGTAAAGTGTGTGATCAAGCCTTTGCGTATTTCTATATAATATCTGTTTATGTAAAATAAAAATACGTCAAGTACCATCAACAAAAATAATTAAGTACCTCAGTTTTGATAAAAAAATACGTAATTTGGTACGATTCCCTCATAAAATCCCAATATAAATTTCTCTCTTATACCTATCATACAATATTTTTCTCTTCCCTTGTATATTTATAGACCTTTAATAAATAACGGACCAGCAAGGAGCGTCTAAAATAAACCAGGCCCTCGGTTTGATGGAAGACGTGCCAAACTTTTTTCCCAAAGATGAATTGCACGAATGTGGTGCTCCACCGTGCCGTTATGATGTTTTGTGTTTTGGGGAAAAAAATAGATTCACACGGTTTGTATAGGTTATTAAATGTAGCTACCCTGATATTGGCGGGGTTTTTGTGGCAATGTTGTTCAGATTTTAGACTACAAATTCTCAAAATACTGTATAAAAGGCGGTCTTATCGCTTGTGGTTTTTTTTGTTTGTTCAGCGATTACTGCGCCAAATTTGAATGAGTTTTATGATTCTTTTTTTTGGTAGTTCATACTTCAGAGTTAATCCCATATAAATTTAACAAAATCAGTTCAGTATTTAAGTTTTTTATAACAAAATAACTGAAAAAATACGTAATTTTCAAGTCGTTTTTTTTTTCACTTTCTAGAACTGCAATTATTTGTTTGAAAGAGGAATTCATCAAGCGTGTTCCTAATTGTTTCATGAAAATCAAATCAGCCGTTTTCTCAAGTTTTTGAGTTTTCTTAACTTATACTTGTGTTTATATACGAAGTAATGTTTAGCCACATCTGAAGCTAGTGGAACTCTTCATCGGACCCGGACGTATCTAATTTCATGGTGCCTTGTACTCCATTCAATAACAATTAATTGTTATTCCGTACAATAGAACCAATTAATATTACCGAGGATGGAAGTATTTAATGTACGGCTGAAATCGTAAGTATGTTTGTTTGTGTACCTAAGTAGTTAAGGAGCTAACGGTGGAGAGAACTTCTGTTTTTGTCAATATGTTATTGTTAATTTTAAATCAAATTTTAGACTATCGGTTACCAAGAGGCGAGTATCTAGGTGGTTTAACGTGTTTTTACCCGACTGCGTACAAAAGGGAGGGTTATGCTTTTCGAGTGTAGGTATGTATGTTTCTATATGACAGCCTACAGCCTAAACGGCTTGACCGATTTTGATGTGCGAGATGTCATTAGATTTATCTTCTCTTCTAGAGTGTCATAGGTTATATTTTTTGTAATAATAATAATACATCGCTTGCAAATAAAAAAAGCGTTTTTTTAACCTCCAACGAACTATTTCGTAACAAACAAGTGATTTTATTAGAATTAGAAGATTGCTTATTTATAATCTTTTACAGCGGATTTACGAATATTTTTTCACAAAAAACGTACACTCAACACTGTATCAAGCGTAAAGAAATTATAAATTATTCTGCAAAAACTGCTTTTCTACAGTCGAATACTTTATTTATCTTTTAATACACATACTTATAAAAAAAAGAAGCAAACATTTTTCCTCGACTGCGCAAGAAGTTATATTTTCTAGTGTATACAGGGTGTTTGTTTGAACACTAGCATTATTGCAGGGTGTTTAGTAAGTACTTGATTCTCGTTCCAAATGATCAAACAAAATAGTTGATTATTCAGAGTAAACACAAAAAAACCGGGCAAGTGCGAGATGGACTCGCGCACGAAGTGTTCCGTACCATTATCTATAAAAACGGCAAAAAGATCACGTTTATTGTATGGGAGCCCCCCCGTAAATATTAATTTTATTTTAATTTAATTATTTATTTTTAAAGTGAATAATATAATTCAATATTTTGTGAATATTTTAAGCGTCTACCTGTTGCCGTTTTCAATATCGGGCAAAAAAATCACGTTTGTTGTATGGGAGCTTAAATATTTATATTATTCTGTTTTTTAGTATTTTTTGTTATAGCAGCAACAGAAATACATCTTCTGTGAAAATTTCAACTCTCTAACTATTACGGTTCATGAGACACAGCTTAGTGATACAGCTTAGTGACAGACGGACGGACGGACGGACAGACAGCGAAGTCTCAGTAATAGGGTCCCGTTTTTACCCTTTGGGTACGGAACCCTAAAAATAAGGACACTCAAACCACGCGCGCCGAGAGTTTAGGTGCGTGGGATCCATAAATGGAATCTTGGGGAAACTTAGGTAACCAAGGTTTTGCTAGTTTTTTAACCGACATCCAAAAAGAAGGAGGTTCTCAATTCGACTGCTTGTTTTTAGGGTTCCGTACCCAAAGGGTAAAAACGGGACCCTATTACTAAGACTTCGCTGTCTGTCTGTCTGTCTGTCTGTCTCCAGGCTGTATCTCATAAACCGTGATAGCTATAAAGCTGAAATTTTCACAAATGATGTATTTTCGTTGCCGCTATAACAACAAATACTAAAAATAAAAAAAATAAAAATATTAAAGGGGGTCCCCATACAATAATCGTGTTTTTTTCGTATTTTTTTGCTCAATATTAAAAACGGTAACAGGTAGACGCTTCAAATTTTCACAGAATATTTACTTGTATATTACCTTTCAAAATAAATAATTAAATAATAATAAAGTAAATATTAAAGGGGGGCTCCCATACAACAAACGTAATTTTTAAGCAATTTTTACTCGATCTTAATTAACAGGTAGAAACTTGAATATTTGTAAGTAAATATTTAGAAATATATTAACTATAACAATAAATACCTAATCTAATACATAAAAACTCACAAAATGAAAATAATCCGTGCATCTAAACGCGGTGCGAGCGCCACGCCGCGGTGTGGTGGTGGCGCGAGCGCGAGGCGGTTGATAAGCAACGGCCGCGCGGGTAGCGGGGGAGGTAACATCACGGAGCGAGCCATAGCCGCGCGTATTCGCGCGAGGGTCGTCATGCTGCCTGGATGTGTATCAAAAACCTACCTATAAGTTTGCGATTTACTACTTGGAAGTTCGTTGATTTCTCGTTATTTTATACGATTTTCTGTCATAGATGATAGTACGGAACCCTTCGTGCGCGAGTCCGACTCGCACTTGGCCGATTTTTTTTGTATGTTTTTTACGCAATTACTCCGCCAATTATGGATTGTTTGATGATTCTAGTGGTAATGATTTTTTGGTAGGTAATACCTCAGAGGTGGTCCCATATTTTTATCAAATCTGTTTAGTGCTTTGGTTTTTATAACAAAATAAACGGAAACATTATCATCCATGAAAATGAATTGCGTATTTTGAAATCGGTTTTTTTTCCAGTATTTTAAGCAGTAAGTAATTATTTTTAATTTTTTTCGGTATCATTTCTTTATACGTGACCCCTGATTAATATGTCCTTGAATATGACTAGTGTTCAAACAGTCACCTTGTATGTACGTTTCTATATTACCTCCTACAATATAAACTACTTAACCGAATTTGAGGAAATTATATCAAACTAAA
This sequence comes from Lycia hirtaria, assembly GCA_947563715.1. Classification (NCBI taxonomy): domain Eukaryota; kingdom Metazoa; phylum Arthropoda; class Insecta; order Lepidoptera; family Geometridae; genus Lycia; species Lycia hirtaria. The sequence continues at coordinate 33,634,060 of OX387375.1, forward strand.
ATTATTTCAAACAAAATTTTTAATTGTTTCCAGAAGTAATTTTTCTGATTATATTATGATGTACTTCTTAAATAGTAGATCATTATTTTTCCTGGAGCTCTTGGCGTATAATTTTTAATCACAATTGCGCTGTAAGCTCGGTTGGTTTTGTTTGTAACTCGGCAACTGTAATTTGAAGGTAATTTAATGAAAGATTCGTATATCAATTTAATATTCATTTTACAGGTTGTGGTTCTGAAATCAATTCATTTCAGAACTCTGGTATAATAATAATTGGAAACAATTAATGTTTTATGGACCGGCAAGCGCAGCGTAGGAAGACCAGCCACAAGGTGGATAGAAGATATTATAGTGTGGAAGAGTGTGGCAGGCAGGAAGACGGAAAGTGGCAGGAAGACGCTGGATGCAGGCCGCCTCCAACCGGTCTTTTTAGAAATCCATAGGGAAGTCTTTTTTCCAGCAGTAGATTCTTGTGGCTAAAATGATGATGATGATGAAGGCATGTTCAAAGTGCATACACTTCAGTGAACAATTTGAGCGCAACTGCGCTTCGTTATAGACCGCAATGGTCGTTAAACTACAATCAAGTTTGCGGTCAAGTGCAAGCCTGTCTAAATAAATCCCACACTAACAACTTATTACTTTAAGCCTATTTTGACTTACTATACTGGGCAAAGGCTTTCCTATGTTCTAAATACTTTACTAATACTTTAAAATATTCCCCAAACCGTATAACCCAGGTCAAGGTAGCTTCAGTAAGCGCTGCCGTTGTTCAAGCGCTGCTTGTAAAGCGGTTTCAAGCTGGTTCCCAGTCATTGTGCGCTGAATGGGCGCATGAAAATTAAAAGTCCGCCGTGCAAACTGCAAGCGACGGGAACCGGAGACGGGCACAGGAAAACGATGGAGTAGATACGTACACTTACTGTATTTACTTTTAATGTGTGATATTGACATCTAATGCCGCGGGTTAGAAAGGTTATTGACGTGGTGACGAAGGCTGGATTGTTAAAACAGAAAATGTTGTGTAATTTTGATGTTTTACATTATATTGTTTATCATTTGCAATGTGTTTTGATACTAAATTGATACTTGCGTTATGTTGTATCACTACAAAAAAACTTATTGTTTCGATAAATGTTTTTATGCTTGGTGCGGGATCTTATTCGTAAGGCTACGCTGTCTGTCTTTCCTACCTTTGCGTGCGAGTGAAACTCTTACTTTGCTGGATTTATTTACTTCACTAGAGTAATGTCAAAACATAGACATATTTTATTTGCGAGAAAAAAAACACAACAATATATGTATAAAATAAATAAAACAACAAATATAAATGTAATTTTTGTCAGTCAAGCCGGTTCCAACACAGCACAGTGCTGTTTGCACAGAATTCGTGGCACTATTTGGCTGTTTGCATTAACCAGCGCTGATCTTTCGTTGGTGACGTCACGCACGCACGATCCCTATATTTACCAGCATGTATGTACAAGAAGATATACAAGACGTAATATTCAACGATAATTTTCAAACTTCCGGAAAACTTTGAAGGTAAAAATAATTATTGATTGTACTGTTAAGTAACCGTTGAAATAGAACATAGTGATATTTACTCACATGGAACATGCTAACACGTGCTTAGTCACTAATGTACTAAGTCACTAGCAATTGTAAATCCCTCTTCACTCACTCCATGTCTGTACAAGAATAGGCATTAGCAAAGTTCACTTACTCGTGTTATTAAAATAAAGTGAAATATATTTTGAAAATTCTTTAACAATACTCCATTATTTCCTGTAATAACGCAGTAAGCTTTCAGGGTTCACTACATGAAATTATGTGAAGTGCATTCGTGTTACATGAAAGTAGACTTAAATTGTGAGGAAATTAAGTCCATAATGCTGCTCTCACTTTCCTGTTAAACAAGGAAGCTATTATTGTTAAAAAGTAACTTTTTTCTTTCAAAATGGCTTTTGTGTTTGAGAATAAGGAGTGCTTGCAATAAAATTTAATAATCAGTAGTTTTTTGAGTCTCGAGTAGATTTTATGAACACAAACTAAAGAAAAATTAAGTGTACTGAAGGTAAGGTACTTTGTAGTACCCTTTTGTGTCTGCTGGAAGTATATTACCTACTTAGAATTTCGAAGGTTGATTAATGGATGAATTAAGGAAATTGGACTTGTAACAGTTATTTTTAACCCTTGACTCAGAAACAGTTATAAGGTTATAGGGTTCAGTATTATAAGATTGACGTGTGTATTTGTTTATCTATGTATCCGTGTCTGTCTGTGGCATCGTAACTCTCAGACGTAAGGGGCCGATTTTAATCTAGTTTTTTTTTTTCTTTGAAAGAGTATTTCATCGAGTGTGTTCTTAGTGTTTTGTTTATATTTTACTTCATAAATCGAAAAATATACATCTTAAAAATATTTAAAAGTTTTTTAGCCTTGTTCTAGCTTGTGCTAATGAAGCTATTTCATATGATACCACACATGATACGGTTAAAGCTTAACTGAACTGGTTAAAACAATTTGGACCCTCCTTCCTTCCATAAAGACCCTTTTTTGTGATTAAATTAAAAATGTACCATTTTCGGATTTTTTCCTTTAATATAAAAATGCTTCTTGCCAAATTTCACAGTTATAGGTCAACGGGAAATATCCCATAGGTACCCCATAGGTTTTGATTCCCTTGCGAGTGTCGAAATATGCGTTTTTACGACATACCTATTCTGCTGTAACTTTTTTTATGAAAACTGAGAAGTTTGATTTTTCTCTCTGCAGCAAGAGACTATATTTGATTTATATATTTATATTACTATATAAATATGATTTGCGTATATGGTTTTAATTTCAACTCGATACCTTCACACGTTCCCGATATACAGGTCTTGAGAGACGGACGGACGGACAGACGGACAGGCGGACAACAAAGTGATCCTATAAGGGTTCCGTTTTTTCCTTTTGAGGTACGGAACCCTAAAAACCGATAAAGCCCTGAAAACAATATTTCAGTGAAATTACAATATTTTTTGTAGTAAAATACGAAACGTATCTCGAGATTGGAAAACATTTCTCCAGCATTTATCATGTGATATGAGACCGGAATATATTACTTTACGGCAAAACTCACGGAGCGTCAAATTCGTGTGCGCAAATTATCATATTAATACAAGCTTACCAGAAAATAATACTGCGAAAACACAGCGTTGTTTATTTCATATATGAGTTTATTCAATATATGAGTTGACTAGCATGCCCCGCGAACCTGCACAAAAATTGGTTGTCTGTAAAGTCGGATTACGGACGATAGTTAACGTGACAACGTTATAACAAAACATTGATGAAATGATGATGATGTAACGGGACAATGAGCGTAACAGGACAATGAGTCATACTTTTTCGTGCGTGCAGCCGGCGTTCATCGATTTATCCGTCAAAATGTAACAAATAAAATATTTGTGGCAATTTTAACACTGTGTCATGCCTCAAATTTAACGAGAATTGTACTATGGAACTAAGTAGCTGATAGAATAAATAGATTTTTTATAAAATTATTTTATTAACCCCCGACCCAAAAAGAGGGGTGTTATAAGTTTGACGTGTGTATCTGTGTATTTGTGTAGATGTATACCTGTGTGTCTGTCTGTGGCATCGTAGCTCTCAAATGGATGGACCGATTTTGATCATTTTTTTTGTTTGAAAGAGGATTTTGTCGAGAGTGTTCTGAGCTATATTTCATCAAAATCGGTTCAGTCGTTTTTTTTCGATGGTTTTGAGTTTTCTAAACTTATACTTGTTAAATACTTATATTGTGACCGTACCAACAACCGTCGGTAATGTCGCGACGCGTCGTTTGTTAAAAATGCGATAACAATTGTTATGTGAAGCCTACTAAATGTCATTAAAATGGGTCCAGTAGCTTATGCATCCATCGAGGAAAAATACACAGATATAAATAATGATACTCCTCTCTTTTGTCTTCTATGTAATGTTTCTCAAAATTGATATTTTCTAACAATATTCACAATACATAGAGATTTTCTCCCGCTTCAGTTTTATTATAATTATGAAAACTCGAAATCAGTTAAAATCTGTTAACTTATTTAAATTTTGTTTATCTTACAATTATATATTTTTCGATTTAATTTTTGACGTACACCTGTGGTATGAATATCCATGAAAATATTTTGAGTTCTGTAACATGTATGAGTTCTTATCAAAATCGATTTAGTTGTGTGGTTTAAAAAAAATATTACTAAACATAAATATGTCATCCAAGTAATGTCATCGAAATTACGTAGTTTGAAGTCGGCTGCCCATCACGTGGAGTGCACGTACAGTCTAAAACATATTCACGAATATAGTGTCCTGGGTTGACCGATACTCTTAAACCAACAATGACGAACTTTAAACGAACGAAAAAAACGAAAATTAAAACTCTATGTCGCCGCGCTAAAGCCTAATTTAGATTGAGAAGTCTAGAGACGTCTATTTTGCCGCTTCGAATTATTTTGAAAATCGAAATTATTTTAATCGTGTAAGGCTGTAAGAGGATGTTTTTGAGGACTAACTCTACATCCCGTTGATCCTTTATGAATATTTTCAAATGTCTAAAATAACATACGAAATAAATTAATGCTCGACTTGGCCGGCGCCACTGCCGTGCCCTCAGATATAATCTCACTAATCCGGCATTTCAAAAGATCGATACGTCCTATTAATCCGGCACCCTCCGCCCGCGCCTCCCTCGCCCCTCTACTCCTATGCGCTCCGTTGCCGCGTCGTCGTCTAGGAGTCTAACCTCAAAACTTATCACTTGCACGTGCGTACGTGCTTACATACATACATTATAATACTGTCTTTATGAAATCCTTCATTTTATATTATGATTTTTTCTCTATAATACAGTTTTCTCTATAATAGTAATAGTAACCCGAACATTCCAATAATCCGGCACCCTCTGGGTTTTAATAGTACCGGATTAGTGAGATTATACCGTATAAATTAAATGTACGCTACATTAATTCAAAGCAATATTACTCTGAGCCTGCTGTAAGCAAAAATGAAGGAAGGATGTGGGATGGGATATTTACAAAATAAATACCAATATCGCAAACAGAACGGGTAACAAATACCAACACAAATATTTGCAGCTTGTTAGCTCCGCCGCAGGGAAATCGCATGCGGTGTTGCCAGGCTGGCCCTATACTAGCTTTTGCATGTGACTTCAGCTGCCTTATCTATAAATTAAACAAGCGATGTTTTTTTTGTTATTCGACAAGTATCTATGCTTAAAGAGAAACAAAATACCCGACTGCAGATAAGTAGTTTTTGCAGTCTAACTTACGATTTCGTTGCGCTTGATACACTGTTGAGTGTACGTTTTTTGTGAGAAAGTATGCGTCAAATCGCTGTAAAAAATTATAAATTCGCATTCTTTAAAATAATTCTAGTAAATCCACGTATTTATTACGAAAAAGTTCGTCGGAGGTTACGCATTTTTTTTTTTTTTAAATGCGCATTTTTTATTTTTACGAGAGATGTATTATTATTACAAAACAATACAGTCTATGACACTATGGACGTGAAGACGAATCTAACGACACCTCGCACATTAAAATCGGTCAAGCCGTTTAGGCTGTAGGCGATCTTAGAGAAACATACATGCATACATACACCCATATACATACATACATACACTCGAAAAACATAACCCTCCTTACGCAGTCGGGTAAATCTGTAGAATAAACAGTGTTATAATGTTAATACTTGTTGATTTAAATATTAAAATGATGGGTAAATAACCGATAAGTAATATATAAATCAGTTACACTTATAACTGATTTATATAATATCGGTTATTTACCACTAATGCTTGATAAGTTTTAACAAAACAGACCATTCGAAAGTTTCGACCAGCTCATGTGACACACCTGTAACCGAATTGATATAGACTGCCAAGTACTGATTGGGTTATGCGGGTTCAAGTCCCGTCAGATATGAAATTTTTGAACTGTCTATAAAATTATAGATACTTAAAGTGTGAAAAAACATTTCATAAAAATGTCGAAAAAACTACGACTTTAAAATACGTAATATGTATAACGCCTGCAGAAAAGTGAATGCAAGCATATACGCGACTTTGCTATTCACTTTTCTACAGTTGTTTGGATGATACTTTAACAGTTATTTTGTTATAAAAACCAAAGTACTGTATCGATTTTGATAAAATGTATATAGGTCTACCTCTGAAGCATGTATGATCTACCAAATACAAAAAGAATCATCAAAATCAATGCACAATTGGCTGGTATTCGGTTAACAAACATACAAAAAAAACATACCTACAGACCAAATTGATAACCTCCTTCTTTTTGGAAGTCAGTTAAAAATTGACAATTATTGCACGAACAAATCTCAAAAATGTATTTACGACACTACAAAAAATTTGCTACACAGAAAACTCTTTACTGTCCGCAACCTGATAAACAAAACAAGTAGTCCTCTTAGAAGACCTACGCGGTGAGCTACCCAACCGCCTAGTACTTCTAACCTCATCCTGTGGACCACAAAAAACAAGTCCTTAATTACAAAGGCCACTACTGATTAATTAAGTGGAATTATGCTCGCTGGTCTGACCGCCAACTAATTTATGTAGGGCCTGCAATGTGTTTCGAATTATTTAGCAGGTCGGCTAGTGAGGTTGTGAGGGGGCGGGATGAGCGTTTTAAAATTGGATCTTTTGTGAATTTGAAAGAGGTTTTTTTAGTCTTTGGTATTTCAGCCGACTTCTAAAAAAAGGAGGTTCTCATGTTGGCTATCACAACATCCTATTCAGTAGTAAAGATGACGTCATCTTTCCTACTGAATAGGATGTTGTGTCCTACTGACGATTTTATGTTTAAAAATATATTAAATAATAAGTACTGAACAGAATAAAAAAATATTGAAATTAGTTTTTCTAAATGATCCATTCTATCATATAAAAATATAAAAAAATACCAAAAATAACCTTTACATACCCAATTACGGATTGATTTTGATGATTCTGTGAGTTTATTACTTCAGAGGTGATCATATATTAATTTTATAAAACTCGGTTAGATAATTTGGTTCTTAGAACAAAATAACTGAAAAATATGCCGCCTGAGTAAATTAAATTGTGTATTTTGTTATCGGTTTTAAACTATAATTATTTTAATGAAGCAATTTGTGATGAGGCAGTTATATTGTGTAGTAAGTAAAAAACAAACTGAGAAAAAATTGGTTGTCTGTAAAGTCGGTTTAAGGACGATAGTTTAACGTGACAACGTCATAACAAAACATTGATGAAATGATGATGATGTTGATGTAACGGGACAATGAGCGTAACGTAACGGGACAATGAGTCATACTTTCTCGTGCGTGCAGTCGGCGTTCATCGATTTATTAAGCGTTGTCACGTCAAAAACCGACTTCAAAATACGCACTAGGACTACCTGAAAAACATACCCTTTCAAACAAAGAAAAAGATTTTTTTTAATCGGTCCAGGTCTCTTCAAGTAACCGGGGAACATACATAACAAAATATAAAAAAGAGATTACGACAAACTGAGAACTTCCTCCTTTCTGGTAGTCGGTTAAAATATTCCAAATGACACTGTGCACCAAACTCAAACCTCTCAAACGATTCAAACTTGCATTTCCCAAAGCAATAACATATATGGAATATAAAAGGAGCCAGAACAAAGAAATAACCACAATATGGTCCGCTGCAGATGGTTCAAACTTTAAACTCTTACAATAAAAGTTATGCTTCTGTAAACACAGCTATTGGTCGGAAGGTGAACACCATCATAGAGTTCTGACTGAAAACTTTACTGATGCTTACACTAATAGCTTCTTAGGTTTTTTTATACAAGATCGATCTACGATAGACCACCAACTCGCCTGATGCTAAGCGACGGTGTGGCCGAGGATGGAGCTTGTCGATAGAAGATTTCTATTCACTCTAGCCTTGAAAATTCCAAGATTGTAGGTCTCAGAAAACAGTGATGGCGGCAAAGAATTCCATTCTTGTGCAGTACGCAACAAGAATGTGGATCGGTATCGCTATACGATAATCGATTCCAAGATTTGTAGGTCTCAGAAAACAGTGATGGCGGCAAAGAATTCCATTCTTGTTGCGTACTGCACAAGAATGGAATTCTATGCCTACAAATCTTGGAATCGCTTATGGAATTCTATTTCAAACGTATCATAATAGAATCACCCTAGTTGCATATACTGTGATCTGTTCCATATACAAACGGATTTATTTTTACTAGACTAATTGTACAGATATCCAAGTCACGTCGGCTTACCGTTGACTTTTGGGTTGTAATAAATAAAATATAATTTTATTCTTTATTGTGGCATTATTGTGTGTTATTTTTGAAGTTGGTTTTTAAATTTATAATTTATTTATTTCACTTGTCAATTCAACTCATTTGATCTCTTAATTTCCTAAATCTACCGACTGATCGCGCGTTTGAAGATGGGAATATGCCTACGTTAAATGAATACCTTGGTTTCAGGGGATGTTACTAAATTAAACCTACAGGTGCTTTTCGGTACCTACATTATTATTATAAAGTTTTGTTACTGTTGTTGTCTTTTATAAAAGATCTCTTGTATTTAAATATTTATGGATCAAATAGTTTATCCGAATTTTAAGTCAGTTATTCCGGAATGAGCTGAAATTTGTTTTACACGTTTAGTTTGGATAGCTAACTTGCTATCCAAACTAAATTAGAGTAATTCTGGCGACATTACTAACTTTATTAGAATTCTAAAATAACTAAATTAAAAAAAACGAACGAAATAATCCTTGAATTGGTTTCCTCAACCAAAATTAAGGTTGTTAAGTCATTTTCTTCTCAGATATATTGTGCGTGTAATGAGCAAATGCTAACGTTTGGACATTACGCGTATTTATGACAGTAACCACCATTGGTCATGCATATTGGACAATGTGCGTCTAAATGGATTTAATGTATAAATAGTGAATATTTGTATTTCCTGTAGCTTGGATGCAGGATTGCAACACAAACCAGAGAAAGATAATATTTACAGAGTTCTGAAAAAAAAGAGAGATACTTAATCTCTTTTATATAGATAAAAGTGTACAGCTATCCAGTATTAGTGAAAGAAACTTAAGATTCCCTATCAAATCACCCTCAAAAATCGTTGTACTTACGAGCACAAATACTACGAGATTCGTGTGATCAAATACGAACAATTTTATTTTCACCTCACAAGCTCGGAAAGATTCTGTTTGTCATTAGAAATCTGAGTGGAAAAGTGCATTTTGTCCGCTAGCGTGGAAAGAGTTTTTAAAATTCGAACCTTTCTATTCCATACTTTTCTATACCGCAAGTCCACTGAAAATACATTAAATACTTATTTCGTGTCAGTGCGCCAACCTCATTTCTTTGAATAATCGCACTGACCAGCCACAAGTGGCAACACTGGACTAGCGTCTTCCTCGCTGTAGTGAAGTGGAAAATTTTGTGTTTCCCTCGGCAGCAAAGTTATTTTGCATCTCGTACTTTTGAAACCCTCGCTACGCTCAGGATTCTAATCCTAGATTCCTTCGCTTGCTCAGGTTTCAATACAAGTACTCGCCCCAAAAACCAACTTTGCAGCCTTGCATAACAATTAACTATTTATTACAGAGATTAACTATGGAACGCAGCGTAAAAACGATTTCCGTATATCACTTACTCTTCCATACCTTACTTAGTTTATACTCTCACACTACGCCTCAGCTCTTCACTCACCAGAACCTACGAGACAGAAGCTAGATGCGTACGCACCACGGTTGGTTATCCATGTATTGCCGGTCCTCACCGCGCCGCACGTGTACGTGAGGGGACGGCGCTGGTAGGACATTTGCATAGTTTATTTAGTGCGGTCACCAGATGTTTGATTAGGTGAAAGGGGTGATTGATATAATTTGGACTGTGGATGGTAGAGAGTGATAGGGATATGCATGTGTGATGGAGATATTGCCTTTATCACAACCTGTTTTCACCCGAATGGAATGTCGTGCATTCCCGGTTTTGACAGTATTGTCTCGGAACGTAGCTCGATATGACGTTGACATTTCACTTGTCAAAATTTGCAATGATATGTCAAATTCAAGTCTTCGCTACTTGGAGGGAAAATGCGCGATGTAAATACACATTTATTTTTTAACCGACTTCGAAAAAGGAGGAGGTTATTAATTCGTACGCTATAATTTTTTATACAGGTATAAAAAGTTATTAGATAACTGGAATTGGACGCTCTTTGCGCATACAACTCTGTATTGCACTTATTGACTAATGAATCGCAGAAGGTTTTTAACCGACTTCCAAAAAGAAGAAGGTTCTCAATTTGACTACGTTTTTTTGTTCATCGATTACTTTGCTAATTGTGAACTGATTTTGATGATTCTTTGTTGTATGCAAATAACTGATCTTAATCTAAACTTATTCATACTCACATATTATCATTTCTTAAATTTACATATTATAAGCAACTTAATTTTCAACTAAAATAAAATTTGCGTCAAAATCCGCGTAACGATTTAAAAAAAATGGAATTGATTTTTAATGGAATTCTTTGCAGCCATCTCTGTTTCCTGAGAACTAAAATCTTTGAATTTTTAAGGCAAGAAGGAATAGATATCTTCTAGATCGACGAGCTCCATCCTCGGCCACACCGTCGCTTAACATCAGACGAGTTGGTGGTCAATCGTAGATCTATATTACGTAAAAAAAACGTAAAAATAAAATAAATAAGAGGCTCTTGCTTGATGGTTGGGTCAAGGGTCGAATGCAGAAGGCAGTTATCTTGGACACGGCACGCATTGTCAGGAGGTTCCTCACTCTGTAGCCTCCACCGCCAGCAGCTTGGGCCCTGCCCCGTTGCCGGTGGCAATCTAGGTGTAGGTTTTTATAATGTTTTTAATGTGATTTTATAAAAATATTGTAAAAATTTATACTTAAGAAAATAAATAAATACATGAAAAATAAATAAAAAAATATATACGTAAGTTGTATGTACTTAAATAAAATTACGATAGCCACATGAACACATAATTATGACTTATCATCTTTGTTATCAACAAGTGAACAGTTTGATTTGATTTTATTTCCATTATCTCGAAAGATAGTTCTAACACTTAATGTGTTGAATACTCTGGCCTTATCTTAGGGCAGATCGTCTCTCACTTATACGTTACTTAACTCTAGTAATGCTGTTACCGTACTCGTATACATATAAAACGACAAGCGCAAGTTATTTTTCCGAGAAAATTCCGTCCCTTGCACGTCGGGGCGACGTGTGATCGTTTTAATAAGGTTTCTCCCACGCACAACGGATGTTATCAAAATTCCAAACTCGTATACGGACTCTCATTAGCGACCTTATATAGCTTCACTTAAGACATAAAACGATTAGCACTTTTATTGTTTAAATTAACAAAAATAATGCTGCGGAATAATATTTCAGTTGTTTTTCTATGCAACTTTGTTGTTTGCATGTTTAAGATATTTATAACTTAAACAGAATAATTTAATTAAATTTTTTATATTATGTACGTTATTTATTAATGGTCTCGTAAATCTCAGGTATATTAATGAAGTTAATATTATTATCAAAGTATGAAATACAAAAGAAAACCCCACTCGTACTTCTGGCGTTGTTATAATATAAAAATTAACGCAGCGTAGATTGACTAACCACAAGGTGCAAAGACGATCTCATACAAGTAGCAGGAAGATGCTGAATGCAATCTGCACGCGTTTTAATAAATCCATGGTTTTAATAAAAAAAACGGGGGAAGCCTAAGTCCAGTAGTAGGCTTCTTGTGGCTGAGATGATGGTGATGATGAAAATGACAAGCAACTAAACAAAATCACGCAAACGTGTTACATTAAATACTGCGATTTTGCAACCATCTAGTACTTACCAACTACCAAGTAGTTTTACCAAGGTTTCCTTAATTGCTTTTACACTACACATAGTAATTTCATAAACTCCAGTAACAGCAAATAATGACGTCGCATCTGTATAAATAAAATAATTTGTAAATTAATAAATGTGGGGTCATTTCGACCCGACCCCTATGACATTGGGTTAAATAAAATATGCGTACCCTAGGATGAAATGACCAAACGCATCAGCAGGCCCATCCATATGTCCATAGAATAGATAACCCCATAACAAATGGAGAGGATATCAAAATCGGGAACCTTTTTACCTTTCACTTTTCAAAGACAATACACAAATTTTGGAATCCGTCCCTCTGACCCAAATACACCGAGGCATGAGTAAATTATGGGTACTAAACCAAACAAATAGCTGCTTTAGAGCTACTTTGTCACAAGGTACTCGTAAACGGCGTGCGGTGGCCACAGTGTACGTGATTTCCTCTTCTTAGTAAGGCATTCTGGCAGAAGTTTACAATCGCAGATTTCTGGCTTCTTGCCTTCACGACTTCTAGGATAATTGTCAGTCACAAGACCAGCCACGAGATGGACAGATGACCTCATACAAGTGGCGGGAAGACGCTGGATACAAGCCGCTTCCCACCGGCCTTTTTGGAAATCCATGGGGGTGGTCTATGTACAGCAGTGGACTTCTTACGGCTGAGATGATGATGATTACAAGCTTTGTATACGTGTTTCAGTGTCAGTTTCAAAACTGGCTTTTCAATCGTTATCAACTCAAATATCTCCAAATATATATCGATTAGTGATTTCAGAAAAACCTGTACTGTGTGAGTACTGAACGTATTTTGTACATAAGTATGTACAAAATACGTTCAATTATTCTTAATATTAATTATAATAAATCCTCAAAACTCGGTTAGATAGAAAGGTTCAAGTATCAAATATGTTACACGGGGCTATTGGCTATAAAAATACTGGAACTTCAATGAAAATGATGGATGAGATTATCGACTGGGCTGCGTCATCAAATATAATCTCATCCCGGGCTTTGAACCAGGAGAGCTGTGGACACCGTGAGCGTCTGAGATTATAGAATTATATTTAAAGAAATAATAGTTGATGAGTGTTTTACTAAACCTAATAATGAGATATGTCTCTTATTATTTTATTATCTTACTCTGTGAGAGGCATTCGTTATGTTTTTGGCAGGCCAAATAATTATTTTGTCCTGAGCAGTCGTGCGATGGGTACCTATATAATACTCATAGTCGTTACTTTGACCAGTTTATCCTAAATTTTAAAATGTAAGTTGGAATAATTATAGTTTAAAAACTAAAGCAACCGACTTCTCATGGATGCCATTATCAGAACTAGACTAAAATGAAATGGGACCACACGGAAAACACCCGCTTTCAAATAAAAAAAGGATCATCAAAATCGGTTCACCCAGTCGAAAGTTCTGAGATAAAAAACATAAAAAAATAAAGTCAAATTGAGAACCTCCTCCTTTTTTGAAGTCGGTTGAAAATAGGACATACGTGCTAATGCCCGGAAATAGAGCATAATGTATACACACGTGAAAATCTACAGTGGATTTTATTTAGTTATACTCAGAAAAATCAGATGTCAAATGTAAACAAAGATGAACAATCAGAAACGGTCTAGAAAAACAAATAATAAAAATATTTTTATTTTCCCAACTTAACCTTCTGCGTATATAATTATTCTATTCTGTCATAAAATACCTAACAAATAAAATTACACGTACGTACGCGACTAGGACAGGAAGGGTATGATTTCAAGGCTAATAAATGTGAGTGCGGCTGCGGGATGAACTGAATCATGGGCTGCCAATGAATTATGGACGTCGAGCTCTTTTACTGCAGGAGTAATCGTGTGGAGAGGATGTCTTAATATGTTAATAGACACATTCGAACTTTGAATCAAGTAAGGTTGAGCTTAATTGACCGAGCGAGCAAAGCGTCTTGATTTTATAATTGGACTAATATATTGTACATCTTACTCTCTAATAGCCTTTAGACCTTTAAACTAAGCAACGAACAAATGTGGCGCCAAACGGACTCATGATCGTTGATGCTCTGCTTACCCCGAGCTTCATCTTCGGCCACAGCATCGCTTTTCATCAAGCGTGTTGGTGGTCAAACGTAGAGCTATTCTATATAAAAAATTGGGATGATTTTTATGTATGTAGAAAGAGACGTGATCATTGGCATTAAGTTACAGATATATTGTGAAAAAAAAAAAACTGTTTATGAGCAGTTTTTTTTTACAAAATAGATCAGAGAATAAAGTATAAATAGTTTTTTTATACAATATAGGCTTAGAATATAGGTTTTCGCTTGACCGCCAACTCACCTGATGTTAAGCGATGTTGCGGTCTACGATGAAGCGCGCTTACCTAGAAGAAACCGATTCACTCGCGATTTAAAGACACCCATATTGTATCTATCGGGGAAAATCGACGCAGGAAGCGTTTTCCACAATTTTTTGTTTGCAACTCACATTGTAAAACAATTTATTGTTAGAGTCTTTATATGACGAAGTAACTAAAATTACGTAACTATTAATTATTGCTTTAGACATGGAGAGAAAATTATTAGTAATTTAATTCCTGCTCGTGTTAACTAACATTAACATTGTTACAATGACGGAAATGTTCCTAAACGGGAATAAAGCCTTAGTTGGAATAAATCCTCAGCGGGAATAAATCTTATTACTCAAATTCGTATAACATTAGCAACACTAGCAAATCACACTGTTACACTAAACAATTTTCCCTCACGTTATCATGGACTGTCACTCAAAACTAACTCTTATTATAATATGATAGAGTTCAAGAAAATCTAGTTATTTTTCAGCTGACCTTGCTTATTTCGTATTCCGTATCCCGAAGGTATTGCTCGTTTTGGATTCTGAATACCTTTCGTCCATATTTTATTTTGTTCGCGCGGTATGATAGGATTCTGTCACGTTTTTTGTGACACCGATACTCAAAGGAACCTAAACTTATTTCTGTTTTGTTGGGCTGAATAACTTATACTACGCGTTTTTATTCTTCTGAATGGTTTTTACGGATGACTGCTGTTTCGACTACAGCTTAGCATATTTGCCTCATGTTGGTTCTATTAAAATTAAGAAGGCGCTTTGCTCGTAAATGTAAGTATCTATTGAGAAATATCACGCACCGGAAATTATCAATCATCAAAATCAAATTGATTGAGAAATATTCATTTTGCTAGCAGAAGTTTTATAGCGCGTCACTTAAATGTGCCGCAAGAGCACTCACCTACGCGACCCGTAGCGCCATCTAGCGTTGTTAGTGAGGAATCAGGCGTCACTCGCCGCCCCCACGCATTCGTCACGACTCGATACCGCAGCTCGAGTTTATTTTGTTATTTGAAGCATTGTTTCACGTTACCATACAAAATGTTGTATTTAATTTGATAATTAAAGTTATCTTAATGTTAGCTCAAACGTAGTGTTTATTTTCTCACCGAAAGCCAGTTGGGCCATACCTGGCGCCCAACGTGGGGTCAAAGTTACAATAACAACTTACCAACAATTTTACAACAGCATTTTCATTTTATTTATGTGCTCAGTGCTAATAGTATATAAAATAGCTGTGACGTAAGGACAGACGACATGGCAAATTTATAGGAGTCAGTACTCCTACGTAGTGACTACGGAACCCTAAAATTGCAAGCAATATCATTCTATTCCCCTGGAAGCTTCACCTGCCTTCAAGTGTTCATTATTCCTCGTGGCTGTATACCATGTGGCCGGCGGTACAACCGCAGCCCGGTCAAGCGAGTCCACTTAGGATTGAGAAGGGATGGGGAGAATTAATTATGCATTAATGCACTTTATCTACTCGTTAATAAGAGACGTTTTCTCGTGAAAGTGTCTTGTGAATCAGAGACACGAATGATAAAAATTGATTTGTACTGTGGGCAAAAAAGATAAACTAATATACTTTAAAGGATAAAAAAGCCTCCCTTAATGTATATTAGTTTATCTTTTTTGCTACAGCATTAAATGACAGATGAGTACTCTAAGATATTATTTTACTCATTCATAAGAATATCATTAACTATGGGACTATCCCTTAAATCATCGACGGTCGATATACTCTACCGTTGCCTTAAATCGAAATTCAACTCTTTCATTAAAAAAAACTGGCGAGTTGGCAGTTAAGTGCAAACCTATCTTGTATAAAAGAAGTTGATGATGATGATGCGGTACATATACCGTTCATTGATGCAGGAATATACATATTATACATTTTAATAGGTGTAATACGAAAGAAAATTAAAGTGGCTAGCTAAATAGTTGACACGCTTACTTTTCACAAACAAAAAAAAGCAAATAGATAAAAAGGGTGCGTAAAATACTTACTCTTCAACTATACCTACCTGAATTATTTTACTAAAACATCCCTAGTTAAAAACACTAAAAGATTAAAATCTAAACGAAACCGGACAAAGGAAAACACCGAGTAATCTTATTCAAAAGACACACAACACCATTCTTGCTCCTGGATAATTACATCCAGAGAGCAGTGGCAGAACTGGTACTGGTAACTGCTTATTGTACAGTAAGAGGCAGAACCCAAGCTTACAACCGGAGATAGTTGAGATCCGGTTGGTACCGGATTTAAAAGTGACATCTACTTCTGCGCAGATATATTTGAAGTATCTTCAAATTTATAGATAGTTCAAAAATAACACACATCCGACGGCACTTGAACCCGCATTACCCCGATCTGTACCTGGGAGCCTTTACCTTTTTGGCCACGGAGGTATCACGCGAGATGTTCAAAACTTTCGAAGTCTTCTTTACTTAAGCCAATCAAGCGTTGGTGGCGCCACCCGTAACACACGCTACAAGCGTGCAATTACTCAGCCGGACCCTTTACAGGTTCCATAGACTGACGAGAGATGTCGCATGTCTGTAAATATTCGATATTTTTTAGTATTTTACACACTGAAGTATCTACCAATTTATTGACAGTTTAAATATTACACATATCCTATCACTGTCTATAAAGTAAACAGGTGTGTGTGTGAAAAACTCAAAAATATCGTATATCAAGTATTTTGTTTTGATATTATAATTTTGTTCTGCTTTGAAGTGAGACTCATAACTGACTGTTCCGTAAACGTTCAGTAGAGACTCAGGACAAATGCATTGTTGTAACTAAAAGTCAGCAAAATGCGGCTGCGAGCGGCGGCAGAGTTATTTGGCAGATACTTTACTACTTAATTTTCTTACAAAGACAATTTAGTTTATATAATATATAGACGATATATCCCAGCTTATATCCTACACTCAATGATGTATTAATGATGATGTATCTCATTGCCTACACCTACATCATTTTGAAATACGAAATCGTGTTTCGCTTGCAATAAATTTGCAATTTAGTTGATAGTTGCTGTTTTTTGCTAGAATTTTCTAGAAATTCAATTATTATGTATGTAGTTAACATGTACCATTCTCAGGAAGCAGTAAAATGTATTTTCCATGAGCACTTCCACACACTACACGCGCCTGATCAAATACTACGAAAAATCTCCAACAAGTATTTGAATAAATATTTGACATCTGCTAAGCAGATATCAAAGTCATTGGAATTTCAACCCTGCAGGAAAGGTTTAAAGTTCAAATAGGCGTGTAAAAGCCCATGTAGAGTTTTAGTATAGCATTTTAAATCACGGGATCTTGCGACGTGGCAAACAAAAAGGTGGAAAAGCGTCGTGAAAGCTTTCCCTCCCAAGTCTTTGGTAAACATTGTGAGGCGACTTTAGATATTTTACATACAAAGCTTCAGACACCACAACGTATAGACATATCTTATACGGAGCACACTGCTTAGATATATTTTTAATGTTGGTATAAAACGAAAAAAAAAACGAAATACAAAAAGATATTCCGATACCGGGAATCGAACCCGAGCCTCCTGGGTGAGAGCCAGGTATCCTAGCCACTAGACCATATCGGATCTGTCATATGTGTCGAAATTAATTATCAAGTGGCGTATACATAACAAATTCACTAAAGTAATAAATGTTTTGACCATAAAACCCTCTTTCTTACAAACAGAGCGTAGGCGATTGCAGCCATTATTGTTTTTATTGTTATTCTGTAGGTACAGAATACAGATTTGTGAGATTTGTCGTACCTACAATCAGTCATTTTATATTTTCAAAACTGATGTGTGAGTGAGATAGCAAACATAATCGGCGTAACCTCTTAAAAATTCTTAGATGTTTTATTGGTCGACAAACTTTGACTAGACTACAACTACAGATTAGCCTAATATGGAGAGGTCAAGTTATACGAGGTCAACTAGAATTATATCCACAATTTCGTGTCAGTGCTCAAAAACGTCCGAACTCAATGAGGTCTAAAGCGGCGACCTTTAGACCACTAACACGATAAAAATAATTTCGGTTTTCAAAATAATTCGCAGCGGCAAAATAGATGTCTCTAAGCTTCTCAGTCTAAATTAAGCTTTAGCGCGGCGACGTAGAGTTTAAGTCAAAATTATAATTTCTTCATTGTTGGTATATGAGTCGGTCGGTCAACGCAGTCCTTAAACATATTTGTGAATTTTGTTTTAGACTTTGTGTCCATGTAATAATAACGTCATTACGAGGTGGTAAGATTTTTGTAGTACTTACTCTTTATTAATCTGGAACGAAATAAATACACAGAAAATCCTAAAATCTTAACCAATACCTACTTTAAATAATAGTATGTGAAAGTAACTTCGTTTCTCTGTTTGTTTGTTGTTTTCATAATCAAACGCTGAATCGATCGCTATGAAATTTAGTGTAAAGATAGCTGTGGATTTGGAGACAAACATGTAGGCTGTAAATGATAACCATCATTCATTATAATCATCGTTTTTTGTCACAAACGCGAAACCATAGGACATAGCTAGTGAAATACAAAACGCAGCTAGTACCTACAATAAATCGTCGTTGTTCTTTCAAAGTTTCGTTCTAATTTGGAAAAAGGAACCCCTATGGTGATTTCCCTTCCATTATCTATTTCCGCATAGAAATCGTATCAATTGGCAGTATCTGTGACGCCATCAAAACGGTACAAATCCGTCACGGGGCCCATTTGTATCAATGGCGAAGACTTACGGCTGAATCCCTCCGATTTATGGCTGAAATACACTATGTAGTAAAAGATGTATGGGACTAGTCGGCTCTGAATATCGCCCAGAATCTATGGGTTTTTTGTTTGTCCCCTGTTGTTGTGGGAATCACAAGGTTCATCGAGTTATAAGGGTGTTTTCAAACCTACTTATTAGTCAATCTAGCAAGAGATAAGTATTCTAAATAGAAATGGCTCAGTAGTTTATTAAAAATAAAACCGGCCAAGTGCGAGTCGGACTCGCGCATGAAGGGTTTCGTACCATAATCTATAAAAACGGCAAAAAAAAAACACGTATGGGAGCCCCCCCTTAAATATGAATTTTATTTTAATTAATTATTTATTTTTAAAGTGAATAATGTAACTAAATATTCAGTGTATATTTCAAGCTTCTACCTGTTGCCATTATCAATATCGAGCAAAAACGAGCAAAAAATCACGTTTGTTGTATGGGAGCCCCCTTAAATATTTATTTTGTTCTGTTTTTTTAGTATTTGCTGTTATAGCGGCAATAGAAATACATCATCTGTGAAAATATCAACTGTCTAACTATCACGGTTCATGAGATACAGTCTGGTGACAGACGGACGGACGGATAGACAGCGGATTCTTAGTAATAGGGTCCCCTTTTTACACTTTTGGTACGGAACCCTAAAAATGTGCCATCCAAGTAAACGGTATTGTGTATTTTAAAGAGGGTTGTGTCAGATTTTTCAACTATAACTTTATAATTATTCAGGTAATATTACAGGTACATTGCAGTCAAATCCAATCAAAGGAAATGTTTTTCTGCGCGAAACCTTATTTGAATCGAAGTGAAATATAAGTATCAACAAATTGTTGACACTAAATCAACAATAAAAGAAAAACAAAATTACCGACTACAAAAAAACGGTTTTTTACGTTAACTTACGATTTCGTAACGCTTGATACGCTATTGAGTGCACATTTTATGTAAGAAAGTATGCGTAAAATCATTTATTTATTGCGAAAAAGTTCGTTGGATTTTACGGAAAAGCGCATTTTCCATTTTTCATGTTGTTATACTTTTTCGTCTGTAGTTATTACATTAGATAAACAAATCCCGCGGCACGAAATGGGAACTAAGTAAATAACGTTTCGAATCAACAAAAAGATCAGCGAACTTACTCATAATAATTAGATTTTTTTGAAGATATCTTCTTCGTACAGCATTAATTAAAATGGATTATTCGTTTTTTTTTCAATATAAAATTTCTAATTCTGGTAAAATCCGAATACGAATGTGCTTATATTTTACAGTACAGAGAGTTCGAGGTTGCGGCCCGCAATCACCGGGCTCCTCTGGTAATATATTGAGGGAGGGCGCTTCTACTGAAAACACACGGTGTGGACTTCTGCTTCAAACGCAGCGTCAATATCAAAGTTACGAAACACGGTTTTTACATAGAATTAGGCCTACAACCATAAATTCACCTAATGAGAGATGGTAATGCGGTCAACGATGTAGCACGTTTGATTAGGAAATAATTATCTATATTAAAAGAAAAACAAAATAGTCGACTGCAGAAAAGAGATTTTTGCAGTCTTAACTTACCATTTTGTTAAAAATTATAAATGCGCATTCATTAGAATAATTTTAGTAAAATCACTTGTTAATTACCAAAAAGTTCGTTGGAGGTTACGAAAAAACGCGGTTTTTTGCGAGTGAATTACTATTATTATTATATAATTAGACGAATGTAACGACACCTTGCACATCAAAATCGGTCAAGCCGTTTAGGCTATAAGAGCTCTTAGGGAAACATACATACATACAAACTAACATACAAACACTCAAAAAAATAACCCTCCTTCTTATGCAGTTGGGTAAAAAGTGAGCAAAATGTAAAACATAATACTATTCAACAAATTACCTGACAACCATATATCTTTCTTATACTTTTGTAGAGCACTTTCTCTCCTTAACAATCCCGCTGAGTCGACATCGCCAGTTACTCCCCGCGTTACAGCGGCGTCACACCCGCCGCATCAAGCCTCCAGCGTCAGTCGCAATTAGATCCAGCGATGTTACAGCGGCGTCACATCCGCCGCATCAAACCTCCAGCGTCAGTCGCAATTAGATCCCGCGATGTTACAGCGGCGTCACATCCGCCGCATCAAACCTCCAGCGTCAGTCGCAATTAGATCCCGTGTTACATCCACTAGGTATCAACATCAGAAGCAGGAAATGTGCCTAAAGTCTTACCGAATCTAACTTGACGTCTGCACTGATAACGACGCCATAAATTATGGCGGGGGATCTTTCAACCTACTGATAGAGATACGATTTCAGCCAGAGCTTCGTTCCGCCAATAGCGAGGTGTCGGAGTTGAAATGTCGAACCTGTGAAGGTTGATTTTTTATTACGAGAAAAAGTAATCTTCGATATTTTTTACTATAAAATAAATAAAATAAACCTTAATAATTATAAATGGGTATCTCTATTAGGGAAAGTTTTGCATAAAAATAATAGGTAATAGTAATTAATATTTTCAAAACAAAAACGTCATCTAGTAGACTATGGTAACAGGTGAGTGTTACCATAGTCGCTGCAAAGTGTTCGAAACGTCAGGTCATAAAATTGTGTAAAATATACGCATACATATTATAATATTTATGATAAATCCGTTAAAATTTGTTTAATATTAGTGAAAACACTAGAAACTTTTGTCTCACATTAATTACAGAAAAGCGAGATTAAAACGAGCGCGAGCAAACTTTGCATATAAAAGTTGAACGTGAACCCTGATCATGTAACAAATACGCAAGTACCTACTACATGCATTCTCATAGCCTTCAAAACTATTAATAAACTTAGCGATTCCTTTACTTATAGGTCTTAATTTAAGTGATACATAATTATAGTTTAAGAAACTGAAAAAAACCGACTTCAAAATTAGCAATTAGATTACTTGGATGACATTATTCAGTTATTTTTTAACTGAGTAACCATAAAACAGAAACAGACTAGCCTTACGTGTTCTTCAAAAATGAATCTTCATAACAGAACACCATATTCCACAGTTTAAACATAGAACAAAAGGAATAAGCTTCAACCCGCACATTCATCTCGCTAACTACAAAAGTTGGACACCAAAGTGCATCAAAAAGTTGCCAGCGGAAAAAACAGTATGCGGCGTGAGTAACACTGGCGTGCGCGGGGTTCCGTAACTATTTTATTTTAATTTAACAGTTCTTAGACGTACAAAATTACTTGGGTCCAAAAGCTTCTATGATAATACGACAATTACTTTCATTCGAATGAATTAAAGTAATGGAAATTCATCACGAAAATTGTTTTCGTGATGGTAATTGATGGTATTAATTTCGGGATGGTATTCGACATCAGCGCGTTTGTGTGTGTTGGTGTTTAGAGCTAACATCCACTTAAAACCCAAATTGCTTAACCGATTTTGATAAAAATCTATAGAACCAATCTGAAAGTTTTGAAATACCTAGATGGAGTTATGCGGTAACAAAAAAATAAAGCCAAATTGTTAAATTTGCTTTTTGAAGTCGGTAAAAATACATATTATTTGAAATTAGCATAAAAAAAGGTAGATAGGGAAGTGTGCGTTTGTCCGTATAACATATGAATTTCAGTGATGATATTCTAAATTACTGATATTTTCCTGAATCGTTTTTTTTTTGTATTGTTAAAATGTATTATAATTTCAAAGCTTAAAAAAGGAAAATAAGCGGTTTTTTATTAATCTGTGGATCATACTTAATTGGTTTAAAAAAAATAGATCCAAAGTAAGCAAGGCTACGGGAACCAAATGGCTGACAGAATATATATTATAGGTACTTTTTTTCTAAATACATACCTATTATAGGTACATAGAAACACCCCGACACCGAGAAAACATGCTCATAACACAAATGTTTGTCCTGCGTGGGGATGGAACCCACGACCTACAGCTTAGCAGGCAAACATACTACCTTACTTAACTAAGCTGAGAAATAATTAAATTAATTCAGTTCTCTGCTATTTAATACTCAGAAAAATATACTGACGACACACAAGCGCTTTGCTTTACATAAGACTGTACTTTCCACGCACTTAACCCTAAAAAGTTCGTCCATTAAACGAAAAATGTGTGCTCAGTTAGTAGAAAAACACGGGTTTAACATGATTGCATGAGCCGTTGTAATTTTATACTATCCTTTTAAATGGATAAAAATGCTTTGCGAGAACATACATCTGAAATGTTGGAATATTAGACGCACGAATTAGTGCTTGTAAAATAATCATGTGGTACTTTTAAATCCAAAGTATAAACTCAACAAATAGCAAATGTGCAAGCATGATAACAACATCAAAAAAAGTCCATAGTACAGCAGAAGGATTAGTTACATTTTCAATATTTATAATACAATCTTAAGAGTCCGTAGGTCGACCATCGTGCGTTTCGCTCGCGCATACTTACCTACATTTTTGAAGATACATAATGACTGCATGAACATAAAAAAGTCGTCGTTTGTAACACTACAAGACAACATCACAAATATTCGACAAAAATTTCAATTAGGTCCAAGTTAATTTTCATATTACATAAAAATCATTTTATTATTAATTTTTTAAAAGATTTTTATGTATGAAAATTTACTTGGATCAATTTTTTTTGTTGTTGTTGAATTTGTGATATTGTTTTCTAGGTTTACACGCGATGATTTTTTTTTATGTTCATGCATTCATTTTACATCTTCAAAAATGTGAGTAAGTAAGCGCGAGACGGATGATGGTCGAACTACGGACTCTCAAGCATAACCACAAAACAGAGATAGTACAAAAGGCAATCATATGTACTTCACTTTTACCTACACTCGGCGGTCGCGGTAGGGTTGTCAACTTTGGCTTAAGCAGAAAAAACTATCGTTGTAGTGGCACTCGTATCTAGTTATATGATATAATATTAGTAGTAATTTTATTTTAGAAATAATATCCATATCAAAATTTATTACCAAATATCAAAACAAAAAAGCATACATAGATATTCAGATAATATATTGATATATGATTTATTATTGAGAATGAAATAGGAAGAACGGAAATATAAAATATACTAATATCATAAAAATAATAACTAAACAATAATAACTAAAACATTTCAATTTTAATTGTTTATGTACAATTTGTACAGTAAGCTAGCGGCTGGCACTCGCGCTCGCACTGGTCCCAGTCGGTCCGAGATATCGCGTCCGTGAACGGTGTTTATGTGTGCGTTGCTCGAGCGCACTTTGTATGTAGATTGACTTCTGTACTATCTCTATTTTTGTGGCATAACTGTGTGGGGTGGTAACTATTGAAGTATTCTGTGACCTAATTACGTTCTTAGACTACATTACGTCGAAATAAAAAACGTGTCTATGGCTTTAGCATTTCTAATAATTATTGTATTTATGACATTACACAAAGAAACACAAAATGTATACAAAGAGCGTGTTCATTATATTTTTTCTTTTGACATCAAACACGACATATTTACTTCAAAAAATGTGAAAACGTGAAATCGGGTATAATACGGCCATATTAGGTCACAGCCTACGGCAGATAAAGAGAAAGAGTTACTTTCGCTTTATAAGTTAGGATGTATTCACTTATACTGCTGTTTTATACTATATACTCTTTCACACTTTTCTCACAAAAAAGTTGGTACACTCAACAGCTTAACGTATCAAGCATAACGAAATCGTAAGTGTCTGACTTACGATTTCGTTATGCTTGATACGTTGTTGAGTTTGTTTGTTTGCAAAACATGTTTATTTAAAGTCGGATATTTTGTTTTTCTTATAATATAAGTAGGTAGATACTTGTCCCATACGGATTCGCTCAACGCGCGCAGCTATCTCTCTCGCGCATCACAGCATGCGCTTTAATCTCGACCTTAAGGGGTAGGCAGAGCATCAAAGACAGGCCGTTTGGCGCCACATTTGATCCGTGGTTAGAGGGTTAGAAGGTATTGGAGGGTGAGATGTAATGTCATCCTACACAGTGATAACGAGTCAACCCATCGCCTACATGAACAACAATTAAAATAAAAACTACGGGTCACTCACGTCTGTCTAAAAACTGTCTGTTTTAAGCTGCACAACAATTTCCCAAACTTTTTTAATATGCTCTGGAAAAGAAGCAGCTAGTACAATCTGTTTTTCTTTCCTCTATTAAACATTACCTGATTTCGATTATTATCATTTTTGTCTCATTTATGACGTTACGTTTTTATAACGTAATGACGTTACGTTTATGACGTTATGACGGTATTAGTGTGGTCGAATCAAAGAGCAGTGAGTCTTGTGTCAAGTTAATTGCTCAAATCCCGTCCAGCGTCCATAGAACAGTGCTTAATTAATCACGATTTGTCTGAAAATCAATAAAAAAAAAACATTACTACAAGGCATCATTATAAACTTCAGATAGATTTCCCCGTGCGAAAAATTAAAAAGCTTGATATTATAAATTTATCCACGTAAGCCCGCTATCGAAGCGCGGTACGTGACTTTACGCCGGTTCGCGCGAGGCCAGAATATACAGGCGAAGCAAATGTGTCGCGGGATTCAATTGGATACTTTTACTTGTCACGGGTCGTGCGGTTTATTTTGTACATGTTCGGCGCATCATTTACAGAGACAATTATTTTATGATAAATTATCAACAATTTATAAGCCTCCAGCAATCATCCCGCGCGACGTTCAAGATTTGCTGGAAAATCCTGATAACTACACCTTTATTAATTCCACCGGATGTACTATTTAACCATTTGACTAAGATGAAACTCCCTGATTATGATGATGAAGTTGATGTTACAGACCTGGCTTTGGCCTTACTTCTATATTGCTTCATAGAAAGATTGATTTAAGACTTTGCTCTGGCCTTACTCTCATAGAATTGAGATGACATTAAATCAGACGAGGCTGTATGGTCAAATGACCTTTGCCTGCCAGTACAAAATGTACGGCGAAGAAAAAATAAAATAAAAATTTGTACTTAGAATCTGATTTAAAAAGTAGGTTCGCAATAAGTTAACAATTCAGAACTTCTTTAGGCATGCTGAATACTTTATTTTGTGGGTACTTATTGTATTGAATCTGAGCCGTTACGCTCGGTTAAATAACGCTCGCTCGGGTAATAGTCTAGTAAAAATAAATCCGTTTGTATGGAGCAGATCACAGTATTTGCAACAGGAGGGATTCTTTGAAATTATGATAGGAAAATAACTAATAATTATAGATCAACAATAATCCTAGATTTATAGACTAGATGCGTTCCGCGGTTTCACTCGCATAGTTATGAAAACCGGTGATGATTATGATGATGATATGTAGCTTATGCCCGTCTCCAGGTCCAAAGCTATCTCTATACTAATTTTCATAACGATCGGTTCAGCCGTTTGAGCGTGTAAAGGTAACAAAATTAGCTTTTATATTATCATTATGAAATTGTGTCAAATGTATTTCAAAACACCAGTACATTCATTTAAATAACAATATACTTAGTTGTCTTTTATGTTGTCACAAATCTTATTTTTACTAGACTATAAAGTCGGCTCGAGTCGATTAAGAAAGCCAAAAAGATATAGGTAAGTACACTGGTCACGCGTCACTGGCTAGTTTTCAATTCTGTCATGTGGTCTGAACATATTTTTTCAAAATTTTGAATGTCTTAATAAAACCATATAGGTACCTACTAGTTTATCAACTCAACGAAGTAAAAAATTTGGCCGCCGTGAATAGAAAATAAATTTTATACAACATGTGCGTCAATTACTAGTTTTCTTAATACCTACTATCTAAATAATATGATATTTTAGTAAGTCGCGAGAAAAATTAATAACTAAAACCTGTCTTTCGCCAAACCTAGCTTTATCAAAGCACGATTCACCCGACGAAAAATAAAAAAGTAATAAATCATACCGACAATGTCATTATCCATCACGGCATAGACGCACATCGTTGCGGCTAGGAAAAACTTTCACATGGCCTGTACCATTCCATACATTCACACCACAGCCTAAAAATACCTCCCTCAAAAATTTCGCAGTTGACTCAGAACAACA
The DNA here is from genome assembly GCA_947563715.1 of Lycia hirtaria. NCBI lineage: Eukaryota > Metazoa > Arthropoda > Insecta > Lepidoptera > Geometridae > Lycia > Lycia hirtaria. The sequence continues at coordinate 33,661,283 of OX387375.1, forward strand.
AATATGTTTGTTTTGTTAACACTTTGCTCTTTGTTCAGACGTTACGTATAATACCTATTTATTTATTGGGGATAGAGTTGTACTGAAAGTCTCGCCTCGCGCTCAGGTGCGTTTAGTCCTAGGTAGAGTTAGTTTTAGTAGTTTCTGAGCTGAATTTGTGTTTAGTATCTGAAATAATGTAATGCTTTATATATCTTTTTGATCGACTTCCAAAAAGGTCCTACTTCAGAGGCGATTCCATAAATTTTTTATCAAAATCGGTTCAGTACTTTTGGGTTTTAAAATCAAATAACTGAAAAAATAAAACCGGACAAGTGCGAGTCAGACTCGCCCACCGAGGGTTTCGTACAGACTAGTAGATAAAAGGAGGAAATGATTACATATATTATATATTTTTTTATATTTTCCTTCATAAAACGAAAAATATACATCGTAAAAATATTTCAAAACCTGTTTTAGCTTATGCTAATGAAGCTCTTTCATATGATAGTATCAATCATGTGGGCACATGATATGGTTAAAAAACTTTAAAATTTTGGACCCTCATTCCTTGCATAAAGACGAAAGACCTTGCGTTTTGAAATTGAAACCTACGCAGATCCATAGTCTCTAACTGCAGAAAGAAGCATAGCAGCCGATTATGTCGTAAAAAACGCAAATTTCGACACTCACAAGGGAATCAAACCTATGGGGTACTTCCTGTTGACCTAGAACTTAGAACTATGAAATTTGGCAAGAAGCATTGTGTTAGAGTACACATATAGGAAAAAATCCGAAAACTGGACATTTATAATTTAATCACAAAAAATAGTGTCTCGATGCAAGGAATGAGGACCCAAATTTTAAAGTGAATTAACCGTATCATATGAAAAAGCCTCATTAGCATATGCTAAAACAGGTTTTTAACATATTCTTCGCCCCCTGCAGACCCTTCACTTTAGCTGGGAACCAAAACTTTTTAGGCAGTACAGAGTGGCCGCGCAAAGCAACGTTGACTGCTCAAACGCCGGCGGTTTGCTGACTACTACAAAATGAACGGGACGCTCGCTCGGATCCGAGTGGTGAGCAAGGAATGTGTTAAATATTTTACGATGTATATGTATATTTTTCGGTTTATGAAGGAAAATATAAAAAATAATTATATGATTTCCCCCTTTTATTTATTTTGTACGGAACCCTCAGTGGGCGAGTCTGACTCGCACTTGTCCGGTTATTTTTTGTATTGGTCCCGCTTAAAGCATTTGCCAGTGTCAAGTATTAAGATTTTTTTCAAGTTTCTTGAATAAAACAAGTTATAAATGTTCTAGTCACAATCTAAGTCACATATACAGTCATTTTCAAAGTCGAGTCCTACTTTAGTAAAGTGGTGGCGACTTTACTAGAAGCTTCTAATTTCTATGGAGTTATATTTTTATAGCATTAATATTCAAAATAACAAAAGTTTAGGAAAATAAAACAAAGCAACAACATGTTTCGACGACGTTCCCGCCAAAAACTCAATAGAGAGGTCTTCTTCTTCTTTTTGTATTGGACCCCGCGATTAGCGATTTGCCAGTGTCAAGTATTGAAATATTTTCAAGTTTCTTGAATAATACAAGTTATATAGTGTTCTAATCACAGTCTAAGTCATGTAAACAGTCATTTTCAAATTTAAGTCTTGCCTCAGTAAAGTGATGGCGAGTTTACTAGAAGCTTCTATGGACTTTTGCCGACAACGTAAAATCACACGTTTCACTGCTTTATTTCACTTGTCCACACTCACGCACTTGATCGAACACTTAATTAATAAAACACCACCATTTTTATAGCATTAATGTTCAAAATAACACAAGTTTAGAAAAATAAAACAAAGCAACAACACGTTACTAAGACGTTCCCGCCAAAAACCTAAATAGAGAGGTCAGTTCCCATGTTTGTCACGATAGTTCTCTTTTCAAACAGACGTTACGTACTTGAAGCATTCACTAACTAAAATGTTATTCCTAATTCAAGTAACATTTTCGCCACTAATTAATCTAATTCCCTTACTTTATTCAATCCACATGAAAGTTCCGCCGCAAACATCGCTGTATTACGGCACTGTTTACTTTGATGGGCTAATAAGATCTGTCATAATTTATCATCTCGCTCCCATCTTACCCTGCAAGTAGGAAAATGTCTATTAATAGATTACTCTTGGAAATAGTGCTAACACCTACTTACTGTTTATATTAAGTATATTTACGGCTCACTTGGCTTAGGGAAGAAACTATATATTTTTCGTAAGGTTATTATGACGTTGGAACCATGATTTTAAACTTGTTAATTGTGATATAAATAACCAAACTTTTGGAAAATCACGTAAGTTAATTTTTACTATCATCATTATTATTTTTCATTTCATTGCTTTTTAGGGTTCCGTACCCAAAGGGTGAAAACGGTACCCTATTACTAAGACTTCGCTGTCTGTCTGTCTGTCTGTCTGTCTGTCTCCAGGCTGTATCTCATAAACCGTGATAGCTAGAAAGCTGAAATTTTCACAAATGATGTATTTCCGTTGCCGCTATAACAACAAATACTAAAATATAAAAAAAAACAAAATATTAAGGGGGGTCCCCATACAATAAACGTGTTTTTTCGTATTTTTTTTGCTCAATATTAAAAACGGTAACAGGTAGACGCTTCAAATTTTCACAGAATATTTACTTGTATATTACCTTTCAAAATAAATAATTAAATAACAATAAAGTAAATATTAAAGGGGGGCTCCCATACAACAAACGTAATTTTTAAGCAATTTTTACTCGATCTTAATTAACAGGTAGAAACTTGAATATTTGTAAGTAAATATTTAGAAATATATTAACTATAAAAATAAATACCTAATCTAATACATAAAAACTCACAAAATGAAAATAATCCGTGCATCTAAACGCGGTGCGAGCGCCGCGCCGCGGTGTGGTGGTGGCGCGAGCGCGAGGCGGTTGCTAGGCCGTTGCCGCGCGGGTAGCGGGGGAGGTAACATGACGGAGCGAGCCATAACCGCGCGCGCGTATTCGCGCGAGCGTCGTCATGTTGCCCGGATGTGTATCGAAAACCTACCTATAAGTTTGCAATTTACTACTTGGAATTTCGTTGATTTCTCGTTATTTTATAAACAGAACTAAACTTTGTAGTATTATAGATGATAGTACGGAACCCTTCGTGCGCGAGTCCGACTCGCACTTGGCCGATTATTAAGTTTCTTTACTTGCAATTTACTAATGAAGAAAATTAAAATGTGTGATTGTCAAAAAAATATTATTTTTGAGGATGACCATTTTTCGTATAAAAGATGCCATTTATAATTTTCAATATTTTCGGTAAATATTCCGGTAAAAAATATTTTGGTTGATTTAAAAATATTTCATACAATCCTAAATTTAGCAATCAATATTAAATGTCAACAAAAAATTCAGCCAAATCGGTCAAGACGTTCTCAGAGAAGATCCTCTTTCCCTTCCCTCTTTTATTTCATTCTGTTTACACTGGCACTTTTCAATTTACCTTAGGAAAACATTTCACTACTTACTAACTCAACAAAACAAGAGATAATCGAATACATGAACCCTTCATGAACCTTTTCATTTAGTACCTACCACAGCCAGTATCTTTCACTAAAACACATTTAGCTTTCTATTGTTAATCCTCAGATGAACGCTGAATACATCAGACTGCCCGTTCACGGGTCAGATCCGTGTAAAAACAGAGCGGTACTTCCACCCACTAATTTCGAATAGCCGAAGGGTATTCCAAACAAGTTATTTGTAAAACTGAAATAGTAAACAACGAGTAGATCCAACTTGGGAGTACCAGCGGAATGCTGCAGAGACACAACTTTGAACAGCCATTTATTTACATATGCATTAAAATTACGTGGTACGTAATTACGTATTCACGACCTAATTCCACCCTCTCCATTTCACTCCAGGACTAGCAGGAAATCTGCGCATTACCATGCATTTCTCATAGAAATGCTAAAAATCTGTACTCAGCGATATCGGACCACGTTCTTGATGCGTACTGCACAGAAATAAAATTCTTTGCCGTCATCTCCGTTTCCTAAGAACTACAATGTTGGTTTTTTTTTATCAGCCCTGTTTATACAAACTGTCCCACTGCTGGGCGCGGGCCATCTTCTCATTGTGAGAAGGGTTAGGCCATAGTCTGCCACGCTGGCCAATTGCGGGTTGACAGACTTCATACATCTTTAAGATCATTGAGAACTCTCAGACGTGTAGGTATCCTCACGATGTTTTCCTTCACCGTTTGAAGTTGCCGGCAATCAATAATACGCACATAACTACGAAAAGACAGAGGTGCGTGCCGCGGGATTCGAACCCAGATGGACAATGAACAATGTTGGAATGTTCAAAGCTAAAGTGAATAGATATCTTCTAGATCGACGAGCTCCATCATTGGCGAAATCGACGCAGTTGGTGGTTAATCGTAGATCTATCTTGCGTAAAAAAAAAGTTTTATATCTCTTCAGTCTCTCCGCAGGCTTTGTATTGTAGGATCTCAATAAAATAGATAACATCTACTCTCTAAGTGTCTGTCATTGCTCCCATTAGAGTTCTTGCCTCTGTATCGACTTGGGGTGTTCAGATTGTTATTTTTGTGTAGTAGTTATAAAATTTAGTTTTACGTTGTATCGTTGTATTCAATACAAACAATTCACCTTTAACACACTATAACACAAGCAAAACGATATTGAAATTTCCACTTTTGAAAGTTATACATCTGTCGTTATTCCTCACCTGAAAGAAACTAGGAAACAATACGGCGTCCGTTTCAACGAAACTTTGATTTCTCCTGAGAGCCGATGAAATATCATGGTTAAATATCCCGGACCTTTCACTGAACACTTCGGTTATGATTAAGATGAATATTTTCCCTCCTGTCCACATTTTGCTGGAGAATTTGTGTCGGTGTTGTGTTGATTTTATTTATGTATTTATTGGCGGAGCACATGATTTATTCCGCTGTTGGGTTTTCTTTAATGATAATCTCGATAATTTTATTGTTTACAAAAGTATATTGTTTGATTTTTAGGGTTCCGTACCCAAAAGGTAAAAACGGAACCCTATTATTGAGACCCCGCTGTCTGTCCGTCTGTCACCAGGCTGTATCTCATGAACCGTGATAGTTAGACAGTTGAAATGTTCACAAATGATGTATTTCTGTTGCCGCTATAACAACAAATACAAAAAAATATAATAAATAAATATATAATGGGGCTCCCATACAACAAACGTGTTTTTTTTTCTCGATATTGATAACGGCAACAGGTAGACGCTTGAAATATTCACTGAATATTGAGTTATATTATTCACTATAAAAATAAATAACGAAATTAATATTTAAGGGGGGCTCCCATACAACAAACATGATTTTTGCCATTTTTATAGATAATGGTACGGAACCCTTCGTGAGCGAGTCCGACTCGCACTTGGCCGGTTTTATTATGATCATATATAGCTTAAGTTGGCGACTATTGATTAAAGCTGAGAGAAATTCTGTCTCTCTATCTCTCATTAGATTAGAGATATACTTATACAGACAGAGCTATTTTCACTTTTATAAGATTGTTTAAGCTTACGATCAAAGCAAGAAATTCATACCTAACCATAATTACCCCGATTTATTAAGGAAAGCTTGGAAGATCTTTGCACAAAAGTTGTTGTATCAGTATTCATATTACATTTTTATTTCCTCTGATAGACGGATAAAATGGGGAAAAGATATTTGTCTACGTTTCACGATAGCCCTGCAGTAGGACATGAAAATTTTTCTCTCTAAATTGTTTAAGTAGGAAAGTCTAAAAATTGATAATAGTAGATTATGCACCAAGGGGATAAAGTAGTGTTTTATGTCACGGTCGACATATTGAATCCCGAGTGTAACGCAGGATTCTAGGGTTAACACCCGAGCGTAGAAGACTAGAATCCGAAGTGTAGCGAGGGATTCAAGGTCGCCCAAGACAAAAACACCTTTATCCCCGTGGTACATACTCTGCTTTTCACACCTGCTGCGTGATACAGATACAGATACAGATACAGATTTTATTGGTGAATCATTACAATATGTCACACGTCAAAAAACACTATACAATAACAAAATGATAAAAAATAATAACAAAAATATAAGTACATATGATTCATTGATTCATATACATGCTATTATGTCATTTGTGACTACGCAAGAATAATAGAAAGAAATGGTTTCGAATCTACATTATTTGACAAAACAGACCGCTTTGTTGTTATTTTTAACGTACGAACTTCAAAATTGCAGCATACGCTACCTGAACAGATTTTCTTTGACTTACATTATTATACCTACAATCACAATCAGGACGTCACAATCGCAAGTTAAATAGAGTTTTTCTAGACTCGCGCGCTCCGTCGTAGACCGTAAACGTCGGTCAAAACAAGCGAGATCGGTGGTCAAGCTAAAGTTTCCAATAATAAAAATATAAAAAACAACCATAGTACAATATCAAAAAATCAACAGATGTTTCAGTTGTAGCGTATTTCATTATCTTTGGTTGCAGTATTCGTGCCTGTTTTATGTTCTATTCTCGGTTGCCATTCATCCATTCTCGGTTCGATTTTCGAGTGAATTATTTTTGTTATGGCCGTTATGGTAGAAGTTTTCATCTCTGATTGGTCTCTGACAATCTAGTAGGCTTAAGTTCTATATTCAATTCACATTATATCACATATCCCATACAACATTACAGCCCTAGGGCGTAAATGTTGTACTTTGGACCCTCTGTACATGATATAAAAAGGAACATTATTGGGCAGGTGGTGTGAAAAAAATATTATAAGGCTTTGATAAAATAAAGGTAATGTTTTTGTTTTGTATTTGAATTTGTAATGTTTTTTGTTTTGTATTTGAATTTGGAACTAGAACGTTCCTAACGTTCTAGTTCCAAATTCAAATACAAAGTACCGGCAAGTACCGGCTGGTACCGCGGAGACAACGCGCGGGCGGGGCCGCGTCTCTTGTAACCGATTTATGTTCTAGATAGACGTTTATCGCTATTTGTCGGAACGCCTTCTCTACAGATTTATTGTATCGGAAGAATACTAAAACACAGCTCATAATATACGAAATACTGGATTCTCTTTACTTTACTTTACAGGACCTTTTAGGCTTTAAATCTTTCATTTTTTACCCGACTGCGTAAGGAGGGTTATGTTTTTCGAGTTTATGTATGTATGTGCCTAATATGCCTAATTATTATATAATAAATATGCCATATGCCTTATTTGTTGGCCATAAATTATTAATTTAAGCATTCTCAGTAAAATCAATATATACGAAGAGAAGTAAGTATAATAATTATAATAGGTACGTACGTATATCGAGTTACCTGAACAGTATTCCACGTGCAGTCTGTTTTCACCACTCGAGGTTATTTCTCCGGGGAGCGCGCGTGGCGACATAACATCATCGTGTTCTCTAAACGGTCGTCTTGTTCGAAGCAGAACGTAAGTGAATTGTTCGGGAATATTTTTATATTGTGACCTGATTTTGGTTTTTCTGTGAAAAGAGAGTTGCGCTTAAATTGTTAGGACACATTTTTAGGGGACAATCTTTGAGTTTGATAAACATTAGACTTTAAAAATTTATACATATAGTTTCAAAATTTTCACAGTTTGGTCACAGCGAATACCCTTGTAAATAAAAGGATATCGTGCATCTTATACCGATCTCATACAAGCATCTCTCGAGCGTGTGCGTTCCTTCAACGTCTGATCGTCTGAACGCGATAACGTCGACGAGGCGCGCACGCAGCGCAGCGACGCCATACGACGACGCTACGCGGCGCGCACGCAGCGCAGCGACGCCCTACGACGACGCTATGCGGCGCGCACGCAGCGCAGCGACGCCAAACGACGACGTTGCCCTGCAAACTTGAGAAATTAATCCAGACTGAGCAATCTGAGCATGATTGTACATGAAAACGCAGTGTGACAGGCGTCACACGTTCACTCGACGTTGAGTAACGCCCACGTTCAATTGAAGCTTTTGTAATAGGGGTCTAAAAGTCATCATGAACATGGACAAAATCGTCATATTTTTTGTTGAAAATAGTTTTATTGACATGCGAGCGGATAATTACTTCTCCCGTGTAAAAATAGGTTACCAATAACATCGATGCGGTAAGTGCAGTGCAACAAACAAACTGCATATAGATCGTTAGCAAGTCGCGCGCATCCCAGAGGAAATGAGGGTGAGTGTGCAGTGGCTCGGCGCGGCTTTGTTACATGGAATGGGATCCGGACGTGATATCGGAATATTTTCATATATTTCCTATAGCGTTGATGGTGCAAGTGGATTGGTTTTACTGGCCAGCCTTTCCTTATATATATTATAGATTTTTATTTTAGCATTGTATTTCTAATATTTTTTCTATTAAAAACCGACTTCAAACGCAACTTACTAAATCCTTCACGATTGTAAACTTTTTAAAGAGACCTCTCTTCAGTCGCTCTTTTTTTCTTTGGTCAAGAATGCGAATTGTCATTGAATGTCAAATGCTCGTCTTCGAAGATTAAAAAATGTGCAGATGTTTATACGATAATCCTTAATATCAATCTAATCCTTAATATCCTTAATATCACTCTTGCAAAGAAAAACGTGTAGGTGGAACTCTGTGATTCTATAATCTTACGCACTTGCTCAGAATACAATGAAAATATTTGAATTTTTTGAGATTATTAAAAAACTAATAAAGCGAAGTTTATAAAATAATTATGGGACCAACTTATGAGCTTTCTCTATACACCAATTCAGGAAACACAAAAATTGGTTCTCGAATGACGGAGTAATTAGGTATATATAAAAAAAATACGGTACGAATTCATAACCTCCTCCTTTTTCGAAGTCGGTTAAAAATAAACAAAATGTTGGACGGTAGTTGATAAAAAAAATCCTTAATTTGGTTTGATTATTCAGTTTATTTATGGATGTAATATTGATGACAATGCAATAACATGTGCCAAGAAGCGATCATTTCTGTTGTCCCCCATTTGTGTGTTCCCTGGTGGACATTGACACGTTTTTGACTGGTATGAAGGAAGGATGGTACTGGAAAGTTGTCACGGGACCTTCTTGATATTGACAAATACGTCTATCTAGGACATATAGTACAAGTAAATAAAAATATTAATATTTGTGGACATTTCACACAACACCATCTAGCCCAAACTAAGCAAAGCTTATACTATGGAACTAGATGGCTGATAGAATACATATATACTTTTTTTTGTAAATATATACATATGATACATAGAAACACCCAGACACAGGACAAACATCCATGCTCATCACACAAATGTTTGCCCTGGGTGGGGATCGAACCCACGACCTACAGGCACCGGCAGGCAGACACACTACCAACTTGAGCCACAAGGGATTGTCAAGCAGTTCCAACTCTGCGGGAGAGGTCAATCGTTGAATACAATTCGGCTGGACAGCGTTCGGGAAACATGAACATATCTTTTCGTCCAATATACCTCAGCGCTTCAAATCGAAAGTATACGAACATGTGTGTTAACAATGATGACCTACGGCACTGCAACGTGATCACTATGGGTCTCATAAGGTAAGCTCTAAGTCACGCAACGAGCTATGGCTATATGCTATATGCTAGATGCTCGGAGGCTCACATAGACAGACTCCGAGAGACTCGGATAGAGAGCCGTAGACGGCTCTCTATCCGAGTCTCTATCTATGGATTTTTGAAATTTTTAATATCATATTTTGAATTCGTTATTTTATATCGGGCAAAAAGACTTGTGGATGTCGCAGGCATATCCTAGTTACTTGAAAACTAACGGCCTTACCGAAAAACGTTACTTAACTTTAAGCATTGCTTAACATATTTTGTCAACTTCTCGCTGACACGTAATGACACTTGCGGAAAGAAGACAGATAATTTAAGATGAAGGTTAAAGTTAAATAAGGTTTTTCGGTAAGGCCCTAAAGCCTCGATGACACTGGGCTAGTTTACAAGCTACAAGCCAGCGAGTTCGCGAGCAGCTTGTAAACTCGCTCCGTGTCATTGAGCTTTTTTACAATCTGCTTTTGATTGTGTCATCGACACTCGCTACTCGCTCACTCGCTAGCTTTTAAACTCGCCGTCTAGCAGCTCGTAAACTAGCCCAGTGTCATCGAAGCTTTACAGTCTAAACGCATATTAAAATATTATTCGCTGCACAATGACTTGTCACTTTCTGTCAGACGGGAACTGTCACGCGCGAAACCGGAACAAAACACTATATTAACTAAAATGCGCTTATTCAGCGTTTATAAGAAAGACGATAAGTTGTTAAAATTGTATTTCGAGCAAGAAATAAGACTATGCTTAAATAAAAATGTATCTCTTGATTTTTGCTGAGAAAAAAGTTACAACGTAATTTGGGGCCTTTCAAATGTTAACTCGACTGCGTCAGATTTATAAGAGTTTCAAAAAGAGTAACTTCATAAGAACTTTCAACTCGTAAACTTCTAGTTCTGCCAACAGTGTAACTTGGGACTAGAGAGGTATGCGTGCATCAGGTAGTCTATGAACCAGACAATGTTAGTCTAAGACCTGTCATTTCGATAAAAAAACTTCTTTTTCATAAAAAACTTATGGATTATTATTATTTTATTTTTAATTACAATAATGTTATGTTTAAACAAATTTATAGACAGTTCAAAAATTACACACATCCGACGGGAGTTGAACCCGTATGTCCCGACCTGTATTTGTGAGCCTTTATAATTTCCATCTCTATAAATTTGTAGATACCTACTTAATTGTGTAAAACATTTAAAAATATCGAAATTTTATGTTAATGTTTGAGAAATAAATAAATTTTAAATCTCTAAGTATTTTAATAATAATAGTTTAAGTCATATTTTCAATTGATGCTGTTTCATAAATACTATCTTCGTAATAATAGCTTAAGCCTAATTAATTGTCCCTTCAGTAATCTAAAAAGTTGGTACCCGATTGAATTGTTTGTACATACAAAACCTGTTTACTTCTGGTTTATGCCATCTAAATCAAACAAAATCTTGCATTTTTATTTATGAAATTAGTCAGTCTACATTGTTGGAGGCCTGCTGGTTGATGCTTCTTTACAATAAGTAGGCAGTACTAAAAAAAAAAACGAAAAAAAAACTCCTTCGAAAAAATTACCTCAAAATAAACACCCTAAACATTAACAATGACAAATTCATTTTGACACTGCAATAACAATGACAATGACCTTAAAAGAGTAGCAATTAATAGGTAAAATGCAAATTATACTCCATCAATACCTAGAAATTCAGTAAGCATTTTCACTGCCAAGTAAATAGAAAATTATGTAGCAAGTTCCCATAAGATATATACTTGTAAGAATTCATTTTGGTCATACCGACCAATGTGTAGATGCACGTCAACCCTTACAGCCCGAGTATTCGCGTCTTTTGGCCTGTTTGAGCAAAGTTGCTCTATTCGCCGCAGTTCAGAACACGTGTAGTGAAATAGGCGAATGCTGCGCGCGTAAAACGTACCGTTTGCTAATAAACAAGCTGGGCCAGTTCATTTGTCAGGGGCGCACAAACTTCGGTTTGGGTTTGGCGCAAATTAATGCAAAGAGCGATCATTAAACTTTTGAACTTTTAATTTGTTCAAATTAAATAAAATAAAATTAATAATAGTGTAGTGAAGGACGAACAATGCACATAGCACGTAAAACTGACGACCGATGGGGCCGAAAAGTTCTCAAATGGAGACCACGAACCGGCAAGCGCAGCGTAGGAAAACCAGCCACTAGGTGGACAAAAGATAACATACAAGTGGCAGGAAGACGCTGCCGCTGCAGCGTCGCCTGCATGCAGGGCGCTTCCAACCGATCTTTTTGCAAATCCATGGGGGAAGCCTATGTTCAGTAGTGGAATTCTTGTGGCTGAGATGACTACGTTCAAGTAGAAAATCTGTATCATTCCAAAATATTTATCATCCTGTACTACTCCATTACATAGCATTACGTGGTAGTAACGCCAAATTATGGCGGGGTAATCAAAGCCCCAGAAAGTGTACTGTATTTTTGAGGTGGAATACGGTGCATGAGACAAGGAACGGAGAGACGGGAAGCAGCACTTACTTGAAGATCTCGTGGCTCTCCAGATCATAGATCAGTGAAGGAGGATGGCACGGCGCCTTCACACTCGCACGCCCCTGTGGTCCTGTCCTAATCGGCTAGTCGCAATACACGTTTCCAAAAGCGTTCCATAAAGTGTTTTATTTTTCACTAGGACACAATGTCCGGCGAAGACACTATATAACAGTATATAGCGGAGTACAACATTTCACACGCGAACAGCTTTTTCTTAATTAATAGGTGCGAAAACAAACCGCCGCGCGCAAGCGCATATGTCGCACTGACTAGACATAAAATGCATCTAGTCAAATTGTTTTCTTTTTAACGAAGTAGGGTAATCTTCGGTCGTTCTGTACACTCTTCACAGTGCTGCTTATTATAAAGGGTTGAGGATGGAATGGGAAATACACCAAAATATAAAGAGCTTAAAACGTGGGTTTTTGTCATATACGGGTTAACACGACCTGTCTCTAAGTCTCGAGTAAATAAGTTTTATTTATGCAATTGAGCTCCATTATGGACTGCTACGTGCTTCAACATCAGGCGAGTCGGCGGTTGAGAAGAAGCACACTAGTGATAGCTAGTTTATCAAGTGGCATGCATTTTTTCTCCATCCTTTCTACTAAACAGTTACTATCCTTAGTTTTTCCAAGCTCGGCTTATTCTTTTAACATTTGCCACCGCACAAACACGTCGATGCGGTCCCAGTCGCGTACTTGCAAATTACAACGTGAATTTATAAAGGCGTTTGTTTCACAAATTATTATTGTCGGTTGCGGCCTCTCTGACTGATGCTGGTGTTTAAAACACTCACCCGTTCAATATGGGCTTATGCGCTGAAACAAATTAGAGTTTCAATTACTAGGATGTACTTTCAAAGAAAGGTCACGCTGCGAAGTACGATTTGGCGCTCAGGTTTGACGTGTACTTTGCGTCAAGCGTTCAAATCGAACATATTATCTTAGTATTATTTTTAAAACCTCCTAAGGTTGTCTGGAAGAGATCGCTTTTGGCGATAAGACCGGTCTTTTTGCGAATTTCTTATGTGATTGATTGTTTAATAGGGTTCCAATTATGATCAGACTACGGAAGAAGGAAGGTTATGTTTTTCGAGTGTATACGTACATATGTGTGTATGTAGTTAATACACACATATGTATGCCTTTAGGCTGGAAGAGGTAATCCTCTTCCAGCCTAAAGGCCTTAAACTGATTGTGCGAGGTGACGGCAGAGTCGTTTTTACTTTCCTAGTGTCGTAGGCTACATTTTATGACAATACATAACAATACTACCCTCGCAAAAATTAACAAAAAAAAAAAAACTTTTTCGTAACCTCTGTTGGACGTTGGAGGTATTTTCGTAACTTTGGTTTAAAATTAAACAAATTTTAACGGATTTATTGCATATATTTTATTTTAATGTGCGGTAGTAATTATTATTTTCATACAAAAAAAAACAAGTGTCATCTAGTCTCACCTGTGACCACAGACACTGTAACAGTGTTCGAAATCAGGTCATAAAATGATGTTAAATATACGCGATAACTCCGTTAAAATTTGTTTTGATATAAAACATAATTATATAATTGATTGACATAATTACATAATGATATAATTGGTTTACACGAATCATCCTAAACTGTGTTTGTAAATACACTTTGCAGCGGTTTTGCGCATACTTTCTCACGAAAATGTACAGTCAAAGCATATCAAGCGTAACGCAAGCGTAAGTTTCATAACGGATATTTAGTTTTTCTTGTAATAGGCTGTCATTTTTTATTAGGGTTCCGTACCTCAATAGGAAAAAATGGAACCCTTATAGGATCACTTTGTTGTCCGTCTGTCTGTCCGTCCGGGTGTCAAGACCTTTATCTCGGGAACGCGTGAAGGTATCGAGTTGAAATTAAAACCATATACGCAAATCCATAGTATCTTGCTGCAGAAAGAAAAATAAAATTTCTCAGTTTTCGTAAAAAAAGTTACAACATTAAAAAACGCACATTTCGACACTCACAGAGGAATCAAAACCTATGGGGTACTTTCCGTTGACCTAGAACTCTGAAATTTGGCAAGAAGCATTGTGTTAGAGTACACATATAGGAAAAATCCGAAAACTGGTCAAATTTAATCACAAAAAAATAGTGTCTCTATGTAAGAAATGAGGGCCCAAATTTTAAAGTGAATTACCGTATCATGTGGGGTATCATATGAAAGAGCCTCATTAGCACAAGATAAAACAGGTTTTTAACACATTCTTCGCCCCCTGCAGACCCTTCACTTCAGCTGGGAACCAAAACTTTTTAGGCGAATTTTGATTAAGTACAGAGTGGCCGCGCAAAGCAACGTTGACTGCCTCAAACGCTGGCGGCTTACTGACTACTACAAAACGAACGGGACGCTCGCTCGGATCCGAGTGGGAGGCGCCGCTACTATAGCCCTGCTCCACTTGGATCCGAGTGGTGAGCAAGGAATGTATTAAATATTTTTACGATGTATATTTTTCGGTTTATGAAGGAAAATATAAAAAAATATATATGATTTCCCCCCTTTTATTTAGTTTGTACGGAACCCTCGGTGGGCGAGTCTGACTTGCACTTGTCCGGTTTTTTTAACACGGACCTTATATTTTAGGTTAATAAAATTATAGTGGCAACCTTATTTACTGACATTTAAATAAAATATTCCATTTCACTCCACCATACACCAATAAACTTAATTATTGGTTTCAATTCCTATTATATATCCCCTCTAATTATTTCTCTCCAAAACGAAACCAAGCAAATAATTATTCGAACAGGTAATATTTAATGTATTCCATTCCGTATTACGCCGACAGTTTTAAAACTTCAGTGCCTCGAGAAATGTTTATTTAAATAAGACTTTATTAACGCTTATGATATTATTTCTGCTTCGTGGAAAGTTTGATACGAAAATTAGTCGGCTAGGGATCGAGTTATGCTGCGGTTCGCTTTGAATTATGTATTACGATTTTATGAGCGGAAGGTTCTGAAGTGTGATGAAAATGCTGCAGGGTTGTTGTTTTCAAGGTCTTGTGTGGTAATACGGAACATCAGAGATTATGGCCAGTGGCCATGTACAGCGATATTAACGAATGTAGAATTAACAAGTATCTATACGAAATACCCGATTGTTTTGTATAGGGTTCACTATACTATAAGGGTTCCTTGTTTACTACGGAACCCTAAAAACAATTAAATCAAAACTGCAAGAAGCCTTTAGTACTTACAAGTATTCCTCTATCTGGTGCGAGAACAACAAAGCCATGTTATCTGTCCCCGAGTTAGGAAGTTGTGGGAACTTGCCCCGGTGCGTTGATTGGAGTGATCCACCTAGACGACTCCAAACTACTTGGAACTTAGTCCAGGGATCGGTGCAGGGACGGTGGAACCTGTTGGGAAGTCTTGATCTAATAAACGATTGTTGACCAAAGGTTGGTGAGCCAAGCCAATAAGGATACGTGGAGATGCTTTGATTTTAGGGGCGTGTATACAAAATACAAAATTTTACTCATAACTCCGTAGTTACAAGTCAAGCGTAAAAATAATCATAATAATCAACAATAATTTATGTCAAAAAAATGTGAAAAAAAACCTAATTTTGTAAATACAACCTCTTTTAAATGCACATTCTTTAGAAATCATCTACTAAAATCACTAAACTTGTTTATTACGAAATAGTTCGTTGGTGGTTACGAAAAAAAAACGCATTTTTTTTCAATTTTTGCGATAAATATACTATTACTATTAGAGAATTACCAAGTTAGGGATCTACTGCCTTGCGACGGTTTTGATTATCAAAATAATAAAACAAGTATAAGTTTAGAAAACTCAAAACCCCGACAAAAAAAACGGCTGAACCGATTTTGATGTAACACAGTTAAGAACACTCCCAACTAATTCACTTTTCAAACAAAAACAAACAAAATCAAAATCGGCTCACCCGTTCGGGAGCTACGATGCCAAAGATACACACAGACGCGTCAAACTTATAACACCCCGTCGGTTTACATCGACGGTTAAAAAAGATCTGTCGGATTTACCATGTCGTTGAAGCAAAGAGGCGATATGTATGTGGGTATGTATGGATGTTTCTATAAGACCGCGGCTTCACAGATGTCGATGTGTGAGGTGTCGTTAGATTCGTCTTTACTTCCTGAATATCATAACCTAATATTTTTTTGTAATAATATATAGTACATTTAACGCAAAAATTTTAAAAAATGGGGAAAAAAATTCGTTGTCAATTAACGTTTTCGTTATACCTAAACAGGAGATTGTACTAATTTTTTTTGAAAAAAACTGGACAAGAGCGAGTCAGACTCGCCCACCGAGAGTTCCGTACAAACTAATAGATAAAAGGGGGAAATTATATATTTATTTCTATTTTCCTTCATAAATCGAAAAATATAGGTACATCGTAAAAATATTTAAAACCCTGTTTTAGCTTGTGCTGAATAAGCTCTTTCATAAAATACCCCACATGATACGGTTAAAGCACTTTAAAATTTGGACCCTCCTTCCTTGCATAAAGGCTCTATTTTATGTGATTAAATTAAAAATGTACAGTTTTCGGAATTTTCCCTTTGTGTGTACTTTATGACAATGCTTCCAAATTTCAAAGTTATAGGTCAACGGGAAGTACCCCATAGGTTTCGATTCCCTTGCGTCTTGACAGAAAACAAAGTGATCCTATAAGGGTTCCGTTTTTTCCTTTTGAGGTACGGAACCCTAAAAATGTGCATTTATGATCTTTTACAGCGATTTTACGCATACTTTTTCACAAAAAGCGTACACTCGTATTAAGCGTAACAAAATCGTAAGTTTGACTATAAAAATTGCTTTTCTCCAGTGGGGTATTTTGTTTTTCTTTAGTAAAGTTATTTGTTTTAGTTCTATTTCTCTTGACAACCTACAGCCTAAACGGCTTGACCGATTTTGATTTGCGAGATGTTATTAAATTCGTTTTCGCTTCCAGAATGTCATAGGCTATATTTTTTAGCATTAATAATAATACATCTCTTGCGTTTTTTAGTTAAGTATTTATTTTTAAACACTAATTTATTCTATAAACAAGCATAAATGTTCCCAGTATAGAAGTAGATAAGTAAGCCAAACAGTAAAATAATTTCTCCTCGTTAAATAACTAAGAGCACAGTTTTGCAATTTTCAGAATATGAATAGCAAAGTTTGCAGTGTCGTCTGTTTGTCCTGAAACTAGTTCGAGCTGGTACTTGTTAAGTGATAAACAAATAACTTATTCAATACTTGAAGGTGTCTTGAGGAAATACGAGTACCTATGTTCTTGGAAATTAATTGTGAAGATTTCTGTCGAAATTTTGTATTAAAATTTTACGACTATTTACAGCGGTGCTAACAAGTAAAGGTTATATTTTTATCAGTTTATGTATTTTTGCATTTACATATAGTTCACTGTAAATTTGGAAAATTCGCACTAGTAGATTAAAATCAATTAAATAAATAAAACTGGCCAAGTGACTCGCGCACGAAGGGTTCCGTACCATTATCTATAAAAACGGCAACAAATTCAGGTTTGTTGTATGGGAGGTCCCCCTTAAATGTTAATTTAATTATTTATTTTTAAAGTGAGTAATATAATTCAATATTCAGTGAATATTTCAAGCGTCTACCTGTTGCCATTATCAATATCGAGCAAAACCGAGCAAAAAAATCACGTCTGTTGTATGGGAGCCCCCTTAAATATTTATTTTATTCTATTTTTTAGTATTTGTTGTTATAGCGGCAACAGAAATACATCATTTGTAAAAATTTCAACTGTCTAACTATTACGGTTCATGAGATACAGCCTGGTGACAGACGGACGGACGGGCAGACAGCAGAGTCTCAGTAATAGGGTCCCGTTTTTACCCTTTGGGTACGGAACGCTAATAAAAACTGAGTCACTGGCATATATTTAAGTTACAATTAAGTTTAGAAAACTTAAAACCCCCGACAAAAAAAAACGGCTGAACCAACTTTGATGTAACATAGCTAAGATCTCTAAGATATATCGCTAAGATCACTCTCGATCAAATCTTTTTTCAAACAAAAAAATACTAGATCAAAATAGGTCTACTGTTCGAAAGTTACGATGCCCAAAACAAACACTCAGATACACAGAGATACACACGTCAAACTTATAACACCCCTCTTTTGGGCAGAGGGGTAAAAATAATATTATGCACTATATATAATTATATAAGGCACTGATTTAAAGAGGCAGTTGTAAATAGCAGTTTTGGTAAGTTAAAAATTATATATGGCACGTTTAATAACTAGTTCAGCAGTTAAAACTAAGCAGTAAAGTAAACAAAAATGAGTACCTAATAAAAATAATGAAATGGTGAATCAGTGAATATATAATTGAGCAGGAAAATAATTAAATGGGCGGTAAAAATTATTATCTATAAATTTGTATTAAAAAAAAACAACCTAATCTCTGAAGAAATTATTGCTTATACCTATATACATAGATAACTTTCCATCATTTTTACCGCTCATTCAGTTATTGGACTGGTCAATTATTTTTAGAATTGACATTGTATGATAAAATAACCGACTAATTGATTTTTTATTACTGTCCATGTTTTACTGTCGCAATAATTAATCAACCGCCATTAAATGAAATTACTGCTCAATATGTTTTTGAACTGATCATAATAACATCTCGAATATTTAAATAACAGCTCAAAAAATTAGTTCCCATTTTATAATATAATTACCAACTATTTGCACTTGACTGATGAATGACTTTTTGCACTAAACCGACTCGCTTATAACATTTTTTATTCCACGTTCCAATTTCTCACCTCAAATTCTAAATCGTAAGCTGTAAGAATTCGTTCCGGTTCAAATTGAGATTAATGAAGAAAAGTTTTCTTCTCTTACTTAAAAAAATTAACACACTTTCCTTCCTAATCTGGGAAACCACTGCCGTAACTTCACCATCGAGTATTTTAATTATCTTAATCTTCTAGGGAACTCCGGGGCCTCGTCGGCTTAGAATTCTGATTAGTGGACCAAGTTATAAGAGAAATGCTGGGAAATATCTCCGTCGTCGAAAATACTTATACGGTTTCCAGCCCACCCTGCTCATTAAGAGGTGACGTAGTAGTTAATTAAGTAGACATCAAACAATCGAGTACAAAATATATAGATAGAGTACAAAATATAAGATCGGAACGCGGCGGTGATGGAGGCCCTGGGCCGAGAGTAGGCGACAGATTTGTATTAATGTAATTAGACGATGCGAGTGCAGTCGCTGATAGAGTCCGATCAACCGAGGGCAAACAGATAATCTGGAAACCCAGTCTAAAACCGGGCTCTACCAGTGACTGCATTCACAGAAATACTAGTATTTCAGTAGTTAGAAATAAGAGTTGTGTGCACACCTTGAGCATTCATGCTCACCATCGAAGGCTCCTTCTTGCGGCGGCGTTGTGTGGCGGGTCGCCCTCTTCCCTAACATATGGTTGAGGAGGGCAATGGCTGGCACATGCGTCATACTTGTTATCGGGTGCTGCTTGCGGGTCGCTGGTTTGCTCGTGGTATGCACGTAACATAATAATAAGTACTTAAATTAAAATTGTTAATCATTTATTTTCCCGTAACGATAATTAGTAAACAATAGTTTGTAATTATGACAAAGGTCACGGACCCTGGTGTCTGTGGAGATAATATATATATATATGTATATACTTTTTTTTAAGTTTTTAAAGACAGTAAAAGAAGTCGAGTAAGACAGTGTAAACGATGGGAGGATGATATTAAAAAAAAAATTGTTGGACCCGATTGGATCGTTTATTCCCAGTAGTACGGTTGCCAGTCCGGTTGACCGTACTACTGAGACTGCGGATAGCAAAGGATAAAGAAAAATGGAAGTCTTTAGAGGAGGCATTTGTCGAATGACAAACTGTATGAAGATAAACCGCTTGCCGATAAACGTGATATTTATAATTTAAATTTGTAATTTATACAGTAATAAAGGCTTATTTTATTATATTATTTATTTTATAGATACTTATTTCGTAAATATATGTCATTTATAAGTCAAAACCCCCCTGCCCTCTTGCTCACTGATAGCTATTACTACCAATCAATCACTCAATGCGTCCTAGCACCCAGAGTTAATTTGAAAATATGATTGAAAAAAGTTAGGTAAAAAAGTACAAGTCTATAGTAATTATATAATTTCAAACAGATTCAAAAATAATCAGTGAAACGGATTTTTTTTTCTACACCAAGCAACCAAAAAAAATAATGTTCGATACATACAGACGCCATTCCGGACCAAGAAGACATGTCTCTAAAGCATTCAAAGATAAGTAACGCCATCTAGTTCTGGACCAAATAAACATAATAATTATACGAACTTTTTACCTGCGCAATTTAGCGGTCCATTTTATTTACCTGTGCGTATTTGCCTTTCAGTAGAAGCACACATGCACAATATGCACACAGACATTTTTATTTTGTGACAAAACAACTATAATAACAAATACAAATAAAAGTATAACAAGAACAAATATAAAATTATTATTTTTGTCACGAGACAATTTCAACGTATCACGTGACACACGGATGTTATCCCACATCTTCTATGGTTGGGTGAGTCCACTACTGCCATCTACCTATTTTGCCCCATTTGATACACACATGCACCTTGTTCATCTATGTGAAAAGTCAGGCCATGTATGTCGGTGACGTCATCAAGCCTCATTTGTACACCGACTGACCTTGGATTGCAGTCTATTTATCATTTTATCCGTCTAAATTTCTATATTTTTGAATGTGCTTAGCTTCTCCATAATGCCAATGGAACTGTTAGTGGAGACATATATAGGCTCTTACCGCCTTTTTCGCTTTAGGCGGTAAAAGCTTGGATATATTAAACCTTTTGTGTCTTATGCCTTGTCACAAGCAATTTCCACAATTCTCGCTAATTTATAAGACAAAAACCGCCTCTTCTCGGCTGCAGGAGTCGTGGAGAGAGACTTGTGACCGGCGATCAATTCCCGGCGACGAGAGGTTGCCACGCTTTGTTTTTATTTTACTCAATGCGAGATTTTTGTTAGTTGTGTTTGTTTGATTAGGAAATCTTTAGTTCAATTCCTACACCAATAACATCAAAGCGCTAATACATCGATCGACGGATCATTACTCGATTTCTAAATGCCAACGAAATAAAAATAAACTTTTATAAAGACGATACTTTCTTTACTTCCTTAGATCGTCCGAAATTAAATACTTACATCGAAAATTATTCCAATTCGCCACAGATCACCAATTCACCTTTTCTCGTGTACCGTAGAGCAAATCCTAATAAATTCACTTTGTATTAAGACTAACCAAACCTTTTTAAGTACTTAGGCGTAATTCCCCGTTCCCAAGTGGCGAATAAATAAATCCTTTCCGTGTACATTGCGGCTGCCCATTGGATTGGCGTGTGTCACTCGAACGGAATAATTAATGTATTTACAAATGGACGTGCGATCGCCATTGCTGCCTGAAAACTGGATTTGATAATATTAGGCATACGAAATTTTAATGGATCTGTTTGGGAATTTGAACACTAATGGTAATTCGTGCTTGTTGGTAATTTGTAATTTTTGTTGTAAATATTCTCAATACAACGACGTATGTCTCGTTTTGTCGTATTTTAGTAAAGGTAAAGAGTTCCACAATCACGACGATAATGCGGTCTAAATCTCCGGATCATCACTGATTTTTTTCCTTCCAAATAGCATCGAAATCGTCACTACGTGTACCAATGCGATCTACTATCGCATTTTTATTATTATATATTTATGATGTACTTACCTATCGTAGATTTCTACGACGCGGCATCGTATTACAACATGACCAAGCGTCGTAATGCGCTACAATACGACACTACAACGTACTACGACACGACGTCGCAACGCGCTACAACATGACGTCGTGACGAGCTCAAAGTCTACGCTGCAACGTATTACAACATGACCACGTGTCGCAATGCACTACAATACGAAACTGCAACGTAGGTACTACGACACGACGTCGCGACGAGCTCAAAGTCGACGCTGCAACGTATTGCGACATGACGCTGAAACGTACTACGACACGACACGACATTGCGACGTACCAACAAGACGTCGCTTTCAGCAAAAATTAAAGTAAATGAAGTGTAACTTCTGAAACGAGCTCTTGACAACCAAGTACCAACAAAGTTCCATTCACGTCCGTCGCAGGCAAGTTTGATGTTTCCTTTCCTATAACGGCCACGCTAGCTTTATTTAGACGTGTACTGCTTACAAATCGGCGGGATACTTGCTGAATACGACTTAAGTAAGGCCGTATAATACACGAAACTACACAGTTGTCTGGACTTGTTTTTAACCGACTTCCAAAAAGGAGGAGGTTCTGAATTCGACTGAACGTTTTGTTTGTGTTTGTTACGCGATTGCTTTGCCAATTATTTTAATTGATTTTAATGACTATTTTGTTTGATAGGTCATATTTCCTCGCAAAAATAAAATAAAATAAAATTTTGTTATCTCCAACGTACTTTTTAGGGTTCCGTACCCAAAGGGTAAAAACGGGACCCTATTACTAAGACTTCGCTGTCTGTCTGTCTGTCTGTCTGTCTGTCTGTCTGTCTCCAGGCTGTATCTCATAAACCGTGATAGCTAGAAAGCTAAAATTTTCACAAATGATGTATTTCTGTTGCCGCTATAACAACAAATACTAAAATTTTTAAAAAAAAATATTAAGGGGGGTTCCCATACAATAAACGTGTTTTTTTCGTATTTTTTTGCTCAATATTAATAACGGTAACAGGTAGACGCTTCGAATTTTCACAGAATATTTACTTGTATATTACCTTTCAAAATAAATAATTAAATAACAATAAAGTAAATATTAAAGAGGGGCTCCCATACAACAAACGTAATTTTTAAGCAATTTTTACTCGATCTTAATTAACAGGAAGAAACTTGAATATTTGTAAGTAAATATTTAGAAATATATTAACTATAAAAATAAATAGCTAATCTAATACATAAAAACTCACAAAATGAAAATAATCCGTGCATCTAAACGCGGTGCGAGTGCCGCGCCGCGGTGTGGTGGTGGCGCGAGCGCGAGGCGGTTGATAAGCAACGGCCGCGCGGGTAGCGGGGGAGGTAACATCACGGAGCGAGCCATAGCCGCGCGTATTCGTGCGAACGTGGTATTGCTGCCCGGATGTGTATCGAAAACCTACCTATAAGTTTGCAATTTACTACTTGGAATTTCGTTGATTTCTCGTTATTTTATACGATTTTCAATTATAGATGATAGTACGGAACCCTTCGTGCGCGAGTCCGACTCGCACTTGGCCGATTTTTCTTAATAACCAAGTTGTTTTACTAAAATTATTCTACAGAATGCGCATTTATAATCTTTTACAGTGATTTTACGTATACTTTCTCACAAAAAACGTACACTCAACATACCAAGCGTAACGAAATCGTAAGTTAGACTGCAAAATCTGCTTTTCTGCAGTCGGGTATTTTGTTTTTCTTTTAACATAGATACTTGTTACGTAACGAAGCCGTAAGTTAGACTGCATAATCTCCAGTTTTTCTGCAGTCGGGTATTTTGTTTTTCGTTTAATATAGATACTTGTTTAAACTATAATTATCTTTTTAGGGTTAAACAATCAATTTAATCGTTGGAAGGAGTGTAATGGGCTTAGTATTAAATTGCAAGATTTGACCTCTAACAAGGCAAGTTAATACAAAGCTTATAAAACTCTCAAATAAAACTGTCATCAAAACAAAAGAACAACATCCTTAAATCCCCATCCCCCCGAGCTACAATCCAAAAACTGCTTACACCGTAATTAAGTACAATCCATTCACAGTTTCCATTAGCTGGATCAATCTAATCAAACCTTATTGGCCTGATAACTTCTGAAAGACCAGATAACAACTGACACAATATCCGTACCGACTACGTAACGATCTGTGGTGTGTTCGTAGAAACTTTTATGTAAGCTACGGTTTTGTGTCGCAGGTTTTTAATGAAATTGGGACTGTTTAATAAAAACCGGAATATGATATTATGGTGGGGTGATTTTATTATAATGGAAAGTCATTGGTTCTGACAATAAAAATAATAAATAAATATTAGTAGAAATTTCACACAATACCATCTAGCCCAAACTAAGCAAAGCTTGTACTATGGAAACTAAATGTCTGATACTATACTTACGTATACTTTTTTTTTTTGTAAAAACATACTTATGACACATATAAACAAACATCAATGCTCATCACACAAATATTTGCCCTGGGTGGGGATCGAACCCGCGACCTACGGCTTAGTAGGCAGACATACTACCAACGGAGTTCCAAAATCAGTCGTTACAAATGTATGATAACGCTAGAGAAATTGCCTATGTGTGAAGATGTTTTTAAAGACACCATCAAAATCCCGAGGTCTATTAATATTGATGGTATCATCGCCCATACACGAAGTATTGATTTATTGAAATAGCAAACTTGACGCCCAGGATTTCGACCAAATTGATGTAATTTTTGAGAACAACTGAATCAGTAATGACTAGTTAGTAATAAAATTCTACAAAGTACGCGTGATAATTTAACGAGTAGACTAAAACGTATTTGCAAAATTTATTACACATTAAATTATAAGTTATAATATGCTGTCAGCGTTTTCGGAGCACATTATAAACTAAATGAAAAACCAACTACATATTTTACAAGCGTCACATTTATAAAAAGGAAATAGTACATTACGGCACCATTTCATACACATTATTACACTGTAAAATGTAACAAAATACACTTCCTTCTCGTGACTTATATTACCATACTTTTTATCAAAACTAGGCATTTGAATAAAATCCTAAAATTTTGTTTCGTCTAAGTATTATGCTTCAAGGAAACAAACGCTCTTTAAAAAAAAACGTCCCGTTTTCTGTGCTATACAAGAACTATTTTTTATAAAAAATAATAATCATCGAATGTATCGAGAATGTTTGCAGACTCGTATAAGTTAAGATTTAGTTTTTTGCAGAACGTGTATTATGGTGACTTAGTGAAGGTTCCTCGTAGTACTACGGAACCTTAGAAATCTCAATCGCAGTTTAACCATATTCTGTCTTTTGGCCAAGTTCCCAAATCTATCACAATCCAACGACATACTAAAATTATATTTTATTCTGTGGCGAATTTCTGTGGACTGTATATCATGTAATCTGTGACAGAGTTTACCTATCTTTTATCTGATTTAGTAATATTATCCCTCTCAGTCTTATCAAGTAGGTTTTATTTGTTAATAGATTCTTCCGTATAGAGGAAAAACAATTTGTCCGGGAAATTGGTGTTTATTTGTATCGAGGGTTGTGTATTTTTAGGGTTCCGTACCTCAAAAGGAAAAAACGGAACCCTTATAGGATCACTTTGTTGTCCGTCTGTGTGTCTGTCTGTCCGTCTGTCCGGGTGTTAAGACCTTTATCTCGGGAATGCGTGAAGGTATCGAGTTGAAATTAAAACTTTACACGCAGATCTATAGTCTCATGCTGCAGAAAGAAAAAAAAAATCGCAGTTTTCGTAAAAAAAAGTTACAGCTGAATATATCGTAAATAACGCACATTTCGACACTCACAAGGCAATCAAAACCTATGGGGTACTTCCCGTTGACCTAGAACTATGAAATTTGGCAAGAACCATTGCGTTAGAGTACACATATAGGAAATAATCCGAAAACCAGGCACTTTTAATTTAATCACAAAAAAATAGTGTCCTTATGCAAGGAATGAGGGACCAAATTTTAAAGTGAATTAACCGTATCATGTGGGGTATCTTAAGAAAGAGCTTAATTAACACAAGCTAAAACAGGTTTTTAAATATTTTTTACGATGTATGTTTTTCGATATTAGAAGGAAAATATAAAAAAAATATGATTTCCCCCTTTTATCTACTAGTTTGTACGGAACCCTCGGTGGGCGAGTCTGACTCGTACTTGTCTGGTTTTATTATTCTGAAAAGATCCGTTTTTTGTAAGAATCGGGTGTGGGCGGGAGTTAATAGTCTTCAATTCCAATTAAGTAATAAGATGATGTCTTTTGGGGTACCGTTTTTCTCAATCGAAGCCGTTAAAGTCACTATTGTTTTTGGAACGGTTTATTCTTTCATATGTATGTACATATTTAAAAACTCTTCTAAGATAAAATATAATTTCTGAACACGCATGTTTTTAGAGCTTGGCCGAAATTCTGTACATATTCAATTTCATTGAGCTGCTTTTGTAAGTTATTACATATTTAACTAGCCATAATATGGAGAGACACTAAAATTTATAGATAGTTTAAAAGTTGTACACATCTAACGGGACCTGAAGTCTTGAACCCGCATTATTCCCATTTGTACCTGGGAGCCTTTACCATTTTGGCCACTTAGGTGTCACGTGGGATGGTCGAAACTTTCGAATATTCTTTTTTGCTTAAACCAATCACGTATTTTTTAACAGTCTCTAAAATTGTAGATACGTGTGTAAAACACTAAAAATATCAAATACACTAAAATTTGTTTACGTTAACCCAGTGATAAGAAACAAGAAAGTCAACAAACTTCTTTATTAAGCGACTTCCAAAAAGAAGGAGGTTATCAATTCAGTCTGTATGGTTTTTTAACCGACTTCCAAAAAAAAGGAGGTTATCAATTCGGTCTGTATGTTTGTTCACCGATTAGTCAGCTAATTATGCATTGATTTTGATGACCCTTTTGTATTTGGTAGATTATACTTCAGAGGTTGTCCCATATAAATTTTATCAAAGTCGATGAAGTACTTTGGTTTTTATAACAAAATAACTGGTAAAATATCATCCAAGCGTCTCTGTATAAAAGTGGATAGCAAGTCGCGTATGTGCGTATATTGCGTATTTTGAAATCGTTTTTTTTTCAGTTTTTTAAACTAAGTATAATTATTTTGTTTAGTCGAGACTACAATATACTATAGTAGTACATATATATCTCAAGACGTTAATTCGTCTTTCTTGCCAAAATAGTACTATAAACCGACTAGCACATTCTGGAAGGCGTCAAGTCACTAATTTCGCAATAAGCAGAGTAAGAAGTATGTAAAACATAAATAAGTATTTATATCCCATTTTCACACCCAGTAACTGAATGAAACACTCAAAAACACACCTAAACATTCAGTGCGCTATTCGTCCTCATTGACTCCTGCGCCGACATAACACAGATTTATGTGTTTACTATTATCCGTACTAACATATATGAAAATACGAGATATAGGTCAAAGTAGGACGAGCTGTGTCTCAGCTACAAGTTTCTTGCACAAGTTTTCGATGGGTTTCCACAAGTGGGTAAGTGATTTGTAATATTAAACAAAGATTAATTTAAACAAAAGCTTAAGTTTTTTTTTCTATATTTAACACAAAATGGGTCGAATAAGTTATAGATAATTATAGTTTAAAAAAATTAAATAGCCGACTTCAAAATACGCAATACAATACATAATGTACGCGATTTGCTGTTCACTTCTCTACAGGCGCTTGGATGATATTTTACCAGTTATTTTGTTATAAAATACCAAAGTACTATATTGATTTTGATAAAATTCATATGGATACCTCTGTATGACCTACCAAATACAAAAATAATCATCAAAACCAATGCACAATTGGCTGAGTAATCGGTGAACAAACATACAAGAAAAAAGAAAAACATACCGAATTGATAACCTCCTTCTTTTTGGAAGTCGGTTAAGAAGGGATGAAGTCAAGAATCACGGTATGGGTGAACTTGAGATTTTGTGTATCGAATACGGAACACCCCTAACATGACAGTGGAGAAAATAATTATTGATTGGTCCGTTACCTTTTAGAGATCACATTGGATTTAGAAAGATTGCATATAATTGACCATGCATTGTTATCCAAACCATACGTGTCAAATTGAATTGCAAAATTTGATCCTCACTAACACGGCGAGTCAATACAAAGCCAGTCAAAATAGGTGTTTGTAAATATTTGTTGTTGTAATCCTAGTACTATATTGATAGAGTTTGATAGGTTGTTATGAATTAAAATAATTGCATTTGCTTTACAGTTATAAACTCAATATCCGAACACTTTTCTATAAAAAATAATAGCAAATATCAAAACCGAATACTAACATCATATTATTTATAAAACATTTAATACATACAGTATTGATTTGAATATTTTGTGATATTTTAAATAAGTGCTTTTGTAAAAAATATAAAATAATAGTCAAATTAGTTAAAAAGTACTAATAATAATGTATTTTTTTTTTGTAAAAAACTTAGACCTAAGAGATTAAATAAATAAGGAGATAAAAATTTAATAATAAAAAATATTTTAAAATACCTATAACGCAACAATTGTGAAAAACGAAACCAAAATTGTGTTGTCGCTTGTAGTCATGAATAATTTACAAGACTTGTAGACTTGTCATTCTGAATTTATTGGAACAGGGCGCAAAGTTCCGCCTTTTCCTTATTCACCTCTCTTGCAGTATTAATTGGGATAAGTTTTGTGAGATCCAATTTGCTCCAGCGTGTCTTCCTGGGACAAAAGACGGATATCTACCAGTCGGAATTACTCCGTGATGACGTCGCAATTATCTTCAGGAATTGATGGGATGCGGTTAGAATCAGTTCTTTTACACTTTTCTTTCTCGCATTTCACTTATATAATAATAATTATAGTTTTAAAAACTGAAAAAACAAACTTCAAGATACGCAATCTGTTAACTTGGGTGAAATATTACTAGTTATTTGGTTATAAAAAGCAATGTACTGAACCTATTTGATAAAATTTATATGGGACTGACTTTGAGGTATGACCAACCAAACCAAACAATTTTCCTCTTAGGTAGGTACCTATAATAATTTATTGAAAAGTAAAATACATAAATAACATTATAAAGACTAACTATAATAATTTTATAGTTTAAAAAACTGAAACAACAATCGATGTACGTTATTTCGTTTACTTGTAATATTAGTAAGGATAATGAAATGAAAAATGAAAATTGTTTAATATTAATTAAACAAGGTGCTCAAGCGTTGAAATAACTCTATTTTCTCCTTATACACATTGGATGAGGAGTAAGTAGGTTTTACTTTTCAAGCTCAATAAATCCCTCACGATAACCCTGTAAACTTTTCAAAGAGACCTCTCTTCACCCGCTCGTTTCTTTTTCAAGAATGACATTTGTCATTGAATGTCAAATGCTTCGTCGTCGCAGATTAGAAAATGTGCAGATGTTTATACGAAAAACCTCAATATTTGACACTTTTGTAAAGAAAAACGTGTCAGTGGAACTCTGCGATTCTATAATCTGACGCACTCACTAAGGAATCCAATGAAAATATTTTTACTTTTAGAGATTATTCAAAAAGTAATAAAGCAATGTTTCTAATATAATAATGGGACCAACTTGGGAGCTTTCTCTATGCGCCAATTCACGAAACACAAAAATTGCTTCAAGAATGAGCGAGAAATTCGTGTTCATACATTAAAAAAAAATATACGGTATGAATTGATAACCTCCTCCTTTTTCAAAGTCTGTTAAAAAATATTTGAATTTGATTAAATAAATAGAGAATAGAATGAAATGTCAGAATGCATTTACTTTCATTAAGTTTATGTTAATCACCCCGGGTAAAATCGCGGGGAGTAGCTAGTTTATAATATTAGTGTAGATGTATCGAAATATATCGAAACTTTTATATTTTTGGGATAAAAAGTAATTTATGTACTACTCCAGGGCTACTTATGGTAATTAGGGTAATTTATGGGCTACCTTCATACCAAATTTCATTAAAATCCGTTCAGTTGGTACCGCGTCATATAATTCAGAACACAATTTTAACTCTCTTGAGTATCCCACAGGAATGCTTATATTTATCGGGTTAAAATGTAGCCTATGTGTTATTCCAGGGTATACCAGGGTACTACCTCCATATCAAATTTCATGTAAATCGGTTCAGCCGTTTGAGCGTGAAAGAGTAACAAACACACATATTCACAAACTCACAAACTTTCGCATTTATAATATTATAGTGGCCTTTTGTACCTTTCCAATGCCTTAATTATGGACCTAATGTTATTATGGTGTCAATAAAGTGTTTTTGTATTGTATTGTAGTGTAGATTTGTGTAGATATCGTAAGTATTAACATATCTATAAAAATGTTTTTAAATAGAACTTGTTTCAAGTTTTATCGAGGCTAAAACTACATTTTCAAATTATTTTAGTTAAAAGTGTTTTTGTTGAACCAATTCAGTCCAATAAAAACACCTCAAAAGGACTGAAAACTCAATTCGAATCTCTATTACCATTTAAATAGCGTTAATGAATACAATCGGTCTTATTTTCTCCAACCAGAATATTTTTTTCACTTTTGAAAAGTCTATTCAGCTGTAGAGGCTGTAGTACGACCATCGTCCGACATCGCCCATTCAACCATTTTTGTAGAAAAATAAGGTAATGAACTTAAAAAAAAATAGTCTCACAGAACTCTAGAAGGCAACATCACAAGTTTTCGACAGAAAATTCATTTTGATCCAAGTTAATTACCGTAAATAAAAACCA
Organism: Lycia hirtaria; assembly: GCA_947563715.1. Taxonomy (NCBI): domain Eukaryota; kingdom Metazoa; phylum Arthropoda; class Insecta; order Lepidoptera; family Geometridae; genus Lycia; species Lycia hirtaria. The sequence continues at coordinate 33,692,127 of OX387375.1, forward strand.
TTTTTGCGTTAATAATTTGTAGAAATCATTATTATGTATAAAAAATAACTTGAATCAAAATTAAATTTTTGTCGTAAACTTGTGATATTACTTACTAGTGTTCGTGGCACTATTTTTATATAAATTCATTCAGTCATTTTATGTCTTCAAAAGTGCCCAAAATCGGTCAAGCCGTTTAGGTTGTATGCGCTCATTTAGAAACATACATGTCATGCATACATACATACCCACAATTTTCGAGTGTATGTATACATTCGAAAATTGTAACCATCCTTCTTTCGCAGTCGAGTAATAATGTAAAGAAATGATTAAAAACATAAATGGGATCATATATTTTCCTTCATAAACCGATAAACAACTTATACGTACTTAAATAAAACTAAACTAAAATAACCTAAACAAATTAAATAATAAAGATATACAACTTAAATTAATAAAAGAGCTAAAAACGCCTTTGCACCAGGAACAGTCAGTGGCGGGTTATTTGACTGAGTCTTTAGTTAGTTTTTAGCTCTTTTATAAATGGGATTACAAATATCCAGAACACTAGATTTCAAACAATAGTGTTGAAACATTCTCCCGCAGGTTATTCTTATATTTCCTACGGGACCCTGAAGCTGACAAATTTATTTTCGAACAATAACTTTCCTTTATTGTCAATAAACCCGCTCATAAAATTCGCGAGCCATCGAGCGGGAATAAATGGAAAAGTTAGAATAATTACTTTCTTAATCTTTAATTAACTACGAAATTATACTACGGCCGAAATAACAAGTTTGTGTTTTTCAATTGTTTCGTAATTGGTTTCCTTTGGCGCGGTATTCTTTTGTTTCTTTTGTAAATGTACAAAATAATACTTCAACTGTCCAAAACACACGTTCATGTTGCAACTGATATTTTACAAATCGTATCTATATATTTTCTTTAGGGAAGCTCAAAGTCACGCAGCGGGCTATGGAGAGGGCTATGCTCGGGGTCTCTCTCCGGGATCGTATTGGAAACGAAGAGATCCGTAGACCTACAAAAGTCACCGACATAGCACAGCGAATTATCAAGTTGAAGTGGCAGTAGGGAGAGCACATAGCACGTAGAACTTACGACCGATGGGGCCGAAAAGTTCTCGAATGGAGACCACGAATCGACAAGCGCAGCGTAAGAAGACCAGCCACAAGGTGGACAAAAGATAGCATACAAGTGGCAAGAAGACGGATATGGCCGCTTCCCACCGGTCTTTCTGGAAATCCAAGGGGGAGGCCTATGTCCAGCAGTGGACTTCTTGTGGCTGAGATTATTATGATGATGATGATGATATTATATTTTCTTTAAACGTAAGAACACTCGATTGGCATACGAGATTACAAATGACAATTTAACAGATAAGCCTATACCCAGCAGTGGGATAGAAAAGGCTGTGGAAAGAGCTAACTCCACACTTATGTATGGCAGAGAATGTTGAGCTTAGCGTTTAGGTTTTATTTAGTTTTTAAAATTATAATTATTATTGCTATAGTTCCCTAACCATAGCCATTGTTTCCATTATTTACACGAAACCACTAAATAACACAACAAAACAAAACAGGTATCTATTATAAAATTATATTGCATACGTAACTGCAAATTAAAAGCTCAGGTAAATTGCATTTTCCAATTAACAGGGTTCCACAATGATTCTTGTTTTAATTATATTATTTTTACGATCGTAAGGGCAAAAATTTGCAAGCGAGTCGTCGTATCGCCTATCCTTGGATCCGGGTCACCAATAAAATTATCCAAATAATAACCAGAGATTTCGGGCGGCCCATAAAAAAGCAATTAATTTGAATAAATACAGAAAAAATGTCTTAACGCTTACATTTGGAATTCTGTCGTTGTTTTATCTCGGCCACCGTTAATGGGGGTTTAATATCCTGGGAGCAGTTGCCACCTCTTTGCAGGGCTCCCTCTTATCATTTTTGCTGAATGCTATTTGAATACAAAATTGTGTAGTGATGGACGGTGGTGCGAATTGAAAGCCTGGAGTACCTCAGTTGGAAACCTACGATACCAAGGGGTTGAGACGCGGTACCTCGTTGGGAAACCTATGATATTTTGATTGAAAGTCTGGAGTATCTCGTTTGGAAATTTTCGATACCTTGGATGAGAGACTGCGGTACCTCGGTGACAAACTATGGTACATCGGTTGGCAACTTGCGGTACTTTGCTTAGAACCCTGTAAGGCTTCGGTTAAGAACTTGCGATATCACAGTTAGGAACCTTTGATACCTCGGTTAGAAACATGCGGCACCTTTGTTAAACACTTATGATATCTCTGTTAAAAACCGATTCCTTAACATATTTATAGACAGTTCAAAAACTATAATTTACCAAAATGGTAAAGGCTCCCAGGTACAGATCGGGATGGTGCGGGTTCAAGTCCCGTCGGGTGTGTGTAATTTTTGAACTATTTATAAATGTATAGATAGTGTAAAATACTCAAAAATATCGAATACCGATTCTTTAGTTGAGAACACTGAAACTGCAATGCCTTAGAATTATTCTAAAAAATTTAATGTTTTACAGCGATTTTACGCATACTTCCTTACAAAAACGTAGGTATACTCTATAACGTGTAACGAAATCGTAAGTTAGACTCCAAAAACCTCTTTTCCGCAGTCGGATATTTTCTTTTTCTTTTAAAGATACTTGCTAAAGCAACTATTTTAATTACCCTAATTTGTTTCGGTATTTTCGAAGCTAAGGTACAGGTTTATTCAAAATATAAGTATATTCTCGCAAGTGTCTTCCCATCCCTAGAGACAACCATTCCTTCCTGAAACGTGTTTAAGTATGATAAAACACAATAAATAATAGTTGTTCGTATTTCAGCCGGCAGAGGTCTGGATGACATGTACAGTTTAATATTCTACGTTTTAACGTTATATTAAAGTGCTGAATGCGCTTTATTATACTTTTGTCGAGATATAGTCTTCTTTTGCGAGAGATTTATTAATTATTAGGTATCTTTGTGATTTTTAGGGTTCCGTACCTCAAAAGGAAAAAACGGAACCCTAATAGGATCACTTTGTTGTCCGTCCGTCGGGGTGTCAAGACCTGTATCTCGGGAACCCGTGAAGGTATCGTGTTGAAATTTGAAATTAAAAAATATATACGCATATACGCAAATAACTCAGTTTTCGTAAAAAAAAGTTACAGCCGAATATGTCGTAAAAAACGCACATTTCGACAGTCACAAGGGAACCAAAACCTATGGGGTACTTCCCGTTGACCTAGAACTATACAATTTGGTAGGAAGCATTGTGTTAAAGTACCCATATAGCAAAAGATCCGAAAACTGGACATTTAATTTAATCACAAAAATAGTGTCTTTATGCGAGGAATGAGGGTCAATATTTTAAAGTTCTTTAACCGTATCATGTGGGGTATCATATGAAAGAGCTTCATTAGCATAAGCTAAAACAGATTTTTAAATATTTTTGCGATGTATATTTTTCGGTTTATGAAGGAAAAGATAATAAATATATATATATATATATATAAATATATATATCAGCCATGTTTGTACAAACTGTCCCACTGCTGGGCTTTAAGTTTAAGTATTCGCTCAAAGGTTACAGCTATCTCTCTCGCGCATTACAATATTTTTAAACACATAAAATTTGTGAGTAGGGATACTAGAAAAGTGAGAGACGAATTTGTTTATTTAAATGTGAAAAATATAAAAAAAGAAAGTTTTTCTTAGATATGTTTTAATTTGGCTGAGGAATAGGTAAATACCTATTATGTTTTTTCGCTACTCCGTCGCCAGTATAAATGATATCTAAATAAAACTTTTTTTTAAATGTTTCTTCTATCTAAATAAATAAATTCGTCACTCACTTTTCTAAAATCCCTACTGAATGATTTTATATAAAAAAATGTTGTGATGCGCGAGAGAGATAGTTGCGCGCTTTTATCTCCACCATATATATTTATAGATAAATAGCAACCAATAAGTTTTGCCGACAATAAAGACCTATACCAAAATTACTCAATTGTTAAACTATATTCTTTTCGACCATAATTTGATAAAATACTTTTGTATGGATATCGTACCACCTTAAATAATATGTTTATGTTCTCAGTGATTAATATTCCCTTGATCTTTAAAACCTTACCTCAATTTCCGTCGATGAGTATCATTCCCGAGAAAGCTCCAAAGCGAGCCGCATCAGAAGACAGCGCTATTTCTCGGTAATCTGGTAAAGAAACAGCGCGCGTTATTCCCTTTATTTCATATCAAAGACGCCACCAAGCATCTGCTCCAATCTGGCTGCAAATATTTATTGTGTCCCTCACTCCCCTCTATGCTTCGTCTAATGCTCGTTCACACTAAGGTCGCGGTCCATGTATGAGTCGAATAGAAGCCAAGAACAGTCATAAAAAAAAAAAAGTTTTTATGAAAATGTCCTCCAATATTCAATTTTTATTTTTGTATTAAATTTCAGAAAGGCTTGTTTCCGAAGTTTGATACTAGTATCCCGGGCCTCAAGGCTGCTAATTGAACATCACTCGTTTGTCTAGTGCAACTATCTTGCATCATAATATTATTCCAACTGTCAAAAAAGTATCCCGATCGTAAAATATAGGTAACTTTTTCAGTTATTTGCTTCTACTGTTTGCTTACTCAATCAATCAATAAATCAATAATAATTTATTTCAGACTCAGAGATCCATAACATTTTATAGTACAAATTGTATAAAAATTAAGTTATTATCATTACATGTCAAATAAATCGAATTAAATTAATTACATTAAATCTATATGTCACATTATAAATAAATAAAATTCATACTATTATTATTCTAATCATAGAAACATTATTTTAATAATACTCTGATGTGATGGCGCAGAATGGGACAATCGAACTTATCAGGAATAGCATACAGGATGCTGTTGCTACTCGCTCGCGTTCTGCTCAGCAGTGAGGCAACCTCCTTGCGCATAATAGCTGCAAAGCCATCCATGCGTGCTTCTGCGAACATAGAAGATGCACTGCAGAACCGCGGGAGCCGCATCAGCACCCTGATTACATTATTGTATTGGACGCGCAGAGCATTGAGGGATTTTTGAGTATATGCTGTCCACAAGCTACCGTCGTAAAACGATTGGCAGTAAGCTCTAAAAAGAGTAATTTTTTCCTCATCAGAGTAGGAACAGAATCTTCTGGACAGCATATTTGTCTCACCGTCAACGCTCTGCGTTCCCTATCCATATCTGCCTCATCTCACAGATCCTCGCAGACAATATGACCCCAGGTATCTAAACTGCTTAACCCTGCTGAGAGGAGAGCCGTCCAACAACGACGACGTACTGTCAATGAGACGTGACGATAATAAAATATATATTATTTATTACATTAATATACAAGAATTATTGATCTTTTATGAAAGTGGTCTTAACAAATTATCCATATCAAATAAATAATTTTTTGATTACGAATATTTACGAGTTATTCTTATTATCCAGAAGTTTGATTGTGTATTAGCTGATTTTTGTAATTTTTTTTTCTTGAGCTGTATGTTTTTTTGTGAGTTACGTATTTACGTTAATAGAGTGACGTAATTTTTTGTAAAACAATTGTAGGTACTTTTACTAATGTATCTTTTTTTTTTTTTTTTTTTTTTTATTAACAAATTTATTCTCCACAGACTCCAGGGTCCGTGCCTATTATGAACTAATATATGCATGTATAACTACTTACATTTTTTTTTTAAGTTATGCAAGAGGAAGACAAAATTTTAATTTACACTTAACTAACATGCATGCGTGTATACGCCGAGCAGTCCAGCTCCCGCAAGCAGCACCCGTTCACGAGTTGACGCATGTGCCAGCCATCGCTCACCTCAACCATGTTTGAGGGAAGAGGGCGACCCGCCACACGACGCCGCCGCAAGAAGAAGCTTTTTAGTGAGCGTGAGTGCTCTGAGTATACACGCTTTCTTATTATTATTAAAATAACACAACGGGGACAAATAATACATACAAAAATTTACAAAATTAGGGACAGACAACTAAAGAATAAAAATAACCTAACACCTAACACTTTTTTTTTTTTTTATAACAAACAGCGAAACTTTCCATTCAGGGCCTCCACTACCGCCGTGTTGCGATCTTTGATAGCCATTTTGAGGTTGTAGTCTAAAATGGTCCTTGGTGTAGCTGCCATTGCCCGCCGCACAAAACGGCTGATGGCATCTCCTAATGACTAATGTATCTTAAGTATGGCAATACCAGCCATGTTTCTTTTTTGTTTGTTACAATTGTTAATGACGAATGATGACGATATTCAACTTTTCCTTGATATTATCTATCTATATACTAAGTTTCACGATGATCCGTTTAGCTTTTAGATGTACAAATTTAACAAGCAGATGGAAAGGCAAATATAAATCGATACTTTAGTTATTATTAGACGATTACCGTCTAACGACGTTCGTAACGTTCCAGGTGAAATAATATATACGATCGTGTATTATTGCTTTTAGCTTACTTATCCGATGCTATAAGTGTAGACCACCTGGCCATACTCCCGACGTAGTAGGAACAGAAGCTGCGGTTAAGCCCGGTGCACAATTATAGTGGATTTATCCGTTGTTTATTCTCTTTTGTGTTGTTGAGGATATTTAGATATCGGATTAGAAAACTGAGACAAAACATGGCAATTATGTGTGACTGTATACACCACTGAATGATATAAATGACCCACGTATAGCTATTGCTTAATATTTGCAACATAGTATTTGGAATCACGCTTTAGTGTTGAAACTTTCAAATCAAATTAAAATAATGATGCAAGTTTTGTAAGCTAATAATATTAACACGGTGAAGATCAATTTTCATTCAGTGTTTTACAAATTAATTACGGCATCTGGTAATAAGAGTTTATGGGGCTGCTATATTAAATAATACTTACTAGAAAGCTGTAATTCGGTACACATGTGCTAATTAGTTATACCGAGAAAGTTGTGAATATTTTTTGGGGTAAATAATTCATCCCCACTTTACGTGTAGGGGAGACTATACGTAGTGGGGATGAATTATTTAATTATTTTTTCTCATAAGCCCGTGAGATAACGTTGGATAGTGGTATGGTCGTTGAATATCGTCCGAGAAAGTTGTGGATATTTTTTGGGGTAAATAATTCATCCCCACTTTACGTATAGGGGAGACTATACGTAAAGTGGGGATGAATTATTTAATTATTTTTTCTCATAAGCCCCATGGTGTGAGATAGCGTTGGATAGTGGTATGGTCGTTGAATATCGTTGGATTGGAGCTATGGTGAAACTATTTTTTAATTTAAGATCTGTTTACTTTTGTAAACAGATCAAAGCTAAGCGATTAAGCTTTAAAGTGGTAATTTTTGTTAGAATCACGTGTACCGGCTAAACGGTTGACTTTGAAGGTATGAAAAATTCATGCTTGTAGTATATATGATTCAATTAAAAGGAAAACTTTCACGGCTAAGTAGGCTTTACTAGTTATCGGGTAATAATCGATCAACTTAAAAAATGTACTCAGATAAGTAAAAAATGAAAATTTCGTGCAAATTTCATTAAAAATAATATAAGTCAACTCGTATGTTTATAGTATCACTATTTTAAGTTCACGTAAATTATAATGCGCAACTACGGAACCCGTTCAAAAAATACAGTCATTTAAGTGTAGGACAGACACATAGACAGACAGACAGACACCGTAGTCTCACGAATAGGTTGTCGTACCCATAGTACAAAAGCCTGAAAAAGAAAAAAGTTTTGTGTTTGCGAGGTCTACTATTCGTTAAAGTACTAGTACAACTAAAGCCTTTTCACATTTTGGTTGATTTTCAACACAACGGACGCTTGAAGTGTTCGTTGTGTACAAGCCGTTAGCGTACTGACGTCCATCTATACTTTTTGCAATCGATATCTCTGGAACACAGCAGCTGTGCCGTCTCGGGGTAAGGGCTTGGTTGTGGAATTAGAGATACAGTTAAAATATGAATTAATATGAAGAACGTATACGTAGAACTGATGGCCGCTATGGCCGAAAGGTTCACGAGTGGAGACCACGCACCGGCAAGCGCAGCGTAGGAAGACCAGCCACGAGATGGACAGATGACCTCATACAAGTGGCGGGAAGACGCTGGATGCATGCCGCGCGCAATCGGTCTTTTTGGAAATCCATGTCCATCAGTGATTTTCTTATGGTTGAGATGATGATGATGATGAATTAATATAAGTATCAGAAAGAGGAAGTCAGGACAAGGAATAAGACATGGGGGTGGAACCCCCTTCCTTCAATGCCCATTCCCGTGGTCCAATGATGTCCAAGTCCAATAATTTTTAGTCAAAGTATTAAATTCACCGATTTTTGGCTGCCCCTGGCTAAAACTTCCGCGACTGCATTTTTGTTACTAAACATAATAACTTTGTTGTTAAACATAATAAGTCAAAATAATCGCTCATAGCTTCAACATGTCCCCTCCCTACCCGCGATGTGTGACAAGCATAACGACTTTTTGCCCCTTTTGGTTCGCCTCGTGATATTTTGAGAATGGCCGCTGAAATTCAGCAGATCTACGCCGAGTTCGACGCTTGTTTATGATTTGATGAAACTATATTCTGCTAAGTTGTTATGGCATTTTCCTGAAGGTATGTTGTTTGGTTTGTTTTTGTTTTGATTGGTTGCTCTATACCTAAATATGATGTCAGATATTAGTACAAGTTGTGTGGGCTGTGTGGCTAGTTCTCTATATTTTGTATTTATAAATATTACCCCTTAATACCTTCTAACCCTGTAATACCCTCAGGAGAGGATAGGAATCCATCTAATCAGTAGCCTAGTAAGGATCTCGGAAACAGCTCCATCGATTTTGATGAATTTGGTATGTAGGTAGATTCGGAGACAATAAATCGATCCAGCTAGGTTTCATTTTTAGTGAACTCGGGCTGCACGTACTTTCAGTCATAAAAAACCGGTCGCTTTGGTAATATTAATTATATAGAACAATCATCACAATAAAAAAAAACAATAACGGACGATCTTATCGTTAACAACAATCTGTTCCAGGCAACCGTGGGATGGATAAAGAACAATAAATATAGTAGGAATAATAATGCTTTCTTTATGATATTTTCCTTTCCCAAAAGCTCTAGCTTGGGGATTGGGATTGGGATTCGATTCTATGCCTTCTGCCGAGGAAATCCATGTCACAACCAACTTAGCTATCATTGCTTTATTTCACATCTAATGGTATTGTGTTTTTAGTTACAAAGTTCGGATATCTTCACTATAATTTTTTACTCTAAACCATTCCGGATTTTCCATTATCTTTCAATAAATTGTCGTTCTTGTTAAACACTTCCTCTGATAGATAGGGTGAGAATCGCGTCGAGATGAAGATTAGGGCCGATTCTCCCCCCTAGATTTGTAGCTCATTACCAGTTGGATAGATTTTATCGTTGGCGCGTGCCAATGCTGGGAAAATGTTTTGAGGGTTTTGGAGTAGAAGGCTATTTGATTTTATTGTAGAAATATTATGGTTTTATATTTTTTAACTAAAAGGAAAATGCGGCGCTAATTGGCAGCGTCGCGTGTTCTGATTCTTTGTTATAAATTACCGATTGTTGTTTAAATTACAAGCGGAAATTTTCACTCATTTTGAGTGAAAATATGCCCATTTTGGGCATGTGTGACTAACTTAACTTAGTCAGTTATACTTACAAGTATGTTGTTTCATAATTTTTAAGTCATAGGCCAAGACGTACATAACGAGAGGTAGACGTACAAAAATCACCAACATAGCGGATTAGTAAGTTGAAATGGCAGTGGGCAGGGCACATGCCACTTAGAACTGACGGTCGATGGGGCCGAAAATTTCTCGAATGGAGACCATGAACCGCCAAGCGCAGCGTAGGAAGACCAGCCACAAGGTAGACAGAAGATATCATACAAGTGGCAGGAAGATGCTGGATGCAGGCCGCTTTCAACCAGTTTTTTTGGAAAACCATTGGGGAGGACTATGTCCAGCAGAGGACTTCTTGTGGCTGAGATGATGGTGTTGATGATGAAGTCAGAGGCCTTCAAGTGGCTTTTATAATTTTTAGATGTGATTTTTGTAATTATCACATTATTTTCTTTTTGATTCCCATTTCTTTAGCTGACGCTAAGAGCAAACTTTTGAGATGACAAAATAATTATAAGTTGTCATGGTTAATAAAAAATATTACTATGTTTTGTAACAGTTAACTACATTTTAATGTTTTGTGTTATTGATTAGTTATATGTCACACGTCAGACACTCCAAACGCGCTATTCAGGACACATAAGCAAGTTGACGTCTGTATATAACACACACACACACACACACATGTATACAGTTATGGTCGTTGTCATTCGATAGTGGCCTCAATTTGAAATTCGAATGCTTGAAGCCAAGTCTGCAACGCTTATCTCGACTGATAAATGAAAGCGTAGTGCTACCAAACTCTGGCAAACGACAAGGTGAGCGCGGGGAGAGGGTGAGGAAACCGAGATTGGCGGGAGGCGGAGAGTGTCCGTTTATATATAATACGGGATCGACGCATATGGCCAAGAACGCAAAGGACCATTTGGCCTTTTGCTTATTTAAAAAAATATTTACGCGGAAAGGTCGCTTGTTTAGTTGAAAGCTCAACCAATCTCCAAAGAACAAAATATAAACAGTCAAATAGGAAACATAGACAAAGCATTTATTTAACTAACGTTCAAACAGGCGTCCTGACAGGCTGACAGGCTGACAGCTTGTCAGGTGTCAGTCTTCGTCAGTACGTAATGAGCTCCTGTTGCCAACTTTACAAAATATTTGTAAAGCTTTAGCCTGGATATAAAGCTTCCTGATTTGGATGGTTACGAACTAGGAAATTACTTTTCCTTCTTGGAAACTGGTTTTGAATTCAGCGACATAAAGATAAAAGGATTTTTTGTCTTTTTTATATCAATATTCAGTTCTATTCAATATTTAATTTCGATGTATCAAAGTATACGAAGGAGATCTTTAGGCTGTTTGAGAGATTTGTCATTGAATTTCAACTGCTTTGTCTTTGAATATTAGAAAATGTGCAGATGCTTATACGATAATCCTCAACATTTGATATTTTTGCATAAAATACGTGTCGATGAAACTCTGCGCTGCGATTCTATAATCAGACGCAATTCACTCAGGAATACAATGAAAATATTTACATTTATAGAGATTATTCAAAAAGTAATGAAGCAATGTTGGAAGCTTTATCTACACACCAATTCAGGAAACACAAACATTGGTCCAATAACTAACGGAGTAATTCGTGTACATACATAAAAAAACGACTAATTGATAACCTCCTCCTTTTTTGATGTCGGTTAAAAATATGTCTATTTCTATATTTTAAGCAATTCGTATTACTTAAATTGCAAATAAAATGGAAATCACTGACACAAGACCGTTATTATATAAAACCACTCAGATTTCATTGTCACGCGAGTAATTACAAAGATAATAAATATGTATGACTCAGATCTGGCTAGACTAGATGAATAAAAAAAACACACCATGTGGCAGTCACAGCTATGCTATGATTATTCTCTATGATTAGGATTGGTTCTAAATGAGGCCAGAAAATTATTTGTGAACCAAATTGGAGATATATTTAAATTATTATTTGCTCTAGTACCAATCAAGAAACAATACAATAAAAATATTAATTGTTGAGAATGAATTAATCTACTTTAGTTTTTTTTTATATTCATATACATTTCCACACAACGCCATCTAGCCCCAAACTAAGCAAAGCTTGTATTATGGGAACTAGATGGCTGATACAGTATTAAATTATTATTTAAATGCGTACAAATGTACATAGAAACACCCAGACATAGAACAAACATCAACGCTCATCACAATAATATTTGTCCTGGGTGGGGATCGAACCCACTACCTATAGCTTAGCAGGCAGACATATACTACCTACTGAGCTGCGATTGGCGTGTGTTTCGTTAAAACATTTTAGTTTTTTATTTTGAGTACATTTCTCGTAAAGTACATAATATTTAATATAATAAGTTTGTTTATCTACATAAACAGCTCAACATCAGGCGACTTGACGGTCAAAGACAAGCATATACTGACAACTTTCAGTTGCGTAATTAACTTGAAAATGTTTTTTAATGTTCGAACTGTTTCCATTTTATCAGTCCACATTTATTTTTTCTGTTTAAAAATACACAATCTTGTTTTTTTTTTTTTTTTTTATCAGCCCTGTTTGTACAAACTGTCCCACTGCTGGGAACGGGCCATCTTCTCATTATGAGAAGGGTTAGGCCATAGTCTGCCACGCTGGCCAAGTGCGGGTTGGCAGACTTCACACATCTTCAAGATCATTGAGAACTCTCAGACATGTAGGTTTCCTCGCGATGTTTTCCTTCACCGTTTGAAGTTGGCGGCAATCAACAATACGCACATAACTTCGAAAAGACAGAGGTGCGTGCCGTGGGATTCGAACCCAGGATCTGCGGATCGCAAGTCAGACGGTCTCACCACTAGGCTGCCGGAAACTAGCACTAGCACAACACAATCTTGTTAGCAACCTAAATTTATTAAACCAGGGAAAGACATATAATATATGGATAGGCAAATTCATTTGATGTCAAAGCAAATTCGGAACAAAATTACATTTTCTATAATTGGCACTAACGTCTAGACTTGTCGATTTCCGAGAAAATCTCTCCGTATGGCCAAATAAGGCGACATATGACTAACGTTGTAAAAATATTCCGTATGCGGCAAGCTTTTCAAGAATTTATGAGTTAAAGATGGGCTCGAAGTGCGCAGCTATCTCTCTCACGCATCACAACATTTTTAAACATATAACATTATTGAGTAGATATAATTATTAGAAATGTAAGAGATGATTTTGTTTGATAGGAGAAAAATTAAAAAAAAGTTTTATTCAGATATCATACTGGCGTCGGACTTGTAAAAAGAAATATATTTTCCTCAGCCAATTTAAATGATATCGTAGAAAAACTTTTTTTTTAAACATTTCTCCTTACTAAATAAAGAAAATCATAATTTTTTTAATAAACTTTTCTAATATCTCTGCTCATTGATTTTTTAAGTTGTATATTTTATTGTATCTCTCGTGCATCACAACTTTTTTTAAATGTTGTGATGTGCGAGAGAGATAGTTGCGTGCTTTGAGCACCACCTTAAAGTTCAAGGATTTATCAACTAACAATAAGATTAATTTCATGAAGCTTATTTTTAACCCGCGACGCAAAAACGACGGGTAGTTATAAGTTTGACGTGTGTGCGTCTGTCTGTGGCATCAGAGTTCCCGAACGGATGAACCCATTTTGATTTTATTTTTTTTGTTTCAAAGGTGAATTAGGCGGGAGTATTTAGCTATGTTTCATCAAAATCGATTCAGCCGTTTTTTTCGCCGACAAAAAAAAACAAACAAAACAAACCAACAAACTCGACGTTGTCTCTCCGAAACTGTTTACCGCCGGTTTGGAAGATGCCTATAAGCTTCTGGAATGGAAAGGGCTCGGCATCAATATTAACGGCGAGTACATCACTCACCTTCGGCTTGCCGACGATATAGTAGTCATGGCAGAGTCGATGGAAGAGCTCAGTACGATGCTCGAAGACCTCGATAGAGTTTCCCAACGGGTGGGCCTCAAAATGAACATGGACAAAACGAAGGTTATATCGAACGCCCATATAGTGCCCACCCTAATATCTGTGGGTAACTCCACTCTTGAAGTTGTTGACGAATATGTCTACCTAGGACAAACGGTCCGATTAGGCAGGTCCAACTTTGCGAGAGAGGTCAATCGTCGTATCCAACTCGGCTGGGCAGCGTTCGGGAAACTTAAAAGCGTCTTCTCGTCCAATATACCCCAGTCCCTCAAGTCGAAAGTTTACGACCTGTGTGTGTTACCAGTGATGACTTACGGCACTGAGACGTGGTCCCTAACTATGGGCCTTATAAGGAAACTCAAGGTCACGCAACGAGCTATGGAGAGGGCTATGCTCGGAGTCACTCTACGAGATCGAATAAGGAATAAAGAGATACGTAGACGTACAAAAGTCACCGATATAGCACAGAGGATTAGCACGTTGAAGTGGCAGTGGGCAGGCCACATAGCACGTAGAACTGATGGCCGATGGGGCCGAAAGGTTCTCGAGTGAAGACCACGCACCGGCAAGCGCAGCGTAGGAAGACCAGCCACGAGATGGGCAGATGACCTCATACAAGTGGCAGGAAGACGCTGGATGCAAGCCGCTTCTAATCGGTCTTTTTGGAAATCCATAGGGGAGGCCTATGTCCAGCAGTGGACTTTTTATGGCTGAGATGATGATGATACTTACTAGGCCGCATGCCCCATAAATTTTCACCAAAGTCGGTCCAGTAGTTTGGTTTTTCAGATAAATTTACGAATTTAAAGCCAGTTTTTCAAACTATAATGATATAATGTTAGTTACGATGAGTAGTTTCGGCAGACCTGTACACGCTAAAATCCTGACAAAAGAAAGAAAATGTTGCTAGTTAATACAGAAAACCTAGTTCGCTTCGCTCACTCGATCAATTATTTAAATTTTATGAAAATGTACAAACATTAGTCATAAAAGCTTTCACAATTTCCTTTCATCTAAGCCGCGTTATTTTTGCAAACGCAATAGCCGCAGTTCAGCATAAATAATTAGTCGAATACTTGAAGACACTCGGAGCAGAAAATCAATTTTCAAATCAGAGGGTGGAAACATTGCCTTTTATAGGAATAATGCTTCTGTGTGATTATTTCGGAGAAATACCTACTTTGATGGGATTTCATTTTATTTTTAACCGACTTCAAAAAAGGAGGAGGTTATCAATTCGTAGCGTATTTTTTTTATGTATGTACACGAATTACTCCGTCATTCGTGGACCAATTTCTGTGTTTCATGAATTGGTATATAGAGAAAGCTCCCAAGTTGGTCCCATAATTATTTCATAAACATTGCTTTATTACTTTTTGAATAATCAAGTAGGAAGACAAAGTAGAGAGAAAATATCATACACGTTTCAGAAAGACTCCGGATGCAAGCCGCTTCCAACCGGTCATTTTGGAAATCCATAGGGAAGCCTATGTCCAGCAGTAGACTTCTTGTGGCTGAGACTACAATAATGAATATATGGCTCTATTATAAGCCTACAACACTTTCTAACCAGATAATGTAGTGCCAATAAAATATCTCGTAGGCGAGAGTACCGCTCTCCATTTCCGACTTCCACCGGTCATTATCCGGATGTTTACTGCGCGCGCGCTGCTACAGAAATACAAGCGGCGTGCGCGCATCGGTGCACATGCTCAACAGATCTGTGGGATGTGTCTCGAGATCAGGTGGAGATGTGATAATAGTTTTTACACAATTAAAATTATTTTTCAGTGATAATATTTGATTTAAATTGAAATTTAAGATATCAAACACAAAACTACTACATCTTACTTTTTGTATAAAATATTTTTAAAATGGTGCCATTAATTCACGTCACGCTTAAAGAACAGCAAATATTTTTTGTGAATTCACAAAAGTTGTGAGGTAAAAAATTGTTTGTCAAGCAATTACAAAAGCAGACCTAGTCAATTCAAAATAACCTCACGTAAAACTTTGGGATGAAAAAAAAAAACATTTTTTTACAAACCTCATGCGGTGCGAAACGCCGAAGTACCCAGTTTAACTACCTCCTATGTTTCCTGAAAATGACAAACTTGACATTTCAAAGCTAAAATGAATCTATTAATGTTGGGTAAACACACCATCACTTACCATCAGGTAAGTTGATCATCAAGCGTAAGTATATCTATTTCATACAAAAATCAGGTCAGCTGCAGTTGAACGATAAAGAAGTATAAAATTAAATGTTCAATTTCTTTTACAATAAACACAAAACTACTACATCTTACTTTTTGTATAAAATATTTTTAAAATGGTGCCATTAATTCACGTCACGCTTAAAGAACAGCAAATATTTTTTGTGAATTCACAAAAGTTGTGAGGTAAAAAATTGTTTGTCAAGCAATTACAAAAGCAGACCTAGTCAATTCAAAATAACCTCACGTAAAACTTTGGGATGAAAAAAAAAACATTTTTTTACAAACCTCATGCGGTGCGAAACGCCGAAGTACCCAGTTTAACTACCTCCTATGTTTCCTGAAAATGACAAACTTGACATTTCAAAGCTAAAATGAATCTATTAATCTTGGGTAAACACACCATCACTTACCATCAGGTAAGTTGATCATCTAGCGTAAGTATATCTATTTCATACAAAAATCAGGTCAGCTGCAGTTGAACGATAAAGAAGTATAAAATTAAATGTTCAATTTCTTTTACAATAAATTTTAAAAAAGTTCACACATTACATATTCATAATTCTATGACTATATAGTATGACTTTGATCTAATATGCAGTATTTATACATAATAATCCATAATTGCATTATTTTCAAAACGTAATTAAAAAAGAAAGCAGAAAACAGAACTTTCTCCGAGCATCTTGCCTCCAAGCTCCCACCGCAAATTCCTCAAATAGTTCGTAACGCTAACCAGCACAAAAGAACCGTCCAGTCCACGTGTGATGAAGCCCGCAGCAATCCCAAGAATCCTCTCCCCTCTGGCTCGCATGCCGCAGTATTTCGGTATTAGATCGCTGCGACAACTTTGGACTCCATCCAGTAGCACGCACGCGGTATTGGCGCGAACACGCTATCGATCGATATAACTTATCGTTTTAATAACATAATATTTTTAACAGTTGCTATTTTTAGCATTTAACGAACGCTAAACATCATTGATGATTTTGAAGTGGCGAGTGATAGTGATGAGGTAAATGATGAGAAAGAAAGTGTTATTGACAAATGAGACAGTAATAGTGTTGAAAAAGTGATGAGTGATGTGAAAGATACTGTTTATATAAATGTGTCGTAAATAAGAGTAGATAGTTTTGAAGGAATTGTTTCTTATCTCTGTGATGATTCAGAAGGCAAGACTGGAGTCGAGAATTTAACAAAAAGAGAAGTGCTATAACAGAAACACCGAAATGACTCACTAAGTACACAGTGTTATAACAGAAACACTGAACTGACTAACTAAGTACACAGTGTCTAATAAAACCAAAGTGCAAACAAACAATAAAACACGAACTATTTTGAGATCGGCGAACATAAACCGAGAGCATAGCACATAAACAAAATGGCTACGGACCGGCACGCGACTCCTTTTATAAATCACAATCTGTTTATTTGTGTTGCCATCTCGCTTGCTTTCCCGATGGTCGGTGAAGGTGCGACAAGGATATACGATGATGCTCGAAGTTTCCCTAACGATGAAGGTAGAAGATTGAGCAGAGAGTACCACCTGAGGCAAGGAGCTTTAAGAGGTCTGATAGTGAAACCAAGTCGACAATATGATCTGCAGCTGGTGGAAATGTTTCTCGGGATCCCTTATGCTGCACCTCCGACGGAAAACTTCAGGTTTATGCCTCCAGGTTAGTTTGGTTTTAAGCTTCACTGCTGATACTTAATAAAATTAAACATAGTAAGATGTTTTTTTTTTTTATTTTTTTATCAGCCCTGTTTGTACAAACTGTCCCACTGCTGGGAACGGGCCATCCTCTCATTGTTAGGCCATAGTCTGCCACGCTGGCCAAGTGCGGGTTGGGTACAGTATACTCTTTTTAAATTTATGGTATGGCTCAGTGAGAGGCTCTTTGACCGGCCTTATGGCTCAGTGGTAGAACGACTGGCTCCTGAGCTGTAGTTGTAGCTGGGTTCGATCCCCACCCAGGGCAAACATTTGTGTGATGAGCATGGATGTTTGATCTGTGTCTGGTTGTTTATATGTATCATAAGTATGTATTTACAAATAAAGCATATATTAAGTAGTCTACTAACTATTTAGTTTTCATAGAACAAGCTTTGCTTATTTGGGCTAGATGGTGTTGTGTGAAATGTCCACAAATATTTATTATTATTTATAGTAACAGCACATTTCCCTATATGTAGCATGTAATAGTTTTGATTTTCATCAGGCAAATAAAATATGGATAACTAATTTATGATCTGAAAATATCGTGATGTGAAGTATCGTGACATCGTGAAAATTCGTCATTGGGAAATATATTTAAAATTGACTAATGAATAGCATCAAAAGCCTTTGATTGAGCCCTGGCGTGAGCCGTGACTTCGTGGTCCAAAATAAATAAAACTATACATCTAGCGAGTGAAAATGTTCGTATGTAGAAATTACTTTACCACGTATAGCTTCGAACATTCTACAGCTACATTAATAATGTTCACTTTTAGGCTTCATACATCATGTTTCAGGATTATTTTACTAACCCTACACTCCCTATCCATCTTTCTGTCTGTCTGTCCTACCACTAATCTCAAAATTGAAACAATTATTAGTTTAACAAGGCATAACATAAAATACTAAAACCAGCCCCCAGCGAGTAGAGCTGACGCTAATTTTACTTTTATACTAGCAATCGCTTGTGAATTTTAGTTGGGAAATTTTAATTTCAAAATTTTACAAAAAACTTGTTAAATCACCATAGTAATTTGATGATGATTTACTTACAATGTTCATAGCTATTTGTAACAATATTTATGATAAAGATCTGTTGAAACCTAAAAGTTATTGTTTACGTGGGTAAAGGGAAATACTGAGTGGGATTTGAGCTTGTGTTTATAACGTGAACTTCAGTATTTAGAGCAAAATGTGGTATAGTACCTGTAACCTCTCAATTTTCTCTGTCATAGGCGGTATTTTGGTCCAATGGACCTTTTGGCTCACTGAACATTTTAGTTCACTGGACCTTTTGGGACTTGTAATTTTTTGTCCATGGACCTTTTGGGTCTCTGGACCTTCTGGATCACTGGACCATGTGACCCTGAATAGCGGTAACAAATCGTGTTAAGGTCTGAGCAGGCCTTAAGGTTGGACTCAAAGCGCGCAGCTATGTCTCTCGCGCATCACAATTTTAGATTTACAAAATCATTGAGTAGGGATATTAGAAAAGTGAGAGATGATATTGTTAACTTAAATAGAAGAAATATATTTTTAAAAGTTTTAATCACATACCATTTATATTGGCGACGGTGTAGTGAAAAAAATATATTTTGGAACTCCTGAGATAAGTTAAATGATATCGAAGAAAATCTTTTTTAAAACATTTCTCCTATTTAAACAAATAATTCTCTCTCCCTTTTCTAATATCCCCAGTTAGTGATTTTATTTGTTTAAACGTGTATAATGTGCGAGAGAGATAGCTGCGCGTTTTGAGTCCAACCTCAAGGCGCCAAGATCATAGAATCTCAATGTACGATGCAAATATCGAGATGTTTGGTCATAAACCGAATTTATGTGAGCGTCTTCGTTTTAATTGCAATCAATCTTTGTTTACGAATATCGTAAATTGTAAACATATAGTTTAACGAGTCTGTTATGATTCTAGGCGCATAAATGATAATGTATTTTCAAGTATTTTGTAAGGATTTACTCGTAGCTTAGCTTTGTTTAAATACGCAAGTATTAGGGAAATGCAGACCTTGCCTCTGAAGGCCTTTTTAACCAACTTCCAAAAAGAAGGAGGTTCTCAATTCGACTGTATGTTTTTATGTATGTAACATCCACTCATAATTGGCGATGAAATCGCCAATTATGAATGGATGTTATTGATTCTTTTTTGTTTAGTAGTTCATACTTTAGAGGTGGTCTCATGTAAATTTTATCCAAATCGGTTTAGTACTCTGTTTTTTATTTTTTTTTAAACTAGAAAAATATGTCATCCAAGTAAACGAATTGCGTATTATGAAGTTATTTTTTTAACTATGATTAATAAATAATAAATAATAATAATAAATATTTATGGACATTTCACACAACGCCATCTAGCCCTAACTAAGCAAAGCTTGTACTATGGAACTAGATGGTTGAATACATATATACTTTTTTTTTGTAAATATATACATATGATACATAGAAACACCCAGACACAGAACAAACATCCATGCTCATCACACAAATGTTTGCCCTGGGTGGGGATTGAACCCACGACCTTTCAGTTCAGCAGGTATACGCAAACACACTACCAACTGAGCCACAAGGCCAGTCAATTATATATATTATTATATTATTTTAGTACAATATTCCATTTACTAAACTGCAAAGACCTCTTTTCTGCAGTCGGGTATTTCGGTCGTTTTTAATATAAAGATACATTTTAACTAATTCAGAATAAATCCTATGCAAGTTATTAAATTAAAATATTTTTTTTAACGGATTTATCGCGTATACTTTACATAATTTTATGACTTGACGTTTTGAACACTGCACCGTCCGTGGTGAAAGGTGAGACAGGTCCTTTGAAAGTTGTTTAAAGTCAATACTCTAGCCCCCGTTACGTTTGTTCCAGCGAGCGCACCCCCGTGGCCAGGCGTAAGGATGGCGACGCACTTTGCCCCCGTGTGCCCTCAGGCCATGCCCCCGATAAAGAAGGGCAACCCCCCATCCATGGGCAGGCAGAACTACCTAAACAGGATCAAGCCGTTTCTGGCCAACGAGTCAGAAGACTGTCTCTATTTGAATATTTATGTTCCTTACAGAGGTGAGTAAAAAAGCTATTTTTTTTATTACAAGGTGTCTATGAAACTTTAGTGGTAAAAACGTTTGCAAATTATGCTTATTACCAGATAACGTAAGAAGGAGGGTTATGTTTGTTTGTATGTATGTATATATGGCCTCTTACAACCTAAACGGCTTGACCGATTTTGATTTGAGAGGTATCACTGCATTTCTCTTCACTCCCTGTCATACTTAGGTAATATTTTTTGTAATAATAATAATACATCTCTTGCAAAAATAAAAAAATCGTCTTTTCGTAACCTACATCGAACTTTTTTGTAATAAACAAGTGATTTTACTAGGATCATTTTAAGCAACGCGCATTTATAACCTTTTACAGCGACTTTGCACAGACATTCTCACAAAAAGGCACTTATATACACTCAACAGCGTATCAAGCGTAATGAAATCCTAAGTTAGATTGTAAAAATCGCTTTTATAAGGCCGGGTATTTTGCTTTTCTTTTAATATATATAATTGTTAGTCAATATAGTTTACCAAATTGGCAAACGCTCTGTCAAACCTATCAAATATGTGGAAAGTCGTTACGTTTCCCTTACGTTTAGGAACCAACGACCCGGTTCTTCAAAACCTAACTGGCGCCTCTAGTTTGGCACTGTACAGTGTGTACACATTGCTGGCACCCGCGGAGGAATTGTTGCATTAATATCAAATAAATTGGCACTAACGTGCAAATTGTTTAGATTCCCACATAAATTTTTCACGACCTTGCCTGCGTGGCGACTGCGTTATAAATGAGCTTTAAATTAGCTTCCGTGCTAAAATTATTTTGTCAAAATTAACTGTAATCTAAAATTACCATTTCATGAAACTACAGTTTTTTGATTTATGATTTAAAAAAATAAACAAGGACATAGACATAGACATTTATTTATTTACGAAAGACACTTAACATCAAGTAAATAATTAAGCAACAAAAACAAAAAACACAATACTTATACAAGAATTATGTGAATCCTAAATGTCAAAATATATATTAAACATGGGCTCTTAGTTATCATGAGCACTTTTCTCTCTACTAAAAAGTTTTTTTAAATTTATTATAAAGATCGTTCACAGTTTTACAGTCGTTTTTTACGCGTTCAACTGAAAATATGAACTAAAATAACATAAGAACGTAGTTAACCGTAGACTGATTTGGTTTTAAACGAGCACATGTTATTAAGATATTATTCATCACTAAAAGGAATTAGAAGAAGATAAAATATGTATATAATCTGTTAAGTTTTATGGTAATGGATATTTATTTTCATCCTAACTTACAGACCAGCAAACACATTTGAAGTTTGAAAAACGTTAATGATAAGCAAAAACATTTTTGATAAGTGCGGTGTTTCTCCCAAAAAGGGGAAAGTTTCCTGCGGTGCCATTTACTGACAGAATGTAATAATATTTACTACTTCATTCTAAACGAGAATTTTAAATATGAGCAAAACATATGAAGATGTTGTCGAAATAAAATGTTAAGAAATTTCTGTTGAAACGAGACAATATTTAATAAGGGGCCTTTTTTTTCAAAGTATTTTGTAAGTAAACAAAGTAGTTAACAAAGGTTTGTGCTCACAAGGTCTATTGGAGGATTGACCATTGCCATTCAGTGAGGCAATGCTGCAGAGTTTTGGGCACATTTGCGATAGGAACGGCTCGGGGAGAATAAAATTGTTCAACTCTTCTCTTCACTTTGTCTCTTTTCAACCGAAATTTCATAACATTTTATCTTGACAACCTTTTCCTATGTTTTGCTCATATTTAAAATTCTCGTTTAGAATTAAATTCATCCTGTAAGTGGAGCCGCAGCAAATTTTCCCCTTTTTGGGAGAATTACCCCACTTGACAAAGATTATCGACGACAAAAAAATCTTTAAAATTGAGGATCTTGTTTACCTACCAAGTTCACAGAAGGAGTAAATAGAAGAACGAAAACCTTGCTAGTTGATACAGAGACTCGGTCGTTTCGCTTATGGCAAAGCTCCTAAATTTGGTAAAATACCTCCCGCCTTTTACCAAATTTAGGTGCCCATAACCTAGAATATTTGAAAAAAATTATATGTTAAATTAATTTTAGGGGTAATAAAGGTAATTTTATTTACATGTCTAGATTATGAAATTGTTCTTTTTCAACCGACTTCAAAAAAGGAGGAGGTTCTCAATTCGACTGTATTTTTTTTTGCTTATTATTAACGTTTGTCAACGTTCGAATGCTTCATCATTGATCATTTGCAGGTTAGGATGAAGATAAATGTATATCATTACCATAAAAATTAACAGATTATAGAGATATTTTATCTTCTTCTAATTTCTTTTAGTGATGAATAATATCCTAATAACGAGCATGTGTTCGTTTAACAGCAAATCAGTCCACGGTTAACTACGTTCTTATTATAGTACCTACTTTTCAGTTGAACGCGTCAAAAAAGACTGTAAAACAGTGAACGATCTTTAGAATAAATTTGAAAAAACTTTTTTTTTGTCGAGGTTTTTGAGTTTTCTAAACTTATGTTGGCTGAATATATCAAACTAAATTAACAGCAAACTTTCAAATTTTGAGAACTTATAGAAATGATGCTATTAAAAATAAAATAAAAAAACCGGACAAGAGCGAGTCAGACTCGCCCACCGAGGGTTCCTTACAAACTAGTAGATAAAAGGGGGAATTTATATATTTTTTAATATTTTCCTTCAGAAATCGAAAAATATACATCGCAAAAATATTTACATACCTGTTTTAGCTTGTCTATTTACGCTCTTTCATATGATACCCCACATGATACGGTTAAAGCCATTTAAAATTTGGACCCTCCTTCCTTGCATAAAGACCCAAATTTTTGTGATTAAATAAAGAAATGTCCAGTTTTCAGATTTTTCCCTATATGTATACTATAACACAATGCTTTTCGCCAAATTTCATAGTTCTAGGTCAGCGGGAAGTACCCCATAGGTTTTGATTCCCTTGTGAGTGTCGAAATGTGCGTTTTCTACGACATATTCGGCTGTAACTTTTTTTACGAAAACTGAGAAATTTGATTATTTTTTCTGCAACAAGAGACTGTAGATCTGCGTATAGGTATGGTTTTAATTTCAACTCGATACCTTAACGCATTCCCGAGATATAGGTCTTGACACCCGGACGGACGGACAGACAGACAGACGGACAACAAAGTGATCATATAAGGGTTCCGTTTTTTTCCTTTTGAGGTACGGAACCCTAACAAAGACTTTGATGGAAGCACGTATGACCAAATGTGTCCCATATGAGCTTTGATATCACCTTTAAAACCTTGGCATCGATAATATTATTCTAAACAAAATATATTATCTCATAATTACAAATAAAACACTCTGTGTTTTACTCGTATACAACACAAGAAAATTCGTTTTTGAAAAGCTATTCCTACAAAACATTTTTCTCATAAAAGAAGGAAGTGTAACATAATAACGTCAAAGCTCGGTTAAATGAAAGCTCTTTCTTTGTCCCGTCGCAGATTATAATAGCATGTAGAGCGTGATTATATGCTACTGACAAAGATTAAACTAAGGAAGTTATAAATCTCGCCTCTCACTTGACATACGCACCTACGCAGGGCTATCTTGGTTCTTTTGTACAGGTGAGTACACACGGGCGAATTAGTTACTTCCAGTCCACAAAATACTCAATAAGAAACTTAAGATTCCCTGTGCAAACACATTTAATTAATAGTGACTCTTGCTATATCGTAATAAAGTGCAAATCAGCTTGCACAAGCACTAAGTACTACTGATACAACACATACAAAGTGCATCTCGTAATATCGTGCTGGTCTTATCTCAAAGCATTTGAGCGAAGGTGTGGTCGAGGATGGAGCTCGTCGATCTAGAAGATAATATCTAATCACTCTAGCCATAAAAATTCCAGGATTAAAACTATCAGAAGGTGGCAAAAATAATTTCTGACTCTTAAACAGCTCTCAGAAAACGGTCATTGGTTTGCGCGCAAAGATAAGTAAATTTTTTCTTCAAAGTCAAAGTCAAAAGTCAAAGTAAATTTATTTGCCTTAAACATGAGTGATAACATGCTTTTGGTGTTCTTAATTTTAATGTGCTTCATGTTATGCCTGAGGAGGCGTGCAAATCAGAGGGCGCTATAGATCTTTAAAACTACTAATATAAATACCTAATTAAAACCTTCAAAAGTGCATTTTGCACCCATACATAAATATGAGAATAAATCCGTTAAAGTATAAGTTTTACTCACCATCCGAGGCTTCCGTACTCCTACGCAACACGATTACTGAATCCAGGGTTAATTCTTCAGCAAATGTGCTTTATTTCTATGTATGTTTGTAACTGCAAATATTTTCTATACAATAGAAATGACCTGAAATGTTGAGAATGCATGAATTCATATTGTTTGTATCGAAATAAAATAATGCATTGGTTGACAATGTTCACACACGATACCAAAGATATTTTTTTTGAATTCGGGCAAGTGCATTTATTAAACAAAACAATATACAAACTACACACATGTACATAGCTACCTAAACTACAACAAAAAACCGGACAACTATGAATCAGACAAGAAGAAAATAGAGTTATTTCAACGCTTGAGCACCTCGCACCCGACTGAACATGATGATATGAACTTTATGTACCTAACCTTACTAATATTACAAGTAAACGAAATAGCGTACTTTGAGTCGGTTGTTTCAATTTTTTTAACTATAAAATTATTAAGTGACTTGAATACCTGAGTGACCTGAATACTGGACGGTAAATAAACGTCAATCAATCGTCGCAGTTTTCTGAGTTTTCAGTTGAAGACAGTTACTGAAGTCACTAATTACGGCGCGTCCAAAGACCTACATCCCGTAAGTCACTAATTACGGCGTGTCCAAAGACTTACATCCCGTAAGTCACTAATTACTTACGGCGTGTCCAAAGACTTACATCCCGTAAGTCTTTGGACACTCCGTAATTAGTGACCTCAGTAACTGACTTCAACTGAATACTCAGAAAACTGTGACGATTGATTGACGTTTATTTACCGTCCAGTATTCAGGTCACCGGCGCCAGCTCTTCTAGTTCGCACCAATTAACGGCACGAATAGTTGCTCATTGAGAATTGATATCGGCGAGACATTATTTGCATATATAAATCCAGATCCTATTTCAAATTAGATGTTGTTTGGATCTGGCTCAAAATAATATTGACGGGGAAAAGCGGCCAAGTATGAGCTTGACTCGCACTGTGGTTTTTAACCTCCCATGTAAACATTTTTAACAGACTTACAAAAAGAAAGGAGAATCTCAATTCGACTGTATGTGTTTTTTCTGTTCGTTCTCCGCCAAATTACTCCGCCAATTTTATTATACACAAATACAAATACATTTATTTCCAAACACTTACAAAATATTTATAATTACATAAATGATATTGTAAGTAAAAACAAAGAATTAATTAATAATCATATTAAGATTAATGTAACAAACAATTTTAAAAGCATGTAAAAAAGTAATCAATTAAAATTAAAATTTCGTCAATTGAAACCCATCCTGCATCGACCTTGGTGGAAAGGTGCCCACAACGCAAGCAGCATTGCCACGCTGTATGGCAATAGCCAACCTTTGCACCAGGAACGAAGCAGAACGGGAGTCACCACTATTGTCCTTCAGTCTTCGGCCAATTTCACTGACGAAATATACATATATAAAACCACACATATATATATATATATATGCACATAAAAATATAGTTACACACGTCAAAATAATAATAACCTTTTGTAATGGGAGGTGTAAATAAAAATGCAGCAACGCAAACACATTTTGGGCGATATTATAGCATTATATTATTTAGTTTAATTTATCTATTTAATTTAATTATTTAACGTAAAAATTTAATTTAACTGTTTAATTTAATTATTTAGTCATTATAATAGTAATATAATAATATAAATATAATAATAAAATAAAATATAAATAAAATATAATAATATAATAATACCACTAACTTTAAATATATAGTTATGCATCTTTACTACTGGCTGAGTAACACAAATCATAAATAGTAACACAACGGTAACGCCTCTCAATATTAGTTTGACAGCTTATCGCGAGCCGATGCCAAATCATTCTCTGTGCGCTCACTCTACTAAACCTTTTAACTAACGCCCTAAACTAAATAAAACTTTTAGTTAACCAAAAATACAACATTATCATGCCCCTGTTTCAGAATTTCTATCCGTTTAAAAATATCTCGAATCTGACACAACTAATTATAGACGAGCGACATTCCTAAACCGAAATAAATGTGGTTCACAGTTCTTCACTTCGTTCAATGGAGCTTTATTTTGAATCATTAACTGAGTTTCAGCTGTGACTTTACTTACAAATTACCTATTTTTATCCGGCTACGCAAGAAGGAGCATTATGTTTTTCGAGTGCATGTATGTATACAGGTTTCTATATTAACGCCTGCAGCCAAAATGGCTTGACCGATTTCGATGCTCGAGCTTCGAGCTCTCGTCGAGACTTGTCTCAAAGATTCTAAGTGCAAAAAAAGTAGATAAATAAAGTAGTAGTAATAGTAGTAGTAGTGATAAAGTAGTAGTGATAAAGTAGTAGTGATAAAGTAGTAGTGACAAAGTAGTAGTGATAAAGTAGTAGTGATAAAGTAGTAGTGATAAAGTAGTAGTGACAAAGTAGTAGTGATAAAGTAGTAGTTATAATTTCTAAAACGCCAGAATATACTTAATGTTTTATATTTACCGTCGATTTAACACATTTTGAAAGGAGACGTAAATTAAGTGTTTGCAGCGCTTTGAAGCTAGATTTCTTTCAAGTATAGGAAGTAAGACGGACAAATAAACGTTCTTTTCATATTAAGAAGGGAGAATTCGAGCTGACAATCCGACGGAAGCGTCTCAAAATAGATCGCTTTCGTGTTCTGAGGGTGTCGAAATGGTTTATTACTCCCAGTTTCGAGATCCATTGATAAATGTTACTGATACTCTGGAAACTAATGTTTTGATGAAATTAATGTTTTGCTAAACGATCTCGATATATTTCACAACAATTTTAACGCATTCACGTTTAAGTTAGGTATTACTTTTTTTACTGAACGCAATAGATTATAATATCACTGTTATATTATCATATAGGTTTTAGTTTTAAATGAATATAGTTTTAGTTAAATAATTATGTAGACGCCTGTTAAAGGTATGCATATCAGAACCTATATTAGAGATTACCTACTAAGTCTATGTAATATGTATACTGTTGGTGTTTCTAAAATAAATAAATAAACTGTTAACATTTATGAATTGTACTAATTTTAATTGTAATCTGATAATGTGGTGGATCTTTTCGGGATAAAGATATACTAATCATTGGTAAATGATATTTTCAACTGACTTCAAAAAAGAAGGAGGTTCTCAATTTGACTGTATTTTTTATGTTTGTTACCTCAGAACTTTCGACTGGGTGAACCGATTTTGATGATTCTTTCTTTATTTGAAAACTGGTGCTTTCCGTGTGGGGCCATTTCAATTTGGTCCAGTTCTGACAATAATAGCATCAATGAGAAGTCGGTTGCTTCAGTTTTTTAAACTATAATTATTAATCAATGTGTGGGGTAACAGTTTACATAGAAGATAATCTAAAGAAAATCTTTTAGGGTGACGAAAACTTGAATAAATCATTTACAATCATTAGCACTTTCCGCCACGGAGTTCTACTGGCCACCTCCTAGCGCCATCTAATGTGTTATCGTGTTATCTTTATCTTATGTAATGAACAATATAATATACTAACGCTTTCAATCAAATCCGAATTTATTTATAATTTATTATTTATATTAATTTATTAATTATTATTTATAATTTTTATAATTTATTTCGAATTAAACAAAAATAAGATGAAAATAGTTTATTTAGTTTGGGAGCTAAGAACGATGCCACAAATAGTTATAAAGAAACTTCTTTTGATTTGCGTCGGGGGCTAATACATGTACTATTTTATAAAATGTATTGCCACCGAACTACTGAAAGACTGCTAATATTATGTAACTCAAACTAGGTATGTAACTAAGGATAATAAGGATCTAATCGAACAGAGAACTTATCTGCCAACGAACTATTTTAAATTAGTTTGGCAAACAAACAAAAAACAAAAACAAACTATCTTAAAATAAATATACTTATGTTAAAAAATGTTATCTAAAATAAATGCTTAATATTTTTTAATTTGTTTTTACTTTTTCTTGTTACCATCTCGGTGAAAATGTTGTATTTCATTTAGTTGTGAAATTATATCAATCAGTCCCTACGCTTATGATTTAACAGTCAAATAAGTATTCGTCTTAACTTTAAAGGCTAAACAACTGATACACATGTGTACTTGAAACATTCAACTCTATTTGTTACTAAGCGACGAGGATTGCCGAGGAGGCTATTCTTCCATCACTCGAAATTCTGGATATCGCACACGAAACAAGCTATGTTAAAAGAAAAACAAAACACCCGACCGTAGAAAAGCAAGTTTTTGCAATCTAACTTACGATTTCGAATCCATCAACAAATCGCTTAATCGTAAAACGTTTTATAAATGCCCATTCTTTAGAACTTTAGAATAATCGTAGAAACGTGCGTTATACGTTACGAAAAAGCGCATTTTTATTTTTTCGAGAGTCTTATTATTACTATTACAAAATAATATAGTTTATGACACATAAGGAGTGAAGACGAATCTAACAACACCTCACACACCAAAAACGGTCAAGCCGTTTAGGCTGTAGAAGATCATATACTACAGAAACATAAATACGTACATACATACACTCGAAAAATATAACCCTCCTTCTTACGCAGTCGCGTAAAAATGCCACAAAAACAAACCGTCGATTAAGAAGATTATTTAAAAGGAAAGATTAAGATCACAATCGGATAAAAGACCCCACTTGTGATCTCGACTGCACTTTTGTAACACCGAAAACGTTCTCAGCTTTATTGTCTCTGGATAAGGTTCAGATTTGATTGATGATATTGTAGCTGTAAAAACGGGAGACTACGAAAATTTCACGTAATTTTCCGACAAACAAAGCAATGGGGGAACAAAGAGGGAGGGAGTAAACAATAGCGCAGACGGGTACCAACGCAAGGCCGTATACCATTGTAGGAGTCCGGCTTTTTATTGTGGGAAAACAATCTTTAATTACGCTTCTCCGGTACGGGTGGGGTTTTTAGTGAACGAGTTTCGGATTGGGTGGCTTTTTGGTGGAAGAAATTGAATTTGGAACAAAGTGGCAGATTAACTGTGCGGGCTGATTTATGTTTTGTTATTTTTAGGGTTCCGTACCTCAAAAGGAAAAAAACGGAACCCTTATAAGATCACTTTTTGTCCGTCTGTCCGTCTGTCCGTTCGTCCGTCTTTCAAGACCTGTATCTCGGGAACGCGGGATCGAGTTGTAATTAAAACCTTATACGCAGATCTATAGTCTCTTGCTGCAGAGAGAAAAATCAAACTTTTCAGTTTTCATAAAAAAAAAGTTTCAGTCGAATATGTCGCAAAAAAACGCATATTTCGACACTCGCAAGAGAATCAAAACCTATGGGGTACTTCCCGTTAACCTATAACTGTGAAATTTGGCAAGAAGCATTGTGTTATAGTACACATATAGGAAAATATCCGAAAACTGTACATTTTTAATTTAATCACAAAAAATAGGGTCTTTATGCAAGGCATGAGGGTCCAAATTTTAAAATGCTTTAACCGTATCATGTGGGGTATCGTATGAAAGAGCTGCATTGACACAAGCTAAAACAGGTTTTTAAATATTTTTACGATGTATATTTTTCGGTTTATGAAGGAAAATATAAAAAATATGTAATTTAATTTACTAGTTTATACGGAACCCTCGTTCGGTGGTCGAGTCTGAATCGCAATTGTCCGGTTTTAGTTTTTTCTCTTGGAACACCTCTGACTTCTAGTTTTAAGAAGTTTAATTGAATGGTTGATAAATAAAAGGTTTTATTTATTAAACTAAGTTATTATAATCTTTACACTGGTGCATGATAGATCAACGCCACGCATAACTTTAAATTTTAACAATGCAAAAGGATGTGTGGTAATGCATTGCACTTATCACTTGATCAATTTTAGTAATTAATTTTTACGTAAGTACTGTTTGAGCATTAGCTAATAAGTTAAACGATAACGCTCTTTTGTAGTAAGTAAAAAGAATTTAATCTTAGAATTGGTTTGATCAAATAATAAGGTTAAGTCTAGCTCGAGTATTATTTATTTAGGCTAAATATTATTAAATCTAGCTTAGAATACAAACTGGCTCTCAAATGAATGTCACTTTTCTACTTTTAAAATTTATTGTGTACGATCTGTCTTAAAAGTAAGTAGGTAGTAAGTAAAAGTAGCTTTCCACAATGCATTTGACAAAATATTAAGAAACAAAAATAAAAATTTTGCTTTTTGAAAAATTATTCATTTTTCGAAGTCGATTTCATAGGGTAAAATTAAGTATATTTACTGTTTTTAAGCATCAAACGATAGCTCTCCGTATAGCTAACACGAATCAATAAAAATAAAACTTAATTAAAAAAACTGGTAAAGTTACGTTTAGTTCACATATCTACTCATAAAGTGAAGCAGCCTCGCACTTGTTCCAATCGACTCTCACTCTAACATCATCTATTTTCCCAAAGCAGTTACTTCCGCCGCTACGTCCTACATCAAAGGGCAACCCGACCTACATCCTCAACGAACGCAAATTCTGGACACACTCCAATAACTCCACTTACTAACTATTTAGAAAGTGGGTAAATTGGAAACACCGAATAAAATATAACCGGCGTAGACGACAAACATTTGTAGTCCAGAGTCCAGTATGTCACAAAGAGCTAATAATATTTTACAAATTGTTATCTGTGACTAGCTTGCCTTAAAAATAAATAAAAGATGACATTGGAAGTTCTTCTATTTGAGTTTCTGACGAAAATTTGTGCAAAACATAGTCACTTTATAAATTTACCTACTGGAAAGCGTTATTAGAATTTAAATCGCATTTGAAAATAAATTTCTCGTGCCACTTTCACGTAATAAATTTGAATTTTTAAACATACAACAAATTTGTGTAAAATACATAATAATTGTATGTAATATAGTGTACAAATTACAATTTTAAGTAAATAATTATTCTTGTTTTGAGAATTACAAGATAAAGTTCTAGAACTTTCTTATAGCTCCATCTATGAAAAACCATTTGAAGTAAATCAACTAACCAGGTCCATAACTTGTTCCAATCCCAAAATATAAAAATATACCCAAATGAAAATTTTCAGCAACCCTTACATAACATAGTTTGTAAAGAATCTCACAGATGGCGTCACTTGTATCAAACTGAACAAAAAATGCGGGTAACCTGTGTTGTAAATAATGTTTACATTTTATATTTTCAGAACAAAAATCAAAGAAGTTTCCGGTGCTGGTGTTTATCCACGGGGATTCCTTCGAGTGGAGTTCGGGGAACCCGTACGACGGACGGATACTGGCCTCGTATGGGAACATCATGGTTATCACAATCAACTTCAGGTTGGGAATACTTGGTAAGTTTTTTCTAAGTATTCCTCATATATATTTTTAAGCGTCGTACATTAAGTATATGTCACTTACATTTATTGTGAGTCGAAATTTCTGTTAAGAATTTCAACCTCATTTGACGGTCTTTTTACCTGACTGCCCAAAAAAGAGGAGTAAGTACTTACCTATAATTTTTGAGTAGATCAAAATTTATGTTGATTGTCATCCTTATGACTGGTGCTAGTGAGACTAGATCCCGTCACAAATAGCGGGGATATCCGTGAAACGTACCGAGGGCAGGCTTTGTGAGGAGAGGAAAGGGAAGGATTACTCCGCAGCACGTCACTCTTTCCGCTAAGACCTGAAAATCGACTTCTGCGCAATAAATTTCAGCGCCTATTGTGATGAGACGGTACCTGAACGACCTATTATTTTGAGTTCGAAATAAAATGGCCAAGGTTGTTGCCAAATCGTTGCCTTTTTGATTTCTATGAAACGAGTTTTTTTTTTTATAAAATAAAGTATATTTATGATACTCATTAAAAACAGTCAAGCTCTTTAGGCTGCACGGAGTACTAGAGCAAAATACTTCCTTCCTCATTCTTTGACATATTACACAAAACTTTTAAAAATGTACATTTCCAGGGTTCCTGAAACCAAGCCTGACCGAGTATGACTACGGTAACAATGGTCTACTGGACCAGCTCGCTGCGCTGCAGTGGATCAAAGACAACATCGAGGATCTGAACGGAGACCCCAACTCCGTGACCTTACTGGGCCATGGGACTGGTGCAGCCTGCGTCAACTACCTCATGCTGTCACCCATTTCTAACAGTAAGCTGGTTGAGAAGCACATAAGATTTTAGATAGCAAAGCGAGCTGATTCACATATCTCAGTCACATGACCACTTTGTATCGATCCCTTGAAGTCTATGAAACCTATGTATTTGATCACGCCAACATAGAAGGTTGTGACTGAGTGATAGATTAACTCTTTATTGTTTACACCTTAACTAAAACACAAATTACCTACATAATGAAAAGGGCTTACATGCTAGTGAAACAACAGGTGGCCTTATTGCTAACAGCCATAAGTGGAGCCTTAGCAATAGAGTGGTGGCGAAGATAAGGGAAGCGGAGCGTAGGTCGTCCCAACTACAACATGGGTGGACGATATTGTGACATTGTGGGTCGAACCTGGACTCGATCGGCACAGGATCGAGGCAGATGAAATGTTAAAAGAGACCTACTTATATCCAGCAGTGGTGAAAGAGCTGTGGGTGATGATGATGATGAAGATAGAAGGATAGAGGCAGCACAGTACCCGACAACTTGATGGCCAACAGGTCTGGGAATTCTTCATCAGATACTTCATCGGTCTCTATAGAGCTGAGCTAGAAGCAATCATATCGGATATCATAAGAAAAATGGGCGTGCCTTAATAACTCGTGGTGAGCGTTGTTCTGCAAAGAGCATGGCTTACCGCTTGTTGGCGTATCTTATTAGGTTGGTCATCCTCCGAGCACGCATCTCTGTACCGTTTTTACATCTCCTGTTATTGCAGCAAAAAGATTTAGGACTCCTTGTACACCATAGAAAGAGTTTAGCACAGACTGGCTACCTAATACTATGGGGCACTATTGCCTTAAGTGCGATCAGCACAGCATTCCGTAGTTTTTTTTTAAATATATTTTACATTAAAAATTGACGTAAGCCTGGAACAATAGCACTTATACAATAAAATTTCATGTAATATAATCCAGATCTCTGCAGTTTCAATTTTACTGATAGTTTCCTGTATGCCCGTCACCAGATTTGTTCCACCGCGCGATTCTGATGTCTGGCTCGGCGCTGTCTGACTGGGCGATGACCAGGGACCCCATGCAATACACCCTGCAGGTCGCGCAGACCCTCGGCTGCAACCCAGCCATGAAGAATATGATGAGCTGCCTGCAGAAGAAACCGTGAGTTGGACTCAATTCTTTAGTGGACTAATCACAGAATTTCCCTAATTTACTTTCAATTTGTTCTGCCTAAAATATTTTTGTGGTGAAAACTGCTTTAAGTGCGCTGAGCTCTTTGATTTGTGGGTATTGAATGAGACTGAGTCATCACGCTCCGCTATGTAACGCTCGTTCGAGTAGAATCGGGGAGCGAGAGAGATATCCTAGTTAACTCTTCAATGTCAAGTTTTCACTTCTGTCGTGTGTTCTTTTATTACACATTTGTTCATTTTGTTCATTTGCAAAAAAATGTTTCTCTCCACTCAGTTTTTGTTTGGGTTTGGAGTGAGCTGTACTTTTTTTTAAATATCATACTTAACTATATTAGATTCTACAATAAAATAATTTTTTTTCCTACACATACCTTACAGTTTACTTTCTCAAAGAAAATAATAAATCAATATTATTACAAATTAACATACCACAACATTTCCAAAGTTGTAAAATCTGGTTTCAACTCATTAATTGGCTAATATAGCCGATAAATGTCTTGCAATCTTATCTTCAATATTTACGTTGTACCTTAACAAAAGATCCCAATGTTTGGGCCTTTGTAACGTGGCCTTTCAAGTTGGGACAACTCACGTTAATTTTCAACGGCCTTGTCACAATCACTGACTAAAAACATCAAACGCATCTCGGAAGGATGGTTGATATTCTTACTGTGAAAGGGTTGTCCAAGATATGTTTATGGAGTTAGGTGTACAGTCGTTTGGAAGTTGGAAGGTTTATCACTTGATAATTGGCGAAATTTGGTCGAAGTTGTTGCTTTGATGATGTCGGATCAAGGGTGACAGTTCGCGGGACAATTTGGCTCGTTGTGGGATAAACAGGACACTTTAAAGGCTATTTTGTTTCTATTTTTGAATTTTTGAATTTTGTATAAAGGCTTAAAACAAGAGAGTCTGTGAGAAGTCGTGAGATAGGCTCTTAACGACATGTGATCAGAACTTCAATGTAGGCCCTTATTTTTTTCATACTATCAAATATTTAAAAAAGTTTTTCTTTGATATCTTTTAAATTGACTGAGGAGTAGGTATTTACCTACTCCTCAGAAAAAATATATATTTATATATTTTTTCAGTACTCCGTCGCCAGTATAAGTGATATCTAAATAAAACTGTTATTTTAATATTTCTCCTATCTAAATAAACAAGTTTCTTACATTTCTAAAATCCCTATCCAATGATTTGATATGTTTCTTCTTCTTCTTTTTTGTATTGGACCCGCATTAAAGCATTTGCCAGTGTCAAGTATTAGGATTTTTCAAGTTTCTTGAATAAAACAAGTTGTAAATGTTCTAGTCACAATCTAAGTCACTTATACAGTCAATTTTTATGTCGAGTCCTGCTTTAGTAAAGTGGTGGCGACTTTACTAGAAGCTTCTATGGAGTTTTGCCGACAACGTAAAATCACACGTTTACTGCTTTATTTCACTTGCCCACACTCACGCACTTTATCGAACACTTAATGAATAAAACACCACCATTTTTATAGCATCAATGTTCAAAATAACACAAATTTAGGAAAATGAAACAAAGCAAAACACGTTACTAAGACGTTACGCCAAAAACTTTGATATGTTTAAAAATGTTGTGAATGCGCAAGAGAGATAGATGTGCGCGAACATAACGCTCAACTGTCTCGGTTATTTGTGAATAGCTTAAAATCTAGTTAGTAAATATTAAAAAGGCTAGAAAATTTGGCTTGTATATTTTTTCGTTTAGCGCATTTGAGTGAGAAAGAAATATTGGACATTATAATTTCACTGTGAGTAATTTTATTAGTTGCTGCATAAAAATATGATAAGATGGTTGTAGAGCAGCGCACTGACCCGCGATAATTAGTTTCCGTGCCCTGAAATATTTTTTGTAGAAAAGATTGACTCATCAAAAAAAATTGCTAAGGGTGATTTAATTGGATGGTGTGTTTTTGTACGTTTAATTTTAAAGTTTAAGAAAGATTTCTTGTTTTCGAAAAATGCTCGCTTGATGTTAAGCAATAACCATCGACATGCATATCTTGCTCATCCTAACCTACGGTGCGCAAACATGGTCACTCACCAAAGTACAGAAGTCCAGTCTCATGATATGCCAAAGAACAATGTAACATACATAGTACCTATTCTTGGCGTTAAAAGACAAGACCACGTCCGTAACACCATACTGCATTCCATGACAGTCATCAGAGATCTGTCAAGCTCAAATGGGAGTGGACGGGTCACGTAAGCAGAATGGAACTGGACAGGGTACCTCCAAACAGTCGACCCCCAGGACGTCCGATACGATGGCGCGACGCACTTGGGAAATTTAAAAAAGATTGGATGGCCCTGGCCATAGACGGAAAAGAATAGAAAAAATTGAGATCTTTGTCTAGCAGTGGGACATTACAAGTTAAATAAAATAAATATTATTTATGATAGTTCTCATAGAAAATGTGTTCCCATTCCAGATTATCAGAGATCAAGAAGGTACAGATCCTGGCCCGCAAGTTCGAGACTCCCCTTGGGCCGACAGTCGCCGGGTCCTTCGTGCCGAGTGAACCAGCCAACACGATGGAAGCGTTTCCGAATCTCTTGAGCAAGTAAGACCGTGCAAATATTATTGCCTGAATGCGGCTAACCACTTACTCAAGCACACTTTTTTTTGCATTGTTGTTACTTAAGCAAGATCTGCGTTGTGTTTCGCAAATTGTCTTGAAACATTTCATTGATCGTTAGTGATATTTAGAAAACAATTAATCTAGACTAAATGCCTTCGAAGCATAATGCCGTAAAACAAATAATTGTCCAAAACGCATAATGCCATACATTCAAAATGACGAAATCACGAAACACCTAAACGCGAACTGACCCAAACATAAAATGATTTAAATGCTAAATAACACAATCCTAAAACAACCTAAATGCAAAAAGACGTGAAATCTCGAATGAATGAGTCACTTTAACGGTCAGTTTGACAACGCTTAGTCGATTAATGAATGGAAAATGTTCCGTCCACAGAATTCGAGGCCCTAGTTTGATTCCATCATAAGCTGTAACGTCACACGATTGGCAAGAAATTAGCAATTTCAAACAAAAGACAAGCTTTGTAACCGACTTTCAAAATGAAGGAGATTCTCAATTCAACTGTATTTTTTTGTATGTTCAGCGATAACTCCGCCAATTATAGAATTGTTTTTGACGATTCTCTTTTGTTTGGTTGGTAATCCTACCTCAGAAGTGGTCCCATATAAATTTCATCAAAATCGGTTTGGTGTTTTGGTTATTATAATAAAATAACTGAAAAAAAAACTCACGAGTAAACAAAAAGTTTTTAAACTATAATTATTAAACTATATATTAGTATCAGTACTTGTTCCCCCGACGACAAAAATTCAATAAAAATATAAAACCTGTACCTAAAGTTTCGTAAAGAATGTAAAGTTTATTGGATGAAAACGTTGAAAAAATTCGACCTGTAAGCTAGTACCACCAACAAACATCCAGACGACCATTTTGCTAGTTAATGCATATAACTTTATTCGTTATTTATTTATTTCTTAAACTTCTTTATTGAAAGTCAAAGTCAAAGTCATTAATAAAGACTGGCCTTGTGGCTCAGTTGGTAGTGTGTTTACGTCTACCTGCTGAACTGAAAGGTCGTGGGTTCAATCCCCACCCAGGGCAAACATTTGTGTGATTAGCATGGATGTTTGTTCTGTGTCTGGGTGTTTCTATGTATATAAGTATATATTTACAAAAAAAAAAGTATATATGTATTCTATCAGCCATCTAGTTCCATAGTACAAGCTTTGCTTAGTTTGGGCTAGATGGTGATGTGTGAAATGTCCACAAATATTTATTTTTATTTTATTTTTAAATATAGATTTACAAGTCAAACTACAATTGTATAATAAAATTGTATACCAATATTATCATACTAAAAACTAATTATTACAATAAATTACCTAAGTATAGCATCAAAATCGTAAATCGTTTGTTCGATGAGCCAGCGTTATAGTCTGCTATTAAAGCAGCTCACATTTGGTACAGCTGTCACCGTCTCTGGCAACAGGTTATATACCTCCGGGCCCATACTGTGTGTTAGCTTGCTTGCTTGATGTTATATTATAAATTTAGAACCTGGGCGACCGAGCTCCACTCGGATTTTTTATGACTGAAAATATGAGCAAACCCGGGTTCACTACAAATGAAACCTAGCAAGAACGATTTATCGTCACCTAATCTACCTACAAACCAAATTTCATTAAAATCGTTGTAGGTGTTTCCGAGATTCCAATTATACATATATATGTATATATATATATATATACAAGAATTGATCGTTTAAAGGTATTAGATAAAAGATAATCTTATATTATTTAATATATTGTGATGACTTACATATAATACACTTTAATAAAATGAACTGAAAGGTGAAAAGGTTGAAAAGTTTATTCGTTTCACCAGACACGTGTATTCCATGTCTACACGAGTCATCATTAACCGTCGGCCTAAGTCGAAGAAATCAAAGGAAAAGAAATACTCAGCTAACTTCGTTATAATTAGGGCAATGTCTGGGTTGCACTTTATTCTAATTTCAAATTAATACTTGAAAGCATCATTTAAAATTTTAACTCTTTCCTTGAGTTTTCAGTAGACATAAAAATTATCCATAGTGCAAGATTTTTTTTAATGAAAATTAACGTTGTTATTACATATTTTTATTTGAACAAATGGGTATCAGACGAGAGGTCCTTCGGGAGTGACGTCGACGCTACTCCTTTTGAAAAAGACCACCGTATGCGGTTGAGACTAGAGTCGGAGATTTCGGTTAAAAATATACTTGAGTAACCCGTTTGCTCAAATAAAACTGTACAATATCATCAATAGTATCACTGCAACAAATATTTACGAAGACAAAGAAAGCCTAGATTTCAAGCGATTCCCTTTTAAAGGTGGGCTTAAAGCGTGCAGCTATCTCTCTCACGCATCACAATGTTGTTTAACATATACAATCACTGAGCAGGAATATTAGAAAAGTGAGAGACGGAGAGTTCCAAAATACAAGTCTTTTTTCTATTACGTCGCCACTTTAGATGATATCTGAATAAGTTTTTTTTTCTATCTAAATAAACAATTCTATCTCTCATTTTTAGGGTTCCGTACCCAAAGGGTAAAAACGGGACCCTATTACTAAGACTTCGATGTCTGTCTGTCTGTATGTCTGTCTGTCTGTCTGTCTGTCTGTCTCCAGGCTGTATCTCATAAACCGTGATAGCTAGAAAGCTGAAATTTTCACAAATTATGTATTTCCGTTGCCGCTATAACAACAAATACTAAATATTAAAAAAAAAAAAAATTAAGGGAAAAAAAAAAAAAAAACACGTTTATTGTATGGGGACCCCCATACAATAAACATGTTTTTTTCGTATTTTTTTGCTCAATATTAAAAACGGTAACAGGTAGACGCTTCAAATTTTCACAGAATATTTACTTGTATATTACCTTTCAAAATAAATAATTAAATAACAATAAAGTAAATATTAAAGGGGGATCCCATACAACAAACGTAATTTTTAAGCAATTTTTACTCTATCTTTAACAGGTAGAAACTTGAATATTTGTAAGTAAATATTTAGAAATATATTAACTATAAAAATAAATACCTAATCTAATACATAAAAACTCACAAAATGAAAATAATCCGTGCATCTAAACACGGTGCGAGCGCCGCGCCGCGGTGTGTTGTTGGCGCGAGCGCGAGGCAGTTGCTAAGCAACGGCCGCGCGGGTAGTGGGGGAGGTAACATCACGGAGCGAGCCATAGCCGCGCGTATTCGCGCGAGCGTCGTTATGCTGCCCGGATGTGCATCGAAAACCTACCTATAAGTTCGCAATTTACTACTTGGAATTTCGTTGATTTCTCGTTATTTTATAAACAGAACTAAACTTTTTAGTATTATAGATGATAGTACGGAACCCTTCGTGCGCGAGTCCGACTCGCACTTGGCCGAATTTTTCTATTACTCATGAATTTTATATGTTTAAGAATGTTGTGTAGCGCGAGAGAGATAGCTGCGCGCTTTTAATGAGTAGCAACAGTAATAAAATCATTCCGAAAAGACTTCCAATGTCCAATAACAATTCTCGTCGAATCATAATCAGGAATCAGTGATTGGCGTGATTAGGAACATTCAGTGGAGCGTATGAAGTCGTTGAACGATTTCCACCCTTTCCGTTTCCGTTCCAATTTTAATCGGCTCAGCGTTTTCTCGGTGATTACGTTTGAACAAGTTTCGCGTTCGAATTAAAAGTTTGAAACAAATTTATTGGTTGTTTTCGGTGAATAGTCAGAAGTTTCCGTTTTGTGGTTATTGTGTGCAACTTTTACAAAATTTTGTGGACAAAGATTATCCCTGTAAAAAATGTTAAGCATACAAAAATTGTTTTATAACTGAAATCGTGCAAAAATAATGAGAAGCTGCCAATTAGGATCCCAGCAAGAAGTACCTATTGTTCACTCTGTATTTTTCCTCTTTCTTGTGTAGTTTTGACGTGACAACGTCTAATAAATCGATAAACGCCGGCTGCACGCACGAAAAAGTATGACTCATTGTCCCGTTACACGTTACGCTCATTGTCCCGTTACATCATCATCATCATCATCATTTCATCAATGTTTTGTTATGACGTTGTCACGTTAAACTATCGTCCGTAAACTGATTTTACAGACAACCAATTTTTTTAGGGTTCCCCAGTAAACAAGGAACCTTTATAATCTCGCCGAGTCCGTCCGCGGCTTTGCTCAAAGACTATTTAGAAATTTGTAATTTGGCATGGATATACATAATACATACTGAGAAGATGTTAGAGAAAAACTAT
Organism: Lycia hirtaria; assembly: GCA_947563715.1. Classification (NCBI taxonomy): domain Eukaryota; kingdom Metazoa; phylum Arthropoda; class Insecta; order Lepidoptera; family Geometridae; genus Lycia; species Lycia hirtaria. Next base: position 33,733,303 of record OX387375.1, read on the forward strand.
AAACATTTGGAGATTACGAAAATACTTATTTTTTTGCGAAAGTGTATTAGTATTACAAAAAAACATAGCCTATGACACTCGGAGAGTACACATTTAACGCCACCTCGCACCACAGCCTCGCACCCAGCCTCGCACATTAAAATCGGTCAAGTCGTTTAGGCTGTTAGCAATGTACACATGCACTCAAAACATAACCCTCCTTCTTACGCAGTTGGGTAAAATACGACCTGTACGTGAGTGTCAACAAACATCCGGACAAAATAAAGAAAATTTTACCAACTTTGAGTGACCTGTTCACCTGAGACGTTCGTTTTGTTCATTCGGTCAACAATTTTCCAGATATCAACTGCTGAGTGGAGTGACCGAGTTGGAGAGTTACCACGACTTCGGAGTGATCGAGCTAGATCACGGGATCTTGGAGAACCAGAGAGATGACTTCATCACCAAGTACGCCAAAGTAGTCTTCGAAGGCGCCGAGAAAGAAGCCCTCGCTGCTTTGTTGAAAGAGTAAGTGCCATTTTCTATATCAACTCGTCAAATATAAATGTTAAAATTTTACGCATACTTTCTCATAAAAAACCAGACAAGTGCGAGTCAGACTCGCCCACCGAGGGTTCCGTACAAACTAGTAGATAAAAGGGGGAAATCATACATTTTTTTATATTCTCCTTTATAAACCGAAAAATATTTAAAAACCTGTTTTAGCTAATGCTACTGAAGCTCTTTCATATGATACCCCACAAATTTGAACCTTGATTCCTTGCACAGACAACAAAGTGATCCTATAACGTACGTCATGGTATCCGGCTTGGTACTCGCCGGCTCTGCTCAGAATCCTGAAAGAAAAAAATAAATGTCATCGTAAATTTAAAATTTATAAAAACTCTTCTGATTTAAGTTCTTTTAGGGTTCTGCGCGAGCGGGTGAAAAAAATCGAGCGCGAATGCTATCTTAGGTACATCGATAACGTTGAGAATTCGATACGTGACAACCCCAAAGCGTTTTGGTCGTTCATCAAATCGAATAAGCAACATAACTCTTACCCATCCTCCATGATGTACAAGGGGCGATCTGCTGACTCTGGTGACGACATATGCGGTGCATTTGCTGACTTTTTCAATTCTAATTACTTACATACACCGGCTCCCGCCCCGCTCCCCACCGCCCACAGGTCTAAGGCTGTCCGGTCGGCGCCCGACATCTCCACGGTCGAAATATCTACTGCTACTGTGTCGATATTACTAAAATCATTAGATCGCAATAAGTCCGCCGGTCCTGACGGGCTCCACCCTTACCTTATAGCGAGATGTGCAGATAGTTTAGTTCTTCCTGTGTCCCTACTTTTTAAAAAGTCCATCGCAGACGGATCTGTGCCTAAAATCTGGAAAACCGCTACTGTAACACCTATCCATAAGAAAGGCCCTAAGCGTGATATATCAAACTACAGACCGATTTCGAAGCTTTGTGTCTTGGCTAAGGTGCTCGAGAGGATCGTCCACGACCAACTGTATGCCGCTCTTAAATCATCTTTCTTGCCACAGCAACATGGCTTCCTTAAAGGTAGGTCTACCACCACTAACCTGGTTTCATTCACTGATGCCGTAACGGCGGGCATGGAGGGGGGGAGGCAGGTTGACGCTGTCTATACCGACTACAGCAAGGCATTCGACCGGATCGACCACTCCATCCTTCTCCAAAAGCTGTACGAAGCCGGCATCCGTGGAGACCTCCTATGTCCAGGGGCGCTCTCAGACTGTGGCACTAAACGGCTATATATCGGCCTTGTTTTCTATTCCCTCTGGAGTTCCCCAGGGATCGATCTTGGGACCTCTCCTGTTTATCGTCTTTGTGAACGATATTAATCAGTGTTTCATGAACTCCGACTTCCTGTTATTTGCAGACGACATGAAAATATTTAAATTAATAAAAAAATCTCATGATTCGGACATGTTCCAGGCTGACCTTGATAGACTTCACGTTTACTGTTCCAGAAACAAGCTGGATCTCAACATACTTAAATGCTGTTGCATCACCTTTAGCAGATCTAGCTTGACTCATGAGTATGACTATAAAATTAATGGTCAGTTCTTAAAACGAACAGACTCGGTGGTCGACCTCGGCGTCACTCTGGACTCGAAACTCCTTTTCGATAAACATATCGAGAACATATCGGTCAAGGCTATGAAAAATCTGGGCTTCATTCTTAGGGTGACCAAAGATTTTAAATTGGTCAAAACATTGAAGATCCTCTTTTGTACCTTAGTGCGTAGTCATCTCGAGTATGCCTCGCAGGTCTGGAACCCGTGCTATGCAAAATATATCAGTATTTTGGAAAGACCTCAAAAAAAGTTCGTGCGATACATAAATTATAAAGCAAATATACGGAACACAGACTTCGAGTACGACGAATCCTGCTATCACCACCATCTGCTTCCAGTCAAAGTTAGAAGAGAGGCAGCTGATCTCACGCTCCTCTTTAACATTGTCTCTAATATAATTGATTGTCCTTCGTTGTTGGACAAAATAGGACTAGTGGCGCCACCGCGACCGAACCCGCGCAGAAACTACCTGCAGCTGTTCTCTTCGCGTCATGGAACAAACTACCGGAGAAACTCGTTCTTTACTCGTACAGTGAATAACTTCAACTCTAAATATTCCAAGCACGTCGATCTATTCACGATGAGGCAAAGCACTTTTAAAAACATTATCTCGAAGGACTTCTTTGACTCTACTAAAATTAAATATGAAAGTACCAAAAAGAAGCTGGCTGGGTTGTCGAGAAGACATAAAAGCAAAACTAATTTTATTTAATTTTATATTTTATTCGTGGTACTTTATTCTTCTACTTGTTATTGTTATTATTATTATTTTTCAAGTGGGCACTTGTACATGTGTGTTCTTGTAGGTGAAAACTGTTCTGGGCACCTGTGAATTCGCTATGTTCTGCTATTCTGATTTGTATGCCGTTGGTTTTCCTTAAATATAAAAATAAAATAAAATAAAATAAAATATAAGGTTCCGTTTTTTCCTATTGAGGTACGGAACCCTAAAAACGTACACTCAACAGCGTATCAAGCACAATGAAATCGTAAGTTTCAGTCGAGTGTTTTGTTTTTCTTTTAATGTAGATACTTATTACCGATTATTGTTGAAAAGAGTATAGTTTACAATGAAGTAATTGTGGATGATGATGATGGTCTCATATTGTTCTTTTCTACGCTCCGTGAAATTTCCCCGGCGCGTCGCCGAAATCCGACGTTTTGCTGTACGTGGCGCATCTGTTTACGGCGCCGTGGAATTTTCACGGCGCGGCACCATGCCATAGACATGAAGCCGGACCCTTACATTGTTAAATGAATAATTGTTTTTGCAGGTACTCTCCATCAAAGCTCCACCCGCAGCGCTGGAGCGTGGAGACGAACCGCGACGTAATCCTGAATCTATTCAGCGACGCGCGCACTCTCGCGCCTGCCATCCGGTTCGCGAACTACCACGCACGCGCAAACAGACAGTCCTACTTCTACGTGTTCGGGCACAACTCTATCAGCAGTGACTTCGCTGCTGTGAGTGTTGCCATACGATACTACATATTGTGATAGGCTATGAATAAAACTTGTACACACTTAGTTTTGCGAATGGTAGACCTCGATAACACAAACTTTTTGTAACAAATATTTTTGCAAAAAAGACTGTGCTTGCGAGGTCTACAATGTCTATATTTTAAATTCTTGTTAAAAATTGTATATGGAGTGTTTCTGCTAAATATTATAATAACGTCAAAATTGATCAACATTATTTTTCTTTTACTATAGATACTTCTTAAACGACAATTCACAAGTTTTTGTCTCAACAACCTCTTGACCGATTTTGTTTATATTTAAATAAGAAAATACATCAAAGATGAACTAATATAAAAATATTGTAACCCCAGCTGCTAGACAATCGTTTAAATCAATAAATACTAATATATATATATTTTTGGAAATTCTCCAATTTTATGATACTTATAAAACCGTAAGTAACAATAAGTACAACAATTAGCAGCCTTATCACTAAAATCAAACTTTTCCAGACAAACTCAAACAGCAAACAGCAATCAATTTTTTTTTGCAGCAGCAATTTTGGATCAAACAGCAAGCTTTTTAACTAAAAATGTTTAATCTTGGATTTGTTTACATATGACATGTATTACAAATAACCAATACATACGTTATTTTATCAGTTTATGTATAAGCAACGCAAAATCACTCTTCCTTCAACATGTCAACGTTAAATTAAAAATACAACTCAAGCCGTCATACCGTTAAAGTTTTCCTTTTGTCCGTTGTTCCCATATCTTCGTATAAATCGAAAAAGTGTAGAAAAAGTGTAGGTCCGGCCGTCGGCGTCGGGTGTCGAACGTAGCAAGTTCCTAAAATTCTGCTTCAACAGGTGTTCCGTACAATGGAGCGTGAACTAAAATGCTACCTTGTGACGTGCTGTGAATTTACAGAAAGAACTTTCGAAAGCTCGGCATAAATTATTTTTTGAGATGAAAATCAATCACTTGCACGTGACAAATATCTCTATGATTTCTATGATTTCTCATCTTACTTGATGAGAAATCATAGAAATATTTATTTTAATTCTATTGTTATTTAATACAGTAGTTCGATTCATCATCTCAGCCATAAGAAGTCCACTGTTGGACATAGGCCTCCCCCATGGATTTCCAAAAAGACCGATTGGAAGCAGCTTGCATCCAGCGTCTTCCCGCCACTTGTATGAGGTCGTCTGTCCATCTCGTGGCTGGTCTTCCTACGCTGCGCTTGCCGGTACGTGGTCTCCACTCGAGAACCTTTCGGCCCCATCGGCCATCAGTTCTACGTGCTATGTGCTCTGCCCACTGGCACTTCAACTTGCTAATCCGCTGTGCTATATCGGTGACTTTTGTACGTCTACGTATCTCTTCATTTCTGATTCGATCTCGTAGAGAGACTCCGAGCATAGCCCTCTCCATAGCTCGTTGCGTGACCTTGAGCTTCCTTATAAGGCCCATAGTTAGGGACCACGTTTCAGTGCCGTATGTCATCAGTTAGTAGTTCGATTAGTAATAATAAATAATAATAAATAAATATATGTGGACATTTCACACAACACCATCTAGCCAAACTAAGAAAAGCTTGTACTATGGAACTAGATGGCTGATAGAATACATATATACTTTTTTTTTTGTAAATTTAGACATATGATACATAGAAAGACCCAGACACAGAACAAACATCCATGCTCATCACACAAATGTTTGCCCTGGGTGGGGATTGAACCCACGACCTTTCAGTTCAGCAGATAGACGTAAACACACTACCAACTGAGCCACAAGGCCAGTCAAAGTTATTTAGTAGTTATATTTCTGTGAATAGTGTAGTATTCACAGAAATCATTCTGTCGTTGCGATTTTGCATTAGCGTAGTTTGGTTATTGTTTAATTGACAGTTGAGTTAATTGACAGTTGGCAATAAAAGATTCTGAATCTGAGTTCTTTACCATGATAATGAGTAAAATATATTTGTAAAAACAATATTGGTATATAGTTGCAAATTTTTGTTAAACACAAATCGAGTTACGTCTAATATCTCATTCCAAAGAGATTTATTTTCCATATGTACTGTAATGTGGTGAAAGAAAAAAATAAAAAAGTGATATCTCGCGGATGTTTACCCCGAGAATGTAAATTGTGTTATATAGAAATGGGTGAATGTGGGTCACCAATCACCTTAAGAGGAAATTAAAAAAGGTAAAAATTTGGTGAATTTATCACACCCCACGTTACTGAGTAGTATATACTAAATAAGTATTTAAACAAACAAATTACCTGGACAACTTAGCAGTCGGTATATTGAACCTTTGGTGTCAAGGACCGTCCTGTAGATATATTCTAACCTTGTGGATTGGAGAAATAAAAGCTCTTATAAAGATTAACAAGAGTATATTATAATCCATAATTATGAAACCACTAGTTATTAGCAGTTAACGAAACCTGAAATAAATTTGCATAACCTAACACATCATGCTTCTACGTAACTAAAATAGATTGCACTTAAATGATCATAAATATTATGCTTAATTACAAGATACAGTTACAACAGACTGGGAAGTAGATACCTGTTACACATTTATATAAGACGGGTCGCAATACAACAAGTCCTTTACAATAATCTGTGCAAAATAGAATGATAAAAGTTATTGTAGTTCTCTGACTAAACTAAATAGAAAAAAGGTTGAGTTACAATCGATGAAAAAAAAAACAGATTTATTTAAAAAAGTAGCAGACGGACCGCGTAAAATTAGACCCCAACATAAACATAAATTAGTAATACCAAGGTCAAATCTAGCAATGCATAGTTCTAGCCCTAATTCTATGGCAGTAAAAATATATAACAAGCTACCGAATTGCTTAAAAGATACAGACACAGATGAAAGCTTTATTTTGAATTTGAAAGATCTCCTAGAAGCTAACAGTTATTATAATCTTGACGAATTTTTTAAGGTTAACTTTGACGAAATTCAAATTAAAATAGAACGTTCCGACTCAAGTGTTGCCATGCCCCTATAGGGCCATATGTATTCCCTAAATAAACATGTGTTATTATAAGACCTGCATGTACCTACATATGACGCAATAAATGATATGAATATGAATATGGATGAAAATAATAAGTAACAGAAGCGTTTAATCAGCTCTGCGTGCAATGTTTTTATAAATGCTAAATCTTCATAAATAAACAAAGTATCAGCTTGAAATTACATACATAGTTGTGATATTTCTTCACTTTAAAAATTGGAATATTAAATGCTGTTTTCAGGCACAAATCCAGTGACGCGTTGTACAATGGGTTGTGCTTTAAATTGTGGTTAAGAAAAACTGATGAGAATCAGATAAATGTTGAAGGCAGCTGAAGTAATCGTTGATTGTTACCTCAGAGTGCGTATACAAAAATACCAGTGATGAGTACAAAGGTCATCGTCGTGCAGATCTGGTTCCAAAAGGGATTAGCCAGGTCATCGGATGGAAACTCAGGTTGGTCAGCCCCGAACTCCAAAATCTGGTACTTAGTAGACCAAAATCTAGAGGGAAAACCCGTTTTTTACGGGTCTTGAAGTTCACCATTGTTGGCGAAATTGGAGGTGTTCCCTCGCTGGAGTCTATTTCGGAAAAGCGCGAGATCACACTTCTTCAAAATCCTTGTCGAACGAATTTAATTTTGACAGATCACCAAGATAATACAGGATATGAGATGGCTTCAATCCACAGAGAAAATGGCGATGAAGACACAGAGCACTTAGCATTATTTTTATTAAAAATTAAATCTACTTTTTTTCTTTTGTTTCTTTCTATTTGTTTATAAACACTAAATCTATTTTTATAAATAATATCTCAAGTTGTTCTTCCTTCTTTTTTGTATTGGACCCGCATTATAGCATTTGCCAGTGTCAAGTATTAGGATTTTTTCAAGTTTCTTGAATAAAACAAGTTGTAAATGTTCTAGTCACAATCTAAGTCACGTATACAGTCAATTTATAAGTCGAGTCCTGCTTCAGTAAAATGGTGGCGACTTTACTAGAAGCTTCTATGGACTTTTGCCGACAACGTAAAATCACACGTTTTACTGTTTTATTTCACTTGCCCACACTCACGCACTTTATCGAACACTTAATGAATAAAACATCACCAATTTTATAGCATTAATGTTAAAAATAACACAATAGGAAAATGTTTAGGAAAATAAAACAAAGCAACAACACGTTACTGAGACTTTCCCGCCAAAACCTCATTCTCAAGTTGTTTTCTTTTTTTAATTTCAATACGTACCTTATGTCAATTTCAAACAGCTATTTAGTCTATTACCTTTTTTTAGAAGTTGGCATCATGTTTGCACATTTGCCATTTATCGAATTTCGCATTTTTAAATCTTATATTTTATGAAAATGATAAATTAAATTTTAAAAGTATATCGAATGTATGATAATAAAGGTAAAATTTAATATTGAGATAGCCAGCACTATAGCGTACGCTACAGTACCCAGGGTATGTATCGATATATCGCATCATCATCCCAGCCGCAACGTTGGACATAGGTTTCTCCCTACAGATTTTTTAAAAGACCGATTGGAAACGGCCTGCATCCAACGTTTTCCTCCAACTCTGTCTTCTGTCTCACTTTGTGGGTGATCTTTCTATACTGCACTTGCATGGTTTCAATTCGAGAACTTTTCGGCCCATCAGGCATCAGTTCTATGTGCTATGTGCCCTGCCCACTGCCACTTCAACTTGCTAATCCGCTGTGCTATGTCGGTAATTTACGTACGTCTACGAATCTCTTCGTTTCTGATACGATCTCACAGAGAGATCCCGGAGCTATTTGTCTATTACTCGTGGCGTAACTTTTTAGCTTTTTCTAGTTTATTGTAATTTATTTTACAGCTGAATAAAAGCATCCACGGTGCAGAACTGCCTTACATCTTGGGAGTGCCTCTGGGCGGCGCCGTCACCCACCTCCCTGCTGAATACACCGCGCAAGAGAAGCTGCTGAGTGAGGTCATCATGAGGCTGTGGACTAACTTCGTTAAGATTGGGTCAGTTATAATCGCTCTTATTGCCATTTAATAGAATCCAGAGCATTTAAGTTCACTAAAAAGCTGCTAAAACGATAGAGATATTTTTTAAAGAATTTGATCGAGAATATTCTTAGCTGTTTCGTTAAAATACAGATCCAACGGTTGTTAAAACCCCGACCCAAAAAGAGGAGTGTTATAAGTTTGATGTGTGTACCTGTGTAAGTGTGTATATGTGTGTCTGTCTGTGGCACCATAGCTCTCAAAACGATTTTGATTGTTTTTGTTTCTTTGAAAGAAGATTTGATCATCGTGAATGTTCTTAGCTATGTTTCATCAAAATCGGTTCAGCCGTTTTTTTGTCGGTGATTTTTGAGTTTTCTAAACTTATACCTATTTTGGTGCTTAATATCTTATGTTTTTATATGTTTCCAGTTCACCGAACACCCAAAGCGTGAATAAATACCACTCCCTGGACAAAAAGCACTGGAATCAGTACAATGTAGAATGGCCGGAGTATGACGTCGACCACCAGCCTTACTTGAGACTAGGTGTGTACACAAGCCTTAATACAAATGTCTAAACATTTACACACTCGACAAACAGTAAATTATGTCATAGCGAGTGGAACAATAACGCTAAAATATAGAAGACAGCAGGCAAGATAAAATTAGCTCAGGATCCTAAAATCTTTGTTATCGTACCCTATTTTAATATCCGTCATGTTAGCTACTACATTTAACGCAAAAATCCTTGGGTTTAAATTACGTACTTTAGATTCTCTTTACATGATTTAAAGAGGTACATTATTGAGTTGTTGTTGTTTCCAGACATACCGCCGTCAATAAGCAGCCTGTACCGCTCGAACTACACCAGATTCTGGCTCCAGGAGCTGCCGCAGCAGATCAGCCAGTTCGTGGTGGACCCGCTCATAGACTACACGCCCTCCTCCACGCAGCGAGCGAGGACCACGCGGAAAAGCAGCATGGGTAATAACACTCATGGATAAATAATGTTATATCTTCCATGCTGGACGGGGAGAAAAAGATAAATATAGAAACCAGCTGCTTCTCTTCCCGAGAACACTGTAACACTCAGTTACTGTTAAGAGTCCGTAGTCCGGCCATCGTCCGTTTCACTCGCTCATACCTACATTTTGAAGACATAAAATGAATAATTGAACTTAATTTGTTTCAAAGCTATTTACATATTACCAACTACAAACTATCTACACATTAAGACTATTAAAAAAAAAACAATTTTTAAATATATATATATATACAGAAAACAAATTAAAAAAAACTTACTCAAAAAGTCCACTGGTAGTGGGAAAAGTGGCAAGAATAATTTGTTTCAACATGAAATGTAATCGTAGGGCATAACTATTTATATTCAAATTACGTAAACTTGAAAAATAAATTATCTGTAATCTTCAAACTTAAAGTAACACGATTATCAAAGGAAAAATAAGTGTTAGCACAAAGTTTTCCGAAAAAGTTCTAAGCAGACATTTTTCTTCAGTAAAATAAAAATCAAGTTTCTTTAGGGCTGTAAGAGTCAAGAGAGGTTAGAATTAGATTTTGTTTGTGATATCTTGCTTTGAAAGTTTTTGTTATTTGACATACTTTGCTGAATGGCTGTTTTCGAAAACTTGTTAGTAGTTTACCTATTAAATACGTAGTATTTTTTGTGATTTATATCATTCAATCCAGTTCAACCAACATAGTAACGTTACAAGAAACATTATAGTATTTGAATCGCGTTTAAATAAGAAGAAAATCCCAATTTACTCCCGATTTATAAACATGTATATTACAAATATAAGACCCACACAGGAAGCAAATGCTAATGCATTAATTAATTTCCTTATTAAAACTTTAATTGAGTAACAGTACATAAATATAAAGCGATTAATAACGTAATTATTTAAATAACAAATAACATTAATTGTTTTCAGATACTGTTCGAAAAATCTGGCAGCGTCCACCGCAAGCAGCTTCCGCACCGCAATATAATCCGTCAATTTATGGTAAAGTAAAACCGTACTCGCAGCCAGTGAGAACTGACACGGGCGCCATATATCATCAAATACAGTCAATAAAAACGCCATCAAGGCCCGTGCCATCCGGCTTATTGGAAAGAACCACAACAACCGCAAAACCGATGCCAAACATTCCCGTTAAAACCTCCAGTGCAACTATTACTCTGATAATATCACTGGGTGTTTTATTCCTGCTCGTTGATGTCGCTATTTGCTCGATATTATACTTTAAAAAGAGGAAACTGAGACTACGAGAGCAAACGCTCGAGAGCTCTCGACAATCTCGAGCCGAAATCGGTGAAGTCGATTTAATCGGACAGAAAAGTAAAGATGATAAGGGTGCGTTGCAGACACTTAAAAACAGCTGTAATGTTATCAAATCAATGAGCATGAATAAGAAGAAAAGTGTTAAGAAAATTAAGAAGAAACCAGAAGTTTGTAAAACGCCGAAATCAGATGACTCGGGCGGATTTCGTGAAAGATTTCAATTAAGAAGACATTTGTCTACAAGCACGTTAGATGCACATACCAAAGTGCGCGACTGGATCGCTAACGAGGTTATGCATAGATGTGCTCCAGCTATACTGAGACAGTCAAATTCCGATCTCAACACCGATAAACACATAAGCACAGCTAAACCTTTTACTAGATCGGAAGAACTGCTATCGGATACAAAAAAGTTGCAAAAAGATGAACTGAAAATCGATAACACAACACCGAAAACTACTGCGTCAAAAAGTTTCAGTGGAAAAGCTAAAACTTCTGAAAAAACAACCTCTACGTCTGCTCTCGGCTCACATTCTTCCATCGGCAGTCAAAAACATTCGATAAATAGCATAAAGGAAGCGAGTAAATCAACTGATTCAATTAAAAGTAAAGCTAATGATAGCTTAAAATCTAAAAAAGTTTCAGTTGCTATTGATGCGACACCAGCTGCACGTTCAAGTGCCGTTTTAAGACAAGATCCAATAGAAATTTCAAAATCATTTGATTCTGGTGATCATAAACATTCCATTACAAACGTATTGAAAACGTCCAATATAGAAGAAAAAATAAAATATACCGATCAAAAAGATAATGAAAAGAAAATTTACACAAATTTTGTGACTCTATCTGTAAGTCAAGAGAAGCCATTGGTCATATCTCATAAACATTCCACATCTGATCCAGTGAGTGATGTCAATTATGATAAATTATTTAAGGAGAAGATGGAATCAGGTATACCTGTAATTGACATTTTGCCTCCTGTTACGTTCAGAAATGATATCAATGTAACTTCACGGGAAGACGGTACACCGAACCAACCACTTAGTGCTGAAGAAGCTTTAGTTACTATAAAGAGAAGAAACTTTCCCAAAGTACTTCCAGACTTGCCCACAGCTCAAAAGCGGTTGTCTTTGCAACCGACTACTTTACAAACTTTTCGTAGTTACTCTAATAGTACTGAAAGTCAGTCAGATCGATCGAAAGTTCCTCCGCAACCTCCACCGAGAACCACTACTTTAGAACGTAGGCTTGCTTATAAAAATACAAAACCCATGTCATCTTTTGATGCTATGAACGTAAGAAAAATTCCCGAAGTTGAGATTAAAAATTATGAAAATATTAACACCCTCTCACCCGATACTCAGATTTGGAATAAATCTTTTGAATCATCCAAAGGTTCTGATAGATCTGATCGGGAAATTCCGAAAGTCATAATAGCATCTAGTTCTCCGTCATCAGATCCAACCATTGTCATAAAATCATCATCAAGTCAAAATGAAATGCCCACAAATGTTCCAAGAGTAAGACTACCAGATGATTTTCATTCACAAATGACTAGTTCAGTAACATCGTTTTCATCATTTTGTTCAGAAGATGATGATAACGATGATTTAGACGAAGCCTTTTTAGATGACTTAGCTGAAGATAAATTGATACAAGAACTTGTTGGAGGAGTTGAATCACCAACAAACATGGAAGATGTATTAGATTCTAAAGGACCAGATGATTCTTTTGGAAAGAAATTAGAAATTATTCCCTTTAAAATAAATCCAGGTACGATTGTACCTAAAAATGTCGATGATTATGTTTGTGTAACCGATTTGCATTTACCAGACGTAAGTGCCTTAGAACCTACTGCCAAAATAAAATCTAATTTTAGTTTAAATAAGTTACAAAATAGAACAGAAAGTATAAACAGACCACCCGAGAAAGCAGTAAAAGTAAAACCAAAGAAGAGTATGAAACCTTCGATTCTTAGTTCCTATAGTTTGAAATCTAGAAGTAGTGATAAAGGAAAAACTGATACAAGTAAGTTAGAACATTCAACATCTGGTTCTTCAAATGACACTGAAACCAGTACAGGGACAGTGAAAAAAGTTGAAATGAAAAAGGACAGTAGTCAATAAAAAGTGATTGCCAAAGGCATTTTGTTATGAAGTAGCACGAAATTGTCTTATTTACTTCTTTTAGAAAATTTGTAGAGTGACTCTCAATTATTGTGAACAATTTGATCTATGTAAATACATTGTATACAAGTATATCTAAGAACATTTTATGTTTATATTAAGAGTTTTGCAAAAATCAAGTACTTAAAATGTAGCATGTAGTTTAGTTACACATATACTACGCTAAGGACGAAGGAAAATAATTCTTAATTAAATACACCAAAAACAATACAATATGTAAGTAATGTAAAACACATTTATGACAAATATAAATTTTAAATGATACTGTAGCTTCATTGCCTTCATTTTAGTATTTTACAAGGTAGTAAATCCCCATTTTCAGTACTCTGGGAGGCTTTTTGTGCATTCTAGGTTGTAAAACAACACAGGATATAAAACATTGAGGATACTCAATCCAACGTGAAATCTTTACGATGAAGTACTGAAGTCAAATCTCAACTTCTACAGATTAAAAAGAGCAATCGAAACTTACTGAAACTGAGATTATGGATCCTGTAATAAACTGGGGCGGGATTAAGCGATCTTTCTTAGCATCTCGAAATCTCTTATTGTCTTTTGAAACATTACTTTCAAAGTGTCTTGCGCGTCTCGTTCTCTGAGAGGGACTTATGGTCTAAGTTATACGCCGACAGCAAGTTTCAAAATAACAGGACCTAGTCCGTAACGATCTCTAAATAATAAGCTACGAGCACAGAACATATAGGTAATAATACTATGTATTAATGTGTGTGTGTGTATTAGGAAATTATTGTGGCAAGGTAATATAGGCCTTTTTATTACCATTGAGTGCAGTTTCGTGAGAAAGTATGTGCAAAGCTGTTGTGCCATAGGTACACTTAAATGAGAATTTTAGAACAATTCTTGTAAAAACTGTATAAACATTTATTTAACTATAACAGGAGAGTAGACAAAAATATTTTTTGTAATTTTTGTGAAAGTGTGTTATTGTTATTACAATAAAATCGGCCAAGTGCGAGCCGGACTCGCGCACGAAGGGTTCCGTACCATTATCTATAAAAACGGCAAAAAAATCATGTCTGTGGTATGGGCGCGCCCCCTTAAATATTAATTTTATTTTAATTAAATTATTTATTTTTAAAGTGAATATATCACACAATATTCAGTGAATATTTCAAGCGTCTACCTGTTGCCGTTATCAATATCGAGCAAAAACGTCACGTTTGTTGTATGGGAGCCCCCTTAAATATTTATTTTATTCTGTTTTTAAGGTTCCGTACCTCAAAAGAAAAAAACGGAACCCTTATAGGATCACTTTGTTGTCCGTCTGTCCGTCTGTCCGGGTGTCAAGACCTTTATCTCGGGAACGCGTGAAGGTATCGCGTTGAAATTAAAACCATATACGCAAATCCATAGTATCCTGCTGCAGAAAGAAAAATCAAATTTCTCAGTTTTCGTAAAAAAAAGTTACAGGCGAATATGTCGTAAAAAATGCACATATCGACACTCACAAGGGAATCAAAACCTATGGAATACTTCCCGTTGACCTAGAACTATGACATTTGGCAATAAGCTTTGTGTTAGAGTACACATATAGGAAAAAAAACCTAAAACTGGACAAATTTAATTTAATCACAAAAGTAGTGTATTAACGCAAGGAATGAGGGTCCAAATTTTAAAGTTCTTCAACCGTATCATGTGGGGTATCATATGAAAGAGCTTTATTAGCATGAGTTAAAACATGTTTTTAAATATTTTTACGATGTATATTTTACGGTATAAGAAGGAAAATATGAAAAAAATACGATGTCCCCCTTTTATCTACTAGTTTGTACGGAACCCTCGGTGGGCGAGTCTGACTCGCACTTGTCCGGTTTTTAATTATTTTTGCGAGAGTCATGTAGGGCATTTTGCTTTTAGGTCCTTCTGAGATGTAAGGATATTAAGTATTTAATAGTAGATTGTTATACAAGGGGCTAAAACGATCCATTGTATCGAGGTAGATTTTTACTATCGAGCTTTACCGAGGGAGTAAATAGAAACCGAGTTTTTAGAAACCGAAAAGGGTTTTTAGCGCCGTTTGTTACACTCTACTTTTCACTACGAGTACGAGAAAATACAATAATTCAAAGTTTATTTTATTAAAAATGATATGTACAATTTGTACAATTCTGGATATTTAACGAGATGTTTGCAAAGAGAATGTAAATATATTCCAAAGAGATTATTCTACTTTTAAATAAAAACTGTTTCGTGTATGTAGGCTCTTTGGTAACAGATAAAATTAAAAAAAAAATACTTTATCCCCTAGAGCTTAAAATGCTATTACATATATAAACAATGACGGACTTTTAGAGCAAGAGTAGTGAAAAAAATATAGCGACACTCAAGGACTGAAGACAAATCTAATGACACCAAAAAATTAAAATCGTTCAAGCCTAGATTTTGATAATATAGAAACATACATACACATGTACGAGTACATGCCCACATAAATATATACAAACATACATACACTCGAAAAACATAACCCTCCTTACGCAGTCGGAAAAATAGTCCATTTTATTTATCGTATAACCTGGACCATGCACTGCCCTAAATTCAGTATCAAAGTCGGTTATCACAGGCAGGAGTTTGTAACTGTTATTCCTAGTCGTGATTTCCATTTGAAAGGCTTCCATCATGATCCTCGTGGCTTGATCCTTACTTCACTCAGCCAAAAACTTGGACAATTAATGTCTGAGAAAGGCTTGAGAACTGGAATTATTGACACAATTAGACCGCTTAGAACTCTTACTCGGTTTATTTATAAGTTGTAAAGTAGGGCTAAGAAGGAGATTATATTTAATTGTGCAAATGTAACAAAATATTTAATATTTAATTTTTTTTTGTTCCATTGTACTTTTATTTTTCCAGACTGCGTTTACGGCCTACACAAAATAAATAAAATTTCGCTCATTGAACATAATTTTGATGGATTTTATTTTTCTTTGTTTCTCTCGTTCTCTCTCTCTCTCTTTCTCGTTAGTCTTTTCTTTGGAATTCGTTAATAGTTTTATCACATTTTTGCCTTTTCATTTGTGACAATTGAGAAAAAATGTGTGTGCTTATTATGACCACACGACAGAAGTGAAAACTTAATTAAGGCGAGGTTAATAATACGAAATAGCAGTATAGCAGCGACGCGTTGACTATATCTCTCTCGCTCTCTTAGTTGACTCGAACCAACTTTACTGAATGATTTTTAGTTTTAACTGTCAGCTAAAACGAAAGGCGCCAAATTAATGTAAATACATACTCCAAGTGCGGTATCCTAGTTCCACATAGTCCTATAATGACTGACGCATATATTCTATTCACTGATGTAAAAAATTAATTAACACGAGATAAAATGAAATTTTCTCTCTATTTTGGCGGACCACACTCATGAACGAGCATGAACTACGATATCTCGATGGCTCCGTCCAAATATTTAGCAGAGTGCGCCGCGTCGCTCCAAAACAAAAGTTTCGTAGCTCCCCAGCGATACTCAACGCTTTTGGTTCAACAACTCAGTACAGTAAAGTAAACTTACAGTGACCAAACTTTCATTTATACTAATGGATCAAATCATTGAAGAGAAGAATACATCTTTAAATTATTTGCATGCAATTTAGATACTCATTTCAATAGTTTTAGACTGAAACTTCAAATTTCGTTTATTTGGATGGTATTAATTCTAGTAATTTTATTTTTAAAACTATACTACTTATCAGGCCTTTTTTGTGGGGCACGTGGGGCCACGCAGTATCCCCAAGGAAATTTCGAAAACATCGAAAAATTGCCATTAAATTAAAAAAAATAAAGTTAAAGAAGAAGTAGAGAAAACATTTAATTAAAGAAAGATTGAAAGAAAATCAATTTTAGTATTCGGCCTCTGCCAATACTGCTGCCAATGCTTCACTTCCTGCCTGTAATATTGTTCTGTATATAGGTATATTACAGGCAATCGCGTTATTTCTGCCGCAGACCTCATTGACGCGATTGATCAACAGGCTTGACAAGTAGCAAACGTTTCTATTTCTACAAACGCTTACGATTACAAATGCTAAAAAACTGTGACGTGCCGTTACGTGACATTTCGTTAGCTATTATCCATCCCATACATTTACTTTTGACGTGACAACGTCTAATAAATCGATGAACGCCGGCTGCACGCACGAAAAATTATGACTCATTGTCCCATACGCTCATTGTTCCGTCATTAAACCGACTTTACAGACAACCAATTTACTAGAAGCTTCTATGGAGTTCTGCCGACAACGTGAAAAGACATATTTCGCTATTTTATTTCACTTGCCCACATTCACGCATGTTAGATCAAATGATCTAACACTTAGGGCCTTACCGAAAAACGTTGCTTAGCTTTAACCAACGTCTTAAATTCTCTGCCTTCTTTCCGCAAAATGACATTTGTTAGCGAGAACTTGAAAAAATATGTTAAGCATTTCTTAAAGTTGAGTAACGTTTTTCGGTAAGGACGTTAATGAATAAAACGCCGCCATTTTTATTGCATTAATATTCACGACAGCACAAGTTTAGGAACATAAAATAAAAAGACAACATGTTTTCATGACGTTCCCACTAAAACTCCTACATTTACTTTTATGTTCACGAAATTAGAATTCCACTTGTCTAACCGACCTGCTTACATTTTCGCGCTGCCCACTTCCCTCTTCATTGGTAAAAAGAGCGGAGTGTAAACGTAAGATGTTTTACATCAAAATTGTCGGCGCACCGCATAATCTTAGTCACTGATTATTCTTCTACTGCGTCATCCCAAACCGAATCCGTTTTGTTTACCGTAGCGTACCCGAGGCGGCTTTTGCCGCTTTTTCTGCTTTAATTGTCTCCGAATAAATACTGAGCGAGTTGAGGGTGCATGATGGAGCGTCATGCATTTTATTGTCCACTGGGACTTTATTGATGTAGCACTTGATTAGTTTCGAAGATAATAATGCATAGCTAATTATGTACACTTTAACATTAATTACAGGAAAAAAGCCCACTAGTAGAGGGAAAAGTGGTCAGAATACCTGCTTGTATTATACAAGCAGCATTGGCACGCTGAATGGTAATGCTTACTTTTTGAGAAAAGTAGGATGGTTATTATGATTTTGCATACCTAGGGTACCAAAGAAAATAAATTGGTGAGAAGAATACATCGAATGATAAAAATGCAGTTGAAAAACAATGGATGACTCTGGCACAGGACTGGAAAGGGCAGCACGCTGGAGGAAACTTATACCACAGAATACCTTAATAGTTTATTATACAGAATGGTCACTCCCTTCCTCTTTTCAATCTTAGGTTCCTCACCCATCCCCCGCGCTCGCCTGTCGCTTTGTCGGAGTTTGGCTGAACTGACACATTTGTTGTCAGTTTATAAAAGCGTTGCATGCTTGAAGTGTTCTAAATTCTAATCCCAACTGACGTGACGACCGAGCGGCAGCCAAACGACGACCTTAACTTTACGCATGTGTGTGCGTTACATAAAGACGTCATCTTGCGCATGTGTCACTGAATAATGCGCCGTTGTATGGAGTGTCAGACATATCACACGTCTGACATGGCGCATTGTTGTATGATCCATAGATAAGCCTTGATGATAATGATAAGGCGTAAATAAATGTTCTAATTTTTTTATTCAAATAATTATTTTAATTTCTCCGCAGTGGCTAATAAACTTCATCCAAGACATGGACAGTAAAATGTAAGTCTAGTTGGCACTGGGTAAGTAGGTACCTACAGTTTGTGGAGTCCAATGTAGTTGGAAATGTTGGAAAGTTCGCAAGAGAGCTCGATCGAGGCCAAACTAGTCTTGCTCTTGTTTACATAGAAGATCTTTTCCTTGATTGCATGCACAAAATAAATACATGGAGCGAAGTTTTACTGGAAGATATTTCCAGGAAGAGCAAGGTTTTTACATGAATTTGAATTTAAATGTATAATTGGAGTTTATTATATTCAATATGGTAACTTGAAGATTTTTTTGGCAATAATATGTTTCTAAGAAAGTAATTTATGTGGGACCTGTTCTGAAGTATTATCTACCAAATAAAAAAAAATCATCAAAAACAATTCATAATTGGCGGAGTTCTTTTTGGAAGTCTGTTAATAATGCAGCAAGTGCTTCATACGTAAAATATGTGCAGCCCCTAAAACATAAGTTTCATGAGACAGCTTTATTAAAATTTAAAACAGCTTCATAATAACACCGTCAGCTAAGTTATGGAGGCTGAAAACTGGAGGATATTACATTTTTGTATTAAACTTAAACTTTAAATACAACAAGAATCTTTATTACAAATATTTAGACAGTTAAAAAAATTTGTAGAAAAAGATTGCATAAGTGTCTGTAGACCATCGTCCGTCTCGCTCGCGCATACCAACATTTTTGAAAATATTAAGACGATACCTCGCACGATGTTCACGGGCGAACTAGGTAAATGATTGAGAGTGATAGAACTATGCGATAGCAACGTAAATAGATAGAGAGAGGAAACATGCAACCTGCTCGAAAAAAATAACGCAAGCGCCATACTAAATAAAAAATTAATTAAAAATTCAATTTTATGTTTCTTTAAAAACTGATCTCTAATTAATGTTTAATAAGATATTATCTACATTCTTCATTATTTTAATGTGACAGAAAGTACATGACTACGACATAGAATTCATAAAATGTTATTTTTAGAAGTAAGTTCTGTTTTTTTTTTCTATCGAGGAAAGTTACTTGTTTTATGTTTCTGTCTTCGTATTAATGGAGGTAATATATTCAACAAACACATATAAAAAAGTTAATTATTCAAGCAAAGTATTTTTAAAATAAAATTAACATAAAAAATTGTTTAATTACCAGGTAGCATCTTAAATGACTGAATGCATTCTTAATTACATACATACATATCAAATTGATAATCTCCTTTTTTGAAGTCGATTTAAAACAACCCTTAAAGACTGCAATAAAAATCAACTTCACAAATGTTCGATAAAAATTTCATTTTGGTCTAAGTTAATTTTCATACATAAAAATTAATTTTACAAATTATGATTTTATTTATTTATTTAGGCACACAAAACAAAACAATTGGTTTATTAAAATAATAAATACGATAAGAAATATGAACTAGATTGTATTCCTACACATGTGTACACAGCAACGACAAAATAAATGCAGTACTTCTTAAATTACTTTAGAGTGCATATGTAAGTACATAACAAAAAGAAAATATAACAGTTACATAAAAATAGGTAAAGGAAGGTAAAAGGTGTTAACGGAAAGTGATTTTTTATGTATGAAAATTTACTTGTAACAAAATGTCGAAAATTTGTGAAGTGGTATCATTGTTTTCATAAGTTCATTCAGTCATTTTATATCTTCAAAAATGTTAACATGAGCGAGCGAGAAGGACGATGGTCGAACTACAGACTCTTAAAAGAAATAAATCATCATCATCATCATATCAGCCATAAGAAGTCCACTACTGGACATAGGCCTCTCCCCATGGATTTCCAAGAAGAAATAAATAAATGGCCAAGACTAATTTTCTATAATTATGGGACCAACTTGGGAGCTTTATTCTATACGCCAATTCACGAAACACAAAAATTGGTTCACGAATGATGGAGAAATTCATGTACATACCTACATAAAAATATATATAGACGCTACGAATTGTTAAACTCCTCCTTTTTGAAGTCAGTTAAAAACAGTAATTGATGAATATTGTCTGTTATGACCACTTACCTATAAGTCAAGGAGAGACAAAAAAAAATATAGACAAATACACGTGTGTTTTTTGGAAACCTTCCTAATATTTTTATTTTATATAAATACTGTTGTTTTTTTGATAAATCCGTTATAATATCATATAATCTGTCAAGATTTCAAATTCTACCCAGACAGACAGACGACGCCTCCTAATTACTTACTTTTAGCACTGAAGCTAAAAGTCAGTTCATTCGCAATTTAAAGACACTCAGATTGTTTCTGTCGACAAAGAGGTTCAAGAAGCTTATTTTACGTCTGTAGTACGTATATTACAAGTGGAATTAAAGCGTTTCGTTCAAATGTTGGTCTTAAAGTTAAAGTCTTAATGGTGGTTCAGACTTAAAGACTTAAACTTAAATCCTTGTAACCAATACTCAACACCAAGTAAACTGTGGTCAAATACCTAGCCTGCATCATAAAATCGCAAATGATATATCACTTAGTTGTATTGTTGTTTTACTATCTATGTTTTTTGTCGTAATAAATTCTATGACAAAGTCTAATGTGCCAAAATTCAAAATCAATATTAGGTCAAATAATTATGAACTTAAACGGTCACAATATCACAAAAAACTTTCCCTAAAAAAGAAGCTTGTTTTTAGCTGACACCACACACATGACACCGCTGTGACCTAAAAACGCCGCACGCCAATACAGTACGACCACAGTAAGTATAACTTTAACCGATAAGGGTACATAACCAAGGATAGCACGCCATAAATCTGCCCAATAAAATATTTAGTGCACATAAAAGGCTCTGATGCAAGTATAAATAACTAGAAGCTTCCTATAGCTATAAATGTAGCGACCACAGATGTTAAGAATAGATAAAGTATCGTATATTTAATAGGTATCATTTTGATGTTAGTAGCTGATGCGACCGATATACGCGGCTATAATCTTTTTACACATTGACGGACAGTACTGTCCCTATGAGTTGTAGCGATTTTGACACTACTAACTTTATTAGATTACTTATAGAAGTAGCGTCGTATCTTTATTTTTTTTTGGCGGTACATGACAGAACGTCTGGACGTATACATCATTACGTTGTCATTTTTGACATAATCAATGTGTAGATTTAATGTCGGTATGCGTTCAATAGAACGTATACCAATAATAATACACTCTAGTGCCCCGGCACTAGGGTGTATAATAGAACGAATAGAATATAATCTAGTACCCTGGTACTAGATTAGGGCATCGGTCTCCCCTGCCTGTAGTAAGAGCCTGCTAATAGGGGACTTCTGGGGTTGGTGAAAATTATAGACACTCATCATCAAAAAAGACGGCTAAAGATATTTTGTTGACACATAGCTTACAACGCTAGATCAAATTATCTTCAAAAAATCGGCCAAGTGCGAGTCGGACTCGCGCACGAAGGGTTCCGTACTATCATCTATAATAGAAAATCGTATAAAATAACGAGAAATCAACGAAATTCCAAGTAGTAAATTGCAAACTTATAGGTAGGTTTTCGATACACATCCGGGCAGCATGACGACGTTCGCGCGAATACGCGAGGCTATGGCTCGCTCCGTGATGTTACCTCCCCCGCTACCCGCGTGGCCGTGTCTTAGCAACCGCCTCGCGCTCGCGCCACCACCACAACGGGGCGCGGCGCTCGCACCGCGTTTAGATGCACGGATTATTTTCATTTTGTGAGTTTTTATGTATTAGATTAGGTATTTATTTTTATAGTTAATATATTTCTAAATATTTACTTACAAATATTCAAGTTTCTAACTGTTAATTAAGATCGAGTAAAAATTACGTTTGATGTATGTGAGCCCCCCTTTAATATTTACTTTATTGTTATTTAATTATTTATTTTGAAAGGTAATATACAAGTAACTATTCTGTGAAAATTTGAAGCGTCTACCTGTTACCGTTTTTAATATTGAGCAAAAAAAATACGAAAAAAACACGTTTATTGTATGGGGACCCCCCTTAATATATTTTTTTTAATTTAAGAAATACATCATTTGTGAAAATTTCAGCTTTCTAGCTATCACGGTTTATGAGATACAGCCTGGAGGCAGACAGACAGACAGACAGACATACAGCGAAGTCTTAGTAATAGGGTCCCGTTTTTACCCTTTGGGTACGGAACCCTAAAAACTAGCTAAAATCAATTATTTTGGGAACTATGATGTCACATTTATTAAGTTTAACATATAGAACATAATCAATTTTAACTCTGTCAATTTAAGTTCTATCAAAAAATGTGGAGAAAAAACAATGAGTACGAACAATGGATAACATTTTAAAGGATTAAAATAGTAAAATTTTATGACCTAAATCCGTTAAAATTTGTTTCATTTCAATTAACAACGAATTCTATTAGTTACATGAGATAGCTCTCTTCAATTCATTCTACCATCTACAACGATTATAATACATGTAGTCTATGTATTTGTCGTCTTTGGCAGGAATTGTATGAGAAATGCCCTGGAATTTCGTCCACAGTTTCATATTTCAGTGAGCATACGTCACGTTTTATGGGCGTAGGTGAGTCAGGGTCGGGCTTCAGCGTGATTGTAGGCTTTAGTGTTTTATTACAAGTCGGAGATACCTGGGGTGAGCAATAATAGCTGCTATTCTTAGGCACCACGTTGATCTTTATGTTGATATTCCTGTGAAATTTTCAGTCTCAGGATGGCGCTTATGACCAATTTGTATTGATTTAGTCATTTCATTTGTTAGTATCAGGTTATTTCTAATTTACTGTTTCCCATGGTTTTCCTGGATCAGAAGAAAATATAGTTTTGAGACTTTGCAGAATGCAGAATTCAGATTTTATTTTCTGAAATGGTCGTCAATCAAACTTTATTTGACCCCGTTACAGGCAAAAATAAAATTTGAAAAGTACAAACATACAAACATTATAATAAAAACCAAAATATATTGCGCTCTATTTGACCATTGTTATAACTGAATTTGGGTTTACTTACTATTGTAATTGAAAAAAAAAACTATGAATATTATGAGAGATAGGAAATACATACGGATATGACGGCGTCACGACTATCTGAATCTGTTAAGCCGCTAAAACTGTAGTTAGATATCAATATTACCAATATAGGTAATGAAAACACCATGTACACGCTCCTCTTTTTATACAGTCAGTAAAAAACTAGTTACTCTAGCACAGGTATACTTCTCTCTATACCCAGGTTGGCTAACTCATAGGAATGCTTAAAGACTTTGGACAGGGAAGTTTTAAGATAGGGTTGTTAGAGACACGTAAGGACTGCAAACAGATAGGTATGTTTTTTTACGCAAGATAGATAGATCTACGATTGACCACTAACTCGTCTGATATTAAGTGACGGTGTGGCCGAGGATGGAGCGCGTCGATCTAGAATATACCTATTCACTCTACCCTTGAAGATTCCAAGATTAGTTCACAGGAGATAAAGATGGCGGCAATTAATTCCATTCCTGTGCAGTACGCATCAAGAATGTGGACCGATATAGTTACCATACATTAGTTTGATATAGTAGGGATTTTTGGCATTTCAACGAGAAATAGGTGGTAATTCGCCGACTTTCTACTAGTCCTGTAGTGAAATGGATAGGGTCGTAGGATTAGGTCGCGAAGCTCTTGCGCACATTCCCCGAAATTAATTCTTTAGAATATAGACAGACATGCTACTTTACGGCGGTGTTCGAGACTAAGGCGCCTCGCCCACACGAGCTGGAGTCGAGGCGGCGTCGAGGCACGGGCGCACAAGCGGCGCGCCGCTTCTACTTTTCCTTCAGGTTCAAATGGCAGTGCGCCCACACACTAGAGTCGCGTCGCAGGCGACGTGGAGTCGAGGCGCGGTCGCGGCGGCGTCGCGGTAGGGGTGCAGTGCGCGACCGCGCCGAGACCGCGCCGAGACTCCACGTCGCTCGTAAAAGCTACATGCTAGTCTAACTTGCAAACTAATCTAAGTTATAAAAACTAAGTTAAATGTAATTCTGGACACTCTGAGAGGGTTACAGAATTAACCTTTTAAAAGTTTCTTGGTTTTGTTATAAAGTTTTGATTTATTTTAATAGTTAATTTACTTTGTGGCATGTTTACGTAGCATAGACCCTAACGTTTTTCTTTCTTTATAACTGTTTATTTTTATGTACATAAATCAGTATCGATATTAAAAAAAAAAAAAAAAACCCGACTGCAGAAAAGCGGTTTTTGCAGTTTAACTTATGACTTCGCTACGCTTAGTGCGCTGTTGAGCTTACGTTTTTTGTGAGAAAGTATGCATAAAATCGCTGTAAAAAAAGCGTGTTATTTAGAATAATTCTAGTAAAATTACTTATTTATTACGAAAAAGCTCGATGGAGGTTACGTAAAAACGTTTTTTTACGAGAGTTATATTATTATTATTACAAAAAATATAGTACCCATGAAACTCAAGTGAAGATGAATAAATCGACACCTTGCACATGAAAATCGGCCAAGCTGTTTAGACACTAATTTACAAACATACATAAATACATTCAAACACATATACATTCGAAAATTATAACCTTTCTTCTTATGCGGTCAGTTAAAAGCAGTTTTCTCCTGCCTTTACGAAAACATGCACAATTGAATGGCAACAATTACGCGCATAATATTATATGTGACAATATAGGCAAACACGATCGAAAAAAAAACAATCTTTTACATATTAGAAACTTTTTAAATTAGGCAATCTTCCGTTGAAGTTTTAAATTAAGGGCGCTAACATACCGCGCGGCTACGGGCGCGTGACTCGGTACAACTTGCTCCAACTTAGGCTATTATAAGTTCAATGGAAAGACAATACAGGTGCTTCTTCCCACCCCGAGGTCATTCTAAGGTTAAATAATAACTTTGATGTAGAATGTTCCTTCATGTTATTACAGATTTCGTAGAGCTGAACACTTGAAATGAGCACTACAGTGGTGTTTTCACCCGCGTAATGATGAGAAACGGTGATTACGACGATGATGACGAAATGTATGCTATGATCACAGTCTTTGCCTTTTTTATATACAAAATAGATCGACGTTTCAACACGCATAATGTTAAGTGACAGTTTTGCCGAGAATGATGATTCGCTGAGAGTTGAGGACCTTATGGCTCACTTGACTTTTTGGCTCACTGGACCTTTCGGCTCACTGGACCTTTTGGCTCACTTGAATATTTGGCTCACTGAACCTTTTGTTTCACTGGACCTTTTGGCTCACTAGATCTTTTGGCTCACTTGTCTTTTTGGCTCACTGGAACTTTTGGCTCACTGGGCCTTTTGGCCCACAGAGTGCCAGGGAGGTATATTCTGGTGCTATGGGTTATCTTTACAGTTCAGCTTCGATCTTGAATATATGTAGATAACAAATAGAGAGACATAGACATGTGGTAGTTTTTTTTGCAGTTTCCTCTGTTAAATAAACGATTAACATTTAGTGCTACTTGTAAGAGCTACTGATTTTATAGTGCTACTGGTGTGTTAATATATAAGTTCTGTACAAACCTATATTCAAGCAAATAAATGATTTTAATCTTGAATTTTACGTAAATTATTCTAAAGAAAGCTTATTTTAGTAAATTATATTGTGAATTTTCACATACTTTCTCGTGAAAACCTAATCTCAACATCATAATAAACGTCACAGAAACAGTACGATAATAATCGCCCTTATGCAGTCGTTAAATATTTTGTTTTTGATAAGCGTATCTATTACATCAGTAAATACAAAAACCTCAAACCATTTATTTACTGAAACAATTTTTAAGCTACCACAAATAAATAATAAAACCGGACAAGTGCGAGTCAGACTCGCCCACCGAGGGTTCCGTACAAACTAGTAATTAAAAGGGGGAAATCATATTATATCATTTATTATATTTTCCTTCTAATATCGAAAAATATACATCGTAAAAATATTTGAAAACCTGTTTTAGCTTGTGTTAATTAAGCTCTTTCATATGATACCCCACATGATTCACTTTAATATTTGGACCCTCATTCCTTGCATAAGGACACAATTTTTTTGTAATTAAATTAAAAATGTCTAGTTTTCGGATTTTTTCCTATATGTGTACTCTAACACAATACTTCTTGCCAAATTTCATAGTTCTAGGTCAACGGGAAGTACCCCATAGGTTTTGATTCCTATGTGTGTTGAAATGTGCGTTTTTACGACATATTCGGCTGTAACTTTTTTTTACGAAAACTGAGAAATTTTATTTTTCTTTCTGCAGCATGAGACTATGGATCTGCATAATATGGTTTTAATTTCAACTCGATACCTTCACGCGTTCCCGAGATAAAGGTCTTGACACCCGGACGGACGGACAGACGGACAGACAGACGGACAAAAAAGTGATCCTATAAGGGTTCAGTTTTTTTCCTTTTGAGGTACGGAACCCTAAAAACACAAAATTAAATACCGTTCCGAAAAATATTTAACAAACACAATACAGCTTTTAAAAGTTACTATGTAAGTCGTCTTATTGGACAGCCGTCTCGCAAAACGAGGGAAAAATGTCACCGGCACCAGAAATTACGAAAGAATGAGTCTCAAAGCCATTAAAAGTTTCCCCGAAATTTATTAACCGACCTAGAAAACGTTAAGTGAAAATGACAATGGAAATACTAAATGAATCTTAAGTGGTGGTAAATAAGGATGAATTTTACTATTATATGTATATTGTTAAGTAAAGCATGTGAAGTTTGTAAGTCTTTTATGAAAGACCACAGTATTATTTAGACAATTAAAGAGACTCAATCCTCAAAGACATTTGTCTTTGAGGATTGAGTCTGTCTTGAGAATTAAATAGTGACTGAATAAAGCGCAAATCAGCTTATAAATATAGATAGATATCTGTTTATTAAAAGACCACATTGCACTATCATATTTTAAAATAAATCCCGACACGTGCGAGTCAGACTCGCCCACCGAGGGTTCCGTACAAACTAAATAAAAGGGGGAAATCATATATTTTTTTTATATTTTCCTTCATAAACCGAAAAATATACATCGTAAAAATATTTAACACATTCCTTGCTCACCACTCGGATCCGAGTAGGGGCTATAGTAGCGGCGTCACCCACTCAGATCCGAGCGACCGAACGTTTGAGGCAGCCCTCATTCCTTGCATAGAGACACTATTCTTTTGTGATTAAATTAAAAATGTCCAGTTTTCGGATTTTTTCCTATATGTGTACTCTAACACAATGCTTCTTGCCAAATTTCAGACTTCTAGGTCAACGGGAAGTACCCCATAGATTTTGATTCCTCTGTGAGTGTCGAAATGTGAGTTTTTTACGACATATTCGGCTGTAACTTTTTTTTACGAAAACTGAGATATTTTATTTTTCTTTCTGCAGCAAGGTACTATGAATCTGCATATATGGTTTTAATTTAAACTCGATAACTTCACGCGTTCCCGAGATAAAGGTTATGACACCGGACAGACGAACAAACGGACAACAAAGTGATCCTATAAGGGTTCCGTTTTTTCTATTGAGGTACGGAACCCTAAAAATTACAATATTACTATGGCTAATCTTTCAATAGGCGGCCTTATCGCTGAAAGAAATCTCTTCCAGGCAACCATGTATGGACTAGGGAAGGTGGGACAGATATCGGCCATAGCTAGCTAGCTAGCTTACACAGGCACTAAGCGCCTACTCTTTTATCAACTTACCTCATGGAGGCAAGGTTTTCAATTCAATTCGTACCTCAAATTATCTCCGTTATTAATCGTAATACATTTTTTGTCTCGTACATCCTAATGTATTCTCATTTGTTGATTAGCCTAGTATTTGTCCTAATCGACATTAGGATCGTTTACTACGCAGTACAAACTTATGTACACACGTACGTGTTATGTGTTATGGGTAAAAATCATAGTTAAATAAACGCCAAACATAAAATTGATGTCATATTTAAATACCTCCCAAAAAAAATATATAGAATCATCAAAAACAATTCATTATTGGCGGAGTAATCGCTGAACAAACATACAAAAAAAAACATACAGTAGAACTTTCTTCTGAGAACCTTCTTCTTTTTGGATCTCGGCTAGTCATCATCATCATCTCAGCCACAACGAGTCCACTGACATAGGCCTCCCCCATGGAATTCCAAAAACACCAGTTGGAAGCGGCCTGCATCCAGCGTCTTTCTGCCGCTGACTGCCTGGAAGTCGTTTAAAAATACACTCTACTGGTTGATAATTATGCGGGTCTAAAAGTTACTGCCCCCCCCCCCCACACCCTATTCTTAAGGAAAAAAGGCTAATTAGTTCTACCAACATAACCCACATAATGAACCGACTAAATTCCCAAAATGAAGCTGAAGTTAAGAGTATCATCCGTGACTTAGCCACCGCGTTCCGATTAATCCCCACAGAGTTATTCTCCCCGCACTATACTCCTATAAAGCATCATTAAGCTGGATACAATGCATTCGCCTTCATCCCCGTATAAATGTTCAGATAAACACAAACTAAGAGAAATCACTTGCCAGATTAACAAGTAAAAAATGACGCGAGGAGACGAGACGTAATGTGTCAGGATTATGTGCCGAATATACGGAGGTATCTTTGAACGAGCTTGTTGATTTTTTTACTGCCTTGTATGTCGGGGCTTGTGGCAAATTCGGAACGAGGCGTTGATTAAATCTGTCAATCTGCGGGCCAATCACTTGCCCGTCTGTGGCAAATTTCAATCAATCACCGTAATTAAGAGATACTAAGTAGTTGCTTATTTAGTAATAAAATTTAGATTTTCATAAAGCCATGCTATCTGTCAATAATGTTAACGAAGATGGTTTTTCCCCAGCTCTGTGTGGCAAGCCTCAAGTAAGTTAATCGCCCGACTCGTAGTCAGTCGCGACATGTCGGGCAACGCTGTTAGACGCGTGTCGCGACTCTTGTGACTGTGCTGATAAAGTGCTGAGAACTGAGATTTGCTATGCTTTTACTTCATATTAAATGAGTATAACCTCTTTTTAGATAAAATCTTATTGCTGTGTGTGGTCTTTTCCAGAGTCTAAATTAGATACTTGCGACAATTCAACATGGTCAACTGTGGTGTCTGAGTGTAAATAAGTAACAAATAGAAATTATGATGGAGTGATGAAATTGTTTCAAAACCAAATAAAAATTCAAATACAGTGCAGTGAATTATTACACACAACGTCATATTAGCCTCATACTAAGCAAATCTACTATGGGAACTAATAGTAATACAATAAGCTTATAATTTTTCTAAGGTTGTGATATCTGTGACTAAGACCTTAAGAATTATAGTTTTAAGTTTCTCTTAGAAAGTGATTTTTATAATTATTTTGAGAAATAAGTATCTTGCCTACATCGTAAATAACGTTTATGCTGTAAACTTTTGAAATATTTATTCTTACTATAGATTCTGAATTAACTTTATTTTAACCTATAGTATTTATTTCTTTTTTTACCCGCACTTGGCTAGCGTGGCAGACTATGGCCTAACCCTTCTCACAATGAGAAGACGGCCCGTTCCCAGCAGTGGGACAGTTTGTACAAAACAGGGCTGATAAAAAAATAAATAATTATTGCTTGCTAATATTAAATTCCGTATGTACACGTTAGAAGATTTGTAAGCAAATGTGAAATTGTCAACTTGAAAATTTGAGCAAATTTTCATTTCAATCTTATTTACATTAATACTAACTGATTCCCGTGGTTTCACCTGCGTCATAGTAAAAATATTATAAAATGTGGCTTATGTTTCCACAATTTATGTCATTTGCAAAGCAAATTTCAGAAACATTACATTTGCTTTACTTTTACTTTTTTTATCCTTTATATATTATTTGTACTCAATTTGGTTCAATTTGGGCCACATTTTTGATACGTACCTACTGCCAAACTACTCAACTAAACTTGATACAATTTACATGGAATTTAAAGTATTACCTACACCACACAAAAAATTCAAATTCAATGATCAATTAATAATTGGCAAAGTAATCGCGTAATAAACATACAAAATAAAAACCGGCCAAGTGAGAGTCGGAATCGCGCACGAAGGGTTTCGTACCATTATCTATAAAAACGTCAAAAAAATCACGTTTTTATGGAAGCCCCCCCCCCCCGTAAATATTAAATTTAGTTTTGAAGTGAATAATATGACTCAATATTCAGTGAATATTTCAAGCGTCTAAGTACCTGTTGCCGTTATCAATATCGAGCAAAAACGAGCAACAAAATCACGTTTGTTGTATGGGAGCCCCCTTAAATATTTATTTTATTCTATTTTTTTGTATTTGCTTTTATAGCGGCAATAGAAATACATCGTCTGTGAAATTTTCAACTTTCTAACTATCACGGTTCATGAGATACATCCTGGTGACAGACGGACGGACGGACGGACAGACAGCGGAGTCTCAGTAATAGGGTCCCGTTTTTACCCTTTGGGTACGGAACCCTAAAAATAGTCTAATTTAGAAGCTACCCCTTTTGGAAGTTGGTTAAATAGCGATAATCCGTTTAGTACTGACAAAATAGACAGAGCGACAGATTAAGCCGACAAGGGCTAATTTTTCAATCCTCAGATAAAAGTATCTGTCAGATAAATTTTATAGTTATATTATCCTTTTCTTTCATATGACTTAAGAAATAGAAAGCAATATTGTAACTAAAAATTTGACCTAAGCCGACTTTCTCTCATATAACATTACCCAGTTGGATTGAACAAATTCGCATGCACTTTAGCGCAAAGCGATTTTTATGAAAGCTTTCAATTGGAATAGCTTGAATAGGAGTCCACCCATTGCATGAACTCGTATAGTGTTAGTAACGCAAGTCATAGTCGAGAGAGCTTTGTCGCGTACCTACTCACATTATACCTAATGCAGGAGTGAAATACATTTGGAGCCGTTTACTTTATACTTGAAAAAAAATATGGAATTTACGACTAATAAAATTAAGTGTTGAACTTTTTTTTGTATTGTTTTTTTTTTTTTTTTTTATCAGCCCTGTTTGTACAAACTGTCCCACTGTTGGGAACGGGCCGTCTTCTCATTGTGAGAAGGGTTAGGCCATAGTCTGCCACGCTGGCCAAGTGCGGGTTGGCAGACTTCACACATCTTCAAGATCATTGAGAACTCTTAGACATGTAGGTTTCCTCACGATGTTTTCCTTCACCGTTTGAAGTTGGCGGCAATCAACAATACGCACATAGCTTCAAAAAGACAGAGGTGCGTGCCGTGGGATTCGAACCCAGGACCTGCGGATCGCAAGTCAGACGGTCTCACCACTAGGCTGCCGGAAACTTGTATTGAATAAATGTTTTTAAATATGAAGGTTTAGGTTTGGCTTTCGCTTTCCGAACACTTGGAGAAATGAATCTTAAAATTATAATACTGATATATTGTAATTATAAATTTATTTCGTGTAAACTAAAATTCCCCGATACCATGAGAAATCCGCAGACACCAGGCTTAAAACAAAGCATCAAAACAATTATCTATTCATATAATAAGTTAAAAGAAAACAAAATATCTACTCGTATGTCCAAAGTTCCGATTTGCGTTCGCGTCGTCTCTCAGTCATGAAGATCAAAGTTTACGATATATTTGGTTGTAGAAGTAGATAGGTATTGTACTAACCTTTGACTACAAAATTTTATACTTTACGAATAACCTTTATTACAAAAATCTTTGTTGGAGTTAACGAAAAAGTGGAATTTTTAATATTTGTGAGAGTTGTATTTATTATTATTTAAAAAGAATGTGTCTTATGAAACTCTTGATACAACAACAAATTTAATAGCACCTCACACATTAAAATCGTACAAGCCGTTTAAGCTCCAGGAGGTAATATTCTATCTAATAAACATTAAAGAAACTCTGTCTCTCCGTTTGTTACCTTTTCCCGTGCAACCTGCTGAACCGATTTGTATGAAATTTGGCAGAGAGATAGCAGATAGCCTGTATACGGACATAGGCTGCATTTTATCATCATCACCGTTCTTCATCGTTTCTCATCACTACGTTGTTGAAACCACTGGGCACATCTAATAGCAACATGCAATGTGCCCAGTGGTTTCAACATAGCCATACATACAAACAAAGGGTTATGATAAGTTTTTTTAATCATAGCCCTCCTTCTTGCTGTCAGGTAATAATTACCCTAATTTGCACGTCATGAACCCTCCATTACTAACGTATCTTTCCTCTTTTTATAGAGCTCCTCTCTCTGTCTGAGCATCATGCAAGTAAACCTAAAAGCCGTTCAGTTATATATTCTCATCAATAACTATTAGAGTAGAATAGCCATTGGAGCAGGAAGGTACGCCCAATTAGTTCGTGGAACGCACTCCGGATGTCTGCCGAATGTGGCATGGAGACCGGGGAGCGAATGGTAGATATGGGCTCGACGATGAGCGAAATTCTAAGGCAACACTGTTACTGACTGAGTGAGCGTTGCGAACTAAGTCCTCTGTACTTACTCGCAAAATTTGCTTTTGTTTGTTTTTTCTCTAAACAATGGTTGGTTTTGTTTTGTTTGTATTTTTCAAGTTAACTTGATATAATTTGGTTTGTCTGTCTGTTCTAAAATTTCACGTAATTTATTTGTCGTTGGCGATTTTTGCATTGGGGTGTAGTGGATGTTTTTTTGAAAAGGCTAGAAGTGTATTGATTGATTTTGATAATATTTGGCAGAAACATTTGGTATATAATTCTAAACAAGACTTTTTTACAATTATAAGCAAAATCGATTATGCTGCTGTCTGTTGGTCGTGAAGTTTCGCTTTGAAAAGAACCCTTACTTTTTCCGGGTTGAATGTGTGTTGTTAATTCCGAAATAGCCTTGCTACATTGAGTGGGAACTGAGTTTCTGAATAAATCTCGGACAGCGTGACTAGAATTGTTACTAAAAAGTTTATGCTCGCAAGAACTGTATTTTTAATTCGATGGTTTTATAACGTTAAGTAGAAAAAAATGCATTCAATGGTAAGACTAGGGATAGTATACAAAAGAATTGACGATCTTATACCTACCTAATTCTTTATAAGGCAATAATAAGTTGATTCAACTTTCATGCATTGTACATTTGCGCAATAAGTGCCTTCCAGTCTGCTTGATAAATATTTGGTCACAGAGTCGCTTTCCATCTGGCGTATATATTATTTTAAATGTGTCTGTGATATTAAAAGCAATAATTTAGATTTAAAAGTGAAAACATTTGCGGCTATTTTCACTGTGAAAATATATACCATTATTTTATTTTCACACGCAAATATTATTTGAAATTTAATCTTGGGCATATATTTAGATTTAGGTAACAGGCGCGACAACTGACGCCTACCGCTCGCCCATAGTTCCCGCTCGCCCATAGTTCCTTTTAAATATTCTATTGTAGGTATTGTTTTCCAGCCAAAGTAAGAGTTAGTACCAACAGCGGGGTACTGCTTAGTGAGCACAGCCTCCCAGTTCCCACGTTAGACACGGCTAATTGAACGTTCCGAGTGAGCGCATCCGATGCGGCGTGCTACATTACAAGGGACGGCGACGCACCGCGCGACGTTTCGGTATAAATCCAAAACGGCGCTGTGTTTTATGGCTGCTTTGCTTTTTTGGTGCAATTTATAAACTTTGGCTTTAGAAAAAAAAAAAAACTATTTTTGAAGTGAGAGACATAGTCATCGCGTCATTTCTATACTGCTATTTCGTAATATTAACGTTGCCTCGATGAAGTTTTCTCTTCTGTAGTATTCTGTTTTAACCACATTATATATTAGCGGTTGCCATAGACATTTTTGTATGTGAAGAATAGATTCTAGTCCGAGTGGTGAAAGAAATCACAAGGCTAGTTGTTATGTGTGTGCAATTGATATTATGGTTGCAACTTCTAATTAAACCAACTTTCAGTTTAATAATAACGCAATCAAGTAAATTGTCTAAAGATATTAATGAAGGAACTTACTTCCCATAAAGGTTGAAGTTGAGAAAAGGAACAAATTATATTAACCTGTATATTCTTTGCATTTTGTACTGTTTTTACAAACAATAAATATAACCAAGTCTCATTATTTTTCGACTTTAAAGTGAAAATATTCACGGATTTAGATGGTACGCAACCACGAAAGGTTTTTTTGACAACTTTTCTTGTAAAAAAATGGTACCTTATTCATAATTCGTAGTGGATGTATTGGGCTTTTAAATGGTTTAGGCTTAAAACTGAGAAAACGTATTGTATTCGTCGCTACAAGGAGACAAACTGTATACTTACGACATTCTGATTGTTTACTCTTTTAAAAAAGGTTACCTAAAAATACAACTTACCGATCCTATCTTGGACCATCTTTCAATTACTAACATGCGGTTGGTTGCCACCACACTACATAAATATTTTACTTCACAGGCGACTCTTTTGCCTGCATCTGGGTGCCAAAGTGGCGCATTTATTTGCTTTTCATTTTTAGTAAAATTCTTTTTCTCGGCATACAAATGTAAATTTTTCTTGCAATTTTACGGTTTTTGACGGCACCGGCGTTATTATAAATTTGTGCATTTTGCAAAGGTGTCGAGCGCTCGAGTTAAACGGTTTAAAGACTCTCGTAATTTTTAGATTTTAAAAAAGTGAGGGGTTTTGGTCTATGATAAAATTGAATCATGAAATGAAAATTGAGCAGAGGTTGTATGTCTTTTATGCTATATTATTTATAATGATTTAACGTAATATAACATAGTGTATAATTATGTTATTTTTAGCAAATGTTATTATTAGTTACCATGTTAAGAGATACCAATTTAAGAGAGAGAATATATAATTATATATTCTCTCTCTTAAATTGGGACTACCAGGACATACACAATTACAGTCGATGTACAACTATGCGGTGTAATTTAATAAAAGATTGTGACATATGACTAACTGAATAAAATATAAATAGTCGTGTATATTTATTCAGCTAGCCATATGTTAGAATCTTTTATTAAATTTGACCGCATAGTTGTACATCAACTGTTATGTAATGTTTATGTTCTGGTAGCCACAATTTAAAAGCCATTTTTTTTCAGGGACTATTCGTGTGTAATAAAGTGATTAGCAAGTTGAAGTGGCAGTGGGCAGGGCACATAGCACGTAGAACTGATGGCCGATGGGGCAGAAAGGTTCTCGAGTGGAGACCACTAACCGGCAAGCGCAGCGTAGAAAGACCAGCCACGAGATGGGCAGATGACCTCATACAAGTGGCGGGGAGACGCTGGATGCAAGCCGCTTCCAATCGGTCTTTTTGGAAATCCATGGGGGAGGCCTATGTCCAGCAGTGGACTTCTTATGGCTGAGATGATGATGATGAAGATGATTCGTGTGTCTGAACCTGAAAAATACCTGACTTGAACACTGGTTTTCCTGAAATTCATAGGCTTACAAAACCTTATTTTTAACCGACTTCTAAAAAGAAAGAGTTTATCAATTCGGTCTGTATGTTTTTTTCTTTAGTTTTGCTCAGTTTAAGACTAGATGAGGCTGTCTGAAAAAACTACCAATATTTATTTTTACCCCATTGCAGTCTATAAAAACATTTCCCGCATTTTGGTACTGGCGCTTATCACAAAAATATTAGTGACATACACTAAACCTGTCCAATGACGTCAAAATGTGGGCGCCTGGCGTGTTCAGACAGCGTCGTTGAACGGTTTCGATTGACACCCCGATATGGGACGGAATGACGTGAAAGGGCAGAGGTCGCGACTTGAGGAGACGGAGATAGGGAACTGTATCCGAGAAGTGAGTGTGTTGTGTCTATTGGATGTAGATGGAGGGGAATAATATAGGGCGCTTTCACACTGGCACTAAAACATGATAATGATAGCGACATGACACCGATGTTGGTGCCGGTTGAGTTTGAACGTATTGAAGTTTTTTGCCCGGACCTCTGGCATTCTAGACATTGAATGTTATGATGCACCACGCGACTGCAAAATGTTACTAGGTATATGCTAAGCCGCTTTGGACGTGGGCCGATTTAAAATAGGATTTTAGCGGATCCTTACTCTGACGCAGCTAAAGAGCTTTATGACTGTGTGACTCATCTCAAGTGATCAATAGATCAAGAATATACAAAGGGACTGTCATGTTTAAATAATAGTAAAAGTCCCAATAATAAATATTATGATTAAAGCCAAGCCAAACCAAAAAAATACCAGCTAAGTGCGTGTTAGCCTTCGCGCAGCGTAGGATTCCGTATCCAATTTTTTTTAAATTTTTGCTACGATACTATATGAGATACTGTAAGATACTAAGTACGGATTTTTGGCATTTCAATGAGAAATGGGTGATAATGCTCCGATTTTTTTGCTAGTCCTGCTTTTATCGCCACTTTCACGGTCTTAGGATTCATAGTCCTATAGTAAAAGTAGTTCATAATGTACAAGCAACTGTTCCTCAAAGAATGTCCATATTTCATTGTATAGCCGTTCATAGTTTGCTCGTATTTCATTCATGAGCCTCCCCGTCACTGAGACTCTTGCGGATCTATTGTAACTTCCCTCCTGGGGGTTACAGGACGTCTCCCAGTCCCAGGTGTGACCCGTATTACATTATTCATGTTTCGTCGATGCCCCATAATGTTTTAGGTTTTAAAGTTTTGAATTAAGTAAGAAACTCAAGTTATCGAAAAATCAACTCCATCGCTTCAAATACATAAATAAGCAACAAACTGATAAGTTTCAGAGTTGCTAACTACCGAACTACCGAACTCTACGAGTACGAGGTTGAAGTCGGGCTGCACTCCACTCTCAAACTTTAACTCGACGAGTATTGTCGAATACTTTTTAAACTAAATTCTACTTTCCGAATAATTTGATTAATGGACTTGCTTAACATGTGTGGCTTAAAATACTGAGCGATCATTATATAGCCACGATTTCAGTTTTAAATTATTTAAAACGATGTCATTTGACATTTTTGAAAATATAAACTTACTGAGATGACTTACGAAAAAAATACCAAGCAGAAAACTAAATTAAAATATTACAAAACACTTACCAAAATTATGATTTTCGTTCAAAGATGTTTTGACTCACAAAATGGTTCTAAATACTTATTATTTCCAAATCCATATTTGCATTTATAAAAAGTTATTGAAGACCCCGCTTGTTGTTCTTAAAAAAAAACCAGGTCAGAGGCCTTTCGGCGGCTTAATAACTCTGACACTAGGGCTGGCCACTCAGTCTATACGAACTTACTTACTTATTTATAAAAAGTATACGTATATCAAAATTAAACTTTTGCTGAAAGTTTATGATGCTAGTAGTCTCTAGTTTTCTGCATACCTGACAATCCGTAAGTATTCAGTTATTATTTATATTTTTACCCGACTACATAAGAAGGAGGGTTATGTTTTTCGAGTGTATGTATGCATGTATATATATATTTGGTGTGCGAGGTTTCGATAGATTTGTCTTCACTTCCTGAGTATTAAAGGCTATAATTTTTTTTTATAATAATAATCCCATCAAAAACAAAATATGTATAAAAAGCCAAGTCTTGCAACGCAGCTCCTCTACCACAAAAAGTTGTGAGATCTAATATAAAACCAAGTCGATTAATCAATTTAGTAATATCTGTGGAAGCATTTATCCAACTATTTTGTAAGAAATTGTGACCTAATTAGTTACCTAACAACTTTTGTAGTGACCGTATCGATATTAGACATCTAAATTAGAATGACTTGGCCATCGTACGACAACACGATCACATAAGCATTGATCTGTTGTTGGAAATACCTAGTCGTCACTTTAGTGCTTGTTTAATACAACTACCATTGGTAAAATTTTACAGGAGAAGAGTATTTTGTTCTATTTTATTTTAATGACTTGGCCATCGTACACAATCACATAAGCATTGATCTGTTGTTGGAAATACCTAGTCGTCACTTTAGTGCTTGTTTAATACAACTACCATTGGTAAAATTTTACAGGAGAAGAGTATTTTGTTCTATTTTATTTTAATGACTTGGCCATCGTACACAATCACATAAGCATTGATCTGTTGTTGGAAATACCTAGTCCTAATTATAGATAGCACTAGCGAAACAAATTTATGCATATAATATTAGGTAGATTTTGATGTATGTAGATTATATAATCTGTGCGATTGAACTCGGTCACTGTTTCAGAATTTCCACAGCCGCAAAAAGCAAAGTTAGTTTTCATTACCTGTTTTGAATATTTAACATGGGGTTGTTTACATTGACCGGCTCGGTCAAAATTAAATCAGCTTTGTTCCAACTACTCTTTGTTTACTCATTTTGATGGATTCACGGCTGAAACAACAAACTCTACTCGAAGTCTAGGTACTAAGGCTATGTCTCTTTTATTTTTATTTAATTTTTGCTTTCGTTTATTTAAACAAAATATTCAAATTAGGTTTTTAGTGAGCTAATTTTTTTAAAGTTTGTGCTTTTATTTTTAAAACAAATTTTACTTAGAGTCCTGCAAGTAAGTAGTAGACGTTGTAAAGTCTGTTACTGCACTTCTTCAGTTGATTTTCCCCGTATTATTTACTATCCCAGTCTTAAAATTACGATTGAATTGATTATTTCCAAGAAAGCGAGTTCCATCGTGGTCAGCAAAGTTACTCAACATATCAGGTGAGTACGCGGTCAAGTGCAAGCTTATCAATGACCAAAATACTGGTGCGTTTCTGGCCCAATGCATAAGCATTGCTGTTCAACGTGACAATGCAATAGCATGCTGGGTACGATGCCAACTGGTAGTTGGTTTAAGCATTTCAATAAAATGTCTGTAGACCTTTATAGGTCTGGCGTAATCGATTTGCTTTTTGTGTAGTAGTTTAGTTAGTAAAGTATATTAAGTAGTGTGTATATCGTTTCGTTGTACTTTTGTTAATAAAGGCACTTGCCTAATAAAAAAGCTTATCAATAAATAAACAAAAAAGGCCAAGTGCGTGTCACGCACCGCGCCGTGTAGTAACACATCACAATATCCGGACTTTCAACTTATTAATTTTATTTCATCAATAGCGAGTCTATTTGAATGTAGAGAAAAAAGTATATTTTCTCACCGGGTCAGACGGACTTGAAACCATAAACGTTAACTTACAAGTAAAG
Source organism: Lycia hirtaria (assembly GCA_947563715.1). NCBI lineage: Eukaryota > Metazoa > Arthropoda > Insecta > Lepidoptera > Geometridae > Lycia > Lycia hirtaria. Next base: position 33,773,254 of record OX387375.1, read on the forward strand.
AGGTTGAAGTAAATGGTTTGTGAAAAAAATCTACAAAAGAAAGATGGTGAAATTACAAAATACAAAAAACGATCTTCGAAAAAAAAACGAAACCTACGTTTTAGAGACGTTGTTCTTATTTTGCATTCATTCATTGGAAAGTGTTATTTGTCAAGATTCAAACAAAATTCTTGAAGATCCTGCTATTTGCTGATTTGTTGCGCAGTGCATTTCAGTATGTTTTAGGCTCGATACAGTGTTACACTGACGTCGACCATAGGCCGTCGTCACTTAGCATCTTTTATTGGATAAGTAAACGTTATTGTTCCATTTAATACAATATTTTAGTTAGCGTATTTTATCTTTGCATCTATTTCTAGTATTATTTCTTACGATCGTGATCTAACCGAATTATTTTTTTGCAGGAAAAGTGTCATTATTTATATTCCTCCCACTTACCCGAATAATTATAGTATAAAAAACTAAAACAAACGATTTCAAAATGCGTAATTTTGTTTTAAAAATTAAACTACTAAACTGAAATTTCTATGGAACCAATTTAAAATATCCTTTCAAACAAAAAATTAATAAATTTTCGAATCGGGTAATAAAACTTTAACATCGGTTAACATACATAAAAAAACATACAGCCGAATTGAGAACATGCTGTATTTTATATTTTACTCAGCTTAAAAATAAAATATTTTAATGAATAATTAAACTATTTAGTTCTAAAACAGTAATAATCGGCCAAGTGCGAGTCGGACTCGCGCACGAAGGGTTCCGTACTATCATCTATAATACTACAAAGTTTAGTTCTGTTTATAAAATAACGAGAAATCAACGAAATTCCAAGTAGTAAATTGCAAACTTATAGGTAGGTTTTCGATACACATCCGGGCAACATGACGACGCTCGCGCGAATACGCGCGGCTATGGCTCGCTCCGTGATGTTACCTCCCCCGCTACCCCGCTAAACCGGCGCTCGCACCGCGTTTAGATGCACGGATTATTTTCATTTTGTGAGTTTTTATGTATTAGATTAGGTATTTATTTTTATAGTTAATATATTTCTAAATATTTACTTATAAATATTCAAGTTTCTACCTTTTAATTGAGATCGAGTAAAAATTGCTTAAAAATTACGTTTGTTGTATGGGAGCCCCCCTTTAATATTTACTTTATTGTTATTTAATTATTTATTTTGAAAGGTAATATACAAGTAAATATTCTGTGAAAATTTGAAGCGTCTACCTGTTACCGTTTTTAATATTGAGCAAAAAAATACGAAAAAAACACGTTTATTGTATGGGGACCCCCCTTAATATTTTTTATTTTTTTATTTTTAGTATTTGTTGTTATAGCGGCACAGGAAATACATCATTTGTGAAAATTTCAGCTTTCTAGCTATCACGGTTTATGAGATACAGCCTGGAGACAGACAGACAGACAGACAGACAGACAGACAGACAGACAGACAGACAGACAGACAGACAGACAGACAGACAGACAGACAACGAAGTCTTAGTAATAGGGTCCCGTTTTTACCCTTTGGGTACGGAACCCTAAAAACGTGCGACGTACTTGCAGATAGTTACTTTAGTTTTTTTTTTAGTCATGACCATGGAAGCTAGTCCTTAAGTCGAAGTTACTTTAGCGTATTGCCAGTCTGTGATAAAATTCCGCAACTGACGCCTGCGACGTCGGTTCACGTCAGCGAACCGCTATTTCCAGCCTTATCCTATGGGATGCTGCAGCTTGACGTAGCGTATCTGAAGCTAGCTTGTAGATTTATGAGCACTATAACTTAATCTTGTTGCTTCCACTCCCTGGATCGTGCTGGCATTTACTTGCTAAATTGAAATGGCTGTCGTTACGTCATAAGTGGGTGGAATGACGTCACAGTGCATGGAACATGCATAACAAAATATTATGCACTTAAGTGCATTAGTGCATTAATATTTTGTTTTGCATGTTTGGATTGTGTTTGGGAATGTATGAACGTAATTTCAGTGAACTTCGAAGATGAAATTGACTATTGGGCAAATAAATATGGATCTTGGATCAAAACGAATTTTTGTCCAAAATTTGTGAAGTTGCTTTCTAGTGCGGCTTAATGAATGCTTTTATAAGTTTAGTCAATCATTTTATATCTTCAAAAATGTTGGTATGTGGGAGTGAGACGGCGATGGTCGAACTCCTGACTCTTAAGTGTTTAACTATTTCTATTACCAAAAACAAAGGATAAATGAGGCACAAGATTTAAAAAAAGTTAAATGTTATCTGAGAGTTACAGTCCTGGTATTTTGAAGGCTGGACTGAATAGACACTCTCATTGAAAATATTATAGACACTCTCGTCTAGATTGACGTGCTCCATCCTCGATCCTTGTCACACCACAGCTTAGCATCAGGCGAGTTGCTGCTTCAATGTAAATTTACTTTGCGTAAAAAATATTCAGCATTTGTTTAATTGTCTTAAAGTTATTTAAGAGTGTCTTGACAAAGAAATCTAATTTAGTTAGAAAATTGGCTCATGAGTGTAGCTATCAGAATACAGACAAATTTAAGTTAAATAATATAAAATTGTCTACCGTCATATGGATGTATTTTTTAATCACAGTTCTTTGGTTCTTATGTGGTAAGATGCCTTACCTGTCGATTATAAACTATAAGCAGCCAAGTCATCTGATGTCGAGAGACGCTGTCGTCAAAGGTAATGCCATCCCATGACCGTATTTCAAAACTAATAACTATATAGCTGCAGCAGGCCGCGTGTATTAAGCTGGGAGCCGTAGCTCGCAGTTCGGTAGAATTTATGATCTCCACAGACGCACGCTTCATGTATTCCCAGCCCCAGCTTGTGGGATGCTTACTGTTAGTTAATTCTGTTTATTTCCGCATTGGATCTTGCTACTTGGACTGATGTATTGGGGGGTTTTTATGGATTAAACATATTATTTTAAAATGTATTATTTAAATGTATTTTTTTTTAGTATCGCTATACAACGAGGTAATGGGGCCAGCATCCTGGGAACAATTCCCGCTGCTAACGGTCTTGTAGAGTAGTTTTATTTTTATGTTTAGTTAGTTGAGTTTGTATATTGTTTTGTTGTTGTAAATTCTGGTTTTATTTTCAATAAAAATGCAACATTTTTAAAATTGATTGTTACAATGAAATTAAATATTGTTTAACGGATCTATCGCTTTCATTTTGACAAGTCGCTTAAATTAAAATGTACCTACAAATTTGAAATTTGCGAGAGTAATGTGGCAATTATTACCGCCTGTCAATGTTGGGCATTATTCAACTAATTTTTCAATCAACTTGTTAATTGACTAAAACAGTAATTGCAATTTAATAAATCACAATTAAACTTTTAATTGCAGTGTACAACTGTGTATAACTACGTATTTCAGTAGTACTATACACAGTTTGTTTTGAAACCAGTGCATTTCCTAAAACAATAACAATTTTGAATTGTTTGTTTTTATTTAAATTCATAAAACAATTGAAAATAAATTAATTGTTAACTGTAGAAAATCACGACTAACAATTAAATACTTAATTGTTAATTGTAATATGTCACAATTACAAATGATCATTTGTTAGTTGTTTTGTACGATTAATAATTAATCAATTGTTAATTTGTAATTGTTCTCACAATTAAAATTTGCCCAACACTGCCACCTGGCAGAGCTCTAAATCCAACATTATGATGTTGGTAATTACGTCATACTTTAAAAACAACGTTATTGAGAAAGCATTCTATAACTGCAATGAGTTTTACAAAGTTGTAAAATTATTATTGTTTACTTTGAATTCATTTATTGAATATTTACTATTTATTTTAATTTTATTATGGTTTAAGATATACATTTTAACTTAATCTCCAATGACATTCTTTATCAAAGTTTATCTCATAATTAGGTTCATCTTATTAATTTATTATTATTTCTAATACCTGCCATGTTTATTTTGTAAAAAAAAAAAAAAAAAACCACTGATATTATTTAAACAAAAGAAGTCTTATTCAACACTTTTTTTAAATACCTAATCTATTTAGAAAATAAAAGATAAGCTTGAACTAGTCAACCGAGTTTAAAAACCTGTCACAATGCAAAAATAAAATTAAAGAAATAAAAGTCTTCAATATCGGTTCTTACCCACCGTTCACCTCCTGAGACCACCTGGGTGAACCGTGGGAAGTTTTCAGGGTTCCGTACCCAAAGGGTAAAACGGCACCTTATTACTACTTAAGACTCTGCTGTCTGTCTGTTCGTCTGTCACCAGGCTGTATCTCGTGAACCGTGATAGGTAGTTAGACGGTTGAAAATTTTACAGATGATGTATTTCTGTTGCCGCTATAACAACAAATACTAAAATACAGAATAAAATAAATATTTAAGGGGGCTCCATTACAACAAACGTGATTTTGCTCGTTTTTGCTCGCTATTAATAACGGCAACAGGTAGACACCTGAAATATTCTTATTCACAGAATATTGAGTTATATTATTTACTTTAAAAATAAATAATTAAATTAAAATAAAATTAATATTCAACAAACGTGATTTTTTGCCGTTTTTATTTTTATAGATAATGGTATGGAATCCTTCGCGCGCGAGTCCAACTCGCATTTGGCCGGTTTTATTTCTACAACGGCTCACTTCTCTGACAAAGTTTTGAAAGCCCCATAACTTTATATTGGTAACGGTCCATCATATCACTACTAATACTATATTATAGACATATTAATAGACAGTTAATTGAAATTAACAGTAAATTTTAATTGAAGTGAAATGAAAAGATATTTATTAACTTAGACAGTTAATTATTCTGAAATTTTAATATAGTATTTGTATTTGGTAATTTGGAACATACTTATATAAATTTGACTTGCCCAGTGTAACTGACATTGTTATAAGGCCAATAAAAATGATTGATTGATTGATTGATTATTAAAAGGAGTCTGAACTTCAAATATTATCTTATATTATCTTACATTAGCTTCCATCATCAGTTTTTTCATAACTTAAACGTATTCAAAGTATGTTTATTTTCTAAAATAAATGTAATAATTATAGTTGAAAAAACTGAAAAACCGATTTCAAATACGCAATTTTGCTTAAAAACACTACTGAATCAATTTTGATGAAATTTCTATGGCACCAATTTGAAAGAACGTATATCCTATGAAATAAAAAAAACAAATCCGTTAATAAATGATACAGTTTTGCGGTAATAAACATAAAAACAAATACAGCTGAATTGTTAACCTTCTTTTTGAAGTCGGTAAAAAATGATCCTTAGCTACTTTTTATAAAACTCAATTTTGGTTTTATAGAAATCTCATTATCATATTTATTATTTTTATATGCCGAAGTAGGCGCTTCTAAAACGAATTCTGTACGAAAGCCACTTAAAACACAATATATGAGAGATAAAAAGCAAATAAACTGTGTTTTAAAAGCTTTAGTCGTAATAATATTTAGAAAAGAAAAGCTTTTTAGACATCAGACTTTGTAAAAAAGAAAAGTAATGAAATAAATGCCTTTTAAATTTAAATTATTTAAAATAATTTAAGCTTTTAACGAAATTCTGAATTCGAAATATAATGTTATTTTTGGACCTTAAATAAAATTTTAAAAGCATCAATTTACTTATTTTTTTTTGACAAAGTAAAGTATTTCAGAATATAATTAACTGAAACGCTAAGCGATATAACTAATCAAAATATTTCAAAACCGAGGTACAAATATTTGATTCTTCAAAAATATAGCTAGTACTTAAAGCTTGTACCCAGCAATGAAGTATCAGCATTTATTTCTTTTTATTTAGGGTGGAGATCAAAAGAAGGGTCGTATAATCAAAGCCATTCTTTATAATTTCTGATTTCATTCAATATCCTTTGCTATGCTATTCCTTTAGTATTATCATGATGAAATAGTTATAAAATAAAACATACAAATACAAATTATTATATTACCAATTGTTTTTTTTACGCAAGATAGATCCACGATTGACCACCAACTCGCCTGATGCTAAGCGACGGTGTGACCGAGGATGGAGCTCGTCGATCTATAAATATAGAAATATTTATAATATTTGTAGAGTAACAAAACACCCGACTGTTTAAAAGTGATTTTCGTACTGTAATACGCTTGCGTAATGCGCTATGCTTGTGTACGTTTTTGTGAGAAAGTATGCGTAAAACTGCTGTATAATTTATTTAAATGCACATTCTTTAGAATAGTGTTTGTAAAATTACTTCTTTGTTACGAAAAATTTCGTTGGAGGATATGAAAAAGATTTTTTTTTTGTTTTTAACGAGAATCGTATCAATATTAGAAAAAATATATAGCCTATGACACTCAAAGAGTAAATATAAATCTAACGACACCTCGCACAACAAAATACATATTATTTACTCAAATACATGCATTCACTCGAAAAACGTAACCCTTCTCCCGCAGTCGGGTAAAACTTGGTTCAATTATGCTTCTACAATTTTCATTTGCTACTATGATGAATACACTCATTTTATTTAAACAGTGCTTAGTTCCGTTTTCACGCGTGACAGTCCCCGTCTGACAGGAATTAGTGACAAGTCCTTATTTCAGTGAATAAGATTTTAACATGCGTTTATAAGTAAAACAGCTAGTTAGATTCCACTTAACAACGACAAGTTTAAGCTGCGTGCACACCGGTATCTCACAATTCGCATAATCCGTTACACGACGCGACTGACATGTTTACACGTTGGGGTGCGTTACTTGACGTGTGTACAGCTTTATTCTACACACTGGCTGACAAAATGGATGTCATGTTACCTTTGTGTTTTTTTTTTAATTTTCAAGGTATTTGGGAGTTGAATTAATTTCAAGACAAAGATCATTTATGATTGAAATGAAACAAATTTTAACTGATTTATCCGCGTATATTTTATGTAATTTTATGACCTGACGTTTTGACTCTTTGCAGCGTCTGTGGTCACAGGTGAGACTAGATGACAGTTGTCTTTTTTGGTATGAAAATATTAATTACTACCGCCTACTATAAAAAAAAAAAACGTTCCCTATGCTCGCAGAAGTCACTCATGGTGTCTACAGGTACCGCACATCTGTGCTGAGGCTGAGATTTTATCAATTTGATGACCACTTGCAGGCGGTACTGGACAACCATCTCGGGTATTTTTTAATTTTAATACCCTCGCGTAACATTCTTGGTACATAACGCGTCTCTCTAGCCAAGTCTTTCTCTAGTCTATTTGATCTTTATGATGTTAAGGCTATTCTATTCATTAACTAACAAAGATAAATGATGATGCAAAGGCCAAACGATTTTAAGACAAAAAAATATTTTGATGCAAAGTCTAGACAATTTTAAGACATAGATAAATCAATTATAATGTTAAGGCTATACAATTCTAAGACATACATCAATTATGATGCTAAGGCTATACAATTTAAAGACAAACCAATTATGATGCTAAGGCTATACATTAAGTATTAAGACAAATTAATAATGACGCTAAAGCAATTTACGATAGCCGATTTCAAAATAATTAATATCAATTATGATGCTAGGTTTGCTTAGAAAGATAACTATCGTTGCATAAATTAAAAACTAACTTCTCAATTATGTGGCTAGTTAATTAAACAAGGACAGCAGAGTCCTCTATTCCACATTAGTTTTCTTTCCGAACACACACTAAGATTTTATGATTTTAACTCAACAATTAATTAAGATGCTAAGGCTACAAGATTTTTAAACAAATCTCAATTATGATGAAAGGCTGAAATTGCACACAGGGTTCTGGAACCTATGGTACGGCCATATCTACTGATTAATAGGACAAATCTGATTAGACATTTTGATTAACACCAATATACTAAAATAGCGAAAAACAAAATGCAATATAATAAACAATATAATTTTTTTTATCAGCCCTGTTTGTACAAACTGTCCCACTGCTGGGAACGGGTCATCTTCTCATTGTGAGAAGGACAATATCATAGGTAAAATAAATATAAACGAATTATACTCAAAACAAAATGAATTCAGATCAAAACATAAGAAGTGAACTAATATTTCATTATTTTAAAAAAATTCTGAGAACTTTTACAAAGGAGGTAAATTGCTCGAAAAAAAAACTCTTTACTAATTTCACTCAATCCAAAGGCGTTTAAGTTTTAATCAACGGTTTATTAACCTCTCATCAAGCTGCAAACGTCGGTTAAAGCCTTATTTTTACGAGTTTTTGCGGCTGGAGTTGTAAAGTTTTTAAACGTAGAGTAAATTTTGTAAATTACAATGAACCTTCTGGAGTAAGTAGGGTTGAAGTTTATTACCTACAAAATAAATAATAGCAACTGGACTGGCCATTTTGTTTTGATTTTAAAATTTTACTCAGTTTTCAAAGTTTTTTACTTATACCTACGACTCATACGTAAGTGTGTAGATTTTTAACAGTCTTCCAAATCAATTCAACTTTTTTTTTTGTATGTTGTAAAATATGTCATGTCGAGCTCCATCCTCGACCACATCATCGCTTAGCATCAGGCAAGTTGGTGGTCAATCGTAGATTTATCTTGCATAAAATAAAATATATATCACAGACCATTGCCTGCTAGAATATAAATTGTAAATTATGTAAAACTAGCTGCTACTCGCGGTTTTAAACGTGAACTGATGAAAAATGGTGACGATTATGACAATGAATACTTAAGTCCGTCCATCTCCAGTTTTTTATTAGATAATTGGCTTGCGTTTGACCGGTAACTCTTCTGATATTGCGGATATGTTCTGTGGTTGCGGTATACGATGGAGCGCGCTTGTCTAGAAGGAACCTATTACTAGCGATTTCTATACACCCAGGTTATATCCATCCGGAAAGACCCATTCAGGAAGCGTGTCCAGATTCACACTTATGTTTGTATTAGTTTTATAGCCGTTTCTTAAAAAGGTAAGAAACAGAGGTAGAAAGAGACAAACGTACTCTAAAATACATCTAAAATGAAAATAAAAATAAATAAAACATGACATGAAAATTTGTTTAATTTCAATGAGTGACAATCACAAAAACCTTAGAAAACATTACTGAACCGATTTTGATGAAATATCTATATGACCTATCTGAAAGTATATCATTACAATTAAAAAAATGTCTTAAATCCGTTTATAAATGACAGAATTATGAGATGACAAACATACCGAAAAGATAACCTTTTCTTATTTTGAGGTCGGTTGAAATACAGTAAATACTCCCACGTCAGCAATAAAACCGGCAACACAAAGCGCGAACTCCTTCCTAACTTCACAAAGTTGTTGGAAGTTGCTGAAGTGAGCAGTGTGTCGGTAACAAATCGAGAGGCTAACACCCACATTCGATGTGATTAACATTCCAAACTCAAACTCACCAGATTCTGAACTTGGAACGAATACCTATAAAGAAGTTATATTAAATTCTTAATTGGTTGTACTTGTAGTTGAATGGAGGCGATGCTTAAACGACACTTTGATTAGACAAAATATTATACTGCCTCAATTTCATTTCTTTATTATTTTCATCTAATCGCAAAAGCGCAAATCTTTTTTAGGTTTAGTTTAGACACGTTGGCCACTGTATACAACGGCACGCTAATTAGTGACACATACGCAAGCTGACGTCTGTATATAACACACACATATCTGAAGTTAAGTCAGGTGTCGTTACACATGCTCATTATTAGCACAAAAGCATGCCATTATTGAGCAATTGTTACTTAGTAGCATATGTGTCAAAGCATTGCTCGAAATAAGCAAGCTCATTTCAAAGGTGCTCGTCTTACGCATGCTAATAAGCATACTCTTTTAATAGCAAATGTATGTAAGGTTGTCGTCTGATTGCCGCTCGCTTGTGATGTCAATTGGATCTCGAACGCTTCAAGCCCAACGCTTCAAGCAATATTTGTTTCGACTGACAACCGCGTCGCCAAGCTCCGCAAACTCTGGCAAACAACAGGGCGAGCGTGGGTAGCGGGTGAGGAACCCGAGTTCGGCGGGAGGCGGAGAGTGTCAGTCCTTTTAATGTCTTATATGGTTCAGTGCAAGGAGTTGAACAGTACTTTATTTCCTAACTCTGTGAATACAATATTATACGCATATTTTTGGTGTAGTGAATGAGGCTCACGCACGTAAGAAATATATAGGCGTGAGTAATAATATTTTAAGAATATTTTGGGATGATCAAAGTTTTTTACCACGTAGAACTGATGGCCGATGGGGCCGAAAGGTTCTCGAGTGGAGACCACGTACCGGCAAGCGCAGCGTAGGAAGACCAGCCACGAGATGGACATATGACCTCATACAAGTGGCGGGAAGACGCTGGATGCAAGCCGCTTCCAATCGGTCTTTTTGGAAATCCATGGGGGAGGCCTATGTCCAGCAGTGGACTTCTTATGGCTGAGATGATGATGATGATGAAGTTTTTTATGCCCTATTTAAAACTGGAGTTTCGGCACCACTGCCCCGCGTGCTTCTCAATTTTGGCGTGTTTGTGTGAGTGCAATTTATTCTAGCAAAAAAATATTTTAGCTGAATATTTTACTTCTTTAATTCGCATGAATCCCTTAAATTGAGGCATACAAAAAATAAAGGCATGTGTTAGTTACTTCCCCAAGAGACGATCTATCACTAACCGTTTTCAAACAAGAACCAAATGGACAATATAATTTGCGTAGACTAAATTTTTCTCGTCTATCTTCAAGTATTCTCATTTAGGTTGTAACGACCTACTTCCTAATTTATAACTTGAACTTAATATAGTCTAGATTTTGATAAACCTAAGCAAATATATGATAAAGTAGATAGTCGTATAATAATATGCCTAATATAGTTCATTTACTCGTATTATAACCTCAAAGATGTTAGAATAACCCTAAATAATAAGAGATATAATAATTTAAAATATAAAATTTGGCTCGTGATAATCTAATATAGGACCCTTAGTAGTGCTATAATAACCTTGGTTATGTGTAAGAGCTGTTATAAATTATGAATAAACCTACAGAAAACCTATTTTTATATTTTACTCCCTCCTAACCTTTCAGTAAAATTAAGTATTTATGAAAATATAATGTAAAATTGTAGCTGAAAAGAAAGATTAAAAAATTTTGAAAGTGGCGAGGGGAATATGCCCCGACTCTCGCATATTCCTATGCCCATCATCCGTTCAACAGGTCAGAGCTCTACCATAGGGAAGTGAGCTTCGTCTCACTGATTTACTTCTACTTCAACTTATAAATGAAGTTGAAACTTGGAAGAAGCAACTGCAAAAGACAAAAGGGGTCCGCGGCCCTATCAGGTAGGAAAGGTTCAGTATGTCTGTAGTACTAATACAAACTATTGTCCTTTTAGAAATCAATATAATCCGTTTGTCTGTTTAGGCTATTGTCCCTAATAGGCCGAAAAGCGAGCTTCTCAATCCCGGGAAGGAGATAACCCTTGGAGCTATCTACTATTAAAGAAACTAAATGATATCATACTTGAATGATCTTTAGATAACCCTGTTCGGCAATATAATTCTATAAATGTAATAATTCGAAAACGTAATAATTTCTAGAGATTTTCTATAAAACTTTCTTTTATGGTTTGTCCTCTATTAGTTAGACGCTTCCTTTCGGCACTGCTTTGCTTCGCCAAATACAGAAAACCCAGAAACAAGACACTATGTCTTTATTAATTTGGAAATGATACAAAGTCTAGACTTTCTTTAGTCAAAGAACATGATATGTAAATATAAGACTCAATAATTATTGGAATATTGTTTGTAATAAGATTTTATTAATTACCGAACAACTTTATCTAAATTTTATGGAAATGAATGTTGTAATTAATACCAACCTCCAGAAGAACCTGAAACAATACCTGAAAGAAATAAACCTCTCTATCCCTACAGCATATCTCCATGAACAGAAGTATTCTCATTCTTTGAACACATCCGAACATTTTGATACTCCTAAAACCTATCCTAATTGAATCCTACACCTGAGAAGTCCCTAAGTTCCCTACTCTAAGCTAAAAGTAAACAAGAGACACGCGGATCTCATTTAACTATCCCCACCCAACTACTAAGGGTTTTGAGTGCTGTGAGGTGATTCACTACCCTTACTAATCTCAATTAAACCTGTCCCTACGGAATGTCCAATTCAAAGCCTAAAGGACCCTATTCCACCCTAAGGGAGGTGTCCCAAAGCCAGCAAAGGCAAGGATAAGAACACTTTCCACCTAACCGAAAGACAGTGAACGAGGAGTTTAGTTGCGGTCTGAGTTATGATATACATCAAACCGCTGCCCGCTAAGCTGCAACCACCTTTTTATATAGCGGAGCTAGAGGCGCTACCCTGACCGCACACTACCTTCCTCGCACAAAGGAAACTCAGTTGATCTCCGTTCTAGGAGCAAAATCAACCCCTGGATAGCTTCAGTAAAGTCCAGGCTTAAGCTGTAACAACTTTACTCACAACCTTTGAACAAAGTATGTATACACACTAAGTTCTCCAGCCACAAGCTCACAACCGTGTGTGATAGTGCTATCGTCTGTTCCTGTTTCTCCGCAGAATATTACACCATCACTCAACTCAAAAGTCTAGGTTGCGAGAATACCAATCAATATCATGATTAAAACGCTTCTTAGACTGAGTTTAAACGATCCTTATAAAATGTAATCAATACATTTTTTCACTTATAACCTTTATTATTTTGTATTTTAGGTTTATTTGATCGTTTATATTTCAAAATAATTACCTTTAGGAAACAGGTCAGTTTCAAGCACCCTAGCTAACTGCGAAATAATAATCCCTGATCATCTTTTGACAGCGCTTTTAAAGACTTCCCTCTTCCACAACTTTGACACCATCAGATTTGATTTACATTTTTGATTTAGTCTAGAATAATATATTTTTTTTTAAACCCCAAAATTTCCAGCTCGCGTTTTCTCAATCTGCATAAAGGCCAAGAACTTTTCAGATTCAAACGCAGGTCTATTCTGTAAAATCAAATCTCTATCAAATCTTCGTTCCATCTCTTTCGAATTTTCATTATTAGACAAGATACGAAAAGACAAACCATCTCGATCAAAACAAAACCTCCACAATTACCCTCGAACTTGATTTTCGATCTCAGAGATTTTATTTTAATTGATAAATTTCCAACCAGCAGTTAGTTCCCATTCTTAAATAGATCCTTAACTTGCTTAAAATTGATTTTCGAAAATATAGTTTATTTTACTCGCTTGACACACTCTTGACCAATAGTACTATTTCTCTCTTTGCAAAATTTCCTTGTTTATTCAAATTTTAGAATTTTTGTTTTATTTTCATACCAAATTTAAAATAAATAGATTTTTAGAACAAAATTTGCTTTTAAAACTTAATTCTGACAAGCGTTTTCTTGCCTGTACTTGCTATTCTAATATGCAAAAAGGCAAAAAACAAGAGTTTATTTAATGAGTTTCAAAAAGTATTTAATTTATATAAAATACACTGTCCAAACCACTCAATTGATTATTTCAATTAATTTAAAATCCATATTATCATTTCTTTACAAATATTCAAAATAAGGATCATTATTTGTTGAATGCAAGCGAAATCTTATATTCGATTGCTAACAGGACAGTTGGTCCGTTACAAGGTACATGGATATTATCATGTTTTTTTTTTAATCTTTGAAAAGTTACTTATAAACATTGTTAAATACCCAATAACCACAGCTTCCCCTTTCCAAGCCCCTAAAAATACAATAAAACATTTATTTCCCGTAAATTTCCATCCCGCAAAATGCTCCGTTTTAATGCGTCTACATTTTTAGGGGCTCCTTAAGAGTGCCATTTATTTAGAACCCTAAACCGTTGACAGTGGCATCGCATATTCATGACCCAATCCATTGTGTATGAATAACCCTGGCGCTGCCCTGGAACTGGGAGAGCTGACCGGCCGGTTTCATGAACAAGTTTCATTCAAGCTTCAAAAATGTTGATGGACATTTAATCAACGCTGTTTGCACAATCTGAATTTCTGCTTTACGCGAAGCATTTTTGTATGCGAGCTGTTTTCGCATCATGTAAGACAGCACACGTCATAATGTCATAATAGTACAGAAAATAAAAATCACTCACAAACATATTTAATTAGAAATCAGCTCTTACTAGGACGTAATCAAGTGCTTGTCTGCTTGATAACGTCCTAGTAATAACTCTTATCCTACAGATATTTACAGAGTGCATCTCGTTTAGTTATGTTGTGTAGCTCTTATACCTTCAGTCGCGCGGCAAATAGTAAAGTGATCGATCGACTCATCGTATGTACCTTACTACTTATAGCATTATATCTAAACTGAAGAGCCTGGCCTGTCAATCTCTTTCTCTCTCTCTCTCTCTCTGTCTCTCTCTCTTTCTCTCTGCTAGCTGATCGTTAAAAATCAGACACACACAGATATGGCTAATAACCTACAGACAGAAATAGATAAGATGGTCAAAGGCTACATTTTGATTTAGTTTATGCCCGTCTAAAGATTCTTAGCTAATTTTTTGCAAGTTTTAAGCTATTTTAATCATTACATCGACCACATTTAGACAAAATCGACAGTTTACAGTAAAGCAAAATAAAAAAAAAAGCAAAAAAGGATTGGAAAATTTCAACATCGTATACTTGGACCACACAACGACGCAGTGTTTTTTCCGATTTATTTTTATACCTACGATAAAAGCTTTTCAGCGTCGATAATATGAATCATTATCATCATTTACCACTACCCGGAAACTACAAAACCATGAGACTACAAGACACAATTAGTAAATTTTAAGCAAGCGTCGGTCTAAGAAGACATCACAGTCAAATTGACCACTATCTCCTGTCCTACTATAGCAAATTTATGCACGACATCGAGTTATCGACAAAAGTTGTTCACAAGATATTTACAGAGATAAGTTATTAATAAACATACGTGTGTTAAGATATTTATGAGACGACAAACTCTATTATAGTAATACCAACAATTTCGCGAAAATGCGTCATAACTTCGCAAACACTGTTATTTTGTAATGGCTGCTAGCTTGACTTCGTACGCGTAAATAAAATTACCGAACCAGAACCAATAATAAATTATTTATATTATGACGAACGCAGATAAAAAATATATCAATGGTATTACATCTACTTAATAGGGACTACTTATGCATGATTTATTTTTATTTGGTCATAAAAAAGCTAACCACAAATAGAGACATTCAAGAAAAACAAAATTCAAATTCAAAAATAAGAAAGTTACAAGCATGAAATTAAAAATTTCGTGTTAGACAGAGAAAACACGATTGCGAATGATGACGTCATGATTTGTATTCGCCGTACAAATTCAATATAAACTGTTTTTCGCGTGAGAGGAACAGAGGGGTACGGTTATCCCTCCCCTAAATCTTTAAATGTTCATATCTCGGAACCTTATTGACCGATTGAAGTATTTTTTTAGTATATTACATTTTGGTATGTAATCAATTAAAACTATTATTCATAAGAAATATAATTCATGCATATTCCCAATTCCCTGTTTCTATGTATCATATGTATATGTTTACAAAAAAAAAAGTATATAAGTATTCTATCAGCCTTCTAGTTCCCTAATACAAGATTTGCTTAGTTTGGGCTAGATGGTGTTGTGTGAAATGTCCACAAATATTTATATTTTTTTATTTATTATCAACAAATTCAAAATGTAATCCATCGAGCAGATTCTGCCACAACGTTAGTTGATGTTACTATTGCATTCAATGTGGCATCACAATATATTAAACATACACATATTTTTTTATATTATCGGATTGTAACTCATTCGGCCTCCCAACAACGCTCCGTCGTAGACTGCAACGTCGCTTAACATCAGGTGAATTGGCGGTCAAGTGCAAACTTATTACAGCATAAAAAACTAGTATTATTATATGTCCTGTGCAACTTGGTAGGTCATGCTTGTCGAAATGACACTGTATGACATACAAAGCATAATATGTCATAAGTTATCCACATGGAAAATAAAAAAAAAGTATTTAGTTAAAAGTACGTAGGTACCTATTCTCGGTATATTCGGTATTATTCGGTAAATGATAACATGACAATTAAATCTTACCTTTATTTTGTTTTCCCTTTTTTCGACGATTCTATAACACGGCGATACGCAGAAATACAATTTTCCATTAATTAATTACAATTTCAAACGAAGAACACAATGAACACAAACACAAAAATAAGTACATCTTTAAAAAGAATGTCACGGAAATGTATTTTGACATTTCCGTGTCGTGTTTCTCAAAAGAAAGCTTTTATTCCATATTCTAGCACAACTTCTTATCATTACCAAGTTAATAAATAAATATACCATCTTTATCAGCCGTTATCACAGAGATGAAACACTTTTTATTCACTTTTCACTCAAATTGAATCGGAGAGTTGGTGAGCATCGGCATTATGACATCAGATGACATTAACTTCCCTGTTTTCGAGAATGGTATAAGTTAATGAAGATCTCCACTTTTCTAATAATAATTATAATTATTATTAGAAAATTATTAAAATTAATATAATTATGAAAAAAACAATGATATGAATAAAACAACATTTATGCCCAAAACATTTCCCTGGCTATTCAACGTGGTAATGTCGCTGCCTAATGGGCACGTTTGGGCGGGGAGATACCGCGTCCTTAGGTTTTATCGTCTAATTGTTTTTTTTTTTTTTGGTTACATAAAGAATAAACTGTTATTTAAAACTTTATGACAATAAATAAAATAAAAAAATGAATCATTATAATGATTCATTTTTAATATAATTATAATAATTAAAATAATTAATTAATAATTATAATTACATTAATCGAAACGAGTACCTAAACATTTCGATTAAAATTTCTTAAACAAGTATTCACATTAAACGAAAATAAAATATTTGTAAAAATAATATTAAAACTTTTACAAAAGTCATAAAATTATGTAAAATATACGCGATAAATCCGTTAATTTTTAAAGTGAAAACTTCTTTGGCGGCGTTGTGCATTTTTGGGATGGGTAAAATATGTTAAGCTCGCGTCAGGTGACACGTGACCTGATTCGTAAGACGGACGGATTATTTTAGTCAGAAACCTATTCTAACGTTCTGCATTTAAAGTTAATTATTGTATGTACAAGTTTGTCCTCTCTTTTTGCTATTTTATTTAAAAAAAAAAAAATTTTCCGAATTCCATAATAGTGTATTGTATAAATATTTTGTATTTATAGGAATCAAAATATCTGGGGGCACGGCAGTGGCCCCGCCAAGTCGAGCAGCAAGACCACGCCGTACCATCCTTTTCTCGAAGCCATTCAGAGCACTTTCGACCCCCCTGTAACTTTGTTGTGGTTTTTTTCGTCAAATTCAAATTCTAACTAATTAATCGCTTCTGCTCATGAGCGGTGCCATCCTCCAACTCATCCACTTCTTTTTATTGGCAATTTTTACTTTTATGTGTTTTCTTTCAGTTAAATTGAATTACCTATGGTGACGTCCTTTACTTTTAACGGGGAGTTTTACATTTGTAATACCATATGGCAATACTTCAGGAATGATTTCACATTAGGGTCATGAACTTACCCATAGCTCACCCATAGCTATTAGCTTGACCCATAGCTCTATTTAATAACCTAAATTTAAGATCTGAGTTGTGATAGGTAGATAGATAAACTCTTTATTGTACACACCTTAGAAATTTACAATCAAGATAAAAGAAATATGCAATGTATTTGTACCTAATGTACCTGATGCTACTTATTGGATCACTTTTTTTGTTTAATAAATAATTAAATATTGAATGGCATTTTCACACAATACCATCTAGACCAAATCAAGCAAAGCTAAGGGAATCAGATGGCTGTTAAAATACATATATGCATATATATATATATATAATTGTTAATACACATATGATACAATAAAAAACAAAAAAAATAAAACTTCTGATTTCTGAACACCCAGATTTTTGCCCTGGGTGGGGATTGAACCTACAACTTACAGCTCAGAAGGTAGACGTTCTAGTACTGAGCCATGCAGCCTGTTTTTTTCACTTCGTTGTTTGTTTGTCAAAGAGAATAATTACACTTTAATAGTAAGCTATGTTATCTTACGCTTACCATGTTATCTCATCTTAATAGATTTAAAGTTTTTTTGTTTAAATAAAAGAGATAGCGATATACTTTGAACAGAAATTTTCGTTCCCACGCTTTGTACCTACGTCCTTTTAAATCTATAGAAATAATCTTTGCCTCAATAATACTGCCTCAAATTCTGTGCTTTACGATTTTATTTTGATTTTAAATATTATTATTTCCATTTAGGATATAATTCGAGCATCGTCCTTCTCGCTCGCGCATACCAACATTTTTGAAGATGTAAAATGATTGAATGAACTTATAAAAAAATCGTCGCTCTAAACACTATAGCAACATCACAAATTTTCGAAAGTAATTATAATTTTGATCCAAGTTCATTTTCATACATAAAATCATTTTAACGTTAATAATTTGTAAAAAATATTATGTATGAAAATTAACCTGGATCAAATCGTAATTTTTGACAAAAATTTGTGATGTTACTTTTTAGTGTTTAGTTCGACGATTTTTTTTTTAAATACATTCAGTAATTTTATGTCTCTAAAAATGTTTGTATGTGCGAGCGAGACGGACGATGGTCGGACTACAAACTCCTAAAGGAAAATGGTGGACTGTCTAAAAAAAATTCTTATCGCGGAAGACAAAATTCGGAAATACGAGGCACTTACCGCAGCACATAATAATAAAATATCGTTAATGAGTTATTGGTTCCCGCTCAAGAAGAAGGTAAAAGCAATTTCAGTCCATAAATATCCGAAACGAGGTTAACAGCTAATTAACTATAAATTTAAAACGAAAATCGCGCAATAGCGCTGCAACGCCGCGTTAACGACAGCACAATAGGGAGAGATGGATATACACGCGTTATCACGGAAATGTTGCATGTATGTGTATCAAATTATCTGATGCGTGAAATCTAGATGAATTCTGATGGTGTTATTGATTTATTATTTTATCCGACTGCTAGAAGAGTGTGAAGTTTACATTTATATATAGTTTCAAAGTCTACCTTTTATTAGTATGATACTTCCCTACTGGACTAGCAGAAAGTCTGCGAATTACCACCCATTTCTTAATGAAATGCCAAAAATCCGTACTCAGCGATATCGGTCCACGTTTTTGATGCGTATGGCACAAGAATGAAATTCTTTGCCGCCATCGCTGTTTCCTAAGAAAGAACTACAATCTTGGAATTTTCAAGGCTAGAGTAAATAGATATCTTCTAGATCGACGAGCTCCATCCTCGGCCACACAGTCGCTTAACATCAGGCGAGTTGGTGGTCAATCGTAGATCTATCTTGCATAAAAGAAACTTGCCAGAGGATATATGACATTTTCATCATCATCTCAGCCGTAAAAAACCACTACTGGACATAAGCCTCTCTCATGGGTTTCCGAGATGACCGGTTGGAAGCGACTCGCATCTATCGTCTACAGTACTAGTGTAGACTAGGTATAACATCACTTTTAAATAATAATTATATTTTCCGTCAAAAAAATATACCTACTAAAACCATCTACTAGACTACTAGACTTTATTGTCTGAGGTCATCGACCTCAGACAATAAAGATAAAACAAATTTCATCTACAAAAAAATATTAATAAAAAAAAAATTAAAGACAAGCTTTTATTTAAATGCTCTAAAATGAAGAAAATAAATTTTATATTGATACAAATGAAAGCTTGTCGCGAGAACACAAACATTTTTTTTTTTTTTTTCTAAAGAACAAACTAACTTTAATTCTAAGCAAATGATTCGTAAGAACGCGTCTAAGTCTTTTGTTGGAATTAAATATTACTTAGTAGATAGGTACGATGTTGTTTGAAATCTCGCGACAAGCTTTTATTTATATCAATATAAAATTTATTTTCTTCGTTTTAGAGCATTTAAATAAAAGGTTGTCTTTAAAAAAAATATAATTAATATTTTATTTACTAGACCAAAAAGAGTGCTTGTCAAGACTATTCAAACGAGTCCAAACTCGACGGTTTTATCTCGTTTAGTTTAGGAGTTCATACGGCCACCTTCCGATGCCATCTTGAGACAAGATTCATGGTAAGTACCATATTATTGCATTGTCACCGAAGTTACGTAAGTAAACCAAATTTTAACCTAATGTAACGACAGGAAGTAGTTCTAATTTAACTCGCAAGATTTGTCCCATACTAACAGGAAACCTCTTAAAACAAGAACATATCTACTAATACTCCTTTAACCCATGCAATGATTACATTGCGACGTGTAGAAAAACTGAATCGGAATGATGGACGAGAAGGCCATCGGATCGGAATCGAGGGCCGGGACCCGGGGGGTGACCCAGGGGGTGATTGATGGCCCGCCACCCGGACCCTTCCGTACACGTCACTTGATGCCCACATTTGTCAAGCAGTTGACGAATCGCGTGACAATTATGTGAGTGGGATTGGAATGTGGGATGACAGGGCCGGGCTGTCGAATCAATTCGTACAAGGAACGCTGCGGGTTCGAGTCTCGCCGCATGTCGAAATATCTGCCATATAGTAAATGTTAATACTGGAATGTAATATTATATTTAAGAATGTATTTTAAGCTATTTATTTATAGTATCGTAGTTTTTACTGTATTGCAAGAAATCATTTAAATTGAAATTCTCATCTAATTCGAGAACCAATCTAGTTTCGTCCCGTCCATCTAATTACGCATAAAAGTTTTCCCCGGCTCTGTGCCTCAAGTAAGGTAATTGCCCGACTCGTCTTCAGTCACGACACTTCGGGCAACGCTGTTAGATGCGTGTCATGACTTGAGAACAGTGACAATGCTATTCTGGGTGTTTAAAAAGTACAACATCAAGATATATAAGTTCAAGACTAAAAAAACCGGACAAGAGCGAGTCAGACTCGCCCACCAAGGGTTCCGTACAAACTAGTAGATAAAAGGGGGAACTAGTTTGTACGGAACCCTCGGTGGGCGAGTTTGACTCGCACTTGTCCGGTTTTATTTTTAATGAGTTACGTAAAGATAGAATCTCATCATCATCTCATCTCACACAACCAAGATCAAACTCTCATCGTGAAATAGAATATCTGTATCTTCTAACTTCTAAATTTATATTGATATCAAGTATTATTATTTTAACAATTTACGGGTTACATAAGTGGTTGACACTATAGTCGGAGATTTCGACTCAAAAATAAATATGAGCAGCCCGTAACTAAATTGTTCAAATAAAAATGTGTAACACGTTAGTTTTTATAATAAAAATATTTTCAAGTAGTTTTATTTTTACTTAAATTTAAACTTATTTAAATTTAAAAAACATAATAACATAATGTTATGTTGAGATGATTCATCTTCGATATTCAACATAGCCTTGTAATTTAAATAATTTATTTTGATTTCTATAAAAATGAACAAATATTTTTTTAATTGTGTACAACTGTACAGTGGTAATACTTGAATGAAGCGTGGCTGAGTCTCGATCCGTTTTTAACCAGTAATTTTATAAATTAAATAGATATAAAAATAAATTTTCTGTGAAAAATATAGTCTTCAATATTTACGGATTTCAATATTTTCTCAGTAGGTATACATTTTAATATCAGTAAAAAATTCCAATCCCCCCGGGATTAAAGCCCACCTTCATCAATTTCACTAAACCGGACATTCCATCTAAAATTTGAAATAAACACGAACTCTCCTGGAAACAAGGTTTAGTGTAATATTAAGATTGTATAGCCAAGTTCGCCTCCAACTAATGTATAATTTGGAACTCCAATTTGCCAAATAACTGACTCGAAAATCAAATCAGTACGGCTGGAGAGACGGGCTTGGGAAACACAAGCGGTATAATCGAGTTTGGTTGCGGTCAACGATATTACCTAGCCGTTTGACTACACCCTGTTTTGTGCTATCTCCAGTGACGTTAGTAGCACATGGACACAAAGTCTAAAACAAAATTCACAAACAAAGTGTCCTGAGTTGACAGATACTCACGTACTAACAATGACAATCTTCAAGATTTTGATTTAAGCTCTATTATAAATCCTAATATTATTTAGATTGAAAAGTTTAAAGACATATTAAAGTTATGTTTAAAGACATATTAAAGTTATGTTTAAAGACATATTAAAGCTTCGAATTATTTTGAAAATAGAAATTATTTTAAATGTATTCGAGACAAGTATCAATTTTAAAAGAAAAACAAAATACCCGACTGCAGAAATGTGTTGAAAACTTATGTTTTTTTTAAATTTTGATGTACCCAGTGTCACTCTCACAACTAAGACAAATCTATTGACACCATTCACATCAAAATCGGTCAAGCCGTTTAGGCTCTAGGGCGTGTCAAAAAAATATACACACATACATATACTCGAAAAACTTAACCCTCCTTCTTACGCAGTCGGGTAAAAAGATAGTCCCGGCCGTACGCACCCGCTCGCTCACATGGCGGGGGCACGGCCGTGCTCCCAGATAAGTAGTCTAAAGGTTGCCGGTCATTGGGCCCAGTCGTTTTTGAGCGGCTGAAGCGTAATCCTTATCAATAATAATATTATGGTACTTACCAACCATAATTTCTATTAAAGTTCGGGTATTTCTTAATTTCAATAGCCTCGCGCAACATTCTCTCTAGCCAAGATTTGTGGATTATCAAAACGGATGTAGTAGTTAGGCTTATCTATTGCATGCTCACACGCTGCAGACCTGTTGGAGCCGCAATATCCGCAATGTTCCTTCACCCGAGTCCCGATGCTTCTCTTTGTCACACTCACAGTCAAGTTTATATACTCCAGGATCTTGCAAGGGGATATTTTTATTGCATAGAAAATATAAGAAGTTTTTTTTTTATAAATATTGGTGGACATTTCACACAACGCCATCTAGCCCAAACTAAGGAAAGCTTGTACTATGAAAACTAGATGGTTGATATAATACATATGTATATACTTTTTTTTTTGTAAATACATACTTATAATACATAGAAACAGCCAGACACAAAACAAAAATCCATGCTCATCACACAAATGTGGGTGGGGATCGAACCCACGACCTACAGCACAGGAGGCAGCCGTACTACCACTGAGCCATGAGGTCTGTCAAGTTACAAATAGAGTTGGATATAAATCAAAATTTGCTGAGTGATTAGCCCTGGTGTCAGGGTTCATGTTCATGTTTTGTGTCGTGAGGAGTACGGAAGCCTCGGTTTGCGTGTGAAACTAGCACTTTACCGGATTGATTAACGAATACATTTCGGCGAATAGTCATCCGGTCTGCATGACCTTATTCTCCATTTTTATGTGTATATATAAAAAAGTACAGTAAAGATAATAGAAGCTAACATAGAACCTCTTCCTTTGTTGAAGTTGGTTAACAATAAGAATATAGATCCTGCGCTATCAGTTCAACCCTCTAGAATTATCACAATGGCACTTGAAGGAAATTGAAAATAGTGAGGGTTGATTAACTACCAACACCACCCCTTTCTGCGATATTGCAGAGAGCCTCCAATAGGGATGGGGAAAATAATAATGTTTTATTAATTTTATCGTTCCAATAGATGTGATTTTACAAAATAAAATGCAGCCTGAATCACTCGGGAAGTGAAGACAAATAGAACAAGTTGCATTTCCCTAAAAAGGGTAGATGTTATCTGGACTGGGTCGCCATTTATCAAGCGATTTCGATAATATTTGGCAGAAATATATTATGTTAAATAAATGAGCTAAATCTGTCAAGAGATTATTAAGAAAAATATTGTTGGGCAATCTTCCATAAAATAAGACAAAACTGATTTCTACCCCTAAATATTGTGACTATTATCAGATTGGAATCACAAACAATTATACCTTAAGATTTTTTACTTACTTTAAGATATTTTGTTTCAAATTTTGAAAATGTAAATTGCACAAGCATAATTATTATAAATGGTTTAAATGGAACTATATAAAAAAACGTCCAGCAAAGTACGAGTTTAATTTTAACACGATACCTTCACGCGTTCCCGAGATAAAGGTCTTGACACACGGACGGACGGACAGACAGACAGACAGACGGACAGACGGACAACAAAGTGATCCTATAAGGGTTCCGTGTTTTCCTTTTGAGGTACGGAACCTTAGAAAACGTTGGAATATTCAAATTATAATTGTTTTAGGGACACTTGCCCATCCCTAAACCGAGCTAGGTTCTGAAGCCATTGTATGGGATATGAATTATTTCAGTTGACAAGGGTATGACGAGGGGTAAGTGACGAGTATGCACTTTGTGGGGGTTATAAATAAAATTAACTTTCATTGTGTTGCCATACTCGGTTTTGTACTTTGAGATGGCAAATTAGTGGTTATTTTTTGTATAGCATTCATAATTCTAACGGTGACGCAACAAATAATAAGTTTTGATAGAAGCTGAAAAAATGCAAAAGAAAAAATCCTGCAAAAGGGGAATTCCTTTGTTCAATAGCAGGGTATAAAACAACAAGTAAGTAGCAAGGAAAAAATATAGGACAATTTTAACGAAACTTTATTAACAGGTTCTACTATTTTATAGTTTTTTTTTTGTCATCGATAATTTTTGTTTGGACCCTTTCAAACAAAAATCATCGACGGTTAATATATTATTTTATATACTTTTTAGGGTTCCGTACCCAAAGGGTAAAAACGGGACCCTATTACTAAGACTTCGCTGTCTGTCTGTCTGTCTCCAGGCTGTATCTCATAAACCGTGATAGCTAGAAAGCTGAAATTTTCACAAATGATGTATGTCCGTTGCCGCTATAACAACAAATACTAAAAATTAAAAAAAATTAAATATTAAGGGGGGTCCCCATACAATAAACGTGTTTTTTTCGTATTTTTTTGCTCAATATTAAAAACGGTAACAGGTAGACGCTTCAAATTTTCACAGAATATTTACTTGTATATTACCTTTCAAAATAAATAATTAAATAACAATAAAGTAAATATTAAAGGGGGGCTCCCATACAACAAACGTAATTTTTAAGCAATTTTTACTCGATCTCAATTAAAAGGTAGAAACTTGAATATTTGTAAGTAAATATTTAGAAATATATTAAGTAACTATAAAAATAAATACCTAATCTAATACATAAAAACTCACAAAATGAAAATAATCCGTGCATCTAAACGCGGTGCGAGCGCCGCGCCGCGCGGGTAGCGGGGGAGGTAACATCACGGAGCGAGCCATAACCGCGCGTATTCGCGCGAGCGTCGTCATGCTGCCCGGATGTGTATCGAAAACCTACCTATAAGTTTTCAATTTACTACTTGGAATTTCGTTGATTTCTCGTTATTTTATAAACAGAACTAAACTTTGTAGTATTATAGATGATAGTACGGAACCCTTCGTGCGCGAGTCCGACTCGCACTTGGCCGATTATTCTTTTTGGTATTTTATATTTAGTCAAAGTTACTAATCTACACTAATAATATTATAAAGAGGAAAGATTAGTATTTTTGTATGTTTGGTATGAAATAACTCAAAAACTACTTGACCGATTTCAAAAATTCTTTCACTACTAGAATACTACATTATTCCTGAGTAACATAGGTTATATTTAATACTAGAAAAAATTAGGGATCCTTACTGTTTTTCTTACGCGTACGAAGTCGCGGCGGGCAGCTAGTACAGAATAAAATTAGCAACACTAAACGTTCAGAGAACGGGTACTAAATGAGAGAAATAAGTGAATTCAAAGTGGAACAGACAAAACTGAAATTAATTAAAGTGGCACAAAATCGTGAATTGTCATTCATTGCGTTTCAGTGTTTGAAATGAAATTAAGTTAATTAAAATTTTATGTGAGTTCGCACTTTGATGAGGAATAAAAGTAGCAATTTCGGGAATTAAATTTTTATTGCTTTTAATTAAATTGCGAGTTAAAGGCTGAATTATTGTTACGCTGTAGTTAAAACATATATAAGCGCTTAAATATTGAAAATGTAACGCTACAGAATAGTAATTCTAAATCTTTTTGATAATGGAAGAGTACATGGATAGAGAAGGGCTCCAAAAAACAAAAAACCAGCCAAGTTCGAGTCGGACTCGCGCACGAAGGGTTCCGTACCATTATCTATAAAACGGCAAAAAAATCATGCCTGTTGTATTGAGCTCCACTTAAATATAAATTTTATTTTAATTTAATTATTTATTTTTAAAATGAATAATATAATTCAATGTTCTGTGAATATTTCAAGCGTCTGCCTATTGCCGTTATCAATATCGAGCAAAAACGAGCAAAAAAATCACGTTTGTTGTGTGGGAGCCCCCTTCAATATTTATTTTATTCTGTTTTTTAGTATTTGTTGTTATAGCGGAAACAGAAACATCATCTGTGAAAATTTCAACTCTCTAACTATCACAGGTCATGCATACAGCCTGGCTACAGACGGACGGATGGACGGTTGGACGGACAGACAGCGAAGTCTCAGTAATAGGGTCCCGTTTTACCCTTTGGGTAAAACGGGACCCTACGGGGCACTTTACCACAGCAAAACAACTATGCAGATTAGGACTAAGCCTAGATGACAGATGCAGAGCCTGTGGGAATGAAGTGGAAACGATGTCACACCTATTATGTGACTGTGATGTCCTTGCTGGTAAAAGGATGAGCATCCTCGGAATAGCTTATCCTAAGCCGGAGGACTACAGACATACTCCTTTGCACGGTGTATTCGACTTAATCGAGTACATTTTCCGCTAAGGGTGTGGTAGGGTCTAGGGGTGTACACAAAAGATCCCAATGGGTCGAAGTGTCGCCAACCAGTTTGTTGGCCCCCGCTGTGACTATACAAGATAAGATAAGATACCCTTTGGGTACAGAACCCTAAAAAGCGAAAACGTTATTTTTAAATGATACTTCAATGAAAATTTACTTTGATGGTCTCCTTCTTGTTAAGTATTACTAAATTTACATTAAAAGTACCTATATTTAAATCGTTGTAAGGAGTATAAACTATAAGTGGCATTAATAGAAAAAATATTTTGTGACTATTTTTAAGTGTGTTTTCATATTTAAAAACGCACTTGACGTTCTAACAGATTGTAGTACCAAACGGATCGTCAACAGGGAACGACAACTGCGCTGCTCCTTTTGAAAAATACCACGGAATTCGGTTGAAACTATAATCGGAGATGTTGACTCAAAAATAAACATGAGAAACGCGTTATACATTTCAAGAGATTACTAAATTATTGAAACAAACAGCAATAAATTATCTAAAATATACATACTCGTACTGAATAAGATATGTCAAGACAAATTATGATAATATCTCAAGAGTATCTGATTAACAATTTTCTGTACGTTCTCTCGCTGAAATAAATTTATATTTCTCATATAAATTTAATTTAACGACACATAAGACATCAAACGGTTATCAGGCCGCATACCGAGCACTTATTAAGCTCGTTAATTTCATCATGTACTGTAAATCACTTGAAGAATACTAGGCATGTACGAAACGAAGTACTTATTAGAAGATTCTAGTACTCGGTACAGATACTGTGAATAGCTACGCATATAGGTATTTTTATACTCGATACTACTAGGTATTTTTTACTTCAAGGTCGTCGGGATACGCATTTTACTGAAACTTAATGGTGTTAAGTGATACTGTGGTACAAGTGAGAATCATCATCAACATCATCTCAGCCATAAGTCCATTGTTGAACATAGGCCTCCCCCATGGACTTCTAAAAAGATTAAAAGCGGCTTGCAGCCAGCGTCTTTCCGCCACTTGTATGAGGTCATCTGTCCATCTCGTGGTTGGTCTTCCTACGCTGCGCTTGCCGGTACGTGGTCTCCACTCGAGAACTTTTGAACTCGGCCCCATCGGCCATCAGTTATAGGTACGTGCTATATGGCCTGCCCACTGCCACTTCAACTTGCTAATCCACTGTTTTATGTCGGTGACTTTATAAACAAATGCTGAACAAACAAAACATAGCTGAATTGAGAACTATAACCTGAAATAAATATATTATTTCAAAAAAATAACAACTCGGTTTATATATGACGTAGTCATGCGACAACAAAAAAAAAATTGAAAACCTCCTCCTTATTAAAGGTTGAAAATTCAACCAATTTCATTTAAAAGGAGGAGGTTTTCAATTCATTTGTATTGTATTATATTTCTTAAAAAAAAAAAAAAACATTCAAAAAGACAATTCAAGTTTGTTTTAAAAAGACAATTCAAGTGGTTTATTTACTTTATACGGTTATGGTGGTAGTATCACTAAATTAACAGCAAGATCCTCCCATCCCTAAAATTAACAAATTTAACCCATAACAGTACATCTCTCCAAGCAATATATCTCACGAAATAAGATGGCGACACATTTTAATAATTGGCCGTGAAACTTTAGAACAAAAGCCATTAAGGGAAGGATTGGGTTGTTAATATTACCTTGTGAATATAAATTTTGTTATAAGTGTTGAGATTTTAACTGTTTCAACCGGTTACGGAGTTATAACCTTAATTTATTGGGGAGTTAAAGTTAAATCTGCTATTAACTGGCTTATTAAATTAGTGATCTTGTTATCTAAAACATAACTAAATGATGTATAGATATTTAATTGCTTGCTAATTATTTGTTTAAAAAATCGCTTGGACATAAAATATGGTTAAAAGAAAAATTGGGCTACTTTTGTCTATCAGCGCAACGTTAAAAAATTAACGTTAATTAATTAAATTAATACAAGTTGAGAAATCGTTTCAATTTTTTATTTCATTTAATAGTGGTGTATAAAACTAATGACTAACACCACTTAGTTTTATTTTTTAACCGACGAAAAAACGGAGGAGGTTCTCAAGTCGACGCGTATATATATATATATTTTTTTTAATGAATAGTCTATGATAAAATCTTGTGTTGCATTTTACATACTCGTACATTTTGTTAGTTTTAATAAAGTGTATTAAAATAAATAACACTAATGATAGCCCAATTGGTCAAAGTGACAATTGGTCAAGTGCAAAAAATAAGAAATGTAAGCAAAATACTATTTGTTTAATAATTATAGTTTAAAAAACTGAACAAAACCAAACTACTTTGTTATAAAAACCAAATTACTGAACTGATTTTGATAAAATTTATATGGGACTACCTATGAAGTATTAAGGTATCACATACCAAAAAAAAAACATACAGCCGAATTAAGAACATCCTTCTTTTTGGAAGTCGGTTAAAAAGCCAGTTTTTACATGGCTTTTCTTATTAGCTAAAATGTCACTGCCAACTCTTTGTCATATTTAAGTCAATAACTTTACCCACACAGGGTTCAGTCACAAGGGTGTAATTATATTTACGATCGAAAGGGTAGCATCCTGTGCAAACTGGAATGAGTAGACCGACAGAAATAATATAAGTATAGTATACTTACTTCACGCCAATTATTTTTCGGATTTTTTTCAAAGAAATATATGAAATATATTGATTCATTCAAAGATATATAATATACTTACCACTGATTATTGCGTAACCACTTAGATGGTCTAAGACGTAACCATGATCATACGTGTATTATATTATCACGATTTAATATAATAAACGCACGATCATGGGTAAACATGATAATACGTGTATTTAGCAATAATCAGTGGTAGATTTTTTTTTTGTGCAAGATTGATCTACGACTGACCATCAACTCAGTATATTACTTATAGTATGTGTCATTATTGTATAACCATGATCATACGTGTATTATATTATCACGATTTAATATAATAAACGCACGATCATGGGTAAACATGATAATACGTGTATTTAGCAATAATCAGTGGTAGATTTTTTTTTTGTGCAAGATTGATCTACGACTGACCATCAACTCAGTATATTACTTATAGTATGTGTCATTATTGTATAACCATGATCATACGTGTATTATATTATCACGATTTAATATAATAAACGCACGATCATGGGTAAACATGATAATACGTGTATTTAGCAATAATCAGTGGTAGTTTTTTTTTTTGTGCAAGATTGATCTACGACTGACCATCAACTCAGTATATTATAGTATGTGTCATTATTGTATTACCATGATCATACGTGTATTATATGACACAAGCTAAAACTGGTTTTTAGGGTTCCGTAGTAAACAAGGAACCCTTATAATTTCACCATGTTCGTATGTCTGTCTGTCCGTCCCCGCCTTTGCTCAAAACCCATAAGTACTAGAAAGCTGTAATTTGGTATAGAAATGCATATAATGCTGAGAAAGTCGTAGAATAAAATTCTGAAAAAAAATATTTTTGGGGTGTCTAGTAAAGTACCTACACGTAAAGTGGGGATGAATAATTTTTTCTCATCCCTTCATGTGGGGTATCATTGGATAGCTAATCAAAAATGATTGATGATGTGCAAAAACCATTTTTTTTATTTTAGGGATCTATTTGCAAAATATTAAGCTTTGAAGTGATAATTTTTGTTATAATCACATGTCCCCTCCCCTCTACCGGCCATCGTTATTATCGTAGCCACAAGAAGTTTACTGCGGGATATAGCTTCAGACAACGAATTTCCTAAAAAGCCTTCCAGTTTTAAACGCTTCCAGTTGGAACGTTGGAAGAGGCCTACATCCAGCGTCTTCCTGCTTGCGTTCGAAATAACCTTCATTTTGCCCTTGTTCATCTTGAGGTTCTCACGTTTAGAAACTTCATTGAGATCTTCGAGCATTGACTATTCCTTGGCGAAATCGATGGAAAACTCAGAATAACAGATAAATATCGCTACTCGTATTAATAATTATGATGTGATTTTACCCATTCCAGGTATCTTCCAATCCAGCAGTGAAAAGTTTCGATGAGACTAAGTCTACTCTCCTTGTATCACGCAGCCAAGAAATAGCATTTATTTATTAAGTTGATCAAAAGATGAATTAAAATCTGAAAACTAATAAACTTCGCACAAATATAAAGATAATACAAAATAAAGAAGGTATTATCCTGAAATCGCAGTAAGTTATAGAAGCCAATCATAGAAG
Source organism: Lycia hirtaria (assembly GCA_947563715.1). Taxonomy (NCBI): domain Eukaryota; kingdom Metazoa; phylum Arthropoda; class Insecta; order Lepidoptera; family Geometridae; genus Lycia; species Lycia hirtaria. Next base: position 33,804,388 of record OX387375.1, read on the forward strand.
TTGTAGAATCATAGAAGTTATTACGATCAGAAATCCCTTCACCAATAATAAAGCCAACGTTTTATCCCCGAAGTTGGAAGTTGAACGAAAACACTTCACATGGTATCATATATCTCTTATTTTAATTACAGAAGGCAGACAATGATATGACATAAATTTTCCGCGCCAATGGCGGGGTTGGGGTAACTGGCTTCTACGCAACTCGAACTTAGTTCCATTCTTAGATAGCGGATGGGACCTTTATATTATACGATTCTGAACTATTGCATGGCCATTCAAAATCTATCGAATTGATTCAGAATCTATATCTTCCTCTTTGTTATTCTAAATATAAATGATATATATTCCAAATCCATTAGAACAGCGTTACGTAAGTATACACAATGATTGTACCTAATTTATAGAACTTGAAAACGATATCAACATGTGGTTATGGAACAAAATGTTCATTGATGAGGAGCTGGTAAAAAAACTATTGAACTGATTTTTTTCACTACCTTTTATATGAAAAAAAAAACATACAAAATTATTCATTATGCTTAGTATAAGGAAACTCAAAACCACCCAAAAAGGCTTTTCTCGGATTTTTATGCGTTTTTATAGAGACGTATGAATATCACCGACATCAGAAGATTTGGCATTTGAAGTGGAAGTGTGCAGGCCACATATCACGCGGAAATGATGGCCGATGGGTTTGAAAAGTTCTCGAGTGGAGAAAACGCACTGGCAATCGCAGCGTAGGACACCCAGCTACAGGATGGACAGAAGACCTCATACAATTAAATCAGGAAGACGCTGGATGCCGCTGCCTCCACACGAGCTTTTTTGAAATTCATAGGGAAGATCTATGTCCAGCGTGAACTGCTTGTAGCTAAGGTGAATTGTATAAGCTATATGCTAGAAAATAGTGTCGCTATGTCTAAAACAGCCCAAAGAAGTGAATTTCCCGGGAACATTAGGCGGAATCGCACATCTCGGCCCTGAAGAGATAAAGAAACATAAAATATAATGTCACGAGACTTTCGGTTCAGATAAAATGTTCCCTTTAATTCGAACTCAGCTCAAGGGTTACCTTATTTAGGATTATTATCTGTAACCTGGAATAATGAGTGTTTAAATTTATTCATTATCTCGAAATTAATTCTGTTTGTTATCTTAGATTAGCTGTTATCTGGTTGAAATTTAGATGTTAAGTCCTTGTTAGATGAAGGCACTGTAGTATCATTTGTTTTTCTCGAGCATATACCCTCTCCCTCTCCCTCTTCCCTCTAACCGCGGTCAAATGTGGCATCATACGGCTTCATGGTCTTTGAGCATCAAAGACTGCCTACCCTGCATTCGTAAGAAAATATAGTACGAAAATAGGCGTGATTGTATCTTTGTATGTATGTATATTAATGTACTTGAATATTTAAAGTGATAACATGAATTTATAATTACTTTTTGATTAACTGGAGTCGAAAAAAAACATCCTTTATTTAGATGTATGGAGTACCACCAAATTTTTTAACTTTGAAAATTTTAGTGTGGCATACAATCACTGCAAGTTTATGAAATATAATAATATCTACTTGTCAAATTTTGTGTATGTAGAGCTCGTAGTCTCTGAGTAAAATGGCTGTCATATACGGACTGATAGACAAACAGACAGACAGACAGTCGGAGATGGCGAATTTATAAGGGTTCTTCGTGGTTAGTGTGGAATCCTAAAAATAAAACAATAAAAATTCAGTAAATTGAGTAAAAATCCGAATCCACAGGGATGAATAATAATTGTATTCAAAACCGCTTGTAATTCCGATCACGGCGGAGTACAACGTGTTAATCTTTTTTAAAGGAAATGAGAAAACTTCGACGCACTTCCCCTCCGCTAAATGTTGCCAACGTTTTCTTAATTTTCCTTTTCATTGTATGAATTTTAGGCTTTTTAGGGCTTAAAGTCGTGGAAGGTTACATATTTCGTTTTTTTATTTTCAGTGTTTAAGTTAATAACATTAAGCAATGAATATTACAAAAGTACTTGTAAAGCTGGTGTCTTACTTGGAAAATAGGCGTGATTGTATGTTGAACTCGGTTATATCAGTTTTTAAACTATAATAGTTACCTATCTACGAGCAGTACCCAACATTTCTGTATCCTCAATGCATAAATAAATCAGTCTTTCAATAAACAGCTCTGCATTTTAAATTATACATTGCATTTCAGTCACTCGCTTACGAAAAACGAGGCTTTAATAACCTTTACAATATATTTCTTTTATTTTCTGTTTCACAACAGTGATTTTTGCAACATGCGGTATGTCTGTACCATTATAGTAACATAATGTTTTCTTGGAGTATTACTTCTTGTTTACTCAGTAAACAGAATTTCAAATTATAGTTATTATAGTGTCTCATGTATCCAGTAACCACGCATGTTAACTAACGCGGGGCACAGTGAAATTTTGTAACAGTAAGATTACTGTAGCAACAGTTAAATACCGTGTGAAAATAGTGTTTTTGGATTGTCTGTAAATTTTTATAGAGGTTTATAATACAGTCTCTATTTTACTGATGTGATTTTTTTGACAGTCACTTTTTTATTTTCCTTGATCATGATTGTGATTATGACACGTTTGACTGTTTGTTAGCTAGTGACACTTTAGAAAAAAGGCAAAATTGAAAAGTCAAATGAAATGGAAATATACAACAGAGACGTCATTCTTAAAAACAAATGTACTTTTTCGTAAGCTCTAATAAACTTTTTTGTAATAAATGAGTGCAATTTCGAGATTTATTCTAAAGAATGCGCATTTATAACTTTTAACAGCAACTTTGCGCATACTTTCTAAAAATAATAATAATAATCGTACACTGAAAGCGTATCGAAATCGTAAGATTGATTGCAAAACTAGCTTTTCTGCAGTCGGATATTTTATTTTTCGTTTAATGTGGTTATTTGTTATTTTGTCCATTAATTATCAAAGAACGTATACGTCTTGCGAAACATGATCAAAGAAGCATGCGTACGTTTTTAAAGGCGCCAATGTTAATATATCAAAATAACATATATGATACTTTTGTTTAAGTAAAAATACCTAAACCGTTTGTATAAAAATATAATCGAAAACGGTAAGCTCACGTTCCCGGAGAAGTTCCCGGCAGCTTAGTGGTGAGACCGTCTGACTTGCGATCCGCAGGTCCTAAGTTCGAATCCCACGGCACGCACCTCTGTCTTTTCGAAGTTATGTGCGTATTGTTGATTGCCGCCAACTTCAAACGGTGAAGGAAAACATCGTGAGGAAACCTACATGTCTGAGAGTTCTTAATGATCTTGAAGATGTGTGAAGTCTGCCAACACGCACTTGGCCAGCGTGGCAGACTATGGCCTAACCCTTCTCACAATGAGAAGATGGCCCGTTCCCAGCAGTGGGACAGTTTGTACAAACAGGGCTGATAAAAAAAAAAAAAAAAAAAAGCTCACGTTACTCAAATGTGCAATTTCATTACAATTACAAAACCTCAATTTGGAGCAATGTTCACCTACTGAAATATAATTTACACTGTGCAGTGCCATGTCACGCATACGAGTGGTTAGTAACAAACTGCTGCGTGGAAGCACTTATTAAGGGCAGATTTATCATTGTCGTACGCCAGTACTATTATTTAAGGGGCTTTTAGTGAACAGTCATTTGTACGTGTGACTTATGGCATGTAACAACCGGCTTAAGGGCTCATCTGGGTAATGGTGCTATCTAATGAAGATACTAATTTAAGGCGCTGTAGTAAATCTTCTCTGTATCGGTCACCACTTTAATAATGGAATAAACTATTGAATCGTTAAACGGACTTATAAAAAAAAATTAAGTAGCGTCTCTTTGGATAGAGATATCGTGGTTAAAATAGGAACAACGTCTCGATTGAACAAAATAATTAAATAAGGATAGTAGCCTGTAGCGTACACAATGCCACTAACAAAAAAAAGTCGCCATCACTTTACTGAGGCAAGACTTAAATTTGAAAATGACTTTTTGTGACTTAGACTGTGACTAGAACACTATATAACTTGTATTATTGACTTGTAACTTGAAAATATTTCAATACTTGACACTGTCAAATCGCTAATCGCGGGGTCCAATACAAAAAAAGAAGAATGAAAGAATGAGAATGTATTTTATTGCAAAACTGTGTATACAAGGTGTTTAACTTAAAAATATGTTCCAACAGTTGGCCCTCACAGGCGTGCAATATTAAAATAAGTCTAGCAGACAAAATTTTACAATTAAAATGCAAATTTTTTTAAACTAATTATACAAGCTTAATACACTAATAATAATCTAAATTATGAATGAATTACTTACATTTATAAAATTAACTTAAGTTATAGTTTTTTTTTTATATCATAATAGGTACATTTTATACATTTCTGTCGAAATTCAAAGATAGTCTTAGTAAATAGTCAAGTAATCATTGTTCCCTTCATTTATATATTCCTTCATGTTGTAAAATCCTTTTGACAACAACCATTTTTTGAGTTCTTTGTTAAATTTCAGGCCATTCAGGTTTTTTATATCAGCAGGTAATTTGTTGTATAAAAGAATAAGAAGTAAGAATTCTGTGATTCTGTGTTTCTGTTTTTCTGTGAAGTAAGAATTCTTGTGATATAAAGCATTATTAGCCTGAGGAACAAAAATATTATTTTTATATTTTGATCGTAAAAGCTCTGATCTGCTTGAAGAGTTGAAGAAATAACTACCATTGTGCTTAACAAATAAACAAATTTCATATATAAATATACAAGTAAGCGTGAGGAACTTTTATTCTTTATATAAGAAGAAGGTTGTAGTTGATTTTTTTATAATTGTTAACATAAAGTGTAACTTCTAAATAAGGCCTCAAAGTTAAAGCATTTGCCGTGCATGTGTTATATTATAATAAACATATTATATATTATTTTTATTTGACAGTGATTATATTCTTTTCGATCTGTTGGTTTCTCTACACCCGTGCGTGACGTCACCTGCCGATCCCGGGGGAATACAAATGTACCTAGCACCTTGCTGAGTTGGAGCCGGGTGAAAAAAGTGGTTGTTTTGTTTAATTAATATGTTATTAATGTGTTTTATTTTTTGCCACATTATAGTATATGTCTATGTTTATATTTAGTTTATTATTCTAACAGACTCTTATTTTTGTTATTAACAAGTCAGTTGTCACATATACTATGTATTCTGATAGCACGACAGTTTATTTAGTCAACAATATATTACAATCTGTATAGGTACGGTAATTTACGTATTGCAACACGTGCCCGCACTTACCAAGGTTTCCGTATAAATTCAAATTATTAATTAATAATCTCGGCATTGATACGTGTACCTGGAAGCATTACAGAATTACTGCGTCAGTTATGTTATTATAACTAGATATGGAACATTGAAGTTTTGGCCGGAAAATATCCGGCTAAAGTTAAGAGTCTGTAGTTCAACCATCGTCCGTCTCGCATGGGCATACCAACATTTTTGAAGATATAAAATGACTGAATAAAAACAATCATTAAAGACCGCACTAGAAAGCAACACAACATATTTTTGTCAAAATTTATTTATATAAAATATTTGTATATAAATATTTATTTATATAAGTAGGTACTTGTTAAGAGTCCGTTGTATTGAATTTAGAATAATATCACGTATCTTACGTAACTAAACGTGTTTGCATAATTTTAACACAATCGGTTGGGATTAACTGGCTTTTAAAATTCAGTTGCAAGATATGACCTAGGTACATATATTAAAAAGGAAAGTTAAATAAAAGTTTTTAACACAAGTAAGAAAACTTATAAACAACAAATAACACTCTCGATAAAATCTTTCAAACAAAAAATACTAAATCAAAATCGGTCCATCCTTTTGAGAGCTACGATGTAAAAGACAGAACACGCGTCAAACGAATAACACCCCTCTTTTTAGGTCGGAGATTACAAATAGAGTTAAACAATGTAATCCGGCGCCTCGCCAAAGTCAAACTCAATTCAATTTATACGGAATTCTGACGACATTTCCTATAGAAACATTATCTTTGATGTATGAAGCAGTTAAGCAATCGCAAATTCACATTACAATTTTACTTCCTTCATGCTAAAACAATTTATTTACTTTAGAATACCAAATAAGCTTAGACTGTATGTTTACCATTTAATCTCATGTTTTTTTTACTAAATGCAGATTTTTTGTGTTTCGTGGTAAATAAGAAACCCTTATAGTTTCGCCATGTCCGTCTGTCTGTCTATCTGTCAGCGGCTTTGCTAAAAAACTATTAGTAGTTACTAGAAATGTAACTTGGCTTAAACTTTCATAATAAAAGTAATGTAGTACTTTCATAATGTAGCGCTCGTGGCGTAGCTTGACTAGGTGTTCCCGAACGATCACCAATGTTAAGCAACGGACGGACCGGTCAGTCTTCGGATGGGTGACCGTGAGTGGCATTTCTTTCTGAGTGCTACCGTGGGTTTGTGACACGTTAAATTGTAGGTTCCGTTTGCTCAGCAATCGTCAAGCCAAGTCAGAGGCCTTTCGGCCGCTTAATAACTCTGACAATAGGGCTGGCCACTCAGTCTATACGAACTTACTTACTTTTTAACTTTAATAATTATTAATTACGCCGAAAAAGTCATAAAATAAAATCATGTCACCTACGTGTGAAGTGGGAATGTATTTTTCTCATCTATCCTAGAAGAATAATCATCCCCAATAATCACCAATCATGAAAAATACTGGAGATATGCAAAAACCATTTTACAATACAGGAATCCGTTCGCTTAAAATATGAAAATTTTGTGCAAATTAATGTATTTTTGAGAGCTAATTGTTCATAGTATCAAAATAGAAGACTGTTTTAAGTTCACATAAATTATCATTTGCAACTACGAAGTCCTTCTTTGAACGTGGCACGACACGCACTTGACCATTTATTTAATATTAAGATAAACAGCCTAACAACTATCACTGAAATTAAGTTTGTCCGTACAAATTTAACGCCATTTTATTGGATTTTTAAACGAAACCAAGGTGCGTTTTTTAGCAACCGGGTGAGTGGCCAAACACACAGGATAGCATCAGTTTAGCCATAAATAAAACAGCCTGTACTTGTACGAAAATAAAAATAAAAACCTTAAGCTATGTAAATTCTAATTTAAATTCAAAATAATATAATTCAGGTAATATACTTGTAATATACCCATACAGAGAAAATTAATTTTAACACCAACAATGAAGACAATTAAACATACAATTACAATCAGTCAGGTCCGTCATATTAAATATCATTTAAATCAAAATAAGTGAATAATGTCACAACGTCACAAGTGCTAATTTATAATGTCAGTACAGATATAATAATAAAATTTGTCAGTCATATGTATACATAATAAAATAATAATAATATGAATATATAAATGAAACCAAAGGCAAAAACTAATATAACGCAGTACCCACCACCAACACCACCAATGAACGTAGAAAGTACACAACTGTTGATAAATGAAACACCGGAATGTGACCTTGGTGGAATTCGCGAGCTCTGTTCCTGTAATTAATTATTCCTACCTGCCTGAATACCTGCCTGTTCTATTGTTTCGTAATTAGATATCGTGTAACGAACCTGTTTATTCATAATTAACTGATGACACAGTCTATTGCGAATTTATAGGTTCGAAAATGAGAAGACTAAATTATTCTCATATTAAAGCTTCATCAATTAATCAATCAAAATCAGCCCTGTTTGTACAAACTGTTCCACTGCTGGGCGTGGGCTATCTTCTCATTGTGAGAATGGTAAAGCAATAGTCTACTATGCTGGCCAAGTGTGGGTTGGTAGACTTCACACATCTTCAAGAACATTGAGAACTCTTAGTTGTTATAACGATGTTTTTCTTCACCGTTTGAAGTTGGCGGCAATCGACAATACGTACCTACATAACTTCAAAAGGCAGAGGTGCGTGCCGTGGGATTCGAACCCAGGACTTGAGGATCGCAAGTCAGACGGTCTCCCGACTAGGCTGCCGGAAACTTAAGCTTCATATTTTTAGATATTTATCTTCAAGATTATCAATAGAAGTAACGTACCAATACGTAAATGGGTTTTCCTCAGCTCTGGGTGGCAAGCCTCAAATAAGGTAAACGCCCGACTTGTAAGCGATGTTAGACGCGTGTTGTAACCTGTGAACAGTGACATAGCCTTCCTGTGTATTTCAGAGGTGTATTTAGAAAATGCAACACCAAGACATATAAGGCCTTAAGCCAAAATACTAAAAGGCCTTAAAGTCTTATCCTCGAAAGTGCTGAGAACTGAGATGCTTTTACTTCATATTTAATGAGTATAACCTCTTTACATTATGGATAAAATCTCATTGCGCACCCTGGAATTTCACTTCAGATCATTCAAGACGGTTCAGTTTTTCATTCCATTCCTGGACAGAACGTATCAAGAATGTGGCAGAGGTCGTCTTTTGTAAAGTTCATAAAAGCGATGTAACATGTGTGTATATTAAAAGAAAAAAAAATACATAGCAGTTTTTACAGTCTATCTTTTGATTTCATTACGCTTAATACGCTGATGAGTGTACGTTTGAGAAAGTATGGCTAAAATTGATGTAAAAGATTCTAAATACGCATTCTTTAGAATAATACATGTAATATCACTTGTTAATTACAAAAAAGTTCGTTGGAGGTTACGAAAAAACGCATTTTAATTTTTGAGAGAGACTTGTTATTATTATTACAAAAATATATAACCTATGACGTTGAGGAAGACGAATCTAACGACACCTCGCTCATCAAAATCATATAGAAACATACATACATACATATGTATATACACACTATACACTCGAAAAACAACCCCTCTTCTTAAGCGGTCGGGTAAAAAGTGGGTTGTTTCGAGTGGAACCGTGAGACACAGCTAGAGTCGCTTACAAGTCTCCACCCGCGCTTTACTGTACGTTCCGAAGCATTAATCTAAGTTAAGTGTCAATTAAGTGCGAACGAGACGTTGGCGCCCCTAAGCCTCGTTGACCTTACAAAATCGCTGGATGTTTACTTGAGAATGTTCTAGAAAATCATGCTTAGTTTCTTACTTAGATTTTGTTATCTGTGCGAAGTTTATTTGATAACACTTATAGCGGAATGAATAAGAAACTTTTGAATTTATTGCTGAAATCATTTGAGCTTTAGTTTTAATCTCGGGGCTATTACGTGTACCTACGTACACTTATTCCATTAAAATATATGTATAAAATCTCTTACATTGGTTAATTAATCGAGATAATTTAAAAGCAAACTCGGAGGCGCAACTCTAACAGAAAAACACAGTACAACAAATTCCGTGACGTCGACAAAAACATGTTGACTGGAGTTATTCTAACTCCGTGTCAACATGTTTACGTCACGACGTCGGCTTTAATTAATTTTTAACCATTTATGTACTTGGCTTTCGCCTTTTTGCATAAAAAAGAGGAATGCCAACTTGAAAATAGGCACGGTACTTGCGTTAATGAGTTTCCTTTGTACACTAAAATTTTATTATGATAATGCGTGACTGAGTGACAAAGTGTGTAAGTTATTTCCCGTTAGTAAGCTTCACGTTTGTTAATAACCCAAAAAAACCGGCCAAGTTCGAGTCGGACTCGCGCACGAAGGGCTCCGTACCATTATCTATAAAAATGGCAAAAAAATCACGTTTGTTCACGCAAAGGCCGCTTTCGGGATCCTCGACAGAAACACCACCAATACGCTACTGAGACTGCAACGACAGGATCTTCGGCTACTTGTGGGACTTATAACAGGACATTGCAAACTAAATAGTCACTTATTCAAAATAGGAGCCACGGACAGCCCTTTGTGTCGAGGCTGTCTGGAGGATAACGAAACGGTAGAGCATGTGTTATGGCACTGTGCAGCTACGGAAGACATCAGAATCTCCACAGGACTGCATAAGGTAGCTTCGGCTTCATCCTTGCTTATGCCACCACAGTATCGGCTTGCATCGACATCCGCAATCGCATTGTCATTGTCATCATCATTATCATTCTCATCATTTCCATCTTCACCACTGGAGCTATTACGTCAGCACCCCAAGGCTTACCTACATTATTTTAAGGAGCTAGGTTGGCTTGGATAGATGCTGGCGGGGGGAAATGCACAATACACCCCAAGCGGGACGTCAGTGCAGGACTTATCGCCCCCATCTCGAATAAGAATAAGAATAAGAATCACGTTTGTTGTAAATATTAACCATTAACACCCTTAAATATTGATTTTATTTTAATTTAATTATTTATTTTTAAAATGAATAATATAACTCAATATTATGTGAATATTTCAAGCGTCTACCTGTTGCCGTTATCAACATCTAGCAAAAACGAGCAAAAAAATCACGTTTGTTGTATCGGAGCCTCCTTAAATATTTATTGTATTAGGTTTTTTAGTATTTGTTGTTATAGCGGCAACAGAAATACATCATCTGTGAAAATTTCAGCTGTCTAACTATCACGGTTCATGAGATACGGACGGACAGACAGCGAAGTCTTAGTAATAGGGTCCTATTTTTACCCTTTGGATACGGAATCCTAAAAATCAAGTTCAATATTTTGAAAATATTTTCAAATGCACTGCGCTCATGACTTTTAGAGATTTTATTGGAAACATTTCATTTCAATCTTTATGACAGTAACTCCTACACTACACACTTCCGATTGGCTGTTGGACTGTTAATTGATTGGGTGAATTGAAAAAATTGGCATTTTTCTAGTTTTTTTTAAATATTGGTGGACATTTCACACCACCATCTAGCCCAAACTAAGTAAAGCTTGTAATATGAAACTAGATGGCTGATGTGTACATATATAATTTTTCCTTATAAATTTATACATAAGATACATAGAAACACCCAGACAAAGAACAATCATCCATCTGTGGGTGGAGATCGAACCCACTGCCTGCTTATGAAATGAAAATTATTTATTCCAGATGTAAATCCATATCAATTAAATTGAATGATATCACTAAATAAAATCAAGTAAATTAAATTGAAATAGTTATATATAAGAATAGATGAATTAAATTATGGATAGTAAATAAATTATTTGATAGGCCCGTGATACGTCCTCTACGTCCGATGGAAGGGACTAGCGTCCCAGTTTCTCACGCAGCCATCAGTGCTTTGTCGTTGCTTAGCAAGCAGAGATACTACAGTGTACCAACTGAGCTGCAATACCAGTCATTTGACAAAAGAGATTATGATACCACTAAAAGAACATCCTTTTTTCAAAAACAGGCTACTCCAAAGTCCTCACAAAAAAAATATGTTTTTTTTTTTTATAAATCTTATCAAATATTTGTATTTGGAAAATATATAAGAAAGCGTTCTCCCTACGTTTGATGACAAAGCGGTATTGTGTGGCAATCCGCACTGAAGCGCACTCTTACTGGATTGAAAGTGATTCACGAATATTCAGGAATTCACTTTTCGGCGAGGAGCGCGTGAATTGAATCAGTTATCGGGGCTGGGAATCGGGTGTTAGAATTCATTCTATATACAGAGTATGCCGAATAGTCTAGTGTTTTCTATTGCTTCCGTATATGATTTTGTCATAGCTACATATAAAAATCTACTGATGTCATAGATGCACAAGCCATGGTTGCCAGCCACGAGATGGACAGACGACCTCATACAAGTGGCGGGAAGACGCTGGATGCAAGCCGCTTCCAATCGGTCTTTTTGGAAATCCATGGGGGAGGCCTATGTCCAACAGTGGACTTCTTATGGCTGAGATGATGATGATGATGTCAAAGAGGTAATATATTATGATTATTTGGAGCCAGAATAAAAAATATGAATATTTGGAAATAATAAGTGCCGAGTTTGTTTTAAGTAGCTACCAAAGGGTAGTTTTTCAAATTTTGTTTTTCTTATTTGGTCGACTTTGCACACGGAAGTCTCGATGATACTTGGAAGGCCAAAACTCGCACTACCTCAGATTTGTGATTTTAACCGACTTCAAAAAAGGAGGAGGTTCTCAATTCGACTGCAAGTTTTTTTTGGTAGGTCATACTTCAAAGGTTTTTTACTGACTGAGTACTGTTCAGCACTGGAAAAATATGTTATTTAAATAAACGAATTGTATATTTTGAAGTCGGTTTTTTCAGTTTTTTTAACTACATTTTTTTATAATCATAACAAACATTATAATAAAGTGTTAAAAGAAAAACAACAATGAGTTTTTAGTGTTTATTCAATTCAAAAACACAACATTATAACACAAAATTCTGCTCACAGGTCGGACATTACCTAGTACGCTTTTTCTCAATGTTCAAACAACATTCCCAAGCGCAAAAGTTGCATCAGGGAACTGCTCTTATCTGCTCTCATCATCATCATCAGCCACAAGAAGTGCATTGCTGGACACAAGCCTTTCCTAACCCCATACTGTATTTTTTCGGAGTGTTTTTGACACAATAGCTAATAATGTATATACCTATAATCATTTGTTAAAGTAACAAAAAAAGTAAAACTGCAGCTATGAGTAACAAACACTTGAGACACACTTAAACACTTGACACTTTAAATTTAACAAAATCTATAAAACGATTTCTTTTTTTCAAAACTTAAAACAACTTGATACTTTTTCTCGAGATGTCCCCCAGCCCTGTTAGCACTTATTGCCCCAAACAATAGACCCCACTTCAAGTCTCAGGAAATTAGCGACCTTTTCCTGCATTCCGCGCCGTTTAACGAAAAAACGGCGAACTTTATTGCCGTTCTAACTTGGAAACAAAAAATATTATACTTTAGAAACTGTACATTTTGTTTCAACTAGGGATGTTGAACAATTTTTGGGCGGCAAAAATGTATGCAACATTGAATTGAATCAACTTTTTTTTTATAATTACCCATAGTTCATCTATTGAGTGGAGCTAAAAACTCTCCCAATTCTCGTTGGCCTAGAATTACGGGATTTTACAAAAAGCAAAGTCTTATAACAAAGGAAAATGACCTTTATTATAACGCCATTAAATGAAAATAAATCCTGCCATTACAAATTAACACCTTTGAAATTTACACGAAAACATTGTAGTCAACGACATTTTTTTTTTGTTTCAGCTATTTTTTAAATGGAGGAATAATAGGCATACGGAAGTCGTGGTATATGAAACGAATTTGTACCGGCTCGATCTTTTTTTTTGCTTGACCGTTTCTTATTTTCGTTACCAACCAGAAGATTCATTTGCGATATAAAGATGCTTAGATTATATTGTTATAACGAAAACTCCCACTTAGGAACGAAAACACCCACTCCGGAACGAAAACACCCACTCAGGAACGAAAACATCCACTCAGGAACGAAACCCCATTCAGGAAGTGTATTCCACATGTTTGCAGTATGATATAAATGTAATTAAAGCGTTTCGTTCATTTTTAGGGTTCCGTACCCAAAGGGTAAAATCGGGACCCTATTACTAAGACTTCGCTGTCTGTCTGTCTGTCTGTCTGTCTGTCTGTCTGTCTGTCTGTCTCCAGGCTGTATCTCATAAACCGTGATAGCTAGAAAGCTGAAATTTTCACAAAAGATGTATTTCCGTTGCCGCTATAACAACAAATACTAAAAATTAAAAAAAATTCAATATTAAGGGGGGTCCCCATACAATAAACGTGTTTTTTTCGTATTTTTTTGCTCAATATTAAAAACGGTAACAGGTAGACGCTTCAAATTTTCACAGAATATTTACTTGTATATTACCTTTCAAAATAAATAATTAAATAACAATAAAATAAATATTAAAGGGGGGCTCCCATACAACAAACGTAATTTTTAAGCAATTTTTACTCGATCTTAATTAACAGGTAGAAATTTGAATATTTGTAAGTAAATATTTAGAAATATATTAACTATTAAAATAAATACCTAATCTAATACATAAAAACTCACAAAATGAAAATAATCCGTGCATCTAAACGCGAGCGAGCGCCGCGCCGCGGTGTGGTGGTGGCGCGAGCGCGAGGCGGTTGCTAAGCAACGGCCGCGCGGGTAGCAGGGGAGGTAACATCACGGAGCGAGCCATAGCCGCGCGTATTCGCGCGAGCGTCGTCATGTTGCCCGGATGTGTATCGAAAACCTACCTATAAGTTTGCAATTTACTACTTTGAATTTCGTTGATTTCTCGTTATTTTATAAACAGATCTAAACTTTGTAGTATTATAGATGATAGTACGGAACCCTTCGTGCGCGAGTCCGACTCGCACTTGGCCGATTATTGAAATATCAACCTCATGATGGATTTTCTACAAAATCCGGTTTTTGTATGATTAGATTTTTTAGCCCATCAGAGAAATATAGTTCTAGTGTCCTGGGTATATCTTATAGGTATATTATAGGTACATCCTGGGTATTATGTCTGTATTGCTCCCACATCAGTAAATAAATGACGCATATGACACAGAATACATTATTAGTATGTAGGCACATACAGAACGGTCAATCTCCGCCTCCCACCAATTTAGGGTTCCGCACCCGCTCCCCGCGCTCGCCCTATCGTTTGCCGGAGTTTGTCATTCCAAGACAGGAGTCTGCCAATTGATATCACAAACGAGCGGCATGGCAACCTTACGACGACCTTAACTTCATGCATGTGTCGTTATATACAGACGTCAACCTGCGTATTCCCGAACCTGCGTATTGCGAAGTTCCCGGCAGCTTAGTGGTGAGACCGTCTGACTTGCGATCCGCAGGTCCTGAGTTCGAATCCCATGGCACGCACCTCTGTCTTTTCGAAGTTATGTGCGTATTGTTGATTGCCGCCAACTTCAAACGGTGAAGGAAAACATCGTGAGGAAACCTACATGTCTGAGAGTTCTCAATGATCTTGAAGATGTGTGAAGTCTGCCAACCCGCACTTGGCCAGCGTGGCAGACTATGGCCTAACCCTTCTCACGATGAGAAGATGGCCCATTCCCAGCAGTGGGACAGTTTGTACAAACAGGGCTGATAAAAAAAAAAAACCTGCGTATGAGTCGGTGAATAACGCGCCGTTGGAGTGTACGACGTGTGCCAGTGATACACATTCTTGTTGCGTACTGCACAGGAATGGAATTCTTTGAATCCGCCACCTCTGTTTTCTGAGACCTACAATCTTGGAATTTTCAAGGCTAGATGAATAGATATCTTCTAGATCGACGAGATCCATCCTCGGCCACACCGTCGCTTAACATCAGGCGAGTTGGTGGTCAATCGTAGATCTATCTTGTATATAAAAAAAAAAATGGGCGAATTTAACCGGATTCCTGTTGAACTTGGCCGGACCAACTACGCATCTATTTTCAATTTTTCAAAGCTGAATGTTTTCCATCTCCAGGGAAATTAGGTATAACTCGAGGTCTCCGCTGTCTCAGCTAATGCTGCGCCTTCATTAAAAGTGCCAGCGAAACTGAGAAAAATATACCATTTTCATTCGTTCCCATAATACGTGATTACTTTTTAGATGAGCATTCTTTGACTTATTTCGCAGTACGCAGAGGGATTTGCGCTAAGACCTTTTTTATTGGAAGTTGGATCAACTTATTAAAGTCAAGAGAAATAATAGTAGGCAAGTATATGCAGAGCCCTGGGGAGCGGGATCTACGTGACTTTGTTAAACCTCAGATACTGTGTGAAGTTACTTGTTTCACAGTTTTTAGTCATTAGTAAGTTTTATCAAGTAATATTTTAAGAAACAAAAAAAACTGACTTCAAAGTACGCCACCTTGGACGACATATTTTTCCAGTTATTTTGTTATAAACATCAAAACACTGAACCGATTTTGATAAAATTTCTACAGGGCCACCTGGGACACTTTTGAACAATAAAAAAAAACAAATTGGTCCAGGTGACTTCAAGTAATCGTAGTAACATACATAAAAAAAAAGATTCTGAAAAAATTGAGAACCTTTTCGGAAATCGGTTAAAAAGTGTTTTGAACAAACCACTTTTTATAAATTAAACCAAGTTCAATAGGAATCCGGTCAAATCATGATAGTGTCGCATATCATGATAGTGATATCAAATGATACGATAACGATATGATAATTAATATTTACGTACCTAATTAGGTAACTGTGTATTGAAAAAAATTGCTTGCTAAGCTTGATTAAAAAAGTTTAGTGGAACAGACTATATCCATGCTTAACATAGTGAAACAATTAAACTAGGGCTCAATATGCGGCTAGATATGCGGCTTGTAGCCAACCACAATGACGGATTATCCGTGGGGATAATTGGCATGTCCAGCGCAGCTGCCGCCTGATGTCTACTAGGAGTTTGAGGGATATGGGTACTTGTGGTTAGCTCTCTGCTGGTGAAGTGACGGAAGTAGGTAGAGGTGTGGGTAATTTATTTATTTGTAGTAAAAATAAAATAAAGTAGTCCTATGGCCAGTAAACTGCAAGCACAGTTTTTGATATTTTGCTACGTATCCTTTCGAGGCATTTTATAGTTTGATATATGACATATTTAGAATTTCAAATATGAGTAAAAACGCTCATGAGGTTGGTCAAAGCCGTGCCATCAAAACGAGGGCTGATTTTGCTTACATTTGAATATAATAATTAGTGTTAATATGTAATCTATTTATATTTTACTTCAACCTCCCCCCCACCACTTTTCAAAAATCGCCGACAGCAATAAACTGTTGGTACGCACTTTAAATCTGTCCGATTCTTAACACATACGCTATTTTTTATAATATCCTTGGAAAATGAAGTTTTCCTGCAGAATAGCGGGTGAAACCGCGGGGCGCAGCTCTAAGTATGCTATAAAAATCGAATCCCGCAAAAATAAAAGAACCTTATTATCAACCTAGTTTATAATAGTGTAAGAGTATGCTAGTTTAATACTTCCCTCCTAAAATCAAGAAGACAAAGGATTATAAAGTAAATAACGGCTCTATAAATCCCTAAAACCAAAATGCTGTTTCCCTCAGGCAAGATGCAAAATCATGTTTCTCTACTCTGTCTTCATCAAAATGAGGCATCGTTAAAGATTCCCTGTAAGTAACTCTATCCTTGAAACTCCATTTTATTATGTTCACGTTTTAAAACATAAGAATAAGCGATTTTTTTATTAATTTAAATAATTATTTTTTTATGTAGTCTTAAATTGTAGATTTAGTACAGGTATAGTCATAATTCTTAGTATAGTTTTTTCTTGCAAGCATGTTCAATTTAATTTATCCGAAATAAAGTTATTCATCTATTAAATAAATAAATATTAATTAACATTTCACATAATACCATCTAGCCCAAACTAAGCAAAGCTTGTATTATGGAAACTAGATGGGTGTTGTATATGTCAATGTATGTATACATATGATATATAGGAACACCAAGACACAGAACAAACATCCATGCTCATCACACAAATGTTTGCCCTGGGTGGGGATTCAACCCACGACCTACAGCTCGGTAGGCAGTCATACTACCACTGAGCCATGAGGCCTGTCAAATAAAAATTTTAAATCAGGGCTCCGCCATGCCATTTTTAGATGAGTAGTAATTATAATTGGCGGAGTAAGCGCATAATAAACATACAAAAAAAACTACATTACAGTAAAACAATTACAGTCGAGTTTAGAACCTCCTTTTTTGGAAGCCGGTTGAAAATAGGCTTACGCTTGACCGCTAACTAAGTTTTCGGAAACTAAAAACTACCGCGCCTACAATTTAAGCTATTTCAATAAAATTCTAAGCACTACCTAAGCACACCTAAGTTTAAGTATATCTACACTAGTTAATTAGGTACGGCCATACCGAAAAACGTTACAATTAACTTTAAGCAATGGTTATCATATTTTGTCAACTTCTCGCTTACACGTAATGACACTTGCGGAAAGATGACAGAGAATTTAAGACGTTGGTTAAAGTTAAGTAACATTTTTCGGTAAGGCCTTTAATCTCGTGAGTTCATCACTTGCGCCGCATCTAACGTCTTCTGAACTAAACCGTAGTCCAGAACAAACAGCGTGCATATTCATGCGATGCAGCTGCAAATATTTGTTGTAGGAGCTCACCCGAGCTCGATGCATGAACCACGACTTTGTGCTGTACTTGATTGTGTTGTGAATGGAAGCAGTGAGGGAGATTTATGGCCATGCCTGCCGCAGTTGGGACATTGGATCTCAAATTTGAATATAAACTTTAGGAATTTATGTGATTACAGCAGTTAATTAAAAAAAGTATAATTATGAGAACCAACATGTGTTGTCTATTGAGCCCTCTGAATTTGGCACTAATACGATCTAGGGTTCAATATTATAATAGTTTTTTTTTCAATAGTATACTTTAAACATAAACGTGATGTACATAAGTTTAAGTAATATTATATGGATGTTGAACAATATTTTTCAGGTCTTTATCGTAGGATATAATGTATGTACACACAACCAAAAAATATTTAACCACTTCTTAGGTAGTCGGAAAAAATAAAACTACCTAAGTACTTTCTTTTTAATGATTTCAAAGGTTTTCGCGTTTTGACTCATTGAAATTAAATACTTTTTTATTACTAACTAATTACTATTAAAAACTTTTTAACTGATTTGTCGCGTATATTTTACATATGTAATTTTATGATCTTACGTTTTGAACACTGCAGCATCCGTAGTCACAGTTACTTTCTACTTGGCAGCAAATATTATTAACGTAGGTAATATTTGTAGGTACCTAAATAAGCAAGAACTTTTTCAAAAGATTATATCATTTAGAAAATGTTTTTCGCCCACTCACCTGAAGGAAGCCGACGACGTAGCGATCTACGATGAAGTATATACGCTTAACAAACTTCCTTCCCTTACATCTTACTTACGTTAAAAGCAATCACGTCGGCACCTGTCCCTATGGTCATCGCTGCATTCAAAGCAGACAAGAGGTCCATAATTACTTAACTAAGACGCTTGGGACAGCTACTAGTTAACTTTGGACAGCCGTTCAACTCGCTCTCTAACTAATGAACCTTGTACGGAATCCGCTTATTTAGTTTTAGGTGCATAATTAGATAACTGTGGATTTTATTTGTCGGACATGATGCTTTCAATGAACTTCTTGCAATCTGCATATTTAATTATTTATATTTCCTTACGATCTAAAGTCACAGGTGATGAAAAAGTGCTATATAATGTTTTCTCAGCTTTTCGAGATTATTGCTAAATGAAATAAAACAAAAAAGACAACTGTCATCTAGACTCACCTGTGACTGTCTGTGACCACGGACGCTACAGTGTTAGAAACGCGAGGTTATAAAATTATGTAAAATTTACGCAATAAATCCGTTAAAATTTGTATCATTTCAAAGTGATATTTTCTTATTTGTGAGAGTTGTATTGTTATTGTTACACAATGATGTTTATGACACTGACAGACAAATCTAATAACACTTCAATTCGGACAAGTTGTTTAGGCAGTATGAGGTATTCACATACACATACCTACATAAAACATATATACGTACACTCGAAAAACATAACTCTGCTTTTTGCGTAGTCAGGTAAATAATCTGTCGTAGTTTTGTATGTATAAATAAAAATTCCGGGGGTCAACAAACTGTTTGTGGACTACTAACATAATATACATATATTATGTACATACATATTTATCACGCAAGCAAACGTCAGCCTGTCAATTATGAAAAAAAAAGTTTAACCAACAATATAAAAATACTCGTTATCATATACAAAAACATAGCCTAAAAACTTATTCGAAATAGCCCTTACTCGTCCCGCCGTGCCAGGCTTATTCCGTCTCAAACACCCTTTAAAATCTTATCTAGCACGTTTACAAAATTCATTCACAAATAAATCAAGGTATAACACGTATTTATTTACACGCGAACGCATAAATAAACTTGAAACAACAACACAATAGCGCGTTATCAACACTCTACCCCCTTTTAAATACAAGAAGGATGGTTGCGATCTACGAAACAACGGCTCTACACAAGATAAAGGTGGCAAGCGGCAGTGTTATGGTTAATAGTGGTATTATATATATATAATACCTAAAATCTATTTTTAACAGACTTCCAAAAAGGGGAGGTTCTCAATTCGTCGGAATCTTTTTTAAAAAATGTATATTCCCGATTACTTGAAGACACCTGGACCAATTTGTTTTTTTTTTAAAGGGTATTAATTTCTATGCGGTTCCGTAGAAATTTTATCAAAATAGGTGCCCCCCCCTCTAGAGATTTAAAAAATGTAGCCAACTGCAATGCAATCAAAGTCCTAAGGCCGTGCAATTGTACCTGTACCTACAATTCATAGTTTTCTCATCCTCCATAATATTAACTTGCCCCTTTGGGCCATAGGCTGGCGACGCCCTTGTGTGGATGTACTAGAAGCTTCTATTTCTAGAACATTGGTAAAAATACCAACTACCTAACATCTTACATCCAGAAAATCTGTCCAACAATGCCCTTTAGAACCTCAGCGGTGATACAATAGCGAACAAAAGAGTTGTGCGCGAGCGTGACGAGAGCCCAAAGTGATTTACTGCGTTCGCGTGACAAGATTATGTACGCACTTGTGCGGTTCGCTGTACGCTAGGGTTATCTAGACAACGCGTTGTTTATTTATGGCGCTTCTACGAGCTTCAGATTGGACGAAGGAGAAACGTAGGTAATAACGGATAATAACCTCCAACGAACTTCTTTGTGTGTGTGTGTGTGTGTGTGTGTGTGCGTGTGTGTGTGTGTGTGTGTGTGTGTGTGTAGTGATTGTGCATCGATTTTGCTCTTTCCCAAACTCATTGATCGCGACCATACTTATTTTAAAAATCGAACTTTAAATTTAGTAGTTACCCTTTTGTATACTAAAATAAATTACAAATTCAAGATAATATTATTATTTTTTGATTTAGCCGCCATTTTAGAAATTTTGCCGTACCGCGTACGAAGCCGCAGCGAGTATGTTAATAAATAAATATTTTATTGGGACAAAAACTTACTAATCAAACAATCGCACACTAAATAACTATTATTACTATCGGGATACTTACTTGGTTCGCGTTAATTTTGAGCTTGCGATATTTCAGCACAGTAACATGTTCACGGGTGAAAGGTAAATAGCCCGTTAATAATAATACTGACTATCGTGGTAGCTTAAAAAAGTATTAAACACACACTACTTCACAAACCATTAAGCTTTTCTCACAATTTCGCTCCAGATCAGTATGATGATGATTGTTGCCAAAGGGAGCCGCCATGACTAAATTGTTAATTAGCGTATTGATTGCACAGAAAGTTACTCTATGTAATTAAAGCACAGCGGCGCCCTCATCCCACAGCGGCTCTCTTTGTGAACTACTCAAACAGGCAGAAATTTAATTATTAAGAATAAATATGCTAAGCATGTTTGATACAAAAATTTACAAAGATATATTTATGCCAACATTATAGTCAGTGCAGAAACGGGCGGAAGTGACGTAATATCCAATTAACCTGCGGATGCAGTTCCACTTTGTGACGCCATTAGATCCGCGTGCGCTGCGCTGATATGGCCTCCCATACTCCATAACCAGTTGCGAAATATACACCTTCGACAATTATTTGAAACAAAAACAGTTAGGAAATGAATACCTAGTTATGCATCCCCCTCATCCCTCTGCCTTAGATTAAAAAGTCTTACTCAGCAAAACATATTGTTTCCCACAACTTTATCAGTGCTGAGTAAGACTACTGAGGAGCGGGCCACCGCCGTAGCATAAGTTAGCTGTAAGGTTTTGTAATAGATTTTATTCATTAATATTAGAGCCTTTGCATCGGCTACACCTAGTGTTAGAGCCTCCAATTCGGCTACCATATTTTAAGTTAGTCATTAAAGGCTCTATATCGCCTATACATTTTTTTATTGTAGTTTTAAAAAAAAAACTAGAAAGCGTTCCCGAAATTTAACTGGCGCAGCCGGTAGGATTCGCGCGTATAGTGCTGCGCTAGTTTCGTGATTACAGGTATCAAAATTTGCCTGCCCGCGGAATCGCCAGCATCGTGTGAATCCGACGAACCAAACAAATTAGTTAAACGACGGAGCATCAGTATGGAAGCGGCCGGTTGGTGAGTAAAACTTTTCGTCATCCTTCCCGTTCCATACCCTTCCTAGAATTTTGTTATAATTGAGATAAGACTTCTCTCGATATAACTTGCTCGGTGATTAAAGCATAAACCTCTGCTTAGTCTACCATTATAGATAAGATTTGTATAATATAACTTGCTCGGTAACTAAAACATAAACCTTTGTTTAGTCTACCATTATAGATAAGACTTATAGAGTAGGGACACTATATTTTAGGAAATAATAGGATTTTTGTGTAAATTTATTTTTGTGTTTTATATCGTGTGTATTTTTGTGTTTTATATTTGCCTATTACAAAAATGGCCCAATCAGAGCAAATTAACCCCATCCCTCGGGAAATTTTAAACCTCATCCCTATATACGGGGGTGATAAAGGGCAATTAAATCTGTTCATTAGAAAATCTGAATATGTAATAAGCAGGTATAGGGGCGACGCTGCCCAAGACTTATATGTATTTCAATGTATAACTAGCAGGCTCAAAGACGATGCAGCCTCGTTAGTATCTGAAAGAGAGGACATAGAGACATGGAGTAGTTTAAAAGAACTACTCAAACAACATTTTGGAGACCCGCGTAGTGAGCAATGTATAAACATTGAACTCGAAACTATGAAAATTAAAACTGGTGAAAATTATTTGGAATTTTGTAACCGCGTACAGGGTGTTCGGTCACTATTAATTTCTAAAGTAAATATGTTAAATGACCCCGATTTAAAACGCGCCAAAACCACTATATATAATAACACATCTCTAAATGTTTTCCTATATAATTTACCGGAAGATATGGTGCGCATAGTTAGGTTAAAGGCACCAGCGACCTTAGAAGATGCCTTAAGTATTGTATTGGAGGAAGTTAATTTCCTTGAGCAATACAACATGCGGAAACGCATACATGCTAGTAACAGCCATCAACTCGCGTCCAAACCACCCCTACCGCAACAATCAACCCCTATGAACTTTAAATTTGGTGTAAATCAACAACCTAGTGGATTTAAATTTGGAATTAACCCACAATTCACTGGACCAAGATTTCCAGCGGCAATACCGAACAACCCCTTGCCAAAATTTAATTTCGGCAACCAACAAGCGTCATTTAGGCCTCAAGGTCCCACACAAAATTTAGGGTACCGACCTCAGTTTGGATACAGACCCCAATTCGGATATACCCCGCAGCTGGGATACCGCCCTCAAATTCTCACGCAACAACCAACAGGGTTCCGCCCGAATTTCCCCCAAGGAAATACAGGGATGACACCCCCAAAATTCGGCTATACACCACCAAGAGTCAATGCAGTTCCCCTACAAGATCCTGATGTATCAATGAGAACCGCTTTACAAAAGCCACCTGAAGGTTTCAAATTAAACGAGTTAGTCAGTCTCGAAGAAGAACCACAGTACGAGTGGGACGCACCTCCGTACGAATACATAGAAGAAGCCCAGCAAGAATTTTATGAGAATGAATTCGAGACCCCACAGACAGACCCTCTTCAAGGACAAGGACAGTATATTGATGAAAATTTTTATTTAACAGCCTCCCCAGACAACAAATTATAGAATTAAATTGCGACCCCACACTCAAGCTACCCCATATATATCTACCCGAAATAGATGCAATAATGATGATTGATACAGGTAGCACAAGGTCATTCTTAAGCCCTTCTAAAGCTTACCAATATTATTACAACTTTATCAGACCGGAGCACTTCCGAGTAGTAAGCACTCATGCATCTAGCTCGCACAACGAAGTTGCTGAAATCCCCTTACCACCAAGCTTCCAAAGCAATGAGCAACATAAATTCTACCTATACGACGTAGACCCGCGCTATGACGGCCTTGTCGGAAATGATTTGCTACGACAATTAGATGCCGTGATAGACCTAAAAAACTCAGTTCTGGAAATGAAAAACACCCGAATTCCAATAATTAACACAAACTTAAATTATGAAATAGAAATTCAGCCGCGCTCTGAGCAACGAGTCAAGTTGCCCATAGACCAGCACTCAGGCGAAGCTGTATTAAATTACAGAAAATTTGGTCCCGGCGTGCGTATGCCCAGTGCGCTAGTAAATTGTATCAATGGGTATGCCTCCACAGTCATACAAAACACTACAGATGAAAGGGTGATTTTAACCGTAAAACAACCCCTAAAGGTAACTAAATACGTAAGCAACGAGTGTGACCTTCACTTTAATACAAATACGACTGACATACGGACTGAAATAACGCTTGAAGAAAATTTATCAAAATTAAGACTCGACCACACGAATAAGGAAGAACACGACAAAATTTTTAAACTCTGTAAGGAGTACAAAGACATCTTCCACTGCGACCAACTACCCCTAACATTTACCAACCAAGTAAAGCATCGAATTCGCACCAAAAATGAAGACCCAATTTACGTAAAACCCTACAGACAGGCCCCAGCTCAAAGTGAGGAAATAAGCAAACAAGTAGACAAAATGCTACAGGACAACGTAATCCAGGAGTCTCATTCTCCATGGAATGCCCCCGTGCACCTGGTGCCCAAAAAGCTGGATGCATCAGGAGAACAAAAATTTAGAATGGTCATCGATTACAGACGTCTAAACGAGATAACTATCGACGATAAATACCCCCTACCAAATATATGTGACTTATTCGATAAATTAGGTAAAAGTGCTTACTTCAGCACGATTGATTTAGCCAGTGGCTACCACCAGATCGAGGTAGAACAGCAACATAGACAGAAGACCGCCTTCAGCACCCAAAATGGCCACTTCGAATTTTTACGAATGCCATTCGGTTTGAAGACCGCCCCCGCGACTTTTCAGCGAACAATGGACCATGTTCTTCGAGGACTACAAGGACTCCACTGTATGGTGTACCTTGATGACGTCATCATCTTCTCATCAAGCCTAGAAGAACACATCCAAAAACTACGGCTAGTTTTTGAAAGACTCAGACAAACAAATCTAAAAGTACAACTAGACAAATCGGAATTTTTACGTAAAGAAGTGCTGTACCTCGGACACACAATTACGAGAGACGGACTAAAACCTAATAACGACAAAATTAGAGCTGTACTAAATTTTCCAATTCCAAAAACCACCACGGAAATCAAGAGTTTCCTCGGATTGGTCGGTTATTACCGCAGATTTATTCCTAATTTCGCAAAAATTACCCAGCCACTAACGGCGTGTTTAAAAAAACGCAATAAAATTATCATCGATCAAAATTATATAGACGCATTTAATAAGTGTAAAGAGCTTCTGACGCACGCACCCCTCTTACAATACCCCGACTACGAAAAACCTTTCATCCTCACTACCGATGCATCAAATGTAGCCTTGGGAGCCGTTCTTTCTCAAGGGCAAGTAGGTAGCGATAAGCCAGTAGCGTACGCCAGCAGAACTCTAAGCGACACCGAGACTCGCTATAGCACAATAGAGAGAGAGCTACTCGCCATCATTTGGGCGACAAAACATTTTCGGCCATATCTCTATGGACGAAAATTTTACATATATACAGACCATAGACCACTAGCATGGCTAAATTCTTTGAAGGACCCCAACAGCAAACTAACACGCTGGAGGTTAAGACTCCAAGACTTCGATTTCGAAATCATTTATAAAAACGGCAAACAGAACACCAATGCAGACGCCCTTAGCAGAATCAAGGTCAACGCCCTAGACTCAGAAGAAGATAGAGACTCAATGGCAGTAAATGTAGACAGAAAAGAACGGAAACTGAAGAAGGAAATGGATGATGTAGTGCAGAACATCGTGCGGCTGTCAGCCAAAAGAAAACAAAGAAAGAACTCATCCACAACAACAGTGTCAGACAGCAGCGATACTATGTCTGCCAGCCACATAAGCATATCGGACTCAGAGAGGACACGGACACTCTCCGAGCTCTCTATTGAAAGGCCGGTTATACAGTCGCCGCCTGAAAGCTGCGACTCACAAACAATTCACTCAGCTGCCGATATGGAATCCACCGGAATACCCATTTTACACGAAGCCATCGATAACAAACCAAATCAAATTTTAGTGTTTTCATGGCTAAAAAACGAACTGCTTGTAAAAAATATTTCCCGTGAAAAGCATAAAATATTGGAAATCTTTCTTCCAACCAACAAACCGGAACTAGTTAAACAATTTTTGAAGGAATACGTGAAACCTAAATTAAAATATTTTATCTACTTTGAAGAAGAGGAACACCGCCGACAGTTCAGCAATATAGTTATATCTTTATTTAAAAGAAACACGATAATCCTGTACGAATGTACAGAAAGAGTAGTGTACGTAGAAGCGGAGAGCGAGCAGAAAGCAATAGTACTGAAATATCATGAAGGAAAGACATGCCATCGTGGCATAAAGGAGACATTGGTCAGACTCCGCAGGAACTACTGTTGGAATAAGATGGAAGAGACAGTAGCAGCCATCATTAATTCCTGTGACCCATGCAAGAAGATGAAATACGACCGCAAGCCGCTCAAACCCGCCCTGCAGCTCACTCAAACCCAAGATGCCCCATTCCAGGAGCTTTTCATAGACCTGTTTACCATAGACGGTAAATATTACCTAACTCTCATAGACGCATTTAGTAAATTAGGACAAGCCATAGAAATCTCAAACAAATCTACCCCGGAAGTTGTAAGAGCCCTTATGACTTACTTCTCCTTCTATGGAATTCCAAAGAAAATAAGCTCAGATCCCGGAAAAGAGTTTAATAACGAATTAATGAAAGAATTTCTCAGCCTCTACAAAATAGAACAACACATAGGTACAGTAAACAACCCTAATTCAATGGGACTTGTGGAACGATTTCATTCCACAATTATCGAAATATATAGGCTAGCTAAGTACGAACAAAAATGTACCGACGCTGCCTCCATCATGACGTACTCAGTCATGGCTTATAACCACACTATACATACAGCTACCGAACTCACCCCATTCGAGACAGTCTTTGGCCACACCGATACGGACAACCCATTTAATATAGATTTTGAAAAACTCTACATACAGCAATTAGTAAAAGACCACGAGAAACGTACAAAATTTTTGTATAAACATTTGGCCGAAAAAATGATAGCGAAAAAGGAAAAGGTTAAGGAAAAACGAGGAGGTGAAACATACGTTGAGCTTCCCGAAGGGAAAACTGTTTACGTAAAAGACATAAACAAAAGAAAGAGTAAAGACAAACCGAGATATAAGAAGGCAAAAGTAGTAGGAACCGTCAAAAGAAACATCGTCCCCATAAAAGTAGAAACAGAAAGAAGAGATACGAGCGCCCCAATTAAAAACGTCAAACGCCCTCCACAACATAGTCTCCAAAATGTTAGATAGCCTTGTAAACGCTACCGAATTAATTCACCAAACTCTTTGACTCTGGACACGCGCCTAAAAAGGGTTGAAACCACTCTGAAAGAAACAGTAAATAGAGATAATAGTTTAGCTGTATCCTCATATATTTTAGGAATGTATAACTTATTCCTGAGTAACTTTCGTACCATATTTATAAAATTGAGTGAAATCGAGACAGCAATAGCACTAAGCAAGAGCTCTATCTTACACCAATCCATTGTGAATTCCACCGAGCTGTTATATCACCTAAAACTGATATCAAATGTTGGAAATTTAGTATATGAACCTAATGAGTTTAATTTAGTTAAAATTGAGGAAACTGTTTCCGTAAAATCATATATAAAGAAAAATCAGATAACATTTGTTATGGAAGTTCCACTTACAGATAGCTATACGTATAATTATTATAAAATGTTCACCATCCCTATTTTCCTTGAACAAGAGAACCAGACCTTAGCTGTGTTTCCCAACTACCCTTACCTATTGACGAAAGGGATGAAGTATCAACCGGTCACAACGCCGTGCCACCCTCTCGCTGCTGAAGACCAGTTCCTGTGTAACGACGACAACATGGCCTTGTACAGCGGACCTACCTGCGAGGAACAATTACTTAAATTCGAGAACGACCTCGGTTGCTGTAAGCAGCACCCCGTACTTCTGGAAAAGACAAAACTCCAGAAAATCAACGCTGAAAGCTGGATACTCTACACTAAGGAGAGGACAGCTATTACCAAAACATGCGCAGGGGAAGTCTATAAGTACCCGGTATACGGAACCTACGTCATGACACTCGACGAGCCATGTGACGTAGAGGTCAACGGTTTAAAAATACGTCACCACCAAATCTACATTGAGACAGATGTCGTCGCTCCGCTGGCCATCGTCAATCTACCAACGCTTCGCCGGAATACAACCCAGTTAAGTGCACACGCACTGAACATGCACGAGGTCAATCTAGACAAAGTTAAATACTTATCGTTTGCCCTAAAAAATAGTGAAGTGTTTGAAGCCATTACAAAAAGAGAAAGTGACTCTAACAGTGCCTTAGTTTACGCCGCGATAGGCCTCGTAGTATTAAGCCTATGTATAACCATATCATACGTGTTTTATAATAAGATAATTTTTATTTTACGAAATTATCGGAAAAGCCCTCAAATCGAGCATCCCGATAATTTCTCTCTTAGGGAGGGAGGAGTTATGCATCCCCCTCATCCCTCTGCCTTAGATTAAAAAGTCTTACTCAGCAAAACATATTGTTTCCCACAACTTTATCAGTGCTGAGTAAGACTACTGAGGAGCGGGCCACCGCCGTAGCATAAGTTAGCTGTAAGGTTTTGTAATAGATTTTATTCATTAATATTAGAGCCTTTGCATCGGCTACACCTAGTGTTAGAGCCTCCAATTCGGCTACCATATTTTAAGTTAGTCATTAAAGGCTCTATATCGCCTATACATTTTTTTATTGTAGTTTTAAAAAAAAAACTAGAAAGCGTTCCCGAAATTTAACTACCTATATAATTCAAAAATCCCCCACGACAACAAAATTCTATAAAATACTAAATTAGTAAATCTTGTATACATAACTTCTAATTAAATTAACCTAATTGGTTGGAAAAAATATGAAAAGAGTACAACAGTATCAAGAATCATCCGGAGAGAGGAAAGAAAATTGAGCTAGATGATGGAGACACCTTTCATCGCTTCACTCACTCGGTCAATTAAGTAGCTATAATTTCTAACAACCCAACGATCCAGTGTCTAATATTTCAAACGATCGATAGTCTAAAGAATAATCCAGTCACTGTCTTACCCATTAGAAACATCATGGGTGTGAGCGTGACTAACATATCTACTGTGGACTACGTCAGAATATGGAGCCCGGTTCTTAATTAAGGTAAGCTTCAACTCATCAGAGTGACCGCATTTGAGTCCCTTTGGCATATAAAAGTTCTTGCTTTGAAAATTTCATATTAATGAGGGTCAGTGTAGCTATGTCCAGGTTTGTAGTTTGTAGAGAAGCTTTAGTTTAAAACTATTATAGAAATAATGAAAAAGTTAAATTAAACCTTCAAAAGTTGTAATGGTGGATTTTGCCCGACTGCGCCAGAAGGAGGGTTATGAATATATTTATGTACCTATGTGGGTATGTACGTATATTTCTATATTATCTCCTACAGCATAAACAGCTAGACCGATTTTGATGTGCGAGGTGTCGTTATATTTTTCTTCACTCCATAGGTATCTTAGACTATATTTATTGTAATAAAAAAGTGCTTTTTCGTAACCACTAAAGAACTATTAATAAACAAGTGATTTCATTATGAATTTGCTAAATAATACGCATTTACCTTTTATAAAGATATTGCGCATACTTTCTCACAAAAAAGTATTCTCAACCGCGTATCAAGCGTAACGAAATTTTAAATTACCTAGTCTTGCCATAAATATTGTCACGAAGAAAAAAAATATTTTTTTATTGCAAATAATATTTATTACTTTTACAGTGTGTTAGTTTAATACATAAATATAAAACAATTTAAAATATAAAAGCTTATTCGAAGTGGTCTCCATTGGCTGCAATACAGTCCTTTAAAGGTTGAGGACAGATAACAATAGAAGCACGCACTCTTCTCATGGGAAAATTCTTCACTGCCAATCGTATGGATTGTTTTAGGGACTCCAAATTATCATGGCGTTTAGAGCAAGCCATACTCTCTAAAACTGACCATAAATCATAATCCAGCGGATTAAGATCAGGACTAGACGACGGCCAGTCTTCAGCTCTGATGAAGTCCGAAACGTTCACTTCCAACCAAGACTGCGTGAACCGAGCTTTATGACCTGGCGCGGAGTCTTGTTGGAAGGACCATACTTGGTTATTGAACATGGTGTTGTTAAGGGGCTTAACTACCTTCTCAAGAATGGTATTTTGATACACTTGTGCCGATGTTTTGATTCCTTTTTCACAAAAATATGGCTCAGTCACTCCTTCATAGCTAACACCCCACCAAACCATCACTGAAGTCGGATAATGCCCACGTTGCACTCTGTCGACTAATTGGGAAGCTTCCTTAGAGCTTTGAGCATAAATACGGTCATTTTGTTTGTTAAAATGTTGCTCAATTGTAAAGATTTTCTCATCCGTAAACAAAATTTTTCTGTGAGATCCCTTTGCGTACCGCTTCAGTAGTTGTTTCGATTTTACCACCCTATTCTTTTTTAAATTATCAGTTAAAAAATGACCAGTGCGTCTCTTATAGGCTGCAAGTCCTAAGTCATCTTTTAAAATACGCGACATGGTTCTGGGTGCTATCTTCATCTCCCGAGATAAAATCTTTTGCTTTCGGACAGGATTTCTTCGAATTCTTTCCCTTACTGCTTTGACCACCTTTTTCGTACGAACACTACGTGGACGGCCAGATCTTTTCTGTCACAAACAGAGGAGGTCTCATTGTACCTATTAATAGCCCGGTACACAAACATTTGACTAATACCAAGCGTATGGAGAGTTTTAAAAATTGCATTGGCTCCATACCAACTTTGTGTAATGCAATCACAGCGATTCGGTTCTCTTTATCACCCCACTCCATTTTAATATCGCAAAATATTGTACAATGTATTGGCGCCAAAATTAGAAAACTCAATGAACAATCGTACAAAAATGACAGATTCCAAATTCAAATGTAATATCTTTCTTATTTTTAACTGTAACAGTATTTATGGCCAGACTAAGTATATTGCAAAATTCGCGTTTCTCCAATCGGGTATTTTGAATTTCTTTTAATATAGAGTTCTTAGGAATTACTAATTAAATTTTGAAAGCTTATTAAATTCTTGAGTATTATTAAGACGACCTTATTTGGTTCCAGTGTCTATTCAAAGGAGCTTTTCTTGTTCGAGGCTTCTGAATTAAGTTTCATCGATTTTCCTTTGTAATAAACTATTACTACAAGAATAGAAGACTAGAAGTGACGAAAAATTTAAACTTAGACTGATTGGAATATGTTAAAAATAAAAATCGATTCACTAGTATTTCTATTATTTTATAGAAGACAATTTATAGTATTATTGACCTATAAATAATCTAAGAGTTATATAAAGAACGAACAATCTCCGCCTCCCCGCTAATTTCCAGTTCCTCGCCCGCTCCCGCTCTCGCCCTGTCGTTATTTCCATAATATTTAGTTAATTTTGTTTAATTTATTTATTATTTAATAAATAAATAAATAAACAAATAGTTTAATTTATTATGTTTTAAATAACTTCTAGAAATGTCAACGATATATTAACGTACGACAAAGGAAAAAGTGACAGGTGGTCGACCTACATGTGAACAGTAAAGTTTAAGTCTGTGCTTGTTTTTAAATATTATTTAGTGTAAAAATTGAAGTTAAGTGTACTTACGTGTTATCAACAAATACAAAAATAACCAACAAATCGAGTACCAATGGAAAACAAAACTGGTGAGCAGTATTGAAGCCACAAAATCACTTTATAACATCAATCATAACCGTTACACAGTTCAAATTTTTCATACACATACGAAACTGTACAGTTACATATATATTCTTGTACATAATCAGCTAACAAACAAGAGAACGACTCGACAAATTAAAAATCTCGACTGTTTATAAAACGAACGAAAAGTGACGTTTCATGCATGTATGACTTTTCAAATGATGACATGAAATTGATGTGTGAAAAGATTTTTTGACGGATGACATTTAAAATGATTGATTGATCGTTTTACGTTCGGATACACAGAATACAACTTGTTCCGAACTATCGCTAAACCTCAAGATAAAACATTATATCACTTTGGGACATAATATATTGCGACCATAATAATAATACGCTTACCACAAAATTAGAGAACTACAAATTGAATTGAATGATATCAATTTATTAACAGTTGCCTAATGGTCAATAAAGTTAAATTATGTGATAAAATTTATGCATGAACTATAAATATAACATAAAAAATGACAACAATTAGAACAACGACTAGGAGCCAAACTGCTCTTAAGGAAGCAGAAAATAAAATTAAAGAGCTTTCTTTTGAATTAAACAAAGTTCAAGAACTAAATATCAAATTAATAAAAGAACAAGAAGAATTTTCTGACGACTTCAAAAAACTTATGGCACAAAATTCAAATTTGAAAGAGCAACTAGCTGCGAAAGAATTACAATTGAACGACGTTTTATTTGAAAAACAAAAATTACTTGACATACTAGAAGAAAAATCTACAGATATAAATGCTTATGAAGAATCTCTCAATCTGATTCGTATGCATGAAACAAATGCTGCTCTATATGGACAAATACAAGAAAATATTCAATCAGAACATGACCGAATAGTAGCTCAACTTAATGAAGAAATTATTTCCTTAAAAGAGAGAATTTTGACGCTACAAACTGAATTTATCAACCTTAAAGGAGAACAAACAAACAACCATGAATCAAAAGAAAAAAATAGACAGAAATCTACACAAAACAAAGTTGGAAATATGGAAAACAAAAATTTAAACAATAGTCCACCGAAACAAACAGGTGAAGAAAATAAAAATATAGCACAAGAAGGATACAACTTAAACAAATCAAACAAAAATGCCAAAATAACAGAAACACCATGCAGTGCTATTACTCAAGAAATATCGGAAGCTGATGAGTCTGAAGATGAAATTAAACGTAGTATAGACAACACCATACTCGAAACTGATATTACGAGTGACACGAAAAATATAGTACACGAAACTAAAAGTTCTAATATGAAGAAGAATAAAGAAAAAATACTGATTCTGTGTGATAGCTTCGGAAAAGGTTTATCTGACTATATCCAAAATAATACACTAAACTCCGTAACGTCAATATGTAAGCCTGGAGCCACTTTAGAGGCTATTTTATTTGGGTTTGAAGCTTTAACTAAAGATATGACAGAAGGAGATATCATAGTAATTATCTCATCAGATCCAGTAAATTATCGATTAAAGTACATTAAACATATCAGAAACTATTGTATAGTAAATAAATTCAAACTACAAATAACCACACTCCCCTATTCATACATGCTAGGAGTACAAAGTAACAACCACAATAAATCATTGTACAGCCTAAATAAAAATATTTTTGACCTTGTAAGTCGTTCACCTGGCATGTCACTAATAGATGTAAATTTATATAAAAGCAACTTTAAGTCTATGAATAATAAATTATGTCATAATTTCATGAAATTTTTGAACCAGCAAATCATACATAATATATTTTGGCAACCAAAACATCATTTTAGTAATTTAATTACGTTAACTAACTCTGCCACTGAAGTAAATTTAATGTTGCCAGTAGAATCAAGTATTTTTTTAGACATGACACATCACCCAAAA
This sequence comes from Lycia hirtaria, assembly GCA_947563715.1. Taxonomy (NCBI): domain Eukaryota; kingdom Metazoa; phylum Arthropoda; class Insecta; order Lepidoptera; family Geometridae; genus Lycia; species Lycia hirtaria. Next base: position 33,838,242 of record OX387375.1, read on the forward strand.
TTAATCAATTAAGTTCCTCTGATATAGTTATAATGCACCAAAATTGTAAAAGTTTGCAAAATAAGATTTTATCAGAAAACGGCCTAACATCAATTCATAAACCTGATATTTTGATTTTATCAGAGACCTGGCTCAATAAGCATAATGTTGATTGTATAGCATTACATGGTTACCACCATGCAAATAACTTCTTTAGGAAGAAACTTATTCATGGTGGAGTTTCAATTTTTACGAGGAATGGTCTTAAAACTAAACCAATTATTGATATAGACCGTTTATCAGTAGAATACGATTGTGAGTTAGCAGCAATTGAAATTAAGCTCAACAAATATGCAACCCTAGTAGTTATCGGTATGTATAGAACTGGAAAAGGCGCTTTCAAAACTTTTGAGAATGTAATGGAAAAGTTGTTCGATCTACTCCACAAGAAAACATATGAATATGTTTTTTTAGCGGGAGACTGGAATGTCGATTTTCTGCTAAGCTCCGCTCATAAAATTACCCTACAGGACATAATGACGACGTATGGTTTCAGAAACATTGTAAAGTTCCCGACAAGAATTGATAATTACTCTAAAACAAGTGTGGACTGCATGATTACTAATATACAGGATGATAGCATCACAATTGAAGGAATAGCTGCTGCAATGGAACGCAGTGATCATGATGCACAATTAGCCAAAATTAAGCTTATTTATTCTAAACCCAATCAAATCATTGACATTGAAAAACGCTCATTTACTTCGGAAAAAATTACTCAATTTACAAATGCAATGTTGTCATATGATTGGGACAGTATATTTCAAAAATATTACGACCAAACATTTAATAGCTTTATGTCTAAAATAAAATGGAATATTGATTTGTTTTTTCCAATTACTATGACTAAAATTAGAAAACATAATAAAGTACCGTGGATATCTGAAGAATATATTAAAATACAGAATGATATAAATGATCTGTATGAATTTAAAAGACAATATCCTGAAATATCAAATTTAAACCTAATAAATAAGAAACTAAAACAAAGATATGAATGCTTAACAGAAGATAAAAGACAGCACGTTGAAAACAGAATAAATAAATCTAAAAATCCTAAAAAAGAAATCTGGAAAGTAATAAAAGAAAACACAAATAAGAACATCAAACAGTGTGACTGGGAATTAATTGATGATGAATGTAATTCACAAATATCTGATGAAGAAATACCGGATTATATCAACAACTACTTCATGTCAATTGGAAATGAACTAACACGAAATAATTCACCTAAAAGAGAAGAAGCCTTAACTTTTTTGCAACAAGCTATACCAAAACTCCCTGATTACAACTTTAAACATATTAAACCTAATGAGTTGCTAAAATTAGCTAAGAATAAAATCAAAAATTCTGACACAAAAGACATATACGACATATCAGGAAATTTTCTTTTTCAAATTATGGAAACCCTTAATGATCACTTAACATATCTAATCAATAATATTTTAACATCCAAAACATATCCCGACAATTTGAAAATTTGCCGTTTAACACCTCTTTATAAAGGAAAGGGAGAGAAGACAGACGTTAAAAATTATAGACCTATTACTATTGTACCCACCATATCTAAATTAATAGAATCAATAATGTCAAACGAGATAATGGCCCATATAGATAAGAACAAAGCACTATCTGATTGCCAACATGCTTATAGAAAAGGAAGGTCAACCACATCGGCAGCCCATACTTTTGTGGACAAAGTTGTGACTTGTCTAGATAAAAAGCAAAAAGTAGCAGGAATCTTTATTGATCTATCAAAAGCTTTTGATTCCGTAGACCATCAGTTGTTAATAGACAAGCTCCAAGTTTATGGAATTAGAGGCAAGAGTGGAATTCTTGTAAAATCTTTTTAACTAATCGACAACAAGTAGTAACAATCAAATGTAAGGGAAAGTCATTGAAATCCATTTCACTAAAACCTGAAATTGGTATCCCCCAAGGTTCTTCCTTGGGGAATGCAATGTTCATTATATTTTCAAATGATATTGCTCATCTAACACTGAAGGGAGACCTAATCCAATATGCAGATGATACTACCGTTATCGTATCTGGTAAAAATGTTGATGAATTAAAAGAAAATATTTCTCATAATATGGAAATACTTTGTAATTGGTTCGACATAAATGGCCTTAAGCTAAATTCGGATAAGACGAATATAGTATATTTTAATGCGGTTTCTCCAAGACATCCAAATATATTAATACCCACATCCCAAAGGCCTGAACCCTTTAAAACTTCAAATGTAGTAAAAATGTTGGGTTTCGAACTTGATTCTGCCCTAACTTGGAAAACACACATTAATACAACATGCAACAAAATGTCAAAGGGAATTTACGCGATGATACAGTTAAGACCTATAGCTTCAGAATCCTATCTAAAAGAGGTATACTATGCCTATATACACTCCGTAATGATCTATGGAATCATTCTATGGGGCAATTCCACAGATAACGAACGTATATTAAAGATGCAAAAACGTGCTATCAGGATTTTAACAAAGGCTAAATACAGAGATTCATGTAGAAGTATTTTCCAAAGTCTGGGCATACTCACATCTACATCTGTATATATTTTTGAAATCGTAAAATACGTCCGACTAAATCTAGATATGTATAAAACACGAGGTGATATCACAAACAGTAATTTTCGACACAAAGAAAAACTGTTAGTAGTTCAACATAGGTTACATAAATCATCAAAAATTCCTAAAGTAATTGGCCAGCAACTGTATAATAAGTTGCCCAACTGCATAAAAGAGTGTACTAAATATACTTTGTTCTGCTATAACGTTAAACAATTGCTGCTATCCAAAACGTTGTATACTGTAAACGAATTCATTAAAAATGATTATCGTGATTTTGAATTGCATAATATGTGACATAACGACAATTGATGACATTTCAAATAATTATCTGGATTGTAAAGATATTACATGTAAATGGTATTTTGTAATTTGATGATAATTTTTATACAACTGACGAAGCCTCTATACAGCCGATTTGATTTAATATACATCTATTTATTTATTATTATATTTAATTACCATGACAATGACATATCATATAATTATTTGTACTGTGATGACATTAATTTTATATGACATTTTTTATATTTTCAATGATAATTGTATACCCAAACGACAAAGCCCTTATACAGCAGATTTTTAGTATCACTACAGCCTCTGTACAGCTATGTTAAAATTGTTACTTTTTAATTTGTTTTATTTTATATTTCAATTATTATCAATTCTGTAATCACTTATTAACTAATTTTTTTATGATTTATTTAAATATTTAATTTACAATGCTAAAATGAATTTTTCAAATACTATTATTGTAATCTGACAATGCATAATTCGTTTTTCTACTAGTATAATATCTAGTTGTAATAGTGGATAAGCTCTTATGTGAATAAATAATATCAATATCAATATCAATACAATAACTGACATACAAATTCTTTAAGAAATGTGAATATTTTGTTATAATGTTTCCGGTCAACCGGACAGCCGCAGATGTTAATAATTTTAAAGTTTAAAAAACTGAAACAACCGACTTCAAAGTACGTTATTTCGTTTACTTGTAATACATATATGTAAGGATAATAATTAAACAAGGCGCTCAAGCGTTGAAGTAACTCTATTTTCTCCTTAAACACATTGGATGAGGAGTAAGTAGGTTTTACTTTTCAAGCTCAATAAATCTCTCACGATTGTAAACTTTTTAAAAGACCTCTATTCACCCGCTCGTTTTTTTTTTCAAGAATGACATTTGTCACTGGATGTCAAATGCTTCGTCGTCGCAGATTAGAAAATGTGCAGAAACCTCAACAACCAAACCTCAACATTTGACACTTTTGCAAAGAAAAACGTGTCAGTGGAACTCTGCGATTCTATAATCTGACGCACTCACTCAGGAATACAATGCAAATATTTTTACTTTTAGAGATTATTCAAAAAGTAATAAAGAAATGTTTCTAAAATAATTATGGGACCAACTTGGGAGCTTTCTCTATACATCAATTTAAGAAACATAAAAATTGGTTCACTAATGACGGAGTAATTCGTGGTCATACATAAAAAAAATATAGGTATACCTATACGGTACGAATTGATAACCTCCTCCTTTTTCGAAGTCTGTTAAAAACTGATACATTTCTCTTTGAAAAAGTGACAAATGTTGCGGATTGTCACATTAGTAGCTGCAATTTTATTATCTTTAAAGATTAAATATTTGACAATCGGTGACAAATCTTATTCTTGACACAAGAAAAAGCGAGCGTGGATGACAGTCGCTTTTTAAAAATCGTTTATAACCATGAAGTGCTTAGTGAGCTTGAAAACCCTTCTTAAAATACTCGGCAAATATGAATTGAAGTCGATTGTTCAGTTTCTTACAAACTATGAATTAAAGTTGGTCGTTCAGTTTCTTATAAACTATGCACTATATGAAAATGCGCTCCATCTATAATTATTAAAAATTCTCATAAATAACCGATTCACTAGTACTTCGACAGATTGTCGATGCAACTATAATAATGTCAGCAAAAAGTCGTCGCGGTGTCGCACGACATCTCGGAAATTTAACACGCTCGGGATGTACCCGCATGCCTTGGACGAATAAATTTACTTTGTTTTGTATTGGCACAGAATACATTCTACTAAATGTTGAGAAAACTCAAGTCGAAAACACTCCCAAAAATTACATTGGTTATGATGCCATAAAGCGCAAGTCAACTTGCTCAGACCCTATATGCCTACATAAACCAACACCAGCCAACGGAGGCATCATTCAAGGATAAGCGAGTCATTACGCGGTGCGACGAGCGGCGCGTCGAGCGGCACGTTGGTCGTAGAAGGGCAGCGTTAGAGGGAGATGTATGTGGCGATATTCGCAGCGTCACACGCGCAAACATCGGAAATGTGTCGCGGCAATCGCGGCGATGGACCTAACTATCACCGCTAGTTGTCAAATAATTAATCAAATAAATCGCGCGTGAATTCATGTCTTTGTGTACGCTCTCATACATACCTTACTCATCGCCCTGCGTGTCTTTTAACGAACCCTATGGCTTATCGGTGGACTAAATTACAAAGCAAAATATTTTGAGTCCAATTCGTGATAGGAAAGATATATGAGTAAAGAATTAAACAAGTTTTATATTTATTTATACTGGTAGCAATAGTTAGCGCACCTTTCTATAAGTACCTACTAACAACAAAGTAACTTTATTCTCGACAACACAGCGATGAGCGTGTGTCAAGTCTCGGCTATTATTCGTTCAAGCTCCCGTGTGGAACAGAGTGATAATTTGCATGAAAATTCAGCAGGATTTACATCTGAAGTGAATTTCAGACATTGTCGGGACGAATTTGGCGCAATTACTGCGAAAGGTAGAAAAAGTGGTAAGTTCTTGCTGTTTCGGTGTGATTTTTTTTATTAAAATAAATAGTTTGTTATGTCGGTGATTTATCTACTTACAAGTTTTACGGTACTTTCGGTACGGCTGAACAGATTTTGATGAAACATAGCTAAGAACACTCGCGATGAAATCCTCTTTCAAACAAGAAAAATTAGATCAAAATCGGTCCATCCGTTTAGTAGCTAAAATGCCACAGACAGACACACATACGTACGTCAAAGTTATAACACCCCTAATTTTAGGTCGGGGGTTAAAAATCTGTCGATTCAATTCAGCTAAGATACCATAGATATACAGATACGCAGATACACACTTCAAACTTATAACTCCCCTCTTTTTTGTCAGGGGTTAAAAAAAGAAGTAAAAGTTGACCATATGTATAGGTAGATGTACTTGTAGAACTTGTGGCACCTGTAGGTATATATATATATATTAATCCGGTAAGCGCAATGTGGGAAGACCAGCCGCACGGTAGATAGATGTCCTCATGCAAGTGGCAGGCAATTTCGGCACAGTTACATGTACCATGTTCAAATAATAATAATAATAATAGTGCTTTAATGAATGACCGTGATAGTTTAAAAAAGATGGTGTTGTGTTATATATTTATTTATTTATCTTGCAGCTGGACAAATAGCACTCCTTACCTTACCTTGGCTGTACTGGTTGGCAGAGGTAATATATCCAGATATGAAAAACTATTAAGCCACTTTTTTGACGTGTGTAAGTCTACGTTAAGACTAACACGGAAAGCGAAAATGTGGTTTTGGTTACCTATCTATAGCCCGAATTGTAAAACACCACATGTCATTCACACGAAAACGATTTTTAAATGACACTATCAATATCCCGAAAGCTCATCTGACAACTGATCTGGTAGTAGATCACAAAGCTGCGCTCCGTGGCTTCACCCGCGTTCATGAAAAACGATGATGATGAAGATGATAATTTTAGTGAAATGTAGTCTACGTTTTTTTCCAGATCCTAAAAAAGGTGCCAAAATTCATAACAATTGGTTCAGCATTTAAGTGTAAAGGTAACAGACAGGCAGAGACAGGCAGAGTAACTTCCACTTGTATAATATTAGTTTGGACCTCTTGCGCTTGTAACTCTTAACTTGTACCACACCCTCCACATTTCCGGAATATCTCTGGTTGCAAAAGTGTCCAGGTTGAACATTTTGCACATTCCAGGGTACGTTTATTGTATTTGTATAAAAAACGTGTCGGAGCGTCCGAATGTGCGAACTCAGTTATGGCGTGAACGTGGCGCAGAGGTTATTGCAGAACCCATGGAGAACGTGAGGTTTTCAAACGAAAAAAATTGGAAAATTATATAAAAATTGTGTTTTTCAGGAGATGAGTTGAATGAACAAGTGTCACCGGGATAATCCAGTAAATTAGCAAGTAGTTGTGGTAGTGTGCAGGGCACATAGCGCGTAGAACTGATGGCCGATGGGACCGAAAAGTTCTAGAGTGGAAAAATCGCATCGGTACGCAACTTTGAAAATTATCGCTTCAAGTACTAGTGGATAAGTGTGTAGTAAAGTTTAGTATTGGATTTAAAGTTCAATCATTATACAAGCGATAATATTTTTTCAGAGTGACAAAATTCTAAAAACCCATTTTTCTATTTTATAACCCATTTTTTTATTTGAACAATATAAGTATAGAAAATTCAAAAACCGCCGACAAAAAAAAAACAATTAAACCGATTATAATGAAACATAGTTAAGAACACTCTCGATGAAATACTCTTTCAAATAAAAAAAAAACTTGATCAAAATCGGTCCATACGTTTGAGAGCTACGATGCCACAGACAGACACGCAGATACACAAGCCAAACTTATAACACCTCTCTTTTTGGATCGGTGAATAAAAAATATCATTTTAGAATTAATAAGTTGAGGCCTATTCAGATCTGAGGGGTTACCCACGCCACCCAGCGAAACCTGTATCGCCAAACAAGCGAAAAATACAGTTTATCAAGAAGGTACAAATTGTTAAGGTATGGTAACGAATCTGTATATAATTATCTCGAGTGAATCTTACACGATAATTCGCACAACCCACCGCGGTGGCGAATAACGCTCAGATGTGAATAGCCAGCGATAACTAATACCTATAATCTGAATCTCAGAAACGGCTCCCAACGATTTTAATGAAATTTGGTTTGTAGGTAGATTAGGGGACGATAAATCTATTTTGCTAGGTTTCATTTTTAGTGAACCCGGGTTTGCTCGTATTTTCAGTCATAAAAAATCCGAATGAAGCTCGGTTGCCCAGGTACTGTACCTAATAACACACAATATGATAGGCGGCTTAAATGTCACTGCGACCTATTGAGATCTATTGTGACTGCATAACACACAATAACAAACGACTTGATTTTTTTGAGACAAATGTAGCTACATTAAAATACGTTATTATTAAACTTTCTTTTTGCGACTAAAATATTCGACTTATACATATCTATAGAGCAGTAAAAACTTCCCACCCTTAAAACAGAAAACAAGGAAAAGTATATCTACTAAATATGACATTGCACGAAACCCATTCAGTGGGTTGCCATACTATATCAATTTCTCACCGACAGCGACAAAAAGTAAGTTTACTTTATCACAGAAGACATTTTGAGAAAAAACAGCCGCTAAGTTTTTTTACGTCGCCATCTTTTCGTATAAACATCAACCCTGAGAGCTCGGAATGTTTTTTAAGAGAAAAGTTTTGAAAAACTTTAACGCGAGACAAATAAGTTACACTATTCCATAGTTTACCTTAAAATGTACTTTAGGGCATCGACAGAAGGTTTAAAATGTGGCTGAAGTTTTGCACGTGTAAGATCGGTGCTAACGCTGTATTCATTTTGTTAGAGTAGGTAAGTTTCGTATAACATTTTATTGAATGGTTTGTGATAGTTTATCACTTAGTTGGTTTTATCACAAAGTTAGTGTGTTTTTCTTGAAGTAGTTAATAGGCTTTTGTTTATTTCACGATGTAACGTCCATACAAACATGGTAAAACTATTTAGAGAGATTAATTTAATTTCTACGAAACCCACATCAAAATATTTCGAAACTGTCTAAACAAACGTATTTCATTTAGATTTTCGAAGCTTACCGATCGAACAGCAATTAAAAATAGTTTTAGTTTAGAGAATTAGTTTCGTAAATCCACACAGTTTAAGTAAGTATCATTAATAGAACATTAGTTTCCAACTTGTATTTCAACACAAACCAGACGGCTCGAATAGGGGTTCAAAATGTAATATCGCACGTGACTTGCATCTTGCAAACGGCACAATAGGGGGGAGAGAAAGGAGGAGAACTAATTACAGGTGCTCGGGAGTAGATATTATTTATGTACGGCTTTGTTTAATGGAGGAGAATTCGATAAAATTTTAGAAGAAAATAAAAATTCTGCCAGATACCTACGTGTTGTATGCATAATATTGACTGGCCTTGTGGCTCAGTTGGTAGTGTGTTTGCGTCTACCTGCTGAACTGGAAGGTCGTGGGTTTGATCCCCACCCAGGGCAAACATTTGTGTGATGAGCATGGATGTTTGTTCTGTGTCTGGGTGTTTCTATGTATCATATGTATATATTTACAAAAAAAAAAGTATATATGTATTCTATCAGCCATCTAGTTTCATAGTACAAGCTTTGCTTAGTTTGGGCTAGATGGCGTTGTGTGAAATGTCCACAAATATTTATTTTATTATTATTTTTTAATATATTATTTAGTATCTATGGATTAATTAATATCTGAAATAAATGAATTGAGTTCTTATTATATTTGTATTGTGATACGGTTCTAATTAATAGTTGTGATAAAACTCCGGGCAACATATTTTCATGGTCCTGATACTCGGAATTTGACATCTGATGCTTAGTAATAAAGTTAAAAAAACCCTTAATTTTCCTTAAAAAAATCTTTTTTTTTTCGCTGAGAACCATGTAATACTGTCTGTCAAATAGAGCCACTGACGCCACTGCGTCCGATTTTTGCTATCGCAAATGGTCACTAACCTTTGCGCGCCCTTATTTCATGTTAAAATTGCTGGGGGAGACTCGCGGCTGACGTCTAAAAAGGTCTAACGTCTATTAAACTCAAGTATGCACCGCAATTTTGCCGCGGAAAAGAGCCATAATAGCGATTAAATTCACGTGAACGTGATAAAATTCCGCGGAATACAGCCGTAAGCGACAAAATTTGTATAAAAATAGATACAAAAATATCATCAACTGCCTGTTGTGTCATATATTAATTTAGAATAGGTACATAAAAATATATGTTGCCTAAAAAGTTTTAATTAAAGATAATCAGAAAAAACCTTCTAACCTTAGGGTCTTGTAATTGTGTCTGTCTTCCACGGATACGACGACTTTACGTTCAATGGCAGTATTATGCACCAAGCCTGAAACATGAATTATCTCTAAAGATATAGAACATACTGAAAAATACTTGGTTACTAGCAACTAGGGTACTTGAGTATACTCTACCATATTTTTGTTGGGCTCTTCATCGACACCTTATTGTTAAGATCCTATCCCGTGTTCCGCGGCAACCAACTCAGATATCATCGCTTCAAGCACACAAGTCATTATCAGACATCGTCGCTAGCTGTACGTGTGCCCAGCCTAGTTATTTCTAACGCGCGTACAGCCGCTCTGAATGTACTCCCGGTGTGATAAGTACCCTTGGGACGCGCGCCGGTTATACCGTAGCACTTGTGCCCAGAGAAAAATTACTGTTAAAAAATTACTGTGTGAAAAAGTACTGTGTAGTAGGAGATATTTCTTGGTAGTGCAGTTTAACTCCTGGCAACATAAATAATTAATTACTAGACTTTGTCGCTAGATGTAGGTATTCCTAATATAGTTATATCTTAAACGCGTACAGCCGCTCTGAATGTGCCCACTCGCGATGTGATAAGTACCCTTGGGACGTGCGCCGAGTAGCACTTGTGCCCAGAGGAAAATTACTGCAGTAGAAGAAATTTCTTGGCAGTCGTGAAGTAAAACTTCTGTCAACATAAATAATTAATTACTAGACTGTCCCTAGATGTACGTATTACCAGTATAGTTATATTGAGACACCATCAAAATCCCGAAAGCTCCTTTAACATCTCATTTGATAACCGAATGTCTGTAATACGAAAGTTTATGTATGTGATAAAAAGAAACGTAGCGAAACTAACCTAAAAACTGTCTGGGCAAATGAAACTGATAGCTAACTTATGGAATCAGAGACTAGTGTCGAGTAAATCTATAATCGAGCTGTTTTGTGAAACAGTTATGATTAAACAAATGTATTTAAAATTATAGATAGGTTACCCTTGGCAGTCGTGAAGTAAAACTTCTGACAACATAATATCGCGATGAGTATCTTTATGTCATACGCCGGATAAACCGTAGCATTTGTGTACCCTTGTAGAAGAGAATTACTGCAGTAGGAGAGAAGTTTTTTATCAATCTTGAAATAAAACTCCAAGCAGCATACAGGAGTAATTACCAGATACGTCTCTAGCTGTACGTGTTCCCAGTTCACCTGTTTCGAGTAATCTCAATTCCAAATTAACATAAACCCATTGAAAAGCATCATTTTACCTACTGTCTATCGTACACTGTGTGAAATCATACATGAATCGCAATTCGAATATGGGAACAATTTCAATGAAATTGTGAATATGATTCATAGATATGCGATATATTATCCAGCTAGGTGTAGCTTTCTCTCTGTAATTTTAAAATAAAAATCTAATCTTATACTTTACTCGGCCTGCTGTTTCGATAAATAATTAAAATTGATATTCTGCTAGAATGATGGATGCAAAAAGGAAAGCGAACACCTAGCAGACCTTTATTTATATTTTAGATTAATGTGCTTCATCTTTAGCTACACCATCTCTTACTATTAGGCGAGTTAGTGATCAAAAGTCGTATATTTCTTACAAAACTAACCTCTAGCTCATTGTATTATATTATTTTGTTAGAAGGTATTTGATTCATACATGCTTTGGATTATAGTCTGGTTCAGATCGATTGTCACTTGTTATCTTGTATTATGTAAGGCTATATTCTGTTTTGTATACTTAAATAAATAAAATAGATAATTTCCTGGTTTGAATATAACAATTTAATGGTAAAGGAAAATCGGGTTAATTGTAAAATACCTATTAAATACGAAAACGTCCGTTAAGAGTTACGAAAAAAGCGATTAATATTTTTCTGCCAGAATTGTATTATTATTACAAAAAACATATCTTATGACACTCGGGAAGTAAAGAAAGATAGGTATCTAATGAATGAATCTAATGAAACTGATATTTTACATTCGTTTTCACGTGTTGGGTTGTTAGAACGGTGTTTATTTTGGCAGTTCATATCCAATCAACCCAGTAAGTGACTATTTATAGAAATAGAACGAACAACCCTTTTCCTTTCCGAACCTCCATCAAGTACTTCGACAAGGTTCCTCACTTAATCTAAAACGTTCCGTCCCAGGACCGTACCAAAACAACAGTGTAGTATAGTACAAGGTAGGTAACCGTGAGTGATGTGCCTTTCCAAGGAACCCGCTCAATTGCAAGGCTCACTTTTTCCTCATAACACGAAATGAGGACCATTTATCCGAAATGTTCGTGGGCTACTTACGCAATGGAAAGCCAAGCCATCATCCACAGCCTTCTCTATCCCACTGCTGGGTATAGGCCTCTCTCTTGTCTTGCCATCTTCCTCGGTCCTGTGCCAATCTAGTCCAGGTTCGACCCGCGATTGTTGTTATATCGTCGACCCATCTTGTAGCTGGACGTACCACACTCCGCTTACCTTGCCTCGGCCACCATTCTGTCAAAATCTTACTCCACCTGTCATCACTACTGCCATATAACAAAAAAATCAATATTAAAAGAAAAACAAAATACCCGACTGCAGAAAAACAGTTTTTGTAATCTAACTAACGATTTCGTTACGCTTGATACACTGTTGGGTGTGTTTTTGTGAGAAATTATGCGTAAAATCGTTGTAAAAAATTATAAATGAGCATTCATTAGAATAATTGTAGTAAAATCAAATGTTTATTACGAAAAAGTTCGTTGGAAGTCACGAAAAACCCCATCTTTTTTATTTTTGCGAGGGATGTATTATTATTATACTTTTTTAAACTATCACGCCATTCATTAAAGCACTATTATTATTAACGGGATATTTAGCGTGGTTCGCGTTAATTTTGAGCTCCCGATATTAACGCGAACCACGGTAAATATCTCGTTAATAATAATAGTGCTTTAATGTATTATTATTATAAAAAAATATAGTAGTATGTGAAGACGAACCTAACGACACTGCACATATCAAAATCGTGAATCGTAAAATAGGTGATCATAATTATAGAAACATACATACATACCCACATACATACATACATTCTTTCCCATCTTACGCAGTCGGTTAAAATATTTTTTTATTGATATACAGATTTATGCTTGGTCACCATCTGGCCTGATGTTAGGTAGCCACTGCGGCTTATAACTCCTTGTTAGTGAATGTATAAAACGATTTTGTAACAAAGTCTGTCTCGATTAGTCTTCGCGGCGTGATATGGAAACCCTACTTTATGTTAGTACACGCTTCATCATCATCACCTACAGCTACAAAAAGTCTTCTTTTGAACTCAGGGCTCTCCACGGATTTCTAAAAAGTCTGGTTATCTGCCTGCATTGTTGCTGGTTCGTGGTCTCCACTCGAAAACGTTTCGGCTCCATCAGCTACTAGTTCTGCTTGCTAGATTATATTTATGGGAAAGACCATACATTACAAGAAGTAGAAGTAGTTTTGTTTAGGTCTATCATGACCGGTAGTGTACTCCTGGCAGCTGTCAAGCCGTGGTCAAGCGCAAGTCTTTTACGGAATAAAAAAAATTGATTGTCTGTAAAGTCGGTTTACGGACGATAGTTTAACGTGACAACATACGTCCGCGCGCGAGCTCCGAAGAATGATAATTGAAGCGACTATCGGGCGCGGCGCACACCCGCCCGCTTCGTCAGCCACCGCGCGCGGTTGTAACGGGACAAGGAGTCTTACTTTTTCGTGCATGCGGCCGGCGTTCATCGATTTATTAGACGTTGTCACGTCAAAAATGTACAGTGGCTTGGAGTGCCACATTCTCACCTGTTTCTTTCCATATGGAGTGTGAAGCCACCATCACAAAATAAATAATTACACTAGTAGCTTACATAAGCTACTAAAGTGTAAGTGTACTGTGTAGCATTGTCTACGTACATACGTAGACTGTGCTTGTTTCGAAGCATTGTATTTGTTTCATGTCTATTCATGAGTGATCTCTGGTTCGTATAGCAACAAAATATCCGGAACTTTTGTCGGGCACATTTTTTGTGAGTTTAACCTCGCGTTGTAAACGATGGTTTAAGGACATGAATAAATTAGGAGCTGCATTTAAACTGCGAGGGCGAGAGATTGCCGTTTTAGGACGGTTTTACGGATATTGGGCGAACGGTGTAGCTTGGAAATGGTGAAAATAGACAGAGATGGAGATAAAGAGAGAGAGAGAGAGAGAGAGTTTGTAACTTGGAAGCAACAAGATAGAATATGCAACTTCAGAAGTTAGTTTCCCATCGTTCAGCGAACTGCTAACACGTGAAATATACTTATTTGATATTTAAGAAGGGAACTACCCACATTTCACTATGAAATATCTTCGCAAAGAAAACACATCCAATTTATGTTGCAGAGAACTCGCCATCTAACTAGGCAACTGACATTAATTCCATCTTGCCCGAGGGCTTTTGACACTTCTATTTGCAAGTCACCACAAAAGGAACATCCAGAAACTTCTATACGTCCGTTAGAAGTTCGGTTTAAAAGAAAAACTTTCGTAAAGCTTTTATTGTATCTGAATTGTAAAACGCCTTCGAGGAAATTTCCAATCGAATTTAGATTTCGGTGTGAAAAGGTTTTTATTTAAGTTGAAATTAAATTTTTGGAGAAACTCAGAATTAATTTAAACCTGTTTCCATTTCAGGCTACGCGTGCTATTTTTTCGGATCACATATTATTATATCAGTTATGCTGTCAAATGCCTAGTCTACTAGGCATTTGACTACACTCATCAAAATTAAAATCACATTACTATACCCATCATCATAGACTAAGATCTGTTTCTGTGTATTTTAACAATTCATTTTTATTTTATTACCTTTGAAAATGTACGGTAAAATATAATTCATGTGTTTCTATTTAGTAATATATTTATATTAAAACTGCTTTTTTGAGATATTTTATAATATTTCAAACAAACTGCTCTTTTTTCATTACACTATAGAGAAACAATCAATAATTGGTCCTAAAAGTTAACCCTGATTAAAAATTTGATTCTTTTCTTTATAAACCTAGGTGATACTTATTATTGGATAAATAAATTATTATTTACAACAAAAATTATTCAGATAATAGATCATAACTAAATATTATCGGATGACACGTTAAATTGTAGGTCCCGATTGTTCAGCAATCGTCAAGCCAAGTCAGAGGCCTTTCGGCGGCTTAATAACTCTGACAATAGGGCTGGCCACTCAGTCTATACGAACTTACTTTTTTTTACTAAATATTATAAAAGCGAAACTAACTCTGTTTCTCTGTCCATTTGTTACCTTTCACGTTCAACTACCTCATTATTTATATAGTACAGCAATTCAATAATAACAATTCGTCAAAATACCTAGTCATTGAATCGTATCAGTGAGTGACGAGCGAGTGTTCAAATAGCAGCCTTGAGGCCAATGTTATGAAATTTGGTGCGAGATAGTCGAAAACCTTAAGTTGGGCATAGGCCATAATTTATAATAATCATCAAAATTCATCATTGTCATCATCATTTTTCAATAATACGCAGGTGAAAATACACAGCTAATGGTTTGTTTATATGATTTTTGCCATTATCTCCGTTATAATTTGTAATGATATGTGTATGTGTATTTATTATGTGTTTTCTGTATATTGCTCGAACACTCAATTTTGTAGGGTCTTACTTAGTAATAGTAAGCTGAAAGGTATTTACAGAATGTATTACAATTGTTTGTGGTATCTCCGATAATCCTACAGTTAAAGATCATAATAGTTACATACTTAATTATTATGTCCAAACCGAAACCAATACACTTATGAGTGGAAACAAACGCTTAACAGAACACTAATGTGTATCTGAAAACCATAAGCACAGTTATTCTGCCTCGATCATTTCTCTACTACTGGCCATTCCACTCTGTCGTAGACTTGAAAATCTATCAGATGAAGTCACAAGTCTTTTTAGCCGAATATGGCAAGTCCAAAAAGTTATCAGTAGCGTCTACACTACTCGCCTGAAATTGTTTGACAAAATTCAAAATTAAAAAGGAATTGTTTTACTATATCATCAATAACTATTACAAATTTTCAATTTGATTACTAATTTACTCTCATTTCTCTACATTTTAGCGCTCAGCAAGACATGCGTAACTTCCAATTTACGTACAATGGGGCAGTGCGTTTATTCCCAGTAGTACGGTTGCCAGTCCGGTTGACCGTACTACTGAGACTTTTAATTCCCAGTAGTACGGTTAATGGCAGCTGACCGTACTACTGAGACTTTATAAGTCTCAGTAGTACGGTTATTAGCGCTTCGCCGGCCGCTGCCGCGGCACTGAGACTTGTAAAGTCTCAGTAGTACGGTCAGCCGCCATTAACCGTACTACTGGGAATTAAAAGTCTCAGTAGTACGGTCAACCGGACTGGCAACCGTACTACTGGGAATAAACGGGGCAGTGTCACATAATTATATCAATGTTATATAGTGAGATATGCAAATGTATCTCTAGAGAAGTTGTTGTAGTCTTTGATAAGAACAACATTACTACGACTATGATACATAGTTAGGAGTGAATAATTTTTTTGTATGAGACGGTTGATTTTCCGCGATTTCGATGTTGAACCCTATTTCCGTTGTTCACATTCTCATTTCATGAGTTTAAATTATCGATAGTTTAGAAATAGACCCCGTATGTATGAATCAATTAATTATTTAATGAAAAAAGTGTAGTGTGAAGGTGTAAATTTTAGTTTCATCATGCCGTATTTAGTCTGTGACAACATTTCCCTCGCCAACTATTACGCAGTTGACATTACCGCGCTCATTGCGGCCGATAATGGAAGGCAATTTGTATAATCACTTCAGTTCTGCCAGCCCACGCGACTCATTCTATCAATTGGCGTAATCATACTTGGTGATGGAGTTTTGACTGTGGAATTAGAATCAGATCTATCTATGAGACAGAGAACAAAAATTACAAACATTTTATTTATAATCATTAACATATGCAAATACGCAATGCGTACCTACACATTCGAGAATACTTTTTTAACACGCTTTTATTAGGTCGACCTGTATGTAACTAACTTATGTAATGAAATCTAAGGTAACTAATTTAGCCATCTTCCAAGGATCGTAGGCGTCATGAAAATTGGCAGCTGTATGTAGTTCTGATGACAATACAATAATATGGTACTGTCGAACTGTTCTGATGATGGAGCCGGAAGATATAAACTAGAACTTCATGATGGAACATCGTATCATAGCTGTGTTTGGATTTGTTAGAAAAGTCTTGTAATGAACTTTGACCACAATAATTTGTAGCGTGTTTTTTAAACTTAAACTGTAACTGTGTTTTTAAACTGTTATTTACGTTATATTTCACAATTTACCTCCTATTAAATGATGTTAAACTACGGTGTGGCCGAGGATGGAGCTCGTCAACCTAGAAGATATCTATTCACTCCAGCCTTGAAAATTCCAAGATTGTAGTTCTCAGGAAATTGAATAAGTGACAAAGAATTCCATTCCTGTACTGAATCCATCAAGAACGTGGATCGATATTGCTGAGAACGGATTTTTGACAGTTCCATGAGAGATGGATGTCAACCGTGGGTAGTGAGCCAACTTTCTGCTAGTCCTATAAATTACATGTTTCAAGAACTTTTTGGTGTAATATTTGTGTAAGTAACTCTTTTAGTTGTAAGAATTGGTACGTGGGTTCAAACACAACAAGTGGGTTTAAGCTAATGCTTGAGCTTCGTATAAAAGAAAACATCATAAAAATCATAATTATCATGGAGTTGGGTATAGCCCAACTCTAATACAAGTTAAATAGTTATAGTCAAGTATTTAACGGTGTATTTTAGTGGCGTTTACCATTTGAGAATGAGTTGACATTCCAAGCAAGGTAGGTGTACCATTTAGAACATACCGTCATATAACATCAATTGAGTAGTTGCCAAATGCATTGCTGTCGGCAAAAAAAGAAACTAGAAAGTACAAACATACATACATAATAACTATCATGACATGTAAGGACAATTTTTCCAGATTTGTTTTGTGATAACTGATATTAGAAAACTTTTTTTTTTCAAACTTTTATTTTAAACCCAAAACAAACAAAAAATCTAATCTCAAACAGGCTTAGTGGTATCTTAAATACGTTTTTACCCCGGATAAAAAAGTAAACAAAACATCTTAAGAATTGTTCTTGATGGACAAAATCAACAAGAAGGTACAAAAATGTCGGAGAAAATAATAAAATTGTAATTTAAAATCACTTCCGACAAACAACGGAGATAAAAGGCAAATTCATCTCTCGGCTAGGGTTCAAGTCGATTCGGGGGCCCCAGGGATGGCAGAGACAGGCTTGGGGGAAAATATTTTGCTTCAATAGACTGATATTCTATAGATATACAGTTACATTTATAGATTGGTTTGTGTTGCAGACACATCTATATTATTTGGATTTTTTTGTGTTATAGGAATAATATTTTTAATTGATATCATATTACAATGTAATACTTATACAAAAAAAAAATAACTTCCGAGATAAAAATATTGCTCTGGCCTTCTCTCACTAAACAACAGTTTGTATATAATTTATATGGCCAACTTGAATAATGACGTCATAATTCCCTATCGTGTGCTCTCTGCCTAACATGAAATTAAAATGCTTATAACTTTCTTATTTGTGAAGGTATTTTAATTTGTTTTGTGGAATGGATCTATTTGTGATTAACTTTTTTTTTGACAAAAAAAAACTTGACTTATACTAATAAGTCCTATTCCCTATTGTTTTATTACGCTCGGAATTTTATTATTGAACAATTAATTGCATTGTACTATTAAGTGCCACAGGACCGAGGAAGATGGCAAGATAAGAGAATAGATAAGGCTGTGGTTGATGATGATTAAGTGACACAGTAGGCAATCTGTTAGACACAAAACTACATAGTAAGGAAAATAATACTATTGCAAATAGTACCGCAACTATAGTTCCCGTCACCTTTAGTCTACCTTCAATAGCTTAATTAGAAAGGTCAACTGCCAGACCGGTCAGATGTAGTCTAGTAATAAAAGGACGAAATTGCTTGGCCACATAAAATATAAATTCAATGCGGCCATTTCTCCATTTATTACTTAGAGTCTGTTCAGTTAGAGAAGTAATGCGGCATTGAGGGCGCTGGTATACTTAAATTATTTCTTATAAAATAAGAAAAATACCTCCCAGGAAACGTCCAAAAGCTTGATAGGCTGAGCAAACCAAAATCGAAGGGAAAAATGTGATTTCCTTTTACTGATTCAAATGGTCCGAAACCGGTTCAATCCAGAATTTACGTTTTAGGGCATCGTACGTGAGAAGAATCCAGCTCCGAACGGTAATAGATGAGACACTGATGCTTTGTATTATTAAAACTGGTGACAAAATAGGGGTTGATTCTCTTAGGAAAAGTGTGTCCAATCTAAGTTGACGGTATTATCTTTTCAGTTCACGCAGATCTTAGGAAGCTGAGGAAAATGCTACTGATGCGTTTAGAATACCGTTTGCAGAAATTCACAAAAATCTGGGGCGTAATCAAAATAATTTTCCATTTTGGTGAAATGGAAAATAATGTTTAATTAAATATTTGAATTTCAAGGAGTTAACCCAGCAGGCCAATTCAGTTATTCAAGACCGCTCCGTAGCTGAACCATAAGAGAACCGTTTCACATCGGCCGCCATCTTTTATTTGATTCGGTCACTTCTAAGTCATACAATTGACACATTTGATGAAATGTGGCACGTCCTTCGCTCGACACTAAATAAAAAAATGATAGCAGCCGACGGGAAATGCTTCGCAAAAGGTTCAGTTACGGATCGGTTTTGATTAACTGAAGTGTTGAACGCTAGAAATTTAAATCGGCTATAAGAACGACAATTGTGATTTTCACTAGATACTTATGCTAACCCCGAAATCCCCCGAAAACCCTGATGACTTAGTAGGAAACATTCTACACGAAACTTTTATAGAAATCCTATAAATGCGTTGGTATATATTTATTTCCCTTTACCCGCTCAAAATTGTATGGTTATTGTCATTGGTATCATTCAGCCAGCCTACTGCTGAACTTAGGCCTCTTTTCTTGTACGCCAACTAACTTGATTCTGGATTAGTCGTTTTGTTTCCTGAGTGTTTAATTACTTTGTGAAACGACTTGCGTATGTTCATTTTGTTATAAGCTCAATAAACAATTTGAATTTGTGTTGCCAAAATGCAACATTCACTTTTTTTCTAACCTACGATGTCCCACGGGCAGCCTTTCCCATCCCTCTTGAAATAAAATATCTCGTTCACACTTTTGCTTTAAGTGAGATTTATTATATGTTAAGAAATCTCATTTTACACTTTTTACAGGTCTGTGCTGAGGTTGAGTTTTTATTAAGACGCAAATTTTCTGCCTTGCTGAACAACTATTTTCTAGTTTTTTATACCCGTTTTTCTATAAACCTATTCCGTAATGTTTTATCTTCAAGAAAATATATAGGCGCCAGCGAGATAAAAATCTGTCATTCAACTTCGAGAGAAAGGATTTTCTACTGAAGTTTTAGGTAAGTAAGTATTTTAGAAATTATAAAGCGATAGATTCGTTAATATTTGTTTAATTTATTGAATATTTATGTCAAAAATAAGTTTTATTATCTGTGGTACTTATATGTAACGTATACCTACGTTACACAGCCAGCAAGACAAGTTAATGTTACACAAACTTCATCCAAGTATTACCTAACTTATTTAATAACTATTGATAGTAAACCGAACCCGGATCAAAACTAATAACCGAACTTCCAACAAATATTGTGTTTCCAGGGGTTATTACAAAATTGAAATTTACTTTCCGTTTACAGTTTTCGAAAGTTCTCTAACAATTGCAAAACATAAATTAACATTATGTATGTGCTTATAGTCCGTTCGGAGATAGAACTATTGTGGCATTGAGGGCGCTGCTTGTGCTTATAGTCCGTTCGGAGATAGAACTATTGTGGCATTGAGGACGCTGCTTGTGCTTATAGTCCGTTCGGAGATAGAACTATTGTGGCATTGAGGACGCTGCTTGTGCTTATAGTCCGTTCGGAGATAGAACTATTGTGGCACTGAGGACGGTGCTTGTGCTTATAGTCCGTTCGGAGATAGAACTATTGTGGCATTGAGGACGCTGCTTGTGCCTATAGTCCGTTCGGAGATAGAACTATTGTGGCATTGAGGGCGCTGCTGTTTTTATTACAAAATGTTGTACAACTAGCAACATAATCGAGACGTTAGTTTAGAGTAGACGTTTCTTTGCCGCCATCTCTGTTTCCTGAGACCTACGATCTTGGAATTTTTAAGGGTAGACTGAATAGATATATTCTAGATCGACGAGGTTCATCCCCGGCCACACCGTCGCTTAACATCAGGCGAGTTGGTGGTCAAACGTAGATCTAGACCAAAGAAAAAAAAAGAATCATCAAAATCAATTCGTGATTGAATAAGTAATCAACAAACAACCCAAAATACCTTTTGAAGTCAGTTAATACAGGTGCTATATACTTTATTTTCAAATTTTCAAGATACATTGTATTCCAAGAATGCAAAAGGCTGTAATATACAAAACAATGTACAAAAGAAGCAGTACATTCCTTAGTAAAATATTCTTGTTTGCCTCCTCTCAGACGCAGATAAAGCATTCCGACTTCCACAAATGCTGCAATATCTCATGTAACG
This sequence comes from Lycia hirtaria, assembly GCA_947563715.1. NCBI lineage: Eukaryota > Metazoa > Arthropoda > Insecta > Lepidoptera > Geometridae > Lycia > Lycia hirtaria. The sequence continues at coordinate 33,859,815 of OX387375.1, forward strand.
CGCAATTTCTTGTTGTAACCATAACCAAATTACTTCTCCACCTCATTCCTTAGGAAGATTAGCTGAGCGGCGTTAGCACGCTCTTATCAAATCATTGTGAGTAACTTCACTTCGAGCCATAGATTTAGAAAGTAAGGATATGCCGATCCAACATTTTTAGGGGATATTGTAATTTGTTATAAACATTACGAACATTTTTGTCATTTGTAGAATCTTCGAGTCAGTCATAAGTTTGATGACAGATCCATAAAGTTGGCGTGCAGTTTACATTTAAATATAGTTTCAAAGTCCACCTTTTATTAGTATGATACCTTCCTATTTCACTACAGGACTAGCAGAAAGTCTGCGAATTACCACCCATTTCTTGTTGAAATGCCAAAAATCCGTACTCAGCGATATTAAAAACAGAGACCATGTTTTTGATGCGTATGGGGCAATAAAGGAATTCTTTGCCGCCATCTCTGTTTACTAAGAACTACAATCTTGGAATTTTCAAGGCTAGAGTGAATCTTCTAGATCGACGAGCTCCATCCTCGGCCACACCGTCGCTTAACATCAGGCGAGTTGGTGGTCAATCATAGATCTATCTTGCGTAAAAAATACTCATCTGAGTGTTTGTACTGGTAAAGTTAAACTTTACCTCGGTCACATCGTCGCTTACCTTCAGGCAAGTTGGTGGTCAAACGTAGATCTATTTCGCGTAAAAATAAGATGTACACTCATGAACAAAGCTAGTTTGAGACTGATTTAATTGATTCACACTGGCATCAAAGATGAAATTAATAGTATTAGGTACATACAGAACGGATACTCTTCGCCTCCCGCCAATCTCGGGTTCCTCACCCGCTCCCCGCGCTCGCCCTGATGTTTGCCGGACTTTGGCAGTACAGCGCCATTCATTTGTCAGAGATAAGTGTTGTGGGATATTACCGTTCGAATTCCAATTGACATAACGAGCGAGCGGCAATTAGACGGCAACCATAACTCCATACATGTGTGTGTATCATAAGACGTCAACTTGCGTATGTGTCACTGATTAGCGCGCCGTAGTATGGAGTGACCGACATGTGCTCTTAGGATTATCCTTGTCAGTAACACCTAAGTCAATGATTCAAGGTAAAGACGAGGCGTGAAATGTTGCACTCAACAACATATAACTGAATTAGAAGTCTAGACCTCTACTAGAAGCTGCTGAATTAATTACACATTTTATTCAGTCAATTAACACTTTGTTACTCTAAATACTCTGTAGAATATTGAAAGAATTAATTATTTAAGCGTTTCAACCAGTCTTTTCTATAATACTGACACAAATTTTGAAGTTCTCAGAAGCCCAAAAATCCCAAAAAGCCTAATCTAAAACAGTTTAATAAAATGTAAATGATGTTTAAACGAAAATAAAAGTTCCGATTGGAGACCATGCACGGGCAAGCACAGCATAGGAACACCAGCCACGAGATGGATAGATAACCTCTTACAAGTGTCGGGAAAACGCTGGATGCAAGCCGCTTCCAATCGGTCGTTTTGGAAATCCATGGAGAAGGCCTACGTTCAGCAGCGGACTACTTATGGCTGAGATGATGATGATAATGATATTTTCACCATGATTACGTTCACAACATTATGTAGCTCTTCACATCACACTCAAGTGAATTAGTTGACCAATGACCACAGAGAGTTATAGATGTGTCTGTGATTTACACAATACCACCCATATCTTTTGATTCCTTACGTCGAGGCGAGAAAATTATGGAACACATACATAATAGAACTACTCGAAGCTGATATTAATATTAATCATTCAAACACCTACCATGGCCTCAAGGCTGCTATTTGAACTATCAGTAATTTACCACTCGGCAACTATTTTGATAAATTGTTAGTTTTTAATAAGTAAGAAACTAGCGATTTGTCAGTATTGTCGCTAAATAGTATCAGGGAGTGGCGAATTAGTGATAGTTCAAATAGCAGCCTTGAGGCCCTGTTCACCTTACCTAAGCAAAAACAGAACCCAGGACCTTCTCACCACTGAGCTAAATAGGTCGTTCGAAATTCCTTAGTAAGGTCTAGATACTGAATCACAAGCGCCGCGAGGCGTCGGGCAGATTATCCGGCTCATTTGATTACAGCCAGAGGTCGAATGCAGCCACTTCGTAACAGCCAATTCGCTTCAGACGTCTGAGACAAGTAGTAGAACTAATCATATACTGTTTGATGTTAGCAGCGGAGATTGACAGGTTAATCATGCATGCAATTAAATTGTATCAGGAAAGTATCTATTATTGACAGTAAGACATTAACATATGTCAAATCGGACCTCTCTTTTGTCCATCAATATACATAGTAAGTTGTACGTATAAAATTCCTAGAATCTACTCAAAAATATGTTAAGAGGAAATATTAAAGACGCTGTTACGAACATCATGGAAAGAAAGAAAATATATTATTTTTATATACCATACACTGCAGCAAAATGATAAGATATAATATAAATACAAAGTAACGAAAGTAAGACTATTGTGCCTAAAAATATGCAGTTGCCGCTGTAGTATCTGGTGTACGAGTATTAAAAAGGTAAGTGCTCAGCGATAATACTGCCGAACGCATGGAGTTATTTTCAGCTTGTTGTGTATTGTAGATTTGATTTTATTGTGACAGTAAAAATAAGTGGATAATAATTCATTAAAAAAATATCGTCATTGGACGATATTATTGATTTATTATTGACTTATATTTACTGTCTAATCAGCAATATATCTATGTCAATACATAGATATATTGCTGATTGGACAGTAAATATAAGTCAATAATAAATAATAATAAATTCAATAAAAAAACACTCAATAATCCCCATAATAATATATACATTTAATAATATTGTATTATAACATTATCTCTCATCACATTTTCCTAATTTGATTCTAGGATTTTGTATATTCAAAATATTTAAAAAGATTTCAGAGTATTTTATACATAATACGTAATAATATAAATAAACAAGAATAATAGTAATATGAGTACAACATGTCTCCTCATTTTATTATTGAGTTAGAGAAGCGAGCTCTCCGATATTATGTTTGTCCTTTGGATTATTCGCCTAGGTTATGTTTCTTTTGTATTTCCGGAACGTAGCGATGTTTGGTGTGAAGATATTAATGTTATTTCAAGCCCGTTACATAAATAGGAATGTTATTTGCGGACAATAGCCTATCTATAAATATATAACTTCAACTTAGTAAACTTACTGTAGAAGAGGGTTATAGCTAGAGTTTATTAAATGTGTAGTTTGACTATCGTCCGTCTCGCTCGCGCTTACTAAAATGAAGATAATAAGAAGATATAAAATGACTGAGTGAACTTATAAAACCAGACAAGTGTGAGTCAGACTCGGCCACCGAGGATTCCGTACAAACTAGTAGATAAAAGGGGGAAATTATAAATTTTCCTTTATAAACCGAAAAACATATATTGTATAAATATTTACAAACCTGTTTTAGCCTGTGCTAATGAAGCTCTTTTATATTATGATACCCCACACGATACGGTTAAAGTACTTTAAAATTTGGACCCTCCTTCCTTGCATAAACACCAATTTTTTGTGAATAAATAAAAAATATCCAGTTTTCTGATTTTTCCCTTTATGTGTACTATATAACAATGCTTCTTGCCAAATTTCACAGTTATAGGTCAACGGGAAGTACCCCATTGGTTTTGATTCCCTTGCGAGTGTCGAAATATGCATTTTTTGTAACATATTTGGCTGTAACTATTTTTAATGAAAACTTAAAAGTTTGATTTTTCTTTCAGCAGCAAGAGACTATAGATATACTATAGGTTTTAATTTAAACTCGATACCTTCACGCGTTCTCGACATACAGGTCTTGACAGACAATCGGACGGACAGACAGACAGACAGACGGACAACAGAGTGATCCCATAAGCGTTCAGTTTTATCCTTTTGAGGTACGGAACCCTAAAAACGATGCCACAGACAGACACACGGATATACAGATACACACGTCAAACTTATAACATCCCTATTTTTGGATCGAGGATTAAAAACAATAAATTAGGTTGAGTAATTTTAATTACATTTAGAAGTACAAAATCTGAGGGCACGGCCGTGCCCCCGCCATGTGAGCGAGCGGGTACGTACGGCCGGGACTACCTTTACACGAAGAGATTCGTCGGACTCGGAGTGATTTGTCAGATTTTTATATCGTTTACCTAAAAATATCTTATAAGAATCATCGTGTACATCTTTTCTTGAACATAATTATAATTAAGCTTAATAGACGTTGAGATAGATATTAATATGTTTCGCGAAAGATTGATGGATTCTACGATGATAATACAACAATTACTAAGATAGATGGTAAATAAACCTTACTGTACACTGGAAGCTGAGATTTGGAACTAATTCATTTATAATTACCCCTTGCCCTTTTTATTATCCGACAGTGAGAAAAACGAAAATGCGTCACCATTGATATTCCAAAAATTGGAACGAAACGACTACTCTACTTTTTTTTTTTTTTTTTTTTTTTTTTTATTGTTTATTAAGATCAACAAACAGTACACAACAAAGTTTAGGGTTAATACAGTAATTGTTAAGAATATAGTTCGATGATGTACCAGCAACGTTAACCACGGATTAATTATTTATCAAATATACTTCAACAGAGTGTGAAACGTCTAATAAATTACTGACCAATGCTATAATGCTTCGAGTCTCTGTCTTATAGACTGAAACTCAAAACACTAACATAGCTAATTTTACTTAAATAAATTGAATAATAAAGTAGACGAGTGATGAAAGGAAATTGTTGGTCCGAATCGACACATAAAATAAGTCACAAAAAATATTTATTTATTTATTTAATAGGGAAATCAACAGCTTTGTAACATGATTAAAATTATAACAACAGAAAGCTAATTATTATTTATTTACCTTTTAAGACTACTAATGGAATTTTGATCATGACTGTACTTTATCATTAGGGGCCTTACCGAAAAACTTTACTTAACTTTAACCATCGTCTTAAATTCTTTGCCTTCTTTCCGCAAGTGTTATTAGGTGTCAGCGAGAAGTTGACAATATATGCTAAGCAATGCATAAAGTTAAGTAACGTTTTTCGGTAAGGCCGTATATCTTTAAGGTATAATGCTAAAAGTACAGTCACGTACAGTCAGTACAGTACAGAAGTACAGTGCATCTTTGCTGCTCATAGTCTAATATGTATCTTTTAAGTAAGCCAAGTGCAAGTAATCTCATAGTGGAACACCGCCACTTACAGCGGCAATTAGACGACAGTCCGTGAAGGGAATTTTTAATCATTCAGGGGCTAATTTATAATGAAATAATTAATTACAACGAGGTGACGACACGTTTCCATGAGCCCCCCTCCCCCCTCCCTCCACTCCCCCAGCGCCTCGGGTAATTATGTTTTGTTGTACAATATTCTGATTCTGACAACGGTGGGGATGTTTGCAAAGAGAATTTGGAACCTGAAAGCTATCACGTGAGTTGTGGCGCCACTTTCGATGTTTTTATACAAATCTGACAGCAGTTAGTTGAAATATTTCAGTTCCGTCATTTGAGCGAATATACGTATATAAGTTTGTTTGTTTGTAATTATGAGTATCGTTGGTATCCTCTACGGGATTTGTATGTATGTAGGTAAGTTGTTTTGTTATCAATGTTTCATAAGATTTATTAATATTATGGTGAGAAATATTTTTGGAAAACTAAAAAAAACAAGATAAACAGATTTTTTGTATTTATTAGGCATTTTTAGGGTTCCGTACCTCAATAGGAAAAACGAAACCCTTATAGGATCACTTTGTTGTCCGTCTGTCTGTCCGTCTGTCCGTCCGTCCGGGTGTCAAGACCTTTATCTCTGGAACGCGTGAAGGTATCGAGTTACCGTAGTACCTTGCTGCGGAAAGAAAAATAAAGTTTCTAAGTTTTCGTAAAAAAAAGTTACAGCTGAATATATCATATAAAACGCATATTTCGACACTCACAAGGTAATCAAAACCTATGGGGTACTTCCCATTGACCTAGAACAATGAAATTTGGCAATAAGCATTGTGTTAGAGTACACATATAGGAAAAAATCCGAAAACTGGACATTTTTAATTTAATCACAAAAAAATTGTGTCTTTATGCAAGGAATGAGAGTCCAAATTTTAAAGTGAATAACCGTATCATGTGAGGTATCATATGAAAGAGCTTCAGTAGCATAAGCTAAAACAGGTTTTAAATATTTTTACGATGTACATTTTTCAATTTATGAAGGAAAATATAAAAAAAATATATACGATTTCCCCCTTTTATCTACTAGTTTGTACGGAACCCTCGGTGGGCGAGTCTGACTCGCACTTGTCCCGTTTTTTTTTCTTTCTAAATGATTAATAAATCTGAGCTCAAGCGTGATTAATGTAATTACCTATACTTAAATGAATATTAGCACGAAAAATATATTATCGGAATCAAACATTTTGTTAAAATAACCGTTTCACATGCAATGGACTTCACATTTGAGAGCAACATCCTATTTTGAAATATGCGTATAGTTTTGGACCTTAACACCAGATGGGCTGTGGTCAAATGCCCAGCCTAACTAATATAGAAAAAACTAAATTGTATATAAAAAAGACGAACAAGTGCGAGTCAGACTCGCCCACCGAGGGTTCCGTACAAACTAAATAAAAGGGGGAAATCATATATATATTTTTATATTTTCCTTCATAAACAGATATACATAAAAATATACATCAAATATACATCGTGAAAATATTTAACACATTCCTTGCTCACCACTCGGATCCGAGTAGGGGCTATAGTAGCGGTGCCTCCCACTCGGATCCGAGCGAGCGAACGTTTGAGGCAGCCCTCATTCCTTGCATAGAGACACTATTTTTTTGTGATTAAATAAAAAATGACCATTCGGATTTTTTCCTATATGTGTACTCTAACACAATGCTTCTTGCCAAATTTCAGAGTTCTAGGTCAACGGGATGTACCCCATAGGTTTTGATTCCTCTGTGAGTGTCGAAATGTGCGTTTTTTACGACATATTCGGCTGTAACTTTATTTTACGAAAACAGAAATTTTATTTTTCTTTCTGCAGAAAGATACTATGGATCTGCGTATAGGAATTTAATTTCAACTCGATACCTTCACGCGTTCCCGAGATAAAGGTCTTGACACCCGGACAGACGGACAGACGGACAGACGGACAACAAAGTGATCCTATAAGGGTTCCGTTTTTTCCTATTGAGGTACGGAACCCTAAAAAAAGAACAGATATTCCTAAAATTTTGTTCAAAAAGTAAATATCAATTCAATACTGCCTATTTTAGGTGTAAAAAGTTCCGTGATTATTATACCCAAAATCTGATGATCTATTGAGCCCTAAATTATGCCAACAATGAGAGTCCACATAAGGACCCTAAGTGTTCATGAAGGTCCAATTTCCATGCATATTGTCCAACCTGGATGAGACGCGGCGCCTCGCTTGAGTAGGGTCGACAACTAATTTGCAACATCTTGAAACTTTTGAAATGGAAAGACGTGACAATAGCCCCATCTAGTAAAGTATCTTGGTACTCAACTAGATTCAGTTAGAACTTGTGCAAAACGATTTGTAAGAGAGAGATAGCTAGCTTGTATGAAAATCAAGAACTATGAATACTGCCTTGTCCTTACATCATTGTATTGATGACATGCATCCCCTCATGCTCTTTGACGCTGTGGCTACCCCGCAAGGGAATGTTAATGAAGACTGACATATACAATATCTACCAACACAAATACTGCTGCGTAAAAGCTATAAATACACAATTTCTAGAGATGGTTATGAAATGACGGCCCACGCAAACACCTGCTAACGTTTCACTATCCCTAATTCGTTTTCACGTAAACCTAACGTCCCAAATATTGAAGAATTAGCGAATAAATAGGATACCCTACGAAGAATGTTACAGCTGCGTGGATGATAATCCTATTTCCTAGATATCCTGACATAAAACGGACGAATGGATGTTTTAAATCTATGTCAGAGAAAAGATCGCCTGGTTCAGCCTACTAGATTATTTGGACTGGCACGACAATGAGTTAGATCCAGTAGTATTTCATAGGAAATGTAATAATGTTTTAGAAATATGTGAAAGTCTTTGAGGATACTTTATTTTTGTCATTTCATTTTTATATTCATAAATAGGCTTACGCTTGACTGTTAAATCGCCTGATGTTAAGCGATCGTTGTAATCTACAATGGAGCTCGCTTGCCTAGAAAAAACCTATTCACTCTCGTTTTAAAGACACCCAGCTTACATCGTTTAGGATCGGTCCCATTTGGAAACATTGTTCCACCGCACAATAAAAATAAAACTAAAATAACAACGAAATATTTTTCCCACATTGAAATATTTTCGATTGAAACAAAAAGAGAAGTCGTGTTTCTCAGACATATAGTTTATTACACATGGGATATGAAAATACGTTAATAATAACATGTTTATAACAATTTTACCAATGTTTTAGAAGATTATATAGAGACAATATGATCAATTCTAAAGGCACCGCTAAACTAATTGAAATTCTTAAACTCACCAAATTCATCAAAGGAACAAATTTTTTATGGGAATTTGTTTCTATGGGAGTTTTCGAATTTATTCATTTTGCCTACAGAATAGCTTTTATTATCTGAGCAAAAACAATAAGCACCCATCAATAGAACAATATGAATTATTACTGCGTTTAACAGATAGTATGAATGGTGAGAGGGATGAATATGGGTGACAGACGAGTGTGACAGGAAAAAAAAGGATAAATATTATGAAAATATTAATTTGAAAAACCTGTTAAAATACAAAATATCAGAGATCAACTTGGGTTTTTCTCTTCAACAAAGAGAATGCAATACTACAAACTTTCCAAATCCCAAACAGACACTTACAATATGTAAATACATACATAGGTTATTTTTTTTTATCAGCCCTGTTTTGTACAAACTGTCCCACTGCTGGGAACGGGGCATCTTCTCATTGTGAGAAGGGTTAGGCCATAGTCTGCCACGCTGGCCAAGTGCGGGTTGGCAGACAGGTTATATTACTTAAATATAATTATATACAAAGCTGCCAAATGTTAGGTAAAACATGTAAAATAATTTTAAAATTAATACAATACCTTGCACAAAAAAAAATACAAATATCAAAGAGAATTCTCCCACGTTTCTATCCCATCTTAATTTAGAAAACATAATCTCAACAAAGTCTTTATCATAATCTCCTAAATTTTTGTTGAGTTTGTAGGACACAATTGTGAGGGCGAGCCTGAGCCGCCGCTTGTGAAAAACTCTAATCTTGTTAAGAAAATTTTAACAATGATCATTAGGGAGATTGTTAAGAAAGATTAGTGTTGTACCCGTGGTATCTCGAGCGGGGCTACAACACTCGAGCGGGGCTACAACACTTGAGCGGGGCTACAACACACCCGACGTAATATTATACCTACCTATTGAATATAACTTTTAGTAAAAACTCAGATAACTCAGTCTCAAGACTAAATATTTTCAGTATCGTTGATCGATAAGTCTACAGTGGTAAAGTGTAGACTAAATATTGCGTTTGTTTTTTCACTTTTGGCGGGCTTAACTCGCATTTAAACACATCTAAGAAGAAAATAATAGTGCAAGCCAACATTTTCTATAATGTAAGGTACATTATAGAAAATGTTGGCTTGCACTAATACCAGAGGGTATTAGAGGGTATTATAGGGTATTAGAGGGTAAGATATAGAAAATGTTCCTTAAATACAAAGAGTATTATCTAACCTTCTAATCTAACCATTGTCGGTCAAATTAGGTGTCAAACAGCCTAAGTCGTCAGGGAAATAGTCGTGGTATGTATGAATGTATAATATATTCTAATAATAAATATTTGTGGACATTTCACACAACGCCATCTAGCTCAAACTAAGCAAAGCTTGTACTATGGAACTAGATGGCTGATATAATGCATATTAATACTTTTGTTGTAAATATATACATATGATACATAGAAACACCCAGACATAGAACAAATATCCATGCTCTTCACACAAATGTTTGCCCTGGGTAGGGATCAAACTCATCGAACCCACGACTTACAGCTCAGGTTGCAGTCATACAACCACTGAGCCATGAGGCCTGCCATGTATGTTTGTGTGTATGTTTCTATAAGATCGCCTACAGCCTAAACGGCTTGACCGACTTTGATGTGCGAGGTGTCGTTAGATTCGTCTTCACTTCAAGAGTGTCATATGCTATATTTTATACGCATCCGCTCGCTCACATGGCGGGGGCACGGCCGTGTCCCCAGATGTAATAATAATAATAATACATCTTGCAAAAAAATAAAAAAATGCGTTTTTTCGTGACCTCAAATTAACTTTTTCGTACTAAACATACAATGCCTTGTGGTTGTACTAGAAATATTTTGAAGAATCCGCATTTATAATCTTTTACAGTGATTTTACTTATATTTTCTCACAAAAAACGTGCATTCAACAGCGTATCAAGAGCAACGAAATCGTAAGTTAGACTACAAAAACTGCTTTTCGGCAATCGGGTATTTTGTTTTTCTTTTAATATAGATACTTGTTATATTTTTGATAATTCTTGTAAACAGCTTATTACTAAAGCTGTATCTAGAGCAATTTTAGTTGACGAATTTAATTTTTATGGAGTGAAGTGCAAAATTATTAGTATCCTTCTATTACACATATATCCATCCAAAGCAAATCAGGCGAGTGAGTTCAATTTTACTTTATAACTACAAAGATGCTAATTGAGGTCTTCACTAGATTGAACGTTGGCAAGATGAAAAATTATCAATCCCATTACTGGTATAAGACTGAAGGTTTAGGGGTAGGCACATTTATCAAGCTTAGATCGGTCTTCGTAGGTCCGATCCAGATAACACGCATATTGAGATTATATTAAATTGGTCCAAGTACGTTTTGGGACTCATTTATTGGTTCTTTTCAGTCTTCTCAGATTATCGTGAGTTCAATGATTTGATGGACAGAACCCAAACCGACGAAGTGTAGTACATTATAAATCAAAAAAATAAGGAAAACCAATGAAAATTGTTTCTAAAAACTAAATCAGGTATGCAACACGACTAGGTTGACAACCATAGCGAGACAAGAGACCTGTGCGCTGAAAATAAAATTTTCAAAAATGCTGTTTTTCCTCACTGCCAAAGAAGGAGTCAAATGAGAGATAAATATCAATATATTTTGGCTGTAAATAAATATAATAATAATAAATAAAATATTACATTCCGAAATTGTTTTTTAGGGTTCCGTACGAAAAGGATTCGAGCATGGCGAACGGAATTCGCCATGTCCGTTTTTTCTCCCTATCTGTCTGTATGTCACTGGCATTACTCAGAGACTGTTAATATGGAATTCGGCAAGTAGGCAAGTGTTTTATAAAAAGCTACAAAATGCCGTAGTAAATTCTCAAAAGTTAACTCTTACTATGAAGTGAAGTGACAATAATTCGTAGATGCCACTAACCAACAAGTGAAATGGAATGACAATATTCACAGGAGTCATCAATCAAGAAGTTAAGTAAAGTCTAATTAAAGGAACGGAAACGCACATTTCATAAATTTCAAGGAAGATTATCTAAATTTATGCATATCGATGAAATTTATATTTCACTTCTGAATTTAAAACTTAATCTTTCATTCTTTAGAAAACTTTGAATAATCTTTTATCGCATTCCAGACTTAACAAGTTACATCAAGAAACGTCGAAATCCAGTGAAAAAGCGATTAAAGTTCGACAGTCCAGTAAAACATAGTTGAAGTTCGCTTTCGGATAGGAATGTCGAGCTTCAGACGGGTTTATCGCAAGATGTCGTTAAATAATAGGAATTTAATGGAAGAAACTGCTTTAGAATTGAAGGGTACAGGCAAATAACAGGGAATGTCACATATTTTTTTTTAATCATATCTTTGTCTATGGTATATTAAATTCCAATTATTAGAATTCAAGTCAATTAATTAGGACATTCCTTGTTCTTTGCCTGTACCCTTCAATTGAGAACCAAAGGCAATTGGAGTTTCGGAGCAATACAGATACCTAAATTTAAGGACGGTACATAAACCGCCCACTCGGCGGTCGCGCGGTAGGTATGAAAAGTGAAGTACATACATGTGATTGCCTTCTATCTCTGTTTTGTGGTTTAAATTTAGCTAAACAAGAGAATTGTTGCCTATAAGTTTCCTAGCATGCTTCTCAACTGATTCCAACGCCTCAAGTTGGTACTTAGCCGGACCATCCCAAAGATGGGAACAGTACTCCATGCACGACTGAACTTGTGCTTGATAAAGTGTAAGACGAAATAGACATTTATATGTTTTTCATAATGTTGGTTTTTAAATACTGATGTATACTTAAATTTGACACAAAAAAAAAATCAGTGCCATTTCTTAAATTTAATTTTATATAAAATATTCAATTCAATTTTAATTAAAAATAAACACAAACCCAGCCTTCTACGAAACCTCAACTGAGTAGGTTAGACTTCAAAGTAAAATATAAAAAATATAGCACTACCACCAATTAAGGCTGAAATCTTAATTCCTTCATTTCTGAAAAGACCTCATTAACTTTAACGATCCATCAGTTTGAATTTCGAAAAGCGAGAAGGCTGAAAACTTTTTTAAGAGCATTAAGGATTTAAACTATTAATGCAACGTCCAACCAATAATGATCAGTACTTAAGTCCTCTCCCGGGCATCCTGATCTCTGGCAGAATGGTCTTCATAAAAAACTTACTTAAGCTCTCGAGTTTACAAGAACGTTGCTCGGGAAACTTTATAATGAAAGCCTCTTACGCTTCTAACCAGAGGTTCTCAAGTGTTTATCGTTGAGCCTTTTAGACATTTGGGTGTCGTAAAAAGTTTTTGTGTTTTGAAAGCTAAGGGTTATGCTATTTATCAAATAGTCTAGTCCACATTGTTTTTGTTTCTAACAACTTTTTCTTCATGTAGGTACAGTTTATAATTAAATTCATGCTTTAAACAAGTAAGTATAAGTTTATAAAACTCAAAAAAAAAAACACGGCTGAACCGATTTTTATGAAACATAACTAATAAAACTCTTGATGAAACCCTCTTTCAAACAAAAAAAAACTAGATCTAATTCGGTCCATCCATTTGAGAGCTTTAATGCAACAGACTGACACACAGATACAAAGCTACACGTGTCAAACTTATAACACCCCTCTTTTTGGGTCAGGGATTAAATAGTTTGAGAGTTTGGCACAAGTCTAATCGATCGACGTATAAATAAAGTCAATGATTACTAGGCCAAGTATGATTTCGGCGACAAAACATGCTAAAGTAGCGCGTCTGAAAACGCAATAGCAATCTTATTTTCTAAATCTTATCTTCTTTTTAGCAATCTAATTAATGCTTTGATGACAAAAACAATCGATACTCAATTCTCTACAAGATTTTCGAATATAAGCGGTAAACTTTAACGGCCTTACCGAAAAGTGTTACTTAACTTTAAGCAATGCTTAACATATTTGGTCAACTTCTTGCAGACACGTAATGACTCTTGCGGAAAGAAGGGAGAAAATTTAAGACGATGGTTAAAGTTATTCATTGAATAAACGGATTTACCGAGTATGTTTTACATAATTTTATGACCACTTTGTAGCGTCCGTGGTCACAGGTAAGACTAGATGACGGTTGTATTTTTGTTATGAAAATATTAATAGCTACCGTCTACTATTTTATAAATAACAACTTGTGAGAAGGCGTTTGATTAAGCTGTTCCTAAATTTCGGAAAAGCTCCACAAGTTTACAACTTGGTGTCACACATGAACGGTCAAACGACGCGGACGCCGCGAACTTTCCGCGCGGGGTGTCGTAAAAAGTTTGAGAATCCAGTTCTCTCGGAACAAAAGAGAGAAACTTGCGAGTCTCTGTAGCGCCAACAATAGACAGGGGAGCAAGTTGTAAACAATCGAACATTCTTCCGCTGGTGACCTAATTTAACTAGTTTGTGACAGCTGAAGTTGTTTAATTGGTTTAATTAAGACAACCTCGGTCTTACCGCAAAGGATTTAACCACAACATGGACACGTGTTGGTGAAGACTAAGCCTCGTCTGTGGTTAACTCAATGAGATTTTATCTATAGAGAAGTTATACTACTCGTTGAATTAACTAAAAGCATGGCAAATCTCAGTTCTCTGCACTCTGCACACTTATGACCACATCCTTAAGGTTTTTTTTAGTATCCTTGCCTTTTATATCTTGGTGTTGCACTTTCCAAACACACAGGATAGCGTGGTCACTGTTCAGAAGTCACGACACGCGTCTAATAGCGTTGCCCGACGTGTCGCGACTGAAGACGAATCGGGCGATTACCTTACTTGAGGCTTGCCACGTAGAGCCGGCGAAACCCTATTTACGTATTATATCTTTCAGTTAACACACGTTCCTAAAAAATTACACATTATTTTATCGTTATTTTAGATTTTCGATTTCTTGTTACTGAGACGACGATGACGATGATAAAACCAAAATTAATTAATATTCCAAAATGATAAGATGATAATGTGTGATGCCATATCCAAAATAATGATTATTCTATAAATTACATCTTAATTTCATGTTCGTACGTTTATCGAGATGATGCAATCAACATACTATATAAACATTATGTTATGACTCAACACTTCACACAAAAATAACTAGTAAACAACCGGTGTCTGTGCCGAACAGACATCAAGGTAAAGCGCGCGTGTTTGTTGTTTTAAAAAAATTACCTTCAAATTCTGATTGTAAGAGTGCTTGTGTCTCAAATTATTCAAAATGGGCGGCTGGTTTTCAATGGAAGAGAAGATGAAGAAGAACCAGACTAATATGGCAAAAATGCAGTCAAAAAATGTAAATGTCCATATTTTATCGTGCTTTAGTGTGAAGTTAGTTACATCTAACTGGATTATTTGCTGGGTTTAAAGTTGTAGTGTATAGGTAGAGATTCCAAGATTAAAATTTGCTAAAACAATTCTAACACCATGATATACTTTTACCGAGTGAGCGAAGCGAACAACTCTATGTTTTTGCATTATCTAGCAAAATTTTATCTGTCCGATGTTTGTTTGTTGTTACTGTTGTACATTCGTATCGGTTCGTCGTTTTCGGTCGTATTTTTAGCGTACTTGCTGCGCCCCGCGGTATCACCCGCCTAGTGATGAATAACTGTGATGGTGATGGTGATAAATATAGCCTATGTCCTTCTCTTAAAGAATCTCTGAGCTAAATTTCATAACGATTGGTTCAGCCGTTTAGTCATGAAAGGGTAACAAACAGACAGACTACAGACAGAATTACGTTCGCTTTTATTGACGCCATGCTTTTTGATCAAGATTGAAGGCTTACAGAGATAACGTTAGACTTTGTAGAGTTAGCGGCTTGGCTCTTCAGATTCAGTCAGATCTCATCTGATTTCTTTTTTCCAGTGAAAGTGGTATGACAATGCGAGACATGGCAACCAATTTTACATGAAATGTTTTTGGTGGAATAATTATTGCAACAACAAAAAAATATTGCTCATCAGGTAGCATTTGTAAAACTACTAAAGTATTTCCATAATATAATTCATTTTAATGTGGTTTCCAGATGGAGAGACAACTGGAAGTCCAAAACCAGTTGCTTCAGAAACAGATGGCCATGCAAGTCGCCGGCTCAAGAGAGACTTGTCATTGGATCACTGCTTTCTATATCACAGCTGCAATTGGACTGATTTCTGGGTAAGTTACCTACAAATCATATAAAGACAATAAGTAACTGGTTGGCCTCGCAGCTCAGTCGGTTGTATGTCTATCTGCTGAGCTGTAGGTCGTGGGTTCGATCCCCACCCAGGACAAACTTTTGTGTGATGAGCATGGATGTTTGTTCTTTATCTGGGTGTTTCTATGTATCATAATTATGTATTTACAACAAAAAAAGGAGGTATGTTTATTTATTTATTTATTTATAAGCTTTGTTTGATTTGGGCAAGATAGTGTTGTGTGAAATGTCCATCAATATTTATTATTTATTGTCGACGCCTAGGGTACAAACATTCTATTACATTCTTATCATTAAAGATAAGACCTAAATATAAACCATTGTGATAAACATACAGCTCAGGAGGCAGCCGTACTACCACTGAGCCATAAGGCCTGGCCTGTACAATGATTGTACATAATCTCCTTTTTAGGGTTCCATAGTAAACAAGGAATTCTTATAGTTTTTCCATGACCGTCTGTCCGTCTGTCTGTATGTCCGCGGCTTTGTTCAAAGCCTACTAGTACTAGAAAGATGTAATTTGGCATGAATATGTATGTATATTAGATATGCCTAAAAAGTCGTAGAATTTTTTTTTTTTTTTTGGGTTACCTCCCCTACATGTAAAGTGCGATGAATTATTATGTTTCATCTACGCCGTCGTGTGGGGTATCGTTGGATAGATAATTAAAAAACATAGGGGTGTGCGAAAACCATTTCTTAATTTAGGGATCCGTAGACTTTACAGGTGACCGATTAATACTCGATTAACTTTAAAAATTTACTTAGAGAAGTAAGAATTGAAAATGTTATACAAATTTCATTTAAACAAATATATGTTAACTCATATGTTCGTAGTATCAAATAGAAGACCCTGTTTTAAGTTCACATAAATTATGATGCGCAACTATGAAACCCTACTTTGCACGTGACACGACACGTACTTGGCCATTTATTTGTAATCGATTTAAAAAATCTACTTCTACAATAATTTCCACCAGGTCTCTAATCTAACTATAACACCCAAATTAATGCAAAAAATAAGGCAAAGTACGGCCCTAAATTCAAGTACTTCCAAACCTTATTCTACCCTTCATATTCCACATCAGCTGGCCTAGCATATAAGGTAGATAAACTAAACCGTATTTATCCACGCTGTTATGTCAATTGTCAATGTTAGCAAATATTTTATTTCTATAAAATATAAACATATATACATATATATATATATATATATATATTTATCTCTCATAGGAATGGTTGAAAGAATTGTTGAAAGACTATTTGTCTACCTTCCATGCTAGCCCCGATGGACTAGTAGAAAGTCACCGGATTATTAACCATTTTAATTGCAATGCAAAAAATCTGTACCGAACGATTCGGATCCACGTTCATGAAGCGTATCATGTTTCTAAGCGTATTGCAGAGAAATGGAATTCTTTGCCACCATCTCTGTTTCCTGAGAACTACAATCTTGGAATTTTTGAAGACTGGAGTAAATAGATATCTTTATAAAATGAGTTGGTGGAGTATCGTAGATTCTAATGTTATTTTTATTTTCTAATTACAGATACAGAAAATCAAAGAATAAAGCGTTGATGGCTCCTCTACTGCCTCTGACCTTCGTGACGGCATATTTCTTGGATCTTGGATATGGAAACAAAATACAAAGGATAAAACGTATGTTATTTTTCAATTTGAGTTGAAGTGTTTTCTCTGTAAAGAAGACGAAGCGTTAATTTTTGACCAAGACGTATAATTTGCGGTTAAGAGCTTTAGAAGCTAAGCCTTGGAGAGGGCTCTGCTATTCTATAGACATCATAACTTTTTTAAAGGCAAAGCGAAATGAGCACGAGTCACGGCTTAGTTTGCATGAAATGTTATTGGTGGGATTTATATATACATATACATACATATACATATATATATATATATATATACATATATATATGTATGTATATAATATTTATCAATATCCGTGTTCATTGATTCGATAAGGCGAAAGTCAAGAGTACTGAAGTGCGTATATCACCGGTGTAGGCAAGTGCGTGTATATCTATCACATATGTGATAAACAGACTTGGTGATAAATATAACTATGGTGTCCTATATTATACACACAGTTTACCTTTACCTGAAACCATCCACTATAGTTGTGATGACAACACAGGTGGTAACACAGTGAAATCAAGAAAATTGTCTATGGTTTACATTTTGCAATGAATTTATTAAATAATAAATTCAAAATAACTATAGTTAAAAAAAACCGAGCAACTATGAATTGCTTTCTTATGCCAAGTGTTCTGTACCCAGAATATATTTTTCGCTTGATGCCTCTACGCATTCCTGAGAAAAAGGGTATTGACGGACTGACAAACGGTTATACAGACAGGCAGGCTAGCTCATGTTATTTAAAAGAAATATCTGAGCGCCTTATCGATGCGACACTTGACCAAAATGTTGGTGCGTATCTGGCCCAACGCATAAGCATTGCCAATCAACGTGGCAAGGCAGATAGCATGCTGGGTACGCTGCCAACTGGTAGTGGGTTTGAGCATTTGGATTGTTTTTAGACCTTTTCGGTCTGAGGCAATCGATTAGTTTTTGTATGGTAGTTTAGTTAGTTACCTAAGTATGTGTAGTTTGGATGTCGTTTTATTGTAGTTTTCGTCGTCGTCGTCGTCGTCGTTTTAATGCAATTGGGATTTTTTAGTGTAGTCCAGTAAACATTTTTTTTTTCAATATATAGATCTACGATTGACCACCAACTTGGCTGATGTTAAGCGACAGTGTGGCCGAAGATGGAACTCGTCGATCTAAAAGATTTATGTATTCACTCTAGCCGTGACGATTCCAAGATTTTTATCCTAACTCCTTTAAATGATAATTTTATTCAGGCTCTTGTTGATTAAAATTGGTATTTTAGTTATTAAAACTATAACAATTTTCTATTTCAGTGGAAGCCGAGAACATTTTGGCTAACGAACTGGATACCCTGAATCTACCTGGTGGAAGGCCAAAGCTGCCGCCTCTTGAGGATTAGAAAACCTCGAGCAAATTTAATCTTTGGTTAAAGCGAAGGCGTTATTAAGAAAATCTTTATTAAAATCTACTTTGAGGTCACCGCAAGAACTTAGTTAAGTTAGTGAAATATTCAAAGAGATGTATAAAACTAAAACCAACTTCCTAAAGAGTGGCAATGTAACTCGTTGGGACGATTTTTTCAATCGAATAACATTGTAACCTAACGGTTGGGAAAGTTTCAGAAATAAAGAGTTTCAGCGAGTAATGGTGTAACTCGATGGGAAAAAATCCCAATGAGAAACTTATTAGTAACTTGTTTGTAAATGTAACTTATTGGAAAGTTTATTTTCCCATTGAGTAATATCGCCACATTGAATGTTAGGAAGGAAAGGTTGACAAAGTTTTTAATACAAAAAGTTGCAACGGGATACTGTATTAAAATATAGGAAGCACCGTTCATTTTACCCAACTGCCAAAGAAGAAGGGTAGTTATCTTAACTATAATTATTTATTGGTTTGGTACCTGTATGTTTTAATTTTATATTTCTTTAGACAAAGTTTACTCGTGAGATTCAGAAATTTCAACTAGGTGCTATTTTGAGATTAACAATTATTTCAAATATTAGTGAGATGTTATTGTAGTAAAGTTATTTGATTATAATGATTTAATAGAAATTAGAGTATTTAATTTTTTTGTTTAGTAATTGATTTGCGCTTGACCGTCAACTCGCCTGATATCAAGCGACGGTGATATGTTAAGCTTTATAAGACTGGGACCACAAGGTACCTAACAAATAGAGAGTTGTTTAATCATAAGTTTTATCTACTGATCCCCTAATAGTAATGCCACAGTATGTTGACTTAGTGTAAGCAAATAATAAATGAGAAGTATCAATCATTTAATTTATATTTCTTTTCTAAAGTAAGAGTATACAGGTAGACAGTGTGTCTGTTGATACCTGTTGATACGAAATCGATGTTTCCCGTTGTCCCCCACGTCCGTTTCCATCACTGGTGGACATCGACACCTGTTTCAAAAACTTCTACCGTTCTATGCTCACCAGTTGGCGCCACCGGCGAGCGAGGTCTTGTCAAGATGTGTTATTACGCGCGTGGAAACAGAGATTAAATATAAATCATTTCCTAGTAATGTAAAAGTGCAATTGAAGAAAATATAGAGCATGCCGTTGAATTGTGCAGTTCCATTTTGTTCGGAAAAAAGGGAGACATACATTTCCGAAAGACAAAACTCTTTGGTAAGTAGCGATTCGCAAGGACAGACTAAGTATTTCCCTTCAAAACATTCGCGTGTTTGTAAAAAACATTTGAACCCTGATGATTATGCATTACTTAAAGAACCAACTACTGAAAATCGTAAGTAATAAGTCATTTCGGAGACCTCACGCTACACCAGCGCCTCTAGTGGCAATTTTAAATGTGTTTAAAAAGTATTAACTGAGCCACACAATTTCACCTGCATAGTGATGATAGACTGTGTTAATGAAATGTAGCGTATAGTCGTCACCAGGTTCTCAGCTATCTACGTACTGTATTTCACAATGATTGGTTAAGCCGAAAAATTTAAGTCTGAAATTGATAAAAACTGTGAAAATCAGTTACACATAAGTATTAAATCTGTTTTGACTATGAAATTGGTATATTTTTGTTTTATTATTACTAAGTAGGAAGACCTAAAGTTTTTCAAAGGCATGCTCAAAAACAAATCTCGAAAGGGTAAAATCAAAATAAACAACAAAAATAAGCCAAAACTGAACTCCGTAGTCAGCGCAGCTTTACGAAGTACTTCCCTCATAAACCTTTTGTTTATTAAATTGGCGGACTCTTTTGAAACGCCTTTATTCCCTTAAATAAACAACGAAACAAACACAATGGAAACATTCCAAAAAGTAACGCCGCATCTTCAATCTTTGTCGAAAATGACCTCTTTTTCATTTCCTTTTCGCGTGTGAAAAATTAACCATGACTTGAGTTGGAGAAAATTCAAGACTGGTCTATTTGTTTGTAAATGAAGGTTATTTTTTCGGGGAAATTGTAAGCGAAACATTGAAGAAATACTTTGTATTTTTTATGTTGTTATTGAGACACGAACGTAAATATTACTAAAGAAACACAAAGTATAAGACTGCGTAAAAGCGATTTTGTATTCTACCTTACGATTTCGATACGCTGTTGAGAACTCGATTTTTGTGAGAAAGTATGCATATAATCGCTGTGAAAGGTTATAAATACGCATTCTTTAGAATAATTCTATCAAACTCACTTATTTATCATGAAAAAGCTCTTTTTTTTGCTTGAGTCGTATTATTATTATTACAAAAAATATAGCCTGTGACTAAAGCTTGTGACATTCAGGATGTGAAGATGAATCTAATTACGTCTCGAACATCAAAATCGGTCAAAACGAATAGGCTGTAGGAATACATATAGAAACATTTACATACATACACTCGAAAAACCTAAGTCCCTCCTTTTGGGCAGTGGGGTAAATAAAAACCCTTTGTTTTTTTATTCGAAAATAGGCTTGCTTGATCCATTTTCCTGAACATTGCATTGTTAAAAAAAAAAAAAAAAAACTTAACCACTAGATGTTAGATCATGATCTCAATAAAACAAAATTATATTAAGTAAATATATTAAACTCTTAGTTAAGTTTTTCATAGTAATTAATTAATTATTTAAGAATATTAATTATAGTCTTAACATATATTATATTTAAAATACTTATGTTTGCAACGCCCTATTAACAGGGTATGTACCTAGCCATAAGATGCTCTGTACATATAGCAATGAATAAATAAATAAAAAGATCAATTTATCAAAACACTTGCCAACAAGATTTTATCAGGAGCTTTGCATCCGTCAAACCCAACCTATCTCTAAACTCTACGCTAACAATGTAAAACATTTCAAACAGATTCGGATCGCACGCTTACATTCAGTTAGTTTCGAAGTTTTGAATGATTCATGCATGTTTCATATTTCATGCCTAGTGATCTGAATGAGATTTATTCGTGCATTTCAACTGCGGCTTAACTTGATTTTACCTTTTTGACCTCGGATTAAAATAGATGCTGTCTCAGATTCAGATTCAGATTACCTTCTAATTAGTATTTATTAAAAGAGATTTTGTAAAACTCGCTGTTTTGTACTTTGACTTATATATTATTTAAAAAAAAACAGAAAAGTGCGAGTCAGACTCGCCCGCCGAGGGTTCCGTACAAACTAGTAGATAAAAGGGGGAAATCATATATTTTTTGTAATATTTTCCTTCATAAAACGAAAAAAATCATCGTAAAAACATTTAAAAACCTGTTTTAGCTTCTGCTAATGAAGCTTTTTCATATGACACCCCACATGATACGGTCAATTCACTTTAAAATTTGGACCCTTCATTCCTTGCATAATGACCCTATTTTTTTGTGATTAAATAAAAAATGTCCAGTTTTCGAATTTATTCCTATAGGAAAAAATTGTGTTAGAGTACACGTATACATCTACTCTAACACAATGCTTCTTGCTAAATTTCATAGTTCTAGGTCAACGAGAAGTACCCCATAGGTTTTGATTACCGCGAGTGTCGAAATGTGTGATTTTTACGACATATTCGGCTGTAACTGTTTTTTACGAAAACCGAGAAATTTTATTTTCTTCTGCAGCAAAATATTATGGATTTGCGTATATGGTTTTAATTTCAACACGATACCTTCTCGCGTTCCCGAGATACAGGTCTTGACACCCCAACGGACGGACGTACGGACAACAAAGTGATCCTATAAGGGTTCCGTTTTTAACACGCTTTTATTAGGTCGACCTAAAAGTAACTAAGTATGTAATGAAATCTAATTTAACCATCTTCCAAGGATCGTAGCATCATGAAAATTGGCAGCTGTATGTAGTTCTGATGACAATACAATAATATGGTACTGTCGAACTGATCTGATGATGGAGCCGGAAGATATGAACTAGAACTTCATGATGGAATATCGTATCATAGCTGTGTTTGGATTTGTTAGAAAAGTCTTGTAATGAACTTTGACCACAATAATTTGTAGCGTGTTTTTTAGTTTTATAAACTGTAATTTATTTCCTTTTGAGGTACGCAACCCTAAAAACAACGGGTTGCACTCCGGGAGTACCGGAAGAAGTGAAAACTAAAAAATTAAATAGCAAAAAGACTTCGATTCGTGAAGTATTTGAACCTCGGTCCTCCGATTGACAAATTGAAATGTATATCGGTGCTCTAACCTATTTAGCTAACGAGTTTTACGTGCATGTGTCGAAAATAAACATTCGGCGCAACGAAATGACGTCATGCTAGAAGGACAAACTTGTATATACAATAATGAACTTTAAATGCAGAACGTTAGAATAGGTATCTGACTGTCCGTCTTACGATCTGACGCGAGTTTAACATTTTTTACCCATCCCAAAAATCCACAACGCCGCTATAGAAGTTTTAACTTCAAAAAACTATCGCAACAAAAATAATAATAATTATTATTATTTTATTTTATTTATACACGGGTCTAGCCCGGACCTTTGAAAGGCATCAGTGGGGCTGGAACTAACACTGAGAGGCATTTTTACAAATGTATAGTAAAAAATACATATTGGGTATATGGATGGACTATGGATGAATTACTGTACAATATGGAGTTTAACAGATCTTGGCTATTGTGATGTTTTAACACTAACATTCCGTTAGTGTTAAAACATTATGTTAATGTTAGATTTTGATTAAAAAGAAACGTATACTTGAGTGATTTTCTTTACATTTGCTAGATCTACAATTGACCACCACCTCGCCTGATAGTGGCCGAGGATAGAGCTCGTCGATCCAGAAAATATATATTCACTTTAGCTTTCAATATTTCAATATTCTAGCTCTTAGGAAACAGAGAAGACGAAAAAGAATTTAAGTTTTGAGCTGTACGCTTAAAGAACGTGAACAGAAACCGTTGAGTACTTTTGATTTTTCAATGAAAAATAGGTGATAATGTGCCAACTTTCTGCTATAGATAGTGGAATGGGGAGGGTGGAATTAATTAGTGAAGCTCTTGCGCATACTCGACAAAATGATGAATCTCATAAAATATAGATACACTTGCTACTTTAAGTTGGTGCTCGAGACTAGTAGCTTTTTGGCATGGTGATGTCTAGTTTTACCTAAAAGTGTGTGACTATCATTGCTAGATATTTTCGTTGTTGTAAACTTTTGATGGTATTTAATATAGATTATTCGAATTTTGGAATTAAATTATGGATTCACTAAGGTCTTTGAACCTCGCAACCTATAAGGCGACCGCAATATTCATTGTCTTTTGTATAGCTTTAAGAATATCAATTTTACTATAAACAAGGTGATATAAGTCGGGACAAACTCCAGTAAACATTTGCATGTATATTGCGTGGTGCGACATCGCCCGCTCTTTCCAGAACATGCATTTTAAAATTCTCGATTCACCCCACCCCACCCAATATCGTAGCTTCTTCTAAGAAAGTTAAGAAATCGTCTTTTCTTATTTTGCACATATTAAAAATATTATTATTGTTTATAAAACTGAAAAAACCGACTTCAAAATATGCAATTTGTTTACTTGGTAATTAAAAAAATAGTTGGTTTACGTACGCCCAGTTTTAATTGTTTTCGTGTTATTTCTCCTTTTTCACTTAATTAGATTGTTTTGAGCGTGGTTTAATTTTTTAAAATTACTTTTATATTAAATCATGTTGATAATAACTATCCACGAAGCTTTTGTTTGCTTTATAAGACAAGTAAAGTAAAACCACAGAATACTTTAATAATATAGGTAATAAAATAAAACACGAATTTCTTAACTAATTTATAGTAAGTACCAAAAGTCATGCACTGTTTAGATCGTCCAAGTGCCAGCTTCAAATGTTGGAATCTATTGAAAAACTTTCGAAGAAGCTTAACAACAACAAGTCCCTTGTTTGGACTAAGCCTCAAAGCCTGCAGCAAAGCCGCAAAGTTGCTAGTTTATCGGTTTTTTACCGGATCCATTGCCGCGAGTATGCGTTAGATTTGCAACAGGGATTTCGATTTGGATGGAATAATAATGTCATCTAGCTAATTTTTATTGAACGACTAAAGTTCAACAGTGATACAAGGCTTCTTTTTTAAATCTGTACAAACTTTTAACGATAAGAACACATTCTGTACTATCATCTTAATGTTTAATTAATGTTAATTTAAATAAATTATACACTAATTTTGTGCACACTCTATCGTAAAACCGCACATTCAACATCATATCATGTGTAACGTAAGCATAAATCATCTAAACCAAATATGTTAAAAAAATCAACTCAATCACTTGGGGATAGTTGGTTTAATAATGTTAAATTCAAACTTGACCCTACAGAATTCTACGCCGTATCATTAGGGTATTTCTTCATCTCAACCCTAAGAAGTCCACTGCTGGACATAGGCCTCCCCCATAGATTTCCATAGAGACCGATTGGAAGCGACTTGGATCAGCGTTTTCCTGGCAATTTAATGAATTCTATCCATTTCGTGGCTGGCCTTCCTACGCTGCGCTTGCCAATGCGTGGTCTCCACTCGAAAACTTTTGGCCCCTTTGACCCGCACTTCTTCGCTAATCTGCCGTGCTATGTCTGCGAATTTCGTTCTTTTACCAAGATATAATATTCAATTGAACGAAATTCATGACTAAAACGAAATATCACGTAAGACTAACCACGTAGATAACACAAAGTATCCTGTCAGAAGTTAGATTCTGGGCTAACAATAAGTTGCGTAAGTTCCGGGAACTAATAACGAGTTCCCAGATAGTGGAGATACACTCGCATACGGTTACGACGTAAGGCTAGTTACTCGACTGAAACTTATGGCGCTCCTACTCTGAAAGTGCGGGACCATCGCGAAGTATCTTTCATTATCATTATCTCAGCAATATAAGAAGTCCACTGCTGGACATAGGATTTCCAAAAAGACCGATTGGAAGCGGCTTGCATCCAGCGTCTTCCCGCCACTTGTATAAGGAACAAGATTTTTGCGAGAAAGGTCAAGAAAGGTCGTCGAGTTCAACTCGGCTGGGCAGCGTTCGAAAAACACAAAAGCGTATTTTGTCTAATATACCTCAGTCCCTTAAGTCGAAAGTTTACGACCACTGTGAGTTATCACTCAAGGTGACGCAACGAGCTATAGAGAGGGCTATGCTCAGACTCTCTCTACGAGATCGAATCAGAAATAAAGGGATCCGTAGACGTATAAAAGTCACCGACATAGCACAGAGGATCAACAAGTTGCAAGTTGCAAGTTGAAGTAGCAGTGGGCAGGCACTTAGCACGTACAACTGATGGCCGATAGGGCCGAAAAGATCTCGAGTGGAGACCACGCACCGGCAAGCGTAGCGTAGGAAGACCAGGGCCCTTATTCCGTATGACCATCTGACCATCGGCCGTATAACGTGAATTTGACGTTGTGCGTCTACAATGAAAATGAAACTTTGGCTTCTTAAACTTAAAGGCTAATTTTCATTGTCAATGCACGCACGTCACGCACGTGAACGCGGCCGATGGTCATACGGAATAAGGGCTCAGCCAAGAGATGGTCAAGTATCTTTACTAAATGAAAAAATACCCAACTTTATTAGAGCGAAATTCGTAACGTAACGCTTGGTTTACAATTCAAAATCATTTGGATCGGAATCGGGTCGGAAGTTTATTATTATTTAATTTGAAATCTACATTGTGTGACATTTTCGTTAGCACGATTGTTCACGATCATTCACGACCATGGTCTATGGTAGAGGTGTGACTAAACGTGATTTTGTTCTGCTAAGTCCAAGGCACTCAGTATGGTGTGTCCAACTTTTGAGGTTGCGTCACATATCTTCCTAAACTGTCATTGATAGTCTCCGGATTTTTTATTTAACTTTACGATGGTACTACTATACTGAATGGCAGCAATGAAGGAATAATTTACAGTATTAATTATAAAAGCAGGTGTTTCAGAGTAGCCCCACATAAAGCGTTTGCCCACCGAATCGTGAAAGTAAAGTATCGCGCAGCTAACATCCTAATTCGAATAGCGTTTTATCTAGTGGAAGCTAATGACACGTGGACGGTAGATTGCCTCTTCAAGGGACAGTTTAGGGACGTATGGGGGCGTTTTGTGATAGAGCTCGTACAACCATGTTAGGCTTAATGCACACATAAACTAAGCTGAGGAAAGTTATATAAATAATAATAATAATAATAAACTTTATTGATAAAAATACATAAGCCAATGCAAATCAGTGAGTAACAATTATTAAAGTTTCTTTTGTCAGCTTGTGGTTACTTGAAAGTGGTTCCACAGAACCTACACTAAGCAGGGCTTGTGTTGTAGGTATCTGTGTACCTTCTGAGTACAGCAATAAAGCGCTTAGTTAAGTTAATAATTAATTCTAGCAAAAACTTACATTTAAATTTCTAAATTAAGATTATGTATATGTACACAAGTATTTTCTGTGTATATTTCAAAGTACATCTAATTGAAACATGTAACATAAAGTGCGTGACTAAGGATGTGTGTGTGTGTGTATGCATGTGGGGGTGTGTGAGGGTAAAGGTCGGATGTGTTTGTGTGTAGAGGGGTGTTTGAGTCAGTGTGTGAAAGTGAATGTATGTGGGGGTGAATATGTGGGTGTGGATGTTTGTGGAGTGAGTGTGTTAATATGTAAATAGCACTACACTGTCAATCTGTTATCTTAAAATTTTAAGCAATTCTTCAGTCTCGGTATAGTTTATTCCTAAAAGCCAATCGAACAGAACAGACTTTGCCTCAGGAAAATTGAGTGACACAAAGTTGTCTATAAACTTATTAATTTTATTATAAATGTAAGGGCTTAGAAACATTTTGTGTCTATGAGCAGAACGCGCTCTACAATTTGGTTCATGTAATACTCTGTCCTTACGTCTTTTATTGCAATTACTACGAGGATTAATCTTGTGTACAGTTTTATGTTGTGTCATAGTTAGGTTAAACAAATATAGTTGCCGAACCGTAAGTACGTGGCTATCCTTATGTAGTTGGTAAGTAGGATATCGAAAATGTTTTCTTAAGGCGACTTTAAGCACGGCACGCTGCGCCACCTCGAGAGTTAGCATATAAGTCGTGCATGCACCTCCCCAAATTGTAATACAATAATTCAGTATAGACCTACATAAACCATTATAAACTTTAAAGAGTAGATCATGATCGGCCACCTCACGCAGGTTCCTAAATACAAATATAAGTTTTCGTACACGCTTACTCAACAGGACTATTTGAGGCTTCCAACTTAGGGTATCATCAATAATTATGCCTAAATACTTCATAGTCGATGTTTGTTGTAGCTTATTACAATGGCAGTAACCATTTCCCGCACAGTTTACATGGGCTTTTATTTCCAGAATTGGTTTCTTGCTATGGGGGTACGTAAGGTTCATGAACATGGTTTTATCGACATTCAAAGTCAGGAGGTTCTTTTTTAACCATTTCATAACAACCTTGAGTCCTTCTTCAGCACTATCGCGTGTCTCGAGCCAGCTGTTTCCGCTGAAGATTAAAGCTGTATCATCGGCATACGATACAATTTTACCACGTGTTAGAGGTAAGTTACACAAGTCATTAACGTAACAGAGAAATAGAGTAGGACCCAGTATACTACCTTGTGGGACGCCATAGCTAATAGATGCATCACTGCTCGTCACAGAACCCACCCTAGTCCTCTGAGTTCTTCCCGTCAAATAGTCCCTCATGAGTTTTAGAGCGTTGCCACGTATGCCTAGACGTTCCAGTTTTTTCAGAAGAATAGGAATAGAGACAGTGTCGAAGGCTTTGGCTAAGTCTAAGAATATACAGCTTACTTTCTTTTTTTTGTCTAATTGTTTCACTATATAATCAGTTAGTTCAGTAACAGCATCTTCAGTAGATCTCCCTTTCCTGAAACCGAACTGAGATTTAGATAGTAAGTTATACGATTCCAAAAATGATATTAGTCGATTATTTATTATCTTTTCTAGGATCTTTGAGAGTGCTGTTAAGATAGATATTGGCCTATAATTGTTGACACTATCCCTATTCCCACCCTTGTGAATAGGAGTAATTATGGAAGTCTTAAAAACCTGCGGAAATTGGCCTAATGATAAGCATAAATTACAAATATGCGTAATCAGTGGTACTAATGTTGGAGCTGATTGTTTTATTAATCTAGTAGAGATACCGTCGTGTCCAACAGCACAATCATTTTTTAAGCCATTAATAACGCAATTAACTTCCATGTCATCAGTAGATAGAACACCTATTGAATTAACTTGTGAAGATAAATTAGACTCTAACTCAGTAGTTTCATGTGTATCTAAATTAGTGTTACTTATTATCTCGTTAGCTAAGTTTGCTCCAACATTTGCAAAGTGTTCGTTAACATGGTTAATTGAATCAATTGAGTTTGTTTTAGATCTTAGTAGTGGATTATTATCCATTTTTATGTTTTCGGTGTGGGTAATTTGTTTAACAAGTTGCCAAGTTTTCCTAGAGTTGTTTTTATTAATTTCAAGTTCAGTTTTATGATAGGTATTTTTAAGTTTCTTAATTAATTTGTTACAGTAATTTCTATATCTAGAATAAGTGAGATTCAATATGGGGTTATTAGGATTTTGTTTTAAACTAGCGTTCATTTTATCACGAGTACGGATACATCGAAGCAAGCCTGGAGTGATCCATGGTTTGATGATACGCTGATTACAAGGAATATTAACTCTGCGAGTATTGTTTTTAACGATGTCCATAAGATTATTAACTAGTAAATTAGCTCCTGTATTAGCATCTGTAGTGAGTAGGATATCAGAAAAATCGTAGGATGTAATTTGATCATTAATTTTAGACAAATCTGTTATTAATCTAGATTTCGCGATAGTATATGAATTCATGTTTTGTTTGTTATTAATATTTAAAAGGATTGGCAAATGATCGGTTATGTCTGTTTTTATGACTATTGTAGTACATTCTAATTTAGTTTTTAACATCGTGTGGTCAAGACATTTGTGACCCCTGGTAATCATTGTATGACTAGGAAGGATCCCATGACTTGCAAGTAATTCAAGATAGCTATCAGAGTTTTCATCAGTATTATTTTGTTTTATATCTATATTAATATCACCTAAAACTACAATATTGTGGTACTTTTTGATGTTGGTCAATAATGTATCCAAGTCAGTAATGAAAGAATCCGTATTTAAAAAAAGAAGGGGATCTATATAATGCAACTATTGCAGAATTGGTACCCGTTTTTATCAAAAGGCAATTTGATTCTTGGAAAATATGTTCATCTATAATTACGTTTAAATTTGTTCTCGAGTAAACTATAATGCCTCCATTTTTATTTAAACAGTTTTTTGTGAATGATGATTTGTAATTCTTAAGTTGCGGGAAAGACTTAGAATTATCTATCCAGCACTCAGTAAGAATCACTAAATCACATTGAAAGTCAAGTCTAGTCAGCAATACTTCAAGAGAATTAAAATTACAGTTAACGCTTCTGATATTAAGGGAAAGTATATTAAGTGTTTTGTTATCTAAAGTTATATGAGATTTACACATCTCTGGTTCACAGGAGATGGCTCTTGAAATCGTTAGTTCATCTATAAGGTCACTTAAAACATTTTGTTGAACTTTATCCATTATCAATACAAAATATTGGGGATCGTAGGCTTAGTGAGACTTGAAGGTATACACCCGTTGGGACTGATAATAATAGGCAACGACTGGCCTTGTATGACTGTGATGTTCTTGATATAATAATAACAGATTGAAAAAGAGTGATGTAGTAGTAAGTAGTGTTGTATGTGTATTTAATTAAAGTTGTATGTGTGTGTAAAGATGGTAAATGTAAGTTAAATTTGCAAAACATATGAAACAAATGTAAAGTAATTGTGTGATTGAAAACCAAATTCAAATTTAAAGTATACATAATAACCAACATTATTTTCAAAACAATATGTCGTTTCATGTAGAAATTCAACAGTTTTTTAACTTTAACTCCTCTAATTGACGCTCATTATTAACGAGTATTGGTGGAGCTCCTTCAATCTTCCTCAGAAAGATTTTTCCATTTGAAGTCCAGCAAAAGTCGTATTTCGCTGACTTAGCGAATTCACGCGCCAGATAAAAAAGTCTCTGCGCCTTAGGTGTCAGAAAGTCTGAGACAAAGATTGGGGACTTTTTTCCCGCAATTTCTAAGGTCTGGGTGTTGAGCTTTTCAGTTGTGTGACTGGCATTGTATTTTTTGACGGATTGCAACATATAGGCCTTATGAATAGTAGTAGTAAAATCTACTATTATTGGACGCTCTCCGTTAGTTCTAGCTTTAAGTCTATAGACATCTCTGATAGGCGCACAATTTACACTCAACCTAAGTTTCTCTTGAAGCTTTTCAACCACTGCGGATAGCTCGGCCTTTGTCTCGTTAACTTTAGGTGGGATTCCTCGAATTTCAATGCTAGAGCTTCTGATCTGCCTGTCCAGTTCTTCAACTTTGCTATCCAGTTTGTACAAAAGCTGTTCACGTTCGCCTCCCTTACTCTCAAGCATCACCAGCTTTTCTTTTATTTCTTCATAGTTTCCACCGTAAAACTCCAAAGTTCGCTCAAATGACCTCTCCATTTCTAAATTACTTTTACGCAACTCGCATATGTCAGATTTTATTTCAGACACGTCTTTTATAACCTGGTTCATTTTTTCCATTAGTTCCTCTAGCTTATCATTATTATTTGAGGGGGAGGGTGACTTAGTAAACGAATCGGAATATGTGCGAGGGCGTTTGTATGTAGACGAAGTTTTCAAGTCATGTTTTTTAGTTGGAGTTTGCTGCGGCATGTTGAGAATATTAGGCGATAATAAAGTCAAGAATGTGAGTATTCAAGTCTTCAGTAAGATATATGAAGTAACCAGACTGTTGTGATAACTATCGAAGTACCAGGCGCTTATAATTGCTGAGTAGTGTTTGTTTATGCGCCGCCTTATGTGTAGTGAAAGGAGTCTTCGATTGGCCGTAACGCAATGTCAACAGGTAGTTGCTAAATAAAAATGGATTCTTACATTTGTCGTGCACGCAGTGGTATGATTGGTAAGATCAACAGGTGGTTCTCGCAAAGAAAGGTAGTGTCTCACGTTCGTTGAATACGTAGGGGCGGAACCTGCGCGGGAGTGGAGTGTTGCTATGCTACAATTCGTTGTTGATTCAACAGGTGGTTTTCTACAGGAAGATGGCGTCTTACTCGCAACAGGTTCACAGCCGTTTGACGTCACACGAAGCACTTCTCACTGTTTCATGCACTCCTATTATTTGCAACTGATTTTAATACTTTATTTCGTTAATTTTAGTTTTAAAATAAAATAAATAGACAATATCTTTGTGCGCGTCTGCTCACAACGGAGGTCCAAGGGGAAGGGAACGTAACGCTTGGTTTACAATTCAAAATCATTTGGATCGGAATCGGGTCGGAAGTTTATTATTATTTAATTTGAAATCTACATTGTGTGACATTTTCGTTAGCACGATTGTTCACGATCATTCACGACCATGGTCTATGGTAGAGGTGTGACTAAACGTGATTTTGTTCTGCTAAGTCCAAGGCACTCAGTATGGTGTGTCCAACTTTTGAGGTTGCGTCACATATCTTCCTAAACTGTCATTGATAGTCTCCGGATTTTTTATTTAACTTTACGATGGTACTACTATACTGAATGGCAGCAATGAAGGAATAATTTACAGTATTAATTATAAAAGCAGGTGTTTCAGAGTAGCCCCACATAAAGCGTTTGCCCACCGAATCGTGAAAGTAAAGTATCGCGCAGCTAACATCCTAATTCGAATAGCGTTTTATCTAGTGGAAGCTAATGACACGTGGACGGTAGATTGCCTCTTCAAGGGACAGTTTAGGGACGTATGGGGGCGTTTTGTGATAGAGCTCGTACAACCATGTTAGGCTTAATGCACACATAAACTAAGCTGAGGAAAGTTATATATTGTTTATATGTCGTATTATATTATATTAACTTGCCTTGTTAGTATGGGTCAATTATCCTAAGATCCGCAGACGTAAGAAAATCACCGACATAGCACAGCGGATTAGCAAATTGAAGTGGCAGAGGGCAGGGCACATAGCACGTAGAATGATAGCCGATGAGGCCAACAAGTTCTCGAGCGGAGACCACGCACTGGCAAGCGCAGCGTAGGAAGACCAGCCACAAATTAGACAGAAAACTTCACATAAGTGGCAGGAAGACGCTGTATCCAAGGCCGCGCGACAACTGGCCTTTTTGGTTTCTTGTGATATCTCCTGCATAATTATCATTGTCAGGTTTGGTAAAATATCAAACTAAATTTAACACAATGTTGCCCGACACGAATTTTATGTATCGGGCAACATCGTGCGAACGTCACTCGACCTTGCAGAGTACATGTGCATGTCGCGAGACATGTCGCGTGTCGACCTGGCGCGACCTCAAATAGGAGGCATGTCCCTCTGTGTTCCGGGATTATACCACATCTTGTGTAATGTGTATGTGGATGTGCGACATTGTCACCGGACAGTCGCACGTGAATGACCCCGACATGTCTCCGTGTTGCCGACGGTTTTTTGCTGTTGTAGTCTATGGTAAAGTAATAACGGGATATAGCGTCAGTCCTCAAAAACGTCCGAACTCAATGAGATCTAAACATAGACATAGACATATTTTATTAATTAGGTATTATTCAATTACAAGTCAACACTATAAAATTAAATTAGATATAATTATTAATTAATGATTTCAAGTAAGTACTTATTTAGTTAGATCTAGTTAGACCCCTTACACGACTAAAATCACATAGAATTTGAAAATAATTCGAAGCGGCAAAATAGACGTCTCTAGACTTCTCAATCTAAAGCGCGCGGCGACATATCAAAATCTTTAAATTCGTCTTTGTTGGTTTAAGAGTATCGGTCAACCCAGGACACTATTAGCGATTTTGTTATAGACTGTACGTCCACATGATAGTAATTGGCCGTATTTAGTTATCAGTTTTTTTAATATCACTTCAATCACAATTCTTTATTTATCCATATTAAACAATTATCGTATTCAAAAACTAAATCGTTTTTAAAAATTAAATATTCTTGGTATAGCAACGCTTATTTAGGGCAAACATCTTTTTAGCCAAATCACTTGTTTAGGTATACCTTTGGCATCTCGAGTTTAAGGAAACTCGATCAAAAGGGTATATATTATCGTATAGGTATTTCAACTATTCTTGATAAAATTTGACATTCAGGTCCAAAGACCTATTTAAACGTGGGCGGACTTTTGATTGAATAAAGGCCACCTACAAAAAGGGGAAAAATGGTTACGGCATTATTGCCATCCTATTTACGTAGTTAAATCTAAAAGGAAAGATACTCGTAGGTACTCCGTTATAGGTCGAGATATGATGAAAAAAAGTGTTTTAGAAGGGAAAATAACTGGAAAGTTTTCTATTAATTGAGATGATTAATAGTACTCGATTGTAGACAAGACCCTATGAAAATTTGAATATATCAGTAAAAGATTCAGAAGTTTAAATTATAATATATCGGTCCACGTTCTTGATGCTTACTGCACAGGAATGGAATTATTCGCCGCCATTTCTGTTGCCTGAGAACTACATTCTTGGAATTTTTAAGACCAGAGTGGATAGATAACTTCTAGAACAACGAGCTCCATCCTCGCCCATACCATCGCTGTCATCAGGCGAGTTGGTGGTCAATCGTAGATCTACCAAAATAAAATTATTCAAAGTGGAAATTGTTTGCAGAACGAATTGATAATTACAATACATATTGCTAAGCTTTCCTTGTTTATAAGTAAGATTCAATAACTAAAAGAAAACGATTTAAAAAACGACGAACCGATTTTGATGTCTTGAACTTAGATAAGAACATTATCGATTCCTTTCGAAGTCTCTTTCAAATACAATAAAAAGATAGATCAAAATCAGTCTAGCGTTGTGATAGCTACGATGCAGATACACAGTTATACACGTCAAACTTATAACACCCCTCTGTTTGGGTCGGAGGTTAAAAATATTATGTTCGAAAAGCGATACCGGTACAAAATCACATTCACCGTTTACATTCAATCTCCAGAACTCACAAATATAAGAATAGCGACCGTCTGCCGAAATGAAACAAGTAATTCAACACGATGTACCGAGCACTCGGTACATCGTGTTGAATTACTGTGTATGCGGGAATTATATTTAATGAACAACAAAAACATTTATTTTCTACTCGAAATATTTCTTAAACTTTTTTAACCGACTTCCAAAAAGGACGTTCTCAATTCGGTTGTATTTTTCTATTCGATGGTAACAAGTAAAGGCGAACGACAACGATCAAACAAATACGTATTAAAGGCGAACGACAACAATCAAACAAATACGTATTAAAAAACGGTTGAGAAATTTACATCAGGTGTCCCACAATGATAATTATAAATTGGAAACAATACCTAGTCTTGCCATAAATATTGTCACGAAGAAAAAAAATATTTTTTTATTGCAAATAATATTTATTACTTTTACAGTGTCTTAGTTTAATACATAAATATAAAACAATTTAAAATATAAAAGCTTATTCGAAGTGGTCTCCATTGGCTGCAGTACAGTCCTTTAAACGTTGAGGCCAGTTATCAATAGAAGCACGCACTCTTTCCATGGGAAAATTCTTCACTGCCAATCGTATGGATTGTTTTAGGGACTCCAAATTATCATGGCGTTTAGAGCAAGCCATACTCTCTAAAACTGACCATAAATCATAATCCAGTGGATTAAGATCAGGACTAGACGACGGCCAGTCTTCAGCTCTGATGAAGTCCGAAACGTTCACTTCCAACCAAGACTGCGTGGACCGAGCTTTATGACCTGGCGCCGAGTCTTGTTGGAAGGACCATACTTGGTTATTGAACATGGTGTTGTTAAGGGGCTTAACTACCTTCTCAAGAATGGTATTTTGATACACTTGTGCCGATGTTTTGATACTTTTTTCACAAAAATATGGCTCAGTCACTCCTTCATAGCTAACACCCCACCAAACCATCACTGAAGTCGGATAATGCCCACGTTGCACTCTGTCGACTAATTGGGAAGCTTCCTTAGAGCTTAGAGCATAAATACGGTCATTTTGTTTGTTAAAATGTTGCTCAATTGTAAAGATTTTCTCATCCGTAAACCAAATTTTCCTGTGACCTCCCTTTGCGTACCGCTTCAGTAGTTGTTTCGATTTTACCACCCTATTCTTTTTTAAATTATCAGTTAAAAAATGACCAGTGCGTCTCTTATAGGCTGCAAGTCCTAAGTCATCTTTTAAAATACGCAACATGGTTCTGGGTGCTATCTTCATCTCCCGAGATAAAATCTTTTGCTTTCGGACAGGATTTCTTCGAATTCTTTCCCTTACTGCTTTGACCACCTTTTTCGTACGAACACTACGTGGACGGCCAGATCTTTTTCTGTCACAAACAGAGGAGGTCTCATTGTACCTATTAATAGCCCGGTACACAAATATTTGACTAATACCAAGCGTATGGAGAGTTTTAAAAATTGCATTTGGCTCCATACCAACTTTGTGTAATGCAATCACAGCGATTCGGTTCTCTTTATCACCCCACTCCATTTTAATATCGCAAAATATTGTACAATGTATTGGCGCCAAAATTAGAAAACTCAATGAACAATCGTATAAAAATGACAGATTCCAAATTCAAATGTAATATCTTTCTTATTTTTAACTGTAACAGTATTTATGGCCAGACTAAGTAGTAAAAAAGTTTGAATGTCATACAACAAGCTATGTAGAGGGATATACTCAGAATCTCTCTCCGACGTCGAATCGGAGATGAAGAGATCATATAAGTACGTGTGAAAATCACCAACATAAGACATTCAACAAAATCATTAATTTCGAGAATTTACCCATAGAAATCGTTTTTCAATCCATAGAAATTGAATTAATTTCGAAATTTTACCCATAGAAATCAGCAAACAATAAAGTCCCAAAAAATATTTATTATTTATTTACAAAATTTTTGATGCTCAATAAAATATTTCCCCTTGTGAATTATGTATTTCAACCAATTTACTTCAGTCGAGGCGTCTCACTGGAGGAAAGATAAATTGTATGCAGAATGTGTTCCTTCAAATTATCTCGTTCAAGTCGGACGCGAGTTGTTTGTTTATTCGGGTACGTAGCCTGCTCTTAAAGCATCATACATATGCTACTACAGTATACATAGATATGCTACTACAGTATACATAGATATGCTACTACAGTATACATACATATGCTGCTACAGTATACATACATATGCTACAGTAAGCATATAAGATTATTCCTCATATAGCATATATATAGTGCTGCTATAAAAGCTGTTGAATTTATGCTATGATTATTCATGATATCGCTCTCGAGAAATAAATAGTTTGTCAAGTATTGAATTTGAACGGCGAACATGTAGCGCGACGTCATCTAAAGCAAATCATGTGCTCTCTGTCGTTTAGGAAACTAGAATACAACATCACAAATTTTCGACAAAAATTGCAATTTGATCCAAGTCAATTTTCATTCTTAAAAATCATTTCTACGATAATCATTTCGTTTCTAAGAATAATTTTTAGGGGTCCGTACCTCAAAAGGAAAAAAACGGAACCCTTATAGGATCACTTTGTTGTACGTCTGGCAAGACCTTCTATCTCGGGAACGCGTAGATGCATCGAGTTGAAATTCAAACCTAATACGCAAATCTGTAGTCTCTTGCAGCTGGGAAAAAAGTGCACTATAAGACAATGTTTCTTACAAAATTTCATAGTTCTAGGTCAACAGGTAGTACCCTATAGGTATTCATTCCCTCGCGAGTGTCGAAATAAATGTTTTTTTGCGACATATACGGCTTTTAAGATACCCGAGAAATTTGATAAGCTGATTTCTTTCTTATCAGTTAGAATGCAGTCCATCTGGGTAGCATTGGTTTAATTTGGACAGGCGTGGAATAGTGACGCTTAGCATCAGGCTATAGGCTTACCGGCAAACGCAGCGTAGGAAGATCAGCCACGAGATGGACAGATGACCTCATACACGTGGCGGGAAGACGCTCGATGCAAGCCAGTTTTAAATCCATGGGGGAATCCATGGGGGAGGCCTATGTCCAGCAGCGCATTTCTTATGGCTGAGATGATGATGATGATATACTCGCTCGTATAAAAAAAGGATATTTCAAAAGGCCACGTCTCTAATCTATCATTTTCATTATTACAGATGTGAAAGGACGCCGTTATCCAATTCTGAAAAGATCCTCGTAAATTAGGCAGACTCGGGCTGAGATTAACTTTACTTGCTACGTAATTAAGGATTGTATATTCTAGGAATAAGGCCCGAGATGTGAGGGACAGACGTGTTATTAAAGGATAAATGTCTATGTGATATAAGTATGTACATAAACATATAGAGAACGAAAAGTGGAGACAGACACTCCAGAAAGACTAATCTAATATGAGTTAGAATCGTCTTTCTGAAGTGTCTGCTTATTAACTATTCTGTTTATTAACCCTCGACCCCAAAAGAGGGGTTTTATAAGTTTTACGTGCGTAAACTCGTATGTTATAAGAAAACTCAAGATCACGCAACGAGCTATAGAGAGGGCTATGCTCGAGTCTTTTTCGAGTCGATGCAGATTCTATAACTTCTTTCTTTTAGCTATTGCTTATTTCAAAATACAGATTTAATCTCAAAAGATTAGCACCTAGCCGTAAGTCGTGGAGATTTACCTAAACCATAATACATACACTAGCTGAAACTCGTCAGCGCTTCGTAACTACTTACGCTGAAACTTAGCGCTTCGTAACTACTTACGCCGAAACTTTCCCCAGTCTAGGTGAAGAAAGAAAAGTGCAACAACTAGTTTTGCTACAAACTACAAATTCTCATTTAGTTGTATCACATAACAATCCCGTGGAAAAGGTTTTTTTTTCTCAGAAATCTTTTCTTTTTCATATTTACGAGTGGATTTTTACGACGAGTCCTATTCTTTTCGTTCTGGTAGTTTCGCGAGTTGTAAGATCAAGCGGGAGAATGTAATGAAATATTTAAAAAAAATGGCTAAGTGCATGTCACGCCACGTGCACTGTAAGATTCCGTAGTTGCTTATCACTATAAGTGGAATTAAAATAGGGCTTGGCACTATAAGGTTTAATAATATGAATAATGAACATACAAGTTAGGATATATATAATTTTCGGAATATTTTTGTTTTAAATTCTCTAAGGACATTTTTATGTTGATCTTTTAGTAGGTGCCCATTGACATGTAAAGCCTACTTAGTTGAGATTTCCTTTAAATGACGTTATGTATGCTACTGCCTTATTTTTTATTTATTTCTAACACCAAACATTTACCTATCTAGGTGTGGAGTTTTTCACTTATGTTATGATTTTAATATTTGTTGTCTGTGGTGTACAGTGTTTTCAATGTGGCGGAATGGTAACACTGCTATATTCTTAATTTCTATATTCTAGAGAACACATAACGTTGGATTGGCTGTCTATTGCAACTAATGAGAGCGCTACTCTGAAGATGGCGTAACGTTGGAATTGCATGAAGGGGATATACTCGCGAACGGGGGAGCAGTCTCTCGGCAAGTCAGTCGCGGTCATATCGCGGAATATGTATAACTTTGGAGTAGAAAGGTGGTCTTAGCTTCAGACCCCTCAGTGATATTTTTATTTTATTTTATTTTTATAAGTTAGATGAATAGTTAAATCAAGTGAAGTAATTAATTAAACTTATAGAGGATAAAAACAACTTAGAGACACATTAGATTTTGAGAAATTATCACTGTAAAGTTTAATATTTCGCAAAACGATCTCTAATTACTTTTCTTAAGAAAAACGGACATGGCGAAACTATAAGTGTTCTTTGTTAACAACAAAACCCTAAAACTTGACTAACCAACTGCACATCCTTCGACATTAGATATTTCGCTTATCTTATTAGATGTTTCGTCCACATTCACCAAACTATATGTTGCTGTCCAAAAACACAATGATCTCATAATTTGGACCAGCGCCGTTACGTCACGTAAGTCATAAGAACCGGGGTCCCGCATAAAATGTGCATTAGTCTGAACAAATAAACGCTCTTATCCCCACATTCCGCGCGGATTTGCGGCTCTTGGCTATAAACCGACTGTCTGTATTGTTGACTATTTCCAAGGATGGCTGCTTCATCTTCATCGATCTTTAAGTCCGAACGGCTGATAAAGCCTTTAAGACGACGAGTAGGAGTGGCAAAGCTAATGTTATCAATGGTTTTTGAAGAGATGATGAAATAAATAAATAAATAATAAATATTTGTGGATATTTCACACAACACCATCTAGCCCAAACTAAGCAAAGCTTGTACTATGGAACTAGATGGCTGATAGAATACATATATACTTTTTTTTGTAAATATATATACATAGAAACACCCAGACACAGAACAGTTCAGCAGGTAGACGTAAACACACTACCCACTGAGCCACAAGGCCAGTCAGGAATGGTTGATTGTGCAAGGGATTTCCGTGGCAAAGGCCAATATTCGAATCACAAAAAATATTGTCCCAGAAAAAAAAAAACGTTATAAAAGCACTATTATTATTAGCGGGATATTTACCATGGTTCGCGTTAATTTTGAGCTCCCGATATTTCGGCACAGTTACATGCACCATGTTCACGGGCGACTGAAGAATGTGGGTAGATGATACGGTTAAGAGCAATATCTGTCTACCCTTCTTTCTTTGTATAAATATCCCGTTAATAACAATAGTGCCTTAATGAATGACCGTGATAGTTTAAAAAACGTTATTACTTAAAATTACATTTGTGGAAATAAGACAGAGAATTTGAGTTTGATATTACTCAGATTTACGTTTTTCAGTAAGGTCTATAGTATTTAAATAACCAGTGAATCGGATAAGCTAGTGGTCAAGGGCATGCTTATCATTGAATAAAAAACCCATTGCGCCTAACGAAGTGTTGCCATTCTAAGCTAGTTCCTACTATTTTAGACCTCAGGTGATCTGTTGTCATATTTATAGCCTCTTAGCAAAAAAATTATAATATTAGACCCATTAATTGAGACCTTGGTACTGGGGCACTACAATGCGGCATCGGTTTCCCCTGTCTATAGTAAGAGCCTACTAAAAGGGGACTTCTGGGCCCAGGGTCGGTCGGGAGTGGGACCCAGACCTACTACCCAAACGGGCCCGGGGTGGACGCGCGGAGTGGCTCAAGCGATCGTAGGTCTAGAAGGCTGAGAAGGAACTGCGTCACAGTGCTGAGGACTCCGGTACCTGTTCGTGACGAGAACTCAGAGTAGGTATTCTGTTTAGCTCCAATGCGGGCCATCGGGGGGTTTTAGTGGGTACAGTCCCACATAACCCGGTTGCATCCCCAACATACAACGTAGCCGGGTACTTCGTCAAAAAAGACCCACTAATGAAATATTGAATATAAACTTCATTCACAAAATCTCTCATCATAAGCCGATTACCAGAGTTCAAAATAATCTCCAGCTTTATAGTTAGTCACATCATTCACCGACTTACTGAAAACTTCCCATCGAGCCCAAGGCGTCTCCTCTCCAAGCCTTTCGCCTGAAGTTTGCAAACAGGCAATTCCTTAAAGTTGGGGCGATCCGCGGCGATCCATCTCCCAACAAAAACAAATGTCGAGACGATAATCGACTGTTGTATCGTCTCGATTGATCGGAACATTATCCAAAGCCTAGCTAAGTCTCTGCTCTTGGAGGCGACCACAGAATCCATGTGGATAGAATGGAGTTACACTTTTTTAAACTGAATGTTGAGCCAAACTGCGTCATAAGTCTGCACTGATACCTCATCATAAATTGACTGATTCTCGAAATATTGATAGATTGAGTTTTGGGAAAACAAACACAATGAAACATTAGTAATAATTAATAACAATTAGCCGTCATCAGTGAAAAACTAATAATGATATGTGATCTTTTATCACTTATCACCTGGCTATGAAACGTTTGTCAGGGCAGATCACTCCAACATGAATACTCATTCTTCTATTCATTTTGCACAATCGATCCATTTTAAGAATATCATTCGAGTGAATTTTTCCACCACATCGTCAACAAAGTAAACTTATGCTCTGATATCTGATTAGGGCGGCCATACACAGACAATTTGACTTACAGTCACGTGACAGTCGACTACTTCAAGCTTCGACCGCATATTGAACAACATTCTGCTCGCTGCAATACATTCATAAGCTTGAGAAATCATAAGATCACAAGATAAGATTGTTTAGGATGGTCAACAGCAAAATTTCATTGTGCTGACGAGCTGTCTATGGCTCAAAGAGTCCGTGCATGCTCGGGCAACGTATGTATCTATCTATAGGAGTCCTTATTTTCACCGGTACAAGTATCTATGTTAAAAGAAAACAAACTACCCGACTGCAGAAAGCAGTTTTTGTACTCTAACTTACGATATCTTTACGCTTGATATGTTGTCGAGTGTACGTTTTTTGTGAGAAAGTACTTATGCGTAAAATGACCGTAATGGGTTAGTGCGAATTATTTAGAATAATTTTAGTAAAACCACTTGTTTATT
The DNA here is from genome assembly GCA_947563715.1 of Lycia hirtaria. Lineage (NCBI taxonomy): Eukaryota > Metazoa > Arthropoda > Insecta > Lepidoptera > Geometridae > Lycia > Lycia hirtaria. The sequence continues at coordinate 33,902,421 of OX387375.1, forward strand.
ACGAAAAAGTTTATTGGAAGTTACGTGAAACGGATTTTTTTATTTTTGCAAGAAATGTATTATTATTATTACAAAAAATATAACCTATTACATTCTGGAAGTGAAGACTAATATATCGACACCTCGCATATCAAAATCGGTCAATCTGTAGGCGATCATATAGAAACATACATGCACGCGAAAAACATAACCCTCCCCTTAACGACTGCTCAAGAGGTAAAAAAAAGGTAAAAATATCGGGCAGTTCTACGTTCCTCCATTCCGCGACGAGAACAAATGACTGCAACGGAGCATCATCCCTTCAGGATATTGGCTAGATATAAAATTACTTCAACGCGCGTGCCTGGGATTTTAACTGCAAGACGTCCTCTACAATTTTATAATCTAAGCGGAGCTGAGCTAAGACTGTGTTGGTCATTTTTATGAGAATTGAAATATATTTTTGATATTTTTAGTTTTATTTATTAGCTGGTAGAAATGGAAGTGGTACAATAACAGACACAAGAAAGGTTTAAGATACGATCGTGGTCTCTTTCTTATAATAGGTTGGGGGTAACAATGGAATAATAAATAAATATTTATGGACATTTCACACAACGCCATCTAGCCCAAACTAAGCAAAGCTTGTACTATGGAACTAGATGGCTGATACAATACATATATACTTTTTTTTTGTAAATATACATATGATACATAGAAACACCCAGACACAGAACAAACATCCATGTTCATCATACAAATGTTTGCCCTGGGTGGGGATCGAACCCACGACCTACAGCTCGGCAAGCGGACATACTGCCAACTGAGCCACAAGGCCAGTCCAATAGAGTTTGTCCTTTTCAGAATCCGTCATTTTGAGCCTGTCTTTAAGAAAACAAACAACTTTTTTGATGTGTAATATAATAAAATCCGGCATGTCAGAGCAGTTGTAACGCGTGAGCCAGCTGTCAAGTAGCCAGAGAAAGCCCTCTACAAAATACTTAATGAGTAAGAGATATATATTTGTCAGGCTTGAAAACCTTTTTTCTACGTGAATTATATATTATATATATACTCATGTATAAAAAAGACTTTCAAGCCTTACAAATATAGCTTTTAGAAAAAATAGAGCATTAAACTCCTTCTCCTGTGAAATTTTACCAATGGTAGATAGGGCAGACAAGCACTGAGGCAACGACAGGGTAAAATCAGCAACCACTGGAAAAACCATCGGAAAGTTCTCAAAACCTCCCGAGCACGGAACCAAAATAAACTAACAGTTGCAATTAAACTTTACGAGCCTGGGATCGACTACTCTGCAAACTATTTGCTAGCCTTTTTTGGGTTCCGCAAAGGGATTAGGAAACGGAAGCGTGTTCGGATTCCGGATCGGTTGGATTTTAAATTCCAATTTTAATCAGTATTAGATCTCTTCTATTTCAATCAGTTTGAAATGAAAACTGTGAAATTGGGATTATTTGATACGAATGGGTGCTTACAGTAATATAAGTAACGTGGTTTCTTATAATTGTACATAAATAGAATGTTGCATTAACTTGTGAAATTTTAAAATTAATTTTCAAGCATAATTAATGTTGAAAAAAATGTCATAAGGTTAAATATAAATGATATGCTTATTCATATTTTTAACCAACTTTCAAAAAGAAAGAGGTTCTCAATTAGTATTTTTTTGTACCTCGATTACTCCACCAATAAAATTAAGAATCGTTTTTGATAATTCTTTATTTGTTTGGTAGGTGTTATTACCTCAGAGGTATTCCCATATAAATTTTATCAAAATTGGTTTAGTACTTTGGTTTTTATAACAACACAATTAACATGATTATATTGATATGACGTGTAATGTAAGTATGTTTTTATATAATTTTTATGAAATGTTCTAATGACTATTCTAAGTGCATGTAACATGTCGAAAGAATAAAATCAATTTGATTGATTGAACAAAATAACTGAAACAATATCATCCAAGTAAAAGAATTGCGTATTTTGAAATGGTTTTTTTTTCAGTTTTTAAACTAAAATTATTTCTGAGAGCTACTAGTTGTATTGTAATTATAATGAGCATTATATAAACCGCTAAACATTTTACTTTATTATTTCAGGCACAATCAGCTCCTAATAGAGGCAGATAGAGGCAAATTCTTGTACCTACTAGTTGTATTCAAAATTTATTTTACAAAATCATATGCTATGATTTTATATGAAAAAGCATAAATAATACTAGATAGTCGGCGCATTACCACCCATTTCTAACAGAAATGCCAAAAATCAGTATTGAGTGATATCGGTCCAAGTTCTTGACTGCGTACTACACAAGAATGGAATTCTTTGCCGCCATCTCTGTTTCCTGAGAACAACAATCTTGGAATGTTCAAGTTGGAGTGAATAGATATCTTCGTAACCTTTCCATCCTCGGCCACACCGTCTCTTAATATACGAGTAAGACAAGTTGGTGGTCAATCGTAGATCTATCAAATATGTAAAAAAACCGGACAAGTGCGAGTCAGACTCACCCACTGAGGGTTCCGCACAAACTAAATAAAAGGGGGAAATCATATATTTTTTTTATATTATCCTTCATAAACCGAAAAATATATATCGTAAAAATATTTAACAACTTCCTTGCTCACCACTTGGATCCGAGTGGGGCTATAGTAGCGGCGCCTTCCACTCGGATCCGAGCAAGCGTCCCGTTCATTTTGTAGTAGTCAGTAAACTGCCGGCGCTTGAGGCAGTCAACGTTGCTTTGCGCGGCCACTCTAATCAAAATTCGCCTAAAAAGTTTTGGTTCCCAGCTGAAGTGAAGGGTCTGCAGGGGGCGAAGAATGTGTTAAAAATCTGTTTTAGTTTATGCTAATGAGGCTCTTTCATATGATACCCCACATGATACGGTTAATTCACTTTTAAAATTTGGGCCCTTATTCCTTACACAGGACCCCATAGGTTTTGATTCCTCTGTGAGTGTCGAAATGTGCGTTTTTTACGACTTATTCGGCTGTAACTTTTTTTTACGAAAACTGAGAAATTTTATTTTTCTTTCTGCAGCAAGATACTATGGATCTGCGTATATAGTATTAATTTTAACACGATACCTTCACGCGTTCCCGAGATAAAGGTCTTGACACCCGGACAGACGGACAGACGGACAACAAAGTGATCCTATAAGGGTTCCGTTTTTTCCTTTTGAGGTACTGAACCCTAAAAACACGTGTAGTTTGGTAAATTTTACTGTTTATCTGTCACTAATAAAATTATAAAAATAGACGGAACCATTTCCTATACACAACATATATAAGCATACCGTGTGGACCCTTCCGCCGTGTTGACGGATCCCATCGCTTGTCATGTTGTTTCAACAACTCTTCGTAAAGTTGGTATAGACTGGAGAGACTCTGAAAGCTGAGAGCTTCTGAAATAGAATAGCTCCCTTTGTTTGTGGCCAAAAATATACATTTATTCTACTTAAAATTTACATATTACAGGCCTCCTATCTTTTAAGCTGGTCTTAGATTTTTTTTTAAATATAATTTACAAAATAATTATTTTATAAAGTATATTTCATAAATCTGTGTTAATAGCACCGTGTTTAAAGATACTAAATATTTGAAAATATTATAAAGTTTAACAAGTAGTATAAGTTGATTTTTAGTATGATTTTTATTTGAACACTGTGAAAATGTGTATTTAATTGTATTTTCTTTATTGATACTATTGAATCCAAGAGGTTACAAATACGAACACTTATTTAATCGAAACGTTCAGTTTCGTATAAAGAATAAATTATATATACTTCTAAACCCGTTACGAAACAAACACCGTCATCATTTACAATAAGATCCCAAAATCAATAAGGGACGAAAACGTTAATTTATGAAGAAATTAAAATCACTGTTGTTACAGAAATCCTACTACATTAGCAATGATTTTCTAAATGATAAATTTTGATAAAATTTTAATTTTATTTGACATATTACATTTTATATATTTGATTGATAATTTAGTATTGGCTTTGAAATCGTTATTGTATTTTTGACATTATTATTATAATTTTTTTATCTATTTATTTGACGTTAACTTTGTACATATTGAATTTTATTGTTATTGTAAATTTTGTCTATATTTTCTGATTTATTTTAACGTTTAACATTTAACGCTATTTTTAATCAAATACTTGAGCAGAATGCTATTTGCCCTGACATTTTAAGCTACATATACATTTGTTCCATCTTTTTGTGCATATATTGTATAAAAATTCCTCATGTTGTATGCAAATAAAGAATCTAAAGAATCTATCTACCGTAGTTATGAACATGGAAAAATACTTTTCCGATCGACACCGTATCGTATCAAGAATAATTATGTTTAGTTCGAAACTATGGTTACGAAAGTATAGTTACATACGCGGCCGAAGTGAAATGTGATTAATTATCAGAATATACAGAAAACTATGCTTCCACGAGTATATTCTTAATTTTATTTATAAATTCTCATTATAAGTTATGGAACAATTAAACAGGAGGTATTAACATTAATCAACCGCTGAATAGGCTAAAAAATATAATATAACAGCTCATTCTCTCACGAAATGAAAGCCTCCATAAACCATTAATTACCTCATGTAAAAAATACCATCAAAACGTTTACTGTGAGGCATAAACCGTTATAGTCAAAGAGAATTGTGGAAAATACTCATTTTTAACGGTTTCTCTCATAAAGTAGGCTATAAAGTAATGTCATCTGAGCATTTCTAGCGATTTAAAAAGTCAGTGGGTGGCAGCTGTATGAATACTAAATGGGGTGATAGCAATGACTCAAAACAGGTCATAGGTAATGTATGTGTTATCACCACATTATCTATGACTTTATAAGAAATGGTTAATTTACGCCGGAGCAATGACTAACGAACAAGCAAGCGGAGCATTGGATGTCCAAATGTAAGATATTTTTGTGTATGAATGTCTAAATCAAATCCGATGAATCTCTTCGAGAAAAGATAGTCCCGGCCATACTCGCTGGCTCACATGGCGGGTGCACGGCCGTGCCCCCAGATGTGGTAATTTATTAACCGACTTTCAAAAAGGAGGACGATTAATTCGAAATCTTTTTTTTAAAATGTATTACTCGAATAAACCTGGACTGATTTGTAATTTTTTTTTGAAAGGGTATACTTCTCAGGTACTTCAGGTAGTCCTATAGGAATTTTATCAAGACCCGACAGTATTTTGATTTTTATAACAAAATAACTGGAAAAATGTGTCATCCAAGTAAACGTTTCTAACCCAAATTGCGTATTTTAAAGTCGGTTCTTTTAGTTTTTTTAAACGATTACTTGTACTCATAAGAAGGTTATTAATTATTATGACCAACAAAGTCAGAAAGGTCAATAAAAATGATTATTAACCACAAAAAAAAGACTTCATAGATAACTAGCTGCGTCTCACGTTTTCAACGGTGAAGTGATGAAAAACGGTGACGATGATGATGATAAAATATATCCTACGTCCTTCAACAGATCCTAAAGAATTCCTGTGCCAGATTTCATAATGATTGGTTCAGCCGTTTAGCTGTGAAGAAGTAACAAACAGACAGAATATTAGTTGGGATACCTATATAGTACCTTATTTAAGGTCTGAAGTGGGTCTGAGAATCTAAAACTAAATTCTGAGTGAAACTATTTCACCTCAAACCTCTATCAGTCTGAGCTTTGAGTTCTATAGATACAGAGGCTGCCAACAGTTTTTAGGTATCTAATCCGTTTTCTGAATAAACGAAATGCACAGACAAATATATCGTTGGACAAAGACGTTCCAAAAGTGAAATATTGTACAAGTTGAAAGTAAAAAAACCGGACAAGTGCGTGTCAGACTCGCCCACTGAGGGTTCCGTACAAACTAGTAGATAAAAGGGAGAAATTTTTTTTTTTTTTTTTTTGGGAAGTACCCCATAGGTTTTGATTATGATTGTCGAAATGTGCGTTTTTACGACATATTCGGCTGTAACTTTTTTTTACGAAAACTAAGAAATTTGATTTTTCTCTCTGAAGCAAGAAACTTTGGATCTGCGTATATGGTTTAAATTTCACCTCGATACCTTTACGCGTTTCCGAGATGAAGGTCTTGACACCCGGATGGACGAACAGACGGACAGACGGACAGACGGACAGACGGACAGACGGACAGACGGACAGATGGATAGATGGACAGTTAGACAGATGGACAGATGGACAGACGGACAGACGGACAGACGGACAGACAGACGGACAACAAAACAAGGGTTCCGTTTTTTCCTTTTGAGGCACGGAACCCTAAAAATGACTGTTACAGATTTATACAACAGATGTATTTTAAAAGAAAAATTGAGATATTGTTTAAAAAAATAAGGCGGTTATCCTTTACACAGTGGTTATTTGAGTCAGACCATGTTGCCGGTAATACCCTAGTTTTAAAGTTTTATGATATTTAAAAGTGATAACAAAATATAAGTTAAAATTATAGGTATCTAAATATTTAACGAAAATTATTTCGATTACTCTGTGATTAAAACTTTTTCAAATATAGCGATAAATATGTAAAGTACAGATGGCATTGAACTTTTTGCCAAGTGTTCTACTTGCTAAGTAATTTTCTTTTAGATTTCAGCATTAGTTACGGAACCATATGCGTGTCTCGACACGGTCTTGGCCACTTTTATTTTTTCACCTGAAATTAAAATTTTGCCCGATGTTAGCAGACATTACTCGCAATTTAAACTTCACCCAAAATTTAAAGACACCCAGACTGTGTCTAGTCCTGTTGTGTATACGTTGGATGGCAGCGTGTCGTCCCCGCGGCGTCCTTACCGCAGACCCCGTTTTTATCATAGCTCCCCCGATCTAGCTAACAGCTGATAACCTCAGGTAACGCTGTCAGCGGCGAACCGACGACTACACGCACTATAGACTCCACACGGATGGGCACATGATTCTCGCTGAACCAAAACCATAAACTCATTTTTTTTTCTTATTTAAATTTAATTTTCAAATGTAGAAACTCAAACGATTCTGTATTCATTTAATGAGAAGCAGATGGAATCTGTTACCAAAATAAATTGTATAATGTAATTTTTTTATCAAATTAATAGAAAATCTCGTGAATTTTAATTTGGTGCACACAAACTTATCAATTTAATTAATATTCTAAGTAATGGTTTACTTATTTTTAATTCAGTACTGTCTAAGGTAAAAAAAAACTATGGAACTTACGTGGTTATCAGATATTTTTGAGCAAAAGTACTTACGGATATTTCGACTAGATATGTTTGACAACATCTATTTGAAGGTTAAAATTTCCTACTATACCGGAGGCTGGAGGGTTGGTGATAATGAAACACATGATGGTATCGGTCTAATTTATTGTAACAATAACTAAGCTTATATACTAAGTACTACGTGCTAGAGGCCTCCTATCTCTATCAGTCATACTCTTACTATGCTAGCATATCATAGAGATGATTTATCATTCTACATATAATCACGCATCACGAACACTAAACTATGTGGCTACACCTACCCCTGGAAATTTCGACAATATATTAGTTTTACTATTGAAATTAAATAAATTAAACGTCTATTGTGTTCACATTCCGTGGCAATAAACTATTTCTGTTCTAATACCTTTAGAGCAAAAACTTACTTCGGTTTGTGAAGTTCGACCCTAGCCAAGGTCATGTGAAATTCAATTTGGCACATAAACTAATTTTTGAGGCATTTCTTTTATATTTTGAAATGAAATGAAATGAATTTATTCCACAAAATATAGGGCACAAGCGTGATGTTAAAAGCTTATTCGTTTTTTTTTAACTATTTTATTGAAATAGTTTTAATTTGTTTATAACTCTGATGAGGTGTTCTAACTTTTGTGGTGGGGAGTGGTGTTTAGGTAACATTTGTGTGGAAAACATTTAGGTAAGGTTTATGACAAGGTTGCAATACAGACTGGTAACGCTAAATTACGGTGGGGCAATCAAAACCCCAGAAAGAGTGGACTGTATTTTTTGAGGTGGAATACGGTGCATGAGACAAGGAACGGAGAGACGGGAAGCAGCACTTACTTGAAGATCTTGTGGCTCTCCAGATCATAGATCAGTGAGGGAGGATGGCGCGGCGCCTTCGCACTCGCACGCCCCTGTGGTCCTGTCCTAATCTGCTAGTCGCAATACACGTTTCCCAGGGTTCCATTAAAACAAACCGTCGCGCGCAAGCGCATATGTCGCACTGACTAGACATAAAATGCATCTAGTCAAATTGTTTTCTATTTAACGAAGTAGGGTAATCTTCGGTCGTTCCGTACACTGTTCACAGTGCTGCTTATTATAAAGGGTTCAGGATAGAATGGAAAATACACCGAAATATAAAGAGCTTAAAACTACAATCAACTGGCGCAACCACAGACCATTTAACAAATCTTATTATTATTATATTTATGTTTTGTGTAAGTACCTACACTTAGCTACACCATGGTTGGACAAAATACGTTTTATTCTTCAAACATATTTTATTTTTAAGTTTGTCGTAGCAAATTTAAATAGAGCCCGCGGGGCGCGGACTCAGTGAGGCGCAGTGGACCAACGTATCGATGCATATTCTCAAAATTCGTTTCCAAACACTTCCATATTAACATATCTTTATTTCATATAGAATATTATTGAGCAACGACAAATAATAAAATAGAAAATAAGAACTTTACCCACAAAAATATTAAAAGAAAAAAATGTTTTTTCAAATAAATATTTTTAACATAAATTGCTTTTAGTATACAAAAATCTTACAAGTAGTGAAAGTTACAAAATTTTCATTTATTAAACTTCAAACACTGACTAAACCACCGTCTCGCTCGACCTTAATCACACCTACAACCGCAAACCAAAATAAAGTGCCCATTACTCCGTAAACTAGATAGAAGATAGTTTAGGTTTCAAATACAAAGGATTCTACACAATGACATGATTGTACAGTACAAGTTTAATTTATTCCCCACAGAGCCGCTACATTCACCTCGGTCGCCGTCCTAACCAAACTTTAATTTGACCCGTTGCATAATGGTGATATGGAAAATTATGTACAAGCTACTTCTTTAGATTGAAATAAACTTATGTAGTCGTTATATTATACAGCACTTATTATGTGGATCCGACCAAGCGAACAATTTCATGCCGCATCAAGGAACACAAAATGGCCAAGTGCGTGTCATGCCACGCGCAATGTAGTATAATTATTATCATAATTTGATCGAACTTTAAATGACGTCACTTGTTTGATGCTATGAACGTATTTCTTTTAAACATAAGGTAACTTTACCTTATGTTTAAAAGAAATATTCATTTTTGACTTTTATAAGTACTTACATATTTTTAAGTTAATCGACTATTAGTTTTCCTTTCAATTTCATCGTTTATATGCTGCTAGCAAGAATTTTTTGGTATCTCCAAAGACAACGATTTTGCCGGTAGAGAGGAGGGACACTTGACTTCTTGAGTATAACAAAAATTATCACTTTAAAGCTTAACATTTCGCAAACGGATCCCTAAATTGGAAAATGGTTTTCGCACACTCGTAATGGTTTTTAATTACCTATACCGAGAACAAACTCCACACGATGTGGCAGATGAAAAAAAAAATTATTCATCCTTTCTTTACGTGTTTTGTATCCAAAATTTGTGTACCCAAAATTTTTTTTTCAAGAGTTTTGTTGGCGTAATAAATATGTATTTCCATACAAAATTATAACTTTCTAGTACTTATAGTCTTTGAGCTAAGACGCGGACGGACGGACATGGCGAAACTATAAGGGTTCGTAGTTGACTACGGAACCCTAAAAATTGGCCAGTTAATGCAAATTACTGTCTTGGAATTTACAATTACAAGACTAGTGCGATGGATACCTTCTAAATCGGTGTTACTTCTTCGTTACCTTCAGCCGCACAATCGCTCAACATCAAGCGTTTTATTTCATGTTTAAAAGTATAAATGAAAGTATAAATTATTGTTTAATAATTTTATAGTTTAAAAAACTGAAACAACCGACTTCGATGTACGTTATTTCGTTTACTTGTAATATTAGTAAGGATAATAATTAAACAAGGCGCTCAAGCGTTGAAGTAACTCTATTTTCTCCTTATACACATTGGATGAGGAGTAAGTAGGTTTTACTTTTCAAGCTCAATAAATCCCTCACGATTGTAAACTTTTCAAAGAGACCTCTCTTCACCCGCTCGTTTCTTTTTCAAGAATGACATTTGTCATTGAATGTCAAATGCTTCGTCGTCGCAGATTAGAAAATGTGCAGATGTTTATACATAAAACCTCAACATTTGACACTTTTGTAAAGAAAAACGTGTCAGTGGAACTCTGCGATTTTATAATCTGACGCAGTCACTCAGGAATCCAATGAAAATATTTTTACTTTTAGAGATTATTCAAAAAGTAATAAAGCAATGTTTCTAATATAATTATGGGACCAACTTGGGAGCTATCGATCATAGATATACATCAGTTCAGGAAACACAAAACTTGGTTCTGTAATGACGGGGTAATTCGTGTACATACATAAAAAAAATACGCTACGAATTGATAACCTCCTCCTTTTTCGAAGTCGGTTAAAAAACATACAGTCAAATTGATTGATATTGACACAATTTATTCCTAAAAAAGCTTAACTAATAATATATCTTTGTATAATATAGAAAAACAAATTATGAATTGTCTGAATATAATAGAAGCTTACAGATGTCATTTATCAATATAATACATAAACAAAATATAATTAAATGAGTGCAATATTTGAAATAATAACAATAATAAATCAACAGGCTTAACATAAAATGTAGCTGCTTAAATGCTAGCGATATTAGATCAGCTGTAAATGGGCTTTGTCAGTTATTTATACAATTATCATAAAAAATGTCAAATACAAATAAAATTAATGTCACTATAGTATAAATAATTATTTGCCATGCTGTTAATATCATAAGTAATTATAAGAAATCTACTTTATACGGGCTTTGTCAGATTAGTATATAAAATTGTAATTGTATTTATAAATCGGTTAGAAAAAGTTTGAAAGCTCCCAACTTGGAAATTTCATCGACGGATGCAATTCAAATTATCCGGATTATAAGACGGCCGAGGCGAAGCGAGCTCATTGCCTTGCAAAGTGACCACATGTTGCCTCCGAGCTATTATTGCTCCTGCGGAAAAGTTTACAGCCACATAAGATTTGTAAATCTAATAAAACAATTGAGAATCGCAAAGCGCGCACTCAAAGGAGTGAGTAATTTGATAATAATTTAATAATTTAAGTGCGAGTCAGACTCGCTCACCAAAGGTTCCGTACAAACTAGTCGATAAAAGGGGGAAATTATATTTTTTTTTATATTTTCCTTTATAAACCGAAAAATATACATCGTAAAAATATTTAAAAACCTGTTTTAACTTGTGCTAATGAAGTTCTTGTGTGTGATACCCCACATGATACGGTTAAAGCACTTCCCTCCTTCCTTGCATAAAGACCCAACTTTTTCTGATTAAATTAAAAATGTGCAGTTTTCGGATTTTTTCCTTTATGTGTACCTACTTTATGACAATGCTTCTTGCCAAATTTCATAGTTATAGATCAACAGTACCCCATAGGTTTTGATTCCCTTGCTAGTGTCTAAATATGCGTTTTTTGCGACATTTTCGGCTGTAACTTTTTTTATGAAACTGTAAAGTTTGATTTTTCTCTCTGCAGCACGAGACTATAGATCTGCGTATATGGTCAGACGGACGGACGAACAGACGGACAACAAAGTGATCTTATAAGGGTTCCATTTTTTCCTTTTTATCCGTTTACGTTTCCGTACCTAACTACCTAAGTACGGAACCCTAAAAAGATTTTTTATTCGGACTTATCTATAACAAAATTCCTGTATCATGGATTGTGGTAGTAGATTTCAGAACACAGGGATAATGAGCACTCGCATAGGTTAAATAAATAATTGACGCCGATATGAGGCTCATTAGTTACACTAGGGGCGTAAATAGTGCGCGCTACTGATCGACACAGTATTCAAACTATTGCTGTAGATTATGGCTTACATGAAAAAAAAAAAAAAACGAAAAAGTACGAGTCTTACGTGCACAGAGAGGCTTCCGTACTCCTATGCATGACACAATACATGAACGTTAACACTGATACCAGGGTTAATTACTCAACAAAATTATGCTTTATAGCAAAGAGTATTTGTAACTTCACATATTTTTTTACAATAGACTTGAAATGTGAGGTGTTCACATACATACCAAGTTCAAATAAATAAGTCTAAAAGACCTATTTTCTTTATACAAATAGATTTTAACACTGCCGTTTACTTGATTTTAAGTTTATATCACGTGACACCAACTGTTATCGAAACGTTTACTTATTAGGCTTAATCTCGCTCAGTAATTATTAATTATTTTTTTCGCAAGCTTGACTCGCTTTTGTCCTGTTTTTATTATTTGTAGATGTACATCAAAAAAAATCCTACAATTAAAAAAAAAGTTTTGAAATAAAAATTTCGCAGACCTGTATTATTCACCTTTTAAATTATTTGAAGCCCATCAAGTTTACTCTTTGTTCTAACAATTCCAATACATTATTCTTGATCACGAGGCCTCGTAAAACGTGATCTTTAGTTTATAAACTATAATCTATAGATTTAGAGCAGCGTCCTTAACCCACTTTTCAGATATATGCTGTTAAACCAAACACACTACTGTACTACATAACTTGAGAATTCTGTAACTGTATCCTACAGTGGTTACAGACGCTAATGGTTTCGATTTACGCAGGATATTTGCACTGTTGGGTGCTGTTAGCGATACCATCGACTGGGATTGGAATGCTACCAAAATTCAGCGAAATACGGTACTAAGGAATTGGCTTTTCAAAGTTAAGATATATCTTGTTTGTATCGAAAATCTTGTAATACTATTAATAATTAATTACACATAATTATATAAATAAAAACCTCTCGTTGATCACGCTATTGCTTATTAATTTGCCTACACATATTTTTCTACACACATTACATATATTTTTCTATAACATCCCAAGGTTGTCTGGAAGAGATCGCTTTTAGCGATAAGACCGCCTTTTGTGCCATTTTCTTATGTGTTTATTGTCTTATTACTTTATGTGGTGTCAATAAAGTGTTATTGATTGATTGATTGAGGTCGTTTCTATAGTGTTTTATGAATAGAATTTGAAAAATTCCAAAATGTTTAGTTTTCATTTCGTTAATATTAAGTAACGAATGAAAACCTAAAAAAATTGGAAATAGATTTTGATGTGCCAGGTGTCGTTAGATTTTTCACTCCCTGAGTGTCATATGTTTTTTTTTTTGCTATATTTAGGTATATCATTATATATTGAACCACCTCTGTAGTATTATTTACCAAACAAAAAATGTATCATTAAAATCAATTCATAATGTAATCGTCAATTCGTAATCGCATAAAAGACATACAGTCGAATTGAGAACCTCCTCCTTTTTGGAAGTCGGTTAAAGACAACATTTTTTATGCGCCTCATTTCTGGACACAATAATCATTTTTCAGTGATAGTAAATATGTATTAAGAGTTGGTCTATACTAGAACGAAGACGTAACGCTATCCCTATCACGTAACGTCCTTGCATATCATGCAGACAATATCCTGACCATCCATCATGACAATCTACTGTCCTTATCACTGCGCCCCATTGTTAGTTCAGTTTATAATTGTAACATCGATATGGTACATGATAGAGAACGCTAACTACGAAACGTTAGAGGGATAACTTGAATCACAGATAATAAAACATAGCCCCGATTTTTAATTATTTGTAGCATATTTTTTTCATTATATTATAAAGCTGAGTGGTTAAAATAAATAACTTATAGAACACGGTTAAAATCAATTTGTCGTTATCTTTTTAAGCAATTTTATCGCGGATTTTTTTTGTTTTTTAATCAATTGAATTAGTTTTTTTTTTTTACTTTAGTACAGTTTTTTCTTATAATTATTTTTTGTCTTATAATGTAGTAAAGTGTAAATTTTCTAATACATGACTTTTCAAAAATTCTGTGGCGTGTTCTTATGTGGGAAATAAACATCGTTTTCTGAAAAAAGTGTGATCAGTACATACCTACATCAGTTAATACAATTATTCCAACAACCCAAAATTTTACTGGTTTGAATAGTCAGATAGAGGAAATGTACAAGCGGGATATCGGCTCATGTTTGACATTTCGGGTTCACCGTTTGAGTTGATTTTCTGTCCTTGTATAATCTGTAGTTTAACCGCCTGTTCGGTTGTCCGGCGCCAATTGCACGAACACACAATTACGTATGTTATTAGATGGAACAAATAGGATATAGTGACGTAATGTAATGGGTATTAATGCGAGAATGTGCCTCAAGACTTGCGGGGTTTGGGGATCTTGATATTGTTGATTTTGGCTTGATTGTGTGGGTAGTGGAGGGTTGGGTGATGGCTCAATAATGTTATCGTATGGAGGCATAATTTTCACCGTAATGTAGAATCAATAGAATGACGGGGTTGATCAGTTTATTAATTCGGTTATTTGTGTTTGTTGATTAATATTATCTATTGAACTCGCGTGATTTTTGCGGTCTACGATGGAGCTCGCTAGCCTAGGAGGAACCTATTCACTCACAATTTGAACACATTTAGATTACATCTATTCGAAAAGACCCGGAAGCGTAGGTATTCCAAATTTTGAAATAAATATTATATTTATGAAGCTATAACTCTAAAATGAATTAGCTGATGAATTTTGATTTTAATTATTACTTTTAACATTTCATTTCAGAGGCAATTATAATTACAGAGTCAGTGATAAAAAAGATACAGATTATTTAATATTTTGCACAAAATATTACTTGTGTTCAGAAGAAATACTCGTACACTCGTTGATTTATTGATTTTTAACCCTTAAACTTTTATATCTATATAAATTCAATTTATAATAAAATACTATGTGGATGACTGGCAGAAAATGCTACATTAGCATTAAGTCATCCTATTGTACAGCTTTTTATTGTGTACTTGTGTGCAAAAAAGTGTTAAATACATTATAATAACAAATTAAAAATCATAAAACTGACTTCAAATAAACCGGAAATTTTTATTTTCAATTAATGTTAAATCCAAAGATAGTTTTTTTACCTACGCTCAGTTAAAATCTATTTACAACCGGAAATATACTAACTAACTATAATAATACTAACTATGTATGTTACCCTTTAACTGGCAAATAAAGCACTGAATTGAATTGAATAAATATATAGAGGAATATACGAACACAAAAATGAGTCGACCTTTTTTAGAAGCTGGTAACAAAAAATATATTTGACTCTTTCCAAGGTGTTTTACAAATAGATTTTCCAACTATAACGTCATAATAGTTACTAATGATAACGTTTTCGTAACAACAAATAATAAACCTAAAACTATTTCGCCTCGAAATAAATACATTAGATTTATCCTTCACAAAAAATAGAAGGCAAAATGTCTCGCTACGGAGCGCGTACAAAATGTCCCGCTACGGAGCGCGTACAAAATGTCTCGCTACGGAGCGCGTACAAAAATCCGGGATCGATAGAGGGAGGAATAAAGACCATCTGTACATTTCCCGAAGCTATTAACATCGCTGTAATCCCGCAAGATTACTGCTCAATAAAACGCGTGTCGTGTGAGATATACAGGAATATGTACCGAGAAATACAGGGACGATTCAATCACATATTGCCACCGGTTGGAGATATCAGTAGGATCACTTACGACTCAGAGCAGGGTGGTGCCACTGTCTCGCTCGCACTCATTTTTGTATGTATAATATAAATGGTAAGAATCTCCTAGTTACGGTCATTAAGATAATCGACATCTACAACGGACAACTTGAGCGGCTGCAACTCACAGAATCTTCTAGTTACGGTCATTAAGATAATCGACATCTACAACGGACAACTTGAGCGGCTGCAACTCACAGAATCTCCTAGTTACGGTCATTAAGATAATCGACATCTACAACGGACAATTTGAGCGGCTGCAACTCACGAAATAAAATTCAACATGAATCCACAGAATAATTATAGTTAAAGAAACTGAAAAAACTGACTTCAAAATAACCAATTCGACTTTACTCAATTTACATGGATATAAGTACTGAACTCATTTTGATTAAATGTATCTACCCATATAAATTGTATCTCTAAAATATGACTTGCCAAACAAGAAATTAATCAACAAAACCAATTCATTATTGGTGAAGTAATCGCTGAAAAAACGTGAAAAATAGCATACATTTGAATTGAGAACTTCATTCTTTTTAGAAGTCAGTTAAAAATAAAAACAAAATACCCAACTTTAGACGAGCAATTTTTGCAGTCTAACTTACAAATTACAATTTCGTTACGTTTGATATGCTGTTGAGTGCATATTATTTGGAAGTAAGTATGCAAAATGTCGCTGTAAAAGGTTATAAACAAAATAAATAGAAACGTCTCTTAGGTATTTATAACGAAACAGTTGCAGGTTACTAAAAGTGCAATGTTTAATTTTTTTCTAGAGTTTTATTATAATTATAACAAAAAAAAAATAACGTAAAGCATTTAGGAAATAAAGACAAATCTAACGACATCTCAAAAAATCCGTCAAGCCGTTTAAGCAGAAGAAGGTAATATAGAAACATACATACAATATATTCACTATATTCACACTACATTCAATATATTCACACAAACATACTCGAAAAACATAACCCTCTTTCTTGCGCTGTTGGGTAGAAACACTGAATTTTGATTCAACAGAACGCTATAAAGTTTCATGCTTATTAGGCTTCCGTATTAAGGGTGCGGGAGCCTATTCGTGAGGCTACGGTGTCTGTCTGTCTGTCTGTCTTACACTTAAACGGCTGTATCCTTTGAACGATAATAGATACAATTCTCAAAATTGGCAAGTGGGTTTAATTTAATGTAAATCAACAAATACCAAAAATGGGCAAGTGAGCTTAAATTATTTTTGTAAAATTACAGCGCGAGAACTGCGAGATGAATACTCCTTGTTGATGCCACAAAGAAACAAAAAATGACAAGTGAACGTTCCGTTGACAAGTTTCATGTGACTAATAACGGTAAAAATAAACGGTAGTGTTAAAATCTCACTGGATAAAGGAAATAGGCCTGTAACACTTATTTGCACTTGATATTGTGTGTGCAAATATTCTTAGATATAAATCACATTTTGTCATACATAGGAGTACGGAATCCACGGTGTGCGAGTGAAACTCGTACTTTACCGGATTCATTTGTTTTCATAAGTTCTCCTACTGTGTAGTTGTAACCGCGCGTTTGTCCCTTGGCGATATAGCTTGATTGGATTATGCCTGTACCGATATCTTTGGAGAAGAATAATAGAATGTATTTTCCATTTGTACACGTATTTCGAACACGGCACATGTTCGCTCTTGTTCGGGATAGCTTTCCGAAATTAGGTTTTAATTTTATATTTGAATTCGGAATTCGAGACATGTACATGATTATTTTCTCGTATTGAAATGGAAGCGATTCCGGGAATGTGGTATTATCGATTGAACATTAATTTTGTATTTTGATTTCTAGTTTCGATAAGTATTCCAAATAGAAATATGTTTTGTTAATTAATTGAACTTGATCAATCTAATTTTATGAAAGCAAGTGCTAATCAATAAAGGTAATCTATTTGTTTTATAAATTACTAATTAGTCCTGAAGATTGAAAATAACTTTTAAATATTAATTATCATCAGATGCTTTGCACTCGTAAAAATACTCAAAAGATCAATTTAAAAAGAAAAAGAAGCTCTATTGAGATCGGTTTGAGCAGAGCTACGAGGTGTTACGACCTGAGAACCAAAGTTCAACTTAGAATGTTTATTTATCATTTATTTTATTTTTATTTATTTGGACAACCAAACAGCTTTCCTATAGAGGACAAAACTAAGTACAAATGAGCCAACATAAGTTATCACTGATGCAATAAAAAAGATGTTAAGCTGTTTGTGCATAGAAACTAAGATTGAGTGATAAAAATTATAAATGAAAGAGGGAATGTTTCTTTTTAGTGCGCAAGGTGTTTCTTGTAATAAGTTTAGAAAACTCAAAAACTCTTGACAAAAAGGGCTGAACCGATTTTGATGAAACATTTAGGGAAATTTACAGCTAGGTTTTACATTTTAGTTACTAAATACAAACAGAAGATGGCCAATACAAATTTCCACGCATGTAAAAATATATAAAAATACGGATATAAAATAGCTAAAAACACTCTCGATTCAATTCTCTTTAAAAAAAAACTAAATCAAAAACGGCCCATCCGTTTGAGAGCTACGATGCCACAAACAAACACACAGATACACACCTCAAACTTAAAACACCCCTCTATTTGGGCCGAGGGCTAAAAAATTGACAAAGACATTTGAAATGTACAGACGTATCTATGGACTGAAATGCGGTCAAACTCTTAATCATACGAAAAACATTATTCTTGGTCCTTAGTCGGATACAAGTTAATAAACGCAAATATTCGCGTTAATAGACTTTTCCGTCGGTGTTTTATAGTTCAATAGTGCATAGGTTCGTATTTACAGCTAGTCTAACATTTAAAAATATTTCAAAGCTAAATAACTATCACAATAAAACAGAAAACCATATAATATGTTATCATCATCATCATCATCTCAGCCATAAGAAGTCCACTGTTGGACATAGGCCTCCCCCATGGATTTCCAAAAAGACCGATTGGAAGCGGCTTGCATCCAGCGTCTTCCCGCCACTTGTATGAGGTCGTCTGTCCATCTCGTGGCTGGTCTTCCTACGCTGCGCTTGCCGGTACGTGGTCTCCACTCGAGAACCTTTCGGCCCCATCGGCCATCAGCAGGGCAATTCAGTTATTCAAGACCGCTCCGTAGCTGAACCATATGTGAACCGTTTCCCATCGGCCGCCATCTTCTGTTTTTGATTCAGTCACTTCTAAGTCATACAATTGACACATTTGATGAAACATGACACGTCCTTCGCTCGTTACTAAATCAAAAAATTATAGCAGCCGATAGGAAATGCTTCGCAAAAGGTTGAGTTACGGATCGGTTTTGATTAACTGAATTGGCCCCCAGTTCTACGTGCTATGTGCCCTGCCCACTGCCACTTCAACAACTCATAATATAATATGTTATAACTATTCCATAATTCATAAAGTTATATCTTATCCATATATATATTCATAATATGTTATAACTATTCCATAATTCATAAAGTTATATCTTTCTAAATAGAAAACAAATACGTTTTCCAAGAAAACAAAGCACAATCCTCAGTCAGGCTCATTTTAAAAACTTATAAGCTCTGGAAAAATATAAGCATACGTGTTTTGTTTCCCAATGCGGCTACCCTGGGAAAATATGGATCGCAAACTACAGGTTTGCCATCGATGAAAATAATTTACAAGATATGCTGCCTTTACAGCTACCTATGTACATTTGTAGCATTAAAAACAAAAATATAAAATAAGGAGAAAAATAACAATGGAATAAGAATTAAGGTCACTAGTAACGATAAAAAGCGTCTTAAAATTAATATACAAACAATAGATTTTGCACTAAGAGATGTACTGTACTTAATATATAGGTATATTATAGCAATTTGTATGTTAATTAACGATATAAAAAAAAAAAAAAGTGTTAACGTGTGAAAAGAAAAGCGCACGCATGTGTTCTCACGTATTTGTTATTTTGTTCTATATTTACCTATATATCTATCTATACTTATATTTATCTATACCAATATTTACTTTTCGATTCACATAAGGCCAGTATGATTGGCGAATTATGCCATTAACAAAACAGAAAAATGCATAAGCAATATGTTCAGCTTGACAATGTCCCTGACTTGTGTTGGGGGAAGTACAGGTGGAACAAAAAAAAAAAACTATGTACATATTGTGAACGTATTAGTCCAAGAGCCCAGGGCTGCCAGGCATTACTTATTTAGAGACGAACTAAATGTGTCTTACTAAGTTTAGTAATACTTGTATAGACTATTAATGTTTGTTCTACTAGAATCTTGTACCGTGGGCCAATTTCGAGATAATTTCCACCAAAGGTGTAAATATCTTAGCCAACTTTACTTATTAACTGATATGATATTTAGGAATTTATTTTAAAACTATTCGTAAGCAGCCAGAATCCTATGAGCCAATCTTCTTCCAGATGCATTTAAAGG
The DNA here is from genome assembly GCA_947563715.1 of Lycia hirtaria. Lineage (NCBI taxonomy): Eukaryota > Metazoa > Arthropoda > Insecta > Lepidoptera > Geometridae > Lycia > Lycia hirtaria. The sequence continues at coordinate 33,922,738 of OX387375.1, forward strand.
TCTCATGTTTTATGTGCAAAATCATTAAAAGAGTAATCGAAATATGTATGCACGTTGATTTCTCTCGGTGGTGGTCTGGTGTTCAAAGTACTTGAATACGCCTGGTAGTATTCAAGGCTACCGCGCCTGGTAGTATTCCTTGTAAAAGTGGCCAAGACCGTTTCGCGACACGCATTATTATTTTCGTGTCTTGACACGGTCTTGAAGAAAATATTAAATTGTTTCACTACTCCGTCGCCAGTATAAGTTTAGTTTTAAATATTTTTCATAGCTAAATAAACAAATTCATTCCTCACATGGAGACCATGAACCGGCAAGCGCAGCCTAGGAAGACCAGTCACAAGGTGGATAGAAGATATCATACAAGTGGCAGGAAGAAGCTGGATGCAAGCCGCTTCCAACCTGTCTTTTTGGAAATTCATGGGGAAGGCCTATGCCAAGCAGTGGACTTCTTCTGGCTGAGATGATGATGATGATTTCTTTCACTTTTCTTTTCTATTTCTTTTTTTTTACTAGGGGTACCTAACCAATAATTTTATATATTAAAAAATGCTGAGATGAGAGAGATAGCTGCGCGCGTTGAACGCATCCTTAAGTGAAACAACGGAACATTGGTGGTACAGTACGCAGTTATAGCTACTTTCATGGTATTTTAATTAAAAATAGGTTTTAGTTTTGAACAAAGATTAACAAAAATGCAACCAAATAAATTATAAACGTGAATCAAGACAAAACAATTTATTGGCGTATCTTTCTTTTTGTAATCAAAGGTCGATTCTTCTTTCGTCGTGCATAAAAATGTAAGGCAAGGTAAAATTTCCTTAAAGCAATAAAAATAAGAAGAGGGGTTGCTGGTAAACGGCGAGATGGTGTGCGCGTCATAAAGTAAACCAATATCGCTGACACGGCCGTTGGATGCTTACGAGAAATCTGGAATTTCACGTTTACGCACCATCTACGTAAGGAAATTCTGTGGAACGTTTTTGTGTTTTACGAATTATGGCAGAGATCTAATCAATCATGAAGGGAACTATGAATTCAGGTGTTCAAAGTAGGATATTGTACGTTTTGCGTTTACTGTAGGTATAAATATGAGACAACAAGTATCTATTTTAAAAGAAAAAACTACACCCAACTGCAAAAGAGCGATTTATTAGTCTAACTTACGATTTTGTTATGCTGTTGAGAGTTTATTTTTGTGAGAAAGTATGCGCAAAGTCACTGTTTAAGACTGTTACTGTTTAAATGCGCATTCTTTACATTGATTCTAGTAAAATCGTATACTTATTTTATATAAAAAAATTCATTGGAACATACCGAAAATGAGATTTTTTTAATTTTTGCGAGAGTAATGTTATTATTATGACATAAAATATAGTCGAAGAGCCCCTTATGCAGACGCTGTCTTCTAGATGACGAGACTATAGAACATGTGTTACTGCACTGTACTGCTACAGAACAGGCTAGATCAAGATCGGGACTTCTGCAAAAATCTTAAAGTCAAAATCAGCTCTGCAACGAAACACCTGACGCAACGTCAAATACATATTCGTATTACTTCATACTTTACCTCGTAATATAACGCCTTTATTAATACAAGAGATAACTTCTCAACAACATTCTCAGAAGCCTATATCGTATAAACTTCTCGTCTATTTGACAAACTACTACGAAGAAATATCTGAAAGTTTCCGAACAAAATATGTTATTCCCTTAATATTGACTTTACATAAAAAACTCAATAAGGGAGTTAGTTTCCTCCGGAAGTTTGCGACAGGAAGTAGTTTTACGTCTTATGATCTATAAAATCGAGGCATAAAATTCTGAGCGGACGTAAAATTAAGTTTTAAAGTTCAATGCAATTGATGTATTTAATAGGTTTTTATACGCTACAAAATAGGAAACTATTTTGTAGGGGCTGTAAAATTTTGTTTGGAGCTTTCGAATTTAATAAAAGATATTGATATTGATCTGTCAATAAAGTAAAACAATGCAAAATAAGCGGCAAAATGCATGTCGTGCCGCACGCAATATTGGGTTCCGTAATTTCACGCCATAAATTATTATATGAACCTAAAATACTATGAAGTATAAACTTAAATACTATGAACATACGTGTGATCTTAGCCTGAGGCTATTATTGGATAATGGCTAAGTGCCATGAGGCAACCAATAAACATATACGCAAATCCGTAGTCCCTTGCAGCTTTGAAAATTCAAACTTCTTGGTTACCGTAAGAAAAAGTTTCAGCCGTATATATTATGTCGCAAAAAACCGCATATTTCGAAACTCACAAAGGAATCAAAACCTATAAGGTACATCCTGTTGACCTGGAACTATAAAATTTGGCAAGAAACATTGTCTTATATTACACATAAAGGAAAACATCCGGAAACTGTATATTTTTAAGTTAATCACCAGAAAATCGCTTTCACACTGACCGACACAGATATCGAGTCGATATTTAGACAATATTCATAGTTATAATTGTAATATTTAGACAATATCCTCAACTTCCAATGCCGGTTGAATGTCATGGCGCACCACATGACCGCAAAATTTTTTCAAAATTAAACCTCAAAGAACCGGCCAAGAGCGTATTGGTTCCCGAGCAGTGTGTAGCTCCGTATGATTGTTCCGGTGTTACTTACCTATTTGTAACCCGAGTTGCGAAATATCGAATAACTTTTCCCCTAAAACGGCTTTTTTTTCACAAGACATTTAATCAAAATTCCGAATCTGATGTCAAACAAACTTATGGAATCGGAAACTCGGAAGTCAAACCTAGCTATCCAAAAAGCTGTATTAAAATATCTTGATATACGTATTCTTGATCTTTTTCTTAATAATTTCTACAAATATACTATAAGTATATATTTTTAGTTGAATCGAATATCTCATTTGTTAATCCAACTATCAGTCGAGCTGAATTCAATAAATCGTAGTAAAGATGTTGAATCGTTAATCGTTCCGAACAAAGGTATTCCCAGACCAATTCTACTCCAAGGAGGAATATAGAGAATCCTTTTCACAATTCTGGTTATAATTTTACTGGTATTTTAGTGTGATTAATTTACGTATTTTTGCAAACTTTTACTACTGGAAGTTGTAATAGAAATTCTGCAGCACAAACTTAAAATTAATTAAATACTATATTTATTACATGATCATTAAAGTTATTTACATAAACAATATAAAACAGCAACAATGCCCGACTACTCAAGAAGGGTTATGTTTTCCGAGTGTATATATATACATTTACTTAACTTTGTAAGGATGTATGTAGGTATGTATGTATTTTTCCGGTAACTCCCATTAGTTCTATAGAACTGTGACGTCATAGAACATTTCTATATTACCGCCTATAGCCTAAACGGCTTGACCAATTTTGATGTACGAGGTCTTGATAGATTCACCTTTTTCGTTTCCCTTTAGCTCTCTAATACCCTCTCCCCGCCATCTAACCCTCTAATAACGGTCAAATGTGATGTCAAACAGCCTTATGGGTCTTTGACGCGTTAGGTACCTACCCCGTAAGGGAATAACACAGACGTGATTTTATGTATGTATACAAATGTAAGTATTTGTTTGGGTTTATACATATTTAGGTCACAGATGTACGTCTCATGATCGAGAACACCGATATTATATAATAATAATAATAATAATAAATGCGGTGCCACTATGGGGGGCCCATCTAGTGGGTGGCGAGTCATCACCTGCCTAGGTATTTTTGTATGGTGAGACGGAATTGGCAGGTGCCGTTTTCTCATCCTGGTGCTCTCACACAGAGGTACTTCATCTTACCTGCTGTGTGAGAGCATCAGCCTATAGCCTTGTTTATTTAAGTCACTAACATTCCATCACAATAGCCAAAATCTGTCAAATTCCATATTGTACAATAATCCATTCATAGTCCATCCATATACCCAATCTGTATTTTTTATTATACATTGTAAAAGGGCCTCTCAGTGTTGCTTTCGGCCCCACTGATGCCTTTCAAAGGTCCGGGCTTAGACCCGTGTATACATTTGAATAAAGAGATAATAATAATAATAAAATATGTTTATTGCCAGTATAAAGAATTATAAAATACATGAAATCAATAATTATAACTATTTAGGCAAAAGGGACAAAATCATATATATATATATATATATATTATATATATAGTGTATAAATTCAATAAATGATAATTGAAAAATCTAATAAATGAGTCTACTCGTATGTACCTATACAATATTTGCTAATATTATTTCTGAGATTTAGATTTTTACCTTTGACCGTACGAATAGTGGGTCATCAATTAATAAATCCGGCAAAATACGAGCTTCACTCGCACACCGAGGCTTCCGTACTCCTATGTATGACACAATACATGAACATGGACATCAGGGGTAATTAGGTACTCAACAAAATGTGCTTTATATCTAACTATATTTGTAACTTCACATATTTTCTACAGTAGGAATAGCCTAAAATGCTAGGTGTTTCAATTCCTAATCCTAAGTGTTGCAGAAAGGTAACAGACCTATTTATTTATCCAAAGAGATTTTAACACTACCGTTTACTCTATTTAAGTTTATGTCAAATGACTTCTTCAAAAAATCTTTTTTGTATTGGACCCGCATTAAAGCATTTGCCAGTGTCAAGTATTAGGATTCTTTCAAGTTTCTTGAATAAAACAAGTTGTACATGTTCTAGTCACAATCTAAGTCACGTATACAGTCAATTTATAAGTCGAGTTCTGCTTCAGTAAAGTGGTGGCGACTTTATTAGAAGCTTCTATGGAGTTTTGCCGACAACGTAAAATCACACGTTTTACTGCTTTATTTCACTTGCCCACACTCACGCACTTTATCGAACACTTAATGAATAAAACACCACCATTTTTATAGCATTAATGTTAAAAAATAACACAAGTTTAGGAAAATAAAACAAAGCAACAGCACGTTACTAAGACGTTCCCGCCAAAACTCATGTCACATGACACCAATTGCCAACGAAACGTTCACTTGTCATTTTCATTCTTTTTTGTGGGATCGACAAGAAGGTTTTATTTCGGTCAATAATTATACATATTTTCAAAAATTATTTACGAAAGCTTGCCTTGCTATGACCTTAGTATTTATAGATTTAAAAGTACTTAAACCTTACAATGTTGTCAATTTTGAGACTTTCTGTTATAGTTTAAAAGATACAGCCGTTTAAGTGTAAGACAGCAGACAAACACCGTAAACTCACGAATAGGCTCCCGCACCCTTAGTGAGGAGGCTTAAAAACTTATGAAAGTCACTTGGTGTCATTTAATCAAAATGCCAAATACGTGTTTCAAATTAAAAACACATATCATGCAGTTCATTGCCCAAAACGAAGGGTCAAAAAACATTTAATCAAAATCTCCCTGACCTTCCAAAGCTCCCATCGTTTTAACCTGTCAATCTATCAAAAAAAGCGCTTCAGTTTTAAAGCTAACATAATACACCGTCGCAAAGTGTGCCGTCCGAAAGTGCTTTTAAGCGCTAATGGCCTTTTTCCACTTTACCTGCATTATTTAGCGCGGCCACCCGGAAAACAGATATAAACGACATACTTTACTGGATTCTCCGTCGCTCGCGACCGCTCTACCCGCACTTGGACATTTTCGCGAAAAGGTTAATAGCGAGTTGAGTACTTAACTTGTGATAGTTCACAAGTCGTATTATTATCAGGCTTAATTTTTGGGTTTCACGATTTGATGTCACAAGAGTTGTCTGGTTAAATCACTTTATTGACAAGCGCGCTCCATCGTAGACCGTTACTGTCGCTTAACACCAGGTGAGTCGAATAAAATCGAATAAAAAAGAAGATCCGAAATGATTTCTAAAGTTTTTACGATTGTTACTTATGTTACACGGTTGCCTGGAAGAGATCGCTCTAAGCGATAAGGCCGCCAATTAAAAGCCTAGGCATAATCTTATTTTTCTATGTATCTTTTTCCGTGTATATTGTGGTCTTTTAATAAAGAGTTATCTATCTACTTACTGAAATTAAATAATTTTTAACGTGTTTGTCGCGTATATTTTACATGTATCACCTGACCTTAAAAATTGTTTAATTTCAGTGATAACACCCGACTTCCGCTTCACAGGAAAATCAAACTCTATACTGTGCTCCTGTAAAATGCGATTTTTGCAGTTTCGTTACGTTACCGTACGTAATAGCAGTAAATTTTTATTTGATTAGTTTTAATACAATATTTAATTAAGTTAAGTATGTTAAGCTTATTTAACTTATTTTCAGTTGTAAGTATAAAAAAATAAAGGTATGAGAGGTTTAAACTGCAATATTTTTGGTAGGTAAGTATATATAATATCGTGTTTTGTATCACACGTATTTGTCGTGTCGCGTCGCAAGTCGCATCTTCCACACCCGACTTTAAGGCCGCGCCAGGGAAGTTCGCGATCCACGAGCGCAAGTGAATCGGAAAGCTGACGATGATTTCGCGCTCGTTGACGCTCAATTGTTTTTGTTTTTATAGTCCGGATGCTTGTTTCGCGGCGATTATTCGCCGGCGATGACGCTCTGATGGAGCGATTAAAGTAAAGTGCTCCGGCGGTTGGCGGTTCGTTTCGAATTTGAGCATCAATGTTTTAGATTTCATAGCGGAGCGTTATGCTCAAATACAAAGTATTTATTATATTTGAAATACTTATAGCAGCGACGGGCTTTGCATAGTGCGCCTGGGGATGTATGAATGTGTGGAAACATGGTTTCATAAATTAACTATGTTTTCAGAGAAGTTTCCGTCGGTAACAAGATTTAATATATTATGTCACAAGTGAAATTATGTACAAAGATAGCTGTAGACTTGGAGACGGACATAGGCTACTTATCATCATCATCATCATCATCATCATTATCCATCACCGCTGCGCGAGTGAAACCGCGGGTGCATCTAGTCTACAAATCGGTGATTATCGTGAATCTATGTTTTTTTAGATATTTTCCTATCGTATGTCTAAAGAATCCTTCAAGTTGTATTTAGTGCGATCTAATCCATTATTTTGACTTTTTACTAGACTATTATTGAAACTTGCATTGCTTGCTTATAATGAAATATTACCTTTTATTGAGCTTTCCGAGTGGGTCTTTATCTTTTATATTACAATCTAGGTATTTTAAAGCAAGTGAATCTGTCTTCTAGGCAGGCGCGTTCCATCGTAGACAATAATAATGGTCGATTAACAACAGGCGAGCTAGTAGACAAACGCAAGACTAAAAACAATTGAAAAAATATATATAAATCACAGTTGTGGCGCAGAATAACATTTAATGATTCTCGCATAGAGATAAAATTTAACCCGAGCACAAAACAAAATAACCCCTTCCCTAAACAATAAAACCTCATTTAAAATTTCAATTCTCTAAAATCCTACAATAGAATAGTATTCGAGCACTGGAATTAAATTCGGCACGACACACCGGAGGCTCGCCAGACGCAGGTATTAACAAGGTTTTGCATATTAATCGCTTGAATAAACCGATTACTGAATATTTTCAGGTAAAATTCGTGGAATATTGTAATATTGTTATTCTGGATATAATTTTTCGGACGATTAAGTTTTGCAAATGAGGGCTGAACGCTCAATTTGGAGTGGCTTCGTAGCGAGTCTTAGTGGAATAAAGATCAGGCTGAAGTATTTTAGTGAGACTGTAAATACGTAACTGTAAATATTGTAAATATTTTACGAATCCATTCAGATTATCCAATCATATCATTTTATACCTTTGTATAAAATTTTATGAGTCTGACTTTATGACAATAAATATCATTCATTCGTTCATTCATTCATTCAGTAACGTAAAATATTCTTCTATCAAACTGTTAGAAGCACGATAATTGTTATAGTTTACAAAATTTCAACAAATGAAAAGTCATTTGTTGAAATTTTGTAAACTATAACAATTATCTTGCTCCTAACAGTTTGATAGAATAATATTTCACACACATACATAAACATAATAACAACACAATCACACAATCAAAATACAAAATCAATCAATCAATCAACAATCAAAAATCAATTACAATCAATTTACATAATCTTGCCAATTATTTTATTTTAAAGTCTATTCAGCTAGAGAACTTAATATGTGGCATTGAGGGCGCTGCTGTTCTTATTTCATTAGGTTGTTCAGTCGAGACCACAGAATACCATAGTAGTAGTTGTATAAAGTTTTGAAGCTTTGTCACTAGATGGCGGTGCATTACGAATACCAAGATTCTGAATCACGCAAACAGTACGTGTTAGAAATTACAGTGGCTAAGTTGGAAGATAGAAAGCAACAAACAGTGAAATTTAACACAACAGATAACAATACAGTCTCTTTGACCCAGTGGGGTAAAATCAGTGTTGTTTGATTTACCTACCACTTCCACCCTTAGGAACCATAGGACATCTAGTTTGTTCAGTAGTTATATACTACTACTATGGTATTCTCAGTATTCCCAGGTGTTAGTTCCGTGTTTTGCCACGACAATTCTATATTTAAACAGACTATAGCAGCATTGGTCAACATCAGGGGAGGCAAATGTGGCGTCAAACGGCTTCATGGATTTTGATGCTCCGCCTACCCCGTAGGGGAAGACAGACATAATTTTATGCATATCGTACATCCAGATCAAAATTGCATTAAGTCAAATTAACAATTATTTCATAATATCCAAAAAACCTGTCAGCCAAAAAACGAAAAAGCTCCGTTACAGGAAATAACGGTATTCCGGTTATTCTGACAGATCTAATAACAAACTATCAAAATATCCGAAAAACCGTTATCTTCTATAGCGGAAATAATGGTTTTATGGCTATTCAGAAAAAAAAAACATAATGCAGTGTTGATCAGGGTGTGCGATATACATAATTATGTATATCAAGTAGTTTAGAAAACTTAAAAACCCTCGACATAAAAAATTGTTGGACTGATTTTTATGCAACATAGCTAAGAAACTCTCGATCAAATCTCCTTTCACAAAAAAAAAAACTGGAACAAAATCGGTCCGTTTATTTGAGAGTTACGATGCCGCAGATGGACACACAGATACATACGTCAAACCTTTTGTTGGGTCAGGAAGTGGTTAAAAATATAAAGGAAAGTTATCAAAATATAGACCTCGAGCAGATATTTATTTTCATCATCCAAATATTTGCTCGGCCGAGAATCGAACCCAAGGCCGTCAGTTCCTATTAATTATAAGGATGATGCGTCACCACTGATCCGAAAAACTCGTTACATTTTTTCTTAATTTTGCCATGAAGCTACGAATAAGTAACCCTTATTCTTATAGGTACAACTTTTTCTGCAATTTTATTAGTTTCCCTTCTGTACCTATCTAATAATAATGCACGTGTATACGAACAATAAAATACAAAACATACATACAATACAAAAGGTCTGACAGAAAACGAAGTGGTGATTTTATGAACTCCTCGTAATTAATTCCGCCGTCACAAAACGCAATATAAACTGGCGCAATATTTCGTCATTAGCTGCGAGTCCTTCGCGCTGAGGACCGAGTAACCGGAATTTTATAACTTATAATGTTAAAAAAAAACAACACTCATCAGACACCAAACACTCGATCGCATAAAAGCAAATAGGATTTTTGTAATTTAACTATTGTCTTAAGTCACGTTTCGATGAGTTTTTTTCTTCTCAAATTTCCTTTCTTATCTTAACAGTGACATCAACATCTCTTTCGATAATAAGATTAATTCACTGATAAAGTGATTCTTTCTTTAAAAGAGATCCGTAGACGTACAAAATTACCGTCATAGCACAGCGGATTAGCAGGTTGAAGTGGGCAAGGCACATAGCACGTAGAACTGACAGTTGATGGGGCCGAAAAGTTCTCGAATGGAGACCACGAACCGGCGGCAAAGGTGGATAGAAGATGACACAAGTGGCTGGAAGACGCTGGATGCAGGCCGCTTCCAACTGGTATCTCTGGAAATCTATGGGGGAGGAAAACTTTAATATGTCCTACCTCAATTTATTAAAAATAGATCTTTAAATTTTTTAAGCAACATAACTTTACCTGGAATTCTTTTCCGCCATCTCTGTTTCCAGAGATCTACAATCTTGGAATTTTTAAGGCTAGAGTGAATAGATATCTTCTGGATCGAGCTCCATCCTCAGCAACATCGTCGCTAAACATCAAGCGAGTTGGTGATCAATCGTAGATCTATCTTGTATAAAAAAACTGTTTTTATTTTAATTTGTAAGATATACCGGTAAGAAGCTGCTTCATCTGTGCAAGTTTCGTTCCTTGCCCTCTCCTTCACCGTAACTTCAGGTGACGCTATATTCTCATTACAGGGGACGTAAAGTCAGGGCTTAATCTCTGGGGGTCTGAAGCTTTTAGGCACAGAATACACTGTTGTTTTAGGTTATTTGATTTGGGGTAGTTTAGGTACTGCCGTGGGTAGACTTTACGTCGTCAATATGGAAGTTCATTTTCGTTTCATTGTTTCATTAAGACATAAATGTAAAAATAACGAACCGATATGAGAGATGTAACTACGGTACCGTACCCAACATTGCACGTGCCATGACACGCACTTGGCCATTTGTTCATATTTAGTTCTCCTTTGATTTTGAACTTTTTGTAATTATAATCATTTGTTGATAAATTTGCCAAAATGTCACATATTATGTGAAAAATATTTTCAATATTATTTGTCCAAAACAAACGGCCCAGACAGATGGTCAAGCCGATAGTGGAGATTCAGTAATAGGCCCTTTGTGTCATCATCATTATCTCAGCCACAAGAAGTCCACTGGCACATAGGCCCCCATGGACTTCCAAAAAGACCGATTGGAAGCGGACCGATTGGAAGCGGCCAGCTTCCAGCGTCCTCCTGCCACTTGCCCATTGTGCAAGACTAAAATGAGGTTGAAAACAAATAGTTGTCTCCATTTATAATGTAATGATTTATAAATCGATCCTGTCATGCAGAATTTTCTTGTTTATACAATGGAATAGAAAATTTCATTTGCAGTCTAAAAACATCTCTAGAATTTTCTTCCATCAAACGCTGCAAATAGAATTTAATTTAGAATAGAAAATAAAAATGCAAAAGAAAATAAAATATCAGTTACCATAAGATAGAGCTGTGTCCTTTTTCTTGTGTAAATATCTTGTTACAATTCTGTTCTGCAAATAACATCTATTTTTATCCGACTTTGTGAGAAAGAGGGTTAGGTTTTTCGAGTGTATGTTTCTATATTAACTCCTACAGCCTAGTCAGACAAGTTAGTTGCAAGGACTTGCCCAGTCAATTCAGGAAGCCCATCATCACAGAATCATCTGATATTTAGGTCTCAATGAGGCGATATACTCGTATTATAATCTCTTTTATTTCACTTAAACCTAGGGTCGCAGCCCAGTCCTTTAATGGGCATCAGTGGAGCCGAAGCCAACACTGAGAGGCCCTTTACATAAAATAAAATAAAAAATACAGGGTTTGGTATGTAGACAGATGAGTGAACTATTACGCAATATGGAATTTGACAAATCGGGGCTATTGAGATGAAATGGTTATAACTTATATAACTAGTTTATGAGCTGATGCTCCCATACAGTGAGTAAGATAAGGTACTTCTGTGTGGGAGCATCAGAATGAGATAACGGCACCTGCCAATTTTGTATCATCATACAAAAATGTTAAGGCTGGTGATGACTCGCCACCCACAACATGGGCCCCCACAGTGGCGCCGCATATTGGCGCCGGAGAATTTGGCGTGGGTGGCTAAGGGTGTCGAGAGGTGGTAGTCGTTGAGGTATACTTTTTGCAGTGCTCTCTCGTACTAATAATAGTAATATATCGCATCAATATCGCTGCAGCCTTTACAACCCGCTTTTAATTAAGATCGTATAGGCGGCGGCAGATGTGACCGCACCGCTCAATATTTTGGACATATTATTTACAACAGCTTTAGGTGTTCCACTAATCCAATATTGTGAAACTGATGGAGTAGTGAGACAAAACAAACAAATACTTTATTATTACCCTATGCATATAAACCTTAATATTAACAAGCGTCTTAAACAAAAATAGTTCATCAAAAATAATCTTTTAAATGAGTATGTCTTTTATTACTTTTATATACATACATACAATCACGCCTGTTTTCCCTTGCGGGGTAGGCAGATCGTCAATGGCCATGAGGCCATTTGACGCCACATTTGGCCTTGGTTAGACGGGTTAGAGGGGATACGAGGGTAACATGTAGTATTGTCTTGGAGTGACAGGGGGTCAGCCTATCGCCTACAGAAAAGCCAATTTCCCTCAAGTCCCCTAACTGGTTCTACAGTATACCCGGGTAGAGCAGCAGCTGGTACATTCAATTTTTTTAATACAATATAGGTTTGCGCTTGACCGCCAACTCACCTGATTTTAACTCACTATAACTATGATTTTCTTTTTCTTCCAGTCCAGCATGGAAGAGTACTTTTATAATACATATTCTAGCAAAGAAAGGTTTGTGGTTCTTAAAACATTGATTGTGGTCCCTGTACTAGGAGATTCCTGTGTGGCAGGGTCCAAAACAGCATTCGGTTTATTTTATGTTATTTTTTATTTGCTGAGGCGCCATTTACTAACTTATTTTTATAATATTTACTAGAACAATTTGGTACTCAATTCTAAACAAAAATGTAAGAGCCCGTAGTACGATCATCGTCCGTAGTCCGTAGTCGCTCGCGCATATGCACATTTTTTGAAGATATAAAATGTCGGAATGTTTTTTTTTTTTTTTATCAGCCCTCTTTGTACAAACTGTCCCACTGCTGGGAACGGGCCATCTTCTCATTGTGAGAAGGGTTAGGCCATAGTCTGCCACGCTGGCCAAGTGCGGGTTGACAGACTTCACACATCTTCAAGATCATTGAGAACTCTCAGACATGTAGGTTTCCTCACGATGTTTTCCTTCACCGTTTGAAGAATGAATTTACCTATATATTATTTTAGGAATTTAAATTAGTTTAGTTAGTTCTTTTAGAACTCCAATTGTTCGATCTACTACCAGTATATAAAATTAGTGTTTTATACAGAGAGTATAACTGAAATCAAATACTAAAACTAAGTAATAAATAGTGTACATACAATAATAAATAATCTCAAACTAGACGCTTCCATTAATATTTGAGTAGCAAACACAAACAAAAAATGGTAACATATTTTTCGATTAACCAAGAAAACAATTTAAAATAAAAAAATATTTCTAGAAATTTAACTCGTTTTACCCTAAAGAGTTATTTGCTAGGCATGAAATTATAATTTCGCTCTCGACCCCTGGGTCGGAGAATACGTCAGTAATTTAATATTATAACTACCTATACTTATAAAAATAAATATTTCGCAAAAATTTTAGGACAAATGAAATTGAATACCTCTGTATTTATTAAAATATGTCCTTCAGTTTGTTAAGCAATTAAGTCAAGCCTAGTCAAGTTTGAAAGAATTTTAAATATATCTCCTGTTTATAAAAACAAATTAATTTCTCACTTGTCTAATATGCCTTAACAATGATTTTATATGTTTAAAGTATATATTATGTTAAAATGTTTGTAGCGTTTGATTAAAATAGAATATAATATAACTTTATTGTACATCCATACAGTAAAAGCTTAATATAAACACTAAACTTAAACGACAGTACAAAGGCGGCCTTATCGCATAGAGCGATTTCTTCCAGGCAACCTTAGGATGGATAGAAGTAATATAATTCAGAATAAGGAGGTATGTGGTTACTTAAGATGGTGGTGGTGTGTTTGATTAATGTATAAAGACGGTGAATGCCCACTGGACATATCATGACGACAACCACGGGTGTAGCCAGGTTTTAGTTTATGGGGGGAGTTATGCTAGTTGGTAGTATGTCTACTTGCCGAGCTGTAGGTCCGAGTAGGTCGTGGGTTCGATCCCCGCCCAGGGCAAACGTTTGTGTGATGAACCTGGATGTTTGTTCTGTGTCTGGGTGTTTCTATGTGAGTATCATATATATATATTTATATATATATTAAAAAATATATATGTATTCTATCAACCATCTAGTTTCCATAGTACAAGATTTGCTTAGTTTGAGCTAGATGGTGTGTTAAATGTCCACAAATGTTTATTTATTTATTTTATAGATACTCTGCACCATAAAATATGCTAGTTGAAAATCGGAATTACTGTAGGGAATTACTCCAAAAATATTATTAACGGTTTTATTTTACCACCTTGTATAAGCGAGTAGAATACAATCTTTACTAATGCCAAATCCTTTTTTTTTTACTCATGCCAAATCTTTTTTCCAATTATTTTTTTTCAAATTTTTAGTAGCGTGTTGTTGTACTAAGCTGCGAACAGAGATACAGACATGGACATGGCCAAACTAGGTTCCTTGTTAACTAGCAAGTAGGTATCTATGTTAAAATAAAAACAAAATACCCGACTGTATACAAAATTGATATATTGCTTTAACGATACAGAGACAGAAATGTACAAAGGTGAAAAACATAAGAATGTGGATAAGTATCAAACATTTTCAGCAGAAATATGTAAATTATGATTTACACCTAATCCGGTAGGTGTATACATATGTTCATATTATGTATATTCTCCCAGGCCAGTGACGTATGCTTCCAGGGCGGGCTGGTCGCGTGTGGACCTTCCATTAGCTGGTACACACGTGGCTACATCGTCATTTGTTTCATGATACAGCCTGCCTCGTTGCAGGTGATTTACTATGTTCTAGCCTAAAGCTGGCTGGACACGCTATGGTTGGAAACTAACTGATTTTTTTCCCTTTTTGTTTGCTGTGAGGAATATAAGGAATTTATTGTTTTCTTGTCTGTTAAAGTTTTTCTTGTTTATAAGGTGAGATAAAAAAAAAGCTTTAGTTTTCACCTGATTACGCCAGGAATAATATGTTTTTAGGGTTCCGTACCTCAATAGGAAAAAACGGAACCCATAAAGGATCACTTTTTTGTCCGTCTGTCTGTCCGTCTGTCCGGGTGTCAAGACCTTTATCTCGGGAACGCATGAAAGTATCGCGTTGAAAATAGGTAAATAACCTAACCTAAACCATATACGCAAATCCATATTATCTTGCTGCAGAAAGAAAAATAAAATTTCTCAGTTTTCATAAAAAAGTTACAGCCGAATATGTCGTAAAAATGCACATTTCAACACTCACAAGGAAATCAAAACCTATGGGGTACTTCCCGTTGACCTAGAACTATGAAATTTTCCAAGAAGCATTGTGTTAGAGTACACATATGGAAAAACTGGATATTTTTAATTTAATCACGAAAAAATAGTGTCTTTACGCAAGGAATGAAGGTCCAAATTGTAAAGTTCTTTAACCGTATCAAGTGGGATATCATATGAAAGACTTTAATTAGTATAACTTAAAACATGTTTTTAAATATTTTTACGATGCATATTTTTCGGTATAAGAATGAAAATATAAAAAAAAATTATTTCCCCCTTTTATCTACTGGTTTGTTCGGAACCCTCAGTGGGCGAGTCTGACTCGCACTTGTCCGGTTTTTTGAGTTTATGTATGTTTTTAAATTTTAAACTAGTAAAAATCTTATTGTTTATAATGATGACTTAATATGCACCTAAAAGTAAGTTTATATTGAATTTTAGTTAAACTAAAAATAGACGTTGCGTTGAAAGGCCTAAAAACGCTTGCGTGACGATCTTGACGCGTTCCGGGAAAATTGGCAGGAGTCGGCGATGGACTGCGATTTGGGGAAGGAAGTGGGTGAGACCTTTTCCCAAGAGTGGGACATTAAAGATGATTAAATTTATTTATTTAAAAATAATTGGTTTCATATGCATTGTAACTCAGGTTACAGTTACTGGCCGAGCCATAATATAGATACGGTACCAGGGTTAACATATACTTTTAGTGTCTTGGATATTAACTTCGTTCGTCTTTGTTTGTTATTTGTTCACTTCGCTCACTCGGTCAATTAATTTCTTCATGAACTCGAACCCTTGCTCCCTGGTATAAAATTCACATAACCAACTGAGCTATACCTATTTTTTATACATATGTAAAGAGCAGCAAAAGAGGCAGACGGTTCGCCTGATGGTAAGCGATAACCGTCGCCTATGGACAACTACAACATCAGTGACATTACTGTTGCTTTGCTAGCCCGGAGAGGTGCTTGTGGACACCCTTTTAAAACTCTTTTCGTTGAAGTTCGGGGGGAAAACTTCCCGAGGAAGGACATTCCGTTTAGCGAATACAATCCCACCTGACACCTGACCCGGTTGGATCTCCAACGTATTGTACGTAGCTGGGTATCTGTGAAAGATTCCTCTCGTTAAAACAAAAGGCAACAAGTTAACATAATCACTTTGATTGCCTACATATCTACCTAATAACCCTAAACTCCAGCCTAATCCAAACAACATCTTCTTCTTCTTTTTTGTATTGGACCCCGCGATTAGCGATTTGCCAGTGTCAAGTATTGAAATATTTTCAAGTTTCTTGAATAATACAAGTTATACCTATAGTGTTCTATTCACAGTCTAAGTCACGTACTTAAACAGCGACTTTACTAGAAGCTTCTATGGAGTTTTGCCGACAACGTAAAGTCACACGTTTCACTGCTTTATTTCACTTGCCCACACTCACTCACTCGATCGAACACTTAATGAATAAAACACCACCATTTTTATAGCATTAATGTTGTTAATAAGACGTTCCCGCCAAAACCCGCCAAACAACATCAAAACAAAGTAACTCGCAGATAAATAAAAGAACATCGTGTAAAAACAATTATCACATTAGTACAAACAAAGAGGGCTTCAACAAAAATCGTTACTCTAACTTTTGCTGACTCGTCGATTTCTTGCATTCGTTTCCAATAAAGTTCCGATAGGCCATTTTACAGTAGCTCGTTGTTCGTAAAAGAACCTTAAAGTGTTTGTTTTAAGGTTTAGTTTGTTTTTTATGTCTGTTGGAATTTGAGCTTGTTTGTGAATTGGGCTTTCGCCTTATTTAATTTATCGTTAGTACGCAGTTGGGGAATAACAATTATTTGATTGTTGATTTGAATTGGCTGCTGTTGCATATTTAGCGAGTGCGGTGGAACGGTTGAATGGAAAGATTATATGGATTGTTTATGGTTTGCTATTTGAATGCATTGGATTTAGACTGGTTTTGTTTAGTTTCAAAATATTTATATATACCAGCATGAAAATTCTTCTTCTTCTTGTGGCTGACTGAATTGTTAACCTCCCTTTTGAAGTCGGTAAAAACTAAAACAACCGACTTTAAAATGCGCAATCTTATTTAAAACCCAAACTACTGAATCGATTTTAATACAATTTTTATGGGACCACCTTTGAGGTATTACGTTATCTACCAAAACAAAAAAGAAACATACAAAAAAAACATTTAGTCAAACTGAGAACCTCTTAGTTTTTGGAAATCGATTAATAATTAAAATCACTATAAACATATTTTTATCTGGCGCTGAATTTGAAGTTTTTTTATAACATTATCTAATTAAAATATAGACTATTTTTTATTATTGTTAGATTACGTTTTAAAGCAAAAATTAACATTTTGCTATTGTTATAAATTGAAACGGATTACGTACAAATATTATGTGAAATCGCGATAAATCCGTTAAAAGCGGTTTACGCTCCTGAAGTTGAGAGGTTATTGTAAAACCAACCACATCATTATACCACTTATACAGTGAATTTGAAACCGCAAATAAAGAGATTAAACCCACTAAATATCGGTTAAACGAAGACCGCCTCATTACCACTCTTCTTGGCGGTATAATTGTCAACCGCTTTGTTTGCCAGACAAAGGGAAATTAAGGAATTGTTGACTTAACGCCTGTTACATGTGAAGTTAAGCAGACTTTAAACCTTATTCCGAAGGTGATAGGGGACAAAATTAATATGGGATTGAGGTATCATGGTCCTCCGAGCGCGATAATTATGTGTCGCATATGCGGAATATACCATTCTTGTTGTTAAATCCGGACATGGTTTTGATATTTTTTTTATATAAGATAGATTGACCACCAACTCGCTTGATATTAAGCAACGGTGTGGCCGAGGATAGATCTCGTCTATCTAGATGATATCTATTCGCTCTAGCCTTGAAAATTCCAAGATTGTAGGTCTCAGGAAACAGAGATGGCGCCAAACAATTCCATTCTTGTGAAGTACGCAACAAGAAAATAAGAAAACAATAATAACATAAATATTTGAACAGTTTCTCATTGAAATGCCATAAATCTGTACACAGCGATATCAGTTCACGTTTTTTGATGCGTGCTGCACAGGGCCCTTATTCCGTATGACCATCGGCCGTATAACCAGAATTTGACGTTGTGCGTCTACTATGAAAATTAGACTTTGGCTTCTTAAACTTAAAGGCTAGTTTTCATTGTCAAATTGCACGTCACGTACGTGAGCGCGGCCGATGGTCATACGGAATAAGGGTCCATGCAGGAAAGGAATTCTTTTCCGCCATCTCTATTTCCTGATAGCCATAATCTTGGAATATTCAAGGCTAGAGTGAATAGATATCTTCTAGATAGACGAGCTCTATCTTCGGCCACACCGTCGCTTCATATCATGATCAATCGAAGATCTATCATAAAACAAATCAGATAAAATTTCATACGAATTCTAGTTAATTAAAATATCGCCTAAAGAAAACGAATAACATTTAAAAATTTATAATAAGTTGGTGAACTAAAATGTGAAATTTGATTCATAATTCTAAATTTGCACTAATGTACTACTGTACCCAAGCGACAGTTATTTAAATTACTTCTTATTTCAATGAAAATATCTGAAATTCTATTGGCTTCAGCATTCAGGAGAAAATTGAAATATTTCATTTCGCTTCACTCAAATCAAACTTCAGAATTTATTACAACTTAACAAGTTTACATATTCGAATTTTTTTGCTCAAATGCAAAATCACTTTAGAGCAAAAACGTGCCGGGACACAGTAAGCGCAAAAAATCCGGAACAATCACAATATCCACGTCAGGGATATCGAAGATTGGAAATATAGGTAAGAAATTTTCGAGGAACAAAACATTTCATAAAAAGGGAGAAAGTCAAAAAATATGCGCCATTTGCCTAAAAAGAAAATAAGCCGAACACTCCGGGAGAAATTTACAAATACGCTTTTTCACCGGGGATTTGAATCGGTGTGGGTTCGGATACATACATTTATCACCCATTTTACGAAGGAAAACATCTAGAAATTGCACGATTGCATCCCGCGGGACTAATTCTCGACGAGTGTAAATATAGCCTGGTATTCGAATTTGTATCGAAAATGCCGAATTGGCTCCCATATAACTTGGCTCTATCGAAGCGAAACGTTATAGTTTTTTTTTTCGTTTTTTTTTTTCATTTTGTGAATAGCGTTAGTGATGTAACAGCTGAATGGATAGAGCTTGTTTCAAATTGTGATTGCTTTCATCAAATCGGTATTCGATTTGTTGCCTTTGATTTCAGGATGTACGTTTTGATTTGCTATTTCCTTTTGCTAGTTTGAAAATGCTTCGTTTCAATTCACAAAAAAACCGTTAAATTTATATTTATTCAGTATTAGAACTATTTAAACGTATCTTAATCAAAATAAAATGTCAGTGGTAATTTTATCCCTAAAATTTTGATTATTTACTTTGTAACTTATTACTTAACTTACTATTTAAATTGATTTTCCTTTCTGCCTATTCTGGCTCAAAACATATAGCCGTTCAGACGTAAAACATATAAAAAGACAGCGTAACCTTACGAGCTTATTGCTCCCGAACATTTATTACGGGAGTATAAAACATAAAGCAGCTTTTTTGTGAATAATCTATTCATTTCCACGGAATCTAACTGCCAAACTGAATTTACGAAAGAAAAACAAAGATTAATTCCCGACCAAATTTCATTTCCGTAGACCAAAAACCAGATCTCCGTAATCCTTCATTTTTCACGCGATGAAATACAGAATACTTTTTTTATCGTTCGCAGATTATCTTAAAAAAATCGAGATACAACCTTGTCACAGTGAACTTTATAAAGTTATGATGAGAATGTTAGATGATTCGTTGATTTTGTAGCTGCGACAAAGTAATATGTCGTTTAGGTGTATTTTCAGTCGGTTGTAACAAGAAATCGTGTGAAGACTAATTTCCCTCGAGACAAAAGTGTCGTATAGATGAAAGACGGGGTTGAAAGTGTTACATGACGGAGTGATGTATGTTACTCAGTAGGCCGATTTGATTGATAAGGAATTCACTTTGAACTTCGTAGGAGGTCCGCGATACGTGAAATGGATTCTTTATTTCGAATTTTCCATACAAAATTGCTTGGCGCTAATGGAACAGTTAAGCAAATTATCTGTCAAAATGAGACTCTAATTATTAGGTATACGGGTTGAATTTGTAAGGGTTCCTCGCTTAGATAACATTGAAATTAAAATTTAAAAGTATGAAAGATTAATAATATTAATATATGGCTTTATTTATTCGTTATTTAATGACAAGGGTCTAATTTCCACACCCTACTCAGACAAACTTAAATCGATAAAAATCATCACCCATAAGAATTTCTCCGGTTACGTAGGTACATGTAAAAGTGTATTCAATTTTATTATTCTGCAAAATTAGTGAACTTTTCCACAAAGCGCCAAGCAGCCCCAAACGAAGCAGAATCCGTGCTATAGAGGCCTTACCGAAAGCAATGCTTAACATATTTTGTCAACTTCTCACTGACACGTAATGACACTTGCGGAAAGAAGACAGAGAATTTAAGACATTCGTTAAAGTTAAGTAACGTTTTTCGGTAGGACCGATAGGAACCTAATAACTGGTAAAAATACTTACACAACAATTTTTTCACATTCCAAGTTCAAAGATCATCCAAACACAATGTGATCAATTGTGAAGACACCACCTAAACTACCTAATCAAAAATCAAAACACCTAATTTGAAAAAAAAAAAACGAACGAATGTCACATACAATTTTTGTTCCTTTTTTGAATTTAGTAATCTTAAGAATTTTATTAAATTTTGTTGGTAGAAACTACAAAATTTAATAAAATTCTACACACAATATCACACAATAATTTAAACGACCACGTCTGTTTTCTTTTTCCACTTGTACTTCTCTCGTCACAAGTCGGTGACATTGTCAGGCTAAGCATGTTGCTTTAGCGGTTTTTAGGGTTCCGTACAAAAGGAAAAAACGGAACCCTTATAGGATCACTTTGTTGTCTTTTTTTTTACGAAAACTGAGAAATTTCATTTTTCTTTCTGCAACAAGAGACTATGGATCTGCGTATATGGTTTTAAATAATTAGTGGTTTCATGTGCATTGTAACTCAGGTTACAGTTACTGGCCGAGCCATATAGATACGGTACTAGGGTTAACAGATACTTTTAGTGTCTTGGATATTAGCTTCGTTCGTCTTTGTTTGTTCTTTGTTCACTTCGCTCACTCGGTCAATTAATTTCTTCATGAACTCGAACTCGTACTCTCTGGCATAAAATTCATATAACCAACTGAGCTATACGTATTTTTTATACTATGTAAAGAGCAGCAAAAGAGGCAGACGGCTCGCCTGATGGTAAGCGATAACCGTCGCCTATGGACAACTACAACATCAGTGACATTACTGTTGCTTTGCTAGCCCGGAGAGGTGTTTGTGGACACCCTTTTAAAACGCTTTTCGTTGAAGCTCGGGGGGAAAACTTCCCGAGGAAGGACATTCCGTTTAGCGAATACAATCCCACCTGACCCGGTTGCATCTCCAACGTATTGTACGTAGCTATAGTTAAAACAAAAGGCAACTAGTTAACATAATCACTTTGATTGCCTACATAACCCTAAACTCCAGCCTAATCCAAACAACATCTTCTTCTTCTTTTTTGTATTGGACCCCGCGATTAGCGATTTGCCAGTGTCAAGTATTGAAATATTTTCAAGCTTCTTGAATAATACAAGTTATACCTATAGTGTTCTATTCACAGCCTAAGTCACGTACTTAAACAGCGACTTTACTAGAAGCTTCTATGGAGTTTTGCCGACAACGTAAAGTCACACGTTTCACTGCTTTATTTCACTTGCCCACACTCACTCACTCGATCGAACACTTAATGAATAAAACACCACCATTTTTATAGCATTAATGTTGTTAGTAAGACGTTCCCGCCAAAACCCGCCAAACAACATCAAAACAAAGTAACTCGCAGATAAATAAAAGAACATCGTGTAAAAACAATTATCACATTAGTACAAACAAAGAGGGCTTCAACAAAAATCGTTACTCTAACTTTTGCTGACTCGTCGATTTCTTGCATTCGTTTCCAATAAAGTTCCGATAGACCATTTTACTGTAGCTCGTTGTTCGTAAATGAACCTTAGAGTGTTTGTTTTAAGGTTTAGTTTGTTTTTTATGTCTGTTGGAATTTGAGCTTGTTTGTGAATTGGGTTTTTGCCTTATTTAATTTATCGTTAGTACGCAGTTGGGGAATAACAATTATTTGATTGTTGATTTGAATTGGCTGCTGTTGCATATTTAGCGAGTGCGGTGGAACGGTTGAATGGAAAGATTATATGGATTGTTTATGGTTTGCTATTTGAATGCATTGGATTTAGACTGGTTTTGTTTAGTTTCAAAATATTTATATATACCAGCATGAAAATTCTTCTTCTTCTTGTGGCTGACTGAATTGTTAACCTCCCTTTTGAAGTCGGTAAAAACTAAAACAACCGACTTTAAAATGCGCAATCTTATTTAAAACCCAAACTACTGAATCGATTTTAATACAATTTTTATGGGACCACCTTTGAGGTATTACGTTATCTACCAAAACAAAAAAGAAACATACAAAAAAAACATTTAGTCAAACTGAGAACCTCTTAGTTTTTGGAAATCGATTAATAATTAAAATCACTATAAACATATTTTTATCTGGCGCTGAATTTGAAGTTTTTTTATAACATTATCTAATTAAAATATAGACTATTTTTTATTATTGTTAGATTACGTTTTAAAGCAAAAATTAACATTTTGCTATTGTTATAAATTGAAACGGATTACGTACAAATATTATGTGAAATCGCGATAAATCCGTTAAAAGCGGTTTACGCTCCTGAAGTTGAGAGGTTATTGTAAAACCAACCACATCATTATACCACTTATACAGTGAATTTGAAACCGCAAATAAAGAGATTAAACCCACTAAATATCGGTTAAACGAAGACCGCCTCATTACCACTCTTCTTGGCGGTATAATTGTCAACCGCTTTGTTTGCCAGACAAAGGGAAATTAAGGAATTGTTGACTTAACGCCTGTTACATGTGAAGTTAAGCAGACTTTAAACCTTATTCCGAAGGTGATAGGGGACAAAATTAATATGGGATTGAGGTATCATGGTCCTCCGAGCGCGATAATTATGTGTCGCATATGCGGAATATACCATTCTTGTTGTTAAATCCGGACATGGTTTTGATATTTTTTTTATATAAGATAGATTGACCACCAACTCGCTTGATATTAAGCAACGGTGTGGCCGAGGATAGATCTCGTCTATCTAGATGATATCTATTCGCTCTAGCCTTGAAAATTCCAAGATTGTAGGTCTCAGGAAACAGAGATGGCGCCAAACAATTCCATTCTTGTGAAGTACGCAACAAGAAAATAAGAAAACAATAATAACATAAATATTTGAACAGTTTCTCATTGAAATGCCATAAATCTGTACACAGCGATATCAGTTCACGTTTTTTGATGCGTGCTGCACAGGGCCCTTATTCCGTATGACCATCGGCCGTATAACCAGAATTTGACGTTGTGCGTCTACTATGAAAATTAGACTTTGGCTTCTTAAACTTAAAGGCTAGTTTTCATTGTCAAATTGCACGTCACGTACGTGAGCGCGGCCGATGGTCATACGGAATAAGGGTCCATGCAGGAAAGGAATTCTTTTCCGCCATCTCTATTTCCTGATAGCCATAATCTTGGAATATTCAAGGCTAGAGTGAATAGATATCTTCTAGATAGACGAGCTCTATCTTCGGCCACACCGTCGCTTCATATCATGATCAATCGAAGATCTATCATAAAACAAATCAGATAAAATTTCATACGAATTCTAGTTAATTAAAATATCGCCTAAAGAAAACGAATAACATTTAAAAATTTATAATAAGTTGGTGAACTAAAATGTGAAATTTGATTCATAATTCTAAATTTGCACTAATGTACTACTGTACCCAAGCGACAGTTATTTAAATTACTTCTTATTTCAATGAAAATATCTGAAATTCTATTGGCTTCAGCATTCAGGAGAAAATTGAAATATTTCATTTCGCTTCACTCAAATCAAACTTCAGAATTTATTACAACTTAACAAGTTTACATATTCGAATTTTTTTGCTCAAATGCAAAATCACTTTAGAGCAAAAACGTGCCGGGACACAGTAAGCGCAAAAAATCCGGAACAATCACAATATCCACGTCAGGGATATCGAAGATTGGAAATATAGGTAAGAAATTTTCGAGGAACAAAACATTTCATAAAAAGGGAGAAAGTCAAAAAATATGCGCCATTTGCCTAAAAAGAAAATAAGCCGAACACTCCGGGAGAAATTTACAAATACGCTTTTTCACCGGGGATTTGAATCGGTGTGGGTTCGGATACATACATTTATCACCCATTTTACGAAGGAAAACATCTAGAAATTGCACGATTGCATCCCGCGGGACTAATTCTCGACGAGTGTAAATATAGCCTGGTATTCGAATTTGTATCGAAAATGCCGAATTGGCTCCCATATAACTTGGCTCTATCGAAGCGAAACGTTATAGTTTTTTTTTTCGTTTTTTTTTTTCATTTTGTGAATAGCGTTAGTGATGTAACAGCTGAATGGATAGAGCTTGTTTCAAATTGTGATTGCTTTCATCAAATCGGTATTCGATTTGTTGCCTTTGATTTCAGGATGTACGTTTTGATTTGCTATTTCCTTTTGCTAGTTTGAAAATGCTTCGTTTCAATTCACAAAAAAACCGTTAAATTTATATTTATTCAGTATTAGAACTATTTAAACGTATCTTAATCAAAATAAAATGTCAGTGGTAATTTTATCCCTAAAATTTTGATTATTTACTTTGTAACTTATTACTTAACTTACTATTTAAATTGATTTTCCTTTCTGCCTATTCTGGCTCAAAACATATAGCCGTTCAGACGTAAAACATATAAAAAGACAGCGTAACCTTACGAGCTTATTGCTCCCGAACATTTATTACGGGAGTATAAAACATAAAGCAGCTTTTTTGTGAATAATCTATTCATTTCCACGGAATCTAACTGCCAAACTGAATTTACGAAAGAAAAACAAAGATTAATTCCCGACCAAATTTCATTTCCGTAGACCAAAAACCAGATCTCCGTAATCCTTCATTTTTCACGCGATGAAATACAGAATACTTTTTTTATCGTTCGCAGATTATCTTAAAAAAATCGAGATACAACCTTGTCACAGTGAACTTTATAAAGTTATGATGAGAATGTTAGATGATTCGTTGATTTTGTAGCTGCGACAAAGTAATATGTCGTTTAGGTGTATTTTCAGTCGGTTGTAACAAGAAATCGTGTGAAGACTAATTTCCCTCGAGACAAAAGTGTCGTATAGATGAAAGACGGGGTTGAAAGTGTTACATGACGGAGTGATGTATGTTACTCAGTAGGCCGATTTGATTGATAAGGAATTCACTTTGAACTTCGTAGGAGGTCCGCGATACGTGAAATGGATTCTTTATTTCGAATTTTCCATACAAAATTGCTTGGCGCTAATGGAACAGTTAAGCAAATTATCTGTCAAAATGAGACTCTAATTATTAGGTATACGGGTTGAATTTGTAAGGGTTCCTCGCTTAGATAACATTGAAATTAAAATTTAAAAGTATGAAAGATTAATAATATTAATATATGGCTTTATTTATTCGTTATTTAATGACAAGGGTCTAATTTCCACACCCTACTCAGACAAACTTAAATCGATAAAAATCATCACCCATAAGAATTTCTCCGGTTACGTAGGTACATGTAAAAGTGTATTCAATTTTATTATTCTGCAAAATTAGTGAACTTTTCCACAAAGCGCCAAGCAGCCCCAAACGAAGCAGAATCCGTGCTATAGAGGCCTTACCGAAAGCAATGCTTAACATATTTTGTCAACTTCTCACTGACACGTAATGACACTTGCGGAAAGAAGACAGAGAATTTAAGACATTCGTTAAAGTTAAGTAACGTTTTTCGGTAGGACCGATAGGAACCTAATAACTGGTAAAAATACTTACACAACAATTTTTTCACATTCCAAGTTCAAAGATCATCCAAACACAATGTGATCAATTGTGAAGACACCACCTAAACTACCTAATCAAAAATCAAAACACCTAATTTGAAAAAAAAAAAACGAACGAATGTCACATACAATTTTTGTTCCTTTTTTGAATTTAGTAATCTTAAGAATTTTATTAAATTTTGTTGGTAGAAACTACAAAATTTAATAAAATTCTACACACAATATCACACAATAATTTAAACGACCACGTCTGTTTTCTTTTTCCACTTGTACTTCTCTCGTCACAAGTCGGTGACATTGTCAGGCTAAGCATGTTGCTTTAGCGGTTTTTAGGGTTCCGTACAAAAGGAAAAAACGGAACCCTTATAGGATCACTTTGTTGTCTTTTTTTTTACGAAAACTGAGAAATTTCATTTTTCTTTCTGCAACAAGAGACTATGGATCTGCGTATATGGTTTTAATTTCAACATGATACCTTCACGCGTTCCTGAGCTAAAGGTCTTGAAAGCCGAACAGACGGACGGACAGACGGACAGACGGACAACAAAGTGATCCTATTAGGGTTGCGTTTTTTCCTATTGAGGTACGGAACCCTAAAAACGCACATTTCGATATTCCCAAAGGAATATGGTACCTATGTGGTACTTCCCGTTTACCTAGAACTATGAAATTTGGCAAGAAGCATTTTGTTAAAGTACGCATATAGGAAAATATCCGAAAACTGGTCATTTTTTATTTAATCACAAAAAATAGGGTCTTTGAGTAAGAAACGAGTGTCCAAATTTTAAAGTGCTTTATCCGTATCATGTGGGGTATCACATAAAAGAACTTAATTAGCACAAGTTAAAACAGGTTTTGAAATATTTTTATGATGTATATTTTTCGATTTATGAAGGAAAATATAAAAAAAAAACCTTTTATCCACTATTTTGTACGGAACCCTCGGTGGGCGAGTCTGACTCGCTCTTGTCCGGTTTTTTCTTATGACCACATCTCTACGTAGATATACAAGTTGTTCAAGACAATAGTACTCACCTACTTACGTAATGGCTTATAGTTTAGGTCAACAGCTTCAAGTGAAAGAATACCAATCACCAAAGTGCAGTTGTCCGAAGCGACAATACGTCGGAAGTCAAAGATCTCGTATGTCGAACTTTGTAGTCATAATACATGTAGTTTGTCTTCGCTAGGATCGAAGTTATATGGTGCTACTATTGGATTTCGTTAAATATAAAAAAATGTCATATGTATGTATTTAGAAAAAAAGGATATATCCTATATATAATCAAAGGCACAATTAGCTGCCAAAAAGCTGGGTATCATTTCGAAGGTGCGTCGGTATTTCACGCCGGAACAGTTGCTGACACTATACCAAGCTCAATTCTGCCCCCGTTATGATAATTATAGTAAGTCGTGTTACTGGTGTTATGACTTTTTTTATAGTTTTGTGATCCTGAAATCAAGACCTACATGACACTATTTAAATTTTTTCTATAACTTAATTATTGACAAAGATACGGTAAGCCTAATCACAGTAAGTGTTATGAAGGTTCAACCATTGGTTAAAATAATGGCAGTAAGTAGACTTACTGTATTAAAATTGTGTTTTATTCCATATTTTTTCTAACATATTTACAGTAACATGAATTGCTTTCGGTTATTTTTATTCAAATAAAGTATTTCCACTACTCATTTTCACAGTAAGTATAGTTTGCACTGGTTCTAATTTCTATATTTAGTAAAAAATTAAACCAATCCGTAAGCATATTTCAAGTAAGTAGTTAAGCAAACATACTTACTGTAACAATGCCTGCACCACAGAGGAATACAATTTGCATTTTTTTAAAGGTAAGACTGTTTACTTTAAGTATGCCAAATACATCATTTAAATGAAAATCAAGTTTTTATCAATCTAGCAGTAAAGTCAATAGTTACTGTAAATATGTCTATGTTTTTACCGTCGTACTTAAGCGCAAGGGATGGCGCGAGTTAGAGAATCTATAAATTCCAATCCTTAATACCGCTTTTCCTACTTATTTATTTTTCAAGAATGAGTTAAAATGGGTTCAAAATAACATTTGATATTATCACCAGTTAAAACATTTAAAATAGAACTGTATTATTCTAGAGGTTACACACAAAAAAAGAATAAAATACTAGAAAAACTGGTAATAACTAGTAAAACCTATTAGTGTCTGAAAATAGAAATTTCGGTTTAATATACCAACTTCTAATCTTCTTGGAGATTAAATAAGATTGTATCAATATTAATCCAATATAATAATATAATATTTAATATTATAATATATATTTTTACCGAATGCGATTGCGCTATAATTATTGTTTTCGTATGATCGGAAATAAGTGAGAGATTTTAACTCGGGTACAATTTGGTGCAACCTGACTTTTAATGATATTGAGAATGTACTTGTTCGAAGGCTTGAGTTATTGTTAGTTATACTATTGATAAATGACTGACTTTGCAGCTCAGTTTGTAGTATGCCTGCCTGCTACGCCGTACCTAGGTCGTAGGTTTGATCCATAGTACAAGCTTTGCTTAGTTTGGGCTAGATGGTGTTGTTGAAATGGTTGGAATGTCCGCCAATATTTAATTGCATTCATTTGTGAAAGCTGTAAAAAAAATCGGTTAATAATAAGACAGCAACTAATTAATCTAATTTTTCATTCGTAATTTTAAATTATTTCCATGCTTTTAAATAAAATTACTATTTACAAAGCTTAGTTTCTGCCCAATATCAGTAAAACATGATATTTTAAGGATAGACCAATCTGCACACTCATTCTACGGTTTTTATATAATACGAATGAGTCATAAGTATGAGTATACTTATTTAAATTCTCAATTAGTAGGTGTAAGTAATAAAATAGTAAGTGAAAACCACCCACAAGCTAAAGAAAAAACTTTTGTAAGGAGAGTCCACTACTGTAGCTTGCTGGCCTGCCCTTTAATTTAATTTTACTCAATAGTATTTTAGGAAATTATATCAGAGATCTCTTTTAAAGCGAATAAGTTCGCGTTTGACTCCCAACTTGCCTGTTGGCAAGTAATGATGGTTGGAGATGAAGCACGTAGATTAAGACACCTGACCTTGAAAAGACCCACGTTGTAACTCTTAGGCAGAAATTATGGTCTCCATGCTCTCAGGAACTAAAGAAGTGAGCAAATTTTGCAACTATTTGACTGTTCTGATTAAAATATAGCTCAAAATTATGTAAAAATTGCGGTAATAGATAGTAAGTTTTTGACATTCATATATTTATATAGAGGTTACACTAAACATAGTCACAGTAACTTAGAGGGACAGGATATTTCGTTAAATATATTTACAGTATGTTACCCATTTACTGTAAATATGTTTAAGAAAGTGTGAATTGAGCTGATAGAAGTGGTAATTGTAAATACATTTCGTTAGATTAAAAAGAAACTATTCATATTAAACAAATAAATCATATTCAGGATTAATCTACATAAGATTACCTATTGTTATCAATTTGAATATCTGAATTATCTGTTATGATTACTAAGATACACCAATTTAAAAAATTTGACAGAAAATTGCAGTTTCCGAAAACTCAATTTTTTGGACTTACTGTATTTATCATATCGGGGGCAGAATTTCGGTCGTGCATGGAGTACTATTCGCACCTTTAAGACTGATCTGCTAAGTACCAGCTCGAGGCGTTAGAGACCATTGCGAGGCGTGCTAGGAGGCTTATTTGTGACGAATCCCTTGTGCGATGCTCCAGACTTTGGAGTTTAGTCCGACTAAACTCTGCACCATTAATTTGTTTTCGCTGTGCGAAAACAAATTAATGGTGTATAGTTATTATTAAGATTTGAATTAGTTTATAAAACACTGTATGTTTTCCAAATAAAATAAAATAAAATAAATAAACTCCAAAGTCTGGAGCATCGTCGCAAAGTTGTGAGTTTATCGGTTTTGTATCGCATACATTTCAGTGAGTGTGCGTCTGATTTGCATGATCTTATTCCCCCATGCCCATTATTCTATCGGACAGCAAGAAGCACGAAAAAGAAACATCATTACATGGTTGATATTCCAAAAAGCCGTACGAAACGCTTTGGCTTCACTTTCATTGTGCGTACCGCCAAAATGTAGAATGCGCTTCCTGAATGGTTATTTCTGAATAGATATAATCTAGGTGTTTTCAAATCGCGAGTGGATAGGTTTCTTCTAAGCAAGAGCTCTCCATCGTAGACCGTAACTGTCGCTTAACACCAGGTGAGTTGACGGTCAAGAGCCAGCCTATCGTCGAATAAAAAAAAAACTATCAGCCATCTGGCTCTCATACAAGCTTTGCTTAGTTTGGGGCTAGATGATGTTGTGTGAAAATGAAAATCCAATATGAAAGTTCTTTTGAGCGCTGTATGATCTACATCACTGCGCAAGTGCGAACATAATATTACATATTATCTACCAGTGTGTACGTTGTTTACTCGCAAAAACTACACTGAACGGTTCTTTGAGAACCAAAAAGTCAATAAAATACTATGTAATTTTATATTCCTACAACTACTTTTATAAATACAACACATATGTAATTATGATAAACAGAAACGCTCATCCAGGACAGAACAAATATCCATGCTAATCAGAAAAAGTTTGTCCTGGGCGAAGAACAAACCCCACAACATAATTTAAAACTCAGAGTTTAAGACTTCGAATGCAAAAGTAGGTACTACTAACTAAGCTATATGGTCAAATTTATAAATAGTTATAAATTGTCTTAAGTGTAAAATATTACTGTTGACTTTGTAGTTTTAATGACATTTTCTTGTCTTTAGGTCAAAAGTCACTTGAAATAAATCGATTTTATTTCATTTATTGTTACTAATTAGTACCTACCTATAGAAATTATATGTAGTCCAAACTAAGATCCTATTCCGGAGTAGTTCCCTCGGTCCAGTATAAATGGAATAGTTCATCAACGTCCCACCCAACTAATGGAATGGATAACAGAATATAATATAGTTCCTAACACAACTACGCTTTGGTTCTTAACTCCACCTTGTGCTGCTGAGATGCTCAATCACTCACTCATTCACATTCATTCAATCTGGACCGAAGCAATACATTTTTTACTTTCTTAATAAGGTCATTCAGTCATTTTATATCTTCAAAAATGTGGATATGCGCGAGCGAGAAGAACGATGATCGAACTACGGACTCTTAAATAAATATCTCAGAGCAATGCTCAACATAATTATTAGGTATTGTGTCAACTTCTCGCTGACACGTAATGACACTTGCGAAAAGAAGACAAAGAATTTGGTGTGTTGATCTAAGTTAAATACCGTTTTTAGATAAGACCGTAACAGTGTAGACTTACAGAAGTATTATTATTCTTTCCTGTAACTCAAATATTGTTTTAAGCCCACGTTTACAAGTTTTTCGGCTTACAGGATTTTCTGAAGTATTACCGTAATAAATTGCAAACAATCTCGTAAATTGGGCATTGCTTAAGCTGTTTGGGGCTGTAATTTTATTTTCTATCTTATTTATTCGCCACTTTCAATAATATAAAGACATTTTACATTAATGAAAGATTTACCTAGTTGTTTTTTAGGTTATCCTCTGAACACCACTATGAATATGTATGAAATACAATAAAATATTTATTATATTTAAGTTTTTTAGGTAATTATATCGAATAATTTGTACATAACAATTTCAGATGAGAAAATGTTCTTGTGTCATACATTTAAAGCGTCATTTTTTGGTAGTCGGGTTTTAGTTTTTGAAATGATTTTAATCAATTTCCAAAAAAGGAGGAGGTTCTCAATTCGTCGAAATCTTTTTTTTTATTTTTTATGTATGTTCCCCGATTACTCCAAGACCCCCGGACCGATTTGAAAAATTCTTTTTATGTTTGAAAGGGTGTACTTTCCAGGTGGACTCATAGAAATTTTATCAAAATCTGTTTAGTATTTTGGTTTTTATAACAAAGTAACTGGAAAAAGATATGTCATCCAAGTAAATGAATTGCTTTTAAACATTTGAAGTCGTTTTTTTTTAGTTTTTTTAAACGATTACTTGTTTATTAACCGACTTCGAAAAAGTAGGAAGTTATCAATTCGTGGCGTATTTTTTTTTAATGTATGTACATGAATTACTCCGTCATTCGAGAAGCAATTTTTGTGTTTCCTGAATTGGTGTAAGTATAGAGAAAGCTCCCTAGTTGGTCCCAAAATTATTTTATAAACATCGCTTTATTACTTTTTGAATAATCTCTAAAAATTTAAAGATTTTCATTGTATTCCTGAGTAAAGTGAGTCAGATTATAGAATCGCAGAGTTCCACCTACACGTTTTTCTTTGCAAAAGTGTCAAATATTGAGGATTATCGTATAAACATCTACACATTTTCTAATCTTCGAAGACGAGTATTTGACATTCAATGACAAATTGCATTCTTGACAAAAGAAAAAAAAGAGCGAGTGAAGAGAGGTCTCTTTAAAAAGTTTACAATAGTGATGCATTTAGTAAGTTGCGTTTGAAGTCGGTTTTTAATAGAAAATTATCTATTAGAAACAATCAATGAGTTGGTCCCGGCAAGCGCAGCGTAGGAAGACCAGCTACGAGGTGGACAGATGACCTAATACAAGTGGCGGGAAGACGCTGGATGCAGGCCGCTTCCAATCGGTCTTTTTGGAAATCCATGGGGGAGGTCTATGTCCAGCAGTGGACTTCTTATGGCTGAGATGATGATGATGATGATGAATGAGTTCGTCCACTTCCAACACTATGTGCCTGACTTATGGCCTGGACAGCTCGCGAGGAATCCGCCCCGCTGGAATCCATAAACTTCACGGGATGTTTATCCCCGGCTCCAATACTGCGCTTATCTACACGAAGATTGATGGAAGGCAGATGTACCGGGAATGGAAAACTCAGCTTGAGAGCTGACGGTCACTTCTTCTAAGAATGTTTAATACCTTGACAATGTAACTATATTTATATGTTTTACTTTCATTTTAAAATCCCTTTTCAATTATACAACACATGATGGGATGGGGCGAAAAAATGTTATGCCCGAAATGGTATACAGTGAACTCACTTTAAAATTTGGGCCCTTAATTCTTGCATATAGACTGTTTTATTTTGTGATTAAATGAAAAATATACCTTCAGTTTTAGGATTTTTTCTTTATGTTTACTATAAGATAATGCGTCTGGCCTAATTTCATACTTCTTTTTTTTTACTTTGACGTACAAACCCTAAATAAAACCGAACAAGTGCGAGCCAAACTCACCCACCGAGGGTTCCGTACAAACTAGTAGATAAAAGGGGGGCATCGTATTTTTTTTCATACTTTCCTTCGGTGCGCGCCTTATGGTCCGCGGAAAAATGCGCTTTAACTGCGCTGAGAACCTTAAGGTCCGCACGCACACTGTCAATATAACCCGCCAAAATACTTGCCCCGACTCATAGATACGCTGCTCTAACTTATATAGAGAGTAGATGAAAGACAAAGACACAATATAAAACCGTTAGAGTTGTTACCACCCATAGAAAATGTTTGGGAATATTCCATCAGTACGCGACGAACCGCCATACGGTGCGCGGGCGTTGAAAATCATTTGAAAGTGTCATGGCGGCCGGTCTCCCAGTTGATGATTAAATAAAGATTTTAAGTATTTATTTCAATTAAATACATATGATTTAATATTTAACACGTGGTTAAATAGTGACAAAACCTAATTACAGTGTCAAATACATGTCAGTGTGAACAAAAAATCGAAATATTTTTATCGAAAAAGTGATCACTGTGACGTCATGTGACCATTGTGCTGCCAAAATTCGTGTAATTAAAAAGTTGGAGTGTTTTAAAAATAAATTTTCTTCAAAAACATATCAAAATAAATAGTGATATGTGAGCCAAATATATCCAGTGATACGACAAAAGTGTTAAAATAATTTTTATTAGTTTTTAATTACAAAAAAAATTACTAAATCTGTGTGCGTCTACGTCTACATCTGCGTGCCGTCGGACCGCCGTCGGACCGCCGTCAGCTTTTCAAAGCCGATTTTTCAAAATATCTTCAATTACAACAGGTATGTTTGTTTATTTACTTTTATAGAACATTTTAATTAGATTATAAACACATAAAAATATTTTTAAATAGAGCAATCCATTTTGCTCAATAACTTCCTAATTGACTTAGCGTATTTTTTTTCCATGTTTTTTCATCATCATCATCAGCTACAAACGAGGTTTTTTTATGGTCTCTAATAAAAAATTAAAACACATTTTTATGAGCTAAAACAATGTTCACAGATGCTAATAGAGTGTTACTATAACATAAACAAAACATCAATAGCCACTTCACAATAGAAGTTCTCAGATTTAATTTGTAAAGACGACCCTGTTTTTATGAGCCTGTTAATGGCCACTTGAACAGCGGGTGCTTATTGACGATCGTATTATCTAAACAATGTATGGGAGTATGTTATTTTTATCTCGGATATCTGTTTATTGTTGTTTTTTAAAGTAAATAAAACAATAATATGTATGAAATGGTTTTTATATTTTTTTATATGATTTTTTTCGTAAAAAATTGCGAAAAAAATCGCATGCTCAACTTTAAGCCTAGATAGGGGATACTTTGATTTAATTAAAATATATATGCGTTAGATATTCAGTTAGCTTTATTCAGTAGAATTACAGTGATATAAGTTTTATATATAGTTTTCATAAAAAAAATTAGGAAAACTCTAGGTTTTCATTGCGTGCGGAAAATTCGCGAAAATTCGCGAGGCGCGTGCGCAGTTAAAAAAAAATGGCGGACCCCCGGACCGCAGCTGAGCGGTTATACCGAAAAATATACATCGTAAAAACATTTAAAAACCTGTTGTTACTTATGCTAATAAAGCTCTTTCATATGATACCCCACATGATACGGTTGAAAAACTTTAAAATTTGGACCCTCATTCCTTGCGTAAAGACAGTTTTTTTGTGATTAAATTAAAAATATCCAGTTTTCGAATTTTTTCCTATATGTGTACTATACACAATGCTTCTTGCCAAATTTCATAGTTCTAGGTCAACGGGATGGGTTTTGATTCCCTTGTGAGTGTCGAAATGTGCATTTTTAACGACATATTCGGCTGTAACTTTTTCTTATGAAAACTGAAAATTTTTATTTTACTTTCTGCAGCAAGATACTATGGATTTGCGTATATGGTTTTAATTTAAACGCGATATCTTCACGCGTTCCCGAGATAAAGGTCTTGACACCCGGACAGACAGACAGACAGACAGACGGACAACAAAGTGATCCATTTTTTTCTTTCGAGGTACGGAACCCTAAAAACAGTTCTTGTAAGCTGTGTGTTGGACACAGCTACAAGCTAGCTGTGTCCAACATTTATAATTCGAAGAAGCAAAATAAAGACTATGCTCCTTGACTATATGGGTGATAATCCTTCACAGTGCAGTACCGTACCGCCTGACAGCTTTTCACTAGTTTCAGAGCCGTGATAAAATGTGTGTTTCCTTTGGAAAACGTTTCATCACATGCCCAAAAGAAACTATTTTCAATTCGAATGATGGATACTAGTTATTTTTCTATTTTGAAAGGAATGCAAATATATATATATATAGGTACTTATAATAAAACTGTTACAGGGTCGCGTCTGTACATTGCAACGCTTTTGCACGCTTTCGTTAAAAAGTTATATTATATATTTATTATTACTATACGTATCAATTTTATTAATAAAATAATTTGAATAGAGTATTCCTTTCTTAAAATCAAACACACACGTGTGTTAAATTTTCGGTTCGTTACCTTACAAAAGAAATCCCTGACAATGACTCTCACATGTCTTAAGACCCTTCGCATTTCGTCTAACCTGAAATCAATTTTATTCCAGTGGTGTTGAAGTTTATTTTTGCATGAAAATATCCGGTTGAGGACATAATTTGAAAGTCCTCGTGAATAGAAAAACTTTGTTGTCATCGGTATTGTATTTGCAACAATGATGGCGTTTTAACAATAAGAAGAAAAGGGTACCTGGAATAATAAAATCGTCTTTTTCAGTTGACAAATTAGGTTTAAGATGATAATGTCAGAAGAAGAAAGGGTTTGGTCGTCTCCCTGGGTCTGTATACACCAAAAATTTGTTAAACAAACACTACAAACTCATAAATCTATTAAGCTAATTATACATAGCTAATTGCTAATTGCTATGTCTAAGATTAGTATAACTCTCAAGCACAAACTTTTTGTAACAACACTTGTTAAAAAAGTTTGTGTCCACTGCTCTTATTCGTTTTTTTTTTGTTAAGAATTGCGTTTTGAACATTTGTGACCAATATTATCAAATACAAGATACATTTATGTACATCAAATTTGAGACATCGGAAAGTGGTTCTAATTTAGCTTCCAAGATTCGTGCCGAACACATACATACCTACATACTACAAACATTATTACCAAGTTACAAACATTACAAGGTACCTCGACATGAATACCAACAAAATATATCGCGGTAAATATTTCTCTTATACATATGTATAATAAACAATTGATTGAAGCGTATCGGAATCAGAATCAGAACTTTTATTTTGCCGTGGGGTACCGGCTTAGAATAGTACCTCCCCCTCTCTTCCCGTGGGTGCCGTAAGAACCGGCTAAGGGAAATACTACCAGAGATGGGCAGCAGCATCCTCTGCGGAAAACGTTACCCACTGCGCTCGCCAACCCGCATGCCAAGCGTGGCGAGTAATGGCAAAACCCCCTATGATGATCAACGAAAAAACCAGGCCCCCAGTCCCCGGCAGCTCCGCTATTCCGGGCTACGGTAGCGGTCCCGGTCACGGCGGAGCAAGGGGTGCTAAGAATCTCCGGAAGAGATCCGGCTACCACCCCCTGCATAAACGACGACTGGCCCTGGTAACACACAATATTCGCACGATGAGGACAGACGAGAAGCTAGCTGAGCTGGAAGAAGAAATGAGTAGGTTACATTGGGATATCCTAGGGTTATCAGAAGTCCGACGAGAGGGTGAGGACACGATAATCCTGAAATCCGGTAACCTACTATACTACCGGGAGGGCGACCAACAGTCCCAAGGTGGTGTCGGGTTTCTCGTCCACAAGTCCCTTGTTAACAACATTCTTGCCATCGACAGTGTATCGAGCAGGGTTGCGTACCTGATACTCAGAGTATCCAAGAGATATTCGTTGAAGGTCATCCAGGTATACGCACCGACCTCGGCACACTCGGATGATGAGGTGGAGGTGATGTATGAGGACATTAGTAGGGCCATACACACTTCTGAGACCTATTTTAATGTTGTTATGGGGGACTTCAATGCGAAGCTGGGCAGGAAATGCGAAAGTGAGTTGAAAGTGGGGCAATTTGGATATGGACAGCGGAACCCCAGGGGACAGAGGTTGGCCGACTTTCTGGAGAAAGAGGGACTCTTCATGATGAACTCTTTCTTCCAGAAGCCACCTCATAGGAAATGGACCTGGTTGAGTCCCGATGGTTCTACGAGAAATGAGATAGACTTCATCCTGACCACCAAGAAACAAATATTCAATGATGTCTCTGTGATCAACATGGTTAAAACCGGAAGTGATCACCGAATGGTACGAGGCACTTTGAATATTAATGTTAAACTTGAGAGGTCCCGTATGATGAAGTCTACACTCCGACCCACTCGCGCCCATATCCAAAACCCCGAGAGCTTTCAGCTCGAACTATCAAATCGCTTCGAGAGCCTGGAGAGCTGCGCATCGGTGGATGAGATCAACAACAGGTTTGTGGAAACTGTCCGTACGGTGGGCGCGAAGTTTTATAAGCCCCACCGTACAAATAGACCGCAAAAGCTCTCGAGACATACCCTCGACCTCATGGCTGAACGACGCTCATTGCAACTGCAGTCTTCCGGTGACGCCGAGTCATATAGGCGGCTCAATAGACTCATATCAAAGTCTATGCGACACGACATCCGTACCTTTAATACTAATCGTATTAAAGAGACGATAGAGCGGAATAAAGGCTCCAAAGTGTTCGCAAAAGACATGTCTATTGGGCAGAGCCAGTTGACGAAGCTGAAGATGGTAGATGGCAGTATAGCGTCGACTAAAGCAGAAGTCTTGAGGGAAATCGAGAGGTTCTATGGACAGTTATACACATCGGTCTCAAAACCTGTTAGCAGTTTGGGCAAAGATCCAAGAGCCAAACTGACTCGACATTATACCGAAGATATCCCGGACATCAGCCTGTACGAGATTAGGATGGCCTTGAAACAGCTCAAGAACAACAAGGCACCGGGCGACGACGGAATTACATCAGAGCTACTGAAAGCGGGTGGAACACCGGTACTGAAAGTCCTTCAGAGGCTCTTCAATTCCGTTGTGCTTGAAGGTACAACGCCAGAAGCATGGAACAGAAGCGTGGTGGCGCTGTTCTTCAAAAAAGGAGACAACACTTTGCTGAAGAACTACAGACCCATCTCGCTTCTGAGCCATGTCTATAAGCTGTTTTCAAGGGTCATCACGAATCGTCTTGAACGCAGGTTTGATGACTTCCAGCCTCCCGAACAAGCCGGTTTCCGAAAAGGCTATAGTACCATAGACCACATCCATACGCTGCGGCAAGTGATACAGAAGACCGAAGAGTATAACTTGCCCCTTTGCTTAGCGTTTGTGGACTATGAGAAAGCCTTTGATTCGATCGAGACCTGGGCGGTGCTTGAGGCTCTCCAGCGATGCCGTATTGACTATCGGTATGTCGAAGTGCTGAAGTGCTTGTACAACAACGCCACCATGTCAGTCCGAGTACAAGACCAGAACTCAGAGGCAATTTCATTGAAAAGAGGCGTGAGGCAGGGAGACGTTGTCTCTCCGAAACTGTTTACCGCCGGTTTGGAAGATGCCTATAAGCTTCTGGAATGGAAAGGGCTCGGCATTAATATTAACGGCGAGTACATCACTCACCTTCGGTTTGCCGACGATATAGTAGTCATGGCAAAGTCGATGGAAGAGCTCAGTACGATGCTCGAAGACCTCAATAGAGTTTCCCAACGGGTGGGCCTCAAAATGAACATGGACAAAACGAAGGTTATGTCGAACGCCCATGTAGTGCCCACCCCAATATCTGTGGGGAACTTCACTTTTGAAGTTGTTGA
This sequence comes from Lycia hirtaria, assembly GCA_947563715.1. Lineage (NCBI taxonomy): Eukaryota > Metazoa > Arthropoda > Insecta > Lepidoptera > Geometridae > Lycia > Lycia hirtaria. The sequence continues at coordinate 33,962,336 of OX387375.1, forward strand.
CGAATACGTCTACCTAGGACAAACGGTCCGATTAGGCAGGTCCAACTTTACGAGGGAGGTCAATCGTCGTATCCAACTCGGCTGGGCAGCGTTCGGGAAACTTAAAAGCGTCTTCTCGTCCAATATTCCCCAGTCCCTCAAGTCGAAAGTTTACAACCAGTGTGTGTTACCAGTGATGACATACGGCACTGAAACGTGGTCCCTATCTATGGGCCTTATAAGGAAGCTCAAGGTCACGCAACGAGCTATGGAGAGGGCTATGCTCGGAGTCTCTCTACGAGATCGAATCAGAAATGAAGAGATACGTAGACGTACAAAAGTCACCGATATAGCACAGCGGATTAGCAAGTTGAAGTGGCAGTGGGCAGGGCACATAGCACGTAGAACTGATGGCCGATGGGGCCGAAAGGTTCTCGAGTGGAGACCACGTACCGGCAAGCGCAGCGTAGGAAGACCAGCCACGAGATGGACAGACGACCTCATACAAGTGGCGGGAAGACGCTGGATGCAAGCCGCTTCCAATCGGTCTTTTTGGAAATCCATGGGGGAGGCCTATGTCCAACAGTGGACTTCTTATGGCTGAGATGATGATGATGATGATGATTTTGTTGATTGCCGCCAACTTCAAACGGTGAAGGAAAACATCGTGAGGAAACCTACGCGTCTGAGAGTCCTCAATGATCTTGAAAGATGTTTGAAGTCTGCCAACCTGCACTTGGCCAGCGTGGTAGACTATGGCCTTACCCTACTCACAATGAGAAGATGGCCCGCGCCAAGCAGTGGGCTAGTGGGACAGTTTGTTTGTACAAACTGTTCCACTACTGGGCGCGGGCCAAAACAGGGCTGACAAAAAAAAAACAAATTAATTTCTCACTTTTCTAATGTCCCTAACCAATTATTGTATAATGTATATTATATATAAAAATGTTGTGATGCGCGAAAGAGATAGCTGCGCGGGTTAGGTCTATTTCTAATTATCATGTGATGCAATGCTTCACCGTCATCCTAAGCTTGCTTACGATACGCAAGAGCGCTAGCAAATATTAATTTAGCATATCACACAATTTAGAACTTCATGAAATGAATGTGGAAAAAAATACTATTTACGTATAACCATAATATTTGAAACACTTGAAAAAACAACACAAAGTACTAAGACATCATAAGCATAGGGAGCATAAAATGTAACCGTCGTCGCGCGTCGGAGTCGGCCGGCGGCCGTCGCCAAAGAATCATTAGCCAAGCAAAAAGTGCAGAGTGCACGCTTGTAGCCGGGTCGAGGACGTGATGGCCACGGTTTTAAGGTTTACGAGGACTATTTTAAAGTTTAGAACCTAGTTGTATAATTACTTTGAAATATAGTTCTTTTGGAAATTGACATGGATTATCAAGAATCATATATTTTCATCATATTTTGAGTTATCATAAGTAGTATTTTAAATTTTAATGAAACAAAGACTTTTAAACTTTATTAAACTACGTATAATTTTATGTATTGTGCACACCTCAACTGCATCGCACATTATGCAAACGACTCCCCGTGTCGGTACAAGCCGGTGCTAATCTTGATGCGATAACTATAAAAGCTAACTGCGTCGCTGATTATGTTCCTATCTCGCGGTAATGTCACTTCTCTCTAACTGGCTTTAATACGCTACTGATTGCATGCTCGACTGCGGTGGAGCATGCAGCATAGTAATCGACTAAAACTTCTATTCTTGTGCAATTGTATGTTATTTAATATTTGTGTCTGGTACTCACTAACATAGCACAGCGGATTCGCAAGTTGAAGTAGCATTAGCACATAACACACAGCGCTGATAATGGCTGATGGTGCCGAAAGTGGCACATAGCACGCAGAGGCTAATGGTGCCGAAATTATAAGTGTGTAAGAATTTGGGAACAATAAAAATCCATTACTAAATAATGATATTATAATCGATAAATGCCACTGACCTATTCCTGCTGTGGAAGAATTTGTTATTTGCATAATGTTGTAGTGTAGACAACATGGAGTATTTCGGATGGTTATTAACGTGTTATCAAATAAATATCTTCATGCACGCGAGCTAGATATCCACGAGGTCCAAAGTTCCAGGGTTGCCAGATAGTTTGAGAACTCGCTTTGTTCAATCATTAAGTTTTTCACATTTCATCTTGCAGCAGCACTCACGTATGGCTAACAATTTTTTAACAAATCTCAAATATAGTCATAGTTTCAAAAAACGGAAAAAAAAACGACTTCAAAATACGCAATTCGTTTACTTGGATGATATTTTTTTAGTTATTTTGTTATAAAAACCAAAGTACCTACTGAAACGATTTTGATAACATTAATATAGAACCACTTCTGATGACATACTTACCAAACAAAAACAATTCATAATTGTCGGAGTAATTGTTGAACAAATATATAAATAAAACCGGACAAGTGCGAGTCAGACTCGCCCACCGAGGTTTCCGTACAAACTAGTAGATAAAAGGGGGAAATCATATATTTTTTTTATATTTTCCTTCATAAACCGAAAAATATACATCGTAAAAATATTAAAAAACCTGTTTTAGCTTATGCTAATGAAGCTCTTTCATATGATACCCCACATGATACGGTTAAAGAACTTTAAAATTTGGACCCTCATCCCTTGCATACAGACACTATTTTTTGTGATTAAATTTAAAATGTCCAGTTTTCGGATTTTTCCTATATGTGTACTTTAACACAATGCTTCTTGCCAAATTTCATAGTTCTAGGTCAACGGGAAGTACCCCATAGGTTTTGATTCCCTTGTGAGTGTCGAAATGTGCGTTTTTTACGACATATTCGGCTGTAACTTTTTTTTACGAAAACAGAAATTTTATTTTTCTTTCTGCAGCAAGAGACTATGGATCTGCGTATATGGTTTTAATTTCAATTTGATACCTTCACGCGTTCTCGAGATAAAGGTCTTGAAACCCGGACGGACGGACAGATAGACAACAAAGTGATCCTATAGGGGTTCCATTTTTCCTTCTGAGGTACGGAACCCTAAAAACATGCAGTAGAATAGAGTACCTCCTTCTTTTAGGAAGTCGGTTAAAAACTATAGTAAGTAGAAGAGTGCTGGCCCTCTCATGGTCACAGTAACGGCGCTGAAGTGTCCGCGTCGTTAGGAGACGTTAACGACGAGACGTTTGCAGATTCATTCCCGGACGGAAATGTCGGCTTGTTTATTTTATAACAACGGTTGATTACATTCCGTATTACATATTATTCCATCATCTATCATTACACATTTACCTATCAATAAAATTGAGAATTATGAACTATTTTTAAATAAAAACTACGGGTCACTCACGTCTGTTATGAGTACGATGCGTTACTGATCAAGAGGTACGTTGGCGCTGCTCCTTTGAAGAAGACCGCCGAATGCGGTTGAAACAATAGTTGGATATTTTGACCCAAAACAGACGTGAGTGAACCATATTTATTTTAAAAATTGTGAAAATCACGTTAGTTTCCATAGTAAAATTATACACTTATTATACTGAGGCTGAAGATTTCGGCGACAATTTGCAACGCCCCAATGCCCATTTTATTATAAGAGAAAAATTACAAGACCGTTAGTAAACACGTCGCGTTACGTGGAGTCGTGGATTTGAATGCTTTCATACTCGCCTTAGGTAACCCAGGCGAGTATGAAAGAACAAGTACATATTTATATTAAAAGAAAAACAAACTACCCGACTGCAGAAGAGCAGTTTTTGCACTCTAACATGCGATTTTGTTACGCTTGATACGCTGTTGAGTGTACCTTTTTAGTGAAAAAGTATGCGTAAAATCACCGCAAAATATTATAAATGCGCATTGTTTAGAATAATTCTAGTAAAATCACTTGTTTATTACGAAACAGTTGTTGGAAGTTACGAAAATCGTTTTTTTTTCCGAGCGACAATTATTATTACTCCAAAAAAGTATAGCCTGTGACGTTCAAGAAATGAAAACGAATCTAACGACACCTCGCACATAAAAATCAGTCAAGCCGTTATATAGAAACATACATACAAACACATACTCTCGAAAAATATAACTCTTCTTTTTACGCAGTCGGGTAAATGCAGCGGAGATGCGAATGTTAAGATGGATGTGTGGACTGACAAGGATGGATGTGAGGAATGAGTATGTTAGAAGAAGTTTAAAGTATTGCCAGTGAATTAAGGAGTGGTAGGCTGTACTGTTATGGACATGTGATGAGATAAGAAGATAAACACATGAGATGTGATTAGTCACAGAAAACATTAAGGCGAGGCTTTAATGCCGGAATGCGATTGAAGCGCTGCGCTTCAGTCACTAGTCAGAACGCACACTCTCCGCCTCCCGCCAATCTCGAGCTCCTCCCGCGCTCCCCACGCTCGCCCTGTCTTTTTCAGAGTTTGTTGAATTTGGCGGCGCGGTTGTCAAGTGAAACAAGAGTTGTGGGCTTGAAGTGATTGAATTCCAATTGACATTCATACATGTGTCAGTGTGTGTTATATACAGACGTCAACTTACGTATGTGTCACTGATTAGGGCGCCATCGTATGGAGTGTCCGATGTGTGCTTCACTGGTGGCGCGGACTCTATCACTTTTTTCTAAACAGTTGTTTGATGTAAGTAAGCATACTTCGGAAAGTAGAAAAACAACAGAATGACTACCAAATAAACTAGCTATATTCTCGCAAATATGTCCCCATTACGGTAATACTGTGCATTATACAAAGATTACACAATACACATAACATAACCCCACATTACCGGCGGCCGACATTACTTAAATATAACACACGCGTTGCGGTTATGGAAGTGCTATGTTTTATTACTAAGCACTTGAATATGGATGTGCAGATGTGTATACCACGTGAAATGATCTTTGGTACGTTTGTTAGGGTTTGCTTTCTTTTATTATTTTGATAAATAAATATAGCTATATGTAATTTACTAAAACTATTAATGCATAACATATGTTTTAGATGTAATAGATACATATTATGTTAATTGAAATTAAACAAGCTTATCGGATTTATTTTGGTTTAGAGAGATAGTTAGCAGGTCCCACCTGAATGGGGCCCGGTCATCACATTAATAAAATCCCAGCCTAGGTACAGATCTGCAAAATCTATTGACATCGTGCGAGCGGTGATTTCCTATTTCACACATATCCAGTAATACGACTTATACTACTTACATTGGTACATAAACCGACAACAAAACGGCTGAACCGATTTTGATGAATCAAAGCTGTCTCGAGTAAGTCCTCTTTTAAAACAAAACTAAAAAAGACATTGATTATATTGCTTGGATACTTGGATCCTAAAACTAAAGATACCATAACCATTGAGCTAACGTACGAGAACAGACTCATAGCTACTTTGTTACATTCAACTGCGGCGAGAGCGCCGCACCTCACTCAATGGCTTCCTAGTGAAGTGAGTGTTTTTGACGTTTTGCTGGCGAGAAAACATACCGTAGATGTAATTCTGCGTTGCAAGTATTAATCGTATCTTATAATCGTTGATAAACGATGTAATTATTATTACAGCGCTGTAACGCTGTTTTGCTCACTTTACCAAAAATTAGACAATAATTTTGCTTCAGATAGCTCCTCTGGTATTTAAGTACATTCAGCTCAATGACCATTACTTTATTTTCACCCTCGTCCATAAATAACAATACTTACACCATTAAATACAATGTAAATTAAACAAAAGAAGGTAAAACATATTCAACAATAGTTCAGTAAAGTAATACTTCTGCAGCAGTCGCAGCGCTAAGTAACCACGATTACGGCACTCTGAGGAAAGGAAGCAATATCGCTCCACTCGGAAGCGCCTTTTTGTTTTATTTCGGCATTGGAGGCGCTCCCCTCCCCTCCCGGCCGACACATGCTGGTAGTAGTTGGAATACGCTCCTTTTTACGTATTCATAGTCGGTTTTGAACAGAATAAATTGAAGTATTTTCATAGTTAATGCACATTGGTATCAGAAAGCGTATCAAATAAATCGGAAAGTTCTAGAATTCATCGGATATTTGAAAAGTTTATCGGTTTTTAGTGTCCATTTCAAGCGTTTGTTTAAATTTAGATACTGTTAAAAATATTGAATTAAGCGGGTAGACAAATTTATCAAACGGAGCGACGCGTGACGCAAGCTCAATGGTATATGGTAGGCCCAAACCATACTGAGTCCGCTGGTCTCGGTGGAATACTCAAAATCTCGAACGAAGCGAGGGATTTAAGAAAGAGATAGAATAAATGTTTTATAGAAAGAATAAATGGTTTTGAATCTGAATGTTTCTAACCAAACTGAGCTATCTGAATGGGTTTTTATTATTTTTTATTTTATTATTATTGTAAGTAAAATAAGGTTCTTCTAGGCAAGCTCGCTTCATCTTATATCATAACATCGTTCAAAACTAACGGGATTTGTGGCCAAGTTCAAGTACCAATAATTCAATTATAAAAAACACCCTCAGTACAATATAAAGAAATCAAGAACTATTGTAGTTGTAGCGAATTACATCCTCTTTGGTTGCAGTATTCGTAGCTGTTTTTTTTTGTTCTGTTCTATTCTTGGTTGCCAGTTGAGTTTTTGAACTAGTTTTTTTTTTGCCACGGTCCTGTATGGTAGAAGTATTCATTGAATCAGTTGAGACTTGCTTGAGACAATCTATTAGGCCAAATTCAAATCACATTATATCACAGAATGAAATCCCATAATTTTTTGAAGCCTTTTGGCTTACTTTAGACTCTCTAGACATGACGTAAAAAAGAATACTATTGTGCAAGTGGCGTAAAATAAATTATTGGAATCACTCAAGAATAAACACTTTTTAGAAAAGTTTTTGTAAAATTTCTTATTTGTTACGAATAAGTTCTTTAGAGGTTAGGAAAAACCTCATTTACAAAACACCCGACTACAGAAAAGCAGTTTTTGAAGTCTAACTTATGATTTCGTTACGATTGATATGCTGTTGAGTGTACGTTTTTTGTGAGAAAGTATGCGTAAAATCGCTGTAAAAGACTATAAATGCTCATTCTTTAAAATAATTCTAGTAAAACCACTTATTTATTTATTACGAAAAAGTTCATTTGAGATTACGAAAAAACGCATTTTTTTTTATTTTTACGAAGAATGTGTTACTCTTTTTGTATTATATACAAAAAGATATAGCATATGACAATCTGTAAGTGAAGGCGAATCTAATGACGTCGCACATCAAAATCGGTCAAGCCATTTAGGATGTAGGCGATCATATAGAAACATACTCACATACATATATATATACAAACACACATAATCTAAAAACATAACCCTCCTTCTTACGCAGTCGGGTAAAAATATGCTAGATAAGACATTAAGAGAGTGAAGAAAAATCTAACGATGTCTCGTACATCAAAATTGCATACATACCTACAAACACTCGAAAACGTAACCTTCCTTTTTGCACAGTCGAGTAATAAAAAAGTCAACAATATAATACACATTTTCCGTAGACAGCCATGTTGCACGATCTACGGTGACTAGTGGTTTGAAAGTATAAACCGAACATAAACAACTACGTTCAAAACTGCAAAAAATAACACACACATAGTTTCACATTCGAGAACAGTTTCGCTGCAACAAACAATTGTAATAAAAACGTCGCCTTTAAATTAAACACACAATTTACAACCATCCGGCTAAAAACTATAACAATGCTTTGAAAATTGCAACGAGAAAAGAATTCATGGACATTTTTAATCCCCGACCACAAAAGAGGTTTCATAAGTTTAACGTGTGTAATAAACAAAAAAATACCGGACAAGTGCGAGTTAGACTCGCCCACCAAGGGTTCCGTACAAACTAGTAGATAAAAAGGGGAAATTATATATATATATATATTTTAAATTTCCTTCATATATCGAAAAATATACATCGTAAAAACAATTAAAACCTGTTTTAGCTTGTGCTACTGAAGCTCTTTCATATGATACCCCACATGATACGGTTTATTCACTTTAAAATGTGGACCCTCATTCCTTGCATAAAGACACTATGATTTAGTGATTAAATTAAAAAAAGGCCAGTTTTCGGATTCTTTCCCATATGTGTACTATAACACAATGCTCCTTGCCAAATTTCATAGTTCTAGGTAAACGGAAAGTACCCCATACGGTTTTGATTCCCTTGTGAGTGTCGAAATGTGCGTTTTTTACGACATATTCAGCTGTAACTTTTTTTTACGAGAAGTGAGAAATTCGATTATTTTTTCTGCAGCAAGAGACTGGATCTGCGTATATGGTTTTAATTTCGATACGATACCTTCACGCGTTCCCCAGATACAGGTCTTGACACCCGGACGGACGGACAGACAGACAGACGGACAGACGGACAACAAAGTGATCCTATAAGCGATCTGTTTTTTTTCCTTTTGAGGTACGGAATCCTAAAAACAAATAACAGCAAGTCAAAACAATGCCACAAAGTTTATATTTCCTTTAACTTCCCTATGCAATAAATTTATTCCAAAAAAGATAAATCAGTAATCTAATTTTCATTACATTGCATTGAAAATTGCAGATCACGCAACAAGCTAAGAGATCCAGACGTTCGAAAGTCACCGACATAGCACAGCGGATTAGCAAGTTGAAGGTCACTTCAAACTAAAAATAATGGTAAGATGGGTTCGAAAAGTTCTCAAGCAAAACGCACTGGCAATCGGAGCGTAGGAAGATCAGTTACAAGGTGGACAGAAACAACCTCATACAAGTGGCAGGAAGACACTGGATGCAGGCCGCTTCCAACCGGTCTTTTTGGAAATCCATGGGGGAAGCCTATGTCCAGCAGTGGACTTCTTGTGGCTGAGATGATGATGATAATAAATACATAGCAATTCGACTGCTTAATCCGCTAAACATCCTTATATGCTCACTAATCTGAATCTTATTTTTAAGTCAGCGTCTAAATATTTCAGTTGTGTAAGTACAGACAAGGTAAGTACGAAAGAGCAGGTAATGTACGGTTACTGCGTTGTTCGCAACTACTTTCCAACTATCTTAGTTACTAAGTATTTAGCGAGTGAAAACATACGGGTGTGAAATTGGGCAAGCAAGGACCTGGAGACAGACTATAGGTACATAAAAATACTTTTTGCGTTTCTAAAAATTATTTTTATGAATGAAAATTAACTTGGATCAAATTTAAATTTAGTCGAATATTTTTATGATGTTGTTTTCTAGTTTTACAAACGACGATTTTTTAAGTACATTGAGCCATCTTCAAAAATGTTTATATATTTAAAAATGTGGATATGCGCGAGCTAGGCGGACGATAATCTAGGTGTCTTCAAATCGCGAGTGAATAGGTTTCTTCTAGGCAAGCGCGCTCCATCGTAGACCGTAACTGTCGCTTAATACCAGGTGAGTTGACGGTCAAGCGCAAGACTATTTTTGAATAAAAAAAAACGATGGTCGAACTACGGACTCTTAAGCATAAAATATAAAATATCATACTTAACTAGACATTGAATTTTTTGACGTGACAACGTCTAATAAATCGATGAACGGCGGCTGCATGCACGAAAAAGTATGACTCATTGTCCCGTTACGTTACGCTCCTTGTCCCTTTACGCGCGCGCGCGCTTGCGGTGGCTCAGGAAGCGGGCGGGTATGCGCCGCGCCCGACCGTCCGCGACTCCGCGTCGCTTCAATTATCATTCCTCGGAGCTCGCGCGCGGACGTATTTTGTCACGTTAAACTATCGTCCGTAAACCGACTTTACGGACAACCATTTTTTTATATGTTATAAATTAAAATATGGTTTATGTTATTTTTGACACGTATTTTATAGTTCTCCACTCCTCGTCACAACGGAACACTAAAAAGTTCGTCACCCACATTCAACATGGGTGAAGATTGTTCGCCGAATTTTGCTTTCGTATGTCCCGAAATGCATTATTTATTTCCTAAACTAGCAACTTGATCAGACTCCGAGCATCGTACAAGTTTGTTACTTTGTTACATACCTCGCGCGAATTTCTTAACTCGCGTCGTGAAAAGTTTAATCAATCTTTCGACTATTTTGACTGTTATTTTACGGAGACGTATTCGAAGTTTTATGATTGATGTTACAATTTATACAGTATAAGGTCCTTTTATTTATTTATTTTATAACCCAGAGGAAAACCTTTATGGATACACACTGCGCCCCGGGGTAGGCTGCCTGGTTATGTGGGAGTCCCACACAGACAGACTGCCTGGTATACCGGGATACCCACTAAAACCTCTGGGGTGTTTCTTCCTCGCGCCTATTTGCCGGGCCTGTGAGTGCACTCTTCGCACTCATTCCACGGGCCTTGTTAAGCGCTAGACCGCTCCCTTACCTCAAGAATAAACTCAGTTAAGCGCTAGATCGCACCCATACCTCAAGAATAAACTCAAGTAAGCTCTAAACCGCTCCTATACCTCAATAATAAACTCAGTTAAGCGCTAGACCGGTCCCATACCTCAATAATAAACTCAGTTAAGCGCTAGACCGTCCCATACCTTAAGAATAAACTCAGCGCTAGACCTATAACATTTCGACTTGTAGTTTTCTTTAACGGCATCGTTTCATACAACTACAACTGAAAGTACCATGCTCAAGAACCAGTTCCACTGAAATTGCTGTACTAAAAACTCGCAGCTAAAAGTACTTTCTGATGGCTTTTTCTACAATATTCATACACACTTCTCGTGAAAGAGCGTTGAAAGACTAAAGTGGTTGTGAATACAATGTTTTGTTAGAGTGAAATACTTGTAAAAATCTGGTGTTCCTGATATTTTTAAGTTTGTTCTCTTTAAATGAATGGCTTGCAAAAACTGTAAATTTAAGGAAATTTTACAAGAAGAAGGTTGAGAAATCTCACTGCAAATTCATATAGGCATCAAATTGTCAAACCAAGTAGATGATGGAGATCACAAAATTCAAGGTTCTAATAGATGTGATCGGAGTAAAAACAAAATAGAAATATTTAATGTTCATAAGTATTGTATCATTACTAATAATTTACTTAATTTTAGGGTTCTTTAAAGTCCCAAACTGGCTATACCTGGATAAAACACAAGGCTGTTGAGAGTCAGTTCTCATTCCATGTTAGGTGCTTACCATCTTCGACCGCACTGCTGTAGTCTTAGCTTGTCGACCATAAAAATACTTAGTAAAAATAAATATAATTTCATCAATGAATGATTTATCCACACTTCAGCACCTACTCCCTAATTCTTTAAGTATTCAAGAAGTTGACAAAACCATTAATAATGTAGAAACTTAAGTACATATATACATACACCCGAAAAACATAACCCTTCTTCTCGTGCAGTCAGGTAAAAAGGACTACATTTTTATTATACCTCAGACTTTAGAAAACCTGTGATTCAAAGCAAACTTGAAACAATAACTGCGAAAAGGCAGCTCGCTTCAGATAACAGCGTGGCGAAAATTCTACCAACAGATTTCATAAAGGTACAAAACGCTCTCAACCTGTGTTGTATACTTGGATGACAGTGCTGGAGGTTTGTATGATCGTCATTCTTCATAAGATAGTATATTTCAGATAAAAGTAGAAAACTGATTTCTGCCCTCTAAACATTAACCACTTTTAAAACAGTGATTTTAGAGTTTAAAAACGAACCCTTCTTTTGTGTACCGGAATCGATCATTTGATGAATGATGGGCTAATGAAGCTCTGATTTATTTGCCCTCATTTACGCATAGAGATAAGAATCAGTTATAGATTTCAGCACCTGTTTTTAACGGATTAATTTTTAGTAAAACCTTATGTTAATAATAATTTTCGGTTATGTTAATAATAATCGGCAGCATGCTCGTAAATGTCTAATACAAAAAAGAAGAAGACTGTCGTTTTTTTATAAAAAAACTATTGGTCCACAGCGGCAGCGTCGTCAAAATGTCGACTCCTTTTTAACTTATAAAAAAAAAGTTGTATGTATGTTTGGTGAAGCGCATCAAATGTTGTATTGCGACTCACATATTATATCACTTATTCTAATTTTAAATTTCCCACGTCTGTGTCGGTGAAGTAACGCACCTGTCAAACTAGCATTTGTTTTGCTGAAGTACTTCAGTAATGTATGAGATGGCGCTACGCATCCTCAGCGATGGTATGAAGAACGTTCGCTATTCGCTCGCATGTGTGACGTGCGAAGAGCTTCGACGCGAGACCTTTCTCGCAAGCACTCTTGTGTCTTCAATTTTCAATGGCGGATTACCTTTGAGGTGCTTAATTTTTTATATACCGCTTACATTTGGAACTCTGGACTTTTAAATCATACAAACTTTCCTTTGTATTATTGGTGAAGTTTTGTGTTTGGTGTGAGGAGAACTTTTGTGGATCTGTGCCGGCCGGTACTAGAAGACGAGACTATTGGATTCTGCCACTATAGACGAGGAACGGAAGCTGGCATTTGCAGGTTAGTGCAGGTGTTTTTCTCCTTCACCGACACACTTTTCCTCTGTTATATTATTTATTAACATAAAACACATCTGTGAGCAATCACACCCTTGGAAGGGCTATTTACACGCCCCTCCATTTTTTATGGTCCTTTTCGAGTCGCATTGTCCAGTGAATAATTGCAGATTCACGTAATTATTGGTGAATTCTTGCTAAAATACATTAATATCGCTTCATACCTACATACGTCATTTCGACGATTGTCCCGCTTATCGCCCCATTTATACTCAGATTTACATAATTTTAGTAAATTCTGTTCATTACGCTAAGGATTTTACGTGCTTATTGGTAAAATCTTTTATTTTCGCCTGAGATTCTGCGTATTTTTGGTAGAATCTCAAAATTTGTTTGTTCTACGTAATTTTTTTGGTAGACATCCACCCTCATTAACCGCTTAATAAGAAAAAAATCACATGATTTCTACGCTAAATATTTTATTATTTACCTACATTTTATAACTACGCCTTTCGATAAATCCATTGTCCAAATTGTTAGATTACCTAATTCAATTAATTATTTCCCGCTTCGCCTATGCACCCATATTCCGCCATATAACTATTTCGCCATATTATTTCGCCATATCATTAATACGCCATATTATTTTGCTGTGTTCGCCACATACTTGTGTAACTATTTTAAAAGTTGCTTGTAATTAACTTTATTTTATACGTTGAATTACCCACATTTACTTTTGATCGTTTGTTTTTTCGTGTTATTGTCAATTTAATTTTGTAAACATGACGGAAAAACAATCCGATATGGAAGCAATGTTGGTTCTTTTGAATCAAAAGAAAGAATTATTGTTTTCACGCATGAATCGTTTGTACAATACTTCTAGAAATATTGTTTCTTTTGATTCAACTTCGCGTTCGAATGAAAACTTCCTAGCTGAGTCAGAAACGATTGACGACATACATGATAAATTTGAATCTGTTGTAGACAAATATAACACAATTAAATTGAAATTAAAATCAGATGCAATCCCTGAGTACTCATGTCTCGAGTCATTTGAAGATTTATATACAAAGGTAAAACGCGTTCGCAACAAGTTGACCGCTGCCTATGTAAACAATGTCACTTCGAATGGAGCGAGTAACTCGTCAATGCCAGTAGTTAAATTACAACCTTTAGTAATTCCTAGTTTTGATGGACGCCCTGAAAATTGGAATTTATTTTATCAGTCGTTTAAAGCTAATATACACTCGAATAATCAGTTGTCTGACTCGCAGCGTATGCAATATTTGATTTCAAAGCTTACTCACGACGCGTTGAAATTCACCGCCGGTATTGTTCCGACTGGAGAAACATACAATGCTCTGTGGGATAGCTTAGTCAAAAAATTTCAAGACAAACGCGCATTAGGTTGTCATTACTTGAATAATATTCTCGACTTGAAAGCAAGCTCGCATAATGCAAATAATCTCGATACATTTATCAGCAAATTTTCTGCGTCGATGTCGGCGCTAAAACAATTAGAAATCGAAGACTTAACCGATTTTATTTTTGTTCAATGTGCGCTTAGGAAGCTAGACACGCAAACTGTTCAAACTTTTGAACTCACTGTGCGTGATACAGAGATACCTTCTACCAAACAACTTATAAGTTTTGTGCAGGATCAAGCGAAGATATTGGAACGGTCACGTTATAACACTGCGTCGAATAGAACGCCCGCTAATACAAATCGTGATACGCGCAATCAAAATACCTACAAGTCATTTGTTGCGACCGATTCAGATATTCAGACGCCGTTATCTACGCAAACTGCGTATGCTTCAGCGCCGCCTATGCAACGCAATACATGCTCTTTTTGCTCGAGCAGTGATCACGTGCATCTTTATAATTGCGCTCAATTTAAAAAACGAGATCCGCATAGTAGGTATCAATTTATCAAGTCTAAGCATGGATGCGTAAACTGTCTTAGCACAGTGCATAGTTTACCGAAGTGCAATTCTAATTCCGTTTGTGAATGTTGCAAAAAACGACATCATACCTTACTCTGTTTCACTAAAGATAATAGTGAAAATAAAAATAGTCATTCGCATACCGCTTTGATTCTTACCGACGGACATTCGTTGCCGTCTTCAGCGCCCGCTCACTCCATTGTGTCGGACGCTCGCTCGCCGCAACCGCTGTGTACTATCACGCCTTTACCCGCTTCAGAAATTGATAAGCAACTTCAACCTTGCTTGCCTATGAATAACGATCATATTCGTATGCCACTCGTACCTAATATTCATCCGCCATCGTTGCCGTCTTCGACCAACAATGCCGCGACACTACTCGTGGCTGGAACTAAAACGAAATCTACGATTTTGTTGTCAACGGCACAAGTGTATGCACGCTCTAAAGGGAGTATGACGTCATCCATTGTTAGATGTCTTATAGATAACGGGTCGCAAAATCATCTGATAACAACTGATTGTTGCCGGAAGTTGAATTTACCTATAACACCATTGCATAATTCGTTTGTAAAAGGTGTTGGTGCAGCTTCACGTCCTATAATCGGGTATGTTTACGTTGAATTACAATCACGCGTATCTCCACAACAACAGTATACGATATACGCGCTTGTAGTAGATTGTATTGCGGAACAGCTACCTACTCAATTTGTTGAGTGTGATAATAGCATCTTCTCCGAACTTCAACTAGCTGATTTAAGTTGGAATATACCTGGTGATATAGATATAGTACTGGGTGCACAGCTCTTCCCATATATATACTTGGGAAATAAAGTTGAGCGTGGCTCGCGCGCTCCTCCCGCGTTGTCTACGACGTTTGGTTGGGTCCTGATGGGCGATTACCCGCGTATTGACATAACGCCTGATTCTTCTTTCTCCGCGCTAGTCCTTAATGATTTGGTTCATAAATTTTGGGAACTTGAAGAAATGCCTTCGAAGCGCTTTCTTTCACCGGAAGAAACGGAATGTGAGAATATATTCATATCCACCGTGACACGCGGCGATGTCGGTCGCTACACAGTATCTCTTCTATTTTGCAAAGATCCATCCGAGTTAGGTAACTCACACGCTGCCGCTTACCGCCGCTATTTGACGCTTGAGCGTAAGTTTCGTCAAATACCAACGTTACGCGAAAATTATAATAAAGTGATCCAAGATTACATAGATAACGGTTACCTCAGTCTTGTCAACGAGTCTGAGTTGTCTTCTGATGGTTATTACATACCACATTACGCTGTGGTTCGGTCTGATAAACCAATGCCACGAATTGTATTGGACGCAAGCGCTAAAACGCACACGGGGCTTTCGCTTAATGATGTATTACACATCGGCCCCAATTTACAAGCCGACTTATTTCTATTGCTTTTAGATTTTAGGTTATTTCCCATCGCTATGAACGCTGATATAAAACAGCATTATTTACGCATTGGTGTACCTGTTGACCAGCGTAAATACCTACGTATTTTATTTCGGTTCAATGAATCCGAAGAAATTCGCACTTTTGCTTTTAATAGGCAACCATTCGGTCTCAAGTCGAGCCCATACATAGCTATGCGTACTGTACGACAGCTGGCTTCAGACATGAGTCCGCATTATCCTGACGCTGCCAAAGTTGTTGAGAACAGGCTGTATATGGACGACTTAGTTCATTCCGTCCATAATGAGGCAACTGCGAAGCAGCTAGCGCAAGATTTGATAAAACTTTTCAAGTCAGGTGATTTTGACTTAGTAAAATGGTCAAGCAACTCTCTAGCTTTATTAGATAGTCTTCCCGACTCGCACCGCAAGTCACTGTCGTTTGACATTGGTGATAATATCTCGAAAGTTTTAGGTCTATCATGGGATCCGTGTGAAGATATTTTCTTTTTCACATCTGCTGTAGTCACAGAGAAATGCACGAAGAGAAATATACTCTCGGTTGTTGCACGCTTGTTTGATGTGTTAGGGATGGTAGCACCAGTAATCCTCTACTCGAAATTGCTCATTAAAGAATTGTGGCAAGGCAATTACGAGTGGGACGCTCTTGCACCGGAACACATACGCGCTCGTTTCGGCGCCCTCACGCAAGAACTCCATCTACTTAACACGCTACGGATTCCGCGACATGTAGGCGTCGAAACTGATTGCGAGTTACGGCTGGTAGCGTTCTGTGACGCTAGCATGAGTGGTTATGGATGTGTCATATACGCTCACTGCACTTACCCGTCTGGTATCCAAACTCGCCTTCTCTGTGCAAAGTCAAAGGTATCGCCGACTAAAATTACAACTCTCGCTCGCCTTGAATTATGCGCCGCTTTGCTTATGGCAAAGTTAGTGAAAACTGTGCAAGATACTTACGCAGTACGCATTCCTATTGCAGATATATATGCGTTCTCAGATTCTACCATTGCTTTATCGTGGATACATTCATCACCACACCGCTGGTCGATTTTTGTGAGCAACCGTGTAGCACAATGCCAGGAAAATTTGGCTGCTAAGCATTTCTATCACGTAGCTGGCGCTGTAAATCCTAGCGACTGTCTTTCACGAGGTATGCTTCCATCACAACTATTGTCCCACGATCTTTGGTGGAACGGTCCTCCGTGGATCCGCCGCGCTCCTGAAGAATGGCCGATCAAACCATTCTCTCCCGCTGATTGTAATGAGCTTCCTGAGCATAAAGCAACTGTGATGACAGTTACTACACATGTAGATCCGCCGCTTCTGTACGCTCTAGCGCAGCGTATTTCTTCTTGGGAGAAATTGCTCCGTATTATCACATATGTGCTGAAGTTCGCTCGACCTAAATCAAAAATTGAACCCCGAACAGTATCGGGATTGTTAGCAGCTGAGAAAGCTTTGCTGCGTGCTGTTCAGTCTGTCTATTTCGCTGAAGACATTAAATTGATAAAGGCAGGGAAGCTACTTCCAAAGAAACTGCAAAATCTAGCAGTTTTCTTAGATGAAGAAGGCATTTTACGTATTGGAGGGAGACTTTCTGCATCAGACCTTCCCTTTGATGTTAAGCATCCAGTTCTTCTGCCAAAACATGATCACATTGTTGATCTATTAATACAACATCAGCATGTTATGAACAGTCATACTGGTCCTGGACTTCTTATGTCCATAATACGACAACGCTACTGGATATTAGACGCGAGAACTGTCCTTAGATCAAAATTGCGCAAATGTAACACGTGTTTTAAAACAAATCCAATTCACCCAACGCCATTGATGGCAGATCTTCCTGCCTATCGTGTGTCAGAATGCAGAGTTTTCGCACATACCGGATTGGACTACGCTGGGCCAATTCGCATAACTCTGTCTCGTCGTAGAGGTCAGCATGCACAAAAGGCATGGATTTTATTGTTTATATGTATGCAGACTCGTGCTCTACATATAGAGCTCGTTTCAAGTCTCACGTCTGACATGTTTTTGGCTGCGCTTAAGCGCTTTATTTCCCGTCGTGGACCAGTTTCTTGTCTTTATTCAGACAACGCCACCACATTTGTTGGTGCAAAAGCGCAATTAGATGAGCTTTACATTTTCTTGGAGAGCTCTACTCATAAATCCGCATTCTCTAATGAACTGCTCTCTCGTCGCATTGAATGGAAAAATTCCCCACCACGAGCACCTTCGTTCGGAGGGATTTGGGAAGGTAATATAAAGAGCATGAAAACGCATTTATATAGAGTAATTGGAGATCAACTTCTTACTTATGAGGAGCTTCAAACAGTTTTGACACAGGTAGAGATTGTATTGAACTCTAGACCTCTAGTAGTTGTTGCGTCAGACCCATATCCAGAGGTTTTGACACCTTCGCATTTCTTGATGTCTACTCCGTTGCAATACTTACCCGCAGAAGATATGTCTAACCAACGCGTCAACTTGCTAGAACGCAAGAAGTTGCTTGATAGCATGGTCCAATCCTTTTGGAAAAAATGGCGTGTAGAGTATTTGCACACGTTGCAAGTCAGACAAAAATGGGCCACTCCTGACAAACCAGTAGAGTTAGGAACTGTAGTCCTCGTGGAGCAGGAGAATACTGCTCTCTTAAATTGGCCTCTAGGAGTAATTGTAGAAGTTTACAAGGGCGCAAATAACACTATTCGTGTAGCAAAAGTTAAAACCAAAACTGGCATTTACAAACGTGCTGTCACGAAATTATACCCTATTCCTACGCAATAAAAAAAAACTTAGCTTAAATACATACATAAATTATAGTAGTAGTATAATAGATAAGTTGGTTCTTAAGCATTACGCCCTATTAGTTTTATTTAATCGTATATTACGCAATGTATTCTGACCAATTATGAAGTTCGTTCGTTTTGTAAGATCTGGCGACTTCCAAGGCGGGGTGCATGGTGAAGCGCATCAAATGTTTTATTGCGACTCACATATTATATCACTTATTCTAATTTTAAATTTCCCACGTCTGTGTCGGTGAAGTAACGCACCTGTCAAACTAGCATTTGTTTTGCTGAAGTACTTCAGTAATGTATGAGATGGCGCTACGCATCCTCAGCGATGGTATGAAGAACGTTCGCTATTCGCTCGCATGTGTGACGTGCGAAGAGCTTCGACGCGAGACCTTTCTCGCAAGCACTCTTGTGTCTTCAATTTTCAATGGCGGATTACCTTTGAGGTGCTTAATTTTTTATATACCGCTTACATTTGGAACTCTGGACTTTTAAATCATACAAACTTTCCTTTGTATTATTGGTGAAGTTTTGTGTTTGGTGTGAGGAGAACTTTTGTGGATCTGTGCCGGCCGGTACTAGAAGACGAGACTATTGGATTCTGCCACTCTAGACGAGGAACGGAAGCTGGCATTTGCAGGTTAGTGCAGGTGTTTTTCTCCTTCACCGACACACTTTTCCTCTGTTATATTATTTATTAACATAAAACACATCTGTGAGCAATCACACCCTTGGAAGGGCTATTTACACGCCCCTCCAATGTTTACAAAGAATAGCCTGAAAAAGAATAACCATAACCTACAAACCTTTTACTTACTCAAAGTTCATCCCAAACTATGAATTCAATCCTTGATAATAATGACAATCTTGGAATTTTCAAGGCTAGAGTGAATAGATATCTTCTAGATCGTCGAGCTCCATCTTCGGCCATACCGTCGTTTAACATCAGGTGGTCAATCGTAGATTTATCGTGCATAAAAAAAGACAACTTCCGATTTTGCTCATATTTGAAATGTAGATTTTGCCAGTTTATGCAGAGACCATAGTTTGCATTTGCACGGTCAGTCATAGTAGCGTCGGATATTAGTCACTGTCTTGTTTTCTATAGAGTAGGTACGTCTGTATGTGCCTGGAATGTATACTGTAGCAATTGTAGTAGAAATAACTTGAATAGAAAACGCTACGATGATTTCTACGTACGATTTTTAGTAGGTAATAATAACTTTGCGAATGCGTTTTTGACTGAACTTAATGGTCTTAGACATGTCTAGGACTTATTTTATTCAACTTCAGTTTTAGGCTCCACAGACACCGAGATCCGTGACTTTTGTCAGATCTACAAACATTTTTTTTAAAGCACTATCTATTAACGGGACACTATTATTATTTTATTAACGGGATATTTACCGTGGTTCGCGTTAATTTTGAGCTCCCTAGAACCGAGCGTATATTTTTTGTTTTGGGTTTGAATGACCGTGATAGTTTAAAAACATTTTTTTTAATTGTCATATTCATTGTTACATGAAGACAAGTTTTTTTTAAACTTACCTAACAAATAACTAACTTTTTGCTTTATTGTGTGTATACCACGAACAGACCAGTATTACTTAGTATTGGTAATCAAGGTACCTTAAATGTAAGTTTCATTTCATTACATATTTGTGTTTTGTGTCCTCTAAGCTTGTAAGGTTTGTAGCGAACAGCAAACTTATTCGTTGCTTACTCTGAGCTTACAAGAACTTACAAGAACTTTTCCCATAAATTATTTAAAAACAAATTACAACTAACGCAAGTTACGGTGTTAGTTTTCAAAGGAATTTAATTTGTTTGGATGTTTAATTGCGAAATTAAAGCGTAAGAAACTTGACAGGTGAAGTTAGATACAATTTTGGTTATTGCCCGGGCGAGCGCAGCGAACGGACAGATGAAATAAATTTTTGCCCGTTTACGCAGTGAAGTAGGTAAGACAAATCTAACAACACCTCACACTTTTTATATTGAATGGCACATATATATAAATCAATTGCTGTTCGTTTGTCTCGCTAAAACTCGAGAACAGCTGGGCCGATTTAGCTGATTTTGGTTCTGAAATGTTTGTAGGAAGTTTTAAACGTTGAGAAAATATCGGGTCCACTCATTGATAGGTGATACGAAGTACGCCGGGTCATCTAGTTTTACATTCATATTCATTCATTTATTTATATTTATTGATACTAGGTATACGTTTAATAATGGATAGTTTGTAATCCTCTGACATGTATTTTTTAAGATTTTTTTTAATGTTATGAGGTATAATATGTAATTGGTCTATTCTCCGTTTTTATCTCAATAAACGAATTTGAATCAAAATCGGTCAAGCCGCTTAGGCTGTAGGAGGTATTATAGAAACATACATACCCGTAAAACGTAACACTCCTTCTTACTTAGTCGGGTAAAAAATATAAACAACTTCATCAACTCTATTTATTATATTTTCAGTTACAGTCTAAGACCAAAATTAAGAATGAAAATAAAATACATTCAGCAAAAAAAAACTTCATCATCATCTTCATCATCTCAGCTATAAGAAGTTCACTGCTGGACATAGGCCTCCCCCATGGATTTCCAAAAAGACCGATTGGAAGCGGCTTGCATCGGCGTCCAAAAAATAAATAATTACACCGAAAGCTCAAGTGAATCCATTGGAAAGGTCTCGCAAGGTTTGCTCTTACGTCCAGTTGATCTTCGATAAGGCAACGGTCAAACATGAAAACTGAATCCATCTCATTCAAAACCTAACCCTACATGTTTACACATAAAATCTAAAATCTAAAAACAAATTTCAAATCTCGAGGTATACCCCTAAAAGTAAGTTCGTAATTTCTAAACATTATTATTTGTTTCAAATATGAACTTCACAAGTTATAAAATAGAATTTAAATTTGCTTGAAATTTTATCGAAGTAATATCGAAAATGTTTTCATCGACTGGAAGTCAGCCAAGCAGGCTTGCTGGGATACGTGTCGAGACACCTATGTAAGTGTCACGGATGAAAAATTTAAAGCTTGGTAGGAACGTGTTGAATGATCGGTAACAGAGCTGACGGCCGGATTTAGGGGGTATAATGAAATCTTTGTATAGGGGAAGGAATGGTGAGGTTCGATGAAATATATTTTCAGAAAAGCGTGATTTGAAGGTCCGAATTTTGGTACTTCGTCATATATTGGAAGCTATACAGAACGTGCCGTATTTTTTTTGGCAACATGTATTTTTGATAAGAATATCTGACTCCATACTTAGTGAGAAAGTAGTTTAGGTTTTAGTTGTTCTTTTTTAGGTTTCCGTAATAAGGGTATTCTTTAAAATATAAGTAAACAAAGCGTTAACCAAACAAAAAATAAAAATTAAATTAACTAATTAATAAAAAAAATATATTTAATAACCAAAAGCAATGGACTTCTTGTTGTTGTGATACCGGTATATTCCAGCAGCAATTGAGGGACAGTTGTCAGTTTAGACGAAGGAATATTCTAGATAACCTGGACCATAATAGTCACTTTACTCCAAATGAGCTGTGGTTAAATGCCAATTTGCCAATCGGAATAGTTTTGATTGAAACTGGAATTGCAATTAGAACTGTGTTACTGCAAGCCGAGGGTCATTTTCTCGTGAGAAGAGTAAGACATTGAAATTGCTGGTCCATCACGTTGGCCCAGTATATTCTGGCAGACGTCACATATAATCTTAAAGAACCTCAAAACTTTTTAGAATGATTTCCTCAATAAGTTTTCCATCACCATATAAAGTTGACACTATTAACAAGAATCTCCACAGAACTAGAAAAGAAAGATGTAGGTACGTTGCCTTAGGATTTGAAACAAGAACCTACGTTCACAAATCAGACTATCTCCCAACCAAGCTGTTGAAACTTCTGCCTGGCAGCCAAATTAAGTCAGTAGAAAAAAGTTCCAAAACTCCATAAAGCTAACCAGAAAGGCTGTCAACGATACGAAACCAATACGTCGTACCGGTTAAAGCTCCAAACTAGGGTCGGCTATAACCGGCTATAACTGGCTATAACACCTATAGCCGGCTATAAGTCAATCCTCTATCCATCGGCTGGCTGCGAGCCAAGATCTGCGCACGTCACTATGATTTATTGCGTTGAAGATCGGAATTCCCAATGCTGGAATAAAAGTTTAAAGTGTTGGTTTTAACGGATGGCAGAAATATGGTTACGTCGCGTAGAAAAATTTAGGTATAAAAGTAATTAAAAAAATTAAACCTACTTCAAATCAATCTAATTAACTGAAAAGGGAGAAATAACACGACAAAAATCATAACTGGGCGTCTGCCTAAGGTACGTACACCATCTATTTTTTGAGGTCGGTGTCAGGCCCTAAACTAACATCAACTACGTCCTACACAGACACCGACCTCGAAAATAGTTGGTTTACGTACTTACCTGCTTAGGTAGATGCCTACTTTTACATAGAAAATAAACCTAAAACTATAAATATATGTGACAAATTTCATCCAAACACTTCCCTCAAAAATAATATTTTTGTGAATTTTAGAAGTTATTATAACACCTCAATAATCTAATTTCACTTCAATAAATCGCTTTACGTATATCCCTTTTAACTGACTTCCAAAAAGACCGGCGAGGTATGAGTGACATTAAACTAATTGCCAAGAAGCTATTTAGTCTCGAGCACCGCCGTAAAGTAGCATGTCTGTCTATATTCTACAGAATTAAGTTCGTCGAGTGTGCGCAAGAGCTTCACGACCTAATTCCACCTTCCCCATTTTACTACAGGACTAAGAAAGTAAGTGAAAATTACCATCCATTTCAAATCCATACTCGGCGATGTCAGTCCACGTTATCGGTGCGTACTGCACAGAAATGGAAATCTTTGCCGCCATCTCTGTTTCCTGAGACGTACAATCTTGGAATTTTCAAGGCTAGGTTGAATAGATAACTTCTAGATCGACGAGTTCCAAGCACGGCCATACCATCGCTTAACATCAGGCGAGTTGGTGGTAAAAAAAAAAACAATTTTGAAGTCGTTTGCTTCAGTTTTACAATTACAATTATCTTGAGAAATGTCAATGATAAATTTGCTAACGTTTACATTTTTTTTAATCAAAGTAAAACTATAAAATATCCGTAGCCCGATAAAATTTTCAATAAGCAGTTGTGGAAATCAAACAGTTAACCTATTAAATGTTTTGTAAGTATTAGCACCGGTGATACAATATGTTATTTCGGCCTCGATGTCTTCCACAGATTAGAATGGAACAGATGGACAATTATATATACGATTTATTTATACATATTTTCGCGAGAAGTTGTCGGCTCCGGGAAACAGGAATCCTAGTCCGGAGCCTGACGCACTTGTAATTATATCATGTAAATTTTGTGACAATAAATAATTTTGAATTTTGAATTTTGAATTGGAAATGTTACGTGTAAACAAGTTAGGTTCAGCGAAAACTAAATAAACATATTTTTGTGATAGGCACATGGGATAAGTAGGTAATACATTCGTACGGAGACTTCAGTGTACTGTAACGTAAACAAATTGGAGTTGGAATAGTAAGGTAACAGGGAGGCAAATGGGAAAACGAATGGGGGCAGACGGGAAATAAGGTATAAGGGTGGAGGCAGATGGAAACGTTACGTTACAGTGTATTTTACTATAGCTCGACCAAGCTAAGTTTGCACCTCGCGTCGATTACGTCACACTGACACTTAGGTACGGTCTGCAATAAAGGATTTGCTATGACTTTAAAAAAGTAAACAAATGTTTGTTAGATTTTATTTGCAATTATTGTTTTTAATATACATAGGTACATTAAAATATACACAAAAAAATTGGGCTAGCTATAATTAAGAAGAATCACTACTGTTTATTGGTTCGATGCCCGACATTTCGCTTTCGCTCTCACTCTTGGTCATATTTCAAATGCCACGCTATGAGCGCGTAGCCATTCTTGCATTGAACAGTTTAAAGATTTAATATTAAATGGATAGGGAGACGAAAAGTCGTATGACGCATGTCGGCGACAAAGATGCTAGCCGTACTGACGCTATAGGGCGATCGCGGGAAGGTGAGCGAAGGGAAGCGAGCGGGGCGCCGCATTCCAGCGAGGTGCAAACTTAGCTTGGTGGAGTTATAATTGTTTGCTATAAAATAAAAAGAATTTACCAAGATAGAACAAGTCGGAGAGACAACGGATCTTTGGGGTCAAGCGGCCGTGTCTAGCCCTGCCTTATGTTGAGATTGGAAATAAAAGGAATTGGAATTGGAAATAAAATAAGGTTGTATTCTGTAACTAAACCACAGATAAAGGAAAGTTACACCTTAAAAGCATCCAAGGTGCTATTAATCGATAGTTTTACACAATAATTCAATGTGGTAACATTGTAATATTATGTACTCAATTAAAAACTACTTGTTTAAAGTCAAACTACTAAAGAACTTAAGTAGGTACTGTTGTTGTACAAAACGGAGATGTATCAATTATTTAATCAATAAAACCGGATAAGTTCGAGGTACTCGCCCACCGAGGGTTCCGCACAAACAAGTAGATAAAAGGGGGAAATCATATTATATATTTTTTCTTATTTCCTTCATAAACCGAAAATTATACATCGTAAAAATATTTGAAAACCTGTTTTAGTTTATGCTACTGAAGCTCTTTCATATGGTTTCTTTCATATGATACGGTTAATTCACTTTAAAATTTGAACCTTAATTCTTTGCATAAAGACACTATTTTTTGTGATTAAATTAAAAATGTCCAGTTTTCGGATTTTTTCTTATATGTGTACTCAAACACAATGCTTACTGATAAATTTAATTGTTCTAGGTCAACGGGAAGTACCCCATAGGCTTTGATTCCCTCGTGAGTGTCGAAATGTGCGTTTTTTACGATATATTCGGCTGTAACATTTTTTTACAATAACTTAAAAACTTTATTTTTCTTTTTGCAGCAAGATACTATAGATCTGAGTATATGGTTTTAATTTCAACTCGATACCTTCACGCGTTTCTAAGATAAAGGTATTGACACCCGGACGGACGGACAGACAGACGGACAGACGGACAACAAAGTGATCCTATAAGGGTTCAGTTTTTTCCTATTGAGGTACGGAATCCTTAAAATAAACAAATAAAGAGCTACGATATGCTTCTAAAACAGATTTCATACAATTACAATTATTAATAGTAAAGCATTCAGGTCAAATTACTATACTATTGTTATACAAAACGAAAATTATCAATTGCCTAACCGAAAATTAACATAGGAAGAGCTTCAATATAGGTACTTTCATACAATTACAATTATTAGCAGTTTAGTATTCAGTTCAAATGACTTTATCAACTAAGCGTTTTGAAATTATAAGGATGCATACAATATATGTCACATTATTGTGGTTTTCTGAAAGATTTATGTTTATGCTAAAACTATTGTACTTACTTTCATGTTGTTCTTAGTTAGGGGGCTCAGAACAGTGATATTATAGAGTATCTTTGGCTCAGAATACCTAATTCGTTTTGAGGAATAACATGCACACCTAAACAATATAGTTTACTGCCTTGCCGTTAGATGGCGAATACTGTCGCACACAGCATACGTGTTCGCGACGACCGACGGATTTAATTATAAATAGTAGTTTCTAAGATAGTTTTAAGTAATATAAATAAACGAATATCGTAACGGCAGTTTTAATGGTGAGGGAGCCCAACAGCGAGGCCGTAGGTAATAAAATAATAAATCGGCGAACGGTAATAAAGTACCGTGTGCTATTAGACTGACAATGGTGCGGGCGCAACAGACAGCGCCCGCAACCTTAGCGCAGGTACACGACAGGGATCGCCGACGAGATTCACACGGTCCCGTTATTGCCGTTCGGTGATAAATACAAACGCAAGCCGCGTTCCCGACACATTCTGTCTTCAGCCTTCAGTCACTGCACTCTCTCAAGGCAGTCTGTCATTCCGTTCTCAGCCGACACTCTCAAGACGACATTCTTTCACGGACAACCCTTCATTTACGCCTCGCTCTTGGGTCACCTCGCCAGGGTGCCTTTATGACATCAAGAGCACACAAAAACCTGCGTTTCTTCTCCGAGAAGCAATCCCAGCTCACGTTCCACCCGCCAACGACCGTGGTACTGGACACCGAGTCGGTCCCTCCGCCTATACTCCTCTAGCCACATACAGTCCACTCGACTGGCCCGGCTTGGAGGTACCGCGGTCCGGAACATTGGTCCTTCGGCTCGGGCTTCAGCTTCCAGCGTCTCGATATGCGCGGCAGCAAGTTGCGCTTTTAAACGCACGTATTCTTCCTTAGCGCGTGCTATCCGCAGCAGTCGTTCGGACTGTCGGCTTGACTTTTTTGTTGTTGTCCGCCCTGAAGCTGTGAGCGACGTGGCGGCGCAGCGTGGCACAAAGTCGGCGGATGCAGGGGGCGCGCGGGGCGGGTCCCGTGTCTTAAGGTGAGCCGCAAATGTCGGTGGCGGCTGTAGGCTCAAAGCGGCGGCGTTATCAGCTCACGTTCCACCCGCCAACGACCGTGGTACTGGACACTGAGTCGGTCCCTCCGCCTATACTCCTCTAGCCACATACAGTCCACTCGACTGGCCCGGCTTGGAGGTACCGCGGTCCGGAACATTGGTCCTTCGATAGCCGGATTCAACTTCAACGAGAAGATTCACCATCTGCGACAACCCACGCCTCTGGAACATTGGTCCTTCGGTAGCCGGATTCAACTTCAACGAGAAGATTCGCCATCTGCGACAACGCCTGCGGTCCGGAACATTGGTCCTTCGGTAGCCGGATTCAACATAACGAGAAGATTCGCCATCTGCGACAACACCCGCGCCATCAGTGTCACCGCCCGCCTTCAGAAACATGGTGATGACATGCTCCGAGACGTCGAGGGCGTCGCGTGAAGCCGCCGCGGAACGCCCTCCGTCGACACGCTCCGAAAATGAAGCTGTCCTTATAGCAACGACATCGTGTGCGCAAAGGAATGCGCCGCTGCCGAGCGCACTTCCCCCGCGCACTGCTATCGCCACCGATGCCGCCTATCGCCTAGAAAGAATTCGAGAGTCAAGAGAACACGCCTTCTGGGCTATCGGCCAGCTTGGACGAGCGACCGGCGCGCCACCGCCGCGCGCGCCGTCCTCTCACGCCATCTCGCCGTACCGTGACGTCACATCGGTTGCAGCCGCCGCCTCAATGCTGGGGGCGCCGCAGGGCCTACATTTGACAGGGCCCTCCTCCCAGCCGACACGCACCGCTATCGCCACCGATGCCGTCTATCGCCCAGAAAGAATCCGAGAGTCATCAGAACACGCCTTTCGGATTATGGGAGTGACCGGCGCGCCACTGCCGCGCGCGTCGTCCTCTCACGCCATCGCGCCGCACCGTAACGTCATATCGGTTGCAGCCGCCGCCTCAAAGCTGGGGGCGACGCAGGGCCTACCTTTGACAGGGCCCTCCTCTCAGCCGACGCAAGCCCGAACACTGCCGTCTACGTTCTACGCGCAGTGCTCACCGACGCAACACAACAGTGGGGTCCGATACTATCACGTCACCTCACCTTCAACGCCGACAACGACGATCGACGCTGCTACAGATAACGCCGCCGCTTTGAGCCTACAGCCGCCACCGACATTTGCGGCTCACCTTAAGACACGGGACCCGCCCCGCGCGCCCCCTGCATCCGCCGACTTTGTGCCACGCTGCGCCGCCACGTCGCTCACAGCTTCAGGGCGGACAACAACAAAAAAGTCAAGCCGACAGTCCGAACGACTGCTGCGGATAGCACGCGCTAAGGAAGAATACGTGCGTTTAAAAGCGCAACTTGCTGCCGCGTATATCGAGACGCTGGAAGCTGAAGCCCGAGCCGAAGACGAAGAGGACGCACGCACCACTCTACACGAGCGAGCTAAAGAAAATCACGCGCGCATACAAGCAGAGCACGCGTGCACACAAGAAGAGCACGCGCGCGCTCAGGAAAAAGAAGCACGGACAAATGTGCAACTCGCTGCTGTTCAACTCCCGACACCTGAAGTCGAAGACAAAGAGGACGCATGCACTACTTTGACCGAAGAAGACGTCGTAGTGCAGTCACAGCACCGCGTAGACATCTGGTTGAGCGTACAACAAATAGTCTCGACGAGAGACGAACATCGCAAACGACCGATTGCATTGCCACTCATGCCGCCACCGCCGCCACCGTCGATGCCAGTCATCGCCGAACATCTGCAGCTGCCCGTTCTTGCCGCCACGCCGACCGCGGGAGCTAACGCCATCGAGAGCCTCACTGTCGCTGCGAAAGAGCCAGTCAGCGACCCGGAACAATGTGCTCTCGAGACATTACAAGAACCGACAAAACAACAACGCTATGAGACTACGCTACTCTCTCGAAATAATGATCAGATGCCCAACAACAGTGACGCCGCACCTCAACGACTCATCTCCGTGGAGCAACAGATGAAGAAATCAGCCGATATGCCGATGTTAGCAGCCAGACATCACGAGCAGACGACTGCGTTAGTCAAAAGGGGCTACGCTGAGCTCGCTACGTCAAGCAAAATGACAGGACAGACGTATATTGACACGGTGACAAAGCAGCGCGGTCCTAATAACCGTACCGGAGACCGAAATCATCCGGCACGCGCATTACCGCGTGTCGCGACACCTAACGGACATCTTCTGAAACCGCTACTTCCTCGAGTTGCTATACCGGCGGGAGTCCCACAGCCGCGGACCCGCCGTGCAAGCCGGCGACGCCGACGTCGTAAACGCCGCAGACAACACGCCTATTTGCAACATACGGTCGAGCGGGATCGAGAACGCCATCCACCCGGGAGCCTACGACATTACCCGGGTGGTCGACGTCTGCACTACCGGAGTTCTAAGAAGACAAGGAAAAAAGTTAAGCATTCTACCGACTACGCCCGCCGCTCACGCTTTAGAATGCAGCGCCCTGGACGACGCTGCACGGCGGGAGAATGTTCGCGACGACCGACGGATTTAATTATGAATAGTAGTTTCTAAGATAGTTTTAAGTAATATAAATAAACGAATATCGTAACGGCAGTTTTAATGGTGAGGGAGCCCAACAGCGAGGCCGTAGGTAATAAAATAATAAATCGGCGAACGGTAATAAAGTACCGTGTGCTATTAGACTGACAATGGTGCGGGCGCAACAGACAGCGCCCGCAACCTTAGCGCAGGTACACGACAGGGATCGCCGACGAGATTCACACGGTCCCGTTATTGCCGTTTGGTGATAAATACAAACGCAAGCCGCGTTCCCGACACATTCTGTCTTCAGCCTTCAGTCACTGCACTCTCTCAAGGCAGTCTGTCATTCCGTTCTCAGCCGACACTCTCAAGACGACATTCTTTCACGGACAACCCTTCATTTACGCCTCGCTCTTGGGTCACCTCGCCAGGGTGCCTTTATGACATCAAGAGCACACAAAAACCTGCGTTTCTTCTCCGAGAAGCAATCCCAGCTCACGTTCCACCCGCCAACGACCGTGGTACTGGACACCGAGTCGGTCCCTCCGCCTATACTCCTCTAGCCACATACAGTCCACTCGACTGGCCCGGCTTGGAGGTACCGCGGTCCGGAACAATACGGTTCGATGGTAACTACACTTTTTTCAAATGGGGCGAAAGATTACTTTATTTATTTATTTATTATTGCAGTGTGTACAGAGCAAACTTAAATAAGCTAGGTACATACCCTGTTATAGGGTGTTGCAAACATATATTTACAAGTAAATAAAATATAAAGGTTGAAACAAGACTTAAAAACTACAAAATTACTGATAGATGTCGCGCATGTTTTACATTCAATAACATTTTTTATGATATAATTTTAGGATTTTGTTTAGAAATTAAGTCAAAAATAATATGTCGCAGAAGTGACCGGCTAGTTATTTTTAAAATGTGCAAAACCGCTGGCCTTACTGACCACCAGTTTTGCTATTGCAATATATCTCACTACCTAACCTCACTATCATTTAACAACACTCTGATGCAAATTTGACTTCACAAAGCTAACAGGACAACTTCAAATACTCGCTGGATTTTACTTGAAATAAAAGTAGTTAAAATGCCACAAAGATTAATTATTTTATTTTATTTTGACAGAAAGTTAACTTACAAACTGTTCTCTTCGAAATATCGTCACAAAGTGAATCCAAAATGTTCGCTTCAATTATTCCCGGCCGCCATTTCGCGCCCCTCCTCAACGTTTGTTAAGTTTCGTCGGATATGCGTGTAGGCGGCGATAGCGGCGACTCGAAGTAATTGAAACTAACCATCGATATTGAACAATAACTATGTATAAGGCTTTTTACATGTACTACTGAAACTATGATGCTAATTTACATTTAATAAACTAGCGTAAACTCACATTAAAATACAAATCAACGTTCATGCTTGAAAAGACTTACGGATGAAGTCGTCTGAGGTAATGTTTAGGTTAGATTATCATTTAACGTTATTTTATCTTACCTGAAGGCTTTATAAAATTGTTACTTAAATTACGAAGCTAATTTACAACGAATAAATTCAGCATATTTAATTAATAAACATAAATCAACGTACTTACTCGCAATGACTCGCGGATGTAATCCGACAATCACTATTTATGTTTAATGTTTTAATTGTATGATTATATCACGGCAGAAGGCCATTAAAATTAAGTTTACGGATTTTCGTTAACTGAGCTAATAGCTTGATGACTTAAATTTAATCTTAGAAATAAGTGTAAGTAAGTAATGTTGCTTTCTTGATGCGGTGACGAAAGTACCCGAAGACACCCGATCGTCCTCGCGGCGACAAATATAATATTCGTTCAGTTCTGTGATGTGGAAAAAATGTGGGTAAATTGAGAAATGTTGAAATCCTTACAACAATATCTGTGTTTTTGTACGGCAGAAGAAAGGTGGTTACCGCAGATCTGACTGTGGTAGACGGCTTACGAGGGTGATTATCTCAAAAAAAGAGTTCTTGGTTGTATAAAAAATAAATTGTGTTACCGGAGGTTCCCAAGCTTGTGCCTTGCCTTTGTAAATTAGCGCCAAGTCATCGTGCTGGTCGGCCTTCACATCACTTCAAGAGACAGGAGAGGAAAAACTTTATTTTTCTTTTTGCAGCAAGATACTATAGATCTGAGTATATGGTTTTAATTTCAACTCGATACCTTCACGCGTTTCTAAGATAAAGGTATTGACACCCGGACGGACGGACAGACAGACGGACAGACGGACAACAAAGTGATCCTATAAGGGTTCAGTTTTTTTCTAAATAAACAAGTGATTTTTTTAAGACGCACCCCTGGAAACCCACCATATGCACAAATCGACACGGTCTTGGTCATTTATTTGCAAAATATTCTTAACAAAATCTTTTCGCCATGTGATCTTTACTGTTCCACGATTTACACAGCCGTACGGAGTTACCCATCTGCGTTAACCTGTACAGAACCGCAAAGCTTTGCCTATAATCTCCGAATTAGTTAGGCGGTATGTCCGTTAGTTTATACGAGTCGGTTCCGGATGTGGTATGTTTGTTAGCTACGCATGTTTCAATTTATTATTCAATGACTATAGAAAATGATGTTTTTTAGGGTTCCGTACCCAAAGGGTAAAAACGGGACCCTATTACTAAGACTTCGCTGTCTGTCTGTCTGTCTGTCTGTCTGTCTGTCTGTCTGTCTGTCTGTCTGTCTGTCTGTCTCCAGGCTGTATCTCATAAACCGTGATAGCTAGAAAGCTGAAATTTTCACAAATGATGTATTTCTGTTGCCGCTACAACAACAAATACTAAAAATTAAAAAAAAATTAAATATTAAGGGGGGTCCCCATACAATAAACCTGTTTTTTTCGTATTTTTTTGCTCAATATTAAAAACGGTAACAGGTAGACGCTTCAAATTTTCACAGAATATTTACTTGTATATTACCTTTCAAAATAAATAATTAAATAACAATAAAGTAAATATTAAAGGGGAGCTCCCATACAACAAACGTAATTTTTAAGCAATTTTTACTCGATCTCAATTAAAAGGTAGAAACTTGAATATTTGTAAGTAAATATTTAGAAATATATTAACTATAAAAATAAATACCTAATCTAATACATAAAAACTCACAAAATGAAAATAATCCGTGCATCTAAACGCGGTGCGAGCGCCGGTTTAGCGGGGTAGCGGGGGAGGTAACATCACGGAGCGAGCCAAGCCATAGCCGTGCGTATTCGCGCAAGCGTCGTCTTGCTGCCCGGATGTGTATCGAAAACCTACTTATAAGTTTGCAATTTACTACTTGGAATTTCGTTGATTTCTCGTTATTTTATAAACAGAACTAAACTTTGTAGTATTATAGATGATAGTACGGAACCCTTCGTGCGCGAGTCCGACTCGCACTTGGCCGATTATTTTTTTTTAATGTTACATACTTTACTACGGCTTTGCGTATACTAAAGTAAAGTATACGCAAAGTCGCTGTAAAAGTAATTTATATTTTTTACTTTATTGTACACTCAACAGCGTTAAACGTATAAGTTAACAGTGTAACGAAATCGTAATCTTGACTCCAACAATCGCTTTTTCCGCGGTCGTATAGTTTGTTTTTCTTTGTTTTAGCTCTATTTATTTTATTTACTTTCTAAGCTTGTACTTGTTGTATAAGTATAAGTTTAGAAAGCTCAGAAAGCTCCGACAAATAAAAATGGCTGAACCGACTTTGATGAAGCAAAACTTAGAATATTCTCGATGCAATCCTTTCTAACCTATAAGTAGATCAAAATTGGTCCATACGCTTGAGAGCTACGATGCCATATACAGATACACAGATTCACAGATATACAAACGTCAAACTCCACCCCTCTTTTTGGATCTGGGGTTAAAAACAAAGTAAGTCAAATATTTGGAAAGTAAATCGATCTTGTCAAAAACGCAGTTTGGATTTAGTTCCAGGCTTTCAACTGCTGATGTTGCTCATCACATGACCAACTATAGACTGTTTATATAGTATATTAACTGTTTGTATTAATTTATCAAAATAAGTACTCGAATTAGTAGTAAAATATTCGAAAAAAAAATT
The DNA here is from genome assembly GCA_947563715.1 of Lycia hirtaria. NCBI lineage: Eukaryota > Metazoa > Arthropoda > Insecta > Lepidoptera > Geometridae > Lycia > Lycia hirtaria. Next base: position 33,996,104 of record OX387375.1, read on the forward strand.
TTTATTTGCTTAGTAAATAAATAATTAAAATATTTGATTAGTACTTAGGTAATTAATGTATGACTGACGCTCCTTGACTAGGCACCTTATTCTACCGCCACGCCGGCCGCACTGGACTCGCTGTTCCAGGCTGCTGGTAGGTCAGGATAATGTGGCCAGGTACAGGTGATTTCGTCCGTATCCACCAAGCTGGAATGTTCGGCAAATATGCGTGAGTTTGTTGCAAAATAAACAGTGAAAAATCTATTTTAGAGTATGTTAAGACATAATAATTATAATTCATTATAGTTTAAAAATACTTTGAAAGAAAAAAAACTAGATCCAAATGGGTGAGGTACGGTGCCACAGACAGATATACTGACACACAGATTCACAGATTCACGTTAAACATATAATACTCCTATTTTTGGGTTGTAGGTTAAAAACAAAGCAACAACATTACATAGACTTTTCCATGCATCTTAATAATTAGGATCTGAGACTTCATACTTCGAGATGCGTGCCGCATCACCGGTTAAATACGATACTAAATTATGAAACTTATAGTATAGGAGCGATACGGCGATCATTGTTTTCACACGTATCGCGTACACGTATATTTTCATAAGTAAGATCCGTCGAACTTTGCAATTTGTATCTGAGGCAATTTAAATCCTAATGAATTATGGTGATCGATTTTGCATAGAGTTGATGACGAGTTATATGCATTTAAATCTTTGTAAATTCTCTCGTCTTGTATACTAGAATTGTAACTTTGAATTATATTCTGAGCAAAAGGAATGTTGGAAATAAATAACTGCTTAATAGCATCTCACTCATCAACCTCGCTTACAAAATTATCGGAATTCTGAACATCAATCTGAATTTGCAAGTCTTCATAACAATTGAACAAAGACTCAAACTTACCAAGCTTAATTGTCAATTCGGCTAACTCAATTGATGTTAGCGTTTTCTTAACCCTTAGACTATGCAAATAATTTTCAAACTTGGTTATTTGACCCCTTATCGAGCTATGTTTAGTTAAAACTTCGGGTAATACTTTTAAAATATTTTATATTGCTATAAAATATTTTAAAAGTATTACCGCGCATGGTAACATCCCTACTGCGCGAGCGTCCCGCGCCGTCTTACAAGAGGCGGGGAGGGTTCACCGGTTTACCGGAGAGAATACACGTATAACTGCGCGCCGCGAAACCCCCGTCGCGAATCACTTTCTTGTTTTCTTGTATAGTGTATCGAACCCTAATCTGTGTCACACAATAAACTTATAAATAGTGTGTGTGGCGTTTTACTTCAATATTATTGGGATCACCTCCCACGGATCCCTTAATTTGCAAAAATTTCACCTTCCATTTTGTATATAAACTGTTTGTAGGTATTAGTTTAACAAAATAAATACTCGTATTCGTAGTAAATATTTTTAGCAAAAATATGATTTTATAAATTCAATTAGTAATGAAAATATGGCTTACACTCCTCGACTAGACAGACACCTTATCCCAGCGCCGGCCGCACTCGACTCGCTGTTCTAGGTTGCTGGCAGGTCAGGATAATGTGGCTAGGGGGGCAATTCAGTTATTCAATACCGATCCGTAACTGAACCTTGTGCGAAACATTTCCTGTCGGCTGCTATCTTTTTTGATTTAGTAACGAGCGAAGGACGTGTTACGTTTCATCAAATGTGTCAATTGTATGACATAAAAGTGACTGAATAAAATAAAAAACTATGGCGGCCGGCGGGAAACACTCCACATATGGTTCGGCTATGGAGCGGTCTTGAATAAATGAATTGGGCCCCAGGTACATATGATTTCTTCGGTAGCCAACAAGCTGGGGCCCAATTCAGTTTAACAAGTTAAAAAACGCGTTCCAGTAAATTAGGATTTGCAAGATAACGCATTACTGAAGCAGAGGATATGAATGAGGAATTATATTTCGATTTATTTTACTTGTATCAAGTTTTGCAATCTTCAGACTGATATAGCTTCACCAAGTTGAACAGTTGAAGTCATCACATCCCAGCGCTGCGCTCGACGCCGGAGCACTGTTCTGAATTAACGTTACATTCTCTGGATACCGTTAAGCGCTGAACTTCAAAATGTATCTGAGAACAATGTGTGGTACATGACATAATCGCTATTTTAGTAAATGAATATTCCGGCATTTTGGACAAAATTCATTAAAAAAAATTGGTTGCCTGTTAAGTCGGTTCACGAACGATAGTTTAACGTCATAACAAAACATTGCTGAAATGCAAACGTTACAATGAGCGTAACGGGACAATGAGTCATCCTTATTCGTGCGTGCAGCCGGCGTTCATCATTTTAGTAGACATTGTCAAGTCAAAAATGTAATGAGTATTGAACTGCTTGAATTAGTCAAGTTACCCATTATCCTAGTTGAACGACGCTATGCGATGCGGTTGATTACGTTTTGTTTGACACCGGTCTACGTGATAACGTAGTTTACATGCTACTCATAGCGTTGTTTTGAAATTTTCGTTTCGAGTGACGTCGCATCGCATTACGTCGCTTTGTCGCGTTTGTCGCTTACCTAAGACAACGGGCTACTAAATGTAGAATTATCATTTCAAAATGTAGAATAATCACTCCCAAATATATTTTTTGGTCGATGCAATAATTAAAACGCTATTCGTTCCTTTCTTGGAGCGTCCCCAAGTCCCAAGTGCATAGAAATGTTATTACCGTGCTGGCGGCAGTGGCGGCATTATCTGCTCCAGTGTTATTTGGTGGATTAATTAATACTTCTCGCGGTTCTGTTTACAGGGACTACAAGTACCACGAGATCAACGATCGAGCAGGTTGGTTACAACTTGTTCTTGTTATCAAAAAATCTCAACTGATGTCGAGTATAAGTTCTAATTACTCACATCGACAAATAAGTGTATTTTTTTTATTATAATAAAAAATAGATCTACGATTGACCAACTCGCCTGTTGTTAAGCGACGGCTTGGCCGAGGATGGAGTTCGTCGATCTAAAAGATATCTATTCACTCTAGCCTTGAAAATTCCAAGATTGTATGTAGTTCTCAGAAAACAGAGATGGCGCCAATGAATTACATTTCTGTGCAGTACTCATAAAGAACATGGACCGATATCCCTGAGTACGGATTTTTGGCATTTCAATGAGGAATGATAAGTGAACGTTAATATCCCGTTACACACAAACATACATACTCCCGAAAAACATAACTAATTCCTTCTTACGCAGTCGGGTAAAAAAGAGCGAGATCTGCGCCTTAACAGTAATGTAAGTACGTTTACCACCCTCAATACTCATAAATCACACAATACAACATTAGCTTACCACAAACATTAGCTTATTTTTTCAGCCTCCGCATTCGTCCACAATAGTAAGAAAGAAATAATTACCGCAATATGTCCCCGTCGGCGTCAGATTAACGAGGATGCATTATGATTGATGGAACTCTACGTTGGGGGCTAAAGGTGGTTTTTGTGCTTATACAGATAGAGAGGTTTTTATTAATTCATCATCATAATCTCAGCCATAAGAAGTCCACTGCTGGACATAGGCTTCTCCCATGGACTTCCAAAAAGACCGGTTGGAAGCGGTTTGTATCCAGCGTCTTCCGACCACTTGTATGAGGTCATCTGTCCATCTCGTGGCTGGTCTTCCTACGCTGCGCTTGCCGGTGCGTGGTCTCCACTCGAGAACTTTCGGCCCCTCAGCCATCAGTTCTATGTGCTATCTGGTAACACACACAGGGCCCTGATTCCGTATGCCTATCGGCCGCGTTACATGAAATAGACGAGCGTGTGTGACAATGAAAATTTGACATTAGAATTTTAAGCTTAAAGTGAAATTTTCATTGTCAACGTACTCACGTCTAGTTCACGTAAGGCGACTGGTGGTCATACGGAATAAGGACTCTGGTCGTAAACTTTCGACTTGAAAAATCAAATCAACGCATCAAAATGTTAATCTAAATCGTTTAGTACAACTTTTGGATATTTCAATGAAAAATGAATGTGCTTGTTATGTCGTGGCAATATTTCTAGTATTTTTTAGTTGTTAATTTGTAAAAATATTTTGATGTTTTGCTATAAAATATCGTCATTGAAAACACGAAGACTAAGAGTTTTTCAATACACAAGAGCACAATTCACCGCTATTGCGATCGCCATTTCTTGGCTAACCCTCTCCGGCTAGCAACTGGAGAAACAACATTATTTAAAGAACCTATTTCTTTTTATACTCTAAAATTATTTATTCAGTAGGTATCTCTGAGCCAGCGCGCTGCGCAAAATAGTAAAAACCCAATTTTATATTCCACAAAAATTCATTCCTAACTACGTCTAAGTAAGTGAGCTTTGCTTAGAAATCTTTTACTTAGATACGTGATACATGGGTATTTGTAGGTTTTTTTTGTGTGATTAGTTACTGAGAAAACGTTTTTCTAAAATTAAAATTAAGCGATAAAATTAATTCAACCAATCTTTTACACTTAGCCCTATTTAGGGTTCCGTAGTAATTATTTATGGTAACATTGAATTTCATGTTTCTCAGTCTGTCTCTGTCCGTATTTTACTCAAAAACTATTAGCAGTAAGCCGATAAAAATATTACAAAATTTGAATAATAGCAGAGGTGGAGCTCGACGTGCGCAGCTATCTCTCTCGTGCATCACAACATTTCTAAACATATAAAATCATTGATTAGGGATATTAGAAACGTGAGAAACGAATTGTTTATAAAAAAAAGAAAATAAAAAAAAGAAAAAGAAGAGTTGTTTGTATAGGAAAAATATTTAAAAAAGTTTTAAGAAAGTCTTTGATATCTTTTAAATTGGCTTAGGAGTAGGAAGATATATGTTTTTTCACTGCTCCATCACCAGTGTCAAGTGATATCTGAATAAAACATTTCTAAAGTATTACTTCTTACTAAATTAACAAATTCATTTGTCAGCAGGGATATAACCCTGAACAATGATTTTATGTTTAAAAATGTTGTGATGTTTGAAAGAGATAGCTGCGTGCGTTGAGCCAATTCTAAAGGCTTATCAAAGTTACTTACATTACTGTATTTTTTCTTGAAATAAATAAGACCTATTCTCCCGGGATTAACGGAAAAACTGCACAACTGATGTTATTTATGGCTGAGCTATACATTCTCAATAATACGTCCTCACTAGTAAGGCAAAAAAAAAACTGATCGAAATGGAAAAGCAATGAGTCACTTAACTCGAATCAAACTGATGCTCATTAATGGCTATTGCACATTACATCACTTAATAAGTAGATTGCAAAATGCTTTATCTCTAAAAGAAATGATATCAAATGGCAAAAATATAATATTTTTTCATATGACTGTTTACAAAATAGTTCGAAGTTGATGACAGGTCATGATTGGCACATATTTGATGACTATCCGTGGTTATCACACGTTTGATAACTGGTCATGAGTAATATGCATTTGATAACTGATCGTGACTTGAACGCATTTGATGACTGGCTGTAAGTGCAAAGAATTTGTTAACTGCCAGTAAGTGTGAGTGATATTTATTTGGTTACTGGTCGTCGACGCCAAACATTTCTTGGTTGTGAATGGCACTCATTTGATGACTATTCGTGGTTATCACGTTTGATTAATGGTTATGAGTAACACGCATTTGACAACAGATCAAATAGATACGGATTTGATAACTGATCGTGACTTAAACCCATTTTATGTCTGGCTGTAAGCGCAAAGAATTTGTTAATTTACTGTGAGTCGAACGCATTTGATGACCGACTATGAGTGGAACAATTAAAGACAGATCGTGAGTGGCACTCATTTGATGACTGGCCAATTATTGTCGCAACTATCACACTTTTGATGACTAGTTAGTTAAATTTGATAGTTCGTTTTTGACGAGATTTTTAACCGACTTCCAAAAAGGAGGAGATTGTCAATTCCACTGTACTTTTTTTGTATGTTTGTTAAACGATTACTTCATCAATTATGAATAGATTTTGATATTTTTTTTATTTAGTAGGTCATACCTACTTTAGAAGTAGTCCTATAGAAATTTTATCGAAATCGTTCCGGTACTTTGATTTTTTATAAAAAATAACTGGAAATATGTTAACCAAGTAAACTAATTGCGTATTTTGAATAAGTTTTTTCATTATTTTACATTTTAATCACTTTATTAACTATTTACAACTTAAAAATAAACATATAGTACATAAAAATAAAATAACAATAATAATCTACAAAACACTATAATACAAAAATTCCATCTAAAATTCCGTCGTTAGGCAAGGTTCCCAGGACGCTGGCCGCGTTTCCCCGTTGAATAATTAAACTCAACCTTTGCTTGAAAAACGCGCCAGCCCTGGGATCCCCCGAGGCGAGGACCAATCTCTTGCCGATGTCTTTGCAAAACATCTTCATGTCTGAAGACCACGGACCCATCGTCTCCACAGCAAGCGCAAGGAACTCATAGTGAGTAGTAATGGTTGAATACTTTCTATGTTTATTCACTTGCGCTTGCTGAGCCGCGGCGCCGACACTGCGAGCCGAGCTGATGACGTAGGACGGTGCCAGGGTGTCTACGCATGTGGCGTCCCAGACCAGAGCCCGGCCGAGACACCAAGGGATCAAGGTGGCACCGTCTGGACGCTTTCCATCATCCCTTACCATTCCGCTCGGTTCCAATGTCGACGGCACGGATGCTGTAGAGAGTGCCCGTCGAACTAAATCGTTAATAGCCCAATGACGATATTGGCGACCGGCACTCTTAAAGCACGAAAGTCCGTGGTGTCCTAATTGGTCCGCACCTCGTCCGCACTGGCAGAGATGAGACTCGCACAACTTAGCTCCCACCCGCAGACCTACAGCGATGCGCAGACAACTGGGGTCGAGTAAAGTACCTATATGATCGGAGGGGAGAGCATGTAGCCAATGACCCGACTCCGCCTCTGATACAGCTAAGAGACGCGCTCGGTCCGTGTTATCTGCAGCTTGCTCCAGTAGGGCTTTGTGTGTAATTTCGATTAGCGGTAGATCCCACTGAGACTGATTTTTTTTTTCGGTGGGAACACTAACACCCGAGCACGAGGCACACCAGGCCGTTAAAGCTTCCGCCTGGCAAGCAACCCGAACATCAGCTACTGAATTTAGGATTGTGCCGATGAGGGTCAATTTTATGATCATTTTAATTATAATATATTAAATTAAATATTAAATCTATAAAAATGTTTTGGTATTACTCATAAATAAGAATACACACACAAAAATTAGCACGTGGTATAGCAAAAATATTCTTATAAATGTCCTCTCAAAGAGACAGTGACCCCTATGTTAGAGAGGAGTGACCCCATTCCAAATTTATCACGAGCAGGTGTCACGAACAGTTTTATCGTGAATTCACGTGCTTCTATATTTTAATCAGTCCGGCGTCAGTACTCATGCAGTGTGCTAGGAGCATAATGGAAATCGATAGACACGCACGTCTTCCATTAACTGTTAATAATAGGTAGGTATAGTGTGCAGTGAACTTTATAGCTGCTCTGGTAAAGATTAAATTAAAGACTCCAGTGATATCGAGTCACATAAAGTTGATTAATGGATTGTCTTTTATTAACCAACTTCCAAAAAGAAGGAGGTTCTCAATTTGACTTGTTTTTTGTGTAAGTTTGTTGTTTTTGGAAGTCGGTTAAAACGGTTAGTCGGTTATTTAGAAATAATCTTACAATGTAGAATTATGAACATTTTTGTTAAGAAACACCTGTTTAAAAACAAGCTCTTTGCTTTTAGCGATGAAACCCATTAATGGAAATCAATAGGCACGCGTGTTTCCATTAACGGTAAACACTCCGATTGTGCTGAGTGCTTTCACAGATCTCAACTGAACAGAAGGACAATTCCTGATAGTCCCCTATATAGTAGAAACATAAGAATATGTAGACCCATCTCTGCAGGGTTAGCATGGAAAGTAGACAAATAGTCTTTCCACCGTTTTATCCACCTTTCAAAGGAAAAACGGTGTAAACGTAGGTAAAAACAGTTTGTATACCTCCCATGCTAGGCCGAGGAACTATCAAGAATTGTCCTTCTGTTCAGTCATCATGTCCTCATCTGGTGTCAGTAAATTGGTAGTGACAATTGAAAACTTGTATGGAATTTTACTGACAATAACCGAAAAGTCACCTTTCATCATTTTATTTAAAAACTCACTTGTGCGAGTTAAATAATCAATAATCATCATCATTTTCACAACACACACAATCACGACTCTAAGAAAATAAAACAACACAGTGACACATATTTACTTTATCCATTCTACCTACCATGTTCTGCCATAATCTATCCTATGAGCTGTCTTGTTGATCATTTTCGAATGGTTAATTGATATTATTTGTTGAGTATGCTGTAATATTGTACTATAATGCCGTAATATTGTACTATAATGCCGTAATATTGTACTATAATACCGTAATATTGTACTATAATGCCGTAATATTATCAGAATTTAAAATGCGTTTTTGGACTTGCCCTAGCGTAACTCCTAAATAGCTGCTCCAGGGGTATAGTTGGCCTGATTGTAATTAATAGGTATACAATTACCGTGTCGCAATGTTTCTCTACGATTGCATGGGAAGGCAATCTAAGTGTTTGCGGGATACTCGTAGATGTCCTGTTTCTCGGTGAGTCATCGATCCTCAATATAATGCGACTATCCCTTATATGGAACAGACGTACCAAAATGTAGAAATGCGCAAAATCGTTAATACTCTGGAAATATTAAAATAATGTTATTTAAATTTGTATAAATTTCATAAATTTGTGGATAAAAACCAAAGTACTAGTGTTTCTTTTTTCCGTTTGACCTGACGGCGGTATAAACGCTTAAGGCATTTTAAAACGTAATTATTTAGATAAATAGGTGTTAAATGTAGGCTAAGTAAGCGGAGCAGAGTAGGTTGACCAATGGAGTCTATTGCAACAGTCAGGACCGAGGGAATTTCTATTATAAGAGAGAGAGAGAACTATAACCAGTAGTGGAATAGATTTGCCTGTGGAAGATGATGCTGATGAACTAAGTAGTTTTTTATAACACTGTCAGTTTTAAAGTATTTTTGCCAAAGTTAACCTTCTGTTCCCTAGAAGGTAAATCTCAAGTATTTTTCTCTCTTTCTGGGATCATTCGACTTAATTGATGCTAACACCGGCCCAAATAGATCTAGGTCGTATAAATAGGCTGATAAAATACCTTTGTGCTCTTGTTTGATTAAAGATAAGGATTCTTCCAGTGGGTCGTTGAACTTTTGTCTTAGAAAGCCGAAATTGATCTTCAACTAAACCTGGTTTCGAGTTAATACTGGGTGAAGTTTTTGCTAAAGCTGAAGAAGTAGGCGGGGTACGAAGTTGTCAGACGTCCGCCTAAATGTTATACTGACTTCAAAAAGAAGGAGGTTAACAATTCGGTTGTATTTTGTTTTTGTTTGTAACAACATAACTCCGGAATTTATAAACTAATTTGTATAATATTTATATGTTTTTTTTTTATTTCAAAGGAAATATTTTCAGATTGATCTGATAGAAATTTCATCATTTTGAAGTCGGTTTATCGGGTTTTAAACTATTAATTGTAGAATGAAGCCCATTGCCTTACATACAGACCGTTACCTACACCTAAAAATTGAATTAAAAGTTTTTTTTTTATGTCACTATAGCTTGGCAAAAGTGCAAACTACAACAATTTCTTTATTTTTTTCTACCTACTCACACCACATGCCATATTTTTATCCTGTGACCTCTAGCACTGAAAAGTAATTTCAACGTCAGGTCTTGAAATGATACAAAATATAATAATAATAAAATGCCTTTATTTCCTTATTTTTTATCAGCTCTGTTTGTACAAACCGTCCCACTGCTGGGAACGGGCCATCTTCTCATTGTGAGAAGGGTTTTGCCAGAGTCTGCCACGCTGGCCAAGTGCGGGTTGGCAGACTTCACACATCTTCAAGATCATTGAGAACTCTTAGACATGTAGGTTTCCTCACGATGTTTTCCTTCACCGTTTGAAGTTGGCGGCAATCAATAATACGCACATAACTTCGAAAAGACAGAGGTGCGTGCCGTGGGTTTCGAACCCAGGACCTGCGGATCGCAAGTCAGACGGTCTCACCACTTGGCTGCCTGAAACTCCATTTCCTTAATAAGCAAATTAAAAATTAATATATTTTGTTAAGGTCCCTTACAGGGTATCAGCCTCCTCCAATAGTCTCCATGTTTGTTTGTCCTCTGCTTTTTTTTTACAGATACAAAATATACATAGATAAACAATATTTACGGTTTTCAAATAAAAGTTGTGTCGTTATTAGTGAGTAATATACAATTTAGTTTGAAAAAATAATATTAATAAACGATTAGTCAAAATTCAAATAAAGATCACGGAAATCTATTTATCAAAATTATTGTATTTTATTCGGATTTCACAAAAAAAGTTTGTAACAATACGACAAGTACTTGGTATACATCATATTCTATTTATTTTGATGTTTAGATGCAGGTCAAACCAATACAAGCGTGTTAAAATAAACTTACCATACACATACATACATACAGGCATACACTGTGCTCTTTATAAATTCCCCAAATCCCCGGCCTACATGCAAATGGGACAGTTTTCTATCCCCTCTACGTAATTGCAAAGTTGTGAAGGTTGAGTTTCATAAATTATGCAAATCTGGATGTATCCGAGCTAGACATGCGCTTATTAGATTAAAGAATTATTCGAATGGGAGTGCATAGTGTGATACGAATGAAATAATTTTGGTAGATACGAGTATAAAATAATCGGCCAAGTGCGAGTCGGACTCGCGCACGAAGGGTTCCGTACTATCATCTATAATACTACAAAGTTTAGTTCTGTTTATAAAATAACGAGAAATCAACGAAATTCCAAGTAGTAAATTGCAAACTTATAAGTAGGTTTTCGATACACATCCGGGCAGCAAGACGACGCTTGCGCGAATACGCACGGCTATGGCTTGGCTCGCTCCGTGATGTTACCTCCCCCGCTACCCCGCTAAACCGGCGCTCGCACCGCGTTTAGATGCACGGATTATTTTCATTTTGTGAGTTTTTATGTATTAGATTAGGTATTTATTTTTATAGTTAATATATTTCTAAATATTTACTTACAAATATTCAAGTTTCTACCTTTTAATTGAGATCGAGTAAAAATTGCTTAAAAATTACGTTTGTTGTATGGGAGCTCCCCTTTAATATTTACTTTATTGTTATTTAATTATTTATTTTGAAAGGTAATATACAAGTAAATATTCTGTGAAAATTTGAAGCGTCTACCTGTTACCGTTTTTAATATTGAGCAAAAAAATACGAAAAAAACAGGTTTATTGTATGGGGACCCCCCTTAATATTTAATTTTTTTTTAATTTTTAGTATTTGTTGTTGTAGCGGCAACAGAAATACATCATTTGTGAAAATTTCAGCTTTCTAGCTATCACGGTTTATGAGATACAGCCTGGAGACAGACAGACAGACAGACAGACAGACAGACAGACAGACAGACAGACAGACAGACAGACAGCGAAGTCTTAGTAATAGGGTCCCGTTTTTACCCTTTGGGTACGGAACCCTAAAAAACATCTCCAGATGATTATATTCGAGCTGGAACGATTATGTATTGATAAAGACAAAGGTTTTCTAATTATATTACAAGTAAATTTAAGTGTAAGAAGAAACGAGTCTAGTTTTATTTAAATATTAATGATACTTTACAATAATGTATGGAAGCAGGTCCGGCTAGAATTGTCATACCATACAACAAAAGCTGATAAATGCTAAAATCGTAACAGGCCTAAAAAACCGCCAAAAAACGACTGGATCGAATTTGATGATACATAGCTAAGAACACTTTCGATAAAATCTTTCAAACAAAACAAACTAGATCAAAATCGGCTAATTCGCATTATCTAACTGGCAAAATTCCGTTGATAAAATATTAAATCACAGAGAGCGTGTGAACAGTTCATTTATTTCATCGTTTCATTTGATTTGTTTGTAGACTTCAATAGCGGCTTTTTTTTCGTGCAGAAGCGCGTTCAGACTACAAAGTCGCAATAGATAATACATAATACATACATAATTATACTATTAAAGTAAGCATTATTCGAATAACAAATCTAAGTTCGAATAATACATTCGAATGACCCCTGAAATGACCATTTCCATTCCACTCATCCCTAATCAGGACAAAAGGTAGCTCTTGGACAGTTCTGTTTATTTGGGTTTGAGTACTTAGGACCCATTGTTAACCTTCACTTCAAGTAAGATCTTACTACGTGGTAATAAAACATAATTTTGAATACGGTTACATTCAAAGAACAGTGAAGAAGGTAGTATTAGCAGTTAATATAACGTTAGAATGTTTAATTTAGAGTATTAAATAAGATTACACGTCGTTTTTAAGAAAATCGTAGTAGGTAGGTACTAACTTCTTTATTTTTAGGCTGAAAAGAAAAACAATTAATTACACCAACAACACAATTAATTATTATATTATTAATTAATTAATTATAGTTTAAAAAACTGAAACAACCGACTTCAATTGCGCAATTTTATTTTAAAATCCAAACTGAACCGATTTAGCTGACATTTCTATGCGATCAATCTAAAAGTACCTATATCCTTTCAGACAAAAAGTTTTATTTTTATTTGGTTTATAAATAACGAAGATATACTGTAACAAACATACAGTCAACAACAAACAAACAACAATTGAGAACGTCCTTTTTGAAGGCGGTTACTCGCATCCTGTGTATTTTGAAAGTGCAACACCCAAGATGGGTACTTCGGCGTATCGCACCGCAAGTGGTTCGAACCGCGGTCCGAATCACCCAAGAGCTCTTTTTGAATAGGTCCTTTCGCACCGCGGTGCGAATCGACCAATATCATTTTGGAATAGGTCGATTCGGACCGCAGTTAGGAATAAAACAGTTCTCTTTTTGGGTGAGTGGGTAAATTCGAGCAGAGAAGATTATGTAGTTTGATTACATACGTAATACCTTACAGTACAATCAGGCACAAAATAACAGGAAAAACAAAATAATTAAAGTAATTGTTTTTAGGGTTCCGTACCTCAATAGGAAAAACGGAACCCTTATAGGATCGCTTTGACCTTTATCTCGGGAACGCGTGAAGGTATCGAGTTGAAATTAAAACCATATACGCAAATCCATAGTATCTTGCTGCAAAAAGAAAAATAAAGTTTCTAAGCTTTCGTAAAAAAAGTTACAGCCGAATATATCGTAAAAAACACACACAATTATCACACAATTAAAAATTAATGTAAAATGATGCACACAATTATCACATTTACCTCCGAACTAGTTGGATGAAGGGTGGCTGTATGTGATGGAAGAAAGTCCAAACAATATCGAAGCCACTAAGTTCAACGATTATTTCGTTAAAACATGGCTAGAACATGATATACTTTCAAAAACATGGAACACATACAATCAAATTGACAGGACCAACAATATTATGGAGTCATGGAATAAAAAAATAAAGAAGATAATTCCCTAAAAACCCCAAAATAGCACAATTTCTTGAGGGAATACAAAAAGATGCCAACTTTTACTCTTGTATAATAAATAGACCAGGTGACATTCAAATTTCGAAAAGAAAAGTAGGTACCATCAAATGAACCGAAGAATTAATAACATTATACAAGAGTTATTGGCTGGAGATATAACTGTCGGCCATTGCTTGGATAAATTAAGAGTTTAGTCTTGTATGATATTACTAGCTACTACTGATATAACATTATGATATTACTAGCAGCGCCCTGTGGTGTCACCCGCGTAGTGATGAAAAATGGTGATAATGATGAAATATAGCCTATGTCCTTCAAATCTTTCCTCTTTATTTTTTTATGCATGATAGATCTACGATTGACCACCAACTCGCCTGATGTTAAGCGACGGTTTGGCCGAGGATGGAGCTCGTCGATCTAGTCTAGAAGATATCTATTCACTCTAGCCTTGAAAATTCTAATATTATTATTAGGTTTAGTGTAGTTGAATTCTTCGGTTTATTTGAATAGTAGCTAAGTATTCATTTCGGAATTTGTATGTCACCTAGTCTATTCGACTCATTAAAGATAAAAGACTTGTAAACTTTTATCTTTGTTGATTTTGAACATTTTACATCTATGATTTTCGATGATTAACTAATTAGTATATTATAATGTTTCTATGGAGTATTGCTAGGCTGCAAGCCTAGCAAAATGTATGAAATAAAGAAATAACACGAAAAAAATCAAAACTGGGCGATGGCAATATAATATAGTTTTTTTTTTCACTAACCACTTTTTCACTCATCTATACAAATAAATAATTGAAATCCTTAAATTTTTGATATGAATTCAAATCGGACCTACGAAAAGAGCATCGGGGCGTTTCTTTATGGTCCGAATCGACCTATTCCAAAATATGTCTTGGGCCATTCGCACCGCACCAACCACTGCGGTGCGAATCGGCCCATTCAGAAACAGTACATGGGCGGTTCTGTGACGTTCTCTACGGTTCCCCTATATATTTATTCTTTCCTTTCCTGTCCTTGAGAAAGAAACAACCTTACTATCAATCGTAGGGTTATTTTTCTACATCATAAATGCGCTAATAAAGATCTACAATTCATTTTAGTACAGTGTCCTAAATATTTATGTTACATTTAATGCTGAGGAAATTGAGGATTTACCGGCCATTTGTACGCAGTAGTGGCTTGAATTAAGAAACGAGTTTTAATGTTATGGGGTCATGTACTCACCGAATCTCCCGGCGGCGGACACTTGGCACTAACTGTCACTTCACTCGGAGTCCTGTGGTATAAATAAAAGAAATTGCTACCGCATCCAAAATTCACATACCTAACCTAATCTACTACATAATAAAACTAAACATAACGAGTACAATTTCACTTAAAAAGGAAACACAGATTATGTACGTCGAGCTGTTTGATTATTTTCACCCTGAAAGATAACTCACGCGCAATTCCCCCAATGAGTATTATCAAAGGCAAAATAACTAGTATTTCACACAAGAACCGTGCCCCACCTGCAATGTTTACGTGAGTTTAGGTATGATTTTCACGTTCCTAATAAATATTGTCTCAATAATTTGTATATGACAATATATTAGGAGGTTTAACTATTAAAGTTAGGTGTAAACCGCTTTCTCCAATTCGTAGATTTCAACAGGAACAAAAATGATTTCTGGACCGGAAAAGATGTCCTCTTTCATCGTCGCTCAGGATAAGCAGTAAGTAAAAAAAAACAAAAAAAAATACTGCGTTTCACTCGATATTTGTAGCTTGGTGGAAAACAAAAATAACAATAAATAAATTTCCATTTCAGCGTCGTTCAGCAGTAAGAAAAAATAAATCAACAAAAATACTGCGTTACTCTCCATTATCGTGGTTGGTGGAAAATACAAAAATAATTAAAAATAAATTTTCCATTTTTCAGCATCGTTCAGCAGTAAGAAAAAAATAAATCAACAAAAATACTGCGTTTCTCTCCATAATCGTGGTTGGTGGAAAACACAAAAATAATAAAAATAAATTTTCCATTTTCAGCATCGTTCAGCAGTAAGAAAAAATAAATCAAAAAAAATACTGCGTTTCTCTCCATAATCGTGGTCGGTGGAAAACACAAAAATAATTAAAAATAAACTTTCCATTTTCAGCATCGTTCAGCAGTAAGAAAAAATAAATCAACAAAAATACTGCGTTTCTCTCCATAATCGTGGTTGGTGGAAAACAAAAAAAATAGAAAATAAATTCCACTCCGTCTCAACCTTACTCCTTCCCAATGCGCGTTCTCGTAATTAAATAGGTAAGTAAGTTAGACCTCCAACAGACAATTTTCGTTAGACCTACTTCGCCTTTGTATTCAGGAAATATAACTCACGTTCTGGTTAAGTAGTGTTTATAAATAGTGAGTGTAAATTCAAACAGCCTGAAGTCGAACTAGTGTTCCCCAGTATATATTAATATACAAAAAACCAAATTTAGTCTCCCTTTCACTGAACAATAAGGTACATAGAATTTAGGAGGTAAGCACTAAGTATACTTAGCTTTAGAACCCTCCTGCAGCTTTTAAACAATCACCCTTCACTATTGTAATGTCCACACACACAAACACACATCACTATGACTGCACTATTTGTTTTCTTAAAATCTATGTAATAAACTGGCGTTGTACTCGGCGCACGCGTCGGTTAATTCTGTCAGGAAATGGTATGGGCAATGGGCGTTTTTTCCTCCCCGCAGCCAAGCTACCCCTCTCTGACCCTGTCCCATCCCATTGGTCATCTAACATTTATTCCTGCCCCTAATAGGAGTCTCCCGTGCTTTGCTGCACAAAAAAAAACAGTGCGATTTTAATAAATTATCCTCACAAGCGTCTCAATAACCATTCCTTTCGACATGTGTTTTAAATAAATCTGTCCCCATCTTGATTGCTATAAGCGTTAGGCAGTTTAACCTTTTTTTTTCCTTATCACACGTGGGAACAGCTATTGGCCGTTACAGTTCGCACCGCGGTTCGAATCACATGCGGTGCGAAACACCGAAGTACCCGATATATGTACGTATATGGCCAAGATACTGAAAGGCTTATTCTTGAAAGTGCTGAGAACTGAGATTTGCCATACTTTTACTTCATATTTAATGAGTATAACCTCTCTATAGATAAAATCTCATTGGCCCCATGACTCTAGCCTCTTATAAATTTTCTATTTTCTTTCTTATACTCAACCAACATCATGCAACACCAATCGAGCGTAAAACATTTGTTACGGTATAATATAAAATATATAAAAAGTTAGCGCCATCTTGAATCGTAACCGGTTTATGTGTACATCGTATCCGGAGTTTTACTTCGGGTACATTATGGATGCAAAACGCGATTACATTGTAGGTGGAAGTGTTTTTCTGGATCCGATAGAGTTTATCCGGTTTTTTTTGAATTCCGCCTTTATTTTTTGGCCGGACGTTACAGAAGATTAAATTCTGTTCCTGGAAGTATAAGTCACAATACGAAAATCACTCATATGCAGTCGGGTATTTTGTTTTTGTTTTAATAGATATAAATATATACTTGACTCTTTACGCCAGTTTACATCGAGTATGCGTACAAACGCATACTTTGTCACCTTGGTAAAGACTTCCAACCCAAGTACAGAATATATGAGGGTTCAAATCCTTTCGGATGTGTGAACTTTTTGAACTGTCTATAAATTTGTAAATATCTTTTTAACAGTATAGAACTCAATCTTGTTACGCTCATTAGATCTTGATTGAACTCTACTTTTGATTGATTCCAGTCTCATAATATGTCAATTCAGGTAGATTACCCAACAAAAATTAGCCGGCATAGATCCGGCATATTCAGTTGACGTTACATTTCTAGCTTTTCACGTAACGGTTTTAACGATAAAAAGGTCAAATATATTTTTTGGTTAGAATAAAGGGAAAACACGACATGTACAAACAAAACAAGGAAAAGATAATAACTAATGATTTGTAAAAGGTCACTGTTAGTGGTTTATAAAATGTATTTGAAAAATATTATATGCTATAATGTCGTGTTTTTAAAATAATCGGCCAAGTGCGAGTCGGACTCGCGCACGAAGGGTTCCGTACTATCATCTATAATACTACAAAGTTTAGTTCTGTTTATAAAATAACGAGAAATCAACGAAATTCCAAGTAGTAAATTGCAAACTTATAGGTAGATTTTCGATACACATCCGGGCAGCACGACGACGCTCGCGCGAATACGCGCGGCTATGGCTCGCTCCGTGATGTTACCTCCCCCGCTACCCCGCTAAACCAGCGCTCGCACCGCGTTTAGATGCACGGATTATTTTCCTTTTGTGAGTTTTTATGTATTAGATTAGGTATTTATTTTTATAGTTAGTATATTTCTAAATATTTACTTACAAATATTCAAGTTTCTACCTGTTAATTGAGATCGAGTAAAAATTGCTTAAAAATTACGTTTGTTGTATGGGAGCCCCCTTTTAATATTTACTTTATTGTTATTTAATTATTTATTTTGAAAGGTAATATACAAGTAAATATTCTGTGAAAATTTGAAGCATCTACCTGTTACCGTTTTTAATATTGAGCAAAAAAATACGAAAAAAACACGTTTATTGTATGGGGACCCCCCTTAATATTTTATTTTTTTAAATTTTTAGTATTTGTTGTTATAGCGGCAACGGAAATACATCATTTGTGAAAATTTCAGCTTTCTAGCTATCACGGTTTATGAGATACAGCCTGGAGACAGACAGACAGACAGACAGACAGACAGACAGACAGACAGACAGACAGACAGACAGACAGACAGCGAAGTCTTAGTAATAGGGTCCCGTTTTTACCCTTTGGGTACGGAACCCTAAAAATATCATGCCTTTGATTCTTCATTTGAGAATCACATTTAAATGATGGTAGGTTTATCATTGTAATTATATAAGAATGTGAGGCGTATTGTTTAAGTATGAGTGTTATTCTTGTATGGATCTTTGATCTGAAATAAAGATTTTATCTCTAGAGCGGTTATACTCATTGAATATGAAGTAAAAGCATGGCAAAGCTCGGTTCTTAGTAGTTTCGAGGATAAGACCTCATTTTTAAGGTCTTTTATTATCTTGGACTTATATATCTTGGTGATGCACTTTTTAAACACAAAGTATAGCATTGTCACTGTTCACAAGTCATGACACAAAACGTTGCCCGTGTGTCGTGACTGAAAATGAATCCGGCAATTATGTTACTTGAGGTTTGCCACGCAGAGCCGGGGAAACCTATCTACGTATAATAATCATTGGATACAGATACACACGTCAAATTTATAACACCGCTGTTTTTGGGTGGGAGTTAAAAAAATATTATTACAACTTAGGTAGACTACAGAAGTAACTTTCAAACATGATTCCTATGAAGTTATTTAGTCCTCGTTTTGGTTGTTAAGGTAAGTTTGGCGGAAATCCAAATGGCATTGGGATTCGGGACGATACACTCGTCTTATCATATTTCCGTGAAAATGCTTGCAAACATGTTTTACTGGGTATCCATTTTCACTTTGTAAGTGAATAAAGCATTAGGCATTAGGATATCTTATGTAATAGTATTCTACGAATGGCGATACTTTTTCTATTTGAGCAGGTGATCTTTATGGCTACCATGAAATCAGTAAATTTATAACCAGAAGACGACAGACTTGACTAGAGATCTCGCACATCAAAATTGGTCAAGCCGTTTAGGCTGTAGGCGCTCATAAAGAAACACACATACACTCGAAATACATAACCCTCCTTTTTACGCAGTCGCGTAAGAATATGGGAATATTAGATGTGTTTTCACACATCCAATATTTCGTATACCATTTTCATACCTCATAGTTCAGTGGTAGCACGACTGCCTCCTGAGCTGTAAGTCGTGGGTTCGATCCCCACCCAGGGCAAACATTTGTGTGATGAGCATGGTTGTTTGTTCTGTGTCTGGGTGTTTCTATGCTTGTATCTTAAGTAAGTATTTACAAAAAAAAAAAAAAAATGTATTCTATCAGCCATCTAGTTCCATAGTATAAGCTTTGCTTTGTTTGGGCTAGATGGTGTAGTGTGAAATGTCCACCAACATTTATTTTACAATTCAAGAATCCATTTGGGAAATATTAAGCTTACTCCATATTTCGCGTAAGTCGACACGCATATTACCGATTTAAAATAAAAAAAACAATAACACAAATACGAGTCAAATTCAATAAATTCCAGTACTATATAAAAATAATAGTCACCTAAAAATAATGATCATTTTAGATAACTGTGTTATATTTTTAACCGTGAGTTCTATGGAACTAACGAAAATTACCGTGTATTATTAGTTCTATCGAACAAATGAGAGAGATCTCGTTTTAATAGTTCTACCATAGAACTAAAGGGATAAAATCAACAATAGTTCTATGACGTCACAGTTCTCTAGAACTAATGGGAGTTACCGGTTTTTTCGTGGTATTTTCCTGAAAACACGACCTTTGTAAAACCTACCTGCCACAACCTCGTTTACAGACACTCTAAATAACTGGCCTGTAAATACATAGAGCCGTTTGTTTGTCAAACATAAACATCACAGGGCTGTAGTCTACTCTAAAACAAAACCCCAATGACCACTGGCACAACGGACAGTTGCTAAACTTCGATGATTCCCGTTGTCCACCACTGGTGGACAATGACATGCGTTTTTATGAACCATCTCCATTGTCCACCACTGGTGGACAGTGATACATTTTCAAAAAGTTTTCCTTCAGAGTCACAAGGTCTAGTGAGGCAAAAGTTCACTATATTGATATTTTTACGTGTTTATAACAATAATTTAAAATAACAGACAATCCACTGTTTGATAGTTACGGGGACATGAATCTGCAGTTTTTAATGTCAGTCAATACCGGAGCGCTCCATCATAGACCGCAGCCGCTCAACATCAGGAGGGCTGGCGGTTAAGCTCAAGCCATCAATAAATAAAAATAAATGCAAAATTATAAAGTTCTAACACAACGATACGACTAAAGTATATTATGTACTGTATCTAACTATGCAAAATGGAACCGAACGTATTTTATGGTGCCAACCGATAACAGCAATGTTTATTACAATCAGAAACAACAAAAACAGTTTTGTATTCCCTACAAAATATGTCTGAACATGAACGTTACTATTAGCAACTACAAAAAGGCAAAAAGTAGTTTTGACGTACAGGCTTTTTATTAAGGCTTTGCGAGATTCTGAGAATACTAATATATATGGTATTTTGATAGAAAGTCTGTAACACATATGTCAAACACCTCAGGAAATAAAAACACGCTCCAAATTATTGTATTGTCATAAACCTAATTGTGGTCAAATTTCATTAGAAGACTTTTCTAACAAATCCAAACACAGCTATGATACGATGTTCCATCATGAAGTTTCAGTTCACATCTTCCGGCTCCATCATCAGATCAGTTCGACAGTACCATATTATTGTATTGTCATCAGAACTACATACAGCTGGCGATTTTCATGACGCTACGATCCTTGGAAGATGGTTAAATTAGTTACCTTAGATTTCATTACATACAGGTCGACCTAATAAAAGCGTGTTTGTGGTGTAACGAAACTCTTTAGAGTTTCTTAAATAGACAAACTTTAACTATCGTGTTTGTCATATTGTGCCATTCTATTCTGTCATGTCATATTGAAAATTTTATGCATTGATACAGTTTATTTTTGTTGATTAAAACCGTTATTACATAGGTTTTAACTTATTTATCAATTTAATCAACAAAATAATTCCATGCAATGGAAAAGTATCTGCGTCCAGACAAATTGGACATCGACCCATCCGATACCTCCGCCTCGCAAGAATGGGAACATTGGAAGAGGACGTTTGAAATTTTCTTATCATACAACGAAGCTACTGTAAATAACGATAAGATGAAATTAAATCTACTGACTAACCATGTGTCAGCAAAAATTTATTCATTTATTAGCGAGTGCCCTTCCTATGCAAATGCTATGGAAAATCTTCAAAAAATATATGTTAAGCCACGAAACATTATCTACGCTAGACATATACTTGCAACGAGGAAGCAGCAGAATGAAGAAGATGTTGACGCATTTATACGGGCATTAAGATTACTAGCAAAAGATTGCAAATTTGCCAAAGTGGATGCAGAAACGAACAAAAAAGACTGCATCAGGGACGCTTTTATTGCTGGCATAAAATCAAACAAAATAAGGCAACGATTACTTGAAAATTTGACACTTACCCTAGATGAAGCCTACAATCAAGCATTATCTTTGGAAATGGCAGAAATTAGTTCACAGAGCTTTACAAATACCAATTTAAATGCTGTTCAAAGTCTTCAAGAAACTGATAATGAAACAAGACATTCTTCACTCGAGCTTATCTTTGGAGGTCCAAAGGAACCTTTCAAAGTCTGTGGTGTCGCTGCAGCTTCTGTCCCTTCGGTACCTCTGTTTTCCAATGTTACTCCAGACTGCAAACCTTTCGCTGTTAAGTCCAGAAGATACAGCGAAGAAGATAAAAAGTTTATTGGAGAAGAAATCAATAAACTTTTAGCTGAAGGAATTGTTGAAGAAAGTACTTCTCCATGGCGCGCACAAGTTCTAATCTCAAAGAGTACTAATCATAAGAAGCGTCTTGTGATCGATTACTCTCGAACGATAAATAGATACACACAACTTGATGCCTATCCATTGCCAAATATGGAGGAAATGGTATCCCAAATATCTAAATACAACATATTCAGCACTATAGACTTACAAAGCGCTTATCATCAAGTACCGATTTTGCCTAAAGAACGCCAATTTACAGCTTTTGAAGCTCTGGGAAATCTTTATCAATTTCTACGTATTCCGTTTGGAGTCACAAATGGAGTCTCAAGCTTTCAAAGAACCATCGATTGGGTCATTCGTAAAGAAGGGCTTAATGGCACATATGCTTATCTTGATGACATTACAATTTGTGGAAAGACACAAGAAGAGCATGACGATAATTTGCGAAAATTCATGACAGCTGTCCACAAATATGATCTTACTATTAACAAAGACAAGAGCAAGTTTTCGCAACATTCCATTAACATACTGGGATATAATATTAAAGATCATTTAATAAAACCAGACGGTGAGCGTTTGCGTCCTCTGTTGAGCCTACCGCCACCAACTGATCTGCCTTCTCTAAGAAGAGCTATAGGCATGTTTGCCCATTACAGCAAATGGATACCAAATTTTTCCGAGAAAATTTATGCTCTTGCACATACTCGAGTATTTCCACTCAGGGACGAATTAATTGAAGCTTTTGAACTACTCAAAACTGACATCGCAAAGGCTACTATTCATTCTATTAATCACGAAGCACCATTTACAGTGGAAACAGATGCTTCGCAACATTCGATCGCAGCAACCTTATCACAAGCCGGCCGCCCAGTAGCATTTTTTGCGAGAATGTTGAACAATTGTGAACTCAACCACTCTGCTATCGAGAAAGAAGCTTACGCCATTGTAGAATCTTTAAGGAAATGGCGCCATTTTCTTATAGGCAAACCATTTCGGCTCATAACTGATCAAAGATCTGTTTCATTCATGTTTGATAATAAAAAGACAAGCAAAATTAAGAATGAAAAAATACAACGATGGCGCTTGGAGTTGGCTCCATTTAAATATGATATTATATATCGCCCGGGAAAACAAAACGATGTTGCTGACGCATTATCGCGAGTGTGTGCATCGGTGTCACAGAGGAATGAAAAACTGAAATCCTTGCATGAAGCACTATGCCATCCTGGAATAGTTCGTATGAATCACTGGATAAAATCCAAAAATCTACCTTATTCTGCTAAAGAAATTGAAGACATGACAAATTCATGTAGAATATGCTCTGAAATAAAACCTCTATATCTTTGATCAAAGCAACGTCGCCCATGGAAAGACTAAGCATTGATTTTAAAGGTCCCGTACCTTCAAGTACAAGAAATAAATATATACTGACTGTGATAGACGAATATTCACGTTTTCCATTTGCGTTCCCGTGTTCAGATATGAATGCCTCAACAGTTATAAAACATCTAAATGAGATATTTACGATATTTGGCTTACCATCCTACCTGCACTCAGACCGTGGAACTTCTTTTATGGCAGCTGAAGTTAAATCATTTTTAAACTCTCAAGGAGTAGCGACGAGTCGAACTACTCCTTACAATCCGAGAGGCAACGGACAAGTCGAACGCCTCAACGGAACTCTCTGGAGAGCAATACAATTGGCCCTCCGCTCTGCTAACAAACCAATAGAGCATTGGGAACAGGTCCTTCCACAGGCCTTAAATTCTTTAAGATCTTTGTTGTGTACAGCCACTCACTGCACACCTCATGAACGAATTTTCAATCATACGAGACGATCGACGAATGGAATGTCTATTCCTACTTGGTTAACTGAATCACAACGGGTTTTAATGCGGAAGTTCAACCGAACGAATAAATACCAACCTATCGTTGAGGAAGTGGAGTTGCTACATGTGAATCCAGATTACTCCTATGTTAGACTCGCAGACGGACGAGAATCCACGGTTTCTAATCGTCATTTAGCACCACTTGGGCAGGATGGTCAGATAGTCCATGAAGCACCTGAACCATTACATGAATCCAGTGGATCAAACGATGATGATTTCTTTGATGCCAATGACTCGGTTAACGACGAAGAACCATCATCTGCTCAACAAGAAACAAGAGGGACAAACGACCTTGTTCTAGAACAACCTGATAATGAACAGTTACGAAGATCCAGTAGAGAGCGTCGTTTACCAAGTCGATTGAACGATTACAATCTCAATTGACCAGTGGCTTGAAGTTTTCAGCCAGGAAGAATGTGGTGTAACGAAACTCTTTAGAGTTTCTTAAATAGACAAACTTTAACTATCGTGTTTGTCATATTGTGCCATTCTATTCTGTCATGTCATATTGAAAATTTTATGCATTGATACAGTTTATTTTTGTTGATTAAAACCGTTATTACATAGGTTTTAACTTATTTATCAGTGTTAAAAAAAAAACATCACGTCAAACCGAATTTCGTGATAGTAGTTTTAATTTCTTATGCGAACATTTATTAGTTTTACAGAAGTCGCTAAGACACGACGATTGAACTTTGTCTTTTGAACTTTGTCCATGTAAAGCGGTTTTCCGGAAAACCGGAACCCTGTTTCCGAAAAAGAATACGTTCATATAATCATGTCAAAAATGATATCATTTTGTAACACTTCGCCTCTATATAAAAAAAAAGTGTAACATTAATAAACATAGTATCTATATAATTGGACTGGCCTTGTGGCTCAGTTGGTAGTGTGTTTACGTCTACCTGCTGAACTGAAAGGTCGTGGGTTTAATCCCCACCCAGGGCAAACATTTGTGTGATGAGCATGGATGTTTGTTCTGTGTCTGGGTGTTTCTATGTATCATATGTATATATTTACAAAAAAAAGTATATATGTATTCTATCAGCCATCTAGTTCCATAGTTCCATAGCTTTGCTTAGTTTGGGCTAGATGGTGTTGTGTGAAATGTCCACAAATATTTATTATTTATTTATTATTATAATAAATATTCATTAGTTTAACAGTGCTTAGTAACTAGATTATAAATTAAGCCGAATATTGGAATAATCTTATTAGCGATGTCGTTAGGATAACGGCGCCAGTTCCTTCCGTTAAGTAACGACTTGTTGACCCGTCGCGCGTCGTTACGAGGAACGATACGTAATAACTTTACGGACGCCGTTATTACTCGTTATGAACAGTCGCTCAATAAGGTCTTGCCTTTTTATAATGATCAGTTAATTAGATCTCTGGGTAAGATTGGACTTTGGAACAAAAACAGGAAACTGGGTAATATAATGTGATTTTTGTTAATAACGTTAATAAATAAAGTCACCAGCACCAAAGTTACCATGTTAGTAGCTATTACATTTTTTTAGCGTTCTACTAGTATATATTATTGGTACGTTTAGTGCACCATTTTACAATAATTTTCCTTGAGCGCAGCTGTCCCGCGCCGCGGCGGCGTCGTACTTACTTCTGTGCTACGGACAAGAAAACACCGCGCTCAAGAAGTGCGGACTGAGGTACTTAGCGTAAAATACCTAAAATTCTGGGGAAGCCTCGCCTTAAATGTAATAAGTGGAATAGATTATAACTGCTATTTTTTTCTACAATACGTTGTATTTAAATCGGGAAATACTTTTCTTAGTAGTGGTTCATTTTATTCTATTTTAGGTAGGGTGGGAAATGGTAGTCAATAAGCATCCCCATTATTACGACATTTGCAGATCTATTGTTACCTTTCGATTAAATTTTTGATGAAATTTGTATGGAACTAATCTGAAATCTTTCTAAATTAAAAGTATTTTCCAAATTGGAGTTAAGTAAAAGTTAAGTAAATAAAACCGACCAAGTGCGAGTCGGACTCGCACACGAAGGGTTCCGTGCCAGTAGCTATAAAAACGGCAAAAAAAAACACGTTTGTTGTATGGGAGCGCCCCCCTTAAATATTAATTTTATTTTAATTTAATTATTTATTTTCAAAGTGAATAATATAACTCAATATTCAGTGAATATTTCAAGCGTCTACCTGTTTCTGTTATAAATATCAAGCAAAAAAATCACGTTTGTTGTATCGGAGCCCCCTAAAATATCTAATTTATTCTGTTTTTTAGTATATGTTGTTATAGCGGCAACAGAAATACATCATCTGTGAAAATGTCAACTGTTTAACTATAACGGTTCATGAGATACAGCCTGGTTACAGACGGACGGACAGATAGCGGAGTCTCAGTGATCCCTTTGGGTACGGAACCCTAAAAAACGAATTGAGTAGGTAGCTCATTATTTTTTTAAACCAGTTAATAAGCAATTAGCATATAACAGAAATAAATTAACAACTAATTATTATAATTGCGTAGCACATATTGAAATTGATAATTCGAAACACCGTTAAATTAATATAATTAATGATATTTAAACAGATTGCCATTAATTTACTCTCGAGCAGGCGGTGGCAATTTGAGATATTTTGTTCATAATTGGGCTTAAGTCATAAGAAATTAATCAATTCGATAAACATACTTCACAATTATTATACCGGTTAAAAAGGGCCACAATATACATTTGCTTGGCTCATATATCTACTTAGAGAGTCACAATCACTAAGTTTAAATATCTGAGCAGCGATTTACATACTAATATATCAATTCTAATATCATTCGTATAGTAAATCAACGACAGATTACCTGGAGCATATTTTCCTAAAAAAAACCTATTCGCTTATGATTTGAAGACGCCCAAGGCCAGACTATTACTGTGAAATTTTACTTTTGATATTTTTTGATTCTAAGTCAATTATTATTAAATCAATTGTATCATATTTTTTTTCCAGAAAATTTGTATCACACGTAGTTTTGATATTCGATTTGAAATACACAATTATTTTCAAATATCAAAGTCACGAATCACATAAAAGCGATAACACAAAACTCCGTCAATATCTATCGCCCTATCTAATAAGCTATATTCCGATTTGGATCCAGAATGCATAATACTTTGGATACACTATTTTAGGTCTGTCGCATTTCTGAGAAAAATTATTTTAGCAAACAGATGAAGAGACAACGAAGTCATCCTCAGAGTTCCGTTTACTCATTTTGAGGCATGGAATCCTAAAAAATAAATATGGAAACGTAATGACGTATATCGCTACCTCTCGTCCCATAACCCAGATTATCTAAAGGTTAAACTAGCAGGGTCGGTCCGACCGCACCGTGGCCTTTCTCCGGAACCCCAGGTGTGCTGTGGCGAGGGATGAATTCACAGGTTTGATGGTCACGCTCCAGGTTTACCTTTGATTCGTTACCAAGTCCAGCAAGTTTTGCAGTCAACGCGTGCTGTGGTCGAAGACTTCATTAATTTGGCTTCACTGATTTTCTAAGCTATATCCTAATTAATTAAACTAATAATATAAAGGCGAAAGTAACTCTGTCTGTCGTCTATCTCTCTGTCTCTCTGTTACCTTTTCACGGCTGAACGATTAAAACAGTCGTTATAAAATTTGGCACAGAGATTCATTAAGACCTGGAGAAGGACGTAGGCTATATTTTATCATAATCATTTACACCGTTTTTCATCACTACGCGGGTGATACCGCGTATTGTATTTATAATATTATAAATACAACAATACTTATGATATGCTAGTGAATTTATAAACAAAATTTTGTCATCCTTAAAAAAAAAGGTAAAGAATCATCTAAATGTTATTGGCAAAATAATTCCATATTAATTTATTATCTGTAAGCATGTTTATCAATTAGTTGTATGTTTTGTAAAACTAACTACCTACTATAGCATATTATCAACTTTTCATATTTGAAACCAAATAGCCAATTTAAGGTTTGGATTATTAAAATACTTGGATTATATTTTCATAATCTGTAAGCTCACAAACTCACAAACCCTT
The DNA here is from genome assembly GCA_947563715.1 of Lycia hirtaria. Classification (NCBI taxonomy): domain Eukaryota; kingdom Metazoa; phylum Arthropoda; class Insecta; order Lepidoptera; family Geometridae; genus Lycia; species Lycia hirtaria. The sequence goes on from OX387375.1 coordinate 34,024,230, forward strand.
TATCTAAATGAACAAAGATCTTACAATTTTGTTATTTTTGCTCTAAAAAGGACTTTATTTACCAAAATCCAGCGCTATCAAAGACCATTAATTCTGCTCGACCAAACGAACAAAATGTAAAAAAACAACAGCTCTATTATTATTAAACGTACTAAACAAAAAAGAGTTTCTTTTGACCAGCAAAACGTCAGAAAAACATTTGTATCGGTATTCGCTCACAGAAACCGTACAGGACTATGGCAACATATTCACGGAAATTTCTTTTTTAAATAAAATAAATCAACGGCGTGGCTAAAGCGAAGACTCATGAAAAATTCATAACTTTACTGTAGGATGAATCACAACAAGGCGACGAAAGGAATGTTAGTTTTGATGGAAACTTAAAAAAATAGTCTAAATGTTTTTTTTTTGTCCTATCAAAGGCTCGATGGGCTTATATTGTCTAACTTAGGAGTTCCTATATCCACCTTCCGACTCTATTATCAGACCAGCTCCATGGTACCATATTATTGCCTTGTCACCTAAGATACACGAGTATATATGGCACATTTGAGATCAATCGAACATTAGGAAGCACTTCTAATTGCTAAGGTTTAGCATACACGGCAAGTTAATATAAAGCTTGTAAGCTCGGTAAAATCACTTAAATATATAAGTAAAAATGTGCATGAAAAAATGGTGTAGCACGTCTAAGCAAAGCTCTTACTCCAACTTTAAAAATATCGTGGCTTATAAAATTCCAACACAAATTTTACGAGCACAGATAAAAATCGTTAAAACTTTTTATAGATAATTCAGTTTTCAAGTCTGTACCGGAAGCTTTTAAGTTAAAAGGAGCTTAATAATTCGGTCAAAAGCTTCGAGGTGTAAAAGGGTGTTACTATAAACAGGCAGAGTTAGTGTGGGTATTTCATAAAATACCTACTCTATTTACTCACACACTGATGGTACTACATTTTGTGAAAAAGGTCGGCTCTGAACGGATGTCATTAGGTAATTAGGTATCTAAATCTTTTAGTGGTTTTTGCTAGAGATGTGCCGGATTTTTGTATTCGTATCCGCAGATATTCGAGTGAAAAGAAAGATCCGTATCTGCTTCTGTTACTTTTAAGCGGACCGTGAACGGATCTTTCGCTAGACACTTTAATTTAAGGCCATAAGATAGGATTAAGGGCCATACTACACGGGCGGTTCTCCCGCCGCGGGAATCCACACGACAAAGCTGACGCAGACCATCAAACTACACGGATCGCTGTCTTTTGTTCATTTCTACATGCACGACGAGCGAGCGCCCTCGCACGAGGCTCGTGCAGACACACAATGACACAATAGCGGGAAACCGCCCGTGTAGTTTGAAGCGACGGTTATCTGCGGCGGTTTGACGTTGCATGTGACCGCCGCCGCATATTTCTCCCACCTGTGAACCGCGATGGGAAACCGTGCAGTGTAGTATGTATACAACTTCCATAATAAATTGTGTCTAGTGCGGTTCAGAAGCGGATTCCCGCGTCGGGAGAACCGCCCGTGTAGTATGGCCCTAAATGTCATAAAACGTAACTGTACTAAATCTTCCGTGAGTATTTAATTATATTATTCATTTGACCGGAAAAAACTCACGATATTAATCGGTCATAAAACGTTTATATATTGTATTAAAAAAACTATTTCAATATCGTATCAAAATTATATACGCTGAAGGACATAGACGCAAAATGACACAAATATAAGACACTCACGCATAACGACATACCGTATAGATATCAGTAATCAGTATTACATATTACTATTATGTAGAATGACTCTTCCATTTGACCACTTAGACAAAGATCAACTTTTACATAGTACCTATTCATAAAACAAAATCATACATCTCATGGCCGTAGGCAAGGGGGGGGGGGGGGGGGGGGTTTGGACCCCCCGAAATCCTGGCCATTATAAAAATTCTTCCAGGCTTCAATAATTTTATAAAATGCTTCAAAAAGTTTCGCGCTCGCTTCGCTCTCGCATGATTGTTTCATATTGATCTTTATTTGTATTGATAATGATCAATAAAGTGCCGTGAACTTAATCTCTAATACGAGCAAATAATTCACTAAAAATAGCCACTAACCAAAAATTTTTGCGCGTTCATGTAGGTATGTTTGTAATTTTCTATAAAGTCATATATTTATATTTAGGATTATTAAATTGGCAATCAATGCATTCAAATGGTTGTATTTATAATTTATGATAGCGTTAAGTCGCTCTTTACCAGTCGGGTATTTCCTTTTAACACAGTAACTCGTTTGATTCATCTGGTCCACGAAAATCTAGGACTCGCTAACACGATCAATGAATAAAATCACTTCCATGATTTAATATAAAAACCTTTAAAAAAGTTGTTTTATTTTGACATGGAAGTACTGTGGGTTATTAATACGAGAAATAAAGCATATTACTATAAAAACACTACTAAAATTTTCGCGCTCACGCACTATTACTATTTTGACATAGAAGTACTGTGAGTTCACAAATACAAGAAATTTTGCATATTACTTTAAAACACAACAAAAAATTTTTCGTGCTCGCTTCGCTCGCGCATTGATATTATTATATTATTTTCGCATGGAAGTACGAGTTCACAAATACGAAAATTTTGCATATTACACAAAAAAAATCGCGCTCGTTTCGCTCGCGCATTCATATTATGTTGAGATGGAAGTACTATGAATTCACTAATACGAGAAATAAAGCATATTACTATAAACACCACTAAAAATTTTGCGCTCGCTTCGCTCGCGCTTTATTACAATTTTAACAGAGAAGTAACGTGGGTTCACTAATACGAGAAACAAAGCATATTACTATAAAAGCACTGCTAAAATTTTCGCGCTCGCCTTATACTTATTACCTATTTTTGTTTATATTTAGGTCATGCAAGCGCTGAGTGCTCGTTAAAACGAAAAAAACATTTTTTTATTACTACCCAAACATAATATTTTTGCTATGACAAACTTGGTATTCATTTGGGACATTAAAGTGCTCTTTTTTTTTACGCTCGCACATTATACGTAAGTTATGGAACAACATGGCCGCAGACTCTGCCCCCCCCCCCCCCCCCGCTATGAGAAGGCTATAAGCTATGCCCATGTCCATTGCTGACCCCCGAAATGAATTCCTGGCTACGGCCCTGATACATCTATTTGAAGCTAGTCTGATGACTGTACTAATAACACACGTTGAATACTCCATACAACGGCGTGCTATTCAGCGATACCCAAGTTGACATCTGTAACACACACACATGCATGATGTTAGGGTCGTAGTGTAGTTGCTGCTCGCTCGTGATCTCAATTGCGAAGGGCAAACTCCGGCAATCAATAGGGTGACAGTGGGGAGTGGGTGAAGTAGTACAACAGTACAAGATTTTTTTAAATGTGGGTTAGATGGTGTTGTGTGAAATGCCCATATTGGTGGGCATTTCACACAACACCATCTTTTTATTATTTATATTATTTATTTATCTAATAAATGGTGAAGATTTACTTCAGTATGAATGAAATATTTGCATTCCTATAGATATATATATGAACACCATAACTTAGTGCTTGGACCGATTCCCATACTAACAGCAATAAATTCTTGAGATGTCATCCGTTATGCAAATACTATGCATTTTACATTAATTAATACGAATGGAGGGTGTTTATTCACGGATAAGGTTTATAGTGTACTCAAATTAACGGTTAATGCATCATAACATATTAATATGTTAGATGTCTTTTTAATATTGGGTCTCCCTGATAACCTCATTCGGCAGTGACAAAGCACGTAGACAAACACTAATATAATTTAACAATAAAAAACCGGCCAAATGCAAGTCAGGCTCGCGCACGAAGGGTTCCATACCATTGTCTATAAAATCGGCAAAAAAAAACATGTTTGTTGTAGGGGAGCCTCCTTAAATATATATTTTATTCTGTTATAATATTTATACTGTTTTTTTAGTAATTTTGTTGTTATAGCGGCAACAAGAATTGATCATCTGTGAAATTTTCAACTGTCTAACTAGCACGGTTCATGAGATAAGTACAGCCTGGTGACAGACGGACGGACGGACGGACAGACAGACAGACAGCGGAGTTTTAGTAATCCCGTTTTTACCCTTTGAGTAAGGAACCCTAAAAAGTATTAATATTCGAAATAACACAACTTTACGAAAATAAAATACAGCGTCAACTTTTCTTCGTCATGTTCCCACCAAAACTAAAGCTGACAGGCAAGCGAAAAAAGGCCCGAATAAGTAATTGATATATCCTCTTTTATGAATATTAGATATTAGACAGGTATCTTTTTTATATCCTCTTTTCAACCGACTTCAAAAAAGGAGGTTCTTAATTCGAATAAATAGGAAGGAATCAAAACCTATGGGGTACTTCCTGTTGACCTAGAACTATGAAATTTGTACACATATAGGAAAAAAACCGAAAACCGGACATTTTTAATTTAATCACAAAAATATAGTGTATTTATGCAAGGAATGAGGGTCCAAATTTTAAAGTGAATTAACCGTATCATGTGGGGGTATCATATGAAAGACCGCTCAACTGTGATCGTACCCACGTGGGTACGGAAGAAATTCGCTCGAACTGCGCTCGTACCCACGTGCATAAGCGTTAGCATAAGTTAAATCAGGTTTTTAAATACGAATCTAAAGTGTCAGGACAAACCAATTGTGTTTTTTTTGACACTGTATTTGTTTAAATTAATATTAAAACATGTAAAATAAATAAATAAATATTTTTACGATGTATATTTTTCGGTATAAGAAGGAAAATATAAAAAATATATGATTTCACACTTTTATCTACTAGTTTGTACGGAACCCTCGGTGGGTGAGTCTGACTCGCACTTGTTCGGTTTTTTATTTGAAAGCTGGTGCTTCCCCATTTAAATTTGGTCCAGTTCTGAGAATGGCATCCATAAGAAGTCGGTTGCTTCAGTTTTTTATACTATAATTATATAAATTAGATTCACGAAATTCACAGTTTGTCATTTTCTATTTCTACGATTATCAATTTTAAAATAAGAAGTGATAGAAGAAAAGAGAAGAAAGAAAAGAATGTCACATCCATTTTTTGATTACAAAAAAAAAATGTTAATAAGTATAAAATATACATAAAATATAAATATTGAACAATAAACATGTATAATCAATTTTAACGTTTATTTATTTTAACAAATAAATAACAGGATAGCAGATTATGGAAAACAAAATAAACGCGAAGAAAGAGAAGACTATAGAAGCAAATTTTTCAACCTGCATGATAGAGAGCAGAGTACTTATTTGTCACGAAAAGAAAAAGACAGAGATTGTAATTTTTGTCTCTTATCGCGTGTTAATTTTTTGACGGATAGTTGCAAGGATCTCTAAGGATAGTTGCGTCAGTTGACTTGTGTTGAAAGTTCACGTCAAATATTTGTAAATATACAATTTTGCACGCCGGTAAGGCAGAATATAGAGAGCTATCTTTTTTACCTGATGTTCCACCTACTGTACCCATATGCGCAATAAAGACATTATGAATTATGAAATAAAACGTAAGTTACTATTACTTAATCTGTAAATCTTATGTCCATAGCGCTGACACGCTGACTCTATCTCTGTTTCCGTAGTATATGTAATAGCACCTCTATGAAAAAATGTGTCAGGAAAAACGGTTGAAAAACACAGCTAGCATCAATGTGCAACAAAGGCGTGTATGTATTTAAATTTTTAAATAGATTTCTTTGTGAATTTTCCTTCCGCTGATTTTTTCATAAGCGAAGGCGGGCTGCCTCTAAACATGCCTGGGTCAATTTATTACAACAACCCACACGCCTGATAAACTCACCTGGGGTGTGGTGTCTGTTAATACATTGTAGCGATTTTATGTTAGGCAAAATAAATCTTAATATACTTCCCGTCACGAGTTAAAAGGAATCGGCGAAAATAGTCGGGTATTCCAGCAGTGGGATGAGTGGCAACCATTAGAATTTGAGACTGTGACAAATTTGTTTTAACCTGATGTGAGCAGTGACAGCTAGATGTTTTTAGCCTAAAAAGGCTTACTTGAAATTGCTTTGCTAAATAACTAAAGGGGAATTGAATATTAAACCTACATATAAATGCATCTCATTCTATTGTGTAAATCTTTCTTCTATAGAGCGAAGCGAAGGACTGAAATATCTATCTGTCTATAAACTGGACGCGTCCTCTGTTCATAATGTGTTTATAGTTGCGATAACACTGCTTTGTTTACCTAGATATGGGCATTCTACATCTAATGCTTTTTAGCTCGATTTTCAGATTCCATTTTCAGTCACTGCTCGTCTGTCTGTTGTAAATCACTTCATCGTGTTTGAGGGCGCCCTTTACTACACGTATCGACACACGATGCCCACTCTACAGTGTTTTTACATCAGTGGTAATCATTTTAACGACAGAATCTATTCACACGGTGGTCTCTGATGAACACGCAGGTTTTTCTAATGCCGTACAACATTTTGTAATGGCCGTAGAACAACGGGACACGGGACCATTTGACGCAGAAATTTTTGTCGATTCCAAGTATGCAATAAAAAAATATGATATTATATACTTGTTAGCTAATATAACTAAACAAACAAACAAAACATGTCAATAAAAGTCGTAGAAAAACGGAACTTGGCGGGACATTTGACGCGGAAAATTTACCAATTCCAAATATGCAATAAAAAAATATACTTGGGTATCGAAATAGCAGTTATGCTTTTTACCGTCGATATTTATATCTCTTAGCTTTTATAACTAAACAAACATTTATTTATTAAATTCATTTTTCAGCTATATTAACTTAGCTATCTTAACATAAGCAAAACATGTCAAGAAATCAGTTCCCGTGACTTCCACCAATCCCTGGACACCTAAATTAATACAATGCGAATCAATTTATCCCGGCGAAGACGATAAATGGAGGGATAAATTATTCATGTTCAATTACTAGGGAATGCTCTGTGTGCTGTTTAGGATTTTAATAAGATTTTACTCTTGTATTTAATTTAGTCCAGATAGGAAGGTAAATATTGTAAAAGTATTTTTGTTTACGGTTTTAACCCTGACTCAAAAATGAGAGATGTTATAAGTTTGACGTGTGTATTTGTGTGTCTGTATGTCTGTGTATCTGTGTATGTGCGTGTTTGTCTGTCCCATCGTAGCTCTAAAACGGATAAACCGATCTTGATCTAGGTTTTTTTAAAGAGGATTTCGTTGAGAATGTTCTTAGCGATGTTTCATCAAAATCGGTTCAGCCGTTATTTTTGTCGGGGGTTTTTCAGTTTTACAAACTTATATTTGTTAAATAAGTTGCATACAGAAATGTTGATACATTTAACTTGCGATCCGTAAGTACAGCAGGGTTAGACAAGTGGCTTTATAAATTTTGTTATTGCCGGTAGATTACATAATCGCCCAAGTGCGTATCATACCACGCGCAAAGTAGGGTTCCATAGTTGCACATCATAATTTATGTGATCTTAAGATGGGTATACTGTTAACATAATAATATGTGTTAAAGGTGTTAGTTTAAAAAAAAATTGGACGATTTTTTTTTTATTCTCTAAGTAAATTTTTATACCTTTTGATCGACTATTACTCGTTAACTTGCATAGTCTACTTAGCCCTGATTGACTAGCCTTCTGGCTCAGTTGGTAGTGTGTTTACGTCTACCTGCTGAACTGAAAGGTTGTGGGTCGATCCCCACCCAGAGCAAACATTTGTGTGATGAGCATGGATGTTTGTTGTCTGGGTGTTTCTATGTATCATATGTATATATTTACAAAAAAAAAGTATATATGTACAAGCTTTGATTAGTTTGGGCAAGATGGTGTTGTGTGAAATGTCCACAAATATTTATTTATTTGATAGTTTTCTTAAAATGTCATCCCCGTAAATAAATCTATTTACCAAGGTTCACCAAGGTTTTTTTGTCGGCTGTGTGTGGCGGGTCGCCCTCATCCCTACCATATGGTTGAGGAGGGCTCGGGCTGGCACATGCGTCATACTCGTGATCGGGTGCTGCTTGCGCGTCGCTGGTCTGCTCATGGTATACACACAACATAGATAAGTTACATAAGTAAATTAAAATAAAATAATCTTCCCGTTATGTAGTTAACAATGAGATAACACGAGATGTGCGTGTTCGCTCTATCTTTTCCTTAAATGTACGAGATGTGCGTGTTCGCTCTATCTTTTCCTTAAATGTATGTCGTACTAACTCTGGTCTTCGTTCACCGATTCGTCGCATGGTTGAGTCATTTAACAAAACTTTTGGGGATATTGATATATTTCAATTAACATATTATAAATTCAAAAACAATATAATTCAATTACTTCTCCAGGAAAACACCAATTCAGGCACTAATTAAATCTAAATTTAAATAACATTATCTTTTGTATTGCTTTAACATTAAATATTGTTTAATTGCCCGTCTAGCTTAAGCGTATAAACATGTATAAACTTAATCTGTGGATAACGTAGCTGACTGCATTTTTATTAAGTTATCGCAACTAAGTTTCATATTACTGTATAAGATGTAGTTGTTTGTTGTTAAAAAAAAAAAACAATTGTTTGTAATTCTGACAAAGGTCAAGTATCCTGGTGTCTGTGGAGCTACTATAAAAAAGCTTTGCCAAAATTAGTAACAAAAAACATCCAGATAGAAGAAAAAAAAGTTTGCCAGTTGATGCAGAGAGCTTTCGCTCTCAACAAGCCTGAAAACAAGAACAGTCACAGAAATTCACAAAATTGAACTCGGTTCACCTTCCTACCTTCCCACTGTCATCATAAAATTGAAAAACCTATTTCACGTAAAATACGGCGAAGCCCAAAGTCTGCAATAAAAGGTGATGCCCGTTTTTTTTCACCCGTCCGATTCAATAAACAGAAATGTAAATGGAACGGAGTCATGTACCGACAGCCGGTAACGTGTTTTTACGACGACTTATAAATTAATGGGTTTTCATCGCGGGTAGGCTAGGCGTATGACCTTCCTCAGCTTTCTAGATGTTATTCGTTTTTTTTTGGAATTCCTTAGGGGAGGTCTATGACCAGCAGTGGACTTCTTGTGGCTGATGATGATGAAGAAGAAGTTAAAGATTTTGACGTAATAGTTCAGCCGCTTGTGAGATGGATTTCCGTATGGCGCAAATTCTAATCCTACACTTAAGTTTTATAAGCACAGTGTTAGTTTAGCTTAGTAGGATACTTTGTAATATCTTATGTATGTACTTAGAGGTAGAACTCTTTTTTAGAGGCTGATTAAGCAAATACTTACATTTATCAGTGAATAGCAAGCAGTAGTGTGTAAGTGTTTTTGTGTTGAATTGAAATGTAATGTTTTCAGAGAAATTTAAGGGCATTAAAGACTTTCATACAATGGTTTTGAATCGTTGCAATCTACAGTTCTGTAACATTAGACTATATGGCCAAGCGATACTTTTCTTAGAAAATAAGCCTACGCTTGACCGTCAATTCGCCTGATGTTACTAACAGTTACGGTCTACGATGGAGCGCTTAACATTAAGCGCCTTACTCATCGTATCTTTTAGTTATATAAAAAAAAACCTAGTCCGATAACTTTACCCATAAGTTGAATATATGTTGCCAAGTGACAAACTTCATACATATCAATCTCATCATCGGGCGAACCTCCTGTTTTGGATTTAAATAAAGAAACTGGCCAAGTACAAATTTGTTTTGTACACCGAGGCTTCCGTACCCGACTCCTCGTTGATACACGTTTCCTAAAAAAAAAATTTGACAGCCAGACAGGCGGATAACGTAGTGAAACCTCTACAGAACGAAATCCTACAGAACCGTAAAAAGTTATATTTAAATTATTTGCTATTATTTTATATAATTCTAAAAAATAAAAAGTTACTTTGATCTAAGTCTCCCTAGGGCGCAAAATGTACTTTGCTAAACAACTTTTCTAAGTAAAAGCTTTAAAGAGAATAATGCAACTTTGCGCACCCTCACGAAAGAACGAAACACCGTTTTCTGAGTATGTGTGATGAAAATACCATTTCAAATAACAAATCGAAAACAGTTATCCGCTCAAAATAGCAATTATATGAGAATCCACGAAGCCAATGCACGCAAACTTAGCAAAGATGTTCCTCTTGCTTGCAAATTATTTCCACGACGTTGAACAAAGGCTTCCCTATATTTTCCAACTGCATTCAAATGTGTCTTAGTTTATATTTAGTGTATCGTTTGAAAAGTATTCTAAATGAGTGGGGAGATTTTCATTAAGAGAAATCTCGTTATGAGATTTACTGTCGACCCTACTTACACTAGCTATGCCTGTGAGTTTTTTAGGGTTCCGTATCCAAAGGGTAAAAACGGGACCCTATTACTAAGACTTCGCTGTCTGTCTGTCTGTCTGTCTGTCTGTCTGTCTGTCTGTCTGTCTGTCTGTCTGTCTGTCTGTCTGTCTGTCTGTCTGTCTGTCTGTCTGTCTGTCTGTCTGTCTCCAGGCTGTATCTCATAAACCGTGATAGCTAGAAAGCTGTTTTTTTTTTATGCTATAAATAAATACGAGATATTCTGCTTTTGATGTTTTTATGACAACGTAGAAAAATCAAAATCATGTAGCTATGTTCTAGAAACTAATGTTATTTTTTTGGCTATTATTTAATTTTTAACCGACTTCGAAATATAAGGAGGTTATCAATTTGGTCTATATGTTTTTGTTGTGTGTTTGTTCACCGATAACTCAGCCAATTGTGCATTGATTTTGATGATTCTTTTTTAATGATGATGATGATGATACTTTGAACCTCCTGCTTTTTGGAAGTCGGTTTAAAAGTAGGTACAGACCTTGAGACTACCTGGATCCGCGTCCTGGCATTTATTCTCATTGTACAAGTACCTATCTAAATAGCACTTTACTTTCGCAATTAATTATGCAAAGTGTGTTATTTGTAATGGGCTGGAGACCCATATTTTAATTACACGAGCGATAAACATTCTACAACATTACAGTGTGTAAGGTTTATATGATGGGGAAGTAGATCATCTGCCACCATTGTGTGCTGTTACTATAAAGTTATATATATAGATATCTTCTCGGCCACACCGTCGCTTAACATCAGGCGAGTTGGTGGTCAATTGTAGATCTATCTTGTATAAAAAAAAAGTTGTTTTTTTTTCGCCAGTCTCATTTCAGATTTTAGTAGACCCATTGCGGGCTAGGTCTGCTTATAACGTTAAATAACGGTGTTACTTACCATAACATGATCTGTGGTCAAATGCCTAACTTGTAGAATAAAAAAAAATGCTTCGCTTGAATCTTTCTAATATCACTACGAGCTTCACTAATCCTAATTCCTGAGTAAAATGTTTCTAACAATATTCTTTCAGTTGTGCCACATCGATTCCGTATGCAAGAAATCAAATCGGTCGTGGATTCGTTGAATTTTCCTCATTTTGTGTACGTTGTTTTGCAGTGTATGCGTGTATGTATGTTGTAGTGTATGTTATGCGTATGCATTTTAGCAAATGTGCCAATTAACAAAAGTAATATTTAACTAATGTATCGTTTAGCGAATTTGTAACGTAGCGTGGTAAAAACATATCAAGATGCTACTAAACCAATTCTTCGTACATGATTTAACTTACTGTTTCCGTACCTCTACAAACTCGTAGAGTTTTCCTCCCGTACGTTTTAATTAACTTGAATGTTAATGAATGCCGGTAAAGCGTTAAATTATAATGCGCTTGTTGCTTAAGTAATTGTTTGGACAGTTTTAATTGTGTTATTTAGTGTCAAGGGAGGAAACTTTTAGAACTGTTTGTCTAATAAAACAATATGAATGCACATTAACGTCCCAACGGCCTTTTTTATTTTCATTTTAACAACAAGAGATTTTGGATAGGTACCATGGAATTGTGTACGAAAAATGAAAATATTTGAAATTGGTGCAGATACCGGTCTTATAACTGAAAAGCAATCTCGAGCTGACAACACTGTAATGAATTAAGGTACCAAAAAAAAGTTCTCAATATCCAATCCATGTGCAATAAAACTTAAAATATGAATTATAGTATCATCATCATCTCAGCCATAAGAAGTACACTGCTGGACATAGGCCTCCCCCATGGAAGACCGATTGGAAGCGGCTTGCATCCAGCGTCTTCCCGCTACTTGTATGAGGTCATCTGTCCATCTCGTGGCTGTATTATTAATTATTTGTTTATTATCTCGTTATAGTATAAAGCGAAAGTAATTTTATCTCTTTTTCTCACATACACACACTAGGAAAATTAAGATTTGTATATATTAGATAAGGACAAAATATTAACAATTTTAATTAATAATTATAGACATAGATATCCTTGGCATGTAACGCAATATATATATATATAAATAATTGTAGTTTATGAAGCTGAAATAACCGACTTCAAAATACGCAGTTTCGTAGATACATAGATAACATATTTTTCCAGTATAAAACCGAATTACTGGACCATTTTGATAAAATTTATATGGGACCATCTCTGAAGTAATATTTATTACCCACAATAAAAAAAGAATCAAATCAAAATTGGCGAAGCAATTGCGCAACTAAGATACTAAAAAAAATATTGTTTTTATTTATTTATTTTAATTTAATTAATACGGTTAAAAAACCAATTAGGTACATTAAATGAATCACATTATCGTCAAATTTAAAAATTACAGCAAATAAATAGTAATTTTAAAAATAAAACAAATTATTTAGTCAAAAAAATAGAAAAAATATATATATATAGACATTCATTCACACAGTCTCACAGGAACTCAAACACACTGACAGTATTTCCTTCCATCCATCCGCAAATAAGTCACAGGGCGGGTTTGAATCCAAGAACGCATTGAGTGTATACTAAGAATACGAGGGAGAGACGAGTAACATACAGTCGAATTAAAATCTCTCCCTAATTGGAAGTTGGTTAAAAATATTATTATTATTTATTATTACATTTAAACCAGCACCAAGGCTCGAAAATATTTAATTAACTCCGATCTCCCAACTCTGCCTTGAAAGTGGTCAAAGCGTGACTTCATCAGTTTTTCCCGGTCCCTCCATCCTTTGTGGTTGACAGACTTGACACGGGTGGGACGGTAAAAAAAGAAAAAGGTCCCGCCAGTCCCGCCACCACACCATTAACATATGGGTGAAAGCTTATGGAAAGCCACGGTCATGCGCTGAGATGTTTTTTGAGCCTCAATGAATTGATTTCGCTTGTAACAATGCTTTTAACGATACTGTTGAGTAGAGTAGTAGAGTTAATTTGAAATAAAATCTTAATCTTAGGATATGAGGCTTATATCTTAAGAACCAAACCCAGACATGCAGCGGGAAATACAAATCCCATCAAAACATAAATATTATGTAATACCACAAAAAGATGTGAGATCTAATGTAAAACCAAGTCGGTTAATTAATTCAATACCTATATATGGGAGCATTTATCCAACTAATTAGTAAGAAATCGTAAAGGTTTTGACCTTGACCACCCGCGCATCGCCATCCCCCGTTCGTATGCAAACGCGTAAGAGCGAGAGGTCCTATGCAACGTGGTGATTTCGGTACCAAAATAACAAAATGTCTGTAGAGTTATTATTATATACCATAACCGTTATTATCACCGTTTTCGGTCTACCTTTATAATTATACCTCTACCGTTATTATACCGGTAGCGTAACCTTATACCGTAACCGTTTACGATACCTGCTCAAGACAGACGCATGACAACTGATCCAAAAAGGTAATCAAAAAGTAAACAGAATATAATTTTCCTCACAAACAAATTCAAAGCAAACAGCATCGCGAGCCCGAGTCACCGCTACTTGTTATTAATATAACATTAAATGTAAGAAGTTGGCAGCACTCCCACTCCTCTTGCATGAGAGGGCTTTGAGTTAATCTGAAGACTCTTAAAGATCGCATTATAGCTGCCTTTGACGTAGTATTTCTTAATCTTTATACCTATGAAGATATTATATAGTTGGGGGCAAAAGAAATGGCAAAACTAACATATTATAAATTCTCTATTAAATTCGCAATGTACGTCTGTCTGTGTCCGACAGATGTGAAATTTCCCGTCCCGTCAGATGTGAAATTTCCCGTCCCGTCAGATGTGAAATTTCCCGTCCTGTCAGATGTGAAATTTCCCGTCCCGTCAGATGTGAAATTTCCCCTCCCATTAGATGTGAAATTTACCGTCACGTCCCGTCTGTTCAGCCGTTTTTTGGTCGGGGGTTTTCGAGTTTTCTAAACTTACACTTGTAATCCTGCTTTCATATCCACGCCAAAAGAAGTATTTCACATAACAAGTAATCGTTTAAAAAACTTAAAAAAACGACTTCATAATACGCAATTCGTTTACTTGGATGACATATTTTCCAGTTAGTTTATTATAAAAAACCAAAATACTGAACCAATTTTAATAAAATTTCTATGGAATCATTTGAGAAGTAACAAATAAGAAGCCCTTTCAAACAAAAAAAGATTTTTTTAATCGGTCCGGGTATTTTCGAGTAATCGGGGAATATACATTAAAAAAAAGTATCCGACGAATTAAGAACCTCCTCCTTTTTGGAAGTCGGTAAAAAATTTATGACAAAGCGATACCATTATTTGGTCGCACTGTACTAAATGAAGTGAAGCACTCTGCAAAGTAGGTAATCTTCTTAGAGACGAAACATGTTCGTTGTGACCGCGCGCTCGGAGGTGAAATGAAAATACCTGCTCATTTTTGTGTATGAAAATTAATGAGAATAAGAGACGCGTGTGTTTGGTAGACCTTACGTGTTCACTCTGAATTTTTTAGTTAAGGTCGAGTATAAAGCCCGCAGCTATCTCTCTCGCACATCACAAAATTTTTAAACATATAAAATCATTGAGTAGGGATATTAGAAAAGTTAGAGATATATTTGTTTATTTGGAAAGGAGAAACATTTAAAAACAAGTTTTAATCAGATATCATTTATAGTGGCGAAGGTAAAAGAAAATGACATATATTTTCTAATCCCTCAGCCAATTTAAAAGATATCAAAGAAAAACTTGTTTTTAATATTTCTCCTGTCTAAATAAACAAATTCAATTTACACGTTTCTACTTTTCTTTTAACTACACTTTTCTAATATCCCTATTCAATGATTTTATATTTTAAAAAGGTTGAGCATCTCAACCTTTTTAAAATATAAAGCGAGACTCCTCAACCTTTGCGAATTCTTATGGATGCGCTCAACGCGTGCAGCTATCTCTCTCGCGCATCAGTACATTTTCAAACATTTAAATCATTGAGTAAAGATATTAAAAAATTGAGCCATGAATTATTTAATAATGGCAATTGAAAATTAAAAAAATAAATTAACACAGAAACGTTATAATTTACTTTCGAACAACTCATATTGTATCACTTTTCGTGCAACTGTATTGAGCTATACATATAATATGCATTGCTTGACTTTATATTTTCTTAAAAACACAAAAAATAAAAAGCACCTATAGCCATTTAAAACAAAAAGGCAAAACGTTCCCGAGCACTTGAGATATACTTAAGAAAATGCACTCTTCATAAAATACTTGAGAAAATACCCCCAAGGTACTTCTGAAGCAATCGCTTTCCAAGACTTTCGAATGAAAAAGGTTCCATTGTGTGCTATTTACTGAATGAAGACTCGGTTTTGTAATATACGCTTGTGTGGAGTGCTGTTTGTATGTGTGAGTGTGTACGCGGGAGACTTCAAAGTTGTTCATGTAATGGCGCCATTCAATTGTCTTTATAATCGATTCAATTTAATCTGTCACCTAGCTGTCACTGTCAAGCGGTAAACATCAATGAGATTTTAACTATAGAGAGGTTATACTCATTAAATAAGAAGTAAAAGCATGGAAAATCTCAGTTCTCAGCACTTTCGAGGATAAAACATGTCCCAGGTCTTTTAGTACGAGTATCTTGATAAGTATTGTACTTCCTAAGCACACAGGAGTTTGGATAAGTGATTAAATTGTCAGCAATACAAAAAGGCAATATCAAAACATTGTTTCAGCTAACGTACATAAAATGTAGGTTATAATGTACAAACCACAATTTAATAAACTGATTTTTAATTTCACACAAACTGTTATTGCGTGACTTTCGCTCTATTTTATGGGTTTTCGCGTTGCTATACCATCATTATTGCTTCCGGTACTTTGTTTCCGGTTTCGTTCCAAAGTTACACCGTACGCCCGGAAACGTACGGAGTGGCAGCCAAATAGACAATTCTTTATTAATATTTTTTAAACCTATTTTTAGAAAATTCATAGATCCAATTCATTCATAGATCATATTAAGTCCATACAGGTACATATTTTTGTAAAAATTGCAAAATGTCTCTTCAACTTAAAAAATACCGTTGTCTCTAAAACTTAGTCTGATATTTAATTTTTTATGCATTTTTTATGCTAACATCTTAGAGCAATTGATAAATTAAAAAAAAACATAGTCAAAACTAGAGCTATTGTATTGATAGCTGCTTTGGCGAAGGCTATTACTATTTAATTTCAGCGCAAAATATTTGTATTGACTTTTTATCGATTCATTTTCAGTGAGAGGCTCAGCAAAATTACGACAATACTTAAGAATTGTACGAAAGCAAGCACACACGCAAACGTGCGTGTGTGCGTTCGTGCATACGAACGCACGCATGCACGTAAAAGGCGTATTACACTACCCAATTTCTTGGGTCCTGTCTATCAGGTGTCTGTCTGGGAAGCATGAAGATCGGGACCAAATCGGGACCCTGTCTCTTATTACACCACGCTTTTCCTGACGTCAGGGCACGATAAGCAAGGTAGTGTAATAGGCTTTCAAGCACGCACGCATGTACGCACATACACACGCACGTACGCACGCACGCACGGACGCACTCACTCTCCACCCTCGCATAGACACACACACGCTACTGTATGCGTTAGATAAAGTAAAGTAGAGTAGAGTAGAGTAGAGTAGAGTAGAGTAGAGTAGGGTAGGGTAGGGTAGGGTAGGGTAGGGTAGAGTAGAGTAGACTTGAGTAGAGTAGAGTAGAGTCAAGTAAAGATTTATTTCCAGTCAGATTTCAAATAATACAATGGTTTCACAGTGGGCCCCAAACTCGGCAAAGCCGGTATCTTGGCAGCCTGAGGCAGATGTACCTACGTATGTAACAAGTTGACACGCGCTAATAATAAGTACTAAATATAATGAAGTTAATTAAGTTTTAAAACGTTAGAATAATAATAATTAAAGTAAAATAGAGTTAGATAGTTTTATATGACATTCAAAAGATAAAAGATAAAATCAACTGCCATATCTTAGATGTCCTGTCAATATTAGTGTATACAGTTATAATAAAGATAAAACGCGGTATTAACTGAATCACTCATCTCTGTATCTACACTACATGTATGTATATCACTTTATTGTTTACCTGTCTTCGTGAAATAAATCTGCACCCCTGTACAGGACATAAGCGTACATGTTTTCTCACCAACGTATTGTCCCTACATAACAATCGCGATGCACAAAAAATCGCATTGACTATGCATGAGGGAGATAACGTCGTGTAAAGGACTCTGACGTTTCGCTTTAGGGATGTGACTAGCGAGATGTTCAACTAACGAGCTTATGTTTTAGTAAAAAAATCCACATGTCGATTTTTTACGCAAGGTAGATCTACGATTGACCACCAACTCGCCTTATGTTAAGGGACGGTGTGACCAAGGATGGAGCTCATTGATCTAGAAGATATCTATTCACTCTAGCTTTGAAAATTCCATGATTGTAGTTTTCAGAAAACAGAAATGGCGGCAAAGAATTCCATACCTGTGCAGCTAACAAAGTAGCCTAAGTCCATCTTCAGGTTCACAGCTATCTCTGTAAATTTCATAATTATTAGTTCAGTCGTTTGATCGTGAAAAGGTTACAAATAAGAAGATACACAGAGTCACTTTCACATATACAGGAATCCAAACAAACAAAATTAAGCTTTACTTCTATTTTAAAACATATCATTCTAATCTTTGACCACTATAAATATCAAAAGACACCTTCCACCTCATCCGCCTAAGACAAGACACCTAGAACACAACAAGTATAAGTTTAGAAAACTCAAAAACTCCCGAATAAAAACAAATAAAAACGGCTGAACCGATTTTGATCAAACATAGCTAAAAACACTCGATGAAATCCTCTTTCAAACAAAAATAAAATAAAATCGGGCGTTTGAGAGCTACAATTCCAGAGACAGATACACACGTTAAACTTATAATACCCCTATTTTGGGTCGGAGGTTAAAAAGGCACCCCTATCTAGGTCCAGACACCCTGCTACCCCTGGCGGGTTAATATATTCCGCATTCAGCTCATTTCCATGACGCGCGTTCGTATCGAGTGACACTCTGGAACGGAGTCCGTTACTGCTGGGGTGACTAACTTAACTACAACACAGTTATTGCAATAAAGTATGTTGTGAGCGGATGAATCTGGTAATATCCGGTTCCTGTGTTTGGGTAAACATTGTTGGTGCAATTTTTTTTTGCCTCAGTGCTTATTTGTCCTATCTGCCATTGATAAAATTTCACAAGAGAAGAATTTAATGCTCTAATTTCTTCAAAAAGCTATATTAGTAAAGCTTGAAAGTTTTTTTATACAGGAGTATAGGTATATAATTCATGTATAAAAAAGACTTCCAAGACTTAAAATTATAACTTTTTGAAAAAACTAGAGCATTAAAACCTTCTCCTGTGAAATTTTACCAATGGTAGATGAGGCAAACAAGCACTGAGGCAACGAAATGGTGATGAAATCATAAAATGTATGTTTTCTGTATCTAGCGAGTGTTAATGCTAAACGTGATCGTTTCTGTTGATATTTTGTCACTTTAATATTTATTAAATTATAAGTACTTCTTCTATCCTATAAATGCACAATGAAAACAAACTTTTCATGAAATTATTAACTACATATTTAAAGATACATAATTTATCAAATGAATGGTTTGTTGTAATAATTATAGTTAAAAAAACTGAGAAAACCGACTTCAAAGTATGCAATTTGTTTATTTTTTATGAAATTAATATGGGAACACATCTACCAAATAAAACAAGAATAATTAAAAAAAATACATAATTGGCTGAGTAATCGCTGAACAAACATACAATAAAAACATATAGTCGAATGACAGACAGTTGAAATAGACAGTGAGAACCTTCTTATTTTTGGCAGTCGATTAAAAATTACAGGTTGATCACGTCTACTTTGAGTTGAGATGTCTGACTATAGTTTCAACTTAATTTGATAGTATTTTTCAAATAGGAGCAGTGCAGATGACATGCCCGAGGGACGTCTCGTATGTAAGATAACAGCTTTATTTTTTATAGTAAAACATTTCCTCATAAAAAGTTCTCTTGGACAGTTTTCTATTCAAGTTTTCTAACAACAGTCCCGGCTTAAGACTGTGTCCTTGTCGCCGAGCGCAACTTGTGCATAAATTTAACGAGCATTGAAAATGCCGCCAGCGAGCGGCGGACAACCTTCTATAGTTTTATACAGAACTCCATTAGGGTAGTACAGGTGTTAGAAGCTATCTTACGTGAGACTAAAAACTTAAAATGTATAAAGACCTAGGCCAGATGAATAAATATAACCTTTCCCTGCAAGCCCAGTTTATTGCACATAGCTTTTTGAGTTGTGAGTCGCGTAAAATGAGCCGGAAGAATATTTAAAAGATAAATAAATAATATCAATAAATGGGCAAGTGCGTGTCGTGGCACGCCCGAATTAGAGTTCTTTAGCTGTGCATCATAAGTTATGTAAAATTAAAACAAGGTCTTGAGCATACGAGTAACATATGTTAGTTTAAATGAAATTTGCACAAAGTTTTAATTTCTTACTTCTTTAACTTGTTTTATTATACATTATAGATCTACGATTGACCACAAACTCGCCTGATGTTAAGCGGTTAAGCGACGGTGTGGCCGAGGATGGAGCTCGTCGGTCGATAGAAGATATCTATTCACTCTAGCCTTGAAAATTTCAAGATTGTAGGTCTCAGGAAACAGAGATTTGAGAGGAATTCCATTCTTGTGCAGTACGCAACAGGAATGTGGATCGATATCACTGAGTACGGATTTTGGCATTTCAACGAGTAATGGGTGGTAATTCGCCGACTTTCTGCTAGTCCTGTAGTGAAATGGGGAGGGTGGAATTAGGTCGTGTAGCTCTTGCGTACATTCCCCGAAATTAATCCTGTAGAAAATAGACAGACATGCTACTTTACGGCGGTGCTCGAGACTAAGTAGCTTCTTGGCAGCTAGTTTATCATCACCAATTAACCTCACAGCATCCAGCTGATACTTGGCTGATCCATCAAAAAGGTGGCAGCAGTAGGTCTCCATACACGATCGGACCTGTGTTTGATACAGATGAAGCAGTTGTCCCGGTGAGAAGTATCGCCTAACCTTATTAATGATGCCAAGCTTCTTACTAGCCAGTTTAGCTTTAGATTCAAGGTAGCCCTTAAAGTTCATTGTTGGGGTAAACGTGAGTCCAAGTAGTTCAAGACGGTCTGTCAATGATAAGGGCACATTTTAGAAAGTAGGAGACAAAAGAAACTCACTCTTTTTGGCGGAGAAAAGGCAGGCTTGAGTCTTGTTGGCGTTGAATTTGACGAGACAAATTTTTTAAAAGTATTTTTATTTTATTCGAAAATAGGCGTGCGCCAACTCACCTGGTTTTAAGCGACAGTTACGGTCTACGATGGAGCGCGCTTGCCTAGAAGAAACCTATTCACTCGCAATATGAAGACACCTAGATTATAATATCCAGTCGATAGAAAGACCCATTCAGGAAGTTCAAGTTGATCGACTCCTACTCGTTAGAATGTAAAATTTAGTATATAGTTTTCATTTTAGTTTTTATTATATATATTTTTTATCAGCCCTGTTTGTACAAACTGCCCCACTGCTGGGAACAGGCCATCTTCTCATTGTGAGAAGGGTTGGTAAATTGCGCTTATTCAGTGTTTATAAATAAGACGGTTATTATAAGTATTTATCTTTGACTTAGAGTCTGTTTGAAAAGATAACTATCGTGGCAAGAAATGGAAACTGACGTTTCGATAGCATTTTTAGTCGAAATAAACAATGAAATAATGACAGCAGCTTCCTCACGATGTTTTCCTTCACCGTTTGAAGTTGACGGCAATTAACAATACGGCTCAATACGCCATAAATTCGAGAAGACAGAGGTGCGTGCCGCGGGATTCGAACCCAGGAACTGCGGATCGCAAGATGTTCTCCCAACTAGGCTGCCGGAAACTTCTTTTAGTTTCCTATAGATAAAATATATGCTACTAGCATGAATATATCTATCTCCAAGTCAACTGTTACAACCAACTCTGTCTTTGTATTTACTAAAATATTTTGTTACTTTGTACAAACCAATTATCCCTATCTCTAGGTGTTAGTATTCTTCTTGCATCATTCCCCAAGAGTACAAAGTTAAAATAATAATCGCAAAGCTTCCTTCCGTTGTTTATTTCACACACAGGAATAAAGTCGGAGATATATTGCTTCCTGCGCGCGACCTTTGAATTACAAACTCGAAAATTGTGGCTTTTAAGGAAAATGCAATAGAAAAATATCAACATATCCTGGTAATTTTTATGTTGCTTCGCATACCAGATAACTGAAAATTTCTAACAAAATAATTGTAAGAGACAAGCTAGGTAGGTATTAATTAGTTAGTTAATTAAGTTTTTAGATTCACTAGACAAAAAGTAGACTTAGAGATCTTAAGTTAGAATACTGGGTAAGCTAAAATTATAAAAAACCGGCCAATTGCAAGTCGGATTCACGCACGAAGGGTTCTGTACCATTATATATAAAAACGGCAAAAAAACACGTTTGTTGTATGGGAGCCCCCCTTAACTATTAATTTTATTTATTTATTTTTAAAGTGAATAATATAATTCAATATTCTGTGAATATTTCAAGCGTCTACCTGTTGCCATTATCAATGTCGAGCAAAATTGACAAAAAATCACGTTTGTTTTATGGGAGCCCCCTTAAATATTTATTTTATTCTGTTTTTTAGTATGTGTTTTTTCAACTGTGAAAATTTCAACTCTCTTACTATCAAAGTTCATGAGATACAGCCTGGTGACAGACGGACGGACGGACAGCGAAGTCTCAGTAATAGGGTCCCGTTTTACCCTTTGGGTACGGAACCCTATCTCTATATGTATCTCATGTACTGCGATAGTAAGACAGTTGAAATTTTCACAGATGATGTATTTATTTCTGTTGCCACTATAACAACACATATTAAAAATAGAATAAAATAAATATATAAGGGGGCTCCCATACAACAAACGTGATTTTTTTGCTCGTTTTTGGTAGGAATTGATAAAGGCAACAGGTAGATACTTGAAATATTAATTGAATATTGAGTTATATAATCACTTTGAAAATAAATAATTAAATTAAAATAAAATTAATATTTAAGGGGGGCCATCCCATCCCATACAACAGACATGTTTTTTTGGCGTTTTTATAGATAATTATACGGAACCCTCCTTGTGCGAGTCCGACTCGCACTTGGCCGGTTTTTTCCTACATTCAAATAAATCGATCTGCAATAGCAAAATATTTCACACTTGATCTTTTGGGACTTCCCATTTTGGCCCACTGGACCTTTTGGAACTTGTCATTTTGGTCCACTGTATCTTGTGACCCACTAAAGCTTGAGACCCTGAACGAACATAAATATGATATCCGATTTATTGCTGGTCTACTTTATTTTATGAATCTAGCAAGTTGTTTTAGCATCATGTAGATAAGGAAAATTACTATGAACGTCAAAATTTTAAAATTAAATGTTTCAAAATTAATAACTCATGTAGCGAAAGTTGTCGACAAGCGTAAGGCGGTAAGCGTAGCTTTACAACTTCTGAATAACGGTAGAGCTCATTTAGACGAGGGCGCACGACTGAGCGGAAAATGGGAAGAGAAACAACTCTGAAAATATATCTGTGATGTAAAATTATTCTATAGATCCGTTCACCGTGACAATAATATTATGATATTTTTGATCAGCATTTATAGTAGCAGTGTGATATATAAATAAATTACAGTTTAAAAATCTAAAAAACACGCTACAAGTTATTGTGGTCAAAGTTCATTACAAGACTTTTCTAACAAATCCAAACACAGCTATGATACGATGTTGCATCATGAAGTTCTAGTTCATATCTTCCGGCTCCATCATCAGATCAGTTCGACAGTACCATATTATTGTATTGTCATCAGAACTACATACAGCTGCCAATTTTCATGACGCTACGATCCTTGGAAGATGGTTAAATTAGTTACCTTATATTTCATTACATAGTTAGTTACATACAGGTCGACCTAATAAAAGCGTGTTAATAAAGTGCATTTTGCGCCAATTTCTGCTAATTCTTAAAAAAAAATACAGTTGTCTCTTAACAATAAAATACCGGACAAGTGCGAGTCAGACTCGCCCACCGAGGGTTCCGTACAAACTAGTAAATAAAAGGGGGATATCATATATTATTTTTTATTTTCTTTCTTATACCGAAAAATATACATCGTAAAAATATTTAAAAACCTGTTTTAACTAATGCTAATTAAGCTCTTTCATATGATACCCCACATGATACTGTTAATTTACTTTAAAATTTCGACCCTAATTCCTTGCTTAAAGACACAATTTTTTTATGATTAAATTAAAAATGCCCGGTTTTCGGATTTTTTACTATATGTGTACTCTAACACAATGCTTCTTGCCAAATTTGAGAGTTCTTGGTCAACGGGAAGTAGGATCACTTTGTTGTCCGTCTGTCTCTCGGGAACGCGTTAAGGTATCGAATTGAAATTAAAACCATATACGCAGATCCATAGTCTCTTTCTGCAGAAAGAAAAATCAAATTTCTCAGTTTTCGTAAAAAAAAGTTACAGCCGAATATGTCTTAAAAAACTCACATTTCGGATTTCATAAGGGAATCAAAACCTATGGGGTACTTCCCGTTGTCCTAGAACTATGAAATTTGGCAAGAAGCATTGTGTTAGATAGAGTACATATATAAGAAAAAATCCGAAAACTGGACATTTTTAATTTAATCATAAAAATTAGTGTCTTTATGCAAGGAAGGAGGGTCCAAATTTTAAATGGCTTTAACCGTATCATGTGAGGTATCATATGAAAGAGCTTAATTAGCACAAGCTAAACAGCAGGTTTTTTAATATTTTTGCGATGTATATTTTTCGATTTATGAAGGAAAATATAAAAAAAAATATAACGTAGTTTATAAAAAATATATAATATAGTTTGTACGGAACCCTTGGTGGGCGAGTCTGACTCGCTCTTGTCCAGTTTTTTCAAATCAAGTTTTATTTCTTCTCATTTCCTACTCAACAGCGAAACCGAAGAAGGAAGTTTTTAATTATAAATTTATAAAGCTTTTTAGGGCTTTAAAACCAATTATTTAAATTATAAGTAAGCCTACTTCATTCATTAATTTCAAATATATCACAGAAATAACATATTTTTAAAAATAACTTGAAAATAAAGTGAGATTACGACTATTATTTATTTATTTGAAAAATATTTGTAATTAAAAAAGATAATCCTTGAACATTCCTTTTATTGAAGTCCATTAAAAAAAGTTTACAATTTGATAATTTAAAAATCCAAAGTTTTGAAAACTTCCCGCACTCCCTTTAGTCAAAACATTTTTACATTTTACGAGGCTACATTTTTAGTACATTTTAATTCGGCATAATAGACAAGTTAATAATTGCATTTTTGCAAAAGATTGTGCTCGCGAGTTCTACTGGACTTAACTACTAATTTAGGATATGGATTCTTGATGCTTTAATTTCTAACAGTTATGTTTTCGTATATATTCATTAAAATCATCTTACCACTTTATTTCACGTGCTTACACAACTTGTTTGTTAATTAATGAAATAAAGTGATAAAATCTAAATTTTTACCTGATAGCTTAAGGAAGGAGGGTTATGTTTTTCGAATGTATGTATGTTTATATGTATTTATATATGTATGTATGTTTCTATATGATCGCGTACAGCCTGCACGGCTAGACCGATTTTGATGTGCGAGGTGTCGGTGATTTGTCTTCACTCCCTGATTACTCAGCCAATTGTGCATTGATTTTGATGATTCTTTTTGAATTTGGTAGATCATGCTTCAGAGGTAGTACCATATAAATTTTATTAAAATCTATACAGTGCTTTGGTTTTTATAATAAAATAACTAGTAAAGTATCATCCAAACAACTGTAGAATAGTGAATAGCAAGTCGCGTATGTACGCATAGGGAAGTGATACGTGTCTTGTTATTCACTTTTCTACAGACGTTATAATTATATATTGCGTGTTTGAAGTAGGTTTTTTTCCAGTTTTTTAAACTATGATTATTTTATTAGATAGATCTACGATTGATCATCAACTCGCCTGATGTTAAGCGACGGTGTGGCCGAAGATGGAGCTCGTTGATTTAGAAAATTAACACTCTAGGAAGACCAGCCACGAGATGGACATATGACCTCATACAAGTGGCGGGAAGACGCTGGATGCAAGCCGCTTCCAATCGGTCTTTTTGGAAATCCATGGGGGAGGCCTATGTCCAGCAGTGGACTTCTTATGGCTGAGATGATGATGATGATGATACACTCTAGGCTTGAAAATTCAAAGATATTATATTCAAAAATTCAAATATACGGGCGGTATTCACAATGAAAGTAGTGCTAAAGTGTTTCGTGTAAGTTTTTTGCAACAATCACCACAAAGCGATATCGCTCTTTGCTCCTATTCCCTATACAGTTTGACGAGGAAAGTGTATCAAAATCTATAACTTAAAGATCTCCCTTCCAAAACTGTCAGCTAATAAAACAATTTGCTAAATTTCCTACAAATTAGCAGGAAGAAAATATTTGTCCAACTAATGGCCGACTATAGGGCGGAAATTTCTGTTTGATGACTCCTGATAGTCACCTGGCCCAAGTTAAGAACGATTGAATACAGGTTCTGAACATATTTTAAACATTTTATGAAAAACCAATGTGCAACCTAGTGCCTATTTAAAAGAAAAACATAATACCCGACTGCAAAAATCGCTTTTTTGCAGTCGTGCTAACAGTGCTAACTTACGATTTAGTTAAGCTTGATATGCTGTTGAGTTTCCTTATTAAAAATAGAAATAACAGAACTTTTGGAAAATAAAATAATGTAATACAAATGTAACATGAATTTACAACAGACCAAGTTTGAACTTTGTTTTCGCTTTAATCGCTGGTTTAAGGTTTTAACTATAGACAAAAACTTTTTTCTTTCAACACAAACATCTATCAATCGTATCATCGGATCATCGGTAGATCTGTCGTGCTTTTCAAGAAGCACACATAAACGTCGCGCAACATTTTTTTCTCAAAAGCAGACTAAGATAATCCGCTCAAGCCGCATGACCGAATACTCATCCAAAATTTCTGAGCGATCTCAATTTCTCCGATTGATGGATTGCCCCCGGAGTCCCGGAGTCCCGGAGCCCTAAACGGATTCGCACATTTTTCACAGCGTGACACCCACCGACAACGGCTTCATTGAATGACGAGATTGATAGTTTTGTTAATTTTATCGGCCTTTGTTGATCCACGGAACGTTAGGCGTTTTTGATTTTTAAAAGGCTGTTAGGAAATGGGTAACTACGCTATTCACGGTGTAAATAACTCTTAGTAGTCTCTTCTTGTGATAGATTTGTTAATTTTTCACTATAAACTTACCGTCTTACTTATAAATGCATGTTAAGATCTTATTCGCGGAATAAAGACTTTGTCTCTTTCTGTCAGACGGGAACTCTCACGCGCGAAAACGGTACAAAACACTGGTTAACTAAATTGCGCTTTTTTATCAGCCCTGTTTGTACAAACTGTCCCACTGCTGGGAACAGGCCATCTTCTCATTGTGAGAAGGGTTGGTAAATTGCGCTTCATATCATTCAGTGTTTATAAATAAGACGGTTATTATATTTATCTTTGACTTAGAGTCTGTTTGAAAAGATAACTATCGTGGCAAGAAATGGAAACTGACGTTTCGATAGCATTTTTAGTCGAAATAAACAATGAAATAATGACAGCAGCGTCTTTAACTGCACAATTCAGAAGAGTAGAGAAATATATAATAATAGATAGAAATATTTTCTCTTTCTGAATAGACTACAAGACAGGGTTCCAATTTCGTATGCCCATCGGACACGTTACGTGAAAAGAAAGTTTATGTGTTGACAAGAAAATTAGACTTTAAGTTCAAACACTAAGTCTAGCTTTGGTTGTCAACACAACAGGTTACGTTCACGTAACGCGGCCGTTGATTATACGGAATCTGGGCCCAGCTGTTAGTTGAAGCACCAGGTCAACGTCCAGTGAGTCAAAAGATCCAGTGACCTAAAATGACAAGTCTCAAAATGTCCAGTGGGATATTAATGTCCCAAAAGGGTAAGTCTGAAATTCAGAATCGTTGGTCGACGATATTGTGGAAATCGCGGGTCGAACCTGAACAAGGCACAGGACCGGGTTGAGTTGTTTACATGCCTATGCCTATGTTTAGCATTGGACGCCAACGGGCATGGGCATTTTTACAGATTTTTCACTTCAAGTGTAAATTGAATCTTGAATGAGTTTATCTCTCTTAGTGTCATTACTGAGGTTAGGATTCATTCATTCATTCATTTTAATCCGATCAATTAATTCCAAACTTAACGACAGTTTCCCACATAAATTAAGCCAAATGAACTAAAACTGATTGGACATCGGTATCTGTACTAAAATAATCAGTTATTAGCGAAATCCCTCAAATGTTTATACCGATACATGGACGAGTGATTAGTGGTTTATTTACTTTATTTGATATTATTTTGATTAATAATTGCAAACAACATTAATATGATTTCCTAGATAATCTGATTCTGTCGTATCGTTTAATTTGTTAACGATATTGAGAGATGAAATAAATTAGTTTATATTTTGATGAATTTACTTTGACTATCGCTTACTAATTAAATCAATCATTCATGATTGGTTTATGGCCGGACCTACGACAAATGATAGGTATCATTACGGGTCACTGTGACTTAAACTACCATCTACACAAGATTGGAGCTGCAGACAGCCCCTTGTGTAGAGGTTGCCTTCTAGATACTGTAGACCATGTCAATGCACATGGCTACAAAACAGGCTAGATCAAGATCGGGACTTCGGACGGTTATGTCCTTAAATATAATATATGAAATTTCACATGTTTGCCATACAGAAATATTCTGAGATGGCGGACAAATTGAAAATATTGATAAAAGCGCCATCTAGCCTGACTTTGATAAATCAAAATGAGTGTGCAGCGTGCGCCATTACGTACCTACCTAAAGTAAAAATATTATATCGACATAAGCGCCATCTAGCGACATTCGTTTATGTCTTACGACAACGTGAATTAATGTTTATTTTTTTAAATAACATTAAACTAATAATATCTAGTGTTTGTTATTTAATTCAATTCTTAAAATCTTGCCAATTTTGAGACTTGTATCTATCACCGTTCGATACAGCCGTTCAAGCGTAGGACAGACAGACACCGTAGCCTCACTAATAGGCTCCCACATCCTTAGTACGGAAGCGTAAAAAGGAAATTACTACTAATACTGCTTGGTTACTCCAAAATATACAATTCTCGGTAAGCACCCTAAGTCTAAGCACACTAGGTATTCTTACACCATTTGTTGATGTCACAGTTTTTCATGGACTCCAATTCATCAGAACACTTTTACAGCGTTACGTAGAAATATATTCAATTTGTCATAAAACGTAAGCGCTGGAAACAATGCCACTTATTAAGATGAAATATAGTATTTTTTGCGCACTCTGGATGCGGGAATTCGAGGAGATAAAATATTTTTGATGGATGTCGGATCGGCGGCGGCATTTGGGAAACGCCACGCGGTAAAAGCGGTTTATGAATGATACTTTAGCTTTATACCGTGAGCATAATATAAGGAACGCGGTGACGTCAACACTTTCGGTTTTATGGTCAGGCATTTGACTGCAAGCTCAAAAATGACCATGGTATCAAATAAAAAGATAGTTCGCTTCATCGTAGACTGGATGTTGAGTCATAGATGGGCAGATATGTGAGAAGCGGAGTATAGAAGCCATCAAGAAAACGGAGATAGACAGAAATAGTAAAGTTGACCGGAGATACTGGAAAAGGGGCGTCTATTCATTACGTGAGACGATAGTCTGAAACTCGTGTATATTAATCAGGTAATTAATAGGAATTGTAATTAGGTATATATTAATCATTTAATAATAACACATAAAGTAATAACTCATAAAGTAATAACACAATAGGTACATACATATGAAAATGGCACAAATGCGGTCTCATCGCTAAGAGCAATCACTTCCAGACAACCGTCAGAAGTGCTAATCTGACTCGATTGCGCTTGGTATTATTAAATAAAACCGGCCAAGTGCGAGTCGGACTCGCGCACGAAGAGTTCCGTACCATTATCTATAAAAACGGCAAAAAATAAGTTTGTTGTATGGGAGCCCCCTTAAATATTTATTTTATTCTGTTTTTTAGTATTTTTTGTTATAGTGGCAACAGAAATACATCATATGTAAAAAATTCAACTCTTTAACTATCACGGTTCATGAGATACAGCCTGGTGACAGACGGACGGACGGACGGACAGACAGCCGAATCTCAGTAATAGGGTCCCGTTTTTACCCTTTGGGTACGGAACCCTAAAAAATTGCTTAATTATTTTTATTTAGGAGTAGTCAAACAAATATTTAAGACAAAATGTAGTCTAAAATCAATAAAATATTCAAATAAAGAATGGTACAATTCGTAAAAGAATATTCCCTACCAGTGACCTACGATTAATTCATAAATAACAGTTAAAGTTATATACAAATAAATAAACATAAAACAGATAGAATCCTTCCCTATTTACCTATACTATTACAAATCTCACCCAACTGAAATGATCACAAAACCACGAAGTGATTTACAGCGGCGATAAATTGTCCCGGTTAACTGATCTAGTTTTAGACAAATAGAAATACATTTGTAATGAGAAACTAGTACTGTTTCTGTAGGGGAAGGGTCAACTGTATTTTAATAATTGAGTATAATTATCCAGATAGGATTTTAAGAGTCAATAGGGAATATGTATGAATAATAGGAATCATAGTTTTAATTGATAACATAGTACTACAATGAAATATGCGTATATCATCATATTATGAAACTAACGTGGTTTTCACACATTTTTAAATAAAAACTACGGGTCACTCAAGTTTATGTGAGAACCGCGTCACCGACCGAGTTTGACGTTTGCGCTGTTCCTTTGAAAAAGACCGCCGGATGCGGTTGAAACTATAGTCGGATATTTCAACTCAAAACAGACGTGAGTGTGCCGTAGTTTTTATTTAAAAAGCGGTTACGACTAGTACTAAAATCAATGATATCTAAAATAGAAATATTTTTTCTACATTTTCACTTGTATTGGCCAACGGAAGTCCTCGGAAGCATTTCGACACATCTATTGCCAGGAGCGGCTCGGTTTTATCAAAAGGAGTCAATAAACCGTTGACCATAGTAATAACCCAAATGGGGCATCTCAGAAAAATTGCTCCTAATATCAAAAGGAGCTACGGAAGTATTTTTTCACCCGTAACCCTACAGAAAACGTTATGAATTGAAAGAGCCCTTTTTATGTTACAAAAAAGTGGATAACCGAGCAAGAAACAAAACCGCTTTGTATGAAGAGCTTTTGAGAGAAAAATAACATTTTCCGTGAAACATTGATTATACAAGCGACAAAAATATATTTTTATTTTCAATAATACATTTTGACCGGACAAGATAAACATAGAGTCCGCGTCACCACTGAAGTCCGATGGTGACATTTTGGAACTATATTTGACAGCCCTGACATTGCCTGCTGGATCACAGAATACTTTAATAGTATGTATAACTAGAATGCGATTATAGCGCCGTGTCTATAAGACAAATGCTGGCGCGGACGCTACAAATTTGTAAAGAAGTAATAGCCTTATACTGTGAATGCAGATTCACAGTTTAAAGCAATTATTACTTCTATACAAATTTGTAGCGTCTGCGCTCAGTGAAGCAACTTTTTAAGAGGGAGATCAACGCGCGCATCGCAACCTTTTTAAATGTATTAAAAACCGATATTAAAAAAATGAGAAATAAATTTGTTTATTTAGATATGAGAAATATTTTTTGTATATATTTTGTTACCATTATATTTCTTTGTTTCTGAGAGGACAAAACTGAGATATATTCCGATCGAGTGAGTATGACAACAGGAAACATGTAAGTCGCATTATTGTTATAGTTAAAATTCAAATTGTTATTTGACAAATTTTTATGCATGCCGGAAGGCGGGATATGGCGTTCCAAATTATAATATTATGTAATCCATCAATGTATCCTATCCATATACGCAAATACAGATAATATGAATATGAATATCATGTTTTAGTCGGATATAACGTATACAGGCGATGGAGTAGTGAAAAAAAAATTTCTTACACCTCAGCCAATTTCAGAGATAGCAAAGAATAGTACATTGTTACCCTAGGGGTGAAAGTACCTTATTTAGTCCCGAGACGGGGTTTGGCGCACGAACGAAGTGAGGGTGCCAATAGTTCGAAGGACTAAATAAGTCTTTAACCCGAGGTTAACACTGTGCTTTTCATTACGAATACAAGGAAAGTAAAAATAAAAACACGAATTAGCTACAGAAAAAAAATAGTAAATTTTATTTAACATAGATCAAAAACTTTGGTAAGATAATTTTATTTAAAGTTTTTACATCGCGCTGTAATTGAGTGGCTTTAAAGAAAGTTGGACATGGCTCAATAGAAACATGAAAATAGTTTTTTTTTTTTATTTGACAGCTGGCAGTTGAAAGCGATTCTCCCTAGGGCTGGAAGTATTATTTACTTTCAACCCGCTCCTCAGGCAACTTCAGACCTACTTTCAGAGTATGAGTAATGAAAAAACTTTTTTTTTATTTTCCCTACCAAAATAAACAAATTCATTTCTCACTTTTCTAATTTATTTAACTTGGTTAAAGATTGTGATGCGCGAGAGAGATAGCTGCGCGCGTTGAGCGCGGGCCTACTATCTTTGTTTTTGGCACGTCGTTAACGGCAACTGGATAAGTAAGCACTGGAGAAATTGTATCCAAAATTGGGCACAATTTCACTTCCTAACTGTGATAAAAAGTCTTATAATTTGAAACATCATCGGTCGAACGCTCATGTGCATGCAAACATTTGCGTGAGCGGATTTTTGAAGGAAACTATTACTCTTAAGTCTTAGTGTAGTTACTTTGCTTTAAAAATCTAGGCCCCTGCGCTAGGCATGCGTTACCATATTCACTATGATAAATGTAAAGCTATTAATCTATCATCATGGTCAAATGCGGGTAAACAGACAAACAGACTTCTCACAATATGTTTAAGAATATGAAGAACTCAAAGACATGAAAGACATGTATGCTTCTCCATGACATTTCCTTCGCCGTTTGAATTTGGTGGTAATTCACATACGTATCATTTGAATTCGGTGGTAATTCACACACACGCAATAATATTGCGTGTTTGTACAAACTGTCCCACTTCTGGAAACGGGCCATCTTCTCATTGTGAGAAGGGTTAGGCCATAGTCTGCCACGCTGGCCAAGTGCGGGTTGGCAGACTAGGTACTTTAAAGTCTACTAATACATAATTTTTTTGGGTAGTTTTTACAGTCTATTCGTAGGATGAACCTAATTCCAAACTGCTCGGCGCTCTGGGCCGCAAAATGAAGTGGCAAATAGTCGGAGCTGCTTTTGGCACGTCAATTATTCTTGATGGATGACGTTGTGCAACCAGGGATGGCTGCAGAGAGTTATTTTGGGCCAGTTTTAAAAATACTTTTTTACATCAAAAATGATATAAGATTAAGCAGCAACTCGCCTGATGTTAAGCGGCAGTACTGCCGAGGATGGAGCTCGTCAATCAAGAAGATGTCTATTCAGTATAGTTTTGAAAATTCCAAGATTATATATAAAAGAGATCTCAAGAAACAGACAAGTTGACAAACAGTTCCATTCCTCTGCAATAAGCATCAAGAACGTGGACCAAATCGTTGAGTGCGTATTTTTGGAATTTCATTTTTTTTTTTGTCAGCCCTGTTTATACAAACTGTCCCACTGCTGGGCGCGGGCCATCTTCTCATTATGAGAAGGGTTAGGCCATAGTCTGCCACACTGGCCAAGTGCGGGTTGGCAGACTTCACACATCTTCAAGATCATTGAGAACTCTCAGACATGTAGGTTTCCTCACGATGTTTTCCTTCCACCGTTTGAAGTTGCCGGCAATCAACAATACGCACATAACTTCGAAAAGACAGAGGTGCGTGCCGTGGGATTCGAACCCAGGACCTGCGGATCGCAAGTCAGATGGTCTCCCGACCAGGCTGCCGGAAACTTCAATTAGAAATGAGTATTGGTAATTTTTATAGCCTTTTTTGCTATTCATGGATAAATATGTAGATATGATGCTGATGATAGTAGGTTCAAAACATACTTCATTTAGAAATTAAAAAAGTTCTAACGGACATATAGCGTACATTTTACATAATTGTACAGTGTTCGAAATGTCATGTCAGGAAGATTGGGAGCTGTAGTAAGTTTAGTTTGGTTTGATCACCGTATTGAATATAGTTATTTATTTATTTACTTGAGTGGCGAGACGATCACATCATTAGTCTTACCCAGAACTTCAGTCCTCAAACTTTCGGATAAGTTAACTAGGTTTTTGTTTGTTAAAAGATTTATGCTAAAGATTTTTTAAGATAACAAATCCAAATAATTTATTGATAAAATGTCATTTACAGGGCTTTTAATAAAAATAAAAATATGCACAATTAAATGTAAAATATTGATAGTACAATAAGTACCTACTTATAATTTATTAAAACACTATTATTATTAACGGGATATTTACTGTGGTTCTCAAAATTGGAGCTCAAAATTAACGCGAACCACGGTAAATATCCCGTTATAATAATAGTGTTTTAAATTCATTTACGTTGTAATACGCCTTGCTTTGAAGCAGTAGTAGTCGTTAATTTATTTTTAAGAATATTTAAGGAGGATGCACTCTTGATGTTATCCGGTAGGTGGTTATATATACATTGACCGCAAACGTACACTGACTTGTTAGACTTAGCAAGTATGTGAGCCGGTGTTCGCAACCTGTATTTCAAATTGTATAAAAGATTTATATATATTCGACGTGAACTCTCGTTGAGCACAGAAAATTTGCGAGAGTGTGTTTGCTGTTTGCACAATACTGCTTGGTGACTAAATAACTAGCAAAGGTGTAATATTTTCCCAGACGAATTCTGCAAAATTAACTCTATCACTACAAACTAATATGACCTTTAGGACAGTTATATATAATCGCAAACGTTTAAGCTTTTCTTACGAACAATTAGTGTCAAATTCATGTTATTAAATAATTTTGAAGAGAATAATTTCCCCCTGTGCACCTTCATCCTGAGTCCGTCTCTCGATGCAGTTAATGCTGTAACTAATTGAATTCCGCTGAATATGACTGAATGTGACGGATCGGTGGCTACATTTAGCAATTTAGCATGGAATGATTCGATGCTCCATTGTCATTAACTGGTGACACTCTGACAGCCAGACACTGGGGGTGAGGGGTTTAATTTGATAAAAATACACACATTAAAGGAAAAATGTGAGCCATATCTATAGGATCACTTAATTGTTTGTCTGTTTATATATTCTGTCTATACACATTTTAGGATTCCGCATTACGATGTATAAAACTACCATGTCCGTCTATGTATTTGTCGATCAGTAAGTCACAGCCATTTTACGCTGAGATTATTAACAGTACATACTATCTAAGCAAAATTTGGCAGATAAGCAGGTTTTGTAAACAAATAATGTTGTGTAAAATTCTTAAATAAAAGCATAAGCTTAGAAACCTTAGAAAGTTTAGTTTCCCGACAAACAAGAACGGCTAAACATATGATGAAACATAGCTATGAACAATTGAACAGTCTCGATGAAATACTCTTAAAAAACTAGATCTAAAAAACGGTCCACCTGTTTGAGAGAGAGCTACGATGCCACAGACAGATACTTAGATACACAGATACACACGTCAACTTGTAACATCCCTCTTTTTGGGTCCGGGGCGTAACAATAATTTTATAGTTTAAAAAACTGAAACAACCGACTTCAAAGTATGTTATTTCGTTTACTTGTAATACATATATGTAAGGGTAATAATTAAACAAGGCGCTCAAGCGTTGAAGTAACTCTATTTTCTCCTTATACACACTGGATGAGGAGTAAGTAGGTTTTACTTTTCAAGCTCAATAAATCCCTCACTATTTTAAACTTTTTAAAAGACCTCTATTCACCCGCTCGTTTTTTTTTCAAGAATGACATTTGTCATTTAGAAAATGTGCAGATGTTTATACGAAAAACCTCAACATTTGACACTTTTGCAAGGAAAAACGTGTCAGTGGAACTCTGCGATTCTATAATCTGACGCACTTACTCAGGAAT
Source organism: Lycia hirtaria (assembly GCA_947563715.1). Classification (NCBI taxonomy): domain Eukaryota; kingdom Metazoa; phylum Arthropoda; class Insecta; order Lepidoptera; family Geometridae; genus Lycia; species Lycia hirtaria. Next base: position 34,060,030 of record OX387375.1, read on the forward strand.
CCAATGAAAATTTTTTACTTTTAGAGATTGTTCAAAAAGTAATAAAGCAATGTTTCTAAAATAACTACGGGACCAACTTGGGAGCTTTCTCTATACATACATTTAAGAAATATAAAAATTGGTTCACGAATGACGGAGTAATTCGTATACATACATAAAAAATACACTATGAATTGATAACCTCCTCCTTTTTCGAAGTCGGTTAAAAACAAATATACTTTAAAACTTAGCATTCATTATCTTAATGACTGGAATATGTACTGAACACGCTTTAATTTAATTAAATATTAGGTACATGGTAAATAGTAAACATAGAAAATAGGTATGTTTGTTTTAATCAGGTTAATGGAATACTTATTGTAATGAGTATCTACATACATAGTAACAGATACTTTATTTAAGAGTGAAACACATAAGTAACAATAATATTAAGACTAACTATAAAAAATAAAATCTAAACAACTAAAACGCAGACGCAGCAGATCTCCATCGCAATTCAGCGCGGCACCGCTGCTAGCCTATTAGGCACTTTCCCGTCAGGTTCGATGCGCGAGGGATTTATAAGCCTATGACAGTTGGCGTAAAATAATTTAAGATTATTATATTTATAGGAATTTATTGTAATTCGACGAACAACTAAATATACCAATATTAAACTAAACACTTAAATGAATCCAACAAATCTCTGCCGGCAGTAGGTATTGTGCCCAAAATGCTGACCTTATAGCCACGTAGAATAACAATGCTTATTATTTGTGCGAAGTAGCGGCCAGCATTTTGGGCGTCGAACAATTACCGTTACAACGTGAACTAATTTGTATTTGTTAATTAATTACACCTTTTAACTTTGTCGCACCACGTACTTGACTTATATTTTTTACTTGAATGAGTGACTGTTAAAAAAATTATATAATTTCAAAAAATCTGTTGGCCAAGAATTTTCTAGTAATAATCTCATGTTTTCATAGATTTCCATACACCAGACGTTAGTCGTTACGCTTATCAACACAATATCACAAAAAATCTGAGGCCAATGGAAACAGAACTACTACAGTTTATTAGTAAGGAAGTAACTAAACAGTATTAGCTATCAGAGTTCGTGTGGCATGAGTCATGACTAGTAGGTATAGACCAGTGTTATTATTTCTCTTCTATTTAATTATTCACACATTGCTGAGTGACTAGTCCTAGTGTCAGCGTTCTTTACTATTTACTTTGCTGTAATTTGCCGATTTATTAAGATACCTATGCTTTGTTAATATTGAATTTATCTTGTAGTTTCAACAACAACAAGCCATGTATTAAATTATTTTAATGTCAGAGCAAATCTAATTTAAAAAAATATCTTAAAATCACTAAATTATATAAAATAACAAAAATTTGATGAGACATTCGTTCGTTTTATGAACTTAGTTGTTTTAATAAATTTAACTAGATTAAGTGGTGCATTCAAAATTGACCTCAATGTCTTATTAATAAACTAATGTACCAAACTATCAAAGTTAATAACTTCAATATTGATTCTGAAAACGAGGTTGTCAGAAAGTAACTGAATATCTCAATTCTATTATTCTGGGTTGTTCAATTATAATACTTTATCTTTCGACTCCAGATGTAATCTTGTCTACAAAAACCAGTTTTGTTTACTACAAACATAATGATTTCTTACAGTTTCACGATTGTCGGTTATTAAAATTAATTCACTTATTTCTCTTTTCAATTCATTTTCATTTTTCATATTTTCAACTATCTATCAAGTCTGATAACCTATATGTAACCTATATAATGATATGTATTATATGCGCTACATTTATTAATTACATCTTTATATTTACCAGACACATAACATATATTATATATCTACTATGTATTACATAATTTAATTCATAATAATAAGTACAGATTATACATTATACATTGCATCTATTATTACTAACTATAATACTATAATATTTAATTTTCATAATGTAAGTAAAGTATTAATTACATAATCTACACTAAAACAATATCAACAAAAAACCAATTTAACGTCACAACCAAAAACGAGGTATCTCCCCGCCCAACGTGCCCATTAAGCTGGCAGATTTACCGCATATTATGTATTACATGTATACATATCACATAATATTATATAAAAATATTTCTTAATTATCAAAAATCGGTGCTCGCTTACGGATCATACACGGTGCGGCCAACCGCTGTGGAACCGGTTCGTGCAAGCGATGCGCTCGCGTCGCCGCACGGCCGCACGGCCGCACGGCCGCCGCACCGCACCGCAGGCTTCGAATATTGTTAAACACGATAGCCACGCAGTCCCGGCAGCTTAGTGAGACCGTCTGACTTGCGATCCGCAGGTCTTGAGTTCGAATCCCACGGCACGCACCTTGTCTTTTCGAAGTTATGTGCGTATTGTTGATTGCCGCCAACTTCAAACGGTGAAGGAAAACATCGTGAGGAAACCTACATGTCTGAGAGTTCTCAATGATCTTGAAGATGTGTGAAGTCTGCCAACCCGCACTTGGCCAGCGTGGCAGACTATGGCCTAACCCTTCTCACAATGAGAAGATGGCCCGTTCCCAGCAGTGGAACAGTTTGTACAAACAGAGCTGAAAAAAAAAAAAAAAAAAAACTATAGCCACGCGCACGCACCGTGCACTGTTGGTTAAATTGTGTACTTACTTGCATTTTGTATTTTGGTTTTCTACTACCTACCTTCGAAAATTATAAAAATTGTATGCGATATATGCAGGGCCGGATTAACCCTATCGGGGCCCCTAGGCATTGCAATTCTCCGGGCCTCTTTCCTTTACCCCTTTCTTACTTTTTAGGGTTCCGTACCCAAAGGGTAAAAACGGGACCCTATTACTAAGACTTCGCTGTCTGTCTGTCTGTCTGTCTGTCTGTCTCCAGGCTGTATCTCATAAACCGTGATAGCTAGAAAGCTGACATTTTCACAAATGATGTATTTCCGTTGCCGCTATAACAACAAATACTAAAAATTTAAAAAAAATATTAAGGGGGGTCCCTATACAATAAACGTGTTTTTTTCGTATTTTTTTGTTCAATATTAAAAACGGTAACAGGTAGACGCTTCAAATTTTCACAGAATATTTACTTGTATATTACCTTTCAAAATAAATAATTAAATAACAATAAAGTAAATATTAAAGGGGGGCTCCCATACAACAAACGTAATTTTTAAGCAATTTTTACTCGATCTTAATTAACAGGTAGAAACTTGAATATTTGTAAGTAAATATTTAGAAATATATTAACTATAAAAATAAATACCTAATCTAATACATAAAAACTCACAAAATGAAAATAATCCGTGCATCTAAACGCGGTGCGAGCGCCGCGCTGCGGTGTGGTGGTGGCGCGAGCGCGAGGCATTTGCTAAGCAACGGCCGCGCGGGTAGCGGGGGAGGTAACATCACGGAGCGAGCCATAGCCGAGCGTATCATCCGGGCAGCATGACGACGCTCGCGCGAAGCGTCGTCATGCTGCCCGGATGTGTATCGAAAACCTACCTATAAGTTTGCAATTTACTACTTGGAATTTCGTTGATTTCTCGTTATTTTATAAACAGAACTAAACCTTGTAGTATTATAGATTATAGTACGGAACCCTTCGTGCGTGAGTCCGACTCGCATTTGGCCGATTATTAAATTTTTTTTTTTTTTCTATGACAAAAGTCGAGTCGATCAGAATCGACTCCTACATTTTGCTTTTCATCCTGCTTTTTGCTTTTTCTTTATTAAATAACTTAAAGGATAGGAAGGATTTTTAATAATGGTTAGGGTATTTCGCAGAAATATTCTGTGGGTTTGAACACCCAAAACCCCCCCCTCTGCCTACGGCCTTGTGTGTGGCCCGCATCGACTAGGCCCCCGTGGGCTCCAATCAGTGCGGGGCCCCTCCTAATGGATGACCCGGCCCTGGATATCTGCATTTTTCAAATATCTTACGGGTTACTCACGTTCATTTTTTGAGTCGCGGTAAATGCGTCAGAATTTTCACGTTCACTTTCACGTCATTATTTAAATAAATATAATCTTAAGCAAATTAAAATCACTCATAGTTATTAATCAATGTGAGTAAGTTGTATAACGACGATGAGGTACGAGATACTGAGGCTGAGTACGATCCCCGGGAGAGTGGCATCTAGCGGTATAATCCGACAACTGGAGAGTCGCAATGGCCGAGCCTCTATATACTGAATGAACTTTTTTATTTCACGAATTTTCAATATATCTGAAACAAAAATATTTATATTTATTTAGATAGGAGAAATGTTTACAACTTAAAAATTAAATAAAAATAAACATATAGTACATAAAAATAGATACCTAGCAAATAAATACACAGTTTTTTATGGTATTATAGGTTTTAGCTTGACTGCCAACTCTCCTGATGTTAATTAGACAACTTATATAGCTTTACTAGTAATTATTATATTTAATAACATCTATAAAGAATTATCGTGGTGTTATGTCTCATTGCTAAAACAACGTTCACTGTGAATACAACCTTCAAATCGCTAATTACAATCAGCCGTGCCATAGGAAGTTTTTTTTGACTCCAGCTATTTTGTTTTTATACGGAGCAGTTGATTTTTTAAACAATTTTTAAACTATGCCCTTAGCGAAAGTTATCATATAGTTGCCCTCCCGAAGGGGGAGCTACCACCAGGACATGATCTGCAATGGCCAATTTGGAAGTCTATAAATCGCCTCCGAACACAAGTTGGTCGTTGCAGACAAAATATGTGTAAATGGGGTCTGGCTATTCCTCCAGTAGAACAGTGTGATTGTGGCGCCACCCCTCAGACAATGACACACCTCCTCGTATGCCCACTGTGCCCTAACACCTGCACAATGAATGCCCTGTGAGAGGCCAATACTGCTGCCATCTCTGTGGCTTCCTACTGGTCAAATACAGTATAATAATAGATTTAAAAAAAAAAAAAAAAAAAAAAAAAAAAAAAAAACGAACCGTTGACACGAAAAGAAGAAGAAGCGAAAGTTATTAGGAATTATCTTCGCACCGCACATAATGATGAAACACAGTAATGGTGATGATGAAAAAATATAAGCCTATTGTTCGATCCTTGCAGGATGAGGGTAGATGGAAATCTTTGTCTACTCCATCTGATCATTATATAGTCACTGCTGTCAAGCGGTGACGGCATTTCGGTTGTCGATCTCCGCATACGACGCACGTTGCGCTCTTACCTCGCGAAACGACGCCGGGTCATTCATCCAGGATACTCAACTACACCTGCCTGAAGAATAGGAACAGCATTCCACAAAGAAACAACATCAGGACCACTTCCAGAAGTTCTGCTGTGCTCTGCGTATCGCACCTGATACTGAAGCCGTGCGACGGTCGTGGATTGTAAGGTTGGTGGAGTGTTTCTTTTGCCTATTGTCTTGCAAGGATCTACTGTGTCTTGGACACCTATACAGTCCACTGAATTAAAATATAACCAGCCCCAGGAGACTGTACGAGTACCGTACACCTATATCCTTCCTCAAGTCCTAAATAACTTTTGTGCCATATATCATAACGATTGGCTCAGCCGCTAAGCCGTGAAGAGGTAACAAACAGACTGAGGACAGACAGAGTTATTTACGCTTTCATACAATTAGTTAGGATTATAAGAGCAAGCACCCCTTTCGAATTTAGTAAGAGTTATAGTAATATTCTAGAATACAGTAACAGATAAGTCAAAGCACACAACGACCTAATGGCTCGAAGTGCATCCGAGAATCGGACCCCAAGATAAACAGATAAGTCATACTCGTAGAGTTTCATTAATTCACGGAAGGATACCTGTCTCATCGATCAGCTTGTCGTGAAGTATAATCTTTATATGTTCAGTCCGTATCGGCAGAGAGCCGGCTTGTATCGCTGGTCCAAAAGTGAACATGATACTTCCCAATATCATTATCATTTCACCTCTTAGTGTCCACATCCAAACCTGTAAAATTAGCATTAATACAAGTAATAAGCACAACGATACAATTAACTAGTAGTTCTATGAATAGTAGACCTCGTGAGAACAAGGTATGTATACGTGATATCAGCCGCCCATATTAAAAAAAATGTTTAGGATTGATCACTGAATGTGTCTGTCAAATATAAACAAAATCTTGTTTAAAATTGAGTAAGTACAATACAATAAAATACAATACAAAAACACTTTATTGACACCATAATAAAATAACATTAGGTACATAATTAAGGCGTTAGAAAGGTACAAAAGGCTGCCTTATCGCTAATAGCGAGTTAGCTAAGCTTAGCTAAGGCTTGGCTTGGCCGATAAGGTATTAGTAGGTACTTAGCTAAGTACTGATTGTTTCCATCAAATATTAACACAATCTTGGCTAGGATTAAGTACAAAATGTGTCTGTTAAATATCAACAAAATGTTGTTAAGGATTGAGTAATGAATATGTTTTTGTCAAATATTAACAAAATTTTGTTTAGGATTGAGTACTGATTAATTTAGTCAAATATTAACACAATTTTGATTAGGATTGAGTACAGAATGTTTCTGTCAAATATTAACAAAATCTTGTTTTGTTTTTGTTTCCCGCTATTTGGGGAAAATACTCCATATATCAAAAATTCCCGACAGCAAAAAAATCTATAAAATTGAAAAACCTATATGTTTCGTCAAGATTAGTTGAAAAACACGACCTGTACAGAGAATGGACGAGTTGCGATCGAATATCTAGCTCAGCCTCATCTATCTTAAAAACTTATAGTAAGGATTACGTACCGATTCGTTATTTTCCTTCATCTTCATCAGTCTGACGTATATGAATACCATATTATTAACAATGTTAAAAAACAATGTGACACAAAACTGAAATGTAAAAGAATTTTATGCACGTTGCATTTTTTTAGTAATTTCTTAACATGTGTGTAGTTCCAGTAATTATAGTAATAAATTGCATTATCTAACTAATAACAAAGAAATTGAAAGAAAAACTAGTCATATTAGAAATAAAGCAAAAAAATATATATTACAGAATATAAAATGGCATTTTTAAATAAGCTCAAATGTAAATCCCTCACGCTTTAAAGTCAATGAAGTTAAAAATCATTACCACACCCGGGACACTCGACCAACTTTTAACACAATCGTCGAGGTCTAACTACCTATTGCTGAGACATCATCATACATAGAATCTGTATACACGCAGTTGTGTACGTAACGTCTATGGTTGTCACTATTTTAGACTTGCCAAGAAAGTTTTATAGTCACTTCGTTGTCATTGCATGCCTCGGAAAATTCACATTTTACGTACTTAGAATAACACGTTTCATAGATCTAATCATGGGATCGACGCAAATGGCCAAGAATGCAATAGGCCAATAGACGCATTTAACCATATATGCAAATGACCAGATACGTACATGGCCAGATATGCAATTAACAACAATTTATTCAATGACGTAACGTAGGACGCAGAGGAAACAAGGAACACAGAAAATCCACTCGACTATTTCGTTACCTCGCATTTACCTAAAATATTAAAACCATTAAATAGGATCCTACACTGCACAAAGTTCATTACATTTAGATACTTTTTACATAGAGATCCGTTTAAAAAAAAAACAGAGTTTCACGATTTTCAATCAAACTTACCACAGGATCATATGCTCGCTTAATTTTGATTGCGATTTCACAAATCTCTCTATATACGCGATGGGACGTACGTATAGGAATGTTAGCAGCATCCAGATCCCGAGTTAATCGAACTAAACGACATTTAATTAGATAGAAAACAAACGTATTCATAACAGCAGCCGAATCATACGAATAGAAAACTAAGAAATAGAAAACACTGTTCCAAACACCGGACAAACAATATCTCAGCTGACTGCAGATAATGGGTGTAATAAATAATCTATACATCAAAGTTAAAAGCATAATCTTCAAATGATTTCGCTGATACTCGATTGTTTTATCGAATTTTAATGCCACGTCTACAAATTGGAACACTTTCGTGCATGCCGACATGGTAACACTTCTATCCATTAAAATGAAAATGATAAAATACAAAAGATATTGAAAGAGATAAGCACTGTAACGATAAAAATCAATTGTATCTTCGTAGTGGTATAATTGGAAAGTACTTGCAATACTCAAACTTAAAACGACTAGAATTATAAGACAATTCACAAAGTACTTAATTTTTAAAGATTTGAATGTAAGAAATCCGAAATCTAAGCCAGTAATTATGTGTATAAATTTATATATCGCAGGTATATATTTTTTGCTGATCATTTTATCTGAATGTATGTACGTATGCCTATTAATTTACAATTAATTTTAATGAAAAGCTTAGGACTGTTCTCGAAGAAACCTTCCGTTATACAGAGCTCTAAATGAAATTACTTCTACAGAACGAGTAAATATCTTATAAGGTTTCCGATCGATTGTAATAAGTGGATTGATTCCCAATAATAGACCATAGGTTAATTAATTAATGTAAAGTAAATTAATTATTCCCTTGTTGATGTTGCTTTACCTTTTACCCGAATGCACAAGAAGGAGGGCTATGTTTTTTGAGTGTAGGTATGTTTGTATGTATGTTGGCATATAATTATGTATATAGGTACCTACGTTTCTTTATTACCTCCTACAGCGGAAACGGCTCGACAGATTTTGATGTGTGAAGTGTTGTTAGATACTTTTTTACTCCGTGAGTGCCAAAGGCTATATTTTCAACGCACTTGCTCGTAAAGTAGCCCTTATTCAACCGTTTTTATGGCCGAAAAGTATCCTATAAAACAAGCGTGCTTTTGACTTTTCTATTACGCACTAGTGTCTTTACTTTACAGTTTTTTTTTATTTCAACAATCTAAGCCTACCTAGATTGTCAGAGTCCAATCAGAGATGAATACTTCTACCATACCGGCCCATAACAAAAATAATTCACTCGAAAATCGTACTGGCAACCGAGAATATAACATATAGAAATAAAACAGGCACGAATATTGCAACCAAAGAGAATGAAATATGCTACAACTGAAACATCTGTTGATTTTTGGATATCTTTTCATTAATTAAATATTTCAGTTATAAACGGGTGTTTTTTTCCTCGCAAGTGTGTTGAAAAACTTCGTATGAAACGCGTGTGCATTATGGTCATTACACTCTCGGCTCTATTAACTTAGCACACTTGTATCATAATGTACTATTTCCATGTACCTAAATTTTCACTAAATAAATAGACGCATCTAATTATAAACAACATTTCCAAACAGCTTTCTCTTGAGAACTTCGCGCATTTTAAACTACATAGTGCATACGAAGCGAATGCACCACCATAACATAAATTTCAAGCGCTTGAAGCCAAAGTCCTCGCTTTGCCGAAATTGCCAAAACTCCAGCGATGTGGTTGGCAAATTGTAAGCAAAACAGCGCTTGCTGCAACCGCTGACTACACCTAATTAACCGTATTCCACTGAGATCATTCGAGTTCCGAATTTGAAATACACATTGCAACTATAACTTTGATATCAGCTTACAAGCATTGCTTGGAACAAAGAGCCCATATACTTATTTTCGCCAAGTCCGTATGTCTGCTTATCTGCAGCTTTGCTAAAAAACTACTACTAGAAAGCTAGATTTACATGAATATGCATATTAGTTATGCCGAGAAAGTCGTCAAATAAAATCTTTAAAAAAAAAAAAATTTGGGTAGTACCTACCTCCCGTATACGTAAAGGGGAAAAGAATTTTTTTTTCTCATCTACGGCATCGTGTGGGGTATCGTTAGATAGGTAATCAAAAAATATTATTGGGTGTGCGAAAATCATTTTCACTTTAGGGATCCTTTTTTTATATTAATAGTTTTACTCTTTGTAACCTCAACTTTGTAACCTGTATGTTTTTTTTTCACTTTTGATGGCTATAAAAATTTTAAATTTAGTAAGAGTATTATTATACTTTAAAATATTCTTGACATATTTTAACGTATTCTGAATATTTCTGAAGTAGTGTAACTTGATTACTTGCAGTTTAATACCGTTTATATAAATTTCGCAGTACAGTTTATGTTAATTTCAAATATAAACTTCTCATATTTGCATGTCCATCAAAAAAATTATTAAATAAAATATAACAAGTCAAATAGTGTTGATGAATAATTCACAGATACTCAACGTCCGACATTACCGTTTGCAACGGTTGATTTAATTACTTCACTTAAATAAATTACCGAAATTCATTCGGATCCCTCTCGTTTGTAAATGATGTCAGCCGACATTGTTTAACTAAAAATAACCGGTTTCATTAAAACTACAAATACAATGAGAATTACGGATCTTCTTTTACCTGATTGCCAAGGAAGGGTTATGTTTTTCGCACGAATTAGTTTGTAAATTCTTAATTACCGCTTATCTTCCAAACGGCTGGATGGTTAAAATATTGTTAGATTTGTCTCAAAAATCCAAGTGTCCTTAGATAAGTGTTTTAAAAGAAAAGTAAAAATGGTGGATTTTTGCGCTAAATTGTAATACATTACTAACATTTTTTTACCCGACTGCATAAGAAGGAGGGTATGTTTTTATGTAAGTATGTGTGATCCTACTAAGATCACCTACAGCCTAAACGGCTTGACTAATTTTGATGTGCGAGATGTCGTTAGATTCGTCTTCACTTCCAGAGTGTCATAGGCTATTTTTTTTTTTGTAATAATAATAATACATCTCTCGCAAAAAAAGCTATATTTTTTTTAATAATAATAATACATCTCTCGCAAAATGAAAAAGAAATATGTTTTTCGTAATGCGTTTCGTATGCGTAAACTCGTTCTAAATACACGTACATTCAACAGCGTAACAAGCGTAACGAAAACGAAAGTTAGACTGTGAAATCTGATTTTGTGCAGTCGGGTATTTCGTTTTTCTTTTAATATAGATATTTGTTTAATCAACAACTAGGGTATCGAAATGAATATAGTTTATAACAGTATATAACCGGGGATAAAGCCGAGGAATGCTACTAGTGTGTTTATTAATCCCCGAAACAATAAGTGTTGCTATAAGTTTGACGTGTGGATGTGTGTTTATCTGTGTGTCTGTCTGTAGAATCATAGCTCTCAAACGGACTAATTTTGATCTAGATAAAAAAAGTATTCGAAAGAGGATTTGATAGAGATTCCTTTTTCATGTAAGTAGGATGTTTTTAAGGTTTCTAAATTAACTTGTGTTATATAATACTCAATTGATTATTACATATAATATAATAATATTATTCATATAGTTGCTTGCCACTACTACTTATTAAATACGTTGGCATTCGATTATACGAGTTTATTGAAACGTAAACGCCATTTCGACCGATCAAACGCCTGTTAAACTAAGCCGTTTGATTGGTCGGCGACACATAGCATATAGTCTTTGTGCTGGAAGCTCGACAGAGGGTCGATATTAAACACTTTTGCATTTTGGATAGTGTGTCTAGTGTTATATATGTTATAAATATTTGGGGCCTTAATGAAAAACGTTATTTAACTTTAAGCAAAACTTATCATATGTTGTCAAGTTCTCGCTGACATGTAATGACGCTTGCGGGAAAAATACAGATAATTTAAGACGTTGGTTATAAAGAAAAGTCGAAATTTGGCGTCAAATCATAGATTCAGCATTTTATTACCCACAGATAAAAATAACGAATGTGACTGCGTATCTATAACACACAAAAAAAGCAGTTTAATTTTGAATATTATAGCGAGCGAAACGCGTAACTTGAAACTATCTCCAAAATTCATAACTTACAAGTATGCAAGCTTCTTTAATACTTGGATAAGTAGCCGCAAAATACTCGAGAAACTTTGCCTTTCAAGTTAAGTTTCACTAAAACGAAAACAGCTTAAGTTTTAGTTATTTAAGCTCTTTTATCTTTAAATTCCGAATATAACTTATACGCAATATAACGTGAAAGCAACCACCTGCCTCTTTGTGACTGACTAAAGTGTTGAATGGGAACAGGGTCACAAGGTCCAGTGGGTCAAAAGGTTCAGTGTGCCGAAATGACAACCAAAAGTCCAGTGTGCCAAATGGATCATGATGATATTTGGACAAAACGTGTAATGTGTCTGTGTTATCTCTATAACTGTGATCATCATCACCACTATATGTTTTTTGCAATCATCAAAAAAAATTGCAATCCGACTTATACTTTTTAAGATATGCGCGGACAAACAAACAAATATACCATAGATTTATGAAATTTGGCGCACATGTTTAGAAGCTAATATTGACTAACATAATGTGAAAATTGTGTAATTCTAACAATATTAGGTACATATGTACCTACATATATACATGCATATCAAATAATAAATAAAACCGGCCAAGTGCGATTCGGACTCACGCATGAAGGGTTCCGTAACATTATCTATAAAAACGGCAAAAAAACACGTTTGTTGTATAGGAGCCCCCTTAAATATTTATTTTATTCTGTTTTTTAGTATTTGTTGTTTTAGCGGCAGCAGAAATACATTATCTGTGAAAATTTCAACTATCTTACAATCACGGTTCATGAGATACAGCCTGGTGACAGACGGAAAGACAGACATACAACGGAGTCTTAGCAATAGGTTCTCGTTTTACCCTTTGGGTACGGAACCCTAAAAAGGAGATTATCACCTTTCTCTGAAATCGATAAAAACTATTCATAAATGCAAAAGTACCTACTTCTAAAGTCTTCTTTTCTACCAAAAAAATAATATTTAATAACGTAGAATCCATCGAAAAACTTGATTATGAAAAATTAATCATCTACTCGAGACTTATTCTTCTTATAAAGCTTCTAATCCATTTTGTATAATTTTGTTCATGAGATGAACTTCACCGACATTGAGGTTAATATCTAATCTATCAAGTAATATGTTACATACATGTGAGTAATGAGTGATACTCGTATGTATACCTATTCATGTTGGTCGTGCAACAAACGCTAGTTTAAGATCTTCGGAGAGAGTTTCGCGGGGCATCGATTTGCTTCCATTGGCACCGTTTTCGGTAACAGCTCTGGAGAGGTTATTGCGTTAGCTGAGCTACTTTTCAGGATTCCGTACTAAGGGCGCGGAACCCTAAAGAGGGGAATGAAATTTGGCACACATGCGTAGAAGCTGGTTTAGACTAACATACAATTCTGAAAATATTACTTAATAACAAAGAAAAAAAACACAGTCATGTTAATTTTCTTTCTACTAAAAAAGTTATGTTATTTAAGATAAATCTCTGTAATAAATATTGTAAGTAGTTACAAAACATTGTAAGTTCTGAGGGTAGACACTGAGCCTCACAGCACAGGCTCCCCTAGTGTGAGATTCAGGGTTTCTCAGCAAATCTGAAATCATATCGTAATTTAATATGTACTTATGACTCATATTTCCTTCACATTTTTAGGGTTCCGTACCTCAATAGGAAAAAACGGAACCCTTATAGGATCACTTTGTTGTCTGTCCGTCTGTCCGTCCGTCCGGGTGTCCGTCCGTCCGGGTGTCAAGTTCTTTATCTCGGGAACGCGTGAAGGTATCGAATTGAAATTAAAACCATATACGCAGATCCATATTATCTTGCTGCAGAAAGAAAAATAAAATTTCTCAGTTTTCGTAAAAAAAAAGTTACAGCCGAATATGTCGTTAAAAACGCACATTTCGACACTCACAGAGGAATCAAAACCTATGGGGTACTTCCCGTTGACCTAGAACTCTGAAATTTGGCAAGAAGCATTGTGTTAGAGTACACATATAGGAAAAAATCTGAAAACTGGTCATTTTTAATTTAATCATATAAAAATAGTGTCTCTGTGCAAGGAATGAGGGCCCAAATTTTAAAGACAATTAACCGTATCATGTAGGGTAGCATATGAAAGAGCCTCATTAGCATAAGCTAAAACAGGTTTTTAACACATACTTCGCCCCCTGCAGACCCTTCACTTGAACTGGGAACCAAAACTTTTTAGGCGAATTTTGAGAGTGGCCGCGCAAATGAACGTTGACTGCCTCAAACGCCGGTGGTTTACTGACTACTACAAAACGAACGGGACGCTCGCTCGGATCCGAGTGGGAGGTGCCGCTACTATAGCACCGCTTCACTCGGATCCGAGTGGTGAGCAAGGAATGTGTTAAATATTTTTACGATGTATATTTTTCGATTTATGAAGGAAAATATAAAAAAAATATATGATTTCCCCCTTTTATTTAGTTTCTACGGAACCCTCGGTGGGCGAGTCTGACTCGCACTTGTCCGGATTTGTTTGTATTTTCTTAGGCTCAAAATAAACTTAATATTGAAAACCTCCTTTTTTGAAGTCGGTTAAAAATGCCTTGTGTGGACAAGCCCATAAAATGTTTCCAAGTTTCACATAAGTACCTACTTACCTAGAGTGCAAGTTCCACCATCCTAGACGTGTTAGAGCCACCGTGTCGTTATATCACTGCCGGGCTAACAGAGTTAACTGGACTCGAAGGACTTATGTATACAGGGACACGTGTCGCCCACGCCAACTTGACCTCTGATACATTTGAACTAACATGTACAAGTAGGTCGGTGTATATTGGTTATCTATTTAAAAGCTTTATTGTTACAAACAGGAAGGACAGGTATTCCTGAGATTGGACAGTTCCGATAGTTATTTACGATTTGTTTTATTACTTTAATCTGTGAAGAGGAAGAATGAAATTGTTTCCGGGGTTCCGTATTTCAATTGGGACAGTTCTGTAGGGACTCGTGGCCGGATGCCAGGGTTGATTAAGATGTTCTAAAAACAAAGCTTGAAGTTTGCCAAAACTACGAATTGGCTTGTAAAACATTTCTAACCCCGACGCAAACAAACCCCTTGCTTATTTCGAGAATTTAAAAGGTTTTTATTTTTATTTTGTGCAATGGGGAATTGGCTTGATTTATTTTTATTTAGTCACAAGAAAGTTAACCACAAATAGATCCATTCCACAAAAACAAAATGAAAAAAAAAAATGACCGATTGAAAAAACATCACAACACCAGGCGAGTTGGTGGTCAATCGTAGATATATTAATGTATATAAAAAAAATAGTGTATGCATTACATTTTAGTATGTTATCAATTAAACCTATTATTCATATGAAATTAAATTCATGCATATTTCCTTTTTCACACAGCGCCATCTAGTCTCAAACCACATCCTGGACACTTCTCGACCAAATCTCCATACAAATGTCACGGTCTAACTAGGTACCTTACACAGCCATCAACACACGTAGAACCTGTACACGCGCAGTTGTGTGCGTTTTAATTGATAATAAGGATGCGCATAACGCGCGCAGGCATCTTTTTCGCGCATTACATTTTTAAACATTTAAGATAATTGTAAAAAGTAAAATATACATATTATAAAACAAAGTATGCGGCAGAGAGTACCATTCTTTTGCAGTACAGATAAGGTGTTTTTTGTAATTATTTCCAAAGTATAACATGTTTTTAACCGACTCCAAAAAAAGCAGGTTATCAATTCGCCTGTATGTTTGTAATATTGTCAGAATTGCACAATTTTTGTATAATGTTAGTCTATACCAGCTTCTAAACATGTGTGCTAAATTTCATAAATGTATGTATGTTTGTATGTTTGTCCACGCATTATGCAGAAACTACTAGGCTTATTAAAAATTCAAAAATTATTTTTTATTGAATAAAGTATCTTTCAACTTAGGACTCACTGTAAGTTTTATCAAAATAGGTTCAGTAGTTTTCGATCATCGCAACTGCGGAGCAGTGTCTACACCTTATATTTAAAGTGTTTGATAGACAGTGACATGAGCAGTGATGAGCCTTGACGACCGTTTTTAACCGACTTCAAAAAAAAAGGAGGTTATCAATTTGACCTGTATTGTGAATACAACTTTTAATTTCAAGCAAAACGAGTACAAAAGGAATAAATAAAAGTAATAAAAAAAATTAAACCGACTTCAAACTGAAACAGTAGGTATAGGACTTAGTTGATGACAGCTTAGGTCCTGACACCGACCTCAAAAATAGTTGGTTTACGTACCTACTTAGGTAGACGCCCAGTATTGATTTTCTTCGTGTTATTTCTCTCTTATCAGTTCGAAGTCGGTTAATTTTTTTAAAATTACTTTTATTTATTTTTAAAGTCGCAACTTACAAACGGATGTACCAATTTTGAATCAAGTTTTTTATTGTGTGAAATGTGACACATAAATTAAACATATTTCGTGTCGTTTTTTCACTGTAAATTAAATTTATTTCAACTACAAAAACTTGAAAATTAAACAAATCTTTGACCTAGATTTCGGCCTAATAAACTTGACTTGGCTTGACAAACTAACATAATGATATTTACCGAGCTTACAAATAGGATTCTTACGTTTGAACTCTGACTTATAAATAAATATTCAAAATTTTAAAGCAAAGTTTTAAGCAAACTATGTTTATTCAGCAAAGTAGCCGCCGTTCGAGACTGCCAAGTTACTGTTCCGATGTACTGAACTTACAAACTGACTAGACAGCTATTCTCCATTAGTGCCACGTTCACTTCTCAACACGGACATTTTGCTGAATTGTTTTGTGTAATAATGGAAATATATATCTTTAGAGTTTAAATTTATTTGTTTTACATAAATACGCAACTACACAAACAGGCCACCACACATACGAGTATGTCAAAGAATGTACGCAATCACGCACGCATGCAGTTACGCACACACGCAGTTACACACATAAACATGTAGTTACGGATGCACGCACGCATTCAGTTAGCACGCATTGCATTAGGTAGTCACGCACGCACGAACGCAATGCCACGTAGCAAAAATATTTTTAAACAATAAAGCTTTTATAATAAAGACACACTTGATTAAATTTACCAAAACGGTAAAATTACCGCCACCCGGGCTAAGCCCAGCAATTCATAAATCATGACCTAAGCCTAAAAAAGCAAAAATATTTTTTTTTCCTCCAACAAATTTCGTATTACCTCTAAAACGTAACATAAATTAGGCTTCTGTGTTCAGGTACAAAAAAATTAAAAAGTAAATCCAGCTGATAACATATTACACGGACAATAAAATAAAATAGATCGGCCAGGTATGCCTCCTGACTGTAGCTGTTAGTGTGAGCAAGTGATCATACTAAGATAATTTAGAAGCGTAGTGAAAAAAAACGTAACATAAATTTGATAATAGTTGAGAAAAAATTTGTATCTGAAATCGCCTAATATAAATTTCGTAGAAATGTGTATTTTATAACAATGTGGAAGAACCATGTAAAATATGATGTGAATGTAGAAATGAGGACTGATGGAGTAGATGGCAAGCGTCCCTCAATTTTTAGGCGACTTCAAAAAGGAGGAGGTTTTCAATTTAACTGAATGTATGTTTTTTTTTGTTTGTATGTTCGTTACGCGATTATTTTGATTTGATTTTGATGATTCTTTTATTGTTTGGTTGATACTTCAGTGGTCCGGTATACATTTTATAAAAATCGGTTCAGTACTTTGACTTTTATAACAAAATAACTGAAAAATTATGTCATCCAATTTAACGAATTGCTTATTTTGAAGTCGTTTTTAGGGTTCCGTACCCAAAGGGTAAAAACGGGACCCTATTACTAAGACTTCGCTGACTGTCTGTCTGTCTGTCTGTCTCCAGGCTGTATCTCATAAACCGTGATAGCTAGAAAGCTGAAATTTACACAAATGATGTATTTCCGTTGCCGCTATAACAACAAATACTAAAAATAAAAAATAAAAATATTAAGGGGGTCCCCATACAATAAACGTGTTTTTTTCGTATTTTTTTGCTCAATATTAAAAACGGTAACAGGTAGACGCTTCAAATTTTCACAGAATATTTACTTATATATTACCTTTCAAAGTAAATAATTAAATAACAATAAAGTAAATATTAAAGGGGGGCTCCCATACAACAAACGTGATTTTTTTGCCGTTTTTATATATAATGGTACGGTACCCTTCGTGCGCGAGTCCAACTCGCACTTGGCCGGTTTTTATTTTTTAGATTTTTATACTATAATTATTTATACATATATTAAATAATTTTATTGTTAAACTGCATGCACTATAGTATAAGTGCACTTAGTTTGTGATATCAAGCGTTATAAGAGAGGTAATTTATAAAAGGGCTTAACTGTGGAACAAAATTGCACACACGCACTCGTGACAGTGACAAAGGCATAATGTCACTGACATTTAGGAGAGCCATCTGTAACCTTTACTGTGTTGTAATAGCAGTAACTTGACTACAATACTGCAAAATGTAACTGTACATAATAATGTAATGAAAATATATAGATTAGGACTTTTTATCTACCACCATTGGATAAGTAACATGTTGAATCAACTTTTAATTATGATGAATAAAAATTTGACAATGTTTTCTTGTTTGTAACGTTTTGACGAAATTCCAGGCGTCCTCCTGCAATCCTAGAGGGAGACAGGAAATGTTTATTTTATTTTAATGGTTCATCTAAAAGTGTTAAAACCTTCTAATAAATGTCTTCTCTTATAACACGTTACGTCACCCATTTTATGCGGTGCACTCTCAACGCATTGAAAGCATTCAACGAGGTTTCACCAGATCTCTGGCATTTTCATGTCCAGGGATTTCACACAGAAGTCCGTATTCCAATCGATTGTCTTTCTTTAAAATAAATAATCTGCGCAATAGGAGGAAAATCCGAGACCTCTCTTTTCTTTACAAAGTTGTTCACAGCCTTATTGACTGTCCCTCAATTTTGATGCAGTTTTCCCTATCAGTACCATGTCACTACCCGCGTCACAGAATCTCAAAGATTCTCCATGTTAAATACTCTAAAACTAACTTATCATATAATTCTCCTCTACCAAGACTATGTCGTACATACAATGAAATTAATGTTTTGCTAAACGATCTCGATATATTTCACGACAAATTTAACGCATTCAAGTTTAAGTTATTACTTTTTTTTACTGAACGCAATAGATTATAATATCACTGTTATATTATCTTATAGGTTTTAGTTTTAAATTAATATAGTTTTAGTTAAAGAATGATGTAGACGCCTGTTAAAGGTATGCATATCAGAACCTATATTAGAGATTACCTACTAAGTCAATGTAATATGTATACTGTTGGTGTTTCTAAAATAAATAAATAAATACATCGTATTCTGTCAAATTGTAAAGAACATTGATTTACAGTTTTCAGTTGATTTAAAGTTGAGTTTATTTTTAACCATCTTCCAAAAACGATGAAGTTCTCAATTTAAGTTTTTTTTTTAAATAAAGAAAGAGAAAGTCCCTCTCAAGAAACTATTCCACATGTTTGCAGTACTTACAATAAAAGTGAAATTAATCTTCCATGGATGTGGAAATAGGTGACCATTAACTCATCTTAGCATCAGATGAGTTGAAGGTCAAGCGCAAGCCTATTTTCGAATTTAAAAAAATCTGGACATTTTCCAGATATCGCGTTGTAGTTCCCATACTGGTTTTATAGCGCGCTTCCGCTGACTTCAATTTAAGGGCAAGGGATTTGCAAAGCCTCGAGGTTCTCATTATACGATATGACGAAAGAAGAGACAGTGAATTGTTTAGGAAATGTTCTCCGCTTATGTTTCATTAAGCAACGGCAGGTTTAACTTGGAATTGGATTAAGAGCGCAATTTACATAATGGAAATGAAGAAAATGTATGTGCATTTTTAACTTTATTATAAACTAACTCTATTCCTCGGTCTTACTCAGATTAAAATGTTTTTTTTTTGTATGAAACTGAATGAAGTTATGAATAAATCACTTGCATGATGTAAAGCTGACTCACACAGTAAGTACATTTCTAAATAGTGAATCTTGCTACGACGCAACAAAGCACAAGTTAACTTGAACAGAAAAATTGCACTAGTACCTCATTAACGCGACTTGTGACCAAAATGATAGTACGAGTCTGGCTCACTAGCATTTTGGTCACGGACTGTAAGACTTTCCAAAAAAATATCAAACTCATTTACTTACATGAAATTATTGTTTTACAAGGCTATAAAACCCACTAAACCAAAATAGCAGCATATAACGCCACAGTGTATGTACTATCCACTACCCGTAGGGTTGTCACATCTTTCCTAGGACTCTGTCGGGACATTGATCAATATCATAATTGAATGACGTCCCTATACCTACTTTATCGACACCACAAAACTAAGGAACAACATGATAATAGCGCTAAAGACGGTGGTATAATTTAAATCTCTTCCAGGCAAGTTTGTGATAATAAACATTGTGAAAGAACGTTTTATTGGTGAAATAAATTAAAAGCAAGACAATTTGGGAAATATTTAGATATAGATATTTAATATTAAGCATGAAATATCTATAATTTCGTTGGTTGAGTATATGTATTACGACCTAGTCGAATTGCAAAGAAAATTTCGGGACATTTTATAGCTCGTCAGGATATCGGAATACCATTGACGTGTCCCGATGTATCGGGACGAGTGGCAACCCTAACCAACCGTTACTGTGCATTACCAACCGCTGTTTGCAACGGTCGCTGGCTCTGATTTATAGCTACGCTAGTTTCACAACAAAAATATGAAAAAATTAACTGCTGAAAAGGTTCATGTGCAATATTTTATAGTTTTAAAATTGTTCAATGTGATACATTTTATTTGTAAAAGTTAAACGGTTTATAAGTCTTGTTAACAAAGAATTTAGTAGCAATTTCCATTCGTAGCAATTTTGTAAGTTAATAAGTCTCTTCCCGGCGCGTCGAAGTACGATGCACGTTTCATTCAATATGATGTTTGGGAAACTATGCACAAAAAAAAAAGACCGCCAGATCCCTTCGGTCTGCTTTCACCAATATTCGTTACTCTTACAAACAAAAAAATCGGTCCATTCGTTTGAGAGCTACGATGCCACAGACAGACACACATATACACACACACGTCAAAATAACACCCCTGTTTTTGGGTCGGGGGCTAAAAATAATAGTTATTTCGAGTTTACCTACCTCTCATTTTCAATAATAACATATTTCTTCTTATTTTTTGTATTGGACCCGCATTAAAGCATTTGCCAGTGTCAAGTATTAGGATTTTTTCAAGTTTCTTGAATAAAACAATTTGTAAGTGTTCTAGTCACAATCTAAGTCACCTAAACAGACAATTTATAAGTCGAGTCCTGCTTCAGTAAAGTGGTGGCGACTTTACTAGAAGCTTCTATGGAGTTTTGCCGACAACGTAAAATCACACGGTTTACTGCTTTATTTCACTTGCGCACACTCACGCACTTTATCGAACACTTAATGAATAAAACACCACCATTTTTATAGCATTAATGTTCAAAATAACACAAGTTTAGGAAAATATAACAAAGCAAAAACACGTTACTAAGACGTTCCCGCCAAAACTCTCAATAACATATTTTGTCACAACAAATTTTCAAACCCGCGTAGTTAATATCTAAAGGAACATTTTATTTTCTAAGAGCCAAAATAACAATAACTTCCTCCTTTTTCGAAGTCAGTAAAAAATTTAAGGAATCCTTTAATTGAATTACGTCTTAGCCTAGGTTCTAAGCTTTTAATTTTAACTTAGAGCTAGCTTGAGAATTAGTGATAATCTTACTAATTATGACCTGACATTTTTCTAATTCTATTTATTAAAATGAAGACGCTTAAATTAAAAATTATATTCTATCAAGGTGACTTTAAGCAAAATTTTTTGTACCTCTATAATATTACCGTTAGCTAATATTCTTAGCAGTAAGTACCTAGTAATAATTTATTTCAAATTCAACAAACCTAAATGATTGTAAACCAAAATGTGTTGACCTGTAAAGAGAGGTATTTTTGGTTTGTTTTACAATCATTTAGGTTCAGTCAAAGGATTGAAGAAATCCAAATCAAAATAGGTTTTGATCTCTTATGAGTGTCGAAATACGTCATTTTTTGCGATTTTAACGTACGACTGTACCTCTTTTTTCGGTAACTGAGAAGTTTGCTTTTTTCACAACTGCAAAGGACTACAGATCTGCGTATATGGTTTTAATTTCAACTCAATGTCTCTACCCGTTCACGAGGTAGAAGGTCTTAACAGACAGAAAGACGGATAGATAACAAAGTGATCCTATAAGAGTTCCCATTTTTCTTTTCACGTACGGAACCCTAAAAATCGATTTACAACAACGTCATTATTATAGTCAATGGTTACACATCAGTTTAAGGAATACTTGAATAACACCGTCGCTTAACATCAGGCGAGTTGGTGGTCAATCGTAGATCTATTGCTAAAAAACACTTAAATATTGTTAAAATAAAAATCATTCATTCAGGTAAAAAACGCCTCTCATATTCCCTATAAAACCTAGTCTAGTTATAAAGCGCTAGAATTGCGTCATCATTTGTCGACACTTCACGTGGTGAGCAGCAAACCAGCATTTCGTGCGCTGAAAATGCTGGAATATCATCCCTTTTTATGAGAGGTAAATTCTTGAGGGGTAATGTCTTTGCAGCGATGGTAACTGGCAATTTGTAGGGAGAAATGGCTCGTACTGCGGCAGCAAAATATACCTCATTCTTTATTTTGGTGAAATGGGAGTGGGGTGAGTATATAGGCTTAAGGCACATAATAAACATAAGTACTAACCTAGATAGTTACCTTTTAAAACGACGAGCTCCGTCCTTACGACCACACCGGCTCTTAAGATCAAGTCAAGCGAGTTTGTGTATCTAAAACACATTAAAAAACCTTTATTTTTAACCGACTTAAAAAAGGAAGAGGTTATTAACTCGGTTGTACATATATTTTTAAGTACGTTTGTTAGCTCATAGCTCTGTCATTTATATATGAACCGATTTGTATTGGTTTTTTTATTTCAAAGAATATACTTTGAAATACAATTAAAATCAGTTCAGTGGTTTGGTTGTAAAACAAAGTAACTGGAATATATTATTTATCTTCCAAGTAAACATAATTGAGTATTTTGAAGCCTGTGGTTTCAGTTACTATAATAATAATTTGGACGTAACTAGGCTTGCGCTTCAACGTCAACTCACGATTTTGCGTTTCACGATGAAACGCGCTTTTTTATAAGCTTTTATTTAACATTCAATGTTTTTACTATGGAAATTAACGTGGTTTTCACTCGGCGGTCTTTTTCAAAGGAGCAGCACACACGTCACTCTCTGTCGGTGACGCGCCTAGCACTGCGACGTGCCGCTCGTGCCGCACATGATGTCATCGGTTGCAAAAAGGTTAGGGTGGGGAAGCTGGTCGTCTTGCGACCACCGACAACCGACAACGTGAGAAGTTGTTTGTGCCCCGGAAGGTCAGGGAGGCTATAGAAATTAGTAAACGACCGTGGGGGATGGCAATTACCACCCACTTGGAAACCTTGCCTTCATGGAGCTCGGGAGGATGATCGTTATTTAAGATTCGTACCGAACACACATTCTGTTCGGTACGAATCTTAGAATCTAAATTCGAACCACTTTCCGATGTATATCTTCGATGAAAATGATGATGATATGGTACCATGAAGCTGTTCTGATGATGGAACCAGAAGACGACCATATAAACTTCTCAACTAAATGAGATAACTCCATCGAATTTGGGTTCATTTGTTTTGTCTTGGTGAGTACTTTGGTGCTACATGATATCTAAGATCTGATGATGGAGTCAGAAGGTGGTAATAGGAACTTCTGAACTAAACAAGATAAGCCCATCGAGTTTGGGTTCGTTTGATTTGTCTTGAGGAGTACTTTTGTAAAAGTTTGTTTTTTACTATTAATTTAATCAAAGTGCGCAGCTAGCTCGCTCGCGCATCTCCATATTTCTAAACATGTAAGATCACTAATAGGAAATATTGCACTGGCTTATTGGAAATATTTACTCAGTCATTTTACTTGTGATGCGAGAGAGAGATAGCTGCGTGCTTTGACCCAAACTGAAAAGAAATCGTTTTATTCGAAATTTAAAAACGCCCTGATTACACTTATTTCAAAAATTTTGGTATAAATTTGCATGTGATAAAATTTAACAACAATCACTTGTAAAGACACTCCTATAAGATTCATATTATCATATAGTTTATCAAAGACTACACAGTATAACTTTATAAGACATGTCGATAAGAATGGCATCAGCTATAGACTGAATAAAAATTAAAAATAATATTTTTATTCACCAATGACTTAGATAGGTTTCCCCGGCTCTGCGTGGCAAGCTTCAAGTAAGGTAATCACCCGACTCGTTTTCAATCATGACACGTCGACCAACGCTGTTAGAAGCGTGTCGTGACTTGTGAACAGTGACAATGCCATCCTGTGTGTTTAGAAAGTGCTACAAGAAGGCCATAAGGCCAAGATACTAAAAAGCCTTAAGGATGTGCCTTATCCTCGAAAGTGCTGAGAACTGATATTTGTCTTGCTTTTACTTCATATTCAATGAGTTTAACCTCTCTACAGACAAGACAAGTACTCGTATAAGCTTAGAAAATTCAAAATCCCCCAACAAAAAACGGCTGAACCGATTTTGATGAAATAGGTAAGAACACTCCCGACTAAGTCAACTTTCAAACAAAAAAACAAAATCTAAATCGGTTAATCCGTTCGGGAGCTAGGATGCCACAGACAGACACACACACCGACACGTCAAACACCCCGCGTTTTTGCGTCGGAGGTTAATAAAATCACATTCTGATATTACGAGTATACAAAAAAAGATTAAAACGCTTACACAATCGATCACAAAAAAACCTCTGTAAAGCTCACAAAACGAAAACAAGCAAGTAAACCGAGACAATAAAGAATTAAAGCATCTACAGAGCAGACCATTTCTTTTATTTAGTGTGCCGTTAACGGAATTAAAATAGGTTAATTTACCTTATAAATTACTTACAACGGTTCCGACGCCATAACTAGCTTACTGCAATTCTCTGGATCGCTGCCCTTTGGAATTACTCTGTACATTGAATGTTTTAAGAAAAATAATCAGATATTAAAAAGAAAAGATGTTGAAAGCTTGTTTTAAACCGACTTCCAATAAGAAGGAGGTTTTTAATTCGTTCTTTCGTTTCGTTTTCTCATTTTTAGGGTTCCGTACCCAAAGGGTAAAAACGGGACCCTATTACTGAGACTCCGCTGTCTGTCCGTCCGTCCGTCCGTCCGTCTGTCACCAGGCTATGTTTCATGAACCGTGATAGTTAGACAGTTGAAATTTTCACAGATGATGTATTTCTGTTGCCGCTATAACAACAAATACTGAAAAAGAGAATAAAATAAATATTTAAGGGGGCTCCCATACAGCAAACGTAATTTTTTGCTCGTTTTTGCTCGATATTGATAACGGCAACAAGTATCCGCTTGAAATATTCACAAAATATTGAGTTATATTATTCACTTTAAAAATAATATTTAAGAGGGGCTCCCATACAACACACGTGATTTTTTGCCGTTTTTATAGATAATGGTACGGAATCCTTCGTGCGCGAGTCCGATTCGCACTTGGCCGGTTTTATTTTATGTTTGTCACGAGATTGCTTCGCCAATTATGAATTGTTTTTAATGATTCTTTTTTTTTTGCAGGTAACCTGCAAAATTATATGGGACCACCTCTGGACTATTTAAAAGGTGGTCCCATATAATTTTTACCAAAATCGGCTCAGTATTTTGGTTTTATAGTAAAATAACTGAATAAATGTCATCCAAGTACGAGTAAACTAATTTTGAAGTCTGTTTTTAAATATAATTATTTAAATCTCGATTACAAAAGACCTACTTACAACAATTCACGCTCAAAACTCCCAGTTTAATTTTCATACCCTGCTGCTTGTCAAAGCAACAATTACAAGTAATGCCTTAATGCCATAAAATTTACCTTTTTGTACATAAACGCCGAAGTACCCGTATTTCAACAATGTGTTTAGCAAATAAAATTTTACTTTACTTTACAATTATCAAGAGGACCGTGTATATATTGGCGTTACTTAACTCAAGTCCGCCGCCGTGTCTACCTATGTCTAAGGTACGACACAGTAACAGTAACCGGTGCCAAAGAACGGTGTCGGTGAAAATACCGTATGCCATGCTGAATTCACGGTGTAGTGATTGCATCACAGAAATAACATGCCGACACCATACAGTGACGGCATTGCGGTCATGAGAGGCCCTTCCCGACTACGCCATTTCCGTTGGCCATTTTTACCGCGACTCCATGTATCGGTAAATAACGTCAATGTTTTACCGAGGTGCCGGAAAACAGTGACTAGGTCGTAGCCTGTTTCATCAGGCCGTGGCGTCATAATAATATGGTACTGGAGCTGCATGTCGATGCCTTACCATGATTTTTCCATAGCAACGTCGGTCACTGTGTGACCACTGACCGCGTCTACACTGACTGCATTTTCCGACGCCGTGTCGGTAATTGCATCGTATAGATGTGAAACCGAGTCCTTTAGGTGTTCAGTGACAGACTTTTAACTTATTACTGATAATAAGTCTGCAAAAAAAGATTATTTACATAAATGTGAGATGTCCACAAATATAAAGTGTAAAAAAACTGAAAAAACTGACTTCAAAATACCCAATGTGCGCACATACGCGACTTGCTATTCACTTATCTACAGGCGCTTGGATGATATTTTACCGTTATTTAGTTATAAAAACCGAAGTACTTATAGATTTTGATAAAAATTATATGGGACTACATCTGAAGAATAATACAAAATCAGTCATCAAAATCAATGCACAATTGGCTGAGTAATCGGTGAACATACAAAAAAAAACATACAGACCGAATTGATAACCTCCTTCTTTTTGGAAGTCGGTTAATAATTCTAGAAAAGAAAAGACAAGAATATGTTTACGCGTCGAAACTTCATCATGAGAAACAACATAGTAATAAAATAACATTGACGGATTTCGTAGGCCGGGGACATACTGACGGACTACTCTTACACAACTATATAGTTAGTTTTGGCCAGAGCTAATTTACCCAAACAGAATATTTCTACGTAATAGTTAGGAAGTTTGTGATTTCCAAAAGTAGTGATTTACGTTCGACGTCAATTTCCCTTATAGGTACTTTCAGCTTCTGACCTTTCCTTGAAACCTTTTGGCATTACTTATAGTTTTTTTTAATTCTGTGTGCTATTTCTGTTTATAACGTAGGCCTACCCTATGGATTTCCAAAAAGACGTAATGCTAATCAAAGCAGTTTGCATCCAGCAGACGCTGCCACGGTATGAGCTGTGGAGAGATTTATGCTCGGAGTCTTTCTGCGAAGTTATATTAGAAATGAAGAGATCTGGAGGCATAAGAAAATCACCGATATAGAATAGCAGATTAGCAAATTGAAGTAGCAGTGGACAGGGCAATTATATTACGTAAAACTGATTGCCGATGGGGACGAAAAGTTTTCTAGCGGATCTCCGCTAAGCACCGGTAAGCGCAGTGTAGCAAAGACTAGCCACAAGGTGGTGTAAATTTTATTATAATATAATTTTAATTAAAATCTTTGTCATCTGTCATATAGTTACGAGGCAAACATATTACTTGTATTGTGTTATATATATAGTTAGTTGCTATAGGCGCGGCTGCGACCGCGCCACCATCATTTACGAATATAATAAAGAGTGCGGAACTAGCTTGTTGTTTGGACTGACGTGTCGCGCCCTTCACCTGTTTCCTTACATATATTATCCAACATTTTGTTATAGTACAATCCCATTCATAAACAATAGGAATCAAAGTTGTTGTTCGGAAGTGCATCCAGCATCTTGTTCCTGTTGTTTCCAAGTTTCTCTATACACACAAGTTAATCTGTTTGTCTGGAGTTTACGCTCGTCCGTTCACTGTTTCTCTTGCGATCTATTCCTAGAACAGCTCTGTTTAGCGCTTAATTCAGTCTTTGTGAAAATTACTCTGACTACCTAATAGAAATGGCGATTTCGTTGATCAGTGTTTAGTCGGTTTTTAACCAACTTTCAAAAAGAAGGAGGTTCTAAATTCGACTGTATATTTTTTTGCACGATTTGCATGATTACTCTGCCAATTGCCAATATGAATTGATTTTTAGGGTTCTGTACCCAAAAGGTAAAAACGGGACCCTATTACTAAGATTTCGCTGTCTGTACGTCCGTCCGTCCGTCTGTCACCAGGCTGTATCTCATGAACCGTGATAGTTAGACAGTTGAAAATTTCACAGATGATGTATTTCTGTTAAAAAATAGAATAAAATAAATATTTAAGGGGGCTCCCATACAACAAACGTGATTTTTTTGCTCGTTTTGCTCGATATTGTAACAGCTACAGATAGACGCTTGAAATATTCACAGAATATTGAGTTTATAGTATTCACTTTAAAACTAAATA
This sequence comes from Lycia hirtaria, assembly GCA_947563715.1. NCBI lineage: Eukaryota > Metazoa > Arthropoda > Insecta > Lepidoptera > Geometridae > Lycia > Lycia hirtaria. The sequence goes on from OX387375.1 coordinate 34,088,430, forward strand.
ATAAAATTAATATTGAAGGGGGATGATTTTTTTGCCGTTTTAATATATAAAGGTACGGAACCCTTCGTGCGCGAGTCTGACTCGCACTTGGCCGATTTTATTATGTATTTCTTATTTGATAGGTTGACTTATTATAGTTGTAATTTTTTTTTTTTATTATTATTAATTATACTTATTTAATACAGTTACAGTAGGTATTAATATTTTACTTGAGAATCTATTTTAATCAATTTTAATTTATATTTATATTTATTTATATTTATTTTATGGAAAAAATATGTCATCCAAGTAAACGAATTTGTGTATTTTGAAGTCTGTTGTTCCAGTTTTTTAAACTAGGTGTATTATTACCTGTTTTATGGTAAAAACAGGTAATATTTTATATTATTAGCTACAAGTGAGCAATCCTTGCTGTATATGTAAAATGTGGCCAAAATAGCCCACAGTAGCCTTCAACCCTTTCTACGGAACATTAGCAGAACTGGCCTCATCCAACACTTGCCCCAAATCGGCGCTGCCTCGCATAATCACTATGAAAAACAAGTTACTAAGATGTAATTAGAAGTGTTGGAAATGCTTTCTTGACACAGAATATAATGTATACAGAGAAACAGCTCATAGCAGAGCAAAAGATAGTTATATATACAAAAAAAAATCACAAATAGAATGAGTTAAAACACCTAAATAAAGTTAAAGTGCGTGTAAATGAGATATGACCTTCTGCAGTGTTATCTACTCTGTAGTTGGAAGTGCCTTCTTGCAGTTCGCTGGACGTTTTAATTAGATTGAAGCGGAACACCCGTAGCCGTCGACGTCTAGACGGTAATTTGCCGTTTTACCATTCGCCGCTGGAAAACACTGACCTGTGTCTATTTTTTTAGCAGCTCCACTCTCCAGGATGTTTGTTCTGTCTGTATGTTTCTGTTCTGTACATTTCACAGCGTCGCTGTATTTTCTCGCGAAAACATATTTGTGCAAGATTCTAGCCGTTGTTCTTGTAACAAGTATATGATTAGCGAACTCGAAAACCCTCGACAAAAAACAGCTGTATCGATTTTGATGAAACATAGCTAGCACGTTCGATGAAAGCCGCTTTTAAACAAAAAAACCAGACAAGTGCGAGTTAGACTCGCCAACTGAGGGTTCCGTATAAAGTAGTAGATAAAAGGGGGGAAATTATATATATTATTATATTTTCCTTCATAAATCAAAAAATATACATCGTAAAAATAATTAAAACCTGTTTTAGCTTGTGTTAATGAAGCTATTTCATATTATACATAGTCTCTTGCTGCAAAAAAGAAAAATCAAATTTCTCGGTTTTCATAAAAAAAAGTTTCAGCCGCATATATCGTAAAAAACGCATTTTTTGACACTCGCAAGGGAATCAAAACATATGGGGTACTTCCCGTTGACCTCTAACTGTGAAATTTGGCAAGAAACATTTTCAAATAGTACTCAAAGGAAAAATTCCAAAAACTGTACATTTTTTATTTAATCACAAAAAAATAGGGTCTTTATGCAAGGAAATTTGAAAGTGCTTTAACCGTATCATGTGGGGTATCATATGAAAGAGCTTCATTAGTAATAATAATGTTTATAATAATAATGTTTATTTACAAAAAAAAAAAAAGAGTAAAAAGATCCTATATAAAGACAATATATGTTTAGAACTAGTTAGGCTTAAAACAAAATAGTTAAAAATCAAAAATCAATTGACAGGAACTGGGATCGATCAGTCTGATTTTAACGGTGGGCCCCAAACTAAGCATAGAGCTTGTATCTTGGGGCCCGAATCCGGAGTTACTCTTGAATACATTATCTCGTGTATAAATAAGTAAAATAATATCATAGTACTAAAAATATGTTACGAAAATGTAATACCAACTCATCAACAAAGCAACTATTACAATCAGTAGTGCCACCCACAAAATAAACTGAATATTTCAGATTGCGCAAGCCGACACCTCAAGCTACTCCTTATAGATACTACTGATAAGGATTTCAGTCTCACCATAGGAGAGTTGTAGAAGCCAGTCTTTTACTTTATTTTTCAGAGCGAATTTTCTTAGGTCATCACAACCACTCAGCTGCTTTCGTGAATTATTGTACGTACAGGGAAGTGAAAAAGCCGGACTACGTTTAGCTAGTAGGGATCGAGCGCGGGGAAGAGGCAACATATAGGCTCTGTTTGCTCGTTTAGACGTTAGAGGAACGTAATCTAGGCGGGTTTTTAAGCTACAGTGAGTTTTTAGTATAGCCGAGTATACAAAGAGTTGACGCACTCTCAACACTTTAAATTCGGTATAGAGTGAATCTGTAGAATAGCGAAACGGCTTGCGTAGCATAACTTTGATAAGACTTCTTTGTGCTCTTTAGTATAAGCTAAATTAGTATAAGCTAAAACAGGGTTTTAAATATGTATACAATGTTTATTTTTCGGTTTATGAAGGAAAATATAAAAAAATATAATTTCCCCATTTTATGTACTAGTTTGTATGGAACTACGGTGTGCGAGTCTGACTCGCTCTTGTCCGGCTTATTTTCAATGAATCATTAATACGCTTCAAAATATCAACTATGAGTACACAAAAATAATGTTGATAGTCAACCAATTTCAGTATCCTGAAAAATTTCGTCGGTGACGTTATGAGAATTTCTTATTGAATTGAAATATTTTGTTGACGATTTTACTTAAATCATGAAAGAGTTGTGGCCGTGACTGTGCAGCGTGACAGGGCATTAAACGAACATAATTAAATATGGAACTGTGGCAAGACTGTTTTATTAAATTAGGAGTTGCCTACTTTTCGTTGATTGTTAGGAACAAAACCGACCAAGCATAATAAATGTGAGTACCTAGTTGCAGTTTCTATATTATATTCTACTGATTCTAGGTAAATTAGATTTTTTAATGTTTTTTTTTTTTTATCAGCCCTGTTTGTACAAACTGTCCCACTGCTGGGAACGGGCCATCTTCTCATTGTGAGAAGGGTTAGGCCATAGTCTGCCACGCTGGCCAAGTGCGGGTTGGCATACTTCACACATCTTCAAGATCATTGAGAACTCTCAGACATGTTTTCTGTTTATGACTCACGATGTTTTCCTTCACCGTTTGAAGATGGCGGCAATCAACTATTTTTATGTTTAGTCGGTTGATTTTACTTAACATTTTTGCGCAAAAATTAATTTATGGATGAAAAATTAACTTGCATCAAATTGTTTTTTTTTTCGAATATTTGCCATGTTATCTCACTTGTAAAACTAAAGTTTTACAAATGACGTTTCCTTTTATGAATGAACTTATCATTCAGTCATTTTATATCTTAAAAAATGGGGGTTGCGCGAGCGAGACGGATGATGGTTGAAATACGGACTCTTAGGACTCTTTATAATAATAAGTATTTGTAAAATCGCATACTTGTCACAAAGTAAAGTAAAGCTACACTATTTTATTATTATATATAAACAATGTAGGCTATGACACTGGAAAAGTGAAGACCCTTCTAACAGCATATCTAACTCACTCATGAAAATTAAGCCGTTTAGGCTTTACGAGTTGATATATAAACATACATACCAACACATTCTAATTTTTTTTTTTTTTTTTATCAGCCCTGTTTGTACAACTTGTTCCACTGCTGGGAAAGGGCCATCTTCTCATTGTTAGGGTTAGGCCATAGTCTGCCACGCTGGCCAAGTGCAGGTTGGCAGACACATTCATATAATTATATACAAAATTATCTCATTTTCAAAAACCTATCTGAGCACCTGATCGATGCGACGCGTGACCAAAATGCTGGCGCGTATTTGCTCCAACGCATAAGTATTGCCATTCAACGTGGCAATGCGTTAGCGTTAACTCAGCATGCTGGGTACGCTGCTAACTGGTAGTGGGTTTGAGCATCTGGATTGTCTTTAGACCTTTATCAGTCTGGGGTAATCGATATGCTTTTTGTGCAGTTGTTTAGTTATTTGAGTCTGTATATTTTTTTGTTGTAGTTAATAAAGGCACTTGCCCGCTTAAAAAATATATATATACAAGAATACATACACTCAAAAACATTACTCTCTGGCATAATCGGGTAAATATTACAATTACCTGGTACAGCCACCGTGGGATATACCGTGGGTCATTACCCTGAATAGATGACAGCCGCAGAAACCGGGATAATCCCTTACAGTTGTGCAGCCATTACAAGTAATTAGTGTCCCGTTTAATGTGTTTATTTATTCTGATGGCGGCACTCGATCCCTGCCATCCAGTTTCAGCGGTCCCAAGATGCATTTTACGGAGGTATCGGGTCAGAGCGCACTACGCAGCGATGAGCGACATGACGGATCTAAAGCGCGCTAAGAATCTAAATGGGGAGCGCATTTCTCTGAAATACAAGCTTTGCTTAGCTCAGAGAATTGAGGATCAACATTTATTCAACGTGTCAGTGGAACTCTGCGATTCTATAATCTGACGCACTCACTCAGGAATACAATGAAAATATTTTTACTTTTAGAGATTATTCAAAAAGTAATAAAGCAATTTTTCTAAAATAATTATTAGCTTTCTCTATATATCAATTTAAGAAACATAAAAATTGGTTCACGAATGACGGAGTAATTCGTGTTCATACATAAAAAATATATATATACGGTACGAATTGATAACCTCCTCCTTTTTCGAAGTCGGTTAATAATACCTTAAGCATAATAGTTCATCATATATTTACTAGTGCATCATATAATCATATTGGCATATTCGCTACATTTGTCTGTTTTATTTTATTGTCAATAAATAATTTAGAATTTTTGATAAGCATTGTTTTCTGGTGAGAGTTAACATTTTTACTGAATACAATGATACCAAAAAGCTAGCTTATGCTTCAAAGTGATATAATGTATGATGTACTTAATCTTTTTTATCCTCATTTATCCTTACATCATTAAATTAGAATATGAAAAATACCCAAGACTTTAGCCAAAAACATGCATGTATTTATAAGGTAAAAGAAAGATAGTTTGACACAGATATTAGTAGGTTTGATATAATTTGCTATAATAATACCTGCTAACATAAATAATTAGTTAAACTACTATAGTAAAGAGATGCGAAGATCAGTTCGCGAAGTTTATAAAGGTCTGTTAAATGTATATATATTTAAAAATCACTTGTCACTGGTAAACAGTCATAAACTCATCAAATTCCCCACATAACTCTGTTTTATGTCTATATATTAACAGGCTAAATTAATCAATAGTTATAATTGAGTGACCAATTCTGTACATGAGCTGTTGCTTTGCTCAGTTTCGAAATTTAATTTCGGTGCCAACAATTTTGCATGACACTGTTCTTGACTACAGTCGCACAAACAAACAACAAATCTAAAAAGTCTCCAAACATCAACAATTAAATCTAAATCTTACCATTCAATTTTGGCCACTTTTTCTGTGGTTTGTGGTTTTTATCAGAACAAAAGTAGTAATGTGGCATTATTCATGTCATGTCATGTCACAATGTGATGCGGATACAGGTAATGCACTGTTACCCTAACGATCCCATTAGCCTTATGTATCACTTAAAATTTGAGGATAACGACTTTGTGTGTGGGTTAATGAAGAAGTTTCGTCGTTGGGCTTATCTTTCTTATTATATTGCTTCTGAGACAACTTTAAAAGATAGCCGAGGTTGTGTATCGATAATTTTAAGAATATGTAAGTACATATTACCTTCGTGGCTGTCATTTGAGAAGGTTCGAAGATTCTCGGTCTAAAAATAGTCCAAAACCTAAAATAGTGATGTAAATTTGTTATTACTTTTTATGCAGAGAACCAAATCTAATCTTCATCTGTGATCGTGATCCTGATCTTATCATCATCATCACTTCTTATTAGGTGAGATTGTGGTCAAATAAAGACCTAGTGCGCCGTAAAAAAAATGCGCATACCAATAATTTTATTAGTCTAAAATTAATCTATTTATAGGTCCGGTCTGGGGTAATCGATTTACTCTTTGTGTAGTAATTTAGTTAATTAAGTATTTATGCAGTTTGTATATTGTTTTGTTGTAGTAGTTACTTATACAGATCTACGATTGATCACCAACTTGCCTGATGTTTAGCGACGGTGTGGCCGAGGATGGAGCTCGTCAATCTAGATGATATCTATTCACTATAGCCTTGAAAGTTCCAAGATTGTAGTGTATAGAAAACAGAGATGGCGGCAAAGAATTCCATTTCATGCTTCAAAAACGTGAATCGTTGAGTACGAATTTAGAAAAATACACGTAGCAATGTGCTTATAGGTACTTCAAACTAATAAGTAAGTATATCTAGCCTAGCTGGATTATTCTGGATACCAGATCAGCTATTGGTTGTATCAAAGGCCATTATTGGGATCTATAGACCTGCCTAGAAACCTATTAGCTAGATGAATGTCATTATACGGTCAAAGCACTTGCGCACGTTTGCGCACACTTGCGTGCACTTGCGTACGCTTACATGCACTTGCGTAGTCAAAGCGCTAAGACTGATTTATTGGAAGCCAATATTATAGTGATAATTAAATTCAATGAAACGGATTCTGTCGATTTAACATGACATTAACAATATCGTATTGGTCGCAATTGAAGACAAATCAAATTGGATCAACAACTCAGAAAATCAGAAAAATCAGATTGGTTTGAAATTCGTCAATGACATAGTATTTCATTGCAGAGGAGTGTCAGTTTTCAACAGTTTTCGTTTATCTTTCTTTAGAGATAAAACCTTGTAGATAACACAAAAAAAGACAAAAATTACAGTTAACGTTTGTTGACAATTCTTTAATTTCAAGCCTTACAGATATAGCTTTTTGAAAAAATAGAGCATAAAACTTTTCTCCTGTGAAATTGTACCATATGGTAGATAGATTTACTAGGTAGGTAGTTTGTACCTAAGAGATATTATTTTATAAGTTAAACACGCGAATTAACCTTTCAACAGTCACGCTCAAAACACAAGTCTCCCTATGTAAAAGCGAGTCACATTCAAAAAAGGTTAGCCCTCCAATTACGTCATTTTCTTCTTGCGTATGACAAACTGTTGCCATATTAGCGTAACTATACATTTAAATATGAAACTCCCCAAACACAGCGCCTTAACATAAACACAGCCCACCCATTAGCGCCTTAATTGAGCTTTAGATGACGCCACGTTTTGTTTGAGTTAAACCAATTATGTGCTTCAATTGACACACGTTTGATGGCTTCCTACACGTTAACAGGGGATTCGGCAACTTAATATTAATGACGCTTTTGCGGGAGAAGGCTTAATTCACAGTATATTTTGCTTTGACAGCTTCAGAATTTTCATTTTATTTAATATTTTCATCATAACGGGCTCGCATAGTAAAAAGAAAAAACATAATTATGATTAGCCGTGTTTTTCAAATCAAAGTTTTTTTTTTGTAAATTACCTACCTACAACTTTCGCAAAACATAAAAATTGGAAATGTTCATAACCTGCAATTAAATTTCTTGTGTTAAACAAGCGATTTTATTAGAAATATACTATAAATAAAAATATTCTAAAGAATACTAATTCTAATTAATAACAACTCCATAATATATCAAGCGTAACGCGTGCGTATGCAGGCTCAATGGTTGCCGATATGAAAAAGACTGCGGAATGCTCCTAAGACTATTGTCGAAAATTTCAAATCATTATACATAAAAGAAGTTTTTACTTAGGTATCCTTATTCTTACTCAACAAAAATAGCTTCTATTCTTCTCAATTTCTTCTTACTAGTATGCACAGAATTCGCAAGTCTTTGCTAGTATGTATAGTATGAGTTTACTAATAATATAAATACATATTTGACTGGCCTTGTGGCTCAGTTGGTAGTGTGTTTACGTCTACCTGCTGAACTGAAAGATCGTGGGTTCAATCCCCACCCAGGGCAAACATTTGTGTGATGAGCATGGATGTTTGTACTGTGTCTGGGTGTTTCTATGTATCATATGTATATATTTACAAAAAAAAAAGTATATATGTATTCTATCAGCCATCTAGTTCCATAGTACAAGCTTTGCTTAGTTTGGGCTAGATGGTGTTGTGTGAAATGTCCACAAATATTTATTTATTTTATTTTATATTTGAAATTTTAACTAAAACTGCTAAACGTATTTCCTTTCCATACATTTTATAATTTGTTCTGGCGCAGTGAAAAGAACGTCTCCCAGGCATTGAATTATTCAGTGACGTCGTGTTTGGATACTTTCCAATATCCATGTCGCGATGAATCCCTTCTGTTTGCTTTTTGAAGAATGGAACTGTAATCTCTAGAGATTAAAATATTGAGTTTGCGCTTGGGGTAACTTCGGATTCGCTGATTTTACGAAATTTTGTTAGATGTGATTCATAATTAAAATTACGGTTGCAAAGATTTTCTGGCAGATCATCATCATCATAATCTCAGCTACAGGTAGTCCACTGCTGCACATGCATAGGGTTCCCCCATGAATTTTCAAAAAGATCGGTTGGAATCAATCTGCGTCCAACGTCTTCCTGCTACTTGTATGAAGTCTTCTGTCCAACTTGTGGCTGGTCCTTCTACGCTGCGCTTTTCAATGTTTGGTCATTTTAGTAGGTACTAAAATAAGGTAAGTACTCGATAACCTAAAATAGTAATTATTATTTGTGTATTTTTATAAAAATTTGTTAGTGTACACCTACTAGGTAGACGCCCAGTTTTGATTTAATATTTCGGTATTACGTAACAGTTGTTATTTCTCCCTTTTCAGTTTGGTTAATGGATTGTTTTGAAGTTGATTAAATTTATTTTCAAATACTTTTATTTTTTGTAAAGTCTCTGTTTCTGCCTCAGGAGAAGTTTTTTGATTATTGCTACGAGACTTTTTAATTTTGCCTGCAGATAATATTGGACATAAAGTTTGATATTACTGAACAATAATTTCGAATAGAAATTAGTCTCGTGAGCACAAACATTTGATTAGTTTGGGCTAGACGGTGTTGTGTGAAATGGTCATTTCACACAACACCGTCTAGCCAATAATATTTATTCAAATACCAACACCAATAAATATTTATTCAAATTTACCATTTATCTCGATTTGAGTGAATGTTTAGTAAAAATCTTTCTGCAACTAAGAAAAGCCTCATCACGTAAAATGATGTGGTTTTCTTGCAAACAATTTATTTCGCGCAAAGTAAAAGTCACGCCGAGATTGGATTAAGAAATATTCAGAGCACTCAGTAGAATTACCTTTCCATCACATTACTGGGCCGAGAAAATGTATCGTGACATGGCTTTTACACACTTATATTTTAATACAAAACTAGTTGCACCATGTGGTTTTAACTGCGGTATTCTATTATCCAAATAACTATGAACAGTAGAACTCGCGAGTACAAACCTTTTGCAACAATTGTTGAAAAAGTATGATGCTCATTCTTGTTCAGTATTGAATATTTTTGAAAAACATCAAATCGGCTAACAAACCTCATAGTAACCGAAATTTCACCTTTTGTTTAATATCATCCTCATATTATATATTTTTTGTAAATCGGTTTATATTTAATATTATTATTTGTAATTGAGTACTCGTTTCTACCAAATTTATCAAAAAAATTCAATAAATGGTGCCGCAGCAATTTTTCCCTATTGGGGGAAATACCCCACTTACAAACATTCCCGTCAAGAAAAAAAGTTTTGAAACCTGTATTTTAAGTTTATTTTTATTTTTATCGGAGACAGACGCCGGGGTCTGTGACCTTGTATTTCATTATTGGTTGTAAGATGCGAACGCACGAACATTTCGGACAGAAGAAAGCAACATTTGCTAGGTCATGCAGATGACCTTTGTTTGCTTCGCTCGATTATTAACTAAATAGTAGTACCTAATTAATGTCTGGATTTATCAAAGGTGTTGCACACAAGCAAGACTACTCTGATATCTACTCCAGCGATTTAACAAAATAATAATTATAGTTTAAAAAACTGAAAAAAGAGTGCAACATACGCATACGTGACTTGCTATTCACTTTTCTACAGGCGCTTGGGTGATGTTTTACCAGTTATTTTGTTATAAAATCAAAGTACTGCATCGATTACGAAAAAAAAAATATGGGACCACCTCTGAAGTATGATCTACCAAATGCAAAAAAAAAACCATCAAAATCAATTCACAATTGGCTGAGAAGTCGGTGAACAAACAAACAAAATTAATTGTTCCTTCTTTTTGGAAGTCGGTTAATAAGTGCCCACAAAGTGCCATGTTGGACAATTGTATTTTTATTTAATATATTCACAGTTCCAAGGCGTTTATACGCAAGAAAGTCCCACCGCCCACACAGCAACTCAGCAAACTTTCACACATTCATCTTGTTTAAATGTAAATACCGCAGCTGCGCCCGCTCCAGCGCTTCAGCTAATTTATTTATATGGAAAAGAAAGAATTCGAATATAACACCTATGGACTCTTTGTTGTAAGCTGTTGGAATAACTATGCACTTATACTTCAAGCGCTGGATGGTAAAGATGGATAGTTCATAATTACCTAAAAATAAGTTTGTTAATTACAACGGAGTCGATGTTTAGCCATAGTATTGAACAAGCAGTAATAAAAACATATATAGACTAATCAACAGTGTTTTAGTGACAGGCTGTTTTTCAAAAACACCGGTCGTCTGTCGACGACCGCTCCTGGTTAGTCGCTCTAACAGCTCCAGTTAAAGGGGTTAGACTGATGCTAGGCTCAGCTTTATTTACGACTAGATGACCCGGTGTACTTCGTATCACCTATCCTAACGACATTAAAACTCTCCCTTCGCTAAAAATGAACACTTTTATAACTTTTCTCACCATTTAAACCTTCCCTGGACAACGACAAACATTTTAAAACCAAAATCAGCTACTTAAAGGCCCAGCCGTTCTCGAGTTTTAGCAAGACAAACGAACAGCAATTGATTTATATAATATATAGAGATTGCAACTGACTCAATTGAAGAGATACGGAGGTAGACGAGTGACGCTGATTCATATAGTTGTACATAACTTACTGAGTCCGCTGGACACAGCGAAACACACTATCGCTTAGTCGTATTTTGAACATTACCGAAAATACCAGTGTCAAAGGTCGAAAAAAATAAAATTATGATTACTTACTTTCATTTTTAGGGTTCCGTATCACAAAAGGAACCCTTATAGGATCACTTTGATATCCGTCTGTTCGTAAGTCAAGACCTTCTCTCTTCTCTTCGAAAAATCTCGAGAACGCTTGGAAGTATCGAGCTTAAAACCGAATACGCAGATCTGTAGTCCCTTGCAGCTGTGAAAAAATAAAACTTCTCAGATAACGTAAAAAAAGTTACAACTGTTTATGTTGAAAAAAAAACCGGGACCTCACAAGGGAATCAAACCATATAACTATAGAATACCTGTTAAGACTTGCACCGTCATCTCCTTTCCTTCCTTCCCTCTCATTAGTGCCTCGGCCAAATTGACGGATGGTGAATAATACATTCAAAAAAGCGCGCCTTCGCGTTGTCACTTCGAACTGTCGCCGCTGCGGTGAGAACCCCGCGCCGCCATTACGATTTCGTGAGCGCGCGCGACGCCGTCTATGATTCGTCTAATAATCAAAAATAAGAGCAATTTCTCCTTTTATTCGGGTCAAGCTGTCACAATACAAAGGACACCCCCTGTGACCCAGTGAGAGTGAAATTCAAAACTATTTGTGTATACATATTGTGGACTTGCCACCAACTAACCACCACGGTGCCAAGCACCGTGGCCTCTGCTCCCACCACCAACAAGGATCCTGCCGGAGACCAGGAGGAAGAAGGCCGAGGTACGTACTCCTTTCTTCCTACCATTTCTTACGGTGCAAGTTCAAGGGAGCATCCTTTTTTTTCAAACAAGCCCAACAAAGCGGCATCATTTAGTGGTCACTTTCGAGCGCGAATTCCTGTGGATTTTGGGTTCAATTTCATTAGAAAACTCCAATTTACAGTCAACATACGTAAATACACAATTGATTTTACATTTAAGATTCAATTGTGCTTATAATAACTTAGAAAATATTTTATATACTACCTGTTATCGGCATACATGATTTTACATTGAAGATTCATTTGTGCTCATAATAACTTAGTGAATTTTATATACTACCTGATATCGGCATACATTTAATTTAAAGATGAACGCAGACGACAATGCACAGTTTGCATTGCTTACTTCTAAAAAAGAATACATTTATCGTGAGATACAGATTCTTTATGATTTATCGAAAGTTATTAGTAAGGATAAAACTAAGATCGGCGCGTTTAAAAGTAGATATAAACGGATCGATTCCGTGCGAGAAGAATTCGTGGATGTTATTAATAAAATTAATATTTTGCAATATAAAATCGATCCTAAACAACCAATTGATTATAGATCGGTAGATTCATTCGACACGCTATACTACGCCGTTCAAGCCACCGCTGATGAAATATTAACTCCCCCGACCGCCGCCGGTCAGTTCGCCGGCGCCGGCGCCGGTTATACGTCAGACGGCGATGAATATCGCAACCCGAGGGCTCAATTGAGACTGCCGAAGTTGGAATTATGTAGATATGATGGGCAGATCGAATTGTGGCAAACATTTTATGACACTTTTCAGGCTTTAGTACATAATAATCATACTTTATCTCAAATAGAGAAGTTCCATTATTTACTATCTTGTCTATCGGGTCCGGCATTGTCCGTAGTGAAAGGCGTTCCTGTAACAGCTGATAACTATCAGGTTGTTTACAAGACGCTTGTGAATCGTTTCGAAAACAAACGATTATTATCCACTAGTTATTTAGACAAGATAACTACTCACCCTCCGATAAGAATGTGCAACTTAAATGAGCTACGAAATTTGACGAGTTTGTTATACGAGTCGGTCAATGCCCTTAAGGCAGTCGATATTGAGAATTTGGGTGAATTTATATTGTTTTATTTAGCATCACGCACTTTGGATTTTGACACCCGCAAGCGCTTTGAGTCGCAAAACAAACAACAGATACCTACGTTCGATAAATTACTCGATTTTTTACAAGAATATGTCAAAATATTGGAAGCGAGTGAGTCGAATGTCTCCTCCCGACTGATCAGTCAGTCAAGAATGTCGCTTCCGAGGCCTCAACCCGTTAGGATAGTCGATAAGAGGCGGTCATACGAAAATAACACATCCCAACATCGAGTCGCAAATCACACGTTATCCGCGGGAAACTCAAGGATGTACCCAGAGACAGGGCCATACTCAGACTTTGTCCAGCAATTTGACGTTACCCCATACATGGATGGAACTAGTAGTGAGGGTTACAATGCAGGACATTTGTCAGAAGCAGGTCCGCATTCGGAACCAGGGCTGTACTTGGATTCAGTACCGCCCATAAATACTGGGCTTTTTTTAGATTCTAAGCCGGGTTGGAATGCAGGTCTGTATTGTAACGCTCAAGAGGAACCAGACATTACAGGGACGTACTCAGCAGCTGTTTACACCAATAATGCAAATAAATTTCCGGATTGTACTTGTTGCGGATTTTCACATCATGCTATTTATAAGTGTCCATTATTTCATGCCTATAAGTTAGCGGATCGTTACAAGGTTATCACGACCAAGAAACTGTGTGTAAACTGCTTGCGTCCGAGTCACAGCGCGGATAAATGTAATTCTAAATCTAACTGCTTAAAGTGTAATGCTCGACACCACTCTCTACTGCACGATCCGGAGAACGCCACAAATAACGCTACTGGTATCGAATTGGAACAATCCGCTCCTCTAAATAATCCAGCGATTACTATGAATTCCACCAGTACTAGCGTACATGCACAACACAGTCGCTCTATGGTGTTGCTTGGTACTTGTGCTGTTCGGGTGCGGGCTCCTGGAGGTGACCTAATAATTAGAGCATTAATTGACAGTGGAGCCCAGGATTGTTTCATGACAACCGCGTGTGCGCGGCGCTTAGGGTTGCCGTTGCGTCGTTGTAATATCGCTGTTGCGGGCTTAGGTCAACATACAGTGCATCAAATAAAAGGCTTGACATCTTGTGTTATACAACCACATGACTGTGAGGATCCGAGTTTCGATATTAACCCTATAGTTATGGACACGATCACGAATCAGATGCCGACCGTGGAATTACCACCTGTGGTCCGAGAATCTTGCAAGCACCTTACATTAGCGGACGAGAAATTCGACCGACCCAACGATATTGATTTGTTACTGGGAGCCGAGTTGTTTCACAATCTTTACGACGGACAACGCCTAGTTTTAGGTCCAGGCCTACCCGTTGCATTGCATAGCGTGTTTGGCTGGGTGCTCACCGGGAAACTCGATTCTAATTGTCGACCTCCATCAAGTGCTACGTCTTTATTAGTATCGACTCTCGCGCTGGAGCGAGTCGTTAAGCGTTTTTGGGAAGTTGAAGAACCGCCTTCCTCGCCTATTTTAAACCCAGAAGATGAAAAATGCGAACAGTTATATACCAGTCTAGTGCAGCGTAAACCGGATGGTCGATATGTCGTACCTTTATTATTGAAAGAGTCAAGTGGTTCTCTTGGAGCCTCATATAACTCTTCGTTAACTCGGCTACTTCGACTGGAGAAACGTCTTTCTAATGACGCTCACCTGAAAAAGAATTACGTTGAGTTCATGCGAGAATATTCTAGTTTAGGGCACATGCAAGTTGTTGATAGTTCGACTAGTGAGGGTGCATACCTGATTCCACATCACTGTATACTAAGACCTCAAAGTACAACAACGAGTCTCCGAGTAGTGTTTGACTGTAGTGCAAAGACGTCTAACGGTATTGCACTTAACGACCTTGTCTACATAGGACCAAAGCTACAAAACGATATCGTGGATATTGTAACCAAGTTCAGAATACCTCGTGTCGTATTCACTGCGGATATATCTAAGATGTACCGAAACATAGATCTAAGAACCGAGGATCGAAAATACCAACATATTCTTTGGCGAGATGCGTCAACTGATCCAGTTCAGGAATATGAATTAAATACGGTCACATACGGTGTAAGTAGCTCGCCTTATCTAGCTATCCGCACTTTGCATCAACTAGCAAATGATCATGGAATACAATGGCCTCAAGCTGCTACGGTTCTCAGAGAGGATACGTTTATGGATGATATAACCGCAGGAGCAACTTCAGTCGAGCAAGCTCAAAAATTGAAGGATGACTTAATAAATCTATTAAGTTGCGGAAAATTTGAATTACGAAAGTGGAGTAGTAACTCACCGGAATTCCTTGCAGAGCTGCCGGCAGAGCACTGCCAAGTACTGAAATCATTTTGCGATGAAAGTCATCAACATACGCTAAAAATTCTAGGAATCCAGTGGGATCCAGTTCAAGATTCGTTTACTTATTCGGCATCGGAACCTAATTCAAAGTGCACTAAGCGTGCAATCTTGTCCGATATTGCTCGTCTCTATGACCCAGCCGGTTGGTTGACACCGGTAGTTTTGGTAGCGAAGATAATATTGCAAGATATCTGGAGACATCAACTGAATTGGGATGATCTAGTCCCTCAAGAAATCCAACTTCAATGGCATAATTTTTGTTCTGAGCTGCAATACCTACACAAGGTTCAAATTCCTCGTCTAATTGTAACCCGCAACGCGACTCAGTTTGAACTCATTGGATTTTGCGATGGATCCACAAAGGGCTATGGCTGTTGCGTTTACTTACGCTCTTCTAACCTGAGCGAAGCGTCGTCGCATCTACTCATAGCAAAATCTCGAGTAGCACCTTTGAAAGTGTTAACTGTAAATCGTCTTGAACTTTTGGCTGCATGTCTTCTATCACGTGTTCTCAATCATATGATTCAGCTACTTCAGTCTCGCCTTCAAATTACTAGAGTTACTGCCATGACTGATAGTAGTACGGTTTTAGCCTGGTTGAACACTCCGCCACATAAACTCAAGACGTTTGTGTCTCACCGAGTAGTCAAAATCCTTGACGAAGTGTGTGTAGAGAACTGGCAACACGTCTCCACTCACGATAACGTTGCAGATTTATGCAGTAGAGGCTCAAGCTGCTCACAAATAATTGAAAATCCGACCTGGTGGTCCGGTCCGAGTTGGTTAACGACAGATCCAGGTACCTGGCCAGTTCGAAGAGAGCCGTCCTGCCCTGAAGTAGTGCCAGAAATGAAGACTACGGCCCATGTGATTTGCTCTGCAGCGGATATTTCAGAACGGAACGTAATATCTCAGTTATTGGAGAAATATTCTTCGTTCTCTCGAGTTCAGCGTGTCCTTGCTTGGTGTTTGCGTTGGACAAGTAATACAAGAAAACCAACAGAAGAGCGTATTAAAGCGGGACTAACCGTGGAAGAGCTGAACATTGCACTGAACAAGCTGATTCAACATGAACAGGCCTCATCATTCGTTGAAGAAATTATGTCCATAAAGCGGAATCATTCTTGTACTCGATCCATTCAGAAGCTCAACCCTTATCTCGACAAGGATGGTTTTCTGCTTGTAGGGGGGAGATTAAAAAACTCCCTTCTTCCGGAAACATCAAAACATCCGGTATTATTGCCAAAGCGATGTCGATTATCAATACTACTGATCGATTATTTCCATAAATTATATCTGCACTGTGGACCACGGCTGTTACAGTCTCTTTTACTTCAGAAATTTTGGATATTGGGCATACGCAATTTGATCCGTTCCAGATTAGCAAAATGTGTTACATGCTTCAAGGCTAACCCGAAACTATGTCAACCATTAATGGGGGATTTACCATCACCTCGAGTCCAGCCTTCAAGATGCTTTGAAAAGGTCGGAATAGATTTCGCAGGACCAATGACAGTGAAGGAAAGTCGCCGACGAAATGCGCGTACATACAAAGTTTACGTGGTTATAATGGTCGATTTAGCCGTGAAGGCAATTAGCTTAGACGTAGTATCCGAACTATCGACTGCAGCATTTATTGCGTCGCTGGATCGATTCGTATCTCGGCGTGGAATGTGCAGACTGATCATTTCGGATTGCGGTACTAATTTTGTTGGTGCTCGACGTTATTTAACAGAGATGCAACAGTTAATCCTGAATCATAATCACGAAATAGCCTCAGATCTAGCAAACCGTGGGATAGTGTGGCAACTAAATCCACCTACTGGAAGTCATTTTGGAGGCATTTTCGAAAGTGGAGTTCGCTCGATGAAAAAACATCTCAAGCGCGTAGTAGGGCTTCAGGTATTGGCTTACGAAGAACTCATGACTGTGCTCGCAAAAACGGAGGCCATGTTGAATTCGCGTCCAATATCGATAATCTCAAGTCATCCAGGAGAATTAGATGAGGTCTTGACTCCAGGTCATTTCCTAACGGGTGGCCCGTTAGTCTCTTTACCAGAACCCCAATTGCAAGACACTTTTGTTCCTCCACGTGAGAGATGGCAGATGCTTCAAAAGCTAACACAAACCTTGTGGCGTGTTTGGCAACGAGACTACCTGCACAGTTTGCAGCAGCGTGCGCGTTGGTTTCATGGCCAAGCTAACTTAAAAATCGGCGATGTAGTGATGATAGCTGACCAAAACCTTCCCACCTTAGAGTGGAGATCCGGAATAGTATCTGCTCTGCACCCTGGCGACGACGGTGTAGTACGCGTTGTCACTCTTCGTACAAATAAAGGATATTTCAAACGTCCTGTTACAAAATTATGTCCTTTACCGATTACGGAATAAAATACATACTTAAATATTATTTTCTAGATCGTAAGCTTAAATTTAATCATCTAGTTTTAGTCAGTGGTTATTTGAGCACATTTATCCAGTAATGTTTGTACACTTTATAATTATAGAATCGTTAGTTTAATTTAAATACTTATTTTCACGTTATCCGATACATCGGTCTAAGTCTTATTGTTGAATCCGGTATGGTTCCATTCTAATGTCATTGTTAATTTCTGAAATCCCTTGAGTATTTCATGTGGGAGGGTATGTTAAGACTTGCACCGTCATCTCCTTTCCTTCCTTCCCTCTCATTAGTGCCTCGGCCAAATTGACGGATGGTGAATAATACATTCAAAAAAGCGCGCCTTCGCGTTGTCACTTCGAACTGTCGCCGCTGCGGTGAGAACCCCGCGCCGCCATTACGATTTCGTGAGCGCGCGCGACGCCGTCTATGATTCGTCTAATAATCAAAAATAAGAGCAATTTCTCCTTTTATTCGGGTCAAGCTGTCACAATACAAAGGACACCCCCTGTGACCCAGTGAGAGTGAAATTCAAAACTATTTGTGTATACATATTGTGGACTTGCCACCAACTAACCACCACGGTGCCAAGCACCGTGGCCTCTGCTCCCACCACCAACAAGGATCCTGCCGGAGACCAGGAGGAAGAAGGCCGAGGTACGTACTCCTTTCTTCCTACCATTTCTTACGGTGCAAGTTCAAGGGAGCATCCTTTTTTTTCAAACAAGCCCAACAAAGCGGCATCAATACCTATAGGATACTTATCGTTGACCTATAACTATGAAATTTGGCAAGAAGCATTGCTTTATAGTACACATAAAGAAAAAAATCGGAAACAAAATTTTAAGGAAATCACAAAAAAATAGTCTACCTATATGCAAGGGTCCAAATTTTAAAATTAGTTAACCGTATCATGTGAGATAGCATATAAAAGAGTTACATTAGCACAAGCTATATCTGGTTTTTAATTATTTTTACGATGTGTAATCTTTGGTTTATGGCGAAAAAAGAAAATAAAAATGTTTTCCCCATTTTATGAAAGTTTCCTTCGCCTAGCCGTAGTTTTTAGACGGACATGTTAGAGCGTCATTTGGTTTTCTCTGTTGAATCTGTGATTGTATTTCCCCAAATTTTCTCCAATGATAAGTCCAAGTCCGTAAGATGAAAGTGGAATTAAATCTTTACATATCGTCTTTGGTTTTTTACCACTAAAATACTGTGAATATACATAACTCTCCCGCCGCCTTAACGAAACGGTCTAATATATATTTTTTTTAATTATCTAAGAAATAAAGAAACTAAGCATTTCACTTCGCAACCCAGAAGTATTGAAGAGTGCCCCGCAAGCATTCCGAGTGGAATAATTTTTAAAAGATTTACTCTAAATCGGTTCTGGGGACCACGTAACCGCATACTGATCTGAAAATCCGACTTTCAAATTTTCTCCTTGATCGTAAAGGCAAATTTATATCTGTACTTAGCTCTTTAAATCTGTCGAAAATGGAAATGTAATGAGACATATTATAACATATATTAGAATTTTTCGCTAAGCTCA
This sequence comes from Lycia hirtaria, assembly GCA_947563715.1. Lineage (NCBI taxonomy): Eukaryota > Metazoa > Arthropoda > Insecta > Lepidoptera > Geometridae > Lycia > Lycia hirtaria. The sequence continues at coordinate 34,107,733 of OX387375.1, forward strand.
TAGTTTTTATTTTTTTTATTCTGTTTTATTACGGAGTTTTGTCGATATTCGACTATGCCACTCCCATTAATCCTAATTACAAATATAAACCTTATCTTTACGTAACACTATATTATTATAAATCCAAATCTACCCACTTGTTCCCCCGAAGATGAACAAGTAAATTCGAATTAGACTTTTGGCTTTCTCCGAAAATGGTGATGCCAACAGACTATTACATTACTATTACACATTGCTATCATTTGTTATAAGTAAACTCCTGCGTATCGCTTCGTTCCGGATACATTCTATTAGAACATGTTGAACATCTTCGACTACATCACACTCTATACAATTAGGTGTATCTATCATACCTATCATGTTCTTAAAAGAGTTCGACGGAATATGTCCGGAACGAAGTCTCATCAGTACCACAATATGTTTTATACAGCTGAGTAGCAAACAGGCTAAGTGTATGCCTCCTTTTATTCCGATAAAACTTCCTTGGTTTGAAATTACATTTGAAGTTTTGGTAGCTCTTCCATTACATTAGCTTGAATCCTTGAACTCACATACTGAATCTTTGGCTACGCTGGCGTGGGAAGCAAGGGTATTTCTTAGTGGACTATTGACCCTTTAGCATATTCTAAAAAAAGTGGTCCATAAAATGCACTATTATCAAATTATCAATTATTTCTAATTTACATTATTTTTTGGCTGTTCACATGCGTAATATAAATTAAATTTTACGTATCGTTGTGCAAATCTACTTCTTCTTCTTATAATGGACCTACGATTAGCGATTTGCTAGTGTCAAGTATTGTGATAGTTTCAAGTTTCTTGAATAATACAAATTATATAGTGTTCTGGTTATAGTCTAAGTCACGTAAACAGTCATTTTCAACATTGAGTCTTGGCTCAGTAAAGTGATGGCGACTTTACTAGAAGCTTCTATGGAGTTTTGCGGACAGGGTAAACTGACACGTTTCACTGCTTTATTTCACTTGCTCACACTCACGCACTTGATCGAACACTTAATAAATAAAACCCCAACATTTTTTTAGCATTAATATTTGAAATAACACAAGGTTAGGAAAATAAACAACATATTTCTATGACGTTCCCGCCAAAACTCCGCCGTATAAATAAATCATGCATTATAATTAAGCTGAGTTACTACATAAGATACAAATTAAGATCTTTACATTGGTACTTTCAGTTTGTTGTCTGAAAAATATTATACAGAGAGATAATTAAAAAGATATGTATTATAATATATGTATATCAATACATAATTCTAACGAAAGTCTTAGAAGTTCAATTAAACCAACTTCTAATGAGGGATATAAAAAATCTTAATTCTTTTTTAAACGCCAAAAAATCTTTATTCGTTTATTGCGTTTAAAAGTATTTGTTCCCCTTTTAAATATTACCTTTCACCCTGGCAGTTGCTTAAAATCTCTTTGAGTTGACCTTTGTAATTCTGAAGTCATAGACCGAAGCGTAAGTCAACTAAAAACAAAAAGCCGTCATAATAATCGAGTTAATCCCACTTCTTCCTAAAGCTAATCCATTAATCAGTTTCATTCGCAGACGAGAGATCGTGGCGACTCGTGCTGCCTGCCGATTGAATGAAATTGGTTGACAATACGACGTACCTACCACAAAGAGTAGAGTGGCGCCACTGTCTCGCTCGCACGCGGCACCTTTTTTTTTAGTTATAAAATTATTTAAAATTACTTATGATAAATATTCTTTCTTTAGCTTTAATATAACGCTATTACAATGAATTAACAATAGCTCTTATATTTATATCTGTTATTTTGACCGAAATAAACGTCTAAGTAAAAAAATTCCACGTGTACATGTATATTTTGGCTTGTTAACTATAGGTTATCTCGTTATCAAATTCAAATTCATTTATTTCGAATATATAATTCATAGCATGTCATCTTTATTTAGTTATTTAAAGTATAATAAACAAACTAGGAACAGTATAACTAAAAATCTGAATGTTGTATGTTGTTGTTATGTGTAATGTTGTTGAATGTACATAATAGTCTAATAGAGAGCTTATCTGCCAATAAACTATTTTATAGTTTGGCAAAAAAAAATAATGTATTATTGTACTTTTTTCTGGAATAAATGCTTTATTATTATATTATTATTATTTATACAATAGTCACATTGACAAAAAAGAAATACATTGTGTGTAATGTCTTGTAAGATTTTCGCAATTATTACTCATTAAAATGAAACAAATTTTAACGTATATTTTACTTATTACACAACTAAGTAAATATGTAAAATTTACGCGATACATGCGTAATTTTTTTGTATAATTATGTACAATTATTTATTAACTGACTTCCAAAAAGGAGGAGGTTCGCAATTCGTCGGAATCTTTTATTTATGTATGTTCCCCGATTACTCGAACAACCTTGGACCGATTTGAAAAAATCTTTTTATGTTTGAAAAGGCATACTTTTCAGGTGGTCCCATAGAAATTTTATCAAAATAGGCTCAGTATTTTGGTTTTCTAAACAATTTCAATTATATTTTAATTATTTTAATTTTAATTATTAATTCAAATTGACAACAGACTGCGTATTCAGTTATTATTACTTATAATATATACTAGATATAAGCCATGACAATGCCCCTATATAGCTATATACCATTATTAGTTTATTAGTGACGTTTTATGAGTATCATTTTAGTGAATTGTTATTATATGATTAATTTAATTATTATTATTGGAAATAGAACATGCAATGTATTAACTGGCGCATCCAAGAACACAGATAATGATGTCTATGGAGAAAATAAAGAATTGAAATTAAAAATAACTTTTGAAAAGAATATGTCATCCAAGTAAACGAATTGCGTATTTAGAAGTAGTTTTTTTGTTTTTTAAACGATTACTTGTTATTATAACGTAATCTACCCTCATACCCTATAGTTGAATTTATGAAAACTTTTACCGCGTTGTCTTATAGTACACAACAGTGCTCCACAGATAAAATTAAACAACTACATAGGTAATGTAGGTAAACTGATAAAACAATAGTTGAAACTCTCGTACAAAAGCTAATCATGCACAATCCTCCATTTCAAATGAGGCGGGACGGCTTAAATGGTGGCTGTGTACATTCAAACTCATAAGTTTATGGCATTTGAAAGTTTGTTATTTTTGGGAGTTATTAAGGTCCAATCGGGTTTGTCCTGATTCTTGTTGTTATGTTTGTGACCAAGTAAATGTTGATATTGTATTTGTGACGTAATTTAGAGACATATATTTGATAAAATTATTATCTTTTGAAATTGTGTCTATTAGCTTTGGCAGTTGTCACCTTTTTATCAAACGTTCAGGCCTAAGATGCGCATCGCGGTAAAATTTTCTCTAATTTTTCTAATAAGTGAAAAAGAGACAGACCTATAAATATTTGTAGCCTTGTCACGTTCACGCATAACAAAAAGTGTTCAGAAAATCATGTCGTCGCTGGCATCCTAGGCCCACTGTATTACTTGTTTGCATAGAAAGTTATGTCATACAAAATTTCTATGTTACCTCGTGCGATGGTTGCAAAAAATATTGGTTTAACCCGGACTTAATAGAATTTGACAACCGCCTTAAGTGTGTGTCTACAATGTGTGTGTAGTGTGGCGGTTGTCATGTACCATACAACTGCTGTAAATAGGCCTCCCCCATGGATTTCCAAAAAAACCGATTGGAAGCTTGTATCCAGTGTCTTCCTGCCACTTGTATGAGGTCATCTGTCCATATCTTGGCTGGTTTTCCTACGCTGCGCTCGCCGATGCGTGTTCTCCTCTCGAGAACTTTTCGAACTATGTGCTACGTATCCACTACCACTTTAACTTGCTAATCAGCTGTGCTATGTCGGTAACTTCTGTACGTCTACGGATCCCTTTATTTCTGAATATATCTCGCAGAAAGACTCCGTGCATAGCCCTCTCCATAGCTTACTAAAACTTGCTTATTTTAAGATGTAAACGTTATGTGGATGACTGTACTGAAGCCCCGGTACAACTTACATGTTCCTAAACTAATTAAAAAGTTGAACACCGTCGTTTTGTGCCGGTGCTTTATCATAGCGGATGTTGGATTACTGCAACAATATAGTCGAGGATATGCATAGAGGAAATTTACCAGTTGAACCAAATACATATTTGTAATGAAAATTGTTTTTTTTTTCGTTTATGATGTATATATAATATACAATTATATTATAAATAATAATAATATATATATTATACAGTTTGGTTAGACAAAATTCTCTTAAGCTGATACAGAACCTGGGGCAGCGCCTGAAGGAGAAGGGTTGCGACCCTCAGTCTGGGTGGTTTTTGACGTAACACTCAGTAACACAGTACAAACGTATTTTGTGTTTGGTAGTTCATATCCCCCCCCCCTTAAATATTATTTTAATTTAATTTAATTATTTATTTTTAAAGCAAATAATGTAACTCAATATTCAGTGAATATTTCAAGCGTCTACCTGTTGCCGTTATCAATATCGAGCAAAAACGAGCAAAAAAAATCACGTTTATTTTATGGGAGCCCCCTTAAATATTTATTTTATTCTGTTTTTAGTATATTTTGTTGTTATAGCGGCAACAGAAATACATCATCTGTGAAAATCAACTCTCTAACTATCATGGTTCATGAGATACAGCCTGGTGACAGACGGACGGACAGACAGCGAAGTCTCAGTAATAGGCCCCGTTTTACCCTTTGAGTATGGAACCCTAAAAAGGAGAAATTCTGTATTTTTTATTTTTTTTATTTAAGTACGTTTCTTTAAAGACGTTGTACTGTTTTGCCGCTACTCCTGCAGCCGCCATTCAGCGACATAATATTTTACGGAGCTTGCGCGCAGCACGTGACAATGCGAACGGGACGGGGAACTATGCAATCTGGGGAGAAAATGTCGTGTAAAAGGAACTATCACGTGCATTGTAATAGAGTACAGCGTCGGATGGGAGGGACTTTAGTAATTTACTGTGATTTTATTTTACCCGACTGCGTAAGAAGGAGGGTTATGTTTTTCGAGTGTATGTATCTATGTACTAAACGGCTTGACCGATTTTGATGTGCGAGGTGTCGTTAGATTAGTCTTCACTTCCAGAGTGTCGCTTAATTTTTCTGTAATAATAATAATACATCTCTCGCAAAAATACAAAAATGTGTTTTTCGTAACCTCCAAGAACTTTTTCGTAATAAACAATTGGTTTTACTAGATTTATTCTAAATAATATGTTATAATCTTATACAGTGATTTTACGCATACTTTCTCACAAAAAACGTACACTCAACAGAATATCAAGCATAACGAAATCGTAACTTCGAAATTTCGTTCAAATCCGTCCAGTAGTTTCGGCTTCCATTGGACGTTTATCTTTATCTGAACCCAGAGACCTTATTATTCATAAAATTTAGGTCACAAAAATCAAACGAGATGTCAAATGAGCGATAGCAAAACCCTAAATAACTAAACAAATTCTATTGAAAAAAAAATCCATTTCAGACAAATTACGATGTTTGATATTTCTGGCAACATTTATGTACCTAAGGACCTAGATAAGCGGTCTAGTCGTTTAATTGTGAAAATAATTATAGCTTAAAAAACTGAAAAAACCGACTTCAAAGTATGCAATACAATGTAATGTACCGCGTTTTGCTGGATGATATTTTACTAGTTATTTTGTTATAAAAACCAAAGTACTGCATCGATTTCGATATAATTTGTATGGGCACCTCTGAAGTATGATCTACCAAATACAAAAATAATCAGCCAAATCAATGCATAATTGGCTGAGTAATCGGTGAATTAAAAAAAACATACTGACCGAATTGATAACCTTCTTCTTTTTGGAAGTCGGTTAAAACTGAGCTATACTACTACTACACACTACTACTACTATACTACTACTTTTACTATAGTTTCACTCCTCTCCATCCTAAGGTTGCCTGGAAGAGATCGCTATTAGCGATAAGGCCGCCAGTTGTTACACTAGTTTTTAAATGACTTATCTTGATTGTAAATTTCTAAGGTGTGTACAATAAAGAGTTTATCTATATATCTATTTTTAGATTTATAATTTACATTTATTTCACAACATGGTTTCTAATAAATGTGACTTATAGTCAAGGTTTAAACACTTCATAAAATATTGTCAGAGTCAGTATTAGTGCGATCAGTGGATCTACTCGTTGCAAACTTTTAAGATATTAAGTAATAAATTACAGTTTAAAAAACAAAAAAAACACGCTACAAATTATTGTGGTCAAAGTTCATTACAAGACTTTCTAACAAATCCAAACACAGCTATGATACGATGTTGCATCATGAAGTTCTAGTTCATATCTTCCGGCTCCATCATCAGATCAGTTCGACAGTACCATATTATTGTATTGTCATCAGAACTACATACAGCTGCCAATTTTCATGACGCTACGATCCTTGGAAGATGGTTAAATTAGTTACCTTAGATTTCATTACATAGTTAGTTACATACAGGTCGACCTAATAAAAGCGTGTTAAAAATAATCGCTGTGATATAACAAGAACGTGATATATATGTATTCCATTATTCGTTCTCACTTTGGTGGGCTCACGCAGAAACTGAATATTTGTATACTATTTGTATAATATAAACTAACGTGGTGAAACGATTTACGTAGCAGAAGCACGAAAAAGCGACATCGTTACATGGTTGATATTCCGAAAACACGTACGAAACGCTTTGGCTCCACTTTCATTGTGCGTACCGCCAAAATGTGGAATGCGCTTCCTGAATGGGTTTTTCCGAATGGATATAATCTAAGTGTCTTCAAATCGCGAGTGAATAGGTTTCTTCTAGGCAAGCGCGCTCCATCGTAGACCTCAACTGTCGCTTAACACCAGGTGAGTTGACGGTAAAGCACAAGCCTATCGTCGAATAAAAAAAAACTCTCAGTTGTTAATTGAAATGAAACAAATTGCAACGTAGTTGTCATTTCAAAGTATGAAGCTCTCCAAATATTGTATCAAAACGTATAAAGTTTAAGTGTTTTAACTGTTGCTGAAGTGGACATATTATATCATTCTCATTCTTATACCAATTACTTACAGTTCTCTTTCATTGGTTTCGCCATCTTCGTTGCATAAAAACATAGTCTCTCAAACTCTGTCTAAAATATCCAATGAATCCAATATTAGGTCCAATCAGCACTCCACATTCACATCCCACACAACAAATAGGCGATTTATTGCTGCAAAGACTCACAATACACCTACTTCTCTCGACTAACATAATATAAGTAAAGACGGCAGAACTATGGAACTAACGTGTTGTAGATATCTGTTGGTAATACTGATTGTGGCGCCAAAATTCAAATCGTTGCACAAGTTTGCGGTTCTGAACCCGAGAAGGGATAGTTTATCAAAAGACGCTATTATAGGAATACTTGTCAAAAGAACTCTTACTGAAGGTTTGGATATCGCTATTGTTCGACTAAGACTCGATATATTCGAATGATTCAGCAATTTATACCCAGTAGTAATAGAATATTATAGTATTTATTATACGTAATAACGTTATATAGCATTTTCAAGAGAATATAATTCCTGAAAAGAGAACATATTTATATTAGTTCATAAAAGGCACGGACTCTGGAGTCTGTGGAGAATAAATTTGTTAAAAAAAAAAGAGAATATAATTATGCAGGCATATACAAAAATCGCTCTCATAGAAGCGGGTAGTTTGTTTTACTGTTTAACAGTATTTTTTTAGTATTGAACCATAAACGGCAAGCCTGGTGAGGTAACCTCACAAGTTACATAAAGTATTTAAATTATATTGGATGATTTTCTTGTATGAAGAGTCTATAAATTCGTCTTTATTTTCTGGATTTTTATTATTATTCGAGGTAGGGTGGGAGGCCACAAGAGCCCCCCCGTCACTGCGACCCTTGCGGATCTATTGTAACTTCCCTCCTGGGTTTACAGCACCTCACCCAGTCCCAGGTGTGACATGAATCTCACTAGGGACTTTGGGGCGGAGGCCCTCACGTCCTCAGGATAGAAGACAGGTCCTCCCAGGAGCTGACTCCTCTGGTGGTGGAGCGCCACACATTCACAGAGGACATGGATGGGTGTTTCATCCTCTTCAAGACAGAACCTGCACTCAGGGTTCTCACCCAGTCCCATTCTGTGCAGGTGTTTGTTCATTTTACAATGTCCAGTCACGGTACGAACAAGGACCCTAAGTTGGCCCTTGTTTAGAAGAAGCGCTTCTCTAGAGAACTTCTTGTTGAACCCTGTGAGAAGCGCTTTGGAGTGTGTCATTCCCGGGTTTTGACTCCACAGTGCCAAGCACTGCTTCATCCCCCAGGTTCTAATGCTGCTCCTTATTGTGCAGTCAGAGATGCCACAGGCGGGCTCTGGTCCCACCAAGGTACCTCCAGACCCACATCTAGCTAACTCATCCGCGGCTTCATTGCCTCGGATGCCACAGTGCCCAGGTACCCAGCCTAGTGTGACCTTGTTGGTCTCACCCAGGCAGTTTAGCACCTGCACACACTCCTGTACCAGCTTGGAGTTAACTTCATCCGCAACTAGGGCTTTTAGAGCTGCCTGGCTGTCGGAGAATATGTAGATGTTTTTCTTTGAGTAGGCTCTCTCTATGCATTTATATGCGCAGCCTAGGATGGCAAAGATCTCAGCCTGGAATACAGTAACATGGCATCCCAAGTGGGCGTATGCTCCCATCTTGGGGGTGCCACCACAGAACCCGGCCCCAGCCTGCCCATCCTTTTTGGATCCATCAGTGAACCAAACAATATCCCCAGGAAGGACTGTATCGGGACCACCATTTTCCCACTCATTCCCTTGAGGTACTGTTATCTGGAACCTCCTAGAGAGGTTGTATGCCTTTAGCATACTGTCGCTTGGCATTGCCACTATAGGTTCACTCATGAAGCTATCGTGCAGGTTCCTCATGAGTGCAGAGCGCCATGTCGCACGTTCGCCCACTCTAGCTCTCTGTATAGCCATTCTGCCCTCCATCTGCACCTGCACATGTAGCGGGGGTATGTTGAGAATAGCTTCCATAGCAAGAGTGGGCGTCGACGAAATGCCACCTGTAATTGAGAGGCACGCCAGCCTCTGAAGACTATTGAGGGCATCTATGCAGGTAGACAGTACAGCTTTTTTCTGCCAAATGGCACACCCATACGTCAATATTGGACGTACTACTGTCTCGTAAAGCCATTTGACAGTCTTGGGTTTAGGGCCCCAGTTCAAGCCCACCAGTCTTCTACAGGCCCCCATGGCTATTTTAGCCTTTCTAATTACATTCCCAATGTGCTTATTCCAAAGGAGCTTACTATCTAAAGTTACTCCTAGGTATTTCACCTCATTGGAAAAGTTCACCGTTTTACCCAGCAAAATCGGAGGCCTCAAAGAGTTTAGCCTCCGTTATTTTCTGGATATTAAAAGTTGTATTTTTTGGAATAACAATAATAAATCTCTCACAAAAATAAAAAATACTCATTTTCGTAACCTCCGACAACCTTTTTCGTAACAAATAAGAGATTTTACAAAACTATAATATATTCTAAAGAATTTTCATTTAAATAAGTCATACAGTATTAGCTTTGTACTTACTTTCTCACAAATACTTGCAGCAAAAGCATTTCGAGCGTGAATTACTTACCTACAGTGCGACAATCGATCTGATCCAGTCGGGTGTTTTGTTTTTCTTGTATTATTTATTAATTTTTATATTTACATTATATTTCTTATTGTTTATATCTGTAATAAATAAATAAATATGATATAATTCGAATGAAAAAGTTATAAATAATTCGAATAAACCAAACTCACTTCCATCCCTCTACGTACTTGATACTGAATTAAATTTTCTTCCGTAAAGGAATATTGAAGAGGAATATGGTAAAAATGCGATATCAAATATCAGGTGGGAGCACCCTTTGTTTAGCGTTGCTTGTTTATGGAGCATCACTTCGGAAGCTTCACTGAGTTCATACGGCCTCACGGGGCACTTTATTATCCCTCTATACGGGAGTGATACTACAATTTTGGAATATGTTGATATATCGTACTTTTGCAATGAAAGATGGAAAGAATTATACTATCTGTGTATAGTTATTTGATTGTTTCCTATAGCTATTAAATATTATTTTCGTTATAGACTTCGGGGGGGGGCTATGCTGAAAAGTCAGATAATCTACACAGCACTGTCAATTTATTTATTTTTATCAGCCCTGTTTGTACAAACTGTCCCACTGCTGGGCGCGGGCCATCTTCTCATTGTGAGACACACACACACCGCTGTCAGATAATAAATAACTCAATATATTATTATGTTTTATAAGATTGATCAATAAAGGCTATAACCATAATAATTAATAAAAAGATAATATCCAGGAATATCCATTTATTTATTTAATATCTTATTTTTTATAATACAAATATATACCTACAAATAAAAGAAAACAAGTGCGAGTGAACCGAGTTTGATGAAACATAGCTAAGAATATCTCAGAACTTTCTCTGAAATCTCCTTGCAACCAAATAAAACCGGATCAAAATCGGTCCATCCGTTTGAGAGCTACGATTCTACAGACGGACACACAGATACACTGTTAAACACATGTCAAACTTTTAACAACCCTCTTTTTAGATCGGGGGTTAAAAACAATAAGAAATATCTGAAAACTTTACCGTTTTCAACAACAATAAAGTATCAAAATGTTCAATTCCCAAACTTCACGGGCGGACAACACTACAAAAGACATACGAATATTGTATGAGTTGGCGTAGAACACAGTGAGCGCACAAATACGTCAATAAGGTCAACACAGACAAACTTCATTGCTTTTAACGTAATAGCGTTTACGTGAGAAATGATTCTTATTCAATAGATATGTCTGTAAGAGAATGTATCAGATAATATATTGAAAACTAGTTATACTTCGCGGTTCTATTTGCATTTTGATAAAAATGATTGTAATGATAACGAAAGCCTAGTCCGACGTTGGTTCGCGAAATGATAACCAAACAGGCAGACAAAAAGATAACAAGTATGTTTAGTAAAAGAAAAACACAATACCCGACTGCAGAAAAGTAGTCTTTTTTATTTTTGCAAGAGATGTGTTATTATAAATCCAAAAAAATATAGCCTATGACACTCTGGAAGTAAAGACGAATCTAATGACCCCTCGCATGTTAAAATCAGTCAAGCCGTTTAGGCTGTAGGTGATCATATAGAAACATACATACATATATACACACATACTAACATACATATACTCGAAAAACATAACCCTCCTTCTTACGCAGTCGGATAAAAATAACAATACGAGATTTTTCAAAATTTTACATTGTATTTTAAGAACAAATTAATCTGTAACATTAATTATACGTCGAAATGTTTTTTTTTATAATTGCAAGCTCGAAGATAATAACATATCCATGTCATTTAATATCGTCGAAATAGAAGCTGCAAACAAAGCGAAAACATTCGTTCATTCGTGCTTTCAATACGAAAATAGCCATCTCATGTTTTGATAGAAAATCTAATGTTTTAATGAAATAAATAAATAAATAAAGGCATTCATGAAAAACAATCTTTGTGGTTTTTATTTTTATTGGATCATAAGTATTAATTATGAGATACATCTGTAATAAAACTCCTTTATATGGAAAACACCACTTTATTTCGCACTCATCCTTCATGGACCCCGAGAGGGTACTCCATGCCTTTGCAAAGATTCTAACTCCACATTCACAAGCCCTAGACACTTGAGAAAGAATGTGGACAAGAAAACTCAAGGCCATCACTTTACTTTTTCGACTTAGACTATTAATAGGTGCTCATCGCACCGCCGCTCAGAACAGAATGTCTAGCTCGCTCCCGCATCCCACCCGCCAGCAATAATCATATTTTTATAAACTACTCGCAAAAGTCAAATGAAGGCAATTTAATCAAACACTACCGCTGGAAATAGTCATAATTTTAGAAACAACTTGCTAAAGTCAAATTAAGTCAATATAAATATAATTTAACCTAACACTCGTCCGTCCTGACCTCGTGCATGTCCCCATGCACGCTGCTAGGCGAACCTAACACATGGCCAGTTGGAGCGAGAGAAAGATAGAGCTAATTACCATCACAATAAGTAGCTTAACTAGTTTCAAAAATCAAAATTTTGTACTCATCAGAGTTATCCATCCTTAAATTTATACATTTTGTGACATATCAATTAATCAGTATTGCTTAAATTTAACCATTACAAATCGACTTAATTACAATCTGTCACAATACATAGTCTAAATATTCATAAACTGATCAATCCTCACAAGTGAGTTTAATTTCTTTAATTTGTCACAATTAGGTACCTATTATATCTATCTATCTGTGAATCAATCAGTTCTCACAGGTCAAATTAACTTTACATAATTCCTAAAAATGCTTCTATCTGTGAACCAATCAATTCTCACTCATCAAATTAATCTTATACAATTTATCAAAATACTTATTCTAACTAACTGTGAACCAATCAATTCTAACATATGAGCTCAATTTGTTCGATTTCTCACAATAACCTACTATCTGTGAACCAATCAATTCTCACAGATTTGGTCCACCCGTAAACCAATCAATTCTTACGGGTAGAACCAACTTAAGACTATTGTGACGAACCAATCAATTCTCGCCACAAAGTCATACTAACTTATTTCTAGCCGTAAACCAATCAATTCTTACGGAAGAAATACCCAGTATGTATTGCAAACCAATCAATTCTTGCTTTACAGACAAATTAACTTCATATAATTCCTAAAAATGTTTATTCCATCTGTGAACCAATCAATTCTCACAGGTTTGGTCCACCCGCAAACCAATCAATTCTTACGGGTAGAACCAACTCGAGACTATTGTGACGAACCAATCAATTCTCGTCACAAAGTCATATTAACTTATTTCTAGCCGTAAACCAATCAATTCTTACGGAAGAAATACCCAGTCTGTATTGCAAACCAATCAATTCTTGCTTTACAGACAAACCGGATTGTATTACTACTGTACAATTACAATTTTATATTCTTCTAAACAATGGAGTAAATAAAGTAAGTTGTACTATGAAACATTGAAGTGTGTGTGTTCAATTTACACGCACATGTGTTTGTTTCTATGCAATCATATATTATTATGCAATTAACTTAATACACAGCGACATAACATAGCGAAACAAACGTACTACTAGTCTTATTGTCAGATTCATTTAATTCTAAGGCGGCTACATGAACCCAAGGCAATATCCCATCAGAAGCGATGATCGTGTTACGTTTATTTCTAGTACCAGTTAAACCTGGAACGGCAGTGATTCTATACCTATCATTATTCCAAATTTGCGTAACCCTATAGGGACCAACATACATATGGTGGAAGGAGCTTCTTACTCTTGCCATCAAGAAGTCTACCTGCCCGTTAGATCGTGGACTAGCTACAGCATTTAAGATATGTTTTATACCTTTGACTGAATAAAATCTTTTGAATGTGTGTGATGTAAAACTAGTTCCACGATTGCTAATAATTCTATCAAGACTTCGGAAAATATAGAAGATATCTTGCAGTACTTTTATCGTGTTCTGAGTTTGTGTTACGGTCCGGTTTTATGAAAACAATTTTAGTAAAACCATCGACAATAACTAGAAGGTGAGTGTTCCCTCGTTTTGAGTTCACAAAAGGTCCAAGGTGGTCAACATTGATCGTGTGGAATGGCACTTCAACCTTCTCAATGGTACGCAGTTGCCCTTCTTGCAATCTTACAGTTTTCTTTTCACACTCAATACACGCATTACCATATTTTTATGAATCGGGACTTTTTGAGAAACCAATAAGAGTTCTTAATGCGCTCCATAGTTTCCTCTATACCAAAATGCCCGATATCATCGTGGTTAATGCAGCACAGTTGCCATCTTGCACCTTTTCCAACCCAACGAATGTTCGATTTGTCGCCTTTAACAAATCGATACAACTTGTTGTCTTTCATAATGTAGTTATCTTTAATGTACTGGAGACCACGAGTATCAACGTCAGACACAAGAATGTCTCTGATACGTTGTAACTCCGGATCTCCCAGCTGAAGGGTGTGGAGCCAGTCCTAATTAGAATTTGTCAATACTAATGGATGCTGTTCATTTAAATCTCTTGAGCCGTCGTTTGGGATCTAAAAGACAGAGTATCAACGTACATGGAACAGATGGAAAGTGGAAAACTCTTGTATTCACGTAATCACGTTTCGAGAAAGTACACCGCAAGGTGCCGCAATCTGTCACCATTTTGAAGCTCTGTCCCAATTGATAAATACGAAATATCTTTAGTGAACAAATATCAGCCAGTGCCTCCAATTCATATGAATGAAAATTCTTATCTTCTGGAGACGTCTGTCTGCTGTAAAAGACTGCTACTCGGAATGGCTCGTTTTTGCTCAAACGCTACATCAGGATGCCCCCGATACCAACTTTACTAGCGTCGGTATGAAATTCCGCTTCAGCCGCTGGATCATAGATCGCAAGAATTGGGCGATCGGTAAGTTTGTTTCTTTCAACGTATTGAAGGCTTGTTCTTGAGCTCAGACCCAGGAAACATCCCTTTTAAGCAGTTGCAAAGTTTTGAATGAACCTGCGAAAATATCCAACCAACCAACCAAAAAAACTGACGAACACAGTGCCGGTTGGATGGCTGAAGAAAGTCAAGCACACACAAACTTTGTTTTTATTTATTTTTTTTTTGTACCAGGCCATACATCTGCTGTACTAATCTCGTAACCAAGGTAGTTTATCTTGTCCTGCAAAAAAAACTCGCATTTGGACAGATTTTGTGTGAAATTAGCCTTGTCTATGAGCTGTAAAACATGCTCTAATCTTGCTAAGCACTCTTCGACACCTTTGCCATAAATTAAACATCATCAATGTAAGCAGTGGCCTCGAAGTTACGTGACAACCCCAACTACTTTGATTATTCTCGCGCACAGGTCGCACTGGCGTGCGTACGCAATACTCCGTTTCAAAAATCTAAATGTGTGGAAAGTGTCTGTTGTGAAGGGAACGTTACGTTGCAGATATCATAACCTACATCACAAGGTACGAATACAAATTAAACCTTTCTACAAGATATACTTAAACGCTTTTAACTAAAAGATATATATCTCGTATTTCAACTATTATCAGCTGATGATACAAGTAGGTGCCGGAGACTCGAATGCATGACTCATTAGCAGCTACGTTCCTGTGTCATGCAGCTGTCTCTGTCACTCGCCCGCTGCACCGCTGTCGCTTCCGCTCGCTCACCGGTCGCTTTTATTCAACGATAGCCAGCGCTACAGGAGTCACGCGACCAGTATGGATAAATACTTGCTTTTTAACCGCTCAAATAATATGGGATTAACTTGTGCCGCTTGCAAGCAATTCATTACATCGAACAATTGTTTTAATTGAGACGACTGCCAGGCTTCATATTACTCTATATGCACTCTCTTCGGATGCATCAAAAATTAAAGAGTGGAAATGTCCGACTTGCCGAGACGGTGAGCTTAAAATGTGTAATTAAAATACATCGGCCCTTTCAAGTGCAATCTAGCCTTAACGAGGAACTGGAGATTATAGGCATTACTAGGGCTCCTAACGAAAACCTTGAGCACATTACGATGGTGACATCTACAAAAATAGGTGTGAATTTACTTGAGACTGAAATAGACTCTGTGACCAGAGCCGGCCCAAAACACCCAAAAACAATGGAAAGGACTCAATGCCTGGTAGGTCAATCTTCGTCAAGTTTACCAGGAGATTAAAAGAGACGAAGTGTTAGAAGCGGGAAAAGTCCGTTGGCACACTCTTATATCCGACGATCTGAGTCTACCTGGCCCGCCTCGCAAGATTTATGTAAATGAACATCTCTCAAAACAAAGTAGGCTGTTATTTCATGAAGCCAGAATACGACCAAAGGGCTCCTAATTCCAATTCTACTGAGTCCACATAGGGAACATATTCTTACGCAAAGAGAAAGGAAAACCTGCCCATCAACAACTACCCCGACCTGGATTATACCCCCTATTATCAGCGACAATCGTAACCCGGCTCCAGGTAACAGTTGCTAGCCGCATTAAAATATATTACCGCTACCTAACATCTTTGAATGCTGCGTAGTTGCCTGCAACCTGCCCGATGTCGCTGGACGTCGCTGTTCTTTCTCGCAGTCACTTCTGCTTGCTTCGCGAAGCTGGAGACCATAGCGACTGCATTCTCGTTCGCGAAACTCAGCCGTGCGCAGGTGGCTTCACTTCCGATGTACTCCGGTACAGGTTTCCGTAGACGCTTCCTTTTTCGGTGAAGGTGTTGCTCACATTCTCGTAACCGCTCCCGTTCACACGTAGAACTGCGGCGTCGAACTGACTGCGACTACGGCAGCGATGCTGGCTACCGACACGCTGTACACGGCCGCAGCTGCGCCGTGTATCTTACACTCGCTGTGAAGACATCCTATTGGGAGTCTTCAAGTGCCGTGGAGGTGGTTCAGCATTGTCTTCCATTTATATGTGGCTCGAAACAGAAAAAGAAACTGTGTTAGTGCTTATTTAAATCTTATTTATTTGTTCGCTAGAAAACAATGAGAGATTTCGAATACTCAAAATCCATTAAAATATCACGATAATCATCAACATAATATATATAACTGTACACGTTCTAAAGTTCTCAACTTTTTCAAATCTATCCAATAAATGAGTTAAAAGTACACACACATTTATGTAGCCGTTCTTATTTCATTAAATTCTAAATTCTGACATTAATTTCTCTATATATCTTCGAAAACTGCATATTCATAAAAAAAACACCCTCAATTTTTCCCAAAATTAGCTTACAAAAGAGATTGCCTAATGAGATCGAACTATAAACATAATTTGATATTGCCATCTTCCAAACTATATATACACAGCTCCGGCCCTCATTCTATGGCTATCAAAATATATAATAATTTACCAACGCAGCTGAAAGAAATAGAAAATATACAGAATTTTTCTCAAACCCTAAAAAATATATTAATTAAAAAAGGCTATTACGATAGACGAGTTTTTTAAAGACAAACACATAATAGAATAAACCGTTCCGCTCCACACTAGATTGCTATACCCTATTAGGGTGATTATGTATGTACCTATGCTATGTATGTAATTGTAATGCAATGTAAAATAAACAAACAATAAAAGTGGTAGTCGATATCTAGTATAGGTAAAAAAAACTGTACAATATTAATACATGTTGATAGGACATAGTCAACAGGCTCCATTAATATAATTAATAAAATTTTAGATTACTTGTTTATACCCGATAATTGCATTGGCATATTAAAAGGCTGTGATTGGATAAAACCCTCGGTTAAAAGGTAGGTACTTTGATTTACCAATTTCTTAGATTTCGCGGTTAAAATGAGGGTAGAAAATAACACACTTTACTCTAGCTAATTTCAGAATTTTTTCGAGCATACACGTATAATTTATCCAAAAAGTAGGTACTTACCACTTCTGATATGTAATAAAACTCCTTTATATGGAAAACACCACTTTATTTCGCACTCATCCTTCATGGACCCCGAGAGGGTACTCCATGCCTTTGCAAAGATTCTAACTCCACATTCACAAGCCCTAGACACTTGAGAAAGAATGTGGACAAGAAAACTCAAGGCCATCACTTTACTTTTTCGACTTAGACTATTAATAGGTGCTCATCGCACCGCCGCTCAGAACAGAATGTCTAGCTCGCTCCCGCATCCCACCCGCCAGCAATAATCATATTTTTATAAACTACTCGCAAAAGTCAAATGAAGGCAATTTAATCAAACACTACCGCTGGAAATAGTCATAATTTTAGAAACAACTTGCTAAAGTCAAATTAAGTCAATATAAATATAATTTAACCTAACACATCATTGTTATAATAATTATGAGATACATAATTTCTGCAATAATGTCAAACGTAAACTCACGGTTAATAATTCTCCTTCATAAATAGTCAGGTAAAAAGACATGAAAGTTTGTATAAAAGGCGATGATTATATGATGAAATTAGGGTATGAAATTTAGACTTACTACTTGTTCAGTCTCTGCTTTATATATATCTTGTTTTAATAGTTATTCGTCGATCGAATTATATTTGACCAAACTTCTAACAGAAAACTTATGTAGGTATGTTTTAGGAAAACCCCATACATTCGATTTTTTTAACTGTTTTTCCACAAATTATTTTTTGTTTTTATTTTTAAATTATTCCAATCTAGAAATTTGTACCTATTATAAACTATTACTTTTTCAAATCAATAATCCCTGATGATTTGTACCTATTCTAAACTATTACTTATTCAAATCAAAAATCCCTGATGATTTGTACCTATTATAAAGAAAACTCCTTGTCTGAACTTTATGACGCTTTATTATTACTTATAACACTGCACTTATTTCACTGCACTGAGCGGTCTGACGCTAAGACCGCCTTTTTGCTACCGAGTTACGCCGCGACTACTTTTTCGAAGGGCCGCTCGCGCTCGTCCGCCCGCGATATATCCCCTCCCCGGAATTACAACATCACGCCATCATCCGGGGTAGCGTTCATTCTGTTCGATCACCGTTCTCCAGAGTATATAAATTAAGAAAATAGCAGTGCTGCCACTCCGCAACACTGAAAACACCGCACACCACATACAACAAATATTCAAATCATGACACTCGGCCATCCGCTTTTGTGCAACGTCCCGATGCACAACAACTCTCTAAAAGCAAGTCTGATTAATCATATCGAACCCTTTGGACTCCTTAAAGATTTTCTGCAAAATAAAATAGTTAAACAGCAATTATTATGCTAATTTTATAAAACTACTTATGGCACACTAAACTTTGTAGTATACGTTGTCGTAACTAGTTATTATTGTAGATACAAGTAATCATGACACTCGGATTCGTTTTTAAATATGACAATTATTTTATGTTTATTCTAGCTGGTCTGGGAACCGGAGGCTTCCTATTCGTGTGTAAATGTACACTATGCAGATAAATCATTGTTGTACAAATATGTTATACGGATCGAGTATATATTCTGGTATTTCCAGAGGTTTGGTATATAATAAAAAAAAGTACATAAAAACTTATTCAATTCGCATTATTAATTTACTGTCTGTTACTCAATTACTTCCTCCTCTGGCTTAGTGATTGCGAACGGCAGCATCATTATATAAATGTCCCAATGTTGTTGTGGCCACTGAAGTATCATTCAAACCTTGTAGACTTGGACTTGTAGACTTTTTTTTATGAAAAACTCTATAAATACTCCTTTTTGTTCTTCGTCCAAACATTAAAATGACCAACGACAAAGCTTGAATAAAATGAAAGCAAATTTCGTCCAAAAATAATTACACATAAATTCAAATATTTAGATCCAACTCAAACCAGCTCCAGTAATAATTTGGTGACACGAGTACGTTAATTTTGTAAGTGCTCTCATAGGAATCAACATTTTAAACTGTATTTCTGTCATGGTCCTGCCATTACCAAATAGCATTTTAAAATTGTGTAACGTATACTCCCCAAATCCGAGTAATAGAGAGAATAAGAGAACGGAAATAATTTTCCAAACCCCTTTTTTTTCTTAGCAAGTCGCTACAACCGCATTAATTTCTGTCAAGCTTGTGGATGATCGGCAAAGCACATGAGCAAAATTTTGTCAGTTTAGAATGTCAGAAGTATTATTATTTTCTAATCACTAAATTTCATTATCATAGGGACAAATTAGTCACGATAAACTACAGGTAGCTGATCCATTGTCAGTCCTTCACCAACCGTTATTTGACTGGCGTATACCTGTTGCTGTTTACCATTAAATTGATGTACTATCAAGTTGAATCACTTCACATCACAGATGCCCTGAGTTGACATCTGTCGGATTTTAATCTGTTGTTTGCCAAATTCTTCTTCTTAATCGTACACTCTAGTCAGAGTGGTCGTGGTTGCAATGGCGGTGGCTCCTCGCCGTGTCACCGTCACTCTCCAGGCCAGCTGCTCTTCTCGCGATTCTTCTCCATTTCTGCCGGTCGGTTGCATTGCGAGTACACTCTACTTCGGTGGACTGCGTAGCTTTTCTAATGAGGTCGGTCCAACGTGTTGGTGATCGTCCAGGACTTCGCTTGCCTTCTACACGGCCATGCATATGCTGCGATAGGCTCTCCGTCGAGTGCTCTTTTCTTGAGATCTGCGCAAAGAACTTCAGTATTTGCAATTGCCCAGTCGACGATAATCTATCTCGTATATGAATCTCTTTGAGGATAGAGTTGTTGGTTGTTTGTCAAATACGTCATCACTATTTTGATGACACGTTAGCTAGAAAAAATACTGTACACATTACATACTAACAGTACTCAAACCGAGAATGTGGACATATTTATTTTCCCATCCAATATTTATAGTACTGATGTAACAGTAGAGCAGAAATTACTTGACTAGGTTTTAATAAACTTAATTGTAGGTAAAGACTGAGAATGTTTATACACAGAAGCATACTTAATTCCTTTTAGTGCACACCTGAACTAATACTAAAGCATCAAAAGAGAAGAAGCAGGTAATCACTTACATAAATAAAATTAGTCTCAATATTTGTCTTACTAATTTCTGTTGTTTTTTTTTTAAAGGTCTATATGATGTCGACTAGTCATATCATAACTGCTCTTGCACTGAGTACAAGCCAGTGGTGATTTTGATAGTTGCCGTTTTATTTCAACTAACAATCATATTTCGGAAACGTTACCAGTCCTATCAAATATTGCTTATTTTTAATGAAGATATTTTTTTATTTATCGATTAATTTTCGTATGCTGGATCCAATACTGTTATATGCTTACCAAAATTATACTAGATTTATCAAAATGTTCATATGCACGAACGATATTTAACGATATTGATCTAGAACCTAGAAATACTTGAACGCTTTGACAGCAAAAATAGAGAGCCAAATGTTATTACTATCATAAGACCACATGTTTGTATACCTATTTTGCAAGAAATAAATTAATTATGAATATTCGGTTTTTATATTTGACTAATTTTTGAACTCATAAACTGTACTTTTACAATAAAACCGCCACCGGTGCAATCTATTTTTGAGGCTACTTTGTTTGAAATATGAAACTGATCAATCAGTTCTCTCTTTGAATTATCTTTAGTTCGTGATAAGAAACTTCGGTCATCGCTTAAATTCAAAGTCAAATTATTTCTTGGGCTTGTAACAAATGTGTTATATTAGAAAAGCCCTTTTCAAATTAGTATTTTTTGTTATGTTTGTACTCCAAGCTTTTTCTGTTATAAAATACGATTTAACGTAGTTTTTATTAATTTAGATATAATATATTCTATTTATGTATGTCATTTTTATATCCAATAACATAATAAATAATAAAAGGATGTCGTCAAACTTATGTCAATATTCATAATAATGTTCAAAAGGCCAAAATATAATAGTAAAAAAATATGCTAATCCACTTATGGAAGAAAGTAGAAAATATGATCCGCTGTTCCATTAGAACGAGAATTCAGCAAGATCTATTCTCATCAACTCATTCAAGGCATAAAATGGGTTTCTCTCAAAGAAACGTTTACTACGTACGTTTACT
This sequence comes from Lycia hirtaria, assembly GCA_947563715.1. NCBI lineage: Eukaryota > Metazoa > Arthropoda > Insecta > Lepidoptera > Geometridae > Lycia > Lycia hirtaria. The sequence continues at coordinate 34,129,450 of OX387375.1, forward strand.
TTCGACTAATAGTTTTGTAATATTATCGAGTGGTTCATTTAACATACAGATTTGTTTATATATATTTTACGATAATTGTCAACGCTCATCACTGCTTACGTCACTGTCCAGCGGACAATTCAACAAAGTGTAGACACTCCTCTGCAGTTGCGAAAAATAACGTGGGTGTTCAAAACATGACATCTAATTACGTTGGCACATACAGATCGCTGACATCTATATATATTTTTATAATAATCCTTAACCGAATAGTATTTTTCGGAAAATGTCTTAGGCTTACTCATTTATCAATTCATGAATCTTATTGATGGAGTAATTTCCATTCTCTCTATAATCTAATAATAATAACCATAATAATTGAGAATCTAATAATTGCAAACAGATTACTCATAAATTTATTCGCTCTAACGCACTATACGCGTTTTATCAAAAGTAAGTGACTTAGTCGATTCTAATTAGTACGTTTCGGAAATTTCAAGCATAATGGCATTTGTCAAAACTCCTCGACACTTCGAGTTGCTATGCTCGTCAAGGTTACTTGCTGCGTGTCCGATCGGTTGATCTCTCATATATGATTTAAATTTTCTCTATGAAACTCGAAACTACATCAAAACTGGAATTATAACGTTATATCATCATTAAAAGTCAGGTGCTCAGGTTCTGGGAAAGTCCGATCAATGATTCTGCTATTCAACGCTTAACATAATCACATTAAAATGATCATTAATCGACCGGATTAATCAAATCCACTAAAATACAAGATCTGTGCACACTCTTGCACACCATATACATATTATACAAAATTTAGTTAATCAAGTTATTTTGGATTAAATACAGTTTGGAGCTTCTACTTTTCTTTGAATAGGCTTGACCTGCTGCAGTTTAAAACGTTCATGGCTGGAAGCTAAGTGTTCCGTGACCGGTTAAAATTATCATCCTGAAACCAAACCTTCATGGTTACAGCTAAAACATCATTGAATAATTGAACTTCAATCTTACAGCTCACTTACATGGTTGCAGCGAGAACATCATCAAATCTTCAAACTTCGACATCGTCAAATCTTCAAACTTCAAACATCATCAAAACTTCAAACTTCAAATATCGTCAAATCTTCACACTTCAAACATCGTCAAATCTTCAAACTTCAACCTTACAACGCGCCTATATGGCTGCGGCGAAATCATCATCAAATCTTCGAACTTTCCTTACGGCACACCTACATGGCCATACTTCTTTAGAATATTACCCTGCAGCTCACCTACACGGTTGCAGCGATAACATCATCAAATCTACGAACTTCAACTTTACGGCACACATACATGGCACTCTTTGGAACATTTTCCCTGCAGTTCACCTACATGACTGCAGCTAACAAACTCGTAAACACTAAAAATCCTTGAATTTCAAACTTGCAGTAACACTAAGTGTAGTTGTTAACACTAAGAAATGCACTTTAATTTTCAGCACTGTCGATACTCTGATATCTTAGCGCGGCTTTAAATTCCGCCTCCATGATTACAAGGCGTCAACGGATAAATATTCGCGACAAGTTACCGGTACACAATGGTACTATTTCTGAGGTTATTACATTACATGCCTTCGAAATTCAATTAAGATTTTAAGTCAATCGAACTATGTTATCTCTGTATAATTCAACTTCATAAACAGACTTCTGTATTAAATATTTACGCAGTGATACTCTGGTAAATCCATCAATATTGTAGCTCTACTCATATAAAATTTCGTTTGACACACTTATGTGGTTCAAGATCTTACAATAGTTACGTCACAAAGTAGTTATAGTGTTGCAGGTGGAGATACAATACCAAAATTTCGCTTCATGGTATAGCATACTTACACGACTAAAGACAGTGCTACTAGTTGTAGTAGACTAGTTGTCGTACTAGAATATTTTACTTGCGGTACTTTATTAACCTTACAGAAAAACGAACACAGTACAACTCGCCCTAAATGGCCGTAACCGTAAATACAGGATTCCACCAGTGTGCGGCTCTGTACCGCACAGAGTGCAGCATAAATGTATTTCTTGGTGAACTCTTACGGGCAGCACCAGCAAACTGTGCGCGCACTCTATTGGACAAACCGTGAACTTTTGTCGCGCACTCTTTGGTCTCGCGGTGTACCCGCGACGACGCACTCGCACACATGTTTACGCACTAAACTGAAAGTAAAGCACATTTCCGAGGTATAAATGTTCGTGTACAAATGTACCGTACAGCACGCATACTAAAGTTACGCACAACTGAGGTGGTGGACACAGGCAATCTACTATTGTGATCAAGTTCGCGCACTGCAAAAGGTCTGCACCAAATTTTTATCAACAAGTGTTCTGAATCTGAACACAATTTTAGTGGAGCCCAACCTTAACAGCTAGATAATAAGCTGTTAAGTTTACCATAATATTTTATTTGCATTACTGTTAGCAATATTCTAGAAAAACTACATTTAGAGGCTGTATTGATGTAGCCCAGTTACCGAATTAAAATATTTTATTCGCAGCACTTTACTAGTCTTCTAGAAAAATAACACACTGCTGATCGCTGACACGGCCACAGACCGATATGCCATAGCCATTTGTACTATTAAAAACACTACTCTCACCATCACACCAAAAAAATATTACCTCGCTATGGTTCCTCTGAATGGCTGCAGCATAATCAAATACAAAAAGTAAAAATGGTTCTCAAACAAGAAAAACATATTTTCGTATACTTGTCTCTCGGGATGTTAACGAAATAATTTACTAATGACTTACTTACAACAGACTTCATTTCGTTTAAATTACGATAAAATTATCGGGGAGTAGCCCCAACCACACTATCAAAATTTCATTAGGTTATAATAAAATCGTCGGATTATAATCTTTAATCGCTGTGCTACAATAAAATAATCTGGGAGTAACCCAGATCACATCTCATTGCAGTATCTTAACAGATTCTGTCTACCCGTATTAAGAATATCCCGTTATAATTATTTTAACAACCTGTTTCAACACTTTTAAGAACCATTTTCTCCAATTCGATATGCGTGACAAATTTTTAACATCAATATTCAATAATCGGAGGGTAAAATATAATCTCGTAGGTGACTCACGATTTTACCGGGCTCGGCTCGCAGGTTGATTGCCACTTCTGATATATAAAGAAAACTCCTTGTCTGAACTTTATGACGCTTTATTATTACTTATAACACTGCACTTATTTCACTGCACTGAGCGGTCTGACGCTAAGACCGCCTTTTTGCTACCGAGTTACGCCGCGACTACTTTTTCGAAGGGCCGCTCGCGCTCGTCCGCCCGCGATATATCCCCTCCCCGGAATTACAACATCACGCCATCATCCGGGGTAGCGTTCATTCTGTTCGATCACCGTTCTCCAGAGTATATAAATTAAGAAAATAGCAGTGCTGCCACTCCGCAACACTGAAAACACCGCACACCACATACAACAAATATTCAAATCATGACACTATTCTAAACTATTACTTATTCAAATCAAAAATCCCTGATGATTTGTACCTATTCAAAACTATTACTTATTCAAATCAAAAATCCCTGATGATTTGTACCTATTCTAAACTATTACTTATTCAAATCAAAAATCCCTGATGATTTTTTTAGCACAATTAAAAAATGAGGGAAAATGTGTTCCAATAGAGATTTTATCAAAAGAGATTAAGACAGTTCAGTAGTTAGATTTTTAAAACAAAATTGTGCATTTTGAAGTCGGTTTTTCAGTGTTTTTATGCTACAATTATTAATAAACTTGACCTGACCTGGACCTGCTTATATAGGAGCGAATTGGGCACGTCACAGGAGTGCATTTTTCTACACAACTATTTATTTATTATTTGTTTGCTCCAAGGCACGTTGCAGCTAACATAGAGGGTGTTAAAACTACCCCCATTTCCTTTGTGCAGAATGCTCTGACGTACAAGTTACGGAAAACTCGCTAAAGGTACCTGAGCGAGATTTATTGTTCCCGTCACTCCATTGTAGGTTTCTGTGCTTAGTCTAGTCTAGGGGTTTGATTTTTTTACGCAACTAGATGAAGGAGCGGGAAAGTTATTCGTCTAAGTGCTACGGTTGCTCATTGCATTTCAATATTTCAATGTTACCCAGAACTGTGTACGTCAATACATAATTGATCCACACATCGTCACCCGCGTGACTAACTGTCCTATCTCATTTTTAAAATAATAAAAACAAGTGTTTAGAATGTATCAATGTGAATTGAAAGTATCCATGTGAAATTAAAATGTAAGTAACCTTGATGAGAGCTAATATCATATTAAGGTATGCAAAACATCAGATTTTTAATATTTTTGACAAATAGGTACTATCTCAGAACCATACTTAAGGAAAAAATCAATACACGTTTGGTTTATTGTAATGTTTATTTTTCAAGGTAACAATTTTTAGTAATGTTTATTTGTATTTTTATACACATCCGAGCGCACTTCGGCCGGCACTCGCACGGCTGCCCGCGCTTTTTCAAAGTATAATTAAAAGCTTTTATTCTAAGTACTTGCCCTGTTAGTATGTTAGCATGGGACAAATCTTGCGAGTTAAATTAGAACCACTTCCTGTCGTTAGATTAGGTTGAAATTTGGTTTACTTACGTAGCTTCGGTGACAATGCAATAATATGGTACCATGAAGCTGGTCTCAAGATGGCGTCGGAAGGTGGCTATAGGAACTCCTAAGCTAAACGAGAATAAACCGTCGAGCTTGGACGCGTTTGAATAGTCTTGACAAGCACTCTTGTGCTACATGACAGCCAGGGTCTCAAGATAGCGTCTGAAGGTGGCCATAGGAACTCCTAAACTAAACGAGATAAAACCGTCGAATTTGGACTCGTTTGAATAGTCTTGACAAGCACTCATTTTTTAGACTAGTAAATAAAATATTAATAAAAAAATAATTATAAACAAGCTTTTATTTAAGATTTCAAACAACATCGTACTTATCTACTAAGTAATATTTAATTCCAACAAAAGACTTAGACGCGTTCTTATAATTTGCTTAGAAATAAAGTTAGTTTGTTCTTTTGAAGAAAAAATATATCTATATGTTTGTGTTCTCGCGACAAGCTTTTATTTATATCAATATAAAATTTATTTTCTTCGTTTTAGACCATTAAAATAAAAGCATGTTTTAAAATATATTTTTTTATTAATATTTTTTTTTAAACTTTTATTTTAATTTTTGTGATCTTAAGTAAGAACTATCAAGACTCCCTCCCACCCCCTTGTAAGAGAAAATAAGACATGGTTGACCCCCCCTCCCCCATTAATCGTCTTACGTAATAAATGAATGGCCCCTTACTGAAATGAGATAAGACATTCAGTTATGCGAGCGACATGAAGGGAAGATTCTTAGCCTTGTAATTCTGTAGAACCTTGAATCGATTTTGTCAGGCAAGCTAAATAAAACCAAACATGATCACACCGATACACGTTTCCTAAAACATTAAAGCATTTATCCCAAATAGATTTTCCATCCCAGAAACATACTTAATTGCTCATCGTGATATCGAACCAGCATCAAAAGACCTACAGATCAAAAGGCCGTCGATGTAAATAAATACAATTAGTCGTGCCAAACGTGCTTGATCACCCGGACAATCTGCAAACGTGTGTACAGGTACGTACATGTACCTATGTTATCGACTACCCGCATCCGCTTTGACACGTTTTTAGTGAGTTAGAATAAAAATATAGATGGCGCTAGTAAACAACAGCTAGCGCCATCTATATTTCGGCGCTAGTAGTCACACAATGTGAGTAGTAGCTCATATTGTGTGTAAGGGCTTTTACCCGACTGCAAAAGGTGGTTTGTTTTTCGGGTGTATGTATCAGGGAATGTATGTTTATGTATATATTTTGTTGTGAAAGAATTGGATTGTTTATGTGTGATTCAAAATCTCCACGTTTGGATGTTTCTTTCGGACCAAATAACAAATATATTATTAAGAGCTTAAAAACCGACTTCTAGATACACAACTCGTTTACTTGGATGACATATTTTCCCAGTTATTTTGTTATAAAAACCATATTACTGAACCGATTTTGATAAAATTATGTGGGATCACCTATGAAGAACCTACCAAACAAAAAATAATCATCACAATCAATTAAATAATTGGCGAAGAAATAGCTGAACGAACATATAAAAAAAAGACGTGTGGCACTCGGAGACTGCCGCGGTAAAGCTATTGCATAGCATTTTTTATCAACTTATGTAATTATAATTATTTATTTATTTTATTTATGCAGTATTCCTAACACCCCCCACTCCGACCGGCACAGCGGTGATACTTTTTAGTTTTTAGTTTTGCCATCTATCAATGAATAGCAGAACTTTTAATGACTTTTTGAAATATCACGCTTGTCTCTTTAGTTCTGCAAATCGCCTCTAGGTGGCATTGGTTGTATCGGCGTTACTGCGTTAAACCTAACGCAGTAACGCCGATACAGAAAAAAAAAACCAGAAATTCCGTAACGAAAATAACCATTTTCGTTACGGAATTTCTGGATTCGGTCTCCACGCTCAAGGCCCGCGATAGAAGCTAATGCAATAGCTTAAAAAAATCGAATTGAGAACCTTCTCCTTTTACGAAGTCGGTTAAAAATAACAAAAATATTGACCCATCACGTGTTAAGGCTTCGATACTGATGCGCATGTGCCGATGTTTTTCGCGAATTAAAAAAAAGACGTGTGGCACTCGGAGACTGCCGCGGTAAAGCTATTGCATAATAGCTTTACGCGCGGTGTGTTAGGTTATTTTCGTTACGGAATTTCTGGATTCTCTCTGGAAGCTATGCAAAAGCTTAAAAAAAAAACTAAAAAATTGGTTGAGAAAAGGTTTTTTTCGAGGCTTTACTTAACAATTTTTTTTTGCCAATATTTATTTATGTATTCGTCTAATAGAGTTTTCATAAAGTACTAATATTTATCAAAAAATATTCAAATTTTTTTATAAAAAGAATCGGAATTTAACGATTTCGCGTGCGAAAAAGACAGCTGACTACCACTCGACGACATTCAAATTTTCCGTATGGTTAAACAATATCTACATTTTTAGTAGTTGAAAGATATTTTTTTTCGTTTCAAAACCTAGGTATGAATAATTTAAAATTCTTACTTTTTCTTCAACAGTAGTCCACGTGGATAGCGCGTCGAGGCGACTTCCGTCACACAGTCACAAGACGTCACGCCGCTGCGCCGTCATTGGTTGTTTTCAAATACCGCTGGCCAATGACAAATCGTCGGCGCCGCTACTCTACTCTACTCTACTCGTCTACTTACGCACCGAAAGGCCCGCAAATTGCGAAAATTAACAATAACAGAAATATTTATTTTGAAAGCTTTTTTTTAAATAAATAATGTTCAAAATATAATTTCTAAAATATAAATTGATGTAGGTACCTATATTTGATTTTAAAGTTTGGAAGTTTATTTCGGCTGAAAAGTGAACAAGAAATAAAAAATAATTTTGAATAAGATGTAATACATTTTACTATAGTGGTATAGATTTATTTAACTTATGGATGTTCATACGGCTTAAATTCGCGTAACTATTTATCACAAACACAGTAAAGCACGGAATGAGCTAAGGAGAGGGCTGGGCGTAGTTCGAATAAGGAATGAAGGTTATCGTACGAAAGTCATCGACATAGCACATCAGATAAGCAAGTTGAAGTTGCAGTGGTAAGGCACATAGCACGTAGAACTGATGGCCGCTCTGGGACCGAAAAGTTCTCGAGTGGAGATCACGCACCGGAAAACGCAGCGTAGGAAAGCCAGCCTTATGGTGGACACCTCATACATAAGGCAGGAAGACGCTGTATGTAAGCCACTTTCATCAGGTCTTAATTTTAACAAATATTTGTCTATCTTTCTGTTTAGGGGCCATTTAGGGGGGGAGGGGGGTCGACCGTGTCTTATCATCAGACCATGTCCATGTCGGTTTATTCTATTTTTTTACATAGGGGGGGTCAAAAACTAGCAAAATAGTCTTACGCAAAGACTTAAGTAAGTACTCCCGTTATGCTCATGGCCCCGTTACATCAATGTTTTGTTATGACGATGTCACGTTACAGACAACTAATCTTTTGACGTGACAACGTCTAATAAATCGATAAACGCCGGATGCACGCACGAAAAGACTCATTGTCCCGTTACGCTCATTGTATTCTGTGGTCTTACGTAATAAATGAATGGCCCCTTAATCGTAATTTTTTCACAAAAAAGCCATATTCAGCTATTATTTACGGCGGAAGTCTAATTGCGCAGCTATCTCTCTCGCGGTTCACCATATTTTTAAACATACAAAATTATTGGTTAGGGATATCAGAGGAAAGATACATGAATTTGTAAATTTAGATAGGAGAAATATTAAAAAAAAAAATATGGCGACTGGCGACGGAGTAGTGAAAAAACATATAAGTATTTTCCTATTCCTCAGCCAATTTAAAGGTATCAAAGAAAAACGCAGCTATCTCTCTAGCTAGATAGCTGCGAGCGTTGAGCCGATTCTTAAGAGGAAACAGTGGCGTTATAATCTGATAATATTGTTAAGTATAATATAATATTAATAAAACCTTGTTGCAAACGTGTGAGATATTTACTTATATGGGAACAGTTTGCTCGTTTCGTTGCCGGCGAGGCACGTAATTCTAATAAATTTTCGGTTCAAGAGAAAATAACGTAATACCTTGCCTATATCACTACTTAGAACTAATTGTTCAGCTGTAATTAAGGTGTCTGTAGGCATTACTATTTGGATATTTTATCTTCAAGGTTGTCTGGAAGAAACCTCTTTTGGCGATAAGGTCAGTTGGTTTATTAAGTAGGCGTTTGTGTACATAGAACACTTTTATTTTGATTTAAAGTGACGATAAGTGTTTGTATAACTTTCATCTGTTTACTCAATGTATGTTACTCGATGTAGGTATCCTTTACGGCTCAAAAGATGCCCATCTGACTATTAAAAATAGAGTAGCAATTAGTAATAAATTATAGTAGTACTTTGCCATTTTGCAAGTTTTGCTTTAAGCATTTTAGGGTAATTGTTTGACAAATTATGAGCGACTCGTTTTTAGAGTTCCGTACTTAAAAAATTAAACGTAACCCTAATTAGATTACTTTGTTGTCCGTCTGTCAAGACCTTCTGTCTAGTAGCGCGTGGAGGTAAGTATCGAGTTGAAGTTAAAACCATAGATAAATAAATTTAGAATTTTTGAAATTTTGAATTTTGACGCAGATTTGTAGCAGCTGTGAAAAAAATCAAACTTCTGGGTTATCGTAAAAAAAAATTACAGCCGTATACGAAACCAAACTACTCGTAATTGGTATATTTTGCACAGAAACAACCAGCATTGCGCTTTTTTTTGTATACCCGATCCGGTCGCCGGATCCGGTGGATATTACCGGATCCGGTAAGTAGCCAAACAGCACCGGATCAGATTACCGGATCCACCGGACCGGATTGCAATCCCTATTCATGTGGTACCAGTTCATCTGGCATTGTTCTATTGCGTGGTTACTTGCTACTTCACCAAATTACTAACATAATGTGGACCAGCCTTTACAACAATAATATGTACTTGATTCCAGGTAATTATGGATATTGTATATACCTATCTACTATTTAATTATGTAACAGAGCAAACACACATTGTTAATAATTGCACTTAATAAGAAACTGGTGCGCCCTTCAATTAGGGATTTACGTAATTGCTCGTGAATTAAGTCAATAATTTTATTGGTAGGTAAGTAAGTATGTTAATTTGAGATATCTTGTCTCTTGGATATCTTCATCGTAAGCGTCGTTTTTTAACCGACTTCAAACAAGGAGGTTGAATCATTCGGTTGAATTTTTCATGTTTGTTACCGCAAACTCCGTATTTGATTTAAAAATTTATTTTTTTGTTTAAAATACTTATTATACAGTCTTAGATTGGCTCCATAGAGATGTCATCAAAATTTGTCCAGCAATTTGGTTTTCACAGTACCTACAGCGCAGATAACTAATAATTCTTCCAAAAACTATTTTTTCGTAAACATATTTCATATCAAATATTTTTTTGTTAGAAATTTAATAAATTAGAAATGTTCTCATAAAATTGTCGTTAACTTTAGGTTAATAGTTTTTTACTAACCAGCTTCAATTATAATGAATATTTTATTCGAGCGCCTGCTGTTCGAAATAGCTTTTTCAGTCATTATTTCACTTGTCAGTGTGCACTTTATTAGTTTAATTTTTGTAATTACATTCAGTTGTGGATTCAGGGGGGGGCTAAGCCAAATATCTACGACCTTTCTCATGCTCTCACTCGTACTCATACCTCATAACAAATCTTAAATTTGATATTACAAATCTTAATTTTACGTATTTGAATTGTTTTTTAAGTATGTTTTTACATTACAGTAGACTCTTGATAAGAGTACATGATTGGTGCTCTTTGATTTGAACCTACTCTCATCAGGGGCAAGTCTCTCCCAAACCAAAATCCTGAATTTGCCACACCTATTACTTTGAAAAAAAAAATGGACTTAAATATATATGCTAAATAAGCATATTATTATTTTATTTTATTTTGCTTGCTTTATATTGTTTATATTCCTCAACTACCTAATTAGGTATATAATGTTAGCTGGGATTGAGATTAATTATGGTTCTTCCTTTTATTAATCTCCATAGAGTGTCACCGATGTATGAACACAGAACACGCTGTAGGTACGCAAGTTAGCTCTCATCCTGTACACGGGATGGCATGCGCCCTTTATCAACCGACGTAGGTACGTGGACAGAATATAGCCGGTTTCAATATCGACGCCCCTGCCTGCCCCTACCTAAGTACACGCCGCTGGTATTTGAATATCAGAGAGATTCCTCTTGGAAACATTAGTTGAATATTAGTGATAGTTATGGTGAGAATTGACCTTTACTTAAACGTAGGATCATTTAAAATATTATTACTTTAGTTTAAAATCAATGACGTTATTATCTTAAGGACACAAAATCTAGAACTTAATTATATAGTTTATAAAAAAAAACCTGAAAATACCGACTTCAAAATATGCAATTCGTTTACTCGGATGACATATTTTCTTCAGTTATCTCTATCTCTCTCTATACATATATATATATATATATATATATGCATATATATATACACATTATATATATATATATTCAAATCAAATGCTGTTCTGTTTGTAATGTTAATTATATATATAAATCAATTGCTGTTCGTTTGTCTCGCTAAAACTCGAGAACGGCTGGGCCGATTTAGCTGATTTTGGTTTTGAAATGTTTCTCGTAGTCCACAGAAGGTCCACGTTGAGAAAATATCGGGTCCACTCATTGATAAGTGATACGAAGTACGCCGGGTCATCTAGTTTTGCTATAAAAAACAAAGTACCGAAACGATTTTGAAAAAAATAATATAGGGGACCACCTAGGCTCTGATCCATTACCTACCAAACAAAAAAAACATAAAAAAAGAACCTACAGTCGAATTGAGAACCTCCTTCTTTTTGGAAGTCGATTAAAAATTCACGAACAAAGTGTCTTGAGTTGACCAATAGTTACATACCAACAATGATCAACTTAAAGTATTTGAATTAAACAAGGATTATATATAATAGGTACAAATTTTACGTTGAACAAAATCCTTCCTTTGACATAATTTATTATGAACTTGACTTGTAATTTGGGCGTTACGGATAAATTATTTGTATTTGTCTTTCTATGTAAAAAAAAACCCCGACTGCATTATAGCATTTTTTTTGTACCTAGTCTAACTTACGATTGCGTTCGCTTTGTTATGCTGTTAAAATGAAGTTTTGAATCAGCATTCCTTAGAATTATTCTAACAAAATTACGATTTACGAATCAAACAAATCGAAGGTTACGAAAAAGTGCAATTTTAAATTCTGGCAAGAGTTATATTATTATAAAAAAAAATTAGCCTATGCTACGCAGATAGTAAAGAAATCGGCCAAGGAGGGTTAAGTTGAGTGTATGTAAACACATACATGCAACTTAACCCTCTTTCTTACGCAGTCGGATAATAAATAAGCCTAGAATCTGGAGAAAAGTGTCTATTGTTTATATTTTAACAATACTTACCTATTCAGACTCTTACAGGACTACGCAACTACGTGACTACGCAAGAAGGAGAATAAGTATTGTTATGTATTTATCTATATTACTTTGAATTACTTGACCTGTTGTTGTTTTTTTTTCTGCTTATAAAATTTTATTGCTATTTATTTTGGAACTAGATATTTTGGATAGATCTTTGACACTGAACGTTTTGGCCCATTTGACATTTTGGGACTTATCATTATGACATGATCCACTAGACATTTTGGTCCATTGGACATTATGGCCATGAAGTAAGTATAATAATAAATATATTTTCACCTCCCGCAGGCACAGATTACGCTAACAGTTTCTCTAGAACTACGAACGTGAGCAAAAATCTCGCAGGTCAAACTACTCTGGTTCTTTATCAGACTACTACTAAACCAGTGAGAACGGACACCCACGTACGATCTCCCATTCATCAAATTAATTAAGTACTAACTTAGTTTAACTGAGTATTAACTGAATCCGAGAGTACAATTCCACTAATCCGTACTAAGTGATGGTTAAGTTACACGCCGCACGACGAAGTTTTTGACGAGTTTTCTTCTTTTACTTACATTTTTCTTTACATTCTCAGATTTTGACATACACAAGAAATTATCATCGTCATCGTCATTTCAGGTTAAAGGCCTTTCCATGGATTTTCAAAATGATAGGTTGGAAACGGCTTGCTTGCTTCCAGCGCCTTCCTGCCACTTGTATGAAGCTAGCACATACTTCTTATTCTGGAAATTTGTGGAAGCTAGATGTCCTTTTTGTGGTAGGTATTCCTAAATTACACAACAAGTCGATAGGTTAAATATATAGATGTACTTAAATCTTGAAAAGATTCATTTTTTATGTGAGATCTACGATGGACCAACAATACGATGGGGAGGGGTAGAAAATAAAATAACTGTGACATACGGACAGACAGACAGATGGACATGGTGAAATTATAAGGGTTCCTAGTAGTTATTATGGCACCCTAAAAATTATGAAAATGACTGTATTCAACAGTATAAGCAAGTGTCTACACTAATGACTTTATAAAGAGTAAATCTAAACTTCTCTACAATATGCATATCTTTCAGAAAACTTAAGTTTAAATTGCTCGCAAGGCAACCGCAGTTACAAAACGCAGTGAAGGCACTTAATTACATTTTTAACTCATTACATTACTGGGATAAATTTAAAATAAATAAAACAAGAATCTACCTTAAATGCTCCTACATAGAATATGAATTCCCGTAGTGAGATAGAAACCATTCAGAAAAATGGTACGAGGAAAATATATGAACAACCATTAAAAAGTTATGCTTTTGCAATACGAGAACCTTAGGCAATTCATGCTGTTATTTTACAATTTATCCACGGCTTTTCTGTATTTTTGTGTAAAAGGCGTTCTTAGATTTAGTTTTATTTTCTTTTCCCTTTTTTTTCGCTTTAAAAGAGGAGCAAAATGGCAAAAGGCTCGCCTGATGGCACAACAACAATTAACAACAACGACAAACAACGTCTTCGACAATTAACGTCTTATAGGGACAAGTGCAACATGAGTGGAATCGCTGTTGCTTTGCTAGCCCGCAGAAGTGCTTGTGGCGGAAAAACCTTAAAAAAAAAGAAAATGGCGGAAATCTGACTGTATGGGTTTTCCAGTTATGATGAGATTTTTGGTGGTGTCGTGAAGTAAGGTGATGGAATTCCGAATTAGGTCAAATATTATTTTCTTTTCAATATAAGTAACTAAAACAAAAATCTTATCCATATACAATTACTGAATACACGTCGGTGTATCAGATCTGCATGATCTGGATGGACTATCCAGCTCTTTTGTTACACGATGGCTAGAATCGCAAAAAAACTTCATTGTTTCATGGTGCATATTCCAAAAATCCATACATAAGACATTTTGTTTCACTTTTATTATAAACTGTGAAATACGATGCCTGAATAGGTTTTCCCCAATAAATATATTCTCGATAGATCTGGGTGTCAGAAAATCACGAAAAAAATACCCTTTTTTTAATATAAGTTTTTTTTTTTTTTTCATTTTCAACTAAAACAAATTTTGTAGCCAATCTACTGAAGTATGAGTAGAATTTCAATGATCCTTGACAGAATTGCAGAAGTATTTTAATGAAACCGGCAGAAATGTTGAAGTCCTTTCACAATATTATTATTTCATCTTTGCTATCATTGCATCTTTTCCTTCGACCCACAGGTATCTCCACTTGAAAATAATATAATATTAACAGTATGGGAAACGTTATTTCAGTCCATCCCATGGTTTTCCAGTCTTGGAAAAAATTGGAGCGATAAATTCGCCCATTGCTGCACTCGTTTCTTTTTCAACAGATTTAAAAAAAAACTTCTTCTTGCGGCGGCGTCGTGTAGCGGGTCGCCCCTCTTTAGAATATGGTTGACTCGACTCGGGCTGGCACATGCGTCAACTCGTGAACGGGTGCTGCTTGCGGGAGCTGGACTGCTCGGCGTACACACGCATGCATGTTAGTTAAGTGTAAATTAGAAAATAAAAATACATGTATTAGTTTGGGCCTTTTCGGATTTCATTGAAACTAGACTCGCGCTCGCTTTTACGTCGCTTTTTCTTACTAATTTTGCTGCAGTTAAGAAAGTTAAATATAGTCGAAGCGATTATCAAGAAAAACACAATTCCGAGTTGACTAGCTGCGACTTTTGTCTCACTCTGTTAGCTATAAAAAAGCGGTGCAGCGTGCGCTCAAATATATTGAGATAAGAGTATTTGAGATAAAGAAATAAATGACAGTGTTCATGGAGAAGCGTGTTCAACTTTAAATCGCGAGTGAATTGGTTTCTTCTAGGTAAGCGTGCTCCATCGTAGACTGCAACTTTGCTTAACATCAGGCGAGTTGCAAGCGCAAACCTATTTCTACATTTAAAAAAACTGTCCAACCACACGTCTGAGCGTCACGTGACGCTTCGCGTATCTTTGAACGAGTCCTTACTGTATCTATGAACTCCGCGCCAAATGTCGGACCATTGTTTGCACAAACCTCCTTCAAGTACTCACTCCGTCTGAATAGGCTCCTGATATAAAGGAATGCAGCCGTGGGGGTAATGAAACCACATAGAATAGATCATAGCTACTATCGTGGGTTGTCCCCTTTGTGTTCAAGTTTGGGCAAGTTGCAGTTGAAAAGGGTTCGCTGTGGACCGGGAACTTGTGGACAATTTGCTCTTGAAATGGTGTTGAAAGTAGTTTCAATTCCAATTACGTCAAGATAACATGTTAAGCTCGTATTCTGAGTGATTTTCAAGGTAAATATCAAAATGTTTGTCAACTCTGTAGGTTTGACATGTCAACACGTCGACACTGTGTCATAACATGACAAATATCGTAAATTATAGACGTAAAATCAATAAGTTCAATGAAATTGTCATATATATCAAGCTTTAAAGTGCCCCCCCCCCCTCGCTCTTCTGGCTAAACGGTCGACTTTGTAGGTATAAAAAAAAACATGCTAGTAGCATAAACGATGAAATTAAAAAGAAAACTATCATGGCTAAGTAGTTTACAAGTTAATAAGTAATAGTCGATCAACTTAATAAAATGTACCTACCGAAAATAAAAATAAAACGTGCAACTTTTTTATAAACTAAGTAACATTAGTTAACTCGCATGTTCATAGTATAAATATCCATTTTAAGTTCACATTAATTATAATGTGCAACTACAGAACCCTACTCTGCGCGTGTCATGATAAGCACTTGGTCGCTTATTTTTTATACTATTTTGATCTTGATAGTGTTGTTATACTTATTTAAAATTAAGTAATCCGCAACCGTATAAATTATAAAGCTAATGTAATATTACTAGCCATAAGATGGAAGGAAAAAAAACAAACATTTAGCATGTCTAAATAATATTTATCAATTCGCCTTCATACCAACAGTACGCATTTGTGCCACACGAACAGACAAGAAACCTGTACCAATGAGATTATATTTATAGAGAAGTTATAATCATTGAATATGAAATGAAAGTATGGTATAAATCTCAGTTCTCAACACTTTTGAGGCACTTTCAGTCCTTAAGGTCTCATAAATTTCTTCTTGGTGGGAAATTTCTTACCCACTGCCACTAAAATTGCTCTCGCACAATCTCTACTCCTTCCCATCTTAGATTATGCTGACGCCTGCTACCTGGATCTCTCCGAGAATCAGTTAAATAAACTTGAGCGCCTTCAAAATTATTGAATCAGGTTCATATTTGGCTTACGCAAATATGACCATGTTTCCCACTTTCGTGCAAAACTCAAGTGGTTACCAATTCGCCTTCGTCGGAATGCTTACATCCTCTCTCTCCGCTATAATATCTTATTTAACCCTTCTACCCCGAGCTACCTTAAAGAACATTTCACATACTGGTCCTCTTCTCATTCCCTTCTCCTTAGATCAAAGGATAACCTTCTTTTAAAAACTCCCTCAACACAACGCGTAACCTTTTATGGAAATTCTTTCGCATTCCAGGCAGTTCAGCTGTGGAACGAATTACCTGTGACTGTCAGACGTGCTCAGTCGCTAACTGTTTTCAAAAATCAAGTAAATCTATTTTACCTCTCTAAGGTCTTATCCTAAAATACGTTGCTTCGGTACTATTTCTGATCTCTTATTTATGTAGGCACTTTTCGGATTTTCTAAATATGTTGGAAATATTTGTATTATATTTATATTATTGTATATTATTATTTTTATTTAAGTATTTAGTGTTTAATTTTATTAGATTGTTTGTTATGATTATATTATAGCTATATCCAGTGTCTCTGCTATTGCACACCCGATTTAATTTTTCTATGAATTGATCTCCATACCACGGTTGCCTGGAAGAGATCGTTTTTAGCGATAAGGCCGCCGGTTGTCACACTAGTTTTGTAAGTTTCTCTGTTTTGGTTTTTTGTTAATAGTGTACAATAAATAGTTTATCTATCTATCTATCTAAGGTCTTTTAGTATCATGACCTTATATATTTTGTTTATACACTTTCTAAGCACACACGATGGCATTGTCACTGTTCACAAGTCACGCAACAGCGTCTAACAGTATTGCGCTTAACTGAAGACAAGTCGGGCGATTACCTTACTTGAGGCTTGCCACGCAGAGCCGGAGAAAATCTATCTACGTATAATACATCGTTGGCTTACACACCGTCTTTCATAAAAGAAAAACAAAGCGACCCGTCTCGAACTTTCACCCCGATTTCCAATTCTTCCCCAAACTCTAAAGGCGTATAAATAAACAAATACATTATTTAAGGCGGGTTCAGATGGTCGGGAACGTGATTCGATTAAAGTCTCAGATGTGCCCTTGGCCTTTTTTCTAATTCATTCGTCTGTCAAACGCAAGTTTTGTGATACTTTTTCATTCTTTGTCTAAGTTTTTTGTCTTACGTTTAACAGATGATTGTTTTATGAATTTTGTTGGGTTTTCCGGTTGCCCTAAATACGAATAATGTTGTTGTTGTCTGATTACATGATTATCTTTTATTCTATGACAGTATAACTTCAAGTTAAAAATACGCTATACGCTGGTCGTGTTCAGTTCTGGAGATGCGGTATGCACTAAGAATACGGAATCAAGTGGACCCGTACATATTTATTGTTGGTTTTGATTGTTTTTATTAGTGCAATAAAGATAAGGTTTGTGGCAACATAAAATAAAACTGTGAAAATTGTTATTTAAATTAAAGTAGTTAATTATCACAATTTCATAAAAACCCTAATTTTATCAATTGGAAGTTTGTTACCTTTTCACGATGAAACGGCAAAACCAATCGTTATGAAATTTAGTACAGAGATAGCTTTGGACCTGGAGAGTGGAATTGGGTACTTATCATCATCATCATCATGATCACAGTTTTTCAAAAATATTCTGATGAAACCGCAGGGCGCGGCTAGTTTATAAATCGGAGATTATTGTGGACCTGTTTTTTTATGTGAAAATAGGTTTGCTCTTGACCACCAACTCACAACAACCAATGCTAAGCGACGTTGCGGTCTACGATGGAGCGCGCTTATCTAGAATAAGCCAATTCACTTTCAATTTAAAGACACCTAGATTATATTTATTGGAAAAGACCCACTCAGGAAGCCTATTCCACATCAGGAAGCCTATTCCACAATCTAGCAGTCCGCACGATGAAAGCGCAATTAAAGCGTTTCGTTCGGGTTTTTGGAAAAGGTTTTCATAATGAAACGGTGACGCTTTTTCGTATTTCTGACAGTCCTATAGTAAAAGAATCAAGGTTATGTTCCTACCGTAATTCCAAAGAATTCAATTAAATGTGATCTGATCCATACAAATGGATTTAGTTTGACTAAACTGTAACATAATTATTGTGTACATATTGTCTGTTTGAAACTTGTGACAAACATAAATGACCTCGGCCCTCACTGGCCGTATCTCCAAATCCCACATAAAGAGTGATAGCCCAAGTTACAGCTAAGTAGCATACAATGTGACTCACATACAACATTTCCGAGTAATGTGGGAGATGTGGCGAGCTTTAAACGGCGCGAATGTGCCGGACTATCTGGAGCCGAGACATCAATTTGTTGGCGAATTAAGTTTATGGTATACTGAGATATTTTCACATCAATTTTAGGCTTCCTTACTAAGGTTGCGGGAGCCAATATATTCTTTAGTTAACGGTGTCTGTATGTCCTACACTTAAACGTCTGTTTCTTTCAAACGGTAATAGATAAAAGTCTCAAAATTGGCAAGATAGGGTTCACTTTGAATTGAGAACTTCCTTAGTTTTGGAAGTCGGTTAAAAATGGAACGTTTCATAAAGGCATCCAAACAAAATATTCACATTTCTAGAGATTATTAAAAAAATTATGAAGCGACGTTGAGAAATAATGAAGCGAAGTTGACAAATAATGAAGCGAAGTTGACAAATCATTGGAACCACCTCGAGAGTTTCTTCTTTATTATTATTCAACAAAAACAGAATTTGGTTTAGGGATGATGGAATCGATAAACATCCATACAGAAGTACATACAGCCGAACATAGAAACTCTTCCGTTTTTGAAGTCGGTTAAAAAATAAAAACAGTTATAACCAAAGGTTTTGTTTCGAAAACAAATTAATTATTTCATCATTTAAAATGTTTTAGAGCTTTTACAAAAATAGTTATCCAACCCAACGCGTTTTGTTGAAAACCTAAAACAAACGTTGACTCGAGCACACTCAATTTAAACAGCCGAGGAGGTCCCTCAAAATTTCCTCAGAATCGTTTGTTCAAGTTAAGGGGGCGGAGTTAGGGTGAGCTTGGGGGGAGACAATTTAGATTCAATATTCTTAACCTTTTTACCCCTGTTATGTCGATTATTTTTTATGTTATATTTTATGGTGTCGTTTAATAGGGGTTTGGAGATATGAATGGCTAAGTAGATACCGTTCTATATTACAACCAGTCCATTTAGTCAAATGTCAAATATCTGTCTTCTAAAAAAAAATTACGGTTAGGCAATAATGAGTTTTACTTAACTACACATGAATGGTAATGTGTTCCATGTGTATATACGTTTGTATGTGTATGTGTGTATGTGTATGTTTCTAAAACGATTTGAACGATTTAGACGTGCGAAGTCTGTTTATAATTTTATATTAGATTACACCTAGCACAGCTAAATTTGTTTGGTACAATAATAATATTAACTCTTGCATATAATAAAATAAAAACAATATTTTTTTAAATTTTTTACTTTTTAAATCGATATCTTTTTATTTCAACCGAAAAACAATTTATACGTCCTTAGATAAAACTAAACTAAAATAACCTAAACAAATTAAATAATAAAGATATACAACTTAAATTTATAAAAGAGCTAAAAACTTTTTTTTATTATTCTAAATTACAGAATGCTGGGCTGCATTGCGAAATTTTGTATTCATTTTTAATCGACTTCCAAAAAGAAGGAGGCTCTTAATTCGACTGTGTTTTTTAATGTTTGTTCAGCGATTACTCTGCCAGTAATGAATTGTTCTTGATTATTCTTTCTTCAATCGTCGAATCCAACTCGGCTGGGCAGCGTTCGGGAAACTCAAAAGCGTCTTCTCGTCCAATATACCCCAGTCCCTCAAGTCGAAAGTTTACAACCAGTGTGTGCTACCAGTGATGACATATGGTACCAAACGTGGTCACTTGTTATGGGTCTTTTAAGGAAGCACAGTCACGCAACGAGCTATGGAGAGGGCTATGCTCGGAGTCTCTCTACGAGATCGTATTAGAAACGAAGATAAGGGAGGCCTATGTCCACCAGTGGATTTCTTATGGCTGAGATGATGATGATGATGGTTCTTTCTTCGTTGGTAGGTAATATATATCTAAAATATCTCAGAGGTAGTTCGGTATAGGTACATTTTTATCAAAATCAATTGAGGACTTTGGTTTTTATGACAAAATAACTGAAAAATATCATCCAAGTAAACGAATTGCGTATTTCGGAATATGGTTTTTTAAACTATAATTATAATCAAATTATAATCTGTCTGTTAAAGCTGTCCGCTTGAAAAAAATGGGTTTGGTCGACACAAATCCGAACACAGCGCAAAATTTTGCATCGAAATCGAATTTCTCAAAATTAATTGTGCTAAACCGCACTATATGCCCACTCGTTTTCTCTACCTTTTCTCCGTATCCCTCGCTAAATGTAGTTAGTTCACTAATCAAGGTTTTATTGCCTCTGAACCGCCGCCGAGTACATCCCTGTAAACCTAATTATATTAGAAACAACGTTAAGCGATTGCTCACCAAATTCGAGTTCCTAAGGTATTCCTTCCTATTTCTTTGTGAAAAGCTGTTGGAAGTTTCAAATTGCGTGTTGAATTACTTTTGATCTTTATTAACCGGTATGATTAAAGCAACTTAATTAGAATCTTGTTAAAGGAGGTCATTAAAATTTTATTTCTTGTTCTGAATATTTAGGGGTTATGTATATTTTAACTTCAATTACTCAAGTACTTCAATTAAAAACATAATTTTACTTTATATACGGCTCAAATAGTATTCCAATCTATTCCGCCTTTTACGTTAAACTTTAGAACGTTTGTCTATGAAATCAATAGATAGATATTCCACGAAGGGATACAAAGTATTATAAATCCTGTCAAAATGTGGTATGGAGTGTGATTTTCCGAATAGGTAGATATAACTTTCGTATTCTTAACTCACATGAATTGTTTTTTTAAATCAAACCCTCACAGGATCGAGGTAGATGCCATGATAAGAGAGAGGCCTATAGCCAGCAGTGGGATAGAAAGGGCTATGGATGATGATGACGATGATGAAGCCCGCTGAATCGCAAACCGTAACGGTTGCAATTCAGAATCGTTGTCCCGCGATTTTTCGCTTTTTTAACCGACTTATAAAAGGATTAGGTTCTCAATTAGACTGTATATATTTTTTGTAAGTTTGTTACGAGATTGTTTGGCCAATTATGAATTTGATGATTTGATGATTTTTGTGGTTTGGTAGGTTATACTTCAGGAGTGCTCCCATATCAATTTTATCAAAATCGGTTCAGTACTTTGGTTTTTAGAACCAAATTACTAGAAAAGTAAGTCATCCAAGTCAAAGAAATTCAGTTGGAGAGATCTATCAAATCAGATATGTATCCAACTGTGCCCGTGGGCTCAGTGGGCTCCAGGCTCGGTTGACCATCGAACCCAAGATTGGATAAATAAATTGATCTAAATTCGACACTGACGTAACAGACTATAGTTTAGTTTTCAGAGCACATAGGACATACAATAATAAAGTACTTACAGCATATTTAGTGACTATGTCCATTTCCAATAAGAAAAATATCAATCAATCAATCATCATCATCATCATCTCAGCCATAAGAAGTCCACTGCTGGACATAGGCCTCCCCCATGGATTTCCAAAAAGACCGATTGGAAGCGGCTTGCATCCAGCGTCTCCCGACCACTTGTATGAGGTCATCTGTCCATCTCGTGGCTGGTCTTCCTACGCTGCGCTTGCCGGTACGTGGTCTCCACTCGAGAACCTTTCGGCCCCATTGGCCATCAGTTCTACGTGCTATGTGCCCTGCCCACTGCTACTTCAACTTGCTAATCTGCTGTGCTATATCGGTGATTTTTGTACGTCTACGTATATCTTCATTTCTGATTCGATCTCGTAGAGAGACTCCGAGCATAGCCCTCTGCATAATTCGTTGCGTGACCTTGAGCTTCCTTATAAGGCCCATAGTTAGGGACCACGTTTCAGTGCCGTATGTCATCACTGGTAACACACACTGGTTATAAACTTTCGACTTGAGGGACTGGGGAATATTGGACGAGAAGACGCTTTTAAGTGTCCCGAACGCTGCCCAGCCGAGTTGGATACGACCTCCCTCGTAAAGTTGGACCTGCCTAATCGGACCGTTTGTCCTAGGTAGACGTATTCGTCAACAACTTCAAGAGTGAAGCTCCCCACAGATATTTGGGTGGGCACTACATGGGCGTTCGACATAACCTTCGTTTTGTCCATGTTCATTTTGAGGCCCACCCGTTGGGAAACTCTATTGAGGTCTTCGAGCATCGTACTGAGCTATCAATCAATCAGTTTTATTGGCCTTATAACACTGTCAGTTACACTGGGCAAGTCAAATTTACATAAGTATGTTCTAAATTACCATATATAAATACTATATCAAAATTTCAGAATAATTAACTGTCTTTTAAATTTTTGAAATATAGAATAACCTATAATATTAATATTATATTATTAAACAATAATTTAAACATTACGACACATATTTTCAATTAATAGTTTTTAGTCAAAAAAGATAAATAAATATCAAAACAAATAGATAATGAAGTCAAAAATAAAATAAACAATTACAGAAAAGGGCAGACGACTAATAGTGATGTAATAGTCTCAGTAATAGGGTCCCGTTTTTACCCTTTGGGTACGGAACCCTAAATAAGAGAAAAAAGTTTTTTTTAATAATAAAAAAGGATTCATTTCCCGGTGCGCCCGATACCTTAACCTTCCTGGCCGGCCGCCAACTCGACCACATATTATCAACGCCTATGTACGAAGGCCGCGCGTGCACTAATTGTTTTTCTTTTTATTTATAACCACCCTGTAGCTAGACGCCGACGTTTTTGCGGTTTTTATCCTCTAATGTGTCCTTTGAATTTATGGGGAAGGTCAAGCGCCCCGCTGTTCCAGATTCAGTTTTAACACATTTACGGCGAATATTAGAATGAGTATTCCAGGCTGGAGCTGTGACTCTTTGTAGTTAACTACTCAGAAAGATGAAGAAAATTATAATGAAGAAAATTATGATGAAGATAATTACTTAGTCTGGCCATAAATACTGTTACAGTTAAAAATAAGAAAGATATTACATTTGAATTTGGAATCTGTCATTTTTATACGATTGTTCATTGAGTTTTCTAATTTTGGCGCCAATACATTGTACAATATTTTGCGATATTAAAATGGAGTGGGGTGATAAAGAGAACCGAATCGTTGTGATTGCATTACACAAAGTTGGTATGGAGCCAAATGCAATTTTTAAAACTCTCCATACGCTTGGTATTAGTCAAATGTTTGTGTACCGGGCTATTAATAGGTACAATGAGACCTCCTCTGTTTGTGACAGAAAAAGATCTGGCCGTCCACGTAGTGTTCGTACGAAAAAGGTGGTCAAAGCAGTAAGGGAAAGAATTCGAAGAAATCCTGTCCGAAAGCAAAAGATTTTATCTCGGGAGATGAAGATAGCACCCAGAACCATGTCGCGTATTTTAAAAGATGACTTAGGACTTGCAGCCTATAAGAGACGCACTGGTCATTTTTTAACTGATAATTTAAAAAAGAATAGGGTGGTAAAATCGAAACAACTACTGAAGCGGTACGCAAAGGGAGGTCACAGAAAAATTTTGTTTACGGATGAGAAAATCTTTACAATTGAGCGACATTTTAACAAACAAAATGACCGTATTTATGCACAAAGCTCTAAGGAAGCTTCCCAATTAGTCGACAGAGTGCAACGTGGGCATTATCCGACTTCAGTGATGGTTTGGTGGGGTGTTAGCTATGAAGGAGTGACTGAGCCATATTTTTGTGAAAAAGGTATCAAAACATCGGCACAAGTGTATCAAAATACCATTCTTGAGAAGGTAGTTAAGCCCCTTAACAACACCATGTTCAATAACCAAGTATGGTCCTTCCAACAAGACTCGGCGCCAGGTCATAAAGCTCGGTCCACGCAGTCTTGGTTGGAAGTGAACGTTCATCAGAGCTGAAGACTGGCCGTCGTCTAGTCCTGATCTTAATCCGCTGGATTATGATTTATGGTCAGTTTTAGAGAGTATGGCTTGCTCTAAACGCCATGATAATTTGGAGTCCCTAAAACAATCCATACGATTGGCAGTGAAGAATTTTCCCTTGGAAAGAGTGCGTGCTTCTATTGATAACTGGCCTCAACGTTTAAAGGACTGTATTGCAGCCAATGGAGACCACTTCGAATAAGCTTTTATATTTTAAATTGTTTTATATTTATGTATTAAACTAACACACTGTAAAAGTAATAAATATTATTTGCAATAAAAAAATAATTTTTTTCTTCGTGACAATATTTATGGCAAGACTAGGTAAAATAAATATAATTTTAAAAGTAACAAGTAGGTTTCTATTTAATTTATTTTTGAAGTTTACGTGGTTTACATCTTTGGTATGGTTCTGCAAAATAACAGCTCGAAGCGCTTGAGTCAATAGATAAAAACGGCCAAGTGCGTGTCGTGCTACGCGCAAAGTAAGATTCCGATGTTGCTCATCATAATTTATGTGAACTTAAAACAGTGTCTTCTATTTAATACTATGTAGGCACATAGAGTTCCCGGCAGCTTAGTGGTGAGACCGTCTGACTTGCGATCCGCAGGTCTTGAGTTCGAATCCCACGGCACGCACCTCTGTCTTTTCGAAGTTATGTGCGTATTGTTGATTGCTGCCAACTTCAAACGGTGAAGGAAAACATGGTGAGGAAACCTACATGTCTGAGAGTTCTCAATGATCTTGAAGATGTGTGAAGTCTGCCAACCCGCACTTGGCCAGCGTGGCAGACTATGGCCTAACCCTTCTCACAATGAGAAGATGGCCCGTTCCCAGCAGTGGGACAGTTTGTACAAACAGGGCTGATAAAAAAAAAGGCACATAGAGTTAACTTCGTACATAGTTAACTCGATTTAATTAAAATTTGTACAATTATTTTATTTCTTACTGTTGTAAGTACATTTATGGCATAACTAATACGCACATTCATGCCAAATTACAGCTTTCTAGTAATAACAATCTTCGAGTGTATGAACATAATTATGTTTGTATGTTATATGTGGGTGTGTGTACATGTATGTATGTTTCTATATTATTACCTACAGCCTAAACAGTGGCTATATTTTTTATAATATTAATAATACATCTTTCGCAAACATAAAAAAGCGTTTTTTGAGATTTTTTATTTTACTAAGTATTTTATTTTAGAAGTAGGTATTACAACGAACTTTTTCGTAATAATCAAATGATTTTACTAGAATTATTATAAAGAATGCTCATTTATACTATTTTATAGCGATTTTACGCAAAAAACGTACAGTCAACAGCGTATCAAGCGTAACGAAATCGTAAGTTAGACTGCAATAAGCAAAAACAGCTTTTCTGTACTCGGGTATTTTATTTTTCTTTTAAAACAGGCACTTGTTAAATTTAATTGAACTGCCTAACTACTAACACGTTTTTCATCTTTTTAATTGGCGTAATGCCAGACACGGAGCAGCGTCCCAGTGAGCCGTAAAGGTGTCTTTCGCTACATTTACTTTATCAAATAACAAGACTTCAGCAAAAAATTACGTAAGTAAACTTAATTTTGCTGAAAAATTAAGATAATGCCGCTCTTCGGCCGGCTCATTTGCTAAATAGCTCAAAAGAAAAGTTAAAAATTATTCTGTTTTTATATCATTTGGAAACTTCAGAATTTTTGCTAGAAATAAAGGTTAATTATTTCTAGTAATTTTTCGTCTCCCTTAAATGTTGAATATAAAATACAATCTGAAACACAAATAAAACTGAATATAGGTAACTTTAACTTTAATGTTATTTTGTAAAATTGGACTGAAAAACAAAAACATACACCTATTTGGAGTTTAACGGTACCTTTGACACTAGGGTTGGCCACTCAGTCTTTACGAACTTACTTAAATAAATTAAATTAAATTTAATTAAATAAACTAATAAAATTCTTTAAAAAAATATAGCAAAAAAGAAAAAAAACTTCCGTCTTGCGCATTGGGGTGACAGCAGAATGTGTCAACACTCGGCCTTGTCAAAAAGAGAATAATATTATTGTATTGAAATAGTTAAAACAAATTAAATGAGCTTGAAATGGAAAGGATTACTAAGAGTTCCATATCCACCTCCTGGCTCCATCATCAGCTCAGCTCGATAGAACCAAATGATTTTATTGTTATTAAAATTGAGTATGCTGAAGACAGTGAGTTTGAACATTTGGGCTACTTTTAGACTTATATTAACTGACTTCCAAAAAGAAGGAGATAATCAAATGGACTGTATGTATTTTTTGTGTTTTCTTTGTATGTTTATTCACCGATTACTTCGTCAACTATAAATTGATTTGATGATTTTTTTTTGCTTAGTAGGTATATAGATCAGGGGTTGTCCCATATAAATGTTATCAAAATCGGTTCAGTACTTAGGTAACAAAAAACTGCAAAAATGTTATCCAAGTAAACGAATTGCGTATTTTGAGATCGGTGTTTTCAGTTTTTTAAATCATAATTGTCAGGCTAGTATAATATTATTGCTATTTTTGTAGTAGATTTTATAGTTAATATATGATTTAATAATGTGCATTGTTAGTAAAGCATAATGTGATTTGTTAGTATATTTTGAAGGTCCTGTAAATAAAAATTACGATTAGCATTTTATTTTATTACAATTACCCCTTATACAAAGATGTTAGATACATGAAATGAAGAAACACATTGCGCGCCATGAAACCTGTGAACGCAATTAAAACAAACATCTCAACTCTCATGTAGTCTTCTCATTACAGCCTTTACGACACCGATCCGAGCCACAATGTTGCCAGAAACATTAGCACACAACATTGCAGCAAACTTTATACGTAGACGAGGCGCACCCCGCGGTTTTACCTGTAATGTTATTTTCTAAGTGGTTAAGTAATTATGTCGTGTATAAATTGTTGATTTAAAATTACATGAAATGATCGTCTATTTCATGAAATAAGTAGTCGCATTTTATAAAATAAACACTAAAAATTTATTGTTTCAAGAAAATAAAGTAAGATCGTTTAGACTGAGTGGCCAGCCCTAGTGTTAGAGTAATTAAGCTGCCGAAAATCCTCTGACCTGGCTTGACGATTCCAGTTTTTTAAGAAAAAAACAACAAATCACCAATAAACAGGCATCGTTTTACGACCAATTTTAAATTATTATTAGGTACATGTAAGTAAAAATCAAATAATGTCTAATAATATCGTAAAATAGTTATATTACTCACCGGTAATGGCGCTGATAGGGCATTGTATAGACATATTTTATTGCAATAATGAAATATCATGGCCGTTGAAATTAAACAAAATTTATCAATCGTATCGTAGATAAAGGATGTAATTTTATTCCAGCGCTGTAACGCCGTTTTGTTTACTTTACCAAAAAAATTAACAATAATTTTGCTTCAGATAGCTCCTCTGGTACGTAAATACATACTGCTCAATACATTTAACAATATTCAAGTTACTATTTGCTGTATTCATGGATCTTACTAAGATGTTATCTCTCCAAAAGGAAGAAGGAAGTGGTTCCATTCTTTTGCTCAGTCTCAAAATTCTGTCCAAATAAGAAATATAAATTTATAGGCTACGATAATAATTTCCGATAAAAACTGAACTTACAATATATGCTATAAATAGCTGAGAAAACATGCAGAAGCGAGTTTGATATATTCGTGATATCAGTGCTTCTGCAATTTTTCGCAAGAAATCCGGATGTTTTACGGCATGCAATCTTATAACTTGTTTTTATTGTTATGGGATGCATAAATATGTCAGTCGATCTATCATGTATATCACGCACTAGTAAGCAAATATATTTGGCAGAAACTTCCGTTATTCGTGCCAAATGAATAATGACCTTGAACCAAGGTCAAAGTTGAGGGCACATCTTCAAGGTCAATTTGAAGGTCAGACGGTCAGGTAAAGCTTTTATGTTCACCGCTAATTCTTGCGATTCTTGGGCGTTATCGTGTAGGAATCCCCAGGGGTCGGAAGGCCTCGGTAGTTAGTGAAAGGCTGGCTGAGACTAACATACTTCGTTATATTACCAAGTTTGGTATCAGGATTACGTGGGTATTTAGGTAATATTTTTCATGCTAATGTAATTATAATTAATTATTACAATTTGTAGCTCGAAATAGGAATAATGTAATTAAAATTAATACATTTAAGACTACGAATACGTCTACCTGGGACGAATAATCTGACTAGGCAAGTCTAACTTTGTAAGGTCAATCGTCGAGTCCAACTCGGCTGGGCAGCATTCGGGAAACTCAAACTTTCTTGTCTTTTTGTCCAAAATCTCTCAGTGCCTCAAGTCGACCAGTGTGTATTACCAGTGATAACGTATGGCATTATGGGTCTTAGAAGAAAGCTCAAAGTCACGCACAAGCTATGGAGAGGACTATGCTCGGAGATGCCGAATGCAAGATGCTTCCATCAGGTGTTTTTAAAAATCCATGGGCAGGCTTATGTCCAGCAATGGGCATCTTGTGTGTAAAATATAAAAAATGAAATTTTTAATTAATAAAATGTTAAATACTATAGTTTGGTCAGACAGAAAGTGGTCATTCAAATGTTCACATTCTATGAGTTACCACTTCTGGCACCATGATTTAGGTAGAGCTTCATGAGAAGAATGATTGATTTTGTGATCATCAGTAGCATAAAATGTCGATCGAGACGGTCAACATTTCTGCTGTGTAGTTCAGTTAGAGAACTAATGAGGCACGATTGAGGCAACATTGAGGGCACTACTGTGCATATTTCGTTACTTTAAGAACAAGCTGCTAAAGCACTACACGTGGGGGAACACGAACCACGGTAAATATCCCGTTAATAAATAATAGTGCTTCAATGATTGACCATGGTAGTTTTAAAAAAATGCTGTTGTCCCTATTTCATAAATTGAAACATTTAAATCCCATTTTTAGCCGCAAAAACACTTTTTCATACAGACTCTCAATATCAATCAATCAATCAGTTTTTTATTCAATAAACATAATACAAGTACAATTATTAATTACAGTGGTAGATAAACATTAGGAACTATTTATCTTGTATAGTTTTCATAAATTATAGTGCCGTAATATAGTTATAATATGTAACGTAACAAAACACAACACCAAATTATTAATAGATTACGCAAAATTACGCAACTCGTCAAATTTGTCATCTGAAGCCTTACTTGCAAAGACATAAAGCTTGTCTAGCTATGTAGTATGCACTTCACTGTAAGATGTAAATCCTTTCATCATCATCATCTCAGCCTCAAGAAGTCCACTTCTGGACATAGACCTCCCCCATTGATTTCCCAAAAGACCGGTTGGAAGCGGCCTGCATCTAGTCAAAATTTCCTGCCAAAAAATACAATCACCGTACAGTACGGACTCATAAAAAAATATCTTAACCACAGAATTCGCCCTATTACATAGATCTTGACCACAATACATGTCAGAAGTGAAAACTTCATCAAAGCAACGTTATAATTTAATATATGAAACAAATACAAAATAACTAGTCACTGCTATACTAGCAGTGACTCGTTGACTATATCTATCTCTCGCTCCCTTATTTGACTCGAGCTAACTTTACCCAAACGAGCGTTACAAACCCGAGCGTGACGGCTCAGCCTCTTTCAATACCCACAAAATAAAGTGCTTAGAGCGCCTAAACATGTTTTTCACTTCAAAAATCGACATGAAAATTTGAGTCTTCCATTAATACCCTGTACAAAACATTGTTATTTATCTCTAAAACTCCAAAACCACATTAATGAATGGCCCTCTCAAATTTTACTGCCAGAATCGCAATCCCCATCTATCGACAGAGCCTTATCATTCACGCCATCAATTTTATTCCCGACGCTTCCACCCTTAATCCAAACAAATAGTAAACAGTAAAACCTTCGGGATTGCCCCCGGGAGAGCGCACTAAATGTAATCGCCGTAAGGAGCAGTAAATGAGAAGACTGAACGAACTATGGAACTGGGGTAGCGAATTAGATTTGCCGAAATGCTGCAGGATTAAGCGGGCGGCTTTGTTAAAGTAGGTAGAATACAGGTGAAGTAGCGACCACGGTGATGTTTGTGGCAACCAAAATAGTATTATCGTTAAATGATGCTTTAGGGTGATTGTGTTCAACCGGTATTATGCTTCACGTGCCTATAAATGTGTTCAATTATACAATGACTAAGCTATGAAAGGTTCTGTTTTGTTAGATCTTGCTTGGATGATCCACAGTAAAATATAATCGATGATTCTTTTTTAAGATTTGTTAAGGAGTTTCTTGTTAATTGCTGCCAACTTCAAACGGTGAAGGAAAACATCGTGAGGAAACCTACATGTCTGAGAGTTCTCAAAGTTCTTGAAGATGTATGAAGTTAGCCAACCCGCACTTGGCCAGCGTGGTAGACTATGGCCTTACCCTTCTTACAATGAGAATGGCCCGCGCTCAGCAGTGGGACAGTTTGTACAAACAGGGCTGATAATAAAAGGAGTTTCTATGGATTTAGCAAACAACAATGAATAGACAAGATAAATGATTGATATATAGATTGGGGCATGTAAACTATTTCTGTCGGATCAACTCTGTTCTGTAAACTCCCCCACTGCGCACGAGTCACCTTTTCTTTCTGAGTAGAATGAGGATACATGCTGGATAAGTACGAATTAGTAGATTTCACGTACCTTCAAGAATATTAAGGACTCTCAAAAATGCAAGTTTTCTGTCAATACTTTACTTTGCAGTTTGAAATTGAGGTGCACTTATAACTTCGGCGACAGAGGTCTTGGGTCTGAGCCTTATATTTACGAAACGGCGCCGTAAAACAGCGCCCCTTAAGACAAGACGGTGTCGTGTCTTATCCATAACACGGTACCAACCAGCCAGCACAGAGTGCAAACGGTACGGCTCACCGGAAAACGGTACCCACTCGACTTAGGAAAACGGTGACTGGCCGTGCCGCGTGCCAAATAGCGGTGTCGGATGGTGGCAACACCACGATCGGACATTTTATTCGGTGTTGTCATGTCAACGGCGTATAAACCCACGGCATACGTTGCGGCGTATGTTGCGCCAGTACCGGTTCATATCGACGACACCATGCTGAAGACATGGGCCGGCCCTATGACATGCATAATATCATAACATCAACTCAGAATAGTCTAATAAAAAAAAAATGTGACAACATAAAAGACACTAAGTATATTGTTATTTAAATGAATATATAACTGGTATTTTGAAATACATTTGACACAATTTCATGATGATATTATAAAAGCTAATTTTGTTACCTTTACACGCTCAAACGGCTGAACCGATCCTTATGAAAATTAGTATAGAAATAGCTTTGGACCTGGAGACGGAGATAACCTACTTATCATCATCATAATCATCACCGTTTTTCATAACTACGCGAGTGAAACCGCGGAACGCAGCTAGTCTATAAATCGGGGATTATTGTTGATCTATGATTTTTGTTTATTTTCCTATCATAATTTCAAAGAATCCCCCCACTTGCAAATACTGTGATGTGCTTCATACAAACGGATTTATTTTTACTAGACTAGACAGCCTTCTGATTAGGTTGCCGGAAATAAGCATAATAATTTAAAACGTCAATAAGAAAATAAGTTTTGCTATGGTTTGGTAAGTTTTTGGTCCAGAAATTATTATTTGATATTTTTACGTCAGTATCAAAAGCCATCAGAGACTTTTTAAGACCTTAAAATATACATACTGCTTATTATTTACTAACTCTATCTTTTAGATACATTTATACAGCCTTATAAACGTATAAGAAATAAAAATACAAGACCAACTTAATACGAACTCCACGTTCACTACCTACTTACCAAAAATCAGATATCTCCTTACGCCTGAAATTTCACACGAAGTTCAAATAAAACCGTGATTTTTGTAGAACAAAATCTTAAAAGGAATTCTGGTATTCCGGTTTCAGTACCAACCGTTCCTTTTCACGCATAAACGAAAAAGTTTGTGTGTAAATGTGAATTATAAATGAACTTGCTGCGTTCTATTGCTTTCTTTCTATTGTTTTCCCTGCCATGTTGGCAGAAACATTTAATTATTGCAAGATAACAGTTAAAAATGCTTGACTGCAAATTGTTATAATAATGACCTGAAATAATTATAGTTGAACCGACTTCGCAAAATTCGTAACTCGCTCGCTCACGGTATCAAAATGTATCGCAGATCTGAGGTTATACTCCTTGAATATGAAGTAAAAGCATGGAAAATTAAGGCATTTTAGTATATTGACGTTAAAATATATCTGGGTGTTGCAATTTCTAAGCACACAGCATAACATTGTCACTATTAACGACGCAAAGCGTCTAACAGCGTTACCCGACGTGTCGCAACTGAAGACAAGTCCGGCAATTACCTTACTTAAAGAGCAGAGCTGGGGAAACCTATCTACGTATAATAAATACATCATTGCGTGTACTAGCCTAGGATTAGTACAGTGTCAGGGAAGATATATCGCTATCTGGTATTAGTTTCCAGACAAGCATTGTGTAAGAAAGTTCGTATGTTGATAATGGATTTGTCGAGTACGCAGAATTTCGAACAAATGATCACTAGATAAGATATATTACATTAGTAAGGTAAGTTGTAACTTGTGGCTAATTTATTTAGTAACGGGTATCAGTATATTTTTATTTATTACTCGTTCTTCTTGAACTGAGAGACACAAGCTTTGGGATCCCTTTCTTAATCATCCTGATAGATTGTATAATTCTTAGTAATTGTCTACTACCATGGGCGTAGCTATAGCTTTCTCATGGGGGGGGGGGGGGGGGGTACAAAAATATACCACTATTTGCCTCTTTATTTGCGCAGACTATACGCAAACGAGTACTAGTTTCTAAATGTTTATATAATTGTAATCTTTATATAATTATATTCTATAAACATTTAAATACACGAAAATTAAATTACGGACAAACGTATAACTGTAAAAGTAATATCGGAACAATATTAATTCATATTATACTAAAGGTACCCTATGACTTGACGCGTTTTAATGAGCGCTCAGCATTTGCATGACTCAAGTAAACAAAAACATAGATAATAAGCATACGCGAGCGAAGCGAGCGCGAACATTTTAGTGTTTTTATAGTAATATGATTTATTTCTCGTATTAGTGAGCCCGCAATATCTCCATGACAAAATGTACCTGATAATTCGCGAGCGAAGCGAGCGCGAAATTTTTTAAGGTTTTTAAAATTAAATCTTAGAAATAATATAATTCATTCAAGTATAAAAGTGTTTAAAAAAATTAAATATCCGACTGGATGAGTAAGACTGACAATTACGCTATCAAAAAATATAAATATAACCATTTGAATGCATTGATTTCAAATTTAAGCACGGCACTTTAAGAGTCTTGTTCGATCTTTTCGAAATTATTAACGCAAAAATATGTCAAGCCTGAACGGCTTGTCATATAGAAACATACATACATACGTATACACTCGAACAATATTATACCTTGCTTCTTACGCAATCGGGTAAAAATATATAGTTTCTATTTGATATACGCGTTTGTAGTATGCGCGGGCGAAAGACGAACATGGGTCTTAATGCATCTTTTTAGCTAAGCTGTAGTTATGCACACACATTACTGCACATCAGGTTTTTACACATATATATTTTGTAACATGCGTGCCATCCGCGATACCTATTCCGGAATTTTGACAGCACTTAATTATTATTTTTCGGCCAATGCCATGGGGGGGGGGGTCTGGACCCCCTGGACCCCCCCCTTATATACGCCCATGTCTACTACGGTTTTACTCGCATTTTAACTCATTTTTAGGCTTGCCTACTAAACTAAGGGTGAGCAAGCCTATTCGTGAAACTACGGCGTCTGTTTGTCTGTCATACACATAAATGTATTTTTGTACGTTGTCGTAAGACATAAACGATTGACGCTAGATGGCTCTTACGTCGATATAAAATTTTCACTTTAGGTAGGTATGTAATAGCGATCACACGCACAAGCATCTTGTTTTATCAAAGTCACGCTAGATGGCGCTTTTATCAATATTTTCTTTTGATATTTATTTCAGAATATTTTTACAGAACAATTTGTATAGAAAAATACATATGTTAAATTGAATTGAATTGGAACAAATATTAACGGATTAATCGTTAAAATCTAAGAAAACATTAATATTTGAAATTACGAATATTTATAGATATACAGATTTTTGCTAAGTAATTAGTCCTGTTTTCTGTGTTCATGTGTTGCATGGGAGTACGGAAGCTTCGATGTGCGAGTGAAACTCGTACTTTGCCGGGTATCCCGGCATTTATTATCCAATTATGGCAAAACATTTTTTTACACATTTACATACTTGTCTAAAAAGAATCAGTACTGTTACTTACGTTTGCGTTACGCTTGATATGCTGTTGAGTGTACGTTATTATGAGAAAGTATGTGCAATGTTACCACATAATTTATTCAAATGAATATTCTTTAGAATCATTTTTGTAAAACCCCTTATTTGTTACGTAAATTTGTTGAAGGTTACGAAAAAGCGCATTTTATTTATATTTGCGAGAGTTGTATTATTGTTATTACAAAAAAAAAATAGTATATGAACACAGGGTGTAAAAACAAACCTAACGACACCTCGCAAAGTCAAGCCGTTTATGGAGTTTGGTAATATAGAAAAATACATACATTCCTACACACATGCAAACATTATACTCGAAAAACATAACGCTCCTTTTTGTGCTGTCAGGTAAAAGCAGATTTACGTTTGACCACTTACTTGCCTGATGATAGCCGACAGTGTGGCCGAGAATGGAACACGTAGATCTAAACAATATCTATTCACTATTCATTGAGCATTCTAAGATTTCAGTTCCCAGGAAATGGAAAAGACAAGGTGTTCCACTCTTGGGCAGTACGCATCAAAAATATATGTATATTATTATACATACATAGAGATGTCACCCGTTGTCGTAGATGAGGAATGAAAAGCGATGCCACGCGATACTATGCAATATTGTGATGATTGTGAAGTATCGTTGAACTCCGGTCTACGCGATAACGTAGGCCACATGCTACTTCTAGCTACCGTTTCATATTTTCGTTTCACGTCGCGTCGAAACGCGTTACGTCGCTTTGCTACTTTCACTCACCTAGGACAACGGGTTAGACCTAAAATCTTAACATATACCTAGAAATTTCCCTTCAGCCCGTTAAGATTATTTTTATTGAATCTAAATTCGACAATGCGTTACCACATAATGTCACCGATCTACATTTACCTACAAAATTATAATTTGAATTTCTCTTCACAGAAACCAATGATATCCAAATTTAATCCCAAACAAAACCCTTCGACGTAGCGTAACACACGGCATTAATGCCGATCTATAATTGAATCCCCGTGGCCAATCGTCCGAACACGGGCGAGCACGGACGGGCACGGACGGGTAGAGTCCCGGTCAGGCACGGTACGGACCCCGGACGACGTGATCGGAAAGAGGAAACTTACAATCGCGTTGTTGGACGTACTAAATGGAATTTAACTGTCGTTGTCCAGGTAATTAGTTGGTTTGTTGGTTGGTTCGGTGATGCCCACTGCGGGCGAATTTGAGACCAACTTCGAAAGCACAAATTAAAGCACAAACCTACTTTCGTTTCAGTTTCAGGTTCAATGTTAGGATTATTTATTACAAATAGATTGCGAACAATTTTATTTTGCTTCCGTTTTCATTATACGAACTTCGAAAACTGTGGAATACGCTATCTATGTGAGGTATCTCCGATATTAGATTTTATTAATATATTGAATTATAGATTTATTCTAGGCAAACGCGTTCAGTCGTAGACCGCAGCGTCAATCAACATCGATCAAGTTATGGATGATTAAATAATTATAGTTTAAAAAACTCAAAAAGCTGACTTAAAATACACAGCTCATTTACTTGAATGACATATTTTTCCAGTTATTTTGTTATAATAAAACCGGCCAAGTGCGAGACGGACTCGCGCACGAAGGGTTCTGTACCATTATCTAAAAAAACGTCAAAAAAAAACATGTTTGTTGTATGGGAGACCCCTTAAATATTAATTTTGTCTTAATTTAATTATTTATTTCTAAAGTGAATAATATAACTCAATATTCTGTGAATATTTCAAGCGTCTACCTGTTGCTGTTATCAATATCAAGCAAAAAAATCACGTTTGTTGTATTGAAGCCTCTTAAATATTTATTTTATTCTGTTTTTTAGTATTTATTGTTATATCGGTAACAGAAATACATCATCTGTGAAAATTTCAACTCTAACTATCATGGTTCATGAGATACAGCCTGGTGACAGACGGACGGACGGACGGACGGACACGGACGGACAGACAGCGAAGTCTCAGTAATAGGGTCCCGTTTTTACCCTATGGGTACGGAACCCTAAAAACCAAAGTATTGATCCGATTTTGATATAATGTTTAAGAGACCTACCAAACAAAAAAAAACAAGATCAATTGGCGAAGTAATCGATGAACAAACATAAAAAAAACATATTGTCGAATTGAGGATCTCCTCCTTTTTGGAAGTCGGTTAAAAAGATTCTTAACAAACATATGTTATTCACAAAAAAAATATTGGTCGTTTGTAAAGTCGGCTTACGGACGATAGTTTAACGTGATAACGTCATAACAAAACATTGATGAAATGATGATGATGATGATGTAATGGGACAATGAGTCATTCTTTTTCGTGCGTGCACCTGGCGTTCATCGATTTATTAGACGTTCTCACGTCAAAAAAAACTTTTTTCTAAAAAAATACTGGTAATTAATGAATTGTTGGATGGTAATATAGCTACAATGACTTTGCATTATTTATGAATTGTTTTTTCTTTATTTATTTTTTTGGTTTTAATATTTTGTAAATTTATCACATTTACCTTCTTTAGAATCAAGTATTGTAATTTATTAGCTAATTAGCAAGTAGAAGTGGCAGTGGGCAAGGCACATAGCACGTAGAACTGATGGCCGATTGGGCAAAAAAATTCACGAGTGGAGATCACGCACCGGCAAGCGTAGCGTAGGAAGACTAGCGATGAAATGGACAGATGACCATTGCAAGTGACAGGAAGACACTGAATGCAAGCCACCTCCAAACAGTCTTTTTTGAAATATGGGAAATGGGGGCTTATTTTGAGCAGTGGACTTCTTATGGCCGAGATGATGATAATTGAGATGTATTCAAGTTTTATAAATAATACAGGTCGTAAAAACGATATTCACAGTAAAGTCGACTAAATAAGCCATTCTCAAGTTTTTGTCAGGCGCCAGGAAAAGGGCGGTTAATTTACAAAAAGTACTCGTATCTATGGAATTTTGTATGACATTAAAATACTCGGTTCACCTAATTATTTCTCATGCTAGTGAACAAACATTTAAAAATGTCATTTTCTAAATTAGAGTAACTAGAGTCGTGCTGGAAATAAAACTAAGCCATGACATTTATTTTCTTATATTCTCACTATAACGCTTGTAATCTTTAATCCTCATACATCTTACGAGAAAAAACAAAACAACACTTGTACAAATTGTCTCAATTAGCATCATATAAAAGTGCTACAACCCACACAACCTCCCCCACAAATCACCCCCACCCCACATCACTAAAAACGTCTCTCTGCCGTCTAAAAAACACCCATCAAATTATACCCATGTTAAATGGCTCATGCCCAAACTCGAACTAAAATAACCAAAGTTTGGACCATAAAGAGGAACTTGGACTAAATAACTCAACCCTTATGGAGTAGAGTGGAATTGATGACTGAACCGTGAAATGGACATAATAATGGGTTTCCCAGATCTCTAATCAATATACGCATTAGGAAGTAATACTGGAAGAGTGAAATATTTGCTTTGCGGTTAACATTTTCTGATATTAAAATTTACTTTTGTAGATACAACTTTTATTTACCTGACTGCGTAAGAAGGAGAGTTACTTTTTTCGAGTGTATGTACATTTATGTTTATATATGAGCGCCTACAGTCTAAACGGCTTGACTGATTTTGATGTGCGAAGTATCGTTAGATTTTTCTTTACTTTCTGAGTGTCACAGGTTATACTTTTTTATAATAATAATAATACATCTACCGGAAAATAAAAAATATGCGTTTTTTCGTAACCTCCAACGAAGTTTTTCGTAAAACACTCGTGATTTTCCTAGAATTATTCTAAAGAATGCGCATTTATATCTAATCTCTTACAGCGATTTCACGTATATTTTCTCACAAAAACGTACACTCAACACGTACGTACGTACGTACGTAATACGTATGTATCAAGCGTAACGAAATCGGAAGTAGACTGCAAAACATCTTTTCTGCAGTCAGTTATTTTGTTTTTCTTAATTGTATATGTTAGATACATCTACCATTGACCACCGATGATGTCGGTGTGGCCGAGGACGACTCGTCAATCTAGAAGATATGAAGATATTTGTTCACTCTATAGTCTTGAAAATTCCAGAACAGAGATGGCCTCAAAGAATAACATTCCTATGCTGTACGCAACAAGAACGTGGACCGAAATCACATGTGTAATTTTAAATTTCAAAATCTGGAGAAAATAATAATTAGAAAACGTTTCTTTCATTTGCATGATTCCAATATTCGACACACTTAGTTAATAAACTTGTAGTTATAGTGACGTGGTTAGCAAGGGTGCATAATGGCAAGTGGTCGCGCGGTCGCAGCGACTAATTGAGGGTATGCTGCGGCCCGCTCGTTAATGTTAACGAGGGGTCGAGTGTCATTTCATAGTGCGTACGTGATTCGGATCCGGATTATTGAGATTCAAGTGCGCTTTTTGGGGGTCGCTTTGGATTTTCTGAGCTGCATTCTTAAAAAGTTTCCCGTATATTGTTGAAAAAGGTTTTCAATAGTTGATTGGTTGTAGTAAATTGTATTTGCGGTTTCCACTTATGTTTTGTAAAGATAACGTTTATTTCCCTTTATATTTTTTATTGTGGGTACATATATATGTACCTATTTATTTTAAAGGTAAAGTAAACATAAAATATGTACCTATAATATACGTTTCAGTATTTCAGTGTTTTTTTTTGCAATTTTTTTCTGATTTTTTGTAGATTTCGCTATTAGAAAATACTTTGTGTTCTATTTAAAAATATTGGATTGCTAATAATTTTCCCGCATGATACCAATATAAAAAATCTATTTATAGTTTTATTTTTATTTATAATAAATCTAAATTCACGTTAATAAATAGTTCGTTACTTATTTCGTTTTTAGAATTTTTACATACAAAGAATGCATTTGCCAGTAGCGGATCAATTACTGACTCCGAAAGCAGCCTCGGGCGGCAATCGCTGCGAGGCAAACCTCCGAAAGCTGCCTCGGAAGGCTACTTTCCCAATCAGTGCGCGGATAACGACCGCCTTTTCAACGTTTATAAATCAGCATTAACTGTGTATGTTTACCACTCAACCTATTATTTCCTCGCAAGGCGCTGTGCCAAGTGACAAATCATTTTTTCATAAGCCCTTGTAACCCCAGCTGAGTTCTTGCAGCCCTAACTTAATAATTTATTAGGGTGATTCCGTCACAGTTTGATAATTCTCCATTTTTATGGTCGGACCCCCATAAAATTTATGTCACCGTTATATGGGATACTCGCTCTGGCTTCGATCGTATAATTGATATTCTGCCATCGTTTTAGACATATACCTCGCTTGATGTGTTGTCAGTAAATCAAATTTAAGGTATTAATGCATAACGGTGCCAATAATTTTATATAAATTCATAGAATAAGTATTTTTTTATAATTATCATAAAATGATGATTCATTTCAATTACAAGAAGTGTGTGGATCAGAGTGTTGGGCCACCAAAGGGGAGAATGAAAGGAAATTGCATGCCGCGGAGATGCGAATGTTGAGGTGGATGCGTGGAGTAACAAAATTGGATAAGATTAAGAATAAGGCTGGTTTTCTTGCACTGCGCTTGCCAGTGCGTGGTCTCCACTCAAAAACTTTTCGGTCCCAACGGCCATTAGTTGTTAATACGCTGTGCTATGTAGGTGACTTTCGCACGTCTACAGATATCTTCATTTATGATTCGATCTCGCAGAGAGACACCGAGCATAGCCCTCTCCATAGCTCGTTGCGTGACCATCTTTGAGTGCCGTATTATAATAATTTCAACCGACTTCAAAACAGGAGGAGGTTCTCAATTCGACTGTTTTTTTTTTATATTTGTTACCTCATTACTTTCGACTGGGTGAACCGATTTTGATGATTCTTTTTTATTTAAAAGCTGGTGCTTTCAGTGCCGTTTCAGTCCCATTTCAGTTAGGTCCAGTTCTGACAATGGCATCCATGAGTCGGTTGCTTCAGTTTTTTAAGCTGTAATTATTGTGTAGACACAAGTTGAGCTACTATCTTTGCGTCGTAGTGCGCACATCGCGCGACCTTTCAAAGGGAATGGTTTATCTCTGGCCGGTGCGTTTATTTTGTTGACGTGAGGGTTGATCTTCCCTTTATACCTTTTGTGCGGAATACTGATAAGGTTCACGAATGTAAAATAATTACTATCTAATAAAACAGATCAGTGAGAGCTAGTGGTTCACGCTTTGCAACGAACTGGAATAACAGAGGCAATCTACAGTTTAGTTATAAATATAACCGACATGCCGGCTCGACCGGACATTTCAGTACATCGCCCCGTGCCAGAAGAGATGGCAACGAGATGCGTTTTGTAAATGTCTTTAGATGAATAATATTGTAAGAGTTGGTACTTAGCGTCTGTGCAACCTGACTTGTACGTTATCGTGTTGTAGCACAAGTCACTATTTTACTAGCAGTTCTACGAATAATAGACCTCGCGGGCACACACTTTTTGCAAGAATAGTTGTTGGAAAAAATCTGTGCGCGAAATTGCGAGATCTACTGCTCATATTCGAAATTCTTGTTTAGAATTCAGTATCTAATGTTTCTGACAAATATTATCAAAATTGGCTGACAATATAACTTCGTCAATCAGTCGTAAAAAATCGGTCTTTTTGGAAATCCATGGGGGAAGCCTATGTCCACTGTCTAGCAGTGGACTTCCTATATGGCTGAGAGGATGATGATGATAATATAACTTCGTAACAAATTTCTGCAATAAGCTATTTTTTTTTTTTTTGGTTAAAGATTCAAATTTTTAGCAGATATTATCAAAATCGATCAGTAAATGGCACCACAGGAAACTTTTCCCATTTTTGAGAGTGCTGTATTTTTTGGAATAATAATAATACATCTCTCGCAAAAATAAAAAATGCGTTTTTTCGTAACCATCAACGCACTGTTTCGTAATTAACAAGTGGTTTTAGTAGATTTATTCTAAAGAATGCGCATTTATAATCTTTTACAGCAATTTTACGCATACTGTCTCACAAAAAACGTACACTCAACAGCATATTAAGCGTAACGAAATCGTAAGTACACTGCAAAAACTGCTTTTCTGCAGTCGGTACTTTGTTTTTCATTTAACATAGATACTTGTTATTATTGAGTTTAGTTTGTTCTATTTTTTAATATTTCCTACTTAACCTTCCATTCCATCTGGTATATATCTCACAGTATTGTTTCACTACTACGTTTCGTCTGAAAACTCCGTATTTTTCTTCCCCTCATCAGATTCCAAAACATCCCTGTGTTTTCAGCTTTCGTTTGTTCAGTTCAGATGCTTCAGACACAGAGAAGGAAGGACCAGTAGGACATGCGCCTATAAACCAAGGATTAGAAAAAACTTTATACGGTTAGAAAGAACAAGGGGTTTAATTGGAATAGATCCACACTGCGCTTGTCGATGCATGGTCTTCAGTCGAGAAATTTTCGGTCCCATCAGCCATCAGTTCTACGTGCTATGTGCCCTGCTCACTGCCACTTCAACTTGCTAATCCGCTGTGCTATTTCGGAGATTTTTCGGTATATTTTTCGGTTTATGAAGGAAAATATAAAAAATATATAAGTATGATTTCCCCCTTTTATTTAGTTTGTACAGAACCCTCGGTGGGCGAGTCTGACTTGCACTTGTCCGGTTTTTATTTTCTTATCTACGTCTCTTCATTTATAATTAGAAACTATAAACCAAGGAATTTGTTACTATTGGCAAAAAGCCTATTGTTTTACGTATATTTTGTTAATTATTACCGTGTAATGACTATCTTTTAAATTTATTCTGTGGCTCGTTGAATTCATAGGAATTATTTGCGTACTCGAGTTCAAGAAGGGCTGAACTTCAACCGGATTTCTGACTTCAAACTTCCTCTTTAAGACAGTAAATTCTCTTAATTTAACGTTGGAAAATCGTATTATCTCAATATAACGACTGATAGAGAGAACAAATGACCAAAGGGCTGGCGCTTACCTCGGTCAGCGGATTAGCAT
This sequence comes from Lycia hirtaria, assembly GCA_947563715.1. Taxonomy (NCBI): domain Eukaryota; kingdom Metazoa; phylum Arthropoda; class Insecta; order Lepidoptera; family Geometridae; genus Lycia; species Lycia hirtaria. The sequence continues at coordinate 34,172,439 of OX387375.1, forward strand.
TGCTATCCAACGAGGCAATGTCGCCAGCCTTTTGGGAACGTTGCCTTGGGACTGTGACCTGAGTTCTGTTTTTTATCTGTAATATGTTTTTTATTTATAATAATATATTTAGTTATTTAGGTCATTTATAGAAATAAATTATCTCAATATAGAAACATTAAAGTTACTTTAAATGACATGTAATTATATTTAAAAAAACTGAAAAATAGACCAATTTTGATTAAAAAAATCACCTCTGAGGATCTACTAAACAAAAAATAATTATCAAAAACAAGTTTTAAAGTGCGTAAAAAATATTGGCGGAATAATCTCAGAACAAACATACAAAAAGAACATACAGTTCAATTGAAAGCATCCTTCTTTTTGGAAGTCGGACAAAAAGGACAACTAACGAAAACTGAATACTAAATATGATTTTTTTTTATCGAAAATAAGCTCGCGCTTGACCGTTAACTCGCCTGATGTTAAGCGACACTGGAGAGTGTTTGCCTAGAAGGAACCTATTCATTCGTAATTTGATGACTCCATTCGGAAAACCCCATTCAGGAGTTTCACGTATTCCTCATTTTGGCGGTAGATAGATAGATAATGCTTATATCAACAACCACTTATTAACAAAATTACAGAAAGATAACATTAAGTACTTAAGGCTTGGATAAATGGCGTCCTTATCGCTTAGAGCAATCTCTTACAGGCAAAACGTACCATAACAGTGGGGGTAAAGCGTATCGTGTGAGTTTTTGAAAATTAACACCATGAGAAAATATGTGTTTTTTCACTACTCCGTCGCCAGTTGTATGTTGTTCTAAATAAAACTTTTTTAAATCCAAATGAACAAGTTTATTTCTCGCTTTGCTAATAAGTATCCCTAACCAATGATTTTCATCATCATCATCATCTCAGCCATAAGAAGTCCACTGATGAACATAGGCCTCTCCATGGATTTCCAAAAAGACCGATTGCACGCGGCTTGCATCCAGCGTCTTCCCGCCACTTGTATTAGTCTAGTAAAAATAAATCCGTTTGTATGGAGCACATCACAGTATTTGCAACTGGGGAGATTCTTTGAAATTATGATAGGAAAATAACAAAAAATCATAGATCAACAATAATCCCCGATATATAGACTAGCTGCGTTCCGCGGTTTCACTCGCGTAGTTATGAAAAACGGTCATTATTATTATGATGATAAGTAGCTTATGTCCGTCTCCAGGTCCAAAGCTATCTCTATACTCATTTTCATAACGATCGGTTCAGCCGTTTGAGCGTGTAAAGGTAACAAAATTAGCTTTTATAATATCATAATGAAATTGTGTCAAATGTATTTCAAAACACCAGTACATTCATTTAAATAACAATATACTTAGTTGTCTTTTATTTTGTCACAAATCTTATTTTTACTAGACTATATGAGGATTATGAGATCATCTGTCTATCTCGTGGCTGGTCTTCCTACGCTGCGCTACGAATGATTTTATTATGTATAAAAAAAGTTGTGATGGGCGAGAGAGTTAGCTACGCACGTTGATGTGGATCAGGAATCATTGAGTACCTTGGTTTTTTGGTATTTAGATAAGCAATTGGTAGAGCGTATCGAGATTCTATTTCCTTTAGTAGAATAAGTTTTTTGTTAAATTTATGGCTACAGAATAAAAGAATGTCCAAAACACAACATAAATAAAAAAACAGCAATATCATAACACCTTATTTATTCCCCACAAAATCTATCCCTCCGCACCGTTTACCGTCAGAAAGGCCGTCCCGGTTCCCACTATTTCAATGTGAAAATATTGTAATGGTGCACCATTCGAGACCGGTTTTTGGTCGCGATTTTAAGAGTCGTATAGCAGCTATATATAAGAGTTATAGGCGGTTAGCCACCTCGATGAAAGAACGTGTTGGCTTGCCCTTTCGATATTGCAGGTGAGTGTATGGGATTTTAAATTTGTGTTGCTTTTTGCCACGGTATTTGTAGATTTGGACGTTGTTGCAAGGGGTTAGAATTGAGATTTGGAAGGCAGTGAAGAAGTTAATCTGAGGGGTAGAAATGGGTGGACTGACTTATCAGAATTATGGGTTATGTAACAAAAAATAAATCGTACCTAAATTATTAATACCTAATTTAAAAAAAAGGTTTTAGAAGTGATATCAACAAGTATGTATACTAAAAGAAAGTTCTTATTCATTAAATATGTCAAAGAAGTATTTATATTATTTAAAGAAAAACAAAATACCTACCCGACTGTAAAAAAGAGGTTTATGCGGTCGTACGAGTTCGTTACGTTTGATGCGCTGTTGAGTATACTTTTTTTGTGAAAAAGTATGCGTAAAATTGCCTTAGGGAGTGAAGACAAATCTAACGACACCTCGCACATCACTATCGGTCAAGCCATTTAGACTGTAGGGGTAATACAGAAACATACATACATACCTACATACAAATACACTCGCAAACTTTCGCCTTTATAACATTAATGTGATATTAATCTATTTAATATTTTTTTACGACATATTACAAACTTGACCATAGATTGTTGCATATTAGGTAAAGAATGTCTGACATAGGTATAAATAAAATTAAAAATTTACTACCTACAGCGCCGTAAAAATAAAAACAATGAATTAAATGACTAAAAAAATTACTAATTTTTGAATTAAATCAAATAAGTTAGGTACTCGAAACAACAATACGTGTTAAAGCCGAACCTTTAAAACCCTTTTTGGAAACCGACAAATTGCACACTCGCAGCCGTTCTGTCCGTGACCCAGATTTCGAGGCTTCAAAATTGGTCGCGTTCAAGAGGGTGAGCCGAAAAATCCTGTTGAGACAAGTTGAGATCTCCCATACGAGAGGCACGCGGATTAAGCCGTAATAACATGCAAATTAGTCCACTCATTCCTTGCGGTTGCGTCTAAGGGATAGGAGGCAGCGAGTTGCGCGGAATATTCATTTTAGAGCGATGCCAAATTGCTCCGTCGCGCTGCGTTTTGATTATCCAAGTTCCCAAGTATTGCAACTCCGTCTCATACAGATATACCATACGGTGCGCCGTGACGTCGTACAAGGCTATGACAACGTTCGTGGCGCTTCGCCCTTACTTTGCACATTTTTGACATGTACATAATACGACCTTAACGAAGAGTTGAAAGAGTTGAAGAATTGCCCCTTGAGTTAAAGCAATTTTGGCACTACTCATTTTTATACATTGCCTATATAGGTGACGCCTGACCTGATATTTTTCGGGCGGAATGTGATAGAACATCTCGTCTCTAAACGTATATACGTAAGTACATATGTATCGTTACGCAAAAACGACGTCTATGAGCATATTATCAGTAAAAGAAACAAACATACACGTGTGTGCATAAAATCGTAGCCTTTGTCTGGGTATTTGAAGTAGATGCTGTGCAATATAAGAATTACGTATGTATATTTTGGTAACTCACTCAAAACCAGCTGGAAGCTCTAGAGCCAGTGTACTGACGAGATACGAATTGAGTCAATTATGATTAGAAGATATTTTGTATCCCGTAACGTATCAAATGTAACTATACTTTACATTATTTGTATGTATTTTTCTTATGTAAATAGGGCTACAAATTCTGTGGTAATTTTACCACTAGTACAAAGCTAAAAAATACACCATTTCTCATAGAAATGTCAAAAAACTCGTATACAACAATAAGTCTATTTCTACAATAATTTTCAAAATTAAGTAAGTACGTGCGTAATGTTAATTGATAAAAACGAAAAATGAAGAGGAAATCAGTGTTTAAGATGTGTGAAGTGTGCTATAACTTGTATTTGGCCAGCTTAAAGCCAGGCTTTTGTCTTGTTATGGCTAGAGACAAATGATCAGCAGTGAGGCAATTTTTATAAAGATATCGCTAATACGGATTCAAAATGCAAGTAACAAAATATAATTATATAATAACCACCGCTTGTATCTTGCACCAACATTTTCCTCATACATAATTCAAGGGTTGTAAGTTTCAGTTTTACAGGTACATATACAAAGCAACCTGTGGGCTCTTCGTGCGTTGTTAACCGTTTAATCTATGCCTGCCGAATCGCGCACCGTGTTTATTCATGGGACTATTAGATCCCAACTCTTGCCGAACAATTTCAGACCCTAAAGTTTGAGTAATAGGGTACGTAATTGGGGAGGTGTGAATGTAAGGGTATGTTAATTTTTGTGTGCGTCGGACGTCTTATGGGGCGAGTGAGTATTTTTAAATGCAGGATTTTGGTGGCTTGAGAAAACTGAGGCTTTCGAAGGTGGCAGGAAGGTATTCGTCGATAGGAGTGTTACAGAAGAAGGATTTTTAGTTAGCCGAAATTTTATACATTGTATAACGACTTTAGACATACTTTCTCGTATTTAGCGTTCGCGTTTTCTCTCAGTTAATCTAAGAAAATAAGATTGGTTGAGTAGTTATTTGTTTACAAAGTTTCGCTTCTTGCCCGTGGTCCGGTTCGGTTATCCGATCAACTGGACTACGGAAAAAAGATTATTTAATACAGTGACCGGTCTGCGGAAGATTCATTTTCCAATGGGGTATGTAAAGTATTATTTTAGGTAGTATTTATTTTATGCTTTTATTTGAAATTTTGAACTACCTATTTTAAGGAACTAATTTCAATATTTTTGTAAATAATGCGCTGTAATGTATAAAAGTTGTCTTAGTGCTTTTGACTAAATCTTCCCGCAGTACAGACAGTACCGCACTGTAACTTGTGGTTTACGGCGCCAACAACGTCTTAGTGCCCGGCCCCATGTCATCCGCCACGGCGCCATGCCGTGAAATATCACGGCACGGTGCCGAAATCCGACGTTTTTAGTAGGCGAAAACGTCGGATTCCGGCACCGCGCCGACTTTTGTTTCCGCTCCGGCGTCCGGCACGGACATGAGACTACAGTCTGAGGCCTCAGCCTCACAGTGACGTAGACACGGGACCGGAGCCGTGTTTAAATATAGTTCTGTTTAAATAGAGCATAATAATTTAGAAAGATTTTTAAGTCGTAAATTAAATATACTTATACTTTTTGAAATCTTACCTCCCTCTTGAAAATCTCGAGTTCAAAGGGTGGATTCTCAGCCTTCCCGGCAAATCCTTTCCTGGCCCGTTATACAAGACCTAAGGAATACGTCTCACATAATTCCTGCATTCATCATCTAGGCTTCTCCCGTCAAAAGGGCCGTTTCACAGACGCCATCTATCGTCCATGTTATTCCGCCTCGACGCGCTTACCCTAGCACAGATTAGAAAATGAAACAGAAGTCCAACTCGAAATGAACAGGATAAACATGTTTGATCATGTTGTAATTTTGTGCAAGGCAAAAAAAACTAAGCTATACCGCAAGAACAATGCTACATAATCTAGGCTTGACTTTTTCTATACACTCTTAACTCTTTTTGATTCATTTTGTTTCTAAACATAAAATGTAGGTAAGTATTCTTATGACATTCAAACATTATATACAATGTTATCATAAGACACATCCTTAAAATTTATCTTTTTATGTGATTTATTCAGCTACTTTTGTACAACTACGGTCAACATTTTTATGCGTACTGCACAGGAATGGAATTTTTTGCCACATCTCTGTTTCCTAAGAACTACAATCTTGGTATTTTCTAGGCTAGAATGAATAGATATCTTCTAGATCGACGAGCTCCATCCTCGGCCAAACCGTCACTTAACATCAGGTAAGTTGATAGTCAATCGTAGATCGATCTTGCGTAAAACAACTACATATTATGTTTCTCGGTTTCTCCACGTGATGGTGATAAAAGGTGATGTTAATGGTGAAATATATTGTATGTTGTTTCTTTTTTCTGGGTATCAACTAATTATCTTATAAAATTTCATCATGACCCAAAATTAGTTTCTTCCGCCCTCATAAAAATATTCTTTAGATTTCATGAAATATCTTTATACAAACAAATCATTATAACCGGTGTTATTAACAATCACACAATTGATATCATATTCTAAAATGCCACAGATTAGGTCACATTTGTTAGAGTTCTATATCTGTGTTATTCTATGTCTCCGGACCGGATCTGTCCTTTTGGAAATAATTTATGACGCGGACGAAATGTGGGACATTTTTGTGGGAAAAATGGCAAGTGGTAGAAAAAATATTGTAGGCAACCTTGTGATTGATGCTTACGCTTGTTTGTTGCTTTTTACAGCTCTAGACTAGATTTTATCTAAAGACATACCTTTAACATAAAGTATGTTATTTTAGTAAGTTTTTTTAATTCAATTTTAAAGACGACCTCATCGATGTAGGTACATATATTGTCCAACAGTCACGTGTCATCATGTACTACATCATTACTTAAATTAAATGAACTGTAGCAAAATGTCTAGCTTACCAATCATAATAAAATATAGCTGAAACCCAGCCGGTGACAAAATATCTTCCCACTTCAACACCATTGACCCATCTTAAACTCGATTAAAGATTCCATAGATTCGCTTAAGACTTGACTCGGTAGCACATAGATAACTTAAATTGTTAGAAAAGAAACATTTTTTTGGTTGATTTTGCGTTTCATTCTAATGTTCTGTCAAAAATAAGAAAATAAAACGAAAGACTTTTATTTTCTTATTTTTAATTTTCTTCTATATTGTATGTATTTTGTCAAATTTATGAATCATAGCTATACTTACACAATAGATTACACGGAGTGCAATGTTATACATTAAGCCAATATTAATTAATTCAATGGTTAATGAGACAATAGGGTAAAGCTGGACTTTATAGTATATTGGGAGCAACTGTTACTCTTTATCCAAGACCCAATACCCAAGGCCCAAGATCTAAGACTCAAGATCAGGATTTGAGTTTCCAGATCATAGACACAATTTTGTGTGAAACTGTGCTTAATTTTTTTTTTTTTTTTTTGTTTTTTTTTTTCTGTTAGTCGAAATATAAATGCTTTCAGATTGCAACAAAAATATTTTAATCAATCGAGTATGGTTGTATCGAATTCATCTCATTAACCAGAGAGAAAAATATCACCACGTATTTCCCTTCTCTTTTTCTTTTGTTTGAATGTTTCGACAGCCCATCTCACCATATTTGATTGTTTTTATAGTTTTTTATTACCTCTACTTTTGTATAAGTGTAATTTCACTGATATATTGCCGTAATTTTAGATAAGTTTTTGGTTTCTATAACCTTTGTATATCATTGGTTGACGTAACCAGATGGCTTCCCGACCCTTGGATTAATATTCAATTCGTCAACGGTTGAAAAATCCAATTATTTCTAATTAAAATTTCAATGAGCTTACTTTCTTTGAATAAAAGAGGTTGGATTTTTGCTGAACGGAATCTACGATAAACTGCATTTTATGACTTTGGATTAGCTTCAAAGTTTCTTGCTTATTATGTTTATGTATTTGAAATGTTTCTATTGTTTCAAGATTGGACATATAGATGAATTGATTACAATTTATTTACACACTTACTTATTTTAACAACATACATAAATTAATTAACTGTACGAGTAACACTGATTAGTTGTATCGCTCTGATTACAAAGTCACTTCAATGTTCATTTGTTGATCATTCAGAATAAACTGTCTAGATCCGGCCTTGTATTTTTGTGGAACTCAATTAATTTCAGTTTCCAGAGAACTACAATGGCTGTTTAAGTGAATGAATAATTTTAATATTCACATAAACACACAAAAAAACAACACGCCCTATTTCTAAAATGATCAATTACGATATCAAGATGAGTGATTAATGAGTATATTGTTATCGAATGAAACCGCAAGATTTGATTTGATTGAAGAGCATTCAATAATACAGAATAGCTTAAAGATGCTGTCTGCGTCACACTATTCACCTCTTGTAGTCAGTTTGACTTTGAGATGTTATTGATCCATATTTAAGCCAAGAGTGGAACAAGCAAGGTAAGTACTATGAATATCGACAGCTATCGAATCCTCAATCCGAGTATTACCAAAGAGATTGGTATATATCACTGATTTTTTTTTTTTTTTTATCAGCCCTGTTTGTACAAACTGTCCCACTGCTGGGAACGGGCCATCTTCTCATTGTGAGAAGGGTTAGGCCATAGTCTGCCACGCTGGCCGAGTGCGGGTTGGCAGACTTCACACATCTTCAAGATCATTGAGAACTCTCAGACATGTAGGTTTCCTCACGATGTTTTCCTTCACCGTTTGAAGTTGGCGGCAATCAACAATACGCACATAACTTCGAAAAGACAGAGGTGCGTGCCGTGGGATTCGAACCCAGGACCTGCGGATCGCAAGTCAGACGGTCTCCCGACTAGGCTGCCGGAAACTTCAAACGTCACTGATTATTACTGAGTATTTATTTTATTAGTTCCTGGGTATATATTTTATTTATTAGTTATTGTAGTGAAACCATGTAAGTACACGCACACATACAAAAGTTCTGCAATTACAAATATTCAATATTGGACGTGGTTTATTCCACGTATAGTCTATTTTTTCTGAATGAAATCTCTTAAAATAACGAAAATAAAAATCTGTGCAAATATCACACTACAAATTTTAACGAACCAGTTTCATGCGAAATCAATCTACATATATTCATCAAGTTTTAATAAAACTACTGAATATTTCTGTATAAAACGAAAAACAAAATGTTTCGTGTAAACTTTCAGTGTATCGTTTACTTCGGTATACATATTCGTATAAAGCTTATTTATTCGTTATTTCGATAACGTTAACGTTCGATTCGTTATTTCGATATAAAGATGTCATAAAAAGGCATCTCAACACATGCGGCATGGATCCCAGTAGCTGAGAGGAGCTTGCAAGGCACAGGTCATCATGGCGTAATACAATCCATAGGAAGGTTGAACTGTTCGAGGAAAACCGACGCGAAATCCTAGACCACAAACGTCAAGTTCAAAAAGACAGACCCAAGCCCTCCTATGCATATACGTACAATTCTGCGGGTCAACTGTATTGCAGCACTTGCGATAGAGTCTTTAAGACCAAGTTTGGCCTAGCGAGCCTCAGAACATCAGGGCTCATGCTAGGAAACCATAGTCCGGGGTCGCTGTCATCGAAATCGATGAGGAGGACTATATGTATACATATTCACCATTTTTGGTACTGTAACATTTTGGATTTAAGTTACCCTAAACTCGTAGCCGTTTTACCGTGAAGAAGTAACAAACTTTGCATTTATATTATTAGTGTGAATTGTGATGTGATTTATTAGCATTTCCTATTCCAAACTCCAATAAAACTTATAAGTTAAATATATATTCGTAATCACTGTTAAAAATTCTTTATTTTGATACCACACTATCGAGTTCAAAATACCGATGTATTTTGAAAACATATTTTTTTTTGAGATTACTTTTTGTCTCCTAAAATCCTTTATTTTGTTTTTTTTTTAATTTTGTCACTCTCACGACTAAGACGAATCTATTGAAACTACTCACATAAAAATACGACAAGCCGTTTAGGTTCTAGGGCGTGCCAAAGAAATATACATACATACATACCTACACTCGAAAAACATAACCCTCCTTCTTTCGCAGTCGGGTAAAAGGACATATAGTGTTTATCCTACTTATAGCAAAAATTGAATTCTTCAATCAACAGATAGGACTTATCGGATGAAAAAATCTTCTACATAGTGGAATAACTTTATTTATATATGTTTATCTTATAGGTCAAGCACAACAAATGCTTGACCTATAAGAATAAACAGATGTCATGTTTACAGAAAGTTTATTTTTATATTTTTTATATTTTTTACGTATAAAACATAAAATTTTAACTTAGGTAAAATATAAATTATATGCCTAAACTAGGTATTCCTGTTTGTCAGGCGAGAAGTAGGCAAACAATTATTGTATTATAAAATCACTTATGTACTATGTTTTTTATATTATAATTGTTTGTGATGAGTTTTAATTATTTTGAAGATGTGTAATTTTTGGATTATGACCTTTTTTTTTTTATTGTATTGTATAATTATCCCCCTTATAACAATAACTAGCTTCACCCGATAGTTCTTTTGTCTAGTTTGTACGGAACCCTCGGTGGGCGATTCTGACTCGCCCTTGTCCGGTTTTATGTTACCCTAGAGAGCGTTTTATGCTTATCCAATATTTATGTTTGAAAGCGTGTAAGTAAATGTAAGTAACATATAACACAACATAAAATATCTGAAATAATACAATAGAAAATTAGCTGTAACGATATTCCATTTCAGTCACACACTAAGTTGCTCGAAGATACTCTCATCCACTCTCTGTTTACTTAGAAACTCATAAGTGGGCTGTACTTAACTGAACTTTTCTTCGGCAGGCCATTGAGAGCCTTTTCTAGTAGCAGTTTGGGAGAAAATGTATGAGCGGGCTTTATATTCTGTTTAGGTTCCGTATGTATTTTTTAATAAGAATTTACAAAAATGTATAAATTATGTACAAATACTCAGTATTTATGCTAAGTACTCGTATATTTATTGTAAAATTTGTATTGTTTTTTTTTTACTAATTGAATCGAAGCGAACATAGCGTATCTACCTAATTTACGAGTAGCAAAATTTTCTTTCTTTTGTTTATTTGTTGGTGCTCGCGTACAGGTTGTACTTTTTTTGCAAAATTTTAATGTCACGTTTGGGCATTATGTACCGTTCATTTCCACACAGAACATTGGATTTCAACAATTCTAAGCCCAGCATGGCAATACACTGCGCTCGTCAGTCTTAGATATATATATATATATTTTTTTTTTTTTTTATATTAGGTGTTTAATCTCGTCACGCCCAGAAATTATCCTGATAAAATAACCCTTTAATTCAGGAAATAAAAAAAACATAGTTTAATTGATATTTATTCTAGGATAATAAGAATATAAACTTTTTGCAATAGCAAAATAATAAAACAAATAATTCGTACCGCCAATTATTACCATGTAAAATTCATCCGGGAACCCTAAAAAAAGGGTCGATTCGCTAAGGGTCTGCGGAGTGTATCAACGCGAAATAGTTATCTGCAAAAGGGAGAAGTTAATTCCGACCCACTAAACGTGCCGTAAAAGGGTTATCTTGATTTTTGTAGCGTTTGTAACGCAGCTACTGTGCCGGCGCTGGCGCTGACAGCTCAGCGGAATCAACCCACAACCACCCTGCCGATCTTGGAATGGGTTGGCCGTTTATGAGAATCACTGAGCTTGAATTAACAAAAGGAGGAAACTGTATTCCGTATTCGTAAACGTAATCCGTTGCGAATTGTATGCAATACCGGATTATACAGATTGCCGTTAACATATAGTATAACTTGCAAAAGTAAAAAAATACTTATAATGATGTAAAATACACTTGATGAATACGTTGAAAATTTTGTAATTTCAATGAAAAAGTTACTTTTTTAAGTCATAGCAATAGATTTATCTAGTTTGTCGTATGAAAGCAGATCAAATGTGTATTCGATTCATTTTGGTTCTGGTTCTGGTATAATGTTTTTGGTAACTCCAAATTACGGTGGGGTAATCAAAGCCCCAGAAAGTGGACTGTATTTTTTTTTTGAGGTGGAATACGGCGCATGAGACAAGGAACGGAGAGACGGGAAGCAGCACTTACTTGAAGATCTCGTGGCTCTCCAGATCATAGATCAGTGAAGGAGGATGGCGCGGCGCTTTCGCACTCGCACGCCCCTGTGGTCCTGTCCTAATCTGCTAGACGCCCTTTTCCAAAGGCGTTCCATTAAATTTTTTATTATTTTCATTAGAACACAATGTCCAGCAAAGACACTATATAACAGTTTATAGCGGAGTACAACATTTCACACGGGAACAGCTTTTTCTTAAATTCTATTTTTTTATCAAAGTTCAATCTTCGGTCGTTCCGTACGTTCTTCACAGTGCTGCTTATTATACAGGGTTCAGGATGGAATAGAAAATACACCGAAATATAAATAGTTTAAAACTACAATTAACTGGCGTAACCAGTTTTAGTTTTAAATTAATTAAACATATTTAGATAATTAAAAGCATTGATAGCCAAGTTTGTGCTGGTTTTATTTTAAATTTTAGTCTGACTGCTTTTATTTTATTCATGGTTCCGATCGTTCCAGCCAAACTGAAGATAATTGAAACATAAGTCAACATAAGGTCGTAATAGAAAACAATGTTGTTTTGTATCCCGCCTACCGTAGTGTAATACGATTGTTCTTAAAATTGGCCGAGACATATGGATAAAGTCATGGAGGCAGAAAACGCGCACTCACTGACACTTCTAAGCATATTTTTATATTTTTAGCTGGTTTGCTAAACAAAAAGGTAATGTTTCTTGGGTGCTTTTATGTAAGTACCGTTTTGGTAAGCGTCTAATAGCCTAAATAGCTTGACTTGAAAGAGAGCGTTGAAGTTCCTGTTTTTTTATTCAAAAAACAGACAATGCCACGTATCTCATGAGATACAACATGTTACATGTTACGTGACATTTTATTCGAGATTTGTAATAGATATATTTGCTTTCGTTTACCAAAAAAAAAAAAAAGGCCTTGAATGTTTTTCACATCTACTGTACCTATATGTGAAAAACATTGTTTTTTTTTTTAATTCCCGATCTAAAATAAGGGTGTTATAAGTTTGACGTAAGTATCTGTGCATCTGTAAATCTGTTTGTATGCGTGTCTGTCTGTCGATCTGTTTTTTTTGTTTAATAGCAAATTTGATTGAGAGTGTTCTTAGCTATGTTTCATCAAAATCGATTCAGCCGTTTTGTATATATGTTACTGTAAAAGCCCGAATATTGGTAAATCTTAGGTTTTACCAGTAAATCTTAGGGTTTACCAACACGAGTCGGTAAATGTAAGAATATGTAAAAAAGAAACGATTTTATCGGGCTTTTACCATTATAATTTAGTAAATGCTAGGTTTTACCAGTGACGGTTGGTAAATGTTGGTTTTGGAAATAAAACAATGCATACTTCTTAATCATTTATTTCAATGAGTAATTATTGATCATTTGTACTACTAATCAGTCAAGTCGTTACCTATATCTTTTGGTATTTTTATTGATTAAGTTTTAATAACTAGTAATAAACAATTTTTACAATCATTTGTACTACTAATCAGTCAAATCGTTACCTATATAGTTTGGTATTTTTATTGATTTAGTTTTAATAACTAGTATTAATCAATTTTTAAACACTTGTAGAATAAAAAAATATCTCGACAAACATAACGCTTACTATTATGGCTAATCTAACTGACTCATTTCTTTTTTTTAATATTTTAGATTTATAAACAAGTTGAAGATAAGCAAAACGACAATTTATTATAATTAATCAATTGTCATTTTTAATAGTTAGTAAAAAAGATTACTTGTTACAACACGGAGCGCTGTTATGGCATTTGGAATTACAAAGTAATCCTGATGACTTGCAAGTGCATTTCTTCGACAAGCATTTTTTAAGGCAATTACATTTCTTGAAGCCTTGTCCTCCAGTCAATGACAATTTTCCGATAACTTCTCGAAGACTAACTTCTTTATCTTTAACAACTTCATTTATCTTAACAAAATCTTCAGAGCATGACGTAAATTGATTCTTTGTGTAAAACTGCTTTAGTACTCTAATTTTGGTACCCAGTTGGTAAAACTCATTGTCCTTTACATCTACCACAACTGCAATAATGCTTTTTGGGTCAGTTTTAGCTCTGTCAATGTCAGGTACTTTCAGTCTAACATTTTGGCCAACTTTCACATTTGGATATTTATCAGACGATATGGCTTTCATTTTTTCAGCTTGGTTTTTCAAATTAATATTTGCCTTTTTTCTTATTGTCTGGACTGATTCTATCCTTTTCGGTATTGGATCTTCTTGAGCTTGAGTTGAGTTTTCTGTCTCTGAATCGGTTTCATTGGTTATTTGCTTCTCCATCATAATTTCAGTTACATTTTCTTGTGTTTTATTCCTCAAATTAATACTGTTTATGTCATCTTCTGACTCATTTTCAACAACATTTTCTTCCTTGTCCTGTCCAATTGCATTTTCGACGGTAATATTTTCATCCGTATTTTTTGAGAATGCAATAATTTCTCTAAATCTTCTTCAGACTTTAAAAGCCCAATCATATCTTTAGGGATCGCTGACGTCGCGATGCCCATTTTCATTGGACTGCCAAACATTGCTTCATAAGGGGAGCATTTGATTCCCTCGTGATATGCTCTATTTTTCATGGCCTGAATGAATTTCAAACCTTCTGACCACTTTGACGACTGATTGGTTTCCATCCACGTGCTGAGCATATTTTCGATGTCTTGATTGGCACGCTCCACTGATCCTTGACTCTGACTATGTCTTGGTTTCCCATGTACGATTTTAACATCCGGCCACATAGAGCATAAACTTTCAACTATTTGGTTACAAAACTCACGACCGTTATCGGAATGAAGGATGTTCGGCGCTCCAAAAGTAGTGAAAATATCTAAGAGATGATATGCAACTTCTGCTGCGCGTTTAGTTTGAAGCGCACGAAGTATCACAAATTTAGTAAGATGATCTTGGTAAACTAATATGAATTTATTATTACCATCAGGGTTGGTTTGTAGGTCAATGAGATCTACTTGACAACGTGAGTTCATTTCATTATGAAGTATAGGCTTGATGACAATACCTTTTTTCAAAGTCTTTTGTTTCTTTTGACAAGGTTCGCATAGCTTCAAAAATGTCACGATAGCTTCAACTGTTATGTTTTTATACTTGCGGCTACATTCCTTAAGCATCCTTGTCCTTCCACCGTGTCCAACAGCAACATGAGTTTCATCGAGAATGTTGAATAAGTCGTCATAACAAACGTAATACTTAATTTCTCCATTCTCTTCTTTCATCGGCGCAATTAACTTTTCTTCGCCCCCTATGGTCAAAATATCATAACGCTTGATACGTCTGTAATGAACAGCTTGTTTCTTTTTTACGTTCTTTGCAGTTTTAACCTCCTCCAAACACTTAGCGTATTTTTCATTATCAAGATAAAAGTTATTATCGTTCTTCCTTGCCACGATTTCGTCCATTAATTCATAAAATTTATGTTTTACACTCATTTTCATTCATAAATTATTTCTAGACACTAAAAACGCAAACATAAAACAAATCAAACTCGCTTTCTGTTTATAAATTACTTTTAAACATCGAAACACAAACAGGAATTGAATTAACGTACGCGTTCCAACGTGTCAAACGATTGACTAAGGCGAGCGTAGGCGGTAGAGGGAGATGGAACGAGTAGGGGGGGGCCTGCAGACTGCCACGAGTACAAGGCCATACGCCAAACACGTATTGACATGTTTATTTCAACATTTACCGTGTCTTTGAGGTAAATCCTAAGATTTACCAAGGGAATGGTGGTAAAAGTCCGAAAAAAAGATGATCATAGAACGGTTCGGACTTTTACCATTAAGAGTTGGTAAATCTTAGGATTTACTGGAAAATCTTAGGATTTACCGTAGTTCGGGCTTTTACAGTAACATATAGATCAAATGCATGAATCTACATTACAGAGTTTATTAAGCCATTCATCTATTTCACTCCTTTTTATAGCATTTTCTCTCTCTCTCTCTCTCTCTCTCTCTCTCTCTCAGTAATCCTGCCGGCGCGCACTCGTGGCGACGTATTGCCACGCCAAATGCTGGTCTGACCGCATTAGGTCTTTCACATCATAATATATTGAAGACGTCTACAAAAACACACCAACAATGTAAGTAACCGGACATCCGGTCCCGATAAACCGTCACCGAGGCATTTTACGGATACTTTCCCGCCAAAAGCCTCCATCAAAAAACTATTCGTGGAACGGAAACCGTGCTCTAACTTTGCTTACTGAGCACAGGGAAGGGTTCCGTGTGAAACAACTACGCTTATTCGTGAGATTTTATGTTTACTGGGTCACATTCGCGTTTTTTGCCACGCACAGAAATCAGTATTGTTACCCGACCGCGGAAGGAGGTTATTAATAAATGCTGGGTGTTTGATCTTGGTAATAGTAAATGAAAATAAGTTCTTACAAGTATAAGTTTAGAAATCTCAAAAACCCTCGATAAAAAAACGGCTGAACCGATTTTGATAAGCATAGCTAAGGACACTATCGACGAAATCTTCTTTCTAACAAAAACAACTAGATCAAAATTTGTTTCTTTCTCGTTTCTTTAGTTAGTACGAAATTACGAACGTGTTTGTCTTTGTGGTCGAATTCAAAATCGGAACTTCGAAAGGGCTGGTCTATGTCTCTCTCTCTCTTTCTAATGGCGGGAAAGAGATAGAGTGTGAATGTTTCGAATTGTATGATTAACCCAAACTGAATAAGATATTCGCGGCTTTCTGGAGAAAAAATATTAATTAAAAAGTTACTTTGTCTCACTGATTTCAGGCAGCAAAACCTACATGTTTGAGCTACTGAAGTGAAAAGGTTACTTTCGCTTTTATACCTAACACCTAACTAGTCCTTCGATTACTTACTAATACATAATAGTGAATGTTGTCTGCCAACCCGCACTTGGCCAGCGTGGTAGACTATGGCCTTACCCTTCTCACAATGAGAAGAACTTTTTTCTTGTTTTATTAGCCCTGTTTGTACAAACAATGGGACAGTTTGTACAAACAGGGCTAATAAAACAAGAAAAAAGTAAATGTTATGTATTTACATACATTATCAACTAAATAACCTACTCCGTATCTCTTTCACCAAAAATACATAGACATATTTTTATTTGCGACAAAAACAACCACAAGACACAAAAATATACAAAACCTATATACTTACCGTGTCGAACACGTTTCTGTTTCAGTGTAAAAATACATGAGGTGAAATCAATATTTACCCTCTGATATTTTATTCATTTTTCATAAAACACATGTTCGCATCATGCATAATGTAAATGCATGACTCATAAAATATTATGAAAAGAATAAAAAAAGGTTTTGGAGTAGAAACAATGCGCGCGATACTTCGGCTGCACAAATATAAGTATGTTAAATGCGAAGTCTCCTGTGACCTATTTCATTTGAAATTCATATGTTTCGGTTGAACTGAAAATTCTCTCATACGCGATACTAAAATCGTGGCCGTTTTTTAACCAAGTGCCTAAAAAGAAGGGCAATATTTTATTAAGTTTGAAAATTGTATCTGTGTGTGTATTAACTTTATTTAAATAAACATAACAATAGGTAGGTATAAAAAAAATTAAAAACTGATGGATTGGAGATTATTTAAAATATCCATAGGCTAGAAAGCTGGATATTTCAAACAATCTCCAGTTTCAGGCAGAGTGCCCAAAATGCTGGCGGCATTTCCTCTCTGGATGGCAATGCTTATTTTTTGTCCAAAGTAAAGGCCAGCATTTTGGGCATGCAAAGAATTTTTTAACCTCCCCGACAAATCTTCAAAAATTTCCATAGCACCCGGCCCCCATGGTCCAAGAGTTTCTACCCCAAAAATGTAACCTTTATCAAGGTTACACCTTGACTAACACCTTGGTTAACCTTTACTATATTTGCGCCGTTTGAGGCATTCTGCTGAAACAGCTGCGCCGCATGCATTTTTGGATGTTATCTGTGTGTGTATATTAATATTTATGTTTCTGTTTTATCACCTATAGCCAATGATGTATAGAATATGTAGACAGGTTTTCTCCGGTTCCCGACTCTTTTTCAGTCGCGACACGTTGGGAGAAGCCGTTAGACGCGTGTCGTGACTTTTGGAGAGTGACAATGTCATCCTGTGTAGTTCGGAAGTGCAACACCAAAATATATAAGGCTTAGATACTAAAAGACCTTAAAGATGTGGTCTTATCTTTGAAAGTACTAATAACAGATATTTTTTTATGCTTTTACTTCATATTCAATAAATACAACCTTTCTATAGATAAAAACTCATTGCATGTAGCCTAAAAAAATGGCTGATTTTGAACTGTGAGATGTCGCTTAAATTAAATTGTCTGTATCCGAGTGCCACAGGCTGTAATTTTTAATAGAGTCCAAAAAAGGAGGAGGTTATCAATTCGTACCCAATTTTTTTCACATGTCATTTTCATTGATGATTGATGATGATGAACTACTAGCCAGACACTATTAACTACACTATTACTATATTATGGTTGCAATCGTTGAAAACTTACGTTTTCGTTAATAAGTAGGTAATTAGTTTAAGACAACCAAAAATCCATCGCAAAATTGACTAAGCTTCACATACTTATTAATACTTCAAAAGGTGTATCCAGTGTAGCTGAACTACGTATGCAAAATAAGGAGCTATAAAATAGAGGACCGATATAAAGTATAGTCACGACTATATCATACAGTTTATATTATAGTTTGATATCGTACAATCTATAAAATAAACTGGTAAGTACCAAGTCTTGTAGTGATTTACAGGGCTCTAAGAGTTGACCTTACAGCGTATGGCGCTCTGTATTCCTTGAAGAACGATAAACTTCTTTACTATCGCACTATACCAACATAATACATAAAATCTTTGCTTTACGACCTTTACCTTGCAATGCGCTGGGACCAATATAATGTAGGACACGTGGATAAACACTCTCTCCCACATTGACTGCTGAAAGTAGGTTATGTTCCCACTGAATGCAATGGGAATACTCCATTCGGTTTTTAGCTATATATATTTTAAGACTTTGAAAGTAAAATTGACGTCATAGTACATGAAAACATACATGTCGTATTACTTATAATTACTTCTTTATTTGTTTCTTTTATTTTTATAACATATATCTTATCTTATCTTATCTTAATAGGGGTCCGATACTCGGAAGCACGTCGAGCCATTGGGCCCTTTTGTACTTACCCCAACCTTACTTACACATCCACAACCGATATTCCAAAGAAGGACTGCATTAACCTCAGAATACTACCAGGTTCGAAGTGCCTATACTCCTCCAGTTCAGGGTAAGCCGATCCAAAGAGGTCTTGTCGCTTGCTTGCCATTGAGTCGCAACTACACAATACGAGTATGTGTTTTATTGACTCCTCAGTTTCTCCGCAAGCCCTGCATTGTGGGCTTTCCGTAAGTCTCATTTTGAATAGATATTATAACATATAACTAACACACATGGTTCAATACATTATACGTAACAGATTACAGCTAAAATGGGCTAAGAGTGTAGAGATAAAGCAAAATATGTCCAAATCAATATGTTCTTACCTATATCCTAATAAATGCATAGTACGTAGAATTTATGGCCAAATATTTCTAGAGTGTAGACCACGCACCGACAAGTGCAGCGTGGGAAAATCAGCCAGGAGATGGACAGAAGACAAGTGGTAGGAAGACGCTGGATGCAGACCGCTTTCAACCGGTCTTTTTGCCACCATCTCTGTTTTCTGAGAACTACAATCTTGCAATTTTCAAGGCTAGAATGAATAGATATCTTTTAGATTAACGAACTCCATCCCCGGCTACACTCCACTGTGTGTACAGGTACACACTAATTCTTAGTTGAATTTTATGCTTTGCCCAGTTGTGTAGTCAGGTCACATCCCGATCACTATTCATCTGAGATTGTAACATACGGGAATTCGGAAACATCGATTTTCTAAGCAAGTCACTACCAATAGTATACTGCGGAGACAATATACAGTGATCCATCTTATTCATTCTTACTTCATCACTAACTTTTGAGCGAGTGAGAGAAGCGAAGATCTTTACATCAACTAGCAGGATTTTTGTTATTCTTTCCGATTTTTTTCTGGCTATTCACGTAAAGATCGTATTTTTAAACCAATCTTGATAAAACTTGATCAAGTGCCTCAATTTTATAAAAAAATAATATATCGGTCATTTTTGATAAAACAGGTATTTGCCCCAAAAAAAGGGAAAGTTTTCTACGGTGCCGTTTACAGACCGATTTTAAATATATTTGCTAGAAATGTTTGTTGCTTAATTGTTTAATCAATTAATTGTTTGTTTGTTTGTTGTTTTTTCCCCTTGCTTGATATATTTTTTATGTTTGAAAGAGGATTTGATCGAGAGTGTTCGTAATTATGTTTCACCAAAATCGGTCCAGCCGTTTTTATGTCGAGTTTTAAATTTCTAAACTTGTATTAGGTAGGTATAATCTTCAAATCTGAAGTATGATCTACCAAACTCAAAAATAATCATTAAAATCAATGCACAATTATGGCTGAGTAACCGGTGAACAAACACAAAAAAAATTACATACCGAATTGACAACTTCTTTCTTTATGGAAGTCGGTTAAAAACATACAAATCTTCTATGCAAATAAACTATCTTTATCTTTATCTTCCCCCTCCCCGATGGGCAGTAAGTAACAAGATGTTTCACTGTTTTCCATTACCCGACAACGTGTCATAGTTAACTTCTTGGCAAGAACACGCCTCCGCTGCTCCAGAAATGTAAATGCCGACCCCTTAGTTCCTTGTTAAGTCCATGTTGGCTTATATTCATATTTTTAGTGGTACCATTACGGGAAATTGTTGTATTTATAACTTTCTCGCAATTTCAAGACAATGAGAATGGAAATACGCAAGTTGTTGGAGTTGATGTTGATATTTCCATAACATTTTAGAGGTACGTTTCAATATTCTCCGGGACGAAATGTGGAAATAAATGTATGTGAAATTTCAGATGTAGAAGAGATTTGGAAATAAATGTATGTGAAATACAATGATGTATTTACGGTAAAATGGGACAAAATTAGTTTAACAAGTTTAAAAAAATCCTAATACCTATTAGAAATGAGAAAGTATTGTAGTGATATTGTAAGTATTGAAATTTGCATTGTCTTTAGATCTTCATCGGTCTGGGGTAATCGACATGCTTTTTGTGTAGTAGTTTAGTTAGTTGAGTCCGTGTACTGTATTAATAAAATGTGTAAATCATTTGAAAGTAATTTGAGTTTAAGAAACTGCAGCAACCGACTTCAAAATATGCAATTTCGTTTACTTGGATGACATTTTTCCAGTTATTTTGTTACAAAAACCAAAGTACTGAACCGATTTCGATAAAATTTATATGGGATCACCAAACCAACCAATCTACCAAACAAAAAAGAATCATCAAAATCAAGTCATAATAATTGCCGGAATAATCGCGTATCAAACATACAAAAACTATACAGTTGAATTGAAAACCTCCTTATTTTAGGAAGTCGGTTAAAAATAGCATTTAGCTGTCTGAATTTATTTTAACCACTTCTTGACCGATTTTGATGAAGAGTATTTTTAGTTTAGGCAAGAAGTCAAACAACAAAAAATATAACACACAAACTGAAAGTTGCTAAAAAGTTAGTGCTTGCGATTTGTAGAACTATAATTATTTATAAGGACAAAAAGATGAAGTCGATTAATAAAACATAATAAAATTTTGGATATAATATTTCTGCCTCGATAAACAATGTATTTAAGATAGTAATGTGTCGTACCGTCCACTCACCGGCAGCGGCGGCAGAGGATGCCGCTAGCAAAAAGCGGGAGAAATACGCGGCAATGGAGCTACAATATTATTTTGTACCCATCGCCGTTGAAACCATGGGCAGTTGGGGAGCGGATGCCAAAAGCCTCGTCAGTGAAATTGACCGAAGACTGAAGGACAACAGTGGTGACTCCCGTTCTGCTTCGTTCCTGGTGCAAAGGTTGGCTATTGCCATACAGCGTGGCAATGTTGCTTGCGTTATGGGCACCTTTCCACCAAGGTCGATGCAGGATGGGTTTCAATTGACGAAATTTTAATTTAAATTGATTACTTTTTTACATGCTTTTAAAATTGTTAGTTAAATAATTACACATAAAATAAATATATATTCTGTATTAAGTTAATATATTGTATATTTCAAATAAATATTATTTGTCTAGTAGATAGTAATTTAATTTAAAAAATATTCAGCACAAATTCGTGTCCAGGATTTTAGTTTCACAAAGTAAAAAAAAAACAATTCAGAACGAAAACTAATCTAAATAAGTACCTAGATACTACAATTAAAATCGAAACAACTAGACTTTTGAAACAAGAATCCGAGTAGAATTGCTTTTTGAGGTGTTTTTATTTTCTCTGTTTCTTTAATTAAAGTTCACTCCAGTGAATTTCAGTTGAAGAATTTTCGGAATTTGAATATTCTTAATCTGAAATTCACTTATAATATTGGAAGATTCGAGGCTAGAGTGAATAGATATCTTCTAGATTTACGTGTTCAGGTGTGATTACACCTCGGCCACACCATCGTTTATCATCAGGCGAGTTGGTGGTCAAGCGTAGATCTATCTATTTACTACAAAAAAAAAAACAGCAATTAGAGTTCCGTATACGAAACCTTACCTTATAATTTCGCCATGTCCGTCTGTCTGTCTGTGTACTAGAAACGTAGTCCTAAACGAAACCTTACCTTATAATTTCGTCATGACAGACAGACATCTGTCTGTGTACTAGAAACTTGTAATTTAGTATGAATACGGAAGTTAATATTAATTACGTCAACAAAATCATGATCATTATCATCATTATCTCAGCTACAAGAAGTCCACTGCTGGACATAGGCCTCCCCCATGGCATTCCAAAAAGACCGACGATATGGTAGAATACAATCTTAAATTTTCTAGGGTATATTTCCTACATGTAAAGTGGGACTGGTTTTTTTCTTGCCTTCCCCTTACAGTGGGGTACCGTTGGATAGGTAATCAAAAAATGTTAAAGTTATATGTAAATTGTTTTTTGATTTAGTGATATATTTAAAAAGTTTATGTTCAGTGATAATTTTTGTTAGAGACATCTGTCGACTCCACATCCCCGGACAGTTGTTTATTACGAAAAAGTTCGCTCGTTCTATAGTTTTGCGAGATATGTATAATTAATATTACAAAAAAAAACATATGACACTCGGGGAGTGAAAATAAATCTATCAACATCTTACACATCAAAATCGATCAAGCCGTTAAGGCTGTAAGCGATCATATAGAAACATACATACACTCGAAAAACTTAACCTTCCTTCTTACGCAGTCGGGTAAAATTCATACTGTATCTTATCGTGAGAAACCATAAAGTATGGCTAGTATATAGTAACAATTTATATATAGAAACATAACACTTACAATAGAATTCACGAGAATACTTCGTGGGTTCGGTGTGCTATCCAATATCCGCCAAACTGCAGCGGCGACAGTGCGATGAAAAATAGGGTGTCCTTGGCGAAATAAATCACGAGAAGGGTTCCGCACAACGTAATTTATTAAATGAAAACCTTCAGATGTCACTTATCTTGCTTGGTTTTCTTCTAAGACATTTTATGTACAAGGTTACGCGGAATTTATTATGGAATCTCTTCAATCGTAACACTGCACCTTACACAAAAATGTCGTCTCAGCGGCAGTAGGTAACTCTATTTGTCTGTGAGTTTTTTTTTTCAACCGACTTCCAAGGAGGAGGAGGTTCTCAATTCGACTGCATGCTTTTTTTTGTATGTTTGTTCAGCAATTACTTTGCCAATTATGCATTGATTTTGACTCCTTTATTATTTTTATTAAAAAAGTTAATTATTTTAACGATATTTATGCCGCAGACTTTACTCGCATGTATCAAAATTAAATTTAATAATTTTATCCCCAGATAAAAAGGTTTCAAATATTCAAGTGAATAAAATTAATAAATGGTATGTTTATACACTTTCTTTGCCCCGACGTGTTGCGCCCCCCTTGACATTTCCCTACGCCCCCTTAGTTGGGAACTCCTGCTTCATTCGAGTCCTTTATGGTTAACGAAAATATTGTGACGAAACCATATCAATGTCAAGTTATTTTCAGTGGCCAGCTGCTTAACTAGTAACTACTTACCTCGTTAAGTTGAAAATATGCCCTTAACCTTAAGCGCGCTCCATCGTAGCCCGTAACTGTTGCCTTACCTCGTTAAGTTGAAAATATGTTAAGTGAGTTGACGGTCAAGCGCAAGCCTATCGACGAATAAAAAAAAAGCCTAACAGTGTCCGGCATGCCACTTGAGAATCATTGGTTACCATTCTGACTAAGTTTAAGTACTTTTAAACTCTGATAATATAACATAATATATTTCTGGACTAAGTGTAAGTGTAAGTACTTTTAAACTTGGATCATATTAATATCGTCACTTAATAAAATATCTATTTTTTGCATACAATTCCTGTCCTTGCATGGTTGCCTGGAAGAGATCGCTCTAAGCGATAAGGCCGCCAATTAAAACCCTAGCCCTAACTACTTAATGTTAGATAGATAGATAAACTCTTTACTGTACACTCTTAGATGTACACTATTAAACTAAAACGATTTTACAGATTATTATTTTATTATTATTGTTTTTTTTTTATCTTTGTTATTTTGTTATCATGTGGTTTTTAATAAAGTGTTATCTATCTATCTAATAAGTTGAGCTATATAATTTGAGACCCTCTTGACCACCATACAATTTAGAAGTTATTTCTGTTTAGTACATACAGCCAGAAAAATCACTATCATTTTGAGCGATATATAACTTAAGCGTTGAAAACAAAAACTGTACATTAACGGTCTCACCGAAAAACGTTACATAACTTTAAGCAATGCATAACATATTTTGTCAACTTTTCGCTGACACGTAATGACACTTGCGGAAAGAAGACAGAGAATTTACGAGACGTTGGTTAAAGTTAAGTAGGTAACGTTTTTCGGTAAGTCCCTAAAAGTTAAACTTGAAGATTTAATTTTAACTTGACATCGGTATTCTCAATATACATTTTGTTTTCAGCTCTCAAAATTGCTTTTAATTTAGAAACAGAAAATGTATTTATGGTAAACATTTTGTATTCTGAATTTTGTCTCTTATTTCTTCGAACAAAATAAATAATTCCATTGCAGTCTACTTTCAATTAAAATTTGAATAAAAGCTCATGATTTCTTGGCATCCTAATTACTTTTTCTATGCATAATTTAAGTCCATTATTCGAACAAGTCTCGTTCATTGCTAATTAAGTTAAATTTTAGCTCCGTGCTTTTATTTTCATGTTATTTTCCCCGCGTGCGATGAAAAACATCGTACATTTTTATTGTTAATCAACCAGGCCGTTTTATATCTAAGAGGCAGTCGTCGACCCGGATCGGGCTATCGGACGATATATTTTATCGACACTTAACATAACACGGAGCAACGCAGTACATCACTAGTGGCCTCATATTACGTATGCGGCCGGAGCCGAACAAAGACCCTTTACGGTCTTGTTTATCGTCGACCGCAAGGCATTCCTAACAAAATGCTCGTTTAAGCAACCACTTCGAAAACTTTCTTTGAACAGAAGCCGTTTGATATTCCGTTATCGACTTTTGTTCGATAAAATACTTAAAATATCGACACCGACTTACCGAACTTTCCAAGTTTCGACATCCCTATTTAGGATCGCATATTTTAGCGGGGAAAATGAAATCACCATGAAGACTCAATTGATTTTTATTCGATAATCATATTCCGTCCGGAGAAAATCGATAACACTTCACTTAGAAAAACTGACATTCTCGTACATCTATTTACACACATACATACATACAATAATTATGTTACATCGGAAACACTTTTAATCCTGCGATGCAGATGGAATTAACTGTCACACTCTCATTTCGTCGATGGCTGCTTGTGGGAGGTTAGAGTGGAGGGCGCCCTTCCCCCTACGCAGGGTGGCGTGAGGGCCCCCCCTCGCCTCCTCTCGCGGGGAGTTCTGTGCCGTCGACCCGTTCGGCGGCTGGTATTTCTGTTGCCTCAACTCCTGCATCGGCGGAGAGTTATTAAAGTGGCTCACATTCTTGGGCATCGTCGCGTAGCTCCCCACCTGGGGATAGCTCACGTTAGGTATCCGGAAACTGCTGTTCCTGCTTCCCAGCTTGCTCGGCAGCATCATGTTGTCGATGCTGAGACTCGGACTCGGCGGAGATTTCGGAACATCCAACGGCCCTTTGAAATTGAGGCTCGACAGATGAGCATCGCTACCCATCATTTGCTTCTTACGGTTATGCCGTTCCACGTCGACGACCAAACTGGGAGCGTGAGTCGGGTCCATGTGGTAATGCGAATGTTTACCCGATATAGTTTCGAAATGTTTCTCGTTGAATCGCTGCTGCTTTCCGCGCGACCTGCTTTTGTCTCTTTGGTAGTAGACCCCAGCAAATATTAGGACATTGAGGATGAGAAGAGAGCATCCTATGGCTATGGTGACGCTGAGAGCTGTCGAATACGCGGCGTAGCCAGCCGCTTCTAAATTGGCTAGAGTGTTCTCTGTCGTATTTGGGGCTTGTAAATCTCGGCCGGGTATAATAGTTGCGCAGGTGGCGAGTATGGTATCCACTGTGGTCAGCGCAGTATCTGGGTACATAGACCCATTTCGTCGGATCTGATCGTTGTCGTTAGGGTTCCGTGCTAGAGGGTCCGGTCGGACGATGCCTTCGTACAGCTCCTGTTCGTTGTGGTTTTTGAAGAGGTTGTGTCGTGCGGCGACGTCTTCCATCCCAGCTCGGTGGAGTTCAGGAACTAGACGCAGCCATACTGAAAGCTGGTGGGCTCGGTAGTGGTTTTTCAAACGCGGCTTCATACCTGCTGACAAAATAAATAAATAACTTTAAAACTTTTAAGCAATAATAGAAAAATAGAAAGATGGAAGAGAAGCCTTTGCCCTGTACAGTAATGACTGAAAAGAAAAGCAATAATAATTTTAGTGACGCTTTATGCATTCTCCAGATATGCCTACTACAAGAAAGTAGATAGATAATTAGAGCTCTAAGATTTCTTTGATATATATATATATATATATATACACAAGTGGCGGGAAGACGCTGGATGCAAGCCGCTTCCAATCGGTCTTTTTGGAAATCCATGGAGAGGCCTATGTCCAGCAGTGGACTTCTTATGGCTGAGATGATGATGATGATATATATGTGGTTGTAATATTATAAAGCAGACCAAATAGCTTAGAAATACAGAAGAGAGATTTGTTTACCCCTTTGAGCACCAAGAAAATAAATTATTAAACGCTTGTACTTTTAAAGACCTATTACAAAGTACCTGTCATCGAGTACAGTAGAATAGGATAGATATTATTTTCAAAGGCACGGCACTGCATAGTTGGCCATCCACAATTTTATTACTACATAGAGAAAATCACAAGTAAACATTTTATCATGAACTAGCATACCTAATAACCTACAGTTTATTAATCAAAATTTCAAGTTAGGCCAGAATCAAGTCTAGAATTATAACAAGAATCTATAAATCTCCATCATAAATTATTATGGTTCCGTAGAATTTAAGATGATGTTAAGTTTGGCTCAGAGTAAATAGGACTGAGTTATAAATATAAAGGTACAGAAAATAATGCAAATGACGCGTTAAGAACGAGTTGAGTTTATGCCTACGTCAGCTTTACATGTTGTGAAAAATATGTATATTTCCTAGATAGAATATTTAAGTCGGTGCATTACCACTTATATCGCATTGAAATGCCAAAAATCCGTACTCAGCAATATCGGTCCACGTTTTTGATGCGTACTGCACAGGAATAGAATTCTTTGCCACCATCTCTGTTTCCTGAGAACTACAATCTTGGAATTTTCAAGGCTATAGCGAGCTCCACCCTCGGCCACACGGCCGTCGCTTAACATCAGGAGCGTTGGTGGTCAAACGTAGAATCTTTCTTCGGTAAAAAAATAATTATTTATAGCTTAAATGTATTTTTTGTAGTGTATTATTGCTGCTTTTTCCTGTTTCAATTTATACTTTTGAGCAACAGAGAGGAGTAAAGACTACTTTTCGTTACTCTAATTAAAGACAATAATAATTAAAGAATTACATACTAAATTAAATAAAATTCCATAACAAATATCCAAAATTATATCAAAAATATCCCATACAACGTTAAAAACAATAACCTTGTTAAGTTTAATTAGTTAGACTTAGAAGAAGAAAGCGGGCATGTATCGAATAGCTTACAGGCGGTAGTACGCACAAGCCATGTTGGAAAGAACGCGCCAATTCAACGCTCTTGTTACCCGGAATTTGGCTTATCGTAATACAAGATCACAGTGGAATCACGTTCAGTAGTAATAAATCAGAAAAAGCACGAGTTTCACTCGCACACAGAGGCTTCCGTACTCCTACGCAACACTCTCGATGAAATTTTATTTCTAACAAAATATTGTACCTATTCTCTTTCTGTTTCCTAAGAACTACAATCTTGGAATTTTCAAGGCTAAAGTGAATATATATCTTCTAGATTAGCCACAGATATAAAGATACATATGTGAAACTTATAACATCCATCGTTTGGTGTAGTGTTAAAAACAAAACATTAAGAATTAACACGGTCTACTGAACAAATTAACTGTGCCCTAATACCACAGAAAATATAACTGTGCGTGGTACGTGAGCTGTGTTTCCTTAATCCAAGAATGAGATACAATATACGGAATAGGGAGGAAAAGTACGGTGTAGATATATATAACACAAATACAATGGCTAGTTACACTCGACGACACGATTTATCGCGGCGCCGGCACCTTTTTACACACTAGCCGTCTTACTTATAAACGCATCTTTCTGTCACAAGGGAACCGTCACGCGTGAAAACGGAACAAAGCACTGCTTAACTTTTTAGTTAAATAGTGTAAAATGCGCGAAAATATTCAGCGTCTATAAGTAAGACCCTAGACGAATTGTTAAATAAATACAATATTAATTATGCTACAAACTAGATTTTAAGACTGACTTATTAGATATTAAGGATAACTTTTTCACATATCAATGAATGACAAAATAGACTGGACCTAAGACGCTTTTATCACCTTCCTTGTATTCTATTTTTAGTGGAATAAACTCATTTCATTGCCTCAGTGCTTGTATGCCCTATCTACCATTGGTAAAATATCACAATAGAAGAGTTTAATGCCCTATTTTTTTTTAAAGATATAATTGTAAGGTTTGAAAGTTTTTTTTATACATAAATTATATATACTCTTATATTCATCTATTATAAAAAAGGAGGTCCAAGCCTTACAAATATAGATTTTTGGAAAAAATAGAGCATTAAACTCTTCTACCGTGAAATTTTACAAATTGTAGATAGGGAAAACAAGCACTGAAGCAACGATATGTTTAATAATCGGATCGTTCCTTGTAAATGGGCTAAACAAACGTACCAAGGCTACAGACAATGTTTACGAGTATAGAGAGTTCAATTTACTGGAATGTTGCCTCTAAGCTAAAAGTAACTCTAATAGCTCGTTTATATAAAGCCGTTTGTGGTTAATTACTTCCCGGAATGGCGCGGAGGCAACTCAAAATAAGCCTTTTTATTGATAATTAAATTTTGACATCGTCTTACCTCGACGACTTGATGAAATTAACATGATAATATAAAAAAAAAACCGGACAAGTGCGAGTGAGACTCGCCGACCGAGGGTTCCGTACAAACTAAATAAAAGGGGAAATCATATATTTTTTTATATTTTCCTTTATAAACCGAAAAACATACATCATAAAAATATTTAACATATTACTTGCTCACTACTCGGATCCGAGTAGGTGCTATAGTAGCGGCGCTTCCCACTCGGATCCGAGCGAGCGATCGTTTGAGGCAGCCCTCATTCCATGCATAGAGACACTATTTTTTTGTGATTAAATTAAAAATGTCCAGTTTTCGGATTTTTTCCTATATGTGTACTCTAACACAATGCTTCTTGCCAAATTTCAGAGTTCTAGGTCAAAAGGAAGTACCCCATAGGTTTTGATTCCTCTGTGAGTGTCGAAATGTGCGTTTTTTACGATATATTCGGCTAAGTATAACTTTTTTTTTACGAAAACTGAGAAATTTTATTTTTCTTTCTGCAGCAAGATACTATGGATCTGCATATACGGTTTTATTTTCAACTCGATGCCTTCACACGTTCCCGAGATAAAGGTCTTGACACCCGGACATACGGACGGACAGACGAACAACAAAGTGTTCCTATAAGGGTTCCGTTTTTTCCTATTGAGGTACGGAACCCTTAAAATAAGGGCATGCTTTTATTAGTGCTATTAAAAGTGCTTACTGAGACTAAATAAAAAGTGGCTAGATCGTGTCGAGGCACGCTTAAGGTAGGGTTCCGTAGCTAATGCTGTAATCTGGAAAAAAAACTACTTGGCAAGTATTGTTGTCAATGACCTCTGTACTATAATAACTTAAGTGTTTTACATATTTATATCTTGAAAAGTTGTAATCAATGAGTACTTAAAGCAATTTTCATTGAAAGTATTTCATAAGGTCTACTACCTACCTATGGTTATTATGGTTATATTTTCTTAACTAAGTTAACATTTTTTTTTCTATGTACAAAGAGTAGGAAGACGGATATCCGCTCGGATATCAGCTCCCGCAAGCAGCATTCGTTCACGAGTTGAAGCATGTGCCAGCCCGAGCCGAGCCAACCATACTTGAGGGAAGAGGGCGACCCGCCAGACACAGCCGCCGCAAGCAAACACCGACGCTTTTCCTATTTTATATTAATGCTCTCTTATTCAGCAACTGTACCGCCGCGTTCCGATCAGCTAGTCTAAATACGAGTAATAGTACATTGTCATCCAATTAACCCATGCATGCAACATTCCAACTCAATCGAAAACCGGGAAGTGGGTCAAATTTAACTTGCAAGTTTTGATTAAAGACACCGAGAGAGGTGAAACTAAAATAAATGTTTGTAAATGTAGGAGCACAAAGAACTAGAGAAAATATTTTGGGATACAAATCGGTTAAGTACATTGTTGGATGGATCAAAGAGATCATTTTATAGAGAAGCCTCTCGGTTGAGAAGGGTAAATATATTTTTACTAATATTCAGTGATCCGTTTGCGAAAAAAACTTGTGAAGCAAACGCTAAGATTACTGAGAAAAGCTATTCCATTTAGACAATTCTGCTAAAATAAATATCCAAGGAAAAAGGACAAAATTTTGCTCAAACTAGAAATAAATATGAAACTACAACTAAAACGCCACAGTGCCATACGCAGTTTAACCGACTTTTAAAAAAAAGGTTGTCAATTCGATTGTATTTTTTTAAAAGTGTCACCTCATATATTTTAAGACATTTTAGTCATCATGTTTTATAACAGTGATGCTGGATGGCGCTTACACTAATATAATGTTTTTCTTTAGGTATGTAGGTATGCGACAGGCTATGGTCGGAGTCTCTCTACAAGATAACTGAGGGCCGATGGGGCCGAAAATTTCTACAGTGGAGACCACGCACCGGCAAGATCAGTCACGAAATGGACAGATAGTGAGTTGACGCTCAAGCGCAAGCCTATTTTCAACCGACTTCAAAAAGGATGAGGTTCTCAATTCGACTGTACATTTTTTATGCTTGTTACCTCATAACTTCGACTGGGTGAACCGATTTTGATGACTCTTTTTTTATTAGAAAGCTGGTGCTTCTCGTGTGGTCCCATTTCAATGGCATCCATGAGAAGTCGGTTGCTTCAGTATTTTAAACTATAATTATCGAATTTTAAAAAGTCGGTTAAAAGGAGTTTCGTCCTCTTTCTATCAGAAAGAAAACAGGGGGGCAATTCAGTTATTCAATACCGATCCGTAACTGAACCTTGTGCGAAACATTTCCTGTCGGCTGCTATCTTTTTTGATTTAGTAACGAGCGAAGGACGTGTTACGTTTCATCAAATGTGTCAATTGTATGACATAAAAGTGACTGAATAAAATAAAAAACTATGGCGGCCGGCGGGAAACACTCCACATATGGTTCGGCTATGGAGCGGTCTTGAATAAATGAATTGGGCCCCAGTTTGGGCGCTCACTCCATCATCTGGCCATGTACGTATCTGGTCATTTGCGTATCTGGTTAAATGCGTATCTGGTTAAATGCGTCTATTGGCCTCTTGCGTTCTTGGTCATATGCGTCGATCCCATCCCATTCTGTATAGGTGTTAAACTGGCTGTCATATACCACAAAATTACTTCTAAGGCCGGAGCTATGACAAATATATTATAATTGACACCATTTCCGACATAAACCATCCAATCGTGACAAAGCAAACCGAGCCGAACACGCTAAGACGCACATCCGAACATTAATTTCATGCACAAGACAATCCAACCCGAAACAACGATAAATCTCTCGGCTTCTCTCGAGGTCTATACAGGGTGTTTGGGTATACTTTGAACCTACAACGATAGTACAAATATTTTACTCAAAAATGTAAGTTTATACGTCAAACTTTAACGTCGTGAGACACCTGGGACACGTAAAATATTGAAACTATTTAAAAAAGATTCATGAAAAGTTGTTTTATTAAAGCATAAATTTATCTCATTCGTGAGTAGAGCACTTTAAAGTAAAAAACCGGACAAGAGCGAGTTAGACTCGCCCACCGAGGGCTTCGTTCAAACTAGTAGATAAAAGGGGGATTTTTGATTATATTTTCCTTCATAAATCGAAAAATATACATCGTAAAAAATATTTAAAACCCTTTTAACTTGTGCTAATTAAGCTCTTTCATATGATACCCTACATGATACGGTTAAAGCATTTTGAAATATGGACCCTCCTTCCTTGATTCAAGACTCAATTTTTTGTGATTTAATTAAAATGCTCAGTTTTTGGATTTTTCCTATGTGTGTACTCTAACATAATGCTTCTTGACAAATTTAATAGTTCTAGGTCAACGGGAAGTACCCCATAGATCCCTTTGTGAGTGTCAAAATGTGCGTATTTTACGACATATTCGGCTGTAACTTTTTTACGAAAACCGAGAAATTTGATTTTTCCTTCTGCAGCAAGGCACTATAGATTTGCGTTTATGGTTTTAATTTCAACACGATACCTTAACGCGTTCCCGAGATACATGTATTGACACCCGGACGGACGGACAGACAACAAACAAACAACAAAGTGATCCTATAAGGGTTCCGTTTTTTTTTTCCTTTTGAGGTGCGGAACCCTAAAAACATGATTTTACGCTAGCGGCAATGTGCGATATGTTATCAAACTAATATACCGGCCCGACCCGTTTTATTAGAAGTTTCACAAAAAAAGGCAAAACAAATCCAAAAAAATTGGTTGTCTGTAAAGTCGGTTAATGCACGATAGTTTAACGTGACAACGTCATAACAAAACATTGACGAAATGATTGCATACTTTTATGAATACAATTGAGCTCGACAATGAGCGTAAAGGGACACTTTTTCGCGCGTGCAGCCGGCGTTCATCGATTTATTAGACGTTTTTGCGTCAAAAATATGAACTTACTAAGACAATAATCGCCCTGAAAGCTTATAGTATATTTATGCTTCACAAAAACAAAAATATATTTGGCCTTACTCTTTTCACCAAAAACTAGTTTATTTGTCATTTAAAGGCTTATGTTTGACCACCAATTTGCCTGATATTGAATGTACACAAAACAAGGTTGATCTATTCCAATATAGGCTGAAATTATAATGATATCTTCCTTGATGTGTGCGTCAACGGCGAATATTGTTAACTCCAATTGTGTGCTTTGTGTGGATTGCAAAGATGATTATTATTACGTAGCGAATAGTACATTACGCCTTCGGCATTGTATGTATGTAATTATATAGTTGTAAGAAGGCTTTGGACGGGTATTTTTAAGGCGTTTAGTGTCGAGGTCTTGTTTATTTTACATTATTGTTGTATTTATTATACATTACTTGTTTACAATACATTTCTTTGAGTTCTTAAAATGTAGAAAATACCCTCACACAAACATATCTGTCCGAACATCCAGTACAAGGCAGATTCATGAGGCCGCCCGTATAAATTGAGTCGAGACGTCATCATTTTCATAATCAAAGACTGTTTGAATGGCGAGATTCGGTGCCTTCCTTGAAACGGTTTTTGGAAACACCTGCCCGTGCCTGGTAATTGCTTTTGATGACGTGTGCGTATAGAAGAGGAATAAGATATGAAGTCACGCGTATCATGAGTTACACGTACTGTACATCGCTACGATTAGTATGTTATCTTGAAACAACGATCTCCGCAGAAAGAGAAAACGTGATATTGCGAACTGACACAGCAGTGCTGTCTCTTTCACTTGGAGCTTCGTTATTACACGCGTAAAAATTACCACATTGTTTGGAAAATTAAAATCGTAAGCGGCAGTTTTAAATATCAATAAAAAAAATTGGTTTTAACACGTTATTGAAGCAAAGAGGAGACATATTGTGAACTAGGAGGTGAAAAGCCATAATTTTTTCAGTATTTATTACGATTGGGTCAGTCTTACTGCGACACTGAAATTATGATTTTCTGAAGATATCGAAAATACAGCTCAATTCTTTCAAGATCTTAATTCCACATTATACGCGTTTTAGAAAACTACATTCACGTTTTCTTAAAGCGAATTACTTTGATTATAGGATCTTTCTTTGTAGGAGTTTTCTTAAAGCGATTTTTTTTGAGAAACCGGTTTCGGGTTCAAATTAAAAAAAATCGAAGGTACTACTGGTATTAATATAAGTGGCATTTTGACTTGGGCAACATAGAACATCGGAGTAATGAAAGGCCAAAGTTCTGACACTCAAATGTTAATAAAGTATACCTAGGCACAACTGTAACTATTTTCATACCCATTAGCAACGCAAGATAAAATTTAGATCTGAGATAGGAACTATTTCTATTACTCCAAAATGTCTGCGTTTCGAGCAATTGTAAACATCAGAATGGTCCCAAGGCGTCATTCCCGCAAGCTCAGCGCAGAGGTTTGAATGTGTCAGCCATCTTGATGACCCACATTAGGGCTTGTAAAATGTTCACACGTTTGCCAGCCGTAAGCGAGCGAGATTGTTATGAGGTGAAGCGGAAAATTCATGAATATCTTATGTTAGGTAGTTGATTTGTTGGCGTTTCTTATGACTACGGTGGTATCTTATCTTAGTATCTATGACAAGTCTGGGAATAAAAACAAAAAGAAACTGTTATAAGATTCAATCCAAATGCGGTGCCGTGATACTTAGCGGTCGGCGACTGATCAGCGTATTACAGCAACGAAAAATGGTGTTGGCAAAATCATGCCGCTCCGAAAGTAGGTTAGAATCGGACTCTTAATTTTAATAGTTTCCCCGTTATAAAAGTATATCAAAATAGCTGGACGTGGCGGGACAGAAATCGAGAGGGGATATCGAATCTTACTAGATTCGATATCCCCCCTCGATTTTTAAATTGAAATTAAAATTCAATATATTATATTTTAATTTTTGAATTTATTATATCGCACGAAGTCGCGGCAAATATGATAGTATAAATATGACCAAATTTCAGACAAAATACCAAACAAAAAGCAATACCAACACAGTTACCAAAATCAACTAATCAATAGAATCGACAAAAGTCACACAAAGTATGGATTCTGTTTCGCAAAGAAAAACAGCATTATAAATTCCATCAAGCCATACAAATAGCCTCCGAATTCAAATACAAAGTTCCAACACGTACAAGTACAAAATACACTGACCTATTTCAGAATACTTCTCTTGTGGAGTTGTTTCCTTTTACTCCAACCGGTCGGAATTCGTTTTGTGCGATTCTATTGTTATTTATCACATATAAGAGTAGGTATATATAACTTATTTTGCTTGAGAAATCTAGTGGTTGATAGTTGTGCGAAAATGGTTGAAAATTACTGAATGGTCATGACGTTTCGAACACTTCGTAGCGTCCGTGGTCACAGGTGAGACCAATTATGTATACGTAGATAGGTTTCCCCGGCTCTGCGAAGCAAGCCCCAAGTAAGGTAATCACCCGACTCGTCTTCAGTTGCGACACGTCATGCAACGCTGTTAGTCGCGTGTTGTGACTTGTGAACATTGACAATGCCATCCTCTGTGAGTCAAAGCCTCTGTGTTTAAATTGTGCAACACCAAGATATATAAGGTCAAGATATTAATCTTTTCTTCAAAACTCCTGAGAACTGAGATTTGGCATGCTTTTACTTCATTTTCAGTGAGCATAATCTCTCTATAGTGTAGAGACTTGATGACAGTTGTTTTTCTGCTATGAAAATATTAATGACTAAGTATCGCTTATTATTTTTACGCAAGTCCCATGGTGGTATTTATCATGCAGACTTGTTGTGATTGATAATTCAATTATTTTTGTAAGAAAAATATTGAAATTGGGTGAAAAATAATAAAGATACAGCGATATCAGTGTACACAACGCAAAAACGAGAAAAAAAGAGTTTGCAATCATCTGGTTTATCACGTAATCATCCTCGCTCGCTCACATGTATATACTGTTAATATACTCTGTGCTCACACACAGATACAACTTACGTAGTAAGTAAGTGTGCTGTCAAGTTCATGATATCACTGACCATATCGGCAAAGCGGTCGCGTTTGTATGGGATTGACATAATGTAACGAAATGTCACGTGACGGCACGTCACATTTTCTTAGCATTTCGAAACGTAAGCGTTTGTAGAAATAGAAACGCTTGCCACTTGTCTAAGCCTGGTCACGTCAAGGCTTGTTCTGTGAGTCACTTTTGTACTTTGCCGATTTTATTAATAAGGAAACATTAAAGTCATTATACTACAAAGGTCAAAGACCTTTTTGGAAAGTGCTCTTAAACAAACAAAGAATACTCGTAGTCATATTTTCGACTGTAGCATTAGCTACGGAACCCTGCGATATGCGTATCTCGTCGTTCTGACGTTAAGCGATATTATGAGGCGTGATGGAGCGTCTAAACCGATTCTTTTGCGATTTAAAGACCAGATTATATTTTCAAAGATACTATCAAGAATGAAAAACTTTGTATCGACGTAATACTGACCTATTTCTAAATATTTCTGATGCGTAGAGTCGTATTCTTCCCAGACGACACCTCTGAACTTGTTCCTCTCGCGCGACGCCGGCAGGAGCGCTTCTTGACGAGTGTTGTCGTTTGGATTCCTGTGCCAAACAAGACAATCAATAATATTACAATTGTGATGCGTACGAGTAGTCGAGTACGGCACAGCAGCGGAACTTTCTGCCGCATTCCAAGTTTCTAGCTAGTCTACAAATTACTTGGAAACAATTTTATACATTATCTATAACTGCAGGTAAAATAATTAATATTTTGAATTCTTTCTCTAAACGAAGATCGTGCTACATATTTATATTTAAGTACATATAATCAGGAATAGGGTAGAGGAAGCATTTTATTGCAGTTTTAAAATTAGTTATTTAAGTATGAAGCAGTAGTGTGCAAGCATTACTGAATTTTAGATTGAGGGTAAATGTTTCCAGCAAAATTTCTGAGCACATTTTTATTATATTCACTATCTCAGAGTGACGAGCGTAGTGCACTATCATACAGCGTTTTGAAAGTCCAAAATGTTAAAAGCCACTGGACTGATACGTGCAAAACAACAGTCGAGAGACTTTGTCTCGCCAGTCCGTATAAAAAGTACCCTCTACTGCGCAGTTGAGTAAAATAAATTAACAACATAACCAACCGGCAACCGGAAGTCTTATTACCAAGTGAATGACCCCAGCATTATTTCGTAGACCTGCTTCCTGAAGGTGGATGATTGATTTCACGTTTCTTCCTTACAAACAGGAGAAAATTGGTGTATTCAACGCATTAATAGGGTTAGGGAGTGGGGACTACCCTGGAGTTCAGAATACTGACGGTAGATGTAGGTTGAATGAGTCATATAAAAATATGTTATATTCTG
Organism: Lycia hirtaria; assembly: GCA_947563715.1. NCBI lineage: Eukaryota > Metazoa > Arthropoda > Insecta > Lepidoptera > Geometridae > Lycia > Lycia hirtaria. The sequence goes on from OX387375.1 coordinate 34,210,169, forward strand.
TGGTTAGTAACTGTAACCTGATATTGAATTTATAATTTGGTAGGCTTCTTCTTTGAATAAATTCTAGAAATTGGCTTAGGTCCTCGAACGCGCATTTGCCTACACAAAAAATCTAATTTATTGTCCTAAAATTTCAATGAAATTGGATGATTTTGATAATAAATTATGTCATTGTATTAAACATATAAAAAACTATAACAATTTGTTTTTAGTAATAACTGAGTGTTCTGTGCTTTAGACTAATTCTAGTAAAATCACTTGTTTATAAAAAAAAAACAGGTTATGAAATAACGCATTTATGCAAGACATGTATTATTATTATTACAAATAATTATAGTTAAAAAAATTGAAAGACCGCAATAAAATTCAAAATACGCAATTCGTTTACTTGGATGATATTTTTTTCAGTTATTTTGTTAGAAAAGCCGAAGTAATGAACCTATTTTAATATTTTTTATGAGACTACCTGTGAGGTATTTATTATCTACAAAACAAAAAAGAATTATTAAAAACAATTCCTAATTGGCGGAGTAATCCCTGAACAAACATACAAAAAAAATGCAAACAAAAAAAAACAAAAAGAAGGGCTTATTTGTGGAAGTCGGTAAAAAAATATAGCCTATGATACTCAGGAAGTGAAGATGAATTAACGACACCTCGCACATCAAAATCAGCTTAGGCGCTCATAAAAAAACAAACATATATATGTACATACATACAGACAATCGATAAACATAACCTCTTAACCTCATAACCTTCTTACGCAACCGGGTAAAAATTACAAGATTTTTACTAAATCTTTCCTTAATACTCAACGAATTCTCTAAGGCTTCTCATGTCGCTTTATAGTCAGCAATTCGTATAATAAATAGCTATTCCCTTAGAATATAGAAAAATACAGAAGAATATTTTGTGTTTGTATCTTATTACGTTAGCTTAAAAGGTTAGGCATTATTTTAACCTGTCACAGCTAAGTAGGTTTGGGGGGTTCTACCCCCCCCCCCCCCCCCCGAAATCCTGGCTATTATCAAAAATCCTTCCAGGCTTCAATAATTTTATAAAAAAAAAGTTTCGCGCATGATTGTTTCATATTGATCTATTTTTGTATTGATCATTAAAGTGCTGTGAACTTTCTAATACGTTTCTAATAATTAACTAAAAATAGCCACTAACCAAATTTTTTTGGGTTCACTAATACGAAAAACAAAGCATAACGAGCGCGAAAATTGTAGTAGTGTTTTTATAGTATATTACTATAAAAACACTACACTACTACACACTACATACAATTTTCGCGAATAAACCATAAGCTATGCCCAAGTCCATAGCTGAAACCCCCCTGAAATGAATTCCTGGCTACGGCCCTGGTAGGCTTTATAAGTTAACGGTTATAGACTACCACCACAAAAAAAAATACAAAATATCTGAGGAAAAATTTCGCACTAAATCCATTTAAATCGCAAAATCAATCAATATGTTCACAATATCAAACAAGTAGTTCTATTCTAAGTCCATATAGGGTGAACTGCAATTATGAAACGCTACCCTGAACGCTACTCGACATGCACTTGGCCAATTAATTTTTAATCGGATAAAAATATATTTAAATACCTACTCATTTAATTTACAAACTACTAACTAAAAAAATCAGTAGCAAGTAAAAGTAAGGAAAATCAAAACGTTGATATTGGCAACACCAACAAAATGGACGATTCTTTCTCTACGATGATCAAAGACCGAACAATTTATTAAATAAATACGTAAGATAATGTCAATTGTGCTACTTACACGTGAAATGTTATCCCATCGTGTTTTTTTTTCACCCCAGCAGTATTTTTACACGTAGGAACGACACATGACGGCATATTTGAATTAAATTTAACACCAACAAAGCTTGCCACTCGTTAAGACGTTCATAGAGCAACTGATCGCGCGCGCTTCAAACTACTCCATATTTGAGTAGTTTTTGTCGCTTCAGTTCTAAGCATGTTCACGGTTTCTGTATTTTTCTATATTCTAAGGCTATTCCATACAAGATTAAATTTGTAAATTGGTCTCCGTATGACGCAGGTTCATTTTGATTAAATGTTGAGGAAAAACGTCACATGGCAAATCATGAGTTACTTCGGCCGAATTTTATTTTGATTCACATTCTCCCATTTAATGAAAGGAATACAAGACTTGTTTTTATTACATTTATTGGTATTTTTGAAACGTTTGGATTGTATTTAAATAGATTATTTATTAGACGGAACTCTTGATTACTGTTTTTTTACGAAATAACGAAATATTGATTACTGTTTTGTAAAATTAATATAAGAGAGGGAGAGAAAAAATAAAATACTGTGGATATCTTCATGAGGCAAGCGCAATCCAATGCGGAGTGTTGTCAGGCGAGTTAGCGGTCAGGTGTAATACTTTTATTGAACATAACAGGTATATATCTATACCCGACTGCATGAAAACGGTTATTATAGTGTAAGTTACGCTTGTAATAAAGTATGCGCAGTCTGGTTGTCTTCAAACGAATAGTGGATAGGTATCTTTTAGCCAAGCGTGCTCCACTTTAGACAAAGTCTTCGCTCTAGTGAGACAAAGTCAAACGCAAACCTATTCAATATATATTATAAGTATTCGCTTAAAAAACTATAAAAAAATACTTTAAAATACGCGATTCGGAGTTACTTGAATGATTTAATTTTCCAGATATTCTGTTATCAAAACCAAAATTCTGAATTGATTTTGATAATTCTATGGGGCCTGTAAAGTTTCAAACATAAAATATATATATTTATTTTTTTAAATGAGAAGCAGAATATCTTACCCGCTCTTGGCGAAGTTAGAGATGAACAACATGATAGATTCTGCTAGCGCCACCTCGGATTTGGTGTAGTTCTTGGGAAAGTGTCCGAATCCGTCCACCAGTGGAGCTCCGAAAACGTACGGCAACTCTTCGCCGTGCACCGCTCCTGTTCTCTGAAACAAAAAAAAACATTAGCTAACCAATACAGATAACATTTTTTTTTATACATTATAGATCGCCAACTCGCCTGATGTTAAGCGACGGTGTGGCCGAGGATGGACATATAATTATAGTTAAACAACTGAAGTGAACGAATTCAAAATACTCAATTTCGTTTGGGTATTTCCCAAAACTATGTCGTCCAAACTTGGACGATTTATTTTTGCCAATTATTTTGTTTTAATAACGCTAATTTTGATTAAAAAAATATATGTAGCGATAGTATTTGTTAACAGATTTTCATAATAATTGGCAGTTTAACTTTCGATATTTAATATTAATATTCTCCATTAATGAATTTATGAATATGCATCTCACAGAATCTTCATTCTTGTTTGAAATTACTGAAAACTTGTTTGAAAATATGACATTGTGATACGATTAATGATAGTATTTTTTTATCAGCATTTTTTCCTTTTTATATTACATAATAATGTTTGTATCTTTGACGTGCCTAGTATAACATAAGTAGTTATATGGTGAATAAAAATATTCTATTCTATTCTATTCAAGAATTTCGAATATGATCTCATTTTGTGACCACAGACCGTTTTCGACAAGTATTGTTGCAAAAGGTTGCTTGCAAAATCTATTACTTTTAAAACTACTAGGTAAGCTTATTAGCTTACCTAGTCTATTGACTATAAACTTACAAACATACAAGTAATCGTTTAAAAACTATAAAAATCGACTTCATATTACGCAATTCGTTTACTTGGATGATATATTTTTCCAGTTATTTTGTTATAAAAACCAAAACTCCACAGATATTGATAAAATTCCATGGGACTACCAAGTATAATAATACCCTTTCAAAAACAAAAAAAAAAACAGTACCGAGGTAGTAAGGTACTGATTTTGTACCTGGAGTACTCGAAGTCTCGAGTAATCGGAGAACATAGATAAATAATAAAACAATAAAATAAAATAAAAAACCGACGAATTGAGAATCTCCTCCTTTTTACGGTTCCGTAGTAAACAAGGAACCTTTATAGTTTCGGCGTGTTCGTCTGTCTGTGAAGTCGGTTCACTAAATTTCTGTGAATTATAAAGCAAAACAAAAAAGATCAAAGTAAACTCTTGTAATGCGACAAGGACGTAAAAAGTTTCGTGAAAAATGGTGATAACTCCACCGTCGGTAACTAGGATTTACGTTGAAACTAGAAGAATGCAGGTAAAAACTAAATAAAAATGTTACACAGGGTTAAGTTAAGTTTATATTTTACGTTATGAAACACAAGGTAAGAAGAAAATTAAAAGCTGATATGAAGCACGGCACGTTTGCACTGCAAAAATATATTTCTTTTCTTTTGTTTATAATGCATTTCCATTTTATCGATTGAACGTTTTAGTTGAGTTTTATTTTATTTTACGACTTCTAGCTTAGCCTACTTAAGACAAGTATAAGTTTAGAAAACGGCTGAACCAATTTTGATGAAACATAAGCAACAGCTAAGAACCTGAAGATGAAATCGTCTTTCAAACAAAAAAACTAGATCAAAATCGGCCCATCTGTTTGATACAAGCTTTGCTTAGTGTTGTGTGAAATGTTCAGCTCCTTTGGTGGTCGGGTAAAAGATCTCAATTTGTCATTTTGTCAAGATTTGCTATTATTTCAAGAATAATAATCTATTATTAAAATCTTTTGTCTAATTATAATATCTCGCTTGCAGTAAGCAAATTCTACTTTTTTACCATGTTAATTTTAACTTGAACTCTGGATCTTAACTAAGCCATCCCAAGAGAGGTCAACACATTTTGGATTCTATACACGCAGATAGTTTTCTTTTTTGGAAATTTTTATTGTTAAAATGTGACACAAAAACAGACTACATATGACCAAATTGTTTTCGACTATAACCAAAATTCACATACAAACAAATATTAAGTCTTTATAGTTGGCCTTATTATCAAAATGCATCCAGAATGTTCATGTTTTCATAGCATAATCTAAAGGATTACCATATTATCTGGACGCAGCACTACTCTGCAATATTCACAAGCCCCGTAAGCCTTCCAAAGCATGCAGTGTTCTTTTTGGGTTTAAGCGTCATATGAGAATAATTTATATAACTTTGAATAAATTCAGTGAATTTTATTTTATATGTTACTGTCAAAGAATTTGAAATGAACTGTGTATTACTTTAAAACAAGCCAGAATGTTTATAACATCCTTTATTGATAATCTGTAGGATAAAAATAAAGAGAAACAATGTATCTCTTTTGGCGGAACTTATCTTGCACAAATCACATCTGAGAAAAATATAATAAGCTTTAGTCTTATTTTAAGAAATATATTGAAACATCACACGATGGGGTGGAGTTGAATAAAATCTAAATATTTTAAGAAATATATTGAAACACCACACGATGGGGTGGAGTTGAAAAAAATCTAAATTTTATATGTATGCATGCAGTACCCTATTTTCACCCGACTGCGTAAGAAGGAGGGTTATTTTATTATGAAAACTAACGTGCTTGTTACACATTTTTATTTTGAACAAACGGGTTACTCAATACTCACATCTATTTTTGAGCCGAGTTCTCAGACTAAAGTTTCAACCGCATACGGCGGTCTTTTTCAAAAGGAGCAGCGCAGACGTCACTCCCGAAGGACGGCTCAAAAATAGACGTGAGTAACCCGTTTGTTCAAAATAAGGAAAGTTATTTTTTTCGAATGTATGTACGAGTATGTATGTACGTTTGTATATGACAGCCTGCAGCCTAAACGGCTTGCCTGATTTTGATTCGCGAAGTCTCGTTAGATTAATTTTCACTTCCTGATTGTCTTAAGCTATATTTTTTGGAATAATAATAATACATCTCTTGCAAAATTAAAAAAATCGGTTTTTCGTAACCATTAATGAGCTATTTCGCACTAGAATTATACAAAAAATGTGCATTTATAATTTTTTACAGCAATTTCACGCATATTTTTTCGCAAAAAAGTATACTCAACAACGTGTCAAGCGTAACGAAATCGTAATTTAGACTCAAAAACTGCTTTTCTGCAGTCGGGTAGGTATTTTGTAATTCTTTTAATATGTACACACTTGTTATTTTCTTTGTAATTTTACAATGGCATTTTGTAGCCGTTTACAAAACACATCTACATGCAAAATTTGGTTTATGTAGGTCTCATAGTCTCTGAGTAAAATGACTGTGACATACGGACAGACAAACAGACGGATGGACACGGCGAATTTATAAACGTTCCTCATAAATATTGAGGAATCCTAGAATTACTAGATTGAATAATATAATTATAGTTTAAAAAACTGAAACAACCGACTTCTCATGAATGCTATTGTCAGAACTAGACCAAATTGAAATGGGACCACACGGGAAGCACGAGGTTTCAAATAAAAAAAGTATCATCAAAATCGATTCACCCAGTCGAAAGTTCTGAGGTCACAAACATAAAATAAAACCGGACAAGTGCGAGTCAGACTCGCTCACCGAGGGTTCCGTACAAACTAATAGATAAAAGGGGGAAATCATATATATATTTTTATATTTTCCTTCATAAACCGAAAAATATACATCGTAAAAATATTTATAAATCTGTTTTAACTTATGCTAATGAAGCTCTTTCATATGATATCTCAAATGATACGGTTAAAGAACTTTAAAATTTGGACACTCATTCCTTGCATAAAGACACTATTTTCTTGTGATTAAATTAAAAATGTCCAGTTTTCGGATGTTTTCCTATATGTGTACTCTAACACAATGCTTCTTGCCAAATTTCATAGTTCTAGGTCAACGGGAAGTACCCCATAGGTTTTGATTCCCTTGTGAGTGTCGAAATGTGCGTTTTTACGACATATTCGGCTGTAACTTTTTTTTACGAAAACTGAGAAATTTTATTTTCTTTCTGCATCAAGAGACTATGGATCTGCGTATACATAAAATTTAAATTTCAACACGATACCTATACGCGTTCCCGAGATAAAGGTCTTGACACGGACAGACGGACAGAAAGACGGACAATAAAGTGATCCTATAAGGGTTCCGTATTTTTCTTGTGAGGTACGGAACCCTAAAAAGAAAAACAGACGAATTGAGACAGAAGAATTCCTCCTTTATTGAAGTCGGTTGAAAACGTAATAACATCGCTCATTTACAAAAGTTTCTATTCGCATGCAAGTAATAAATGTAAATTCGAAAATCCAAAGTAGTAAAACGTTTAATATCAAACAGATGTCAGCTACAGTGGTTTCAGTTTTATGGTAATTTTATGCCAATACGTAGTCCGCTCCCAGTTGCAAAATAAAATTAACGAAATTTATTGAAGCCTTTAATTGAATCGATTTACCCAAACGATACGATGCCGAATTATTTATGACAGCCGACTCGACTCATACTAAGCTGAAATTCAAATAAAATTTCCAATATTAAACTCGCAGGGGACAATGAGACGAGTATTTAATATGCGTTCATTATATTTTGAAATTGTATCGTAGATATTATAAATAGCCAAAGTGTGTTTTTATTACCTGACCGGGTAAGAAGGAGAGTTATGTTTTCGAATGTGTGTATGTTTATATATTATATCTTACAGCCGTATGTTTCTATGTTATCTCCTACAGCCTTAACGGTTGGACCGATTTTGAAACTCTTAAGTTAGACTGCAAAAACCGGTTTTCTGCAGTCGGGTATTTTGTTTTTCTTCTAATATAAATACCTACTTGTGCTGAATTTTAGGATTTTTTCGGTAATGCTACGAGAAGCCCTATAAAGTTTTCATATTCTGCAAACTAATAAATCTACAAATTCATGGTTATCTATAGAAATACAACATATCGTCGTTCACGCGACTAACTGTCATAACTCATTTTTAAAATAATAAAAACCGTTATTTGGAATGCAATATTTAAAGTATCAATGTAACATTAAAGTGTAAGTAACTATGAAAGCTACTATCATAAGATAAATAAATAATAAATAAATAAATATTTGTGGACATTTCACACAACACCATCTAGCCCAAACTAACCAAAGCTTGTACTATGGAACTAGATGGCTGATAGAATACATATATACTTTTTTTTTTTTTTATATATATACCTACATATGATACATAGAAACAACTAATAGATGTGCAAACAACTAATTTAACGATAAATTTACGAATATTTTTGAAGAAACAACCTAATATATAGACTGATTCTTTCTAAAGTGTGATATCCTCACATTGTCATGATAGAATATATAACATTGTAATTTAAATATATATCAAATGTTTATATTTCACAATTCTATCTTGAAAAAAATTAGAACTTTCAATTTGTAAAAATTATTTGTATTTTTTTTTCTGGTGTAAATTCAATTAAATCATAATTAAGTTTTGTTTTAAGTAAATGTGCTGTATAAATTCTTGCATGTAGTTTATACCTGTAATTGAAGTACCACTCAATATGCATCTCACTTTTGTACCTTATTTTTATTTGATTTGTCTTGGTGGTGGCTTTGCTGGTGTAACAATGAAATAAATAAATAAATATCCGAACTGAAAAACGCTTTTCCTATACAGTTGACTGAAATGAGTCAGAATAGTTAGTCATGCGATAGAAAATGTTTTCAATGATTTTTTTTTTATACAATGGTTGGTGGTCACCAACCATTTACTACGATTGACCACCAACTCGCCCGATGTTAAGCGATGTTAAGTTATTTTTGAACACTCTGTGATTACAACTTTTCGAGATTAAATATGGACTACATAATTATAAATAGGAATATGTAGTACAAAGGTCACTGACCTTTTGGCAAAATCCTATTAATCCATGAGTTACGCTATCATAAAACGTCAGATATTTTTATTCAAACAAATTGACATATATGTATTTTAAAAGCAGTTATTCTGATAGCATTAATTTCTGTGACGATATTAAAAAAAAAAATAGATACTCATATTTTAAATTCTTTCATAAACGTTGATTTCCATCCCCATCCCTAGTTCCCACGTTTCCATCCCCAGGGACAAAATGCGTAATTCATATTAAGACATTCACCGATTCCCCTCATCAGTCGGACACGCTGTAGACAAAACGGTGAACCCTAATTATAGAACCTTTAAAATTGTTCCCCACAAGATTCACCCTGTATAAAATTCAATGTGACTTAAACACAGTCAAAAGATTACAGAATGACCTTTACAAACATTCACCAGTTCACCTATATTTCACCTCATCCGTCTTCTCCATTTTACAGCCACATAAAATTCCCCTAAGTTACCGAACTGAATACCATGATAAAAGTTTTACAGCACGTCCGCCGATTTACGGACGATTTGGTGAATAGTGAAATTAGTTTAGGAGCCTTTGCAGTGATTTTAGGGGAAACAGGGTTATCTGCTTAGTCTATAAGTTAGTTGTTAACTGTGGTCATTGAATAGATTAGATTTATTTGGGTTACCAGTACCACCCAACGATGTATTTACGTAGATAGGTTTTCCCCGGCTCTGCGTGGCATGGCAGCCTCAAGTAAAGTAATTGGCCGACTCTTCTTCAGTCGCGACACGTTGGGCAACGCTGTTAGACGCGTGTCGAGACTTGTGAACGGTGACAATGCCATCTTGTGTGTTTAGAAAGTGCAACACCAAGATATTATAAGGTCAAGATACTAAAAGGTCTTAAGGATGTGGTCTTAACGTCTAAAGTGCTGAGAAATCAGTTCCTATTATGTAAACTATGGCGTTTACTATGTATCACTAGTTTTTTAGTTAGACTTTTAAGTTAAAGAGTGATTATAAACAGAAATTTACTTTATATTCAAGACTTTTTGATGAACAGGAACGTTGTTTATCCCAGAAACTATCCCACATATGAAGCACCGAGAGTGTGCTTCAGATCTGCACGAATTTATTCCTTCCTGCATTGTTAGCTGTCGAACGAATATATAATAGAAGAACGATATATTGGCATCGTTTCAGGGTGGTTTCATGGTTGATATTCCCAAAACCCGGGTAAAACACCTTAGTTTTAATGAAATAAAAAAAATACAAAACAATATAAATACCTGTGGATATACAGACTCCCTAGACTGATAATCGAACACATAGAAGAAAGTCTTGGTTGGCCTCCCGGGGCCCTCCTCGTCCGAGGCCGCCGGCCGGGGCCCTCCACTCAGCAGGTCCCCACTCTGCACCATCGGGGCCACGTACTGCGCGTCCGAGAGCGCCGCTATCGTGGCATCCCTGGTGTTGGTCGGATTCTACAACAATGGCATACAGTATCGTAATCATTGCAATAACAAGGTTGCAATCCCACTACAGTCAATATTAGCTTGGGAATGATTTGAAAAGTAAATATCAAGGAACGGGCGTATCTTCCAACTTGAATTTCTTGATTCATCTGGAACGGTTCCTTCCAACTACGATAATATAATTAAAGGAAAACGAGTATTCGACGGATCCGGCAAAGCTCTGATCCCTAAGTATGGTAAGTTTTGAAATCATATTATTTTTAGTATGATGGAAGGAAACCTGTCAGACGAATCAGGATATTCGAGCGCGAAAAAATACCCTTTACAACGATGTATAACCACTAGTGCTATCTTATTTTATTATAAAGGTTGTCAATATGTTGTCCAACCACGATTAAATATTTTCGCTGACCATCGCATAAAATCAATTTTTAATGAAAAAAAAATCAGAATAAATTTGACAAGATATTGAGAACCGCCATTTAGAGTACAACTTGAAGATTTCTTAATATCTTATATTTTTATGTTAATAAAAATGTTTTCGTGCGCTTTTCTATACAAGAAGGACTTTTCTATACTGTTTAGAAAAATGCTTTAATATACAAACTTTTGATGACAATTGCCGCAAGATTATAAAATAGTTTATTTATAATAAGCTTAAATTTTCTAATAAACACGTAAAATATATATTGATAAGCCCCCGACAAAAAAAAGCTGAACCGATTTTCATGAAACATAACTAAGAACACTCTAGCTAAAATCACCTTCCAAACAAAAAAAAAACTAGATCAAAGTCGGTTCATCCGTGTGAGAGAACTACGACGCCACAGACAGACACACAGATACACGCGCCAAACTTATAACAACCCTTTTTTTGGATCGGGAGTTAAAAATAATTTATCACTGTGTATCTCTCGCTAAAGCTAGCTTCATTGTTGGGCGTTTACGTACTATTATTATTTTTCTAGTAAGTATTAATCAAAATAATTTTCTGTGTTATTTATTTATTATTGTCTCGATGCAACGTAATGCTATTTGACCCTTTCCATAGTAATGCCAAAATGGCAGAATATACATTATACTAGAACAGCGCAATGAATTTCGGACTCCACTTTTGCATAGAAATGCTAATCGTAAATTAACATAGCAAGCACATTAACGCTACAATAATGTTGGTCATTCAGCTTTTAAAATAGTTTACTGGAGCGTTGTTTTAAAAACCAACACTTTTCAATTACGAAATACCCGAGAAAATTATTTCAGAACTAAATCTTAAGGACAGTGTCACAACATTTCAAATATTTACTTGTTAATCTTTTAAAGATTTTATTAACTTCACTATAACAACAAACTATAAACTAATAAAGATAAAGATAAAGATAATTTATTTGCATACAACACGAGAATTTTATACAACAAGTGCATAAAAGATGTTACACTAAATTTAGTCGCTTAAAATCATGTTGTGCCGATTAGGCGTACAAATGTCAGGTAGACAGCATCATGCACATGCGAAAAATTATAAAATAATAATTATTATTATTTGTTATTAGATTAATACACAAACCAAAAATATCTATAATATGACAAAGCAGAAGCAATAAAAGATACACATAATGTCAAATAAAATTAAAATTTGTCATTTAAAAAATTGTAGCGTGCAAAAAAAAAATAATTAAAAAAAAAGACTTTTACCTCGAAAGAGGAAAAAGTGAGGGTGAAAAATAGATTTTCTGCGCACTGCTACGAAAAGTAAAAAAAGGAATTACTTAGTTAAGTAGATAAAAAAGGTTACCTAGATAGGGTTCAGCGGAGAGCCATTGAACATTTAGTTCAAGGGTCCTCTTGCTGTTCGGCCGGCTTACATATGGGTTTCAGCTCACAAAAGAAACAAAAGTGTTGGAATTAATAATGAAGGTTATATTTAGCAAAAATCATGATATAGGTTGAATGTAGGTTACAAATATTCTAGTTACAAAAATACAGTTTAAAGTTCTTCAAGAACGTTGTAAGCGTGGATAAGAAAGGTTCCGAACGCGCACAGATATTACACTAATGGCCATTTTACGCAAATAAAAATCGATCGATCGCTTTACTCACGTGAGATTCACTTTTGACGGTGATGATAAATCGGCGGGTCAAAGCACGCGCCGATGGTAAGCTCCTCGCAGATAGAGTGAGCATGCGGTCAATGGACACGCACGTGGAAATGACGTCGGGCGCTGGGCGCTCCACGACGTCCTGAACAGCAGGCTAATGGCGGGCTGATCGTCAAGAAGGATCCTCCATGACGGTGATCCTCGGGAATAAAAATACAACCTAGACAACGGGATGTCTCATCACGCCTCCTCAGGTTCTCCAAAGGTCGTCTCAGAAACTAGGTTGTGGATGTCGCTCAGCCCTGCTCGGGCGAGATCACGCCTGCGTTCCTCGGAGCGTCCTTTCTTCGATCTTCAGTAGAAAGACATGTTCTTCAGCCGATGTCCGGAAGTGTAAGCCATCTTCCAAATCTCCCCTTCGACTCCTGTCAACTCATCTCAATAGTGGTGGGATGTCCCTCCGTCGAGTAAAAAATGTTTCGCTTTCAATCACTCAGTCGATGCGGTAATCGATTAAGTTTTCTTTTGAATAAGTTTACAAAATAAAAAATACTTAAGAATAGTGTCCGAAACCAATTTGTTTTACATTATAAAACAAATGCTAAACTAGCATTAAGGAAAACACTGCTGAAATGCTTTCTTAAAATAAAATATGAAAAACAAAGACGATTAAAAACATCGAATAGATTCGCTTGGAGAGCAGATAGTATTTTGCGGTACGACACTTAGCCTTTATGGTTTGCAATTAGAACAGTCGATGTCTTGCGAAACGTGGCTGTCAGTGTCATCCGTCAAATCCACGATCTACTCTCGCTCGCCAGAAAATAACAAATCGACTTCGGAATTCAATAAACAAAATTACTAAAAACAGGATATAAACTCAAGCAGGTAACAATTATATTGAAAAGAAAGAGCAAACCAAGAACAGTGAATATTGTGATGTTATAAATAAGTGTTATTGTTCTCAGAATTCTACGTAGTTGTGTTGCTTCGCGGATTCGTCATTGGAAAACTGTGAAACCTTACATTGGAATGCATGAAGAATACTATAAGAAGATTTTTAAATAACAGTAGCGATACTGATCGCTACAAAATCATTGATAGAATAATAACACTTCTGCAATAACAATGCCTTCAACTTTTTTCTAAATAAATTACTATTCTGGTCTCTTATTGACTTAGGAATCTTATTGTAAATTTTAGGACCCATACATACGATGCTATTTTGCATCAGTGCTGTCTTTCCTTCATGTACGCGCCGTTTGTCTTGGTCGCGCCTATTTCTTACAGTAGTATCAGATAGTGTAGGGAATCGCTCCCGGTTTGTTTTTACAAAAAGGGCCGTTTCTAAAATGTATAAACACGGAAGTGTAAGAATTTTATACTTTAAAAAATAGGGCTTACAACTATCTCTTTTTTTGAGTTTAAACATTGAACGAATACAGCGTTTCTGCCTTTTAAAAATAATAATTTTATTTGTTGAATTTCCCCAAAAAATAATCCCGTACCTCAAAATTGATTCAACTAACCCATAGTAGGCTTTAAGTAAAGATTCTATATTTAGAGTACGAGCTAGTTTGGCGATGGCATATGTTTGGCTACTTATTCTTTTCGAAAGGTGCTCTATTTGTGATTTCCAATTCAATTTTCGGTCAATATATAATCCAAGAAATTTTGAGCTTTCTACTTCATTTATAATGTTATTGTCATATGCTACATTAATATTACCTTTGTTTGTTTCTCTTTGTCTAAAATGCATTATATTTGTTTTATTTAGGTTAATTTTTAAGTTATTGTTGTCAAGCCAAGATATAACTGAGGTCAAAGATTTAACAATATCGTTTTCATAAGAGTCAAGTGTTTTACATGCTACGGTGATAGTGCTATCATCTGCAAATAATGTCATAGGTTGAGATGTAGCATTAGGCAAGTCATTTATGTATGCTATGAATGAAAGTGGTCCCAGGACACTACCTTGTGGAACTCCGTACGCCACTTTGCGTTCATACGATCTATATATTTCTTCTGCTTTCGTGTTAAGATTGACTCGACTGATTTCCGTGATTTGTATTCTATCTGCTAGGTAAGACTCTATCAAATCTAAAACGTTGCCACGTATTCCATACGCTTCTAATTTACTAGCTAAGATTCTGTGATCTACGTAATCGAACGCCTGCGTCATATCACAGAATATGGCGCACACCGGAGTGCTTTTATCCATACATATTAAGACGTTTTTAATGAAATCGTATATGGCCATATTAATACTTCTATTTTTTCTGAAACCCTTTTGTTCATTGCATAGAATATTATTTTTCTCTAAATAATCATTTAACTCATTATAAACATACTTCTCGAAAAATTTTGAAAATATCGATATAAGTGCAATGGGCCTATAGCATTCCATTTTCTCTCTATTGTCTTTTTTAAATAAAGGTTTAATAATGGTCGTTTTCAGAGAACTCGGAAATGTGCCTGTGGATATACACAAATTAATAATATAGCTTAGAGGGGTACATACATACTCACTTACTGATTTTATTATGAAAGTTGAGATTTCGTCATCACCAACACTTTTAGTGTTTTTAAGGTTTTGTATTATTTTGCTTATTTCTTGTGGCGTGCTTGGTGCCATGAACATAGAATCTTTGCTATGATTTATATTAGCAGTCACTTTATATCCTGACTCAGGGACCGGTTTTATTTTATCTATGAAAAAATTATTAAATGCGTTGGCTATAGCTATCGGATCCGTTATATCTTCATTATCTTGTTCAATTTTTGTTATGGCATCTTTAGGTAAATTTAATTTGGTACTATTTATGATTTGCCATGCATAATACAACTATAAATTAGATTACTGTAGCCAGATCGATAAATATATCATCATCATCATCATCTCAGCCATAAGAAGTCCACTGCTGGACATAGGCCTCCCCCATGGATTTCCAAAAAGACCGATTGGAAGCGGCTTGCATCCAGCGTCTTCCCTCCACTTGTATGAGATCATCTGTCCATCTCGTGGCTGGTCTTCCTACGCTGCGCTTGCCGGTACGTGGTCTCCACTCGAGAACCTTTCGGCCCCATCGGCCATCAGTTCTACGTGCTATGTGCCCTGCCCACTAAAATAAATAAATAAATATATGTTCAAAGATAAAATTTATCTGCGATATTCAGACGGGATATAATGCGAAAAACACTATTCTTTTCATGTCTTGTGTAAATGTATATGCCATGAATCGAGTTAACGCATTTAGATAATGTAAAATGATCGATATTGATGGGGAATCTGAAAATCGGAGATAAAAACTTCCAAATGTCAAGTAGCGAACCCATCGCATTGGACTCATTGTTTTAGTTATCGTGAGCAACTTGTATCGTCTAATTATTGTATAAGATTGGATATCATAAAATAAAACGATCCCCGTCAGTCCATGTCAAACTTTTTGACATATATGTACATAATCGCGGACTAAGTTTTAATATTTCCTTTAGCAAATTGTGAAACAAACTTATATACCGTTCCGCTCCGCACTAGATTGCTATACCCTATTAGGGTGATTATGTATGTACCTATGCTATGTATGTAATTGTAATGCAATGTAAAATAAACAATAAACAATAAACAATAAATACCGTTAGAAAGTCTGTCACGGACTTAAAATACGGTCCTTTACAGTTATTTTACCTCTGCAATTTTTTATTTGTTTAAATTTTTTTTTTTTTATACAACGTAAAACTGCTCTCGCTCTCAGCTTTTGAATCACCCGGTACGTAAAATAGAGTCTCTTATACAGGCCGAGGCAGTCTTTTATATGTTATAAAAATTAAATGAAAAATATCAGAGGTATTAGTTTAAAAAATTGAAAAACCCCGACTTCAAAATACGCAATTTGTTTATTTGGACGACAATTCTGCAGTTATTTTGTTATTAAGACGAAAGTACTGAACCGATTTTAATAAAATTTATATGGGACCACTTGAACGCATTACCTACAAAACAAAAAAAAACGGCCAAGTGCTAGTCGGACTCGCGCACGAAGGGTTCCGTACCATTATCTATAAAAACGGCAAATAATCATGTCTGTTGTATGGGAGCCCCCTTAAATATTAATTTTATTTTGTACACCATCTGTGAAAACTGTCTAACTATCACGGTTCATGAGATACAGCCTGGTGACAGACGGACAGACAGCGGAGTCTTAGTAATAGGATCCCGTTTACCCTTTCGGTACGGAACCCTAAAAATAATCATCAAAAACAATTCACAATTGGCGGACTATTCGGTGAACAAACATAAAAAAAAAACATACAGTCGAATTGAGAATCTCCTTCTTTTGAAAGTCGGTAAAAATATCAGATGTAAAAATAACTGTGAATGATATCTACGCTTCATAATAAAACAAACCTCTACCGTTCTTTCCCAGTCCGTGTACTCGTTCACTATTGTGTAGAATATTTCACTCAGATGGTACGTGTACGAATTTCTCACGTACGTCCTGGAAACAATTAGTTAGGGATTAGTTATCATAATTAGATTCTGTTTACTCGTGCTACAAAAGAGGAACTAACGTCTCTATATATACTACTATGGTATTCTGTGGTCTCCACCGAACAAAATAATGAAATAAGGACAATAGCGCCCTCAATGTCACGTTCTGTTATTAACTTTGGCAATTGAATAATACCAGATCGCCACAGAGCAACTGAAATCATTGCACTATAGACTTTCACTATTTGAAAACGGAACTAATTTTAACGGATTTATCGCGTATATTTACATAATTTTATGACCTGACATTTCGAGTACTGCAGTGTCCGTGGTCACACGTGAGACTAAATGACATTTGTCGTTTTTGTTACGAAACTATTCATTAACACCTAATATTTTTATGCAAAACATTCCCTATACACGCAGAAGCAACAAAAGAAGATGCAGAAAGTAGGCGCATTACCACCAATTTCTTATTATAATGCCAAAAATCCGTATTAAGCGATATCGGTCCACGTTCTTGATTCGTACTGTACAGGAAAGGTATTCTTTGCCGTCATATGCACAAACGGTATGGTAATAAAGATATTTGTATCTTTGGTTCCTGAGAACTTGCTCTTGGAGTTGATCTTGGAATTTTTAAGTTTAGAGTGAATAGATTATCTCCTAGATCGACGAACTCCATCCTCGGTCACAGCGTCGCTTAACATCAGGCGAGTTGGTGGTCAATCGTAGATTTATCTAAAATGAAATATGTACTCACCTCAGCATTCGGTCTCTCTTATCAGGTTCAATACCATTCTGAACATCGTTAGCGGAAAATTTCCATAACGCTTCATTTGTTACAACCCCGAACAATAGATCATATTTGTTCTGGAACAATCTTCTCCCGCTGTCACTCCTTTTCTTATGCATATTGAGGTTAAAATTAATATTATTCAACGGCCCGAAGCTTGGGAAGTCTCCCGTAGAATACATTGTAAGAAAATCTTTTGCAAAGTCTGTTTTTATGACTACTCCATCTACAGAAGGTCCGAAAGCGGTTAGGAAGTTTGGAGGTGATATGTCTATAGATAGTAACTCTTCTATACTGGCTTCTCTCAGGCAGTCTACTATGACTTCGTGGTCTTTTGACAGGTCTTCTGGAATGGTGCAGTTTATGTGCTTGGCTAGTCTTAAGGAGTAGTAGACGGGGTCGTCTACTATCGCCCATGAGCTGAGAGCTGATCCTGATAGAAGGATTGCTCTGTGGAACAGACCTGAAAGTAAGATAGCATGTTTAATATGTCACAAGAATTTAATAAGCAAATATTATAGCATACATATACAGAAATACAATCAATTACAGCAGTATAATGGATTTGATAGCTTGTCAAGGATAACACCTTTATCAGCAAGTGACCAACTATCTCTTTAACCGACTTTTTAAAAGAAGGAGATTCTCAATTCGAAGTTTGTTCAGCGATTACTTCGCCAATTATAAATTGTTTTTGATTCACCTTTTTTGTTTGGTAGATAATGCCTGAGAAGTTTAAACACCCCAATAAAACATATTTTTTAACAATTTCATGATACGCTTAGTTTCTGAGTCATTTGTTACATCTATCATCTAAAAGAAGTAAGAATCCCAAGTATTTTTTTAAAAGTCGTCACTTTGGGGTTGCCCACATATGCCCACAAATATTGATTTATTAGTTACTAGTCCAGAAACAAAAAATGACTCATTTGTCATATAAAATAAATAACAAATAAAATAAAAATTATTTATTGCAGGCAACAGCCATATCACTTACACTAACTAAAACAAGAAGGCATAAAATAAATCAATCTAAATTTGCATACTATAGAGGGGTGTAGGTAGGTGTATTAGAAACACTGTAAAAGGGTGTTTTGTCAGTATACAAGTAAACAAACATTTGCACAATAGTGCTAGGTCATTTTTAGGGTTCCGTACCTCAAAAGGAAAAAAAACGGAACCCTTATAGGATCACTTTGTTGTCCGTCTGTCCGTCTGTCCGGGTGTCAAGACCTTTATCTCGGGAATAGTGAAGGTATAGAGTTGAAATTAAAACCATATACGAAGATCCATAGTATCTTGCTGCAGAAAGAAAAATAAAATTTCTCAGTTTTCGTAAGAAAAAGTTAGAGCCGAATATGTCGTAAAAAACGCACTTTTCGACACTCACAAGGGAATCAAAACCTATGGGGTACTTCCCGTTGACCTAGAACTATGAAATTTGGCAAGAAACATTGTATTAGCGTACACATATAGGAAAAAAAACGAAAACTGGACATTTTTAATTTAATCACAAAAAATAGTGCCTCTATGCAAGGAATGAGGGCCCAAATTTTAAAGTGAATTAACCGTATTATGTGAATTAACTGTATCATATGAAAGAGCTTCATTAGCATAAGCTAAAACAGGTTTTTAAATATTTTTATTATGTATTTTTTTCGATTTATGAAGGAAAATAAAAAAACAATATATGATTTCCCCCTTTTATTTAGTTTGTACGGAACCCTCGCCTCGGTGGGTGAGTCTGACTCGCACTTGTCCGGTTTTATTTACACATACACACACACTCACACACAACTATCCTACACCCCTACACATAAATTCATATCTACATACCTACTCCATCTAAATTTTGTATAATTATTAAATAAATTATATATTATGGTTGATATGTGAAATGTTCCTTATTTCAGGGGAAGGCACTGACTGTTACAACACAGCTCACGCTAAACTAACAGTCAGGGGTTTCAAATTGTTTTTGTTGTAAATTTTT
Source organism: Lycia hirtaria (assembly GCA_947563715.1). Taxonomy (NCBI): domain Eukaryota; kingdom Metazoa; phylum Arthropoda; class Insecta; order Lepidoptera; family Geometridae; genus Lycia; species Lycia hirtaria. Next base: position 34,229,780 of record OX387375.1, read on the forward strand.
GGTCAATAAACTATTTTGTATTTTGTATTTGTATTTTTGGTTCCCGTTCTATATATGTATATTTCTAGTCGTTTGATCCCTCGCCCCAGATGCGGTTTAAGATAATCTACACTTATAGATGCTGGATAACTAGCTAGATCAGTCTGCATACATTTTACCTTATGACTTATAGACCGTATGATATATATGACCTTATTGATAATGATAGATAATATGACGCAGAGTCTTCATCTATACGAACCTGGCATAACAGTAGGAGATATCATAAGAAAGTTGATACAGGCGGCCCCCGAGCCGTGACCCATGAGGGTTATGTTCGTCGGGTCTCCCCCAAACAGGGCTATGTTCTGCTGCACCCAGTGGAGGGCTGCTATCTGGTCCATGAGGCCGTAGTTCGCAACTCGAGCCTTCAGGTGAGGTGCTGGATTCGCGTTTAGAAACCCTGTGGAACAAAATGTTATGTTAAAGCACGATGTTCAGACTTTTAGACAGAGGATATTATATAGGCTACTGACCTGCAGGTAAATGCTATCCCTTTTCTTCAAGTCATGAACGAGCAGATTTGCTTGATCGATTCCGATGTGCGAGGTGTCGTTATATTCATTTTTACTCCTTAAGTGTCATAGGCTATTATTTTTGTAATAAAAAAATATTGTATTGTTGTAAATATTGTATCTGTGTAAAAAATATTGTATTATGTTGTGTAAATATTGTATTGTATCCCTCGCAAAAAAATCGTTTCTTCGTAAACTCCAACGAACTTTTTCATAATAAACAAGTGATTTTTCTAGACTTATTCTAAAGAATGCACATTTAAAATATTTTACAGTGATTCTACGCATACTTTCCCACATAAAACGTACACTCAACAGCGTATCAAGCGTAACGAAATCATGAGTGAGACTGCAAATATCTGTTTTCTGCAGTCGGGTATTTTGTTTTTCAATATATAGTTACCTACTTGTTAGATTATTATTTTTTAATTTTGCTTAATACATTGTTATATATTTTATGTCCGTTTCGTTTTTTTTTATTTTTTTTTATAAAAGATAGATCTACGATTGACCACCAACTCGCCTGATCATTCATTTATCATCTTTTTTTTTTTTTTTGATTCATTTATCTCTTAAAGCATGTAAGTAGCTAAAATATCACAGAACAAAGAAATAAAGCAAGTAATACATAACCCAAGTAACACGGGAGATGTCCACGTACAACTTGGTCCCCCGAGATCTGGTCAGACGGTACAAAGTGAAACGGCTACTAACTGTCTAAGTAAAAGTTATGTGACAGAACGATGGCTTCCGATGGCGTGTTCATGAAATAATGATAGATATTTTATTGCCGCTAAGAGGAAATAAAGTATAATAGTTTCGTAAGTAATAGAATATTCGCCGATAGGAGTGTTGCGGATTAGTTTTATTTGTAGGGACTTCTTTTATCTCTTTCATTTTTGACGTGACAACGTCTAATAAATCGATGAACGCCGGCTGCATGCACGAAAAAGGATGCCTCATTGTCCCGTTACGTTACGCTCCTTGTCCCGTTACAACCACGCGCGGTGGCTGAGGAAGCGGGCGGATGTGCGCCGCGCCCAAACCGTCGCTGCAATTATCATTCCTCGGAGCTCGCGCGCGTACTTATGTTGTCACGTTAAACTATCGTCCGTAAGCCGACTTTACAGACAACCAATTTTTTTTTTGTAATACATGATGTACAGTTTATTTTATGAAGCTAACAATTAAACAATAATAATTGTCAGACACAAGATTCAACAATTTGGTGATTGGATCTATTTGGATCCTTCCAAATGGAACCAACCCCAAATTAGCACTTATCAATATCAGTATCAACATTTTAATTCTTTTTGATACATATAAAAAGACGGATTTTTGTCATTCAGAGGTCGACTCGACTCGAAGGTCAAATATTTTTATAATCTCGAAATGTTTCGTAATCAGCATAAAATGTTATTTTTTTACACACCCCACACAAGACAATACTGCAAATCTTTCGTACGCAAAGCATAAAAAGAATCTTAAATATTCAATTAGGTGAATTTCTGACAACACAGATTTCACGAACATTAACAAATAAATTGTAAAAATATACAATAGCATTATCGGAAACAATGTAAATATCAAAAAAAAAAAAAAAAAAAAATAAGCAGCTCTTCTTATGCTCTTTATAAATTGGCACCTAATACTAGTACTGAAGCTCTTTTAACGGCAAATCATGGCCTTGTTGCATCGGTTTTGAGGTATGGAATAGTTTTATGGGGAAACTCAACAGACAAAAACCAAGCCTTTAAGCATCAGAAGCGCTGCATAAGATCCATGTTTAAACTCAAGCCAACAGATAGCTGTAAACCCTATTTTCAGAAACATAAAATCCTGACACTACCATCAATGTATATATATGAATTGGCAGTATTTGTAAGGGCTAATCCAAAAACATTTCCGGCACTATCAGAAAAAGCCGTTCGTAACCGACGTGACAATAAATTATTAACTCGATACAGTAAGACAAAACTTTTTAGAAATAGTGTTTTTGGAATGGGCCCATTGATATACAATAAGATACCACAAAGTATAAGAGACCTTAATACGAGACTTTTTAAAAAGAAACTCAAAGCTTTATTGACTGCTAAATGCTACTATAAAATAGATGACTTCCTACAGGATAAATTTGATTTCAATAAGAATTAATATTAACTACTGACATTAGAATCTATAAAATTAAATATGTATATTGTAACTAATGAAATTGATGTTGTAACTAATTAAATTGATATTGTAACTAAAATGACTTAAGCATGTAAGTGTAAGCTACTTGACTCTCATATTTGTACACCCTATTTGGTAAAAACATGTTTGACCGATATTAACGCTTGACATCTGCACCTGTACACATGTTTTGACAAATAAATATATCTTTATCTTTATCCATTTCTATACAAGTTACGAATTGAAGCGTGAATTAAATACACAAGAAATACTTAAAATTGATGTCTCAATCTACATCGCTGTATCTCAATATAAAATGAAAATTTCCCGAAAGCACGACCACATGGAATACATACAATGAATAATGAAGTCGAAAGTTTTCACAGTGTACAGCTGCGGCTCTAGTTTCGTTTTCAATTTGTGCATTCAGTAAATACAGCCCGAGGGACGTGCAGCTCAAAGAGTGCATTCGAATCGAAGCGGAATCGTAAAACTTGTTGCAAACGTGTGTGTGTGGGAAAAAACAATATCTTTATATTGGAGAGAAAAAAAAACTAAATGTCTTGATGTTCATCTGACTGATGACTGTGTTCAAAGCTCGCAGTTATCTCTATCGTGCAACATAACATTTTTGTAAGTAAAAATGTATCTGCACTAAAAATATCTTGTATTAAATATGTGAATAAGTAAACAATTCATAATTGGCTGTGTAATTGCGTAACAAACATACAAAAGAAAAAGAAATATATATTTAAGCTGTAGGAGGTAATATAGAAACAAATACATACCAAAATATGTATATACATACAAGCATACCTACACTACAACTTCCCTGCGCAGTTGGGTAAAAACTGTGGTGGATCTAGTGTTTCATACGTAAGCAATGCGTGTGCATCTGAAAGAACCGGGACAGGCATTCATTATCAAAATGGTTGTGCGACGAATGTAGGTAATATACCACGGGACGAGATTCTAGACGCTGTCTCGTGATACAACTGATACCTTTCTTTTAATCCCACGTTTATAAGTTATCGTAAGTATATATAGAGTTTTTTTTTTAGTTGACACTGGCTGATTTTATCCTCTGAAGTAAAATAGAACTGTCGATAATGAGGGTCAAATGCATACACATAGTCCGTCCGTAAATTCTCACCTATCTCATGTATCAAATTTCATAAAGGTCATTTTATCGTGAGAAGGTAACAGAATGAAAGTGTTATTTTTTCCTTTATAGACTTAGTTTACTAACACACGATCGGATTTGTTTTGTGTGAAAATTCAACATTTTCATCGTGAACTAGGTTATTTCATGTGGAGAGCAATGCGCCAAACATGGCAAGTACTGTGACTGTGCGCTGTGACGTCACAGCTCACTATTTTAAAGGTGTGCTCCATTTTTGCTCCAAATCTGTGCAGTAATAAAAACGGTGATGATGATGATGATGAAATACAATGATGATGATGCGTAAACTTCCTAGAGTATTAGTATATAGCCTTATACAAGTAGCAGGAAGACGCTGCTGAATGAATGACTGAATGTCCAAGTGCTCCTATGTGTTCCAATTGAAATAAATGAATATGACTATGACTAATGCAAGCCGCTTCCAACCGGTCTTTTTGAAAATATATGAGGAGGCCTTTGTCCAGCATTGGACCTCTTGTGTCTCAAATAATGATGGTGATTAGTAAACTTAACCTGGAATGAATGATGTGTCTAAATGACATTTGTGCGATATCAGCAAGTGGTATTTCGAGTATGACTGATTAGTTTTTATACGAAAAAACTCAGTTGTGATTTTTCTTGCACAGTTCCCACTCAACCGACACGGGTGCTACAGAATATAGAACAGTATGTCCTGAGTGGAGGTCACTCGCATGAAATATGGCCGCGGATCTGGCACCAACAAATGAGTATGTGTAAATCAGCCTATGTCAGCGGTCACTAAGCCGGCTACACATGTAACGATATATCGTAGCGATTTCAGACTGTGCAGATAAATCGATCGTTCCTAGTGTCTCCACACGCCTCCGATATCGGCGTCAATCATCAGTTCACCGCAGAAGCTTACGCCATCCAGGATGGAAAATGATGACGCACTTGCGATATTAGGCCTGGTTATGTGTTTAAAGAAAGAAAAAGTTTTTTTTTATTTTATTTTTATTTATTTTTTATAGGTAGTTCTAAGATTATTAATCTTCTTAACCACTATATTCCTGTTGGCATTTGGATCGATGGCTTTGTATTTTTCGACTAACATATTGTAGGCAGCATTTTTTTGTCGCGATCATGGTAATCTTTAGATTTTGGTCTTCCAAAGGCAAGTTTCACTTCTGTAGCTTTCTATGAGCTTGCAGTTGTTCGCGGTGTCCACCTCTTTCTTCTTCCGACATGTTGCAAAGAGAGCGATCCCCACGTGCGCATACAAGCGAGCTCCGTGAAGTACTACCGAAATGAGCGATCGCCATCCACACGCGACGATAAAACTGTGCAAACACAATTGACAACGATTTATCTAATAGAAATTGCAACTGCCATCGATGAACGATAATTAACAACAATTTTTCATACACACGATCGATAAATCTGAGTAAATCTGTTTGCACACATAAATCGCTACGTTATATCGTTACGTGTGTAGCCGGCATTACTGGTACATCCACATAAGAGAAAAATCGCTACAGTAATAGAAAAATGAAAAAAAATATGAAAATGTATTTATTTACAACTTAATTTGCTAGAAACAAGTATATCTGACGGTTGCCTTACTAGGCGCAGCCTGTATCAAGGCAACCTGTACGCCTGATTACAATATTTGATTAGGACAATCTCGTCATGACAGTTTTTGTTATTTTTGTTATTACATTACATTTATGAGGATATACATATTATTACATTTATCTAAATTTATACTTAACTACATATTTATTACAAATCTTATGAGAATACCTATATCTAAAGTCCATATCAATTCAATCTATAATTTTTATTTTTGTATTGAATTATCGTACAATCATTTTTATTAGTAGATCCAAAATTTTCGAGACCTTAAAACATGCAATCTTTACAAGAGTACCGTGGAAGAAGGAAAAAGTAGAGAAGGAGCCAACAGTAGAGGTAGAGTAATAAAGTATTTAAATCGCGAGTGAATTGGTATCTTCTGGGTAAGCGCGCTCCATCGTAGTCCGCAACGTCGGTTGACATCAGGTGAGTTGGCGGTCAAGCCAACATAATAAACAAAGAATAGACTAAGTGAATCTCTGGATCTAGAGTATTAAAGCGCGAATGTCATCCCACCCTTATTCATCCGACACTAAAACTTGAAAACACGATCATTTTAGAATTTTCTTTTTATGTAATAAAGTTTTTTTAAGATTTTCTCGATCGTTATTCATTGAAATTAAACTTCTTGTTTATTTTCTGATCTGAAATTTCGGACACTTATATATGCGGATGTCCGTCAAAAATTATAGTAATGCTTACGGCCAAAAAATACCATTTATAAAGAAAAGACTACTCAAATAGAAACTTATAAAAATAGTAATAATTATAGTATCTAAATAAGAAAAAAAATTGGTTGTCTGTAAAGTCGGCTCATGGACAATAGTTTAACGTGACAACATACGTCCGCGCGCGAGCCCCGAGGAATGATAATTGAAGCAACGGTCGGGCGCGGCGCACACCCGCCCGCTTCCTCAGCCACCGCGCGCGGTTGTAACGGGACAAGGAGCGTAACGTAACGGGACAATGCGTCATACTTTTTCGTGCATGCAGCTGGCGTTCATCGATTTATTATACGTTGTCACGTCAAAACCGACTTCAAAATAAGCAATACAATACATACGCGACTTGCTGTTCGCTTTTCTACATTCACTTGGACACACTTTATGTGTAGTTATTAAATATTTTGTAATTACGTAAATCTTATTTCATAATTAAAAATGAGCACAAGATAATTAGGCCCCCTGGGTTCCGACCACTAGCGCTGAACGCGTCTCAAATCCGGCTTCATTTGAATAACCAAATTACGAGAAAACGGCCAGAAACCAGCGGCGTGTCTTCTAGTTATTACAATACGAACCAAAAACAGTTACTTATCTTCAACATTTTAGTTCTACATTTTTTGTATAAATAGATACCAACCATGTCAAATTTTGGTAAGAAAATATCAAATCCTAATTTATGTTAATATAATTGAAAGGCTATTTGACCTTGCGTGTTTGTGTTAGAATATGCAAATTGATGCTTTCATTTATAATATTTATTGTCGTTATCACTCTTGTCAAAGTGGTTGTGGTCAATCCATCGCCATTCTTCACGTATTGACGCTTTTCTCGTGCATTCGTTCAAGGCACAGTTAACCTGCAGAAACATATGCTGGAAGTCGACCTAAGCGAGTGGCAGCAGAAGCTGCATCAGCGCAATTCAAATAGGTGTACCTCTGTTGTTGTTGCATATACATATACATATTTAATATCGTAAAAAAATATAATATACTTAAACTAAGCAACAATTTAGAAAATGTGAAATGACCTTCGTCGGAAGGTTTTCCCGCCGAGCTTCCACAAAGAGCGTTTTAAAAAGGTGTCTACAAGCACATCTCCGAGTTAGCAAAGCAACAGTAGTCACTGATGTTGCAGTCATTGAGCTGCTTTTACTTACGTAAGTTATTTTCGAATAAAATAAAATAAAAAGTACATACAGCTCAATGGTTGCAGTTGTCTGTAGGCGACGGTTATCGCTTACTATCAGGCGAGCCGTCTACCTTTTGCTGTTTTTTTTATAAAAATAAATGTAATATGTTGATCAGGCTGGTTATTCTACAAATTTTATTTTATTTCTTATTGCCCTTTGTTGTTTATTTTAAAGCAACACAAAGTTATTATATCTATTTATCAATATGATATTTTTAAAAGCTTTTATTCAACTTGCCCTGTTAGTATGGGACAAATCTTGCGAGTTAAATTAGAACCACTTCCTGTCGTTAAATTAGGTTGAAATTTGGTTTACTTACGTAATTTCGGTGACAATGCAATAATATGGTACCATGAAGCTGGTCTCAAGATGGCGTCGCAAGGTGGCTATCGGAACTCCTAAACTAAACGAGATAAAACCGCAGAGTTTGCACTCGTTTGACAAGCACTCTTGTGCTACATGACATCCAGGGTCTCAAAATGGCGTCGGAAGGTGGCCATAGGAACTCCTAAACTAAACAAGATAAAACCGTCGAGTTTGGACTCGTTTGAATAGTCTTGACAAGCACTCTTTTTTTTAGTGTAGTAAATAAAATATGTTTTTAAAACAAGCTTTTATTTAAATGTTTTAAAACGAATAAAATAAATTTTATATTGATATAAATAAAAGCTTGTCGCGAGATTTCAAACAACATCGTACCTATCTACTAAGTAATATTTAATTCCAACAAAAGACTTAGACGCGTGCTTCGTTTTAGAGCATACAAATAAAAACTTGTTTTTAATTATTTTTTTAATTAATATTTTTTTCTGTTCAAGGTACCAGTATAAATTACTTTTTTACTTCTACATCAGCAACCTCGCCTCTCAATTCAATTTAGAAGTCTAAGTAAACACCAAGCAAGAATTACAAATATTTGTTACTGTCACAAAAATATATTGCGGTAAGGTTCCTTATTCCCTCAGAAAGCACTTCAGCTCGACAATCCTGTCGCAGCGAACGGTTGATCGAATTCGAAGGGAAAGCCAAGCTTCACGGATCAGGAGCTTTCTGAACACTTTTACCTACACTTCAAGATGTTTGGATAGGAAATTACACTTGTAAATTATTTCAAGTCCGGTGGCCTGGAATCAACTTTCAATTTTCATTTTGTAAGGAAACTCGTGCTAAATTGAAGCGTGGGAGGTAGAGAGTTGCATATTTATTTGGTGTGTTTACTGTTGTTGCTTAAATTTTGACCTTATTAGTGTATTCGTACAATTCTTACCATAAATAATTATTCCTAAAGTATTATGTAACTATTTTAGTGAAAATTTGCTTTGTTGTTGTCGAGTGTCCGACGTGTGTTAACGACGACCCAACTTACCCAAGAGTCCAAGTCGGAAGTTGAGCGTGACGACGATCAGGTCCGTGTAGCTCGCCAACACAGCCCCGTCGTACGGATGACTAGAGCTCCACGAGTAACTCTCTCCGTGGATGTATACTAGCACCGGCAGAGTTAGCTTGGTTTCGTCCACTGGAAACAATCATTATATTTAAAAAAACTGAAAAAAACTACTTCAAAATATCCGATTCATTTACTTGGATGACATTTTTTCAGTTATTTTATTATAAAATGTAAAGCACTGAACCGATTTTGATAAAATTTATATTGGACCACTTCTAAGGTAATTACTAACCAAACAAAAAAAAACCCAATACAATTCATAATTAGCGGAAAACCTCCTTGTTTTTAACAAACAGAAGAGAAGGTTCCTTCTATTCTTTTTGCGAAAAAGAAGATGAGAGAAATGAAATAATCGGCCAAGTGCGAGTCGGACTCGCGCACGAAGGGTTCCGTACTATCATCTATAATACTACAAAGTTTAGTTCTGTTTATAAAATAACGAGAAATCAACGAAATTCCAAGTAGTAAATTGCAAACTTATAGGTAGGTTTTCGATACACATCCGGGCAGCATGACGACGCTCGCGCGAATACGCGCGGTTATGGCTCGCTCCGTGATGTTACCTCCCCCGCTACCCGCGCGTTCGCGCCACCACCACACCGTGGCGCGGCGCTCGCACCGCGTTTAGATGCACGGATTATTTTCATTTTGTGAGTTTTTATGTATTAGATTAGGTATTTATTTTTATAGTTAATATATTTCTAAATATTTACATACAAATATTCAAGTTTCTACCTGTTAATTAAGTCCGAGTAAAAATTGCTTAAACATTACGTTTGTTGTATGGGAGCCCCCCTTTAATATTTACTTTATAGTTATTTAATTATTTATTTTGAAAGGTAATATACAAGTAAGTATTCTGTGAAAATTTTAAGCGTCTACCTGTTACCGTTTTTAATATTGAGCAAAAAAATACGAAAAAAACACGTTTATTGTATGGGGACCCCCCTTAATATATATTTTTTTTAATTTTTAGTATTTGTTGTTATAGCGGCAACGGAAATACATCATTTGTGAAAATTTCAGCTTTCTAGCTATCACGGTTTATGAGATACAGCCTGGAGACAGACAGACAGACAGACAGACAGACAGACAGACAGACAGACAGACAGACAGACAGCGAAGTCTTAGTAATAGGGTCCCGTTTTTACCCTTTGGGTACGGAACCCTAAAAAGTAGATTATTATTGTTATAGTTGTCTGCTTGCTACTCAACATAGAAGACTAGGTGTGCCTCCCAATCTCACTCGCGTAGTAATAAAAATTGTTGCTGGTGGTGATACAATATATATTTTATAATTAATAAATGTTCAGCACTATAGTTTATCTTATTATTATTAGTCTGTCAAGTATACTGAAGAACATGAATGACAAGTAAAAGATATTCAAAAACTTCCGACAAAAAGAACGGCTGAACCGATTTTGATGAAATATAGGAACACTCTTCATAAAATCTTCTTTAAAATAAAATAAAACTATATCAAAATCGGTCTATCCGTTTGAGAGCTACGATACTACTGACAGACACACAGATACACACGTCAAACATATAACATCCCTCTTTTTAGGAAAGAAAAACAACACTTATTCTACTCGTACACCAGACATATTAAATTCATCGTTCAAACAACCGGCCGATTTAAAACCCGAACCAGGAATTTACTGCTCATTAAACGTACCAGTGTGTCCTACATACATTTTACGTGATCACAAAAGTCAGCAAAGCTATCAAAACCGAATTTCATCTCGTAAAATGTAACCTAAAGTCGAATCGTTAGAAGTTAAAATAGCACTAAAAGTACAGGTAAGAGCTCTGAAAGCCCTAAAAGGCTTAAAAATAACGACGATGGATTAACAAGACGTCAAAAAGGCACCCTTACTTGGGTAGAATATCAAAGACGAGATGCATGTATGCATTCATGGAATTAGATCTTGTATAGTCCTGTACTTTACAAATGCAGTACATATACTTTTATGAATAACAAAGCGTGGACAAACCTGAGAAGTATATCCTTTAGTTAGGGAAGTAAAACACCTAGTTGTAATATTATTCTCTATGTATTTAAGTAATGTTTCTGTCTAAGGTTTCTGTATTGTAGTCTTTTAATAAAGTGTTATCTATCTATCTATCTTTCAAACAAAAGAATTAGTCTAATCGGTCCAGATATCTTTGAGTAATCGTGGAACATACATACAAAAAAGATTCCGACGAATTGAGAACCTCCACCTTTTGGCAGTCGGTTGAAAATAGAAAAAGAAAGCAAATTAATAAACTGAAGTAGCAGAGGGCAGAGGGTAAAGCAATTAAAAAATATAAAATTGATGGGACCCAAAGTTTTCTAGTAGAGATTACACATTAGAAGGAAGAACAGCCACAAGTTGGACATATGAACTTATACAATAGAAAATATGTATGATTTTCGTTTATTTGCTTAGAAAAAAGCTACTTTATAGATTCATTCTACAAAAACAAAATTAAAATATCAGCAAAACTAAAAAAGTTGCATGTCAATTTCCTGTTAGACAAAGACACACCATCATGGCCAAAAATGACGTCATGTAACACGTGCGCCGTTCAAATTCAATACAAACTAACGTTTCGCGTGAAAGGGACAAAGGGACCAAAAACTTTAAACGTATAGATCTATGAATGTTATGAACCCATTGAAATTATTTTTATAGTGTATGTCTTACATTTTTGTGTATCCATCAACACTATAATAATTATTAAATAAAATACATGAATTCATTCATAATTTGTTGAGAAAGAGATGATGATAATAAAAGAAAAAAGAAAAAGTATGAGACGATAAATGTACTTATATATTTTATATTTGTGTTTTTTGTTGTCATAATTATGTACTCATTTATAATACTGTGTAACACAGCGTGACGTCATGCGCTTGGATAAGTAACAAGCTAGGCAGAGAGCGAAGTCACTGGAGGAGAAACGGCAAAGGATAATAGGTTCGAAGCTAATCTCGACGAGCTTTGGAAATAGAACTGCGTAATAGCACGATGTAAGTGCATTCATCCGTTGAAAGGGGGATTTATTAACCATGTAATAACGGAAATGGAAAATGTATGTTTGGAAATGATTTTACTTTTTTATTATAATTATGCACAAATCATCTAACTTGAAAATTGAATTTTTGGTGAAATGTCACAGTGTGTTAGTTGTTTTTTGTACGTAAGAAATATATGTGTGAACGAATCGTGACCGATTAATTAATTTCTTAATAAGTATAATATACGAATAAGTAGATGATAAATCCTCATATCGATGGAACACAAATCAATATTTTTGATCTTGAAATGCTAACAAACAGACAGAGATATAAGAGTTTTCATACATAAAAATCATTTTTGCGTTAATAATTTCCAAAAATGATTTTTATGTATGAAAATTAATTTTGATCAAATTGAATTTTTTTTCGAATATTTGTGATGTAGTTTTTTAGTTTTACAAACGACGTTTTTATTCTATGTTCATGCAGTAAGTTTATATCTTAAAAAATTTGGGTATGCGCGAGCGAGACGAACGATGGTCGGACTACGGACTCATAAATACTACCTATTAGTAAAAAAAAAATTTTACTTACTTTGTAAAGGAGCAAATATGTTTAAATACAGGCAATCTTCACTTTGATTCTTAAGATAAGGCATCAGTCTTTTCAAGTATTCTAATCTGCCTTTAGGCATTTTGTCTAATATGGTCCTTTCATCGTCCAGATCTGGTAACTTCTGGGGGCAGGCTGGACCGGGCCTATCGGACACCCTGACTCCGTCCCACGGAGATGGGGTCCGGGTGGGACTAAATCTAGAAGGAAAAAGTATCTCTTAAATTATGAATTTATATTTCTAGCTTCTTATTGGCCGTAGAGAGATTTGACGTGCACGACTATAGACGTCAAAATAGGGCCTCTAATTTTGTAACGAAAAAGTTAATTGCTGAAATTATAATTTTCTATGTCAAACCTATAGTTTTATGTGCACCGTGTCAAAAATGACATTGATAAAATTACACGTCAAAATAGGGCCTCGAATTCTGTGACGTCAAAGATGATTGCTGAAATTTCAATTTATGAAGTCAAACCTTGTTACGTGTCAATGATTACAGCTGGAGCTTAGTAGCACTCAAAGACACCCAATGATAGGTATATTTTAACGTTGTAGGTAAAGTTATATGTCTTACTGATATCACAGAATACCTTCTTATTTGTACAAATACAGAGTTCTTTCTCCACAAACAAATTTAATTTAATAGCAAATTTTGTTACGACGTAATAAAGCGTAAGTCAACGTGCACAGGTGCATAGTGCCTCCTATACTTAGAATGTGCATCTCGTAATGTGATGTAGATCTTATTTCTTCTGAAAAGCGTCAAATTACTGAAGTGTCCGGTCCAGTCGACATGACATACGTAGGTACTTAATATTATAAATTAGCTTTATGTACCTAAACTTCATAATGCGTTTAGCTTGCTAGTACTCAAATAAAAATATTAAAAAAGTTTAATTAAATAGTTCTGAAACTCACCTATTAGATCCGACAGGAGGCGTAGCATAAGGTACACCTAAAAAAACCTCAAGAGGACTCAGATATCTGTGTTCATCCATCGCCAAAATAATCCCCTGTAACTTTCCATACTTAGTTTGAACTATCCTACTGCTAATCTTAAACTTAACACTACTCTTCGGTACCGGATCCGGGCTCAGATAGAACTTTTTGTAATCTTCGTAATTGCTGTACGCATTATTTTCACTGGAATAGAATTTACTGTTCAAATGTACGAAATCTTCACTGTTGTAATACGGGTTGTCCTCGAAATTGACTTTGGTGAAATCTACGTTATCATGTTCGTGATCTTCGTAATTTTCTTCGTTGGGACTATCGTTCTGTTTGTCATTTAGACTAATTTTAGTTTTAGAGTCTTTATCACTGAAATGTCGCATGTTAGTAATGTTCGAATTAACTACTTGTATAGATAGACACGCGACTACTATGATGCAGTATAGATTGAAACAGGCTGGTTGGTTTTTGATTCTCTTTTTATGGTATTTTGCGTCGCAATAATAACACATACTCGTATCACGGTGAGTCCGCTTTTTATTGAGCTGTCCGTTTTGTAACATATTTCATCATGTCACCATTTTTGTTTTCATTTTTCGGTGGCGATCGCTTTTGCGCTTCGTTGTTTGCGGCATCTGAAACAAAAGAGAGTCGCGTTGAATGTTTGTCCGTGGGAATTAAATAAATGGAAACTCTTTTTTGTTTTCTTTTTTTATACTTTTTTTTATAGGTACCGTATTGTACACGGTATGTTTTGTATTGTTTGTTGCCAATTAAATATTCTGAACACGACATGAAATCATTTGAAATGAAAGAGGTGTAGCGGTTATCTTTTCGGCCAAATAATTGGGAATAAAATAAATATAGCGTGAAGTCATGTTACGTATTCGTAACTAATCAAAAATATGCTAATAATTTTAAAAACAAAAATAAAACGGAGTTTGTGTTTTAACCACAGTGCGTTGAACTAGTCGGTCGATGTTAGTATGATACAGTTTAGTTTATAACTGGAATAAATGAAAGGTAGTGTGTTTTACGTGTACGTATTTTATTATAAGAATACGAATATGTATACACACCCCAAAAATCACTTATTATACAGTTAGTTAAAAGGACTCCTTTGATCGTTGTTGCATTTTTAGAAAGAAAACGTATCATAATCGAAAGATGGCGCCATTATCGCCACCATATTTATGTCAGCTGTTTATATCTGCATCAAATGTCCCATAAAAATAACTGCCTACAATAATTCAAAACTATCTGATTTATTCCAATGGCTTTCCTCGGTAAAAGCAAGGGGTAAAAACTGGGACATTTCCCTACATATAACTGGGACGTTTTCACGCGGAGACAAACTGGGACGTTTTCTTTTAAGGATCACGATATGACAGGGAAACTGTTTCGGCAATTTCAATACGCGTAAAAGATGAAAATGTGTCGAATGTTTTTCTGCAATGCTGGTGATATTACACTTATGTTTATGCCATCAGAAATATTCGGGAGGCCCTGAATAAATTGATTCTTTTACGCCTTCGCTTGAGATGATTTTGATATAAAAACTGTTTATTTCTTGTTTCTTTTCCGATACGTGGATAATAGCTTAAAAAATTGAAGGAAAATAAATAATACTATGGTTTTATATGCGTAAAATGCATGTAAACCACATGCGTATGCGGAAAATAACACGAAAATTTAAATTTCAATGTCAAGTTTAACTCGGGCTTCAATAAAATAATTAAATTAATGCATTACATTTCTATCTACTTGGTAATTGAACCCGAGACCTCCTGGTCTCAAGACATGCGCTCCACCTCGGAGTGAAGTAGTAGGTACCTAAAGTTTCCAAACAGGAGCATAGTTAGGGTATAGGGGGGTGGATTAGTGGACGTCAAAATACTTAGTTTCTTTAGAATGTACTTAACGTGACTATTAACCTGCGTTAAATATTAGACTTTAACGTATTATGATTAAAGTCTCATATTCAATGTTATTTTTTACGCATTACATGCCATTAGAAAATAATGCCCCTTGCATGTGGCCGCCACCTTCAAGCTTAGACGCCACTCTGTCACACCTTACTCCACTCATATGATTAATATGCTTAGAATTTGTGCTAAAATTAGTTGAGCGACACAAGTTTCCCCTTCGTGGTAATGCAGAATGGTAGTTATGATGAAATATAGCATTATAATAGCGCTTGTTGCTTGTAATTACTATCATGCTGACTTGGGGCCGGGTTGGTTTATTCAATTTTACCTTATTTTTGTCTGTTTTTTTTGTCATAATATATCTATAATTATTTTTTTCGAAGTTTCTTTTTAAAATTTGTAATGATCCGTCAAGCAAACCTTACTTAAAATTGCGCCTGTTTTTCCTTCCCTTTCATTTCACTTCCCTGCGGAGAGGTAGACCGTAATGTTTAACGCCACATTTGACCTTCTTTAGAAGCTCGAATGAAAGGAAGAGGGTATTAGAGGGTTAGAGGGGATACGAGGGTAACATATTATAATACTGGACTGGATTGTATCGCCTACATAGATGCCAATTTTCCTCAAGTTCCTGAACTAACTTTTACAGTATGCCCGGGAAGAGAAGCAGCTGATACATTTTGTTTTTCTTTCTCTCCCAGTCCAGCATAAAAGAACAAGCCTTTTAGTTGTAAAAAGAAAAAAATTCGCACAGAAAGAGCTAAAACGAATTAGTAAAAAAAACCAGTGAATTTTAAATAAAATACTCCAGAAATTTAATGAAAAATCTAGTTTCAGACTATGTGAATTCAGATGCATTCCAATACTAACCTACCCAGGATATTCTGCATTAAGATGCAAGAAAAGGACACCTCATCACAATAGGACTGCGAGAATAGACAATCATTTAAAGTAAATACCCTGAATCATCGTATTTTATCCGTTTCTAGAAAAACTATTTTCCAAATCGTTTTCCATTGCCCCATCTGTTTATGTTTAAAGCTCGTACGAGGATACAAACGTTCAATGGATGTCTTTCAAAGCGATTGTCTCGGATTGAATGAGGGACGACCGGCTAACCCGAGGTTAGGGGGTAATAGGACTCGACCTTTTGGTGGGGCGTGGCTCTACTTAAAGCGGAACACAATTTTAAGCACTTAGATCAGTGACATTCTTTCAAAAACATCGATTGATTTTATAACTAAGATTAGGTTTTTAAACATTTTTCCTACATAAATAACCAAACTTGGCAAATTCCAAAAAGATGGCGCAGGACCGTGACTTGTGGAGGGAAATGTGGGAGACCTTTGTCCACCAGTGGGACAGCATTAGTAAAAAAAACCTGTCTGTCCATTCAGTAATTTTGTATGTATGCTTAAAAATATTGTGATGCGCAAGAGAGATAGCTACGTGTCATAGATTAAAAAACTTTCAGTACGCTCAATAGACGGATTAGATGGTGTTTCACACCATGTCATATTTTTGACAATAAATACACATGGTATTTATTGTCAAAAATATATGGAAATATAAATGTTTCTGTCAGCGGTTCTAAAAATAAGTCCATATTTATGTACGTGCGTTTTAGTATATCACTAGCTAGGTGGCGTAAAACAATGTATTAGATTAACACATATTTCAGCAATTCATTTATCTTCCCGTGACGCCAAGTTGATGCAATGTGTGACCGGAAAGTCGGAATGAAGCGTACACATTTTAAACAGCTGAGAAACGAACAAGAAATGTTTATAGCTCCTTCTATTGTGATAAAACTTCATCGCCTTAAGCGCACCGTAAATTCGAGTTTGACAGAATATTGAATACCGCCAGTCGCTTCCCGCTGTCAGTCCGACCATCTGTCAAAAGGGTCAGAGCCCTCTCTCACGTAATGAGATACTACAGTATACTATTGTGAGAGGAATGCGATGCATGTACTGATTGCTTGATAACGTAATTGTGTGTGTTCACGTAATAAATGTTCCAGTGAACGGCTCTGGAAGACATTGTGGTACACTTTAATAAAGTATCAACGGGATGTGGCGTCAGTCCTCAAAAACGTCCGAGCTCAATGAGATCTAATTAGACCCCTTACATGACTAAAATAATTTCGATTTTCAAAATAATTCGAAGCGGCAAAATAGACGTATCTAGACTTTTCAATCTAAATTAGGCTTTCGCGCGGCGAAATAGAGTCTTTACATCAAAATCTTTAAGTTCGTCATTGTTAGTATATGAGTATCGGTCAACCCAGGACACTATATTCGTGAATTTTGTTTTAAACTTCACGTCCACGTGATGGAAAGTCATTGGTGGTACATGCAAATACAATACGGGAAAATAACTCATTCCTTGCATACAGACCCTATTTTTTATTTTTAAATGAAAAACGTATAGTTTTCGGATTTCTTCCTTTATGTGTACTATAAGACAATGCTTCTTGCCAAATTTCATAGTTCTAGGTCAACGAGAAGTACCTTAGGTTTTGATTCCCTTGTGAGTGTCGATATATGCGGTTTTCTTGCAATATCAACGGCTGTATTTTTTTACGATAACTGAGAAGTTTGATTTTTTCCCTGTAGTCCCTTACAATTGCAAGGGACTACACATTTGCGTATATGGTTTTAATTCAAACTCGATATCAGCACACGTCCCCCATATAACGGTCTTGACAGACGGACAGACTGAAACAAAGTGATCCTATACGGAACCCTAAAAGCCAGTAAAAACTGAAGCAACCGACTTCACTAAGCACATTATCTAACAAAATAACCATTATAATTGGAGTTGTTAAAATACTGAAGTCCAAACTACTAAACAATAAACATGCAACGCAAAAAGGATCTTCAAGCATACATAAATCAATACATACAATCCAAACATAGAACCTCCTTATTT
This sequence comes from Lycia hirtaria, assembly GCA_947563715.1. Taxonomy (NCBI): domain Eukaryota; kingdom Metazoa; phylum Arthropoda; class Insecta; order Lepidoptera; family Geometridae; genus Lycia; species Lycia hirtaria. The sequence goes on from OX387375.1 coordinate 34,248,079, forward strand.
TTCAAAACGGTTAATAAAATCAGTAACCAACTCAGTAGCTCACAAATTAAGTTTCCAGCCAGATTTTTCACAAACAAGTAAGGCAGACATTCGCAACCAATTTCTGCCTACGAAACATTTCTCGCACTAAGCTCGGTCCCTGAATAATTCACTTGCCTTCACCCATTCTCTGACCTTTTAAGGGGTTACCTTATCATCTTCATAAAAACATTCCATTACTGTCACTCGTTAGGGTACCAAATTACCCTCAATTCACTCGGCTCACAGTACCGCCCCTTATTTTGCTCGTTTGTACTAAGTAGTAAAGTTTCGAGGTCCCGTCATTTCGGGTTAGTGTCATTTTGAAGTCTGATACGGGTTTAACTGTGAGTGTAAATTTTGTGGGGAAATTTGCGTAGTTTTTTATACTAGTTGATGCTTTATGACTCGTATAATATGAGTATTCAAGAAGATTGTAAACTATGCATGTTTGAATATACTACTATGTATATTTAAAGAAAAACAAAAATACCCGACTGCAGAAAATCAGTTTTTGCAGTCTAACTTACGATTTCGTTATGCTTGATACGCTGTTGAGTGTACGTTTTTTTGTGAGAAAGTATTCGTAAAATCGCTGTAAAAGATAGTAAATTGGCATCTTTTTAGAATAATTCTAGTAAAATCACTTGTTTAACACGAAATAGTTCGTTGCGAGGTAACGAAAAAACGCTTTTTTGCGAGAGATGTATTATTATTATTACAAAAAAATATAGCCTATGACACTCAGGAAGTGAAGACGAATAAGACGACACTTAGCACATCAAAATATAGAAACATTTATACACACAAACATACGTACACTCAAAAACATAACCTTAATTCTTACGCAGTCGGATAAAAAAGGAAAAAAACTTACCAAAAATAGATGTTTAAGGATAGAAAGATCTTCCTATTTATATAGAATTGCAGGTAGAAATATTATTCTTTTTAAAATTGCTTGTTCTCCGGGCCGAAATAAAACATAATTTTCTAGCAACAATTACTTATCAGTTTTCTTCAAAATTTGCTTTGATTTTTTTATATAAAAAATCCTTAACAAAATCACAACACATATCTTAAACGATCTAGAGAAATAATTTGAGCCAAAGGCAGAATTCTTCTTTCTAAACTGGATCAGAAATCAATCTTCCGTAAGAAGCTTTAAGATCTAAAATGGATTGTAATGTAAAATATTTCTGTGACGTCAAAGGAGTCGATATAATACCAAGACTGCATGACGCGAGTATGTTTATTTTGATGTTGAATGTCGGGGAGCGGAAATTACGTACAATACAATACAATACAAAAACACTTTATTGACACCATAATAAAATAACATTAGGTACATAATTTAGGCGTTAGAAAGGTAAAAAGGCGGCCTTATCGCTAATAGCGATCTCTTCCAGACAACCTTAAGATGTTAAAAGAGAAGAGAAAGTAAACGCTGACGGTGGTGAAATCACATATGAAACAAGACTTATGGATATATATATATATAAACATAAAATACACTACATACAAATAGTACTTACATATATAGGTATATTATATACATACTAATAAATATAAACTTACATAGACTACTAGTCTTTAAATATGTACGAAGCTCTAGATACAGATTTTCATATCAAGTGAAAACCACTAGATGATATATTTTATAGTTGCATGGAAAGTTGAGATTTGTTGAAGATTGCAATATACAATGCTATTTTTTGCAGTGATGTAAATCTCATTGGATTAGTACGGAAGTATTACTATTACTATTGCTTTCCAAAAACTTAAAACCTTTTTTTCTTGTTAGATATATTTACGACTGATCATCAACTTGGTATAGCTGAGGATGGAGCTCGTAGATCTAGAAGATATCTATTCACTCTAGCTTTGAAGATTCTAAGATTGTAAGATTGTAACTCTCAGGAAACAGAGATGGCGGCAAAAAATCCCATTCCTGTGCAGTACACGCCAAGAACGTGGGGCGATATCGTTGTGTACGGATTTTCGGCAATTTCAATGAGAATGAGTGGTAATGCGCCGACTTTCTGCTAGTACTGTAGTGAAATAGGGAGGGTGGAACTAGGTCGTTAAGGTCTAGCGCATACTCCCCGAAATGAATTCTATAGAATATAGACAGGAAAGCTACATTACGACGGTGCTTGAGAGTATCGTAGGTAGCTTCTCAATCTATCGCCACCCATTAACCTGTCAGCATAAAAAAACATATTTAGCATCAAAACAATAAATACGCTCACAAACGCTAAAACATTCGAACATTTTCAATCGGAACTCAAAGCCTTCCTTTCACGAAATCAACAAACCGTTGAAGACAACTCCACAAAACGACCGAAAACAACTTTTCGAATACATTCCCAGAATCAATATTGCAAAACAAACGGTGCGGGAATAAATACATTTTATATTTTCTGGCTGGAAGAAGAAGGGGTGGGGGGGGGAGGGGGGGGGGGAGGCATATTAAGTTAAGGCACTAGTTGTCAGATGTAGAATCTTGGTTAATTGGTAGATTGTGGTCGATCATTTAAAATAAGGGCCTATAAACTTGTTTTTCAACATTTTTTTACTATATTTCTATAGTAAATAGTATTATATAAATATTAGTTTCAAAATTGCTACGAGAACTTATAAGATATAACTTTGAAGTGAGTATTACAATAAAAACTTTACAAGTGCAAATAGGGCTCATGCTAACGATTTTCAAACGCAATTATCAATCAACTATCTGGATCTATTATCCAAAATGACATTTCAATAGTTAAGGCACCAAAATTTTTCTTTACGTTATGTGAGGACTGTGACGCATTGCGCACACCGGGGAGGAAAACAAGCACTGTCATGTTAAGGTCCTATTGAAATAAATTATATACATGTAAAATACACAGCCGTGTCAACGATATAGCCACACCAATGTTTTATTTACCATGATAAGCATCAACCAAATCAACCTGCTAAATTAGGAAAAAAAAAATGATTTAAGTATTTTTTTAGACATTAAATGTCAACACATCATTTTAAGTTCCGTTAAGTTAAGAGATACCTACCTCGTAATCACGTAATGTCATCTTATATCTCAGCTAATATATAAATAAAATTATTAGATAAAAGCAAAGAAAATTAAATCACAGCTGCTTTCATCATCGAAATAAAACCACTTCCCGTTTTGTTCATCCAAAAATAAATTTCGTCAGACAAATCTGCCATTCAAATTTCTTAATTAGCATCCGGCAAGATTGAAATATCATTACTAAGAAACACAAAGTCGTAGTTGAAGAGCTACAGGCGTATTTGTTACTAGACAGTTTCTATAGAAATAACTGAAAATTATAATACATTTCCCAATAACCATACCATATAGCCAATAATGTCGCTTATAAATATTCTTTCAAACAATGATTAAGCCCACCTGTTAATTAACCATTGCATAAAATAAGGTTGCCGTATCGTATTATGACGTCATGTATTCCATGCGACATATGTTTATTCAAAAGATTTATTTAGTGGACAATTTTTCTACAGTACTGAATGTTACATAATTCTATTTGATCTCAAAGTTAAAAAATATCCAAATAAAAAGTGTCCTGTACAAATTTTAAATATTAATTTTAAAACATAAATAATACAACAATACCTCTCATAACATATTCTGTTGACAAAAATTTACAAATAAAACCACCATTCTGTTTTGGGTTTCCAGGTCTTCTTCTTTTCATGTCAACGGTTAGATTTTTTTATTTATACAGTATTTGACCAGTAGGAAGCCACAGAGATAGCAGAAGTATTGGTCTCCCACAGGTCATTCATTGTGCAGGTATTAGGGCACAGTGCTTCCGGGTAAAAATAAAAGGCAAGAACATCTTTGATACTAGTAACTTAGCCAAACATTAGCACCTTGCCTAGCCCTATAAGTAACGAGGCTGAAGAAAATTTGTTTGATTGACGAAACTGATTGAAATGTTTAATTGCATCGGTTCGGAAACCTTGCTTTGATTTGGCTCGATGCCGATATGTTAATTGGAAATAAAATGAAGTAAAATAAACGAAATCATTTTGATTTTTCGATTTTTGTTACTCTAGTTAGTATTTTTGGAACGAAGTTCCTTATCGCGCGTTGCGAAAGGGGGCTACACAGAAAAAATTAAGACCAAAAGTTGTAACGACACTTTTTGCTATAGTTGTAAGCCGTGCGGCGTGCGCGTGTTTCTCTGTCTGTCTCTCTCTCTCTCTCTCATAGAAAGCAAGCCAGTTATTTTCGTTTCGTCTTTCTATTTCGCATTGAACAGTGTGGTGTCGCGACGATTATTTTTGTTGAGTGTACACAGGTTTTTTGTACATAATAAATAATAAAAACTTCGTTCCATCCGGGTGTCCTTTGACACCTTTAAAGTTTTTTTTTTAGTTTTAGTTTTTTTTTTGTATGGTCGTATTTTAACTGATCACGTGGGATAGTCGAAACTTTCGAACAGTCTTTTTTCCTTAAAAATCAAGCAGTGGTGGCGCCACCCGTAACACACGCTTTAGCGTGTAATTACTCAGCCGAACCCTTTACAGGTTCAATAGGCTGACGATTTTTGAAGTGTCTATAAATTTGTAAATACCCCAGTTATCAAAAATTTGCAACGACAAAAATCAACAAAATTGAGGATTTTGTATACAAATACCAAGTACCAACATCCGGAGAGAAAAACGAAAATTTTGCTAGTTGATGCAGATACTTCATCAGACGTTTCGCTCACTCAATAGTCAATAACTTACAATATAACTATATTATGTATAACTTTTTCAATAACTGTCAAAGAACAAAAGTGGTCATATTTCCCAAATTTCATCAAAATCCGTTTTTAAAACAAAATAACAAGAAAAAATATGTCATCCAAGTTAACAAAATTACACATTTGAAGTCGGTTGTTTTTGTGTGATTACCTTTAGGGTCTTATCGTAAAACCGTTACTCAAATTTGATCAATTCTCAATATTTTTGTCAACTTCTCGCTGACACGTAATGACACTTGCGGAAAGAAGACATAGAATTTGAGACGTTGATCAAAGAAATATTTTTCGGTAAGGTCCTTAGTAGACTGATATATATCTGATTTTTCCCTTCTCTCGTCATCATCTCAGCCATAAGAAGTCCACTGCTGGACATAGGCCTCCCCATGAATTTCCAAAAAGATGCCGAACCGATGCCGCAGCATTTCCCTTCTCAAAATAAAATTAAAGGATATCTTTTTCACAACCTCTCAACCCACATATTGAGGTATCAGAGAGCCCGGAAGTCGCACAAAAGGAAGCTTACCTTCAATCAGAGGCATCAAAAAACAATAAAAACGATATAAAGGACGAATTACTAAATAAACCGTGAAAAGGATACAAGAAAGTGGGCCTTGTCCGAACAAATAATATCGGCTGTGCGTCCCACACTACACCGCGTTAGGGATGTAACGATGTTGAACATATTTTTTAGCCGACGTCCAACGTGGAGTTCTTAATCCAACTGTATGTTTTTTTGTATGTTCTTCAGCAATTCACCGATTATTCGCCAATTATGAATTGGTTTTTTATGATTATTTTTTGATTTGGTATGTCATACTTTAGAAGTGGTCCCATATAAATTTTATCAAAATTAGTTCGGTGTCTTGGTTTTTATAACAAAATAACTGGAAAAATATGTCATCAAAGTAAACAAATTGGGTATTATGAAGTCGGTGTTTTCAGTTTTTCTAAACTATAATTATTTCTTGACAATCGATACTTTTTCATTTTATTTCGTTTAATTGAATGATATTTTTAGAGTGATTTTGTTTCAAAAACCAAATCACTTTGTTTGATTTTGATAAAATTTATTAAGGAACTCCACCTCTGAAGTATTACCTACCAAACAAAAAGGAATCAATAAAACATATTCATAATTGGCGAAACAATCGCGTAACAAACATACAAAAAATTATACAGTCGAATTGAGAACCTCCTCTTTTTTGGAATTGGTTAAAAATATGATCCATAATGAGGCACACTTAATTCTAAAAAGCTTAGTTACTTGCGATTCAAAAATTCACTCATAGTAAATGAGTATCAAAAATGAGTATCTGGGCGGTGCTTGAGGCCCTCCAACGATGCCGTATTGACTATCGGTATGTCGAAGTGCTGAAGTGTTTGTACAACAACGCCACCATGTCGGTCCGAGTATAAGACCAGAATTCAGAGGCAATTCCATTAAAGAGAGGCGTGAGGCAAGGAGACGTTGTCTCTCCGAAACTGTTTACTGCCGGTTTGGAAGATGCCTATAAGCTTCTGGAATGGAAAGGGCTCGGCATCAATATTAACGGCGAGTACATCACTCACCTTCGGTTTGCCGACGATATAGTAGTCATGGCAGAGTCGATGGAAGACCTCAGTACGATGCTCGAAGACCTCGATAGAGTTTCCCAACGGGTGGGCCTCAAAATGAACATGGACAAAACGAAGGTTATGTCGAACGCCCATGTAGTGCCCACCCCAATATCTGTGGGTAACTCCACTCTTGAAGTTGTTGACGAATATGTATACCTAGGACAAACGGTCCGATTAGGCAGGTCCAACTTTGCGAGAGAGGTCAATCGTCGTATCCAACTCGGCTGGGCAGCGTTCGGGAAACTTAAAAGCGTCTTCTCGTCCAATATACCCCAGTCCCTCAAGTCGAAAGTTTACGACCAGTGTGTGTTACCAGTGATGACTTACGGCACTGAAACGTGGTCCCTAACTATGGGCCTTATAAGAAAGCTCAAGGTCACGCAACGAGCTATGGAGAGGGCTATGCTCGGAGTCACTCTACGAGATCGAATAAGGAATAAAGAGATACGTAGACGTACGAAAGTCACCGATATAGCACAGAGGATTAGCAAGTTGAAGTGGCAGTGGGCAGGCCACATAGCACGTAGAACTGATGGCCGATGGGGCCGAAAGGTTCTCGAGTGGAGACCACGCACCGGCAAGCGCAGCGTAGGAAGACCAGCCACGAGATGGGCAGATGACCTCATACAAGTGGCAGGAAGACGCTGGATGCAAGCCGCTTCCAATCGGTCTTTTTGGAAATCCATAGGGGAGGCCTATGTCCAGCAGTGGACTTCTTATGGCTGAGATGATGATGATGATGAAATGAGTATCAAAATACCAAACTCTATTAACAATCTGGTACATCACTAGAAAGGCCGGGACGGCTAGGGGGGCTCGAGGACACCTCGAGGATCCCGGAGGTAAGGATCGAAGCCCACGTGTTTGCTAAGGAGCTTTCTATGGAAGTCTATTGAGATAACAGTAATATATTGATGATGAGTCTGTATAGTCGTATTGTTTAAATAATAATATTATGAAAGACGAGTGAACTAAACCGTTTGTTACAGACTATAGACAATAGACAAATATTTATTAATACACAAACGGCCATCTCAGCCATAAGAAGTTCGTTACTGGACACAGGTTTTCCTATTCCTTCCCCTTAATGCTGAGATGGAACCGGCTTGCGACATAAGCGCTTCTTAATAATATTCGTATTTAATGGTAAAATTAATTGTACTTTTTGTTGTAGTTGTTTTTGTTATAGATAAAAATATGTCCATGGATTTCCTAAACAAACTATTGAAAGAAACAAGCAAACAGTGACTTCCCTTCCAATTGTGTGAGGTTTTGTTTATCTATGAGTATCTTAAAGCCATCCTACGTTGTCCTTGCTGGAACGTGATCTACAATCGATAATTTTCGGCCACATTGAGGTTATGATCTGAAATATGATATATCGAATGTAATCCTCAAGAAAAATATACGGTACGAATTGATAACCTCCTCCTTTTTCGAAGTCAGTTAAAAACAAAATATAATCCTCAAAAACAAAATTCTTTTTTTTTAAATACCTTATCAAAATACCTAAAGCCATTTGATAACTCGTCTGATAACCGAACCTTTGATCAATATTTCTGATTGTAATAAAAAAGAAATCTAACCTAACTTAACAATTGTTTGGTAAATGAAATTTGTGACTAACACTAAACTTACTTACATTATGGGATGATAAACACGTGCCAAGTCCAACATTTGAAATTAGAGAGTTCTATGAATGGGGTTTGGGCAAATAAGATTCGAACAAATGTAGGTATTTCGGATTACAGGTAGGTCTTGGGATCATTTCACCCAATACATAAAAACCAACAAAAAGTAAACAAATATTTTATCGATAACTTTCTTAAATCATGTTGACGTTAAAAACAAGTTCGACAACAACTAAAACATTAAATATTGCTATTCAAAACACGCCGGGGAATTCGGCTCGGAATCAAATTATGGATACGACTTTGAAACGGTTTCCGAAATGATAAATCTTTAGTTGCAGGAACTTCTCCAACTTCCGTTCGTTTGTAATTTGTTGCTAAGTTGGAAAATTCGAACTCGTGTGCTGGGAATTAAATCAATTCATAATTTAAATTGGCAACGACGGTGATGTATTTCAGTTTAATTTATGTAGAATAAAGTTAGGGTTCAACAGGTGTTTTACAAATTAATAAGTAAGTAAGTAAGTTCGTATAGGCTGAGTGGCCAGCCCTATTGTCAGAGTTATTAAGCCGCCGAAAGGCCTCTGACTTGGCTTGACGATTGCTGAACAACCGGGACCTACAATTTAACGTGTCATCCGACCCACGGTAGCGCTCAGAAAGAAATGCCACTCACGGTCACCCATCCGAAGACTGACCGGTCCGTCCATTGCTTAACATTGGTGATCGTTCGGGAACACCTAGTCTAGCTACGCCACGAGCGCTACTAATGATTATTTGTTATTGACTTTTCTTTATGCAATTGAATGATTAGTGTTAAGTTTTATACTTGCCCATCAGGCAAACTTAACACTTAAGTTTAAACGCATTCACTTTTTATATTTTGCATTTTACATGTGTAACAATCTGAAAACCGTAAATTTGTTGTTACATCACAAAATAATAACTTTTTTGCGATTACAAACTTATTTGCATTAGCTAAAGTAACTGCGACCTGTGTCGATGTATGATGACACCAGTTTTCCAATAAAAGTCATTTTTTCCCCTCATTTACAAGTATGGTTCAAATTTAAAATATAAGTAATAAAATGTAAATAATGATTTCCAAATTTCCAATTTTCATTTAACCTTTACGTTTTGAAGACTGATTTTGAGGGGACATATTCAACGTAATCGGCAAATCTCGTAAAAAAATTTGAGACTCGATTCGGGAATCGAACTAATAGGCAAGTATGTACGGAACCCTCACGCGAATCAGACTTGCACTTGACCGGTTTTTTGCAATTCCAAGTATACGTTATAGATAAGTGACACAATCAAAATAATTATATTAGAGTCAAACTACAAATATTGTTTTCGAATCAGACTTTCCTTTTATTAGGAACGTTTCGGTGCTTTGAGAAAACATTGAATTATATTTTGCTTTGGTGAGAGTATGGAAGTCTTTGTTTTTAAGTCATACTCGCATTAGAACTTTTTATTGGATTTAATGTAGCGAACTACTTGTACGTACACTACTAGTACAAGGTAACTGTCCACCTGACACAATGATGCTATCAGATAATTGAAACTCTTATCAGCAACAAAGATGCTAACCAACCATACCGAAACAACATACCATACGTTTTAGTTTTTTAGTAATTTTTGGACCATTTTTTTATTCGAAAATAGGCTTGCGGCGAAAATGGTCAAGCGACCATTATTGTCATCACTAGGTGCAGTTAACTTGTTTGAGTAAGTAGTAGGTTTATTCCAACGCACAAAACTGTCAGCTATATCGCTATTCACTCGAACAAAAATTCAAAATATCACACGAATCAAATCTAAAATCGAGGCGCATTCAATCACTCACGTTCCCATGCAAATCGAAGGATTTTGCTTCAGCCCACAACTGTACCCAACGCCGACAACACAATCATACAAATGCAATCACTCACGCCTTAAACCATACAGAATATAGTTCACAATCGCAGATCCACTACAATAGTGACAGCTTATTCTGACTTTAGTCACACACGAGATGAATTTGTTTTTGCTACAAATTGAGACGAATTGCTTTGTTGTTGCGAAGGGAGGGCCTTAATTTGTGAGACGCTCGAACTACACCAAATTGTCAACATACTTAAGTGTAAACATGTATGTTGTAACTAGAAGCTTGTTGTCTCACGGAAATGAGGGATCTTAAAGGCTTTAGGACAGTTTAGTTTCGAATGGGAGGGTTAGAGTGGGGTATTGTGTAGGCCTTACTTGACTACCCGTTCTAAGGAGATCTCTAGGTTAATACCTCGCTATAGCGGGCCAGTTCGTGAATAATTGCATGTGGCATTAATTTTAATCGTCATAAATACTACTGGGCATAGGCTTGGACATTAAACCCAATCCAATATTCAGTCTTTTTTAATACTTTTGATTTTCGAATCTACTGGATAAAGAGATCTATGTATTCACTCTAGCCTTGAAAATTCCATGATTGTAGTTTTCAAGGAACTAAGAAATCGGTAGGGAGTTCTACTTCTAAGCATTACGTGTGAAAAGTGTGAATGAATTTTGGTCAATTCTATGAGAAAAGCATATCTTGCATAATTAAGCAAATCTAGACTGATAACTCAGAGTCGTGTCAAACTCAGATTTGTGTCAATTTGGAAATATAACAGTTCCCTATTTATGTTAAATAAAATTATTATAGTTATAATTGAATAAGTAGAACGTAGAATAACTTATTATTTAAAAAGCCACTTGTAACAGCTAAGCAGCAGTTTCTCAAAGCTTTTTATTAATTTTAAATGGATTTAGCCACCTAAGGCTTTTAAACAAAAAACGCTCTACTAAAATGTTCAGCATTTTTATTTTTTCTCGTAAAGGTCCAAGTGCTGTTTAATTCCGATCGTGTTTTTTCTTAAAAGCTTTTCCAACTTGTCACATGGGCTGGAAACCGTTTTGTCCGTTCCGTGTAATAAAAATCTCCAAAATAAGTGTCAAAACAGTAAGAGCATTCATCTTCCATTCAGCGCGTAAATTAGCAAAGTTGCTAACTCGTTTTTTGCCGTTCTCAAGTTTCTTTCAGACTTTTTATCTAATTTGAATACGGTAAACCGTTTTGTACTTTATTAATGCTTTAAAAATAATATGGGTTGTATTTACACAACACCATCTAGTTGTGTGAAATGTCCCCAAAATATTTATTTATATTTATTTATTTATAATCATCATCATCATCATCATCTCAGCCAATGTCTTATGTCCAATGCTGGACATAAGCCTCCCCCATGGATTTCCAAAAAGCCCGGTTGTAAGATATCCTCTGTCCACCTTGTGGCTAGTCTTCCTACGCTGCGCTTGCCGGTTCGTGGTCTCCATTCGAGAACTTTTCGGCCCCATCGGCCGTCGGTTCTACGTGCTACGTGCCCTGCCCACTGCCACTTCAACTTGCTTAACCGCTGTGCTATATCTGTGACTTTTGTTCGTCTAGGGATCTCTTTGTTTCTAATACGATCTCGTAGATAAACTCCGAGCATAGCCCTCTCCATAGCCCGCTACGTGACTTTGAGCTTCCTTATAAGGCCCATAGTAAATGACCACGTTTCAGTGCCATATGCCTTCACAGGTAGCAGACACTGGTAAGCTTTCGATTACAAGGACTGAGGTATATTGGATGAGAAGACGCTTTTGAGTTTGCCGAACGCTGCCCATCCAAGTTGGATTCGACGGTTGATCTCTCTCGCAAAGTTGGACCTGCCTAGTCGGACTGTTTGTCCTAGGTAGACGTATTTGTCGACAACTTCGAGAGTGGAGTTCCCCACAGATATTGGGGTGGGCACTAAATGGGCGTTCGACATAACCTTCGTTTTGTCCATGTTCATCTTCAAGCCCACCCGTTGGGAAACTCTATTGAGGTCCTCGAGCATCGTGCTGAGATCTTCTATCGACTCCGCCATGATATTCCAGGCAACTAATCAGTTAATAATATTTGAGAGCATAGTTTTTATAGTAATCTCTAAATAATTCCAGAATTAAAAATATCTCTGGCGGTACGTTCCGGTATTGTCACATCAGAAACTACTACATCGTCGTTGCACATTAGACGAATTTTAATCAAAGTAAAAAAATCTAGGTTCTTCAAAAATAATATGACCTAGTTAACTAGGTCAAAGCGAAGTGTTTTCGTATCTTTTTTATTTTATTTTAGGTATTGTACATACCCCACCATACACCATCGAGTTTAAACGGGGGAATAAACAAGGGACGGGAAATTTATTCATCGCTGGAGGCCGTGTTTCGGGTAAATGACTAGACCATCGGGCATTTGGGTCCGACAGCTCGACGCAGAGTTCAAATCGAATGGGAAGAATGGGACAGTGGCTTGGATGAATAAGATATGGGACATGAAATATTGTGCATGTGAGGAAAGTTAACCTAACCTCACCGACACGACCTAATTCCACCCTCCCCATTTCACTACAGGACTAGCAGAAAGTCGGCGAATTACCACTCATTTCTCGTTGAAATGCCAAAAATCCGTACTCAGCGATATCGATTCACATTCCTGTTGCGTACTGCACAAGAATGGAATTCATTGCCGCCATCTCTGTTTCCTGAGACCTACAATCTTGGAATTTTCAAGGCTAGAGTGAATAGATATCTTCTAGATCGACGAGTTCCATCCTATGCCACACCGTCGCTTAACATCAGGCGAGTTGGTGGTCAATCGTAGATCTATCTTCTATAAAAAAAAAAAGTTGCATTTATAGAGATAGTGTTCAGTTTTGGCGGGAACGTCCTTGAGACATGTTGCTCTGTTTTATTTTCCTCAACTTGTGTTATTTCGAATATTAAGGAAATAAAAATGGTGGTGTTTTATTCATGAAGTATTCGATCAAGTGCGTAAGTGTGAGCAGGTGAAATAAAGCAGTGAAATGTGTCTTTTACGTTGTCAGCAAAACTATATAGAAGCTTTCAATAAAGCCACCACCACTTTACTGAATCAGGACTCGAATTTGGAAATTACTGTTTAAGTGATTTTGATTGTCACTAGTTTTTTTTTTACTTTGTTTATATTTAAAAATGTTGTGATGCGCAAGAGAAGGCACGCGTTGCACGCTTTGGACTCCAACTTAACAGTCATTTAACGCCCAAGTAGTAGTGTGTAGCGTTTCGAATGGTAGAGAAAGATTCCAGTGAAATTTTTGGGTATAATGAGATTGAACATGTAATATTTCAGTGTGCAAGCGCAATGCATTGACACACAGGATCTTGAAATCTTCAATCCTATAGTTTTATATTGCTTACGACTGTTATGGACAGGCTTAGTCTGGCGATAATCGTGCTCGTCTTACTACTCAGTTCTATAAAAAAATATATTAGGTTTCCCTAAGTTGAGATATGCCACGTAAATAATGCATAAATCACAAGAGAAAAATATTACAATAATATACGAAAGAAATATAATTTATTATTTTTGATATTGTTTATCTTTGTAATTGTATTCATGGAGAATTTATACAGCAGGCGAGAATGTGACCATATTTAGGAGTGACTATTTAAAAGAATTTACATACCACCTTTTTCATTTAATTTAATTAAAAGTTTGTAAATTATCTATCTTATAAAGTATAGACTCCTTAACATCATTTTAGTGGCTGTTCAATAACAACTTACTATAGCTCCAAATTCTTACCGAGGTCAAAATACCTCAGTTTGTTCCATAGAGCATAATAGAATGCCGATATTACATGTCCCTGTTGATTATTTTTCCCCGATTACTGAGACCCCGTGGCACACTAGAGGCCGTTCTATTCCGATATAAAAGGGGAAATTGGTTTTAATAACGGACTCCCGATAAATATCAAAGGGAGACGTTAGATGAAAAAAATTCCGTCACGGAGAAATTCTGTTTTTCATCTCAGAAACGAGAGATTTTTAATGAACATTTGAAAGGAATCGGAATAATTGATTAAGAAACAATAGTTGTGTTATTTTTTTAAAAGTTGAATATCTACAAGTAGGTAAGCTTTTACATACAATTAATCTAACATGGATTATTTTGGAATAAAACGTGGTAATTGAGTATAAAAGCAATCGCTTATCAGTGAACTTTATGACTTGTTTTTGTTTTTTGAATGCTTTTTTAAGGAGATTAAAAAAAACATTGATGGGTTCAGACCCACCTTTATACTTTACCTTTATACCATATTTGAAATTCTTGTTTAAAACTAAGTCTTGAATGTTTTGCAATTTTTTCTAAATATTATCAAAATTATCTTCATCAAAAGAGATTTTAACACTATTGTTTACTCTATTTTATGTCTGACACCAACTGTTATCGAAACGTTCACTTGTCATCACTTCACATCACTTGGAATCAACAAGGAGGTTTATACTCGCACAATAATTTCCGATTTTTTCAAAAATTATATACGCAAGCTTGTCTCGCTCTTGACCATATTTTAGTATTTGTAGATCAATGTAAACTCTACAAAGATAAGTAACGTTTTTCGGTAAGGCCGATAAATATAAAATATAGATACGAAGTTAGGTTTGCTGAATCATCAATTTATGTCATTTGTTACAGGGGAGACTAAAGTATCTGTGAAAAAGGTTATACGTTGACTTTCGGCGGGAACGTCATAGAAACATGTGATTCTGTTTTATTTTCCTAAACTTGTGTTATTATGAATATTAATTCGATAAAATGGTGGTGTTTTATTAATTAAGTATTCGATCAAGAGCGCGAGTGAAGGCATTTGCCTTCACTCGCGCACTTGATCACTGCTGCTTTTCACTGCTGTATTTCATTTGAAATACAGCAGTGAAACGTGTAACTTTACGTTGTCCGCAAAACTCGATAGAAGCTTCAAAGTCACCATCACTTTACTGAGGCAAGACTCAGATTTGAAAATGACTGTGCGTGACTTAGACTGTGAATAGTGTAACTAACACTTTACATAATTTGTATTAAACATGAAAATATTTCAATACTTGAAAATCAAACCGTTAATTGCGGGGTTCAATATAAAAAAGAAAAATAAGGTTATATGTTTATAGATCTGCACCCCTTCCTGTGAGATATCGTTTTTTTCACCACGTCTTAACAGGGGCATGCTTTATGAAATATTAATTTTATAGTTTTCTAAGGTTTTCCCAATTGTTACGCATTGAAATTAAACAATTTTTAAGGGATTTATCGCGTATGTTTTACATTATCCATGGAGGAGGCCTATGCCCAACAGTGGACTTCTTGTGGCTGAGGTGATGATGATGATTGTTATTTTTATCCAAAACGTTCCTATGCACGCAGAAGTCGCTCACGGTGTACTGGTAGGTATCGCAGATCTGTGTTGAGGCTGATATTTTATTAACATGATGACCGGAACCCATGCAGGTGGTACTTGCCAATCATATTATCTGTTAAAGTTGGGGTATTTCTTAATTACAATAGCCTCGCGTAACATTCTTGGTACATGACGCATCTGATTCTTTCTAACCAATATTTGATGCTTACATACTGAAACCTGTTAAAGTTGTTAACCTGTTAAATAAATCCATAAAATTAAAAATGAATTGTGATAAATCCGTTAAAATTTGTTTAAATACAGTGAAATAATGACCCACCAAAATGAAAACATAGAACGTTATTTTATTAATGAGAATCTTGTGTCTTCTCGTACTATAATATGAGTTTACTGAAAACTAAACTTTGAACATTTTGTGACCGATAAAAGATATAATGTATCTACTTTGCCTAATATATACTAATATTATATTTATGTATATATATATATATATATATATATATATTTGTATATTTATATAAAAAAATATATCGAAATCGGGCAATATTTTGGGACAAAAACAGTTTTCTGCTGTTGTATGAATAAACACGTAATTTATTGGCGAAAATTACCAAACAATAGTTCACAAAATCGTATTTCTTTCGACAGGCTCTGCTGAAAAGTGAGAAAAACATTATATTAATCTATCACCAATGTAAGCTAAACGGCCAAAAGAACCCATTTTCAACCAACGATATTTAGGGTACTAAAGAGGTACATTACTCTACTTGGGCTTAAATTAAGTGTATTGAAGTACACACATATATTTATCCACGTGTGAGTACTCCTTAGCACACAGATGGATAAAATAAAACCAAATAGCTTTTAGATAATGGAAGCAGTAAAAGTAAATGGTGGAACCCTTTGAATGTGAAACGTAAATATAGTTTTTGCATAATTTTTACAATTTGAGATAAAAAGTTACGTATAAGAATTTTCTGTTTTAATTTGACTACAATCTTTGAGCTTGTAAAAACTAAATGTAATAAAAAAAATAATGTATTTTAGCTATGAAAACTCTTTGAAATAAGCTGTTTTTTTCTAATGTTATAAGGCTTTGCAGTTATTTAGGGTTATTATCGAAGTTATGGTTATGACATATTTATTTTATTTTGTAAGATATACATTAATAAGTAGGTACATAAAAACTCTTTAAGTTAAACGGTTTTATTTAAAGAAAAGATTATGATTACTACCCATTTCTCGTTGA
Source organism: Lycia hirtaria (assembly GCA_947563715.1). NCBI lineage: Eukaryota > Metazoa > Arthropoda > Insecta > Lepidoptera > Geometridae > Lycia > Lycia hirtaria. Next base: position 34,264,664 of record OX387375.1, read on the forward strand.
AATGCCAAAAATCCAATTCTTTACCGCCATCTCTGTTCCCGAGACCTACAAACTTGGAATTTTCAAGGCTATAGTGAGTAGATATCTTCTAGATCGACGAGCTCCATCCTCGGCCACACCGTCGCTTAACATCAGGCGAGTTGGAGGTCAATCGTGGATTTATAACGTATAAAAAAATGTAGATAATGTATTTACTATATTCTACTAGAAAAGCCCTTTCATTTGACACATTTGGTACAAATTTCAACTGCTAAATTTGACCCAAAAATCAAGAAAAACTACAACAAACACTGCAAGCTAATTCAAACCGCTTAAAAAGAATTTTCCAGTAATGAATAATAGTTACCTTTCAATAAATACAAGTTCTATATTGTATCACAAAAATCCATCTCTATTGTTAGGGAATACTCATAAAGGAGGCGGTAGGAAATGGCATCGCGTAATTACAGTCCAACTGGTCGTTGCGAGCAAATCCTTTTAGGCCGAGCAGATGGCAGACTATTCGCCAGGCCCGCAACACATTTGTAGATCTAAAATGGGGACGTATTTATTAGTTTTGACGATTCTGTTTTCTATACTACTAGGAACATGTTTAAGTTTTAAAATCACTGCAAAAGTAGTTCTTTATTGCGACTTCATACTCGTAAACCTAAATCGCCCCTATCTTGTAATATTACCGTCCTATTCACATGTTTATGTCTATATTTTATATACATTATAGCTAAGATGTGACATTTTAAGTAAATTAAGTCGAAAATATATCCGGCGCTTCGTTTTTAACCGATTTGAATTACAAATATTGTGATTGCTTTTTTAAGAAAAAATACGGGCTAATTCACGTTTATTTTGAGTATACAAAGTCTATAGAATGCAGTTAGAACTAAAGTTTTAACTCATTCATTGCAATTGGAGATATCAACTCAAAATAGATGCGAGTAATGCGTAACTTTAGATAAAAATATGTGTTAGCCACGTTACTGAATCCGACATGAACACTGACACCAGGGCTAGATAATCAACAAAATGTGCTTTATATCTAAGAATATTTGTAACTTCACATATTTTCTACAGAAGGAATAAACTAAAATTATAGATTCACACAATATCAAGTTCAAGTGAGCGAGTATTACAAACATATTTTCTTTATCTAAAGAGATTTTAACACACACATGTAACATTTAAGTCACACGTGACACCAACTGTCAACTAATTTTCACTTGTTATTTTTCGTTTTTTTTTTTTTTTTGTGGAATCAACTAAGTGTTTTTATCTCGCAGTTCTCGTACAATATTTTTTCAAAAATGATTTACGAAAGTATGTCTGGCACTACAGTTTTTAGCAGATAGGCTCCTTTAGTGAGGAAGCCTAAAATTCAATATCTTCGTAACAATGTTAGTAATTTAAAAACCCGAAATTCCTAGAATTAAAAAAAAAACTCCAAACTATGATAAATACAATTATAAATAATTATAAATGACAGTGTTATTTAAAAAAAACAAACAAGAAAAAAATCATAATGTTGTGGGAATGCAATGAGCTCCTCTTTTGGAATACGGTCAAATATTTATACTACCAGTAATAAAAAAAACCTTTCTCATAAACTGATCACGTCAGATTTGGGTCCAGCGGATGAATACGATAATCCTGCCCCTTTTGCCAGATTTGTTTACACGTCAGATTTACTCACGTGTATAAAACGTGTATGATTAAAGCAGTATCAAATCTGGGTAAAATACATTATAATCCAGTAAAATTACAATTTTTCCTTTTCAGGCTCGGGGTTTTGGATGTAATACTAGATACACAACTGCATTAACCTCGGTAAACCCTTTGATACCCACATCATTCATGGACTGGGTACTAACAGACGATCCGATCTGTCCGGAGCGAACCTTCAAAATTGTTGGATGTGACGTCACACCGAACATTGTTATTTTGTACCCACCGACAATTATTTTCATAATAAACAAGTAATTTACTAGAATTATACTAATTAAAGCGATTTTACGCAAAAAAACAACAACAGAGTACTAAGTGTGACGAAATTGTAAATTAGACTGCAAAAACCGCTTTTCTGGAGTCGGGTATTTTGTTTTTCTTTTAATATAGGAACTTGTAGCTAAATACCATAGTCAATGATGCTTCACCTATTGTATAAAAGAAAATAGGCTTAACTTTATATGTTTGTGTGTGTAAGAAACATTTTTGTGCAAAAAAAAACACGCTCAGATGTGTGCACGCGCATTTATATTCCCCCAGCGAATCCATACTGTACAAGTTTACATGAAATACGTTCTGAAGGAATTTTATCAGGCTACTTGCTTCCTCTTATGAACGTTGGGAAAAGGTACCCGATTTATTTTGAAGGCTTTGCGACGATACGAATGCCTAATGCTCTGTGCACAAAAAGAAATATCCTTTACGGGAATATCGAAGGGGAAATTTAATATTTTTTTGCTTCAGATAGTAAGAAATATCACAATTGGAAGGATATCAATATTTACAAAAGCTTAGTTTGTTGTAGTCTGCTGAGAAAAAGTGTTTTTGATTGTACAACAATATGGTGAGTTATTTTTATAAGGAATATTATTTATTGAATGAACTCATAAAAAATTCACGTCAAGACTCTAGAAAGCAACATCAGAAATTTTTGGTAAAAATTTCATTTTGGTCCATGCTAATTTACACTACATCAAATCATTTTTATGTAATTTATAAAATGCCGGCAGCCTAATGGGTACGTTTGGGTGGAGAGATACCTCGATTTAGGTTTTAACGTCAAATTGTTCTTTTTAGGGTTCCGTACCTCAATAGGAAAAAATGGATATAGGATCACTTTGTTGTCCGTCTGTCTGTCTGTCCGTCCGTCCGGGTGTCAAGACCTTTATCTCGGGAACGCGTGAAGGTATCGAGTTGAAATTAAAACCATATACGCAGATCCATAGTATCTTGCTGCAGAAAGAAAAATAAAATTTCTCAGTTTTCGTAAAAAAAAAGTTACAGCTGAATATGGCGTAAAAAACGCACAATTCGACACTCACAGAGGAATCAAAACCTATGGGGTACTTCCCGTTGACCTAGAACTCTGAAATTTGGTAGGAAGCAGTGTTAGAGTACACATATAGGAAAAAATCCGAAAACAGGACATTTTTAATTTAATCACAAAAAAATTGTGTCGTTATGCAAGTAATGAGGGTCGAAATTTTAAAGTGAATTAACCGTATCATGTGGGGTATCATATGAAAGAGCTTTAATTAAAACAGGTTTTTAAATATTTTTACGATTTATATTTTTCGGTATAAGAAGGAAAATAAAAGAAAAAAATATTTCCCCCTTTTATTTACCTACTAGTTTGTACGGAACCCTCGGTGGGCGAGTCTGACTCGCACTTGTCCGTTTTTTTTAAATTGTTTTAGTTATTAATTTATATTAATCCTATGAATGTTTTATTTCAATAAATATTTATAAAAATGATCTACAAATCAAGGATGATCCAATAAAAATCGTGTTAACAATGTAAATATATAATTAGTACTATTTCCATATCAAAACTTGTTGCCATCTGAGTTTAGTTTTTATTATTTCTTATAAACCACATATAACACTGTCTTTAGGTTTTAAATTTCTATATGTGAGTTTACATACATACAACAATCACGCCTGCTTTCCCTTACGGGGTAGGCTGAGCATTAATGACCATAAAGCTGTTTGACGCCACATTTGACCGTGATTAGAGGGTTACATAGAAGTGAGAGGATATTAAAGGGTTAGAGGGGATTTTGATGTAATATTGGGAGTGTAGTGATTAGGTCAGCCTATATAAACGCCAATTTCCCACAAGTCCCTTAACTGGCTTTTACACTATTAATTCTACATTCTGTTTTTATTTTTCTCCCAGTTCATTTTTTTTAATATTTTTTTATATTTTTTTTTAGTTCATAATAGAAGAGTGAGTTTATCTGTTACTAAAACTCGGATATTCCGTCCGTCACCTCACCACCTACACGGCTCACAGCTCCCTCTCATTCAACAATGTCTGAGCCAAACAATGGAGATTCAAAAGCATCGGCAGCTGTTTACCAAACAGCGATAGTACGTGGCGTATCAAAGAGCTGAACCCAGCTCACAGCGCTCGTTTCGACCAACGTTTTGACTTTGACGTAGTTATGTCTGATAAATTTTTATCTGGGTACACATGGTGAAACTACGCATAGCGGAATGTTATGTATTAACCAGATATTTGACATGGTTTGCTTTGAAATCAAAAAAACATTCATTGTAAAGAATGTTTTTGACTGGCCTTGTGGCTCAGTTGGTAGTGTGTTTACGTCTACCTGCTGAACTGAAAGGTCGTGGGTTCAATCCCCACCCAGGGCAAACAATTGTGTGATGAGCATGGATGTTTGTTCTGTGTCTGGGTGTTTCTATGTATCATATGTATATATTTACAAAAAAAAAAGTATATAATATGTATTCTATCAGTCATCTAGTTCCATAGTACAAGCTTTGCTTAGTTTGGGCTAGATGGTGTTGTGTGAAATGTCCACAAATATTTATTTATGTATTTATTTTGGCTCAATTTGATGACCTACTTAATATTCTGGGTAGGAGATAGGAGACAATTTGGAGACAATACGTATAGTATAAGCAAACATTTTTATTTTATTAACTTTATTATTTTCAATTATAAAATAACATGTAATGTATATTAGCAAATGTAATTGGTGAATACCGTTTTAGTTAAATAGATAAATATTTAAAACATGGTGGCATAAGGAGGAGTTTCGTGTAATTTAGTATCATAACAAGTAAGTTTACGAGATACCTCCAACATACAAAACGGCATAAGAACACTCTCGGCCGATAAGAATTAGATCAAAATCGGTCCATCCGTTTGAGAGCTACAATGCCCCAGACACACACATATACACACAGATACTACACATCAAACTTATAACACCACTTTTTTGGTCGGGGGGAAAATGAAAGTATCTGCTTTTGTGTCTGTTTGTCATCTTTACACAACTAAACAGCTGAGAGAATCATAATTAAAATTGGTACACATACATACATATATGTTACCTAAATTTCATCACAGCATAGCTTGAACATATTTTTACCCAACTCCGTAAAAAGGAGGGTTATGTTTTTCGAGTGTATGTATGTGTGTATGTTTTTATATGATCGCCTATAACTTAAGCGGCTTGACCGATTTTGATGTGCAAGGTGTCGGTAGACTCATCTTCACTCTCTGAGTGTCTATACTTATTTTGTAATATATATATATATATATATATATACTTTTATGTAATATTATTATTACATCTCTCGCAAAAAAAGTGTTATATCGTAATATCCAACAAACTTTTTCGTAATAAACAAATGATATTACTAGAATTATTCTAAAAAATGTGCATTTATAATCTTTTGTAGCAATTTTACGCATACTTTAGAAAATACGTGCACTCAACAGCGTATCAAGCCTAACGAAATCATAAGTTTGACTGCAAAAATTACATTTCTGCAGTCTTTGTTCTTTTTTTAAAATAGATACTTGTTCTTTAATTATAAAGCGTTTTATCAAAGAAAGCTCTTAAAACGTAACGTCAAATTAGCTCAGTATTTTCCCCGCCCGCTGACTCTGTCGAGAAAATTAATTCGCGTTTCACTTTACATGTCGACAAGTTGACAACTTCGTCGCAGAATAAGGAAAATATGCAATTTATAATAAAGCTGAATAATCGTATAATATTTTAATAGGTTTGTATAGCATAGCATTAATTTTAATGGCAATTCTTATTGTAATTAAATACGGATATTGAAGGCATTTTTACGAATATTTTGTTTTTACACGAAATCACTAAATACATATATGAAATAACTGAAACTGCCATCACTTGTTTATATACATTATCAATAAATAATTATTGGAAGACATTTAACACCATCTAGTCCAAACTAAGCAAAGTTTGTACTATGGAAACCAGATGGCTGATAGTATATATATATATATATATATATATATATATTGTAAATACATACATATGATATATATAAACACCCAGACACAGAACAAACATCCATGCTCATCACACAAATGTTTGCCCTGGGTGGGGATCCAACCTACAGCTCAGTAGTTAAACTTAGTACCACTGAGCCATGAGGCCTGTCATTAAACGGATATAGCACTAGACTCACTCGGTTTTACTGATAAACATTACTCAAATTTGGTCAAGGCTCAAAATATTCTGTCAACTTTTCACTGGTACGAAAATACAATTGCGAGAATGAGACACGGAATTTGAGATTTTAGACATTTAGTTTCCGGAAAACTAAATGTCTAAAATCTCAAGGCCGACCGATTCTGATTTCGAAAGCACTATCGAACTCTACGCACTACGTTAATATAAGTAGCGCGTAGTGATATCGCTAGTAATGCTTTATAATAAAGTAGCAATCCGTAGCAATGTAGCAAAGCGTAGCTATTTGTAGCAACGTAGTACCTAGCACATCTACGCGCTGTGTCAATATAAGTAGCGCGTAGATCGCTAGTAGTCTCTGTAACAAAGTAGCAGTCCGTAGCATTGTAGCTGTTTGTAGCAAAGTGTAGCTATTCGTTGCACATGTTCTACCAATATCGCAGTTAGTAACTTGTTACTAAATGTTTCATAGCAAACCAACGAGTTTTCGATAGTACCTACATTAATATTCTAAACGCGAAAGTTTGTTAAATGGGCAGGTTTTTGTTATTCCTTCGCGCTCAATAACAACTCAGTGGATTAAAATGATATTTGAAATTGACATAATTTATAACTGGGGGAATACGCCTTGGTTTATCTACACTATGATAATATTATAAAGAGGAAAGATATGTATTTTTTTATTTTTGTAATTTTGTATGTTTGACAAGTTATCACTCAAAAACTACTAGACCGATTTTAAAAAATTATTTCACCTCTTTATTATTATATTACCCCCGAGGAACATAGGTTATATTTAATACGAGGAAAAATTATCTTATAAAACTAATAGTGGGCACTTTGGGATAGCAGATGAAACTAATTTATTTCGACATATTGATGTTATATATTACCAATATCATTACGGTTTTATGGTTTTTATATCTATATCCATAAATATTGGCTCCGATTGCTGTGTAATTTTCAATGTCAGCATTGTCATAATTAAAATTAAAATACATGTCTGTAAAACAAAGACAACAACGTATCAAGGATTTAATTTTTGTTTCGTATATAATTCAGTAATATCGGGTCCACTCATTGATAGGTGATACGAAGTACGCCGGGTCAGTATACAATTCACTCAGAATTAAAACATCGAGAAAAACCTACTCAAGATTTACGTATTTATTATTCAAGATAAGAAACATATTCCATACAGTAGACTAAATCTGTCTGTATACCATCCCAAGTAGAAACTAGAGCTAGTTCCGAGTACACCTACCTCTCCACCTCTCTACCTCTGTATACCTACCTACATAAGCTTGGTTTCACAAACTAATACAGAATTGAATTAAATCGAATCAAATTGAATTGAAATGAATTTAATTGAATAAAAATGAATTTAATTTAATTGAATTAAATATTAGAACAAACGCTTTGTAGCAAGTTTTACATCTGTGACAGATAGTCTGCGATCTCGAAGTCGTATTTATTCTACGAAGGTGAAACGGTAAAGCGATGCGCTGTTTATATTTAACATAAACATGTACTTTGAGAGATGTTGTTACAAAACTCTTTGACAAACATCACCATGTTGTTGTGACTGCTTGTTGTTTTGTTGTGTGTTGTTATATGATTACTGCGCATTTTTGTTGGTACTTATGTTCCACGGAAACTCACTTTTTTGGGGATTAGACATATATAAGGTAAATGGAGTTTCAACCCCACTTTTCTAAAGAATGGTGTTGTTAGAACCATTCTCGTCTTATGAAAACTTAAAAAAATCTACTGCGTGCTAAATAGTTTCAAAAGGGATCATCCATAATATTTTTACTACCCGACGCGTAAAAAGGAGGGTTATGTTTTGTAGTGTAGTGTAGTTTTCGAGTGTATGCATGTTTGTATAATGTGTTAATGTAAATTAAAGTGTCAACAGTAGAATCAAATCCACCACTGAGGCGCCGTACTTGTTTTTTAACAGATTTTTATTTTCTTGCTAAAAATGGTAGGAAGGCTTGGTGATGGCTCGGCTAGTTGGTTGGATTAGTCTGCACTGTTCTGAGCAGCGGTACGATGTATTAGGAGCCTTAAGTCGTTTCTTTGCGTAGTTTATCCTAAGTCTTCGAATCTAATTAGATAAAATAGACTTCTATGTTAATACCTGGAAAGAAAGTATAGAAAATCTACAGTAGATTTTATTTCTTCATACAACTATCTGTTAATAACTACCTATTTATTACATTTTGTTGCAAACAAAATTTATCTTGTCAGTCATTTATAGTAACTGTACCTAAGTAAAAAAAATTGACGCAAAATTCTGCTCCGCTAGCCAAATTAAACACAAAGTAACAGATGGCTACTTACTCTATCATACCTATAACTGAAAATCTAATTAAAATTCCTTATTAAAACTATGTTAAGTAACTACCATTTTGTATAATTTGTCATAATTAATTTTAACAACTACCACTTTTTACCCGACTGCGCAACGCAAAGAAGGTTAATGTTTATCAGTCTATGCATGTTTGTGTGTTCCTTTATTCGGCAAACTAAATAGTTCTAATTTTCTTAAATAAATAATGCCCCCGTCTGCACATTTTCAGAAATGTATATTTAACTTTAAGTTCTTTTTCAATTTCTATTTTATGGTATTAAAAGCTTGTTTTTAGATTTTCAGTTACCTTTTATTAATGCAATGTATTCGGGTTATATAACTAATTTAATTTATTTGTGTAATTTGTCATAACTAATTTTAAAATCTAATTCACTATATCATTTGTTGTTCTACTTCAGTATATCTTAACACCTGTTGCCAACTAAAGACTGAATTCTAAATGTCTCTGTTAAAATGGTCATAAGGTCCCCACGAGACAGGCCTGTAGGCTTAGACAAGTGGCAAATGTCTCTGTTAAGATGGACATAAGGTCCCCACGAGACAGGCCTGTATGCTTAGACAAGTGGCAATGTCTCTGTTAAGATAGACATAAGGTCCCCACGAGACAGGCCTGTATGCTTAGACAAGTGGCAAATGTCTCTGTTAAGATAGACATAAGGTCCCCACGAGACAGGCCTGTAGGCTTAGACAAGTGGCAAATGTCTCTATTTCTACAAACGCTTACATTTCGAAACGCTAAGAAACTGTGATGTCCAGTCACGTGACATTTTGTTAGCTAATGTCAATAACAATAACTTTTTTATTCAAATGGCGTTTACGAAATTAGAATGCCACTTGTCTATTGCCCAGATCTAATGTGAGGAGCACAAGTATGTCGCTTAAGTTATGTAATTAATTTTTTAAATAAATTAATTTGTCATTTAGTACATAATTTTATAGTTTAAAAACAGAAAAACCGACTTTAAAATACGCAGTTTCGTTTGCTTCGGTGATATAATTTTTTCCAGTTATATTGTTTTAAAAAGCAAATTACTGAACCGATTGTGATAAAATTGATATGGGACCACCTATGAAGTATGAACTACCAAACAAAAAATAATAATTAAAATTAGTTCATAATAATCGCGTAACAAACATACAAAACACATACAATCGAATTGAGAACATGCTCTTTTTTGAAGTCAATTAAAAAGAAAAAATAACAAACTAGCGCAACAACCGGTGGCGTTCCCCCATCAGAAATCTATCTCCTCCAGGCTACATAAAAGCTACTCGTCTTATCAAAAAAATGTCAACCGATTGAAATTATCCCCTAAAGTAACGTTTCAAGCAAGCATAACCCGAAAAAATATCATTATCCGAGCAAGTCAGCCTTAGCGGGGGGGGGGGGGGGGGGGGGATTTTCCGGGTAGTAACTTTTCGCTATCTCTTGATTCAATAATGTAGAAAATGATATGTGGGCCACGTCACCGAGAACGTAGCAGATGCTAATATTTCGTCCGTTTCGACGAATAAATCTTAGGATAGGCTTCTAACGCATTATCTGCGGTGCCGTTATTTTAAAAGTGTTTTTGGGGTTCCGTAGTCAACAACGAACCCTTATAATTTCGCCATGTTGTCCATCTGTCTGTCCGTCTATCTGCGACTTAGCTCAAAGACTATTCATCATCATCATCATCATCTCAGCCATAAGAAGTCCACTGCTGGACATAGGCCTCCCCTATGGATTTCCAAAAAGACCAATTGGAAGCGGCTTGCATCCAGCGTCTTCCTGCCACTTGTATGAGGTCATCTGCCCATCTCGTGGCTGGTCTTCCTACGCTGCGCTTGCCGGTGCGTGGTCTCCACTCGAGAACCTTTCGGCCCCATCGGCCATCAGTTCTACGCGCTATGTGGCCTGCCCACTGCCACTTTAACTTGCTAATCCTCTGTGCTATATCGGTGACTTTCGTACGTCCACGTACCTCTCCATTCCTTATTCGATCTCGTAGAGTGACTCCGAGCATAGCCCTCTCCATAGCTCGTTGCGTGACCTTGAGCTTCCTTATAAGGCCCATAGTTAGGGACCACGTCTCAGTGCCGTAAGTCATCACTGGTAACACACACTGGTCGTAAACTTTCGACTTGAGGGACTGGGGTATATTGGACGAGAAGACGCTTTTAAGTTTCCCGATCGCTGCCCAGCCGAGTTGGATACGACGATTGACCTCTCTCGCAAAGTTGGACCTGCCTAATCGGACCGTTTGTCCTAGGTAGACATATTCGTCAGCAACTTATTGGGGTGGGCACTACATGGGCGTTCGACATAACCTTCGTTTTGTCCATGTTCATTTTGAGGCCCACCCGTTGGGAAACTCTATCGAGGTCTTTGAGCATCGTACTGAGGTCTTCCATTGACTCTGCCATGACTACTATATCGTCGGCAAACCGAAGGTGAGTGATGTACTCGCCGTTAATATTGATGCCGAGCCCTTTCCATTCCAGAAGCCAAAGACTATTAGTGCAAAGTAGTTGTAATTAAGTATGGATATTGTACAAAACCCAGATCTCTCCAAAAATTAAACAATGAATAGATGAGCGTGAGCCATTTGCGTGTGTTAAGAAATTCCAACGCCATCTAGTGGACGAAGGAGAAAACTAATTACATTGAACCGATACTATGTTTAATTTGACAATTAAGCAGGTATACATATTGATAACCTTAGCAAAAATAGAATAAATCTTGGAAAAAATCTGGATATTTGTCAACTCGGCTTTTGGCTTCGCTGAAACACAATATTGAGTATCCTCATTTCACAGTTTTTTTTTTATACATTATAGATTACGATTGACCACCAACTCGCCTGATGTTAACGTACGACGTAATGTACGACGGTGTGGCCGAGAATGGAGCTCGTCGATCTAGAAGATATCTATCTATTCACTCTTGCCTTGAAAATTCCAAGATTGTAGGTCTCAGGAAACAGAGATGGCGGCAACGAATTCCATTCTTGTGCAGTACGCAACAGGAATGTGGATCGATATCGCTGAGTATGGATTTTTGGTATTTCAACGAGAAATGGGTGACTTTCTGCTAGTCCTGTAGTGAAATGGGGGCAGTTTTACTCACGACAGGTAAAGTTAATTTATTAAAGAGATTTGTTGTTTGATAGTCAATGTTTCTAAATAATCAAATAATAATGCAATTCCAAAAAAAAAAATATCTCTTTTTAATTCAAAACACTTAATCCAATTTCTGCGATAAAAAAGTTAGAGGAAAAATTACGAAGATACAGCGATATCACTAACATAAATGCAACAAGCATTTGTATTAAAAAAATAACAAAATACCCGGCTGTATAGTCATACAGTCGAATAGAGAACCTCCTTTCTTCCTTTTTGAAGTCAGTTAAAAATCTTTAAACCTTATAAAAAAAACTTCGTTTAAATAAAACCGACTTTTATCGGATTTCCCGCTCCGTAAAAATTATCAGAATATTTTTTTAAGTTTCATATCCATTCCCTTTTTTCGTCATGGTTCCAAGGTATTCGCCTTATGAAAGCATAGCTGCAAACTCGTAAAATTGGGGGTGAAACACGTCTTGACAGGCCGTGAAAACTATTGCCTCGCGCCGTTCTGAAACTAAATGAAATGGTGGGTTATACCGGATATATACCAATATAACTGACAACTACGAAAAAATATTGGGCAGGATATTTTGAGGGTTCCGTAGTAACTACTAGGAACCCTTGTAAATACGCCATGTCCGTCCGTCTATCTGTATGTCCGTATATCACAATCATTTTTGATGTGTTGTAAATATATAGCGACACTCAGGGAATGAAGACGAACATAAAAACACGTCACACATCAAAATTAGTCAAGCATTTTAGGCTGTAGGAGCTCCTATAGAAACATAATTTCATACATACATACATAAATACCGGCCAAAAACATAACTCTCCCTAAGTAAGTAAGCATGTAAGTGTAAGCTACTTGATTCTCATATTTGTACACCCTATGTGGTAAAATCTTGTTTGATCGATATTAACGCTTTGACATCTGCACCTGTACACATGTTTTGACAAGTAAATATATATTTATCTTTATCCCTTTTGCTTCGCCGTTGTCGGGTAAAATACTTCATAAGTATTCATCAGCTATCTGGTTTCCATACTACAAACTTTTTACACACAGTTAAACAATAAACATTTTCTTTTTCTCATTCTTTCTTACTTTGAAGCTCCATATTACTGTGTGAACGTCTAGCAATCAACAATAATATCAAAACCGGCAAAAATTATACCTATTCACAACATTTGCTACATTTTACTCCCACTCAGTCATTTTCACTGAATAACAAACCCACATTTCACAACCTTTCAATCTCCAACAAAGCCCCGGCATAAAACAAGCTACAATATTAAACCTCGAATCCATCACCTCAAAGCACTGCGTGAAATTAAATATAAGAAAGTCACGAGGTGACACAGGCAGCACCTGCGCATGAAAAAATGAAATTGGATAATCTCGTTCGGTAGCTAAGCCTCTTAAACCGTCAACGCAGGAGATTATGTGATACAACACAGATGCGGCAGCAGCGAACAGAAGGACAGAGCAAATATTTAAATTATGGATTAGTGGTGGACGTGACGGGGTTATGGTAAGTCGGGGTAGAAACCGTGCGATGGGATTGACACGTTTGATGGCCGACGATTAAGCGGATGGCTCCAATTTTGTTTATGGTGTCGGGATTTGGAGTTTGGGAGTTATTGAATTATTTGTCACGTATGGAAATTAGTGTGGCGGATTGGATGGGTTGTTTAATCGCTATAATATTGTAATTTCGGTGATTTAAAATTGTGATGTTGTTGGTTTAATGATAAATGTTTTTGTCATGCAATGAGAACAAATGAAGCTAGTGAAAATTATGATAAATTTCAGTGAGCTGAGATTGACTTATGTTTGTATTTAGAGTGTTCTTTCAACTTATTTTTATTAAAAATATATTTGTTTTATTTAAGAACAGTAATAAAATTTACAACTTAACCCGTTATGCAGTTTAAGTTGTAAATTTTGATTTTAATTTGGAAAAGTTAAGTTATAGGTATATTTTATAAGCTATTCTGAGCCCATTTTTTAGTATTCATCATCATCATCAACTATTGCCCACGCACTGCTGAGTATGCTGGGTATAGGTCTCCTCTTTAGTATTAAGAATCATTAATTTAAAATAGTTAATTTAGTTTCGGTTTTAGTTTTTTGACAATTTGTAATTACATTTGTACTAGTTAATATATTGCATTATATTTTATTGTCATGATATTGATGAAACATAGCTAAGAACACTCTCAATAAAATCTTCTTTCAAACAAGAAAAAACTACATTAAAATCGGTCCATCCGTTTGAAAACTACGATGCCACAGACACACACAGTTACACAGATACCCATGTCAAACTTGTAACACCCCTGTTTTTGGGTCGGGGGTTAAAAATAGAATAAACAATTTATAACATTATCAATTTGCTCCAGAACGCTAAATCTTCACGTGTGCTCTGTATGTATGTTCAAATAGGTTAAAAATCCATTAACTCGTCAAGCCTCAGCCTTCTTCTATTTTTTTGTATTGGACCCCGCGATCAGCAATTTGCCAGTGTCATGTATCGAGATATCTTCAAGTTTCTTAAATAATACAAGTTATAAAGTGTTTTAGTCACAGTCAATTTCAACTATGAGTCTTGCCTCAAGTAAAGTGATAACTTTACTAGAACCTTCTATGGAGTTTTGCCGACAACGTAAAATGACACATTTCACTTCTTTATTTCACTTACGCACTTGATTACACACTCACGCACTTGATCTCACGCACTTGATCGAACACTTAATGAATTTAAAAAAAAACACCGCCATTTTATCGCATTAATATTCAAAATCAAATAAGCTTAGGAAAATAAAACTGAGCAACAACATGTTTCTATGACGTTCCCGCCAAAATTCCCTTCAGCCTTCAACTCGTCATTCAATCAAAAAAGAATGAAACTCACAAAGGGTGTGATCAAACGCAGCCCAGATGTAATACAGCCGTATCACGGGCACGTTTGGTTCAAATTTTCGTTTATTACTGCGGTTCTCATATTCCAAGTTCAATCTCCAAAAAGATTACTTATTCATACAATACTGTACAGCCGGTGTTAATAATGTACGGAACACATTCATACCCATCAAATTAATTCTCTTCCGCTGCCAAGACTTGGGGTTGGAATATTAAGTCCTATTAGGTCAGTGGGTGTTTTATGGGGGGAAAATACTCATTTTAGGGTTACGAGTTGACGTTATGGGAACGTTGAAAAAATATCTAATTGGCGGAGAACATTGATTTAGTAAAATGAGATGGTATATTACAATATAAACTTTTTACAAAAAAAAAAAAAACTCCGAAAAAACTGAAAAGCATAAAATAATAAACCTTTTTTATTTAACTTTAATAACTAAGTTTCGTATTCATTAATTATATATAATTTAACTTTAATAACAAAATTCCGACCCATTTCGATGTATACCCACCCTCTCCAATAAAAAAATAATTATCAAAATCGGACTACTCTGTAAAAAGTTATGCGTGATCATATATAAAAAAAAAATTATACGCGTCGACTTGAGAACCTCTTCCGTTTTTTCGTCGGTCAAAAATAAACATACTTTTGAACTTTTTAAACTTTAACTAGTGTTAACTTACTGTTTTAGATATTATGTGTGAATTAAATTCATTTAATTCACAGATTAAATTTTCTTAAACCAATTTAATTTTCCATGATTTATGAGAAATTATGATAAAATTATTTATTTGGTGCCCAACGTGTGACAAAGTTGCTAAAATCAAAAAAGAGTTCCAATTTTCTGCATGTACCAATAATTAAATTTGAATGATATTTAACTGCAAACAACCACAGTATATTAAACAAGTAATACAAATTCTGCAAATACATAATGAAATTAATGGTGGTCCCAATTTGGGCGCCAGTTATACCTGAGTTCGCATATGAATAAGCGTTTCATGGTCCCCACGCAATGTCAACAGAAGTGGAAGCCTCGAAGGCTCTCTCAATTCAAGAGAACTGTTTATAGGGCTCAAGACGTATGTTATGTAAACGCACCCTCCGAAGGTATATTAAGTCATCTGGAGGGTCACACTAAAAGCCAGGCCCCAATTAATCGTGGAACCAGGTATGAACTACGCTGTGACACAATATAAGTAGAGCCAGGATACTATCTTTGCTGTTTACTGTTCTAGTTAAATTTTTATGTGACATTATTATTTTTGTGATATATATGTTAAGCCTTAGTTGACTGTGCTGTATAGGAAGTAGTATAAAAAACAAAAGTGAAATACAAAGTGAGTGTTATGAAATCACACTTCGCTTAACATCAGGCGAGTTGGTGGTCAATCGTAGATCTATAGTGTATAAAAAAAATAAAAAAACATAAACGAAATCAATTAAACAGACAATAGCCAATTCTTATTCTATGTGGTCGTTAAAATATTTATCTATTTTTTTTTTGTTCCAAATATCGTTTATATTTTCCCGACTGCACAAAAAGGAGGGTTATATTTTGGGATGTATGTATATGGGTATGTATTTATGTTTACATTTTACCTCCTATATAGCTTTATAGTCTTGACCGGTTTTGATGTGAGAAATATCGTTAGATTCGTCTTTGCTTCCCAATTGACATGGGCTCGAAAAAAATTATGGATTTCTGCAAAACCAATGAGAGTCATCTTTTTATCAATCGGAATAGTTTTGAAAACCTCAAGTTACTGTTTCACAAAAATGTTGCAGAAAGATGCTCTTCCTCATTTTATGTATATACGGCAGAAATAACTATTATGTACTATTTGCGACTCCATACACTTACATTATTAATTTACCTGGAAGCCCAAATTTGGCCAAACCTATTAGTAAATTACAAAGGTATGGTCAGGCCAATTTGCCTGAATACATGATAATATATAGTTTCTTGGATTCTCATTTACCTCATCTCGGCTTTCTAAAGAAATTCGATCCTGTCTCAGATTTGTACAAAAATATAATTATAATATTTTTGTTTGTAGTACTTTCAGTGAGATTACATTTACTCATTGAAGGGTAGATTTAGTGCTTCTTCTTCTTAGTGTAAATCGATTTTTTCTTCTTCTTAGTGTTGATTGATAATAGTTTAATTCGATTTGTAGTTTACAAGTATTAATAAAAAAAATCACGTCATATTCTTTCAATCAACTTCTTTATTTTTGCACTCTGCTGTGGTTTCCTAATGAGCTTAACTCTATCAGTTACTTAAGCCCCTGTTACTTCTTATCGTTACCTAGGATGGAAAAGAGACATATTATCTTTCTACCAGATTTATCTATTCTTAGTAGAAAAAAGTGTCAAACTATTCATGTCATTGAAGATGCTCACATTATTTTACGCTTATCACTTGATACCAGTCCAATGCTACTGCAACTTTGAATTCTAATAGTTCATAAAACTGCTCATAAACCTATTCTTACAGCTAAAATTTGTAAACGTCTCATGGCAACACGTAATTGCGTATATTACAAAATATTCATCATCATCATCATCTCAGCCATAAGAAGTCCACTGTTGGACATAGGCCTCCCCCATGGATTTCCAAAAAGACCGATTGGAAGCGGCTTGCATCCAGCGTCTTCCCGCCACTTGTATGAGGTCGTCTGTCCATCTCGTGGCTGGTCTTCCTACGCTGCGCTTGCCGGTACATGGTCTCCATTCAAAAACCTTTCGGCCCCATCGGCCATCAGTTCTACGTGCTATGTGCCCTGCCCACTGCCACTTCAACTTGCTAATCCGCTGTGCTATATCGTTACAAAATATAATCGTTTATATTGTTGTTACAAAATATTATGTACTCATATTAATATTTAACTACTTAAACGAATGGTGTTTCAACACAGGCGTCCTCATTTTGAGCTCGTCGCTTTGCTTTGTACCTCAATCCTTGTTTAATATTCAACCATAACATGAATCTCCATTATAATGAGATTTATTCTTAATAAGCTAGCTTTTTGGTTACCAAGATCATTAAAGGAATGCTTTCAGAGAAATTCTTCAAGGATTTTCTCAATGCGGCTTTGCTAGATCACGCTTTTTTCACTCACAATTGAAATAACGAAGATCGGAGCCACCTGTCCATAATATCGTATAATTTCTATTGAAAATTACTGAGCCTTATTCGCGGGGTAGAAGTTAATTTGATTATGGGGGTTATTGAAGATTTTTCTTTGAAGGAGTTGATTAAATTGGATGAAAATCTTACCTTTGAAGTTTTCTCTTGAAATTGTTATAGACAGTGAAATTTCAAAACCTTAGATTGTCTTAAAACTATAGTGATTATTTCACGTTGTGGTAGACAGAGACTTTGGTTTGCAGCAATCCTGAAATTGTAGGTACGTCTCTCTTTTCAGTCACTTTCTTCGAATATGCGATTTTGGAGTGTTTTACACACGTCGAATATTTACAGATGTACGACATCTCCCGTCAGTCTATGGAACTTGTAAAGGGTCCGGCTGAGTAATTGCATGCATGAAGCGTGTGTTATGGGTGGCGCCACCAACGCTTGATTGGTTTAAGCAAGTCTGTTTGAAAGTGTCGACCATCCCACGTGATACCTCCGTGGCCAAAACTCTCAGGTCCAGATCGGGATTCGATCGGGTTCAAGTCCCGTCCGATATGTTTTTGAACTGTTAATAAATGTGTAGCACTGTCATGGGTGTTAACGTACATTTAAATACATACTTGTAAGCATATAGCAGGTGGATCCAGCTGAGTAATTAACGATAATTTACTTTGGCGGTCCTTTAATTTAAGCGCGAACCTATTTCTAGATAAAAAAAAAACGTATCAGTTTCTGTCTACCTGCGGAACGTGTAAATATTGAATATTGAATGTTATTGAAACTAAAGGTGTGTTATCTAACATGCCAAAACAATCACTCAACTAACAGTGCGTTGATATCTCACTTCCCTACATCAAATCTAAAATAGGTATCATGACAGACCCTTGTCAAAACTAAATAATTTCGTCTCTCACAAAGGATCTAGTTAGTTGCCTAGAAACAGGACTAGGTACAGGAATATAACAGGGATGTTGACTTGGAAAATGTATGTTAAGTTGGACAAAATTTGAGAGTAACTCCTACGTAAAATTTTAAACCTTCTGCATTTGATTTTGTCGGAGCGTGTAAAAGATCTTTGTTATACATATTGTATGTAAAGAATGTCGTTTCGTTTTGTCGTCGTTTGTCGTCGTTCGAGAGTTTTTCCTTCCACCCACTTTCGAAACTAGTGCTTCGAAACCGGCTTCGAAAACAAAATTAATTTTCTTTTTAGGAAACCTGGTTTACAATAACGAAAAATAATTCTGTTTTCGTTACAATGTTATATATCTATATGATACTAGAAATATTCAGTCCTGTTCTCCCGACATTTATTTTTCCAGGTACCTACATCGACCTTTTGCTGAATTTGAATCCACACTCGACAAGTTGAAAATGAAACGCGCTAACCAATAAGTCACTTACCACTGCTACAAAACCTTTTTACTGACTTAAAAAAAGGAGGTTAACAATTCGGCTGTTTTTTTACCGCATTAATCTCCCATTTATAAGCGGGTTTTAGATTTCAGATTGGTTCCATAGAAATTTTATCAAAATGGGTTCAGTAGTTTGGTTTTCAAAACTAAATTGCACATTTTGATGTTTTTTCAGTTTTTAAAACTATAATAAATTATTATGCTATTTATGTACATGGGTGCGGTCCACGATGAAGAGCGCTTCCTTAGAAGTAACCAAATGACGCGTGAATTATGACGCCCAGATTATTTCAACAGGAAAAATACTCACGATTTTCCATAGGTTATCCGACTACAAAACGAAAGTGAAATTAATTCTTCAACATGTTAACATCCAAATGATATTTAAAATAACGTTTTTATTTACATTGACTGCATGCATTCTTTCTGTGCTGAGACAACGAGCAGTTCAGTTCAGTTCAGTTCATTTATTTCTCAAATATAGGTAATAGTACACTTATGAATGTCAAAAACAATACAGCAAAAGAAACAGTCGCGTCAACATTTAAACAATATGCAAATCTGCACAAGGGCGGGAAACATCAAAAACCCTCCACAATCCCTAACTTATCACACAATTTAAACGAGCATGAAACCATAAAGCATTTTATGGAGTCGCCGTCCTGACTCCAGTGACAAAGGAAAAGTCACGCATTTCTTTCTTCAGCGCCTTTTGAAATGGACGCTGGAACGTGAATCATTTCGAGTGCCATCTTGTACTGCTAAACGAGGTCTTTTGAAATGCCGTTGGAAGCGCAAGAGTTCATTAATAAGAAAAGCAGAAAATGTTTCTTTTTGTGTTATTAATTTTCATTAGAAAGCGGGGACTGATCACGAACGAGATAGGTCATCTTGTATGTTAGATAATGGAGAATAGAATTTCATAAACATAATAATTATAGTTTAAAAAACTAAAGCAGGCGACTTCAAAATTCGCAATTTCATTTACTTGGATGACATTTTTCCAGTTATCTTGTTATAAAAACCAAAGTAGAGATCCAATTTTGATAAAATTTATCTGGAATATCTATGTAAGTATTACCTACCGAACGAAAAAGAATCATCAAAAAACAATTCATAATTGGCGGAGTAATAGCGTAACAAACATACAAAAAGAACAAAGACGAATTGAGAACCTCCCTCATTTTGTCAAGTCGGTTAAAAAGGGGATTTATGGCACCTGTCGTGATTGTAGGACAATGATAGAAAAAAATGTTATATGAATAAATAATATATCATGTTTTAATAATTTTCCAATCAAACATTATATTACCATCCATTTCTCATTAAAATTCCTGATACCTGTTTCTTTTTTTTCTTGATATTGGCATCATGAAAAAATAAATAAAGAAACAGATAGGAATTTCAATGTGAAATGTTTAGAACTAAGCTTGGAGTTTTTAAAACTAGAATAAATAGTTATCCTTTATATCCTCGGCAACACCATCGCATGCCATCACGCGAGTTGCTGGTCAAAATCTATTTAAAATATGTATTTCATATCTATTATAAAACATTGTAAACACATAAATCAACTTCGATTATTTGTTACCTTAAACAAAACTGGCCATACCTATTGTGATGAAATTATTTTTTAAGTGGTTTTGTGGTAATAACAAAAAAATAAACTGAAAATTGGCATCAAGCTCTTCCTATACCGCAAGCAACTCCGCAACACCAGAGAACTGCGGCGGCGCCGATATAGTAAATACGTCCACAGCGCCGTATATTTACGGTATCGGTTATAGTATTTTATTTCGGCGGCAATATACAATATTGCACCGTATATATACAGCTTACTCGCTGTCAACGGCACCGAATCATGGATATTTCACACTAAAAATACTCAATTGAAGGAAGAAGAAAAATTATTTCCATTCTCCCTGTCAAAAATATTCAGTCAGAGGTATGGGAAAAATATAAGTTCCGATCGCGTATGACACGAGTCGCCGTATGACAGTGTCGATACCTACTTTTTTATTTGAACAAACGGGTTAAAACGGGGTTACGTTTGTTCAAATAAAAATGTGTATTAACAACGTTAGTTTTCATAATAAAACTGTCAATACTGTCATACGGTGACGACATCAACCCCGGTTTCCGTCACTGGTTAACGGTGCCGTTTTTTTAGTAGACATTTTTCCATGACTATTACTTGATTATTTTAATTCAGTTTTACTTCTAATTATGATCAGTAATAAACTTAATATTACACGTTTACACTTGTTTTCTATCTCTTATGCACTATTATGCACCAGACACCCTCAAGATGATATTTGAGGCGAAAACCCTGAAGCCGTTCTTATTCTGATATTGATGCGATTTCGACAAACATTGAAATATATAAATACCGGGCGATAATTAATAAAGCACCAATCAATTAAATTTCGTAACGCAGGTGGAGATTAAATTCTATTATCTCGGCATCAAAGAAAATTCCGACCCACAAAAGCTCAATACACAACCGTTCACCAAATGAGCTCGCAGGAACTCAATAATCACGCCCCTTCCTGTCGGGAACCCTGTTTATCAAACATTTTAATCGCATTTACAAAGAAAATTCAATTTATTTTTATAATCATTACCACTTCAGCTTTCTTTTGTTATTTTTTTGTCCTGACTAACCATTAACGTAAGTACATCTTAAGGAACTGCTAGCCCGTAGACACTTGGAGGACGTCATTCTTAAGTGTTTTCTTTTAAAATTTATATTTTGAAATCGACCGTCTCGCTTGCGCATACCATTTTTTTTTTGAAGAAATAAAATCATTATAGTCGTAGAATAGCGACGTTTATGCAAATCAGTAAAATTTAGTGCAAAAGTAATTTTAGCCGATAAAGCAGACCAAACAATAATCGTATATGAAAAAAAAAAACTAAGTTTCATTTTTTTTCTTAAGGTACATAAAAGCACCCAGACACAGAAGAAACATGATCATCAGACATATTATGTTTGTCCTGTATGTAGCTTTGCAACCAGACTTACTACCAATCGAGCAAGGTCAGTCAACGATTTTTATATACGAAAATTAACTCGGATCAAAATAAAAATTTTTGAAAAAAAATTGCGATGTTCCTTTCTAAATTGGTGTGACAAATTGCTTAAAAGTACATCTCGTCATTTTATATCTTTAAAAATTTTGGTAAGAGCGAGCCATATGTGATATGGACGATTTTGTACTATATACTCTTAAGAAAAAGATTGAATCGAATAACTCACGACTTTCATAAACCTAAACGCTCTCATATTCTAGATCAACAAAGAAAAAAATATGTTAATAATAAAATATCTCAAACAACGACCTTTAAAGATAGAAGGCGTCCTAAATATGCGGCTTTTAGATTCCAAGCGCCTGGAGGAAACAAGAGGTAGGTAATTCGGCTAATTTCGGTTTTGTTTGTATATTTAATTCATTCATTCATTATTAAGGACTCGCCTTGTTGTCTGTTACTTAGAGGTTTGATGATCCTTTGCTTACACTTCTACTATAGTGACATTTTACTTTTTAATCAACTGTTCAATATGAATGCAAATATTTTTCGTGCGTATGTATCCATGCATATTTATATAATTATTATATAGGTATTTATATGTATTTGTTTAAGTATTATTGGAAATAATAGTAGGTATGGATATTATACTTTGTTGCTTAGATATCAGAAAGCTATATTTGCGATTGAAACCAATATTACCTACATCTTATTATCTTACAAAAGTAGGTTCAGGTTTCTTAACAAAAACACTTTCTTAAACTTTCACGGTTAATCATTAAAACACTATTAAAAATATCCCTTTGATAATAATAGTGTTTTAATATAGCCAATATTAGTGGAGAAACCTGAACCTACTTTTCTCATATCTATAGCAACAATTCAAAACGATTGCTACAAAGTTTGACATTACTGTAGGGTAAAGTGGGGAAAACACGAGCATCTAAGTGAAAACAATGAAATCAAGGAAATATTATTTTATTGCTTTATTATCTAAAAAAATAATACACAAGAAAAGAAAAGTCAAAAACCCTCGACAAAAAAGGGCTGAATCGGTTCAGCCCTTTTTGAGGACACATTGCTAAAAACATTCCCGATCAAGTCCTTTTTCGCACAAAAAAGAAAAGTAGATCAATAATCGGTCCATCCGTTTCAGAGTTACGATGCTAGAATCACAAAAACACCCACAGAAATACACAGATACACACGTCAAGCTTATAACACCCCTCTTTAACGGTCAAGGGGTTAAAAATAAATGAACCAAAAAGTCATAATAACAAACAATACTCCGTAACTTCCATAGGATCAAAAAAAACATGACAAAATATTTTTGGAAGTATCATTTTGCCGTTAGCGTAATTGTTGTTTGATTCATTACCATTAGAGTATTTTAGTAAAAGGTAAATTATTATATTTTTCATAGAAATAAAGCCACATCGTTACATTTACGAAAAAATACACTAAAACACACAATATAAATTAACAAGTATATATATTAAAAGAAAAACAAAATAGCCTACTGCAGAAAAGCAGTTCTTGCAGTCTAACTTACGATTTTATTAAGCTTGATACTCTGTTGAGTGTACGTTTTTTGTGAGAAAATATGCGTAAAATCACTGTAAAATATTATAAATGTGCATTCTTTAGAATAATTCTTGCAAAATCACTTGTTTATTACGAAATAATTCGTTGGAGGTTATGAAAACGGCATTTTTTTATTTTTTGCTTTAGATTTATTATTATTATTACAAAACATATAGTTTATGACACTCTGGAAGCGAAGACGAATCTAATGACATCTCGCACATCAAAATCGGTCAAGCTGTTTAGGCTGTAGGCGATCATATAGAAATATTCATACTATGGGTTATGTTTTTGAGTGTATATACCAGTGTGGATACACTCGTACATACACTCAAAAACATAACCCTCCTTACGCAGTTGGGTTAAAATCTTTCGATTCGGAATTGCCCAGCGTTCGTGTTTCCCCCACTTTCCCCTGCCATATCTGACTTTCAAGTATAGTAAAGCAAGGCATTGTTATAGCGCTATTCAGTGAGCAGAAACGAGCTTGGAGGCCATTGATTTGCTGCCTCGTAAAGTGGAAAATGGCTAGAAACATCTATTGTGTACTAAGACGCTGCTTTAGTTATTAGCAAAGCTGTGAGGCCTTCAGATGGTAATTAGGTTTGCTAGCACTTGAGTGCGTAACATAAAGTATATCTTTATGTTACCTTATTTTATCAACCGACTTCAATAAAGGAGGAGGTTCTCAATTCGACAGTATTTTTTTAATGTTTGTTACCTCAGAACTTTCGACTGGGTGACGGTTTACCCAGTCGATTTTGATGATTATTTTTTTATTTGAAAGCTGGCGCTTCCCGTATGGTCCCATTTCTTTTGGCTGTTCTGACAATGGCATCTATGAGAAGTCGGTTGCTTCAGTTTTTTAAACTATAATTATGAAGAATTGAGTTTTTTTACTGATTCATTGTCAATGATGTTGTTCTTTTATGTCCATTATACTCGTAGATAGATGAAAAAAAATACTGTACTTAATTAGTACTACAGATAACAAGTATCTATATTAGAAGAAAAACAAAATACCTGACTGCAAAAAAGCAGTTTTTGCAGTCTAACTTACGATTTCGTTACGCTTGATACGTTGTTGAGTGTAAATTTTTTGTGTGAAAGTATGCGTAAAATCGCTGTAAAAGATTACAAATGCGTATGTTTATACAATAATTCTAGTAAAATCACTTGTTTATTACGAGACATTTCGTTGGAAGTTTTAATTTTTGCGAAAGATAAGTACGAATATATTATTACACATTATAAAAAAATATTACCTACTCAGAGATTGAAGACATATATAACGACACCTGGCATAAGAAAATCGGTCAAGCAGTTTAGGCTGTAGGCGATCATATAGAAACATAAGTACATACATACACTCAAAAAACATAACCCTCTTTCTTACGCAGTCGGGTAAAAAGAGAAAATATAAAGATAACACCAGTCTCGCGATAACTAGCTTGACAGTCTCGCGAGAACTAGCGCGACAGTCTCGCTGCAGCCACTTAATATAAAGGCGCTGTAAAACTCGCTTGCATTATTTACGTTAATTCGGTAACCCTTTCAGGCAGCGTTTATCGAATAACCATTTCGAAATGTATTAAAAATTCAGAACACGGGGCGAAATGTACGTAACAAGCTCTAGGAAAATATGTTTGCTTCTAAACTGTAAACTTGGGCGGTTGATGTCGTGGTGGGAACTTTAATATATTAAGTTATATCTACCCGTAAAATGTCTGGAGTTTGGTAGTAAGGTAATATAAGTCATGTATAGGTATAAAAAACTTAAAAACATAGCTAAGAACAATCTCGACAAAATCTTCTTTCAAACAAATAGACTAAGAGCTGGCCTACTGGCTGGTTTACCCACCTTATCGAGTAACAAGATGTGAGCTATCTAGGATGATGCACATTAGTAAGGTGTCTCTCGAAATGTACAGGCTTGCCTAGGCTAAGCCTGGAGCGTTTTGTGCAGTTAGCAAAATCGTGACCATTTTTTGGGGTGTCAACCACCATCGAGTAAAAAGAAGTACATTTAAAAGTACCTATCGAGAAGTGCCAAAATCAATATGGTTGTCTCGCCTAACCCTGCTAAGCTTTCATGAATCTGTCTAATTTTAGGGTGCCTAAAACAATACCAATCCTAAATCCTAAACCGGAACTATATATTTTTTTTTTTTTATTAACCTATGCTGTCCCACTGCTGGGCAAAGGTCTCCCCCATTTCCCTCCATAAGTCACGGTGCTGCGCCATCTGCTGCCAATCTTTTTGGAATTTGCCAAGATCGTCACGCCAGCGTTTCTTAGGTCTACCTGGACAGCGTCGTTCATCTGGCGTCCACTGCGTGACGATCTGAGCCCATCTTTCTGGATGCATGCGAGCCACATGCCCCGCCCAATCCCATTTTAATTTGGCTGCTTTTTTACCGACATCAACTATACCTGTAATGGAACTATATTATAATATTATATTATTAGCAGTATGTTTAGATACTAGTTCATGTAATAATCGTACCCACGCTTTGAGATTAGAACTTGTGCTCGCCATGGAGAAGTAATTTCTTCAATAATACCAAAACCTTTGGCCAAAAGCTTATTTATATCTTCTCCAATAAACTTTTTATCTTCTTTGCTGTACATGATTTGTAAATACACAATAGAAACAATTATTCAGGTAGGTATCACTAAACTATTTTTTTTAATAACTAAATTAAAAAAAAAAAACTCAATCCTTCCTTTTTGAAAAAATTTAAAAAATTCTTGTACAGTAAAAATATTCTTTCAAATGCTCAAAAATGAATCTCAACCCTAAGATTTAATTTACAAGCCGAGTTAGGTAAACACTAGCAACCCGATCGCTCCCTTTTCTATTTATTCTTCATTAACAGTAAAAACAGATAATATCAGTTGAATAAAATTCCCATCTGAACCAGAAACTGTGATTCGCAAACACAAACTAAGTTTCCTTGCGATAATAGTCAAAGCGCACCTGTCAGCTACCCAGACCTAGTTGGAAACTGAGTTGCCGCAGCCGCAGCCTATATCTATAAGTTCGTACGTATTATAGGTAGGTACTTTACAGAAAGTTGGACAGTTTGTCAAGCGGCTTCATTGACCGTGTGATATCATATTTGTTAGTTGGATGTGTATTTTCAACCGACTTCAAAAAAGGAGGACGTTGTTGTCGCGCAGTCGGTCTCGCGGTGGACCCGTGACGACGGACTCGTACACATGTTTACGCACTGAATCTTGTTCGTGTTGCCATAGCAGGATTAAGGGCGCAGGGCTTTTTTTCAGTAGGGTACATAATAAAGCATAAGCTGCAGCATAAAGCACTACTCCATGTTAACGACTGAAGTAAAAGCAAAACACACCCGAGGCATACATGTTCGTGTACAAATGTACCGTACAGCGCGCATACAAAAGTTAAGCACAACTGAGCTGGTGGAGCAATCTACTTTTGTAACTCAGGCTCGTGCACTGCTTGTGCAAGTTCTACACAAAATGTTCTGAACACAATTTTAGTGGAATTCGACCTTAACGACGCCTAATTCAATAAATTTTATCCAAACAATATATGATATAAACTGACCTAAATTACTAGACTGTGCAAAACGCTCTTTTCAGCTCCTATTGTTTATATATATTCTATTTTATAAATACGCCTATATTACGTTCATGCAGCGACAATAATGAAATTCGGAAACAATACATTGGACTACAGCGCAGCCAAAACGAGGATTAGGAGCTTAAATCCACGGCGATAAAATAAAGCTTTCACGAATTCACAGTACACTTACTGGTGCAGTTTCAAAGTTACAGCTTCTAATCATCATCATCAACATCTCAGCTTTAAGAAGTCCACTGCTGGACATAAGCCTCTCTCATGGACTTCCAAAAAGACGGATTGCGCGCGGCTTGCATCCAGCGTCTTCCCGCCACTTGTGTGACGTCATCTGTCCATCTCGTGGCTGTTTTTTGCCGGTGCATGGTCTCCACTCGAGAACTTTTCGAACAGCTTCTAATTATACGTACGAGAACTTCCGCTTTTTACACATTCTCGAAAATACATGTTTAATAATATGGAAAGTTCCAATACTGCTTCTGAATTCCAGTGTTACCATTTTGCAAGTTTTTATTTCTCGTATTATCAGCGTTTGCAAGTTAATGAGGTCCAATGGAGTTCGGGATCGTTGATTCGCATTCGTTGGAGCATTTTTGGGGAATGTTCTGTAGCGTTGTACGAGTCATAATTTTGTATACTTAAGTAGATTGTGCATTCAGAAAAATAAATTTTGTAGAATTAATTTAACTACAGCAGTATTTATGGAAGAATAATAAATATGTTTTTTAACCAAAAATTACAATTCAAGAACACACGTTTAAACAAGTTGCAACTTATAAATATAAGTAAACCAAAGAGTAAAAAATATCGGTGATACAAACTCATTATTGCCTAGTAAAATAATGTAAGGGTTTGAAAGTATATATAGTATAGTAAGAGGAACCCTTGGACATAGACCTCCTCCATGGATTTCCAAAAAGACCGATTGAAAGCGGCTTGCATCCAGCGTCTTCCCGCCACTTGTATGTTTCTCGCAATAAAACAAGTTAATTCATTCCTTTGTCTTTGATAGATGAAGGTGTGTTTTGGTAGTTCATCTATTTCATACTTAGAGTAAATACATTTTAAAAGTTAAAATCATAAACAAAATTATAAAAGTAATTTTACTACTCTATTCTCCCCGCAGCATACAGCGAGATCCATAAAAAACTTAGTTTTACTGCCGGATCAAAATGAAAATTTCACCGAACTTTCTATCTATTTGAACAAGTGTAGTAAAAATGTCATATTTAGAAAATGTGATAGTCTAATATGTCTAGACACGTCTGCTTTGAGAAATGAAGTCGATAAAAAAACAAAATTTTACAACTTTTTTTATATGCCAGTCCTATAAAAAAAGGCGGTAAATTACAAGTCACTTCTTAAATAAAATATTAATTAAAAAAAAAACAAGCTTTTATTAAAATGCTCTAAAACGAAGAAAATATATTTTATATTGATATAAATAAAAGCTTGTCGCGAGATTTCAAACAACATCGTACTTATCTACTAAGTAATATTTAATTCCAACAAAAGACTTAGACGCGTTCTTACGAATCATTTGCTTAGAATTAAAGTTAGTTTGTTCTTTTGAAAAAAAAATATGTTTGTGTTCTCGCGACAAGCTTTTATTTGTATCAATATAAAATTTATTTTCTTCGTTTTAGAGCATTTAAATAAAAGCTTGTTTTTTTTTTTTTTTTTTAATTAATATTTTATTTACTAGACTAAAAAAAGAGTGCTTGTCAAGACTATTCAAACGAGTCCAAACTCGATGGTGTTATCTTGTTTAGTTTAGGAGTTCCTATGGCCACCTTCCGACGCCATCTTGAGAACAGCTTCATGGTACCATATTATTTCATTGTCACCGAAGTTACGTAAGTAAACCAAATTTCAACCTAATCTAACGACAGGAAGTGGTTCTAATTTAACTCGCAAGATTTGTCCCATACTAACAGGGCAAGTAAGTTGAATAAAAGCTTTTAACAAGGACAATTGGATTTACTTAGGAAAGTAATAGGCTTCTAATTTGCCAATAAAAAAAGTGTACGAAATTAAAACATGCTCATTAATCGATATGAGACAACCCAGGGTTCAACTTAAAATAATCATCTATTAAAATAATATATTTTTTGCAAAATATTTGAAAATTAGAGAAAAATATGTACTTAGATACATACACAGTACGTATATACACAGATGAATCTAACATCACCGTTATAAAAATCCTAATAATAGACCATAAAATAACAATAACAAGAAGCTTATAATTACAGCAGATATTGTAAAAACATACATACATTCAAATATTCGAAAATTCGAAATACATACTAATACATTACCTTTCTTATTGAGCAGTTGGGTAGAAAAATACACTAAAACTGATTCTAAGCCCAACTGAAACAATCCATATCGATTAAAGTATGACAAAGAACACAAAGCGAAATCTATGTCCCAGCTCTAACAAATGGCTCTTGTCAAAAAACTATCAATCAATATTTCCAATTCACCCCTAAAATTGTTCCCAGACAATGAAATAATTCACCCCATTTGAGCTCACGTGTACTACTCGGTTTTAGCAATAGAAATGGGTTGAAAAAATCGGGAAATTTAGCTCTAGCTGGTTGTTTCCGAATAGAAGCAGCGGAGCGACAATTTAGTCGAACGTCGAATTTTTTGGGGCAAAAATGTTTCCGCTCTCGCTAATTGCTCCAGCGTCGAAATAATCACGAGTCGTAGATAGTTCGCGCATTCTTTTGTCTTATATTTAGTCAAGTTTCAGGTCTTTTGTTAGGAAACTCAATTTGCCGGCGCGAAATGTTTGCTAAGTTCCTTGTGTATTTTAGGCGGTCGCTGGTCGCGAACGTGGCGGAATTGAGTGTTTTTATTTGTTTGCAAAATTCAATTGTTTTCTATTGGATATACGTTCTACAAAAGCTCTATAACTTAGTTGAGTTTCTACATTGTCAAGGCGACAAACTTTTGCAAAACATTCACGCCTAGGGTACAGCTTATAAAATATTCATCTCCATTGTCACTTTATATTATTTGTATCTGTATAACCAAATCAAAATATGAATGAAAAGTTAAAAAAAAGAACTCAAAATTATTGTTTGTTAATAAAACAAGCTATCTAAAAGGTTATTTAACAAAAATAAAACCGGACAAGTGCGAGTCAGACTCGCCTACCGAGGGTTCCGTAAAAACTGGTAAATAAAAGAGGGAAATCATATTTTATTTTATTTTCCTTTTTATACCGAAAAATATACATCGTAAAATATTTAAAAATCTGTTTTAATTAATGCTAATTAAGCTCTTTCATATGATACCCCACATGATACGGTTAATTCACTTTAAAATTTCGACCCTCATTCCTTGAATAACGACACTATTTTTTTGTGATTAAATTAAAAATGTCCAGTTTTTGGTTTTTTTCCTATATTTTTACTCTAACACAATGCTTCTTGACAAATTTCAGAGTTCTAGGTCAACGGGAAGTACCCCATAGGTTTTGATTCCTCAGTGAGTGTCAAAATGTGCTTTTTTTACGACATATTCGGCTGTAACTTTTTTTTACGAAAACTGATAAATTTTATTTTTCTTTCTGCAGCAAGATACTATGGATCTGCGTATATGGATTTAATTTCAACTCGATACCTTCTCGCGTTCCCGAGATAAAGGTCTTGACACCCGGACAGACGGACAACAAAGTGATCCTTTAAGGGTTCCGTTTTTTCCTTTTGAGGTGCGGAACCCTAAAAATTAACAGACTTGCAAAAAGAAGAAGGTTCTCGATTGTGTGTTTTTTTCTATGTTCTATGTTTTTCTTATTATTAATTATTTTTGATGATTATTTTTTGTTTGGTAGCGGTAATACTATATAAATTTTATCAAAATAGGTTCAGTACTTTGGTTTTTATAGCAAAATAACTGTAAAATGTCATCCAAGTAAACGAATTGCGTATTTAACAGCTACGGAACCTTTCCAGCATCTCGACACAGTCTTAACCACTTATTTATATAAAACGTTTAGTTTTTAGCTCTCGGTTGCTTATCTATTGACTTTGAAAGTCTAAGGTGCTGACTATTCAGCCATATACTTAGGTATACCTAACTCCGCTTAATCGACAATAAAATACAGAGCTAAAGAATACAAAACGGCAAATAAGCGTAAGATTATAATGATCTCGGAATAAATTTACTGTAGCCTCCCAAGAGTTTCGATTGCTCAGATACAATTCCAATTGTAGGGATGAAGAAGAGATAGGGTAATGTATTTTGTGGTATCGCAGCACTGAATTTGCGAGATGGAATAAATTAGAGACTACGTTTTATATAACTCGCATATAAAGTAGGAATAACCTTAGGATGAGATTCTTTAAATATAATATCATAAACTAGGACTTGAGTTATATATATAGAGAGTATAGATAGGTACTTAGGTCTTGCCAACCATGACGTATGGTGCCGAGACATGGACACTCACACATGAGGCTGTGTATAAAATAAGAGTGGCACAGAGAGCCATGGAGAGATCCATGCTCGGCATCAAACTCCAAGATCGAGTTCGTAATACTGAAATCCGGCGAAGAACAAAAGTTCGAGACGCTGGGATTTCGGTAATGAAATTAAAATGGAATTGGGCAGGACATGTTGCTAGGCGTAGTGATGACAGGTGGAGTAAGATTTTGAAAGAATGGTGGCCGAGGCAAGGTAAGCGGAGTGTGGGACGTCCAGCTGCAAGATGGGTCGACGATATAACAACAATCGCGGGTCGAACCTGGACTAGATTGGCACAGGACCGAGGAAGATGGCAAGACAAGAGAGAGGCCTATACCCAGCAGTGGGATAGAGAAGGCTGTGGATGATGATGATGATGATAATAGGTACTTTTCACGCTAGACCCCAGTTCAAGATGAACTGGGGTCTAGCGTGAGCTTTTGTTTAAATTTTGTATGTATGTTTTTTCTCTGATACAGATACTAGGTAGACCAATGATGAGCAGTGACAGTGTCATTCAGTGTGATTAGAAAGTGGAACACCAAGATATATGAGGCCACGATATTAAAAGGCCTTAAGGTCTTATCCTCAAAAGTATTGAGATTTGCCATGCCTAGATGTCATATTAAATGAATATAAACTCTCTATAAATCTCATTGATAGATATAGACGTAGGCTATAATAGCAAATGCTTGTGAAATGTAATTCTGGTACTCGACATTGAAGATAAATTCTCCTCTCCTAACTTGTCCATTGCTTAAGTTTTCCAGTACCTGCTTCATGCATTTCCTGAGCCGTCTACCTTCATATCACGTCTGATACAAAACGTGATAAGCCAAACGTTTTTATAATTTGATATACTCAATGACAGCTACGTATATTGGCAGAACAATTTAATTTCCAACTTCGCCAACAACGAAAATCCTCGGAAAATTTTCCGAGCGCGAGTTTTATTTTTAAATTTTTGTTTTACAACTCGAGAGGAAAACTAAAAGGGCGAAATTATAAAAAAACCTAATTAGGCACAACGAGAGATATTCTTTGAGCGCCGAAAAGTTAAGAATTTTAAAATCGGGCAAGCCGGAGAGATCTCTGTGTTGTAAAAATATGACTGTATTTTTTTCACGTAGAAATTCATGCCAATTATAACTTTCGCGTCGAGTTCTCGTGAGTCCGACGAAAAGTGGATAATGTGGCTTCTAAAACGATCATTTTTTCTCTTGCTTTAAAAAAAATAAAGTAAGTACATAATTTATGCATGACTTACTTTAACTTGGTATTTATACATTTCAGTGATATATGAGCAGTTAGTAAATTTTTTTTGTACCACTTAAAAAAATCTTATAATAATATCTATTCTAAATTCTTATATATATTCATATTCTTCTTTTGTATCATGTCTCTGAGATCAAGATATATCAAGACAAAGTTATAAAAAGATCCAAATTATCTATTTCCTCTTGCATAACTTAAAAAATATTAAGTAGTTATAAATGCATATATTAGTTCATAAAAGGCACGGACCCTGGAGTCTGTGGAGAATAACTTTGTTAAATAAAAAATAAAAATAAAATACTATAATCACAGATTATTTCGGACTTTTACCACAAAAGTTGTAAATTTTTGGTTTTACAACATCATCTTAAGATTTTATTTAGTTTGAAAATTTACAGTAACACATCCATTAAGGCAGCCTAGGATTCTTAATTCAGGGATGCGGCTTAGAAAAACTGGCTAGAATTTGCTAAGCAACTAACTTATGCCAAGTACTCCATGTCCATGTATTCGGTTGGATTCCGATATTAATTGGCAAACAACTAACATGCAAATTCAGAGCATGGATCTATTATCCGAATCGTAAAATATCATTTACCCGAAAACGTTTTTTTTTTCAAAGGAAACTTTATCGAAATTCCGAAATCCCATTTTTCAACTCGTCTGTTAAATGAATCTTTTTAATACGAAAGTTTATGTAAATAATAAAAAGGAACCTAGCGAACCTAACGTATATATATTTATCGGATTTTTCGAATATTTTTAAGAAGAAAATATAAAAAAAATGATAATTTCCCCCTTTGAAAAATATAAGAATTCTATGTTAACTACGGATCTCTAAATTCGATGTGAAAAATACATCACTGAGTGAGCAACAAAGTGGAGGCATTTCCATTAGAATAATTGAAACGAGATCTTGTTTAACGCCCCTACAGTTTATTTTCGAGGTCAATCGAAAGAAATCTTATTTACTTTGTTTCTGATTCAATTTATAATAAATTATAATATAATAATATAAGAAAAATCCGATAAAGTACGAGTTCAACTCGCACACCGAGGTTTCCGCACTCTTATGCATGATAAATAAATACTGACACTAGAGTTAATTACTCAACAAAGTAAGCTAAGAAATATAAGAATATTTGTAACTTCACATATTTTCTATACATTATGAATAGCCTGAAATGCTAGTTCACATAAGTTCAATATCAAGTTTGAATAAGTAAGTATTACAGACCTATATTTTTTATCCAAAAAGATTTTACAAAAACTATCAATTTAAACATGTGACAAATTTCAATCATCCATTCAAATAAAAAATTTAATTGAATTCAATTTCAATTCTAAAGAAAAAGTTTTAATTATTATAGTTTGAAAAACTGAAAAAAAAACGACTTCAAAATACGCAATTCATTTACTTGGATGACATATATTCCCAGTTATTTTGTTATAAAATTCAAAGTATTGAACTGATTTCGATAACATTTATACGAGACTACCTCTGAAATGTGACCTACAAAACAAAAAAGACTAACCAAAATCAATTAATAATTGGCGAATAAATCTGTCAACAAACATACAAAAACAACACTCGAATTGAGAACCACCTTTTCGGAAATCAGTTTTCAGATTAAAAAATTTGTTTTCGCCACACGCTCTCATAACTATAGTTTAACTAGATGTTTCAAACAAACTAAGTTATTTATGTGATTAAGTTAAGCAACTTTTGATTTAATACTGTTAAGAGCGCTAAGTATTACTTCATTGCAATTTATCTTCTTTGAAATACCGCCTTATTATACATGTAGGTTTTGTATATAATTTATTTATTTTAATCAAATAACACAGCGTGTTCGCGAAATACACAAATTATATTTACAAAAACAAAGTCAATACAGTTAATAATACATCAAGATAATAATAGAGAAAACCAAAGACTTTCAGGTTGTACAAGGGTTAGGTTTTGTATATATATATCAAACTAGCCATGCGTTCCTCACTCACCTAATGAGAAGCCGAGATATGATCGACGATGTACCACCTATGCCCAGAATACATAGCTATTCAATATTTTGTGAAACAATCACATATATCAAACCGTGAGCAGCATTTGCATATTTCATGACTAATCACTGCGTTAGCTTTACTTTGCCGAATAAACACTATTCTATGTTTTGTTAAGGCTTGTTTTAAAATTACCGAAAAAGTCTTTAAAACACTTATTAATTCAAGGACTATTCAACGAACCCTTGAAATTAAACATAAATTTACACAGAAAAAGACGACAGCGTCTGAATCTACACGTACAAACCACATATAATCTTAGAAAATCCCTGATAACCGAATGTGTGTGAACTGTAAATGTCACGAAACGCACACGTGTCATCTAATTTAAATTTCTAACTACCTACATACCTTTTCAAAAATACCGCAGCATCGCATCCCCATCTACATCACCGTCTAACACAAACACACGAACACTTAAACTACACTCCTAATGCTAAACAGTCACAGAATTATTGAACAATATGTTGAGGAACTCGTATTTAAATTGCAAAATTTCACGAAATGCAAGTGAACGCTGTTTACAACGCGAACACGTCCGTGCGTGGCGGTCGGTCGCGCGTCAACTGAAAATGCTACTGAAAACTGAATATGAACCTAATTTTCGCGGTCGGGTGGTTATCACGGCTTGCTTGCGGGTAAGCCTTTGAATTGATTCCTGCGAACGATAATAGATGGCGTGAAATTAAATTTTGTTAGTTTTTTGAGCGCTTGTATATTGTAATATAATCATATTACAATACACAAGCGCTCAAAAGACTAGTATTACCAATCGGTAACAAAAAAATGCTTTTTCGTTTTGGTTTTATATTCATTTAGAAGAATATTATATACTTTGATCTTGAGAGAAAATAATCATAGTTAAAAAAAAACTGAAAATACGCAAAACAATACATATATGTATGACTTGCTGTTCACTTTTCTACAGGCTCTTGGATTATATTTTACCAGTTATTTTGTTATAAAAACAAGAGTACTACATTAATTTTGATAAAATTTATATGGGACTACCTCTGAAGTATGACCTATCAAATACAAAAAAAAAAAACATCAAAATCAATGCACAATTGGCTGAGTAATCGGTGATCAAGCACACAAAAAAACAGAACGAATTTATAACCTCCTTATTTTTGAAAGTCGGTAAAAAAAAATGTGTTTAAAAAATTGGGTAATGATTTCTTATTTTACTTTACGGAACATTATTTTGTTTTAGTTTGAAAAAAATATGTAGTAGGAAATGTTGTTTAGTGAATTATTTTTATGCTATATAAACCAGCATTATCGGATACTTTCATAGAAATATATCCTCTTAGGGACGTGGGTACTGGGTATTATTGTAAATCGACGATTGGTACAAGCGATAAAATTATGGACTTTAAGCATTTGATTATTAGGTAAGCAAAGTTAAATAAAAAGATTCTCTAATATATATTACAAAAACCTGAGTTAATATGTCTCTGTGTCTATCTTTAAGATTCCATAGAAACCATTATTTCCACCATTTTCCATTATTATTTTTTATTACCAGGATTTGATTAGTCGTTGATCCATAGATCAACGACTAATCAAATCCGCTTACGTAACTATTGTTTCGTAACTAGTTACGTACTAGGAAAAAAACTTCGAAGAAGTTTTTTTCTTATACGTAATCACGGCGTTTCTTACATAACTGGTTACGAAACTTTGTACGAAACTGGACGTTTCGATAAAATATTTGTCCTTATGATAAAAATACAAACAGCCTATCTATCTATATGTTTTTCATTACTATGTATGGCTAAACCATTTGGGACAGCTATTTCATTTATCTTTAGGTATATGGTAGTATAACTGTATGCACAATTTAAAAAAAAAACTTTATAGTTATAGCCGTTCTCTCGACTTCATGTGCGCCACATTCGTAAAATGCTAGTACAAAGTTCTACAACGGTGCTACGAACTACGGCAGTTCAGAATGAGGTTCATATATGCTAGATATATTTGAATTCCATGCTAGATACATATATTTGAATTCTAAGTAGGAAGGTGTATGTACTAGGATTTTAGACTATTTTATTTTTTAGGGTTCCGTACCTCAATAGAAAAAAACGGAACCCATACAGGATCACTTTGTTGTCCGTCTGTCCGTCGGGTGTCAAGACCTTTATCTCGGGAACGCGTTAAGGTATCGAGTTAAAATTAAAACCATATACGCAGATATTTAATATCTTGCTGCAGAAAGAAAAATAAAGTTCTAAGTTTTCGTAAAAAAAAGTTACAGCCGAATATGTCGTAAAAAATGCACATTTCGACACTCACAAGGGAATCAAAACTTATGGGGTACTTCCTGTTGACCTAGAACAATGAAATTTGGCAAGAAGCATTGTGTTAAAGTACACATATAGGAAAAAATCCGAAAACTGGACATTTTTAATTTAATCGAAAAAAAATAGTGTCTTTACGCAAGGAATGACGGTCCAAATTTTAAAGTTCTTTAACCGTATCATGTGGGGTAGCGTATGAAAGAACTTAATTAGTATAAGTAAAACAGTTTTTAAATATTTTTACGATGTATACTTTTCGGGATTAAGATGGAAAATATAAAAAAAATATGATTTCCCCCTTTTATATTCTAGTTTGTACGGAACCCTCGGTGGGCGAGTCTGACTCTCACTTGTCCAGTTTTTTGGACTTTTGGATGTATATTTAATTATGGATGAGCGTAATCCGTTAGAAAATAAAGAAGAAACATTGAAGTTTATTTTGCCTCGTTTAAAATTCGACCACTTTTGCTTATGGTTAGTGATATCATGAACATGACAGCACACTCATTACGTAAATATGCGTGTGTGAATACAGTATAATACAGTGTGTGTTACCAGTGATGACATACGGCACTGAAACGTGGTCCCTAACTATGGGCCTTATAATGAAGCTCAAGGTCACGCAACGAGCTATGGAGAGGGCTATGCACGGAGTCTCTCTACGAGATCGAATCAGAAATGAAGAGATACGTAGACGTACAAAAGTCACCGATATAGCACAGCGGATTAGCAAGTTGAAGTGGCAGTGGGCAGGGCACATAGCACGTAGAACTGATGGCCGATGGGGCCGAAAGGTTCTCGAGTGGAGACCACGTACCGGCAAGCGCAGCGTAGGAAGACCAGCCACGAGATGGACAGACGACCTCATACAAGTGGCGGGAAGACGCTGGATGCAAGTAGCTTCCAATCGGTCTTTTTGGAAATCCATGGGGGAGGCCTATGTCCAACAGTGGACTTCTTATGGCTGAGATGATGATGATGATGAATACAGTATATACGTGAGTGAGCGAGAGAATGATACGCCATAAATCATAATGGTTGGCGTCTCTTTTTATTTATTTATTTATTTTTGGAAAACAAACAGCTTTGAACATATAGTATACATTAATATTACAAAATAAGCCTTACAGTTTTCACCAATAGATTTTTCCAATTTTTGCGTGCACTTATATCGCTGTATAAAATGTTCCAGGTTTAGCCTAGGCAACCCTGTACATTTAGAGACACCTTACTAATGTTCGTCATCTAAGATAGCTCACATCTTATTACTCGATGAGGTGGGTAAGCATACGGCCTGCTTTTACCGTTTTACTTATAGACGCTGAATATGGTATTTTGTTCCGTTTTCGCGCGTGACAGTTCTCGTCTGACAGAGAGTGACAAGTCCTTATTCAGTGAATTCGATTTTAACATGCGCTTACAAGTATGACGGTTAGTCTATAAACACTTCACGCGCGAACACGTCGATTAACATCGGGCGAGTTGGCGGTCAATTGCAAACCTATCTCTACATAAAAAAACTTATATATGCAAGATGTTCAAAGAATATTTCTGTCGCTCTTCGCTCGTACTTGGACCACTAGGGTTAGAATTTTCTAAGAGCGGGATATTTTTGCGCAACGGACACGATTTACTATCACTTTTATTTGTTTACACAAAATATATACGGGTTTCTGCGGTAATATATATTTTTACTCTTCTTTTGTTTCAAAGCCGTTGTTTTGAGGCGTTTAAATATTTTGGTTACATAGGTATTTAGTTGGTGAATCATACGAGTTGGTTTTTTGTGCTGTTGAAGTTTTATTAGAAACGATTAATGTCATGTGTTTGTTATAATTTTAAGAGTTGACTTAGTTACGGCTTGACTGATTTTGATATGCGAGGTGTCGTTAAATTCGTCCTTACTTGCTGAGTGTCATATATATATATATAGGCTATATTTTATGTAATAATAATAATAAATATCTAGCAAAAATAAAAACATGCTTTTTTTCGCCGTTTTTCGTTTTGTATGAAGTAAAAGCATGACAAACTCTCTGCACTTTCGAGGATAAGACACATTATCTTGGCTTTATTTAGCTTGGTGTTGTACTTTCTAAATACACTGTTCACACGTCACAGTCACGACACTTAGCGTCTAGCAGCGTTGTCCGACTGACGTCTTACCAGACCTTACTTGATACTTGCCACGCAAACCAGGGAAAATCTATCTACGTATAATACATCATTGGCAAGTAAGGTTAATTTCATCTGAATTAAAAAAAAAAAACCTAACAAAATCCACCCGAAGCTTTTGTTTGTCTTGCTCAATAATCTTAAGTACAGTTAGAAAGTTAATCTAAACGAAGTCAACCAAAGTATGGTCAACCGTTCTAAGCTGCGAAAACCAATTTATCTTTGACGGTATACTTTAAAACGCTTTGGGGAGTGCTGCAGCCGGAAGGCGGAAAAACTTTGAACGACTAAATTAGAGAAGGCATTTTGTTTCAATATAATTTCGTAAATTTTTATTTGACTTAAATACTTGGTGCAGTTACCGAATGTCATTTGTTTAAGCCCTTAAACAAATGACAACGATACGCGTGCGGCGGGAAATTCAAATTTAAAACAGTTTTATTGTCCTTGCACGTAGCTAGGTAACTATCGTAAGTGATCACAATGTTTGCGATAATCCAAGATCGATTGGATCGATACCAGTTTCGTACTATACTGTACTGGATATATTGAATATTGATAAATAAGTAGATTCTAATTGTATACATTTACTTTATTTTCACATAATTGATGGACGTGTAATTCAATAGTTTATTAATATTATTTTAAATTTATTTGATATGTAATTTAATGGCATATTTTTAATGATTATTTTTATTTTTCACTCAATATTAATACATTCTGACTTCCCCTGTAATAATTATTTTGACGTTCTATTTGGTTTTATTGTCAATGTATAGATGAACATAGTGTAAGTGAACTTAAAAAATAAATAAAATAAAATAACAAACTGGCAAGCGCAGCATAGGAAAACCAAGCACAGGGTGGACGGAAAAACGATTTTATACAAGTGGCAGGAAGACGCTGGATGCAAGTCTTGGAATTTTCAAAGATAGATGGAATAGGTATCTTCTAGATTGACGAGCTCCATCCTCGGCCATACCGTCGCTTAACATCAGGCGATTTGGTGTTCAATCGTAGATCTATCTTACGTAAAAAAAGCCGCTTTCAACCGATCTAATTAGAAATCCATTAAATCCTTTAGTTAAATGTTTTTCAGTAATTTGGACCACTGTTTTAGTTTTTTAACCCGCTTGTTCAAAAACCTCCTCCAACTTTCCTCCTCTCTGCACAGAAACCTCCAAAGCACGCGGATATCTGTAATTAAAAGTTTAATGCGGTTGGAACGGCTCCGCTCTATTCTCCGGCGACAGACGTATGGTCATTTTAAAATACGTACGGGTCTAATTGCGAACACCACTACCGACGGAATACGGAATTAAAGTTCCGAATTCCGGAAATGTATTTCAATTACTTTGTGAATTTCATATAATAGCAGGCATCGTCGGTAGTAAATTTTGTGTCTCGCTCGCGCGTATCTAATTTTTTTAATACAATTCGATAGCATAATTGTTAATATTGGATAGATTTTATAACTAAATAAATGCATTACACCATATTAAAAGTTCAATTTTAAAAATCACCCCTCCCCATTTCATTACAGGACTAACATAAAGTCTGCGATTTACCATCCATTTCTCGTTGAAATGCCAAAAATCCGTACTCAGCTAATATCAGTGCACGTTCTTGATGCGTAAGTACTGCACAGGAATGGATTTTTTGCCACCATCTCTGTTTCCTGAGAAC
Organism: Lycia hirtaria; assembly: GCA_947563715.1. Taxonomy (NCBI): domain Eukaryota; kingdom Metazoa; phylum Arthropoda; class Insecta; order Lepidoptera; family Geometridae; genus Lycia; species Lycia hirtaria. The sequence continues at coordinate 34,306,045 of OX387375.1, forward strand.
TAAAATCTTGGAATTTTCAAGGCTAGAGAGAATAGATAATCTTCTAGATCGATGAGCTCCATCCTCGGCCATACCGTCGCTTAACATTAGGCGAGTTGGTGGTCAATCGTAGATCTATTTTGCGAAAAAAAAGTGGTAAAAAGACTTCAAAAGTTGTAACTCTTCATGCCAATATACAATGAATTTACCCTTAAATTCGGAACAGTATAATAATAATAGAGTTTGTTCAGAGACGACTAATATGGCATTGAGGGCGCTGCTATCGCTATTTCATTATTTTGTTAAATCGAGACGTATCTAAACAGACTATAAACATGTTTTACTTTCAATTAACATGTTTTCCGTTATTACAACATCTATAATACGGCATTAGATGCACGTTCCGAATTTAGGTAAAGCGCCTATTTACGAAATGAGGTACCTCTTTGAAGCGACATAGTATTACCATACATAATGTTCAATACCCTAATCTGGCATCTTTCCATCACTATTCCTCACCTTAGTTCAATGTAACGCGACATTTAGTTGCAAACCATTTTCGCCTCTATGTGGGTAGTTTTAATGTATATTTTCGGCTGTATGTCGTATAAAATGGCGGATACACATTAAGGAAGCGTAAGAGCCTGCAAGACGGAATGTTAAGCCGTAGCTTTGGATTAGAACGTTATCTATGTGGATGGTGACCATGACTTTTGTGTCTATTATTTTTTTATGTTTGTTATTGGACCAATATAAAATCTCAATTCATTAAATTGATGATAATCATGTGATATTAGTTCAATCTTATTTTAAGAAACATAGTTAAAGATACTCCGTCTGATGTGTTGGGTTGGTTGGATTAACTAAAACACAAGTTACATAGTTAAAAGGGCTTAAATGCTAGTGAAACAACAGGCGGCCTTATCGCTAATAGCGATCTCTTCCAGGCAACCTTGGGATGGAGAAATGATAATAATAAATAGATAAGTATATGCGTATAATGTATATGCGGCGCAGTACACAGATAAGTACTGCTTTTAAATATTAATTAGGATACTTTCATAGATGTTTCAATCGCAACGTATCCTAATACCTATCCGCAAAATTTCTTTAAAAATGTCCCACTAGTCAAAGGAAGCAACACACATATTCAGACATAGTATGTAAGTACATGTGTTTGCTTTTCATATTCGCTCGCTTGTAAGTGTTTATGGTGTGTTGGTGTTGGTAATGTGTATTTGATTTAGTCGTAGAGTTGTGTACAAAACGCCACCGTCTTTTTGTGTGTGTCGAAAGTTTATCCATAATCATTTATCGTAATATCGGAAAAATTATAAAAGAACTAGTATTTCCACGAGCATTAGACTTTGTGAGCACAGAATCTTTCAAAATTACTTGTTGAGGAAGTCTGAGCTCGCGAGGTCTATTGCTCATATTCAAAATTCTTGTTTAGAATTCTGTATCAAATGTTTTTGCCAAGTATTATAAATCGGTCTACAAAATGGCATCGTAAAAAACTCTTTTAAACCGAGATTTCATATTTTAACTCGACAACTTCATGATCAAATTTATTTGCTCATATGTAAAATTCTTGTTCATAGTTAAATACCGAAAATTTTAGGCAAACTGTCTCCTCTTTTGGGCGAACAACCCTAATTAAAAAAAAAAAACAATGAAAAAAATAATCTAAAATTTAACGCTGTAGTAGCTTCGTTAAGATTGATTGAAAATACATGGAACTGTATAGGACTTAGTTAAAGTTGAAGGCCGGACATCGACTTCTCAAAAATAGTTGGTGTATGTACCTACCTACTTATGTAGACGCCCAGTTTTGATTTAATTTTTCGAATTATTTATCTGTTTTCAGGTAGTTAGATTGTTTTGAAGTTCGATTTAATTCACCCTTCTTTTGAGGTTCTTTTCTTCTTCAGGTTGAAGGTTAAGAAAGACAACCAGATTACCTAAGTGAAACCCACTACCAGTTGGCAGCATACCCAGCACGCTCACAGCATTGACATTGACATTGAATGACAATACATGTACTTATACGAGTACGTCACGCATCGAGTCAACTAGAAGGTAACCTAAGTAACATGAAAAGTAATAAAATCAAATATTTATTACACATCAGAATTTAGTACATAATTAATTTCTATAAAAGTAATACTTACGCAAAAACAAGTTTTCCTCGCACAAATTTATTCAAAATTAAATATTCTTCCACACAATCGGTTATTTGAGAAAATCTTTAGCCCGCGGGAAATGAAACATAACCTTTCTCATAATGGAATGGAAATTACGGAGTTTCTTGCGAAAACATATTTTAATTTTCAGGGAAATATAACGTGCGCCAACAGGAGTGATTTTGTTGATGCGTGTTTATATTAGACATAGACATAAATTTACTGTAACAAAAACATACACACAAAATAGGTCACAAAATAATGTTTTTGTAAGGTGGAATAAGGTCTTATGCCAGAAATGATAATAACATCTATCATTTCTGGCACAAGACCTTATTCCACCTTCCCCTTTCCACTAAAGACAAGCAAAAGGTCGGTTTTTTCGGCCATATCTCTTCGAAATTCCCAATGTCCGTACACAGCGATTTAGGTCCACATTTTTGATGCGCACTGCAAGGAGTGGAACTTCTTGCCGCCTTCTCTGTTTCCTGAGAACTATAGGTAATTTTAGAATTTTCAAGGTTAAAGTGAATAGATATCTTCTAGATTTAAGCGCTCCACCTTCGGCCACCCGATGATGATAAGTGGATCATCAGGTGACTTATTGGTGGTCAAATGTAGATTTATTTACTACAATTAAAAAAATAAAATAACAATACTATTCTGAGTGAAATTTGGTTTTGGGAATTTTGGTGTATTTTAGACGTTTTGAGGAAGTGTCAGGTCTTCAGTACCTGTAATGGACAAGCATGTATGCAAATGAATGAAAACGCTAATAGTTATTAGAGCTAACAGAGTAGTAACTAGTAACAGAGAAATAGCTAGAGCTAGCTAACAGAGATAGAACAATTATTGGTAAGTAAGCCATCGCCCTAACATGTTACTTTTCACCCAGTTGATCTTAAAGTTTAATCACCTAAAGAAATCACTTTAGGCTTATAATAAGGCCGTCTATTTTATTGCCAATTAAAACATCTAAAAAAATATATATTAAAAGACAAACAAAACACTTTTCTACGATTTTTGCAGTCTAAACTTACGATTTTGTTACGTTTGCTTAATACGCTGATGAGTGTACGTTTTTTGTGAGAAAGTATGCGTAAAATCGCTTTAAAAGATTATAAATAGTCATTCTTTAGAATAATTCTAGTAAAATCGCTTATTCATTACGAAAAAATTCGTTGGAGGTTACGAAAAAACGCATTTATTATTTATTTTTGCGAGAGATGTATTATTATTATTACAAAAAAATATAGCCTATGACACTCAAGAAGTGAAGACAAATGTAACGGCACCTCGCACATCAAAATGGGTCAAACCGTACCGGCTGTTAGCGGCCACAAAGAAACATACATACGTACGTACATACATACGCACGAAAAACATAACCCTCTTTATGCAGTCGAGCAAAAAAATAAATTAAAATCACACGAGAAAGTCAATCATCCACTGATCCAGTTGCATAAAAATGTCTACTTTCAAAACACTTCAAAACTGAAAGTTTTAAAACGTGCTACGAAATTTTAATAATATTTAGGGAAGTCAAGTGAACTTTATCAATTAGAGTACTTAGTCTGTCCATAAATACTGTTACAGTTAAAAATAAGAAAGATATTACATTTGAATTTGGAATCTGTCATTTTTATACGATTGTTCATTGAGTTTTCTAATTTTGGCGCCAATACATTATACAATATTTTGCGATATTAAAATGGAGTGGGGTGATAAAGAGAACCGAATCGCTGTGATTGCATTACACAAAGTTGGTATGGAGCCAAATGCAATTTTTAAAACTCTCCATACGCTTGGTATTAGTCAAATGTTTGTGTACCGGGCTATTAATATAACATAATATGTATATATATATAAAATAATATGTATTAAACTAACACACTGTAAAAGTAATAAATATTATTTGCAATTAAAAAAATTTTTTTTCTTCGTGACAATATTTATGGCAAGACTAGGTATTGTTGTAGATATTAATTTAGAACTATTGTTATCGCCTACAATGTAAGCCGGGATCGAACCGAGCAGTGCCAAGTTTATACAACATTTCAATAGAAATGTTCACTAATTAATATATTCCAAATGCTTCACCGAACACTTAGAATTCATGTTGGAGATAGACGTCGATATAATATTATGCCAAACTCAGGAATTGTAACAAGATGATATAATCAAATTAATATAACTTTAGACTTTAGAGACGCATAAATCTATGAAAATGTTAATGCTATTTTTGCTAATTACTAATCTATTTGTCTAGTTATGTATTCTTTATGGTATTATTTATATGTATGGTATTATAAATAAAATATTATATTATATTATTTATATCATCATCATTTCAGCCTCTACAAACCCACTGCTGTCATGTTATGTCAGCCGATCCCAACCGGTTTTCCCAAACCGGTTGGGATCGGCTTGCAGTCAGACTTGACCATGACTTGTTTTATACGAGTTTAGTTCAAAGACATTAACGGCCTTACCGAAAAACGTTACTTAACTTTAAGCAATGATTGACATATTTTGACAACTTCTCGCTGACACGTAATGACATGTGCGGAAAGAAGACAGAGAATTTAAGACGTTGGTTAAAGTTAAGTAACGTTTTTCGGTAAGGCCCTAAATGTAAAAGACATACAATGACAGATAAAATCTGTTACCAAAATTGTGTGCAAGCAGCAGTGTTTTAAATACTTCCGCTTAATTATTATCGACAAATTGTTGATAGTTTATAGCTTTACAAAACAAAATTAATATTCTGAGCTTAGCGAAAAAAATGTATCTGGTTTAACTGCGATCACGTTTAGTATACAATTAACTTTATTGAATTATACACATAACAAAATGGCAAATGCGCATATCGCTCGAATCCAACGTCCTTTTATGAAAAAAAATGGAGAATATTATAATAAAAAGTTTGTTTTCGTTCTTGTACAAAATATAAAGTGCTATCATCGTTGTTTATACGAGTATTATTCTGAAAGTGGTCTAAAAGCCTCTAGAGTGCTTTAACGCACCCTACACAATTAACTCTCCTCTATGCATTGCCTTACGTCTAAATTTAGAATCATTTTCACAAACAAAAATAAAATAAATCTTATACTTATATAAATAGAGACCAATTTACCGCGGCAACGTGTTAATGTGTTTGGTCACCGTGACCTGAAATGTGCAGACGTAGTTTTTATTTCAAATGCTGTAGAGTTCAAATTGCAATTAATTTTCTAATTTTCATTTTGCTATTATATCTCAATCACGTTTTTATGAAGAATGGCTATATTTTAAGACAATAATGGTAGAAATTAAGATGACTGTAAAAAAGGGGTTGAAACTTAAACATAAGTAAGGAAAGAAGAAATGTCATTATCAACTTCTTTCTTCTTGTTCTTTTTCCTTTTCAGACATGTGTAAACGCAAAAAATGCTAAACTAATTGATAAGCTACCAATTTTGCGATGATGCACAAGACTCGAGTCCGTACAAAAGTATGAGTATTTTTTTTACTGAACGAGGTTTGTAAAGGTTTTTTTTCGGTATGTTTTTTATATTTTTATTTGGTAGATTGGCTCATTTTGAAAAACTTATTTCAATATTTTTTAGTTCTGTTCAGTGGTTATTTTTTAAGATAAAATCATGATGACGCCACAAATAATGCCATTAAATAGATACCTACTAACAAAGGTTTGTGATTATTTTTGTCGATTTTACATGCATTGCATTGCATGACACAAAACAATAGTCAGTATATTTCCAATGCTGTGCTGTCAATGTCAAATTTTAAATATTTTTTTTTGATACATATAAAAGGCGGTTTTGTTCGAGGTCAATAATTTTTTTACATTTTTGCAAAAATACGTGACATCTCCTCATTTTACGATCCCAAAGTATAGAAATGTGGCTTAGATACATATAATCTCGAAATGTTTTTGACATTTGCTTATAAGTTACATTTTTCTTTACATACCCCGATGGGAAAAGAAAAACGTGTTTTTTTTTTCACACATACAAAAACATTACTAAAACTCGCATTTCGTGCAACCTTAATTAAAATCACAATATCACAAGGCCAATCCTGAATTCAGTTTAATAATCTTCGCCGTATCAGCAGAAATTGTCTGAATAATTCATCAATAAAGTTATCACCTAACTTTTTAAGGGCGGAACTGAACCCCTAACGACCCGGAAACTTCCCTCCCTACAAAAGTTTAAAAATACAATTTTGTCGTAAATTTCGATCCATCGTAAAGATTAGAAGGGACGCTAGGAGCCGTTGTGAATTTTATTAAAAGAGGTAATAATACAACTAAGTAGGTATATAATGTATTTTTAATATTCCGATATTAATATATATTAAAATAATAAATACAGACATATTATAGTTTTAAAAAAATGGTTGTCTGTAAAGTCTGTTTACGGACGATAGTTTAACGTGACAACGTCATAACAAAACATTCATGAAATGTAACGATTCATGATGATGTAACGGGACAATGACTGTAACGCGTAACGGGACTATGAGTCATACTTTTTCGTGCATGCAGCCGGCGTTCATCGATTTATTGGACGTTGTCACGTCAAAAACTGAAAAAAACCGACTTCAAAATACGCAATTTGTGTACTTGGATCTAACTTGCATGATATTTTTTCAGTTACTTTGTTTTAAAAATCAAAGCACTGAACCGATTTTTATTAATATTTGTTTGGGACCTTAGATACCTGACCAGATGGTCAGGTCAGGTGGTCATATTACCTACCAAAGAACACAAAAAACAATTCATAATTCGCGCAGTAACCGCTAAATGGGAGTTTCGTTTGTTTTTTTAAATTTAGTTATTTTAAACATTTTAATTTATTTAGAGGTGCCTTCAGAATAGCACTTATTACTTATACATACGATCTATCGGCTTGACCGGACTTAAACTTATTTCATTTCATAAATTCAAATAAAATACTTCTAAGCGCGCTCCATCGTAGATCACATCAGGCGAGTTGCTGGTTAATCCTAATGGTCAAAATATGAGCATCCGCTATAATCATATAATTCAAAATGGTCAAATCAAAATGGTAAACTACTGAACCAAAGTTGATAAAAAATGTATGGATGCACTTCAAGGCCATATTGGGCCATATTGTCTCTTCAATTCAAGAACCCAAAACAAAAATAATTTTTAAAATCGGTTCACAGTTACCGAAAAAAGTAATGAACTTATATAAAAACTAAATTCGGCATAGTACGAGTTTCACTTGCACACCGATGCTTCCGTTCGTGCATGACTCATGTGTCATGCACGAACACCAGGACCACACAGACACCAGGACTAATTATTACCATATATTTTCTACAATTATTCGTACTGTCAAATATAGCCTGAAATAATGGTCGTTCACATTTTTTTTTTTCATGTTGTTTCATGTTTCAAGTGTTACAGACCTCTTTTCTTTATAAAAAGAGATTTTGACAATACCGTTAATCTATTTTATGTCACATGACACCAACTGTCTTTTTTTGTTTCTTTTTTTGTGAAATCAACAAGGAAATTTATCAAAAAATATAAAGCTTGTCTCGCACTTGACCAGTCTTTAATATTTGTTGATTTACATCAAAGTAAATAAAACAATAATAAAACAACAATACTACAATCTTAAAAAAAAACACACATACAGTCGCTAATAAAACTTCTTAAATTTTGAAGTGTGATTAAGAAATATAATCATAATCATTTGAAGCCTTAACCCAGAAACCTTTTTTGAAATCGCTTAAAAATCTAATAATCCATCCATTACCATAAATGTGAGTAGTTTAAAATTACGTAGGTACCCTCCTTCTTGCCTACATTAACTACGGAACCCCACCGACATTGATGTGTGTCCGCCGAGGTCCGGAATTTGTCACGTCGCCGTCGCGAGACCCGACCGATTTCTCATGAAGAAGGCGAAAAAAACATATTGGGATATAAATAACTGGTCGGCGCGGAATGTTGCGACGTAGGGGGCAGACGAGACGGCGAATTATTTGCTTATTTAGAATTAACATTTTGAGATGTTTTCGGTTTCCCTACATCTTATTTTTTACCAATAAATAGAGCTCCATCCTCGGCCACGCCTTCGCTTAGCATGTGAGTTGGTGGTCAATCGTAGATCTATCTTACATAAAAAAACCGGACAAGTGCGAGTCAGACTCGCCCACCGAGGGTTCATTGTGATGCATTGTGATTACTTAAACAAATATCTGCTAAGGAAGTTTATACAAGTCTACAACTCGAAAAAACAAATGATGATCGGACTGCTGCTTTCCCGCCTATTTTGTTTTTTTTTTTCTGTGGCCGGCAATCTATTCAGCCAATATTTTTCATTTTCATCATTAAAAATGATAAATATTTTGTCCAAATCTATGTTATTTTAAAGAAATTGTTGAAACTAAATTATAATAGTTATGTAAAAAATATATATTCTTAATCAATACTTATCTTTATGTTATTTCAATTTTACATTGGCTTTAAAGAAAGTTGGACATGGCTCAATAGAAACGTGAAAATAGAACTAGTTTTTTTTTTATTTGACAGCTGGCAGTTGAAAGCTAGGGCTGAAAGTATTACTTTTAACCCGCTCCTCAGGCAACTTCAGACCTACTTTCAGAGTATGAGTCATGAAAAAATATTTAAAAACCTGTTTTAGCATATGCTACTGAAGTTCTTTCATATGATACCCCACATGATACGGTTAATTCACTTTAAAATTTGGACCTTCATTCCTTGCATAAAGCTATGCAATGCTATTAAATTTGGCAAGAAGCATTGTGTTAGAGTACACATATAGGAAAAAATCCGAAAACTGGCCATTTTTAATTTAATTACAAAAAATAGTGTCTCTATGCAAGGAATGAGGGCCCAAATTTTAAAATGACCGTATCATGTGGGGAATCATATGAAAGAGATTCATTAGCATAAGCTAAAACAGGTTTTTAAATATTTTTACGATGTTTAAATTTCGGTTCATGAATGAAAATATAAAAAAATATATGATTTCCCCTTTTATTTAGTTTGTACGGAACCCTCGGTGGGCGAGTCTGACTCGCACTTGTCCGGTTTTTTTATATTTTCCTTCATAAACCGAAAAATTAACATCGTAAAAATATTTAAAAACCTGTTTTAGCTTGTGCTAATGAAGCTATTTCATATGATACCCCATATGATACGGTTAAAGAACTTTAAAATTTGGACTCTCATTCCTTGCATTCCTTGTTTTTCAGTATAAGAAGGAAAATATAAAAAAAATGATGATTTCCCCCTTTTATTTACTAGTTTATACGGAACCCTCGGTGGGCGAGTCTGACTCGCACTTATCCGGTTGTTTTTTATATATTCATCCACAGAGTATAGTGTTTTGGAGAGTAGGAGATTTTTAACATTAGCACAGAATAAATCATATTTATTACACTCCTTAATGTAGTGTAGAAGTTTATTATAGAGTTGCTGACCAATCACTTTTGGATTTTTCATTGATCTGTGTAGCCTATGTTGAACCACCAGCAAATTTTCTTTATTACGGAAGTTACTATGTGTGATATCACCGCGAGTTTTGTATATTGGTAGATTTAATCTTATATATTTTATTATTAAAAAAATATAATACAGCTACAGATGTAAGTATACCTAAGCTTTGGAAAATATTTCTAACTCTCATCGCACGTTTTTGCATTTTCAAAATGCGCTCGTTGTCTGTGGAATTATCCCATAGTATAATTCCATATACCATTATTGAGTGTATATAAGCATAGTACACTACTTTTAGATAACTTTCTGAAGCTATCGGTCTTAATTGTATTAACACATAAATACCTCTTGACTATTTTGTATGAATTTTGATGATTATTTAATATGAACTAAAAAATTAGCGAGGGTGTTCTCAATTTTTTTATTTTTTTTTGTCGGGATTGAGCTTTCTAAACTTGTTCTTAAGAGTTAGTTTGACCACCGTCCGTCTTGCTCGAGCATATATAGATAAATAGATAGATAACTCTTTATTAAAAGACCACAAATACAGAAAAATAAATACAGAGAAAACATAATTATAGCTAGGCTTTTAATTGACGGCCTTATCGCTTAGAGCGATCTACGCATATCAACGTTTTTGAAGATATAAAATCACTAAAAGGACAAAAAAATCGTCCCACAGGACAATAGAAAGCAACATCACAAGTTTTCGACAAAAATAATATTTTCATCAGAGTTAATTTTCATACATAAAAATCATTTTTACGTTAGGTATTCATTATTTTATGAAAACTACTTAATATGAATGTTGTTTTGGAGTTTTTTATGGGATTATTTTTTATAAATTCATGCAGTTATTTTATATATAATTTTGAGTAGATTTTTTTCTGAGTAAAGTACCAATATTGACCTTTCCTTTGTAAGAAATCCAATATCACCCGTAATTATTATTTTATTGTAGCTGTACCTACATTTACATAAATTTGAGGAAACCTTTTATGTTTTATTAATTTAGTACCAGTCCTTGGGTTAATTAAACAAGGGAACCCAGATTATGTGTCGGGAACACGCAATTTACTAATTAATTTAGAATGAACTGTAGGTTTCTGTGTAAATAGCTAGGTAATAGAATATTTTAAGTGTGACCCTTTCTTTCGTTTGGGTGAAGCCTCTGTAACCTAGTTGTGATATTTTGTATATTAATTAGAATAGAAGCGAAGTTTTAAAAAAAAAACCGTATATAACGGAATATCTTCCAATATCTCTCAGTGACAAGCGCACTACGTCGCAGTGCAGCAAAATGTCTAAGAACTAATTAATTTTGTTTATTTGTTTCTTAATTTATGTGGGCATAGACACACATGTACATGGGTGTTTATTTCTAAGCCGCAATTAAATTACACACAATTACAATTATTTTTGAGTAGAAATCTTTGACAATAGTTTGAACCGCATATGTCGGTCATTCTTATGGGCTTAAAAGTGAATGTATATTTACGCAAACCCTGATAATTTTTTACTGGTATTGGTTTTAACGACATCTGACTTATTTGTTTTAATCAAACAAGTAAGGAACTTTCTCAAAAGCTTATGGTTTCATCCTTTTGTAAACGCAAAACTCATTTCCTTCCTAGTTTAAGAAAATGCGGATAGATGGCGCTTTTTTAAATTTTCACAAAATACTGGGTAATATTTTCCTTTTCTCATTAATTAGTAAAGAAAACAAGTAAAAAAAATAGTACCGTAAAAAAATTATTAAATAGTTCGCAAATAAAGTAGATAAGATAAAATAATATAACATGCAAATAAAATGGTTTCAAAAAATCCGTCTCGTGTTTCTACAGGAAAATTACACCTAGTATTGCTGTAAGGTCATAAGGCAAAGAGTAGGGTGGCGCCGCTGTCTCTCTTACACGCGGCACCTTTTTTAGATATAAAATTATTGAAACTACTTACTTTTGATAAATATTCTCTCTTTAGATTCCTATTACAATGCATTTACAACCGCTGTTATTTTTATATACTAAAAATGTTCATTAAACACTATTTACGGCAGATTTAATCATCAACAAACATCTTTTATATTCAATCGGATATATTGTTTTCTTTTAACTTAGATACTTGTTTTTGTAAAAGTAACATAAAAACAAGGTGGCTTTAATCTTCGACTTGGCAAATTTCCTAGCTTCAGTCGGTTCTGATTTAATGGTTCTATAGATTATGGATACAGCAGCCATGGAAACCTTTTGACGAATCGCTTTTTAATTTACTATTAGTATTTGCACTTTGTGGGCGAAATTTTACTTCCTCAATAGACGTAACGACTTTAGACAGTGTCACAGTATATCTAATAGTACGTCCATACACGAATAAGCGAGTCACTCCAAAAATAGATTTAACTAAGTAGAGATTCCTGTTATGACGCAATAAAGCTCAAGTCAGTATGCACGAGTGCTAAGTGTTTACTAACCTACAGCCACAGAGTGCATATTTTCTATCATTAATCGACTTCAAAAAATGAGGAGTTTATTTAGCTCTATCTCTTCTTGCGCTCGGCAAAGCACATCATTTCATAGCTTCGAAGGTAATAAACAAATAACATTAAAAAATATTTTTTAAAACAATCTTTCAAAACAATCGTCTTTCAGCTAACCATGCATTGCCATCCAAACTAATCGTGTATGCAAAATTTCATCTCAATCGGTTGAAGGTAACTTTAAAATTCCGTTACAAGTTTTGACTCAAACACACAAACATTACAAGCTAATAAAGGTTGTAAAAAATACAAGTTTTGAAAACTTTCTGACCCTTGGTAACAAATTCTCAGTCCAATTACAGATTTCACCAAACCTCCGTTCCATTTCACTTTTTCCTCCATTTCCAAAGACTCCACTAATCTATGTCAATTCACGCCACCCAATGAATATAAGATTAATCGCGGGCCTATCTCGATCACTCCCCTTTTGAATAATTAATTGGGACACCCTACACCCTGTCGACGTCCTTCTCACACAGCGTGGAGTGGGAAAGAGATAGATGAGCGTATCACATTTTATGTATCGTTCGCGTAATTAAGTTTTTAAATTGGCTTTTCTTTCACGAGCTCTTATAAATTGCTGACCTGTGTGGTTTTACAGAGTTCAAAAAGTAAAATAAATGAGAGATTCTGTGTCGTAATATTTGGATAGACATGTTCTTATATTTAAATTGTGATATAAAAAAAAATAGAACTCGGGGTATAATATCTGATAATATCTATGGGCCTTACCGAAAAACGTTACTTAACTTTAACCAACGTCTTCAGTTCTCTGTCTTCTTTCCGCTAGTGTCATTACGTGTCAGCCAGAAGTTGACAAAATATGTTAAGCATTGCTTAAAGCTAAGTCACGTTTTTCGGTAAGGCACTATGACTCCCTTTTCTTTTTTTATTGGACCTACGCGATTGCCAGTGTCAACTATTGAGATATCTTCAAGTTTCTCTAATAATAACTTTTTGTACTTATATTACAATTTTATGCCTAGCATTTCAAGCCATCTAGTATAGAAAATATGTCAAGTTACAAACAAACCTAAATAAATAGTTTGATGAGTAACTAGTCATCTTAACAGTTTTAATGTTGCATAGTACGGAAGCATCGGTCTGCAAGTGAAACTCGTAGTTTTCCGAATTTATTTTAACATTTGACAAGTTTGCGGCAAGCCTAACTAGAAAAATAAAATGTTGATCTCGTGAAAGGAATCTTAGTATTTTATAAATTTTGTGCTGAAATTCACTCTATTTTTACCTTTACAAGATTTATACGTATAACAGTATGTATGAAAATTGTGTTCCAGCACTAGATCTCCCTAAGCCTGGATCTGGGTAAGCTATTTATTATTTACGTTCTGTAGATGTGAAAAAGAGGTAAGTTTTTTTTAGACTTGGACGGACTAAGGATAAATAGTTTTTTTTTTGGTGAAAAAACTATGATAACTTGTTTAGTACGATTCTTTTACAAAGCCTAACTGAATAACAGGAAAGCAGTAGTGTGCAAACTTTAATGAATTCTGGTATGTTTCCAGCAAAATATCCGTTAATAACGCGATTTAAAGGCTTATACCTCAAAACGACAAGTTTAACGCATTGTTAGACATTGTTTTGAACTGTGGAAGTCCGGTTCTGCATGGCATTGTTTGGTTATGGGTAGAAGTAAAGCTTAAGATGAAGTTAAACGCGCGCAGCTATCTCTCTCGCGCATCACAACATTTTCAAAATTATAAAAGCATTTAGGTATTAGGGATATTAGAAAAGTGAGACTTGAATTGCTTTATGTAGATAGGAAAAAGTAAAAAAAGGAAAAGTTGTATGCAGATATCACTAATACTAAGACGTAAGTAAAAAATCTTATGTTTTCCTACTCCTCATCTAATTTAAAATTTACTAAAGAAAAACTATTTTTAAATATATTGATGCGCGAGAGAGATAGCTTTGACTTTTTCCTTAACATTTGACCTGACTTGATCGACTTGTTTATTTTGTTATTTAAAAAATATACAAAATAATATCAGTGAATCTATTATATTGTTCAATTGAAAACCAACTAGATGAAGCTAAAAGTTCGAATTTATTTATATATAGATTTAACAACTAAATGTAAGAAAATATTCAATTTCGAAACAATTTCTGCAGAAAGTCCGACACTGTGCCCGGTCAGAGGTCAATATTTTCATTCCAAATGTATGCAGGAAAGGTTTGAATAATTTTGAAGTTATGCTAATACCTTGAGGTGAGTGAGACGCTGAAACTTTCCTGGAATTAAAATGGTTTTCGTAATACACTGAATTAATATCACTGAATGAAATTGTTACACTCTTGGTACTAACTCCCGAACCAAAAAGAGAGGTGTTTTAAGTTTGACGTGTGTATCTGTGTGTGTATCTATGTACCTGTGTATCTATGTATCTGTGTGTCTGTCTGTGCCATCGTAGCTCTCAAACAGATGGACTGATTTTGATCTAGTTTTTTTATTTTATTTGAAAACGGATTTCATCGATAGTGTTCTGTATATATTTATGTCGGTAGTTTTTGAGTTTCCTAAACTTATACTTGTGTTATACGTTATAATACGCGACAGCTTTCTGAATATTTAAATAATTATTTTTTATCAATTTGGAAGGGATCATCAGTAAGTATTTCTAATTTATGCGTGCTAAGTGTGTGATATTGTATCTCAAACTAAAGATCCGATTTAATTAGTTTTTTTTTGTTTATTTGAATGATGACTTGACCGAGGATACTCTTAGTTATCTTATTACAATATTAATAGTAGTTCTACTAATATTAGATTTCGCTAGCATAAACTTTTCGCAAGAATAATTGTTGCAAAAAGTCTGTAATGTGCTTTGGAACTTTGTTTATTTCTATGCTATTTTGACACGAGAAATCCTAAGCTGAGAATATGTATGAATATGTGGTCAAATTTATTTACTAAAATAGCTATCACAACCGAAAATCTGTTGGCGTAGTCTATGTGGGTACAAAGTGGGTACCTTATAAAGAAATCTAAGCGCACAGAGCACTACGAAGCTAATACGGTATGGTAGCAAGAAAAGCCCACAAGGCTCGCTATGCCTCGAGTACCACAAATGCAATCTTGTTTCAACCATAACAAAGCAAGATTATGTTAAAGATTAGAGAGGAATAGAAGAAAAACTTTTATTTTTATGGATAACGAGCAAGGTATATAACATATAATATCGTAGCAGATCAGCGTAGCACATCAGTGGAATAGCTTGGCGTAGCAGATCTGAATAACAGATCAGCGTAGCACATCAGTGGAATAGCTCGGCGTAGCAGATCAGAATAACAGATCAACGTAGCACATCAGTGTAATAGCTCGGCGTAGCAGATCAGTATAACAGAATAGCGTAGCAGATCAGTGTAGTGCCGCGTTACTGACTAGTGTAGCAGACTTTGCCCTTTTGTTTAGCTGATTAATGATAAATGGCGTAGCTCTTAGTAAGATATATGTGGGATACACTAAAAATATAAGGTTACGTCCAGGTTATCTATGGTAGGTAAGTTGGCTGCTGGGGTCTGTGGATGAATCTTAACAGTGCTTCCATTGATTCTTCTTTATGCCTGCTTCCCGGCACTTAGGCATCGAAATGAAACACCCCAGAATTTTTTGTATTTAAGCCGGTACACCAGTATAACGGAGGCAGACTCCCACTTAAACATGCTGTTTTCCCCTAGGCGCGATGGGACAAATAAAGAATTTCCCCTGGGTCAAAATAAAAAGGTAGGTAGGTTGTTGCGGTCAATGTGAAAATTGAGCACGTTTGGCGCAGCCGATATCATACCGCTATCTTTGTATGTATCTATATTTTCAGCTCGGGTTAACTGCTTCGGCTTTAAAAACTCTCAGAACTCAATCTAATTTCAAAAATTAAGAAGCTCCGCTTAGTCTTGCAAGCCTTAATGGTCACGTCACAGCGCGGCGCTGAAAACGATGCATTTCTCAAATGCTAAACTGGTTTAGTAAGTAAACAAAGTCACCTTCTGTTGTCTGATATGATCTGCAATAATACCATCAAAGATACGCAAGTGGGGCAGTAAAAACACTTGGACGTAACAGCACGACGTTAGCCTCAAACCGAATTAGGAGGCTGTCTCTGGAGACGCGAGAATGAATATCTTTATAGTTATGGTTGATATTATGACTGGTGGCCTGAGGAGGGAATGGAAGCGGCTCTAGGAAACTTTACGGAAATAACTTTTGTAATATTTACACAAATGAAATTAATACTTTATCCTAAGTGAGTGATTAACAGACAACATACATTATATCCTAAACTGCTGCTCATATATACTATTTGGAAGGTGCTTGCCTTGTGAAGTGTAAGTAGATATCCACTAAGAAATTATGGCTTGATAACAGAAAATGCATTCAACATCATCATGACCATCACCTCTTCACTATGATCATCATCATCATCATAACCATCACCACTATCATATATCAATATTATTATCACCACCATCATTATCATAACCATCACCATCATCATTCCTAGATCCACGATTGTGGTTGGGATTGAGATCCACATTTTGCTACTGCAAATCTCAATAGGAGCACATATGCATAAATTGCGATCCGTCCTTACTAGGAAGGATCAATTTAATAATGTGCTCCTAAATATCCTGCCGCTCTGGCTAGGAATATTTCTAAAACTTCCTAAGCATCCCCTGCAAAAATGCCCAAATTTGGGTATATTTAGGACAAGATCTATCCATACACGACTACAAGTCTATGAGGATTTCCATAAAGTATATTTAGGATATAGTACGCTCCCGCGGGGCGTATCGCGGTACGTGAAGTGTTCTAACCCCGAATAAAACACAAACGTATGATAATTGTGGTTGCATTGGCTGCATCACTAAAATAAAAAAAAAAATACATCAAATAGTAAAAACAGTTGTTGCCCGTAGAAATAATATAGCAACATTATCAAACCGCTATAATCTTACAAGTTAACTCCGTACAAAACAGAATAAGGTAGATTCCCTCTGAACGCGGGTCACTCCCGCGGGAGGAACCGCTATGTTTTATGATAATCATCTAACGTGATTTATGCTCGCTTCTTATTACAGCTGCCACCGACTAATTACAGTTCTCACGGAAATACCTAGATCTACATTAGGGTCTGTACGCTGTCTTACGTGGGTATAGCTTTTTACTCGATGACCTCAACACACAAGAGCTTATGTTTAAAAATTTTCCTCATCTGGGATTTGAATCCACAATATCCCAATCAATACCTGGGAGCCTCACTGATTCAGTCACATGGGGTATCGAAAATCTGTGAACCATTTTTTTTAAGCTTAAGCCAACCGCTGGTGGCGCCACTAATATTTGTAATTTTTTAAGTGTACACATAAAAAAATATTGATAATATTGAATTATTTTTAACACTTAACACTTAAAAATTTACAAATGTTGAATGTTGTGGCGCCACCATTTTTAAATTTTGTAAATTTACAAATTTACAAATGGTAGCGCCACCAGCGCTTACTTAGTTGGAATATTTTGAGTTCAAATCCCGCCGAATAATGAACATTTTTGAACAGTGTCACATTTATAAATACAAAAGATTTTATTAATTCCATAGTAAGAAAGGGACCCTCATAAATGCATAATGTTTGGCGTCTGTCTGTCTGTCCGCCCACGTCACGTAAAGAAGAGAACGATTTTTTTTCGAATAATTTCGTTAATATGATACAACAACACAAGATCAGTCTCGTATTTTTTAGCTAAACCTATTAGTTATCTATGGTCTCCACTTACATATTTTACTAATTGTAAATGTTATTCCAAGTCAAATCTATTTCTATTAATTTAATTTTTGAATACACAATCATGTCACTTAGCTATCCATTTATTAGCAGCAATTTAGAAACATGGCAAATCAATTGTTTGTCAAGGACCGCCACGATATATGTATTAAATGAGAGGGTTTGCTGAAATAAATACAAAAAGCTGGCTACTAAAAGTTTTTTTTTTTTTTTTTTTGCCGATAAACTTTATTTTTATTTTCTGTGTTTTTATTTTCTAACTGTGCCTACTAGTGCCCCGACCAAGCAGGTCAATAATTTTGGCCGGTATCTTCTATGAACGCCGGTAGCTTTATATTTTATTGGTTCTTACTGCTTTCCATCGTCTACCTAGGACATTGGATCAGACCAGTTAGCTACAGGTAAAAATAGCTAAGAAAATTCTACGTGGGTGATGATCTCTCCGGTATACGAAGAATTTTTAAAAAAAGCCTGTGCTAAATACTTTTCTGCGTAGTTGAAATAAATTGCTAAGTGTTTATATTTTTGTTTGTTATATATTGTATATTTTTATTCAACTAGATTTATGATTCATACTAAAACATTGTATTATATTTTTTTAAAGAAAAACTGGAGAATATTATTTTTAATACTGATTTACATGGCAATAGTTATGAAATATGAGTTCATCTAGTTTGTTCTTAAATGTGAAGCTCAGAAAGCCAACACTTTGAAATACTGGTTATTTTCACTTAGTTTACTACTTCATTACTTTTAATGAGCTAGAGATGCCCTTAAAATCATCTTTTAAATAATAAATAATTAATCACTTCTTGACATTTGAATATGCGCAAAGAATCTATGCTATTCAATACAAAAAGTTAATTAACACTTGATGATTTATATTAAAGACCTGTTAAAGCTGGAATGATTATATATAAAATCACAATATTTAAGCAAAAACAACAAAAAAAAAACAAGCTGTGATGTACATACCTACTTATATCATTTAGGTACATCTATTTATTATAAGCCTGTAATACGCTGTCCCACTGCAGGACAAATGCCTTCTTCCCCTCCTTCCGCTTTTTTAATTTTTTTATTGTTAATTAGGATCAACAAACAGTACATAACAAAGTATAAGGTTAATACAGTATTGTAAGAAATATAGTTGGATGATGTACCAGCAACGTTGACCACGGATTAATTATTTATCAAATATACTTCAACAGAGTGTGAAACTGAAACAAAATACTGACCAATACCATAATGCTTTGAGTATCAGTCTATAGACAGAGACTCAAAACACTAACATAGCTAATTGTTTATAAATAAATTGAATAACAAAGTAAACGAGTGATGAAAGGAAACTAATTGTTATGGTACTAGAAGGAGTATGGGCAATGAATGAAGCAAACATTTTAGGAACTATCTTTATCTTTTTAAGCATCTTACAAATAAATAAATAATAAATAAATAAATATTTGTGGACATTTCACACAACACCATCTAGCCCAAACTAAGCAAAGCTTGTACTATGGAACTAGATGGCTGATAGAATACATATATACTTTATTTTTTTGTAAATATATACATATGATACATAGAAACACCCAGACACAGAACAAACATCCATGCTCATCACACAAATGTTTGCCCTGGGTGGGGATCGAACCCACGACCTTTCAGTTCAGCAGGTAGACGAAAATACACTACCAACTGAACCACAAGGCTTCAATTTATTTAATATTTATTATTATTTAAACACAAAATGTCAAATGTCAGTATATATGCACTATGCCTCCGTAGACCGGATTCCGTTTCCGAGTTAACAATCCTCCAATTTTTATCTCATGACAGCAACGTACTATTTTTTCATTAGTTTCTAACAAGTTAGTTGCTTCCATCTGGCCGCAAAGTTGTTCCTCGCAACAAAAACTTGCATAAATTGTCCGATCGCAAACAAGAGTGCGGTTCAAAAGTACGCAAAGTGTAATTGCAGAATCTGTGGCTAAGTACCGGTATACACACGGGAGATTAGCGGCAAGTGCAAGAAAAATATAATTATAATCCACTCGTATCTTAAAAATTACATGTATGTAACAATATGCTCTATTAAAATTCCGCGATTTACAAAAAAGCTCCTGCTTCGACTTTCGTTCTCGCTTCCGCTCCCAATCCTGCTCCTGTTCCCGCTCCCACGCTTGATTCCGCCCCCGCTCCCTCTTCCGCTTTAGCAACTACTCTAGCTTCCGTTCCCGTTCCCGCTACCGCTCTTGTTTGCGCTCACGTTCTCGCTTCTGCTCCTGTTTCCGCTCCCGCTTCATTTTTGGAATAATAATAACAGAATTATGACATA
The DNA here is from genome assembly GCA_947563715.1 of Lycia hirtaria. Taxonomy (NCBI): domain Eukaryota; kingdom Metazoa; phylum Arthropoda; class Insecta; order Lepidoptera; family Geometridae; genus Lycia; species Lycia hirtaria. Next base: position 34,326,381 of record OX387375.1, read on the forward strand.
AAATTAAATAAAAATCTGTTTATAGCTTGTCGTCACCGTAACCCAGTCGCGGTGCGTGTCCCTTCCACTCAAAGCGGTAGAAGTGTAGTATTTTGAACTAGGTAATTTAATATTCTTTGATACCGTCATCGTGTTTCGTAAGCATTTCGCAGTCGACTAAATTATTTTTATTTCTATAATAATATTTCTTTCGTACGTAAGAACACATCTAACTTCCCACAAAATCCTTCCGCGAGCTTGTTCGCCGAAACGCCAATCCGCAGACAGTTCTCCGAGAGCCATCCATCCCGTTTTGAAAGTTGCAAACTGAACTTTAATCCTGACTAACGTAATTGCTAAAGTTCGAATACAAAAGCTTGTTCTCGGCTCGCGCGATTTACTGTCAGTCGTTTTGTTACTGATGCGGTGGACCTTCCAGGTTCGAGGGCTGGGGGCTGGGGTTTGTCTTGAATTAACAAGTTGGTTCACTTTCACTTCTGCTGAAATTAACAAGTATATTTAAACCCGGTTAAAGAAAAGCACTTATTGAAGTCTAACTTACGGTTTCGTTGATATGCTGTTAACTCTAATTAAATATGTAATTAACTTTACTACAATTTTATAACATTCTAGATCGACAAGCGCTATCCTCGGCTACTCATCAGGCGAGGTGGTCAATCGTAGATCTATCCTGCGTAATAAAATAACTTTCAAGACTTTCACTAAAATGAATTTATATCTTCTAGATCGACGAGCTCCATCCTCGACTAATTCAACCGCGAATCGTAGATCTTTTAATTTTTTTGCCGACGAAAAAACGGAGGAGGTTCTCAAGTCGACGCGTATATCTTTTTTATGTATAATCACGCATAACTTTTTACAGAGTAGTCCGATTTTGAGAATTCTTTTTTTATTGGAGAGGGTATACACCGAAATTGGTCTCATATAAATTTGGAAAAAAAATCCTACCCTAGGGGCGGGAAAATAGGGGTGGTTTATTGTTCACTCGTAGATTTTAATGCTGAGTATTAGTGTATTATAAGTTAGGTAGCTATTTTAAAAGTAATACAAAATTAAACATTTAGTAATTAGTAGACTAAAGCTACAAAAAATATAAAATAATAACTTTTTACAAAAAAATAAACCTCCGATAAAACTGAAAAGCATTAAATAATGGATCTTTTTATTTAACTTTTATAACTAAGTACTTAAAGTAATGTAAGTATATCTAAGTAATTGTCAGGCGGCGCCAAAAATTACCTTAAATTTAAAGAAATAACCAAATCAAATTAAAAATGAAATCTCCAGCAATAAACATTGACATTCAAAAAAATGCGCTCTCCGCGGATCACTCGCAACGCAACGCATAACGCTTGTTTGGCACCGACTCAAAATTACTTAGGTATACTTTTATTACTTTAAGGACTTAGTTATTAAAGTTAAATAAAAAAGGTACATACATAATTTTATGCATTTCAGTTTTTTCAGAGTTTTTTTTTTTTTTGTAAAAAGTTATTATCTGATTCCTTAAGTAGTGTGACAGCAAACACATAGATCCATAGATGGTTAAATTAAAAATAGTAACGTCTCATGACAAGTGGTGCGAACTTTATATATAGTTTGGAAATAGGACTGTTCTTAGTAAGAAAAATAAATAAAGCTTTTCTATGATCTAAATAATTTACTTTTAAAAGGCGACATAATTAAAACCTCGCAAAAAGTACTATAGTAAAATAAACAATGATGATTAATCATATGACATCAAATTTAACCGACTTTCGATCCAAATTAACCGTTAAACGATAATCATGGTCATATCTTAGATCTTTTTCAACCATCGTAGTAAACTTGACCTCACTGATCTAATACACTACAAAATAAACATTAATATCCTTAAAACCCGCTATCCAAAGCTTGAAATGTTCAACCGTTCCTCCCCCCAAAAACCCCCCAATTAGCCATTGTGATAGCGCAGTTCCCGACAAATGCCTACAAATACCACTGGATCGGCACATCCGTTCTGATTTACGACGCTATTGCCTATTGTTTGCGTGGTCCGTGGTCTAGCGGATGAATTCACCATGGGACACGCATCTTGTAACTGATAGTGCATAAATATTTTCTATATTTATGCACTATCAGTTCACAATTAGTAGAATATACATTTAATTTACAACATCAGTTTGAAAGGTTGACAATATTGGTCATAACAATAGTTAAGTTTTATGTGAATAAACAATATCACTATCAATATTATTTCTTATATTTTTCAGGAATGTTGATAGTGTATTTCCAGCAGATAATTACTCTAATTTCCTGGTCGTGGCAGGTCCCGTGGTCATTAGTCCAAGCACGTGGGCTCGTGGTCCGTGGGCCGAGTGCCGTGATTGAGGGTCGATTTGATGTTTATGGCGAGTCTGCTTTAGACCTTAACGGCTCACGATCTATTGCGAAGATAGTTTCCAACCACGTTACCAATGTAAACATACAAGCTTAGTCTGTTTTGATAAAGAACTGGAGCGCACTGCAAAAAGTATACCTCATCGGTAACACGATGAAACCTTTTTCAGATGATTCTGTGATTGATAGAAGAATTTCTCCTTCTAATGAATAAGTTTGTTTTACACAAATCCTGGAGCGTTTTTTGTGGAAGCCAATTTTCGAATTGATTCTTTGACATGATTTTTTTTTTCATTTATTTGTACAAAAAAATATTACAATTTGATTAATAAGTATTACCAAAAATCTAGTACAAATTCCAAGATAAAAACTATACAATGAGATAGTATAATATAATTATATAATCTAAAATCTATATTACAAGAAATGGGATATCTGACTTCAGTTTTCGTAATTGGCCACGTTTATATTTGCGTCTTATTTGTATGTGAGCATATCTTTAACGAAATTTGTCAGTGCAATTTATGTAATAGTTTGATAGTACAATAATAATACACATTCAATTTACATCAATCTCAATCAATCTATATTAATTTTTTTTTATTGGTGCAGCCGTTTGTGAGATAATTGCTTTTTACATTTTTTGTTCTGTGGCAGCTACACTTTTTTATAAATTTTTTATTTGAACAATTTGATCACCACAGACTCCAGGGTCCGTGCCTTTTATAAGCTAATACATTTATATTTTTTACTAAGTAATTTTTTTTTTAAAACTAGCATACATACCCTTAAATGACAACCGAACAAAATGAAAACTACGATAAGATAGTTCAAATAACCACATTAAAAAAAACAACGGGGTTGACAGGGTTGGTTAACAGGGTTGTCTGACCTCAGTTTGACACATCTCGGAATGGACACAATAACGTATCTCAAAAACGGCTGGATATACAATATATATTTCATTAAACACTTAGATACATTTTATAGTTTTTTTGCGCACACTTTCTCACGAATACGTACACTCAACATTACTATCAATCAATACGCAAGCGTAAAGTTACTCCACAAAATCCGCCTTTTGTTTTGTACGTATGTGTGTATGTATGTGTCTATATGTGTGTATGTATTTGTCTATATGGTCGCCTACAGCCGATACGATTGGACCCATTTTGATGTGCGGGGTGTTGTTAGATTTGTCTTCACTTCTTGAGTGTCTATATTATATAATGGCTATATTTTTTGTAATAATACATCTCTACTTACTTATAAGAACTTTTGTACACAGTGAAGCAATAAACGTATTCTTATTCTGATTCTGATTCTCACGCAAAAATAGAAAAATGCGTTTTTTCGTAACCTCCAATGATTTTTTTCGTTATAAACAAGTGTTTTTACTAGAATTATTCTAAAGAATGAGTATTTGTAACAGCGATTTTACGCATACTTTGTCACAAAAACGTATACTCAATAGCGTATCAATCGTAACAAAATCGTAAGTTTGACAGCCAAAACTGCTTTTCTGCAGTCGGGTATTTTGTTTTTCTTTTAATGTAGATACTTGTTATTTTTGTATTATCTCTATATTGTTACTATCTCACACAAACACAACACCAATATTTGCTGCAAACATTCCAAACACGCCAGACGCAACATAATTAGCGACATGTCTAATTAGTCCTCCGATTCGTACGACAAATACATTTGGGGTGCCTCCTTATGTGTATTCATTAATTAAAACTGGCTTTTTGTGTCATAATTTGTGATGAGGACATAAAACAACGAGAAGTTGGCAGGAATATAGAACGATGTTTGTAAAGACGTTTTGTAATTGAATAGCTACTCAAAGCGTAATTATTTTTAACCGACTTCCAAAAATAACAGGGTTATCAATTTGGTCTGTATTATGTTTTTTTTGTATGTTTGTTCACTCATTACTCAGCAAGTCTTGCATTGATTTGACAACGCGACTTGCTATTCACCTTTCGACAGGCGTACATATTGCGTATTTTGAAGTCGGTTCTTTCAGTTTTTGAAACTATAATTTTGTTTGATCAATATAAGGAAATTTACCACGTACCTATAAGGAGGGCATTTTATTTTCAAGTGTATGTACAATGTACATGCTTTAGGGTTTTTTTATACAAGATAGATCTACAATTGACCACCAACTCGCCTGATGTTAAGCGACGGCGTGGCCGCGGATGGAGCTTGTCGATCTAGAAGATATCTATTCACTCTAGCCTTGAAAATTACAAGATTTTAGGTTTCAGGAAACAGAGTCACAATAAACTAGGAACCCTTATACAAAGAAGGACTTATAGTTTCGCCATGTCCATCTGTCTGTTTTTCTAGCCGCGGCTTTGCTCAAAAGCTAGTACTAGAAAGCTGTAAATTAGCATAGATATGCTAAAAGGGTCGTAAAATAAAATTTAATCTTTTAAATATTTTAAAATTTAAATATTTAGTAAAAATAAAAAAAAATAAAAAAATAGGTAATCAAACATTTGGGGTGTGCCAAAACAATTATTCAAATTAGGGATTTGTTTGCAAAATATTAAGCTATGAAGTGAATTTTATTTATTTATTTTATTGCAGTCAAGTGTCTGCGGTCAAATGTAATAATAATAGCAAAATGTTCAAAAAAACCTAACATACATTCCACAGGAAATAAACTGCAATGTATAAGAAGACAGTAATTCCGTGCACATAGCTGAGTATGCAAATATTGTAACAAATGGAAGCGTGTTGTCCGACGCACTTTGTTATCAGATGTACAATGGCGGCCGGATTGGGTTGACGCCTATTGTTCTCTAGAGTTACCTGTCTAAACACTACATGACTACTGTAGCCAGTTAGATAGCTGACAGTTCCAGTTACGACATCCATATCTAGCAGATCAGACAAATTGGTTCACGACAAAGTTTCCGGCAGCCTAGTCGGGAAACCGTCTGACTTGCGATCCGCAGGTCCTGGGTTCGAATCCCACGGCACGCACCTCTGTCTTTTCGAAGTTATGTGCGTATTGTTGATTGCCGCCAACTTCAAACGGTGAAGGAAAACATCGTGAGGAAACCTACATGTCTGAAAGTTCTCAATGATCTTGAAGATGTGTGAAGTCTGCCAACACGCACTTGGCCAGCGTTGCAGACTATGGCCTAACCCTTCTCACAATGAGAAGATGGCCCGTTCCCAGCAGTGGGACAGTTTGTACAAACAGGGCTGATAAAAAAAAAAACAAATTGGACGAGTTGAGGTTTGCTCTAACTTTATTTGTGAAAGTCATTGATATTCCGTCTTACTTATAAGCGCTGTATAAGCACATTTACACAGTGTTTTGTTCCGTTTATAAGTAAGACGTATAATTACAAGACGTATAAGACTTTAAGACTTACATGTTTACCAAACATGAGCTATTTTATGCAGCGACATAATTGTGATTCAATTGTGATACTGTACCACAGTGGGTTCTCTAATAAATTCTGTGTGTGGACTTTATAAGGAAGCTCAAAGTCACACGACGTCATACGAGTATAAAACTATGAAACGGGCTATGCTAGGGCTCTTTTTGCGAGAACGAATCAGAAATGATGAGATCCGTAGACGTACGAAAATCGGCACTTGTTATAAATATGACACGGTTTATTAGCAAGTTTTAGTTGCAGTTAGGCAGTTGACAGGGCACATACCAAGCAGAACTGATGGCAGATGGGGCTGAAAAATTTTCAAGTGAAGACCACGCACCGGCAAGCGCATCGTAGGAACCAACCACAAGATGAATAGGTGACCTCTTATTAATGTCAGGAATTAGTGTCAGGAATTAGTGTCACGCTGGATGCAAGCCACTTCCATTAGATGTTGTTATGAATCTATTAATGGGGGAGGCCTATGTCCAGCTGTGGACTTCTTGTGGCTGAGATGATGATGAATCGTGATAAAGTTATATGCCTTAGCTGCAGTGATAAAATAACAAATGTGCGACTACATTGATACAAACGTGCAATGAGGGCTTTTATAAAAAAAATAGTAATTTTGAAAATTGCCGATAGATGGCAATCATAACATGACAGGCAAATAAAATTCTACGAAAGTTGATTTCTAAACGGACCATTGTATTTTGAAAATGCATTTTTTCTATTAAATGTTACTGCGAACATACAAAATGTTACCATTCAAGAATTATCCTGAAGTTTTTCTCATTTATATTATCCTAATACGTTAGATTTGTTCATCTGACAACATATTGTATAGTTCCCGTAAACGCGAACAAACCAGCGTTCTTTTACGGGAACTATAATAGATGGTTTCGAACGAAATCTACACAAGTTGTCGACTGACAAATGGAAAGATCGAAGTGGCACCTAGTGAACAACGTAGGAAAAAAAGCTAGTTTTCCGTTACATCCTTACTTGCAAGAAATAACTTGAAATCACTCTCAATAACGAAGACACCTCTGGCTATGACGGGAATTTGATAAATCACCTTTATTACTGCATTTGTCACGGTACCCATCGATCACTCTTAATGGGTTTATGAGATTTTTATACTTAGATGTAGTTTGTAAACTTTGTAACTGTCCTACTTTATTTTGTTAAGAGAGGCTTTGACTGTAGTCTTTCTAGAGTTTTTGATACGTGTTTTACCTTCAATAATTTGTAATTGATTTTCATTTTAACCAGCATCATTAGGTTTAATTTTTAAGCTATCACGGTCATTCATTAAAATACTATTATTATTAACTGGATATTTACCGTGGTTCGCGTTAATTTGAGCTCCCGATATAAAAAAATAAATAAAAACCCGGTAAATATCTCGTTAATAATAATAGTGTTTTATGTATATTTTATCTATCTAAGTAAATAAAATAACAAAACTAATTTCAACCTCTCAATATCAATAATTATTAACCGACTTCCAAAATGAAAGAGGTTCACAATTCGACTGTTTTTATTAAATTTATTTTTTGTATGTTTGTTCAGCAGTTACTTCGCCAATTGTGAATGGATTTTAATTATTCGTTTTATGTTTGGTAGATTTTATAAAAATCGGTTACTACTTTATTTTTTTAAACAAAATAACTGGAAAATATGTCATCCAAGTAAGCGAATTGCGTATTTGAAAGTCGTTTTTTTTCAGGTTTTTAAATTATAATTATTTTAAATACAAATAAAACAGCTTCAATAAGATTTCATTTTTTATTTTTGCTAATATCTACTCATCCCTTTCCTCTTTCAAAATACCCTGCTTCTTTCTTATACCTCATTTTTGCCTAAGGCACCGTTTCCACGTGTGATTAGCAAAACGAAAAAAATCATACCTTGAAAATTTTCTCATATTTATTGAAATTTAAATCACATTCATGAAAACAGCGCCTTACTTTATTCGTTATTACGCCTTACTTTATTACTAGTATATTAAAATATTGAATTCTAATTTAAGCTTTTTATTCAGACATTTTTTTTCTGCTGCGTGTTTTCTAATATTAAATGTTCAACTCTAAACGCTACGTAATCATCAAAGAGGCTTAAAATCATTGGAGATCAGTGCCTTTCAGGGGAAAGTTTTTTTTTAATTTTTTATTTTATTTTGGTGTTTCTCCAACGTAAGGTGTCGAGCCAGTCCAAGTAATTTTCGCATCTTGCCACCTAAAAAATACAAATTATGTTACTAACATTTCCATTAACCAAAATATATTTTTTTTACTCTTGGTTGGCTGTATGTCACGCACATCACATCTGAGAAGAAAGTAATACGAGTATAAGAAACCTTTGTTTTATTTTAAGAGACCTATTCAACGACACCTCACACGATGGGGTGGGTGTTGAAAAAAAATCATCCCTTTTTATATGTATGTAGTGCCACCACTATTTTAACATTTTTGATAATTTTACTACTGCATTTTCTAATGATTCTGATGATTGGGGTTTCTGGATTATAGTTTTCAGGAAACAGAGAAGGCTGCAGGAAATTCCAGTTCTGTGCACTACGCATCAAAATTAGAAACCTAAATCGCTTTGTACGGATTTTGAACATTTCAATGAGAAATTGATGATAATGAACTGACCTTCTGCTTGTTATAAACATAGTTATAAATGTATTGCTACAAAAAACATACAACAGAGAAAAGAACACATACAAAAAAAAAAAAAAAATGGTTTTGCCGCTGGAACAGGTAGGTGGCGTACCGCACGAGCAAACATACTATTTAAAATACATATATAGATGATGTTCTGTAGGGGAATGGGAAAGAAAAAATATTGATTTACTTGGTATGTATAAGTTTCTCTAGCGGCGTGGCGCTGATGTCGTCGCTCCTCGTATGTCCGGAGCCGTCGTCGTGCGCGCGCGTGTCCACACTGAGCACCACGTGGCACCCGCCGCACGTGTAGTACTGGATGTCGAACCTATTCAACATGAGGATACGTTATCGACCGAGCCTGACTCGCACAAGTACACGTTATCGACCGAGACTGACTCGCACAATTACACGTTATCGTCCGAGCCTGACTCGCACAAGTACACGTTATCGACCGAGCCTAACTCGCACAAGTACACGTTATCAACTGAGCCTGACTCGCACAAGTACACGTTATCGACCGAGCCTGACTCGCACAAGTACACGTTATCGTCCGAGCCTGACTCGCACAAGTACACGTTATCGACCGAGCCTGACTCGCACAAGTACACGTTATCGACCGAGCCTGACTCAAACAAGTACACGTTATTGAGCGAGCGACTGAGTGGCTATAAACATATAACGAAACTGGTATGTTAGTATCAGCTAAGAAAAATTTCGCCCATAAAATGAGGAGGTCGAGTGTGTCTACACCACACGGATCTACATGTATTCAGCACACAAGATATGTCGTGAGTTAAATTTTCGGTTGGCCCAATATTAACTGGGTTTGTATAATATTTTAATCCAACTAACAATTACTTTGGCAATTAAGTATTTTAAATAATAATAAAGCAAAGATTTATAAATAATTTTTATTGAAACAGGCGTTACCTTGCGGAAATTCATACACAGAACTATATATTTAGTGTGATTACGTTTCGGTTTCTTCAAGCTACTCTTGTCTGCTTAGAAGTCTTCAAACTGGTACCTACTCTTGTCGACATGTGTTTCACCTCTCTACAAGACGTCTGACTCTTCGAGATACTCGCGCAAGAGCTCGAAGAGCCAAGAAGTCCTGAAGATGCCTCATGAAGAGTACCAGCTTAAAGACTTTGTAAGACGATAAAGAAACTTACCGTCGTTCAGCGTGATAGTTTCTAAGCAGCTCTCGGTTGGTGTTGAACAGGACACCGAAGTGGCCCGAACAGCTCGTCACCTGACACGTCATCAATGAGTATTAGCCATTCATACACAGAACTGCTTGGGTAAGAAACTCATATTTAATTATAATAGATTTTTTTACACGCAAGATAGATCTACGATTGACCACCAACCCGCCTGATGTTAAGCGACGGTGTGGCCGAGCATGTACATACTAATATATCCGTAGAGAAGTTTCCGTAGAGAGTCTTCTCTCCTATGCCTGAATCACATATAAAATTAATGTTTAGGGATATTAGAAAAGTGAGAAACGTTTTTTTTTATTTAGATAGGATAAATATTTAAAAAAAAAAACGTTTATCACCGGTGAACATGGTCTGTACCGAAACATCATCATCATCATCTCAGCCACAAGAAGTCCACTGCTGGACTCCCCCTCCCCCATGGATTTCCGAAAAGACCGATTGGAAGCGGCCTACATCCAGCGTCTTCCCGCCACTTGTATGAGGCCATCTGTCCATCTGTCCATAACGAACCCTTAATGTTACAACTATATTTACCCAGATAGGTAAGGCCGGCGTCTTCAGCCGTGACCCAGGGAATTGCTTGTTAATGTTGTTCTTAGCATTGTCTTCTCCTCCGTACCACACCAGGAGACCAACCGGACTCCGAGCGAGCACTCCAAACTGAGGCATAGCCTGGAATGTACAACAATATAAACGTATTTCACACTTTTTTAAACTATCACGGTTATTAATTAAAACAGTGACAACGCTCTTCGCAGTAAAAGACAAAGAAAGAGGGTAGACAGATTTGTCTGCTCTTAACCATATCATCCACCTGCATTTTTCAGTCGCTCGTGAACATGGTGCATGTAACTGTGCCGAAATATCGGGCGCTAACTACGGTAAATATCCCGTTAATAATAATAGTGTATTTCACACTTCTACATAGATGGGTAGATAACACTTTATTAAAAACCATATGTTATAAAAAATACAGAAAGATAACATTAACTACTTAGGGCTAGGTTTTTAGTACACGTCTTCAAACGACAAGGTTTTAATATAAAAAAATATCTCTTAGCAACCTCTTAAAATTTATAATGAAACAGCATAGCAGCTTGTAGGCAGATACCTAATTATACTCTCATTCACAATAACACTACAATATCCGTTTGTAGTTTTTTTTTTTTTGGCAGATGGAGTGTTTTTTTAATGCGTCAGCGTCACAACAAAAGAGTAAGATTACCGTCCAGATCTTTCTTTATGAGTACTTACATAATGGTCTTCATCCCCGACGTACAGCACCCCGTTGTGCAAGTAGGGGGTGGCACGGCCCGTCAGCAACAGGGTCACCACGTTGAGAGAACCCTCCACGTGGGCGGACACCAGGTGTGTCAGCTTACCGTCCAGGTCTTTCTTTATACTGGAATTGTGAGAATTTAAAATCATTTACCATCATCATCTCAGCCACAAAAAAGCCACTGGGCATAGGCCTTCCCCATGGATTTACAAAAAGACCGCTTGGAAACGGCTCGCATCAACGTTCCTGATACTTATGAGGTCTTCTGTCCATCTCGTGGCTGGTCTTCCTACGCTGCGCTTGCCGGTGCGTGGTCTCCACTCGAGAACTTTCCGACCCCATCGGCCATCTAAGCTATGTGCCTTGCCTTATCAAACGACCGGATTATTGACAAAGATCACACCTCACACTTTGGGTCTTACCGGAAAACGTTGCTTAACTTTAACCAACGTCTTAAATTCTCTGCCTCTTTCCGCAAATGTCATTACGTGTCAGGGAAAAGTTGACAAAATATGTCATTGCTTAACATATTTTGTCAAGTAACATATTTTTTAGGTGTTGGAGTCTGTAGTTCGACCATCGTCTGTCTCGCTCACGTATATCAAAATTATTGAAGGTATAAAATGAATGAAGTAGATATATGATAAACATAGAAAGCTACTTAAATATAGAACTATTATAATAATTACTATAACTAATATGACTGAATGTATTTATAGAATAATCCCACAGAACACTAGAAAGCAACATCACAAGTTTTTGACTTAAAAATTAATTTTGATGTAAGCTAATTTTCATACATAAAAATTATTTTTTATACGCATTACGCATTCATACGCAAAAATGATTTAATGATTTTTATGTATGGTAATTAACTTGGATTAAAATGATTTTTTTGTCGAAAACTTGTGATGTTGCTTTCTAATCTTCTGTGGGGCTATTATTTTTAAAAGTTCATCCAGTAATTTTGTAGTTACTCTTTATGGATGTACAATAAAGTTATTCTATTATATTATATCTACAACAATGCTTGTATGCGCGAGCGAGACGGACAATGGTTGATTTACAGACTCTTAAGCAAGGTTTTTGCTGACTTATGTGTTTGTTTCATCTAATTATATTTTTTTGAAGTTTAAAAGTATACTCACTTATCACATCCTCGAGATAAAATAGTAGCATATAGAAGCAGCAGAGCTCCGCATCCCTCTTCCGTTTGAAACTGTGGATGGTTTAGAAAAATCATTTAGAAATTACGAATTTCCAAGTAGGGTAAACCAGAGTGTGATTGCCCACCGATAATGATTGCCCGCATTAAGCAAAACCTTGTCTGGTGTTGATTTTGTATCATCCTAGTTCGATTAAAGTTTACCAGATGGTGCTATTATTAATTTATAGTTAATTTAAAATTTACAACTGGCAACATTGAAGAAAAAAAAACAGTAATGGCGGATTTTGTCAAGACGGGTGAAGTGTTTCACAAACAGGTAAATAATTAAACAATTTTCATAAGGATACGTTTATTTTTATTGTGTTTATTTCATTATTCAAGTGGAATTACCTAGCTATGATGAAATTAATAGTATTTTCTTAGTTTTAAATGGAAATATATGTTCAAAAATAGTTTTTAACGGTTATTTTGGCTGTGGGCATTAACTGAACCGAAATCTGTATACTTTTAGCAATTGCCCACCATTATTTTAGTGATTGCCATATGTCAATGTCTATAGTTATTGCCCGGGCAATGACTGTTATGGTCAACAATGTTTCAGTTATAAAGTTTAATCACAGCTACCGAGTCCTAAAATATACATGTTCTCTGGGAGAATATTTCTCCCAGAGAACATGTCTTTTTTACGAGCCTACCCAGAAACACCTATACGAAAAGGCAAGAGACAATCTGAGCGAAAGCCATATGCTATAAGCTCTCATAATTTTAAAGTAGCATTACATACAAAACAAATAGAAAAAGAAAATTTGGTAAAAGTGAAAGAAGAGAAGAAGTTAAAAAAGGCTGAAAATGCAAAGTAATAGGACGAATTCTGTGGCAAACAAGAAGCCTAAAAAATAAATGCAAATAATTAAAAAAGAAAATGATAGTTCCTTACTGAATAAATACTAATAGAAAGAATTACCAGCATCCAAAAAGATCACTGTAGCAATATTATAATAGAACCTAGTGTAATAAAGTCTACTTGTGCAGTTTGTCATTTTAATGTGATAAAAAATAAATTGACTTGTAATACTTGTTCAAAAATCTTTCATGTGCGTTGCATTCCACGAAAACATAAGGAATCTACCTGACAGCTTCGATTTACATTTATTTTTGTGCCATCGTTGTTTTAAAATTGATGAATCTGTCTATGGTGATTCTGACTCTTCAACATCAGCAAAAGACTTATTTGATGCTGTTAATAAAGCTAAATTTAATTTGATATGTTATGACCTATCCTATTAGATTTAAGTTGAATTGTTTTGTTTTGAATATTTATTTCGGCTTAAAGTTTAATTTATAATTTCAAGAGACTGGGCAATTACTGTGCTGTGATGTTGGCAATTACTATAAGCTGTGGGCAATTACTGTACTTTTAAGACTATTTTTATTTAATTGCAATATTTTCTATGTCATGTAAGATATAACTAAAAACTGTTAACACTCTCTAAAAGAGTTTATTAGGTTATAAGAATATGGTATTAAAAAGTTGCTAGCTATAATACTTTTGTTTTTTTTAAATGTCAATGTGTTACAAATCCTTAAGTGGGCAATAGCTATCTGGTTTACCCTAAGTTACATCCAGTCCCATTTTGTAGTAAAAGTTTCGTTCTCATGTTGTCCTTTAAATAGTAATAGGAAAGCGTAGTAGTGTGTATTCAGAGCACTCGCGCCTGCTTGAAGGCTTCTTGCGGCGGCTGTGTGGCTGGTCGCTCGCTTCCCTCAAACATGGTTGACTCGGCTCGGGCTGGCACATGCGTCTACTCGTGAACGGGTGCTGCTTGCGGGAGCTGGACTGCTCGGCGTATACACGCATGCATGTTAGTTGAGTGTTAACATTTATTACATATATCCGTTTTCCTCTTGTATACTGCTTTAAATATTTTTAGGGTTCCGTACCTCAATAGGAAAAAACGGAACCCTTATAGGATCACTTAGTTGTCCGTCTGTATGTCCGTCTGTCCGTCCGTCCGGGTGTCAAGACCTTTATCTCGGGAACGCGTGAAGGTATCGTGTTGAAATTAAACCATATACGCAGATCCATAGTCTTTTGCTGCATAAAGAAAAATCAAATTTTTCAGCTTTTGCAAAAAAGTTACAGCCGAATATGTCGTAAAAAATTCACATTTCGACACTCACAAGGGAATCAAAACCTATGGGGTACTTCCCGTTGACCTAGAACTATGAAATTTGGCAAAAAGCATTGCCTTAGAGTACATATATAGGAAAAAAACCGAAAACTAGACATTTTATATTTAATCACAAAAAATTGTGTCTTTATGCAAGGAAGGTTGTGGTGGCAAAGCTTGTAAAGCTTATTTCCGACTATATGTTAACGTCGATCTGAACAGAAGGCGTTAGCACATCTTTCATCGGGAATTTAATTTGTCGTGATCGTCTGAGTAAAGGTCATATTGGGATATGAAGTGGGCCGGCGCTCGGTCTATCGAGCAAGCCGATTGCGTCCGAGTATAACGTGTGATTGTGATATTGTGTTTGGTATATAGGGGCGCCATACCAATTGCATCGTCAGTCTTCCAGACCCCGGTCCTTCCCCATATATGTAGAGACTAATATTAGTATAAGGTATGAGTTGTATAATTCTCATAAGAGCGGTAAGTTGCATAACATATGATTAGGTCTCGGGGGACTGGTACATAATGGCGGCACAAGTGATATCTGTCAACAACTAGCCAATCTGTCAACCTCCGGAGAGCCTAACATCCCTCGCAATCCCCGATTGGGGCAGAACGAAAGGAGTGTGCCGAGCACATCTTTGGCGATAATTACCACCTGCCTTAGCGTGCGAACGCTTTACCGGGCTACCCACAGCCCTCATAATTATATTGCACCCTGGGTTTTTGAAATAATATAGGCAAAGTTGATGGCCACCAACAGCGGCAGGTGGCCGCCATAGGGCGTACGCTTTGCGTCGCAGGGAGGACGTGTTTGGGTGGAGGCCAGGGCTACTGCTGTGACAGTCCCGGGGTACGCATAGGCGTACAAATATGGTGTGACTCAAGGACCTGGCGCTAATAGGACTTTGCGTCGGCCCATACACATCCCATATTTATGAACCAAAATAATTATAAAATGAGTTCTAATAAGTTGTTCAATTAATCCTTTAGTATAATAGAACTAAGTCATTTAGGTTGTGCATATGAGAGGTAACTTGAGAAATAGAAGTGCAAATCATTATCGACTACGTTTCTGCGAGCGTATACGCTGTCATTACGTGTATGAACGTAATGTTTACATACGTACAAACAAACAACAAACAAACCTGACAAACATACATACTTATGTAGTCGGACATACCGACTCGGGATACTCTGTTTAATAAAAGATTCGAAGCATAATATATATACCTTCATAATTGTACTTAGGTACTATTGTAGCTTACACGAAATGTGTAAGCATGTAACACACATACATACGGTCGTGAGCCTTGTAGACATACATGCATGTACCATACATGCTCACGCATGCATGCCACACACGTTATCAGATTGATCAAATCATCATTATAACAAGGCTTATATTTATGGTCACCCTCTCAACCTCAGGCTATAAGCCTCCTATTGAACACATCAGGCAAATCTGGCCTTAGATTAGCGAAATAAATTCAGCTAGATAAATAATTAGGGTCAGGTCGTCTTATGAGGCTAGGTCAAGTTTAGCCAGTCGCATCCTTATTGACATAAAGATCTAGCTAGGCTTTGCTCAATAATAGAAATAGACTATGATATTTATCTGATTTAAGTATACAAATATTTAGATATACTCACATCTTATCTCCCTCTGCGTGGTAAGCGCGTCGGTTACGGCAGCATCTGTTCCTAGGCCTAGATCTAGTCTTTATGGGACGATAAGTATGATCTAGTTATACTAGATCAGCGATTTCCCAACAATTTCTTTGTAAATTAACAAATAATAATAAATAAGTAACTCTGTGACCCGAGTAAATACTAGTAGTACGTTTAGCTCTATTTGATTTTGGGAATTCGCTTCTCTATACTTTAGTGCAAGAAAGGTAAATAATAACCTAGTAAATTAAACAAAGAAATTAAGGCGATAAAAGGTTTATTCCTTCAATTTAAGATATTATTGACTTGCGTAAGTATATGGTCAATGATTTTATCTTCGAATGATTTTATCATACTTTGCAATTGGGATGACAATAGCAAAGAAGGATCGATTGACTCCTACAGGTAATACAGACAGAAAGCAACCGATCTAACGAAAACTGTCTGCCCTGATATACATATGTGTAGTATAATATACCACACGCACGCGATCGCCAGTCATAGAAATGAATTTATTTACAATCCCAAGTTTTGTCTCTCCACTCCGAGTAATTAATTGTATTGGCCGCGATTAAATATATTTTATTGGTTGTACATTTAAATTAATAAACTTTAACTATAGTTCAGGCCATCGTACATTGTTACTTCATACGGCAAGTTTATTATTGTAAATCTTTGGATAAAACGTACATTAATTGTATGGTGTCAATTAGATTGAGCAGTATAGCCCGTTCCAAATGATGTTCATGATTTAACTTGTTTCAACAATAACATAATTGACCATGTCGTTACATGTTTTCGGCCTTACTTAACTTCATTAATATGTCAATTAAGCCAGTCACTAGTTTATCATAGTGACATAGAGGTAAACTCTTGGTATGTAAGAATATAACAACACAAGCGGCTTCTAAATATAATAAGAGGCGTAGGTGTAATTAATTATTTTAAATTTATATTATTTTCGCGCTCGAGAGAGGAGAAGTTTCATATCATAATATTTTATATATTTACACTCAACCGTAAATTGCTAATACAAATACACATGTAAAATAATACATTTAAAGCAAGATCTAGTCGCATCGATCAGTGTAAATTACTGTTTATTTGCAGTTGGTTTGTAATATGATAGGTTAAGATTCATCAACAGATTTAGGTTTAACAACAGTGCGGGACTATTTACGTTGCTTTTAATGTAAAGTAGCGTATCGATTGACACCTACAATATTATAGACAAGAAATTATTGTAATAATAAGAAAACCGACTTACATCAGGATATAAAGATAATCGGTGTTATTAGGTCGATAAACAACACTAACTTGTCCCCAATTATCGCCAGACAGACATGTCGCGTATGTAATATATTTTATACGCCATAAACAAGTACATGTTTTAAGGATACAATCAACTAAACCCAATCGGCAATTGTACATGGCCAGGTAAGGAGCAGGTATTTATATCTAAATGTATTATATTATAATTATCAAATGGATTATACGATCCAACTTTTATACTGTACTGGCGTAATCTAGGTACAAGTAGGTATCTCAGTGGTTTTTACGTTACCAACACTCCCTCACTTGTGATCTGGAACCACTGAATTTACATATATATTTTACAGCACTGAATATAATAATATGTATTAAAATTGTGTTTCAAAATCATATCACTGAGCAGAAACGTGTAACCACTTGCATGACTAAAATCGAAGTGCCCCTTCATCTTCCTACTTTTGGTTGAACCTTAGGCGAGTCCCATAAATTGCCTTTTTTACGATTTTAAACAAACTATCCTTGTCTAACATTCGGAAATGTAGCTATCTCTCAAATTGTATATCCCCTGCAGTGTCTGAGCAATTGTCTCTTGACTCGAACTTAATTATGTTTCGTGGAACTGGGAAAAAAAAATAAAGCGGGGTGAGGCAAAAAATTACCAGTATTGTATACCAGTACATATTCCCCCCTAAATATTTCAAACCAAAGTATAACTTTGTTAGGAATATTTATCAGTTAATTTGAACGCAGTGTGTACTGTTATGCAAGAATTATATTCATTGTCGACCATCAAACATTTCTCACAAGTCAAGAGACAAAAGAAACCATGACCCATTCATAAAATAGCGAGCCGAGGCTCTCCCAAGACCCGTTTTACTCACCGTTCAAGCGCCAGCTGATTTTGCGCACGCGCGTCTGAACGCATCCCTTTTTTCCAATAATAAAACTGGTCAATTTTTTCATTTATTTTAACAAAACTATCGTGGGTATTCATTTAATATCTATGTATAGTGTCTAGTTGACACACGATATTATTTAGTCATGGGCCAGTGACCCAGGTCATGGAGCAAATATTATGATTACCCTTAGGTTTGGCAAAATCTGTTCCCCCAAGGCTACAATAAGCCCACTAAAGTAAGGTAAATTATATCAAATCTACAATTGTTAATAGCAGTTAATGATGTAGTATATAATATGTGACAAAGTTGGAAGAATTTTGAAAATTGTTACTTGTCATTAGACGATTCTGCTCAGTGTACTACAACAACAAGTATAAAGTTACATTTTAAAAGACAAAATCTAGTATAGCCTAACTTAATACTGATTTTATACAGAATAATAGCTGTAGTGAACGTTCACTTTATATTATAAAATACCGTTTAAACATTATCATCATCATCATAGGTCTTCTTTCATGATATCAAAATAAGCAGTCTCATGAGACGCTTACACATAATTTAACTTACATCTAATCAATTAGGTACACCAATAAATTTACGACACTATAAAAGTTCACATAAAAGTAATTCTGATAACCATTCCTTTCGGGTCCATAAACAACTAAATTAACTATTATTTCTTGAAAAAACGATTCCGTTGTGGAAGACTCCAATGATGGGTCTCTTCCCCCCATCATCTTCAGGATTGAACGGCAGGTTTGCCCGCGGCACAGGGCGCGAAGGCACGTGTAAGACCATCTCTCCACAAGACCTGAATGCCTAGGTCTCTCGTAGACTGGATTGGCTCCCGTGGTTGAAAGCAATGCACCGATGTATGAAACAGAATTAATGAATGTGTATATAAAAATTCAATGACGACAATAATAACCTTTACGGCCGCCATCTACTGCGTATCGTAACGCAGTGATAACCTTTAATCTCCTTGCAATTATTAGTATCATGAAGTACTAGTTAGTACCTTCTAATAGTATATAGTCCAAATTATGATCAGAGTCATAAAATTCATCAATCCTGATGATAAGTTGGGAAAATATATGTAATATTCATGGGTTTGCGTTTCTACTGACATCATCATCATCAACGTCGTCATCATCAGCATCCTCATCATTAGCATCCTCATCATCAACACCCTCATCATCAACATCATCATCATCAGCATCCTCATCATCAGCATCATCATCATCATCATCATCTGATGCCTCTCCACTACTGGAGGTTCGCCGTCACCTTAACTAATTCATCCTTATATTTTTATTATTGTATAGCCTTAAAATAAGTATTATATACAGTAAATTTAATTAACACTCAAATATTATAGTGTATGCTATTAATGATTTGCACTTATCATCATTTTATTTGTGTATTATTTCATACAAGGATCAAGTCCATTGTGAAAATACTTTATATTATATACATATATGTATATTATTATATTTGAATTATAAATTTGGATTTTGATTCAAATTAAACATCCATAGAAAGAATATCTTTGTCATAATCTTTGCATTAAACTTCCTCCTTTTCCAACAACCATCATTTCTAGCATATGTATTTGTATTTCTAAAGGATAACGGTGCCAAATAACTTAATTTTGCAAAACTAAAATATATTTAAGCCAAGCTGAAATACCCATGTTTCAAAATAGAAAGGCGCCAAGTTCACTTCTGTCTGGTAAAGTGTATTTTTCACTTCTCAAAACCTTAGTGTACACGTGTAAAACAACAAATTGTGTGAGAGAACGATTTAGATAGCATTTTAGATTTATCACATTCCTTTCTCGGTATGTATGAATAATTTTTTTTTATTTATTTCTAAACACAGAGTAAAACTCGAGAAAACTAGATTATATTTCTGATCGTAGTAAAAAACATTTTATCTTGTTATCATGATATTTCATTATGTACTATTCCCGATAACCATTATAAATATTTCGCATGGCTCTGGCTTTCTCTTCAAAACAATTCCAGGGTGATATTATCATAAAAAGGCGGCTGCACGTGGTGAGTCCTACGACAACAAGCTACAATGGGTTTTACTACCCTTTGTGCAGACAGATATTGTTTTACTGCTCAGACAACTATGTTTTAAACTCCCTAATAGTCCCTTTTTTCCTTGTGTCTTTTATAATTGACTTATCGCCGACAGCGCGGGAGTAATAAACTCACATAAAAGTATATGACACTGGTCGTTCACCAGACTATACATTTCCTGGTTATTCTAGGGAGACATTGTTCTGCTTGACAATGACTCTAAAATTAACAATTTTGATGTTCAGAGAAAGCCACGCACACATGTTCAACTTTTAAAACTTTAAACAAAGGCATTGTGATTGAAAGATTGCTCAAATCCTACGCCTTAGTATCAATAGGTTGTATAAAACTCCGTTCGCTGGCCAACAGATACTGTTTATTATGTCTTCCTTAAAATATATAATATTGGATTCGAACCAACTAGTATCTGGCGATAGGCTTTTTTGTTGTCAGACTGTTTTGTTAGACGAATTTCTATCAGAACAACTCAAGAGCTATATTTAATTTAAATATGCACTCTTTCCATAGTATGCTTTAAAACCAACTATAAGTCCCGTGATATATCAGTCCAGGTTTCTTAGGCTACCTCTATATATTATAACCGATGATTGCAGTATATCTTATGTTTGTGTATTAAGAAACATAATTAAGGCCAAGCTTAGGTTTTTGAGTTAATTCCTCCTCCATTAGTTTCTGGCCATAGTCACTCTAGGAATTAGCATCAGGAATACTAAAATTGCATAAGCATCAGACATGATACGTTTCATTACCTCCTTGTTGTGTAATGGTAAAAGTATATAAGCGGACTAATTTAATCCATCATTATCATCATCAGCCTCAAATACAAGATCCGTCACTTCCTTACTTCTACTTTAAATAGGGTTCGAAATCCTTATAAATATATCTAAGCGTATCTTGCGCTTATCTACCTACATCATCATCATTAGTTTGAATTTATTATTCATCATTAATATTAAATAAGGATTAGTTACCGAACAATTATCTGTTTTAAGGTAACCTGCTCACTCATCAATGATTTGAGTAATTCCACGAATAGTAAATATGTATTCTAGACTTATAATTAGCCCGTTACATATGTCTGATTACATTTATAAATTTAGTTTAATTCTCTCATCGCATTGTCTCCTTATCACAATTTATCTGAAAGTATTTAGAACTGACTAAGTTTAGCACGTCTTTCCCATTAGAAACATGTATTTATGCATGAGTACGTGTGCTTCGTGTGCATATAAGCATGTGTATGTTTTGTGTGTGTAGTTTGAGAAAGCAAGCACTTAAATACTAAAAGTAAGCACTGAAATACTACTAAGCAAAGCATGTCACAAAGTAGGCACCGTTTCCATATTAAGATTAATTGATCTTTCAAACACCGGTAATTTTAAAAGATTAATTATCTATTAAAAATAACAAGATTATAATATTGTCTAACATTGATTTTCTTATAGTCATCAAATTCTGTACAAGTACAAGTTATGACAAGGATACTCATTGTTATTTGTGATCGTCTAGTATAAAATCTACGTTGTGTTTTTTTTTTTTTGTTTAATAAGAACTTCGTCGTATTGTAAATTCAATACGGAGCTGAAGTTTTGGTCACTAACACCAATTTCTGGCCTATTTAGGCCAAATTATTATAATTTTAAAATTAAACCCAGGATTTAGGTCAATATCCTGGTCCACCGGGACCAATTTCTGTGGTGGCAAAGCTTGTAAAGCTTATTTCCGACTATATGTTAACGTCGATCTGAACAGAAGGCGTTAGCACATCTTTCATCGGGAATTTAATTTGTCGTGATCGTCTGAGTAAAGGTCATATTGGGATATGAAGTGGGCCGGCGCTCGGTCTATCGAGCAAGCCGATTGCGTCCGAGTATAACGTGTGATTGTGATATTGTGTTTGGTATATAGGGGCGCCATACCAATTGCATCGTCAGTCTTCCAGACCCCGGTCCTTCCCCATATATGTAGAGACTAATATTAGTATAAGGTATGAGTTGTATAATTCTCATAAGAGCGGTAAGTTGCATAACATATGATTAGGTCTCGGGGGACTGGTACATAATGGCGGCACAAGTGATATCTGTCAACAACTAGCCAATCTGTCAACCTCCGGAGAGCCTAACATCCCTCGCAATCCCCGATTGGGGCAGAACGAAAGGAGTGTGCCGAGCACATCTTTGGCGATAATTACCACCTGCCTTAGCGTGCGAACGCTTTACCGGGCTACCCACAGCCCTCATAATTATATTGCACCCTGGGTTTTTGAAATAATATAGGCAAAGTTGATGGCCACCAACAGCGGCAGGTGGCCGCCATAGGGCGTACGCTTTGCGTCGCAGGGAGGACGTGTTTGGGTGGAGGCCAGGGCTACTGCTGTGACAGTCCCGGGGTACGCATAGGCGTACAAATATGGTGTGACTCAAGGACCTGGCGCTAATAGGACTTTGCGTCGGCCCATACACATCCCATATTTATGAACCAAAATAATTATAAAATGAGTTCTAATAAGTTGTTCAATTAATCCTTTAGTATAATAGAACTAAGTCATTTAGGTTGTGCATATGAGAGGTAACTTGAGAAATAGAAGTGCAAATCATTATCGACTACGTTTCTGCGAGCGTATACGCTGTCATTACGTGTATGAACGTAATGTTTACATACGTACAAACAAACAACAAACAAACCTGACAAACATACATACTTATGTAGTCGGACATACCGACTCGGGATACTCTGTTTAATAAAAGATTCGAAGCATAATATATATACCTTCATAATTGTACTTAGGTACTATTGTAGCTTACACGAAATGTGTAAGCATGTAACACACATACATACGGTCGTGAGCCTTGTAGACATACATGCATGTACCATACATGCTCACGCATGCATGCCACACACGTTATCAGATTGATCAAATCATCATTATAACAAGGCTTATATTTATGGTCACCCTCTCAACCTCAGGCTATAAGCCTCCTATTGAACACATCAGGCAAATCTGGCCTTAGATTAGCGAAATAAATTCAGCTAGATAAATAATTAGGGTCAGGTCGTCTTATGAGGCTAGGTCAAGTTTAGCCAGTCGCATCCTTATTGACATAAAGATCTAGCTAGGCTTTGCTCAATAATAGAAATAGACTATGATATTTATCTGATTTAAGTATACAAATATTTAGATATACTCACATCTTATCTCCCTCTGCGTGGTAAGCGCGTCGGTTACGGCAGCATCTGTTCCTAGGCCTAGATCTAGTCTTTATGGGACGATAAGTATGATCTAGTTATACTAGATCAGCGATTTCCCAACAATTTCTTTGTAAATTAACAAATAATAATAAATAAGTAACTCTGTGACCCGAGTAAATACTAGTAGTACGTTTAGCTCTATTTGATTTTGGGAATTCGCTTCTCTATACTTTAGTGCAAGAAAGGTAAATAATAACCTAGTAAATTAAACAAAGAAATTAAGGCGATAAAAGGTTTATTCCTTCAATTTAAGATATTATTGACTTGCGTAAGTATATGGTCAATGATTTTATCTTCGAATGATTTTATCATACTTTGCAATTGGGATGACAATAGCAAAGAAGGATCGATTGACTCCTACAGGTAATACAGACAGAAAGCAACCGATCTAACGAAAACTGTCTGCCCTGATATACATATGTGTAGTATAATATACCACACGCACGCGATCGCCAGTCATAGAAATGAATTTATTTACAATCCCAAGTTTTGTCTCTCCACTCCGAGTAATTAATTGTATTGGCCGCGATTAAATATATTTTATTGGTTGTACATTTAAATTAATAAACTTTAACTATAGTTCAGGCCATCGTACATTGTTACTTCATACGGCAAGTTTATTATTGTAAATCTTTGGATAAAACGTACATTAATTGTATGGTGTCAATTAGATTGAGCAGTATAGCCCGTTCCAAATGATGTTCATGATTTAACTTGTTTCAACAATAACATAATTGACCATGTCGTTACATGTTTTCGGCCTTACTTAACTTCATTAATATGTCAATTAAGCCAGTCACTAGTTTATCATAGTGACATAGAGGTAAACTCTTGGTATGTAAGAATATAACAACACAAGCGGCTTCTAAATATAATAAGAGGCGTAGGTGTAATTAATTATTTTAAATTTATATTATTTTCGCGCTCGAGAGAGGAGAAGTTTCATATCATAATATTTTATATATTTACACTCAACCGTAAATTGCTAATACAAATACACATGTAAAATAATACATTTAAAGCAAGATCTAGTCGCATCGATCAGTGTAAATTACTGTTTATTTGCAGTTGGTTTGTAATATGATAGGTTAAGATTCATCAACAGATTTAGGTTTAACAACAGTGC
The DNA here is from genome assembly GCA_947563715.1 of Lycia hirtaria. Taxonomy (NCBI): domain Eukaryota; kingdom Metazoa; phylum Arthropoda; class Insecta; order Lepidoptera; family Geometridae; genus Lycia; species Lycia hirtaria. Next base: position 34,351,017 of record OX387375.1, read on the forward strand.
GGGACTATTTACGTTGCTTTTAATGTAAAGTAGCGTATCGATTGACACCTACAATATTATAGACAAGAAATTATTGTAATAATAAGAAAACCGACTTACATCAGGATATAAAGATAATCGGTGTTATTAGGTCGATAAACAACACTAACTTGTCCCCAATTATCGCCAGACAGACATGTCGCGTATGTAATATATTTTATACGCCATAAACAAGTACATGTTTTAAGGATACAATCAACTAAACCCAATCGGCAATTGTACATGGCCAGGTAAGGAGCAGGTATTTATATCTAAATGTATTATATTATAATTATCAAATGGATTATACGATCCAACTTTTATACTGTACTGGCGTAATCTAGGTACAAGTAGGTATCTCAGTGGTTTTTACGTTACCAACACTCCCTCACTTGTGATCTGGAACCACTGAATTTACATATATATTTTACAGCACTGAATATAATAATATGTATTAAAATTGTGTTTCAAAATCATATCACTGAGCAGAAACGTGTAACCACTTGCATGACTAAAATCGAAGTGCCCCTTCATCTTCCTACTTTTGGTTGAACCTTAGGCGAGTCCCATAAATTGCCTTTTTTACGATTTTAAACAAACTATCCTTGTCTAACATTCGGAAATGTAGCTATCTCTCAAATTGTATATCCCCTGCAGTGTCTGAGCAATTGTCTCTTGACTCGAACTTAATTATGTTTCGTGGAACTGGGAAAAAAAAATAAAGCGGGGTGAGGCAAAAAATTACCAGTATTGTATACCAGTACAAGGTCCAAATTTTAAAGTGAATTAATCGTATCATGTGGGGTATCATATGAAAGAGCTTCAGTAGCATAAGCTTAAACAGGTTTATATATATTTCTACGATGTATATTTTTCGGTTTATGAAGGAAAATATAAAAAAATATATGATTTCCCCCTTTTATCTACTTCTAGTTTGTACGGTGGGCGAGTCCGACTCGCACTTGTCCGGTTTTTTTATATATAACATATATCTAAGATTGACCACCAACTCGCCTGATGTTAAGCGACGGTGTGGCCGAGGATGGAGCTTGTCGATCTAGAAGAAATCTAGAAAATTCACTCTAGACTTGAAAATTCCAAGATTGTTGAATTAACTTAGTTAAGAAATAATATAAATTACTTTATAAAAAGTCATGGAGTCTGTTGAGCTCAGTTTATCAAATAAAAAAGTAACATGTATACGCTACTCACCAAATACAAATATCGCTTCAAAAATATTTGCAGGTCCTCCAGACTCTTGAATTCAAATAAATGCAGCTTGAAATAGAAATGGTAGCATGTGATAACATCTGGAATTGTGTAAAGTTAAATAGATAAGTAAAAAAATAATAATAGATAAGTTAAAGTGTACATTGTTAGGTATATGTTTTGGTGTTTCACATATTTCGACACCTATTTAGAGACGGTCGGCAAATTGGCAAAAAACTACCGGTTGGATTAAATGTAAATGAATCTAATATTGGGATAAAAAAAATATAGAAAAGATAGAATATAAAAAATAAGATCGAAAGAAAAAATCTAGAAAAAGTAAAAAATGTATGAAAAAAATAAAACCAATATTAAAAAAAAATTACAATTTAGAAAAAAAGTCGATCAATCTAAAAACTAGTTCAAGCTTTACCAAAAAACAAGATACACCACAAAGTAAAATTTATATGAGAGAGAAAGAAATAGAGGAAAACGTGTGCTACAATAATTAGCCACGTCCGAATTGCATTTAGGTATATCTAGGAGTAAACAACAATGACCATAGTCCAAAAGATACTCACAAGGGGCATTTCAAATTAGTAGAACATATGAGTTTTCTAAGAAAAGCCTGCCTTGTTATATAAATAAATTTGAAGTCACCGAATACAGCACAACATAATTAATATCTAATTATAGTTTACAAAAATCTGACTTCAAAATATACAATTCATTTACAGGGATGACATATTTTCCCAGTTATTTTGATATAAAAACCAAAGTAGTGAACCGATTTTGATAAAATGTATATGGGACTACCTACCAAACAGAAATGAATCATCAAATAAATTCATAATTGGCGAAGTAGTCGCTGAAGTAGTGAATAAGCATAAAAAAAAAAAGAAGTCAAATTGAGAACCCCCTCCTTTTTGGAAGTCTTAAGTACCTTTTCAGTGATCCCATCCTGATAGTAGGTGGAGGAGTGCTGCACGTAGGTCTCTTCGGTGGGCAGCGCCACCACCGCCCTGGTCTCCGCGGCCGGCTGGTGGCTGAAGCCGCCGGCGCAGCGCCAGATCACCTCGCTGCAAGCCCTCCACAACGACTCCTCTTGACGCTCTTCAGATGGACGGAGATAACTTTGGATAGATAATATTTGAGTAATATTTAGTTTCTATTTTACCACATAATACTTACAAAACAGATGCAGCAGATTCACTACGAAAGCACATTCGATTATATTACAACTCTTGTTCATCATCATCTCAGCCACAAGAACTGCTCGACATAGGCCTCCCCCATGGATTTCTAAAAGGACACTTTGGAAGCTTTGGAAGCGGTTTGTATCCGACGTCTTCCCGCCACTTATATGAGGTCATCTCTCTAGCTCGTGGCTAGTCTTCGATACTTGTTACGACGCGATAAAGCGCAACTCAGCTTGTATAGGCGCTAAGGCCTAATATCTGTAAGGTAATAAAAGAGTGGGCTCTTTTATTATCTTACAGATACAGAGTGTATCTCGTTCTATGTACTTGTTATCTCTTATCTCAATTACGTGTATATTTACGACATAAGTAATTAAAATATATTTTACCGATAAATAAATTCAATATGTCAATATTCGAACTATAGAATATAGGAACTTGTAAGTTTGTAAATATTATTATTATGTGGCATATATGTGTATATCTAATTACATAGTGAAAAGGGCTTATTGCATGAATTATGAAGAATATAGGAACTATAGATATATAAAGGAATCTCAAAAGTCACCGATATAGCACAACGGATTAGCAAGTTGAAGTGGCAGTGGGCAGGGCACATAGCACGTAGAACTGATGGCCGATGGGGCCGAAAGGTTCTCGAGTGGAGACCACGTACCGGCAAGCGCAGCGTAGGAAGACCAGCCATGAGATGGACAGATGACCTCATACAAGTGGCGGGAAGACGCTGGATGCAAGCCGCTTCCAATCGGTATTTTTGAAAATCCATGGGGGAGGCCTATGTCCAGCAGTGGACTTCTTATGGCTGAGATGATGATGATGATGTAATGGAATTCAGTATTGCGGCTATGCAAAAATTTAAGCAAGCAATATTGAAAATCGAAGCTAGCCCAAAACTTCACGATATATATCACCTTCCCTAGCCACCAGTACATTTCGCCTATCAAACTTGCAATACTGCCACCTCCATGCATCATAAACAAAATGGCATTGGAAATAGCCGATATTTAAAATATACGAGCGCAAGGCTCGGAGCATGAAGTCGTTTATTGTATGTAAAATACTGTAATGCATAGTTCAGATTTATGTCGAGACACGTGCCGTGGCATCCGTTAGAATTATGATCGGCGTTTGGTGTGCCTTCACGATCGAGCTAGGCTATTTTTGGGAGCGAAAAAGAAACGATAAACATTCGATATTTTGAGTGTTTTACACACTTTAGTATTTACAAATTTATAGACAGTTCAAAAATTACACACATCCGACGGAACTTGAACCCGCATTATCCCGATCAAATAAAACCTGGGGCCTTCACCATTTTGGCTACGGAGGTGGGATGGTCGAAACTTTCAAACAGTCTTTATTGTTTAAACCAATCAATCGTTGGTGGCGCCACCCGTAACACACGCTTCAAGCGTGCAATTACTCAGCCGAACCCTTTACAGGTTCCATAAACTGACGAGAGATGTCGCATGTTTGTAAATATTCGATATTTTGTCTAAAATTTGAAGTGAAGTGACAGTAAATTTGAAGTGAAGTGACAGTAAATTTGAAGTGAAGTAACAGTAAAATTGACATGGTGAAGTAGTTTTATCTTATGATACTTTAAATATTTTGACAGCATAGGATTAATTCAATTGATTATTTAATTGAGTACCTATATCATGCAACATATGACACCAATATCTTGCTATCGGTCTAAGACGATAGTTGGCCTCTAGGATTTGTCTGGCTGTTTTTCGAGTATATGAATGTATAATATAATATGTATGTATGTTTCTATAATGATCGCCTACAGCCGAAACGGCTTTAAGCTTTTTTGCTTTTTTTAGGGTTCCGTACCCAAAGGGTAAAAACGGGACCCTATTACTAAGACTTCGCTGTCTGTCTGTCTGTCTGTCTGTCTGTCTGTCTGTCTGTCTGTCTGTCTGTCTGTCTCCAGGCTGTATCTCATAAACCGTGATAGATAGAAAGCTGAAATTTTCACAAATGATGTATTTCCGTTGCCGCTATAACAACAGATACTAAAAATTAAAAAAATATATATATTAAGGGGGGTCCCCATACAATAAACGTGTTTGTAACAGGTAGACGCTTCAAATTTTCACAGAATATTTACTTGTATATTACCTTTCAAAATAAATAATTAAATAACAATAAAGTAAATATTAAAGGGGGGCTCCCATACAACAAACGTAATTTTAAGCAATTTTTACTCGATCTTAATTAACAGGTAGAAACTTGAATATTTGTAAGTAAATATTTCGAAATATATTAACTATAAAAATAAATACCTAATCTAATACATAAAAACTCACAAAATGAAAATAATCCGTGCATCTAAACGCGGTGCGAGCGCCGCGCCGCGGTGTGGTGGTCGCACCGAGCGAGCGCGAGGCGGTTGCTAAGCAACGGCCGCGCGGGTAGCGGGGGAGGTAACATCACGGAGCGAGCCATAACCGCGCGTATTCGCGCGAGCGTCGTCATGCTGCCCGGATGTGTATCGAAAACCTACCTATAAGTTTGCAATTTACTACTTGGAATTTCGTTGATTTCTCGTTATTTTATAAACAGAACTAAACTTTGTAGTATTATAGATGATAGTACGGAACCCTTCGTGCGCGAGCCCGACTCGCACTTGGCCGATTATATGTCTACAGATTCGTCTTCACTCCCCGAGTGTCATAAGTTATATTTTATAAAATATTAATATTTAAATATTTGGGGATATTTCACACAGCACCATCTAGCCCAAACTAAGTAAAGCATGTAATATGGAACTAGATGGCTGATAAAATACATACTTGTATACTTTTTGTAAATATATACCTACATAATGATACATAGAAACACCCAGACACAGAACAAACATCCATGCTCATCACAGAAGTGTTTGCCCTGGGTGGGGATCGAACCCACGACCTGCAGTTTAACAGCTAGACATACTACCAACTGAGCCACAAGGCCAGTCAATTTTATAATAATAATAATATATTTTTTAAACTATCCCGGTCATTCATTAAAGCGAACCACGGTAAATATCCCGTTAATAATAATAAATTTTTCATAAAAATAAAAAATGCGTTTTTTTCGTAACCTCCCACGAATTTTTACGTAATAAACAAGTGATAGTGACGTAGTGCCAAAACTGGCATTATTAGAAATAAGACGTAATAAATCACTGATAATGTCACTTTTGTTAACGGATTTTTTTTATTGTGCAAATTATTAATGAGATTAGTGAGTACCTTAAGTACCTTTTCTGTCGTAAAGCTTCACATTTTGCCTTTACAGTAGAATTTAAGGGGAGGCGTTACGCGGTGAATTGCACGTCTTGAGAGGTAAACAAACAGAGAAAGAATAACAAGAGAGTCGTCACTGCGCTTTCAATCATTGCTGTGTGTTTTTTAGCTACTTTTTTAATATAGATCTACGATTGACCAACTCGCCTGATGTTAAGCGACGGTGTGGCCGAGGATAGAGCTCGTCGATCTAGAAGATACCTATTCGCTCTAGCCTTGAAAATTCCAAGATTATAGGTCTCAGGAAACAGAGATGGCGGCAGAGAATTCCATTCTTGTGCAGTACGCAACAGGAATGTGGATCGAAATCGTTGAGTTCGGTGTTTTGGCATTTCAACGAGAAATGGGTGGTAACTCGCCGACTTTACAGAAGATGCGAAAAACTAATATTCTCTGAAAGTAATAAGAAATAAGAAAGCAATAAGATATTTTATTCATAAATATATATAATTAAAACTCCCTTCACAGTTTTAATGACTCATATTATTATAATAATAGTTAATCTGACACGTGCACGATTGAATTAGAGATAAAGGCAAAAGGTGGGTACACACGTAGGTACCTAATCTTGTCATATCTTACTTAATTTATCGAATACGTGGAAACAGAAGAAGATATATTTTCTAATTGGCTTTCATATAGTACCTACGTGATGATAAGTCATTGTAATTTAGTGCAAAATAAGCTAATGCGCGGCTTTGATTTACCTATATATCAGAATTTCAGACAAGACCCTTGTCTTGAAGACTTGAAGAAGTCTTGTCATTTTTTCCCATTGGACCTTATGGCCCACTAGACCTTGTGACTCTGAAGGAAAACTTTTTAAAAATTTATCACTGTCCGCCAGTGGCGGACAATGGGAATGTTTTATAAAAATGAGTGTCAGTGTCCACCATTGGTGGACAACGGGTACAATGTAAAAAGTTGTGGCTTTGTCCCCCACTGGTGGATAAAAGCACAACTGTTTGAAACAGGTGTCGATATCCACCAGTAGTGGACACTGATGTGGGGCAAATCGGGAATCATCGATCTATTCATTCTAACCTTGAAAATTCCAAATTTATAAATATTATATAACAGAGAAGGCGGCAAAGAATACCATTTCTGTGCAATACAAATCAAGAGCGTGAATCAAAATAATTGATTATGGATCTTTGGCATATCAATGAGAATTGGGTGATAGCAAGCCAACTTTATGCTAGTCCTCTAGAGGTTTGGAGAGGGTGAAATAAGGTCGTGAAGCTTTTGCACACACTCACCAAATTTAAGCCTATATAATTCAAGTTTAAAAAACTGAAACAACCGACTTCAAAATCCGTTTTTTCGTTTACTGTAATATTAGTAAGGATAAAAACGTGTAGGAACTTTGCGATTTTATAATCTGAACAGTTTTTTTTTTTTTTACTCAAGTATTTGATTAAAATATTCAAATTCTTAGAGATTATTCAAAAAGTAATAAAGCAAAGCTTATTGCTTATAAACTAACTAATAAAGTACCTAACAACTACACATCTTTGGATGTAATGCGTACGAAAGTTACCGACATAGCACAGCACATAGCACATTCCTTTTAATATAGATATTTCGTTTCTAAATGTCTTTTCTCCCTCGTCTAGAAAGTTTATTAGAGTCTGTTGAGCTAGAGAACTAATGTGGCATCGAGGGCGCTGCTGTCCTTATTTCATTATTATATTCAATCGAGACGTTAGTTTCAGTTTTTAACCGACTTCCAAAAAGAAGGAAGTTCTCAGTTCGACTGTATGTTATTGTTTTTTTTTTTTTTGTATGTTTGTTCAGCGATTACACCGCCAATTATGAATTGTTTTAAAAAAACGGAACCCTTATAGGATTACTTTGTTTTCCGTCTGTCCGTCTGTCTGTCTATCCGGGTGCCAAGACCTTTATCTCGGGAACGCGTGAAGGTATTGCGTTGAAATTAAAACCATATACGCAAATCCTTAGTGTCTTGCTGCAGAAAGAAAAATCAAATTTTTCAGTTTTCATAAAAAAAGTTACAACCGAATATGTCGTAAAAAATGCACATTTCGACACTCACAAGGGAATCAAAACCTATGGGGTACTTCCCGTTGACCTAGAACTATGAAATTTGGCAAAAAGCATTGTGTTAGAGTACACATATAGGGAAAAATCCGAAAACTGGGATATTTTTTATTTAATCACAAAAAATTGTGTCTTTACGCAAGGAATGAGGGTCTAAATTTAAAGTTCTTTAACCGTATCATGTGGGGTATCATATGAAAGAGCTTTATAAGCATAAGTTAAAACAAGTTTTTAAATATTTTTACGATGTATATTTTTCGGTATAAGAAGGAAAGTATGAAAAAAATCCGATGTCCCCCTTTTATCTACTAGTTTGTACGGAACCCTCGGTGGGCGAGTCTGACTCGCACTTGTCCGGTTTTTTTTCTTTGCTTTTTGTTTAGTTTTAACAAAGTTATAATAGGCTATTGCACAAATTACCAAGGCTGCTGCACAGTCGTCCATAGCGGGTGAGAGCGAGAACAGTAAGTGAGAACATAGTGAGTGTGAACAGTTTATTAAGTCTCGGTAGAATTTTCGTTCGTAAAATAGAAAACATTATCACAAATATTCGAAAAAAAATCAATTTGACTCAAGTTAATTTACAATATGAAATTCAATTTGACTCAAGTTAATTTACAATATGAAATTCAATTTGACTCAAGTTAATTTACAATATGAAATTCAAATTGAAATTTTTGTCGAATGCTTGTGATGTTTAAAAGAATGTTGTTTTTTCTCCCTAATTACTGAAATTGGAGAAATATTCTCTATCTAGTATAGTGTAGTGTATTCTGAGTGTAGTGTATTCTGAGTGTAGTGTAGTAACTAGTGCCAATATCTAAATTATTTTTAAACTTAGTAATGCGTTCTTATATTTATCTACGTTTAGTATTTAGGTATTTTAAATGATCTTTACACACCTGTCATATTTTTACTAATAACAATTAATTATTATCTTTAGAAGTACTTTTACTTATTGTACTTTATGATTAATGTTAATTTCATTATTTTATTCCCTCTTTTCCATGACTCATATTTGCCAAATAATGTGTCACTCTTGAATGGTGTACAATCAATCAAACGACAATACTGATAATATTTATCTATAGATAATATTTGAATACAATAACGCTTCCATTTTACGAAGGTCTCAAATTTAAAACAAAATCGACGACAAGGCTAAACAATCAACATAGCCACGTAATACGACATAGTTTATATTATAGTGATTCCGAGAAAGCTGTGAATTGTGAACAATGCTGTATCACCTGGCCACTTTTACCCTCACCAGTGGACCTTTAGATTAGGTTTTTTTTGGTATATATATTTTTATATTGTTTTTTTTATCGTCTTAAGGTGTAAACATTAGTGTTTATTAGGTTTTTTTGTAAGTTAATTAAACATATTTTTTTTAAGTGTAAATAAACGAAACACTTTTCTTATACTGTACCTAACTTACTTGTGTCCCTTTTAAAACCACATCCACTCTACGTGTAAGGGAGGTAATTATCATTTTTTTAAATATTATTTTACAACTCCTATCTACCCAAGAACTTACCCAAACCCAAGAACACACTTAAACCGCTGATTTGCCGACACAACCCGGCGAATCGGTGTTGTCGAAGGCATTTACTTCAACAAAATAGTGTCGACGACTTCAGAACTAATTGCTGGCTATGTCAAGTCGTCGGGCTTTGTCGACAGGCTTAAGTCTGTAGAGTCCTTTAGTTTTAAAACTAATCACTCTATGCGATAAGGTCGCCACAGTAATGTCAGTTAAGCTTATTGTCTACCCTTAAATTATTTATATATGAATTTACAATAAAGTTATATTGAATTCTATTTTCCCAGTTAGTCTGCATGATCAATATGTATGCTTATACTCTATAGGTATGTCTAGTGCTAAGAGTTTTTGAGCAAACTCATTTCTGTTCCATTTCTGTTTCCTGAGACCTACAATCTTGGAATTTTCAAGGCTAGAGTGAATAGATATCTTCTAGATCGACGAGCTCCATCCTTGGCCACACCGTTGCTTAACATCAGGCGAGTTGGTGGTCAATCGTAGATCTATCTTCAATTAAAAAAAAACATCATTGTGATTGCAACACAAAAGATTGTGAACGCGCAACGACGACATATATCTCTATATATATATATATAAATCAATTGCTGTTCGTTTGTCTCGCTAAAACTCGAGAACGGCTGGGCCGATTTAGCTGATTTTGGTTTTGAAATGTTTTTCGTAGTTCAGGGAAGGTTTAAACGTTGAGAAAATATCGGGTCCACTCATTCATAGATAGGTGATACGAAGTACATTTTAATTTTACCAGGATTCGGAATAATTTCTCATATCATTTCTCAAGAAAGAGGGAAAAAAGAAACCTTTGGATGTTTAGGAATAATTTATGCCGGGTCATCTAGTGTATAATATATAAATAATAATAATGTATGTTTCTTACGTTTCTGGGGGTACTCCCGACTTGTTGTCCTTAGTTTGGGGTCTTGAATCGAAGAGCAGCCATTTGATCATGTGCGCTTGAAGCGCTGACAACAGCGACCTGAAAATATGTATGGTAAACGATGAAAAAAAATCACGAAAAACAGCAGTTTTATTGACTCCTAACAAAATGCCTATACACTTACACACCATACACTTTGTCAGGAATCAACAAACTTAATTTTAGGATTTTATCTCCAAGTTGTACCCATATTAAAACATTGAAATTAAACAATTTTTAACAGATTTAACCATTGAGATTTTATCTATAAGTATAGAGAGGTTATACTCATTGAATATGAACTAAAAGCGCGGCAAATCTTAGTTCTTAGCTCTTTCGAGGATAAGACCACATCCCTAAGGCTTTTTAGTATTTAGTCATTATATATCTTGCTGTTGTACTTTTAGTCTAGTAAAAATAAGATTTGTAACAACATAAAAGCCAACTAAGTATATTGTTATTTGAATGAAAGTACTAGTGTTTTGAAATACATTTGACACAATTTCATAATGATATTATAAAAGCTAATTTTGTTACCTTTACACGCTCAAACGGCTGAACCGATCGTTATGAAAATTAGTATAGAGATAGCTTTGGACCTGGAGATGGACATAAGCTACTTATCATCATCATAATCATCACCGTTTTTCATAACTACGCGAGTGAAACCGCGGAACGCAGCTAGTCTATAAATCGGGGATTATTTGATAACAGAAAGTATGAGATAAATAAACATAAAAATAAAACAGTCGAATTGAGAATCTTCTCCTTTTTTGAAGTCGGTTGAAAAAAAATTAACTGGTATATTTTTCAAAAAATAAAGCTATTGAGACATTATTTTTTTGAGCAATCGTGTTTTTGTTCCAGGCGTACCCTAGCCAACAGAGCAACATTTTACATACTTAACATTTGAGCTTGAACTAATAGTACAAGTATTCTTTGTAAATTTTCAGAAAGCTGTTTTTTGCTGCTTTTGCGGGCAAGCGTGGCATTAAAAAGTATACTTACTTTGATTTAAGCATTCTTTTGTGCATATTATTGGATAAATAAATTTTGATAGTAACGTGATTTTACCTAGCGCCATTCCTGGGAGCGGCGAGTCCGTAAGCCAGGGGTTGGTCGGGCGGCCTCATGATGAGGGGTGTTCGGATCCATTCACCGCGCGGCGGACACGACGCGGTGCTGAATGCAGTCACTCGCAGGTCCTACGCAAAATGTTTATTATGTAAGCGTTTAATAAATAAATATATTTAAAAAAAATAACGGAAAAGCCGACTTCAAAATGTGTAATTTCATTTTATAAACCAAACTACTAAACCAATTTTGATGAAATTTCTGTGGGAATGCATCAAACAGAAAAATCCACTCCTCTTTCGATGATTTTTATTTTACCTTCTTATTTTGTGTCAGAGTTCTGCATTTTATTTGTAAATATCAGTTAGGTTATAATCCGTCTTACTTATAAACGCATGTTAAAATATTATTCAATGGTTAAGGATTTGTCACTTTCTGTCAGACGGGAACTGTCACGTGCGAAAACGGAACAAAACACTATTTAACTAAAATGCACTTATTCAGCGTTTCTATGTAAGACGGAATATTTATAGTAACAATTTTGACGTGACAACGTCTAATAAATCGATGAACGCCGGCTACACGCACGAAAAAGTGTCCCGTTACGCTCATTGTCGAGCTCAATTTTATTCATAAAAGTATAGAATAATTTCATCAGTTTTGTTATGACGTTGTCACGTTAAACTATCGTTCGTAAACCGACTTTACAGACAACCAATTTTTTCATTTTGCTTGTAGGGAAGAAAAAGGTTCCCAGAAAGCAAGCAATCCCATTCAAATTGTACAAGTTCCCATCTACACATTTAAAAACTATTTTCGGCGAATATCTTTCCAAAAAGTTTCACACATCACATTTTATCTGAAATCTAGGCCCTGTAACAAAGTTTCTCCCAACCTGTTCGCTAAACTCGCCTAAGACGTTAAGTTTCATTAAATTCATTACGCCTCTCTTAGTTAAACTGATTACTATCACCAACTTCTCGAGAGCATCAGGTATCAGGGTAGTTTCTAGACAAATTTATCTTACGGTAGAAAATTTATCTTATCTTGCTTGAGTACAGTATGGGGTTTTGACAAAAAATCCTCTTGTTCGGGAAAAATGTAACGAGATAAGCAAGAGATAAGAAAAGTCTACCATTAAGTGAAATAGTCACAGCCAATAAAAACAATTTAAAAATTCGTAGTCTGACCATCGTCCGTCTCGCTCGCACATATCCACATTTTTGAAGATATAAAATGACTGATTGAACTTATAAAAAATCATCATCAGTAAAACTAGAAAACACCATCACAAATATGCCACAAAAATTTCAATTCGATCCAAGTTAAGTTTCATACTTAAAAATAAATTTTGCGTTAATAATTTTTTTAAATGATTTTTATGTATGAAAATTAACTTGGATAAAATTGAAATTATCTTAAATAATATGGGAATGCGTGAGCGAGACGGAGGGTGGTCGGACTACGGACTCATAATGGTGTTGAAGTATAATAGTTCTTTTTCTCTTTCTCTTTATGTCACTTATTTTTGTTATTCAAAAAAAGAAGGACGCGGTTGTATTTGCTATTTAGTTATATTATTGTTATCACATTACTCTGTCATTTTTAAACTGATTTGAATATATATATTTTTAAAGAATATAGATTCAGATAGGCCCCATAGAAATTTTATCGAAGTCCGTCCAGTGATTAGGTTTTTAGTAGTTTTCTTTTCGAGTTTTTAAACTTTAAGTATGTATAAAGATTATTTTTCTTTCATACAACGTAATGTGCTCAGAAATGACACGTATTTAAAATATTACTCTCAATTTTCGTCTACCTAACTATTGTCAATAAGTTTCCCTTCAATATTAACCATACTGCATCTACCGTTACTACCATACTTCATCGTATTAGTGGTCAGAAACTAAGCACCTTGCTACATATACTTAGTGACCACAACTAAGTTAAGAGACACCTATCCTCTCGTTATGCTAAGCCCCTTATACCGTTTAGGTCTTCCTCGAAGTTGGACAGCCGACTAGTTTCAATGGACCCTTTAGAGGAATCTACCGCGACTGGACGAAGTTGCATTGACTTATCGAGTTACGAATTAGCATGCTAATTTAGATAGCTATGCAACCTTATAGTTTTGGGTAAACATTTTTGTGAAGTCTATCTCCTAGATCGACGAGCTCCATCCTCGGCCACACTGTTGCTTAACATCAGGCGAGTTGGTGGTCAATCGTAGATCTATCATGCGTAAAAAAAGTTTTTTTTATTTAATTTACAAAACAAAGCAATTTAACAAGAAATTCTACAATTTACCAATATATAGAATGTACAGAAATATGTATTTTGTCGAATAACGAAACCCTAAAAACTTAACAAAAAATTCCTTAACCGCTAAATAATCCTTAACCGCTTAATCTTGTCTTCATCATTTACCTACTTAATTTAATTACACCTCATAATTATGTTGAAAGTTGTCAAACGGCTTATTTTACTACATGCATACATACATAAATACATAGTACATACATCCGCTTCAAAAACATAACCGTCTTTCGGCATTCGTATAAAAACGGCCGTACATTTTGACTCTAGCACTTGAACCTAGGATACCTAATAGATTTACAAAATTTGTCAAAAAGTAACGTTTAGAAAAAATAAAATTGTTAACTTTTTGGTATATCACGTGAAATAAGATTACAAACTAATCCCGTAGAATGTATGGAGAACACGCTGTTTCCTAAAGCTATTCTTTTTCTTTTTTCATTAGAGTCATGGCCTGAGAATGCCAAATTTTATGCGAATGAATATGGTCGAAACTGCTAAAACATATTGATAGCCTGTTTTTCTTTCGAAGTTTTCGAACTAGATTCGAATTAGTCGGTTGTTTTTCTTCATTTTTATCTGTTAATTTGGTCATTATTAATAATTTTATCGACTTACTATGGCCAGTGATTCAGTAATGGGTGTCCCGCCGACTACGGCTGGTCTAGATCCATTTAGAAGTTTGCTCCGCGCATAAAGTACGCGTTCTGAAAAAAAAAAGATACGTGAATAAAAAATTGGGAACCAATATTCCCTAAAATTATTTCCCATTTTGTAAAATAACTTGGACCAATGACATTACATTTTATCAAAATCTTGGACACACATTTCAATCATAAAGTCGGGTAAAGCGCAACTTTCTCTTTCGCTCGATATTCTCTCGATGTTTGTCTTTCGGAACTGTGCAAGTGAAATCGTACTTGTGTGTGTGTACTTTTGATAAATATGCAAATGTCAGTTTCATAAAAACAGCATAGTAAAACATTCAAAACTTAGTTTATTTTGTTGACTATGATACATAATATATGCCTAAATAAACATCCAAACACTTTCCACCAACGCACATAAAAATCATTGTGCACTGGTGTTGAACATTATATGTATATTCGTTTAAATTATCCATAATACACTAGTAAAATTAAAAAAAAACTTTTTATTTGGTCAATAATTTATTTCTTCACGCTGATCGCTACAAATCAAAAAGAAAACTTCCAAAAGCACACACTGAAGGTCGCAAAATATCTCCACTTGGAAAACTATCCATTAGAAAAAGTCCCCACAACTCAACATTATTCCGGGGTCGATCCGGGCAAATCCCGGCTATCTCACATAAATGGACCCTCGGAATCCTGTTAGGGCCTATTGTGGGATCACAATACATTCCAATTACTCCACGGGGAGGTCCCAGGAACCCCGCCAGCGCTGGACTCCCGCTGGTCACGTGCCAACACGGCTTGATTTTGCTTGACAAATGTCTGCGGAACTGATAAGGATTTCCTATATTATATTATTAGCAAATATAGACAAATATCACATATACCGCTTATTCTAATCAGTACTTGGAGGCTCTTAACAATTCGAGCACAGGTCACGAACGTGTGATGTAGGAATATCGAATATTTCCAGACGAGGAATACCTCTCGTCAGTCTATGGAACCTGTAAAGGGTCCGGTCGAGTAACTACAAGCTTCAAGCACGTGTTACAGGTGGCGCCACCAACGTTTTATTTATTTAACCAAAAATAATCTTCAAAAAATTCCTATTTAGCTATTTGATGAAACAAAATTCATACTTGAAATGACACGTAAATAAAATTGACCTGTTTTATCTGCGCGTAAAACTTTATAACCAGTAATTCTACGTATACTAGCCCTCTCAAGCACGAACTTTTATTTGTTTACGAAAATTATTTGTTTTAAAAAAGTCTGAGCTCGCAAAGTTTACTGCTCATGTTCTAAATTCTTGTTTAAGGCGTAAGTATACCGATAGCGCCGACAACAAAGGTTTCAAAACAGCCTCTTTCTCCTTTTCCTAGCAAAATAACTTAAAAAAAAATCTTGTTTAGAATTAAGTAAGTAAAAAATAAATGGCAATGGGAATGGTATAAATGGCTTCGTAGCACACTTTTCCGCTTTTTAGGGTTCCGTAGTTAAAGGAACCTTTAAAGTTTCATCATATCTGTCTGTCTGTCTCTCTGTAAGTCTGTCCGCGGCTTTACTCAAAGACTACTACTACTAGAAAGCTGTAATTTGGCATGAATAAGCATGAATAATTAGTTATGCCGAGAAAGTTATAGAATAAAATTTTGTAATAAAATCTACTACATCGTGTGGAGTATCTAAAATCATTTGAAGGATTCGTTTGTGTGATATATTTTGTTATAGTCTAATGCCCACTACCGGTTAAATTTGGAGATATGAAAAAATGCATGCAAACATGATTTTTTATACGATTAAATTAAGAAGAAAACTATCACGGATTTAGACTTAGAGAATTCAAAAATTAAAATTTAGTGCAAATTTCATTCAATAATGAAAACTACACAATAATCCGAAATAAATTTGAAAACAACAACATAGAAATCTGTGAACATCCGAGTTAACTTGTGTTCATAGTTTTCATAGTGTACTCGTATTTTTTAAGATCACGTAAATTAAGATGTGCAATTACGGAACCCTAATTTGCGTGCCACGACACGCACGGCACGTGGCCACTTTTAACTTAGATTACATTACCTTTTAACTCGACAACTTCTTGGACGATTTTGCTCATACGTATTTTAAATTTTTGGTTCAGAATTAAGTACCAAACATTTTTAGCAAATATTTTCAAAAGCATTCAGAAAATGGTACCACAGCAAACTTCAAGAGAGTATTTCCCCCAAAATAGAAAATTTAAAGTAGGAAAAAATTATAGCCGAATATGTCGTAAAAAACGCACATTTTAACACTCACAAGGGAATCAAAACCTATGGGGTACTTCGCGTTAACCTAGAACTATGAAATTTGGCAAGAAGCATTGTGTTAGAGTACACAAGTTATATAGGAAAAAATCCGAAAACTGGACATTTTTAATTTAATCACAAAAAATAGTGTCTACATGCAAGGAATGAGGGGCGAAATTTTAAAGTGGATTAACCGTATCATGTGGGGTATCATATGTAAGAGCCTCATTAGCATAAGCTAAAATAGGTTTTTAAATATTTTTACGATGTATATTTTTCGGTTTATGACGGAAAATATAAAAAAAATATATGATTTCCCCCTTTTATTTAGTTTGTACGGAAGCCTCGGTGGGCGAGTCTGACTCGCACTCGTCCGATTTTTTTTTATAAAATTGTTAAGCCTGTATACAAAAAGCACAGAATCTATACGTGAATGTCAAGAAACAACTGAAGAACAGACCTTTGTTTTCTTCGCTCACTCGATTAATTAATTATTTTGTAGACTAGTCTAGATTAGACTTAGGCTGTAGATGGTCATAAAACATACATACATACACTCGAAAAACATAACCCTCCTTCTTACGCAGTCGAGTAAAAAAAATCCTTTTAAGCATTCGGGTATTTTATTTATTTTGTATTTCTTTGAAATAGATATTTATAACAGATAATGGTCAAGTCCTAAGCAGAGAGCCCTCATACCTCAACTACCTAGGCACACAACTTGCAAGTTCTGAAACACCTCCGATGTTGAAGTTGAAGAGTGCCAGCGTCCGGTCTCGTTATACTCGAGAGTCTCGGAGTTCCGAGGGTCGTTACGGAGTCTGACCCTCTCGTACCTCTGACCCCGTACTTGTATCATTTGTCAAATTGAGAGAGACCAACTTCGGAAGGGGTTCTGAGGTTGTTTCGATGCTTTCAGATAAGAATTATAGTTGAGTGTTATTTTATAGTCCTTTCATAGTAATTAAGTCAATGAGATATACCTATAGAGAGGTAAGTAAGTAAGTAAGTTCGTATAGATAGAGTAGCCAGCCCTAATGTCAGAGTTATTAAGCCGTTGAAAGGCCTCTGACCTGGCTTGAAGATTGCTGTTTTTTTTAGAGCATACAACTGGGACCTACAATTTAACGTGTCATCCGACCCACGGTAACGCTCAGAAAGAAATGCCACTCACGATCACCCATCCGAAAACTGACCGGTCTGTCCGTTACTTGACATTGGTGATCGTTTTGAGAACACCTAGTCAAGCTACGCCACGAGCGCTACGAGGTAGAGAGAGGTTATATTCATTGAATATGAAGTAAAAGCATGGCAAATCCCAGTTTTCAGTAGTTTCGAGAATAGGACCACGTCCTTAAGGCCTTTTAGTGTCATGACTTTATATATCTTAGTAAGTAAGTAAGTTCGTATAGACTGAGTGGCCAGGCATATTGTCAGAGTTATTAAGCCACCGAAAGGCCTCTGACTTGGCTTGACGATTGCTGAACAACCTGGACCTACAATTTAACGTGTCATCCGACCCGCGGTAGCGCTCAGAAAGAATTGCCACTCACGGTCACCCATCCGATGACTGACCGATCCGTGCGTTGCTTAACTTTGGTGATCGTTCGGGAACACCTAGTCAAGCTACGCCACGAGCGCTACATATCTTAGTGTTACACTTTCTAAACACACAGTATGGCATTATCACTGTTCACAAGTTACGACACGCGTCTAACAGCGTTGCCCGACGTATCGCAACTGTAGACGAGTCGGGCGATTACCTTACTTGAGGCTTGCCACGCAGAGCCGAGGGAAACCTATCTATTTACATACCACGAAAGGGGTTGGTTTTCGTTGATATAACAACGAAAACCAACCCCTTTCGTGGTATTTTTTTTAAGTACGCACACAAAAGTAATAAATAAGAAGACATACATGCATTGTGGATTTCGATTCGTATCAAACGGTTTCATTCTACGTTTCTAATCCGTACAACCAAGAAATAGAATAAATATTAATTAATTAATTAAATAAAGACTTTTTAAGGTCAGAATGAATAGGTATCTACTAGGTCTGCGTGTTTCATCTTCGACCACATTGTCGCATGCCAACTGGCGAGTTGTTTTTCATTAGCGGACTTTGCAATAAAATTAAATTAATACTTAGTTTAAAAAAAAACGCAATCAACAAAATTCAACATTTAATTTTGTGTTCTTATATGACATATTTGATATAGTTTTTTTTTTTAAACAGATTACTGAACCGGTTATTTTTTTATACAAGATAGATCTACGATTACTACCAGCTCGCCTGATGCTAAGCGACGGTGTGATTTTGATATTTTTTTATGGGACCACTTCTGAAGTATCTACCACACTAAAAATAATCTCAAAAATTTGAGAGGTTATCGCGTTACAAATATATGTATATACATTTAAGTGAAAAATACACTCGAATAGAGAACTCTTTCAAATACGGTTAAAATAGAATACCTGAGGTGACTTCATTTCCTGTGCTATTTACTTATAAACGTAGATGTTAACTTAATTTACCTTCCACCTTCGTAGTTTGCGCAGAATGCTCACGGGCCGCGCGATGCATCTTTACAAATTAACGTTTCTACAAAGGAAACAGAAATTTGTTAAGCCAGCGAGAAAGGGTTCAAGCTACGCTACACTTTAGACAAAATTATATTTCGTTTGAATAATCTTGCGCGGAAAAATATTCAAGTTTTAAACTTAGTGATCATTATTAAACTTAGTTTAATAAACAAAAAAAAAATTTACAATCAATAGGAATGTATAATAGTATTGTGTACTCTGGTGTCCTTGGCTCCACAATACGGGCCTTTGAGCCTAGTGTGGAACCGCAGATTAGAATATTTCAACTAATATTTTGTACTCATAGTTATGTTTATTGCTTTTTCTGTACTGTTTGTATTATTCTTTCACTGTATTGTTGTCGTTTCTGTATTAAAAAATAAATTTATTTCTTTCTTTTCTTTCAAATAAACTGAAATAAATTATTAAAGTTAGTTAAATAAAAAATAAAAAAAGTTTAATAAACTGAAACAACCGACTTCATAACCGCACTGAAGGATTCTCTTATTCAATTGTACAATTAAAATCACGAATTGAATTATCACTGTACACCACACACACAATCAATTTCAATTCAAATTTAAATTTCCATCAAAGTCAATGACTGTTCAAAGCTTACCTTGCCAAGCGAATATCGCACTTATTACTTCGAAATAAAGCCGCGATATGAGAGCAATAAACACGTCAAGCTCTGGAAGGTGATTGTTTCAAAATGGTAGTATTGTTGGTGCAAGGCAAGTAAATGATTCTTGCGGTAGTTGGCAAACATATGGAGCTTGGAAAGTAAAGAAGAGGTGGAAGAGGTAAAGTGGATAAGGCATGTGTGATGCGAATCATATTAGAATTTAAATAATTAACGATTAAGTCACGCAACGAGCTATGGAGAAGGCTATGCTCGGAGTCTCTGCTAGATCGAATAAAAAAAAACAGGACAAGAGCGAGTCTGACTCGCCCACCGAGGGTTCCGTACAAACTAGTAGATAAAGGGGGGAAATTATATATTTTTTTAGATTTTCCTTTATAAATCGAAAAATATACATCGTAAACATATTTAAAAACCTGTTTTAATTAATGCTAATTAAGCTCTTTCATATGATACCCCACATGATACGGTTAATTCACTTTAAAATTTCGACCCTCATTCCTTGCATAACGACACTATTTTATTGTGATTTAATAAAAAATAACCGGTTTTCGGTTTTTTTCCTATATGTGCACTCTAACAAAATTCTTCTTGCCAAATTTCAGAGTTCTAGGTCAACGGGAAGTACCCCATAGGTTTTGATTCCTCTTTGAGTGTTGAAATATGCGTTTTTTACGACATATTCGGCTGTAACTTTTTTTTACGAAAACTGAGAAATTTTATTTTTCTTTCTGCAGCAAGATACTATGGATCTGCGTATATGGTTTTAATTGCAACTCGATACCTTTACACATTCCTGAGATAAAGGTCTTGACACCCGGACGGACGGACAGACGGACAGACAGACGGACAACAAAGTGATCTCGTCGTGATATAAGGGTTCCGTTTTTTCTTATTGAGGTACGGAACCCTAAAAATTAATAATAGAAATGAAGAGATCCGTAGACGTACGAAAGTCACCGACATAGCACAGTGAATTACGAAGTTGAAGTGGCAGTGGCAGTATTCTATTAGAAAAGCCCTTTCACTTGACATGTCCCGTATTGTAGCTGTGAATAAATATGAAAACCGCAATTTTTCGGCGGCGGTCATATTGAATTTAGAATTACACTAGGTAAATATACTTTGGTCTAAACTAAAGGCGTGTACCAAATGTCAACTCAATCTGTCAACGGGAAGGGGGTAAAATTTAGATTACTAAATTTGACCCAAAAACAAGAATAATGAACAGGGCAAGGCTAAATAAAACAGCTTCTTATAAAGAGGTCAAGAGGTTGTGGAATCTCGCAGTAGTTTGGTACGAGATAATTTTTGTTGGCCGAATTTCATAATATTTGACAAAAACTGTAAATACCCAATTTTTTAAATTATTTCCAATAAGAGCTCTAAGTAGACCTCGCGCACATATACTTTTTTGCAACAAGTTTTTTATAACATTACATAACATTATACAGAAACATCGAACTGAAAAAATCC
Organism: Lycia hirtaria; assembly: GCA_947563715.1. Lineage (NCBI taxonomy): Eukaryota > Metazoa > Arthropoda > Insecta > Lepidoptera > Geometridae > Lycia > Lycia hirtaria. The sequence continues at coordinate 34,372,339 of OX387375.1, forward strand.
TCCTTCACACGTAGTCGGGTAAAAATAATCCCCGCCCTCTCTTTATTCCCGTATCCAGTAAAATAAGCCGCAGGCCACACTTGCAACTTTATTCTTGCATCAAGTTGCACAAGATTACAAGTCATGCCACACCGACGTTATAGGAAATTAATCTTTTATTTTTAGCGCCAATACTAAGCTCACACGGCGGTGAGCGTTCGTGTGTAGGTGTAATAATATGTACCCGCCATATTTTAAAATGGCGTCGCGTTCGATTTTTAAAATAGACGGTTATTGGTTCTTGGTTTTGTGTTTATTCAACCGTTTGATAATGATTTTCTATCAAAGCTTGAGAATTTAATAGCTTCATAAAAACTGAAATATTTTAAACAGCATATTTTAATGTACCTTTTGATTTCTTCTCACGTTTTTGGTCCATATTTATATCCGGGTTGATGAGAGCTCAGTAAATTCCAAGAAACAATAGTTCTAGCTAAGAAAGCAATTATTATACTAACCAATGGCGATGAACTACCCGATTCTGTTTTAGTTTAGGGCCAAAATATAATCTTACAGCGAAATCATAAGAATTATCTTAAAGTACGAATATACAAAAATAAAAATAAGTTGAAACTTCGTATGCTTTAAAACGTGCATTAACATTGTATTTAGAGTAAATATTATAAAAAACATATAGCTCCAAACTATGCAATTCCTGTGTTATGAAAACTAGGTGGTAAAATATGTTTTTCACTCCCCTTGCTTAAAAAGTCCGTCATTGTAGCGTACTAAAGCGGGGAAAAAATTGAATTTTAAGCTCTAGGGGATACAGTATTTTTTTTTAATTTTTATCTGTTACCAAAGAGCCTACATACACTAAACAGGAAACCGGTCATTTTTAATTTAATCACAAAAAATAGTGTCTTTATGCAAGGAATGAGGGTCGAAATTTTAAAGTGAATTAGCCGTATCATGTGGGGTATGTTAAGAAAGAGCTTAATTAAGCTTAAGCATAAGCTAAAACAGGTTTTTAAATATTTTTGCGATGTATATTTTTCGATTTATGAAAGAAAATATTAAAAAAATATATATAAATTCCCCCTTTTATCTACTAGTTCGTGCGGAACCCTCGGTGGGCCAGTCTGACTTGCTCTTGTCCGGTTTTTATTTATAAACTAAAATACTATTTGATACAATTAAAAAAAAAAACACCTCTAAAGTATGGTATATCAAAGAAGAAAAGAACATCAAAATCAATTCATAATTGGTAAAGCAATCGCGTAACAAACATAAAAACACACAGTCGAAGGTTAACGTATACCAAATTCTAGTATCCAGTTAACCTTCGACTGTGTGTTTTAATGTTTGTTACGCACCAGAAATCGCCAAACTAATTCCATTTCTATAAACAACAGAATTGTACAGATTGTACATATCATTTTTAATAAAATAAACTTTAAATTATTGTATTGGATTATTTTAGTTTCTCGCAGACGTAGTGAAAAGTAGAGTGTAACACACGGCGCTAAAAACACATTGTAACTCGGTTTCTATTTCCTGAAAAATAATAAGTAAAAATCTACCTCGTTATAATGGGTAATTTTAGCCCATTGTATAACAATCTACTATTACCAGCTAGTTTTCAAATTGTTTTAGTTGTATTATGTTCAATAAACTATTTTGTTTTACCTGCCTTTCTAAGGAGGGTTATGTTTTTTGAGTGTATGTCTGTTTGTTTGTATGTATATATGTCTGTTTGTTTGTATGTATATATGTAGGTACATATGTATGTATGGTGTGACGATTATATAAGTTCATTCAGTCATTTAATATTTTCAAAAATGTCGTTATACGCGAGTGAAACAGTCAATTTCGAACTTATACACTCTTAATAAATATTCAGCATAAATTTTCCAAAGTTCCTGTTATTTGTACCAAGCCCCAGGCAGCAAAGTGCGCTGTTATGCATTCATCAAACTAATCGACAAGATAAGCGGTAACTCGCTAGCCGCGAGTGATCTTGAGTTTGTAGCTTTTGTTTATCTTTACCGTTTTGCGCTTTGGGAATTGTGATACATGTTACTAACCTAGTGAACAGGAATATGAATTAAAACATCTATTTTACTTAATAATTATAGTTTACAAAACTGAATTAACCGACTTCTCATGGATGCCTTTGTCAGAACTGGACCAAATTGAAATGGGACCACACGGGAAGCACCAGCTTTCAAATAAAAAAAAGAATCGTTAAAATCGTTTCACCCAGTCGAAAGCTACGAAGTAACAAACATAAATAAAAAACCAGTCGAATTGAGAACCTCCTCCTTTTTTAAGTCGGTTAAAAAGGCCCTTCCCTACGCGTCGAAGTACGATAAACGCCTACTTAAAAACCTTGTTGTTTCATCCGATGCGATGTTTGGAAAGAGACACTTAGAAAAAAGAAAGAGAGCGCAAGAACCTTTGGATCTGCTTTGTCATTTTTAAACTTTAGAACGAAGGAATTCCCCATATTTCATGACTCTAATACCCTTTGGCATGTTGTCTGTAAGCGACTCAGGATAAAACCTTTTTTTATAAGTACATATTTATTTCAAAGCAACTTTAACACATACTATACACCTATTCATCGCCAAAATATAAGCATTTAATAAAAATACAAGTTCATCAACACGACTTTTTAAAAGAAACACCAAGTATCAAAACCGTGGAACACAATAGCAATGCTCAGTAATCTAGCCCTTGGAAGCCGCGTGAAGGTCGGTGCATACACGGAAATACCCTCACCACACCATCAAGCAACAATTAATGGCTTTCTATTATCGAAAAGCTAAGTGGTATGTAGGCATGCCTTTATAAACCACAACAAAACAATATACAATAAGCAGCCAAGTGCGTGTCATGCCACACGCAAAGTAGGGTTCCGGTAGGGTTTACATTATAATTTATGGAAACGTAAAATATTATGAACACACGAGTTATCTTAGTTTGAATGAAATTTGCACGAAATTTTCATTTCTCACTTCTCTTAGTAAATTTTTTAATTTGATCGACAATAGTCATTAGTATACAAGTTAACGAGTAATAACTCTGTTACGGATCGAATGAGCTCTATTCCACGCGCAACGTTCGAGGCAGCAACATCTCTCAATACTACTTGCGAAGTTATTGTAACGTGAAATTATTACCACCAAATACAGTCCACAGTTGAAAAGAAGAAACACTGAATTAATTTATCGAAGAGGCGAAGCCATCCTGAAAGCGAAGAAGTAGGACCCTTTCAAACTCGTTAACTTGTATACTACTTAGCCGTGATAGTTTTACTTTAAATATCATCATATACTCATATGTAACATATTTAACATGATTTTTTCATATCTCCAAAGTCAACCATTTAGCCGGTTGAGGGGGGTAGAGGAAGACTCTTGACTCGAACAAAAATTATCACTTCATAATCTTAATATTTCGTAAATAGGTCTGGATTTTGCATACCCCCCATGTTTTTTGATTACCTATTTAACGATACTCCACACGATGGGGTAGTAGGCTTGACACGCACTTGGTCGCTTATTTTTAATTATTTTGTCATAATGCCCAGGAAATATATTAAATTTTAATTCATATTATTTTGATGTAAGTATCTAAGTATGTAAGTACTTTTACTATCTAGTAACTTTTACTCTTATATTCGTTTTTTGCCCACCCAGGGCAAATATTTGTGTGATGAGCATGGATGTTTGTTCTGTGTCTGGGTGTTTCTATGTATCATATATATATATATATTCACAAAAAAAGTATATAAGTATATGTATTATATCAGCCGTCTACTTCCATAGTACAAGCTTTGCTTAGTTTGGGCTAGATGGTGTTGTGTGAAATGTCCACAAAATATTATTTATTTTTATACAAATAATATCGTGAAAAATAATTGTAATGTCTCACCATAACTCCTCCCCCAATCAGGTGACAGCTGTAAGATCCTCTTGTCAACAACTCCAGTACTGGTGACTTCCCTATGCGCTGTCAAGGCATTATAGTCCATATCGTCCCAGCCTCGAGGAGTTTTGTTATATACTAGGTATCTTGTTAACTGGTCCATTTTGAACCTTAATGCAAAAATTCTGAGAGTTCTAAGTTCCAGTCTGATTGCTAGAGACTTAAAAAATATATTTATGATTCTGAGACAAGATATAGATGTAAATGACAACTTTAAGATAAAATAATTTTTTTTTAAGAAATAATATTTTAGTTTATTAGGTCAAAATACAAATAAATATATTTTCAAAAGAAACAAATTGATATAAAGTACCTACGATAATAAATTATATGCACGATAAATTTATTTTATTCGAAATTTGAAAATTTCATATAGTTTTATTTTTAAAAGTGTTCTGCAACAATAATTATTCTATTTTTAAAACGAGTCTTGTTTTCTATAACAATTTATACCCGATCGTCAAATATTTGAAGCTTCAATTTTCGATTTTCAAAACAATAATTCTATTTTTTAAATGAGTATTGTTGCGGATTATTGTACAGATCTTTGTGTGTGGTGTGTTTTAGACCACGTCGTATCACGAAGAAACAAACTTGACTAGTAGTCGACGTGCATGCAGTGAAATCAGGAATTCCTGTGTTCCACGTACGACAATTTGCACTCTCTTTGCCTACCATTACAATAGTACAATATAATGTCTCTGTCCGACTGTCTGTGAAAATAAGAATTATTCTTTAGCGGTTACCGTTAGTTAATAATAATAATAAATAATAATGTTGACTCGACGACCATTGTTCCGATAGTCGTATCGGCAAACGGTTTAATAGCGAAGATCCTTGACCAACATCTTAAGAGGCTCTCGCTTGATGGTTGGGTCACGGGTCGAATGCAGAAGGCAGTTATCTTGGACACGGCACGCATTGTCAGGAGGTTCCTCACTCTGTAACCTCCACCGCCAGCAGCTTGGGCCCTGCCCCGTTGCCGGTGGCAATCTAGGTGTAGGTTTTTATAATGTTTTTAATGTGATTTTATAAAAATATTGTAAAAATGTATACTTAAGAAAATAAACAAATACATGGATAATAAATAATAATAATTTATTTAATTAAAGTTTTCACAAAAGTATATACGGTTGCTGTTGCCGTACTAGGCTCACGGCCTGTGTTACGGCGTACAGTGCCCTCCCCGAACTATTCACAATACAGTTAGCAGTAAACTTGCTCAAATATTTTTTTTTAAATATATAGACAATTAACTTTTGCACACAATTATTATGTACCTAATTAGAAATTAATAGAAAAATAATTTTGAAACAATTATTATTTAATTTTGTACGTAATTGGTATGTACAATTAAAAAAAAACAATAAAAAAACTATTAAGGACAATATTTATGTAAATAATAAAAAAAAAACAGTTTTATTAATACTAAAAATTTGGTTATTTGAAACTGTCATTATTGAAAAGATGTTAATATTCATGGTTTACTCCAATTATTACAATAAATACATTAAAAAAAAACATCATTGTAACATAAAATTTGCTCTAATCATTGAGATGTGCCTATGTGACTGGCCTTGTGGCTCAGTTGGTAGTGTGTTTACGTCTACCTGCTGAACTGAAAGGTCGTGGGTTCAATCCCCACCCAGGGCAAACATTTGTGTGATGCACATGGATGTTTGTTCTGTGTCTGGATGTTTCTATGTATCATATTATGTATATACTTACAAAAAAAAGTATATATGTATTCTATCATCCATCTAGTTCCATAGTACAAGCTTTGCTTAGTTTGGGCTAGATGGCGTTGTGTGAAATGTCCACAAATATTTATTTATTTATTTTATTTATTATTTTAATAATAATCTATCTCTATTATCTATCTCTAATATATTCTAATATATTTATTTTATAAATTACTAGATGCGCCCCGCGATATCACCCGCGTAATGATGAAAAACGGTGATGATGTTGATTATACAGCCTATGTCCTTTTTCAGGTCCGATAAGGTCTCTGTGCCAAGTTTTCGATTGTTTCAGCCGTTTAGCAGTAGCAACCAGACAGACAGACAAAGTATTTTCGCTTTTATAATATTATTTAAGATTATGAAATATTTCGCAAACACTGCAAGTGGCAGTAGCTAGTTCTCGTAAACAAACGACTCTTGAAATTTCAGTGTTTCGTGTGAATTTAAAATAGTTTCTTGTTTGGAAATAGCCTATTTAAGCTCGCAAGGTGTGGAATAGAACGCAAAGGAATACCTAGGGCTTAAATAAAGATAATACATTTAATAAATCAGACACCAATACTTCTAAGCCTCAAAGACATCCTTGCACTATTTATACAGGATATAACACTATGTGATGAACATACTTCAAGGGGTCATTGTACTCATCAAGATGTACTACATCGAAAGTTCTGAGAACTAATATTTGCCATACTTTTACTTCATATTCAATTAACAAACCTCTTTATAGATAAACTATCTGGGGGCACGGCAGTGGCCCCGGCCAAGTAAAGCAGCAAGGCCACGCCGTACCAGGGCAAACATTTGTGTGATGAGCATGGATGTTTGTTCTGTATCTGGGTGTTTCTATGTATCATGTGTATATATTTACAACAAAAAAAAAGTATATATGTATTCTATCAGCCATCTAGTCCATAGTACAAGCTTTGCTTAGTTTGGGCTAGATGGTGTTGTGTGAAATGTCCACAAATATTTATTATTTATTTATTGTTTTTTTTTTTTTTTTACTGTAATATAATTATAATATACGGAATAGATCCATGTTTGACTTCCAACTCGTTTAATTGTTAGCGCATGTATACCCGAGGATAGAGATCGATGATTTTGAAGAAATTATCTATTAACTCTAGCCTTGAAAATTCCAAGATCGTAAATCTCGAAAAATATAAAACACCTCAAAATATTAAAAAATAAGAGTCCTACACAATAATCCAAATAAGTAGGTATAACGCTGTATTGGGTGCAGTGTGCCATTCTACGATTACAAAGACTGACAGTCCGATAAACTGGAGCGGCATACTTCGTGGTGCGGGCCAATTACAAATCATTCTAATTTTAAACAGTGATGTTTCGAAACTTAAGCGATTTTGATACTTGCAATTAATTAATCCTTATCCTTAACGTACTTATAGCGAATGTTTTATAAAATATTAAAACTCGATTCAAAGATTCTGCAGAGTTCGTGTTCACTGGTAAGATATAGTGGGTGGTTGATAGTAGGCTCATTGTGATTTTCTTTTATTATCTATACTTGAGCTTGACCACCAACTAACCTGATGTTAAACGACGTTGCGGTCCACGATGGAGCACTCTTACCTAGACGAAAATAATTCACTCACAATTAAAAGTCACGTTATATAAAATGAGATGGGTCTCATATCTCTAAGGAAGCGTATTGCACAATTTAGCATTCCTCACAAAGAAAGTGAAATTAAAGTAAGCTTTTATAGCAACTACATATTAATGACTTTCAAATACAAACTCAATCAAATCCATTGTTGAGTTGTCACTGTCGAAAACCGGTGGTAGGTGAAAAACACTGAAGGTATCTGTTTTTTATACAAATGAAAAGATACATTTCATATATCGTCAGTGTATTTTGCATTACAGTATCGAGTACTCGTAATTTTTTATAAATATATTATAAACAAAACACTTCTCTAAACAATCACGGTCATTCATTAAAGCACTTTATTAATGGGATAGTTACCGTGGTTCACGTTAATTTTGAGCTCCCGATATTTCGGCACAGTTACGTGCACCATGTTCACGGGCGGCTAAAGAATGCGGGTGGATGATACGGTTAAGAGCAGACATCTGTCTACCCTCTTTCAAAGCAAGTAGAGATTAATATTGCAAATATATAAACAAATTTTAAACTTTCGTCTAAATGAATACGAGTGAGTTTCCGGCAGCCTAGTGGTGAGACCGTCCGACTTGCGATCCGCAGGTCCTGGGTTCGAATCCCACGGCACGCACCTCTGTCTTTTCGAAGTTATGTGCGTATTGTAGATTGCCGCCAACTTCAAACGGTGAAGGAAAACATCGTGAGGAAACCTACATGTCTGAGACTTCTCAATGATCTTGAAGATGTGTGAAGTCTGCCAACCCGCACTTGGCCAGCGTGGCAGACTATGGCCTAACCCTTCTCACAATGAGAAGATGGCCCGTTCCCAGCAGTGGGACAGTTTGTACAAACAGGGCTGATAAAAAAAAAAAAAAAAAACGAGTAACATACTATATTATATATACTATATTCGTTGGTACTAGTACCAACTCCATTAAATCCGTGCAGTTGTTACTGTCAAATACCAGCGGTAGACGATAAGCACTGCAGGTGTTCGCTTCACATACAAATGAAACATTTTAATTAATAATTACCACTGTATTTTACATTAACGTAATGAGTACTCGTAAATTTTGCAGACAACGGTTTCCGTAATTAGTTCAAAGTTGTAACATGTCTCATAGAACGTTTAAATTAAATATGATTTTGCATGATTTGTATATGCTTGAACCCATTACAGATTAGTCGGTTGTGTTATAGATTTTCGAGATTAAGGATGCGGGTTTGAATCCCAAGTAGGAACTTGAGCTTTTAGTGAAGGAAAACATTGTAAGAAAACTGTTTACATGGAGGTCGAGAACTTTTTAGTACCCAACAATATTTTTATTCAGTTTTTAGTTACAAACCAAGTAAAAAAAAAGAACAAGACGTTTAAGATATGTCATCAAACCGCTGCATAAACGAGGATTTCGCATCAGGCGCTCAAAATCGTCCGGACTTAATGAGGTCTAAAGAGTAACTTTTAGACCTCTTCAAACGATTAAAATAATTTAGATTTTTAAATTAAATCTATGCGACAAAATAGATGTCTTTAAATTTCTCAATCTAAATTAGACTTAAACGCGATGACATTGAGTTTAAATTGTTGAGGAATGTCTCATTATTTATACCGGCTTTCTCGTAGTCTCCGGGAAGCCTCGCGGCGGTAATTATTAAAAACACAACCACACACACAACTCCTTACACCCACACATACACACTCGCACACACTTTTTCACACAACCTTTCACACTATAAAAAATCTAGAATCACTAATATATAAATTTACAATTATAATTACTATAGATCGCAAAGTGGGCAAAAGTCCAGTTAGAAAACTGTACCCAGCTACACAGGCTCTAATAAGACCTAGTGCTGGGCCCAGAGAATTTAAATGGTATAACTTAACCTACAAATAGCGCATAGAAAATAAGAGTCTGTATACCTACTGTTTATATTTTTTGTAAGAACAAATAAACCTTTTTATTATTATTATTATTAATTAAAATTCTGTAAGTTCATCATTGTTGGGACATGGGTATCCGGCAACTTAGGACACTTTATTCGTGAATTTTGTTTTAGACTTTGTGCCATGTGATAATAACATGATTGCCTCAAACACTCCGGAAACCTCATTTGTCATCAAGTTCAAAGCTGTGTATGTTTACCATCTTTTACCACACGATCTCGGTTTAAATACCAAGAAAATCTGCTATTTATTATAAGAATATAACAAGATTATTTCTCTTTACATATTACATATACTTACAATTGACCGTCAACTCACCTGATTGAACATATAACATTTTTTTTATTATTTTAAATTAAAAAAATAATATTACAAATCGTTTAGTGTAATAGGATTTTAAGTAAAAAACTTACCATGATAAAAGATGCTGTAATAATTCTTATTCTTCCGTACAGGCGACATAAATACTTTTTCTCGTTCACTCACAACCTCCGTCATCTCTTTCCCTACACCAACTCCGCTGCTACCGGGCAACTGACTCATTTTAACAGAAAAACAAAACTAAGCGCAATTTAATAAAACCTAAGTACAAAAAAACACGACTTGTAAGCACGAAAATTATCACCGTGTGAATTCTCTCACAGTGTCTAGCCTAGAGTAGCAGAAAACATAATAACAGCTGGAAGAAACAGCCAAAAACATTCAAGAAAGAAGTGATAAACTTGGTGAAAAATGTGGACCGCAAACATATGGCTGAAGGGTAGTTTTGAAGGAGTTTCCGACATAAGGCCGCGCCGTAGCTGATTTTCTTTTTAACAGCTTCGAGACATGAGCTAATTTGATTTGTTTTTATTCGTCCAGACTAAATTAAATTCTGAAACATAATGAGCTCTTCAAAATTTGTCAAGCGATATATAATTTTCGCTTTATTTTTAAAATTTCACGGGTTAGTACATTAAAACTCGCATAACAGTTAAAAAGTTGAATAATCACATGTGAAAATAAATGAAATAAAATTAAGTCACGCAGTAAATATTATTTCATTATTTATGCAGCCCAGTTGCGGTCAGCATGCTGGGTATGCTGCCTACTGATAGTGGCTTTGAGCATGAGATGGATGCAAATGGATTGTCTTTAGGCCTTTATCGGTCTGGGGGTAATCGATTTGCTTTTTGTGTAGTAATTTAGTTAAGTATGGTAATTGTGTAGTTTGTATAGTTTTGTTGTAGTTAATAAAGGCATTTGCCCTATTAAATAATGTAAACAGAATGACACGATAATATAAAAAATAATTTTAGATTGTTGCAAACATGATCAATTACAAAAAATACCTGACTTAGCTATAAGGACAAAAAAGCTGTTTGAATTTTGAATTTCCCGCCGCATGTGTCACGTACCACCTTAAATATCATTAAGCTGTAAGTATTACGTGCAAAAAACAAATTCTAACCTTTATCCCTCGAGATATGAAAAACTTTGTTGAGGACTGGAGGTTTCTCTTGTTCCTTCTTCTTTGCATTTTGTGTTAAATTCATCTTGACGGTTTTCCATCGGCTTGCCACATTGTTATTCATTTTTGGTGTAACGTTCACGTCTCGCAAAAAGTTTTAAGTGCCTGTTGTATTTGAATGAAACGAATACTGAAGTTTGCAGGCGTTAGCGAGTGCTATGTACCTACCTATGTGTTTAGCGAGAGTCGCGGCTTGTGTGGTTTTGATACTTGTTTATCAAGTAGATGTCTGACATGATAAAATAGATAGATTTGTACAATAACTAACTGTAAATGGTACGTGGAAACTTAGATTTTTTTTTTCTAAGGTTTTCGCGTTTAGTTAATAATAAGGCTAGTCAATCAACTTAAAATAATTACTTACACAAGTCAAAACTGTTTTAATAAAACTATTTCATTTAAATTAACGTTAACTCATAATCACGTTCGTAGTATCTAACAAGATACCCTGTTTTAAGGTCACATAAATGTATATGTAACTACAGAAACCTACATTGCGCGTGGCACGACACGCACTTGGCCATTTATTTATAAGTTCATTGCCATTTTTTATACTTTCAAAAATGTTAGTGCGAGCGAGACGGACGATGATCGAACCACAGACTGGACGATAAGACCATCAAGTATCAAGTCGAGTAAGTCCTTGTAGTTTAATAGAAGAGTCATATAAAGGGCTTAACTTAGCAAACGAAGGTCACGTTTAGTCCTATTATGACCCCAACAAATTGTATACCATTATTGGCGCCTTAGAAAACTATTATCGTTTCGAATAGGGTCTTTACTAGTATGTAGAGGTGAAGGTATGAATCAGAAGTGGTTTAACAGAAGTGACTTGCACTAAAAATTCAAAGTTTATTGACTGACAATATTTTTCTGCTGGGTAGTTTGATAAAGTATCGATTGGCTGTCTTATTGTCTGTCTCATTGAATTGTTTGTCATAAAGTTTGCAAAATTAATGTATCGGTATAATTTCCAGCGTATGAATCATTTTCTAAATGACAGCAATAAACTTTTTATTCGGGTATGTATGTACAGAACACACTGCTAATTATGTAAAGTTTTTGCTCAACTGCGTAAGAAGAGGCTATGTTTTTCGACTGTAAATGTTTTTTTTTTTTTTTTTTATATAGAAATAGGTTTGCGCTTGACCGCCAACTCGCCTGATGTTAAGCGACGTTGCGGTCTACGATGAAGCGCGCTTACCTAGAAGAAACCAATTCACTCGAGATTTAAAGACACCCAGATTATATCTATCGGGAAAGACCCACTCAGGAAGCGTATTCCATATTCTAGCAGTCCGCACCATGAAAGTGGAACTAAAGCGTTTCGTTCGGGTTTTTGGAATATCCACCATGAAACGGTGACGCTTTTTCGTGTTTCTGACTGTCCGATAGTAAAAAGGGCAAGGGGGAATTATATGATGCAGATCAGATGCACACTCACCGAAATGAATCCGATAAAAAACCGATAAGCTAGCAACTTTGCGGCGGTGCTCCAAGCTTTGGAGTTTTGCACGAACAAGAGAATCGTTACCAATGAGTTTCCTAGCACGTTTCTCAACTGATTCCAAGGCTTCAAGTTGGTACTTAGCCGAGCCATCCCAAAGATGGGAACAGTACTCCAAGCACGACCGAACTTGTGCTTGATATAGTAATAGCAATTGTTCCGGCGTGATGTACCGGCGCACCTTCGAGAGGATGCCCAGCTTTTTTGCAGCTAGCTGAGCCTTAGACTCAATATAGGAGCCGAAGTTGAGAGTTGACGTGAGAGTTACACCCAGAAGTTCAAGGTTTTTATTTATCGGCACGGACACACCTCGGAAAGTATGTTTCTATATGATCGTCTGCAGCCCAAACGGCTTGACCGATTTTGATGTACGAGGTAAGAAGAGAGGATTGTTTGTCAGCCATTTTGATAATATTTTGGAACAAGCATTCGATAATTAATTTTGAACATGAATTTCGTATATTATATTGTTATGTGAAGTAGAACTCGCTCACGGAGACACTTTTGCACCAATTATTGTCACAATTATCTATATTAAAAGTATCTCTATTAAACAAGTAAACTAACTCAAACAAGTATCTAAATTAAAAGTAAAACAAAATACCCAACTGCAGAAAAGCGATTTTCGCGGTCTAACTTGCGACTTCGTTACGCTTAGTACGCTGTTGTGTATACGCTTTTTGTGAGAAAGTATGCGTAAAGTCAGTGTAAAAGATTATAGTTGCGTATTCTTTAGAATAATTCTAGTAAAATTAGGTACTTATTACGAAAAAGTTCGGTGGAGCTTACGAAAAAACGCATTTTTTATTTTTGCGAGGGAATAATCTATTTTTTAAGACAAATCTAACGACACCCCGCACGTCAATATCGGTCAAGCCGTTTAGGCTGTAATCGATCATATAGAAACATATATACATACACACATACATAGTTACGTATTCTTTAGAATAATTCTAGTAAAATTACTTAATACGAAAAAGTTCGGCGGAGCTTACGAAAAAACGCATTTTTTTATTTTTGCACGTATACACTCGAAAAACATGAACCTTCTTACGCAGTCGGATAAAAAGCTATGCGCGCGAGGTCTACTGTTCCAATATTAACACATTATATTGTTATTATTTTACCATTTTATATTTTGTATCTCGCTTATCCCGCTTAGTATAAGACGAGCTGGAACAGTTTGGAACTTAATCTCAGGCATGCTAGGAATAATATCAAATCTCTTGTAACACGTTCTAAAGTCTCATTACTGAGATCCGGATAAGCGATGCCTCACAGGAGCTAATAAACTGGATATAATGGCCACAGTGTAGATATTCGTCGAGAAGGATATGTTATGCCTTAGTTATGCGATTCTCATACAGTTCCCCAATATATTTCGGACGCACAAATGTAACAATTATCTATATTATAAAAAAAAATATACTCGACTTCATGACAGCTATTTTTGTAGTTTAACTGTTACGCTTGATATATAAAAAGTACTTTTTCATGACAATGAGAATCCTTGAAAATAGTTTTTGTAAAACCCCTTGTTTGTTGGGGGAGGGGTATGTATTTTACAATTTTATTACAAAAAAAGTAGCTGTCATTGACAGCATAAAATCTATCAACAAAAAATCTAAGAACACGGATTTTTGAGACAAATCTAAATCCATCTAGCCGTTTGGAAGATACGTATTATTTCTCCTCCAAGATACGAGGCAATAAAGAAATTTACAAATATATAAGATACGCGCGAAAACTACTACCCTCCACACACCGTCAGGTAAAAAGGAAAGTATGTAGGTACAGAGTGTTCTGTTTCGCTACCCTGTGTCTCGGGTTCGACATCGGACGAATGTGTCGCTCAATCACAGTCCGCACGAGCGTCGCACGTATTTGTTACTTTACAGGCTTCACTCCGCACTCGTATCCACTCGAGAGCTGGTCGTTTTTAGTGGAAGCTGTGGAGTGACTTTAATTTAATAACATGAAACCGTGGTTACGAATATGGAAAAATACTTTTCCGATCGACACCAGTACCGTACCATGAATATTAAGTTTAGTTCAAAACTAGTTACGAAACTATAGTTGCATACGCGTCCGAAGCGAAACTAACGTGGTTGTTACACATTTTATCTTAACAATTCGTGTTCTCACTTCTATTTTTGAGTCGAAATATCCGACTATTGTTTCAACCGCATACGGTGGTCTTTTGCATAAGGAGCAGCGGAGCCGTCACTCTCGAAGGACGTCTCGTCTGATACTGAAAAAAGTTGGTTCTTCTTGAGAAAAAGACCGCCGTATGAGGTTGAAACTATAGTCTGAGATATCGGCTCAAAAATAGATGTGAGTAACCCATACCTAAATAGTTCAAATTAAAGAGTGATTTTAAATAATTTTTATTATTTTATCTGCTATTTATACGTACAGTTCAATTGCTTATAGGTACTTCGCTTGACATTTTGCATTTTTTTGTTGTAAAAATTAAAGCTGATCTAAAGACCATTGACCTGTCTTAGTCAAGTGGCCTGTGAAGTAGAGTTTCTTCTACAGAACCCGTGGCTCAAAGGCCTTGAAAGGGCTGAGTTAAACTGAAAGGCTGAGTTCAGTTTTATCATATTGTACATAAAAATATCAGGGACAAAATACCTGAGAACTAACTACAAGAACTCGCTATTTTAAAGTAGGTAAACCTTATTTGTTTCGCTCAGACCAACTACCCATTGCGATCCGCAGGTCCTGGGTTCGAATCCCACGGCGCGCAAATCTGTCTTTTCGAAGTTATGTGCGTATTATTGATTGCCGCCAACTTCAAACGGTGAAGGAAAACATCATGAGGAAACCCACATGTCTGAGAGTTCTTAATGATCTTGAAGATGTGTGAAGTCTGCCAACCCGCACTTGGCCAGCGTGGCAGACTGTGGCCTAACCCTTCTCACAATGAGAAGATGGCCCGTTCCCAGCAGTGGGACAGTTTGTACAAACAGGGCGGATAAAAAAAAAAAACTACCCATTCGATACCGCATTGCATATTATAAATATATATTCGACAACATTATGAATTCATAATGTTACCTACCTACGCAATAAAAAGGATCATTTAATTTTTAGACCCGTCTGTCTGTCGATACATTTCAGCCTCATTAAAGATCCAATTCCAATGACGTATTAGGTTTTACCCAGCTCTGTGTGGCAAGCCTTTTTTTTAGCCTTTATTCATCTACATAGCTTTTTTACACATTTATCAAACTTTTACAATTGTCTTGCTATTACAGTTATGTCATATAAATTTTCCATTCATTATAATTATTATAAATCCGTTCATCGTCAATTATTTGTATCAATTGTACATATTTATAAAAGTTTCGTCAAATAAGTCCATATGTGTCATTTTTTTAGTTTGGTGTTTTTTCAGAACTGAGATTTGCCATGCTTTTACTTCACATTCAATTAGTATAATCTCTCTAAAGATAAAATCTCATCATCCAATTCTCTTTTCAGACTTGGTTTACCATCTTGGACGATACCGTCCGTCACCACCAGGCGATTTATGGTAAAATATCTAGCATATCTATAGTAGTCATGAGATCGAATCGGAAATGAAGAGATACGTAGACGTACAGGAGTCACCGATATAGCACAGCGGATTAGCAAGTTGAACTGGCAGTGGGCAGGGCACATAGCATGTAGAACTGATAGCCGATGGGGCCGAAAGGTTCTCGAGTGGAGACCACGTACCGGCAAGCGCAGCGTAGGAAGACCAGCCACGAGATGGACAGATGACCTCATATAAGTGGCGGGAAGACGCTGGATGCAAGCCGCTTCCAATCGATCTTTTTGGAAATCTATGGGGGAGGCCTATGTCCAGCAGTGGACTGCTTATGGCTGAGATGATGATGATGATGATGATATCTATAGTAGGCATTCAAAGCTTTAAAACAGTAGTTTCAATCTGGACCCAGTGTTTTACTGACCATAAAGCATCCTGCACAATCTCAACTGAGTTACGAGTCGCGCTACGATGCGATACGACAGAAACACTTTATTGGCCAGATCGAACAGAGACGAATGTTATTGCCGTTATGGGAAATTGTTTACAGTTATGGACGACTGGTTGGAAATATATAGTCTAACTCATAAGTAATGGATACCAGATAATAAATACATGTAAATTTTTGTGAATATATTCGTACAGCGCCATCTAGTCCCAGCTAAGTAAAGCTAATCATATAAACTATTAGTTCTAATAACAGTAGACCCCGTGAGCACAATCTTTGTAAAATTACTTGTTACATAAATGTATGTGGTTACAAGGTCAAAATTCTTGTTAAAGTAAGTTCGTATAAACGGAGTAGCCAACCCTTATATGTCAGAGTTATTAAGCCGACGAAAGGCCTCTGAACTGGCTTGAATTAAATATAAAATACATATTTGTCTATTAATAAGTTGTAATTGTACTGTAAGATGTACTGTACTGAAGATTGCTGTTTTTTAAAACAAACAACCGGTAAATACTTACAATTTAACATGTCATCCGATCCACGGTAGCGCTCAGAAAGAAATGCTACTCACGGTTACCCATCCGAAGATTGACCGATCCGTCCGTTGCTTGACATTGGTGATCGTTCGAGAACACCTAGTCAAGCTACGCCACGAGCTCTACGAACGCTACGCTAAAATTCTTGTTAAACATCCAGGACCTTACCGAAAAACGTTACTTAACTTAAACCAACGTCTTAATATATCTGTCTTCTTTCCGCAAGTGTCTTAACTTTAACTATCTCTGTCTTCTTTCTGTGTTATTACGTGTCAGTGAGAAGGTGACAAAATAAATAAATGCAATAAATGCATTGCATAAAGTTATGTAACGTTTTTTGGTAAGGCGGTAATGTTTTTTCCAAATATTTTCAAAATCGGCCAACAAATATAACCTCGTAGCATAAAGCTTCTGTACGAGAGTACCAATAAATATCCGGAAAAAAAACAAAAATCTTACTAGTTGACGCAGAGACACGTTCGCTTCGCTCACTTGATCAAATTGTCACCAAATCAACAATTGATTTTTCAGTGAATTCACACAATACGTAGTGGCCACATACGTATTGTGTACTCAGACCTTAAAAACACATGGATTACCTTATTATCTACTAAAAACTGATGAGTCAACGAATCAATTGTGAATTCGTTGGGATGAGTAAATTAAATGCTGTGGTAGAACATACTTAATTACCTATGTAAATATAAATATATACTAACATAATAACTATAATACATACTAAAATAATAACCCCTCCTTTTGGGATTGACAACGTTGAGTAAAAAGTGCGGAATCGAAAAGATCACTAACGCTGAGTTTGGAAATTTTATCAAGACGCGAATGTCGAAGTCTGTCCATATTTCACTATTTGGCCTCGTCAGCGCTCGAACGGACAAAACTTCAGCTTGCTTAGATGGAGCTTACTTTATGTGATAGATTGACAGTTGCTTAAATATATTTTATATAATTATTATATTCTCATACACAGTTTTTTTTACAACCAAGATAATATTTATTGTTCTAAATAATGCGTATCTACAATATTTTATAGCGATTTTACGCATACTTTCTCACAAAAAACGTAAACTCAACGTATCAAGCGTAACGAAATCGTAAGTCACAGAATATTATACTATATTATAAAAAATGTTATCAAAATATCAGCCAACAATGTTTTATGAGTAGGAAAAACTATCGCAGCATAATAATTATAATTTGCACTATTTCTACTCAGAAAGCAGAATATCAACTTAACATCATTAAAAAGCAAGAAAACTGTTTTTTTGTTTGGTGACCTCGCCGCGCGCTCGCTGCAAGCTCGCGGTAACCTCGCTACGTGCTCGCCTCGCTTTTATTAGGCCCTAAGTTAAATGTGATTTCTAAACATGTAAAATAATACTCCCAGTTTGCTTTTATCTGTAATTTCAAAATTATATTCAATCAAATGATGGATTCCGTTAATATAAGTCAGCTGAAATGAAAATTGAAGGCCAAAATATTAGTAATTAAATAAATAAAACATCGTTGTTATGAGAATATGAATCATAATTGCTATAAATAAATCTAATAATTCTACATCTAATAAATTATTGTTTGTTTAGCTATTTTTTTAAAGATATATTTTTATTAAATAATAAACAATTTTAATAAAAAATCTAATCCTTTTTCTCGGTTTCCATTCTGTAACGAGTATTGGATACGGTGGAGCGCCTCTTCGGGTTGTAGTTCACATTCAACTGGTACACTTTCGCTTCTTGTTGGACGATCATGTAGCGGCTAAGGTGACGGTCTGCCTGTGACCTTATGAACTGTAAAAACATAAATAGCATTCCTAATTAAACTTAAATCAGAATGTATTTGATGGCTGCCCTTGGCTTGCTCAACACTGCGGTCGGGAGGACATTAGTATCAACATCAACACTGCGGTCGGGAGGACATTAGTATCAACATCAACACTGCGGTCGGGAGGACATTAGTATCAACATCAACACTGCGGTCGGGAGGACATTAGTATCAACATCAACACTGCGGTCGGGAGGACATTAGTATCAACATCAACACTGCGGTCGGGAGGACATTAGTATCAACATCAAATCCTGAGTATCAAAACCGACGCCGACGATTACGTACGAAACTATATCCCCAGTTACGTTACAACATGCTGCTAGACTATTCTTGTTTTACTTCCATCATCATCATCACCCGCAACCTCCTTCTTTTTGGAAGTCGGTTAAAAATAGGAGAAATTTGCTACGAGGCTATTTTGGCCAATTTCAATAATATTTGGTAAAAACATTCGATAAGGTTACAATTTTGAACGCAAGCCTATTTTTTATAAATAATAAAAAATTAACAAGAAACTTAACATCAAGCGAGTTGGCGGTCAAGCGCAAATCTATTTCCATACAAAAAAAACTACTGGATGAAATAGGCTGAAATAAACCGATAGTGCCAAGGGTAATCTAATTTACTATGACACTACTGTCGAAGGAGTAGTGCCATGGGAAATACTGTTTTACCCATGGCACTACTGATAGTGCCATACAGTAGTGTCAAGGGAAATGAACGGAATTTAGAACATAAGCAGTAAACCTTGCCAGCCAAACTTTTTGTAAATAAGTACGAGTAAGTAAAGATCGTAATTACTTTTTCTTTCATTTACTAACCGTATGTGAATTAAACTCCTTCCTCATTTGTCTCACTTGATGATCCCGAGGTCCCCAGTCGAACTTAGGGACGAACATCTTTGACCAATTCTGAAATCACAAACAACCATGAAATTCCCGGCGCGTCGAACTACCTACGATGCACGCGTGGTTAAAAAGCTTGTCGTTTCATCCAATGCGATGTTTGAAAATGAAACTCTACAAAAAAACCGGACAAGTGAGAGTCATACTCGCCCACCGAGGGTTCCGTACAAACTAGTAAATAAAGGGGGGAAATCATATTTTTTTTATTTTCCTTCTTATATCGAAAAATATTTAAAAACCTGTTTTAACTAATGTTTACTAAGCTCTTTCATATGATACCCCACATGATACGGTTAATCCACTTTAAAATTTCGCCCCTCATTCCTTGCATAGAGACACTATTTTATTGTGATTAAATTAAAAATAATGACCGGTTTTCGGATTTTTTCCTATATGTGTACTCTAACACAATGCTTCTTGCCAAATTTCAGAGTTCTAGGTCAACGCGAAATACCCCATAGGTTTTGCGTTTTTTACGACATATTCGGCTGTAACTCTTTTTACGAAAACTGAGAAATTTTATTTTTCTATCTGCAGCAAGTTACTATGGATCTGCGTATATGGTTTTAATTTCAACTCGATACCTTCACGCGTTCCCGAGATATAGGTCTTGACACCCGGACGGACGAACGGACGGACAGACGGACAGATGGACAACAAAGTGATCCTATAAGGGTTCCGTTTTTTTCTATTGAGGTACGGAACACTAAAAAGAAAGACAGCGCCAGAACCCTTCGGTCTGCTTTCACTAATTTTATATAAAAAATGATAAAAATTATCAAAATCGGCCGATAAAATTAAAACGTACACCCAACAGCAGCGTATCAAGCGAAACTAAATCGTAAGTTAGACTGCAAAAACTGCTTTCCTGCAGTCGGTTATTTTGTTTTTATTTTAGTTAAAAGTACCTGGGCGACCGAGCTCCACTCGGATTTTTTATGACTGAAAATATGAGCAAACCCGGGTTCATTAAAATTGAAACCTAGCAAGATCGATTTATCGTCCTCTAATCGACCTACAAAACAAATTTCATTAAAATCGTTGGAGCCGTTTCCGACATTCAGATTATGTTTAAACAAGAACTGCTCGTTTAAAGGTATTAGATTAGTTAGATAGATCAATCGTAGATCTATATTTTTTTTTTTTTTTTTTTTTTTTTATCAGCCCTTTTTGTACAAACTGTCCCACTGCTGGGAACGGGCCATCTTCTCATTGTGAGAAGGGTTAGGCCATAGTCTGCCATGCTGGCCAAGTGCGGGTTGGCAGACTTCACACATCTTCAAGACCATTGATAACTCTCAGACATGTAGGTTTCCTCACGATGTTTTCCTTCACCGTTTGAAGTTGGCGGCAATCAACAATACGCACATAACTTCGAAAAGACAGAGGTGCGTGCCGTGGGATTCGAACTCAGGACCTGCGGATCGCAAGTCAGACGGTCTCACCACTAAGCTGCCGGGAACTTCCGTAGATCTATAATGTATTAAAAAAAAACATAGAGATGTTACCTGAGTATTCGAAGATATGTATTTGTAAGCGACATATATAATTCCGAACACGTACGGGACCCACACGACGCACCATTCTAGTGTCGTTAATACGAAATAATTCTGCTTATTTTTTCGCACATTGTATATAGCGTCTAGCATCAAGTACATTTTCACCTGCAAAAAATAATAATGCTATTAAGTATCCGCTTAATTTTTAGCAGACTTCCAAAAAGGAGGTTGGAGAAAAAAGTTTTTTAAACTATAATAATTAAAGTATGACGTCACAAGCACAACACAGGTAATCCGACGATCAGTGCGAGGCGCGTCACCGACTGAGAATGACGTTTGTGCTGCTCCTTTGAAAAAGACCGCTGAATGCGGTTGAAACTATAGTCGGAGTTTTCGACTCAAAGAGACGTGGGTGATCCGTAGTTTTTATTTGAAATGTGTGTAAACCACGTTAGTTTCCATAGTAAAAAAAAACAACGGGTTGCACTCCGGGAGTGCCGGCAGAAGTGAAAACTAAAAAATAAAATAGCAAAAAGACTGAATCGTGGATTTGAACCTCCGCCCTCCGATGGGCAAATTGAAATTTATATCGGTACGTGCATGTGTCGAAAATAAGCATTCAACGCAACGAAATGACGTCATGCTAGAAGGACAAACTTGTACATACATTAATGAACTTTAAATGCAGAAAGTCAGAATAGGTTTCTGAATATCAGTCTTACGATCTGACGCGAGTTTATTTTTTTTTACCCATTCCAAAAATGTACAAAAAACAACTATTATTTCTAAGTAAATATTTTATATTATTATTGTTAATACGCTAAATAAACACGGTTTATACTTGTTTATATAAACTCCCCAAATACTGAGCACAGGATATATTATTGTCATTGTGAGAAGGGTAAGGTCATAGTTCTGCCACACCGGCTAAATGCGGGTTGGTAAACTTCACACATCTTCAAGAACGTCATAAACTCTCATACACGTAGGTTTCCTAAAGATGTTTTCCTTCACCATTTGACAAAATACCTGACTGCATAACTGTTATTCATTACATCCACCCAAATTGCATTTTTTAAACATGAAAGTTGCCTATTTTTAACCCCCGACGCAAAAACGGGGTGTTATAAGTTTGACGTGCCTGTGTGTGTGTCTGTGGCATCGTAGCTCCTGAACGAATGAACCCATTATTTTTTTGTTTGAAAGATGAATTAGTCGGGAGTGTTTTTAGCTATAATATAATATATGTTTCATCAAAATCGGATCAGCTGTTTTTTCTCGGTTTTTGAGTTTTCTAAACGTATACCTGTTGTGTTTATCTTTTAAAACTGTTTATTTTGAATTTTTATACCTCAGTCGATAGGTTTGGAAGATTTTTTTTAACTTATATTTTTGCAGCTACAATTTACTACTAAGATTTTTTTATTATTTTAATACACCCAATGACACTTGCGCAATAAAAACAATTCTAACAATGCATCATTCATCATGCCTCCCTTGCATCGTACACTCACGTAAGAAAAGAAAAACAAATCGTACTAACAAAATAATACGGTGGAGTTAACCTCCACAAGATTTGTTCAATCTTGGTCGGCGGATAACCAAAATGAAATATGACGTCATCGATGAATCTTCCCACGGGATACAAGTAATAAACGCCAATAACTTCAACTAAGTTCGTGAAACCCGTGGTACATAGGTACATATGAATAAAGTTCTGAAAAATACAAAACTAATCTAAGAAAACTCCACACGTGAAGTTGTTGACAAATACGTCTACATAAGACAAACGGTACAATTAGGCAGGTCCAACTTACGGACTCGGGGGGGGTCCGTCACGTGACGAGCGTAGCCCCAGAGATGGCGACAAGGAAGAAGAGTGGATATCTCCAGCTCCACTCCTATTAGGGACCAGAGCGGCGCCGGGCCATACCGGGCACTCTGCCTGGGCGGGACTCCCACATAACCACGCAGCCTCCCCTGGGGCTCAGTGTGTATCCATAAAGGATTTCCTCTGAGTCAAAAAAAGGCAGGTCCAACTTACGAGAGAGGTCAATTTTCAAATCCAACTCGGCTGGGCAGCGTAAGGAAAACTTAAAAGCATCTTTTCGGTAAATATCCAAGTTTATGACCAGTGTGTGTTACCAGTGATGATATAGGGCAATGAAACGTGGTTCCTAACTATAGGCCTCATAAGGACGCTCAAGGTCACGCATCGAGCTATGGAGAGGGCTATGGTCGGAGTTTCTCTGCGAGATCGAATCAGAAATGATGAGATCACATCAAACCCTACTTTGCGCGTGGCACGACACGTGTTTGGCCAGTCATTATTTAGAGTTTCGAGAGAATAAAGTAAGTAAGTAAGTTCGTATAGACTGAGTGACCAGCCCTATAGTCAGAGTTATTAAGCCGCCGAAAGGCCTCTGACTTGGCTTGACGATTGCTGAACAACAGGGACCTACAATTTAACGTGTCATCCGACCCACGGTAGCGCTCAGAATGAAATGCCACTCACGGTCACCCATCCGAAGACTGACCGGTCCGTCCGTTGCTTAACTTTGGTGATCGTTCGGGAACACCTAGTCAAGCTACGCCACGAGCGCTACAAAGAGAGAATTATAAAATGTTATTACCGGGTACTCAGCAAAAACATATGTCAATATAGATATTACAGGCGCGATTACATCCACCATCCATTCTCTTACAAATGTCCACTCGAAAACTATTACTTCCAATAGACATCGATACGATATGACCTGGAACAATAAATACATGTGTGTCAATTATATCATAATTACATATGTACCCTTGTAACCCTTCTCACAATGAGAAGATGGCCCGTTCCCAGCAGTGGGACAGTTTGTACAAACAGGGCTGATAATATAAAATAAAAGATATGTACATTGTACCATAATTGTAATGTACAATGTACATGCACTGTTCTTAATAAAAAATATAGTTTGTTCCTACCATTTTGTAAACCTTTGTTTTTTTAATACTTTAATAGGCTTGCGCTTGACCACTAACTCGCCTGATACGGTCTACGGTGCAATAAAGTTGATAAAAACTACGCAATTCGTTTACTTGGATGACTTTTTACAGTTATTTTGTTATAAAAACCAAAGTATTGAACCGATTTTAATTAAATTGATATGAGACCACCTCTGAAATAAGACAACCAAACAAAATCGTATCATAATTGGCGAAGTTATCGATGTACATATAAAAAAATACAATAAAAACATACAGTCGAATTGAGAAACTCCTTCTTTTTGGAAGTCGGTAAAAATTGACTCTGCCACATGGTTCACGTGAGGTGAACAGTTGAACGTAAAACAGGAAGTTAACTTGGGATTTTCAACGATTATAATGGCTCGTTGTTGTCAAGTAGTCTAGTAAAAATAAGATTTGTAGCAACATAAAAGACAAATAAGTGTATTGCTATTTAAATGAATGTACTGGTGTTTTGAAATACGTTTGACACGATTTCATAATGATATTATAAAAGCTAATTTTGTTACCTTTACACGCTCAAACGGCTGAACCGATCGTTATGAAAATTAGTATAGAGATAGCTTTGGACCTGGAGACGGACATAAGCTACTTATCATCATCATAATCATCACCGTTTTTCATAACTACGCGAGTGAAACCACGGAATGCAGCTAGTCTATAAATCGGGGATTATTGTTGATCTATGATATTTAGTTATTTTCCTATCATAATTTCAAAGAATCACTCCAGTTGCAAGTACTGTGATCTGCTCCATACAAACGAATTTATTTTTACTAGACTAAAGAGTCGAGAGATTGAACCTGATAAGCGCAGGAGTGCCATTCCAGAGGTGGGAGTAATCATACGCCTAAACGGCCTGACCCATCTTGATGAGGTGTCGTTAGATCCGTCTTCACTCGCTGAGTGTCAGAAGCTATTTTTTTTTGTAATAATAATACATTTTTCGCAAAAATAAAAATTCGTGTTTTCGTAACCTCCAACAAACTTTTTTTTAATAATTAAGTAATTTTACTAGAATTATTCTATAGAACGCGTATTTGTAATCTTTTACATCAATTTTACTAAAAAATTACACTCAACAGCATATCAAATGCCCCGTAAAAAAGAGTTACCTTATGACTCACATCTTTAAATGGAAACGAGATTATAGCGACGAAAATATCAGTAAATTCATTCAATGTATCAGCAGTCTCACTTTTTCTGACGTGTATAATGCGGAGAATGCAGATGCAGCTTACAATGAGTTTATTGAAATCTATTTGCTAATCTACAACCTTTGCTTTCCTACAGTACGGGTAAAAATTCCATTAAATAAGCGGCCTAAATGGCTAAGTAAAGGCATAAAAGTCTGTTCCAAACGAAAACGATTTCTTCTGTGGAAATTTAGACGATCCTCAAACAATACTGATAGAATTAACTTTAAACAATACTCAGCTAGACTCAAACGAGTAATAAAACAGACACAAAAGGCGCAAAATAATTATTACATACAGCAATCTAGTAATAAATCTAAGGCCGTATGGGACATAATAAATAAAAATAAACAAAATAATATCAAAGAAAACATCACACACATTAAAGTAGGCGGTGTAGTGATATCAGATCCAAAACAAATTGCTCAAAGTTTTAATAATTTCTTTATAGACGAAATAGAACAAAAATCAGTCAACAACAAGGTAGAAATTAAAATCCCCTACCATTCTAAACCTAATTCCTGTTTCATGGAACCAACTAACCAAACTGAAATAGAAAATGTTATACAGTCTCTAAAAAATACAAATAGCACAGGTTATGATGGTATTTGCTCTAGAATAGTGAAGCTCTCTGTCAAATTCATAGCGCCTGTGCTTAGCCATATTATAAATAGTAGTATTGAAAACGGACTATTCCCCAATAAACTAAAGACTTCTGTTGTAATACCGCTTCATAAAAAACAAGACAAGGAAGATATGCGTTTTTATAGACCGATTGCTCTAATTCCTGTATTTTCTAAAATTTTTGAAAGGATTATTCATAAGCGACTGAACAATTATTTTGAAAGTAATAACATATTCGTACCTGAACAAATTGGGTTTAGGAAAGGCAAATCTATAAATCAGGCACTTTTAAATCTTATTGAAAAGGTCTACAGAGGTCTTGATAGTAAAAAAAGGGTCACTGCTCTCTTAATGGACATGACAAAAGCGTTTGACCACGTAGACCACAACATCTTATTAAGAAAGCTGGAACATTATGGTATTAGAGGCAATATTTTAAAATTAATCACATCCTATCTAAAAAACAGACGACAATATACAGAAATTACTAGATTAAATATGAAATCAAAAACTGAAGACAAATACCGATCCGACTGCAGAAATGTCAAGTATGGAGTGCCGCAAGGAAGCATATTAGGACCTCTATTATTCCTAATATACATTAATGATTTTCCTCATGCTATTAACCATCCAATGGTTATGTTTGCAGATGATAGTACCGCTATTTTCACTGACAACGGAAACGGTAAACACGAAATTGACATTAATAATTCTTTAGAACGACTAATTGATTGGCTACGACATAATAATTTGAAAATTAATTTGGACAAAACTCACATAATGACATTTAAAAATATTAACTCAAAATTTGACATTTTAAATATAAATTATAATTGTAAGAATATTGACGAAATTAGTACAGTAAAATTTTTAGGCGTATACATTGATTCCAACATGTCGTGGAATTCACACGTGGAGCACATTTGTACAAAGTTGAACCAATTTTCATATGCATTATACATGTTGCGAAAGGTAGCTAATAATAAAGCGATTTTGAATGCTTATCATGCATATGTGGGTTCTTTGTTACGATATGGAGTTCTTCTCTGGGGAAACTCGGCGCAAAGAGAGTCTGCATTTAAAGCCCAAAAAAAGTGCATTAGGGCTATGTGTAGACTGAAACAACGGGACTCATGTAAGCCGTATTTTCAAAAGTTAAAACTGCTGACCCTCCCTTCGGTGTATATTTACGAATCGGCCTTAAATGTAAGAAGTAATCTGTCTGAATTCAAAACACTAACAACAAGACGGCATCAAAAAGTACTGTGTATACCTAAGTGCCATAAAGCTCTATTAAATAGAAGTGTATTTATAAAGAGGATACAAATATATAATAAACTACCACAATTAGTAAAAGAAACTGAAAATATAGACACCTTTAAATTTAGGCTAAAACAGTTCCTTATAGATAAGGCATATTACACTCTGGATGAATTTCTAAAAGATAAAATATAGGATAGAATTAGAATTTTGACATATATAATTTAACTTGACATTTATAATTGAACTTGACATCTATAATTGTTACGTTGATTGATATTAATAATAAAGTAGATATAATTATATAAGTGTCTATAATGAATATTAAATGTTTAAAATATTAGTAAATTTGCACGCCTCAAAGGGGTTAGATGTAGAGATACTTACTAAATATATTATTATTTAAGACCTATTTATTGTACCTATGTCTTAGCAAATAAATCAATTTGAATTTGAATTTGAATTTGAATTTGATCAAGCATAACGAAATCGTAAACTCTTTTCTGCAGTCGGATATTTTCTTTTTCTTTTAAAGATATTGTTAGAGATTGTTAGTACAGATTGACAGAAAATACATCGGGTTGCGCTCCGGAAGTGCCGGCAGAAGTGAAAACTAAAAAATAAAATAGCAAAAAGACGGACTCGTGAAGGATTTGAACCTCCGCCCTCCGATTGACAAATTAAAATTTATATGGGTGCTCTAACCTATTGAGCTAACGAGTCTTACGTGCATGTGTCGAAAATAAGCATTCGGAGCAACGAAATGACGTTATACTAGAAGGACAAACTTGTACATACAATAATGAACTTTAAATGCAGGACGTTAGAATAGGTTTCTGACTGTCAGTCTTACGATCTGACGATCTGACGCGAGTTTAATTTTTTTTTCCCATCCCAAAAATGCACAACGCCGCTAAAGAAGTTTTCACTTCAAAAATAGCAAGCAAAGTGCCACGAAAACGCTGAATGCAAGTCGCTTCTAACCGGTCTTTTTGGACATCCACAGGCTTGTGTCCAGCAGTAGACTTCTTGTGTTTCTGTTGTGTTTTTCTTCTCTTTTCTACTTGTTGTGTGTTTCGAGTATAATGCATGAGTGAGATAAAGATAAAGATAAAGATTTTAGGAAAATAAAACAAAGCAACAACATGTTACTACGACGTTCCCACCAAAAAACCATAAGTGTACTTACTAATGACATAATATCTCCTGTTATCCCGATGGCATAAAATAAGATGGTATACACTTCCCCCCAGTAGAACTACGAGAAGAATAACGGCCACAGGAACATCCATGAGAATGGATCTGCAAGTGCAACATAATTACATGTATCTTAATTATAAGAAAAACAAAATACCCGATTGCAGAAAAGCAGTTTTGCAGTCAAGATTTCGTTACGCTTGATACGCTGTTGAGTGTACGTTTTTTGTGAGAAAGTATGCGTAAAATCGCTGAAAAAGATTATAAATGCGCATTTTTTAATAATAATACTAGTAAAAACACTTGCTTATTACGAAATGTTCGTTGGAGGTTGCGAAAAAACACAAGCTAAAACTTCCAAAGCTGCGCCTATGCGTGGTTTCAACTAAGAACTTACTATGGAAACTAACGTAGTTTTCACACATTTTAAATAAAAACTACGGGTCACTTACGTCTGTTTTAAGCCAAAAAATCCGACTATAGTTTCAACCGCATTCGGCGGTCTTTTTCAAAGGAGCAGCGCAAAAGTCACTCTTGGTCGGTGTTGCGAGGCGCGTCACCGACTGAAAGTGACTTTTGTGACACCCGCTAATGACGTGCCAGACATCCTTGCCGGCCGACTACCTCTCACGTGTCATCATCTTCGCCATGCCTCGACCGTCTTGTCAAAAGATAAGTCCCTCTTCCAGGGCAACCACGAACCAACCACAACTTACGAACCTAAATTTCTGTAGCCATCTAACTTTTCTAATAAGCTTGTAAAACTATTAACTTTTTTAATTCTCTCCGGCCGCCCACTGCTAGGGCCTAAGGCTAGGCTAAAGTGGCGCCCAACGTGGGGCAACGTGGGTTTAGGGTCGTAAAAGGTACTTACTAGAAAATAGGTACTTACTGTATTTGGTCATTTGTAAGGGCGCTCCGACCATATTCTTGCAATGACATTTGAGTTTCCTTATCAGAAAAATTCTAAAGAAACCAAATGCAGTATTTGACAAAAATATCAGGAAGCTGTCTTGCGTTGGTAATATCTGCAAGAATGATCTAGTCTCAATATCTAGCCACGGACACGACGCTCGGAGATGTACTGGTATTCCATGATAGGTGGATCATTTGCTCCAAGCTTACAGTTCCTAGGAATTGCATATCTACGGTTTTGATTTCCTTTACACGATTTTAACAACAAGTATAAGTTAAGAAAACTAAAAAAAAAACGACAAAAAAACGCTGAGCCAATTTTGATGAAACCTAGCTAAGGACACGGTCGATAAAATCCTCTTTCAAACAAAACAAAAACTAGATCACAATCACAGACAGACAAACAGATATACAGAATTACAGATACACACGTCAAAATTATCACCCATCCATTAACACCCATCATTCTGGTTCAAGGGTTAGAAGAGTTGACAGACAGAGATAATGTATGTATTTTTATCGACTTCGAAAAAGGAGGAGGTTATCAATTCGTACCGTATATATTTTTTATGTATGTATACGAATTACTCCGTCATTCGTGAACCAATTTTTATGTTTCTTAAATTGATGTATAGAGAAAGCTCCCATAATTATTATGTTTATTACCGCATAACATATAATCATTTGTAAATCGATTTGAAATTATTTTTTTTTATACCCGACTGCATAATTAGGAGGGTAATGTTATTCGAGTGTATGTATGTGGGTATGTATGTATGGTTCTCTATGATCGTATACAGCCTAAACGCCTTGACCGATTTTGGCGAGGTGTCGTTAGATTCGTCTTCACTTCCAGAGTGTCGTAGGCTATATTTTTTTTTGTAATAATAATATAACATTTGCCGGCGGGGGAAAATGCACATAACACCCCAAGCGGGATGTCAGTTCAGGACTTATCGCCCCCATCTCGAAATAATACATTTTTAGAAAAAAATAAAAAAATGCATTTTTTCGTAATCTCTAACCAACTTTTTCCTAATAAATAAGTGGTTTTACTAGAATTATTCTAAAGAATGTGCAGATTTCAGCGATTTTACGCATATTTTCTCACAAAAAACGTGCACTCAACAGCATATCAGACGTAACGAAGTCGTAAATTTGACTTAAAAAAACTGCTTTTCTGCGGTCGGGTATTTTGGTTTTCTTTTAACATTGATACTTGTGTTTGATACCATATATATTCAGATTGGTCCCATAGAAATAGAAAACTATCAAAATCAGTTTAGTAATTTTATTTATTTTAAAAAATGCATTTATTATCGGATTTTAAGTTTTTAAAACTATAATTATTTCGTATGTCTGCGGCATCGTAACTTCCAAACGAATGTATAGATTTTGATCTAGAAATTTTTAGATAAGTTTGCATCTGAACTTGTAATTATGTGGGTAATTCGTACTTATGTTGGGGGTTTTTAAGTTTTTCTTATGACTTGTTGCTCTTAAAAGTACGGAACCCTAACAGAGAGTGATTGCTTACATCTTGAGTGCTCCGGGCTGTCAACACATGGACTACAGGCGGAGCTGCAATGGATTCGCTCATGAACTCGATGTCAGATTTCTGTAAGTGGGTGTTAAATTTTGGTATTACGATTTTATTAATTTTTCCTTTAACTTTTACATTTTCACAACAATGTACTTTTTTTGGAAATCCATGGTGGAGGCCTATGTCAAGCAGTGGACTTCTTGTAGCTGAGGAAAAGTTCAAAAAAGGAGGAGGTTCTCAATTCGACTGAATTATTTTTTAGTTTGTTACCTCATAACTTTCGACTGGGTGAACCGATTTTGATGATTATTTTTTCATTTGAAAGCTGGTGCTTCCCGTGTGGTCCCATTTCAATGTGGTCCAGTTCTGACAATGGCATCCACGAGAAGTCGGTCGCTTCAGTTTTTTAAGCTATAATTATTTCGTACCGCCATGAATGTGTTCATTTCGACGTCACGCATTATTGTACTTTCTGGAACGTCCGTTTCACTGAAGCCTGAGTATATCATGTAACTAAAGCATATTCCTTCTATAACTAACGTGGTAAGTTGAAATTTGTGTTGAATCTAGAAAAAAAAGTGTTGTGTGTTATCATGAAACAAAATTCTCCACAGAAAGAGACAACGATAAGCAAAATCCCTTATTTATCAAGAATAAGTTCGTTGGAGGATACAGCAAAGCGAATTATTGTTATTTTTGCTTGCCTTGTATTAGGTATATTAATACATAAAGATACAAAAAGGCCTTCAAGATGTAGGAGGTTTTTTTTTTTTTCGACGATAGACTTGCGCTTGACCGTCAACTCATCTGGTGTTAAGCGACAGTTACAATGTCTACAATGGAGCGCGCTTGTCTAATATATGTAGAAACAAATACACATACCCACATACATAAATACACTCAAAAAATCCCTCCTTGCGCAGACGGGTAAAAAGGCATCGTGTGCGAGTGAGACGGCTGCCCCAGCCAATTCTGCATGTTATTTAAGATACGTATATAATTACCTTTATTATATAAATATTACCTTCCAGAACCGTCTGTGTAAGACAAGTCTATGAAGCGACACTATCACAGACCAGACTATCAAGGCATAAAGAGCTTTTTGTTTTCGATTCAATACTTTATCGACAAAATACCTGAAAAAAGAAAATTCGTTAGCATTATTATTCAGGGTTCTTATTCCGTATGATCGGCCGCATTACTTGAACGCGACGTGGGTGCATTAACAATGAAAATTAGCCTTTATGTTTAAGAAGCCAAAGTCTAATTTTCATTGCAGACGCACCCACGTCAAATTCACGTAACGTGGCCGATGGTCATACGGAATATGGGTCCTGAATCAAAATCCCCTAGGATTTTTACGCATTCACATCCAACTTCGCATCCAAGTGGATGTTGTTATCTATATAATGTTGTATACAATGTTGTATACTATATTATGTTATAACATTTTCAATCATTTTTAACCCCCGATCTAAAAATGTGGCGTGTTATAAGTTTGACGTTGTACCTGTGTGTCTAGCTCTAGCTCTATCTGTGGCATCGTAGTCTCAAACGGTTGGACCGATTTTGATTTAGTTTTGTTTTAGATGATTTTATCGAGTGTTTTTATCTATGTTTCATCAAATTAAGTTAAGCCGTTTATTTATTTATATTTATTTGAGTTTCTAAACTTATACTTGTATTTAGTAAAGGTATAACACCTTTTGGAGATTTTTATAATTTCACTTTGATTAATTCGGGACTGTATGAAAGTCCACAAATATATATTTTTATAGTTATTTTTTTAAATAAAAAAAGAAGAAAACAAAGTAGTTTGTTTACTTACTTAAAATACTTCAGTTGAACCAACTGAAATTTATCTCCGTTTGCCGATTGATAAAAACGGCGCTTAAATCTCCAAGTCTATAAACTATTGACTATTGACTATAGTCGAGTTTCTAACCTTCGCGGCAAACGCACGCGCGTCCAGACAGGTTGATGTGTCATTCAGGGCTATTGAACACCTTAAACAAAACAAGTAGGATCTGTATTAAACTAGAATAAGTGGCCAAGACAGTGTCGAGACACGCGTATAGTAGGGTTTCGTAGCTGATGCTATAATTCAAAGGAAAACTTCTTGGCGAGTATTTTTTTGTTTAGACTACTTTGCGAAAAGGTCAATGACCTCACTATAATGATTTAAGTGTTTTATATATTTATCGCTATTCTTCAAGAAGTTGTAATCACCATAGTTGTAACATTGTTTACTATTATGGTTAATCACGAATTTCTAGGTCCAATAGATTTCAAATACAGGGGACAAAATTTTTTCACCTTTGACGGACTGTATCTCGCACACATCGCATCTGAGAAAAAAATTGTATACGAAACTTTAGTCTTATTTTAAAAAACCTATTCAACGATCCCTTCGTTATATGTATGGAGTGCCACACCTATTTTTAGGGTTCCGTACCTCAAAAGGAAAAACCGGAACCCTTATAGGATCACTTTGTTGTCCATCTATCCGTCTGTCCGTCCGTCCGGGTGTCAAGACCTGTATCTCGGGAACGCGTATTTTTATGATGTGTATTGTTTTTGGTTTATGAAGGAAAATAAAAAAAATATATAATTTCCCCCTTTTATCTACTAGTTTGTGCGGAACTTTCGGTGGGCGAGTCTGACTCGCACTTGTCTGATTTTTGTAATATAATGCGAATATTCCTCATGTTCTCTTTCTACGTTTCGATTGAGGGCTCGGGCTGGCACATGCGTCATACTCGTGATCGGGTGCTGCTTGCTGGTCGCTGGTCTCCTCGCGGTATACACACAACATAGTAATAAGTTACATAAGTAAATTAAAATAATCTTCCCGTAACAATATGTAGTTAACAATAGTTTGTAATTCTGACAAAGTTTGCAGACTCTGCTGTCTGTGGGGTTAAAAATTAAATAAAAGAAAAGAGCCGAGAGAAAAAGTATTGAAAAATAGTGTTTAATATATAATTACCTGTTCCAAGGACTTTTATACATCACACCGTTCACTAAATATCCAAGAGTTAATATCATATGATTTAACGACATCTGAAAGTTGCAGATAGATGCAATGATAATTGCGAATTTGGTACCTGTAAAGCCAAACACGAAGTGTAATAAGAAATATTAATTCTAAAATATGAACATCCGGTATCACGAAATCACGTGTGTTGTATCAATTTTTTAAGAGAGGGCTTCACGTTGCAGCTATCTCTCTCGCGCATCACAACATTTTTAAACAAAATTATAAAATCATTGGTTAGGATCTTAGGGATATTAGAAAAGTGAGAAACGAAATTGTTTATTTAGATAGGAGAAATATGAAAAAAAAAACAGTTATCTTTTAAATTGGCTGATAAATAGGGAAATATGTTTTTTAGGGTTCCGTACCTCAAAAGGAAAAAAACGGAACCCTTAGAGGATCACTTTGTTGTCCGTCTGTCCGTCTGTCCGGGTGTCAAGACCTTTATCTCGGGAATGCATGAAGGTATCGAGTTGAAATTAAAACCATATATGCAAATCTATAGTATCTTGCTGCAGAAAGAAAAATAAAATTTCTCAGTTTTCGTAAAAAAAAGTTATGTCATAAAAACGCACATTTCGACACTCACAAGGGAATCAAAACCTATACTTCGTAGTTCTAGGACAACGGGGTACTTCCCGTTGACCTAGAACTATGAAATTTGGCAAGAAGCATTGTGTTAGAGTACACATATAGGAAAAAATCCGAAAACTGGACATTTTTAATTTAATCACAAGAAGTGAATTAACCGTATCATGTGGGGTATCATATAAAAGAGCCTCATTAGCATAAGCTAAAACAGGTTTTTAAATATTTTTACGATGTATATTTTTCGGTATAAGAAGGAAAATATAAAAAAAAATATGATATTCCCCTTTTATCTACTAGTTTGTACGGAACCCTCGGTGGGCGAGTCTGACTCGCACTTCTCCGGTTTTTTTTGTATTTCGCAAGAGTCATATTGTAATTATTAAAAAAGTATATTATACATTTAGAAAGTAAAGACAAATTTAACGATACCTCGTACATCAAAATCGGTCAAGCGCCGTTTAGGCTGTAGGCGGTAGTAGGTATAGAAACATACAAATATACACATACACTAGAAAAACTTAACCCTCCTTCTTACACAGTCGGCAATTATTATTTATATTTAGTTAAAACATTAGCACCTTACCGTAAAAAAACGGCAACATTTTTGGAAGGAATAAGTGCTCTTCGGGTGAATATGAAGCCAGAAATAAATTTGTGAATGTATGTGGATAAGACTTGAATAATCCGTTCAGTAAGTAAGTCCAGATTGCTCTAAAATCATAAACAACAAGATCATCTTAGACTACGACTGAGAATCAGGCTTATGTGTGTGTGTGTGTGTGTGTGTGGCGCGAGGGGGAAGGTAGATACTCTGTGAGGAAATAAAAAGTGTCAGTGTTTGACTGTGCGTGACTAAAGAATATATTTAACCTATAAAAATTTCAACTTACTTGTTTTATAAATAGCAAGTTCTTAGACTAAATAAATAATAAAATATTATTTATAGTATTAAATAGGTACACATTGATATAGATTATATTATAGTAAATCTCAACCAGTTGTATCACAGTAAAATATTAGTAATAATTTCCTAGTTCAGCCAGTTTTATATTCTCCTTTGACGCGAATGATAAAACTTCATTTTCGTTTTGCTACTCATTTTGACTTCCTTATCACCATACTATACCGTATTGTGTACCTTAATTAAAACTTATATTCCATGTAAACGTTCCATCGATGTGTGGATCATGGGCCACATAAGAGTCTGTAGTTCGACCATCGTTCGTCTCGCTCGCGCATTTACAAATTTTTGAAGATATAAAACGACTGAATGAACTTTTAAAAAATCGTTTCCGAAACTAGAAAACAACATCACAAATATTCGTCTAAAATTTCAATTTAATCCAAGTTAATTTTCATACATAAAAAATATTTAGGTTTTTATGTATGAATATTAAATTTTCTAGTAAAAGAATACTCTTCAAGTAAAAGCAGAAAAGAGCTAACACGTTAGAGTTGCTGATTGTGGTACCAAATATCAAACAACGGGCCGGAGATGCTGAGATGCTTCTATAATAAGAATATCTTTCGGCTTTTGTTGATGGAATAATAGGCCGATCAGATGGGTTCTCTAGCTGAAAAAAAAAAACTCACACAAAAAAAGGCAATACAGAAATTAGAAATAAGGATTGTGTGTACACCTTGAGCATTCATGCTCACCATCGAAGGCTCCTTCTTGCGGCGGCGTCGTGTGGCGGGTCACCCTCTTCTCTAGCATATGGTTAAGGAGGGCAATGGCTAGCACATGCGTCATACTCGTGATCGGGTGCTGCTTGCGGGTGGTCGCTGGTCTGCTCATGGTATACACACAATATAGTTATAAGCTAAGTTAAAAAAAAGAAAAATCTTGTCTTCCCGTAACAATGTATTTAACAATAGTAAAATTGACAAAGGTCACGGACCCCGGTGCCTGTGGAGCTAAAAATGAAATTTAAAAAAAAAACATTTTGCTTTCATTCTCCTAAACTCTATAAGCACCATGAGTCGAAACGTCTTATAAAACTCGCCTGATGTTATGAAAGGATTCACTCGCTCCACCTTTTAATTTCTATCATGCCAAAGGACTTGATGACCGAACGGAACACACGTGAAAATCGTAAAAAAAAACCCCAGGCGGGCCGCTGCATTGACAATTAGGTCAAGTGCGTATACATTTAGAGAATAATTTGGAGCCTCCTTGCATAGTTTGCACACCATGCAGCCACAACTCTCTTGTACCTTCGGTGTGGAGAATAGTTATTTTTATTCATCATCAAACATCAAGCATAACCGTATAGGTCTCCTCTTTAGCGCGTCACTACGGTCCTGTGCTAGTCTCATGCTTTGTCTTCTTATTGCATTGTTGATGTCATGCGGACAACGAGCTGGAAGCCTGCCTGGGGCTCGTTTTCCGTCTCTTGGTTTTCAATTTTTATTATTTAAATAATATCTTTTGATTATCGCACGAAATACGTGCATTCTTAACAATAATATTGCTATGTATGTAGATATTCGGGTAGTTTTTAGAGTCCCGTTAGTAACGGAAGAAAAGGGTCATCAAGGAAGGGGAAGGGTATCATTATGTATCCAATAAATAATATAATATAAGTAATTTATACGGGAACTGAATTTTAGGACAAGCTCGTAAAATACAGTAATACTCGATTCCCGAACTATTTATTATACTTACTAACTTGTCCGGTTTTTATATTATTCAAGGAGTTTATTACTATTGCATTATTTACCAACCTTCTGCAGCAAATTCAAATGAAAGTTCTTGAACTGTACGAATATCCTAGAAGGATCTCCCCAGGCAGATGCGCCAGAGCTTTGGCCGCGGTTGAAAGACCCCGCAGAGGATACTTTACGCATTTCTTCTTCGCTGCTGTACTGAATATGCTCGTCCATTTTGCTGGCATTTTTTTTAAATCAGGACTAATAAACTATAAATTGTATTGTCTGTTTATTGTTAAACAACAGTAAAATCACAATTAACAACACAGCAAAGAAAATTAGTACTCTATACCAAACAGAATACAACAACCAAAGAGAATACAATATAATAAATAGGATAGATTGATTGCCAAAGAGAATACAATTACTACGTAAGAGTTCTAAAGAGCATAAACCCATCGAAGAGAGTTTTGGCGGGAACGTCTTAGTAACATGTTGCTTTATTTTATTTTCTTAAACTTGTGTTATTTTGAACATTAATGCTATAAAAATGGTGGTGTTTTATTAAATAAGTGTTTGATCAAGTGCGTGAGTGTGGGCAAGTGAAATAAAGCAGTGAAACGTGTGATTTTACGTTGTCTGCAAAACTCCATAGAAGCTTCTAGTAAAGTCGCCATCACTTTACTGAGGCAAGACTTAAATTTGAAAATAACTGTTTACGTGACTTAGACTGTGACTAGAACACTATATAACTTGTATTATTCAAGAAACTTGAAAATATTTCAATACTTGACACTGGCAAATTGCTAATCGCGGGGTCCAATACAAAAAAGAAGAACAAAAACCCATCGAACCATAAACTGCGCCTAATGACAATCAGATGTGATATTTTTTTAAGCCGCAGTAGACTCATAAGGTACTTATAGTTCTATCATGACAAGAAAAGGAACTTACGTTTCAAACTACTTACTATTAGGGTATTGAGTAGCCTCGACTGAACAAAATAATGAAATAAGGGCAGCAGCGTCCTCAATTCCACATTAATTCTCTAGCTAAACAGAACGAAAAAAACAGAGCTAAATTTCAACGAGAAATGGGTGGTATTGAAACTAAACTACTTCCTCTTTTCAACTTACGTGACAGAGCTGGGTACTATTTGTCACGAAAAAAAGAGACAGAGCTAGACATACTTTGTCACTTGTCA
This sequence comes from Lycia hirtaria, assembly GCA_947563715.1. Classification (NCBI taxonomy): domain Eukaryota; kingdom Metazoa; phylum Arthropoda; class Insecta; order Lepidoptera; family Geometridae; genus Lycia; species Lycia hirtaria. Next base: position 34,410,653 of record OX387375.1, read on the forward strand.
TGTTTTGATGCTAGTAGGCTGTCAGATTGCCAACTAATAAACAGGTGCGGGATGGATAATCATGTTACCGAAGTTCCCGGCAACATGAATTTACAATCTTCAATGAAAAACAAATACACAAATATATTTTTTAATAAAAAATTATAAATAACTTACTAACGAAACTGATATATTTTTTTATAATAAAATTATGTAAAAATCTATATAATACCTCAAATCTTGTGTTTCAGTTAAGTAATTGGTGAAAGTAATTTTTCTCGCCTTCTATTTGGTTTAACGTTAACTGCAGGGAGAAACATTGTTATTTTATTTCTCACAGTCGTACCACAAGTACCATCATCATCATAATCTCAGCCATAAGATGTCCACTGCTGGACATAGGCCTCGCCTATAGACTTTCAAACAAATCGATTGGAAGTGGCTTCCATCCAGCGTCTTCTTATGAATATTGTTAAACAAACATAAAATAATTATAAATAATAAATAATAAAATTAAGAGTCAATATCAATTAAGAGTCCTTTTTCTCGGCTTCCATTCGGTACTGAGTAGTGGGCATGGTCGACCGTCTCTTCGGGTCATAATTCATGCTGAGCTGGTACGCTTTTGCTTCTTGTTTCGCCAACATGTATCTGCTAAGGTGACGATCTGCCTGAGACCTTATGAACTGTAAAAGTACAGAAGAAACCGTGAATCATTGTTGATTTTTTGCTCATTATCTAAGTGCAACAGAAAATCGTGTTTATAATTTTTTCAACTCAATCACCTGGTGTTAAGCGACAGTTTAACTAATCAGACTAAAGCAATTTTACCCATACTTACAAAATACACTAAGAAAGTCTAAAGACTTTTTTAGTGTATTAGATAAGTATTTAAGTTAAAATAATAAGCTTTGGAATATATTTGCAACTCAAAATGGTGTTGATTTATGTGGCGTACATTTACCCCATCGATTGAGCACACTTACCCCCCTACTTGGGTAAGTGTACGCATTTTGACTACCTTTGTATTTTTTAAGTTCAAAGAATTTGTGCCATTATAGATGATTATTTTCATACTTAAATTGTTGATTAATAAATAGTCAAAGCAATAAATACGGATTTGTTTCATTTAGATTATAAATCTTATTTCAGGACACTTTCAAAGCTTAAGTGCGTACACTTGACCCACATGACTCTATAGTGTATCACAAGCTCATCAACTCCGCACCAGGCCAGCATCGCCTCGCCTCGCAATCGTGTGAATAAAAAACAAATTTAAATTGTGTAGTCTAAAGTCCATTTTAGATTCGAAAGCAAAAAGGTGGCTGGCGGCTGCTGCTTGGGTCCAAGCGGGCGGCGCGGCGGACTGGCGGGCGGACCGCCCCAGTGGTCGGCGTGACTTCATGGACTGCGCAGAGCTGGTCGGGTGCTTGCCGGATCTAGAGTTTATAAGTGGACTACGACCTTTACTCATACTAATTGTATTTTCAACCACGTTCTATAGGAACCATTAATTAGGGTTCCGTACCTCAAAAGGAAACAAGTACCTACTTACTTAAAAAACTTTTTAAGTAAACGGTTTTATTAAAAAGAAAGATAATGATGTAGGTAATGTATTTTACTAGAAACGCCCTTTAACTTGATACCCATATTGTGGGGGTTGTGTTAAAATATAAAATCCGCCATTTTATGGCGGCTGCCATCTTGGATTTGCAATAATACAGTATATACTAAACTGTATTGTCATCAGGACTAAAGGTGTATAACAAATTTCAGATCGATCCTTCAACTGCAAGGGGATAAAATTTCAATTACTAAATTTGACCCAAACAAACAAATAAACAAACAGGTCAAGCTAAATAAAACCGTTTAAAAACGGAACCCTTATAAAATCACTTTGTTTTCTGTCAAGACGCAAGGGAATCAAACCTATGGAGTACTTCCCGTTCACCTATAACTTTGAAATTTGGCAAGAAGCATTGTCATCTAGTACACATAAAGGAAAAATTCCGAAAACTGTACATATTTAATTTAATCACATAAAATAGGGTATTTATGCAAGGAATGAGGGCCCAAATTTTAAAGTGCTTTAACCGTATCATGTGGGGTACCATATGAAAGAGCTTAATTAGCACAAGCTAAAACAGGTATTTAAATATTTTTACGATGTATATTTTTTGATTTATGAAGGAAAATATAAAAAAAAATATAATTTCCCCCTTTTATCTACTAGTTTTTGGGATATAAAGTGTCCTCTTAATTATATCACGTTATTAGCCATGTTAATTCGATTAATTCTGTACTGTCACTCTAATAACCAAAGATACAAACTTTCGCATTTATAATTTCAATTAAAATCACTAATATCATTAGATTCATCTCAATAGATGAAATTACTGTTGGGTTGGAGGAACAGGCTTTCCTAGAAGTATCCTATTTACTCGCGATTTGAAGACACCCAGATTATATCTACCTAAATTTGTCACTTATCCATTCTCTCTCGTAGCGCTCGTGGTGTAGCTTGACTAGGTGTTCTCGAACGATCACCGAGGCAAGCAACGGACAGACCGGTCAGTCTTGGGATGGGTGACCGTGAGTGACATATCTTTCTGAGCGCTACCGTGGGTCGGATGACATTAAATTGTAGGTCCCGGTTGTTTGTTCTTAAAAAACAGCAGTCGTCAAGCTAGGTCAGAGGCCTTTCGGTGCCTTAATAACTCGGACAATAGGGCTGGCCACTAAGTCTATACGAACTTACTTACTTCCACATGCCCAAGTTTTATCAAAATCAGTTCAGTATTTTGGTATTTATAACAAATTATTTGGAAAAGTATGTCATTTTAAAGTTTGTTTTAGGGTTCCGTACCTCAATAGGAAAAAACGGAACCCTTATAGGATCACTTTGTTGTCCGTCTGTCCGTCTGTCCGGGTGTCAAGACCTTTATCTCGGGAACGCGTAAAGAAATCTAGTTGAAATTAAAACGGTATACGCAGATCCATAGTATCTTGCTGCAGAAAGAAAAATAAAATTTCTCAGTTTTCGTAACAATAAGTTACAGCCGAATATGTCGTAAAAAACGCACATTTCGACACTTACAGAGGAATCAAAACCTTACACTTACAGAGGAATAAAATATGGGGTATTTCCCGTTGACCTAGAACTCTGAAATTTGGCAAGAAGCATTGTGTAAGAGTACATATAGGAAAAAATCCGAAAACTGGACATTTTTAATTTAATCACAAAAAAATAGTGTCTCTATGCAAGGAATGAGGGCCCAAATTTTAAAATGAATTAACCGTATCATGTGGGGTATCATATGAAAGAGCCTCATTAGCATAAGCTAAAACAGGTTTTTAACACATTCTTCGCCCCCTGCAGACCCTTCACTTCAGCTGGGAACCAAAACTTTATAGGCGAATTTTGATTAAGTACAGTGGCCGCGCAAAGCAATGTTGACTGCCTCAAACGCCGGCAGTTTACTAACTTCTACAAAATGAACAGGACTCGCTCGCTCGGATCCGAGTGTGAGGCACCGCTACTATAGCCCCAGTCCCCCTTCTATTTAGTTTGCACGGAACCCTTGGTGGGCGAGTCTGACTCGCACTTGTCCGGTTTTATTATTTAGTTTTTTAAGCGATTACTTATTACGATAAGATATCTATTTACGCTAGCTTAAAAATTCCGTGATTGTATTGTTCTGTCCATTTACTGACCGTACGTGAATTGAAGAGTTTCCTCAGTTGTCTCTCTTGATGATCCCGAGGTCCCCAGTCGCCGTTCGGTACGAACATGCGATGCCAGCTCTGAAAGTACAAAGAAACATCAAACGCAAAAAAAAAACAAGAAAGAAAAAAATATTAAAATCAAAATAAATAATTACAGTTTCAAAAACTAAAAAACACGCTACAAATTATTGTGGTCAAAGTTCATTACAAGACTTTTCTAACAAATCCAAACACAGCTATGATACGATGTTCCATTATGAATTTCTAGTTCATATCTTCCGGCTCCATCATCAGATCAGTTCGACAGTACCATATTATTGTATTGTCATCAGAACTACATACAGCTGCCAATTTTCATGATGCTACGATCCTTGGAAGATGGTTAAATTAGTTACCTTAGATTTCATTACATAGTTACATACAAGTCGACCTAATAAAAGCGTGTTAAAATCTTGTCTATTAAATGCCATTTATAACTCGACTGCGTAAGAAGGAAGGTTGTTTCTCGAGTGTATGTATGTTTGTAGAAGCGTATGTATGTATGTACATGTATATATGTATTTATGTTTCTATATGATCGTCTATAACCTAAACGGCTTGACCGATTTTGATGTGCGTGTCGTTAGATTAGTCTTCACTTCCTGAGTGTCATAAATATTTCTTTGTAGTAATAAATAATACGTTTCTAGCAAAAATAAAAAAATCTTGTTTTAAGTAATTTTACTAGAATTATTCTCAAGGATTTATTATCTTTTACAGCGATTTTAAGCATATTTTCTCATAAAACACTTATACTAAACAGCGTATCAACCGTAAAGATGTCTTAATTTAAGACTACAAAATCTGCTTTTCTGAGTCTGGTATTTTTTTTATCTGTTAATATAGATACTTGTATAGAATTGCGCTCTTTGCATATGCACTAGTAATTGACTAAGTTTCATTGCCATAAGTACGTTCCCGTACGCTGCCAAGCCGAATTGGATTCGACGATTGACCTCTCTCGCAAAGTTGGACCTGCCTAGTCGGACCGTTTGTCCTAGGTAGACGTATTCGTCTACCTATGACGACTTCGAGAACGGATTTCCCCACAGATATTGGGGTGGGCACTACATGGGCGTTCGACATAACCTTCGTTTTGTCCATGTGCATCTTGAGGCCCACCCGTTGAGAAACTTGATTAAGGTCTTAAAGCCTTTAAACATTATTGCATGCTTAGCATAATAAATAATTTTTCATCTTACTATTAGCTCGTAAAGTTACGTTTCCAAGGCTAATATTGGCGTGGAAAAGTTCATTTTGCTCCCTAGGGTGGAAAGTAATTTCAAAATTCGAACACGACGGAGCTCTACATTTTCAATACAAAATAAGTATTTCCAACCTCTTTGTATAATACCTTTACAAAATGAAGCAAAATAGTTCGATTCAAGGAAGTTGCTATCTTAGCTTAAAGAAACACTAAATATTATATTAAAATAACTTAGACATTTTGTATATTTACGTAAAATGTAAATAAAAATGTACAATTTACTTTCTCTTAGCAGTGTTGAATTTGAATTTTTAGAACCATTTACACGAAAAAGGTTTGGATGAGTAAAGAAGAATTTTACCTATGCGAGTTGTGTCAAGAGCCAATAGAAGAAAAAAAAATGAGTAAAAAAAACTTTGTACTACGTAATTTTGTTGTAAATAATGTTCAAAATTAACGAAATGTGTACATGTAAGTGAACTCACTTGATTATAATGTAACTTTAGGACCAGTAAAGTTGCATAAATGCCAAGCAGATTTTTCTACTCGAGAAAATAGGTGAACTAAAAAATTTCCTCGCTACGTTAAGATGAAATTTTTTGTATTGTACTCGGCTGTAAAGTTATTTTATCTCGTGTCTTCTTGAATATATCGCTACGCTCAGGATTCAACTGTCAGACACTCGACGGTAAAATACAACTTTCCAGCCTAGTACAATAAATATCTATTACCCGTCTTTCTTTGTATGTATATTTGATAATAATATATATCATCCCTATCAAGTAAGGCACGCATACGATGGCCCATTCATTAGGAAGCATATAAACAGTCACGGTGGAGCCATGCATCAATGCTAAATTTTTCAGCGCATAGGCCATTTTTATCTGAAAAAAAAACATTAAAAACTATATCAAGAGGTATATGGAGTTCGCACCTTTGGGACGGATCTTCTATAGTACGAGTGCGTACTGCAAAAAGCATTTCTCTTCAGCTACCAGGTTGAGACCCATTTTTGGTGCTTACGTTATGGATGAGCTTCCTGAATATATACGGTGACCTGGGGCCCAATTCAGTTATTCAAGACCGTTTCATAGCCGAACCATATGTGGAGCGTTTTCCGTCGGCCGCCATAGTTATTTTGATTCAGTCACTTTTATGTCATACAATTGACACATTTGATGAAACGTAACACGTCCTTCGCTCGTTACTAAATCAAAAAAAGATAGCAGCCGACAGGAAATGCTTCGCACAAGGTTCAGTTACGGATCGGTTTTGACCCCCTTAACTGAATTGGCCCCCTTGATGTTTACTGTGGGAGACAATTTTCCGGTAGATTTTTAACAATATTTTATCGACTACCAGCTCGAGACCAGCACATTAGTTACGAGTGCATCGAGATGTACATAAAAATACTGAGTTGCATCCTTTTCCCTTGAAGCGATTTGAGATCGGCCTAATTTAGTAGTTGATAAAAATCAGAAATTTACCTCATCGACTACCACGATGAAACCCATACCATGAAAATAGTCCTAATAACTCGATTCATAGAAAAAATAGAGTTGCCTGCCAGTCCTGCCACCAGCCTCCAACGTTCCGTAACCGGCCACGTCGAAGTTGCATCGACCATGCATCTCATTTGTATGGGAGCCTATCTTAAACGAAGTTTGTTCATGAAGTTCATTAATTACAACGTGCAAAGCATAATCAAAATCGCAGTCGTGTTTGGGATAATATTTTTCATTTTTAGGGTTCCGGACCTCAAAAGGAAAAAACGGAACCCTTATAGGATAACTTTGTTGTCCGTCTGTCCGTCTGTCTGTCCGTCCGTCCGTCCGGGTGTCAAGACTTTTGTCTCGGGAACGCGTGAAGGTATCGAGTTGAAATTAAAATCATACACGTAGATCCATAGTTTCTTGCTGCGGAAAAAAAATCTAATTTCTCAGTTTTCTAAAAAAAGGTTACAGCCGAATATGTCCTAAATAATCGGCCAAGTGCGAGTCGGACTCGCGCACGAAGGGTTCCGTACTATCATCTATAATACTACAAAGTTTAGTTCTGTTTATAAAATAACGAGAAATCAACGAAATTCCAAGTAGTAAATTGCAAACTTATAGGTAGGTTTTCGATACACATCCGGGCAGCATGACGACGCTCGCGCGAATACGCGCGGTTATGGCTCGCTCCGTGATGTTACCTCCCCCGCTACCCGCGCGTTCGCGCCACCACCACACCGCGGCGCGGCGCTCGCACCGCGTTTAGATGCACGGATTATTTTCATTTTGTGAGTTTTTATGTATTAGATTAGGTATTTATTTTTATAGTTAATATATTTCTAAATATTTACTTACAAATATTCAAGTTTCTACCTGTTAATTAAGATCGAGTAAAAATTGCTTAAAAATTACGTTTGTTGTATGGGAGCCCCCCTTTAATATTTACTTTATAGTTATTTAATTATTTATTTTGAAAGGTAATATACAAGTAAGTATTCTGTGAAAATTTGAAGCGTCTACCTGTTACCGTTTTTAATATTGAGCAAAAAAATACGAAAACAACACGTTTATTGTATGGGGACCCCCCTTAATATTTTATTTTTTTTAATTTTTAGTATTTGTTGTTATAGCGGCAACGGAAATACATCATTTGTGAAAATTTCAGCTTTCTAGCTATCACGGTTTATGAGATACAGCCTGGAGACAGACAGATAGACAGACAGACAGACAGACAGACAGACAGACAGACAGACAGACAGACAGACAGACAGACAGCGAAGTCTTAGTAATAGGGTCCCGTTTTTACCCTTTGGGTACGGAACCCTAAAAAACACGTTTATTGTATGGGGACCCCCCTTAATATATTTTTTTTTTTAATTTTTAGTATTTGTTGTTATAGCGGCAACGGAAATACATCATTTGTGAAAATTTCAGCTTTCTAGCTATCACGGTTTGTGAGATACAGCCTGGAGACAGACAGACAGACAGACAGACAGACAGACAGACAGACAGACAGACAGACAGACAGACAGACAGACAGACAGACAGACAGACAGACAGACAGACAGACAGACAGCGAAGTCTTAGTAATAGGGTCCCGTTTTTACCCTTTGGGTACGGAACCCTAAAAAGGCACATTTCGACACTCACAAGGGAATCAAAACCTATGGGGTACTTCCCGTTGACCTAGAACTCTGAAATTTGGCAAGAAGCATTGTGTTAAAGTACACATTTAAGAAAAAATCCGAAAACTGGACATTTTTAATTAAATCACCATAAAATAGTGTCGTTATGCAAGGAATGAGGGTCGAAATTTTAAAGTGAATTTAACCGTATCATGTGGGGTATCATATGAAAGAACTTAATTAGCATTAATTTAAACAGGTTTTTAAATATTTTTACGATGTATATTTTTCGGTATAAAAAGGAAAAAATCCCCCTTTTATTTACTAGTTTGTACGGAGCCCTCGGTGGGGGAGTCTGACTCGCACTTGTCCGGTTTTTTTGGTTTATATAAACGATCTACCTTACATGATTACAAAACTACTTAATGTTGAAATAGTGCTATTTGCAGACGATACCTCACTCCTTTTCAAGACAAAGAGAGGGCTGTTAGATTATTCTCCAATAAATATTGTTCTAGAGAGCTTGTGCGGTTGGTTTGACGCAAATAATCTACTCTTAAATCCTGTAAAAACAAAGGTCATAAGATTTTCTCTCCCAAATGTCAAAAATTTTGATCTAAACATTGAATTGAAAAATGAAATAATCGAGCCTGTGGACACTACATTATTTTTGGGTGTAACAATAGACTCTAAGCTTCAATGGGGCCCACATATTTCCAAACTAGCTGACAAACTAAGTTCAGCTGCTCATGTAGTACGACAAATTAGAAGAATATCAGATGTGGCAACTGCTAGGCTTGTTTATTTTGGATACTTTCATAGTGTAATGACCTACGGTATATTATTATGGGGATCGGCAGCAGATATAGATTCTATCTTTATTCTGCAAACAAGAACAATTTAAGTAACAGGAAGTCATATAAAGAGGTATTTAAAACTATTGATATCTTAACCGTGCCATCGCGTTACATCTATGAGTGCATAATGTATGTTAGAAAAAATCTTTATAGCTTTGATAAAAAAACCTGAAACATCACACTACAAGCATAGAATTGTTCATCCTAGACATTGGCTTCAACAAATAAATCATTCCTGATAAACAGTGTACGTTTTTACAATATTATTCCAGAACAGTTTTTGGGTCTCAAGGAAAATAAATTCAAAACTGTCATTAAAAAATATTTAATGAATAATGCATACTATTCTATAGATTTGTTCATTAAAGACAAAACCCACTGGAAAAAAGTGGCATCAAAATATGCAATACAATAACAAATTAATATGATATTACTAAATACATGCTGTATTTTTTATTGATTTAATATTACTGACTGTATTATTACAATTAGGTAGCTATCTATGACAAAGCCCCTTTACAGCTGCTTTTGACTGACAATGCCTTCTTACAGCTGCAAACAGTTTTTGTTTTTATATAAAATCAGTATGTTTAATTTTTATTATGATATTATTGTGATTATGATTTAAAAAAATTGTAAATGACGTCGCCAAGCGTATTTTATGTATACCCAAGGCCCGAAATAAATGAATTGAATTGAATTGAATTGAACCCTCGGTGGGCGAGTTTGACTCGCACTTGTCCGATTGTTTTATTCTATGACAGCTACCTTTAAATGACCACCTATCAAGATTGAAACTACATGGAATAGCTTTAATAATTTACATCTTAAAATCGTGTTTAAGGTTTCTAAACTTACACTAATTCATTATAAAGTAGCAAAGTGCCAAAGGCAACAATATCATTATTAGTGGAAAACAATCGACCACCCTGGTGCAGAGGCACTTGAATACGGTATCGGTATCCCCTGCCTGTAGCCTACTGAAAGGGGACTTCTGGGCCGCGGGTTGCTCGGGAGTGGGATCCTGACCTAATACCTAAACCGGCCCGAAGTGGACGCGCAGAGTGGCTCAAGCGTTTAAGCACTAGCAATATTCAAGGGCTTGTTAATTAGTGGTCGTATTATGTAAGGTATAAAAAAATAAAAAACCGGACAAGTGCGAGTTAGACTCGCCCACCGAGGGTTCCGTACATACTATTAGATAAAAGGGGGAAATTATATATTTATTATATATTAAATGGTTTTATTTAGCTTGACCTGTTTATTTATTTGTTTGTTTGTGTCAAATTTAGTAATTAATATTACCCCCTTACAGTTGACGGATCGATCAAAAATTTTGTATACACCTTTAGTCCTGATGACAACACCTACAATTAAGTATATTCTGTATTATTGTATATCCAAGATGGCCGCCGCCACAAAATGGCGGATTTCAAATTTTAACACAACCCCCACAATATGGGTATCAAATGAAAGGGGTTTTCTAGTAAAATACAGTAAATACATTACCTACATCATTATATTTCTTATCAATAAAACCATTTAAAAGTTTTTTTAAGTAAGTAGTTGTTTTCCTTCATAAACTTTAAAATATACATCATAAAAATATTTAAAAACCTGTTTTGGCTTGTGCTAATGAAGCTCTTTTACATGATACCCCACATAAACACACAAAGTACAAGCACAAGTACAGTTAAAGCACTTTAAAATTTGGACCCTCTTTACTTGTATACATAATGACCCTATTTTTGTGATTAAATTTAAAATGTACAGTTTTTGGATTTTTTCCTTTATGTGTACTATATTACAATGATTCTTGCCAAATGTATATATAGTTCTAGGTCATCGGGAAGTACCATATAGGTTTTGATTCCCTTGTGAGTGTCGAAATGTGCGTTTTTACGACATATTCGGCTGTAACATTACTTTTTTTACGAAAACTGAGAAATTTTATTTTTATTTTTTGCAGCAAGAGACTATGAATCTGTGTACATATATGGTTTTAATTTCAACACGATACCTTCACGCGTTCCTGAGGTACAGCTCTTGAAACCCGGACAGACGGACAGAGTAATCCTATAAAGGTTCCCGTTTTTCTTTTTGAGCTACGGAACCCTAAAATAACTAAAAACCTCGGATATTTTTTTTCCCAAGATAACAGAATTAATGGACATCGCTCACACTCACGCACCGCACCGAGAGAGCGCAAGAGTAGGTACGTAAGTACGTTGCGCAATGGTTTGAGTGTCCGTATTTTTTGTGTTTGCTCAGGATAATTAGGGCAAATAATTACCAACCATTCTTTGATTATTTGGAACGAGAATCGAGCACAAAAAACCTTGTATCATATTTAGTGTTCAAACAGTCATCCTGTGTATATCAGACTCAGTGTGACCAGATCAATCCCATTCAAATATATCGCAAATGTACTTACAAAATAATAACCCGGCAATAACCTCCATACGACCACTGTAAGTGTAGTGGGCGGGGCACCAGAATGGAATATGACGTCATCGACCAATCTCCCCACGGGGTACACGTAGTAAATGACGCAAATTTCAACGAAGTTTAGAGCGAGCATGGTATAGATACGAACCAAAAATATATGCTGGAAAAATAGGAAAATAATTATGAGTTTTTCCCAATTCGCTACAGGTGTGTCACGTGGAATGGTTGAAATGGTAATTTTTACCGGACTGCGTAAGAAGGAGGGTTGTGTTTTTTGAGAGTACATAAGAGTACATACCTACGTATGTAGGTATGAATGTATGTATGTATGATCGCCTATAGTCTAATCGTCTTGAGCGATTTTTTATATTATGATATAACTTCCAACGAATTTTTTGGTAATAAACAAGTGATTTTATTAAAATTATTCTAAATAATGCACGTTTATAATCTTTTAGGCCGATTTTACGCATACTTTCTCACAAAAAAAGTACACTCAACAGCGTATCAAGCGTAAAGAAATCGTAAGTTAGACTGCAAATACTGCTTTTCTGCAGTTGGGTATTTTGTTTTTCTTGTTACAACTAATCAAGCGGTGGTGGCGCCACCTGTTACTCACGTTTGAAGCATGTCGAGGGCATCATTCCATAGGGGCGTATAAACAAAAATGTTTTTTTTATTCCATCATTGGAAAGTAGATCCCCGTATCTATGTACTGGTAAAACACACATAATTTTAGGGTATCCCGATTTTTTTATAATCACTAAAACGTAATAGGCGTATATTAAAAATAAAATAATTATGTCATGGCATACATGCGTATATTAGGCGTATAGTCACTTCGTGGGCTATATAGTCGCGCCAAAGAGGCGTAAAGAATTGTCATCCCACCTATCTAACCTATCCCACACGATACCCTACACGATGGGGTATCGTGTGGGGTATCGTTGGATAGGTGATTAAAAAACATTGGGGGTGTGAGAAAACCATTTTTCAATTTAGGGATCCGTTTGCGAAATATTAAGCCGATGACGAATTGATAATTTTTGTTAGAGTCAAGTGTCTGCTCATCCTTACTCCAGCTTTGAAAATTCCATAATTTTAACTATTAGGAAACAGAAAAGTACCGCCCTGGTGCAGGGGTACTAGAATACGGTATCGGTATCCGTGCCTGTCGTAAAAGCCTACTAAAAGGGGATTTCTGGGCCCGGGGTTTGTCAGGAATGGGACCCTAACCTACTACCCAGACGAGCTCGAGGTGAATGAGAGGAATGGCTCTAGCGTTCGAAGGCCTAGCAGGCTGAAAAGGCACTACATCACAGTGCTGAGGGCTCCGGTATGCGTTCGTTAGACGAGAACCTGGAGTCCTCTGTCTAGCACTCAGGCTAGCCACAGGGGGGGCTATTTTTCAATGCTTAAAAATACATTTTGTAAAGTAGGAGACAAAGGAAACGCATCGTTTTTGATAGAGTAAAAGAAGGTTTTTAACGAGATTCTCGTCACCCCTGTTATGTAAGACTCTTAAAGCTTTAGCCCTCTCTCAACACATCGATGTTAACTGTTTGGCTCTTTAATTGTACCTGTCATAATCTGCGAACCCAATATACCAGGTTTCAGCAGGCCATTCATGTATACCGAGAAACATCGATCGTTTTCTTAAAAATCTTTCAGAAATCGTTCAAACACAGATGTTTCAACACAATAGTTGGTATAACGTCGGGACTACTAGCTTTGTTCACGTCTAGGTTTCTGAGCCTATAAAGCATCTCTTTTTGATGTCCTGTATTGTTGCGCCGCAATGAAATATATTTGTAGATGTTTCTTCTGAGTTAGTTAGACGTGATAAGTCCAAAAATAGACTTGCGAATAAATTAGCTTTTTCTAATACCTCTTAACTCTCCAATACCCTATCCCTCCCATCCTCTAACCTAGGTCAAATGTGGCGTCAATCGGCCTCATGGTCTTTGGTGCTATGCCGGGGTAGCCAGAAGAAAGTAAGGGAAAATAGACGTGATTGTATGTTCTACGTAGTGTAATACAAATACTACATATCTATCTGGTTGCAACAGTGGAAGCAAAGATGTTTGATAGAAGTTTCGGCAGACTTAGCTAAAAGCCAGGGATTAAGATTAAGTTTTGCTACCCGTGAGCAGCTAATTTTGTCCTTATTCTGACTAAATTCTGTGAATTGCTTTTCTGCTGAACTTGAGGGCTTTGTTAAAAGCTCTCTTCTTTTCACGTGCATCCTTGGACTTCCGCATTCAGTTTATATGCAAAGAAATACCGAATCTGAACCCATTTTGCTGATTTATAGAGCCATACCCGTCGAGTGCCTCTGTGGGTGGAACCAGACGGGGCATGAGGCGATACAGTATTCACCAGACAATAATCAGACTCACCAAGTGGTGATGTTATCGTTATGGAGTATCTTTCCAGATTATTCTTCAGCAAAAAGACCAAGCAGTTGGCAGTGAGGCCGGCAACGACGAGTACTCTCATATCTTTCTGGACCAGGTTGTTGAGATTTAGGGACAATACTTGAATTATATGCTTCTCTCGACATGGTCTGTCTTCTGGTTTGGGAATAGCAAATTCTGATGGTGATCATTAAAATCCCTTAGAAATTCAAGTTGAACCGTAGAATAACGACGTTAAGCCACATCTTCTGTATCATTCGGGTGTTGAAACAGCTGAGTTATTGTTGAATTTGTCTTCTTTGTTAGTATGTGAATGCTAGTCGCCGCTATATCAAAAAAGAATATGAAGGCAATGAATTATAAAAACATGCCACTGAACTTTTAGGTCTCAGGAACTTTAAAAGACTGTCAAGGGCTTATAGTAAGAGTGGCCTATAAGTTAGGCTAAACCAAAAACCTTATGAACGACAACAAATATGATCCAAGCCTACTAACACGATTCTCATTAATCCAACTCATTCTAACTCAACAACTAACAAATCAGCAACTCAAAATCAAGAATCTCAGCAATCAATGGAAGGTGTAGTGCATAGTAAAAATAATTATTAATCATTAAAATGAGTTTCTATTGTACATTATAATATTTTGCATTAGCCTTACAGATTATAAATTATACGCCTATTATAGAACTAACACACTTCTTCATATTCTTGTCAAGCTATAAGGGCGTATAGACGAAATAATTTTATGATCTAGGCTATTTCAGTAAAAACTAATTAGCTGATAATTATATGCATAGGGTTTAAATCATGACGATTAGAGGAAATTAAGAGTAGAAAAATATTTTTTGCTATACGCCTTACAAAGTATGGCAAAACTGAGTCCAAAATGTGTAAAAAAACTTTCAAGACAAAAAGGCGTATGAGTAAATATAGTAGAAAGAGGCCAAGTACATTATTTTAAATTTTATCCTAATGTGCGGAATCACTTTCAACAATTACTCTGAAAATTGCATTAAGTTATGTTATCTCAATAAAAAGTAAACAAGATTTTTGTCTCTCCTGAAAAGTTGACAAAAACCGATACGCCCCTATGGAATGATGCCCGCGAATGTATTGACAAAATATCGAATATTTTAAGATGTGCGACATCTCTCGCCAGTCTATGGAACCTGTAAAGGGTCCAGCTGAGTAATTAAATGTTTCAATCGTATGTTGTAATCGTATTTTTCAGTGTTGGTGGCGCCACCAACACTGCAAAATACTGTTCGAAGATTTCGACCATCCCATGTGACACCTGTATCCGAATAGCTCCAAGTACTAATTGGGATATGCGGGTTCAAGTCCCGTCAGATGTGCAAATATTTAACTGTATAGGTATAGAATTTTATTACGGATGTAACATAAGATCTTAATTGAACGTGCAGTCTTACTCGCATACGAGCAACGCACACATAGACACCGCTCACGGACGCGATATCTCGGACCGACTGGGACCAGTGCGCGAGTGCCATCCACTAGCTTACTGTAAACAATTGTACGTAAGAATGCTAATTTATTACACTTTAAAATATAATAATCGTACATTTCGCCGATGTCGAAATCGTCGTAAGATATTATTATTTTCTGTGACAATTTTTTTTTTAAGTTATTATTTGCTTATATTTCCGTTCTTCCTGTTTCATTCTCAACAATAAATCAAATAACTAGATACGAGTGCTACTACCACGATAGTTTTTTGTGCATAAGTTTAAGTTGACAACCCTAGCGCGGCCGCCGAGTGTAGGTATGAATAGTGAATTACATACATGTGATTGCCTTCTGTACTATCTTTATTTTGTGCCCGAACTAAGCAGAGCTTGTTCTATGGAAACTAGATAACTGATACACATTATACTTTTTTTTTTCTTGTAAATATAGGTACTCGTGATATGAAACATAGAAACACCCAGACACAGAACAAACATCCATGCTCGTCACACAAATGTTTATCCTGGGTGGGGATCGAACCCACGACCTACAGATCAGCAGGCAGACATACTACCAACTGAGCTACGAGGCCAGTCATAGTGCCTTATTTTCTTATTTTTGAGGTCACGAAGTTAAAAGTTGTTATTACCAATAAATCATTCAGATAACACAGTGTCATACAAATCCCAAAAAATATTGTCGATATCATCCATTTCTTAAGAAAAGTCCATTCATTAATCATTGTTTCCAAGAAACAATGATATGTTATAGTCTGGAAGATAAACAATTATGTTATAGTCTGGAAGATAAACAATTATTACTTATAATTATTAATAATATAGAAACATATTAATAGTTATTTGTGCAACAAGAGAGCAGTCCTTTTTTGCTGCGAGTGCTGATTTTGAATCCTGAGCAAGCGAAGGATTCAACGATTGAATCACGAGCCTAGCGAGTAATTCTAAAGTTGAATCCTGAGTGTGGCGAGGGATTCAATATCAGCACTCGCAGCAAATAAAACAGGACAAGTGCGAGTCAGACTCGCCCACCGAGGGTTCCGTACAAACTAAATAAAAGGGGGAAATCATATATTTTTTATATATTTTCCTTCATAAACCGAAAAGTATACATCGTAAAATATTTAACACATTCCTTGCTCACCACTCGGATCCAAGTGGGGCGGGGCTATAGTAGCGGCGCTTCCCACTCGGATCCAAGCGAGAGTCCAGTTCATTTTGTAGTAGTCAGTAAACCGCCGGAGTTTGAGGCAGTCAACGTTGCTTTGCGCGGCCACTCTGTACTTAATCAAAATTCGCCTAAAAAGTTTTGGTCCCCAGCTGAAGTGAAGGGTCTGCAGGGGGCAAAGAATGTGTTAAAAACCTGTTTTAGCTTATGCTAATGAGGCTCTTTCATATGATACCCCACATGATACGGTTAATTCACTTTAAAATTTGGGCCCTCATTCCTTGCATAGAGGCAATATTTTTTTGTGATTAAATTTAAAATGTCCAGTTTTCGAATTATTTCCTATATGTGTACTCTAACACAATGCTTCTTGCCAAATTTCAGAGTTCTAGGTCAACGGGAAGTACCCAATAGGTTTTGATTCCTCTGTGAGTGTCTAATTGTGCGTTTTTTACGACATATTCGGCTGTAACTTTTTTTTACGAAAACGGAGAAATTTTATTTTTCTTTCTGCAGCAAGATACTATAGATCTGCGTATGTGGTTTTAATTTCAACTCAATACCTCCACGCGTTCCCGAGATAAAGGTCTTGACACCCAGACGGACGGACAGACGGACAGACGGAGAACAAAGTAATCCTATAAGGGTTCCGTTTTTTCCTATTGAGGTACGGAACCCTAAAAAACATAATCTAATTGAAGACCTCCTTCTTTTTGGAATTCGGTTAAAAAGCACTTATAAATATAAATAATTATATTTATAAATAAAGTTGAAACGTGCGAGCGAGAAAGTTAAAGTACGGAAGCTGAGCAGGAAGAATTTCGTACATTGACCTATGATTACCTATCTCTGTCATTACCGCGTGATTATATTGCTATCGCACACGTGCAACGACCGTCATCGTTAGGGATTGCAAACCTTTTACCTGCGATAGTAAGGTTTGTTTTAGTGCACATGATTTTAGTTAACCTTGAGTAGAAAAAAAGTCGACGTACGAAATTCTTCCTGCTCGGCGTCCGCAATTTACTCACACGACTCTGCTCCATGTTAGGAACTATCATGAGACGCTAATACGTAGATGTACTTACCAGCGTCAAAACCTCAACTGTCAAGTTCAAGAGAAAGAAGACAAACGTGTACAAGTCTCCCCAGTAAAACTGAGAGAAAAACAACGGCCACAAGTAATTAAAAGAATACATATCTGCAACAATCAAATATTATTTATTGAAAATGTGGATGCTACACATTTTAATTTGAAAATTACTATAATAAGATGTTTATTTCTCTCTAAATAGCAGCTATAAATATAAAATTTATTTTTAAGAGTCCGTTGTCCGACCATTGTCCGTCTCGTTCGCGCATATACATTTGAAGATACAAAATGACTGCATTAGCTTATAAAAAAGTCGTCGTTTAGAAAACACATCCCAAATATTCGTCATTTTTTTTAACTTGTCTGTTAATTTTCATACATAAAATTCATGTTTAGAAATTATTAACGTAAAATTGATTTTTATGTATGAAAATTGACTTGTACCAATTAAAACTTTTGCCGAGTATTTGCAATGTTGTTTTTTAGTTTTACAAAAGACGATTATTTTATAAGTGCATTCAGTCATTTTACATCTTTAAGGCCCGCTTGCACGCATCGTTGGGTTAAATATATAAATTTAGAGTTTGTTAACTCTGGGTTAAACAGTTAAAATTTTAACTCTCAATAAGCCTTGCATCACTCAAAAATAACACCGGGTTAACAAACCCACAAGTAACCCGACATTTCTTTTTTTTAACTGGGAACATTGAAATCTTTATGGGCCTCTATTATAATCCGACCAAAGATGAATAATACTTGTATGCCTTTCATTGGATAACTGTTGACGACGTTAGAATTTAACTGTATAGTGTCTCGCTCTCGCTCGCATAACGTAAGATAAAGGCCAGGTACTAAATGGGTGTTTCAAGAGAATTTGTGACGTCACTCACAGATGGTGACAATGATGATTTGCTCAATAAGTAAACCACGCTTTTCTTTCTTTTTCAAGTCGAAATCTTCTATGAAAGTTTTTATCCCTCTGTAAATTAAGTATTAAGTATCTGACCGTTCGGTGACCCTTCTGTCATAGAAGTTTGCAATAATATACTCAATCATTTCTTCATCATTATCAGAGAATAATAAATTGTTCATCACTTCGATATTTTAATTAACAACACGATAAAATAGAATAGATATACACAATAAACTGCTGAACTTCACCTCAATTAATTTTGACATACGCTTCACTAACCCAGAGTTAACCGACTTAACCCTCCCACATCGGTGGGTTAAATATTAAAAAATGTAGCCCTGGGTTTACTTCTAACTATTGGCGACGCAAGATAAATTATTTATTTAACTCTGTGTTAGCAGTTTAACTCAGCAGTTAGTTACGTTAACCCTGGAACGTGCAAGTGGGCCTAAATGTGGGTATGCCTGAGCGAGACGGACGATGGTCGACTACGGACTCTTAATACATTGCAAAAGTGTTTATGAGACTGAAGATCGCATATTTATTGATATATTTCGCCAAGTTAGTTAAGTTATTATACATAGTATAGTTAGTGGCAACATCGCGAAATCCGTCAAAACTAAACTTCAAAGTGAATAACAAAATAGTTGGTAACAGTTCGTGCAATTTGAAAATTCAACTGAAAATAAATTGGTCAGTCGTGTAAAACGTTTAACGAATTTAAATTTTCGCTTATTTTGTGTTAACTCGTTTGTATTGACTTTGTGTTGGACCTTTTCATAATTATTGCAATTCAAAGTGACCAGTGAAAGTTTTGGGGAGTCCTTTTGCTCTTTATTAATTTAAATTTTTAACCGACTTCCAAAAAGGAGGAAAGGAGGAGGAGTTTCTTAATTCGTCGGAATCTTTTTTTTGTGTTGCTGGATCCCAAGTTCTGTTGAGATTGAGGGTTTGAAAATTATGTGTAACAAGTATTTATAGTTTAAAAAAACTGAAAAACCGACTTCAACATCCGCAGTTTTGTTTAAAAAAACAAACTACTGAACTAATTTTAATGAAATTTCTGTAGAACCATCTGGGAAGTATATATACCATTTCAAACAACAAAAAAAACAATTTTTCAAATAGGTCCAGGTGTCTTTGAGTAATCGGGGAACATACATACAAGATTCCCACGTTCAATCGTTCAATTCAATTCGTTCGAATTGAGAACCTCCCATTATTGAAAGTCGGTTAAGAATGAATTAAATGTCAACTACAATATTAAAAAAGTGAAAGTCTTTGTCTCATTGTCTGTTCACGTTTTCACAGCTGAACGGCTGAACAGATCACCATGAAATTTGATAAGTAGATACATCACAGAAGGAAAAAACATAGTTTTTCTGAAACATCCTTCTTCATATTGATTCATGATATTTTCCAGTTATTTGGATATAAAAACCAAAGAACTTAACCGATTTTGATAAAAAAACTTATGGGACTAATTTTAATTGCCTATCAAACATAAAAATAAAATATTAATAAGTAAAAAAAAACAAGCTTTTATTTAAATGCTCTAAAACGAAGAAAATAAATTTTATATTGATATAAATAAAAGCTTGTCACCAGAACACAAACATAGGTATATATTTTTTTTCAAAAGAACAAACTAACTTTAATTCTAAGCAAATGATAAGAACGCGTCTGTCTTTTGTTGGAATTAAATATTACTTAGTAGGTAGGTAACGATGTTGTTTAAAATCTCGTAACAATCTTTTATTTATATCAATATAAAATTTATTTTCTTCGTTTTAGAGCATTTAAATAAAAACTTGTTTTAATTTTTTTTTTTTAGTTAAGATTTTATTTACTAGACTAAAAAAGAGTGCTTGTCAAGACTATTCAAACGAGTCCAAACTCGACGGTTTTATCTTGTTCAGTTTAGGAGGTCCAATGGCCACCTTCCGACGCCATCTTGAGACCCTGGCTGTCATGTTTCAATTTCAATTTCTAAATTCTAAGTTCTAATTTAACTCGCAAGATTTGTCCCACACATACTAACAGGGCAAGTTAAATAAAAGCTTTTAACATCTTGAGACCAGCTTCATGGTACCATATTATTGCATTGTCACCGAAGTTACGTAAGTAAACCATATTTCAACCTAATCTAACGACAGGAAGTGGTTCTAATTTAACTCGCAAGATTTTAACAATACTCACATAACTTCGAAAAGACAGAGAGCGGGATTCGAAGTCAGGACCTGCGGATCGCAAGTCAGACGGTCTCCCGACTAGGCTGCCGGAAACTTCTCAATGATCTTGAAGATGTGTGAAGTCTGCCAACCCGCACTTGGGCAGCGTGGTAGACCTTTACCCTTCTCACAATAAGAAGAATGCCCACGCCCAGCAGTGGGACAGTTTGTACAAACAGAGTTGATAAAATAACTTACTTGAATATGAATATTGTACAGACGCTCCAATCATATTCTTGCAGTGATTCTTGAGTCTCGACATCATAAGGCCTCTATAGAAGTAGGATGCAGTATTTGATAAACAAATGATAAATGCGTCGTTACTTGGTGATATCTGCAAGTATTAACAAGTATGTATTGACTCAGCATTGAGCAACTATTGACTCAGCTATGAAATAGACTAATTGCTTACATCTTGGGTGCTTCGTGCTGTAAGCACATGAACTACTGGAGGAGCGACTATTGACTCAGCTAAGAAATTTAAATCGGAATCCTGTAACAATACAAGTGTAAGTTAAAAAATTCAAAAACCCACAACAAGTACCTATCTGTAATAAAAGAAAAACAAAATATCCGACTGCAGACAAGCGGTTTTTGCAGTCTAACTTATGATTTCGTTACGCTTGAATCCGCTCGATACGTTGATGAGTGTACGTTTTTTGTGAGAAAGTATGCGTAAAATCGCTGTAAAATATTATAAATGCGCATTCTTTAGAATATTCTAGTAAAATTACTTGTTTATTACGAGATAGTTCGTTAGAGGTTACGAAAACACCGTTTAAGCTGGAAGCTATCTTATAGAAACACACACATATAAGTACATACACCCCCACATTCCCCCTTACATACAAACGTAATAAATAATAAATAAATATTTGTGGACATTTCTCACAACGAAAAATAGACAAACAACAACAAAAAAAAAAAGACAGACTCGAAAAACGTAACCCTCCTGTTTACGTAGTCGGGTAAAAGTAGTGACCCATCTATGACCCAAATTACATTTCATCGTCATCATCTCAGCCATATGAAGTCCATTGCTGGACATAGGCCTCTCCATGGATTTCCAAAAAGACCGATTGGAAGCGGCTTGCATCCAGCGTCTTCCCACCTTTTACAAATTGATTATCCAGTTATATTGCATTTAGTTGCATTTCCATATAGTTATATCTAGATGACATTTTCGCCAAAATTTGCACCGAATTGGGTTAAACTTAATATAGATGCGTATGCACTTCGGTAATGATCTCTGAGAGTTTCAACTTTACATCTTATGAAACAAAAAATATATTGGGAAAATAATTTTCATTTCCATACATTTGAAATATTCAAAGCTATTTTGGAAATTATTGAATATACGTACATACAAAATTATGGAATATAACGTTAGTTTACACAATAATACGTACATTAATCAACCAAAATCCGAATTTAATAAAAAACCTATGATTAGGGAGCGTCGATTTCCCCATCACTGTGCGGCCGGCCGCTTTACGTAATTTTCTTGTAAATAATGTTCAAAATTAATTAAATTTGTACATGTAAGTGAACTCACGTGATTATAATGTAACTTTAGGACTAGTAGAGTTGCATAAATGCCAAGCAGATTTTTCTACTTGAGAGAATTGGTGAACTAAAAAATTTCCTCGCTAATATGAAAAATTTTGTATTGCACTCGGCTGTAAAGTTATTAATTTTATCTCGTGTCTTCTTGAATCCATTGCGACGCATAGGATTCTACACTGCCTAGTCTACACTCGCTGCGCTCGTGGTTCAAACCTAGAATCCTTCGCTTGCTCTGGATTCAACTGTCAGACACTCGACGGTAAAATACAACTTTCCAGCCTAGTACAATAAATAATTATTTTTACCGCCATCAATTCTTGAACTTTGCGAACTTTCTCGGGCGGAACCGTTTCGACAACTTCAGTCTCACGGAAATATGAGAAGATCAGGTAAAGAAATATTGTTATTTCTGTAAATATTAGAAACAGTTGCATTCTGTGTTGAATCTGAAAATAATAATATTATCTCAAGCTATTATATTTTTACTTCGTTTCTTCTCTCAACTGGGGGTTGAGAAAGAATTTCAGAGAAGGAGAGAGCATCCCTCCACTAAAACTTTGTTTACATGTATCTCGGAAGTTTATTGACCGATCGAAACATTTTATTGGCATATTATGTTTTATATTTAATATGATATACATTAAAACTAATCCTATAAAACAAAATTCATGTATATTCCCTATTACTTCATTGTAAAATAATAGATACTCATTCTGATCATCATTGGTAAGACTAGGTACTATTGTATAGAAATACCGCTTTAGCTGCATGAGATACACATCAAGGATTTTAGACTCACCTTCCAAAACAGTCGAGATGCCACCAAGGATTGCAGGGATGATATCAATATGCATACAAAAGTAAAATAAAAGATGAACAACAAAGTTCCATCAATATTAATTTTAAAATTCCTGGAAAAGATTGAAAGAATATTAAATACCTACTCTAAACTGTATTAAATAAAAAAATATTGGAGAACATTTTTCACACAACAACATGTATAGCTACAAACTAAGAAAAGTTTGTACTATGGGAACCAAATGGCTAATAGAATACATAATCCCACCAAAAACATTTCATGTAAAATTGGTTGCGATGTCTCGCATTGTCATGCCACTTTCACTGACAAAAAGAAATCAGATGAGATCTGAGTGAATTTGAAAAGCCAAGCTGCTAACTCTACAAAGTCTAACGCTACAATACTTATCTCTGTAAGCCTTAATATAAGCCGTATATCATACACGGGTATGCATGTAAACGAACGTTGTTTTGTTTTGTATTCTTCCAATTGGTTAAATGAACACTTGATCGCTTCATGTGCTTATTCAGTTACCTGAAATATGTTAACTGAGCCACCTGAAACCTTTCTCCATTTGATGTCATGTAATAACTGCTCACAAAAGCCCACGACGTGGTATTTTTAATCCTTGTCGCAAACGCAGCCGGCTCTAGACAGCCAATTATCTTATTATTGAAATTAAACTCTTTGTGTTTGCACCTAAAATAAAACAAAAAATAATAATTAATTAAGACCATGTATAGCAGGGTTCCGTAGCTAACGATGTAAATCTAAAAGAAAAGTACTTGGCGAGCACTGCTTGCCTAGACTACTTTATAAAAAGTTCGATAATCTCTAACATTTGTTTTACATACGTTTTTATTGCTATATATCGAAAAGTTGTAATCAGAGAGTATTCAAAATTATTTTCATTGAAAGTATTTAATATTTTTATTTTATAGGAACAGTAAACAGCTGTATTATAAAGTATAATAATAACAATACATAAAAGTCTTAGTAATAACACAGCCCACAGCACTACTTATATGGTTCTACTATTATGGTTAATCATGAATTTCTAAGTTCAATAGGTACACCTATAAATTAGGTAGTGGATAAATTGTGTCCTGCATCATGAATTTCTAAGTTCATGATGCAGGACACAATTTATCCACCTTTGACAGACTATATTATCTAGCACACAGCACACCTGAGAAAATAATAATATTGAACCTTAGCTTTATTTTAAGATATGTATACAACGATTGAAGTTTCCGGCAGCCTAGTCGGGAGACCGTTTGACTTGCGATCCGCAGGTCCTGAATGTCTGAGAGTTCTCAATGATCTCAAAGATGTGTGAAGTCTGCCAACCCACACTTGGCCAGCGTGGCAGAATATGGCCTAACCCTTCTAGCAATGAGAAGATGGCCCGCGCCCAGCAGTGGGACAGTTTGTACAAACAGGATTGATAAAAAAAATGTCGCAAAAAACGCATATTTCGACACTCGGAAGTCGAATGCAAAGTTGTATACAGATTTTAGAGAAATTACTTACTTGCGATGTTTTCTTTCACCGTTTGAAGTCGGCGACAATCAACAATACGCACATAACTTCGAAAAGACAGAGGTGCGTGCCGTGGGATTCTAACCCAGCACCTGCGGATCGCAAGTCAGACGGTCTCCCGACTAGGCTACTGCAAACTTACTAGGCATTTTTTAATGAAAAGTGAGAAGTTAGATTTTTTCACAGCTCCAAGGGACAGTAGATTTGAGTGTTTGATATGAAATTCAGGTTGATACCTCCACGCGCTCCTGAGAAAAAGGGTCTTGACAGACAGACGGACAACAAAGTGATCCTATAAGGGTTCCGTTTTTTTCCTTTTGAGGTACGGAACCCTAAAACCAACGATATCCCACATGATGGGGTGGGGGTTGAAAAAAAAACATTCCTTAATTCATTTCTTCTTTTTTGGAAATGTTATAATGGCATTATGCAGTTCTTTGCGTAAAATATCTGCATGCCGAAAGTTTCGTTTACGTAGGGCTGCTGATAGAGTCTTAGTAAAATGATTGTGACATACGGCTATGGCAAAATTACAAGAGTTTCTCGTTGTTGCTACGGAACCCTAATAAATTAGTAACGAATGTTAAACAGAAACAAACATCTTTATGCCTGGGAACTTACCTATCTGGCTCGAGTAATCATACCTTGGAACCCTATTGTTTTTAGGGTTCCGTACCTCAAAAGGAAAAAACGGAACCCTTACGGGAACGCGTGAAGGTATCGTGTTGAAATTAAAACCATATACGCAGATCCATAGTTTCTTGCTGCAGAAAGAAAAATCAAATTTCTCAGCTTTTACAAAAAAAAGTTACAGCCGAATATGTCGTAAAAAATTCACATTTCGACACTCACAAGGGAATCAAAACCTATGGGGTACTTCCCGTTGACCTAGAACTATGAATTTTGGCAAAAAGCATTGCCTTAGAGTACACATATACGAAAAAATCCGAAAACTGGACATTTTTAATTTAATCACAAAAAAATTGTGTCTTTATTCAAGGAATAAGGGCCCAAATTTTAAAGTGAATTAACCGTATCATGTGGGGTATCATGTGAAAGAGCTTCATTAGCATAAGCTAAAATAGGTTTTTAAATATTTTTACGATGTATATTTTTCGGTTTATGAAAGAAAAAAAATTAATAATATTTCCCCCTTTTATTTCGTTTGTACGGAACCCTCGGTGGGTGAGTCTGACTTGCACTTGTCCGGTTTTTTTTTCAAAGATAAAATACAAATTCAAATAGTCTTAAAGTGTATATAGTATAGGTATAGTTATAGTTTAGTTTTATTCTTACATGTCGTTTCTGTAAATAAATCCACAAAAACAAATTCAAATTCCAGATGAAAAAAAAGTACGTCGTCTTACATTAAATGAATTAGCAGTCAAACGCAAGCCAATTACTAAATTTAACAAGTAGGTATCTATATTAAAAGATAAACAAAACACTCGACCGCAGTCTGCAGTCTAACTTACGATTTCGTTATGCTTGATACGCTGTTGAGTGTATATTTTTTGTGAGAAATTATGCGTAAAATTGATACAAAAGATTATAAATACGCATTCTTTAGACTAATATTCTATTAAAATAAATTGTTTATTACAAAAAATCGTTGGAGGTGACGCAAAAACGCATTCATTTTATTTATTTTTACGAGAGATGTAGTTATTACTATATCCAAAAATATTGCCTATGACACTCAGGGAATGAAGATAAATCTAAAAAAAAATACATACATAAAAACATATGTACATGCACTCGTACATGCAAGCATCCATACAAAAATAACATAACCCTCCTTCTTACGCAGTCGCAGTCGGGTAGTATTATCAATTAATACCTGTTCCATGGCGCCTTATACATCACTCCATGCACAAAATATGAAAAAGTTAACGTAAATTGATATAAACAGTGCAAAAAGTCGTAAATATATGTTACAATAACTGCAAACTTGGAACCTGAAAAAAAACATGGTTTTACAATTTGTAATCATATGTATATGTTGATTAAGATATGCTACTTTAACTGGCTATGTGAATGTAAATTTACGTGGAATTTTTTACCGACATCCAAAAAGAATAAAGTTTTCAATCAGACTGTATGTTTTCAAGGGTTCCGTACCTCAAAAGGAAAAAACGGAACCCTTATAGGATCACTTTGTTGTCCATCTGTTCGTCTGTCAAGACCTGTATCTCGGGAACGCGTGAAGGTATCGAGTTGAAATTAAAAACATATACGTAGATCCATAGTCTCTCGCTGCAAAAATCAAACTTCTCAGTTTTCATAAAAAAAAGTTACAGCCGATTATGTCGCAAAAACGCACATTTCGACACTCGCAAAGGAATCAAAACCTAGCCTACATCCCGTTGACCTATCATTTAAACTAAATATTAATAAATAATAAAAGGCTTACATGCTTGTGAAACAACATGCAACTTTATCGCTGGAAGCGATCTTTTCCAGACTACCGTGATAAAGATGCGAAAAGATAGAAATGGATGACGGGGTGTGCAAAAAATAATAAGATAATAGAAAACACTAATAGGCACCCGACCACCACAGTTATGATCAACAGCCCTAAAGCAGAACCAGTTGAGCTCATAATTTCACTGCGACAGCACGTACGTCACTACTTTAAAATGGATGTGTAACAATTTAATAATGCCATACTGTTCCGTTTTAGAATGCAAAAATAGTAGCACTACAAAAAAAAAACAAATGGAAGTATTTAGTTTCACAGGTAAGTGTTATTTTATATTTTTTTACGAAATAAAACAATTTCGGGAAGATCACAAATTAATGCTAGTGTTACAGTCAAAAGACAACTAAATCCTTATCGTAATAAAGTATAATTTGCACTAATTGGGTTAGCGCTACTCAACTCAACATGAAGTTGCGTTAGATAATTTTCGACTTTAACACTAAGAACATAAGAATTTTATCAGTTAAAATTAATTTAGACGACATCTAGCATGCAGTGTAGAACTAGTTTGTTTCATGTCGATTTGCATTGAAATAAGTCAAGTATTTATAGATCTAATGCCAAAATGAAGTCAAACTTTTAGTATTACAGGCATATTTTCAAATTAGCTGTATTTGACTATTGTGCTTAGTAAACTGAGCTTTAAAATGCCAATGTGATAATAATTACATTTGTAGTGCAAAATACGATACATATCTTACTTGTATGAGTTTGCCGACAGTGGTTCTGCGTAATACTGTGTTTGTATGCCGTTTCTATTGCCTTCTCTTTTCTGTGGTTAGAACACTAGCAATATTGATATAAGTATATTGAACATTGTTCGGTACTAAATTCAAGTTCCAAATAATTTAACAAAACAGGTGGTTAGTATTTAACCTAAATATCCTGAACAAACACAAAAAAATACGGACACACAAACCACGCGCGCAGAGAGTACCTACGTGCAAGTGGCGCGATCGCTGCGCAACGTACATACTTAGATAGCTATGTGACTTGCGCTCGCTCGGTGCGTGAGAATGCGCGGCGTCCATAAATTCTGGAATCTTGGGAAAAACTTTAACCGATGTTTTCTTTTAGAATTTGTTTCGGTTTTATTTCTTTATGCGTTTCATATGACCACTAATTAATATGTCCTTGAATATTGCTAGTGTTCAAAACATAAATTATAAACTAGTACTCGTACACAGAAACTTATCGAGTAGATATAAAATTTTACTTACCGTAAAAAAACGGTACCATTTTTGAAACAAATAGGTGCTCTTCCGGTGCGTACGAAGCAAGAAACAAATTTGTGAATGTGTGTGGAAGACTTTTGAAAAATACATTGAAAAGGTAGTACCAGAAGACACTGAAAGGTCAAGATTTACAGATGGATTATCTAGCGCAATACATCTAGTTTTAAGTTCTATTTTTTAGGGTTCCGTACCTCAAAATGAAAAATTGGAACCCTTATAGGATCACTTTGTTGTCCGTCTGTCTGTCTGTCCGTCTGTCCGTCCGTCGGGGTGCCAAGACCTGTATCTTGGGAACGCGTGAAGGTATCATGTTGAAATTAAAACCGTATACGCAAATCCATAATATCTTGCTGTAGAAAGAAAAAAAATATTCTCGGTTTTCGTAAAAATCACACATTTCGACACTCACAAGGGAATCAAAACCTAAACCTTCCCGTTGACCTAGAACTATGCATAGAAGAAGAAGAAGCACTATGGCAAGAAGCATTGTGTTAGAGTACACATATAGGAAAAAATCCGAAAATTGGACATTCTTAATTTAATCACAAAAAATAGGGTCATTATGCAAGGAATGAGGGTCCAAATTTTAAAGTGAATTTGGGCGTATCATGTGGAGTGTCATATGAAAGAGTTTCATTAGCATAAGCTAAAACAGGTTTTTAAATGTTTTTGCGATATATGTTTTTCGGTTTATGAAGGAAAATATAAAAAAATATAGATGATTTCCCCCTTTTATCTACTAGTTTGTACGGAACCCTGGGTAGGCGAGTCTGAATCGCACTTGTCCGGTTTTATTTTTAATGTAGTAATAGGTTTACGCTTGACCTCCAACTCGCATGATGTTAAGCGAGGTTGCGGTCTTTGATAGAGCGCGCTTACCTAGAAAAAAACAATTTACTCGCTATTTAAAGACACCCAGAATATATCTCTCTGGAGAGACCCACTCAAGAAGCGTATTCCACAATCTAGCAATTTATTTGTAGGAGATTTTATGACGTGTGTGTTTGTCGATGATCGAGCATGACACTCTTATTAAATCTTATTACATATTTACAAGGCCTATATGGCCTACATAACAACATTAATATCTATATAACAATACATGGATGTGATTACTAAAAAGGTGCCTACTTATGTAACTAGTACATAAATATGCCACTTTTTCAATCACTCAATTATCCGCTTGTACCATCAAAGACGAACAAGTAAAGTCTCACAAGCTTCTTGGCTTCCTCCGCCAGGAGTAAATCCTGCTGCCGATTATGACGCCATTTTAGTTACTAAGACAGTGCAGCGTTACTGGACTATATTTGGAACTAAAACTCAAAATAGTGTAACTAAAACGCGCCGAAGATTGGGCTCAAAACGCGCAACTATCTCTCTCGCGCATCGCTGAGTGGGTGTATATTAGAAAATTGAGAGATAGGATTGTTTATTTAGATTGGAGCAACGTCTATCTTATAGGGAGAGATATATATCTTTTAACTTTGCTGGGAAGTTAAAAAATATATGTTTTTCCACTACTCCGTCACCAATATGAATATTATTTGAATAAAACTTTTTTTTTTTATATTTCTCTTATCTAAATAAACAATTCTATCTTTCACTATACTATACCCCCTATTCTGTAATTTTATGTTAAGATGCATGAGAGAGATAGCTGCGCGTTTTGAGCCGCAAAACGAACTTTAAACGAATTCTGTCGACACGTTATTAAGCCACTTCGAAAAACGCGACGTGCGTATCCAATGCGGCGCATTTTATGTAAGGGCACGAGAAATTATAGCCATATTAGAAAATAACGCCATTTTGTAAACTTATTATTTGCATATTTTTTTAAACATAAAATAATACTGACGTATTGAATTTGATGCTTGATGAGTTAAACATCGCACATCTGTTTACGGATGTAGTGAGATTTCTATAATAAGAATATCTTTCTGCTTTTGTCGATGGGATCTTGCGTCTCTCGGATGGATATTCACACTGAAAAGTCAAAGAATATTACGAAATAATTATAGTTTAAGAAACTGCAGCAACTGACTTCAAAATACGCAATTTCGTTCAATTGGATGACATTTTTCCAGTTATTTTGTCATAAAAATTATATTTTGAAACCGGTTTTGATAAAATGTATATGGGACCACTTCTGAACCTGCCAACAACAACAATAATCATAAAAGTCAATTCAAAATTAGCGCAGTAATCGCGTAAACATACAAACATACAAAAAAAATACGTCGAATTGAGAACCTCCTTCTTTTTGGAAGTCGATTAGAAATAATAAGTACAATATATTCGTTTGTATATTTGAAAAACATACAATATAAAAAAATGTTTTTAATGTTATTTAACAGTTTCTCCCGGGTAATTTATTCCCAATTTTCCACGGATATGTTTATTTTTGGTTGTCATATTTCGTATGTCACAACGCAGACTCAATTCAATTAATTGTGGTCGTTTGTAGACGTTAATTAAACAAAAACAATATGAAAGACAGTGTCAATAAGGTGGTAACAGTGACAGGTAAAACTTGTGGTCGTTTGTAGACGTTAATTAAATAAAACAATATGAAAGACAGTGTCAATAAGGTGGTAACAGTGACAGGTAAAACTTGTGGTCGTTTGTAGACGTTAATTAAATAAAACAATATGAAAGACAGTGTCAATAAGGTGGTAACAGTGACAGGTAAAACTTGTGGTCGTTTGTAGACGTTAATTAAATAAAACAATATGAAAGACAGTGTCAATAAGGTGGTAACAGTGACAGGTAAAACTTGTGGTCGTTTGTAGACGTTAATTAAATAAAATAATATGAAAGACAGTGTCAATAAGGTTGTAACAGTGACAGGTAAAACTTGTGGTCGTTTGTAGACGTTAATTAAATAAAACAATATGAAAGACAGTGTCAATAAGGTGGTAACAGTGACAGGTAAAACTTGTGGTCGTTTGTAGACGTTAATTAAATAAAACAATAAGAAAGACAGTGTCAGTAAGGTGGTAACAGTGACAGGTAAAGCTTTTCTGTTTGTTTGTACTATAAACGGACCTTCTGCACCAGATGCCAATGAAAGTTCTTGTATAGCAGGTATACATTAGAGGTATCAAAATAAAATAAACCAATCTTCTGCAGCAGATATAAATGAAAATTCTTGTATTGGAGGTATACATTAGAGGTATACGAGTACTAGAATAAAATAAACCAATCTTCTGCACCAGATGTAAATGAAAGTTAGTCTATTGCAGGTATACATTAGAGGTATCCTATAATAAAACAAACCAACCTTCTGCACCAAATGTAAATGAACGTTCTTGTATTGCAGGTACACATTGGAGGTATCTTTCCAAAGTGACGCAGTGGAGGCTGCCTGACTGTGACTCAGAGCCCAAGTAGAAGACACTTTACGCATCTGCTCTTCGCTACTGTACTCGATAGTTTCGTCCATTTTGTTGGATAATGTACAAATCCGGATTTTACTAGTATAATATATTATATTATCAAATATCAGTGTATGAAAGCACAAAAATTGAAAATAAGTTCACACATGATCTGCAATATAAAACTTTGCAATAAAAAATAACTTGACAATGGTAACTTCAGTGAGTTTTTTCTTCGTCTGAATATTTTTAATAAGGATTATTATACAATTTAATTATAACCTTCATAAAGATCATTTTTAAAGTTCCGTAGTTATTTTACTATGGAAATTAAGGTGGTTTTCACACATTTTTAAATTAAAACTACGGGTCACTCACGTCTGTTTTGAGCCGAAATATCCGACTATAGTTTGGCAGTGCAAGGCGCGTCACCGACCGAGAGTGACGTGTGTGCTGCTCCTTTGAAAAAGACCGCCGAATGCGGTTGAAACTATAGTCGGATATTTCGGCTCAAAACAGACGTGAGTGACCCGTAGTTTTTATTTAAAATTCCGTAGTTATCAAGGGACCCTTATAGTTTCGCTATGACTGTCTGTCTGTCTATCGGCGGCTTAGCTCAAAGTTTTTTTTTATTGGAACTTTACTTTCCGGTATTTATTCCTATCTTTCCACACAGGTTAACTAAACCGATCGAAACTGGTTATGCATTATTAAAATTCGAACCAACGAATTAATTTAGTTTTATATTTTCAAAATTTTGTTTCTAAGGAGTCAATTGGGTTTATATAAATCAACAAAAAGTTTATACGGCTTAGGGTCACAAGGTCCAGTGGGCCAAAATGACAAGTTCCAAAAGGTCCAGTGGGCCAAAAGGTCCAGTGTGCCAAAATGACAAATCCTAAAAGATCTTGTCTGGAATTCAGTTATAAGTAAAAGTTGCAGCCAAAAGTAAAACCAAGTTATTTATTTATTTATTTATTTATTATTATAATAATAACGGCTTACGGCCAATTACAATTATTATCAAATTACTTAAAATACTTATAATTATTAATTATTGATAGCTTAGTCAATGCCAAGTCCTTAACTTAAATGTTAATATTATTAAATATATCGTCAAACAAAATGTTTCTCACAGAAACTCATTAGAGGCCTTAGAACAACGGCCCATTTATCATAAAAAATGTCACATTCAGGGTATTTTTCTAAGAATGAGTTGAGAGCACGAGTGATGCGGCACATTGGGCTGTGATCGTGCGACTTCGTGCGGTTAACGCCGGTGTAAAATAGCTTATGCCTATGACTAGGCCTATGTCTAAGATAGTTTTCCGGTATATAGAATGTACATAACCGGTTGGTTCAAGTTACTTGGAACAGAAAAATAATCAGTCACTTGACCAATTATAAAAAAAATGGATTACATTACTAACGTAGTTTTCACACATAAATCCCTGAGCTTTATTATATACAAGTACGATATGCATTCGATGCCAGGGTACTTGTTGCATTAACGCCTCATAACTTTCGACTGGGTGAACTGATTTTGATGATTCTTTTTCTATTTAAAGCTCGTGCTTCCCGTGTGGTCTTATTTCAATTTGGTCCAGTTATGACAATGTCATCCATGAGAAGTCGGTTGCTTCAGTTTTTTTAAACTCAAGATGGAGGGTTATGTTTTCCGGGTGTATGTATATTATTATATTATATATGTTGGTATATATCCATTTTTCTTTAATATCTGACAATTTTTATGAGTGATATGTTCGTATATTCTTCCAGAATGTTATCGCTGGATACAATTCCATTCTTAGTAGAACAGTAACATTTTCACACTAATGATGGTTGAATAACTAGCAAAGGTACTTATCTAAGTGGATTCTACAAAAAGGTTCTTTCACTCAGATGCTTTATCATCATAATAATAATTAGTTCTAACTAAATAACTATAGGAACAAAGTTCCATCGAAACTGCAACAGATGTAAGCTGTAAAGCGTAATTTAAGCGCTGCCCATTAAAAAGTTCGTCATTATTTAGTCGGGGACCGGAGCGACAACTGCGTAACCACAGTACACTCCGGCGCAGTGATTTGACTTATGTACATATATTATTGTGTGCGAAAATAGTACTGAACAAAAATTCATAACTATCCAAATCCTAAAACATAAAAGTGAAAGTAATTCTGCATCTCGGTGACATAAGAACAATAGTATGTTCTCTGTTTCCTGAGAACTACAATCTTCGATCTAATAGACGTGTATTTACTATAGACATCGTTTAGATCGACCGTCCTCAATCGCTTAGCTTCAGGCGACATGGTGGTCAATCGTAGATTTAGTTTGCGTAATATTTTTTCACTTCAGTAACTCAAACATGTAGGTTTTGCTGCCTGAAATCAGTGAGCAAAATGCGATTTTGCTCACTGAGTGAGACAAAGTAACTTTTTAATTATTATTTTTTTAAGAAAGCCGCGAATATCTTATTCAGCCTTGGGTTAATCATACATTAATCATTAGAAAGAGAGAGAGACAAAGACCAGCCCAAATTTTGCAAAAAGATAATTATGTCTTTTAATGTAATTTATTGAATTTAACTTATTGTTGTATTTAAACGAAAATAAGTATTTACTGCAAATAAAACTGATATTTAACCTGTAAATATTTATTATCTCCTAAAGCGTTCTCGCTGCTGAAGTGAAAAGTTATGTGTGTTACACGAGAGCAAAGTTTTTTGCATCTCGTGCCTTTGAATCCCTCGCCACACTCAGGATTCAAAATCAGCACTCGCAGCAAAAAACGACTTTGCTCTCTTGTTGCACAAATAACTATTTTATGACGAACACGTGTTTTATTCGTTACAAAAAAATAACTTATTATTTTAATGGTAGAATAATAGTGGTAGTAGTTATATTGATACTTATGTATTTTTTATCTCTAAGTATGTATATTATGCACGTATTCATGGTCATTTCATGGTATTTATTGTCTAATTTTATTATTGTTTTTTTTTTTACTGTTGGACATCGTCATCAATTTCTTTTGTTGTAAATTCGTAATACAGTTAGATAATAAAAGCTTATTGATTGTTCTTACCAGTACAAACCCAAAAAATATAAGCTGAACAACTGTAGCTATTGGATCAAAAATGCTTTTGACCGGAATATATTTAAATGAGAATGTCATCGCTTTCCATTAACTATCATCATCATCATCATCTCAGCCATAAGAAGTCCACTGCTGGACATAGGCCTCCTCCATGGATTTCCAAAAAGACCGATTGGAAGCGGCTTGCATCCAGCGTCTTCCCGCCACTTGTATGAGATCATCTGTCCATCTCGTGGCTGGTCTTCCTACGCTGCGCTTGCCGGTACGTGATCTCCACTCGAGAACCTTTCGGCCCCATCGGCCATCAGTTCTACGTGCTATGTGTCCTGCCCACTGCCACTTCAACTTGCTAATCCGCTGTGCTATATCGGTGAATTTTGTACGTCTACGTATCTCTTTATTTCTGATTCGATCTCGTAGAGAGACTCCGAGCATAGCCCTCTCCATAGCTCGTTGCGTGACCTTGAGTTTCCTTATAAGGCCCATAGTTAGGGACCACGTTTCAGTGCCGTATGTCATCACTGGTAACACACACTGGTTGTAAACTTTCGACTTGAGGGACTGGGGAATATTGGACGAGAAGACGCTTTTAAGTTTCCCGAACGCTGCCCAGCCGAGTTGGATACGACGATTGACCTCCCTCGTAAAGTTGGACCTGCCTAATCGGACCGTTTGTCCTAGGTAGACGTATTCGTCAACAACTTCAAGAGTGAAGTTCCCCACAGATATTGGGGTGGGCACTACATGGGCGTTCGACATAACCTTCGTTTTGTCCATGTTCATTTTGAGGCCCACCCGTTGGGAAACTCTATTGAGGTCTTCGAGCATCGTACTGAGCTCTTCCATCGACTTTGCCATGACTACTATATCGTCGGCAAACCGAAGGTGAGTGATGTACTCGCCGTTAATATTGATGCCGAGCCCTTTCCATTCCAGAAGCTTATAGGCATCTTCCAAACCAGCGGTAAACAGTTTCGGAGAGACAACGTCTCCCTGCCTCACGCCTCTCTTCAATGGAATTGCCTCTGAGTTCTGGTCTTGTACTCGGACTGACATGGTGGCGTTGTTGTACAAACACTTCAGCACTTCGACATACCGATAGTCAATACGGCATCGCTGGAGAGCCTCAAGCACCGCCCAGGTCTCGATCGAATCAAAGGCTTTCTCATAGTCCACAAACGCTAAGCAAAGGGGCAAGTTATACTCTTCCGTCTTCTGTATCACTTGCCGCAGCGTGTGGATGTGGTCTATGGTACTATAACCTTTTCGGAAACCGGCTTGTTCGGGAGGCTGGAAGTCATCGAACCTGCGTTCAAGACGATTCGTGATGACCCTTGAAAACAGCTTATAGACATGGCTCAGAAGCGAGATGGGTCTGTAGTTCTTCAGCAAAGTGTTGTCTCCTTTTTTGAAGAACAGCGCCACCACGCTTCTGTTCCATGCTTCTGGCGTTGTACCTTCAAGCACGACGGAATTGAAGAGCCTCTGAAGGACTTTCAGTACCGGTGTTCCACCCGCTTTCAGTAGCTCTGATGTAATTCCGTCGTCGCCCGGTGCCTTGTTGTTCTTGAGCTGTTTCAAGGCCATCCTAATCTCATACAGGCTGATGTCCGGGATATCTTCGGTATAATGTCGAGTCAGTTTGGCTCTTGGATCTTTGCCCAAACTGCTAACAGGTTTTGCGACCGATGTGTATAACTGTCCATAGAACCTCTCGATTTCCCTCAACACTTCTGCTTTGGTCGACGCTAGACTGCCATCTTCCATCTTCAGCTTCGTCAACTGGCTCTGCCCAATAGACATGTCTTTTGCGAACACTTTGGAGCCTTTATTCCGCTCTATCGTCTCTTTAATACGATTAGTATTAAAGGTACGGATGTCGTGTCGCATAGACTTTGATATGAGTCTATTGAGCCGCCTATATGACTCTGCGTCACCGGAAGACTGCAGTTGCAATGAGCGTCGTTCAGCCATGAGGTCGAGGGTATGGCTCGAGAGCTTTTGCGGTCTATTTGTACGGTGGGGTTTATAAAACTTCGCGCCCACCGTACGGACAGTTTCCACAAACCTGTTATTGATCTCATCCACTGATGCGCAGCTCTCCAGGCACTCGAAGCGATTTGATAGTTCAAGCTGAAAGCTCTCGGGGTTTTGGATATGGGCGCGAGTGGGTCGGAGTGTAGACTTCATCATACGGGACCTCTCAAGTTTAACATTAATATTCAAAGTGCCTCGTACCATTCGGTGATCACTTCCGGTTTTAACCATGTTGATCACAGAGACATCATTGAATATTTGTTTCTTGGTGGTCAGGATGAAGTCTATCTCATTTCTCGTAGAACCATCGGGACTCAACCAGGTCCATTTCCTATGAGGTGGCTTCTGGAAGAAAGAGTTCATCATGAAGAGTCCCTCTTTCTCCAGAAAGTCGGCCAACCTCTGTCCCCTGGGGTTCCGTTGTCCATATCCAAATTGCCCCACTCTCAACTCACTTTCGCATTTCCTGCCCAACTTCGCATTGAAGTCCCCCATAACAACATTAAAATAGGTCTCAGAAGTGTGTATGGCCCTACTAATGTCCTCATACATCACCTCCACCTCATCATCCGAGTGTGCCGAGGTCGGTGCGTATACCTGGATGACCTTCAACGAATATCTCTTGGATACTCTGAGTATCAGGTACGCAACCCTGCTCGATACACTGTCGATGGCAAGAATGCTGTTAACAAGGGACTTGTGGACGAGAAACCCGACACCACCTTGGGACGGTTGGTCGCCCTCCCGGTAGTAGAGTAGGTTACCGGATTTCAGGGTTATCGTGTCCTCACCCTCTCGTCGGACTTCTGATATCCCCAGGATATCCCAATGTAACCTACTCATTTCTTCTTCCAGCTCAGCTAGCTTCTCGTCTGTCCTCATCGTGCGAATATTGTGTGTTACCAGGGCCAGTCGTCGTTTATGCAGGGGGTGGTAGCCGGATCTCTTCCGGAGATTCTTAGCACCCCTTGCTCCGCCGTGACCGGGACCGCTACCGTAGCCCGGAATAGCGGAGCTGCCGGGGACTGGGGGCCTGGTTATTTTGTTAATCTTCATTAAGGGGGTTTTGCCATTACTCGCCACGCTTGGCATGCGGGTTGGCGAGCGCAGTAGATGGCGTTTTCCGCAGAGGATGCTGCTGCCCATCTCTGGTAGTATTTCCCTTAGCCGGTTCTTACGGCACCCACGGGAAGAGAGGGGGAGGTACTATTCTAAGCCGGTACCTCACGGACATTCCATTAACTATACTGTATTGCAATTTTGCTAAAATTACACCACTGTTTCCAAGTTCCACTGTGAGTTTCGGCATTTATCTATCCACCGCAGCTACTGAATTTAATTAAGAATAATTTCATTGTTCCCATTAATTGGACGGGGCAACATTTGTATAATATTTTGTAATTGTGGTTTTTAGGCGATAATGTTATTATGTCGGAGAGTTTGTTTGTCTGCTGTCCTTTTAATTTAGGGGTCAAAGCAGATAATTGATACATTAACATTGGTTCGTCTTTTATAATTAAAACAAAAATGTGATTTTTATTAACAATTTGTTTGCGACCTATTAAACCTACTATTAATATTTACATCTGTTTGAATTTGATTTTGTAGCAAAGAACACATAGGTTGTTATAGGTAACATAGGAGAATCGTTTTACACACATTGATTTAACAAATCAAAATAGACTAAATTTTAAAGAAAATGCTAAAAAGGTAATAAATATTGCTGGTAAAGAGCACCATTTCGATACCACCACCATAATTCATCATAATTATCATAAAAAATAAACACAGCGAAGACCCCCTGCCCGCTTTTGTTGCTTATGCACTTTATACTCCAATGGACCCACATAATATGTATGTAGATACATATTATGTGGTATATTACATACACCTAAAAACTTTTATCCTCTTTAGGCAGTCGAGTAAAATACTAACATACTAAGCTAAGAAATACCCAATATTTCGTTAAAATATCATTTATATGGTTACAAACCTATGTAAAGTGGGACATATCTCCGCTTGAAAGGTCCCATATTTTATCCGGTCCTGTCATTGTACAGAAAATTAGAAATATAGTACTTATGTACTACATACCTGAAAAATATTAACCAGGCTACTGAGTAAAAAACTAACCTAAGAAATATTTCAACACTTCAGTTAAAATATCATGTATGTATGCAAACCTATGTAACGTGGGAATTTCCGCTTAAAAAGTCCCATAATTTATCCAGTCTTATCGTTTTACACAATAACTAGTATTAGAAACATACACAAGTACAACATACACTTGAAAAATATCATCTCTTTTAGGCAGTCCAGTAAAAAACTAACCTAAGAGATAACCCAACATTTCGTTAAAATATCATGTATGCTTGCAAACCTATGTAAAGTGGGAAGCATCTCCGCTTAAAAGGTCCCATATTTTATCCGGTCCCATCTGAGGTCGCCAGATAGCGCGCGGAACAAGTAATGGCACAATTAAGGTGACGCCGCGACAAAATTCTGTCACTTTTACGATCTCACTGGCAATTTTACGGTTGATATTTGACGGAATACAAGAAATATGCGTTAGGTAAAACGGCGGCTGTGAGTTAAGGCCAATTTTGGAGATTTATTTGCATATGCGTATTGTGCAGGATGTTTTGCTTTTGCTGTAACATATTTGCTTGATTTGTATTTGTGTTTTTGTTTGTTGTTTTTTTACATTCGCTTTTACGTTTAAGTGCATTGAATTGAATTGAAATTTGTACGATAAGACAAAAACATACTTCTCGGTTGTTATGTTTTGTGCCTCTAAACTTTTCTTCTTCTTGCAAGATAGATCTACGATTGACTACGTTAAGTGACGGTCTGGCCGAAGATAGAGCTCGTCGATCTAGAAGATATTTATTCACTCTAGCCTTGAAAATTCCAAGATTGTAGGTCTCAGGAAACAGAGATGGCGGCAAAGAATTCTATTCCTGAACATTCATCAAGAATGTGGATCGATATCGCTGAGTACGGATCTCTGGCATTTCAACAAGAATTTAGACCCCTATTTTGTATTGTTATCGTTTCTACAGGATGTAGGGCTTTAACAGTTTATTTTAAAAAAATCTGCTGCTTGCAACCAATGGCGTGTTTTGACTGTTTTTTTTCTCTAGTCCCAGTCTAGGGGTGTTTACCATATAAATATTATTATACCATTCATAAAATAGTGTCCACGAGATTTAAAGTGGTAACCTAGCTAATTTTCAGCTGGTACGATCGAATAGGTAAGAAAACCAAAAGTTGAAAGTGTTATTTTAGTAAATATATGCCGTATTGTATATCTTTGTAGATATACAATACGGCACTCTAAGATCACCGGCTTAAAACAGACGTGAGTGGGCCGTAGTTTTTATTTGAAATAATGTCACCGTGTTAATATAATGAGAAAGAAACACGAAACCAATAATGTGTTATTAAAAGTAATTCAAACCTCATTTTAGCTTCGTTTCCCTGAACATAAACGTACATTCATAACATTTTTATCGCGTCTTCTGCGAATATAAGATTGCAACTATGTTAAGGCATTATAGGCGTTACAGGAACTTATTTACTTTAATTATATACGGAATACTCTTAGAATGAAACAAGTAAGCCGGTGTAGTAGAAGTAATGCAAATGTATATGAGGTTATCTAGAATATTATCTAGGCTGCAGATAGTAAAAGATATTTAGTTTAACTTCTTCTGACTCCATCGAAATTGCACTTAAGAAAATTTTCAAAATTATTAAAGAAATAAAGATGTCTAATATCGATACGGTTTCTACAAAAGTTGCTAGTTAACTAATTAGGTCACATTTTTTTACAAAATACTTGGGTAAATGTACCCATAGATAGGTGTTAAATTAATTAACCGACTTGGTTTTACATTCGATCTCACATCTTTTGTGGTAGAAGAGCTGTGTCGTTGCGAGACTTGGCTTTTTTGTAGATATTATGTTTTTAATGGGATGTATTTATCTCCTTGCACAAGCGCATTATATGCCACACTGAGTTTTGAACTATTATTATTAAAAAATCTGAGTAATCTCGAACATATTTGGATAAGACTGAAACAGGCGAGTTGGTGGTCAATTGTAGATCTATCTTCTATAAAAAAAAACACATATTCTTAATTTAAAAATGAGTAGTGAAATATTATCCAAATATCTGATAGAAGAAAGCAAATTCTAACAGTTAATACAGTAATAAGTAATCAATATTTTTTTAAGCTTAGTAAAAAAACAACAATTTTAATTATTTAGTTTTTCCTGTTATTTTGTGCCTGGTTGTACTATAAGGTATTGCGTATGTAACCAAACTACATAATCTTTTCAGCTCGAATTTACTCAATCACCCAAAAAGAAAACTGTTTTATTCCTCACTGCGGTCCGAATCGACCTATTCCGAAATTCTGTTAGTCGATTTGCACCGCGGTGCAAAAGGACCTATTCATAAAGAGCTCTTGAGTGATTCGGACCGCGGTTCGAACCGCTTGCGATGCGAAACGCCCAAATACCCGCAGAAACCCGCTCGCTTTGCTCGATCGGTCAGTAATACTTTAAACATTTTGAAATTACATTTACCATAATCATAAAGCTTTATAATTCAAGTTAAGGGCGTTTATCTTAGCTTAAAAGTTCACAAAATTTAAGCCAGAGCATAAATTTGCAGGTAACTTATTCATAGCCGTTATATTTTATGTTAGTATGCATGAAGTGCACCATCTGAGGTACTCGTAGCTATGCATTTGCAATTATTAGAGCCAAATTGTCAAGTTATAGTTTATAGTTAATTTTAGGTAGGTAACTGGAGGCAATTAAAATAGAATTTGAGAAAAAATCTTAATTTCTTAACATAAAAAAAAAGTTTCG
The DNA here is from genome assembly GCA_947563715.1 of Lycia hirtaria. NCBI lineage: Eukaryota > Metazoa > Arthropoda > Insecta > Lepidoptera > Geometridae > Lycia > Lycia hirtaria. The sequence continues at coordinate 34,452,356 of OX387375.1, forward strand.
CCAAAACGATAATAATAATCTAAAACGTTATGAACAATAAGTTAGGGAATAATACTTAATTTTATTTACTTAAACGATATTTGTCCAGTTATTTCATAAATTAAACAACCAATTTGGTGAAACTCTTATGGAATCGATCCGAAAGTATATTTTTTCAAACGAACAATAATTTTCCAAATAGGTTTATACGAGGACGGAATTTGGAAAAAAACGGATCGATAATCTCCCCTTTAAAATGTTAACTTATATCCATGATGCTTAACTTTATATTAGGATCTTTAAGCTCAGCAGCTAGTAGCTGGAAACTGTGTGGTTTCCAGCTACTCGCTTGTTCGATAGCAGGCAAGTGTGCCTCCAGTTTCACTCCAGCGAATATTTTAATTTGCACCTCGTCTCCAATGCTTGCATGTTACATAACGCTGAATAAATAGCTTAGCTTTTCACTGCATGCACATTAGAGAAGATAAGGGACAGCTAAGTTACGTGTGACAACGTTTTGTTAAAATAATAGAATAGCAGATATTGTAATTTTGTAATTTTCATAGAGGAAATTAGACACTTATCAATTAATTGTTTTCGTAGATGATAATTAGAATAGAATAGAATGCTTTATTGACCTTATAACTTATCAGCTATACTAGGCACTATACTAATTATGGCCCGCTTATCTTAGATGAGTCACAGAAAGCGATAAGTACCTACGTGATGTGTCCTACAAACCTTGGTAAATAGTGAGTAATGTTTATCAAGGTGTGTTGGACACTGGTTTATACAATACCGTGCTACAAGCTACTGTTTAATATTTTCCAACCTTATCTCATGTCGCTCCACATAGCCTAAAATTATTGCTCTTTATGCTCACCTAGGACAAAGCCTGACCGATAAACGCAGCAACACGCTGCGATGAGTTGCAAAACTAGCAGACAATAGCAAGGAGGTGACATTAATTATTATTGATTAAAAAATTTGTAACAGATAAAAAGTCGAAATTTTTAACCGACTTCCAATAAGAAGCACTGATGTGCTTCTTTTTGGAAGCACATCACATTCATCATCATTTTCAGTTGATACTGTATGTTTTTTTTCGTATGTTTGTTCATCGATTACTTCACCAATTATGAATTGATTTCCATGTTTCTTATTTTTTGTTTGGTAGGTCATCAGAGGTAAATATAGGTACCTATAGGTAGTCCCATATCAATTTTATTAAAATCGGTTAAGGACTTTGGTTTATATAACAAAATAAATGGAAAAATGTCTTCCAATTAAACGAATTGCGTATTTTGATTTTATATTTTGCGCGTTCAGTTTTTTAAGCTACAATTATTATGTGGTAGATATCGAAGTAGAAGTCTAATTTGCCTATGTGAGTGACAGGCGCGGCAAACCGACGTACGATACGAAGTGTAATTATCAGGTAGTAGCTCGCATCTTCTGTTCTTAAATGTATTACATGCAATTTACACATTATAGATATTATATTCTATTCAACTCCAAAAAAAGTGGTTAATATTTAAAAAAATACTTTGAAAATCTAAGAAATTGATAAGTAAAATTTATTGAATCAGGCATTACTTTGCGGAAATTCATATTCAAAAACTTAAATCTAAGCTTATATATATGTGCGTTACAAGGGCGACATGTAAAAAGCCCTGTTTAATCAAATAAAGAAAAAAAAAAAAAAAAAAAAAGCTTATATATTCCGCCTAGAGCCAAAACACACTAGATATATTAGCTTAAATTTAATTTTTTGAAACTATTAAGTGTTTATTATTTGCTTTCTTCCGCATTTATTTTTTTGCACTCGTAATAAAAGCTGGCACAACTGTTGTTCTACACATTCCACGAAACTAATATCGGTGTAGTGTACACAGTAACCGAATTGCAGAAATTGCGCTCGGAGCAATACTTTCGCAACTCTGTGTGCTCAAGGCGAGCGAGCGACCTCGTTTCTTATTTTACATTTTCAAGACTGCTCTTTTAATTTGTGAATTTTTGAAAACTTATTCCAATGTCTAAATAAATATAGAAAAAAGGGAATATCTCGATGCATTTTTCTCTTTTTTAATACAATAATTTTATTATAGTTTAAAACTGAAGCAACCGACTTCTCATGGATGCCATTGTCAGAACTGGACCAAATTGAAATGGGACCAAACAGGAAGCACCAGCTTCCAAATAAAAAAAAATCATCAAAATCGGTTCACCCAGTCGAAAGCGATGAGGTAACAGACATTAAAAAAATACAGTCGAATTGAGAACCTCCTCCATTTTTGAAGTCGGTTGAAAAGAAACAGACGCGATGTATCGCAATGTTTGCATTTTGTACAATTTTTAAACATGGCAACACGATTATTATCTGATTGGCTAAAATAACACACAGGCTTGTCTATCATGGACAATAGCCATCCTACCATAACATAACCACAATGTTATGTTTTATTGTAGTCTTTAGAATGTGCCACAAAACTCATAACACGATATTATTAGATACCTATCTGTTTTATCTCAGTTTTAGGATCCTAATCAGCCACGATCTCGGTAGCCTATTTAGGATCCTAATCAGCCATGATCTCGGTAGCCTATTTAGGATCCTAATTAGCCACGATCTTGGTAGCCTATTTAGGATCCTAATCAGCCACGATCTCGGTAGCCTATTTAGGATCCTAATCAGCCATAATCTCGGTAGCCTATTTAGGATCCTAATCAGCCACAATCTCGGTAGTCTATTTAGGATCCTAATCAGCCACGATCTTGGTAGCCTATTTAGGATCCTAATCAGCCACGATCTCGGTAGCCTATTTAGGATCCTAATCAGCCACGATCTCGTTAGCCTATTTAGGATCCTAATCAGCCACGATCTCGGTAGCCCATTTAGGATCCTAATCAGCCACGATCTCGGTAGCCTATTTAGGATCCTAATCAGCCACGATCTCGGTAGCCTATTTAGGATCCTAATCAGCCACGATCTCGGTAGCCTATTTTAGGATCCTAATCATCCACGATCTCGGTAGCCTATTTATGATCCGAAATACATTTGTTATTTCATAGCAATTAGTGCAAAAGACTTCATCTACCTTCGACGCAGGAATTGTTTGTTAAGTCTAGAATGTTTGTTTTATATCTGTAGCAAGCAAGTACGCGTATGTGAGAGTCCTTTAGTAATGTTTGCACGCTTCTGGGAAACGGCTGAAATTATGTTTCAAGTGCCTACTGACTCAAATTCAGACAAAGCAATTAAAATAATGTAGGTCGCTCTTCTTTCTCGTCGTCTTCTCATTACTGGAATACTATTACTTAGAATTTCAGTTTATTATTTTGATATTAATTGAAATAATTTAGAAAAAAAAAGTTTTTTTTTTATTGAAAGAATCCTTTCTTTACCTTTATCAGATTTTTTAAGATGCCAAGAGAACCCTAATTACCTAATTTAACTATCTAATCTATGTAGCTGTTTGTTATCTTTTCGCAATCAGTCGGCTGAACCGTTTACTATGAAAATTGCTACAGAGATAGCTGAAAATTTGGAGGTATATTATAAGCTATATTTCGACTTCGTCACAGTTTTTCATCACCTCGGGGGTGAAATTTCGAAGCACAACGTGTCCTGAAAAAAATGCTTGGTAGATACTATATATTATAGTACACATGTAAATAAAAAGAATTTAAAAAAATAGATACAATAAAGTCTCAAACTAGAGGTCTAGTTCAATCTTGAAAAAATCAAAAAGCAATCAAATCGTTCAACAAATAAAATCTCAGACATCCGAACTCTATACAAATATAATCCTGACCAATACAAAGAAATACTAAGTATATGATCCTAACCCGGCCTCGAACCGGAAACTGTGTATAAAGAAATAAATCAGGGTACCCTGAGATATGCCGACGGCAAATCTTTGGGGATAACTTCTTACGGCTCTAGGAAAATATTCTTGTATTTTGTTACACTAGCGGTTTTAGAGCGACTTGGTTTTTGATGTCTAGGAATCTCATAATATAAATACTGAGACTCTCTATCACTAGGTACTCTCTGTAGTTCACTAACTCAGCTGTTTAATTTCACGTCATCTAATCCCAATGAGCCGACTCTTGCATTGCATAAGGGAGAAACTTTCGATGTCTTGTTTCAGAAATCGGCAATCAATTAAAATTTTATTTCCATGTAATCATTATGAAATTGTCCCGTAAATATTATAATCCAATTAAACTACGGTAGGATAAACATCGCTCCAACGGGAGAGAAAGAGGTAAATATATGTTGCGACCTCTTTTTCTTGTTTACCAAATGGTGGTCTAGATGTATCTTATTTGAAGGTGTTGACAGTTTTAAAGACCAATTGCATCCACTTTACACTTATGGATTAGCAATCAAAGTTTTCGAAATAATCAATAAGTCAATCACTGGAAGTGTTTTTGGAAAGTTAAGGAAATACATATTTATACATTTTCTATTTATTTGATTTACAGTTGCCAGTGTCGGACACCGGGTCTCTTTCATATAATTATGAGCACGGGCTACGGAGAAGTTACAACTGATGGCTGAGTCCAGAAACGGCAATTGTGTTTTTGACGATATTCATATCAAAAGCTGCGGTATTTTTTGCTCGTGTCGGAAACCAAAACTTCTTCCTATTAGACACAGTTTTACGTCTCTTCATCCAATTTAATGTAAATACGTTTATAGAACCCTCATTAAAAGCTTTAATGTTACAATAATCTTCAACGCCTATTTCCCTTATTCAATGGCTTCTCCAGGACTTGATAATTTGAACATAAGACAGAAAAATAGCTATGAGAGTCAATACCTAAAATCCTGAGGATATCTCGCAAAGAGATGAAAAATTATCAACTTGATGACATTGGAGAAGATATAAACTAAATTTGATAATTGTTCACTCTGCAATCATATGAATCTTAATCCAATCAAAGCACTTGAGTAGGAATTGTAGATTATATGCCTAATGCATATTAGATTAGAAAAGACGAAAAGCTGCCAAACGATATTCAGTATGCAGAACAGAATGTTGCAACATTTGTGGTCTGCTATCGGCAATTGTATGCAATTGCCGTTGCTGGACACAGCCATCGGCAGTACGTCTCCCGAGCCCCGCGAGGACGATTGCGTTAGATTGATCAGATTAAATTTAAATACTTTAGTTAATTTACGTTCTCATATCGTTGATTTAGATATTTAATCCAGTCTTAATCTCATTGGCGCTTGATTCAATAAATTTTAGATAATATGTTGCTTTATCATCTCTTTCAAAATCTCTTTCTCATCAAAAGGTTACTTTACTTACGTTTTTCTCTTACTCCAAAAGCTTATAAAACCATATTTCCAATGAATCAGACCGGAAACTCAAAGCTTACCCCTTAAGCTCTGATAAAAAACCTAAATCATTCCCCAATACTAACTCCTTCATCGGAATCGATTCCATTTGAAAAATTGTCTCTATCGGCGGCCATCCATCAAGTGCATGACTGGCGGAACAGCGCCATCACTCCTGATGAGATATTGATGGAGGATTCTGCTTACATGTTGTATGCTTAGTGAGCTTTAATGCGGGTAGTTGGGTCAATGATTGGGTATTGTTATTATGGATATTAGGGTTTTGCTTGACCAGTTTACTTCTTTCTCTGCAATATAATATCTAAATTATAGTTTTTTTTTCGAAAATAGGCTTGCGTTTGACCGTCACCTCACCTACTGTTAAGCGATGGTTACAGTCTACGATGGAGCGCGCTTGCTTAGAAGAAACTTATTCACTCGCGATTTGAAGACAACTAGATTATATCTATTCGGAAAGACCCATTCAGGAAGCGCATTCCACATTTTGGCGGTGCACAATGAAAGTAGAGCTAAAGCGTTTCGTACGTGTTTTCGGAATATCAACCATGTAACGTTGTTGCTTTTTTGTGCTTCTTGCTGCCCGATAGAAAAATGAGCATGGATAGAAAAACTAAATAGGTGGCCGTGTAATTAAATAACATGCAATAATGTTAGGATTTTTTAATCCGAAATCACGTACGTAACGCTTTGACTCCGCTTTCATTGTGCACACCGCCAAATTGTGGAATACGCTTCCTGAATGGGTCTTTCTGAATAGATATAATCTAGGTGTCTTCAAATCGCGAGTGAATAGGTTTCTTCTAGGCAAGCGCGCTCCATCGTAGACCGTAACTGTCGCTTAACACCTGGTGAGTTGATCGGTCAAGCGCAAGCCTATCGTCGAATAAAAAAAAAACTATAATCATTGTTTGTTAAGGGCTAAAAGCAGACGTGAGGCGATAAAATCAAATTTGAAACAGTTTTTCTCCCATAGACTTTTATAGATACCCCAAGCGTATGTACAACTAGCGTGTCAACAGTAAAATAAAAAATCACAGTTGACAACCTAAGTTTTTTTTTATTTTATTTAATTTCAGGTGAATATACTTCCGATTCGATATTTGGTTGATTCGTTATTTTGTTACCAGCGTACAAGCGCGCGGATGCATTGGGTTGAATAGATTTCGCATGGATGGACCATTCCATCACAAAATCGTTTGTGTGACGTCACAGTCGATATCAAAAATGTGGCACGCAAGGTTTTCATATAAATAAAGTCGCATGCTTAATCTACTAAGTCTGTGTTTTGTCCTTATAATTAGTTCGATTAACTATGTAATCAGAATGTTCGCCACAATCTAAAATTATTCTTACCCTACCAGTTTACTTTAACGGATTTCATGAAAGAACGTTACTTACATAATATATATAACATAATATTATATAAGTAGACATAGACAATTATATTTATTTGTGCATATTTACTTGGATATTCACGAAAATTTCCTTGATTTATGATACCGATCTTTGTCAAAGAGTTTTTTATAAAAAAAAATTACAAACACCGTCCCGCACTTACCACTAGTATGGCATTAGTCCATATGCTACGACTTTCACGTACCATTAGGCAAATCGACTTTCTAATTAAAAAATAAAGGGCCTAAATATACATTTTTGTTGTGTGCTCGCGGGGTCTATTGCTCATAAAACCATAGACATAGAGATAGACAGAAATTTATTGTGACAAAAACATATAACACAAAATAAATATCATTAAAAAAATATAAATCATACACAAAATACCTATATAACATGTTTTTGTCACATTCCGGTCCCAGCTCAGCATAATGTTAGTTGTAAACAACCAGCGCTGGTCTTCCGCTGGGACCGGTAGGTGACGTCACGCACGTCACGCACGAGCGAACACAACAAAATTATATTTATAATAATTACATACACAGTTAGGCTTATATAAATATACAATATTCTAAGCATAACTAATAAATAATTTGACAAACATTGTCTGTACTGCATAGTTGTAGTGTACCTAGTCACTTTTTTCTACATTACTAATAAAATGAGCAGGTAAGCTTCCAGGTGGCGGAGGCTATCAATTTCCTCACAATAATAACACCGTTTAGTCACACCTTATCATCCGTTTAGGTAAACACACCGAGGCCAGGAGCTAATGCGCAAATTGATGTGCAGCTCCAGAAACACACAGGAAATGTGAAAAAATCACCCACACTCACCGCTAGTCACGAGCTGTTTCCTAATTGTTTTATCGATATCGATATATTTCAGATTTATTTTTATTTGATTGAAGCACGGCATTAAGACATTCCCGATCTAGCCCTGAGGCCTATAATAAGTAATTTAAAATAACATATTTGTTCATAATAACTCTATTAAAATGATCTATAAAATTAATGTTCATCCAGTACCAAATGATCGTTACGTTAATTAAATTGTGCAGTTTGACTACTCGTTTTTTGATTTGCTTCATATTGAGTTACTAGCCGCACACCGCGGTTTCACCAGCATAGTAATGTTTTAACAAATAAAGAGTAATGTAACTCACTCACATCTCATTTATGATATACATTTGTAGTGTAGCGGGGTTTTTTGTAAATATAATAAATAAAAAGACGTGTGGCACTCGGAGACTGCCGCGGTAAAGCTATTGCATAGCATTTTTTATCAACTTATGTAATTATAATTATTTATTTATTTTATTTATGCAGTATTCCTAACACCCCCACTCCGACCGGCACAGCGGTGATACTTTTTAGTTTTTAGTTTTGCCATCTATCGATGAATAGCAGAACTTTTAATGACATTTTGAAATATCACGCTTGTCTCTTTAGTTCTGCAAATCGCCTCTAGGTGGCATTGGTTGTATCGGCGTTACTGCGTTAGGTTATTTTCGTCACGGAATTTCTGGATTCGGTCTCCACGCTCAAGGCCCGCGATAGAAGCTATTGCGTATGCTATTGCATAGCTTCTATCGCGGGCCTTGAGCGTAAATGTAGTTTTTAAGCTATTGCTTAAAAACTACATTTTTACAAGCAGTATGTCAACTATAATCCAACTCAATAGCCAGCGTAATCTGGGAAAGCAATCAGACGACTCGTTTTTTTCGATTTGTGTTCCGAAAACCTTAACACTGAGCTGAAAACTAACTTTATTGAAATAAACCACATCCTACATATGTTACTTTGAATAAAGAATCTGAAATCTAATTTTATCGATAGTCTAATACACACAGCACAACACTCCTTCTTAAGGAGACATTCCGTGTAATCCGTATTTATTTTATTTAGTATCTAAGCAGGAGTAATGTAGTGGGGAGCAAGTGCGAGCGGCCCGCGGGGTGGGGGTAATGCGATTATTTTACGACAAACGCTACATAGGAATTGTTTCAGAACAAAGAAAGACGTTCTGGTAAGATATCCATGATTTTTCCCATTCTTAGGGTTCCGTGGTAACTAAGACGAACTGTCTGTCATTATGTTCGAATGTCACAGATATTTTACTCAAACACTCAACCCTACATAAACGTTTGGAAGTAAAATATTCAAATAGTGTAAATAGGGGTAGCACCCTAAAATTATAACGAAGAGAAATTACTTAATACTGATTTTGATGAAATTTCTATGGAACCAATCCGAAAACATTTTCCTTAAAAAAATTAATTAAAACAACAATTTTACATATGAAATATGAAGAATAATTTTAGTTTAAAAAACTGAAAAACCCGACTTCATAATACGCAAATCGCTTACTTGATACATATGATACTTTGATAAGGTATTACCTACCAATCAAAAGAAAAAATAATCCTAAAAAACAATCCATTATTGATGGAGTAATTTCTGAACAAACATGCAAAAAACACATACAGTCGAATCGAAAACCTCCCTCTTTAAGAAAGTCTGTTAAAGAAAAACAAAATATAGTCGAATTGAGAACCTCCTTCTTTTTGAAGTCGGTAAAATAAACATAACATGTTTTAGTAGTCTAGATACACGATGTTCATGACAAAATAGTCCGTGATAATAGTTCACGATTAAGCCGTAAAACGTAAAATAAATCTTGTAACTAGGTAGGTACATACTTCATTACTTCAATGTGTTAGTACTGTTAATGTCCATTCGGCAAGAAAACTAAAATGTGGCCTGGCATGTTGTCCTTGTTTAAGCATGCTGGCTTGCATCCAGCATATTCGCGCCACTACACTCATAAATAAGTACATACATATACTCGAAAAACAAAATCCTCCTTCTTGCCCAGTCGGGTAATAAGGACAGCAGCCCCCTCAATGCCACATTTATTCATCTGTATTATGCGTACAGAAATCTCTCAAAATCTGACACAAGTGGCACTAATGACGCATACTACCCTAAACTCAATTCGCCCCGTCACGTGATCAAATTACCAAATTAGCCCAAAATTCCGAGGGAATCCGATTGTGAATAACCGATGTCCAAAAACACATTAAAATTTCACCTTAGCACATTTCAATAACACTTATAAACATCGATATAGAGTTTAAATTAGGTTGTTGCATGTTTCAGAGCTTATTTTTGATTTGGCCAGGCTACAATAATACACTTCGTCATACGCTTGTGTCACATGTCAAAAGATAATTATCGTTTCTGACAGTACAATCAAATTCTCGCTGATTAAATTCTGGTATTGTGATGTCAGCTCTAGGGGCTTTCTCTTCGAGTTAGCATAAACAATTGACGGATGTCAATTTCTGTTTATCTGTAATAATGATAATAGATTTGGCAAAGTACGGATTACACTCGCACACCGAGACTTCCATAGAAGTATGCACAATGCATGAACATGGACACTGAAGAAAGAATATTTGTTACTTCACATATTTTCTACAATAAGGATAGCCTGAAATGCTAAGAGTTCGCTTACAATAGCTAGTTAAAATCAAATTAAATATTTTATTTGTTACAAAAAGACGATACATGATAAACATGAAGCCTCGGGTTCCCAAACTAGTTTAACACTATATTTCGGGAACCAGCGTCTTCTCCCATAGATATTAACAAATGATTATATTTATAGTTAATTTTGGCAATCATCTATTAAAAGTCATCATCATCTTAGCCATAAGAAGTCCACTGCTGGACATAGGCCTCCTCCATCGATTTCCAAAAAGACCGATTGGAAGCGGCTTGCATCCAGCGTCTTCCCGCGTCTTCTATTAAAAGTAATTGTAAAAAATAGGTGTTATGATCTATTTTCTTTATCTAAAGAGATTACTACCATTTAATCTATTTTAAGTTTATGTCACATGACACCAAGTGACATCGGAACTATCAATTGAGATTTTTTTGTCAACAGGCGTTTATTGTTTAAAAAAAAGCGAAAGATAGGTCCGATTCAGCACATGGTAAATCCGTAGCTGGCCAGTTGGGTGGTAGGAACTGCAAAAGCTAATTACCTAAGATAAGTTGGAAGTATTAGAAGGCTCTACGCCGCTAGTAACGTTTAGAGAACGCAAAATACACCTCTCGATACCTTTAGACATATAGCATAATATATGGTAAGTATATTATACTATTCTGTTTTTCCGGTGTAGATAATACTTATGTGGCGCCTTCACGGTGGGTTCATTTAGAAGACGGCGAGTTATCATATTTAAGCCTTGATTATTTTTAGATAATGATACGAATTGTCAAGTGCTGACATGAAACGAGCTTGGAGTCTCTCTGGGAGTTCGAATCACAAATGAAGAGGTCAATACGTACGTACAAAAGTCACCGATGTTAATATGTTAATCCTCTCTGCTGGAACTAGATGACTGATGGCATATATACTTTTTTTGTTGTAAATATATACATATAATACATATAAACACCCAGACACAGAACAAATATCCATGCTCATCACACAAATGTTTGCCCTGGGTGGGGATTGAACCCACGACCTACAGCTTAGCAGGAAATCCATTCAAGTTTCAGTTTATAGTATTTTTTTTATTATTTTATTTTTTGCGCTAACTGTGGGTGACGTCACCTGTCACCGTCGCTCCCAGCGGAAGACCAGCGCCGGCTGCTCGCAGCCAGCAGTAAGTATGCTGAGCTGAAACCAGATTGTTGCGGACACAATTTTTTTTTTGTTTTATTCGTTTTGTTATGTTATGTATTTTTGCTGTAGTGTCTTCCACAAATAAATATGTCTATGTCAAACATTATAGTTTAAAAAACTGAAAAAAACGACTTCAAAATAAGCAATACACTACATACGTGAGTTGCTGTTCATTTTTCTACAGGTACTTGGATGATATTTTACCAGTTATTTTGTTATAAAAACCAAAGTAATACATCGATTTTAATAAAATTTCTATGGAACCACCTCTGAAGTATGATCTACCAAATACAAAAATAATCATCAAAATCAATGCACAATTAGCTGAGTAATCGGTGAACAAATATACAAAAAACCCGACCGAATTGAATCCTCCTTCTTTTTGGAAGTCGGTTAAAAATGTGTGCGTGCGTATTGAATTATATTTAAAGATACCTTTTACCGTCATTATTGTGTAAGCACACACATTACGCCTAAAACTATTCACTCAAGTAACCCCATTGTCACGGCTCACGATACAATCTTTCCCTGTAACTCAAGGAGCGGAGAACTAATGTGGCCCGCATTGGCCTACATAGCCCACACTGGCCTACATTGGCCCACTTGGCCCACGTTAAGGGCAGATAAAACGCACCCTTCCACGTTCCTCTAATTTAGTACAGAGATAACGATCGCTTTCTTCGGAGACGGGGTAACTCTCGGTTGAGAGCTTAATAAGCCTCGTTTTGTTTGAAAATTACGCTAATGTCGTTTACCGCGATTGTTAGTTTATCTAACACAATTTAAAAAATACATTTGGCAAATTACGAGTTTAACTCGCAAAAAAAGGTACTAGTAAGTAGTATATTATGGTTAAATTAAAAGAAAACTATCACGGCTAAGTAGACTTTACGTTACTTTACTATACGGAAGGGTACAAGCTTATGGTAACTACAAAAAAACAATAAACAATTTACGTATACATAAGGTCGATATTAAAGCGCGCAGTTATCTCTCTACACTCTACATCTCATCACTACATTTTTAAACATGTAAAAATCATTGAGTAGGGATATTAGAAAAGTTAAACGTAAATTTGTTTATTTAGAGTGGAGAGACATTTGTAAAAAAGTTTTAATCAGATATCATTTATACAGACAGAATTTGAAAAAACATACCTATATTTTCTTATTCCTCAGCCAATTTAAAAGATATGGAAGAAAAACTTGTTTTTAAATATTTATCCTGTTTAAATAAACAAATATTAAACTCTCACTTTTCTAATATCAATGATTATTAAACGATATTTTTTTATTCAATGATTTTATATGCTTAAAAAGATTGTGGTACGCGAGAGAGATAACTGCGCGCGTTGAGCGAATCCTTAAATAATAAATTAAACTACTAGACAAAAAGCAAATCGATTACATCACACTGTTAATGGCCTAAAGACAATCCAAATGCTCAAACTCACTACCAGCTGGCAGCGCACCCAGCATGCTGCCAGCACATGCTAGGGACATTTGTCTCAAAATTGGTTTCTTTTTGTTTTCCATAATATTTAACGTGAAGTTTTCATGAAACAACCGTGAAACCGCATTTAAACTACGGCTCGACTTTCATCGGACGGAGTTTCATCGGTGTTAAATATTGTAAGCGAATTACGCGCTTGCAATAAACAAGTTTTTTAATATCGCCGCTTCACTGGAACTTGTATATTTTGCTGGTTTATTACTTTCAACTTTAGCTAAATTATTGCGGCAACGTTAAGGCAAAGAGTAGGGTGGCGCCGCTGTCTCGCTCGCACGCAGGATCTTTTTAGATACAAAATTATTGAAATTACTTTTGATAAAAAGTCCCTCTTTAGTTTTGTAAGAACGATGACAATGTATTAATAGCTTTTATATATCGACGGAAAAAAGGTAATAGGGTAAAAGCGACATTTTAGTCCAAAAAAACCGGACAAGTGCGAATCAGACTCGCCCACGGAGGGTTATCATATATCTATCAATATTATCATATAATATATTATCATATATTTTTTCTAGAGGGAAATCATATATTTTTTATATTTTCCTTCATAAACCGGAAAATATACATCGCAAAAATATTAAAATACTACATGTTTTAGCTTATGCTACTGAAGCTCTTTCATATGACACCCCACATGATACGGTTAATTCACTTTAAAATTTGGACGTTCATTCCTTGCATAAAGACTCTATTTTTTGTGATTAAATTAAAAATGCCCAGTGTTCGGGTTTTTTCCTATATGTGTACTGTAACACAATGCTTCTTGCCAAATTTCATTGTTCTAGGTCAACGGGAAGTACCCTATAGGTTTTGATTCCCTTGTGAGTGTCGAAATGTGCGTTTTTACGGTATATTCGGATGTAACTTTTTTTAAAGAAAATTTAGAAACTTTATTTTTCTTCCTGCAGCAAGATACTATGAATCTGCGTATAGGGTTTTAATTTCAACTCGATACCTTCACGCGTTCCCGAGATAAAGGTCTTGACACCCGACGGACGGACAGACGGACAGACGGACAACACAGTGATCCTATAAGGGTTCCGTTTTTTCCTATTGAGGTACGGAACCCTAAAAATGAGTTATGAATGCTATCTTACTTAAAATTTTCCGCTTTTTCATTTAGCGCTCATAACTCATTGACTAAAATGACTAAAATGTCGCTTATACCCTACTAACTTTCGATTACTATGTCGCTTATCCCTATTTACCTTTAATAACCGTCGATAAGTTATTTTGACCCAAATAAATGTGTACCTATTCGACAAAACTTCTACGTTTACACGTTTTACAAAATAACAGATATAAAAATTACACTGAAAAACCCGACTTCAAAATACGCAATTTGTTTACATGGATGACATAAATTCTTAAGTTGTTTTGTTTTAAAATCCAAAGTACTACACCGATGTTGATCAAATTTATTATGGGACTACCTCTGAAGTACGGACCTACCAAACAAAAAAGAATCCTCAAAATCAGTTCATAAATGGCGAAGTAATTGCTATAAGCATACAAAAAAATACAGTCGAATTGAGAAACTCCTTCTTTTTCAAAGACGGTTAACAATCGGCTCTAAGTTTATCATCATCATCTCAGCCTTAAGAAGTCCACTGCTGGACCTAGGCCTCCCCCAAAAAACCGATTGGAAGCGGGTTGCATCCAGCGTCTTCCCGCCACTTGTTTGAAGTCATCTGTCCACCTCGTGGCTGGTCTTCCTACGCTGCGCTTGCCGGTACGCGGTCTCCGCTCGAGAACCTTTCGGCCCCATCCGCCATCAGTTCTACGTGCTATGTTTCCTGCCAACTGCCACTTCAACTAAGCCAAAAAGTTTAATTTACTTGCCTAAGTTTATATTTACTTTTATAGTTTCGATTGAAAATTGTGAGATATATGTTTTAAAAAATAAGTAAGATAAATCAATAAATACATGAAATCATTGTAATTGAAAATTTGTTTTATCTAACTAAAATACAACATTGTTTATGTTTTTCGCAATCCGAGGCTTTTGTATACTTTAGATTATCAGGACACCTCTCAGTCAGATCTCTGCATTCGCCTCCATGCGAGCGGCAAGTTGTCGATGACTTAGCAACTGGAAAGAATGGACATTTCATTAAACATCTCAAATTTGAAGTTTAAATTATTGAGCTGTATGTACTTACGTACGTAGCTATCTGAAGCAAAATTATTGTCACATTTTTTGGTAAAGTAAACAAAACAGCGTTACAGCGCTGGAATAATAATTACATAGTTTATTTACGATTATTTGATCGCAACCTATGTCTCTGATTGCAACAGAATTGCATCTATGGTGTGTGTTTTCCCCAGCAAAACGTCGAAAGCACTCACTTCACTAGGAAGCCAATGAGTGAGGTGCGGCGCTCTCGCCGCAGTTGAATATAACAAAGTAGTGTGCTATGAGAGGTGTCTGCTCTCGTTCGTAAATACTTAGTTCAATGATTTAAATAGACTTATTTTCACTAGATTTAAATCCTGCTAGACGGTCTTCAAGGACATTTTTTTAGGGTTCCGTACCTCAATAGGAAAAAACGGAACCCTTATAGGATCACTTTGTTGTCCGTCTGTCCGTCTGTCCGTCTGTCCGTCTAGCCGTCCGTCCGGGTGTCAAGACTTTTATCTCGGGAACGCGTGAAGGTATCGAGTTGAAATTAAAACTATATACGCAGATCCATAGTATCTTGCTGCAGAAAGAAAAATAAAATTTCTCGGTTTTTGTAAAAAAAAGTTACAGCCGAATATGTCGTAAAAAACGTACATTTCGACACTCACAGAAGAATCAAAACCTATGGGGTACTTCCCGTTGACCTAGAACTCTGAAATTTGGCGAAAAGCATTGTGTTAGAGTACACATATAGGAAAAAATCCGAAAAATTGACATTTTTAATTTAATCACAAAAAAATTGTGTCTCTATGCAAGGAATGAGGGCCCAAATTTTAAAGTGAATTAACCGTATCATGTGGGGTATCATATGAAAGAGCCTCATTAGCATAAGCTAAAACAGGTTTTTAACACATTCTTCCCCCCTGCAGACCCTTCACTTCAGCTGGGAACCAACACTTTTTAGGCGAATTTTGATTAAGTACAGAGTGGCCGCGCAAAGCAACGTTGACTGCCTCAAACGCGGGCGGTTTACTGACTACTACAAAATGAACGGGACGCTCGCTCGGATCCGAGTGGGAGGCACCGCTACTATAGCCCCGCCCCACTCGGATCCGAGGGGTGAGCAAGGAATTTGTTAAATATTTTTACGATGTATATTTTTCGGTTTATGAAGGAAAATATAAAAAATATATATGATTTCCCCCTTTATTTAGTTTTTACGGAACCCTCGGTGGGCGAGTCTGACTCACACTTGTTCGGTTTTATTTTTTGTTTTAAAGGGTTTAGGTATATAACTTTCAGATTCAAGTTTTCAAAACAAACTTGCATATTTTGAAGTCAGTTTTAACATTTTTATTTGAATGTAGTTATATTATATCGATAAAGATTTGTTTTACAATGTTAAAACATTATAATTAAAGTTTACAAAACTGAAACAACCGACTTCAAAATACGCATTTTTGTTTACTTTGATGTCATATTTTTCCAGTTATTTTGTTTTAAATACCAAAATAATGAACCGATTTTTGATAAAATTTATACGGGACCACATCTAAACCTACCCAACAAGAAAATAATTATCAAAATCAATTCATAATTAGCGAAGTAATTTCGTAACAAACACACAAAAATACAGTCGAATTAAGAACCTTCTTCGTTTTGGAAGTCGGTTAAAAAGTAATTAATGTTCACCCGAAAAACAGCACTCCACTCCTTGCTCCTGCTGCATCGGACACAAGCCTCTAACTCCAGCTTCCTTTCCTTCAGGGCATTCGTCCTTGTACTGGCATATCCCGCCATAGGATGTGCAAGGTACCTCGTTGAATGGAGATGGGGATTCCACGCCTGACTCTGATGATTTTGGAGCTACGCCTGAAAAAATAATTAAGACATACCTCCTTTTTACGCTTCTATTTAACTTGTAATGTTTGTATGTACCTATGTGTATTTGGCACGAATCTTGGAAGCTAATTTAGACCCACTTTCTGATGTCCGATTGGGGTCAAAAAGTAGTTTGTACAAGTTATCGAGTTATAGTCGAACTTAAAATGATTATTTAGACAAGTCGGAAATTAATATTTCATTTAAATCACATTTACGTATATAAACTCATACGAGTATGTTCGTATTTTAAGGTCACATAAATTATGATATGTAACTACGGAACCCTAAATTGCGTGTGGCATAACACGCACTTGGCCATTTATTTTATATGGATTGAACCATTAATAGATATTCCTCTGCGGTTCGTTTTTTCTAAATTTACAATTTAAATATTAAACTGTAACAAAAACTGTAACTGAAACTATAACAAAATTAAAAAAATGGAAACCGTAGAGTCATAGGTACGCATTTATGATTTTAATCAGATAGAAAAAGAAGCATCAAAATCGGTTAATGTTCAGGGTTCAGTTTTTTTACAAAACTGAAACAACATGTGCAACAAAGTGCGCATTTTTTTTAAACCAATCTACTAGACTGATTTCTATGAAATTTCCATGAAACTATCCTGAAAGTATACTTAATAATATGCTTTCAAACAAAAACTAATTTTCCAAATCGATTAATAAATGACGGAGTATAAGTAAACGAGAAATATTAACAATCATAAAAAATATACAACCATACAATTGAGAACGTTCTCCATTTTTAAGAGGGTTAAAAGGAACATACCTCGACCCTTGCCGAGACCTCTATAATCTGACACTGATCCACTCCACACCACACTAACTAATGACGCTACACACAAAAATTTCAACAACATTCTGACAAAGACAAACACAGGTGTCCCAACTAACTCTAAAAAACACAGTGACAACAATCCAATGACATAAGAAAATTTATAGTAGCCCCTATCAGGCCTATCACAGAATATAACAGAGAGGAAACTCCTAAATATCACGAAAATTACATAAAAGTTGTTTTACAAAAACTCTTATCAGGTTTAAGGAAAATAAGACTATTTGAAAACCTTGACAAGTTCCAACGAGAACACAGTTGCAGAAAGAGAACTTTTTCCTCTTCCTTTATTTGGCAAACAACACAGCGCCAGTATTTTTTGGACAATCTGTATGACCACACTATTATTTCTGGGTTTTTTGAAATAATACTCCTTCAAAGTCCGTTCACAAGGTCACGCAACGAGCTATGGAGAGGAGTAGGTATGCTCGGAGAAATGAAGAGATCCGTTGACGTATGAAAGCACCGAAATAGCACAGCGGATTAGCAAGTGGAAGTGGCAGTGGGCAGGGCACGTAACACGTAACTGATGGCTGATGGGGCCGAAAAGTTCTCGAATGGAGACCACGCACCGGCAACGCAGAGTAAGAAGACCAGCCACAAGATGAACAAAATATGAGCTCATACAAGTGGCAGGAATACGCTGGATGCAAGCCGTTTCTATAGCCTATGCCCAGCAGTGGAGTTCTTGTGGCTGAAGATATGATGATGATGATGATGATGATGAACGTATTGTCATTTTTATGTGGTCAAATTTGCAGCAGTGGAGTTCTTGTGGCTGAAGATATGATGATGATGATGATGAACGTATTGTCATTTTTATGTAGTCAAGTTTGTACAGCTGTCTTTATCTGTAGTCTGCCCGTATGCATGTTAATTCTGTGTTTGCGTTGATAAGACAGGTTCCTTTTTATGGGTCGCGTTTGCGAAACAAATATCCGCTATACTAGTATTGAAGGCGGGATATGAAGAGAAGGTAAATAAAGGAAACAACTTAGATAAGAGTTTTATGAGATGGATGTTTTTTATATTTTTACTTGAAGGCTTCGACATTGAGGAGCTTCGGAATAAATAAGTTAACGTTTACTGTTTATAACTTTTTTCGGGTAGATTAGGCGGAAGGTAAAAAAAGTAAAGGTAAGAAAAAAAAAGGTAAAAAAAAGTAAAGGTAAAGATTTAATTAAGGTTAGTTGAACTGATGTATGGGTTTAGTTAATGCTACAAGTAATATGAACACTTAAAATTACATTATACAAAGTAGGAAAACACACACAGCATATTATTTAAAAAAAATCAAAGCCTACTCCATCAATATTATTTTTTTAGCTATAAGACTATAAAAAATAACTATAACTATCTATAACACTATTTATCGTAGACGTAAAACTGATATTGATACAGTTTTTCATGCATAAAATTATTATTTAAAAAATATGTAATAATTATGTGTATCAAAACTTAGCACGTCTTGTTTTACTTTAGAAACAATATAATGTAATTATACTTTAAAATAAATATAATAAAGTTTATAGAGTATTTGCGCCTTTTGGGGTCGAAACGTTGGGGCCGTGGGGAACGAGTGCACATAAAATTTTCAAAGAGTTATCGGAACGACTGGTCGAGGCAACACGTGATCAAAGTGCTGGTCTCTATTTGGCTCAAAGGTTAAGCATTGCCATTCAACGTGGCAATGCTGCCAGCATTTTGGGTACGTTGCCAACTGGTAGCGGTCTCTTAGATTAAGTTTGTAAATATTATTATTATGTGGCATATATGTGTATATCTAATTTATTATTTTAAATTACTAAGGAGTTATATAATGTTTGAATAAATTGAATATACCATATAATAAATATTACTAAATTATTAAATAATTAACTTGTTAACAATATATGTGAAGAACTGATATTTTTGTGTACTAAATACTACCAAACATTATACAAATTATTACATCTACTGAAATACCTAAATTAGCACACAAATAATTATAGTTTAGACAAGTATGTGTATGTTTAAAGAAAAACAAAATAGCCGACTGCAGAAAAGCAGTTTTTGCAGTCTAACTTACGATTTCGTTACACTTGATACGCTGTTGAGTGTACGTTTTTGTGAGAAAGTATTAGTTAAATCGCTGTAAAAGATTATATATGCGCATTATTTACAATAATCCTAGTAAATACAAAATAGAAAAATCTTTATTTGACTCAATTTACATACATTGTTGTGCAAGTCCCTGACCCCTATACTAGGTTATTTACCTGTATTATAGGAACCAGTGCCTTCCAAATGTCACATTTTATAATGTTTATAGATATATTACATTACATTCAAGTTTAATAAACTAAAAAAACTTAAACAATACAATATGAGATGTGTATGTGTAAAATTAATTGTAAAATTACTTGTTTATTATGAAATAGTTCTTTGGTGGTTACAAAAAACCCCATTTTGTTATTTTTGCAAGATATGTATTATTATTATTACAAAAATTATAGAACACTCAGGAAGAGAATATGAATCTAACGATATCTCGCACATCAAAATTGGTCAAGCCGTTTAGGCTGTAGGCTGTCATATAGACACATACATAATTGTATATACCCACATATTACATACATACAAAAGTACATACATTTGATAAACGTAACCCTCCTTCTTACGCAATCGGATAAAATCTGAGAAAAAAAACGACTTCAAAATACGCAATTCTTTTACTAGGATGATATTTTTTCAGTAATTTTAATTATAAAACCAAAGTGCTGAACCGATTTTGATGAAATTTATATGGAACCACCTCTAAGGACTGCCTACCAAACAAAAAAGAATCATCGAAAACGAACGTACCTGTATACACGGGCTGGAGGCATTGCCCTCTTATCTGACCTAATAAAGTAAGTAAGTTCGTATAGACTGAGTGGCCAGCCCTATTGTCAGAGTAAATAAGCCGCCGAAAGGCCTCTGACTTGGCTTGACGATTGCTGAACAACCTACAATTTAATGTGTCATCCGACCCACGGTAGCGCTCAGAAAGAAATGCCACTCACGGTCACCCATCCGAAGACTGACCGGTCCGTCCGTTGCGTTCGGGAACACCTAGTCAAGCTACGCCACGCGCGCTACATCTGGCCTAATGACTCACAGTAATAGCAACACGAGGAATCTTAGCAACGCGAGTACATTTTCGTTTCTATTCCGGACAAAAAAAAAATTGCAAAGTTCAAAAAACAGCGTATTTTTACCACAACAGTTTAATTTTTCGGCCTTTATAAGTATCTAAATATATCGTAGTCTAAAATAGTAGTAGATCTACTATATTATGCTTTAAAATACAGTACCAATTCAAAAACGGGTATATTAATAATCCTGCAAAACATCGTTCCTTGATTTTTGAACCTGTAAAAAGTCCAACTGACTGATTACTTACTTCAAGCATATGCCAAGAGATGGCGCCACTAACATTCTATTGGTTTTGTGAGTAGATTTTCTCTAATGGATATAGCCTGGGTGTGTTCAAATCAAACCATACTTTAAAAATTTATAAAGTGCAAGAATAAAATATCTCAACGGCTGAAGTAATTACGTTCGTGGAATAAGTTTGTATGAAATTCTTTGCCGCCATCTCTGTATCCTGAGAGCTACAATCTTAGAATCTTCAATGCTACAGTGAATGTATCTTATAATATATCTTCTAGATCGGCTAACTTCATCCTCGGCCATAGTTTTTTTTAAATATTTTTTTTATAAAAAATAATTAATATTATAATATCACCCTCGGTAAGTACCTACAATGTTTCTTTTTTGTATTCAATTAAAATAAATCAAAATAAGTCGTGATTTAAAGACACCCAGAGTCTTCTTTTATCTGTCAGAGAAGACCCATTCAAGAAGCGTATACAATAAGGGTAGTAAAGTAAGCGGACTGTAAAAAAAAAACTAAACATAATCATAGTTTAAACTGACAAAACCGAATTCAAAATATGATTATTTTTTTTACTTGGATGATCATTTCCAGTTATTTTGTTATGGAAACCAATTATTTATGGTAATTTCGTTAATGTTTTGTACTTAACCGATTTAGATAAAATTTGGGACCTCTGAAGTGTGACCTACCAAACAAAACAAGAATCATCAAAATCAATTCATAATTGGCAAAGTAGTCGCTGAACAAACATACAAATGAAAACTTAAAGTCGAATTGAGAACCTCCTCCTTATTGGAAGTCGGTTTAAAATCTATCATAACTCACTTTCATAATATTATGTAGGTACCTATTTAAAAATCTGTTTTATAACTATCACTACTGCAATTTTTTTTTTTTTTTTATAGAAGATTGATCTACGATTGACCACCAACTCGCCTGATGTTAAGCGACGGTGTGGCCGAGGATGGAGCTCGTCGATCTAGAAGATATCTATTCACTCTAGCCTTGAAAATTCCAAGATTGTAGGTCTCAGGAAACAGAGATGGCGGCAACGAATTCCATTCTTGTGCAGCACGCAACAGGAATGTGGATCGATATCGCTGAGTACGGATTTTTGGCATTTCAATGAGAAATGGGTGGTAATTCGCCGACTTTCTGCTAGTCCTGTAGTGAAATGGGGAGGGTGGAATTAGGTCGTGAAGCTCTTGCGCACATTCCCCGAAATGAATCCTGTAGAAAATAGGCAGACATGCTACTTTACGGCGGTGCTCGAGACTAAGTTGCTTCTTACTTAATCATCATCATCTCAGCCATAAGAAGTCCACTGCTGGACATAGGCCTCCCCCATGGATTTCCAAAAAGACCGATTGGAAGCGGCTTGCATCCAGCGTCTTCCCGCCACTTGTATGAGGTCATCTGTCCATCTCGTGGCTGGTCTTCCTACGCTGCGCTTGCCGGTACGTGGTCTCCACTCGAGAACCTTTCGGCCCCATCGGCCATCAGTTCTAGATGCTATGTGCCCTGCCCACTGCCACTTCAACTTACTAATCCGCTGTGGTATATCGGTGACTTTTGTACGTCTACGTATCTCTTCATTTCTGATTCGATCTCGTAGAGAGACTCCGAGCATAGCTCTCTCCATAGCTCGTTGCGTGACCTTGAGCTTCTTTATAAGGCCCATAGTTAGGGACCACGTTTCAGTGCCGTATGTCATCACTGGTAACACACACTGGTTGTAAACTTTCGACTTGAGGGACTGGGGAATATTGGACGAGAAGACGCTTTTAAGTTTCCCGAACGCTGCCCAGCCGAGTTGGATACTTAATATTCGGTCATAATCCACCAAAATTATTAAAATACAATTATTAACTTCTGAAGCACGTCCAGTTTTACTGTCGACCACAAAATGGGAAGTTGGTAACAGTTCGTGCGATTTGAAAATTCAACTGAAAACAAATTGGTCAGTCGTGTAACCCGTTTAACGAATTTAAATTTACGCTTATTTTGTGTTAACTCGTTTGTATTGACTTTGTGTTGGACCTTTTCATAATTATTGCAATTCAAAGTGACCACGTGAAACGTGGTCCCTAACTATGGGCCTTATAAGGAAGCTCAAGGTCACGCAACGAGCTATGGAGAGGGCTATGCTCGGAGTCTCTCTACGAGATCGAATCAGAAATGAAGAGATACGTAGACGTACAAAAGTCACCGATATAGCACAGCGGATTAGCAAGTTGAAGTGGCAGTGGGCAGGGCACATAGCACGCAGAACTGATGGCCGATGGGGCCGAAAGGTTCTCGAGTGGAGACCACGTACCGGCAAGCGCAGCGTAGGAAGACCAGCCACGAGATGGACAGACGACCTCATACAAGTGGCGGGAAGACGCTGGATGCAAGCCGCTTCCAATCGGTCTTTTTGGAAATCCATGGGGGAGGCCTATGTCCAACAGTGGACTTCTTATGGCTGAGATGATATGAGATGATGAAAGTGACCAGTGAGAGTTTTGGGGAGTCTCTTTATTAATTTAAATTTTTAACCGACTTCCAAAAAGGAGGAGTTTCTTAATTCGTCGGAATCTTTTTTTTGTGTTGCTGGATCCCAAGTTCTGTTGAGATTGAGGGTTTGAAAATTATGTGTAACAAGTATGTTTCGGAATAACTGTGTTATGTCACTGTCAAATAACTAGATTTTGATTTGTCAACTAGGAACCCGCCAGAATGTAGGTGTGGCTATGTACACGAATTGATTGTATATTAATTGATGATTGTTTATTAAAAAGATTGCTAATACTTAGTAGTTTACTTACATGGTGTCAGAAAATGGAGGAAGACACAGTTAAGAAGTTGTTCGAACAACAGGCTCACCTCCTGACAGTGATGCAACAACAAATGAGCCTCATGCAACAACAGCTTCAGCACGCTCTGCCGCCGTCCGGATCGTCCGAGGCTATACGCAGTAGTGTCAATGTTCCCTGGCCGCAGCCCCTGATAGTGGATGACGGTGATCCGTACGAGAATTTTTGTAATTTTAAGAACAATTGGGTGAACTACTCATTAGCAACAGGTATGAACAAGTGGAGCTCTGATAAAGACGAAATTAAAGCCGGTATTTTATTGAACGCCGTAGGAAGCTCAGCCATGAAGAAATACTTGGAATTTAGTCTTACTGAAGATGACAAAAAGAAAGAAGAGTCCATATTCGCAAAAATGGAGTCCGAAATTATAAAAAAAACGAATATTATATATTCTAGATACATATTCAACATCAGAAGCCAGCAAAACGAAGAGACATTCGATGATTATCTACTGGTCCTGCGTAAACTCATAAAAACATGCAACTATCCGGATATAATTGTCAATGAGTTGCTTAGAGACAGATTGGTGATTGGAATAAAAGATGAGAATATTATGAAAGAACTCCTCCGTCATCAATCTTTAACGTTAGAGGGAGCCATAAACATCTGTAGAACAGCAGAAAGTGCAACAATTCTCCAGCAAAATGTTTCTGGTACACATAAAGAGGAAATTAATAAAATAATGGTCACATCAGGAGCTCCGGGAAAGTGCAAGTTTTGTGGCCAAACTCATATTTTTTACAAAAAGAACTGTCCAGCTTGGGGTAAGAAATGTGAGCAATGTGGAGGACGAAATCACTTTAAAAATGTTTGTAAAAAGAAATATTCAGCTGCAGTGAAGGCCATAGAATTAGAAGATGATTCGTCTGGTGATGATGTGATGATAGCAGAGATTCGGTTTAACTCAGGAGGTCACAAAGAGGCTCCTCTATATTTCAAAATTAACAAAGAGTGGCAAAAGATTTACTGCACATTAGACACAGGATCACAGGTATGTGTCATGGGAGCTAATTGCTTTAAGAGAATCTCTAAAAAAAATCTTGATGCATTAACCCCAGCACATCAACATCTTAAATGTTTTAATGGCTCAGATATATCGAATTTAGGCACATACTCCTTTCAGTGCCAAACTAAAACTTCAGAAAACACATATAATGTGAAATTCCATATTGTAGATGTTGAACATGAACCTTTATTGTCAGAAAAAGCATGTGTTGCTATGGGCTTCATTAAATACTGTGACAAGATGACTTTGTCGGAACATTTGGATCAAACAGAAACTTTAAAGATCATGCAAAAGTACAGTGATGTGTTTGAAGGTTATGGAAGCTTGCCAGGTGAAGTTACTCTGGAAATAGATGAGACAGTACCTGCACGAATTCAGCCTGCTCGACGCATACCAGTTTGTATCAGGAACAAACTGCGTGAGGAGTTAGATTGCTTGGAGCGTGACGGCATTGTGGCTAAAGAAACTCAGCACACTGAATGGGTAAATAATATATTGATAGTTAATCGTAATGATAAATTCAGAATATGCTTGGATCCGATACCTTTAAATAAAGCCCTTAAAAGACCCAACTTCCAATTCACAACTCTAGATGAATTGTTACCAGAGTTGAGTAAAGCGAAAGTGTTTAGTACAGTTGATACCAAAAAAGGTTTCTGGCAGTGCAAGCTTTCAGAATCCAGCAGTAAACTTACTACATTTTGGACACCTTTTGGTCGTTACAGATGGCTGCGTCTTCCATTTGGCCTCAGCTCCTCGCCAGAAATTTTTCAACAAAGACTGACTAGCTTAATTAAAGATCTGAGTGGAATTGAGGTGATAGCTGATGATATTTTGATATATGGAGTTGGGGACACTATTGAAGAAGCGGTGAGGGATCATAATATAAAATTTGAAAAACTTCTTCAAAGACTTCAGGAAGTAAATTGTAAGTTAAACAGAGATAAAGTAAATCTATTACAAACATCTGCAAAATTTTATGGTCACATTCTCACTAATGAAGGCTTAAAGGTGGATGACTCGAAGGTGGAGGCTATCAAGAATATGCCCACTCCTACTTGTGCTAAGGATGTCTTGAGGTTTTTGGGCATGATAGGATATCTGGGCAAATTTATTGAAAATCTCAGTGCCAAAGCAGCTAACCTAAGACGGCTTACAAGAAAAGATGTTGATTTCACCTGGACTAAGACAGAAGAAGATGAATTTCAGTATTTAAAAAACCTCATGAGCCGTTTGCCGACTTTAAAGTATTTTAATGTCAACAAAGAAGTGGTCATTGAATGTGATGCAAGCAAATTGGGTCTTGGAGCTGCGCTTTATCAGGACAATAAGGTAATAAGTTTTGCATCAAGATGCCTATCTGCAACTGAAAAGAAGTATGCACAGATTGAAAAAGAGATGCTTGCAGTAGTATTTGCTTGTAAGAGGTTCAACCAATACATTGCTGGCAGTTGCAAGACTATCATAAAAACGGACCATAGACCACTTATTAATATTGCTAATAAACCACTGGTAGAAGCACCTAAGCGACTGCAGATGATGATGTTAACACTTCAAAAATACAATGTTCAACTGGAGTTTATTCAGGGCAAGAGTAACTATGTGGCAGACACATTGTCAAGAGCTCCGGTTACGGAGGAGTTGGGAAGTTATAATTTAGAAAGTAAATTATCAGAAAAAAAAGTTTACAAACTAATAAAGAAAGTATCACCAGTAAGATATTTGAAAATATCAGATAAACTCATAGAAAAAATCAAGAAAGCCACAGAGGAAGACAGGAATTTGCAAAACTTGGCCAAGATAATCTCAAATGGATTTCCAAAATATATATCTAATTTACCTCAGGATCTTAGAATTTATCATAAATTTAAACATGAGTTATCAGTACGGGAAAGTTTGATATGCAGAAATGATCAAGTACTTATTCCAGAATCTCTAAGGAGTGAGATGTTACATAAAGTTCATGTCAGTCATAATGGCTTTGCTAGTACTCTGCGATTGGCAAGAGAAAATATGTTTTGGCCAGGGATGTCAGTGGATTTAAAGAAATATTTGGAGAAATGTTGGTTCTGCGCAAAACATGCTTCATCTCAACAAAGATTACCCCTTACAAGTCATGAAGTTCCCAAATATCCATTCCAGTATATCTCAATGGATGTATTTTCTGTGGGAGATTTGAAATATCTGGTTACCGTTGATCATTATTCAGATTATTTTGAGTTGGATCGCCTCTCAACACTTACTGCAAATGAAATAATACAGATTTGTAAAAGAAACTTTGCTCGACATGGCATACCTCAAAAGGTATGTACGGATAATGCTACAAACTTTATTAATGATCATTTCAAATCATTCTCGGAACAATGGAATTTTACTCATGTAACTTCTTCACCTCATCATCCATCTTCAAATGGGAAGGCAGAATCGGCAGTAAAAACAGCTAAGAGACTAGTTATTCAAAGCTTAGAGTTAAAACAGGATTTGTGGTATTGTTTGCTACATCAAAGGAATATACCGATTCAGATGGACAATACTAGCCCAGTGCAGAAACTATATTCTCGGCGCACCAGGACCGGGTTGCCCTGCTTGTTGAGACAGCTAAAGCCTTTTGTTGTACCTGGTGTTTCAGCTAAAATTAAAGCAAGAAAGGAAAATGTAAAGGAGAGATATGATCGGCACTCTAAGTCTAACTCAGTATTATCGGTTGGTCAGAATATAATGGTCCAGCTTCAGCCAGAAAGTAATAATAAATGGACTCAAGGAAAGATTACAAAGAAAATAAATGATAGGTCATATTTAGTCAAAATTGGTGAAAAATTGTACCGAAGAAATAGAATACACATAAGACCTTTTATGGGAGAGATATTAAATGGAGATACTACCCCTGAAGAGTCTGTCGGTGCTACCTGTCAAGCACATACAACTTTGCCTGCTGCCTCCATACAGTTACAGTCTCACTGTAATAATTATCAGCCTGGGACAATTGTCCCAATTTTGTCTGAACAACCAAACCTTGAGACCTTGAGATACCCAGAGGTTGCCAATAGTGACCAGCAACACCAACCAAGGCGAAGCACTCGAATCAGATCAACCCCTGCTTACCTCAGAGATTATAGTTCTTAATTAAATTTAATGAAAGGAGGATGTTTCGGAATAACTGTGTTATGTCACTGTCAAATAACTAGATTTTGATTTGTCAACTAGGAACCCGCCAGAATGTAGGTGTGGCTATGTACACGAATTGATTGTATATTAATTGATGATTGTTTATTAAAAAGATTGCTAATACTTAGTAGTTTACTTACAAAGTATTTATAGTTTAAAAAAACTTTACTGAAAAACCGACTTCAACATCCGCAGTTTTGTTTAAAAAAACAAACTACTGAACTAATTTTAATGAAATTTCTGTAGAACCATCTGGGAAGTATATATACCATTTCAAACAACAACAAAAAACAATTTTCCAAATAGGTCCAGGCGTCTTTGAGTAATCGGGGAACATACATACAAGATTCCCACGTTCAATCGTTCAATTCAATTCGTTCGAATTGAGAACCTCCCAATTTTTGGAAGTCGATTAAGAATGGATTAAATGTCAACTACAATATTATAAAAGTGAAAGTCTCTGAACAAAGGCTGAACAGATCACCATGAAATTTGATAAGTAGAAGAAGAAACATCAGAGAAGGAAAAAACATAGTTTTTCTGAAACATCCTTCTTCATATTGATTCATGATATTTTCCAGTTATTTGGATATAAAAACCAAAGAACTTAACCGATTTTGATAAAAAACTTATGTACACATTCAAGGTATTGCCTATCAAACATAAAAATAAAATATTATTATTAATGAAGTGGTTCTAATTTAACTCGCAAGATTTGTCACTAACAGGGCAAGTTAAATAAAAGCTTTTAATAATCATCAAAAACAATTCATAATTGGCGGAGTAATCACAGACACGAAAAAACATACAGTTGATTTGATAACCTCCTACTTTTTGTAAGTCGGTTAAAAAGTTCGTGTTCGTGTACCGTTCGTGTGTAATAGAACCGCAGCACCTGAGCGCAGGCAGCTTAATTATAATTTGTAATACATTCTCTCCGGTAATTCAACGCTTTGTGCGGAACGCGAATGCGTAATTTGCGTAGCCACGGTTTTACAACTCGGGACAAGATTGTGAGCTCGATACTCAAAATATGAGTTACTTTTTTAACCGACTTCAAAAAAGAGGAGGTTCTCAATTCGACTTCGAAGTCTTTTTGTGCATTTGTTACGCTATTAATTTGGTAATAATGAATTGATTCTGGTGATTCTTTTTTGTTTGGTACGTCGTATTTCAGAGGTCCCAAATAAATTTTATCAAAATCGGTTGAATACTTTGGTTTTTTATTTTAAAACAAAATAACTGGAAAATATTTGTCATCCAAGTAAACGAAATTGTGTATTTTCTAGTCGATTGTTTCAGTTTATCAAACTATAATTATAAAATTTATTAAACTCTTGGAGAGAGGGCGTGATCCGCAGTCTGGCCACTATCTAGCCTAAAATATATCACTGGCTATACAACGAGGTAATGCCGCCAGCCTAATGGGCACGTTTGGGCGGGGAGATACCTCGTTGAGTTAATGTTTTAGTTATAGTATGTGACGTCACATTGTTAATTATTTTTTGTCATTGTTTTATGTATTAATATAATTATTTATATAACTTCAAGATTAGCTATTTAATTAGATACTTGTAAATATTAGTTTTTAGTAGTTATTAGTATAAAATATTTTAATATTTTATACTTGTATTTTAACCGTTTTCCACAAAAAGGAGGTTATTAAACTTCGGTCCGTATGTTTTTTTTTGTGTGTTTGTTCACCGATTACTCAGCCAATTGTGCATTGATTTTCATGATTATTTTAGTATTTCGTAGATCATACTTCAGAGGTAGTCCCATATAAATTTTATCAAAATCGATGCAGTGCTTTGGTGCTTATAACAAAATAACTGGTAAAGTATTATCCAAACAACTGTAGAAAAGTGAATAGCAAAGTCGCGTATATGCGTGCATTCACTTTTCTGCAGGCGTTATACATATTATTGCGTATTTTAAGGTCGGTCGGTTTTTTCAGTTTTTTTAACTATAATAATTTTTACGTAGGTACTTGTTATTGGAAGGGAATGTAAACACGCACATTGTTCGTGCATCCTTTTGTGCTCGAGACTTACACGTCATTTGTACATTATAAGCCTAACTAATCACTCTTCCCACCCTTTTGTTTGAATACATCAAACTAATAACTACGACAATAATTATTTTCTGAATAACTTAAAAAAGTCTTTTGTCATTTTGGGCTAATTTTGTGTAGGTATATTATTTGGTTATTTTCATCATAATCATCATTTTAGCTATAAGAAGTTATTGCGTCCAGCAGGAACTTCTGGCAGTCTTTTGGAAATCCATAGGGCTCTCCAATGGATTTCCAAAAGACTGATTGGAAGCGGCTTGCATCCAGCGCCTTCCCAGCACCTGTAAGAGATCATCTGTCCATCTCGTGGCTGGTCTATGAAGACCACGCACCGGCAAGCGCAGAGCATGAGCTCTGCGCTTGCCGGTGCGTGGTCTCCACTCGAGAACTTATTGGCCATCAGTTCTACGTGCTATGTACCTTACTCACTGCGACTTGAATTTGCTAATCCGTTATGTTATGTCGTTGACTTTCGTACTTCTACGGATTTCATCATTTCTGAGTCTACTCTGAACATAGCCCTCTCCATAGTTCGTTGCGTGACCTTTATTTTGGTTGTTTACAAGCTTTCATTTAGTTTCCCGGTGTCTGTCTGTATTAAACCTTGCATCTTGAATTTAACCAACTTGTCGGTTTTAGAGATTCGGTTTTTATCAAAGTACGCGGGTTCAAATCACGTCGGATGTGTGATTTTTGATTTTTAAATAAACTTATATATAAAAGATTTATTCAATAGCTCGCCTACCCTATCAACTATTTAAAAAAAAACGGCCAAGTGCGAGTCGGACTCGCGCACGAAGGGTTCCGTACCATTATCTTTCAAAACAGCATAAAAATCATGTCTGTTGTATGGGAGCCCTATTGTATGTTGTATGGGAGAATATTTTTTTTTAAGTGAATAATATAACTCAATATTATGTGAATATTTCAAGTGTCTACCTGTTGCTGTTATCAATATCGAGCAAAAACGAGCAAAAAAATCAGGTTTGTTGTATAGGAGCCCCCTTAAATATTCATTTTATTATATTTTTTAGTATTTATTATTATAGCGGCAACAGAAATACATTATGTGTGAAAATTTCAACTGTCTAACTATCACGGTTCCTGAGATACAGCCTGGTGACGGACAGACAGACAGACAGCGGAGTCTTAGTAATAGGGTCCCGTTTTACCCTTTGGGTACGGAACCCTAAAAATGAACAAACATGAGAAAATGATAAAATTGTATTCATAAAAGTCAAGTGTTCATTAAACCTTTTCACAGTTAAGAACACGCTTTTTCCTCGTTGAATGTAAATAGAGTCCTTCAGATACTTTTATTTATTTTCGTAGCACTCCAGTTTCCGCTTCGGTTCTCTTTTGCACTGAGCATATTTTTTTTACAAATTGACATAATTACCGGAATGTGTACTTACTTATAATAAATAACAAGGTAAAACCGACAAAGTACAATTGCTAAAATAAGGTTACGCCTCTAAAAATACACATTTTGCAGATCCATACACAAAATAAATGGTTGTCTGTAAAGTTGGTTTACGGATTATAATTAATTTTACGTGATAACGTCATGATTCATGCGAAGCCGAACGCTTAGGCCGATCGTGCTTCTCTATCGCTTGTTCCGCGCTCTCGCTTGCACGCTTGGCTCAGGCGGAACGTGACAATGAGTCATACTTTTTCGTGCGTGCAGCCGGCGTTCATCGATTTATAAGACATTATTACGTCAAAAAACGTATGCTTCTCAATTTAAAATAACAGTAAACACAATATTTGTAACGTTAAATTCACACGACGCATTTACAGATAGCAACTAAGGACCTATTACACCACACGATTTTTCGAACCCTGTCGACAGGGACAAAGTTGAGTACTATGAGACCACAGATGAAGAATTTTTCGCTACTTTCAATAGATGGAGGGTATAGTGTTTCACACCGTGTATACTATTTATTGCCAAAAATATATGGAAATATAAATCCGTCGATTCTATACGTCTGCACGACTTGCTATGCGTACTGTTCGTACCGGACGAGCCCGGGGTTCCAGCAAACAGACGTGGTCGCCCACATGACCTGTTCCACGTAGATCGCGGTCGCACAGTAGCACGTTCTATGTCGCCTCTGAATCGTGCCCGTCGCCACTTGCTGCCAACCCTGATTGTGACATTTTTTATGATAACTGGAAGACTTTAAGTTTAGTTTGTCTATTTTCTACAGGATTCATTCCGGGGAATGTGCGCAAGAGCTTCAAGACCTAATTCCACCCTCCCCATTTCACTACAGGACTAGCAGAAAATGGGCGAATTACCACCCATTTCTTGTTGAAATGCCAAAAATCCGTACTCAGCGATATCGATCCACATTCCTGTTGCGTACTGCACATGAATGGAATTCGTTGCCGCCATCTCTGTTTCCTGAGGCCTACAATCTTGACGTACTGTGAAAATTTAATGGATCAATGGGACAGGTGTAAAAAGCCTGACGATTCATTGGATTTTGACGGTAACCTCTGAGTTTATTGACTTGGTACTCTGAGTACTTACCCGAACGGTATATTTTACTTTGTTTGATATATATTTTTTTTTGTATTGACATGCTAGGCGTATTGCCCATTTGACATTTTTATAATGACATTTTAAATGATATTGTATTTATATAATGAATATTACTTAATGTTAAAACATGAATTGTTTAAGAATAATGTTTGAATATTGTGAGATAATTGTAATTGGTCTTTTTCCGTTTTTATCTCAATAAACGTATATGAATATGAATAAAAATTGCTTATAGTAGTTATAAAAATACGTTCATATTTTTAAACGTGCGTTTTAGTTCATCACTAGTTAGGTGGTATAAAGTAATGCATTACATTATCAAGTTTATTATTTTAGTAATTTATTTTTATTCACTTGAATCGCCCACTTGACGCAATATGACCGAAGAGTAGGAATGAAGTGGACACGTTTTATACAGCTGAATAGCGACAAGCAAAGTTTATGGCTCCTTCCATTGTGATTCAACTTCCTTTTATGAGACAGGCTTCCCAGAGAAGCACCCCGATATATAGATAGATGTTAGGGTCCGAGAAATCTGATAGTGTAATAGGCATTTAATAGCAAAAACACAATCCTTTCGTTTTATCGAAAAGTTCAATTGTCAAATTGAAAGTGCGCTTTATGTTTAGCAATCAGAGAAGAAAAAAAAACAAAGTCATGCTGTTGAAGATTTTAATTCAAGAGAAAGGAAAGTTTTCTTGTTTTCTAAAAGTTCCGATCGTACTGCTTGGTCATACGATATATTTTGTACCAGTATGGGCTGACCTTGTTAACGCTGATTTTTTTACCGACTTCAAAAAGGAGGAGGTTCTATGTTCGACTGTATGTTTTTAGGTTTCCGTGCCTCCAAAGGATAAAACGGAACCCGTAAAGGATCACTGTTGTCTGTCTGTCCGTCCGTCCGGGTGTCAAGACCAGTATCTCGGGAACGCATGAAGGTATTGTGTTGAAATTAAAACCATATACGCAGATCTATAGTCTCTTGCAGTAGAAAGAAAAATCGAATTTCTCAGTTATCGTAAAAAAAAGTTACAGCCGAATATGTCGTAAAAACGCACATTTCGACACTCACAAGGAAATCAAAAGCTATGAGGTACTTCCCGTTGACCTAGAACTATGAAATTTTGGCAAGAACTATTTTGTTATAGTACACATATAGGAAATAAAACCGGACAAGTGCGAGTCAGACTCGCCCACCGAGGGTTCCGTACAAACTAGTAGATATAAGGGGGAAATCATATATTTTTTTATATTTTCCTTCATAAACCGAAAAATATACATTGTAAAAATATTTAAATACCTGTTTTAGCTTATGCTAATGAAGTTCTTTCATATGATACCCAACATGATACGGTTAAAGAACTTTAAAATTTGGACCCTCATTCCTTGCATAAAGACACTATTTTTTTGTGATTCAATTAAAAATGTCCAGTTTTCGGATTTTTTCTTATAATAATATGTATACTCTAACACAATGCTGCCAAAATTTCATAGGGTTCTAGGTCAACGGGAAGTACCCCATTGGTTTTGATTCCCTTGTGAGTGTTGAAATTTGCGTTTTTTACGACATAGGTATTCGGCTGTAACATTTTTTTTCGAAAACTGAGAAATTTTATTTTTCTTTTTCAGCAAGAGACTATGGATCTGCGTATATGGTTTTAATGTCAACACGATAGCTTTACGCGTTCCCGAGATAAAGGTCTTGATACCCGGACAGACGGACAGACAGACAGACAGACTGACGGACAACAAAGTGATCCTATAAGGGTTCCGTTTTTTCTTTTGAGGTACGGAACTCTAAAAATCTGAAAACTGTACTGTATTTTTAATTTAATAAAAAAATAGTGTCTTTATGCAAGGAAGGAGGGTCCAAATTTTACCGTAAGTATCATGTTGGGTATCATATGAGAGAGCTTAATTACCGCTCTTGTCCGGTTTTATTTTATGTATGTTCACCGATTGCTTCGTCATCTCTGAACCATTTTTTGTGTTTCTTGGATAATTAATAAATAAATAAATATTGGTGGACATTTCACACAACACCATCTAGCCCAAGCTAAGCAAAGCTTGTACTATGGAAACTAGATGGTTGATAGAATAAAAGAAATCTTTTTTTTGTACATACTTACTTATAATAATTATATAGAAACACCCAGACACATCACACAAATGTTTGTTTGTTTGTTTTTTTATTGTTACCGTAGAATATATGTTCCACCTTGTACTTACCCATATAGGTACGCAATAAATAATTATGAATTATGAATTATTATATAATTGTTTTTTTTTTCACTTTGGCTATATCAAACTTACAACGTTTGCGTATTTGCCATCACCATGTTTTTATACTGTATTTCTTTCTATATTGTCTCAGCTGATTAATGACGTATCCAGAAAGATAAAAACTATGGTCTGTAACACGGGAGATGTTTAAAAAAAGTCACTTTACACGAGTTTCAATTTGGAATCGTTAGTCTGCTGTTTTATGGTCTTTTTCTTTATTTCTTTTTCTAATTCTCAGTTTAAAATGAAAACAAACAGTTCCACCGTCACTCCAAACTTTTTCTTTTTATTTTAAAACGGCCAGTGAGAAAGGGGAACCTTAAAGCCGTTTATAGTTAGAGGTCGGTACCTGTCTAGGACTTAGTTGGTAACGGTTTATGGCCTAGTACCGACTTCAAAAAAGATTGGCATACTTATTTTTTTTTTAATTATCTTTATTTTTTCATTTTTATTGATATTTACTCGTTTTACTTGTCAGTAAAAATTTGATCCACCTAACTCCACTGGGTAAGTTCGTATAATTTTCAAACACACTTCACGACTATTGTAACACCTAATTTTTGTAGTAAAAAGTATGCCGGATTCTTTTACATATTATGAGTTATAAATCTACCAAATTTCGTTCAAAACTGCTCAGTAGCTTGAATTGCGTCGTAGAAACGTTTATATCTTAAAATTTAATAAAATCCATTAAAAACTACTGAACCGATTTTAATAAAACTTGCACTTGGGCTATACATAATCTAACTAAAAAAATTGCAAAATATAATAAAATTCCGTCATATACATAAATTCTTAAAATTTTCTTACAGAATTGGAGAACATTTGAGGAAGGAAGAGGCAAGTCTCAAGTATGGTCTTCGACAAGCTTCGTAGCTCAGATGGTTATATGTTTGATTGTCTGATACTTGTCTTAAAGACCGTTCGAAAGTTTTGACCACAGAATTCGCCCTTTTACGCAAGTCTTTGGTTTTGACCATCCCATGTGACACTTCCGTGGCCAAAATGGTAAAGGCTCCCAAGTATAAATCGGGATATGCGGGTTCAAGTCCCATCGGACGTGCGTAAGTTTTGAACTGGCTATAAATTTGTAGAAACTTCAGTGTGTAAAACACTTGAAAATATCGAAGATATTATTAGATTTTCTAACGTAATTATTGAAGGTAGCTTAGTGAGAATAGCTGCAGGGGTCTATATAATATAACACAGTACCTAAACACACACCAACACGTTGCTGACGTCATCCGAACTGTGATTAATAACGGTTGATAGTGTAATTAGCTCGGGTTATCTTCCTCAGCAGGCTCAGCTGTAGGCCTGTGATGCTGGGGACTGAGTATGTTTCCAAATTCAGGTCAAATAAATACTATAGTCTGTGTAAATAGGTTAAAAAATACAACCTGGACCAGAGTACCAACAAACACCCTGAGAGAAAAAAGAAAATTTCTGCTTCACTCACTCGGTTAATTACTATTTCGCTTTAGCAATTACTTTGTAATACATGATGTTAAAAATAGAATTTATACAAATATAGGTCCTGGGTTCAAATCCCACGGCACGCACCTCTGTCTTTTCGAAGTTATGTGCGTATTGTTGATTGCCGCCAACTTCAAACGGTGAAGGAAAACATCGTGAGGAAACCTACATGTCTGAGAGTTCTCAATGATCTTGAAGATGTGTGAAGTCTGCCAGCGTGGCAGACTATGGCCTAGCCCTTCTCACAATGAGAAGATGACCCGTTCCCAGCAGTGGGACAGTTTGTACAAACATGGTGTTAAAAAAAAATTACAAATATAGACATGAAATTTATTTTCCCTTGTTACGTAGGGGGTTAGCTAAGTGGCATTCTAATTTCGTAAGCACCAGTAGACTAACCAGTAGCTAATGAAATGTCACGTGACGGCACGTCACAGTTTCTAAGCATTTCGTAGCGTAAGCGTTTGTAGAAATAGAAACGTTTGTCACTTGTCTAAGCCTGCTTATGTCAGTGATTACCTGGTGTGGTAGTAAAGTAGCCTCTGTTATTTGCCAGTTTTATCTACCTTCATATCTCAACGTCCCACAAAACTAATTGTACCAAATACAATTTGTATTTACAGCAGTCTATCTGTCAGTGCGATCTGTCAAGTGATATATTTGTCAGGCGGTGTGCGGGACGTCGTGTTTATTCTGATTAATGGTCCAGGTGATTGCCGGTACTTGGAGCTGGGTTTGACGAACTCTGGAATGGTGTCATGGTTGCTTGTTGACGGTTAGATCCGTAGAAAGTTATAGATTGCTTTGCACGACTACCTGAAAAGGAGGAGAATATTTCTAACCCCCGACCCAAAAAGAGGGGTGTTATAAGTTTTACTGTTTGTCTGTCTGCGGCATCGTAGCTCTCACATGGACGGACCAATTTTGATTTGGTTTTAAGGGTTCCGTACCTCAAAAGGAAAAAACGGAACCGTTATAGGATCACATTGTTGTCCGTCTGTCCGTCTGTCTGTCGGTCTGTCTGTCCGTCAGTCCGTCCGTCCAGGTGTCAGACCTTTAGGGAACGCGTGATGGTATCGTGTTGAAATTAAAACCATATACGCAGATCTATAGTCTCTCGCTGCAGAAAAAAAATCAAATTTCTCAATTTTCGTAAAAAAAAACGTTACAACCGAATATGTTGTAAAAATGCACATTTCGGCACTCGCAAGGGAATCAAACCCTATGGGGTACCTCCCGTTGACCTAGAACTATGAAATTTGGCAAGAAGCATTGTATGATATGATTTCGGTTTTTTTCCTATATGTGTACACATATAGGAAAATAACCGAAAACTGATCATTTTTAATTTAATCACAAAAAATAAGGCCTTTAAGCAAGGAAGGAGGTTCCAAATTTTTAATTGCTTTAACCGTATCATGTGGGGCATAAAAATGAGCTAATTAGCACAAGCTAAAACAGGTTTTTAAATATTTTTACGATGTATATTTTTCGATTTATGAGGAAAATATTAAAAATATATATAATTTCCCCTTTTATCTACTAGTTTGTTCGGAACCCTCGGTGGGCGAGTCTGACTCGCACTTGTCCGGTTTTATTTTAAATTTGAACCATTTCCAAAAAACTAATTTTAATATTTTAGTCGTCTTAAACTTATATCCTTAATAAATACGTAGGTACATCTGAAAAACAATAACCCCTTTACTTGAGCAAAAGGGTAAAATATATTTTTTATCTGTTCAGCCCTTGTAGTCAAAGTGTTTCTATTCCATTGAGAATAAGGGTGATAATATTCCAAAAATACCCATGCTGTCGCTGTACCAAAAGGGCCAATATGATAATGCACATAAGGAGGTACCAGCGAGCTGGAGGACTCTCCCTCGTTAACTAAAGTGAGTTTCAATGTACCGACGATACACTCGATGCATGTGGGACTTTTTGTCAATGGAAGGGTCTTTCGCAGTTTCTACAGGGTGAACTGAAATAGTGGTCATGACATGTACTGCTAAAGTGTAGAATACGTTTTCTGAATGGGTCTTTCTCGATAGATATAGATACCTATATATTTTATGTTTAAAAATGCCTCGCAGAGTTTTTTAACCGACTTCCAAAAAGAAGGAGGATCTCAATTAGAGTGTATGTTTGTTCACCGATTACTCTGTCAATTGTGAATTGATTTTGATGTTTTCTTTTGGTAAGCCATACTTCAGAGGTAGTTCCTTATACATTTTACTAAAGTCGATACAGTACTTTGGTTTTTATATTTAAACGGTTTTGTAGCTGTCAGCGCTGATAAGCAAGACGCGTGGATACCCCGCGCTAGGCGTGCGAACAATCAGCGCGACTAAAATCTGGCTAAATTTTGGCAGAACATGTTTATTTTTGACGTGACAACGTCTAATAAATCGATGAACGCAGCTTGCACGCACGAAAAAGTATGACTCATTGTCCCGTTACGCGTTACGCTCATTGTCCCGTTACATCATCATCATTTCATCAATGTTTTGTTATGACGTTGTCACGTTAAGCTATCGTCCGTAAACCGACTTTACAGACAACCAATTTTTTTTCGATTTAGCAGTCTCAAAAATATTATGCAATATAATACTCACCTGTACATAGTCCGCTCGGGGAATACGAGATGCTTCAACAGAATGACGTCACTCTTATGAGGAAGATTGTCTGCTTTCTTGGTCATTGTATTAAGAATCTTCTTAAAGTTCTACGTGAACATATTGTGAAATTTTTGAAAATTTTCCTCTTACTTTTTGACGTGACAACGTCTAATAAATCGATGAACGTTGGCTGCACGCACAAAAAAGTTACTCTCTTTGTCCCGTTACGCTCATTGTCCCGTTACATCATCATCATCTCATCAATGTTTTGTTATGACGTTGTCACGTTAAACTATCGTCCGTAAACCGACTTTACAGACAATATTTTTTTTATGGAAGCATGATCTAATTTATTTATTTTACCCAACTGTGCAACAAGGATGGTTACGATTTTCGGGTGTATGTATGTTTTCAATATCCTATGAGGTATTGTTAGATTTGTCTTTACTTTCCGATTATCATAGCAAAGAATATACGTCATATGCTACATTTTTACCGACTTCAAGAAGGAGGAGGTTATAATTCGGCTGTATTTTTTTTCATATATTTATTTTTATGTTTATAACCAGCATAACTAAAACCAATTTCAATTTATTTTTTTGTTTGAAAGTATATACATTCAGATTGATACAGTAATTTGGTTTTTAAAACAAAATTTCGTATTTTGAAGTCGGTTTTTAATTTTTTAAGCTATAATTATTTTGATTAATTTAGGCCTCTCGAAAAAAAAATATTAATTTTTCAGACGGATTTTTTCCGTATCAAATAAGTTCAAGACTACAGATAACATAATAATTATTCTAACAAGTATAAGTTTAGAAAACTCAAAAACTCCAGACAAAATAAAACGGCAGAACCGATTTTGATGAAACATAGCTACCGAACACTCTCAATAAAATTCTCTTCCAAAAAAATACTGGATCAAAATTGGTCCACTCGTTTGAGAGTTACGATGCCATGGATAGACACACAGATAAACAGATACACACGTTAATTTTAATAACATCCTCCCTTCTTTGAGTCAGTAGTTAAAAAGGGTTCATTTGAATACATTTTATGACGGCTTTGTAAATAATATTTTCACGTAAAAACATACACAATACACATAAAACGTAAAAAAATTAAACCAAGATTTTACAGCCTTTTGCTTCGACAAACTCTTGACTCATTTATCAAAATTAGACAGTAAATGGCAAGTAATGGTAAACGGCAAACTTCACCCAATTTTGGGGGAAATACTCCCTTAATCAAAAATCCCTGGCAACAAAAAAATCTATAAAATCGTAAAACCTGTATATTAACGGCCTTACCGAAAAACGTTACTTAACTTTAACCAATGCTTAACATATTTTGTCACCTTCTCGCTAACATATATGACACTTGCGGAAAGAAGACAGAGAATTTAAGACGATGGTTAAAGTTAAGTAAAGTTTTTCGGTAAGGCCGTAAATTTCGTAACAAGTATTTAAAGAAAAACGAAATACCCAACTACAGACAAGCATTAAAATTGTAATTGGTTAAATACGACCAGTACGCGAGTACCAGCAAACATCCAAACAGACGAAAGAAAATTTTGCCAATTGATGCAAACACGCACTTCGCATCAACGGAAAAAAATCCTTTTCACTTCGCTTTGCCCACTTGGTCAATAAATAATAATAAGTAGAATTTGTGCCCAATTTAATTACTTGCGCAAAGCTTGACATTCAAGTCATTGGAATGAGCAAAATTATTTTGGGCTCAATTTTACTCATTATATAAAATTTTCATTAATCTCAATATTAAATTTTTCAGCATAAACATAATTGAAAATATTCTCCGAAAACTTATTACACTATAACCTCACAAATTGATGGGAAAATTAATTTCACGAAATGAAGGTTTCGAATTGATAGATAATATTTCTTATATTAATCGCTTCATTAATTTCAATGAACTCTTATAATATAGATATTATATTAAATGTACCCGACTGCCAAGGAAGGGTTATGTTTTTCGCACGTATAATATGTATATTTGTTTGTAAATGTATTACCTCATATTTATCTTCTACTCTAATACTAAACAGCTAAATGGATTTAAAAAATTAAAGTCAAGTGAAGTATTTTTTTTAACCAAACCTATCGAGTAGTTCATTCAGTAATCTTATATCTTCAAAAATGTGGGTATGTGCGAGTGAGACGGATAGTCTAACTACGGACTTTTAATATATTGATCAATTTGGTATGCCTTTAATCTTGTCGCTATCGATTTCCTATTCAAATAGCTTCAAAGGCCGTTTCTAGGTATTTATTCATAAATTTTCCTCCAATTCTTGTAACTATTTCCCGCCCTCCCACTCCCACTCCACCCTCCTCCCACTCCAGCCGAAACGAGTTTAGAACTGTTCAAATAAAGAGGATTTAATCATTAATTAATTCGTAACGAACTAAATACCCCTATTTCGTGTACGTGGAGAAAATGGATTTACTATTTACAGTGTGAACAGAGCCTTAGCGGTTACCGGTTTCAAGATAACATTGTAAGGGTTGTAGTACACTGGAAGAGATAATACTATCACTTTTACTGTTTACTGCTGAAGCAAACAAAGTCAGTAGGTAATTCGGTATACAACTCTGATAAAGACTATATCTAAGCTTTGCTAAATAGGAATTTAATGTCATTGAGCCTAAGAGAGAGAAAAGTTGCGATGATTTTGTTTCTAGTACAGAAAATTTTAGGTGAAAATATGTAATTGTGGCTTAATTGAGGCCTTTACAGTTTATTTGTAATTTTTAACCGACTTCCAAAAAGGAGGAGGTTCTCATTTCGACTGTAGCGGCTACTACTTCGCCAATTATGATTTGATTTTGATGATTCTTTTTTATTTGGTAGGTGATAAATTCAGAGGTGCTCGAAGACCTCAATAGAGTTTCCCAACGGGTGGGCCTTAAAATGAACATGGACAAAACGAAGGTTATGTCGAACGCCCATGTAGTGCCCACCCCAATATCTGTGGGGAACTTCACTCTTGAAGTTGTTGACGAATACGTCTACCTAGGACAAACGGTCCGATTAGGCAGGTCCAACTTTACGAGGGAGGTCAATCGTCGTATCCAACTCGGCTGGGCAGCGTTCGGGAAACTTAAAAGCGTCTTCTCGTCCAATATTCCCCAGTCCCTCAAGTCGAAAGTTTACAACCAGTGTGTGTTACCAGTGATGACATACGGCACTGAAAAGTGGTCCCTAACTATGGGCCTTATAAGGAAACTCAAGGTCACGCAACGAGCTATGGAGAGGGCTATGCTCGGAGTCTCTCTACGAGATCGAATCAGAAATGAAGAGATACGTAGACGTACAAAAGTCACCGATATAGCACAGCGGATTAGCAAGTTGTAGTGGCAGTGGGCAGGACACATAGCACGTAGAACTGATGGCCGATGGGGCCGAAAGGTTCTCGAGTGGAGACCACGTACCGGCAAGCGCAGCATAGGAAGACCAGCCACGAGATGGACAGATGATCTCATACAAGTGGCGGGAAGACGCTGGATGCAAGCCGCTTCCAATCGGTCTTTTTGGAAATCCATGGAGGAGGCCTATGTCCAGCAGTGGACTTCTTATGGCTGAGATGATGATGATGATGAAATTCAGAGGTGGTTCCATATGAATTTTATCAAAATCGATTCAATACTTTGGTTTTTAAAGCAAAATAACTGGAAAAATATATCGTCCAAGTAAACGACATTGCGTATTTCGAAGTCGGTTGTTTCAGTTTAATAAACTATAACTGTTCAAATTTCATGTTATACATTCATGTGTTATATTATATTTATCAAGGTCCCACATTTGTCATAAGTGCATTCAGGCGACTTATACCCAAGAGAGTAAATATTAAAGCTTCTCTTTGCCTAGCTTAGCTTTGCTTTCAGTACACACCAAGGTTAAGGCGTTTAAGTGTAGGCGGAAGTAAATTAAATTAGTTCACTATCTCAAGATATGGTCTGTCCTTTTCGTGGAATTTACCAGAAGCGTAACGCGATGGAGGGGCCTTTGTTTAGACAACTGGGACAGCACTTTGAAATGTCTATTTTTGTAAGTAAATTTACTTAAAATTAAATAGTTTTAGGGTTCAACACCTAGAGGGCGAAAGTGAACTTATTCATATTACTTATTTTTAAACGGGCAAGTGCCTTTATTAACTACAACAAAATAATATACAATCTCAACTAATTAAACTACTAAGTACATAAAAAGCATATTGATTACCCCAGACCGATAAAGGTCTAAAGACAATCCAAATGCTCAAACCCACTACCAGTTGGCAGCGTACCTAGCATGCTGCCCGCATTGCCACGTTGAATGGCAATGCTTAGGCGTTGGGCCAGATACGCACCAGCATTTTGGTGACGCGTCGCATCGTACAGGCGCTCAGATAATTTTTTGAAAATTAGTTGAGCTCCCGGTCCCCACGGACCCAAAGTCTCGAAATCAAATTGATGTTACTTAATTTTACTTTTCCGTACGTATGTACATGAGTCTATGCGAACTGATATCATAAAATCTAAAGTAAAATTTCAATAATATTGTTATTACAAATATTTCTGATAATTAATTTTTCGCGACAAAACTGCTGTGATAAGAAATAACTAAAACTTTGAAGGACAGCGGCTATCGTCATTATCAAACGAGCGAAACCACGGGGTACGGTTAGTATACGTAATTTACTGATATTTTTTCATTGAAAGCGGTTTGTTGCTAAATGACCTCATGTTGAGCGTCGTCGCGGTCTACGATGGAGCGAG
Source organism: Lycia hirtaria (assembly GCA_947563715.1). Lineage (NCBI taxonomy): Eukaryota > Metazoa > Arthropoda > Insecta > Lepidoptera > Geometridae > Lycia > Lycia hirtaria. Next base: position 34,496,405 of record OX387375.1, read on the forward strand.
CTTGCAGAGATGAAATCAATTTATACTGACGCGATTTAAAAAGAGCAGCCATAAAATCTCTTAACCGAATATGTTAAATTAAACCAAATGAGCAATACAACATTTCAATATTCTAACTGAACTTTCTCCAGTTTCATAAATATATTTTTATATGAAATAAATGTATATTTTACTACAAACTCCCTTGATAGTAGGTGATTGTGTGACCAGGGATGACGCACTAGCATTATGTCCTAAAAGAAACTTATCCACTCTAGCCTTGAAACTGAACTTTTATAATGAAAACAAATTCGTAAATTCTATTTCATAACTAATTAACTATAGCATACTACACCTTGTTGTAGGTCGTCTCGTTGCTTTAAAAATCACTGAATTGTTCGTTGTTTTTTCGATTGTGGCGCGATATCCACGAGACGGCATAATTTGACAATAAATGTGAAGTTTTTTTAAGAACTCAGAATAAATAATTAATAGCTACTAGCAACACTTCATACATAATGTACCTTCATGTACCTTCATACATAATGTACCTTAAATCTTGGTCAAAAAGCATGTTCATGCTTTTTGACCAAGATTTAAGGCTTACAGAGATAAGTATTGTAGCGTTAGACTTTGTAGAGTTAGCAGCTTGGCTTTTCAAATTCAGTCAGAACTCATCTGATTTCTTTTTGTCAGTGAAAGTGGCATGACAATGCGAGACATGGCAACCAATTTTACATGAAATGTTTTTGGTGGGATTTCATTTCTTTTTTGTAAGATACCCTGTAATTTCTGCAACGTTTTATATTAACGGAATGTATTTTCCTGTGCATCTGTTATTAATTTTTTGCAGCACACTCTCTGTCTGCCTCTTTTCTTGTTGGTTTATTACTTAAAATAGGTGATACTCGTAGTTGCTGTAACCTTCAATTCTGAGGCGCCATACTATAGCGCGTGAATAAGAGTCGGTATCCAGAAACACTTCTCAGTCTTCAGCACAAGTATAAAGTTGCAGTTCGTCCCAATGTTATACAACGTAATAAACAATAGCACACCTTAATTTGTAACGCCACACCAAATACGGTCTTCTATAGATTGATTCAATGAATGGAAAAGACATGAACCATTTCCAGACATACTATGAACTGTACGATAGCGTCCTAACCCGTCTCCCAAAGAAATTATTTCGTTACTCATATTGTTCGTCTTATTTCCTTTTTATAGGAATACGTGCTTTAAACCAACTTTAGATTATTCTTGTATCCGGACTATTATTCAATAACTTAAATTCTTAACCTAATTAGTAACCCTTCTCTAACAAGATACCCGTCCCGAATCCAAGCTTCTAAATAAGCTCTCGGTTGAGAGTATTATATTTTTCTGTGTAAATAAGTCCCTAAGTACTACCTAAAACATACCAAATTTTCAACGAAAGTTGAATATGTATAATACAAACCCATATTTACTAAACATAAAACGAACGAAAACGCACTATCCATCCATAAGTAAAAGGATGTATGTATAAGCAAAGCGCGCAAAACGATAGCGTGTGCTAAAGTCGATCGCACACGCCATCTAGCGTCGCCGTTAGAAACTAACTATCATTAGTGGTGAGTGCCAAAAGTTGACGTATTTTACATGTGAATTAAATCTATAGTATAAAAGCAACATAAATGAAACTTTGTATGTTTTATACATGTACTAACTACTTTTTATCCTGAAAATTTGGACTCTAGAATTATCCATAACGAAGTTATGTTATGTTAAAAAAATATAGTCAAATTCTCCCTTTAAAAAGGTTGGAGGGTGAAAGTTACAAATATCTTAATTTTTCTGTTGTTTATGTTTCAGCTTTCTGAGACTTCAGGAAGTGCCCTATCTTTTTGTTTACACTCAGAGGGTGTACCGACAAATAGGGGTTGGAGGGTGAAAAGTAAAAATGTTTTAATTTCTTCGTTATTCATGTGTAAATATTGTCTTACACACCAAATTTCAGCTTTCTAAGACTTCAGGAAGTACCATAAATTATTTATATATTATTGATGAAAATAACGGGATAACCCTCAAATAGGGGTTGGAGGGTGAAAGTTACAAATGTTTTAGCTTTAGCATTATTTGTGTGAAAATTTTAGCCTACATACCAAATTTCAGCTTTCTTGGTCTTCAGCAAGTCGCTTATTTTTTTGGTTAATCAACGGCAAATCGGCGTATTTTAGGTATCAATAAAATAGAAACTATTAAAGCTAGATACATACTTTTTAGGGTTCCGTACCCAAAGGGTAAAAACGGGACCCTATTACTAAGACTTCGCTGTCTGTCTGTCTGTCTGTCTGTCTCCAGGCTGTATCTCATAAACCGTTATAGCTAGAAAGCTGAAATTTTCACAAATGATGTATTTCCGTTGCCACTATAACAACAAATAATAAAAATTAAAAAAAAAAATATTAAGGTGGTCCCCATACAATAAACGTCTTTTTTTAGTATTTTTTTGCTCAATATTAAAAGCGGTAGCAGGTAGACGCTTCAAATTTTCACAGAATATGTCAATATTCTGTGAAAATTTGAAGCGTCTATAGCGTTATTTAATTATTTATTTTGAAAGGTAATATACAAGTCATTGTATATTACCTTTCAAAATAAATAATTAAATAACAATAAAGGAAATATTAAAGGGGGGCTCCCATACAACAAACGTAATTTTTAAGCAATTTTTACTCGATCTTAATTAACAGGTAGAAACTTGAATATTTGTAAGTAAATATTTAGAAATATATTAACTATAAAAATAAATACCTAATCTAATACATAAAACTCACAAAATGAAAATAATCCGTGCATCTAAGCGCGGTGCGAGCGCCGCGCCGCGGTGTGGTGGTGGCGCGAGCGCGAGGTGGTTGCTAAACAACGGCCGCGCGGGTAGCGGGGGAGGTAACATCACGGAGCGAGCCATAACCGCGCGTATTCGCGCGAGCGTCGTCATGCTGCCCGGATGTGTATCGAAAACCTACCCATAAGTTTGCAATTTACTACTTGGAATTTCGTTATTTTATACGATTTTCTATTATAGATGATAGTACGGAACCCTTCGTGCGCGAGTCCGACTCGCACTTGGCCAATTTTAATTATTTTATATTGTATCAGTCCATTGACCACATATGAAAATTTGAACTATCTAGTGTTATCGGGACCGAAGCTATGACGGTCTAAAAATCCGAAAAATCGCTTCGAGTCCGACGAATCTCTTCGTGTAAAGATAGTCCCGGCCGTACGCACCCGCTCGCTCACATGGCGGGGGCACGGCCGTGCCCCCAGATTAGACACGCACGGCTTACACTTTTGTTATGTATTGGAATTTAAAACAAAACTAGGGGTCACTCACGTCCCTTTTGAGTCGAAAAATCTGACTGTAGTTTCGCGTTAACCGCGTAACCACGTTAGTTTCCATAGTATTGGGATTTGCTTATTTCATTGATAATACAAGTAAATCATAATCTGATTCAAGTAAATAAGTCATGTAAGCAATGCAGCCAGTGGCAGTGACTGACTTTCAAGAATAGTACAAGTCATGTTTGTTCCGTTTCTCAGTAGCTGTAAAGATATAAACCTTGCAATAAACCATTCGGCTGTCCTATTAAAGGGCCTAATTCCTTCGTTATTCCGTTCGCCTTCGTGCCACCATTACTTCATGAGAAAATGGGACAGGAATTCTGAAACACCTGGAATCAACCTTAACTGTTTTTGCCGTATTTATTTCAGAGTACCTATTTATTCGACTGCGAAAAGGCGGGTTATGTTTTTTGTTGTACGTTTGTAATTATTTATTACTAGTTAGACTTCTTAGAGCCTAAACTCGTTGACCAATTTTGATTTGCGAGATGTCGATAGATTTGTCTCCACTTTCCGAGTGTCATAATTTTTTTATAATCATCACCATCATCATTTCAGGCACAAAAGTCCACTGCTAAACATAAGCCATGTATTTTCAAAAATACCAAATGGAAGCTACTTGCACAACCTCCAATGAAATTTTTCAAGTAACTGTTTCACAAGAATTATGGCGAAGAATGTTAATTTAAACACATTTTAAATGAATAAATAAATTTGAAAATTGTAAATGTTTCTTAAGTGTCTATAGTTTACCCATGGGGTCTGCGCGAGCACTGCATGGACCAGAACCAGGCATAGGACTTCCCCTATGCATTATAAACGATGCTATCAGAGCTGCAGCCAGGGAGAAACACTGGAATGAGTGGATAACCACAGAAGGGCTCCATCACTCCAAGGCCTTCATTGGCAAAAACACTGCTACCACTGCAAAGTTTATTTTGCGTGGGAGCAGACGCCGGGCAAGGGCACTTACAGGCGCCCTGACGGGGCACTTTACCACAGCAAAACAACTATGCAGATTAGGACTAAGCCTAGATGACAGATGCAGAGCCTGTGGGAATGAAGTGGAAACGATGTCACGCCTATTATGTGACTGTGATGTCCTTGCTGGTAAAAGGATGAGCATCCTCGGAATAGCTTATCCTAAGCCGGAGGACTACAGACATACTCCTTTGCACGGTGTATTCGACTTAATCGAGTACATTTTCCGCTAAGGGTGTGGTAGGGTCTAGGGGTGTACACAAAAGATCCCCATGGGTCGAAGTGTCGCCAACCAGTTTGTTGGCCCCCGCTGTGACTATACAAGATAAGATAAGATAGTTTACCCATCGTTCGTCTCGCTCACGCATACTAACATTTTTGAAGATATAAAATGGCTGAATTATAATAAAAAAACCGTTTAGGAAATTAGAAAATAACACTTGACATTATTTTCTAGTTTCCTAAATGAGGATTTTTTTAAAGTCATTTTATATCTTCAAAAATGTTGGTATTCGCGAGCGAGACGGACGATGGTCGAACTACACTCTTAATAACTATGTCTTACCTCATAGTCGCATCGTTCACTGCTGGACATAGGTCTCCACATGCATTTCCAAAAATACCGGTTAGAAGCGGCTTGCATCTAGTGTCTTCTTACCAGTTGTATGAGGTCGTCTGTCTTCTTTGTGGCTGGTCTTCCTACGCTGCGCTTGCCAGTGCGTGGTCATCACTCGGTACATTTTCGGACCAATTAGCCATCATTTCTGCGAGCAATGCCCCTCTTCGTTGAATCTTCGACTTTTTTTTTTTTTTTTTTTTTTTTATCTATTTAAAGAACTTTGTCGTTGCCGACTATGTCGTTCTGATGAATCTATATAAATATATGCCTTACCACTAAAAATAATATCTGAATAATTTTGACAATAGGGCTGGCCATTCAGTCTATACGAACTTACTTAATATACTATAATGTATACAAAAATAATACGTTTGTGGGGCGCCTAGCACAAAGGAGCAACAGTGTTACACCCATGTATCAGGCGCCGCACCCACACATCATGGTATAAGCAACTTATATAGTAGTTTGGCTCTCTCCGATGATGGAGAGGCCAAAATACCATTACATTCACCCACTCTCAATGGGTCTATTCTAACAGCTCTTCGACAGGTCTCATTCCGCACACACTCCATCAAGATATGGTAGGTATCCTCGATGACTCCACAGTCCGGACAATTGGGAGATAAAACTTTTCGCATTAGGAATGCAAAACTCCTTGATGGAACGTGTCCGGAACGTAGTCTGAGAGCAGAAACCATGTCACTTCTATTAAGGTTCGCATTGTCAATCCAAGGTTTTCTCGGCGGGTGCGGTTCAATAGTTTTATACCATATCCCCTTCTCCTTGGAACGCTGGTCAAAATATTCACTCCATATCCAATAACATCGTTTTCTAATTAAATACAGACAGTCTGTGTAGTATGGAGGAATATCAATCAGTACTCCTTCATTACAGGCTTGTTTAGCCAAAATATCAACTTTTTCATTATCTCCAACGTTGCAATGAGAGGGTATCCATTGTAATATAACAGACTTAGAATCGATCTTTAATTCTAAAATAAGTTCAAGAACAGAGTAGGCTGTCGTTGTTCCTCGGATAGCCGAGGTACAACGAGCCAAATGTTGTAGGGAGCTCCTGGAATCTGTAAAAATGACGAATTTATTGTATTTAATGGATTTAATGTATGCTAAGGCCTCACATATAGCTAGAAGTTCTATGTTCATAATGCAGATATTATTATTAATTTTGTATTTCATGAATGTTCCTAATTCTGAATCTAAAAATGCAGCTCCCATCAACACTCCATCCTTTGAACCGTCTGTGTATAACTTATAATGATGATTATAATGTAGGTTTATAAATTCTTCACTTATTTTTTTGACATCAGATGGGTTGTATAATCGTTTAGCTATTTTAATATTATCTATGTTCGTAATTATAACTGAATTTAGATCTACGTTGCCTACCCATGTGTTTAAAGCAAACATAATCAATTTTTGGCTAGATTGAATGCGGAGATCACGGAAATACTCGTATGCATCAAGTAACAACGGTACTCCCTTACAACGCCAATAGCTGTTATTTTTATATTGGAATAAGCACTCCAGTATGCGTATAGTAACATTATTTAATGATTTACATTTCATCCAAAATTTTCCACCTAAGTATGTTCTTCGAACACGCAATGGAGGGAGGCAAAGCTCATTCTCCATCACGTGGATCGGAGTTGTTTTAACAAAACCACCTATGACTCTCAAACACTGATTTTGTATTTTGTTTAATTTATTTAAGTTTTTCTTATTGCTATTATTATACAAAAAGCTTCCGTAATCTAACCGACTTCTTATGATTGCAATATATAAACGTCTCAAATGCTTAGGGTGCATTCCCCATCCAGAACCAGCCAAAACTTTAAAGATATTTAAATATTTTGTCAATTTATTCGATAATTCTAATATATGTTTATTCCAACTCAATGAACGATCCAACTGCATCCCCAGATATTTCACTGTCTCCACAAACTCCAACGGGCATTCATTAATTTCGAGATTTACAGACTGTCTATTAACACCTTTTCTAAAGAGACATACTTTACTTTTAGATACAGATATTTCGAGGCCTAATTCTGCTATTAAACGTGAAAATCTTCCTAGAGCAAGCTGCAAAGTGTCACAAAGTAGATTAACTGTTTTGCCCGATGAATATAATACAAAATCATCAGCGTACTGTGATATGTATACTGCTCTCATATATTTACAGATTTTAATTGTTACCGCGTTGAATAATAATGGAGCCAAAGGGTCCCCTTGAGCAATACCTAAACTAGTGCACCTACATATATCTATCAAATTATCTAACTGAATAATCAGGTATCTTTCTTTTAAGAATGACCAAAGATACAAGCAAATTCTGGTCCCTATTCCGAGTTGGTCCAATATACGTAACAGTGCTGTAATGTTAACGTTATTATATGCATTGTCGATATCGATAAAGCATCCAACAGTTATCTCATTTTTTACGAAACCAAGTTGAATTCTAGTAATGAGATTACTTAGGTTCTCCAATGTGGATCTAGACTTTCTGAACCCAGTATTTTCTGCATGTAGCAGGTTATTATGTTCAAAATACCATTCAAGTCTCTTATTTATTACTGAATGAAATATTTTACAAAAACACGAAATTAATGAAATTGGTCTAAGACCTGAAGCTGACGATGGATCGCGGCCGGGCTTAGGAATAGGGATCACTCGTATCTTGCGCCATTGACTAGGTACATATCCGGAAAATAATATTTTATTGTAGATATCAGATAAGACATCTTTCGCATTAGTAGGTAAATTTTTAATCATCGAGTATGATACATTATCAAAACCCGGGGCAGTATCTGTCGATTTAATTGTTTTTTCTAATTCAGACGACGTAATTAATGACTCCAGATGGTTATTATATGAAGAAAATATTGGTGGCTTAGGGCAAGCAAAGTCAGGTGCTAGGTTTCGTAGCAGCTTTTTGGCTGATGGTTCATCTACATGGAGATTATGTGATTTGTAGCCTTTTTGCCATTTAATCTTTTTCCACAGATCAATTGAAGTAGAAGATTCATTAATTGACGAACACATATTAAACCATGCCTCCTGTTTAGCTTTTCTTATTAATCGCTGACTTTGACTAATTTTATTTTTCAGAATAGATAAATTGTTAGGGGTGGGGTTCTTTCTAAATTCTTTTAACGCTAGACGTCGCTCAGCTACTGTTTTTGAAAGTTCTGGGGTCCAGTATGGTTTAGGGGTGAATCGTTGAGTAGGGTCTTGGTTTATTTTAAGAAGCGGTATGTGCATGTCAGCAGCCTCATTAATAATATTTAGTAACGAATCATAACCTAGCTGCAGGTCATGTGGTAAGACGAAGTCTCTCAATTTATGTTGTATATGTTCTTTATATAACGACCAACTGGCTTTTTTAAAATTCCTCTTTTTCGAAAATTGGGGGCAATCATTTATAAAAGATGTACTAATTTTTATAACGAGGTGATCACTACCCAGTGATTCATTGGTAACCATCCAGTTAAAATGGACCGCTATATCGCATGTAATTGCTGAAATATCTGGGGATGATTGTTGTAATACATTATTTACTAGTTTCATATAAGTAACACTACCATCGTTTAGAGTAAAATAATTATTGTCCATTAACGAGTCATATAACTGAGTTCCTCTTGTGTCAGTCTTGTTTGACCAACTGGGATGATGGCCATTAAAATCGCCCAGTATAAGAGTATTAGTGTTAAACATAGAAAAAATTTCATCCCAGTCGCTCTGTATTGTACGGATATTAGAAGGGCAATAAACTGAGATAACATTTTCAATATATCTACAGTTAAAAATTCTTACGTGCATTATTTGAATTCCGAGGTTTAATACATTAATTGGTCGTAGTTGCACTTTAATGGATTTGTGGGTTAAAATAGCAACTCCTCCGTATGAGTCATCCCGGTCTTCTCTAAATATATTGTATCCGTTTATATTTAACAGAAAGTCAGGGTTTAACCACGTCTCACTTAACACTGCTATATGTATTTTTTCCTTGTTTAAAAGCTGTGCAAAAACTACACTTTTATGTTTAAAACTTCGTGAGTTCCACTGTAGGATATTTATTTTGTGAATTTGATGCATAATTAGGTATTTAAATTAATTTTAAAAGGCAGATTACATAGATATTGTACAGCATTACTTGTTATCCATTCCATTAGTAAAGATATACCGTGTTTAATTTTGCTCATAATATCCTCATATTCGTCAGAAAAAATAATAGATTTCAGTCGCTCCAGTAGTTGTATAAATGTTAGCGAAGAAATCCTTCTGTTATCTCGCTTTGCATGATCTTGACCTTGACCGCTAGGCTGATACGTATTGTATGTAGGCATCGAGTCTGAGTCTGACTCATTAGCTGACATATCGCAATCAACAGCTGTTTGTAGGTGTTTGGTTTTTTTCCTTGTGTTTGATTTGTGAGTGGTGCGTGTAGGTAAACTTGGGCCAGACTGTGTACTATCTCTCCGCTTAGACGTACCAGGTTCCGCGTTAGAAATTGTTGTAGCTGACTTCTTTAACGCATTAGCATACGGTGACGTATTCTTATCGTGGTACTCAGTTGGCTCCAACGATTCAGGGTTATGCTGATTTTGGCTAAATGACGAGGTAGGCATTATAATTTCACAGTTAGTAGTTATAGGTACATACATCATGGCAGCTTTTCTATATGCACAATTGTTTTTTGCCATAATATCTCTGATGTCTTTTTCCCTTCGGAATGTCGGACACATCCTATCCAAAGCATGGTGGTCTCCTTGACAGTTGATGCAGGTAAATGTTTTTGTGTCACAGTTAGCATGACTTTTAGTACACTTAGGGCAGCTTAATTTCGTAGCGGGACAAGCTCTAAGGGAATGTCCGAAGCGCCAGCATCTCGAACACTGTGTTACTGGGAATACATACGGATATACTCCAATTTCCAATCCATGGATACTAACGTGGGATGGCAATATAGGACCTTTAAACGATAACCGAACTGTCTCACTCTCAACCCATGTCGAACTACCCGCATTTCGTCGTTTGAGACGTTTTACTGCGATTAACTCAGAAGAAGAAGTTATAGTTTGCAGTATCTCTTTCTCATTCATATCTATTTCGATATCTCTTATAATTCCATAAGAAACCCCGACCTCAAAAGGTTTTTGGCATCTCCATCCTAGTTGTTGCAGTTGTTCACATTTAGTCAACTTATCTGAGTATTCTTCATTTTGAAATTGTACTATAATCTTATAAGGATTAAGGTATTTAACTCTTTTTATGCCGTTTATATTGTGCATGTTAAATAACTTAGCCAATGCAAATTGTTTCGGCAATTTTTCTACGCTTGTAATGGTTATCTCAAAAAGTTGTTTGTTTCTTTTTCCATCTCTTCCGACCATTATCCATTCTTCTTCTTCATCCATCTCCCTTGTTCTTTTCACAGGTCTGTCACTCTCTTCTATCGTCATATTATTCTGAAGTTCGCTTGCATCTATTCCAACTGTCGACGAAAAATTTTGAGACTGGTTGATTGTATCTTCTTCCGTAGATTCCTCCAATGAAGGTAGTGACACTGTTGTTCTTTCGACAAAGTCATCCATAATAGCCAATGCGGCCGAAGCCGCGCGGGCACGTAAACAATGATAAAGCGCACAATGGGATGTGTCTCGGGCTCGAGTGCATCCGACATGCAAGTACGCCCTACCGCGACCGCGTACTCGGCGCGACTGTCTTCGACTTGTTAATCCAATGTGCTATATTGATTCCTTCCGTACGTCTACGGATCTCTTCATTTCTGTTTCCGCAGAAAGCCTAATTTACACCAGATGTTTTTTTATCTGAAACCATGGCAACCCCAGTATATCTCGTTAAATCTCCTTCATGGGAGATTTACCCACTAATCCAATGTAAATTGCTGTTTATAGGATAAGATGCGTCATCGCCGTATTGAAGTAATCCCGCTGAGAGCCGTGATGTGTTTACGAATAATCAGATTTAAGGCGATACATTAATGCCTTAACTCGTCCGTGTGTTCTTCACATCGCTGTATTCTAAGGCCAACGAACGCAAATTTTGGAGTTGTGAGTCGCGTAAGCTGAGTCGCGCAACTTGCGATGCATTCGGTTTCATACAAAAGTCCTAGGAGGTTTGAGAAGTCGCATTCTAATTTTGTGAACGCAAATAGAATAGAAAAGTAAATATTAAATTAAATAAATAAATTAATTATTAAATATTTTGTTATAAAAACCAAAGTACTCAACCAATTTTCATATAATTTATATGGGACTACCTCTGAAGTAACCTACCTAACAAAAACTAGTCATCAAAATCAATTTATAATTGGCAAAGTATTCGTTGTACAAACAAACAGTCGAATTGAGAAGCTCCTTCTTTTTGGAAGTCGGTTAGAAAGCAGTAGTAATTTCACGGGCTTGTCATACTCATATACAACTCAGGATGATCCCCTTGCACCAGCATTATCTTTGTTGGATTGCAGTAAAGAAGCAAAATAATTTTTAATCTCGTCGAAGTGAGTTCAACTTGGTTACTACTACTATTCTACGTTTGGTTACTTACTAGACAATTTTGTTGCTGTTAAAAATTTTACGATTTTCTTTTGGAAAGTAGGTAAAGCTATTGGTACTAAATTTAAAACATAATTTGTTTAATCTATCTACATAAAATGGAATGCTGCTCTTATATTATTATTAGATTAAGCACCCTTCTTACAATGAGAAGATGGCCCGTTCCCAGCAGTAGGACAGTTTGTACAAAACAGGGCTGATAAAAAAAAATGCACCAAGGGGATAAAGTAGTGTTTTATGCAATTACTTTCCATTACGTGGAAGAAAATTCTAAAACAAAATTCACGAATACAATGTCCTGGGTTGACCGATACTCATATACCAACAATGACGAACTTAGAGATATAAAGACTCTACGTCGCCGCGCTAAAGCCTCATTTCGATTGTGAAGTCTAGACGTCTATTTTTCCGTTTTGAATTATTTTGAAAATCAAAATTATTTAATTGTTTAATTTGCACAAGAATGGAATTCTTTGCCGCCATCTCTGTTTCCTGAGACCTACAAACTTGGAATTTTCAAGGCTAGAGTGAATAGATTGACTTGAATGATTCACTCTAGCCTAATGAACCAACTGACACCACTAATAAGCGACCAATACCGTTTCGAGACCAATGAAATTTTATCTATATTTCACACAGGATGGGCATTGTCCTACCTTATTTGAAGATTGGCATGCTTAGTCGGAGAAAACTTATATACGTATCATCATTGCTTATTTGGTTTGATTTGGGATTGTCGAATATAGAAAACATTCACACAAAGAAGTTTTCTAGAAACTTTTCTAAAAATAATTCTGCAGAAACTTAGCCAAGCTGTTCTGCCCAAGAAATCGGGAAATAGCGACCAAATCAGGAACTATTTCAATTGACTCCAACCAAGTTATCCCGATCGAGTGTGGAAATGAATGAAACGGTTACAGCCAATCTGCGGAGTTTAGGTACAAGTAAGTAGAACCTAGCACGGCTTTTGACACTTTCGCACTGCGGCGGAGAAAACTTTTGGAAATGGAGTTGATGTTGAATAACATTGATTTTGATGTTTGAATGTACTAATGTGTTTGTAGTTTTTAATGGTACCAGTTTATTAGTACTTTTTGATAGATTCTAGCTAGAAGTTACATTAACAGATAAGCTAATAAGTAAGAGCTTATATTAATTTCGCTTTTTATCAGTGCCATGTTTTGCTATAATATGGTTTGTCAAAATTTGAAATAAGGTACCATATTAAAATATTAAAAACTTTCATATAAAATTATATTTTGTCAGCATGGTACCGACTGTTGCCAACCAGGGCTGGAAGTCTCAACTAAACTCGACTTTGCGTATTGACCGTCAGTTAAATTTGGGAACTAATTTTTTTAGCTGTTATTTAAATATTCGAGATGTTATTATGATCAGTTCAAAAATGTATTGAGCAGTTATTTAATTTAATGGCGGTTGATTAATTATTGCGACAGTAAAACATGGACAGTAATAAAAAATCAATTAGTCGGTTATTTTATCGTACAATGTCAATTCTAAAAATAATTGAGCAGCCCAATAACTGAATGAGCGGTAAAAATGATGGAAAGTTATCTATGTATAAGCAATAATTTCTTCAGAGATTAGGTTTTTTTTTTTAATACAAATTTATAGATAATCATTTTTACCGCCCATTTAATTATTTTCCTGCTCAATTATATATTCACTGATCCATTTCATTATTTTTTTTACTCATTGTTGTTTACTTTACTGCTTAGTTTTAAATGCTGAACTAGTTATTAAACGTGCCATTTATAATTTTTAACTTACCAAAACTGCTATTTACAACTGCCTCTTTAAATCAGTGCCATAAAAAAATATTTGTTTTCGTACGATATTTACGGAAAAAGTATCCTTTCCTTAAATATTATACAAAGTAGGTATTACCTACACATTTCCCTTCTCACTCAAAAACATCTGTTATCCATAAGAAAGTTTTATCACAATGGAAGGAGCCATAAACTATGTCTGTTCGCTAGTCAGCTGTATAAAACGTGTCAACTACATTCCGACTTTCCAGTCAAAACATTTTTGTCAACTTCAGTCAAACGGGAACTGGCACGCACGAAAACAGAACAAAACATTTTTGTAGCTAAAAAAAGCGCTTATTGAGGCTGTAAAAGTTGATTTTAAAAGCCAGGTGTCTCTAGTGTAAAAGTCCATATTCCTGGCGTTGTATCGTCGCAGTCACAACGCGGCACTTTAAACTTCCACAGACTAGAGAGGAGCCGTTAAATTTTTGTTGCGAACAGAATTTTGCCAAGTTAGTGTCAGTTCGGAAAGTTTCCTCGCAGTTTTATACGTTCATCGGTTTCTCGAAGAATGTCGTGTAGTTGAAGTTACTAATGAATTTGGCTGGTTCTCGGACTTTTGCCGTTTGCTGGCGCAAAACTCGTGTTGTGGATTTGTGCTGGACCTGATTTATTGGAAAATTTATTGTATTTGGAACGGGTTCTTTTACATGTTTTTTTTTTAATACTTTATAGATCTACGATTGACCACCAACTCGCCTGATGTTAAGTGATGGTGTGGCTGAGGATGGAGCTCGTCGATCTAGAAGATATCTATTTACTCTAGCCTTGAAAATTCCAAGATTGTAGATCTCAGGAAACAGAGATGGCGGCAAAGAATTCCATTCTTATGCAGTACGCAACAGGAATGTGGATTGATATCGCTGAGTACGGATTTTTGGCATTTCAACGAGAAATGGGTGGTAATTCGCCGACTTTCTGCTATTCCTGTAGTGAAAGTAGGTCGTGAAGCTCTTGCGCAAATGCTCGAATCCCAGTACTACAAATGAAGAATACCGTCGAGCATAAGAATACAGATACGCATTAAGAATAAGAATATGGCCTTGCGTACTTCAAATGAAGTACACAACGTTTGCTAATAGGAAGTGAGCATAGCGAAAAAATCTTGGTCTTAGGCCTGCATAGACTGACAAATGAATGTGCAAATTCCGGAAAAAACCGTGCGAGGACGTTCTAAAGCACAAGTCAGCTTTTAAAATGAAAATAAAATAATGAAGACTTCAAAATGAGCACAACTAATTTGAGTTCTTCAGAATCTAGGCATACCTACGTTGTATGATACAACGAGTAAACTGCGGTCAAACATAGTCAAATAATTCAAACGATAATAAATTACTGTGACGTAAAAAAAAACATCGTCAATCCCAATATGTTATTGTTCGGTCGATTAATCACAGAAAACCACCGTAATTGGTTCGGCCGGCTTAACCGCTTGCTGTGTAAGCGAAATGAAATATCCTTTGGACATTATAAGAATATTGTTGTACTGACGAGTACACATTCTTATTATGACTATTTTTTACTTAGGTTACGGAAGGAGAGTGATGTTTTTCTATTGTAACAGTGAGCAAAGGTCTAAGTACGCAACGCCTGCCTCTAGAAAAGAGGCATAGCATAAAATAATTGTGGTCTCAGGACTGCATAGACATAATTATAAATGTAAAAAGTATCTACCTATATATTAAAAGAAAAACAGAATACCCGACTGCAGAAAAGCAGTTTTTGCAGTCTAACTTAAGATTTCGTTACGTTGATACGCTGTTGAGAGTACATATTTTGTGAGAAAGTATGCGTAAAATCGCTGTAAAAGATTATAAATGCGAATTCTTTAGAATAGTTCTGGTAAAATGACTTGTTTATTTCGAAAAAGTTCGTTAGAGGTTACGAAAAAACGCATTTTTATATTTTTACTAAATGTATATGTATTATTACTATATGTATTATTATTAAAAAAAAAAAACTCTATGACACCCAGGAAATGAAGACAAATCTAACGACACCTTACACATCAAAATCGGTCAAGCCGTTTAGGCTGTGCCTACAGCCTAAACGGCTTGACCGGACAGCTTTGTCATATAGAAACATACATACATTACAAACATTCATTCATCCGAAAAACATAAACCTCCTTTTTATGCAGTCGAGTAAAAATAAGTATAAAATTATGTTTTGAAACAAATAGAGGATTAGGTCCTCTACTGTAGAAAGGAGGAAGCGAATCACTGAATTTATCACTAAGAAAAACTTTAAAAAAAATAATTGCGAAAACAAATCATTTATAATAGAAAAAAAAATTTTGGTATCCGAGAAAATGCAGAGTACAACTGATTTCTTTAAAAAATTTTTTTTTTTCAAGAAAGATGGTTAGGTTTTTCGGGTGTAATATGTACCTAATATGTATTTATGTTTCTATATTACCTCCTGCAATCTAAATAGCTATCCTTTATTTATGTTTACTTTCAAAGTGTAAGTTCAATAGGTTACATTTTTTATAATAATAATCATATCTATTAAAAAATGCATTTTTTCGTAACTTCCAATGAATTTTTTCACGATAAATAAATGATGTTACTAGAAATTTTAATTTAAATACATTTTACATCTTTGTGCATACTTTCTTATGAAAACGTACACTCAACAGAATATAGAGCGTAAGGCAATCGTAAATTGGACCAAATTACGAACGAAAATCATTCATATGCATAAAATCGCCCCAAACCTTTTTCCGCCCACCTGTCCTTCGTAACAAGCCCATGGTACCTTTTGTTATTAGACCGTACAAGTATAATATTTTCGTTCATAAAGTTCTTGATTACCTATTAGGGTTTTAATACGGCATTACTTGTGCCGTAAAAGCTCGTTGATTGATCAAATTATTTAGGTCTTTCACCGTCTATGGTTTTCAAACAATTCTACATAGTAGAGGTCATTTAATGTTTTAACCTCCGACCCAAAAAGAGGGGTGTTGTAAATTTTACGTGTTATCGTTGTTTCAGTGTATCTGTTTGTGGCATCGTAGCTCTCAAACTGATGGACCGATATTGTTTTTTTTTTTGTTTCAAAGAGGCGATCGAGAATGTTCTTAGCTAAGTTTAATCAAAATCGGTTCAACCTTTTTTTCGTGGGTTTTCTAAACTTATACTTGTTTATAAATCCGCTGTAATGATATATATTCTGTGGGTCGGGGGTTAAAGACAATAATAATAACATAAACTTTAAAATTCAGGGAGTGCCTACAAAATGAATAAGTATGAGTTTTTCTAAGTTTTTGACTCTATTGCAAAACTGAAATAAGATACTTACTCTGCTTCTTAATAGTACCTAAAGTCACAAGTAAGTCACGAGTAACCTTAAGAATCCTCGACATAAAAAAACAGCTGAAACGGTTATGATGAAATACAACTAAGAACACTCGCGATTAAATCCACTTTCTAACAAAAAATACTAGGCCAAAATCGGTCCATACGTTTGAGAGCTACGATGCCAAATATTGCCAATAATACTCCCTCCCATAATCCAATAAAAATCCCTCCCAATATATTATTGACCGAGCGAGCGAAGCGTTTCTGCATCAACTGGCCAAATTTTCTTTCGTCTGTCAGTTTGTTTGTGAGTTTGTGATTTGTTTGTATGTTCGTACTCGCGTACAGGGCGTAATTTTGAACCAATTTTGATGAAACTTGGTGTATAGGTTCTATGGATTATTAAAAAAAAAACGTCGGCGATTTTTTATAAGAGGGGTGGTTCCCATAAAAAGGGGGGAAGTTTATTGCGGCGTTAATTACCTACAAAATTTAATGAACGTAAAAGGTAGTAAAATACACAATTATTACAACTTGTGGTAAAAATGAACAGAATTAGTCAAGTGGTTGTCGAGATAATTATGACAACCAACTTCAGAATGCGTGTAACAGTGAGGACGAGTGGATGTACTTGATGCATATTAGCGCTGCTGAATAATTTTCTTGATTTTATGTTTTCTCCATTTATAAAATTATTATTTGTTTTTATAAGAATATATAATTTTTTTATTTTAAATAAGGGCATCTAGTCATATCCTATTTTGACGTGACAACGTCTAATAAATCGATGAACGCCGGCTGCACCCACGAAAAAGTATGACTCATTGTCCCGTTACGCGTTACGCTCATTGTCCCTTTACATCATCATCATTTCATCAATGTTTTGTTATGTCGTTGTCATGTTAAACTATAGTCCGTAAACCGACTTTACAGACAACCATTTTTTTGTATTAAAATTAAATTGATCTTTCAAGGTGCTTAAACTTATAGAAAAAATGTGGTTTGACCTAGAAATAACGTCTGTAAAATCACTTATACTTACGAAATCAGTCAAAATTTTATATACGGCCTCCTAAGCCAATTTTATGTAGGTATTGTATACAGATGATCCAAAGTGAGCTGCAAATTAGTTCTCTCGCGAGGTCTACTGTTCGTAGAACTACTAGTATAAGTTTGAGGTGTGTAACAATGTATCTGTGGCATCGGAGCTCTTTTTTAGCTCGTAGTTTTTTATTTTTAACCCATGACATAACAGAGGGATAAAAATAAAAACTTGACAACAAGATATAATAAAGTTATGATGAACAAATGATTCACTTTAAGCTCTGCAAACTGGGTAGCAAAAATAATAAAAAAAAAAAAAAAAACAGAAAAGTAGAGTGAAGAGAAATAGCATCTTACAAGAATATTATAGACATTAATGTGTGTAATTTAAAAAATTACACACATCCGACGGAAATTGAACCCGCATTATCCCGATCTGTACCTGGTAGCCTTTATCATTTTGGCTACGGAGGTGTCACGTGGGATAGTCGAAACTTTCGAATAGTCTTTTTTGAACCCATCAAGCGTTGGTGGCGCCACCCGTAATACACGCTTCAAACGTGCAATTACTAAGCCGAACCTTTTACAGGTTCCATAGACTGACGAGAGATATCGCGCGTCTGTAAATATTCGATAATGTTGAGTGTTTACACACTAAAGTATTTACAAATTTATAGACAGTTCAAAAATTACACACATCCGATGGGACTTGAACCCGCATTACCCAATCTGTGCCTGGAAGCCTTTAGAATTTTTGCTACAAATAAAAAAAACATTTAAATTTGTAGAAAAAACGTGTGCAAAACACTAAAAAACAATGTGTGTAAAATACAAAAAAATATGGATTAGTATCTTACTGTTTTCCCGTTAGGAAAAAGGAAATCAAAAAGTCATTTCTTATTCTTTTTTTCTCTCTAATTATCCTATTTAGTATTAGAGACCTAAACTAGCTAAGGATGGTTTTAGACAGCGACCAGTTACACCCCGGACCCTGGACCACATAAAATTTTATTAGATGCCTTAATTACAGGCCTCCCTGTGGATCATTGTAAAGTGCCCTTAATTAAGCTGGGAAGCCGCTACGTTGTTCAAGAAATTAAGTACTGCTTATATTAATTTGGTTTAGTATCTCGTTATCCGCTTTGTCTCCCTGCAGGGGGAGATTTTTATCGAGAACGGGGTTGTAGCTTTTGAAAAAGGTGCAGTTGATAACTGTGTTTGAGAATTGTTGCAATAATTATGGTGTTTACAATGTAATGGGATATTAATGTTGTTTAAATCCAGTTTACTATGTCATTTTTAGGGTTCCGTACCCAAAGAGTAAAACAGGACCCTATTACTAAGACTCCGCTATCTATTTGTCCGTCCGTATGTCACCAGGCTGTATCTCATGAACCGTGATAGTTAGAGAGTTGAAATATTCACAGATTCAGATTAATATATTTCTGTTGCCGCTATAAGAACAAATACTAAAAAATAGAATAAAATAATTATTTAAGGGAGCTCCCATATAACAAACGTGTTTTTTTTGCTTGTTTTTGCTCGATATTAATAATGGCAACAGGTAGACGCTTGAAATATTCACAGAATATTGAGTTATATTATTCACTTAAAAAATAAATAATTAAATTAAAATAAAATTAACTGTCTAACGACAACGTGGATTAAATTTCATTTTTAAAATGTCATACCTAATGTCTACTGTTTGTTATTTAACTATTATTTGTTGATTTACATCAAAGTGAACCCTGGAATCTTGCCAATAATGAGACTTATATATTACCGTTCGAAAGATACAACCGTTTAAGTGTACGACAGACAGACACCGTAGACTCACGGATAGGCTCCCGCGCCCTTAGTACGGAAGCCTAAAAGTTATAATAAAAGCAAAAGTAGGATCTTTACCTTTTAATTTTACTTTTAATTTTTAATCCCTGACGCAAAAACGACGGGGTGTTGTAAGTTTGACGTGTATGTGTGTGTGTGTCTGTGGTATCGTAGCTCCCGAACGGATGAACCGATTTGTTTTCTTTGTTTGAAAGGTGAATTAGTCGAGAGTGTTCTTAGTTGTGTTTCATCAAAATCGGTTCAGCCGTTTTTTTCGGGGGTTTTTGAGTTTTCTAAACTTATACTTGTTGTAGATAAATAAAGATAATATAGTAAAAGCAAACATTAAAAGGCAAACGGGGAAAAAACTGTCAAAAGTAAAAGTACACGTAATTCTAATTAAAAAAACTGAAAAAACAGACTTCAAAATGCGCAATATGTATAACGCCTGCAGAAAAGTGAGTTCACGCATATAACACTTTTCTACAGTTGTTTGGATGATACTTTACCAGTTATTTTGTTATAAAAACCAAAGTACTGCATCGATTTTAATAAATTTTATATGGGACCACCTCTAAAGTATCTACCAAATACAAGAATAATCATCAAAGTCAATGCACAATTGGCTGAGTAATCGGTGAATAAGCATACAAAAAAAAAAACACAGATCGAATTGATAACCTCTTTCTTTATGGAAGTTGGTTAAAAAATAAATAAGACAATTAAAGTAGTTGTTCACGACACCATAATGCAGCAATGTTCGTCATCAGAACAGTCAGTGGCTTCTTTAAACAACAGTTGCTCATTACAGAAGTCCTTCGACGGCATGCAGACTCCTCCGTGCTTCCCGCACCTCGTCTCTTTCATTGATACTGGAAATGAATAAAACAATATCATTTATAGTTTTGCACTATTAATAAAAGCCATGGTGACCACGAAACTTAGTCATAGTGAACAATGACAGCATTGTTAAAGTCTTAGGTTTACTGTAACAGGCAATTCTTCAGTTCCGAAGGGCAATAAAATATCTGAATCTGAGCTTAGGCGCCCCTAATATGTATAATTTTTAACAGACTTCCAAAAATAAGGAGGTTATCAATTTGGTCTGTATGGTTTTTAAGGTTCCATACCCAAAGGGTAAAAACGGAATCCTATTACTGAGACTTCGCTGTCTGTCTGTCCGTCCGTCCGTCCGTCCGTCCGTCTGTCACCAGGCTGTACCTCATGAACCGTGATAGTTAGAGAGTTGAAATTTTCACAGATGATGTATTTCTGTTGCCGCTATAACAACGAATACTAAAAAAACAGAATAAAATAAATATTAAAGGGGGCTCCCATACAACAAACGTGATTTTTTTTGCTCGATAACGCTTGCTTGACAACGGCAACAGGTAGATGCTTGAAATATTCACAGAATATTGAGTTATATCAATATTCAATAATATATTATTCAATATGTTATGTGAATATTTCAAGCATGTATTCACTTGAAAAATACATAATTAAATTAAAATTAATATTTAAGGACAACAAACGTAATTTTTCCCCCCATTTTTATAGATAATGGTACGGAACCCTTCGTGTGCGAGTCCGACTCGCACTTGGCCGATTTTATTTTTATATGTTTGTTCACCTATTACTCAGCCAATTGTGCATTGATTTTGATGACCCTCTTTGTATTTGGTAGATCATACTTCAGAGGTGGTTCCATATACATTTTATCAAAATCGATGGAGTGCTTTGGTTTTTATAACAAAATAACTAGTAAAATATCATTCAAGCGCCTCTGTAATCTCTGTAATTTTGTTATATCTGTACTCGCTCCCTTTTCAACCGACTTCAAAAAAGAAGGATGTTTTCAATTCGATTGTATTTTTTTCTGTTTTTTTTTTTATAAATGTTTGTTACCTCATAACTTTCGACTGGGTGAACCGATTTTGATAAAGCTGAAAGCTGGTTCTTCCCGTGTGGTTCAATTTTAATTTGATCCAGTTCTGACAATGGCATCCATGAGAAGTCGGTTGCTTCAGTTTTTTTAAACTATAATAATTATTCTCCTTAATATCATTCATTTCTAATTGTATCTATTCGCGTCACACTCGGCAGAAAGTAAAAGTAATGCTCACTTCCATAACAACACTCGACTCCTTGGTCCCTCTGCTTGGGACATAGGCCGCGCTGCTCCGAAAGCTGCCCATTGGGACAGTCCGTGGCGATGACGCACATACCTCCAGCCTGCAGGCACGGCTGTTCCGACTGGATAGCGTCTATTCTGCGCACTAGAGAAGAGAGAATAATTCTGAAATTCCGTAACGAAAATAACCTAACGCAGTAACGCCGATACAACCAATGCCACCTAGAGGCGATTTGCAAAACTAAAGAGACAAGCGTGATATTTCAAAAAGTCATTAAAAGTTCTGCTATTCATCGATAGATGGCAAAACTAAAAACTATCACCGCTGTGCCGGTCGGAGTGGGGGTGTTAGGAATACTGCATAAATAAAATAATTATAATTACATAAGTTGATAAAAAATGCTATGCAATAGCTTTACCGTGGCAGTCTCCGAGTACCACACGTCTTTTTTTTAGGCAAGATCTACGTTTTTTTTTTTTTATTAATTTTGATTTTGATTTTACGATTTTATACTTTAATTTAATTTGATTGTTATGGATTTACATCTGGAATAAATAATTTTCATTTCATTATTAACTCCCGACCCAAAAAGGGGCGTTTTATGTTTGTCGTGTGTATTTGTATATCTGTGTACCTGTCTGTGACATCGTAGCTCGCTGACGGATGGAGTGATTTTAATCTAGTTAATTTTTTTTGTTTGAAAGAGGATTTCGAGTGTTCCTGGCTACATGTTTCATTAAAATTGGTGCTGCCGTTTTTATTTGTCGCGGGTTTATGAGTTTTCTAAACTTGTTTTACATTATCATAGATCTACAATCAACCACCAACTCGCCTGTTGTTATGTGACGGTGTGGCCGAGGATGGAGCTCGTCGATCTAGCAGATATCTATACACTCTAGCCTTGACAATTCCAAGATTATAGTTCTCAGGAAACAGAGATGGCGGCAAAGAATTCCATTCCCGTGCAGTACACATCAAGAACTAAAGAAAGTGCTGAGAACTGATATTTTCCATGCTTTTACTTCATATTCAATGAGTATAACCTATCTATAGATGAAATCTCATTGGATGTGGGATGTTGACCTTAATATTAATAAACTGATCTAGACTGTCACGCAATTAATTTTACTGTAAACAGTTTCGCCAGCCGCCACATTGGTACACAATACACATATCAATAGGTCATTAGTGGTTACGTCAAGCGATGTGGTAACATTTGGATGATTCAATTGCACAGAATATGGTTGAAAGAATGCTTGGTATGAGCAATTCGAGGAATTAAGAACATTTCTATTTTTACTCGACTGCGTAAGAAGGAGGGTTTTGTTTTTCGAGTGTATGTACATATAATAATAATATTTTTTTATCCAGGTACAAGTCCCATTACATATCAATTTAGTTAAACGGTCATATGTAAGTATGTAGGTATGTATGTTTCTACAAGACAGCCTACAGCTTAAACAGCTTGAACGATTTTGATGTGCGAGGTGTCCGTTAGTAGATTCGTATTCACTTCCTAAATGTCATATCATATATTTATTATACTATCTTAAGCTATATTTTTAGGGTTCCGTACCTCAATAGGAAAAAACGGAACCCTTATAGGATCACTTTGTTGTTCGTCTGTCTGACCATGTGTCCGTCTGTCAGGGTGTCAAGACTGTTAGTACGGAACCCTCGGTGGGCGAGTCTGACTCGCACTTTGTGTACCAACACAATGCTTCTTGCCAAATTTCATAGTTCTAGGTCAACGGGAAATGTGCGTTTTTAGGGTTCCGTACCTCAAAAGGAAAAAACGGAACCCTTATAGGATCACTTTGTTGTCCGTCTGTCCGTCTGTCCGTCTGTCCGAGTGTTAAGACCTTTATCTCGGGAACGCGTGAAGGTATCAAGTTGAAATTAAAACCATATACGCAGATATATAGTATCTTGATGCAGAAAGAAAAATAAAATTTCTCAGTTTTCGTAAAAAAAAGTTACAGCCGAATATGTCGTAAAAAATGCACATTTCGACACTCACAGAGGAATCAAAACCTATGGGGTACTTCCCGTTGACCTAGAACTCTGAAATTTGGCAAGAAGCATTGTAATAGAGTACACATTTATGAAAATATCCGATAACTGGTCATTTTTAATTTAATCACAAAAAAATAGTGTCGTTATGCAAGGAATGAGGGTCGAAATTTTAAATTTTAAAGTGAATTAACCGTATCATGTGGGGTATCATATGAAAGAGCTTCATTAGCATTAATCAAAACAAGTTTTTAAATAGGTACTTTTACGATTTTTCGGTATAAAAAGGAAAAAAAAAAATGATTTCCCCCTTTTATTTACTAGTTTGTAAGGAACCCTCGGTGGGCGAGTCTGACTCGCACTTGTCCGGTTTTTTAACGACATATTCGGCTGTAACTTTTTTACAACGAAAACTTTGAAACTTTATTTTTCTTTCTGCAGCAAGAAACTATAGATCTGCGTAGGTATATGGTTGTAATTTCAACTCGATACCTTCACGCGTTCCCGAGATAAAGGTCTTGACACCCGTCGGACGGACAGACGGACAGACGGACATACGGACAGACGGACAACAAAGTGATCCTATAAGGGTTCTGTTTTTTCCTATTGAGGTACGAAAAAAATGAGTTTCTTCATAACCTCTAACAACTTTTTTCGTAATAAACAGGTGATTTTACTAGAATTATTCCAAATAATGTGCATTTATAATCTTTTACAACCATTTTACGCATACATTCTCACAAAAAACGTATACTCAACAGCGTATCAAGCGTTACGAAATCGTAAGATAGACTGCAAAAGTTGCTTTTCTAATTTAAAGCCTTTATCTTGGGGTTCAAGTGCTACTTTAACTATAAAGTTAGAACCAGTAAATCTTCAGCATATTCGATGGAACAAGTCAGATTAAAAATGCATAATAATAATAAATAAATTTATATTTAGAATATTTGTGGACATTTCACACACCATCTAGTCCAAACTAAGCAAAGCATACAAAATAGTTATAACAAGTTTTCCATTAACCGTACGTCTATTTACTGCGTAGTTGTTCAAAGCAAATCTAAATCGTTTTCAATCAATCCTCAATTTTATAGATTTTTTGTTGTCGAGAATTTTTGATGTTTGCGATATTTTCACAAAAATGGGGAAAGTTGGTTATGGCTGGCATTTACAAAACAATTTTTATAATATTTGCTACATACTTAATTTTAAACAAGAATTATAAATATAAGCAAAATCAGTCAAGAGTTTGTCGAGATAAAAGGTTATCAAATCTCGGTTGAAAAGATAAGAAGTTTTCTACGAGGTAATTCGTCGGACGATTTTGATACTTTACATAAACATTCGATAGGTACAGAATTCTAAAGGAGAGTTTTAGCGGGAACGTCATAGAAACATGTAGCTCTGTTTTATTTTCCTAAGCTTGTTTATTTCGATTATTAGTGACATAAACATGGTGGTGTTTTATTCATTAAGGCAATCTAACTAACTAACTAACTCGTAACTGTAGGCAATTGAAATAAAACAGTAAAATGTGTCATTTTATGTTGTCGGCAAAACTCCATAGAAGTTTCTAGTAAAGTCGTCATCACTTTTCCCTCAAGGCTTAAAGTAGAAAATGACCGTTCACGTGAATTAGACTGTGATTAGAACCTGTATTATTCAAGAAACTTGAAGACATCACAATACTTGACACTGGCAAATCGCTAATCGCGTAGGTCCTATGCAAAAAAGAAGAATAAATTCTAAACAAAAATTTGGAATATGAGCAGTTGATCTAGCGAGCAGTCCTGATCCGCTCACCGTGTATGGATGAATATAATTTAAATAACAATGATAATTTACTTACGATCTTTGTCATTTCCGCACACAAAACCAAAACACACTAAAACAAGCACAACTGCCAACGTATTCTGTGCAGACGACATCGCAGCGCTACTTACGACACTATTATGTCCCAACCGCGACTGTCCATCCATCTTTCCTGATGACTTCCATACACGACACACGCCTTCCCACAATAATACCTTGTCATAATAAACCACATTAAGGCTCTTTTTACCCGGCTGCGCAAGGAGGGTTATGTTTTTCGAGTGTATGTGCATACATACATAATTATGTGTGTATGTATGTATGTTTATATATGAGCCCCTACAGCCTAAACGGGTTGACCAATTTTGATGTGTGAAAAATAAATTATTTTATTAAGAATTACTATAAAGAACCCCCATTTATAACCTTATACAGCGACTTTCCGCATACTTTCTCATAAAAACGTACACTCAACAGCGTATCAATAAAAATAGACTTCAAAACGGAGCGGAAATATTATCAAAGATATACTACTATACATATAAATACCTACTGAATATGTTTGTAACTTTGGCATTTTTTTTTTATTAGTATTGGTATGACGTGTCAAACTATTATTTGAATACAAGAATTGTATCACTCCCGGGTCAACTCATGTGTGTGCATGGTGTCTAATGTCACCACAGCGGCTTTATCGGCTAATTGCTTCTGAAAATTAACTTTATTATCAGAATGAACGTAGATAGCCAATAGTGAACTTAAGTGACAGCCATTTTACTGTCTAAAATTTTTACGACAAATTTGAACATGAACTGACCAGAAGAAGTTGTCTGCATATTTATCAAGATTTTGACATGCGAATACTTAAATACTTGTGATAATAATTAAAAACATATTATGACAGGGTACTAAAAAGTACTATTATTGGCATTGTTGACAGTTATTATGAGTATTAAGGACAGTACAATGCGAGTATTGTATCATAATGGATTGTTATGAATTAGACTTCATTTCTATTACATTAAGGTTCATTATTGCAAGGTAAGGAAGTATAGAAATAGTGGGATAAATTGATACAATTCGTAATAATAATGATGTTTTAATTTCTTGAGGTTAATGTACAAATCAATTGATTCATGCTAATTCGTTATATTTGTTGTTTACACATAATGTACACAATACCTAATAATGTTCCATGAAACATTATTTCTGGTTTCTGTTAATAATATTATGATTACATAACCTCCGACAAAAACTTAAATCTAACATATATATCTAGTGCGTTTCCATTTCAAGGTCTTCAAGCTGGTACTCTTGCCTACTTCGAAGTCTTCAAGCTGGTATTCTTCTGCTCCGGTGTCTTCTATATACTTTTGTATAGGCAACATTTGCACGTTGTACGTTCCTTTCCACAGGTACAGTTGGTAAGCGTACATTAAATCACTGTAAAGGGTTCCTAAATGGCGCCATAGAGTCACCCCATAGCCTGCTTCAGATAAGGGGGAAGTATGCCTTCGTTAAAGCTTATGGGCTGTAAAATAAAAATTTATGAAGCATTGAAGGTAGTTAACTCAAAGACTAATATCATTATTGGCATCTGATTAATCGACAAGTGAGTGCTTGCTCTGAACGATGGGGAATGAGTCGTCGAGATAAATTAATGATGCTATAAAATTCAATGAACTGATGAAGTTACTGATTTTTTTCTGTTGAATACTTTTTTTATATTTCTTCCATAGCTTTTAGTGATCAGGCGCGACTTATGATTATTTTTGTTACAATATAGCTCCGTAATTTATAAACCAATTTAAAAAAAAAATTGGTGGACATTTCACACAACACCATCTAGCCTAAACTAAGCAAAGCTTTGTGTTATAGAAACTAGATTATTGATAGAATTCATTTATACTTTTCTTTTAATACATACTTATGATACATCGAAACGCCCAGACACAGTACGAACATTCATGCTCACACATATGTTTACCCTGGGTGGGGATCGAACCCACGACCTACAGCTAAGGAGGTAGTCGTACTACCACTGAACCATGAGGCCTGTCATAAAAATATATAAACATATATATTTATTTATTTTTTAGTTCCAAGATCGGTTCAGCGGTTTGGTTTTTAAAACAAAACTATTGAATAAGGGTTTGACCATGGTCAAATGAGCCCGTGGGCTAAGAAATGCGACTTGTGGGTCGAGCTAACTTGTGCGACTTGTGGGTCGACTTTTAGGTCTTCAATAGCTTTTAGTGATCAACCGCAACTTATGGATTTTAGTTTGTTTTGGTGTATGACTACACTTATCGCATTTTGAGACAATGCTATTTAAGGCTACTTTTTTAGGGTTCCGTACCCAAAGGGTAAAAACGGGACCCTATTACTAAGACTTCGCTGTCTGTCTGTCTGTCTGTCTGTCTGTTTGTCTCCAGGCTGTATCTCATAAACCGTGATAGCTAGAAAGCTGAAATTTTCACAAATGATGTATTTCCGTTGCCGCTATAACAACAAATCCTAAAAATAAAAAAATAAAAAATATTAAGGGGGTCCCCATACAACAAACGTAATTTTTAAGCAATTTTTACTCGATCTTAATTAACAGGTAGAAACTTGAATATTTGTAAGTAAAAATTTAGACTAATCTAATACATAAAGACTCACAAAATGAAAATAATCCGTGCATCTAAACGCGGTGCGAGCGCCGCGCCGCGGTGTGGTGGTGGCGCGAGCGCGAGGCGGTTGCTAAGCAACGGCCGCGCGGGTAGCGGGGGAGGTAACATCACGAAGTGAGCCATTACCGCGCCTATTCGCGCGAGCGTCGTCATGCTGCCCGGATGTGTATCAAAAACCTACCTATAAGTTTGCAATTTACTACTTGGAATTTCGTTGATTTCTCGTTATTTTATACGATTTTCTATTATAGATGATAGTACGGAACCCTTCGTGCGCGAGTCCGACTCGCACTTGGCCGATTTTTATATTAGTAATTCAGTTTGATTACACTTTTCCATTAAAATTCATAATGCTAAACAGTGAAACAAACTGCCGGCCTTCTTTTTTCCTGACAGATTCAAAATCGATATTATAAATTCAAAATGAATAGGTATCTCTTAAATTTACAAGATTCATATTCAACCACATCACTGCATTCTAAAATTTGAGTCTGTGGTCATACGTGTACTTTTTTGTGTTAGAAAAAAAAGAAGCAAGTGAAAGTTTGTGTGAAGGGATTTCTTTTTTCAAAAAACGAGTTAATTCACGCACGTCTACTTGTCTACTTCGTCCATAGTAATATATGGTATAACAATAAATCGTAGTCTTGGACGACATAATCTTCCTAATCCCAAGTGATGGCAGCGACCCGCGTCGCACATCCACCAACGTAACACAAACTTAGACCTACGAGGGCACCACAACCGAAGTTTCAAAACAAACTTGACGATTTCCGATGAGTGAAACTAGTTCCTCCATTTCACCAATTGTACGAATAAATTGGTCGTTATCACCTGCTTGATTAATGATATTGGAGCTCAGTTTATGCTGGTTTGTTCGTACTGACTATACAAATAACAGGTGTAATACTATTTGTTCGTTTGTTCGTGTCTTTATTAATGTTACGCTTTTGTCAAAAGCATATCTGTTTGAAAAAATACCTAACTCTGCTAATAAATATAGAACCACACGTCGGACACTCCATATAGACACTCACTATTTAGTAGTAACACACACGAAAGCATACGTTTTTATATGCACACTATGAATTAAGATAGGTGGGAACTTATCCCTAACCACTACAAGGGGTTGTAGTGTAAAAGCATAATAAGTTGTCATGTGTGTTTCAACATGCAGCGCTCCCTGCAGCGCTTAAAAAAACTTAATATAATTATCTATGTGAAACTTTCGTATTCTAGGCGCTTTGTGGAGCAAGTTATTTTATTTTTAATCATATTAATTATGATTTTTGCGCCCCCTGAAAATGTCGCCCGGGGCGGGTGCCCCGGTTTTGCGCATTTTGAAGTCGTTTGTTTCAGTTTTTTAAACTATTTGTTATCTTTAATTAAAGAGGTTTTTTTTGCGCAAGATAGATCTACGATTGACCCCCAACTCGCCTGATGTTAAGCGACGGTGTATTAAAATTCAGAATTGTTGTACCTACCTGTTTGTTAGATCAAAATGGCATAAGTTAGACAGACGGACGGGCGGAAACGGAAAATGTGTAGTGATCTCTAAAAATAATATATATTTCTACTTCGACAACGATGAAAATTATTAATTAACATACATAATCAAGCAATTAACACAAGCACTCGATCTAATTCTATTCATTCAATTCATTCTGCATCGTCGTGCCATCAGATTAGTTCCAAGACGTTGATTGCCCTAATCTACTGGAACACAATTGAACTGTTCCGTGTGAACTAAGTATTGCAATTCCATTGAGGGGTTGTGAAGCCGAGTACGGTTGGCCGAGTGCACGAGAACGCTTCATTCGCGTCAGGTCTTTTCCTTCGTGTTCACACTGCGTCGAGTGTAAACATTTCAATTAAGAGTGTGTCAATCGACCATCACCCGACTCGCTCGCGTATTTATTAAGTATCGAAACATTTTTCAAGATATAAAATAACTGAATGAACTTAAAGAGGAAACGAAAAACTTGCAACAGGGTTATTTCTTGGCCGATTTTGCTAATATGGCAGGAATATTCTAATTGTGCACGCAACTATTTTAGTATAAATAACGTAAAATAATCCACCCAAGCTCTTGTTTTGCCTGTAAAAGAAACACATTTCCCCATCTCCTAGAAAATCTTAGAAATGCTGATATAAATGATTCATTTCTATGTCGGGGAGTAGCCATTACTTCTACTGCTAATACTAGCCGTATAAATTAGCAGAGAATTTATTTCCTTCACAATTACTCAGGCTATAGGCGATGATTAGAGCATGTGCAGAAGAACTTTAACGTAGAAGTTTAGTAGTTTAACTACTTACATAATTTGTAAACAGGAAGTGACGAAGGATGTCACGTGTGTTATATTAAACAATAACAAACATCAATGAGATTTTATTTAAAGAGAGATCTTTAATACTCATTCAATATAAAGTAAAAGTATTGCACTGAGATTTGCAATGCTCAGCACTTTCGAAGATAAGACCACATTCTTAAAATACAGTATAATGAAATAAAGAAATATACATATATTGACTTGGTTGAGGGGTTTTGATTATTATAGAGGCATTGAAAATATGTTGGATAATTTACAAATTTGACAAAACTTGAAGTTTCAGACTGCACATTCACAGATACGTATTTATCTGTATCTCTTTTTAGGGTTCCGTACCTCAATAGGAAAAAACGGAACCCTTATAAGATCACTTTATTGTCCGTCTGTCCGTCCGTCCGTCCGTCCGGGTGTCAAGACCTTTATCTCGGGAATGCGTGAAGGTATCGAGTTGAAATTAAAACCATATACGCAGATCCATAGTATCTTGCTGCAGAAAGAAAAATAAAATTTCTCAATTTTTGTAAGAAATAGTTACAGCCGAATATGTCGTAAAAAACGCACATTTCGACACTCACAGAGGAATCAAAACCTATGGGGTACTTCCCATTGACCTAGAACTATGAAATTTTGCAAGAAGCATTGTGTACACATATAGGAAAAAAACCGAAAACTGGAATTTTTTTATTTAATCACAAAAATATAGTATCGTTATGCAAGGAATGAGGGTCGAAATTATAAAGTGAATTAACCGTATCATGTATCCTATGAAAGAGCTTAATTAGCATTAGTTAAAACAGGTTAATAAAATATTTTTACGATGTATATTTTTCGGTATAAGAAGGAAAATAAAAATAAAAAAATTCCCCCTTTTATTTACTAGTTTGTACGGAACCCTCGGTGGGCGAGTCTGACTCGCACTTGTCCGGTTTTTATTTGCAATAAGTTGGACAATTTGTATGTTTTTTTTTCTTCTTAAATTTCTATGGGCTTTATTTTATTTGTTTGTGTAATATTGTAAAATTCTAAATTCTGAATTGTATAAATTATTGGATTATTTTGGCAAAATTATTGTTTATTAAGCAGGGAGAAGCCATTGGCATCCAACGTACAGTCTTTGACTAGTTCGGGAGCCTTTGGAACATTTTTGTATTGTTACAGAAATATGTAAGTTTTGTCGAAATAAATACTTTATTATTATTATTCTAAATACAAAGGATGGCATTGTTCACAAGTCACGACACGTATCTAACAGCGTTGCCCGACGCGTCGCGAATGGAGATCAATCGAGCGATTCGATTACCTTATGTTATGGTATAGGCGTTGGCGCGGCAAACCTCAAGGCTTGCCACGCAGAGCCGGGGAAAACCTATCTACGTTATTATCACTGACAATAGAAAACATTGGCACTGATTTAAAGAGGCAGTTCTAAATAGCAGTTAAAACTAAGCAGTAAAGTAAACAAAAATGAGTGATAAAAAATAATGAAATGGATCAGTGAATATATAATTGAGCAGGAAAATAATTAAATGGGCGGTAAAAATGATTATCTATAAATTTGTATGAAAAAAAAAAACCATAACCTAATCTCTGAAGAAATTATTGCTTATACCTATATACATAGATAACTTTCCATCATTTTTACCGCTCATTCAGTTATTGGACTGCTCAATTATTTTTAGAATTGGCATTGTATGATAAAATAACCGACTAATTGTTTTTTTATTACTGTCCTTGTTTTACTATCGCAATAATTAATCAACTGCCATTAAATTAAATAACTGCTCAATATGTATTTGAACTGATGATAATAACATCTCGAATATTTAAATATCAGCTCAAAAATTAGTTCCCGAAAACATTGACAAATATCTATTCTACTAAACGAATATTGTTGAATCTATTCAGTTATATAACTAATGTAGTATTGAGTGTGCTGCTGTCCGTATTTCATAATTTTTGAGACATTAGTTCCTCTTTTTTGTCACGACAGAACTATAAGTGCACATGTTTCAAGTTAAATTTGACCCACTTCCTGGTTTCCGATTGGGCTGAAATTTTACCCACTTCCTGGTTACCGATTGGGCTGAAATTTGACCCACTTCCTGGTTTCCGATTGGGCTGATTTTTTTTATGCATATGTAAATTGGATGATAATTGAACTAGGATATAGGGACTGGAACTGATAGAAAATGTTAAAACAATTGAGTTTGGACTCGTTAGCTTTGTTGTCTTAGGTACCTTCCATGATATATAAAAGCGAGGGCCTGAAGATGGTAACGAGCAATGTACACTGAAACTGTCTGTGGTCCAAAACCAAGTGTCTGGCTAAGTCTCGTCAAGCAAATTAGCCTGACCTAGATTTTCCCTAGTAAAATTGTAAAATTGTCGCGTGCGAACAAGACAGCCATTCATCCCGAGCAGTGCTTACGAACTATTTCTCTGTAAGTATGTTTACTCAACAATATAGGTATTCCGTGCGAATGTACTCCCATGGGCTCTAGATTAATAGCTTTGCAAACAACGCAACGGTAGCGTTAGCTCTGCGTCGAGTACGGACGGCAGAGCTGGATAGATACTCTGTTGTGTGCTTTATCAACTTACCTCGGATAATTAGATGGCTGTTGTTGTTTACGTCTTGCAATTCATTTACAAGTTTCTCGCTATTTTGTGACTGAACAAGGATACACAGTTTTTTTTTTATTCAAATATTTTTTAGGGACTGGATACACTTTGAGACTTTGGGTCCGTGGAGACCGGGAGCTCAAATAATTATCTGACCGCCTGATCGATGCGACGCGTGACCAAAATGCTGGCGCGTTCTGGCCCAACGCATAAGCATTGTCATTCAACGTGGCAATGCGAGTAGCATGCTGGGTACGCTGCCAACTGGTAGTGGGTTTGAGCATTTTCATTGTCTTCAGAACTTTATCGGTCTGGGGTAATCAATATGCTATTTGTGTAGTAGTTTAGTTAGTTGAGTTTGTATATAGGCACTTTCCCGTTTTAAAAAAAGGATACGCAAGTATCGGCAATTGTTAATCCTTCTTTTTCGAAATCAAACTTGCGCTAGACCGCTATTATCCCAAATGTTAAGCGACTGTTGCGGTCGACGACGGAGCGCGCTTGCATAGAAGGAAACTGTTCACTGGCGATTTGAAGACACCAATTCAAACCAATTCAGGAAGCGTATTGCATATATTGCCAGTACGCACAATAAAATTGGAGCTAAAGCGTTTCGTTCGAGTTTTTAGGAATGCAACCATGAAACAATGTCGTATTATCTGTGCTTCTTGTCGTCCGATAGAAATAATCGGCCAAGTGCGAGTCGGACTCGCGCACGAAGGGTTCCTTACTATCATCTATAATACTACAAAGTTTAGTTCTGTTTATAAAATAACGAGAAATCAACGAAATTCCAAGCAGTAAATTGCAAACTTATAGGTAGGTTTTCGATACACATCCGGGCAGCATGACGACGCTCGCGCGAATACGCGCGGTTATGGCTCGCTCCGTGATGTTACCTCCCCCGCTACCCGCGCGGCCGTTGCTTAGCAACCGCCTCGCGCTCGCGCCACCACCACACCGCGGCGCGGCGCTCGCACCGCGTTTAGATGCACGGATTATTATCATTTATTTTTATAGTTCATATATTTCTAAATATTTACTTAAAAATATTCAAGTTTCTACCTGTTAATTAAGATCGAGTAAAAATTGCTTAAAAATTACGTTTGTTGTATGGGAGCCCCCTTTAATATTAACTTTATTGTTATTTAATTATTTATTTTGAAAGGTAATATACATGTTAAGTAAGCAGACATCGTGTGATTTGATGACACATAGCAACACCTACCGGGAAGTCGCCGCTGTTTCACAATACTGTTCGATCGCCGCAAGATACTGAGAAACGAACTCCCATGTGAATCCAGGTGTCATGAATTGCGAAACATAAATTTACTTTTAACCTATAGGTCACTAAGTATGTCACTTTTGTTCTTACATCGACATCAGTCACATGTAAATTAGTTGTAATTAAAATTAAATTTATATTAATTAAATAATCTTTAAGATTAATTCGGTTTTTTTGCATCCTCAACGACAGCCCAACATAATTGGCGCAGTCGGTAGGATGCTCGCGGTCGGTTACGCGTGAGAAGATTTCCGTTTTTCGTTTAACTACCGGAAGCCGCCCGTGTGGTTTTCTAGCCGCATCCTGAGCATCCGAATCTACGTGTTGAGCTGCCCAGAGGTATCCAGACATTGATAAGCAGAGAGACCGAATTAAAACCCAGGTGAGTGCACTAGATTCTTTTTAGTGGTTGCTCGCTTCCTAGCCTTAAATTTTCCTAGTGTTACTAATTGAATTGCCAAGATTTTCCTTCCGCGAAATTCGTTGGACCCTAGGTTAGTTAGAAGATATAGACAAGAATATAGTGATAGTTTAAGAAATATTAGCCTTAATGAGGCATTTAGGGTTATGTTAAATAGATTAAGTATTTTATACACTAAAGAGGTAATTTTAGATCTTAGTTATAGGGAATATTTCTATTTAATATAACTATTTTAAAGAAAATTATATAATCTTGGTAATTAAGTTTCCAATTGCCTTTCCTACTAACTACTTATATATCCTATACAGGTTATCCTTAGCCCCAAATCATGATAGCAAAATCCTTATACCTGCCTATCCATACGTAGCAATCCACGAGAAAGGTCTATTGTACATAGAGACAGAATGTCCGAAGTATAGCCACGGTCACCTCTGCGAGGACAACTTCAGCCGCCACTACGGGGAACAGTCTGACTGCATTCAACAGCTGATACTACAGCAGCATATCCACGAGTCCTGCCGATTAACTCAAGTAACCCTGTCGTCTGAAGCGATGGAGCAACTAGACGACCGCCATTATGTACTGAGCTTTCCCAACTTAATGAAAGTTCGTTTAACCTGATCTCAAGACCAATATGAAATGATGCAAGGGAGTTATCTAGCCATTATTCCTAAAGGATGCGCCCTACGCACCCTATCATTCTCTACACATAACTATCACGACCAAGTTGAAGGACAGATGCTGAAAATTTTGAACATAGCTATCAACAAAGAGAACCCATACAAGTTACCTGCAAAGAAAATGTTGAAACAGAATACTATCGATTTGAGCCACTTACACTCAACTAACTCAAGGATTGCTGTACAAGAACCAATGACTTTGGAGTCTACAAATATGAACATCGTCTATTATACTACTGTACCTATCTACGTGATACTCGGTGCATCAGTACTCACTACCGTCACCGTACTCATTCACCGTAAGCTGAAGAGAAACATTTTGAGAATTAATTCACGAGACACCATAGATGAAACACAAAACCGTCAAGAAACCGAAGATAGCAGCCCTAGAGGTCCATTGTCCCTATCTGCACTATTCTCGACGAAAGTCTCCAAATAGTTTCAGATCTTGCGGAGGGAGATGTTAAGTAAGCAGACATCGTGTGATTTGATGACACATAGCAACACCTACCGGGAAGTCGCCGCTGTTTCACAATACTGTTCGATCGCCGCAAGATACTGAGAAACGAACTCCCATGTGAATCCAGGTGTCATGAATTGCGAAACATAAATTTACTTTTAACCTATAGGTCACTAAGTATGTCACTTTTGTTCTTACATCGACATCAGTCACATGTAAATTAGTTGTAATTAAAATTAAATTTATATTAATTAAATAATCTTTAAGATTAATTCGGTTTTTTTGCATCCTCAACGACAGCCCAACATAATTTACAAGTAAATATTCTGTGAAAATTTGAAGCGTCTACCTGTTACCGTTTTTAATATTGAGCAAAAAAATACGAAAAAAACACGTTTATTGTATGGGGACCCCCCTTAATATTTTATTTTTATTAATTTTTAGTATTTGTTGTTGTAGCGGCAACGGCACAACGGCACATCATTTGTGAAAATTTCAGCTTTCTAGCTATCACGGTTTATGAGATACAGCCTGGAGACAGACAGACAGACAGACAGACAGAATCTTAAACCAAACTAAAGTCAACGTAACTGTACAAAAATGTCTTCCACATCCAAAATGACATGAAAATGAATAAATCAAATAAGAAATATTTAAATTAACAAGATAATATATGTAGTAGAATAGAGGTTTTTGAAGTCTAACTTACGATTTCGTTACGCTTGATATGCTTGGTACGTTATTTGCGAGATAATATGCGTAAATCGCTGTAAAAGAATGCGCGTATTTCTAGAAAAATCACTTATTTATTACGAAAAAGTTCGTTACAAAAAAGATTTGTTTAGTTTAATGAGAGATGTATTATTATTATTACAAAAAAATATTGCCTATGACACTCAGGAAGTAAAGACATATCTAACGACATCTCGCACATCAAAATCTGTCAAGCCGTTTAGGCTGTTCAGTTCAATTTTGAAAATTTCAAGTTTGTAGTTTTCAGGAAACAGAGAAAGCGTCTAATAATTCCATTTCTTTATAGTACACATCAAGAACAAGGACTGAAATCGTTAGGTACGGGTTAAAGGGAATATAGACAAACAAACACCTAACTCACCTGCATTGGAAAAAAAACCTTTTTTGAATAGTCGGGTAAAAAATGTAATATCAGTACAACAAGTAAACCCTTTCAACAAAGATAGTAAGCCGCAGTCCCATATTTAAAGTTCCCACCTCGCCTACATTTCAATAGTTCTGCCCGATCCCAGAACAAAGCTGCATTGTTCTGCTGTTGTTCCGACGAGGAATAACGAGGGTGCTCCACTGACGCGCAGATTATGTACCAGTTACTATAGCGAGACACAGTGTACGTCATATGTTCTACCAAGAAGAGATGCTTCACTAGAGACATTCTATAGCTGTGACAATGGTATGTCAAAATTGGATAGAATGATCATCTCAAATTGATTGTTGTGGCAATAAATCCGTACAAATCCGAACTCAGCGATATCAGTCCACGTTCTTAATGCGCATTGCACAGGAATGGAATTCTTTGCCGCCATCTATGTTTCCTGAGACCTACAATCTTGGAATTTTCAAGGCTAGAGTGAATAGATATCTTCTAAACTAACGAGCTCCATCCTTGACCACACCGTCGCTTAACATCAGGCGAGTTGGTGGTCAATTGTAGATCTATCTTGCATAAAAATAAAACAATTCAAACCAAAAATAAGCAATTGGAAAAAATATGACATTCTATTGCCTTGTGGCTCAGTTGGTAGTGTGTTTACATCTATCTGCTGAACTGAAAGGTCGTGGGTTCGATTCCCACCCAGGGCAAACATTTGTGTGATGTTTGTTCTGTGTCTGGGTGTTTCTATGTATCATATGTATATATTTACAAACAAAAAAAGTATACATGTATTCTATCAGCCATCTAGTTCCATAGTACAAGCTTTGCTTAGTTTGGGCTAGATGGTGTTGTGTGAAATGTCCACAAATATTTATTTATTTATTTATTTATCGGAAATTATAATACACGTAAACATTAAATAGACCATTCAGATTTGTTTTATTTGATAATACCTAAGCGTGCGCTATTGTCTGCTAACTCGACTAACGTAAAAACTCTTTACGTGAATAATTAGAAGTTAATATTCTGATTTTTTTGCAAATTAGTTGCGTGTGGTTTCCTTTGAAATTAAAATTGGATAATTCATGATCACATTTCAATATAGGTATATTATTGTCTTCAATATTGGATGATAATGCACATGCATACATGTGCCTAGCTTATCTACTGTTCACCGTATTAAAAAGTATAAATATTAAACTGCTACATACATTATAAAAATTTAAATAAATCTCGAGGAAAATCATGCAGAGTAAAATTTTCTATAACATGCAGTTTTATAAATACGTCATTGAATAAAATTTTGGAGAGTATGAGCAGGTGCTCATACTTGTGGCGACTATTGATCATCACAAACAGTTATTCCAACATATCGTTCCTTCTTTCAGCTACTACATATAGCGACCATCATTAATCTTAATTCAGCCTGGATTGTGGCTGATTGGGAAGTTTTGAGAGGGTGTTGGGAGAAGGTTCTCGAATAGTTTTGCGAATTCTACTTTTGTCTCGGCCATTTTGTTTTGTCTTGAAAGCATTTATGGTATGCCTTAACTATTTAGATCTTAGGTCCTAGAATAGAATAGTTTATTGGTATTGATAAAGTTGCTAGTATTTTGGGTACGGTGCCAATCAGTAACGGTCCACAGCGTTTTGTTTAATTGTATTATTAGAACAACGATTTATAAATATTTGATCTGTAGTTTGATATTCATAAACTTCAATATACTACAATAAGCTATAGTCGCTTTTGACAATGAACAATACAATATTAATGTTTTTATGTTTACTACGTAACCAGTTACGTAACAAACGCCGTGATTACGTATGAGAAAAAAAACTTTAATAAATAAATAATTATGTTTGGTACGTAACTAGTTACGGAACAATAGTTACGTACGCGGCCGAAGCGATGTTTTCTAAGGGTTTCGCGATTGTTACTCATTGAAATGAAACAATTTTAACGGATTTATCGCGTATTTTTACATAATTTTACGTTTTTTTTTTTTTTTTTTTTTTTTATGGCCTGACGTGTGGAACACTTTGCAGCGTCTCTGGCACCGGTGAGACTCACCTGTGACCAATTATGTGAAATAAAAAAAAAAAGATGAAATTTGTTTCATCTCATTTAATGAAAACCTAGTTTATCAAGCTTGATTACAAACAAACAAAATTAAACCATAAAATAAGTTGCCTGAATGACAACAACGTGACAAAATAATTTATTTATATATACCTAAGTAATTTAAAATAAATTTTACTGGGAAAAGAAAAAATGTGATAACTTCATCAGTACGCGTTAGTTCTTTTTCGCCTCCCTAGTCAACTCGAACCAACTTTAGCCGAACAAGCGTTACATAGCTGAGCGTTACGACGGCTCAGTCGCATTCAATATCCACAAAGCGCTCAGCGTGAAATTTCCACTTCAAAAGAATATGCGTAAGCGGGATAACAAACACCATTCATACAAGTATCCAAAACTGCCTGTAAGCTCCGACCAGGTTCTAAGCCTTCAACTTCACCCCAACAAGCAGTTATCACACTATTAGCAGAGCCACATCCGAACTGACTCCATTAGACGCCATTAGCCAACTATCACATCATGTCATTACGTCACATCCGAAACTTTGCTCCATTCGCGGAGTAGAGGAACTTATCTGTCCACTTGATTGCGACACGAGGTCAAATTAATTACTCTATTTTGTCCTACCTGAACAAATATAGAAACTACTGTGAGGTCTCGAGGAACAACAATTTTTGTTCGTAGATAGAACAAATCTGTATGTACTTTATGAACAACAAAACAAAACACAATCTACGTACACTCGACCACCAAAATTATCACAAAAATGTAAACAGATTAATATTAATATTGAAACTGACGAGAGATTAATATTGAAAACTGACGTGGTTTTCACACATTTTTAAATAAAAACTACGGGTCTACGATTGCGCTGCTCCTTTGAAAAATACCGCCGAATGCGGTTGAAACTATAGTCGGATATTTTGACTCAAAACAGACGTGAGTGACGCGTGAAAATGGCAATGATTATGCAATGTGTAGCTGCCAGACGCACAAGCATTTTGTGTTGCGTGTTGCATCTATCAGGCGCCCCAATCAAAATGCATTGCTTTCTGGTTCTAATAGGTACCAATATGTAGACTAAAGTTTCCGGCAGCCTAGTGGTGAGACCGTCTGACATGCGATCCGCAGGTCCTAGGTTCGAATCCCACGGCACGCACCTCTGTCTTTTCGAAGTTATGTGCGTATTGTTGATTGCCGCCAACTTCAAACGGTGAAGGGAAACATCGTGAGGAAACTTAGATGTCTGAGAGTTCTCAATGATCTTGAAGATGTGTGAAGTCTGCCAACCCGCACTTGGCCAGCGTGGCAGACTATGGCCTAACCCTTCTCACAATGAGAAGATAGCCCGTTTCCAGCAGTGGGACAGTTTGTACAAACAGGGCTGACAAAAAAAAAATGTAGACTAAGTCCGGAAGCAATATAGTCTGAAATTAGTCACGAGATGGACATATGACCTCATACAAGAGAAGACGATGGATGCAAGCCGCATCCAATCGGCCAATCTATGTCCAGCAGTGGACTTCTTATGGCTGAGATGATGATGGTGATGACACCACAACTGATTAGCATTTGAAGTGGGAGTGGACGGAGCACGTGTCTGAGCTGATAGCCGATGGCAGAATTCAAACTATAATTAATTTAAAAGGTTTAGTAGCTAGCCATGCATGGTGGTGGACCATGAAGCTAGAACTACTAATAATATGGGTCTTATTAAATAGATTTAAAATCTTAGACAAGGGCAACCCTATTACTGAATAACCAAGTATCTATATTGAAAACCAAAACACCCGATTGCAAAAAAACTGCTTTTACAGTTTAATTTATGATTTCGTTACTCTTGATACGCTGTTGAGTGTACGTTTTTGTGAGAAAGTATGCGGGAAATTGCTGTAAAATGTTATAAATATGCATTATTTAGAATAATTCTTATACACTACACTCACTCGAAAAACAAAACCCTCCTAAAGCAGTCGGGTAAAAAGAGTATCGCCAGCTTACTCTCTTGTCTTTTGTAATTTAATTGAAGGGAACGGAAACAATCTAAAATTAACGCACTTGCCTGCTTTATAACCATAAACTATGAACTCATAGTTCAACCGATACATTTAACCGAATCTCCCTCCATAGGCCATTCTGTAATTCCTGGAGCATGAATATTGATTACTGCGTTACGTATTTAATGAAGCACTTCCAAACAAGTGCCATAGACTAGAGAAAACACCTACAAAATCTTTTCTTATTACCGAGTATGAAATTGTCGGTGAAGTAATTCGATTAGTCTGTGACGAAGCTCATTACTATGGGTACTTGTAATCTGCTTAGTTATGGCAAATTAAGTTTTCTCTTGAGACGAACCTATCCCGGAGTCCGGATGATGTTATTAAGTTACATAAGTTATGTGCGTGTCGAGATGTCTCGTGTTCGCCTTTGAGCTGTTGATTTGCTTGTTGAGTTTTTGATGTCTGGATGAACCGAGTTGACTAAGAAATTTTAAGTTACTTCGAATACAAGACACTCAATTATACTGTAGCTTTTGACGTGACAACGTCTAATAAATCGATGAACGCCGGCTGCACGCACGAAAAAGTATGACTCATTGTCCCGTTGCATCATCATCATCATCATTTCATCAATCATCATCATGTCACGTTAAACTATCGTCCGTAAACCGACTTTACAGACAACCAATTTTTTTGTGTATATTGGGATTTTTTACCGACTGCGTAAGAAGGAGGATTATGTTTTTCTAGTGAATAAATGATTTATTAATTTGTTACTATAGTAACAAAATAATAAATCATTTATTCAAAACATGAATTAGATTCGTCTTCATTTTCAGTGTTAATGGTCTATTGCGTTCTTGGCCATGTGCGTCGATCCCTTATAAACTATATTTTCGATCCACATTCTTGATGCGTACTGCACAGAAATGGAATTCTTTGCCGCCATCTCCGATTCCTGAGTCTGTCCGGGTGTCAAGACCTTTGTCTCGGGAACGCGTGAAGGTATCACTTTGAAATTAAAACCATATACGTAAATCCATAGTATCTTGCTGCACAATTAAATTAAAGAAAAATTAAATTTCTCAGTTTTCATAAAAAAATGTTACAGCCGAATTTGTCGTAAAAAACGTACATTTCGACACTCACAAGGGAATCAAAACCTATGGGGTACTTCCCGTTGACCTAGAACTATGAAATTTGGCAAGAAGCATTGTGTTAGAGTACACATATAGGAAAAAATCCGAAAATTGGACATTTTTAATTTAATCACAAAAAAAAAACTTTACGCAAGGAATGAGGGTCCAAATTTTAAAGTTCTTTAACCGTATCATGTGGGGTATCATATGAAAGACCTTTATTTGCATTAGTTAAAACAGGTTTTTTAATATTTTTACGATGTATATTTTCGGTATAAGAAGGAAATATAAAAAAATACGATATCACCCTTTTATCTACTAGTTTGTACGGAACCCTCGGTGGGCGAGTCTGACTCGCACTTGTCCGGTTTTTTTTTGTAATAAACATACAAACACAATCACAAACTCGCTTTTATAATATCAATCAATCAATCAATCAATAATACTTTATTGACACCACAAAAAGTATAGAAATAACAAAAAAACACTTATAAACAATGGCACAAAGGGCGGTCTTATCGCTGACAGCGATCTCTTCCAGACAACCTTAGGATGTAAGAGATTATATAGTGATTGGGCGGTGGTGTTTGTTTCTATAAAGACTATAGTAAAAACAAATAAATAGTAGTAGTAAAAATAAATATAAAAATTAAAAATTAAAATCACCAAGCTAATCTCATCAATGCATCAAACCTTGTAGAGATCTTAGGAGTAGCTGTGAAAACTGGTCGCAGATGTAGCACCTTCCCAAATTGGATTGAATCATGAGAGAAAATCTTGAATCGCTCATTATACGTTTCATGTATGAGCAGAAGGAATCGTAAAGTA
Source organism: Lycia hirtaria (assembly GCA_947563715.1). Lineage (NCBI taxonomy): Eukaryota > Metazoa > Arthropoda > Insecta > Lepidoptera > Geometridae > Lycia > Lycia hirtaria. The sequence continues at coordinate 34,539,586 of OX387375.1, forward strand.
TTCATGTACAGGCACGTGGAAAATATACAAGACATTTTTTTTATTAAGATTATTAAACTTTAGAAGTATCTGGACTGAGTTAAAGGTAAATATTTGGAAACTGTGATTATGGAAATATATAAATATTACCTCTTACAATCTAAACGGCTTGACAGATTTCGATAAGCGAGGTGTCGTTAGATCTGTCTTAATTCCTTATGTAATATGCTATATTTTTTGCGATAATACGTGTACCTCGCTAAAATAAAAAAAATGCTACTTTTCGTAAACTCCGACGAAATTTTTCGTAATAAATAAAATAAAACATATTTTTTATTGCCAACTTACAAACACAACATTACAGGATTCATTTTGGGGAATATGCGCAAAAGCTTCACGACCTAATTCCACCCTCCCCATTTCACTACAGGACTAGCAGAAAATCGGTGAATTACCACCCATTTCTCGTTGAAATGCCAAAAATCCGTACTCAGCGATATCGATCCACATTCCTGTTGCGTACTGCACAAGAATGGAATTCGTTGCCGCCATCTCTGTTTCCTGAGACCTACAATCTTGGAATTTTCAAGGCTAGAGTGAATATATATCTTCTAGATCGACGAGCTCCATCCTCGGCCACACCGTCGCTTAACATCAGGCGAGTTGGTGGTCAATCGTAGATCTATAGTGAATAAAAAAAAAAAAACAATATTCGGGAGGCAGAATTCTTAATTATTTTTGATTATAAGTGATTTTACTAGAATTATTCTAAAGCCGTTATTTTGCAGTCGGGTATTTTGTTTTTCTTTTAATACAAATACTTTTTAACAAAATATATACTTACTCGTATTCCTCACTTCACAATAGCAGTCGCTGCTATTATTGAAGTGAGGCGGGGCGAGATGTTGATCGCGAACATAGACATAGTACCTAGATGGAGCATGCGACTTCATTTAAATAAAAACCTTGCGTTCGACATTTTTTGTACCGACTGAGACGTCACATAAACGATTTTGTGATGGAATGTTCCATCCGCACGAAATCCATTCAACCCAATGCATCCGCGCGCTTGTACGCTAGCAACTAGTTGACAAAATATCGGATCAGAAGTATATCTATATAGGTATATATATATATTTTATCAGCCCTGTTTATACAAACTATCCCACTGCTGGGAACGGGTCCACCTTCTCATTGTGAGAAGGGTTAGGCCATAGTCTGCCACGCTGGCCAAGTGCGGGTGGGCAGACTTCACACATCTTCAAGATCATTGAGAACTCTCAGACATGTAGGTTTCCTCACGATGTTTTTCTTCACCGTTTGAAGTTGGCGGCAATCAACAATACAAACATAACTTCGAAAAGACAGAGGTGCGTGCCGCGGGATTCGAACCCAGGACCTGCGGATCGGAAGTCAGACGGTCTCCCGACTAGGCTGCCGGAAACTTCAGTAAGTATATAGAAATTATATAAATCTTGGTCGTCAACTGCGATTTTTTATCGTAGGTACTTGACACGCTTGTTTTGAAACGCTAGGTGTATATACTTGGGGTATATATATAAGTCTATGATCGCGGGCGTAAAAAATGTCGTGTGCTCATGCGGTGTCTTCACCGCGTGCTCGCTGCGGATTCGCGGTGACCTCGTTGTGCACTCGCCAAGCTTTTGACTGGCTTGCAAAACAGCTGCGATAAGGCTTTTTCACTTCAGTAGCTCAAACATGTAGGTTTTGCTGGCTGAAATCAGCGAGCAAAATGCGATTTTGCTCATATTATTAATTATCTATTGTTGTATTCAGCCGGGCGCAACTCCATAGCAAAATTGTTTATGTATGGAGTTTAGTCCAAAATTAACATTTACACTGTTTGACACAGACTTCAACATTGTTTTAATCTTTTGTGGCTGCTGTCTCTAAAGTCCATTCTTCAACTAAAAGACGGAAGGATCAAAGGGACAAATCAGAATTGATGATTTGGATTAAGGTTTTTGGCGGGAACGTAAATCTTTTGACGTTCCTATATAAATAATTAATAATAATTGTCACTTATTCCGAAAAACATCTATACATTTAATTTAACAGTAATTCAAACAACGGTAATTATCATAACGTTATTTTCAAAAGTTATGTCTTGTAAAAGATGCACAATATGTGGTCTGAAATCTGGGGAAAAAGATGGTTCAAAACGCATTTTCATGGCAAAATATCTGCTCGACGAAGTAATGAAATTTTACACATAGGCTCAATTTTTAAGAGTCAAATAAAATAAAATTTATTTATTGGCATAAGAGTGGTGTAAGTATAGACTACTAACACCATAAACTGATGATTTAGCTTGGGTTGTTTCCTAACTAGGGAACTCCACAACGGCTTGTACCTAACATTTTGATAACCACAGATTATGTTCGTTTTTAGTTGTTTTGGGCACTTTTTAATGTAATATTAAAAAGCTTATGAGAATGTAAAAAAGTAGAAGCTGTGGATCTCCCCTTTTTTTGAGTCAAGTGAAAAGTCATAACAATTTAACATAATTAATAGTATAATTCCTTTTAATACTTTTTCCTAAAATATTTGTATGTTTTATTTCCGTACAGGAATATTGGAAAGTTAAATAAAATGGTAAAGTGTATAATATTTCCTATCCGTCCCTCAAACCTCCATAAAATTGTCGGGTAAACTCATCACCACTTTCCTAAGGCATGATTAAGTTATTCTTGACAAAGGCAATATGGCCAAACTCCATTAGCCTGCCCGCAGCGCGAATAAAATCAATCAAATTGACAATGAATTGAATTAAGAATTTCGACCTAAACTCCATACATTTCGACTCAAATCAAAATTTGAAATATTTTCATACATTTAATTTTATATTTATTTTTATTTAGTGCCGCCTCTTAAGTACGTTATTTTCTCTTTGGTTGTATTTAAACGAAAATAAGTATTTACTGCAAATAAAACTGATATTTAACCTGTAAATATTTATTATCTCCTAAAGTGTTCTCGCTGCTGAAGTGAAAAGTTATGTGTGTTACATGAGAGCAAAGTTTTTTGCATCTCGTGCCTTTGAATCCCTCGCCACACTCAGGATTTAAAATCAGCACTCGGAGCAAAAAACGACTTTGTTCTCTTGTTACACAAATAACTATTACAATCAACCTTCGAATGAAGATGACAAAATGAATATTCCGACAGTAAGAAAAAGACAAATGAAGAACTGGTCGCTAAGCGTCAAAACGTAATCATCATGTCATCTTCATTCGAAGGTTCATACATAACATTTATAATGTTTGTCTCAGTCAACTAAATGTTACTCAACACATGAAAATTTAAAAAAAATCTCAAAAGTTTTTTTTTTATCATTAACTAACTATGCCTCATAGCCATGGTCTCACTTGCGCAAAGATGACAAAATTAACAAAATGAATCCATGATTTCAGCATACAATATTTGTTATAGAACTTTTGGAGTCGACTATAGCGTCTGTTATTAATACAACATGGGTAAATATCCCTTAATACCCCGTATTCGTAATTTTTTTTTTTGGTAATTTTCTGTGCTTCCTTTTCGTATTTATTTCGTTCTGAAAGAAAAAAAGAATTTCGAAAACATTTTGTTACTGCTTTTTCAAAAAAAAAAATAAGCTAATTAGGCCTAAAAAAAGCAAGTAGCTCTACACTTGCTTTTTTAGGGTTCCGTAGTAAACAAGGAACCCTTATAGTTTCGCAATGTCCGTGTGTCTGTCTGTCTGTGTGCCTGTCCGCGGCTTTGATCAAAGGCTATTAGTACTACAAAGCTGTAAATTAGCATGAAGATATATTTATTACACCGAAAAAGTCGTAAAATAAAATCTTGAAAAAATATACATATATTACTAGCTCCTCTACACGTAAAGTGGGGTTTAATTATTTTTCATCTACCCTATCGTATACCGTTAGATAGTAGGTAATCAAAAATTATTGGGGGTTGTATCGAAGTCATTTTCAATTTAGGGATCCGTTTGTGAAATAATGCTTGGAAAGGATAATTTCGTTAAGTGTTTGTTGTTTTATTATAAATTTCTCTAAATTTATCAAAATCACGTATTTTTTTGAATAAGTTTTATGTTATTTCAGCGCACCATCTTGCGATTTTGTGGCCAAAACAAAAATTACCGAAATAAAACCGACGATACAATTTTTTTGAGATAACAACAGGTTTTTCAGCCGCGCTTGCATCGTACCTACTCCGACACGTTGAGAAGAGCGTCAAAGATTAGAATGTCATTACCAACCACAAAAACTTTGGACGCAAACTCATTCCGAATCGGAAACTCTGTTGTGGATGTTGGACTTTTTGTTGCGGTTCAAATACCCTCGTGGTCAGTGATTAACGATCTAGCTTCGTAGAGAGGACATAAGCCATGGTTGAAAAAAAAAACTTAAGTATATAGTACGGGTGGGTAGGTATATCTTAGTAATGCTTTATTAATAAAAGGTAGCGCGTTCGATTCTCGTGTGATTTGTCATTCGCTCTTATGAATTTCTCAGTTCGCATTCGAAAACAAATCACACGTGAAAAGCTCTCAAATCCTGAGTTGCCATTTGTCATACAATGTATAAAAATTTTCATTTCTCTAAAAAAAAAGATTCTGGAAGAATATATGGTAAAACTGTAGGGCACAGCTAGGTGCCATCCTTAATTTTACAGCACGTGTCATGTCTAAGTGCGTTCAATGAAGTGTAGTGACAGCAACCCACCTGAAATTTCCACTTTCCTACGCACAGTCCGACCTTATTTTACACTGATGACTGCATATTAATTAATCCAACTGGAGTATAAATACCGCAGATTATAAGACTTTCATCACATTCGATAAGCATCCCTTAGAATCTCAACACTCAAACATGCAGATTTTTCCTACACTTTTCACTATCATTATTTTTATCATCACTTTAATACAGAAGACACAAGGTCAAGATTTGATACAGAAGACACAAGGTCAAGATTTGCAAGTATACTGCGGCCGAAAGTTAGCTGATACGATGGCTCAAATCTGCGGGTACACTGAAGAGGAAAAGAGATCAAGAAATGAGATTAGTTACGGAATTGTTTATGGAGACAAGTTTGGATGGTTTGGACCTCGTGCTTACCACGCCTTCAGTGGCTTGAGGGGAAAGCGAGGGATTGTCGACGATTGCTGCTACCAGCCATGCAGTATTGGTACATTGATGATGTATTGCTAACCTTGGCTTCAAAATACCTGAAATGTGGCCGCGTTTTCATATTATGATGATATTTAAGTAATGTATATAGTATTAAAATTGTTTTGCAAATCTAAGTCATAAAGTTATGAAGAACAGGTTTTAAAATAAAAACCGTAAATTAATTATCCGTAAAAACATAAAAAAAAACAATGATAAAAGAGTTTTCTCCTATTTGTATAGAAGATAGCGTAACAACACTTCTCTTCTCTTACACTTCTCTTAAGCTTCGGTAAAATACAACACAATCTTTTTTCAGTAAATTTTATACTACCTTATATAAACATAAACTTACCGAGCTTTTACTAGAAGCCATTGAAAAGTTTCTCATATTTATAAGTGGTAGGAAGACTCTGGCTGCAGACTGCTTCAAGCAGATCTTTTTAGAAATTCATGGGGGAGACCTATGTCCAGCAGCGGACTTCTTGTGGCCGAGATGATGATGTTGATGATTGAAAAGTTTCATTATTCAATTCTTTATTCCATCATTGAATCAACAGGTGATCCGATGTGATGAAACTGTAATATTGTACCTATTGTCATCGATAATAATACACACATTTACAAGCAAATCAATACGACAAAATTTGTCATGGTTTTATTCGACTTCCCAAATCTATACATCTATACATTATATACATATAATAAGTATGTAACTGATCAAAATCTGTACATCTGTACATAAAATATATTTTGACTGGAGGATGCATTGCTATCGATACAGAAGCCAAAACAGCAATTATTACAATTTTTGTCTGTCTGTCTGTCTGTCTGTCTGTACGGTGTGTCCGATGAACGCCGAAACTACTTGACCGATTTGGATGAAATTAGGCAGGATTACTACTTATACTATCTGGTATACTTTAAATCCTGAAAAATTTGACAGTTCTTGTGGGATACACTAAACAATAACAACATAATCGATCACCACGCGGGTGAAACCGCAGGGCGCAGATAGTATGTTTATAATTATAACTACAGTAACATGTGAAGCTAATAAAGCGTTTTTAATACATTTCTAACACATATATACTATTTATGCTTGTGTAGTTCGTACACAAATGTGTGTTGTGTGTTACAATTTTTATGCTCGATATATATCATTTAAACTGTCCATTGTTTACGCACTTTTGCGTTTTCAATAACTATTGAGAACATGGATATTATTTTATTTGGACATAAAAATATTTGTCTCGCTCCTGAAAATGGTGAAAACACCGATAGCAATCTTCATACGCGGAGTTCACATTTTTATTTATACTTATTGGGTTGTAGTAAAAATATTTTTCCCGCAAAACGTTTTTATTTTTCTGATATAAGTATATCGATTTTGCTACAAAATGAAGAATTTATACGTACGCTTTTGAACGTCTAAGCAGGTTTTTTTGTTCAATAATAGGTTCGCGCTTGACTGCCAACTTTACGTTAAGTATCGCTGCAATCTACGATGGAGCACGCGTGCCTTCAAGAAATCGATTTCCTCGAAATTTAAAGAAACCCAAATTATATCTATTGATAAGATTTTTTATAAGTGCAAGTCAGATTTACGATTGACCGCCAACTCGCCTGATGCAACATAGTTCTATGATTGATCACCAACTCGCCTGATGTTTACCGCCTACCACTTATTTTCCACATTGGTTTGTAAAGAACGGCATTATGACGTAACAAACGTTAAAAAAATCTAATTAAGAACCTCCTCTGTTTTGAAGTCGGTTAAATAGAGAATAGTCATCTAGTCCCACCTGTGGCCGTGGACGCTAGAAAGTAAATATACGCGACAAATCTGTTAAAAAATGTTTTAATGTGTAATATAAATAAATAAATAAATAAAAAGGTTTATTTGTTCTTACAAAAAATATAAACAGTAGGTATAAAGACTCTTATTTTCTATGCGCTAATAAATGAGTAATAAATTAGTAACAATCGTGGTAACCTAACAAATAATTAAAAAAGTGTAATTTTGTGTTCCTTTCGCATACCTATATATACAAAATAATGTTAAGGCCTAGGCCGCACTACGGTTTTTGCCCGCGAGCGGTAACCGCTATAAACCGCGAAACCGCTCGAGACGGTACTAAATCAATCGCGGGGAAAAACCGCAAGTGCGGCCGCTTGTATTCGTTTTCCTGTTTCATAAACTCACGCGGTTAAAAACCGCTGCGGTTTAACCGTAGTGCGGCCTTAGCCTAAATGTAGTTTAAAAAAATGTATATGAAAGGCATGGACCCCGGAGTCTGTGGAGATCAATTTTATTATTAAAAATAAGTACATATAAAAACTTTTTAAGTTAAACGGTTTTATTGAAAAGAAAGTAATAATGTAATGTACTTATAAGGTAATGTTGTATTGTAACTAGGTTGTATTCTACTAAAAAATCCCTTTCATTTGATCCCCATATTTTGGGGGTTGTGAAAAAATATGAAATCCGCCATTTTGTAGCAGCGGTCATATTGAATTTAGAATGATAACTAAATATATTTCATTGTTTTTTTATTTTTATAAATAGGTGAAGCAAAAAGGCAGACGGCTCGCCTGATGGTAAGCGATAACAACATCACTGACATTACTGTTGCTTTGCTAACCCGGAAAGGTATTGTCATCTAAACTAAAGGCGTGTAAGTACCAAATATCAGATCAATCTGTCAACGGGAAGGGGTCAACTTTCAATCACAAAATTTGACCCAAAAACAACAACAACAAACAGGGCAAGCTAAATAACGTCATTCAAAAAAAGAAATAACCAAGTAGGTATCTACTCATACAGACATCAAAGCCCGTGTCATAACGGGTAACTTTGTAATCTTTGCTGCACTTAAAAGATACTTGATGAATTAAGCATTATCATTAGACGCCATATTGCTCATTACTTTGTAAGTATAACTTTGTAGTGGTACTTAGAACTCTTACAAATACCATCCTAGAAAGTACCACATCTTTGCCACATTAGCATACAAACATTGATGTGATCTAAATTGAAGGGTAGCAAATCCTCTTGCAAACAACAAAAAAAAAACTACATCAAAATCAGTCCATCCGTTTGGGAGCTGTGTAGTTAGGTACATACACACAAATACAGATAAACATGTCAAATTTATATCATCTCTCTTTTCGGGCTGCTCTTTATTTTTGAACATGTTGAGCAATCGGTTTTGGAGCAAATAAACTGAATGGAACTTAAGAAATAACTTTACTAAGAACTTAAGTAACTTAAGTTAAAGTTAAGTTGAATGAACTTATGTAAATATAATATTTGAATTACACACACTTGTATGAAATTCAAATATTATACTTACTTAAGTTTTCCCCGGGTCAGCGTGGCAAGCCTCAAGTAAGGTAATCGCCCGACTAGTCTTCAGTCGTGACACGTCGGGCAACGCTATTAGACGCGTGCCGTGAGCCATCGGCACTGTGAACAGTGACAATGCCATCCTGTGTGTTTAGAAAGCTTACCATCAAGATATATAAGGCCAAGATACTAAAAGGCCCTAAGGATGTGGTCTTATCCTTTAAAGTGCTGAGAACAGAAATTTGCCATGCTTTTACTTCATATTCAATGAGTATAACTTTTTTATAGATAAAATCTCATATACAGATTTAACTATGAAATTTATTTAACCGAGTAATTAGCCCTGGTGTCAGTGTTTACCTTGTGTACGGAAGCTTCAGTGTGTGAGTGAAACTCATACTTTACAGTTTTATTTCTATGCAAACGCGACACAGGTTCCCAACATAATATGAATACAGTTCCAGGTAGTTAGATCCCCGTAAAGCCTTGTCTCGATGAGAAACGCGTCAAGTCTCAAGGCGTCACGAGGTTGCTTTAAAATTCACAACATGCGCATATAAATAAGCCGTGTTATATTTTACGACAGGTATGCGCAGAGGGACAACTTTCAATATCAAGCAGATGTACGATTACATCTTACCCTCTAATACCCTCTAATCTAATGTTCTAACATCTTGGCCCTTCATCTAACCCTCTAATTACGGTCAAATGTGGTGTCAAACGGCTTTATGGTCTTTGACGCTTTGACTTGCCTACCTCGTAATGGAAAATAGGCATGATTGGTGTACGTTTTCGTATCAGTCTGTAAAAGGGGCCACTTATTTTGGCTGTATTATTGAAATATCAATGTAGATACATATATAGTGAGTGCAAGAGCGAGACAGTGAGATTGCTATTCTAATATATATATATTTATATTAGGTTTAGATGTGACAGTCTAACCAACTAGTTTTAACGGCGTTCTGTAGTCTTTTTCAGAGTAAAATAATTCATTGATCTTCTAAATCTCTCCCTCTTTCTTATACCAACCAAAAGCGTTAGAATGAATAGTTATCTATAAAAAGTATATAAAACTCTTCTATATTCGTAATCGCTCAATACATTAGAAATATCTGCCAAGATTTCAAGTTTTGTTTCTGTTTATAATCTGTGTTTGACTGTTGCAGAGGCGACAAAGTGAGTGGGTAGTAAAATAGCAAGTAAATGCAAAATGAAGTAAACGTAGTCGTGCTTAACTTGCGTTACAGCTCAGTTGGTAGCTCACCTTCTAAGCTCCAAGTTGTGGGTTTGATTCCCACATATTTATTCTGAGTCAGACTGTTTCCATGAATCGTCTTTTTCATCACCATACAGGTGGCAGGAAGACGCTGGACGCAAGCCGCTTCCAACCGGCCTTTTTGGAAATCCATGGGCGAGGCCGATGAGTGTGGATTGGGACAGTAGACCTTTTGTGGCTGAGATGATGATGATACCGATATTATGATAAGGTCTTGTTACTCTAATTACATTAACTCGTAAAATTTTCGTTAATCTGTGCAAATGCTTGTTATTTGGTACTCGCGTAAAGGTCATATTTTTAATTTTTAAGCCAATCTTAGCTAAATTTGATATTCAGATACTGTGATTACTTTAGTTGGCACTTAATTTTTTTGTCGTTGCTAATTTAGATAATAGTAGTAAGTAGTAGTACTAGTTTTTATTTTTATTTTTTTTATTTAACACATTTTTTCTCCACAGACTCCAGGGTCCGTGCCTTTTATGAACTAATATATGCATTTATAACTACTTACATTTTTTTTAAGTTATGCAAGAGGAAGACAGAATTTTTATTTACACTTAACTAACATGCATGCGTGTGTACGTCCAGCTCCCGCAAGCAGCACCCGTTCACGAGTTGACGCATGTGCCAGCCCGAGCCGAGTCAACCATGTTTGAGGGAAGCGAGCGACCCGCCACACACAGCCACCGCAAGAAGAAGCTTTTAGTAGTACTTAATAGTAGTAGTAGTTGTGTTTTAGTTTTTGAACTTATTTTTTATTACGATGTGTAATTTTCGGATTATGAAAAAAAATTATATAAGTATATAATTTTCCCCTATTATCAATGACTAGCTTCGCCCGGTATTTCTTTTATCTAATTTGTACGGAAACCTCATTGGACGATACTCGCACTTACCCTGTTTTTATTTGAAAACGTTAAGTAGAATCAATCAAGTGTGAGCAAAATTGATCAAGAGGTAGCCGAGACAAAATATTGAGAACTCTCAGTTAAAATGAAAAAAAAAAATCGTCTGTTGGCGAACGCGTGGTTATTTCTGTCCAGTTTCCCAAAAAGCCGATAAGTTACAAACTACTGTCAGTAGACTCTAGAAGGTTCGATACCTCGAGGTGCTCTCTCGAGATTTGATGAAGACAAACGAGCCAATCCGGACCGCTAATGTTGTACGGAACCGTCCACACGAAATATATGGCTTTTTTATGCACGCATTATTGGCACTAGGAGATGGTCGTTAGAGCTGTACGTTCAGGAAGACTTACCTGGTTTTCATTTTGTCTAAAATATAAATAAGATAATAATAAAATGTTTTGTCAAATAACCGACTGCATAAAGGCAATTTGCATATACTGATATATGCATATGCATACAATTTGAATGTATGTTTTAGCGAGAACGTACTTGTAGGACCGGTGTGAAGTTTTAGGATCCTGTAGAACTACGAACCCATATAGTTTCACCATGTTCGTCCATCTGTCCATCCGTCCGTTTGTCCGCGGCTTAGCTCAAAGACTATTAGTACTAGAATGCTGTAATTTGGCATGGGCATAAATATAAAGTAGGTATGCTGAGAAAGTCGTCGAATAAAATGGCGAAATAGTAGATTTTTATACAAGGGGTTAAAAAGGACCCATTGTAACGAGGTAGATTTTTACTCCCGAGCTAAAGCTCTAAAGCGAGGGAGTACATAGAAACCGAGTTACAATGGGTTTTTGGCGCCGTGTGTTACAGTCTACTTTTCACTGCGTGTGCGAGAAAATAAAATAATCCAATACAATAATTCAAACTTTATTTTATTAAAAATGAAATGTACTATTCGTAAAATTCGCGCTTAATGCCTTTTTTATTTCTTCTATAGCCGCAACGCAAAGAGAATGTAAAGAGATCGCCGTATTTAGTATTTAGTTCCATTTTCAAAAATATGATGTTCTTCTTTTTTATGAAACAGTAATAAGTCGAGTCTTTATTTATGATTATTCTACTTTTGAATAAATACTGTTTCGTTTATGTAGGCTCTTTGGTAACAGATAAAAATAAAATAAAAAAATACTTTTTCCCCTAGAGCAAAATATGCTATTTTTTCCACGCTCTAGTATGCTACAATGACGGACTTTTTGAGCAAGAGGGGTGAAAAATATTTTTTGTGGTACCTCTCCTAGTCTCCTACATGTACTTAAATTGAGGATTAATATTTTTTTCTCATCTACCCCGTCGTGTGGGGTAGCCCACGTTGAATAGATAATCTAAAATTATTGGGGGTGTACAAGACCATTATTCAATTTAGAGATCCGTTTGCAAAATATTAAATTTTGAAGTGATAATTTTTGTTAGAGTCGGGTGCCCCTCCCCCTCTACTTGCTAAATGGTTTACTTTGGGGATATGAAAAAAATTCATACTTATAGCATATAGGATGAAATTAAAAGGAAAACTAACACGGCTAAAGTTAACGAGTAATAGTCGATCAACTTAAAAAATGTACTTAGAGAAATCAAAAACAAATATTTATTTTAAACTTTAACCTAACTCGTATGATCATAGTATCAAACAACAGAATCTGTTTTAAGTTCACATAAATTATGGTGTGTAACTACGGAACCCTACATTGCGCGATGCACGACACGCACTTGGCCATTTTTTTAAATACGCATTCTGTACGTTTTTTTTCCTGCTGCATGTGTATCGATTGTACTCGTATTGATTCATTTGACCATACAGCCTCGTCGGATTTAATTTTATCTCAAATCTATGAGAGTAAGGCCAGAGCCAAGTCTTCAATCAATCTTTCTATGAAGCAATATAGAAGTAAGGCCAAAGCCAGGTCTGTAACATCAATTTCATCATCATAATCAGGGAGTTTCGTCATAGTCAAATGGTTAATTATTCCGGATTTGACAAAATATTGACAGCCGCCAAAAATGCCGTGCTTTTTGGCACGTAGGTAGTAAAAAAACTGCAGATGAGGTCCAAGATTGTATGTATATAAATAAATATATATACCTACTTGTCCTGTTTTTACACCGACTTACCTAAACTGTGAAATACGCCAGACCAGTTACTGGAATTCTGTGCTGTAATTGCTTATGTCTACCAATGAACTATTTATGTGCTCTTCAGGGAAATTTAGGAATTTTGTCAGACAAATTATTACTAATGTCAGTAGTACGTAATATGTATTTTTTTATCATCTTTGTATTCATACACGAGTAAATTACCAAATTTTTTTTTCAATATTTTCAACGTATATATTTTTATCCGTCCTCCTCCACAATAGCCCTCGAACTTAATCAAGGCCCTTTTTTAATATTTGTGATTTTTGCCTGATTTTTTATTTTGTATATTATTTTGTTCCTAATTTACTTTGCATTACATTTTTATTTCTATTTTTGTTTTACTTGGATTTGTGTTCCTATGTTTGTATCTTAGTTTTGGTCTTCGAGGATGTAGTGTTTTGTATTTCATTAGTTTAATGTAGTTATAAATATTATTTATTATTATTTTCACTTCAGTAGCTCAAACATGCAGGTTTTGCTGCCTGAAATCAGTGAGAAAATCGCATTTTGCTCACTGAGACAAAGTAACTTTTTTTTTTTTTTCAGAAAGCCGCGAATATCTTATTCAGCCTTGGGTTAATCATACAATTCGAAACATTCACACTCTATCTCTTTCCCGCCATTAGAAAGAGAGAGAGACAAAGACCAGCCCTTTCGAAGTTCCGATTTTGAATTCGACCTCAAAGACAAACACGTTCGGAATTTCGTACTAACTAAAGAAATTTTGCAAAAAGATAATTATGTCTTTTAATGTAATTTATTGTTTTTTTTTCTTATTGTTGTATTTAAACGAAAATAAGTATTTACTGCAAATAAAACTGATATTTAACCTGTAAATATTTATTACTAGTTTCAATAATGTTAGGTACGTAATATATTTTATCTCCTAAGGTGTTCTTGCTGCTGAAGTGAAAAGTTATGTGTGGTAAACGAGAGCAAAGTTTTTTTGCATCTCGTGCCTTTGAATCCCTCGCCACACTCAGGATTCAAAATCAGCACTCGCAGCAAAAAACGACTTTGCTCTCTTGTTGCACAAATTACTATTTATGAATTATTTATGTTTATTTAATAATTTAAATCTCATTTTGTTTTTCTTGTCTGTCCGTCTGTCTGTGAATTGTTTTCTTTTTTTCTTGTTTTTATCTATTACCGTATCTTTTATTAACTTTGCTTTGTATTGTATATATTTTCCATGTGTTTAATTTTTAAATCCTCTACTACTTTTAGATTCTTATAACTATATCATTCGTGATATAGTTATTTCTTATCTAATCTTTCATCTCTAATCTAACTTATATATCTATTTGTTTCTCTTATGAAGAGGTAAAAATTCTTCCGTTTTCGTAGCTGATTACGAAACTAAGTTATGAAATGGAATAATTTTCCTTTTTAATAACTGGTCACGTAACAGTAAAGATTTTTTCTTTCGTAGCTATTTATGAAAAATAGTTACGAAAATTGACCAAAGGAAACTAGCGTATGTGTCACTAAACAATGCGAACTATTAAGTGTCCGAAATGTGATCTCGTCCTGAATCAAGGTCAAAGGTAAGTAACCAAATTGCAGACTTAAACCAATTTTGGTCAACCATCTTAACGTCCCCAAATTACCATAGTGACCATTGAAACTACCCGCAGGATCGTTTCGCTAGATGATTCTAAGGTATAATAGCCCATTAGAATGATGCGAGCGGAAAGTTTTGACAGTTTTACTGGAACTCCGAAAATTATGGACCCGCATTAGCCGCTTGGAATTTAAAGAATTTCGCTTCTTTGAGGGGCGTTTTAATTGGATTTTGTTAGCTTAACGCAATAGAATGGTCGCCAATGATCTTAGTGGAATACTGCTGTTGATTGAAATAGCAATTTAAATAATGTTTTCGCGATTCGTAGCCGTTTAAAGTGAAGTAATTCTAAAAGATAGTGGAGGACGGAAAGATTGCTCGGTTACAGGTTCCCGCAACTTTGGGCACAGAAAACCAATGATGTACTATACGTAGATGGGTTTTCCCCGGCTCGGCATGGCAAGCATCAAATAAAGTAACTGTTAAAAGTCATATTCAGTCACGACACGTCGGCAACGCTGCTGCTAGACGCTAAGTGTCGTGACTTGCGAACAGTGACAATGCTATCATGTGTGCTTAGAAAGTGCAACATCAAGATAAATAAGGTCAAGATAGTAAAGGCCCTTAAAGATGTGTTTTATCCTCGAACGTGTTGAGAATTGAGATTTGCTCTGCTTTTACTTCATATTCAATGAATATAACCTCTCTATAGATAAAATCTCATTGGAGAATACTGAATAGTACAGGTCATGAAGACTCATTCCGAAAGGATGTTAAATTAAAAAGTTACTCTTGCTACGACGCAAGACATCTTGCACAAGCACTAAAGTGTCTACCTATTGGCTATAGGTAGACACTTCCAAGGGCCCTTATTCTGTATGGCCATCGGCCGCGTCACTTGTAACTAACGTGGGTGTGTGACAATAAAAATTAGACTTTAGAGTTTCAAAATTTAAGTGTAATTTTCATTGTCAACGCACCCAGGTCAAGGTCCCGTAACACTTAGTTGGTCATACGGAATAAGAGCCCTGTTTATTCCGTTTTATAGTGTAACTGCAATTCAAATCCTTGTCTATAATACTAAAGTGTCCGGGCAAGCCGGCAGCAGTAGGGGTGTGGGAGAATGTGTGTGTGTTTACAAATACAACATATCTGGTTAGCTTTAATTGAAAAATAATATTTGTAAATAATTACATGAAAATAACATTTAAAATAACACGGTTTACACTACGGTTTACATGGTCAAAAAGAAAAAAAAGTTGTACATTTGCGCGCATAAAATAAATCTGTAAACAATGCACGGATTGAACCGTCTCGTGTTGAAACCCACGAAAGCAGCCGGAACCCACCGGAGAGCTGTAATCCTGCCAATCCTGCAGTATTTACACTCAACAAAGCTAAGGAGTAAGCTTAAAACAGTCGCAGGGATGGGTTTTAGTGATACAAAGAAAACTATAGAGTAGCAGACTTTTTTAAACCTTCAATATGATTATTTGGAGTTAGAGATAAATTTAACGGAGGCGCCAGTATCTTTCTAGCAGTTTAAGTTACAATATTTTGCCTGTTTTATTCCTTTTTAGGGTTCCGTACCTCTATTGAGGTTCTGTTTTTTCCTATTGGAAAAAACGGAACCCTTATAGGATCACTTTGTTGTCCGTCTGTCTGTCTGTATGTCCGTCTGTCCGGGTGTCAAGACCTTTATCTCAGGAACGAGTGAAGGTATCGAGTTGAAATTAAAACTATATGCGCAGATCCATAGTCTCTTGCTGCAGAAAGAAAAATAAAATTTCTCAGTTTTCGTAAAAAAAAGTTACAGCCGAATATGTCGTAAAAACGCACATTTCGACACTCACAAGGGAATCAAAACCTATGGGGTACTTCCCGTTGACCTAGAACTATGAAATTTGGTAAGAAGCATTGTGTTAGAGTACACATTAAGGAAAAAATCCGTAACCTGGACATTTTTAATTTAATCACAAAAGTGAATTAATCATAACATGTGGGGTATCATATAAAAGAGCTTCATTATCATAAGCTAAAACAGGTTTTGAAATATTTTTCAATGTATATTTTTCGGTTTTTGGAGAAAAATATAAAAAAATATATGATTTCCCTCTTTTATTTAGTTTGTACGGAACCCTTGGTGGGCGAGTCTGACTCGCACTTGTCCGGCTTTATTCAAATATGCCGTCTCTTTGCTTTAACAACGTGGTAAATCAGACAATGTTTTATTTTTATTATTTGTTAATTAAAACCGCCGCATTCGATTTTATTTATCAAATAAAAGTGGTATATAAAAAAATATTTTTAATAATATTTATGATATTATCTATAATATTAGTCGTTGGCTCTGAAATACAGTGCATACTAGTTCAGAGTCAATGGGTTCACAAGTAATCAGTACAAATTCTATTGTATTATTATTATTCTATTCTATAAACTTATTTGTATTTGTATATTACTTAAAGTTAAAACCTAGTATTTTGTTTCCAGGAAATCTACCCTGAAAAAGCAGGAATCAGGAAAAAAACAGGTAGAAAGCCAGGTAAAGCAGGCGACAGACATTGCTCGTATAAAAGCAACTAAAAATCCAGTAAAAACCGTAGTTTTAGCGCAATGTTTGCTCGACCCACTTTATTAGGCTTCGTAATGGTGGGGCCATTACATTCAAGATATTAACTATGAAGCTTATATCATGATATTAACTGTGAAGCTTATATCATGATATTAGCTATGACGCTTTCATGGGATATGGGATGAAATGTAGATTTATGTACTAATGCGATGATTTAGTATCATACAACGTTGTGTCAACTGTACCATCAACGGTACTACTGACAATAAGGCTAATATTCTTGTCAGCTACATTACAACATCTCTAACTACCCCAGGTAGCAGCACTATCGATGAGATGACCACATTTTGTCTATATCTTATATGGTTTAATCTGGTGCTGACGGTTCCAAGTGGAAAAAAAGAATCCGTAAATACAATAAAACGCAGGCAAGGACACTAGTGGGACTTCTGACTGGATACTATGAGAATAGGGATCATCTCTACAAACTAAAACTTATTGAAAGCTCCATATGTAGGATCTGTAAGGAAGAGAAGTTCATGAAGCACATCATGTGTGGCTGCGACTCAATGGCAACTTAACGACTGTACCTCTTAAGAACTGCGTATCCGGAACTGGATGAATCACATTTTGCACTAAACAAGAAAACCTCCTACAAAAAAAAACGGCTGACCCGCGTTTGATGAAACATATCAAAGAACACCCTTGATCAAGTCCTCTTTCAAACAAAAAAAAACTAGATCAAAATCTGTCTATCCTCGTAGCTCTCGACAGACACAGATACACAAACACACATGTCAAACGTATAACACTGCTCATTTTGGGTCGGAGGTTAATAAATAAACGAACTTACCTGTACGTGAAGTTCTAATATAATTTAACGAAGTACTTACGTCGTCCGAAGGAGTATTCATTTGCTTTCTGCGATAAACTGTATATCTTCCTTTTTCGTGGCCCCACAGAGCCCGGCTGCAGCAAGTTTTGCTCAGCGCCGGTTGTTTATTCAGAACTTTTCTCTGCCAGGTGCGCCGACCCATTCTGCAATGTGATGACGTCACTGCACTCAAACTAACCACGTGACGAGTGCGTCGCGTTTGTAATTTAACGGACGGATTTAGTTGCGGTTAGCGGATCTTACTGTGCTCGTTTTACGAAGAGAAATATTATTAGCTTCATAATAAATTCAAGCGCTATATATACCTGAGGTATTTAGACTAGATAAACATTTAGATAAATAACCACTAGTGTAGGTACATATGTACATAAATTATGAATATATAAATAACACACATATATGTATGTATATACATATATGTGTGTAATTTATATGTATGTATGTATGTATGTGGGTATGTATGTATGTATGTATGCTTGTTTCTATGACTATATAGCCAACAGCCTAAACGGCTGAACTGACTTTGATGTGAGAGGTGTCATTAGATTCGTCTTCAATTCCTGAGTGTCCCAGGCTATATTTTTTGTAATAATAGGTACATCTTGCGACAAAATACAAAAAAATGCGATTTTTCTTAACCAATAAAATAATTTATTAATTATTATTAATAAAGTTAACTTTATTAATAATAATAATTAATAATTTATTATTATTAATAAAGTAATAAATTATTTAATAAAAAAAATTAAATAATTTATTACGACAAAGTTTCAACGAAAATAAGTGATTTACTAGAATTATTAATAAATCGAATTTATAATCTTTTACAGCGATTTTACACGTACTTTCTCAGAAAAAAAACGTACACTCAACAGCGTATCACGCGTAACGAAAACGTACCGAAACGTGAGTTAAACTGCAAAAACTGCTTTTTTGCAGTAGGATATTTTGTTTTTCTTTTAATATAGACACTTGTAAATTCAAGAAAGTGCAACTGATACTTGGAATGTATTGGTTATATAAACATTTAAATAAATTATTATCTGGTTGGATTTATAATAGCCACTACAAATTTTCGTTTAAACATAAATGGCAGAGTGCAAAAGTAAATTGTGTAAATTACGAAATTGAACAAGGGATTTTTATATTTTTGGAATCATTAACATACTTTTACGCCTCACCATGTCCGTCTGTCTGTCCGCGGCTCAGGCCAGACTCAAAATTAGTATTATTTCATTGTGTTGTGTGTTGTTGGATAAGTGATACAAAAATATTAGGGGTATACGAAAACTATTTTTCTATTCTTTAGTAAACTATAAAGTCCCTCCTCAGTCAGTTTTTTTTTTATAACAACTGTATGAAACTATATGAGAGGTTCGACGCGTCAGTGTGGCCAGCTAAATGGTTGATGATGTTAGATGTGAAAAAAATCACAGCAGTAGCATATTATAACACAAGTATAAGTTTAGAAAACTCAAAAACCCCGACAAAAAAACGGCTGAACCGATTTTGATGAAACGTAGCTAAGAATACTTCCGACTAATTCACCTTTCAAACAAAAAAAAAACATAATCAAAATCGGTTCATCCGTTCGGGAGCTACTATGCCACAGATAGACACACACACACAAAACACGTCAAACTTATAAAACCCCGTCGTTTTGGCGTCGGGAGTTAAAAATTTAAAGAAAAACTATAACAGTTAAGTCGGTTACAGGTTAATGAATTTCAGACGACCAACCCATAAAAGAAAATCTGAATCAATATGTTCTGTTAGTATGAAACAAGTAGCTGTTCTAAATCCGCATATAATGAAGACCAACTACGGAACCCTACCTTGAGCGTGAGCTGACAAGCACTTGAGTTATGTTCTGAATAACTTTTGTATAAATTTGCTTCAGTCCAGCTGTTTATTTCAATTTCCCATAACTGTTTATGGGAATTTGAAATAAACAGCTGGTAGTAATATTATAAGACAGATCCATTTTGCCAATATCATCGTGTCTGACGTAAATAAAACCGTATGTTTTCCACAGGGTTGTCACTTAAGAAAAATGTAATATTTCTTCGCTTCGAGCTGTCAGATTGATTTATATCCAGGCCGTACCTGGGAAATAATATAAAAAATACTTCCCGCCCGGTTCGCTATTGACCGGGGACAATCAATCTTCGTCTTGGGTTTTTTAGGTGCATTAATTGTGAAAACATATTTTTCATGTAAAGTTTTGAGGTTATCTTATTTGTACGCTTGGTAGGAAGACTTACTTAAGTATGTATTCTCTTTTAAAGACCTTTATTAGCTTTTACGTAGTATCCATTGCTGCAAAATTGTATTGGATAAGTAATCTTGTAGATAATTTTAGTTCTGAAACCGGAAACTGATTTTAGTACCGCATTTTGATAAAAAAATTGTTGTGCTGTAATTTACGATTATTATTATTAAACTACTTTTAACTGATTTATCACGTACATTTCACATAATTCTTACGTTTCGAATATAACAGCGTCTGTGGTCACAGATGGGAATAGATGACAATTGTATTTTTTGTTATGAAAATATGAATTACTATCTCCTATTCAAAGAGGTCCTATGTAAATAGGGCGAATTCTGTGCTCCTATTATATTTATGCAAAACGTCCGCTATGCACGCAGAAGTCGCTCACGGTATCATAGATGAGCTGGGACTGATATTTTATTAATTTGAGGACCGGGTCCCATACTGATGGTACTAATTGCCAACCATTTTCTCTATTAAAGTTCGGATATTTCTTAATTCCAATAGCCTCGCGTAACATTATTGGTACATGACACGTAACGTGTATGGTCACTTGTGACCACGGATGTTGCAGTGTTTGAAATGTCAGGCGATAAAAGAGATGAAAATGGTTTTCCTCACGTAAATATTACTCAGTTTTCATTATTTTTGTATAGTCAGAATAATTAATGGCTATGCTTGTATCATATTGTGTATATTTCTTTTCTCATAGTTTTAACCTTTAACGTAAAAATATATATTGTGTAAAAATGTTTGTACATCCTTAAAGCCTAAAAACGTGCTTTGCACATGTTCCCACTCAACCAAATTATCTAGTTATTTAAGTGACGTAATAAACAATTAATTTCTTATTTTATTAACCACAGCATTCGCCCTATTACATTGTTAGTAACAGTTAAAATTTTACACTTTAATTTCACGCGTGTTTGCCTCTTTAGATATTGATATAGATACTATCTATCTCAATGGTTTGCCTTTTGCTCAAAATATTTCATTAATTACTGCCCAGTTTTTTATAAATATAATAGGTATATGCGAAATATTGTTTTTTGTTTGAAAACGCCTTAAAAATATTTACAGTCAAAGGATGTTAACAGAGATTACCAATTGAGTTTTGGCGGGAACGTCTTAGTAACGTGTTGTTGCTTTGTTTTATTTTCCTAAGCTTGTGTTATTATGAACATTAATGCTATAAAAATGGTGGTGTTTTATTCATTAAGTGTTCGATAAAGTGCGTGAGTGTGGGCTAGTGAAATAAAACAGTAAAACGTGTGATTTTACGTTGTCGGTAAAATTCCATAGAAGCTTCTAGTAAAGTCGCCACCACTTCACTGAAGCAGGACTCGACTTATAAATTTACTGTATACGTGACTTAGATTGTGACTAGAACATTTACAACTTGTTTTATTCAAGAAACGAAAAAATCCTAATACTTGACACTGGCAAATGCTTTAATGCGGGTCCAATACAAAAAAGAAGAAGAAGAGATTACCAAATATTTTGAATAAAATGAACACCGCAACATCGAAACAAAAATATATCGAAACATTTCCCGATGATATTCGCAGCGCAGCGCCCCAATAAAGCATTAGGCTGCGTTTACACAAACACTAGCAGAGAGCTAGAGTTTTATGTACAATAAAAGTGATTTAAAATAAATCCGGTAAACTTCGAGTTTTCTTCGTACACCGAGGCTTCCGTACTCCTATAACAACATGAAACAAACATCAGTACTAAATAATTAGCAAAATGTACTTTATAACGGTAAAACCGTGTTTTTAACTTCAAGTAGTATTTTCTATATAGTAGGAATAGCCTGAAATGGCATACGTTATACACATGGCATATATAATATATAGTTCAAATAAGTTAGTATCATAGTAGTTAGAATAATACAATAAAATATGTCTCATGATATGATTCATATCTTAACAAAAGATACCTATTTATAACAGACCTATTTTCTCTATGCAAAGAGATTCTCTATGTAATGTGACTTTTTTTATACATTATAGATCTACGATTGACCACCAACTCGCCTGATGTTAAGCGACGGTGTGGCCGAGGATGGAGCTCGTCGATCTAGAAGGTATCTATTCAATCTAGCCTTGAAAAATCCAAGATTGTAGGTCTCGGGAAACAGAGATGGTGGCAACGAATTCCATTCTTGTGCAGTACGCAACAGGAATGTGGATCGATATCGCTGAGTACGGATTTTTGGCATTTCAACGAGAAATGGGTGGTAATTCGCCGACTTCGCGGATTGATTGTGATTGGTGTTTAACACCATACATTCCATGTATTGAGCGTAACGAAAAATTCTTGATCTATAGTGATACTATAACACTACTGACGGTACTACGAACAATACCTACCATAACGCTTGCGCAGGTTTCCTGCGCAAGCGTTATGGTATTGTTCGTAGTACCGTCTACACAGAATTCGCGTTCTTGGACCCGCTTAAAGCATTTGCCAGTGTCAAATATTAAGGTTACTGTAAATTTTTTCAGTAAAAAAGTTATAAAAGTCATTTTTAAATCAAGTCATGCTTCAATAAAGTTAGTGGCGACTGTACTGGAAGCATCTATGGAGTTTTGCTGATAGCCTGAAAAAACACGTTTCGTCGCTTGATTTCACTTGCCCACACTCACGCACTTGATCAAACACTCAATGAATAAAACACCACCACTTTTATAGCATTAAAGTTCAAAGTAACACAAGTTTAGGAAAATAAAACAACATGTTTCCATGACGTTTCCGCCATAACACAGAATACGCGTTACATTTCACGAGATATTACATTACACGTTACACTTATCTGGATCTGGCTTTAGCTACGACAACACTGACCGGCCCACTGCTCTAATTTTCACAAAAGTTTGCGCCGTATTTGCCGTATCTACACGTACGAAAGCTGTAACTGTCCGTTAAACTTGTGTAAGCCCCCTTAGGCCTGCATGCCAGTGCGCGCTCACGGCCATCGGATCTCAGATAAGTACAGTTTATTGCTATTCGATATGAAATTTCAGTCTATTTGGCGGCGGGAACGCGGATGCCGGAACATTTTTTGGTTGTGGTCTGTGCGCTGTTTAGGATTAGGTTTTGTTTTCAGCACGTCTGCTCTTTTCAGCGGGGATTACGGTTTGAAATGTGTTTTTCATTTATCATATTCGGAAAGTACGCTTACCTGTACTTAGGGACGCAAACACTTGGGGAAAATCATTTGTATGTGCTGTCGAATTGTTAAAATTGCTATCGATTTTGACACATCTACTGAACCATATTATTCATTTTATTATTTTTAACAGACTTCAAAAAAGAAGGAGGTTATCAATTCGACTGCATGTTTTTTTTTTGTATATTTGTTCACCGATTACTTCTTCAATTTTGCATTGATTTTGATGATTATTTTTTTGTTTGGTAGGTCATTATCCATTTATTTATTATTATTATTTAACCATCTAATAAACTCGATGGAAGCAAATCATTGCATTGTCATCGGTATACATTTTCAACGTTTTAAATCGATATGACAAACAGAAGTTATTATTTTATATATCGATGTTATGGTCAAAGATGAAGCAGGTAGACGTAGAAGGTAATTCACTCTAAACTTGAAGATGCCCGGGTAATAGTTTTCAGGAAACTAGGACGCTGGTATGGCATTCCATTTCCGAGCGGTTTGCATTTGGAAGTTGGAACTTAACCGATTAGAACTTAGCTTGAACTTCGCGATGGAATAAATTTTTATCCCATCTGCTAAATTATGTTTGGGTATTACAGATTATTAGACAGAAGACATTAATAGTAGTACTTACAAAAAATACACTCTCCACCTCCCGCCGATTTCGGGTTCCTCACCTATTCCCCGCGCTCGCCCTGTCGCGTGACAAAATCTGCCAGGAGGCTGTCACGTTTGTTAAAATTCGTTCTATAACTAGGAGCCGTTAAAGAATCGTCAAAATAGCCGCCATTTGTATTTCCGTTCTGATCCTGAACGTGACGTGGGTGCATTGACAATGAAAATGAGCCTTTTGTTTAAGAAGCCAAAGTCTAATTTTCATTGTAGACGCACCCACGTCAAATTCACTCATCGCAGCCGATGGTCATACGGAATAAGGGCCCTGATACGTATTACCGTCAAAACACCTTTGCGCATGTGTCATGTCACTAATGTCAGTTGATATAGACACCGAGCGCTTGAAGCGCTGCTTCATCTTGAAGTACTGATAATGATAAACTCGTCGCATGCTAAAAGCGCTGCGAAAACAATAGATATCACGATGAGCGTCACCCATAACTTCATTCATAGTGTGTGTGCATATGCATATAAACACACACTTTCGTAAGTGTTATTAAATTAAATGGTGAGGGTTTGTATTAGTGTCCGACGTATGGTATTATTCTATCTTAACACAGTGGTTTCTCTATTTTGAGCTATTACAGCCAAAAATAATATCCTCTTCACAAAAATGACCCTCAAAACATGGAAAAGCGAACCTCAGCATGAGTGTTCTGTTCCTCTTCTCCCAGTTCCCATGGAGGGGAGCCAAATCACCTCAGTTCTACCATTAATCACGCCGCATAATGAAACTGATGAATCAGCGTCTGGCGATATTGTCGACTTAAAATATTTAATTCACAACATGACTAAGGATTTCGTTTTATTAAAAATGTTGGTTGCGGATGAGATCATTGATTGCATAATACATATTTCGGGATAGGGCAGGCCAGATGCACTGGGTTTAGTTCTAATTAGAGTTTAAAAACTGAAAAACCTACTTCAAAATGCGCAATATTGTTTAAAAAACCAGACTATTCAACCGACTTAGAAATAAAATAAAAATACAACCGAATTGTTAACTTCCTTCATTTGAAGTCGGTAAAAACTGAAACAACTGAGACTTCAAAATACATAATAATTATCATATATAATATAATATATATAATCATAATTTTGTCTACCTGGATAACATATTTTCCCATCCAGTTATTTCGTTTTATCATCATCATCATCTCAGCCATAAGAAGTCCACTGCTGGACAGAGGCCTCGCCCATGGATTTCCAAAAAGACCGATTGGAAGCGGTTTGCATCCAGCGTCTTCCCGCCACTTGTATGAGGTCATCTGTCCACCTCGTGGCTGGTCTTCCTACGCTGCGCTTGCCGGTACGTGGTCTCCACTCGAGAACCTTTCGGCCCCATCGGCCATCAGTTCTACGTGCTATGTGCCCTGCCCACTGCCACTTCAACTTACTAATCCGCTGTGCTACATCGGTGACTTTTGTACGTCTACGTATCTCTTCATTTCTGATTCGATCTCGTAGAGAGACTTCGAGCATAGCCCTCTCCATAGCTCGTTGCGTGACCTCAACAAGAATTGTGTGATTTTGTTTTATAATTATAGTTTAAAAAACGGATGCAACCGACTTCTCATGGATGCCATTGTCAGAACGGGACCAAATTGAACTATACGGAAAGCACCAGATTTCAAATAAAAAAAAAGAATTATCAAAATCGGTTCACCCAGTCAAAAGTTATGAGGTAACAAACATAAAAAAAACACAGTCAATTTGATAACCTCCTCCTTTTTGGAAGTCGGTTGAAAACCTACTGAACCTAATCTATGGGACCAATTTGAAAGAATATTAACTCAATTTAAAAAATAATATTCCATTTTAGTTTATATGTAAGTATATAATCTGTGTATCTATGTATATGTATGTCTGTCTGTCAAAGCTGTCAAACGGATGGAACGATTTTAATCTAACTTTATTGTTTTTTTTTGTTTGAAAGATAATTTCATCGAGAGTTTTCTTTGCTATGTTCATCAAAATCGGTTTAGCCGTCTTTTTGTCAGGGGCTTTTGAGTTTTCTAAGCTTATACTGGTCGCAGTTGAGCAATGAAAAAGCAACTTGCCCCAAAATGTTCTTTTAGCTCTTACGTTGCAGACTTTAAAACAAGTTCCAAAAACAGCAATTAAAATAGTATAAACGGTGCACTCCATGGCAACACTAGAAGTAAATCTACGTGACACACTTGGCTGACATCGGGCTGTTCTTGGGCCGACTCCAAATTCAATAATAGTTAAGGTCTTAAAGACCAGTTACAGGGCAGGGCAGGGCAGGGCAGTTACAGTGATTGCAATTCAGCGCGCCAGCATTTACATACATGTAGTTGCAAAGTTACTAGATAAATAAATATGTAAATTTAAATAATAATTTAATTTCAAAGAGTTATCGGAACGACTGGTCGAAGCAACATGTGATCAAAATGCTGGTCTCTATTTGGCTCAAAGGTTAAGCATTGCCATTCATCGTGACAATGTTGCCTGCATTTTGGATACGTTGCTTACTGGTAGCGGTCTCTTAGATTAAGTTTGTAAATATTATTATTACGTTACAAAATAAATAAACCACCTCCCATTTATATTTAAATAAAAATTTGATTTTTATATTAATTTAAATTGAAATAATAATTTAATTTTAAATTAATGTTTGAATATTTTTTTATCGAATTCGTTTTGATGAGTGTGCATCTGGTCTATATGTTCTTATCCACCCTGTCCTTTTTAACGCCAAGAACCACAATAGACCTGCCTATATGGTTTTAATTTCAACACGATACCTTCACATGTTCCCGAGATACACGTCTTGACACCCGGACGGATGGACGGACAGACGGACAAAAAAGTGATCCTATAAGGGTTTCGTTTTTTTCTTTTGAGGTACGGAACTCTAAAAAACGACAGAAAGTGTCTCGTTTGCGTTAGCGATTTGACATGTTCTCATACGTTAAATATACTATGAATTTAGTTATACAAATTATTCATCGCAACTACTTATAGAGTGTCAGGTAAATAATATAACAAGTATCTAAGCTAGGTCATCTGTCATCACACATTAACATGACTTTCAAAGTTTCACAAGTCACCCAGACGTATCGACCCTTTCATTAGAGAGGTCACTTTAATGCCCAAATAATAACTTTCAAAGCACTACTTAATACTAAAAGCCTTAGTCAAACAAAACCTACTTACAGCTCTAAAAGTCGTTTTAATACAAATATTGGTACATTAACACTAATCCGTGGCGTAATAAAGTCCACACGCGTCCATTTAGCGTATCTCCATGCTCCGTTGGTTCTTTAGTTGGCTTGTTTGTACGGGGACAGTAGCTGGTCGAGTAGAACTTTTTTGGCGCCCTCTATGCTACTTGTTAATTTGAAAAGTAGAATGGAAACTAATGTGATTTCACATTTTAAATAAAAACTACGGGTGACTCACGTCTGTTTTGAGTCGATATATCCGACTATAGTTTTAACCGCATTCGGCGGTCTTTTTCGAAGGAGCAGCGTAAATGTCACTCTCGGTCGGTCAATACGAGGTGCGTCACAGACCAAGAGTGACTTTTGCGCTGCTCCTTTGAAAAGGACTGCCGAATGCGGGTGAAACTATACTCGGAATTTTAGACTCAAAACAAACCTGAGTGGCCCGTAGTTTTTATTTAAGAAGTAGAAGTCGCTAGTAGTCCAACGCATAAATATTTAACTACGACCCTGGTAGGCTTCGGCGCTGACAGATATGTTTAAAAATATGTGATAATTCACACAACTACGCCATCTCTAAGAAACTAAATCAATTGCATTAGGATGAAAAATACATAAAACAACAGGTGAAGTCAACAAGACAATTTGTGAATTGTAAACAAATAATAATTTAAATAATAGACAATTTCTAGATTTGGCAATTAAATAACATGAAACATTAAATAAATGTAAGTAAAACATCAACCTCGCTAATAAACCTATAAACACATTTTAGTTAAAAAGTGTTTTATTCAGTTTTCGAACGTGACAGTTTCCGTCTGACAGAAGATGACAAATAATGTTTTAGCTAAAATGTGCTTGCATACACACACACTTACGTACATACATGAATAAGACGGCAAATCCGCATCAATATTACAGCCAAGTGTGAAAAAAATACATTCAAAGTAAAAATGTACAACAGCTTTTTAAACTTTTCTCACCTACACTTTCTAAGTAGCTTGCTGTACTTCACTTGTACGATTACTATCTCGTAATTAAAATTCCTAACATATAGCAGGCTTACAGAAATGCCTTCGTAGCCGCGCCCGAGCCACGCAGGTATTTGCATCAATCCAGTAGATCAGTTGCACTCTGTGGAACTTGTGTGTAGAATTATGAATTATTTAGAACCTATTTTAAATAAAAACTACGGGTCACTCACGTCTGTTTCAAGCCAAAAATCTGACTATAGTTACAACCGCATTCGGCGGTCTTTTTCAAAGGGAGCAGCGCAAATGTCAATTTCGGTCGGTGACGCGCCTTGCACTGTCAATTTAGAACTTATGTAGCTATTTTTCTTTAAAGCCATATTTCCATGATTTATAAACTTGAATAGGCATGGAGAAAAAAGAGGGCACGATATAGTCTGTTCACAATTTCGTATTTGCCCGATTTGTTTTTCATATAAAATAGTTACGCAGTGAAAATGCTTTATAAGCTCCGAACAGTTTTTCAGTCCGCCCACGCTGGTAAATAATAAATTAATAAATAAATTCATATAATATTAAGATTATTTTCAACCAGATTCCTTTCCCTTTTCCTTCGATATTCCCCATTTAGTCCCCCGGGAATCGAATCTGTTACCTCGGCCATCTGAACGAAACAATTTGTTAACTAACATTTGACAGCTGAGAGACGTTTACGAGGGTAAACTTTTTTAGATTAAGAAAAAGTTTGAAGAAATGATTTGGTAATTTTAATTTTAATCAGTTACTTTATTTAACCGAGAAAGCAGAACGTGGTAAGGTCTCTGTGTCGACTGGCATTTGCTTTTATTTCCGACCGATCCTAAAAGAGGCGAGGGGTGTTATAAGTTTGAGGTGTGTATTTGTGTGTCTGTCTGTGGTATCTTAGTTCTCAAACGGATGGTCCGCTTTTGATCTAGTTTCTTGTTGTAAAAAAAAAGGATTTCATCGAAAGTGTTTTTAACTATGTTTCATCAAAATCGGTTCAGCTGTTTTACGTACAGACACGGATAAACATCACGAAATCCTGAAAACAGTAAATAAATGAATATAAGCTTCTTGGCAGGTAGTTTATTAATTGAATTCCGTCCAATGTTTTTCTGCCACTTATATCAGTCGTCTTTACCTTAGCTCGCGTATGCTTGCTTACTTGTAATCAGCATATGATAATAATGCGTAAAAAACAACTTTTACATATTTACCTATCCCAAACTCTTATATCGAGTCAAGTTTTCCTTTTTCTTCAGTCTCGCACGCCCAAACTTTAAGACGCCGTACTTGAATAGACAAGTTTGCGCTAAAGTGGCCTTGTCAAGAAGTGCCTCTTGTATTATTAATGTCGGATGTACGCACGCTTCGCTGTAGTATTTTTCATGAGTAGATGGAAATAATTATGAATTTTGGGGCTCTTTGTCACGATCAAAAGAAATTTAGGACTATGATAATCATAGAAAGCAAATTAAGTAGTAGTTTTAGTTAGAAACAACCACCTTCAAAATACACAATTTTACTTACAAGATAAATTTTCAGTTATTAACGAAACAACTAAATTGATTTTGATGAAATTTCAATGGGGCCAAACTAAAAGAAAAGAGGCTAAATTGGCTAGTAAAAACCTTGGCGTCATCAATAAGGTTAGGTGTACTTCTCACTGGTACAACTGCTTTCATCAGGCACAGGTCATCCAAAAAGATAGAGGTGCTCAATTCGACTGTATGTTTTTTTATGTTTGTTCAGTGATAACTCTTAACTTTAATGATTTTTTTGTTTGGTAGGTAATAACCTCAGAGGTGATCCCATAAATTTTATTAAAATCGGTTTAGTACTTTGGTTTTTATAACAAAATAACTGAAAAAATGTCATACAAGTAAACGTATTGTGTATTTTGGAGTAGGTTTGCTCAGTTTTTCACATTAGATTTCGTAAATGTTCCGAAATAAGAACTGTGTTGCGAGACTTACAGTAATTTTAATTGACATTTATTGTAATATATTATAATTATTTTTTGTTTTGTATTATTTCGAAATGTTAGGTAAGTATTATTAATATCAATAAACTTTTTAAGGTAGTAACTAGCTGATCTTTTCTCTTAAATACCTATGTATAACATCTATCTATTTAACCTAGTTTCATAGACAAATAAAATCGTATCATTTGTACTTAGATTTTTGTACATGGTGTGTTTTTGACGGGTTTCTTATTAACTACAGCATTTGCAACGGAATCCTGCCATATCGGTATCGACACGTTCTTAACCAGTCATAGGCACAATAAATACAGTGTGGAAAACTAGAAACCTTACGTCGGATATAACAAAGGAAAAGTTTAAAAACTCGCTCCACACTTCGCTCCTTTCGCTCCGGAACAAATTGCTTCCGACTCGGCTCACGGCTCATGTAAACTTTACTAATTACCGGTTGGCCTGATTGATGCTTCACTATTAAGCTATAGACGCCTCTTGAACAACATTCATATTACACACGTGTATTACATACAACACGTGTATAGTTGACCTCACAGAATATTGGAGGAGGAATCCGTACTCAGCGATATCAATCCACATTCTTGTTGCGTACTGCACAAGAATTGAGTTCTTTGCCGCCATCTCTGTTTCCTGAGACTTACAATCTTGGAATTTTCAAGGCTAGAGTGAATAGATATCTTCTAGATCGATGAGCTCCATCCTCAGCCACACCGTCGCTTAACATCAGGCGAGTTGATGGTCAATCGTAGATCTATCTTGTATATAAAAATAGGAGGACATTTTCACACAACACCATCTAGCCCCAAGCTAAGCAAAGCTTGTACTATATGAACCAGGTGGCTGATATAATACATATATACTTTTTTTTATACATACATATGATAGGTACATATAAATACCCAGACACAGAACATACATCCATGCTCATCACACGAATGTTTACCCTGGGTGGGGATCAAACCCATGACCTATAGCTCAGAGGTAGATGTTCTACCACTGAGCCATGAAGCCTGTTAATATGGAAAACAACTCGGTCAAGTTTGAATTTGTTTCGTATATTGATGTGTCCGTACTCTTTCCCTCATTCTCACTTAAGTTTATAAGCCACGAAAATATGATTCACAAAACATAGACAAACCTAGCACCCGAGGCTCGTGATGCGAGCACTAAGATAGAGTCATCATACTGGGTCCCTTGGACGCAGCGGGACACACGTTTAGTCGCACTTCGACCGTTGCTGTGTAAACTCGCGTCAATATATCCGACTGCAGAAAAGCAGTTTTTGCAGTCCAACTTGCGATTTTGTTACGCTTGTTTTCTACCTACGAGTACGCTGTTGAGTTCACGTTTGATATGAGAAAGTATAGGTACTTAAATATCGCTGTAAAAGGTTATAAATGCACATTCTTTAGAATAACTCTAATAAAATGAATTATTTATTACGAAAAAGTTCGTTGGACGAAAAGCGTATTTTTTTAGTTTTGAGAGCGATTTGCGACAAATGTATTATTATTATTACAAAAAATATAGCATAATAATATGGCATTCATGGAGTGAAGACAAATCTAACGACACCTCGCACATCAAAATCGATCAAGCAATTTAGGCTAGGAGGTATATAAACTCTTTATTGATTACACCAAATATGGAAACAGATACATAGCCTACATACATACAAATATTATGTATATACCTTCCACCTTCCTTCTACCTACACTTGAAAAATCTAACTGATAAGTATAACTGACTACGGTATATATGTGGGTACTTCGGCGTTTCGCACCGCATGTGATTCGAACCGCGGTGCGAATCGCCCATGTACTGTTTCTGAATTGGCCGATTCGCACCGCAGTGGTTGGTGCGGTGTGAATGGCCCAAGACATATTTTGGAATAGGTCGATTGTATGATAATTGTATTGTCAGGTCCAAGTTTTTAAGTTGCTATGTAAGCTTGTCATGTTATTCTATGTTATTGTTCGCAACTCAGTTGGTTGGTAGTATGTCCACAGATCCCACTAAGTAAGTTCGTATAGATGATGATGATGTCCTCCTTGACGTATCCGTCAACGGCGAACCCTGCTATATTCGGTTGTGCGCCCGTATGTGGCTGGCAAAACCAAATTTTGTCTTGAAAATTCTATTGCATGGCGCGCAGTGCAATAGTCCTTCAGCATTGTATGTATAGTTGTAGGAAGGCTTCGGACGGGTCTTCTTTAAAAGGCGTTTAGCATCTAGGTCTTGTTTGCGCTTTTCTTCAAAATTTGTAACAGCCTTATAAACAGAGTTGCGCCATTCACGTCTCTGTTGCGCGAGCTCTTCCCAACCTTCACACGGGATGTCACATGCAGTGAGATGGCGTTTCAGGACATCCTTGTAGCGTAAAAATTGGCCCCCAGGTGTGCGCTTTCCCTCCTTCAGCTGTGAGTAGAAGACAGCTTTAGGCAGCCTGGAGTCATCCATACGAACCAAATGTCCACACCATCTCAACTGACCTTTTATCAGCAATGCTTCAATTCCGCACAGCCCAGTTCTTTCCAATACTTCAGAGTTAGATACTCGGTCTTGCCACTTTATTCGAAGTATTGATCTTAAGCACTTCATATGGAAAGTATCGAGGCGCCTGATGTCACCTCTATAGAGACACCATGTCTCGGTAGCATACAATAATATGGGCAAAATTATAGCCTTATACACAGCGATCTTTGTGTGCAAGCGCAGATCATGCGAGTCCCAAACTCTTTTCCGTAACATGCCAAAAGATGCCGCAGCCTTTGCAATTCTTGAGGAGATTTCAGTTTCGAGGTGGTTATCGTTGCGAACAAAACTCCCTAGATACCGAAAAGACGTTACTTCCTCGAGAGCTTTACCGTCTAAAGTTATCGGTGTTGGGTCTGGTGTTGTACCACGTGCAGGTTGTTTGAGCACTTGGGTCTTCGACGCACTTATGACCAAGCCAAACCTTTGACACGACTCGTTTAGGCGATTCAAGTAAATTTGCAGGCTGTTAACATCACTGGCCATCAAGCAAACATCGTCAGCATAAAGGGTGTCGACGATAGAGAACTCCTGTACTGATTTCTTTGCTCTAAATCGCCCTATGTCAAATACACTTTTATCTGTTCTGACGTTTAGGCATATCTGACCAGTATTGTCACTATAAGAGTCTCTCAATACGATGGCGAAGTAAAAACCAAAGAGAGATGGAGCCATGACACATCCCTGTTTAACGCCACTGGTTACTAGAAATTGGTCCGTGAAGTCTGTCTCGTGCTGCACCCTAGCCATCATGCCATCGTGAAATTGGCGCACTAAATTAACAAACTTCTCAGGACAACCAGCTTTAGTGAGTACGGTCCAGAGTGCAGATCTCGGTACACGGTCAAAGGCTTTTTCTAAGTCGACAAAACACATATTAAGTGGGCGATGTTGTTCCAAAGACTTTTCTTGTAACTGTTTGACGACAAAGATAGCGTCGACCGTACCTATGCCAGGGCGGAACTCACACTGGCTCTCAGGTAAAATGCGTTCCGCTAGTTCTCCCAGCCGATGATTTATAACATGAGCCAATATCTTGCCAGCCGCACTGAGTAATGAGATACCCCTGTATGATCCACAATCAGAAGTATCTCCTTTTCCTTTATATAATTTACAGATAGTGGCGTCCTTCCACGCTTGCGGAACATCGCCAGTATCCCAAATTCGCAACACAAGCTCAAATAGCCTATTTTGAACGCTGGGTCCACCATATTTGTACAGTTCAGCCGGTAGGCTATCCGAACCTGCGGCTTTACCATTTTGGAGTCGATTAACCGCAACGAAAAACTCCTCAAAGGATGGAGGGTCATCAAGCTCTGGGCACAAAGGCAGAGATGGAAGAGAGCTTATATAGGTGAGATCAGCACCATGTCCAGCTGGGTTCAGCACTTCACTGAAGTGCTCAGCCCAGCGACTTAGTACATCATTGTGATCAGTCAGTCGTTTTGATTTATCACGGGAGAAGATGGGTGAAGTTTTTTTGAAACGTGGCCCGAAGATAGTTCTGAGACACTGGAAGAAAAGACCGGTCTGTTTGATATTCGCCAGATGTTCCAATTCTAAAGCTTTCTTCGACCACCAACGGTCTTTGAGGTCACGAATCTTAGATTTGAGCTGTTTTTGAATAGTTTTTCGCTGAGGATTTGTGGAGGATGCTTTCTCTAAACGCCTTGAATCTTTGATGAGTGTCATGATCTCAGCATCGGAGTCATCAAACCAGTCTTGATTTTTCTTCTCTGGCCTTCCGACCACCTTTTGGGCTACATTGTGAAGTGATTGCGCTAGGGAGCGCCAATGTTCATCAATTGAGCCCGTGGTGTTCAATGGTGTTATGTTTAACTCGGCGTTAAAATCCTCTTGAGCCTTTGATGAATTTGACAGCTTTGCAAAGGCCAGCCGTGCTGGAATTTTATGTTTTGCTCGGCGAGGCGGCTTATAGCTGAGGTGCACTTTCGACCTTATTAAACGGTGATCAGTCCATCCTTCAGCGCCCCGCATTGCTCTGGTGATAGATACGTCTTTCAAATCAGCTCTGCGAACAATGACATAGTCTATCAAATGCCAGTGTTTAGAGCGTGGGTGCATCCATGATGTCTTATACTTGTCAGCCATTCGGAAGAAGGTATTGGTAACACACAGGTTAAATTCTGCACAAAGAGATAAGAGCAGCTCTCCATTAGTGTTACATTTACCGACCCCGTGCCGTCCAAGGACCTGTTTCCAGACGTGATAATCAGAGCCAACTCGAGCATTAAAATCACCTAATAAAATGATTTTATCGCTGGAAGGTATGCCTCTTAAAACGTTTTTCAAATCATCATAAAACTTCAATTTGTCTTCATCATTATACGTCATAGTAGGAGCATAGACACTAATTAGATGTAGATATTTGTTGGTACTGATATGTAATCGAAGTGTCATAAGTCTATCATTAATACCTTTAGGCATTTCTACAAGTGTCTTGACAATGCTGTTTTTAATAGCGAATCCAACTCCACTGCTAGCTCGCTCAGTGGAAGTTTTGCCTATCCAGTAATAAGTGTACCCACCGCGGTCTTCGCAGAGCTCACCGCTGTCTGATAGGTGAGTCTCACTCAAGGCAGCTATATCAATATTATATCTCTGTAATTCCCTAGCGACAAGCGCAGTTTTGCGCTCTGGGCATAGATTAGTTGGACTGTCTAAAAGAGTTCGGATATTCCAAGTTGCAATATTAAAATAATTTGAATTTAGGATTTGAGATTTTTGATTTTTTCTACTTGTTTTTCGACCGCGATTAAGTCGGTGCCCGATGACCGCGGTTTGCCATCCGGGTGAAGGGTGGAAGCGGACTATGTTTGGGCCACCTTTTCTAGGCCCCTCCTCTGTGCAGAGGTAAGCAGAGCGATCCTAAATAGGGCTGCTTAGTCATCAGATGTGCTGCCGAACCATCCTCCCGCCCCAGTCGAGTCCAGAAGCGACCACTCTCATCTGACCGCCATATGTGCAGGTAGACAGCTAGGAACCAGATACACCGTGCTCCGAATTCCCACCACCATCTCCCCATCGCCATAGGTCTTTTGCTCGTAGTCCATATTCTAGCCAAGGTTCATCTGCGCGTGAGTTGTTTAAAGTGAGTAAGCGGTTGCGCTGGTGCAAACCCACTCTCTCGTCCCATTCTACCAGTATCCAGTGGATCAGTTACCTGATACGACCGGTGGTAGTAGAGATGCAGTGAATTGGCCGTCAACCATATAAGATCCTGGTTGACGCCCTTAAAGGCGCATCACATCACCTTGCTACGTCGCCGCGAATCGCCGGAGTCATTAGTCTATCGACTGTGCCCGCCTTCCGCACCGATGCAGACTTTGTGTACTTTTCGGGGGATCTCCCGAATAGCTGTTGAATTGAAAAGTTTATATAGACTGTGTGGCCAGCCCTAGTGTCAGAGTTATTAAGCCGCCGAAAGGCCTCCATTGGTATTTTTAAGAACAAACAGCCGGTGATACCGAAGACGATGCAATCAGTCGATTCGTGCGGCGTGCGTCGGCTGCTTCACCGCAGACCATCAGAGAGTACAATTTAGAGATGGCCATTAAAGATCGGAACGCGGCGGTGATGGAGGCCCTGGGCCGAGAGTAGGCGACAGATTTATGTAATTAGACGATGTGAGTGCAGTCGCTGATAGAGTCCGATAAACCGAGGGTATCTATTTGCCCTCAGTTTATCGGTGCATCTGGAAACCCCATCTAAAACCGGGCTCTACCAGTGACTGCATTCACAGAAATACTAGTATTTCAGTAGTTAGAAATAAGAGTTGTGTGCATACCTTGAGCATTCATGCTCACCATCGAAGGCTCCTTCTTGCGGCGGCGTCGTGTGGCGGGTCGCCCTCTTCCCCAACATATGGTTGAGGAGGGCGATGGCTGGCACATGCGTCATACTCGTGATCGGGTGCTGCTTGCGGGTCGCTGGTTTGCTCGTGGTATGCACGCAACATAGTAATAAGTACTTAAATTAAAATAAAATCATTTTCCCGTAACGATAATTAGTAAACAATAGTTTGTAATTATGACAAAGGTCACGGACCCTGGTGTCTGTGGAGAATAAAATTAAATAAAAAAAAAAAAAAAAAAAAAAAAAAAAAGAACAAACAGCCGGGACCTACAATTTAACGTGTCAACCGACCCATGGTAGCGCTCAGAAAAAAATGCCACTCACGGTCACCCATCCGAAGACTGACCTGTCGTCAAACTACGCCACGAGAGCTCCCACTGCAGTGACTGGGCCAGTGATGCTCTCGACCGCGAGAAATGGATAGAGGAAGAAAGGCTTTTGCCCTACAGTGGGATAATCACGCCTAAAAATGAAAATGAAATAAGTGAAAATTACCGCTTCTAAAATATCGGATAAGTGAACTCCGGTCTCAATGATACCATTGTAGCCTGAGACTTGGTCTCTTGAGCCCGGAGTGAAACATCCGAGGCGTCAACTCAGCAAGTGCGTAATTTCAAAACTTCGGAGTCAAGTCCGGCGGCGGTGCGGCGGTGCGGCGGGTACCTGGTCGAAGTGGTTGGAAGCTGGGAATTATTGCACACCTCTTGGAAGTTGCATGCTTGAATTGGAAGCGATAAATCTGGGTATACTCTGAAGTATGTAGTGCTGGAAACGAAATGGGAATATTTAATAGTGAACTTAGAGTTATGGAAGGATTAAATTTAAATTGTTCATTTGTAACGGACTTTTATTTAGTGTGACAATAATCTATCTATCTAATCTAATCTCTCAGCTCAGATACTAATAATTAAACAATAATAACAAGGGCCGAGGGTAACACAAATCAAAAATGCATAAAATCTATCGTTTGGAGAGAATCAAAATTCAGAGGATTAAAATTCAATACAAGATTTCACCTCCACTAATCTAATAAATGGTGATTTCAAAATAGACACAGAAAAAAACATTAACAGATTTACTATAAGTATGAGGAATCAATATAACCAACCCCATAGAACGGCTATGATTATGATGCCAGTATAATATGTATATTCCACTGACTGCTTGCAACTTTGGAGTTAGTGAAATAAGTATAATTATTTCGTGATTGTTTTGCTTTTCGCGAGCACTGGGTAACACTGCTTCAATTTCAGACAAACAGACAATTTTTTATATAAGATCAAAGTAGTATTTTATTAATATTATTAATTTTACTTCATTGGATAAAAATATTCTGATGAAAGCCCGAAAAAAGGAGGTCCTGAAATCGAGATCAAAATCAAACTTGTTTGTATAAGCTGTCCCACCACTGGGCGTGGGCCATCTTCTTATTGTGAGAAAAGTAAGGCCATAGTCTACCACACTGGTCAAGTGCGGGTTGGTAGATATCACACATTTTCAAGTGTAACAACTCTCAGCCATGTATATTTCCTCAGGTTTTCTTTCACTGTTTGAAGTTGGCGACAATCAATATACCTACGCACATAACTTCGAAGAGACAGAAATGCGTGCGGTGGGATTCGAACCCAGGACCTGCGGATCGCAAAATACATGGTTGCCCAACTAGATTCCCAAAAATTTCACTAGGCTGTCGGAAGCTTTACTTGACTACTAGGTAAGTAAGTTCGTATAGACTGAGTGGCCAGCTCTAATTTCAGAGTTATTAATTATATTAATATTATAACTTGACTACTGGAAACTTTACTAAGCTGCCGGAAACTTCGAAAACGAGATAAACATTACAATAAATATCCATAGATAAAAATAAGATTAATTTCGGCGAGTATTATTCTAATTTAAGCTATCTCCTGATTTCTTCAAGAAACATGATTTGCCGCCTATAAACTCCGATACTATATCTAACCAAAATAACTTCATTGCAAAACGCTTTTCAACCGTTATTGGTAAAAATATTTTTGTATACATATCGGACCACCTTAAAACATCGGGTAAAAATAACATGTACCTAACATGATGTTGATGGACCTCCGATCGAGACATTTGCACGCAGAGCTATTTATCTCTACAAATAAAAATCACATCTTGCTATTTCAAAAAGACATAGAATTTATTTTATTCGCTTCAATGCATTACGTTCTCGGCTTATAACGATTTGAATAAATTTGCCTCGACTGAAGCTAGCTCTTGTTATTTTTAACCCCCCCCCTCTAATGAGGGGTATTATAAGTTTGACGTGTGTATTTGTATATCTGTGTGTTTGTCTGTGGCATCGTAGCCCTCAAACGGATGGACCGATTTTGAACTAGTTTTTTATTTATTTTAAAGAGGACTTGATCGAGAGTGATGACGGATACACAGATACACACGTCGGGGATTACAAACATTTTATTTTTTGCAACGTTTACCATTAAAAAAATTGAGTATAATTTATTGGAAATTGGATATTTACTCAAACTAAGTAAACTAACAGGGAGTAAGTAAAATTCTCCATCCACCGCGCCAGTATATCACGTAAATAATTTATATCAACTTACCGCATAAATTAAACTTTCTCCCAACAATTCGGGGAGTTCCCGGCTTCCAAACTGTCACCCTTCAGTATTATTATATTCGGTGTTATTGTGCTTATTGTGCGTCAATATTTATCTCTCGCGCCGACGCTTTTAGGGCCGTAATCCTTTGGCAAAAGTTTCAGCTGTCGCCTGAAATGGGAGATAGTGAGAGCCGGTTAATTGATTGCTTGGAAATTTTAGGTGAGGAGACTTTGGTAGATTTAGTTAATGATATAATACAGAAGTACTCAATTTTAGACATCCACAGCTAGTGCAAAATAATGTTCTTGAAATTATGTTAAATTTAAATAATAAATTAATATAACAAGAACTAAAAATAGTAAAAAGTGTTTCAGAACTAAAAATAAAAAATACTGTCTAGAAGCACTTAAAACTAAGTTATTTGTTTTTTTTTGCAGTTTCACCAAAGATAAGTGTTAACTGCTATTTAATGTATTTAGATAATAAGGACAATATTATCTAAACAAATTAATTATGTAATATAAACATTTTTATATAAATAATTGTATTACTTACGCACAAAAAAATTTACTAATGTTTCTCAGACTTTTACTCACTACTTACTATGGAAATTAACGTGGTTTTCACTCACTACCTTCAAAAAACTACATATTTTAATCACAAATAAATACTGTACATATTAAATATCGTACATAGCTTACAATATATAAATATTATGTAAGTATTTATACAGCCTGTTCCGTTCCAATGCTTAGCAAAGGTTTTAATATTATGTTTCCATTCTTCTCGGTCTTACTATTTTTGTCTCCAATCTCTGCAGAAGGAGTCTATCTATTCACATACCCAATTTTAATCAAATCCAGTCACACATACCTGCTTATAAAAAAAAATTACATGAGTATTACTTTCACTCAAAAGGAACTAAATCAACCAATACCCTCTTAGACTATAAACATCAAAATTTACTGGTAACACGAAAGGATTCTAATACGTGTGAAAGTGTGATAAGTACTCCTAACATTACGTCACACTCTGTTACACACTCTCACACTCTATTACACACCTTTCATGTTTTCAGCTAAAGCTAAATTATCCTAAACGCGTTTTTGGCGTCAAGTATCTTTTAAATTAGTACTTCGAATTATGTAGGTCTAAGTAGTAATTTTGCAGGATATGGTACGTGTAATTTCAGTTAAAAGGGTATTATTATCATTACACATACTTAGGACATATTATCTGGGGGCACGGCCGTGCCCCCGCCATGTGAGCGAGCGGGTGCGTACGGCCGGGACTATCTTTACAGGAAGAGATTCGTCGGACTCGAAGCGATTTTTCGGATTTTTAGACCATCATAGCTTCGGCCCCGATAACACTAAAGAGTTAAAATTTTCAGGATCAAGTGTGGTCAGTGGATTAATACAATATGAAAAAAAATATTGTATCTAGCTTTTATACTTTCTATTTTATTGATATCTAAAATACGCCGATTTGCCGTTGATTAACCAAAAAAATAAACGACTTGCTGAAGTCCTAGAAAGCTGAAATTTGGTATGTAGGCTAAAATTTGCACACAAACAATGCTAAAACTAAAACAATTGTAACTTTCACCCTCCAACCCCTATTTGAGGGTGATCCCGTTATTTTCATCAATAATATATCAATAATTTATATTACTTCCTGAAGTCGTAGAAAGCAGAAATTTGGTGTGTAAGCTAATATTTACACATTAATATTTCATATTTCTTAGAAATACTCTTTATTATACCGAATAAACCGAAAACCGAAACCGAATACCGAATACCATTTACCATTTATCGAATATTATTTTCTTTATTATTTTTTATTTTTTTAGATGCGAGAAGAGGTTGAAAACGGTTTGATAATTATTTATTTGATTGCTTAAGAAATTATGGGGCTTATATGGAAGTTCAAAGTCACGTAACGAGCTATGGAGAGGGTTATGCTCGGGGTTACTCTGCGAGATCGCATCAGAAACGAAGAGATCCGTAGACTTACAAAAGTCACCCACATAGCACAGTAGATTGGCAAGTTGAAGTGGCAGTGGGCAGGGCAGGGCATGTAGAAGGGCCATATAGAAGGTAAGGGCCGTCAGTTCTACATGCCCTTATAGATCCCTTAGGGATGCTTATAGTTTTCTTAACACGTTGCTTTGGATGTTCGTACATTGCTTAGGATCTTCTTTCAAATATTACAAATTTTATCACGGCGCGTACTTTAGACTTTCCGGTTTAAATATTACGTAAAAGTACAGAAACCTCGTTAAGCGAGTCAAACTCGTGCTTGGCCAGTTTTATTATTATTGCCCACAACACCTAAACGAACCAAATTACGAATTTAAGTCACGTATGACACGCTATCGAGTGACTGTAGTAATTACGTTAGCTCAATAAAGATTAAATTGTTTTACGTTCGCGCTTAATAAACCTATTACCGTTCACTATCTAAACTATTCGATTGCGGCATTAATTACTATTTATTGAGCTAAAATACTTAACTCTACATAGTATGTTTGAGAATTTACCATGTTTAAGTTTTGAGTATTTTAATTTACTAGTAGCTCTAAGCCTAAATAAATAAGTACATAAGAATAATAGTTTGTCTGTCCATATTTTATGTCCACATAATATATGGACAGACAAATAGACGGACAGACATGGCGAATCTATAAGGATTACTTGCAGTTACTATTGAACCCTAAAATAATTTGGTTGATTTGCCCCGAGAAAATATCCCTTTAATCAGATGATAGTCGTTTGCAGTTTTGGTGATACGTTAAATAGTTATTTGTTACGCAAGGCTGCAAAGTTGGTTTTTGGGGCGAGTACTTGTATTGAAACCTGAGCAAGCGAAGGACTCTAGGATTAGAAAATATAGAATCCTGAGCGTAGCGAGGGTTTCAAAAGTACGAGATGCAAAATAACTTTGCTGCCGAGTGAAACACAAATTTTTTCACCTCACTACAGCGAGGAAAACGCTAGTCCAGTGCTGCCTCCTGTGGCTGGTCAGTGCGATTATTCAAAGAAATGAGGTTGGCGCACTGACATGAAATAAGTATTTAATGCATTTTCAGTGGACTTGCGGTATAGAAAAGTATGGAATAGAAAGGTTCGAATTTTAAAAACTCTTTCCACGCTAGCGGACAAAATGCACTTTTCCACTCAGATTTCTAATGACAAACAGAATCTTTCCGAGCTTGTGAGGTGAAAAATAAATTATAGGGCTGCTCTGATTCATATTCCAATACTATTTTAATTTAGTATTAGGCTTGGCCAATACTAGACGTAGAATAAATTATGATAGTGTAAAAAACTGAAACAACTAACTTCAATTTACATATTATTATTCCAGTTATTTTATTGGTAAAGCCAAACCAACCAACGTACCCATTTCAACTAGTTTGCAAACGTATTATCCTTTCAATTAGATAAAAATATCCAATCGGCTTTTAAATGGCTGACTTATGCGCTGACAAACATATTAAAAAATACAACCTAATTGAGAACCTCCTCTGTTTTGAAGTAGTTTTTGAAGTAAAAACTTCTTTAGCGGCGTTGGGCATTTTTGGGATGGGTAAAAAATTTTAAACTCGCGTCAGGTGTCACCTGAACTGATCGAAAATTCGAGTCCTAAGACGGCGCAAGGTGCTTGCTAGTTCCAGACCAACGTACTAGATGGCGCTTTTGCCATTTTATTTTTTAGTTTTCACTTCTGCCGGAACTCCCGGCGTGCAACCCGTTGTTTTTTTTAAGGTACTAGATCCCACTACTGGACAAATATCTCCCCCATTTCCTTCTATTTCTCTCCATTTGCGTTCCATTGCTATTTGGGACCAGTCACGACACAATGTGTTGAAGTCGTCCCGCCAGCGGCAGCGCTTTCGGGGCCTTCCCGGAGGCCGTCCATCTTCGGGCACTGCGTAAAAGTAGTTAATTTGTAAATATTATGTGTACTTAATTTGTTTGCGAATGTTTTCCGTCCTTGATTCTAGCTTGTTCTGAACCGGAAATATCTCTAAAAGAAAATGCCTTCAGTTCGTTTGCGGGTAAATATGCCGATACAAGAACGCACGACTCGCCACAAAAACATATAACTTACGAAGGTCAGACTTTTAACTAGTTGGTTGCGAAGGTCGAAAAGTTTCGGGGAAACATCTTTCTGGTTGAGATAGAAACAGCGGTGTGGGTACATCGCTTCACGAATATTTCAAAGAGGGAAAAGGAAAGACTGACTACTTATTATGCTCACTCAAGCTATGGACAATTCTGTGGTACATAGTAATATTAATTATATTTATGGATGGATGAAACTGTCAAAATATGGCGTTATGACGTTATTTATCACGGACGCAAAATGTTTTTTTTTAATTACATTTATTTATTCATTTTTAGGGTTCCGTACCTCAAAAGGAAAAAACGGAACCCTGATAGGATCACTTTGTTGTCCGTCTGTCCGGGTGTCAAGACCTTTATCTCGGGAACGCGTGAAGGTATCGAGTTGAAATTAAAACCATGTATGCAGATCCATAGTCTCTTGCTGCAGAAAGAAAAATAAAATTTCTCAGTTTTCGTAAAAAGAAGTTACAGCCGAATATGTCAAGGGAATCAAAACCTATAAACCTACTTCCCGTTGACTTAGAACTAATATCCGAAAACTGGACATTTTTAAT
Source organism: Lycia hirtaria (assembly GCA_947563715.1). Lineage (NCBI taxonomy): Eukaryota > Metazoa > Arthropoda > Insecta > Lepidoptera > Geometridae > Lycia > Lycia hirtaria. The sequence goes on from OX387375.1 coordinate 34,583,456, forward strand.
TAAATCACAAAAAATGTGTTTTTATGCAAGGAACGAGGGCCCAAATTTTAAAGTGAATTAACCGTATCATGTGGAGTATCATATGAAAGAGCTTCATTAGCATAAGCTAAAACAGGTTTTTAAATATTTTTACAATATATATTTTTCGGCTTATGAAGGAAAATATAAAAAAAAAATGATTTCCCCTTTTTATTTAGTTTGTACGGAATCTTCGGTGGGCGAGTCTGACTCGCACTTGTCCGGTTTTTTAATAGTATTTATTATTTTGAAGTCGATTAAAAACGGTCGTCAAAGCTCATCACCGCTCATGTCACTGCTATCAAACAAATGAAATGTAAGGTGTAGACACTGCTCTGCTGTTGCGATGAACGAAGTGGGTGTTCAAAAGCCCATATCTTGAAAACTACTGAACGGATTTTGATAAAACTTACAGTGACTCCTAAGTTGATAGATATTTTATTCAGTTAAAAATAATTTTTGAAATAGGACTTATAGTTTCTGCGTAATGCGTGGACAAACATACAAACATACATACACTTATGAAATTTGGCACACATGTTTAGAAGCTGGTATAGACTAACATATACAAAAATCGTACGATTCTGACAATATTACAAACATACAGGTCGAATTGATAACCCCATATTTCTTGGAAGTCGGTTAATTAAAAAGCGTAATGAGTTAACAGATATTTTAAATTTTATTAAACTTAAGTCTTTAATTAACTGCCTAATACCAATTTAAATCAAAGTTCTAGAGTGGTATGATCATACTTAATCTGATGGAGCAAAGAGTATGTTATATATAATTAATAAGCTTTTTATTTTAATATCCTTTATGCCAAAGTCCTTTCACGATTCCGTTTTATTTCTTCAAAGACGAGCTACGAAGAAAAATAGAAACGCAACGCAAAAAGGGCGAAATCTCGGCACTCACCACGTGCTGTGGCAATTTCTCTTGGCTCTGAAAATTATCCTTCACCCGTGTTGGTAAAAGTGAATATGTTGCGGATATTAGCTTTGTGGTTCAAAAAGACACTTCTCTGCTCTGCTCTGCTTTCAAACACATTGTTTCATTTTATAGACTAGACATTTTATCATACACTATCGGATGAGTAACAGTGTAGTTCAAGGTCGTAAGCACATTTCTAGAACATGTTATTACGTAAGCACATTTCTAGAACATGTTATTACGACTACAGACAGCATAGTCTGTTTTGTATCTGGTTCAAATTTAACGCTTCTGATTAGGTTAGTTTTCCAGAAAATGCATTATAATATAGCATTATTTAGATTAGCTTTCCGAGAATTGCGTTATAATATGGCAGTATTTAGGTTAAATTTCCAGGAATTCTGTCATAATATGGCAATATTTATAATATAACTGTCACTTAACACCAGGTGAGTTGACGGTCAAGCGCACGCCTATTTTGTCTTCTATGCTATTAGTACAGTTTTACGCACACTGTGCTTTACTCATCGCGTTAAAGATTCAGTAAGTTGCGTTTGAAGTCGGTTTTTTAATAGAAAAATTATTTCTTATCTACGTATCTTCATTTATAATTAGAAACTATAAACCAAGCAATTTGTTATTAGTGGCAACAAACATATTACAGTTGAAAAAAAAACTGAAAAAACCGACGTCAAAATACGCACCGCACATACGCGACTTGCTGTTCACTTTTCTACAAGCGCTTGGATGATATTTTACCAGTTATTTTGTTATAAATACCAAAGTACTCCATTGATTTTGATAAACTTTATATAGGACATCTACCAAATATAAAAAAAAACATCAAAATAAATGCACAATTGGCTAAGTAGGTGAATAAACATACAAAAAAAAACATACAGGCCTAATTAATAACCTCCTACTTCTCCCTCCTCCTTTTTGGAAGTCGGTTAAAAAGATGAAGTTTTCACAACACACACGATGACGTCAATATCTTAAATGTAAACGCCAATTACAGCATGTTGCGTCGTTTACACAAATACCTATTTTATGGTTGTTTTACGAGATAATAAACATGGATTAAGTTAAAAGTGCCGTAAAATGAGCCACGCTAGATGAGAAGTACACTTATGTTATTGCTGCTTAACTTTGTTGCTTGGTGTGTTTTTAACGTACTTACTGTACCTACTTATCCATTTTTAGAGTTCCGTGGCCAAAGGGTAAAACGGGACCCTATTACTGAGACTTCGCTGTCTATCCGTCCGTCTGTTATCAGGCTGTATCTCATGAACCGTATTAGTTAGAGAGTTGAAATTTTCACAGGTGATGTATTTCTGTTGCCGCTATAACAACAAATACAAAAAAATGGAATAAAATAAATATTTAAGGGGGCTCCCATGGCAAACGTGATTTTTAGGGTTCCGTACCTCAAAAGGAAAAAACGGAACCCTTATAGGATCACTTTGTTGTCAGTCTGTCCGTCTGTCTGTCTGTCCGTCTGTCTGTCTGTCCGTCTGTCCGGGTGTCAAGACCTTTATCTCGGGAACGTGAACGTGAAGGTATCGAGTTGAAATTAAAAGCATATACGCAGATCCATTGTATCTTGCTGCAGAAAGAAAAACAAAATTTCTCAGTTTTCGTAAAAAAAAGTTACAGCCGAATATGTCGTAAAAATGCACATTTCGACACTCACAGAGGAATCAAAACCTATGGGGTACTTCCCGTTGACCTAGAACTCTGAAATTCGGCATGAAGCATTATGTTAGAGTACACATATAGGAAAAAATCCGAAATCTGGACATTTTTAAATTAATCACAAAAAAATAGTGTTGTTATTCAAGGAATTAGGGCCGAAATTTTAAAGTGAATTAACCGTATCATGTGGGGTATCATATGAAAGAGCTTAATTAGCATAAATAAAACAGGTTTTTAAATATTTTTACGGTGTATATTTTTTGGTATAAAAAGGAAAATAAAAAAAAATGATTTCCCCCTTTTATTTACTAGTTTGTACGGAACCCTCGGTGGGCGAGTCTGACTCGCACTTGTCCGGTTTTTTTGCTCGTTTTTGCTATTAATTATTTATGATATTTTGATAACGGCAACAGGTAGACGCTTGAAATATTCACTAAATATTGAGTTATTCACTTTAAAAATAAATAAATAAATTAAAATAAAATTAATATTTATCCCATACAACAGACATAATTTTTTTGCCGTTTTTATAGATTCGTGCGTGAGTCCGACTCGCACTTGGCCGGTTTTATTGTATATTGTTTGTACACCCGTGCGAGACGTCACCTGCCGGTCCCAGTGGAAGACCAACGCAGGTTGGAACTAGCATCTTGCTGAGCTGGGGCCGGGATGTGACAAAAAACTCCAGTCTAATACCTATTTCCATTTTTGTTTGTATGCTCCTCATTTTGTTTAATGTGTGTATGTTTTGTTTTAATGCCACAAAATTATCTATCGTCTATTTGCGCATGCAAAATTTCAGGACGATTGGAAATCGGAAAGTGGTTCGGATCTAACTTGAAAATTTGATTACAGACGTTACAGACAGACAAACACCAAGACCAGGATTTAGGTAAACTAAATAAAAGCTTTTAAAAAATCATTTCATCTAAAAAAAAATATTTATGAAACCTATATTCCAGACAAAGGTCAAACCATACTAAGCCTGCGGTAATCCTCATACTTAACATCGTACACGAATATACGTAACACCAGTGTCGCGGGGTGATCCATTTTGCATGAAATATGGCTCACCCGGGATATGAAAAAGTACGGCGCTGTGACGTCATTCCGGTAACGCGAGATAAAATCACATGTGACGCATTTTCAAATACGTCTTGTAACTGAATACGTAAATGTTGGCCCGCCGGAAATGTTCGGGTGGAGAGTGAATTTGTTTTATTTTAGAGCGGGATACAGGAGCGCAGTATCTTTTCAGATATCAGTTATACTGGCGACTGAGTTGTGAAAAAACATATATTTACCTATACATCAACCAATTTAAAAGATTTCAAATAAAAACTTTAAAAAATATTTCTCCTATCAAAATAAAAAAAAAAACATTTCTCACTTTTCTAATATCCCTACCTTTAATTGTGATATGCGAGAGAGATAGTTGCGCGCGTTGAGTGCATTGCATGATACGGTGTTTAGTTGTTGTATATAATTATAGTTTAAAAAACTGAAGAAAAAAAAACGACTTCAAAACACGCAATATGTATGACGCCTGTAGAAAAGTGAATAGCAAGTCGCTTATACCTATGCGTACATACGCGACTAGCTATTCACTTTTCTACAGTTGTTTGGATGATACTTTACCAGTTATTTTGTTATAAAAATCAAAGCACTGCATCGATTTTGATAAAATTTGTATGGGACCACCTCTGAAGTATGGTCTACAAACAACACAAAGAAACATCAAAATCAATGCACAATTGGCGAGTAATCGGTGAACAAACAAACAAAAAAAAAACAAACCGAATTGTTAACGTCCTTATTTTTGGAAGTCTGTTGAAATAACACGTTTCAGTCGTTTTATGTAATAAAAAAACTCCAACGCCAATTATAGCTGCTCAGTTTACAGCCACGATGAGAAAGTTTAAAAATTATAACAGAAAAACCAAATGCAGCTAAAACAAATACCTACAAATCGAAGAGTAAAATCACAACGTTATGTCCTTTTCTCCGTGGAAATACATCAATTTGCTGCAGCTTCCCGATAGCCGGCCTGATAAAAGCAGTTAGCACAAAAGGCGGTATAACGAAGTAGAAATCTGGGATGTATCCGCGGAAGGGATAACTGCAGATAAAAGGATCGTGTGGGATCATAGTCTGGAATGGGACGCCACTCACACCGAACTGTAACGATGGTTACACGTTAACGTTGATGGTTGGACGTGTGTCCTTCAATTGTAATATTTGGTGTACAATAAAGATATATTTATTATTATTTATTATGGTTGATTTTATAGTAAAAAAATCTATTTGCGAACAGAACCACCAAGCGTGGGAGTAAAGTTTAGGTAGCGAAAAGATAAGATAGCGATAAGTACCTATATCCGATAAATATATCGAAAAAAAAGAACAAAAAAAAACAGGTTTTCGTCTTACGTATAGATAAGTTACGTTATAGAACGAACGAGCGAAGCGAACAAAGGTCTCTGCAAGGTCTCTCAACTAGCATTTTTTTTCTTCTGTCTGGATATTTGTTTGTATTCGCGTCAGGTTGGTACAGGTCGTAATTCACTAATCTTGAAAAAAAATATTGCTAAATAGTTTTTTCAATCTTATAATTTATTAAATTAAATTTGTCGGCCGATTGTAATAAAATTTCGCAGATAGATATATTTGATACTGAATTCTGAACAAGAATTGAGAATATGTGCAGAATTCCTCACGATCACAGAAATTTTCTCTTCGTATAACTACTAATTATTATTGACATTCAAGACTTATTTTTATACCTGTGACGTCACTGAGCAACTGCTCACCGATAGCAGAGGGGATGCAAGCCGCTTCTAATCGGTTTTTTTTTAAATCCATAGTGAGAGCAGTCCAGTAGTGTACTTCTTAGGGCTGAGATGATGATGATGTGACTGAATGTACGAGTATGAATAAAGGTATATGAATTAAGAATATTACTCATTAGTTTCGTGCCTCATACGTCATATTATACATTCAGGGTCTTACCGAAAAATTTAACTCAGCAATGCTCAACACATTTTTTCAACTTCTCGTTGACACGTTATGACATTTGCGGAAAGAAGACAGAGAATTTGAGACGTTGATCAAAGTTAAGTGACGTCTTTTGGTAATGCAGTCACTTGCTTAGCTCGCTACATCAAATAAATATTAAATAAATAAATATGTGTGGATATTTTACACAACACCATCTAGCCCAAACTAAACGAAGCTTGTACTATGGAACTAGATGGCTGATAGAATACATAAATACTTTTTTTTGTAAATATATACGTATGATACATAGAAACACCCAGACACAAAACAAACATCCATGCTCATCACACAATAGATAAGTTCATGCAATATCACAGAATATTTGGCTTTTCATTACAGGTGAGTGTGAGAGAACGCCTGCAGTACCTAAGCCCCGGCGCTAGTGCAAGAGACTTCCAGGCTATGATTTATGGCTCGCCTCTCATTGTACCAGCACCGAGTTCCCAGATACAGCGGGTATGTTCCCGACGCAGCTCGGCTTATGAGAAGTTGAACCATTCGAAGAGAGGGACTAACTTAAAAGGCTTCTTGGTGTGAGCTCAGTGATAATGCCTGGGAGAGAATAGCTGTCTTAAGTGTAATGTTTTAAAACAGATGTAATTCAAATTTGTTAGATGCCATAATTTAAATTAAATCAAATACATCTATTTATTTATGCTATTATAGATGGAATTTTAATTGAAAAAAACATCTAACCATAAATATTGGAGATATATAGAAAGTAAACATAAAGTTAAGTAAATTTGTCATAATATGTGTAATTCTGACTTACCTGTAACATGTACTCGTATATTATTCAAGGTTTTAAATTAAAAATTAAATAGGTATTATTATTCTTCTTCTTATGAATTCGTATATACTCAATGACTGCATCACATGGACATAAAATCTAAAAAAAAAACACCGATATAGTGTCCTGGGTCGACCGATATTCATACACCATATTGCATAATAGATTAAAAAAAAAAACTAATGTTTTGCTTCGTTGTTACAATGGCAAAATTAATGGCAGTAAATATTTTTACATATAACTCCTCCTTGAATTCATAGACAATAAGTAAATCAAACAGTACTTTCGAAAAAAAATGTATTTTTCTGTGAAAAACAGTACGGTTCTGAAACTTTCCGTAGTGTACCAATACCGCTGTAGCAACCTAAATTTGCTTAATTTATTATGTTTAAATTCACCATTTCATTTTTCTAAATAAAACATAATTTCTGCAAATAAAAGTATCGACACAAGCAAAGCCGAGCGCACCGCCTTATTTAGCTTGCGGAATGCGAGCCCGCATGCATGCATTGCGCGCTCGCCTCTGTTTGGACTTTGGTTCCGAGCGTCTGAGTGCGAATCAGCTATCCGCTGCAAATGCATGTTATTTTTCATATTTGGCAATAGATAAAAAATTGGATGTTCAAAGTTGTATAATATTAGACGTGTATCCACATATTACATCGAAATATACAAAATTTAAGTGTAGTGCGTATTTAATTATTGCACCGGATAAGAAACGACTACACCGCTATTCTAAAAACTCGTTTATTTGCAGCCAGTTTGTACTAGATAAGCAAAAAAAAAAACAATTATAAGTTTAAAAAACTCAAAAACTCCGTAAATAAAACGGCTGAACTGATTTTCATGAAACATACACTTTCAATGAAATCCTTTTTCAAAAAAAAAAACTACATAAGATCAGTTCATCCGTTACGTTAGACATACGATGCCACAGATAGACACACAGATATACAGATACACACAGATATACAGATACACACGTCAACTTATAACAGCCTTCTTTTTGGATCGGGGGTTAAAAATCGGTTAAGGTACGCATATAGTAAATATTTATACAATCATGAATCTCCTTTGACTGACCACTGAGTAAAAATGTAAATTCCAAATCCCAATTTTCCGTATCCACCACTTTAAGTCCATTATCCTAATATCCCAAGCTCCAGTACGAGTGCATTATGAAAATCCTCCCCAATTCCATTCGAATCGGATCCCATGCAAATGAGACGCCTAAGTCTGTTGCGATATTAATCACTCGACACGTGACGTCACATCACGCCACGTGACGCCATATGACGCTATATCACGCCACATGACTATTCTAAGCGATCATACTTCCAAATTGTAGGGGAGACCGGGTATGGAAGTCACACGGGTTGGTTGTCACAGCGGCCATAACTGACAACTAAATGCACGAATGAATTCATCGACCGGTGTCGAAAGATCGCGAGAGCTATACCCCCCTCCATACTTTATCTCAGTCCACTCTGGCATGTCGTGACGGGACTACGCGCGTTTACTTTTTTCCGCCAGTTAAAGTATTTTTTCTGCATCTGTGTCAAAACTTGTAAGTATACTTTAATATTGTATATAAATATACTTCTTCGTGTATTGTTAATGAGAAATTTGTTGGTTATCGTAGTGTTAAAAGGTTTTTAGTTGAAACATTCATTTGAATTTATTTTGTAAGGTTATTTTCTAAAACATATTTCGGGGCAGGTTGTCTCAGGTCGACGAGGGCTGGTAGTCACATGTGACAACCAACCCCTTGCATGTCTGTTGACTTTTTGTTGGCTTTTTGAGGGTTTGCTATATAAATGCAATTATTTTTTTCAGAGCTAATATAATGCCAAGGCATCACAAAAGAAAATAATGCTGTCTTTTCCACCGCACTGCACTCATCATTTGCAGCCCATAGATAGATCGGTGTATGGACCTTTAAAAAAATACGTTAACAGCGCAATGGACCAATGGGTGGTAAATCATCCAGGGCAACATATGTCGATATATGAAATTCCAGGAATGATTGCGCAGGCTTTTCCGTTAGCAGCAACTCCGTCAAATATTCTCACAGGGTTTAAAGCCTGTGGTATTTGTCCATTTAATCGCGATATATTTCTAGAGCACGATTTCATTCCGTCTTCCGTTACAGATAGACCATTAATTACAGGGACTGATGACGAAATTGTACCCAATACTGTAAATCAAACCAATAACTCTGATCTTAACAGTCGTATTATGCCTGACAATGATAATACTTATCCTAATGATCCTGCAATGATTCCATGTGATAACCCTGATGTTGACGAACATGTAGCCCATTTAAGTTTAATCGTTGAAAGCGAATTATGTTACGAATAGGTCTTTCGTTATTTTAAGTTACAGTTACTTTTATAAAACATTTTTATCTCCAATAAAAATACTTATTTGATATAAATATGTGTGTATCATTGTATTTCCTCCTTATATTACTATGTGACTACCTACCCCAGCACCTGTGACAACCATCCCTGACACGGGGTTAAATGTCACACTTTTCTTTTTTCATAAAAATATAAATATTTCCTCAGTACATAATGTTAACAACAAAGTATTTATCTATTTTCAAACTAGGATAAATAGACTATCCTTTAATATATCATTTATCATCCTTGACTAAAACAAATGGTACTAAAAATGCAAAAGATATAAAATGTGACTTCCAACCCCGGTCTCCCCTACGAACAGAGTGCGTATTTGCATAAATGGTTATTTAGTCGGTGATCCGCTGAAAATCAAGTGGAATTATTGGTTGAAATATTTTTGTGCCTAAAGCATATAAAATAAAATAGTGTGTTATGGAAATATTTAACAGTTATCGACTATTTTATCACATAAAGATTATTTACACCATAACTTATCTGAAAAATACGTCTGTTGTTTTTTTTTATACACTATAGATCTACGATTGTCCACCAACTTGCCTGATGTTAAGCGATGGTGTGGCCGAGGATGAAGCTCGTCGATCTAGAAGATATCTATTCACTCTAGCCTTGAAAATTCCAAGATTGTAGGTCTCAGGAAACAGAGATGGCGGCAACGAATTCCATTTTAAAGATAAAGATAAAGATAAAGATAATTTATTTGCATACAACACGAGAATTTTATACAACAAGTGCATAAAAGATGTTACACTAAATTTAGTCGCTTAAAATCATGTTGTGCCGATTAGGCGTACAAATGTCAGGTAGACAGCATCATGCACATGCGAAAAATTATAAAATAATAATTATTATTATTTGTTATTAGATTAATACACAAACCAAAAATATCTATAATATGACAAAGCAGAAGCAATAAAAGATACACATAATGTCAAATAAAATTAAAATTTGTCATTTAAAAAATCATTGATAGAATAATAACACTTCTGCAATAACAATGCCTTCAACTTTTTTCTAAATAAATTACTATTCTGGTCTCTTATTGACTTAGGAATCTTATTGTAGATTTTAGGACCCATACATACGATGCTATTTTGCATCAGTGCTGTCTTTCCTTCATGTACGCGCCGTTTGTCTTGGTCGCGCCTATTTCTTACAGTAGTATCAGATAGTGTGGGGAATCGCTCCCGGTTTGTTTTTACAAAAAGGGCCGTTTCTAAAATGTATAAACACGGAAGTGTAAGAATTTTATACTTTAAAAAATAGGGCTTACAACTATCTCTTTTTTTGAGTTTAAACATTGAACGAATACAGCGTTTCTGCCTTTTAAAAATAATAATTTTATTTGTTGAATTTCCCCAAAAAATAATCCCGTACCTCAAAATTGATTCAACTAACCCATAGTAGGCTTTAAGTAAAGATTCTATATTTAGAGTACGAGCTAGTTTGGCGATGGCATATGTTTGGCTACTTATTCTTTTCGAAAGGTGCTCTATTTGTGATTTCCAATTCAATTTTCGGTCAATATATAATCCAAGAAATTTTGAGCTTTCTACTTCATTTATAATGTTATTGTCATATGCTACATTAATATTACCTTTGTTTGTTTCTCTTTGTCTAAAATGCATTATATTTGTTTTATTTAGGTTAATTTTTAAGTTATTGTTGTCAAGCCAAGATATAACTGAGGTCAAAGATTTAACAATATCGTTTTCATAAGAGTCAAGTGTTTTACATGCTACGGTGATAGTGCTATCATCTGCAAATAATGTCATAGGTTGAGATGTAGCATTAGGCAAGTCATTTATGTATGCTATGAATGAAAGTGGTCCCAGGACACTACCTTGTGGAACTCCGTACGCCACTTTGCGTTCATACGATCTATATATTTCTTCTGCTTTCGTGATAAGATTGACTCGACTGATTTCCGTGATTTGTATTCTATCTGCTAGGTAAGACTCTATCAAATCTAAAACGTTACCACGTATTCCATACGCTTCTAATTTACTAGCTAAGATTCTGTGATCTACGTAATCGAACGCCTGCGTCATATCACAGAATATGGCGCACACCGGAGTGCTTTTATCCATACATATTAAGACGTTTTTAATGAAATCGTATATGGCCATATTAATACTTCTATTTTTTCTGAAACCCTTTTGTTCATTGCATAGAATATTATTTTTCTCTAAATAATCATTTAACTCATTATAAACATACTTCTCGAAAATTTTTGAAAATATCGATATAAGTGCAATGGGCCTATAGCATTCCATTTTCTCTCTATTGTCTTTTTTAAATAAAGGTTTAATAATGGTCGTTTTCAGAGAACTCGGAAATGTGCCTGTGGATATACACAAATTAATAATATAGCTTAGAGGGGTACATACATACTCACTTACTGATTTTATTATGAAAGTTGAGATTTCGTCATCACCAACACTTTTAGTGTTTTTAAGGTTTTGTATTATTTTGCTTATTTCTTGTGGCGTGCTTGGTGCCATGAACATAGAATCTTTGCTATGATTTATATTAGCTGTCACTTTATATCCTGACTCAGGGACCGGTTTTATTTTATCTATGAAAAAATTATTAAATGCGTTGGCTATAGCTATCGGATCCGTTATATCTTCATTATCTTGTTCAATTTTTGTTATGGCTTCTTTAGGTAAATTTAATTTGGTACTATTTATGATTTGCCATGCAGTTTTTGACTTGTTATGAGATGAATTTATCTTAAAGTTATTTTGTGCCCGTTTAGTTAGAACAATGATCTTTCTAAGACGTTTTGAGTAATTAAGGAAGATACTTTTATTAGTTTTTGTAGGATTCAGTCTATATTTCCAAAGTAAATTTCTTTTGTTTTTGCTACAAATTTTTATGCCACGTGATAACCACTTTATGGATTTATTAACTCTAATAATAACTGTTTTATATGGAAAGCACAAATTATAGTATAGTTTGAAGTTTGAAAAAAAGTAATCATATGCAAGATTTGCGTCAGAAAAGCTGTATAGTTCTTGGAATAAAACATTACTAAGACACATTTTAAATTTATTAATATTTTCAACAGAATAATCACGCTGCTTTTTCCTCCAGAATTTAAGTAGCGCGTTTTTATGGACTGGGAACTTCATTACTAAAGCACTGTGATCAGATAAATCTAATTCGTGCACTTCCGTATTACAAATCTTTTTACAGTTATATGCCATATTATCGATACATGTTTGGCTTGCAAAGCGAGTCGGTTGTTTCACCGCCAATTTAAAATTATGGTTTCCTAGAATTGATTCGAAGTCTGATGTCAAATTAGATGCTTTTAATATATTAATGTTAAAATCACCAGCAATGACGATTTGTTCATATTTTTTGTTACTCGTCATGCTCAATATTTTATCCAGTTTACATAAGAAAGTTTTTAAATTTGATGTTTTAGGTACTCTGTATAAACATATTATCAATAATTTATGTCTAATCAATTCTACGGCACAACACTCAAATACACTGGTCAGTGATTTTTTTTTTAATTCCGGAACCTCTCTCCATTCATGTCCATTCCTCACTAAGATACACGAACCACCTTTATTTGTACTGTCTCTGCAGAAAGATGCAGCTAGTGTATAATTAGGAACATAAACATGTTGCTCGAAACCAGCCATTATATTATGCTCCGTTATGCACAACACATCTGAAATAATACTCTTTTCTGCTAGTTGATCCAGGGCAATTACTAGTCTGTCTGTCTTGTTGATGAGACCCGCAATATTTTGATGTAGAATATGAAGGTAATTATTCACGAAAAAATGAGGATTTGTTTATATTATTATTGAGTGGTTCGATAACATCCTGATTATTATTATTTCCGTTGTTTTTTACTATTCCAGTGAAATAGTTTTTTAATGTCTTGAAATTTGTCTGCATACCAAGCTTGTTGATTGTACCAGAATTCCTAGAGAACATAGTATGATCGTATTTAAGTTTCCTGTTCGAGTCAAATATATATGCGTAGTTATGTGTTAATGCGTCGAGATATAAAAGATTGTTGAAGTTTTCTACTCGTCGATTATATAGTTCCGTCATTTGTCCGTACTTGTATGTAGGTAGACATATTACTATATTTGTATTATTGACTTTCTGTAAAGTCTCTCTAATCATAACGACCAAGTCAAAATAGTTGTTTGTCGTTTTAAAATCGTCTTCTCCTATTATTACTATGCAAACATCTTTCATTGTAAAATCTGCTACTTTTAACTCTATACCCGTGAAGAGTGAGTTTATATTTCCATGAGGCTGAAGATAGTGGCAGAAGTTTTTAACGCTGCCCCACGTGTCCTCCGCAATTGATAGTAACTTATTACGTTTATCACAGCTTAGAATACAAATTTTAGGTGTAAGTATTGACTTCAGTCCTGATGCCTTTTGTTTTGGGTCAGGTTTCGGTATTTCGTTACTTTTATCTCGTACTTTTGGTAATAGTTCTACGTTTTTTCCCGTAACTTCCTCTATGTCAGCGTTATGCGTCAAGTCAATATGTCCCTGTCGTTTGACAGACTTCTTTTTTGGTGTCACCTTTTTCTTAGCCGGGCTAGTAGAAATTTTCCTAAGCAATTCATTTTTATTTAGTAAATCCTCATTAATACGTTTGAGGTTCAGATTCTCCGTTGACAAACATTCTATCTCCTCATGTGCACTTTGTAATTGAATTTCAAGAGCCTCAATTTTATCCTTTAGATTTTTGTCTTCCAAACTTTCGTCTGAAATATCTGGCAAGCTATTTACAGATCTATCCGGAGTTTGTGATAGTATTTCGCTGTCCGTCTGATTCATCGAGTCAGACGTAGTACGCTTACGCCGAAAAGTAATATTTTCTAAGAAATTCATTTTAACTTAAATGCAGTTACTTTAAAGACTTGTTATGTATGTCACTGGCTTTATAATCAAAAATAATAATTTTAAAACAGTTTTAAAACAAGTGTAAAGTATTTTGTAATAAAATAAACTACAAAAAAAAAAAAAAAAAAAAAAAAAAAAAAAAAAAAAAAAAAAAAAAAAAAAAAAAAAAATGAAAAAAATGTCACTAATTCTAAACTACGAGTAATTCGAAAAAGAGTCCACAGAACGTAAGGTGACCGATCTCTGCATGCCACTTTGACAAAATTATGACAAAATAATGTTCAGTGCTTATTTGCTAAGTACGTACGGTACCGCCGTCGCCGGCCGTTAGTAATGCCGCACTGTTATTGGTCCATAGATCATAGGTGACTCACTACACTAAATTTTGATCACAACAATGTAAATATATGAGATTTAATTATTTTATTCTGTTACTAAAACATATTATATAACCACGACAGTATATTTCACGTATTGTCATAGATTTTACACTTGATTTTAACGAAATAGCTCACTTGATTTAAGTTGTTTACAAAATGAAAGTGAATTGTTCACGTCACAGGTTATTTCAGATTTTTCCAAGATATAGCGAGTTATTGTGATCACAAACACTGTCACCGAAAAATCACGCAACGAGATTACTATTACAACAAGAATTAGTGTCGAATAAGCACTTAAAATATTTATCCAAATAAAATCGCGTAAGAGTAATGTTTACTCGACGGCCGCGCCATCTACCCTCCGCTCCTTTTAGTGCAGTACGCAACAGGAATGTGGATCGATATCGTTGAGTACGGATTTTTGGCATTTCAACGAGAAATGGGTGGTAATTCGCCGACTTTCTGCTAGTTCTGTAGTGAAATGGGGAGGGTGGAATTAGGTCGTGAAGCTCTAGCGCACATTCCCCGAAATGAATCCTGTAGAAAATAGACAGACATGCTACTTTACGGCGATGCTCGAGACTAAGTAGCTTCTTGACTAAGTATTTATTTATTACAATTAAAACATATCAATGAATACGTACAACAATAAACAATAATTATAATCACGCTTTTTCTCGGTAGTGTAGATTACTTATCTTTCCACTTGTTTATCCTGACAAAGTTCTTCGGTCTTACTTTCATGTTTTAATCTAATACAGTTTGTTCGTTGATTGCGTCACTTCTGTTCCTGATTTCCCCAAAACGTTCCCCTATTTTACTATGGAAACTAACGTGGTTTTCACACACATTTCACACTCACGTCTATTTTGAGCCGAAATATCCAACTATAGTCGCGAGTCTGGTGGTGATATGGTGAGTTCCGTTTGCTGGAACCATCCTGACACTCACGAGAGTTCTAGTGAAGAGGATACTTCAGCTGAACCGACGCAAGACAACCAGCTTCCCACCCTAACCCTTTTGCAACTGATGACGTCACGTGCGGCACGTCGCAGTGCAAGGCACGTCACCGACCAAGAGTGACATGTGCGCTGTTCCTTTGAAAAAGACCGCCGAATGCGATTAAAACTATAGTCAGATATTTCGGCTCAAAATAGACGTGAGTGTCCCCCTATTGGTTATATTCGTTTAGTAGACTTAAGTCAGGAGCGCGCGTTGTAATTTTTTTAAGAAAATATTCATCCCTCTGTCGTTAATTCAAGGCCTCGGTCGTAGACTTATATTATTTTAAACAGGTGTTAATGAAATCCTGATAAAATGCTGGTGCGTAAATTGCGCATTGCCATTCAACGTGGCAATGCGGTCAGCAAGTAGTGGGCTTGAGCAATTGGAATGTCTTTAGACCTGTATCGGTGTGGGGTAAACGAAATGCTTTTTGTAAAGTAGTTTAGTTAGGTTTTTTTTATTTTTTTATTTATTAGATATACATAAATTAATTCACTTTGTTATAAAATCATCTAAAACCCTAGATAAGGTTTGTCTAGATGGCCTGTTCTCGTAACATTACATTTAATTATAATATAATGTACAAACAAAACAACTTGACTAAATGTTGTGCGCGATCAATTAATTTAATGTTGTAAGTTTGTATATTGCTTTGTTGTAGTTAATAAAGGCACTCGGCGGTGTACATAAAAAAAATGAAATCCTTGAAAGTAGTTTTCTTTTTATGCTATAAATTGTAGGTAACTATTAAACAAAACCCGTACACACAAATAGGCCCAATATGAAGCCATTACCGCACTCCTGCACACACCATTAAAATCCTTTTTACTATGATCCGATGAGGTTTTATTATCCCCACAAATCCTGGCTGGGCTCGCGAGTCTCACTACACACTACTCTCAAGATGAATTGCTCGTAAAACAACATAACGTCATGCTGGTTGTATCGATAAATCGCTATTAAACTATGTAGGTGCCGGGCATGGAGAAAAACTTGAGCTAAGCAGTCCATTACAATGTCTCATTGTAACATAAGATAAAGTTTAGTCTAGTTATGTTCCTTTCAAATGCAGCGTAGGACAACCTGTCATAATGCGGACAGAAAACTTCATGAATGAGGTTCATGCACGCTAGAGATACTTACTGCCTTACCGAAAAACTTAACTTAACTTTAACCATCGTTCTAAATTCTCTGTCTTCTTTCCGCATGTGTCATTACGTGTCAGCGAGAAGTTGACAAAATATGTTAAGCATTGCTTAAAGTTAAGTAACGTTTTTAGGTAAGGCTGTTAGAATAGTGTTCAATAAGAATTTTACTCTTAAATTCTTTTATCACCTTTTTGGGTGAGTATAATCCATTACGAAAAAACGAAGTTATTGAAGTTTTCTTTTTGCCTCTTTTTTGCAATGCGACCGCTTTGCGATTATGATTTGTGACGTTGGAACGTGACAGCACACTCACTCACACTACGTGACTAATAGGACAGGGTATGCGTATGTGTGTATACAATAGTAAGACATGAGTAAGCGAAAGGATGACTACGTCACAATCGCATGATTGCTGTCTCTTTTCATCTCATTCGCGCACCGTTTTTGCGTATGGTACACCGAAATCGCTGTATCTTCGTAATTTTTCATTAAATATTAATATTTTTTCACATAAATCATTGGAAAATTATTTATCAATCACTAAATACTATCTGCATACTCAATAAAAAAAATACATGCAACTCCCCTGTGCAAACAGAATAAATTTTAGTCTATCTCATATATGTACCTATGTAGGTTGGCAATTAGCAAAAATAATAGTTTCGAACCGCGTGCAATCGTTCTTTTTGTTAAATCCGGCAAAAAATTGTCCAATTTAATATTTTCTAAAAATGTGGTTCAAATAATTGTAGGAAGGGTATAATGCGTTATTTAGTAACGTTATTGCTGAAAAAGTAGAAGTCAAATAATTAATAATTGTTTAATTTTAAACCTAATTGACTAAGCGAGCGAAGCTAGTATAAGATCCTATAATATGAAACCGACAAGTACATGAATCTGCTGTTCATATGTGGTTATAGAGCCTTTTTTTATTCAAAAATAGACTTGGCTTGCTTGACCGTTAAATCGCCTGGTATTAAGCAACCGTTGCGGTCTACGATAGACCGCGAAATTAAACCTATTGACTCGCGATTTGAAGATATCTAGGCTATCCATTCGAAAAGACCCATTCAGGACGGCCTGAATGGGACTTTTCGAAGGAATACGCTTGTATCCCACATCTTGCGGTACGCACAATAAAAGTGGAGCTAAAGCACACGTCAGACACTCCATATGATGGCGCGCTATCAGTGACACATACGCAAGTTGGCGGCTGTATATAACACACACCCATGTATGAAGTTATGGTTGTCGACTGATTGGCTCGTGACGTCAATTTAGAATTCGGAAGTTTGAAGCCCGCAATGCTTGTCTCGATTGACAACTGCGTTCCAAACTCTGCAAATTGGCAAATGAAAGGGTAAGCGCGGGGAGCAGTTGAAGAACCCGAGATTGGTGAGAGGCGGAGAGTGTCTGTTCTGTATGTCTTCTGTGGGTAAGGCACCACGTTCATTTCAAAATTTCACACGCCATCTAGTGCGAGTGTCCCTTATACTGTACTGTGAGTATATTTTAAGATGACGTATGTATTATTATATTTATTAATAAATAGAACTCTCGTACGTTCTACAGATCGTATATTTACTAGTATGTTATAAGTACGTAATGAAAGAGAAAACCAAACAGGAAATCGGGTAGAAATTTATGGTTCTTTTTTACTTTCCTAATATGAGCGTCATTTATAGCCTCATAAAAATAGTTGGTGACGTAATGAGAGGTTAGGAAGCTCGTAATGTACGAGTCGTTAGAATTGGAACGAGATTTATATTCATTCATATTTATAACGCGCGGGAAAGCTTATAATAACTGAAGTCATTGGTTAGAATAATTTGAAATCTCTTTGTATAGTACCTTTTTTTTCTAATTTCAAAAAAGAAGAGGTTTGCTACCGCATAACTCCGTCATTTATGTACAGATTTTGAAAAAAAAAATGTGAAATGAAATATGTAGGTACTTTAAACTGAAATAAATTATATTATTTAATAAATTGAAAATATTTCGAAGAAATCCCATCAAACTCGGTCGATTAGTTTCGATTTTAAAACTATAATAATAAATATATAGCAGTGGTCTCTGAAAAACCCAAAATAAATAAATTATTCTTATTCCACTTTTGTCGTACTTGCTGCTAAAATGTGGAATACGCTTCGGGTGAATCTGACCCGATAGACATAATCTGGGAGTCTTTAAATCATGAGTACATTGATTTCTTCTAGGTAAGCGATAATGCACAAACATACATAAGTATATGGTTATTACCTGATCTTATACCGGGTTCTCCCGAAAAAACATCTTCTAAGAAACCATATTCTTCTTCTGTGTTCTCTTCTTCTGAAACTTCTTGCTCAGGCAAGAGACAAAGCTACTTAAAGTGCATATGTCTATTTAATGCATTACGAACATTGTACAATAATTAAATCCACAATCCACTACTACGAATAATAAATTCCACTAAATTAGTGATTTATAATTGTATATAACGGAGAATTGAACAGTCTAAATATTGAAATAAAAACATGAGAAATTTTAAACCATAATTTCCCGTTCGGTATTTAAGGCCTGTCAAGTTCCGAACAACGCCTACATCCCAACACCGTTGCGGAAAACATGAAACAAAAGCAAAACGCGGAAAAATATTAATTAACAATTCACCGCGACGCAGTCACGTACTCCATTAAAAAAGTGATTATGGACAGTCAGCAAAACAATATTTACATCTCATTGTAAGTTCTCCGCGTGCCTGTATTTTTCTTATTTGCATTATTCCGCAAATGGAGCTGATGAAATATAAACAGGGGAATGAGTACATTCCATTGCTTATTAATTCGGTGACGATTATTAACATAAAATTTTGCCTATGTCATCTTGGTGTCACAAATCTGCGGTGCTTTTTTAGGGTTCCGTAGTAAACATATAATCTTTATAGTTTCGCCATGTCCGTCTGTCTGTCTTTCCACGGCTTTGCTCAAACACTATAAGTACTAGTAAGCTGTAATTTGGTATAGATATGCATATGAATAATGACCAGAAAGTCGTGGAATAAAATTTTGAAAAAAAAAATGGACTACCTCCCCTACACGTAAATTGGGGATGAATTATTTTTTTCTCATCTAACCCATCGTGTGGAGTTTTGTTGGAATAATCAAAAAACATTGGGGCTGTGCAAAAACTATTTTTCAATAAAACTAAACTTTAAACTTTATTTTACTTTTTTAACTTTTTTTTTAAACTTTGAAGTAAAGTGAACCTCCTGCCAGTTTTAAAGAAATTGCGTTTGCACTGAAATTTAGCTAGAGCAATGCCCCCTTGGACCTTGTGACCCTGAACGGATATTTTAATCAATATTAATATCTATACATATGAAGTGCTTTGTCTACCTATACGAGTATGCGTCGATTCCGTCTAAACCGCAAGCTGTAAATTGCTAGTCATACATGTTGTACCTTCCTTGTGAAAAAACAAACAACCGACTTCAAAATACGCAATTTTGTTTACATGGACGACATATTTTTTCCAGTTTTTTTTTTTATACACCAAAGTAAACCCAAAGTGAAGACGAACTGATTTTAATAAAAATTATATGGGACCTTAAAAGTTTTATCTACAAAAAAAAAAAACATCACGATCACGATAACTGAAGTAATCTATTACAAAGACGCCATTACAACACTGACGATTAATTTCTATTGCTAGTAATACATTTTTTAATTAGAAAATAGGCTTGCGCTTGTCCGTCAACTCAGTTAGTGTTAAGCGTCAGTTACGGTCTACGATGGAGCGCGCTTGCCTAGAAGAAACCTATTCACTCGCAATTTGAAGACACCTAGATTATATCCAGTCGGAAAGACACATTCAGGAAGCGCATTCCACAGTTTGGCAGTAATACATATTAATATTATTCCATAGTAATACATATTAATATAATTAGATATTCTGATTAATATTAATGCCAATAATCCTCTCAAAAAGAATTGACAGATTATTTCTCTTCACTGCTTAGCGGAATAGTGTCTTAACGACAATCGTTCATCTTCAAAGGTTATTTGGAAGATTCTGATTTTATGCCTAACTGCGCAAAAAGAGGGGTCGTTTTATGATGTACATAGTATATTATTCAAATTTATTAATTTTCAGAGTGGAATCTATAGTTATGTGATATTACATTACACTTGAAACAAATACTTAATTAGCAAATTAATATACAAATTCAAAAATTAATAGGTACCTACAGCAATAAAATAATAATGTAAAAATAAATCAATAAGTTAATCATTATTATAGTCAATTAAGATCTCAAATTATAAAATATAACTCTTAAAAAAATCTCATTTTTATGTGAGAGGATATTTTGATTTCTATATTGTCAAACGGCTTGACCGATTTTGATGCTCGTGATGTCGTTAGATTCGAGATCAATTTTCCAAATAATTTCGATAGGTACCAACCTAACATACATTAGACATGAAGTTGTTGATGTATCCTGTTTTTAACTATGATTGCATTACTCGAAAATCATTTATTTTTACACCGTGTTAAATGTACTTAGTACGAGTACGTTAATACATATAATTCGATGTCTTTTTATCGTTCCGTTGTAAATATGAAGAACCCTTTGTTAATTAGGGTTCCGTACCCAAACAAATAACTAGCATAAAATAATGTCATCAGCAGATCAGACATTTTATGCAATTTAGGTATAATGCTACATAGGACTGGACCTGCCGACATGCCCGAACACTTGTGTAATTTGCCGTGCGCGAGAAGAAACTAAGAGCTACAAGAGAACGAGATGCACTCTGTAAGTACACTCTGTTAATACCTGTGCAAGGTGACTTGCGCTTTATTGCGTCGAAACAAGAACGGCTATTCAGTGAGTGGAGTGATTTTTCTGAACCTGTACTATTAAGTATTCTATGAGAACAGGAAGTTTAGTTTCATTAGCCTGAATTCATCCAAATTTCCGTCGGGGCGTCATTAGCCGCTAGGTATTAATACCGGATTGTGCCATTTCCTATAACATGCAAACAACTCGTCAGTGTACTTTTGGCATTCAGAAACTTATCATAATAATTAATGATTTTATGGAGAAATTGCTATTTAGGTCGACAAAATCAGTTTGTATTATATACACTATTTTCCGAATTTGAAATTAATTTTCTTACCTGTGCCCTTATAGGCTGTCTCTGAGAATGAACTACATTAGTAGGCATTAAATTTAAACACGTCAATACACACGTCTACACTTACACGTCTGGGATTTAATAGTTGTTTCGATAAGATTTCTTCGAAATTGCAATGAATATCATCAATGATTTTTGTGGTCTGACAATGAAGTTCATAGTCATTTGGTTAGATAATAAAGCCGCTTTCGTAATTAAACAGGTAGTCGGTCTTTAGTTCGAAGATGGCTTTAGAGCACTTTTTTCTTCTCTTGTTTGTGCACATCTGACAAACTGGCAACGAATAAAAAATAATAAAACTAAATAAATAAATAAATATTTGTGGACATTTCACACAACACCATCTAGCCCAAACTAAGCAAAGCTTGTACTATGGAACTAGATGGCTGATAGAACTAAAGTGTACCAATTGAATATAATCCCAATGAACACAATCTGAGCGTTTTTATACCACGATTAAGTGAATTGGTTTGTTCTAAGTAAGATCGGCCAAGTGACTAAACAACTAAGTGGTTAAAATTGTGCAAAATGTAACGTCTGACAGCTTAGCTCTTGTCGATGAAATAAGTCATTTTCTCTTACACATAAATTAATATAATTATTGTGTCATGTGCCCAGTAGATTGGAACTAATGCAAGTAAATAGGGATGCAACAACCCTTTACCACCTATGTGCCCTTGATACACCCTGGACATCTCTCGCTAGTGCTGCAATTCATAAGCGGTTGCGGTTTTTTATAACTGGCAAGAAACTTAAGTACGTGACAAGTGACCTTTGAATTAATTTTACTTAACAAATTTAATTGACAAAAAAGTTAAAATAAACTATTGTTCAAAGAGAATGCAATAACTAGATATTGTCTTTTAGTAATGTACCTTAACATACTGTTTATAGCTTTTAATTGAATTGATTAAGCTCTTCCGTGCTGGACTGGGAAAAAAAAACATAGAACGTATCAGCTGTATCTCTTCCCGGACATACTGTAAAAGTCAGTTCAGGGACTTGAGGGAAATTGGCTTTTATGTAGGTGATTGCAAACCCCTTGTGATCACAAGCCAATATTACATCTTACTCTCTAATCCCCTAATACCTTCTCCCTTCAATATTACCTTCTAACCATGGTCTAATGTGGTGCCAAACGGTCTCATGGTCTTTAATGCTATGCCTACCTCGTAAGGAAAAACAGACGTGGTCTTATGTGCACATGTATGAATTGATTTTAAAGTTTAGTTTAAAGATAAAAATAAACTCAATTTAAAGCAAATAGTGTCACTTAAAATTTTGAGAGTAGTTCATAATAATCTATACTGCTCTCTAAATACGTCCCCGATATTAAAATTTTCCAGCCACCTCCTGTTTGTAACGGAGCATTGCTCCGCGTCATTGACAGAGTCCCAGGACAACAAAACTACACGAGTTTTGTTTTTCCTGTTACAGTAATACTGATATTCTATTTATATGAAAGCAAACAACCATGAGCTTATCACTTACCAGCTTCAAGCTAATAATCAATTGCCAAGCACTTGATGATGTGTTCGAAACACCGTTATGAAACCCAATTCCGATGATGTGTTTAAATTTCTGCATGACACCGTCAGGTGACTTATAGTCAAATACCCACCAATCATAATATTAAACCCGCTCGGACTTGTGACATGCATCAACCTACAGTCTCTATACGTCCTAGATATGCCCTCGATATAATTTTCCCAGCCACCTCACGTAGCCAGCGGGGCATTGCCCCGCGTCGCTGACATGTGTCCCGGACCGTGTATTTGGACCGTAGGGTTTTTGTTGCTCCTGTTACAAGAATACTAATACAGAAGTAATCAATGACCCGGAACGCAAATGTTATTTGATTTTTGTTGGAATTCTCCGTATTATTGTTAACAAGTCACAACCGTCAGAAGAGAAAACTAAAAAATAAAATAGCAAAAAGACTGACTCGTGATGGATTTGGACCTCCGCCCTCCGATTGACAAATTTAAATTTATATCGGTGCTATATTCTATTGAGCTAACGAGTCTTACGTGTATGTGTCGAAAATAATCATTACGCGCAACGAAATGACGTCATGCTAGAAGGACAAACTTGTACATACAATAATTAACTTTAAATGCAGAACGTTAGAATAGGTTTCTGACTGTCCGTCTTACGATCTGACGCGAGCTTAAAATTTTTTACCCATCCCAAAAATGCACAATGACGGTAAAGAAGTTTTCACTTCAAAAAACTTGAAAAATACTCGTTCGTAGGATTGGGTAAATAATAACCACTTAGGTAAATAATAAAAATGCATTTTATTATTTGTTAATTAATTTGCCTTAAGAGTCTGTAATAACTATTGTGTGTTTGTCGTCCATCTCGCTCTTGCATTGAAACATTTTTGAAGAAAAAATTATCGAATGAACTTATAAAAATTCATCGCACTGAACACTAGAACCAACATCACAAATGTTCGACAGCAAAAATCATTTCGATCCAAGTTTATTTTCATGCATAAAAACCATTCTGAAGTTTTAAGGCTTGCTTAGTATGTAATTCAGCGATTACTTTGCCAATTATGAATTGATTTTGATGTTTTTTTTTTGTTTGGTAGGAAGCTCAGAGGTGGTCCCATATAAATTTTATCAAAATCGCTTTAGTGTTATATTTTTTAAAACAATATAACTGAAAAAAAATATGTCATCCAAATAAACGAATCGCATATTTAAAGTCGGTTTTTACAACTAAATCTGTAAAAATCATTTTTATGTAAGGAAATTAACTTTGTTCTAATACGCGCGAGCGAGACGGACGTTGGTCAAACGAACTACGGACTCTTATTATTTCAGTCTCTATGAAAGTTACAACAATAGTTCAAAAGATACAGCCATTTAAATGTAGAATAGCTAGGCAGATAGAGGAGGCTCAGCCTCCCTTACGTATCGATATAAAAGCCTTAAACATAATGAAGTAAACTTTTTTTTTATTGGATTTGGACCCGCTTAGAGCATTTGCCAGTGTCAAGTGAAGTAAACTTACACTGTAAATCAGGATTGCAGGGCACCGGCCCTCCATCCTCCAACGTCGATTAAAATAAAAGTGCAACTTTACTCGCTTATTTCCTCTCCGGAATGTTCCGTGACGCGATGGCACGCGGCACGTTTAATTAGACCGGTTCCGTTAGTTTATCGACAGCGGATTTTTAATACTGTTACCGTGGAGTCTTTATTGGAACGGTTAAATGTTTTAAACATTATATTTAGCTTTTTTCGGCGGGCTTTGTGATAAATGTTGCGTATTTAGAAGAATTTTATTATAAGAAGCTAATTGTTGACTTTTAACAATTAACAATAATTATTCATAGTTATTTTCTGTTTCATTTGTTGATATTTGTTTATTTTCCATAAAATATTTGCTGTATTCTTTTTTGTAATCGGTAAACAATAAATGATGATGATTTTTATATTGATGGGTTCCGTACCTAATTAGGAAACCAATAGGATATTTTTTTTTGTCCGTCTGTTCGTCTGTCAATACCTTCTATCTCAGGAACGCGTGATAAACAAGTGGTTTTACTAGAATTATTCTAAAAAATGCGCATTTATAATCTCTTACAGCAATTTTATGCATACTTTTTCACAAAAAACGTACACTTAACAGCATATTAAACGTAACGAAATCGTAAGTTAGACTGCAAAAACTGCTTTTCTACAGTCGGGTATTTTGTTTTTCTTTCAACATAGATACTTGTTAAAGCTTGTGCAAGCAATTATTTTCTTTATTCTTGACTCATTTTTCTCGACTTTGTTATCTTTGTGGGGCACGGTCCCAACTAAACCGATTATGAGACAGACGTAATTGACTTGTTTAAAAGCTAGTTTACGTGAACAATAAAGCAGTTTTTTATTCTAAAAATATTTTTTAATTTGCCTCCATACTGGCAGGCAATTAAAAACTGAGAAAAATCGGGAATGCATATAGCTTATATTATCTATTTAACATGTATTGAGTTTTGGCGGGAACATCATAGAAACATGTTGTTGCTCTGTTTTATTTTCCTAAATTTGTGTTATTTTGAATACTAATGAGCTAAAAATGGTGGTGTTTTATTAATTAAGTTTTCGATCAAGTGCATGAGTGTGGACAAATGAAATAAAGCAATGAAACGTGTCATTTTACGTTGTTGGCAAAACTCCATAGAAGATTCTAGTAAAGTCGCCATCACTTTACTAGGACTATAAAATAATGAAAATGAAAATATAAATAAAAGATTTGGCTTAAAGGTCTTGCAACCAAGCCATAATAAATTAATAAATAAAATTAACATGTATTATTTTTATAGGTTGTTGTATTTGTGTATTATTAAGTGATTTAGGTTATTTTAGTTTATTTTTATATATGTAATTGTATTATATCAATATATATTTAAGAAAATAAATGAATAAATGAGAAAATAATACAACTATCGTAAAAATAAATTTAAGATGTACAACTAAAATCTAAATGTACCACTTCATAGGACCCCATCGTCTAACTGATGGTGGAGATCAAAGCGCGCAGCTATCTCTTTGGCGCATCACTACATTTTAAACATATAAATTAATTAAGTAAGAATATTAGGAAAGGGAGAAACAAATATGTTTATTTTGTTAGGAAAAATATTAGTGAGTGTTATTCAGTACTTATACTGGCGACGGAGTAGTGATAAAACATATATTTCCTACTCCTGAGTCAATTTAGAGGATATATCAAAGAATTTTTTTTTCAGCGTCGCGGATAACAGCTGGTCCACACGGCGCGTTGCGTCGGCGTCGCGTCGACATAGCGCTGTCGCTCCATCGTTTTACATACTAATAATCATAGTGTTCACACGGCGCGTTGCGTCGACGCAACGCACACACGACTGAACTGCAGCCCCCAAGACGAAGCGGGCGACTTACTCGTTGCAACGCCGGAACGGCAGCGCTCAGTTGTTTGTGCGTTGATAGGGAGGGAGTACATACGCAAGCTCATTTCGTTTTTTTTGTCGTGACGTTTCGGCGTTGCCGCTGCGACGACGGAACGTCACGACTGCGTTGTAGTAACGCTGCGATAGCGCAGCGCCCGTGTGGCCATAAGCGTTAAAATATTTGCGTTGCCACGACGCAACGCGCCGTGTGGACTAACTGCAAATATTTGTCGAACCGGTGCAAATAAAACAAACATTTGGCAAATTAACCATCCACCCATCGCAGGTATGCCGAATGCGACGCATATAAAGTGCCGCCATTACGTGTACACTAGGCTTAATGTTTGCGGGCGTCATTCATGTCGCAAAAGTAATAATTTCTGTGTGGACACACGGGATAAACAGTTCTCTTTGTCGGGAAACTAGAGCCTTCTGACGTCACTAATCCGGGACACGGTGCCGGTTGTTTTTGTTCTCATTATGATTTTGGGTAGGTATGTAGGGAGTTATTTCATTTGGAAAAGAAGACGTACCTATTTGAGGAAGAAATATGGATGTAGAAAATGTAACAAATTTAGAGAAATGATGGAATATAATATGACCTTATAATATATAACCTTTATTTACTTTTAGGGTTGGATTTAGAGTTGGAGAAGCTTTGTATATAGAAATGCCAGATTATATATAGATATTGCCTTAGTTATATTTACAAATAATCTGTGTGTCTTTTTATCGCGAGTGAATTGGTTTCATCTAGGTAAGAGCGCTCCATCATATACCGCATCGTCTTTTCACAAGGGAAAATGGCGGTCAAGCGCAAACCTATATCTAAATAAATAAATTAAATATATTTTTGTAATATGTCGATTTTCATAAAAAATCTGGATAGTATACACTGTATAGTATACTGTGACGCCAAAGTCTACGCAATAGTAACTAAGTAAGGATGTAGCGACGTGGGGCTAGAATGCGGTCGTAAAGTTTCCGAATGTTGTATATTTTGAATATGAACAAGCAGATCTATTCTGTATATAATTTTACTGCTGTTGGCTTGCAATTTTTAACCTACGTCCAAAAAGAAAGAGGTTCTCAATACAATATGTTGCGATTACTCCGCGAATAATAACTTGATTTTGATGATGCTTCTTTATTTGGTAGGTAAATTCAAGTCCCATATAAATATTATCAAAATCGGTTTAGTACTTTGGTTTTTATAACAAAATAACTGGAAAAATTTCATCCAAATCAACGAAATTGTGTATTTTGAAGTTGGTTGCTTCAGTTTTTTAAACTATAATTATAATTATTTCCAACACGTACGAAGTCGAGTATTTAAACGCTAGTATTAAGTAAAATTCACTAAGATTATCATAATTTTCAAACATTTTATTCCCAGAAGTACAAAACTTTTACATTTTATTCCCAAAAGTACAAAAACATTAAAATATTTATTAGTATTATTTTACTGCCTAAAAACCAAACTTTTCGTTGATCGACAGTAAAATAAAAATACTTTGTGATCCGAAAATATTATTTTTAAAGTTAACGTCAAAGTTTAAATTATTATGTTATTGGTATTCATGGAAACTTGTATGTTTTACTTGGCAAGCTTTGCCAAGTCAATCATAACTTTCAAATAAGTTTCGCCAGTCATCAATCTTTTTCATTTTTGTAGTACGTATTTTACTGTTGGTGTAATTCCCAGGTGTAAACTACAAAAAATATTTGTCAAGGTTACATTAGAAATTTAAGACTAGCTACAAAGTTTAAGAGTTGTGCTGTACTCTGAAACTTTAAGGCAAAGAGTAGGTTAGGACCACTGTCTCGCTCGCACGCGACAACATATTTAAGTTATAAAATTATTAAAATTACTTTCAATAAAAATTAATAACATTACTAATAACTAAAACAATTTAAAAACAAACAATTTGACGTTAAAACCTAAGACGAGGTATCTTCCCGTTCAAACGTGCCCATTAGGCTGGTGCCATTACCACGTTGTATGGCCAAAGATAATATATGTTTTGGGCTAGATAGTGGCCAGAATAAGGGAATATTAATAAATTTATATTCTCTTTTTACCTAACTACATCTCAGTTTCCTGAGACCTACAATCTTGGAATTTTCAAGGCTAGAGTGAATAGATAATATCTTCTAGATCGACGAGCTCCATCCCCGGCCACACTATCGCTTAACATCAGGCGAGTTGGTGGTCAATCGTAGGTCTATCTTCTATAAAAAAAAAAACTGCGTAAGAAGGAGGGTTATGTTTTCGAGTGTATGTATGTATGTTTCTATAAGATCGTCTACAGCGTAAACGGCTGGACCAATTTAGATGTGCAAGGTGTCGTTAGATTTTTCGTCACTTCTGAGTGTCTGTTATAATTTTTTTGTAATAATAATAATACACTGCTCGAAAAAATATAATAATGCGTTTTTCGTAACCTCCAACGAACTTTTTCGTAATAAGTGATTTTACTAGAATTATTGCACAGAATGCGCGTTTATCTATCTTTTACAGCAATTTTACGCATACTTTCTCACAAAAATCATAAACAGCGTAAGCGTAACGAAATCGTTAGCTAGACTGCAAAAACTGCTTTTCTACAGTCGGGTATTTTGTTTTCTTTTAATAAAGATACTTGTGACAAGTTACTTATTACGAGGAATCAAGCGAGACAGAAGAGAAACAATATTCTGTTTATGAGACACTTGTAAAGAGGTTACTTCCGGTTCCGTGGAGGAGTAACGGAGTATTATTTGCGGGAATATTGTGTCACACGAGGTTGACGCGGCGAATGTTGTCATCTCATTGTTATTGAATTACGGGGCTCACCTGCGTTTGTACATATATAGATATATAAATAAGTATACATAGATGTATAAAGAAGTATGCTGTGGAGATATGGAGTGTGTTTTTAACCGACTGTGCAAGAAGGAGGGTTATGTTTTTCGAGTGTATGTAAGTGGGTATGTATGTATGTATGTATGTTTCTATATTACCTCCCACAAACTAAACGGCTTCACCGATTTTGATGTGCGAGGTGTCGTTAGATACGTCTTTACTTTCCAAATGTCGATGGCTACAACTTTTTTGTAATATGTAGTAGGTAATAACACATTTTTTTTTAAACATAAAAATTGATCTTTTTCTTAACTTTCAACGGATTGTTTCGTATGAAATAAGTGATTTAATGAATGCTCACTTCCTACAAATATTTTACATAATTTAGATAAAACAGGAATCAACGATGAGAAGAAAAACGTAGCGCGGGTTTGAATGCACGGATTTTTCTTGTTAGTTTACAAAAAAATATATATTTGATCTCGATTTTAATTCCACAAACTCAAAGATAACAATTCACAGTTAACTATAATTATAACATTTCCCAACTTCGAAGCCTCTAATAGCGAAAGTAAGGCTAACACAACAACCGACTTATGGACAGACGCGGCGAAACAATGAAACTAAATAGTTTGTAAGTAAATTTACGAGGTTTGGTGTGGAAATGCGATACTAGCGCCACAGTGAGGGTCCACAGAGTTGTTAGTACTGTAATCAAAGTTGTTACGTCTTAACTCATTTGTTATGGAGTCGGAATGCGCTACTATCATTTCACGTAATTGTTTTAGTTGCGATGTTGCTAATTGTTGTTGTCGGTAAAATATCGGTTAACTTCTGTTCGTAACTTTAGCTTGTAATGTTTTATTTAAGGCCGATTCACATCAGATGAGCGGATGCTCATTCTGTCCTCACTCTATCAAATACATTTAGTGTAAACAGATGTAGAGCATTCATTCGTTGTTCTGTCTGCACAATATTCCATAGAATGCTCTTAAGCATTCTATGGAATATTGTAAGAATGCTCGCTCGCTTGATGTAAACAGCACTAGAGCGTGCGAACAGTTGCATAGAGCGTTCTTGCATGTTCGGACGTGCTCGCTCCCCGGAGCTCTTCAAAGCGTTCTTGTGTTCTAGCCGTTCTTGCTCGTTCAGAATTTTAGTTCTTGGTTCTCGTTCTTGCTCTTTTGGTGTATACGTTGAAAACGAACACTAAAAGATCACGAAAGAATGTTCTTCTTCTAGCTCTAACTCTTTGTTCGTCTGATGTGAATCAGCCTTTAGATTACGGCTGGGAGTTGTGATATTTTGTTGTGGAAACTGCATTACTATTATTATTCCACACTATCCGGGTAGCTGATAGAATACTTATACAGGGTGACTGTTTGAACACTAGTAAGATTGATTACACAGGATGTTCGGTACTCGATTCTCGTTCCAAATAATCAAACAAACTAGGTGATCAATAATTAACCCAATTATCTTGAGCAAACAAGAAAAAAATAAATCCAAAAACTAAAACCCGACTACTGAAAAATCACGCTCTAAAAAGTATGAAACAAAAAAAATACTCATCTGAAATTGTTTTCTATAAAGTATTCGATATGTATCGTATATTATAAATAATATGCTTCTACTTCCCAACAGGAAAACCGAGTTCAAATGTCGAAGTTTCTGAATAACAATCGATACAGGTAAATATGAGATGTTTTCAAGCTATTATTTAATTCGTATGAAGCTGTATTTCAATGTAATTTGGTAGAAAATATACATATACTGTGAATATTCACTTAATTCAATCTTTATCAATGCTGTACTATGATAGATAGGTTTTTCTTGGCTCTGCGTGGCAAGCCTCAAGTAAGGTAATCCAACTCGAACTCGTCTTCAGTCGTGTGTCGTGACGTGTGCACAGTAACAATGCCATCCTATGTGTTTATAAAGTACAAAACCATGATATAACTATAAGGCCTGTAAATGTGAGCTTATCCTTGAAAGTGTTGATAACTTTGATTAGCTATTATTTTACATAATATTTAATGAGTATAACCTCTCTATAATCTATATAGTTTTACTATGTTCGTCTCATTGTCTGTCCGTCCGTGATTCTTATTATACATATTAATTATGCCAATAAAGTGGAATATTTAATATATTGAAATTATTTGTTTAGGCACCTACCTCCTCTACGCATATTGGAGATTTTTTTAAACTATCACGGTCATTCATTAAAGCACTATTATTATTAACGGGATATTTACCGTGGTTCGCGTTATCGCAAACCACAGCAAATATCCCGTCAATAATAATAGTGCTTTGTATTGGAGATTAATTTATTAAGCTATTGCATAGCTTCTATCGCGGGCCTTGAGCGTGGAGACCGAATCCAGAAATTCCGTAACGAAAATAACCTAACACACCGCGCGTAAAGCTATTATGCAATAGCTTTACCGCGGCAGTCTCCGAGTGTCACACGCCTTTTTTTTCTTGTCTTTCTCCTGGTGTGTGATGTAATTAGATAGATATTCAAAAACATCGGGAATATTCGAAAACCATTTTTCGTTTTCAATATAATTGTGTTAGCATCTAGTACCTGTTGCGTTTTAAAAATAATTATAGTGACATTATGGATTTGATTAAGTATATGTTTCTGTATTAAAAAGAATCACTCAATTAACGATCTATTAAACAAAACGTTAATTAAACCCGTAATTGACGGTTTTTCTTTCCAATAACAATTTCCAAGCGAAAAATTCACCAAAGAAAGTAATTAAGGCAGTGATGACACAGTTAATAAAGGCTCCCCCGCCCAAATCTCTCCCCTCCTTTGTGGCTCGGCGGAATCTCATAAAGAATGCATTCTGTACAATAACTCGACTACCCTTTGTGCGGAACCCGTTTATTGCTAAATCGGTTATGCTCTGTTACTTTACAATGTCGAAAAAATGAATGTACAAGATTGCGAGTTGGGCGCGCGCCAACTGTTGCTTGACCCAATATCTTTCTGCGCTTACAGCAGCTTGTATGCAGGCGTTGAAGTAGATGATTCTGTCGCTTAACATGCGGAGTATTTTTGAATTAGATATTATGCGCAACAACCGCATTTTCAAAACTTTTATACACAACAAAGCTAAAACGAGGGCTATTATTTAAGAAGAAGAAGGGTAGGGGGTAGGGAAGGGGTTTGAGTGTATGCATGTACGAGTATGTAAGTTTCCGGCAGCCTAGTTGGGAGACCATCTGACTTGCGGTCCGCAGGTCCTGGGTTCGAATCTTGTGGCACGCACCTCTGTCTTTTCGAAGTTATGTGCGTATTGTTGATTGCCGCCAACTTCAAAAACGGCGAAGGAAAACATCGTGAGAAAGTCTACATGTCTGAGAGTTCTCAATGATCTTGAAGAAGTGTGAAGTCTGCCAACCCGCACTTGGCCAGCGTGGTAGACTATGGTTTTACCCTTTTCACAATGAAAAGATGGCCCGCGCCTAGCAGTGGGACAGTTGTACAAATAGGGCTGATAAAAAAAAATTATGTACGAGTATATTTCTAAATTATCAGCTACAGCTTAAACAGTTTCATGAATGCTTAATAGCATACGACCACGGTTATCCTCTGAACATCACCATGAATATGTATGATATAAAATAAAATATTTACTGTAACTTGTTTATTTAATATACAATACAATACAAAAACACTTTATTGACACCATAACACACATATACATACATTATTATACATATCGAATAGTTTAATTTAAACATAACAATTTCAGATGAGAATATTTTTATTTTCTTGTTTCATACTTTTTAGAGCGCCATTTTTCAGTAATTAGTTTTTGAGCTTATTTTTTATTTTAACTATAATTACTTAATATAATTCTGAACGTTGTAGCGTTAAAAACTTTCGTGGAAACATTACCTTAGCGACGTTTCCACGAAAGTTTTTAACGCTACAACGTTCAGAATTGTATTTTTGTTCTACAGAAACATTTCCAGTAAATTATTAAAATTCGCACTTGGCTGAACTTCACTCAAGGTGATTTGTTGAACGTTCCCAGCTATTTGTTTGAATCAAATGTACAGATTTGTAGTTTCTTTTCTTATAGAGATCTGTTCATTTTAGTTTTATTATGATTTGTTGAGGCTTTACTAAGATGAAATGTTTGCAAGTTTGATTGGGAAAAAATGAAGATATTTTTTTTCGTAGCGTTTTTTATTTTATTCGGTTGAAGAAATAAATAAAAATGAAGTAATTGAAGCATCAAATGGAATCATAATCCCGGCTTACTATCACAATACTGATCGTGTGTGCTTTTTTATGGACGTCAGTGATTTTTTTTAACGCATCATATCAAATTTTAAAAAGTCCAAAACTATAAGCATACCAAGCTGCATGTGGAACAAGATCTGGCTTTTAGTAATGTTTTTGAAACTGTTGCAGTTTGGCGATAGACGTTTTGCCCGACTGCGCAAGAGAGAGGGTTATGTTTTTCAGGATTATGTATTATGTATGTGTGTATATGTGTATGTTTTATATTACTTTCTCCAGATACATTAACTAATTTTTATGTGCGAGGTGTCGTTAGATTCGTATTTACTTCCCAAATAGCACAGGCTACATTTTATGTAATAAACTCTCACAAAAATAAAACAGTCATAACCTCAAAAGATCTTTTTGTAAGAAATTCGATGTAATCGACTTAGCGCATATTTTCTCGCAAAAATGTACACTTAAGATCATAATCAAGTTTAATGCTTAAGTTAGCTAGGTACACTACGAATGTGTACTCAAAATTTGTATTAATTTTTAACCGACTTCCAAAAAGAAGGAGGATCTAATTTCGACTTATGTTTTTTAAGTTTGTTCAGCGATTGCTCCTAATATTTTAATTAATTGTGATGATTTTTATTTGTGAGGTACCTATATGAATAGTTCAGAGGTGGTCCCATATACATTTTATCAGAATCGGTTTAGTACTTTGGTTTTTATAACAAAATATCTGAAAAAATGACATCCAGGTAAACGAATTGCGTATTTTGAAGTCGGTTGCTTCAGTTTTTTAAACTATGATTATTTATTACATTATCTCAAGTCCAAAACTAAGTACCACCTAACTAAGTACGTAAGGTTAATTCATATTAAAATAATTATTTCACGGCTCTGCATTTTCATTTAGATTAAAAATATTTTCGAAATATGTCACCTTAGAACTCGGCACGACCCGCGTACGTATTTTCTTTCCATTAGCGAAGTGAAAGGAACTTCAATGCACCGCTGGAGACGGGAATTTTAAATTTGGTGCCGCAACCCATTTCGAGATAGACTTGAATAAATTCAAATAATATGTCTGCCATTGTGATATTGAAGTATTACGTCATGTAGAAATGAAAGGTTTAAATTTAGTTCTTATTTATTCGGGTACTTCGGCGTTTCACACCGCAAGTGGTTCGAACCGCGGTCCGAAACACCCAAGAGCTCTTTTTGAATAGGTCCTTTCGCACCGCGGTGCGAATCGACCAATATCATTTTGGAATAGGTCGATTCGGACCGCAGTGAGGAAACACAGTTCTCTTTTTGGGTGAGTGGGTAAATTCGAGCAGAGAAGATTGTGTAGTTTGATTACATACGTAATACCTTACAGTACAACCAGGCACAAAATAACAGGAAAAACAAAATAGGTAATTAAAATTATTGTTTTTCACTAAGTTTTAAAAAATATTGATCGAGGTAGAGTGGGAGGCCATTAGCCTCCCACTAGCCGTCACTGCGACACTTGCGGATCTATTGTAACATAAATTTAGTTCTTAGTCTTTGCGGCATTTTAACACTAGCTGTTACCTGCGATTTTTACATTATTGAGAGCTCAT
Source organism: Lycia hirtaria (assembly GCA_947563715.1). Taxonomy (NCBI): domain Eukaryota; kingdom Metazoa; phylum Arthropoda; class Insecta; order Lepidoptera; family Geometridae; genus Lycia; species Lycia hirtaria. The sequence continues at coordinate 34,618,621 of OX387375.1, forward strand.
AGTTTTGGAAATTAGTTCTCATTTGTCACTATTCTGTCATCGTTTTTAGGGTTCCGTAGTAACCCTAATAAAAAAATGTATATGTAGCATGTAGATGCATTTTGTAAACCGCAAAAAAGTGTCATTTGTCACCAAACTGTCATCGTTTTTAGGGTTCCGTAGTAACTACGAAGAACCCTAAAAAAATGGAGATGTAAATGTATTCTGTATACCGCTGTGCCGTAGTCAAATTATCAAAAAATTTAAAAATAGGGGTTGGCACTCCATACATATAAAAAGGGATGATTTTTTTCTCAAAGCCATCCCATCGTGCGAGGTATCGTTGAATAAGTCTTTTAAAATAAGACTAATATTCCATGTTTTTTTTTTCACATGCGATGTGTGCGAGATATATCCCTCCAACTATGAGAAAATCGTGTCCCCCTGCATTTCTAATCTATTAGAAATAATAAATAATGATTAACCATTATGTATATTATGTGTCTTAGCAGACTATAGTAAATACTTTCAAATTCTTTTGAACACTCTGTGATTACAGCATTTCGAGATATAGCGATAAATATACATAATAAAACACTTAAATCATTATAGTACAGCGGTCATTGACCTTTTCGCAAAGTAGTCTAAACATAAAATACTCGCCAAGAAATTTTCTTTTAAATTACAGCATTAGCTACAGAACCCTAAACGCGTGTCTCGACACGCTCTTGGCCACTTTTTTGCATTATGAAACAGGCACGGAAGTTCAGACTGTTGGTGTATTAATAAAAAAAAACGAAATATAAAAAAATAGACAAATAAAATTTGACCAAGTGCAACGATGCGTATTCGACAGTGTCGGCTAGCGTTATAACAAGCGGAACAACAAATTCACAAATCTGACTGGATATATTTTAGCCTGGAAGTTTTGTTTAGTTTAGTGGATGGTTTGACGTAGGTACTAGTCGAAGTGACTTTAATTATTAATAATTGACCGAGTGAGCGAAACGAACAAAGGTCTCTGCATCAACTAACCGTTTTTTAACTTTTCCCTGTCCGTATGTTTGTTAGTACTCGCATTTCCTGGATGTATTGAAAAATCTTTACGAGACTTGGTATACAGGTTTTACAAGACAGGGTTAAAAATATCCATAAACATAAACAAAATTTAACAGTACTAAAACTTCCGTGAGTATTAATTTATATTATTTAATTTGAGGATGGGACTCTGACACTCCCGAAACTGGTTGGAAGATATCAATCTTTAGACCGATTAATATCGTGAGTTTTTTCCAGTTAATTAAATAATACAAAATGTACCTGTGTAAAAATGTAATGTTTTGTTGACTAAGCCTGATGGTGGATTTTCCTTTTTGACTTTGTGTTTAGAGGTTTTTTGTATTGTGTTTATTGTGTATTGACATGTAATTTTTTTTATCATAATTATGAAATGTAATTGATCATCTCATAGTGATGAACACATTTGGAAACTATCAGTCTTCTTGTTTATGATTATGACTTTCAAAAGTGTACTCTAACATATCAAGCTGATGAATAAAGGAATTTTATTTAAAGTTTATGGAAACAATTGGAACAATTAGTTAAAGTTAGTGAAAGGTTTTAAAGAAATTGTTGATACTATTTTACATAAATATACAAAATGTCTAAGTTATTTAAATGTACCTAAATGTCAAACATATTGTTCCGTTGAATGTTTACCTCGTGTTGAAGCGTCCGTTCCTAACTCGACGAAATGAAACCGGACCCTTCCTAAAAAAATGCAATAAAGTTAATCTACTCAATAAAGCATTCATCATTAAAGCTGATTATTAGAAAACTTGAAGAGATTTTCACAGAAAGCAAAGTTTCAACTTCAAAGGTTTTTCTCGGAAATTGGGTGGAGATTTTTTTTCGACAACAAAGGGATTCGATTATGGCCAGAGAAAGGGAGCAAGCGGAGTTTTACTTGCGAGGGTGGGATTATAGCGCGCGAGCGGAGCGAGTAATTACATTTTTGGCGGTTTCTTTGTGTCACTTCATGTTATTAATCATTTTTTGGGGGAAGTTTCGTGACGGGATATTGTTGGAGTTTTGATGACACGATGGTTGCAAAGAGTGAAACTCAAACTTGATATGAGTGTGGCTATTATGTTCATAGGTTTTCTATCAACAATGATTTTTTTTATTATTAAGATTTAGTGAATGAGTTTTGCTGAATATTTCAGATTCATTATTTGACGTATTAGTTGATACTTCTCAAACTAACGATAGTTAGTTTGTACTGTACAGTTAGTATATTAATTTTCATAGAAGAGTCATTTATTATTCAAAAAAGTGTTAACCTAGAAAATTTTCCTGGAATTTTAAAAATAATGATTTTATAGATTTCCACGTGCTCTTTCCGTATTTTTGCTAAGTATACTAGCAAATTTTGCTAATTTTAATGCCTCACACAGCCACCTAGAACTTAATACAAGCGTAAAACGTAAATCTATATATGTATATAAGCGTATAGCTAGCTCTTTGTGGATATCGAAATTCATCATCATTATCATCATTTCAGCCACAACATATTATAGGTACGTATCCCATGGATGATCAAAAAAGACCAGTTAGAAGCGGTTTGCATCCAGCGTCTTCCTGCCATTTGTCACTTCTATATGCTATGTGTACTGTACTGAATTTCAGTACTGGACAGAAGTTACTGCACTACATAAAAAAATATAGCCCATTTTTACCAGTTTTCCAAAAAGAATGAGGTTCTTAATTCGACTGTATGTTTGTTCAGCGATTACTCCGCCAGTTATGAATTGTTTTTGATGATTCTTTTTTGTTTCGTAGGTAATACCTCAGCGATGGTCCCATACAAATTTTATCAAAATAACTTCAGTAATTTGGTTTTTATAGCAAAATAACTGAAAAATATCATCCAAGCAAACGAGTTGCATATTTTGACGTTATTTTTTTCAGTTTTTTAAACTACAATTACTGTTATCGTGGGTAACTTACACGCTGCGACAAATATTGTACGAGGCCTTTTTAGAATGTTCTCGTTTCATGAAATTAGAAGTCAAAACGATTGTAAGTTAATTAATCAAGTAATTTGTCTACTAAAAATTCGAGAACTTTCTAAAATGGCTACATACAATGTTTGACGCAGAGTCAAAGTTACCTACGTCGACTATTAAATCAATGCTCAAAATGATTGAACGCCACCTCCTATCACTGTGTTCTCTTCCTAGCGAAATTTTCGTCTGAGATTGCACACAGTGTTATCAGGGAGTCTCATTATGTGTCTTGTTGCGTATTTATTCCCGGTGTCAGGTCGCATCGTGTGTAAGGGTATTTTTTTACAAAAGGATTTTAGATTTTTCAGGTTTTCTTTTTGTCTCTCAGGCTGAGTTTAGAGTTCCGAACAATGGTTTTAGGCATTATCGGATTAAAGATTTTACCGGTTAAAGTGGAACGTCTTCCGGAAAAATCCTGACTGCGTAAAAAAGAGGGTTATATTTTGAAGTTGACGAATTTAGTAATATTACCTATTCAAATTATTTTATATTTTCAATAACCCCGAAATGAAATAGATAAGCTCCGTAAATAAAACAACCAAGATAACTAACTGCCATACTACTTCTTATTTACCGCGTCCAACCAGAGGCCTAAAATAATTCTTAAAAAGTGAAAAACGAGAAGTCCATTTGCTTCTCGAAATTATAACTTTTCCAACATTTTTCCACCATCCTTAATTCCGGCGAAAATATTTATTAATTATGACGCTAATTCTGAAGACGTCTCAAGGGGAACTCGAGATGATTCCGTACTTACCTTTTCTTACTGAATACTGGCACTGACGAAATACGAAATATCTAAGTACCAATAATAAATTGAATTATATAATATTGACGCTCTTTACGCATAATATCTGTCGCGGACTCGCTCCCATTTTTTTAGGGTTCACTTTGTTGTCCGTCCGTGTGTTAAGAAAAAAACGGAACCCTTACAGGATCACTTTGTTGTCCGTCTGTCCGTCCGTCCGGGTGTCAAGACCTTTATCTCGGGAACGTGTGAAGGTATCGAGTTGAAATTAAAACTATATACGCATATCCATAGTATCTTGCTGCAAAAAGAAAAATTGCATTTCTCAGTTTTCTACAATGAATCCTGTAGAACATAGACAGACATGCTACTTTACGGCGGTTTTTAGTTTTTAAAAAATGCGTATTTTGTAGTAGGTTTTTTAGTTTTTTAAACAATAATTATTAAAAAAGTGCAAATAAATGTGCTCGAAACGTCAGGTCATAAAATTAAGTAAAATATACGCGATAAATCCGTTAAAATTTGTTTAATTTCAATGTATTCATTGTCATATTGCGATACATAATTGCGAAAACTTTAGAAAACATAACAGTTATTTTTTTTATATGAATTATATATATTGAAGGTACCTGCATAGGTATGCATGTTGAAACCTTCAATGCATGTTTATTCATGCATGATTTTAACAAGAAACCTGTCTTAATATTTATTTTGTAGTTTTTACTATTCTATTTGGGTTCAACTGTACCGGTGTCTGTAACCAAATCTTGCAAGTTGACCCACTTTCCGGTTTTCGATCGAACTGCAATTTTGTATGCATAATTCTGGAAACCGGATGACTGTATACATACATACATATGTATACACTCAAAAACTCCTTCTTACACAGTCGGGTATTAGATTATTATGTTCAATATTAAAGTTTCCGGCAGCCTAGTGGTGAGACTGTCTGACTTCCGATCCGCAGGTCCTGGGTTTGAATCCCGCGGCACGCACCTCTGTCTTTTCGAAGTTATGTGCGTATTGTTGATTGCCGCCAACTTCAAACGGTGAAAGAAAACATCGTGAGGAAACCTACATGTCTGAGAGTTCTCAATGATCTTGAAGATGTGTGAAGTCTACCAACCCGCACTTGGCCAGCGTGGCAGACTATGGCCTAACCTTTCTCACAATGAGAAGATGGCCCGTTCCCAGCAGTGGGAGAGTTTGTACAAACAGGGCTGATAAAAAAATTAATAAAAAATTATGTTCAATGAACAGCTGTTTTTTTATGCAAGATAGATCTAAGATTGACCACCTCCTGATGTTAAGCGACGGTATGGTCGAAGATGGAGCTCAATCTAGAAGATATCTATTCATTTGATAGATTTCATATTGCCTTGAAAATTCCAAGATTGTAGGTCTCAGGAAAGAATTCAATTCTTGTGCAGTACGCAACAGGAATGTGGATCGATATCGCTGAGTACGAATTTTTGGCATTTCAACGCAAAATGTGTGGTAATTCGCCAATTTTCTGCTAGTCCTGTAGTGAAATGGGGAGGATGGAATTAGGTGGTAGGTGTTAATATCAGAAACTTGTAATATTTGCTCTCAATCAAATAATTTACTAGCAAAATACACTTATAAAAATATTAGCCCATCCGCCGCCAATATATCGACCAAATATCAGCCCATCCTTCGCCAATATATCGACCAAACAAGATCTGAAAACAACACCAAAGTAAAAGGGAGTAAATTGGCGCCAGAAACTCGAGTAAGATCTTATTTCGTTGGAGACGTTATCTCTGACCCGAGATAGTGAAATTTATTTTGTGGAGAAATTACTCCGCTCTGCTAAACCGCGTCCAGAAACTTTTCCCGCTGAAAATTTAATTTGGACGAGTTTTTGTTTTGTTGTAAGCGTTGCGTTGGTTTAAGAACTTTTTTGACTGGTTTATCAAATTAGCGTTTAAAGTCTAATTCATAAATGAATTAAAAAGATGCTTTAATCTAAGAGTCCGTAGTCCGACTATCGTCCTTCTCGCTCGCGCATAGTACTGTTTGAAGATATAAATGACTGCACGACAAGTTAATTTTCATACATAAAAATCACTTTTAGAAATTGATAACGTAAAAAATATTTTTATAAATGAAAATTTACTTGGATCAAATTGAAAATTTTGTCGAATATTTGTGATGTTGTTTTCTAGCTTTACAAATGATGATTTTTTATAAGTTCATTTTGTCATTTTATATCTTTAAATATGTGGGTTTGCGTGAGCGCTACGGACGATGGTAGAACTATTAAATTAGTCTTGACATACATACATAATATAATCACGCCTATTTTCCCATACGGGGTAGGCAAAGCGTCAGAGACCATGAGGCCGTTTGACGCCATATTTGACCGTAGTTAGGAGGTTCGATGAGAGGGGAATGATATTAGAGAGTTATAGGGTAAGATGTAAAATTGGCTTGCAGTGATAGAAGGTCAGCCCATAGCCTACATAAATGCAATTTTCCTCTCAAAACCCTTAACTGAGTTACAGTAGGCCCGGGAAGAGAAGCAACTCTGGTACATTCTATATAGGTATGTTTTTATTTTATTTTTATTCGAAAATAGGCTTGCGCTTGACCGCCAACTCACCTGGTGTTAAGCGACAGTTACGGTCTACGATGGAGCGCGCTTGCCTAGATTATGTCCAGTCGGAAAGACCCATTCAGGAAGCGCATTCCACAGTTTGGCGGTACGTACAATGAAAGTGGAGCCAAAGCGTTTCGTACGTGTTTTCGGAATATCAACCATATAACGATGTCGTTTTTCGTGCTTCTTGCGGTCCGATAGAAAAATGGGCATGAGGGAATGAGATCATCCCAGTCCAGAATGTAAAAGAATTAGTCGTGTCCTCTGATGACAAGTAATGCTAAGAAGTGCCTTGAATGGGTCTGCCGAGATAAATACAGTCTGGGTGTCATTAAATAATTATTGAATTAGTTTTTTCTATTCTACCTTAAACCTGTTGTAGGTTACCGGTCAAACGTAAACCAATCAAAATAACTAACCGATTTTGATGTGTGAGGTGTCGTTAGATTCGTCTTCATTCCCCAAGTATTATATGATACATATTTTTGTAATAATACATCTCTCGCAAAAATAAAAAAAATGCGTTTTTTCGAAACCTCCAACAAACTTTTTCGTAATAAACACGTGATTTTATTAGAATAATTCAAAAAAATGCGCATTTTAAATCTTTTATAGTGATTTTACGCATACTTTTTCACAAAAAAAACTTACACTCAACAACGTATTTAGAGTAACGGAACGTAAATTAGTCCACAAAAACTGCTTTTCTGCAGTCGGGTATTTTGTATACACTTTTGTCGGTAATAAAGCCACTTACCCGATTAAAAAAATAACACCTCACATATCAAATACGTGAAACCGTTTAGACTGTAAGAGACAAGCACAGAAACATACGGATAAAATTCCATCTTTCTTCGCAGTCGCGTAAAAACGCCGTCGAAATAAGATTTTTATCACCAACAAAAAAACGCATCAACGTAAGCCTCTATTTTCTCAAAAAAGTAATAAAACTCACATGTAGCAACCCTATCGCGATCAAAGTGCGATGTTTACAAGTAGCGGTGATCAATCACCGTCCGCAGTAGGGTTGTGAGCGAATGTTTTCATAATTTCATAAAGGTTCCTCCAAGTTTTTTATTACTTTACCTTTCGTGAAGGCCAAAATCAAGATTTGGGATTATTTATTGCTACGTGTGAAAATTCGTAAATATTATTTACAAGGAAAACGTGGGTGGGTCATAAATTCGACGAAACACCACATACGTTACAGATAATACACGTTCCACAGCTATGTGGATTCTACGGCGGCCGTGATTTTCTTGGCTCTGTCGTGTTGTGTACCTACATATGATTTGTTTTGGCAGTAAAATTAAATAATAAGTTTTATTTTTTATCAGCCCTGTTTTGTACAAACTGTCCCACTGCTGGTAACGGGCCATCTTCTCATTGTGAGAAGGGTTAGGCCATAGCCTGCCACGCTGGCCAAGTGCGGGTTGGCAGACTTCACACATCTTCAAGATCATTGAGAACTCTCAGACATGTAGGTTTCCTCACGATGTTTTCCTTCACCGTTTTGAAATTGGCGGCAATCAACAATACGTACATAACTTCGAAAAGACAGAGGTGCGTGCCGCGGGATTTTAACCCAGGACCTGCGGATCGCAAGTCAAACGGTCTCCCGACTAGGCTGCCGGAAACTTACATGCCGGAAAACGTTATTGTAAAAGAATAATTCTATATTTTTTACCGACTTCCAAAAAGGATGTTCCCAATTCGACTGTATATATATTTTTTGTATTATTGTTCACTGATTATTTCGCCAATTGTGGATTTATTTTGATTATTATTTTTTGTTAGAAGACCTCTAAAAATGGGAATTTTAAATAAATTAATAAATTCCCATTTTTTAACCCCTGACCCAAATAGACGGGTGTTATAAGTTTGACGTGCCTGTCTGTGTGTCTGTCTGAGTATCTGTATGTGTGTTTGTCTGTGTGTCTGTCTGTCTGTGTGTCTGTCTGTGTGTTTGTCTGTGTGTCTGTCTGTGTATCTGTCTGTGTGTCTGTCTGTGTGTCTGTCCGTGTGTCTGTCTGTGTGTCTGTCTGTGTGTCTGTTTGTGGCATCGTAGCTCTCAAATGGATGGACCAGCAATTTTTCCAATCTTATACTTGTTATTCAATATCTTGTTGAATGTAGACGTAAATTCTATTTGCTACTAAAATTGTCTTTCCAAGAATACTCTAACAGACGATAAATGCGTCCGTATATTACTTAGCACTCTGTATATTTACTATGAGTTGATTATGCATTCCTTATCAGACTCCCCAATTGAATTTACAGAAGCTGGCTACGTCTTACTGTATTTTGCAAATTATATCTGTCTTAAATAATTGGGGTTCCGTAACAAAGACAAAGGGAATCGTTCACTTATATGGCATATTTTTTAACAACACTATTTTTTTAGGGTTCCGTACCCAAAGGGTAAAAACGGGACCCTATTACTAAGACTTCGCTGTCTGTCTGTCTGTCCGTCTGTCTGTCTGTCTGTCTGTCTGTCTGTCTGTCTGTCTGTCTGTCTGTCTGTCTGTCTGTCTCCAGGCTGTATCTCATAAACCGTGATAGCTAGAAAGCTGAAATTTTCACAAATGATGTATTTCCGTTGCTGCTATAACAACAAATGCTAAAAATTATAAAAAATAAAATATTAAGGGGGTTCCCATACAATAAACGTGTTTTTTTCGTATTTTTTTGCTCAATATTAAAAACGGTAACAGGTAGACGCTTCAAATTTTCACAGAATATTTACTTGTATATTACATTTCAAAATAAATAATTAAATAACAATAAAGTAAATATTAAAGGGGGGCTCCCATACAACAAACGTAATTTTTAAGCAATTTTTACTCGATCTTAATTAACAGGTAGAAACTTGAATATTTATAAGTAAATATTTAGAAATATAATAACTATAAAAATAAATACCTAATCTAATACATAAAAACTCACAAAATGAAAATAATCCGTGCATCTAAACGCGGTGCGAGCGCCGCGCCGCGGTGTGGTGGTGGCGAGAGCGCGAGGCGGTTGCTAAGCAACGGCCGCGCGGGTAGCGGGGGAGGTAACATCACGGAGCGAGCCATAGGCGCGCGTACTCGCGCGAGCGTCGTCATGTTGCCCGGATGTGTATCGAAAACCTACCTATAAGTTTGCAATTTACTACTTGGAATTTCGTTGATTTCTCGTATTTTATAAACAGAACTAAACTTTGTAGTATTATAGATGATAGTACGGAACCCTTCGTGCGCGAGTCCGACTCGCACTTGGCCGATTATTTTTTTTTAATATACATATATGCATATTAACTTATTCAAAGTTTTGATTAAAATCATTAAATGAACACCTATGAATAATAACTTTACATAGTTTATTTCATTACAACAAACTGTTTTCGGGGAATGTGCGCAAGAGCTTCACGACCTAATTCCACCCTCCCCATTTCACTACAGGACTAGCAGAAAGTCGGCGAATTACCGCCCATTTCTCGTTGAAATGCCAACAATCCGTACTCAGCGATATGGAGCCACATCTCTGTTGCGTACTGCATAAGAATGCAATTCGTTGCCGCCATCTCTGTTTCCTGAGACCTACAATCTTGGAATTTTCAAAATAGTGTAATGGAATAAATAGTGTAGTGGAATAGTGTAAAACTCACACACGCACACATCTCAATGCATTACGTGCAATATTACGCGTCCAATAGTGTAAAGCTACACCTGTGGTGGAGGCCCCATGTTACATATAAAATACGAGTAAAGATCATTTTATTTCAAAATTTAACCGTATAATTTCAATGATTTTCTATTAATACAGTTTTAATTATTTTGCTAGTAATAAAATTTCAGCAAAAATTTGTAAAAAATCAAATTCACACTTTTCTCAATCTTATTCTCTCGATCTTATTAAGCTATTGCATAGCTTCGATCACGGGCCTTGAGCGTGGAGGCCGAATCCAGAAATTCCGTAACGAAAATAACCTAACGCAGTAACGCCGATACAACCAATGCCACCTAGAGGCGATTTGCAGAACTAAAGAGACAAGCGTGATATTTCAAAAAGTCATTAAAAGTTCTGCTATTCATCGATAGATGGCAAAACTAAAAAGTATCACCGCTGTGCCGGTCGGAGTGGGGGGGTGTTAGGAATACTGCATAAATAAAATAAATAAATAATTATAATTACATAAGTTGATAAAAAATGCTATGCAATAGCTTTACTGCGGCAGTCTCCGAGTGCCACACGTCTTTTTTATATTTTTTAAAACAAATTGTGCCTATTTGTAGCAATTTTATTACCCGACTACGGCGGAGCAAAAGGGAGGGTTATGCTTTTAACCGGTTTGTGTGTATGTATGTATATTCATCTGTACCCTCATAACTTCTATATTATCATAAGCTGACAAATGAGGTGTCGTTGGGAGCGTCTTGTTCAGATATCACTTATACTGTAGTGAAAAAACATATATTTTCCTACTCCTCAGCCAATTTAAAATATATCAAAGAAAAAATTTTTTAATATTTCTCCTATCAAAATAAACAAAATCATTTCTCACTTTTCTAATATCCCTCAATGATTTTATATGTTTAAAAATGTAGTGATGCGCGAGAGAGAGATAACTGCGCGCATTGAGCGCATCCTTAAATCGCAAATCAGTAGATTTGTTCTTGATACGCTAATTTCATCGTGGACCATCAGGTGAGTTAGCGGTCTGTCGCAATCTTATTACTTGGTAAAAAAACATTTGACCAACGATTTACTCAAATAAAAAATAAGTATTCAAAATGTCATTAAAGGTAAAAGTACCCATAATAATAAAATTACGCAAACCAAAAAAAGGCAAAGTTAATAGAGTCACTTGCGTAATGCGAGGGTATTTAGAGCGACATAATGTCGAGAACCATTCATTTCGAAGGGGAGTTCTTGCTTCTTCCATATTTTTATTTTGTTTGGTTATTTTCGTTTTCCTCGAGATGCGATTTGCCTGTTTTAATTTCCAACGGCTCTCATAATTCCGTCTTATTTTCTTATTTTTTATACAGTTCACGATTCCATGAATAATTTTCAGTTGTCATTTTTCTTTTTCTTATTGGTGTCGAATGCTTTTGTTGAAAAACCAAATGACTATTTTTACTCTTTTTGTTTGATAAAGTATAAACGGGATGTAGTCCTCAAAAACGTCCGAGCTCAATGAGATCTAATTTTACACGATTAAAATAATTTGATTTTAAAAATAATCGAAGCGGCACAATAGACTTCTCAATCTAAATTAGGCTTTAGCGCGGCGACATAGAGTTTTTATATCAAAATCTTTAAGTTCGTCATTGTTGGTACCTTAATGAATATCGGTTAATTAATTAGTGGTCTCCACTCGAGAACTTTTAGCCCCATCGGCCATCAGTTCTACGTGCTATATGCCCTACCCACTGCCGCTTCAACTTGCTAATCCGCTGTGCTATGTCGGTGATTTTTGTACGTCTACGGATCTCTTCGCCACTGATACGATCTCGCAGAGATACTCCAAGTATAGCCCTCTCCATAGCTCGTTGCGTGACTTTGAGCTTCCTTATAAGGCCCATAAGTGACCACGTTTCAATGCCTTGTGTCATCACTGTTAACACACACTGGTCGTAAACTTTTCACTTGATGGACTGAGGTATATTGAACGAGAAGATGCTTTTGAGTTTCCTTTATATCGCTTATTTTTACGAATAAACAATTTTCAACGCCAGTAATCCAGAGTTATTAACTGAGGTGCAGTAAATATAAAGAATTCCATCAACACAAAATCTACGCCTATTCACTTCATCTAAAAGAATTCTTGGCCACAGTGTGGGCGGAAAATGAAATACGATTTTCTAGAAATGGTGGGCGTAGAAAAATGTATTGTTTAAATATTTCTGGTCTCTTTACGATTCCAGCTTCTACATAATATTATTGATGAAAGTTCTTAGAATCCATTACTCTGTTTAACATGATTTTTCAAATCATTAAGGGTGAGGCCCGTCGACTTCGTTGGCGAGGCCAAACGAGCGTAATTTATTTGAGCTGCGAATCATGCATAATTTCGTCTAATGTTGCGTAATTTGTATCAATTCAATTCGACAACTCATTTTACGTCGCCGTGTGCCAGAAACAGGACTATTGTATAAAATCGAATGCAGTGTAAATTACGCAACTTATTTTGCGCGACTCTCTACTACAAAATACGCTTGTTTGGCTCCAGCCTAAAGCTTACGTCATAAAATCCTTCTACCTAGATTTATTTGAAAATTTGTATATACATGCGTTAGTGTAGAAAGCTTGCGGCAGCCTAGTTGGGAGACTATCTGGGCAGAGACCCGCAGGACCTGGGAGCACTTGACGCGGTAAAAAACACCGTCTTTTCGTGTTTATTTTTCGTTTTTTTTTGTATATTAACTAGCGTGGCTGAAACTAGCGGTTTCATCATGGTGATAAAAAGTGATGACGATGGAGAACGGTGGTAATGATGATGATGATAAAATGTCCGTCTTCAAGTTCTCTACTATCTCTGTACCCGATCATGCTTTTCATTATTGTCCCATTAGTTAATTTGAAATTCAATTAACTGCAAAACCCAGTTTCATAATCGGTAGCGTTTATTCAGTGAGCGACCCGCTAGCACTGCGACCGCGCGCGAGACTTCTCAGCTCACACAAGCAAGGTGTAAATATGACATGACGACGACTGGCGGGAAATAAACCATGCAATCTGAGGCATCGTTTGTTGCCTCCATGTTGTAAAGAAGGCTCACAGAGCTGTGGAGCAGACTAGCTTCATATTTTTGAAGTGAAAACTTCTTTAGCGGCGTTGGGCATTTTTGGGATGGGTAAAAATGTTAAACTCGCGTCAGGTGTCACGTGACCTGATCGAAAATTCGTAGCCCTAAGACGGCGCAAGGCGCTTGCTAGTTCCAAATCAATGTAATAGATGGCGCTGTATAGTCCAGTTCCAGACCAACGTACTAGATGGCGTTTTTGCTATTTTATTTTTTAGTTTTCACTTCTACCGGCACTCCCGGAGTGCAACCCGTTGTTTTTTTTATGGACGACAAGCTAGGCATTCTTTCATTTTAGTTCTTGAAGATGTATGAAGCTTGCCAACCCGTACTTGGGCAGCGTGGTATTACCCTTCTTACAATGAGAAGATATCCCGCGCACAGCAGTGAGACAGTTTGTACAAACAGGGCTGATGAAAAAAAGCTAGGCATTTTAATGCTCTCATAAATTTAAATAACGATGTATATATTTTAAAGTACTTACCTACTAATACATGATTTTATCGATTTGGAGTCAACAAGAAACGAACGAACATTAAAAATCGTTTGCAGTGACGTACCATCGACCCACCATATTCGGCGCACTGCAATCTACAGAAAATTATCTAGTTCGCTGAAAAAAATTAAATAAAATGAAATAAATAAAATACGAATTTGATTGCCAAAGTACATATTATCAGGTGGCAGCTATACGTATAAGGAAACATAATTAACATAACTTTAAAGTTTCTCTCCATGTTCACTCCAAACTGATCCGACTGTGTGTTAGTACTTCTAACATGACAAGCACATTAATCATAGAATGAGAACTAGCTCCTAAAAGATGCTGTTACAATTATATTGTTAAATTGGTCAAAGATTGTATGTGCCAGCCAAGCTCCGTAAAGTATACTACTCCAATACTTTGATTTTTCACGATATTTTTCTCTCATCTTGTAAATATTGAAAGTTCAAGCTAATTGATCGAAGATGGAGTCGAAGTTCGAAGTCTCCAGTGTTGCAGGGGAGTAATGGAAATCTATCGTACAACCAACTGACCTACATCTCTTAGATTCACATAATTTTCTTAAGAGTCCATCATTTGACCATCGTCCGTCTCACTCGCGCATACAAACATTTTTGAAGATTGACTGAATTAACATAGAAAAACAATAATCTCCTTTTTGTTTTTTAAATGTTTCCTAAGGTTTCTGCTATAGATACTCATTGAAGTGAAACAAATTTTAACGGATTTATCGCGTCCATATTACATAATTTTATGACCTGACGTTTCGAACATTTTTCAGTGTCCGTGGTCACAAGTGAAACTAGATGACAGTTGTCTTTTTTTATAAAATAAAAAAAAAAACATTTTTTAAAGACCGCACTAGAGAGCAACATCACAAATTATCGACAACAAATTCATTTTAATCCAAGTTAATTTTCAAACACAAAAATAATTTTCACGTTAATAATTTGTAGCAATCATTTTCATGAATGAAAATTTACTTGAATCAAAATCAAAATGATATTAAATTTTTGTCGAAGATTTGTGATGTCACTTTCTAGTGCGGTCTTTAAAAAACGTTTTTACAAGTTCATTCAGTCAATTTTATATCTTAAAAAAACGTTGGTACGCGCGAGCGAGACGAATGATAGTCGAACTACAATCTTAACAATTCAGTAATTTATCACAACCATTTATAAACTGTGTGAATACGCATGAAACAAAAGAAGAAAATAAGAACCTGCAAAATATCGAAACAATATTCCATAAGAAACTTCAGGGGAAGGGAAGATAGGGGACAAAAGAACGCCTATTGTCTGCTAGGTAACGGGTCTGCTAGGTCGCGTGTGTCTAGCGATATTACCGACCGTGTCGTCATATATCACTGCTGCTGTTCTATAAAAGGTCTATAGGTAAACAAATGGCTGAATAAAAAGTTTCAAACAAAGTACACATTGTTATATACAAAATGTATTGAATCGGTTGATGTTATATTACTGAATAAGCCGTTTTTATATCAGGTACCTCAGGTATATCGTGTATCAGGTACCTTTTTGATGGATCAGCCAAGCTGTGAGGTTAATCGGTGACGATAAACTAGCTGCCAAGAAGCTACTCAGTCTCGAGCACCGCCGTAAAGTAGCATGTCTGTCTATTTTCTACAGGATTCATTTCGGGGAATGTGCGCAAGAGCTTCACGATCTAATTCCATCCCTCCTCTCCCCAATTCACTCCCCAACCCCACTCCACACCCTCCCCATTTCACTACAGGACTAGCAGAAAGTCAGCGTATTACAACCTATTTCTAGTTGAAATGCCAAAAATCCGTACTCGGAGATATCGATCCACATTCCTGTTGCATACTGCACAAGAATGGAATTCTTTGCCGCCATCTCTGTTTCCTGAGACCTACAATCTTGGATTGTAGGTCGTCAGATTCAAGGATTGTCTCCTTGAATTTTCAAGGCTAGAGTGAATAGATATCTTCTAGATCGACGAGCTCCATCCTCGGCCACACCGTCGTTTAACATCAGGCGAGTTGGTTGTCAATCGTAGATCTATAAAGTATTAAAAAAAGGTGTTATTCGGGGAAGCCTATGTCCAAAATAAAAAATGTTGATAGTAATCATGTTTAAACGCTTGTTCTTCTTCGTTAACTATGTACTAAAAAGTCGTGAAAGTCATCAAACACACACAGAAAAAGACAGTCACTTTCATTATCATCATCATCACAGCCACAGAAGTCCACAGCTGGACATAGTCCTCCCACATAATTTCCAAAAAAACCGGTTGGAAACGGCTTGAATCCAGCGTCTTCCTACCACTTGGAGGAGGTACAAGCTACTTTTGCTTCTATAATATTAGTGAAAATACTACGCAAGAGAAGATGGTTACATACTCCAGCCATACATACAGACAAAGAACAAACAGACAAGAGATATTATAATGGAAATATTTTGTACTAAAATGTGTAGATTTCGTGTTCGAATTTAAAAGTTACTTTACCTCCGTATGGGATAAGATATACTTTTCTACGCTAGTGTTACCCCTGTGAACCAAACTTTACGAGCTAAGTAATAAGATAAAAAATAAATTTACTACCTAAAACGCTATCTACCTCGTTCAGTAAACAATTCTTAGAAGCTCATTCATAATAATATCTGCACAGTTCACTGAATTTTCCTTTTAAACAACTCAACCGTTTCCGAGAAGATTCTTTGAAGGTTTTTGTATCAAGAGAAAAATATAACTACCTACACAGCAAGGTATTGTATTAAAAATTTAATTGACCGAGTGAGCAAAGCGAAGGTTTCTGCATCAACTAGCAAGATTTTCGTTCTTCTGGCTGGATGTTTATTGGTACCACTTACAGGCCGTATTTTTCAACTAATTTTGACGAAAATTGCACAAGTGCACAGGTCCCTCAATTTTATTACTCGACTACAGCGAAGCAAAACGGAGGGTTGTATTTTAGATTGTTTTGTCGATAAAAAAAATATTCATCCCCACGTTACATGTAGGTAGGGAATGTACCCGATATGTTTTTTTTTCAAATTTTATCTTATTAGTTTATCGACATCATCAATATAATATACTCATTCCAAATTACATCGTTCTAGTGCTAAGAATATTTGAGCTTGTTGAATCCACGGATAGACGAAGCAATTATGGCGAAAGAATAGGGGTTCATAATTGAGTACGGCACCTTAAAAAACCTTACCATATTCTAAACAAATCTAAAATTATTCTAATGAAACCTTACATTATTCTAAGCAAATCCAACATTATTTTAAAGAAACCTAACATTATTCTCAACAAACCTAACATTATTCTAAACAAGCCTAACCGTATTCTAAACACGAGAACAAGTATCCACCGTTTTTGTATTCCCGATCCTTACGATTACTCGTATAAGCATTACCCTCCGGTGTAATACCCGAATACTCTGCTATGTTCCCGAATGTTGTAATAAAGAGTAACGCACACGAGCTATTCTTAGCAACCCGAGGACGTAGATTATTGCAGAGAGATACATTGGGAACATTGTAGACACGCAGACAAAGATATTTGATTTGCAAGTATCCACAATGTGCCTGTTTTGGAAATAAGTATCCCATCAAAAACATAACATGTACAAAAGGCCAAGTCTCGCTACGCAGCTTTCCTACTACAAAAAGTTGTGAGATCTAATGTAAAACTAAGTCAATTAATAATTTTAGTACTATCTATGACAGCATTTATCCAACTGTTTTGTAAGAAATTGTGACTTAATTAGTTAACCAACAACTTTTGTAGTAAGATTTTAAAAAACTTTTTTATTTAAACGGTTCTATTGAAAAGAAATATAATGATGTAGGTTAAGTTATTTACTGTATTCTACTAGAAAAGCTCTTTCATTTGATATTTTTTTCACAACCCCCATATTAAATTCATATTCAATTATTAAAATATGAAATTCGCCATAGATCAACCTGTCAACGGGAAAATGGTCAATTTTCGATTACTAAATTTGTTGATTCAGCCGTTTCTTTATCGGGAGTTTTTGAACATCCCAAACTTATACTTGCTTAAACAAAATTGTACATTAAGTCAGTTATTTCAGTTTACACTTTAAATATGTAATATTATTTAATATAAGATGTACAGTTTTCTTGAATATTTCCAATGTTTACCTCTGCAATATTCTGTGCGATCGGTTGGTTATTTCCATGATTGCCCAATAGAATGGCCCACACAAAGCCCACCTTCGATTTTGTGATTAGAACTACGACATCGTCAGCCGCGGGAACTGTAATGAGTTTTGGAGAAACATTTGTTTATTTCTCGGTAAGCAAGTAACCTTGCTAATCGAGAAACCATGAAATATCAGAATGAGGTATCTAAATACATATATAACGCTGATTACAAAATCATTTCCAGATTATGTCTCTAAACCATATTTATTTACTTCGGGCTCTTAAAATGATGATATGGTGCGTCATCATCATCATCATCTCAGCCATAACAAGTCCACTGCTGGACATAGGCCAATCCATGGATTTCCAAAAAGTCCGATTGGAAGCGGCTTGCATCCAGCTTCTTCCCGCCATTTGTATGAAGTCATCCACGCATATATACTTAAACGTATACGATATGGTAGGTATTTTTTACGAAAATATAAAAAAAAATAACCTGTCGACCTCTAAATGACGTCATAGAACTACCTTTTTTATCTGTACCAAAACGAATTTTTAAAAGTTGCATTATAAATATTTCATATTTTCGAGAGATCACAAACCCAACAAAATGTCTATTAAATAGGTACAACGACACGCTGTGAATGTTAAGTAACATTTGTTTATGATGTGGTCATATTATTCTATTCAGGCGAATTTGTGACGTCATCACAACTTTTTCTTTAAAAAAAACTATTGCACAGAATTTAAAAATAGTGGAAACAGTTCTTTTAAATGACCTAATCTACCAAATAAAAATATTTAAAAAAACCGGACAAGAGCGAATCAGACTCGCCCACTGAGGGATTCGTACAAACTAGTAGATAAAAGGGGGAAATTACATATTTTTTTTATATTTTCCTTCATAAATCGAAAATTATCGTAATAATATTGAAAAACCTGTTTTAGCTTGTGCTAATTAAGCTCTTTCGTATGATACCCCACATGATACGGTTAATTCACTTTAAAATTTGGACCCTCATTCCTTGCATAAAGACGAACTTTTTTTAATCAAAAAAAGTTCGTCTTAAAGACCCTATTTTTTGTGATTAAATTAAAAATGTCCAGTTTTCAGACTTTTTCCTATAAATATGTGTACTATAACAAAATGCATCTTGCCAAATTTCATAGTTCTAGGTCAACGGGAAGTACTCTATAGGTTTTGATTCCTCTGTGAGTGTCGAAATGTGCGTTTTCTACGACATATTCGGCTGTAACTTTTTTTTACGAAAACTGAGAAGTTTGTTTTTTCTTTCTGCAGCAATAGACTGATCTGCAGAAGAGAGATATCTGCGTATATGGTTTTAATTTCAACACGATACTTTCACGCGTTCCCGAGATACAGGTCTTGACACCCGGACGGACGGACAGACGGACAACAAAGTGATCCTATAAGAGTTCCGTTTTTTTCCTTTTCAGGCACGGAACCCTAAAAAAACAAGTACTTTTACGGAAAATATTAAAAAAAGGTTCCGATTTGGTTAATATATTGACTTACGATTTCTAAACTTATTGCACTTTAAATTTTTACTATTACTTTTTGCCTGAAAAAAAAAATATTTTACGGCGACAATACTTTCCAACCGCCCTTCGGTTACTCGAAATCAAAAAAGGTTCACAACACAGAGCTCATTATTAGTCAGAACAATAACAAAGGAAACATTTTGCACAATCTTAACGTAATCCCAATTTAATCTTGAAAATGATTAACCTCGATAATCACACAAATCACAGCAGCTTGCCAAGGGCAAACAAAACGAAACCTTTCATTAAAGCAGGAAAGTTCAACAATTCGGAATAATTTGTTTGGAAATTACTTCGGCTGGTAAATACAGAGTTTACTTTCCTACGGCGTACAACAGTCTAAACTTACTGTTGGCTGAACCTCCGTTGGTGTTAAAGTTTTAGACCTAAAACTCACAGTGTTATTATATAATCTACAGAAAGAATATTACTCTGTGATAGAGGCCCTGGGCCGAGATAAGAGAAATGAGAGTCGTGTGCACACCTTGAGCATAAATGGTCACCATCGAAGGCTCCTCCTTGCGGCGGCTGTGTGTGGCGGGTCGCCCTCTTCCCTAACATATCGTTGAGGAGGGCGATGGCTGGCACATTGTACTCGTGATCGGGTGCTGCTTGCGGTATGCACGCAACATAATAATAAGTAAAATTAAAACAAAATAATTTTCCCGTAACTATAAGTAGTAAACAATAGTTTGTAATTATGACAAAGGTCACGGACCCTGATGTCTGTGGGGATAAAACTATTAAATAAATAAATAAATAAAACAAAGATGTGCAAGACAAGTGAGCTATGGAAAGTGGACTAGTAAAAAGTGGAAAAATCATACTGTATTGCAGCTTCGCAACGCTTCTTTGTACAGTTCAGCCTGCTCCAAATATCTGAGGGTAAAGTCACACCGTCTAGCATCTTTGCTACATTTTGTTGTCCCGATCAGACCCGTTTCACAACTTCGCTTCGCATCCTCTTATTGCTTTGTTTCCTTACACATAAGGGGTAGATGCCAAGCCTAACACGCGTACGAGCGTGACATCACCTGCCGGACCCAACGGAAGACCAGCGCTGGTTAATTTAACCAGCTAATGCTGAGTTGGAACTGCTTTGTAACAAAAACGACTGTAGTTTTTGTTTATTTTTAGTGTTTAAATGTTGTTTTTGTCGCAAATAAAAGTATGTGTACTTATGTATATTAAATATCTTAATCAAAAAATAAACATTATACATTATAGTCAAAAATAAATACTATAATAAATAGTATACATTTAGAAAACTCAAAAATCACAGACAACAAAACGGCTGAGCCGATTTTGATGAAACATAGCTAAGAATACTCTCGATAAAATCATCTTTCAAACAAAAAGAAAAAACTAGATAAACATTGATATACCCGTTTGAGAGCTAAGTACGATGCCACAGACATATACACAGATATACAGATACACACGTCAAAATTATAACACCCCTTTTTATGGTCGGAGTTTAAAAAGGCACGAAAACAATAAAAACCTGTTTTTGATCTCTGTGAAACAGACACTTGTTTTTCCCACAATTCGAAATCTATAACTGTTTTTTTTTTTTCCTTATACATAGCTCTTCAAACTTAGGTCTGAAGCTATATTAGGTCTATAACTGTTTAGCATTGAGATACATACATGCTGTTTAGTCTTTAATTTTCGTTCAATTTTTTTTTTTTATATACCAGATAGGTTTGCGCTTGACCAAGTTAGTTTACCCTCACTTACCCACAATCTGAAATCGATCGATCATAGAAAGGCTTCAGTATATGTCAGAAAACACTTTTATGAATGGATTCATTATAGTAAGACGTGTCTTTAACTACACATATATTTGTGATGACAACTAATTTATTATGTACCCAAATGTCAAGACGGTCGAGCTACTCAACCATAAAGGTACAATTTTATAATTACGTACTCAAGTGATTTTAATTTCACATTTTTCCGTCAAAGTTCAATACGTCTCAAAACTTTAAATTTCCACCGATTAAAATCTTATGTACGATAATCTGTAATATATTGCACTGAGATCTCATGGTGGGCACGAATTTTGTTAAAAATATTGTCCATTCTTAGAAAACATTGTACTATTTGTACACCACTTATAAAAATAAAGCTTTTTATTTCCATCACTTAAGAGTTCTAGATCGACGAGCTCCATCCTCGGCCACACCGTCGCTTAACATCAGGCGAATTGGTGGTCAAACGTAGATCTATCTAGTTTAAAAAAATACAAAGTTCAAAAAGACAGACCCAAGCATATACGTACAATTCTGCGGGTCAACTGTATTGTAGCACTTACGATTGAGTCTTTAAGACCAAGTTTGGCCTAGCGAGCCTCAGAACATCAGGGCTCATGCTAGGAAACCATAGTCCGGGCTTCTGGAAGTCTCCATTTACTCTAAATTAAAAAGCGTTGGTGTGATCGTTCAGCTTCACTTGAGAGCCAATTTCCAGATAAATCTGAAAAGGCTTATCATTTTAGAGCAAATAGCAGCACATGTCTCTAAACGTTACATAATCTATGGTCAAAAGCTTAGCTTAGCCGAAAAAAAAACAAGAATATAACCAACAACATTAAATTGATTAAAAACCAAGTAACGTGTATCCCGATTTACCTTGAATTAAGCAAATCAGATCACGGAACTGGGAAAACTTCGCCCATCAGAAGTCAAATCACCAAAAGTAACAAAATTAAAAATGCTAACAAATCTGCGTCCCCGCTCCGAACCAATAAGGAGTCTGATAGCCTCCTTATTTGTATTCTGTGCTTATCCACCCGCGGACTTATTCTGGGTGGAAATCGAGACCACCTTATTATAAAGGTACGTAGAGGCTTCGCAATTTTGTTGAACTTTACCTTTTTGAATAAATGTTAGATTTCCACGCATATATACCAACTTCTTAGGAATAGCCACTGTTTTGTATAAGATACGAAGTGTTTGTTAACTTTAAGTACTAAGATATGACGAGTAAAAGCAAAAACTTACTAAAGTTAGCTTCTTTAGTAACTTTTTGCTTTTACTTTTCAAAATTTATGAAAACAAATATATTCGTTATTTATCTAAAGAGATTTTAAAACTACCGTTTACTTTATTCTAAGCTCATGTCACATGCCACCAACTGTGAATGAAACGTTCATTTGTCATTTGTGTTTCCTTTTTTGTGGAATCAACAAGGTATTATTTCGCTCAATAATTCCCCTTTTTTTTTTCAAAAACTCTACGCAAGCTTGTCTCGCACTTGACAAGTTATTAATATTTGTTTATTTACATCAAAGTAAATCCTACAATCTTGCCAATCTTGAGACTTTTATCTATTATCGTTGAAAAGATAATAATCGTTTAAGTGTCGGACAGACAGACATTACGGTGTCTGTCTCTGCTTCACAAATAGGCTCCCGTACCCTTACTATGGAAGTCTAAAAAATATACGGCACAGCTGGTTCTTTATTCGTAAGAAAACTAATGTAACACAAAAACTACGAGTATACTGAGTACCTACATAAAACTTCCAATTTTTATAATCCCTTCTGATTTGACCCGCCTATTTAATGTTACCTTTTTTGAGAATTGTTTACACTTCCAATCCCAAGACGCAAGTACAAACATTTATTATTATCTTGTTTTGTGGTTTAACCAAACAAGTTGTGGGATGTAACTGTTGGTTATGTAATAAAGCTTTCTGTTATGAAGTTTATTTTATGTAATGAAGACTTTAAATTTCTGATTTTACGACTTTAATTGAATGGAAAACTTTCAAATTGATTTTTAAGCTTTGGGATAGTTTGATAGATAGATAGATAGATGTAGTAGAAATGTACTATTTAGTAGTTTATTTCTGTACGTAATAATAATATACGAGTATAACATACGAGTACAAATATGCCACTTGTCAGTTTTCTGCTCTGTTTATAAACTAAAAAGAATTACCAGTGCATTTCGTTTACGTAGACCTTTGCATATTTTAGCACTTTTTGTAAATTATTGTAAAAGCTATTAAATAATATGCTTATTATAATCATGTCGCGCGCATTCGAGTACTTAAAGCCCGCAACACTTGTTTCGATTGACAAATGTGTCGTGCTGTCTACTATTTACTGCTATTTACTTTGACTTTACTTTGACTTTGTCTAACTCCTGAAAATGATAGTGAGCTCGGGGAGCTAGTGAGGAACGGGAGAGATTGGCGGGAGGCGAAGAGTGTCCGTTTTGTATGTAATGCTATTAACAAACGACGGGACGAGCGCGGGGAGCGGGTGAGGAATCTGAGATTGGCGGGAGGCGAAGAGTGTCCGTTCTGTATGTAATGCTATCAACAAAACAACGGGACGAGGGCGGGGAGCGAATGAGAAAACCGAAATTAGCGAGAGACAAAGAGTATTCATTCTATCTTCTATAACTGAATTAAATTTCTAGTTATTACATTTGACATTTTATAAAACTGCTTGACTATTACGAATTATAAGCAACTTGACTATTATCAATGAACTTTAAGGGCTATCTTGAATCTATGGCTAAGCTGGCTAGTAAAAAGCTTGCATCTATCTATCTAGCATCATTAATAAGGTTAGGCGATACTTCTCACCGGGACATCTGCTTCATCTGTATCAAGCACAGGTCCGATCGTGTATGGAGTACTGCTGCCACCTTTTTGATGGATCAGCCAAGTATCAGCTGGAAGCTTTAGAATCAGTGGACCGGCAAGCTGTGATGTTAATCGGTGACGATAAACTAGCTGCCAAAGAGCTACTTAGTCTCGAGCACCGCCGTAAAGTAGCATGTCTGTCTATTTTCTACAGGATTCATTTCGGGGAATGTGCGCAAGAGCTTCACGACCTAATTCCACCCTCCCCATTTCACTACAGGACTAGCAGAAAGTCGGCGAACTACCACCCATTTCTCATTGAAATGCCAAAAATCCGTACTCAGCGATATCGATCCATATTCCTGTTGCGTACTGCACAAGAAATGAATTTGTTGCCGCCATCTCTGTTTCCTGAGACCTACAATCTTGGAATTTTCAAGGCTAGAGTGAATAGATATCTTCTAGATCAACGAGCTCCATCCTCGGCCACACCGTCGCTTAACATCAGGTGAGGTGGTGGTAAATCGTAGATCTATCTTCTATTAAAAATATATATATATATATAATAATATTCCCTGTTTCTCGTCTAAATATTTGTATTGATCCTGACTATGGCAGCTTTGTAGCGAATTCTAATTCAAACAATGTATCGAATCTAAACAAACAGAATACGGATGCTAATGAGATCGGATGCGGATCGATGCTGTCCCAATAACGAATTAGTATGGGAGCAGGCGGGTTTATAATAAGCAGCGGGGAAAAATGGGGAAAATTCCCCCGCTTGTGGGTAAAATTGAGAAAACCCCCCTTGAACTCTTGAGGTTAGATGTCGAATATGATTTAAGGATCTTGTGTCTCTGTTAATAAAACCAGTTACGTTTTGTGTTTCGTAAGAGATTCGTTACGCATAAAATTATAATAGCCTTTAAATATCCGATTTAGATTTTTTTGCGGTTAAATGACGAGAATCTTGTTAAGATAGATAAAGACAATCTTACCCATATGTTGCTGACTAGATGATTATTATTTACCCGTAGTTGTCTCGGTGAAAGGTCTTTCAGAGGCTTTGACCAGTAGTCATTCCAGGTACGGCGCGCGTTGTACGCGGTAGATTCCAGGTACGGCGCGCGTTGTACACGGTAGATTCCAGGTACGGTGCGCGTTGTACGCGGTATATTCCAGGTACGGCGCGCGTTGTACGCGGTAGATTCCTAGTACTAACGCGACTTGACTCTGCCCCGCGGTATTCTAGTTTTTAAGTTTTAATAGGTATATTTTATCCGACTGTACAAGAACAGTATTTCAGGTGTATGTGTATGTGAGTATTTAGGTATGTATAGAAACATACACACAACACAACGCATGAAAAACAAAACTTGAAATTTAAAGTAAAAAAAAAAAAAAAACAATCATTTTTTTAGCTTTAAAGTAAAAATAATAATAAAGATAAATTCAAGTCCAGCTCACACTAAGGTGTTTTTAAAGATTCGTACATCCTCTTGATAACTTAAAAAAAAAAAAATGTAAGTAGTTATAAATGCATATATTAGTTCATAAAAGGCACGGACCCTGGAGTCTGTGGAGAATAAATTTGTTAATAAAAAAAAAAAAAAAAAAAAAAGATTCGTACAAGATAAAAAAAAACGCACAAGTGCGAGTCAGACTCGCCCACCGAGGGTTCCGTACAAACTAAATAAAAGGGGGAAATCATATTTTTTTTTTATATTTTCCTTCATAAACCGAAAAATATACATCGTAAAAATATTTAACACATTCCTTGCTCACGACTCGGATCCCAGGGAGGCGGGGCTATAGTACCGGCGCTTCCCACTCGTATCCGAGCAAGCGTCTCGTTCATTTTGTAGAAGTCAGTAAACTGCCGGTGTTTGAGGCAGTCAACGTTGCTTTACGCGGCCACTCTGTACTTAATATGCGAATGAAGCTTTTTCATATGATACCCCACATGATACGGTTAATTCACTTTAAAATTTGGGCCCTCATTCCTTGCATAGAGACACTATTTTTTCGTGATTAAATAAAAAAATTCCAGTTTTCGGATTTTTTCCTATATGTGTACTCTAACACAATGCTTCTTGCCAAATTTCAGAGTTCTAGGTCAACGGGAAGTACCCCATAGGTTTGATTCCTCTGTGAGTGTCGAAATGTGCGTTTTTTACGACATATTCGGCTGTAACATTTTTTTACGAAAACTGAGAAATTTTATTTTTCTTTCTGCAGCAAGATACTATGGATCTGCGTATATGGTTTTAATTTCAACTCGATACCTTCACGCGTTCCCGAGATAAAGGTCTTGACACCCGGACGGACGGACAGGCGGACAACAAAGTGATCCTATAAGGGTACCGTTTTTTTCCTTTTGAGGTACGGAACCCTAAAATAGAACCATCGAAATCCATTCATAATCAACTACATTATCTCGTAACCTATAAAAAACATAGACAAAAACGAATTTCGAACAGACCCAAATGAGAATCTCCTTTTTGCAGTTGATTAAAATGAGACACGTAAGAATGTTATCGATATATCACAGCGAATCAGCAAGTCGAAGTTGCAGAGGGCAAGGCACACATGTACCTGGTACCGATAGAGCCGAAATGTTCTCGAATGGAGACCACGCCCCGTCCACCGTCAAACTACATAACAGTTCTCCGTGACATTGGACTTTTATCTAGCCCTTGTCAGGCCATGACGCCAGGAGCCAAGCGAGTGTCTGGTTGCTCTCCTCTCTCCTGATCATTTATTTGTAAAACCAAAGCTGCGATTAGAGTCAGATTACCAAAGCAGTTGTACCGCGTAAATAGACATAGACAGGCATAGAATTTATTATGATACAAAACATACAATAAAAAAATTGGTTGTCTGTAAAGTCGGTTTACGCACGAGTCAAAACATTGATGAAATGATGACGATGTAACGGGACAATGAGTCATAATTTTTCGTGCGTGCAGCCGGCGTTCATCGATATATTAGACGTTGTCACTTCAAAAAACATAGACTATAAAACGACATAAATGATAACAACATAAATAAGTTTTAAATAGGAAGGGAGACTTCCCTCGCTCCTCCACACTGCCTCTGGCATCGTCCGTTCCGCCTCTCACATACTAAGACGCGTTTTAGATCAATTATTCGTAGAAATCAGGGTATAATTCAAGACAACCAGCACAACAAGTGTATGTACCCCGAACAAGCACGTACAATGTGTACTAAGTACACGTGTCCCAGATAACCACTCGAAATATCAGCCGTCCGTATAAACGGCTCTCAAACACTAGTGCAATCCTAAAACAACATATCGCACCAGCTTTGAGCCTCACGTCTATTCATCTGACGAACAGAAGTAGAAACAATAGACGACGCATGTATTGAACAGTGAAGAAGTGTATCTAGCACGGCAGTGGCTCCGGCCAAGTCGAGCAGCAAGGCCACGTGTATGATTAATCTGTCACACATAACTTCTAAAAAAAGTGTATGTATACACTTTTTTTAGAAGTGCGGGAACAGATTATTCTGTTCCCGCACAACTTCAAAATTTGTCATAATTTGACAAAGTATTTTTAGAAGCGTCTTAATTGTATGCTGATTGTAGGGTAATTATGTCGTCACGCTAAATACAATGTAACGCCTTCTAGAGGACATGAACTAATAATTTGACTGAATAAAACTTCTATCAAACAGAAATCGTAATTACGAGTTTATGACACATTTCCTTAACTAAATACGTTACCGAAAAACATAACTTTGATCAACGTCTCATTCTGACTTCTTACCGCAAGTGTCATTACATGTCAGCGAAAAGTTGACAAAGTATGTTGAGCATAGCTTAAATTTGAGTAACGTTTTTCGGTATGAACCTAAATGGACAGTCGACCTCATACAAGTGGCAAAAACACGCTAGATGGAAGCCACTTCCATCAGGTCTTTTCACAAAATCATGGGAGAGGCTTACATATCTTATATCCGGCAGTAAGCTTCTTGTGGCTGAGATGATGATGACGATTAATACTAATACAAATAATGATGATACAATGAAGTCTATGTTTGTATCCAGGTTCTACAGAAATCTTTTTTTTTTTTTTAAATTAAACAAGTCCATGAGTAAAACTAAATAAAATAAATGATAAATCGCTCTAATTTCATTAAAAAAATAAAATAAAAAAATCTTTGCTCAAATAAATTAAATAAACCAATAATAAAACTATAGCTATCAATTTGTAAATAACGTACGCAACACGTAATGAGTACCGAGTTATTTGTTACGCTTGCTATTTTCCATACCTATCTGCCGGGTTGCCTTTCGCTATTGTGTTACAATATTATTATAACTAGTTTATTTCGTGTTAAGTGAATTTATATTCGAAATGAAATAAAATATCTTAAACCGTAAACCGTTCTCAGCTATCTCAATACGAAATTCGATAACAATAAGTTCAGCACAAATTTTCCTCATATCGTGTGCACTTGCGTCATCTGTATTAGTAGATCTGTTGTGTTACTAGCTGGAAGTAGGGCACGGCTGTTTGCAGACGCAGAAATGAGTCAGTTTTGTGCTACAATCACATTCGAAGGGTTCCGTGCCTTGAGATTAATTACAGGTGTGTACTACACGTCTGGAGAACTACTGGCGAAGGAATACTTGTACACATCATTCTAATGTTATAATATGGTGCTCAGAAAAACTTTTTAATTGACTTCCAAAAAGGAGGACGTTCTCATTTCGACTGTATATTTTTTACCCGACTTCGTAAAAAGGTGGGTTATTTTTCTAGTGTACGTAGTGTACGTGTAGTTTGTATGTATGTATGTAGGTACATATTTATGTTTCTATATGAGCGCCTACAGCCTACACGGCTTGACCGATTTTGATGTGCGAGGTGTTGTTAGATTTAATCAATTCTTAATTGGCGAACTAATTGCAACAAACATAAAAAAAAAACATACAGAACAATTGAGAACTTTATTTTTAAGTCGGTTAAAAAGACGCTCATTAATAGAAAGTGAATAGAAAGAAGTGAGTAGAATAAGTAGAAAGTGAATCCCTAATATAAAACTAGCACTTTATTTTAAATCTACTTAATTTAGTACTAGATTGGTAAACTCAAACACTGAAACTCTTTTAAAGGATCACTTAAATTAGAGAAGTTTAGTTAAAGCTGTAAAGCTTAGCAACAAAATTCTCTAAGTCCACGCTAGTTTATCAAACGCCCAAAGCATTATTCAAGCGATACAAAAAGAAATCTGCCCATCACTCCTTATATACCAACAAAAACCTATGCAAATACTACACAAGAAAGAAACCGCTGAATGAATATCACAGAATGATGGATGGGTGTGCATAATCGTTCAATAATCGCCCCATCGGCCGAAAGATTTTCGTTTTAATTATTATGTAGCGGTTTGAGCGATTTGTTTGGAGGCTTGCTTTTGGGCAATTTGTCATGTTAGAGTGACAGCGGGTGTGGTATGACATTATTTAACGTTTTTCGGTGACATTGATTCTTGTTGCTTTGTAATGGTGCGGTTGAGGTAACATTTTTTAACCGACTTCCAAAAATATGGATGTTCTCAAATCGACTGGATGTTTTTTTTTGTATGTTTGTAATTTCGTCAGTTAAAAATCAATTTGTTTTTAGGGTTCCGTACCCAAAGGGTAAAAACGGGACCCTATTACTGAGACTTCGCTATCTGTCCGTCCGTCTGTCACCAGGCTGTATCTCATGAACCGTGATAGTTAGAGAGTTGAAATTTTCACAGATGATGTATTTCTGTTGCCGCTAAAACAACAAATACTAAAAAGCAGAATAAAATATATTTAATGGGGGTTCCCATACAACAAACATGATTTCTTTGCTCGTCTTTGCTCGATATTGATAACAGCAACAGGTAGACGCTTGAAATATTCACAGAATATTGAGATAAATTATTAACTTTTTTTTTTTATCATTTTTTTTTTTTTTTTTTCTCGTAGATTGTAATTACTTAAGTAGGTACTTAAATAAAACTAAACTAAAATAACCTAAACAGCTTAAAAATACAAATATACAACTTAAATAAACTAAATAAAATTAATATCTAATAGGGGATCCCATACAACAAACTTTTTTTTTGCCGTTTTTATAGATAATGGTACGGAACCCTTTGTGCGCGAGGCCGACTCGCACATGGCCATTTTTTTTTAAACATCAATTGTAAAATTTATTAAAGTTAATCTCCTAATATAATTAAAAATTTTAAATAAAAAAATAAGTCATAAAATAAATACATAAAAAAATACTGTAAGTACATACCTCATTGTAAAGCTACTAAAACTACCTTTAAACATTTAATTAAACAAATAAACTTCACGATTAATTGGAAAACAAGGCTACTTACCTCGGCTAGGGAGCAAACTTAAAAATTAAATTAACTTGCACGCCACGAATTTCATTTTTTCCGCCAAACTTAATCCGCTCAAATTCATAAATGCCTGCCCAACTTTCTCGTAGATTTTCGCTTTAAAACTGAACCCTAATTTATCAATGTACTCCTTAATTTACTTTTGACTAAGCAAAATGGAGGTGTTTTGTAATTTTCTCGTTTTTCTCTTATTTTCCTGCTCTTAGGACGTTTTCTTTAATTAGGGATACTTCGACGCCTCGCCTTTTGAGGGTTTGCCTAATAGCTTAGAAAAAGTAGTCGTTTAAAATGAGGGAATCGAGTACGGAAATAGATTTAGATCGGGTGCCTGCAAACTGAGAGCTAATTTTCTCTATATGGAATATTGGAATCGCGTAATTTGTCTATTTGCCATTTGAAAAAACGTACAAAAACATAGAAATAAGTCATGTTTCTCCCAGGATTCCGGTGGGTGCCGGCTACAGACTGAGGGCCAATTTTCTATTCTTTTTAACATAGGTACTACCAAAAAGGAAAAGGTTCTCAATATGTCGGAATCTTTTTTTACTTTTTATTTTATTTTTTGTTTGTTCACCGATTATTTGAAGCCACTTCTACTGATGTGAACAAAAGATCCGTAATTTTTTTTTTTTTAATATATTTAGTATTTTGTTTTTTATAATAAAATAACTGGGAAAAAAGTTATCCAAATAAACGAATTGCGTGTTTTGAAGTCTTTTTTTTTTGTTTTTTAAACGATTACCTACTTGTTTCGTCTATAGATATTTATCCCACAATTTATGCATTTGCCATTTAAAAATAGTAATGTTTGCCAAAGAAATGATTTTTTTTCTCCATAATCCCGTCAAAATTCTGAAGGCTAATATCGATAGAGAAGTAAAAAGTATACAAAAACTCAAAAACTCTGACAAATAAAAAACTAAACTATTTTGGATGAAACATTGCTAAAGAACACACAGAAATCTTTTTTCAAACAAAAAAAAAAAAAAGATCAAAATCGGTCCATCCGTTTGAGAGCTATGATGCCACAAACATACACACAAATACACAGATACACACGTCGAATTTATAACAGTGGTGTTATAAGTTTGACGTGTGCATCATTTGGGTCGGGGTTCAAAACCACAATTATTTCAATAGAGCAATTTGCAAGTTTGTCGTCGTGTACTTATCGTCTCCAGTTCAGGCTTGATTGCCGACCATTTACATTCTAGACATGTTACTATCTGCTACTATCTTAGTTTCTCTACACGCTGCATGCTAAACGCGACTGTGGCCAGAATCTAAAAAAGAAAATCGATAGAAGAATATTCATAATTTAAAAACTAAATAAAACGTCTTCAAAATACGCAATAGAATACATACGCGACTTGCTTTTTACTTTTCTACAGCCAATCGGATGATATTTTACCAGTGATTTTGTTATAAAATACAAAGTACTGTACCGATTTTCTCCACCCCCTTCCGTGAGCAACCCATTTGTTCAAAATAAAAATGTCTAACGACTACATTAGTTTACATAAGAAAGACTATTATAATTTCTCTGAACTTACATATTATATGCTAGTAAAATGCTTATTGAGACGAAAACATTCTTGCGATGCTGCGGAAAATAAAATAAAAAATTGATTGTCTGTAAAGTCGGTTTACGGACGATAGTTTAACGTGACAACGTCATAACAAAACATTGATGAAATGATGATGGTGATGTTGTAACGGGACAATGAGTGTAACGGGACAATGAGCGTAACGGGACAATTAGTCATACTTTTTCGTGCGTGCAGCCGGCGTTCATCGATTTATTAGACGTTGTCACGTCAAAAAAGTGTGCGTCTCGGGACGCCCGACAGAAGTGATAACTCAAACTAATCTAGCCAGACAGACTGGCGCCGTAAAGCGTTACGTAACGAAGCGGTTTACCCTCCCATAAGAAGTTATCAAAAAAAAATTGCACATAATTGTATGCAAGAAGTAATTTTCGTGGAACAAAGGATAACATGGGATTTACATTCTTATCTATGAAGTAAATGTACCTACCTCTATGGAATTGACATTCGTATACATTTTATATAAGTAATGTACAAATATAGGTATGTCAAAGGAAAGGTAAACTTTGTGTGAGGTCTGTATGTACAAAATTACGAAAGGTTTTTAGGTAGCAAAATAATGTTTATGTTGTTTGAAATATCAAACAACTCTTTATAAGCCTAAACACGACCTCTAAGGCTAGTCCTTATTTTACCTACTTTACATAAATAAAACGAGTTTGATGTTTAACTTTTCTCATTTCTAGAATATTTGTAGACACGAGTATGTTTGTTTATTTAGGTACCTAGTGTTATTAGGTTCTTTCAGGAATATATGGTTTATAGGACGGTTAATAAATGCTTTTGAAGAAATAGACGTTAAAACGCAGTCGTTTGTGCGTTTACCTTTTATTTCTAATTTGAGTTGGGGGCGATGAGGCCTGCTCTGACGTCTCGCTTGGGGTGTATTGTGCATTCTTCTCAACCAGCCTACCCAATAATGTAATTTACCGCTAATAAAGTCCGATATTAAAGGTAACCACAATTACTTCATTGTAAGACTTACAATATAAGTTAGCGCTTGACCGCTCAGCTGATTTTAAGCGATGTTGCGGTCTACGATGAAGCGCGATTACCTAGAAGAAGCTAAACTCAACTATACTTTTTTCGACCAAAATTGATAAAAATACTCTATGACCATCGTACCACCTTTCTTGCTTGAAATACATTTATTATTATTATTAAATTCAATATGTTGTTCAAGAATTTAATAGTGTGCCTGATTTTGAAGGCAGACCCATAATACGTTGATTTAAAGTCTGGGTCTAGAACGAATTCAGGTCGCTTTCGTCGATATAGGTCATTCAAATAGCCCCAGGCAATTATGCGTAGCGCTATCGCAAGCTTCAGCTAAATTTATGGAATCAGCTCCTAAAGCGTTTGATCAAAGTTATGAAAGTTCAGATGGGTGTACTAATTGACTTCCATGTTGGAAGGTCCGGGTGTCGGTCACTCCATACAACGGCGCGCTAATTAGTGACACAAACGCAAGTTGTTGTTTGTAGATAAAACACACACACACACACACACACACTTACACACATGCACATGTATGAAGTTATGGTCGTCGTCTGATTGCCACTTGATTATCTGTTGGGATTCGCCAAGGGTATACCCTAAATATATTAAATATACTAAATGTATTTAGTAGATTAAAATTAATTATCATTATATCAAACTCATTCGTCTAGTTATTTACAAAATGTGTTTATTTACATTACATCAAATTAGTTTGACAATAATTTATTCAGTAGACCAAAACGGTTTGTCACTTCAAACTCATTTGACATTAATTTATTAGATTGAAATTGATAATCATTAAGTAATTCTAACTGATTTGACAATAATTTATTAGATCGAAATTGTATATGGCTTCAAACTCATTTGACAATAACGTAAGTATGTAAATAGTAAAATTGTTTGTCAAACCCATTCATTAGACATTAGATTAAAGTTGTTTAGTCTGTGGTATCGCAAATAAGTTATAGCATACAGCGATTGAACCTGTGGGTTGCGTTCTACCTCAGGCCATTGTAGCCAGAGGCGGAGTGAGGCCATTTGGGTAGAGCCAGGCCATTGGCGTAATCAACACCAAATGGCATGAATAATGCTCATCGCAGTGAGGGTGTACAGTTTGAAATAATTAATTTTCTGGGGTGTGTGCCTGTGTCCGTCCCGAGCAGGACTGTAGCGCGCATGCGCGCGGGTTGGATACATGGCTGGTAGTGTACGGTGACCGTGCTCTGCTGGAATCGTGGGACGGAAAACTTCCTCCTGGATCGAAGATTTATGTCGGATCGGTTCAGTCTTAATCGTTTTTTTCATAGAGAGCTGTGTATCGATCGACCTATTATGGATCGTAGTTGCTCACCATCCAGTAAGACAACTGCCAACCGCATATTATCGACGCAAAACAGAAAAATCATTTTTGTTAAAAAGTAGTGAAAGTATATTGTAATTAACGTTTTCACTTAACGACTATCTCAGTCGATACGTAAAAATTAAAGCTAATTTTTATACTTTCGAAACTTGAACCTTTAACAATAGGTGTGTAAATAAAGGTAACAGATTAAATGACGCCATCGTCAAAGAAAAAATATTTATTTGCGTTTAGGATCCAAGTCTTTAAGATAATTATGGTCATTTATTATGTTTTTCTTTAAGCCAGTAACTGTGAAAAGTGCAATGACTAGACAACATAATTATAATTCATGACATATGTCTATATGTCTTCTAGCATACTTATATTATTTACGCAAGATAGATCTACGCTTGACCACCAACTCGCATAATGTTAAGCGACGGTGTGGCCGAGGATGGAGCTCTTTGATCTAGAATTGAAATCACAATTCACAACCGCTAAACCATATTTATATTGTTGTATTTAATTACCTTTAATATTGTACAACTAAATAGTCACTAAATTCTATTACACCATAACGGCTGAAAGCAGCGTGTATAACTTAATTACATTCAAACATCGCATTACATGACGTAATTCGCCGTATCCCAAAAACCACAACCACAGTATGGTTACCCTAACTGCAGCCTCCAGCACCCGAAGACTTTCATATTGACCTATACGTATTTCGAGTACTCACAGGCTCTCTTTCAGCTTGCGGGACAGAGAAAGCTGATAACCTAACGCTACAGTTAAACGATGATAGAAAGAGAAGGAAATAGTCTGTACTGGGCCCGGTTTACGCGTTTCAGTGTGCTCTGAACGGCAGAGAGTCGCGGTCTAATGGTTTTTGTTGAAAAAAAAATCACGTGCGTGCAAAACTAACCTCTCTCTGAATGTGGACTTATGTGGAGTGTGTTTAGACGTGTTTTAACAGATAGTGCGTGTGTTGTGTGTTTTAGTGATTTGTAGACGGGTATCGTATTCCGCGTAAGTATGTTATTTTTTCGCTTATTGCCTGAATAGTCTCTTGTTTTAGGTGATAACTGTCAAGGAACTGACAGGGGTGAGGATTGTTCCTTTTTATTTGTCAAAAATGAGGTGCGAAGAGGGAATTGTCACTTGTTTGTTGCTATAAATGTGTATAAGAGGGTCACGAAAATCGTATATGAAAAGCCTGTAGGTCAAGTGAGTCGTTTGCGGGTGGATTGTGTTTACTCAACCCTTTCGTATTGAGTTCTTATAAATGTAGTATAGAGTCAGCTCCGTGACTATTTATCCAATTTTATTAAAAAGTTGATGTTTTTGTAATAACAATATGACGTACAATGTGATGTTTTTTTACTTGTTTTAGTTTTGTTATTAATTCAAATTATTTTAAAGATCAAGGGTTTTTTTTTGTTGGAAATTAATAGATTTTTAAAAAACTAGAACTGTTCATTTTAAATTCAATCACAAAACATAGGGTCTTCATACAAGGATTGAGGGTCCAAATTTTAATAAGTTAACAGTATCATTTGGGGTATCATATGAAAGAGCTTCATTAGTACAAGCTAAAAAAAAGAATTTTAGTTATTTTTCAATATGCCATTTTTGGCTTATAACGAAAATAGTAAAAAACATATAATTTATTTTTTATCGATGACTAGCTTCGCTCTAAGGTTTGAACAACTTGTTTCCGGTTTCGTAGGATTAGCGGGATAATTTTTTAAGCTATATTAATTCAAAATAAAAAAAACTTCAACACTCGATTCCCAAACTTTTTATTATACCTACCTATTATACGGAACTTTCGGTTGGCGAGTCTGACTCGCACTTGTCTGTTTTTTTAAATAGACGTTGATTAATTTAAAACACTTTATTATATAAAAAAAAAAAAAAACACTATTATTATTACACACATTATTGTACATGACACAGTAACAAACCAAGCTGTGCAATAGGAGGAAAATCCCCACTCAGCGTTATCGGTCCATGTTCTTGATGCTTATCGCATATATAAATTGCAAGTGAATTGGTTTCTTCTGGGTAAGCGCGCTACATCGTAGACCGCAACGTAGCGGTCAAGCGCAAACCTATTACAGCATAAAAATACTATAGTTATATTATTTTTATGATAGGAAGAATAAGACACGTGACATTATTACACTAACTAAGCAATTAATGTCAATTAATGTTTATAATACACTAAAATATGTAATTACAACCTCGTAACTACTGTTTATGTGATTTCGTAGAAATAACCAATAGATGTTAGACACACCAATATTTGCATACAAAATGCACTCGAATATTTATTTGCATACAAAATGATTCCTGGACCACCATTTTACTCGTAGCTTGAAATCTTACAAAGGTAAGTTTTTCAAGCAAGGTCGCTAAACTTCGACAGGATATTTTGCTAAAGTTGAAGTACTTTTAGTTTGTATATGTACCTTCGGGGAATTTAACTTTGTATTAGCTCTGAAAACAGATTTTATCGCTTCGACCGGTCGATGCTACAGAAATATATGTAAATTTTGTTTTTATCTAGGTTCACAAAGATATCACATTGACAGTCATTGTAGGTTCGTATAAAGCTTTAGAAGTATTGTTTTTGTATGAAAATCTTAACTCAAGGGACTCTTTAAGGCTCTTTATGGGAACCTTGTTACCTACTTCAAGAGTCGTTCGAATATCGTCTGTCTTGCTCGCGCATACCAACAGATTTGTAGATATAATAATAATAAGTTTTATCGAATATCATTTTTTGTATTAGTTCATCAAATAAATTATGATTTGACTGCAAGGATTAACCAACATTTTGATCAAAACAGATTTTGATCAGGTTCCTGAGTCTGACTAAATCTTTTTAGAACCTGAAATGTCACTCGCCATATCTAGGTAAGCATGCTACATCCTCGATCTCATCATCACTTCTCAAGAGTTGAGATTGAGGCCAGACGCAGGCCTACGTTATAAGAAATATCTCAAAACCGATTTTTTAAAATGTAAACTCCGTTTTACATTGGATCCAGTCAAATAAGTAATAGACTAATAATTTGATCTAATGGATTAGATGCCTTACAAACGATTAAATTAACGATCTATTAGTCTGATCACATCGAATCTGAACATCTCGAACTTGACCAGACAGTCTTGGAAGCGGCCAAGGCTTAAAACAATCTAGTTAGTCCAAGATAAACTAAGTTGGTCCGCAAATTGAGTTCAGCATGAACTGGATTATATTCTATGCTCCTTGAGGGCGCAGCGTTGAGAATATTATACAATTTATTACAACTGTGGTAAATGTACTGTTACAAAGATAATTCATAGTAAAATTTTATCATTTAAAGGTTCCGTGTAACTACGAGGAACCCTTATAAATTCACTGTATGTCCGTATATCTAAGACATTTTATATCAACGGTGTCTACACACCCTTGAATTGTATTGGGGTAGTTTGTTTTGTTTTACGAGATGGACAGATTACCTGACTGATAAAAGATAGGTACAAGTACCAGGAAGAGAGGAGAGCTCGATGCAAGCCACTTCCAACAGCTCTTTTTGGAAATCCATGGGGAGGCCTATGTCCAGCAGTGGAATTCTTGTGGCTGAGATGATGATGATGTATTGTGTCTACGAGCACTGGGGTTATAAAGTAACAGTGATGCCATTGATGTTGCAGTTGTCCATAGGCGACGGTTATCGCTTACCATCAGGCGAGCCGCATTTTTTCTGCGGTTTTATAGGTAAAAAAAGACTGAGTACCTACTGTTAGCACTACATAAATGAAATTTAACAGCTAGTATTAAATATGTTCAGTGAACCGCTACAGTGTACTATAGTGAAATAAAAAAAAAAAAATATAGTATAAAAATAATAATAAACCGACTTCAAAATACGCAATACAATACATAATATGTACGCGACTTGCTGTTCACTTTTCTACAGGCACTTGGATGATATTTTACCAGTTATTCTGTATAAAAACCAAACTACTACATCGATTTTGATAAAATTAATATAGAATCACCTCGAGTAAAACCTACCAAATACAAAAAGAATCATCAAAATCAATACAGTCCAAATTGATAACCACCTTCTTTTTGGAATTCGGTTAAAAATAGAGGTGGCACTTGTAATTAAAGATGTATGACCAAAATTACAAATACAAATACAAATAATTTTATTGCAGTTTGTAGGTACATTAAGGATCTTAATATGGAATTATAACAATTCTAGATTTTCCCTATACAAACTTGCCTCTCCAGCAGGCATGCAATACTGGAAGTGGGCTCACCGAGTAATTTTAAAAAATTGACATTCCAAAAAAAAAAAACTATTATTACAGAAAAAAAAAGTCAAAAATATGAAGTTATCATTTCAATTATACAATGTCAAATTATAATTACAATATCAAATTTAATCCATGTCAAGTTATAATTAAACCTTATATCAACATAATCAAAATTAGTACGCACTCTTCACGGTTAGGCACTAATAAATTTATGAAGATTACTTTAGTCATTACCATTTATATCCAAAGCTCAGCATAATAAATTCCATCACTTAGTGTAAGTACTTAGTTCCACTTAGTTTGTAGATTAAGCTGACCTTGTATACGCATGGGCTGTGAGGGCGGACGGAGACCCAAAAATCTAGAAATTACGAAGATTATACCTAAGTTTGTAACGGGAGAGTTGTAGGTTACCTAAAGAGCTTTAATTAGTCTAGGTTTTTGAAATTATACAGGTATCTAACATGTTTTAATATCGTAATAAAATAACAATTTAACTATAGTAAAATTATTAATTAACTAGAAATAAATATTACGCATAATATATATACACTTTCACTATAAAAATACATTATAATTTGCGTATTTTAAAGGTTTTTATAAAGAAGTGTTTAAATTGTACTATTATTTCCTATTGACAGACAATGGATTTAAAAAAAAAATCAATGATATTTTTTTTTTATTGAAAAGAATAGCTTTATGAAAATTTTATCAAAAATACGGTGAAATATCTGATAGATGGCGTTGATAGGTTTTCCCAAATATATAAACAAGCTGGGTGTCTTCAAGTTGTAAATTGCAGTGTCGCTAAACATCGAAGTGATTTGGCGGTCAAGTGCAACTTTATCCATGTTTAAAAAACAATTAAATATTTTATTTTTTATTACATTAAGAGTTCGACACAAGTTAACTTAGTTAAGTATCTTATACCCAAAACAAACAAAACCTTGCCAATTCTTCATATCTACGATATAGAATATCAATAAAATATTAATAAAATAAATAAATTAATAACAAGCTTTTATTTAAATGCTCTAAAACGAAGAAAATAAATTTTATATTGATATAAATAAAAGCTTGTCGCGAGAACACAAACATATGTGTATTTTTTTTTCAAAAGAATAAACTAACTTTAATTCTTAGCAAATGGAACGCGTCTAAGTCTTTTGTTGGAATTAAATATTACTTAGTAGATAGGTACGATGTTGTTTGAAATCTCGCGACAAGCTTTTATTTTTATCAATATAAAATTTATTTTCTTCGTTTTAGAGCATTTAAATAAAAGCTTGTTTTTAAATATTTTTTCTTAATAAATATTTTATTTACTAGACTAAAAAAAGAGTGCTTGTCAAGACTATTCCAACGAGTCCAAACTCGACGGTTTTATCTTGTTTAGTTTAGGACTTCCTATGGCCACCTTCCGACGCCATCTTGAGACCAGCTTCTTGGTACCATATTATTGCATTTTCAACCTAATCTAACGACAGGAAGTGGTTCTAATTTAACACGCAAGATTTGTCCCATACTAACAGGGCAAGTAGAATAAAAGCTTTTAATAAAATCCGAACCATTCTCTGAACCATGAAAAATCAATGCCCCCGTTTCATGGCAGTTACAGGCAAATACAAAACAAAAAGTATAACTAGGTATGAATATTATTCGCCATGCACGGCACGGAATGGGTATCGCACGATGGAAGCCAGCGTGCACAAAAACATATCGACGAAAACTGTATAAATGCATTGGAAGTGGGAGTTAAATACCATACCAACAACATTATTAACGCTACTATTTATTTTGTGTAACTAGGTACAAGGTTGGTGACGTGATTGCGTATTTTGTTGTTTCAGTTTTTAAGCTATTGGTAATGTTTAGGGTTCCGTACTTAAAAAGGAAATAACTGAACTCTTTTAGGATCCTTTGTTGTCCATCTGTCAGTCTGTCAAGATCTATATCGGAAACGCTTGAAGGTATAGAGTTGAAATTAAAACCATATAAGCAGATTTGTAGTCCCTTGCAGCTGTGAAAAGCTAGGTTATAGTAAAAAAAAGTTACAGCTGTATATGTCGTAAAAACCGCATATTTCAACACTCACAAAGGAATTAAAACCTATAGGGTACTTCTACTTATGACCAAAAATGTAAAAAAAAAACGCCTTGTATCAATGACTAGCTTCGCCCGGAGTTATTTTATCTAGTTTGTACAGAACCTTCGGTGGGCGAGTCTGACTCGCAATTGTCCGTTTTTTTCGTAAAAACGTCGTAGGTCAACTCACACTCCCTCATATCCTTTAGCAATCTAGCTTACTACGTTGTTTTGGGCCTGCCTCATGATGTTCCAAGACCAAGATCGAAAAGTTGTAGTACTAAGTAAATTACCTACGTATGCTAGCCTCTACATAGACTCACTACACGATAACACTACAAATACATTCAAATAACCCCAAAATTTAATGCCTCCATAAACAGCCACAGAGTTAAACCAGTCCCAAACTAAATAA
This sequence comes from Lycia hirtaria, assembly GCA_947563715.1. Taxonomy (NCBI): domain Eukaryota; kingdom Metazoa; phylum Arthropoda; class Insecta; order Lepidoptera; family Geometridae; genus Lycia; species Lycia hirtaria. The sequence goes on from OX387375.1 coordinate 34,659,841, forward strand.
CAAGAAGGTCAGTCTAAAAACAAGCCCATATATCATTCGCAACTAGAAAGCCGAAACAACTTGTGTGCCCATAAAGTAAGGAACATGACACAAAGTATGGCCATAATTCCACCCTTGAGACACAATTTGGCCAAACTCGTGTCATTTGTAAATATAACTGCCGGAACGGGCGATAATTACAATTGATAATAGCTTTTTACGTAGACTCGCTGGTTTATTAAACGACTGTTTTACAATATTTCGGTATCAATCTACTGATAACGAATGGATCGTGTTATTAAAATTTTTGATTTGCTTCGTTTGCTGTCTCTTTTCAGAATACATTGGAACAGCTTTATTTTGAACAAACGGGTTACTCACGTCTACCACCGTCCGTCCACTGTCCACCATCGTCTATCTTGGTACCAGACGAGACGTCCTTCGGGAATGACGTTCCCACTGCTTCTTTTGAAAAATACCGCCGTATGCGGTTGTAACTATATTCAGATTATTCGGCTCAAAAATAGACGTGAGACACCCGTTTGTTCAAATAAAAACGTGTAATAACATTGGAACAGTATCTTTGACCTAACAAGGATTTTTTTTATCACCACTTGATGTTGTAATAATTGTGTACTATATCTACCTACCAAATATCATTCAAATCGGTTGGTAACTAGCGCCGCAATAAACTTCCCCCTTTTTATGGGAACCACCCCTCCTATAAAAAATCGCCGACGACAAAAAATTTTAATGATTCATAGAACCTATACGCCAAGTTTCATCAAAATTGGTTCAAAATGACGCCCTGTACACGAGTACGAACATAAAAATCACACGCTCACAAACAAACTGACAGATGAAAGAAAATTTGGCCAGTTGATGCAGAGACGCTTCGCTCGCTCAGTCAACTATGAATTAATGATTAATTTACTTTTAAGGAAATTTCACTATATTAATATTTTCGAAATTATTAGATTACAATCAGACTGTAGTTAAACAGTTCCTAGATACAGTGCCTAGATATACCTTCCACAGTTTTATCAGTAAACCTTTTATTGAATACCTGCACTTTCGGTATTTCGGAAAACTCTCCCCGAAATTAATTTTTCTATAATCAGCGGTTAAGATGCTACATGGCAATTAAACAAAAATTTTGTTAATTTTATTTTAAAAATACTTGCTTGAATAATTCAATTTTTTTATATGTGTTTGTTGACTATATTACCTCCATTAATCCTAAGACAGAAACATAAAACAAGTAACTTTCCTCGATAGAAAAAAAAAATCAGAACTTACCTCTAAAAATTACATTTTATGAATTCTATGTCGTAGTCATGTACTTTCTGTCACATTAAAATAATGAACAATGTAAATAATAGAATGTAAAAATCGGTTTTTAAAGAAACATAAAATTGAATTTTTTATATTTTATTTAGTATGGCGCTTAAGTTTTTTTTGAGCAGGTTGCATGTTTCCTCTCTCTATCTATTTATGTTGCTATCGCATAGTTCTATCACACACAACCATTTACCCAGTTCGCCCGTGAACATCGTGCGAGGTATCGTCTTAAGGCAGCCTTGCCTTAACCGCTGATTATAGCTATTATAGATAGAATGAGTACGTCATTCTATCTAACATTGATGAAGTATAAATATAATATCAAAAGATCAAGGTTCAACGCTATCAGAAACAAAGTTTTATACATATTTAAACAATACCAGGCCTTGTATTTAAATATTGTCTACATTCAAATTGAAAATACCGTTTTACTGCTCCAAAATCCTAAATAAACTCGTCAAATAATAACGAAAATTACAGAACAAGATTTCTTCTAAAGTTATCTTTACATTTCTTTTTAATATAAACGAACTTTTGTTAGACTTGGCTTCTGAAAGCTCGAACCTTTATTGAATAATTGAAATCAAATCACAAGTAGATACAAGGTTGGCCTTAATCACTTAGGTCTATCAAAGAGACCGAAACATTATGAAAAAAAAAAAACCGGACAAGTGCGAGTCAGACTCGCCCACCGAGAGTGCCGTACAACGTAGTAGATAAAAGGGGGACATAATGATTTTTTTATATTTTCCTTCTTATACCGAAAAATATACATCGTAAAAATATTTAAAAACCTGTTTTAACTTATGCTAATAAAGCTCTTTCATATGATTTCATATGATACCCCACATGATACGGTTAAAGAACTTTGGACCCCCATTCCTTGCGTAAAGAGACTATTTTTTTGTGATTAAATTAAAAATGTCCAGTTTTCGGATTTTTTCTTTATGCGTACTCTACTTAACACAATGCTTCTTGCCAAATTTTATAGTTCTAGGTCAACGGGAAGTACCCCATATGTTTTGATTCCCTTGTGAGTGTCGAAATGTGCGTTTTTAACGACATATTCGGCTGTAACTTTTTTTTACGAAAACTGAGAAATTTTATTTTTCTTTCTGCAGCAAGATACTATAGATCTGCGTATACGGTTTTAATTTCAACACGATATCTTCACGCGTTCTCGAGATACAGGTCTTGACACCCGGACGGACAGATGGACAACAAAGTGATCCTATAAGGGTTCCGTTTTTTTCTTTTGAGGTATGGAACCCTAATAAAAATGTACTTACTTAGATGTCATAATATACATAAATCTCATCGATACATTTTTAATATAAAGTAATAAATAAATTGCTAATATTGAGGGACATTCGCATACAACACTATCTAGTTCCAAACTACGCAAAAATTATATAAGTACCTACCTACTATAGGAACTAGATAGCATTTAGAATACATAAATACAGTTAAACTACCAAAGAAGATGTGTTGAGCCTAAGTTTAAAATAATTTATAACTTCACTAGTTATTTGTTTCAAAATCAGACAGAATTTGAATTGTTTTAGTTTTGTAGCAAAAATAACCTAAAATGAGCGTACTTCAAGCCTTAAAACTAAATCCAAAGAGCAATTTCTAATAATGTGCTGGAGCTTCTTGAGTACCCAAGATTAAATGAATCAATACACGATCTAAAATGTATCATCTGTTGAATACATGAGTGATCAAGATTCATCTACCCATAACAAATAAGTATAAGTTTTGAAAACTCAAGAACTCCAACAAAAGAAACGGCTGAACCGATTTTAATGAAACATAGCTGTTTTCATACAATATAGGTTTGCGCTTGACCGCCAACTCACCTAATGTTAAGCAATATTGCGGTCTACGATGAAACGCGCTTACCTAGAAGAAACCGATTCACTCACAATTTAAAGACACTCAAATTGTATTTATCGGGGAAAATCCACTGAGAAAGCGTAAGATCATACTCGATGAAATCCTATTTTAAACAAAAAACATTAAATCAAAATCGAGCTATAATGCTATAGACAGATGCACAGATACACAGATACACGCGTCAAACTTATAACACCCCTCTTTTTGGTAAAAATACGTAAATGCTAATTTATTTAGGCGCACAAACAAATAAATATCCGACGGATCAACCTACAAATTCTGATAGTGGCTTACAAACGATGACGAAAACCCTGGAACAGGAAAGATACAAAAATCACTATCTCAAAAGACCCAATTGTTTGTTCGCACTACATTAATTCGATGTAACTCAATCGCTACCCGTAGGTATCGAAAATTTTAGCTTATTCGGTCTCCGGCACCCGATGCTTTTGCTTCAAGGGTCGGACAAAGGATCTATTTGACCCAATTAGAAGTTCCTCTCGTTTCGGATGGTCGATGGAGGGTTGATTTTAAGGTAAAATTAATTTGTGAACTATGAAGGTTGTCGAATGGACAGGTGTCGCGGTTGCGGCGTGGGAGGAAAGGAAGGGAGTTGATTGAAAGTCGATAGAGTTGAACCTCGATTCCGTAAATTATATCATACCCTGGATACCGTCGCCAGTAATATCCGGTATGTTGAACCCTCATTACGTCGACTTTATATCAACATCATCATCAGCTATAGTGAGACGGTTAACATAGAATCTTGCTCGTCAAGTAGCTAGAGTTAAATGACCCAAGATTCGAGGAATGATGACGATATCGACAAGTATGCGTTTAGAAAACTCAAAAACTCTGACAAAAAAGGGTAAACCGATTTTGATGAAACATGGCTAAGAACATTCTCGATTAAATCTTCTTTCAAACAAAAAACTAGATCAAAGTCGGTCCATGCGTTCGAGAGCTACAATGCCAAAAACAGTCACTGTGTATGACTATACATATATTTATGTATCTGTGTATGATAGACAGATACATATGTATGTGAAGGCCTAGCATTTCAGGCTCTTCCTACTGTAGAAAATAGGTATGTGAAGCTATAAATATTATCAGATTTAAAGCATATTTTGACAAGTAATTAAGTAAGCTCTGGTATCAGTATTCATGTATTGAGTCATGCATTGGATTACGGAACCCTCGGTGTGCGAGTAAAACTCGTATTTTGCCGGATTTATTTCATAATTTCGAAATTCTAAACATGCCTTGGCTTCTCAAAACAACCAACTTGGCGTCGAGCGCGGATATGTGGCCCTTGACGTTCAAAGGGCAATTATACGCACGCACGGTATAATTTTATATCATGCCAGGTGTGACTTAAGTCGTTGAAGGATACAAAATTGAACCTACTTCCTTGCCCAATAAAGACATCTTTGTCTGCACTGATATAAGTTGGTAAGATTGTCCCTTGTTTGGTATAAATAAATAAACATTTGACGTATCCAAATATTGTTACTGCTAAAAACCTTGTTTCTTTAAAATTAATTTGGGTGTGAGGTTTGTATAGTTTTAGTGAAATTAGTATAATGGTTCTTTCTAAGAACTAGAGTAGATAGAAAATTATTAAAACTAGTCTGTGAATGGCGTCACAGCAGCCCTCCCTCCCCCCTTTTTTGGAGGAAATAATCCCTTAATCTCCTACGATAAAGAAAATATCGTCGGGACATACGAAAGATAATTTTGTTCTTATATTTTACTAGAAAAAAACATTACAAAAGCGTTTAGTAAAATAAAATACATAGTTGCAGCTTAACTTACATACATACATAAAATTGTGCCTTTTCCCTTACGGGGTAGATGGAGCATCAAAGACCATGAGGCCGTTCGAGGCCATATTTGACCGTGGTTAGAGGGTTATATGGAAGGAAGAGGGTATTAGAGGGTTAATCGGTAAAATGTACAAAACGCAGTAACAGATGGTCAGCTTAATAATATCTTCTTTTTTAATTGAATATTTACCTATTGACAGGCCTCATGCCTCATGACTCAGTGGTAGTACGACTGCCTCCTGACCTATAGGTCGTGGGTTTTATCTCCACCCAGTGCAAACATTTATGTGGTAAGATGTTTGTTCTGTATCTGGATGTTTCTATGTATTATAAGTATGTATTTACAACAACAAAAAAAGTATGTATATATTTTTTTTTTTGTAAATACATAGTTATGATACATAGAAACATGTATTCTATCAACCATCTAGTTTTCATAGTACAAGCTTTGCTTAGTTTGGGCTAGATGGTGTTGTGTGAAATGTCCACTAATTGAGACACGTCTAAAATATACTATATTCGTAATTACATTTACTTACCTTTACGACAAAACAAATATAATAACCATCATCAAATAATTTTCAAACAAACAAGCCTTCAACAAACAAGTCCGCCAACGCAATATCTACTCAAACCAAGGTAAATCTAAAACATCAAAACTTAAGAAGAATGGGAATGTCTGCGTTGTGCGTTGGCGGTAATCCCTGAAGCTGTCCCCAGGCCCCTACTTCTTTGATAAACAAGAATTGCCGGCAATTCTCGTGCCCATATGCGAGAAATTGCGAGAACATAATCTCTACGAGACTGTAGGCTTATTTATTTATATAACTAGTTGAAATAGATATGAAATGTTACCCTTCTATAGGCTTAGCATGGAAGGTAGATAAACCATCTTTATCCACTGCATTAGTATTCGTAACGTCAGGCATACAAATAATTATAGTTTAATAAACCACCATCTTAAGCACTCGGGTAATATACTGAAAAATATATATTTTTATAAAGAATATATATACAATAACTTTATTGTACATCCATACAGAGTAACTTAAATATAGCTAATAAACTTAATAGAAAGTACAACGGCGACCTTATCGCATAGAGCGATTTCTTCCAGGCAACCTTAGGGTGTATAGGAAATCTGGTTATTATAATAATATATAAATACATATAGATACAGATTTAGCATGAGGAGAGATAATGTTCATAGACGAGGTTCACTTCATATATTCAAGAGAATATATGAAGTGATTTTGCCTGTCTGATGGAGACAGGCAGCGCGTTCCACAGCAATACAGCCTGCACGGCAATACACTTCAATTTGCAATTTTGTTTTAAAAATCAAACTACTAAACTGATTTTAATGAAATTTCTATTAGCTTTATTTGCTTTATCGGTCTAGGCGTCTTTCAGTAATCGCGGAACATACATAAGAAAAATAAAATTGATTAATTTCAATGAGACATTATCGCAAAAAACTTAGAAAACACAGTTTCTATCTGCGTTATTATATCAGTTGTCAATATCAGTGTATATTTTTTTAGGCAAAATAGATCTACGATTGACCACCAACTCGCCTGATGCTAAGCGACGGTGTGGCCGAAGATGGAGCTCGTCGATATAGAAGATATCTATTCACTGTAGCCTGGAAATCGCAAGATTGTAGTTCTCAGGAAACAGAGATGGCGGCAAAGAATTTCATTCCTGTGCAGTACGCATCAAGAGCGTGAAGCGATATAGTTGAGAACGGATTTCGGCATTTCAACGAGAAATGGGTGATATATTGCAGACTTTCTGGTAGTCCTGTAGTGAAATGGGGAGGGTGGAATTAGGTCGTGTAGCTCTTGCGCACACTCCGAAATTAATCCTGTAGAATGTAGACAGGCAAGTAAAGTATACCGTAAAGTAGCATGTCTGACAAGTGACAGACATTTTTATTTCCTATGAAGGGTGGATAAAATGGTGGGAAGACTATTTGTCTACTCTCCATGCTAATCCCGCTGGAGTATTTTTTTCGTAGAAGTCAGGTTTTGACGAAATGACACTTGAAAAAGACACGGCATGTTTTTGATGTCATAGCACTTTATTAAAATACGTACCTATACATTTTTCGTTTAAATGGTAATGCTTAAAAAGTTAAAACTTAATGAATATGCAACCCACAGAATTCGTGACCCTATTTACATAGAGTTGATGCAATCTGTGTATGTTGGATACGATTTTTGTTGGTAATTTAAAATATTATTAAATGTATACATATATAGTCGAGAAATATCCGCCCAAAAATTCAATAACTTATTTTATAAAACCTTATTCAGACCATAGACGCGCTTTTAAAATATTTTCTTAATTTTACTTATCTCATGTATATAGTCTAAATAACAACGTTGAAGCACATTTATAAGCTTTGCAACAAAGAAAATACGGCCTGACTTCATTTTCACCTATAAAAGTTTAAAGCACACCCGTTCCCCGTTACAAAGAAATTTCTGTACTCACTAAAAACTAAAGACGAAGCTCCGTGAGTACAAGTACTTAGGATTTTTATATCGTTTCTACAAAATTACCGGGAGCTTAATTCGACGTCGTGTTTAGTATAGTTTTAATATGGGTTTAATTTTATAACCGGTTCTTTAAAATAATTTAACTTTAATAGGTTGTTTCTAAATATGGTGATTAACTTAATTTTGTATCGTTAAATCACTCAAACTTGTATATTAGATTCATAATGGACAGGGGGATCTTCTAACTTTAATTATGTCTTAAACTACGTGGGTAGCCAGGTCGTCGCCAGCCCATGGCCCGGGGGTTTCAAGTTTATTATAGAATTGCACGGCCTTAGGATTTTGGTTGCTTTGCAGTTGGCTACATTTTTGTCAGTTATTTCTAGATGGGGACAGCTGCCCCCCTGCCCCCCCCCCCCCCTCCCTTGGCGACGCCCTTAGTGGGTAGTCACTTTTGCAAAATAGAAGGAAAAATCTATCACTAAACAAGTATGGCTCGTATAACAAGACTCGGTGGTGGATTTGATTCTACTGCTAACTTGTCTTTTTCTGATTAACATATTAATAATTCTTATTTAGAGTAATCTGAACATACAGTTTATTTAATTATCCATATCATTACATTAATTTTATACGCTTAGAACAACATAACCAAACATATAAGTAACACAGCACTCCGTTTCGTACGAATAGTAAACAAGTAATAACGGATTCAGTGGTGGATTTGACGATCCATTAAACTTAAGTTAAATATTTATGAGAAAGTATGTGTAAGACCACAATACTAGACTAGAAGTGGGTATAGTAAGAGATGGACGCAGATAACGCAAAAGACTTTAGAAGAAATTGTCCTTTATCCCGTCCTGAGTCATATCCCCGAGGTCATCAATAAATATGAACACAAAAAAAATAAAAAAATAAGCAGTTTTAAAATTTGCTGATCAAAAGATGGACGGAAATTAGATTTTAAATTGTCAACCTATAGTTCTCAAAACCTCACAATGTAGTCTGTGTTACTCAGTCTATATTTCTACGCACCAAACGAAAACAAATGGTTCCTGTAAATATAAACCTGGTAACGTGAAACCCAGATTTTTTTTCCAGCCAGCCACGTAGGTTTTATTTATATTATTACATTCATATTTTTGTCGGCGATAAGCCCGCTGGCAGTGTACCAACTTTGTGTTTTTGGCATTGACGTCTCTTAACGCTAAGTTTTACATTTGTGCGTGTAAATTAATATTCATTGTTTCGTTTTCATGTTGAATTTAGTCTAAATCAGGATGCTGTAGGTAGGCTGTTTGAAATGAAAACAATCGTGTCTAGACATGCTAATCGAGAAGGGATGTCTTGATTGTGTTGTTGGTCGAACAAAATTATAGTTTAAATAAAACCGGCCAAGTGAGAGTCGGACTCACGCACGAAGGTTTCCGTACCATTATCTATAAAAATTGCAAAAATCACGTTTCTTGTATAGGAGCTCCCCTTAAATATTAATTTTATTTTAATTTAGTTACTTATTTTTAAAGTAAATAATATAACTCATTATTCTTTGAATATTTCAAGCGTCTACTTGTTTCCATTATCATTGTCGAGCAAAAATGAGCAAAAAAATCAGGTTTGTTGTATGGGAGCCCCGTTAAATATTTATTTTATTCTGTTTTTTAGTATTTTTTGTTATAGCGGCAACAGAAATACATTTCAACTTTCTAACTAGGTATCACGGTTCATGAAATACAATCTGGTGACAGATGGACAAACAGACAGCGGAGTCTTAGTAATAGGGTCCCGTTTTACCCTTTGGGTACGGAATCCTAAAACTGAAAAAACAGACTTCAAAATACACAATTCGTTTAGTAAGATGACATTTTGTCAGTTACTTTGTTATAAAAACCAAAGTATTGAACCGATGATAATGATAAAATTATATGGGACCACCTCTAAGGAATTACCTACCTAACAAAAAAGGATCATTAAAAACAATTTATAATTGGCGGAGTAACCGCTGAAAAAACATACAGAAATAAAACATACAACCTCCTTCTTTGGAAGTCGGTAAAAAATAGTGAAATAAGAATAGCCAGTGTCTTTAATTTCACGCTAGTTCTAATTCCGAACAGATTCTAAAATGCTTCATTGTTATAGTAATTTTTTATAGTATCGATTAAAGTATACGTTAAAAAAGTGTTGATAAAGTAAAAAAAAGAAAATACAATTTTACCAGACATGTAAATATTTTTTTTATCTCATTTATTCCACTAATCGGTCGACCCACTTGTCTGTATCGTAACCCACTTATCTTTGCTCAGGGGCTAAACTTATATGTCCTCCCCCTTCCCCTCATCCCATCAAACAACTTACCCAAAAAAAAAACATATACGAGTATGTTCTTTTCGTGGCTAGTCTTCCTACACTGCGCCTGCCAGTGTGTGGTCCCCACATAAACCTTTTCGGTTCCATCGGCCATCATTTATAAAACACCATTGAAAAATTCACATTTGGAATTTCGAAAAGTTTGTTTAACAAACACAACACAAAAAGACACGTTCCACGTAATCAACCAAACAGCAATCATTTTCGGATCAGCGCCAATATTTGCCGAGAGTACCGTCAGTTAAAACGTCAATTAAATCTAACCGACCTTTCATAATGAAAAGACGAGATCCACAAAAAGGTTTCATTATTTTTTCATCGCGCGAACCGAAAGGTCGACTCGACCGCAAAAACTTACAATATAATGGTTCATTAGGGTTTATACAACAGCAAAAAATTACGCAACTGCGTGTCGGGAATCCAATATTGGAAGGTTCCGAACTTATTTATTTTGCGCTTGTACTTCGCGCGTTTCTCGAAGGACATTCTTTGTAAGTAGATATTAATATTGATGTTTGTTTTTTTTTTGTTACAATTAAATATTTTATTTATTTCAAAACATCTAAATATATTTAAAATTAATACATAATAATAATATTTACAAACTTAATCTAAGAGAACGCTACCAGTAGGCAACGTACCCAAAATGCTGCCAGCATTGCCACGATGAATGGCAATGCTTAACCTTTGAGCCAAAAGAGACCAGCATTTTGATCACGTGTTGCCTCGACCAGTCGTTCCGATAACTCTTTGAAGTTTTTATGTGCACTCGGTCCCCACGGCCCCAGCGTTTCGATCCCAAAAGGCGCAAATATATAACCACTATCTAAGGTAAATTTAAATATAAATTATTACAATTAAATTGTAATGGTGACTTGTTATTATTATACTTTATCTGATATTTAATAGCTAAAATAAATACCACTGTAGAATTGACGAGTTGTAATTTTAATTTAATTCGGTGCGATTTTACTATGGAAATTAACGTGGAACGTGGTTTTCACACATTTTTAAATAAAAACTACGGGTCACTCACGTCTGTTTTGAGCCGAAATATCCGACTATAGTTTCAACCGCATTCGGCGGTCTTTTTCAAAGGAGCAGCACACACGTCACTCTCGGTCGGTGACGCGCCTTGCACTAGGTATCGGTACGATTTCTATACAAAACTATTTTTACTAATTATTGTGGTATAAAAGAGTATAGTTTTATTATAAAGTAATTGTAATGGTAAGCTTTGATATCGGTATTTATTGACGGTAAACAAAATTTGTTTAGGAAAACTGGAGATAAGAAATAATAGCAAAAATTTATTCTAATGTTTTTATCAAAAATTTTGGATAAATTATTGAAATTTTTGCTATTAATCTCAATCTTTTTGACGTGACAACGTCTAATAAATTGATGAACGCCGGCTGCACGCACGAAAAAATCAACCACCGTCGCTTAACATCAGGCGAGTTGGTGGTCAATCGTAGATCTATCTTCTATATAATAAAAAAAAAAAAAAAAAAAACTCATTGTCCCGTTACGATCGGAGCGAGATAGTTTAGCGTTGTCACGTTAAACTATCGTCCGTAAACCGACTTTACAGGCAACCAATTAAAGGCGGCCTTATCGGTCTAAGCGATAAGGCCGCCTATTGAAAGATTAGCCATAGTAGTATTGTCTTCTTTTAATATGTTTGTAAAATGTGGTCTTTTAAGAAAGAGTTATCTATCTATCTATAAATTTTTTTCTTCAGCAAATGTGATTTACTGCCAATAAAAATTGATAAAAAAAGCTGCGAACAGTTATTTCATTTAAAAACTTACATTTTGAACGTTATTAGTAAAAATACCTTTGTATGGAAATCGTGCCACCTTAATACTTAATTCAAAATTTTAAATTTTATTTTTAATTGTGGCATATCTAGGTAGTTAATCTATCAATAAAAAGGAGAGATACAAATTATCATATTGCTATAATCATATTTTTACAATAAACTAATAAATAAATTAATTAAATTAATTTTTAATAATCAATTAATCATCGGGCACCCGGCACCCATCAGCCCTTTGAGTTGATGTTATTGAAAAAATCGCAGGTTGAATCTGAACCAGATTGGCACAGGATCGAGATAAGCTTATGAAGAGAAACCTATGCTATCATAATTTTGGCCTATTATAAAAATTACGAATGCCTGAAAAAGATGATATTGTATTCGTAAGGGGCCATTTATTTATTACGTAAGACTATTTTTGCTAGTCTTTGACCCCCCCCCCCTTTTTTTTTACTATTTAAGAATAAACCGACATGGACATGGTCCGACGATAAGACGATAAGACATGGTCGACCCCCCGATAAGACGATAAGACATGGTCCCGCCCTAAATCGTTTTACGTAATACATGAATGGCCCCTAATTAAAATATTCACCTAAATACATAAAGTAAACTATAGACGAAGATTAATTTTAGGCACAGAATAGGGCTACGAATTCATAGGCCTTCACTATTGTGTCGCTTTTACTAATTAGAAGAATTGTACGCGGTGGTATAGTTAAGTATTCATCATCATCATCAGCCTACTGTAGTCCAATACAGGATAAAGAAAGATCTGGCATTGAACATGACACAGCTTGATCTTTAGTTTTCCGTTTTATGAACTCTCATTTATTATAGAGAACTATTTCGTGATAGAACTGCTTTAGATTAGATTAGTGCAACCGAGCTTAATAGCTCCGGCTTTTCTATTCGGGACGGAACCCTAAAAACGTAGCCAATCTGCGTGCGGAACATTACAGAACCCATTAGCCTGAACAAAGGCAGGCTTCGCAAACAAAATGTCGGCGGATTTTTCATACAAACAAAAGATATTTTAATTACTGTGAAGCGACACACATCCTGATGGATTGTTATGGAAATCTGCCGAATTTGTGGGTGATTTAATTTGTTGGTTTTGGCCCTTTACTTTGTGGTATCACTTTTACACTCCATTAGGTTATAAGATACCTTTATTGGTGATTGGATTTTGTTGAGCGAAGCCTTTATTTTTGGTGGTTTATTTTTATTGTCTGTCTAAGCATTTAGCTAAGAGACTGTTTTATATAAATCTTAATATGTTCTGGTGTTGTATTATTATTTTTCTTACAAAACGTAACTAATATATAAGTATCTACTATAAAATACAGTTAAAATCTACGTAATTCATTGACAATTTTGAACGAGCGAGCGAAAGGTTTCTGAATTGACTGGCAAAATTTTATTTCGTCTGTCCAGATGTTTGTATGAATGTTGGTAGGTATAAAGTAGAAAAAAAGCGGCCAAGTGCGAGTCGAACTCGCCCATGAAGGGTTCCGTAGCAGCAAGTAACATACCTAATATAAAAGTTCTTGTAGTTCGTTGTAACTTTGATCGATGTTTTAATAATAGTGTATTATTTTTTAAGTTATTTATAAGTAAACATTATAATTAGGTACCTAAATGATGGGATTTAGATCTAACTATATGCGAGCCCATATAGGATTGTTATAGCTAAACAAACTAATATATATATTCAAGTTTGACAAGAAATATTTTCAAAAATATAATCAATTTGTGTGCTTCCTCGCGTAGTTGGACAAGGTGGAAAAAAATTATATTAGAAAACTCAATATCATTTTTGAAGACCTATCCGTAAATACTCCACACGTACGGGTTTGATGAAAAAAACATTTTTGAGTTTCAGGTCTAAGTATGGGGAACCCTCAAAATTTGTTGTTTTTTTTGTTCTATTTTTGTGTGAAAATCTTAATGCGGTTCACAGAATAAATAAATAAATAAATAAATTGGCTACGGAACCCTAAAAAGTGCTTTCATTGTTCTGGAAAATAGAATGAGAGCGAAAATTTTGTACACATGGATTCGAAAATCAGTTAAATCTTTCATTAAGTTACTGTATCAAGAGTAAAGAAGTTTGTGCTCGCAAAATCCAAATCCCAAACTAACAAACCCTTCAACTTTTCCAAGAACTCTACGATTTTTCGAAGAATAAGCTGACTCGGAACCGGCACAGGCTCTTAACACACTTTGTTACCAAAATAAATAAAGCTAAGTGCTTCCTTAATTCCTAATTATAGAGGCTTAAGGTCTTCCCCAAATGGAGTCCTTTCCTCTTAACTATTAAGTTAGCCAGGACGTTGACCCGCCAGATGTTAGAGCTTGCTGCTTGCATGCTCTCTTAATAGCTTGATTACGTTCTATTAACAGCTTAAGTTAAGTGTAACTTGAACGCAACCTGGAGAAAATAAGCTATTTGATAATTTCAGTTATTGTTGTAAAACTTTGTTGATAGCAACGACTTAAATGTACTAACTTGAATTCTTTGGTTGAAACAATTATATTTCGTTTATCATACATACGTAGGAAAATGGACTACGTACTGATTTATTTATTTTATTTATTTATTAAGTTCACCTACACTGTGTTCATCTATACATTGACAATAAAAATAAAAGAAAGAAAGAAATAAAGTAAAGCTCAATGTCACAATAATTACAATCATATTAAGCGAAAAATAAAAATAATCATTTAAAAATTAAAAATATGCCAATATAGTGGATTACATGTATCAAATCACATATAAAGGATTCTAAATGTCAGCTGTCAGATGTGAATTGTCAATTTTAGTGATGTTTCGTATTATAAATACTGCAAAAATTTACTCTGAGGTTATTTTTTGCTTGCTTGGGGTTTTTTGTGTTGCCACACAAACGAAATCCAAGAAGATCTACTCAATTTCGTAGAAATCGAAAGAATTATTGAAAAAATTAAATGTAAGTACTATGGGCTAAATACTGTGGATGTGTAAAGTTCGTTCTACCTGTATTATTCCTGTATATCTTACCTGTATATTAAGTAACTTATGTTACCAATCATAATGATAAAAAATTTGAAGTTAAAACCTGTGTTTTTTATCATAAGGACAAATTCGCTTTTGCAGAATTCTTAAATATATAAAATTTATCCAAATCTGCCAGCAAATACAAATTGGAGTTTGTCAACTTCCTAACCTTTTGGAAAAAATTTAACGAGCCCAGCTAAGCTTTTACTAAAAATAAAGTCTCCGATACAAAATTTGCAACCCGCAAAGCGTCTCAATAACTTAATTAAACTGTTCAAACTTATCAAAAACAGGCTCAACTTATAACAAAATTTCTTTAAAAAATACAGCCAAGTTGAGGCAATATTTCAGATAGATAGAGCCGTCGAAATACCAAGTAGAGGCGAGCTAAATGAAACGCGATTGGCCGTCTTTTTCTAGTTGAGACAAAGCAGTGTGCTGTCACGTAAAAGTTTTGTTAGACAGTACATAAACTCTAACTTTGAATTTAAATGATATAACCACTGAAGCTTTTTAGTATGGAAATTAACGTGATTAGCTCGGAATATATTTTAAAGATGGCCACCAATATATACAAGAATCGTCAATTACAGTCGCGTTGGCAGTAAAACCCGTTAACAGTTATGGAAAATGTTATGGCCCTCTTTCATGCCCTCATGTCCCCACTACGTTACCGCTTTGGACTTTCTTGTGACTCATGCGCACACATATTTACTATACATTTCATAACTTCGATGTGAGCATTGTATATTATATTTGTCGCGTTCACCACTTGTACATGTATATTGTCAATATTACATTATATTACAATATTATATTACATTTGTTTAAAATTTGTCAAGCGTTCCATGATGACAAACTGTTTATAATATTTCTACAACTTGAACATTCACACTTCCTATAAAGGCGCTTAGGGGGTCCGTCGATTCGATACGTCTGCACGACTTGCTGTGCGTACTGTTTGTACCGGACGAGCCCGGGGTTCCAGCAAACAGACGTGGTCGCCCACGTGACCTGTTCCACGTAGATCGCGGTCGCACAGTAGCACGTTCTATGTCGCCTCTGAATCGTGCCCGTTGCCACTTAAACGCACTCCTTGCTGCCAACCCTGCTTGTGACATTTTTTATGATAACTGGAAGACTATTTTAAGTACCTCCTTGACTTACTGTGAAAATTTAATGGATCAATGGAACAGGTGTAAAAAGCTTGACGATTCATTGGATTTTGACGGTAACCTCTGAGTTATTGGTAACTTGAGACTTGAGACTTGGTACTCTGAGTACTTACCCGAACGGTATATTTTACTTTGTTTGATATATATTTTTTTTTGTATTGACATGCTAGGCGTATTGCCCATTTGACATTTTTATAATGACATTTTAAATGATATTGTATTTATATAATGAATATTACTTAATGTTAAGACATGAATTGTTTAAGAATAATTTTTGAGTATTGTGAGATAATTGTAATTGGTCTTTTTTCCGTTTTTATCTCAATAAGCGAATATGAATATGAATATTCACATATATGACTATATTGTATCGTATGTACATCATGGAAAACATTAAAGGAAACCTTTCTAATTCAGGAGAATAAGCGATGGCATAGAAAAACTTTGCAAACTGCAATTAACTGTATTTAAAATTTTATAACCGTGGGCATTTCGTAATTTAAACATAACGAGGTTCGAATTTTAACTGATTTGAATCTTTAATTATTTCAAAGGAGCATGCGTCTGTGCGTGAATCATTGCCGACTTTGTATAAAGATAGAGTACTGTATCGTAGAACATTACCGCCATATCTTCCAAGTCAATAAATTAATTTCGTGGCCAATGTCCCGTGATGGCTGATGCCCCTAAATCTCAGAGCATCATTGGGAAGTTATATTGCGCTCGGTTCGGTGGCTTTCTATTAACTTGGCTCCTTTTTGTTTTATTGAAAGCTATCTAGAGGTAGGTTTGTGAGAAAGCGTAATTACTCTTAGACTTTTGTAATTGAAAAAGGTTTTTTGATGTTCTCGCTTCAGCAAATTTATGAAAGAACGTTTTTTTCTTCTATTTTGCGATTTATGAGATATTTTCAACCGACTTCAAAAAGGAGGAGGTTATTAATTCGTAGCGTATATTTTTGTTTCGAAAGTGATAAATAGCGAGAATGGTTTTTACATACTCGGCAATCTTCTCAATAATTACTATTCGTAGTTTAAAAAACTTGAAAAAAAAACACTCCAAAATTTTGACTTGATTTTGATTTTGACTTTATAACATATTTTCTTCCAGTTATTTGGTTTTGAAACTGACATTTATGATATTTATATGATTATATATGTTTTTTTTTTATTCCAATGAATTAGAGCCCGGCCCCATGTCAACTGGCACCGGAATCAGACGTTTTTAGTTGGCGAAAACTTCAGATTCTGGCGCCGCCGCGCCGGCTTTTATTTTCGCCGGTGCCATGCCGAATGACATGGGGCCATTCATAATCTTATGGTTTGAATTCGGTTAAAAAGAACGATTAAATTTCATTTTGAATTGTCAGATTTTAAAAAAGTTTTAAAATAGTAGTTATTCAATTATATTTAGTATAAGATATAAAGTTTTGCTTAGAAGACCTTTGTTAATAAATAACGAAACGACTACTGCATAATATACCCATTTTTTTTTATCAGCCCTGTTTGTACAAACTGTCCCACTGCTGGGAACGGGCCATCTTCTCATTGTGAGAAGGGTTAGGCCATAGTCTGCCACGCTGGCCAAGTGCGGGTTGGCAGACTTCACACATCTTCAAGATCATTGAGAACTCTCACACATGTAGGTTTCCTCACGATGTTTTCCTTCACCGTTTGAAGTTGGCGGCAATCAACAATACGCACATAGCTTCGAAAAGACAGAGGTGCGTGCCGTGGGATTCGAACCCAGGACCTGCGGATCGCAAGTCAGACGGTCTCACCACTAGGCTGCCGGAAACTCTGTAATATACCCATAATAATAATAATAATAATAATAATAAATATTTATTTCAGGCATAAAAAAAAAAAACCCATATGGCATACAGTTGCAGTAAAAAAAACAAATAATTATATTTATAGTTGTTATAAGGAATGTGAATAATTGAGCCCTATAACACTTCGCAAAAAACATCGTTTTAGTGTATTATGGACATAATTTTATGCTTAAAAAATGTTGGGTACATAATTACTTTGATCTAGTTTTTTTAAACAAATACACTTCTAGGGTTATCTTCAAAACCACACCCTTCATAATTTTGTCAGTAAGCCATTGGTGCTTGAATAATTTAAACATTAATTGCTTGACATCAAAGTCATCAAAGATTTATCAGAAACTATCTGGGCCCGTTACGGGAGTGACCCTTTTGCCTACGGACAAAGCAACCAATTTAGAAGTTAATTTGCTAAGTGTACAAATAAACAGAGAATTATCTTCTAACTTTTGATACCTGATAAAATAATAAAATATAGAATTTTCTAATAATATGGTTTTTAGCTATACCTAGATATAATAAAATTTTATCAAAAAAAACTAAAACAACAGACTTAAAAATGCGCAATTTCGGCTTAAAACCCGATATATTAAGCCCGAATTAATAAGCCGATTTTAATGACATTTATACTATGGGACACTAGCTAAACTATATTTTTAAAATAAAATAATAAACTCCAGGCATATAAAATAAATTAAATTACCTATTTGTATTGTCTATCAGTTTTAAGAAGCATTTTAACTTTGATTGCGGTCAGTGTCGAAAATATTTTACAGCAAGTTTGATATTTCATCTCTGGAATCCCAAATCAATTTCCATTCAACCGCAAGACTGTTACGCTGATCAATTTAGTTCTCTAGTTAAATTATTAAGTGGAAAATTCAATTTTAAGCTTGAATTCGTTAGAAATTTGAGCTCTAATAAACCAATTTAATTTAAAACTTCTATTGTGCTGGTTTTCTAAGACATTAAGATCCTTTTCATCGTTTTCATTAGTTGACATAAATAAAGGTTAAATGGAAATAGAAATTAAGCAAACAAAAACCGTGAAGTTGCCGTCAGCCTAGTCAGGAGACCGTTCGACTTGCGTTCCGCAGGACCTGGGTTCGAATCCCGCGGCACGCACCTCTGTCTTTTCGAAGTTAAGTGCGTATTGTCGATTGCCGCCAACTTCAAACGGTAAAGGAAAACATCGTGAGGAAACCTACATACATACCTGAGAGTTCTCAATGATCTTGAAAGATGTGTGAAGTCTGCCAACCCGCACTTGGCCAGCGTGGTAGACTATGGCCTTACCCTTCTCACAATGAGAAGATGGCTCGCGCCCAGCAGTGGGACAGTTTGTACAAACAGGGCTGAAGAGAGAAGAGAATCAAAAACCTACTGTCGGCATTAAATAGGTAAGTATAAGAATTAGTTTTAAGGATTTTGAATGTAGATTGCAAAGTATATCAGAGATATGTCAGTTGTTGCGCACTGACGATATCGAAAGTACTTGTGTGTATGAGAGTAGAATTGCAATATTTATACCGTAATTAAATAAAGTTTTGCATTATTGTAAAGTTACACGTAAAGTCTAAAACAAAATTCACGAATATAGTAACCTGGGTTGACCCATACTCATATACCAACAATGACGAATTTAAAGATTTTGAAATAAAAACTTTATGTCGCCGCGCTAAAGCCTAATTTAGATTGAGAAGTCTAGATACGTCTATTTTGCCGCTTCGAATGATTTTGAAAATCGTGTAAGGGGTCTAATTAGACCTCATTGACTTTGGACGTTTTTGAGGACTAACGCTACATCCCGTTGATACTTTATCAAAGCTCGTACAGTTAAAATCTCAGACATAACAACGCGATTAGGCTAGTCGCAATCAATTATCAAATAAAAATGTAAGTACAATGAGAAAAACATTAGTTTCTGCACTGAAACCATAATTTTATCTTTAGGGTGTTTACTACATGATTTTTAACCGACTTCGAAAAAGGAGGAGGTTATCAATTCGTACCGTATTTTTTTTATGTATGACCACGAATTACTCCGTCATTCGTGAACCAATTTTTATGTTTCTTAAATTGATGTATAAAGACAGCTCCCAAGTTGGTCCCATAATTATTTTAGAAACATTGCTTAATTACTTTTTGAATAATCTCTACAAGTAAAAATATTTTCATGTACCTATTCCTGAGTGAGTGCGTCAGATTATAGAATTGCAGAGTTCCACTGACACGTTTTTCTTTGCAAAAGAAATTTCTTTTTCTAGTATTTGTTGTTATAGTGGCAATAGAAATACATCATCTGTGGAAATGTCAACTGTCCAAATATCACGTTTCATGAGATACAGCCTGGTGACAGACGGACGGATAGACGGACGGACAGACAGCGAAGTCTTAGTAATAGGGTCCCGTTTTTACCCTTTGGGTACGGAACCCTAAAAACAACATAACATTTTTTTAGGCAATATAGATCTACGATTGACCACCGATTCGCCTGATGTTAAGCGATGGTGTGGCCGAGGATGAAGCTCGTCGAGGATGACTCGTTTTTTACCAGCCAGTTTATCTAGTATAGAGTCGTGGTAGACTCCAAAGTTCAATGTTGAGGTGAACTGAAAGTCACAGCAATTTTAAATTATTCATTGTACCTCATGGTTTCACTTTCTATCCAGGCTTGTATAGTTCCAGGTAAAAAAATAATAATACCTATTTTCATTGAAATCTGTCCAGTGATCTCAGCATCATTCGAAACACTGTCAAAGAAAAAAAAAACGAAATAAATGATTCAGTATTTTAGGTTTCAGTGTTTTTTTTTTTTTTCGAAAAATGTTCACTTAACAGCTGTACCACACTTCACGTACGGAAACGTTGTACCTTCAAATAAAGCTCATCTTGCCTTCCACCCTAAACTTTGACCGAACGCCATCCCTCATCAGCGAAACCAATGTAACGACAAAATACCTCGATCAAATTACAGAAAGTTTCAACAAAATCCTCCTTGGGCCGAAACCTCACTAGAACTAACCTCTCAACCCCAAGCACCTCCCGGTCTCCCGGTCTCACGGACCCCGGCCTCACGGACCCCGCAACTTTTCGAGGGTCCAGATAAAACGTAAACTATTACTCGGTTAAGTTTGGATGTGCTTTAAGTTACGTGACGTGTGTTCCCGGAGAGAATTTGGTCAGTGTTGTAGAAAACAGTATTCGAACTTGGCGAAACACAGTTAGAAGGTTTTTACGAAACCATTGTATCTACTTTGTAAAACTGGGTTATCAACTGCGACAGTGGTGTTAAACAGTTTTCTCCGAGTGTTTTTGTTAACTTCATGACTGTTTGGCGTCCTAGTTTATTTTAAAATTTATAGGCTTAGAATGCGAGTTGCTTCTAGCTCAATGAAGCAACTCTTAGCAAGTCTTTTATGTCTCTACATACCCAGCCTAGCCCAGCCCAGCGTATTGTGTCAAATTTTGCTTACCTGTCGAGCGAATGACATAAAGCTGCTTGTCACTCGACAGATAAACAAAATTTCGCACAAAATAACTGTGACAAAAATTCTCTACCTACTTGAAACATCATACATGGACAGCTTGAAGCACTCTATACGGACTGGTTCAATTTGTACTTGTATGACTGGGTCTAGCAAACAGTTAAACCTATATAGACTTATATAGAGAGAGGAAGGCAAAGTTTTCCCAGACGCTGGTTAAAATGGACAGAACTTAGGTACTGGTGCATGCAAAGTATGCAGTAGTGATTACGTTTACGAGTAACCATGTTTCAGTGGAACAGCCAGGTATTCATAAAAGCGCCATCTAGCGTGACTTTGATAAAATACTTCACTGTGACTATGCGACGTGCGCCATTGTATACCTACCTAAAGTAAAAATATTACATCGACGATACAAGCGCCATCTATCGTCAATCGTTTATGTCTTACGACTACGTGCATTAATTTGTTAAATTTTTTAAAGGCATAAACTGATATCTTGTGTTTGTTATTTAATTATTCTTTGTTGATTTACATCAAAGCGAACCTTATAACTATTTTCAGAGTTGTATCTATTACTTACTGCTCGAAAGATACAGCTGTTAAGGTATAGGACAGACATACACTGTTAGTCTAGTAAAAATAAGATTTGTGACAACATAAAAGACAACTAAGTATATTGTTATTTAAATGAATGTACTGGTGTTTTGAAATACATTTGACGCAATTTCATAATGTTATTATAAAAGCTGATTTTGTTACCTTTACACGCTCAAACGGCTGAACTGATCGTTATGAAAATTAGTATAGAGATAGCTTTGGACCTGGAGACGCACATAAGCTACTTATCATCATCATAATAATCACCGTTTTTCATAACTACGAGAGTGAAACCGCGGAATGCAGCTAGTCTATAAATCGGGGATTATTGTTGCTCTATGATTTTTAGGTATTTTCCTATTATAATTTCAAAGAATCCCCCCAGTTGCAAATACTGTGATCTGCTCCATACAAACGGATCTAATTTTACTAGACTATGTAGCCTCACGAATAAGTTCCCGCACCGGTACAGAAGCTCAAAACTGGACGGAACTTAGATACTGAGTGTGAAAGTATTCAGCAGCTGTTACGTCCATCTACCTTGGTAGAGTAGCCGTGTTTCTGTAGAACAGCCAGCGGTGGAATGTGTAGTGACACGTCCTGTTTACTAATGTACAACGTGAAATATTTAGCCATTTGTCAGCGTTTATTAATGGACGGAGAAAGAAGGTTTTTTGGTACATTTTGTTTAGGCTTTTTGGGGTTTGAACACGTTTTGATATTTTTAACCAACTTCCAAAAAGGAGGAGGTTCTCAATTCGACTGTATTTTGTTATGTTTGTTACCTCAGAACTTTCCACTGGGTGAACCGATTTTGATGATTCTTTTTTTATTTGAAAGCAGGTGCTTGACGTGTGGTCCCATTTGGTCCTGTTCTGACAAAGGCATCCATGAGAAGCCGGTTGATTCAGTTTTTTAAATTATAATTTCATTATAGATAATATGGTGCTTTATGATGAAAGGAATATTTTGAAGATAATAGTTTCTACTCGATTGGTCAGACTGTTATATTTTCCGATAAGATTATAAACAGTTTTATTTGCTTGACAATATTTATTTATTATTGTGTTTAAAATTTTGTAATCAATCTTTTGATAACAACTTATACTCAATGAATGGAGTATATAATCTAGCCCAGTTAGTCTCCTTCGAGAGCTGGCAAGACAGGGAAATTGAGCATCGCGTCAAGAATGCCTGGAGGAGCTACTGGTGTATAGAAGAATTGATGAAGGACCTGCCGATGTCACTGATTATTAAAGGCACTGATTTAAAGAGGCAGTTGTAAATAGCAGTTTTGGTAAGTTAAACATTATAAATGGCACGTTTAATAACTAGTTCAGCAGTTAAAACTAAGCAGTAAGGTAAACAAAAATGAGTAGTAAAAAATAATGAAATGGATCAGAGAATATATAATTGAGCAGGAAAATAATTAAATGGGTGGTAAAAATTATTATCTATAAATTTGTATAAAAAATAAAAAAAAAACATAACCTAATCTCTGAAGAAATTATTGCTTATACCTATATACATAGATAACTTTCCATCATTTTTACCGCTCATTCAGTTATTGGACTGCTCAATTATTTTTAGAATTGACATTGTATGATAAAATAACCGACTAATTGATTTTTTATTACTGTCCATGTTTTACTGTCGAAATAATTAATCAACCGCCATTAAATTAAATAACTGCTCAATATGTTTTTGAACTGATGACATAATAACATCTCGAATATTTAAATACCAGCTCAAAAAACTAGTTCCCATTATTAAATATTTATTTGAAGCTTTTACACGATTTTGAGAAACTAATTTAAATAATATTTTTTCTAATTGATGTCATTTTTATATTTTTAATCATAATATAACAAATATCTCAAAATATAGAAGCGTAGCTATTTATGATTCTAATCAGACAAAAAAAAACGTATTTGGGGGTAGATACGAGTACCTATATGGAAAATATGGAAGATCACGCGACAAATTTTCTCTTAAAAACTCATATGGGCACGTAATACCTATAACTGATGGCCGATGGGGCTGAAAAGTTCTCGAGTGGAGATCAACAAGCAAGCGCAGTGAAGGAAGACCAACCACAAGGTGGATGGATGAAACCTCATACAAGTGGCAGGAAGACTGTATGCAAGCCGTTTCTAACCGGTCATTTCGCAGTGGGCTACTTATGGCTGAAATGATGATGGTGGCTCAAAAGGATCGCGTAACTGACAAAGGTCCAAGTACCCATCTCGCAAAACTCCCAAATATTTAGGCACCAGTGTAACAAAACGGTGAATAATGTAGGTTCTATCGTTCTGTCTAGAAAACTGCTACCCACCCTCATTCACGATTTAAATAACAAAAGCTAGGCTTCCAGGATTGTATTCGTGGAAATATCTCAAATATAGGTCTAACAACAGCCAATTTAAAGGTTTATATACCTACATGTAGCCGCATTTAGGAAAAATGGAAATAGTTTTTCGTGAAGGAGATCGCTTAGAACAGTTCACGTTTTACTCGACTGCGTAAGAAGGAGGGTTATGTTTTTCTAGTGTATGTATGTGGGTATGTGTGCACATATGTTTCTATATGATCGGGCTACAGGTTAAGCGGCTTGGCCGATTTTGATATGCGAGCAGTCTTAGATTCGTCTTCACTCCCTGAGTGTCATAGGCTATATTTTTAGGGTTCCGTACCTCAAAAGAAAAAACGTATAAGGGTTTCGTTTTTGGATCACTTTGTTGTCCGTCTGTCTGTCTGTCTGTCCGTCTGTCCGGTGTCAAGACAAGTCTTGCAAGCAACACGATATCTTTATGTCGTGTTGAAATTAAAACCATATATGCAGATCCATAGTCTCTTGCTGCAGAAAGAAAAACAAAATTTCTCAGTTTTCGTAAAAAAAAGTTACAGCTGAATATGCCGTAATAAACGCAAATTTCGACACTCACAAGGAAATCAAAACCTATGGCGTACTACCCGTTGACCTAGAACTATGAAATTTGGCAAGAAGCATTGTGTTAGAGTACACATATAGGAAAAAATCCGAAAACTGGTCATTTTTTTAATTTAATCACACAAAATAGTGTCTTTATGCAAGGAATGAGGGGCCAAATTTTAAAGTTCTTTAACCGGATCTTGTGGGGTATCATATGAAAGAGCTTCATTAGCATAAGCTAAAACAGGTTTTTAAATATTTTTACGATGTACCTATATTTTTCGGTTTATGAAGGAAAATATAAAAAAAAATGATTTCCCGCTTTAGTTTGTACGGAACCCTCGATGGGCGAGTGTGACTCGTACTTGTCCGGTTTTATTTTGTTATTATACCTCTTTCTCAAAAATAAAAATAAATACTTTCTCACAAAAAGCGTTCATAGAAAGGGCCCTTCTAAACATTCCAAGCTTCCAACACAAGCTAGTAACAAACAAGACCAACCAACCGTTTTCTCATGAAATTTATATTAAAAGATCGCTAAGTTAAGCGAAACAACGCCCATTAAGCGAAACTTAGCAACTTGCAAACTCACCGCAGCCATAAAAGAAGCTAGAAAAGGCGCCGTAAAAAGCTACAACAACGCAGGTCTACGTTACACAATCAGCAAAGTTCGTGTCAATATTTTTTAAACAATTTTCCGCGAGGCGGTGGTAGGTATTAAAAATCGTGACGCACGGAACTCGCGGCGGCACGTGATGGCGGCGAATATACCTAATACAGTGCCACAATACGAACAGTGCCACCAACTTTAGGCTGTTTTACCTGACTGTACATAAAGTATATTAAAATCGCTTAAATCGATCGCTTTAAGCGATAAGGCCGCCTATTGAAAGATTAGTCCTAGTAATACTGTCATTTTGCAATATGTTTGTACAATGTGGTCTTTTAATAAAGAGTTATCTATTTATCTATCTATCTATATTTGGATTTTTGGATACTTAATATTTTTTATTTTTTATTTATTTATGTATCGCTTAGAGTAAGGACACTGAGTGATAGTTTAATTCAAAATTCCGTTTACAGGTAACGTAAAAAAATATAGTTTAAAAAACTGAAATAAAAGCATACTTCAAAATACGCAATTTGTTTATTTGGATGATATTTTTTAGTTATTTTGTTATAAAAATCGAAGTACTGAACCGATTTTGATAAAATTTATGAGATACCACCTCTGAGAGAGTACCTACTAAAGAAAAAAGAATCATCAATAACAATTGATAATTGGCAGACTAATCGCGTATTATATATATAAAAACATAGGTACAGTCAAATTGAGAATCTTCTTTTTGGACGTCGTTTAATCTTTTCACTTTCCTCTTCCTGGTAAACGTTAGGTTTCCGATATCTTGTTTAGTTTGGTTCGGTCGCAGCTCGCGGCGATGTTATTTTGTTTTGAGCGCGCTCCCGACTGACTTCAATTTATTGCTACTTTAGATCGAATGTGAGAAATGCTCCGCCAATTTATGCAGACCGAGAAAAATAAACATTCTCTGCAGAACGGATTTATAGTAAAATAATATCAGTTTATCGAAGTGAATTTGGCTTCCTGAATGGTTTTTTTTCGAATAGATATAATCTGGGTGTCTTCAAATTGCGAGTGAATAGGTTTCTTTATGCAAGCGCGCTCCATCGTAGACCGTAACTGTCGCTTAACACCAGATGAGTCAAGCGTAAGCCTATTTACGAATATAATCTAATACCTAACGAGCAATTCTTGTATACATGTATAATATAAATTAATCTGAATCTCAGAAACGGCTCCAACAATTTTAGCGTAATTTGGTTTGTAGGTAGATTAGGGAACGATAAGCCGATCTTGCTAGGTTTCATTTTTAGTAAGCCCGGGTTTGTTTGTGTTTTCAGTCATAAAAATCCGAGTGGAGTTCGGTCGCCCAGGTCCTATATCTATATGTATATACATTATACAACCAGAATAAAATTCACTTTTGAGTGAAAATGTTCATTAATACCAGGAAAAGGAAGTGACTACCACAAAACACAATTCATAACCAACATGAATGCTAATACAATACAACTTGTACATAACACAGTTATATTAAAGTCGGTTAGCTGACCTCATTGGCATTCGTCCAAGCCCGGAGTAACTACCCAGCTCTTAAACAGCAGTTTCCTTTAGCGTTGTTCTTATACGACGTCTTTGTCATGTTAGTGCATAGAAGTCTCAAATTGTTATTGTTTGCGATACGTTACTCGCAAATAGCCGCATGTTGCGAAGTTTTCAAACAAGCAGCTGTCAAATGAACCGTCAAAATTGTAAAAATTGGAACGGAAATATTGAGCAACTTTTTGAAATTTTCTCTTTCATTTACCGACTTCGAAAAAGGAGGAGGTTATCAATTCGTACCGTATATTTTTTTTATGTATGAACACGAATTTCTCGCTCATTCTTGAACTAATTTTTGTGTTTCGTGAATTGGCGTATAGATAAAGCTCCCAAGTTGGTCCCATAATTATATTAGAAACATTGCTTTATTACTTCTTGAATAATCTCTAAAAGTAAAAAATATTTTCATTGGATTCCTGAGTGACTGCGTCAGATTATAGAATAGCAGAGTTCCACTGACACGTTTTTCTTTACAAAAGTGTCAAATGTTGAGGTTTTTCGTATAAACATTTGCACATTTTCTAATCTGCGACGACGAAGCATTTGACATTCAATGACAAATGTCATTCTTGAAAAAGAAACGAGCGGGTAAAGAAGGGTCTCTTTGAAAAGTTTACAATCGTGAGGGATTTATTGAGCTTGAAAAGTAAAACCTACTTACTCCTCATCCAATGTGTATAAGGAGAAAATAGAGTTATGAAGTAACTCTATTTTCTCCTTGAGCGCCTTGTTTAATTATTATCCTTACTAATATTACAAGTAAACGAAATAACGTAAATCGAAGTCGGTTGTTTCAGTTTTTTAAACTATAAAATTATTTGATTGTAAGTACATGGATTTTAGTTCTAGTCAAAATAAATCCGTGTATATATGGTACACAATTATAATTAAATGGAACTTAGGGGATTGCTTTGAATGATGATAGAAAAATACTTAAAAAATACAGATTCACAATAATTCACAATTTATAAATAGCGCCTTGCTGTTTCACCCCGTGTTATGAATAATGGTGATCAAAATGGTTTAGTGGTTTGATTTTTAAAATAAAATAATTGGGAAATGGGACTGACTTGTGGACGGAAATTGGGGAGACCTGCCAGCCCAGCAGTGAGACAGTATAGGTTATTAAAAAAAATGGGAGAAATAACACAATATGATCCAAGTAAATGAATTGTGCGTATTGAAGTCGGTATTTAAACTCCTTTAATTATAATACCCAATCTTTTCACACAATTATCGAAGTCAATAACGTCCCTATTGAAGAGTGACTTACTACAATCGTCCGCGTCATCGGTTCTACGACAGATTAGACGTAGCTTCCAGCCATTTCAGTCCGCTGATGTGCTTTTACCTAGCCAAATTTATTTCTATTACGAACTACTTCATACCAGATTTACATTATTTATTTATTTATTGGGTACCAACATGTTATACATTCTTCCATTGTTAAAAGTAATAGATGAACATAAGTCAAAGAGGTAAATGCTGACATAATTATAGGCACCGACAACATGCAATTAGGAAACAAACTGTCAGAAAATTAATTAAATAGATTTACGTCAAAATGAATTACATAACTTAAGTTTATGAATATTAGAATACAAAAAGTGAATAATAATGTCAAAGTGAATAGTACAGTATTGATTGAACTCGATGTTATGAACGGCCCGCTTATAAGAGTTAAAGCTGCAAGTAAAAAGATCCAAGCCATACTTCTTGTTTGTTATATTTAATTCGGAAACAAGTCTACTGAGAGGTGCATTTTTGCCAAGGTTAGTGTAATGCTTGAAATTTTAATATTTACCATTAATCACAATCATTTAGTTTTTCCTTACGGGATAGAGCATCAAAGACCAATAAGGTCGTTTGACGGCACATTTGACAGTGTTTAGAGGGTTAAATGGAGGGGAGAGGGTTTGAGGAGATAAGAGGGTAGCATGTAATGTTGGCTTGCAGCGACAGGGTGTTAACCCATCGTCTACACAAATACCAATTTCCCTCAAGTAATTTCACATTTTTACAGTTAAGATTCTTCAGAGAAATTAAAAACAACAATAAGATTTTATCTACAGACAAGTTATACTCTTTGAATATGAAATAAAAGCATGGAAAATCTCAGTTCTCAGCACTTTCGAGGATAAGACCACATCCTTGAGGCCTTTTAGTATCTTGGCCTTATATCTTGGTGTTGCAATTTCTAAACACACAAGATGTTGTTGTCACTGTTCCCGGCATGCGTCTAACAGCGTTATCCGACTGTCGCGACTGAAGATGAGTCGGGCGATTACCTTGGGGCTTGCCACGCAGAGCTGGAGAAAACCAATCAACATATAATACATCATTGCCGAACAATAACTCTTTCCCTAGTTCACTGAGTGGTTTAAAATTTGTCATTCAACAAGTCCTAAACCACCAGTTCCAGGATTACGAGGATCCTTTCCAGGGATTCCTTAAGCGACAAAATTAAATTAAAAATCAGTGAACCCTACTAATCTGGATTATAAATAGATTTAACTGATTTAGATCGTGGGTATCCCAATAAACTCTCGGACAAGAGTTCTACAATCAAGGAAACCTATGTCAATGTCAACCAACCTAATTGCTCAGTCTTCGGTTCTTGAAATTGGTAAGGCTTATTTCAAATAAGAAAAATCCACATCGAAAATGTTCTATGCAATCCTATGTAATGAATAAATTGTTTTTTTTTTCAGTGTATTGTTTTTCTCTATTTTATTATGCATGCAAAAGTTAAAATTGAAAACATTTTTTTCAGGCTAAATAAAAAATCATTATGCATTTCGGCGCGGTGTTTTTGTTTTTGGCACTCAGTGCGCCATTTCAGCGCGTGAGTAAACGGCGCCGACGATTTCTTACTGGCCACAGGTATTTTAGGATAACCAATGGTCGCGGCGGCTTGTAGCTGTCGTTTGACGAAGGCACAGCGCGCCGTCCGCGTGGAGTTTAAAGCAAAGAATTAGAATACAGATGTGTGAATTTAAACAATTTCTCGATTCGAAATTATACAAAATGCGTTCAACTACTAATAGTTTTCCATACGAAATTTCTCTTTATGCATTTGAGAACTAGCCAAGAATCTAATGAAATAATGAAGTTTTTTTTTATAGTTAAGTGAGTAAACAAACGGGTAATCTTATAAAGGTTACCCGTTTCAAAATAAAAATGTGTAACAACTACGTTAGTTTTCACAATAATAAAATAAAACAAATCCAAGATATTTTTATGAAATGAACTCCCATACTTACAGTAGGTATGATGCGATGTTGTTCTCTGATGTTCCCACACATCTCTGATCAGATGTGTGGGAACATCAGAGTGAGATACCGGCACCTACCTATTTCTCCTCATTGTACCTATACAAATATCAAGGCAACCAAGATATTTTTATGAAATGAACTCCCATACTTACAGTAGGTATGATGCGATGTTGTTCTCTGATGTTCCCACACATCTCTGATCAGATGTGTGGGAACATCAGAGTGAGATACCGGCACCTACCTATTTCTCCTCATTGTACCTATACAAATATCAAGGCAAGTGATGACATATTATTATTTTAATTTTATTAATACATTTTTAGAATACTGAAAGTAACTTCCGTCCAAATTCCCTCCTCTACAAATAATGATAATTTATTACGTAAGTTACATCAATTGTAATCAGATAGAATTTTTTCACTTTTCAGATGAGATCCTAATAAATTATTCGATTCCTAAAGAAAAAAATTAGGACCTCCGATAAGGATCGTTCGTGAATTTTTCTCCTGGATTAGGAACTCTCCCGGATTCCTTGTTAATTCTGGCGATTCCTCTTTTTGTGCCATAAATCCCGCTTATCCCTGGGTGGAGACATTTTTAAAACTTTGAGATTTATAATGCCTAGTGGTCGGTAACAAAAGTTGCCGAACCGGGAAACATTTTTATGTCGGAAAGCAAGATGTCTGGCTTTTATGATGAGAGTAAAAGTTATGAAATACTGCATAAGTCTGTTGTATGATTACAAATGCGTTTTGTTTTTCAATTTTGTTTTTACATAAATGCATATCAAACATAAATTCTACTATTTTTTATAACTAAAGTAAAAAAAAAAATAGTAGAAGCGTTTGAAACTCTATGAATAAACAGAAAAATATTACCTACATTTTTGACCGACCGAAATTAAATGTCGGTCGGTCGTGCGTCAAATTAAATGCGGAGCGCCAAATTTTACCGTTTATGCCGACGCATAACAGAATCGGATTTTTTTGAAAAAAAAAGAAGTAGGCATAATTTGACAATTATTTTTCAATTTATATTAATTTTGGTTTAATTTTATTGGTTATTGGCTATCGAAGTATTAAAATTTTGACCCTACCTACCTGATACCTAATTACCTAACTCCACCCTCTCCATTTCACTCTGTAGCTAGAGAGAATAGACATCTTCATCGTAGATGTACCTATCTAATGTTAAATAAAACCTACATGTTTGTGTTCGGATGGTCATGCATGGTTAGGTACCTAAATATTTTAATATTGTAAATCGAATATTGCGGACTCCCAAAGATGGTGCCCCAATTAGGTATGTTGTTGAACGTCTGGCTACTTAGATTTTTTGATCAGGAAGGAATTTTTTATCCACCCCCACATTTCTATCAAATGAAAGAGTGCTCGCTGAAGCACAAAAGTTTTTTTATTATTACAGTTTGACCGAAATCGTTGTACCACGCCTTGATACGCGGCAGGAAGAGTCCCCCACCCCGCGTTCCGCTACATTGCCGCTGACGTTTTCAGTCTCGTATATTTTATAAAGGCACTGATTTAAAGAGGCAGTTGTAAATAGCAGTTTTGGTAAGTTAAACATTATAAATGGCACGTTTAATAACTAGTTCAGCAGTTAAAACTAAGCAGTAAAGTAAACAAAAATGAGTAATAAAAAATAATGAAATGGATCAGTGAATATATAATTGAGCAGGAAAATAATTAAATGGGCGGTAAAAATTATTATCTATAAATTTGTAAAAAAAAAAAACATAACCTAATCTCTGAAGAAATTATTGCTCTATATACATAGATAACTTTCCATCATTTTTACCGCTCATTCAGTTATTGGACTGCTCAATTATTTTTAGAATTGATATTGTATGATAAAATAACCGACTAATTGATTTTTTATTACTGTCCATGTATTACTGTCGCAATAATTAATCAACCGCCATTAAAATAACTGCTCAATATGTTTTTGAACTGATCATAATAACATCTCGAATATTTAAATAACAGCTCAAAAAATTAGTTCCCTTTTATAAAACATCCCAATCGCTCACATTTACATCGCTTTTGATCAAATTACATATACCCTACCTACGCAATATGAAAAACCAACCTACAACCTGTCCGGTGTCCCGAGGAAAAGGAAATACTATTTATAATTTTTTTCGTCGCCTAAGCATAAGTTATTTTTGAAAGCAAGATAAATATGTATAAAGTATATCGGAAAATCTCAGAAATACATCGGAGCGTTTAGAGTAGGTACGTTCAAAGATTGTCAAAGAAAATCTCGAAAACAAAATATTTTACACGCTTTTCATAATTTTCATAATCGAAATCTCTTTTAGAATTAGAGAATTAATTCTTGTGAATTATCATCTTTTCTATTACAAAATGTAAATTATAACCTTGGCCACGAAAGCTTTCGTAGCGTTTTCTTTTTCGTCCACAAATTTTCATACGAGTAAATGGAGAATTTTGTAGCTGAAAAACAAATTTGTTTGGCTTCACTGTTGTACCACCCGGAGCGTTTACCCTTGTAAAGGTATGACCTACTGTACGGTTGACATTTTACCAAAATATGATACATTTTTTGATTTATTTACTCTGAAACATGTTCATTAGAGAAAGGTATGAAAGGTGCGCTGTCTCGCTTAATGCTATATAAATATGACATGTGAGTAGGTAATTTCATTCGGCGAGTAAATTATTTTCTCTATGTCTTTACCTATAAAAGCCTAAAAAGAAAAGAAAAGAACCCTAAAAAGAAACAATAAGTACCTACAATTTTTTTTTTTTTTTGAAAAATGTTGATTAGCGGATGCTTTACTCTCGATACAGAAGCCAAAACAGCAAATTTCAACATTCTTGTCTGTCTGACTGTACTGTGTGTCCGATGCATGCCGAAACTACTGGATCTGGACAAAATTTAGCAGGATTACTACTTACACTATGTTAGATCTTGCATACTTTTTATCCCACAAAATTAGACAGTTCCTGTGGGATACAGTAAACAATAACAACATAATCGATCATCACGCGGGTGAAACCGCGGGATGCAGCTAGTCATTCAGTATTTTTACAACAAAAATAAAATGCCCCGCGGAGCGGAGACTCCCTGTCTCCGGGCCAACGCTAAACGTTTGGTGGGAGATTTGAATATCAAACATTTTCTTTGTCCTCATAGCTAGCTCGGTTAACTTTTGTAAGTGATCACAGTGTTTGCGTCAATCAAAGTTTATACAAAGATATCTCTTTTCACATCAATTTAACTATCAAAAATGCACACCTTATTGGCAACCTCAACCTAGAAACCACTTGATTTTGTAAAATTCGATTTATACTTAGTTTAAAATATGTTACACTATTTACTGTTTGGTAAATAAATAGACGTCCGTGTGACAATTTAAAAGAAAAATCTTAGATTACCGCAAACATTAAGATCACTCACAATATACCTATACCAAACCTGGACACAACGATAAAAAAATTGATTGTCTGTAAAGTCGGTTTACGGACGATAGTTTAACGTGACAACGTCATAACAAAACATTGATGAAATGATGATGATGATGATGTAACGGGACAATGAGTCATACTTTTTCGTGCGGACAGCCGGCGTTTATTGATTTATTAGACGTTGTCACGTCAAAAAATGGTTGTCTATAAAGTCGGTTTATGGACGATAATTTTACGTTATTGGATCGTGCATCTGTATCGCTTGTTCCGCGCTCTCGCTTGCACGCTCGGCTCAGGCGGTAGGTGACACTTTTTCGTGCGTGCAGCCTGAGTTCATCGATTTGTAAGTTATCACGTCAAAAACTGTTTGAAATTTGAATTTCGGCCACGCATGCGGCGGCGCACCTTTCTTTGATATAACATTTTGTTAGTTGTTGTTAGTACTTGTAAATCTAACGTAATATTATTGTAACTTTGTTGTTTCATTAACTTATATTCAGGCTATACTCCAAACATTACACTTTATTTTGTATTCCAATAGGTATAGTCAAAGTCTCAAACACATTAGTATTCTGTCGGTAAAACAGTCAAATGTGGCCATACCACGGATCTAACAAACTAACGTGTCCTGGAAATAAATTATATTTGAGAACAGAGCTCGTGGTAAACGTACTGTGAAAATCGTTCGGTTTACGCTTCAGATGCTACGAGTGTAGCTTGATGGATTACCTCCATACTAGTTCTTGAATCGAGCCAAGTAGTGCGTAAGCAACGCTGTTTGTTTACCTTACAATTCTAGTATAAAAAGACTTCAAGAATCGACAAGTTTTCATGCGGGAGAAGATTTTGTGTCCCTGAACAGTCAGGGAATTCATAAAAATCAGCAAGCGTCCAACCTTTATCAGAGACGAAGGTAAGGCACCAAGTGCCTAAAAACCAACTCTTATGCCGTGACGGAAAACGACATGACGATCTTTCATGCCGGTGCGCCCCCACTACGTTGCCGCTCTCGACTCTTGCGTGTGCGTACACGTCGAATCGTTGCTTTTATAAGTAAGTGAGTTTTATACAGCGTATACTATTCAACTAGGTATGTATAGTATACATATTTGACGCATTCACCGTTTGTTGTATATTCCTGACAATATAACCTTTTCTTTTAAATTTGCCGGGTGTGTCATGACGACAAACGTTTTTGTGACCATTATCGATCAAAGGGTGTCAATAAGGTCGAAAAATCTCAGTTTGACACAAACTTCTAAAATAAAAAGGTATAGGTACCATGCAAAATTAAACAAAATTGTTACAAAAAGTTTATGCCCGCAAGGTCTATTGTTCGCAGACCTACTCTTTTAATCTTGGATATATAAAAGTACCTACCTACAATTCAAAATGAATAAAATCCAATAACTTTATACGTTTTAAGTCATAAATATAAAATACTAGAAAAACATACCTAAGCCTCCTAATGTTACTTTAACAACGCCGTTTATTTCCATTAACCAAATTAACGAACGAACGCTTTTATTCCAATAAAAAGCAATTCAAGTCCTATAAAAGTTAATTTAGAACTCTCTATAACGTTTACGAAAACCGAGCAAGTCTAGAAGCTATTTTCATTCTCGCATACCATAAGTAATAATAAAGATGAGAGTAAAGGTAGGACCACAACGGAATTCCTGAAATGGCGCGACGCGAAATGTGAAAATGTTTTTTGCTAGATGCCTTGAAACGTAGTGTCATGTTTCGGGTACGAAATAAGACCAAAAACTTATTGTCAGTTGGGTTTCACGAAATATTTGTCTGCATATTTTGAATATTTTGTGTTTGTGAGTATTTTTACTTACATGTGAAATAAGATTTTAATAAGATCGGCACTTGGCCAGCGTGGTAGACTATGGCTTTACCCTTCTCATAATGAGAAGATGGAGAAGAACCGCACCCAGCAGTTTGTACATACAGGGCAGATCAAAAAAAAAAAATCGGCACAACTAAATAACAAAAAAACTTGATGGAAGCGACTTTCATCGAGCAACTTCTGTTATTTGTCTATCTTGTGACAGGTCTTCTTTCTTACGCTACGTTTACTGGTGCACGGTCTTTACTCGAGAACTTTTCAATCCCATCGGTGATCAGTTCTACGTGCTCTGCCCACTTGCAGTATTTTGTGCCTGGTTGTACTGTAAGGTATTACGTATGTAATCAAACTACACAATCTTCTCTGCTCGAATTTACCCACTCACCCAAAAAGAGAACTGTGTTTGCTCACTGCGGTCCGAATCGACCTATTCCAAAATGATATTGGTCGATTCGCACCGCGGTGCGAAAGGACCTATTCAAAAAGAGCTCTTGGGTGATTCGGACCGCGGTTCGAACCACTTGCGGTGCGAAACGCCGAAGTACCCAGTACAACTTACTAATGCGCTGTGCTGTTGGTGACTTTTGTATGCCTACGGATCTCTTTACTTCCGATTGGATTTCGCAGAGAAATCCTGAACTTAGCCCTCTCCATAGTTCGTTGCTATCTCATTTTTCCCAGTTAATTGACTAATAAATGGGCAACGTAGTTCACATACACTGTCACATTACTTTTTGCTGAAAATTTTAATTTAATATCTGTCTCTATTCTAATCTCTGCAATTTGCATTCTTTACAAACATAAACACTAAATACCTTATTATTTCGTAGGGAATTTATATTAAAAGTACAGCTAAAATGAGCATGATCTATTTTTATGTCGTTAATATAATTTTTTGTACAGAATTTCTACTCGGACCCCCACGTATTGTATTAGACCGGCCTTACAAACGTTGCGTTATACTTATAACCGACACGCAACGTCCGTAATACGCGGCTAAAAAAGCCTTTCACAGAAATCGCGGCGAAATTTGTTGTTTACTCATACTTTCTTACCGTCGTTGTTTTGATAAATTAACCTATAAATTACACGGTGTAAAGGCTCGCCCGGTTTTTCATTTTGAATTGCTGCAGGCTTCTCTGGTGCCGGGGAAAATGGCTCGGGGATGGTGGGAATATACTAATTTGTAATACCTATATTGTTGTGTGTTAGGTTGAAATTGTTACCTGGTTAGTTCCCCTTTGGTTTACTGTAGGTTATCTTAATTGGTTCACGTTTCTCTGTTTTTACGATGTGTTATAAAATGGCGAGAAACATACGGTAAAAAAATTAACATAGAAATAAAGGCTTAGTAGCAGAAATAATAATTATGATTATTATTCCTAATAATTATGACTATATCCTGATATTATAAAAGCCAGAGGAACTCTCTCTGTCTGTTTAAATCCTTTTCAAAACCCAGCTTAACGAATCCATATGAAATTTGGTACAAATATAGCTAATAGTCTGGAGTCGGACATAGGTTTATTGAGGCAGAGTTTTATGTTATATCTGTTTCACAATGTATCTCAATTGATGTTAATTTCAGAAATAAAGAACATAATTAGATACACTATGCATCTACAAAAGAAAAGCTGTTAGAACACTAGAACATTATCAGGTCATATGAGTTTTTAAAATAATCAGTTCAAAGATAACCTCGTAAAATTTTCGTCGTCGATCTTTCCAGTATAGATTTCAGTTCCTGAAATTCCGTCTTTCGTACTTTTTATTTTGAATTTCAATTAAAAATGACAGGATGAATATCTAAGCTGAAAAGTGCTGGTACTAAAGGATCACCTTGCTGAACTCTGATGTCTGATATATTTTATAATTACCAACTCTGTAACAACTTGCAATAAAGCTTTAGGTGCCTTTAATGTCACATTCCGAGAGTTACGGCTGTCATATTAATGCCTGACGCATTTGTCACGAAGGGCTGTGGAAACAGTGAACACATTAAAGAAACAGTCGTGACACGCCGTGGCTAACGCATCCGTCAGTCGTATTGGCCGCGAATTTATTTTACCGTTACAATAAATTTTTGTAACTGTATCAACGACCAAGTTAATATAAAACATGGAAAGATTAAGGTATGATTATTATGGTATCATGGCGTGATATCTTCCATCCACAACTTTTTTTAAACACAGTACAAGAAAATACACTAATGTTTATGGCTTCCGAAGTCCGAACTATGATCCGAAATATGTAACACTGAATATCAATTCGCCGAAAACAAAATGTACCTATACTATTAAAAAGAGTATATATAGGTAAGAGTATTGTTCGAGCAAATGAAACTTGTTTCAAGTTTCCGGCAGCCTAGTAAGTTTCCGGCAGCCTAGTCGGGAGACCATCTGGCTTGCGATCCGCAGGTCCTGGGTTCGAATCCCACGGCACGCACCTCTTTCTTTTCGAAGTTATGTGCGTATTGTTGATTGCCGCCAACTTCAAACGGTGAAGGAAAACATCGTGAGGAAACTTACATGTCTGAGAGTTCTCAATGATCTTGAAGATGTGTGAAGTCTGTCAACCCGCACTTGGCCAGCGTGGCAGACTATGGCCTAACCCTTCTCACAATGAGAAGATGGCCCGTTCCCAGCAGTGGGAAAGTTTGTACAAACAGGGCTGATAAAAAAAAATAAACTTATGGCTAACAAACTCATGGAATCAGATTTTTTTCAATTGAAACATCTGAACTCAGAGAGTTCTATGAAACAAATTCGGACAAGTATGATTTAAACAAATGTATTTCGAATCATAGATAGGTTACCGACGGCCAGAACGAAATTTATATGTTGTTTTTTGTTTAAGTAGGGACCGGCTCTTTTTAATTTAGTGATAGCCTTGCTCTTGACCGCCAGGGCCTACTTTTATTTATTTGGATTATGGAAGAGAAAAATATAATTGCCTTGACCGTCAACTCGCCTGGTGCTAAGCGACAGTTATGGTCTACCATACAGTGCGTTTGCCTGCCCTTACTTTTTCCTCGCCTTGAATTAAGGGACGTTGATTAGCGTTGATTGATTATTGTATTCGTATTTTAGCAGATACTTTATCAAAGCTTTTAAGGGCTGTCAATATTTTGCCTTGGACTAAACCTATCTTTTCACTAACCGTGTTGCTTGCACGAAATGAAATTTAATACGACATCGACATGTCAATATTATTTCATGGGATGGTTAGTAAAAATATTGGCTTAATCCGAGTTTGACAGAATATTTGACACGCTATAAACCGAATTTTTATCAAAGTAAAATACCTTTCCATGACCCATTTATCAACGCACATACCTAATAAGCACCTACTAAGAATAACCCTCAAAATCAAACCTAAACTTTTAGGGCCACTTACCGCATTCCGCAAAAAGACAGTCAAAAGCCGTTTGTCACAATTCAACCATTTACCTATCTGTATAACATCTTGTATCTATAAGTACATCTCGACCCATTTTACTACGGACGTGTTTTTACTGCCGGGAATCGAGAATTGTTCTGTCGCTCCTGTTTTTACGGTCGAGTCGGCCCTAAATTAGGGTTTTTAGGTTCTGTGATGGAATGTGAATGATGATTGATTTAGAGTGACGAGCTTCGAGTGTTTCTGATGTTAGCTGGTTATTGGTTACTTATTTTGTTTATTGATGAATTCCTATCATACTAGCTACGCTAAGGCTTCCGTTGACGAACATAAAGCTACTCGTTGCCTCAGTGCTTGTTTGACCTATCTACTATTCGTAAAATTTCACAAGAGAAAAGTTTAATACTCTATTTTTATGGAAAAGCTAAATTTGTAAGGCTTGAAAGTCTTTTTTTAAACATGATTTATATATAGTCATGTATAAAAAAGACTTTCGAGCCATACAAATATAGCATTTTGAAAAAATTGAGCAATAAACTCTTCTGTGAAATTTTATCAACGGTAGATAGGTCAAACAAGCACTGAGGCAACGTACTGATATAGTACAGTGTAATACGCTGGGCTATATCATTTATAGTATTTATAAAATCACTTATTTGTTACTAAAGAGTTCGTTGGAGGTTATAAAGAAGTGCGTTTATTATTTTTCGGAAAAAGCAAAATACAGTTTACACTCAGGGAGTGAAGAAAAATCTAACGACGACTCGCACATAAAATTGGTCGAACCGTTTAGGCTATAGGGGATATTACAGAAACATACATACATACATACTCTCAAAAACATAACCCTTCTTCTTACGCAGTCGGGTAAAAAGATCGCATCGAAGATAGATGAAAGTTTAGTACACAATACATTGCTATAGTAAAATTTACAAATTAACATATCGATATATTTTGAAATTAATCTGATAAGCACTTCGTCATTATTTTGACAAAATTTAATTAATATGTACTTAACACAGACTTAATTACCCTCCAAAAGCTATTCGGCCAATAAAATCAAAATCTAATTAATTTTACCTGCGAAATTTAATCTATTTTAACAGAATGTGTGTTTTATGACACATAAAGGTCTTCTTTAAATTAATATTTTACAAAACGTAAGTAATTTGTAGGCTATAGGCGTTGTGAACGTAGGTTTAATGCATTTATTTTGTTTATATCTTTTCTTTTTCGTTTCAATATTAATTAAAGAGACTGTAGGTAGCATTTTTTTGCTGAGGTATCAATATGTTCAAAGTAAAAAAAATAGATTAATTACTAAACAAATTTACGTTATGAGTCCTATAGCCTAATCCGTTATCTGACACCGGAACTAAGAAACATACATACATACTTGTATAATTATACAATTCATACATACTTTCGAAAAATGTAATCCTCGTTCGGCATTCGACTCAAAACGAAGCACATCACACAACCGGATCTGATTATGTTTTTTAACAGACTTCCAAAAAGAAGGAGGTTCTCAATTAAACTATTTTTTATGTTTGTCAACAAAAATCAATTCACAATTGGCGAAGTAGGTAATTCCAATTGTGAATTGATTTTGATGACTCTTTATTGTTTGGTAGGTCCCATAAAATTTATATTATATGGGACCGCCCATACAAATTTTATCGAAATCAGTTTAGTACTATGGTTTTTTTATATAATTCGGAGTAATTTCATTCTCCTACAAGTAATCTTTAAGAAACTAAAAAAAAACGACTTCAAAATACGCAATTCGATTACTTGGATAATATATTTTTCAGTTATTTTATTATAAAAACCAAAATACTGAACCTCTTTTGTTAAAATTTCTATGGGACCACCTGGAAAGTATACCCTTTTAAACAAAAAAATATTTTTTAAATCGGGCCAGGTGTCTTCGAGTGAACGGGGAACATACATAAAAAAAGTAGATTCCAACGAATTAAGGACCCCCTTCTTTTTAGAAGTAGGTTAAAAACGCATCTAACTACATGTGTCATATAACAAAGGAGACAATGCCTTTTGTCCTTCTAATGGAGTCCTAGTAATGTGATAGCCACCTATTTGTTGAACCCTGTGCCGTCAAAGGGTGTCTTTACGTACCCCCTCAACCGTGCATTAAGGGGTTTCAACCTAATTGCAACCTTAACTGAGGAGATACGCTACAATGGTATGTCTCTAGATGAAAAGTAACAAGTATTAGCTTTGATCCCTTTGTGTTCATAGTCGAGTTTAAGCTAAGTACCACTAATAAAAAAAAATATGTTTGCTGAAACATGTTTTAGTAAATGTAAGATCAAAGTTGTAGATGTTATAAGTTCTATTTAGCTCTTTAAAAGTTAACGTTTAGAGTTTTGAGTTTGATAAGCAATTTTTAAAAGATCTATTGTGTCTAGTTTATCAGCATACTAGTACTTTTGTTTAGTATACATATCTATCTTCTATTGATCTATAAATAAAGACAGTAACGGGTCAAAATAAGCAAGTTAAATGTTTTTGGAAAATTTTGTCTGGAATCGTCCAATTATTATTATCATTCATTCGTAGCCAGAAGAAGTTTCCTCTGGACATAGGCTCCTCCATGGACTTCCAA
The DNA here is from genome assembly GCA_947563715.1 of Lycia hirtaria. NCBI lineage: Eukaryota > Metazoa > Arthropoda > Insecta > Lepidoptera > Geometridae > Lycia > Lycia hirtaria. Next base: position 34,701,440 of record OX387375.1, read on the forward strand.
AAAGACCGATGCATGCCGTTTGAAAAGCAGCATGCATCCGGCGTCTTCCCGCCACTTGTATGGAGTCTTCAGTCCATCTCGTGGCTGGTCTTCATACGCTGCGCTTGCCGGTGCGTGGTGTCCACTCGAGAACTATTATTACCATTACTATCGTTATATTTTTATCAGCAATTTTAATATTTTTTACCCGACTGTGTAAATTCGAGTGTTGAGTGAAGTTTTCGAGTGTATGTATGTATGTTTCTACACCATAAACGGGGTTGACCGATTTTAATATGCGAGGTGTCGTTAGATTCGTCTTCCCTCCCTAAGTATTACAGGCTATATTTTTTTGTAAAAATAATAATACATCTCTCGCAAGAAAAAAAAAATGCGTTTTTGTCTTAACTCCAACAAACTTTTTCGTAATAAACAATAAATAATAATAAATAATTCTAATAAAATCACTATTTTATTAGAATTATTATAAAGATTGCGCATTTATAATCTTTTAAAGCGATGTTACGCATACTTTTTCACAAAAAAAAACGTGCACTCGACAGTAGGTATATCAAGTAACGAAATCGGAACTTGACTGCTTTTCTGCGGTTGGGTATTTTGTATTTATTTTAGTAGTTAGAGACTTGTTTTTCTATTTGTTTGTATACCTACTCGATAGACGTCACAACTACTGGACAGATTTGAACGGAATTTAGTAAAATCGTATTGTATCAAACTAAAAGTTAAATTGTATAAACCTACGACAGATTGTTAGGCACTTTCAGTTGAGTTTTATTGAAACACCCGTAATGTTCCCCGCAACACATTCTGGAAAGTTTTCTAATAACTTTATTCTCCACGAAGGGTTGCCAACAACAACCAATCAAAACTTTACTAAGGTATTATTTTGAATACAGTATCACGGCAATTTTCCTAAATTGTTAGGTGTGAACGCTGGTTTGTTCGCGCTTACGAAAAAAACAGCGGTCTTTTACGTGACGAGATCTATAAATAGTTATGTATTTGTTGTATACACATTTTAAAATAATCTTGTTTTTAAACTAACCAAGGAACTTCTAAACGTCAGGAATAAAAAACTATTGTATTCAGATAGTTTTTTACCACCAACTTGCCTGCTGTTATACGATGTCGATCTAGAAGATATTTTTTGAATCAGAAAAAGAGATCTTTACATTCTAGTGAGAAAATGAAATAACTAAGCTTTCAATTGATGCTGCATTTGCCGGTGCGTGGTCTCCATTAGAAAACTTTTCCGTCAGTCATCAGTCCTACGTGCTATGTACCCTGCTAACTTGCTAATCCGCTGTGCTATGTCGGAGACGTTCGTTCCTACGTCATTTTTGAAGGTGAACTTCCTAAATGATAAAATGAGGTATGATCAAATTAATTTAATAATCAGGTAACAGTTTAGCTAAAATCAACTCAATCAACAATGTTAACTCACTTCACGCATTAAAAAAAATACTCAGTACATTATAGCAGATAAATAGATAAATATAATATATAAATGTATGCGAGTCATAGCACTTAAGGATGTAGTACATGGAGTTGTTTTATTTCATGAATGCGACGATGTATAAACATTATATATTAATCTATGTTATCACATAAGTGACAAATTGTCTTTATTGATAATAAACTTCTTTAAGCCTTAGTAAACAAACTAATTTTTAACGATCAGTTCTCATAAAAATAATATCCTAGTAAAATTGTTATTTGGCAAACGAACATTTTCCGAGTCTGAGTAAGTTATATCAACAAAGTTAAAGCAATTTACCTGTTGCATGTCTTGCAAATTAATAATTCATTTGGCATGCGCTGTGCTGCATTCATACATATTTCATCTGATTCATTTTGCTTGCTTTTGACTGCAGAATGACTTTCAATTTATTTCGAAATATCTGCAGCATCAATTGTGTTCTCTTATTCGCGTTTTGTCGCTTAAATCATGCTGACCTTTTGTAGTGGCGTAAAGGATGGTGTGTTGGTTTTGTTAAATTTTTTTCTAAAGCGCGTAGCTATCTCTCTCGCGTAACATTTTTAAAGATATAAAGTCACTGAAGAGGAATATCCTCTAAAAGAGAAGAGATCCTCTATAAAAGAGAGAGAAGAAATGTTTATTTATATAGGAGAAATATTAAAAATATATAAATAAATATTTGTGGACATTTCACACAACGCCATCTAGCCCAAACTAAGCAAAACTTTTACTAGATGCTTGAACTAGATGGTTGATAGAATACATATATACCTTTTTTTTTCAAATACATATTTACTTATTAAAATAGAAACACCCAGACCCAGAACAAACATCTATGCTCATCACACAAAATGTTTGCCCTGGGCGGGGATCAAACCCACGACCTACAGCTCAGGAGGCAGTCATACTACCACTGAGCAATGAGGCATATCGAATATATTCAGGTATCATTAATATTGGCGACAGAGTAGTGAAAAACATATATTTACCTAGTCCTCAGTAAAAGATAACAAAGATTTTTTTTAAACATTATTCTTATCTAAAAAACAGAATTATCTCTTCCTTTTCCAATATCTCTACTCAGCGATTTTATATGTGTAAAGAAAATGAATTTCTTTGATGTAAATTTCAAATATGGCCGCGCCCGCGTTGTGAATGAAGCAATCTTGAACTCACACCAGTCACACCGCACTGCCGTCTGCCGCCAATCAGGCTGCACTCGTGTAGAAATTCAAGATGGAGATCAAAATGGAGTTTGTGTACAAGTTTTAAGTTGATTTGTCGTTGAAGTTATAATAACGTGATCACAAAGAGAAGAAATATTACGGAAGTTATTAAGGAAAGTGAAATTTTCATGTCGTTTTGTTTTGATTAATAATTTAATATAATGTAGTTTATACCGATTTCAATGAAATAGATTTCGATGAAATCCTCTTTTAAGAGTTCGTAGTCCGACCATCGTCAGTCTCGCTCGCGCATACCCACATTTTTAAAGATATAAAATGGCTGTATGCCCTTATATAAAAAATCGTCGTTTGTAAAACTAGAAGACAACATTATAAATATTCGACAAAAATGACAATTTTATCCAAGTTAATTTTAATACACACAATAACACAATAACACATTCTAAGTATAAAAGCAAACACGCTTTTCATAAAATTAAAGCAGTCTGATTACTCAAGCATAATCCTAATAAAATGAATTCATAATCTAATATTTATTATTATTCGAAAACTTGAACATAAGAAAACAAAAATGTCTAAATAAATGATCACTCATTATTAAGTACTAAATCGTTCACTGCCAAACTGCTAAGTGGAAAAGGGATTATAAAAATTTCATTCGCTAAAAAGCGCTTCAGCGGCTTCAAAATGAGGTCGGAGCAATAAAAATGCGTCGGGGTTGCCAGTGTTGCCACGCTATAAACTGATTCGATTGCCCGTTAACAATGAACGGGTTAATGGCATATTCAGATCGATCGTCACGCTTTTGTGCGGTAAAAAAATAAAAATTGTGGGAAAATTTTGATTCAGATCATTTTTGCCCAACTGCGATTATGGAAGGAAGGAAAAGGAGGTGTCTCAAATATATTATTTACACAAGCACGTATGTAAATGTATTGGTTTCTTTGCCTTTAGTCACATTATTATGCCCTAAGCCTCAAAAGATGGTTTTTTGGGCTAAGATAAAAACTCTTTTGCCAAATTTCCCTCAGAATGTAGGTACTATATTGTAGGTACACATTAGCCAGTAATTTAAGCGCTAAGCAATATATTGTGTAACGATAAACAATCTTTTATCACAACGTATAATTGTCATGCTGTGCCCCGCGGATTTACTTGCGTAGTGATTAAAAATGGTTGTTGTGGTGATGATAAAAATTTTGCCTATTTCCACATGCCTGTGCCACAGCAATCTCTGAGCTAAATTTCACAATCAGATCAGCATTTTAATCGTAAAAGGGTAATAGATGGACAGAGTTACTTTTACTTTTATAATATTAATAAGGAGATAAGCATAAATCTTAGAGTGACGAGCGTAGCGCATTGCCAACACACAGAATTTTTAACTGCTAGGATTGGCTTGTTATTGTCAACTAATATTTTCGTTGCGTTACTCAATAATATTTAATAAAATACCATACATACGCAACACTATTGTACCACCCACTAACCAATTTCTAAGATCTCCTCAAATATGTGGAGTATTATTTATTTGCGGCAACACCGACATCCTCAGTACTACATCTTGACCCGTTTCTGGTTGTGAGGGGGCATTACTTAGCGGATTTCTCTCGCTTGACAACCGTGAAAGGAGGTTTTTTCTCCCCAGATATTAGCGGGCGGAGAAATTCGTCGATTCATGTTGGAAGTACCGGGAATTGCCGTCTTTGTAGGTAGAAAGTGGAATAAATAGTGAATAGTTATTGTGGAGACGTTGCTTTTCAAAACTATATTCTAAATGGAGGCAAAATTTGTTATCTAGAAAATTGTCAGTAAGAGCAATTCAGAAGGCTCACAAAAATAATAAAAAGTAGGTAGAATTTTTGTTTATTCAATTTCGATCCGATTTTAAATATAGTATTAAAAAATAGTTTGGTCTATGAAAATAAAAACAATAATTAAATACCCCTAATAAGGTAAGGCAAAGAATTTGCTACGCGTCTATCTGTCTCTATGTGGGTGGGCCCCACATACCTATTATTATATGTTTATTGTTATTGATTCCTTCCAGCGCCATCTTACGATCATGAATTGCACGAAAATCAAGTTCTGTTTGCCGAGTACATAGCTGATGTATATATTTTCAGTGAAAATCTATGTATCAATATATTTAGACGCAAACCATAGATTTTTAACCCTCAACCCAAAAAGATGAGTGTTATAAGTTTGACGTGTGTATCTTTATGTCTGTCTGTCTTGTCCTGTGTAGCTTTGAAACTGATGGACCGATTTTGATTTAGTTTTTTGTTTACAAGAGGATTTTGTCGAGAGTGTTCTTAGCTAGGTATGTTTTAAAATCAGTTCAGTAGTTTATTTTTGTCGTGTGTTTTTAAATATTCAAAACGTATACTTGTATTTCTTTATTTACTTTAATGAATAGATTTGTGTAAAGTATTAGCAAGAAGATGCAACCCGCTTCCAAACGGTCGTTTTGGAAATCCATGAGGCTTATGTCCAGTCAAGAATTTCTGCCGTTTGAGATGTTGTTGATGAGATACGGACTGAAATCATAATTCCTTTTATCATCGCCGTAGTCGGCAAAAATAACAGAACATCAAACTGCACGTAGGTTGTCTAGTTTGTAGCAACAAATTATCTCACACAGCTGTCTTCCACATCGTGTATCCACCATAATGACACATCCACACAAGTAAACGGAAAGTATAGGAGGGCTTGCGTCACGTTCCGAATGAGCACATCGGGATGACCACTCAGCCGGTAATGGGTTCGATTCCCCAATAAAAGGACCACATGGAGGCTGGTAATATGTTATTATTGTTTGCCTAGTACGTGTACCGGACTGTTTTCCTTGGGTTTTCGCTTGTGATCTTGGAATCGCGAAGTTTTGTGATCAATAGGGAAGAAATTACGAAACAAATCATTTGTAACAGTAACTATATTAACGGTAGACGTGATTCCGATAGTTTTTAGGGTGCCGTGCTTCTTGAAAGAACGGGATCCTTACATAATCATTTTGTGGTTCGAATGTTTGTTACTCAAGACTGGGAAGAAGGGGGGTACGGAGAAAATTGTATTTGGTTGTTTTTAGGGTTCCGTAACTCAAGAGGAAAAAACGGAACCCTTATAGGATCACTTTGTTATCCATCTGTCCGTCTGTCAAGATCTGTATCTCGGGAACGCGCGAAGTTATCGAGTTGAAATTAAAACCATAGTCTCTTGCTGCAGAAAGAAAACTATTTTGCATCAGAGTGCCGTTATTCGCGTAGCAGAGTTGTTCGCGTACGTATGTAACAGCTTTAAGTTCACGCTCGTATGGTTTTATTCCATTTTGATTCTTATTTAAGGCTAGTTACACACGGTGCCATTAACCGGTGCGCTTAACGACCCACTAGCAGAATGTAATTTTACATTTTTATTCCACTACTCATGCGAGTAAAGTCGTATCTTTTTTTAACGTTTGTAAAGTCTGCTTTTTAACGGTATCTGATTCGTGAATAATATATAAACGTTATTCAGAGCCTATTCAGTTATTCAAAATAACTGAACCTTGTGCGAAGCATTTCCTGTTTGCTGCTATCATTTATTGATTCAGTTACGAGCGAAGGACGTGTCACGTTTCATCAAATGTGTCAATTGTAGGTATGACATAAAAGTGACTGAATCAAAAAATAAAGGGGGTGTGGCTGTGTTATGGACACGGCCGTTTGTTGTACGTGAATACGTCTCGTAACGGATAATAGTTTCTTTATGAAATATTATTATCTATCTGCATAATTTCAACCGTCCCAGCTGCAGATGTACTGGCCCCGTCGTTGATCCTGTCGGCCGCGTTCATTATTTTACGTTGCCGGCACTGCTTGACTCGATCATATTATGGTGTTTTGAGATGCCCTTTCCAACCGTATACGAACATGTATTTTGAATTGGCTTTCCGACGCGTATAGGCCGACATTATGTACCGCACTGTACCTCACAAAGTAAAGCACAAATATTTTCTTGATATTTCTCGCAGGCAAACATGAACAAAATATGCGCGCACATCAGATTAACCGATATAACAAATGCTCTTTGTAGCTCAGGTTCGCCCACTGCATGAGTTTTGCACAATTTTTTTTTTATATAGAAATAGGTTTGCGCTTGACCGCCAACTCGCCTGATGTTAAGCGACGTTCGTTAACAAATGTTCTGAACACAATTTCGGTGGAATACTACCCTTAAAATAACAAAACAAGTGCGACAGTATTTCAAATTGCCAATAACCCTACACTTTTATCCAGCGAAGCAAATATAGGTCACTGCCGCAAATCAATTTACTCCGAACTCTATAAAACTTCTGCGGTAACCTCGCATATTTTATCCCACTTCCTCTCCCCAAATTACTCGCCGATATTTCGAACAATTCCATACGCCTTCTGTATAAAGCGTCTTACAAAAGACGTTTAAACAAAATTGCTTTCATATATCATAAGCGTAAAACGTAACGGGGGTTGTACACGAGTTGGTTTTCGCAGAAAGAATGCATTACGAAGCGCAAATTGACGTAATAGCAAATTGACTCGACTCAAGTGGTCAAAATGCGTAAATTCCATGAACAACATTTTGACTTGCATTTTTTTTTGCGCGATATGTGACGCAAGATAATTTTTAAATAGATAATATTTATTTTGATGATTTTCTATACTGACTTCAATATTTGTCCAACTGGGTCCAGAAGGAAGTTATTAGGTTCATATTATTATATGGTATCTCATAATTCTATTATAACCTAAATGGCCTCTATAGTGCAAAAATATATACCTATATTTTTATACATAAAAAAATCTTTGAAAACGTGTTTAAACTTATACTTGTATTACAAGTATAAGTTTAGTAAACTCAAAAACCGCCGAAAATAAAAACGGCTAAGCCGATTTTGATGAAAAATAGCTAAGAACACTCTCGCTGAAACTAAAAAAAACTAGATCAAAATCGATCCATCTGTTTGAGAGTTACGATGCCTCAGACAGACACACAGGTATATAAATATACATGTCAAACTTATAACATCCCTATTTTTGGGTCGGGGGTTAAAAAGAAAACTAGCTTTTTAACCATGTCTATTTTTGGCCTCGTTACCCTACCAAGATCGGTCAAACAGAAATAAAGCAATTTTAGTTTACAACAATCAAAATTTCTTCTAAAATTATTTAAAAGTAACCACACAAGATAAAATAAATTGCTAAACGGAATGTTTAAATTAAATATAGTAAGTACTATCATCTTGTTAGTTGTAAAACTTTTAAGACGATCAGCGAAGCGACTACCTAAATAACAACTCATGTAAACACGCCCTAACATGCATCGATTGAATCACCTATATATCTTCAAGAACTGATGTTGATAGGTTGTGAAGTGGAGGGAAGAATATCTTGTTCTTTGTTCCAAATTCTCACCCTATAATACGGTGATACCCTATATAAGAAGCGGTGTGCTCCTTTGTGTGCGTCATTCATTCCGGCTGGAGCGTTTTGACAGATTATTTTGAGTCGGATAATACCTCAGAGGGATTAGTGCTGTGTATTGTTTGCTTATAATCTTACTAGTAGAAGAGAAAATGGAAACAGTTCTCATGAAAATAGAGGTAACCAAAGATTTTAGTAACAAAGAAATGGTTTCTTATGTTTTCGCGTTCATTAGATACTCATTAAAAGTTATAAAACCTTTTAATGAATATAACAATTTTCATGAAAATAGAGGTAATTAAAGATTTTAGTAACAAATAAATGGTTTCTTATGTTTTACTATGGAAATTAACGTGGTTTTCACACATTTTTAAATAAAAACTACAAAGCGAGTGCAAGGCGCGTCACCGACTGAGAGTGACGTGTGTGCTGCTCCTTTGAAAAAGACCGCCGAATGCGGTTGAAACTATAGTCGGATATTTCGGCTCAAAACAGACGTGAGTGACCCGTAGTTTTTATTTAAAAATGGGTTTCTTATGTTTTCGCGTTCATTAGATACTCATTAAAAGTTATGAAACCTTTTAATGAATATAACAATTCTCATGAAAATAGAGGTAACCAAAGATTTTAGTAACAAATAAATGGTTTCTTATGTTTTCGCGTTCATTAGATACTCATTAAAAGTTATAAAACCTTTTAATGAATATAACAATTATCATGAAAATAGAGGTAACCAAAGATTTTAGTAACAAATAAATGGTTTAATATGTTTTCGCGTTCATTAGATACTCATTAAAAGTTATGAAACCTTTTAATGAATATTTTACATGTGAAAATTACTATGTGTTCAATGCGCTAAGTCTAAAAATCAAGATATACGAGATAAATCCCATTATAGTTGTTCAAAAGCAAGTACTTACGTTAATTTTAAAATAAACCAAGATGTACGCATCGATTGGACTTATCTCCTATTAATAGGTATTTCTCGGAAAATTTCTCCTATCAAAATAAACAAATTCATTTCTCACTTTTCTAATATAACTAACTAATAATTTTATTAACTTTACCGATAAACGTTACTTAACTTTAACCATCATCTTAAATTATCCGTCTTCTTTCCGCAAGTGTCATTACGTGTCAGCGAGAAGTTGACAAAATATGTTAAGCAATGCTTAAAGTTAACTAACGTTTTTCAGTAAGGCCGTAAATGTTTAAAAAGGTTGTGATGTGCGAGAGAGATAGCTGCGCGCGTTGATCTCCATCAATCAAATGTCTCCTATGTTCTATTTCAACGCTTCTTAGCGTGCTTTGAAAAAAAACGCTCGTGCGAAGCCGAGTTTGTTAACTAGTCTACTAAATTACAAGCATTGTGTGTACTAGGCTTTAGCTATAGCTAATTAAACCAAGGTTTTTTTTTATATCAGCCCTGTTAGTACAAACTGTCCCACTGCTAGGAACGGGCCATCTTCTCATTGTGAGAAGGGTTGAAGGGGAACCAAGGTTTAAATATAACTAATTTAACGAAGTATGGGTACAAATTCCAACTACGAGCCGAGACCGCTTTTGTAGGAAAATGTCGACGGCACGGCAATGATAGAGTGTTTCCTATAGACCAGCTGGTTACCCATCATTCAAGTTCCAAATCTGTCGTCAATCAAGTAATGGAGAGTTCCGGCGTCATCACTGGAGAACCGTTACCCTTCGCACACTTTTTTATAAGGTTTACCATCAAAGTGCGAATACGGTTTTTAACCGGCTTTCAAAAAACGATGAGGTTCTCAATTTGGTTCTATATTTTATGTTTAATACCTCAGTAACTGTTCCCATTCATACAAAATGGTAAATTATGTTTTTTTATGAAAGGGATATTTTTTTCAGAGTGGACACAAAGAAATTACATCAAAATCGGTTTGGTAGTTTGATGTTGTATCATTCAAATTAACGAAATTGCATATTTTGCTTTCCTGTGACTTAGTTCGAGGACTAAGGTCGAGTTTTTAACTATATTTTTTCTATAAACATGTCATATTTGGCCGTTTATGGTACCACAATTTCCATTAGGCCAAAAGGTCCAGTAAACCGATATCGCTACTGTAATTTTGTGTTTTTGACAATGTATAAAAAAGGTATATCTAATGTATTTTACTATTTTTTTATGCCTACAAAGTCGCATTATAAAAAACAAAACCAACCAGTCTTTTTGAAAATTCATGAGAGAGGCATATACCTAACTAGCTTGTGCCTGAAATGATAATGATATTGATGAAGGCAAAACAAACTAATACAAAATTAATTAACCTAATGTAATCTACGTATAGAACGAAATTAATTTACTTCTGCAATAAATATTTGACATCGAATATTGCGTTCGAGTGCGCGAAACTTTCTGTAAATCATTCCGCCAGCGCTGACAAAATAAACTCCAATAAAACTGAACACATTAATCTTCAGAAGGAAGTGAACAAAGAAAGAACCCAAATTAATGTAACAGGGAAGCATTACCCGAATTCTTTCGATGTTAACAATTTTGGAGTGAAGACCCGGAACGTGACGGATGCCATATAAAAGGAACGCAATGACTGAGCTTTCAAAGATAGATACACACACACACACACACACAACAGGGAATATGCATAATTCATTTTTATTTGGCCGTAAAAAAGCTAACCAGAAATAGATCCATCCCACTAAAACAAAATTGAAATACCTTAAAAAATAAGAAAGTTAATAGCATTTTAATTTTACATTAGACAGCGATAGCGAATTATGACGTCATGGTCAAAGTTTGCTGTACAAATTCAATACAAACTCCACGGCTCTGCATAGCAAGCCTCGAGTAAGTTAATAGCCCGACTCGTTTTCGAGTGTCGTAACTTGTGGACTGTGACAATAGAAAGCGCAACACCAAGCTACTGAAAGGCCTTAAGGATGTTATTTTTATCCTCTAAAGTGCTGAAAACTGGAATTTGCCATGCTTTTACTTCATATTCAATGAGCATAGCCTTTCTATAGATAAAATCTCATTGAAGATATAATAAAATAAACAAAGAAAAATTATAAAACGATTTATACATGAACAGTGTTTGATTTTATTTATTACATAGAAAATAATATTTTGGAAGCGTATATCTTTGCTTGTTCATAGATAATGTAACGTATGTATTTTTTTCTACCATTCCACCTAGTTACGAAAACGGGACGAAACGGAAGGTTGGAAAATTAAAAGTTCAAAACACGCTCGCCTCACTGGGGAGTGAAATTAGTACTCGTAGAAGAGGCAATCGAAAATTGTGTAGCTCATGAAGAGAAGTGTGAATTATCTTGAAATTTGTTTTGTGGAAGTGTGGATTGAGGTTTCAGAGAGTTTTTTTGGGGTTTGTGCTTATTTAACTGTAGGTATATGAGAGTATCGTACAAAACACGTGTACTGTTTAAGTGAATGAGAAAATAAGGCTTGAATAAGTAACTATATTAAAAGGTAAACAAAAAAACAGTTTTTACAAATTGTCCACAGTTCCAAGCTCTACGGCTTGGTGACAGTTTGCGGACAATTTACAAGTATTTACATACTTAGATATTTTTATGAAAATATACTATTTATAATAACTTATGGTCGTAATCATTGCCTTGAATGAAACACATACACCCAACCATTTTGCCAACTTACTAGGGAAATATAATAAAGTGGTATCAGTATTGTCTGTATCTGTTTTACACCTAGTTATACAGTACTTGCGTCCATCTTGTTTCCTGGTCCATGATATTAATAAACTCTAAAACGTTGAAAGAATGCGGAAGTCTTTACGATTTCCGGTATGCTGAAAGTCTTGTCAGTTTCTTTCAGTGTATTCTCCTGTAAGCCTCGTCTCTGGCAATTTTAACTTTATTACGAATCCTTTCGGCAGTAAAAGTGGAATTAAATTTAATGGCACTACAGTTACTGAAGCCTTGGGCTCGGTGCTGTGAAGCTTGCCGCATTCCAAGCTGAGACATGAGCAATTGTCGCAAGCTAGGCTTTATTTTTATTTTACTATCCTTTCAAAAGATTGGGTTGTTTTTACTATGGAAACTTACGTGGTTTTCACACATTTTAAACAAAAACTACGGACTCTTACGTCACGTTTTGAGTCGAAGTTTGTATAGTCGGATTTTTCGACTCAAAACAGACGTGAGTGACCCTTAATTTTTATTTAAAAAGATTGAGTCGACGTCTTGTAACACTTATAAAGGATCAGAATAAAAAAAATAAACAAAATATATAATTATTTTGTTTTAAAAATGATTTGTACGTTAATGTCACTGAAATATGTTTTGAATAGAAAATAAATGAAATAGAAATATAGATATTTTTAAAGGTTATATTTTTTTAAGGATTTTTTTAAATCTTATTAGGTCAAAAATAAACAGATGAAATAGACAAAAATACACAGATACACGCGTCAAACCATGACAAACACCATGTATCTACTACGTCTAGTTTTCACAAACCAATAAATTATAAAGTATTTCTTTCTGATTCTTTTCTCACGATACTTTCTTTCGAAGTCTCAGTACTCCAAGATACGCATATCACCATTTTCGACCACACAAATTTGCTATAGTATTTATTGTATTTTACCTGTACTAGTTTAGTACCTACATATAGATCGCTGGTACCAGTGAAAAAATAAAAACGTTGCCAAGCACTAACAAAATAACCTGACAGTTATAATAGCAAAACAAAATACACATAAAACTTCGTAACAGCCACGACTTTCCCAAAAAAAAACTGCTTCCAAAAACAATTCACAGATAATAAAAACTGCCAGATTTACATACAAAATCATAGTTTCGCAGTGTATTTGATATTCAACGTAAATTTATGCTTTGGACGTGAGTGTTCCACATTCACTCGGATTTGAGTATAAACGTGAATATTTCAGGTCAAATAAAAAGATATAAAGGTTGTTAAATGGTTATACTGGTTTTATACTGTAGACAGAAGCAAACACGTGGAATATTTAAGTGGAGCAACTCTATTTACATTAAAGATTGCTTCTATAAAGCTTAAAACTTTTGTAGTGTAGCATCAACCGCATTCGGCGGTCTTTTTCAAAGGAGCAGCGCACACGTCACTCTCGGTCGGTAACGCGCCTTGCACTCAAGGTTGGTCATCATTTGGTTGGACATCAATTGGTTGAAACTATAGTCGGATATTTCGGCTTAAAACAGACGTGAGTGACCCGTAGTTTTTTTTTTAAATGTGTAAAACCACATTAGTTTTCATAGTAAAACCATAATGGATGTTTGAGGATTATGTATTCTAATTTAGAAACACTTTAGATCAAATCTTTGTATCTTTGTACTACTTTTGAAAGTAGTACAAAGTACAAGTACAAAGTAGTAGTAAAAGTAGTCAATCTCTTTGAAAGCTATGCGATGCAGACAGATACACAAATACAGATACGAACGTCAAACGTATAACACCCCTCTTCTTGGGTGGGGGATGAAAAGGACGCAGAAGTTTTATTCCACACCCTATTTATGTCAACGCGACCTTAAATTTTATGTATAAAGGGCAATTATTAATGTAAATGTATTGGTTATTTTACTAAGCATTTCGATTCCGGAATATTTTATGCCCTTAAAAGGCAAAGCAGAAAACTGGAATAACACTTCTAGCCTTCAACATAATTTATGCAGACGTAAAACTGTTCACAGCAATTTTCTCATTGTTTATTGAAGATAAATGCTTGAAAATTTCCTTTCGTAGGTATTTTAGATAGATATCGAAATATGGATAATTTATGTGTATTTTTTTATATCCAGGCTTATTATCGTTTAAATTATATAATAAGCAGAATACGGAGCCTGTTTTACTCGATAAAAAAAATTAGGGGTTAATGGTTTTTGGGTGTAAATGTGTATTTATGTTTTTATAATGCCTTTTAAATGTAGGTCATAAGGCTTAGCTGATTTTTATGTCTCGTTAGATTTATACTTATCGGCTGAGGTATTTTTTGTTTTGCTTAATGATATATAATTTTTGGAATAATAAAATTTTACATTAATCATTCTGAAGAATTCTCTACGCAGGCGAAATAGGCAGACTTAGTTACTTACTTAATTAGGCAGACTATGGCCTAACCCTTCTCACAATGAGAAGATGGCCCGTTCCCAGCAGTGGGACAGTTTGTACAAACAGGGCTGATAAATAAAAATAAAATAATGATAGCTTTGCACATATGTCTCATTAAAATTGTACACTCAACATCTTGTCAAACATGACCGATTGCTACAACAATCATTCTTACGCATTATCCCGAAAGCTCATTTGACAACTCCTCTGCTAACCGAATCTTCGTAATACGAAAATTTATACGTGTAATAAAAAGAAACCTAACAGACTTAACCTAATAATTGATATAGGTATCTGATAACCGAACTTTTGTAAATAAGAAAACAGAAATCTAACGATTAACCTAATCTAACCTAATAACTGTTCGGGCAAATAAAACTGATGGCAAACAAAATTGTAGAATCAGAATCTGGTGAAATAAAACATCACACACAATCAAGCAGTTCTATGACACGAATTCGGGTAAGTAAGATTCAAACAAATGTATTTCGGATTATAGATAGGTTAGCAACCTACAAATCTTAAAAAGTGATTTAGATTTATTTCCATCTCTCGAATATAGCCTTTACTAAAATTAGATTAAATCCAAAAAGAAATCGTATTTGCTAAAGTAGATCACAAACGTTCCAAACGCGTAGGTACCAGGATTTCATAAACCATTAACTACTTATTGAATATTTAAATAGGTATTCTCGATATAGAGTCCCTAACGAGACATCTTCATACCTCGTTCGGTATTCATATTCTGTGTAATGGGAGAGATATTGATTTATAGCGACCCGCCCGAGGGAATATCGAATAAGCCATTTGTCATCTTTTTAACATCTCTGCAATCCCACTTCTGAGGCGTTCTTTCAAAAGAGTTCCAAATGAGTTTTTTGATAGGACTTCTTTGAATGTTGAAGCGATGATATGCCTATGCACTGGGAGATTTATTCGGTTTTGTGTTTGTTACATACTTTTTAACAGACTTCACATATGAGATTCTCTATTCGATTCTTTTATACATGTATGCAAGTAATGTAAGTTTCCGACAGCCTAGTCGGGAGACCGTCTGACTTGCGATCCGCAGGGTTCGAATCCCGCGGCACGCACCTCTGTCTTTTTGGAGTTATGTGCGTATTGTTGATTGCCGCCAATTTCAAACAGATAAAGGAAAACATCGTGAGGAAACCTACATGTCTGAGAGTTCTCAATGATCTTGAAGATGTGTAAAGTCTGCCAACCCGCACTTGGCCAGCGTGGTAGACTATGGCCTTACCCTTCTCATAATGAGAAGATGGCCCGCGCCCAGCAGTGGGACAGTTTGTACAAACAGTGCTGATAAAAAAATAAAAAAATAAATACATGTATGCTACTAATATTTTCGCCGATTTGGGTGATTATATGTCTTTATAAATGAAATAAAAAAATAAACAGGTAACTGAATTAGGTTATTGATTAAGAACATTAAGTTATTAAATAGTATTTTAAAATAGGTAATATTATGTTGCTAAGTATCTAAAACTATGTTGCGGCAAACCTGAAATAAAGATAAATATATTTCAGATAAAATCTTACAAAGAATTTTCGGATCTAAGCTTAACAAATTAACACTCACTACAATCATAGTTTCAATGTAAGGCAAATAGCAAATAAGTCTAAGAATCCCAAACTAAGCACTAATCTTGTGTCTCGGGGCTCAGACACGAAGTTTACCAATACAAAAAAAATAAACGAAGCTTACCAACACGAAAAAATACCCTAAAACCATTTCAGGACTTATGAAGTAACGCGTACCTATAATTCAAAATTAAACTTCAAAAATGAAACTTTAAAGTCTCATTTTCAATGACAATTGCTACTAGATACCCGCCCTATGGTCAAAGCAAATAATAATACTTCAGACAATCCATGTTTTAACATAAAAAAACGTAACATTTTCACTCACATTTAGATAACGTGTAAACGAACGACGTGTTCCAGCCCCAAAAAATTCAGATCACGTAGTTATCTACGTTTTCCTATAGATATAATATTTCCGTGTACCATCAGCGCCAGATTTCCCGAACACATAACCGGCTTTGGATTCCCTTTACGCAAGATTACACACAACAAAACAAAAATAAAGCTTTCACACGTAAATTCACGTTTCACAAAACAATTGCTGTAATTCTTCCTCGCCGTGCCCTTTGTAGGGCTTTGTGTTTACAAATTCAATATCTATACGGGAAAGGGGTTTTATTTTTTTGCATTCACGTTATTAATTCAGGCTAACGAGCGGAGGTTAGCCCTTTTTGCTAAGGATGGTAGAGAGAAATAAAATGTTTGTTGTTAGTATGCGGAGGTAAAAGTAAACGTCGAAGTATCAAGTAACGTTTTATGTTTTTTTTCACACCACCTGCTTAATAATGTTCCTTTAAGTTATATAAAGAGAATCAGGGGGTCTTGAGAACAAGAAAGGTTGACTTTAATAAAGTATAATGTACATTAAAAGTTGTTAAAGTGAATAGATATCTTCTAAATCGACGAGCTCCACCGTCGCCTTACATCAGGTGAGTTGGTATCAGTTGTAGATTTATCTTGCGTAAAAAAAAGTTACGTTAGATTATAAGTTATTAACCCCTGCTAAAACTATTTCAGTTCGCGGCGCACTTTTCGGCTTAGGATTCTGTTTCAGCGTCCTTGTCAGACAAAAAAGCAACAAAGGGGGAAAGAACAACAAAAGTTAAAACGTTTATTATTTTGGAAATAAAAATACATTACCTACAACGACAACTTAGTGAACGTGACGTGTGACCTTAATAACCTTAACAACATTCACACATATTTTCGTAGAAACTTGGGGAACTCTTATTTCTTGTAACACATTGATCTTTGTTACGGAAAAAAGTTAATAGCACCTCACGGCGCACCAGGGCACCGCGGCGCACAGTTTGAGAGCCTCTGCGTTAGGGGATTAATATTTCATTACGTCACACTGCGATATATTATATATTGCGATATATTGCGATATGAATTTAAAAAATTAAGATTCCTAGTTTTTTTTTTTATATTTACTATCAAATATTTCTTTTATTTAACATCAACAGAAATATTTACAATTTAAAAATAACCATAAAGTACATAAAAATGCTAGATTTCAATTTCAATTTAAATTCTTTCATCATAAAAGCAATGATCGCCTAGAAGTGCTTCAAAAAGGTTAAAGATCTAGGTCGGTATAAAGGTTTACAAAGGTCGTGAGAAATTATATATTTCTTGATTTCCTAAGTGTCGCAAATTAAATTCTTCAAAGAAAGATCGTTATTGTTCACTCGTTCTATAATACCTACATAATAGAATTTTGAAGTATATACAAAAGCATCTGTTGTAAAAAAAATGTGCCAGATGTTTTCGTCCAAAATTAATAATTCAGTTTAATTCAGACAAACGTAAAGGCCGGTTTTAGGCTTTTTAGTACCTACCGCTGTCGGATAAAAATTCATGGCTGAATATCATCGTCGAATGTGGTGGAATACTTGGAAACATTTTTACACTTATTGTTATTTTGGCCGCTGAAATTTAATCAAGGTAACAATGTCTGGAGTTTACTTTGAACTGTTTATTATTTATTTAGGCTTAGAGACCAGACAAAGTTAGCCGAAATGTTTTAGAGGAAAGTTTTTGTTAGGTTCGTTAAAATCTTGAAGAGATATAATAACAATGTTGAGACAAGTGAAATGTTAGAGTTATTCAAAACTGAAATAAAGACATTTCAAATAACTGATGTTTTGATTAAAGCCCTGCGCACACGAGTCATATCTGGTGTCGTGTTTCGGATATCGGCAACTTTGCATGTTTTTTTTTCATACAATCAAAATGAAATCTGTCTCCAGCTGCTTATACTTCTGGTGTCCAATTTCATCTCCAGTTAATCTTACTATCATATACAAGATAAAATTTTGTTATCTAATATAATTTATACTTATCTTGAGTGACTGACACACTACGTCCAACCCAAACTAATAATCAAAAGCCATTAAATTTAGGGGTTACACTTTTTAACCGTAGGCATCTAAAGAAATTATTTCTTCTTTACATATAAAATCCAAACATAAGATTAATTCTACAATAAATAAGACCTAAACATAAAGTGATCAGAAACTATGACTATTAATTTTTCAAACAACTTTAAGGTGATAGATGGATAGATAAACTATTTATCGTACACCATTCAACAAATACTCGTGAGGCCTTTTATCATCTTGGCTTATATATCTTGGTGTTGCACTTTCTAATCACACAGGATGGCATTGTGACTGTTTACAAGTCACGTCAGGCGTCTCATAGCGTTGCCCGACGTGTCGCGACTGAAGGCGAGTTGGGCGATTACCTTACCTGAGGATTGCCGCACAGAGCCGGGAAAAACCTATCTACGTATAACACATCATTCGCTCTATCCTAAAGAGAGACAGACCCAGTAACCAGAGTCTGTATTCGATTGCCGACACTGGCCACTAAATTTAAGTTTCTTTTAACGGACACAAAATAAACCAATACTGAACACCGTCTGCGCAACGCCTAAAGTAATTTTATTTTTGTTACAGATGCGGCAATGGCTGTGATAACAAAAAATGTGCCAACGTAGCTACAAAACAAAACTAAAAATGTCCTAGCAAATAAATTCTCATGATACAAGACCGAGAGAGATGGGTCTGCAAAGGTGATATACAGGAAAATGGCCACTAACAGACTGCCACTTCACCTTTGCAACTCGATAAAGCAGTTTTTAACGAAAATAGAATTTAAAGTGATTCAAATTAAGTTTAAATTCAATTTAGAAGAGAGAGTGAAGTTAGTGATATTGCTAGTGTTGTTGCTGGGTCAGAATACGAGTTGCAACTTTAGTGGAAGGAATTCTATGCTCAGGACTAGGGTGATAGGCACTAGGTACGGGAAGCTGCAGGGAGTGATTATGCCGATGGATCAGCACAAGTACTTGAAGCCGGTCGAGGCGTACCTTGGGGTTCCGTACGCGACGCCACCTACTGGATCTAATAGGTGAGCTATAGTAGATTGTTACACAAGGGTTGTAAAGAACCTATTTAGGCACAAGATTTAGCTACGCTCGTGCGCCAATAGTTCAAGTGCCTAAATAGGTATTTACCAGCTTTTCGAGAAATTTATTATTATTATTACAAAAATATATAGCCTATGATACTCAGGGAGTGAAGACGAATCTAATGACACCTCGCATATCAAAATCGGTCAATCCGTTTAGGCTTAAACATACAACATATATAATTTTAATAGAATATAATTTAGATAGAAACATACTACATACATAGAACACACATACATACAAACGTATATACACTCGAAAAACATAACCCTCCTTCTTACGCAGTCGAGTAAAAATAGCTCCGAGTTATCAATTCGAGTTTAATAAAATGTATGCGAACACAGCGCGTGTCCGGCTACTCCATTGTTAATACACCTCAAGTACTACCCTTAGGCGTTTTCCTTCCTCCTTTTATTTTCCACATTATCTGTTTCTTTTACAAATAATTACTTTTCATGCCTTCGCTTTGATATTTTCCTCTAAAATGATGCCGTTATTTTATACAAAAATATTATTACTTATTTTTTATTCATGTCAAAATTATGTTGAAAATCTGGCCAAGTACGAATTACTATGAATTGGGACTTATGTACCTTTTCTTACTTCTGACGCCTACTCAAGTTCATAACAACGTTCGCTCAACAGCAAAAATGTTCGCTCGTACCTAAGCCTCCTTACTTCCTTATTCTAAATTATATTACTTCTATCCACCCTAAGGTTGCATGGAAGAAATCGCTCTATGCGATAAGGTCGCCTTTGTACTGTCGTTTAAGTTTATTGTTTATTTTTTTAAGTTTTACTATATAGATGTACAATAAAGTTGTATTCTATTCCATTCTATTCTAAGTTTGAAATACCTATACCATATTGCAATTTACCTTGCCCACTGCCACTTCAAATTACTCTCTTGGGAAGTACTCTGAAGGTGTAAAAATGATGAGTTTTTTAGTTTATTTTTCAATGCGTTGACTTAAAAGTTTGATTTCTTTTAAAATGCAAGGTAATTTAAATCTAGATATTTCGCGTTTATGAAAAAATGGTATTGATAGACAGACAGATAACACATCAATCATTATTATGGGTTCTATTTTTCTTTTCAAGACACGGAACCAAAACAAGAAAATTATTTATTATTGTCCCACGAGAAAAGCATCCCTCGTAAGTTACTAATGATCCATGGTATTTACTTTAATATTCCAAGAGGTATATCCACCGGTTGCCTAAGACAGGATTGCCTGTTTCCTTGTTTATAAACAAGTACACGTCGAGTTGCGATTTTCCTGTTTCCTGTTATTATTTCATGAATGTCCAATTAGCGAAAATTTAAATGAATGTCAGGAACCAGCCGTTTTCGACGTTCAATGCCGTATTCAGTAAGACGTTGAAAACCGAAAGCTCATTAGTGAAATTGCTTTGTTCAGCTGCCAAGAAATTAGCGTTCGCGAAAATGTCGGGAGCTCTGAGAGCTGTGAAAAAATTTGTTTGATTTAAAATGTTTATCGAGACACGCGGATCGTTGGTTCAGAAATAAATTGATTTTGACACTTTCGTGTTTACTGGTGTTCAGTATGAGAAAGATAACAATTACCTTTGTTATATTAAAAACTAAATCCGACGAAGTACGAGTTTCACTTGCACACTAAGGCTTCCGTACCTATGCATGACAATAAAATAAATAAATAAATTTTAATTGTCTACTTTACATTTCTACATAATTATGTTCTGAATTTCTTTTTCTATCTGAATTTTTTGTCATTCTGATTTTCTTTAAGTTTTCTCAATCCATCGCAGACACAGTTAGACAGTTAGTTGTTAAAATAAAAAAAAAGGTCATTATAAAACTTCATCCTAAAATATAATTTAACTAATTTTGTTTTTAATGTAAAATTAAAATATTAGTAAAAAACAGGCTTATTTTATAAATAGATACAGTTATCGCAACATAGCTACAATGAATATCAACATACGTTCCTAAATTACCAAACTCTATTTTCGAAGCCCGCAAACTTGGATAGGAAAAACATCGTATTTCAGCTGACTGCTCAGAATGCCTACGTCAGAGACCAGAGACGTAGGAAGGCATAGTTGTGGGCGTAGGTTGGTTATATTTATTATGGTTATAATATTTTTAGGTCTATATATGTAGCAAACATAGACAACACTGCAAAGATATCATAATGTACCGAATGACCAATTGTAGAGGTGTTTATCACAAAGAACCTTACTTTACTACAAAATGGAAGTAGAAAAACATCAAAAAAATATCATTATATTTTTACTCGTATAACATATCATAAATTCAATCATTCAGTTTAACATTTTTGAAACCAAGTTCAAGAAAAGGAGTTTCTATTTTTGAATAACTTACGGCCCGGTCCCATTTCATCCGTGAAAATTTACGGATGAAATGGGATGAAATGGCACGGCACGGCGCCGCAATCCGACGTTTTTTGTAGGCGAAAACGTCGGATTCCGGCGCCGCGCCGGCTTTTGCTTCCATTCCAGCGCCGTGCCGGATGACATGGGGCCACAGCCATAACCTGAGTTAATGACATGAGCAATTGACAGATTTTATTTTTGAGTCTGTTCAATGCCTTAGATTGATGAGGAGAGTGATGTGATGGTACCTGGTGGTTATGTTTTTTTTTTTTTGCTTGCTCTTTCTTTTCAATACAATAAAACCGTTTAATATAAAAAGTTTTTTTTACTTATTTTATTTCATGTATGCATTAATGCAATATGTATCACCAATTTCTCCGTCAATTATTGTTAGTTTTGTGTTGAATTATAATAGCTTTTGGAGGTTCCATAAAAGTTTAATCAATTTTGATTCTATGGCTTAAACCATTTTCAATTACATGATTATTTTGTTCGGGAGTGTACAGATAGAAGACGTTTTTTTTTATTGTCTAAGAAACTATATTTCTTTTTCTAATATTGAATCTTCGAGTGCGTTTATTTTATCCTACTTTGTTCGTGCCTAGTCAATGTAGCCAACAATAAGCCGCCGATCATTTACATGCTTTCAAAGAATCTCGGCTTTGTTGCCTAGAAAACAGAGTTGACAATTGCCATACGTAAAAGCACAGTTTACACGCCGTGGTAACCGGTATTTTTCACAATACCTAACTGCAACCTAAGTATTAAGAGTGTTTTTTTGTTCTAACTTCTAATCGTGTATTATTACACGATTCTAAAATATTTCCTCCAGTTTTTTTAATTTCAGTAGGTATTGTTAATGTTTCCCCCATACATTTCCTAGATACATCCACTCCCCGGCTCGAATCCATGGGGATTCACGCTACATTTAGCGGCGGCCGCAGAGACCGGAAAAAATGTTCAGTACTTTGTCCTCTGGGGCGCCATCCCTTATTGCCGCATCCTAAGTTCGATCGCTCGCATCCATTTGGTAAATTGATGCTGGTAATTGAACCTTTTAGGAGACAAGTGCGGGTTTTCAATGTAAGCAATCAATTTTGACTGTGTAGCAACATTGAGGGTGTACAATGAACATTCTTGTGAATGACATAAATTAAATTGGCCGTTCAATGCGAATTTTATTGGAAAAAATAAAAATATTTTATTTTCAAGTGACATTTAGAATCAGACTATTCGATGACATGGTTTCCAGCAAATAAAATTCAAACAAATGTATTTTGGATTAATAGATAGGTTACCTTACACACGAACGTACTAACACACATCTTGTACAACATCTGATGTTTTTTCCAGATTCGCTCCAACCCGTGCTCCTGCCCCCTGGGATGACGTGAAGACAGTGGATACGATGGGGCCGGTCTGTCCGCAGAAGCTACCAGACATCTCCAACGAAACCCTGGTCTTGGAGAGGATGCCGAAAGGCAGGCTGGAGTACCTGAGACGCCTGTTGCCGAGGCTAAAGAATCAGAGTGAAGACTGCTTGTATATGAATATTTATACGCCTGTACAAGGTAAGGAAATATGTATGCTGCGGTTTTTTTTCTTAAATAGGCTTGCGCTTGACTGCTAACTCGCCTGATGTTAAGCGACTGTTACGGTCTACGGTAGAGCGCAGTTGCCTAGAAATAACTTATTCACTCGCGATTTGAAGACACCCAGGATTATATTCATTCGGACAGACCCATTCAGGAAGCGTATTCCATCTTGGCGGTAAGCACAATAAAAGTGGAGCTAAAGCGTTTCGTTTGAGTCTGGAATATACTAACTGTAGTGACTAACTTTAAACCACGACTTTACCCTACTACTGACCTGTACCTCGAATGTAATGTTCTTACAGTGCGTCAATTGTTTATACTACAAACTATCCTAAACCAACATGTTAAAATCCCGCACGACAACAGCAATGTAATTAAAAACCGTAAAACTAGTAAAAGAAATAAAATATTTAAAGAGAACCAAACAAATACAGTGTTTGCTAAACGTTTTGGTTTTTATCTAGGACCTTTCTTGTATAATAAGATTAACACAGACTTTTCTATTCGCAATCTAAATTATTTTCAATGTAAACAAAATATTGTACACATATTGAAAGGTATGGACTATGATACTACTGAATCTTATATCAGTATATAGCTGAACGTAATTGAACGGAATACATAGTTATAACGTAACCTGTATTGTATACATTTTAGTTATCAAAATTTTAAAACTTATTGTAATTTTAAGGGTTCATTATAATAATACTTTGATAGTAGGTATAAAGGTATATAACAGATCTAGTATATGAAAGATATTTTTATTATGAACATTAGAGAAGCCAATGGCATCCGAAACACAGTTTTCTAACTAGTTCGTAGCCATTGGAGTCAATAAGTTTTGTATATCTATTTTCTAAGACCAAATAAAGTATTTTGTATTTGTATACACGATAAAACTATGTCGCTTTTTCGTGCCTCTTGCCGTCCGATAGATAAGTACTGAATGTTCAAATTTTAATAGATAACAATCAAAAGTTTATAAATATACAGTAAATCTTGGCATATCTACCTAGTCTAGAACGTAAAGTGTTAAGATGGAGTTCTACGCGCACAGCTATCTCTCTCGCGCATCACAACCTATAATATTTAAAATCATTGGTTAGGGTTAGAAAAGTGAGAAATGAATTTGTTTATTTAGACAGAAGACATATTTAAAAAAAAGTTTTAAAGATATCACTGGCGACGGAGTAGTGAAAAACCATATACATATTTTCCTACTCTTCGGCTTGCTTTTTGACGCTAAAATCTACACAAATTATATTTATAAATGATCTCAATATTGTACCAAATATAATTGTTAGACATAGTACTACTTTGTTTATTAATATATTAATACAGACATCTTTTGTTGGGCGAAAGTGTATTCATTTAGAGAACAGACCAAACTCGGACACTGCTTTTGCTTATGATATTACTCATAATGTATGTCCCATAAAAGTCGAGCAAACTTTCGTGAGTGGATAGTTGTAATGTCGGGTACACATCAGTGAACAAGTTTTCGAACTCAATACGGAGTCCGTAACAGCGATAATACACGTAACGAACCAAGTGATTAATAAAAAAATATTTAATATTTATGTATTTAAATAAATAAATAAGTACTAGAAAACCTTACTTTCTACTGCTACTCAAAAAATCGCATCTATCCCGCTGTTGAGTGCAGGCTGGCTTTATCATTATGTGATGTTGAGTCAGTAATAAGCGGCAATTTAGTAATATACACATAAATTCGTAAAAGCAGACGTGTTTTCCTTGAAATTTGAACCCAGCACCTGCCGATCGCAAGACTCGCAAATTGGGCAGCTGAAACTTGTTTCGAACTAATATCATATGTTTCTCTACTTGTCTGTATTTGTCTTAATTTTTTTTATATATGTTAATGGCACGTAAATACGAGTACGCGGTGTAGACCCTACTTTCTAACACATATCGACCGACACAGCGACTCGTGATTGTCTTCTAGTCTGTACCCGGCATTACCCGGGTGACTACATAAACTTGATACCGTTGTTTATCTAACATTTACATACCCAGTTTTTCCTAGATAACCTTTATAAATCAGAATTGTTTACCATAACCGAATTTATTCTTATCTTATTCAAAATCACGTATCGAGGTTCGGTAGGGACCCATAGGATAAACTTGTTTATTGTAACGGAATAACTAAGGGAATTCTGCTGGAAGCTATTGTCATTCCCTTCTAAATTCAATTTGGTTTTCAATATTGGGGAAACAGATCAACGATTATATAGCGGAAGTCGAGGTTGATATCCTGTGGAGGTTTTTATTTAATTTTAATATTTTATGCGCAGTCGCTAGTTCGTGATAAATTAAAGGCACTGGAGCATAGACTTGTATAGATACCCCAAGTGTATATACCTAACGTGTCAATAGAAAGATAAAAACACACAGTTGACGCCCTAAGATTTATTTCGCTTCAGGTGATATATAGTTTCGATTCGATATTTTGTCAACTAGTTACTAGCGTGCAAGCGCGCGGATGCATAGAGTTGAATCGATTTCGAGCGGATTGATGGAACTTTCCTTCACTAAATCGTTTGTGTGACGTCACCGACATACCAAAAATGTGGCATGCGAGGATTTTATATAAAAGAATTCACATGCGTCGTCTACTATGTCTGTGCACAAGGGTTTAGAATACGATCATCGTCAGGCCGTACTAAGAAGGTGAAGGTTCATACCATAACATTAAACTTAAGATATTTGTTAAAGAAAACATCGTTAAAAACACGCTAGAACAAATCTAAAGCCGGAAGAAAGAAAATGAGAAATGTATTTTTCTT
Organism: Lycia hirtaria; assembly: GCA_947563715.1. NCBI lineage: Eukaryota > Metazoa > Arthropoda > Insecta > Lepidoptera > Geometridae > Lycia > Lycia hirtaria. Next base: position 34,727,530 of record OX387375.1, read on the forward strand.
AACGTTCCATCGTATTTTTCCAAATATTAGATAGTAATCGTTCATATACGATAAAACCTGTCACTAAATATCGAAAGTTGTAACAAGTACGAAGCTTCGTAAGTGCAGTTTGACACCCAAACTTTCAGATGACAAACAACAATGTGACCTAGAAATGGCTACAACCTAATTCATGTGCCGGAATGACTATTTATAGAGCGTGCTAAAGAATCAAACATACATAAATACGCTCAAAAACATTGCCTTACTTTGGCAGTTGGTTAAAATGATAACTAATTTGATCATTCCGCCAATTTGTCATTGTCAACAATGTCTCATACCATTGATTCCTTATCGAAAGCAATAACGCATCGTTTGATTCATATCTCCCAAATAGAATACGAGAAATCAAAATATATGCCATTACACTCACTGACATTTGCAAAACAGTGACAATACCCAATTTGCTACGCGCAGTAGGTATACCTACATGCTACGTTGCTACGAAATTCGTAGCAATACCAATGGTAATATATGGGGTACTGTGGAACGTCTGAACGTAGATCGAACGCATAATGTAGAGAACATACGAAGCTCGTGCTACGTCGACCTAACAAATACAACCAAACATTCTACAGTTCTAGAATATTTGACAGCCAAATTGAGCATTTCCTCGCAAATATTCCTGTTCTCATTCCAGAAAAACAATAGCTCGCATTATTCTCGAGGCGAGTTCGCTTTCGTATTCGCGAAGTCACGGCGTGGAAGGGTGACCGAATACAAAACTCACTTGTGACCCAATTTCCTCTCATTTCTTATGTAATATTGTATTGTTGACGAAAACCTTTTTTGCTCATATTGCTATGAAACGTTTCAAGCGAGTGTTATGATGCCATAGCCCGGGCTCGGTGAATAATGGAATAGTTCACTTGTTTCGGTGACCTGTACCTTACGTGTCACTGTTTTATTTTACTTTTGACGGTATATGTAACTTATTTTTAATCGACTTCCAAAAAGAAAGAGGTTCTCAATTCCACTGTATGTTTTTTTTTGATGTTTCTTCAGCGATTACTTCGTCAATTATGAATTGATAATTGTTTCTGATGATTCTTTTTTGTTTGGTAAGTAATACATCGAAGGTGGTCCCGTATAAATGTTATCAAAATCGGATTAGTATTTGGTTTATATAACAAAATAACTGGTAAAATGACATCCAAGCGCCTGTAGAAAACAGCAAGTCGCGTATACTTATCACCGTTTATTAGCTAGTTACAAGTAAATAAACAAATTGCGTATTTTTATTTTTTTTATTTTTTTCAGTTTTTTAAACAATAATTATGTATATCAAAGAGCATGAGCCCGTATGATGCCATATTTGACCGTCGTTAGATGGGTAGATACACATGCTAAAATTTTTTTTTATCAGCCCCGTTTGTACAAACTGTCCCACTGCTGGGAACGGGCCATCTTCTCATTGTGAGAAGGGTTAGGCCATAGTCTGCCACGCTGGCCAAGTGCGGGTTGGCAGACTTCACACATCTTCAAGATCATGGAGAACTCTCAGACATGTAGGTTTCCTCACGATGTTTTCCTTCACCGTTTGAAGTTGGCGGCAATCAACAATACGCACATAACTTCGAAAAGACAGATGTGCGTGCCGTGGGATTCGAACCCAGGTCCTGCGGATCGCAAGTCAGACGGTCTCACCTCTAGGCTGCCGGAAACATGCTAACATAATATGTAATATTTACATCTGAAAATGAAACTAATTCTTGTGCAGTCGTGTAAAAATTATCAAAGCAAGCTCTCGAAATTTCCGCGCGTATTTCCCGTACACAAAAATTCTCCGGCTTATCTTAACCGGTTATTCTCATTTCCAACCAACCAGAAATTATTGCGTATAACCTCAGCGTTGTATTTCAGAGATTTCATAAACGCAGTATCAGTTTCCTTGTACAAACCAACCATTTTATTCGCGGTAACGGGCAAATGATGGAACTTTTTTTTTCTAGAAAATCTAACAAGTTTGTAGAGAAAAAGCGATCATGGCTCCACGAGTAGAGTGTTTTAATAAGTTGGTTGAACTGTAAGCTCTGTGTAGAAAAAGTCGATGCCAGAGTACGGCTTTCTTTGTGAGATCTTTTTCGACGCCAAATACCTTGCCAAGGTTTTTGCAAAGGCTTTAAGGTGATAGGTAACACCTGTTTGAGCCTTCTGCGTCGACGAGTATTTTAGGTCATTGGATGAGATTTATACTTATGGGTATAAGTATAAATCTCATCCAAATATATAATAAAGAAAGTACATAAATCTAAGCAAAGGAGAGGTCAATATTGGTACTTTATTCAGACGAAATTCTACGCAAAATTATATTATATACCTTAATTAAAAACTCATTTATTAAGTTACTCAAATGCATAGAAAAAATATTTCTAGTGCCTCCAATTAAAAAAAAAAAGTATAAATTTCTACTTAATGATTTGGATAATACATGGAACAAAAATCATTACTGTAGAAAACAATGTACCTAATGTTTTAAAAGTGTCAACTTGTAACCTTCTGTCACTCTCAGATCAAAGATCATGTTCCGAATTACGTCAAGTCATTTTATACTTTGAGGAAAGGTTGTGAGCAACAGTGATTTGTGGTCCAATGTTGTGTGGGACAACGGTCATTATAAATCAGAGTTACCAGTTATAAATATGCTACCTTTTGTGGTTATTATGGTATATTTGTAAAATTATTCAAACTTTTTTAATGGAGGTATCTTCAGTGCTATATATATAAAATATACCTACATGCTTTGAATAATATGCTGTTTTTTCACGTCAAGCAATTATTTCGCGTATATTTTTCGATTATTTTAGTACGTTTATACTCTCCTTTTTTATTTTCCGTTCAACAGCTTCGTATTAAAAACAAATTTATAACACGCCGGCGTAAAAAACAAAATAAACATGCCTATAGCGCGTTTTTAATGTACATATTAAACTTAATTTTTATCCCCTTTTGTGGATAAAATGAGATTTTAAATAGACGACAGGTTCACAAAAATAAAATTTTATATTTATTTTTAGGAGATTTTAATTCGTTTACTTTTTGTAACTTAATAGTTATATAAGTAGATCAAAGTACATATTCAATTAAGGTTTCTAAGCAAAGTATACTAGAGGAGAAGATTTGTAAGCATCAAGCCAGTCATAAAATATTGATCTGACAGAAAGCGCTCACGCGTTCAAGCGTTCGGCGTTCGCGTTTGCGTTCTGCGTTCGAGCGTGCAGTTGCTCACGAGCTCTGTTGGTTAACGGTCTACAAAGTACTACCACTGTCAAAATGATTTTTGACCATAATACTATATAGAAGACAAATTATTAATTTTGTGGCATGAAGACGGTCTGTACGACCGACGTATAAACATGTCATCTCGTCATATTGGTCTTCCTATATTTGAATTTTTAATTAAACAGAATAAACCGACAGACCGAAATGTCACTTGTCGAAATAATGATACCAGCTCTCGAATCATAGTCATGTAATTTGAGTCACATCACATACTGAAGGTTTTTTTTAAATCCTTAATTCTTACGTTGCTTACTTGATGCCGCGTCGATCGGTCTAAATGTCAAGTCGAACAACTTATGTAGATTTCGTTCGAAAACATCTGTTACAATTTGTTGTCAGATGAACAAAACGAACGTACTATGATAATATAAAAAATAAAAATTCTGAATATTTTTTGAAGACAGAAGTTTGGAGTAATATATTGTTTATCGTGTATTAATAGAAAAAATACATTTTAAAATAAAATTGTACGTCTAAAAACCAACAAGATATTTGATTTGTAATTTAATGTACTTAATTATATTTAAAACTGAAAAATCGACTTCAAATGCGCAATTTTGTTTTAAAAATCAAACTACTGAACCGATTTTGATAAAATTTATATGGGGCCACCCGGAAAATATACCCCTTCAAACAAAAAAAATAATTTTCCAATTCGATCTAGGAAATCTAATCGGGAAATATACTTAAAAGATGGCCCGCAAATTAACCTTTTTGAAAGTCGGCTATAAACTAACAAAAGCAGAACGCAGAAATAACTTATTTCAGCATAATATTAAACCTATATTTTGCGCATCATTCTACTCCACCTTTATAATAGCTTCGATCTATTTTAATCTATAAAAGCGCATGAAATCCAGCGCACGTTTGAGTGACAGCCCCATCTACCTGTATGAAGTGAACGCGTGATGTACCCGGTTCCAGGTCACTACACTCCAATGGCACATAGATCTGTACGCGTAGCTGACTGCGATCATACAGGATTTATTGTTTCCGTCGGAATGGATCTCGTCGGGATATTGTATTTAGTATTGGAATGGCTAGCTTTGTCACGTCGTTATTTTGTATGCGAGTCGTTAAAATGACGTGAAATATACATTAATAATCGAGGAAATCGATGTTAGGCAAATGTTATCGGAATAAAACTTTTGAATCGTCGGTACTCAAAAATAGTATTGAAAATGTGTTTGTTATATGTAAAGCTAATTTATATTGTTTGTTATATGTATTTTTATTTATTTAACTAACTTGGCCCCGTGGTTTCACCCGCGTCGCTATAAAAAACGGTGATGGACATAAAATGTACCTATATCCGTCTCCGTGTCCTTAGATATTTTTGTACAATATTTCATAACAATCGATTTAGCCATTTAGTCAAAAAATAGACAGAGAGACAGAGAGTCACTTTAGTTTTATTAATAAGGAAAAGGATTAGTAAGGTTTAATAAGGATAGTAAGGACTTATAAGAATAGTAAAGACTAGCAAGGATTTTATAGTATTTATTTGCGTCTATGTTGGGCTTCAGCGTAAGAAAGTTGCTTTATGCAGAAGGATATTTTGTATAGGTGCTTGTTTCTAAACATGTAAGTGCAAAGGTTGTCTGAAAGAGATCGCTATTAGCGATAAATCAGCATTTTACACATCTAAAGCCTTATCATGTACCTATTTATGTTATGTTATTATATAACAGCAAAGTGTTCTTGTAGTATAATGTTTATTTTTGAACAGGGCAATCGCTGTTATTAACTATAACAAAACACTACATATTATTGTAACTACCTAAAATAAGCAAAAGAGCAATTAGTTTAGTTTATCTAAATCCAAATCCAAATAGCTTTCAGCGTATGTAAGCAATCGCCAAACTTCATTTAGGGTATAGTATTATTAAAACACTTTATTCATAAATATATAAAAAAAAAAACACTGTAAAACTCAACAGTTGTCAGTAACAACACATAGGCTCAAGCCCTGCATATTTAATAGTAGGGGTAGTAAATAAGGTTAGCTAAGCTGGCAATAAAAAAAAAGAAAAAAAAAGAAAAGCGTCTGTTAAGTACTCGTCCATTTATATATAACTCACAAGACTTCCATACCTTATTTTTTAGCCCTTGACCTAAAAAGAGGGGTTTTATAAGTTTGACGTGTGTATCTATGTATTTGTGTGTCTGTCTGTGGCATCGTAGCTCTCAAACGAATGGATCGACTTTGATCCAGTCTTTGTATCATTATATGATACGTTTCATCACAATCGGTTGAGCCGCTATTTTCGTCAGGGTTTTTTAAGTTTTCTAAACTTATACTTGGATAGACGTTTAATCTGCTTGATTTTTCAGTAATATAAGTGTAAGACCATTTATTCATCGCATTCCAATTGCCATTTATTTTACTTTAATTTACATATTGTCATATTCAACTAAGAACGAATTTTTCAATCCCCAGATAAAAACTATTTGTCAGTTAAAATATAGCTTTTTTTTTTATCAGCCCTGTTTGTACAAACTGTCCCACTGCTGGGAACGGTCCATCTTCTCATTGTGAGAAGGGTTAGGCCATAGTCTGCCACGCTGGCCAAGTGCGGGTTGGCAGACTTCACACATCTTCAAGATCATTGAGAACTCTCAGACATGTAGGTTTCCTCACGATGTTTTCTTCACCGTTTGAAGTTGGCGGCAATCAACAATACGCACATAACTTCGAAAAGACAGAGGTGCGTGCCGTGGGATTTGAACCCAGGACCTGCGGATCGCAAGTCAGACGGTCTCACCACTAGGCTGCCGGAAACTTTCAAATATTGCTTACTTTTACTTTATTCATTTAAACCAACTGCTAACCCGCACTTGGCCAGCGTGGTAGACTATGGCCTTACCCTTCTCATAATCAGAAGATGGCCCGCGCCCAGCAGTGGGACAATTTGTACAAACAGGGCTGATAAAAAAAATAAGTAAAAGACAGATATAATAACAAGGCTGATAAAAAAAAATGAAAGTAAAATACAGATATAATTTATCTGACAGATACTTTTATCTGAGGACTGAAATATTAGCCCTAAAAATATCTAAATTAAGTACAATACATATGAATACAATATAAGTGAAAACAATGTAACAAAGTGTATGTCATCTACAGTTACAGAGCAATTAGTCTTCTCTAAGTACATTCCAGCAGCTTTGGAGCTAAGATATGCAACCATGCATGACATACTTGGCAAGTGTTCAATGACCTAAAACACCGTTCGGCAGCCATAACCACAAAGCATTCTAGTAGTGCTGCGGTCCAAGTTTTATCGCCTATTAGTGGTTTGAAATTCTCTCTGTAAATTTTAAGTTTTGTAGAGGTCAATGGCTTGTTCAACTGAATGTCATTTTAAAAGTAACATAAGAGTTGTAAAGGGTGGGCATGAAATAAATTAAATACAAATTTAGTGAATTTATAATCGGGGTGATTCTTCGGACAACCGAAAGTATTGTATCATGTACATGGAACAGACATTTTAATTATTACATAGTTAATTTTCAAATTAAACTTATTACAAAAAAAATATTGTATTGTTCATCAAGCCTTGCTTAGTTTAGACAAGATGGTGTTTTGGGAAATGCCTACCAATGTTTATTTATTTATTACTTCAAAAATATATAATTTTTTAACATATTTTTTAGGGTTTCGTAGCAACTACGAGGAACCCTTATAATATCGCCATGTCCGTCTGTATGTTCGTTCATAAGTCACAGTCATTTTTCTCAGAGACTATCAGCCGTATATAAACAAAATTCGGCATGTAGATATATTCTGTAAGCCACTCCAAATATCGTAGTAAAATTATCAAAAAAAAAAAAAAAAGGGTGGAATTCCATACATAATATAAAGAAGGTATGATTTTTTTTCAACCGCCACCCCATAATGTGGGGTATCGTTGGATAGGTCTTTTAAAATAAAACTAAGGTCCGATATATTTTTTGTCTCATGTACGAGATGTAGCCCGCTAAAGGTGTAAAAATTATTTCTCCCTTGCATTTCTAAACTATTGGACCTAGTTTTTTTTATGAAGAAATAGGTTTGCGCTTGACCAACAACTCGCCAGATGTTAGGTGACGTTGCAGTCTACGATAGTAATAGTAAATCATAATTTACTTTAATAATAGACCGTATTAAATACTTTCAATAAACATCATTTTGAACACTCTGTGATTACAACTTTTCGATATATAGCGATAAATATATAAAACACTTAAATCATTATAGTATTGAAGTCATTGACCATTTCGCAAAGTAGCCTAAACAAAAAAATATCTCCAAGAACTTTACTTTTAAATGAAAGCATTAGCAACGGAACCCTATACGTGTGTCTCAACACGATCTTAGACAATTATTTTATAAAAATCTGAAACTTAAACTGTGGCATTAAGTTTCGATTTATGTACCATAAATACATAGACTATTTAGCCTTGTTAATAGATAATTACATGTAATATAGCAGATAAAATAATAGTGATAAAATACGAGTATGATTGTTCACAAAAAAAACCCTGAAATAATACTTTAAGTATAAAACCGCTATCTCTCTTTCTTTATTATATTTTAAGTGCTTGAACTTAGAATTCGTTGTTTTGGGCAAAAAGTGAAATATAAAAAAAAAAAAACAAATAAAATTATGACTTGTAGACATTTAAATAAAACCGGTCAAGTGCGAGTCGGACTCGCACACGAAGGGTTCCGTATCATTATCTATAAAAAATCACGTTTGTTGTATGGGAGCCTCCCTTAAATATTAATTTCATTATAATTTAATTATTTATTTTTAAAGTGAATAATATAACTCAGTACTTATTCTGTGAATATTTCAAGCGTCTATCTATTGCCGTTACCACTATGGAGCAAAAACGAGCAGGAAAATCACGTTTGTTATATGGGAGCCCTCTTAAATATTTATTATATTCTGTTTTTTTTTGTGTTTGTTGTTATAGCAGCAACAGAAATATATCATCTGTGAAAATTTCAACTGTATATCTATCACGGTTCATGAGATACAACCTGGTGACAGACGGACGGACGGACGGACGGACAGACAGCGAAGTCTTAGTATTAGGGTCCCGTTTTTACCCTTTGGGTACGGAACCCTAAAAAAGATAAATTACACTTTTATTTTCAACAATTGAAAGTTGTATAAATGTAAGGTTTACAATGCTAAAACAATAATATTCATAAACACAGCCTACAAAATCGCAATCTTTATTTCTTTTAAACCAAATAATATGTAGTACCAAAGAATGTCAAATATCAATATCGACATGGAACAAAGCGCAAACCTTTGACAAACAATTGAAAGCTGTATAATTCTAAGGTGTACAATGCCAATACAAAAATATTCCTATACATCACCCTACAAAATCGCAATCTATTACTTGTAAACCAAATACGTAGTACCAAAGAATGTCAATTATCAATATCCACATGGAACAAAGCGCAAACGTTCTGATATCCGTCAATATTTACGGAAAAGGCAACCTCCGATCACAATTGCAGTCGCAAAGAGGCTTTCGCTCCGTTAAATTTTAATATTTCATGTCAATAGTCTCGCAATGAAATGCTGGCTGAATCTTAGGGACGAAAATTTTAATCACAGCCCACAATGCCCCTTCAGATAGTGGTTTAGTTGAGAGTTGGAAAATAGTTTCTTTGTTCGGGGACAAAGGTGTCTCTTAGCACGGCACAGGGTATTGAACTGGGTTAGATCATTTTCTTGGAGGAGAAATTATTGAATTGTTAGAGTTTTCTTCTTTTGGTTATAGATTCTGCGCAAAGCAGTGTTAAATAGCTGCAATAATATTATTATTATTAATTGGACAAACAAGCGAGTCAAGCGAACAAAGTTCTCTGCAACAACTGGCAATGTTTTGTTTAGACTGTGCAGAATTTTGTTTCTTGGTACTCGTGTACAAGTCATACTTTTCAAAAAATCTTTACTGATTTGTATTGGGTATCGACTTATTTTGGTCTATCTATGTAGTATGTTTTTTTGTATGTTCGTTACGAAATTACTTTGTCAATAAAAGAAAAAAATCATTAAAATCACTTCTTAATGTATAATAGCATAAATAAATTATAATTACATATGAACTTAAATAAAACTAAACTAAAATAACCTATATACCTATAAGTTAATTGCGTATATTGAAGTCGGTTGTTTCAATTCACTCAGACTACAATTATGAATTAAAATATCCTTTTTAGACTACGCCTAAAATCACAAAGGGCTCCTTGTCAAAATTTCATTTCTCTAGGAGCAGCGCTTAAGACATCTAGACTGAATTTTGAATGTAATAGTTCAAGAATACTCTGGTTCTGACAAGCATATCTTATTATTAATATAATATTTGGAATGTAGGGATTGCGAAAAAGGGAACGGTGTCTTTACTCGACTGCGTACAAAGGAGGGTTATGATTTTCGAGTGTATGTATGTATGTTTCTATGACCGCCTACAGCCTAAATAGCTTGACCGTTTATGATGTGCGATGTGTCTTTAGATTTCTTTTCACTCCTTGAGTGTCATAACCTATATTTTTTTAAATAGTAATTATACATCTCAGCACGCGAAAATAAAAAAAATGCGTTTTTTCGTAACATACAACGAACATTTTTGTTATAAAACAAGTTATTTTACTAGAATTATTATAAAAGATGCGCATTTACAATCTTTTACAGCGATTTTACGCATACTTTCTCACAAAAAACGTACACTCAACAGCGTATCAAGAGTAACGAAATCGTAAGTAAGACTGCAGTCGGGTATTTTGTTTTTCTTTTAATATGTTTTTTCTCTTTGTATGTTTAAAGTTAAACTATTGTTGTTTCTTATAGCTTAGGTTTAGATTTGTGACATCCAATTGTTTTCATTTTTACTCGTATTAATGTTCAGTTATAATGATATCTCACGAGTACGAAATGAATACAGCCCCCTCTCGCGTCGCCACGTGTGGCGCGCTAAGTCGACAGTTGATGATGATGGAGCGACCTCAGGGTGATTATGATAAAGGAGCGCCAGGAGTGGGTAGCATTGTTAGCAATGTCACACATCATGATTGATTATCACAGGATGAGTGGAGGATCTTGGACTCCGAATGATTGTTGCTTTTTGGAGACATTTCTTTTGTAATCAAGGAAATAATATCCGGACATGTGATTGTAGCGGTCGTGGCGTAGCTTGACTAGGTGTTCTCGAACGATACTCAATATCAAACGAACATACTGGTCAGTCTTCGGATGGGTGACCATGGCATTTCTTTTTGAACACTACTGCGGGTCTGATGACACGTAAAATTGTAGGTCCCGGTTGTTTGTTCTTAAATACAGCAATTGTTAAATCAGGCCAGACGCCTTTCGGTGGCTTAAAAACTCTGATTCTGGCTACTCAGTCTATACGAACTTATTAATTAGTTTAGTTCAGTTGATGTGTCTGCCTTGTCCGCTGTATGGGTTCAATCCCCATGTAGGATAAAATATAAATATATATAAATATAAATATAAATAATAATAATAATTCATTTATTTGCGCATATGGGTTACAAAGGTGGTAATAAAATTAACATGAGACCGCCATATCCTACCTTTCGGCATGCAAAATTAGGCAAAATTAAAAAATAAATCGATTTATCTAAGTACATAAATATCACTGGATTTATCAAATGTCTAATATAATGTCTAATGTCTAGTAAAATATATGCGTAAAGCATGGATGTTTTTTCTGTCACTAAGTGTTTTTAGGCACCGTACGTACAAAATGAGTGTTTCTATTTCAATTGTCTAGTTTCCATAGCTTTACCAAGATTTGCTTAGTTTGGGATTAGATATTGCTGTGTGAACGTGTCCACTAAGATTTATTTTATTTATATACTTGTTTTTTTACGCAAGATAGATTTACGGTTGATAACTAGATCTACGATTGATAACTAACTCACCTGATGTTAAGCGACGGTGTGGCCGAGGATGGAGCTCGTCGATCTAGAATATATCTATTTACTCTAGCCTTGAAAATTCCAAGATGTAGGTCTCAGGAAACAGATTAACAGAAATTGACAGAGATTTATTATCAAAATTAGTCAGTAAAATGCTGCCACACCAAACTTCCCCCTTTTTGGACCCCTTAATCAAAAATCCCCCCAAAAATAAAGGGGACCCCTTAATCAAAAATCCCCGACGACAAAAAATTGTATACAATTGTAAAACCTTTATACACTAGTATCATCAAACTCCCGGACAGTAATAGAAATAATTGATTTTCGGTTTACGCAGTGGACCTTTGTTCGCTTCGTTCACTCGATAATAACACAATCAAATATTAATATTCAACAGTCTATACTGTACATAAGGCACTATTATTTTGTGTTAAGGTTGGTTAAAACAGATTAAATCACTGAGTAGGAGACATATAAAACAAATCAGATATCATTTATTGGCGACGGAGTAATGAAAAACATATGAAAAAAATAAAGACATACATACGATATCGAAAAAATCATGTTTTAAAACGTTTATCTTTTCTAAATAAAAAAATCCTCAAAAAAACTCACTTTTCTAATATCCCCACTCAATGACTTTATAATATTTAAAAACATAGCGATGAGCGAGAGAGATAGCTGCTCGCTTTGAGTACAACCTTAAAAGCTATACGTGTTATATTTTACTCGTATGGTTGTCGGTATTCAATATTATTGTTGCGGTATCGCGACACAGTGTTGCCAGATAATTGAATCAATTGTCGGTCTGAGAGGGCGTATTGTTGTCTGTTTAAGCAATTGAATGTGTGTTTGTTCTGTTTGGTGGCACTTCGAGTTGACACTAATTGAGTATTGTACCTACTTAAGGTATTGTGTGATAATGTTGCTGATACTGGGTAGTAGTAAATAATAGCAATCTCATTAGGTTACAGTATCTGTCTGTACTTCTATCTGTCTGTCTGCCTGTCTGTCCTACACTTAAACGGTATCTTTCGAGCGGTAATAGATACAAGTCTAAAAATTGGCAAGATTATATGGTTCACTTTGATGTAAATCAACAAATAATAATTAAATAACCAACCTTATATATTATGAGTTTTTTTTTGGCACTTTTAAAATTAAACAAACTAACTCACGTTGTCGTCAGACATAAACGAGTGACAGTAGATGGCGTTTCGTCGATATAATATTTTACTTTAGGTAGGTATATAATGGCGCACGCCGCTCAGTCATCTTATTTTATCAAAGTCCGCTAGATGTCGCTTTTAACAATATTTTCTTTAGATATGTTTACCATTTCAGGATATATGTATATATAGAAACTGATATATATGATGTATAGAAAATATGTGAATTTACAAATATTCATGGATTTATATAAAGCACATTTTACCTAGTCCTGTTTTCTGTGTTCATTAAATTGCATGGAATTACTGAAGCCTCGGTGTGCGAGTTAAACTCGTACTTTGCTTGTTGTATTACAAATATTTTAGTAGACATCTGGATCAACTTTTAATACACATAAATATTTTAGCAAGAAAAACTTCACAGAAACCATTGAGCTGCATGTACTTACGTACGAGAGCAGACATCAATCATAGCTACTTTGTTACATTCAACTGCGGCGAGAGCGCCGCACCTCATTCTGTGGCTCACTAGTGAAGTGAGTACTTTCAACGTTTTGCTGACGAGAAAACACACCATAGATGCAATTCTGCACTGCAAGTATCAATCGTATCGTATATTCGTAGATAAACGATGTAATTATTATCCCAGCGCTGTAACGCTGTTTTGTTTAATTTACCAAAAAATGTGAGATTATTTTTGCTTCACACAGTTCCTCTGGTATATAAATACATACAACTTAATGTGAGAAACAGCCCGATACGTAACAGAACACATTGTTACAGAAGGCAGAAACATAAAGGAAGACATTAATATTGTATTTTGGCAGCGAACATGACACGGAATAATGACATTCGCCAGATCAATACGTGGCTAATGTTGAACAAAGCGCTACTCTCGAGACTGTTACCTTGTAGCTTGGTATTTTGTTGGGTGTTTTGTCATAAAGAAAAAGCAAAACGTTGATTTTAGTAGTAAAACTTTTCCACAGCTTTGCGTCAAACAAACAACCGTCAATGAGTAGTCTAGAATTGCCGTGACATAAAATATATCCATGCTCATTACGCATGTTTGTCTTGAATGGATATTGAAACTGAAATCGATCAAGGCCAGCTAATTCTTACGTTTGTAAAATGAATGCAATATTGTTGTCAAAAATGAAAGCAGGAGGTGGCATTGAATAAAAAATTGCAAGACTATTTCGGCTGTCAATTTTTGTTTGACAAAAAACAAGTTTGATTTTTTTGTTCTCAAGCGCAATGTGTAAGATCGAGAATTTTTCTCAATGTTATCCTTTCAATTGAAACAATCCATACTTTGCGACTGGTGAAGACTCATACGTACCATTTAAGTGTAGTGTTTTAATATTTGCATTTATGATTTCAAACGCACAAACAAGTTATTTTTGGATACCAATATTCATATAATACTTATTGCTGCAAATGACCCGAAAATGAGACAAATTTAAAGACCCGTTAAATTAAATTAAAACATGACCGTCATGAGTTCAAAACAATGAAAGCTTAAACACTCACTTGACCCACTTAAAATCTTATCCGCCTAAAACAGAACAGTCTTCCCTTAAACCCACCTTTATCCTTAAATCCCGTCACAGCACCGCGTCCTGCACCGAGCTCCGTCGCATAAAATGTCTGCCGAGGAACATAAACTGGGTACGTTGTGGGTTTGTCGCAGCAAACAACCGCGCTTCGACGATTTGTCAGCTGTTTTATAAGACTACGTGCTGGAAGTCTTGTTTGTGGGTGGTAAATTTTGTTGGGGATGGAAATTTTTGGCGGTTTCTTGTTGTTTTTTAATTTAACTTGATTAAGTAAATAATGCTGTAAGTAGAAATATAGTGAGAGTTGATTATTATTCCTCTTTATTTACATTCTTAAATTAAAGTTTTTTACTATAAAAATATAAATATAATAAACTTAAACCCAGGGTGTCGCCCGCAGGGGGGCAGGGCTCAAGCTGCCGCTGGTAGGAGCTACAGCCTGAGGAACCTCCTGACAATTTGTGCCTTGTCTAGGATGACGGTCAGTATCTGACCCAACTATCTAACGAGATCCTCTCGAGATGTTGGTCGAGGCTTTTAGCTATGACAGCATTCACCGAAACGCCTATAGAGCACAATAATCGTCGAGTCAACAATGTCAACATCCCGCATGCTGGCTATCTCGTGAGCCAAGTCAAGGTACTTACTAAGCTTGTCCTTCTCTTGATTTTCATTTTCATTATTATATTATTGTAGATGTGTATCTATCTATTATATAATCTAATTTGTTACGTATGAATAATGTTGTGCTATAGGGTAGTTCTATTACCTACATCTCTCTATATTTTTAATCCTAAATAATATAAAGTGAATCTCTAAAGTAAAGTAAATTATCTCTTTAGGGACATAGATATAGTTAAGCCGTAAAAAAGTAACTAACAGAGTGCTGCTTGTAAATTTTTTACGACTTAGCTGGTAAATGTATCATAATTAAGTTTATTAAATACAGTAAAGTAAATGTGTGGGTCTGACTAAAGATAAATATTTCGTTATTTCCAAATCCAAAATCTGTAAATATTTCAAGGAGGCAAAAAGTATTACTATAAGCCAACACGAACAGCTCACATTGTGGCTAAAATAAGTAGCTTTACCTTAGCCTAAGTATACACTTAAGTGATATTCTGTAATTCACCCAATAAAATCCGCTAGGCCGATGTCAAAACCTGAATACTTATCTTGTACCCTATTGACATAAAGTAGAGTTTCGTTGTATCTATTGGTATTTATGGTAAAAGCTGTTTACGCAACTAAGAGCCTGAATTTCTTCTGTGACTTATTTCTTAGAGAGCTAAGTAAACATTCTATTGCAGACATACTTGCATTTGAAGATAACAATGGAGTATTTGTTTACCTATGTTTTTTAGTAATTTTATTGGTTTCACAGCTTACTTGGTAGCTCTTCTGCCTTCTAAGCTGTAGGTTGTGGGTTCGATTTTCACCCAGAATAAGCATTTGTGTGATGAGCATAGATGTCTATTCTGTATCTGGATTTCCGGATGTTTTATATGTTACAAGTATTTACAAAAAAAGTATATAAGTAATAAATTTGCTGTTTGTCTTTGTTTAGTTTGGGGCTAGATCAAAATATTTATTTTCTTTCTACAAGTAACTTTTGTATCAAGCTTATACTGTCCCTACTACTGGTGCCCCTAATGACAAACGAATTTTCACAAATCGCCTGTGGCACTACGGTGGAAAAAGTTAATTAACGTTTTGCATCATTCTGGCTCTACAATTGAAAGCTGCATTCATTGTCAAGTGTCAATCTGATGCTTGGTAAAGTGAATGGGTGTAGTTGTTTTTTTTTTGCCAATTTTCAAAAGCGAACATTTCGTTTTATCGTTTAAATCAGCCTCTCGGAAGTGTATTTGTGGTTTCGTTATACCGTCCAAATCAAACTCTCGGAAGTGTTTTTGTGGTCATCAGGCTAGGCTATAATTTTGGCTTAATATATGTAAATAACTTTCTCATCATTATCATCATCTCAGCCTCAAGAAGTTCACAGCTGGACATACGCTAGCGTCATGGATTTCCAAAACGACCTAATGGAAGCATCTTGCATCCTGCGTCTTCCTGCCACTTGATGTATGAGGTCATTTGTCCATGTTGTGGCTGGTCTTGCCACACTGCGCTTGCAGATGCATGGTCTCCACTCCAGAACTTTTTGGCCCCATCGTGCTATCTGCTCTGCCTACTGCCACTTTAACTTGCTAATCCACTTGTGTTAGTGATATTCGTACGTCTGCAGATCTCTTCATATCAAGAAGTTCTGACTTGTTTGTACACAAAGTAAGTTGAGTACATTTTTGCTCATAGAAATAAAGAAGCATTTCTTTGGTTTTATTATACTAGCGCTCGTGGCGTAGCTTGACTAGGTGTTCCCGAACGATCACCAAAGTTAAGCAACGGACGGACCGGTCAGTCTTCGGATGGGTAACCGTGAGTGGCATTTCTTTCTGAGCGCTACCGTGGGTCGGATGACACGTTAAATTGTAGGTCCCGGTTGTTCAGCAATCGTCAAGCCAAGTCAGAGGCCTTTCGGCGGTTTAATAACTCTGACAATAGGGCTGGCCACTCAGTCTATACGAACTTACTTTATCATACTATTGATACAATTGTACAACTAAATCAGAACTATGTTTCGGGCGTTGATTTAGCTAAATGGATTCATATTATAGATTCAACCGTTCATAGCTGAAACATTTATTACAACCTAATAAAGCTATGGAAAACTTCCCATGAAAAAAAACTTCCAGAAACATCTCCATCGACCGAAACAGTCATAAACATAAACCAAAAAATATAAACATCTTTATTTACAAACGTAACTCTTAACTGTTCATAAACCAGTTAATTTTATCAATTTTACAGGGTTCTACTTAACGTTCTATAAAAGTAGTAAAGTCTTAGATAACGCTGGTTCGGGCGATATTGTGCGGTTTACTGTGCCTTTACGGTGAACATTCGAGTTTATGTTCGTTGGCATCTGGTTTGGTGAAATACGGCTACAGCTTGCCGCCTCGGTTTTGGCTTTCCTGAGTCTTAGTATACAGATTAACGCACTATATTGGAACCTGATAAAATAAAGATTAATCAAAGCCATTGAAATAGCACAGCGGATAAGTAAGTTGAATTGGTAGTAGGCAGGTCACATTTACACAGAATTAATGACTGATGGGGCCGGAAAGTTTTCGAGTAGAGACCACGAACCAATAAATGCAGCGCAGGAGAACCAACCACGAGGTGGACCGACGACCTGATACAAGTAGCAGGAAGACGGTGGATGCAAGCCGCTGCCAACCGGTATTTTTGGGTATCCATGGGAGAGGTATATGTCCAGCAGTGGACTTATTGTGGCTGATATGGTGATGTGAAAAGGTAACAGACAAAAAGACAGGCACACAAAGCGATGAAGGGCAAAATTAACTTATGTAAAATTTATGTTATAAATCGGTTAGTAGTAGTTCAATTAGAATGTAGTAAATGATATTATTAGTTATACAAACCTACCTACATATTTTCCTATCCAATTTTAGTTTATGATATTAATTCACAAACATAACGTGCAGTCGTCCATTGAGGTTTATACTAAGTTTATTCCTTTGGCTTGACTCGACTTTACTTTAAACCCATAAACCAGAGTTGAATAAAATCATTGAAACAGCCAAGTGAGCTGCGACACGCGACCGGGACACGAGAGGTCGATCACTGTCACATTGTTTTCATTTTGTATGCGGATTTGCATGGAATCATATTTAGGTGGAGGTCCTCCACACACTATTACATAAACTAAAATATATTTAAAAAATATCACTTCATAACAATGAGAATCATTTTACAATGAGCACTGCTTCAGAGTTGATTATGTATCTATACTTCACTTATGAGTACGAGAAGTATGACATTATATTAGTATAGGTAGTGTAGTAGTTTTAGTATTTATTGGTATACGCGTAGATAATTTATGAGAAATGCACGGAAATCACGAGACGAGTAAGTATTCCCTAATACCTTCCGGAACTTTGTCCTTCACCAGATTAAAATCTTGTGTGACAATGCACTACGCTTGATAATCTGAGATATTAAATGTCAAATCTCGTACAAGAAAATTCTACGGAGGTTTTGCCGGACCAGTACGTACATTTCTATTTAAAAAATGTTTCACGAAAACATCAGAACTGTCGTTTCGTAGCGGCACAGAGTAAATATTTATCAAATATTTCGGGCAGACACTGCAACGGGATTGTATTTTCGATGAAGTTTTCTTGAAACTGTTTGTTGTTTCTGTGGATGTTTTGTGGAAAACACAAACAATAATCTTACAAAGCGGTGTGGATATAATTTGATGTTTTTAACCGACTGCTCAATACGGGGAGCAAATTTATCTTTCTATATTATCTATCTTCTTGTCATTAGAACGTTTGTAAGAACATATGCATTTATAGCGATTACGTGATTCTAAATATTCAAATGTATAATTTCGTAAGAAGGAAAAAGGAATATAAAGAATCTGGAAAATGCCAAAAAAACACAAGAATAGCTTATTGTTACTTGGGACATCCAATCCTGATACATCAGAACCGTAAGTTTGGATGACACATTAATCAATAAAACCGGCCAAGTGCGAGTCGGACTCGCGAACGAAGGGTTCCGTACCATCTATTAAAACGGCAAAATATCACGTTTGTTGTATGGGAGCCACCATTAAATATTAATTTTATTCAAAATTAATTATTTATTTTTAAAGTGAATAATATAACTCAATATTCAGTGAAAATTTCAAGCGTCTACCTGTTTCCGTTATCAATATCGAGCAAAAAAATCACGTTTGTTGTATGGAAGCCCCCTTAAATATATTTTCTATTCTGTTTTTTAGGTATATGTTATTATAGCGGCAACAGAAATACATCATCTGTCTAACTATCACGGTTCATGAGATACAGCCTGGTGACAGACGGACGGATAGACAGCGGAGTCTCAGTAATAGGGTCCCGTTTTTACCCTTTGGGTACGGAACCCTAAAAAATGACACATCTGACCTTATGGTTCTGATTTAAAAACGTAGAATGCAATACTAAGCGAGATGCCACGCTCTAATCATTTAGATGCCGATTTTCAACCTAAACACTTAAACAAAATGGCTTCGAATTCTGTGCTAACAAGCTATACGAATGGAGTGTGCATAAATAGCCCCTTAAGGGAGTAATAGTGATAGCATCCTAAGGTAGTTAATTAGGCATCCAAGCTGGAGAGTAACTGATTGCTATGTTATGGTTTTCATGTTTTTATCAAAATCTTCATCAAGTTCATTTTAAGAGTATGATTGAGCACTTCCGCTAAGGGGTGTGGTAGGTCTAGGGGTGTATACAAAATATCCTCATGGGTCGAAGTGTCGCCGACCAGTTTGTTGGCCCCCGTTGTGACTTTACAAGATAAGATAAGATAAGATGATCGAGCACCTTTCGGCAGTCTATCACATAATCATCTGCTCTATCATTCCTTCAAAATATTTCAAACATTTCCTGACCCATCTGTATTGACTATTGACAGGTGCCCATAGCAACGAGTTATGAATATTTAATTGACGACTTTCATTGTAATACCGCTACTGCCTTGACCAAATTGTTAGTAAGCCGTTTTCTTCCACAAATCATGACTAAAACGCTTGCTACTTGGAAAGAAATATTTTTACGGTGAAGGCCATTCATTAAAAAGCAATTAAGTAGAAAATACTTAAGGCAATACTTGAGGCAAATTGCACGCTAGGCCTTCGGTTGATTTATGAACAATTCGGTTTTTCTTGTAAAATAATATGAACCTTTTTATAGACGAAAATATATCTGGAAATTATTACTACCAAGTAGAAACTAAATGTGTACTTCTTTAAAACAACAAATATAGTTGGTTTTTGAAAAAAATAATTTAAAAAATGTTTTTCATCGCTTGTAAATATTTTTGACTATACCAATACTTTCCTTTCAACATATTGTGCACCCAATATCTATCTTGATGAGTGGAATACCTTTATTTGTCCATGTTTTATACTAGCTTTGCCTGCGGTTTTACCTGACTAGTGATGAAAAACGGTATTGATTAAATACATACAATATCCGTCTCCAGAATGTCAGCTATTTCTGTACAAAATTTCGTAATAATTACTTCAGCCACCATGAAAAGCCATAAAAACAGAGTTGTATTTGTTTTAGGTAATTTTTTGACGTGACGACGTCTAATAAATCGATGAACACCGGCTGCACGCACGAAAAAGTGTGACTCATTGTCCCGTTACGCTCATTGTCCCGTTACATAATCATCATCATCATTTCATCAACGTTTTGTTAAGACGTTGTCACGTTAAACTACCGACTTTACATACAACCAATTTTTTTTTTATTATAAAGATCCACGATTGGTCACCAGCTCGCCTAGAGATCGTCGATCTAGAAGATAACACGAAAATTCCAATATAGTAGCTCTTAGGAAACAAATATGGCGACAATGAATTCCATTCCTATGCATCAAGAACCTGGACCAGAATCTTATCTATTATTATAAGTTAGTATACTTTTTTATCAGCCCTGTTTGTACAAACTGTCCCACTGCTGGGCGCGGGCCATAGTCTACCACGCTGGCCAAGTGCGGGTTGGTAGACTTCACACATCTTCAAGGTCACTGAGAACTCTTGTCCTTACGATGTTACCTTCACCCTTTGAAGTTGGCGGCAATGAACAATACGCACATTACTTCGAAAACAGAGAACTACAGAGATTAGAGGTGGTGATTTAGGTATTCCAAAAACTGTTTTTTTCTACGTCTTTTCAATCGTCAACGAATTAACAGCTTTTCGTTATCAAGTAGAAAATCAGCACACTACCACCCTTATATTGTGGATTTACCCAATATTCGTACTAAGCGGTTTAATTCTATGTTTCTTATCGGTAGAGCGAAAGAGTGTAACAAATTGCCTGCTTCTTTGTTCCCTGAGAATTGCAACATTGGTGTTTTCAAGGTCAGAGTGAATAGGTATCTTCTAAGTCTGCGTGCTTCATCTCCGACCACATCTTCGATTTCCAACAGGTGAGTTGGGGGTCAAACGCGAACTTATTCGTGTTAAAAAAAAATACGAAAACCAGTTAAATCCTTTAAACCTGTTAACGTACGTAAACCCGTTGATTCAACGTTTATTGATGCGAGCGACACACGAAGATCTCCGAATACACCCAATTACCTCGAAACTTCCGAGCTGACCGAGCGAAAGGTGTCTTATCAACGGCTTTTTAATATCGTTAACGTGTTAATCAGGCATTAACAGTTTCTCGTTGATAGGAAAGCATTTGGATTTGCAAACCCGTTGTTTCAACGCTCAATGATTATTAGCTGTTATTAGCACGGAACTCTACGAATACCTATACATCCGAATATCTCAGAGCGTCCCGAAGTACCTAACTCGATCGTTCGGGTACTTGGGCGTTTCGCACCGCAAGTAATTCGAACCGCGCTGCGAATCGCCCATGTACTGTTTCTGAATGGGCCCAAGATATATTTTGGAATAGGTCGATTCGGACCACAAAGAAACGCCCCGTTGCTCTTTTCATAGGTCAGATTTGGACTCATATCAAAATTTTAAGGATTTCAATTATTTATTTGTATAGATGAGTAGAAAAGTGGTTCGTCCCACTTACTCCGCCTATACTGCCGAGTAAACGAGAGGGTGATTTTTTTTTGTAGTTTGCACGTGTCTTTTTGTTTTGATTAGTTCGGTCAAGGCCAATTTCCGGTGTGATCACCCGTGACGTTTTACTACTTATGTTTTTATGTGATTCTTAGAGGTGTATAAAAAGTAGTTATTGTTTATAGAGCTAATGTAATATAAAACAAATACTCTGGTATAATATTACGTGACTAAGAATCTAAAAGTGTAATTGCGTAGAAGTGAAAGTTTTATGGTAAATATGCATTGCATATATTGATTTTTTACGCGTAGATACAATATATCCACGAGCAAAAAATCCAGTTTCATCATTTCATAAAAGAAGGTGATAAAGGTATTTAATTAATGTAAATAAATAAAATAAATTTACTACCCAATCAGTCCTTAATCTACAAAAAGTTTGAAGTGAAGAACACTTCGTTTTAAGACATCCTTATACCCGGTAACGATCCAAAACGTTGACACAACACGTTATCGAAATTTCACTTTTTTTTAAAACCTAATAACTGAATTAACTGTTTTTTCAACCTGTTGATCGTTGTAGAAAAGCCGTTTCGTTAAATTGACGGATATATGTACTGTCAATGAACCACCTCGTTTCGTTAAATTGACGGATATATGTACTGTCAATGACCCACCTCTAACAGAGATGCGTGCCGCGGGATTACATTACTTACCTGAAACAAAAAATAATAATTTAAGATTTACCTTGTTCAAGAACGAAACTTAGATTTTTCTTTCTTAGCGAATTTATCCAGTGTTCTACCTCTACAGCGGGGAGAAAATTGAAAGTTTGAAACGTTCATAGAGTATTCCTCTCATCGAATCCCTGTCCCTCAATTCCCGCTGAGCAAACTTCAGGCCATTCCGATGGAATTCGTTACGGGTTTATCCAAGTTCGTGTGATCGGTATCATATAACGCTACATTTACATTTGTAGACAACTTCACCAGTTTGTTGGGTGTGTGCTGATTTCAAATGTTGCCTGCAGAGGGAAGTTGGAGTGTTGGAAATTTACAATTTTCAGTGAAATTGTGCGCTGGTATCGTATTTTGAATTTAGAACCTAGTATAATGGCAAAAGAATAAAATAAATAATATCGACCCACATTCCTGTTGCGTACAGCACAAGAATGGAATTCTTTGCCGCCATCTCTGTTTCCTGAGACCTACAATCTTGGAATTTTCAAGGCTAGAGTGAATAGATGGCTTCTAGATCGACGAGCTTCATCCTCGGCCGCACCGTCGCCTAACATAAGGCGAGTTGGTGGTCAATCGTAGATCTATAATGTATAAATAAAAATAGGGGTAAGAAAGAAACATGAAAGAATTCACGTTTTTTCGCTGCTGCTCCCACAGGAAGATCCTTCATCACTTCTTATAACACAAATCGAATATCGGACAGTTCCGCTATATGCTTATAATATTTTACACCAAATCAGGGAAAGAACTATAGTTTTTAATTATTTTAAGGGAGATCATGACTTCATGAGCGCCATTATACTCAACGTAACAGACTATCTTTTATCGCGAGTGGCACGATACGTGAGAAAGACAAGGATGAGGAGCGGTGATTGGTTAGGAAAAAAGGAGAAATAACTAGTCTTCTGTCATTTACTTCAAATCGCAATTTAGCGTTAACAGAATTTTTAAGGCATAATTAAATTTAAGTAATAAAATCTAGATGACTTCTACGTTACAGCTCCGAGCTATTAAAGATGTTCTCTTTCACTGAATCGTTGAATTTATCCTTTTTGTATACAAAGTCGGCCACATGAAGCGAGTTGGGGGACAATTCTAATCTATATAATAATGTAAATAATATTTTAGTTTAAAAGCTGGAATAAACGACTTCAAAAAACGTACTACGTACGTTTGTTTACTTGGATGACAAATTTTTCCACTTATTTTTGTATTAAAACCAAAATACTGAAACGATAAAAAAAAAAAAAAAAAGATATACCTAACATTAAATTATTTTTGTATTAAAACCAAAATACTGAAACGATTAAAAAAAAAAAAAAAAGATTAAACATTAAATTGTTTTTTTCTGTTTTTTGAACTAAAATTATTTACATCTTACTTTACCTGAATTTTTTTTTTTCCAATACCAATTCCCTATTCCAATACCTATAGTTTGCCTTGTCGATCATACCTAATCTATTGACTAGGTATGATGAGAAGTCCATAGACCTCTAATTGAGAAATGTGTAATAGTAATCATAACATAGATTGCCCTGATCAAATACGTCATCATGTAAACTACCAATAATACATGCATGAGAATCTATTATGTGGGCTAATCTACCGCAATCTTACACTAATATATTATGTATTATGTTGATTTATTTATCCCGATTAAGGCGCCAGGGTATGTGCCAGCCATCAGGCTGTGTACTGTTTCAGCTAAAACAATATTAAGTATATTATTTCAACTAGAGTTAACTTAGGCTAACTTAACTTAGTTAATTTCGTTAGTTCAATGTTTCTTAATAGTTGTTATACTTGAGTGTATGTATTAGACGTCAGTTCAGGTCAAATGTTTTACCTCTGAACTATAAAAATAAAATTAAAACTTTAGTTAAGCCTCGGCCTCGGAGTCGAATTTGTAATTGGCCAGTTTTTTCACTTTGTTGTATCACAACCATTAAAATAAGCTATTTTAAATCTTCTCATCATTTCTCTTACTTTTTTCGTGCCCAGCAGTGGTACAGTTTGTATAAACAAGGCTGACAATTTTTTTTATGTAATTTCAAAATTTTATGGAAATGAAAAATTTTGGCAAAATATGTTTCATCAGACACGATCGGATCAGATGGGATAAGTATAGATGGATCGCACCTTCAAATTTAAGAATAAGCTATTTCCTTCCGCGTGGCGAATAGTTTCTTTTAACGTTTTCTTCTTCTAGGCCTACGTGCTTCATCTTCGGCCACAGTATCGCTTTCCATCAGACGTGCTGGTGGTCAAACGTAGAGATATTCTATAAAAAAAAAAACGATACTCTGTGACGTCACAGCGAACAATTTTTAAAGTTTGCTCCGTGTTCGCTCCGAACCAATCGTGTAAATACTATTTTAAGTTAACGATATAGATAAAGATTTCTATGTAATACAGAACACATTTTCTATTAAAATACTTTTTAAGCTATTGCATAGCTTCTATCGCGGGCCTTGAGCGTGGAGACCGAATCCAGAAATTCCGTAACGAAAATAACCTAATGCAGTAACGCCGATACAACCAATGCCACCTAGAGGCGATTTGCAGAACTAAAGAGACAAGCGTGATATTTCAAAAAGTCATTAAAAGTTCTGCTATTCATCGATAGATGGCAAAACTAAAAACTAAAAAGTATCACCGCTTTGCCGGTCGGAGTGGGGGGTGTTAGGAATACTGCATAAATAAATAAATATATAATTATAATTACATAAGTTGATAAAAAATGCTATGCAATAGCTTTACCGCGGCAGTCTCCGAGTGCCACACCTCTTTTTTTTTACTTATTCATCATCATCATCATCATCTCAGCCATAAGAAGTCCACTGCTGGACATAGGCCTCCTCCATTTTTACTTATTATCTCTCTTTAATTAATTTCTCTCTTTAATTCTTTCAGTCGCTCAAAAGTAATAAGCAAACAACCCATTCCAAGTCCTGTCTTCATTGTTCCTGCTGCGTTATTTGAGTACGGTTCCGTTTTCTTACGAATCTTCATCAGCGTTTTTACAAAAATATCACAGAAATATACTTTGCATTTTATGCGAAACTTAAATTTCAACAAATGAAACAAAACAGCGACGTATTCCATGGGTATAACATAAATTCATTCCCGTTGGAAGCCATCCAGTGACTATCTGGAGCACAAAGCAAGGAGAGCTGTACACTTGTATACAGAGTAGATGATAGTACAAACGTACAACTTACTTTTAGCCGACTGCAAGCAAGCGGGTAACAGTTTTTGAATGTATGTGTTAAACTAACACATCTAGTGTCCATAGTACAAGCTATGCTTAGTTTGGGCTAGATGGTGTTGTGTGAAATGTCCACCAATATTTATGTTTTTATGCTGCCTAACCGGCTAGACCTATTTTTAACACGCTTTTATTAGGTCGACTTGTATGTAATGAAATCTAAGGTAACTAATTTAACCATCTTCCAAGGATCGTAGCGTCATGAAAATTGGCAGCTGTATGTAGTTCTGATGACAATATAATAATATGGTACTGTCGAACTGATCTGATGATGGAGCCGGAAGATATGAACTAGAACTTCATGATGGAACATCGTATCATAGCTGTGTTTGGATTAGTTAGAAAAGTCTTGTAATGAACTTTGACCACAATAATTTGTAGCGTGTTTTTTAATTTTTTTAACTGTGATTTATTATTGTCAGTTAAGTGTAAAATTGCCCTATAAACTATTATTTCAAAACAATAGATTTTGTATGCATGCAATGATTGCATTTTTATCGATGCTCACTGTTTGAAATTGATTAAAACTTAAAAAAAACAAAATGGATGCGGATTGATATACCAAATTGTACAACAAAAAAAATGAACCACATTGCTGTTATTTGCAAAGTCCAAATATTCCATCGACCGTTTTCTTAAAACTGTTTTTTCTTTTTTTATAGGAGTAAGATTACTGTGCCTACTAAGATAAAAACTATTTACACAAGCTTATCTCGCTCTTAGCCAGTTTTTAGTATTTGTAAATTTACATATAAGTAAACCCTACAATCTTGCCAATTTTGAGATTTGTTTCTGTTTACCATTCAAAAGATAACGCCATTTGATTGTAGGACAGACAGACAGACACCGTAGTCTCACGAATAAGCTCCAAGCCTAAACAGATGTTTAGTTAGTCACAAACCGCAAGTTGAAAATCTGTCACCAAGCGTTGAGCGTGGTGTGTTCAGACTTCAGACAGGCTTGCGGTCTTGAACCACATTTTCTCATATCATCAGATCAGAACATGGAATTTAATTTGTTAATATTATCTTAGACACGCTGATACGAGTTTGTTTTCTGTTGATTGTCTACTCAGTTAGTTCGAGCGAAACACTGATATCAAACCAAGGTTGTGAGAGCGGAAAGAATGGCTGCACTTTGATACTGGGTTCCACTTTTGTTTCTACACCACCAATAAAACTCTTTCCAAAATAACTGCTTTCGCAGATTTTGGCATTTCTTTTATTTCGTCCAACATATTCCACTGATAATTATGAGAGCATACGTAACTATTTTTATCAAATTTTCACAATATTTAACTTTATATTTAACTTAAAGAGACCTGATGGAAGCGGCATGCATCCAGCGTCTTCCTGCCACTTGTATGAAGTCGTCTGTCCATCTTGTTGTACCGAGTATTACAGGGTAGGTATATTTTTTTAACCAACTTCCAAAAAGAAGGAGGTTTTTATAATAATGTTTTGTATAGAGATTTGTAACCAAAAAACTTGTAAAACTTGTTGATATAAAATTAGATGGTATCCTAATTTCAGAAAACATATTTTTTCACATTGTACCGGTGAAAATTGTCAATTATATATATAAAATAACAAAAATGCCATGATATAGCTTTACACTTACAATTATAGTTTAAAAACTGAAACAACCGACTTCAAAATACCCAATTTAATTTATACAGATGACATTTTTCTCAGTTTTGTTATAAAAACTAAACTACTGAGCAGATTTTGATAAAACGCATATGAGATCAGCACTGAAGTAGGTAAGTAGCCTACCAAACATAAAATGATTAATTAAAATCAATTCATAATTGGCGAAGAAATCGCAAACATACAAAAAAAACAGTCGAATTGAGAACCTCCTCCGTTTTGAAGTCGGTTAAAAACTAATACAAGCCTGATTTTTAACCGTGGTGTATTGTTTCAGTGGGCCCGACCCTCCAGGCCAAGTACCCGGTGGTGATGTTCATCCACGGAGAATCGTTCGAGTGGAACTCCGGGAACGTGTACGACGGCGCCGTGCTGGCCAGCTACGCGGGGCTGGTCGTCATCACCATCAACTACCGCCTCGGGATACTGGGTAATTATAACAAAACACGAACGGTGAAATAATATAGTTGATTCAAATAAATCATTAATAAATTATAGTTAAAAAAACTGAAGCAACTGACTTCAAGATTATAGTTTAAAAAAAACTGAAAAGAAAAAACGACTTAATAATACGAAATTCGTTTACTTGGATGATATTTTTCCAGTTATTTTGTTATAAAAACCAAAGTACTGAACCAATTTTGAAAAACTTATATGGGACCACTTCTGTAGTATTATTACCTACCAAACAAAAAAGTACAAATACGTAATGAAGTGCAAATACGGAACCCTACCTTGTACGTGACCCGACACGCACTTGTCCAGTTACTAAAGTTTAGATTTAGATATTTTGGACGCTGACACTTTTATTTAATAAAAGGAGGCTGGCTGTTTACATTGCAAAGTCAACGTAATTTCAACAGCATTTTCACCCCGAGGTCTTGACAGTATCAAAAAATCACGTTATAAAACAAGCGCCATAGCAATCCAAACTTTAGCATAATAGGTACTACTCAATGTCGAGCAAGAGTCTCTAAGAAATGTTCCAACGTTTCGGTGTCCCCATTTTCTCATGCTGAGAACCCTCAACTCTAACTGTCAACTCGAAAATACTAAATCTCTTGAAACTTTAATTATTTTACTGGAGGATCTGAGAAGTAGGTTGAGCGGATATAAGTAATGAGTTTCTTCCTTAGTTTTCATTCTCTTGCAAACAGTAAAATGGCAAATAAATGAAATTGTTGCCAGTGGCGGTATAAATTGGATTGCACCGCGCAAATCTAGTTACAACCGGTTTTAAGTCGTTAATAGGCGGTGCTGACGGAAGATTTTAACTCGTAAAGTTTGTTATCACTGTCATGCATTCATCTTAGGTAGTCACGAGTGATCATTTTAGAATATAATAAAAATGATCTAGAGCTTTGAACAAACGGAGTTTGTGAGTTTGTGTTTGCTACAAACTTTACTATGAAGAGTCAGGTATAAATATTATTTAAGCTTACCGAACAGTGCGGTGCGAATATACGAGCATAAAAATGGGAATTATTTTTAACCGACTTTCAAAAACAAGGAGATTATAAATTCGGTCTGTACGTTTATTTTGTTCATCTATTACTCCGCCAATTGTACATTGAGGCATTGATTTTGATGATTCTTTTTGTATTTGGTAGATCATACTCCAGAGGTGGTCCCATAAAATTTTTATCAAAATCGATGCAGTACTTTGGTTTTTATAACAAAATAACTGGTAAAATATAATCTAAGCGCCTGTAGAGAAGTGAACAGCAAGTAGCTTAGGTGAGTAGGTATATTACGTATTTTGAAGTCGGTTTTTTAGTTTTTAAAACTATAATATTTATTTATCTAAATGGTTAGATGTTGTGCACAAAATAAGTGTTGAATGTATGAAAAAAAAAATGGTACTAGCATTTATAACGAAATTAAAAGGAAAACTATCACAGTTACGTATGTTTTACAAGTTAATGAGTAATAGTCTATCAAATTAAAATAAATGTACGTAAACAATTAAGAAATGATAATTTCGTGCAATCTTCCCTTAAATAAGTTAAATCATATGTTCATTGTATCAAAAATGATGTCCAGTTCACATAAATCGTTGTGCAAATACCTACGGAACCCTATTTGCATGTGGCCCGACACTCATTTGGCCGTTTTTTATTACTATGATTATATTGAAAGGCTTCGAACCCAAACTGATGGAAACCCATCAATAAGCTTGGCATTTTTCTGGAGGAAAATATTGCGTGGAAACCTAATTGGCTAGCGAATTCTCGCAGGCTGGAAATCTATCTCCAGGCTTCTAACTGTATATTCCAACAGCTTTACTTGAGAGGCAGTTCTCTTTGCAGTCACTTAAGGTGGTTCGATTTCATAAAAAAAGTATTTTTACTAATTTTGATGGAATAAAGTTTAGTTTTACAATTAAGTAATTGTTTTTGACTCTATTAACGGTTTTTATTGGCGGCAAATCACATTTGTTGAAGAAACAAGGTGAGCGCAATATCAAAAATATCAATTAAATATTTATTTATAGTTTTCAATAAAAAATTATTCCTTACATCACTTAGACTTCCAAAAAGAACGGGGTTCTCAATTTGACTGTATGTTTGTTACGCGACTTCGCGAATAATGACTTCATTTTGATATATTTTTTTGTTTGGTAGGGTATAGTTCAGAGGTAGTTCTATAAATTATGAAAATTAATAAAAAATAATAATAATAAAATAAATAAATAAATATTTGTGGACATTTCACACAACACCATCTAGCCCAAACTAAGCAAAGCTTGTACTATGGAACTAGATGGCTGATAGAATACATATATACCTTTTTTTTGTTGTAAATATATACATATGATACATAGAAACACCCAGACACAGGACAAACATCCATGCTCATCACACAAATGTTTGCCCTGGGTGGGGATTGAATCCACGACCTTTCAGTTCAGCAGGTAGACGTAAACACACTACCAACTGAGCCACAAGGCCAGTCAAGCAGTAATTGGAGCAGTACTTTGGTTTTTATAACAAAATAACTGGAAAATTATCATCCAAGGAAACAAATGATAGTGCTAATAAAGTGCTTGTAAAAGTGCGAATAATAGTGCTTTAATGAATGACCGTGATAGTTTAAAAAGTGCAAGAAAACAAAATTGCATATTCTGGAATCGATTATATGATTATAAATAAACATAAATGAAGACCGCTAATCTCTATCTAAGCTAATCACAATTGCTTCTTTATAAAATTATACTCTTTTCGAGCAATCGAACCACCTTAATATCTGGCGCTGTATCTGTCATCAATGATTTAAAAAACAGTGCTCGCGAAGTATCTCATTTAAAAAGCTGAAAATGCCTTCGAGAGCATTTAACTAGTTTTGTTTCTCTCAACCTAATTATCTTCTAGCCCTGGGACTATGCTCTCGTCACGTGCCACTCCACTTAATTAAACATTTTCTTGCGAAACTTTTCAGTACAAAGTAAAACAACGTTTCGTTCAGAAATAATTCTTGCTGCTACTGAAATTGAGTTCAATATTGCGATTAACGATCAGAATGGAATTTCAATAAAAATAATTTCGAGCGGAGTATTTTATGATTGCGCTAAGTGAATGTATGTTGATAAATATAATTACAGAAAAAATATTACAGCAAAAGTATTAAAGTATCATTCTCTGTAATAGTTTTGCGTTATTTTAATTTAGTTAAAAGAACAATCAAACACCAAATTATTAGCATTACAGCGCTTTTTAAGCGTAAACAAGGAACTCTTATAGTTTCGCCATGTCCGTCTGTACGCGGCTTTCCTCAAATACTATTAGTACTAGAAAGCTGTAATTTGGCATGGATATGCATATTAGGTTATGCCGAGAAAGTCATAGAATAAAATCTTGAGTTTATCTTAAAGCCACGTATCCACTAGGCAACATTTGGCGCGCGACATGTGCCGCTCAACGTCCTATCAACAGCGTATCAAGCGTAATGAATTCGATTTTTATATTTGGAACCGTTAATAGTTATGCCTATACTGTTTGTTTATTGTGTTTTTTAAATTATTTTTATAAATTCGAAATTATAACGACATTAAAAAAAGTGTAGAAGCATAACCATTTATGATTTAAATCAGATAAAACCCTCCCTTTTGCTTTGCTGTAGTCGGGTAAAAAAAGGAACCGGTAAAATTGGAAACTGCTTTGGTATTAGAAAAAAGTTTTTTTTTATTTGTACGAAAAAGAGCGCGACAACGTTTCTCTTCACTAAATATGTTTGCGGTGTGAATCTTCTGTAAGTATACAATTAGACATAGACATATATTTATTTATGGAAGACACATAACATCAAGTAAATATTAAACTACAAAAACAAAAAAACAACGGGTTGCACTCCGGGAGTGCCGGCAGAAGTGAAAACTAAAAATAAAATAGCAACAAGACTGACTCGTGAAGGATTTGACCAAAGATATTGTGTTTCACAAACAACCCCTACTCATCGCTGTAGTACGCGAAGCGTTAGCGTATTTTAAGAGTATACAGCGCCATCTAGTACGTTGTTATAGAACTAACTTTATTGTATGAACAGTTCATATAGAATAGAATATTTTTATTGACCATATAACTACTTATGTTATATTAGGCACGTCAAAGATACAACATCAATATTATGTAATATAAAAAGGAAAAAACATGCTGATAAAAAAATACTATCATTAATCATATTTTTCTAGTACTTATTAATCATTAATTTCAAACAAGAATGAAGATTCTGTGAGATGCATATTCATGAATTCATTAATGGAGTAAAATGGGTTGACCTCAAAAAAATATTTCAGCTTCTTCTTGAAATCATTTGCATGTAGTTTAGTTAGAACTCGAGGAAGTTTTTCAAACATGGCTATTTTATTATTGATTCCTTGTTTCTTAACTTTAGAGAGTTTCACTGTCGGCATGTACCATTTGTCATTGTTCCTTAAATTATATTTAACATTGGATCGCTCTTTCCTTGTTATTACTAAGTTACCCATTTCGTCGTACATTTCAAGCAAGCAATTATATATATACAGTGAAATCACAGTCATTATTTTATTTTTCTTGAAATAAGGTCTAGCAGATAAACGTTTTCTTAGTCCGAACATAGTTCTTATGGTTTTCTTTTGAGCTGTTAGAACTTTTTTTATGCTAGCGCCATTGCCCCATACAGTAATCGCATACCTTATTCTTGAATGTATGTGAGCATAATACACGGACATAATCGTTTTTTTGTTTAAAAGAGGTTTCAATTTAAGTAATACATAATTTGCACTTAATATTTTTTTGCATAACTTATCAATGTGCGCCGCATGACTGATTGTATGGTCTACAGTATATCCCAAAAAAACATTCTCCTTGATGTTTGTGTCGTCAGCAATACCTTTACGAGATTGGTATCGCATAACAACTTATAATAAAGTTAGTTCTATAACAACGTACTAGATGGCGCTGTATACTCTTAAAACACGCTAACGCCTCGTGTACGGCGCTTGTACATACAATAATGAACTTTAAATGCTAGAATAGGTTTCTGACTGTCCGTCTGACGATCTGAATATCTGACGAGAGCTTAACATTTTTTACCCTTCCCAAAAATGACCAACGCCGCTAAAGAAGTTTTCACTTCATAAAACGCTACATTATATAATCAGGTATTATGTATCAATACAAAGAACATTCCTACATATTTTTTTAAAAGAAAACCTTGTAAATATTGTACCGAGGACATTCTCCAACAATATCCCTTTTACCTGAAATGTGTCGATATTTTCTAAGCCGCTGTTTGCTTAGGTCCCTTCATTATGACAGATAAGAGCCGAGTCTCTTATTTTTTGGTGTTCTTTATATCTGGGAACAATTGGACGCATATAGATACATGAGGGTACAGTGACCGCAAAATCCTATAATACGAGTTTAAAATTAAACAAATTATAGTTTAAGAAACTGACTTTAAATTACGCAATTCGTTTACTTGGATGAAATTTTTCCAGTTATTTTGTTATAAAAAAAAAGTGCTGAACCGATTTTTATAAAATTTATATAGAATTACCTCTAAAGTAAACAAACAAAAATCAAAAATCACTATTAAAATCAATTCACAATTGGCGAAGTAATCGGTGAACAAACATATAAATAAAAACGAAAGTCGGTTAAAAGGAACATTTTTTTTGTGAAAACAAATAACAAAATTAACTACTGAAAATAAACAATTAAAAATAACAAGCTTATAGTCTCCTCCTGCGTCAGTTTGAAACGTGGCTTTATTTTCAAGCAATTTAATTATTAAAAAAAACTTTCAAACTAGTAATTATGTATTTGACAAGTATCCATATTAAAAGATAAACACAATACCCATTATTATTGATTCCTCCAACATTATTGATACAGCCTACACGGCTCGATCGATTTTGATGTGCGAGGTTTCTTTAGATTTGTATCATCACATATGTTATCATATAGAAACATACATACATACATACATACACTAGAAAAACATAGCCCTCCTTCTTGCGCAGCCGTATAAAAATACCTTTTACTTAACCAGCTCTCTTATCACCAGGATTCCTCAACGCTAACCCCACACCGCACCTGAAAGCTCGAGTGGCGAACTACGGCCTCATGGACCAGATAGCAGCCCTGCACTGGGTGCAGCAGAACATAGCGCTGTTTGGGGGAGACGCCGGCAATGTGACCATGCTGGGCCACGGTTCTGGAGCAGCTTGTATTAATTTCTTGATGATTTCACCTACTGTGATGCCAGGTTTGTGTCAACTACATTTTGCCTGATGAAAATGCGTTTAACGTCTGTCTATATTTTACCGACTTCAAAAAGAAGAATTAACAATTCGGCCGTATTTTTATTTTTAAGCTTTCATACTAATTTTATGTTTGATGCAGTCTAAATCCGTCGTAACTGAAGAATTGAGATAAGATATATTTACACTTTAATTGGAAAAGAAACTGAAAAAAAAAACATTTTACCAAAGAATTCGCCAGTCTTTGCATTTTACCATACCACATTTTAATACCGGATACGAAAGTGTATACGTAAATGTGAGTGTGAGTGTGAGTGTGTGTGTGTGTGTGTGTACGCTTTACCTACACAAAAAAAATATTGTTTGTAAAGTCGGTTTACGGGCGATAATTTTACGTGTCGTCTAGATGCGTCACAAGCCGAACGCTTAGGCCGATCGTGCTTCTCTATCGCTTGTTCCTCCGCTCGGCTCAGGCGGAACGTGACAATGAGTCATGCTTTTTCGTGCGAGCAGCAGCGTTCATCGATTTCTAAGACGTTATCACATCAAAAAAAAAAAAAAAAAATGTTAGGTAGTAAAGTTGCTATTCATACTGCGTATCAGACATTAAATCGTATATCTATAAGTATATGTTTAGAAAACTCAAAAATCCCCGACAAAAAAGCATCTGAACTGATTTTGATTAAATATAGCAAAGACACTGTCGATAAAATCCTTTTTAAAATAAAAATAAAAACTTACTTATACTCGTAACACCCGTCTTTTTGGGTCGGGGGTTGAAAAGAAGCTCTCAGATCAACTCGCAGAATATGTACAAATATTCATTGCTACTCATAAGCATACTCTCAAGATATATAGACGTAAGGAAATGCTTGACATTTACAACAAAGTACTCGCCCGTCTTGTCACTTATCATAAAACCATACCAAAGAAAATGCCGCTGGCGAATAAAATATTTATCCCAGCGAAACGGAAACGTAACGAGATATTAACCATTAACTGCCATCCCGGCCTTCTTCCGATCTTTAATTAAATTTTGTTCCAATTACTGAATCCATCAGAATCTGTGAATCCGTCAATTAAAACTGTAGCAATTTTCACATTTCAGTGCAGTTTGAGCGGACAGGGAAGGAGGTTATACCAATTTGGTGTGTTAGTTTGTTGATTAGGTACGATACGAATGAACGTTTTATATAGCTTTAAATTGTAAAAATAGTTACTTGTTACGCTGGTCTGGAAGCAAAGCTTTCATAGAAATTAAAAAGCTGATATAATTAAATATATATACTTACTTATGATATATAGAAACACCCAGACACAGAACAAACATCCATGATGATGAGAAATTAAAATTACATGAATAAAGTATTTTTTTAGCTTACTGTATACTTATATAATCCTACGATCTAACCTAGCATGCTAGGTTAGGTTAGGTTATTAAGAATTACCAATCTTAGGATTTACAGTAGTTCGGGCTTTTACAGTCACATATATATTTAAGTTTTTTTTTTTGCTGCAGGTTTATTCCACCGCGCAATACTTCTATCAGGATCAGCACTCA
The DNA here is from genome assembly GCA_947563715.1 of Lycia hirtaria. Classification (NCBI taxonomy): domain Eukaryota; kingdom Metazoa; phylum Arthropoda; class Insecta; order Lepidoptera; family Geometridae; genus Lycia; species Lycia hirtaria. Next base: position 34,763,165 of record OX387375.1, read on the forward strand.
GTTCCTGGGCTCTAGTGGAAGACCCAGTCAGTTTCTCCGTCCAGCTGGCTAAACAATCTAACTGCACGCTACCAGAAGACATCGTCAAGGACCACGAGTTGATAGTGGACTGCCTCAGAGAAATAGCGCTCGAAGAACTCATGTCTGCAGAAATTAGTACACCGAGCTACCTCACCGCATTCGGTCCATCCGTTGACGGAGTGGTCGTAAAGACTGACTACGCAAAAGAATTACTAACTTTCTTCATACCGAACGACCTTCAAGGCTTCACTAGCGTCTCGGGAGTCAATAACTTCAAAGCCGACAAGCGAACCGGGGATAGGACTTTCGGAATCCGAGGCGGACAGAACAAGTATGATCTTTTGTTTGGAGTAGTCACAAGTGAAGCGCTGTGGAAATTCTCGGCTCAAGATATACAGAATGGCTTCGAAGGCGAGAGAAGGGATCGAATAATAAGGTGAGGTCTGATGTTTATTCAGCAAATTGGTGTTTGAACGCAGGGGGTCGGTCGCAGGCTACATGCGAATAGCGGATAATGAAAACGAGGAATCGGTATCGGATGGTATTGGATACGGCGAACAATAAGACGTTATTGGTGTCATTGTTTTTGATGGAATAGGTGTTTTACCGGGCGAGGTACGCGGGGACAAATGTTGGGGTATTGTGGAGTGACTCAAGGGAATATTCGAGGAAAATAGTATGTTGAAATAAAATTGTCATAGATGTTTTTCGAGTTCCGTAAGAACTCCATCCTCGGCCACACCGTCGCTTAACATCAGGCGAGTTGGTGGTCAATCGTGGATCTATCTTCTATATAAAAAAAAAAAAAAAACTACGAGGAACCATTTAAAATTCGCCACGTTCGCATGTCTGCTTGTTTGTCCATCTGTATGTCACAATTGTTTTATCCAGAGACTATTAGAACTACATAAACGAAATTTGGTAGATCTGCTTAGTAAATTGCACCAAAATGCTTTAGTACAATTTAAAAAAAAAACTGGAGTGGCACCTTAACCATGTAAGGAGGGGATGATTTTTTTCAACTCCACATTCTCATGTGGAGTATCGATTGCTCTTTTAAAATAAAAGTAAGATTTCATATTTAATTTTCTTCTCAGATGTGACATTCGCAAAATATAGGCCTCCAAGGTGAAAAAAAAAATTGCCACTCTACAACTTCTAAGCACAACACGGTCTTGGCCACTTAATTATCATTTAAATTTATATAAGAGAATTTAATGATGTCGACGAACTCTCCTTTTTTAATATTCTTGAGTTATATAAATTCTGAAATAAGGGATAACGAGATACAACATTATGATAGAAAAAAATGGAAAATGTATTTCGCTTCAAAAATTCGAGAACAAGAAAATAAAAGGTCACGTATAAATCTTTAAATGATTTAATGTAATAAAATCCCTCTGGTTAAAAAAGTGCGTCCCACGTTTTTGCAGCTATTTGAAGTTTGTGATGTTATAATTATTTTAGAAGGTCGTTGTGAATTCTGTCTGCGGTTATAAATAATTGAATTTCTTCTTGTTTCAGGACCTACGTCAGAAATGCGTACACATATCATTTGAGCGAAATATTTTTTACAATTGTCAACGAATATACGGATTGGGAGAGGACCGTTCAGGTATGATAATATTATATTGCACTATAAATTTAATAGATAGATAGATAAACTCTTTATTGTTTACACCTTAACTAAAACACAAATTACATAGTGAAATGCTAGTGAAACAACAGGCGGCCTTATCGCTAAATAGCGATCTCTTCCAGGTAACCTTGGGATGGAGAAATGATAATAATAAATAGATGGTGAGGTAATTAACAAAGAGAATAAAAGAGAGAGAAAAAAATGTATGCAAATATGCAATTACAATACATAAGTACTAATACAAGTTACATCATAATACATAAATTAAATGAAATATCTATATTAAACTAATATATATATACATATATACACTTAAATACTTGTTATATTCAATAAGATAAAAATAAACAATGAAAATTGCAATGAAAAACAGAATCAGTGAGGTGGTAACTGATAAGTGTATTGTACTGGAACTAAAAACGTGGACTTATCTATATATATAAAAATGAAACCCGTTTTCCGTTGTCACGACATAACATGAAAACGGCTTGACCGATTTGGCTTATTTTTTTTTTGTAGTTTTCTAATACTCTGTACAAGGTTCTTACGGAAACAAATATTAAGAAAATCTCTCAGAAAGATTGAAAAATATACATTTAATTTTGCATATTTTAAAAAACGCGCGTAACGAATGTCAACGTCATTCAATTTAAAACAAAAGAATCTGTGACAACACATAACCGCGTTAATAATAATTTTATATGTTTTTGATAAAGTTCGTTTTGTTTTAAAGACTAAGTGGTTTTTTGTTTGCTAATAAGTGTTTGTTAATCACGGTAAGTTCACTTCACTTCATATCGATTTTTGGTAACTTTTGGTGACTACACAATATCACCGGGTCAACTATCTAAAATAATTTGACATGATAGACGTTTACATAAACTTTACAGGAAAAATAAAACGATGTCTCTAGGTAGCAGCACTCTTGACAATTATATGTACTTGATTGACGAAATTTTGTTCAGAACTCTCCGACTCTCTCTTGGTCGGTTTTGTGACTATTGACGATGATTTGACATTCGACTTCTAGACGAAACGAAGTTCGCCGGGTCCGCTAGTTCGCAATAAAAAGAAAAAACTCCATTGGCAAGAGTTATCCATTGGGCTACTGGAAACTCGACATCTTTGCAAAAATGAAAAAAAAAAAAATGCCGGAATGTTATTTCTTTTATCTGTAAAACGTTTTTTATGTAAGATAAAACTACGATTGACAACCAACTCGCCTGATGTTAAGCTACGATGTGGTCGAGGATGTCGTCGAGGTCGATCTAGAAGATATCTATTCACTCTAGCCTTGAACATCCAAGATTGTAGTTTTCAGGAAACAGATATGGCGGCAAAGAATTCCATTCCTGTGGAGTACGCATCATAAACGTGGACCGATATCGTTGAGTACGGATTTTTGGCATTTCAACTAGAAATGGGTAGTAATTAGCCGACTTTCTGCTAGTCCTGTAGTGAAATGGGGGAGGGTGGAATTAGGTCGTCAAGCTCTTACTAAAAGTCGTGATCTCTTAGTTATTATATAAACATACATATACATCATAAAAGCATGCAAAATTATGCAGATAATACTGTACAAAAAAGCAAAGTAACTCCTCAAAATCAAATCCTACAAGCAGCTTACTCGTACTTGCTTAATGTTCATTATTGTCCTATTAGTAAAAAAAATTACATGGGATGGAAAAGCTAAGTATGTACCTTCTGTCTAGAATTTAGTACATTCTGAATTCACTGATACAAAAAGCCTCTCAGCCTGTTCTAAGCTGAAAGTTTGTTCAACACGGTCGACATACGGTGATGATGAGTCGGCAGCCCCCATTTGGCTTCAAGGAGTGCCGCTCTCAGCACGAACGCTGCCAAATTCCTATTGTTTTGAGTTCCGTGCTCAAACTTTGCGCTATAAGCAGAATATCAACGGGACCTAGATTTTTCTTGCAGATTTGTATGTGTATTATTGAGAAGCTACTTAGACATTTCCACGTAACACTAAGCGAATTTGCAAAAGTCTTGGTAATGCAAGTTTTTTTAAATGATTATTTGAGAGATTTGTACATTATTTTTTTTTATATATTTTGAAACAATTTCGGATTAGTATGAGGTTTTGCAATAATTTATATACAAGCAGTAGGAATATGCTGGTCGCAGAATGCTTCTAACCATTCTTTTTGGAAATCCTGGGGCTGTGTCAGTGACAGTGGAATTTTTGATTTGATATCAGTAATTAAATAATAGAATACCGTTTTTTTAACAACACTTCTGTCCCACTGCCCGTCAAAGGCCTCTCTTCCTTCTTTCCATTTTTCTCGGTTTTTTTTATCAGCCCTGTTTGTACAAACTGTCGCACTGCTAGGAATGGACAATCTTTTCATTTGTGAGAAGGGTTAGGCCATAGTCTGACACGCTGGCCAAGTGCGGGTTGGCAGACTTCACACATCTTCAAGGTCATTGAGAACTCTCAGACATGTAGGTTTCCTCACGGTTAGGTTTCTCGGTTTAGAGCTTCCTTACTCCAGCTGCTACAGTGGGAGTCAAGCTCATCTTGCCATCGTTTTTTGGACCTGCCTAGGGGTCTTGTGATGTTCGGTACCCAGAAAGTTGTTGTTTTTGCCCACAAGTCTTCGGGAATGCGGGAGATGTGTCCAGAGTACTGTATTCACTTAAAATACTGGTTATATTTTTGTTCGAGTAAGTTGTGTAACTGTCAGTACTGCATTTCCTAGCCGCGCATTTAGGGTGACTACCAGATGTGTTTTATACGATAAGTTGAAAATGATAAAGTTCCCGATGTTTCCATGTTAGTTCCTCTTATAACTCTGACGTTTCAGTTTATTGTATCACTGTTTTGACATAATTCTAGTTCTGAGTACAATTAGTTTTATAAAAACGTGAATTCATTCATGGGACAAGCTCGACTCTCTGATGAGCTCTGGGGGTGAAGGTTATTATTATTATTTATTGGCGCAGCGACCCAAAATGTGTCTTGGCCTCCGATACTAGACGACGCCACTCTTCTCTATTTTGTGCACGTTCGTGCCAAGCATGAACATCCAGCTCCCTCATATCTTTCTCCACTTCGTCTCTCCATCTATACTTGGGGCGCCCGACGGGCCTTCTCCCTTGCGGGATTCCCAAGTAGGCCCTTTTTGTGGCACGATCCTCCCCCATCCTTTCCAAATGGCCGAGCCAGCGAAGTCTGTGAGATTTTGTTTCTCCAATAATATTGGGCTCCGCCACCAGCTCTTCTATTTCCTTGTTTTTACGGATCCTCCAACTGCCATCTTCTTGTCTTACTGGTCCCAGAATTTTTCTGAGCACCTTGCGCTCCGCCACTAACAGCTTATTTTCCTCTTTTTGTGTTAGTGTCCAAGCTTCACAGCCGTACATAAGTATTGGTCTTATGACTGTTTTATAAACACGGATCTTTGTGTTTCTGCTGATCAACTTGGACACCAATATCTTATGCAAAGCTGCACTACAGCGGAGGGTGTTCTGAATTCGAATCTCGATTTCATCCTCTCTGGTGTTAGTATCTGTTATAGTGCAGCCAAGGTATTTAAATTTCGCTGTGCCCTTATATGTTATACCGGCGACTTTTAGATCAGCTCTGGCTTGTCTGGTGTTCTTAAAGCGACGCATGTGAAGGTACTCAGTTTTGTCATTATTGATTCTTAGGCCTACTTTTTTGCTTCTTCCTCCAGGATATTAACCGCTTCTGCTACTTCTTCCTTTCTTTCTCCTATAAGGGCAAGATCGTCTGCATACCCTATCACCTTATGCGGACCGTTCATCTGTACTCCGCCGTCTAGTGCTAACACTTTTCGCATGACGAATTCGAGAACGAAATTAAACAATATAGGTGACAGAGCATCGCCTTGTTTTAGGCCGGACACCACGTCGAATTCTACCGTTAGTTCTGCGCCAATTTTAACGACTAATTTATTATTTCGTGTGGCAGCCTCTACCATTTTGACAAGTTTATTTGGGATTTGAAAAAATCTGAGAATAGAATAGAGAGATTCTCGGTCTATACTATCGTAAGCTTTGGCAAAGTCAACAAACAATGAGTGGATATCTCCAGCATACTCCCACTTCTTTTCCATCAGCTGTTTTAGTAGGAAAATCTGATCAACTGTACTACGGTTTCGGCGAAAACCACACTGGTAATCACCTATAATGGCCTCAGCGTAGGGTTCAAGCCTTTTCAGCAATATGTAAGACAGGATCTTGTACGCAGTTGGTAAGAGAGCTATCCCTCGATAGTTTGCACACTTTTTTCGTGATAGTTTGCACACTTTTTTCTGGGGGTGAAGGTAACACATTCAAATAAAAAAAAATACACAAATTGGATTGGGTTGGGTTACAATCTGGTATTAATATGAGAAAACTTCTGCACGAATAAGGAGAAGCTAAACAAATTGTCATTTGTTTTATTAGGGTGGAAATTTGTGTTTTGTCAGGAGTGCCTGAAGTTGAACCCGGAACAAAAGAATTTAAATTTGAACTACGAAAATTAGGGTAGAGATAAATTCAAGTCCAATTCTTTCCATTCTTCGCTTTTTCCTAAATATCTACACATTAATTTGAAATCATTTTACAGTTTATAAAGGTAATTTTGTAACCACTAATGACATAAAAACGGCTTTGACCGATTTTCTTATAACATAGCTAAAAACAAAATTGTCGATTATATCCTCATCAAAAAAACGGTAGATCATAAAATCGGTTTAAAGTCTGTTCAGATATAGAACCAATGTGGCGTTGAAGGCGCTGCTGTTCTTATTTCATTATAATGTTCAGTGGATTGGATACGTTAGTTCAAATTTTCTGCCACGATAGTTCACTATGCAAACAGATTCTTTTAGTTTGGGAGATACAATGCGACGGACAAACAAGCAAATGCATACGTCAAATATTATAACATCCCACGTTTTGTGTCGCGGGCTGGCTTTATTTAGTAATCACGACGCTACGATATAACTTTTCCGAGACATTATATAACCAATAAAGTTTTTAACCTTATTTATAGGCACTAAGATACAATATACGTTAACATTCTCACGGAAAATGCATTCTGTCCATTAACATCAAGCCTGGTCTTTACGTCCAAGTGGTAAAGTACAAAATGGCTGACAGTTTTTATTAGGTCTGCTCCTTACGATACATCCGGCTGCAAGTCTCTTGGGGAAAAATGATACGTGGATCAAGCAACGTCGGCAATGTTTCGCTGGAAAATGTCATTTGCTTTAACCGACATCGAAAAAGGAGGAGGTTATTGATATCACCAGTCAAAAAAAGACAGCTTTGCTAGACAACTTTACGAAGCAACTGAAGTTTGAGTACTAAATGCGACTGACAGTTTTTATTTTTTATTTTATTGTTAAATATGATTATACAGGATTTCATGTTATATAGAAGTGAAAGTAACTTCATTTGTTTTTGAGCTATTTACGGCTGAACGGATTTTCATGAAATTTGGTACAAAGATAAGTGAAAAGAACAGGCTACATTTTGTTATCGTCATCATCATCATCACAATAGGCTTCAAAAAGACGTTTGTTACCACATAATTCCGTCACTAATAAAATTATATGAAAAAAACTGGGCCTCCTTTGATTGTATTATCCTTATTTATTTAGTGTTGCACTGGCCATGTTCTTCAATTAGTCCGGTCAAATTAGACTAAAAAATAGGGGTGAGGTTACAAAAATTCCCACTTGGCTGAATATTGGTAGGATTGTTCAATACACTATTATAAAGGAAATGTGAAAAGTCCTCATCTATCCGGCACGTGCAAAAATATTTACTCGGGGTCAAAGGTCACAAAAACGGGTTTTTCGCGATTTCCAGCAAAATGGTAAGTTTTATCGTAAAATTAGCTCAAACAAAAAATGTAGATCAGATAATTATCTATAAAAAAATTCTAAATACTTTTTTTCCTAAGAGCCACCGTTTTTGAGATATAACGATTCAAAAAGTTGAAAGAGTTGTAATCGTCATAATATGTACAAGTACACCACGTATATACATCACTGAAGCCGTAATACAAGCAAAAATATCGTTCTATCGGTCAGTGTGACTTACACATATAAAATATGAAAACGCGCTAAGTACACTACCTCAAAGGTGGCGTGGAAACGTGTGCATATTATGACGATTACAACTCTTTCCACTTTTCGAATCGTTATATCTCAAAAAACGGTGGCTCTTAGGAAAAAAAGTATTTTGACATTTTTTATAGATAATTATCTGATCTACATTTTTTGTCTCAGCTAATTTTATGATAATACTTACTATTTTGCTGAAAATCGCGAAAAACCCGAAATTTTTTTGCACGTTCCGGATCGATGAGGACTTTCCTTCACATTTCCTTTATAATAGTGTATTGAACAATCCTACCAATATTCAGCCAAGTGGGAATTTTTGTAACCTTGGATATATCTAAATTGACCGGACTAAATTCAAAATCCGGAATATAGTGAAGTATACAAAACACACAAATGAAGAACAATCTAGAACCCAATAATTTTGGTTTTTCAATTTTTAAATAACGTGGCCAGTGCTAAATTGTACAAAGGAGGCCACATTCCCATAGTTCTAATTTCATCAAAATTTATCCAATAGATTGGTTTCTAAAACGAAATTTTATTGCGCATTATGAAGTCGATTGTTTCAGTTTCTAAACCACGACCTAAAAGGAGGGGTGTCATAGGTTTAACGTGTGTATTTTTATATTTGTATGTCTGTGAATTTGTGTGTCTGTCTGTGTATCGTAGATCACAAACGGGTGGCCGATTTTGGTCTAGTTTTTTTGTTTGAAATAAATTTATCGAGAATGCTCTTAGGTATGCTTCAACATATTAGGTTTCTAAACGTAAATACTTGTTTTAACTACATATAATAATTATATCACAACTCTACATAACAAACCAATTCATATGCATATTACATACTTACCCGGAAAACAGTACCGTCTTTGGCAGTCGGGTTAAAATGTATCATGAAGACAAACTGTCGAGATTTAAATACATGAGTTCATTCTATCATCGAAAATTAATTAAATGTTTTTTCCTGATATATTTAAGCGTACTCATACGTATCCACGTTTTCAGGGTTCCGTACCTCAAAAGAAAAAAACGGAACCCTTATAGGATCACTTTGTTGTCCGTCTGTCTGTCTGCCCGTCTGGCCAGGTGTCAAGACCTTTATCTCGGTAACTCGTAACGGTATTTATTTATTTATTTAATTAACTAAAACGGTATTCACCAATTACATTGGTTAATATACATTACATACATATAATAATAATAGTCGGCAGCGGAGGACGTCCTCGCCGCGCTGGTCTTTGTGGCGGCGGTGACGTCGGAGGCTCGCTTTCCATGCTTGACACGCTGCCACTGGAGTTGCGAGGGGTCAGGACCTTCTCGCTCTCGAGGAGGTCCTGACCTGAGGTATCGTGTTGAAATTAAAACCATATACGCAGATCTATAGTATCTTGCTGCAGAAAGAAAAATAAAAATTTTCAGTTTTCGTAAAATAAAGTTACAGTTGAATATGTCGTAAAAAACGCAAAATTCGACACTCACAAAGGAATCAAAACATATGGGGTACTTCCCGTTGACCTAGAACTATGAAATTTGCCAAGAAGCATTGTGTTAGAGTAAACATATAGGAAAAAATCCCAAAACAGGATATTTTTAATTTAATCACATTAAAATTGTGTCTTTATGCAAGAAATGAGGGTCCAAATTTTAAAGTTCTTTAAACGTGAAAGAGCTTCATTAGCATAAGCTAAAACAGGTTTTTAAATATTTTTACGATGTATATTTTTCGGTTTATGAAGGAAAATATATGATTTCCCTCTTTTATCTACTAGTTTGTACGGGACCCTCGGTGAGCGAGTCTGACTCGCACTTGTCCGGTTTTATTTTTTTATTTTTTCATCATAACTATTTCAGTACTATTAAGTAATCTGAGTCATCAATAAATTAGAAAATATAACTATAATTCTATTTCGAGAATAAAGTTCTGAAGTGTCTTTTTAAGTTGAAAGTTTTAAATTATTTTACTTGCGAAAATTAAGAAAGATGACTTTATAAACTAAGTTTATTAATATCAAGACAGACTTTGTCTCTTAAATTAAACTGAAACTGTAATGTTGTTAATTTATTAACAGGTTGATTGAATTTTGCCATTAGTCAAAGCTCTTTTGGTTGTTTCAACCATAGCTAAAAGTTGAATTAATGGAACCAGAGAGCTGATTATTATTTCTTTTTAAATTTATGCCCGTCCAGTCATGCTCGCTTATATAAGTGATATCAGAGTTTTAAGCTGAATTTTGAATAATAGATTCATAATTTTTGCGTGGTATCTAATTGCGCTTGGAATAAAATATCGAATATAAAGTAACCGATTTGTTAATCTAAGTTATCGAATATTTCATTTTATACACGGGTCTAGCCCGGACCTTTGAAACCGAGAGGCCTTGTTACAAATGTATAGTAAAAATACAGATTGGGTATATGGATGGACTATTGATGGATTACTGTACAATATGGAGTTTAACAGATCTTGGCTATTGTGATGGAATGTTAGTGACTTAAAAACTAGGCTAAGTATAGGCTGATGCTCTCACACAGCAGGTAAGATGAAGTACCTCTGTGTGAGAGCACCAGGATGAGAAAGCCGTTTAGGTTGTAGGGGGTCATTTAGAAACATACATAAATACGTACATACACTCGACCCTCCCTAATTACCCAAAGGTATCCTAGTATTACATTTTTGAAGTGAAAACTTCTTTAGCGGCGTTGTGCATTTTTGGGATGGGTAAAAAATGTTAAACTCGCATCAGATCGTCAGATCGTAAAACGGACAGTCAGAAACCTATTCTAACGTTCTGCATTTAAAGTTCATTATTGTATGTACAAGTGTCCTTCAAGCATGACGTCATTGCTTATTTTCGACACATGCACGTAAGACTCTTTATCTCAATAGGTTAGAACACCGATATAAATTTCAATTTGTCAATCGGAGGGCGGAAGTTCAAATCCTTCACGAGTCAGTCTTTTTACTATTTTATTTTTTTAGTTTTAGTAGTTTTTCTGCCGGCACTCCCGGAGTGCAACCCATTGTTTTTTTTTTTTTGTTTCAAAGTTTCCTTTCCCTTCCAGCACCCTATCAACACGCGGGACGCAGCCGTGCTGGCCCTCTCAGACGCGCAGTACGTGGCACCTCTAGTCCAGACTGGAGACTTCCTGAGTGTCGCGAAGAGTTCTCCTGACTCTGGACCTAATGCTTTTTTCTACGTGTTCGATTACCAGACAAAAGATGGTGACTATCCACAAGTAAGTATTTATCTGACTGAGCCATCGTCGCTTTAAATGTTTAATTTTTCAATTGATTTTATAAAGTCAGTGATAAGCATAATTTGGATGTCTTTGAATTGCGAGTAAAGTAATTTAATTTAGTCAAACGCACTCAATCGTACACTAAAAAGTTGCTTATGTAAAACAGAAACCAAACTCTCATATTTCTTATGTACTAGTGATATAGATACCTTATTTAATCTAAGTATTATCTTGATTTGGTAAGGATATAGATATTTTATTACGCAAGAGAAATCTACGATTGTCCACCACCAACTCGCCTGATGTTAAGTGACGGTGTGGCCGAGGATGAAGCTCGTCAATCTATTCACTCTAGCCTTGAAAATTCCAAGGTTTTAGTTCTCAGGAAACAGATATGGCGGCAAAGAATTTCATTCCTGTGCAGTACGCATCAAGAACGTGGACCGATGTCGCTGCGTTTTTTTGGGATTATTTTTATTAATATTCTTTAATTTTGAATAAGTAACCACAAGTTATATTTGTAAGTGAACATTGTACAATGAATATGTGCAATACTAAGCAGTAATGCTACTTCGCCAGGCAAAAAATAGATTATTTTCTGTACGTCTTTGTTAAAAAAAATATTCTCTAATGATCTCTTTAAAACAATATTTTAGTCACAGTCTAGCTTATTTTGTAAAGGTACAAAAATAGTCTATTCGAAAGACGACAAATAATAAAAATATTACACACGATCTTAACACCACTATATCACGAAGCTTGGTGGGTGCGGTACAGAAACTAGTAACAACACACAATGTTGCATATACATAAAATTTAGTACAGCTTCTCTAAGCCACACCGTAACTATAAAGTGGATGTTCTGTTTACCATGGGGAATGCTACGGCGCTACGAAGGCACATTGCTACCAAAGCTCTACGATGCTACAACGTTGCGGCAATATGGAGCTACGGCATTACGACCTTACATTACCATGCATTACGATGGACTAATATACAGTAGTACGTGCTTCACTGTGTATTTGCAGCCTTTAAATTTAAAATGCTCTTCCCGTTTCTTTTTCATTTTCATTTTATTTTTCGTCTTCTTTCTCTTTCTTTTTCTTTTTCATTTCACGTTGCGGCAATATGATGCTACGGCATTACGACGTACATTACTATGCATTACGATGGACTAATATGCAGTAGTACGTGCTTCACTGTGTATTTGCAGCCTTTAAATTTAAAATGCTCTTCCTGTTTCTTTTTCATTTCTCCCCATTAAAGTTTTAAGTTCCATATAAACGAGATAAAGGTCTACAAAATTTAATGACCGCCATAAAACGGTTCACAAGTAATTTACAAACAAAATTACATACCTGCAAAAAAGGGGGCTTTGATCATAATGAATTATACACTTTTGGTTAGTATTACACGCCCCTAATTTTAACATATTCAATTAATTAGTGTCTGACGATTTTTAGAATAATGATAAAATAAATAACTAAAGCGTTATTTTCTCTGTTAGGTTACGTAAGAGTGACTGAATGAATTGATTAATTTTATTGACTTTTACCAGGGAACTAATGTTGTTGTTGCTTACAATGTTAAGCGACAATTGGATATTAGTCATTTATACCTTATCATCATTATTGTGTTTTATTATTGTCAATAGAGTACTAGTCACAGTCGAAGCTAAAAAAAACAAGTCACCGTCCTCATCATGCCCTAAGTAAAATACTTGTGACTTTACTGAGGCTTCTATAGAATTTTGCCAACAACATGAAAATACACCTTTCACCGCTTTATTTCACTTGTTAAGACCCATGCACTTGACCGAACACCATAATTTTTACAACATCAACATTCTAAATAGCCCGAAGTTTAATAACTTTAGAATAATAAAGCAAAGCGACGACATCTTGCTTTAATTTACGCCAAAATTTGTATTCCCACTGCTACTAAAAAGTTGCATTAGTCCGGTCAACAACCGGACTAATAATACATTATTTCTGACCATACAACCGAACTTCTGCTACTAAAGGGTATTTCCCAGGGAACTGGCAAAAGTAATATGTTTAAAACTGGCATCGCAATGCGTGGATGCCAAAATATAGATTGTTATATAATTATTCCACGTACTAAACTTAGCACTTATACTCTTATGTACTTACTTGCAATACTTATTTCTTTCCCAATAAGTGTTATTGTTTTATTTGGCCTACTTCAATATTTAGATCCTAACTTTCTACCTCTGGGCCACAAAATTGGAATTTGGAGCTACTACGCTTAGAGTGAAATATAATGGAATGAGAGAGTTTCAAAACAAAACCATCTAGATACAACCGCTATCGCAACTTTTGGACATTACCGCCACTCTTAGAGTAAATACACTTAGAGTGATAGTTTTACATAAAATTATATTCATAGATGAAGTCAAAATTATATCAAAATTTTGTATATGACTATCACGTATTTACCGTCATTGAGATGCACATGAAATTTCGAAATATGTTTCAAAGAATAAACGTACAAATTTTTTGAGATTCAGAATTTTATTTTGCTAAACATGGTAATAGGTATATTATATATTACAAAAATAATATACAGGACGGGTTTTTTGAAATGTTGTTACACATTACCATACCCGACAGAGCGTACAAATTATGCAAACAGACTGAACTCTCATTATCAAACCAATATCATTAACGTAGTACCTACACTATCAGAAAGTCACTATAGATGAATTATAATAATATTATGTAAAATGTCAATGTTCCAATATATGTCCGGTATTAAGTATGTCAATTGTAATACTCGTAGTTAATAGTAGAATATGCATATATTTGTCACTGAGTTAAGAAGTGAAATTGAGTCAAATTTTACTTACTTCTCGTACGAGCAGAGAGACAGCCTCAAAATTCTGATTAAAATTGTATCAAACTTTTTTTTATTTTTTTATATAGAAGATAGATCTACGATTGACCACCAACTCGCCTGATGTTAAGCGACGGTGTGGCAGAGGATGGAGCTCGTCAATCTAGAAGATATCTATTCACTCTAGCCTTGAAAATTCCAAGATTGTAGGTCTCAGAAAACAGAGATGGCGGCAACGAATTCCATTCTTGTGCAGTACGCAACAGGAATGTGGATCGATATCGCTGAGTACGGATTTTTGGCATTTCAACGAGAAATGGGTGGTAATTCGCCGACTTTCTGCTAGTCCTGTAGTGAAATGGGGAGGGTGGAATCAGGTCGTGAAACTCTTGCGCACATTACCCGAAATGAATCCTGTAGAAAATAGACAGACATGCTACTTTACGGCGGTGCTCGAGACTAAGTAGCTTCTTGGCAGCTAGTTTATTGTCACCGATTAGCCTCACAGCTCGCCGGTCCACTGATTCTAAAGGTTCCAGCTGATACTTGGCTGATCCATCAAAAAGGTGGCAGCAGTACTCCATACACGATCGGACCTGTGTTTGATACAGATGAAGCAGTTGTCCCGGTGAGAAGTATCGCCTAACCTTATTAATGATGCCAAGCTTTTTACTAGCCAGCTTAGCCTTAGATTCAAGGTAGCCCTTAAAGTTCATTGTTGGGGTTAACTCTACTCGTATTATATACTTATTACGCCATTGCTTTCGAAACACAGTGTATACTAGTTCACATTTAGCATGTATTTGATTTTTTGTATCAAATAAAGGTATTTGTATTTGAAAAAAATATATATTATTAATTCTGTGACAACCATTAATCACATCTATAGAAATTATTTTTCTCTTCATTCATCTCTATTTCTCTCAAAAAAGAGCACGCTTCAAATAGCAGCATCGTGGCCTTAATAAATTTATTGATTAAGGGTATTAATAAATTAATTCTGTGCCTAACCCTTTTACACAAGTACTTATATTCCTTGAAAGAGCCTTCATGCTCGTAATGAAAATATATTTTCTATTTAACTCATACTTTATCGTTAATGGGGAGTGTGTTATTGTAGTAAAGAGGGCTCTAACGGTCGAACAACCTTTGAAACGATTACTTTGTACTTGGTTAGAGTTTGATCGGATTTTGCTTATAAATTAAGTGTAATATGTTTATAGAAAGAATTGATTGAGGTCATATTTCAGTGTGGTATTGTTTGGGAAATAATTTTAGATACATCCACTAATGGAACGTTTAATATAATAATTAATTGATCTTTAGAAAAGAAATCCTCATTTTTAACCGACTTTAAAAATAAAGATCTCAATTGGGTTGTATTTTAAAATAATAATTATAGTTTAAAGAACTGAAGCAACCGGCTTCAAAATATCTAAATAGCATTTTTTCAGTTATATTATTATAAAAACCAAAGTACTGAACCGATTTTGATAATATTTATATGGGACTACCTCTGAACTATTACGTACTTAACAAAAAATAATCATCAATATCAAGTCATAATTGACGGAATCAAACATACAAAAAAAAAGTCGTATTGAGAACCTCTTTTTTGGAAGTCTGTTAAAAATATAACACACACGTCGGTTTTGAGTCGAAATATCCGACTATTTTAGTTTTAACAGTTTTCGGCGGTCTTCTTCGAAGGAACAGCATAAACGTCACTCTTGGTCGGCTGGCGGCCCACGTGACGTCATCGATTGCATGTGGGTGGGGGTAGGAAGGTGGTCGTCTTGCGTCGGTTCAGCTAGGATAGTCTTCTAAAATAGTATTGGAAGACAGCTGGCATACGAGCAGATGTGTCATTGTCTGGGGGTGGTGCCACAATCACACTGCTCTGCTGGAGGAACAGCCAGACCCCCATTTACACATACATTTAGTCTCCAACGACCAATTATCATGCTTAATACGATGTTTACTTGCAGCGAATGGGCTCGGTCCACGGCGAAGAGCTCCCGTACCTGTTCGGGGCTCCGTTGGTAGACGGCTTGGGCCACTTCCCGAAGAACTACACCAAGTCAGAGGTGGCGCTCGCGGAGTCTTTTATACAGTACATGGCGAACTTCATCAGGAGCGGGTAACTATTTTTTTACTGACTCCAAAAAGGAGCAAGTTTTCAATTCAACTGTATGTTTTTTTCGTATGTTTGTTGACCGAATAATTCGCCCATTATAAATTGTTTTTATGATTATTTTTCTCTTTGGTAGGTCATATTTCAGAATTGGTTCCACATAAATTTTATCAAAATCAATTCAGTACTTTGGTTTTTATAACAAAATAACTGAAAAACTATGTCATCCAAGTAAACGAATTGCATATTTTGAAGACGGTTTTTTTTCCATGTTATTTTTACTATAATTATTTAAGTTGTTGGTTGATCTTTTAGAATACAATTTATTATTTCCATTCAGTTGCATAAAACACACATATACAAATAATCGGCCAAGTGCGAGTCGGACTCGCGCACGAAGGGTTCCGTACTATCATCTATAATACTACAAAGTTTAGTTCTGTTAAAATAACGAGAAATCAACGAAATTGCAAGTAGTAAATTGCAAACTTATAGGTAGGTTTTCGATACACATCCGGGCAGCATGACGACGCTCGCGCGAATACGCGCGGCTATGGCTCGCTCCGTGATGTTACCTCCCCCGCTACCCGCGCGGCCGTTGCTTAGCAACCGCCTTGCACTCGCACCACCACCAAACCGCGGCGCGGCGCTCGCACCGCGTTTAGATGCACGGATTATTTTCATTTTGTGAGTTTTTATGTATTAGATTAGGTATTTATTTTTATAGTTAAAATATTTCTAAATATTTACTTACAAATATTCAAGTTTCTTCCTGTTAATTAAGATCAAGTAAAAATTGCTTAAAAATTACGTTTATTGTATCGGAGCCCCCCTTTAATATTTACTTTTTTGAAAGGTAATATACAAGTGAATATTCTGTGAAAATTTGAAGCGTCTACCTGTTACCGTTTTTAATATTGAGCAAAAAAATACGAAAAAAACACGTTTATTGTATGGGGACCCCCCTTAATATATTTTTTTTTAAATTTTTAGTATTTGTTGTTATAGCGGCAACGGAAATACATCATTTGTGAAAATTTCAGTTTTCTAGCTATCACGGTTTATGAGATACAGCCTGGAGACAGACAGACAGACAGACAGACAGACAGCGAAGTCTTAGTAATAGGGTCCCGTTTTTACCCTTTGGGTACGGAACCCTAAAAACACCAATTTCCCTTACGGGTTAGACAGAGCATCAAGTATCATGCGGTCGTTTGAAGCTACATTTGAACCCTCTAACCTTAGATGGTTAAATGGAAGGTAGATGATGTTAGAGGGTTAGAGGGTATTCGAGGGTAAGATCTACAAAATGTTGTATTGCAGTGATTAGAGGTCAGCTCATTGCCTACACAAGCGCCAATTTCCCTTAAATGCGTTTTCTGACTTTTTCTTTTACTAAAATTAAACGTAAATAAAAGAAAATTTGTATTTAATAGTGGTTTAAAATGTATGTTGGTCCCTATGTAGGTTAGGTAACAGTTTGCAATTTACAGTTTCCATGGTAAAAGACAAATGCTAATGCTAGACAAAGTAAATGCTAGTTTTTTATAAGAGTGATTGTTGATTTTCGTTTTCGGTTACTAATAAACTACCTTATATATCGTCACTCCATGGCGTCATAGACGTTGAACTAAATTGCAAAAAAAGACTAGTCAACACAAAAATAAAAACCGGACAAGTGTGAGTGAAACTCGCTTACCGAGGGTTCCGTACAAATTAGTAGATAATAGGGAAAAATTATATATGTATTATTTTATATTTATCTTTATAAGCCGCCAAATTACACATTGTAAAAAATATTAAAAACCTGTTTTAGCTTGTGATAATGAAGCTCTTTCAAATGATACCATTGATACCCCACATGATACGGTTAATTCACTTTAAAATTTGGGCCCTCATTCCTTGCATAGGGACACTATTTTTTTGTGATTAAATTAAAAATATCCAGTTTTCGGATTTTTTCCTATATATTGTGTACTATGACACAATGCTTCTTACCAAATTTCATAGTTCTAGATCAACGGGAAGTACCCCATAGGTTTTGATTTCCTTGTGAGTGTCGAAATGTGCGTTTTTTACGACCTATTCGGCTGTAACTTTTTTTTTAAACTAAGAAATTTGATTTTTATTTCTGGAGCAAGAGACTATGAATTTGCGTATTTGGTTTTAATATCAACTCCTTACCTTCACGCGTTCCCGAGATACAGGTCTTGACACCCGGACGGACAGACATACGGACGGACAAACGGACAGACGGACAACAAAGTGATCCTATAAGGGTTCCGTTTTTCTTTTTGAGGCACGGAACCCTAAAAATCATCTAACTCCTCGACTACGTGGACGAATTTATTGATACCGAGTTGATGACCAGCTTATACCTAATTTAGAGGTAGATTATTTTTCTGATATTTGAGAAAATGTAAAATGTCTTTTCGAATCTTAATGGTTCTCATCAAGCAATATTAAAATCACCTTATTGTAACGTAATAAAATGCAAGTCTTAAAAAATATCTTCTGGATTTACGTGTCGTCAAATCCCAGGTGTTATATCCTGAGTCATGTGCACCGATAACAGCTGACGAAAGTAAAAAACGGTTTTTACTTTTAGTCTAGTAAAAATAAGATTTGTGACAACATAAAAGACAACTAAGTATATTGTTATTTAAATGAATGTACTGGTGTTTTGAAATACATTTGACACAATTTCATAACCATATTATAAAAGCTAATTTTGTTACCTTTACACGCTCAAACGGCTGAACCGATCGTTATGAAAATTTGTATAGATATAGCTTTGGACCTGGAGACGGACATAAGCTACTTATCATCATCATAATCATCCCCGCTTTTCATAACTACGCGAGTGAAACCGCGGAACACAGCTAGTCTATAAATCGGGGATTTTTGTTGATCTATGATTTTTAGTTATTTTCCTATCATAATTTCAAAGAATCCCCCCAGTTGCAAATACTGTGATCTGCTCCATACAAACGGATTTATTTTTACTAGACTATTTGTTGTAGTTAACTTATTCCATGCCAGGTCATAGCATGGTACTTAATCACCTCTTGTTTTGACTGTCGACGTAACCGGATTAATGTTAGGTATATGTATGACATACCTGCGTGTTTGCCTGTGGCATCAATCAATCAATCAATAAATCAATAACACTTTATTGACACCACATAAAATAATAAGACAATAAACACATAAGAAAATGGCACAAAAGGCGGTCCTATCGCTAAAAGCGATCTCTTCCAGACAACCTTGGGATGTGATAGAAAAAATATATGTAAAGGTGGGCGGTGGTGCTAATTCAGGAGTAAATACTCGTGGACTATAATTAAGTTAATAAAAAAAGGAAACTATTTTTAATATAAATTACTTAGAAATAATACATACACAGATACATACATACATACATAACTATCTGGCATCGTAGGTTCTAAACGGTAACATAACTGTGATCCAAAATTAACTTGTATAAGTCTTGCTTGTCTGATTCCGTTTTATAGAACTGTTTAATTCCAGTTGTTTTACTTGATACGACATTCTGATTCCATTAGTTTAATTTGCCAAACAATTATTAGGTGAGATTCGTTTGATTTCTGTTTTATTATATTCAGATATCTGCTTTACAAAGATTCGGTTATTTATCAGTTTTATTCATCATTACTCAAAGTCAAAGTCAAAGTCAAAGTAAATTTATTTGCATAAAACTTACTAGCTACTTACTAGCCTACTAACTTACTTAAGCATTACTATATAATTATTACAAGTTATTGAGAATAACTTCTATCAAGATTTAAAAGTAATTAAATATTATTTTGTAACAGTTACCTAAATGGAATTATATATATATATATAAATAATAATAATATGAAGGCTCTGTCCCGCTGCCGGCGGCACGCTAGGTTAAAGTTTTTTTTAATAATATTTATGTTTATATTTTTATTGAAAATAAAACTTAAATGTATGATTTAAGATGAATAATAATATAGGTTAAGTTCAATGACATGTATTATTTATAAGACCAGCATGTATCTACAAACATACTCGTATGTTGCAATTAGTCAGTTAATTAGTTAATTAGTCAGATTAACAACTGTACTGTCACCGCGGCAACATCTCGGTTCATTAGCTCTTCAAAGTATTTTATCAAATAGTTGTCAAAAGTGATTACCTAAAAGCAAAATATATATGAATACGTAGCCAATAAAAAGACGCATGTAGTGAATATTGTTACACAAAAATCGGTCCAGGCACAACGGAGATACAAGTGAATATATTTCAAATTATTTTACTAACGGTCGCTGCTACTTAAGCCGGGCAACCCAGCAGCCATATGCGCCGTGCGCTGTGATCATCGACGCCGCGCGTGACTCGCAGTGTAGTGCGGCAGCATTTGGTGCTCGCTGTGTAGTGCAGTAGCAATTGACTACCCGAAATTTTACGCATAATATTTCGCAGCCTGTCGTTGTCATTTGGGCCTTGATGATGCCACTAAAGAGAACTCCACCTACTACACCCGTTACACCGACTATAACTCAACTACTGGACTCTGAGCCCACTACAAATATGACTCCATCCAAAATCGAAAATACTACACCAAGTAATTTAAACCGACCGAACAAAAAGAGGAAAAATAGTCATAGCAACAGTTGTGATGACATGTCGAATTTTATGTCAGATATTAAAAAGATGTTCGAAGACTTTAGAGACCAGCAACAACTGAGTGTCAACTCCTTGGTTAACAATGTTAGAGAACTCAGCCAACAAATTACGTCGATGCGGGATGCAATGGATTTTATAGCCAAACAATACGACACGGTTATCGAGAGAATTAATACCTTAGAAAAGGAACGTAACCACTATGTCGGAGCTATACAAACATTGGAAGAAAAAATAGAACAAACGGAGCGGTACCAGCGTGCAAGTAGCATAGAAATAAGAAGCATTCCAAAACCGACGAATAAAGGTGAAACAAAATGTGATCTGTTGGAGATAGTCCAAAAAGTTACCAAGGTCATAAATGTCCCACTGAAAGATATGGACATTAAAGACGTTTTCAGAATAAGTACAAATTCAGTCACTCCATCTATAGTCGTGGATTTTACTACCGTATTATACAAAGAGAAATTTCTTCAGGCAGTAAAAACCCATAATATGGCTAACACAACAAACAAACTGAATACCAGTAACATCCGGCTGGAAGGACCATCTAAACCCATTTACATATCTGAAAACCTGACACCAAAAATGAGAAAACTTTTCAAACAAGCTCGAGATTTCGCAAAAAGTAATAATTACAAATATTGCTGGTGTGCTCACGGTAAAATTTATATGCGAAGAAACGACGGTGGTTCACATGCAAGAGTGACATCAGAAACAGACCTCATAAAATTAAAGGATACCAAATGACTAATATTGTTAATGTATTGTATAGTAGTAGGACAAATCTCTTTGTTTTATCAAGAACAAATTACTTTAAGTTTAGATGCACTTAACGTCGAGCATTTTTACAGCCCACACTTACTTGCTCTCATAATGACTATTGAACTTAATTTCTACTCTCTATCAACAACTAATATAAAAACACTCTTGTCTCTTTTTGCCTGTTCTACACAACAAAATCATGCCTCATATAGTTGCTGTCTATTGTTTTGTATCCCGAACTGTGACAATGCGCCCTTGCTTTACCAATCTTCAAAATGCTTAGCATACAACAGTTAAATAGTGAAATAGAGGAACTCGCTATAGCCGACTCTCGGATTTGCTCTGCAGAAGAATGTCAACAACATATAATTAAAACTCCTAAATCTTTAACGATATTTCATGTAAATATACGCAGCATAAACGCAAATTTTGACGAACTAACTATTTTACTAACTAGAATTGATATCCCATGTGATATACTTGTGCTGACCGAATGCTGGCTAAGTAAAGTAAATAATATACCCCCTATAAGAAACTATGTCAGCTATAAGACAAAATTTAAAAATCAAAACGATGGCGTTATCATATACATAGCCGAAAACATAAAACATACCATTATTGAACCAGATATTGTAGACTGTAACTGCATGTTGGTAAAATGTGAGCAAGATGTGATCGTAGCAGCTATTTACAGATCGCCGTCTTTTGCATGCCCAGATAGCTTTCTGAATAGCCTAAATGATCTGCTGGAGTCGTTGTCTACATTTAAATCCATCATACTTGTTGGAGACATAAATATTAATATTGATCCAAAAACCTTTGATAAATATAAGGAATGGTACTTAGATATTACTGCGTTTCATGGGCTACTGCCTACCCATACCCTACCTACTAGAGATGGAAACTGTCTTGACCACGTCTTCCTAAAGTCTAATTTTAATAATGCCTCTACACTGGTCCTAAATTCTTTTATAACTGACCATGCACCGATACTTATAAATTTGCAATGTTCAACGCTCTCCATCGGATCACGTCAAATGGAAAAAACAAAGCTTGATGTACACGAGATCACATTAGAACTATCAAACACTGATTTTACGCCTATACTATCTTGTACGGATGGAAACATTGCTGCTGACTTACTTATATCTGTAATTACTAAAATTATTCAGAAACACACAAAGGTTGTAAAATTTACTCGTAAGAATAAAATAATTAAGCCATGGATGACGTTGGGCGCTTTGAGATGTATAAGACATCGGGACAAATTACATAGAGCTCTAAAGAAAAATCCAGAAAATATGGCCTTAAAACTCACCTTTTGTCGTTATCGCAATTTCTGTACCAATTTAATACGAAAATTAAAAATTAAATATGAACGCATAGAGCTTCAAGGAGCTGAACGTAATCCTAAGGCAACTTGGCGTGTGGTAAAGAGCATAGCAAATATAAAATCTAATTCTTCGTCTTCAACTGATCTCTTAAACATAGATGGCGATCCTCAGGCGTCTATAAATCGAGTGAATGCGTACTTTGCCAACATTGGCAAAGAACTGGCAGACAAGATTATAGGTAATAATTATAGCAATGGCTCCTCTAAAGTAACCGATCAGTCGTTAATCAACTATCGTGATTCCATGGTTGTGCTCCCAACAGATTGCAAGGAACTTGACTGTTTGATTACTGGACTACGGACTGACTGTGCCACTGGATGGGATAATATTCCAACCAAAGTTTTAAAATACGGACGCCAATATCTTATTCCTCCTTTGACACATGTTTTTAACCTATGTATTTCTGCAGGCATTTTTCCAAAGGCGTTTAAAACCGCTCTAGTTCACCCTATTTTTAAATCAGGTGACAAATCTAGCGTAAATAACTACAGGCCAATATCAGTACTGACCAGTCTGTCAAAACTTTTCGAAAAACTCCTGAATAAAAGACTAGTAAATTACCTTGAAAGTAACAAAATAATAGCGGATAATCAATATGGCTTCAGAAGAGGGAAATGCACAGAAGACGCAGTCCTTGAACTTACAAACTCTGTTGTTCGACACTTCGACTCAAGAGAAAAGGTTGTGTGCATTTTCCTCGATCTGTCAAAAGCTTTTGACACGATATCCGTGCCCATATTACTCCAAAAGATGGAGAGAAGTGGAATTCGAGGCACAGCCCATGGCATCTTTGAGGATTATCTGACTGATAGAGTGCAAATGGTTAAAATAGGTACTTATACCAGTTCTGGACTGTTTATAATCTGCGGCGTGCCTCAAGGAAGTGTCGTCGGTCCTACCTTTTTTACATTTTACGTAAATAATCTTTGCAAATTATCTCTGCCAAACTGCAAAATTATAGCATATGCAGATGACACAGCATTAATCGTACATGGTTGTACCTGGGAGACAACTCGCATGCATGCTGAAAATGCCCTTAAAACTATAATGGCATGGCTATCAGATAACGTCCTGACTCTTAACGTGGAAAAGACGCAGTATATAGCATTCTCACCTAGTGTAAATGTGCAACCTCCTGCTGACACCTTCAAGATTAAAGCCCATAAATGTGATCAATCACAAGGGACTTGCTCTTGTCTGGAAATAACACGCAGAACACATACTAAATACTTATATTGACTGCACCCTAAGTTGGAATTATCACCTCCAGGCACTAGTTCCCCGCGTCAGGAAATTAATGTATGTTTTTAAAAAGCTGAGATCGGTCGCATCTCCTGAACTCTTGAAGACGGTGTACATCGCGCTCGCACAATCGGTGATAACATATTGCATAACTGCATGGGGAGGAGCACATGTAAAACATTTGCTACCACTTGAGAGAGCACAGCGAGCAGTCCTCAAAGTTATGCACGGAAAACCCCGTAGATATTCGACTACCCAAATTTACATTGACTCTTCAGTGCTCACAGTTCGCCAGCTATATGTGCTGCAGGTGCTTCTCCGGAAACACTCCCTACTACCGTTCGACCCTAAAAACGTACGGAGAAATCATCTAGTATGTCCAACTGAACGTTTTAGGCTGGCCCTTACATCACGGCACTTTGACGTAGCTAGTTCCCTTCTTTATAATAAGGCAAATAAATCCCTACACATTTACAAAATGAATTTACCTGATTGTAGAATAGTCATTGACAGATGGCTGAAAACCCTTACTTACAAAGAGACTGAGGACATCCTTAAAATTATTAAATAAATATATAATAATAAATACCCCCCCTCCCCCCCCCCCCTCCCCCCCACATACACATACATAACGGGCTGAAAATAAAAGCACCGATAAAACACTAAAATAAAACTGAATTAAATATGATTATAATTATGATTTTCTTTAATGTTACGACGCAATGTTACTCGCTCCTTCAAATGTTTTTTGTTTTATTTAGATATTGACTTAATTTATTGGATTTAATTCTTTAAATTGTATTTTGTATTAACCATTTGACTTGATTATTTAATTCTTGTATACCAACTTTAAATTATAATTCTTTAAATTGTATTTAGTATTAACCATTTGACCTTGATTATTTAATTCTTGTATACCAACTTTAAATTATGAAATATGTAAATGCAAAATCTTCATTCTAATTTCTGGTTAATTTTAATTGAACTAAATTATGACATGTACTTAAGTTGTATCTTTAAAAATGAAATGTCTAATCAGTCAAGATACGGGTGATTAAATTCACCCAGTTTGACGGTTAGCAACTCGATCATATTGTACTGTTTTTATTGTAAGAATAAATGAATTGAATTGAAATGAATTGAATTGAATTAAAACTATTGACTGAATGTGAAAATGTAGTTTATTATTTATTAGAAGTTGTTTGGATGTACTTAGTTCTTTATTCGTTGCGTATTCTCTTTGGTTGTGGTAAATATTACATGTACCCCCCGGTTTTCCTTGTTTGGCAACTTGGAATGGAAAGTGATTGTTCTCCACGGACAACTTTGTTCCAAGTTACATGGACCATGCTCTTTTCAATTTTGACGTAATTTATTTCAATATCTCCCTACAACGTTGTTTTGCCAGTTTTCGTACTGGGAAAGTTAGTGCGGTAAATCTAATTTTATGTAACAAAAACGAATGTTTTGCTCTTATCTAGAGTTATGATGGGTATTTGACGAAGGTTGTTGGCTGGTTTGTGATTTTATCGTTTCTTAACTTTGGCCGGTTTTGTATCGCTTTACGTAAATGTAGGATAGAAAAAGTTCAGAGAAATTTATAGATGAAATAACTGTACCAGATTGTGTTACGATACGCATGATTAAGTTACGTAGCCATTGTCAAAAAATAAAATATAAAGGACATACTAATCTACAAAATATTAAGCAACTGAAAGGAATCTAAAATTTACATATACAATCTAACTCAAATTCAATAAACAATCGGCAGTAAACATCAACATTTTTATTACACCGAAAATCGTAAAACAGATAATCCCAATCTCTCGTTTTGTGTACAATAATGAATGAATGAATGCTTTGTTTGTTCAGGAACCCCAATGAGGCTCAGCGACAAGAATCAGTGCTGCCGATATCGAGAGAACGCAATAAATACAAGAGCATCGTCTGGGACGAATACGACACCCTCCACCAGAAATACTTGGAGATCGGTAAGCGAATTACAACAACCGAATACTTCAAAGTGGTAAAATTTTAGGACCACTCTATTAAGCGAAATGTATGCGGAAGGATAAAAGGGAACTTTAATTTAATCCGCAAGACAAAATTTAATCTCGCTCACCTTATCCGGGCAATATCAATTACAAAGTTAATTACCGCGACCTTTTTCCCGGCTACGCAACACAATTCGGCCGAAATTCCCGACCCGTTTCACAATAAGGAATTCCTTTGCAGGCATGAAGCCGCGGATGAAAAACCATTACCGCGCCCATCAGCTGTCAGTCTGGCTGCGGCTGATCCCAGAGATCCACCGCGCGGGGATGAAGGACGTCGTAGCTAAACATAACCTTTTCAGAAACCACAACGACCCAGAGCTGTATGACGGGCTCGTGCGGCCCGACCCTCTCACCCGACCCAACTACTTCGACCCCACGCTGGAGCTTTACCGCAAGCCGATATACAACCTCACCCTCGACCTACCCTCCACTACCATGGACACTCTGGTCACTACGTGTATCAGCGTCATGTCGGCTCGCCCCGGGTCCGCAGTCACCCAGAACCAGCATAACAACACCCCGGCGCAGGACGTCTCCAACATAGAAGTGGCCGGCTACACCGCTTACTCGACAGCTCTGAGCGTCACCATCGCTATAGGGTGCTCCCTCCTCATACTCAACGTTTTAATATTCGCCGGTGTTTATTACCAAAGAGACAAAACGAGATTGCAAGTGAAAGCGTTACAGCAGCAGCAGAAGCGCAATCACAATTCCACTTTTGATAGCGTTTCGTCGAAACATCCTCATTATTTCGTCGGCCATTCTCAAAGTTCGAGTACGATCGTCGATATAGATCATCAGGATAAGAACGCTATTATCGCTATGACGAATAGAGTTCCGCATTTCGCAACATCGAACTGTCCTAACGTGTGCCACACGGGGATACAAATGTCTAGTTTGTCGCAGAAATCGAGCCCTCCGGCGAATCGAGGGCACACGACGTTACCCAGAAAAGTTGGCTTCGCGTACCAACAGAATCAGATGTGCCCATCTAATGTGAACTGTATGACCCTGCCGAAGAATGCGACGTTCATGAGCAGTGCTAGTAACTTGCCTGATGTACAAGCTCAAACAGGGCAGTCTCAAGGGGCGGGAAACGGCAACGTCCCTTCTTCGCCGCCTACACACAACTTCCAGAAGTCTAGAGTACCTCAAGCGGCCATGTCTGAGATGAACGTATGAGATATGGACGATATTTACAATTATGTATAAAGTGACAGTGGCTGAAGTGATATGTAGGGCTATTCACAAATTATCGGATTCGGAAATGGGTCGGAAACTATATCTCCATCTCTGTCATTTCCATACAGAATCACATAGATAGAGATATAGTATCCGACCCGATTCCGAAATCGAATGATTGTGCATAGGGATACTGCACACTACGGCACTAAACTCATTCATAGTTGTAAATATCGAGAAAATATGTACATAAATTGACATGTTACTAGATACTAAGATATTTATTTGTAAGATTTATTGTATTTCGTAAATTTTAGTAAGATTTTGTGAACAGTTAGTTTACAAAATGAAAATGTTTTATGTACTCTCACTGTTCAAAAATTCGTCACGAGTATTATATGTAAAGTCTATGTTATTTTGTACATAAATATTAATAATGAATATCAGTATATAATAACCATTCAAAATGGTAAGTTTTCAAGAATCAATATAGCAAAATTCTAATTGAGACTATAAATACAACATTTATATGATCTGTATTCTTTTTTCTTGTAGAAAATTATGTATCATTCCCATTAGAATTGTAGGAGCTGTAAACATATTTCAATTATAATGCCTTTACGTTCACAAAATTTTATTTATTTATAAAATAACCTAACAAATAATTATGCAATTATATTCATAGATTTATTTTGTAATTCAAATTAACCCTCATAATTATTTTACTAAGTAAACTATGGTCATTTAAAATGGCTGCATCTGTAAATATCTTAGAATCTTAAAGACTGTATACTAACATTAGATAAATCTTTAAATATTAATTATAAAAATGTGACGTCATTCTGTACTTATGATTAATTTTGATTAAATTAAATTACATTTTCATTATTTTTTTTTATCTGTATTTTTTTTGGGCTTAAGTCGCTATGCGATTATGTCAGCCCCGTTTTACACGAAACTATGTATCTCAACATTTCAACTACTGCAACACATGTACATTTTAACTAATGTAGTAACTACAATAGCAAGGGAAGAAGCCGTTTGCGCTGCAGAAGTACCTCGGTGATCAAGGTACATAATTCCTTCGCCGCTTGGCTCGTGGGTGCGGCCAGGATGGCCTGAAACATGACAACATCTCGGGGATTTACGCCGTACCTCTCGCACACAATTTCTCTCATAGACTCGCTCCAACCACAACATTTTCATTTAAGATTAACAGCTTAAATGAAAATGTAAATAAATTTAAAAGGATTTACATTATTTTACGCGAAAACTAATTTCCTGTACCCTTGTTTATCTTAATTATTGGTTTATTTATAGAAATTTAAATTATTGTTTTACAACACCAATAAAACATACAAATACGAGTATATTAAATATCTTTACTAAATATTTCGATTTTTTATTTTGTGTCATATTTTTTATAATTTACATCAAATCAAATCGGTTTATTGGTAACTCCCTAGTTACAAGTCATATATAAATATTTCAAAAGAAGGGTGTTATTAGTTTGACATAGATGTGTATGTTTGTATATTTGTGTATCTGCGACATCGTAGCTAAAGACCGATCTAAGGACCGAGCGAGGGTTCTAAAGGACCGATTTTGATATAGTTTTTTTTGTTAATAAAGAAAATTTTATCGAGAGTTTTCTTAGTTATGTTTAGTCAAAATTGGTGTGGCCGTTTTTTGTAACGGCGATTTTTATTCTTTCTTTTATATTAATTGTTACGAATGTATGTTTTGTGAATTTTTGTAAAAAAATTATGTCTTAAACCTGCTAATGAAATTAAATTTGTTTTTGTAGTTATCGCAATATGTTACTTTTTTGTATCTAAGATTTGTACAATACTCACTAGGATATATATATTTTTAAATAATGTCAACATATAGATGGGCTAACGTTGTAAATAACTTTTTGTTTAATGTAAAAAATATTAACTTCGTAATTATCATAACACGTTGGTATGTAAGGTAACAAGTTTATCTAAACGTTACTATGGAATCTTATGACAAGTATCATGAAAAATAAGACAGAATAAAATTCGTGAAAAACTATTTACAGTTTTTTTTTTCTACCTTGTTTTGAGTAACTTTTTCTTAAACAATGTATATCTACGATTGACCACCGACTCACCTGATGTTAAGCGACGGTGTGAACTTCTTTTTATATAGCAATAATTGAAGTTTCCGGTAGCCTGGTCAAGAGACCGACTGACTTGCGATCTGAATGTCCTGGGTTCGAATCCCGCGGCAATCAATAATACGCACATAACTTCAAAAAGATAGATGCATATCTATCTTTCCGAAGTTATGTGTGTATTGTTGATTGCCGCCAACTTCAAACGGTGAAGGAAAACATCGTGAGGAAACCTACATGTCTGAGAGTTCTCAATGATCTTGAAGATGTGTGAAGTCTATCAACTCGCGCTTGGCCAACGCGGTAGACATGGCTTTTCCTTCTCACAATGAGAAGATGGCCCGCGCCCAGCAGTGGGACAGTTTGTACAACAAAGGCTGATAAAAAAAGTATTTTAAATATGATAATAGTTTGGAGTAATTCTTAAAATTAATAACAGATTATGCCAACTACAATTTCTGAGTGATATAAGCTAGTCACACAAAAAAATTGAAAGGATCATAAAAACCGCCGTATACAATCTAGGTAGGTATCAATGATATATTATACGTAGATACGTTTTCCTCGGCTCTGTAGCAAGCCTCAAGTAAGGTAATCGCCCGACTCGTCTTCCGTCGCGACACGTCGGACAACACTGTTAGACGCGTGTCGTAACTTGTTAACAGGGACAATGCCATCCTGTTGCTTAAAAATGCAACACCAAGACATAAGACCAAGATATTGTTGTCTTATCCTCGAAAGTACCTACATACTTTTACTTCATATTTATATAGTTTATTTTTATATTGTAACAGCAATATGTATGTGTATTGACCTAGATCAGAAAATTAATAACCATTAAGTACAACTCTACAGTTCACAATCAGTTATTCCTATCTTTAAACTCATTTTATCTGCAAAATTTAACCTTATGTGAATGCGAGAAGACTCCATAAAGCACGAAGAGTTCCTCAAGATCTCTTCATAGTAAAAGTTTACACTAGGATCGTGTTCCAGGATAATTCAACGTAAATTTTGATGATCCAATAAAACATTTTTACACCACACTTACACCTAACGCTAGCATAAAATAAAAGGTCATCTGACTTTCTCCTCTAAAGAATCCCTTCTAAAGAGAACTATCTTACGAAAAGGATGTTTTACTAGGACATCGTTCTGCTAGGAAAGGACGTAAGAACTTCAGTGTTTTCTCTATAAAGTGAAACACCTTTGACAAAGTTATCTAGGAGATCTTTTTCATGTTGGGGAAATTTCTCGACGTGGTGTTGACTTTTTATGTGAAAACGGTGAAATATTGCAGGCACTTTACTGGGCCGCTTCCGGCTGCTTGCTTTTTATTGGGGAACCGGCGATTTAGTTTCGTGTGAGTGGAAAAGATGGGCTTTATCGCCAACTTTTGAGTATGGATGAAGTAAATTCGTAGTTTGTGAACATTGAAAAAAACAAATGCAGCAGCCTATCACGAATTAGCCCATTTAATTCAACCTTTCGTGTATCTTATATTAGCACTACGTAATACGTTCTTACCTATTACCTATATATTCTATATAATGGAACTATCTAGTTCGATTTTCCTTCTAAAATTAATACGCCAAATAATATTTATTTATTTAGTTCCACTTCTCCCGATAACTGTATATAAATCTTGAAATATAAATTTGATCCACTTTCCGTTTTCTGATTGATTTGAAATTTAGAATGCGTACGTACCTATTATGCAAATCGGATGACAATGAAGACAAATCGGAAAAATGAAAATGAAGAAATGAAATCGGATAAATGAATGAATGAGATGAGGCTGATTTGAATCGGGGTAGAGAGGTTCTGGAGTGGAGACCGCGTATCGGCAAGCGTAGCGCTCTACGCTCTACGGGTGCCCTGCAGCCAGGTGGAGGGACGACCTGCGTAAGGCGGCTGGTAGCAAATGGATGCGTAAAGCAGAAGACCGTGCCGGGTGGCGCTTCTTAGGAGATGCCTACTTCCAGCAGTGGATGAACATCAAATGGGCTGATTTGATGATGGAATTGGAATATAGGTAGGTACTGATTCAAAGAACCGATTTGATAATGGAACCTTTAAATTTTTAAATAAATACAGACTCCATACAGAAGTGAGTGACCCGTAGTTTTTATTTAAAGATGTGTGAAAACCACGTTAATTTCCATAGTAGAACCTATAAATGGATATAGAGACTGAAACTTTATGATGGAATGTGCTAAGATAGTTGTTTGGGCTCTTTATCTAAGTAGTCATAACTCATGCGTAATTTCTAGAAATTCATTAATTTTCTTTCTAAAACAATATTCCTTGCGAGCAAGACAAATGTTAGTGCACACCTTGCCGCCTTATGGAAAATGCACACTATTTTAGTTCCGCTGTTGCCTTCTTCTCGTTTAGTTACAAAGACAAAAAAAGTCCGGTGATAGTAATCATAATAATTGCCAATACACATCAACAAATATATAACTAAGTAAGGTTTAACAAAGCAAACCTCTTTGTGTCACCAAAACTGCGCATATCAACTTAGGCCTTTAAAACTGTAGTAAAGAACTACTAAAGTCTAATCAAATAAAAATTTCGCCGGATGGAAACTTATGCATCCGCTGACCCAAATTACGAGCCACTCAGACACAGAATAAAAAATGGCAGATATACCAACTGAAACTAGTAAGTACTAATAAATGCTATCAACTACAATTTTCAAGACACCGATTTTGATCACTATTACGATTTTGATGCATTTGCATATGAGTATGGTGTGTGTTAATGAGAATTGTCACATGCTTTATATTCACATATTATATTTAGATATCGCATCGATAATATCATGATATTTATAGATTGCGTGATAATATCGATTCTATAATATAATCCATTAACAGATAGAGACGAAGACGAGGGATAGGTGTAAATATTATTGATTTCGAAATTAAAGTATTCATGTGGTATTAATTTACGTTAGTTACTTATCATTATTAAAATATAATTATTTTTACTAGCCTAAATAAGATTACATTGTTAAAATCGATAATATTTTTTAAATTAAATTAAACTAATTTCACAGCAGTGTCGATGATAAAGTTTCTTGTTTCTTTGAAGTTGCAAGTCTGTTGCTGTCTACTCTGCAGTCCACCGCTGGAGGGCCCTTCTCGTCGCTGCAACGTGTGCAACCTTCAATAGGGCTGCTACCGGATACCTTATTTAAAACTTTTTCTATATTCTCTATTACACTAAGTATAGAACCCGTTACTGCATCAATAATTTATTATGGATAATAAAGATTTTATCACATTTTTTATCAGAAAATACTGTTCACTCCATTTTATTTTGAATCTACATCTCCGAGAATAGGTTCAATAGGTTTTGACTATTTTTCAAAAACAAACAGAGTGGAACAAATTGCCTGCTTCTTTGTTCCCTGAGAACTACAACATTGGTATTTTCAAGGTCAGAGTGAATAGGTATCTTCTAAGTCTGCGTGCTTCATCTTCGACCACATCTTCGCTTTCCAACAGGCGAGTTGGTGGTCAAACGCGGACTTATTCGTGTTAAATATATATATATATATATATATATATATAAATATATATATATATATATATATATATATATATATATATATATATGTATATAATATATATCTAGCTAGAGGAATCAACGTCGAGTAGTATAAACTACTACGTTATTTTGTGATATCGTCCGAATAAAAAGAAATAAGAACCGCAGCGCTCTCAATTCCACATTTTAGTTCTCTAACTGAATAGTCTACAAAAATTAAGCCTAGCGCCGTCCTATCTACAGCAAGTTAATAAAGTCAAAGGCCTTACGTAAACATGAGCTTAAAATGTGTCATAAAATATTTATTTAGGGCGCTCATTTCATAGTACTCGGGTTCCGTACAAACATGGCTTTAGCGTGCGTCCACAAGAGCCATGTTGGAAAATTTTCAATATTGACGTGAGGGAAACAATTATAATTGATATCTTGTTCTCGATTACAGAATGAAGTCATTAATTTTTAAATCTTGTCGTTTTTGTGTGTATTTTATTGATATATTTAATATTATTTCATGTCAAGTTCTAGGTTAAAAAAATGGTTCTTTTTGGTGTCTTAATACCGTAAAACTTCAAAAAGTAAGTAAAAGTAGGTATAACAAGAGACGTTATTTATAATCAAAAATAAATAGATATCATACAATAGACCGATAGCCCCTTAGGCAAATGCAGTTCAATCGTAATAATGTAGCCTATATTAATAATAATGTAGCATGTAATGATAATAATGTAGCATATACCAACAATAATGTGGCCTATAACGATATAAATATGGTATGTAATGGTAAGAATGTGGCATATACCAAACAAATGTAGTTTACAACGATACATGCAAATTAGGGAGATAATAATTAAGCTTAAGCTGAAAATTATGTGTATCAACGATATTAATGTAAAGTAAAAATTATGATAATGTACCAAATCATGATGAGTAATAAAACTATTATAGTATATACCGACAGTGATCTAATCATAAATAAATTACAATGACACTAATGTAGCCTGTCGTGATGTAAAAGTCTGAGGAAATAATAATTTTCTAAAGATGACATTAACATTTTTATGGTGTTTAGGCGTCAGAATAGTTAGGCTTCAGAAATTAAAAAAAACAAATAAATATACACACTATATCTTATTACGTGTGTGTCCAACAAATACAATAATATCATAACCAATAAAATCATATCCCAGAAAAATGACACTTTTTTTTCTTAAGCTATTGCATAGCTTCTATCGCGGGCCTTGAGCGTGGAGACCGAATCCAGAAATTCCGTAACGAAAATAACCTAACAAACCGCGCGTAAAGCTATTATGCAATAGCTTTACCGCGACAGTCTCCGAGTGCCACACGTCTTTTTTTTTATTGCAGAATTGTACACAACACTCTTTGCGCCATGTTTTTATTTTCTTTCTATAAGAAAAACACTGTAAAAATACGTATTCGACGTATTTTTCGCTGCACAGTAGAAAAATTCATTTGTACCCATTCCTGTGTAGAAAATTCTCCCAAAGATGAGATAATTAAGCCACAGTGTAGATTGTAAAATGTAATCTTAACCCAACGTTAAGCTTGAAGACGCCCTAAAACAAAGTAAAGTGTGTTTTTATTTTACGACTTTGTGGGAGAATACTCGCTCGGATTTGTATGATGAAGCGTTTTATGATTATTTTGGAGAGAATCATTAGGAGTTTTGTGATGATTAGTATGCAGAGATTGTGGAGTTATTTTAGTTTAGTTCGTAAACTTCGAATAATTGAAACGAAGAGGTTAATGGAAATGTTTAATTTCTAGCGTAATCAACACTCATTAAAGAAAGAAGAATGTCTTAAAAATTTAAAATTATTGGATCTCTGTTTCTTGCAAACTGCAATCTTGGAATTTTCAAGGCTAGAGAGAATAGATATCTTCTAGATCAACAAGCTCCATCCTCAGCCACACCGTTGTTTAACATCAGGCTAAAAGCTGAGTCAGTATGTTCTACGATAAGTATGTCAGTATGTGCTTGCCTACAAAAATACATATCTTCCTGATAAAAAAAAATATTATTTATCAATTTATCAGTTTTTTTATATTTATTTTTACTCACTCGACAACAATGATAAATACATTTTAGATAAGCTAATAAAATTGGAATCATAACATTAGATAGATAGATTAACTAAAACACAAATTACATAGTGAAAAGGGTAAAAATGCTAGTGAAACAACATGCGGCCTTATCGCTAATAGCGATCTGTTCCAGGCAATACTAATAAACTTACAAAACTTACTTAAACTACACTTTTGAGATCTAAATTGTTACAGAATATAATTTTGACACAGCTATAATTATATTTACTTATACTATAAAATAAACTACTAACTAGGAACTACTAACTGATTATTTTTGTAAATACATGTATAAAACCAGCTCTTTTCTATTTTCCCCTTAGTTGCTTAATTTTTTAGCAACGTTCCTTGTAATAAAGATGAGAGGAACGATATAGTGTCCGAGGGGTAGCTTATTATATTATTATGTTTCAAACATACACATATTTATGTAATACTTAACTATTTTATAACTAACTTACACAACTTCTATAACTATTTTTTTTAATCGATAATAAGCTATTTTTTCGTTTTTGTATTTAACACATATAGGTATTATATGTGTTATATGTAATATTATATAAGATATTATTCTGCAACAACATCAAATTTCTTCGTAAGAAACAGAAGCTCTCTCCCGAGAGCACACATACGAAACACTGTCTCTATCTAACAAATTGCACCGGAAATACGTCAAAAACCATTCCCATTTTTGCCGCTTCCTCTGGAGAGAAATAACCTTGTTCGAAGTTTAAATTAAAACATGAAAGTCCACGCCGTGTCTGTGTCCATTTTTTTTCTTTTCTTACAACAGTTTTGGCCAGACAATTCGTTTAAGCCTTAGTTAGTCGGAATTTTTAATGGGAAGGTAATGTAATTTTTCTCTTCCGTTAATTTTGAAGAGATTTCCCGCCGAAGTACAGAAGTTAACCTGACCTCTACCGTTTAATTCTATTAATTATTCAATCGTATTTTTTTATGGAATTAGAAATTGATTCCGTGTAAACGGATCATGGTATTTTCCCTCCCTTTTGCTTAAGTTGATTAAACAGATTACTTTGGTTTATTTCTTATCTCAGTCAGAATATAAATGAAAAAAACCGGCCAAGTGCAAGTCGGACTCGCGCACGAAGGGTTCCGTACCATTATCTATAAAAACGGAAAAAAAATCACGTTTGTTGCATGGCCCCCCTTCAAATATTAATTTTATTATATATTTTTAAAGTGAATGCTTAATATAACTCCATATTCTGTGAATATTTCAAGCATCTGCCTGTTGCCGTTATCAATATCAAGCAAAACGAGCAAAAAATCACGTTTGTTGAATGGGATCCCCTTTAAATATTTATTTTATTCTGTTTTTTGGTATTTGTTGTTATAGCAGCAACAGAAATACATCATCTGTGAAAATTTCAACTCTCATACTATCACGGTTCATGAAATACAGCCTAGTGACAGACGGACGGACGGACAGACAGCGAAGTCTCAGTAATAGGGTCCCATTTTTACCCTTTGGATACGGAACCCTGAAAATGACAAAACGAAGAATCGCTTCAAGCGATATGAGTGAATTGTTGTGTAGTTAAATTTTTATCTGAAAATGTTTGCAAAATTAAGGTTAATATGCAAGGTTTATATGATTGCCTAAGACAAAAACCAGTATTTTTAGGATGTATCCATGTTTCATTTTTAGGGTTCCGTTCCAAAGGGTAAAAACGGGACCATATTACTAAGACTTCGCTGTCTGTCCGTCCGTCCGTCCGTCTGTCACCAGGCTGTATCTCATGAACCGTGATAGTTAGAAAGTTGAAATTTTTCACAGATGATGAATTTCTGTTGCCGCTATAACAACAAATACTAAAAAATAGAATAAAATAAATATTTAAGGGGGCTCCCATACAGCAAACGTGTTTTTTTTTGCTCGTTTTTGCTCGATATTGATAACGGCAACAGATAGACGCTTGAAATATTCACAGAATATTGAGTTATAGTATTCACTTTAAAACTAAATAATAAAATTAAAATAAAATTAATATTTAAGGGGGACTCCCATACAACAAACGTGATTTTTTTGCCGTTTTTATTACTTCGTGCGCGAGTCCGGCTCGCACTTGGCCGGTTTTATTTTTACTAATTTCCTCTTGTAGCTTACATTTTTTACTGATTCTAATATCCAAAACATCCTTAAATTCATCAATAGTAAATCTCATACAAAAAATGCGTTTTTCGTAATAAAGCTTTACAAAATTATTGTAAAGAATGCGTATTTATAATCTTTTACGACGATTTTACGCATACAATCTCAAAAAAGACAGCTTAACAAGCGTAAGTTAGACTGAAAAAACTGCTTTTCTGCAGTCGGGTATTTAGTTTTTTTTATTTAGATACTTGTAACATAATGCGAATATAGCGCACGTATTATAGCGACAACAATCCTTGAACAGTCCGTACTCGTAATTTAGTTTTAAAGTTACCAGAGCCCAGCGTCGTCCGCTTCGGAACTGAATACGAGTAAGCCACAAAAAGACAAAAGAGTTTACCGCCGGCTATATGCCACCCCATCATCGTAAGGCTAGCCATTATACCTAGTTACGATGATCTTTAGCTCCGACCTTTCCGCCGCGTTAGGTACTCAACATCCCCGGCTAATGGAGCGGGGAAGTGGACGTTTTTTTACATCATTTTAAAGCGCAAAAAATGTAACATACTCTTACTTGCTCAAACTCTTCCTGGCACTTTTGAATGCTTTTAGCTAAAGATATGGGTCCGCCATTTAGCTTGCTAAAATGTTGGCTTTTTCGCTTTCGACGGTGGAGTGAGATCGATTTTCGGTACAAAAGAACTGAAAAATGAGTTTTGGACGCGCTTACTGACTGAAAGGATTAGAGTGAATTGTTTCGTATTTTTCCAATAGAAAACTGGGAGCTATCTCTAGCATTTAGACTGGAGCGGTGTGGCGTTTTGTATCATGAATCCGAAAATTGAGATAGGCTATTCTATTTCAAACGAGTGTGAATTGTGATAGGGTATTATATTTCAAACGCATGTGAATTGAAATAGGCTATTCTATTTCAAACGCATGTGAATTGAGTGGAAAGCTGTATTGATAACGACTTTGAAAGTTTTATTATTAAAAGTGGGCTCAAAGCACGCATCTGTCTCTTTTGCGCATCACGACATTTTAAAATATTATATAAAATAAGTAAATAAACTTTATAAGTTAATCAGTTTTATTGAAAAGAAAGATAATGATGTAGATAATGTACCAAAAGTAAAATAATAATTATTTAGGTTCTAGGTGCCAATCATCACACCACTCTTCCATTCAATCTATAGTAACTACATTGATCAGACTTAAAACTAAATCTTAAGACGCATGCAATTTCCATCAACAGTCATAGAATTATACCGCTCATATAATTATAAATGCTATTTACATAATTATTCACTCAGGTTACGCTGCGCCTCTTGATTTTATTTTAATTATACCGCTCACAGGTTACGCTGCGCCTCTTGATTTTATTTTAATTATACCGCTCACAGGTTACGCTGCGCCTCTTGATTTTATTTTAATTATACCGCTCACAGGTTACGCTGCGCCTCTTGATTGTATTTTAATTATACCGCTCACAGGTTACGCTGCGCCTCTTGATTTTATTTTAATTATACCGCTCACAGGTTACGCTGCGCCTCTTGATTTTATTTTAATTATACCGCTCACAGGTTACGCTGCGCCTCTTGATTTTATTTTAATTATACCGCTCACAGGTTACGCTGCGCCTCTTGATTTTATTTTAATTATACCGCTCACAGGTTACGCTGCGCCTCTTGATTTTATTTTAATTATACCGCTCACAGGCTACGCTGCGCCTCTTGATTTTATTTTAATTATACCGCTCACAGGTTACGCTGCGCCTCTTGATTTTATTTTAATTATACCGCTCACAGGTTACGCTGCGCCTCTTGATTTTATTTTAATTAT
Organism: Lycia hirtaria; assembly: GCA_947563715.1. Classification (NCBI taxonomy): domain Eukaryota; kingdom Metazoa; phylum Arthropoda; class Insecta; order Lepidoptera; family Geometridae; genus Lycia; species Lycia hirtaria. Next base: position 34,802,238 of record OX387375.1, read on the forward strand.
ACCGCTCACAGGTTACGCTGCGCCTCTTGATTGTATTTTAATTATACCGCTCACAGGTTACGCTGCGCCTCTTGATTTTATTTTAATTATACCGCTCACAGGTTACGCTGCGCCTCTTGATTTTATTTTAATTATACCGCTCACAGGTTACGCTGCGCCTCTTGATTTTATTTTAATTATACCGCTCACAGGTTACGCTGCGCCTCTTGATTTTATTTTTGAGTCTGATCTATATGAACTTTTAAAAACTGCGATACATACATATTTTTTTATGTTGTTGATCTTAATAAACAATAAAAAAAATATATGTATCGTAACAATGAGAAGATGGTCTGCGCCCAGCAGTGGGACAGTTTGTACAAACAGGGCTGACAAAAAAAAGATCAACAAACTGTACACAACAAAGAAACATATCTAACATACCTACTTAAAACATTTTATCGGATCAACATTGCACTATTAAAGATTTATAAGGTTTTTGCGATTAAAAAAAAACAACTGTTATCTAATCATACCTGTTGGGGAAAAACAACTGAAATGAAGAATTTTTCACCAACAGCGGGTGCTCAGGTTCTGGGATATTTTCGTATGTAATTTTACCATCCGGCGAAACACGCCGGTGCCGGTGACTATTTTCTTTTTGGAAGGCCGGGCTTAAGAACAATTTTTAAATAGGGCAGTGTACATACCAATCCGTCGCCGGAGTCCTAATTGATATGATGCGCAAGAAGGGCAGCTCCACTGGCAACTCGCTGTTCACCCTTCCACAGGCACATAATATGACACTATCACATATTTTCTTACACAAATTAAAGCACTGCATTCATCCCGACAAAATGTATACGGAACCACAGGTATGATTGAATTGATGCCCCCCTTCTTTTTGGAAGTCGAATTAAATACGATTGCGTAGAATGTAGCCGGGCGCGCGCGAGCGAGGAACTGACGCCACTGTTCCTAGGCCGAACGTGGATTGGAATGTTTTAGATCTACCCGTATTCAAAAAAAGAACCACCTGTGACCTCGGACGCTGCAGTATTTGAAATGTCAGGTCATAAAATCATGTAAAATATACACAATAAATCCGTTAAAAATAATTACAATCAACTAATAGATCAATGACTTAATCACCGACCCCTATTCCCAGTCACGTAACAACTTACTTTGTTCATCTGGCTACAATCCAACTACCTATAAAGCTTAACTTTTAGCAAACAGTTTAACCATTAGCTAGTTTCCTAATTAGCTTACGATAGTTCAATTGAAAATGGATTGTTATCAGAGTAAGCAAGAATTTCGCTCGAATGTTTGTTCTATATTTGTACGAATAGATTTCGAATTAGCAGTATTGTTCCGGATTAATTAATTATTGTTATAATGGGTCGGCGGAACGGAAAATAAGGGTAGCTAAATAATTAATAGAGGGTAGGTATGACTTCGTTCTGTTACGGAATCGTGCTAAAATGTTACAGATTACAAAATATATTATTCGTTTAGACTATATTAAAACGACGCGTTTACATGCTTCAAGTGTGTCAAACAGATGGCGCCACCAACACTTAAAAGTTTAAGCAAAACAATCTGCTCAGAAGTTTCCAGTATTCCGTGTGAAACACCCGTGGTAGAATTGGTAAATGCTCCCAAGAATGATTTTAAGCAAGATACATCAACTCAATCAATTGACGATCAACTCGCCTGATGTGAAGCGACGGTGGTGCCGAGGATGGAGCTCGTCGATCTAGAAGATTCTATTCACTCTAGCCTTGAATAATAAACAGGTTCTTAAATTAATTGATCGCTGGACTTTCGTTCGAATTTCGTTGTAGTATAAAAACAATTCATTTATTTACGGTTAATTTAGATATTTTCATTTTACAATGAAAGTTGCAGTTATTTTAAAGAATCTAATGTTATTTGACCTACTCTAAATAGCAAAGTTTTCGTGCTAAATTCAAGGTTCAATTCTAAGTAACAAGTTTAACTTCATCTAACATTTTAACTGAATTTCAGCAGTTTTTCGTAGAATGTAGATGTAACTTCGCATTTTAAAATCGAGGAAATTTTTCGACATCGTGTTTTCAAATATTATTAAGAATAATATTAAAATTTTGATAAAGTGGCAAAGTTATGAGGTACTATGAACTCAATACCATTTAACAAACAACCGGCAAATATAAGTTAGTAACATAATAAGTATGGGTTAAGATATTTTATTTCATTTCGAATATAGATCTACTTAACATGAAATAAACTAGTTTTAGTAATATTGTAATACAATAGCGAAAGGCAAGCAGGCAGATAGGTATGGAAAATAGTAAGCGTAACAAATAACTCGGCACTCATTGCGTATCGCGTACATTATTTACAAGTTGATAGCTATAGTTGTGTATTGAAGTGAAGTTTTTTTAATTTTATTTAATTTGATATTTTTTTTGTGAAACTAGAGCGATTTATTATTAATTTTATTTAGTTTTACTTAGGTTTTAGTTTTACTTTTTAATAAAAAGTATTTAAGATTTCTTTTGAAGAGTGAAAGTGATTATCTTTTATATATTTTGCATAGCATATTGTAGTTTTGAATTCCTTCAAAACTTATTTTTTTTTTAGAATAGAACATTCATAAGAAAAATCTATCCAAGAAATTCCAATCAACACAATGCATTTCTCTTCCTCTCCATTTTTTTTTTATCAGCCCTGGTTATACAAACTGTCCCACTGCTGGGCGCGGGCCAAGTGCGGATTAACAGACTTCACACATCTTCAAGATCATTGAGAACTCTGAGACATGTAGGTTCCCTCACGATATTTTCCTTCACCGTTTGAAGTTGCCGGCAATCAATAATACGCACATAACTTCGAAAATACAGAGGTGCGTGCCGTGGGATTCGAACGCAGGACCTGCCGATCGCAAGTCAGACGGTCTCCCGACTAGGCTGTCGGAAACTAAATAATAATAAATAAATATTGGAGGACATTTCACACAACGCCATCTAACGCCCAAACTAAGCAAAGCTTGTACTATGGAAACTAGATGGTTGATAGAATACATATATACTTTTTATTCGTAAATACATACTTAAGATACATAGAAACACCCAGACACAGAACAAACATCCATGCTCATCACACAAATGTTTGCCCTGGGTGGGGATCGAACCCACGACCTACAGCTCAGGAAGCAGTCGTACTACCACTGAGCCATGAGGCCTAAACTAACTAGGCCTAACTCCTCTCCATTAGTAGTTTATAATTGAAGAATCCTCGATGCATATACAAAAAGCCTTTGGCATAAAGCCAGAACGAGGCATCCAGTGTTTCGGACAACAATCTTAGTAAATTGTACACCAATACTACGTCAGTCGCTGTACAAGACGGCACGGGGCAACTTCATGCCAAAGAATAAATGGTTAAACAGACGGGGCCCTTATTTCGTATGACCATGTGCCGCGTTACGTGAAATAGACGTGGCTGTGTGACAATGAAAATTAGACTTTAATGTTTTAAACTTAAATAGTACATTGTTACCCTAGGGGTGAAAGTAACTTATTTAGTCCCGAGACGGGGTTTGGCGCACGAACGAAGTGAGGGCGCCAATAGTTCGAGGGACTAAATAAGTCCTTAACCCGAGGTAAACACTGTGCATAGATCAAAAACTTTGGTAAGCAATCTATTCAGCCAATATTTTTCATTTTCATCGTTAAAAATGGTAAATATTTTGTTCAAATCTATGTTATTTTAAAGAAATTGTTGAAACTAAATTATAATAGTTATATAAAAATATATATATTCTTTAATCAATACTTATCTTTATGTTATTTCAATTTTACATCGCGCTGTAATTGAGTGGCTTTAAATAAAGTTGGACATGGCTCAATAGAAACGTGAAAATAGAACTAGTTTTTTTTTTATTTGACAGCTGGCAGTTGAAAGCGATTCTCCCTAGGGCTGAAAGTATTACTTTCAGATTCAGATTCTGATTTCATTTATTTGCTAAAACATATGTATAAAATAAGGTGTACAATTAACATGTTACTAATGTCCAATTATGTTTTTTCTCAATGAGGCATGCAAAATGTCAGATAATAAATTTAAATATTTAAATAAGATCAAACAAATAATAAGTGAAGCATAGTTTAAAATTATTTTCATTAGTAAGTGAACTACCAACCCGCACCTCAGGCAACTTCAGACCTACTTTCAGAGTATGAGTAATGAAAATGTTATTTTCATTGTTATCGCACCCACATCAATATTTCACGTAATCGTAAAGAACTCATCTTATCACAATTTCAAAGTTTACCCTACCTATTAGTGCAGTCATTTTGTCCAAAAAGAAGGTTACTTTGAAAGCTTTCTGAGAGCTTTTTTTGTTTTGATATTTAGTGATTTCTTAGATTTTGATGTACTCTTTTCGAATTTATATGTTGCCACCTCGTATATTTGCCACCCACGCAAAAATATAAATGCTATGAAAATAGCGAAAATAGCGCCTAAAACTGCTTTTGATAATCTCCTTTCTGACTAATTTTACGTCAAACAGAAAAACAAACAAATGAATCCTATAACTTATGTCTCAACATTTTTTATCGTAATATCAATAGTTTTGTTTTAGGGTAAGTGCGACGCAAAATTTCTATAATATACGTTTTGGCTAAAAACTATTCGCTACACATTAATAAAAATAAACAAATAAAATAAAATAAATATTTGTGGACATTTCACAAACCATCTAGCCCAAACTAAGCAAAGCTTGTACTATGGAACTAGATGGCTGATAGAACACATATATACTTTTTTTGTTGTTGTAAATATATACATATGATACATAGAAACACCCAGACACAGATCAAACATCCATGCTCATCATACAAATGTTTCCCCTGCGTGGGGATCGAACCCACAACCTACAGCTCAGCAGGCAGACATACTACCAACTGAGCCACAAGGCTAATAAAAAAAAATTGGGCTAATAAAAATTGTTCAGTAATTTTACCTGCAATGGTTTCACGGAGTATTTGGTTAACTTTGGTTATTTTGTAGATTTCGATGTGTTGTTTTTTTTTCTTTTTTTTCTTGATGTTGGCATCATGTTTCCACATTTGCCATTTGTCGAGTTTATGATGTATTGTTTCCGAACACAAATCGCAAAATATATAATATACTTATAAAGATACGCTTTGTATAGGTAACGTTTATTCCAATAATAATCATAGCATAAGAAACTGACACAACCGATTTCAAAATACAAAATTCCGTTTATTTGAACGACATATATTTCCAGTTATTTTGTTTTAAAAACCAAAGTACTGAACCGATTTTGATAAAAAATTATATGGGACAACCTACTAAACAAAAAAAAAATCAAGTCGAATTGAGAACCTCCTGCTCTTTGAAAGTCGGTTAAAAATAGTTTCAAAAGAATGCCACATCTGTCAAACTGATCTTTGCCTCCTGAATATGTATACGACGTGTTGTCGCGGTACAACCAACGAGATTATGTTCCTCCAACCCGTATACTCAAGTAGTGGTTTCTGTGAAGCCTCCTAACCCGGCCGATAGACTGATCCCTTGCATAAGGGTTCAATAGATCATAAACCCGCCTCATTGATGTCACGATATGACGCTGGATTTTATACTTTTTTTAGCTTTAGATTTCACAACCCTTTCCATGTTCTCAGGGAGTTGAGGAAATAAGATTTCATGAAAATGCAGAAATAAAATGTCTTTATAGAAAGTTTTTTACGGTAGACGCACTTTTCAGCTAAGGTGGTACAATTTTTATACACAAATACTTACTGTGAAATATGGTGACAACTATATAATCATCTTTACAATAACGCCTTATTACTACGATACAATTAAAGAGAAATAAAATGATTGTAGGGTAGGGCATCCAATAAAACAATTGTTTTTCTTTTTTAGGGTTCCGTACCTCAAAAGGAAAAAACGGAACACTTATAGGATCACTTTGTTGTCCGTCTGTCCGTCCGTCCGTCCGGGTGTCAAGACCTGTATCTCGGGAACGCGTGAATGTATCGTGTTGAAATTAAAACGCAGATCCATGGCCTCTTGCTGCGGAAAGATCTAAATTCTCAGTTTTTGTAATAAAAAGTTACAGCCGAATATGTCATAAAAAACGCACATTTCGACACTCGCAAGGAAATCAAAACCGATGACCCCATCGATTTCCCGTTGACCTAGAAGTATGAAATTTGGCAAAAGCATTGTGTAGGAAATATATATAGGTACACATATAGAAAAAATCCGAAAACTGGACATTTTTAATTTAATTACAAAAAATAGTGTCTTTATGCAAGGAATATGGGTCCAAATTTTAAAGTGAATTAACCGTATCATGTGGGGTATCATATGAAATAGCTTCTTTAGCGCAAGCTAAAACAGGGTTTTTATTATTTTTACAATGTGTAATTTGCGGTTTATGAAGTAAAATATAAAAAAAATATCATTTGTCCCTTTTATCTACTAGTTTGTACGGAACCCTTGGTAAGCGAGTTTCACCCGTACTTGGCTGGTTATTTTTTTGTTCGTGAGTTGCTGAATTTGTATTGGGAGTTCAGCTTCTATCTAAACTTATTCCCAGTCGTATAAGAAAATAAACCAGTTCAAATGTGTCAAGTCGAATATGCCCTTGCAAGATCCTGGAGTATATACAAATACAAATACAAATACAAATAATTTTATTTTCTCAATAAACGAAATTTTACATATTACTGCAGTTAACGGTGGACCTCAAACTCGGCAAAGCCTGTCTGCCTGATCTTAAGGCCCGATGCTGAATAATTACTAAGTAGAATGCGCACGCTACAGTCACTTAACTTTTTACTTTGAAATCTGAGAATTTTAATTATTGATTATAACAATAAATTATATGATATTAAATTAACTAGCAGTTAAGGTACCATTATTGTTACTAAGATTATTGACATAAAAAAATATAAGGTTGACTGTGAGTGTGTAAAATCATACATGGGGCAGACTAAGAGAAGCATCGGGACTCGGGTGAAGGAACATATAGTGGATATGAAAAACAGACGCTCCAACAGGTCTGCAGCGTGTGAGCATGCACTATACAAGCCTAACCACTACATCCTGTAAGATAATCCTTGAATCTTGGCTAGAGAGACGCGTTATAAACCAAGAACGTAACGAGAAGCTATTGAAATTAAGAAATACCTGAACAATAATAGATAAGGTGGTTGGCAAGTACCACCTGCTTGGGACCCGGTCATCAAATTAATAAAATTTTAGCCTCAACACAGATCTACGATACCTGTTGACACAGAGAGCGACTTCTGTGTGCATACGTTTTGCATAAAATAGTAGGCGGTAGTATTAATATTGTTACGGGAAGTGGGTATATTTAGGGATTGGAAGGAAACAACGACGTTATTCAAGCCCGTTTAATTCACTGACACGTGGTATCTTCTACAGAGCACTCACAGTCTATAACACAAACACCGACAATAGTTACAGAATCGACGCGCTGCAAACACACAGAGTATGTGTTCCGACCAACACACTACTACTATAACGTCTCTTCACTATACTGTTCACTTCAACACTTCACTTTCACTTGTAACTTTTTCTTCTTTCCTGTATGCTACACGTATCTGAACTGCCCTCCGTCCGCGACTGAAGCTCCTTATATACCCCGCAGAAACTTCTAGAAGCTTTTATTTCGATAGTCATTTCGTTCGTCATTTTTTTCGTTCCAGAATGTTCAAATTCGATCGTCTTTTCGCTCGTCTTTTGTTTTTATCATTTGTTTCGAACTTTCTAGAATGTTGACGAGATTCTTTATTTAAATAGTCGAGGAGCATTTCCTTCTAGAAATTTCACCATCATCATCATCATCGTTACAATATTTTCATAACACAAAAGACAACTGTCATCTAGTCTCACCTGTGACCACGGACGCTGCAGTGTTCGAAACGTCAAGTCATAAAATTATGTAAAATATACGTGATGAATTCGTTAAAATTTGTTTAATTTCAAGACAATATTATGCTTATTTTATTTTTATTCACATGCATTATTAAATTGATTTCCAGTGCATTATAATATTTAATTCGTTATGATTATATAGAAAATAATCAGTACCAAGTTATCAATAAGAAAAGAAACCCTCATATAAAACACATAACAACCAAAATAGGTTAACACAAAAAATCTCATAAAACGTTTGATCGATAGTTATGTCATTTGATATGTTTTTACGGTGGTTTTACGTTTGTAGTTTCGTAAAATACATCTAAAAATTGTAGCTGGAATAAACATGCGTTACGTATTCATAAATTTTGGACCGCCATAAAGTGTGCTATTAACATTTGTGCAATTTTCAAGCATTTACTGTTGTCGTATTTGTACAAAAGCACTTCCAGCGTGCTTAACAAATATGATAGTGATAGGGTTTTACCCGATTGCGTAAGGAGGGTTATATTTTTCGAGTGTATGTATGTGTGTAGGTATGTATGTATATATGTATGTTTGTATGTGTGTATGTATGTATGTTTGTATGTAGGTATGTATGTCGCAAACGTCTTGACCGACTTTTATGTGCGAGGAGATTCGTTTTCTCTTCCAAAGTTATATTTTTATGTATATATATTTATATTTATATTTAGTATGTTATATTTTTTTGCAAAATTAAATAAATGCGTTTCTTCGTAACCTCCATTAACGTTTATTTACATTAACGAACTATTTCGTCATAAACATGTGATTGTACTAGATTTATTCTAAAGATTGCGCATTTATAGTCTTTTACAGTGATTTTACGCATACTTTCTCACAAAAACGTACACTCAACAGCATATATCAAGCGTAACAAAATCGTAAGTTAGACTACATTAAACTGCTTTTCTGCAGTAGGGTATTTTGTTTTTCTTTTAATATACATTCGTGTTCATAAAAGAGATTTTTATGCAGGTCTTAGGTATGCGTGGTTTTTAACCCACAATCTAAAACGAGGAGTGTTATAAATTTGACATAGCTGTCTATGGCATTGTAGCAAAGCGGATGGACAAATTTTTACTTAGATAGTTTTTTTAATTGAAAGAAGATTTGATCGGGTTTGGTCTGCTTGAGGTTTTTTGTCCACCTCGTGGCTGGTCTTCCTACGCTGCGCTTGCTGATGCGTGGTCTCCATTCGAGAAATTTTTCGGTCCCTTCGGGCATCAGCTCTGCGTGCTATGTACCCTTCCCACTGTCTCTTCAACTTGCTAATCCACTGTGCTGTGTCAGTGACTTTCTTCGTCTACAGAAATTTTAATTTTTGTTTCAATCCCGCAGAGAGACCCGAGCATAGTTGTTTCCAAATCTCAGCTCTAAATCCGACAAAAAGTAGTTAGTAAATTGGCTAGAAAAACAAAATTAAGTAGAATTATCCAATAAAGTCTCCGTATTCTCTGGCAAATCAAATTTCATTTTATTTTTTTTGTATCAAGCGCCTTTATTAACTACAACACAACAATATACTGACTCAACTACTACACAAAAAGCACATCGATCACCCCAGACCGATAAAGGTCTAAGATGATCCAAATGCTCAAACCCACTACCAGTTGGCAGCGTACCCGGCATGCTGGCCGCATTGCCACGTTGAATGGCAATGCTTATGCGTTGGGCCAGATACACGCCAGCATTTTGATCACGCGTCGCATCGATCAGGCGCTCAGATAAAATTTTGAAAATGAGATGAGCCGTCCGTGGGGACTGGGACCCACGGACCCAAAGTTTCGACACCAAACGGCTCAAATATGTAACCTCTACCGAAATTAACATATTTACGCCGCTTGTGCTGCTCCGCCGAATTAGCCGCAGCGCCAGCCCTACTCCGTGTCTCAGGAAGATAAGACGGTGCCAAAGTATCAACGCACGTGGCGTCCCACACAAGGGGCCGTCCGAACTTCCATGGCACAAGCGTCATCCCGTCAGGCCTTTTACCATCGTCACGCGCAAGACCGCTAGGTTCGAGCACAGCTGCAACATTGGCGGTGTTAAAAGCCCGGCGGATCATATTATTCAGGCTCGCGGGACGACCAATTCGACCAGAGCTTCTCGAGCATGAGAGACCGTGGTGGCCGAGTTGATCAACTGCAGTACCACACTGGCAGATATGGGCCTCACAACACCTTGTTCCTAAACGCAAGCTGACTGCTAGACGAAATGCAGTTGGATCTAAAAGGCAGCCGGTATTAAAAGACGGCATAGCTTGTAACCAAAGACCCGATTCCCAAACAGAAACTGCAAGAATACGAGCACGATCTGCGACGCTAGTACACGTATCTAAAAGCGAATTCCGTCAATTTCATTAAACTTAACAATTAGGCCCTTCATTATATATTTCAACATACTATTGTCAACAAATCTAAGCCTTTTGTTATAACACAACCGAATTAGGAAAGCCCGACATTAATTCCGCAATAAAGGAACTAGAAGCCCCTATCTCAGTTCGCAAGTCTGGAAAGATAATCCTAACACTTAAGCCTTCATTAAAACTTTAGTAAGAACAAAACGCTCCACAAGTTTAGATCTCAAATATTAGGGTAGGACAACATGGGGGGTAATAACAATAGGCTGCTGCTCTTCAACACGATCAACATAAACTGAGTACAAATATACAGATATTCAAGTTTGACAAATTTCTCACGGTCTGCGAACTGTAAGACAGGTTGTTAAAATTAAAAAAAATGTTGCACGACAATGTTGCACGATGAAAGAAATGTCGATTAAGACTTAATAATTATAGCATAAAAACTGACCGACTTCAAAATACGCAATTCGTTTACTTGGATGACATATTTTTTCAGCTAATTTGTTATAAAATCCAAAGTGCTGAAGCGATTTTGATAAAATTTATATGGAACCTCGGTATGTCCTACCAAACAAAAAATAATCATCAAAATCAATGCATAATTGTCGAATCGCTGAACAAACATACAAAAATTGGCCAAGTATGTGTCGGGTCACGCACAAGTTAAGGTTCCGTTGTTGCACTTCATTATGTGCTAAAGTTCGCGCTATAAATAGATATGTATTATTTTATTAAATTTTCACATCCATTATCAGCGTCAGCTACAGGAGCACACGACAAAGTTCCCAACTCGGAACATCGATCGTTCCAACCACTCGCTGTACTAAACAAACAATACGCTGCACTTCCTACTAGTTTAGAAGCAAGCCTCAACACAACTTGTGGTGAAAATGTCTGTTGTAAAAATTCAAAAACTGATGTAAATTGTCTTTTTGGTATATTAAGAGTATGTAGTTCGACCATTGTCCCTCTTACTCTTACTCCATTGTTTATTCAAAAATTCAAAATTATTTATTTCAGGTATAGAGTACATTATTTCTGATTCGATCTCGTAGAGAGACTCCGAGCATAGCCGTCTCCATAGCTCGTTGCGTGACCTTGAGTTTCCTTATAAGGCCCATAGTTAGGGACCACGTTTCAGTGCCGTATGTCATCACTGGTAACACACACTGGTTGTAAACTGGAGATACGTAGACGTACAAAAGTCACCGATATAGCACAGCGGATTAGCAAGTTGAAGTGGCAGTGGGCAGGACACATAGCACGTAGAACTGATGGCCGATGGGGCCGAAAGGTTCTCGAGTGGAGACCACGTACCGGCAAGCGCAGCGTAGGAAGACCAGCCACGAGATGGACAGATGATCTCATACAAGTGGCGGGAAGACGCTGGATGCAAGCCGCTTCCAATCGGTCTTTTTGGAAATCCATGGAGGAGGCCTATGTCCAGCAGTGGACTTCTTATGGCTGAGATGATGATGATGATGATAGAGTACATTATTGTAGCATAGACGTGAGATAAATGATATAAACGTCAACTCATTTAATTCTATTAAATGATTAAAAACGACGCTTATGTGTTAAGTCTGCAGTTCCACCATCGTCCGTCTCGCTCGCGCATACAAACATTTATGAAGATATAAAACAACTGAATAAACTTATAAAAAAATCGCCATACTAAACATTAAAAAGAAACATCAAATATTTTCGACAAACATTTCATTTTTATCCAAATTCATTTTCTTATTTAAAAAAAAAATACGTTAATAAACTGTAAAAAAATATATTTATGTATGAAAATTAACTTAGATCAAATTGAAATTTTTGTCGTAAATTTGATATGTTGCTTTCTAGTGTTTAGTACAACGATTGTTTCAAAAATGTATGTTTGCGCGAGCGAGACGGACGATGGTCGAACTGCAGACTTTTAACTGTGTTTGCAAATCGTTCGAACCATACACACATAAGTGTCGACTTTAATCATTTAAATTCATACAACTAAATGAGTTGACGTTTATTTCATTTATCTCACGCCTATGATACTTACAGTAAACATTAAAATTAATGTTATAGCCTATTAGTGATTAAAATCGAAACGGTTATTTGGCTTAAAATATACGACCGGGGCTCAAATAACTTTATTGGGAAATTAAGGTAATATTTGCTAAAATGTAAAATAACCTAGGGCTTAAAATGGTACGAGTAAAATTACTGGCATTCTGTTAGTTGCTTCTAATATAGAATACTCTATAGTACTTACAGTTGCGGATAACTAACTCTAATATAATTATTACAGTTAAAAAAAGAAAAAAACAGAAACAGCTGACTTCAAAATACGTAATTTCGTTTACTTGGATGAATATTTTTTTTCAAGTTGTTTTGTTTAATATTCCTACCTAAGAGCCGGTTCACATGGCGCGTCGGCGTTGCGTCGACGTAGCGCTGTCGCTGCATCGTTTTACATAGAAATAATCATAGTGTTCACACGGTGCGTTGCTCGACGCAACGCACACACGACTGAACTTCAGCCCCCGAGACGAAGCGGGCGGGGATGTACTCATTACGACGCCGGAACGGCAGCGCTCAGTTGTTCAGCAAGCTCATTTATTTTTTTCAGTAGTGACGCTCCGGCGTTGCCGCTGCGATGCCGAACATCACGACTACGTTGTAGTAACGCTGCAATGGCGCAGCGCCCGTGTGGACGTCTATGCGTTAAAATATTTGCGCTGCGACGACTCAACACGACGCAACGCGCCGTGTGGACTGGCTGTAAACCAATTTTGATCTTCAATGATGATATATTTATGGTTCTATGGAATCAATGTGAAAGCATATCCTTGAAATGAAACCAATTTTACCGGATTTTTTATATTCATATGTTACATATTTTATGACCTGACGTTTCGAACACTTTGCAGCGTCCTTAGTCATAGGTGAGACTAGATGACAGTTGTATTTTTGTTATGAAAATGAAGTACTGCCTCCTATTATTTTATTATTTTTATACAAAACGTTCCCTATGCACGCAGAAGTTGCTCACCTTGGAGGAATACCTGAACTTTGTGCCGCTCACGGTGTCAACAGGTATCGCAGATCTGTGTTGAGGCTAAAATTGTATTAATTTGATGACCGGGTCCCATGCAGGTGGTACTTGCCAACCATCTTCTCTATCAAAGATCGAGTATTTCTTAATTTCAATACCCTCACGTACATTCTCAATAGCTTCACGTGTATTCTTGGTACTCATTGCGTCTCTCTAGCCAAGATTTAAGGATTATCAAAATGGATGTAGTGTAGGCTTATCTAGTGCATGCTAACACACAGCAAACTTATTGGAACGTCTGTTTTCATATCCGCAATATGTTCTTTCACCCGAATCCTGATGCTTTTCTTTGTTTGCCCAATGTATAATAATCCACGCTCACAGTCAACCTTATACATATAGTCCAGGATCTTGTGAAGAGGATATTCGACTTGACGGGTCTTAAGAACGGATTTCTTGGGCCATAAATTGTTTAATTTCAATAAGTAGCAATCGCAAAAATCAGAAAACATAAGGCAAGGGTGCTTTAATAAATAAAAAATATTTTTTCAGTTCAGTAATTATTGATAGCGAACATTAGACAATTTATCAGGAAAAAATACACTATATTCGTCACGTCAAGTAAATCGTAATAAATTCAGAATTTAATTTACTATAAAAGTTATTCACAGTCAAGCTCCTGGTTCTAAGGTTCAAATTAGTCAAGTTTGTAACGGGTATTGGAGCGAATGAAAACCTTGGAATAAAATAAACAGCTCTTTAAACCTGGCGATACCGGTCCGTGTAATCAAATGGCTTTGAGAGCTGAATTCAAAGAGCTGCTCATTAGCGAATGCTGGAGGAATATGGACTAAATACCTAAATCGGTTCACAGATTTACGTGCATCAAATGTGCTTTAATCATAGAATTAAACGGCTTAGAATGCGAGTAACCTCTAGCTAAGTGAAGCAACATTTGACAGGCCTTCTAAGGCCTGCCACAAGTTGTTCGCTACACACTACAGGTAAGCAAAATCTGGCACAATTGCACTTCTTAACTCTGTGATGACAAATCTGTCTACTCACTTGAAACATTCAAACGCTCATATGGAAGTCTAAGCCAGTAAATGCATGATAATGGTCATGTACATGACACTTGTATACTCATGCAGGCATAGTAATAAAGTTGTTACGGGACTTTGGGAATGTGGCCGGCGTAGAAACTCGCGTTCAACAAAAATCTTATCCAGAATCGGGCTGAAATACAGCTTTTTGAAGACAAAAAATACTAAGTTATATAGTTTTGTTTTTGAAAAAATAATAATTAAATGTGATGTTAAATTTATGTAATTTTCCTAATAATAAGAGTTATATTTTATGATTTTTTGTTTCGTTGCTAAAAAATAGCAACAACAAACTGGTGTCCCAATTTATGACTATGCCTGTAGGTTTACTTGTGTCATGGTTATGCAAACATTTAGATATATTTTCTGTCTTCACCTATGAACGGAATTTTTAATGACATTATCACTCTACCAACTCACTCTACTCACTCTACCAACGTGCCATGGAGCGTAGTTATTTGGCGTGAAACTTTCTGACCGCATCCGCAATTCAGTGTTGCGCTCAAAAACCAAAATAACGGACGTAGCTCGTAAGGCCGCTATGGTGAAGTGGAATTGGGCCGGACATGTTAGTCGCATGTCGTATGAACTCTGAGCCAAAACAGCCACCAACTGGATCCCACAACACGTACGACCTCTCGGACGGCCTCGAAAAAGGTGGCGGACCGAGCTTGACACACACGAGAAACTGGATGAATCTAGCCCAAGACCGGAAAGAGTGAAAAGAGGGGAGGGAGGCCTTTGCCTTGCAATGGGAAAATTTGTAGGATATTTTTTTTTTTATAATTATCACTCTAAGTCATTAATACTCTGTCTGAGGTTTTTTTTTTATTTTTTTTTTATTTAAAACCTAGGAGGCCAAACGGGCTATAGCAGCCCCGGCACGTCACTGCGACCTTTGCAGATCTATTGTGACAACCCCTTTGGATCATAGCACCTCCCCAAGTCCTATACCGATCATGTAGTCAGTGATGGCCTTGGGGGAGGAGGTTTTAATCTCTTCGGGTGAGATTATGTGGCCTCCGAGGTGCCGGCTTGCGAGGTGCAACGGTTCGCACTCACACAGGATATGTACGGGTAAGTCATTAATACTCTGTCTGAGGTTACCTAGGTATCGATCAAGTAACGTTATGACGGGGTGTGGTGTCGCCTCCTAGTGGTGCACCCCGGGCATCGTTGCTGTAGGAACACCAGCAGCGGCAAAACAGTCTTACAGTCTTATTATATGTATAGATAGATATTCGATAATTTAACATCTTTGAAAAACTTATCACGTACAAGTGAGATGGCTGCCCCACCTTATGCCCTAATCGAGTGTAGTGTTCTGAGTGTCGGCATCAATCCTTTCATTATAGAAGCTCGCGACAGAAGCACTCCAACTTGCAGCACCTCATTTGCATGCTATACGACACACGAGGCGCTGGCGGGCTGCTGTTCATAGCTTACAAGTTCACAAGTCTGTTTCTAAAAGTCTCAGTCAAATCTTGTACAAAACTGAAAGATTTTTTTACCCGACGGTGTAAGAAGGAGGGTTATGGTTTGCGAATGTTTCGTGATAAGTATAGAATTTAACTGAGGCTCATTTATTATGATGACATGTGTAACTGGCCTTAAATTTGGGCTTCCGGAATAAAGAAAAGAAAATGTTGCCTGTTTGTGCAGGCGTTTCTTCACTTCGCTCACTCGGTCAATTTAAATTAAAAGCCAATAAGCTAATTCCACAATGTATACGACCGCTCGTAAAAATACCTATATATATGCCTTTTGTTATTCAATGTGTATTTTTTATGTTATGTATTGCTTATTTTATAATACTTTTAAACGAAAAGTAGGTAAGTGTAGGTAAAGTAGGTAGGTAGGTTTAGTGAACCCAGGCTTTCTCGTATTTTCAGTCATAATTTATTTCCTGGGTCGCCCAGGTACTATATTTTTAATTACCCAAAACCTGTGACCAACCAAACACTTGTGCACTTGTGCTTACAGGTTATGAATTAGTCTTAACTCTGATTTTGTTGAATTTGACCTTGTGTTGCACGTCACAAGCACGTCAAGAGCTGCGATGGAACTAAATCCCCTCGAAAGACGTCTCGTATCAAACGTCCGTTGAGTTCACGGCACCGGGATCATGGCATAATCCGTCAAAGGAAAGTTTTCTAAAAGGGGAGTGTTGTTGTGACCATAGGGTTTATTTTAAGCTGCAATATACCACAACTCATTAGCTAATGCCCATTGAACTAAATGCATTCAATTAAGTGAGAAGTTGTGGTCCGTGAGCATAAAAGGTTTCATCCCCACTTTATGTGTAGAGCTACCCCTTTTTTAAATTTTATTCTTCTACTTTCTTGGAGGGACCCACCTATGCTAAATTAAAACCTTTCTAGTACTAAGATAGTCTTTAAGCTAAGCTGTGAACGGATAAACGGACAGACGGACATTACATTTGACTGAAGAAATGACTTACATAATACCGAAAAATTAAATCAAAACTGAGCGTCTACCTAAGTAGGTTGGTGTACGTACCTACTTAGGTAGACGCCCAGTTTTGATTAAATTTTTCGAAATTATATGACAGTTATGTCTTCCATTTCAGTTAAATGTATTGTTTTAAAGTCGATTTAATTTTTTTACATCACTTTTGTATCGTAACAATTTGTGTTATCTATATAAAAATACACTCTAACCCAGTGGTCTAACCCATACTTATACAAATGAAAAATATTTCAATAAAATATAGTTTATCACGTTAAAACCACAAAAAAATCATATACATAATATGATCGAAATTTTTAATATACCTACTTTATTAATTACTAACAAGACATAACTTAGAAGGATGTATTTGTTCCCTTCTTATCATTTCATTAAAGCTTTAGCGTCTACTTCAAATTAAGTTTCTTTTACTCCTCTCTCGTCCAGTCCAGTGGCCGTTAGGTTGTAGGAGCGGTGGGTTGTAATATCTTCCTATTTATAGGGCCCATCTGACATTTGCTCGCGACTCATCAGTGGGTCGCAACCGATGGTTTGAGAAATGCTGCTCTAACCGCTTCCAATTGGACATCTGTTACACACACAAAAAAAAATAAAAGAATAAAAAATATAATAAGTTTTATGGCGCAATCCCTCCGCGTCGCGGTTGAAAGCACTGCTAATACGTAATATGTAACATACTTATTACTTACGAGTATTAGGCATTTACTTTAAATTATGTAGCCTAATATGAGCTGTTTCCGAAGAGCTTTAGTCTTCTAAAATTTACATAAATATGAATGAAAATGTTTCGGATATCAAACTATTATGCCTCACCCAAGTTAGAGCGGGAATCGAGGCTACAACCAGCCCAGTTAGTATTTACATCTGAAACGTGGCTCCGATGAATAAATCATTCCTCCATCTACGATTTAATGTGCGTTTTGATGCCGAGCGATACAAAGGCGTGTGAATTCTGATTGATATTGCTTTTAGGTTTAGTGGATACTGTTATTGAGATTTCCGCCAAGTAACCGTTTATGAAACAAGTATCTAAGGAACAAGTATCAGTTTAAAAAAATTAAAGGCCCGGACAAACAACAACTAAACCGATTTTGATAAAACGTAGTTAAAAACACTCTCGCTGAAATCCTCTTTGATGCAAAAATAACAAGATATAAATTGGTCCATCCATTTCCGAGCTACGATGCCACAGACAGACACACAGATACACCCCTCGTACGATACGTCAAATTTATAACACTCCTGTTTAGGTCGGAGGTTAAAAATAACAGAACTTAAGGCGAACTCTAATCACGATTTCAAATTCGTTTTTCACCCGCTCGCCCCTCAGTGGGAGGAAATTCATAGTTTCGTTTCATAACTTCACGCTCATGCTAAGTGAATTCTCTAGAAAATAATTAAACGTCATACTCTCGAGAAAATTTAAATTCATAGTCATCGAAAACATAAACAAGAAGGTTTCGCATCAGACGTTTGTATGACTATCATTTGCATCACAATTGGCTCAAATTTAAATGCAAACGGGACTGACTTCACAAAGCTTAAGTTTTCTTTGAAACAGTTGAAGCAGTACATTCTATATCGAGCTTAACATAACAATTGGAAATAGTTCTTCAATTTATTTACAAGATTGAATTCGATTTGAAATTGAATGCTTGTCGCTTGTATTGCATTACAATGGCTGAGTAGCTTTGTGTTAAATTAACTGTAAAGATGGTACTGCGAAATAAATTCAATTGTTTGGATAAATAATATGTATTAATCGCAGCCAACTAGTTTGATTAGAATAAATTAGAATTAGAATAAATAAGTGATTTTACTACAATTATTCTAAAGAATGCGCATTTTTAACCATTTACAGCGATTGTACGCATACTTTCTAACAAAAATCTACACTCAACAGCGTAACAAGCGAAACAAAGTCGTAAGTTAGACTGAAAAACTCCTTTTCTGCAGTCGGGTATTTTGTTTATCTTTTAATATGGATACTTGTATCTTTTTAGGTTTTAGTTTAAAGGCCACTATCATTGCCACCTATCCTACTCCGTACATGGTTGCCTGGAAGAGATCGCTCTAAGCGATAAGGCTGCCTATTGACAGATTAACCCAAGTAATATTGTCTTCTTTTAATATATTTGTACAATGTGGTCTTTAATAAAGAGTTATCTATCTATAAGTGAATCCTTTGCAAATCTGTGGAGTGTTTCTGACTAAACATTCACAACTATACACATACCTAATACAAAATCCACAGAGAATCTAGTATAGCACGTATAACACGTTTGTCTGTTCAATGGCTATAATAGCCGACAAACTGTATGCAAATCCTGTTGGATACGGAGTGGAACGGATCTACCTGCAAATTGTTGGATGTCTATTGTGTGCATTCACTGAAAACTTAAGATTACTCTTGTACTTAAGAGTTTTGTGAGCACAGCAAATAGGTACATACATACCTACGTCATAGTCAATGGTGCGCAAACTGGTCTGCGAAAACCGGATGTCTACCTAACCACATCACGAATATAAATAAAAAAAATAATGATATAACTAAATAGGTATTAGTGAACATTTACACAACGCCATCTAGCCCAAACTAAGCAAAGCTTAAAAATTATGTTAAATATACGCGATAAATCTGTTAAATTTTGTTAAGGTTACAAACATACTATTTTCGTTAAAATTCTACGTAATTCGTTAACAAGTATAAGCTTAGAAAACTCAAGAACCCTCTGAGAGATATTGATGAAATATAGCTAAGAAAACCTTGATAAAATCTTTTTCAAACAAAAAAAAAACTAGATCAAAATCGGTCCATCTATTTGAGAGCTACGATGCCATAGACAGACACATAGAAACACACTTCAAACTTATAAGCCCTCTTTTTGGATGGGGGTTTAAAAAGGTAGTGTTGCGCGTGAGCGATAGCTGCGCGCGTTGCATTGCATCACTGGCTATATTGGCCGTAGAAGTAGATGCTAACGTACATTGCCATTGTACCTGCAACCAGTATGCAAATCAGCGAGTAGTGGATAAACAGCAAAGCACAATACGCGTCGCCTGCAACTCTGAATACTCTACTATTGCCTGCGTTTTGTTACGTATTGCTCTTGTATTGGACACAAGCTTAGCAAATTACAGTTTTGCTTAATACACAGGATAAATATTGGTGGACCTTCCTTATAACACCAACTAGCCCAAACTAAGCAAAGCTTGTACTGTGGGAAGTAGATGGATGATAGAATACGTTATACTTTTTTTTGTTTTAAATACATACTTATAGTTCCCGTCACGTAAAAAGAACGCTGGTTTGTTCGTAAGCGCGAACAAACCAGCGTTCTTTTTACGTGACGGGACCTATACTTATGATACATAAAAACACCCAGATACATTGGGAATTGAATCCACGACATACAGCTCAGCAGACAGAAATATACTACCAACTGAGCTGCGAGGCCAGTCCGTAGTTTTCTCACGAATTAGTTCAGTTTAATAATTAATATCGGTCTTCACCCTGCGGCGTAATATCCAACGCACTAAGAAACAAACACTGGAATATGACGTGACTTGAGGATAAAATCCATTTTTTTAATGCCGCCCATCCAAGCTCTAATAGCAATCACCTTTTGGTGCTCAATGCCCAAAACATAGTCTAATATAATAATGTTGTCTATTATAATTATGCCACCTATTATATTATATATATTATGCCTATTATATTATGCCAAAAAATTATTTCAGACACGAGATCCATATTTATATAAATACAATACAAAACACATAATAGCTAGGTGGCAATAGCCACCCAACGTCTATACGTTGCAGTTAGCTGCAACCTGTCTGCCAAACTTTTTATAATCTTATTTTGACACGTGTCAACTCTGGACATAAACTAGGCTATTCTTTTGCGCTGTATCGCGTTGAAGGAGTCCACTCGCGCTTCCGTGAACATCTCTGACGCACAGCATTTCACACCATACAATACAATACCATTTCAGGCCCATCAGGTGCCTGAAAACGTTATTATACGTCACGCGCAACGCGTTATGCGCTCTCTAGGTATATTTAGTCCAGAGTTGTCATGTGCAAAATGATTGGCAGAACGACACAGCGTTATTTTCACGTCAGGCGCTGCTCTAAAATACTTCCTAGCAACCATGTTGCCTACTACGCAGAGAGGCCTTCTCTGTCTCTCCATGTCTTCATCGTCCGACAAGCTAGATGTTACAATGTGGCCGAGGTACCTGAAGCTGTTTACTACAGCTATCGGTTGCCCATTGACTATTGGCTAATTACAAAATCTTAAATAAAATGTTAAAATCACTTTGTAAAACGTATGTCCACAATAACCACATTGACCGCATCGGAACCGCGTCCCCGCTCACAAATGCGTGTAATCACAGTTGAAACAATGATAAAGTATTGTTTGACAAATGTGATCCCACCGCACCGCGTTAAGGGATAATGGCACGGCATCGCGCTTTCAACCAGAACGGAATTAGTGCTATTTGTTTTGGTGAGCGTACTTACCTACTTACTTGATAGTTATTCGTTGTGAGTTCGTTGCTAGGCTAGGAGAGCGCTCGTTCTGTTTCCGAGTAAAACTTTTTTACGCTATTTATATGCAAGACATTTTCTAGTACTGTTCAAAAACCATTTAAACTCACTTTAGTAGTAAATTAAATGTTGTAAAAGAATTGTTTTACTTTGTCTGTTTGTTGGAGGTAGTTATGCTTTTATATATTTTGGGTACTTGATTTTAAAATTCAGATTTTATTAATTTATTTTTCCGCTGTGTTGGATATTTTGCTGAAAGTCAAAATTCCGTATCAGTAATTTAAGTAAATTCCGTAATTCCGTAGATACGCTAACGCCTCTCTCGGATTTCTCCCCAAGAGCATTGCAATAAGTAGAACTATAAAATTGGTCCATAATTGAAAGATATTTTTTACGCAAGATAGATCTACGATGGACCAACTCGAATGATATTAAGTGACGATGTGGTCAAGGATGGAGCTTGTAGTTTTTTTTTTATATTTGGTAATAATATAAAAACTGTGGCGAAATCAATAATTCAGTTGTATGGGTCCAAAATCATGATAATTTTAGAAATACTGTACAATCAATAGCTTTGGAAACACTTGAAACCACTATTCAGATAAGCCGACATTACAATGAGAGTTAACTTTTTGGCAACTTTTTTTAATTTTTTTAACAATAAATATTAATATCTCTTTCAAATAGACTTACAGCTTTATCTTCGACCAATTGTTTATTCAAATAGTAAATTGAGACAGCAATGAATAATAAAAAGATAAATGACAGAACTCTCGCGAATCTCACCGCCCGCATAAGTAAATACCGCCGCCACCGCATCGGCCGAGTCAGGCAGGTGTAAAACCAAACTCTTCAAGAGTCACTATTGCACGACCTTCTGTCAAAAAATATTTGGATTCACGCACAAAACACTGACTTTATCAAGAGACCGTTGTTCTATCGATTTCGATGTGTAACCGGTCGGAAAAAAATGACGTAAATCTTATGTTAGAAATAAATAAAGTTTGAAAAACCGAAAAAACCGACTACGAAATACGCAATGGGATGATATTTTACCAGTTATATTTTGTTATAAAAACCAAAGTACTGCATCGATATTGATAAAATGTATATGGGATACGAAATACAAATACAAAATGATCAAAATCAATGCACAATTGGTGAACAAACATACAAAAAAAACTATACAGACCGAATTGATAACCTCCTTCTTTTTGGAAGTCTGTTAAAAATTACTCAATTGTTACTAAAATTAATCATAAACCCATTTTTCCCACTCTTTCCTCTCATTTGTTAGGCACCCACAAAACTCTACACACTAAGCCCCATGTAAACGGAGGCCACGTCAGATATTAACATAAAACTCTGTGTAATAACATAAAGAACATAGTCATATCCTGTATACCACAGCAATAACCATGATAACAGTAAACGTTTCATCCCATACGGAGCGAAAATAAAAAGCCCCATCTCAATTTGGCTCCGAATTAGGTCAATGTTCACATTTACTCGGAC
This sequence comes from Lycia hirtaria, assembly GCA_947563715.1. Classification (NCBI taxonomy): domain Eukaryota; kingdom Metazoa; phylum Arthropoda; class Insecta; order Lepidoptera; family Geometridae; genus Lycia; species Lycia hirtaria. The sequence continues at coordinate 34,825,279 of OX387375.1, forward strand.
ACGCGAACGCTACAAGAGAAGCGAAAAATTTACAGAACATGGTCTTTACTCATTTTTATGTTTTACCCGACTGCGTAAGAAGGAGGACATGTTTTTCGCGTATGTTTGTATGTATGTATGATTCTATATGATCGTCTACAGCCTAAGCGGCTTGACCGATTTAGATGTGCAAGGTGTCGTTAGAGTTGTCTTCACTCTCTGCGTATCATAGGTTATATTTATTTGTAATAATAATAATACATCTCTCGGAAACAGATGTTATTCCGACCTACCAAAATAAATAAGAATCATCAAATTAAGTCATAATTGGCAGAGTAATCTTTTATTTTATTTTATTTATTAAGTATACAAAACAGAATATAACCTTACATAATACGAAATAACACGTGACCAGAACCAGACTATAATCCAAAGCATGTATACATCAGAAGAGTCGAGAACCTCCTCCTTTTTGGGAGTTGATTAAAAATTGATCAGGTCTGCTTAATTTGAGTTTACAAGGTCACGACCTGGGACAGACGAATTACCACCCATTTCTCGTTGAAATGCCAAAAATCCGTACTATAAATAACATTCCTGTTGCGTACTGCACAAAAATGGAATTCTTTGCTGCCATCTCTGTTTCCTGAGACCTACAATCTTGGAATTTTCAAGGCTAGAGTGAATAGATATATTCTAGATCGACGAGCTCCATCCTCGGCCACACCGTCGCTTAACATCAGGCGAGTTGGTGGTCAATCGTAGATAAATAATGTATAAAAAAAGACGTGTGGCACTCGGAGACTGCCGCGGTAAAGCTATTGCATAGCATTTTTTATCAACTTATGTAATTATAATTATTTATTTATTTTATTTATGCAGTATTCCTAACACCCCCCACTCTGACCGGCACAGCGGTGATATTTTTTAGTTTTGCCATCTATCGATGAATAGCAGAATTTTTAATGATTTTTGAAATATCACGCTTGTCTCTTTAGTTCTGCAAATCGCCTCTAGGTGGCATTGGTTGTATCGGCGTTACTGCATTAGGTTATTTTCGTTACGGAATTTCTGGATTCGGTCTCCACGCTCAAGGCCCGCGATAGAAGCTATGCAATAGCTTAAAAAAAAGGACGTCCTAGAACCTACTTGAAGCTTTGTTACTGTGTTACAGCGGCACGCCGCTAATGTCCACATTTTCGCAGTTTGTACACAATATAAAAACTAACGAGGCGGATCAGCTTTAGTTTTCACAACTCTATCTGCCAGCCAAATGGGGGTTAAATATTACATTAATAGTATATTATTATCATAGCCATAATTATTATAATAGCCACAGCTTGTTGTCTGTGAGGGAGAAGGAGGGTCCAAATTTTAAAGTGAATTAACCGTATCATGTGGGGTATCATATGAAAGAACTTCAGTAGCATAAGCTAAAACAGGTTTTTAAATATTTTTGCGATGTATATTTTTCGATTTATGAAGGAAAATATAAAAAATATATAAAATTCCCCCTTTTATCTAATAGTTTGTACGGAACCCTCGGTGGGCGAGTCTGACTCGCTCTTGCCCGGTTTTGTTTTCACGCAATATAGATCTACTATCGACTACCAACTTGCCTCAGATGTGTGGAGCTCGTCGATATAGAAGATATGTATTTTTTTATGAAGAAATGTAGATTTTGTTACAATAAACATTGTGCCTACTATTGACAAAGCCGATGACTGAACGATGAATTTATCTAAATATTCGTCCGTGTTGGCATTGTATGAAATGTACTAAAGAATAAAAATAAATTAAATAAAATATAGAAATGCACTATGCTAAATACTTCTACAGGGTATAATTCTTCACTCTCCTTAGTACTTAGTATTAGTGGGGTACTGTGAGTGAAAAATTATTAATATACATGAGTTTTCAAATGAACGTAATTGATATACCGATTGTGACTTCAACCTTCACAATTCCCGACGGGTAAACAAAGATGAAATTCCCTCCAATTCAATTTCAAAGTCCTAAAGGAAGTAATCAAAACATCTGTAATCAAAACCTGGTCAAATCTTTAAGGCACTTTACACCTGGTCATTCCGAGACTGACATAATTATAGTTTAAATAATTTTAAAGTTTAAAAAACTGAAACAACCGACTTCAAAGTACGTTATTTCGTTTACTTGTAATACATATATCTAAGGATAATAATTAAACAAGGCGCTCAAGCGTTGAAGTAACTCTATTTTCTCCATAAACACATTGGATGAGGAGTAGGTAGGTTTTACTTTTCAAGCTCAATAAATCTCTCACGATTGTAAACTTTTTAAAAGACCTCTATTCACCCGCTCGTTTTACTTTTAGAGATTATTCAAAAAGTAATAAAGCAATGTTTCTAAAATAATTATGGAACCAACTTGGGAGCTTTCTCTATACATCAATTTAAGAAACATAAAAATTGGTTCACGAATGACGGAGTAATTCGTGTTCATACATAAAAAATATATATATGGTACGAATTGATAACCTCCTCTTTTTTCGAAGTCGGTTAAAAACTGAAAAAATCGACTTCAAAATACGCAATTCGTTTACTTGGATGACATTTCCAGTTATTTTGTTATAAAAACCAAAGTACTGAACCGATTTTGATAAAATGTATATAGGACTGGATAGTATTAACCCACCAAACAGAAAAACGTGAAAAACAATTCACAATTGCCGGAGTAATCGGTGAACAAAAGTACCAAAAAAAACCATACAGTTGAATTGAGAACCTCCTTCTTTTTGGATGTCGGTTAAAAAGTCGGCAATCAACATTCTCTGAAAGGACCCGGAGAGAAGTTTTTCAATCTTTTATTTTTGTTATATTTATTTTAATTTTGCTTAAGGAAAAACTGGACAATCTTAGGTATAATCATAGAATAACAAACAAATAATACTAGAATAATGACTCATGCAAAGTGCTTATACGAACTGTTAGTTTTCAACCAACTTCAAAAAAGGAGGAGGTTTTCAATTCGACTGTATTTTTTATTTTTTTATGTTTGCTACCTCAGAACTTTTGACAGGGTGAACCGATTTTGATGATTCTTTTTTTATTTGAAAGCTGGTTAGTCCAGTTCTGACAATGACATCCATGAGAAGTCGGTTTTTAAACTATAATTATTCTACAGCGTGTTAGTGTTTGGACAGCAAAAAATGTACTCAAGCGCTACTTTGTATTTATTTATGTGTAAATTAATATGCAGCAAGTAGATACCTACTATACTGAATTACTGAAAGACATTTCAGTAATTCAGTATAGTATTTCATCATTCATCATAATTTCAGCCATAAGAAGTCCACTGCTGGACATAGGCCTCCCCCATGATTTTCCAAAAAGACCGATTGGAAGCGGCTTGCATCCAGCGTCTTCCCGTCACTTGTATGAGGTCATCTGTCCATCTCGTGGCTGGTCTTCCTACGCTGCGCTTGCTGGTGCGTGGTATCCACTCGAAAACTTTTCGGCCCCATCCGCCATCAGTTCTACGTGCTATGTGCCCTGCCCACTGCACTTCAATTTGCTAATCCGTAGTCCTATGTCGGGGACTTTTGTACGTCTACGGATCTTTTCATTTCAGATTCGATCTCGTAGAGAGACTCCGAGCATAGCCCTCTCCATAGCTCGTTGCGTGACCTTGAGCTTCTTTATAAGGCCCATAGTTAGGTACCTCGTTTTAGTGTCGTCTCGGATACAGTAAAAGCGCGCAAACAAACTTCAACAGCTATCCTTTCAATTTACCTGGTTCAGATTACCTCTAAATTTTGGTATTTCGAGTGGCGCAATTATCTTAGAATTTACACCGTCTCAAGCCAAAAATAACGAGGAAATAATTTGTTACCAAAGAAACAAAGCAATGCGAGTTCAAAGGAACTTACTCGTACCTAGTAGGTAATGTGAAATGTAATAATAGCTTTTATGTGTCATGTTACAGAGACGTAAGGCACTTAATTGTAATTATTGTTATATAGTACAATCGTAAAATGTTGCACGTGTGGTGGTGTTACTTTTTAACCGACTTCAAAAAAGATGAGGTTCTCAATTCGATTGTTTTTTTTGTGTAATTATCGGCAATTATGTGTAATTATAGGCGATTACTTCACCAATTATGAATTTATTTTATTGATTCTCTTTTGTATGATAGGTCATATTTTAAAGGTGGCCCCATTTAAATTTTATCTAAATCGGTTCAGTTATTTGATTTTTTAAACAAAATAAATGGAAAAAATATGTTTGGAACTTTGGATGAAATTTATTCAGATTAATTTAAAAAAAATTGCATATTTAAAAAAAGCTATTGATACTTTTCTCAGCAATCGCGTTTTGTATTAAGAGAATCCTAGCCAACAGACCAACATTTTACAAAAGTACTAAAATTTTTAGCTTGAAATAGTACAAGTATTTTTTATAAATTTTCAAAAGGCTATTTTTTGCTGCTTTTCCGGACAAGTGTGGCTTTAACTTGTTCTCTGGTACCAGAACCGACTAGATCAAACGTGTCACAGCACGGAATGCCTTTCCGTGTTCTGTGGGTTTACACTCACACCGATCAAATGTAAAGATTAAAATTCTTAGCAATATTACCAATTGTAACTTTAACAGGGTTAATATGGTACCCTGTAGTAGGGGAATAGGAATTCATTGTATTTCTCATTATAAATAATGGTTAATATGTCCACAACATTAACTAGAATCAATTCAACGTAGGTTTGTAAGATATATTCAGTTTAAATGCAAAAACTACGACAGAGGTTACGAATCAAGATGCAAGATACACCATATTTTCCACTCTGTGAGAGACGCAAAATAGCTGATATTGCATTTCTTACTAAAGTAGCACAATATAATGTTGACGTTCCACACTTACCGAAAAACGTTACTTAACTTTAAGCAATGCTTAACATATTTTGTCAACTTCTGGCTGACACAAAATGACACTTGCGGAAAGAAGACAGATAACTTAAGACGTTGGTTAAAGTAAAGTAACGTTTTTCGGTAAGATCTAACATAAATTTAAACGTTCCTAGATTATCCGCAAGACATCCTAAATGCTTATCAGTAAATTTTTAAATTCATTTAAATCATACGAAAAGTTGATTTATATATTTATTTAAAGTTACTGATTATTTAAAAAAAAAAAACTCGTAGCGCAAAAGACGTTAATACTCTTAAAATAAATATTTGGTCCACTTTCAAACTTCGCTCTCCTACAAATTCTAGGAATATGTCTTTTAATTTTGAAACGGGAAACAGGACAGTATTTGAAATACAGCAACATGTTTTTTTTACCAGAAAACAAATATATTGCATGTTTTTAAAACATACACCAAAAATACTTCTATCTAATCAAATACTTACTAAAACACGAATAAAGCAAAAAAATGGTTCACTCCGCTCACTTAACATTCTAAAACACTCATAAAATCCACTACAAAATTCTGTTTCAGGAGTTTCTCTCGGAAACTGTTTAACAGGGACGTTAACAGGGTAAATGAAAAATGTGTCACGTAGTTGAGGAGTTTTTAAATTCAAAGCGGCAGAGATATGACCAAACTATTGTATGGAGCGATAAGGGAGTTCAGGAACAATCGCACCACAGTTTAAAAGAGACAGAGTTGTCATTTCATAGAAAATTAATAGCGATAAGACGAATCTTAGTAGACCTGTGAAGCGCGCAACATGTCTTTGGTTTTAATCGCTTGTAACAACGGCCTAATAAAATGATTTTTGAGCTCTGATTGATAAGATTTTGACAAATCAGGCGAACCAGGAAAATGACGGCAATTTCATGTCATCTACTTACATCATACCTAAGCTTGATCTGTCAAAACAAAATTGCACCTACCATGTTTGTGAATTATACATACATTTACAAAATGGTTGCAGTGTATATGAACAATGTCTTGTCTTCTTCTGCTCTCATTTATGTGCTTTACAAATCCAGTTGTCATCAGTTTGTGTCAGTACATGTCACTATGTCCATCTTGGCCTGTCTTGGTCTCGTGACTTGTGGTGGTCTTGCTGGAAGCCAATGTGTAGTATAAACAAGTGCTCCGTAGGGAGCTGGGCCCACAGGTCATTCGCCATGTGTGAAATAATTTCAACCGCTTGGGCCAGATGAAAAATCGAAAAATTATATAAGAGGTAGCAAACCTACTGCAAAAATGTTCATACTGTGCATCCGGTACATAAAGATACGGTAGATGAGTTATGAATAGGTGGTAGTGAGATATCAAATAAAGAGTTCCGACCCACATGAGTGTATGCAAGTAAGGTCTCTTTACCGTGATGCCTATTAAAGAGAGTAATGTTTATGTAATATATGTTTCTACATTATCTTCTATAACATAAAAAACTTAATAGTTTGTATGTATGAGGTAAAATTTGCAATAAATTGAAGAAAAAAAACCTTATTTTTGCCACTACCATAAAAAATCTGATCGCACTAGTCAAAGAGACCTTTTTACACGCAGTTGGCTAGTCCGTTTTCAAAATAGTTGTAACCACTTGTATCAGTAAATGTATAGAGTGGTAGTATTAAAATAAAACAGAAAACGGTGAGTCATTTTACCACAAATGAAGCGATGAAAACAAGATAAAAAAGCGCAACATGTCAAGCGCAAACCTATTAACTACATAAATAAATAAATAAACATGTTTTACTATGGAAATTAACGTGGTTTTCACACATTTTTAAATAAAAACTACGGGTCACTCACGTCACACCCAGCACACCTAGCCTCGGTTCCACGGACACTTATTAACAGAGCACTGAAATTATGCGATCAGGATTACCTGGACACCGAGCTAAGTCACATTAAAAGTGTGCTCAGTAGCAATGGATATAAGTGGAAACAGAGTTGGCGGTTCGCGAACGCGTCGTCTTTCAAGCGCCCTGCATCGGTGGACAGAGCAGCAGCGTTTCTTCCGTATATAAAAGGAGTGACGGACAGTATTGGAAACTTGTTACGCCGAGGGTATAGCATCAAGACAATCTTCCGTCCTCCCGGAAAACTGAGGAATTTGCTTCGCTCTCCGAAAGACAGAGAGCCATTGGGTGTCCCCGGTGTATACATGATCCCGTGCGATTGTGGCAAGTGTTACGTCGGTGAAACGAGGAGGAACGTGTCCACCAGACTCACAGAACACATACGCTGCATGAAGAATCTGGACAGCGTCAGTTCTGCGGTGGCGGAGCATGCTCTGACCTCCGACACGCAGCACTACATTAGATTCGATAAGGTGAAGGTCCTGGCACGTGAGAAGTTGTTTATGCCCCGGAAGGTCAGGGAGGCTATAGAAATTAGTAAACGACCGACCTTTAACAGAGATGGGGGATGGCACTTACCACCCACTTGGAAACCTTGCCTTCATGGATCTCGGGAGGATGATCGTGAGTCTGGTGGTGATATTATGAGTTCCGCTTGCTGGAACATTCCTGACACTCACGAGAGTTCTAGTGAAGAGGACACTTCAGCTGAACCGACGCAAGACGACCAGCCTCCCGCCTTAACCCTTTTGCAACCGATGACATCACGTGCGGCACGAGCGGCACGTCGCAGTGCAAGGCGCGTCACCGACCGAGAGTGACGTGTGTGCTGCTCCTTTGAAAAAGACCGCCGAATGCGGTTGAAACTATAGTCGGATATTTCGGCTCAAAACAGACGTGAGTGACCCGTAGTTTTTATTTAAAATAAACATGTTTACAATAAACGTGCGTATCGAACGCAATTCGGAACTATGTGAACCACAAGGAATACAGGTTGTTTGAGATTTTAGTTTCTCAGATATTAGTCTAGTAAAAATAAACCCGTTTGTATAGAGCAGATCGCAGTATTTGCAACTGGGAGGATTCTTTGAAATTATGATAGGAAAATACCTAAAAAGCATAGATCAACAATAATCCCCGATTTATAGACTAGCTGCGTTCCGCGGTTTCACTCGCTTAGTTATGAAAAACGGTGATGATTATGATGATGATAAGTAACTTATGTCCGTCTCCAGGTCCAAAGCTATCGCTATACTAATTTTCATGACGATCGGTTCAGCCGTTTGGGCGTGTAAAGGTAACAAAATTTGCTTTTATAATATAATTATGAAATTGCGTCAAATGTATTTCAAAACACCAGTACATTCATTTAAATAACAATATACTTAGGTGTCTTATATGTTGTCACAAATCTTATTTTTACTAGACTACGAGTATATAATCTACATATTCCGTAAACGTTCATGACATTGAAAATACTTTTTAAACCCTACTTTAAGCCACCAGGTCAGCATCATTCTAATTAGATCAGTAATCATTCCTTTCCAAATCGGTGTAAAACCGTCCCGGTACATGATTGACGCGATCAAATGTTTGGATCAAATACTCGATGGATTCTGTAACCAGAGCTGCATTAATTGGATGTCTAGTTAAGGACGTTCACGAAACTTGATTGAATCAAACGTTATACAACACTTTGAACTGATGACGAGAGCAACCTCTTGAGGAACTATGCTGTTAATTGAATTTGATTGGCTTTACTGCTCAGTTTGTAGTAGGTTTGCCTTAAGATTGTGGGTTCAATCCGTAGATGAACATTTTATGATGAGTATGGATGTATTTTATTATTACATTAATAGAACTACGTTTGACCAGACCAGACGGTGTGGCTGAGGATGGAGCTCGTTGATCTATAAGTAGCCTTGAAATTTCCGTAATTGTAGTTCTCAGAAAATAGAGAAGACGGCAAAGATTTCCATTTTTTACAGATACTTGAATACCAGCTCGCCTGAAAATCAATGCATTCAAAAGCAAAATCAAAATTAAAAAAAAAATGGTTGTCTGTAAATTTTGTTTACGGACAATAATTTTACGTGATAACGATGCGTCACAAGCTGAACCTTAGGCCGATCGTGCCTCTCTATCGCTTGTTCCACGCTCTCGCTTGCACGCTCGGCTCAGGTGGAACGTGACAATGAGTCATGTTTTTTCGTGCGTGCAGTCGGCGTTCATCGATTTATAAGACGTCATCACGTCAAAATAAAATCAAAATAGATTTGACTTGCATAATATTCAGTTACAACGATCCGACATCCAGAATATCAGAATGAACCAGAACGTTCTATGCCACCACAACGCTACCTGGCAACACAGCGGCCGCTGAGTCGCAAACCAGCGGCATTTGCATGAAAATTTCCTCTCAAAATTTAACGTGCCGCTTTTACCAGGATAACACGGTAGGCAAAAATTAAAACCATAATAGAATAATCCCCCCATAATTCTTTATTGCCGCACCATTTATGAGATCCAGAGTTCAGGTTCAGGGCAGGTTGATATTGATCGTGCGTATTTCCTTTTTGCATTTTGTTTATGACTGCGACGAAACTCGTAAACTACGGATATCGTGAACCGTAAAACGGCGCGTGTGAGTTTACGTTACGTATCGTAAAATTGATAGGTTCGCAGCGAAAAAGTTTTTCCATGTTCGCTGTAATATCGTGCACTGTGCTTCGGAATGCGCTGTTCGGTTATGTGGCGATGTAAACGTACTAATAGACGATCGGATATGGTGAGGCGGATTGACGAGGGAGAATAAGGAAAATTAATTGAAATGTCTCTCTCTCTCCCTCCCTCATTTATCAAACCTGGGCCCTACCAGACCCAAAGGAAGACCAGAGCTGGATGTTTATTTACAACTAGTATCATGCTGAGTTGAGGCAAAAAAGTGTTGTTTTTTGCCCCAGCTCTGTTTTGTTTTCAGCCCTGTTTGTACAAACTGTCCCACTGATGGACGCGGGTCTGCTTCTCATTGTGAGAAGGGTAAGGTGATAGTCTACCACGCTGGCCAAGTGTTGGTTGGCAGACTTCACACATCTTCAAGATCATTGAGAACTCTCAGACATGTAGGTTTCCTCACGATGATTTCCATCGCCGTTTGAAGTTGGCGGCAATCAACAATACGCACATAACTTCGAAAAGACAGAGGTGCGTGTCGCGGGATTCGAACCCAGGACCTGCGGATCGCAAGTCGGACGGTCTCCCGACTAGGCTGCCGGAAACTTCGGGTTGCACCATATTCGATCGTGTAGGTATTTAGTATCCTAAATCATGTGGGTATTTTGAGGTTTTGACAGTTACGGGTTTGATAAATAGGCCGTTAAAATACCTGCAGTGCTCTATGATAAAACAACGGCTGACCACAGCTGGCTTATGACGGATGCAATATTCTATCCAATCCAATTTTAAAAACTTTGTATGTTACAAAAATAATGCATTTTTTTTAAATTTTGCGAGAGTTTTGTTATTATTTTTACAAAAATAAAAAATATCACATTCAGGGAATGTAGAGGAATCTAACGACATCTCACACAACAAAATTGGTCAAACCGTATAGGATGTAGGGGCTTATATAGAAACATAAACACATACCCATATACGTACATACAAACAAACATCCATAAACTCGAAAAATATAACCCTCCTTCTTACGCAGTCGGGTAAAATATAGATAAATCGAATCTCGAATCGAAATTCTGGTACGTTCGTACTCAAGACTAATACAACAAAACCAAATAATAAAACCCGAAGGAATGCTCCCTAACTAGTATTATCCCGGATTTAGTTTCAAAAACACTCCTTAACTCCGAAAACACTCAAAACTACCCGCATTTACCTAAACAGTTGGAAAGCATACCGTCTTCACACTGTGAGCGCGGATACCTCTCGAAAACTTTCAAAAACTTTATTCTAACAGCCTAGTAAAATAGTTTTGGAGGGATCACGGTTAGGGCTTAAGTGTGGGGAAGGTTTCCGGGGATACAGAGAAGTTATTTTTGCACGTGTTAAAAGGGAAAAATCGGGAAATGGACTAAAATAAATTTAGGTTTGTAGAGACAAGGGACACAAAATGAGGATTTGATTTTTTAAGAGCAAAACACTTGTCTTGGTTTTTTATCAGCCCTGTTTGTACAAACTGTCCCACTGCTGGGAACGGGCCATCTTCTCATTGTGAGAAGGGTTAGGCCATAGTGTGCCACGCTGGCCAAGTGCGGGTTGGGTTGGGTTGTCTTGGTTTACTGTAGTTTAAATGGATACCTTACACACAGAATTCTTTTTTATGTGATTCAACATAAGAATCTAATTTTGAAGTGATTTTTTGTCGAAATTCTAGAAAACTCCCTGGTGATTTAATATAGGTTTACGCGTTTAATACACATTGAAATTAAATTAAACAACTTTTTTTTATAGAAGATAGATCTACGATTGACCACCTCGGCCACACCGCCTGATGTTAAGCGACGGTGTGGCCGAGGATGGAGCTCGTCAGTCTAGAAGATATCTATTCACTCTAGCCTTGAAAATTCCAAGATTGTAAGTCTCAGGAAACAGAGATGGCGGCAAAGAATTCCATTCTTGTGCAGTACGCAACAAGAATGTGAACTTTTTACGCATTAATCGCATATTTTGGAAATAATAGTCATCATTGAGATAATTGACATGATAAATTATGTAGCATCCGATTTGCTGAGATCTGTGCTCGTGGGTAAATAGGCCATCCGTATCGGCCTATTTACCCACGAGCACAGATCTCAGCTGCGGTTACAAAAAGATATTAATACCAATTTAATTGAAACTAGCCGCGCCCGCGGTGTTACCCGCCGTTTTACATAAATTATATCAAAGGAGATATTACTTCTAGGTATAATAAGTAGCTTATGTGTTATTCCAGTGTCAGCTGCTTCCGTACCAAATTTCATCAAAATCAGTTGAGCTGTTCGACGTGTGAAGAAGCTGTGCGTGAAGAAGTAACAAACACACTCACATACTTTTGCTTTTATAATATGTGATATACCTACGCGATAAATCAGTGAAAACTTAAACAAAAACATAAAATTACATGTAAATACTCGATGATGAGTGTTTTACACCCTGAAACATCTACAAATTTATAGACAAGTTCCGTCGGATGTGTGAAATTTTTGAACTGTCTATAAATTTGTACAGCTGTATTATTATTATTACAAACAAACTTAGCCTATGATACTAAGATAGTAAATACAAAGTATTATAATTATGTAATCAATAATGACGCAAGACTTCACAGTTTAGAAACTATAAGTACAGTATGACAAAAAACACAGTTTTAATTACTTTTCTTCTTTTTTGTATTGGACCCGCATTAAAGCATCTGCCAGTGTCAAGTAATATAAGTTATTAGGAATTATTAAGTTGTAAATGTTCTAGTCACAATCTAAGTCACGTATACAGTCAATTTATAAGTCGAGTCCTGCTTCAGTAAAGTGGTGGCGACTTTACTAGAAGCTTCTATGGAGTTTTTCCGACAACGTAAAATCATACGTTTTACTGCTTTATTTCACTTGCCCACACTCACGCACTTTATCGAACACTTAATGAATAAAACACCACCATTTTTATAGCATTAATGTTCAAAATAACACAAGTTTAGGAAAATAAAACAAATCAACAACACGATACTAAGACGTTCCCGCCAAAACCCTTTTAATTACTTACCTACTTTTATTTTTATAAAATAAAGAACAAAAATCAGATTTCCATTTTCAAAGTTAACATTCTTGTAATCGAATTCAATAGACACGTAGTTATTCACTTTAATGACCGTATGTTCATTAGAAATCACCTTCAACCACTTAAATCGAAATCTACGGCAATAAAACTCGATTCAGAAAGAATTATAGAGCGAGTTCTGATAAGATTTTAATTCAATTGGTTAGATTTGTAATTTATAAAGAAATGTTAATTCGAATTAAAGTTTATTCTTATCGAGAAACATTAAGAATAACGAGATTTTAGGATTTTGAAAGTTAAATCTGATATTTAGACACACATCGACAGGCCTCATGGCTCAGTGGTAGTACGACTGCTTCCTGAGCTGTAGGTCGTGGGTTCGATCCCCACCCAGGGCAAACATTTGTATGATAACCATGGATGTTTGTTCTGTGTCTGGGTGTTTCTATGTATCTTAAGTATGTATTTACGAAAAAAAAAGTATTCTATGAACCATCTACATAGTTTCCATAGTACAAGCTCTGCTTAGTTTGGGCTAGATAGCGTTGTGTGAAATGTCCTCCAATATTTATTTATATTGAATAATACGCATTATGACCAATCGAAAAATAATCGCTGAAAGGCTACCTGATTTTTATTGTAAAGTTGTAACGCCATGTCATATTTTACATCTATTTTTTCACATATTTTTAAGAATTCGTACCTCAAAAAGAAAAAAAAACGGAACCCGCAAAGGATCACTTTGTTGTCCGTCAGTCCGTCTGTCAAGGCCTGCATCTCAGGAACGCGTGAAGGTATCAAGTTGAAATTAAAACCATATACGCAGATACATAGTTGACTATTAACGGTAAGATAGCATTCTTAAATATATTTCCTATACTCTTTTTAATAATATATTGTAGTGCAAAAACCAAATAAGCCTAGTTAAATCTGTTTTAAATTTTAAAAAGCTTCGATAGGAAAGACAAATAAAGTAAAAACTGATAATTTTTAAAGCCTTAAGTGGATCTTAAAATAAATCTAAATAATAAATAAATATTTTTAATTTGAGCAAATTGTATTAGGTCGTCTCATGCTTCCTCGCAAAAAACTAAATAAACACTCAATATAAATTCAAGCACTACAGTACATTACATTTTACATTACAAAAATCGATAAAGATAAAAGATAAAGATAATTTATTTGCATACAACACGAGAATTTTATACAACAGGTGCATAAAAGATGTTACACTAAATTTAGTCGCTTAAAATCATGTAGTGCCGATTAGGCGTACAAATGTCAGGTAGACAGCATCATGCACAAGCGAAAAATTAAAAAAAAATATTATTTGTTATTAGATAAAAATAAAAACCAAAAATATATAAAATATGACAAAGCAGAAGCAATAAAAGATACACATAATGTCAATAAAATTAAAATTTGTCATTAAAAAAATCATTGATAGAATGCGCTTCACAATAACAATGCTTTCAACTTTTTTCTAAATAAATTACTATTCTGGTCTCATAATGACTTAGGAATCTTATTGTAGATTTTAGGACGCATACATACGATGCTATTTTGCATTCGATCTAAGAGTAATAAAATTCTAATTTCATCTATGGCCAGTACTTACATTTTTTTAAAACCTATGAAAACTTTTTATGAGAAGCATTTACAGGTTTCACATTTATTTTTTTACTGTAAACACTTTAATCCTAAACCGTTCACATCCTGTATTCCTTATATTTCTTAATAATGTATGAGTAAAAGTGATAGTAAAATTTTAGAACATCTAATTTATTACTTCCGCCTTCCACACTTTGAGGATATTCCCGTCATTTTCCTTATTTTCTCCTTGAGTGTTTTCAGTCGAATCTTCACTGCTCACGGATCCAGTTCGTAAAACAATCCCTTTTATTGCTGCCACTGCCATCGTCACTTTGAAAAATAAAAACAGATTCGCTTCGAGAACCATAAATAATACGTCTCCCAGTTGCATCTTTGCCACTTTTTCATCCCTTACTTTGAAACAGGGATGTAAACAGGGTCACAATAATTTCCAATGAGTCTAAGTTATACATTTATGTTTGTATATTTCTTTATTATCCCGTAACCCAAACCGATTGGTTTTGATTTCCTTTGAACCTTACTTACCTTACCTAAGCAATATTTCGCGTTCGAATTATTATTCAAGTACACAACAAGGACGGTTATATTTTTAACCGACTTCGAAAAAGGAGGAGGTTATCAATTCGTACCGTATATTTTTTTTACGTATGCACACAAATTACTCCGTCATTCGAGAACCAATTTTTGTGTTTCGTGAATTGACATATAGAGAAAGCTCCCAAGTTGGCCTCATAATTATTTTAGAAACATTGCGTTATTACTTTTTGAATAATCTCTAAAAGTAAAAATATTTTCATTGGATTCCTGAGTGAGTGCGACAGATTATAAAATCGCAGAGTTCCACTGACACGTTTTTCTTTACAAAAGTGTCAAATGTTGCGGTTTTTCATATAAACATCTGCACATTTTCTAATCTGCGACGACGAAGCATTTGACATTCAATGACCCACTCGTATCTTTTTCAAGAATGACATAAATGTCATTCTTGAAAAAGATACGAGTGGGTGAAGAGAGATCTCTTTAAAACGTTTACAATCGTAAGAGATTTATTGAGCTTGAAAAGTAAAACTTAGTTACTCCTCGTCCAATGTGTATAAGGAGAAAATACAGTTACTTCAACGCTTGAGCGCCTTGTTTAATTATTATCCTTACTAATATTACAAGTAAACAAAATTCTTAGAAGTCGGTTGTTTCAGTTTTTTAAACTTTTTTTTTTGAGAGTATGTATATTTCTAAGTATAATGTATACCTATATATATGATATATTACTTCTTATAACTGCTGAGGAGTAGGAAAATATATATTTTTTCACTACTTTGTCGCCACTATAAATGTAAATATAATATATAATATATATATATATATATAAATGTTATCAGAATGAATATTTCACGTCTCACTTTTCTAATATCCCTCAAATCAATGATTTCATATGTGTAAAAATGTTATGGTAGGCGAGAGAGATAGCTGCGCACTTTAAGCTCATCCTTTTTGAAATGGAGCCGGGGCACACCTACTGGAACGCGGTGATGGAAAGTACTAAGTATACTATGGAAAATAATAATATTGAAGTTAGTGCTCATTATTTTAGTCATCATAATCACTTTTTCTTGCATTAATAAAAGCTATTGCCGTATATATTTCTATCCTTGTCACAGTAATGTTTTGTAATAAAATAAAATGATACATCTGTATAGAGGTTAAGAGCATTCCTGTGGAAAGCTTTTTAACGACCCCCTTGCAGGCGAATGTCCAAAAGACAACAACTTGTAAATGGACTTCAAAATCGAGACAAGCTCCATTATGTTGTATTTATTTAGGACAAAGTCGTCTTTTATCCAGTTTGTATAAACGAGTCCACGGAATACGTACTTTCTGAACGTAAATTGTATTTGCAATGCGCAAGTAGAACGCTATTCGTTTCACTAAACTGTCTTACATTTACAGTTTTGTATCGAAAGAGTGTAATATAAACAAATTTAATGTAAAAAAATTAAAACCTGAGATTTTAGTTAAAGAGTATAATAACACACCTCTCGCAAAAATAAAAATGCGTTCTTCATTACCTCCAACGAACTTTTTCGTAATAAACAAGTGATTTTAATAGGGATATTCTAAATAATGGATTTTTATCTTTTACAGCGATCGCATACTTTCTCACAAAAAATACACTCAACAGTATCAAGCGTGACGAAATCGTAAGTTATGATTGCAAATATGATGACGACTGCAAATACCTCTTACCTGCAGTCGGTTTTTTTTTTAATATATTATAGATCTACGATTGACCACCAACTCGCCTGATGTGAAGCGACGGTGTGGCCAAGGATGGAGCTCGTCGATCTAGAAGATATCTATTCACTCTAGCCTTGAAAATTCCAAGATTGTAGGTCTCAGGAAACAGAGATGGCGGCAAAGAATTCCATTCTTGTGCAGTACGCAACAGGAATGTGGATTGATATCGCTGAGTACGAATTTTTGGCATTTCAACGAGAAATGGGTAGTAATTCGCCGACTTTCTGCTAGTCCTGTAGTGAAATGTTTTTCTTTTAATATAGAAACTTGTTAGTGTGTAATAAATTGAACCTAAAATTGCGTATCTCGAAACTCTATTATCAATATTAGTAACTTAAAATCAACATGCCAAAGTAATATCTAGTACAAACCAAAATAACTGAATTATTACTACTCACGAGTCAGGCATAGCCCAGGAGCCAACGGTTGAACCAACAACACTACAAACTCGAAGGAGCACCTAAATAAACATCTCTGTGCCGGGTCGCTGCGCAAACTGCTGTAATAAAGTAATTACTACAAGTTATAACTACAGTTTACTGTCTCTCAAACTATCTGGATGTAAAGTTTGTTGCTTGATATGGCCCTGTAATCTAGCAAAATTAAGTTTGCGAAACAATACTTATTTTAATTATTACTGACATGAGTAGCTTCTGTTGGTTTTTTATCCAACCTCCAAAAAGGAGGAGGTTCTCAATTCGACTATATTTTTATGTATGTTTATTCAGCGATTACTTTTTTTTTATGTTGAAATAGGTTCGCGCTTGACTGCCAACTCGCCTGATGTTAAGCGACGTTACGGTCTACGATGGAGCTCCGTCACTTATGATTTTTTGATGATTATTTTTAGTTTGGTAGATAATAGGTCCTCAGAGGTGGTCCTATATAAATTTTATCAAAATCGGTTCAGTAGTTTAGTGTTTATAACAAAATAATTGGAAAAATATGTCATCCAAGTAAACAAATTGCGTATTCTGAAGTCGATTTTCTCAGTTTTTTAAACTATATTTATTGTTAATAGGCTAAGTAGGTACAATCCCCCATACCCCGTTGCGTCCTTAACGTACAACGCAGCCGGGTATTTTTGTAAGATCCCACCCCCCCCCCCTCCCCCTCCCCCCTCGTCAAAAAAAGTCCTAATTGTAAAACAAATTTAATTAATTAATTAACCCTCCTATTTGTTTCCTTTATCTTGTAACGTTTCGTTTTTCCGTTACCCTTTGAAAGTTTACTCTCATACACGTATCCAAACAAACAGCGTTGGCTGCAGATATGTAATGATTACCAAATCAAATAAAGTACTAAGGGAAACTTTGAAATATCTCCGAAACAGGTTGAATTGTGCTGAGCCAGAACTTTGTCAATATAGTCGATTGCGTTTATTTCTCAACGGAGGGTCTGGGTTCGGTTCCTTTTGTCGAAGTTTTAACTGTTCCAGCAATTTTCTGGACCCTTTCTCGTGATTGCTTTACACAAGTTTGCGGGCTTCGGGCCTCGGGATTCTGATGCAAATGTACTTCCGAAATATGCAGGAATTATAAGCATAGCTTTTTTAACACGCTTTTATTAGGTCGACCTGTATGTATCTAACTATGTAATGAAATCTAAGGTAACTAATTTAACCATCTTCCAAGGATCGTACCGTCATCTGGGACCACTTTCATTCATAGCATACATAAATGACTTGCCTAATGCTACATCTCAACCTATGACATTATTTGCAGATGATAGCACTATCACCGTAGCATGTAAAACACTTGACTCTTATGAAAACGATATTGTTAAATCTTTGACCTCAGTTATATCTTGGCTTGACAACAATAACTTAAAAATTAACCTAAATAAAACAAATATAATGCATTTTAGACAAAGAGAAACAAACAAAGGTAATATTAATGTAGCATATGACAATAACATTATAAATGAAGTAGAAAGCTCAAAATTTCTTGGATTATATATTGACCGAAAATTAAATTGGAAATCACAAATAGAGCACCTTTCGAAAATAATAAGTAGCCAAACATATGCCATCGCCAAACTAGCTCGTACTCTAAATATAGAATCTTTACTTAAAGCCTACTATGGGTTAGTTGAATCAATTTTGAGGTACGGGATTATTTTTTGGGGAAATTCAACAAATAAAATTATTATTTTTAAAAGGCAGAAACGCTGTATTCGTTCAATGTTTAAACTCAAAAAAAGAGATAGTTGTAAGCCCTATTTTTTAAAGTATAAAATTCTTACACTTCCGTGTTTATACATTTTAGAAACGGCCCTTTTTGTAAAAACAAACCGGGAGCGATTCCCCACACTATCTGATACTACTGTAAGAAATAGGCGCGACCAAGACAAACGGCGCGTACATGAAGGAAAGACAGCACTGATGCAAAATAGCATCGTATGTATGGGTCCTAAAATCTACAATAAGATTCCTAAGTCAATAAGAGACCAGAATAGTAATTTATTTAGAAAAAAGTTGAAGGCATTGTTATTGCAGAAGTGTTATTATTCTATCAATGATTTTTTAAATGACAAATTTTAATTTTATTTGACATTATGTGTATCTTTTATTGCTTCTGCTTTGTCATATTATAGATATTTTTGGTTTGTGTATTAATCTAATAACAAATAATAATTATTATTATTTTATAATTTTTCGCATGTGCATGATGCTGTCTACCTGACATTTGTACGCCTAATCGGCACAACATGATTTTAAGCGACTAAATTTAGTGTAAAATCTTTTATGCACTTGTTGTATAAAATTCTCGTGTTGTATGCAAATAAATTATCTTTATCTTTATCTTTATCAAAATTGGCAGCTGTATGTAGTTCTGATGGCAATACAATAATATGGTACTGTCGAACTGATCTGATGATGGACCCGGAAGATATGAACTAGAACTTCATGATGGAACATCGTATAATAGCTGTGTTTGGATTTGTTAGAAAAAGTCTTGAAATTAACTTTGACCACAATAATTTGTAGCGTGTTTTTTAGTTTTTTAAACTGCAATTTATTATTTCACGTGGCACTTGTCATGGCTAGAACGTTTTGTATTTTTTACCCGAGTACGGCGAAGCAAAAGGAAAGGGAGGGTTATGTTTGTGTATATACATAGGTATGTTCATTTGTTCCCTCATAACTTGTAAATTATTTATCATAATTTCACAAATAAGGTGTCGTTAGAAGCATCTTGGTTGTCCGCGGCTATGTCACATTAAATTGAATATGGTGCCCTCTAGGGGCACGAAGACAAGAACATAATTTTTTTTCGCCTCTCGCCATTAAGTATGTGTGTTATCATTGAACAAAGATTTTAAAATTTTGTTAAGCGTATCGTTTGCAAGATATATCCTGTCAAAGTCATGAAAACTAATTACGGTATCACAAAGAAGCAAAGGGTGAGGGTGTATGTGTTTGTTGATCGGTATGTAAGTATGTATGTATGTATGCATGCATTTATGTTCATTTGGGAACCACCCTTCCTAAAAATTTAAATAATCCATCCATACGCCAAGTTTCATCAAATTGGTTCAAAATTACGCCTTGTACGCGAGTACGATCATACAAACAAACTGAAAGACGAAAGAAAATTTGGCCAGTTAATGCAGAGACGCTTCGCTCGCTCGGTCAAAAAAATAAGTTCGTACATAACAATTTCAGATGAGAATATTTTCTTGTTTCATACTTTTTTCGAGCGCTTTTTATTCGTGAAAGAATTTAAATTAGAATTTCCAGCTACGCAACATGTCGAGACGAGCTTTTAGATAGTCTTCGGAAATAATAATATTGGTATCAAATCAATTAGAAGCAGTAATATTCAATATGTATATATTTTTAGGGTTCCGTACCTCAAAAGTAAAAAAAACGGAACCCTTAAAAAAGTAAAGACCTGTATCTCGAGAACGCGCGAAGGTATAGAGTTGAAATTAAAACTGTATACGCAGATCTATAGTTTCTTGCTGCAGAGAAAAAAATCAAACTTCTCAGTTTTCATAAAAAATGTTACAGCCGAATATGTCGCAAAAAACGCATATTTCGACACTCGCAAGGGAATCAAAATCTATGGGGTACTTCCTGTTGGTCTATAACTGTGAAATTTGGCAAGAAGCATTGTCATATAGTACACATAAAGAAAAAAATCCGAAAACGTAAATTTTTCATTTAATCACAAAATAATAGGGTCTTTATGCAAGGCATGAGGGTCCAAATTTTAAAGTGCTTTAACCGTATCATGCGGGATATTTTAAGAAATAGCTACATTAGCACAAGCTTAAACAGGTATTTAAATATTTTTGCAATGTATATTTTTCGAAATATGAAGGAAAATATAAAAAAAATACATAATTTCCCCCTTTTATCTACTAGTTTGTACGGAACCCTCGGTGGGCGAGTCTGACTCGCACTTTTCCGGTTTTTTTAATACCGTCCGTCTTTCTCTACGTCAATAATCCTAAACACGTAGTGACAGTGTATTTATCCTCATAACGTAATATCCATTACATCCATCGGAAATTAAACCTGTCCCCGGATAATATAAGGGAGTATACACAAGCACGCATTTACTACTGTATTGTAAGGAGACGTGTACATAGACGTACATCTGGAATGCTCAGATACACAAATAATACAACAGCTTTGAAATTACTTTCTAAACAAAACTTAAACTCATCAATAGTATTATCAAATGCAAAAAGTCAGATTTTGATCTATTTTTTTTTTTTTTTTTGGAAAGAGAATTTCATTTAGTGTTCTTAGCTTTGTTTCATTAAAATCAGTTCAGCCCTTTTAATGTTATAGAGTTTTATACTCGTAATGTATAGTTTGATATTTTTGTAAAAATCGAGTTATTATTTTCTTAATTCAAATGTAGAAATAAATAAATATTAGTCGACATTTCACACAACACCATCTAGCCCAAACTAAGCAAAGCTTGTACTATGGAACTAGATGGCTGATAGAATACATATATAGTTTTTTTTTGTAAATATATACATATGATACATAGAAACACCCAGACACAGAACAAACATCCATGCTCATCACACAAATGTTTGCCCTGGGTGGGGATTGAACCCACGACCTTTCAATTCAGCAGGTAGACGTAAACACACTACCAACTGAGCCACAAGGCCAGGCCAGAAGATATTCTATAAAATAAAGATTGGTGGACATTTACTAATTTAATAAGTATTTGTTTACAATTGATGAAATATTTCGGTGACCGACTTAACTTAAGTATAATTTTATTTAAAGGGGAGAGTGACTTTATTAAAAAAAACTTGACATTCGTGTTACAACCTATGTCTCAACGTATTTGGCTATATATCGATATATTATCAACAAGTGCAGTACAATTTATCGATGAAATACTTTAATGGCTCCATACTCAGCTGTATAGATGCCTTAGTTTACCTATATACAAATAGGGAACAGTTTAATCGACTAACAGGAGCTACATAGAGCACGAAACGTGTGCGTTTTGGCACGACCCGACTGCACCAACAATAATCATGATTGGAACACATTCAACCGACAAATGTATGGAAATATTTGGCGAATTGTGCCCCGTTAGTGTTAGCCATTTATGTTACACGATACGATGTTGTTTGTTAGTTTTTAGTTTTTACGGCAACTGGATACTGGTTCTTAATGCATATTTGTTTTTTATTTTTCGTATGTTATGGGTACCTACAAGATTTTTAAAGAGAGAAAAATGTGTGCTCGCGATTTTACTGCTTATATTCTAAACTAGATGACCCGGCGTACTTCGTATCACCTATCAATGAGTGGACCCGATATTTTCTCAACGTTTAAACCTTTCCTGGACTACGACAAACATTTCAAAACCAAAATCAGCTAAATCGGCCCAGCCGTTCTCGAGTTTCAAGACAAACGAACAGCAATTGATTTTTATATATATAGAGATAAAGATAATATAAACGTTCTTATTTAAAATCGAGTACTTATCCAATGTTTGAATATGCTGCAGCCAGCTCATAATGGTTATAAGGAACCAGCGCTGGTCTTCCCTCAAGTTGATGATTTTGACAGTTGATGCAAAGTTCTTTGTTCGCTTCGCTAACTCGGTCAATAGTCGTATTATGTGAAGAAACACGCGTGATATTCAAATTTTAATTTGATGGAATATATTTCCGTTAATTGGCGCGTTGAGTAGTGGTTAGCGCGCGCGGGCTCGAGGGTCGACTACGAATATTTATCATTATATACATTAATGCCCTGATCAATCAGTAATGATAGTTCAGGACTTACAACAAATTTTATATATATATATATATAAAACAATAAAATTGATCGAACACGGTTATTTGAAAATATTGTTTATTTCTTATTTAGTTAGAGCCCTACTGCTGGGTAAGGCCTCCCTATCCTGTTTACATTTTTCCCACACCTACTATATTTTTTGATGACCTATCTAACGATACACTACATTATGGCGAATGCGATAAAAAAATAATTTCCGTGTACAATGTGTACAATTCCGTGTTAAGTGTACAATGTAAATATTTACACAAGTACCTAAAGCTTTAAAAAAATATATAATTATGATTTTACCACTTTGTCCGTCTAATACTAATAAGTAGTCTTTGAGTTAAGCCGAAGACAGAAGGAATGATGGACGGATATAACGAAATTATGAGAGTTCCGTAGTTAACAAGGAACCCCTATAGTTATAGGAGATCTACAAATATTATTCTGCTCATTAAATTTACTGCTACAGAGCTATTAGTATTTACTTCATTATCATCATCTCAGCCATAAGAAGTCCACTGTTGGACATAGGCCTCCCCCATGGATTTCCAAAAAGACCGATTGGAAGCTACTTGCATCCAGCGTCTTCCCGCCACTTGTATGAGGTCGTCTGTCCATCTCGTGGCTGGTCTTCCTACGCTACGCTGTGCTAGTATTTACTTGCTATATCATGAAACGTAGCTAGTTTCCCGAATATATATTTTACCTATTGTACACGCCAGCTTACTAATATGCAAGTAAAATGATTGTTCTCTATTTGCGTAGCACGCCAATAAAGCGTTGCATGTCCAACTAACATTACAGGGCAGATACATGTGTTAAGTATGTAGGTACATGTGTACTTCATTTGGTGTTGCCACATATTAAGTATCACTGGGTACAATAAATGTGGCGTCGATAGGGACATAAATAAAACATGAATCATGTCAGTGTAAATTAGTGAAACTTCAGAATTATTTGTACGGTTTGTGTTTCAATGTACCAAACTTATAGATTAAGGAACAAATACGGGTTGTAACAACAAGCGATAGACGTACCTTAAGAGTCCGTAGTCCGACCATTGTTCGTCTCACTCGCGCATACCCACATTTTTGAAGATAGAAAATGATTGTATGAACTTATAAAAAAATCACCGTTTGTAAAACTAGGAAACAGCATTACATAATAATATATTCGACAAAAATTTCAATTTGATCCAAGACTATTTTCATACATAAAAATCATTTTTATGTATGAAAATAGACTTGAATTGCATTGAATTTTTTGTCGAATATTATATATATTGAATGTTATGTTCTAGTTTTAAAAAGACGATAAGTTAATTCAATTATTTTATATGTTCAAAAATGTGGATATGCGCGAGCGAGACAGGAGTTACTACCGTCATTGCATTAACTTCAAAAGTGGTGTTATCAAAAATAAAAACGATTTTGTAGTGCGGCTGTTAAGGATTCTGGCTTTTCGGCTTCCCTTAATATGCTGCTGAGTGTATGTTTACATTGAAACCTATGTACAGTATAAATTGTCAGGCTACGCACAAAGTCGTACGTATTATAATATATCGTGCTGTGCTTAGTCTGCAACATCGAGATAATTCTGCCACATTTCCCTAGCTCGGAAAACAGGCGGCATGTTGTTGTAAAATCTCCGAAATGCTGGAACATTTCAGCCAGATCGTAGTTTCCAGCGCGGTGCAGAGTACGTTTTAAACGCGCCGCGCGCCGCGCACCGGTGAGCGCCGCGCGCCGTTGAGCGCCGAAAAATTTCCAAGCAACTCTGAAAGTTTGCCTACGGTTTATCGTGCGCGCATCCTAGGTACCAATGTAAGATAATCTTAAACAATACGCAAGCTTATCTTTTTTGTACCAACGACCATAATAAATGTTGATAACTTGACGTTTTGGGATATCTGTATTTATGTTACCTGTCTGAAGCATCGTATAGCTCTGGAACGGATCGACTGATTTTGTTTACCTTCTGTCTGGTCTCTAAGCACTAAGCACTCTCTTTTTCCCTATAGAAAATAATTACACTAAATATTTAAAAGTAAAAAAAAAACTTTTACAAGCTCCTTAGAATATTAAATTATTATGAATAATATTTTAGAATATACCAAAATATTATGAATAATATTTAAATATTATTCATAATATTTTACTAATTAAATACCTTTTATTTGCCAAAGTACCTTCGTATACACCTTTAATACAGATATTTGATTTAGTAATTACTTTTTAGAGGTTAAACACTTTTTAAACTAACACAATAGAACAAAATTATTAAATAATCTCATTAAAGCACTATTATTACTAACAGGATACTTCGGCAGCTCAAAATTTACGTGAACCACGGTAAATATCCCGTTAATAATAATAGTGCTCTAATGAGATTATTTAATAATTTTGTTCTATTGTGTGATTTTTTTTAAACTTATTTGGACTCCTAGAGCTCTACGAAATATGATCAAGATTATTAACATTTTTTTTTTATAGCAAAACTGTAATTATTTGAGTGGACATCTATCATAATCTATTTGGCTTAAGTCACGGGCTTAATCTAAAAATATATACGAAGATTTAGCGCCATCAATAAATAAATAAATAAATAAATATTTGTGGACATGAATATTGAATAATAAGTGAGATAAGTCACTGTCTTACACTGTCTCAGGACCAAATGCACTTCCCTGGTAGCCTTTTTTCGATCCAGCATTGTTTGAACAGGGACAGTTCGTGAGTTGGAAGAAAGTTGTCTCTTGTTGCGATTTCATGGCGCACCGGTTATGAACATTTTTCATTTTATGTAAATTTTTGTTGGACTTTGTACCTTTGTTGACTAGGACTGCAATTCTACGGAGTGCAGTCATGCTTTGTTGTGGTTAGACTAGACAATGTAAATTATATTTTTTACTTTTTTAAATGGCTAGGCAAAATACCTTACTTCTGTGACCAGTAAATCTCGCGAGTATAAACATACTATGAGATAAAGTTTACCCACAACTTCATACGCGTAAACATTTATGTTCCCAGTTCTTTGGTGAAGACTAGGTCATACGAGTGTGTTAAGTTAGGGATTTATTATGATCTTTTGAAACATCATAATAAATATCTAACCTAGTAAATAAAAAAATAAGTCGCGCAATTTGCGCCGCATCCGGTATCACACAAAAGTCGATTGTATCACATGGTCATGCAAAATATGTTGTCTGCCGGCTCAAGTTCATTATATCAACCAAATAGAGTTCGGGGTAAAGGAGGGGATCGAGGGAAGAGACGCTTTGACTATTGTTGGATTTACTTCGCTTCTTTTTCTTTTTTAGACATTATCTTCTGAATATTCGTAGACCGTAACTGTCGCTTAACACCAGGTGAGCTGGCGGTCAAGCGCAAGTCTATCGTCGAATAAATCAAAAAACTTTGTAAATGCACAATATTTGTACTTGACCCATTACAAGCACGACACAAACACCCCGTAAAACGGTTAAATAGCAACTGAAAATTTTCGTCCGTCTGACGGCCCAGCAAAATTCTGTTAGATGCAAATTTTATAACTCATTTTACGCGACACACAACTCAAAAATTACGCTTGTTTGACCTCAGCCTTATTCACGATCCAGTCCAGCCCAGTACCCACTCTACATCTCTCTCGCACCTGTCATGCTCTTGTCACAGTTCGGCAAAAGTGAAATGCTTTTGCCGTACTCCTGCCACGTTAGCCAATGTTGCCTAACAAGGTAGGCTACAAATTTCAGTTGAGGGAATTAGGCATGAACAGCAGTGAGTTGT
This sequence comes from Lycia hirtaria, assembly GCA_947563715.1. Taxonomy (NCBI): domain Eukaryota; kingdom Metazoa; phylum Arthropoda; class Insecta; order Lepidoptera; family Geometridae; genus Lycia; species Lycia hirtaria. Next base: position 34,851,793 of record OX387375.1, read on the forward strand.
TTTTATTTTGCTATATACAGTACCTAGGTAGAAATTATTTAATATGGAATGTATTCTGTATTTAAGATATCGTCATAAAACACTTTTCATAAGTACATTCTGCAATAATGATGGGCCAAAGAGCCCCTCTTTGGCATTGTCAAAGTTTAGAAAACAAAACTAAATTGATTCAAAGCAATATCAAAGATTCAAAAGTAAATAAATTCCCCTTCAAAATGACCTACCGCCATCACAGCTCATCTCGTCATCAGACCGCAACACAAAGTTCCAACTCGTGATTGGTAATCCCACTTCTGAGCTGGCAACTGTTAACTCCTCTATCAGTTAACTGGCGTTACTATTAACGCCGTCTGGGGCCGGCTTTAGTTTCGAATAGTTGCTTCGGCCCACAAAATTTGCTATGCGCTTGGGACTAGTTCGGGTGACTCAGGGGGATGTATCGGTGCGAGCGCGCTATAATAACTAAAATGTTCACTTTTTTATACTGATATTAACCTACTTTACCTTTATTTTACCTTTTTTACATATTTTTTTCTTTGTGAATATTGTGTGTACGTTTGAGATAAATTACCAAAAGACTTGATCCTAATCAAAATGGCCTACTCTTGATCAAAATGGCTATGGGTCGGGAGTGGGACTTTTTTGTACGAGTACAAAGTTGCGGACGTTTATAGCTAGTTATAAATAAAACAATGATTTTATTATTTAGCCAGTTAATTTAATGACTATCTGAATTAAATCAAAATTGTTACGGTATCATTTCATGTGACCGATAAATTATTACTTATATTATAGCCAAAAAGAAACGACTGGTTCCATGTGACGTGGCACAAATATAATGCAACCAAGTTTTCCGGTGAAATCAAATGGGGTAATTAAGTGAAGTATTTATTTTATACTTTTGAATTCGTAATGTTGAATTATTTTAAGAAATTTGCTTCAAGATTTTTGCCATTAATCTCGTTCTTGTATTTTAATCATTTTTAACCGACTTCCAATAAGGATTTTTTTATGTTTATTCACCGATTACTTCGCCAGTTGCGTATCGATTTTGATGATTCTTTTTTGGTTAGTAGGCCATATTTCAGAGGTGATCCCATATAAAATGTATCAAAATCGGTTTATTACATTGGTTTTAATAACAAAATAACTGGGAAAATATTATCCAAGTAAACGAATAGCTTATTTTGAAGTCGATTTTCAGTTTTTTAAACTATAATTATTCAAAGTGGAAACGCCGTGACGTCACTAGCTGCTCCTAGTACATTATACAAGCTTGCTCGATGTAATATCACCCGTGTGTTTCCTCGCCATAGTTGTAAGACAGCGAGTTTCTGATGCAGATGCAACCAAGTTGTGGAACTCGATAAATAACTGTATTACACTTGGCTCTTGCTTGAGCCTCGATGACACTGGGCTAGTTTACAAGCTACAAGCCAGTGAGTTCGCGAGCAGCTTGTAAACTCGCTCCGTGTCATTGAGCTTTTTTACAATCTGATTTTGATTGTGTCACCGACACTCGCTACTCGCTCACTCGCTAGCTTTTAAGCTCGCCGACTGGCAGCTCGTAAACTAGCGCAATGTCATCGAGGCTTTACTGACTCAAACTCTAAGATGGCCTACGACAACGAGAATGTGTAGTGTGGGAGGAAATGACTAGTTTTATGCATTTGATTTTTGCATCACTTGTCTCAAGTCGCTCTGAAAATGCTAATAGCTCTATTTGCTTTCAACTACATGTGGTGTTTCTCGATTCGATTGTATTTGTAATGTAACCGGTCGAAAAAGGTGCATAGACACAATAATAAAAGTAAGCGTCTAAATACCCTGAAAATATTGTTATATACATACCTTTATATTAAATTTCCTACAAAAATGTGTGAAGTGAAATTTATTTCACACATTAAGGAGTCTAGAGTTAGGAATTATAATTAGGTTTCCTAGGAATCCCATGCATATGATGTACTACATGATGTTCCGATAAACCATACATTTTCCGGTCATAGTTAGAACTATTCTCAACTAAACTAGTTAAATTTTTTAAAATAATAAAAAATAAATAAAAATAAACATATTTTTTTATTAAAAACAAGCTTTTATTTAAATGCTCTAAAACGAAGAAAATTTATTTTATATTGAAATAAATTAAGTTTTAAAAATATATTTTTTTAATTAATATTTTATTTACTAGACTAAAAAATGAGTGCTTGTCAAGACTATTCAAACGAGTCCAAACTCAACGGTTTTATCACGTTTAGTTCAGGAGTTCCGATAGCCACCTTCCAACGCCATCTTGAGACCAGCTTCATGGTACCATATTATTGCATTGTCACCGAAGTTACGTAAGTAAACCAAATTTCAACCTAATCTAACGACAGGAAGTGGTTCTAATTTAACTCGCAAGGTTTGTCCCATACTAACAGGGCAAGTAGAATAAAAGCTTTTAATGATCGAAGTTTCCATCCAGATGTTGTTCCTTTTTTGAATTTAGTAAGTTTAAGAATTTTAATTAATTTATTGGTTCCTTCAGAATTGACCACAGTATCTACTTAACAAGTTCCATGACGACCTGTTCAACTGGAATTATGTAACAGACAGAGATAGAGAGAGAGAGAGAGAGAGAGAGAGAGAGGGAGAAAAGGTAGAGGAACTAAGAAATGCATCATTTCATTTTCTTAACTGATTGTATGCTTCCAAAGCAGGTCCTAGCGGATTAATCGATGTTAATACCAACTTATATACCCACGCCCAAAAACTAAATAAATTTGAATTTGAACACTACATTAGCTAGGATTAAACTCCCAGGTAATCTAAAGCCACGTAATAAATATTTTTGCTCGTTAATGCGACAGAAATTTCCCTTCAAGCCTATCTAGCTGCTAGATTTCCCCAGGGAGGGCAAAAAGTTAAAACTCTAACTACTTATAACAGTTTAATGAAATGTGCCTCTAAATAGGCACTTTAATTACGTATATCCCACCTCAGAGAATCACCCGTTTTAACTTGTACGTTTCTGAACATTTTTACATATGTACCTTGAAATTTACTTTTATTCTTTGTCGTACGAGGAAAAAATTACATTTTACATCAGACATATTATATAGATATATATATATAGGCACCATCATGGTTGCCTGGAAGAAATCGCTTTTGGCGATAAGGCCGCCTTTTATTGCACTAGTTTATTTAAGTCGTTTGTTATTAATTTTAAGGTGTTTACAATAAAGAGTTCATCTACCTATCTATCTATCTCTTTGTCTCAAAGTCCGGTCGCAGAGCAGGATGCATTCCGTGACCGGGAGGTTACTGCATGTGTGCGAGCGCGACACCAAATTAATTACTCGGGAGCAAGAGAGGCGGGTGTTGACGGGTATGTACGATATTCTTCTTCCTGTTTCGCGACCGAACTTTATGAAAATAATGCTGACAATGCACTAAAACTTCTGTGATTATTCATTTAGATTATTTAATTAACCAGAAAAAAGTAACGATATTAATCGATCAAAATCGCCGGTCGGTCGGTCGGAAGACATCTTTCTTTCGACCGATTAATATCGTGAGCTTTTTTCCGGTTAATTATATATCAATACTGACAGTTTGATTACGTATTTATTATAAAAATAATAAAAGTTTGTTCATGTGTTTAAGTAGTTTTAGTAAGTAGTTGACGATATGACCTAAGTATACACAACTTTAGCAGGTGCCGAAATAAACATTTATACCAATGATGTATTCTACTTAGATACGTTTTCCCCGGCTCTGCGTGGCGTCTCAAGGAAGGTAATCGGCAATCGTCCAATTCTTCTTCAGTCGCGACACGTCGGGCAACGCTATTAGACACGTATGACTTGTAAACAGTGACAATGCCATCCTGTGTGCTTAGAAAGTGCAACATCAAGATATATAAGGCCAAGATACTAAAATACCTTAGAGATGTGGCCTTATCCTCGAAAGTGCTGAGAACTGAGATTTACCATGCTTTTACTTCATATTCAACAAGTATAACCTCTTTATAGATAAAATCTCATTGATTTATAGTGTGAGAAAGAGCGTAAACAGACCTTGAACTTACTAATAAATCGTAGAATTTAAATGACAAAATCACTACAATAAGTAGGTACTTATATAAATACGGAAGCCTTGGCTTGCGTGTGAAACTCGTCTTTTGCCCGGTTTATTTTAAGTAAGATAGGTAGGTTTTAGGCTTAGGTAGATAGGCTTAACCGCCAGCTCATTTGGGGCCTTACCGAAAAACGTTACTTTACTTTAACCAACGTCTTAAATTATCTGTCTTCTTTCCGCAAGTGTCATTACGGGTCAGCGATAAGTTGACAAAATTTGTTAAGCATTGCTTAAAGTTAAGTAACTTTTTCGGTAAGGCCGTTGATGTTAAGCGATGTTGCGGTCTACGATGGAGTTTTTGTTGAAAATTTTATCCATCGGGAAATACCGACTCAAGGAAGCTTATTCCACAATTTAGCAGACCGTATGTTAAATTATACTAGAATAAAAAAATGTCAAGCGTAAACTATAAACCAATATCCCTTACAAAAAATAAAGGAGGAAATTGAGGCCAACTTTTTAGTAAAAGAGAACACGAAAAAATTAGTTGTCCGTAAAGTCGGTTTACGGACGATAGTTTAACGTGACAACGTCATAACAAAACATTGATGAAATGATGATGATGATGGATGTAACGGGACAATGAGCGTAACGCGTAACTGGACAATGAGTCATACTTTTTCGTGCGTGCACCCGGCGTTCATCGATTTATTAGACGTTGTAACGTCAAAAATTATGTAATAAAAACAGTTTTTAGAATGACTTCAAAATAAAACGCCTCAATACACATACACCGAAAAACGCTACTTAACTTTGATCCATGCACGTATCAAATTCTCTGTTCTTTCCGCAAGTGTGAATCTTCTAGGTCGCCGTGCTCCATCCTCGGCCAAACCGTTGCTTAACATCAGGTGAGTTGGTGATCAATCGTATATCTATCTTCTAGATAAAAAAGTGTCATTACGTGTCAGCGAGAAATTGATAAAATAATATTGAGTATTGCTCAAATTTGAGCAACGTTTATCGGTAATACCACACATGTTAATTTACCTTTTACCCTCCTGAACGCGGTTTTACAATTATCGGATTCGTTTTATTAAAATTTGGAGATCAAAGCAGCGCCATACTGTGAATACGGAAATTTTGATCTAAAGAAAACTGGCTCCCCATCCCCTTTTAAGATTGCTTTTTCGTGTCTCATACGGGGAAAGTATATCCTGTGATCTATTGCCTGATTAAAGAAGATCTTTCTTTTTTATTCGTGTTATCTTTGTTGCGGAGGAAAATTTGGGGATTCCGATACTGGTAGATATTGCGCTTTCATACTATGGTGTTTTATGGTGGGTTGTCTTATCTATTTCAATAGTTAATTATATATAATCTTGTGGAAATTATAATTACGCCAGATGTAAGCTATTTAGTAATGAAACATTATGTAATAAGCTCCTACCATATTTTCCAGAAAATAAAAATAATTGTTAAATTGATAATTAGGCTATATTTACAAATTACACTACACTTTTTATGACTGGCATTTTGGCTCAGTTGGCAGTAATGTTTGCTTGCAAAGATGTAGGTCGTGGGTTCGATCCCCACCCAGGGCAAACATTTGTGTGATGAGCATGGATGTTTGTTCTGTGTCAGAGTGTTTCTATGTATCATAGGTATATATAAAAAAGGTATATATTAGCCAGTATTCTATCAGCCACCTAGTTCCATAGCTTTGCTTAGTTTGGGCTAGATAGTGTTGTGATGTTGTGATGTCCATAAATATTTATTTATATATTTAACTTTTACATTAAAAGTCAAATATAAAAAAGCTTTACAATAAAGTAGAATCCTCTTTTTTTATTGAAACTGCTTTATCGTCATGAAAAACTTTTACTATAGATATTTTATGTTACGATCTACTTACAGTTGACCGCCATCTCGCCTGATGTTAAGCGACGGTGTGGCCGAAGATGGAGTTCGACGATCTAGAAAATATCTATTCACAGTAGCCTTGAAAATCCCAAGATTGTAGTAGTAGCTTCCTGTGTGGTCATTAAGAACGTGGGTCAATATCACTGAGTACAGATTTTTGGAATTTCAATGAGAAATTAGGTTTTCACAAATAATACATCCTTTTATAATCAAATCGTGAGAATGAGCCGCCAATATAATGAAATTCTTTTATCTAATACGGACATAGACATATTTCATCAAACAATACACGGATATCAAAGGCAATTAAAAAAGATTTTACAATTTAACTGAGAAACATAATTTGTAGCTCTCACTTTAATGAATGTGTAACAGGATTTGTTATTATATTTTGTTTGTCAACAATGTTAGATTTACATGTTAGTATTAGTTTAATATTCAAGTCTAATGGTTTAAAATTTCCCTTTTAACTAACTTTCTTTCCCGCAATGTACTAACCTTCTTTACCTTATCTAGCTAGTCATACATAATTTTAGGATGCGATACAGTTTCTTAATATAATTATATTTGAATTGTGTACTTTCTCCTATTACATTCTGTCGTGTATGTTATTGAATAAAGAATAAAGATTAAATTCCTATGGTAAAAATTATCCGTGAATTCATATGTTGTTCGAGTTTATCTGTCATTCACTGTTACATGCCATAGAAAAATAGACCTACTGCAAATTCAATCAAATTTCCATCCGCCTTTGTTCGTGTAGATCAATCTCTGCTGCAAATATTTCAAAGAATACTCCCATACTTCCACAAGCTGTTCGAAACAAAATGAAAGCCATTCTTTATTTGAAAGAGTAACATATGTCCCGGGCTAAAAACTGCAATAAAACATTCCCAATACGGCTGCGTCGGTATAAAGCGGTTTTAGAGAATAGGAAATTCAACAAAAGTGATATTAAATCTTGTAGACTAAAGCTGGATTACATTTACACCGACATGTAACTAAAATAATTTATTACATAAATCATAGAATATTTGGCAAAAAATCTTTGTAAACTATATTAAATATAAACGTTTTTTTCAGTTGCACTGTTAGTGATTTGTTTAACAAAAGTACTGAATTAAAAAGGATAAAAATCGATATTATATATCCTTTTGTTCCGAAAGAATTCTAGCATTACAAGTCAAAACTTATAACGAGCTGAGATTGGAAAGATTCAGTAGCTTCTTATCTACAGAAGTTACGATTTTTCGATGTAGGCTTGAAGAAGTGTCTAAATAAAATATCCTTTATATAATATATAAATAGATAGATAGATTTTTATTGACATAACATGATACAACACATTCATATACATAGATATCGTCTTTTGTAAAACAATACTTAATGCGGTACATGTTGTGTCTTTTTATTACATAATTTACATTTTGCGTCATATTCAAAAATATGTGTTGCATTTAATTACAATTCTTGGAAGAATAAAACAATAAATAATAAATAGTTATTAAACTTGCTGTATATAAAGGAATATTGATATATCGTCGACATATTTGTATATATTCGTATTTAATATATGTATGTAGATTTATTAGATTCGAACATGTATAAATATTTCGACGGTGTAAGTGGCAGCCCATAGATATAGGAATCCCACATATTATTACCTACCCTTATAAGTTTCAGCTTTATCAAGGATTCTTACATTTAACCATTGTATTAGGCTACAATTGGCTTCCAACGTATAATGTTATAGTACCGTTTATGTGGATCAGAATAAAATTATTTGTATGCTGCTCCACAGTACTGAGGGAAACTATGGCCGAAAAGTATCCTATAAAACACGCGTGCTTTTGACTTTTCTATTAAGCACTAGTGTCTTTACTTTACAGTTTTTTTTTTAATTTCAACAAAGAGTTTTTACTTAAATTAAATATTTCAGTTATAAACGGGTGTTTTTTCCTCGCAAGTGTGTTAAAAACGTCGTATGAAACGCGTTTGCATTATGGTCAATACACTCTCGGCTCTATTACGCCCTCGCCTTCGGCTCGGGCTGCAATTCCGCCTCGACTGTAATGACCAACTTAGCACACTTGTATCATAATGTACTATATTGTGCTATAGTGGAAAATTCAATTATATCATTGTAAGTGCTTGACAGTTACAACCAGACAATCGAAGAATTCTAAATTTTGGTTTTAAAGTAAAAGTTATTTTTGGAAGTCGGTTAAAATCATATAAATATTCGATTTCCTTCAATGTTTATTCTCCACAAGTACTTCCTTTTAATTTATTCGTAGCAGTATGATACAAACATTGAATCGATTATTTAGTACCTACTGGTAACCAAGGGCGTCGCTAAGGGGGGGCAGGGGGGCAGGTCCCCCCTCCCCCCTAGAGATTTAAAAAATGTAGCCAACTGCAAAGCAACCAAAGTCCTAAGGCCGTACAATTGTACCTGTGCCTACAATTCATATTTTTCTCATCCTCCATAATATTAACTTGCCCCCCCCCCCCCCCCCCCTTGGGCCATGGCCTGGCGACGCCCTTGCTGGTAATCGATATAGTTCGAGGCCGGTGATATCGAATATCTCATAAACACCAATCGAGAGTTCCTCGTTAGTTATTCTGAAAACAATTCGATACTAATTGCAGTTTGTACTCGTTACCGATATTGGGAAAGTTATACCACAATCGTTATCGTTTAAAGTTTGCCGCACACACTACACTTCTTTCTTTTAAACGCACAAATAAAAGTGAAAGGAGAAATCGGGTAATAATTGCTATTGCTAGTACTATTTGCTATATATATATACGTGTATATATAATCTAATCTAATACCTTTATACGACCAATTCTTATATAAATGTATATATATATATATATATATATATATATAATCTGAATCTCGGAACCGGCTCCGACGATTTTAATGAAATTTGATTTGCAGGTAGATTAGGGGACGATAAATCGATCTTGCTAGATTTAATTTTTAGTGAACCTGGGTTTGCTCGTATTTTCAGTCATAAAAAATCCGAGTGGAGCTCGGGCGCCCAGATACTTTATATATTAAGAGAAAAACAAAATAATAGACTGCATAAAATAATGCATTTATTGCAAATTTATTGTTCATAATTAATTTTAAGCATAAGACTATATATTACATACTTTTGTAATATACTTTTAATTTCTTTCATTTCGATACTAATTGATAGGTGTGGTTAAAAATATTAACGACTTACAATTTAGCGCCAATAATCCGCCATTAAATTTGTTTAGGGTTCCGTACCTCAAAAGGAATAAATTGAACCCTTATAGGATCATTTTGTTGTCCGTCTGTCAGTTAATAAAGTTACGCATATTTTCCCTTACAGTGAAGGCAGAGCATCAAAGATGTTATTGAGGCTAGGATGTACAAAATGTTAACTTGCAGGTACAGAAGCTCAGTTTGCCGATTAAATTAAAAGTAATAACCTCGCCTCGCCAGGCATCTTACTTTTTTAATATCCCTACTCAATGATTTTATATGCTGCAAAAGGTTATGATGTGCGAGAGAAATAGCTGCGCGGGTTCATCATAATCATCATCTGAATGCATTGAGCAATCCTTAATAGTTCCGCTCAGTGTGCGACGAGCTTTATTCCACAATCGTTAACGTGTTAATTGTTCTCTTGATCAATCAATTTGTCGACGATCTATCAGCGAGTGTTAAATTATGGGTAAATAAACTGTTAAACTTGGAAACAGATGTATTTTCATTATTTCAAATATTACGCAACATTTATACTGGAGTTTTTTTTTCAGTTTTTTTATAACTATAATTATATTGAATGTTAATTTGGGTCAGTATTAGTGCTTCCTTGTTTAGTCACCGGATTCATGGTAGTAGCGGCGCGCCGGTAATTTTATCTGCGTAAGCCACAGCAGTAAACACACAACAAAGGTAGGACGGTAAATCTCGGGAGGGCACAAATTATGCGGATATTTGTCAAGGGCATACTGCGCGGGCACACAGAATAATAATGTACCTATTTTATTCAGAAGTGTAACTGTACTTATGTTAACTAAACAAAAGTCGACGCGCGCAACTGTCACTAATATTTTTTGTATTTTTACCCGACTGCGTAAGAAGGAGGGCTATTAATTTGATAAATCTACGATTGCCCACCAACTCGCCTGATGTTACGCTGCAAGGATGGAGACGAGCTAGAAGATATCATCCACTATATAGCCTTGACAATTCCAAGATTGTACTTTTCTCTATTTCCAGACGACAAAAACTCGTATTGAGTACGGATTTTTGGGATTTCAATTATTATTTTATCCGACTGCGTAAGAAAGAGGGTTATGTTTTTCAAGTACATTTATGTTCGTATGTATATTTCTATATGATCACTTGACTGATTATGATATGCGAGGTCAGGTTAGATTCGTCTTCACTCCCTGAGTGTCATAGGCTATATTTTATATAACAATAATAATAAATTTCTTGCAAAAAATTACAAATGCGTTTATTCGTAACTTCTACCGAACTTTTTCGTAATAAACAAGTGACTTTACTAGAATTATTCTAAAAAATTCGCATTTATAAGCTTTTATAACCATTTTACGCATACTTTCACACAAAAAACGCATACTCAACAGCGTATCAAGCGTAACGAAATCGTGAGCTAGACTGCAAAAACCGCTTTTCTGCTTCGGATATTTTGTTTTTCTTTTAATGTAGATACGTGTTTTAGATTATTGTTTACTTGAGTACCCCCAGCTAGGTCCTAACAGCCTCGTTTCTCCACTGTGTCCCAGCCCCTGTCACCTCGCCTACAATCCCGTAAGACGGTCATGGCACGAGAATTGATATGTTTCTCTTTGTATGGGATTTAGACGAGGATCTCCGAAGGCCTTTGTGCTGGAACTGCTGGGCCAGATTTGAGGCATTTTTATTGGATTTGCACGTGTTTTAAGTGCAATCTGTCCTTTTTGTTATTCTAAACAGATATATTTTTTGCATAGTCAAAATCAACGCGGTTAATATCCTAAAGTAGCTGTGAACACATGTAGGTATAATAATTATACAGCTCGTTTTCGAGTGGTATCAACAAGATGGTGGAAAATCTGTGGACGAGACTGGTACAGAACTGAAAAGGACGAAACTCGACGACACTTTTCACGGCTTTGGATTGCTCGAAAGTAAAAAGTGTAAACTATTCCTAAACAAGAAAACTTTCAATATTAACTTTCAATTTTCGAAACCCCTTTTACTCTGCAATCTATTAAAAATCTAGAAATAGTATTTAAGGGTTTTGATTATTATGGTACTTTTATTAACATGACTTGGAGTAGCTAAATAAAAAAAATAAAAAAAAACTTGTGGACATTTCACACAGCGCCATCAAGCCCAAACTAAGCAAAGCTTGTACTATGGAACTAGATGGCTGATAGAATACATATATACTTTTTTTTTGTAAATATATACATATGATACATAGAAACACCCAGACACAGAACAAACATCCATGCTCATCACACAAATGTTTGCCCTGGGTGGGGATCGAACCCACGACCTTTCAGTTCAGCAGGTAGACGTAAACACACTACCAACTGAGCCACAAGGCCAGTCCTAAATTTTAAATTAATATAACTAAAAATTTATTAAAAGTATGCGTGAGAATGGTCAATTTAGCAAAAACCATAGATTAACGTTTAATTAACGAAAAATAGAATCATTGAATACTTGAAATTACTCATATCAACATACACGTTTTTCGCCTTAAATTTCGTTAATTGGAAACAATATGTTGTTTTGAAATTTAATTTTTTTATTTTTTTATTTTTTTGTTTAAACATATGCAAAGTCGTTTTTTTTATGTGTGAGGTGTCGTTAGATTCGTCTTCACTTCCTGACTGTCATAGACTTTTTTTTATAATAATACACGAATTATATCATAATAAACAAGTGATTTTACTAGAATCATTTTTAAAGCGCATTTATAATCTTTTACACCGATTTTACACATAATTTTTCACAAAAAAACATACACTCAACAGCGTAACGAAATGGCAAGCGTAACGAAATGGTAAGTTAGGCTACAAAAACTGCTTTTTTGTAGTCGGGTATTTTGTTTTTCTTTTAATATACATAATTGTCATTAAATATAGGTACTACCACTTTTCTTTTTTTTTATCCAATATAGGTTTGCGCTTGACCGCCAACTCACCTGATTCACTTCTTGATTTTACAATACTTGATTTTATTATTTAAATAAATAAATGAGAATGATCCGAGTAAAGCACAGCCCGTCGAGTCGCGTTACATGACGCATGCCAACGCGGTTCCATAAAAGGAAAGTGAAGAGAAAGCTCGCCCTGCTAAGTAACGTCACCTCAACACGTTTATTTTCCTTCACACATTTCCGGCTATAGTTTTCAGGGGGCCTACTATTGTTAAGTGATCTTTTTAATCATACTTGGTTTTCAGGCTTCCATATCTCAATCGAGAGCTTATTGTTGGAACTATGATTTCTGTTCATCTGGCTGCCTGTCTGTATGTCTGTCCTACCTATAAACGTCAGTTTTAAACCTTAATAGAGGTAGGTGTATAGAAAAAATATTTTGTCACAAATATGTGATACTAGCTACGGCCCGCGGTGTTACCCGCTGTTTTACATACATTAGGTATATCAAAGGAGATATTATTTTTCGAAATAAACAGTAACCTTTGTGTTAATCCAAGGAATCAGCTACGTCCATACAGAATTTCTTCAAAATCGGTTTAGCCGTTTGAGCGTGAAGAAGTAACAAACATCAAACCTGTAAAAACACACACACAAACTTTCGCATATACAATATTATTAGTGTAGATTGTGATTACGGCGAATTTATCGTCAAATAATAATAATATTATAAAAAAAAAAATGAATATTTTTTTTTTAGCTTGAAGCAGTCAGTATCAAATGCTTCGAGGCGTGACTGCATAGCAAACTAGTCTTAAACGTAACCACATACACGGACCGCTCAAGTAGTCATGACTGCGTCGGCAGCGTGTTGTCAATGGCAGATACAGCAGTTGACTTTGATTGCTCGAGCAGGTCTTGTATGAACAACCTTATAAACAATATTCGAACACATTCGTTTCATAACATTTTCTACGATGCGAAAAAATTACGTCACAAAAGTCAGCAAATGAAAATGATAAAAAATAGTAGGCCTCGGGCCAGCTAAGAGCGCGTTGATTCGGACCGCGCGTGCTTTGAATTTAAACAAGTTGTTTTGGTACGCTAGCGGTGCATAGAATAATGGAATAGTTTTTTCGTGCTGACTAGTGGATTTAGTTTAGGTAAAGTTGATTTTATAGTTACGATCTACTGGTTCGAATAATGTAGGTTAACTTTACATGCAACATACGTAAGTATTTTGATAGGTTGATTCACCAATCCTGAAAATCGCGCGACGAGTTTTCCTTTGAAATTAACCTTTAACCTTTGAGTTTTTTTCGATTTTTACCGACTTCAAAAAAAACGATATTAACAATTCGGACGAACGATACCTATTAACAATTTTTTTATGTTTGTTACCTCATATCCCCGTTATTTATAAACTGTTTTGAATAATTATTGTTTTGTTTGAAGGATATACTTTCCGATTGGTCCCATAGAAATTACATCATAATCGATTCGTAGTAGTAGTAAGTAAAGTCTTAAAAAAATGTGTTTTTGAAGTCGGATTTTTTAGGTTTTAAACTATAATTAGTTTAATATGTATAATTAGTTTTATATGTGCAAATATAAACGGCTATGCTTCTGCCTATTACATATCTATCTCATTGTATGTTGAAAATTGGTGTCGTTTATATACCTATTTTACAGTATATTCAGTTATAGAATCACCATAAATCAATATCTATTTATTCTTTTTTTCTTTTTTAAAAAGACCGTTTTCTAATCTACGAAGCATTCAATGACAAATCTCATTCGTGAGAGAAAAAAACGAGCGGGTGAAGAGAGGTCTCTTTAAAAAGTTTACAACCGTGAAGGATTTAGAAAGCTTGAAAAGTAAAACCTTCTTACTCCTCATCTAATGTGTTTATGGAGAAAATAGATCTACTTCAACGCTTGAGCGTCTTGTTTAATTATTACCCGACTGAACATGATGATATGAATTATGAACTTTATGTATCCTAATCCTCATTAATATTTAAATGCATTTAGGTACTTTTGACAGTTCAAAAATTACACACATCCGACGGGACGTGTGACTTGCGACGGAACGCATTATCGACTAAGATCATTAAAAACTTCTGTGTACCTATGAAAAGACTGTTAAAACAGTAATTTGCCGTAAATATATCGATATTGAGACGTGCCATCTAGTCTCGTCTGTGACCATGAATGAATACAGCAAAAAGTTTAAAACGTCTGCTTATAAAATTATGTAAAATATACATGATAGATCTATTAAACTTAATTTCAATAAATTCACAAAGTGTAATTATATTACTACAATACTGAATACTGCGTATCACTTACAATATATCCGATACAATAATTTTCCAAATCACCGAAACAAAAATAGAAATAAAAAGGGTAAGAACATTGAACCAGACCAAAAACAAAAAACAATCACTTTTTCTTCGATCAAAAACAACCGAATCGTATAACGATTCACTTTTGGCAGACACTTTGATTTCTTTTAGTTATCGCATCAAACGACACGAGAGAATGTACTCGCTGGAAGCGGGATAGAAAATATCAATTTCCTTTTCCTAGGCGGCACGGCGCACACTCAAGGGTGTATTTTAGTTTTTTACCCGATTTCGAAATAGGAGGTTCTATGTACTGTTTTATTTTATGTACATATGTTCAATAATAACTCTCATCATTATTGAACTGATTTCCGTATTTCATGAAGGTGGACCTGTATTTTTAACCAAGTTTCCAAAAGGAGGAGGTTAAGAAAGCTACCTGTGCTTTGTAATAATAGACCACCCTGTTTGGCTGGACCTACCGTCACTGTTGGTATGCTGTGGGGAATTCCCCTAGTAATAAAGTATCTTAATTCGATCGTTCTTAACCAAGAAGATCGCAATATGAATCCAGTAAATTGCCACTTGAATTGTTAATTTTTGTTGAATCATTCATTTTTGTTGTATATGTTCATTTTTGAGTCGCCGTAAGTCTATTTAATGAATCAATAAAAGTTTATGTCTAAATAATTCTTTAATATTATCTCACATACATACATCAGTTTACGCCTGTTTTCCTTTACTGGGAAAGCAGAGCATAAAATACCAATAAGGGCGATTGACGCCACATTTGACCGTGATCAGAGGGTTAGATGAAAGGGAGAGCATATTAGAGGGTTAGGCGGTTTAGAAGGTAGAATGAAATGTTGGCTTGCAGTAACAGGAGGTCAACTCATCGCCTACTTATGTAGGCGATGAGGTGCCAATTTCTCTCAAATCCCTGAACTGAATGTGACAGTATGTGCACAAATAAAAACAGCTGGTACATTCTATGTTTATATTAATAATATTGTATAGATCCAACTGGCCTTGTGGCTCAGTTGTTAGAATGTCTACCTGCTAACCTGTAGGTCGTGGGTTCGATCCCCACCCAAGACAAACATTTGAGCATCAATGTTTGTTCTGTGTCTGGGTGTTCCTATGTATCATATGTATGTATTTACAAAAAAAAAATGTGTATGATTATATCAGCCATCTAGTTCCATAGTACAAGCTTTGCTTAGTTTGGGCTAGATGGTGTTGTGTGAAATCCCAAATATTCATATTTATAAGTAAGCTCCAACTCCAAAAACACGTTGACCTCTCGTATTCGTACGTCGCGAGCATGCGGCGAGCCTAACCCAATTCCGTCCGTGTCACGACACAAAAGATCGCGTATCTGTCTGTGTGAATGAGCTCATGTCTCTGATAAGGGTCTCTCTACCTTGTCTCCTGATATGTTACCTTTGTGATAGCTGTGATGCTTAAACAGCTTTCTACTGAACGAAATTGTTATAGGCTTATGTGAAGGGATTAAAGTTGTGTAATCAAAGTTTTGTTGTTGTTTTTGGATATCATATTTAACGTTCAAATAATAATAATGTTTTGTGGTAGTTTGTGTAAGTGATTATAAGTTTCGTACGTGCTGTAAATGATAATTACTATTTTGCCGCTACAGAATTAATTAATTGAAAATGTCTTAATAGTTTGGTCAAGTTTGGAAAACATGCAAACTAAATGGTATAGCATCGATTGTTTCGTTTATTGTTATAATTTTGTTTTTGGCATACATTTTTGGGACCTAATGAATTACAAATCAAAAGACAGTTCAAAAATTTCACATCTGATGGAAATTGAACCCGCATATCCCAATTAATATATTTTTTTATTTGACAAAATAAATCTTCACGGACTCCGGGGCCCGCGCCTTTTTTAAACGACTTCCAAAAATAAGGAGGGTATTAATTCGGTCCGTATGTTTTTTTTGTATGTTTGTTCACCGATTACTCCGTCATTCGTGAACCAATATTTCTTGAACTGACATATACCTAGAGAAAGTTCCCAAGTCAATCTCATAATTATTTTATAGACATTGCTTTATTACTTTTTGAATAATATCTAAAAATGAAAATGTTTATTGTATTCCTGAGTGAAATGCGTCAGATTATAGAATCGCAGAGTTCCGGCGACACGTTTTTCATTGCAAAAATATCAAATGTTAAGGATTATCGTATAAACATCTGCACATTTTCTAATCTTCGAAGACGAAGCATTTGACACTTAATGACAAATCTCATTCTTGACAAAAATATAAACGAGCGGGTGAAGAGAGGTTTCTTTAAAAAGTTTACAATCGTGAAGGATTTAGTAAAAGTAAAACCTTCTTACTCCTCATCCAATGTGTATAAGGTGAAAATAGAGTTACTTCGACGATTGAGCGTTTTGCTTAAATATTACCCGACTGAGCATGATGATATGAACTTTATGTAGGTATCCTAATCTTTTCTAATATTACAAGTAACGAAGTAGCGTAGTTTAAAGTCGGTTTTTTGAAGTTGTTTCAGTTTTTTAAATTATGAAATTATATAAACTAATATAAGTATTTTTAACTACTTAATTATTTTATTTTTTCAAGCGATCCATACTTGAGAGCTTCTACAAATTTGGCTACAGTATGTATGTCACGTGAAATAGTCAAAACTTCCAAACTGTCTCAAGCGTTGGTAGCGCCAATTTTTTTCTAATTTGCAAATTACAGTTCTACATACTCGTAATTGCTTTCAATTGGTATGTGGTAAAATAAATTAATTTCTACGAAACCTTGAATGTAGCACGAACATTGCCCTAATTACACTCACTAGTTAAGTTTCCTCAAAAAGTAGGTAATTAATCAATAAACTCAAACACAAGTGCGGAAATGTTCCAGGACAGCAACCTGAACGGCGGGAGACTCAGACCTAAACAAACACTGTTGTTTGCAGGTCTAAGAAGCGTTGCATACATAGATAAGCAAGCTATGCAGTCGTCCAACAAAGCGGGTTGAACAGAGAGGATGCGGTTGTGAAGACGAAGATGCAGGCTGGGATGGAGTGTCAAAATTCCTTGCTACTAGAAATAAAATAAATATAAATCCAGCAAAGTACGAGTTTAACTCGCAATCAGAGGATTCCGTACTCCCATAAAACATGAATACAGACACCAGGACTAATTTGCAAAATGAGATTTATATCTAGGAATATTTGTAACTTCAAGTATATATTTTGTAGGCGTTCACATAGAATATAAAGTTCAAATAAGTTTTAAAGTAGAATAATAAAAAAAACGTGTTATACCATTCTCATTTAATAAAAGAAATCATAGTGGACCTATTTTCTCTATTCAAAGAGATTGTAACATTACTCTTTACTCTATTTTTTACTCCCGACCCAAAAAGAGGGGTGTTATAAGTTTGACTGTGTATCTGTGTCTGTGGCTCAGAAGATACAGCCGTTTAAGTATAAGATAGACAAACACAGAAGCCTCCCGAATAGACTCCCGCACTATTAATATAGAAACCTGTAAATGAACGGTATAGTATCGCCACTTCTTAATATCTTGCCAGCCATAAGAAGATTGAAATAATTATTTATTAATGATTGATATTGTAATTTTCCAATTATGTAATTGTCTGGTTGATATGTTTGTTGACATACTTATTAGATATATATACATATGACGTGTAACTAGGGAGTTACCAATAAACTGATTTGATTTGATTTGATTTGATTTGAAGTCCACTGTTGGACATAGGCCTCCCCCATGGATTTCCAAAAAGCCGATTGGAAGCGGCTTGCATCCAGCGTCTTCCCGCCACTTGTATGGGATCATCTGTCCATCTCGTGGCTGGTCTTCCTACGCTGCGCTTGCCGGTACGTGGTCTCCACTCGAGAATCTTTCGGCCCCATCGGCCATCAGTTCTACGTGCTATGTGCCCTGCCCACTGCCACTTCAACTTGCTAATCCGCTGTGCTATATCGGTGACTTTTAATATTAATTATTAATTAATTCATTATTATTATTATTAATTATCGGTAATTTAAATATTTAGAATGTCTCAATACTGAGTTAACGACAAGACGACTGACTGCAAAAAAAATATACCGTACGATTTGATAACCTCCTCCTTTTTAAGTCGGTTAAAAATCAGTAGTTGTCACCGAAACAAACACCACCGTGACGTCATTGGCCGCCGAGCCATGACCCGTAGAGAACTACTGTATGTTTTTTACACTGTGCTTGTACTGTACTGTGTATGTTGAGAAATAGATAGTTTGTGAATAGATTGTTTTGTTTGTGGCTTATTCCTTATTGCTCTAATTTTGTGCGTAATTCTTTAAGGAATCAACAGTCTGCTAATATTCTAATGTAGAAATAAGAATAAATATAGTTTAAAAAATTGAAAAAACCGACTTCAAAATACAAAATTCGTTTACATGAATGACACATTTTTCCAGTTACTTCGTTATAAAAACCATTTTTGATAAAATTTATATCAAACAAACAAAAAAAGAATCATCAAAATCAGTAATCGGTGAACAAACATAAAAAAAAACATACAGTCCAATAGAGAACCTCCTTCTTTTTGGAAGTCGGTTAAAAATGACAGTACTTTTAGAACATCGTCGTACACATAAATTTTGATTTGAATTTAGTTTGTTATGATTGGTGATTTGTTTATGAAAAATCTACGGAAAACACTTGTAAGTTATAAAAACCTAAAACGTTTAAAATAGCCAGTTTATGTTAGAAATAACACTTACTTAGCTGCACACATTCTAGTACAAGTATACATAGTACATACTTTATTTTTTGCCGGCTATCCTTTGAGGCAAAGTAACGTTCGTAGCAAACTCTACAAATTGTCTACGATATTCCGTAGCGGCGTAGCACTTTGTAGACATTTGTAGCTTTGTTCAGTTTTTCTTAACAAATTCATGGTATTATTACATTTTATTGTTTCTCTTTGTAGTCCTATTTTAATTTTTACTTTTTTAATTTGCATTATTTTTAGACATTTTGTGGTTCTATTTTAATTTTCACTTTTTTTTAATTACAATTATTTTATATATTTATTTCTATATAATAATATAAAATAGCCATAGCTCGTTCGCCATTCTCAAATAACACAATTTTATTCTACGGATTTCTCGGTATAACTAATATGCATATCAATACCAAATTACAACTTTTTACTAATAATAGTCTTTGCGCAAAGCCGCGGATAGAGAGACAGATAAACAGACAGTAGAACATGACGAATCTATAGGGGATTCTTGTTTACTACTAACTCTAAGAATGGTTTAAGCTCTTATTGCTCACGACAGTGATAAACGGTTGAAATCTTGGATACGATGTATGAACAACTTCCAATGGATTGATAACACTGAGTATTAGTAGTTCTATTCAATATAAACAAATAAAATAAATAAACATTTTGGGGACATTTCACACAACACCATCTAGCCCAAACTAAGCAAAGCTTGTACTATGGAACTAGATGATTGATAGAATACATAGGAACACCTAGACATAGAACAAACATCCATGGTCATAACACAAATGTTTGCCCTGGTGGGGATCGAACCCGCGACCTACCTGCTAAACTGTAGTTTAGCAGGTAGAACTGAACCACAAGACCAGTCAAAGCACTTAACAAGCTACTACTAAGCACTCTTAATTTTTTTAAGTAGAAATCAAATAAATATGTACAATTTTTTAAGCTACATTATTATTCGAGAATTTGTTATACTCTGTCTGCCAAATCTTTGAAATGTTAGACATTATTTCTTCTTGGCTTAGGCACTAGATGTTTGGTAAAATATGGTATTTTTAATACAACATTATTTCAACTTATCTCTCACCCTAAGAAGCAGCCGTGTAAGTTGGCTTTAGTTTGAAATCATCGTCCTAACGCAGTATATTATGAACCCTATTTTACACACAATATTTGCGCTGGCATTCCATTTCATAGTGTACGTGCGATGATTTTGATGCTTAAGGCGACTGTCCATTCGTTTGATAAATTAATTTTCAAGTTTTTTTTTTAATGAAGAAATAGGTTTGCGCTTGACCTCCAACTCGCCTGATGTTAAAGGATGTTGCGGTCTACGATGGAGCGCGCTTATTTACAAGAAACCAATTCACCCGCGATATAAAGACACCCAGATTAAATCCATCGGGAAAGACCCACTCAGGAATCGTATTCCACGATCTAGCAGTTCAAGTTCAAGTTCCATAAGTTATATTTTTTTCTGTTATGCTATACTTATTATACAATACACGATCCATTATCGCAAACAATTTGATTTTGAATATATTTTAATTTATTTTTCTCTTCTAAAACTATACTTGAACCATCAGAAACATAAAAATGTATAATATTCTAATAGATCCAACTGTTCAGAAGTGATAGGCTTACTAAAGAACATCAATATATGATTTTTTAATATAAAGATTGTATTTATTTCAATTTTTGGATTTTGTAAATATGAAAAGGTATAACACTATAATTGGTGCATTTAAAAACAGAAAATTAGATAGAAGTATTAATTACTTCTATCTAATTTAATTCTTCTTTTTTGTATTGGACCCGCATTAAAGCATTTGCCAGTGTCAAGTATTAGGTTTTTTTCAAGTTTCTTGAATAAAACAAGTTGTAAATGTTCTAGTCACAATCTAAGTCACGTAAACAGTCAATTTATAAGTCGAGTCCTGCTTCAGTAAAGTGGTGGCGACTTTACTAGAAGCTTCTATGGAGTTTTGCCGACAACGTAAAATCACACGTTTTACTGCTTTATTTCACTTGCCCACAATCACGCACTTTATCGAACACTTAATGAATAAAACACCACCATTCGTTAACGTTCAAAATAACACAAGTTTAGGAAAATAAAACAAAGCAACAACATGTTACTAAGACGTTCCCGCCAAAACTCCAATTAAATAATTAGTAATTTCCCAACCTTTTGTCGACACCTTTCTTGACCTATGTATTTAGCTAATTTTTTTTTTTAAATTAAGTACTAAACATTTCTGGCAAACAATATTATCAAAATCAGTCAATAAACGACGAAACAGCAAACTCTCCCCGTTTTAATAGAAATGGGGATATCTCTCCCAATTAATCAATAAAATCCTCGACGACAAAAAATAATCTACAAAGTTGTGAAATCTGTATTTCCGTAATTTTTTATAAAAAATACGACCTGTACGAACAAACATCCGGACAGATGAAAGAAAAAATATCACTTGATGTAGTGATATAGATACATATATTCGATTTGTTCAGTTGGTAAATTTTATCAATTTCAGCTTAATCGGACTGCCGAAAATTGTTCTAAAATTTTGATGACCAACAGCTACAGACAGCCTCTCAATCTCACTTAAACCTAATTAACTAGTCATGAAATGAATCCAATCAATTAACAGCTATCCATACTAATATGTGATTCAACAGAGTTGCGTAATCCCGATAGGAGCCACCAATGTTATCAGGCTTAGATAGACTATGCGTGGGGAGACTTAACTACCTAACTTAAAGCCTTTAGTCCTTGAAGGATATTATCAAGGTTAAACGATATTACAGATAACGGAGCTCCAATAATCGATTCTAGTGTTACTACATTAAGCTAATATCTAAAACGATATAAGCCTACATGGCTACTTGATAATGAAGTTAGCCTAGACTGTGTCAGTAAAGCAAAAATTTTAACAGATTTAAAATTAATAGGTACTTAGAATGTTTTCAATAATATTTCCATAAAATGGTTACCTTAATAGGAGTATATAATTAATTAGGAAAGGTTACCTGGAAGAGATTGCTTTTAGCGATAATGCCACCTGTTATTTCGCTAGTTTTTAAGCTCTCTCTTGTTAATTAGTGTTTTAGTATTATGGTGTAAACAATAAAGAGTTTATCTATCTAACTAGGAGAAAAACTATCCTAAAATCGAAAAAAAAAACATTAATGTCGATGGGCCAGGACCGTCACACACGAAACGCTGGCGTGACGATCTTGATCCATTCTGGGGAGATTAGCAGGAGGTACCGAGACGATCTTGATCCATTCTGGGAAGATTAGCAGGAGGTACCGAGACGATCTTGATCCATTCTGGGAAGATTAACAGGAGGTACCGAGACGATCTTGATCCATTCTGGGAAGATTTGCAGGAGGTGCTGAGGAGGACCGCAATTTATGGAAGGTAGAGGATGCCCAGCAGTGGGACAGTATAGGTTACAAAGGAGACAGCGGCGCTATCCTACTCTTTGCATTAAACAAAACCAAGCCTGCCGGCGTGCAAGCCACCTTAAATACACTGAACTGAAGAGAGAGTACGGACATTTTATTGCTTCTGAAGCATTTTATTTACAGTATAGTGGATCTAAAGACTGCTTTACTCGAATTTATTACTTTTAGAAGCATTGCTACTTATATAAACTTGAAGAGAGGTTATTATAAAAAGAATAAAAGTACGAAAAAAGATGCAGATCTTTTGTGCACAATACAATACAATACAAAAATACTTTTCAACACACTTGCTCGTAAAGTGGCCCTTATTCAACCGTTTTTATGGCCGAAAAGTATCCTATAAAACACGCGTGCTTTTGACTTTTCTATTACGCACTAGTGTCTTTATTTTACAGTTTTTTTTTAATTTCAACAAAGAGTTTTTACTTAAATATAAAATAAGCAACATTTTTGTGAATAAAATAATTGTGATGCATTAAACAGACTATTTAAACGATTATTTACATCAAATTATTTAATTTTGTCATTTATTGTTCATTTTTTGCATTAGATTTAATCAAATATATGTTTTATTATAATTTTTAATATTTGGCTGTTTGATGGTTTCGTCTTTGCCTCCATTTTGCACCTGCGCGCGTATAACTAATTCAACCAATGCAATGCGCGCAAAAAAATAAATCTCCGCGCCATTTTACTTTGCATAAATTAAATATTTCAGTTATAAACGGGTGTTTTTTCCTCACAAGTGTGTTGAAAAACGTCGTATGAAACGCGTGTGCATTATGGTCATTACACTCTCGGCTCTATTACGCCTCGACTGTAATGACCAACTTAACACACTTGTATCATAATGTACTATTATTTTATATTTTGTTTTATTTTATCTAACGAATAAGTGAAAGCGGATAAATGTTATACTACGAGTTATACTCGTAATATTATACTAACAAGTAGTGGAAGCTGAATGACGCTAATAAGGAATATGCACGAATTAAATGGAATAATAGTTTTAGTTGATACCATACTAAAATACATTACCTACCATACTATACTGTAATAAAAAAAGTTATTTCAATCGGTCAATAAACTTCCGTGATATAAACATTTAAAGTTTTAGGAGGAGGGATGCTCTGTCCCTCTCTCGCGAAACAACAGTTTGTACGGTGAACTTGAATCATAACGTCATAATTCACTATCGTGTGCTCTCTGTCTGACACGAAATAAAAATGCTTGTAACTTTCTTATTTGTTAAGGTATTTTAATCTTGTTTTTTTGGAATGGATTTATTTGTGGTTACCTTTTTTATCACTAAATAAAAATTAATCATGCATATTCCCTAATCGCTGAACACAGCGAGACACAACTACTTAGTCGGATCGTGCGTGAGTCCGACTCGCACTTGGCCGGATTTTTTATATGTCCTTAAGCAAAATACCACATTGTGCAAATTTTGTTAAAATAATCTTAGTACAATGAGTGAGAAACTAGGTTACGAGTGATCGTTTATTTTTCCAAAATTTACATAATTTTGGAAAAAAGAAACGAATGAAAACAAAATAACAAGTAAGATCTAAAATTTTCTGGTTATGAATTAGTCGCGCTTTATCTACAAGACGACGGCTGTATAGTACGCAACAAAACACAGCAACAAAAGGACTATAATCCGTAAATAAAATAGCACAGAATTTAGTTTAGCAAATTTGTCCAAAATTTGCATTTAGAAAGGCTTTCTGTAATGTAAATTAATTCTACTTAGCGGTCGTAATTTCCAGGTTACCACAGTTGTTCCCGTAATTAATATAATGGTACTATAATATATTTCTTCCGACCCGTAGGGTTGGTGCTCGTAAATTTTTGACTATTAATTTTGATATCGCCTTCAATTTCTTAATGCGCTCCAAATTGGGGGTCAGCTTTGGCCGTTACCGATACCAATGGGGTGATTTGTTGCTTTTGTTTTGCTTGTTAATGTTTTGTGAAGGCAATTATAAGCACAATGTTCTAATAGCGCGGAATTCCCGTTATTAATAAATAATGGATTTGGTGCCAGAAATATTTAATTGTCGATTAATTTTATTTTAAATTGACACTAATATAATTGATCGTGACCATATCGGTCTAATTAGAAGTTTTCACTTCTATCGTATGGTTTTAAGGACGTGTTCAACGCGCGCAGCTATCTCTTTCGCGCATTACAACATTTAATCATGGAATTTGATCTTTTTAGATATGGTAAACATTTTTAAAAAGTTCTATTCAAATATCATTTATATTGCCGACAGAGTAATAAAAAAAAACATGTATTTTCTTTTCCTTGGCCAATTTAAAAGCTAGCGAAGAAAACATTTGAATGACATTTCTCTTATCTAAATAAACAAAATCTTTTACTTATCTTCTATCCCTACTCAATGATTTTATATGTTTAAAAATGTTGTAATGCCCGAGAGAGATAGATGCGCACTTTGAGCCCCACTTGAAGCACACAGTATATTTATTTGGTAATTCTCTGTGTGTGGCAGCCCTACGGAGTGTAGGCATTTGCCCCCTAGCTGGTGTCCCGGCACGCGACGCCGACATCCGTCATAATTCCACGACTCACGCCCAAATGCTTACATACAACACTGCATTTTTAAGGTTTATCTAGATTTATTTCACTATGTTTACCGTTTACTAAGATTTATCACTGAAACAACTTGTTTATTAAACCTCAAAACACTGTTGCCAAATTCATTTTGCACGATTTTGCGATTTTTTACTGTTTAACTGTCTCGGTGTCTGTAATTAAATCTTGCAAGTTAAATTTGACCTATTATAGGCTAACACAAAGTAAATTTCTTAAGAGTCCGTAGTCCGACCATCGTCCGTCTCGCTCGCGCATACCCACAATTTTGAAGATATAAAATTATTGGATGAACTTGTAAAAAAATCGTCATTTGTAAGACTATAAGACAACATCACAAATATTCGACAAAAATTTCAATTTGATCAAAGTTACTTTTCATACATTAAAATCATTATTAGAAATTATTAACGTAAAAATTATTTTTGTGTATGAAAATTAATTTGGATGAAAATGTATATGCGCGAGCGAGACGGACGAAGGTTGGACTACGGACTGTTAAGTACCTTCTATGTCTACGTGCTTCATCTTCGGTGTAGTTCTCCATCAGGCAAGCGGGTTGGTAAACATAAAGCTATCACCAAACACACTAATATAACACCCTAGCTATTTCTTATACACCCTAAGGTTGCCTGGAAGAAATTGCTCTATGCGATAAGGTCGCCGTTGTACTTTCGATTAAGTTTATTATCTATATTTAAGTTACTCTGTATGGATGTACAATAAAGTTACTCTATTCTATTCTATATAACAAGTATTTATATGGAGAGTAGTTCGAACATCGTCCATCTCGTTCGCGCATACCGACATTTTTGAAGATATTAAATGACTAAATGAACTAAAAAAAATTATTATTTTAAAGGACTAGAAAGCAAAATAACAAATTCTTGACAAAAAAATCAATTTGATCTAAATAAATATTCATACATAAAAATATTTTTTAGGAATTATTTACGTAATAATAGGCAAGACATGGAGCGAGGTGAAGCAGGCCGCCCAAGACAGAACGGAGTGGCAAAAACCTGTATCTGCCCTCTGCCTCGACGTGGGGTCTTAGGATGACAAAGAATTTACGTAATAAAAGTAGGTAATTAAAAAAAACGACTTCAAAACAATCCATTTAACTGAAAAGGAAGAAATAACAACTGTTATGTCATACTGTTTTTTTTTCTTTTATACAAGATAGATCTACGATTGACCACCAACTCGCTTGATGTTAAGCGACGGTGTGGCCAAGGATGGAGCTCGTCAATCTAGAAGATATCTATTCACTCTAGCCTTGATATCTACTGAGCGCCTACCTTAGTAGGTATTACCACCATCTATTTTTTTGGTCGCTATTTCTCTAGGACTTTGTAGGTGACCGTTTAGGGCTAGCACCGACTGTAGGCATAGGAATCTATCGGCATCTCGCACATCAAAATCAGCCAAGCCCTTTAGGCTGTAGGAGTCAATACATAACCCTCTTGAAACACATAACCCTCTTCCTGAGCAGTCGGATGAAAATGTTATAATCTTAAATTTTATCTAATACTTTCGTCATTTTTATCGTGTTTACTTACCGAGCGAAAATCACCGTTAATGGGCTTATAATTCCCTTTGGCTACCTCTGGTGAAAATGCAAACAGCCGCGAAATCTGGAAAATTGCCGTTCGGAAATTAAACCGGATGCAGCCGGGGCTCTACGTGACCCACCGCACTGGTTCCGGGCGCAGCCGTGATCGGACCCGCTTTACTTGGATTATTAATTTTTAATTTTGGAATAGACCCACTACAGCAAGCCGAAATAGAGCGAAGGATAAGCCTTTGGGAATAGTTCCGTTCTAGTTTAAGCGGAGACATGACTACAGCTGTGAATGTGTTTGTTTATCCTTTGAAACCTTCCCCTTCCCTTCCCTCCTTCCTTCTTTTTTTTCCCTTTCCTTTTTTTTCCTTTGTTTATTTACTTGCACTAACACCACTAACATTAATTAACGACCAAGTTAATATCGACGCGTCGATATTAACTTGGTCGTTAATTAAACGTCGCGACGCTGGATTTTTTTTTTCACCTCACAACCTCGGAAAGTTTCTGTTTGTCATTAGAAATCTGAGTGCAAAAGTGCATTATGTCCACTAGCGTGGAAAGAGTTTTTTAAATTCGAACCTTTCTATTCCATACTTTTCTATACCGCAAGTCCACTGAAAATGCATTAAATACTTATTTCATGTCAGTGCGCAAACCTCATTTCTTTGAATAATCGCACTGGCGAGCCACAGGTGGCAGCACTAGACTGAATGAAAAAAAGCACCTAGCGTTTTCTTCGCTGTAGTGAGGTGAAAAATTGTGTGTTTCACTCGGAAGCAAAGTTATTTTGCATCTCGTACCTTTGAAACTCTCGCTACGCTCGGGATTCAATACAAGTACTCGCACCAAAAACCAGCTTTGCAGCCTTGCATAACAAATAACTATTTCGTATTTAATAAAATGCATATTTTTAATTGCTTACCTAAATCAGAATAAAATAAGCCTTATTGTCAGTAGTACCATTGATTTGTACCATTGATGGTACAAGTGACACAACTTTGTGTCCCTAATACCATTAAAGAAAAATGAAGATATTCCTCCGTAATTGTTAACCGATACCTATGGAAATAGTGATACAACTTTGTTCATTAAAGAAAGTAAAGATATTCCACGTAATAACTGCATCGTTTGGTCTAGGTCACGTTTAACTAAGATTTCGGGAGTGTTGCCTCAGGCAGGGAGGCATCGGTGCGGTCCCATGGAGATCCCGGTACTTTGGCCGGCTAGCCACCGGGGAGGTTTTAGTGGGTAACCCCATATAACGCAAATGTACTCCAAATGCAGTTGGAAAAAAAACCCGTCAACAAGAAACAGGTCACGTTTAACTACGTAATGAATTCGTTATAATTTTCCATTTGCTTTTTAAATTTTTTGCTCTTAATAAACTGTAGTTTTTGAGATATCACACAATTGTTTTCCAGCGTCGATATTTTTGGACATTTTTACACAGTGTCATCAAGATCCAAGCTAAGCAGATCTATCTTTGGGAACCAGATAGGTCATAGAATAATACTTATGTAATTGACGTCTCACCATAGTAGTGAGCACGCATAAAAGCATAAGAAATACCTGGATTAAGTACTTCTAGATAAGTATTTTTGTTTTTCGATCTTTTTTCTCAGCTTTTACAGTTCCACTCCAGGGTAAAGGCCTCTCTTCTCTTTCTTTTTGTTTTATCGCTAAAAACCAAACAAATACCAATAATATAATACTAATTCTTGGGTAGTAGATTAAAAAACGTAAAATCAAAAGACAGTTCTTCAGCTTAAACCATTACACCATTAGATGTTAAAAGCTTCAATTACATTAAAAATTACTCCGAATCAGACGGTGCAACCCCACATGCTATGCGAAATTAAATCTTATTACTCGAACATTAAGATTTAAACTTAAGAGTTTTAACGTCTGCAGAAACGAATTGAGCTCCGTCTTTAGACGATCATTTTCGTTCATTCATTTTGTCGTTCACATACTCTGCGCTCTATGTGCAGTAAAAATAATTCAGTAAAACAACTTGTGATTCAGAACATTTCGTGTCATAAAAGTTAACACCTTATTTATGTAACTTGAATGTGGTCATTTCTATGTCGGTTTTTTATTGCTCCCACACTACGTAAAAAGCCAGAAAATACCTATATATAAAATCGTACTCATCAGTTGGCACACGTGATTGCAAAAAGTATACCTTGAAACATTTAAATTGAAAATTCTTTTTAGGGTTCCGTACCTCAATAGGCAAAAACGGAACCCTTATAGGATCACTTTGTTGTCCGTCTGTCTGTCTGTCTGTCCGTCCGTCCGGGTGTCAAGACCTTTATCTCGGGAATGCGTGAAGGTATAGAGTTGAAATTAAAACCATATACGCAGATCCATAGTATCTTGCTGCAGAAAGAAAAATAAAATTTCTCAGTTTTCGTTAAAAAAAAAGTTACAGCCAAATATGTCGTAAAAACGCACATTTCGACACTCACAGAGGAATTAAAACCTATGGGGTACTTCCCGTTGACCTAGAACTCTGAAATTTGGCAAGAAGCATTATTTTAGAGTACACATATAGGGAAAAAACCATTGTGGTAATTTTTAATTTAATCACAAAATATAGGCTCTTTAAGCAAGGAAAGAGGGTCCAAATTTTAAAGTACTTTAACCGTATCATGTGGGGTATCATAAGAAAGAGCTTAATTATCACAAGCTAAAACAGGTTTTTAAATATTTTATGATGTATATTTTTCTATTTATGAAGGAAAATATAAAAAAACAAAAAAAAAACCCTTTTATCTACTAGTTTATACGGAACCCTCGGTGGGCGAGTCTGACTCGCCTAGTCCGGTTTTTTTATACCAAGTAACGTACAGCCTACTAATATTATAAATGTAAAAGTTTTTGGTAAAGCTTGTTTTTCTTACAATACTGGTGGCCAAGATCTTAAAGTATGACACATTTGCTGTATTCTTTGTATATTGTGGACGAGTTAAACAGTTTAACACAAACTGCAGTGCTCGCCTTTTTTGTACATACGTGAATAATCATTTAAGAAACTAAAAAACCGACTTCAAAATACGCAATTCGTTACTTTGATGACATATTTTTCCATTTATTTTGTTATGACAATCAAACTACTGAACCGATTTCGATAAAATATCTGTGGGATCACCTGGAAAGTATCTCCTAGGAAGTACCCTTTCAAACAAAAAAATATTTTTTCAAATTGGTCCAGGGATCTTCTTGTAATCAGGTAACATACTTTAAAAAACTTCGATTCGACGAATTAAGAACCTCCTCCTTTTTGGAAGTCGGTTAATAAGTAATAAAAGTAATCTTAGTTCAGTATTTCAATTAGCGGTTATGTTATTTATAGGATAAAGCTGAAACCCTTAAAGGATGATGATAAAATAGTAGACGACATAAGAACTTCTTTAAAAGAAAATGTATAATTTTCATCATCTTTATGATGAAAACTATACATTTTATTTTACAGAAGAACCATGAAAAGGAATTCTTCTTTATGATTTTTCATGAAGGTAATCCATGAAAAAGAATTCTTCTTTATGCTTTTGTTCACCGAAACCTGATTATTCTTGGAATTCAAACCCGCCCGCTATCCGGCAAATCAAATCAAATTTAATATCTTTCGCGCTCACAGGATCCATAATAATTGAATTATTACGAATTAAATATTAATTATTTCTTATTGTTGTTTATTAAATTAATTTTATTAGTCATTTCTTCTTTATTATTTTCCATTATTTAATTTAGATTGACTTACTCGAACTTCCTCCTTTCTGTGACTTCAATTTTGGTTCATTTCAAAGGTGAAAACAGTCAAGCTATCTCTAGAGACAGGTTCTAATCTACAGGGTGCGTCTTTAAAGTAACCGTTTTTAATTAGTTAATTATAATCACTTCATTGCGTGCTTTTGAGAGATTAAAATTAAACATCCTTAGGCTGAATGCGGCCCTAATTAATAATATTAATATTGTGGCGTTGGTTTTACGGAATTTCGTTTAATCACGGAATTGGAGCGAATTTCTAAACTCCGTTGGGTTTACCTTTATATAAATGAGTTAAACAAACTGTAAGTGTACTTTTGAACTCTTTAAGAATTTAATGTTTGAGAAATCTTTTTGCGTTACATTTTAGCGGAATATGGAAAAGACCATGCCGCTGCTTTGTAAACGGCTAAACGGCTTGACCAATTTTGATGAGCGTGAGGTCGTTAGATTCATCTTCACTTCCTGAGTGTCATAGTATATCTTTTTTTTTTGTAATAACAACGAACTTTTTCGTAACAAGTGATTTAGTAAAATTATTCTAAAGAATGGGCATTTATGAAATTTTACAGCGATTTTACGCATACTTTCTCCTAAAAAACGTACACTCAACAGCGTAACAAAATCGTAAGCATCGACAAACTATCTTTTTTGCAGTCAGTTATTTTGTTTTTCTTATAATATTTATTTCAGACTTGTTTCGGTTAGTAGAAGAGGTAGATATGTAGGCAATCTAACTTTTTCAAGAAGAAAAAATTGAAATGATATGTTGAAACGTGTATTTTCATGTTGTCTATAAAACTTTATAAAAGCTTCCAGTAGCATCACTACCCTACTGAAGTAAGACTATGACTTGACTGCGAAATATTTTGCTTGACTAAGACTTGTTTGGCGACACTTAACTAATTCTTTATTTCAAAAACTTCTAAGCTAGACGGAAAGGAAAATAAAACAAAGAATGGTCAGCAGCTACTTTTCCCGGGTACATTCAGTACAGGGTTTTGTTATTGTATAATCCTCTTTACCCAGTAAGAAAAATATTGTATTTATTTATTTTATATTTTTAGGAAAACTTACAGCCTAAATACTTAAATAAACTATACATTTATATAAATTACGAGGCTAATTACAAGTTTTCGCCTATAGATTGGAAAAATATGAAATAAAACTTGACACTGTACATGCCTATCTATATACCAATCATAACAATATTTGCAGGTGAAAAGATACTGAGCGGAAAAAACTAAAGACCAATTTCAAGTATTTTGTAAATTAATTAAGTTTGTGAATCAAAGAATTCGGAAGTTCATTGTGAACGTATTAAATTCACACTATGGAAAAATATATCAATATCATATTTTGTTAATATGATTTTTGATATATTTGATATTTTGAGTTTTTGTATGTATTAGATATAGGTTATAATATTATATAAGTAATATTTTCTAATTTTCCAATTGGAAATATTTCTATTCAATTTCAAATTATATTAAAGAGTATTCCATCTAGTTATAGTTTGTTAGTGTATAGTTTGGCCATTGTCCGTCTCGCTCGCGCATACCTACATTTCTGAAGATTTGAAAAGACTGCATAAACTTATAAAAAAGTCGTTGTTTATAAAACTAGAAAACAACATCACAAGTATTCGACAAATGTTTAAATTTGATCCAAGTTAATTTTGATACAAAAAAAAAAACATTTTTAGAAATGATTAAGGCAAAAATATAAACGACGAAATACAAACGACGATTTTTGTATAAGTTCATTCAGTAATTTTATATCTTCAAAATTTTGGGTGTGCGCGATCTAGACGGACAATGGTCGAACTACGAACTCTTAAAAATTAAACGGATAGGTTTATGTAACCTCTAAATAATAGACGATTTTGACGATGATTCTAAATAACTGGGCTTCTAGTTTTTTAAGCTATTGCATAGCTTCTATCGCGGGCCTTGAGCGTGGAGACCGAACCCAGAAATTCCGTAACGAAAATAACCTAACACACCGCGCGTAAAGCTATTATGCAATCAGTTTATTTTTTTGCGTGCTAAATGTTACTCATGTGTTCCTTTTCCTTTATTTTCTTTAAAAACATACATACTATATATCTATATACTATGTATCTATGTACTATATACATATATATACACAGCTGAAACCAAAATAACAAAATTTAATATACTCATATACTCGAAAGTTTTCTATTTGCAACGCACAAGATTCGCAACAAAAACATCTACAGAATGAGCAAACAAAAATATTGGAGCAGCCTGTGTAAACTGAAGCCGGAAAGGCAAGAAAATATCTAAATTGAATCGGGATTGAGTGAATTTCTTGTGTGTGCAACGTTATTGTGTCTGTATGAGACATCTACAAATGCATGTGTGGGTGTCATGCATGATTCTTGTGTGTACTATGCATATGAGTCGACTATTGTACGTTTATTTATATGTGGGGTTATTTACTTAAGAATGTGATGAAAGGTAATATTATAGTTTTGCAACGCATATAGCATTAAATAAGTTTTCGTTGTGATTAGCTATTATTTAGGAGTTGTAACAAAATAGGTTATGACAAAATCACTTACAATTACTTTCTAGCTTGAGTCTAACGGGACGGGTAGTAAATTATGCGATGTTTTTAACTTTTTAGATATATACAAATACAAATACAAATAAGTGTATTTGTCACAATAGAATTTGATAGAGATAGATAGATAAACTCTTTATTGTACACACCTTAAAAGTAATAACAAAGTACCTACTTAAATAGACTAGTGCAACAACAGGCGGCCTTATCGCTAAAAGTGATATCTAGTCTATTAGTAGTAAAATTGCTTTTTTTTACCGACTTCCAAATAGAAGGTGGTTCTCAATTCGACTGTATTTTACTTGTATGTTTGTTCAGCGATTAAGTACTCCGCCAATTATAAATTGTTTGCATGATTATTTTTTGTTTGGTATGTGCTACCTAAGAGGTAGACCCATATAAATTTTATCAAAATAGGTTCAGTACTTTGTTTATTATAACAAAATAACTTATAAAATGTCATCTAAGTAAACGAATTGCGTATTTAGAAGTGTGTGTTTTTTTTCCAGTTTTTACAAATATAATTATATATGCATATAGAGGAATCTGTAAATTTGTTTTTCACCTATTTAAAAACTGAGGATTAAATTGACACTTTACACACTTAGGTATTAAGAACCTAAGACGATACAATAATTGAATAAAATAAACAAACCCTCAACATTTCTCTTTGTCTGTCTGTTTATTTTATTTGCTTACACCCAGTTAAGCGCATTATAGGTTAGATATAGGTACTAACGTTCGTTAAATGTGAGAGGGTAGTTTGCAGAAAGTTTTAATGAAGCCGCTGCATTCAGTCAGCATTTGTGTTGAGATGTGCAGGTAGCGGTTTGCAAGCTAGAGCTCATTGTATACGAGTTTACATTCGATACCAGCCGGTGGCTTCTCATTACTATTTGATATTACGTGTCCGTAGTCCGACCATCGTCCGTCTCGCTCACGCACACCCACACTTTTGAAGATATAAAATGACTGAATGAATTTATAAGAAAATCGTCGTTTGTAAATATACAAAACGACATCACAAAATGCGTCAAAAATTTCATTTTGATCCAAGTTAATCCGGTTTTTAACTATTTTTACTATGCATATTTTTCGATTTATGAAGGAAAATACAAAAAAATATATATAATTTACCCCTATTATCTACTAGTTTGTACGGAACCCTCGGTCGACGAGTCTGACTCGCTCTTGTCCGGTTTTTTAATCATAATGAGCACTTTTCAGTGCATTTATAAAAGCTTAACTTAACTTTTGATTAACTTTTGATTTATTTTTTGGTTAACTTTAGAGTAAGGACATCACGTACTTAGAGTAAATAAACAACAAATATTTACTCTAAGTACGTGATGTCCTTACTCAAAAGTTACCAATGTATTTAACTGTTTCGAGCAAGATACATACGCATTTATTTTGTTTACAACCCATTTATCGCACACTTACAGGTCAGAAAACTTTACATCAATTTGAAATATTTACTTTCCAATCAAAATAACTACAATAACAATAAATCTATAACAAGCCAATAACATACTAAAGAAAATTTCATATTAAATTTACCAAATACCTATATGATGTACAAACAAGCCAATAACATACTAAAGAAAATTTCATATTAAATTTTACCAAATGCCTATATGATACAAAAACATTTATTTTATCGTCAACAAATTCCGTTTATACATTCCAACATTCAGACAATTCGCATGCCGGGCATTCGGCCATGGAACATAAATTTTGCTTTCTATGTTCCAAAATTACTGGAACTCTATCGATATCGGTTACACTAAAAATAAATTGAGTTTATCGAACCGTAGGGCATCATTTTGGCAGAAGGGTCACCCCAAAACTTGATATGTATTGGTTACAATCTTGTATTAAAATTTTATGCCGGCGTTATGGATATTCCGAGCCTGCTTTCAATTTTGGTTACAGATATATTTCTTTATCCCTTATTTTAAGTTTAGGGGTTATTAGAACAGTTTACTTTTAAATTACGACATCGATGTACATAATTATAGCACCTCACGCATTGCCTTAATTTCCGACTTTTTAGGCTGTATATCTCTTGACACTACTGGCGCCATCTATCCATCATTAGATCACCTTGATTACATTATGAATAAAGGTAATGTCAAACATTAGAAGAATTTACAAAATAAAGGTTTCATTCAGCATTTAGCGCCGTTTATGCTGACCGCGATCGCAAAGAGGCTCGACTGTATATAATTATTGTCTCTGAGCAGTATTTGATTTGCAGCGGTGACCTGGTTTAGAGAGGTGCCTTTTACTTTTAATTTAATATAACTTCTCCCTCCTCCATTCGTTTGCTCACTGCTGAGCGTCGTGATGCTCCCGACCCTGGTGTGGCAGATGACGACAAATCTCTTTCCATCTCTGACGATCCTCAGCCTGATGTATTGTATCAGAGATTTTTGTGCCCAGATTTTGTGACACTTGGTCGGACCAACTTATTGGGCTGCGTCCCCTGGGTCTATTTCCTTCCACTTTACTTAATATAATTTATTATTGACATTTATATGTATTTTATCTATGTGACTATTGTATAATGTTGAATGAAATTTTACGAATTTAAGTACCTATTCAAAATAAATACATTTGGATTTATTTCACCATTTAAGTTGTAATAAAAAAATGTTATTGTGATTTACATCCAGCACACAGCGAATGTATTCTAAACTCGCGCCGCAATGTAATGCGTCGCACGTCCCCTTAGAATGGAGATTAGTTTCGTTGGAGGAATAACGTTAGTGCTCTTGAGGGACGACTTGTACCTAACTGCATGGTGCAGTTGTGGTTACGGAGAGTGAGCTATTTTTACGTAAGTAATCTTCTTGTTTAAGCTTTATTTAAGTATACCTACTTGTAGTTTTTCATTATTCGATAATATTTTTGTATGTATATTTTAATTTGGATGTATTTTTAGAGTTCCGTACCCAAAGGGTAAAACGGGACCCTATTACTAAGACTCCGCTGTCTGTCTGTCCGTCCGTCAGTCGTCACCAGGCTGTATCTCATGAACCGTGATAGTTAGTTGAAATTTTCACAGATGATGTATTTTTGTTGCCGCTATAACAAAAAGTACTGAAAAACAGAATAAAATAAATATTTAAGGGGCTCCCATACAACAAACGTGATTAATTTGCTCGTTTTAGCTCGATATTGATAACGGCACCTTCAGTTTTCATCACCTTCGGTTTGCCGACGATATAGTAGTCATGGCAAAGTCGATGGAAGAGCTCAGTACGATGCTCGAAGACCTCAATAGAGTTTCCCAACGGGTGGGCCTCAAAATGAACATGGACAAAACGAAGGTTATGTCGAACGCCCATGTAGTGCCCACCCCAATATCTGTGGGGAACTTCACTCTTGAAGTTGTTGACGAATACGTCTACCTAGGGCAAACGGTCCGATTAGGCAGGTCCAACTTTACGAGGGAGGTCAATCGTCGTATCCAACTCGGCTGGGCAGCGTTCGGGAAACTTAAAAGCGTCTTCTCGTCCAATATTCCCCAGTCCCTCAAGTCGAAAGTTTACAACCAGTGTGTGTTACCAGTGATGACATACGGCACTGAAACGTGGTCCCTAACTATGGGCCTTATAAGGAAACTCAAGGTCACGCAACGAGCTATGGAGAGGGCTATGCTCGGAGTCTCTCTACGAGATCGAATCAGAAATAAAGAGATACGTAGACGTACAAAAGTCACCGATATAGCACAGCGGATTAGCAAGTTGAAGTGGCAGTGGGCAAGACACATAGCACGTAGAACTGATGGCCGATGGGGCCGAAAGGTTCTCGAGTGGAGACCACGTACCGGCAAGCGCAGCGTAGGAAGACCAGCCACGAGATGGACAGATGATCTCATACAAGTGGCGGGAAGACGCTGGATGCAAGCCGCTTCCAATCGGTCTTTTTGGAAATCCATGGAGGAGGCCTATGTCCAGCAGTGGACTTCTTATGGCTGAGATGATGAGATGATGATGATGATAACGGCAACAGGGAAACGCTTGAAATGTACATGGTATATTGAGTTATACTATTCACTTTAAAAATAAATAGTTAAATTAAAATCAAATTAATATTTAATAATGTACTTTTTAAATATTTAATATTTTTAATATTCCCATACAACAAACGTGATTTTTTGTCGTTTCTATAGATAATGGTATGGAACCATTCGTGCGCGAGTCCTACTCGCATTTGGCCGGTTTTATTTTTTTAATGTCATCCGAATGTTGTGTGATAGTGTCACAATTTTACTACTTAACTCTTTGATAAATATGTATATTCACAAAAAACATTAGAACCAATGACGTTATTAACATAGGACGCAAAATCTAAAACAAAATTCACGAGTTTTCAAAAAGTGTTCTGAGTTAACCGCTACTAAAATACCAATGATACAAAAATTATTGACTCTATGTCGCCGCGCTAAAACCTAATTTATATTGAGTTCAGAGTCATTTATTAAATAAATTATTTTAATCGTATATGTGCTCTAAATGTGCTTTAGACATTATTGAGCTCAGGCATTTTTATGCGCTGACGCGAAATCCTTTTCTATAATAATACCTTTGTTTTGAATGCTCATATGCATGACATCAAAATCTAAGAAATCATTAATAATATTGTATTAAATTGACTCTTTTACACGCTTAAACAAAACATATACAGGCTGACGGTTTGAACCCTAGTAATATTCAAGCACATGTTAATTATTGATCTTATGAAATGTAGGATTAATAGAAATAAAACCGGAACAAAATCTCAAAATAAAAACTAAGAAAACCTCAATTAAAGTTTTTCCGCCGCGCACACTCACGCACCCAGTGAGCGCAAGTCACATAACTACGTGGGTACGTTGCACACTGACACATTAATAATACTGATCACGCAACTGACGCGCGTGATTTGAGTGTCCGTATTTTTGTGTTTGCTCAGAATAATTAGGTCACATTAAGCACCTACTATGTTTAATTATTTGGAACGAGAATCGAGTACTGAACATCCTGTATCAATATTGCTAGTGTTCAAATAGGCATCTTGTTTTATTTTTTTCGTTTATAGAAGATAGATCTACGATTGGCCACCAACTCACCTGATGTTAAGCGACGGTGTGGCCGAGGATGGATCTCGTCGATCTAGAAGATATCCATTCACTCTAGCCTTGAAAATTCCAAGATTGTAGGTCTCAGGAAACAGAAATGGCGGCAAAGAATTCCATTCTTGTGCACTACGCAACAAGAATGAGGATCGATATCGCTGAGTACGGATTTTCGGCATTTCAACGAGAAATGGGTGGTAATTCGCCGACTTTCTACTAGTCCTGTAGTGAAATGGGGAGGGTGGAATTAGGTCGTGAAGCTCTTGCGCACATTCCCCGAAATGTATCATCATCAGCATCATCTCAGCTCACTGCTGGAGATAAGCCTCCCCCATGAATTTCCAAAAAGACCCATTGAAAGCGGCTAGCATTCAGCGTCTTCACGCCACTTGTATAAAACCACCCTGTATACTAAATTATATTTATTTGGCCTTCTTAATACATATAATAAACTATTATCCGTAGTGTAACGAGCTCATAACATTAATGAGAGTGGTGAAGACTATCAAATAATATGTAATAATCGGTTTACAGGCTATTTGTTGAAGTGCGGACGAATTGGTTTTAATTATTAACAGGATCGAGTGAATCAAGCGATCACGATGCGTTCCCAACTACAAATCACTATAATGGCGTGTAGTGTAGAATGTGAGAGGCAGCGGCTTAAACATTATACAATTATATATTACTTGCTGACCCCCACAGTGTAGCCCCGCGTAGAGATGAAAAACGGCGATGATTGAAAGAAAAAAAAATATTTTTATGCACCATACACTACAACAAAAAGAGAGAACATAAATACAAAGAACAAAAGTAAAACTATTGAGCGTAAAAAATATGCAGTTATCGCTGTAGTATCTGATTATAATATTATAAGCTATGTTCTTTTCCAGGTCTTGAAGAATCTCTGTGCCAAATTTCATAACGATTTCTTTGTTTTGTTGTTATTGTTTTTTGTTTAGTTTTACTTGATTATGTTTTGAATAGTTATGGCCATGAACATGCTCAGTGTCATACAAGTTATCCGATAAATCAGATGGATCCGGACCTTTGATTTTTAAGATATTGGTCGTTTACAGGAGTTAAAAATTAGCTTGGAATCAGCTAACATCTCGAAAAATATTTAACTTTAATAACTCTGTCGGTTATGCAATAAACTTGCATGCCGGAAGGCGCAGGTTTGAATCCTGACAACGAGCTCGAAATCTTGGTGAATAACATATCAAAATATAATGGTGAGATAGTTTATAGGCTGATTTAGGATCTTCAAGTTTTCTTGTTGAACTCATACTGTATTCTGTAACTCTGCATTTCACACTTAGTTACTTAAAAATCAGTTCTCATAATTATGAAGCTAGGCGTACTAACTAAACGAAGCGCCATTCTACATTTTAAAAAACTAAGTTAAACCATTTCACCTTACTATGCCAATCATAAAAATATTCAAATTAGTTATTTAACGCAAATAATCGCCCATCGCTTATAACTAACAACGCATCATCCAAATCGTCCTCTGGCCATATATCAAGCACACAGACACAGTGGTCCATTTAATGAATCAAAGCGGCAAGTTGGACCCGGCACCGGCGCCGGGTACCCGGCGCCCGGCAACGGGAATCTGCCGTGATTTAAACTCGTGACGAATTTATTATAAGCCCAAATTTATGCGCAATTCATCTGATTGATAAATGCCGTCGGGATTTGCATTTTTATTTTGGGAATTCGAGAGAGACAGAGAGAGATTTCATTAAAAATATCAATGCTCGATTTTACTTACAAATTTTGTGTAA
The DNA here is from genome assembly GCA_947563715.1 of Lycia hirtaria. Classification (NCBI taxonomy): domain Eukaryota; kingdom Metazoa; phylum Arthropoda; class Insecta; order Lepidoptera; family Geometridae; genus Lycia; species Lycia hirtaria. The sequence goes on from OX387375.1 coordinate 34,892,021, forward strand.
AATATTTGAATTAGGACGTATTATTTGAGCTTGATTTGTTTCTTATTTAATACATTTTTGTGTTGACTGCTAAAAAAATCATCAACATAATAATTGAGCATTGTTGGGCATATGTATTTGATTATACTATTCACTTCTCTCATGCTAAATATCTTAATTCATTATTGTTTTCATTATGTCTTCGTAGGATCATCTCATTCTCCGGTCTGTTCCCGCGAACCTAGTCTACGATTCTGTTATTAAAATGCCCCATTTGCCCTCACCTTGTCTATCCAGCCATGTCCTATCCTATACCATTTTAGTTCCGTCTCCCCTCAATGTCTATCACTCTGGGGCGTCATCGTATTTCAGTATTCCAGACCTAATCTTGCAATTTGACTCCAAGAACAGCACGCTCCATGCATGATTTCTCCAATTTTGTGGTCAAACGTCTCTTGTCTCGGCATCAATCATGGCGAGCAAGATTCTAATTCTTATACTTACAAATATGGAATTGAAAATAAAAAGTATTTGAATCCATTTACCGAGTAAAAATTGATTACAAGCTGATTACGAATAAATCTAAATACTGTTCACTTATCAGTAACTCTTGAGAAGGGTCAATTTTACGCGGATATCTATTCAAAATCGAGCGCAGTTGGCTCACAGCCATCACAATGATCGAAGCTAACAAGCATGCAGCTTCGATATCTAGTCTTTCACGGATTTGGCAGCTTTGGATAATACCTTACTGCCAAACTACTTGAACTATTGTTGAAGAAAGGATTTTGAGATTTCCTACTGAATGTAAATGCAAATTTTAAAATCGAAAATAAAAATTAAGCTCATGTAAAATCATTGTATATAAAAAATGACATATAAACGAAAATGAAATAATAATCGAATAACATTCGATGACACATAAAGTGAAACCACTTTTATTATGGCCTTCCGCACACGAGACTACCGGAATGCGACTCCAGTTTTACATGCTTAAGCGACTGGAATGTATTTCATACATTTTATCATTTCGACCTTCGCGTCGCGCACTGTTTGCGTATAACAACGAAATTGTTTGACACAACGCGTGGGATACGCTTATCTCTATATAAACTCTAGTCACTTTCCGTGTTGCCCCGTTTGCAGAAGGCTTGAGGGTCCATTCCTGAAATAGTGAAAAAAACATGTTTCATACACTTTGCCGAGGGTCAACAAACTTTGTTTATAGAGCTTCTGTATTTGTTGGTATTTCAGATATGATCTCGTATTAAAATACTATTTTTTTGGGGTTCCGTAGTAATTACGACGAACCCTTATAAATACGCCATGTCCGTCCGTTCGGCTGTCTGTTTGTCTGGTCACAGGTATTTTGTTCAGAGACTGCATAAATTAAATTTGGAAACTAGCTATTACAACTTTTCGAGATAGAGTGATATATCTATAATGTAAAATATTTAAGTCGTCACGGTAGGGGTCATTGACTTTTTTAGTTAGTTGTCCAAACAAAAAATACTCATTAAATAGTTTTCTTTAAGATTACAGCAACACGGTCTTAACCACTTATTTTGGAGTACCTAAGTTGGGTCGTTTAAGTATTTCATCTGTAACATGTTTTTTGAAATGCGTTGCGATAAATCCTATACTGGCAGCTCCACGTCTATTGTTTGCATTTATTTTACCTCTGACATTTGTCATTTAATTTTCCCGGAAAATCTAAACGCCGTTTCGGTAGAATTGTCGTAAAACGTCAATAAATTACTACATTTTTTTCTCATGTAAACAAAAAAGCCAGCGAAACGTAAATGTGTTGTTCTAAATATGATTTAGCAGCATATACTGGGAATCGTGTAGAATTATTTCGTTTCAGAATGTCGGCGACACTGACATGATAGCGTGAAAATGAAAATCCAAAATTACAGCTGGAAATAAAATAGCTATGAACGAAATACTGGGAAAATATTTTCAATAGAATGTCATTGACGATTTTGCCAGCCAAAAATTGGACAGACGACCTCATACCTACATACATAATTATGTGGCAGGAAGACGCTAAATGCAAGCTGATTTCTTCAGATATTTTGGAAATTCATTCATTATTTTTACACAAAACAAAACTAGGTACACGTGTATAGCGTCTCCATGCATATCAATAGATCAGCGGTTATGTCTAGAAATGCCTATTTATTTCTAAATCAAAAGACAGAAGAAGAACACATCAAAATAAATTGGCATACTTTAAAATAACACTAAATACTAATTTGTTCTGGAAATGAGACCTATCAAACAAAGAATAATTATAAAAATCGATTCATAATTGGTGAATCGTGATAATCGCTGAACAAACATACAAAAAAATAATATGCAGTTGAATTGAGAACCTCCTTATTTTTAGAAGTCGGCTTAAAATTAAAACAACCGACTTCAAAATACACAACTTGCATGACATATTAATCCGGTTATTTTGTTTTGAAAACCAAAACAATTAACTGATTTTGATAAAATTTATATGGGACCACCTCTGAAGTATTACCTACTTTTTTCGCCTGGCAGCCCTGGCGATAGATAGTTGAAATTTTTAAACCTCTACGTTATTTAATTAATATAAATAACAAATAAGATAGTGTTAAAGGATATATACGAATAAAATGAAAGTGCACATAACCTTCAAGAAATCCAACAACAAAAAATCCACTGGTGAGCTGCATTTTTAACATTATAACATGCAAAATATCACTATACTACCTTTCATATTGAACTGTAAGGTACCCGCAACTTTTGATACACTTTTTACTGGATTTTGGCAAATATTATCGACTTTATTTTGGACCTCAACATAAAAGTGCAAAGTTATTGACAGATGTTAATTATTGTGGAATGAATGACACTGACTTTAGTTTTGAGAAAAAAACTAAACTGACAAGCGGACAGTTAACAATCATAACTTCGTGTTGTGTTTTCTTTTTATTTTTAATGACTGAGGAGGCATGCCAACGGCATTTGGCCCAATAAATTAGCGATTTTAGCAATTAGCAAAAATCTTATGCAATGAAAAAATAATTAATTAAATAGAAATCCTACACGATAAATTCTACTTTCTTAATTGTGAAATATATTAGCACACAGCTGGGATAAGCTAAAACAGTCTAAAATATCTTAAACTTGAAAAAAAAAATACTACATTACATTATCACGTATACTCTTAACAATATCAAAAAATTCAACATGTCTACATCATCATCGCGTCCTCGACGTACAAGAACTAGAAAACCTACTGTTGAAATCGTTGATAGTGACAAAGATGCCACCATAAAAAATTATGAGAAAACAATAAATACTCTATTAAAACAAATTGAAGATTCTAACAAACTTAAAGAAACTCTCTTAGAAGAACAGGAAAGTAATGAAAGGGAGTTTGAGAAAGTGTGTAAACAAATAAATGTGTTAAAGAAGAAATTATCTGAAGAGGAAGAGAGGAATGACATTTTACAAGATTATATTAATAAATTACAATCTGATAATAACACTCTTTTAGAAGAATATAATATGTGCGATTTAATAAACAGGCGAAAGAATTTTCAAAAAGAATTAGATCATAAAGAAAAAGAGCTCGATGACTTACAGCTAAAATATAGTGAAATACTCCTTAAATCAACTCAAAAATCGAGTATCAAAAAAGGCTTTATATACCTGAAAATTACTTGGCGCAAAAAGCGAAACCTGAAAGCTAAACTAAAAAGACATTCTATAAAGATAAAGAAACTCTTGGCAACTATACGATTAATGGAGAAAGAGCTGACAAGAAGAGATGAAACAGCCACAGCTTTTGAGGAAGAATGTGAAATGCTATTGAAAATTGTTCAAAATTATGATCAGGATTTAAAAAGCAAGGAAATTGCGCAAGAAAGGGTCCAATATGTTGATACTCAGCTGATAAAGCTGAAAAGTATTATTGAAGAACTGGAAAAGAAAACCTACACAGATAGTCAAAAGATCTGTGATAACGAAACTATTGTCAGGAATTCAGATATAAATATACAGAACACTGAGTACATAAACGAAGACTTAACACCCAATCAATCTCACAAAAGTACTTCCTTAGACAGCATCCAAAACCAAAATAATTTTGCCATCAGATCGAAGAAAATAAGAATGTTTTCAGATAGTTTTGGCAAAAATATGGCATGTAATATTTTAAAACACCTGCCTGAAACTTTTACGCTAGTGAATTCATGTAAGCCAAATGGACGTTGGGATGAAATAGTGAAAGGAAATTCCGTAAATAGCAATGAAATGAATTATGACATAATCGTATATTTGATTGGAACGCATGAAAGTATCTCACCAAAACCGCATGAATACCTTAATACCATAAATAAATTAGCCGAATCCCTCAAAATTGTTGACAAGAAACTCGTAATTTCCACGATTGCGTACACAAATAATCACAGGAGAAACCTAAGTATCTCAAAGTTCAACAGTAAGCTGTATGTTTTGGCGTCCTTGCTAGACAACCTTCACGTTGTTGATCTAAATGAACAGCGTATAATGAGGAATCAAGACTATATCGGCCGCAACATAGCTATGGCTTGCCAGCAAGGATTAAACAATAGTAACCTAACTTTGCTTGTTAATGATACAATCAACTATCCACCGAAAAATTTTCTAAAAATTCTGGCTCAGGAAAGTGTGAAGTAAGATTGTGTCATCAAAATGTACAAGGCATATTTAAAAAAGCAGATACGTTAAGCTTATTTTTAAAACATGAAAATATTGACATTCTTTGTATGACTGAAACCTTTCTAAAAGAAAGTATGCAAAATGTGTTTAAAGTAGAAGGTTTTAGGATAGCATCAGCATATTGTAGGTCTAAATATTCTCAGGGCGGCTGTATGATCTTGGTTCGAAATGACATAAAATTTAAAACTAGAGAAGATATAAATAAAATGTCCATAGAAAGACACTTTGAAGTGTGCTGTATTGAAGTAGGGAATAGTATTGTTGTGGCTGCATATAGATCGCCTTCAGGGGACCTAAATATCTATTCAGAGAAAATGGAACAATGTCTAGACAAAATGACTAATCACAATAACAAAACTGTAATCCTTTGTGGTGACTTCAATATTGACTTTGCCTTAGATATAGAAATGAAGAACACTTTGCTCGATGTTCTTAATAGCTTTTGCTTAAGACAATTAATATCTGAATATACTAGAATTACCGATAAGACTAAAACATGTATAGATAATATATTCACCGATTCTAACTGTATTATTGAGACTAGAGTTCTACCGGGTGTTAAATCGGACCACACAGCTCAAATAGCTGTCTTTAATCTCGCGCTGGATTATATTTCCAATAGGAAAATAATGTTCCGCAAATCCACGGATGCTAAAATAGAAAATCTTAAACTAAGCCTGCAAAACGCATGGCAAGACCCTGATTCTTGCAAAAACTACTCTAAGTTTTTCGAAATATTCCTCGCGAAGCTAGACAGCATTATGCCTATTACTGAATCATTAAATAAAAAAGCTAAATTTTGTGAATGGGCTACCAAGGGGATCCTAATATCTAGACAAAGATTATTTAATCTGTACGCATTATATAATGAGGGGGGCAATGTTTCAAAGACATATCTAAATAAATACAGCAAGTTATTCAAAGTAGTATGTGCAGCGGCTAAAAGGCTACATTTAAAAATGAAGGTAGAAAATGCAAGTAATAAAATTAAATGTGCATGGCAAATCATTAAAGAAGAGACTGGTAAAGGTAATAACTGTGATATGAACAACTGTGATAAAATTTTAAATAGTAGTGGTAACCTAGTATATGATAAAAATGAAATTTGTAATACTTTTAATGAATATTTTATTAATATAGCAGATAATTTAACTAAAAAGACAAAATGCTCGTCAGAGAAAGCAATGCAATTTTTGAATAATTATTCTCCTAGTCATAGTTCCAATTTTATCTTAAGGCATATTACTGTAAATCGTGTTAGAAAAATAATAAGGCAAATGAAACCGAAAAAATCTAATGACTTTTGGCATATTTCACCATATTTGATTAAAAAACTGGAAAACGTAATTGTGGTTCCAATTATGACCATTATAAACGACTGCATTACTAAAGGAACATTTCCAGACGAGATGAAGGTTGCCAAAGTGGTTCCGATTCTTAAAAAAGGTGATTGTAATAACTGTAATAACTACCGCCCTGTGTCGATTCTCCCTAGTATAAGTAAAATATTTGAGAAATATATCACTGAAGAACTTATGACTTATATGATGGAAGAAAAGCTATTGAATGTTCGCCAGTTCGGATTTCAAAAGTCAAAATCTTGTAAGCATGCCGTAACCCAGCTCATTTCTGATATCCTGGCTGGCCTTGAGAGGAAGCAGAAAACCTTCGGTGTTTTCTGCGACCTCTCAAAAGCATTTGATTGTGTATCCCATGAAATCTTGATTGATAAATTACATCACTATGGTATTCGCTCTAAAGAGTCTTTATTACTAAGGTCGTATCTCAATAATAGACAACAGGTTACCGAAGTGAATGGTTGTAGGTCTGAAATGAACACACTCAAACTAGGGGTTCCTCAAGGATCTATCCTCGGACCTTTGCTCTTTATTATATACATAAATGACCTGACAAATATAACGAAAGATATAGATATGACTCTGTTTGCTGACGATACTAGTTTAATTGTTAAGGATAAAACCGAAGCTGGTGTTAGTGTAAAAATCAGTCAGTCAATTAAAAATATCCAGCTATGGTTCTCGGCAAATAATATGATACTTAACGTTGAGAAAACACATATAGTAAATTTTAATCTAGCCTCCAATATCAATTTGCATTCAAATATTACCGTCAATAAAACACTCGATGAACTGAATATAACTCTCGCACAAGAGGTCAAGTTTCTGGGTGTATGGCTGGATAAAAAATTAACATGGACAACACATATTGGTGAACTATGTAAAAAATTGAGTTCAGCTACTTACGCAATAAAAAAAATCAGGGAATTGGCAGGGTCCATGGCAGCAAGAACTGTCTATTTTGCTTATTTTCACTCGCTCTTAACGTATGGAATACTTTTCTGGGGATCTGCTGCTGAATGCCATACCAGAAGAGTATTCGTACTACAGAAACGAGCTGTGCGATACATTTTGGGACTTAAAATGCTGGACTCTTGTAGAAATGCTTTCAGGGAATTAGGTATAATGACAATGACAAGTGAGTTTGTGTATCGGTGTGTTTTGTACATTCTTGATAATATTGGGAATATGCAGAAGGCATTTGATTGTTATGGCCCAAATTGTAGAAATGGTAATAGAATAGTACCGCCACAAAGAAGACTAACCAAAACATCCAATAGCTTTTACTGTTTAGGTATATAATTCTATAATAAAATTCCTGACAATATAAAAACAAGCACTAAAAATTACATTCTAAAGTTTGTTAAAGAATGTTTAATGGATAAAAGTTATTATAGTCTTAATGATGCTAAAACTGACAAAAACATTTTTAAATCTGTTAAAATGACTAATTAATTTATATTGCTAATGTTATTTACTGTGACAATGCAATGCTATTGCAGATATTCCATGACATTGACAGTTTTATATTTATTGAATGTCAGTTTGACATTTAGATAAAAAATTTATTATTTTGTTTACAATGTTACTTTTACTTTTACACTTTACAGTGTATTATTGTTTTTCCAAGCTTATTTTATAAATGATAGATAATTTGAAAAGTATTATTAACATGATCATATTGATAAGACGTGTAATGTAAGTATAATTTTATATAACTTTTATGAAATGTTATGACTGTGACTGTTCTAAGTGCATTTAATATGTCGAAAGAATAAAATGATTTGATTGATTGATTGATACTAAACAAAAAAGAATCATCAAAATCAATTCAGAATTGGCGAATCACGTAACAACCATATCAAAAAAACATACTGTCGTATTAAAAGCCTCCTTCTTTTTGAAAGTATGATAAGAAGAGTGTTTAACACAATGAAACATAGTGAGTATTGAAATGATTAATTCAATGTTATATTCAACTAGTCTGTACTATTACTATTAGGTACAATAATACTATAAAATCAGACGTTCCACATTCAAACCAAATACTTTTTGTTTGATGTTGGCATCATGCTTGCACATTTGCTAAATAAACCAAAGAGTTTAGGCGAAAAATTTTCATGTCTATGGTTCAAACGACAATAACACAGTAGCGCGATGGCAAATCCTCGTTTTGCTCTTTTTGTCTTTTTATGAAGACAGTCTATTTGAGTGAGAATCCGTTTTAATATTTATCCCAGGCCTTATCTTCAGGCAATTAATTCAGTTTGTCTTGAATTATTCTCGCTTTAATAGTACTTTATCAACAGCGAATTCAACTAAATTTGTTATTTCCTAAGATGAATTGTTTCCTTTTAATGTCTGACGGCTATTTATTTATAAATCAACTCAGGCGCGATGTTTGTGATGAAAAAACAATATGAATTGTGTTACGAGGGAAGAACAATCAAAGAAAAGACTCGTAAATTTTCGAAAAGAACTTGTTTTGTTAGTTATTATTTCAAAAGCTTTCGGGTGTTAGATTACTTAACTTTGTTAAATAACTGTTTTGTGTTTCAAAGTCAATTACGATAGCTTATAGTTTTGCCATTTAATTTTGAAAGCTGTAATTTGGCATAAGTATATATATAACGCCGAGAAAATGGTAGAATCTTAATTTTTTTAGAGTACATCCTCTATACGTAAGTAGGTCATTTGACATGAGTATATACTCATACCAAATTTTATAGTTCTAGGTCAACGCGAAGTACCCCATAGGTTTTGTATCCCTTGTGAGTATCGAAATGTGCGTTTTTTACGACATATTCGGCTGTAACTTTTTTAATGAAAACTGAGAAACTTGATTTTTCTTTCTGCAGCAAGAGACTATGGATCTGCGTATATGGTTTTAATTTCAACAAGATACCTTCACGCGTTCCCAAGATACCTACAGGTCTTTACACCTGGACGGTCGGACGGACAGACAGACAGACAGACGGACAAAAAAGTGATCCTATAAGGGTTCCGTTTTTTCCTTTTGAGGTACGGAACCCTAAAAATCAGATAATATTTAGGAACAGAAAACAGTTTTCTCCTGTGGTATCAAAAACGCGTAATTTGCTGGCAAAAAATCGCGCGCCATCGATTCTTATACTTGATTCTCATTCGAGATTTTCGATTCAATCTTTGAAGTGATATTTTAAGCTATTGCATAGCTTCTATCGCGGGCCTTGAGCGTGGAGACCGAATCCAGAAATTCCGTAACGAAAATAGCCTAACGCAGTAACGCCGATACAACCAATGCCACCTAGAGGCGATTTGCAGAACTAAATAGACAAGCGTGATATTTCAAAAAGTCATTAAAAGTTCTGCTATTCATCGATAGATGGCAAAACTAAAAAGTATCACCGCTGTGCCGGTCGGAGTGGGGGGTGTTAGGAATACTGCATAAATAAAATAAATAAATAATTATAATTACATAAGTTGATAAAAAATGCTATGCAATAGCTTTACCGCGGCAGTCTCCGAGTGCCACACGTTTTTTTGTCATATAACATGAAACCACCCCTGAAGTAGCTACCTACCTGTTAAATAAACAAGAATCATCAAAATCAATTCATAAATGGCGAAGTAATCAAGTAACAAACATACAAAAAAATACAGTCGGGGTGGGAACCTCCTCTTTTTGGAAGTCGGTTAAAAATTAAAAGGAAAACTATCATAGCTAAGTATAGGCTTTATAAAAAATCGACAATTTAATTTTTAATTTTTTGGTGCATACTTTCTCACGAAAATGTACACACATCATATCAACCGTAACGCAGTATACAATATCACTCATTCGTACCTAGCTTATTTAATTTTGCTCTGTACATGTTGCAATAAATAAATAAACATGAAGTCGAGAAGGATCGCAAGGTCTAAATTCAGCCGTAACAAAAGAAGCTACTTTTTTTAAAATTTAATGTTTAGCTTTACAGACACCGGGGTCCGTGACCTTTGTAAGTTTTTCTAAATATTGCTAATATACCTACATACATTGTTACGGGAAGACAAGATTTTTCTTTTTAACTTACCTAACTAAAGCAGCTACTTAGTTTTAACTAGTCCAAGAGTAAGATTCAGACAAACTTACACCTTTCTCTACGTGACACATGTACTTAACAAGTAGGTACTGTAGCAGTGGCAGCCCGTGACACTAGCTTACGTGACACGCACACGTTGTCACGGCGTGACAACACGTCGCGTCACGCACGATCTTCCGATATTGTTTACGCAAATGTCCCGCTCTGTTTGACACGTCGATATTGTGTTTATTTTTGCGTGGTTTACGGAAACCCGGCTTAGGTGAACTGAAGCATGTTTGGAGAAATAAATGGAAGGTTGATTTTGTGATTTGCTTAGTTGGATATCGATTTGCCTGATTTGCTGGATTTTTTTCTATAGATATAAATAATACTTGTAATCAGTTGAAAAATATATTTTTTGTTATCATAATTATCTGGATTAAAACATACATAGAATTAATATAAATTAATAACATTACTAATACACAACTAAAGTTTGTTGAGTCAACAACATTGTCACAGTCAACAATTTTGTTGAGTAATTAGCCCTGTTGTCAGTGTTCATATTCATGTATTGTGTCATGCATAGAAGTACGGAAGCCACGGCGTGCGAGTGAAACTCGTACTTTGACGGATTTATTATTACTATCCAACTGCACGCTCTCTAAAATACACATTAGTGTAAAAACACAATTTCCGTAAAATTTATCTTTAATATTAATTTACGTAGTCGCACAATGGCACTAGCTGATACCTCGCGGGACGCATAGAATTAAACTACAAAAGCCGTCCGGTTCCATTCTGGCGGAGTAACATATAGAGAAGGCACGTTTCACGTTCTGTTAACTTTGTTAAGGTTTATTAAACAACCGCTCACGTTGGTTTTGCTATGAATCTTTTAAAAAGCGTTTGTTGAATCAAAAAGTTTGTTATGTAGTTTTCTATAAGTTACCTGATTGTTATGAGTTTGTAATGTAGTTTTCTAAAAGTAATGACAGTCAGTTATATTATTATTTTTATTATATTAATACTACCTGTAAGCGATTACCAACAAACATATGGACAGAAGAACGAAAATCTCGTTAGTTGATGTAGGGACTTTCGCTTTGCTCACTCAGTCAAAAATAGACGAGCTAGGTGTTGTTTTGTCGGAAATCGCCAACCATCTTTCTCATAAAGATGTTTGGTGTAGGCTGATTCTCTTACAGTCTTACAGATTAAAATATTTTGATACTAAATGCCATAAACTAAAACAGGATTTTAAAGCATACGGAACCCAAGCGGTATACAAGTTTCATATCCGCAAAATAAATTTGACGCAGTAGATAAAAATCATACGACCGCAGACACGTTAAATTACAATGCAAAATGGACGCCTTTTAGCGAAAATTAAATATTATTTGCAGCGAGCCGAGCTTTACAGAATTGTTTGGTTTGGTTGCAAATATCAGTAATAACCACAGACGTGGAACATTAATTACATTATCGCATCAATAATAATTATAATAAGACCATACATAGACACTGGTCAATTCTGAAATTATCACTAATCTAGTATTTTTTTTTTAAATCTTCCATTTTTTTATTTATTTAGTAAGCTTAAACTCACTGAATTAAAAAAAAAGGAAAAAAAATGTATCGGAAAATCGATCGTTTTTAAATCATCATCATCATCTCAGCCATAAGAAGTCCACTGCTGGACATAGGCCTCCCCCATGGATTTCCAAAAAGACCAAAATACGTCGCATACGAACCGAACGACCGAAATACGTTTGTTTTTTAATATAGTTTAAAAAAATTGAAGATATACCTATATATACAATGTATGAATGAACTTATAAAAAATATTAACCCAAACAGTTGAAAGCAAAACCACAAATTTTCGTCAAAAACTTAATTTTAATCAGTTTCATGCATAAAATCAAAATGTAATTTTTATCAAAGATTTGGAATGGCTCTTTCTTGTGTGTGTATTTTTTTTTATAACTTCATTCGGTCATTTTATATGTTCATAAATATTTGTATGCAGGAGCGAGACGGGCGATAGTTGCACTTAGCTTAATTCCATTTGAACGCGACAGAATACTAGATTGTCTGGATATGTATATAATATTTATGTACTAGAACCGTCTGATCTCGTATTGGGTTCGCACGTCGCTGCCGATCGCATTAATAGAATCCAGATGTGTTCGCTATAAATAATGTATTTTTACCTAGTGGTGCAATCCGCTCTGCTGTAAGCGACATTTCTTCCGCTGGTACATATTCCTATCGGCGGCTGTCCAAAGCCGAGACAGGTGGAGCTCAGTGAAGGAGCTTTTGTCAAAATGTAACGATTTTTAACCGACTTTCAAAAAGAACCTCATTCTTTTCTCAATACGACTTTTTTTTATTAACCGACTTCCAAAAATAAGGAGGTTATCAATTCGTTTGTATGTTTATCCACCGATTGCTCCGGCAATTGTGCATTGATTTTGATGATTCTTTTTGTATTTGGTAGATACTTCTGAGGTGGTCCCATATAAATTTTATTAAAATCGGTTCAGTACTTTGATTTTTATAACAAAATAACTAAAAAAAAATCATAAAATTTTAAGGAATTGCGTATTTTATAATCGTTTTTTTTTTAGTTCGTTAACTATCCTAAACTTTGTTGTGTACTGTTTGTTGATCTTAATAAACAATAAAAAAAAAGAAAAAATAAAAAACTATAATTATTTTGGTTTGGGTTGAATATATTGTTATATTCGACACAAATCACATGTATACATGATTTCTGTTTATAATAAATAAATAAATATTTGTGGACATTTCACACAACACCATCTAGCCCAAATTAAGCAAAGCTTGTACTATGGACACTAGATGGCTGATAGAATACAAATATTTTTTTTTTGTAAATATATGCATATTATGATAATAGAAACACCCAGACACAGAACAAACATCCGTACCCATCACACAAATGTTTGCCCTGGGTGGGGATCGAACCCACGACCTACAGCACAGCAGCCAGATATACTACCAACTGAGCCACAAGTCCAGTCAAATTAATATGTTTTATTATATGTTTTTATTTTATCATCATGTTTTATTATAATGAGAATATTGCTTTGCAATGAATTTAGACGGAATAAGATTTGAAAACATGATCTAAAATAAAATCAACTCCATTCAGTCAATGTTAAATTAAATTATTAATTGACCGAGCGAGCGAAGCGAGCGAAGCGTCGCTGCATCAACTGGCCAAATTTTCTTTCGTCTGTCAGTTTGTTTGTTTGTATGTTCGTACTTTTCTTGATTTTACGTTTTCTCCATTTATGTAATTATTATTATAAGAATATACATTGTTTTATAATTAAGGGTATCTTAACATATCCTATTTTTGTATTAAGTGTGTATTCAAATTTAATTGATCTTTCAAGGTGCTTAAACTTATGCAAAAAAAAATTACCGTGAAACCCGTTAAAATTGCCGTTTACGTCTGTAAAATCACTTAAAATTGCGAAATCAGCCAAAATTTTATATACGGCCTCCTAAGCCAACGAGGTCGCGAGGTCTACTGTTCGTAGAACTACTAGTATTTAACATAATAACGATGTTTATAGGAAGGATATTTTTTTTAAAATAACGATTACTTTTCTTTTAAAAAGAAAAAAATACCAAAAATTCCGGCTCGACAATATTTTTGCTATAACTACCGAAAAGAAATTCAATTTCAATTAGTTTTTAAGTCTATGACTTTATGACCGATACTTGGTTACTTGAATAACGACCCGCTAATTTTGATTTCAACTTTTGAAGAAGATTGATGGTACAAGAAAGATGCAGTTACTTATACTTACTATAATATACAATCTTCATAAAATATTGTACTCGTAACTTTAAAAAATTCTTAATGCGTCATATTTTTTAACCCTACATTCATCCTCTAATTGGTTCTTTAAAAGCCAAGAACATTTACCAAACAAATTACTTATTGCCTAAGTTTAGGCCACAAGTCCCTCCGACTAGTTCACACCTGAACCTCAGCCTCCTACTCGTATCTAGATTAATTATCCAATCTAGCAAACTAACTGATGGACCTAAGGTTTAGCCTCCCAGCACCTGAGAACAGGATCTCAAGTGCTGCATCCATTAACAATTCAGCTAAGACTCCGTGATCTCATATTCAGAGACCGCCATTACATTCGCTCGGATATTCCGACAACTGATGTTTGATGCTCGAGACCGGAGACTGCTTTGAGCGCTGACTCGTGCTTTATTTGGATGTTTACTTTGAGGGGCAAAAAGCCTGCAAATACGCTGTAGGCGGCAATATTTGGGGATGTTCAAATGTTATATTTTCGAGATGACACTTTTATATCTTGCGTCGGTATGAAGTAATTAATTTTGAGGCCGTGTTTGAAAGCGACTTTTTGTAATTGGTTTGACGGGTCGGTTCCAGTTTTAAAAGTAATGAAGTCTTTTTTTAGGATTCCGTACCTCAATAGGAAACAAACGGAACCCTTATAGGATCCCTTTGTTGTCCGTCTGTCGTCTGTCAAGACCTGTCTCTCGGGAACGCGTTAAGGTATCAAGTAGAAATTAAAACCTTATACCATACTATTGTCATGATTTGAATATTTGTTGTATGTGGTGTGCGGTGTTTTCAGTGTTGCGGAGTGGCAGCACTGCTATTTTCTTAATTTATATACTCTGGAGAACGGTGATCGAACAGAATGAACGCTACCCCGGATGATGGCGTGATGTTGTAATTCCGGGGAGGGGATATATCGCGGGCGGACGAGCGCGAGCGGCCCTTCGAAAAAGGAGTCGCGGCGTAACTCGGGAGTAAAAAGGCGGTCTTAGCGTCAGACCGCTCAGTGCAGTGAAATAAGTGCAGTGAAATAAGTGCAACAACCAACAACTCTATCCTCAAAGAGATTCATATACGAGATAGATTATCGTCGACTGGGCAATTGCAAATACTGAAGTTCTTTGCGCAGATCTCAAGAAAGGAGCACTCGACGGAGAGCCTATCGCAGCATATGCATGGCCGTGTAGAAGGCAAGCGAAGTCCTGGACGATCACCAACACGTTGGACCGACCTCATTAGAAAAGCTACGCAGTCCACCGAAGTAGAGTGTACTCGCAATGCAACCGACCGGCAGAAATGGAGAAGCATCGCGAGAAGAGCAGCTGGCCTGGAGAGTGACGGTGACGGCGAGGAGCCACCGCCATTGCAACCACGACCACTCTGACTAGAGTGTACGATTAAGAAGAAGAATTTGGCAAACAACAGATTAAAATCCGACAGATGTCAACTCAGGGCATCTGTGATGTGAAGTGATTCAACTTGATAGTACATCAATTTAATGGTAAACAGCAACAGGTATACGCCAGTCAAATAACGGTTGGTGAAGGACTGACAATGGATCAGCTACCTGTAGTTTATCGTGACTAATTTGTCCCTATGATAATGAAATTTAGTGATTAGAAAATAATAATACTTCTGACATTCTAAACTGACAAAATTTTGCTCATGTGCTTTGCCGATCATCCACAAGCTTGACAGAAATTAATGCGGTTGTAGCGACTTGCTAAAAAAAAAAAAAAAGGGGCTTGGAAAATTATTTCCGTTCACTTATTCTCTCTATTACTCGGATTTGGGGAGTATACGTTACACAATTTTAAAATGCTATTTGGTAATGGCAGGATAATGACAGAAATACAGTTTAAAATGTTGATTCCTATGAGAGCACTTACAAAATTAACGTACTCGTGTCACCGAATTATTACTGGAGCTGGTTTGAGTTGGATCTAAATATTTGAATTTATGTGTAATTATTTT
Organism: Lycia hirtaria; assembly: GCA_947563715.1. Lineage (NCBI taxonomy): Eukaryota > Metazoa > Arthropoda > Insecta > Lepidoptera > Geometridae > Lycia > Lycia hirtaria. The sequence goes on from OX387375.1 coordinate 34,907,974, forward strand.
TGGACGAAAATTGCTATCATTTTATTCAAGCTTTGTCGTTGGTCATTTTAATGTTCGGACGAAGAACAAAAAGGAGTATTTATAGAGTTTTTCATAAAAAAAAGTCTACAAGTCCAAGTTTACAAGGTTTGAATGCTACTTCAGTGGCCACTACAACATTGGGACATTTATATAATGATGCTGCCGTTCGCAATCACTAAGCCAGAGGAGGAAGTAATTGAGTAACCGACAGTAAATTAATAGTGCGAATTGAATAAGTTTTTATGTACTTTTTTTAATTATATACCAAACCTCTGGAAATACCAGAATATATACTCGATCCGTACAACATATTTGTACAACAATGATTTATCTGCATAGTGTACATTTACACACGAATAGGAAGCCTCCGGTTCCCAGACCAGCTAGAATAAACATAAAATAATTGTCATATTTAAAAACGAATCCGAGTGTCATGATTACTTGTATCTACAATAATAACTAGTTACGACAACGTATACTACAAAGTTTAGTGTGCCATAAGTAGTTTTATAAAATTAGCATAATAATTACTGTTTAACTATTTTATTTTGCAGCAAATCTTTAAGGAGTCCAAAGGGTTCGATATGATTAATCAGACTTGCTTTTAGAGAGTTGTTGTGCATCGGGACGTTGCACAAAAGCGGATGGCCGAGTGTCATGATTTGAATATTTGTTGTATGTGGTGTGCGGTGTTTTCAGTGTTGCGGAGTGGCAGCACTGCTATTTTCTTAATTTATATACTCTGGAGAACGGTGATCGAACAGAATGAACGCTACCCCGGATGATGGCGTGATGTTGTAATTCCGGGGAGGGGATATATCGCGGGCGGACGAGCGCGAGCGGCCCTTCGAAAAAGGAGTCGCGGCGTAACTCGGGAGTAAAAAGGCGGTCTTAGCGTCAGATCGCTCAGTGCAGTGAAATAAGTGCAGTGTTATAAGTAATAATAAAGCGTCATAAAGTTCAGACAAAGAGTTTACTTCATACTATAGAACATATACTATAATATAGATCTGCATATTCTATAGTCTTTTGCTGCAGAAAGAAAAATAAAATTTCTCAGTTTTCGTAAAAAAAAAGTTACAGCCGAATATGTCGTAAAAAACTCACATTTCGACACTCACAAGGGAATCAAAACCTATGGGGTACAGCCCGTTGACCTAGAACTATGAAATTTGGCAAGGAGCATTGTGTTAGAGTAAACATATACCCGGTTGTTTGTTTAAAAAACAGCAATCGTCAAGCCAGGTCAGAGGCCTATCAGCGGCTTAATAACTCTGACACTAGGACTGGCCACTCAGTCTATAAGAACTTACTTTATAATATCAAATGGAATGCATAAGGGAAATAGGGGAATTGAGAAACTATCAGCTAAAAGTCGTCCCAAAAGGAGTCCCGTAGATCGGCAACAGGAATGCGTCCAGTACAGAACAGGACAGAGGCGTTCACTTAACACGGTTCGGATACAATCAGATCCAATTTCCTGATGCTAGCAGGTGCTGCGGCCTGTTTCCATTGTTGCACGACAAATTTGAAGATACGAAAACAATTTTCTATGTCTTCTGTAAGGAGATTTAGAAAGTGAAATTTTGTGAAAACTAAATAAAAAATAATAAAAAAGTGATTATTAGCAATAACTTTCTAAAATAAACTTTGTGCGTTATAAAATAAATAAAACTTATTGATAGTTTCTTTTTTCAACCGACTTCAAAAAGAAAGAGGTTCTCAATTCGACTGTATTTTTTTATGTTTGTTACCTCATAAGATTATACTGGTTGAACCGATTTTCATGTTTTTTTTTATTTGAAAGCTGGTGCTTCCCGTGTGGTCCCATTTCAATTTGGTCCTGTTCTGACAATGGCATCCTTGAGAAGTCGGTTGCTTCGGTTTTTTAAACTATAATTATGTAGTAAATAGATCTACGTTTGACCACCTACTCACCTGATGGTAAGCGACTGTGTGGCCGAGGATGTAGATCGTCTAGAAGATATCTGTTCATTCTAGTCTTGAAACTTCCAAGATTATAATTATCAAGAAACAGAGAAGGTGGCAGGGAGCTTCACTCCTGTGCAGTACGCATCAAAACTGTGGAACTAAGTCCACAAGTAAGTGTGGTAAGATGTAGGCGTTTCATTGAAAAATGTTTTACTTCTCATATACTTTTATTTTACAATTTTTTCTAGTGTCGGTAAGTGGTAATCGAATTGTAAATACCTATTGTATGTAATTTGTCGCAATAGCATCACTCAAGTACTGCCCTAAGTCGTAACACATTGCGTAATTAGACTCTAATCAACAAATAATTAAAAACCCTGTTTTAAATCACGGTCATTTATTAAAGCACTATTATTATTAACGGGAACCACGGCAAATATCCCGTTAATAATAATAGTGCTTTAATTAAAAACCCGTATCTATGGTACGGCGCCGACTTCGAAAAATGGCGTTGACCCCATATCGCTACCCCAGTAAACATCAGCAGCGATTTGACACCGCCGCCGCCAGAATATGTGACTGTCGGTGCCGTCGCTGCGAAAGTGTCAATAGGTACTGATTCCATTTTCCGACGCCGCGTTGCCAATCCCTAATACCGTATCGTGCGCATATGAACAATGGAGACCATCCCAAATTCTCCTCACAATGACACGAAGGGCGGTCGCGTCTCAAAGCCGTGTCATTCTAAAACCTATATCCTCTCTCTCAATACCCGCCTTTTTATTTTATATCGACAAAATGGGGGAAATTCTACATTTCCTATATTTGACAGCTTCGGGAAAGTGGAAACAAGATGGTTACTTTGGGGGCTTTTATTTAATAACGCTTGGGAAATAAGTATTTTTGGCGAGATGAAAATAGACGTTGAAAAATGCCGCAATAGGGATATTGGAATGTTGTCAATACGCGTTCTGTTTCCTACAAATATATTTTGTATTAATGTTAATCACTTTTGTTTACGACTTCAGATGTTGGGAGTTGTCAAAGGCATAGGGGGAATTCCGTGGATGAGTTTTTTTTGGATGTATTGCCGTTTTTTCTCAAACGTTTAGCAAATTATTTATATGAAAAGAAATAGTTGCGGTCTATGATTTTTAACCGACTTCAAAAAAAGGAGGTTATCAATTCGGAGGTTAGGTATGTGATATAGTTAGTATGCCATAGTTTTTGTATATGTTAGTCTATATCAGCTTATAAACATGTGTGCCAAATTTCGTAAGTGTATGTATATTTGTCCACGTATTACGAAGAAACTAGAAGTTGTATTGCAAAAAATATTTTTTTATTGAATAAGATATATAAGTTTTATTAAAATAGTTTTCAAGGTACGAACTTTTTACATTTTAAATACAAATAAGGAATTTATTATCAACCAAAAGATACAAAAAACCTTACATGGTTACAAGTACTTAGTAGTTAACTTAGTGAAAAATTGGTGACCAGGTTCACACAGAGATGTTCTTGTGAACTCTGCACTAGGTATGAAACCTGTATCGCAAAACAAAAAAAAAATACAAAAAATTGTGTATTAGATTGAATCTAGTATTCGTATCTTGTGTGTATTACAAATTTTACTAGTTTCATTAGTACAAGATCTGTTTACAATTGACGAAAGAGAAAACCAAATTTAAATTTGTACAAACAACGAGAAATTGTATAATTACCTCTCTTCGTTCTTAGGAAAAATAGGATTTCGTAAATGTTGGTAAGTGGGAAATTTGAAACAAATATCTGCGAGTATTACGGTTCTCTGTATGATGGCACGCGGCGTAATGGAAGAAGTTTATTGAGCTCATTAGCATCAAGACATGCAGCACCTGCCGCCACACGGGGGCGAACCTACATACGCAACCTACTGCAACATGTAGCTACTTATTGCAGAATACAGCTTTTTAGTTGTAAAAGGTTTGCGCTTGACCGCCAACTCACCTGATTTTAAGCGACGTTGCGGTCCACGATGGAGCGTGCTTATCTAGAAGAAACCAGTTTACTCACAAGACACCAAGATTATAACTATCGGAGAAGATCCACTCAGGAAGCGTATTCCACAATTTAGCAGTGTGCATGATGAAAGTGGAATTAAATCGTTTCGTTCGGGATTTTGGAATATCCAACATGAAACGATGTCGCTTGTTCGTGTTTTTATATGTCCGTGAGTAAAAAGGGCAAGGGGAGTTAGGTGATGCAGGTCAGTTACTCGCTCGCCGAAATGAATCCAATAAAAAACAGACACACACACAAACTACATTAAGTTTTTATGAGGCATTGCATAATTCATTTGTCTACTCTGTGTGTAATAAATAAAATAAATAAATAATAAATACATAAGACTGCAAAAGAAGATTTAAATCCAACCCCAGAACTTACAAACTTGCAGCACCACAAACTGCAACCATCTTCAATTTCCTCAACGTTTAATACACCCAGCAATAATTACAAACTGCGGGATTTAGAGTGAAGCTGTAATATAAGTTTTCTTTAAAACTGCAGCGGCACATGTAATTAGTTTGTAGTAAGTTGACAGGTCCCTCGGGCTCGCTTTATGAATGCTGGGAGGAAATTGCCGCAAAGTTGTTATGAAGGTGATTCAAGTTAGGATGGAATGATGTAAGGTCGTAAAAGTGCAACAAATTTCTACAGAATTCATTTCGGGGAATGTGCGCAAGAGCTTCACGACCTAGTTCTACCCTTCCTATTTCACTACAGGACTAGTAGAAAGTCGGCGAATTACCACCCATTTCTCGTTGAAATGCCGAAAATCCGTACTCAGCGATATCGATCCACATTCTTGTTGCGTACTGCACAAGAATGGAATTCTTTGCCGCCATCTCTGTTTCCTGAGACCTACAATCTTGAAATATTCAAGGCTAGAGTGAAGGCAAAAGCGAGTTGGTGATCAATTGTAGATCTATCATGCATAAAAAAAAATGGTTGTCTGTAAAGTCGGTTTACGGACGATAGTTTAACGTGACAACGTCATAACAAAACATTGATGAAATGCAAACGTTACAATGAGCGTAACGGAACAATGAGCGTAACGGGACAATGCGTCATCCTTTTTTGTGCGTGCAGCCGGTGTTCATCGATTTATTAGACGTTGTCACGTCAAAAAACATTACTTAGTTTGTAAAAAATCCTCATTTATAAAATTGTTTAAAACGATTGACAGAAAAAAATGTATGCTTAATACCATCAAGGCCGCGACGTTAATAATACGAAATAGTACTAAAGTATAGCCGTGATGCATTGACTATATTATATCTCTCTCGCGACTCGAAAAAAAGTGGAAAGTTTGCATATGTATGTATCTATATTACCTCTTACCGCCTATACGGCTTGATCAATTTTGATGTGTGCAAAGATTTGTTAGATTCGTCTTTATTAACCATGGGTATGAAAAAAAAAAGTAAATAAAAGCTAATTCATATTCATGCAGCCATTTGTAGAATTCATATTCATACTAGAACTGCGCTTATGTGCACGAGGCTTATAAATATAATGGGGAAAGTAAGCGTGTCTCACTACTATCTCTTTCGCGCATCACAACTTTCTTAAACATATATAAAATAATTGGTTAGTGATATTAGAAAAGTGAGAAACACATTTGTTTATTTAGTAGGAGAAATATTTTAAAAGAAGTTTTATTCAAATTCTTAAGGCGCTGTCAGTAGTAAATCATCTGTCTCGCTCACACATACCTACATTGAACATATAAAAATATTAAATGGACTTAAAAAAAGGGTATCCCTTTTAACTAGAAATTAACATTATAAATCTTCATATTAAAAAAATATTGATATATTAATTCTTATAAAAGCAAATATGGAATTGAACATAAAATGTACTTGAATCCATTTTCTAAGTGAAAACATATTTAAATCAAAATGAAATTTTTAGTGTTTGTAATATGTTTGTCTAGTTTTTTGAAAAGCATGTTTTTTGTAAGTCATTTTAGTTATTTTATATTTTCGAAAATATAGCTTAGAGGCAGAGGGGATACCATCGACAACGTCTTAATATATAAGGACTATATATAATACAAGCTGATAGTTCCTAACCGCGGTTTTAGAAAACATACGCAAGACTAATTCCTGTAAGCTAAGTTTACTACTTAGAGAGCTTTTTACTTAATTTCGGTTACGTACAGAAATTGCTCATACAAGATTTTATCATATGTCCCAACAAAGTGTGAAAACATTAATCCATACAACGAAACGTTGTTTCCAAGTTGTCTAGCATACAGTACATACATAAAATATATACGAAGCTTAACGACGCTTGAAAATCTTGTGCCGCGATTTTAGCCTTTATAAATAAAGCAAATCCTGATAAATCACAGTTTCACTGAGTCATCCAAAAAACAAGCTCCGTTCCGACTCTCAACTTAATTGAATACTGTTTACATGGCTCCAGTTAATTCATTATCATTACCGGGGATTAGATGTATGCTAACGGGATTATAATGTGGGATTAGGGATGACTCATCATTTATTTTGCGAGGTTGGAAGGTCACGGGGAGATAAGTACCTATACCTTCCATGTTAAACAGTATACATACTAATTATAATTTTGCTATGGAAATTAACGTGGTTTTCACACATTTTTAAATAAAAACTACGGGTCACTCACGTCTGTCTCTCGGTCGGGTCACCGACCGAGAGTGACGTGTGTGCTGCTCCTTTGAAAAAGACCGCTGAATGCGGTTGAAACTATAAACGGATATTTCGGCTAAAATCCTAATTATAAGTTATAGAATGGATGTATTAAGACAGGAAAAAAACATGGTTTCATGTAGATTATTTACAGATGTACACGATAGATTCGTTAAAAACATGGTTGTGATGGAATTTTCGTCAACCTGGATGTCGTCTTTAAATTCTGAGTATAAATTTCTTCTCGGTAAAGCAACCCTCGTTTTGCACAGAGGACCAAGAGTGACGGATACGAGCGGGTATCTGAACCAATATTATCAACTAGGTTTATCTCGTACAATACTTACTTACTTACTAAGATGGCGCGCCGACCCCAAAGTGGGTCTTGGCCTCCGACACCAAAAGACGCCAGTCTCTACGGCTCTGTGCCAATTCGCCTGCTGGAGATCTTGTAGATCCGCCTCCACAGCGTCAGACCAGCGGTATCGTGGACGGCGATATCTCGTACCATAATTTCCATTTTTTTTTTAAAAAATATTTACTCAATCTTGTCTTACTCTTGACCAGTTTTTAGTGTTTGTAGATTTCATCATCATCATCACAGCCACGAAAAGTCCACTGCTGTATATAGGCCTCCTCCATGGATTTCCAAAAAGACCGGTTGGAAGCAACCTGCATCCAGCGTCATCCTGCCAGTTGTATGATATCTTCTGTCCACCTTGAGGCTGGTCTTCCTACACCGCGCTTGCCGGTTCGTGGTCTCCATTCGAGAACTTTTAAGCCCCATCGGCTGTCAATTCTACATGCTATGTGCCCTGCTCACTGCCACTTCAACTTGCTAATCCGCTTTGCTATGTCGGTGACTTTTGTACGTCTACGGATCTCCTCGTTTCTGATATGATCTTGCAGGGAGATCCCGAGCAAGTACATAAAAGTAAACATTACAATCTTGCCAATTTTAAAACACTAAAAGATACAGCCGTTGAAATGTACAACACACAGACAGACTTAATGTATAAGCCAAACAATATCTACAGTCAAATTGAAAACAAAATTTTATTGAACTAAACACATTTTATTGAATCCGGTTAAAAATTACACATAAATTCGTAGATCACACCAACTTCATTACATCCTACGTTAAAAACGAAAATAAACTTAACCAACCATTTAATTGAGGATCACTTAAACTCGAGTGACATAAAAATGAGCCCCATTTACAACAAACTAAACTCAGAGCTTCACGAATTCGCACAATCAGCACAGAATGTCTCACAAAAACTATTTCACAGATCGTATTTTTCTCACGAATCCTGAAAAAACACAATTAGTAACAAAAAGTTCCAGCTCCGGGGAAGATAGGGACTTTCCGCCTTATCACGGCCCTTTAAAACCTTTTAGTCGGGGACTCGCCAACCTATTACCTAAGGGAAGTTTTTACGATCGAGAACGATCGTTAAAGATGGAAAGGTAACGTACGTATGTAAGTAGTACGTAGAATCTGAGTTAGTACTTATTATAGTAGGTATATTGTGTTTGCACAAATCGTTGAATTGGACGTTTCATGAAATAATTGGCCATTTTATGAAATTATTACATTTCGTTAAATAGTCAATTATTACTGGCCATATCATAACTATAGTTTAAAAAACTGAAAAAAAGTCTTCAAAATACGCAATACAATACATATGCATATTTCTCTTAACTTTTCTACAGGCACTTGGAGGATATTTACCAGTTATTTTGTTATAAAAACCAAAGTACTGCATCGACTTTGATAAAATGTATATGGGACTACCTCTGAAGTACTGGAGGGACATACTACCAAATATAAAATATTTATTAAAATTAATGCACAGTTGGCTGAGTAATCAGTGAACAAACATACCTACAAAAGAAACATACATACCGAATTGATAACCTCCTTCTTTTTGGAAGTCAGTTAATAAAATACTCATCATTCAACGACTTTTCATCAAAATTTTAAACAGATCATTAAGATACAATGTCCACAAAAATTTAGTTAAATTCGGAATACATGTACCTAATACATACTTATATAAAATTCTTCTGACAAGTACTAAGTGACTACTTTAAGCTGTAATAGTTCTATAAGCAAATAAAAAAAAATTGAATAAAAAAAACTGGTCCTCAAGATACAGGCATTGCCGAGGTTGAGGTCCAATGGCAACATTAAGCTGTAATAGTTCTTAAGGAAATAAAAAGATTTTGAATAAAACTAAATCTATACGTAATTTCACAGAGATTTCTAAGATAGTTCATTGACCTTGTTAGGGACCGCCCGTTAATGGTTACAATTCGCAGAATATTTAAATTATTTCAAGCTTAGATACGTATATATTACATATTATGTACAATCGCTTACATAACTGTAATTATAACTACATATATAGACGGTGCTGTTCAATGCGACTGTCCGAAATAGTGTCCGGAACAGTTCAAGTGTTCCTGTTGACTTATAAATCTTATAAATCTGACACGTTACGTAGAGCAACTGTTTAGATATGCACATTACACGACAAAGTATGTTCACCGATGTTCCTACAATTAATTTTTAATAACATTACTGGTTGCCAATCACTGAGTTTATAGACAACGTCACGCAATCCGGGAGCGGAACGAGGCAACAAAACAAAGTATATTCCCAAGTAAAGGTTGACCTCAAGCGATAGGCTTACAAATGTGGTATTTACGAGCGAGCCGAAGGGTTAGCCCACTCACGTATAAACTGAACTGGCGGAACACATAAAACAACATATTTCCAGTGACATTGTAGTGCTGAAACATACGGGGGATGACTAGATACGTCCACTCTTGCTGCTCCGGTCGCGGTGCAAGAAAAATTTCATTCAATTAACCTGTGAATATGACGTCATTGCATCCTAATGACAGTTTCAAACAAAGGAAAACGTGTGACGCAAGTTCAAAGTTGGACGTAGAAAGAGAAGACTATAGAAGCAAAACTACTTCTTTTTTAACCTGCACGATAGAGAGCAGAGTACCTATTTGTCACGAATAGAAAAAAGACAGAACTTGTCAGTTTTGTCTCTTATTGCGTGTTATTTTTTTTTTTTAACGAATTGTGGGTTGGACAGCTTGTGAATAAACGTCAAATATTTGTAAGTAAAACCTATAGCTACTATTACTTAATCTGTAAATCTTATGTCCTTATCGTTGACACACTGACTCAATCTCTGTTTCCGTAGTATATGTAATCGAACCTCTATGGTTGGACTTACCACACTGAGTCCCTTGGACTCGTCGAGACGAACGTCGATCATGTTATGAATGCTCTTGAGCAGTCAACATATTACAATATGAATTTCAAATTATTTAAATTACTATTAAAACTATTTCTACGAACAGTAGACTTCCTGAGCACAATCTTTTGCTAAAATACTATTTTTAGCTAGCCATTTTATGAAATAATTACATTTCGTTAAATAGTCAATTATTACTGGCCATTTCATAAAATATTCAATATTCAACGACTTTTCATCAAAGTTTTAAGCAGATCATTAACATAAGATACCCGCAAAAATGTCATTAAATCCGGAATATATGTAGCTAGCTAGCAAGCAAGATAAAAAAAACCGGCCAAGTGCGAGTCCGACTCGCACACGAAGGGTTCCGTGCCTTTGTCTATAAAAAAAAACCGGACAAGGCGAGTCAGACTTGCCCACCGAGGGTTCCGTACAAACTAGTAGATAAAAGGGAGAAAATGTTTTTTTTTTATATTTTCCTTCATAAATCGAAAAATATACATCGTAAAATATATTTAAAAACCTGTTTTAGCTTATGCTACTGAAGTTCTTTCATATGATACCCCACATGATACGGTTAATTCACTTTAAAATTTGGACCTTCATTCCTTGTATAATGACAATTTTTTTTTGTGATTAAATTAAAAATGTCCAGTTTTCGGATTTTTTCCTATATGTGTACTTTAATACAATGCTTCTTGCCAATTTTCATAGTTCTAGGTCAACGGGAAGTACCCCATAGGTTTTGATTCCCTTGTGAGTGTCGAAATGTGCGTTTTTTACGACATATTCGGCTATAACTTTTTTTTACGAGAACTGAGAATTTTATTTTTCTTTCTGCAGCAAGATACTATGGATTTGCGTACTATAGTTTTAATTTCAACTCGATACCTTCACGCGTTCCCGAAATACAGGTCTTGACACCTGGACGGACGGACAGACGGACAGACGGACAACAAAGTGATCCTATAAGGGTTCCGTTTTTTCCTATTGAGGTACGGAACCCTAAAAACGGCAAAATAATCACGTTTGTTGTATGGGAGCCCCCTTAAATATTTATTTTATTCTATTTTTAGTATATGTTGTTATAGCGGCAACAGAAATACATCATCTGTGAAAATTTCAACTCTCTAACTATTACGGTTCATGAGATACAGCCTGGTGACAGACGGACGTACAGACGGACGGACAGACGGTCGGACAGACGGTCGGACGGACGGACGGACGGACGGACGGACGGACGGACGGACGGACGGACGGACAGACAGCGGAGTCTCAGTAATAGGGTCCCGTTTTTACCCTTTGGGTACGGAACCCTAACAAGCGCTGAGCGAACGTTGGATCGCTATAAAAGTTGAGAGTACGGCTGCTGGTGTCTGCAATCAAATCTTGAAAACTCAAATTGTACCCACTTCTCGGTCTCCAATTTAAATCTAACTTTATAGATACCAAAATGAGCAATATCTACACATGTGTTGTCGACGTCATCGTCTTCTTACCACCACAAGTATAGATAATAGTTTTTCCTCATCGCAAGCATGAATACTGGATGCTCAGTTGGAGGTAAACTGCGACCGCAGCAGAAATGGGAACAATATCCGGTCCACGAGTACATCCGGTCGATGATCCGTCTGCCAGGGGACCGCAGCTATTAACTGCCACCAATTACTGATTTGATAATTGTATGGAACGGTTAATAACTTCGTACAGGACAAGTGGCTAGACCATGCTAGAATTGGTGAGCGTGAAGGCTTAACCTGATACAAGTAATGTTGTTTTAGAACAAACAACATATTGTACTAATATGAGTCCTTATTGGTCATCAAAAAGATGGAAGTTCCAACAATTTGTTCCAACATCTTGACACATCATAACGAAAGGCTACACCTAAATGCGACAGGACTGTGCTGTTCTGTTAAAAGATGGGTTGTGCATTGGCAAAGGTTTCTGCATACTAGTATATTTTTTCGTGGATGTTCTTCGGAGTTTTGCATCTCATGATACCAACATAAGGCATGCTAAGTTCACTAAGTTCACGACGATCTAACCTTTTTACCCGACTGGGTAGGAAGGAGGGTTATGTTTTCGAGTGCACATATGCATTTTTGTATCTATGTATGTGGTTATGTACGCATGTATGTTTTTATATGACAGCCTACAACCTAAATGGGCTTACCGATCTTGATGTCCTAGGTGTCGCTAGATTCGTCTTCAGTTCCTGAGTGTTATAGGCTACATTGTTTGTAATAATAATAATATATCTCTTGCAAAAATAAAAAAGCGTATTTCGTAACCTCCAACGAACTATTTCGTAATAAACAGGTAATTTCACTAACATTATTCTACAGAATAACCGCATTTATTATCTTTTACAGCGATTTTCCGCATACTTTCTCCCAAAAAAACGTACACTCAACAGTGTAACAAGCGTAATGAAAGTTTTGCAAAAACCGCTTTTCTGCAGTCTGGTATTTTGTCTTTCTTTTAATAAACATACTTGTGATCTGTAGGTGTTTATATAGGAATGGAACTACATGCGCCCTCAACGGGGTGTTTGAGGGCTGGGACGCCACAGACAGACACACAAATACATAATATATCCACGGACGCACACAACGCTAATCCCGACAGCGGTCCAGTACGTTGCGTCGTGTCGTATAGCTGTCCGGATAAGCCGACGATCCGTCAAGACAGCCGGGACACCATGTAACCACCCGAGGCCGAGTTTTATGATAGAAACCTGCTCTGGGTTAAGAATCTTTTTTGTTTACTTTATTCCTTCTGGGAGCTAATTTATTTCTATACATTGCTGAGGCGACTTGTTTCAGATTGGGTCTGTTTGAATCTTAGTTAGCGTAATTTTTTTAATATTTTTTTAGCAAGACAGATCTACGATTGACCACCAACTCGCCTGATATTAAGCGACGGCATGGCCGAGGATGGAGCTCGTCGATCTAGAAGATATCTATTCACTCTAGCCTTGAAAATTCTAAGATTGTAGGCCTCAGGAAACAGAGATGGCGGCAAAGCTTTGACTGGCCTTGTGGCTCAGTTGGTAGTATGTCTGCAGAGCTGTAGGTTGTGGGTTCGATCCCCACCCAGCGCAAACATTTGTGTGATGAGCATGGATGTTTGTTCTGTGTCTGGGTGTTTCTATATATCATATGTATATATTTAAAAAAAAAATATATATATACTAGGGAACTAGATGGCTGATAGACAGCCATCTAGTTCCCTAGTACTAGCTTTGCTTTGTTTGGGGTAGATGGTGTTGTGTGAAATGTCCACAAATATTTATTTATTTATTATTATTTAAAGAATTCCATTTCTGTGCAGTACGCATCAAGAATGTGGATCGATATCGCTGAGTACGGGTTTTCGGGTTTTTGGCATTTCAACGAGAAATGGGTGGTAATTCGCCGACTTTCTTCTAGCAAGAGCTATTTTGGTTAGTTATACGGTTATTTTAGCTATTTCGGTAGCAACATCGATTTTTCCTTCCACCTCCATACCTTCCTTCAATATTTTCTTAACTAGAGGAAGCATACATATAAATAGAACATCGGCAAACAGTTAGAAACGTGTGCAAATACAATTAGGAATTCTGTGATGCTACATTCAGTAAGAGCGGAGGGATTTCGGGGTGAGTATATAGGTACGTCCAGAGTTAATGGGTTTTTTTTAATAAAGGTTAGAATCTAAATCGCGACGATAGCAAATGGTTGTTACGTTCAAATTTTAATACTAAGGCACAAATTTTAAGTAAAGAGTTTTGACAGCAACATTTTAGGGTTCTGTTGTAACTACGAGAAACCCTTATAAATACGTTACGTCCGACTATCTGTCTGTCCGTATGTCACAGTCATTTTCTTCAGAGACTATCAGGCCTATATAGAAAAATGGTAGGTATACCGCTACAAAATTCCGTAGCAAAATTTTCAATAAAGTGAAATGGCACACTTCATACGTGCATGAAAAAATACGAATCTTGTATTTCAACCCCACCTTTTCTTGTGGAGTATCTTTGAATTTGTATTTTAAAACATAGGGTTTCATAGCTATCTTCAAGAGATGGACTGGTCATATGCTACGTAGTTCCTTGAACAATTGGAGAAATATCCTGACTGAATGGTATACTAGGGATGGGAAAATAATAGCGGAAGACAACGTAAAAGATAGGAAGATGAACGCTAACTTACAGCAGATTCAAACTGGAGAAGAGTTTAACTCCGGTAAATGTTATAATCTAAAGAAAGAAAAAAATAACATACTGTCGAAAAGAGAACCTCCTTCTTTTTGGAAGTCGGTTAAAAATAAACAAAATAATTAGCATAAAAAAGAGTCTGATGATAAAGGGCTATTGAAATTTAAATTAAAGCTTTTACGTGTCGATTTCTTGCAAAATTTGACAATATTTAGAAATAGAATACAATTTCCGCCTTTTGTGTGAAAAAACACGAAATGTGTTGGTGAAAATTTCCATGAAAACTATGCTTTGTAGCTTCTGCGTATTCAAGGTCATCGTTTCTTTTTGCACGATGAGAAATAAAACCGGGAAGTCATAGTTTTTTTTTTTTAAATAATAATAATTTATTCACCAAAAAAAGCTTAAGTTTACAAAATGTCATAATACATATTTACTGATTGGCAATACTAGATAGATTATAGCAACGGGCCCCAAATTAGGCTAATCCTGTATCCTGGGCGCCCTAAAACACGTTTCCCTGTACCAACTGGTTATACGCTGAGATTTGTACACATTATCTTATCAATATTATGATTAATACAGCATCAAATTAATTTATTAATAATTATAAAAGTTTTTTTATCACGTCAAAATCGAATTACTTAGGTATTGTATTAATTACAATAAGTTATTCGATTTTGACGCGACAGCAGAATTTAATAATTTACATTTTGAATTATTTAATATGTAAATTATTAAATTCTACTGTTAATTAACATTGTCTATTGCTTAATATAATAATTATTAGGTAATAATTATACAATAGAGGCACGAGTTACATCAATGAATTTTAAAGTAATGTAACATCAGGTAAATGACAGAATTAGGGTTGAGGTTGCACTGACAGTAGTACAACCTCAACCCTAATTCTGTCGTTCTACGTGTCACGTAAAGCATCTTCCCTGTTTCTTAAGTGTTGAAAGCGGTATAAAATACGCTATTTTCTTCACACCCGGCACTCCAGAGTGAGATCTAATTATATGAGCAACTCCACTTCTGTGGGTGCAATCTTGAATGGGCTATGGAGATAGAATGGACGGCGATATGGCATATTACTGGCAGACATACACACGTGAATTTTCATTCATTATTTCCTTCTGATAATAATTAAATAGTAAAAACACAGCACATCTGGATAAAATCTAAGAACTGTTCCTAAGGCACACATCCATATTCAAAGTTTAAGAGCGTTTTTTGTAGTTTTTTTTATTTATTTTTATTTTTATAGAAGATAGATCTACGATTGATCACCAACTCGCCTGATGTTAAGCGACGGTGTGGCCGAGGATGGAGTAGTGTAACTTATTTTAACTTATGTTACTCGTATGCTTGAAATTATGTCGCGCGTCCGTTTTCGCGAGAAAGTGTGCGAAAATGTGCTGTAAAAAGTAATAACTTAATTATTTATTGTAAAAAATCTTGTGCAATTACCTAATTGTGCTGCTAAACAAAAAAATGCAATTTATAATTTTTGCGAGAATTTTGTTATCACTATGACAATAAATATAGCACACAGGCAGAATAGACTAAAATATACTTATTACTCGGAAAATAAAGACAAATTTAAGAACACCTCACACATCTTTCCTTATCACCAGTAGACATTTAGAATAAGCTTTTATATATATTTATTATTTGTATATTTCCAAATATTAATTATTACACGACAAATTAAGTATTGCCACATCCACACTAAACAAAATATTACATCTGCGTTACTTGCTACAGAGTTGCAATGCAAATAAAAAGTTATTATTTCTTTCACGTCATCGCTTGTTGGCTCAATTCCGAAACTCAATTTAGACGATCTAGCTCGAGGCTTAGAAACACGTCTTTTGCCCAGGAAGCTTCCTTATTTCTCGATCATTTCAATGAGTCTCTAGTATCTTCGGGTCAAATAAAAATGTGTTATTTTATTCTATCTTGAGGAAGTACGATAGTGGAGTACTTTTTTTTTTACCTGACTGCGTAAGAAAGAGGATTATGTTTTCAGAATGTATGTACGTATATATGTATATGTGTGTGTATATGTGTATGTGTAAATTTTAACCTCCTACAGCCTAAACGGCCTGACCAATTTTGATTTGTCGTTAAATTCGTCTTCACTCCCTGAGAGTCAGGTATATTTTTTTTGTAGTAATAATAACTCTCTCAAAAATTAAAAAAATACGCTCTTTCGTAACTTCTAACCAACATTTTCGTAAGAATTAAATGATTTTATAAAAACTATTGTAAAGAATATTCATTTAAATAAATAATATTAGTAGCGTTGCGCATACTTTCGCACAAAATCGTACACCCAATAGCATATCTAGCGTGACGAAACCGTGGTTACGTATGAAAATCACTCATATGTAGTCGAGTTTTTTTGTTTTTCTTTTAAATACTTGGTTTTTTTTTTTTCATTACCAGGCTTGCGCTTGACCGCCAACTCACCTACAGGGAGACAAATGATTTTCTAATTACTAATTATAATAGAAAAGAAAATGTGTGAAAGTGACATAATGTTACGTGTCAAAGTCGAAGAGTTTTAAAAATAGAAACGTTTCGAAAAAAGATAGCCCAATTCGCATGCGAGTTTGTCCCGCAATTGAATCTATGTGTAGCAGTATACGCGTCACAGCAAAAATTACAGTTAAAAAACTGACAAAACCGAAGTCGGTTAAAAAAACGATCTCAAAATACGCATAATGTTTACTTGGATGACATATTTTCAGTTATTTCGTTATAAAAACCAAAATACTAAACCGATTTTGATAAAATTTATATGGGACCACCTCTGAGGTATTACCTACTAAACAATAAATAGTATAATCATCAAAGACAATCATAATTGGCGAAGTAATCGCTGAACAAACATACAAAAAAAGATACAGTCGAATTGAGAACCTCCTCCTTTTTGGAAGTCGGTTTAAAATGAATCAATTGTAATTGAATTCTTATAATGGATTTTATCAGTATTTTTTATTATCGTTCGCTTTAACGGTTCGAGTTAAGGGTTCGGTTCAATTGGCATATACGCAATAAAAAAACTTTCTCCTTATATGGTCGGTTATAAAGTCTAGATCCAGCCAAGTTCACTCCGAAATATAACCTTAAGCCTATTCAAAACAGCTGATAAGTCCTATCCATCCATCAAAATCAGGAAATCAATCCACCTCGGAGATGTCGCCGCACTTTTAACAAAATGAACCAAAATGTCCCGTTTTTTACATGAATCCACAAAATCGAAGGCAGATCCGAGAACCACTCAGCAAAATTAAAAACAATATTAACTTTATTCAAGCCCGCGTTTACAGGAACAGCCGAAAGGAAATAAAAATCTTTATCTTATTATTCTATTTTTGGATAAAATATTTAGCGGGAATTACGTTTGAGTGAGATCAAAGATTCAATTTAAGCATCGGCTTAATACTAATAGTAAGTAAGTAAGTTCGTATAGACTGCCCTAGTGTCAAAGTTATTAAGCCGCCGAAACACCTAAAGTAAAATACCAAAAGTAAAAGATTTTCATGAACTCACTCATGCGCTCATGCGGCTCAAATGACTGGTTTCGCAGCTTAGTTGATAGTATGTCTGCCTTCTAAGCTGCAGGTCGTGGGTTCGATCCCTGCCCAGAACGAGTATTTGTTTGATGAGCATGTATGCAGGATGCAATCCGCTTCCAACAGATTTTTTGAAAATCCATTGGGAAGGCCTATGTCCAGCAGTGGACTTCTTGTGGCTGAGATGATGATGATGAGCATGTATGTTCGTTACCCCCGACTTTAAAAAAAACAGCTGAACCGATTTTGATTAAACGTACTAGTACCTATAACTACAAATATTTCAAATAGAAAACTATATAATTCTGGTAAGTACATTCAGTCACTATATACATAAATTTAAAAAATGTGGCAATGCGTAAATGGGGTAGCGAATTTAATTTACATAATCCCTTAAAAAAATTAACGTTACTTTTCTTAAAAACCTTTATTGCTGACTTAATAGATCCGATAATCACCCCATCGACTCCAAGCGTCACCTAACAGATACTGAACACTTGACACAAGGTTCTACATTAAACGGGTCAAGAGCTCGTCAGGCCCGGCACCCGCGCAGGGTTGCTAACCGATCAATTATAAGACGCGACGTAGGTGTGACACGAGAGGGCGTGCTTGTGCATAACTTGACGACTTAACTATTCAGGCAAAAGGCACAAGATTCGTGGAAAACAGAGACGGAGATACTGCTGAGATTCAATGTTTTAAAACGCATGCGATTCCAATTTAGCATACGTATGAGATAAGGCTCATTTGTATATTCGTTGGATTTCTTGCCAGTTCTTACACTTATTTTATTCTATTCAATGTGGGATCGGAAAGTATAATCCTCCCCGTCATTACGACCTATGAATATATTGTGGCTTGCCTTGTGGCTCAGTTAGTAGTGTGTCTACGTCTACCTGCTGAACTGAAAGGTCGTGGGTTCGATCCCCACCCAGGGCAAACATTTGTATGATGAGCATGGATGTTTGTTCTGTGTCTGGGTGTTTCTATTTATCATATGTATATATTTACAAAAAAAAGTGTATATGTATTCTATCAGCCATCTAGTTCCATAGTACAAGCTTTGCTTAGTTTGGGCTAGATGGTGTTGTGTGAAATGTCAACAAATATTTATTATTATTATTTATTTATTTATTTTATTGTAATTTTTCTATTGGCTGCAGGGCGTAGCATGGTGGTGGGTATGTGACAGTTACCGAACAGGCTCCCCATGTTGAAAATTGCTTGCCATGCACCTATCATTGTGTTCCAGTGTGGTTATTTGAGCGCCAGTTACTATTCCAGGCTAGGTGTGCTTACCATCTTGAACCATGGTACTTAGCATTAGATAAGGTATGGCTAGTTTACTAATGTTTTTGGTAATCTATACATTCATCGACCATCCATTTCTCAATGAAATGTCCAAAATCCAAGCACAACGATTTTGGTGCACATTCTACACGTACTGTGCACAGGGTTAGATCTCTCTGCTGCATACTGCTGTTTATTGAGAACTAGCATTCTTGGGATTTTCACGGCTAGAGAGAATAAATACCTATAGTACTTCATCCTCTGCAACACCGTCGCTTACGATCAAGTGAGTTGGTCAATCGTATATCAATTTCGTATAAGCAAGTATCTGTGATATAAGGAAAACATCAAACCTGACTGCATAAGACTTTTACGCTATCAAAAACTATATAAATACAGCCATTTAAATGCATTAATTGCCAATTTATTATTCTTAAATTAAACATATGACTTGTATATATTTTTGTAGTCTCCTCTTAATTTCGTTCATTTTAAAATTCTGCTCAATAGGTTTGATTAATCAAAAGTAGGTACTAACTACTTACAATTGAACGTTTACGTATTACGTTTTGAAATGAATCTTACCTTAAAAGTTTGAAATCCATATTACGGCTACGTTTGGAGATGCGAAGAAATAAAAAACCTTACAAACATTTAAGATACGCGCGAAACACATAACCCTTCCTTGGCAGTCTGTTAAATATATTTCAAAAACGAAAGCTAAACCACTGCTAGCTCAGTGTAGGGTTCTTAGCGACGAGAGCGCGTGTCGCTCCACTCTTGTGTGTGCTTTGAATAATTACAGCTAGATTCAGTTTAAATAGCTCGTGAAGTAATGGAGCATGCAAGCGTTATTTGATTTTTGACCTAAACTAGACTGTCTAGCGGTCGAAACTCACATAAATTGGACTTTAGATTTTTTGACCGCAAGACAGCAGGCTTTTGCATTAGGGGCCAACGGTAGACATGCGGCGTTTTTTTTTTTGTCCTTAATTGTAGCTAGCTCGGATAATTATTGTAAGTAATCACAATGTTTGTGAAAATCTAAGTAATTATTTTTTATATAATCACGTCAATTTATCAGTCAATAATGCGCCTCGTTGCTTACGTATTCCGAGAAGTTGCTCGAATTAGTAAACAAATATTTCTAGGTTAATATAAGTAACAAGATGTATTATTGGTAAACATAATGGCTAGGTAATTTAAACAATACAATTGTCACATTACGGTCTATAATAACAGTAATAACCTCACTTGGTCACAAGAACAAAAAAAGCTATTTGAAATTTCCGCATAAGTATGTATTAGGGTGGTACGAAAATGTATTGTATCAGACGCTTACTTTGTAGGCCTTCATATTCAAAACTTAAATGTAACTTATATTTTTAGTTTGGTTCCCTAATGCCCTAATGTCTTCAAGCTGGTATTATATTATTTACCTGCTTCAAAGTTTTCTAACTGGTAATCTTGTCTGCTTCAATGTCTTATTAACCCATGACCCACTTGGGTCCGGGGTCGGTTCAGCGACTACCACGTAGGCTTTGGGAGGTTATCACCTGGTGGTAAATCTTCAGCAGAAGCTGAAAAAGTCATCACTACTAAGATAAGGACAATTTGTGGTGGACATTTAACATAAGCAATATTCCTTCCTTATTTGTGAACCACAAACAAGGTGGGCAGACAACTCATACAAGTAGCAGGATAATTCTAGATACAACCCGCTTCCAACAGGTCTTAGAAATGCATGGTCCGAAGCCTATAGCTGGCAGTGAACTTCTTGTGGCTGAGATGATGATGATGATGATGATGATGATGATGTGGCTGAGATGATGATGATGATGATTTTTTCTAGCTTCTTTATCGTTACTTATTATTTAAAATCATTCCAAACGTAGTAATCTCGAGTATAAAGTATCCTGTCCAGTCCAGACCTTCGTCTACGTAACTTCATACGGTATATGTATACGAGCAGCCGAGTAGTACAATCAGTGGCCATGTCGGGCGATACATCAACCGGCACAAAACACGGCCGACTGGTTTTATTAATGAGGCTGCGAGGGGCTAGTCAGTCAGTCTGTTACAGGGCTATTCAGTCAGTCTGTTACAGGCCACTCGGCTCCGCTGCTAGCTTGTTGCCAAAAAGACACGATCACGACTTTGTTAGGGAATACCTACATGATGTGTCAATGCGTTTATAAGCCAAAAGGGAAAATCAACGACAGTTTCAAACGCTGAAACTGTCATTGGGGAAATTTAGTGTAGAGAAGTAATAGAACCGTTTGTAGTCAACTTATCGTGTAAGAGTTTAGTACCTGGGCGCCGAGCTCCACTCGGATTTTTTATAGCTGAAAATACGGTTCACTAAAAATGAAACCTGGCAAGATCGATTTATCGTACCTGAAACCAAATTTTATTGAAATCATTGGAGCCGTTTCTGGGATTCAGATTATATATACATATACATATATGTTATATGTACAAGAATTATTATTATTATTGCTCGTTTAAAGGTACTAAGTATATTAAACTTTTTAATCGACTTCCAACAATGAGGAGGTTTCCCATTTAGTCGGAATCTTTTCTTATGCATGCTCCCCGATTACTCGAAGACGCCTGAACCGATTTGGAAAATATTTTCTGTTTGAAAGATAAGAAATAATTTTACTTCCCAGATGTTCCCATAGAAATTTCATCAAAATTGGTTCAGTAGTACGATTTTTTAAAATAACTTTTCGCGCATTTTCAAGTTGAGTTTTCAGTTTTTTAGGGTTCCGTACCTCAAAAGGAAAAAAACTGAACCCTTATAGGATCACTTTGTTGTCCGTTTGTCCGTCTGTCTGTCTGTCCGGGTGTCAAGACTTTTATCTCGGAAATGCGTGAAGGTATCGAGTTGAAATTAAAACCATATACGCAGATCCATAGTATCTTGCTGCAAAAAGAAAAATAAAATTTCTCAGTTTTCGTAAAAAAAAGTTACAGCCGAATATGTCGTAAAAAATGCACATTTCGACACTCACAGAGGAATCAAAACCTATGGGGTACTTCCCGTTGACCTAGAACTCTGAAATTTGGCAAGAAGCATTGTGTTAAAGTACACATATAGGGAAAAATCCGAAAACTGGACATTTTTTATTTAATCACAAAAAATAGTGTCGTTATGCAAGGAATGAGGGTCGAAATTTTAAAGTGAATTAACCGTATCATGTGGGGTATCATATGAAAGAGCTTAATTAGCATTAATTAAAACAGCTTTTTAAATATTTTTATGATGTTTATTTTTCGGTATAAAAAGGAAAATAAAAAAAAATGATTTCCCCCTATTATTTACTAGTTTGTACGGAACCCTCGGTGGGCGAGTCTGACTCGCACTTGTCCGGTTTTATTTTAACTATGATTACTCGTTAATTTATCAATTGGTTATAAAAATATGGACAGAATAACGTAAATCGAGTCAATATTGACTTCGAAAGATCCTAAGTTTGAACCACGAGCAAAGTACTTTGTTCTGTACATGTTCTATAGTAGAATTCTAAACTAAGCGAAGGAATAAAGAAAGCATGAGACAAGAATAACTTTATAGACTAGTGAAGCACAAAACTTCCCATCTTAACTTGGTGAGGAAAATGTTTAGGTCATCCATTTTCTTTGCAAAAAAACTCAGTATTATGTGCCTTTTATCCCTAATGATTCTAAAATTATATTTTCAACACGTGAACGCTGCACTTGTATGTATTAATATACTATTTTATAAATGTTTTATAACATAACTATTATTTAAACAATTAAAACGTCAGACTTCAAAATTGTCAATTTCATTTACTTGGATGAAATTTTTCGAGTTATTTTGTTTTTAATAAAACCGGACAAGTGCGAGTCAGACTCGCCCACCGAGGGTTCCGTACAAACTAGTAGATAAAAGGGGGAAATCATATATTTTTTATATTTTCTTTCATAACCCTGTATTAGAACAAAATTAATTAAAAAATGTATATCTAAATAAAAGATCACAAAATCGTATTAATAGTAAATATATTTCAAATTAAAAAAATTGGTTTCCGGCAGCCTAGTGGTGAGACCTGCGATTCGCAGGTCCTGAGTTCGAATCCCACGGCACGCACCTCTGTCTTTTCGAAGTTATGTGCGTATTGTTGATTGCCGCCAACTTCAAACGGTGAAGGAAAACATCGTGAGGAAACCTACATGTCTGAGAGTTCTCAATGATCCTGAAGATGTGTGAAGTCTACCAACCCGCACTTGGCCAGCGTGGCAGACTATAGCCTAACCCATCTCACAATGAGAAGATGGCCCGTTTCCAGCAGTGGGACAGTTTGTACAAACAGGACTGACAAAAAAAAACAAATTAAGGCAAATTTGGTTGTAAATTTGATACTAAGTAAAGATCCAATGGTATTGTAGTGTAGGTACTTTAAATTTAGTCACTAACACTAAATATTACGAAACCACGAAGATTATGATTATAATTCGTGCTACTCGGTACGTAATCTCGTAAGCTATTCGTGCAAAATGGATGTTATTCGTGTAGTTACAACAATCGTCATAATAACTGGGAGGCACGAGACGTTTGCGAGAGTACTTTGTCGGTGCTTTGTGAGGTGGCCCAAGTGTTAAGTTAATCACGAATTAATTATCTTATAAATAAAATATATTTTTATATTTACTGTCTGTATTGTATTACCAGTAACTGGAAATAAAGAACAAGCTTTTTTGGATCTTAAAAAACTGAAAAAACATGTAAATATTTTTCAAATATAAAGCAGGCGGGTGCAAGCCAAATAGTCTAAAATAATGCCCTTGTCTGCTATAGTTTTAAAAATTGATGTTTTAACTTTTTATTTTATGTTTTTTTTTCACTTTTTCAATTTCTGTTTTACAGTATGGGAAGCTTGTTTTTTTAGTCAATAAAACTTATGATTTTTTACTCTTTTATTACTAAATTAATTATTACAGTACTATTTTACTTATGTATAAATCTAACTACGCCGTCTCTTTCAACAAACACCAATCCTAGGCGTTAGTCACACTGTCATGCTAAAACAGAATCTGCAGCGCCTTCTTCATTAGATTATGAAAACAATATAGTGTGTCTCAACCCTTACAATGCATTTCTCTGAAACAATTGTCAACTCAAACTTAAATTACTATAAAGTTTAAAATCGTTTACGCAAGTTTCAAATGGCAGACGTTGCTTTAACTTAATTGCAGGACAGTGATAATATAAGTAGTTTAGGAATGGGTTGAAATGGAAAAAATCACGATTTGTCGAAGAACAGATGTTTAGCGGGATATTTGCCGTAGTTCGTGTTAATTTTGAGCTCCCGATATTTTGGCACAGTTAACGCGAACTACGGCAAATATCCCGTTAATAAAAATAGTGTTTTAATTAAATAACCGTGACAGTTTTAAAAAGAATTTGTTTTTTTTTTGTTAATAATTAATTAACGAATTAGCGTACTTTTGCCTAGTTTTGGTAATATAATTAGATATATACCTATTTTATAATTAAATTCCTATCACTTTTCTGATAATATGCTCTATCTGATAATTATTTTGTTAATATTTTTGTAACTGGCCCACATGTTGATAACAGTGCAATCTGTACAGTACTGAGTGAGTATTATTTTATATTCATTT
Organism: Lycia hirtaria; assembly: GCA_947563715.1. Classification (NCBI taxonomy): domain Eukaryota; kingdom Metazoa; phylum Arthropoda; class Insecta; order Lepidoptera; family Geometridae; genus Lycia; species Lycia hirtaria. The sequence goes on from OX387375.1 coordinate 34,932,659, forward strand.
TATGCTTATTAGTTTACGAAAGCCGACGATTAGTCAACTGAGGCATTACCTACTCTAACCATATTATAAACAGGGTTAAAAGATAAACAAATTTTGTAATTGAAAACAATATTAGCTCATGTACATTTTATTCAACTAGTTTTTGAACGCAAAACTAGTTGTATAAAACAAATACACAAATGAATTATTTTTTTGGCTTTTTCCTGGAAATTTATTTCAGTAGGCGCTATTGACACAAGATTAGTACTTACTCGTACCTCGCTCGACTCGCTAGTCTACTTAACTCGCTAGTCTACTCAACTCGCTAGTCTACTCAACTCTACTCGATCGGATTTGGGTATCGGGCTTATGTTGCGTGTCTGGTGCCGCGCTTCCGTGCCCTGCAATCACCGAAGATTATTGGGTTGTCGTTAACAGCGCGTAAGATTTAGGGAAGTTTCCGGCAGCCTAGTGGTGAGACCGTCTGACTAACGATCCGCAGGTCCTGGGTTCGAATCCCACGACACGCACCTCTGTCTTTTCGAAGTTATGTGCGTATTGTTGATTGCCGCCCACTTCAAACGGTGAAGGAAAACATCGTGAGGAAACCTACATGTCTGAGAGTTCTCAATGATCTTGAAGATGTGTGAGTCTGCCAACCTGCACTTGGCCAGCGTGGCAGACTATGGCCTAACCCTTCTCACAATGAGAGGATGGCCCGTTCCCAGCAGTGGGACAGTTTGTATAAACAGGGCTGATAAAAAAAAAGATTTTGGCGCGACGGGTTCGGGGAATCGGCTTTATCAAAAATCGGCAAAGTCAAAATAAGAATTAAAAACACCGAATGACACTCATAAAATTCAGTTTATTTACACACAAACACAATTCTGATTACGCTAAAAGAAGCCCATATACTTATTCGAACTGTAAACTGATCTATTCAATGCTAAAATCACATTAGTAATTATTTAGAAGGACACTACACTAATAAGTATTCTAGAAATTAAACGGCGTTGCAGCCTCGATCTGTTGCTACAGCGCTGCTGTTGTGCGACTGAATCGTCTAATGTGAAAGCACTCTAGTTGACCCTTGGACATTTGAGTAAACAAGTTTTTTTTTCTTTTACAAATTAGGTGAGGCAAAAAGGCTGACGGCGCGCCTGATGGTAAGCGATAACCGTCGCCTATGGACAACTGCAACATCACTGATATTACTGTTGCTTTGCTAACCCGGAAAGGTGCTTGTAGACACCTTTTGTTAAAGTATTTATATTAAAAGAAAAACAAAATACCCAACTGCAGAAGAGCGATTTTTGCAGTCAAACTTACGATTTCGTTACGTTTGATACGCTGTCGAATGACGCGCAAAGTCTCTATAAAGTATTAGAAATGTGAATTCTTTAGAATAATTTTAGTAAAATCACTTGTTTTTTTTTTTTCGAAACAGTTCATTGGAGGTTATGAAAAAGCGCATTTTTTGTGAGAATTATACTAATTAAATATAAATATAACACTTGAAAAACATAACCCTCCTTCTTGCGCAGTCAGTTAAAATTGTGATGTTGATACACCACAAAACAAAATACAAACTCGTTTTGAAACTAAAACCTATTTCTACTCCAATTTTTCGCGTAAATGTAACCTAGAACGTATTTATTCATTCCCGAGTACAAGGTATGTGCTACGCTAGATATCCCGAGGGACAGCCGCTAACGAAGTGTATCCTCTCCAATTATACGGTGGCGAGTCTGTGGTCGCAAGCTGATACCTATGTTGGTGAGCTTACGTATATAGGTATGTATATAATACCCAGTATTGTTATCGATTTTGTACTCTATACCCTAAGCCTGGACGTAACTAAACGATAGCTTTTTGTGTAATGCATTTAAAATTAAAATAAACTGGTCAAGTGCGAGTCAGACTCGCCCACCGAGGGTTCCGTACAAACTAGTATATAAAGGGCGAAATTATAATTTATTTTATATTTCTCTTCATAAATCGAAAAATATACATCGTAAAAAAATTTAAAACCCCGTTTTAGTTTGTGCTAATGAAGCTCTTTCATATGATACCCCACATGATACGATTAAAGCACGCTAAAATTTGGACCCTCCTTCCTTGCATAAAGACGCTATTTTATTGTGATTAAATTAAAAATGTCCGGTTTTCGGATTAGTACAGTATAATAAGTCATTTCTGAGACCTCACGCTACACCAGCGCCTCCAGTGGCAAATTCAAATACGGTAGATTCAAATTCATTGATTACATTCACATCAAGGGACATTTATCTGGGTATTCTGTATTGAAACAAATAAATAATCAATGACTTGTAATGTACCTAGTACGCCGTTCAGCATACGGCACGTGGATATCTCTCGCATTAGGCAGCGGAACACCGGGCGCTTCTAAATTCAATTACCGTAGAGTGGCAGAATTAGTTTACTCGCGGGTAACTTTATTATTTGCACTTAGCGCTGCCTACGTGGTAACATTAAACAGTTCGAAGCTTTTCACTTGGCGCGTTAGGATAATAAGATGCTATAAATTAAATTATATTCATGCTAAAATTTGATTTGCAAAGGTTTTGGGGACTTTTTAGTTTTCACAGAACAGTTAAATTATTTTGGGGGTATATACCTAAGGGAAAAAAGTACCCATGGGTTCCACTATTTATTTCGCCACCTATCACAGGTCACTGATAGTTGCTCCAAATGTACTATAGAAATATTAAATAAACACTTGTTACTCATATTAATTTCTGTCATCCAACACATTCTTATTCATTCTAGACCATTGAGAGACCATTGCATTTTCGAGAGAAAGTATGTGCATAATTTCATTGAAAAACTTCTGTTTCTGTATTGCTATTATTCAGATTTAATTTCAAAATTATTCCGATCATTATTTTATAAATTAATGTAAAACATTAAGAAAACAGGGTTTTGAGCCATTAACAGTTTCTTTCAGCATCATCAAAGAAAACAGAAGTATTTTCTCTATTCTCAAGTTCTAAGTATGTCGTAAAGTTATTTCTCTGCGTCTAGGTGATAAAAAGCTGTTAGAGCTTAGGGGCCAGAAAACCTAACATAAAAAGTTACGTCCTTAAAAGTCGGTACATAAGTGGATGCTCCGTCACTATCATTTAAGATGGCTACTCGTTTGTCACGAGAAGTTTTTGGCATTATTCTGTGCCTAAGAAATGTTAACAACGTGAGGTTGTTGCAAGTCATGATTGCTTGTGGCATTCCGTTGTAATTGTGTATTAACGTATATAGGATAGTAATGTTGATCAACACATAAATAGGAGGACAGTAGCACGAGACATTGGCCTACATGGTCGATATGCATAGAAGAACCATTTTTGATGTGAACGACATTATATAAGCCAGATCTTTTTCCTACTCGTAATAATTTCATACCAAGACTTTATGGCAATTCAGCCGTTTTGCCTACCACGACCAAATTAAATGGAAATGGAAATTGCGTATTTAGAAGTCCGTTCTTTCAGTTTTAAAACAATAATAATTTTCCACGCACGAGATGCATCTCTACCTAGAGTTTTTCGGTCCCATGCTTTACCTATATGTCTGTTTGAACATAGAAAACAACATTTTGTCTATGGAGACGCCTGGTCGCTCTGTCGGGCACACACGCCAACGTACATGGTGGGGTGGCCTTTTGGCCCACTGAACTTTGTCGATTTTTCATATTGGCCTACTGTACCTTTTGGCTCACTAGACTTTTTGACTCAATGGATATTTTAGCCCACTGGCCCTTGTGCCCTTGAACAATAAGATGAATGCAACACGAACATAACATGTAAAGGCGGGAAAGCGCTTGTGATTTGCTACAACTTTTCAGAAAGTAGACTTTTATGTTATCATGCATGAAATATGGACGAGAACATTTAGTTAGCGAGTCATTTTCATAATAAAAAAAAAACTATAGAATAGTCTGCTATAGTCTGTCTAAGCATTGCTTCTCCTATAAAAAAAAGTTTTAATTGATATAGTGAAATCCTGCTTTTTTGTGCGAGTTATGTTATTCATTGAATACGCTTGAAATATTGACCTAGATTATTCACTTTGAAAATAAATAATTAAATAAAAATAAAATTAATATTTAATTTTTACTATTTCCCATACAACAAACGTGATTTTTGCCGTTTTATAGATAATGGTACGGAACCCTTCGTGCGCGAGTCCGACTCGCACTTGGCCGATTTTTTTTTACAAGTTAGCAGCCTCAGTCTCTGCCTCATAGAAGTGGCGGGAAGACGCTGGAGGCAAGCCAGTTTCAATTGGTATTTTTGGAAATCAATTGGGGAGGCCTATGTCCAGTAGTGGACTTCTTATGATGATGATTTTTTTTATCATAAAAATTGTATTGCTTAATGTTTTACAAACCAACTTCATAGATTATTAGAACAAAGCAAAAAATATTAAACTAATTATTATTGGATGACTTGGATGAAAGCAGTACTGAGCAAAACATCAATATTAATGTTATGTGTAGAAACTCGTTGGAAGTGTAAAAATATTATACCCAAACAGATCTAAAAATGAAAGTTTTCTCTAATAAAATGGCTACTACAGAAACCCATTTTTTACAATTTCTACATTTATTTCAGACCCTTGTAAGAAAAAACTTGTTCTATCAACCCCTCAGCTCTCCTCTCCACATAAACGCTATATTATACCGCAAAACTGTAAAGCGTCGTTGTCTGTATAATTTTCGTGGCGTCACACGGCGATACATAATCCTCACCATTCGCAAATGGCGTGTTATCACAGTGTTGCCCCGCTGCGTATCACATTATACCGGCCTGTGCCTAGCCTGGGACTGCGGCGACACACAGGCGACTAGTTTGCACTTTTTTTTTATAGAAAAACAAGCAAATACGTAGACTGTTTGACTTTCGATATCCATGGGCTAGGTGCGCATGGATAATTGCAACACGTCTGATGTAGCCGCTTCACTTATGCGGAGTAATGCTTGTATCTTTTTTGTTAATGAGGGGGAAATCTTTAAAAAATACCCAGCTGCATCAGAGTACAGTTGAGTTGATTTTGTACCCACACTTTGTGGCTGGTCACCCTCTTCGGTGACCTTGGTGACCAGCCACTATGGTTTGACGGATGGCATCTAGGTCTCCATAGGCTCACACCTATGCCCCCTGACTGTTGCTTGAGGCAACACTCCCGAAATCTTTCATTATTTTCCTCTATAAGGATATACGCCACTCTATATATTTGTCTTTCCTAACATTGCTTGGTAAAAAAAAAACCTTTTTAAAACACTCTTTGTTGATGCTCACCGGTAGGACCTTTGAATGAGTTACATTTCGCATCTTGAGACTCTGTGAAAAGACGCAATGTAATGTGCCTGAAATAAAGTACGCCGTATTTTTCAAGTGGCTTAGCTACGCGCCGTCGGAAATTCATTTAGCTTTTTTAGTTACAGTTCTTTGAGGCTATTTGCTCAAAATATTATTAAATACAGCTTGATGCATTACACTTCCAACAAAAATGCTGTTATAATGACTCTTGCAGCTGTGTTCTCAAGAACGTGTTAATAATATTTGTTTTACACTTGTTATAAATTAATCAACTTTGTCTTGTATCTTACGTTTTGCCTCGATAACAATACCTAAAGCTTTATTGAACGTATCAAGAATGCAAACCGAATACTGAACGCCATATTGAAAAACAGCCTCGTTTCGTATCTCGCCTTACCGTTATGTAATACGGCATATTTGTCAAATTGAGTGGAACGTGTATATAACGTAGAGATGTTTCACTGTAAAACTGCACGCCGCTCCATATCTACACCATTTACTCTCTCGTTCTGTCTTTCTGAACTCTACAAGCACTATATCTTTCTACTTTGTAATGGAGTGTGCATTTTTAGACTGCAAGATCTTCATTTGCAGTTATAATACAACGCTAGTCCTGCAGCAACGTCACCCCGTGTGTTTCTAGACTAACTCGGTAGTCATATTTGCATACAAAGTGCGGACACGGAAGGGACGCGCATTTTTCAGGAGCAAATAATGTACGTTAAATATTTTAACGGGACCCTTTCCTTCGAAATAGTGTCGATATTCTTTTATTTATACACGCCATATTGTCCGAGTTACGGCACTTGTTCGCTATGTTTATACTTACGGCCCTTTTGTTGGTTTATGGTTTTGTTTTGGTGGTGATTATTTAAATGTGGGCTTGTGTAATGTTATGTTATGGCTGTGGAAGAAACCCTTTCCCGCGTTCACTTACTTATCTGTTTTACTTAGTTACCTTATTTTGTTCAGTTTCTTTTCTCATTTTATTATGGAAACTAACGTGATTTTCACACATTTTTAAATAGATCACTGAACACAACAAAACAACATAAAAATGCGAAGCGTGTCACCGACCGAGAGTGACGTTTGCGCTTATCCTATGAAAAAGACCGCCGAATGCAGTTGAAACAATAGTAGGATATTTCTACTCAAAACAGACGTGAGTGACCCGTGGTTTTTATTTAAAAATATTCTTTTCTCATATATTTAGATTTTTCTCTATTCTCATTAAGGCCTTACAGCTCAGTTGGTAGACCATCTGTCTTGAAAGCTGTAGGTTATAAGTTCAATTCTACACAGGACAATCATCTAAGTTAAGAGCATAGATTTTAGACCTGCGTTTGTACTTAAGTATGTATTAAAAAGTGTGTAAGTATGAGATCATTTATTTGGTTCCCATATTACATGTTTTACTAAGTATGATGATAGATGTCGCTGTGTAAAAATGTTCACAACATAATCTATTTCGTAAACTTGCCTTGTGGCTCAGTTGGTAGTATGTCTACCTGCTAAGTTGTAGGGCGTGGGTTCAATCCCCATCCAGGACAAACATTTGTGTGATGACCATGGATGTTTGTTCTGTGTCTGAGTGTTTATTATGTTTAAAAAAAAAAGTATATATGAATTCTATCAGCCATCTAGTTCCATAGTACAAGCTTTGCTTAGTTTGGGCTAGATGGTGTTGTGTGAAATGTCCACAAAAAATATTATTTAGTACTTATTAAAATTTTATCTCTCTGTACAGTTTACTCGATGTAAACTGAAACTACTTGACGGATTTGGAAATACGAGTACATCATACTTGAAAATTAAACAAACTTACTATGTGAAGTTTGTTGAATCACATGTTTAATGTCGCCAGCGACATACGTCGCAATCGCGGGTACAGCTATGTAATATGTAAGTATACTGTTGGTGTTTCTAAAATAAATAAATAAATAAATACAGCTAGTGGAATTCATTGGCAAGAATTTTTCACTTAACTTAGAAAAGAGTTATTTAATGTACATTATTTATTTCGAAGATTTATTTCGATCGCAGAAAGTCAGCACAATACCACCCATTTCTCATTGAAATGCCAAAAATCCGTACTCAGTGATATCGGTCCACGTTCTTGATGCGTAATGCACAGGAATGAAATTATTCGCCGCCATCTCTGTTGGAATCTTCAAGGCTAGAGTGAATAGATATCTTCTAGATCGACGAGCTCCATCCTCGGCCACACACACCGTCGCTTAACATCAGGCGAGTTGGTGGTCAATCGTAAATGTATCTAACATAAAAACTATGTTACGCCTGTCTGTCTGTTGTGCAGTCTGTCTTTCCTGTCTGTTGCCTTCTCTGTTTCCTAAAAACTACAACCTTGACATTTTAAAGGCTAGAGTTAATATATTTGGTATCTTCCCCAAGCCACAAGATACTTTAGTACTGCCAGGCAAGTTGATAGTCATTTGTTCTAATTTATGTAAAAAATTGTAGCATATTTATTATCATAATTACTTATAGTTTAAAAAACTGAAAAAACCGACTTAAAAATACGCAATTTGTTTACTTGGTGTTACATCTTTAGTTGCACTGGTGTCAACCAAACTCCAAACTAGTAATTGCTTGTATTGTAATAGTTATTTGTGCAACAAGAGAGCAAAGTCGTTTTTTGCTGCGAGTGCTGATTTTGAATCCTGGGTGCGGCGAGGGATTCAAAGGCACGAGATGCAAAAAACTTTGCTCTCGTGTAACACACATAACTTTTCACTTCAGCAGCGAGAACACTTTAGGAGATAATAAATATTTACAGGTTAAATGTCAGTTTTATTTACAGTAAATACTTATTTTCGTTTAAATACAACATTATTGTTGTTTAACTTATGTTAAAAATTCAATAAATTACATTAAAAGACATAATTATCTTTTTGCAAAATTTCTTTAGTTAGTACGAAATTCCGAACGTGTTTGTCTTTGAGGTCGAATTCAAAATCGGAACTTCGAAAGGGCTGGTCTTTGTCTCTCTCTCTCTCTTTCTAATGGCGGGAAAGAGATAGAGTGTGAATGTTTCGAATTGTATGATTAACCCAAGGCTGAATAAGATATTCACGGCTTTCTGATTTTTTTTATTAAAAAGTTACTTTGTCTCACTCAGTGAGCAAAATCGCATTTTGCTCACCCTTCACTTCAGCTGGGAACCAAAACTTTTTAGGCGAATTTTGATTAAGTACAGAGTAGCCGCGCAAAGCAACGTTGACTGCCTCAAACGCCGGCAGTTTACTGACTACTACAAAATGAACGGGACGCTCGATCGGATCCGAGTAGGAGGCACTGCTACTATAGCCCCGCTTCACTCGGATCCGAGTGGTGAGCAAGGAATGTGTTAAATATTTTTACTTTGTATATTTTTCGGTTTATCAAGGAAAATATAAAAAAAAATATATGATTTCCCCCTTTTATTTAGTTTGTACGGAACCCTCGGTGGGCGAGTCTGACTCGCACTTGTCCGATTTTTTTTTATAACAAACCATATTTTAATACATAATCAACGACAGCGACACCTACTGAAGGCCTTTATCGGGCTGGGGCTTTCCTGATACGACTCACTCAGTTTTCAAAGAATCAAAGCGCTTCGATTGAATTTCACTCATTTTTACTTTCTTATCTATTTTAATATTTTTTTTCGGTGTAACAGTGCAAATTTCTCCGGAAGGGATATAGCGAATATCTTTCATGCTACTGTAAAAAAATGTTATCTAGGCCTAAACATTGTACAATTTTGTCGATTTTCTTACGATTTGAACCATAAACGATAACATTTTTTTTTAATTTTTTGGCATAAAAATCAGATAAAAATCGGATAATGCTTAGAGATAGAAATTAATTTCTAATTTCCCGGATAAGCGCTCGGTAAACGTTTATATTAAGCCAAGAAAATTCAAAAGGTATTGTCCGTGCGCTTGATTTTCGACATGATTACAAAGGTTGCTTGACCAGAAATTAGCCAGCTGGAGCAAATCGGTCAAACGCAAATTTTCATATTACAGGATGAAAAGTCGTAAACATTTTTATGTGTTTTCCTGGTTCCAATTCTCTTTTATATTTTATTTGACCGCGTATTTGAATGAACTAATAAAACGCCACTGCCTTTATTCAAGTAAAGGACTGTATCCCGAATCTCGAACCTTCTATCCTTTGATTCGACCCTTGGCTCTTTACTTCACGCTTTGATGAGTTCACTTCACTGTTGATAGACTTATTGACAAATGGATCACAATATCGTGAAGTGCTTTTGTATATAGCGTATTTTTTATAAGAGAAAAATATAGATAGAGAAACAGTCAAAGTTGGAGTGACGTTTCTGTGTGATTGATGGACCAGACCCTAGACCACTTTAATCATGCGTGATTTTCCTGAGTGACGATTTGGTCTAAGATTATAAGCGAGCATGAATTCTAGAATACTGAATGACTCACAAGATTTGTTTTACAATATGTTTTCAATGGATCGCCCCGCGCTCACTCATCACACCCCACATCCGAATTCCTTTGCTTTCGTTTCCTTTGTCTGTAATTAATAGAACGAAACAAAAGTTGAAGAGATTTTGGTTTTTTTCATCTCACAACTTTCTGATTCTGATTCGTATCGCTCAATTAACGGCAAATAAATTTTAGTAGTAAAAGCAACTTAACGTCGTTTTTTCCTCTAGCTACATGCTCCAGCAGCTTGGTGGAAACGATCGGACAACATGAATTTAGATGATTTTTTCTTCTACATTCAATTAATCAGAGTACTACAAAAAATAGCAATTTCAATTTTCCCAACTGGTAGAACATTTTATTATTATTTTACGATTTACTTTAAAACATTCGTCAACAATCATGCGGAGACGTACACGGCAACTAGTAACCAAATAGTTCTATAACTATTGACATTCAATGAACCGTTCCCAAAATCCGCAACTGGATTCCGTAGATTCGTTAGTTGGTCGCTTCGCTTCGCTTCACCGCTCCGTCCGCTTCGCTGCCGCATGTCGGTATACTTGCTGATGGATCGTTGCTCTACCGTACGAGATTTACGCTCTAAGGGAACTGTAGCCATACTTCCGGAATACCAAGTGAGGTACACAAGCTGCACAAATACTGCCGGTAATGGCTTGGTAGTTGGTGCGTTGGAATTCCGATTCGAAGCGTGTAGGTTCAATGAGCTGGAGTTAAAATCGTATCAAATGTTGTGAGGAAATTATAGCAGTTAATACAATAGTATATTAGGTGTAGTAGATACTTTTTGTGGTGGATGGGTTAGGCGTTTCAATACAACTCGCGTCTAGATTTGGCTTAAAATGGTACCCGCATTCACTTTTTTTGTTACAAATAAAAATTAAGACAAGCATCATATTTACCGGATGTTAACGCTTGCCCATTACAAAAGAATGCCATGTAGAACTGTAATCTTCCATTTTAAATCTCATTATGCTCAGAATTTTTTTCAATTTGAGGGTAGTTACCAAGCTTGCTGATTACAAACAAGTTCCCTAACAAGTTTCCTCGTGATATTTTCCTTCATTGACAACTTGCCTGGGCAAGTGCCTTTATTAACCATCATAACTGTAATCTGGAACGTAGCAAAATGTCAAAAGCCTCATACTAAAATTTCTCCTCAATTTTAGCGAGATTTCAGAATCTTGTCTCATGACAAAATCTTGACCGATATTGCTCATACTTAACATTTTTGTTTAGTATTACGACCGGACAAAAAAACTTTATCACTAATAACATGCGGCCTTTTCAATAAAAGAAATCGTTTCCACACAACAGATTTTTTAAACGGTTTTATTTTTCTTGCCCTGTTTGTTGTTTTTTGGGTCAAATTTAGTAATCGAAATTTGACCCCTTCCCGTTTGAATTGATCTGTTATTTGGTACACGCCTTGTTTAGATGACATTACAATAAAATATATTTAGTGGTGCTATTTTGGGGCGGCGGCCATATTGACTATTGATATATTCAATATGACTGCCGTCACAAAATGGCTGATTTCATATTTTTTACAACCCCCACAATATGGGTATCAAATGAAAGGGTTTTACTAGTAGAATACAGTACATACATTACCTTTAGCATTATCTTTCTTTTCAATAAAACCGTTTAACTTAAAAAGTTTTTAGCCAACAACCTAACATTACTTACGAATTAAATTCACGCTAGCAAAATTTAAATTCATTAGCCAAAGCCCAGTACATTCAGTGTAAGGATCAAACGAGACAACCGTCCTCGGAATGGGCACTAAGCGAGTTAACGAATTAATTAAACGTACATTACGCCGTATTGGTTAATTATACCGCTTATTATGCTGTATTGACGCAGTGTATCTGAATACAGTACATGTTCTTCGTACAAACACAAGAACTTTCAGATTAACTAAAGGGAAGTTATAGGATGGAGACATTTTACGAATGAAGATATTTTAAGAGCGCAAACATTTTAAGAATTCAGGCATTTTGAGAAACCAGACATTTTAGGAATGCAGATATTATGATAAAGCAGATATATTAGGATTGCAGACATTATGAGAAAGCAGACGTTTTAGAAATGCAAACCTTATAAATCAGAGCGAAATTCAGTGTTTTATCTACTCCGGTCTTAATATATTTCAATTGTTTATTTTGAAATGAACACCTTAAGAAGGCCCTTCCCGACGCATCGAAATATGACGCACGCGTGGTTAAAAGCTTATTGTTAGATTCAATGTTATGTTTGGAATAGAAGTTCTCCAAAAAAGATAGAACGCGCCAGAATCCTTTGGTCTGTCTGCTTTGGCCAATTTGCAATATGGTCGTGAAATCAATGGAATAAACGTTACCTCAGAAAATACGTGTTATAGAAAAATCCTGAGAATCGCATAATAAAAATGTTAGCTATTTGGAATTTTCAATATATTTACTAAGTTGTGTGGAAATATTACTCGTATTTTACATTTATCATCATCATCATATATTTCTGAGGTTATAAGCTGTCTAAGTTTGTGTATGGAGGCTTGCCCTAGATTTGTGCCTCATAGTTTTAAATTTTTACTAAGTTTTTTTTTAAAGTTAGAAAGCTAGATCTACTGAAAAAAATCTGTTATAGCAACAAATTTGAATAAAATATTGTTATTACGTCATAAATGTACGAGCTCTTGTATTGAAAGTACAACAGGTTGGCTGCTCTTAACTACATCGTAGTTCAAACATGTTTTTAAATCAGATGGAGAACGAAGTGTTTTGGTAAGACTGGTAAGTAGTTACATATATATATTTTAATCTGTTGAGCTTTTGAAGTAGTTTTCACACCCCAATGAGACTCGTCAATCTAGTAAAAAACTTATTTATTCAGCTTTGAAGATTATTTGACAATTCTAAAAATAAGGCTCACAAAAAGTGATTTTTTTAATGAAACCAATGAATTTACTGAAGGTACTGTAATATTGGCTTATTTTAATGAACAATGTTCAATGTTCGCGGCGAATTAGTGACGGTCTGCGAGCATTTCACAGCCCAGCGATCCCACTTCTGATACCAGCTCGATTTCAGACAGATTGACACAAGCGAGGTTAACTTTAGCTTCAATTTGGACATCAATCAACTGAAATGGAACGATCAAACAGCTTTTGTCCAACTTTATTGTAAGAAGCCTGTCTGGTAACTTTATATTTTATAGGAGAAATTTATTTTTTTCATTCTTTCTCCGACTCGCGAAGACGTTGATGCGATTTTTTATGACGCGAACTATCAATTTTCGTGTGATGAAAAATGGCTTAATATGAAATGAAATATCATGTTTTCTTATTTTTGAAGATAATTTTGTATTTGAATGTATAATAGCTCATCAAATAAGTAATTTTGTACTTAATGTGCTATTAAATAATATAATAAATAAATAAATTGAAGTGCATAAAAAATTACATTATCAAATTACTGGCAAATTAAAAAGTTTTGTTCGTTCGTGGAAGTTACGAAAAACGCATTTTTTTATTTTTGCGAGAATCGTATTATTATTATTACAAAAAAGTATAGCCCATGACACTCAGGCAGTGACGACGAATATAACGACACCTCGCACATCAAAATTGGTCAAGCCGTTTAGGTTGTGGGCGATCATATAGAAACATACATATATTAGAAAAACATGGGTTATGTTCTTCTTCTTCTTACGCAGTCGGATAAAAAGAGGAGAACTTTATAACGAGACCATCAATTTTGCGGGTGAGTATTGATAATTTTGACAAAAACATTCGATACATTTGAATATATGCAGTAGACCTCGCGAGTTTTTTTTATAACTTATACTTTTTACGTACGTACGTAACGTATTGTTTCAAAAAGTTTTTGCTCGCGAGCTCTACTGTTCGTAAAACTACTAGTATTAAGATTATAAGTAATTCCGAATTGTTAATACACACTCGTCATTGTTTGAGTTGAAACAATAGAGCTAGTAGGCAATTTCGGGTCGTGGTTAATTACCACTCTCATTCAGAATTGCTACATCTTCTTCCAATTTACCTTTGTAAACCTGTCCTATATTACAGCCATTAGTAACAAAGGGCTGTAATACTCCAATTTCCTTTGACCCTTCTATAAGGCCTTAAAGCACCTTGCAACCCAACCTATAGGCTGAGAGCTACCTGCCCAGATATATATTATTGAGACTATATTCGCAAATAATTGAATATTTTTTAACAAAAACAAAGTGTAACACGGGGACCGGGAGCTCATCTCATTTTCAAAAATTTATCTGTGCGCCTGATCGATGCGACGCGACGTGACCAAAATGCTGGCGCGTATCTGGCCTAACGCCAACAATTGCAATTCAACGTGGCAATGCGGTCAGCTTGCTGGGTACGCTGCCAACTGGTAGTGGGTTTGAGCATTTGGATTATCTTTAGACCTTTATCGGTCTGGGGTGATGGATGTGCTTTTTGTGTAGTAGTTTAGTTAGTTGAGTCTGTATATTGTTGTGTTGTAGTTAATAAAATCGCTTGCCATTTAAAAAAAAAATATAGGCTAAATTCGATATGTAAGGCTCAGCACACACAATAGAGTCGAGCGAGTTGGTGGTCAAACTTAATTCTTTTTGATGTAAAATAATAAATATTATTTAAAAAAACTGAAGCAACTGGCTTTCGAATATGTAATTTTGCTTACTTGGATGACATATTTTTCCAGTTATTTTGTTTTAAAACCCCATTTTGATTAAATTTCTATGGGACCTAAATCGGACCGAATCTAAAAGTATATCCTTTAAATGAAAAGAATTTTATAAATCTATATAATATTTATGAAAACATTTTATAAAACAGATAACGCGACTTATGCAATTATTATAGCACCTCATAAAGAACAGCCGCCACCTCTCCTCATATACATTACACATCATCACCGCACCACAATTGGGTCTCCATAATTCCCAATAAAAATAAATTCGGGCAATCATCGGCAGAGTTACAACTGAATCAAATTGCCAATAAAAAGTCCAATTATCAAGAACCCTGGCGATCGCGACTTGTTGCAGACTATTCAGTTACGTCAAGGGAAACGTTACGTTTAACCGACTTCCAAAAAGGAGGAGGTTTTCAATTTGATTGTATGGTTTTTTTGTATGTTTGTTACGCAATTACTCCGCCAATTATGAATTGATTTTGATAAATCTTTTTTTTTTGTTAAAAATGTACACAAAATGTGTGTAAAATGTTTGTAAATGTATGTGTAATCTATTTGCATCCAGTTTGAATGGAATACGAGCTCCGATGGACGAATGTTCTATTCTGTTTATTCTACTATGTTTATTTTTACGCAAAATCCTTCTGTTTGCTTTTTTACCCGACTGCGCAAGGTGTGCTATGTTTTCGCGTGTAGGTATGTTTGTATGTATGTTTCTAATTTTGATGCGCGAAGTGTTTTTGGATTCGTTTTTATTACATTTTTAGGAGCCTATTCTTGACGCTATGTTTGTCTGTCTATCTGTCCTACACTTGAACAGCTGTATATTTTGAACGATAACAGATAAGTCTCAAAATTGGCAAGATTGTAGAGTTTACTTTGATATAAATCGACAAGTATTTAAAACTGGTCAAGTGCGAGATAAGTTGGCGTAAATATTTTTTTTTTA
Organism: Lycia hirtaria; assembly: GCA_947563715.1. NCBI lineage: Eukaryota > Metazoa > Arthropoda > Insecta > Lepidoptera > Geometridae > Lycia > Lycia hirtaria. The sequence goes on from OX387375.1 coordinate 34,948,107, forward strand.
TAAAAACCCTAAGATTAAGCCTCCTTGATGATTCCACAAAAAATAAATGAATGATGACCAGTAAATGTGTCCTTGACATTCGATATTTTTGGATGTTTTACACACTCCTAATGCGGGATAGTGCGGGTTCAAGTCCCGTCGGATGTGTGTAATTTTTGAACTGTCCATAAATTTATTTCCTTGACAGTTGGTGTCACGTGATATAAACTTAAAGTAAATGGTACTATTAAAATATCTTTGCATCAAGAAAATAGGACTATTAATACTTACTTATTTGAATGTTTAATTAATACTTTAAAATTAATTTAAATTAATACTTACTTATTTAATTGTGTGCGAACGCCTAGCACATATCAATGCCTGCACTATACCTATACTGTAGAAAATATGTGAGGTTACAAATATTCTTAGACTATATAAAGAACATTTTGTTGAGTAATTAGTAGGTGTTAGTGTTCATGTTCGTGTAATTTGTGTCATGCATAAGAGTACGGAAGCTTCGGGGTGCGAGTCAAACTCGTACTTTGCCGGATTTTTATTTTTTGCAATAGTATATCTCTGGCGAAAAAAAATGCGCTTTGTAGCCTCCAATGAAATTTTTTCGTACTAAATAAGTGATTTTACAAATAATATTCTAAAGAATGTCCATCAAAATAAATTACACAATAGCTTTGCGCATACTTTCTCACAAAAATGTACATTTAACAGCATCACCATCTCAGCCATAATGTGGTGGCAAAGCTTGTAAAGCTTATTTCCGACTATATGTTAACGTCGATCTGAACAGAAGGCGTTAGCATATTTTTTTATCGGGAATTTAATTTATCGTGATCGTCTGAGTAAAGGTCATCATTATTTGGATATGCAGTGGGCCGGCGCTCGGTCTATCGAGCAAGCCGATTACGTCCGAGTATAGCGTGTGATTGTGATATTGTGTTTGATATATGGGGCGCTATACCAATTGCATCGTCAGTCTTCCAGAGCCCGGTCCTTCTCCATATATGTGATATATGTATATTAATATAAGGTGTGAGTTGCATAATTCTTATAAGAGTGGAAGATGTATAGCATAACAGGTCTCGGGGGACTGGTACATAATGGCGGCACAAGTGATATCTGTCGACAACTAGCCAATCCGTCAACCTCCGGAGAGCCTAAGATCCTTCGGAATCCCCGATTGGGGCAGACCGACAGGAGTGTGCCTAGCACATCTTTGGCGAGAAATACCACCTGCCTTAGCGTGCGAACGCTTTACCGGGCTACCCACAGCCCTCATAATAATATTGCACCCTGGGTTTTTTGAAATAATATAGGCAAAGTTGATGGCCACCAACAGCGGCAGGTGGTCGCCATAGGGCGTACGCTTTGCGTCGCAGGGAGGACATGTTTGGGTGGAGTGCGGGGCTACTGCTGTGACAGTCCCGAGGTACGCATAGGCGTACAAATATGATGTGACTCAAGGACCAGGCGCTAATAGGACTTTGCGTCGGCCCATACACATCCTATATCTACGAACCAAATTAATTATAAAATGAGTTCTATTATGTTGTTCAATTAATCCTTTAGTATAAAAGAACTAAGTCATTTAGGTTGTGCGCATGAGAGCTAACTTGAGAAATAGAAGTGCAAATCATTATCGACTACGTTTCTGCGGGCGTATACGCTGTCATTACGTGTATGAACGTAATGTTTACATACGTACAAACAAACAACAAACAAACCTGACAAACATACATACTTATGTAGTCGGACATACCGACTCGGGATACTCTGTTTAATAAAAGATTCGAAGCATAATATATATACCTTCATAATTGTACTTAGGTACTATATTATTGTAGCTTACACGAAATGTGTAAGCATGTAACACACATACATACGGTCGTGAGCCTTGTAGACATACATACATGTGTGGTCGTTATGAGATTGATCGAATCATCATTATAACAAGGCTTATATTTATGGTCACTGTCTCAACCTCAGGCTATAAGCCTCCTATTGAACACATCAGGCAAATCTGGCCTTAGATTAGCGAAATAAATTCAGCTAGATAAATAATTAGGGTCAGGTCGTCTTATGAGGCTAGGTCAAGTTTAGCCAGTCGCATCCTTATTGACATAAAGATCTAGCTAGGCTTTGCTCAATAATAGAAATAGACTATGATATTTATCTGATTTATACAAATATTTAGATATACTCACATCTTATCTCCCTCTGCGTGGTAAGCGCGTCGGTTACGGCAGCATCTGTTCCTAGGCCTAGATCTAGTCTTTATGGGACGATAAGTATGATCTAGTTATACTAGATCAGCGATTTCCCAACAATTTCTTAGTAAATTAACAAATAATAATAAATAAGTAACTCTGAGACCCGAGTAAATACTAGTAGTACGTTTAGCTCTATTTGATTTTGGGAATTCGCTTCTCTATACTTTAGTGCAAGAAAGGTAAATAATAACCTAGTAAATTAAACAAAGAAATTAAGGCGATAAAATGTTTATTCGTTCAATTCGTGATATTATTGACTCGCGTTTAGGGTCATTGATTTTATCTTCGAATGACTTTATCATACTTTGCAAATTGTGATGACAATTGCAAAGAAGGATCGATTGACTCCTACAGGTAATACAGACAGAAAGCAACCGATCTAACGAAAACTGTCTGCCCTGATATACATATGTGTAGTTATAATATACCACACGCACGCGATCGCCAGTCATGGAAATGAATTTATTTACAATCCCAAGTTTTGTCTCTCCACTCCGAGTAATTAATTGTATTGGCCGCGATTAAATATATTTTATTGGTTCTACATTTAAATTAATAAACTTTAACTATAGTTCAGGCCATTGTACATTGTTACTTCGTACGGCAAGTTTACTATTGTAAATCTTTGGATAAAACGTACATTAATTGTATGGTGTCAATTAGATTGAGCAGTATAGTCCGTTCCAAATGATGTTCATGATTTAACTTGTTTCAACAATAACATAATTGACCATGTCGTTACATGTTTTCGGCCTTACTTAACTTCATTAATATATCAATTAAGCCAGTCACTAGTTTATCATAGTGACATAGAGGTAAACTCTTAGTATGTAAGAATATAACAACACAAGCGGCTTCTAAATATAATAAGAGGCGTAGGTGTAATTAATTATTTTAAATTTATATTATTTTCGCGCTCGAGAGAGGAGAAGTTTTATAACATAATATATTATATATTTACACTCAACCGTAAATTGCTAATACAAATACACATGTAAAATAATACATTTAAAGCAAGATCTAGTCGCATCGATCAGTGTAAATTACTGTTTATTTGCAGTTGGTTTGTAATATGATAGGTTAAGATTCATCAACAGATTTAGGTTTAATAACAGTGCGGGACTATTTACGTTGCTTTTAATGTAAAGTAGCGTATCGATTGACACCTACAATATTATAGACAAGAAATTGTCGTAATAATAAGAAAACCGACTTACATCAGGATATAAAGATAATCGGTGTTATTAGGTCGATAAACAACACTAACTTGACCCCAATTATCGCCAGACAGACATGTCGCGTATGTAATATATTTTATACGCCATAAACAAGTACATGTTTTAAGGATACAATCAACTAAACCCAATCGGCAATTGTACATGGCCAGGTAAGGAGCAGGTATTTATATCTAAATGTATTATATTATAATTATCAAATCAATTATACGATCCAACTTTTATACTGTAAGTACTGGCGTAATCTAGGTACAAGTAGGTATCTCAGTGGGTTTTACGTTACCAACACTCCCTCACTCGTGATCTGGAACCACTGAATATATATATATGTTACAACACTGACTATATGTATAACAGTTAAAATTATGTTTCAAAATCATATCACTGAGCAGAAACGTGTAACCACTTGCAGGACTCAAATCGAAGTGCCCCTTCATCTCCCTACTTTCGGTTGAACCTTAGGCGAGTCCCATAAATTGCCTTTTTTACGACTTTAAACAAACTATCCTTGTCTAACATTCGGAAATGTAGCTATCTCTCAAATTGCATATTCCCTGCAGTGTCTGAGCAATTGTCTCTTGACTCGAACTTAATTATGTTTCGTGGAACTGGGAAAAAAAATAAAGTGGGGTGAGGCAAAAAATTACCAGTATTGTATACCAGTACATATTCCCCCCTAAATATTTCAAACCAAAGTATAACTTTGTTAGGAATATTTATCAGTTAATTTGAACGCAGTGTGTACTGTTATGCAAGAATTATATTCATTGTCGACCATCAAACATTTCTCACAAGTCAAGAGACAAAAGAAACCATGACCCATTCATAAAATAGCGAGCCGAGGCTCTCCCAAGACCCGTTTTACTCGCCGTTCAAGCGCCAGCTGATTTTGCGCACGCGCGTCTGAACGCATCCCTTTTTTTTTCAATAATAGAAAACTGGTAATTTTTTTTCATAAAACTATCGTAACTTTTTAACAAAACTATCGTGGGTATTCATTTAATATCTATGTATAGTGTCTAGTTTACACACGATATTATTTAGTCATGAACCAGTTACCCAGGTCATGGAACAAGTTTTATGATTCCCCTTAGACTTAGCAAAATCTGTCCCCCCGAGACTCTACAATAAGCCCGTTAAAGTAAGGTAAATTATATAAAACTTACAATTTCTTATAACAATAAATGAAGGAATATATATTGGACAAAATTAAAGAATTTTGTAAGTTGTTACTTGTCATTAGACGATTCTGCTCAGTATGTTACAACAACAGCTATAAAGTTACACGTTATAAGACATAGTATCTAGTATAGCCTAATTTAATACTGCCTTTATACGACAAAACTAGTGTAGTGAACGTTCACTTGATATTATACAAGAGTAATTGCTAGTTAAGAAATACCGTTTAAACATTATTATCATCATCATCATAGGTCTTCTTTCATGATATCAATTATAAGCAGTGTCATGAAACATTTACACATAATTTAACTACTTCTAAACAATTAGGTACACCAATAAATTTGAGACGCAATCAAAGTTCATATAAAAGTATTTGTGAAAACCATTTTCTTCGGGTCCATAAGCAACTGAATTCACTATTATTTCTTGAAAAAAAAAACGATTCCGTTGTGGAAGACTCCAATGATGGGTCTCTTCCCCCCATCATCTTCAGGATCGAATGGCAGGTTTGCCCGCGGCACAGGGTGCGAAGACACGTGTAAGGCCCTCTCCCCACAAGACCTGGATGCCTAGGTCTCTCGTAGACTGGATTGGCTCCCGTGGTTGAAAGCAATGCACCGATGTATGAAACAGAATTAATGAATTTGTATATAAAAATTCAATGACGACAATAATAACCTTTACGGCCGCCATCTACTGCGTATCGTAATGCAGTGATAACCTTTAATCTCCTTGCAATTATTAGTATCATGAGGTACTAGTTAGTACCTTCTAATAGTATATAGTCCAAATTATGATCAGAGTCATCAAATTCATCAATCCTGATGATAAGTTGGAAAAATATATGTAATATTCATGGGTTTGCGTTTCTACTGACATCATCATCATCAGCATCCTCATCATCAGCATCATCATCATCATCATCATCATCTGATGCCTCTCCACTACTGGAGGTTCGCCGTCACCTTAACTAATTCATCCTTATATTGTTATTATTGTATAGCCTTAAAATAAGTACTATATACAGTAAATTTAATTAACACTCAAATATTATAGTGTATGCTATTAATGATTTGCACTTATCATCATTTTATTTGTGTATTATTTCATACAAGGATCAAGTCCATTGTGAAAATACTTTATATTATATACATATATGTATATTATTATATTTGAATAATAAATTTGGATTTTGATTCGATAATAGATATACAAATTAAACATCCATAGAAAGAATATCTTTGTCATAATCTTTGCATCAAACTTCCTCCTTTTCCAACAACCATCATTTCTAGCACATGTATTTGTATTTCTAAAGGATAACGGTGCCAAATAACTTAATTTTGCTAAACTAAAATATATTTAAGCCAAGCTGAAATACCCATGTTTCAAAATAGAAAGGCACCAAGTTCACTTCTGTCTGGTAAAGTGTATTTTGCACTTCTCATAACCTTAGTGTACACGTGTAAAACGACAAATTGTGTGAGAGAACGATTTAGATAGCATTTTAGATTTATCACATTCCTTTCTCGGTATGTATGTATACATTTTTTTATTTATTTCTAAACACAGAGTAAAACTCGAGAAAACTAGATTATATTTCTGATCGTAGTAAAAAACATTTTATCTTGTTATCATGATATTTCATTATGTACTATTCCCGATAACCATTATAAATATTTCGCATGGCTCTGGCTTTCTCTTCAAAACAATTCCAGGATGATATTATCATAAAAAGGCGGCTGCACGTGGTGAGTCCTACGACAACAAGCTACAATGGGTTTTACTACCCTTTGTGCAAACAGATATTGTTTTACTGCTCAGACAACTATGTTTTAAACTCTCTAATAGTTCCCTTTTTCTTGTGTCTTTTATAATTGACTTATCGCCGACTGCGCGGGAGTAATAAACTCACATAGAAGTATATGACACTGGTCGTTCACCAAACTATGAATTTCCTGGTTATTCTACAGAGACATTGTTCTGCTTGACAATGACTCTAAAATTAACAATTTTGATGTTCAAAGAAAGCCACGCGCATATGTCCAGCTTTTAAAACTTTAAACAAAGGCATTGTGATTGAAAGATTGCTCAAATCCTACACCTTAATAACAATAGGTTGTAAAACTCAGTTCGCTGGCCAACAGATACTTTTTATTATGTCTTCCTTAAAATATATAATATTGGATTCGAACCAACTAGTATCTGGCGATAGGTTTTGTTGTCCGACTGTTTTGTTAGACGAATTTCTATCAGAACAACTGAAGAGCTATATTTAATTTTAAATAAGCTAATCCATACATAGTATGTTTTAAAGCCAACTATAAGTCCCACGATATATCAGTCCAGGTCTTTTAGGTTACCTAGATATACCGATGATTGCAGTATATCTTTTGTTTGTGTATTAAGAAACATAATTAAGGCCAAGCTTAGGTTTTTGAGTTAATTCCTCCTCCATTAGTTTCTGGCCATAGTCACTCTAGGAATTAGCATCAGGAATACTAAAATTGCATAAGCATCAGACATGATACGTTTCATTACCTCCTTGTTGTGTAATGGTAAAAGTATATAAGCGGACTAATTTAATCCATCATTATCATCATCAGCCTCAAATACAAGATCCGTCACTTCCTTACTTCTACTTTAAATAGGGTTCGAAATCCTTATATAAATATATCTAAGCGTATCTTGCGCTTATCTACCTACATCATCATCATTAGTTTGAATTTATTATTCATCATTAATATTAAATAAGGATTAGTTACCGAACAATTATCTGTTTTAAGGTAACCTGCTCACTCATCAATAATTTGAGTAATTCCACGAATAGTAAACATGTATTCTAGACTTATAATTAGCGCGTTACATATGTCTGATTACATTTATAAATTTAGTTTAATTCTCTCATCGCATTGTCTCCTTATCACAATTTATCTGAAAGTATTTAGAACTGACTAAGTTTGACACGCCTTTCCCATAAGAAACATGTGTTTATGCATGAGTACGTGTGCATCGTGTGCATATAAGCGTGTGTATGTTTTGTGTGTGTAGTTTGAGAAAGCAAGCACTTAAATACTAAAAGTAAGCACTGAAATACTACTAAGCAAAGCATGTCACAAAGTAGGCACCGTTTCCATATTAAGATTAATTGATCTTTCAAACACCGGTAATTTTAAAAGATTAATTATCTATTAAAAAATAACAAGATTACAATATTGTCTAACATTGATTTTCTTATAGTCATCAAATTCTGTACAAGTACAAGTTATGACAAGGATACTCATTGTTATTTGTGATCGTCTAGTATAAAATCTACGTTGTGTTTTTTTTTGTTTAATATGAACTTCGTCGTATTGTAAATTCAATACGGAGCTGAAGTTTTGGTCACTAACACCAATTTCTGGCCTATTTATAGGCCAAATTATTATAATTTTAAAATTAAACCCAGGATTTAGGTCAATATCCTGGTCCACCGGGACCAATTTCTGTGGTGGCAAAGCTTGTAAAGCTTATTTCCGACTATATGTTAACGTCGATCTGAACAGAAGGCGTTAGCATATTTTTTTATCGGGAATTTAATTTATCGTGATCGTCTGAGTAAAGGTCATCATTATTTGGATATGCAGTGGGCCGGCGCTCGGTCTATCGAGCAAGCCGATTACGTCCGAGTATAGCGTGTGATTGTGATATTGTGTTTGATATATGGGGCGCTATACCAATTGCATCGTCAGTCTTCCAGAGCCCGGTCCTTCTCCATATATGTGATATATGTATATTAATATAAGGTGTGAGTTGCATAATTCTTATAAGAGTGGAAGATGTATAGCATAACAGGTCTCGGGGGACTGGTACATAATGGCGGCACAAGTGATATCTGTCGACAACTAGCCAATCCGTCAACCTCCGGAGAGCCTAAGATCCTTCGGAATCCCCGATTGGGGCAGACCGACAGGAGTGTGCCTAGCACATCTTTGGCGAGAAATACCACCTGCCTTAGCGTGCGAACGCTTTACCGGGCTACCCACAGCCCTCATAATAATATTGCACCCTGGGTTTTTTGAAATAATATAGGCAAAGTTGATGGCCACCAACAGCGGCAGGTGGTCGCCATAGGGCGTACGCTTTGCGTCGCAGGGAGGACATGTTTGGGTGGAGTGCGGGGCTACTGCTGTGACAGTCCCGAGGTACGCATAGGCGTACAAATATGATGTGACTCAAGGACCAGGCGCTAATAGGACTTTGCGTCGGCCCATACACATCCTATATCTACGAACCAAATTAATTATAAAATGAGTTCTATTATGTTGTTCAATTAATCCTTTAGTATAAAAGAACTAAGTCATTTAGGTTGTGCGCATGAGAGCTAACTTGAGAAATAGAAGTGCAAATCATTATCGACTACGTTTCTGCGGGCGTATACGCTGTCATTACGTGTATGAACGTAATGTTTACATACGTACAAACAAACAACAAACAAACCTGACAAACATACATACTTATGTAGTCGGACATACCGACTCGGGATACTCTGTTTAATAAAAGATTCGAAGCATAATATATATACCTTCATAATTGTACTTAGGTACTATATTATTGTAGCTTACACGAAATGTGTAAGCATGTAACACACATACATACGGTCGTGAGCCTTGTAGACATACATACATGTGTGGTCGTTATGAGATTGATCGAATCATCATTATAACAAGGCTTATATTTATGGTCACTGTCTCAACCTCAGGCTATAAGCCTCCTATTGAACACATCAGGCAAATCTGGCCTTAGATTAGCGAAATAAATTCAGCTAGATAAATAATTAGGGTCAGGTCGTCTTATGAGGCTAGGTCAAGTTTAGCCAGTCGCATCCTTATTGACATAAAGATCTAGCTAGGCTTTGCTCAATAATAGAAATAGACTATGATATTTATCTGATTTATACAAATATTTAGATATACTCACATCTTATCTCCCTCTGCGTGGTAAGCGCGTCGGTTACGGCAGCATCTGTTCCTAGGCCTAGATCTAGTCTTTATGGGACGATAAGTATGATCTAGTTATACTAGATCAGCGATTTCCCAACAATTTCTTAGTAAATTAACAAATAATAATAAATAAGTAACTCTGAGACCCGAGTAAATACTAGTAGTACGTTTAGCTCTATTTGATTTTGGGAATTCGCTTCTCTATACTTTAGTGCAAGAAAGGTAAATAATAACCTAGTAAATTAAACAAAGAAATTAAGGCGATAAAATGTTTATTCGTTCAATTCGTGATATTATTGACTCGCGTTTAGGGTCATTGATTTTATCTTCGAATGACTTTATCATACTTTGCAAATTGTGATGACAATTGCAAAGAAGGATCGATTGACTCCTACAGGTAATACAGACAGAAAGCAACCGATCTAACGAAAACTGTCTGCCCTGATATACATATGTGTAGTTATAATATACCACACGCACGCGATCGCCAGTCATGGAAATGAATTTATTTACAATCCCAAGTTTTGTCTCTCCACTCCGAGTAATTAATTGTATTGGCCGCGATTAAATATATTTTATTGGTTCTACATTTAAATTAATAAACTTTAACTATAGTTCAGGCCATTGTACATTGTTACTTCGTACGGCAAGTTTACTATTGTAAATCTTTGGATAAAACGTACATTAATTGTATGGTGTCAATTAGATTGAGCAGTATAGTCCGTTCCAAATGATGTTCATGATTTAACTTGTTTCAACAATAACATAATTGACCATGTCGTTACATGTTTTCGGCCTTACTTAACTTCATTAATATATCAATTAAGCCAGTCACTAGTTTATCATAGTGACATAGAGGTAAACTCTTAGTATGTAAGAATATAACAACACAAGCGGCTTCTAAATATAATAAGAGGCGTAGGTGTAATTAATTATTTTAAATTTATATTATTTTCGCGCTCGAGAGAGGAGAAGTTTTATAACATAATATATTATATATTTACACTCAACCGTAAATTGCTAATACAAATACACATGTAAAATAATACATTTAAAGCAAGATCTAGTCGCATCGATCAGTGTAAATTACTGTTTATTTGCAGTTGGTTTGTAATATGATAGGTTAAGATTCATCAACAGATTTAGGTTTAATAACAGTGCGGGACTATTTACGTTGCTTTTAATGTAAAGTAGCGTATCGATTGACACCTACAATATTATAGACAAGAAATTGTCGTAATAATAAGAAAACCGACTTACATCAGGATATAAAGATAATCGGTGTTATTAGGTCGATAAACAACACTAACTTGACCCCAATTATCGCCAGACAGACATGTCGCGTATGTAATATATTTTATACGCCATAAACAAGTACATGTTTTAAGGATACAATCAACTAAACCCAATCGGCAATTGTACATGGCCAGGTAAGGAGCAGGTATTTATATCTAAATGTATTATATTATAATTATCAAATCAATTATACGATCCAACTTTTATACTGTAAGTACTGGCGTAATCTAGGTACAAGTAGGTATCTCAGTGGGTTTTACGTTACCAACACTCCCTCACTCGTGATCTGGAACCACTGAATATATATATATGTTACAACACTGACTATATGTATAACAGTTAAAATTATGTTTCAAAATCATATCACTGAGCAGAAACGTGTAACCACTTGCAGGACTCAAATCGAAGTGCCCCTTCATCTCCCTACTTTCGGTTGAACCTTAGGCGAGTCCCATAAATTGCCTTTTTTACGACTTTAAACAAACTATCCTTGTCTAACATTCGGAAATGTAGCTATCTCTCAAATTGCATATTCCCTGCAGTGTCTGAGCAATTGTCTCTTGACTCGAACTTAATTATGTTTCGTGGAACTGGGAAAAAAAATAAAGTGGGGTGAGGCAAAAAATTACCAGTATTGTATACCAGTACAATAAGAAGTCTACGTGCTACGTGCCCTGCCCACTGACACTTCAACTTGCTAATCCACTGTGCTATATCGGTGACTTTTGTACGTCTACGTATCTCTTGATTTCTGGTTCGATCTCGTAGAGAGACTCCGAGCATAGCTCTCTCCATATCTCGTTGCGTGTCCTTGAGCTTCCTTATAAGGCCCATAGTTAGGGACCACGTTTCAGTGCCGTATGTCATCACTGGTAACACACACTGGTTGTAAACTTTCGACTTGAGGGACTGGGGAATATTGGACGAGAAGATGCTTTTAAGTTTCCTTGTATGAGAGAACATGATTGTATGTAAATAACAATCATGAAGCGGTTTTACTGTTATTATCACAGACAAAAAAATTCGCTACGCTGTTTTTATTAAGTTATTGAAATATTTACATTTTGTTTTAGTTTTTAATTTCGTATCATTTTGTTTTGCCGTATTGAGTCTGATCCGCGACAGCATATCAAGCGTAAAATAAACGTAAGTTACAGTACGAAAATAGCTCTTTTGCAGTCGGGTATGTTGTTTTCCTTTTAATATTATATACGTATTCGAAGAATTCCTTTATAAAAACGTTTTAACATTAGCTGATTTCATATCGTAATAGTTTGACTAAACTTGTCTTGACATGTTTAATGATAATATAGCAAAGTGATGACTAGACCGTTCTTGGGTGATTCGCACCGCGGTTCGAACCACTTGCGGTGCGAAACGCCGAAGTACCCGTGATAACACCTTTTTTCATTTCAAACATTATTGAAAAATCACAGCAGTTTATTTATTTGTTTATTTTAGTTAAAACATTCACAACAATTTCATAAGAAAGCGTAAAATGTTTTATTTGTGATATTTTTTTAAATATTTCAATGACGTCATAATCTAAAACCGAATTGTTTTAACGAATTTTCAAGCAAAAACCGCGAAAAGTTTAAGTCGCGAATGAATTGGTTTCTTCTAGGTAAGCGCGCTCCATCGTAGACCACACATCACAGATCACACATCGTACATCGTAGTAGTAAATAAATAAATAAATAAGTGGAGTGGACCGCAACGTCGCTTAACATCAGGCGAGTTGGCAATCAAGAGCAAACCTATTTATACAAAAAAAAAACATAACCACGAACCTGAATTGTAGATGCCTCCTAAGATTGCAAATTAACTGTAAAAATAACTGTCTGCATTTTGCTACTCAAAACATTCAAAATAAGTATCTAAGTATATAAAAAAACAATGTAACCGACTGCAGAAAAGTAGTGTTTTTAGTCTTATGATTTCGTAACACATGATACGCTGTTGAGTGTACGTTTTATTGTGAGAAAGTATTCGTAAAATCGCTGTGAAAGATTTTAAATGCGCATTCTTTAGAATAATTCTAGTAAAATCACCTGTTTATTACAAAAAAAATGTAGAAAGTTACGAAAAAACGCATTTTTTTTTCATTTTTGTGAGAGATGTTTATTACTATTACAAAAAAATTGCCTAACACTCAGGGAGTGAAGATGAATCTAACGACACCTCGCATATCAAAACCGGTAAAGCCGTTTTGGCTATATAGGCGATCAAATTAGAAACATACATAAATACCCACTACATGCATACACATTATACAAACATACGTACACTCTAAAAACATAACCCCTCCTTCTTAAGTAGTCGGTTAAAAATAAAAACAAATGCTACACGTGTACAAAAGTGCGATACACTATAAATTATATTTTATCGCGGATCAGACTTAATACGGCAAAACAAAATGATACGAAATTAAAAACTAAAACAAAATGTAAATATTTCAATAACTTAGTAAAAACAGCGTAGCAAATTTTTTTTGTATGTGATAATAACAGTAAAACCGCTACATCATTGTTATTTACATACAATCATGATCTCTCATACAATGAGTTGAGACGTAATTCCTACAATCAGTCGCCTAAACCCACGGCTCGGCCGGCTCGGTCACGGCTGTTTTGAGTGAGCAGACTGACCTTTAGTATACTCACGACTTGTGAGCCACTAACTTGGTGATATCTCGTCTAATTTTGTTTTATCGCTCTTAACAACGGATAATAATTAATTTTTACCGATAAAAAGTGAGCTCGGATAATAATAGACTGCTAAATAAATTAAGATGAAGATATGTTTGTAGTGCCTATCTTAAAGTGGTGTATAATTTATGAGTGGAAGTAAATGACAATTTAAACTATGATTTTCTTCGTACTTTTATGTTTTTGTTCGGTTTTGACATATTGTTACTATAAAAAACAATCAAATTATTGGAAAAATAAGAATGTTGTTCAAGCAAATGGGATTATATGGAAGTTTATAACTGGTAATCGTTCCCTACCAGAACATATTAAAGAAGTGTACGACGCACATGACACCCACGTTGGGATATTCTTTGGAGCAGTACCCGCCCTCATCGTGAAAAATTTAGAAGACATTCAAGCTGTTCTTGCGGGTGATTTTCAAAGTTTCTACAGACGTGGCTTTGAATTAAATGCTAACGATCTTTTAGGTGACAACCTTCTTTTCATTGATGACTTCAAAAGATGGAAATGCGTTAGACAGAAACTTTCCCCTGTTTTTACAAGTTCCAAACTAAAGAATATGTTTTACATACTTGACAAATGTGCGAAAGATTTTGTGGATTTACTAAACGACGATGAAAATATGAGAAAAAAACCTTTCCATGCACTTTACACGTATACAACAGCTGCATTAGGTGCTGCAGTTTTTGGCATAGACACTAAATCCACAAAAAGCACCATGGACTCACCTTTCATTGACATGGCTTGGAGATCAGTAGAGCCATCGTTTAAATTAAATTTAAAAATCATCGTAAATAGGCTATGGCCAACACTATTTCGCTGGCTAAACTTGAAAATATTCGGAGAATTTGAAGAATTTTTCATAGGTGCTGTAAGAAAAGTAATTGAAACTCGTCGCAATATCCCTGAGAAAAGACATGATTTTATTGAAATTTGCCTTGAATTACAAAAAGAAGGAGTCATTCAAGATGTTCAAACTGGTTATGAAGTACAGCCTACAACTGAAGTACTAGCTGCACAAGCCTTTTTTTTCTTCATCGCCGGTGCTGATACATCAGCAAACACAATTCATTTTGTTCTATTAGAATTAGCTGGTCAGTCAGATATTTTGAAAAAGGTTCACGAAGAAATTGATTCAGTCTTTGAAAGCCTTGAGTCATTAACGTACAATGATATTGAAAAGATGCAATATTTAGATATGGTGTTATCGGAATCAATGAGAATGTATCCAGGTATAGCGACACTGCAAAGACAATGTACCAAAGACACAGTACTACCGGGGTCTAAAGTGAAAATAGAAAAAGACACCGAGGTTTTAATTCCGATATATGGTATACACAGAGATGAAAGATTTTATTCAAACCCCAATGTGTTTAATCCGGAAAGATTTTCTCCACAAAATATCTCAAAGATACAGAATTACAGCTACTTACCGTTTGGAGAAGGAAACAGAATATGTATAGGTAAGAATATACAATGAATAAGAACAATATTTTTTGATTATGTATTACGTCAGTAACATACAATTATCTTTTTAGCATATGAAATGATATTAAGAAACCAGGTCGATACCTGCGATGCGATCATCCAAATGCAGTTTAAAGCTTCATAAGCTTCAGCTATGCAAATATACATTTCTGTTTATTTGCAGTACAAGGACATTATTCATATTCACAGCTATTCATACTTTGAAATTAGGTTTTTCAAGATTTAACCTGTGCTCACTCATCTCTCTAAGCATCTCAAGTTACAACAAGTGGTTAGTTTTATAGCCAGTTATGCTACTACCCGATAGCGGCTAGGGATTATATAATGATGATTATATATGAGTCATGCACAATTTTACTACAGACACAGAATATCGATGTTGTATTAGAGCCATTGATTAAGTTATTGATTCATAGCTTACTAATTTTTTATTTTATTTCAGGTAACCGTTTCGCTCGTCTCCAAGTAAAAGCAGCTTTGGCATGGTTATTGAGGTCGTACACGCTTATCGGAAAGAAATACTCGCCTAACCATTTTGAGAAGAGTCCGTTTGCTTTAAGAGATACCCAAGCAAGATACGAGCTAGTCAGAAGAGATATTTAAATAAAAGTTTAGGTTCTTATTTTTTCCGTGTAGCAAAAATGTTGAAATCTTTTATAAACTATTAATAACTCTTTACATTGGATTCAAATACTACTCACAACCTATTAATTGCAGTCATAATTCATTAATTGCGTCATGCTTTGATCATAACTAATGGAACAAATAATCACTGTGTAGCTGTCCTAGCACGTCTTAGCAAATCTTATCAACATTTTTTTGTCAGTAAATATTTATTTCCACTTATAAGTGGACAAAATGGTGGAAAAATAATTTATCAACGTTCCATGCTAGGCCTGTATAGAATTCTAAGTTTTCATTAAGTAAATAATATTTATTTATATAATAAAGTAATAAGAATGAAATTAAAAAATAAAATAACAACACAATGTCTCAGTTATTTTTACTGACACACCTACCTGTTCGAAGATGATACGCAGACCATAACCAGTTTTGTAAGAAAACAAAAAAAAGAGTATGTGGCGATGCAGAAGAATGCGAAATGTCCTTCAGTACACTCGCGGCCGGTAAAGAATTCACTCGATATGCCTTCTGCTCATTGTAGAAGAGAAATTTGAAATAAATTATTATTAGTTTTCAAATTTAAAAAATTAAATTTGAAAAATGGCAATACGTAAGTGTTCTAATTCAAAAACATGATACTTAATTCACAAAATTACCGAGACAAAGTGACCGTGATTGTCAAAAGTCCAGTGCTCCAATAAGCAATAGTAAAGGATTAATTGTATATTATTAGATTAGTTCAGGTGACTATTTGACGTCGAATGTTATTTAAAGGTATTCAATTATTTATAAAGTAAAATATATTATGTATATTGAAACTACTTTTTAACTGACTTCCAAAAAGGAGGTTATCAATTCGGTCTGTATGTTTTTTATTTTTTGTATGTTTGTTCACCGACCAAACAGCTAATGACAGATACGTGAGGGCTACCAACTATGAACACAGGCTTATCTTTAATCAGCCGTTTAGGTTGGTATTATGTCAAAAAAAACTGTTATGCCATGTGTGTCACCATCTACAACAAATTGCCAATATTAATAAAGGAACTCCCTTATGGCATGTTTCGTAGAAAACTAAAAACATGGCTTTTGGAAAAATCTTTTTACACACTAGACGAATTGTTAAATAAACACAATATTAATTATGCTACAAACTAGATTTTAAGACTTACTAATTAGACATTAAGGACAACTTTTCCACATGCCAATGAATGACAAAATAGACTGGACCTATGACGCTTTTACCACCTTGCTTGTACTTTATTTTTAATGGAATAAACTCATTTCATTTCATTTCGATTACTCAACCAATTGTGCGTTGATTTTGATGATTATTTTTGTATTTGGTAGATCATACTTCAGAGGTAGTCCTGTATAAATTTTATCAAAATCGATGCAGTATTTTGATTTTTATAACAAAATAACAGGTTAAATATCATTCAAGTGCCTGTAGAAAAGTGAACAGCAAGTAGCGTATATATTGCGTATTTTGAAGTCGGCTTTTTTTATTTATTTTTAAACTATAATTATTAGACCACGCATTTGCTTTTTATCAATTATACAGCAAGGTAAAAAACTTACCCCAGATGTAACAGCTTTAAATATAAATTTAGTTTAAAGTTTGATTTTATAAACTTAAATATGTATAACATGTAGGTACTTAATCAGTTAAACCAGTGTTTTGCATTATCCGTGACCTTGCTTTATATGTATGTAATTACGCCTAATCTCAATAGTTTTAAGATTATATTACTTATTTTTTACAACTAGTCTAATGATAAGCTGCGTTTCTAGTGGAATACGTACTTTTCGTGCCAAAAACATGTGATAAAAAAGTTTACATACATATTTTTATTTACAGAACATCACAAATCCAACTTTACAAGCCGGCTTGACTTGAAGATAACGTATCACAATGATATTCTTTGTTCTTCTATTGATATGCACAATTTTAATTTACCTTTACAATAAAAAACAATCCAACTACTGGACAAAAAAGAATATTGTTCAAGTAAATGGAGTCACATGGAAGTTCACGGTTGGTAACCGTTCTCTACCAGAACACCTCAAAGAAGTATATGATAAACATGATAGCCATGTAGGAATCTTCTTTGGATCTCTGCCTTCGCTTATTGTAAAGGATTTAGAAGATGTGCAAGCGATCCTTGCGAGTGATTTTCAAAGTTTCTACAGACGTGGGTTTGATGCTAATGCCAGTGATATTTTAGCAGACAATCTTCTTTTCATTGAGGACTTCAAAAGATGGAAATGCATCAGACAAAAGCTATCTCCTGTTTTTACAAGTTCAAAGCTAAAAAATATGTTCTATATATTAGACAAATGTGCAAAAGATTTTGTTGACTTATTAAGCGATGATGAATATATGAGACAGAAACCATTCAAGGCTATTTACACATATACTACTGCATCAATAGGGGCTGCAGTTTTTGGCATAGACACTAAATCCACAAAAAGTACTATGGACTCACCATTTCTTGACATGGCATGGAGAGCAGTTAAACCATCATTAAGATTTAATTTGAAAATACTGATTAATGCTATTTCACCAACACTCTTTCGATGGCTAGATTTGAGAGTATTTGGCGAGTTTGAAGATTTTTTTATAGGCGCTGTCCGAAACGTTATTGAAAGTCGTCGCTCTACCACAGAACAACGGCATGACTTCATTGAAATTTGTCTGGAGCTACAAAACGAAGGAGTCATTCGAGACCCGCAAACTGGGTACGAAATAGAGCCTACCGTTGAAGTACTTGCAGCACAAGCCTTCTTCTTTTTCCTCGCTGGTGCGGAAACGTCAGCAAACACAATGCATTTTTTATTATTAGAACTTGCGGGTCACCCGAATATTTTGAAAAAAGTTCATGAGGAAATAGATTCCATTTTTGAAAACATTGAGTCATTAACATACAATGATATTGAGAAAATGCACTACTTAGACATGGTACTCTCTGAATCTATGAGAATGTATCCAAGTGTGGGATCAATAACGAGACAGTGTACCAAAGATACCGAGCTTCCGGCTTCAAAAGTTAAAATGGAGAAAGACGCATTCGTTATGATACCAGTGTATGGAATACATAGAGATAAGAGATTCCATCCAAATCCCAATGTTTTCGATCCAGAGAGATTTTCCTCAGAAAATGTATCACGGATGAAAAATTACAGCTACCTACCATTTGGAGAGGGAAACAGAATTTGTATCGGTGAGTATATAAAAATTAATAATTCTAAGCACCATCTAACATCGGTGTTTTAGCGTCAGGAATAGATTGTTGGATATATTTACTGAGAGTTGGCTTGACCTATCCTCCTATCCTCTGGATGACATCAAATATATTTCTAAAACTTAGACTAAAACGTCTTTAATAGTGTTGTTTCCACAAAAACTCATCATAAATAAAGTAATGTACATTAGACAACGTTAACATTATGCATTATCTTCTTCTCTTTTCTTTATTTGGAAATTGGATAATTAACATAATTCCGTCGGTTCAAGCGGAAGACCAGCGCTGCTGTTCACAGTCAGCAGTATGTTGACCTGAGACTGGTTTGTGGCGCATACTTATATATTGTATTGTATTTTGTTTTTGTTGAGTATTTACCTTTAATATGTGTCTTTCCTAAATATATATATGTCTATGCCTATTGTAATTTACAAGTTTTTCCTACGGTGGCGGGTTCGGGCCATGGGTTGAATCAATGAATGTAGGTACATGTTACTGGCACTGATTTTTTTCCTATTTCAGGGAACCGCTTCGCTCGGCTACAAGTGAAAGCCGGTCTGGCGTGGCTGCTGAGGACATACACACTCGCGGAAGCAAAGTACTCGCCGAAGCACTTCGAGAAGAGCGTAATTGCGTTACGTGATACAAGCGCACGATACCAGTTTATTAGGAGAGATGTTAAATTAAACTAAGTATAGCTAAGTTGATGGACAATCCGCCATGCTTATGTGACCCAGACAGCAATGAAACATTGCACGCTTTAAAGAAGTGCCCGGTATTAAATAACGAGCGATACGAAACAGATCAAGAGATAGGACAAAGCATAAACGTAGAAATCATTAGCAAAAAGAAAAAAAAATTGATATACGTTTATAGATTAAATCAATTTAAATTCTAGAGGCACGACGTAAAATAAGATACTTATATAAGTATACTAAATGTACTTATTAATGATAGATTAGTAAAAGTATTAGTAAAATAAAATAAATATTTAGGTAGAAATTAAGTTTTATAATTAAATCCCTGATCGTGTCAGAGCTAGCTCGAGAGTCTGGCCCCATGATACCAGGCTCAATTAAAAAAAACATAGCTAAGAACATTTTCGGCAAAATCTTCATTCAAACAAAAACTAGATCCAAATGGATCCAACAGTTTGAGAGCTACGATGCTATAGACATACACACAGATATAGAGATACACATGTCAAACTTATACACCCCTCTTTTTGGGCAGATATTAATTTCGTGTTGCTTCATAGAATCAAAGTCAGGTTATTTACTTGGTAACTACGGTTTCCATGTGACGTTTTTTTTTAAATCAAATTAAAAATAATTGACTGTATCGAGGCACGCATAATAATAAGATTTCCGTAATACTGAAACACTACTTGGAAAGACTTTTTTTTACTAAAACTATTTTCTAACTCGTATACTATTTGAGTACCTAGTATAAGTAATTTTAATTTATTTATGAAAATGGGTGACCGTGAGTGGCATTTCTTTCTGAGCGCTACCGTGAGTCGGATAACACGTTAAATTATAGGTCCCGGTTGTTCAGCAATCGTCAAACCAAGTCAGAGGCCTTTCGGCGGCTTAATAACTCTGACAAAAGGGCTGGCCACTCAGTCTATACGAACTTACTTACTTACTTATTTATTTATTTAATTCAATTAATACGGTTCAAAACCAATTACATTAAATGGATCACATTATCGTCAAATTAAAAAATTACAGCACACAAATAATTTTAAAAATTATATAGTGAAAAACAGAGAAATAAAAAACATAGGTACCTACATTCATTCACACAGTCTCGCAGTAACTCAAACACACTGACAGTATTTCCTTCCATCCATGATTTTTTCATTCATTCATGATTTCATGCATGATTCAAATTATAATTATTATATTATAGATCGAAAAACGGCGGTAGTGGGGGCCCTGAATGGAAAGTTTCGGTGTTCGTTTTAAATAAGTGTTAAAAAAACAAACCCGTTTTTTATGTTTTTGTTTCTTATTTTTATTTTTTAATTGTCAGTCCCTATTTTTTCTAAATTCTTGTATAATTTAGTATATTACAATATGTTGTTTTTAGGGTTCCGTACCTCAAAATAAAAAAACGGAACCCTTATAGGATCACTTTGTTGTCCGTCTGTCTGTCCGTCTGTCCGTCTGTCCGTCCGTCCGGGTGTCAAGACCTTTATCTCGGGAACGCGTGAAGGTATCGAGTTGAAATTAAAACCGTATACGCAAATCCATAGTATCTTGCTGCAGAAAGAAAAATAAAATTTCTCAGTTTTCGTAAAAAAAAGTTACAGCCGAATATGTCGTAAAAGACGCACATTTCGACACTCACAGAGGAATCAAAACCTATGGGGTACTTCCCGTTGACCTAGAACTCTGAAATTTGTCAAGAAGCATTGTGTTAGAGTACACATATAGGAAGAAATACTAAAACTGGTCATTTTTAATTTAATCACAAAATATAGGGTCTTTAAGCAAGGAAAGAGGGTCCAAATTTTAAATTTTAAATTGTTTAGCATGCCACCTGGCATAATGACATAGTACCTACCTACTATGGCACTTACAACTTACTTACTTTACTTACACACTTACTTACTTTGGCACTTACTTTTTGCATATTCGAAGTCCAAAGTCCAAAATGGAACAATGTAAAGATGACTAGTCATTCCAGCTGGGTAATTGAACTTACTCGTATCTCCCAGTGATACTGTTATCGTCTCGTTATTTGATAACGTTTTCGTTACTAACAGCAATGATGTAACATTTTCTAGTCATCATGACCAATATTACCTTTTTTTCATTTTTAGGGTTCCGTACCGCAAAAAGAAAAAACGGAACCATTATAGGATCACTTTGTTGTCCGTCTGTCTGTTGGTTTTTAACCGACTTGAAAAAAGGAGGTTATCAATTCGACCTGTATGTTTGTAATATTGTTAAAATTGCATAATTTTTGTATATGTCTATACCAGCTTCTTGACATATGTGCCAAATTTCATAAGTGTATGTATGTTTGTAGGTTTGTATGTTTGTCCACGCATTACGCAGAAACTAGAAATCATATTTAAAAAAATCTTTTTTTATTGAATAAAGTATCTTTCAACTTAGGAGTCACTGTAAGTTTTATCAAAATCGGTTCAGCAGTTTTCAAGATATGGGCTTTTATCAACGACGCTATACAAACTACTGAGTGGATTTGGACGAAATTAGGTAGGTTTATCGCTCATACTATGTGAAAAGGTCTGTCATACTTTATTAACAGACTTCAAAAAGTATATACTATTAAAAATTAATAAATAAAAGTAATTTTCAAAAATTAAACCGACTTCAAACTGAAAAGAGAGAAATAATACGAAGAAAATAAATACTGGGTGTCTACATAAGAAGGTACGTAAACCAACTATTATTGAGGTCGGTGTCTGTTAACTTAGTTGATGACAGTTTAGGTCCTGACACCGACCTCAAAAAATAGTTGGTTTATGTACCTACTTAGGTAGATGCCCAGTATTGATTTTCTTCGTGTTATTTCTCTCTTTTCAGTTTGAAGTCGGTTTTATTTTTTTAATTTTTTTATTAATTATTTTTACGATGTACATTTTTCGATTTATGAAGGAAAATATGAAAAAATATACATTTAAATAAATAAATAATAATAATTTATTTGAGCAAAATAAAGTAATTTACATAGTGCAAAACTTATACATTTCGTTTATAACATTTTGAGCTTATATCTTGAAGTTATACATAAGAATAAGTTCTGTTATAATTTACCCCTTTTATCTACTAGTTTGTACGGAAAACTCGGTGGGCAAGTGTGACTCGCTCTTGTCCGGTTTTTTTTTTATCAGATCTGTTTGTACAAACTGTCCCACTGCTGGGCGCGGACCATCTTCTCATTGTGAGAAGGGTAAGGCCATAGTCTGCCCAAGTGCGGGTTGGCAGACTTCACACATCTTTCAAGATCATTGAGAATTCTCAGACATGTAGGTTTCCTCACGATGCTTTTTTCACCGTTTGAATTTGGCGGCAATTAAGAGTACGCACATAACTTCCAAAAGACAGAGGTGCATGCCGCGGGATTCGAATCCCGGACCTGCGGATCGCAAGTCAGACGGTCTCCCGACGAGGCTGCCGGAAATTTAAACTTGGCAATTACCTACATACATCTTCGAAGTCCAAAGTCCAAAATGGAACAGTACGAATGTAATAATGACTAGTCATTTTAGCTTATCTCACAATGATACTGATATTATAGTCTTAATATTTGTTGTTTTTGTTACAACAACATTGATTTACATACGACACATGATTAATTTCTTAGTGTAGGTACTGCGCGGCACTATATTATGAAAATTATACAAGATACGTAGTTCGTAATATATACCTACCACTATAATTACGAAGAGATCCGCAGACGTACAAAAGTCACCAACATAGCACAGCGGATTAGCAAGTTAAAGTGGCAGTGGGCAGGGCACATAGCACGTAGAACTGACGGCCGATGGGGCCGAAAAGTTCTCGAATGGAGACCACGAACCGGCAACCGCAGCGTAGGAAGACTAGCTACAAGGTGGACAGAAGATATCATACAAGTGGCAGGAAGACGCTGCATGCAGGCCGCTTCCAACCGGTCTTTCTGGAAATCCATGGGGGAGGCCTATGTCCAGCAGTGGACTTCTTGTGGCTGAGATGATGATGATGATGACTGCAATTACATATAACTATTGTACTTGTATATATTGAATAAAAACTGATTTGATATAACATTTTCCAGTCATTATGACCAATATTGCTTAATCTTATCCAAACATGGTTATTTTTTTTTGTAATTATAATTATTAACATTTAATTGTTATCAAAGTAATCGTTTTCTGACGAATTGTCTATAAATAATGTGAAAACTTATATCTAACCGCAATGCGCAAACATTATCTGATTCGATGGTTTTTTCCCGACTTGGAAAAATAATAATAATAAATTTTTATTTTTAAGTGTTAAATGGTTAACGCTGCGACACCCTTAGCCAACCACACCGATGTTGCTTCTCCGGCGCCAATATGCGGCGCCACTAAGGGGGGGCCCATTAAGCGGGTGGCGAGTCATCACTTGCCTATCTTGGATTTTTAATTAAGCGGAGTAAACTGACAGACCAAAATGTCACTTGCTCAAGTAATGATACCAGCTCTCAAATCAAAGTGATGGGATATTTTGAGTCACATAGTTCAAAAAGGTCGCAACACGGAATGAAAAGAGTCGCTTCATATTAAACAGCGGGGGCAATTCAGTTATTCAAGACCGCTTCGTAGCTGAACCATATGTGGAGCGTTTCCCGTCGGCCGCCATCTTTTTTTCGATTCAGCAACGAGCGAAGAGCATGGCACGTTTCATAAAACGTGTGATGTTGCTTCATGTGAACCTTAACCGCTACTCTACATATTATTTGACCTTCAAAACCATAGACCAAACGGCTAAGCTCTGCCACAGAAGACGTCACAGAAGTGGTACGTTACAGGATTTGTACTCAAGGGTACATTTGAGGGGGCTTTAGCCCCCTTTGAGTTCATAATAAAAAAATATTTATTTATAATGTATCAGAGGTATAATTAATTAATTTGTGTTGTTGCCTTTGTATTTGACTAGTCGTTTTGGACAAAATTAAAATAACAGTATTTTGCAAATTTTTTTTTATTTCATAAATATCTATTGTCGTCATAATTATGTTACCGCGTCTATTGTTAAGTAATTTTGATGTGGAATGTTTAATTTTTCTCTCTTTCCATTTAATGAAATAAATATTATTAGTCCGACTGTGCATGCGCACGAAGCAAGTAAATGTTGTTGTTTGGTTGTATGTATGTTGAATGTATGTTTCTGTATTACCAAAAAAGATTTGTATATTGTGAATAATAATAATATTTTTATAAAAAAATGTTGTGTCCTTTGTCAAGTAAGTGATTTTAAATAATAAATCATTCTCAGTGAAAATACCAAAAAAGGCCAAAATACAATGCCCATATTTCCCCCTCTCTACTTCTACTTAATTCCTTAGATTCATTTGAACTTGACAGTGTCAGAAGTCTTAAAGACACTGACTTTTAGGCAACTTAATTCCATTACCCATTTTCCCCTATCACAGAATTGCTGTCAATTTTGACTTGAACAAGACACGAGCAAGAACTTCGACTGTATCTCAGACGAGACGCGTAGTGAGTTAGCGAGTCCACTTGGGTCGTCCACGCGCAGGCGCGTCTTTGGTCAATGTCAAAAAATCGAAAAAGAGATTGACAAACGATGGCTCGTGCGAACTTAGCGAGAAACTCCGATGGCGTAGTAGTGATCACACGCTAACTGCGCTTCGCTAACTACATATATCATGCAGGAAAATACAAAGAAGTTCGGCTTATTCTAAAGTAGAAGGTATCTCGATACTAAATTTCATTTAACCAATATTATTAAAAGAAAGTGTATTAGTACGTAAACTTATTTTATTCAAATAAAATACAATATTATTATTTTTATTATTTAAATATACGTACGAGTACAACAGGGTTACGCTCAATTATAGTGATTATCAAAATTAACTCGCGTCTGTTTTTACCTTGCTTTTTCTGCAATTAGGAGAATGACACAAAATAAAGTATGCTCATTGGAACTTTTGTCTCACACTCTTAATTACAGAAAAAGCAAATCAATACAAAACCAAGAGCGAGCCAACTTTTCATCGCTATAAAAGTTGAGCGTTACCCTGCAGTACTACCGAAATGCCAGCAAGCCTTATTTTGTAGATGGATATCTGCAGCTGGCAGAATGATATTCGAGAGTATGACTGCTCTGATGCAACCATTTCTTCAGTTTTCTGAGGCACCTCTCACTATAAAATCTCATTCTCAGTAGTTATAAAAGTACTAGGCTGCAATAACACACCACAACAGGAAACTCCTGTTTTAATGCGCTTGAGTGCCTTTCATTGAACGGGTTTTAAGTGCGCTGTTCTTGTAAGTTTCTTTAACGCTTCGTTTTCAATAATTTCTAGTCTCTGTCAAGAAAAAAAAATCATTATATTTTTATTGGACACTAGTTCATAAAGGAAGAAAACAAACAATTAGGACATTTCTAGCATCGTTTATGCAGAAAGACGAAGGAATGGAGAGCTTTTGGGAGACAGAACCTAACATAATTTTGTGGCAGTAAGCCATTCTAATGTAAGAGATAAAAAGAAAATCATGTCCATAGCACGAACTTGCTTCAAATAGAGAAGGGTTACGTTTTTGACCTCTTTATTAATACCGGATCTTATCAATAATTCATATATGTACGTAGCAGCATACATCGCAGCGCTAACAGCCAAAATTTCAATATGTTTAATATCCTACTTAGGTGTAATATGTTCTTAATAAGGGGGAAAAATATCAAAAGATTATTTAGGCAAGTACAATATTTCTGCCGTTTTTACCTAAAGTGGAAGCAAAACATATATCATCATCATCATCATCTCAGCCATAAGAAGTCCACTGCTGGACATAGGCCTCTCCCATGGATTTCCAAAAAGACCGATTGGAAGCGTCTTGCATTCAGCGTCTTCCCGCCACTTTTATGAGGTCATTTGTCCATCTCGTGGCTGGTCTTCCTACGCTACACTTGCCGGTACGTGGTCTCCACTCGAGAACCTTTCGGCCCCATCGGCAATCAGTTCTACGTGCTATGTGCCCTGCCCACTGCCACTTCAACTTGCTAATCCTCTGTGCTATATCGGTGACTTTTGTACGTCTACGTATCTCTTCGTTTCTGATTCGATCTCGTAGAGTGACTCCGAGCATAGCCCTCTCCATAGCTCGTTGCGTGACCTTGAGCTTCCTTATAAGGCCCATACAAACATAAAACATATATGTATTAATAAAAATATGTATTAATTTTACATCTTCATTTGACTCCAAAAGATTGCTATTTATCGAGCTTTACCTTTAAGCATAATGTTTTCTGGTTATATATGAACAACATGAATGTAGGTACATATAAAACATTTTATAAAGTTGTTTATATGTGTGTTTGTTTGTTATAATAATTAGAAACTTTTACTTCAGCGCTGGCGAACGTATCACGTATCACCATGTTCCAAAAGTGTCAAGAAAGTCCAACACTGACATCAACATGACGCCTTTATTTTTAATTCTTATAGTTCTCCGAAACATGTCAACAACTTATACATGCTCACACAAAACGTTAAGTTCACGTTCCCTAACAAATTATTAAAATAAAACAATTTTTAGAAGAAATATAATGTCATCAATGACGTCATTATACGTTAACTATAGTACCTACTTCTTCACTTAAAGTGTATTAAAATGAATAAAATGATAGTTGACGCAGTTGACCAATACGGTTAACATAGCACTGTTAGCAGTAATCGGAACATGTTCGTTTATTTGATATATATTTTTAGGTGTTGGCGTAAAAATAAAAAATTACCATTATTTCATTTAAAGCCTCTTCCTGCTATCGCAGCGCTGTAGTCGCAATTTATATATCATAATAAAATTGATAATAGTGTACAAAATAATTTAGAGCAAAAATCGTGGGACAAGTTAATAGACCATATCAAGTACTGTTCAGACATCGCTTTATCTATATCCGCACAAAGTACGCTTGCACCTACCGTGGCGATGCGATTACAGCGCCACCTATGCCCTAGCGCGACTTGCCTACCTCGTGTTAATAACGATATATTATGTAGTGAGCAATAAAACCACAGAAATAACCATCATATTTTATTTAAAAAGAAAACGCAATGTGAACCTAACTTTTATTTTATGATGGCAATATCAAAGAAACAACCTATTAACGTTTGGTTAGTGACTCATCAACGTTTCAGCAACGTGCGAGCAACGTTTCACCTAGACATAGAAAGCATTTATACGTCATAATATATAATAACGTATAAAATGATTTCTATGTGCGTGTGAATATAGCCGCACTTTGCACAAGAAACGAACCTATTAACGTTTGGTTAATGACTCATCAACGTTTCAGCAACGTGCGAGCAACGTTTCACCAACGTCTCACCTAGCCATAGAAAGCATTTATACGTCATAATATATAATAACGTATAAAATGATTTCTATGTGCGTGTGAATATAGCCGCACTTTGCACAAGAAACGAACCTATTAACGTTTGGTTAATGACTCATCAACGTTTCAGCAACGTGCGAGCAACGTTTCACCAACGTCTCACCTAGACATAGAAAGCATTTATACGTCATAATTATATAATAACGTATAAAATGATTTCTATGTGCGTGTGAATATAGCCGCACTTTGCACAAGAAACGAACCTATTAACGTTTGGTTAATGATTCATCAACGTTTCAGCAACGTGCGAGCAACGTTTCACCAACGTCTCACCTAGCCATAGAAAGCATTTATACGTCATAATATATAATAACGTATAAAATGATTTCTATGTGCGTGTGAATATAGCCGCACTTTGTACAAGAAACGAACCTATTAACGTTTGGTTAATGACTCATCAACGTTTCAGCAACGTGCGAGCAACGTTTCACCAACGTCTCACCTAGACATAGAAAGCATTTATACGTCATAATTATATAATAACGTATAAAATGATTTCTATGTGCGTGTGAATATAGCCGCACTTTGCACAAGAAACGAACCTATTAACGTTTGGTTAATGACTCATCAACGTTTCAGCAACGTGCGAGCAACGTTTCACCAACGTCTCACCTAGCCATAGAAAGCATTTATACGTCATAATATATAATAACGTATAAAATGATTTCTATGTGCGTGTGAATATAGCCGCACTTTGTACAAGAAACGAACCTATTAACGTTTGGTTAATGACTCATCAACGTTTCAGCAACGTGCGAGCAACGTTTCACCAACGTCTCACCTAGACATAGAAAGCATTTATACGTCATAATTATATAATAACGTATAAAATGATTTCTATGTGCGTGTGAATATAGCCGCACTTTGCACAAGAAACGAACCTATTAACGTTTGGTTAATGACTCATCAACGTTTCAGCAACGTGCGAGCAACGTTTCACCAACGTCTCACCTAGCCATAGAAAGCATTTATACGTCATAATATATAATAACGTATAAAATGATTTCTATGTGCGTGTGAATATAGCCGCACTTTGTACAAGAAACGAACCTATTAACGTTTGGTTAATGACTCATCAACGTTTCAGCAACGTGCGAGCAACGTTTCACCAACGTCTCACCTAGACATAGAAAGCATTTATACGTCATAATTATATAATAACGTATAAAATGATTTCTATGTGCGTGTGAATATAGCCGCACTTTGCACAAGAAACGAACCTATTAACGTTTGGTTAATGACTCATCAACGTTTCAGCAACGTGCGAGCAACGTTTCACCAACGTCTCACCTAGCCATAGAAAGCATTTATACATCATAATATATAATAACGTATAAAATGATTTCTATGTGCGTGTGAATATAGCCGCACTTTGTACAAGAAACGAACCTATTAACGTTTGGTTAATGACTCATCAACGTTTCAGCAACGTGCGAGCAACGTTTCACCAACGTCTCACCTAGCCATAGAAAGCATTTATACGTCATAATATATAATAACGTATAAAATGATTTCTATGTGCGTGTGAATATAGCCGCACTTTGTACAAGAAACGAACCTATTAAACAATGGCTAACTAGTGGCAAATGAGAACACTTATTTTGTGATACTCTGGGGTTTTAGTCCAGGAAAATTAGTCAAATTTGGGCAAGAATCTCGGAATGAGAGATAGTCAGCTTAAAACTTTATTTTTACATCCTAAAACTTGTCTTAAAACCTACTTATAGTAAGGTGTCCGCGACTACAGATATTCCAAGATCAAAGGTAAAAAAATCGATTTTTTACACATTTATTGAAAATATCTCGTTTCTGGGTTTCATGCTATTTGTATGTATCATAAATATTGTAGAGAATCAATTTTTTTACCACTTTTGTTCAAACATTTTTTTATATCTTGAACCATTTTTGAGATAGAGGGCAGAGCGCGTGCAGTGTTAGACTATTTAGAGTATCATTCGAGGTGAACCTGTAGTCCCGATTAAAAACACGCCGTGATTATAAATTATTGATAATAATATAATTTTAAGTAATTTGGATTTTTTATTAACTATTACGATATAATTAATATTTTTAGGGTTCCGTACCTCAATAGGAAAAAAAGGAACCCTTATAGGATCACTTTGTTGTCCGTCTGTCCGTCTGTCCGGGTGTCAAGACCTTTATCTCGGGAACGCGTCAAGGTATCGAGTTGAAATTAAAACGATATACTTACGCAGATTCATAGTATCTTGCTGCAGAAAGAAAAATAAAATTTCTCCGTTTTCGTAATAAAAAGTTACAGCCGAATATGTCGTAAAAACGCATATTTTGACACTCGCTAGGGAATCAATACCTATGGGGTACTTCCCGTTGAATTATAACTGTGAAATTTAGCAAGAAACATTGTGTTAGTGTACACATAGGAAAAAAACCGAAAACTGTTTTTTTTTTTATTTAATCACAAAAAAATTGCGTCTCTATGCAAGGAATGAGGGCTGCCTCAAACGTTCGCTCGCTCGGATCCGTGTGGGAGGCGCCGCTACTATAGCCCCTACTCGGATCAGAGTGGTGAGCAAGGAATGTGTTAAATATTTTTACGATGTATATTTTTCGGCTTATGAAGGAAAATATAAAAAAAAATATGATTCCCCCCTTTTATTTAGTTTCTACGGAACCCTCGGTGGGCGAGTCTGACTCGCACTTGTCCGGTTTTTTTTGTAATAATACAGTATTTATTCATTTAATAACACTTGCCTACTGGTGTAATTAAGTTATTAAAGGAAATACTTTAATTATTTTTTAATTCTACTTACTTCCTAACTAAATAAAAGGGAAATAATAAAAAATGTAATTAATGTTTTTGTTGAAAAATACCACTTCATACATTAATGAACGTTGAAATTAAAAAATAATAAGAACTACATGTTTAATTTCAAGTTTCTTCTTCTTCATCATCGTCTTTCAGTCACTGTAAAATTTCTATGGTGAAGCATTTAGACAAGCTTGCCCATTACACTGGCCGCAAGCTAAAGAGGACTGCAACCCTGCTTTCCTGAATCTACATCGCGAACCACAACCATTCTTACAGTTGCAGAATATTGTGTCAAGCAATTCCTCCGGAGCTGGGGGATTCGTTGTCATAACAGGTTCCATGAATTCATCATGCATTATCCAAGTCCAATTCTGGGGTTCTAAATCATGCCCTAACCAAGTCTGAACTAGATAATAAACGTACTACTACTATACAATAGAGGTCCGTTGTCCCACATATCATTTTTACCATTTTCAAAGAATCTATGTTTGTGGATTTCAATGAAGATGTACTTAATTATTTTCTACTTAAAATGTTATTAAAGTATTTCCCATAGTAACTTTATAACTACACGAGTAAGTGTTATTAAATAAATTGATACTGAATTACTGAAAAAAAGTAATTATAACATAACAGTTAATAAAAAATGCAAATTATTTATATTATATTATTATCAATAATTTGTAAACTTTATACGGCGTGTTTTTTATCAGGACTACAGGTTGACCTCGAATGATACCCTAAATAGTCAAAAACTGCGCGCGCTCTGCTCTCTATCTCGAATACGGTTAGGAAACGAGATATTTGCAATAAATGTGTAAAAAAATCGTTTTTTTTTACCTTTGACCTTGGAATATCTGTAGTCGCGGACACCCTACGATAAGTAGGTTTTAAGACAAGTTTTAGTTGGGCATATGTCTCTCATTGTTGTTTACATTCTAATACAATTAACAATCATCATCATCATCATATCAGCCATAAAAAGTCCACTGCTGGACATAGGCCTCCCCCATGGATTTCCAGAAAGACCGGTTGGAAGCGGCCTGCATCCAGCGTCTTCCTGCCACTTGTAAGATGTCCTCTGTCCACCTTGTGGCTGGTCTTCCTACAAAATAAAACTAATTAAAATTCATTTATTTCAGGCTACTGATTGGCCCATAAAACTTATAACATGTCATAATAATATACTTTAAACATCAAATCACATAAGATATCCAAATTGCATCTAAAATGTCCAATGTCCCTCTTGATCATCCAAGGCCTTCGACGCCTTTTGCTTGTGCCATTGGTCTCCGTGACACTACGCACTGATCTGCCTAATCCCGGCAACGATTACTGTAAGAAAAAAACTTGTAAAAAATATATACGAGACAATAACATCACTATTTGCGAAATATTTAACGTGTTTTGATATTTCAGTGCGTTTGCATACATTATTATTTTTGCCGGCAGAATGAACTACTCAACTAATCAACTCTGACGGGATCTTAGCCTAATTCCAAACCATGGTAAGTAATATCTCGTAAACAGTAATGTAAATGTAGTGAAAAACTTTGATAACTTAAAAACCAGTTAAGTGCGTGTCGGGCCACGCGCAAAGTAGGGTTCGGTAATTAAACATCATAATTTATGTGCTCTTAAAACAAGATTCATCGTTTTGTACTATGAATTCGAGTTATGTTAGTTTAAATGAAAGGAGAGATCAAAAAATATATGGAAGCTGGTACTAAAAAAATTTAAAAACATACGCAAAATAATTCTTTCATGTGAAGAAACAGCATATTATTCTAAATATACAGGTACATATAAAAGCACTGAACGTGCCTCTATTTGTAGGGTTCCGTACCTCAAAAATAAAAAGCGGAACCCTTGTCATATAGTACACAAAGGTAAAAATCCGAAAACGGAATATTTTTTATTAAATCACAAAAAATAGGGTTTCATGCACGGAGGAGGGTCCAATTTTAAAGTGCCTTAACCGTATCATGTGGGGTATAATATGAACGAGCTTCATTTTAAATATTTTCACGATGTACATATATTTTTCGATTTATGAAGGAAAATATTAACAAATATATAATTTCCCCCTTTTATTTTTTTTATTTATTTCATTAGTACGGCTATAACCAATTACACTAATTCAAATAAATAAGGTAAGTAATTTAAAATAACAATGATAATAATAATGGCCTTAATTAAAATACAAACAAATTAAATGTGAAGAATTATAACGTCATGAGATTTCTCAATTTGTCAAAAATTTGTATGTCAGTGTTGGCATTCATAGAATTCTCTCACAAAACATCAGACACTCAGACAAACACAACTTCCATTCATCACAGAACACATCAAATTTAGGGTTGGCATCCAGAAGAGAATTGAGTTTTTTTTTTTTTTTTATTTATCTACTAGTTTGTACGGAACCCTCGGTGGGCAAGTCTGACTCACACTTGTCCAGTTTTTTTCTGTCATTTTGTACATATATGCTCCTTTATTTGAGGTAAGATCGAATGATTGAAGAAGCTCGATTGACCACCAAGTCGCCTGATGTTAAGCTACAATGTGGAGGATGGAGCTCGTTGATCTAGAAAATATCTACTCACTTTAGTCTTGAGAATTCCAAGATTATAGCTCTCAGAAAACAGAAAAGGCGGCAAAGAATATCATTCCTATGAAAATAGGCATGATAAGTATAAGACAATTAGGTAATTGTTATATTTACCGGCGATCGTAGCAGAGATTGCCTGCCGCCTTTCCTGTATTGTATATACACCGCGCATATAATATTATACGAATTGCCACGCGCCGCCCGCTCCGCCGCCGGCCGGTTGATTTCTATGAATTGAAAAACATAATTTACTTACATTACTTCTTACGCAGTCGGCTAAAAAACGCCCATCGTGCCACTCTTCGCTCCGTGTGTCTCTGGATGATGATCACATAAATATGGTCGAGGAGGGATGCAACTGGCGCATGCGTCCAACTTGTGATATGGTACTGTGTGCGGATCGTTGTTGTGCCACACACCACATAACAATATAATTAGAATATATTCCTGAAATATTTGTAATAATCATATGATAAAGGTTTTGATTCTTTTGCGAGTCTCGAAATATGCGTTTTGTGCGACATATTCGGCTGTAACTTTTTTTATGAAAACTGAGAAGTTTTCATAAAGAGCAAGCAGCAAGAGACTAGGGATAGATTTGCGTATACGGTTTTAATTTCAACTCGATATCTTCACGCGTTCCCGAGATACAGGTCTCGACAGACGGACGGACAGACGGACAACAAAGTAATCCTATAAGGGTTCCGTTTTTTTCTTTTGAGGTACGGAACCCCAAAAACTGAAACAATCTACTTCAATCAGCACACTTCTATATAAATAATTATATACTTAGTTACTAAACTGGAACCGAAGTGTGGATTTCAGTTTCAACACTGTTGCTAAAGCCTATTCTAGTGAACGAAAACACCACTGATAACCTATAGGAAAGTAAAATCCGCATCATCGCTTACACCTAACGTCTGTGGTTTAAGAATAAATAAATAAATATGTGTGAACACATTTCACACAGCACTAATTTGTCCAAGCTAAGCAAAGATTGTACTATGGCAACTATAGATGGCTGATAGAATACATAACTTTTTGTTTGTAAATACATACTTAAGAAAAGTATCTAAAAACACCCAAACACTGAAAAAATACCCCTGCCAAAAAAAAAACCTGGGTGTGGATCGATCCCAGGACCTACAGCTTAGCAGACATACCTACTACCAACTGAGCTGCAAAACAAGTAGAATGAAACTACTTAACTGATTTTGATGAAATTTCCCAATTATTTCACATTCCCAAATCGGTTTATAGGTAAGTAACGGATTTCTGAGGTAACAAACATAAATAATTTTTGTTTGAAAAACTGAAAATAAAAACTACTTCAAATGCATATTTTGTTATAAAAACCAAAGTACTGAACCAAACACAGAATTCGCCCTATTACATAGGACCCAGAAGGATAATCTCCATACAAACCGCCTTTTAAATTCGGGCCAATTTTATTTTTTCAATTTGACACTTCATTTTTTTATAAATTTATTTTTAACTGTAGATACACGTCCATTTGCCAAATTTATCTACAAAGTTGCCTTTGAAAAGGATCTCCCGATTTGATCGGGTAGTCATGATTAAAGTCAGAATGCTCCATGGGAGATTCATACAATCATATAACTGAAATAATAGTAACTTTGAAGTCTGTTGTTTCAGTTTTTTAAACTATAAAATTATTATATTTGTTATTTTGACCGAAATTTAGGTATAAACGTGAAAATTTTGTCGGTTACACGTTTATCACGGTCAAAATATCACATATAAAATAACAGCTACTGTTAATACATTGTAATAGTGTTCTTATGACTCTGAAAGAAAATCTGAAATCAAAAATGAAATCAGTAATGTAAATAATTTTATATCTATGGGTGCCGCGTGCGAGCGAAACAGGCAGCGGCGCCACTTTCATCACTTTATAAAAGAATCTAACGTATTTTTATTTTGTAAATAAAAAATACAGTTCATGATGATAGTATTTACTAAATAAGTTTATACATGCAATTTACAAATTGTGACGTCATATAACTGATGTCACAACGGCAATGAATCGACTAATACCTCATTCATAAAAAAATAACTCAGTAGCTCAGTAGAAGTCATTCTCAGTTATATTTTTCAATAAACTTCATTTCATTTCAATTTGACTCTGATAGGTCATATTTTATTTTAGTAAACTTTAAGCCGGCCTTAACACGGACTTTGAGTTGCACGATCTGTTGAGAAGAATAAGAGTCAAAGTAATTGTGACTGGAAAGATTATATTTTTATGCTACGGTGAAACATACGTGTATGTGTGTGTGTGCGTGATAAATGTGTACATAATGTAGGTTATGATCACGAAGGTTCTTTTTGCTTTCGCATCAGTTGACAGTCAGGTAAACATATATTACGTTTTTTTTGTTGGAGTGCAACGGTCCACGCCCAGCTATTTCATTCGGAACATTCATTTTTCAAAATAGGATAAAACAGCAAATGTTTATTTTATTATAGCAGAGTTCCTACATTGTGGTTAACGTAGCACTATTTTTTGTCCTTCGTATTCAATTAACACATTACTGCCTCTCGAAATCTAATGGATTTATCACAATACTTAGATAAGTATGTCAATGGTTAATTCGTAGCACCAGTAATGGACCAAATTAATTTGATTAAATTCTACTGAATAAATAAATTTTCACACCTATTTACAAACAATATAGTATAGGTAAATACAAATGATACAGGGAAATTGAGAAAACATATACTGGCAATACTGAAATAAATAAAAAAAAACCTAATGACATTAAGCCAGAGATAGACCAAGAGGTATTAAAGTATCGATATCGATAAGTAATTATAGGTACCAATTTTTTCTTTTGATTTTTTTTGTAATGTTTCAAGAAACATCGTTTTATTAGGGTTCCGTAGTAACTACGGGGAACCCTTATAATTCCGTCATGTCCGTCTGTCTGTCTGTCCGTATGTCACAGTCATTATACTCGGAGACTATTAACCCTATAAAAACAATTTTTTATACATAATTGTGTTTTGTGAGCCGCTACAAAATGCCGTAGTAAAATTTTCAAAAAAAATAAAAATAGAGATTGGGTTTTTCATATATACAATAAAGACTGGATCATTTTTTTAATCCCCACCCTATCGTGTCTCAGATGTGATATGTGCGAGAGCTCGCTAAAGTTAAAAAGTTGTGTCCCCCCCTACATTTCTC
Organism: Lycia hirtaria; assembly: GCA_947563715.1. Taxonomy (NCBI): domain Eukaryota; kingdom Metazoa; phylum Arthropoda; class Insecta; order Lepidoptera; family Geometridae; genus Lycia; species Lycia hirtaria. Next base: position 34,984,890 of record OX387375.1, read on the forward strand.
AACTAAGACCTAAATAGTAGACCATATTAAATACTTTCAATGAAAATTATTTTGAACATTCCGTGATTCCAACTTCTCTATGGGACTATAAATTTAAATTTGGATAAATGTTATTAATGTCATGATTTTATATTTCAAAGTAACCTTTAAAGGTATTGCTCAATATTGTAAACGCTGGCGCCCTTTTTGTTATGTATTTACATTTATTGTGGAAATTCACTGAACAAATTGTTAAGCGAGAATTCGTTTTCTACCAAGGATCATTTTGACTTCGCTTTACTATATCTGCCCAATGTTCTGCTTGTACAGCATCAACTAGAAAATCTAAACAGAATAGTTAGCATGGTGCTGTGTTAGTTTCAGAATAAAAAAAAACATTTATCGTAAAATCAAATACCATGTTTCACGTACAAAGGTCACCGACATAGCACAGCTGATTAGCAAGTTGAAGTGGCAGTTAACGTAAAACTGATGGCCAATGGGGCTGAAAAGTTCTCGAGTGGACACCACGCCCCGGCAAGCGTAGCGTAGGAAGACCAGCCACGAAATGGACAGATGAACTTATACAAGTGGCAGGAAGATGCTGGATGCAAGCCGCTTCCAATCGGCTTTTATAGAAATCCATGGGGGAGGCCTATGTCCAGCAGTGGACTTCTTATGACTGAGATGATGATGATGATTCACATATCATAATTATTATAGTTTACAAAACTAGAATAACCGACTTCAAAATACGCAATTTTGTTTTAAAAACCAAACTACTGACCGATTTTGAGATTTGAAAGGAATTTTAAATCAATTTAAATGACGAAATCATGCGGGTAACACATAAGAAAAATATAAGCTAACTGATAATCTCGCTTTTGAAGTCCGTAAAAATAATAATTGTTATCGATAACTTATATTACATCGACCCATCTCTAATTCTTTGCAGTAATTTGTATAAATAATAAAATCAATTTATGAAATGAAATGCATATATGCTTTTTATACTAATATTCGCGAATGTTATTTATTGAAATGAAATAATTTTCAACAATTTCATCGCGTATATTTCACATAATTTAAGACCCGATTTTTCAAACACTGGAGCATCCGTGGTCATAGGTGAGACACGAACATACGCTACAAATACATAAAAATTTGTTTCATTTCGCTTTTTATACTGTTAGAAATATATTTTTGCTACTTAGAGATGGAAGGTGATAATGTTTTCTATAGTTTTTTAAAGAAGTTTGTAATTTTTACAAGATTGTTTAGATTGTTCACCATCTTGGCACCGTAAGAATTGAGAAGTGATTGCGATGAGATGACGTTTAAGATTAAATGACGTTTGTGACCTGTCATTAGCAAACACCTGATTTTGGTGTTAAGTTTTTGGAACAATATTTTGTATCGCATTAGGAGTCTTGTAAGTCTTTGGAACCAAATTTGATAAAATTTATATGGAACCACCTCTGGAGCATGACCTGCCAAACAAAAATAATCCTCAAAATCAACGAAGTAATCGCTGAAAAACAAACATGCAAAAAAACACAGTCGATTTGAGAACCTTTTTGGAAGTCGGTTAAAAATACAACGGATTAGAAAGCTTCCTTTTTAACCCCATACCCAAAATGAGGAGTGTTATAAATTTGACTTTTTGAATTTAAAGAGGATTTTGTCGAGCTTTCTTAGCTATATTTCATCAAAATCTGTTCAGCAGTATTAGTCAAGGTTTTTGTGTTTCCTAAGCTGATACTTGGTTACCCCCGACCCAATTATAGACGACGAGTTGTGGTATCTGTGTATTTGTGGCTTCGTAGCTCTTAAACAAATGGACCAATTTTAGGTATTTTTTGTTTGATATACGATTTAATCGAAAGTTTTATGTTTCATCATAATCAGTTATTTAAGGCGAGGGTTTTCAATCTTTAACCGTCAGGTCAACCAAAAAGAAAGGTGTTGTATGTAAGTATACGGTATAAAAGTACTTACTGAACCTCCACAGGCACATACCTTTATTTATAATTACTTTCAAACAAGCTTTCCACCTCCTGGTCGTGTTATATTTTTCATATTTAGGGGTTTTAAAGAACCTCCCAGAAACTTTTCCTTTATGATGTTGACCCGTCTACTTCTGTCCCTTTGCTTGGAAGCATCTCACGTTCGTGATCACTGTAAACTCTTCAAATTTAAATTTGACCAACTTCCCGGTTTTCAATTGAGCTGAAATTTTGTATAAATATGGAAATCTGTAAAACATGGAGAACTATTTCATTTGTTTTTTATCTTAATATATTTATGTCATGTTATGCAGGATTCTGGAAACAAAATTTATTTCTATTTATTTTTAATTCTTAAATCAAGGAGATTTTTTATCAATAAAAAGGCTAAAACCAAAAAGTTCTCTATCTTCATATTATGTTATCCGCGCCCCTAGGATTTCCGTTCAAATATTTATGATAATATAATAATATATTCAGTCAATAATTTTATTAGAAATAATTGGCCTAGGCCGTGTCAAGACACTCATATGGTAGGGTTCCGTAGCTAATGCTGTAGATATACTCGTAAGTTTCATAGTTTATAATAAGTGGTCAAGACCATGTCGAGACACGCACATATTAGGGTTCCGTGCCTCAATAGGAGAAAACAGAAACCTTATATGATCACTTTGTTGTCCGTCTGTCCGTCTGTCCGTCCGTCCGGGTGTCAAGACCTGTATCTCGGGAACGCGTGAAGGTATCGAGTTGAAATTAAAACCATATACGCAAATCCATATCCATAGCCTTGAGGCCCTTTTTAGTTTTCTTGAAACTCGCCTCCGTTTTGGGAGTAATTCGGGAGTATTTCCCATAATAATGAGACGAGTTAATTTTTTTGTTGGCGAGTGCCAACATGTTCGCTTCGCTCATTTGACAAATTAATTGTTTTTATTTTTGTCCATTATTATTGTAAAGAAAACTCCTTCATATAAATAAATAAATGAATAATAAAAACCAAAACAACTTTTGATCAACTTTCCTTTTGACAACTTCAAAGCAAAGAAAAATTTTCTTCTCGAGCAAGAGCTACAATATTATTCAAAATGAATAAAACTCAAGTGAGTATTATATTATTATTACTTAGCGGCAATCAGAAGGGCACGTAGAACTGATGGCCAATTGGACCGAAACAATGGACCCTACGCACCAGCAAGCGAGTAATAGAAAGACTAACCACAAGGTGAACAGACGATCTTATATAAGTGGCAGGAAGACTGATGAAACATAGCAAAGAACACTCTCGACAAAATCCTCAGTGAAATAAAAAAAAATAGATCAAAATCGGTCCATCTCTGAGAGCTACAGGCAAACTCAAAGATAAACATATACACACGTCTAACTTATAACACCGGACACCCCACTTTTTGGGTCGGGGGTTAAAACGGAAGATTTCTATTCCGTTATATTTTAACCGACTTCCAAAAAAAGAGGAGGTACCTACACGATTTTTTTTTCAGAAATAGATCATCCAAGTAAAAGATTTCCGTCGAAGTCGGTCATCTATGTAAACGATGATGCTGATTTTGTTTTCCTATAACTTTTTTCGGGATCGACGCATATGAGCAAGAACGCAAGAGGTTCGTTCACTAGAATAGGCTTCGGGCACAGATGATGAAATCGAAATGTGGGAAATTTAGTAATCATATAATTGTGTTCAGGAGTGTAAAGATTGCAGTAGGTTGTTTCAGTATTTTACAATACAGATAATTTTATTATTTACGTTAATTTAATTAATTTACAGTTTTTATTATAAATGTTTCAGGAATATATTCTAATTATTGCAATGTGGTCAATGATCCGCATACAATGCCAGATCACGAGTTAAACACATGCGCCAATTGCCGCCATGCTCGACCATATTTATGGGATCATCATTCAGAGACACGCGGAGCGAAGAGTGGTGCGATGGACGTTTTCTCAGTTCATGGAAAACACCGGAAGCGCGGGCGGCGCGGCGCAATTCGTGTCATATATCGTATGCGCGGTTTACAACACATGAAAGGCGGCGGGAGAGCCCTGCTGCTGTCGCCGATAGGTAAATGTAACTATTACATACACATATCATGCCTATTTTCACTTATGGTATAGACAGAGCATCAGAGACCATGACTATGAAGCCATTTGACGACATGGATAGGAGAGGATATTATAGTGTTAGAAGAGATTAGAGGGGGTCAGCCTAACGCTTATATTAACGCCAAGTACTCGTACTAGAAAGCTGTAATTTCGCATGAATATGCATATTAGTTATGCCAAGAATGTTGTGAAATAAAATTTTAAATAAAAAATAAAACATCGTACTATCGTTGGATTACAAAAGTAATAAAATAACATCGGGGTTTGCGAAAACCATTTTTACCCGACTACGGCGAAGCAAAAGGGAGCGTATCGTTTGCGAGATCTCGTAACTATGGGCCTCAAAAGGAAGGTCACGCAACAATCTATGGAGAAGGCTATGCTCGAAGTCTCTCTACGAGATCGAATTTAAGATAAAGAAATTCGTAGACGTACAAAATTCACCGACATAGCACAGCGGATTTTGACATATTGTTTTGTATATATTTTTTAAAAGTTTTTCCTTACAGTAACCGTTGCCGCCGCTCTGTAGCCCGAGTACTTAAGTCGTGGAGTATTTCGATGTCCGTGCTGACAATTTTGCAGACCAGTGCGTGTCCTAATCTTTTGGAACGATAAATCCTTGTGAATTCACGGAGACCAAGAGTACAAGTAAAAGGCACCAGTCTTAGACGACCAAGGCGATATCCATCGCTCCGGGCCCTGCTCACGCAATGTTTTCAGCGTACACAGCACGGTTACAAGAATAAATTTTGGGGCTGGTTAAGGATATCATCTACCAGACAGAACAAGATTATTATTTCAGTAGGTATTTAAATGGAAGAAAAGAGAGGAAACTGCATTATGTGTTCTGTGAACGCTGCTTCAATATTAGCACAACAACATTATGTTAACACGGAAGCTAAAACATATCCTTCTTTTTGTGGCGTCCTTCTTTCTTAATTAAAAGCAACGTTTTCTACACATAGAATAATCAGTAAAAATCTAGAGTTTTTGTTGTTAACTGTGTTAGGATGTAAGTAACAATGACAAATTGATGACCAACTAGAGCTTGTAATTTCTCTTTTTTACATCTTTAGGGTTCCATACCTCAAAAGGAAAAAAAACTGAACCCTTACAGGATCACTTTGTTGTCCGTTTGTCAAGACCTGTATCTCGGGAACGCATGAAGGTATCGAGTTGAAATTAAACTCATATACGCAGATCCTTAGTCTCTTGCTGTAGAGAGAAAAATCAAACTTCTTAGTTTTCATTAAAAAAAGTTACAGCTGAATATGTTGCAAATAACGCATATTTCGACACTCGCAAGGGAATCAAAACCTATAGGGTATGACTCGCCTATTCCGGTTTTTTAACTTTATAAATATTTCAGTTTAAAAAACTCCGGACAATCGCCCACCGAGGGTTCCGTACAAACTAGTAGACAAGAGGGAGAAATTATATATTTTTATATGTTCCTCCATAAACCGCAAAATATACTTCGTAAAAACATTTAAAAAACTTGTTTTGGCTTGTGTTAATGAAGTTCTAGAGCTATTCTTTATAAAAAAAAGTTCTTTCATATGGTACCCCACATGATACGGTTAAAGCACTAAAAAATTTGGACCCTCCTTCCTTGCATAAAGACCCTATTTTTTTGTGATTCAAATAACAATGTTTTCGGTTTAGTTTTTGAGTTTTCGGTTTTGATGCTTCTTGCCAAATTTCACAGTTAGTGGTCAACGGGTAGTACCGCATAGGTTTTGATTCCCTTGCTAGAGTCGAAATATGCGTTTTTTGCGATATATTTGCAACATTTTCTTTTTTATGAAAACTGAGAAGTTTTATTTTTTTCTCTGCAGCCACAGACTATGGATCTGCGTTTATGGTTTTAATTTCAACTCGATACCTTCATGCTTTTCCGAGATAGAGCTCTTGACAGACCGATAACACAGTGATCCTATAACGTTTCCGTTCATTTCCTTTTAAGGTACGGAACCCTTATAATGTAAAATTTTACCTCAAAGTACAACATAAGTGTTCTACCAGTTAGCCATTGTTTTTACATTAAGATGCAGTTAAGGAAGCTAAGATATTATAAAGACATGCTCACAAATTATTCATACATTTTTACAAATATAAAAATACACATACAAATACAATTATTTGTAATAAACATTTTTGACTCGTGGTCATACCAAATTTTGTCCCAATGACTAAGATCCACTAATAGTAATAACTTCACTCAGGTGTCGTGGTCCCACCACGGGTCCTCAATATACAAATATGGCATTATAATATTATTTAGACTGAAACATATCTTTAGTCTTAACTAACAAGCCATTATGTAATTTACCATTATTACGTTTTTTCCAGAAAGTATTATCTTAGCTACTATATATTAATTTGAATCACATGAAGCTATATAATTCAAATATACTTTATAATATTTTTTCCCGACTGTGGAAGATGGAGGGTTGTTTTTCGAGAGTATGTATATATATATATGTGTGTGTGTGTGTATGTATGTCTCTCAGGCTAAACGACTTGGCCGATTTTGATGTGCGAGGTGTCGTTAGATTAGTTTTTATTTCCTGAGTGTCATAGGCTATATTTTTTGTAGTAATAATAATATAAATCTGTTGCGAAAAAAAAAACCGGACAAGAGCGAGTCAGACTCGCCCACCGAGGGTTCTGTACGAACTAGTAGATAAAAGGGGGAATTTATATATTTTTTTTAATATATTCCTTCATAAATCGAAAAATATTCATCGCAAAAATATTTAACTACCTGTTTTAGCTTGTGCTCTTTCATATGATACCCATGATACGATTATTTCACTTCAAGACACTTTTTTTTTGTGTTTAAATTAAAAATGTCCGGTTTCGGATTTTTTCCTATATGTGTACTCTAACACAATCCTTCTTGCCAAATTTCAGAGTTCTAGGTCAACGGGAAGTACCCCATAGGTTTTGATTCCTCTGTGAGTTCCAAAATGTGCGTTTTTTACGACATATTCGGCTGTAACTTTTATTTACGAAAACTGAGAAACTTGATTTTTCTTTCTGCAGCAAGATACTATGGATCTGCATATATGGTTTTAATTTCAACTCGATACCTTCACGCGTTCCCGAAATAAAGGTCTTGACACCCGGACAGACGGACAGACGGACAGACAGACATTTTTAATTTAAACACAAAAAAATAGTGTCTTTATGCAAGGAATGAGGGTCGAAATTTTGAAGTGAATTAACCGTATCATGTGGGGTATCATATGAAAGAGCTTAATTAGCACGAGCTAAAACAGCTTTTTAAATATTTTTATGATGTATATTTTTCGATTTATTAAGTAAAATATAAAAAAAATATAATTTCCCCATTTTATCTACTAGTTTGTACGGAACCCTCGGTGGGCGAGTCTGACTCGCCTTGTCCGGTTTTTTTTTCTTTTAATATACATACTTGTTGTAAAATCACATATTTTATATGAAAACGTTCGTTGGCAATTTAATATAAAGCTTGACAAAATAGGACCACGAGCCATGTATTAGACGCATGGTGGTAGGACCACCAGCCTTTACTTTTTAGTATAGTGGAACAATGAGCCTGGTGGGACAGAATGGGTAGAACCACGAGTCAAAAATCGTAATAATTGTTTTGTGACGTGTGATTTAATATTGATAATTGGCATTTTTTGTGTAGAAGGCGTGGCTATATTCACACACACATAGAAATCATTTATACGTAATAATATATTATGACGTATAAATGCTTTCTATGTCTAGGTGAGACGTTAGTGAAACGTTGGTGAAACGTTGCTCGCACGTTGCTGAAACGTTTATGAGTCATTAACCAAACGTTAATAGGTTCGTTTCTTTGAAATTGCCATTATAAATAAAAAATAGGGTCACATTGCGTTTTCTTTTTAAATAAAATATTGTCGTTATGTCTGTGGTTTTATTACTCACTACATATATCGTTACTAACGCGAGGTAGGCAAGTGGCGCTAGGGCATGGGTGGCGCTGTAATCGCATCGCCACGGTGCAAGCGTACTAAGTTTGTGAGGATATAGATAAAGCGAAGTCTGAACAGTACTTGATATGGTCTATTAACTTGTCCCACGGTTTTTGCTCTAAATTATTTTGTACACCTTAATATCAATTATTATGATATATAAATTGCGACTACAGCGCTGCGATAGCAGGAAGAGGCTTTAAATGAAATAATGGTGATTTTTTTAAGCTGTTATTTTTATGGCAACACCTAAAAATATATATCAAATAAACGAACACGTTCCGATTACTGCTAACAGTGCTATGTTAACCGTATTGGTCAACGGCGTCAACTATCATTATATTCATTTTAATGCACTCTAAGTGAAATAGTACTATATATATAAGGTATAATGACGCCATCTATGACATTATTTTTCTTCTATAAATTGCGTTGTTTTTTTCCGACAATTTGTTAGGAAACGCTAACTTAACGTTTGGTGTGAGCATTTACAAGTTGTTGTCATATTTCGGAAAATTATTAGAATCTAAAATATGAAGATGTCTTGTAGCTGTCAGTGTAGGACTTTCTTGACACTTTTCGAACATCGTGATACGTGACACGTTCGCCAACGCTAAAGTAAAAGTTGTTTTAACCTAAATTTGATTTATGTTAAAGTTTGCAATGCTATTATAATATTATTTTTTATTTACAAGGTATAATTTGTAAAATGTTTTATGTACATTCATTCATGTTGTTCATATATAATCAGAAAACATTATGCCATAAGAAGATGTAAAATTAATACGTAATGTTAATACAGTAATGTTTTGCTGCCACTTTGGGTAAAAACGGCAGAAATATTGTAACTACTTGCCTAAGTAATATTTTTATTTTTTTCCCCGTATTTACAGCATATTTGACCAAATTATGATATTTAACATATTGAAATGTTGGCTGTTAGCGCTGCGATGCTGCTACATAGATACCTATATGAATTGATATTATCCGGTACTAATAAAGAAGCCAAAAACGTCACCCATCTCTATTTGAAGCAAGTACGTGCCAGGCGTGTTCTTGGACATGATTTTATTTTTATCTTTACATTAGCATGGTTTACTGCCATTAAATTATGTTGGGTTCTGTTTGCCACAAGCTTTTCATTCCTCCGTCTTTCTACATAAACGATCATAGAAATTTCCTATTTGTTTTCTTCCTTTATGAGCTAGTGTCCAATGAAATTATAATGATTTTTTTTCTTGACAGAGACTATAAATAATCAAAAACGAAGCGTTAAATACACTAACAAGAACAACGCACTTGAAACCGTTCAATGAAAGACACTTAAGTGCATTCAAACAACCTTTACAAGCAAGAGTTGGCTGGTTGTGGTGTGTTATTGCAGCCTAGTACTTTTATAACTACTGAGAATGAGATTTTATAGTAGGTACATTACTTCATGAACATCTATAAGTGCCTCAGAATACTGCAAAAATGGTAGCATCAGAGCAGTCATACTCAGGAATGTCATTCTGCCAGCTGCAGATATCCATCTACAAAATAACGCTTGCTGGGCGTTTTGGTAGTACTGCAAGGTAACGCTCAACATTAATAGCGATGAAAAGTTGGCTCGCAATCGTTTTTATCTTGCTTTTTCTGTAATTTAGATTGCTAGTCTCTTCAACTTTTATGTCATTCTCATAATTTTAGAGATTTCAAGGTAAAAAGGTATGCGAGCAAATTTTGTATCGCTATAAGAGTTAAGTGTAACCTTCTACTTATTTTAAATTGAAACTTTATTATTATATATATTTTTTATTTTATTTAAATAAAAAAGTTTATTTTTTAAATACTATTTCTTTTAATAATATCTATTGGTTAAAATAAACATTTATAACTCAAGAACGGCTATGCCGATGTACATAAAATTTAGTATGAAGATAGCTTCTATCTTGCATGATAGCAAAACGCAGCGTGTGATCGCTATTACGCCATCGGCTTAGCTCACTAATTCACACGAGCCATCGCTTGTCAATCTCTGTTGTTTTTCAATTCCTTGACATTGACAACAGACGCGCTTGCGCGCGGGATGCCCATGTGGACTCGCCATGCGTCACGTCTGAGATACGGTCGAAGTTCTTGTTCTTCTTCTTCTTCTTTTTTGTATTGGACCCGCATTTAAGCATTTGCCAGTGTCAAGTATTAAGATATTTTCAAGTTTCTTTAATAAAACAAGTTGTAAATGTCCTAGTCACAATCTAAGTCATGTATACAGTCAAGTCAATTTAAGTCGAGTCCTGCTTCAGTAAAGTGGTGGCGACTTTACTAGAAACTTCTATAGACTTTTGCCGACAACGTAAAATCACACGTTTTACTGCTTTATTTTACTTGCCTACAGTCACGCACTTTATCGAACACTTAATGAATAAAACACCACTATTTTATAGCATTAATGTTCAAAATAACACAAGTTTAGGAAAATAAAACAAAACAACAACACGTTACTAAGACGTTCCCGCCAAAACTCGAAGTTCTTGTTCGTCTCTTGTTCAAGTCAAAATTGACAGCAATTCTGTCATAGGGAGAAATCGGTAATGTAATTAAGTCGCCTAAAAGTCTGAGGCGGCTCTACATTTGCGCCGCGAATTCACTGCAGAGGCGTGTCTCTCTACATTCACGGGTCACTCATTTAGGTATGCGTGAAACCTGTCGTGAAATGGACGTTTAATCTGCTGCTGCGTTAACTTTGTTTGCTGTGGCAACATAACTATTTGTACTATTAATACCTAAAAAACAACGAGAGCATCTATTTATATCTACCTAAAAATAAGAAAATCGTTCGAAAGCGTTGGAGGAAAAGGAGAAGGTGGATGACTGAAACATCGTAACCGATCGATATTCATTTGAAAACTAATCCTTCTCCAGGCGTCGTAATTTTTATTTTTATGGTGCGGATGCCTTGAGTCACACAGTATTCTTTCGGCGTAGGAATGTTCCAAAAAGCGCATTTCTAATTCATTATCCCAACTTATATTAATCCGCTGCGCTGCATTTTGCTCGCATGACACGTCCGTACGCATCTGTAATAATTCACGTTCACGCTTGTTCGCGTGCCTTCACGGCGCATATGTAAAGCCGCCATGATAGCGGCTCTACATTTGCGCATTATCAGTCTTAAGGACTGCTGTCACTGTCAAATTCAAATTAATGTAAGGAATTAAGTAGAAGTGGAGAGAGGGGGAATTTGGGCATTGCATAAAAATATAATTCAGGAAAGTCCATAAATCTCTAAGTACTAATAGCACTATACTATGTACCTAAATAAAATAAACCAGGCAAATACAAAAATGTTAATGTAGGGCATCGGAATTCATGCATTATGTAAACGGGCTCCTATGGCCATTGCAAGTAAGAAAATATATACATAAATATTAATTAAGGAATTTTAACAAAGAACCTAGTACCCCTGTCCTTGACACTGTTAGGAAAAACAGCCCGCGGGCCTGGCCTCTGCGCCTGGACTTTAAATAAAAGTGAGGGCATTATATTGAGGCCTTTTGAGGTATGTTTACTGAGAATTATTATTATTTATAATCAGTTCATTCACGTACTTACATAAAATCACTTACTGACAAAGGAAGTTACGCAACTTTTTTTGGAAGTATTATTATTATTCACAAAATACACATTTTACACATACCTATATATACACCCAAATAACAACATTAATTTGCTTCGTACGCATGCACAGTCGGATAAATAGTAATGTGTTCATTTTATGCAAAGAGAGAAGAAAGTGAACATTCCGCATCAAGATTACTCACCATCATATCCGGTAACACATGATGACAGTAGATATTTATGAAATTAATAAATGTATTTTGGAAAAAATACTGTTATTCTAATCTTGACGAAAACAACTAGTAAACAAATAAGTACCATATATAGGCAACAATATCAAATAATTAATTATACCTCTAATACATTTTTTTTTGTTTCATAACAAACTCATAGGGGGCTAAAGCCCCCTCAAATGTACCCTAGAGTACAAATCCTGTAACATACCGCTTCTGTGACGTCTTCTGTGGCAGAGCTTACCCGTTTTGTCTATGGGTTTGAAGGTCAAATAATATGTAGAGTAGCGGTTAAGGTTCACATGAAGCAACATCACACGTTTTATGAAACGTGCCAGGCTCTTCGCTCGTTGCTGAATCGAAAAAAAGATGGCGGCCGACGGGAAACGCTCCACATATGGTTCAGCTACGAAGCGGTCTTGAATAACTGAATTGCCCCCCCAGAGCAACAGGAGAGATGCTTGTTAAGTATGCGTCTATCTATGCGTGGTATATAATCCCCTATTTCCAACAACCTTTTCTGTGATTTATATTACTGGCTCAAGCACGGACTGAGATTTAAAAATTTATTTTTCATATTTTGTTATACACTTTCTGGTTATTTTTATTTATAAATCTAAAGATAAGAAAGAATCATCGTATGTTTCGCGGGTTACACTGAATAGTAAAAAGAAAGATGTTAGATTGGGTTTTAGTTATTCATTTATTCTGTAGGAAACAAGTAGCCCTTGGTTATAGTTTCGCCAGGTCCGTTCGCCCGTCTGCCTGTCCACGGCCTTGCTTAAAGACTGTTAGTACTAGAAAGCTATAATTTTGGTATAAGTATATTTAAACCAATCACGCAGAAAATGTGGTCCATTGAAATTTAAATATTTTTTAGGGTTCCGTACCTCAAAAGGAAAAACGGAACCCTTATAGGATCACTTTGTTGTCCGTCTGTCCGTCCGTCCGTCTGTCAAGAAGCATTGTCATATAAAGGAAAAATCCGAAAACTGTACATTTTTTATTTAATCACAAATATATATTTTCTATTAAAAATCGACTTCAAACGCAACTTACTAAATCCTTCACGATTGTAAACTTTTTAAAGAGACCTCTCTTCACACGCTCTTTTTTTTTTCAAGAATGCGATTTGTCATTTAATGTCAAATGCTCGTCTTCGAAGATTAGAAAATGTGCAGATGTTTATACGATAATCCTCAATATTTGACACTTTTGCAAAGAAAGTAAGTAGTGTGCGTGGAACTTTGCGATTCTATAATCTGACGCACTTCTCTCAGGAATACAATGAAAATAATTTAATTTTTAGAGATTATTCAAAAAGTAATAAAGCGATGTTTATAAAATAATTATGGGACCAACTTTGGGAGCTTTCTCTATACACCAATTCAGGTAACACAGAAATTGGTTCTCGCATGATGGAGTAATTCGTGTACATATAAAAAAAAATACGCTACGAATTGATAACCTCCTCCATTTTTGAAGTCGGTTAAAAATAGGGTCTCAAGGAAGCAGGGTACAAATTTTAAAGTGCTAAAACAGGCTTTCAAATATTTTTACTATGTATATTTTTCGATTTATGAAGAAAAATTTAAAAAAAATGTACTGTTTTTTTTTATCTACTATCTTTTTCTATTTTTCTTTTGTCTACTAGTTTGTACGGAACCCTCGGTGGGCGGTGCTCAGAATAAGCACCTATTAGTAGTATAAGGGTACTGAATTGTGTAAAAAAGTGATGGTCTTCAGTTTTCTTGTCCACATTCTTTTTAAGTGTCTAGGACGTATGAATGTAGCATAATGACACTGTTTTTTGTAACTAATTGAAAATGACCAGTTTTCGTTTAATTTCTAATATGTGTATCTAACACAATGCTTCTTGCCAAATTTCATAGTTCTAGGTCAACGGGAAGTACCCCATAGGTTTTGATTCCCTTGTGAGTGTCGAAATGTGCGTTTTTTACGACATATTCGGCTGTAACTTTTTTTTACGAAAACTGAACAAAAAAAAAACTTTCTGCAGCAAGAGACTATGGATCTGCGTGTGTGGTTTTAACTTCAACACGATACCTTCACGCGTTCCCGAGATAATGGTCTTGACACCCGGACGGACGGACAGACGGACAGACAGACAGACAGGCAGACAGACGGACAGACGGACAACAAAGTGATCCTATAAGGGTTCCGATTTTTTCCTTTTGCGGTACGGAACCCTAAAAATGACAAGTGCGAGTCAGTCTCGCCCACCGAGTGTTCCGCACAAAGTAGTAGATAAAAGGGGGAAATTATATAGAAACCGAAAAATACAATATACATCGGTTACGGTTGTTACGGTTTTTACAAAAGTTGTTAGTTAACTAATTAGGTCACAATTTCTTACAAAATAGTTGGATAAATACTCAGTTACCTGATTGAAAATTCGTAAGACGGCGCAGGGCGCTTGCGCGTGTCTGCGTGTGTGTTTGTACTACAGCCTGCTACGGTATTTACTTCTGCCGGCACTCCCGGAGTGCAACCCGTTGTTTTTTTTTTACTCGACTACATCTTTTACTAGAACTACATATTTTACTAGAACTACATCTTTAACTAGAACTACATCTTTTATAACAACATCTAACATATATTACTAGTAGTTCTACGAGCAGTAGACCTCGCGAGAGAACTTATTTGCAGTTCACCTTGTGTCATCTGTACATAATACCTACATAAAGTTGGCTTAGGAAGTCGTATTAAAAACGAAAGAAAATTTGGCCAATTGATGCAGAGACGCTTCGCTCGCTCGATCATCAAATAATTTTATAAATGGAGAAAACGTAAAATAAAAAAAAAACAGCGCTAAAATGCATCAAGCACATCCACGCGCCCTCACTGTTACACGCAATCTCAAGTTGAACATATCTCGACAACCACTTGACTAATTCTGTTTATTTTGACGTCAATTTATAATAATTGTGTACTTAAATTACCTACCAAATATCATTAAAATCGGTTGGTAATTAGCGGCGCAATAAACTCCCCCCCTCCCCCCTTTTTATGGGAACCACCCCGCCTATCAAAAATCACCGACGACAAAAAAAAATAATCCATAGAAAATCTATATGCCAAGTTTTATCAAAATTGGTTCAAAATTACACCCTATACGCGAGTACGAACATACAAACAAACTTCCAAACTCACAAATAAACTGACAGACGAAAGATAATTTGGCCAGTTGATACAGAGACGCTTCGCTTGCTTCGCTTGCTCGTTCAACTACATTTTCAGAGTTAAGCACTTCAAACTCGGTAATAATCAGTTAAATTCGTAATTATCGGTCGGTTATTGTAATAAATAATAATAAGTGTTGGTGGACATTTGACACAACACTATCTAGCCCAAACTAAGGAAATCTTGTAATGGAAACTAGATGGTTAATACATACAGACTTTTTTTGGAAATATATTCTTATGATACATAGAAACACCCAGACACAGAACAAACATCCATACTCATCACACAAATGTTTGCCCTGGGTGGGGATCGAACCCACGACCTACAGCTTAGCAGGCAATCATACTACCACTGAGCCATGAGGCCTGTCATTGTAATCGTTATGTTTTTGTTTGTACCGCAAATCCCAGATAAGATATATTTTACTTACCTACAGTTTGCCCAAAGTGATATTTTATATGAGATAATGTAATAATTAAAATAGCATAATTATCTATACGAGCCTGTCATGATGGATTGCTATATTTTTTATACCTACTTTATTATCACAGCGAACTTTAGATTTGTATGGGCAAAGTCCAAAAAATCTTGTGCAGTAGGTATTTTTATTATCACGAACTATTTTTACTTATCTTATTGAATGATGTGCACATTTTTCTGTATATATTGGCAGATCATCAGTAGTCAAAACATTGTAGCAGTCGAAGCTGATGCAAACGTTTCACAATGATATATCTTATCCTTTTTCTGTTGAGCGTTATATTAATTTATATATACAGTGTTAAAAAATTCAGCCATTGGAAGAAAAGGAAAGTTGTTGAAGCAAATGGTCTCATATGGAGGTTCTTGTTTGGTAAGCGCTCTCTGCCTGAACACGTCAAAGATGTGTACGATGCAAATGATTCTCATACAGGATTTTTCTATGGAACTTCACCTGGTTTGATTCTCAAAGATTTGGAAGACGTACAAGCGGTCTTTGCGGGTGATTTTCAAAGTTTCTACCAACGTGGGTTCGTCAATTTACATGAGGGTGATGTTTTATCTGATAACATTCTTTTAATTGACGACTACAAAAGATGGAAGTGCATCAGACAGAAGCTATCTCCTGTTTTTACAAGTTTTAAGCTGAAAAACATGTTCTATATAATGGACAGATGTGCAAAAGACTTTGTAGACTTATTAAACAATAATCCGGAAATAAGACAGACACCATTCAACGCTCTTTACACGTATACTGCTGCTTCGATTGCTGCTTCGGTTTTTGGTATCGATATTAATTCAACAAAAAGTACTATGGACTCGCCTTTCATGGACATGTCACGGAAATCGTCTGACCCGTCATGGCAGATTAATTTGAAAGCATCCCTAAACATTGTTTTTCCAACACTATACCGCTGGCTTAATTTGAAATTATTCGGTGACTGAAGAATTCTTCATAGGTGCTGTTAGAGACGTTCTTAAAAGTCGACGCAATACCACTGAAAAGAGATACGACTTCATTGAAATTTGTCTAGATCTACAGAAGGAAGGAGTCATTCGAGATCCGCAAACTGAGTACGAAATTGAAGCTACCGTCGAAATACTGGCTGCACAAGCCTTTTTCTTTTTTATTGCCGGTACCGATGCGTCAGCCTTGACAATGCATTTTGCCTTACTGGAACTTGCAGGCCATGCCAAAGTATTGGAAAAAGTTCATAAAGAAATTGATTCTGTATTTGTAAACGCAGAGTCATTGAGTTACAATGATATTGAGAAAATGACCTATTTAGACATGGTGCTTTCTGAATCTATGAGAAAGTATCCAAACGTTGGAGTGCTGAGGCGAAAATGCACCAAAGACACTGTGCTACCAGCGTCAAAGATTAAAATGGAGAAAGGTTCATTGGTTCTAATACCAGTATATGGAATACATAGAGACGAAAGATATCACCCAAACCCAGAGGTATTTGATCCTGAAAGATTTTCTCCAGAAAATATATCAAAAATGAAAAGTTATAGCTTTCTTCCATTTGGTGAAGGAAATAGAAATTGCATCGGTGAGTACCTTATCTTATCTAATATAATAAAGTAAGTAAGTTCGTATAGACTGAGTGGCCAGCTCTATTGTCAGAGTTATTAAGCCACCGAAAGGTCTCTGACTTGGCTTGACGATTGCTGAACAACCGGGACCTACAATTTAACGTGTCATCCGACCCATGGTAGCTTTCAAAAAGAAATGCCACTCACGGTCACCCATACGAAGACTTACCGGTCTGTCCGTTGCTTAACATTAGTGATCGTTTGGGAACACCTAGTCAAGCTACGCCACGAGCGCTACATCAAATATAGTTATTTTTTATTTTATCTAATTTATTTAAATAAAAAATAACTCTATTTGTAAAGATGTAAAAATTAAAATGTCGTGTAAATTTCATTTGAATTTTACTCGTATGTTCATATTATTAAACAATGCCCTGTCTATGTATTATAATGTACAACAACGTAACCCTATACTTGGGCGTGTCCCGACAATCACTTTGCCGGTTGTATTTAGCCATAACTAAATCTCCTTGTAGAATAAGATCAATTCTGCTAACGCCAGTATAAGTAACTGCAGCTCTATGATAAATATGATTAGTAAATCAATACCCGTAATCGTAGCTACAAACGAAATTAAATTTCATATTCTTTCACTCTATTTATTTATCTTGATTTTTTTGGTTGCGTAGGCTGTTGTTTGAATTTTTGGATATTTTTTTAATTTCAGGCAATCGCTACGCTCGGCTCCAAGTGAAGGCAGGTCTAGCGTGGCTACTGAGATCATACACTCTCGCGGAATCGAAGTACTCGCCAAAATATTTCGAGAAGAGTATTTTTGCATTGCGCGATACAAAAGCGACATTCCAACTTATCCGCAGAAATGTTTAGAAATAGAGTTGGGAGTTCCACATTATAAATACGGAATCTAAGAAACAAAAGAAAACCGGAAAACGCAGTATCACCAGAGTTAAATCTCCAATACTATAATGTCCAAACTATCTATTTGAACTACAGAAAATACTATATCACTGCTTATACAAGAAATGCTTACTCTTATCAATAAAAATTCAAATTAAAGTTGCAATGCTATTTCAATAAGCTCTAACAGCATACTTAAAAAATTGCTGCACTTCTTGGTAGATACTAGAACGTGGACTGAAATCTGCAAAAATCACAGAATCCTTTTAAAATTGTCAATTTGGACATTTTTATGATTGTCCATACAATATTATGGGTTAAAACAGCTATATTCTTAGTTTTTTTTGTCACGTAGGCTACTGTCTAGTAAAAAACAAAACTACTATTTTTATTATTAATAAAGATTATGAAATGAAAAAAGAGTGTTTTAAATTTCTTGCGGGTTTGTGTTCAAATCATACGCATTATGCATTGTGCCAGGATAATACACGCAATCGTTTGACTCAAGAGTTTACTTGAGTCAAACGATTGCGTGTATTAACCTTGACCTAGCGCCATCTAGAGGTTGGTGAACTATGTTACATCCACATATATAATAAAATTATTTCGAGAATCGAACTATTTACGTAGGTAAATTTGTACGGAACCTTCGGTGCGCGATTCGGACTCGCACTTGACCATTTTCTTTTGAACTATAATCTCACTATTTATCTAATTTTATCTCACTCATATTATAAATGCGAAAGTTTGTGCGTGTGTGTGTATGTTTGTTACTCTTTTACGCTCAAACGGCTCAAATTATTTACAAAATAATTGGTACACAGGTAGATTATACCCTGAAATAACATTTAGGCTACTTTTATCTCGAAAAAATAATAGACTCCTGCAGGATAGCTGACGGAACCACGGGCACGACTAGTTATCAGATAAAGTGAGGCTGAGTACATACCCAGCACAGTAGTGTAGTGTATTTTCTAGTTTGAGACTTAGGTACTGTCATCCGAAATTAATATCTCGATGAGATCTCTCACTTTTGTGAACAAACCACTAGCTATTCTAGGATTAATAGTTTCTGAGATAATGAGTCTGACAATTTTCACATCTATACTTGGATTTTTAATTAGACGGAGTAAGCTGACAGACTGAAATGTCACTTTTCGAAATAATTATACTAACACTCAAATCATAGTGATGGGATTTGTGACACATATAGTTCAAAAAGTTCGGAACATGGAATAAAAGTAATAAATACAAAATAAATAAGAAAATTAATAAATTCATCTTGAAACTGCACTATCTAAAGTCTTTGAAAATATATTAAATTCACGATTAGTAAACTACCTTTAGTAAAAATAATTTAATTTCTGAAGAACAATTTGGATTTAGAGATGGCAGATCGACGGAAGATGCCATTGCCAGTTTTTGTAGCACTGTCACTAAAACACTTGACAAACACAATAAATGCCTGGCAGTATTCCTTGATCTGGCCAAGGCATTTTATACTGTGTCTGTCCCTACCCTTCTAAACAAAATGATAAGCCTGGGAATTAGAGGTAACTGTTTAAATCTCTTTGGTGACTACCTGACTAACCGAACTCAAGCGATTAAGATAGGAAACTATAAAAGTGCTGAATATACTATCTCTTACGGTATTCCCCAGGGAAGCGTCCTCGGGCCAACCCTGTTCTCAATCTATATAAATGAGCTGAGCCAAAATTGTCACATACGCTGATGATACGGCCATAGTATTCTGGGAAAAAACATGGGCTAGAGTATATGCATCAGCTGAAGCAAGTCTTGAACTTATCACAGAATGGTTGGATGACAATCTTCTCAGTCTCAATTTGTCCAAAACTAAGCACATTGCATTTATCTTACACTGTTCTGGAGCTCCACCACAACACTTATCTCTTAAGATTCATAACTGCATAACAAAACACAGTTGTAACTACTCTAAACTGGACAGAGTCACTGAGATAAAGTACTTGTGTGTGGTTATAGATCAACGAATGTCTTGGCTCCCACACATAAGAACGTTTTCAACCCGAATCCGAAAACTTATCTGGATTTTTTTAAAACTTAGGCACGTCACTAATTCCATACTAATTCTATCCATATATCAGGCACTCTGTCAATCAGTCATCAGTTACTGTATCACTGTTTGACTGGCTTTGTGGCTCAGTTGGTAGTATGTCTACCTGCTAAGCTGTCGTGGTCGTGATCGTGGTCGTGTCGAGGTCGTGGGTTCAATCCCCACCCAGGGCAAACATTTGTGTGATGAGCATGGATATTTGTTCTGTGTCTTGGTGTTTCTATGTATCATATGTATATATTTACAACAAAAAAAAGTATATGTATTCTATCAGCCATCTAGTTCCATAGTACAAGCTTTGCTTAGTTTGGGCTAGATGGTGTTGTGTGAAATCTCCTCAAATATTTATTTGTTTACTGTCTGGGGTGGCGCTTATCAAACACACTTAATATTACTTGAAAAAGCTCAAAGGTCGATACTAAAAGTTATGACTTTTAAGACTTATCGCTTCCCAACAAAATAATTATATGCAAACTGTAAGGTACTGACGGTCAGACGACTTTATATTTTAAGCGCTATCGCATCACAACATGTGAAAACTATTTATAACCCCGCTCTGAAGGAAAAAAGATGAGACAATGGCATAAATACTGATAAAAAAGTCTATAAAAATATTTCACCAAAACACAGTTCTGTTTTGTGTGCCCTTACCTACATCAGGAATTGTTAATACTAAATATTTATTCTCTTAATAAAAAAAACTGAAGCAGCTGACCAACCGACGCCCGACTTCAAAGTACTCAACTTCGTTTACTTGGATGACATTTTTCCAGTAATTTTGTTATAAAAACTAAAGTACTAAACCGATTTTGATAAAATTATTATGGGACCATCTCTGTACAAAAAAGAACCTACCAAACAAAAAAGAACCATTAAAATCAAGTCATGTCATAATTGGCGGAGTAATCGCGTAACAAACATACAAAAAAGTAAAACTGGGCAAGAGTCACACTCACCCGGGATGTCCGGGGTATCTTCGGTATAATGTCGAGTCAGCTTGGCTCTTGGATCTTTGCCCAAACTGCTAACAGGTTTTGCGACCGATGTGTATAACTGTCCATAGAACCTCTCGATCTCCCTTAAGACTTCTGCTTTGGTCGACGCTAGACTGCCATCTTCTGTCTTCAGCTTCGTTAACTGGCTCTGCCCAATAGACATGTCTTTTGCGAACACTTTGGAGCCTTTATTCCGCTCTATCGTCTCTTAATTACGATTAGTATTAAAGGTACGGATGTCGTGTCGCATAGACTTTGATATGAGTCTATTGAGCCGCCTATATGATTCGGCGTCACCGGAAGACTGCAGTTTCAATGAGCGTCGTTCAGCCATGAGGTCGAGGGTATGGCTCGAGAGCTTTTGCGGTCTATTTGTACGGTGGGGTTTATAAAACTTCGCGCCCACCGTACGGACAGTTTCCACAAACCTGTTATTGATCTCATCCACCGATGCGCAGCTTTCCAGGCACTCGAAGCGATTTGATAGTTCGAGCTGAAAGCTCTCGGGGTCTTGGATATGAGCGCGAGTAGGTCGGAGTGTAGACTTCATCATACGGGACCTCTCAAGTTTAACATTAATATTCAAAGTGCCTCGGTGATCACTTCCGGTTTTAACCATGTTGATCACAGAGACATCATTGAATATTTGTTTCTTGGTGGTCAGGACAAAGTCTATCTCATTTCTCGTAGAACCATCGGGACTCAACCAGGTCCATTTCCTATGAGGTGGCTTCTGGAAGAAAGAGTTCATCATGAAGAGTCCCTCTTTCTCCAGGAAGTCGGCCAACCTCTGTCCCCTGGGGTTCCGTTGTCCATGTCCAAATTGCCCCACTTTCAGCTCATTTTCGCATTTCCTGCCCAGCTTCGCATTGAAGTCCCCCATAACAACATTAAAATAGGTCTCAGAAGTGTGTATGGCCCTACTAATGTCCTCATACATCACCACTACCTCATCATCGGAGTGAGCCGAGGTCGGTGCGTATACCTGGATGACCTTCAGCGAATACCTCTTGGATACTCTGAGTATCAGGTACGCAACCCTGCTCGATACACTGTCGATGGCAAGAATGTTGTTAACAAGGGACTTGTGGACGAGAAACCCGACACCACCTTGGGATTGTTGGTCGCCCTCCCGGTAGTAGAGTAGGTTGCCAGATTTCAGGGTTATCGTGTCCTCCCCCTCTCGTCGGACTTCTGATAACCCCAGGATATCCCAATGTAACCTACCCATTTCTTCTTCCAGCTCAGCTAGCTTCTCGTCTGTCCTCATCGTATGAATGTTGTGTGTTACCAGGGCCAGTCGTCGTTTATGCAGGGGGTGGTAGCCGGATCTCTTCCGGAGATTCTTAGCACCCCTTGCTCCGCCGTGACCGGGACCGCTACCATAGCCCGGAATAGCGGAGCTGCCGGGGACTGGGGGCCTGGTATTTTTGTCGTCTGTCATAGGGGGTTTGCCAGTACTCGCCACGCTTGGCAGGCGGGTTGGCGAGCGCAGTAGTTGGCGTTTTACTCAGAATGTGCTGCTGCCCACTTCTGGTAATATTTCCCTTAGCCGGTTCTTACGGCACCCACGGGAAGAGAGGGGGAGGTACTATTCTAAGCCGGTACCCCACGGCAAAATAATTCAATAGTCATTGATAAAAGGGGGAATATATTTTTTTCGACTTTCTAATTCTGTAGTGAAATGGGGAGGGTGTAATTAGGTCGTGAAGGTCACGACCACTCCCGGAAATGAATCCTATAGAATATATTCTTGACGGCGGTGCTTGGGATTAAAATTAGCTTCTTGGCAATTAGTTTATCGTCACCGATTAACGTCAGAGCTCTTCAGTCAACCGACCCTAAAGCTACCAGCTGATACTTGGCTGATCCATCAAAAAGGTGACAGCAGTATCCCTCACACGCACGATCTGACCTGTGCCTAATACAAGTAAAGCAGCCTTCCTGGTGAGAAGTATCTCTTAACTTTATCGGGCATGCAATTTTTTTTACTAGCTAATTTGGATTCATTTTTTACCCAACTACGGCGAAGCAAAAAGGAGGGTTATGTTTTTCTTTTTGACCGGTATGTTCATTTTTCTTCTCATAACTTCTAAAGTAGTATCATAATTTGGCAAAAGAGGTGTCATTGGAAGCGTCTTGTTTGACCGATAACAAATATTTTTTCGCTCCAATTCATCATGTGTGGTATTATTGCACAGGTATTTTAAAATGAATGTAAATCATATTTTTGTCAAGCGTACCGTTTGCGAGATTTATCCCGCCAAATTCATTAAAACAATTTTTTTTACCCGACTACATCTTTTACTACGAGTAGGACTACATCTTTTACTAGGAATACATCTAACATCTATTAATACGTTTTCAGAGTTAAGCAGTTCTAACTCGGGTGAATTATTGTAATCGCTATGTTTTTGTTCGTACCGCAAATCGCAGATAAGATATATTTTACTTACCTAAAGTAGTATTTTTTATGAGATAACGTAGTAATTAAAATTAAAATAACATTATTATTTGAAAGAGCCTGTCATGCTGGATTGCTATATTTTTATACCTACATATTATTACAGTGACCTTTAGATTTGTATTGGTAAAGTCCAAAAAAAACTTGTGTAGTAGGTATTTTTATTATCACGAACTATTTTTATTCTTATATTAATGAATTACTGTGCACATTTTTCTGTATATATTGGCAGATCATCAGTAGTCAAAAGTCATTGTAGCAGTCGAAGCTGGTGCAAACGTTTCACAATGATATATCTTGTGCTTTTCCTGTTGAGCGTTATTTTAATTTATATTTACAGTGTTAAAAAATTCAGTCATTGGAAGAAAAGGAAAGTTATTGAAGCAAATGGTCTCATATGGAAGTTCTTGTTTGGTAAACGCTCTCTGTCTGAACACGTCAAAGATGTGTACGATTCAAATGACTCTCATACAGGATTTTTCTATGGAACTTCACCTGGTTTGATTCTCAAAGATTTGGAAGACGTACAAGCGGTCTTTGCGGGTGATTTTCAAAGTTTCTACCAACGTGGGTTCGTCAATTTACATGACGGTGATGTTTTATCAGATAACATTCTTTTAATTGACGACTACAAAAGATGGAAGTGCATCAGACAGAAGCTATCTCCTGTTTTTACAAGTTATAAGCTGAAAAACATGTTCTATATAATGGACAGATGTGGAAAAGACTTTGTAGACTTATTAAACAATAATCCGGAAATAAAACAGACACCATTCAACGCTCTTTACACGTATACTGCTGCTTCGATAGCTGCTTCAGTTTTTGGTATAGATATTAATTCAACAAAAAGTACTATGGACTCGCCTTTCATGGACATGTCACGGAAATCGTCTGACCCGTCATGGCAGTTTAATTTGAAAGCATCCCTAAATATTGTTTTTCCAACACTATACCGCTGGCTAAATTTGAAATTATTCGGTGACTTTGAAGAATTCTTTATAGGTGCTGTTAGAGATGTTATTAAAAGTCGACGCAATACCACTGAAAAGAGACACGACTTCATTGAAATTTGTCTAGATTTACAGAAGGAAGGAGTCATTCGAGATACGGAAACTGAGTACGAAATTGAAGCAACCGTCGAAATACTGGCTGCACAAGCCTTTTTCTTTTTTATCGCTGGTACCGATGCGTCAGCCTTGACAATGCATTTTGCCTTACTGGAACTTGCAGGCCATCCCAAAGTATTGGAAAAAGTTCATAAAGAAATCGATTCTGTATTTGAAAACGCAGAGTCATTGAGTTACAATGATATTGAGAAAATGACTTATTTAGATATGGTGCTTTCTGAATCTTTGAGAAAGTATCCAAACGTTGGAGTGCTGAGACGAAAATGCACCAAAGACACAGTGCTACCAGCGTCAAAGATTAAAATGGAGAAAGGTTCATTGGCTGTAATACCAGTTTATGGAATACATAGAGACGAAAAATATCACCCAAACCCCGAGGTATTTGATCCTGAAAGATTTGCTCCAGAAAATATATCAAAAATGAAGAGTTACAGCTTTCTTCCATTTGGTAAAGGAAATAGAAGTTGCATCGGTGAGTACCTTATCTTATCTAATATAATAAAATCAAAAATAACTCTATTTGTAAAGATGTAAAAATGTCCGAGTAAATTTCATTTTAATTTTACTCGTAAGTTCATAGTATTAAACAATCTATGTATTGTGTTGTACAACTACGGAACCTTATACTTGCGTGTGTCCCGACAATCACTTTGCCGGTTGTATTTAACCATAACTAAATCTCCTTGTAGAATAAAATAAATTCTGCTAACGCCAGTATAAGTAACTGCAGTTCTATGATAAATATGATTAGTAAATCAATACCCGTAATCGTAGCTGCAAACGAAATTTAATTTCATATTCTTTCACTCTATTTATTTATCTTGATTTTTTTGGTTGCGTAGACTGTTGTTTGAATTTTTGGATTATTTTTTAATTTCAGGCAGTCGCTACGCTCGGCTCCAAGTGAAGGCAGGTCTAGCGTGGCTACTGAGATCATACACTCTCGCGGAATCGAAGTACTCGCCAAAATATTTCGAGAAGAGTATTTTTGCATTGCGCGATACAAAAGCGACATTCCAGCTTATCCGCAGAAATGTTTAGATAAAGAGATGGTGTTCCACATTATAAATACTTAATATAAGAAACAAAAGAATACTGGAATACGCAGTGTGACCAGATATAAATCTCCAATATTACTACTTATGTCCAAAACAATCTATTTGTACTACAGAAAATACTATATCACTGCTTATACAAGAAATACAAGAAATATCAATAAAAATTGCAATTAAGGGTACAATGCTATTTCAAT
The DNA here is from genome assembly GCA_947563715.1 of Lycia hirtaria. Taxonomy (NCBI): domain Eukaryota; kingdom Metazoa; phylum Arthropoda; class Insecta; order Lepidoptera; family Geometridae; genus Lycia; species Lycia hirtaria. The sequence continues at coordinate 35,010,895 of OX387375.1, forward strand.
AAACTCTAACAACATATTACTTAATTTAAAAATAGCTGTGCAGCAATTTTTAAGTTCTTGGTAGATACTAGAACGTGGACTGAAATCTGCTGAAAATCACATCCACATCTCATCCTTTTAAAATGGTCAATTTGGACATTTATACTCGTATGATCGTCCATAAAATATTATCGATTATAACATAAATATTCTTAGTTTTTTGTCACGTAGGTTGTTTGTCTACTAAATAACAAAACTACTTTTTTTATTATAAATAAAGATTATGAAATGAAAAGAGGGTGTTTTTTTTTCTTGCTGGTTTGTGTTCAAATCATCCGCATTATGCATTGTGCCTGTAAACTCTTGAGTCAAACGATTACGTTAATACACGCAATCGTTTGACTCAAGAGTTTACAGAATTAAGACCTTGACCTAGCGCCATCTAGAGGTTGGTGAAATATGTTATATCTACATATATAAATATTTCGAGAATCGACCTATTTACGTAGGTAAATTTGTACGGAACCTTCGGTGCGCGATTCGAACTCGCAAAATATAATCTCACTATCTACTTAATTGTATCTCACTCATATTATAAATGCATGTATAGGTTTGTTACGCTTTCACGCTCAAACGGCTCCAACTATTAACAAAAAAATTGTTACAGAAGTAGATTATACCCTGAAATAGCATTTAGGTTACTTTTTATCTCGAAAGAATAAAATACAACTGCAGGATAACTGATGGAACCGCGAGGCATGGTTAGTTATCAGATAAAGTGAGGCTGAGTACATACCCAGCACAGTAGTGTAGTGTATTTTCCAGTTTGACACTTAGGTACTGTCATCCGAAACTAATATCTCGATGAGATCTCTTACTTTTGTGAATAAACCACTAGTCTAGTCTAGGATTAATAGTTTCAGAGATAATGAGTCTGTCAATTTTCACATCTTTCACTTTGACAAGATTTACACTTTATAGTATGGAACTGGTATGCATTTTCCAAACTTTAAGACTTATGCGACATTGACTTTTCATTGAATTTCAGACTTGTTATTTTGACCCACTGGATCTTTTGGGTCACCGGACTTTTTGGATCACTGAACATTTTGAGTCACTGGACATTGTGACCCTGAACGGCGTATGTAGCCGTGTGTGAACTTTGGCCATGTCCGCCGTGATTTTGTTTATCTTCACTATTTGCCTGTCTATTCGAACTGCGCCATATCCAGTTATTTAATTCCAATATTATACACGTATGGCCGCGGAGGATATTTGACCTTCAGTTGAGTCGCGACCGCTGAGACATTGACTGTATTATATTATTTGCTTTGATAAAAATTACTTCAGTTGATTTATATAGTTTCAATATTATTATTTTGCGGTGAAGATGGCACCGTAAAGTTTCATGTGTTTAGTGCTTTTAGTTAGTGAAAGGAAGAATTGGCTAACTTTTTATATCTGCTTTTGTGTAAGTTAAAATTTCAAAATATTTTAATTAGTGTAGTAAGTTTGACTCCGCCTCAAATATTTTACATAGCTTTTTTCGAAGGTTTATGATTTTATTAGTAGTAAATATTAATGCTTATTAATTGATTGAGTAGCTTAACTACTATTTTTTTGAGAATAATTACGCTCTCATCAAATCCAGATAAAGCTAAATATACTACTATTTCTAACAATACCCAAAACACATTTTATCATAAAGAACAAAACAAACCCGAAAAATAATAGCCGAATGTATGAACAAAATCGCAATATTGTAGACACAATCAGTAGTATCGGGACCTTTCCTCAATATGGAGGGTTCCGCTAGCAATAAGTGAAAATTCCCGGAAGCGTGACGCCTGCTTGTCATTGATATTTGATACGGATCGGATTTGTCTGACGCCGGAATCTTGGACTGACATACACGCCGTAAGGACAACCCTGCAAATCTAGACTTATAATACTGTTACAAACAATATGAGTACGTCAATTTTTTCAATTTAAAAAGATCTGATAATCATAGATAACAAATACCTAATTATGTACAGATACCAGTGTACATGAAGAACGAATGAACAAAACGTCAGATTCAGATTGGGATTCAGATATTCGCTTTACGTCTTTGGAAATAACATAAAATTATCTTATGACGTAGCATATTGTGCCAGCAAAGTTTAGTGAAAATATGTATAGGAATAAGGTGTTTCATAGAAAATTGGCTTAAGACAAAAAAATAAAAATTAGTAGAAAAAGATTTAAAAATATAAAATGGTGTTAAATATCAATCAGTGTCATGGGACGTCATTGTCACTTGCACGTTATGACAACTGCGCTGACATTCATTTACCTATTGTTTTTTTCTTACATTTTTGTTTTTTTAAGTTAAAGATATTGGTTTGTGTTTAATTGTATATGTATGTTTATGTAAGCTTTTCTATTTATATGTTTAATACATTATAAGTGTTATTTTTAAGTGTTTTCTCGAGTGTGACGTCGCCTACCGGTTCCAGCGGAAGACCAGCGCTGGTTGTTTACAACTAGCATTATGCTGAGCTGGGACCGGATTGTGACAAAAACATAATTTTGTGACCTTTTATCATTGACTTATATATTACTGCCCTTTTATGTGTGTATGATTTTTTATTTTCTGTGTGTTTTTGTTACAAATACAAATAATTTTACTTTCTCAAAAAACGAAATCTTACTTATGACGGTGGTTGAGGTCCGAATAAATTACGATGAAACATTAAATTCTTAAGAAATTTAAAGCCAATTTGTATTTTCATTTACAAATAAGTATTTTTTTATCCTTTTACCAAAATTGCTTGACAAATATTGCTATAGCCTAATCCCACTAGGAGGTGTAGACCCCCACACCACAAGTTTCTTGCAGCCCTTATATAATAATAATAATAATAAACGTTTATTTCAGGCCATTACATACCCATAGTTTTTTGTTTTTTTTATTATATACCAGATACGCTTTATCAGAGGGCTACCTTTATTAAGCTCGGAAACATTGATCTCTACCCTTATTAAGCTGTATCTGAACACATGAAAGCAGTCGTAATGATGTTCTAGTCAAACTTATTACAAATTTTTCGAATTACGGAACTTTAATATAATTTCTTAAGTAACATCTTGGCACGTGGCAGCTGGCAAAGCTGGCTACGTTCAATATTGAATGAACTTTATTTAAGTGCCTGTTTATTATGAGTGAAAACTATATAGCATACATGCATTACATAATTAATTTATTTAGACAGAAATATCAATTATAAAAGGTTGAAAGGTCAGCTGGATGTATTTATATTTTTGTCGAATTATACACCCCATAATTTGGCATTATGTAGGCTGCTTTCTACCGATCTTTTTAGAAATCCTATGACGGTATTTAGGCTATGATGATGATTATAATGTATTCAAGCATTCTAGGCTAAGAATGCTTATCTTAAAATACCGTTCATTACAAATAAGCAGTAGTAGTACTCTAAAACATAAAATAGTGTCCAAGTGTGTGGTGTGCCATGCAAAGTAAGGTTCCGTAGTTGCATAATTTATGTCAACTTAAAACAAGATTTTTTGATGCTATGAAAACACGAGTTAACTTATATTAGTTTAAATTAAATTTGTACAAAATTTTCATTTCTTACTTCTCTTCTTAGGTACATTTTTGAAGTTGATCAACACGTGAACTCGTTAACTTGTAAAGCCTACTTAGTCGTGATAGTTTTCGTTTTAATTCAACTTGAAGTCAAATTGAAGTTCGCTAAAAAGGGAGGCTGACACTTGACTTGAAAAAAGATCACTTCAAAGCTTAATATTTCGCAAACGGATCCCTAAATTGAAAAATGATTTTCGCACACCTGTAACGCTTTTTGATTACCTATCCAAAGATACCCCACACAATGGGGTAGATGAGCAAAAATAATTGAATAAACTCTAATAACACAGAATCGAACTCCTATTTTTCGGTAATTGTGAAAAAGGCCCTCTTGATGCTCATTTCATACATATTTAGACTTTCATATAGAAACTTCCGGCCATAAATAACTTTTGATTTTGATTAACGCCTGGAGGCTTTCTGTTCGCGAAGTAATCCCGGCCTCTGTCTGATTTGCCGAATTCATAAATCGGAACTTGCTCCAACTTCGGATTTACGAGAACCATAAACCGTATTTACGGATAATTTTACGGATTTATCGACTTTATTGGCCCTACACATGTCGGTCATGCAAATTAGTTCCGGCGGTAAATCTTATATACACACAAGATTTATAAAACTATACACATTATTTTTCTTCAAATTTATCAGGTAATACCTATTTTTTTCTTTCTCTACAGATAAAGAAAAAATATACATACGTATGTATCCGCTAAATTCGAGTATATTGAATAGTACTTAATGACTAATGAGTATACTCATTGAATTGATAACTTTCTTTATAAGTCGGTTATGTAAATAATTCTGATTTGTATTTTTAAACTCGAAAAAGGAGGACTTCACAAAAAAGTTTATGTAATTGTAGACGTTGGAGTGGTCACCGACCGGTATTTATTGAGAAAAACACTGCTTTTCAATTTAGGTATACTTTACTAGCACAAAGGCACAGATTTAACAACTTTTGGTCTATTTTTATGAAAAAATAGGCGCGGTGCGCGTCGACGCACCCGCTCGTTTCTTCGTTGCGGATTGGAACTAAAAACGTTGGCAAGACAAGGGCGGTCATCGCACACCGCGCAACCTACCCGAATTTTAAAAATGTTCGGTAAAAACTATATCTAATTATAATATGAGCGCGTCGCTAACAGTAATATTATCAGAACTGCACACTTTTTGTATGTGTTAGTCTATACCAGCTTCTAAACATGTGTGTCAAATTTCGTAAGTGTATGTATATTTGTATATTTGTCCGCGTATTACGCAGAAACTAGAAGCCGTATTGCAAAACTCTTTTTAGGGTTCCGTACCTCAATAGGAAAAAACGGAACCCTTATAGGATCACTTTGTTGTCCGGCTGTCCGTCCGTCCGGGTGTCAAGACCTTTATCTCGGGAACACGTGAAGGTATCGAGTTGAAATTAAAACCATATACGCAGATCCATAGTATCTTGCTGCAAAAAGAAAAATAAAATTTCTCAGTTTTCGTAAAAAAAAATTACAGCCGAATATGTCGTAAAAAACGCACATAAAAAATAAGGCGTTACAATAGTAGTGTGAAGTGTGTTTGAAAATTAAACGAACTGACCCAGTTAAGTTTTGTGAATACAATTTTTACTTTCAAACCAAACGAGTAAATCTATCAAAATGAATAAATAAAAGTAACTATCTGATTAACTGAAAAGGGAGAAATAAATCGAAAAAAAATAACTGGGCGTCAACCTAAGTCGGTATAGGACTTAATTAGTGATACTTTAGGGCCTGACACCGAGGGGCGTGGTGTCGGTCGCCTCCTAGTGGTGCACCCTGGGCAACGCTTGCTGAGCCTGGCAGCAGCGGCTAAACGACCGACGAGGGGGGGCCACTTCCCGGGCTTTTCGCCTCCAAAGCCCAACGGGAAGTGGCCATCGTGGGAGGGCTGCTTCCTGGGTTCCCCCCCTGGACCCAACGGGAAGCGGCCACAGTAGGTTGCGGTGTTGTATGGGTGACACCGCAACTGAGGTGGGCCGCGATGTCGTATGGGCGCACATCGCGGCTGAAGGTGAGGAGTCGTGGCGGAAGAGGATCGTCACTGATAAGGTGCGGTGCTTTCCCTATCCTTCACTACTCCGACGGGGCCGCCACCGCTAGATGGCGGACGCGGTGGGGTCGCAGGGGAAGAGGTGTGTCACTGATAAGGTGCGGTGCTCACCCTACCCCCTGCGACCGTTTTGGTAGGCGGTGGGGCCAAACATCTGACCCACCGCAGGGACCACGGGCGTAAGACACGGGGTCGTCTTGCGCCCCTTCCGATGTGGTCCCAGAGGAGGAAATCGCGACGCGTCTCTGTGTCATGACGCGTCGCGACATGGGGGGGGGGGGGAGGGTGTTTACACGGACGGCCGCGGCGGGTCAATGGAATGGAAGGTCAATGGGATTGAATCGGAAACGGTAACCATGACCCGCCCTGAGCGTGGCCAAGGAGGGACACCATGGAGTTTTAGTGGGTTCAAGTCCCACATAACCGCACTGTCTCCCCGTGGCAGAGCGGTATACGAAGGCATTTCTTCACGTAAAAAAAAAAAAAAGGCCTGACACCGAGGGGTGTGGTGTCGGTCGCCTCCTAGTGGTGCACCCCGGGCAACGCTTGCTGAGCTGGCAACAACGGCTAAACGACCGATGAGCGCGGCCAAGGAGGGACACCGTGGAGTTTTAGTGGGTTCAAGTCCCACATAACCGCACTGTCTCCCCATGGCAGTGCGGTATGCGAAGGCATTTCTCAACGTAAAAAAAAACAAAAAAAAGGGCCTGACACCGACCTCAAAAAATAGTTGGCATACTTACCTACTTAGGTAGACACCCAGTTTTTTTTTCGTGTTATTTCTTCCTTTTCAGTTAATTAGATTGTTTCGAAGTTGATTTAATTTTATTAAATTACTTTTTTTACTAAGCTTCATCAGCGAAGTCTTTAATCCAAAAAGAGATTAGTCTAAAGTTTCACAAAACTGAAATGTTGCTCACAACGAAGCTGGCACAGTGCCAAGCTAAGTTACTAGCAAAAAAACTTTGTGGGCGTCATCAAATTGGTTTTTGACCATTTTTACAATGTCACGATGGAGACGCACGTATCAAAGAGAGGCTTTTACAAGTTTTACTGATAACGCTTTTGATACGATGGGGCGATTTAATATGTATCACAGAGTACCATACCAAAAATAATAAACCAAGTATAAAGTAACTGATACGCCCCACAGTACACAGTAGTGGTACGTAGAACTGATGGCCGATGGGGCCGAAAGGTTCTCGAGTGGAGACCACGTACCGGCAAGCGCAGCGTAGGAAGACCAGCCACGAGATGGACAGACGACCTCATACAAGTGGCGGGAAGGCGCTGGATGCAAGCCGCTTCCAATCGGTCTTTTTGGAAATCCATGGGGGAGGCCTATGTCCAACAGTGGACTTCTTATGGCTGAGATGATGATGATGAAGTATAAAGTAAGAGATTAATTTAATAAGTTAATTCGCATACAGAGGCTTCCGTACTACTCACAGTAAACACTGACACCCAGGCTACTCACTCGGCACACAACAAAAAAAAATTGAAACTGGCGTGGTTTTCACACATTTTTAAATGAAAAATACGGTTCACTGGCATCTGTTTTGAGTCAAAATATCCGACTATAGTTTCAACCGCATTTGGTGGCCTTCTCCAAAGGAGCAGCACAAACGTCACTCCCACCCTATTGCAATACCGATTACGTCACGTGTGACTCAAAATACATCCAGAGTCAATGAAATTCTTATCAAAGGCCAGAGTACATAATAAAAATAATCAAGTAAATGAAGTTAAATCGACTTAACAACTGATACATAATACCAACAAATTAAATCAAAACTGGACGTCTACCTAAGTAGAAACGTACCCCAACTATATTTTTGAGGTCGGTGCCAGGCCCTAAACTGTAACTAAGCCCTAGATAGACACCGATCTATCTACCTACTCAGGTAGACGCCCAGTTTTGATTTAATTTTTCGGTATTAAGTATCAGTTAGTATTTCTCCCTTTTCAGTTTTGAAGTTGATTTTATATAAAATAATTAATTTAAAATTATTCTTAATTACTCGTTTTTAATGATATTTATTCGTTTTTAATGAAACTAAAAATTTGATTCATCAAACTTCACTGGGTAAGTTCGGTTAATTTTAAACATACTTCACTACTACAGAAATACCAAATTTTAGGATAAAAAGTATGTCAGATCCTTTTACATTGTATGAGTAATAAACCTACCAAATTTCGTTCAAATCTACCTTGTAGTTTGAATTGCGTCGATGAAACGTTTATATTTTAAAACATAAAATGTTCATGTCTTGAAAAGTACTGAATTGATATTGATAAAACTTGCAGTGTTCCCTAATCTAGCAGATACTTTATTCAATAAAAAAAGAACAACTTCTATACAACTTCTAGCTTTCGCGTAATACGTGGATAAACATACATACACTTATGAAACTTGGCACACGATCTTAGAAGCCCACATAGTCTAACATAATATATGTGAAAATTGTGCAATTCTAATGATATCACATACATACATATCAAATTGATAATCTCTTTTTTTAAGTCTATTAAAAATCGTAAAAATGACTCGTTCACGATAACAAATATAATATCAGCGAATGGGGTGTGTAAAAAAAAATAACATATGCTGATTCCAAAACCATTTCGAGATTGTATGTCTATAAACCATATTTTTTTATTTTGGGCTCATAAAATGATGAGATGGCGAAATTTTTGCGAAAATATAAAAAATATTTGAACTTCAGTCGACCTCTAAAATGACGTCACAGTTACTAAAAAAAGTTGATGCTGACAGCATTGGCATTGAATATCAAGCATAGACAATAGGTATGTCTATGACAACTGTCGTAACAAAATAATTTTCTATAGAATTGTAGAAATATACATGTCACTGTCAACGTCAAGTTAGACGTAAATCATATAGATTTTTTTTAGTTCATGTAGCCTATCACAATATTTTATTCAGTAGTAAATGTGACGTTATCACGATTTTATCTTTAAAAAAATATTTAAAAATAAGTACTGAACAGAATAAAAAAATATTGTAATTAGTTCTTTTAAATGATCCAGTCTATCAAATAAAAATAAAAAAAATACCGAAAATAAACTTTACATACCCCATTTGTTGTACATATCACCTATAAAATCATTCCAAAGTTAAAATTATATAAATAGACATTATAATCTGTTATTACTACAAGCTATCTTTGTTTACTTAATTTTGTGCGATGACTTACAATTTTAATTATCGTATTTTCACATGTTTTTATCATATTGTTGCAGATGTGCGCTGTGTATTACAGTGTATAAGCAGACCTGAGCTAGTGATAACGTGTCACAATGATATTCCTTGTGCTTTTACTGCTATGCGCGATTTTAATATATCTTTACAATACAAAACAATCTGACTATTGGAAGAAAAGAAACATTGTTCAAGCAAATGGAGTTTTGTGGAAGTTTATGATAGGAAACCGGTCTCTACCAGAACATATTAAAGAAATATACGACGCGCATGACACTCACGTAGGAATTTTCGTTGGATCCCAACCTGCTCTAATTGTTAAAGAATTGGAAGATTTTCAAGCCGTTTTTGCGGGTGATTTTCAAAGTTTCTACAAACGTGGATTTGATGCTAATGCCAGCGATCTTTTAGCTGACAATCTTCTCTTCATTGAAGACTTTAAAAGATGGAAGTGCTTCAGACAGAAGCTATCTCCTGTTTTTACAAGTGCCAAACTGAAGAATATGTTCTATATATTGGACAAATGTGCAAAAGATTTTGTAGAATTATTAAAAGATGACGAAAAGTTTAGACAGAAACCATTTAACGGTCTTTACACATATACTACTGCATCAATAGGAGCTGCAGTTTTTGGCATAGATACGAAATCGTCTAAAAGTACTATGGATTCGCCTTTCATGGACATGGCATGGAAATCAGTCGAGCCATCGTTTAAAACTAACTTGAAAATAATGCTTAATAGTGTGTCACCAACATTATTCCGCTGGCTAGATTTAAAAATATTCGGTGATTTTGAAGAATTTTTCATAGGCGCTGTCAGAAGTGTTATTGAAAGCCGTCGCAATATGACTGAGCAAAGACACGACTTTATTGAAATTTGCCTGCAACTACAGAAAGAAGGAGTCATTCGAGACCCACAAACTGGTTATGAAATAGAGCCAACTGTTGAAGTACTTGCAGCACAAGCATTTTTCTTTTTCATCGCTGGTGCTGATACTTCAGCAAACACAATGCATTTTTTATTACTAGAGCTTGCGACCCACCCACAAGTATTAAAAAAAGTTCACAAAGAAATTGATTCCATTTTTGAAAACAATGAGGCATTGACTTACAATGACATTGAAAAGATGCAATATTTAGATATGACGCTATCTGAATCTATGAGAATGTATCCAAGTATTGGAACACTACAGAGACAATGTACCAAAGATACAGTGTTACCAGCCTCGAAAGTTAAAATGGAGAAAGATGGAGTGGTTATTATACCAGTTTATGGGATACATAGAGATGAGAGATTCTTTCCGAACCCCGATGTTTTTGATCCAGAAAGATTTGCTCCACAAAATGTATCACAGATCAAAAATTTTACCTTTTTACCATTTGGGGAAGGAAACAGAATTTGTATCGGTGAGTGTTTGTATTTATGGATAATTAATCTTAAAAGAAAACGTGTTTCATGTTGTTCTCTTTGTCTACGTTATGTAGCATAATTGTTATAGTTAAATAATTTCAAATATCTATATGAATCGAATAATTATTTCATATATTAAGCAGAATTTTACAACCATAATATATCATCCTAATACCGGCAAGCGCAGCGTATAGAGACTCGCTACGATATGAACAGGTGACCTCATACAAGTGGCTAGGACGCTAACATGCATACATATTTACATTCCTACATACATGCTGACATACAAGACGCTGGATGCAAGCCGCTTCCGCTCGGTCTTTTTGGAAATCCAAGGGGAAAGCCTATGTCCAGCAGTGGACTCTTTATGGCATATGTTTTTTTTTTTTGGATTTTGTGATTTAAAAAATTATATTTGTAAACCTTTCTCTAATCCGAAATACATTTGTTTGAATCTTACTTGCCCGATCCCGTTTCATAGAACTGCCTGATTCTAAATGTTTTACTTAAAATGAGCTTCTGATTCTAAAAGTTTGTTAGCCATCTGTTTCATTTGTCCGAACAGTTTTATCATGTTTGGTTTGTTGTGTTCCTGTTATAGTATATTCAGAAACCTTCTTTAGAAAAGTTCTGTTACAAGATATATCAGATTCATTGTTTCTTTTTATATACAGATGAACTTTCGTATTACTAAGATTCGGTTATAAGACGAATTCTCAATGTAAAGTTTTTTGTCGGTATTTTTTTAATATTTATATTTATTATTTGATAGATTGGATCATTTAAAAAAACTAATTTCAAAATTTTGTTATTCTGTTCTGTACTTATTTTTAAATATTTTTTTAAAGATAAAATCGTAATGACGTCACATTTACTACTGAATAAAATATTGCGATAGGCTACATGAAATAAAAAAAAGATTTACGTCTAACTTGACGTTGACAGTTGTCATAGAGATATTGTCTATGCTTGATATTCAATGCCAATGCTGTCAGCATCAACTTTTCTTATCCCATTGATTGTGCTTTCGGGATTTTGTTCACTGTCTTTTGAAAAAATAAATTTCGTTTTCGTAAAACGATATTCATAATTTCACAATTCAGATTATAGATAGGTGACCACCCTAATGATATGGATATTAAATGAAATATTCTGCTGAGAAGAATACGAAAAAACTTATTGTAAAATGATTTTCATAAAAACAATTTATTTTTCTCACATTACTATTTTCTTCCAGGCAACCGCTTCGCTCGGCTGCAAGTGAAAGCAGGTCTGGCGTGGCTGCTGAGGACATACACTCTCGCGGAAATCAAGTACTCGCCAAAACACTTCGAGAAGAGTGCGTTTGCGTTGCGTGATACAAATTCGACATACCAGCTTATTCAACGAGATATCAAGAAAAATGTATAAGCTTTTCTTATGTCACATGAGTTATTTAAATAATATAATCATTTTTTATAGACAGTTCAAAAATTACACACTTCCGACGGGACTTGAACCCACATATCCCGATCTGTACTTGGCCTTTACCCACCCATAACACACGCTATAAGCATGCAAATATTTTCGATAATAAGCTTTATAATTTTAAAAAGTGTATATTGGCCTCTGAGTCCGGTGCGATTGAGCGTCCTCTCTGAGGGCACCGTAACTATTATTATTACCTACTTATCTATTAGATTACCTAGTATTTCTTTTACTACGTATTTTGATTTCTACCCCAAACTTTGCTTCTGTATTTGTATTTGTAATTAAAACTTTGTTAAAATTCTATGTACTTAACTGCTAACCATGCTGTGTGCACATGTTTAGAGACACTTTCCAGTTCTAAACTTTTGTTAGTATTTTATTATTTGTTATTGAGAGTGTTTTGTTTTGTGTACCTAATGTGTATATAAATAAATAAATAAATTACTCAGCCGGACCCTTTACAGGTTCCATAGAGTGACGAGAGATGTCGCACGTCTGTAAATATTCAATATATCAAATCAAATATATAATAATTGATACGTTAACCAGATATTTTAAGTAATCGTTAGTATAACTATAGGCTTATCTCCTTATACAATGGCATGTAAAGTCCATTTTAGGCAGTTACCCGACTGCTAAGGAAAGGTTATGCTTATTCAAATTCATTTTTATTTCGAGTTAATACTCGTAGAAATATATATTAATAATAATAACATAATCACATAATATAATAATAATTAAGAAATCAAAAGGCATCCTAGACACGGCGCGCATTGTAAGGAGATTCCTCAGTTTGTAGCCCTTACCGTCGACAGCTTGAGCCCTGCCCCGCTGCCGGCGGCACTAGTTTTAAGTTTTTTACAATATTTATGTACTTTTTTATGTTTATATTTGTATTGTAAAAAAAATTAAATTAAGTACCTACTTAAATAAATAAATGACAATTAAGAAATAAATAAAGTGATAATAATATAGTAAAATGTCAGTTAAAGTCATAAATTAAAATTATACAATACAAATTATTGCGTGTTTCTTTTTTAAATTTCTTTATTACCTCGTATCTTCCAAACGGCTAAAGCTTCCAAAGTTATATCGTCAGATTTGTCTCAAAAACCCAAGTGTTCTTAGATAGGTGTTTAAAAGAAATCAAAAGAGCGTAGTATAAGTGCTGATTTTTTTTTAAGCGCGTTATTTTTTTTTAACCGTACCTATCGAGTAAGGTATCAAAATGAAGGCAGCTAAAGGGAGATTATAAAAATATATATGACATAATATGTTAAAATGTAATTAGGAATAATAAATTGGTAATCAATGCATTATTTTTTTATTATATAGTTATTTTTCTTCGTAGTTGTGACTTGCGCTCGCTTGAGTGCATATGGCGGCGCGGTGTCAAAAACTTTAACCACAGTACCTTAGTGTACTATGCTTTAACCAAGGTTTTTTTAACCGACTTCCAAAAAGAAGGTTCTCCAGAGGTTCTTAATTCGATTGTATGTTTTTTTTTGTATGTTTGTTCAGCAATTACTCCGCCAATTGTGAATTGTTTTTGATGATTTTTGTTTGGTAGGTAATACCTCAGAGACGGTCCCTTATAAATTGTATTAAAATCGGTTCAGTACTTTGGTTTTAATAACAAAATAAATGAAAAAATATCGTCCAAGTAAACGAATTGCGTATTTTGAAGTTGGTATTTCAGTTTTTTATACTGTAATTAAATTAGTTTCTTTTTAGAATTTGTTTCAGTTTCATTTCTTTATACTTTTCATATGACCACTAAATAAAATGTCCTTGAATATTATTAATATTCAAACAGCCTGTATGTTTTATGATTCATTTGAAACTTCCAACGAATTAATTTCGATTTCAATATTTTTAATTAAAAATTTACTTAACAACCCCCCTAGTGTGTCCAAAAATGTAGTAATTAATACTTAAATAATATAATATATAATATATAATATATAATATATAATATATAATATATAATATATAATATATAATATATAATATATAATATATAATATATAATATATAATATATAATATATAATGTATAATATATAATATAATATATAAAAATAATAATACTTAATTTATATTAAATAATAACTAAGCTCTAAGTCTTGAAAAGGAGGAAGGTTGGTAGAGGTTAACATTTATATGATTCAAGCACTGTAGATACATTCTTAAGTACCAATGTTGAAATCTAGACTTAGGGAAAACGTTAGAGAATACCGAAGTACCTTCATTCTATATGGTTTTTCCATTTTGCAATAATGCAATACTTAATATCTTTATATTTTATCCTCAAGTACTTATTTAATGAAATCCTACTTTTATACGTTTGTTCTGTGTTTGGTTGTTTCTATGTATCATATATGTATATATTTACAAAAAAAAAGTATATATGTATTCTATCAGCCATCTAGTTCCATAGTACAGGCTTTGCTTAGTTTTGGCTAGATGGTATTGTGTGAAATGTCCACAAATATTTATTTTATTTATTTATTATAAACTTACTTAAAATTGTTTACTAATTCTAAATGTTATAAACAGGTGTTGGAAAAACGAGTAAATATCATGTAAATACATAAGTATTTTATATTTGCTAATAAATACTTACTATCAAATGTTTTCGAATACTCAAATAATTAAACAGTTTTACGAAAGAAAATACTCTTGAATTAAATTTTTATTACTAGTAAAATGGTTGTATTATTCGTATTCTATGATACCTTCATCAAGTAAGAAGCCAATACTTTGTCAGTCATTCTGTCATCTGCACTACAAACGCAAACCAAAAACTTCATTAAAAACATTTCGATAAGGAATTAGAAATTTTAGTACGGTCTGTGAAAATTACTTAACACTTAAATCCATAGAATACAATTAATTTATCGCTCCAATTTTAACGTAACGTAAGCCATCAATTATTTTTTTGCAACAATCGACATCGGAATTCAATTACGCAATTACAAAGTTACCAGGAAATAAATTCAAAAATCCCACGCACCGGTTAGTGGCAACAACAATTCAGCACTTTTTCGCAAACAACCTCCGTGTTCGAGAGAAAAAATACATTTACGAATCCTTAATTGCCTTAAATTGGGTTATTTTATTTATTTAACCCCCAACCCCTTCGATTGACGTTGCTTGTACTTCTCAAGTGCAATTTTAAAAATTCCTACACTTTCAACTTAACTGTGTATACACAAAGTTCAAAATCGTATTAAAGGTGGTATTTACATACATTTGTAAACGTCTATCGACAGATTTATTTTCAGTTTAACTTTTCGCTTTTAGATTTTGATTCGTTGCAATAAATAAACGCGGTGATAGGTTGTTACGTTTATTTGATTTCTAAAGCTTCAAGCAATTAGGTATTTTCTATAATCTATAGCCGTCCAATGTGGTCAATTCAAAAAGTGCAACTAGTAATTAAAATTCTTTAATTCAAAAAAGGAACTTATGGAAAAAAAAAAATTTTTTTTCCAACATACGAGGAGGGATTTATTTACAGAAACGACATGTAAGAAAAAGAACTAAAATATCTTTTAATTATTATCAGACGTTATCAGAGGAATTGTCAATTGAGCTTTCGGATGATAGATAGTTTCTTCTGAAGAAAAAAACGGTTTTTGGGTAATAATATTTGGTATTTCACTATTACGATTACAGAAGTAACTCGCCTTATACGCTGATGATTGTACGTTTTCACGACTAATTTACTTTTACACTGGCCGTTCTTTGTTGTTAGATAGTAGTAGGTAAACTTTAACCTCACGTAAGTTGTATTTGTTACCCATTTAGTAATTCCGAAATGTGTCTAGAATGTAAAAGTAAAATCTGACCTAAAGAACAACAGTGCAAACTTTTAAACCAGTGTAGAACGTTCGAACGAATCAACAAAAACTATAAAGTTTGCATCGTGCAGTTCGTAACTACACCATGCAGCTTCAACGGTCGACTAACAAGCTGTGAAGGAATAGGAAACGGTTTCGACTACGTTTTCTGTAAATACAACTTTATAACTTCATTTACGTTAAAAGCTTTAATTTTTTTCTTCTAATTACTTAGGAGTAATCAATTAAATTTCGTATTTAAGAAGAAATTCGAGCGATGCTATGATTTTGAAGCTCACCCTATATCCATAATTTATAATTATATTTATTCATATTGTATTTTGTGTCCATATAAATTGATTTTACGAAATAAATATGACTATGAAGATTTATTGAAATCTAATAAGATAAAATAAATGATAGGTTTCGATAATGTGGCCCATTAAACTATTATTTATGTATATGACGTTATTATCACATGGACACAAAGTCAAAAATAAAATTCACCGACAATGACTTTTTTTTTTACTTAAGCTCTATGTCGCCGCGTTTAAAGCCTAATTTAAATTGAGAAGTTTAGAGATATCTATTTTGTCGCATGGAGTTATTTTGAAAATGTATTTTTTTTGTCGTGTAAGTGGTCTTAAGGTTGCGATTTAGACTTAATTGAGTTCGAACGTTTTTTAAGCGCCTGACGCGAAATTCTTGTTGACAATAATTGACGCTTAGATTCTCCAGGTTGAAAATTTTTCATAAACTTCAATAAATTCTCAGCAAAATGCAATACAACAAACTGGTTCCCTGAACCGTTTTTGTCACGGTTGAGTCTCCAAATCAGAACTCCCGACGTACAGCCGTAATATGTGTCTGCCTGAAGAGGGTTCAGCACCTGTCCGCCAAACTGGCTTACAGCGCGTGTTTTGTTATTTTTTCCAATCCCTCCTCGACTGTATACGTAAGTACTTCATTTGGCTTTACTGATAAAAAATGATCCAACTTCAACGAGATTAATATTCTGTCTAAATTTTCTGCTTGTCTCTCAATGTAGGTCAGGTAAATCAATGACCGAAAAAGTCACTCAAATATTTGAGCAATGCTCAACATATTTTGTCATCTTCTCGCTGACACTAATGAAACTTGCGGAAAGAAGACAGAGAATATGAGACGTTGATCAAAGTTATGTAACGTTTTACGGTAGCCGTTAGACTGTTTTAATCGGCGAAAAAAACGGAGACAAGTCGACGCGTATATATATATATTTTTTTATGTATGATCACCCATAACTTTTTACAGAGCAGTCCGCTTTTGATAATTATTTTTTATAAGATAGGGTTGGGTAAAGATAAACCTCGAAGTTGGTTCCATATAAGTTTGGAAAAAAAATCTACCCTAAGGGTGGGAAAATAGGGGTGATTTATTGTGCACTCGCAGATTTTAATGCCGAGTTGTGTATTATAAGGTAGTAGCTATTTTAAAAGTAATCAAAAATTAAGCATGTTTACTACATGCTTAATTTTAGTCTTAGTAAACTAAAGCTATAAAAAATTATAAAATAAATAGTTTTTACAAAAAAAATTAAACCTCCGAAAAAACTGAAAAGCATAAAATAATAAACCTTTTTAACTTTTAAACTTTAATAACTAAGTCCTTTACTAAAGTGGTTCTCAATTCGACTGTATGTATTTTTGTTTTTGTATTTTGCAAGTTTGTTACGCAATTACTTTGCCAAATATGAATTGATTTTGATAATTATGGTATTGTTTGATATGGGCATTCAGATGCTTCTAAGGTGGTCCCATATACATTTTATCAAATTCGGTTCAGTAGTTTGGTTTTTAAAACTGAAAAATACTGAAAAATAATTAGACATTTAATTTATGGCCACGTTTTTTAACCGACTTCCAAAAAGAAGGAGGGTATCAATTCGGTCTGTATATTTTTTTTGTATGTTTGATCACCGATTACTTACCCAATTATGCATTTATTTTGATGATTATTTTTTAATTTGGTAGAATATCGATGAAGTAGTTTAGTTTTTGTAATAAAATAACTGGTAAAATATCACTTGGATTAGGCACTTGGCACTTGGATGTGCCTGTAGAAAATTTAACAGCAAGTCGCATGTGAACGCGTGGTATTGCTTATTTTGAAGTCATTTTTTTCTGTTTTTAGGGTTCCGTACCTCAATAGGAAAAAACGGAACCCTTATAGGATCACTTTGTTGTCCGTCTGTCTGTCTGTCCGTCCATCCGGGTGTCAAGCCCTTTATCTCGGGAACGCGTGAAGGTATCGAGTTGAAATTAAAACCATCTAATGCAGATCCATAGTATCTTGCTGCAGAAAGAAAAATAAAATTTCTCAGTTTTCGTAAAAAAAAGTTACAGCCGAATATGTCGTAAAAATACACATTTCGACACTCACAGAGGAATCAAAACCTATGGGGTACTTCCCGTTGACATAGAACTCTGAAATTTGGCAAGAAGCTTTGTGTTAGTGTACACATATAGGAAAAAATCCGAAAACTGGACATTTTTAATTTAATCACGTGAAAATTGTGTCTCTATGCAAGGAATGAGGGCCCAAATTTTAAAGTGAATTAACCGTATCATGTGGGGAAAAAACTTAGAATATCAACACATAAAAATATGGTATATACACTGAATAACTAACCGCGTATAATTTCAATTAAGTTTCAAAATTCACACCTTAACCTAACTATCGTGAAAAGTAATTTCATTAAAACAACAAGAGGAGAATGAACCCATCTTGTTATACTAGTTGGTATATTACTAATAATACTAGATCCACCTTATTTGCTGATGAAAATAAATGAAAATTATCTTCACGAGCTCACTCTCGCTGAACGAGTACTCAAATAATCCAATATAAACCTATTATTAGTACTTTAGTACATTTTACAGAACACCAGCTTCGCCTCTTGGATTCGCCCGCGCGGAAAATTTTCTTGGCATCTGATTTATTTCAAACATTTTGTTTGTTTTTAAGTATTTTGTGAGTTCTTTTTACAAACTTGTATTTACTGACCGAGTGAGTGAAGCGAACAAAGATCTCTACAACAACCGGCAAAATGTTGTTTCCTCTGTCTGGATGTTTGTTGTTGACACCATTTACTAATCTATTTTGAAATTTGGAAATTTGTTGTAAACATTCAAATGTTTACAGCATTATTGTAATTAAGTATCAATACTTAATCGTTATTACAGTCATTTATATTATAGCAACTAACGTGGTTTTCACACATTACAGTGCACTGCCTATACTGCGATGCTACCGAGAGTGACGTTTGCGCTGCTCCTTTGAAAAAGACCGCCGAGTGCTGTTGAATCTATAGTCGGATATTTCGACTCAAAAAAATACAATCGAATTGAGAACCTCCTCTGTTTTGGAAGTCAGTTAAAAATATACGTACTTAAGTGATCCGTATTTATCATATAAAAATGTCATTTATATTGGCCGAATTTGATATATGACAGAAACAGTCGGTACTGTATTTTGAATAAGAATTACAATATCAGCAGATTAGAATTAGAAGAAGAATTAGAATATCAGCAGAATAGATCTCGCAAGCTTAGAATATACAATCAGGTTCGCGAAGTCCATTGTTCGAAGAACTTATTAGTTTAGTGGTGTAACTAGTAACTTCGCCTGAATGTAAGCGGGTTTGTGAAGTACTTCCCTAAGCGTTGTAATAGACCGCAAGAAGTAATTATATTCATATAAAACCAAAATATCTGACTGACAGAAGAAGACTGTCGCAAAAAGGAGGGTTATGTTTTTTGAGTGGATGGTCTAGGGGGAGTTTTGGGGTCCAACTCCTTTTTTGAGGGTTGGATCTGCGACTGCATTTTTGTTGTTTCATTTTCTAAAACCCCCTCCGAACTAAAACCTGGCTACGCTCGTGTTCGAGTGTGTGTATGTATGTATGTAAGAGTGTATTTGGGTATGTTTGTTTCTATATTACTTTATATTTTTCTTAAAAAACAAGTCATTCTAAAGAATGCGCATGTATAACTTTTTGTAGTGACTTTGCATACATTCTCACAAAAAACTTATACTCAACTGCGCATCAAGCGTAACGAAAACATAATATAGGTACACTGCAAAAATCGCTCTTCTGTAGTCGGGTATTTTTTTTTCAGGTATATAGGTTCTATGAATTATTTAAAAAAAAAATCGTCGGCGATTTTTGATAAGAAGGGTGGTTCCCATAAAAAAGGGGGAAGTTTATTGCGGCGTTAATTACCAACCGATTTTAATGATATTTGATAGGTAGATAAAGTACACAATTATTACAACTTGTAGTAAAAATTAACAGAATTGGTCAAGTTGTTGTCGAGATATATGACAACCAACTTCAGATTACGTGTAACAGTGAGGGCGCGTGGATGTGCTTGATGCATTTTAACGCTGAATAATTTCCTAGATTTTACGTTTTCTCCATTTATAAAATTATTATTTGTTTTTATAAGAAAATACATTGTTTTTTTAATTAAGGGCATCTAGACATATTCTATTGTTTGTATTAATTGTGTATTCAAATTAAATTGTTGTTTCAAGGTGGTTAAACTTTTGGAAAAAAAAATTGTTGACCGTGAAATAAAAGTCTGTAAAATCACTTAAAATTGCGAAATCTGCCCAAATTTTACATACGGTCTCCTAAGCCAACTTTATGTAGGTATTAATATGTACAGATAATCCAAGGTGAGCTGCAAATAAGCTCTCTCGCGAGGTCTACTGTTCGTAGAACTACTAGTATAGATATTACGATTTCTGTTTAGCATACGTATGTAACGAACGTCCATAGATTTTGCCATTTTTAAATAATCGCTGTGCGGTAACCCCATATGCTGGTAGCCCAATAATCACTGTGCGGTAACCCCATATGCTGGTAGCCCAATAATCACTGTGCGGTAACCCCATATGCTGGTAGCCCAATAATCACTGTGCGGTAACCCCATATGCTGGTAGCCCGATAACCTACTTATGAAATCCAATATCCCATCATATCCATTTTCGGAAGAAACCTTATACTAATTCCCCAAACGATAATTATGCGCCGATTTTGGCAGCCATTTTCGAAACAAATTAAATTCGGAACGATTCTAATTTCAATACAATAGGATCTATAATCACGTAACCCGATCACATAACCAGCCTAGCCCCGTGACAATATCATTTGTTAAGGATGTGGCTCAGTGAGCATTCCAAATTATATATTATTTTTTTTTTTTAAATGAGTAAAGTGTAAGTAAAAATTAGTTTTCTATAAAAATAATCTTAGCCTATTAGAAGTTTAGTCACTTAGGGGTCTAGACTGATTGATTTAAAAATTAATAAAAAGATATGTACTAAGAAAGCAATTCTCGATCGCGAGTAAAATCGCGGGATGAGATTTGTTACTTATAAATGTGTAAAGTGAGGTAAAGGACTTTAGGTATCTAGTTTTACTTACATACTTTTAAGCCAGATTTGTAAACTGAAAGTTAGTTGAGAATGCCAAAATTAGAAAATACAAATAAAATTACAGAGAGGTTGCTTAAAACAGAAAAATATAACAGTTTTTTTCGTTTTTTCGTGTACATAAATACACACGAATGTTTTCTTGAGTATATAATGTATGTTTTCTATTTACACACGAAATCTATTGAACTCCTTGTTAGACAGTCATATAAATAAAAAAAAAATAAAAAAAAACTTTATTTCAATTTTACATTATGTAGTTTTTAAATTAGTATGTACTTACAAATTGTTACAAGCAAAAAGACTAAATTATATAAGTATATTAAAAAAAGGAAGAGGGGTATTTTGCGAAGTTAACTGCTTGAAGGAGACAAAAAATACAAATAAGAAAGGAACTTTGTTACACTTTTTTTTAACAATTTATACATACGATTTTCATGGTGAATTTTCAGTATACCTTGGCTTATGCAGAACATCTAGGAAATACATATTCTATAAGAATCTAAATTCGAACTGCATTCGAATAAAACTTATTCAATTTTAGTTTTTCGAATGAACAGCACATCACTACATACCATCTACCACTGGTCGCCCGTATTCCTTTTTAAATGCAAATGGAATCGTAACGCAAACATAACCGGTTATTACAATACGGTCGAGAATTCAATTCCTGTACAGTAAGCTCTTGAGAGTTCAATGTCTATATTGGTACTGATCCGGGGGTGGAGTGAGGACGGAAATAACAGATGAAAGATAGAAAAATAAAAGGGTTATTTGGAAATGACATGAAACGATTTAAACGGGCAATCAAAACCGTATGTTTTACGCTATCTTTGCACGAGATAAAAGGATGATTGTATAATCCAACTAGACTTGACTGGTCTTGTGGCTCTGTTGGTAGTGTGTTTACGTCTACCTGCTGAACTGAAAGGTCGTGGGTTCAATCCCCACCCAGGGCAAACATTTGTGTGATGAGCATGGCTGTTTGTTCTGTGTCTGGGTGTTTCTATGTATCATATGTATATATTTACAAAAAAAAAGTATATATGTATTCTATCAGCCATCTAGTTCCATAGTATAAGCTTTGCTTAGTTTGGGCTACATGGTGTTGTGTGAAATGTCCACAAATATTTATTTATTTAACTATCTATATGTACTAACGTACTAGATGTCATCTTTTGAACAGTCACTTTGTTCATCGCAACTGCAGAGCAGTGTCTACACCTTGTGGCTATCTGCCAGACAGTGACGTGAGCAAATGCAACAGAATGGGTTGGGATTTGACGACCGTTTTGATGTTTGAAATTTCTGTTCTAGTTTACATTGAATTCTTTGGTAAAATCTCTACGTTTATCTCGATATATGTACCTACTTATGGCTTTCGATATGGCTCGCCTTAGGGAAATCTTATCTGAAACATAACCCTGAAACATAGCCATGAAATCCTTCTTGCGCAGTTGGGTAAAAAGCCTACGCTTGTAAAAACTACTGCTCATATTAAAATTATTATTAATTGTGTGTCAAATGTTTGAAAAATATGAACTGTACGCAATGACAATTTTTATCAAAGCCTCTATATGAGTACTGTTGGAATGCTAGATTTATAGAATAAAACGTCCAACATAGGAGATGGGGGCTTTATTGAGCCTTAAAATATAGTATTTTTTATTTACTTATTGGTTTATAGAACCACCGCCTATGGAGACGGGACTTATCGAAGTGGAAGAGTAATGACAATTGACACGTGTAAATCGACATATTGACCGTTAGGCTGTCAATGTGTCATGCCAAGCACAGACTATAATACTTAATTTACTTTTTATGTGAGATTCTCACAAGTACCTACCAACAAACATCTGGAAAAAAGAAAAATATGTCAAGTGATGCAGAGACTATCTAGACGTTAATGAGCGTGGCTTGATAATTTCTTGATTATTTATTTTGGATAATAGTGTTATAGATATGCCCGCGGCCCCACGCATCCGAACATATTGCGGCCGTGGGGTGCCATTAATTGACATGCCGACATTTTCAGAGAAAGCGTGGATAACATGCCCTTGGCCAATGGAACAACATCCGACCAATAAAATCATTACATACTCCAATTAGTACACGTCGGAGACTCCATACAACCATAGCTTCTTATTATACTGTGATACAACGGTGTGTTAACCAGTGGCAAATTCGCAAACTGACATCTGTGTATAACACACACAAATACACACTCACTCAGTCACTTATTCA
This sequence comes from Lycia hirtaria, assembly GCA_947563715.1. Classification (NCBI taxonomy): domain Eukaryota; kingdom Metazoa; phylum Arthropoda; class Insecta; order Lepidoptera; family Geometridae; genus Lycia; species Lycia hirtaria. The sequence goes on from OX387375.1 coordinate 35,034,275, forward strand.
CTAACACACAAAAAAGTATGAAGGCAGGGTCATCGACTAGTTGCTGCTCACTCGTGACGGCTTGAATCACGCACACTAGCCTCGACTGACAAATGAATCATCCATGCAGATAAACTCCTTCAAACAACAGGACGAGCGCAAGGAGAGGGTGAGGATCCCAAGATTAGAGGGAGGCGGAGAGTGACCATTCTGAATGTAATACTATCAATGTATTCTATGATAGTGGTGAACTAAAGAGGGAACTGGTAAGTTTATTACTTAGCAGCGAGTTACTCGTATAATCCGCACCGAGTGTTGATCTCAATCCGGCCACTTAGCTCGCGTACTTCCACAACTAATAGCGAGTTGGCCATCGCACTCTCTAAGTAACACATAAATTGTATTCGTCCACTTTACTGCGACTCCCACTTAGAGTAAAGGCGCGGGTGCATGTGTCTACTGAGAGGACGTAAATAAAATAACACTGGGCAAGGGTGTGTCTATATTGACTTTCCTTTGAAAGTAACATTTGGGCAGGGTACACAGCACATAAAACTGATGACCGATAGGGCTGAGAAGTTCTCGAATGGAGACCACGTACCAGCAAACGGAGCGTAGGAAGACCAACCACAAGGTGGATAGAATACCTCATACAAGTGGAAGGAAGACGCGATGCAAGCCGCGTCTAACCGGTCTTTTTGGAAATCCATGAGGGACGCCCTAGTGGTGGACTTCTTATGGCTAAAATGATGATGATTCTAATCTATAGTTCCACAGATTTGTTTTTGCTGCGTAAATCGTAAATTCAGAACATACATACATACATTTGAAAAACATTCTCCTTTTTACGTATGCGGGTACAAGCTACAAGAACACTACAAAGCTATATTCAAAATACCAACTCAACCTGATTTAAACTCATCCTAAGTAAGTGCACATCCTAACAAGTATATATATTAAAAGAAAAACACAATACCCGACTGCAGAAAATCGTATTTGCAGTCTAACTTACGATTTCGTTACTCTTGATACACTGCTAAATGTGCGTTTTTTGTGAGAAAGTATGCGAGAAATCGCCGTAAAAGATTATAAATGATCATTCTTTAGAATAATTCTAGTAAAATCACTTGTTTGTTACAAAAAAACGTTACAAGTAACGAAAAAACGCATTTTATTTTTGCGAGAGATGTATTATTATTATTTTAAAAAATATAGCCTACTCAGGAAGTGACGACGAATCTAACGGCACCTCGCACATCAAAATCGGTCAAGCCGTTTAGGCTTTAGGCTATCATATAGAAACATACATACCCACATACATATATAAACACAAAGTATACATACACTCGAAAAACATAACCCTCCTTCTTACGCAGTCGGGTAAAAAGCCTGAAATTTCCTAGTGTAAGTGTGCAAGGAGTGTCTGGTACGCAGCCAACTTCTTAAAAGTTTCCGGTAACTTATTGTAATTAAATTAGTATGCACGCCATCTTGTTTTAGTTTCTGGTAATTGCAAATGTTTCTCACTCGTTTCATCAAACTCGTTCATAAGAATATTTTGGAGGCTGACACACTAGCTAAAAAAGCAATTTAAGACGGACTAGTATACGACATATTATCAAATTATTCTGAGCTACTACCTAAATATAGAAAAAGTTGTTATAATTTTTGGAAAGAACATTATGAAAGATCGGTTGATAAGGGTGTGTGGTACAGAACTATAGTGTGTGAGCCTCCACATATACCGTGGCTTATGAATACCAGTCTGTCACGTAGGCTTATAGTTACAGCGCTCAGGTTGAGGACGGGACACATGCCTCTAAAAAAAATCGCTTTCTAATGGGGAAAGCAGACTCACCAAACTGTGACGCATGTGGAGTAGAGGAGGACGTATACCACGTCTTGTTAGTGGAATGCGTCCGGCTTCAGCGTGAGAGACGTTCACTTGAGGTGACTTACAAGTTGAACAAGATGGACGTCGACCAAAGTCAAACAACTCTTTAGCTGCGTCAGAGTTGTTTGACTGTGTAAGTCATCTCAAGTGATCAATAGTTTAAGAATATACAATGGGACTGACATGTTTATATAATAAAAGTCCCAAAAATAAACATGAATAAATAAAATGTTTTTTTGAAAATTGATAAAATGTTTTTTTGTTGTTGTATTTAATACTAAGTTATGTTTATAGTCTCAATTCAGCTAGTAGTACGCTCGCTGGTTGTATCTCTAAAATACAGCATTATCTATAATATATTGCACGCCCGGTATGGGTACTCTGTTGGATCATTTTATTTTTAAGAACTTATTTACACAGTGTTGCAATAAAAAGATTCTGATTCTGATCATCTTTATTTCTGTTCTTTAAAGAAAGGCGAGTGAAATTTAACGATTAACAAGTTTTTTTGAGTGCACTCGTGAGGTACATAATAAGTGGGCGATTTATGACGTTAATCGGTGACAAGAAACTAATTGATAAGAAGATACTTAGTCTCGAGCACCACCGTTAAGTAACATATTATGTTCTTCTATATTTTATAAATCATTAGGGCGTCAATACAGCAAGTATGCGCCAGAGCTTCTCGACCTTATTCCACCATCTTGATAATTATGTTGTTGAGTGTATGTTTTTTGTAAGAAAGTATGCGTAAAGTCTATTTGCTCAAATTATAAATGCGCATGATTTCGAATAATTCTAGCAGAAACACTTGTTTTTTACAAAAAATAGTCGGGAGATACGAAAAAGCGTTGTTTTGTTTTTTTATGAGATTTATTTTATTATTATTGGAATAGCGACAGCTTAGTTTTTCTTTTTATTCCACCGTCACTATTATATCAAAAGATGCGTTACGGATTCCGCTGATTGAGCAAATAAACCCTAGGGAATTAAACTCAAAATGCTTCGAAGGACCTGCGGGTAAGCGTCAATTGAGAGAAAAACATACGATATAGATACAGGAAGCGTCTTGGAAATGGGATAAAAATGGGCACACCTGAGTTTCCTGGTCGGCGAACGCCTGCAGAGCAGATGGTGATGGTCCTCTGCTAGTCCGAATCTTCTCCACGGCCGTGGAGCGTGAGGTTTCCGTAGCAGGTGTTTTCTGTGCGTTGATTTTTAAAAATATGGGCTCCGGTTACTCGGCGCGCGATTAGGTCCGCTTGCGGGTGCTGATTTTTGCGAATGCTCGCGTAGATGTACCCAATAGGTCGGGGATGGGAGACAGGACAAAAAAGGCGGGAATCGCGTTTTTGACATTGACAAGTAAAAGATTGAAAGAAGCTTGATATATGTAGTAACTTGCCCACGATGAGAGTTCGTGAATGGCGCCAATTCAAAATCTGGCCACAACAATTATTATTACAAAAATTTTAGCCTATGACACTCAGGGAATGAAGAAGAATCTAACGACATTCGGTCAAGCCGAATATACATACACACACTGGGAAACATAACCCTCCGTCTTGCGTAGTCAGATAAAACATAACCACGTGCATGCAGTAATGTTGGCCCTTTTGTTACGGTCTCAAAATATGATTTTGATATCCGTTGCCTGTACAAAAAACCGAAAAAAAGAGCCTTTGAATGTCTAACCAGACTTGAAGTTTTACGACTTGTCTAGACATCCTCACCGCTACCTAAACCTAAAACGGTCAATAAAACGTTACAACTACCGTGAGGTTGATTGGTAATTGGTGGAAGATAAACTAGTTGTCAAATCACGCATCTCGAACATATTAAATGAGAAGAAAATGGTATAATCTTGTATTAAAATACCTATTCGAACGTCGACAGGTGAAATCGTTCGTTGTGTCTACTTGGCAAACAAACTATGCTCAAAATTCACCGATCAACCACTTATGTAGCACGTTTAACGATTTTTGTCAGGAGCTTCATATTTTTGATAATTGAAAATATCCTCTTCAATATTTATATAAAATGAATACCACGGTACTTAAATAATTAATGTATCATATATTATGATGTATAATTATCCCAATTTGTTGAGTGTTACAATTTAACTGCATGTTGTATTTGGTTCTAGAAGGCGGTTCAGGTACAAGTTATACATATATATATGGTCTTACCGAAAAACGTTACTTAACTTTAAGCAATACTTAACATATTTTGTCAACTTCTCGCTGACACGTAATGACACTTGCGGAAAGAAGACAGATAATTTAAGACGTTGGTTAAAGTTAAGTAGATAACGTTTTTCGGTAAGGCCCATAATATGATGAAATTATGCTTACAATAGCTGTAACATCCAGTTTGCAAACTTTTAATAAAAAAAAAAACAGGCATAATGAGGCGGGGTTGAAGAAACTTTTACTTTTTTGAAAATTTTACCACAGCATTTTGTAACTGTTTATATAAACGTGTTAATGCTTTCTAGTAATTACTACGACACCCTTAAAAGCTATCCATATTTTAAAAAAACAGATTTTATTCTACAAATTTCTTAGCATGATTAATATGTATACCCAATGCCAAATTAGAGCTTTCTAGTAGGTACTAATAGTATTTGACTAAATACACGGACAGACAGACAGACATACATGGCGAAACTACAAGGGTTTCTTGTTTACTACGGAACCTCAAAATCGATAACTTTTTGAGTTAGTCACGTGACATTTCGTCTGCTTTCAACTTAAAGCCACTTGTCTCTAAACCTGCTGATCTTAGGTTTTAAACCACTCGTCCCAATTACTATACCACAAACCTTACTATAAATAACTTTGTTATACAAAGTTCCACACACCAGGCGGCAACGGCAGACGGCAGGTGGCAATTAATGCGGCAACTCAACAAAGTAGCACCCAACCTCAACTAATTATCAAATCATAACTACCACAAGTTTATTTGCGACAAATCACGTTTAAATTACTAGGGCGTAAAATATTACTATTAAATGTAACATTAATAGTACCACTAATTATAAAAGCAACCACGGCTTCGCGAACACCCTTTGTGAAAGAGCTTCTTTGATGTCACCCGTGCGTATGGGACTCGGCACACCATGTATAGGGAAATTTCAACTGTGTTGGCAGCGCAGTGATATTTGTGACACCCTGTAAGAGGAAGTGGAAACTACGAGTATGAAGTAAATAGCAGAGTGTATTTACGTAGACACTACTGCGTAATCTGTGATCGTGTGGTGTAATTCGTGTGGCTATTTGAACAGTTAATGTGATTGCTTTAATTATGGTGTGTAACCACGTTGACTCAGTTAAAATAAATAAGTCCCTGTATTTGATTATACTTATCTCAATTTTGTATTTAAAGATAGAATGGTAAATGGAATAAGTGATAAACTACGAAATGATGTCATAAGTACACAATAAAACCGGACAAGTACGAGTCAGACTCGCCCACCGAGGGTTCCGTACAAACTTGTAGATAAAATGGGGATTTTTTTTTTATATTTGAATTGATTGAATGAAAGGTAAATTGCGGTTTACGATTTATGACGTATTAAAAAAAACTACTTACTAGATCTTGTTCAAACCAATTTTCGTTGGAAGTTTGCATGGTAATGTACATCATATTTTTTTTTTTGTTTTATCATTCTCTTATTTTAGAAGTTACAGGGGGGGGGGGGGGCACACATTTTACCACTTTGGACGTATCTCTCGCGCAAACTATTCAGTTTAGAATAAAATTATATTAGAAACCTTAATATCATTTTTGAAGACCTATCCATAGATACCCCACACGTATGGGTTTGATGAAAAAATTTTTTTAGTTTCAGCTTAAGTATGGGGAACCCCCAAAATTTATTGTTTTTTTTCTATTTTTGTGTGAAAATCTTAATGCAGTTCACAGAATACATCTACTTACCAAGTTTTAACAGTATAGTTCTTATAGTTTCGGAAAAAAGTGGATGTGATATACGGACGGACAGACAGACAGACAGACAGACATGACAAATCCATAAGGGTTCCGTTTTTTGCCATTTGGCTACGGAACCCTAAAAATGGCAATAAACCGAGTTTCAATAACTATGTATAGATTAATCGTATCGTCCGGACGCTGCAGTGCACGATGTAGGTGGGTGAACTAAAGCTTGCTTTTTAGAAGAAAAAAAAACATTAAACATAAGTTAACTCGTTAACTCGTGTTCGTAGTATCAAACAAGAGACCCTGTTTTAAGGTCACATAAATTATGATATGTAACTACGGAACCCTTTATTGCGCGTGGTACGACACGAACTTAGCTATTTAATATTTTCTTAACCTTCATCATCATCATCTCAACTACAACAACTGTCTGTATCCAGTCTACGACTGGTCATAGACCTGCTGTATGGTTTTACAAAACTACAGGTTGAATAGCCATCTCTAAAGCTTGTGTGATTTTGAGTTACCTTATAAGATCCATAGAGAGTGACCACGCAACCACATAATTTCTGTTCCCAGTTACCTCTTTATTTCTAAAAATAAAACATAATTAACCGACTTCATTTTACAACTTTAATTTGATCATACGGTCTAAGTAAATACCTACTTTAATCCAGTCTTAGTTTATACAGAAATAAAACTAGGGTCTTTTATAGGCAATATAAAATCCCAGCTTTGGGGTAAATAATTCTAAAGGGGTTCGTCATGCGGTTTGTTAACAACTTTTTGTTTATATATGAATAGCTTGAAATTGTGTTTTTACTTGCTTTTTATTTCTCGCTTGACCGACCACTCATCTGATGCTAAGCGACGTTGTGAGCTTGACTTAAAGACACCGAGAATATAATATATCGGCAAAACTAACTCAATAAACGTATTCCACATTTTTTACCTATTATTATAACAGCAAAGTAAGTAGAAGAAACATGATTTTATTTATGAAATTAGGGCGCTTGTGCAGCGCGTGCAGAATAACGGTTTTCACTACAACGATTTTAGCGATCCCATTACATAGCTATAGAGCGACTTCGTATTTATCGTAGCAATATCGTAACTATCGTAGCGATCCCGTTGCTATCGTAGCGATCCCATAGCTGTCGTAGTGAATACGTAGCTATCGTAGCGATCCCGTTGCTATCGTAGCGATCCCCTAGCTGTCGTAGTGAATACGTAGCTATCGTAGCGATCCCGTTGCTATCGTAGCGATCCCATAGCTGTCGTAGTGAATACGTAGCTATCGTAGCGATCCCGTTGCTATCGTAGCGATCCCGTTGCTATCGTAGCGATCCCATAGCTGTCGTAGTGAATACGTAGCTATCGTAGCGATCCCGTTGCTACGAGTATCGTAGCGATCCCATAGTTGTCGTAAGGATTACGTAGCTATCGTAGCATCAAGTAACTATATTAGCAGTTCCGTAGCTATCGTAGCCATCCCATTATATATCCCATAGCAAACAAAGCACGCCTGAAATCGTTTCTTAATGTTCATGAAGCATAAGCTCAAGCATAAATGATGTAATTTCTTGACATCTTCGCCCACATCATGCATTCAAACATTAGAATTTGTAAGCTAGTGTAATCCCAAAAGTGAAGAAGCTGTTTATTAGTTTCAACTGTCCCGGCTGTAATCAAATATTGTAAGTTAAATTTGATCTAGTTTTTGGTGTCTAATTAACTTGATTTTTTTCATGCGTAAGCAAATAGGATTATAATTTAATATTATGACGACATAAAGCTGATCTGATGATGCTAAATTAGTCTAAGTTATGCTAAGTTACTCGTTAGCTTTGTTGTCATCGGTACCATCCATTACACATGATAATAAGGGTCTAAAAATGAAGCAGGGAGATCACCAATGAAATTCGTTGACGGAATGACACGACTTCTGTGTTATGACTGTTGAGTTTATGCTCATATTTTAAGTGACTGTAAGCACTTTAAGAGTTTATGCTCATATTTTAAGTTTAAGTCACTGTAAGCACTTCATTTTTTTTTTTGTTTTTTTTTTTTTATACAACATAGATCTACGATTGACCACCAATTCGCCTGATGTTAAGCGACGAAGCCGAGGATGGAGCTCGTCGATCTAAAAGATATCTATTCACTTTAGCCTTAAAAATTCCAGGATTGTAGGTCACAGGAAACAGAGATGGCGGCAAAGAATTCCATTCTTGTGCAGAACGCAACAGGAATGTGGATCGATATCGCTGAGTACGGATTTTTGGCATTTCAACGAGAAATGGGTGGTAATTTTAGCAATAAAAACCTTATTTATTTAACAGTGGATATTATTTGTATCTTGTCATCATTTTTTGCACAGTAATTAACTAAATGTATGCTATTATCAATGAGACAAAGCAAATTGCCATTTACGAAGATAAAAGTAGTGAATGTCACAAAGGACAAAGGAGGCAAGTATCGCGTATTTTATTTCCCCAAGTAGGTACTCACAGGCAAGGTCGAGTAACAAAAGCCACACATCCTTTCAGGCAACTTTAACATAGCAATAAAAAGTATCTTATAAAACCTACATCTGACTTACCGCCATAAAAGTGCCCTGAAGCACTTCGGCCGTGGTTGACTCGTTCCATTCCACAAGTTTAACTACATGTCTAAAAAATTGGTCATGCAAGTGGATGAAAAAGAGTTCCGTACATTTAATTTATTCTAAAGAGTCTATTTAAATGTCAGCCATTTTCTCTAAATATGTAGCTGCGTGCCTATAAAGCTTTTTATGGAAGCTCAAAGTCAAGCAACGAGCTATGGGGAGAGCTATCCCCGGAGTCTCTCTGCGAGATCGAATCAGAAATGAAGAGATCCATAGACGTACTAAAGTCACCGACATAGCACAGCGGCTTAGGAAGTTGAAGTGGCAGTGGGCAGGACTCATAGCACGTAGGACAGATGGCCGATGCGGCGAAAAGTCGAAAAGAGAGACCACGCACCGGCAAGCGCAGCGTAGGAAGACCAGCCACGAGATGGACAGATGACCTCATACAAATGGCATGAAGACGCTAGATGCAAGACGCTTCTAATCGTTCTTTTTAGAAATCTATGGTCTATGTCCAGCAGTGGACTTCTTATGGCTGAGATAATGATAATGATGAACTGCAGTTTACGAAAAAGTGCATTTTTAATTTTTGTAAGAGTTGTATTGTTATTATTACTAAAAAAAACTCCGACATTTAAGGAGTGAAGACAAATCTAACGACACCTCGCACATCATAATCCACCTAGCCGATTAGGCTGTAGGAAGTAATATAGAACCATACATGCATACATATCCACATACATACATACATCTAAAAATAATTTTCTCCTTTTTGCATATTCGGGTAAAAATGTAGTAGGTAATTTACGAGAATGATAACAAACTATATTCGCATACGAGTAGCCCCTTAAAACTTTGTTCATATCACGGAACTCTAAAAATCACAAATAAGTGAATAAGCTAAAAGCCCCGTGTTCAAAGGTGTAATCCATTCATGACTGTATAAGCTGGCCGGACTAATGGACGAATGAACCTGCATTCTGTATGCGACTTCATTACAGTGATAAAGTTAATGGCCCATGTTTTTGGATCAGGTTTGACTTTATCTATATCAATGTTTTTATGTCAGAGATTTTTAATTTTTCTATGTTTACTCGTTTAGGGTTCTGTAGGGCAACAAAGAAACCATATCAATTCATCATATCTGTCTATTCGCTTTTCCGTATGTCATAGTCCTAATATTCAAATGCTATTAGCATGCGTATAGAAATGTTTAACAGGTAGACTTTTATGTATAAATCATTGTTTCAATAAAATTATGATTGAAGTAAGTCAATCACTCAGAAAGTAAGATTTTATTTATACATCAAATACATAATGTACCTATTTTCACTTTTAAACTATTATACCTATAAATTCATGATTACAGAAATGGATCTTATTTTTAACCTTTGACCCAAAAAGAGTCTGCCTAGCCAGTCTAGTGTACCTGCATCTAAGTACAATATCTACAAATTTATAGACAGTTCGAAAATTCCACACCTTCTCCACGTTTTTTTAGCATACTCGTAGTATCTAAGATGTCAGGTAATAGCCTTATGCTATTTTTTCTTACGCATCCCACGCGCAAATGCTAAGGTGCGTGCGTGCGTGCATGCGTAAGTGCGTGTGTGGGTAGATAGGTGTGTGCTTACGTGCGCGCATGTGTGCTTGAGTACATGGACGTATGCTTGAGTTTATTTCAATAGAACTTGTTGCATAATCTAAACGCTCTTTCTATATCCATACCAAAATTTACCCCAAAGACTAAGTTCGGCGGAGAAAGTTTTAAAGAGCAGGTCAACTTCGTCTGCTAAAATAATATTCCCCGGTTAATAGCTTTGTTTCAATTTGCCAATGGACACAGTTCAAGTACAAAACAGAGACATAAATACCGTGTTTTTATTAAGAGAAATTAAATTTTAAACTCGTTAAAAACGGATCAAGCATCTGGTATAGAAGCAAAGAATAATCAATAGTATTGGTAGTATAGCTAGGATTCTTTCCGTAAACATATTTAATTAAATAACAATTCTTCTGATGACATACTAAAACGCAAGTCAGCTTGCAGGCGCTCAGTGTTTACTTTTATATTAAACTACAGACACTTACAGAGTGCATTTCATTCTATCTAATTATATTCTATTTTAACAGTTAAGTAACTATAGTAACTTTCTTCCTTTCTGATTTCCTACCACTCAACTTTACCGCGATACATCTTTATTAACAGTTCGACAATTGCTCGTACTTAGAACAATTATCAAACAACATAAACTATGCCCGCTGAACCAAGATTTCACATCAGACCTTACAGAAGTAAGTAGTAGAAACTAAACGCCGTCAAGACAAAGTTTTTAAAATATGTAAGTCCAGAACCTACTTTAAACATAGATTTTTCTGTTTTCTCAGTGGGTACATGTACAACAAAATCTCAGAAAAGTTACAACTCAAGTCACTAAATTTGTATGTCCTCAAAAAAACAGTAAATGACTTTTTACGACAGCTATCTTACAGAGAAACAGAAAATTTGCTCTCAGTACTAAAATAACGGCAAACAAATACATATTAACACTCCATTTGTTTTCTAACAAATAGACATGCACACTCACACATATACCTTCCCTCCCCCACACACATACTCAAACAACCCCACACACACATTCGCCACTTACATACATACATTCCTTACACACATAAACACACAAGCATTCACGCATATTATAAGCTTACTTATAAGTTACTTATTTACTTGTTATTTCGAAACAAATTGTTTTGCATAAAGCTGTAGGTACCGTAGTTATGAAGAGCTCGGATAACTGAAGTACAAGCTTACAGCTTAGTTCGGAAATCCGAAGTTCATTCATCAAATTTGTAGCAAAATAATACTTTTCGATGAAATAGTATTTGTTATTTAAACGCTACTGTGTACCGCTATGTTTGATCAATAAATAAATTTTATTATTATTTTATTATTCACATTTATTTATTTCGATTCTTATTTTTTTTTTTTTACAATACAAATATAAACATATAAAAATAACATAAATTATTATTTATTATTATTATCGTACAGGTCTAATATGCCCTACTACATGTCTAGCGCTTAAGTGAGTCTGTTTCTGAGGTATGGAAACAGCACGGGAGGGGTGTGTTTACGGTACATCAAAAGACGCGTGAAAGGTTTCTCTGAAACTTGATATGTATGAATAACATTAATAATCCAATGAATATTTTTTTCGCTCCTAAAATGTCAAAGATCGAACGCCGACACGAAAAGTTCTTTACTTCCCTTTAATCGTTTTCGGAAGGCGATTTTATTTCATTGTGCTGCTATAAATCTATTTGGATTGCTAACGAATTATTTTCCTTAGTAAAATTGGAACGTTTTGTATTGAAATGAAACAGATGAAAATGGACATTGAATAAATCAAACATAAAATTGTTGTGGATAGTAACAAATATAGGTACATTTTGAGAACGTTTTTCTACAAAGTATTGGGTGTCAAAGATTCCCAGAAACGTTCCTCTTATTTTGAATATATCTAAAGTTGGACAAAAAGCATGTATTAGCGTTGGCAACCCGCAGAAGAGTCCCTACAAAAGCCTGTTAACAAAGCCTTATAAAACCATACACATCCAAAAACAAACTTCCTCCCACCTGATACAATATTTTCCACAGTTTCGCTCGTAAATTACAACATCCAACCCAATTTCAAGTTTCCAAACTCTCAAGAACAAGGCGGACTTGAAAAGTTTCATTTCAGAGTTCATCCGGGCATATCCGGGCTAATTAGTATGCCCGGGGTGAGGTAACGTGACCTTAACATGCTATCTTATCCGGGGACCATCTACCGTGTTTGGCTTTAACGCACACTTTTATGTAAAGAGGGTAGGCGGGTAACTTCCGCTGCCGCTGCCTTCTAAATTCGAATTATATTCGCCTACATATTTTATTCAAAATAATCTGTTAAGTTAAATAGAAATGTTGTTTTTAAGCTAGCTATCTCGCCTACTTCAATTTTGTTTATATTGGACTCGTGTGACAAGCGTATTTACCACTGTTATGAGTATGTGTGTTTACACAAGTTATATGTGTAGGTTATAGGTAGTTATAGGTATATGTGTTTTACAAGTTTCTTCAAGTTTTATGGCACAAATAATATAAACTCCAGCCTCAATCTAAGATAAATTAATTAAGTCATATTTAAGTTAAAGTCCTGCCTTAAAAAATCAGTGGTGAGATTACTGCGGGGTTACTCTTAACTCTTATAGCGATGCAAAGTTCGCTCAGCGCCCGTTTTTATCTTGCTTTTCCTTGCTTACACTCTTACGGCCTTACCGAAAAACGTTACTTAACTTTAAGCATTGCTTAACATATTTTGTTTTCTTCTCACTGACACATAGTGACACTTGCGGAAAGAAGGAAGAGAATTTAAGACGATGCTTAAAGTTAAGTAACGTTTTTCGGTAAGGGCTTTAGTGTAAGACAACAATACAAATGAGCCTACTTTAAATTGTGATATTTTTAATAATCGCTTCAACTTTTGTCTTACTCTCTTAATTGCAGAAAAATCAAGATAAAAAGATCGCTGATCGCTAGATCGCTAAGATCGCTATAAAATCTTAGAGTAAGGCTGCTGGAAGCTTTTAAGGAATTTTCGATACTCTAGAGTCACTTCTCACGTGCGCTTGCCGGTACGTGGAGACCACGTACCGGCAAGCGCAGCGTAGGAAGACCAGCCACGAGATGGACAGACGACCTCATACAAGTGGCGGGAAGACGCTGGATGCAAGCCGCTTCCAATCGGTCTTTTTGGAAATCCATGGGGGAGGCCTATGTCTAACAGTGGACTTCTTATGGCTGAGATGATGATGATGAGAGTCACTTCTAACGTGGCAAAAAATATCGTCTCTAATAATATACTTTCTAGTATGCTATTAGCACGTAGCGCTCGTGGCTTAGCTTGACTAGGTGTTCCCGAACGATCACCAATGTTAAGCAACGCACGGACCGGTCCATCTTCGGATGGGTGACCGTGAGTGGCATTTCTTTCTGAGTGCTACCGTGGGTCGGATGACACGTTAAATTGTAGGTCCCGGTTGTTCAGCAATCGTCAAGCCAAGTCAGAGGCCTTATGGCGGCTTAATAACTCTGACAATAGGACTGGCCACTCAGTCTATACGAACTTACTTTCTTTTAGTATGCTATTCTATGGTCCGTATGGTATATATGATACTCCTTCTTACGCAGTCGGTTAAAAAAAGAGAAAGACTAGGTTTACTTGGCTACAATCGCATAGATATTTTCAATGAATAAATAAGTATTGCGTTTTCTATTTTCAAACTGTGAAAATGAAAATACTTAGAAATTAATGTAACTACAATTGTAGTGGTATTTTTAATACTTGCAATTGGTCATGCATGCGTTCATATTTAATTTAATCATACCATCGTTTTACTTCAATTATGTACGTTCAAATTTGTCCACTGCATTGCGGTGAAATCTGGTCCAGGCGTCGAGAACAACCGTTTTAGTACTAATAAAAATTATATTTCAATCGGAGTTTGAATATTGGGGATATATCATTAATAATAAAACGTTTTCCCAATTAGCTAATAGTTTGGTAGACATTCAAATTTATATAATAGATAACTACTTTTAATTTTGATTAAAAATACATCTGTATCAAAACCTTTTATTACATTAACTCCTCTTTAAGCCCGATTCTCTTATAGACCAAATTTCCCGAGTGACTCTAAAAAAGTGAGGCTTATAATAAAATATAATATATATAAAAAGTATACCTTACGTATATGACTAGCCTCGCAGCTCAGTCAGTAGTATGCCTGCTTGCTAATCCTGAGGTCGTGCGTTCGATTCCCACCCAATACAAACATATTTTGTATGACGAGCATGGATGTTTGTTCTGTGTCTAGGTATTTTTATATATCATAAGTATGTATTTAAAAAAATAATTTTCTGTAAAGTCGGTTTATGAACGATAATTTTACGTGATAAAGATGCGTCATAAGCCGAACGCTTAGGCCGATCGTGCCTCTCTATCGCTTGTTTCGCGCTCTCGCTTACACGCTCGGCTCAGGCGGAACGTGACAATGAGTCATGCTTTTTCGTGCGTGCAGCCGGCATTCATCGATTTATAAGACGTTATCACGTCAAAAAAATATAAGTATTTTATCTGCCATCTAGTTCCCATACAAGGTTTGCATGGTTTGGGCTAAGTGATGTTGTGTGAAATGACATCAATCTTTTTTATCAATAAATGAACCTGTCGAAATCTCAATTAGAATCCAAGTGATAATTGAAACACAAACTAGGTAAGTAAGTTCATATAGACTGAGTGTCCAGCCCTATTGTCAGAGTTATTAAGCCGCTGAAAGGCCTTACCTGGCTTGACGATCGCTGTTTGACTAAGCTAGGTGCACAATTGTGCCAACAGGATTTTACAAGTAAACTAAACGTACAAATGTACATACAAACTTTCCCATTCGTACATTAGTATAATTATTCAGCATGTTTATGGAGACTTGGTGAACAGTTTGTTGCTGTGAAACCAGCATACATTTAATAAGCCCCAAATATGTAGAACATTCGTTTGGTTGTTGAACCTGTTGCTTCTAATTTGAATATAAAACCGGACAAGAGCGAGTCAGACTTGCCCACAGAGGGTTCTCTCCAAACTAGTAGATACTAGTAGATAAAAGGGGGAAATTAAAAAATTCGATTCGATCGATTTATGAAGGTTTTTTTTTATATATTTTCCTTCAGAAATCGAAAAATATACATCGTAAAAATATTTAAGCCCCTGTTTTAGCTTGTGCTAATTAAGCTCTTTCATATGATACCATACATGATACGGTTAAAGCACATTAAAATTTGGACCCTCCTTCCTTGCATATTTTTTGTGATTAAATTAAAAATGTCTAGTTTTCGGTTTTTGCCTATATGTGTACTACATATATAACACAATGCATCTTGCCAAATTTCATAGTTCTAGGTCAACGGGAAGTACCCCATAGGTTTTGATTCACTTGTGAGTGTCGTCGAAATGTACGTTTTTTACGACATATTCGACTGTAACTTTTTTTTACGAAAACTGAGAAATTATAGTACAATTTTGCTTAGTTTGGCGCCAGATGACTCTGTGTAACAAAATTATCTCTAATATTTATTTGTTACAGCCTGTATACGTCACTTTATAAAGGAAGCTTTCAAGACTTTATCCCGGGTAGTGCTCAGTAAATCTGCAGCTTTCACTTGGATATAGCTAAACGCATTTCGCTGTAATCTCATAACTGTAACGACGCACTAACACTGCACTAAGCTCTGATAACCTGCAGCCGAGTAAGACTAGCGCAGCTAACTTCAAAATTGCTTTATAAAACTCGGCAATATTTAGGGTGACCATTTCAAAAATAAAGCAGGACTCCTGTCAGTAAAATTGAAACATCGAAACAATTTTGTATAGAAATAATTATGCATGTACGAGTAAGGTAGGTTTATTAGAGCATATATTTTACTCGTTTATTTGCGTTCTTTCTCTGTATTGACAATCCTGCTAGTCGCTTACCATAACAACAGCCGGCCTAACCCGCCTTATTAGTTAGATGTTTTACGTCAAAATATCTAATTTTACATATTGTTTCACCTAACTTTATTTTCAACAAAAAAAGGAAATTACAATTTTCTTAGATAAAAACTGAAAATTATGTGAAGATGACACATTTATCATCTCGAGAGTGTTTTTGTGGTGATAATTAAATTATCGTATTTTTTTCTATTGCAAATAAATCGCTTGCTGGTAAGCGATGGCGTGGTCGCAGATTGAGCTTACAGACATAAATGATATTGTAAGCATTCACTCTACTCTTGAAATGACCCATATTATACCTCTTAGGGAACAAAAAAGTCTTCATTCATATTCCATAATCTCTTGTAATAACAATATTTTTCGGAAGGCTGAAGGTAGAGTCCGTCCAATTAACAAATTCTCCTGGATTTTATTATCACAGTTGATCGGTATGCGAACTTAATTAAACAAAACCACCAAATTACTGAAGTGCTGAATTTTACGGGAAGTGCTGAATTTTTCATAGTTTACACAATTATGGAGCAATATCTACGGGGCTAGATAATTTAACAATGTTTTTGATTATTTTTTTCTATATTTGTGAAGAAATATGAATGTGACGGAATGAAAGAGCGTCATGCCATTATCCATCGTAAAGTGTGTATTGGTTTTTCTGCCAAGATGCGCTAATAGACGTATCACATCAAAAAGTTTTACGAGACAGGACGTCCTGTAAAATACAAGACAGTTGGTGAGCCTACTTCGCAGCATAAACGGATTTGTTTCCACGACATTATTTAATTCCTCGAAAAAGTTTTAATGAGATGGTCTCGTAGAAGTTGGAGCCCTTTTTTCTTGTTGGACACACCTTGAGGTCGCCGGTTGGTAAGATGAAAGGGATACGTAATCGGTTTGTATTGTAATCTCTTTCTTGGCACTTTTCGGGTCAACTTTGGTAAACTTTGCCGCGGCTTGGGACGTGTTTAGTATTCTCATCGTGTGTGTGTGTTTTTTTTTGTGACGGTGGTAGTTAACCACCATACAAGTTTGAGGTGTGTATCTGTGTCTGTCTGTGGTATAGTAGCTCTCAAACGGATAGACCTATTTTGATGTAGTATTTTTTATTTGAAAGAGGATTTTATCTAAATTATCCTTAGCTATGTTTCATCAAAAACGGTTCATCCTTTTTTGTCAAGGGTTTTTGAGTTTTCTAAACTTATACTTGTTCGCCTGTCCCAGTGTCTGTCAAATCGAATCTTGCAAGTTTTTTTTAAATTTTTATTTTAAGTTTAAGACTCACTTTCCTATTACCGGTTGAGCTGAAATTTTGGATGCATATGTAAAATGTTAATCATATGCCAATGTAATATTTATAGTTAAATCGATTTGATAATGGAACTGGGATGTTGGGATTGATACTTACTATTGAGAAATGCTATGATAATTGCGTACGGACCCGTTAGCTTTGTTGTCTCGAGTACCTTATATTATACATAGTAATATAGGCTCGAATTTTCTAATATAAAGTGGTATAATGTTAGTGATAGTTATCTTAAATATGTTCCATTATATGCCATCCCTTCTTGGTGGATTTGCCATCAGCTCGAACGAAGCGTTTTGCTTCCACCTTTCTAATGCGAACCGCTCGGGAATGGAATGCCTTGCCGCTGTCCTTATTTCCTGAAAACTATAACCCGGGTGTCTTTAAGTCTAGAGTGAATAAGTATCTTCTAGGTCTACGTGTTTCATCTTCGGCCACAGTATCGCTTTCCATCAGACATGCTGGTGGTCAAACGTAGAGATATTCTATATAAAAAAAAATGTATCATCAATCATATCATGTGATAACGAGTGTCTGAAGATGGAACCGGGAGATTGACACCCTAACTCCCTGATGGAAATTGCTAAGACAGTCGAGCTTATGCTCATTTTTAAGATTCCGTACCTCAAAAGGAAAAAACGGAACCCTTATAGGATCACTTTGTTGCCCGTCTCTCCGTCTGTCAAGACCTGTATCTCGGGAACGCGTGTAGGTATTGAGTTGAAATTAAAACGATATACGCAGATCCATAGTTTCTTGTTGCAGAGAGAAAAATCAAACTTCTCGATTTTCATTAAAAAAACTTACAGCCGAATATGTCGCAAAAAGTCCATGGTCCGAGTCTAATGATGATGACAAAAAATTAAATGTCATTCATTCCTTAGTGTAATTTATTTATTTTGTGTTAATTAGTTCAAAATAATTATTATTGCACAATTTTATTTTTACTATATAATAAAATAACCAATAATATGCAGTTGTTTTTCAAAATTATTCCTTTAACCTTGCCGCTCGCAAAACACAAACAATATCCTAATTAAACTGGAGACAAAAACAAATTCATTTTAACGCGATCTTTTACGATTCTTAACTTTTAAGAGGTCGTAAACTAATTAAAAGTAGACCTAAGAGGTATAACGTTTTAGTACCATCGCTGGCTCGTTATTTTTACATGCTTTAATTACGTCATTAAGGGGAGAAGCTGTATTTGAATTTGGATTTTAGCGTTTTATAACTTTGAATGTTCCGAAATTAGGTATGCTTAGTTGTTTAAAATGGAGTTTATTTTTTTCCTTTCAATATGCCTAATTGCTAACTGCTGAGTAAATAATGCCTAAGGTTTGTTTGTTTTAACATTGGAAAAAAAACAAGAGGTTGTTTTTCTTCTTAACGTCTTAGTTTAATGCCTACAGGGATACTGAAGACGTTTTTATTTTTTTCTGTGAATGTTAGCTTTTTACTCGGCAAAACTTAATGTTCTCTTAATGTTTTCTAATAACTAATTATTGCATTGAAATAAAACAAAAATAACGCTAAATACATAATCGATTTCTAAATCCGTTAAATTTGTTTCATTTATTTTCTCTTGTTTTGTGACGTAAAAACGATTCGTCAAAAGATTTTGATCTTCATCCACACTGAGTCTTGCCTGCATTGTTGCAAAGCTGTGAGAAATTAAAGCGTTTTTTTTTTGCTTCATCATCATCATCTCAGCCATAAGAAGTCCACTGCTGGACATAGGCCTCCCCCATGGATTTTCAAAAAGACCGATTGGAAGCGGCCTGCATCCAGCGTTTTCCTGCCACTTGTATAATGTCCTCTGTCCACCTTGTGCCTGGTCTTCCTACACTGGGCTTACCAGTTCGTGGTCTCCATTCAAGAACTTGACTCTATGGATAGATTGACACCATTCATTATTGTTGCAGTCCTCTGTGATCTTTCAGTTGAAAAACGTATGACGTACGTTCCCTCTTCTACATAATTTAAGCCACATTCTATATAAATGCTCCACGACATCTCATTATTCCCCGCATGCAAGGCAAACTATCTCGAATGGTATCCCATTAATGGTAAACACGATTTATGCAGTGTACGCCGCACGCCACGGAGGCTGCGGTCGTGCCCTGCAACTCTGCATACTAAGTTCAGGGTAAACTCCCCTGATCGTGGAGATATCGTGGGTGCTTTATTTTTAGAAAATCTGCTTTGTCTTGTAGTTTATTTCTGTTGAATTTGTCTTGCATGCTAATGCAATTATTTCTATAGACAAGTCAAGACAAGACAAGACATAATGGGTCGGATGACATGTCATATTGTAGGTCCCGTTGTTTGTTCTCAACTAGTATAAGCTTAGAAAACTTAAAAACCCCAAAAAACGGCAGAACCGAATTTGATAAAACATAGGTAAGAACACTCTAACTAGGTAGATCAAAATCGGTCCATCCGTTTTAGAGTTACCTCTAACTAGATAGATCAAAATCGGTCCATCCGTTTGAGAGTTACCTCGAACTAGGTAGAACAAAATCGGTCCATCCGTTTGAGAGTTACCTCGAACTAGGTAGATCAAAATCGGTCTATCCGTTTGAGAGTTACCTCGAACTAGGTAGATCAAAATCGGTCTATCCGTTTGAGAGTTACCTCGAACTAGGTAGATCAAAATCGGTCTATCCGTTTGAGAGTTACCTCGAACTAGGTAGATCAAAATCGGTCCATCCGTTTTGAGAGTTGCCATGCCACAGATAGACACACAGATATGCAGATACACAGATAACACCCCTCTTTTTGAAGTGGGGGGTTATAAACATCAATCGTCAAGCCAAGAGACCTACGGGCGGCTTAATAATTTTGACACCAGGGCTGGCCATTCAGTCTTTATGATCTACTTCTTTAATGCGGTGAATCTTTTGGTATAGGTATTATCATCTTAGTCACAAGCAACCCTGTTGCTTGTTTCATTTTTAATGTAAAAATAAATTAGTTGTAGAGTACTGTGTGAGTTTGTCGCCGAAAATATATTGATGATATTTTGAAATCTGGATTAAATAGGTTAATTTTGTTAAATTATTTAAAAATATGGTAGAAATACGAAGTTTTAGTACATATAAGTAGTCTAAATATGGAGACCAAAAAATTTTTAAAAAATGTTTTAAAAGCTAGTTAGTTAGATAGTTGAGTCTGTATATTGTTGTGTTGTAGTAGGTAAATAAGTATTTATTTAATATGTTTAAAAGCAGATCTGTTTTTTTAAGCACAACTTCAAAAAGAGCAATTTCTTCTTATGATTGTTCTTCAACCAAGTCAAAATTACAGTGAACACTCTATAAAAGAGATTGATTAAAAAGCCCCACGAGCATCGGGCAAGGGAAAGTTTATCCCAAAAAAATGGGCCGATAAGAAAAATTTATCATAATCTCTACGTATTTTAAGGCCATAATAAAATCTTCGAGAATTTTCGACAAAGCGCGAGTTCCCAAAGTTTCACAATTAAGGACTGCCTCCGAGTATCCTACCTCGCAGGGCTTTACAGCGGATTTATTAAAATGTTCAACACGATGTTTTGTTTTTGGGGTTCCCTTGGTTGTAGATGAAATCCCTCTGTAAGAAAAACAAGTTATTTTGCTTAACGGGAAGTTCTCCCAGTTCTAAGCAGCGTTTATCTCCGCAATCGAGCATATCTCATACGGTCACATAAAAAAAAACATTTAGCGAAGCAAAAAATATATGCCGGTGTAAATGCGGACAAGGCTCTTCTAGTGTCTTATAGAATTCTTGTTATACGTTATTAAAAGATACAAGTATATAAAAAAAAATACTGACTACTTAAAAGTTTTTACGCAATATAATTTGTGTTTGCGTTAAGTTTGATGTGATGTTGAGTGTATGTTTTTGCAAAAAAGTATGTGCCATTGTATAAAGTATTTAAGTGATAATTCTTGAAAGTTGTCTATAAACTTCATAGCCTATCAGACCCGGTAAATAAAGATAAATCTAACGACAAGCTATTTAGACTGTTGAAGGTAATATTAGAAGCATACATACATGCAACAAACATAACCCACCTTTATGGACAGCCGGGTAAATATATGCATAATTCAAATCCAAAAGAAATTTGAATGCATAAATTCAACGACTGCTAAGTATTTTTTAACGAAACAAAATTTAAAAAATAGCAGCACTGCACATTGCAGTGAGCTGACACGGGGTAGACTCCGCAGAACTAATCCGCTTAGGCAGATGTAGCCTCTGTGTTTGTTACATCTATTTTTACACTGTGTATTTGTAACTCAAAACTAAAACGTACAAAATTAATCTTAATGTGTACCTAAAAATGGTAACAGCAAAAGAGGGGAATGTATCAACTTTTAGCGGATTTATTTCATATATTTAAATAATTTCAAGACTTGACTTTTCTTACACTTTGCAGCGTCCGTAGTCTCAGGTAAAACTAGATGAAAGTTGTTTTTTCATTATGAAAATATAAAAATTAAAATATAATACCTCCTATTTATTTTTAACCTCCGACGCAAAAACGACGCGGTGTTATAAGGTTGACGTGTCTGTGGCATCGTTGCTTTCGAACGGATGAACCGATTTTTGTTTTTTTTTTGTTTGAAAGGTGATTAGTCGGGAGTGTTTTAGCTATGTTTCATCAAAATCGGCTTAGCCGTTTTTTTTTTGTCGGGGGTTTTTGAGTTTTCTAAACTTATACTTGTTATATAAAATAATCCCTACGCACGCATAAAAAAGAATAAAATCAATAAAAACAAAGAATAATGAAAAATAATTATGAATTTATAGTTTAAAGAAGAACAATTTAAAGTTTGATTTCTCTATGAAGCTCTCACGGTCACCCATCCGAAGACTGACCGGTCCGTTTGTTGCTTGACATTGGTGATCGTTCGAGAATACCTAGTCAAGCTACGCCACGAGCGCTACAAAATTCATAATCTCGGTATTATAAATTGCTACGGAACCTTTGATACCAGTGTCATGTAATATTTTTAAGACGAAAGTTTTCGGTAAGCAGTGGAGGGATTTAATTAATTCTCCTTTGCTTGGCGTACGTTGAATTTGCTTGTGTCTAGTTCTTTCAGGCGCTTGTATTACATTTTAGTTATTAATTTGGATTTGCTGCTTCGCTTATGATAATATTATACGATGTACCTTACTTATGTAAGCGTTATTTTATGAATTATTATGTTTGACTGAAATGGCTAAGTGAAAATAAGAGATTTTGTAATTTAATAAACAGCAACAGTAATCTCTAATGGGGCAAAAAGTGCTCGAATGGACGATTTTTATTTTATTTTAACAATTTTGGAGAAATTAACGGCCTTAATTTAATAGAGCTATTATTATTACATAAACACAAATAAGCCATTTACATATTTCTACTATTTATTCAATATATCGTTTTGAACGCTTTTATAATAATAGGCTTTAATATTGTAGATTATATTATTAGTCTTACTTATTTATTATTTATTTATTTATTTAATCAAATTAGTACCGCGTTATCGCAAATTACACTAATTATATTTACAAAAACAAAGTCAATACAGTTAATAATAAATCATTAAAATTAAATTACATATGTCAATATTTAAAAAAAAACAGAAATATTTATAGCAAAAAAATTAAACAGTACAAAAATCAATATCTCAAATCCCTCTCAAATTTTGTGTATTCTTTCCGCAGCTATCATTTCATACCAGAGCAAGAAGGTGACAGAATATTTTGTGCATTGATTACAGTAAGGTTTTTTGGTAAGACTGTATTTTATTATTGTTAACTGGCAGCAGAGTGCCCAAAATACAGGCCTAGCCTAGTTTAGGGCCCGTAAGAAATTCTAACCCTAGCTTTGTACTTCACGATTGTTAATTAATTTTCTTGTTATATTATATGAAATGTACTATTGAAATAATAATAAATTATCTTATCTTATCTTATTTTAGCGTTTTTTCCCAACGAGCAACCTTATATGTAACACTCGATGGGAATAATTTTATATGAAAATGTTCAACATGTTCAACTGGTACTCGTTTTATATGAAATTCCCCACCAGTGACACTTTGTAGTCATAGAATTAATAAGCTTAAAATGTGTTCGCTTCTAAGTGAAGTATCTTTTATTAGGCCTTTTAAGGCCTCTAACATTACTCTCCCCGTTGAAACACTACACACGACAGGTAAGCAAAATTTGCCACAATTTATCTTCAAAATACGTCTACTCACCTCAAACATGATTTGAATATGAATGCTCATACGTCAAAAACAGTAAATGTGTGATGGTCAAGCACACATTTTGTTAGATGTTTGGCTTCACCTATGAACGGAGTTTTGAATGAAACTCTCACTCTATGTTATTACTCTAAGCTTACATTAAAAATCAAGCGCAAGATTATTGTAAAAAAATACATACATCTTGATATTCTTACGATTTATTAATATAGCCCGGTGAATGAACACCTCACAGTCCGTAATTCCGGAATATCGAGACGTGGTCCGATCCATCAACCTATTGAATCGCATTATCCCTGCCGCAAACAACTGGCAACATTTGTAGGCTCATCTTCAGAGCAAACGATACGACGAGCTGAGAGGACTGACAAGTTATGGATTGCTAGTAATTATCGGACAATATTTTATGTACAGAAACTATTTTCGGTATCAAAATTAACTAAATGGTGATTTAATAAGTGATGGAGTGCTGATATGGTTAGGTTTATAATATACGCTAAATTGGACCTCTGTAATTGATCATCGTTATTTTTTTTTACATAAAATCCCATAATATACTTAATAGACATCCCAGTAGGTATAAATAAATAAATAAATATTGGAGGTAATTTCACACAACGCCATCTAGCCCAAACTAAGCAAAGCTTGTACTATGGAAACTAGATGGTTGATAGAATACATATATACTTTTTTTTTCGTAAATACATACTTAAGATACATAGAAACACCCAGATACAGAACAAACATCCATGCTTATCACACAAATGTTTGCCCTGGGTGGGGATCGAACCCACGACCTACGACCTTCAGGACGCAGTCGTACTACCACTGAGCCATGAGGCCTGTGGTATGAATACCTACTATTGCTTATCCAACAACAGCCTACACCATGGGGTAGAAGTGAAAAAAAATCATCCCTGCTTTACGTGTAATAACCGAAAATTTTTTTTTCAATGTTTTGGTATACGTTTCATTCTACCCCTCATAATTTTTTTATTTTTCTGATTATTCCTATTTGGTGATAAATTACACATAACTCGTTGTGAAAATTTCAACTTCAAATGAAAATTTCGGGTCAAAAGATACAGATTAAGGGTAGGACAGATAAACAGACAGCGTATCCTCACGAATAGGCTTACGTTTAGCCTCCCGCAACCCGTAAGGCTAATAACTAAAATTCATAGCATGGCATATCATAAAGCGCATGGCATGGCTAAAGCCACTTTGACATCCAATTTTCTCACCCTAACAAGTTCCTATCAAATTATTTAAACTAACTTTAAACTAAATACTGATATAGTAAACTCGACAAATGGCAAATGTTCAAGCATGATGCCAACATCAAACAAAACAAAATACTGACAGACACAATACGTGGTAGTCCCATGAGTTTTTGGGTGGGAACGTCATCGAAACATGTTGTTTGCTTTGTTTTATTTTCATAAACTTGTGTTATTTTGAATATTAATGCGATAAAAATGGTGGTGTTTTATTCATTAAGTGTTCGATCAAGTACGTGAGTGTGGGCAAGTGAAATGAAGCAGTGAAACGTGTCATTATTAGTAGTTAGTATACGTGACTTGGATTGTGACTAGAACATTTTTACAACTTGTTTTAGTCAAGGAACTTGAAAAAATCTTAATACTTGACACTGGCAAATGCTTTAAGCGGGTTCAATACAAAAAAGAATAAGGAACCAAGAAGTTCCTAACACTTGAGCTGAGTTTTGGCGGGAACGTCTTAGTAACGTGTTGTTGCTTTGTTTTATTTTCCTAAACTTGTGTTATTTTGAACATTAATGTTATAAAAATGGTGGTGTTTTATTTATTAAGTGTTCGATAAAGTGCGTGAGTGTGGGCAAATGGAATAAAGCAGTAAAACGTGTGATTTTACATTGTCGGCAAAACTCCGTAGAAGCTTCTAGTAAAGTCGCCACCACTTTACTGAAGCAGGGCTCGACTCATAAATTGACTGTATACGTGACTTAGACTGTGACTAGAACATTTACAACTTGTTTTATTCAAGAAACTTGAAAAAAACATAATACTTGACACTGGCAAATGCTTTAATGCGGGTCCAATACAAAAAAGAAGAAGAAGAACACTTGAGCTAATGTCACCGAGAGTAAGTCCCGTGCGTTCAGCATCGCGTCGCTCAGTATAAAAACAGTTGGAGTAAAAAAGCCGATATTTCTCCGGTCCACCGGCAACAAGGATAAACGGTGGAATTACATTAACCCGGCTGTTTACCGCTCGGGTTAAGGAGGAAATGTGGTACGAATAAATCCCTGTTTGCGACGCTCCGCCGGACTCTAGCCGCTGGATTTGTTTAGGTTTTACAGTTGGAGGTGTGAAACTAAGGAGTCTGTGGACACGGATAGAGCGTCTCTACGAATCATTTTGACATTTACTGTCGTGGGGTATCTAAAGTTTCTTTTAGTTTTTAGGGTTCCGTAGTAAACAAGGAACCCTTATAGTTTCGCCATGTCCGTCCGTCCGTCCGTCCGTCCGTGGCTTAGCGCAAAAACTTAAGTACTAGAAAGCTGTAATTTCGTATGATTATACATAATTATAACGCCAACAAAACGGTAGAATAAAATCTTGAAAAATTTTTTTTGTGGTACGTCCCACACTCGTAAAGTGGGATGAATATTTTTTTCTCATCTAAAACTATCACGGCTAAGTAGGCTCTACAATTTATCGAGTTTTAGTCAATCAACTTTTTTAAGTTGATAATTAAAAATTCGTCTGTAAAAAAGACGTCACAAATTCGTCCGAACAGATGCAGGTCGCTTCCAACCGGTCTATTTGGAAATCAAGATGTCAAGAAGTTATCGTAGGGCCATTTGTTAGCCAATTTTTATAATATCTAGATCTGGAACTTTGATCTGGAAGAAACATTCGATAGGTACTTAATTTTGAACAAAAATTTCGAATATGGGGTCATATTCGACCCCATATTCGAAAAACACATTTTTACAAAAACCGAAAAAAAACTTTTATACAACAAACATTTTTTTAAATAAAGTTACAAACTCGCGAGGTCTACTGTTCGTAGGACTAATAGTATGTAGTTTGTGTGTTTAGTTTATACATCAGCGAAGGAAAATATATAGGTTTGTTTGTTGGGAGCTATAAGATTCAACTTATAGCTCCCGTCCGTGAAGTGACGACAACATCGTGAAGCTTGTACAGAATGACGGACGGTGAAATCAGCTGCGATGTGTGTACAAAACGCTATAATAAAAGTAAAGTACGACGGTCATGTTCACGCAACCGGCACAGTGCAAGCTGACAGTACGACAACTCTCTACTACCACAGAATAACTTTAATAGTATTACATGTAGAACGGTCATTCCCCGTCTCCCGCCAATCTCAGCTTCCTCACCCACTCCCCGCGCTCGCCCTGTCGTTTCCGGAGTTTACTTTCATGGAACATTCGTATGTCAGTAGAGGTACGTTGCATACTTCATGCGGTCGAATCCCAATTAACATCATAAGCAATCAGCTGTCAGACGACGACCCTAACTTCCGGCCTTACCTAAAAACGTTACTTAACTTTAGGCATTGCTTAACATATTTTGTCAACTTCTCCCTGATACGTAATGATACTTGCGGAAAGAAGACAAAGAATTTAGGATGATGGTTAAAGTTAAGTAGCGTTTTTCGGTAAGGTATGTGTGTATTATATAATATACAAACGTCATCTTGCGTGTCTCTGAATAGTGCGCCGTTGTATGGAGTGCGTTTATAGAGCACAATGACAACAACACCATGTATCGTACGGAATGACGAATTATTATGAATTCCATATGTTTATTTTTGATAATATGATATTATTATGTACGTTTATTAACGTAAGATAATTATGCATATTTAAAATATACTAATTGATCCCTATCTTTTGATCTTTCGTAAAAAAAAAAACGTGTTAGACACACGGCTTTTCACGAAAAAAATATGAGATGAGAAATCACGTCATAATTTTCATTTCGGATTTTTAGGACCTTCGACCACATTTTTACTTTTTAGCAGACGAGGTTGTCAAATGCGGAATTATACATATTTATGAAAAGCATAAATGCACCATGTTTATATTTTTAGTGACATTGCACGTAAAACAAAAGTTTTTTTACAACAAATTAGGCTTGCGTTTAACCACAATGTCACCCATAGAGAGGTGACGATTAGATCGAAGATGTAGTACGTTTGCCTAGAAAATACTTAGATAGATAGGTAACCCTTTATTAAAAGACCACAATACAGAATCATTAAATACAGAGAGAATAATATTGTAGCTATTTTATTTTAGCTATTTTAATTGGCGGCCTTATCGCTTAGAGCGATCTCTTCCAGGCAACCTCATATTTTTGTTCTGGAATAACCCTGGGTTTTAAGTAAAACAGGTGCGGGATGAGCATTCCACACCTACCTACACCAAAATAGGTTTGACAGTTTCTAATAACATAAGCCAATCGAGTTAGCCGTCTGTTACATCCTGCACTGTACAAACACAGCAAGACCCCGTCCATCACTGCGGATAAAAAATAATACTCAGTAATATTTTCATGGTTCGCTTCTAAATCAGTTGGCGTGGCGTGGCGCGACTTTACAAACATCATGTCAGGAGCCAACAGTCTTTTATATGCGACTGTACGGAACTTCGATTGACGGTTGTTCGAAAGTTTGTTTGATCGTTCTGTGTTGCTTCGACTCTTAATTCATTGTTGTAAAATATAAGCTTTAGATAAAATGTTGATATGGTTAGGGAGTATGTTTAAGATTTTTAAGTATATTGAACAAAAACATTAAATGATGAAACGTGTATTAATATTATTAACTTTTCTATTAAAATTGCTTAAGATAAGAACGTTACTTAATTAATTAACTTTCTCAATCTATTCTATAAAAAAAACGCAGAAAGCTGAAAAAACAAACACCAATTTCTAAAAGAATTTGTTAAAATTCCGTACGTAACGACTTTGGTTCTATGTATATACGTATAGGTACAATGCATAAGAATGCTGCCTTCCCTGTTTCCAAAATATAAGAGTCTTCAAGACCAGATAGACAATTTTTTTTCTAGATCGACCTGCTTCACTCTCGACCACAGCATCGCTTTACATACAAAGCAAGTTAGCAAATAAATAGTTCTGTTTTGTATGTAAAACAAAATAAAAAAAACTTTCGGATAAACGTTATTCGTGATTCCGAAGTTATTGCTGTCATTTTATAGCCCCTTATTTATTGTATGCTAGCGCTGAAATATAATTGTGGTTAAAAATTAGGGGCTCGTTAAAAATAAGGTGCAGCTCTGTCGACCTTTCGGCTTGTTACGAGCTACCCTAGCTCGTATTACACAAAACAAAATATTACACGCTCATATTATTTTTATCCGACTGCGTAAGAAGGAGGGTTTTGTTTTTCGAGTGTATGTATGTATGTATGTTGGTATTTATATATGTATGTTTCTATACGTTCGCCTACAGCCTACGGCTTGACCGATTTTGATGTGCGACGTGTCGTTAGATTCGTCGTCACTCCCTGAGTCTCATAGGTTAGGTATATTTTTTATAAAAAGAATTATAATACATCTCCCGCAATAATAAACCCGTAAATTTTCGTAACCTCCAATTTACTTTTTCGGAATAAACAAGTGATTTTACTAGATTTTTTCTAAATAATGCACATGTATAATCGATTACAGCGATTTTACGTATACTTCTTCACAATAAACGTACACTCAATAGATTATCAAGTTATCAGTGACACACCTCTGACCCTGCGACACCACCGCGTCCCCGTGGCGACCCCATCGGAGTCGTGGAGGATAGGGAAACCACCGCACCTTATCAGTGACGATCCTCTTCCGCCAGGACTCCACACCGCGATTGCGCCCATACGACATCGCGGCCCGCCTGAGTTGCGGTATGCCCATACAACACCGCAACCTACTGGCCGCTGCCCGTTGGGCTTTGTAGGCAAAACTCCGGGAAACGCCCCCCCTCAATATCGTCGGTTGTTTCGCCGCATGCCGCCGAGCTCAGCAAGCGTTGCCCGGTGTGCACCGCTAGGAGGCGGCCGACACCACATATGATATGTAACTACTGAACCCTACATTGCCCGTGCCATGACACGAACTTGGCTAAAAAAAAATTGTTATATTTTATGGTGTCACAAATCTTATTTTTATCGTACACTTATATATATTGCTAAGTTATTTTGATATGTTCTTCTTTTGGTTTTTTTGTGATATCAAATTCAAATTCGTTTATTGAGAAAAAAAACGGGGAAAATACCAATTACATTTATCTCACAATATTCAAAAATTATTCTTCAAAAATTATCAAATCAATTATCAAAAATAATTATTCAATGTTTTATATAACGTTTCAATGAATGATAAATTGACTTCCTATCAATTTTCTTTCATTTCATATCAGATCCGTTCAACCTTGAGCCCGCGCGCCTTATTAAGCGGCACGACGCCGCCTCCCGCTCTATTCACTCCGTCTTCATATTTACGCCATTAATCTAGCTATATGTGTAATATATCTCGCTAACTGATGTTTTATTCACCCTGCGATATATATAAATTGTTTCTTTACGCCATTCTGTCATCTTATAAAATAATAATGAACAAGATACACTCACTGGCGCTTGCATTTGCGCTGAGATTTCTTGGGTTTCGTCTGCAGTAAGGTTGACAATAGGTTCTGAGGACTTTGAACTTCAAAGTTCTTAGTCTGTGCTTAATAGAATAAAAATGTTTTGTATTTTCTAAATATAATTCAATTACTATTCTTATATTATTGCAGCTGAAAACGATGAAACTCTAGGTTCGTTTTTTTTTCAACCTTGTTTACTTAGGAATAATAATGAAATTTAAATAAAACCGGCCAAGTGCGAGTCAGACTCGCGCACGAAGGGTTCCGTACCATTATCTATAAAAATTGGAAAAAATCACGTTGCTGTATGGGAGCCCCCCTTAAATATTAATTTTATTTTAATTTAATTATTTATTTTTAAAGTGAATAATATAACTGAGTATTCTGTGAATATTTCAAGCGTCTACCTGTTGCCGTTATCAATATCGAGCAAAAACGATCAAAAAATCACGTTTGTTGTATGGGAGCCCCCTAATTATTTATTTAATTAAGTTTTTTAGTATTTGTTGTTATTGTGTTTCTGTGAAACTATTACGGTTCATGAGATACAGCCTGGTGACAGATGGGCAGACAGACAGCGGAGTCTTAGTAATAGGGTCCCGTTTTACCCTTAGGGTACGGAACCCTAAAAACCAGTCAAAAACGAGGCATTACATCGCATCATCTAAATTTACACAAACAACTTGTAACTATAAGTAAATATTAATTTATTCTTGTACATTATACACTCAGTTGTAATTAAAAGCGAGTGCAGTGGCAAGCAGTTAACCTCGCGAGGTTAATTTCAGCGCAGGGTAGACTTAGGGTTCAACGGGCTCATCAGCTTACATGAACAGCGTTTTTTTTTCAATTAGGTAAAGATGCAACATGGACTGAAGAAAATAGCGTCAAATGTAATGTAAATGAAAAGTGAAAGTATTTACATTCTTTCGGTCGAGCATTTGGGATTTTTTAACCGACTGCGCAAGAAGGAGGGTTATGTTATCGAGTGTTTGTATGTACGTGTGTATGTTTCTATATGACAACCTACAGCCTAAACGGCTTGAACAATATAACAATAAACAAATATAACATCGTTATATTTGTCTTCACTCCCTGAGTGTCAGTTAAATTCGCCTTCACACCCTGAGTGTCAGTTAGATTTGCTTCACTCCCTGAGTGTCAGATTCGTCTTCACATCTTGAGTCTTATCGTCTCATCTTAGATTCGTCTTCTCTCCCTGAGTGTCAGTTAGATTCGTTTTCACTCCCTGAGTGTCAGTTAGATTCGTCTTCACACCCTGAGTGTCAGTTAGATTCGTCTTCACTCCCTGAGTGTTAGTTAGATTCGTCTTCACACCCTGAGTGTCAGTTAGATTTGTCTTCACTCCCTGAGTGTCAGTTAGATTTGTCTTCACACCCTGAGTGTCAGTTAGATTCGTCTTCTCTCCCTGAGTGTTAGTTAGATTCGTCTTCTCACCCTGAGTGTCAGTTAGATTCGTCTTCACTCCCTCAGTGTTAGTTAGATTCGTCTTCACACCCTGAGTGTCAGTTAGATTTGTCTTCTCTCCCTGAGTGTCAGTTAGATTCGTTTTCACTCCCTGAGTGTCAGTTAGATTTGTCTTCACACCCTGAGTGTCAGTTAGATTCGTCTTCACTCCCTGAGTGTTAGTTAGATTCGTCTTCACACCCTGAGTGTCAGTTAGATTTGTCTTCACTCCCTGAGTGTCAGTTAGATTTGTCTTCACTCCCTGAGTGTCAGTTAGATTCGTCTTCACACCCTGAGTGTCACTTAGATTTGTCTTCACTCCCTGTATGTCAGTTAGGTTTGTCTTTACACCCTGAGTGTCAGTTAGATTCGTCTTCCCTCCCTGAGTGTCAGATTACGTCTTCACTCTCTGATTAGACGGACCGTACAAAAAACGAGAAAGTAAGCCGTAGACTTACATACTAATAATACTACATACCAATAATACTATATACTAATAATACTACATACTAATATTACTAAACATAACATAAATTACATAAAACATACATTAATTACATAAATTTATAATATTATGCCTCAAGATGCCTCCCAAAACACGACAATGCGTAGTTCTTTAAATCTACACACATTTTGACAGGCACTATGCCCCAATCATCAAAAATAAATCCAAGCGTTGGTTATTTTTGCTACCGTTAACCGTTCGTTTCCCCATGTCTCCACAAAACCGATTACGAAATTTTATACGAACGCCGCGGAACCAAATATAAATTAATCGAAAATGCAATTTGTCGAAGTTAATACGTTTTACGAGCGCTTATGTAATATGAAATTCTGTAATGATGGCTCTGAATTGGTCTTTCGCCGGCGTTTCGATATTGCGGCACGTGATCAAAGGTACGTCATATTGACGTTTAATATGAAATGTAATTAACGTGTTTCGACTTCTTGTTATTTTTTAAGTAAAAATACAATTAAATCTACAATACAATATACAAGATAAGATACATCTTGGTCGTATGAGTATCTCGTGAGAAAATTTTGAGGTCGAAGATAAAAAAGTTATAGAGATGAAAATGATGTATGAAATGATGATGGTCTGGCCTTGTGGCTCAGTTGGTAGTGTGTTTACGTCTACCTGCTGAACTGAAAGGTCGTGGGTTCAATCCCCATCCAGGGCAAACATTTGTGTGATGAGCATGGATGTTTGTTCTGTGTCTGGGTGTTTCTATGTATCATATGTATATATTTACAAAAAAAATATAGTATATATGTATTCTATCAGCCATCTAGTTCCATAGTACAAGCTTTGCTTAGTTTGGGCTAGATGGTGTTGTGTGAAATGTCCACAAATATTTATTTATTATTTATTTATTATTATGTGACGTTGAT
Source organism: Lycia hirtaria (assembly GCA_947563715.1). Taxonomy (NCBI): domain Eukaryota; kingdom Metazoa; phylum Arthropoda; class Insecta; order Lepidoptera; family Geometridae; genus Lycia; species Lycia hirtaria. The sequence continues at coordinate 35,067,356 of OX387375.1, forward strand.
GCCTATGCCAGTGTCCGTCTCCAGTTTCTCAAGTGTCTCTGTAGAAAATTTAATAATTCGGTGCAGCCGTTTGATCGCGGAAAGATAATGGCGTGTCCCACACAGCCGTCCTGCGAATGCCGCGTGCGGCCGACGCGTTCAAATGCCGCGCTGTGTGGGGACACATCTTTACAGAGAGACAGTTACTTTCGATTTTATAATTAGCCGAGTGCACTCGCTCGGCTAATTATAAAAGCGAAAGTCCAAACCAAAACCAAACCAGAACCAAAGGAAGGTCTTTGCAAGATTTTCTTTCTTCTGTCCTGATGTTTATTGGTACTGCAATTTTTACGATAATTTCCAATTTTTTTTTTTACTGCAATAATACAAAATTTTCAAAATTTTATAAAAAAATAATGTCGTATGAGATATTTCCCAAAAATTAAAAATATTGCATAGTTTCAAAAGCCTACATTAATTGTTGATATTATAATTTAAAACACTGAAACAACCGATTTCAAAAATTTTGTTATAAAAACCAAACTATAAAATCGATATTTATGATATTTCTAAGGAACCAATCTGAAAGTATATCCTTAAAAAAAAAGACTAATCAGTTAGTAACAAAAATACAATCGCAACCTCCTTCTTTTTGAAGTCGGTTAAATGTTAGTATCAAGTATGTAAACAAACCGTAACTAAATTACAATAGAACCTTTGTAACTCTAGTTCTCTATTCGAATTCTAAAATTTAATTCACTCAACTGGAGATCGCTTTGATTCCAATTATAAGTGAATAAATGGCGAGTCACGGGCGAGAGCCGAAAACCGGAATAATCGCCCTCCAATAAAGGAATCCAATTCCTATTCTACGGTATTAATAAGAACGTGATTTGCTCGAGATCCGCAGGTGACAGCTACAGGGGGATTCTACAAAAATTTATTCCATGAAAATCTCCTTTTCGTGAGTTGAAACATTTTTATACAAGTAGCCGGATTCCGCAGTTACCCGTGAGCAAAAAATATTTTAATTTAATTATTTATTTTTAAAGTGATTATAACTCAATATTCTGTGAATATTTCAAGCGTCTACCATTGCCGTTATCAATATTGAGCAAAAACGAGCAAAAATATGTATATAGGGGAAAACAACAAATGTGATAGGTTTGCTCGTTTTTGCCCTCTTAAATATTTATTTTATTCTGTTTTTTAGTATTTGTTGTTATAGCGGCAACAGAAATACATCACTGGCCTTGTGGTTCAGTTGGTAGTATGTCTGCCTGCTGTGCCGTAGGTCGTGGGTTCGATCCCCACCCAGGGCAAACATTTGTGTGATGAGCATGGATGTTTGTTCTGTGTCTGGGTGTTTCTATGTATCATATGTATATATTTACAAAAAAAAGTATATATGTATTCTATCAGCCATCTAGTTCCATAGTACAAGCTTTGCTTAGTTTGGGCTAGATGGCGTTGTGTGAAATGTCCACAAATATTTATTTATTTATCATCTGTGAAAATTTCAACTGTCTAACTATCACGGATATTTCAACTGTCTAACTATCATGAGATATAGCCTGGTGACAGACGGACAGACAAACAGACAGCGGAGTCTTAGTAATAGGGTTAGGGTCCCGTTTTACCCTTTGGGTACGGAACCCTAAAAGTGAAGCAATGTTGACTGCGGCGGTATTAACAACCGAATAAATATGAATAAGCATTTAAAATATGAGCAAACTTGGTCAAAATAGAGAGAAAATTTATTGGAACTTATTCTTTAACTTACTGTCTTGTGTACTAAATATGTCAGAAATATTAGTGCAAAAATTTAAGTTATTATTGACAGTAGCGCTCGTGGCGTAGCTTGACTAGGTGTTCCCGAACGATCACCAATGTTAAGCAACGGACGGACCGGTCAGTCTTCGGATGGGTGACCGTGAGTGGCATTTTTCTAAGCGCTACCGTGGGTCGGATGACACGTTAATTTGTAGGTCCCGCTTGTTCTGCAATCGTCAAACCAAGTCAGAGGCCTTTCGGTGGCTTAATAACTCTGACAATAGGGCTGGCCACTCAGTCTATACGAAGTTACTTACTTACTATTGACACTTCTATTTACTTTAGATTTTCAAATATTATTTAAAGCTATTTAAATTTAAAGTTTGATAGCAAAATATTACAACATGATATATTATTATTATCAGGCTAGCATTTAGCTCTAAAATTGAACGCAAAGAAAAGAGCATATATCGTGAAAAACTATGTGTAGTATTGTACGCCGTATACTACCAGGGTTTCTTTTACATAATTATGACCCAGTTTTTGATAAGAGCTCAAACCTGAATTCAATAGAAACGGCTGTTGTAAAATTTTGCCATATTTCAAATAACTGTTTGTATTAAACAACTTATTCCACGGTATAAGTATTGTTCCAATAGTCAAAGCTTTCCATGTCAGTGATACATTGACCCTTAAAAGTATTTCTATCGTTCACACCCTGTATAGTTACAACCTCTAAAACCGCAGATCGCGTTGGCATCGCGATGGAATCGGAATAGATGTACAATGCAGTCTCGTAATAGGACCGCAAACACCTCCCGGCTGGTTGCAATTTTGTCTGCAGGCAGTCGACGAGGGGTGGGTTTGAGAGAAATTGATTTTAAAATGTAAGGATTTCCTTGGTATAGTAACAAATAACAATGTTGCTATTATATTTTTAGTTTACAGATGCTTTTTGCAATGCAAAGTATGTAGTAATATCGTAGCACACTGATGCTAATAGAATAAAAATATATGTGTAATGTGGCCACTTTTGTAATATTTTTCAAGACTAGTCAAGATGGAAGGTGTTAATTTTTGAGTTATTTATTTTCGTGTTTCTATATTAGCTTCTGTAGCCTAAACGGCTTGATCGATTTTGATGAAGGATTTTTTTAAATCATATAAAAAAAATCAAAGAAAGATTTTATAAGTATTTGTTTAGATTTTGTAAGTATTTGTTTGAAACTTGATAGTTTACCGCAACGATTGCTTAACATCAGGCGAGCTATCGGTCAATGCAAGCGACATTATTTTTGAGACACAAAATACCCTAATTTAGTATGTAAAACATTATTATACTTTTTTTTCTCCCCTCTCTATTACTGCACGCCCCGTCATTTTATTTTCTTTTCGTTCCTCTCCATCATAAGGTTGTCTAGAAGAGATCGCTATTAGCGATAAGGCCACCAGTTGTCACACTAATTCTTTATTAATTCCTCTTGATTTTTAATTTTATGGTATGTACAATAAGGATTTATCTACCTACCCAACTATATAAAGGCGATATTCGTAACGTACAGTTACGCTTGGTAACGGGTCTTATATATATATCCACCGGGATATCCCGGTGCATATATATAAGGCTTATTTGACATTTTAACTTATTAATAGTATAATATATTACTAGGTATATATATACTATGTAATTATATTAACAGTTATTAAATTATGAATACAAATATGTATCTGTTTATGACTACTACCATTAGTAATTAAATCTAATTTTCAATAAGGTTCTATTTAGTTCTATTCACGTGGATTTTACGTTACTCTTCCAAAGTCAACTGAGAATCAATACATATCCAATGAGATTTATCTATAGAGAGGCTATATTCGTTGAATATGAAGTAAAAGCATGGCAAATTTCAGTTCTCAGCACTTTCGAGGATAACATACATCCTTAAGGTATTTTGGTATCTTAACCTTATATATCTTGGTGTTGAACTTTCTAAATACACAGGATGGCATTGTCACTGTTCACAAATCAACACACTTATCGTCCAACAGCGTTGCCCGACATGTCGCGACTGAAGACGAATCGGGCGATTACCTTACTTGAGGCTTCCACAGCCGGGGGAAACCTATCTACGTATAATAAATAATTGTATAAATCTAATTATAAGGGTCACATTGTGATGTTTCATTATAATTCGTGAACAGGCCGCCTCACAAGATTATTCCTTTAATTCAGAAGGGCTTCGACTGAACACTTACAATTTGGGATAAATCAATTTTAGACCTTATTGAATTGCATTATTACATCGAATCCGCAATAATTCAATGAGGATTTTAATTTAGTTATTGAATTTTGTTACGCTGACTTGCTTTTCATGCTGATCAGAATTGAGTGCAGCTTGTAAGTTTAAGATTTCCAACAAAGATTTTTGTGGTTTTGTCTAGTTAGTAAGTAGGTACACGATGTTATGTAAATTATATCACCGTATTATAATTGTAACAGGATTAGCAAATTGAAGTGGCAGTGGGCAGGGCAGTAGCACGTAGAGCTGACGGCCGATGGGGCCGAAAAGTTCTCGAGTGGAGACCACGTACCGGCAAGCGCAGCATACGAAGACCAGCCACGAGATGGACAGAAGACCTCATACAAGTGGCAGGAAGACGCTGGATACAGGCCGCTTCTAACCGGTCTTTTTGGGAATCCATGGGGAGTCTATGTCCAGCAGTTGACTCTGTGTGACTGAGATGATGATGATGATGACGTTCTCCTTATACTATACCTACGTTACGATTCTTTTCAACCGACTTCCAAAAAGGAAAAGGATCTTAATTCGACGGTTTGTATGTATTGTTTGTTAAGCGATTACTTCGCCAATTATTAATTAATTTTGATATTCTTTTTTGTTTGTTAGTTCATACTTCAGAGGTGGTCCCATATAAGTTTATCAAAATCGGTTCTGTACTTTAGTTTTTAAATCAAAATAACTGGAAAGATGTGTCGTCCAAGTAAACGAAATTGCGTATTTTGAAGTCGGTTGTTTCAGTTTTTTAAACTATAATTACCTATCTTATTATTTCAAAGTATTTGTAAAGTAAAAAAGTAAATGTAACGCGTGCTTCCTTTTACATTTTGAACACATCCCATCTTTCCCAATCTCAAATATTTCACTAAACTAAGTAAAACACGTAATACTTTCAAATTACTTAGCGTCACCTTCAGAATACTTTATCAACTATATCTCAGACCTAACACTTATTTTCTACTAAAACTTCTGATTTTCACTACAAAAAAATAAGTAAAAAAACATGACATGTACATTTTGGCGTAATTTAATTTACGCGTTAAAACAGGGCCGCTTAGGGGTCGTTTTCGCGTCAATTTAAGTTTGTTACGACTGAGAAACAGCGGACTACTCCTGAGACTTGAGACTTTATCATACTTTTCTTTATGAAAGTCTAAATTACTCCCAATGTCAGGGGTTACGGCCCTTTGCAAAGTCAAACAGAAAGCAAAGGCCGTGAAAGATTTTGACGGTATTTCGCGGAGCTTTAATAAATTTTTGTAACGGATTTTTCAGGTTTTAGGCTTTTGTTCAAAAAGTAAAGCTGTAAAGTAATTCAACAAGAGATTAATTGAAGATGTGTGAAGTCTGCCAACCCACACTTGGCCAGCGTGACAGACTATGACCTAAACCTTCTCACAATGAAAAGATGGCCCGTTCCCAGCAGTGGGACAGTTTGTACAAATAGGGCTGGCAAAAAAAAAGTAATTCAGTCCAAATTATAATATTAACTTGTCATAAAACAAATACGCCATCCAATATTCCACCGTGCGGTAGGGTTCCCAGAACACTGGCAGTTCCCAGTATACAAGAACAATACAAAATTACAAGAAAACAACAACAACAAGTTACAAGTTAGGGATTTTTACAAGAAAATAAGACTTAAAGTACTTAAGCTATTATATTTTTACTTATAAATATCAAATTCTTGAGTCTTACACCCGTGGTAAATGTTCCATAATGTTCGTTCTAAAGTAAAAGTAAGTAAGTAGCATCTTGGACATGCATTTGCTTCTATGTTGGGATCTCTTTATCTCTTTAAAGGGCGCTTGTAGGTAATTTATCGACGGCTCAGATTATAATTGTCATTTTTTTTTTTTGAGTGAGGTGAACCCTCACTAAAAAAAATAGTATTAATAGGGTTTAGGTTTCCGTAGTAAACCTTTATAGTTTATCTGTCTGCCTGTCCGCGGCTTTGGTCAAAAACTATTAATACTTAAAGCTGTAATTTAACATGGATATGCATATTTTTTGGAAGTATACGTAAAATGTGAATGAATTTTTCAATTCAGGGATCCGTTTGCAAAACAATAAGCTTTGAAGTGATAATTTCACGTCGAGTCAAGTGGGTGTGTCCCCCACAAAAATATTTTAACTTGTAGGCAAAAGTTTTGAAAGATTTATTTTATTTTTACACATTTTAACCATATTCGGACGACAAAAGGTCCGACACAGTCGGTACTGGAGAGAAGGAAGGCCGGAAGTGCGTAGGAACGGGAGGGGAGGGGGAACCGGAAGTTACGTTCGCGTTCAACTGGCATCTAGTGACGGTATACCATTTGAATAACATTTTTGTCACTGGATGGAATTTTTCGAAGCGAATAGAAATGTTTCAAAAGTTTCGGGATGCGAGCTGTTTTTTGTTAGGAATTGTCACTTTTTTTGATCGCCGCTTACAAAATGTGCACGATTTTTTAACAAAGATTTTCTAAACAATTGACTTTGACAATGGAGTGTCTTTTTCAAAGGAACAGCGGCAAACGTCACTCTCGGTCGGTGGCGCGTCACCGACCGAGAGTGACGTTTGCGCTGCTTCTTTGAAAAAGACCGCCAAATGCGGTTGAAACTATAATCGGATTTTTGGCTTAAAACAGACGGGAATGACCCGTAATTTTTATTTAAAATAACACTCAAAAAGTAGGTAAAGAGGAATAAAACGACACCTCGCACATCAATAACGGTCAAGCTGTTCAGACTGTAGGCGATCATATAGAAACATACATATATACATACAAACGTACATATACTCGAAAAACATAACCCTCCTTACGCAGCCGGGTAAAAGTAGAAGCGAATTCGGCACCACCTTCTTAATGAAGTCTGTTAATAACTTACTTAAACCCTTTACTGTACCCAGATGTAACGGAAACTGGCTCTCAATAAGGCGTGATTTTGGAAGTCAGTGTAATGAGTATCAACAAAGTGAAATATCCTCTTCTTAGTGACATCACTAATTAGTCTAACAGTGACAGATCGAGACGAAAGTTTTTGGTGTGCTCCGACAGTCCGCACCCTTAGTGCTGCCACCATAAAGAATTTTCCCTAGATTTAGGGTTTTTTCTTTTAGGGCATTTTTAGGAGATAAGATTATTTTAGGAAAAAGTATTTGCACAGGATTTTTTCAATATTCCAACAGAAGAATCGGTGAAAACATTTACTTGTGACTCGGAAAATCAAACATTTGGCAGATTCTATAGTAAGTCCATGGAGTAATTTTTTTATACGAATATAGGCATGCCCTATACCGTCAGCTCACCTGGTGTTAAGCGACAGTTACGGTCTACGATGGAGCGCGCTTGCCTAGAAGAAACCTATTCACTCGCGATTTGAAGACACCTAGATTATTACTATTCGGGAAGACCCATTCAGGAAGCGCATTCCACATTTTGGCGGTACGCACAATGAAAGTGAAGCCAAAGCGTTTCATAACTCCATCACCTTTTTTAAGCTATTGCATAGCTTCTATCGCGGGCCTTGAGCGTGGAGACCGAATCCAGAAATTCCGTAACGAAAATAACCTAACACACCGCGCGTAAAGCTATTATGCAATAGCTTTACCGCGGCAGTCTCCGAGTGCCACACGTCTTTTATTTTTATTTGAAAAGACATAGGTTACTTTTAAATTCGTTCTATAATTTCATCAAAATCTGATTAGTAATTTGGTTAATAAAACAAAATAACAAGAAAAAATTTCATCCAAGTAAAAAAAACGTATTTTGAAGTCGGTTCTCTGAGTTTATTAAAATGTAATAATTATTATTTGAATTAATATTTATATGGTTTTGTAGAAAAGGCCTTGGCTTAGGGTATTTTCACGAGTTGGTGTAAAATCAAAGCTCAGAGTGGCAACACTGACAACTCTGTAACGACATTCATTCCTAATAAAATTTATCATCCCGCTTCGCTCATCATTCGCTTACTTTATTGTTTTAAGTGCTGATGCTAATTTGGCTTCTGTTTTTGCGACGAAGAACCATTTTTAACCGATTTCCTTATAGGAGGAGATTTCCGATTTTCTTTTTTGTTTTTTACGCAATTACTACGTCAATTATTTATTAATTTTGATGATTCTTTTTATTTGAGGTGGTCCCTTAAATATTTTTCCAAAATCGGTTCGGTACCTTTGTTTTTAAAACAAAATAATTGCATTAATATATAATTCAAGTAAACGAAATTGTACATTTTAGTATCGGTTGTTTCAATTTTTTTTACTATAATTATTTAGATTGGGGTACGAAAATCTGAAGGAAGTTTCAGTTTTTCTTTATTCTTACCAATCATTATATTAAATAACCTAAAGGTACGAGAAAATCTTATAACGTTGTACAGGGGGCAATTCAGTTATTCAAACCGATCCGTAACTGAACCTTGTGCGAAGCATTTCCTGTCGGCTGCTATCATTTTTTGATTTAGTAACGAGCAAAGGACGTGTTACGTTTCATAAAATGTGTCAATTGTATGACATAAAAGTGACTGAATAAAATAAAAAATAACTATGGCGGCCGATGGGAAACTCTCCACATATGGTTCGGCTATGGAGCGGTCTTGAATAACTGAATTGGGCCCCAGGAAATAATGTACAACGTTGTACAGGAAATAATGTACGTTATAGTGATTTAAGTGTGCCGTTTTTATTGCTCATTAATTTCCCGACCTTTGTTCCCGATAGATGGCGGCAATTAACCTCGCCGAACTGTCGGCTTTTTATTTCCCTGATTTTATTATGCAGTTAAATTTTACTTAAGCCCTCAAGAGGGTTAATAGAAAATTAACTTCTTTAGTTCTGAGCTATGCCGATTCATTCTATTATTTTCACACTTATATATCGTTCAGAGTCACAATATACAATGACCCAAAAGGTCCACAACCCAAAAGTCCAGTGACCCGAAAGGTTCGCTTTCCAAAAGGTCTAGTGGCCCAAAAAGGACAAGGCCCAAAAAGTCCAGTGGGTCAAAAGGTCCAATGGGCCATATCGTCCGGTTACTGTTATAGTCTCATTTTTAGAAGATTTCCTGCAAAGTTTTTACATCATGTACTTAGTAGATTTGAAAATAGATACCCCCAACTGATTGAGTTAAATTTCTATATGACTGCGTGAAGTGCGTGACTCAAAAGAGGATAAGGTGTTTTTCATTCAACCTATTTTGCTATAGGTATATGTTTGCTCCTTTGTAGTACGCTAGAGAATAAACTATTTTTGGGCCGGTTTCGGTCAAAATCTAAATTATAATATGAAACTTTAAATTATCATGGGTCGAGCCCGGCCTTTTGGTGGGCATCTTCAGCGGAGCCGAAGCCAACACTGAGAGAACCTATACAAAATAAAATTACAGAAAATGAGAATGGATGGTTGATGAAAATATTGTACAGTCTAGACTTAAACAAAGCTAGGATATTGCGATAAAATGGTTGTGATTTAAAAAATCTAGGCTATGAGCTAGCCACACAGATGGTACGATACGATACTTCTGTGAGGGAATATCAGGATGAGAAAACGGCACCTGTCAATTTTCGTCTCGTCATAAAAAATATTGTGCCAGGTGATGACTCTCCATCCACAAACCCCCGTAGAGTCGCCGGAGAAGCAACATTGACGTAGGTGGTTAAGGATGTCGAGAGGACGTGTGCTGCACTTTAATATTATAGTATAATCTCGGAATTTTCAAGGCTAGGGTGAATAGATATCTTCTAGATCGACGAGCTCCATCCTCGGCCACTCCGTCGCTTAACATCAGGCGAAGATCTACGATTGACCACCAACGTCAATCGTAGATCTATCATGCATAAAATAAATATTACTAAGTATTAATTATGATGTATCTATAAGTTTTTGTCGCAATAAACTTATTGTCTACTGAATTCGAGTCTTCCGACTCAATAAAATCACAAATCTAAAAATAATACAAAAAAAACTCAACAGAAACAAAATAACATAAATCCTATCAAAATAATAATATTAAACATGAAACTACTGCCGCCTCTCTGTTTTTCCGCGAATCTTCTGCCCTCTAGCTCTTCTATAAAGATGATCTTACAAGTTCCGAAGTTTATCGACCCATAAAACATCCCCAATACTTTACCAATGAGTTATAAAAGTTAATTAACCGCGAAAATGCTAAAATTATACCGAAAATTTGCTTCCATTGAAAATAATTGTGTAACTTCTGATGGATTCTCATTATAAATATGACGTCATCCATCTCTTTTTAGCCATCGACTATTGAATCGTAGAGAGGAAATGTAAGCTTTCTTTTTACGAATAGTTTGTTAAAGGTAAGCTAATGTGCTGAGTTTTGTTTGGCGTTTTTAAAATTTAAAGAACATCTTATTCAAAATACGAAAACTGGTAACAATATGCAGCTTAATCAATTTAGATGTTTCGTTTTAGTGTAATATTATAATATGTAAGGATTGAAAGCAAAAATCACAAACCTAGTTATTCATGCATAGAGAAAAAAATTCTGTACTTACATGGAATTTTTCTCAATATTGATTCATTATTTTAGTAACAAAATACTGTTATAAATAAATTTCACGTCAAAAATAATAGCTTTTAAAAATGCCTTGTAGAAGAAACCATTTCTTTTTATGCCGCAGAATATCTTTGAACCGATGTCCCATGGTAATAAATATATTGAGCCGATTAATGCCGTATTTATTCGAATGAACAATTATTTCATTAATATTCAATATTTAGTTTAAAATTTTTTTAACCAAAAAAATAAACTGTTATTCTTAACATAATTCCAAAAACTAGGAGGTTCGCAATTCGACTGTATGTGTTATTAATTTTTATTTTTTGTATATTTGTTACACAATTACCAATTATGACTTGATTTTGATGATTATTTTTTGTTTGGTATATAATAGGTCACAGGTGGTCCCATATAAATTTTATTAAAATCGGTTCAATACTTTGGTTTTTATAAAAAAAAAACTGGAAAAATGACATCCAAGTAAACGAAATAGTGAATTTTAAAATCTGTTATTTCAGTTTCATAAACTATAATTTAATAAAGATGTGTTCTTTCATCACTCATGAGATATTTACATTTATTTGATCAATTGTGAACACTTGTGTCTATAACATAAGTGAAAAATCACTGACAAACTATTTGAGTTTCGCTACCTTGTCCCTTGGATATGTGATAGTCGTGTTCAGGTCTTTGTTCCAAGTTCTGTGAAGTTCTCTAAGACATTTGACATGTGTATCGAAAGTTCGCGATGGAAATTATACTGTATCCTGGCGCGTGCCTTAAGGGAGGGGGAGGGGGTCGTTTCAAGTAATAACCTTCAGAATATGTTGTACTTTTAGAATTAATTACATTTGGGGGTGTATTTACAATATAAATACGTTACTCAGTCGTAACAAAGGTGATCGTTTAATTATGTTAAATTTTGTAATTTTTCATGCGTATCGTGCTCTCGTGGAGAATGTTATTATGTTAATATTGTGTTGGGAGGTCAACACAGAAGATGGTCAACGGTTGGTCTATTTAATTCTGAGATGGGTGACCGCGAATGGATTATACGAATGAACATTTTATCTTTGAAACTATGAAAACTATATTGATATTATTTTAACTGATTACGGAAAACAGTAAACAGGCAACGAAAGGAAAAGTAACGATTTCAACCCTGTTATAATTATGTTCTCGCATAACTTCTATAATAAACTACTTATATCTTAATTAGACACAACAATATTAAAACAATCACACTGGAGTTTGTGGATTTTATCACCACTCTAAAATACTTCTAAAAATGTATAAAAAACCGGCCAAGTGCGAGTCGGACTCGCGCACGAAGGGTTCCGTACCATTATCTATAAAAACGGCAAAAACTCATGTCGGTTGTATGGGAGCCCCCCTTAAATATTAATTTTATTTTAATTTAATTATTTGTTTTTAAAGTAAGTAAATAATATAACTCAATATTCTGTGAATATTTCAAGCGTCTACCTGTTGCCGTTATCAATATCGAGCAAAAACGTGCAAAAAATCACGTTTGTATTGTATATACCTTAAATATTTATTTTATTCTGTTTTTTAGTATTTGTTGTTATACCGGCAACATAAATACATCATCTGTGAAAATTTCAACTTTCTAACTATCACGGTTCATGAGACACAGCCTGGTGACAGACGGATGGACAGACAGCAGACATAAAGTCTCAGTAATACGGTCCCGTTTTACCCCTTGGGTGCGGAACTCTAAAAAGGATATCCGAAAAAAATATGTCAGATATGAAATGTTAGATTTGCAACGAGTAGGTATTATATTATCAAAATCGTATTGATTGTCCGCATTCAATATGAAGTCATACTAAACTCAAAAGTAGTAGTTTTAACTAGTAGTTTTTTTTTCGACAACAGGGAAAATATTTATAAATCCACGATTGACACCAACTCGCCTTATTTTAAGCGACGGTGTGACCAAGAATGAAGCTCGTCGATCTAGAAGATATCTTTTCATTCTAGCCTTTGAAAAACTCATGAGAAAGAGAAAATCTCACAGAGAATGCGGCTCAGAATATCAATACTGTGCAGTATCGAATGTGTACCAAAATGTTTGAGTACGGGTTTTTGACATTTCATTGAGAATTGGGTAGCACTGCACTGATTTTCTTCTAGACTTGTAGTAAAATGGTGATCATCTATTTAAGAACTTTGATAACATGTACATTGATAATGTCAATATTAGGCATCTTTATTTCTATAACAATTTCGACTGAGCAGTAAAAATATTGACTTTCATTGCAATTGCACTGATAAAAAAGATCTAGTACAAGTAGTATCTAGTTAATTTCAATAGCCTCGCGAATCGTAAGGTCATAACAAATAAAATTATGATCTTAATTGTTAATTAATTAATATTTCAGTCTCAACAGATATGCGACACCGTGAACGACTTCTGCGTGCATAGGGAACGTTTTGCATAAAAATAGTAGGCGGTAGTTATTGATATTTTCCAAAAAAAAAACAACTGTCATCTGTCAACTGTCAACTGTCAACATCAACTGTGACTACGGACGCTGCAAAGTGTTCCAAACGTGGAGTCATAAAATTATGTAAAATATACGTAACAGAAATCATTATCTACTAGAACCCGCCAGAGCCCTAATGCATACCTACTTACTTATAAATGTACACAGATATAGGGTACGTATGCCAAATGCCTCCTTGAGATATGTGAGAAGGCTTAGGAAGGGTTTATCCACAATGCGGGCTTCTGTTCCAAGTGTATTTATATACGTACTCGTCTGAACTCGATGCCCTTATATCGCTTGCGAGCTCCCTGCTACAGCTTTTGTTTTACCTACTCCGTGGGTGAGATGTTTTCAATCAGGGCAAATAATATTTTGTAATAATGTGAAAAATAAAGTCCAGCGACTGTAGATTTCCTCTTTATTCCTTTCATTATCATCATCTGCAAAGATTCTAACTCCACATTCACAAACCCTAGACACTTGAGAAAGAACGTGGACAAGAAAACCTAAGGCTATCATATTTCCTGGACAACCTTAAACTTTAGCTTACACCAATCTTACAGGTACATTTATAATGTATATGATAATTATAGTTTAAAAAACTGAAGCAACCGCGACTTCTCATGGATGCCATTGTCAGAACTGGACCAAATTGAAATGGGACCACACAGGAAGCAGGTCTTCCGTTTAACTTTCCTTAACGTTTGAATATCCTACAAAGTATTAGCTGGAAACTTTAAAATCAGTGGACCGGCGAGCTGTGAGGTTAATCGGTGACGATAAACTAGCTGCCAAGAAACTACTTAGTCTCGAGCACCGCCTTAAAGTAGCATGTCTGTCTATTTTCTACAGGATTCATTTCGGGGAATGTGCGCAAGAGCTTCATGACCTCATTCCACCCTCCCCATTTCACTACAGAACTAGCAGAAAATCGGCGTATTACTACCCATTTCTCGTTGAAATGCCAAAAATCCGTACTCAGCGATATCGATCCACATTCCTGTTACGTACTGTACAAGAATAGAATTCTTTGCCGCCATCTCTGTTTCCTGAGACCTACAAACTAGGAATTTTCAAGACTAGAGTGTATAGATATCTTCTAGATCGACGAGCTCCTTCCTCGACCACACCGTCGCTTAACATCAGGCGAGTTGGTGGTCAATCGTAGATCTATAATGTATAAAAAAAAAATTAAAAAAAAAAACAGAAACTCATGATAATAATTTCTTAAGAAGCAGCTGAGATTAAACGTATCGCGACAATATATAATTATAGTTTAAAAAACTACACCTATAACAAAATGGGGTAGGTAATGAAAACTAATTCAACCCCACTTGACGTAAAGGGCACCAGAAGTACTCCAAAAATATTTTTACAAATATTTATTTCATTCCAAATTACAGCTTTCAGTAGACTTTGACATAATCCACGGAGACAGACAAACGAACATGGCATGGCATGGAACATGGATGGACATGGCGAAGCTATAAATATTCTTAGTCGACTACAGAATTTAAAAAAAAGCGATTTTGATTTGTGTTTGTAACCTTCCGACACAAGATACAGAATTTCATAATATTTTGGCAACATAGGAAGCTACGGCATAGCCGCAAAGCTCACTTGAAATTTTCTAGACAGGAAGTACAACGTGGTACCTCCGGGGTTCGCCACAGCCTACGCAGTAGTTTCCGCAGGAAAACGGCGTCATAACTAAGCTTTAATTACCGCGCATCCGCTTCAGTATACCTACTAGTCCAAACGGGCCACAAAGGAACTGGGAGGCCTACCACCAACGATATGACAAGAATATCGCGTCAGCGCTCGAAAACGTCCGAACTTAATGGTTATCTATAAAGGTATAAAGCGGCAACCTTTAGACATTCAAAATAGATTTTAGATTTTCAAAATAATTCGAAGTGACAAAATAGATGTCTCTAAGCTTCTCAAACTAAATTAATTTTTCGCGCGGCGACATAGAGTTTAAATCAAAATCTTTAGGGTATAATAATATGAGTATAGGTCAATTCAGGACACTTGGTTCGTGAATTTTGTTTTAGACTTTGTCTATGTGATAATTACGTCATTACTTACCACCATGTAGAATACTAACTTTGCTAGATTTTACAGGTAATTTGTCATTTCTGCCACTGCGCAAGGAAGCAATGTTTTTTAGTGTATGTGTGTAGGTAATTTTGCTGATTTTGTTGGGTGAGGTGTCGCTAAATTCGTCTTCTCTCCGCGAGGCAATTTTTTTTGTAACTAATAATTATAATAAAACTCTTGCAAAAAATGTGGGTAATTTAACACAACCCTCTAATTTCAAATTTTCATACAAATTGTACAATAGCTGTGCACATACTTTCTCGAAAAAAAACGTACACTCAACATCATATCAACAAACAGTTACACTACGAAAATTACTCTTTTTTTTCATACAACATTTTTTTATTCCTTTAAAAAACAGATACTTAGATTAATTTAGATTTTATAATATTAGTAAGGACGTAACAGAACACCGTGGTAGGCGCCCTACGCCGCATTAAATTCCCCATAATAACTCTGTTATGGTGTACGGCTCTCCACTGTCTCTGTGGCCGCTGAAATTACTACAGACTTTCCTTGGAATTAGGTACTGGCTTACCTTTTCATTTTCAAGCGCACTTGTGGGGAACTTTATGAGGAAACTAACTTGTACAACTATTTTACAGCTAAAGTAAATAGACGACAGAGGAGTTGTTTTAAAATTATTATATTTGGAATTGACTATCTTAACTCGACTACGCTAGAAGAGTGGTAATGTTTTTCGTTTTTGTTTGTATGTATTTATGTGGGTATGTATGTGTCTATATTACCTCTTACCATAGAATGCTGTAGGAGGTAATATGAAACTTACTTCAAGATGTTTCTAACCCCCGACCCAAAAAGAGGGATGTTATAATTATAAGTTTAAGGCCACGCTTACCCGCAAAAGCAGCAAAAACAGCTTTATGAATATTACAACAAATACTTGTACTATTAGTTCAAGCTCACATTTTCAGTACATATGTAAAATGTTGGTCCGTTGGCTTTCTCAAAAAGTCTCGATAGCTTTATTTTTTGAAAAACATGCCTTTTCATTATTTTTTAAATTGATCTCCAAGTTATTTAAAGGCACCAACACCAAAGTTACCACATTAAATAGCTATTACTTACATTTTTTTGCGTTCTACTAGTAAACATTATCGATACGTTTAGTGCACTATTTTAAAGTAAGTA
Organism: Lycia hirtaria; assembly: GCA_947563715.1. Lineage (NCBI taxonomy): Eukaryota > Metazoa > Arthropoda > Insecta > Lepidoptera > Geometridae > Lycia > Lycia hirtaria. The sequence continues at coordinate 35,083,691 of OX387375.1, forward strand.
ATTTATTTTACAATAATTTTGCTCTCGGGCAGCCGACCCGAGGCGCGCGGTGCGGGCGGTAGCTTCGTACGTACATGAAAACACCGCACTCAAGAAGTACGAGCTGAGGTAGCGTAAAATACCTAAAGTTCTGAGGAAGCCTCGCCTTAAGAACATACTGAACCAGAAATCCCCAACGTATTTTAATCAACGCCCTTATAATATCAGTGACCTTTAATTAGTAAGTGATCCTCGCTTAATATAACCCCGTTTCAGTAATGAACCCAGCACTGCCTATTTCTATTTTTGGAGCTCTTTTGATTTTGATGATACCAATTATAATCATTTATAATTATATTTAACTGACTTCCAAAAAGAAGGAGGTTCTCAATTCGACTTTCCGTTTTTAGGGTTCCGTACCCAAAGGGTAAAAACGGGACCCTATTACTAAGACTTCGCTGTCTGTCTGTCTGTCTGTCTCCAGGCTGTATCTCATAAACCGTGATAGCTAGAAAGCTGAAATTTTCACAAATGATGAATTTCCGTTGCCGCTATAACAACAAATACTAAAAATAAAAAAAATAAAAATATTAAGGGGGTCCCCATACAATAAACGTGTTTTTTTCGTATTTTTTTGCTCAATATTAAAAACGGTAACAGGTAGACGCTTAAAATTTTCACAGAATATTTACGTGTATATTACCTTTTAAAATAAATAATTAAATAACAATAAAGTAAATATTAAAGGGGGGCTCCCATACAACAAACCTAATTTTTAAGCAATTTTTACTCGATCTTAATTAACAGGTAGAAACTTGAATATTTGTAAGTAAATATTTAGAAATATATTTATCTATAAAAATAAATACCTAATCTAATACATAAAAACTCACAAAATGAAAATAATCCGTGCATCTAAACGCGGTGCGAGCGCCGCGCCGCGGTGTGGTGGTGGCGCGAGCGCGAGGCGGTTGATAAGCAACGGCAATCGCACTTTGCCGATTTGTTTAAAGTTAACAAACTTACGTTCTACGTATTTATTGTTACACCTACAGAAATAATATACTAATCCAAGATAAACTTAAATTACGCATTATGACCGACTTAAAAAAGGAGGTTAAAAATTCAGTAGATTTTTACGGTAACCTATTTATAATCCGAAATACATTTGTTTGAATCTTACTTGGCCGAATCCGTTTTATAGAATTGCTTGATTCCAGTTGTTTTACTTGACACGAGTTTAAGTAGTTTGTTAGGTATCAGTTTCATTTGTCTGAACAATTATTGTTCGATTCGTTAGGTTTTATTATTATGTCCAGAAACCTTATTATTTACAAAGGATCGGTTATTAGATATATCAATTATTAGGTTAGATGCGTTATGTTTCTGTTTATTATATACATAAACTTTCGTATTACAAAGATTCGATTATCAGACGAGTTGTCAAATGATTTTTCTAGATAGTGACAGTATCCTTTGAATAAAGTAAATTTCGTTGTCGAAAAAATGATATTCGGTATTCCGAAATTCGCATTATAGATAGGTAACCTTTTTTTTTTTTTGAAGAAACGGGTTACTCACGTCTAATTTTGAGCCGAATTCTCCGACTATAGTTTCAACCGCAAAAAAAATAGACTGGCTCAAAAATAGACGTGAGTAACCCGTTTGTTCAAATAAAAATGTGTATAACCACGTTAGTTTTCATAATAAGCCTTTTTAGGGTTCTGTACCTCAAAAGGAAAAAACTGAACCCTTATAGGATCACTTTGTTGTCCGTCCGTCCGTCCGTCGGGGTGTCAAAACCGCGTGAAGGTATCGAGTTGAAATTAAAACCATATACGCAAATCCATAATATCTTGCTGCAGAAAGAAAAAAAAAATTTCTCGGTTTTCGTAAAAAAAAGTTAAAATCGTAAAAATGTCCATAAAATGTCGTAAAAATCGCACATTTCGACACTCACAGTGGAATCAAAACCTATGGGGTACTTCCCGTTGACGTAGAACTCTGAAATTTGGCAAGAAGCATTGTGTTAGAGTACACATACTTAGGTATAGGATAGGTATAGGAAAAAATCCGAAAACTGGTCATTTTTAATTTAATCACAAAAAATAGGGTCATTATGCAAGCAAGGAGGGTCCAAAGTGAATTGACCGGGATGTCATATGAAAGAGCTTCATTGGCAGAAGCGAAAACAGGTTTTTAAATGTTTTTACGATGTATGTTTTTCGGTTTATGAAGGAAAATATATATGGTTTCCCCCTTTTATCTACTTGTTTGTACGGAACCCTCGGTGGGCGAGTCTGACTCGCACTTGTCCGGTTTTTTTGTTTGTTATGGCTAACTATATCATTTAACCGATATAATAGATACAAAAATAGATAATAAATCGCTCAAAAAGGATGCCATAAGGCCTTTATACATCAAACCAAATAAAGTTCATGTTTCGGTGCTGGTAATTTAAATGTAAAAAAAAAGTGACCACGATTTTATCCAGACACGTGTAAGTAGGTTTCCGTAGCTAATACTGCAATTTAAAAGAAAACTATTTGGCGTGACTACAATTTATTTTTCATCTTTGGCGGGCTATATCTCTCAGACATCACACCTGAGAAAAAAAATGATATGTAAACCTTAGAGAGGTCTCTATCGTTGTATACAACGACACAGGATGGAGCAGGAGTTAATTTTTTTTTTTATCTGTTCTTTATATGTGGATTGCAACCCCTATTTTTTATTTTAAATATGACTACGGTATTTTGTAGCAGTTGACATACCACATCTACATGCTAAATTTAGTTTATGTAGGACTCATAATCACTGAGTAAAATTACTGTGACATACGGACATACACACAGACGGAGAAGGTGAAATTATAAATGTTCCTCGTAGTTACTACGGAACCCTAAAACCCCTTGTTCTGTTTTTAAATTAATCGTACATGTTGGCTTAGTATGGTTTTGTAGAACCCTACATAGTGCTTATTTATTTCTGTTTTGGTACCAAGATACCAGTCGGGCTCCGTGAAGAATACAACAAATCAGAAGAAAATCCTTTGCTTCAGTACAATTTTCTTGATTAGGGCAATCTGTGTTATCCGAGCCAAATGTTGTGTTTTTTTTATATCCTTGTAACCCTTTCCCTTTGTACGCGTGTCCTTGCTTGTCGCAAGTAATATTAGTCTAGTAATAAATTACAGTTTAAAAAACTAAAAAACACGCTACAAATTATTGTGGTCAAAGTTCATTACAAGACTTTTCTAACAAATCCAAACACAGCTATGATACGATGTTCCATCATGAAGTTCTAGTTCATATCTTCCGGCTCCATCATCAGATCAGTTTGACAGTACCATATTATTGTATTGTCATCAGAACTACATACAGCTGCCAATTTTCATGACGCTACGATCCTTGGAAGATGGTTAAATTAGTTACCTTAGATTTCATTACATAGTTACATACAGGTCGGCCTAATAAAAACATGTTAAAAATAAGATTTGTGACAACATAAAAGACAACTAAGAATTGTTATTGTTATTTAAATAAATGTATTGGTGTTTTGTAATACATTTGACACAGTTTCAAATTTATATTATACAAGTACTTTCATAAAAAAACTTTTTAAGTAAACAGTTTTATTGAAAGTAAAGATAATGATGTAGGTATTGTATTTTACTAGAAAAGCCCTTTCATTTGATACCCATTTTGTGGGGGTTGTGTTAAAATATGAAATCCGCCAATTTGGTGCGGCGGCCATCTTGGATTTACAATAATACAGAATATACTAAATTGTATTGTCATCAGGAATAAAGGTATATACCAAATTTCAGATCGACGCGTTAACTGCAAAGGGGTAAAATTTCAATCAATAAATTTGACCCAAATAAACAGGTAAAACTAAATAAAACCGTTTAAAAATCCAACTTTGTTCCCTTTACACGCTCAAACGGCTGAACCGATCGTTATGAAATTTAGTATAGAGATAGCTATAAGCCTGGAGACGGGCATACGCTAATTATCATCATCATCATCATCACTGCTTTTTATAACTATGCGGGTGAAACTGCGGAACGCAGCTAGTTTATAAATCGGAGCTTATTGTGAATCTATGTTGTTTAAATATTTTCTAATTATAATTTCAAAGAATCTCTCAAAGTGCATTTAATGTGATCAGCTCCATACAAACGGATTTATTTTTATTAGACTATATACGAGTACTAAGTTCAGGGATTAGTGAATTATTTTTTCTAGAAATAAAACTTAGTCAACTTTTATATGTTGGACCACCAACTCATCTGATAAAGACATTTTCATACAGCTAATTAACAAGACTATACACACTCAAATACCACAAATCCATACTCAACGATTTTGGTTCACATTCTTGATGCGTACTGCATAGGAATGGAATCCTTTGCCGCCTTCTCTGTTTCCGGAGAGCTAAAATTTTGGATTTTTTAGACTAGTGTGATGTAAATATATGTGTTTTTAACCCCCGACGCAAAAACGATTCATCCGTTTTTTTTGTCGGGGGTTTTTAAGTTTTCTTAACCTATACTTGTTAGATAGACGAGTTTCATTCTCGGCCACACCGTACTTAACACCAGGCAAGTTAGCAGTCAATCGTGGATCTATTAAAAACGATACACATTTAAGATTGTAAAAATAATACATGTTCATTACAATTAATATTTCTAAAACAAAACAAATCCTAATCAATCCGTAATATATTCCAAAACACCTGAAACGCTGCTAAAGAGTTTTAATTGTACAATTCCAAATCGGAACCTAATAACAGTTAAATGCAAATACCTCCGGCGGCCGCCCGGCGACTGCTAATGAGGGTCTGATTAATATTTATGTGAAGACAACTGCGAGCCCCGCTCATTATAAGAACACCGGATTTGCCTACCGAGGGAAATCTTCGTCAACTTGAAGAAAAACGAAAACGACAACTTCCCCATACCCCATATTACGACAACCATTACCTGCTTAAAACCGAATTAAAATAACACGAGTGTACGGAAGCGGCAATCGTTACGTGTAACAGCGTTGTAGTCGTGAAAAAAGTGTCGTGACAGTTTTCTAGTGAAGGTGGTAGAGTGTTTGCGAAGCAAGCTAAGCTGTTTAAGAATTAGGAGTGTCTAAGCGCGCCTCAAATGCGAGGCGTTTAAACAGAACGCTGGAGTACTTACCCACTTACCTTCTACTGTTAGTTGGGTGCAGGAAGAGGCTTAGATGTGACGATTTTGAGCTATTGAAGGTTGTTAAGTTTCCTGTTTTAAGAACAGGAAGTCAGAGTGTAAATAATTAACCCCTGACCCAAAAAGAGGAGTGTTGTAAGTTTGACAAGTGTATCTGGGTCCTGTCCCTGGCATCGTAGTTTTTTTTTTTTGTTTTTTGTTGGACTGAAATTTTTTAGACAACCCATTTGCAATATATTTATTGACATATTTAATTGAATATAAAATACTTTTCATCCAACCAGCTCTGTGAAGGTCGTCCTTTTGCGGGATCTTAGACCATTTGAAAAAATAGTTCATTGAGTACGTTCTTAGTTATGTATCATAAAAAAAATCAGTTCAGACCTTTTTCAACCGTCTTCAAAAAAGGAGGAGGTTCTCAGTTTGATTGTTTTTTTTTAATGTTTGTTACCTCATAACATTCGACTGGGTGAATCAATTTTGATGATTCTTTTTTTATTTGAAAGCTGGTGCTTCCCGTATGGTCGTTCAATTTGGTCCAGTCTGACAATGGCATCTATGAGAAGTCGCGGTTGCTTCAGTTTTTTAAACTATAATTATTTTAGTTTTTGAGTTTTCTAAACTTAACTTTCTAAACTTACTAACTTACTTGTTTACTTATATATTTGAAACTTAGAATATAGAAAAATACAGAAACCGTGAACATGCTTAGAACTGAAGCGACAAAAACTACTCATATATAGAGTAGTTTGAAGCGCGCGCGATCAGTTGCTCTATGAACGTCTTAACGAGTGGCAAGCTTTGTTGGTGTTAAATTTAATTCAAATATGCCGTCATGTGTCGTTCCTACGTGTAAAAATACTGCTGGGGTGAAAAAAAAACACGATGGGATAACATTTCACGTGTAAGTAGCACAATTGACATTATCTTACGTATTTATTTAATAAATTGTTCGGTCTTTGATCATCGTAGAGAAAGAATCGTCCATTTTGTTGGTGTTGCCAATATCAACGTTTTGATTTTCCTTACTTTTACTTGCTACCGATTTTTTTAGTTAGTAGTTTGTAAATTAAATTAGTAGGTATTTAAATATATTTTATCCGATTAAAAATTAATTAGCCAAGTGCATGTCGAGTAGCGTTCAGGGTAGCGTTTCATAATTGCAGTTCACCCTATATGGACTTAGAATAGAACTACTTGTTTGATATTGTGAACATATTGATTGATTTTGCGATTTAAATGGATTTAGTGCGAAATTTTTCCTCAGATATTTTTTTTTTTTTTTGTGGTGGTAGTCTATAACCGTTAACTTATAAAGCCTACCAGGGCCGTAGCCAGGAATTCATTTCAGGGGGGGTTTCAGCAATGGACTTGGGCATAGCTTATGGTTTATTCGCGAAAATTGTATGTAGTGTGTAGTAGTGTAGTGTTTTTATAGTAATATACTATAAAAACACTACTACAATTTTCGCGCTCGTTATGCTTTGTTTTTCGTATTAGTGAACCCAAAAAAAATTGGTTAGTGGCTATTTTTAGTTAATTATTTGGCCAGGATTTCGGGGGGGTGGAAGCCCAAACCTACTTAGCTGTGACAGGTTAAAATAATGCCTAACCTTTTAAGCTAACGGAATAAGATACAAACACAAAATAATTTATTTGACCGATTAATCCGAAGTAAGTCAAGAGAACAGTTATAAAAATAATGATATCCGTTTCAGAAAGTAAATATTTTATTTTAATATATTTTTATCTCCACGATTTACCACAGCAACGGGTAAATAATGCCTACACTAGCAACATTATGCGGGTGAGAGGTGAGAAGGGTGCGGGACGATTCTTTTGTTTTTGGACACAGCACGGATTTTGTAACTGCATCTGGACGCGCCTTCTGTATTTTTCTATATTCTAAGATTTGAAAGAGTGATAACATAAGTTAGCAAAAAATAATAGAGATAACAAAAGTTCATACATTGACTGGCCTTGTGGCTCAGTTGGTAGCGTGTTTACGTCTACCTGCTGAACTGAAAGGTCATGCGTTCAAGGGCCAACATTTGTGTGATGAGCATGGATGTTTGTTCTGTGTCTGGGTGTTTCTATGTATCATATGTATATATTTACAAAAAAAAAAAGTATATATGTAAGTATTCTATCAGCCATCTAGTTCCATAGTACAAGCTTTGCTTAGTTTGGGCTAGATGGTGTTGTGTGAAATGTCCACAAATATTTATTATTATTATTATTATACAAAGTTCTTGAACAAATGAACACTAACTGAATCGAATTGTCACTTTTTAATATATTTTAACATATAATATATTGGTGGACATTTCACACAACACCGTATAACCAAAGATTGTACTATGGAAACTAGATGGCTGATAGAATACATATTTACTTTTTTGTAAATACAAACTTGTGATACATAGAAACACCCAGACACAGAACAAACATCCATGCTCATCACACAAATGTTTGCCCTGGGTGGGGATCGAACCCACGACCTACAGCTTCGCAGGCAGACATACTACCATACGAGCTACGAGGCGTTTGTGCTCACGAAGTCTATTGTTCGCAGAGCTCCTGTTATTTCAACGATTTTGAAGATATGTTCAATGCAATATTATGACAGGCAACATCGCGGCTGTATTCAAAGTTAGCTCGCAAACTGCTTCGTATCCATTAAACTCGCAGAGTTATACGCGCAACTCATTTGAATAAGCCTTTAGAGCAGCACGTGTTGACGAAGCGGTTGAATAGTAATTTTATCTAAGACGGTTTAAATAACTATTTCGTATTGAAGTAAAGGTTAGGCTAGAGTTCGAGTCTCCTCAAATTGAAATAACGTTTACATACATACGAGTAGGTACATAACGGCGCGCGACTATTCGTCCTTTTTTTTAAATTAAAACTCACTCCGTCATACAGATACATTTAAGCACTATTATTGTATACTACGGAAACAGAGATCAAGTCAGCATGTCGACGATAAGGACATAAGATTTACAGATTAAGTAATAGTAACCATACGTTTTACATACAAATATTCTACGTTTACGAACAAGCTGTCGCAACTATCCATAGTAGTCCACCCTCAATCCGTCAAAAAATTAACACGCGATAAAAGTAAAAAAAGACAAGCTCAGTCTTTTGACAAATGCTCTGCTCTATAATTATGCAGGTTGAAAAGAGAAGTAGTTTTGCTTCTATAGCCATCTCTTTCTACGGTTTTATAGGTCTTTTAAGCCCTAAGCTATGTTTCATAAAAAAATAGGTTCAGTTATTTCTTTTTCGGAGTTTTTAAGTTTTCGAAGCATATACATGTTACATTTAAATACGTATTACGTTAATGTATTTGTACCCCACATGACGGTGCAACAATAACCAGAGATTTTCCTCCAAATTTGGGAGAAATTGAGAGTTTTTATAGGTATAAATTTGGAGATTTTTTTTTAATTTTTTTTTAGATGGAAAACTAATACGGGAGTGGAATTTATTTTACTAAAACTGCAATTTGGGAAATGTTTAATTATCAATCCGGAAAGTGGTGCTACAGAGTAAAGAGGTAAAAGGAAAATGTAACATCTAGCAATCCCTTAAGAGTGAAACCTCTTTTAAAATGGGGGTTGCTGTAAAGTTAAAATTAGGTAAAAAGTTTTTTGCAGGTTTTTTCATCAAAACCTGCATTTTGGGGGATTCGGGATAAAATTTTGTTCGAACGTGAGTTTGATAACTGACAACACTGAGAAGCGAACGGCCATAACTCACACGTTCACAAAATTGACTTCTACTCAACCCAAACCAGCGCACAATCATGACTTGAAACAACTATTAATTTAAACCCATTCATCGTTATATGTTTTCAGTTTAGACAAAGCCTAATTTTACATAACCGCATCCTAATAACGCTTCTGTATATTTTTATAACAGACGTAGAAAGCAAACAAAACTAGAGATTTCAATCCTTCAAGCATCAGGCTTGAGTTTCCGGCAGCCTAGTGGTGAGACCGTCTAACTTGCGATCCGCAGGTCCTGGGTTCAAATCCCACGGCGCGCACCTCTGTCTTTTCGAAGTTATGTGCGTATTGTTGATTGCCGCCAACTTCAAACGGTGAAAGAAAACATCGTGAGGAAACCTACATGTCTGAGAGTTCTCAATGATCTTGAAGATGTGTGAAGTCTGCCAACCCGCACTTGGCCAGCGTGGCACACTATGGCCTAACCCTTCTCACAATGAGAAGATGGCCCGTTCCCAGCAGTTGGACAGTTTGTACAAACAGGGCTAAAAAAAAAAAAAAAAAGCATCAGGCTAGATAAGACCTAGAATATACAATGCTCAATTTAATTTACTCGCTAGCACCGCAACAACCCTATCGTATAGATATTCTAGCAGAAAGTAAATAAAACTCCTCGAGTTTTCAATCCTTCAAAGATCAGCCTACACCAGCCCGCGTATTCTGAACCTATTCGGTTTCGGAATTGATTCGATTTGTATATCTCCGTCTCTGTCATTCTCTATGGAAATGATAGAGATGGAGATATACAAATCGAATCAATTCCGAAACCGAATGGGTTCTGAATTCGGGGGCAGGTCAAAAAACACAATGCCTAACTTCACATACTCGCTCGTATATTTTATGACCGACAGACGTAGAAATAAAAACTCTTGGAAATTCACTAAAATTTCAATTCCACTTTCCACAAACCACTCTCCAATGAAAAAATGAAACCAATACGCCCAAAATCTTACATTACCCTCGCCATAAATTGAATCCGTAGGAACGTGTGACGTCACAGCCACATAAATTCTGACAGTCGCGGAGGCCGAATTGTCCCCTATGATTAAACGGCCCAGGGAGAGATGAATGCTGAGAATTGCGTATAAATTGCCTGTGGTTCCGTCCTACCTAACTCACATAGTTGTGTTCATAGAATAAAAACCGGCCAAGTGCGAGTCGGACTCGCACGAAGGGTTCCATACATCTATAAAAACGGCAAGTCACGTTTGTTGTATGGGAGCCCCTCTTAAATATAAAATTTATTTTAATTTTACTATTTATTTTTAAAGTAAATAATATATCAAATAATGTCAATATCGAGCAAAAACGAGCAAAAAATCACGTTTATTGTATGGGAGCCCCCTTAAATATTTATTTTATTCTGTTTTTTAGTATTTTTTGTTATAGCGGCAAAAGAAATACATCATCTGTGAAAATTTCAAGTGTCTAAATATCGCGGTTCATGAGATACAGCCTGGTGACAGACGGACGGACGGACAGACAGCAAAGTCTCAGTAATAGGGTCCCGTTTTTACCCTTTGGGTACGGAACCCTAAAAATTACGCAGTTATGTCGATTGTGATACTTTTTTTTTTATTTGAAAAATTTTGCTCCACAAACTCCAGGATCTGTGCCTTTTATGAACTAATACGTTTAATTTTTTTAACTAAGTTTACATTGTGATACTTTAAACTAACAACTCTTTTGCAAAATCCACTTGGGGAAATACCACCGTTTTACTGTTGTTCTGTACCTATACTTTTTTTTTTATTTGTATATGTTTTGTATTTTGACGTATTCAAGGCCGTAGGCAGGGGGGGGTTTGGGGGGTCCAAACCCGGTCGAAATCCTGGACATTATCAAAAATCCTTCCAGGCTTCAATAATTTTATAAAATGCTTCAAAAAGTTTCGCGGTCGCTTCGCTCGCGTATGATTGCTTCATATTGATCTTTATTTGTATTGATAATTAAAGTGCCGTGAACTTTCTAATACAAGCAAATAATTCACTAAAAATAGCCACTATCCAAAAAAAATTGCGGATATATTGTTTATCTTGTAACGTAGTGTTATATAGTTCTTTATATAGTTCTTTGTATTTTTACCTGACTGCTTAAGAAGGAGGGTTATGTTTTCGAGTGTATGTATGTTTGTATGTATATACATATATATATATGTATGTTGGTGGGTTAGCCTACAGCCTAAATGACTTGACCGATTTTGATGTGTGAGGTGATTAGATTGGTGAGGTCGTTAGATTTGTCGTCACTTCCAGTATCATAAACTTTATTTTTTTGTAATAATAATCATACATTTCTATCAAAATTAAAAAAGTACGTTTTTCCGTAAACTCCAACGAACTTTTTCGTAATGAATGAGTGATTTTACTAGATTTATTAAAAAAAATGCGCATTTATAATCTTTTACAGCGATTTTACGAATACTTTCTCACAAAAAACGTACACTCAACATCGTATCAATCGTAAGCTAGACTGCTTTTCTGCAGTCGGGTATTTTGTTTTTCTTTTAACATAGATACTTGTCTACACCAAAATAACAACATCTCTAAGTTAAAACTTATCTGAAACATAACAAAATAAATTGCTGAGTCTGTCCAGTTAGAGAACTAATGTGGCATACCTAGACGGCGCTGCTGTCCTTATTTCATTATTTTATTCAGAGTCCAGACTACAGAATACCACAGTAGTATATAACACATTCGTTCCCGTGGCTTGACACGATAGTTCTTTATTTAAAACAGACGTTATTTATCTAATCGTTCACTACCAGTTAACACGTTCTACGCCACAAAGTTCATAATCATAGGCCAGGCTGCAAACTCTGATGTAGAATGTAGCAAGTTTCAGAACAAGTTCCATGGAGTTCCTTTAAACCTAGTTTATTTGTGTAACAACTGCATCAACCGCTCCCAGTCAGCGGCGGCCGAGTGCTGCGTTTGTATTAGAACAGTAGATGCGCCAGTCTTGAGCTCTCGGTGGTTAGTAAGTATATTTGTATCTGCGCAGTACGCATATTTTTATCCGACTGCGTAAGAAGCAGGGTTGTTTTAACCGACTTCCAAAAAGAAGGAGTCAAAGTTATCAATTCGATCTGTATGTTTTTTTTTGGATGTTTGTTCACCGATTACTCAGCCAATTGTGCATTGATTTTAATAATTATTATTGTATTTGGTAGATCATACTTCAGAGGTGGTACCATATAAATTTTATCTAAATATATGCAGTACTTTGTAACAAAATAACTGGTAAAATATCATCCAAACGCCTGTAAAAAAGTAAATAGCAAGTATAATATCGCGTATGTGCGTATATTGCGTATTTTGAAGTAGGTTTTTTCAGTTTTTTAAACTATAATTATTACAGACAATCTGTAACCAAACAATATATAGGTAATGATTTTGATACATGACATGCGTATCGTATCAAAATGGCTTTAGTAATTTATCTTTGGCACCAAATTATCATAGTAACATTATGTATTAGCCTTTATAATAATAGCTTTATAATAACTTTATTTATTTCTATATAATTCATTCGATCAAGTAAATGGAATCGTTCAAAGAAACCATTTCACTGGCCCGCCGCCCGATGCATACGATTCGAAAATTCCATATAGTAGAAAATTCCATAATAAGTCCATATAGTAGTTGGATCTGTTGCACTCGAGTGCAAAGATTTTTCACCTCGTGCTCTTTACTCCTTCGCTTGCTCGGTCATCAAAATTGAGCACGCGGTTTAAAAGCAACTTTGCACTCTTGTATAACAAATAACTATTGTGAACATTGAGTTCGCATATTGTTACGCGCAAAAATATCATAGAAATACTCGTATTTCGAAATTAGATTAATAACGTCATGGCTGAAAGTGTAATTTTCAAAGTCTGGTAAGTACGTTACATGGCCAATGAGATTATTTATTTTTCTATCGAAATAATCATTTAAAATTGGTTTTGTATTATAAATTCATCGTACCAGACACATCTTCGGTAGTATAGTGGTAAGTATCCCCGCCTGTCACGCGGGAGACCGGGGTTCGATTCCCCGCCGGAGAGATAGTTTTTTTGCATAAAAAAAGCATCTAATAATACAAGTTCATAATACTCAATAAATACAAGTTCATATTCTCATTCAAATAAACTGTAGGTAAATGTTTTAAGTACGTGAAATATCTATATTTATTTTAAAACCAAGTCAGAGTTAAAACCTAAAGACTCACGAGTCCGTGCTATTTGGACACTAATAATACATTTTTCTTACTCTCAATTTAGATTAATGACTAGACAAAAAATGGTTGTCTGTAAAGTCGGTTTACGAAAGATAATTTTATGTGATAACGATGCGTCACAAGCCGAACGCTTAGGCCGATCGTGCCTCTCTATCGCTTGTTCCGCGCTCTCGCTTGCACGCTCGGCTCAGGCGGAACGTGACAATGAGTCATTGTTTTTCGTGCGTGTAGACGGCGTTCATCGATTTATAAGACGTTATCACGTCAAAAATTAGATATTTAGGCATATCAAGCCCCTAAAATAGCATTAGCATAGTAATAGCCAATAAGTTATGTACGTTAATCCGTCCGTAATGAAGCTAGCTTGCCAAGCGCAGTATCAGTGTCAATTTGGCCAGTCTTATGTTAAGCAGATCGCGCTAGTGGCCAGCTAATTAATCCTCTACAGGACGTAATGGCTTGTGTAGGGATTACACACATAAACACATATAACATACATGGACGTATATTTGTTTATGGAAGACACACACACAAACACAGTAGTGGGTATTACACGGTGCACTTGTGGACTCGGCTCTCCAAGTAAATTTAGAAACTTGCGAACCCTCGACATAAAAACAGTTAGACCGATTTTGATAAAACATAGCTAAGAACACTCTCGGTCCCAGCGGAAGACCAGCGCTGGTTGTTTACAACTAACTTATGTAAGTATTACTTATGCTGAGCTGGGGCCGGATTGTGACAAAAACATTATTTAGTTAGTATAATTTTTTTTTTTTTTGTGAGTATAATTTTTATTCTCTGTTGTATGTTTTTTGTTACAATTAATTTCTGTCTATGTCTAGATCAAATTTTGTTTCAATAAAAAAAAATAGAATACAAGTATTAGTTTAAAAAACTCAAAATCAACCCGACAAAAGAAACAGCCGAAACATTTTTGATGAAATATAGCGAAGTACACTCTGAATGGAATCCTCTTTCCAACAAAAACCTAGATCAAAATTGGTCCATCCGTTTGAGAAGTAGGTAGGTACAATGCCACAGACAGACACACACATACACACGTCAATCTTATAACCCGCTTCTTTTTAAATCGGGAACTACATTTGAGTAAACGACAGACATGCTTACTTTGTGGGTTGTATGTTATATCCATAATTAATATTATAATGATTTTTTTATACATATACCCATATTATTATTTTTTTAAAGTAACTGGCCACTCAGTCTATACGAACTTACTTTTTTTTTATATACATTATAGATCTACGATTTCCCACCAACTCGCCTGATGTTAAGCGACGGTGTGGCCGAGGATGGAGCTCGTCGATCTAGATGATATCTATTCACTCTAGCTTTGAAAATTCCAAGATTGTCTCAGGAAAGCTGGATTATGAACAATTTTTAATAAAGAATCAATACAGCAATCGCATAAAGTCAACGGTTAAAAAAGTTCATTCATCATCACAAAATGTGTGGAAAAGAAAAATCTGACTGTCTAGTATCTCTACCCTCTCAGCGTGTTAAGTCACATTCGCGTTTTTTCCTTGCAGTAAACAGAAAATATATCACAAATTCTTTTTGGTTATATTTCAGTCGTGGACACAAATTTTTTACAGTTTCTAAATAGTTTTTTTTAGGTAAGCGTATCCATTGTAGTCTATGACGTTATTTAAAGTAATAGCACTTTGAAATTCATCTAACGGCCTTACCGAAAACGTTATTTAACTCAATGAGATTTTATCTAGAGAGAGGTTATACTCATCGAATATGAAGTAAATAAATAAATGAATAATAAATAAATATTTGTGGACATTTCACACAACATCATCTAGCCCAAACTAAGCAAAGCTTGTACTATGGAACTAGATGGCTGATAGAATACATATATACTTTTTTTTTGTAAATTTAGACATATGATACATAGAAAGACCCAGACACAGAACAAACATCCATGCTCATCACACAAATGTTTGCCCTGGGTGGGGATTGAACCCACGACCTTTCAGTTCAGCAGGTAGACGTAAACACACTACCAACTGAGCCACAAGGCCAGTCAATAAAAAAAAGCATGTCAGTAAAGCATGGCAAGTGTCAATTCTCAGCACTTTCGAGAGTAAGACAAATCCTTGAAGCCTTATAGAATCTTGGCCTTATATATCATGGTGTTGCACTTTCAATACAATTACTTGTGAACAGCGACAATGCGGATGACATTTTCGCGTAGCCCGACGTGTCGCGACTGAAGACGAGTCGGGCGCTTACCTTACTTGAGGCTTGCCACGCAAAGCCGGGGAAACCTATCTACGTATAATACATCATAGACCTTAACCAAAAGCACAAACATCGAGCAAACCAACAAAGGCAATGCACACCTCTAAAAGAATTTCAATATCCTTAACCGTTCCGAATTGTTGCACACTCGTATTTGAATAAAATCCTTTTTGTTACGGCCAACCGTCCCGTCCTCGGGACGCTTATTTGAAAGTGCAGGAAATGCCCCCTACATTACTGCTTAGAACAGAACAGAGTGAATTTATAGAACGATACTGGTGAGCCGTTACAATTGTCTAGGAAAATGGCATCTTGTTCTTGGCGCAGTCATTCTAGAGCTCGTTTAGAGCTTAGAGTGGTAATATGATGTTGTATATTTATAATGGTTGTTTTTTTTTTTTAACCGATTGCGTAAGAAGGAGGATAATATTTTTCTAGAGTATGCATGTATGTTTCTATATGTGCGCCAACAGCCTAACCCGCTTGTCCGATTTGGATGTGCGAGATGTCGTTAGATTTATCTTTACTCCCTGAGTGTCATAGGCTATTTTATTTTTGTAATATCAATTATAAGTCTCTTAAAAAAAATAGATTTTTTTTTTTCGTAACCTCCAATGAATATTTTCGTAATAAACAAGTGATTTTACTAGAATTATTCCAAAAAATACGTTAATAATATTTTACAGTGATTTTACACATACCTACACTTAACAGCGTATAAAGCGTTACAAAATCGTAAATTAGAAAAAACCTCTTTTCAGCAATCGGGTATTTTGTTTTTCTTTTAATATAGATACTTGTTATAGGTAACATACATAACCGGTAATAGATTTGATTTACGATACCAATGTCTAAAGTGAAAAATGTCCAGTGACCGTAGTCGATCTGAATAATATACAAACAAAATATTGTCCAATCCAGTCCAAACTAAAAAATAACCAAAACGAACATAGTCCATATTATTTAACATCCAAATTGTATATTTTAAATAATTGTTATAGATTATATATAGATCGCCGTCATTCTGGGTTACTCTGAATGTTTTTTTTTAATTTAGATATTTAAGCATAGATAGAAAGATAGGTTTCACGATTTTCATTCATTAAAATTAAATTACGTGATAAATCCGTTAAAAATTATTTCAATGACTCCGTTTAATATTATATGTCGTAATTAGCAAAAGCCTTAAAAATCGTAAATTAATGGATTTGTATTCAAATTAAAAAACTAAATCATTTCGTTCCCAAGTTTTCCCCGTAAAATTTCCAAACGCTAATTAGCTGTACGATTCCAATGTCTCCGCCCTGTCCTTCCCAATAAGCGATCCTTCTGCTTTTGCCCCAATTTTCAATCCGTCCAAGTCCCGCACTTGCAAACGAGTTGAGGTTTAAATTAACATTTGACTTAGCATTCCTCGACTGAGCAGCAATTAGGAGATATTGCTGAGGGCGGGAAGTCTAACCACAGGCTCGGAGCTTCAGTCTCGCTCTCACAGATACTATACTTTATATCATATCATACTTTGTCTCGTTTTCATATTTTGACGATGTCGCGATTGGTTCTCTTTGAAACATTATGACATTGTAGCATTGACTGTATCATTGTGTGGTTGTGCATAAAAATAATAGGCGGTAGTAATTAATATTTTCATAACATAATTACCTATAGTATACAAAACTGAAAAAACCGACTTCCAAATGAAGGGTACAGGCAAAGAACAGGGAATGTCACAATTAATTGACTTGAATTCTAATGATTGGAATTTAATATACCATAGACAAAGATATTATTCTACCAAAAAAAAAAAGTGACATTCCCTGTTATTTGCCTGTACCCTTCAAATACGCAATACAATACATTCATACGCGACTTGCTGTTCACTTTTCTATAGGCGCTTGGATGATATTTTACCAGTTTTATTGTTATAAAAACAAAAGTACTGGATAGATTTTGATAAATTTTATATGGAACTAGCTCTAAAGTATTGCCTACCAAATACAAAAAGAATCATTAAAATCAACGCACAATTAGCTCAGTAATCGGTGAACAAACATACAAAAAAAACATACAGACCGAATCGATAACCCCTCCTTCGGTCGGGAAGTCGGTTATAAATAGACAACAGCTGTCATCTAGAGTCATCACTGTTTTGGATGTCTTTTACCCGACTAATCAAGGAGGGTAGTATTTTTCGAGTGTATTTCATTTGTTTATATAATATATTTGTATGCATTTTATGTAATTATATTTTGTATTGTGTGTTCTATTTCAAACAATGATCAGTACACTACTGACCATCTAAAACCACGCCGTCAGTTAACAGATGAGATCAAATGCCTACGCTGTTGGCTGTAAAATAAAACGTCTGAACCGATTTTGATGAATCATAGCTAAGCACACTCTAGATAAAATTCACTTTTTAACAAAAAAACTAGATCAAAATCGATCTGTCCGTTTGAGAGCTACGATGCCACAGACACACATTCACAGATACACAAACATACATATACACAGATATACACGTCAAATTTATACAACACTCCTCCTTTTGGGTCAGCGTTTAAAAATAACTAAAAAAAAATTACACAAAGAAAGTTAACGTTCGAAACCGATTTAAGCAAAGTAATAAAATGGCGAAATGACAATACCTACTTAACTATACTTATATACTTGCAATGTTCGTCGCAGCCGGGTGCCGATTTTCCCGAATGAATCACGGCTTCCCGGATTCCGTGCATTTTTCGCCCCATTTGGGTTTCTCTTATGCAAATCAGTTTCGACAGTCGACGCGAAATCTCGAATGAAAGCGTTTGTTTCTCCAACTGAGAATGGGCAACAGAAGAAGAATGGAGTTGGTGTTAGTATGCTTACATTTAGCAAAGTCTGTTTGTTTTTCTACACAGCTATAAAAATAAAACGCACCGACAAGCTCAGCGTAAGAAAACCAACCACGAGATAGGCAACTATGTTACGTATGTAACTTTAAAAAAAACTAATTTTTAGCTCCACAGACACCGGGGTCCGTGACCTTTGTCAGATTTACAAACTATTGTTAAATACATTGTTACGAGAAGACAAGTTTATATTTTATTTTAACTTAGCGTAGGTATCGTAGGTACCTTAGATATTAAAATTGGCGACTTTATGGCTGAAACGTGCTGGGAACTGTCCATATATAGAGAGGGGAAGATATGTTTTGTTTCTTAATACGCCACTAAAACCAGAGGCAGCATAAAATCAAAGACCACAGATAATGAGCATTATATAAATCGTTTATTTTCCTATTTGTCTTCATATTCAATGATTATAACCTCTCTATAGATAAAATCTCATGTCCTAATAACAAATTCAGTTCAAAAACAATATATATTTAGACATAATGAAGTCTCAACTCCCCTGTTCCCCCAGATTGAAACTTTTTGCATCGTCCTAGAGCTCTAATGAGGGGGGTCAGTGGCCGAATATTGCAGTGCGGACTGTATTGTGTCTCGGAGCCACAAACGTTGTCTGCTTATGAACGGTGACGCAGCAGCCAGCAGCTGTGGTACTTGCGTAAATTAGTTATGTATTAGTTGTACCATTCCCTCACAATTTACTCTTTGTGATCTCATTCTTTATTTCACAGTTCTGTATAGGCTTTGATAAAGTATGAACGGGATATAGCGTCAGTCCTCAAAAACGTCCAGGCTCAATGATTAGACCCCTTACACCATTAAAATAATTTCGATTTTCAAAATAATTCGAAGCGGCAAAATAAACGTCTCTAGACTTCTCAAACTAAATTAGGCTTTAGCGCGGAGATATAGAGTCTTTATATCAAAATCTTTAAGTTCGTCATTGTTGGTAGTATCGGCCAACCCAGGACACTATTCGTGAATTTTGTTTTAGACTTTACATCCACGTGATGGAAAGTCATTGGGTATAGGCCTCTCTTTCATGATGTCATCTGTCTTTATCCTGTACATATCAAGTCCAAGTTCGACCCGCAATAGTGAGAATCTGTGGTGATAATATTGTCAGTACTATTACAAATACAAATAAATTATTATTACAAATACTTTTTTTTTGTTACAACAGATTTTGTACAGATTACTGGTGAGCCCATTTGACTCTGAACTAGTTCTCACTGTATTTCTTTGGGCATTTCGATTTTAATTTCGGTTTCAGTCCATATTGGAACTGCCTCTTTCTCTGTCGCTTGAGAACTATAAATACTATAATCTTGGAGCTTTAAAAGTTAGAGTGAATAAATATAATTTAGATCGACACGTTCCATCCTCTGCCAAAATGTCGTCTACCATCAAGCCAGTTGGTAGTCAAACGTAGCTCTGTTTCGTATTAAAAACTCGTACTAAAATGAATGCAACGGCGAAGTTGCAGATAAAATGTAATCAATTTAAAAATAGAACAAAAATGTATCTTTGAGATCACAGCACAGAAATAAATATTTCATCCAAAGAGTCGTAAAACATTGACGCATCGCAACACAACGCAACGCAGCTTGATTGAAAAATGTCGCGTGTAACATGGAACATTGATACAAGGACCGCGCGCTCCGTTCTAAATGGAATGGAACCTCGCGGGATGAACGTGTGTGGATTTACATACACGCATTAATTGTACAATTTGTTTTCAAAAAATTTAACTACATTGGAGATTTAGCAATATCAGGGTTAAGAACGCAACGGATAAAATTATTAACTTGTAGTTTTACAAACAGGAGACCTCAAAAACTTTTTATAATAATACTAGATGCAAACAATTTTGCGCTCGCGAATTCTACTGCTCTAATATACCTAATCATAAATGAATTATTTAACCCCCGACGCAAAAACGATGGGGTGTTATAAGTTTGACGTCTGTCTGTGGCATCGTAGCTCCCGAACGGATGAACCGTTTTTTTTTTAGAAACGGAATTAGTCTGGTTCTTAGCTATGTTTCATCAAAATCGGTTCAGCCGTTTTTTTGTCGGGGTTTTTTCAGTTTTCTAAACTTATACTTCTTCTTTTTTTTGTATTGGACCCGCATTAAAGCATTTGCCAGTGTCAAGTATTAGGATTTTTTCAAGTTTCTTGAATAAAACAAGTTGTAAATGTTCTAGTCACAATCTAAGTCACGTATACTGTCAATTTATAAGTCGAGTCCTGCTTCAGTAAAGTGGTGGCGACTTTACTAGAAGCTTCTATTGAGTTTTGCTGACAACGTAAAATCACACGTTTCACTGCTTTATTTCACTTGCCCACACTCACGCACTTTATCGAACACTTAATGATTAGTAACACCAACACAAACATAATGGATGCACAACAAACAAAGCAACAACGTTACTAAGACGTTCCCGCCAAAAAACAACTTATACTTGTTTAGTAGGTAATGATATGGCACAGAAGAAATTAATAGTATTACATACAGAACGGACACTCCACTCCACCTCCCGCCAATCTCGGGTTCCTCACGTGCTCCCAGCGTCTTGTCGTTTGCCAAACTTAGGTAGTACGGCGCATGCATTTGTCAGTAGAGACAAATGTAGCTTTCGAATACCATTTGACGTCACGAGTGACGTCAGACGACAACCATAACTTCATACATGTGTGCGTGTTATATACAGACAGCTTGCGTATGTGTTACTGGTTAGCGATCCGTAGTATGGAGTGTCCGACGTTAGGTTACGTGCAAATGTGACGCATCACTCAAAACGCTTGTCAATACAGCTTAAGTGTAGTAAACAAGTATCTATGTTAAAAGAAAAAAAGTACCCAACTGCAGAAAAGCATTTTTGCAGTCTAACTCATGATTTCGTTACGCTTGATACGCTGTTGAGTGTACCTACGTTTTTTGCAAGGATCGCTGTATAAGATTATGAATGCGCATTCTTTAGAATAATTGTAGTAAAATCACTTGTTTGTTACGAAAAACTTCGTTAGAGCTTACCAACAAAACGCATTTTTTTATTTTTGTGAGAGATGCCTTATTATTACAAAAAAAAATATAACAGACACTCTGGAACTTAAAACGAATACAACGACACCTCGCACATCAAAATCGGTCAAGCCGCTGTAGGCGATCATATAGAAACAATCATAGAATCATACATACATACATACATACATACATACATACACACAAACATACACACACTCGAAAAAACATAACGCTCCTCTTTAATCAGACGAGTAAAAACACGTCCTCTTTCTTACGCTGTCGTGTAAAGAAGACAAGATTAAACACCATAATTCTTTTAAAAGAAGGTTCTATTGAAAAATGTCTGGCGTTTAAAAACGTGCGAGTCACTGCGATCCATTTAAAGCGGAATTCCCCGGGGACAGTGAACGATTGACGTGGAGCCACCGTGTAGGGGGATTACGGCTCGTACTATCAAAATATTCACTCTGTACGGGATGTTGGTCAAGCTACATTAATTTACATTACTATTATAAGTATACTAGCTGCGTCCCCCGGTGTTACCTGCTGTTTTACATAAATTATATCGAAGGAGATTATTATTCGGGATTCGACAGTAGCCTATTAGTCTAGTAAAAATAAATCCGTTTGTATGGAGCACATCACAGTATTTGCAACTGGGGGGATTCTTTGAAATTATGATAGGAAAATAACTAAAAATAATAATAATCGACAATAATCCCCGATTTATAGACTAGCTGCATTCCGCGGTTTCACTCGCGTAGTTATGAAAAACGGTGATGATTATGACGATGATAAGTAGCTTATGTCCGTCTCCAGGTCCAAAGCTATCTCTATACTAATTTTCATAACGATCGGTGCAGCCGTTTGAGCGTGTAAAGGTAATAAAATTATGTTTTATATATCATCATGAACTTGTGTCAAATGTATTTCAAAACAACAGTACATTCATTTAAATAACAATATACCTACTTAGTTGTCTTTTATGTTGTCACAAATCTTAATTTACTAGACTATATGTGTTATGTGTTATCCAGTGTTTCAGCTACCTCCATACCAAATTTCATCAAACTCATCAAACTAAGCTCACGCCATTTTTAATCCCCGACCGAAAGAGAGGGATGTTATAAGTTTAACGTGTGTATCTGTTTATATTCTGTGGAGTCGTAACACTGAAAGAAATGTACCGATTTTGATCTTTTTTTTTTTTGTTTTTAACAGGAATTCATCGAGAGTGTTCTTAGGTATGTTTTATAAAAATCGGTTCAGCCGTTTTTATTTTGTCGGGGGTTTTGAGTTTTCTATACTTATACTCGTTATCTTGATTTTTCTGCAATTAAGAGAGTCAAAAGAGAATACAAATATCACAGTTCATAAGTAGGCTCATTTGTAATTTTGTCACACACTCTTACAAGTAATTACAGAAGAAGCATGTTAAGAACGAACGCAAGCCAACTTTGCTTTGTAAGGGCCCCAGACCTCATAAGTCAACTGATATCTTCATTAACTCTTGATGAATTTTGTTCTTATTCGAAATTTTAAAATCTCTGGTCAAAGTCAGTTAAAAATACCTTTTTTTGAAGTACTAAGTATGCTAATAGTCAGTTAAAAATACCTTTTGTTGAAGTATACTATGCTAATATCAACATCTAACCATCCAGACAAACGAAGTCAAACTTTGTCAATTGACGCAGTAGAGGCCTCTAATTAAGCAGAAATCGAACTTAATTATAGTTTTAAAAACTGAAAAAACCGACTTCAAGATTTTACTATGGAAATTAACGTGGCTTTCACTATAGTCGGATATTTCGGCTCAAAACAGACGTGAGTGACCCGTAGTTTTTATTTAAAAACGACTTCAAGGTACGCAATATACGCACATAATACTTGACTTGCTGATCACTTTTCTACAGGCAATTGGATGATATTTTACCAGTTATTTCGTTGGAAGTTGGTTAAATAACTAAAATTCTAACTTGGCACAACTCCGAATTATAACTAGGTACCTTATAAATAAAATACCAACAGAGTAAACCAGCAACAATATTTCTGTAGCAGCTGCCTCCAGCCACGTCCTAACAAATTAACCCTGAACCTATCGTAGTTATCGTATATTGAAAACGCTCAGCTCCGGAAATCGAAGGCCGTAACTCAAAAAGATCACGTCTGGAAGACATTAAGACAATCTGGTCGGCGCGTGACCTGGGGCTAATGAGTAGCCCTGGCGAGGACTACCAGCTGCCGCTGGTCAAACTAGCCACAACTGTACTGCTACAATGCGCATGCGCTACAATGTACTGTACACTACTCCATTCAATTCTAATCATAACTTATATTTTAAAGCTACTTTCAATAATTATAGTTTAAAATCGGAATTAATGGCCAAGTGCTTGTCGTGGCACGCGCAAAGTAGGGTTCCGTTGTTGCATCATAATTTATGTGAACTTAAAATGGAGATATTATATGAACATACGTGGTAACTTATGTTAGTTTACATCAAATCCTCTCGTTTTTTTTTTGTGTATGTATTAATTATATTGTGACACAAATGTCATGGATAAAAAAAAAATTTAGTAAAATTATATTATGACATAAATTAAATGATATGATGATTGTATTAATAGTATTAAATCTTAAAAGCGCGCCTCTAATTTGTACGGAGGCATAACATGAAGGTCTATGAAACAAATAACACCAAGTGCATGCTACTCATCTTTGATACAAATAAATTTACTTTGACTTTGACTTTAACTTTTTCAAGATTTTATTCTACAATTTTCTCGGCATAACTAATATGGATATTCATGCCAAATTACAGCTTTTAGAATTAGTACTACTTGAAAGAAACGGGCATGATGAAATTATATTGACATTCGGTTTAACCCAAATTTGCGTTCTCTCTCTATTTGCATTATATAAATAGAAGGCAAAAGCCTTTGCATCCAGTTGCCGTAAAATAATGCAAACAACAAAAAACTTTTTGGCACTGGATTTATCAAATGATTTATTTCAGTGTATTCGGTTCTCACTCGATTATCAATCTCTTTCAATCCATTTAAATGGAACGCATTGATTTCAACTACATTTGGGATAAGTGCTTGTTTATTTTTGTGGAACGAAGAAAAATTGTTTTGGGAACGATACAGTCACATTATACGTAATTTTATTCATGAATATATTTAATAAAATACAGCTTAAATCTCAATAATACGCAATACGATCAATGGTATCATGATTTTATTATGTCTTCAAAGCAGTATTGAGCAATTGTATTTTCGCTTACCCATGATTGCGTAAAGATTGAAACTGAAATTTCATATAGATTACTGGAAACACAGTCTTCCGGATAGAAATACATTGTTTAATGAAAAAGAAAGTAACATGCGTCTTACATTCTATTTTCATGGCTACCTCAATAGATTTTAGTTAAATTAGATAAATAGATAGATATATTATAACTCTTTATTAAAAGACCATCAATCATATCATATCATATCATATCATATCATATCATCATCATTAAAAGACCACAAATACAGAAAAAGAAATATAGATAATAACAGATAAAATATAATTAGGTATAGCTAAAGTACGGACGCCGAGCAGGCAGAATTTTGTACATTGACCTGTGATTACCTATCTCTGTCACTCCCGCGTGATTATATTGCTATCGCGCTCGCACAGGTGCCGGTCGTTGCACCTGTGCTTAGAGCGCTCTCTTCCAGGCAACCATGCACGAATATACATAGATGAAACTCGGGATATAGGCTACATTTACATAATTAATAGCATTTGCAATTTCCATCATGCATGCGCGTGTGTTTTTAACCGACTTCCAAAAAGAAGAAGGTTCTCAATTCGACTGTATGGTTTTTTTTCTTTGTTCAGCGATTACTAGTTTGGTTATTGGCCAATTGAGACTTATTTTTAATATTTTTTTTGTTTAGTAGGAAATACTATAGAGATGATCCCATATAAATTTTATCGAAATCGGTTGAGTACTTTAGTGTTTATAACAAAATAACTGAAAAATTTTAAGTAAACAAATTGAATTGCGTATTTTGAAGCCGGTTTTTTTCCTCAGTTTTGTAAACTATAATTAATAAGCGACGATTTTATGCTGATCGTCATTATCATCTCAGCTACAAGAAGTCCACTGCTGGACATAAGCTTACCCTGGTACTAATGTCAGTGATGTTGCAGTCGTCCATATGCGACGGTTATCGCTTACCATCAGGCGAGCCGTCTGCCTTTTTGCTGTACCTTTTTATTAAAAAAACCTACCTTGAGAAATGCTCACAGTTTAGTTTTACTAAATGTTTAAGAAAATAGGCCACATGGTCTGGCGGAAAAAATTACGCCTTCGTAAAATACTGAAACTTCTGTTTTGTTTACGTCATAATTAACATAGCTATATTAGAAAATTATTGTCGTACACGTTCGAAATACCAAAGCTATGCTACATAGTAAATTGAGTTCGCAAAATACTGAAACTTATGTTTTGTTTACGTTTTATTTTAACTTAACTATGTTAGAAAATTATTTCCGTACACGTTCAAAATACCAAAGGTAAGCTACATAGTAAATTGTGTTAACTCTACCTATGCATATCTTGGAGTTGAGTAACAACATGAATTAAGTCGATCCCCGAAGCACGACTACAATAAGTAGTTTGGAACAATGCACGTGCGGGACCAAGTTTGTGCACCTTCTCTGAAGCCTATCTTAGCAGCTGTATGCAAATTTTGGACAAGTTAAATACGAGGGTAATGTACGACATTAATGTGCAACGGAGAAATAATTTTCATGCATAGAATGGTAGCTATTTACCCGATTGCGTAAGAAGGAGGATCGTCCTTGGATTCGTATTCACTTCCTCAGTGTCATACGCTATATTTGTTGTAATAATAATAATTATACATCTTAGTCTGCCAACCCGCACTTGGCCAGCGTGGCAGACTATGGCCTAAACCTTCTCACAATGAGAAGATGGCCCGCTTCCAGCAGTGGGACAGTTTGTATAAACAGGGCTGATTAAAAAAAAAACAACTTTACAAAAATAAAATAAAAAACGGTTTATTTCGTAATCTCCAACGAACTTTTTCGTAATAAACAAGTGATTTTACTAGAATTATTCTAAACTATGCGCATTTATAATATTTTACAGCGATTGTACGCATACTATCTCACAAAAAACGTACACTCAACAGCGTATCAAGCGTAACAAATCCGTAACTTAGACTGCAAAACTTGCTTTTCTGTAGTCGGGTATTTTGTTTTTCTTTTCACATAGATACTTGTTTATTTCTGTGCTTAAGAGTAATAGACTAAGTACATTAATTAACTTTAATAGACTACTTTTAGGGCGTCAATATGCAGCGTCTCTGTGGGAGGCATTGGCCATTTAGTGAGTGGCAAATTATCACCTGCCTCAATGTTTTTGTTTTTTTTTTTAATAATGAGACGAATTTGGCAAACTAACATATTTACGACCGTACTTTACCTTACAAATTGTTTAACATACAATAAATTCCGTACTGACTATTCATTATAGTTTTGGAATGGCATCCAGACAGCGCTTTTCAGAATCGATAGGAATCAATTGCTTTATTCAATTCAACTGCATTCCAAATATGGTATTTTGATATTCACTTTTATACGATCGGAGCTTCAAAAATTCTGGATAATAAATTATATTCAAATTGAAATATTGCTTTCATTTTCTATTTATTTTTTATTTTTTAAAATGGTCTCGAGCTGTTGAAGTTATGGGTGACATTGAACTTAGCAGACGTACTCTGTAGTTTAGGAACAGAAAAATACTAGTTTAACTACATACGACACACATACGAGATACCGGCTCGACCGGACACTTTAGTACTTTGCCGCGCGACAAATGACATAACAGCTGCACTATAGAATAAGAATTGGCGAATTGCATGTTGGACCACACGCAAGGTTGAGTTCCGTAGTTGCATATCACAATTTACTTTTATATCAAATTAAAACAGAGTCTTTTGTTTCACATTAGGAACATACAAGTAAGTTAACTCGTAATTGCTTTAAATGGAGTTTGCACAAACTGATCATTTCTTACTTCTCTAGTACATTTTTTAACTTGATCGACGATAACTCGTTAACTTATAAAGCCAACTTAGCTGTGATAATTTTCCATTTAATTTCATTACATATGCTACTAGCACGAATTTTTTCACATCTCCAAATTCAACCTTTTGGCAGGGAGAGGACACTTGGCTCCAACAAAAATTATCACATTAGAGTTTCATATTTTACAAATGGATCACTAAATAGAAATTGGTAAAAAAAGATTATAAGTATGGTTACATTTTTTTTATACCTATACAACGATACCCTATATTATGGGGTAGACAAGAAAAAAACTAAGCTGCGGACGTACGGACAGACAGACAGACGAACGAACATGGTGAAACTATATAGGTTCGTAGTTGGCTACGGAATCCTAAATAGGTATCATTAGCATAGTAATAGCCAATAAGTTATGTACGTTAATCCGTCCGTAATGAAGCTAGCTTGCCAAGCGCAGTATCAGTGTCAATTTGGCCAGTCTTATGTTAAGCAGATCGCGCTAGTGGCCAGCTAATTAATCCTCTACAGGACGTAATGGCTTGTGTAGGGATTACACACATAAACACATATAACATACATGGACGTATATTTGTTTATGGAAGACACACACACAAACACAGTAGTGGGTATTACACGGTGCACTTGTGGACTCGGCTCTCCAAGTAAATTTAGAAACTTGCGAACCCTCGACATAAAAACAGTTAGACCGATTTTGATAAAACATAGCTAAGAACACTCTCGGTCCCAGCGGAAGACCAGCGCTGGTTGTTTACAACTAACTTATGTAAGTATTACTTATGCTGAGCTGGGGCCGGATTGTGACAAAAACATTATTTAGTTAGTATAATTTTTTTTTTTTTTGTGAGTATAATTTTTATTCTCTGTTGTATGTTTTTTGTTACAATTAATTTCTGTCTATGTCTAGATCAAATTTTGTTTCAATAAAAAAAAATAGAATACAAGTATTAGTTTAAAAAACTCAAAATCAACCCGACAAAAGAAACAGCCGAAACATTTTTGATGAAATATAGCGAAGTACACTCTGAATGGAATCCTCTTTCCAACAAAAACCTAGATCAAAATTGGTCCATCCGTTTGAGAAGTAGGTAGGTACAATGCCACAGACAGACACACACATACACACGTCAATCTTATAACCCGCTTCTTTTTAAATCGGGAACTACATTTGAGTAAACGACAGACATGCTTACTTTGTGGGTTGTATGTTATATCCATAATTAATATTATAATGATTTTTTTATACATATACCCATATTATTATTTTTTTAAAGTAACTGGCCACTCAGTCTATACGAACTTACTTTTTTTTTATATACATTATAGATCTACGATTTCCCACCAACTCGCCTGATGTTAAGCGACGGTGTGGCCGAGGATGGAGCTCGTCGATCTAGATGATATCTATTCACTCTAGCTTTGAAAATTCCAAGATTGTCTCAGGAAAGCTGGATTATGAACAATTTTTAATAAAGAATCAATACAGCAATCGCATAAAGTCAACGGTTAAAAAAGTTCATTCATCATCACAAAATGTGTGGAAAAGAAAAATCTGACTGTCTAGTATCTCTACCCTCTCAGCGTGTTAAGTCACATTCGCGTTTTTTCCTTGCAGTAAACAGAAAATATATCACAAATTCTTTTTGGTTATATTTCAGTCGTGGACACAAATTTTTTACAGTTTCTAAATAGTTTTTTTTAGGTAAGCGTATCCATTGTAGTCTATGACGTTATTTAAAGTAATAGCACTTTGAAATTCATCTAACGGCCTTACCGAAAACGTTATTTAACTCAATGAGATTTTATCTAGAGAGAGGTTATACTCATCGAATATGAAGTAAATAAATAAATGAATAATAAATAAATATTTGTGGACATTTCACACAACATCATCTAGCCCAAACTAAGCAAAGCTTGTACTATGGAACTAGATGGCTGATAGAATACATATATACTTTTTTTTTGTAAATTTAGACATATGATACATAGAAAGACCCAGACACAGAACAAACATCCATGCTCATCACACAAATGTTTGCCCTGGGTGGGGATTGAACCCACGACCTTTCAGTTCAGCAGGTAGACGTAAACACACTACCAACTGAGCCACAAGGCCAGTCAATAAAAAAAAGCATGTCAGTAAAGCATGGCAAGTGTCAATTCTCAGCACTTTCGAGAGTAAGACAAATCCTTGAAGCCTTATAGAATCTTGGCCTTATATATCATGGTGTTGCACTTTCAATACAATTACTTGTGAACAGCGACAATGCGGATGACATTTTCGCGTAGCCCGACGTGTCGCGACTGAAGACGAGTCGGGCGCTTACCTTACTTGAGGCTTGCCACGCAAAGCCGGGGAAACCTATCTACGTATAATACATCATAGACCTTAACCAAAAGCACAAACATCGAGCAAACCAACAAAGGCAATGCACACCTCTAAAAGAATTTCAATATCCTTAACCGTTCCGAATTGTTGCACACTCGTATTTGAATAAAATCCTTTTTGTTACGGCCAACCGTCCCGTCCTCGGGACGCTTATTTGAAAGTGCAGGAAATGCCCCCTACATTACTGCTTAGAACAGAACAGAGTGAATTTATAGAACGATACTGGTGAGCCGTTACAATTGTCTAGGAAAATGGCATCTTGTTCTTGGCGCAGTCATTCTAGAGCTCGTTTAGAGCTTAGAGTGGTAATATGATGTTGTATATTTATAATGGTTGTTTTTTTTTTTTAACCGATTGCGTAAGAAGGAGGATAATATTTTTCTAGAGTATGCATGTATGTTTCTATATGTGCGCCAACAGCCTAACCCGCTTGTCCGATTTGGATGTGCGAGATGTCGTTAGATTTATCTTTACTCCCTGAGTGTCATAGGCTATTTTATTTTTGTAATATCAATTATAAGTCTCTTAAAAAAAATAGATTTTTTTTTTTCGTAACCTCCAATGAATATTTTCGTAATAAACAAGTGATTTTACTAGAATTATTCCAAAAAATACGTTAATAATATTTTACAGTGATTTTACACATACCTACACTTAACAGCGTATAAAGCGTTACAAAATCGTAAATTAGAAAAAACCTCTTTTCAGCAATCGGGTATTTTGTTTTTCTTTTAATATAGATACTTGTTATAGGTAACATACATAACCGGTAATAGATTTGATTTACGATACCAATGTCTAAAGTGAAAAATGTCCAGTGACCGTAGTCGATCTGAATAATATACAAACAAAATATTGTCCAATCCAGTCCAAACTAAAAAATAACCAAAACGAACATAGTCCATATTATTTAACATCCAAATTGTATATTTTAAATAATTGTTATAGATTATATATAGATCGCCGTCATTCTGGGTTACTCTGAATGTTTTTTTTTAATTTAGATATTTAAGCATAGATAGAAAGATAGGTTTCACGATTTTCATTCATTAAAATTAAATTACGTGATAAATCCGTTAAAAATTATTTCAATGACTCCGTTTAATATTATATGTCGTAATTAGCAAAAGCCTTAAAAATCGTAAATTAATGGATTTGTATTCAAATTAAAAAACTAAATCATTTCGTTCCCAAGTTTTCCCCGTAAAATTTCCAAACGCTAATTAGCTGTACGATTCCAATGTCTCCGCCCTGTCCTTCCCAATAAGCGATCCTTCTGCTTTTGCCCCAATTTTCAATCCGTCCAAGTCCCGCACTTGCAAACGAGTTGAGGTTTAAATTAACATTTGACTTAGCATTCCTCGACTGAGCAGCAATTAGGAGATATTGCTGAGGGCGGGAAGTCTAACCACAGGCTCGGAGCTTCAGTCTCGCTCTCACAGATACTATACTTTATATCATATCATACTTTGTCTCGTTTTCATATTTTGACGATGTCGCGATTGGTTCTCTTTGAAACATTATGACATTGTAGCATTGACTGTATCATTGTGTGGTTGTGCATAAAAATAATAGGCGGTAGTAATTAATATTTTCATAACATAATTACCTATAGTATACAAAACTGAAAAAACCGACTTCCAAATGAAGGGTACAGGCAAAGAACAGGGAATGTCACAATTAATTGACTTGAATTCTAATGATTGGAATTTAATATACCATAGACAAAGATATTATTCTACCAAAAAAAAAAAGTGACATTCCCTGTTATTTGCCTGTACCCTTCAAATACGCAATACAATACATTCATACGCGACTTGCTGTTCACTTTTCTATAGGCGCTTGGATGATATTTTACCAGTTTTATTGTTATAAAAACAAAAGTACTGGATAGATTTTGATAAATTTTATATGGAACTAGCTCTAAAGTATTGCCTACCAAATACAAAAAGAATCATTAAAATCAACGCACAATTAGCTCAGTAATCGGTGAACAAACATACAAAAAAAACATACAGACCGAATCGATAACCCCTCCTTCGGTCGGGAAGTCGGTTATAAATAGACAACAGCTGTCATCTAGAGTCATCACTGTTTTGGATGTCTTTTACCCGACTAATCAAGGAGGGTAGTATTTTTCGAGTGTATTTCATTTGTTTATATAATATATTTGTATGCATTTTATGTAATTATATTTTGTATTGTGTGTTCTATTTCAAACAATGATCAGTACACTACTGACCATCTAAAACCACGCCGTCAGTTAACAGATGAGATCAAATGCCTACGCTGTTGGCTGTAAAATAAAACGTCTGAACCGATTTTGATGAATCATAGCTAAGCACACTCTAGATAAAATTCACTTTTTAACAAAAAAACTAGATCAAAATCGATCTGTCCGTTTGAGAGCTACGATGCCACAGACACACATTCACAGATACACAAACATACATATACACAGATATACACGTCAAATTTATACAACACTCCTCCTTTTGGGTCAGCGTTTAAAAATAACTAAAAAAAAATTACACAAAGAAAGTTAACGTTCGAAACCGATTTAAGCAAAGTAATAAAATGGCGAAATGACAATACCTACTTAACTATACTTATATACTTGCAATGTTCGTCGCAGCCGGGTGCCGATTTTCCCGAATGAATCACGGCTTCCCGGATTCCGTGCATTTTTCGCCCCATTTGGGTTTCTCTTATGCAAATCAGTTTCGACAGTCGACGCGAAATCTCGAATGAAAGCGTTTGTTTCTCCAACTGAGAATGGGCAACAGAAGAAGAATGGAGTTGGTGTTAGTATGCTTACATTTAGCAAAGTCTGTTTGTTTTTCTACACAGCTATAAAAATAAAACGCACCGACAAGCTCAGCGTAAGAAAACCAACCACGAGATAGGCAACTATGTTACGTATGTAACTTTAAAAAAAACTAATTTTTAGCTCCACAGACACCGGGGTCCGTGACCTTTGTCAGATTTACAAACTATTGTTAAATACATTGTTACGAGAAGACAAGTTTATATTTTATTTTAACTTAGCGTAGGTATCGTAGGTACCTTAGATATTAAAATTGGCGACTTTATGGCTGAAACGTGCTGGGAACTGTCCATATATAGAGAGGGGAAGATATGTTTTGTTTCTTAATACGCCACTAAAACCAGAGGCAGCATAAAATCAAAGACCACAGATAATGAGCATTATATAAATCGTTAATTTTCCTATTTGTCTTCATATTCAATGATTATAACCTCTCTATAGATAAAATCTCATGTCCTAATAACAAATTCAGTTCAAAAACAATATATATTTAGACATAATGAAGTCTCAACTCCCCTGTTCCCCCAGATTGAAACTTTTTGCATCGTCCTAGAGCTCTAATGAGGGGGGTCAGTGGCCGAATATTGCAGTGCGGACTGTATTGTGTCTCGGAGCCACAAACGTTGTCTGCTTATGAACGGTGACGCAGCAGCCAGCAGCTGTGGTACTTGCGTAAATTAGTTATGTATTAGTTGTACCATTCCCTCACAATTTACTCTTTGTGATCTCATTCTTTATTTCACAGTTCTGTATAGGCTTTGATAAAGTATGAACGGGATATAGCGTCAGTCCTCAAAAACGTCCAGGCTCAATGATTAGACCCCTTACACCATTAAAATAATTTCGATTTTCAAAATAATTCGAAGCGGCAAAATAAACGTCTCTAGACTTCTCAAACTAAATTAGGCTTTAGCGCGGAGATATAGAGTCTTTATATCAAAATCTTTAAGTTCGTCATTGTTGGTAGTATCGGCCAACCCAGGACACTATTCGTGAATTTTGTTTTAGACTTTACATCCACGTGATGGAAAGTCATTGGGTATAGGCCTCTCTTTCATGATGTCATCTGTCTTTATCCTGTACATATCAAGTCCAAGTTCGACCCGCAATAGTGAGAATCTGTGGTGATAATATTGTCAGTACTATTACAAATACAAATAAATTATTATTACAAATACTTTTTTTTTGTTACAACAGATTTTGTACAGATTACTGGTGAGCCCATTTGACTCTGAACTAGTTCTCACTGTATTTCTTTGGGCATTTCGATTTTAATTTCGGTTTCAGTCCATATTGGAACTGCCTCTTTCTCTGTCGCTTGAGAACTATAAATACTATAATCTTGGAGCTTTAAAAGTTAGAGTGAATAAATATAATTTAGATCGACACGTTCCATCCTCTGCCAAAATGTCGTCTACCATCAAGCCAGTTGGTAGTCAAACGTAGCTCTGTTTCGTATTAAAAACTCGTACTAAAATGAATGCAACGGCGAAGTTGCAGATAAAATGTAATCAATTTAAAAATAGAACAAAAATGTATCTTTGAGATCACAGCACAGAAATAAATATTTCATCCAAAGAGTCGTAAAACATTGACGCATCGCAACACAACGCAACGCAGCTTGATTGAAAAATGTCGCGTGTAACATGGAACATTGATACAAGGACCGCGCGCTCCGTTCTAAATGGAATGGAACCTCGCGGGATGAACGTGTGTGGATTTACATACACGCATTAATTGTACAATTTGTTTTCAAAAAATTTAACTACATTGGAGATTTAGCAATATCAGGGTTAAGAACGCAACGGATAAAATTATTAACTTGTAGTTTTACAAACAGGAGACCTCAAAAACTTTTTATAATAATACTAGATGCAAACAATTTTGCGCTCGCGAATTCTACTGCTCTAATATACCTAATCATAAATGAATTATTTAACCCCCGACGCAAAAACGATGGGGTGTTATAAGTTTGACGTCTGTCTGTGGCATCGTAGCTCCCGAACGGATGAACCGTTTTTTTTTTAGAAACGGAATTAGTCTGGTTCTTAGCTATGTTTCATCAAAATCGGTTCAGCCGTTTTTTTGTCGGGGTTTTTTCAGTTTTCTAAACTTATACTTCTTCTTTTTTTTGTATTGGACCCGCATTAAAGCATTTGCCAGTGTCAAGTATTAGGATTTTTTCAAGTTTCTTGAATAAAACAAGTTGTAAATGTTCTAGTCACAATCTAAGTCACGTATACTGTCAATTTATAAGTCGAGTCCTGCTTCAGTAAAGTGGTGGCGACTTTACTAGAAGCTTCTATTGAGTTTTGCTGACAACGTAAAATCACACGTTTCACTGCTTTATTTCACTTGCCCACACTCACGCACTTTATCGAACACTTAATGATTAGTAACACCAACACAAACATAATGGATGCACAACAAACAAAGCAACAACGTTACTAAGACGTTCCCGCCAAAAAACAACTTATACTTGTTTAGTAGGTAATGATATGGCACAGAAGAAATTAATAGTATTACATACAGAACGGACACTCCACTCCACCTCCCGCCAATCTCGGGTTCCTCACGTGCTCCCAGCGTCTTGTCGTTTGCCAAACTTAGGTAGTACGGCGCATGCATTTGTCAGTAGAGACAAATGTAGCTTTCGAATACCATTTGACGTCACGAGTGACGTCAGACGACAACCATAACTTCATACATGTGTGCGTGTTATATACAGACAGCTTGCGTATGTGTTACTGGTTAGCGATCCGTAGTATGGAGTGTCCGACGTTAGGTTACGTGCAAATGTGACGCATCACTCAAAACGCTTGTCAATACAGCTTAAGTGTAGTAAACAAGTATCTATGTTAAAAGAAAAAAAGTACCCAACTGCAGAAAAGCATTTTTGCAGTCTAACTCATGATTTCGTTACGCTTGATACGCTGTTGAGTGTACCTACGTTTTTTGCAAGGATCGCTGTATAAGATTATGAATGCGCATTCTTTAGAATAATTGTAGTAAAATCACTTGTTTGTTACGAAAAACTTCGTTAGAGCTTACCAACAAAACGCATTTTTTTATTTTTGTGAGAGATGCCTTATTATTACAAAAAAAAATATAACAGACACTCTGGAACTTAAAACGAATACAACGACACCTCGCACATCAAAATCGGTCAAGCCGCTGTAGGCGATCATATAGAAACAATCATAGAATCATACATACATACATACATACATACATACATACACACAAACATACACACACTCGAAAAAACATAACGCTCCTCTTTAATCAGACGAGTAAAAACACGTCCTCTTTCTTACGCTGTCGTGTAAAGAAGACAAGATTAAACACCATAATTCTTTTAAAAGAAGGTTCTATTGAAAAATGTCTGGCGTTTAAAAACGTGCGAGTCACTGCGATCCATTTAAAGCGGAATTCCCCGGGGACAGTGAACGATTGACGTGGAGCCACCGTGTAGGGGGATTACGGCTCGTACTATCAAAATATTCACTCTGTACGGGATGTTGGTCAAGCTACATTAATTTACATTACTATTATAAGTATACTAGCTGCGTCCCCCGGTGTTACCTGCTGTTTTACATAAATTATATCGAAGGAGATTATTATTCGGGATTCGACAGTAGCCTATTAGTCTAGTAAAAATAAATCCGTTTGTATGGAGCACATCACAGTATTTGCAACTGGGGGGATTCTTTGAAATTATGATAGGAAAATAACTAAAAATAATAATAATCGACAATAATCCCCGATTTATAGACTAGCTGCATTCCGCGGTTTCACTCGCGTAGTTATGAAAAACGGTGATGATTATGACGATGATAAGTAGCTTATGTCCGTCTCCAGGTCCAAAGCTATCTCTATACTAATTTTCATAACGATCGGTGCAGCCGTTTGAGCGTGTAAAGGTAATAAAATTATGTTTTATATATCATCATGAACTTGTGTCAAATGTATTTCAAAACAACAGTACATTCATTTAAATAACAATATACCTACTTAGTTGTCTTTTATGTTGTCACAAATCTTAATTTACTAGACTATATGTGTTATGTGTTATCCAGTGTTTCATCATCAAACTAAGCTCACGCCATTTTTAATCCCCGACCGAAAGAGAGGGATGTTATAAGTTTAACGTGTGTATCTGTTTATATTCTGTGGAGTCGTAACACTGAAAGAAATGTACCGATTTTGATCTTTTTTTTTTTTGTTTTTAACAGGAATTCATCGAGAGTGTTCTTAGGTATGTTTTATAAAAATCGGTTCAGCCGTTTTTATTTTGTCGGGGGTTTTGAGTTTTCTATACTTATACTCGTTATCTTGATTTTTCTGCAATTAAGAGAGTCAAAAGAGAATACAAATATCACAGTTCATAAGTAGGCTCATTTGTAATTTTGTCACACACTCTTACAAGTAATTACAGAAGAAGCATGTTAAGAACGAACGCAAGCCAACTTTGCTTTGTAAGGGCCCCAGACCTCATAAGTCAACTGATATCTTCATTAACTCTTGATGAATTTTGTTCTTATTCGAAATTTTAAAATCTCTGGTCAAAGTCAGTTAAAAATACCTTTTTTTGAAGTACTAAGTATGCTAATAGTCAGTTAAAAATACCTTTTGTTGAAGTATACTATGCTAATATCAACATCTAACCATCCAGACAAACGAAGTCAAACTTTGTCAATTGACGCAGTAGAGGCCTCTAATTAAGCAGAAATCGAACTTAATTATAGTTTTAAAAACTGAAAAAACCGACTTCAAGATTTTACTATGGAAATTAACGTGGCTTTCACTATAGTCGGATATTTCGGCTCAAAACAGACGTGAGTGACCCGTAGTTTTTATTTAAAAACGACTTCAAGGTACGCAATATACGCACATAATACTTGACTTGCTGATCACTTTTCTACAGGCAATTGGATGATATTTTACCAGTTATTTCGTTGGAAGTTGGTTAAATAACTAAAATTCTAACTTGGCACAACTCCGAATTATAACTAGGTACCTTATAAATAAAATACCAACAGAGTAAACCAGCAACAATATTTCTGTAGCAGCTGCCTCCAGCCACGTCCTAACAAATTAACCCTGAACCTATCGTAGTTATCGTATATTGAAAACGCTCAGCTCCGGAAATCGAAGGCCGTAACTCAAAAAGATCACGTCTGGAAGACATTAAGACAATCTGGTCGGCGCGTGACCTGGGGCTAATGAGTAGCCCTGGCGAGGACTACCAGCTGCCGCTGGTCAAACTAGCCACAACTGTACTGCTACAATGCGCATGCGCTACAATGTACTGTACACTACTCCATTCAATTCTAATCATAACTTATATTTTAAAGCTACTTTCAATAATTATAGTTTAAAATCGGAATTAATGGCCAAGTGCTTGTCGTGGCACGCGCAAAGTAGGGTTCCGTTGTTGCATCATAATTTATGTGAACTTAAAATGGAGATATTATATGAACATACGTGGTAACTTATGTTAGTTTACATCAAATCCTCTCGTTTTTTTTTTGTGTATGTATTAATTATATTGTGACACAAATGTCATGGATAAAAAAAAAATTTAGTAAAATTATATTATGACATAAATTAAATGATATGATGATTGTATTAATAGTATTAAATCTTAAAAGCGCGCCTCTAATTTGTACGGAGGCATAACATGAAGGTCTATGAAACAAATAACACCAAGTGCATGCTACTCATCTTTGATACAAATAAATTTACTTTGACTTTGACTTTAACTTTTTCAAGATTTTATTCTACAATTTTCTCGGCATAACTAATATGGATATTCATGCCAAATTACAGCTTTTAGAATTAGTACTACTTGAAAGAAACGGGCATGATGAAATTATATTGACATTCGGTTTAACCCAAATTTGCGTTCTCTCTCTATTTGCATTATATAAATAGAAGGCAAAAGCCTTTGCATCCAGTTGCCGTAAAATAATGCAAACAACAAAAAACTTTTTGGCACTGGATTTATCAAATGATTTATTTCAGTGTATTCGGTTCTCACTCGATTATCAATCTCTTTCAATCCATTTAAATGGAACGCATTGATTTCAACTACATTTGGGATAAGTGCTTGTTTATTTTTGTGGAACGAAGAAAAATTGTTTTGGGAACGATACAGTCACATTATACGTAATTTTATTCATGAATATATTTAATAAAATACAGCTTAAATCTCAATAATACGCAATACGATCAATGGTATCATGATTTTATTATGTCTTCAAAGCAGTATTGAGCAATTGTATTTTCGCTTACCCATGATTGCGTAAAGATTGAAACTGAAATTTCATATAGATTACTGGAAACACAGTCTTCCGGATAGAAATACATTGTTTAATGAAAAAGAAAGTAACATGCGTCTTACATTCTATTTTCATGGCTACCTCAATAGATTTTAGTTAAATTAGATAAATAGATAGATATATTATAACTCTTTATTAAAAGACCATCAATCATATCATATCATATCATATCATATCATATCATCATCATTAAAAGACCACAAATACAGAAAAAGAAATATAGATAATAACAGATAAAATATAATTAGGTATAGCTAAAGTACGGACGCCGAGCAGGCAGAATTTTGTACATTGACCTGTGATTACCTATCTCTGTCACTCCCGCGTGATTATATTGCTATCGCGCTCGCACAGGTGCCGGTCGTTGCACCTGTGCTTAGAGCGCTCTCTTCCAGGCAACCATGCACGAATATACATAGATGAAACTCGGGATATAGGCTACATTTACATAATTAATAGCATTTGCAATTTCCATCATGCATGCGCGTGTGTTTTTAACCGACTTCCAAAAAGAAGAAGGTTCTCAATTCGACTGTATGGTTTTTTTTCTTTGTTCAGCGATTACTAGTTTGGTTATTGGCCAATTGAGACTTATTTTTAATTTTTTTTTTGTTTAGTAGGAAATACTATAGAGATGATCCCATATAAATTTTATCGAAATCGGTTGAGTACTTTAGTGTTTATAACAAAATAACTGAAAAATTTTAAGTAAACAAATTGAATTGCGTATTTTGAAGCCGGTTTTTTTCCTCAGTTTTGTAAACTATAATTAATAAGCGACGATTTTATGCTGATCGTCATTATCATCTCAGCTACAAGAAGTCCACTGCTGGACATAAGCCTACCCTGGTACTAATGTCAGTGATGTTGCAGTCGTCCATATGCGACGGTTATCGCTTACCATCAGGCGAGCCGTCTGCCTTTTTGCTGTACCTTTTTATTAAAAAAACCTACCTTGAGAAATGCTCACAGTTTAGTTTTACTAAATGTTTAAGAAAATAGGCCACATGGTCTGGCGGAAAAAATTACGCCTTCGTAAAATACTGAAACTTCTGTTTTGTTTACGTCATAATTAACATAGCTATATTAGAAAATTATTGTCGTACACGTTCGAAATACCAAAGCTATGCTACATAGTAAATTGAGTTCGCAAAATACTGAAACTTATGTTTTGTTTACGTTTTATTTTAACTTAACTATGTTAGAAAATTATTTCCGTACACGTTCAAAATACCAAAGGTAAGCTACATAGTAAATTGTGTTAACTCTACCTATGCATATCTTGGAGTTGAGTAACAACATGAATTAAGTCGATCCCCGAAGCACGACTACAATAAGTAGTTTGGAACAATGCACGTGCGGGACCAAGTTTGTGCACCTTCTCTGAAGCCTATCTTAGCAGCTGTATGCAAATTTTGGACAAGTTAAATACGAGGGTAATGTACGACATTAATGTGCAACGGAGAAATAATTTTCATGCATAGAATGGTAGCTATTTACCCGATTGCGTAAGAAGGAGGATCGTCCTTGGATTCGTATTCACTTCCTCAGTGTCATACGCTATATTTGTTGTAATAATAATAATTATACATCTTAGTCTGCCAACCCGCACTTGGCCAGCGTGGCAGACTATGGCCTAAACCTTCTCACAATGAGAAGATGGCCCGCTTCCAGCAGTGGGACAGTTTGTACAAACAGGGCTGATTAAAAAAAAAACAACTTTACAAAAATAAAATAAAAAACGGTTTATTTCGTAATCTCCAACGAACTTTTTCGTAATAAACAAGTGATTTTACTAGAATTATTCTAAACTATGCGCATTTATAATATTTTACAGCGATTGTACGCATACTATCTCACAAAAAACGTACACTCAACAGCGTATCAAGCGTAACAAATCCGTAACTTAGACTGCAAAACTTGCTTTTCTGTAGTCGGGTATTTTGTTTTTCTTTTCACATAGATACTTGTTTATTTCTGTGCTTAAGAGTAATAGACTAAGTACATTAATTAACTTTAATAGACTACTTTTAGGGCGTCAATATGCAGCGTCTCTGTGGGAGGCATTGGCCATTTAGTGAGTGGCAAATTATCACCTGCCTCAATGTTTTTGTTTTTTTTTTTAATAATGAGACGAATTTGGCAAACTAACATATTTACGACCGTATTTTACCTTACAAATTGTTTAACATACAATAAATTCCGTACTGACTATTCATTATAGTTTTGGAATGGCATCCAGACAGCGCTTTTCAGAATCGATAGGAATCAATTGCTTTATTCAATTCAACTGCATTCCAAATATGGTATTTTGATATTCACTTTTATACGATCGGAGCTTCAAAAATTCTGGATAATAAATTATATTCAAATTGAAATATTGCTTTCATTTTCTATTTATTTTTTATTTTTTAAAATGGTCTCGAGCTGTTGAAGTTATGGGTGACATTGAACTTAGCAGACGTACTCTGTAGTTTAGGAACAGAAAAATACTAGTTTAACTACATACGACACACATACGAGATACCGGCTCGACCGGACACTTTAGTACTTTGCCGCGCGACAAATGACATAACAGCTGCACTATAGAATAAGAATTGGCGAATTGCATGTTGGACCACACGCAAGGTTGAGTTCCGTAGTTGCATATCACAATTTACTTTTATATCAAATTAAAACAGAGTCTTTTGTTTCACATTAGGAACATACAAGTAAGTTAACTCGTAATTGCTTTAAATGGAGTTTGCACAAACTGATCATTTCTTACTTCTCTAGTACATTTTTTAACTTGATCGACGATAACTCGTTAACTTATAAAGCCAACTTAGCTGTGATAATTTTCCATTTAATTTCATTACATATGCTACTAGCACGAATTTTTTCACATCTCCAAATTCAACCTTTTGGCAGGGAGAGGACACTTGGCTCCAACAAAAATTATCACATTAGAGTTTCATATTTTACAAATGGATCACTAAATAGAAATTGGTAAAAAAAGATTATAAGTATGGTTACATTTTTTTTATACCTATACAACGATACCCTATATTATGGGGTAGACAAGAAAAAAACTAAGCTGCGGACGTACGGACAGACAGACAGACGAACGAACATGGTGAAACTATATAGGTTCGTAGTTGGCTACGGAATCCTAAATAGGTATCTATAAATAAATAAGAAATGGCGTATTTATGAGAACATTTAAAATAAAAACTACGGGTCACTCGCGTCTGTTTTAAGCCGAAAAAACTGATTATAGTTTCAACCGCATTCGGCGGTCGTTTTCAAAGGAGCAGCGCAAACAAAAGCAGCGTATTTATGAGAAAGCTTTTTTTGAAGATTTTCTTACAACCTGTATTTTTCAGTATTTACATGAAAATAAAAATTATAATTACATATAGTTAAATAAAACTAAACTAAAATAACCTAAACAACTTAAATAATACAGATAGACAACTTAAACAAACTAGATAAACCTGAAATTTAATAAAAAACTAAAAATGAAATATGTTTTTCAGTTCATGAACATTCAACATGGTCCGATCTATGCAAATGCCCCGAATTATCGGACGACGAATCTCAAAACCACAATTAATAGTACTTAGGTATCCCGTATT
Organism: Lycia hirtaria; assembly: GCA_947563715.1. Lineage (NCBI taxonomy): Eukaryota > Metazoa > Arthropoda > Insecta > Lepidoptera > Geometridae > Lycia > Lycia hirtaria. Next base: position 35,126,390 of record OX387375.1, read on the forward strand.
ATAGTTGTACTAATTTAATTGTAACCGGCAAGCGCAGCGTAGGAAGACCAGCCACGAGGTGGGCAGATGACCTCATACAAGTGGCAGGAAGACGCTGGATGCAAGCCGCTTCCAATCGGTCTTTTTGGAAATCCATAGGGGAGGCCTATGTCCAGCAGTGGACTTTTTATGGCTGAGATGATGATTTAATTGTGCCATTATTTTCGCCTTGCAAAGCTCGTCAGATTTAAGTGAGAATTGAGTTAACATAGTCACTTTACTTATGTCACGCTTATGCCCAACACATACCTTATTTGTAACCCGAAAACTATGCGGTTGCGGTTTCAATAAAGGAAAACCGGGAGCTCAGTTAGTAGGTATCTAATATTTACAGTTACTGCTGAAGCCTGTAAGCCTCGTTCCGTAGCTAAACTTTTTCAATTAAAATGGTTTTATGGCACCAGCGCCACCGAGCTGAACAAAACTATACCTATAAATACAATCTTGTGCAATGTCTGGCCATGTTTGATGCTCTACGTAAGTATCGTACAAGGAATAATTGTTTACTTCGAAACTAGTTACGAAGACATAGTTTTACTATGGAATGTAAGGCTAAACTGGCTAGTAAAAAGATTGGCATCATTAATAAGGTTAGGCGATACTTCTCACCGGGACAACTGCTGCATCTGTATCAAGCACAGGTCCGATCGTGTATGGAGTAATGCTGCCATCTTTTTGATGGATCAGCCAAGTATCAGCTGGAAGCTTTAGAATCAGTGGACCGGCGAGCTGTGAGGTTAATCGGTGACGACAAACAAGCTGCCAAGAAGCTACTTAGTCTCGAGCACCACCGTAAAGTAGCATGTCTGTCTATTTTCTACAGGATTCATTTCGGGGAATGTGCGCAGCAAGAGCTTCACGGCCTAATTCCACCCTCCCCATTTCACTACAGGACTAGCAGAAAGTCGGCGAATTACCACCCATTTCTCGTTGAAATGCCAAAAATTCGTACTCAGCGATATCGACCCACATTCCTGTTGCGTACTGCACAAGAATGGAATTCGTTGCCGCCATCTCTGTTTCCTGAGACCTACAATCTCGGAATTTTCAAGGCTAGAGTGAATAGATATCTTCTAGATCGACGAGCTCCATCCTCGGCCACACCGTCGCTTAACATCAGGCGAGTTGGTGGTCAATCGTAGATCTATCTTCTATAAAAAAAAAAGTAACCATGGTTTTCATACATAAATAAAAGTGACGTTTGCGCTGCTCCTTTGAAAAAAACCGCCGAATGCGGTTGAAACTATAGTCGGATTTTTCGACTCAACAGACGTGAGTGACCCGTAGTTTTCATTTAAGAAGCCATAGTTACGTACATGGTCGAAGCATAAGTTTGTTGATTGGAGGCTTGGCTCTTAGTGCAAATTTTATTGACCAAGTTAGAGAAACGAACTCAACTAGCAAAATTGTCTTTATTCTGTCCGGATGTTTGTTGGTACTCGTGTATACGTCGTATTTTTAAACCAATCTTTATGAAACTTGTTATACAGGTTTTACAATTTTATACATTTTTGTCGTCGGGTAATTTTGATTAAGGGGGTATTTGTCTCAAAAAGTTTTGGGAACTTTGGGGAAGTTTGATGGGCTCCATTTACTGAATGATTTAAAAACCTACCTATACCTATTTAAAAGCAAAATAAATAGTTCGAATTTGAATTTTGAATAACCGTTGTTTTTTTTTTCAACATGATGTGGTTAATCATGTTCATCATCATCATCATCTTCATCTCAGCCACAAGAAGTCCACTACTGGACATAGGCCTCCCCCATTGATTTCCAGAAAGACCGGTCCTGCATCCAGCGTCTTCCTGCCACTTGTATGATATCTTCTGTCCACCTTGTGGCTGGTCTTCCTACGCTGCGCTTGCCGGTTCGTGGTCTCCATTCGAGAACTTTTCCGCCCCATCGGCTGATCGTGCTACGTGGTTGATTATGTTAGTCGCAACAAAATTAAAATATTAAAAACAAGATTTTCTGATATCTAAGAATCATACTATCTATCGATATTTTTTTTTAACTGAACAGATTGTTTTTAACATAATGTGGTTAAACACTTTTTTAAACTATCACGGTCATTCATAACCACGGTACCACGGAACCACGGTACCACAGAAACACGGTACCACGGAACCACGGTACCACGGAACCACGGTACCACGGAACCACGGAACCACGGTACCACGGTACCACGGTACCACGGTACCACGAGACCACGGTACCACAGTACCACGGAACCACGGTAAATATCCCGTTAATAATAATAGTGCTATAATGTGGTTAAGTAATTATGTTAGTTGCAACAAAATTAAAATATTATGAGCAAGACTTTCAGAAATTTAAGAATCGTACTATCTATCGTTTCTTTTTTTAACTGATGATTGTCTTTTTGTTATGTTTTATAAAATTTTGTACTAAAAAAAAAAATATGAGATGCAACGTAGCCGGCGTGCAATGTATCGTACCAAGCACTATATTCTACTACTTACCATTTTATCTAGCTTGCATTACAGCTAGATAAAATGGTAATGGCTAACGATACAGGCAGTTTTCTAAATTGAAAATGTGAGCGTCTTGGATTGTTCCTTGGCATTATCATAGAGATTAAATGTGGCATTCTGTTGGGGCAGGTACTTTCTAGCGCGCGGCAAACTAGCATTGTAGGTGCCTATATTATATTCTGTCAGATGTCACTCTAGTGATTCCGTATGACCATCGCTGCGTTACATGAAATTGACGTGGGTGTGTGACAAATGAAAACTAGACTTTAGAATTTTAAACTTAAAGTGTAATTTTCATTGTCAACGAACCCACGTAAAGTTTACGTAACGCAACCGATGGTCATGTTGAATAACTGGCACAACACGATATAACTAAATATTATTGTAACATCTTATTGCACTTGTTGTATAAATTTTTGTAAAAAATATACTGATTTCGTTTCAACTTTTGTTTGTTTTATTCAACTGACTACTTAGTGTGACGGTTAGTCTGCCCTTTAAAATTATCTTGTTCTATGCAAATTAATTATCTTTATCTTTGTTATTTAAAATCTTAACAGCTCCAGACTGGGTGGAAACCGTCTCTCAGCTCCTATAAATTTTCGGCAGATAATCGTCCAGAATATAGACATTAGAGCAAGCTGCGGCCTAACGCAGACGCCGTCGGCCTGCTAATTACATGGCAATATTCGCTGAAATATCTCATTTCAGTGCAAACTGCTGCTATAAAATCACTTGTGTTCGCCAAAAATTGACAAACTTTTGATCGCGGGTCATCTTTTCATTGTGAGAGGTGTAAGACCCTGTCAGAATGGCGGACTTCACCCAATTTGAAGCGGAATTAGCCGATGACCATCGCTGATTGCTCGCAATTAGCATCATGCTGCGCTGGAGCCGGTTTCTGACAAAAAGTCTATTATTTTTTGTGTTTGTTTGTCAATTTCTTTGTGTGTTTTTGTCACAATAAATATAGAATTCCAAAATGTTTTACACAAAATGCAACATTGAAACGAATACCTTTCCTCTTCCAAGTACTTATAACTAGTCCAATTGAACAATGAGATTCTTTTATTCATAAAGTTGGCGCAAAACTGAACTTCGACAAAGAAACGTATAAAAGGGACCAGTGATAAATCAATTTCAATTGATTTAAACATTTTGGGCCTCAGTTGATTGATTCAAAAACTTTTATAAAAAGGTTTGTAGCTAAAAATGTTGTACTTCGTACACTTCGTAAGCTTACACCTTTTTTACCCAACTGCGCGTCACAAAGAAGGGCAATGTGTTTATTAGCCTATGTGTGTGTTTATTCCTTTGTGGCTAGTTTGTGGCGTTCAAGACCGAAGCTCAACGCACACCAAGACTTCCGTACTCCTAAACACTGGCACCAGGGTTAATTACTCGAAAAAAATGTTTTATATCTAAAAATATTTGTAATTTAACACCTTAGATTATATACCTCTAGATTCCGTGTTCAAATACTAGGCGCATCGTTCAATATGAAGCAAAAACGTTTTACGTGTGTGAGTGAGCCGCCTATCGAGGGTGTATTGCTTACACCATTTACATGTGTGTGCACGATGCTTGTGATACCAGTGCTTAGATATTTCCCCAAAACATAGAGACTTAAAAAAATTATTTGGAGTCGATATTATTCAACCGGAAATTTAAACCTAACATTACTGTTGAAAGCATGCAAGTCCAAATTGGGCTCGTTTGCTTTAGTGTCTTAAGCACTTTATGTTTCAGATGATATCTGACGAAGGTATCAGATGATTGCCACTGGAACACCCTGATGGAAAGGACTAAGACAGTCCATTTTGGGCTCGTTTGCTTTGGTGTCTTAAGCACTTTCTGCTTCATATGATGACGAGGGTCTGACGAAGGTATCAGATGATTGCCACTGGAACACCCTGGTGGAAAGGACTAAGACAGTCCAATTTGGGCTCGTTTGCTTTGGTTTCTTAAGCACTTTCTGCTTTATATGATGACCAGGGTCTGACGAAGGTATCAGATAATTTCCAATGGAACACCCTGATGGAAAGGACTAACACAGTCCAGTTTGGGCTCGTTTGCTTTGGTATCTTAAGCATTTTCTGCTTCATATGATGACGAGAGTCTGACGAAGGTATCAGATGATTGCCACTGGAACACCCTGGTGGAAAGGACTAAGACAGTCCAGTTTGGGCTCGTTTGCTTTGATGTCTTAAGCACTTTCTGCTTCATATGATGACGAGGGTCTGACGAAGGTATCAGATGATTGCCACTGGAACACCTTGGTAGAAAGGACTAAGACAGTCCAGTTTGGGCTCGTTTGCTTTGGTAGCTTAAGCACTTTCTGCTTCATATGATGACGAGGGTCTGACGAAGGTATGAGATGATTGCCACTGGAACAACCTGGTGGAAAGGACTAAGATAGTCCAGTTTGGGCTCGTTTGCTTTGGTGTCTTAAGCACTTTCTGCTTCATATGATGACGAGGGTCTGACGAAGGTATCAGATGATTTCCACTGGAACACCCTGGTGGAAAGGACTAAGACAGTCTAGTTTGGGCTCGTTTGCTTTGGTGTCTTAAGCACTTTCTGCTTCATTTGATGACGAGGGTCTGACGAAGGTATCAGAGGATTGCCGATGGAACACCCTGATGGAAAGGACTAACACAGTCCAGTTTGGGCTCGTTTGCTTTGGTGGCTTAAGCACTTTCTGCTTCATATGTTGACGAGGGTCTGACGAAGGTATCAGGTGATTGGCACTGGAACACCCTGTTGGAAATTACTAAGACAGTCCCGTTTGGGCTCGTTTGCTTTGGTATCTTGAGCACTTTTTATTATCAAGTAAATAATTACGCTTCAAAAATTGTATTACACTGTAAATACAATTTAAAGCTGGTTTTCAGAACAAGGTTTACGGTGCCATTTGAAAGAAAAACAAACAATATCAGAAACATATTCTATATGATTATATAAGATTTCATTGACATTGCCATATGTAATTTAACATGTGTACATTTGATTGAAATTTGACATAATAATAATATGACATAATAAGACTTCGTCAGACCCTCGTCATCATATGAAGCAGAAAGTGCTTAAGACACCAAAGCAAACGAGCCCAAACTGGACTATCTTAGTCCTTTCCACCAGGGTGTTCCATTGGCAATCATCTGATACCTTCGTCAGACCCTCGTCATCATATGAAACAGAAAGTGCTTAAGAAACCAAAGTAAACGAGCCCAAACTGGACTGTCTTAGTCCTTTCCACCAGGGTGTTCCAGTGGCAATCATCTGATACCTTCGTCAGACCCTCGTCATCATATGAAGCAAAAAGTGCTTATGACACCAAAGCAAACGACTCCAAACTGGACTGTGTTAGTCCTTTCCATCAGGGTGTTCCATTGGCAATCATCTGATACCTTCGTCAGACCCTCGTCATCATATGAAGCAGAAAGTGCTTAAGAAACCAAAGCAAACGAGCCCAAACTGGACTGTCTTGGTCCTTGCCACCAGGGTGTTCCAGTGGCAATTATCTGATACCTTCGTCAGACCCTCGTCACCATATGAAGCAGAAAGTGCTTAAGACACCAAAGCAAACGAGCCCAAACTGGACTGTCTTAGTCCTCTCCATCAGGGTGTTCCAGTGGCAATCATCTGATACCTTCGTCAGATCCTCGTCATCATATGAAACAGAAAGTGCTTAAGACTAAGAGTCAATAGGTAATAAAACTCTTTCGTCACTTTTCCATTTTTGGCCAAAAACAAAGCTTATCATTGGTAAATATATTTTATACCCTTGGCAACACCAAGCATTATGGCGCCATATTTCAATATTTTTTAATTCATTTTAAATTTTGGTTTGTCATTTTGATAAGAAATACATCAGAAAATTGAATATTTACTTAAGAAATGTGATGTTTACACACTTTTCTTTTTTTCCTGGATGTTTTTTACAGGATTTTACAGCACAAACTGATATTTTTTTTATTAAAACATTTATATTCGTAATGTGATCACGCGGCGAGCGCTCCTGAATGACTGATGGGCATTTGGCGGGGGCCGGGAGGGGGGTCGATCGGAGATGTCAATATCAGTGCCTTTTAAGTGGAAGTTTTTACAGAACGCTTACTAGGCATCTAGACAATATATAATCTAAGTTTAACACATTTTCCACAGTAGAAATAGCCTGAAATGCAAGGCACAATATCTAGTCCAAATAGGTAAGTATAACAGACCTATTATTTATTATTCAATAAGTTATTACTATATTTATATCCCAAAGAGATTTTAACACTATCTACCGTTTACTATATTTTAAGTTTTATGTCACATGACATCAACTGTCAACGAAATGTTCACTTGTAATTTTTTTTTTTGTTTTTTTTTTTTTTGGAATCGATAAGGAGGTTTTATCTCTCAGTTCTTGCACAAAAACTTCGCATTCTTTCAAAAATCATTTACGCTAGTTTGTCTCGGTTTTGACTAGTTTTAAGTATTTGTTAATTTATATTGTAACGATGATGATGATGATGGTGATATTTCTAGAAGGAAATGCTCCTCGACTATTTAAATAAAGAATCTCGTCAACATTCTAGAAAGTTCGAAACAAATGATAAAAACAAAAGACGAGCGAAAAGACGATCGAAATTGAACATTCTGGAATGAAACAAATGACGAACGAAATGACTATCGAAATAAAAGCTTCTAGAAGGTTCTGAGGGGTATATAAGGAGCTTCAGTCGCGGACAGAGGGCAGTTCAGATACGAGTAGCTAACAGGAAAGAAGAAAAGTTACAAGTGAAAGTGAAGTGTTGAAGTGAACAGTATAGTGAAGAGACGTTATAGTAGTAGTGTGTTGGTCGGAACACATACTCTGTGTGTTTGTAGCGCGTCGATTCTGTAACTATTGTCGGTGTTTGTGTTATAGACTGTGAGTGCTCTGTGGAAGGCACCACGTGTCAACGAATTATACGGGCTTGAATAACATCGTTGTTTCCTTCCAATCCCTATACCCACTTCCCGTAACATTTGGTGTCAGAAGTGGGATCGGAAGGAAGGATGCCTGTCATGCCCAGAGAAGGCCCAAACACCCGCTCAAGGGGAGCCGCTCAGCAACAAAGCGGCGGAGAACAGGAAGCCACTAGCACGGGAAATCCTCGGATACGTGAAGAAGCCGGTGAGGGGTCTTCTGGCGGTACCACTGTGAGTATTCCGGTTTCTCCAATGAACCCTCATGAAGGAACCTCTGCCAGTGCCACTGTAAGTGCTCCAGTTTCTCCAGTGGACCTTGGTGTGCTATTACAACAAATGCGTGCCATGCAGGAGGAGCAGGCACGCCACCAGGAGGAACAACTGCGCGCTATGCAAGAGGAGCAGCTGCGTGTTAATCGAGAGGAGCAATGCGCTATGCAAGACCGTATCCTTACGGCCATCTCCGAAGGGGCAGTGAAAGTCGCGGAAATACGGAAGAATGTGGAGCTGCTTGAAGATCGAGTAAACAAGCACGAAGCCCGTTTTGAATCATCGGAAGAGCGTCTTCGGAGGCTTGAAGTAGGCGGTGGTCCAACTCCAGCAACTGCAGTCACAGCTACTTTGGGTGGCAGTTTCAAAATTCCCACATTTGATGGGACCTTTTCATGGGCTGCATATAAGCGACAGTTTTTGGCTGTTGTGGAACTAAACAACTGGAGCGAGGAAAAAGCAAAGACAGCTCTCACTTTGGCATTGCGTGAACAAGCCACGTCGGTACTTGAGGCTGTAGAACCTAATGCCTCGTACCAGGAGTTGGTGGATGCTTTGGAGTCCCGGTATGGCGACTCGCATCTAGAACATGCCTACCGGGCCCAGCTTCGTGATCGATCCCAGAAATCCAACGAAAATCTGCAATAGTGGTCTCTAGAAGTGGAGAAACTGGTGAGAAAGGCATATCAATCTTCACCAGCGAACCTAGTCGACAGTATGCTGTTGCAGACGTTTGTCGATGGAATTAATGACAAAGAAGTGAGGGCAACGGTACGCTTGGCGCACCATGAAAACATCAAAGAAGCGGTGGCACACGCTCTCGAGGTGGAGGCAGTACGTCGGGATTCCAAGAGTGGCTCTGTACGTAAAGTTGTTTCGACGGAAGAGCGGGAAATACCACGGAGGACCTTTGCTCCGCGTTGTTACCAGTGTGGAGAGCGTGGGCATTTGAGATATGGTTGCCCCAATCGTAGCTCGGTAAAGCGAACCGACGCTGGTACACAAGCGTCGGAGAATCCGGAAAACTAATACAGGCCAGAGCTGCGGGGTGGGCGTTGGCCAGTAATCAGGGAGCCCCAAATTTTATGATCTATCAAAGCTCAGACGGGAACAGCTTAACCGTCGATGGAAGAATAAATGGAACTGCATGCCAACTGACTTTGGACACAGGAGCTTCGCGTACGGTAGTGGGGGTGCAGATGACACGGAATAGTAGAAAATTATATTCCTGCAGAGAGACTGTGCAGTTGAAAACGGCTACCGGCCAGCACATACCTGTAAGAGGGGAGCAGAAGGTGGCGATTAAGGTTGGTGACAAGCTTTACTGGCATTGGGCGGTGATAGCTGAAATTGTGGATGACTGCATCATCGGTTTGGATTTTCTGAAAGAACATCAGTGCAAACTTGATATTGAATCCGGAATCCTTAAGTGTGGATCGATTGAGGTTCCAATGAAGGGAGCCAGGGGAGGTAAAGTCTACTGCCTTAAGGACACTAAGCTACCACCACGAACTCAGACTTTGGTACCGATAAAGTTAGCCGAAAATTTAAGCACTGACCGAAAACATTGTTTAGTTATAGAGAGAGTCAAAGGAGAAAACGCATGGTTACCGGCTAGAACGGTTGTTGGAACGACACAAAAGATGGCGGTACCGGTCTTGAATTTGAGTGATGATCCTCAAATACTGAAGAAGGGGTGTCTGATCGGTGAGAGCGAAGAAATAGTCTGGCTTCGAAATTGCGACGAAGTGAAGAAAACTCACTCAAATGCGGTTGATTTTAGTAACGTCCTAGATAACTGCAAGGGGGATTTAAGCACAGTGGAGCTGACAAAAGCGAAAAATTTACTGCGACACTTCGGCGACATTTTCTCCAGAGGGGACGCGGACATTGGAAGAACAGGGCTATTTCGACATCGGATCAACACCGGGAACGAGCAACCAATCCGCCAACGGCCTCGGCGGATACCGTTCGCTAGAGAAAAGGAAGTTGAGGACATGCTAAAAGAGATGGAAGGTAATGGAGTCATTGAACCATCTTCTAGCCCTTGGTGTTCTCCAGTTGTCCTAGTTAAGAAGAAAGACGGGTCTACCAGGTTCTGCATCGATTATCGGCGATTAAATAATGTGACAAAGAAAGATAGCTATCCACTACCAAGGATAGACGACACGCTGGACACTTTAAATGACATGAGATGGTTCTCCACGCTTGATCTCAAAAGTGGCTACTGGCAGGTGGAAATGGATACCAGTGACAAGGAAAAGACGGCATTCTCCACAGGGAAAGGACTTTGGCAGTTCAAGGTGATGCCATTTGGATTATGTAATGCTCCAGCCACTTTTGAGAGATTAATGGAGCGTATACTAGCCGGTCTGTTAGGGGAAGCTTGTCTGGTGTACCTCGATGACATAATAATAATCGGACGGAACTTCGACGACCATCTGAAGAAGTTGGAGAGCGTGTTCAACAAAATAAGAGGAGCAGGCTTGAAATTAAACTTAAAGAAGTGCTCTTTCTTCAAACGCCAAGTTGAATATCTGGGGCATGTTATATCTGAAGAGGGCGTGGAAACTGATCCGGCAAAGATTTCCGCAGTGAAAGATTGGCCTACTCCAACCGATAAAACTCAAGTAAGAGCATTTATGGGACTATGCTCGTATTATCGTCGTTTCGTAAAGAATTTTTCCGATATTGCCAAACCACTGCATAGACTCACAGAAGAAAAACGGCCATTTGTTTGGGACCAAGAATGTGAGGCAGCTTTTAATGAATTGAAAGATCGGCTATGTGAAACTCCAATTCTCGGATATCCTGATGCGAATGGTGATTTTATAGTTGACACCGATGCGAGCAATGTAGGCATCGGAGGAACATTGTCACAGAAGACACAGGACGGGGAAGTGGTCATAGCCTACTTCAGTAAATCGTTGTCCAAACCTGAAAGGAACTATTGTGTGACGAGAAGAGAACTACTAGCTGTAGTAAAAACGTTACAACACTTCAAGAAGTATTTGCTAGGGCGGAAGTTTCACGTCAGAACAGACCACGCGGCGTTGAAGTGGTTACTGCAGTTCAAAAATCCGGAAGGTCAGGTTGCACGTTGGATTGAGCAACTACAAGAATTCGATTTTGAGGTAGAGCATCGTAGTGGAAGTTCCCATAGAAACGCTGATGCTTTGTCAAGACGGCCCTGCTCTGAGAATTGTAAGCATTGTGGAAGACAGGAAGCAAGAGATGAAGTTACAGTCCGACTGATTAGAACAGATGCCCTTGATGATGACTTTAGCAACGATGCTATGCGTAGAGCTCAAAATGAGGATGAAAATTTGAAACCAATTCTGGATTGGATGACAAGTGGAACTCCTCGTCCCGGGTGGAGTGAGATATCTGGTATGAGCGCAATCACTAAAAGTTATTGGGCACAGTGGAATAGTTTGGTCCTCTGTGATGGAGTTTTGCATCGAAAATGGGAAAATGTGTCTGGAAACGACACCCATCTACAAACTATTGTACCGGAAGCAAAAATTTCGGAAGTACTAAGAGTTTACCATGACGGAACATCGGGTGGGCATCTCGGAGTAAAAAGGACACTTATGAAAATACGGCAACGTTATTATTGGTTACATTGCAAGGAAGATATCGAGGACTGGTGCAGGAAATGTGAACGATGTTCTTCGGTTAACGGACCCCATACACGGAGTCGAGGGGCGTTACGGTTGTATAACGTCGGAGCTCCTTGGGAACGGATAGCAATAGACGTTGCCGGTCCATTTCCATTGTCCAATAATGGAAATCGTTATATTCTCGTGGTTATGGACTATTTCACGAAATGGCCTGAAGCGTTTGCGTTACCTAATCAGGAAGCTGTCACTGTAGCGAGAAAATTGGTGAACGAGGTCTTCTGTCGATTTGGGTTACCACTTGAAATTCATAGTGACCAGGGAAGAAATTTCGAATCGCATGTGTTCCAGGAAATCTGTAAGTTAATGGGGATACATAAAACGCGAACTACACCATATCACCCACAATCCGACGGAATGGTGGAGCGTTTTAATCGAACTTTGGAGCAGCATCTGGCAAAAGTGGTTGATTCACATCAGAGAAATTGGGACGAGTATATTCCCCTGTTTCTTTTGTCATATAGAACGGCTGTTCATGAAAGTACTTGTACTACGCCAGCTCGAGCGAACTTTGGCAGAGAGCTTCGACTTCCAGCAACGCTTTTGGCAGGGTGTCCTCCGGATGCACCAAGATATGTCACAGAATATGCAAATGAACTAAGAAAGCGTATGGAAGACGTACATCAACACATGAGGGAAGCCAATTTGCGTGCCAGCGATCGGATGAAAACGCGATATGACAGAAATGTTAACTCAGGAGGATTTGAAGAAGGTTCTTTAGTTTGGCTACACAACCCTGTGCGAAAGCTAGGTAAATCACCGAAGTTACAGCCAAGCTGGGAGGGACCGTATCAAGTTATTACAAAGCTCAACGACGTAACTTACAGAATTCGGAAAACGTCACGAAGTCCTGCGAAAGTTGTGCATGTGGATAGGTTAGCACAATACTACGGCTCTAATGATGCTCGAGACGAGCATGTCTAAGGAGGGGGTAGTGTAACGATGATGATGATGATGGTGATATTTCTAGAAGGAAATGCTCCTCGACTATTTAAATAAAGAATCTCGTCAACATTCTAGAAAGTTCGAAACAAATGATAAAAACAAAAGACGAGCGAAAAGACGATCGAAATTGAACATTCTGGAATGAAACAAATGACGAACGAAATGACTATCGAAATAAAAGCTTCTAGAAGGTTCTGAGGGGTATATAAGGAGCTTCAGTCGCGGACAGAGGGCAGTTCAGATACGAGTAGCTAACAGGAAAGAAGAAAAGTTACAAGTGAAAGTGAAGTGTTGAAGTGAACAGTATAGTGAAGAGACGTTATAGTAGTAGTGTGTTGGTCGGAACACATACTCTGTGTGTTTGTAGCGCGTCGATTCTGTAACTATTGTCGGTGTTTGTGTTATAGACTGTGAGTGCTCTGTGGAAGGCACCACGTGTCAACGAATTATACGGGCTTGAATAACATCGTTGTTTCCTTCCAATCCCTATACCCACTTCCCGTAACAATATCAAAGTAAACGCTATAACTTGTATCTATTACCGTTCAGAAGATAGGAGAGACAGACAGACAGACAGATACCGTAGACAGATACTTAGCTTATAAACCTAATAAAAATGGCGGATATTTGCCTCCAAAATCTATGTTTTCAAATATTTTTTCTCACGAATTTATCTAGTGAGGCATAAAAAAATTGAACTTAAACACAAAATTGCACATGAATATGTGCAATTTTGTGTTTGAACGTAATTTGGAAAAAAAAATATGGTTACTTATTATTCAAATTATTTTTCGTGCAGCAGTCGTTTTTTTTTTGTTTTTTCACCCTATAGTATAGAAGCCTTTATTACTCGTAGGTTGGCATGGTACTTTAGGTATACACGGTGGCTATTTTGGTACACGTGTGTAACTTTGATGAAATAAAAACCGGACAAATACCAATTTGTTTCATACAACGAGGCTTCAAAGCTTCCGCCCTCCTCTTTCCTCCAGACCTAATAATACATTTCATAAACCATGAAAGCATGGGTCTGAACTAAAGAAAGAACAAACAACCACGCTTATACCTACATTCCAACCAGGGTGTAAGTTTGTTGTTTCAAAAAAAGTTAACTAAACTCTTGACATGAACACTTTTGTAATAAATTAACAGGTTACAGCCTTTTCCTTATATTGTTTTAACTTAGAAGAATAAAATAACTGCAACCTCATGACTAGCAATTTATTAATGTGTCATACATAATAAGCGCCATAAAATAGGACCACTATAACCACGACGCAAACTACAATTTTCTTAGAATTATAGTGCCATAAATATATCAAGAAAGTAATCAACACGTAGTGTTTAAGTATGGATCCTATTTCAAGTCTAGACAATTAGTCGGGTCGCTGCGTGCTCTCGCCATCTTGGAATATCGAACTAGTTGTATTTTACTAGGCCTTTTCTGAAATATATTTGTGGCATATTCCAGAAATCCCCTGAAACGATCCCCTGCGAAGGGGATTTCTGCACTTTTTTATTTTTTTTGTCCAGAAATCCCCTCATTGCATTTGGTATGTAGCACGGGATTATTGGAGAAAAATCCAGAAATCCCTGCGTCATTTTTTAAACTTTGATCGAAAAATTATTTATCGAAAAAATGGAACAGCAATTACCTTATATATCTATACATCTATACATATAATAAGGTGACAACAAAAAATAAACTCAAGATTTTTTTTATCTATATGGAAATACTGGTGTTTTGATATACATGTGTAACAATTTCTAATCGTATCTGATCTGATAATATATAATTATAAATTAAAAACTGAAAAAAACCGACTTCAAAATACGCAAGTCATTATTAGTCATTAATTTATATTAGTTAGTATAGATAACAAGTTCTTAGATTAAAGAAATTATTATATGAAAAATAAGTATAATAATAGTGAAACATTGATGAGACGAAATTGGCAGTTGCCGTTATCTCATTCTGATGCACCCACACAGAAGTACCTTATCTTACTCACTGTGTGGGAGCATCAACAAATATACTAGTTTTATAAGTTATATAATATTTTCATCTCAATAGCCCCGATTTGTCAAATTCCATATTGTACAATAGTTCCATCTATCCACATACCAAACAACTGTATTTTTTTATGATAAGGGCCTCTCAGTATTGGCTTCGGCTCCACTGATGGGCATCAAAGGACCGGGCTACGACCCGAGATTTAAGTAAAACATTGTACTTACTTGTTTCGAAAATTATAGTTTATTATTATATATAATAGGTTCCAACGAGCTGATCTGATGATTCACATCTTGGAGAAAGATACGAAACTCTTCATGGTTACTGGTACATCTTTAGAGTTCGCGCTTTATGTAAAACAAACTTTATAATTTCTTCCTCTCTAAAAAATAATAATACAATTCCAAACAATACACATACAATCAGCATGTTATAAAAATAACTACGAAAATATGTATTTAATATAAATACAGTCCCAGATAACTGAGACTCAAAGATCCGCAATAACTTCAAAGTAAAAGAGTTTATTTAAAAAAAAAAACTTAATAATGTTGGATGAATTCCAGAAATCACACAGACACCGCCGCGAGCTCAGTTCCGAAAGGACAATAATTGGGAATATAACTGGGCGGTAATAGCCACTAGCCCGGCAGCGCCATAAAGCGCTTCCAGCGTTATTATTAACGCCCAAATGGCGCGCCGAAAGCGCTATCTGAAACGCGTTTTCAGCGCGTTGAATTCCTAATTAAGATTGTTATTTTGACCTTAAGGTGCAAACTGGTTTTAAATTGTTTCAGATGCAAGCTTGCAGATTTAGTTTTTGAAGTGAAAACTTCTTTAGGCGCTGAGAACTTTCTATAACTCTATTTTTAACCTACTTGCAAAAAGGAGGAGGTTCTCAATTCGACTGTATGTTGTTCAGCGATTTCTTCGCCAATTATGAATTGATTTCGATGATTATTTTTTGTTTGATAGACCACACTATAGAGGTGGTTCCTTATAATTTTATCAAAATCGATTTAGTAGTTTGGTTTTTATAATAAAATAACTGGAAAAATATGTCAGCCGAATACACTGCGTATTTTGAAGTTGACTTTTTCAGTTTTTTATTCTATGTTACCCACTAAAGGCTTGATCTATTGATATTGATTGATTGAATTTGATATAAAATATTTATAGTTTATTACGAGACTAAAGTTGAGTTGATTGGCTTATGAGGTATCGTCGGATTCGGTACTATATATATATATATATATATATATAGTACCGAATCCGTAAATATATATATATATATATATATATATATATATATATATACTCGACTTCTTAAGTATCATAGTTGTATTTATTTAATAATATAGCTCTCACAAAAAAAAATGTCACTTTTTCGTACCCACCTGTGGCAATTAAGTGATTTATAAAAAAAATACATTTCACGGCGGCTTTGCGCATCCTTTCTCGCAAACACGTACCTACATTAAATATTAATTGTAACCACAGAATTCGCCCTATTACAGTCTTTGATTGTAACATTATGGTACACTACAAAAATCTCTTTAAAAAGAAAAAAGAAAAAAAACCGACTGTAGGTTTTTTTTCTCTCAAAATCACAGATGCCGATTAATTTTAACTTCTATTTCTTTTAATAATACTTCTTTATAACAACTAAGCTTGGAGTTGTTGGACCGATAGTCGTTTGTTTCTTTGAATTAAAACTTAGAGAGATTTGAATAACTATTAAGTCCTTTTGAATACGGTTCAACAAGTCGTCCTACTTGATAATTGGGAGGACCTTCACACTGACCCTCAGTTTCACTTTGAGGGCTCGTTACGTGAAATCTAATCTAAATGTAGCTCAATATTTACCAATCTGGAGGGCCGTTAAAAACCTAATTGATCCCTCTATTGATACAACTTGACCTATCAACGATATATACAAAATGGGAGCAGTGTCTCAAATTCCAATAAAAAACGTCTAAGTTTGGATTTTCATAATTATAAATTACGAATTTTATTTTGTAACAAGAACTATATAAATCCGACAAAGTACGAGTTTCACTCGCACACCGAAGCTTCCGTACTCCTATGCGAGACACAATACATGAATACTACAATGAAAATAATAGTAGTCCTGAAACGCTAGGCGAACGCCTAGGATCACGTACAATATTAAGTTCAAATAAGTAAATCCAAAGAGATTTTAACACAACCGTTTAGTCTATTTTACGGTTATCCCATGACAGTAACTGTCAAAAACACGTTCACTTGTAAATTTTCGTTTCTTTTATTGTGAAATCGACAAGGAGGTTTCATGTCGGACAATAATTTCCTATTTTTTTTTTTATTATTTACGCAAGCTTGTCTCGTATTTAATCAGTTTTAGTACATTTGTTGATTTACATAAAAGTGAACCCTACAATCTTGCCAATTTTGAGACTTATATCTATTACCGCTCAAAAGATACATACGACAGACAGATCAAACACCTATATAATATTAGACATAGACATAACTTTATTGTAACAAAAACACACAACACAAAATTATGTTTTTGTCACAATCAATCAATCAATCAATTAGCGTATAAACATTTGATTATATGGTTTGTTGCCCGTGCTACTACCAATCTTACTACTAGTAGTAACACCGGAATTGACTTACCCTTCTTACTACTTTAGTTGAAAGTTGTTAGAACAGCAAAAAAAAATACATATATTACTTTATTGTAGGGATATTTTATCGCCGGTAATTTTTGATAAGTGGGGTAATTCCCCCAAAAATGCGAAAAGTTAGCTGTTTTTGTTCAGTAAATGGACACTTACATTACATGAACAATTTTAATAATATTTCCTTAAAATGGTCACCAATTCTATGAAGAGTCTACTGTTAAACTGCTAGTATTTATAGTATGACGAATCAGCAAGCGTAGCGGCAGGGTAGGAAGACAAGCCTTTAAGGTTGTCGGGCGACCTCATACATGTGTCAATAAGACGCTGGATGCAAGCTGCTTCTAGGTCTTTTTGGAAATCCATGAAAGATGTCTATGTCTAGCAGTGGGCTTCTTGCGGCTGAGATGATGATGATGTCGTAACAACCTCAAAATTGCGCCACTTACCTCTCTATTGCGCATGCGACCCGTGATTAATGATATTAGTGTAATGAAATTAAAATTAGTCGGGTCACGAATTATGTGCTTAAAACCTTTACATCCCCCATTGCATTATATTTTATTTAATTTTATTTTATTTAATGTAATTCTAGTTTTCTTTTTATTTTATTTTAATTTCAATATGGATCAAAGTCTGGAATAAAATTATTTTCATTTCATTTCATTGCTTCTCACCATAAACACTTCCCGTCAAAGGGCGTGATTGTACAATATAGGTAGGTATATAGTTATTTATAAACAAGTCTGTGGACAAGATAAATGTGTACATCCCAAGTAATGCTACTGCCCGTACCCGCATCCGACGAAGTAGGTACGTAATTGATTGATTTTAACGCGATCCCAGACGGATGAGCGAATTCATTCGATTACGAGTAACTTGATTCGATACTTACCTACCTCGCGTGGGTGTAGCAATTGATGAACGTACCACTCGGTACTTCGAGAAATGAAGGGTGAATTCCTAAAGATGACGCCTACACTCCGGAGAGAACGGAATTTTTGCTATAGTGTAGGTCATTTATAGTCTAGTAATAACATAATTATAGTCTAAATAATTAGCCTATCTATTTATATGTTGAATACATTATAAGTGTTATTTTTAAGTGTTTTCTCGTGTGTGGCGTCGCCTACCGGTCCCAGCGGAAGAGCAGCGCTGGTTGTTTACAACTAGCATTATGCTGAGCTGGGGCCGGATTGTGACAAAAACTTAATTTTGTGACCTACTTTGTGTGTATTATTTTTTATTTTCTGTGTGTTTTTGATACAATAAAATTATATCTATGTCTATGTGTCTATGGTTAAATAATAATAGTTTAAAAAACTAAAAATAACGGCTCAAATTATAATATTGTCATCGGTTCTCGATAAGTCAACAAAGTTTGAATGAAAAGAGTCGGTTATTTTATTTATTATTGCAGTGTGTACAGAGCAAACTTAAATATGCTAGGTACATGCCCTGTTATAGGGTGTTGCAAACATACATTTTACAAGTAAATAAAATATATAGGTTGAAACAAGACTTAAAAACTACAAAAACTAGGGCTAACTGTTGCTTAAAATTTATTTTTTGGTTTCCTAGAGTTGAGATCGTTTAGTTTTTAGAATTTATCCATAAAGAAGTCATCAATTTCATAATAGCATTTATGTATCAAAAGATTGCGCAATTTGGTTTGAAAACATTTATCAGAAGTCTCATTTTTTATCGAGTTAGGAATTTTATTATATATTTTTATTGACATGTATTCTGGGCCGTTTTTATAAATTTCTAGTTTGGGTTCAGGAAGTATTAGTGTGTTTTGTCTTCGTGCGTTATTGCATTTTGTATAGAGATGTAAGTGTTTTCTGACAAATAATGAGGTTTCAAGTATGTATATGCACGGAAAAGTAAGGATATTTAATCGGATGAAGTTTTAGAATTACAAACAAACAAACATGCATACAGGTGAAACTAATAAAAGCGTGTAAAAAAACTGATGAAACTGACTTCAAAATATGCAATTCATTTAATTGGGTGTTATTTTTTCAGTTATTTTGTTATAAAAGCCAAAGTACTGAACCGATTCTGATAAAAAATATGTGGAACGATCTTTAAAGCATGACCTACCAAGTAAGAAAATATCATAAAAAAAACAATTCGTAATTGGCGAAGTAATCGCTGAACAAACAAAATAATAAAAGTAATTAAAGACGACCTCATCAATAGTTGGTTTACGTACCTCTACTTAGGTAGAAGCCCAGTATAGATTTTCTTCGTGTTATTACTCTCTTTTCAGTTTCAAGTCGGTTCAATTTTTTTTTTATTGCTTTTATTTATTCATTTTTAATAGTGTTTACTTTTTGAAGTCGGTTAATAAAGTATGCCAGACCTTTTTTTTTAAACCCTATTGATAAGCTTACCTAATTTCGCCCAGTAGTTTGTAGGTATAGCGTCGTTGATAAAAAAGCCCATATCTTGAAATATAAACTTAAAACTTACATTGAAAGATTCTTTATTCAATAAAAAAATATTTTTTGAAATATGACTTAGTATAATATGACTAGTTTCTGCGCAATGCGTGGACAAATATACAAACATACAAACCTACAAACATACATACACTTATGAAATTTGGCACACATGCTTAGAAGCTGGTATAGACTAACATATACAAAAATTGTGCAATCCTGACAATTACAAACATAGAGGTCGAATTGATAACATCCTTTTTTTGAAGTCGGTAAAAACAAAGTCGAATCGATAACCTCCTTCTTTTTGGAAGTCCGTTAAAAATACGCAATTCGTTTACTTAGATGATATTGTATGCGTGTATTACACGTACACCTAACATTCTAGAACAACAGTTACATAAAACTGTTTTATGTAGTCGGGTATTTGTTTAAACAAAAAAAAACAAATTTGTTTGTAAATGATGGACTTATGGCGTAACAAACACATAAACAATAGAATCGAATAATAAATAAATAATTGAGAACCTCCTCTTCTTTTAATTCGTTAAAAACGATACATCACCAGATATGGTCATCTATTTGTGCTGATCTATGAAGGCACTAACCACCAATTAAACTGTCTGCTTTCGACCTCACACTACCAAAAACTCCAAGAATAAATCCATAAATCGCGCACTTTCCATTAAATTACCACAAAGCTCCATTAAGGAGATCTCAAGTGAGTCAACTGCGGTCCAAACTTCCAAAACTTCTCCCGCGAAAATAAGAAAAATAACGGACATTTTAACAAATGCCCTCCGAGATACACGCTTTATCGCGTAAAAAGAAACGTCCAACAATTCTAAATCATGTCTTCGAGACCAAAAAGAGTTATCAAGATGTTCAGGCGAATTCCAGACGAGAAAGTTACGGCTTTGATGGCTCTGGACTGGAAAAGTTTAACTTAGTACGTTATATCAGGGTGACTTTTAGTTTTATTTGACTAAGCTCAATGTGGCGTACATATTGAACTTTTGTTACCTATATTCATGCAAATACATACATAAAATGACGTATTTTTTCCTAACGAGGTAGACAGGGCATCATAGACCATGAAGCTGTTTGACGCCACATTTGACCGTGGTTAGAGGGTTAGATGGTAAGGAGAGGGTATTAGAAGTTTAGAGGGGATCAGAGAATAAGATGTAATATTGGTTTACAGTGACAGGGGGTCAGCCCGTCGACTACATTCCCTCAAGTGCCTTCACTGACTTTTACAGTATGCCCGGGAAGAGCAGCTGCGACATTCTATGTTTTTATTTTTCTTCCAGTTCAGCTGGCAAAAAATGAA
Organism: Lycia hirtaria; assembly: GCA_947563715.1. Taxonomy (NCBI): domain Eukaryota; kingdom Metazoa; phylum Arthropoda; class Insecta; order Lepidoptera; family Geometridae; genus Lycia; species Lycia hirtaria. Next base: position 35,147,244 of record OX387375.1, read on the forward strand.
AATAGAATTATTAAGTTTGCGTAGTGATTAATAATCCAATCACTTCTGTCAATAAAAATATTAAAATAGAATCAAAAATGACGAAGATACATAAATTTTAATGAACTATTCCCAAAAATGGTCGTGAAAGAGGTGCAAGTGAAACGGCACCATGCATGACGTAGTCATCCTCTCGCTCACTCACGTGTGCTGTGCTGAAGTACTTACATACGTAGTGTGAGTAAGTCTGATTCTGACTCGTACTTGTCCGGTTTTATATATATATATTTATATACATACGATACATAGAAACACCCAGACACAGAACAAACATCCATGCTCATCACACAAATGTTTGCCCTACCACGACCTACAAGCTCAGCAAGCAGACATGCTACCAACTGAGCCACAAGGCCAATACACATAACTTCCAAAACAAAGTGACAATAAGATAAAGGTAGTGCGAGATAGGATTAAACCTAGGACCAGCGGATCGCAGTCAGACTGTCTCCGAACTAAGCTACCGTAACTGCACAAGCAATTTCCTGGTAATGTCCCATAAAACCTATCATTAGCAAACCAGACCACTTAATAGTCCAATGGGAAACTCCATTGACTTAATAAAAAAAGTCTGAAAAACTCCGCCACAGGCTCCGCTTTGTTTCCGGTACAAATTGTACTTTTCACTCTTTTTGTTTCAATGAATTAAGACTGTTGGCTTGGAAACAGGATCGGCGTTGAATGATCCAAATTTTTACAAGACAGCCCAAAAAAGGGGTGCTATAATTTTATAATTCGTGTATGTTGCTCTTAGTACTCTTAAATGAGTGATAAAGAATGACAAGGGGTTCTAATATATATATATTTAGAGTTTCGTACCTCAAAAGGAAAAAACTAAGCCCTTATAGGATCACTTTGTTGTCCGTCTGTCCGTCAGACTATCAAGACTTGTATCTCGGGAACGCGTAAAGGCATCGAGTTTAAATTAAAACCATACACGCATATCCATAGTTTCTTGCTGCAGAGAGGAAAATCAAATTTCTCAGTTTCATTAAAAAAAAGTTACAGCCGAATATGTCGCAAAAAACGCATATTTCGACACTCACAGAGGATTCAAAACCTATGGGGTACTCTCCTTGACCTATAACTGTGAGATTTGGCAAGAAGCATTCCAATATAGTACACATAAAGGAAAAAATCCGAAAACTGAAGATTTTTAATTTAATCACAAAAAATAGGGTCTTTATGCAATGAAGGAAGGTCAAAATTTTAAAGTGCTTTAACCGTATTGTGACGTACTCTACGGTTCCACCTATATATTTATTAAATCCTTTCCTATCCTTGAGAAAGAAACAACCTTACTATCAGTCGTAGGGTTATTTTTCTACATCATAAATGCGCTAATAAAGATCTACAATTCATTTTAGTACAGTGTCCTAAGTATTTATGCGACATTGAATACTGAGGAAATTGAGGATTTACCGGCCATTTGTACGCAGAGAATTGAGAAACGAGTTTTAATGTTATGGAATCATGTACTCACCGAATCTCCCGGCGGCGGACACTTGGCACTAACTGTCACTTCACTCGGAGTCCTGTGGTATAAATAAAAGAAATTGCTACCGCATCCAAAATTCACATACCTGACCTAATCTAGTACATAAATAAACTAAACATAACGAGTACAATTTCACTTAAGAAGGAAACACAGATTATGTACGTCGAGCTGTTTGATTATTTTCACCCTGAAAGATAACTCACGCGCAATTCCTCCAATGAGTATTATCAAAGGCAAAATAACTAGTATTTAATTCACAAGAACCTCGCCCCATCTGCATTGTTTACGTGAGTTTATGTATGATTTTCAGGTTCCTAATAAATATTGTCTCAATAATTTGTATATGACAATATATTAGGAGGTTTAACTATTAAAGTTAGGTGTAGTATAACCGCTATCTCCAATTCGTAGATTTAAACAGGAACAAAATGATTTCTGGTCCGGAAAAGATGTCCTCTTTCATCGTCGCTCAGGATAAGCAGTAAGTAAAAAAAACAAAAATAAATACTGCGTTTCACTCGATATTTGTAGCTTGGCGGAAAACAAAAATAACAATAAATAAATTTCCATTTCAGCGTCGTTCAGCAGTAAGAAAAAATAAATCAACAAAAATACTGCGTTACTCTCCATAATCGTGGTTGGTGGAAAACACAAAAATAAATAAAAATAAATTTTCCATTTTCAGCGTCGTTCAGGATAAGCAGTAAGAAAAAATAAATCAACAAAAATACTGCGTTTCTTCCAATAATCGTGGTTGGTGGAAAATACAAAAATAAATAAAAAAAAAAAATCCATTTTCAGCGTCGTTCAGGATAAGCAGTAAGAAAAAATAAATCAACAAAAATACTGCGTTTCTTCCAATAATCGTGGTTGGTGGAAAATACAAAAATAAATAAAAATAAATTTTCCATTTTCAGCGTCGTTCAGGATAAGCAGTAAGAAAAAAAAACAACAAAAATACTGCGTTTCTTCCAATAATTGTAGCTTGGTGGAAAACAAAAAAAATAGAAAATAAATTCCACTCACTTCATCCTTACTTACTCCTTCCCAATGCGCGTTCTCATAATTAAATATGTAAGTTAAACCTCCAACAGTCAATTTTCGTTAGACCTACTTCGCCTTTGTAGTCAGGAAATATAACTCACGTTCTGGTTAAGTAGTGTTTATAAATAGTGAGTGTAAATTCAAACAGCCTGAAGTCAAACTAATGTTCCCCTATATATACTTTAATATACATCAAACCAAATTTAGTCTTCTCCTCACTGAACAATAAGGTACATAGAATTTAGGAGTTAAGCACTAAGAATACTTAGCTTTAGAACCCTCCTGCAGCTTTTAAACAATCACCCTTCACTATTGTAATGTCCACACACACAAACACACATCACTATGACTGCACTAATTGTTTTCTTAAAATCTATGTAATAAACTGGCGTTGTACTCGGCGCACGCGTCGGTTAATTCTGTCAGGAAATGGTATGGGCAATGGGCGTTTTTCCCTCCCCGCAGCCAAGCTACCCCTCTCTGACCCTGTCCCATCCCATTGGTCATCTAACATATATTCCTGCCCCTAATAGGAGTCTCCCGTGCTTTGCTGCACAAAAAAAAAAAAAACAGTGCGATTTTAATAAATTATCCTCAAATTCGACAAGCGTCTCAATAACCATTCCTTTCGACATGTGTTTTAAATAAATCTGTCCCCATCTTGATTGCTATAAGCGTTAGGCAGTTTAACCTTTTTTTTTTCTTATCACACGTGGGAACAGCTATTGGCCGTTACATTCCCCTCTCTGAATATGCTCGAAAATACATATACCTGCATATAGTCGCAGGACATGGCCGACATGGATTCGATATAATTATGTTTTAGTGAACGTTAGTTTATTTAATGGGCAGTCGTCGGTCATGCCGACAGCCTATATATTATATTTACGAGCAAATTCATTAACCTTTGTCACACTCCGGACACTCGGCCAAATCTCCATAAAACGCTACGGCCTAACTACCTATTACACTGGCATCGACATACGAAGAATGCGTACATACAAAGTTTTGTAATCAATTACGTAATCAACGCAAGTTTCGAAAGATCTACATTTTACGAATTTACAATGATAAGTTTCATTAGTCTAATCACAACAATTCACCAAAAGGAATAATGCAGCCAGGCATGATCCGTGCAAATTGAAAACAATTGTAAACCTACTAATCTTCCGATATGTTTGTAAGTAAAATATTCAGTCCCATTATCTAATTTAAAAGATATAATTATTTTTTTAAACCCTGACAAATACGGCTGAACCCCTGTTGATGAAACTCAATTAAGAACTCTTGACGAAATGATCTCGCAAAGTAAAACTAGGTCAAATTAAATCCATTCATTTGAGAGCTACGATACCACAGACAAACACACAGCTACACACGTCTAAATACCCGGTTCTAGGTCGGGGCTTGAATATTTTTATATTACCTTGATCAAACTTATTTAATCTTACCTAACTCTCTCCTTCCTTTACTCATTAATGTCATTATTATTATTATAAATGTATTGAACGATACAATACAATTGATACGATAGTCTAAGCCATCTAAAATATATAACTGTTATACTGATTAGTTTTATTATTTAAGCCCCGGTAGAATTCTTCATAATGACTTTGAACCATTGTTTCCCTTTTTAATATTTTCTTCGCAAAATTATACCTGCCGAAACGACCGACTGGACTTTTGAACAACGTAAATCGATAACACCCACACCTGGCAGGGTAATGATCAAAGGCTGGTCAAAGCATAAAAATAGAGAAATATAATGACAACCTACCCGATTCTATTGTCTATTGTTTAACCAAAATACACGTGCATCACAGGTTAGTAAAACGATAGTAAAAAGGGATAAAAAATTCAACAGTTCTATGATGTCACAGTTCTATAGAACTAACGGGAGTTACTGGTTGTAAAATGTTTTTTTTTTGTATTGAAGAGGAAAAAACGCGTATTATAGTAAGATTAGAAGTTTTATTTTCTCATTTCGCTAAATAGATCTACGATTGACCACCAACTCGTACGACACGTTAAACAACAATTAGTTTTATTTTTAAATTGATTTTATTTATATATGAGATTGATATGATGATATTAGTATCTATGGACTCATGTGTAGGAAAATTTCTACCGAATATCACTGGTTTAGTTTTTTTCTTTTTTTGACCAATAGTAAGTGATACCTACGATATCGTTACTAAAGACTTTAACATTTGCTTTTCCCGATTTCTATTTGTAATAATTAAAATTAAACTCAAGCCTGGACTAGATGCAAGCCGCCTCTGATCGGTCCTTTTGAAATTCCATGGGAAAGGCTTGTGTCCAGCAATAGGTTTCTTATAGCTGAGATAATAATTATGATGTCGATGAAACGTTAAATCAACCATCTTTGTGACACTTTGCACCTATCTTTTTTGTTACTTTTTTCGACCAAACAGCCTCCCGATTGTTATGAACTTGGGTACAGAGATAACTGCGAGCCTGAAGTCTAACAGCTAGTTTTTTGCCAAAAATAATTTAATTAACATTATCTTCAGTTTCAGTCCCGTTTGAAAGTAGCTCCCCTCTCTGACCTTTATTAAATCTTCGAGTATTATACGATGGTTGCGTCTCTTTGATTTCTTGATTTATTATTACTAACAATGCGTCCCATACGTATGAATTTGAATAACATTATCTCCGGTTTCTACCCGGTTTGAAAGGCCATCCTCTCATTGTGAGAAGGATCCGGCAGCCTAGTCGGGAGACTGTCTGACTTGCGATCCGCAGGTCCTGGGTTCGAATCCTACGGAATGCACCTCTGTCTTTTCGAAGTTATGTGCGTATTGTTGATTGCCGGCAACTTCCCCTTTCATATCCCTATCCCTTATATTTATTTAGGGTGAAACGTGTGGATATTTCGTTAATTTTTCCACTTCGCCCTTTTTTTTCACATCATGTATCTAACACGAACAACGATACCTGGCTCAAACAAACCTCTTTTCTCTTGAGTACCATTAAATTTATTGCATGACTGATAAGCCATAACATGAACCTAATAGATAATCACGTGAACCATCAATAATGATTATAACTTTACGATACTATCAATATGAAAAGGTTGTATCATAACGAACGAATAACCCAACATCTCTTATAATTTAATTGCCTTAATTAAAACTATAGCTTAAATTTGAAAAGTCAAATTCAATCAGTTAATTCACGATCATAAATCATAAGAAAACAAACATGCAGCCTAGTCTACTTGGTTGATATAAATATTCCATTCAGTAATATTGAATCAAAACCCTATTAAACTGATTTTATTAGAATTTATGTGGAACCATAATGCTTTTAACAATTTATTCTAGAAAAATAAATTGGTTCACCAATGATTTAATGCTATAGCAGTTAAATATTATGAGATTTATACCGTAACAAGGACCTCCTTCCTCCTTTTGAAGTTGATTAATCATTAAGTATCTTAAATGAACAATTTGTAATTGATCAACATCTCTTACAAGCACGTGATAAAACTCAAATGAGTCATGATTCCATAACGCCTCGTCGGGAACTTCAAACTAATACCAACAGTGACCTCAAACCTCAATTTCTCAGAACATTCACAAAATATTGTTTGAAAAAACACAATGTCCTAATCCTTTTGTTCATTTGTTTCCCGTTTCTATCGTCATAAAGTTTAGTTGCCTTTAATTATACCATCGGGTTTTCTTAGGATCTCTTACAAATAATTTGCAGATGTTTTACCATTATTCTTTGGTTTTGAGATAAAAAAAGTTTGTATCTGTTTTTGATTATTGCCAGCCCACCTGATGTTAAGCGGCGTCGTATCCCATAATATATTGAACCTACCTAAAAAAACGGATCTATTCCAGAGTTAATTATACCAAATTACACCGACGGGAAAAGTTCTACACGGCGTATTCTTATCTATGCCCCCTATCCGGTTATTTGCATTATTGACACTAAAACAAATTCAAATTCAAATTATTTTTTTTGCAAAACATGGGTTGTTTACAGTGTTAACACTTTTAGTTACATAGAACCGCCATGTTTTAACCTTCATGTAGGTGTACAAAATGTACAAAAGGTAATTTATTATTGGTAATTTATAAAATGATCTTTACTAACTGCTCGTTCTCCATAGATTATAATATGATAATCGTAAATCTGCACTTTCTTTCCGACTGCACAAGAGTAAATGTATCTCGAATAAGTAAACCCTCTTGTTTTTGTGGGATTGTAATATATATAGTTATATATATTTATATATTTGTACGCTACATTTCTATGTTCCATCTAAAACCTATACGGCGGAACCAATTTTGATGTGAGAAATGCTTTAAGCTTTTTATTTACTTCCTTCCTGATGGTAATATTATTTAATAATATCTATCGTACGTTTTGTATAATCGTTTAGATAGTTTTACAAGAGTCTTTCTAATAATGATGACATCACAAATATTATGTCAGACCGTATATTTTTATTTTTATTTATAATTTGTACCCTACGTTGTGTTTTGTATATATATTTTACATTGTGTATGTAGTAACCCAAGTTATTTTATTTCGTTGTAATAATAAATATTACATTTCATGACGAAATCCTGGTCTCGCGGCACCACATGTGACGTACTCTACGGTTCCACCTATATATTTATTAAATCCTTTCCTATCCTTGAGAAAGAAACAACCTTACCTATCAGTCGTAGGGTTATTTTTCTACATCATAAATGCGCTAATAAAGATCTACAATTCATTTTAGTACAGTGTCCTAAGTATTTATGCGACATTGAATACTGAGGAAATTGAGGATTTACCGGCCATTTGTACGCAGAGAATTGAGAAACGAGTTTTAATGTTATGGAATCATGTACTCACCGAATCTCCCGGCGGCGGACACTTGGCACTAACTGTCACTTCACTCGGAGTCCTGTGGTATAAATAAAAGAAATTGCTACCGCATCCAAAATTCACATACCTGACCTAATCTAGTACATAAATAAACTAAACATAACGAGTACAATTTCACTTAAGAAGGAAACACAGATTATGTACGTCGAGCTGTTTGATTATTTTCACCCTGAAAGATAACTCACGCGCAATTCCTCCAATGAGTATTATCAAAGGCAAAATAACTAGTATTTAATTCACAAGAACCTCGCCCCATCTGCATTGTTTACGTGAGTTTATGTATGATTTTCAGGTTCCTAATAAATATTGTCTCAATAATTTGTATATGACAATATATTAGGAGGTTTAACTATTAAAGTTAGGTGTAGTATAACCGCTATCTCCAATTCGTAGATTTAAACAGGAACAAAATGATTTCTGGTCCGGAAAAGATGTCCTCTTTCATCGTCGCTCAGGATAAGCAGTAAGTAAAAAAAACAAAAATAAATACTGCGTTTCACTCGATATTTGTAGCTTGGCGGAAAACAAAAATAACAATAAATAAATTTCCATTTCAGCGTCGTTCAGCAGTAAGAAAAAATAAATCAACAAAAATACTGCGTTACTCTCCATAATCGTGGTTGGTGGAAAACACAAAAATAAATAAAAATAAATTTTCCATTTTCAGCGTCGTTCAGGATAAGCAGTAAGAAAAAATAAATCAACAAAAATACTGCGTTTCTTCCAATAATCGTGGTTGGTGGAAAATACAAAAATAAATAAAAAAAAAAAATCCATTTTCAGCGTCGTTCAGGATAAGCAGTAAGAAAAAATAAATCAACAAAAATACTGCGTTTCTTCCAATAATCGTGGTTGGTGGAAAATACAAAAATAAATAAAAATAAATTTTCCATTTTCAGCGTCGTTCAGGATAAGCAGTAAGAAAAAAAAACAACAAAAATACTGCGTTTCTTCCAATAATTGTAGCTTGGTGGAAAACAAAAAAAATAGAAAATAAATTCCACTCACTTCATCCTTACTTACTCCTTCCCAATGCGCGTTCTCATAATTAAATATGTAAGTTAAACCTCCAACAGTCAATTTTCGTTAGACCTACTTCGCCTTTGTAGTCAGGAAATATAACTCACGTTCTGGTTAAGTAGTGTTTATAAATAGTGAGTGTAAATTCAAACAGCCTGAAGTCAAACTAATGTTCCCCTATATATACTTTAATATACATCAAACCAAATTTAGTCTTCTCCTCACTGAACAATAAGGTACATAGAATTTAGGAGTTAAGCACTAAGAATACTTAGCTTTAGAACCCTCCTGCAGCTTTTAAACAATCACCCTTCACTATTGTAATGTCCACACACACAAACACACATCACTATGACTGCACTAATTGTTTTCTTAAAATCTATGTAATAAACTGGCGTTGTACTCGGCGCACGCGTCGGTTAATTCTGTCAGGAAATGGTATGGGCAATGGGCGTTTTCCCTCCCCGCAGCCAAGCTACCCCTCTCTGACCCTGTCCCATCCCATTGGTCATCTAACATATATTCCTGCCCCTAATAGGAGTCTCCCGTGCTTTGCTGCACAAAAAAAAAAAAAACAGTGCGATTTTAATAAATTATCCTCAAATTCGACAAGCGTCTCAATAACCATTCCTTTCGACATGTGTTTTAAATAAATCTGTCCCCATCTTGATTGCTATAAGCGTTAGGCAGTTTAACCTTTTTTTTTCTTATCACACGTGGGAACAGCTATTGGCCGTTACAGTATCATGGGTATCATATGAAAGCGCTTCAGTAGCATAAGCTAAAACAGGTTTTTAAAATATTTTCACGATGTATATTTTTCGATTTATGAAGGAAAAAATAATAAAAATATATAATTTCCCCCTTTTATCCACTAGTTTGTACGGAACCCTCGGTGGGCGAGTCTGACTCGCATTTGACCGGTTTTTTTAACATAAATACAGTATGCTCCGCTCGTCACTGAGCGCGCTCCTGAAACCTTTTCTAAAACTTCACTCTTTACAATTTAAGTTCGTTTTCCCTGTAGCCTGTTTTAAATTAGATATTGATGAATAAACTGACCGAGATACATTTTGTGATGTATTTTGAATTATCCATATCGGTGATTTGAATAGAAACTGGCTCATAAATGAGCCAGTTCCTATTTCAAGATAGCTTTCTACTACTAATTACTTCCTACAGACGCTGCTAGAGTCAAACGGCTAGTCTGTAATTTTTTCTATGAAAGTTCTCATTTCGACTGAACGCCTAGACTGGTAATGATTAAACACGGACCATTACAACCGGAAGGACACCACGGAGACGTTCTTACAATTACACATAAAATAAATATAAGTTTAGAAAACTCAAAAACCCAAGATAAAAAGCATAAACCGATTTTGATGAAACATAGCAAAGAACACTCTCGATAAAATCTTCTTACAAACAAAGAAAAAAAAATACTAGATCAAAATCGGTCCATTCGTTTGAGAGCTATGTTGAGGTTACATTTTCGCGAGATAGTATGCGCAATTATTTATTTAAATGCGCATTCTTCAGAATAATTATTAATAAATAAAACCGGCCAAGTGCGAGTCGGACTCGCGCACGAAGGGTTCCGTACCATTATCTATAAAACGGCAAAAAGTCACGTTTGTTGTATGGGAGCCCTCCTTAAATATTAATTTTATTTTAATTGAATTATTTATTTTAAAATGAATAATATAACTCAATATTCTGTGAATATTTCAAGCGTCTACCTGTTGCCGTTATCAATATCGAGCAAAAAAATCACGTTGGTTGTATGGGAGCCCCCTTAAATATTTATTTTATTCTGTTTTTTTAGTATTTGTTGTTATAGCGGCAATAGAAATACATCATCTGTAAAAATTTCAACTCTCACGGTTCGACTTCCATGATAACTTGTACGTATAGATAACACGGAGCTTGTGCTATGGAAACTATACAATATAGCTAATAGAATACTTAAATACTTTTCTTGTAATATACTTATGATACACAGCAACAAACATCCGTACACATCACACAAATGTTTGTCCTGGGTGGGGATCGAACCCACAACCTACACCTCAGAAAGCAGACATACTACGAGCAAGCTGCGAGACACCTTTCAGTCCAGACCAATTATATGCCAGAGTTATATTATTATTACCTAATTTAAAAAAAACTATACCACTTGAGACGTAGACATTTCAAACCACACCTCACCCAGTGATATGTTAATACAATCTCTTTGGCCTCACCCATAAAAATCGTCAAACTCTTCTAGCTCTATAGTAATATAGAAATATATAGTAATAGAGAAATATACGGAAGTTTCCGGCAGCCTAGTGGTGAGACCGTCTGACTTGCGATCCGCGGGTCCTGGGTTCGAATCCCACGGCACGCACCTCTGTCTTTTCGAAGTTATGTGCGTATTGTTGATTACCGCCAACTTCAAACGGTGAAGGAAAACATCGTGAGGAAACCTACATGTCTGAGAGTTCTCAATGATCTTGAAGATGTGTGAAGTCTGCCAACCCGCACTTGGCCAGCGTGGCAGACTATGGCCTAACCCTTCTCACAATGAGAAGATGGCCCGTTCCCAGCAGTGGGATAGTTTGTACAAACAGGGCAGATAAAAAAAAAAAAAAAAATAGAAATATACACACATACTTACGTAATGACATTTAGACTGATAGTTTCATTCAAAATTCCGTCCATAGGTGAAGCCGAAAACCTATCAAAATGTGTGCATGACTATTACGTATTTACTGTCTTATACACATAAGCTCTTGGATGATGTTTTAAGTGAGTAGACGTATTTGTCGCATGGTTTAAATGTGAAATTGTGTCAAAATTAGCTTACCTGTCATATGTAGCTTAAGGAGAGTGAAGTTACATGCCTTAAAAGGCTTATCAAATGTACTCCATTCAAAGATTATTACTTCTATGCACACACATAATAAAACACGCATGCCAATACTTACATAGCCCATCCTACACAATTAGCCAAAGAGCTCTGAAGGGCTTAAATAGCGGCTATAATTGAAATCCGTTTGTTACTCCGATTTTCTTAATTCAACCTTTTGTTAAGGTTGAACGATTTTAATTTTAATATCGAAGAATCCTCACTGATTATAGCAGCAGGTGCGCTAACATGCCCTCCGAATATTTAGGATTTTCCTTTCAGTATTTTGATGGAAAGATTTAGACTTCAAAGCAATCTTCAAAGTTTGGAAATAAGTTTTATAGCCTAATAATTAATAGGCGAAAAATTTAAGACATTTTCTTACCTTCCTTACTAATACTGTAAAATATAAGCTTTATATCTCTCTTTCTTTTTTCACTCTATTTATTTATATCACTCACAGCTTATATTTAAATTGAAAAAGGTAACCTGCTTGCTTGTAAAATGTTTCTTCTATGATTTTACATGATTGACATAATAGGTATTTGCCGTCTAGTTCCATAGTACAAGTTTTGCTTAGTTTGGGCTAGATGGTGTTGTGTGAAATGTCCACAAATATTTATTTATTTATTTATGCATTAATGTTCTAGTTGTTTCATTTGAAATTTTGTCTCTAGGTTGAGTGGTTAGTTTTCGGATGATTAATCATACTTAAAAAGAAAACAAATACCTTAAATAGTATCGTATATAAATACCTATTTGATGTCTACGTAATGCCTACTATTTTAGTTATTTCTTAGAATACCTACTCGTAGAAATGGAAAAGGAAAATCCCTTATTAAACCTAGAATAAAGCCAGGATGTCCTTAATGTTCTCGGTGATAATGACCTGAAACAAGGTCATCCAGAGCTGCTCAAACTTTTAAAACTAAACAATATTATTTTTTATATATAAGTAAATATTATAATGTATATTTACCGAATGCTCATGTGTATGTCAAAGACAGTAAATACGTGAATTAAAACCGTGATGGCCATGCACACATTTTGATAAATTTTTGGCTTCACCCTTGAATGGAATTTTAAATGAAACTGTGTGTCATTACTCTAAGGTAGAAGTGGTGGTTACTAGTAGTGGTAATTTATAATATATATAAATATATATATATGTCTGTCATTTAAAGTCTGGTCAGTCATTTTTATAGTGTTTTTTTTTACTTTTATTCATTCATCTTGAAAATATATTACATATTTATTAATACAAAATGAATTTTAATTGATTTATATGCTTGTAGTTAACCCTATTCCCTTGTTCACTCACAAAAGTAGATGCATAAAAGTAATATAAAATATTTATAGTTTTGATTACTATCTTTGTTTTTTAGGGTTCCGTACCCAAAGGGTAAAAACGGGACCCTATTACTAAGACTTCGTTGTCTGTCTGTCTGTCTGTCTCCAGGCTGTATCTCATAAACCGTGATAGCTAGAAAGCTGAAATTTTCACAAATGATCTATTTCCGTTGCCGCTATAACAACAAATACTAAAAATTAAAAAAAAAAATATTAAGGGGGGTCCCCATACAATAAACGTGTTATTTTCGTATTTTTTTGCTCAATATTAAAAACGGTAACAGGTAGACGCTTAAAATTTTCACAGAATATTTACTTGTTTTGGCAATCTAAACCAAAGTAAATAAAAAAAAACACAACAATCTCAATGTTACACAGATTTTACTTTTGTAACACAATTAATTTTTAAAAATAATTACACAGTTCTACACAAATTTGGGCAGAGATTCGACTACACAATTTTTAGAAAAATATGTCGGACCATGTAGGTAGTATCGACGATAGCTCGCGGCAAAAAACTGTCTTGACCGTGCGCAGGCACCGCCTTATATAGTCTGCGCCGGCATGTACTCGTCAGTCTCACAACACGGCCTCTCCTGACAGGAGACCGTCCTCGGGCTCCCTTATGTCTGGAAGTCGGTGTCTGGAAACGGCATCGACTCTCCTATCGCAGAGTGGAGGGCTGATAACTCGGAACTGGATGGCTCACGGGATACACTCGTATCCGACACGCTGAGCGTTGACTGCAATTAAGGTCCATCAGTAGCCGAAGAGGATTCTTCCTCTTCCAGATCTGTAGGGTAACAAACAGATCTGTATATTTGAACAAACACACAAGAAGGATGAGAGCTAAAAAACGAAAGTGAAAAACTCAACGTGGAGTCTCTCCCATGTGAACTCAAGTGAGACCCAACGCGAAGCCTTTCCCATCTGAAAAAGCAAAATAGCGGAAAAAGGTAACACACAGAATTAATAGGTCTCACGACGAGCGTGATTCTCGTCATGAAACGTTACTCAACCAAAAGCATTAATACACACAAGTCATGTACTACTTGAAGCATAATTCAGCCAAAATAACACATAAGAGTGAGAGGCCTCGCGACGCGTGCTGTTCACGACGCGGGGTTCCCACTCGTCACAACTACCAAATACAGGGACAGAGGCAACTACATCAGCATATCCCCCCGCAGTAAGGACTCCCCTACGTGAGGCCTTACTACACCAACTACCAAACATAGGGACAGAGGCAACTACATCAGCATGTCCCCCCGCAGTAAGGACTCCCCAACGTGAGGCCTTACTACACCGAGATCTCAGGGACAAGGACGCAACACTGTCACGTCACATGTCCCACACACATATACACATCCGACCACAAGGGTAAGCGGTCTCAAGATGCGTGCTGTTCACGACGTGAACACGACGCGACGACAGCGCGCGGCGGCAGCCTACAGCTGCAGCGCGCGTCATCAGTGCACGGTAGCAACCCGCGATGGCAGCACTCCGTGCTAGCCCGAGCTGGCAGTGCTCGGCGGTAGGCAACGCTAGCAGCGCGTGCAACAGCAGCGCGCAACATCAGGGCGCGGAGGTAGCCCGCGAAGAAAGCCCGTGGCGCCAGCCAGAGAGTATTGCATGCCACAGCAGTGCGCGGCTTCTGCGCACAGCGTCTGCTCTATGCCTTATTGGGTCATCGTCCTCAAGGCATTCATTATCATCATCAGTATCTGTAAAACAACCCAATGTAAGTATTCGCTTATTACTCTTAGCCCGAGTGTTAGTTCGCTGGGGAAAAATAAACAGAAAAATATCAATTTGGGACTTTTTGTTCAAGCCACAAACCGATACCATTAGAGTCATCATTCCAAAGTTAAATAAATACATGCACAAACTACAAAACACACTTAAAACCACTAAGCGCTCACAAGACACTTAGAGACTCGTCAGTGAGGCATAGGTGTAGCCTAACCTATCCCAACTGAAAAGATTTCACACCGTGGACAGAGGCTCCCAAGTTTGCCTAACCACGGTGGCTGCGTGTAGAGGCCTACAGTCCGCGTGCCACGCAGACTTACACACCGTAGGCAGACTCCATGGTGGTATACCTCACGATGTGGCTACCAGCAGAGGCTCCACGTTTGCGTACTGCGTAGGCTTCAAACAAGGCGACTAACTCTCGAAAAACGCAGAGCAGGTCTCAGGGGTCCATTCACCCCTCCAGGGCACCATAAACTGCGCAGCCGCATACGTGGTCTTTCCATAAGACCCAGCAACAAGCCTCAGCTTGTACCGGACCACTTGGTAAGGCCCGCGGAGATAGCACGTGGCGCCAGCCAGAGACAGTATTGCACGCTACAGCGGCAGCGTGCGGTGGCAGCTTGAGACGACTGCGCATAGCGCACGCCTGCGGCAGCAGCAGCGCGGTGGCAGCCCGCGAAGACAGCGCGCGGCGCCAGCCCGCGAAGACAGCGCGCAGTGCCAGCCCACGGCAGCAACACGCGGTGCCAGCCCGTGAGAGCAGCGCGCGGTGCCAGCCCGTGAGAGCAGCACGTGATGCCAGCTCGCGATAGCAGTGCGTACAACAGCAGCATGCGAAACCAGTGCGCGGGGACAGCTCGCAGCACCAGCTTGTGGTGCCAGCCCGTGACAGTATTGCATGCCAAAGCAGTGCGCGGCTTCTGCGCACAGCGGCAGCCTGCTACACCAACACGAGGTGGCACCCGGTGCCACCAGATCGCGCGAACAGCACACGACAGCATCGTGCAGCGCGCGGCAGCAGTGCGCACAACAGGAGCGCGCGACGACTCCGCTCGGTCACACCTGACCCTTAAATACAAAACAAACACAAAACCAGAACAGAACCATTTTACTTTTCTATATGAGACCACTTTTAACACACGCTTTATCAGACGTGTCGCCATGGACACCCTTACTGTAACCACTACCACACCGGTATTTTTTTTTGCAAAACGTGCACCTATTACAGAGGCCCGGTTGCGTATTAGAGTTAACGGTAGGAATGTTAGTAGATTGCGATTTAACCAATCTACATTCGCGACTAACATGTCCTTGTTCGTTACACCTAAAACATTTCTGTATTGATCGATTCAACGGTCAACGATCAACGGTCTTTTCTCGCTTTGTCTGATCGGGTTTCGTATAAATTGATAGAAAAGAAACGATGTTCTCGATAGTTAAGTTCGCGTTTGCAATAAATGTTCTCAAATCATCACTTAATCCTTGCACAATTTTTACACGCAACAAAGAACGGAACTCGTTTTGGCACGCCAGGCACACACTCTGATTATTTTTAGCAGAAGAGGAGTTTGAACCCGTAGGGTGTGATTGAGAGACTGAACTAGGCTTTACATAAATCGAAAAGAATTCTACTAGATCGTTAGGCAACATTTTGGCATTCGTAGCCGCTGCCCTAATCTGTGGATCGGTAACACCTCGTATCACGGTTACCGCCATTAAATCATCACTAAGTCCCGCACTATACGCAATCGAAGGAATGAGCGGCGAACGTAATCCGCATAAGTCGGGTAGTTATCAGTTTGTATTCATCACTTCGTATAAAATGTTTGCGATATCTTGAGTTTGCGGACACGATGGCTTAAATTCTAGCTTAAAATTGCTCCAGGAGCGGTCGCTCGTGACCCACTCATTCAACCACGTGCGTACATCGCCCTTAAGACACAATCGGAAATGTAAAAATGTTGGTTTACTTTACCGAGGTTCCAATTGAGCGAATCGCATCCCTACAATGCGATCCGTTACCGTAGATTGTTCCAGCGTCGAGTGTTCACCCGCATCGCTTGCGGTTGGCCTTGCTTAAACCATTGCTGGCTGCGCAACACCGGTGGACGACCACGGCGTTTGTGCTCGCGACCCGCGCCTTTCAGGTGAAGGCGAGGACACGCGCCCAGCCTGCACAGCTTGGCCACCACTGTGACGGCGAAGTGACGGTGTGGCCCGACGGCGAGGCGGTGTTGATGCTCTGCCACGCCGCTCTGGTGAACGCGCTCGACGTTCTGCCAGACATTCTGCCAATGCTTGCATCCTGCCCAGCATTGACTCCAGGTTGCGCCTGAGGCTGTCCTTAGGAGTACGATCTCGGCACTTTTCACGTTGTCACGATTTATTTTTGTACCGACTACTAGAACGGCTTTCACGGCCCGACATGTTTTTCTCCTTTACAAAAACAACCAAAAAGTGAGCGAACGAGTGAGAAAACACCACGTGCGAAACGTAGGTAGGAATCCCCCTTCTGATTTTGGCAATCTAAACCAAAGTAAATAAAAAAAAACACAACAATCTCAATGTTACACAGATTTTACTTTTGTAACACAATTAATTTTTAAAAATAATTACACAGTTCTACACAAATTTGGGCAGAGATTCGACTACACAATTTTTAGAAAAATATGTCGGACCATGTAGGTAGTATCGACGATAGCTCGCGGCAAAAAACTGTCTTGACCGTGCGCAGGCACCGCCTTATATAGTCTGCGCCGGCATGTACTCGTCAGTCTCACAACACTTGTATATTACCTTTCAAAATAAATAATTAAATAACAATAAAGTAAATATTAAAGGGGGGCTCCCATACAACAAACGTAATTTTTAAGCAATTTTTACTCGATCTTAATTAACAGGTAGAAACTTGAATATTTGTAAGTAAATATTTAGAAATATATTAACTATAAAAATAAATACCTAATCTAATACATAAAAACTCTCAAAATGAAAATAGTCCGTGCATCTAAACGCGGTGCGAGCGCCGCGCCGCGGTGTGGTGCGGGGGAGGTAACATCACGGAGCGAGCCATAGCCGCGCGTATTCGCGCGAACGTCGTCACGCAGCCCGGATGTGTATCGAAAACCTACCTATAAGTTTGCAATTTACTACTTGGAATTTCGTTGATTTCTCGTTATTTTATAAACAGAACTAAACTTTGTAGTATTATAGATGATAGCACGGAACCCTTCGTGCGCGAGTCCGACTCGCACTTGGCTGATTATTTTTACTGTATACAATATAATAAAGTTATGCTGTAATTTGATCTGTTTATCTGGGAAGATCAATGCAAAAGGAGGTTTGTTACATTACAGGTATAAAAAGTCTATTTATGCATACTTATTATTTTAATGTACACAAAAGTTGAGAGACACATTTTAACGTTTAGCCATTTCGAGAAAACAGCGACAGATGCCGTCTATTGTAATGTCACTGACAACCCTTTTTCAGCCGACAAAACCCGATCCCTGGAGACAAAAATATTCGCGCAATCACAATTCCTATTGTGCCTCATTCCGCGCTCTTCCTGTAAATTAATTCTACTCCGTTATACTTATTAACCTGTATTGTTCAACTGAAATAACTGCAAGGCTTCGCTAATTTACACAAAGATTTTTATATTATTACTGTTAATCCTGAATTAGAATTTGAGATTTATATCAGGGTTATTCATTTTACTACCCGCTTTCTTCACTACTTTTTGTCTGTTCTTCTTTGTCACTTTAACTTCGTGGAATGTAGTTAATTCTGGTTCCTTTTCTGTTGTTGTTACTGTGATTTCTGTAGTCGAGGTTTTATCTAATATAGTAGCGTTTGTAGCGGGATTGGACTCTGTTGTTTCTACTGTTGAGTTTAATTGTAATTGCTCATCTTCGCTTACTTTTAAAAAGTCTTCATTAAAATCCTTGATAGTCCTTCGAGCTATTTCCAAGCTCGTATTATTTTCCATTTCAATTCTACTAGAAAGTATCGATATCATGTTATTTAAATTAGTTGAATTTTTTATTTGAGAGGCGTCTAAATATTTATTTTTATCAACATTTTCATCAGTAAAATTCATTGAAATTACGCTTGTAGTCTCATTATTGTGACTCGTTGAGTTTATACTAATGACTTTGTCAATTGTAACTTCATTTTTTTCTAGGTCAGCAACAGCAACATTTGATGTGGTTTCTATATTTGTTCCAAAACTACTTCTAATTATATT
The DNA here is from genome assembly GCA_947563715.1 of Lycia hirtaria. NCBI lineage: Eukaryota > Metazoa > Arthropoda > Insecta > Lepidoptera > Geometridae > Lycia > Lycia hirtaria. Next base: position 35,166,000 of record OX387375.1, read on the forward strand.
ATCAATCAGAGTTTCGATTGAAAAACTTTTACCGTCGGTCGAATTCACAGAATTTTCTAAATGATAAATTGCTTTTATGTTTCCTTCATCTTCGTCTACAGTTTTAGCAAGTTCTCTTTTGAAATATTTCGGAGGATACTCTGCAACATCACTGTCGTGCAACATTGCAGCAAAATAAGTGCCTAGGGATCTCATCGGCTTCCCCACGAACGCTTTACGTCCATTTTTCAAATTTTGGGCATTCAGGGGCCACCTGGTTTTAGTCCAGCCAACACCTTCAGTTTTCTTTACATCATTTTTTACTTTATCGTGTATTATAGGCCTTAGATTTACATTAGCTGCAGTGTTGTATTTTCCAACAACGCTGTATTTCTTTTTGAAAATGTCTGGTATCATATCTTCAACTGGATTGTGTCGGGGTGGTTCTGAAAAGTAAATGAAAACTGTAAATGTATCTGTATATCTGTAAATGAGACGTAAACAAAGTGCTTCTTTTTATCTGGCTCATGGGATAGAAAGGTTTTTTAGGGTTCCGTAGTAACTACGAGGAACCCTTATAATTTCGCCATACCCATCTGTCTGTCTATCTGTATGTCACAGTCATTTAACTCAACGACTAGCAACCCTACATAAACAACATTTGGCATGTATATGTGTTTTGTAACCACTACAAAATACCGTAGTCAAATCAAAAATAATAAAAATAGGAGTGGCACTCCATACATAATTATAAAGAAAGGTTGATTATTTTTTCAAGCCCACTCCATCGTATGGGATATCTTTGGTAGGTCTTTTAAAATAAGACTAAAGTTTCATATATAATAATTTTTGACGTGACAACGTCTAATAAATCGATGAACGCCGGCTGCATGCACGAAAAAGGATGACTCATTGTCCCGTTACGTTACGCTCCTTGTCCCGTTACAACCGCGCGCGGTGGCTGAGGAAGCGGGCGGGTGTGTGCCGCGCCCGACCGTCGCTTCATCTCACTCTAACTCATTACGTCAACATTCCTCGGAACTCGCGCGCGGACGATATGTTGAGACGTTGTCACGTTAAACTATCGTCCGTAAACCGACTTTACAGGCAACCAATTTTCTCAGATGCGATGTGTGCGATATATAGCCCGCCAAAGATGAAAAAATTGTGTCCCCTTCATTTCTAGACTATTGAAACTAGAAATTCATGATTAACTATAATAGTAGACCATACTTTCAATGAAAATTGTTTTGAACATTCTGTAATTTCATTTTTTAGAGATACAGCGATAAATATACAAAACACTTTAAAAAATAATTTATTGTACTCATTAGTAGTACTTCATAGTCCTGAGATCATTGACCTTTTCGCAAAGTAGTCTAAACAATAAATACTCGCCATGAAGTTTTCTTTTAAATTACAGCATTAGCTACGGAACCCTACTATATGTGCGGGTCTCGAGACGGTCTTGGCCACTTATTATTATAAAGAATAGCTCTACCTTTGACCACCAGTACGCCTGATGGAAACCGACGCTAGTGGTCAAATGGTAGGTTCCTAACTAGTAATGTATGTGTGGTATGTGTGGTATGTGTGGTTATATAACTTTTTGTAGTCTTTCAGGGTACCGTAGTTAGCAAAAACTTAGTTTTGCGACATCTGTCTACCTGGCCGTCCGCAGTTTATTATTTGATATGAACATACATAATATTCTTCGGCCTTGTGGCTCAGTTGGTAGTGTGTCTACGTCTACCTGCTGAACTGAAAGGTCGTGGGTTCGATCCCCACCCAGGGCAAACATTCGTGTGATGAGCATGGATGTTTGTTCTGTGTCTGGGTGTTTCTATGTATCATGTGTATATATTTACAAAATAAAAAGTATATATGTATTCTATCAGCCATCTAGTTCCATAGTACAAGCTTTGCTTAGTTTGGGCTAGATGGTGTTGTGTGAAATGTCCACCAATATTTATTATTATTATTTATTATTAATAACACCGACAAAGTGGTAAAATAAAATCTTGAAGGACACACGCGTACTCTATCTGTTTTAATTACACGTATTATGATGTGCGGCTACGAAAACCAATAATACGCGTGACCCGACACGCACTTGGCCAGTTTTTATTTTCAATTTTACTTAATATGTGGCTCAACAAATAAAACCATAATGTAGTTTACCTTTCAATTCGTTCATATAATTTTGCTCCAAGAATTCTGTCATGAAATCTCTTTCACCTTTCACCAGCATAAATTGGTTCTTATTCTTTTGCACGATTGGATGCTGCGTTGTTCCTGTCTTGAGCTCTGTGTCTTCGTGGACAGCAGTTTTGAGGCATCCGTTCGGGTAACAGTAGGTGGACTGTTTTGCACACATTTGCACGCACACACACACAGGCGGTGTCGAGTAGAACTCCGTGAAGATGGTGTTGAAGAAGTGCTCTATAAGTACATTCTTATTTAGGTTCTCGCAGGGTGATCTAGGTGGCTCGCGGGTGATAGATGTTAATTCGGAGATAGAATCTGAAATAAAGGAGAATTATGGAGATAAATGTAAGCAGCCGGCTGGCCTAGCATGGAAGGTAGATATTAATTTATAAGCGGCGTAAATATGTTAATCTCGATAGAGGGTACATATATGTATTTGAGCCGTTTGAAAAATCTGAACGTCTAATCGATACGACGCGTGATCAAAATTATGGTGCGTATCTAGATCAACACATAAGCATCGACATTCAACGTGGCAATGCAAGCAAGTTCTTGACTTCGTGGCCCTTAGAAAACGCCATTTTCAATTTAATGTGACGTCACTATCCTTTAGCCAGGGGACAAATAAGACACTTCCAACGACACTTCATTTGTAAAAATATGATTAGTAGTTTAGAAGATATGAGGGAATAGATGAACACATACACACATATCGGTCAAAACATAACCCTCCCTTTTGCTTCGCCGTAGTGGGGTAAAAATACGCTAAAATTTTCGTTCATCATCATCATCTCAGCCATAAGAAGTCCACTGTTGGACATAGGCCTCCCCCATGGATTTCCAAAAAGACCGATTGGAAGCGGCTTGCATCCAGCGTTTTCCCGCCACTTGTATGAGGTCGTCTGTCCATCTCGTGGCTGGTCTTCCTACGCTGCGCTTGCCGGTACGTGGTCTCCACTCGAGAACCTTTCGGCCCCATCGGCCATCAGTTCTACGTGCTATGTGCCCTGCCCACTGCCACTTCAACTTGCTAATCCGCTGTGCTATATCGGTGACTTTTGTACGTCTACGTATCTCTTCATTTCTGATTCGATCTCGTAGAGAGACTCCGAGCATAGCTCTCTCCATAGCTCGTTGCGTGACCTTGAGCTTCCTTATAAGGCCCATAGTTAGGGACCACGTTTCAGTGCCGTATGTCATCACTGGTAACACACACTGGTTGTAAACTTTCGACTTGAGGGACTGGGGAATATTGGACGAGAAGACGCTTTTAAGTTTCCCGAACGCTGCCCAGCCGAGTTGGATACGACGATTGACCTCCCTCGTAAAGTTGGACCTGCATAATCGGACCGTCTGTCCTAGGTAGACGTATTCGTCAACAACTTCAAGAGTGAAGTTCCCCACAGATATTGGGGTGGGCACTACATGGGCGTTCGACATAACCTTCGTTTTGTCCATGTTCATTTTGAGGCCCACCCGTTGGGAAACTCTATTGAGGTCTTCGAGCATCGTACTGAGCTCTTCCATCGACTTTGCCATGACTACTATATCGTCGGCAAACCGAAGGTGAGTGACGTACTCGCCGTTAATATTAATGCCGAGCCCTTTCCATTCCAGAAGCTTATAGGCATCTTCCAAACCGGCGGTAAACAGTTTCGGAGAGACAACGTCTCCCTGCCTCACGCCTCTCTTCAATGGAATTGCCTCTGAGTTCTGGTCAAATTTTCTGAAAATTTTCGTTGCAATAAATTAAAAAGAGTTGAAGATATTATACTTACAATAAATTTGGCATAATAAGATCAAAGTTCGCAACCACTTCATAGTTCTGATCTAAAATACTCTAGCAAAAAATGTTCTCGATATATGTAACACGCGTAGTTCTTGTTTCTGATATGTTCTGTCAGTGATACTACGGGAACTTGGCGTACATAGCGTGTATCAACACGTTTTGGTTTTAGCAATCCTGTTTGTGTAACAACCCATTGAATTGAAGTGTGTTTGTCGGTTGTTTTGAATTGTGTTCCATCACAAACTGTGGAAATGATATGAGCTAGCTGATATTATTGTTGTCCTTTAAATGCTATTTACTCGTAACTAATAGCAAAATAAAAGTAATAATTTTTATTTATTTTTTTATCAGCCCTGTTTGTGCAAACTGTCCCACTGCTGGGAACGGGCCATCTTCTCATTGTGAGAAGGGTTAGGCCATAGTCTGCCACGCTGGCCAAGTGCGGGTTGGCAGACTTCACACATCTTCAAGATCATTGATACTCTCAGACATGTAGGTTTTGTTTTGATGCTTTCCTTCACCGTTTGAAGTTGGCGGCAATCAACAATACGCACATAACTTCGAAAAGACAGAGGTGCGTGCCGTGGGATTCGAACCCAGGACCTGCGGATCGCAAGTCAGACGGTCTCACCACTAGGCTGCCGGAAACTTAATAAATAATAATAATAATAATAAAATGTTTTTATTGCCAGTATAAAGTAGTGATTATTCCTACTGAGCGCGCTGGTTTTCATTTTGCCCCCTTACTCGATCTCTGACGACAATTGAATTCCAGTTGTGTAGGGCGGGTAGGTATTTACAAAAAAAATATATATATACTGAAAAAAGCTGCTTTAGGACCAAGTATGTAAATATTATATAATAAGAGAATGAAAAGACTATTCTGTGGGCATGTCAGTCAGCTGGTTGCGTGGATGTATGCTCATGGATGTGTGTGTGTGGTGTGTACGTATGAGTGTGTGTGTGTGTGGTGGTGGTGCACATGGTAGTGTATGTGTTTGTGGGGAGGGGAGTGTTGCGTGTGTACTGTGTACGTGTGTGTAGGGATGGGATGTGATTGATCCAGTGTATGATGTGTGAGAGGAGAGGGTTGCGTGTGGTAGAGTGTATGTGTGTGTTACATCATGCGTTTAAAGGATGCTTCAACATGATATTTTTGCCGTTGTAAGAGTATTATACTGTACTTTTTTTAAATGTTAATTTACTGATTTTTATACGAAGAGGTGGTGGTATTTTATTCCTTATGTAGATACCAGCATTTAAATTTAACAATTTTTAGGGTTCCGTACCTCAAAAGAAAAAAACGGAACCCTTTTAGGATCACTTTGTTGTCCGTCTGTCCGTCTACCTGTCTGTCCGTCTGTCTGTTTGTCCGTCTGGCCGGGTGTCAAGACCTTTATCTCGGGAACCCGTGAAGGTATCGATTTGAAATTAAAAGCTTATACGCAGATCCACAGTATCTTGCTGCAGAAAGAAAATCAAACTTCTCAATTTTCATTAAAAAAAGTTAAAGCCGAATATATCGCAAAAAACTCACATTTTGACATTCACTAGGGAATCAAAACCTGTGGGGTATTTCCCGTTGACCTAGAACTATGAAATTTGGCAAGAAGCATTGTGATAGAGTACACATAAAGGAAAAAATCCGAAAACTGGCCTTTTTTAATTTAATCACAAAAAAATAGGGTAAGGAATGAGGGTTCAAATTTTAAAGTTCTTTTACCGTATCATGTGGGGGTATCATATGAAAGAGCTTCATTAGCATAAGCTAAAACAGGTTTTTAAATATTTTTACAATGTATATTTTACGGTTTACGAAGGAAAAATAATCTCCCTATTATTTACTAGTTTGTACGGAACCCTCGGTGAGCGGGTTTCACTCGCACTTGTCCGGTTTTTAACTGATTTATCGCGTATATTTTACATAATTTGATGACCTGACGTTTCCTGACCGTTTGGTGTCGAAACTTTGGGTCCGTGGGGACCGGGAGCTCATCTCATTTTCAAAAAAAATTCTGACCGCCTGATCGATGCGACGCGTGCTCAAAATGCTGGCGCGAATCTGGCCCAACGCATAAGCATTGCCATTCAACGTGTCAATGCGGCCAGCATGCTGGGTACGCTGCCAACTGGTAGTGGGTTTGAGCATTTGGATTATCTTTAGACCTTTATCGGTCTGGGGTGATCGATGTGCTTTTTGTGTAGTAGTTTAGTTAGTTGAGTCTGTATATTGTTGTGTTGTAGTTAATAAAAAAAAATATTTTATTGTATAGTTATAAAATTAGATTAAACACTTTTTTAATATTATCGAACTGGAAAATTATTTTGTTTTAATCTAAGTACTTATTACTATGTTGTGTGCATACAACGAGCAAACCAGCGACCCGCAAGCAGCACCCGATCACGAGTATGACGCATGTGCCAGCCCGAGCCCTCCTCAACCATATGTTAGGGAAGAGAGCGACCCGCTACACACAGCCGCCGCAAGAAGGAGCCTTCGATGGTGAGCATGAATGCTCAAGGTGTTTACACAATCCGTATTTCTAACTACTGAAATACTAGTATTTCTGTTCTGTGAATGCAGTCACTGGTAGAGCCCGGTTTTAGACGGGGTCTCCAGATTACCTGTTTGCCCTCGGTTGATCGGACTTTATCAGCGACTGCACTCACATCGTCTTATAACATTTTTTCTTACAAATTTGTCGCCAACTCTCGACCCAGGGCCTCCATTATAAATAAATAAATAAATAAATATAAATATTTGTGGACATTTCACACAACACCATCTAGCCCAAACTAAGCAAAGCTTGTACTATGGAACTAGATGGCTGATAGAATACATATATACTTTTTTTTTGTAAATATATACATACGATACATAGAAACACCCAGACACAGAACAAACATCCATGCTCATCACACAAATGTTTGCCCTGGGTGGGGATTGAACCCACGACCTTTCAGTTCAGCAGGTAGACGTAAACACACTACCAACTGAGCCACAAGGCAAGAGATACAACAATCAATTAACGTACGATGCAGTTGTAAATATGGATTATTTAGATAAAGTGTTAAACGAAGCTATGCGAATGTACCCTCCGATTGGTTTCTTGACGAGAGAGTGCGTTGAAGATACTTTTTTACCAGTGGGTAACATTAAAGTGAAGAAAGGTACTAAGATATTTTTGCCGCTATATGAATTTCACCGTGATCCACAGCATTTTGAGGACCCTGATGTTTTTGATCCTGAGAGATTTTCTCGTGATCAGAAGAACAATGGTGTGTACATGCCTTTTGGTAAAGGTAACCGTATCTGCACTGGAATGCGATATGCGAAGTTACAAGTGAAAGCTGGCATGGTGCATGTGCTTCGCCATTTTACCGTAAAAACCTTGATGAAAAAAGGAGGAATAAAATTTAGAAAAGACCAGGTTCAAGTACGATTAGCTAACGTAGACTTTGAATTTATTCCTAGAAATTTGACTGACAATGATAATTAATTTGTTTGTCACAATTAGTCACTCAGATATCACCTACGTTTTTATTTTTCATTTATTTTATTTTTTGCTTCCATCATAATATCACCATAAAGCGCAGTACATACCAAAACCCGCCGACACAACCCGGTGGCCTATATGAAATGAGTGAACTATTAAATATAGCCATAGCCCACCACAAAAAGTTGCCGACATGGGTCGGCGGCGGGTTTGGTGTGTATTGCGCTTTATACAAGAACAAAGATTGTATACATATAATGGTTATTATATCTTATTTTATTTATAGCAAAACTCATTATTTCATGAATGAAAATATATGGGTTTTAAAAACATTTACGGTTTTATGTAAAATAAGCTATTTCATGACAATTAATTAGAAAACATTAACGATTAATTAAGTTTAGTTTTTATGTTGCAGTAGCGATGCCTACAAGAAAGTATTGATGTGAAAAACGATATGCACTGCTTAGAATTATTTAATTATTTTATGTATAACGGACTATTGTGATTTTATTTGACATTATTTTATTGTATTATTTTTCTTTGACATTATGATTATTAATTTACCATTTGACATTTAAAGTTTATTTAGTTTGGTGACATTTATTTAATTGTATTGTTTATGTAGAATGAATGATTTAAATTTAATGAATATTCTTTAGTCTGTATATGCCTTTTCTGCTTTTTACTATATGGGTTTTAATTACCTGCAATAAATTAATTTTATTTATTATAAAATTAAATGTTTACATTACTATCTACACATAAAGACTATTAAAAAAAACAATTTTTAAATATATATATACAGAAAACAAATAAAATAAAAACTTACTCAAAAAGTCCACTGGTAGTGGGAAAAGTGGCAAGAATACTGGCAGCATTGCCACGTTGGATGGCAATGCTGTTTACTAAATTCAATTAATAAACTTTTGAAGTATTTTCGACGTTGATTATTTAAGTTCAGTTACGTTACTCGTTATAATATAATAGTTCATTTGATAACATCATCTCTATATATATGCTACTTTATTTACATTTCAATACCTCTGCAATTAAAAGCCGTTATTAGAAAAAATATTGAATCAGGCGTTACTTTGCGGAAATTAAAACTTAAATCTAAATTATTTATCTAGTATCCGCTTCGAGGTCTTCAAGCTGGTACTCTTGTCGACACGTGTTTCAAGTCTTCACGAGGAATCTTCAGAACTTCTTGACTCTTCGAACTCTTACAAGCGAATCTCCGGATTCTCGCGCAAGCGCAGCTCTTGAAGAGATGAAACACGTGTCGAGAAGAGTACCAGCTTGAAGACTTCAAAGCGGAAACACTCTAGATATTATATAAGTTAGATTTAAGATTTTGAAAAGTCGTTATTTCAAATAAACAATACGACCATTATCTTTATAAAATTTTAGGTATCTATTCTCAACGAGATTTTATATAGAGAGGGGTTAAACTTATTGAATATGAAATAAAAGCGTAGCGAATCTCAGTTTTCAGTACTTTCGAGGATAAAACACTTTCTTAAGGCCTTTTAGTATCCTAGCCTTATATATCTTGGTGTTACACTTTCTAAATGCAGAATTTTAGAGATTACCTACTAAGTTTCATGTATACTGTTGGTGTTTCTAAAATAAATAAATGAATAAAATAAAAAAAACATAAATAAATAAATTATAATATTTATAATCTCGTACTTGCTAGTTATTGATGGTTTGTAGTTGCCGATGGTCGATGGGGCCGAAAAGTTCTTGAGTGGAGACCACGCACCGGCAAGCGCAGCGTAGGAAGACCAGCCACGAGATGTACAGATGACCTCATACAAGTGACAGGAAGACGCTGGATGCAAGTCGCTTCCAATCGGTCTTTTTTGAAATACATGGGGGAATTCTATGTCCAGCAGTGGACTACATACTATTATATCTATGAACTCTTTATGAATATTTCTTCTTGAACAGAAAATGACGATAAACCCAAGAAATGATACAATTGCGGCCGCACTCATGATAACGCAAAGACACTCCTGATAACGCAAAATTTCGCCAGAAAGTTTGTACTAGAGCTTGCTAAGTTATTTTTAAATAGTGTAACTCAAAAGAAGATCCATTTCAAAGATAGCGCCTGGTAATGCAAAACAGCAATATGTTTCATTATCATAAAAGTGCCTTCTTTATTTATTACCCGACTACGGCGCAGCAAAAAGGAGGGTTATGTTTTTGACGTCTGTATTTATATATGTTTATCTGTTCCGTCATAACTTCTAAACTACTTATGATAATCTGACAAATAAGGTGTCGTGGGGAGCGCCTTGTTTGTCACATTACGTGAAAAACAAGGCGTGTGATTGAACGTCACATTACATGAACCATGGTGCCCTCTAGGGGTCATGAAGTCAAGTTTTTTTTTTTCGTCCCACCCCATCATGCTTAAAAACGGATTCGATCAAGTAAGATTCAAACAAATGTATTAAGACTAAAATGTCTATGAAAGTTTTACCTGGCAATGATAAGAAATTTAATATCTGTATTAGATAATAAATATATATGGGCTAATATTACTTAAAATGTATTTTTAATCGAATTTCTCATAGTCTAAGTACAGAAACTGGGAGCGAAGGAATACACATTTTAGAATCAAGATTTTGTTTAATTGACAAATAAAAAATGTGAGTATTTACGTCTTATTACTGAAATAACATACAACTTCTTTATGCATAGTTACTATTAAACAATATATTTAAAAACAAAAATTCACATTATATTTATACACGTTGCCAAGGTAAATAATAATATAATGTTTTTATTATTTTTATAGGAATATTGTAAAAACTTAGATTTAAGATGTATAATCTGAATAATAAATAATATAATATAAATAATAATAACACCTCGAGAGGCTCTCGCTAGATAGTTGATTCAAGGGTCGATTACAAAAGGCAGTCATCCTATCACGGCCGGCTGACAATCAGCTTTTACTGTTGACAGCTAGAACCCTGCTCCGCTGCCGGCGGTACCCTAGTTTTAACTTTTTTACAATATCTTTGGTATGTTTTACTCATAAATATGAGTTGTAAAAAAATTAAATTAAGATAAATATTTATGTTGCGTTTTATATGTACCTACTCGAATACGTGTTGTAAAAAATAATTAAGATATTAAATAAATAATGGATACCGTCCATACCTTACCGTCAAACGCTCTTAATTTATAAAGTTATAACTAACCACTTTGTTTTTAACACCCGACCCAAATAGAGGGATGTTTTAAGTTGACGTGTGTATCTGTATATCTGTGCATATGTGTATCAGTGTGTCAGTCTGTGGCATAGTAGCTTAAACGAAGGGACCGATTTTGATAAGGTTGTTTTTTATTTGAAAAAAGATTTCTTCGAGAGTGTTCTTAACTATGTTTCATCAAAATCGGTTCAGCGGTTTTTTTTGTTGGGGTTTTTGAGGTTTCTATACATATATACTATATCCTTGTCTAAGTATAATATATAGAAGATGTGCTAAATGAATTACGATTAAATTCAGACTATTATATAACTCCCTCTAAAAATATGGTTGTCTTTATTACTTTACATTAATATAGTTTAGTAAAATAAGAATATGAATGAAAACTATAAAAATGTGTATTCGGTTGTATGTTCTTATGTATGTACTAGTGAAGCAAAGAGGTTACAAATACAGAAGGACACGTACGATACTAGTATCGTACGAAGAATAATTATGTTTCGTACGTGTAACTAGTTACGGAACCATAGTTACGTACGCGGGCGAAGCGGAATTCTATAGGTCAACGCCGACGTCAAAAAATAAAAGCAAATAAGTATGTCTTTGTTGGATAAAAAAGAAATAAGTGGTGTAAATAGATTTAAAATAAGATAATCAGTAAGATATTTTTCTCATTTCCATAGTAAAATTCACATTCTTTAATCTTACAAATAAATATTCTTTGTTAAAATTAACTTCACCGTTTTCCAAATGACTTTCTATATCGAAATGTCTAAGCAGATGGACTATGCCGGTCTTTATCATTATTTCGACATATTTGAACCCAAGACAGATTCTGTTACCTTGACCAAAGGGAATATAAAATTCTGCCAGCTCTTGTTCGTTACAAAATCTTTCAGGATCAAATACCATTGGGTCAGGAAAATATTTAGGGTCATAGTGCTGAGAATATATCGCTGTGTAGACTTTAGTACCTTTCTCAATGGGTATATTACCTACAGGCAATTTAGTATCTCTAACACATTCCCTTGTGAGAAATCCGACCGGTGGATACATTCTCAGTGCTTCTTTAATTACTCTGTCCAAGTTCTTCATCTCTACCACAGCGTCATATGTAACCTCACCGTTGTTTTTCTCGAAAGCTGCATCGATGTCTTGCTGTAAACGTTTTTGGATTTTAGGATTTCTGCCTACTTCAAATAAAGTTGCAAATAAACCGGCAGTAGAAGGATCAAGTCCTGCCATATAAAAAAAATACGCCTGCGCAGCCATTACTTCGTCAGTGGGTTCTAACTCAAACCCTGTATCGGGATCGAATAACAAACCTTTGTTTTGTAAATTCACACAAAGGTCAATAAAGTCATGCTTTTTATCCTTGCTTTCCTTTCGCTCTTTGATCACTTGCTTTATAGCATCGATAAAGACTTCTTCTTGAACAGAGAACAACGACAGACCCAGCAAGTTAAACAATTCTGGACTCATCCCTGACATCGCAAACGCAAAATTTCTCCAAAAAGTTGGCGCTAAAGCTTGGTTAACCATTTGCAGAAACGGCGATTGAAAAGGTGATTCTGTGCCCATCCCGAAGACAGCTCCTGTTAAGGCAGCACAACAATACGACTTCATTGTTGAAAATGCATCGCCTTTGAGCTTGTCAGGGTTGCTCTTGAGTAAGGGGATGAAGTCTCGTGCACATCTGTTGACGATATATTGCATTTTTTTCAGCTTTGCCGGGGTAAAAAGTGGTGACACAGCTTGTCTTAGAATTTTCCATTTCGGTCCGTGTAAAAGAGCAACGTTGTTTGCTAAGATATCGTCCTCTCTATACGCTAGTCCTCTGTGGCTAAATGAATTGAAATCCCTAGTTGTCACGTGATGAATATTAGTAAGATTCTTCAAGAATATCGACGGAGTGAATAGTGAGTTGAAGGCTACAGCTGGAGCATCGGCAATTCCTTTGTACATATCATCTAAAATTTCGAACATTGATTTCTGTCCAAGTAGATAAAAGCAGAATAGGCCCCCAATTCGACTCTTCTTCCATACCACTACACCGCGTCTCTTCCAGTAATATTCGTATTGTAGTACATTATCACAAATTAATAACACTAATATAATAATCATAAGAGCAACCGGGACGATCATTTCGATGAAAATATTTAACGTTACTGGATTGAATAAATTGCATGTCTTATCTAGTAAAGGGCATATCATTGCACTCTCTCACTAATTCGAGATTGTGGTTGGTTTATTATTATTTTTTGATACTTATATAATTTTATTTGTACTTGGGGCACACTTTAATCGCTATTTTGTCCTCTAGGCCAATTTGCTGCTTGTAAGTATAGAAGTTTTCGTAGACCGAGCGAGCGGAGCGTCTCTGCATCAACTGGCCAAATTTTCTTTCATCTGTCAGTTTTGTTTGTGAGTTTGTATGTTCGTACTCGCCTACAGGGCGTAATTTTGAACCAATTTTGATGAATCTTGGCGTATAGGTTCTATGGATAATTTTATTTTTATTTTTTTTGTCATCGGCGATTTTTTATAGGAGGGGTGGTTCCCATAAAAAAGATCGTGAAATAACGTCTGTAAAATCACTTAAAATTTCGAAATCGGCTAAAATTGTATATACGGCCTCCTTAGCCAAGTTCTATGACGTCACAGTTATATAGAACTAGTGGGAGTTACCGAACTTTATGTAGGTATTATGCACAGATGACTCAAGGTAAGCTGCAAATGAGCTCTCTCGCGAGGTCTACTGTTCGTAGAACTACTAGTTTATATTTTAGAAAACTTTTTAATCTAAGGCTTGATTTTATTGTATATTCAAAAACTTACTTCGGTGCCTATCATACCGTAGTGAAGAGATATCATTATTTATTTATCTTTAGGTTTTTTGGCGGCCAAATCTATTAGGCAGCCTTGTCGGGAGACAGTCTGCCTTTCGATCTGCAGGTCCTGGGTTCGAATCCCGCGGCACGCACCTCTGTCTTTTCGAGGTCATGTGCGTATTAATGATTGCCACCAACATCAAAGGATGAAAAAAATCGGGAAAAAACTAACATAATTGAGATTTCTTAACGTTTTTTGAACATGTATGAAATCTACCAACCCACACTTGGCCTGCGTGGACTAAGGCTCACGTTAAGTTCCATGATAAAAATATTATGATAGGTTGCTTAGAAGTTATTCGGGAACATATTTTTTTATTAGCCCTGTTTGTACAAACTGTCCCACTGCTGGGCGCGGGCCATCTCATTGCGAGAAGGGTAAAGCCATAGTATGGACATTTTTTTTTGTTCGAAAATAGGTTTGCACTTGACCGTCAACTCACCTGGTGTTAAGCGACAGGTACGGTCTACGATGGACATACGTGCTAAAATTATATATTATCTTCTTTTAGTCGGGCGGGTAAAAAAAACAACCGAGAAACTAGGACGATTTTGAGAAACTGCGCGCTCTTCTATACAAATATGGTTAAAACAGTTTTCTACTCCTAAACATTAACCGATTTCGATGATTTTTAACCGACTTCCAAAAAGAAGGTTTTCAATTCGATTGCATGTTTTTTATTTATTTACAAACAATAGAGAATATAAAACAAAAATAAAGTGTCGGGTAGTGTTTTTGCAATATTGCAATATTGGCTGATTCGACACAGGCAAATTAATCCACTTTTTCACACGTTCACCTTGATCTTGTCGGCTCATCTAGACATGCTTGTAAGGTACACTCAGTTCCACCTATTACTAGTGAGTACACGTCTCTAGAGTGAAGCACGCATGGTGATCTACTCGTGCGGAAAGTCAAATAAGTCAAAAGATTTATTATTACAACGGGCTCTTATCGAATAACTGCGCAAGAGTTTATGTAAGTACTATTTACCTACATACGTTATTATTTCTTATTTATAAATAAAACCAGACAAGTGCGAGTCAGACTCGCCCACCGAGGGTTCCGTTCGAACTAGTGGATTTCAAAAGGGGGAAATCATATTTTTTGTTATATATATTTTCCTTCATAAACCGAAAAATATACATGGTAAAAATATTTAAAAACCTGTTTTAGCTTATGCTAATGATGCTCTTTCATATGATACCCCACATGATATGGTTAAAGCACTTTCAAATTTGGACCCTTATTCCTTGCATAATGACACTATTTTTTGTGATTTTATTAAAAATGTCCGGTTTCAGATTTTTTTCCTATATGTGTACCTACTATAACACAATGCTTCTTGCCAAATTTCAGAGTTCTAGGTCAACGGGAAGTACCCCATAGGTTTTGATTCCCTTGTGAGTGTCGAAATGTGCATTTTTTACGACATATTCGGCTGTAACTTTTTTTAGAAATTTGATTTTTCTTTCTGCAGCAAGATACTATGGATCTGCGTATATGGTTTTAATTTCAACTCGATACCTTCACGCGTTCCCGAGATAAAGGTCTTGACACCCGGACAGACGGACAACAAAGTGATCCTATAAGGGATCCGTTTTTTCCTATTGAGGTACGGAACCCTAAAAATGAGAAGTACAATAAAAATGTTATGTTGATTCAAAGAAATACACAAAATAAGCGGTAAAAACCGAGTCGAGACAAACTTATGGTAGCTGTTCCGTAGCTAATATTAAAATCTATAATTATAATTTAAAAAAAAAACTCAAATAACAGATTTCAAAATACAATTTTGTTTATACAACAAAAATACAAAAACTAAAGTACTAAACCGGTTTTGATAAAATTTAAATGAAACCACCGCTGAAATACGGCCTGTCAAAAAAAGAATCATCAAAATCAATTCATAATTGACGAAGTAACAAACACAAAAAAGCTTAAAGACGAATTGAGAAATTCTTCCTTTTTGAAGTCGGTTAAAAAGAAGACCACTTGACGAGTATTTTTATTCAGGCATTTTGCAAGAAGATTGTTATGGTACAGAGGTCAGTACCTCAAGTGCTTTACATAAGTATTTATAATTTAGAAATTCGGGAGGGATAATTTTTTTCAGCTTTATCGGGGACCACAAATCAGGGAATAAAATGATAAAGGCGGTCAGTTACCGGCACCGACACATCTCGGAAAGTAGGACCCAATTTGAAGGGGCTCCTTTTGGCGGAGAATAGACACGCCTGGGTCTTAGCTGCATTGAATCTGACAAGATTGGCATCGCCCCAATCGGAGACTGCCTTTAATGACAGATTCAAGCGCTCGACCATAGCCTCTCTTAAAGACTGGATTTCAGGTCCACTAGCCCAAAGGACATGGCAAATTTATAAGGGCTCCTCGTAGTTACTACGGATCCCTACAAATGCCTGCAATGTAGATAAGACGTTGGTAGGTACATTTGTAGAAGGTAATTTAAAATCAAAGTACCTATACCTATAATATTACACGAGTACACTTACAATAATTTTGTAGAGTCGACTCTCGAGGTAAACCAATAGATATTTGTCCTTTGTTCATTGTAAGACAATCTACTGATTTAATACCTTAGGTATTTCCCCAGCTTTATACCTATACTAGAGCAAGTACTAAGTATAATACTAATAAGGTATTTATTTTTCATTTATTTATTTTATTTATTAAGGCTTCACAATGGTAACTACATCACATGAACACCATAATTTACATTCCTACATATTAACTAAATGTGTTACCTTTCAAAGGAAGCACAGCACATTTACTTAAAAAATCAAAGAAGAAGCTAACCGCTAAGATACTTAATTTGATTATTAATAGTATTAATTTGTGACAGGATATGTATGCTAAATGTATTTATATGTTGAGATTGTTTTTTGCATATATTGTTTTCTAAGATTTTCGCTTACCTATTCATGGAAATAAAACAAATGTATTTATATGTTGAGATTTTTTTTTTCATATATTGTTTTCTAAGATTTTCGCTAGTGATACCTATTCATGGAAATAAAACAATTTTTAACTTTGCAAAGAGTTCGAAACGTCATGTCATAAAATTATATAAAATACGAGTATATGCGACAAATTCGTCAAAAGTTGTATTATCTCAGCAACATCACATTTGCTTATTTAAAGAGTTAGAGAGACTCCTTGTCTATGTCGGTCACACAGAATTCGCCCTATTACGTAGGTCGGTCATAATAAAACTTAGATTAATTTTGAATTTCGAAAATGTGTTTCCAAATATGTCGAGAATTTCCTTGTGGTACTTATTGGTAATATTACTAATTCTTGGGACAGGTGAATTATTTTATGTTATTCGTATCTATATTAAGGTGGTAATCAACGCGCTCAGCTATCTCTCTCTATCATAAGCTTTTTAAACATTTATAATCATTGGTTAGAGATATTGGAAATTTAGAGTAGAATTTGTTTATTTTGATTGGAGAAATAGTTTGATATAAATAATGTGGTCTCGACTGAACAAAATCATG
The DNA here is from genome assembly GCA_947563715.1 of Lycia hirtaria. Classification (NCBI taxonomy): domain Eukaryota; kingdom Metazoa; phylum Arthropoda; class Insecta; order Lepidoptera; family Geometridae; genus Lycia; species Lycia hirtaria. The sequence goes on from OX387375.1 coordinate 35,183,116, forward strand.
AAATAAGCGCAGCAATAGTCAATAGTCAATAGTCAATAGTTTATTGCATTCATTATAGGTGACATGGAGATGTTACAGTACATGTTTGTTTATAGTTAATACAATGACCCTGGTAGGGTGTAGCAACTGGTACGGAGCGGGACAGTAAATTCGATAAATTTTTATCATTAAGAAACTCGTCTAAGGTATAGTAACACTTATTAATTAATATAGTTTTGAGGGTCTGGGCAAACTCCTGTTCATTTTCAATTTCAACTGCAATAGTGCAACAGAGTCCTGTATTTTGTTTTCAATTCTTGTATATTATTTATATATACAAGATATTATATATTAGGTTACACTTTAATCTAGATATTTTCAAATCGCGAGGTCCCTTCTAGGCAAGCGCGCTCCATCGTAGACCGTAACTGTCGATAAACACGAGACGAGGCGAGTTGACGGTCAAGCGCAAGCCTATTTTCTAATAAAAAAGTGGAAATATTCATCTGTAGTATTTTATTTATTTATTTTTGTATAGAAAACATCCCACATTAAGAAGGTAATTGTATCAATGCGTAGGTATTAGTTGAAATACCTATCAGGTGATTGCCTAGAACACTTATTAGTGTTCGAGGCACAAAACAAAGCAGCAGGTAGAAAACCGGTTGAGAAACTAAATTCTATGCAGGTACGTGGATTTGTATGCAGGCTTGCTGTTTAGGCAACATATATATATATATATATATATATATTTAGAGATGTATTTCTACATTAGAAAGTTGTTTTAAAGTGTTCTCTATCCTAGTGTTTAGTTCATGGCATTGATAATAGAATTCGTTGCCTCAGTGCTTGTTTGCTCTATCTATTTGTATGGTTGCCTGGAAGAGATCGCTTTTAGCGATAAGGCCGCCCGTTGTTACACTTGTGTAAAAATTCTTTCTTTTTTGTACTTGCTTTTGTTAATTTTAATGGTGTGTCAATAAAGAGTTTATCTATCTATCTATCTCTCATTGTTAAAATTTCACAGGAGAAAAGTTTAATGCTCTAATTTTATGAAAAAGCTATATTTGAAAGTCTTTTTAGGGTTCCGTACCCAAAGGGTAAAAACGGGACCCTATTACTAAGACTTCCTTGTCTGTCTGTCTGTCTGTCTGTCTGTCTGTCTGTCTGTCTGTCTCCAGGCTGTATCTCATAAACCGTGATAGCTAGAAAGCTGAAATTTTCACAAATGATGTATTTCCGTTGCCGCTATAACAACAAATACTGAAAATAAAAAAAATAAAAATATTAAGGGGGTCCCCATACAATAAACGTGTTTTTTTCGTATTTTTTTGCTCAATATTAAAAACGGTAACAGGTAGACGCTTCAAATTTTCACAGAATATTTACTTGAATATTACCTTTCAAAATAAATAATTAAATAACAATAAAGTAAATATTAAAGGGGGGCTCCCATACAACAAACGTAATTTTTAAGCAATTTTTACTCGATCTTAATTAACAGGTAGAAACTTGAATATTTGTAAGTAAATATTTAGAAATATATTAACTATAACAATAAATACCTAATCTATGAAAATAATCCGTGCATCTAAACGCGGTGCGAGCGCCGCGCCGCGGTGTGGTGGTGGCGCGAGGGCGAGGCGGTTGATAAGCAACGGCCGCGCGGGTAGCGGGGGAGGTAACATCACGGAGCGAGCCATAGCCGCGCGAGGGTCGTCATGCTGCCTGGATGTGTATCGAAAACCTACCTATAAGTTTGCGATTTACTACTTGGAATTTCGTTGATTTCTCGTTATTTTATACGATTTTCTGTTATAGATGATAGTACGGAACCCTTCGTGCGCGAGTCCGACTCGCACTTGGCCGATTTTTTATACATGAGTTATATATACTCATGTATAAAAACTTTCAAGTCTTACACATATAGCTTTATAAAAGAAATAGAGCATTAAACTTTTTCTCCTGTGAAATTGTACCAATGGTAGATAGAGCAAATAAGCACTGACGCAACGATTTGTTTCAAACACTGTATGTCCCAAACTAAAATAGAACTCTGTGAACATTAGACCCCTGCAGGTTAGAAAGTTTAAGTACCTAGTACAAGTATAAGTTTAGAAAATTCAAAACGGCTGAACCGATTTCGATGCAACATAGCTAAGAACACTCTCGGTAAAATCCTCTTCCAAACAAACAAAAACTAGATCAAAATCGGTTTATCCGTTTGAGGGGTACGATTCCATAAACAGACACACAGATATACTAACAGATTCACACGTCAAACTTATAACATCGCTCTTTTTGGGTCGAGGGCTAAAACTTTTAGGCTGTAAGCGATCATATAGAAACATACATACACACTCTACATACAAACATACATAGACTTGAAAAATCTAATACTCCTTCTACCGTAGGTCGGATGACACGTTAAATTGTTTGTCCCAGTTGTTTGTTTTTAAACAATCGTCAAGCCAGGTCAGCAGCCTTTCGGCGGCCTAATAATTCTGACACTAGGACTAGCTACTCAGTCTATACAAACTTACTTACTATATACATATATTACTTATATATTCGCATTAAAATCGCAAGTGAATAGGTTTCTTCTAGGCAAGCGCACTCCATCGTAGACCGTAACTGTCGCTTAACACCAGGTGAGTTGACGGTCAAGCGCAAGCCTATTTTCGAATTTAAAAAAAACTGTGGTTTGAGTACAAAATATACTTTCCACTTGCAGCTAAACCATGCAGTTCAAGAGAATCACGGATGCTTCATACCCTCACGTGTACGAGACCTGGTCGACTGGAGACTCCACGTGGGTGATCCAAGACCTTCGGCCTGAAGATGACGAAGCTGCCATCGAGATTCTAGTGGACCACTTGTGCACCGATGAAACTTTGTGCAATATACAAAGTGAGTAGGGCTCTTTATGGCTCCGTCAGTAGTACATCCACTGGCACACCCACAGACTTATTTTTACACGACTCAATAAGAAAGAGGGTTGTATTCTTTGAGTCTATGTATATTTGTATGTGGGTATGTACCTATGTATATGATCGCCGACAGCCTAAACGGCTTGACTGATTTTAGTGTGCGAGGTGTTGTTATATTCGTCTTCATTCCCTAAGTGGCATATGCTATATTTAATTGTGACAGTTATAATACATCTCTCGCAACAAAAAAAAATGCGTTTTTTTTTTGTAACGACGAATTTTTTCGTAATAAACAAGTTATTTTACGAGAATTATTTATAAATGCGTATTTATTATATTTTACAGCAATTTTAGGCATACTTTCTTATAAAAAAAACTTACACTCAACAGCGTACCAAGCATAACAAAGTCCTAAATTAGGCTGTAACTGCTTTTCTGCAGTAGAGTATTTTGTTTTTCTTTTATTGTAGATAATTTGTAATCGATTTTAAGCAAAGGAGATGTCACGCCCGTGCACACCTTTGCGGTCGTCCTTTAATCACGTGTTTTCGGTTTAGAAACTAAGCGTTCCACGTAAAATGAATTCGAAAATAAAAAGGAGACGGCGCATTTTAAATGTCAGTTGCCCCACAAGCGTATGTGTACAGTACATGTATCAGGGTAAAAATTGAATCACTTGTATTGATTTCTAAACATTTACTACCAAATATATGACCAAAATAGTATCCAGTAGGCCAAGCATGGAAATTAGAACAGTTTTTATCCATTGGTCATGTCAGTTGTCAATGTTAAATACATACTTTATTTTCATTGATAAAGAAATAAAACCGGACAAGAGCGCGTCAGACTCGCCCATCGAGGGTTCCGTACATACTAGTAGATAAAAATGGAAATTACATATGTTTTTCTATTTTCCTTCATAAATCAAAAAATATATAAGTATAAATCGTAAAAATATTTAAAAACCTGTTTTAGCTTGGTGTTAGTTAAGCTCTTTCATTTGATACTCCACAAGATACGGTTAAAACACTTTAAAATTTGGACCCTCCTTGCTTCATAAAGACCCAATTTTTTGTGATTAAATTAAAAATGATCAGTTTTCGGATTTTTTCCTATATGTGTACTATAACACAATGCTTCTTGCCAAATTTCATAGTTCTAGGTCAACGGCAAGTACCCCATAGGTTTTGATTTCCTTGTAAGTGTCGAAATGTGCGTTTTTTACGACCATATTCGGCTGTAACTATTTTCACGAAGACTAAGAAATTTGTTTTTTCTTTCTGCAGCAAGAGACTATGGATCTGCGTATATGGTTTTAATTTCAACACGATACCTTCACGCGTTCCCGAGATACAGGTCTTGACACCCGGACGGTCGGACAGACGGACAACAAGGTGATCCTATATGGGTTCCGTTTTTTTCCTTTTAAGGTACGGAACCCTAGAACATGCCACTAAGCTCACAAGTGAGCCTTTTAGATACCACTATTGTTATATGACAGATTTATAATTTTAAAGATTTCTCTGGCTGTTACAAAAACTTCGCTACGTTTTCCATGGGATGGGAAATGGGATGCGTATTCCTTTACATTTTGATTCAAACATTTTTTCACTCAGGAAATGGATTCAAGTAATTTTTATTTTCGATTCCATAATTACATGTATTAGAATTCTTATATCAAGATGTTTTTATTGAAAGTTTATAATTTCTATTCAGTCAATTCAATCATTTTATATTTTCAAAAAAAAAAAATGCGTGAGCACAGAATTCGCCCTATTACATAGGACCCAGAAGGATAATCTCCATACAAACCGCCTTTTAAATTCGGGCCAATTTTATTTTTTCAATTTGACACTTCATTTTTTTATAAATTTATTTTTAACCATACCTATATACACGTCCATTTGCCAAATTTATCTACAAAGTTGCCTTTGAAAAGGATATCTCCCGATTTGATCGGGTAATCATGATTAAAGTCAGAATGGTCCATGGGAGATTCATACAATCTTAAAACTGAAATAATAGTAACTTTGAAGTCTGTTGTTTCAGTTTTTTAAACTATAAAATTATTATATTTGTTATTTTGACCGAAATTTAGGTATAAACGTGAAATTTTTGTCGGTTACACGTTTATCACGGTCAAAATTTCACATATAAAATAACAGCTACTGTTAATACATTGTAATAGTGTTCATAAGACTCTGAAAGAAAATCTGAAATCAGTAATTTTAATAATTTTATATCTATGGGTGCCGCGTGCGAGTGAAACAGGCAGCGGCGCCACTTTCACCACCTTATAAAAGAATTTAATGTATTTTTATTTGTAAATAAAAAATACAGTTCATGATGATAGTATTTATTAAATAAGTTTATTCATGCAATTTACAAATTGTGACGTCATATAACTGATATCACAACGGCAATGAATCGACTAATACCTCATTCATAAAAAAATTACTCAGTAGCTCAGTAGAAGTCATTCGCAGTTATTTTTTCCAATAAACTTCATTTCATTTCAATTTGACTCTGATATGTCATATTTTATTTTAGTAAACTTTAAGCCGGCCTTAACACGGACTTTGAGTTGCACGATCTGTTGAGAAGAATAAGAGTCAAAGTAATTGTGACTGGAAAGACTATATTTTTATGCTACGGCGAAACATACGTGTGTGTGTGTGTGTGTGTGTGTGTGTGTGTGTGCGTGATAAATGTGTACATAATGTAGGTTAAGATCACGAAGGTTCTTTTTGCTTTCGCATCAGTTGACAGTCAGGTAAACATATATTAAGTTTTTATTTGTTGGAGTGCAACGGTCCACGCCCAGCTATATCATTCGAAACTTCATTTTTGAAAATAGGATAAAACAGCAAATGTTTATTTTATTATAGCAGAGTTCCTACATTGTGGTTAACGTAGCACTATTTTTGTCCTCCGTATTCATTAACACATTACTACCTCTCGAAATCTAATGGATTTATCACAATACTTAGATAAGTATGTCAATGGTTAATTCGTAGCACCAGTAATGGACCAAATTAATTTGATTAAATTCTACTGAATAAATAAATTTTCACACCTATTTACAAACAATATAGTATAGGTAAATACAAACGATACAGAGAAATTGAGAAAACATATACTGGCAATACTGAAATAAATAAAAAAAAACCTAATGACATTAAGCCAGAGATAGACCAAGAGGTATTAAAGTATCGATATCGATAAGTAATTATAGGTACCAATTTTTTCTTTTGATTTTTTTTTGTAATGTTTCAAGAAACATCGTTTTATTAGGGTTCCGTAGTAACTACGGGGAACCCTTATAATTCCGTCATGTCCGTCTGTCTGTCTGTCTGTATGTCACAGTCATTTTACTCGGAGACTATTAACCCTATAAAAACAAATTTTTATACATAATTGTGTTTTGTGAGCCGCTACAAAATGCCGTAGTAAAATTTTCATAAAAATTAAAAATAGAGATTGGGTTTTTCATATATACAATAAAGACTGGATCATTTTTTTAACCCCCACCCTATCGTGTCTCAGATGTGATATGTGCGAGATATAGCTCGCTAAAGTTAAAAAGTTGTGTCCCCCCCCCCCCCCCCCCCTACATTTCTCAACTAAGACCTAAAAATTCATTATTAACCATAATAGTAGACCATATTAAATACTTTCAATGAAAATTATTTTGAACATTCTGTGATTCCAACTTCTCCTATGGGACTATAAATTTAAATTTGAATAAATGTTATTAATGTCATGATTTTATAATTCAAAGTAACCTTTGAAGGTATTGCTCAATGTTGTAAATGCTGGCGCCCTGTTTTTGTTATGTATTTACATTTATTGTGGAAATTCACTGAACAAATTGTTAAGCGAGAATTCGGTTTCCACCAAGGATCATTTTGACTTCGCCTTACTATATCTGCCAAATGTTCTGCTTGTACAGCATCAACTAGAAAATCTAAACAGAATAGCTAGCATGGTGCTGTGTTAGTTTAAGAATAAAAAAAAAAATATTTATCGTAAAATCAAATACCATGTTTCACGTACAAAGGTCACCGACATAGCACAGCTGATTAGCAAGTTGAAGTGGCAGTGAACGTAGAACTGATGGCCAATGGAGCTGAAAAGTTCTCGAGTGGACACCACGCCCCGGCAAGCGTAGCGTAGGAAGACCAGACACGAAATGGACAGATGAACTTATACAAGTGGCAGGAAGATGCTGGATGCAAGCCGCTTCCAATCAGCTTTTATAGAAATCCATGGGGGAGGCCTATGTCCAGCAGTGGACTTCTTATGACTGAGATGATGATGATGATTCACATTTCATAATTATTATAGTTTACAAAACTAGAATAACCGACTTCAAAATTCGCAATTTTGTTTTAAAAACCAAACTACTGACCGATTTTGAGATTTGAAAGGAATTTTAAATCAATTTAAATGACGAAATCATGCGGGTAACATATAAGAAAAATATAAGCTAACTGATTATCTCGTTTTTGAAGTCCGTAAAAATAATAATTGTTATCGATAATTTATATTACACCGACCCATCTCTAATTCTTTGCAGTAATTTGTATAAATAATAAAATCAATTTATGAAATGAAATGCATATATGCTTTTTATACTAATATTCGCGAATGTTATTTATTGAAATGAAATAAATTTCAAAAATTTCATCGCGTATATTTCACTTATTTTAAGACCCGATTTTTCAAACACTGGAGCATCCGTGGTCATAGGTGAGACACGAAAATACGCTACAAATACGTAAAAATTTGTTTCATTTCGCTTTTTATACTGTTAGAAATATATTTTTGCTACTTAGAGATGGAAGGTGATAATGTTTTCCATAGTTTATTAAAGAACTTTGTAATTTTTACAAGATTGTTTAACACAGTTCACCATCTTGGCACCGTAAGAATTGAGAATTGAGAAGTGATTGCGATGAGATGACGTTTAAGATTAAATGACGTTTGTAACCTGTCATTAGCAAACACCTGATTTTGGTGTTATGTTTTTGGAACAATATTTTGTATCGCATTAGGAGTCTTGTAAGTCTTTGTGCGTGAGCGTAATAGAGGATTTATTGCCGACAACACCTTAAATTTAATCTAGTCTGTAAATTCGTTGGTCACTGAACTACCATTACTGGCTCGTTATCTGCAGTCTCATTATAAAAATAATTGTGTTAGCATAGATAATTTCAAGGTTTACATACTTCCTGAATTTATGCGTGTTTTTAGCGGTGTTGTCGTCTTTTAGCCTAGTTTGTTATCTATATTGTTTTGTTATTTATTTGATAATTATTCGACGAGACTGCCTTATCAGGACGCTTAAGTAGCATATTTAGTTTTTGTATCTAATATAAGAAGTTATAATTAAAACAAAATAATTTTCCCGTAACGATAAGTAGTAAACAATAGTTTGTAATTATGACAAAGGTCACGGACCCGGGTGTCTGTGGAGCTAAAAATTAAATAAATAAAAAATATATAGATACATAATTATAATAAAACAAATTCAAATATACAAAACAGAATATAGTCTTACGTAATACTAGATAACACGTGACAATCGACCAGAACTAGACATAGAGTCCAAAGCATGTATACCTACATTACATGACATTATACCTACATTAGGTATATGAGCAAACACATTTTAGGTATTCTATAGGTTAATGTTAAATATTAAATTAAAACAAAGAAAAAAAAAAAGAGATAGAGACTATGAATATTCTGTAACTTTATATATTTTATAAGCTGAAGCAAGCATTTCTGTCAATAAATAAAACTGGAAAAGTGCGAGTCAAACTCGCCCACCGACGGTTCCGTACAAACTAGATAAAATAACTACCGGGCGCAAGGCCGTAGGCAGGGGGTTCAGCACCCCCGAGATCCTGGCCATTATCAAAAATCCTTCCAGGCTTAAATAATTTTATAAAATGCTATAAAAAAAATAAAAAATTTTCGCGCTCGCTTCGCTCGCGCATTCATATTATTTTGACATGGAAGTACTATGGAATCACTAATACGAGAAATAAAGCATATTACTATAAAACACCACTAAAATTTTCGCGCTTGCTTCGCTCGCGCTTTATTACTATTTTGACAAAAAAGTACTGTGGGTTCACTAATACGAGACACAAAGCATATTACTATAAAAACACTACTAAAATTTTCGCGCTCGCTTCGCTCGCGCATACTTGTTACCTATGTTATTGTTTATTTTGATCATGCAAATGCTAAGCCCCCCCCCCCCCGCCGCTATGAGAAAACTATAAGCTATGCCCGTGTCCATATAAACATATACAAACTCGTACATGCTTACAAACATACATACACTCTAAAAACATAACCCTCCTTCTTACGCAGCCGGGTAATAATAAGTAAAGCTTCTTTGATAATTATAATCTGCAGGTACCTACGTACTTACCAATAAAGCGGATTAGTGAATTATTCTTATCTCGCTCGCTTATCGGTCATCTGGACGGAAATAAAGTCATATTAAATACCCTAGATACACTAGCATGTTACTTTCGCTCAGAGATTTGATATCATTTATCTTGTCTTGTATTAAATAACGCGTGAGACTTATTTTTATTACCTTGTTGCTATCTGCATTGCCTTCTGCATTATTCGAAGATGTGCGTCATTATCTAAGAGACTTGTTTTTTACCCTATTTATATGATAAATATCAAGTCACATGTTTGATACAAACATAGATTATGAAGGATCGTTTTCCGTACAAAAGTATTTTTATTGGATGAAAACTTTGATAAAGTATCAACGGAATGTAGCGTCAGTCCTCAAAAACGTCCGAGCTCAATGAAATCTAATTAGGGTCTAATTACTTACTTACACGATTAAAACAATTTGTATTTTAAAAATAACCTACCTGCTACTTCTTATATATTAGGTACCAATAAAACAAAAAAAAAACAAAAACAATGCATTACCTATTGTTGGAGTAATCGCTGAACAAACACAAAAAAACCATACAGTCCAATTGAGAACCTTCTTTTTACGGAAGTCAGTTAATTAGTTATTATTTAAATGAAAAAATATTATTATTAATTATTATTTAAATTAGAAAAGACAGCCGGATGCGGTTGAAACTAATTAGATAATTCGACTCAAAACAGACGTGAGTGACTGACCCGTAGTTTTTATTTAAAAATGTGTGAAAAACTAAAACCACGTTAGTTTCCAGTTAAATGAGGCTTTAAGGAATTAAGGACGCTCATGAATTAGACTCAAATCTCCACAGAATTGATGGAAGATCCGCCAAGCGTGCTCCACATGAGCGAGTTCTGGCGCGACCTCCTGGCGCAGCGCATGAGCCTGGGCTGCTACGTGCAGAAGGACGGACAGAAGATATTGGTTGCGTTGAATGTGTGCGTGGTTATTGGCGTCAATGATGACCACACTGCCGACGTGAGTGTTTTCCCATAATATTAGATTTGGATTCATTAAATAATTGTATACTTATAGTACAATAATTTTTTAGGACTCCGTAGTAACTACGAGGAACCCTTATAATTTCGCCATGTCCGTCTGTCTGTCTGTCCGTATGTCACAGTCATTTTACTCAGAGGCTATTTACCTCTACATAAACGAAATTTGGCAAGTCGGTGGGTTCTATGAACTGCTGCAAAATACCATTGTAAAATTTTCAAAAATATGAAAAATAGGGTGGGACTCCATACATAGAAGAGATGATTTTTTTTCAACACCATTCCATTATGTTGGTTATCGTTGAATATAGGTATTCTTAAAGAACATAACCCTCCTTCTTACGCAGTCGGGATATGTAATAATAGCCCGCCCGCTAAAGTTGAAAAAATTGTGTCCGCATGCATTTCTAAACTAAAATAAGGAACACAGTTTTTGTTTTCCACGTTTACAGGTATATTTCGGTCAAAACAACAGATTTCGGTCAAATAACTAAACAAAATACATCACAAATCTACCCTCTCTCTAAACATTCAAGTCGAAGGCGTAAGATGGGATATAATTAATCAATATTTTGTCCGTAGATCAAGGGCGAGAAGTGGAAGTACGTGTACGACGCGTTAATGTACGCCGAGAACAAAGTGGACGCATACGAGAACATGGGATTGGAAGTGATCCTGTTTGCCATGGGGCTCGTCGTCAGGAGGGAGTACAGGGGAGCCAAGCTGGGAAGGAGGCTGCTCGCTGCCAGGTCACTTTTTTTTTTTTTTTTTGGAAAACATACAGTGTTCTATAAACTAGTTCAAAACTGAATAATAACTAAACACCATTAATTCGTTTTCGCACAGCGAATCTACATAAACACATTTCCTTGTCAAACTGAACAAAGCGAAACGCCAATCAGGTTATGGAGACATTATTTTAGATAAGAAATGTGTATTGGTACTTTGGCACTCACCAAGGGCGTCGCCAAGGGTGGCAGCTCCCCCCCCCTAGAGATTTAAAAAATATAGCCAACCAAAGTCCTAAGGCCGCGCAATTGTCCCTGTACCTGTACAATTCATATTTTTCTCATCCTCCATAATATTAACTTACCTTGGCCATCCTTACATCCTTACTCCATAATATTACTTTAATATTAAGGTTACCTTGGCCATGGGCTGGCACGCCCTTGGTACTCACCGATAAGCGCAGCGTAGGAAGACCAGCTACAAGATGGACAGATGACATTGAAATCAAGTCCGTATTTCGACCATCGTTCGTCTCACTCGTGCATACCCACATTGTGACATGACTGAATGAACTTAATAGATTAAATAAAAGAATCGTTTTTGTAAAACTAGAAAAAGCGTCAAAAATATTCGCCAAAATAGTTCAATTTGATACAAGTAGGTAAATAAGGTAAATTGATTTTTATGTATGAAAAATACATAAAAATCAATTTTGTGTAATAAATAATTTCTAAAAATTATTTTTATGTATGAAAATTAACTTGGATTAAGTAAATTTAAACTTTTGTCGAATATTTGTGATGTTGTTTTCTAGTTTTACAAACGATTTTTTATAAATTCATGCAGTCATTTTATATCTTCATTTTCTAAAATGTTGTTACGCGAGAGCGAGACGGACGATGGACGAACTTCTATTGCCTGACGTTTCGAACACTTTGCAGCGTTAAACCCTTACAAAATATTATGGACAGATGACTTCATACAAGTGGCGGGAAAACGCTGGATGCAAGCCGCTTCCAATCGGTCTTTATAGGTCTTATCCATGAAGGAAACCTATGTCTAGTAATGGATGAAACTTCTTCTGCTGCCAGGACCAACCCACTCCCACTAAATCTTCAAAACCCTTTTTCCAAAAAAAATAAAGTAATGGATGAAATGATGATGATGATTGGCGCGCCTTGAAAACCAACCAACTCGTAATTTACGTACCTACCTTACATCACAAAACAGCCTAGTACTAAAGTCCTATTAGGTATATTAATCTATATAGGATATACAATATACATAGAAGGTGGACAACGAAGGTGGACATTGAATACCTACTAAATCATTTCCTTCAGAATGATTGTACCTAGTTAGATAGAACAGTGGGACGCAGTTGGTTACACAATAAATTGCTACTTGTAATTGAAGGATTCCAACTTAAACCGCAAATTTCCAGAAACTCCATCTCCTAACAAGAGTCTCATTAATAGTAATTTGGCTAACCACGGCGTCTGAAACTTTAAGCAAAACAATTATTTATAGCCAGCCACCTCTCGAGTTCTAGGCTGTTTCTAAGTAATCATTATTTTCTTCAGGTATATAGAAAGACACGAATAGACGACATAGGTATACCTAAACTAAATGTCTTAGTACCTAACTGACACGAATTGCGCCAGTTCACCTTTAGAATTTTACCATTTGCTCAGTTTTGTAAAAACTCTAACTAAAATAAGTATTTTCTAAATATTTAGTCTATGAAACAAGCAACTATTATACTAAATAAATGTACGAATACAGGTTTCATATGTCCATTCCTGTCTTATATAGGAACCGGCAGCCTAATCCGGCTAACTTGTATGACACAGGAATAGTCTTCATAGTTTCCAGCACAGTGTTATGTCGAAACTGTATTAAGATGGAGATTCTCGCGCATCACCACATTTTTAAACATATAAAATATTGAGTAGGGATATTAGAAAAGTGAAAGTCGAATATTTTTGTTTAGATAGGAGAAACATTTAAAAAAACGTTTTATTCAGATATCATTCAACTTATATACGCGACGGATTTATGAAAAAACATATGTAGGTATATTTTCCCTCTCCTCAGCCTTTTCCTATCTAAATAAACAAATTCGACTCTCACTTTTCTAATATCCCTAACCAATGATTTTATTTGTTTTAAATGTGATGCGCGAGAGAGATAGCTGCGAGCTTTGAGCGAATCATTAAGAATGTTAACCGTTACGAATCCTACTTATTTCTGGGATTAAAAATGTATACTTAGGTATGGTTTTTTAATTCTGTTAATTTATTTTGTAAGTTTTAGTGAGCGTCTAACAGAATTGGCTTCCAATAGATTACATTAATTTATTATGTTTGCTTACCGCAAATTGTTAGAGATAGAACATAAAGGAAAACTCTTTCACGTTTTCTCCAAGTCTTACAATACATTAGTCCACGTCCACGTTAGTCTTTATTCTAGTTTTTTCTAAAGTAGGTTTTGTTATCAACAGCTGCTGCTGACTTCAAGGTTGTTTGTTGCTGAGTTAAATAATAAATAAATAAAACCGGACAAGTGCGAGTCAGACTCGCCCACCGAGGGTTCCGTACAAACTAGTAATAATTAAAAGGGGAAATCATAATATTTTTGTCTATTTTTCTTCAAAATCCAAAAAATATACATGGTAAAAATATTTAAAAATCTGTTTTAGCTTATGCTACTGAAGCTCTTTCATATGATACCCCACATGATACGGTTAATTCACTTTAAAATTTGGACCTTAATTCCTTGCATAAAGACACTATTTTTTTGTGATTAAATTAAAAATATCCATATGTGTACTCTAACACAATGCTTATTGCCAAATTTCAATGTTTTAGGTCAACGGGAAATACCCCATAGGTTTTGATTCCCTTGTGAGAGTCGAAATGTGCGTTTTTTACGATATATTCGCCTGTAACTTTTTTTTACGTAAAGTTAGAAACTTTATTTTTCTTTCTGCAGCAAGATACTATGAAACTGCGTTTATGGTTTTAATTTCAACTCTATACCTTCACGCGTTCCCGAGATAAAGGTTTTGACACCCGGACGGACGGACAGACGGACAACAAAGTGGTCCTATAAGGGTTCCGTTTTTTCATATTGAGGTACGGAACCCTAAAAAGATTACATTTTCAAAAGAGAGTTTAATTTAAAAAAAAAACATTAAGTACCTATTTTAAAAACCAAAAGGATCGAACTGCGTATATTCACATAGATGTTTTGAGTCCTTACGTATTTTAGGCGTTCGTACTTTCCGGGGTTCAATCCTATATTAGCTTTATTTATTTATTTAGGTACAATTTCTCAAAAAAATTGTCAAAAACCAAAACATTAAAACTTATTTAACTAAGTTAGACATTTTTGTTTTACATGGTAGGGTTGCGAATTTAACATCATGCATTGGATCACTCAAAAATTGTGGACTCAAATGGACGACAGTATTCCTGCCTCAGGGTTTTTTAAAACCTGGAGCCGTACCACAAACGTTCAAGCAGTCCTATTTCAATATTACTTTAGACTTTTATTTTATTGTAGTAACGCCCCTGTATACTTGTCTTTAAAACTTCGCTTATTGTTTCAGGGAGCCTCTGTGCAAGACGCAAGGCATCAAGGGCACGGCGACAGTATTCACTGGCATAGCATCGCAAAAGCTAGCTGCGTCTTGTGGTTTCCAGACCCTTGCCGACGTGCCCATCAGAGAACTAGCCGACGCGGGCTTGCCCTACCCAAGGGAGGATGACCGCTCCATCAAATACATGGCTAAAAAGTTTTTGTAGAACAATGTATGTATATACATACGTAGTTCTTTGAATTAGTAACAGTCTTGATGAATAATAATAATAAATTACAATTAAAAAAAACTAAAAACACGCTACAAATTATTGTGGTCAACGTTCATTACAAGACTTTTCTAACAAATCCAAACACAGCTATGATACGATGTTCCATCATGAAGTTCTAGTTCATATCTTCCGGCTCCATCATCAGATCAGTTCGACAGTACCATATTATTGTATTGTCATCAGAACTACATGCAGCTGCCAATTTTCATGACGCTACGATCCTTGTAAGATGGTTAAATTAGTTACCTTAGATTGCATTACATAGTTAGTTACATACAGGTCGACCTAATAAAAGCGTGTTAAAAATAGATAAATATAGAATGATGGCGAAGAGTAGGTAAATAAACATGGTGGAATTCATAATACGAACTGTTGTCTACTAAAATTTTACAAAGCCATTTAGCCTTTTGTAGACAATTATTACTGTTTTTTTAAGTTTTAGATGGCGAAATTAAAAAAAATAATCACAAGCAGGGATATATTTCGTACGATAGTAACGTACTAAGCGAAAATTTAGTATTTTAGGTGGTTTTTTTTCGAATCTCATTTCGGTAGATACTACAGCTTTTGCCATCGTTTACAAAGGTGGTGACTGACCGACATTCGTCGGAGTTTATACAAATATATTTAGGGCGATTAAAACCACCCAATCAATATCCATAAATCCGAATGTGGCAGCTTCAAGGCGATTCGAAATTATTTGGTTTACTTAGTAAATGAAGCAAAACAATTATTGAAATGAAGAATTACGTTAAAATAGTGAGTAAGTATTAAAATAACCTATAACTGTATTACTTGTTAATAAATTGTAAATAAACATATATTTTTGTTCTCTAGCTTAGTTTATTTTTATGGCCCACTTTCCAAAAAAAGCGCTGCAATATTTTTGTCTATTTATTCTGATAGCTAATCAAGCTAGGCATTTGAAGATAACCATGTTTTGTTCTTAGTTTATAAGCAATCTATCCACTGCAAGTGCATATACGTATAAACTACTGTCCTAGACAACGTTTGCATTTATAAAATTAGTATGTATCGTCAAGGTGAAGTTAATTTAAATAATGCTCTTGTTTACTCGTAAAATAAAACAAATCCGTACATAATGATAGCCTTTAATCTATAACTAAGATATAACAAGTACTAAATACAGTTTCTCACAAACATAACTGACGTCCAAATAAAGCCCGAGCTTTATTCAAGGTCAGAATGGCAATTAATCAAAGTACATGTTTACATAAGTATTTATAGAATAGAAAACAAGTTGTTTGCTGTAACTGAGACCGGAATCGTACTGTCTGAGTTTTTTTTTTTTTGTTATACATTATAGATCTACGATTGACCACCAACTCGCCTGATGTTAAATGACGGTGTGGCCGAGGATGGAGCTCGTCGATCTAGAAGATATCTATTCACTCTAGCCTTGAAAATTCCAAGATTGTAGGTCTCAGGAAACAGCGATGGCGGCAACGAATTCCATTCTTGTGCAGTACGCAACAGGAATGTGGATCGATATCGCTGAGTACGGATTTTTGGCATTTCAATGAGAAATGGGTGGTAATTCGCCGACTTTCTTCATAGGTCGTGAAGCTCTTAGTTCTTAGTTTAAGGCACTAGTCTCACCACGAGAAAGCGACGAACTATTTTCTCGCTCAAGAAACGTATAACCATAGACTTCTATAGATACCCCAATTATATGTACCTAGCGTGTCAACAGTACGATAAACAATCACAGTTGACGACCTAAGATTTATTTAATTTCAGGTGATATATACTTTCGATTCGATATTTTGTCAACTAGTTACTAGCGAACAAGCGCGCGGATGCATTGGGTTGAATAGATTTCGCGCGGATGGAACATTCCATCAAAAAATCGTTTGTGTGACGTCACAGTCGATACCAAAAATGTGGCACGCAAGGTTTTCATATAAATGAAGTCGCATGCTTCATCTACTATGTCTGTGCGTATAACAGATGTAGATAAATTAGTTAGGAAGTTAGGATTCGCTTCTCGCTAACCGTCAGTGGTGGGACAAGTGCCTTAAGGGCCAACGCCAGACAATCGGCGGGAAATACAAATTTCAAACAGGTTTTTCGTCCATGTCTAGCTCGGATAAATTTTGCCAATAATCACTGTTTGGACATAGTGTATACGAGTACGTATACGTAACAAAAACATTATTTAGTTCTATATTTTGGGTGTATGACTTTTTTATTCTCTGATGTATATTTTTGTCACAATAAATTTATATCTATGTTCATGAAAACATAATGATCACTTATAATAGTTATTCAAGTCAGGTACAGGGGCAAAAAACAGTTTGAAATTAGAATTTCCCGTCACTCGTGTGTCGTTGACCTTTAAGTCTCCAACATTATTTTGACAAATAACATTCTTCTTCTTTTTAGTATTGGACCCGCATTAAAGCATTTGCCAGTGTCAAGTATTGGGATTTTTTCAAGTTTCTTGAATAAAACAAGTTGTAAATGTTCTAGTCACAATCTAAGTCACGTATACAGTCAACTTATAAGTCGAGTCCTGCTTCAGTAAAGTGGTGGCGACTTTACTAGAAGCTTCTATGGAGTTTTGCCGACAACGTAAAATCACACGTTTTACTGCTTTATTTCACTTGCCCACACTCACGCACTTTATCGAACACTTTATGAATAAAACACCACCATTTTTATAGCAGTAATGTTCAAAATAACACAAGTTTAGAAAAATAAAACAAAGCAACAACACGTTACTAAGACGTTCCCGCCAAAACTCCCCAAATCACATTATTCGATTATAATAAAAACATCGTCGCAAAGAAACCTGCCAGTACGGTTTGTCTAGTCTGTTATACAAATTTACTGACATAACTAAATTAGCTAAAGATAGCAGTCTTTTTAATGTAATATCATTAGAAAAGGACAGAAATATTTGAAATGGCGTATGTCAAATATTTTTAAAAAAATATTATGCTTTTATTAGAACTATTAAACAAAATCATTTCATTAGTTTTGGGATCGATGCATTTATTTTTTCAAAGTTTTAAAGCGAAACAAAAACTCGCATAGATCTTTTGATTTCAATTAGTTCCTACACCCAGAGTTCATATTCCAATTTTCAGGAAAAAATAGGGTTTATTAAATAGTTGGGAGTTGAACCCCCAACCTGCCACAGTTACGGAACCTAAAAAGCATAGAGATTCAAATAAATGCATAGCATATAAACCTAAAAAAAATACATGGTATGAACCAGTATGTACGTATGTATGTACGTGGGTAACCCATCGTACTAGCCGTGTGACCAAGTTTGAAATAACAAGTCATTTCGTAGGTACATATAAGATGACATGACCAAATAATATAATTAAGAGCGTAACATTCAACTGGCCTTGTGGCTCAGTTGGTAGTATGTCTACCCGCTAAGCTGTAGGTCGTGGGTTCGATCCCCACCCAGGTCAAACATTTGTGTGATGAGCATGGATGTTTGTTCTGTCTGGGTGTTTCTATGTATCATAATATATGTATATATAAAAAAAAAGTATATATGTATTCTATCAGCCATCTAGTTCCATAGTACAAGCTTTGCTTAGTTTGAGCTAGATGGTGTTGTGTGAAATGTCCACAAATATTTATTTATTTATTTATTTTATTTATTCAAACAGAAATAAGTATGTACATGTATATACTTAGATAAATCAAACATTAATCAAATGATTACTTAGTAGATACCTACTAATTTATTTTTAGCAAAAACCTGACATCATTATTGATTATAGTATATATTTTTGTTGCCGACTCAAGAACACAAATGATAAAAAAACTAATTATGTTTTGTTAGGCTTTTATATCATGCAAAATTGTAACTTGTTTTTTTTTTTTACATTAAGTATAATTTTAATAATTTAAATAAACAAAATTTGAAAAAAAAAAAACCTTCTACTTCTAAGCATTAAAACTATGAATAGTCTAACCTTGCTTTAATGTTTTCTTAAAAAAAGCTTAACGATTCATGGTTATAAATGTCAAATACGTAAAAAAGAATCATGAAAATGGGACAATGTTTAATATAGAAAACAGTTTCTTTCTGTCATGTTTATGAAAAATACTGCGGTATATCTTAAAAGCGACCAATAACAGAGATTCTAAACGGAGACATCCTTGTACATACTTATTCATTAATTTAAACCTTCAATCGTGGAAACTGAAGGCATGGTCAAAATACTGATTTTAATTACAGCCAAACTCCAAAATACTGTCAAATTACTGAAGATTTTTGTTTTAAAAGTTTGTCTGTAATTACATGTGTATTTGGAACAAATTTAACTATTTCCAGAGTCACAAATGAGTATATATAGTTTATCGCGTCGGCCTGTAGTCCGGCAGGCAGTGCGCGACAGGATCAGGGGTGATCTCCTCCGTGAGGTAGGAGCTGAGTGTGATGGGTGTGCAGACGGGGATGGCGCGCGACTTGAGCCACGCGGCATCGCGGTCGGAGAGCGGGTAGCGCTTGATGTCAGCGATGCATAGCGTGATGTTTTCGTTGTTGTATGGTGGCCTGCAATAGAATGCTGTTATAGTGGCGAAACTGGACACGTCTAGTCTTACATCGAAATTAATCGATTTTTATTCACTAGGATCTTTCACTTATATGTAATGTGCCCCGTGGTTTTACCCGCGTAGTGATGAAAAACGATGGTGATGGTGAACAATGTTGATGATGATAAAATATAGCCTAT
The DNA here is from genome assembly GCA_947563715.1 of Lycia hirtaria. NCBI lineage: Eukaryota > Metazoa > Arthropoda > Insecta > Lepidoptera > Geometridae > Lycia > Lycia hirtaria. The sequence continues at coordinate 35,202,823 of OX387375.1, forward strand.
GTCCGTAAGTTCTCAGATAATCATATACCAAATTTCAATCGGTTCAGCCATTAGGTCGTGAAAAGGAAACAGAGAGAGAGAGACAAAGATGTGAAAATAATTCATGCTAGTAGCATATAATTATAATGAAATTAAAAGGAAAATCACAGCTAAGTAATCTTTACAAGTGAATGTATAAAAGACAATTTACTTATAAAATGTACTTGTAAAAGCAAATTTCGTACAAATTCGAAAAGCGAAATTAACTCTGTTTGTTGTCTGTCTGCCTGTCTGTTTGTTACTTTTTCAAGGCTAAACTGCTGAACCAATCGTTATGAAATTTGGCACTGAAATTTTTTACGACCTGGAGAAATTAATAGGTCATAATTTAGCATCATCATCATCACCGTTCTTCATCGCTACGCGAATGACACCGCGGGGCACGACTAGCACTCGTATAGAGTGTAAAGTAGAAGATGGTACATACTCGTCCTGTGAGACGGCCCCGTCGCCCGCCTCGATGAGCCTGGCGAGCAGACAGCGGCGCGCGGCCGGCACGTGCAGCAGTACGGTGACGCCGTGGAACGGGCCCGCCCGCCCGTCGGCACGCGCCTGCGCACAACCGGGGGTATTATAATTAATATTAATATTGAATAATTGGTAACATTATAATAATCATAAATATTGGAGATTAGTTAGACAACGGTCCACGCGACAACGTAGGCCCCGTGATACTTCTAGCTTCCTCGGCCAAACCGTCGCTTAGCATCAGGCGAGTTGGTGGTCAATCGTAGATCTATAACGTATAAAAAAAAAAAACTTCTGATTAATATTTTCGCAACGCATTACGTCGCTTTACCGCGTTTGTTGCTCACTAGGACAACGGATGGATAGAGTTACCTTGCGCCAGCGACACGCGGCGCGCGCCAGCACGCTCTCGGCGGGAGACAGCGCGGGTAAAGAAGTGGCCAAGGGATTGCCCCACTCGAACTCTTCTTCCTGGAATAAACCACACGTTACATACATTCCAGCCTAGTTGTAGAATATCCAAGCGCACTCCATCGTAGACCGTAACTGTCGCTTAACACCAAGTGAGTTGACGGTCAAGCGCAAGCCTGATTTCGAATAAAAAAAAAGATATAATCTTGGTTTCTTTAAATTGGGAGTGAATTAGTTTCTTCTAGGTAAGCGCGCTCTATCGTAGACCGCGACGTCGCTTAACAGGCGAGTTGGCGGTCACGCGTAAACCTATTACTACATAAAAAAAGCAATTAGCTACAGCAAGACCAAACCATTTACTTAAGATGGGGAGGAACGTAAACGGAGTGTGTTCCTCGTGAGTGGTAGGTGGAGACTGACCGAGAGGAAGGCGCCGGCGGCGCGGCTGCGCGCGACGTACGCGGGGTGCAGCACCCAGCGGCCCGCCGCGATGGAGCCCAGCATCTTCTCGCTGCGGCCGGGCGCCGCGCACAGCAGGTGCGTCGGGGCGGCCGCGGGGGGAGCGGGGGGAGCCTCCCCGCCCCCGCACACCTCGCCGCCCAGGTAGACGATCGCTTCCGTTATCTCTTCCTGGTTCTACAGAAATTTATACATACATAAAATCCCTTACATCTTAGAAGGACCTAAAAGCAAAATGCCACACATATTAAATATATATGATAGCGCGTCGATTCGCCCGCTGCTCTAAAGAAGTAAAAATATCTCTTTTTAAGGCGTATTGTCAATCTTTTTACGCGAGCAGCTTATGGGTGAATCATACTCGTCGGACTGTCAACGATCTGCGCGTACAGTACAACGACATTGCTGATGCGGCTGCCTCGCTATAGCAGTGCTTCTACGATGTTCGCTGAAGCACGCACGGACGACTTTCATGCAATAATTCGTAAGAAAGTTGCATCCTAACGACAGCGAGCGCGGGCCAGCCGTAACAGCATTCTGAAAATGTTGCTCGCATAGACTGTCCTATTCAAGACAAATGGATGCACATTATGATGGGTGAAAAACTATAATAGATGTAATTTAATTGTAATCGCTGACGATTGTATTTTTATTTTATTTTTAAGTTATGAATTAATTGATTATATAGGATTTAATTTCACATTATTGATTAATTAACTATCTTTAACGGTTGGAATGTAAATCTTATGTGACTATGGATAATTTCCGAAATAAAGAATTATTATTATTATTAAAACGACACAAGTCCTAAATGACCTAGTAGCAAAACGTCCTATTATCGAAATGACACAAGATCAAAATGGCCTGATAGTAAAACGACCTATTAATGAAATGCCCTCTATGTACAGTTTTGAAATCATCAGAGAATTTGACACTCAATATTCCTCGCCATAAAACCAATTACTATGCGTCCTCTTTCACAATAGCGGCTGTCAAGCTGTGGAACGAGTTGCCACTGGCAATTAAGAGTGCTCGCTCGTTGGAGGTCTTTAAAAGAAAAGTAAAATCACACTATCTCGAATTATAGCTATTGTTTATATTAGTGCGTAGGTACTTATGTGTATTATTATATTACTATTTATTATATTTTTATGTAGATGTTTACGTAATTTTATGTATGTTTATTATGTTTTAGGTATATATTTATGGGTATGTAATATATAATTATATATATATATATATCAATTATGTGTGTAAGTATATTAATTTGTAAAATATGTTTACTAATCATTCTTATTTAGTTGATCTTTTTTCTTTATAGGCCACTGTTTTTTAACATACAATTCCTGTCCTTGCATGGTTGCCTGGAAGAGATCGCTCTAAGCGATAAGGCCGCCAATTAAAAACCTAGCCCTAAGTACTTAATGTTATCTTTGTTTTTTGTTATCATGTGGTTTTTAATAAAGTGTTATCTATCTATCTATCTATCTACAGTAAGAAAAAAAAATGTTTTAGATAGAAGTTTATGTGTATAATAAAAATAAACCTAACGAACCTTACCTCTGAAATATTTTTTTTCTGACTGTACATAGAGGGCGTTTCGTTAATAGGTCTTTTTGCTATCAGGCCATTTTGATCTTGTGTCATTCCGATAATAGGACGTTTTGCTACTAGTCATTATATTAGTTCTTTTTGCTATCAGGCCATTTTGATCTTGTGTCATTCCGACAATAGGACGTTTTGCTACTAGGTCATTTAGATTTTGTGTCGTTTTAATATGTAGGGCATTTTGCTTTTAGGTCCTTCTAAGATGTAAGTATAAAATCACGATTATTTCCCTTACGAGGTAGGAGAGCATCAACGTTTTAGATTAAAAAAGAGAGTAGGGTGGCGCCGCTGTCCCGCTCGCACGTCCTTTTTTTAATGTATGAAATTATTGAAATAACTTTTGGAAAATATTTTCTTCATTCATTTCTATATATTTTCATTCTTCATATAGATTCATTTTTATATATTTTTATGTATGTTCTCCGATAACTCGAAGACAGGACCGATTTGATTTTTTTTTTTTTTATTTGAAAGGTACACTTCCAGGTGGTCCTATAGAAATTTTATCAATATCGGTTCAGTATTTTGGTTTTTATACCAAAATAACTGGAAAAATATGTCGTCCAAATAAACGAATTGCGTACTTTGTAGTTGTTTTTTTTTTAGTTTTTTTTAAACGGTTACTTGTTATATATCTGTTATTTTGGCCGATATACATGTGTAAACGTGGAAACTGTCTATCGATCGTTTATTTCGGATTCTTATATTTTGTATCAGGTGCTAAAAAGTAAAGAATCAGACAAAAAAACACATTAGTAGTATGTATGCAGATTTTCCTAAGGTTTCATATTCAAATGCGTATGCGTATACTTTGCGAGTATGAGAAACGAAAATTGTATTAAACGTAGAGACAATGCACTTACGTCGACGTTAGAAGACAGCATGAACCGCCTGACAGGCGCGGGCGGCGGCGTGGGGGTGGACGGCCGGCTGTCATCCCACCCCACAGTGTTGGGCTGCGACTCAGGACACGGCTCAGAGTCCGCCACTGGATAACACATGCTCTTTATACACGACATCAGAACCATAAGGTCGCATAATAATTAGTGTCGATAATTTTGAGTGTTTTACACACCGTATCTACAAAAAAGACAAAAATTCAAAAATTACACACATCCGATACCTCCGTGGCCAAAATCGTAACGGCTCCAAGTACAGATCGGGATAATGCGGGTGCAAGTCCCGTTGGATGTGTATAATTTTTGAACTGTCTATATAAATTAATAAGTTCGGATTTTCCACTTCTGATGAATGGGACGTACGACCGTGCGGTTCTGATTTTATTAGGTGGGATGTATGTTTTGATGAAGGAGATATCCAACCTTATCCAACGTTACCTATCTATATTTCGAATTGTAAAATACCGTAAATAATTTCCCTGAAAACGTTTTTTTTTTTCATAAGACACGTATACTTTCTCATAATCCCGAAAGCTCATTTGACAACTTGTCTGATAACCGAAACTTTGTAATATGAAAGTTTATATGTATAATAAAAAGAAACTTAACGAATCTGACCTAATGATTGATATATATAATAACTGAACAATATAAAATATGAAGATTTCTGTATATAATAAAACACATGCCTCTTATGCATTATCCCTCCATATCCTAAATTAGTATTAGGTATTATATTATGTGTATTTTATTAAGTTATATATAATAAACTTATTAAGTATATGTGTATTAATATTACCTGGTTGCGGCACGTTTAAGGACTCCCTGGTACGTTTAGGCCTCTGCGAACTGAGCCGGTTGCTGAGTACTGCGTCCAGCCGCGACAGCTGCGCGTCCACCACGGACAGCCGGCTGCTCGACGAGCTCTTGACCGTTTCCTCATTGGATACTGAAGGCTTGGACTCGACCGCCTCCGGTGAGTTCATCTTACGTAATGACGAGCCTGGACTTTGCTGGAAATCAAATAACATTTGTGGACGTAGTGACCAAAACACCGAGGTGATGAGTATGCAAAACAAGTCAATGTGGGTTACGCTAATTTCTTACAGCGATGATAAGTTATTTTTTCTCCAATTAAGATTGCGATTCAAAAGTTGCATGCCGCTTGCTCGTGACATCATCTAGGATTCGAGCGCTTGAAGCCCGCAACGCTTGCCTTGACTAACAAATGAATATGTCGTGCAGGCAAACTCCTTCAAATAACAGAGCGAGCGCGGGGAGCGGATGAGGAACCCGATATTTGCGGGAGGTCGAGTGTGCCCGTGCTATATGTAATTCCATTTCTCTATTTAGAGTCACGTCCAGCCATATATGGCCTCCTGGGCTATTATCTCGAAAGAAAATGGAATTCTTTGGAGGAGGCTTTTACCCTCAGGGGGTCCATATATAATACACTATTAATTTATTCTGTGGTGTCGTCTTACCTGATTATCAGTAATTCTTGGCATTTTCGCCGGAGGCGGAGTATCGGCTTGGTCCTGAAAAAAAACTTATACTTATTTTTTTTTTTTTACAATTTTAACTAATATTATAAAAGCGAAAGTAACTTTGTCTGTCGTCTGTCTGTCTGTCTGTCTGTTTGTTACCTCTTCACGGCGAAACGGCTGAACCAATCATTATGAAATTTGGCACAGAGATTCTTTAGAACTTGGAGAAGGACATAAGCTATATTTTATCATCATCATCACCGTTTTTCATCGTTACGCGGGTGACGCCGCGGGGCACAGCGATGGAAGCAATCTGTTTTGAAATCAGAATTATATACCTAATGAATTGATATTTCGTGTATATTGACTGTATAAATAATTGTTTATTGACTTTTCGACAAAACCCCTTTACAGCTGCACCTAGGTAATTGACAAGGCCATTTTTACAGCCGCTATAGAAAGACTAATATTGGCATAGAAATAATCTTAATTCGATTATTTCTATGCCAATATTAGTCTTTTTATAAATAACTAATATAGTCGTGCAGGCTGAGACAAGTGGCAGTCGTTTCTATTTCTACAAACGCTTACGCTTCGAAATGCTAAGAAAGTCTGACGTGCGATGAAAAAGACGGCTGAACCGATTTTGATAAAACATATCTAAGAACACTCACGATAAAATCATCTTTCAGACAAAAAAAAGTAGATCAAAATCTGACCATCCGTTTGAGAGCTACGATGCCACAGACACTTATACATCTCTGTTTGGGTCGGGGGTTAAAAAATAAATAAAAAAGTCAAATCAATGTATTAACCTGTAGTTGCAGTTTCCTCGGCGCGTGGCTGGCTGCGTGATGCTCCGAAGGAGGCGTCGGCGCGTCGCTGTTGTAGAACTGCGCCAGAAACCTGTTGCGGATCTCAGACAGCGGCTGGAACACGATAAATACGTTATGACACATAAACACATATTTAAATCAAAACTACGTCTGTTTTAAATAAAATAAAATATCCAAATATAAAGTATCCACTCAAAACAGACGTGTGCGACCCGTAGTTTTTATTTAAAATGTGTTTAATTTAAAACCATGTTCGTTTTCATCGTTACGACACGTTTGGAATTGAATTCTTTGCCGCCATCTCTGTTTCCTAAGAGCTACATGAAACCTTGGAATCTGCTTGAATATATATCTTCTAGATCGTCGAGCTCCATCCTCGGCCACAACGTCAGGCGAGTTGGTGGCCAATCATAGTTAACTAACATTAAACAAAATTGAAGGAAGTTCAAAATACTACCGTTACTGTAAGAGGTACATTTTAAGAGCCAACGGTAGACATACAGCGAAAAATTCGAATTTCAAACAGTTTTTTTGTCTGTGCACCTAGCTCGGGTAATTATTGTAAATGATCACAATATTTGCGACATTCCAACAATATTCTTTATATTATCACATCAATAAAATAACCGATAACGCGCCTCATCGCTTACATATCCCGAGAAGTTGCTTGAATTAGTAAAAACTGATTTCTTGGTTAATATAAATAACACAATTATTATTGGTAAACATAATAACGTGATAATATAAACATTAATCTGAGATAGTCGCAAAAATTATGATCACTAGTATATTTCCTTTTGATTCAAGTTAATTTTCATACATAAAAATCATTTTTACGTTATTCATTTCTAAAAAAACCTTGATATGTATGAAAATTAACTTGGATCAAAATTAAATTATTGTTGTAAATTTGCGATGTTGTTCTTATGCACTACTAATGCACTTTCAGTCATTTTACATCTTCAAAATGTTGGTATGCGCAAGCGAGACGGACAACGATCGAACCATATACATACTCTTAAGGCGCTAATCCTAGAGACATGACATATCGAAGGGTATCTAGGATAGGGTCAAGTATCACTCACCGTTTGCTTATCATGCACAGAGTCCGGCGGCTTGCCGGGCAGGTCCTGTACGACCCGCCACAGGCGCTTCCGTGCTTCGGGCGAGAGCCGCCCGCCGCCGGGACGGAGCGCGGCGCCGAATGCACTGTCAGGGGTCGGAGGGTTGTTGTCGACTGAACATCAAATTACTCGGGTAAGTTAGGAGCCGCTAGCTTTTGGCAGGTATATTGCTTACGCGCAACAACTATTTAAATTTAACAAAGGTACTTTTACAAAATCGTGCAGGTAACCTCTATAAATTCTATAATCGAATATTATGGCCCTTCCATCTAGGTATACTATTGAGAAAAATCCGCATAATGCAATATGTTTAACATTTTTCCACATCGATATTCGTTTGTGAACAACATAGTGCCAAAAAAAATACTTTTAAGAAATGCTTTGTTTCTGATTTTATTGTGCGCACCGTTAAATTATGGGATATGCTTCCCAAGTGGAACTTCTCTTAAGGATCATGATCTCGATGTCTTTAAATCCCAAATAAATTGGTTTCTTCTAGGCAAACGCGCCCCATCGTAGACCGCAAGCAACGATCGGTGAACAGGCGAGTTAGCAGTCAAACTTAAGCTTATATACGAATAAAAGTGAATATCTTACAAGGGTCCTGCGGTGTTTTTATCGGGTCAGAGGGCATCTCCCCGCGGCGCACTGCCTGCAGTCGCCGGCGCGTGCTCGGACTGAGCGCAGCCAGGTTGGGCGTCGAGAGGGCGTCCTCTAACGGAGGCGTGCGGAGGACCCCACCTGTTGCGGAATATAAATCAACTATTAAAATGATAGATAGATAGATGAACTCTTTATTGGACACACCTTAAAAGTAATAACAAAGAACAAAAAATTTAAATATATTTCTCATGTACAGACGTTATCAGCATTTTTGCCCAAGCTAGGAAATATCCTGTGTTTTGGCGTAACAATATCCTCCGCCGGACTATACAATTCAAGAATAAAAGTATAAACAAACACTTATCAACACGATATTATAAAACAAAGAGAAAAGTTCATTTGGACTATAAAGAAGAAGAAAAAGATTGATCATAACCTGATGGTAAGCAACGGTATGGCCGAAGATGAAGCACGTCTAGAAGATGTCTATTCACTCTAGCATTGAAGTTTCCAAGATTAAGCAAGGTACTTGCCTTGTTTATCGTCTTCCTTGAGTTCCACGACTCGTTTAGGTGTTTCTTGCGAGTCGCAGCCGAGTAGCCCTTGTCGCGCCATCGCGATGTAGCGCGACGCTGGCGACATCTCTTCCACTGAACATAGTAATCATGCAAACCATGTTTAGATAAAAAAAAATACGAATTTCAAATTAACCCTTCAACCGCATGTGTCGGATATTTCCGACAAAAGCTTTTCAAGCCCATTCCGACAAACTACGAAAAACTTTTGACGGAAGAGTCTGACATCTGTGTCGGAAAGGATTTTAACTATCTGTAATTAAAATCCATTAATAGCCAGTTTCAGGTATTTCCTAAAAAAGCAACAACAAATTTTTTTTACAAGCCGTAAGGCGCCTGTGACAACTCGAAAAATTTTCGTCGAAAATATCTGACCAGGCGGTTAAAAGGATGAATAAATAAATATCGGTGAATATTTCACACAACCCCGTCTAGTCCATACTAAACAACGCTTGTACTATGGAAACTACATGGCTGATAGAATACTGAGTGGGGATCGAATTCACGACCTACAGCTTATCAACTGAGCTGCAAAGCCACTCAAGTTAAGTCAATTACATTTAATCCAAACATTAATCGGGTTCGGCCCACAATGTGCAATTTGCAAATTACAAATAACAAGACAAAATTTATGTTTTGCAATATGTGTTTCCATAATTTATATTTCGTCGTTGCGAATTTGAAATCTTCTATGTGTAATATTAATACAAACACACGGAAGTGTGTGGATTCAGTAACCAAACAAAAATACTATAAAAATATCCGAGAAAAATTTCACACACGAGATTTTAGATTTACATCGACGATTTCTCATAACTAGCACTGTTTAAAATTAGTATCTCTAATGTGCTCATTTCTTTAATTTGAATTCAATGAGATTTGTGTTTGAAGATTGCATTGAAGATGAAACCACAAGTTTCACACACTTTCTTTATATACATTTACAAGAAAAGGATTTACCATTATTAGCTTTAGGAGTTTGTTCTCTACTTGGCACCGAGTTGCGACGTAGCACGTTAGAGGCGGGTGGCGGTAGCATCGCGTTTTCTTTGTTTGTGATACTAACGGCGACATTGGCTTGAAGTGGACTTTCCGGTTTGATCGGCGTGGTTGGCTTCTGTGGCGACGGTGGCGCTGAGAAAATAAATGTTTCATGAAATGCGGCTTAGTTAAATTTTCATTCTCCTAAATTGCATATCTCGTCTCACTAGCCCAACTTCCTAATCAGGGGACGACGACCCCAGGGGGCGTAGAGAGGCCAAGGAGGGCGCAACATATATATATACTTAGTCTGGCCATAAATACTGTTACAGTTAAAAATAAGAAAGATATTACATTTGAATTTGGAATCTGTCATTTTTATACGATTGTTCATTGAGTTTTCTAATTTTGGCGCCAATACATTGTACAATATTTTGCGATATTAAAATGGAGTGGGGTGATAAAGAGAACCGAATCGCTGTGATTGCATTACACAAAGTTGGTATGGAGCCAAATGCAATTTTTAAAACTCTCCATACGCTTGGTATTAGTCAAATGTTTGTGTACCGGGATATTAATAGGTACAATGAGACCTCCTCTGTTTGTGACAGAAAAAGATCTGGCCGTCCACGTAGTGTTCGTACGAAAAAGGTGGTCAAAGCAGTAAGGGAAAGAATTCGAAGAAATCCTGTCCGAAAGCAAAAGATTTTATCTCGGGAGATGAAGATAGCACCCAGAACCATGTCGCGTATTTTAAAAGATGACTTAGGACTTGCAGCTTATAAGAGACGCACTGGTCATTTTTTAACTGATAATTTAAAAAAGAATAGGGTGGTAAAATCTAAACAACTACTGAAGCGGTACGCAAAGGGAGGTCACAGAAAAATTTTGTTTACGGATGAGAAAATCTTTACAATTGAGCAACATTTTAACAAACAAAATGACCGTATTTATGCTCAAAGCTCTAAGGAAGCTTCCCAATTAGTCGACAGAGTGCAACGTGGGCATTATACGACTTCAGTGATGGTTTGGTGGGGTGTTAGCTATGAAGGAGTGACTGAGCCATATTTTTGTGAAAAAGGTATCAAAACATCGCCACAAGTGTATCAAAATACCATTCTTGAGAAGGTAGTTAAGCCCCTTAACAACACCATGTTCAATAACCAAGTATGGTCCTTCCAACAAGACTCGGCGCCAGGTCATAAAGCTCGGTCCACGCAGTCTTGGTTGGAAGTGAACGTTTCGGACTTCATCAGAGCTGAAGACTGGCCGTCGTCTAGTCCTGATCTTAATCCGCTGGATTATGATTTATGGTCAGTTTTAGAGAGTATGGCTTGCTCTAAACGCCATGATAATTTGGAGTCCCTAAAACAATCCATACGATTGGCAGTGAAGAATTTTCCCATGGAAAGAGTGCGTGCTTCTATTGATAACTGGCCTCAACGTTTAAAGGACTGTATTGCAGCCAATGGAGACCACTTCCAATAAGCTTTTATATTTTAAATTGTTTTATATTTATGTATTAAACTAACACACTGTAAAAGTAATAAATATTATTTGCAATAAAAAAATAATTTTTTTCTTCGTGACAATATTTATGGCAAGACTAGGTATATAGTTTCAATAAATACAGATATAAAAGCTAACCACAATTACGGCATTGTAAAACTATACTCTTTTCAACGACAATTATAATTGGTAAAAATCTTTTCGTGTGAGAATCGTACCACCTTAAATAATTGGCCTCTCAGCTCAATTGGTTTGGTAGTATACCTGCTAAGCCGTAGATCGTGGTTCGATACCCAAGCAGAACAAACATTTGTGATGATCATGGACGTTAGTCCTGTGTCTGGGTGTGTCTATCTATCATAAGTATGTATTTACAAAAAAAAAGTATATATGTATTCTATCAGCCATTTAGTTTCCATAGTACAAGCTTTGTTTAGTTTGGACTAGATGGTGTTGTGTGAAATGTCCACCAATATTTATTTATTAAAATTCAAAATTACCTATAGTGTCCCCGACGAGGTAGTCCCTCTCGCTCACCCTCCTGCCTGCAGCAGCGCACGCCAGCAGCCACTCGGCCCTCACGGCGGGGAGGCCCCACTTCACCGCGCCCAAGTACTTGTCCCCCGAGGGAGAGGGACAGATGAGGTGAGTGGACGCGAGTGCGTTCGCTGTGTTGCGCCGACAGAAACGGAGCTGAGTGCTGGAATACAACTTTATAATTGTATTTCCATATCGGTTACCATGAGTTCTATTCGAGGTAGGGTGAGAAGCCATGAGCCTCTCCGTCACTGCGACCCTTGCGGATCTATTGTAACTTTGAGTTGGTTACCATCAGCGGGGTCCTGCTTACATAAATGGATCCAATTCATCATTACAATTTAACAAGACTAATCGAAGGTCCAAAATAAGATAGAAAACTATAGTGTTTTAATGCGAAAAAGTGTCAAACAATAAGTTATTGAGAGAGATAAAGAGAGAGATAGAGAGAGGAGAGAGAGAGAGGATAGTGACAGATACAGGTGAGAGAGAGGAGAGTGACAGATTGAGGAGAGAGAGAGGAGAGTGAGATAGAGAGTATAAATCACTCACGTAGCTCCCAATAGCTTAGCCAGCTCGTCGAGAAACGACCTCTCGTAGCTGCTATAAGTGCTCAAACTAGCTATAACTCCTTTCAGCGGCAAATCATCCGGGTCCAGTGTCGGCAAGTTGACCGGCCGGTGGTAGTACTGGATGGGGAGTATCTCTTGTTGTAGCAGACAATCTTTCTGAAAGGGAACAAATACAAACAAGGAGTATACACAGTAGGTGATAACATAGACAAATTATTTCCTAAAATAATTGTTGTTTGTATAAAGAATGACAGAAATACTGCGATATATCAAAGATGTGTAGGATGAAATGCTTATCTCACCATCTGTGACTACTCTTTCTCATATGGACTTTCGGTCAAACTATAGTGAAAGTTGTGTTGTATTGAATATGTATATGAGCGCAAGCGCACGAACGAAAAAAAAATACAAGATATTAATACCAAAGTTATCTAACATATTTATAGACCATTTCTGCCTAGTTTTTGAAGATATGTCTATATACGAGATAAATTCGTTAAAATTTGTTTCATTTCGATTATGTAATATTAGTTATGATTATGGCGGTAAAAGGTTAATAAAGCTGGATATATGAAGACAATCCGAGGGAACCTTACAAATACACTTTTTGCATGGTTGTTTTGAAGTTAAAACTGCACTTACCAGCCAGAAGACAGTGATCGGTTCAGCGCTCTTAGTGAGCAGCTCGTCAGTGTTGAACTCGAGCGGCACCAGCACGTAGGCGCCGCGCGCGCCGGCCGCGGTGAGCGCGCCGCCCGCCGCCGCCAGCTCTGCGCCTAGCTCGTGTATCGCTTCCTCATCCAGACCCTGCACTTCTATCTTTATACCTGGGGATACAAATAATATGTGCTAAGCTCCAAAGTCTATGGCATCGTCGCAAAGTTGCTAGTTTATCGGTTTTCATCGAATACATTTCGGCGAGTGTGCATCTGATCTGCATAATCGTATTCCCTCCTGCCTTTCTTCTACCGAACGGCAAGAATCACGAAAAAGCGACATCGTTTTATGGAGGCTATTCCAAAAACTCGAATGAAAACATTTTGCTCCACTTTCATTGTACGTACCGCCAAAAAAAGAAAGCCGAAAGGTTCTCGAGTGGAGACCACGCACCGGCAAGCGCAGCGTAGGAAGACCAGCCACGAGATGGACAGATGGCCTCATACAAGTGGCGGGAAGACGCTGGATGCAAGCCGCTTCCAATCGGTCTTTTTGGAAATCTATGACCTCGAACCCAGGACCTGCGGATCGCAAGTCAGACGGTCTCACCACTAGGCTGCCGGGAACTAAGATATAATTTGCGTGTCTTCAAATCGCGAGTAAATAGGTTCTTTCTAGGCGAGCGCGCTCCATCTTAGATCGGCAGCAGTCCCTTAACATCAGACGAGTCAGCGGTCTAGAGGTAGTTTATTTAACACATTTCAATGCAAACAATAGCATACCTGTAAATATCTGTTCAATTTCCTCGGTTGGTTGGTCGCAATCTTCAGTGATGTCCGCGTGTTCTATCCTAGCCGTCTGATTGGGCGCGCCGGGTTCCGGACTCCTCTTCTGTGAAGGCTCTTCGGGTACATGCTCTGAATGAACAAGTATGTATATTAAAAGAAAAACAAAATATCCGACTGCAGAAAAGCAGTTTTTGCAGTCTAACTTACGATTTCGTTGCGCTTGCGTTTTTGTGAGAAAGTATGCGTAAAATCGTTGTAAAAGATTATAAATGCGCATTCTTTAGAATAATTCTAGTAAAATAATTTATTTATTACGAAGTAGTTCGTTTGAAATTACGAAAAAACGCGTTTTTTTTTTTTTAAAAAAGAGATGTATTATTTTAAATAAAAACTACGGGTCACTCACGTCTGTAAGCCGAAAAATCCGACTATAGTTTCAACCGCATTCGGCGGTCTTTTTCAAAGGAGCAGCGCACACGTCACTCTCGGTCGGACAAATGTGTGAAACCCACGTTAGTTTCCCTATATGTATTATTATTATTTACATACATTTAAAATTCAAAATTCAAAAATATTTATTGCACAATAAGTAGGTACATAAACATTATAATGACAGCTCTAATTCCCTAACTAGGTGTAGTTAAACACCTGTATCTTGGGGATTAGTTATTTCCGTGATATTCTATTACAGGTGCAGGTACACTACTACGTCAGTCAAAATGTAAAACGTATTATGAAGCGGGGACAAAATATGAGCAAAATTATATTAAGATTATATTTAAATTAGGTACAAAGTTACATGCCATTATCAAAATCTTTAGTCAAATAGTGTATAAATTTGTAAGTCATTTATTATAGATACTTATAAAATAATTTGGCTCTTCCCACGCCTATTGTGTAGTATCATATGTACGAACGAGTATGAGGGAGAGTATGTAGGATGTGTGTAAATGTCTGTATGTGTGTCTAGACATATGAGGGTGTGTATGTGTGTGTTAGTATTTTAAACAGTTGTTCCATTTCATCATAGGTTAAGTTACTCTTTAGCCATGATTAAATGGGTTTTTTACAATCTGACAAGTTGAGACTATATATATTATGAACTTTGTTGGCCATGTTTTAGAGACGTTTTATACACGAGACTAAGTGCAGCAAAGGGTCGGTGTGCAAGTGCTGTTCTAGTGCGGTGCGTTTCACATACCATGCCATTTCTACGATTTCAGCTGGGGTTGTATGGAAGTGATGAATACATACATACCCACATACATACATATATACATACACCTCCTTCTTACGCAGTCGGGTAAAAATAGACATATCGTGCTTGATTTGCATGATTTCAATAACAGCCTAACAGCATAAGCTCTGTTCAAACAGCTTATTAGAATAAACACGTGTGTTATGGCACATTAACCAATTTTATACCATTTCATAATAGAGGCGTAATATCCTCATTACTAAGGCCAAAGAGAGCCTTAACTGAAATCTTCGGACGCCATCATCTTCAAATAAAAATATATAAATTGTGGTTCTTCTTTAGAGATTCCGATGTGTATAAAGCGTCATCGACATGAATCCGGGGTACCGGACCCCAAGATAAGATAAAATTTACAAAGTCATAGCTAAGCGAGAGGATTAGCAAGTTACAATGGGTAAGCAACAGGAAGCCCAATACCCACCAAGGTTAGATGGGGGAGAGAAGGTATGGGGATTAGAGGGTAGGATGTAATGTTGACTTGCAGTGACAAGTCAGCCCATCGCCTAAATTTCCCTCAAGTCCCTTAACTGACTTTTACAGTATGCCCGGGAAGATAAGTAGCTGGTACATTCTGTATTTATTTTTCTCCCAGTCCAGCATGGAAAGATAGATGCCTCATACAGGTGACAAGAAGACTCTAGTTGCAGGAGGCACGGCCAACCAGGTTTTTTGAGAAGCCCTACCTTCAGCAGTGGAGTTCTTGTAACATAATGAAGACTCACGGCTAAGATAATGATTGACCAGATCATCATGCGCCGCCGGCTCCGGCTCCTCAGTAGGCGGCGGGAGGTCAAGCGGCGCTCGTCGCAGGAGCTGCAGGTTGCGCTTGCTCATCGGTGACGCGGCTTCCACGCGCGCCTTACGAGCTGACTTGGCCGGCGTGCCGGGGTGGCTGTCTATTAAGAACTGGAACGAGTTGAAGATAAATTAAATATCAGACTGGCAATAAATACAATGAAGTCTATTAACTTCGTAGATAAACAGACAACGTTATACCGGCGCGTGACGTCGCGCCGTGGGTCGTACCGTACGTGACGTCACACTGTACACACTCACCTCGGCCTCAGCGAGCGGCCGCCCCGCCTCCACACTCCGCACCAGCCACAGCGCACTGAGCACCGGCACAGCCGGCAGCGTTACAGCGGCGCGTGACGCTGCACCGGTGTCGCCGCACGCTATGTGCGTCACTCTCTCGTGAGGCGCGTCGTACCGCACGCCGCCCGCGCGAGATACTATGGCTTGTGCGCGTTCACGTGCCGTACCTTCGAGACCTGTTATCCAGATCTGAAAAAAGAAACAATCCGTTTTTTTTTTTATATATATATATATTTTTAGTCCTAAAAATACTTAAAAAAAACTTAAAATTTATTTGTATTAAATAAATAGTTAAATTTATCTTTAACGTACGCCAAACTTACTCGGATGTATTTTAATCGCACCTTGATTGCCGTACGCGCCTGAATAGCTGTCGCGAATCGTGGCCGATCGCACATCACTTCTTTCGAGGTATCTTCGAGGTGCGCACGCGTCTGCCGTAGGCCGATAAATGACGCAAATTTTCGAAGAACGAGTATTATCGTACAGGCCACGCATGCGACTGGGAAGCGAATGCCGCATAGAAGAGTGAAGTGGAAGCCACACATTTTCCTCTAACTACATCCCGCGGTTTCCACCCGCCATCCCCCAAAAACTGTTCGTTATTCCGGAATATTAAGTAGCATGCGTGTTATTGTTATGCCTAGATATACTATATCCCAAATTACATGTAGTCTTTTCAGCATCGTGGTGTACTATACCTACACACTTGGCCATAACGAAAACTTAACTTTAAGCAATACTTAACATATCTTGTCCATTTCTTGCTGGCACGTAATGACGTCTTGCGGAAAGAGGACAATGAAATTAAGACATTGATCAATGTTAAGTAACGTTATTCGGTAAGGCCGTTTATTATATAGCTAAGTGACAAATATACAGCTCCCTTCACGAATAAAAATCATGGACTTAATGCGCAGGAGTTGATTTTCAGATTTGTTTGCCGGAAGATTTATCGAGTAGTAGTATCGTGTAGATTTGTAAAATAGAAGAAATTGAAATTATAGAATGTACTGAAAAATAAAATAAAAACAAGAAATATTATATTTGAATTTAAATAATTAAAATTATGTATTTCAAGAATTTTAATTTATTTATGTATTTTCTTTATATATTAAAAAAAAATCTTAGTCTAATTAGTCTTTCCCGCCTCGCTGTGCAAATATCTACAATATTTTTGGGAGCGCATTATATTCGGGACGGCATCTTTATCAAGCAATAATGACCATTTATTATGCACCAAAAACCCACAATCAAATCACTATAACCAAAATTCATCATCATCATCATTTCAGCCACAAGAAGTCCACTGCTGGACATAGGCCTCCCCCATGGGATTTCAAAAAAGACCAGTTGGAAGAAGCCTGCATCCATCGTCTTCCTGCTACTTATATATCTTCTGTCCACTTTGTATCATTACCAAAACTGAGATTTAAAATTTAGGCCTATAGTGGTTCTAAAATATAAGCTTATATAACTCACACAAAAGCCGTCAAAGATAGGTCCAGCCTTCTTCACAATGCCCATGTCAAAACTTTCAAAAGCCGCTGCGATTTCTTTATCAAATGAAGTCTCTGTTGACTTTTTCACATCTTGAGATAACTGCAAAATAATACATAATCTGAATAACATTGGGGTTAAGTTAAAAGTAATAAGACGATAATTATGTCTAGTGTTGGATAGCGAAATACAATGCAATTGTAAAAATATGTAGTGAGCGAGAAAGCTATCCAGTACGTCACATTTTCTTCTCTCTCACTCCCCTGTGAAACAGCCAATTATAGTACGCGTGAAAAAGATACACGTATTTTTTGTCTTTGTCAGTGTAACCGATTGGTGACTGCTTAGTCTCAACTAAGCAGTCACCAAGATACATTTTGTATACACAACATTTCTTGACAGCTTGGTGTCAAATATTACAGAATTTGTATAATTAATATGTTTTTTTTTTAATATATCACAAATTATAACCTCTGGCAGTAATCATAACTCCGTCATTTACAAACTGATTTCAAAATTTATTTATTTTTTATTTGAAAAATACTTTCAAATTGGTCCCATAGAAATTTCATAAGAATCGGTTTAGTAATTTGGTTCTTAAAAAATATAACCTTAAAAATATTTCATCCAAGTAAAGGAAATTGTATAGCATATTTCAGTATTTTAAACCATATTAATTACAATATATGTTTCAAATTTATTACTTCAATACTAAATCACTGCTTATCATCCCAAAGAAATAAAATAAAAATAAGTCTCCAGCATCATATTAACTCTAGAAATCTTTTTTAAACTATCACGGTCATTCATTAAAACACTATTATTATTAACGGTATATTTACGGGATATTTACCGTGGTTCACGTTACGTAACGTGAACCACGGTAAATATCCCGTTAATAATAATAGTGTTCTAGAAATCGACATACCTTCAGTTTACCAGACATTGCAGTTAAGTCAGTCGCCCTCGACTCGTCTACGTGATTTAGTGCTCTCACATTTGTGATTCGGGAAAAATTAAGACCTACAAATAAAAATAAAAAACAAATTAGTATTTTTCCTCGTACTTTTCGATATATCAATGGCGGCATATAACGTCGTCCTGGGGGGTTACGCTCAACTTTTATAGCAATGCAAAGTTGGCTCGCGCTCGTTTTCAGTTTGTTCTTTTTTGCAATTAAGAGTGTGAGAAAGAAGTTCAAATGAGCCAACATTAAATTGTGATATTTTTAACAGTTTCTTTAACTTTTGTGTTACTCTCTTAATTGCTGATAAAGCGAGATAAAAACGGGCGGGAGCCAACTTTGCATCGCTATAAGAGTTAAGCATAACCCTACTGATGTAATTAGCGTTCCCCAATGAAACCAAAGTCCAAATCCATGTCCAATCATCAAATTAATTCATAAAACAACAACAAAATTATTGCTCGCTACGCTCGCTCGCTCACGTGTTTTTGCATAATAAATTTCTTTGTCTAGTTGTTTGTTCATACATTACATATACATTTGACAGCCCTCAAGGCTCACTGGTAGTATGCATGCCTCTGAGCTAGATCGTAGGTTTGATCCCCACCCAGGGCAAACATATCTGCTGAGCATGGATGTTTGTTTTGTGTCTGGGTGTTTATATGTATCATAATATGTAAGTATTTACAAAAATATATATGTATATTCTATCAGTCATTTGGTTCCCATAGCACAAATTCAGTTTGGAGCTAGATGGTGTTATGTGAAAATGTTATATTCATATAAATTATATCAATTTATATTTATATCCATTTATATTTATTTTTTTAAGTTCATATATGAAACAAATAGGTTCGGATGCTATAAAGTTCTATGAAAACGAAAGTTTAAAAAAATTGCGCTTATTACGCTCGTGCATTCATGCTAATGTAGAGTTGTCTTTTTCGGTCTAGCCTCACTAAACCAACTGTATACACTTACTTATAATCACTAAATTGAATGTAGGCCGTCTTCCTTTCTAATGCTAGTTTCCTTATATTATGTTTTTGTGGTGTCATTTAGAATGTTTTTGTTTTGTATTATATTTATTCGCAACACACCAATACAATGGGGTAGAGTCTGGCTAACGAAAGTAGATACTGGATTTTTTTGCAAACTTTTTATATGACAACACTAAAGTGTTCCTACCATCGGATATTTACCCTACAAATTGGGGTATTTTAAGCAGAAAGTACTTAGGAACAATTAATTCCAAAAAGGCATTTTCAAAACAAACTTATTTTAAACATTTTATAAAATGAGTTTTAAAAATTCGTACGTGTGCTAAAATTGTACTCATCGAAAATAAGTATCGTATGTACGTGTTGGGGATCATTTCAAGAGCAACACTAAGCCTTAAGTTGGTCTAATAAATAGCTTAATTAATTAGGTACACTATTTACTAGAGAAAAACTTGGCAAGATTATTTTAAAGAAATTAATTTTCGGCTGTTTTCCGAAAGATTTGGTAAAATCAGAATCAGTGTATGGTATCCCTATCTCTGACGCAACAAGATGGCGTGTTGTTGATGTTTCGTTGTGGTTGACTTGCGTATAGTTTTGTTGTGATATATCCGTGTTAATGCTATAAAAATGAATAAAACTATAGAGTGAAGTGCGAAAACTATTGTTTTGTATGATTTCGAAATATGAAGAGAAAAAGCTTGTGAAACAAGCCGTATTGCGAGAAAACAGGATTGTTTACGTACTGTGACTGATTTTTTAGGTTAGTACGGTCAAAATGTCTTGATATTTTTTTATTTTAAATAAGTACATATTAGTTTTAGTTACTTTATATAATGTTATTGTTCTTTTACAGATAGTCTTGAGGATAATGCACGAACTGCTAAAATAAAACAAGCAATTGAAAAGATCACAGGTTTAGATCAAAAAGATATGATGAAATCGCAGAACCAGTACTTAGAAGAACTATCTTCACTCACCGGTAAGTTTTCACTCAACGTTAATCTTAGACTAGTTTTGTAATACTTGTGTATTTTCTATTATTTCTTAGTTATGAGACTCACGATAATTGACATTTTATTTTATTCTTTTTACAGATGTAAGTGTTATTACATTGAAGAGAATTAAAAAAGAAGGTGCGGTGAACGAAGGGGTCTGGGGGACTCCAGGTAAAAAACGACCTCACCCTTCAAAAGTGTCGAACTTAGATAGTTTCGATATGGATGTTATTCGTAATAAAATAAACGAATTTTACATTGTGAGGAAACAAGTACCAACATTAAGATCTTTGTTGGTAGAGTTAAAAGAAAGTATAGAATTTGGTGGATGTCGTGAAACTCTCCGTCGCATATTATTAGCCAACGGTTATGAATTTAAGAAAAACAAAAATGAACGTTCATTTTTAATTGAACGGTATGATATAGCTGCATGGAGACATCGCTTTTTGCGTACCATTGCATCGAAACGTGCAGAAGGCAAGCCAATAATCTACTTAGATGAAACTTATGTCCACAAAACCTATAAGCCTAAAAAATGTTGGCAAGGTCCATCAACAAGTGGAATAATTGAAAATATATCGTCAGGAAAACGATATATTATTGTGCATGCAGGATCAGAGAAAGGCCCTGTTCCAAACTCATTGTTGGTATTTAGCACCAAATCGAAAATGGCCGACTACCACCATGACATGAATTCCACAAACTTCACCAAATGGCTTCAAGAAAAGCTTATGCCCAATTTGAATGAACCAAGTGTAATTGTAATGGACAATGCATCATACCTGTTGAGGACGCCGAGCCCTGAGCTACGGGAGGACGACCGCGGGACGCGGAACGAGGCGCGGAGGGGGTGCGGGCGAGCCGGCGCGCGGCGCCGTGATTGGAGGACGCGATCGAAGCGTACCCTCGCACATGTGCGCTAGTTGCGGTAGAATAAGTTAGTTTAAATAAGCGTCCATAGAATTTGTATAGTCAGTCTGTTTTGTAACTTCGCACTGTAGACATCGACTTGGAATAAAACTACGAACGAAAAGAGAAGAACATTTTATTTATACAGTCCACTGCACAGGATTCATCGGATCGAGTCCTGAACATTTGGTCCTTCGAGCGCCGGATCGAACGTGGAGCAGCGAGCATTTGTTCCGTCGAACGCCGCATAGAACGTGAATCAGCGAGGATCGGACTCCGCACGTGTTATTTTCTTCAAGTGCCGATCGTACTTAGAAAATAATGGTGTTAACAAGGAGTCAAGCTGACGTCACTGAGCAAGCCGAACTACAGAGAATCGAAGGGGAACGAACAAGACTCAGCAGGGTTCCTCCGGCATCACCCTCGATGCCGGTGGGAGAGGAAGCTGCTGCCAGACCGGAAGCAGCACTTGCCCTCGTCAACCAACGTACGAACATGGAACGTGAACGAGCAGCCTCGCCACAGCACTCGCAAAGAACGACGAACTCTACTTTGCAACTGCGACTGGCAGAACTGGAGGCAGCCGAGAAGCTTGCAGCAATCAAGCGAAAAGAACTGGAAATGGAAGCGGATCTCGTGAAGAAACGCCTGGCCGCGCAGATCGCAACCATCGAGGAAGCGGGCAGCGTACGGGACGAGCCGTTACATTCGAACAGAGTTGAACATCGTCAGCGCGTCGATGACTGGCTGCAGGGTGCCGCCGCTGCTGAACGGGGGGAGCGCGATGACTCATTGCGCCCACATGAAACGGAGGAACGCCGTCGGTTACGCTTCGATACCGACCGCAGAGACCGATCGTTGACACCGACACCGGGCCGGTCTCGCAGCTACGGATCCCAGATAGCTGAAGCATTGGACCGGATGGCCAGACCGCAGCGACGATATAATTGTGATTTACCTCAGTTCAGTGGTGCGGTATGTGAATGGCTACCGTTCAAAGCAGCATATCGTGAATCGACAGAGATGTTTAAAATACTACCTGCAGAAAACGTGATGCGCTTGAGATCGGCGCTGGTCGGGGAGGCGCGGGAAGCCGTGTCCGCTCATCTATACGCGGATACCAACCCCGACACCATAATGGCCACGTTAGAACAAAGTTTCGGGTCACCAGAAGTATTAGTGGACAAGATAATCGAGGACTTACGAAAAATACCACGTTTGGGTGTGTCGGCCAAAGAACTGAACAGTTTAGCAGTGAAAGTGCAAAACGCGGTGTGTGTGTTGCAAGGACTTGATCGGCGTGGTTATATTTACAACCCACAACTCACACGAGAGATAATGCTGAAGCTTACTCCGACAATCAAAAGCAAGTGGTACGACTACGCATATGCGAACAGTGACACCAAGGACCCAGATTTTGTGACGTTGTCGCGATTTTTGATGCGTGAGGCCAACGTCGCGCTACGATACGCATATGAAACCCCAGCATCGTGTTCTATGACCGCAAGAAGCGAAGTAAAACCGAACGTGAATACGAACATAAGAAGAAAAGCGAGCGTCTACAGCACTGATAAGGATACCGAGTGCGAACAGATTGACCGATGCTCGCGATGCAGCAAGCCACACGAACTGTCATTGTGTGCGGATTTTCGAGCGATGAAAATCGATGACCGGTGGAATCACGTAAAAGAAAAGGGACTCTGTTTCAAGTGCATACACAAAAAACACCATCGAGCGCAGTGTAGAGAAAAGCCGTGCGGAGTGAACAAGTGCCGCCGCCCTCACCATGCCCTGCTGCATCAAGATGACAAGACCATGTCGGCGACTATAGAACCAGCCGCGCGAACCGCGGAATCAAGCAGAACAAGCCATGAGGGTGACGTGTTATCAGTAACAACCACCTCCAATGTTACTGATAAACGCGGCGGAATACTACTGAAAGTGTGTCCTATCGTGGTGTCCGGTCCCAAAGGAGAGACGCGATCATACGCTTTGTTGGATGAAGGCGCGACTATAACTCTTATCGACAGTGAATTGGCAAAGAAAGTCGGCGCCGACGGACCCAGTCAACCCCTGCGTATGACCGGCGTGAATATGTCCCAGAACGAAGCTACGAGCAAGCTTGTGACTATTCGGCTACGTGGTGTGAGCGAGACGGCATCATACACCGTTAAAGCGCGCACAGTCAACGAATTAAGACTGCGAGAACAGACTGTACCGAACGCGCTACTACAATACCAACATCTGCGAGATCTCGAAGAGCAAGTGTGCTACGAACGAACACGCCCGCTCATACTCATCGGAAGTGACTACTGGGAGCTCATTGTTTCACGAGAGTTGCGCATTGGCGGCGCAAACCAGCCTGCAGCATCCCGAACGGAGTTGGGCTGGGTGATACATGGAACCGTCCCACGCAGTCTCATCTACAGCCACGAGAGCGTCATGCACATATATACGCCCGATCGACGTATATGCGAGAGCGAGACGCACGATATGCGCCTACAAGAACTAGTAGAGCAGCATTTCAAGATCGAATCCTTGGGTGTCGCTCTCAAACCCCGAGTTAGCGACGCGGATGAACGAGCGGTGAAGACAGTGAAGAAAGTCGACGGCGCGTATGAAGTGGGGCTACTATGGAAACAGCCGAACGTGACTATGCCACCGAGTTACGCCGCCGCCTTAAATCGTCTAAAAGGCATCGAAAAGAAGATGGACGCTGACACCGGTTTTGCGAAGGACTACACCGCCCAGATCGGTAACCTGCTGAGCAAAGGATACGCCGTGCCGTGCGACGGGACCGAAGCACAAAGTCCCATCTGCTGGTATCTGCCACACTTTGCGGTTACCAACCCGAACAAACCGGGGAAGCGGCGCCTAGTATTTGACGCGGCGCATCGAAACAGTGGAGTGAGCCTTAATGATCGACTACTAGAAGGCCCTGATTTACTGCTGCCGCTGCCGGGAGTCATCTTCCGCTTCCGAGAGAGAGAAGTCGCTGTCACCGCCGATATTGAAGAAATGTTTTTGAGGGTGAAGATCCGTCCGGAAGACCAGCCTGCCCAGCAGTTTCTATGGAGAGGAAGCGACCGAACGAGCCCGCCGCGCGCCTACAAGATGACCAGTATGATCTTCGGCGCGGCCAGCTCACCCTTCCTCGCCCATAGCGTGCGCAATCACAACGCGCACGCGCACGCTCAGACACACCCGAGAGCGCTAGTGGCGATAACCAATAGTCACTACATGGACGACCTGGTCGACAGTTACGACGATGAAGAGGAAGCGCGGCGCACTATCAAAGAGCTACGAGAAGTGCACGCTAACGCCGGCTTCACATTGCGAGGCTGGAGTTCAAATAAACCAGGGGCATTGACCGACGTGCCCGATGATCTACGAGCGAACGAGCCTACGCGACTGGGGGGAGTCGCTAGCAACAAAATACTCGGATTATTTTGGAACGCGAGGAACGATGAGTTGGGATTCAACACTGCCATGCATCGAGTGCCAGACGACGTGCGCGCGCAGAACCGCGGGCCCACAAAGCGCGAAGCACTGAGCGCAGTAATGTCCCTTTATGATCCGCTCGGGTTGGTCAGTAACTACACCATCCGCGGAAAGATTATACTCCAAGACTTATGGAGAACGAACACAGGATGGGACGAATCAATCCCGCAGGAGAACGCCGATCTATTTGCTGTTTGGATAAGTCAGTTACAAGAAATAACGAGCCTACGACTACAACGGAGCTACGGTCTAGGACGAAGGACACCTTCCGACCATCACGAAAACGTAGAACTACATGTGATGTGTGACGCGAGCGAACAGGCCTTCGCTACGATAGCTTACTGGCGGATTATACGTCGTGATGACAAGATCGACGTATCACTTGTCGCAGCTAAAGCGAAAGTGGCGCCACGACGCACTCAGAGTATACCTCGACTCGAGTTGCAAGCGGCCGTTATCGGAGCAAGACTGGCGGACACAATCAAGCGAGAACATCGGATCAAGATAGCACGAGTCGTATACTGGACCGATTCGTTGACCGTGCTACAATGGATATACAACGACCAACGACGGTATACACCATTCGTCGCTCACCGACTGGAGAGATCTCTGAACTGACCGACAAGAACGAATGGAGATGGCTGCCGACGGAGCATAACGTCGCTGACGACGCGACCCGGCTGAGTGACACGTCAATCTCCGCCGACGACCGATGGTTCCGAGGGCCATCATTTCTACATGAAACAGAGGACAAGTGGCCGTCTCGGATAACCGACGAAGAAGAAGACAAGGATGTCCTATTTACGACCGAACAGGAAGCATCTTTGTCAGAGTGTCTACCGACGCCGACGAGATTCTCAAAGTACGAGAAGTTAGTGCGCGCGACCGCATGCGTGCTAACATTTATTGATAAATGCCGTCGACGAGCAGCACGCGTCGAGTTAGAACATATCGAGCGCGCCGAACGATTGTTGCTGCGGCACGCGCAAGAAGAGAGCTTCAGTGCCGAGTTCCACAGTTTGAGAAACACTCGCCCGCTATCAAAGTCGAGTCGTTTATACAAACTGGACCCGGTGATCGAGGATGGAGCATTGCGCGTGAGAGGTGGCATTGGAGCATCGAGCGCGCCCGCTGATCTAAAGCGCCCAATAATATTGGACGGGCGGCATCACGTGACTAGACTACTAGTGATGCGAGAACACTGCAACGCCGGTCACGCAAACAGGGAGCGCGTGACGAACGATTTGAGACAACGATACTGGATCATTCACTTGCGACCTACCGTACGAGCCGTGGAACACCGATGCAAGTTCTGTCACACAAGGAAGGCCAGACCGAACGAACCGACACGAGGGGACCTACCACGAGCCCGCTTGGACCCCTACCACCGACCATTTTCTAACTGCGGCATGGACTACTTCGGGCCTATGTTGGTGAAAGTAGGAAGAAGGAGAGAAAGCGGTGGGGCGCGCTGTACACATGTCTCAGCACACGCGCCGTGCACTTGGAGATCGTGAATTCACTTACGAGCAGCTCAGCTATCATGGCTCTACGGCGGATGGCGGCACGGCGAGGATGGCCGTCACATATGTATTCAGACAACGCCACGACCTTTCGCGGGGCAGATCGGGAGCTGAGAGAGGCCTACGAGGAGTGGACTCCCGTCTTGCGCGAGGAGGGGTTACTCCATCGGATGAAGTGGACCTACATACCTCCCGGAGCGCCCAGACACGGAGGAGCGTGGGAAAGACTAGTACGGTCTGTGAAAGCGGCGCTAGCAGTAACGTTGCGAGAACAAGTACCAGCGGAGGAGGTACTACAAACACTCCTGACCGAAGCAGAACACTCCATCAACGGGAGGCCGTTGACGTACGTGAGTGTGAGTGACAGAGACCCTGAGGCACTCACTCCGAACCATTTCCTGCTGGGTTCGTCGAGCGGCCTGCCAACAACGGGCCCCTGCAAAATGGCGGACCTACGAACTTGGCGAGCGAGCCAGGCGCTTGCTGACTCTTTCTGGCAGCGCTGGCTGAAGGAATACTTGCCCACGCTGACGCCACGAGGAGCACCGAGTGATCACTCGAAGAACATGAAGATCGACGACGTGGTCGTCGTAGTCGATCGCACGCTACCGAGGAATATATGGCCGATGGGAATCGTGACGGCTACCTACCCTGGACCGGATGGTGGCGTGCGAGTCGTCGACATAAGAACGAAGAGCGGAACCTTCAGGCGCCCAACATACAAGCTCGCCGTCCTGGAAGCTGCAGAAGAAGGCTGCGCAAGCTACGCCGGGGGGAGAGTGTTGAGGACGCCGAGCCCTGAGCTACGGGAGGACGACCGCGGGACGCGGAACGAGGCGCGGAGGGGGTGCGGGCGAGCCGGCGCGCGGCGCCGTGATTGGAGGACGCGATCGAAGCGTACCCTCGCACATGTGCGCTAGTTGCGGTAGAATAAGTTAGTTTAAATAAGCGTCCATAGAATTTGTATAGTCAGTCTGTTTTGTAACTTCGCACTGTAGACATCGACTTGGAATAAAACTACGAACGAAAAGAGAAGAACATTTTATTTATACAGTCCACTGCACAGGATTCATCGGATCGAGTCCTGAACAATACCATTCTGTCATAATAAATAAAGCGCCCATATCTCAAAATCGAAAGTTAGAGATACAGAATTGGCTTACATTGAATGGTATTTCATTTGAAACATACAATTCAAAAGCAGAGTTGCTCTGCTTAGTAAAACAGAACACACCAGAACCTATTTATGAAGCTGATGAACTTTTAAGCCAAAACGGACATGAAGTGCTAAGACTTCCTCCATATCATTGTGACCTAAATGCTATAGAACTCATATGGAGTCTAGCAAAAAGAAATGTGGGAAGCAAAAATGTAAGCCGAACTCCAAAAGAGTTCGAGGATCTCATAAAACAATCTTTTGAGTGTATTACAGCAGATGATTGGAAAAAAATGACAGACCATGTCATTCATGTGGAAGACAAGTACAAAAGAAGAGACCATATAACTGAAAATAATCTAGAAAGCTTCATCATCAATTTAAGAGACAGCAGCGACTCCAGTGATTGTGACGATTCACTCCATGTTGAATTTTTAGATTCAGATTTTGATTATAGTGATTAAAAAACAGTATAAAAATATATGGTGTTGTTTTCTTTGATACATACTCACATAGATTTACAAATATTTAAACTCATGATAATATTGATACTCATGATAGTGTTTGATAGCCTGTTTGTTCCTTTAATACGCCACAATGGAGTGACGTATCCGTGTGATAATAAAGAGTTAACAAGTGATATAAGCTACTTTTAATCTCGTCATAACGCGGACAAAATTGCAAGCATCCACTAGTAAAATAAAAATAAATGTCAAAGTATCAAAGTGAGTTGTTCCAACTTTCCTTTTTACTTTAGGGCTGCCATGCTGATATTTTTTAAATTTGCCGCGCTTTTTCAGTATCAACTTTCATTAGCCAGACTCTAGTAAAGGGGCGGCCGAAGCGTATGCGGCGCCGGATCAACACGTCCTTACCTCTAGTGTAGTGTATTTACTTACTCATATCCGGTACTCGAGTGGTACTAAGCGGAGATGAGGTGAGGGCCCCCGTAACTTTATACCGAGCGAGCGGCAGCGCCACGCCTTTTGCTACGGAGTCTTTCACCCAAGAGGGCAGCACGACCGCCTTGCCGTACTCAAGTGCTGCTTTGTATTTCTCACTGCCTACGTTGTCCCTGCGTAATAGCAAGTTATAAGTAGGAAATCTAAAACTAAATTGTCATTATACTGCGATACGTCTTTTCGTGTATATATTTATTTTTTTTGCATAATGCTCCTCTATATCTTATTTCGCAAAATAGTTTTTGTAATTTATATTACATAAACCATAAGATTTATGGAATATAAATTAAATTATAACCTTTATAAAAGCAGTGAAAAAACGTTTTCAATCACATTAATAATATCAATATTTTCAAAGTCAGCGCTTAACACTATCTTAAGACCGCCTGTGTATCCTATTTTTAACTTAAATAAATTACCGGACAAGTGCGAGTCCGAGGGTTCCGTACAAACAAGTAAATAAAAGGGGGAAATTATATTTTCCTTCATAAACCGAAAAACATACACACAAACAACATCGTAAAAATATTTAAAAACCTGTTTTAGTTTGTGCTAATGAACCTCTTTCATATGATAACATACATGATACGGTAAAAGCACTTTAAAATTTGGTCCCTCCTTCCTTGGACTAAGACCCAATTTTTTTGTGATTAAAATAAGTATGTACTGTTTTCGGATTCAGTTATAGGTCAACGGAAAGTACCCCATGGGTTTTGATTCCCTTGCGAGTGTCGAAATATGCGTTTTTGCGACATATTCGGCTTTAACTTTTTTTATGAAAACTGAGAAGTTTGATTTCTCTCTCTGCAGCAAGAGATTATGGATCTGTGTATATGGTTTTAATTTCAACTCGATGCCTTCACGTGTTCCCGAGATACAGGTCTTCACAGACGGACAGACGGACAACAAAGTAATCCGATAAGGGTTTCGTTTTTTCCTTTCAGGTACGGAGCCCTAAAAACGACTTTAAAACAATGGAAAAAATACTCACTTATTCAACACAACAACATCAGTAGTTTCACTTTGAAAGGCTCCAGTAAACACTCCCCCATTTTCATTTACTAGCTTCATAATCATCTGTTTTTCTTTCTTAGAGATTCCCGATGTGGTTATTTCTAAATTGGCAAATGGTAGCAACTTGTGTGGCTCAAACTCTGGCGATGATGCGTTGATGTTGACGCGAAGAGAGGCCTCCCACACAGCTTCCACCCAGGTAAGGGACATGATTGGTATGCCTTTTTCTACTGATTTCTGGAAATGAATATCAGAAATGGGATAACACTAGCTTTTCAGATAGAACTGCTTCCATATAAAAACAACTATAATTTCTTTTAGGCAAGCACCCTTATTTGTAGCCAGCAACATCGCTCAGAAACTCGCTTTAGAATTCTCACGCGCATGTATACTTTAAAATATACTAAGCACAGTTGTACACTCAAGATATTTAATAGAATCAAGCAAGCTCAATATCAATCTCACTCACCACATATTTGTCAGATATTACTGTGTTTGATACTAGATGAGTAGTAGCCTCAATTAATACATTATGGTAGATGCCTCCCATCCAATGCACTTTCTTTTCAACGTTTTCCTGAAAAAAGAACCGGACAAGTGCGAGTCAGACTCGCCCACCGAAGGTTCCGTACAAACTAGTAGATAAAAGGGGGAAATCATATATTTTTTTATATTTTCCATCTTATGTCGAAAAATATACATCGTAAACATATTTAAAAACCTGTTATAACTTATGCTAATTAAGCTCTTTCATATGATACCCCACATGATATTGTAAAATCACTTTCAAATTTGGACCCTTATTCCTTGCATAAAGACACTGTTTTTTGTGATTAAATTAAAAATGACCAGTTTTCGGATTTTTTCCTATATGTGTACTTTAACACAATGCTTCTTGTCAAATGTCATAGTTGTAGGTCAACGGGAAGTACCCCATAGGTTTTGATTCCCTTGTGAGTGTCGAAATTTGCATTTTTTACAACATATTCGGCTGTAACTTTTTTTTACGAAAACTGAGAAATTTTATTTTTCTTTCTGCAGCAAGAGACTATGGATCTGCGTATATGGTTTTAATTTCAACACGATACCTTTACGCGTTCCCGAGATAAAGGTCTTGACACCCGGACAGACAGACAGACAGACAAACGGACAGACGGACAACAAAGTGATCCTATAAGGGTTCCGTTTTTTTCTTTTGAGGTACGGAACCCTAAAAATTATAACGAAAAACAATCAAAACCTGATTGTAAGAGATTCAATAAGCACCATTTATCCACAAGAAAAAATATGTTTTAGCGCTATACGTATAATACAATTTCGATGAATTATTTAATTTATTATGGTAACCTTGAATAGATAAGTAGTCGATTTTAAATATTTCTGCATCATGTGAAACTATGGGCATGAAATTAAATAGAAAAACAATAAAAAAAATATCTGACTATATTAAATACAAACCTTCTGCAGCTTAGTAAGACCACTGGCAGTGACAATTAGTCCCCTCATTGCTACAGTATAGATAGGAGCAGGGCCCGATGGTATCGGAACACCTTCTGTCAAGCAGCAAGACAAGCATCTCGGACCTACTAACCTGTAAATAAAAAAAAAATAGCATCAACAATTTAAATTAAAAGAAAAATAAAACACCTGACTGCAGAAAAGAAGTTTTTGGTGTCTAACTTACGATTTTGTCATGCTTGTTGTTGTTGTATGTTTCTTGTGTGAAAATATGCGTAAAAAATGTTTACATAATTTATTAAAAAAAAAAATTACAATACAATATAACAATACTTACAGAAAAACAATAAACATAACTATAAGCTAAAATGTATGCAATGTATGCTGTGGGAATTGAATTAAGTGAAATAAAGCAATGAAATGTGTCATTTTTCATTGTTGGCAAAACTCCATAGAAGCATCCAGTAAAGTCGCCATCACTTTACTGAAACAGGACTCGAATTTCAAAATAACTGTATACGTAATTTAGATTGTGACTTGTACATTTTTAACTGGTTTTATTCAAGAAACTTGAGGAAATCTTAATATTTGACACTGGAAAATGCTCTATGCGGGTCCAAATCCAATTTAAAAAAGACAGGGATCCCATTAACAGTTGAAGTCGGTTTAATTTTTTTCATCATCATCATCATCATCTCAGCCATAAGAAGTCCACTGCTGGACATAGGCCTCCCCCATGGATTTCCAAAAAGACCGATTGGAAGCGGCTTGCATCCAGCGTCGTATTTTTTTAAATTATTTTTATTTACTTATTCATTTTTAATAGTATTTATTATTTTGAAGTCGGTTAAAAACGGTCGTCAAAAAAAAGCACTGAACATGCCTCAATTTTTTAAGGTTCCGTAGTAACTAAGAAAAACCCGTATAATTTCGTTATGTCCGTTTGCCACTTAACATTTTACTCAAAGACCTTGCATTAAAATACATATAAAGGGATGATTTTAAATACTCGCCTTGCCAGAACCCTACTAAGCGCGTGTCTCGACACGGTCTTGCCCACACTTTTAATTAAATTTTAATAATATTACAGATATACCATAATAACCACACTTGCTTTAATGACATCTGTTCCACTGGGGAGTTTCCTTTCCATACATTATCGTGCCACAAATTATCGTGTTGTATAATTGAACTGTCATAAATGCAGAGATTGCAGCGTCAAGTCGTCAACCATTTGTTTGTTCTGTTCTCACGTGATCATTGTTGAGTGATAGTGTCCAAATAAACAAACGGCTCGCTCTGGTTAAAAAAACTGTCTCAGAACAGTCAGATGCTTCTGTAAA
Source organism: Lycia hirtaria (assembly GCA_947563715.1). NCBI lineage: Eukaryota > Metazoa > Arthropoda > Insecta > Lepidoptera > Geometridae > Lycia > Lycia hirtaria. Next base: position 35,235,058 of record OX387375.1, read on the forward strand.
TTACTTCCAAGCTTAATGGGAGACTTCATTTTTGCCTAATGAGAATTCTGGCACTTTCAAACTCCTATCTATGATATTACGATTATGGAAGAGTGCAAAGAAAACTATACTCTCTAGAAGAGTGATTCATACTTTACCAAGTATTAGAGCTATATAAAGTCAAGTCGTAACATGCTCCAGTCATAAGCTGCTACAGTCCGCACTAAGTAATCTGTTTCACTTTGGCGTCCACAATGTCACAAGTAATACAGACATACGTGTTTATAGACCTCGAGACTACCAGTCTGCCAAAGTACGAGAATAACTGCACTAAAATAACCGAGATCAGCATGGTGGCAGTAAAACGGGAACATGTGCTAGAGACCAGGCCCGGGGCGACACCCCGTGTCCAGCACAAGATTACCCTGTGTTTTAACCCAGGGCGTATGATAAGTGATGGTTCCTCTTTCACCACAGGCCTTGACAACTTTCTCCTTGAATACGAACCAACCTTCAATAAGAAAGTGTTTGAAATGATAGATTCATTTCTCAGCATTTTAACCCAACCTGTGTGCTTAATAGCTCAGAACGGCCTCAATTTCGACTACCCTATACTCAAACGTCATTTAGTGCGATTAAAAGTGAACTTTACAGCAGATGTGTTGTGTGCAGATTGTTACCATGGATTTTATCATATTTTGGAAAAACTTAAATTGGACTGTGAAAACTCATTTCGAAGAGAGCAAGAGAAGGAAAAAGAACAGAAAATTCCATTGGTTACAGACACAACAAACGATAAAAAGACTGAAGCATTAAGTATATCGATGCAAGTAACAAATGAGACTACACCAGAATCACAAAATGATATTTTAACTAACCAAATAAACTATGAAAAGACTGACATTGACCCACCACATATATCAATGCAAGAGGTCAATGAAACAACACCAAAATCAAAAACTTTCAGAATACCTGTTAAACCCCTTAAAGGTAAGAGAAGATTGTTTCCATGGGGTGATTGTGAAAAACCTAAAGACTCATATAAATTAAAAGATATATACAATAGAGTTTTAAACAAGTCAGCTGTAGATGCTCATAGAGCAGAGAATGATTGTATGTTTGCTTTAGAAATAGCAGTGGCCCTTTCTAAGCAGTTTGTGAAATGGGTAGATGAGAATCATAGCAGATTCGATGACATTGAACCCATGACTATTGGAGTGCCAATATAATAATGTGATATTTTTTTATCAGATATGTTTAAATTTTATAATAATTTTTATTTTTAACTTATTATTGGATTATTTGATATAATTTAGACTTGTACATTTTGCATATTATTGTGAAAGTTCTGACAGATTGTCAAGTATGGTAGATACAAATGAAAAGATATTGGTGAACATTTCACACAACACAATCTAATAAGATAGATAAAATAGAAGTGATTTAAAAAAATTAAACCAACTTCAAAACAAACACAAAAAGGGAGAAATAACACAAAAAAAATCAAAACTGGACGTCTACCTAAGTAGGTACTTACACCAACTATTTTTTGAGGTTGGTGTCAGGTCCTTAAGTATCACCAATTAAGTCCTATGGAGACACCAACCTCAAAAATAGTTGGTACCTACTTAAGTAGATACCCAGTTTTGATTTTTTTCATGTTATTTCTTCCTTTTCAGTTTGTTTTGAAGTCGGTTTTTTTTTTAAATTACTTATGTTTATTCATTTTTAATAGTATTTACTTGTTTTGAATGACACTAAAAATTGTATTAACAAAACTTCACTGGATAGGTAAGTTGGTTTAATTTTCAAACACACTTCACTACTATTGTAATGCCTTATATTTTTTATGTAATTTTTGCGTTATGAAGTATAACAGATCCTTTTTGGCCGAGCGAGCAAATCTTCTCTGCATCAACTGGCCAAATTTCCTTTCATCTGTCAGTTTGTGATTTGTTTGTATGTTCGTACTCGTGTACAGGGCGTAATTTTGAACCAATTTTGATGAAACTTGGTGTATAGGTTCTATGGATTATTATTTTTTTTTTGTCGTCGGCGATTTTTGATAAGAAAGGTGGTTCCCATAAAAAGAGGGGAAGTTTATTGCAGCGTTAATTACCAACCGATTTTAATAATATTTGGTAGGTAGTTTAAGTACACAATTATTACAACTTGTGGTAAATATATATATATATATATATATATATATATATATTTATATTTATATATAAGAATATACATTATTTTTTAATTAAGGGCATATCCTTTTTTTGTTTAATTGTGTGTTCAAATTAAATTGATCTTTATGGTGCTTAAACTTATGGAAAAAATGTTTTTTGACCATGAAATAATGTCTGTAAAATCACGTAGAATTGCGAAATCGGCCAAAATTTTACATACGGCCTCCTAAGCCAACTTTATGTGGGTATTATGTACAGATGATTCAAGGTGAGCTACAAATAAGCTCTCTCGCGAGGTCTACTGTTCGTAGAACTACTAGTACATAGTATGAGTGATAAACCTACCGAATTTCATTTAAATCGCCCATAGTTTGTATAGCGTCAATGAAACGCTCATATTTTAAAATTAAAAAGTCCTTATCTTGAAAACTACTGAACCAATTTTGATAAAACTTACAGTGACTCCTAAGTTGAGAGATGAATTTTTGCAATACGACTTCTAGTTTCGCGTAATACGTGGACAAACATACATACACTTATGAAATGTGGCACACATGTTTATAACTTTGTCTATACCAGTATAGACTAACATATACAAAAATTGTGCAGTTCTGACAATATTACATACATACAGGTCAAATTGATAACCTCCTTTTTTTGAAGTTGGTCAAAAGATATCAATGTTATTTTCTACTCTTGTCTTTTTGATCCATAAATAGCCCATTGGCATTGTACCAAAGCTGATAAGTCTTTTAGTACTTTCAATTTTATCATTTTTATTTTATGACATTATAATCCTGGTATATAATCTGTATATTCAACATACAATTTATTTTTTTATATTGTTATCTTTAAGTTTCATTCTTCAATTTGTTTTGTGATTTTAAAGGGTGCAATGGTATCTATTTCTATAATATACAATTCTCAGTGTATTTTTTGTTTTATTACATAATGTATTACTGAATGAAACAATAACCAGACTGCAGAATGCAATGTACAATAAGGCCAGATAAAGGATTAAATCTAGTAACCCCACATCAGTCCATATTTTTTTATTGGATTTATTTATTTGATAATAGTCGAGCAGCAGAAGCTGATGAGCCTACATCCTGCAGTGTACTACTGCTTGTCTTTTAGTACAATTTGTTCCTTTGATCCATTGGTCTAGCTTATTTTTTAAATGAGTTGATCGATTTTGCTGTGACAACATCTTCAGGCAACCAGTTCCTGTTGGCATATGGTGTGCTGTATTGGTTTGAGATGGTTCATGCCACAGTAAAATGTTTTGTAGCCTGCTTTCTCTTAAGTTCTTTTTTATATTATACAGGCTTCTTATGTTAGGTAGATTGTAGAACCAATTTAAGATTTATAAAGTTTCAATTAAATCATTCCGCAGCATTATAGTGACTCCAGATTTGGAAAGTATCCTCAAGCAGAGGCCTAATGTGTGTTTTATATATTTTTAAGAATACTTCCAGGGTCACAGTTTGGAATGACTTGCTTATCACATACACAAAAGAATTGGACTTCTTCACAATATACATATATGGAGATATGTTCTTCCCATTTAAAATCTTGGGAGTGATACAACTATCACTCCCAAGTCCTGCTTAGTGACTGAATTTATGACCACCCCATCCAAATAATTCAACTTCCACAGCAGCTTCCTTGCCAAGATGTAGGACACTCCACTTTGAACTATTGAGTTTGACAATCCATTCCTGTATACAATTAAGATCTTGTTGGAATTGTCCAGATTATTTAAGCAATGGGTTCAAAAAAAGTTTCTGTCATCAGCGAAGAAGGCAGACTGGCTTTCAATGATCTCTATAAGATTCCAAGAAGCTAAGGAGCAGTTACTGATCCCTGCAGAACACCACTGGACCTTTTGAGAGAATTCTTTGAATTGAGAATTCTCTATCGACGATTAAAAAGGTCCTTGGAAGATGTGTCCTTTCAAGAAGTTTTCCAGCCATTTGAGTAGCTTACCACTTACATCAACACGTTCCAACTTGATCAGCAGACGCTCCATAAAGGACTTTATCAAATGCCTGCTCAAAATCCAAATACATCACATCCACAGGATTTTATATGTATCCGCTTCAATACTCCAGGCATGAATACATTCCAGTAGGTCTTTTTTCCACAAAACTATGTTGCTTCGTTGATATTACACACTGTTTATTTAGGAACTGTGTCAGTTTGCTACATAAATTTTTTCCCATCAACTTGACTACAATTATTAAGCCTTATTGGCCTAAAATTATCTGCTTTTAGCTTATCTCTTTTCTTGAGTGACTATGGCACATTTCCAGTCTTGTGGAAGGTATCCCGTTTCAAAAGATGCATTCATTAAATCAGTAAGGGCAGGGGCGAGGTTATGATATGAACACAGTTTTGAAGGATACACACTGGCAACTGGTCTGGACCAGGGGATAACTCTATTTTCAACTTTTTCGCTTTCAGAAAAATTAATATCGCAAAGTCTCCTCTATATGAGGTACTGAAGAAACAATTAAAAAATTAATCAATTAATTAAGTAAAGCTCAAAAAATGGCTCCTCGAGCAGTCTTTTTATAATGTTAACGAATTTTTTTAACACTAATATTTGACATTTTTCTATTATAATTTGTACTTCCATTGACATTTAATAATTCAATCTAATTATTTTTTACTTTTTGACATGATTATTATTATTGTAATTTGTTATACTATTTACACAGTATTATTTGTTTTGTTTTTATGCTTACAAATAGTTGTAAGCTTATACTTAATATTTTATTAGTATTTGTAAAAACTTGACGTGTAAAATAATATTTTATGAATAAATATATGAATATGAATTGTGTAATAATTAACAGCAGCTTCATTCGAATAAACTTTTTCAAACTCTTAAGGAAAAACATCAGCAATGTCGGATGGTTCAGTTACCAGGTCCCCATTATGATTTCTAATTGCTGGAGGAATACTGACTTTAGTTGATTTGAATTGCTGAATGTGAGAGTAAAAGGCTTTGTCACCAAGACCTAAAATCTTAGCTTCATAGATGCTTCACTGCTTTCTAGATTAAACAATACATTTATTATTTGCTTCTCTAAACTTTTTGTAGTCATCTTCATTTAAGGACATCTGTGTAGGTCCCATAATTATAATATTTTTAAGTGAATCACGCTAAGCTCCTCACGCTGTTTAGGTGTTTTTTAAATTCTTACATTGTTGCCAGCCTCACTTTTATGCTTTAGTATCCATACGGCGGCGCGGCGACCTCACGGGATTTGGAAACGATCTTTACCGGTCTCTCCTTTCCTGGTTCTCAACGGCCGAACCGCGACACAGAAACAATCTTAATAATCCGAGTAATCAGTTCCATTATTGACGTCCTGGTTTACCCTCGCTTCATCATACGACATTCTGTACTTGCCAATGTCCAAGCCACTCTTTTCTATGCCGAACAATACCACGTTAATCACTCTATGCTCTCACTCTAACATCTCCTTTGTGACTGCATTCGTAGCCGTCATGCATGACGGGTAGCCACATTGCTCTTTATTCTGCTACTGTAGCTTATCAACAAAAATGACAAATATTTTATAATCACTACAATTTCGAATACTACTTAATTACTTTACGTATGACGCTGTGTACATAGACTAAAATGTGTTGAGTCTATTTGAATAGACACTAGGTCCAGGATTCAACCAAATAATGATATCATGGCTGGTAAAGTTATTATTTGTTGTGCTATCTCACAAAAAAATATATAGAAAAGATTTTACAAAAAAAAGTGCCTATAATATTTCATAAGTACAATAATGTTATAGTTAAATGTACTTTACAGCAACTATTGATTTTATCAGATTTCATTCACATAATTTATTATTGTATATGGATATCTTAATTGTGTTACTAGTTCTAACTCACGACAGTTAATGTAGTTATCGGAAATGTGTACAAATTTTCAGCGCTCAATTTCTAGACAAGTACGACATCTTGGTAAAGGACGCCCAAGATACAGGCCTAGCCTAGTTTGGGGTCCATTGTAACTATCTTATTAATATTAAGCGGATTGATAATTAGATTTGTAATTTATACACTGATACTATTATGGAAATAAAAATTATCATTTTAACACCTCGGATGCCACGCAGACTGGTCGATTAACCAGGAATGTCTTGCGGACCGCTCCGGTCATCGGCGATGACCGGAGCAGACATTCCTGGCCAATCGACCGCTGTCCTCTCCGGTTCGCGTGGCATTCGAGGTGATAATAGATTCACTCATCACAATCAGTCAAGATGACTAAAAGTCTAGGTAGTCTAGCTATTATCTCTGTATTTCTTTTTCTGTATTTGTTTTCTTTTAATAAAGAGTTATCTATGCTATATAATTGTATATCTATGTTTAGGCTACCTGAGGTTACACCTGAAAAATATTGCCTTTCTTTTTCAACAGTTAGTAAAAAAGACAATAGATAGAGAGGCAAAGCTACATTCATAACATTTTAAGTTAAATTAAATACTCACAAACATTTAGTTACTCTGAGTTTCTCATATAGTTCTCCCTCGAACTCTGTCAACACAAATACATCTCTCTTGGTGAGACCTTGGAATTTTTTCCACTTGCTTTCATGCTCCCACGTTACTTGTAAGCCTCCTCTACTGTGCTGGTCACAGGTCTGTAAATATTAAAAATAAGTGGTCAAGACCATGTCGAGACATGCATATTCTAGGGTTCCGTAGGTAATGGATAGATAGATAAACTCATTATTGTTTACACCTTAAGTAAAACACAAATTACATAGCGAAAAGGGCTTAAATGCTAGTAAAACAACAGGCGGCCTTATCGCTAATAACTATATCTTCCAGGCAACCTTGAGATGGAGATCTGATGATAGTAAATAAATGGTAGGGTGTTTAACAAGAGAAGAATGAAAGAGATAATACTGTAATTTAAAACTACTACTAAGCTACTTGGGGAGTATTTTTTGTTAAGACAACTTTACAAAAAAAGGTCAATGACATCAGTACTATAATCTCATAACTGTTTTAATATATTTATTGCTATATATCAAATAGTTGTGATCACAGTGTTGAAAACAATTTTCATTGAAAGTATTTAATATAGTTTTCTATTATGATTAATCACAAATTTCTAGGTCCAATAGTTTAGAAATGCAGGGGGACACAGAATCTTTTCACCTTTTGCAGGCAAAAACTTCTCACAAAGAGAAAAAAATATATATTGACCCTTAGATTTAAGTGACCTATTCAACGATATCCCACACTATGTGGGTGGGGTTGAAAAAAAATATAATGCCTTCTTTAAATGCATGGAATTATTTATTATTATTTGTTTTATTACTTTTATTTATTTATTTGACAACAAGATGTGGGCTAATAGAATATAATAATAATAATTTGACAAAAGCATTTTGTAGTAGTTCACAGAACACATTTACATGACAAATTTCGTTTATGTAGGACTGATAGTCTCCAAGTACTTAAAATGACTGGTACACGGAGAGACCTACATTGTGAAATTATAAGGGTCCCTCATAGTTACTGCGGAACCCTAAAATGGTTATTCGTCTAGTCAATGTAATTATTTTAAGCATTATAGGTATAAAGAGTCTAGCTTGCTTCTTATGGTCTCCAGTTTTACCCATGTGGTGATGGTGTTCACGAAATGTAGCCTATATCCTACTCAATTATTCAATTACATATACAATACATTTAATTATGATCCATTTAACTGTTTAATTGTGATAAAGTAATAATAAAATTGAGACCGAGTCACACTCAGTACACTCACTGTAGTTTTAAGATTTATTATTCTGGTTTAATGAAAGGGAATAATAACAACAACAAAAGTGAAAAGTACCAACATAAACTTTTGAATGTAACTAACATCATACCTATTCATATTTTTTTAGCTATCAGTATGAAGGTAGGTACTTATTTTAAGGTACATGCCTTCTCTCATCAATGTTTTGATAGATTTTCATGTACGCGGTGAAATGAAAATTAAATTAAATGAGATTCGTTCTTTAGTTTCGGAGTATAATCAGCTACAATTTTTAGGTTTATTTTCTGTTTTCCATAAATAGGTATGTAGCCCATGCATATCGTGAATTCAAAATAACACTTACGATGTACGCCAACTGCATATCCTCAGTGCATTCATTCTCACTACGACAATCTTTAGGTATGATAAATCTTACTTTAATGTCTTCGTTCATTTTTTTGTTATAGTACAGCTGTAATCATAGAAAAGTATAACCGTTTACTAAACGTAAACAAGAAATGTAGGAGATGAATGTTACGAATCTGATTTTGGCGGCCATTCGGCCATTTCATCAGTGCTGCCAACTGTACTGTCATGTATATAGCTAGATTTGACCCCAAAAAGTAGCTAGAAGTAGCTAAGGGAGGCAAAATAACCGGCCAAGTGCAAGTCGGACTCGCGCACGAAGGGTTCCTTACCATTATCTATAAAAACGGCAAAAAATCGCGTTTGTTGTGTGGGAGCCCCCCTTAAATATTAATTTTATTCTATTTTTTAACCGACTTCAAAAAAGGAGGAGGTTATCAATTCGTAGTGTATTATTTTTTTATGTACACGAATTTCTCGCTCATTCGTGAACCAATTTTTGTGTTTCGTTAATTGGCGTATAGAGAAAGCTCCCAAGTTGGTTCCATAGTAAAATTATTTTAGAAACATTGCTTTATTACTTTTTGAAACTCAGTAAAAGTAAAAATATTTTCATTGGATTCCTGAGTAAGTGTGTCAGATTATAGAATCGCAGAGTTCCACTGACTCGGTTTTCTTTGCAAAAGTGTCAAATGTTGAGGTTTATCGTGTAAACATCTGCACATTTTCTAATCTGCGATGACGAAGTATTTGACATTCAATGACAAATGTCATTCTTGAAAAACAAACGAGCGGGTGAAGAGAGGTCTCTTTAAAAAGTTTACAATCGTGAGTGATTTAGTGAGCTTGAAAAGTAAAACCCACTTACTCATCCAATGTGCATATGGAGAAAATAGAGCACTTCGACGCTTGAGCACCTTGTTTAATTATTGTCCTTACTAATATTACAAGTAAACGAAATAACGTAAACTGAAGTCGGTTGTTTAAATTTTTTAAACTATAAAATTATTAGTATTTGTTGTTATATCGGCAACATAAATGCATTATCTGTGAAAATTTTAACAGTCTAACTATCACGGTTCATGAGATACATCCTGCCCCCGTATTCTGAACCCATTTGGTTTCGGAATCGATTCGATTTGAATATCTCCGGCTCTGTCATTTTCATAGAGAATGACAGAGATGGAGATATACAAATCGAATCGATTTCGAAACCGAATGAGTTCAGAATACGGCGGCTGGTGACAAACCGACAGACAGACAGCGGAGTCTTAGTAAATAATATGGTCCCGTTTTACCCTTTGGGTATGGAACCCTAAAACCAAATATAGTGTAATAGAAATTATTACTTACTAATAAATTTTATTAAGATAGATCGGTTGATAAATTGATTCATACAGGCAGTATGGACACAGTATAAATCAACAGAATTATGTTGATAAATTGATTCAAATAAAGTCGAGACTTCTAGCCCAGGTTGTTCAATTGTTGACTCGTAAACATCATCATCTCAACCATGAAAAGTCCACTGCTGGACATTGATTGGCTGAACCCATAGATTTCCAAAAAGACCGATTAACGACCGAAGCGGCTGGTCCATCTCGTGGCTGGTCTTCCTATGCTTGCTGTGATTCGCAATTATGTATTCGCCCTAAATCCTGAAGTTTTCCTGAATCTAACTAAAAAGTAGCTAAGTTGGCATCACTGCATTTCATTCCATTTGACTTTGCCACCATCAAATTGTATTCTTCTTCTTTTTTGTATTGGACCCGCATTAAAGCATTTGCCATTGTCAAGTATTAGGATTTTTTCAAGTTTCTTGAATAAAACAAGTTGAAAATGTTCTAGTCACAATCTAAGTCACGTATACAGTCAATTTATAAGTCGAGTCCTGCTTCAGTAAAGTGGTGGCGACTTTACTAGAAGCTTCTATGGAGTTTTGCCGACAACGTAAAATCACACGTTTCACTGCTTTATTTCACTTGCCCAAAATCACGCACTTTATCGAACACTTAATGAACAAAACACCACCATTTTTATACCATTAATATTCAAAATAACACAAGTTTAGGAAAATAAAACCAAGCAACAACACGTTACTAAGACGTTCCCGCCAAAAAATATCAAATTTTATTATTCATATATCATGTTAGTTTTTAGGGTTCCGTACCTCAAAAGAAAAAAAACGGAACCCTTATAGGATCACTTTGTTGTCCGTCTGTCCGTCTATCCGGGTGTCAAGAGCATTATCTCGGGAACGTGTAAAGGTACCGTGTTGAAATTAAAACCATACGCAAATCCATAGTGTCTTACTGCAGAAACAAAAATCCCATCAAAAACATAAATGTGAAATGAGAGCCATGTTCAATTTATTTATTTATTTATTTACAAAAAACTGTCAGAAACTTACAGTCTAAACCAAAACAGGAGTTGTATACAATGTTGTATTAACATTTTATGATTTGTACAAAATAAATCAATATCTGGTTGGCGGATAGTGAACCACCTGAGCAGGTCTCCACGGATGCCGGCTTCGTACAGCTTTTGGAGAAGGATGGAGTGGTCGATCCGGTCGAATGCCTTGCTGTAGTCGGTATAGACAGCGTCGACCTGCCTCCCCCCCCTCCATGCCCGCCGTTACCGCATCAGTGAATGAAACCAGGTTAGTGGTGGTAGACCTACCTTTAAGGAAGCCATGTTGCTGTGGCAAGAAAGATAATTTAAGAGCGGCATACAGTTGGTCGTGGACGATCCTCTCGAGCACCTTAGCCAGGACACAGAGCTTCGAAATCGGTCTGTAGTTTGTTATTCACGCTTAGGGCCTTTCTTATGGATAGGTGTTACAGTAGCGGTTTTCCAGATTTTAGGCACAGATCCGTCTGCAATGGACTTTTTAAAAAGTAGTGACACAGGAAGAACTAAACTATCTGCACAACTCGCTCTAAGGTAAGGGTGGAGGCCGTCAGGGCCGGCCGACTTATTGCGATCTAATGATTTTAGTAATCTCGACACAGTAGCAGTAGATATTTCGACCGTGGAGATGTCGGGCGCCGACCGGACAGCCTTAGACCTGTGGGCGGTGGGGAGCGGGGCGGGAGCCGATGAATGTAAGTAATTAGAATTTAAAAAGTCACCAAATGCACAATTATGGTTAACTATCACGAATATATCTCTATCGCTATCGCTATCGCTTTCGATATCGCTATAGCTATAGCTATCGCAATCGCAATCACTATCGCAATCGCAATCACTATCGCTATCGCTATCTCTATCGCTATCGTTATCGCTATCGCTATCGCTATCGCTATCGCTATCACTATCACTATCGTTATCGCTATCGCTATCTCTATTGCTATCGTTATCGCTATCGCTACCGCTTTCGCTACCGCTATCGCTCTCGCTATCGCTATCGTTATCGTTATCGTTATCGATATCGTTATCGCTATCGCTATCGCTATCGCTATCGTTATCGTTAACTATCACGGCTAAGTAGACTTTACAAGTAATTGATTAATAGTCGATTAACTTAAAATAATTACTTAGACAAGTCATAAGTGACCTACGACATAAGTTAACTAATACATGTTCGTAGTACCAAACAAGAGACCCTGTTTCAAGACCTGTTTGAATTCGATCTATCCGTTTACGAGCTACGATGCCACAGACAGACACGTAAAATTTATAACACCCCTCTTTTTTGGTCGGGGGTAAAAAAATACATAATGTTGTCTTAATATTCTCAGTCGATAAAATGTTTCTTTGTAATCAGTAATAATATTAGTAATATAGTAGTTGCGTAGTCTTCTTCTCACCCCTCTTTTTTAGGAGTGGGGAAACGGTGTCAGGGTATAGCCATCTGACCCAGTCTCGTCTACGACCTGCATTCTGCTGCGGGTGTGTTGACCAAAAAGAGGGGGTTATAAGTTTGACGTTTGACGTATGTATCTGTGTATCTGTTCATCTGTGTGTCTGCGGCATCGTAACTCGAAATCGGATGAACCTTTATATTTATTTTTTTGCAAAAAGAGGATTTTATCGAGAGTGTTAATAGTTAACGGATATGCAGATAGCCCTCAACTGTTCGAAAAAAAAAATTAAGGTTCCCCGTCCATCCAGCCGTCTCGTTATTAGAAGAACGTTCAAACTTCCATATAGTACAAATTATGGTCAGCACTCATCTTTGTATCGCCTGTGTAACTCTTACAATAGAATCTGTTTTAATTTAGATATATTCAATCCATCTCTGTACTCTTTTAAAAGACTATTGTCAACGATTTTAGTTTAGGTTATATACAGTGCTTATTTTATATTATTATTAACATAAATTAATTTTTACACAACAATATTCTTAATGCATGCTGTGTTTACTCAGAAGAGCTCAGTACGATGCTCGAAGACCTCAATAGAGATTCCCAACGGGTGGGCCTCAAAATGAACATGGACAAAACGAAGGTTATGTCGAACGCCCATGTAGTGCCCATCCCAATATCTGTGGGGAACTTCACTCTTGAAGTTGTTGACGAATACGTCTACCTAGGACAGACGGTCCGATTAGGCAGGTCCAACTTTACGAGGGAGGTCAATCGTCGTATCCAACTCGGCTGGGCAGCGTTCGGGAAACTTAAAAGCGTCTTCTCGTCCAATATTCCCCAGTCCCTCAAGTCGAAAGTTTACAACCAGTGTGTGTTACCAGTGATGACATACAGCACTGAAACGTGGTCCCTAACTATGGGCCTTATAAGGAAGCTCAAGGTCACGCAACGAGCTATGGAGAGGGCTATGCTCGGAGTCTCTCTCAGATCGAATCAGAAATGAAGAGATACCTAGACGTACAAAAGTCACCGATATAGCACAGCGGATTAGCAAGTTGAAGTGGCAGTGGGCAGGGCACATAGCACGTAGAACTGATGGCCGATGGGGCCGAAAGGTTCTCGAGTGGAGACCACGTACCGGCAAGCGCAGCGTAGGAAGACCAGCCACGAGATGGACAGACGACCTTATACAAGTGGCGGGAAGACGCTGGATGCAAGCCGCTTCCAATCGGTCTTTTTGGTAATCCATGGGGGAGGCCTATGTCCAAAAGTGGACTTTTTATGGCTGAGATGATGATGATGATGCTGTGTTTACAACTAGAAGGGCGTATACATTTCTAGTATGTTTCTATTTAAATATAATTTATGTTTCTATATATGTCCAGTTTTGTAAGCCAATAAAAAAAAAGAAAAAAAAAAAGAGTGTTCTTAGCTATGTTTTATCAAAATCTGTTCGTCTGATTTTATTTGTCGGGGTTTTTGAGTTTTCTAAACTATACTTGTAGGTAATACAGATACGTACGAACGGTGCCAGTAAATCACCATCACAAAATCGTTTGTGTGATGTCACAGTCGTTACCAGAAACGCAAGGTTTTCATATAAACGAAGTGGCATGCTTCATCTATTTTTACAAACTATTTTTTTTCTTCTGAAAATGCCTCATTGCAAGCAAGCTCTGTATTTTTGTTTATTGTATTTGGATTCGCTTACAGCATTTGCCAGTGTCAAGTATTAAGATTTCTTGAAGTTTCTTCAATAAAACAAATTAATGTTCTAGTAACAATCTAAGTCATGTATACTGCTTATTTTCAAATTAGAGTCATGCTTCTGTAAAGTGGTGGTGACTTTACTGGAAGCTTTCAGTAATGTATTGTATATAGTTTCATGCCAAAGAGTTTTTTTATTTCCACGCACATTTTAGTTTGAACAACTCAGTACAAGTGCCTAGCGCAACAAAATAAATTACGGTGTTATAAATTATGATGTTGTACTTTATCGTGTGTATTGGCCTAAATTTATCATGCTGTATATTATTGCCGAATGGTTTTTTTTGAAGTGCTGCCAGATGCACTGTAATTACAGCAGATATGCTGTATATTTGCACCATCTGCTGGACACTGTATTTTTTTAAATACAGTGTATGAAGTCACTGTATTTTTTTCTATCAACAATATTTGATGTATTTTGTAAGAAATTAACACGATTAACAAATGCCTTTAATTTTTTAACGCAATTTAAACTTTCCCCTAGTTGTCACTGTCAAACAACGGAATAATATGCGAATTAAGCAACTTTTATATCTTAATGCGATAGCAGCGTGCAGTCTAGCTAGTGATAACATAAACATACACGTTGACATACAAAGATTATAAATGACACGAATAAGCTATATGTATGTACGCAAATTTTACTAAATAAGGCGAATAAGACATGTCTAAATTTTATGTAAAATTTTATGTTAAGACATAGCTAGGTTTTAACATAAAGTTTTACATAGTAAGTAGGTAGTAGTAATTTTATACGTAGGTAGTTACGTAAATACAGCAAATATGAGTAAATACTTGTTATTTAGTAGGTAATATGTGAGACTATTAAACTATTTGTACGTAAATACCATTATTTTCTTACTTAACCGACAATATAATTCTACTGTAAATTACGCTGCATTTATTTTTAGAACTGCCGTATATTTCTAGTTGATTTCTATTAAATACCGTATTTTGAGCGCTACGTCTACCTACTGTATTTTCACAATTTCGATTTGGCAACACTGGTTTTTTTGGTTTGATTGGTTTACATATTTGTAAAAAATTGAATTAGGTTACTGAAAAATGTGCGATTTTGCGAGCATTTCATAGATTTAAACTGTTATTCCTTGTTAGCTGCCAGCATGCTGTACGACGATTTCAAACCCATTGTGGATTTAGTGCTAAATAACTGGACTGCGTTACAACTCGCTGTCGAACATGGCATGGGAGCACCTGGAGGAGAAAAGGTAGTTTTTTCAGCAATATACCTTTGATATTCCACATTATTTACTGAACATAACTAATATGTAATAGTAATCATATTTTGTAGTACTGAAAATGAGATAACATGTAGTAATTTATTAGTAAGTAATCAATACTTACAGAGCTTACACTTACTGAGCAAAAAATAAGTCAGTAGTCAAGGATACCGGGATACACTATTCCATTCTGCGTTTGATACAGATTGTAGTTAATTCTGAAGGAACCATTAAATTAATAAAAATTATTTAATTCACTTAATTAATAAAATATAAACAAAAATTGTATGTAATTTCATTCAAGTTTATTTTTTTTATTAAGTGGTGCCTTGAGAATTACTCTTACTCTCCTAATAGTTGTTCTCCATATCTGCTTAAAAGATTATGTAGAAGTAAGATATGTATAACATATGTATAACACAATAACTGCTGAGGTATGTTTTAAATGCTCTCAAATCTCTGTGTGTTTTTTCACACCATTGTAAAGAAACTTGAGCCAACACGCCTGGCATGTGTAGCTGCACCTTGTGAGAGTAGAAAAAATACAAGATACATGTTATCAGCAGCCATCTAGTTAGCTTTGCTTAGTTTGGGCTAGATGGTGTTGTGTGAAATGTCAACAAATATTTATTTTATTTATTATTTATTGTGTTAAAAAAAAACAAACTAATATTACTATTTTCAGACTGCTCAACTGATGTCAGTATATGTAGCAAGATATTGTGTTGAGAATGTTGTATGCGTCGATGATCTCACAGAGGTGCTGGAAGATTTAATGGATGAAGAATTTGACACTGTATGCCATGACAATTCACCTAAAGGTAACAAAGAATTGTATAGTATTGTAGATAAAGTTGCAATTATAGTAGTTGTTTATGCGGAAATCCAGCAGGTATAATTTGTTTTTGAGGCAGTAGTATTACTCAGAATAAAATGGTGCCTACGTATTGTTACTTTGGATTACACGCTAATTAGGTGAAGCCTAACTGGACAGTATCTCTGCTTAAAATACTGAAATTAATAAATTTTTACTGTAGTATAAACCAAAAGCTTTGTTGATTGTCCAGATTAGAAATAGTTAATTATATCAATCATAACATTGTAACTAAGTTTAACACTGTCTCATTTAGCCCAGGATGGAGGCATATAGATTAGAAAGGGAAATCTATATATCTCACATTTAGGCTAAGGTTGTAGATGATGTGCCAATAAAAAGCTGTTGATAAAATAATAGAGGATTATGGGATGGATTATATAGTCAGAAACACAGCCATGTCAAGGGTCATCTAGCCTTCAGCCCATCCATATTGAGCTCAGATGATTATTTGGTTGCAGTTTATTGACATTTACACACTTCTTAGCAGTATATGTAAAGAATAGTAGCATCACTAATAAATGTGATAATATATTCTGATTAATTGTAACTTTATATTGTAATTCCAGAAATAGCCAACTGCCTCTTAACATTTCTGACAATGCTGAAGGAAGGGAGACATGATGAGCTGCGAGCAACAATAGAGGCAATGCCTAAATGTCAGAAATGGCTAAGTCAGCCAGTGCATCCATCGGTGCCTCCTCAAGTAAGTCATGTAAGAAATACAACATACAGCAATACAAAAACTAACATTAACATTAGCAAGTTATACTAACTAATGGGATGGGACTCGAATGATTCTAAAATTTTTGAATTCTAACATAAAATATTGGCTATTATAAACATACTATACTAATCATAAAACTGCTACTGGCCCTGCTGTAAATAAATGGCTCTGACGTTTAAGGCACAGCGGTCTGGTATGGTAAATTCAGATGCCTTCCCCCTTATCTGCTGTGCAATTCACCAAAATGTGAATACTACACAGCCAGATATGCTAACCTCCGAGATCTCTAAGCTTTCACTCAGAATGTAAAAGATTTAAGAGAACTGTTGTCGTGCGATCTCCCTTACAAATAGGAGAAAACTGTTTTCTACCCCTAACATTAACAGTAAACACCCTCTCATTAACTGATTGCGGTGTTTTTTTTATCTGATTTAAATCATAAATGTCTATGCCTCCAAGGTTTGCTTTTTACAAATTTCATTATAGTTCTGAAGTCCAAAAATTAAAATTGTAAATTTTGAAAAAAGCAAACCCTTAATGGCAAAGCCTGGACGCTTTGCCATTATGGTTTCAACCATATGAAAACGGAATGTTCGAAATCGGATAATATTTAGTGGTGGAATTTTTTTTTTCCTGTTGCATGAAACACGCGTAATTTGCTGGCAAAAGATCGCGCAACAACGATTGCCGTAATAAGTAAAATTAGAGTAACCTAGAGATTTTTTACGCCATATGCAGATCCATAGTAAATCAAACTTCTCAGTTTTGATAAAAAAAAGTTACAGCCAGAATATGTTGCAAAAAACGCATATTTCGACACTCGCAAGGGAATCAAAACCTATGGGGTACTTCCCGTTGATCTTATATAGATGTGTGAATTACATGATAGTGAAATTTGGCAAGAAGCATTGTAGTATTGTACCTAAAAACCGTATCATGTGGGGTATCATATAAAAGAGCTTCAGTAGCATAAGCTAAAACAGGTTTTTAAATATTTTTATGATCGATGAATGATCGATTTATGAAGGAAATATAAATAAAACCGGACAAGTGCGAGTCAGACTCGCCCACCGAGGGTTCTGTACAAACTAAATAAAAGGGGGAAATCATATATTTTTTTTATACTTTCCTTCATAAACCGAAAAATATACATCGTAAAAATATTTAAAAACCTGTTTTAGCTTATGCTAAAGAGGCTCTTTCATATGATAGCCCAAATGATACGGTTAATTCACTTTAAAATTTGGGCCCTCATTCCTTGCATAGAGACACTATTTTTTTTGTGATTAAATTAAAAATATCCAGTTTTCGGATTTTTTCCTATATTTGTACTCTAACACAATGCTTCTTGCCAAATTTCATAGTTCTAGGTCAACGGAAAGTACCCCATAGGTTTTGATTCCCTTGTGAGTGTCGAAATGTGCGTTTTTTACGACATATTCGGCTAACTTTTTTTACGAAAACTGAGAAATTTTATTTTTCTTTCTGCAGCAGGATACTATGGATTTGCTTAAATATGGTTTTAATTTCAACTCTATACCTTCACGCATAAAGGTCCGGAGTTAAAGGTCTTGACACCCGGACAGACGGACAACAAAGTGATCCTTTAAGGGTTCCGTTTTTTTCCTTTTGAGGTACGGAACCCTAAAAAATATATGATTTCCTCCTTTTATCTACTAGTTGTTCAGCAATCGTCAAGCCAAGTCAGAGGCCTTTCGGCGGCTTAATAACTCTGACAATAGGGCTGGCCACTCAGTCTTACTTACTTTATCTACTAGTTTGTACGGAACCCTCGGTGGGCGAGTCTGACTCGCTCTTGGCCGGTTTTTTTTTAATATGATATTAGGCTAAATCTTCTAAATGGGCGAGCTCCATCTTGAACCACAACATCCCTTTTTATCAGGCAAGTTGGTGGTCATTTATAGATATATTTCAAGTTAAAAAAAAAAACCTGAGTTAATTAATTTCTAACTTGAAAAGGAATAATCATAATAAATAATCAGATAAGTAGTCTAGTAAAAATAAGATTTGTGACAACATAAAAGACAACTAAGTATATTGTTATTTAAATGAATGTACTGGTGTTTTGTAATACATTTGACACAATTTCATAGTGATATTATAAAAGATAATTTTGTTACCTTTACACGCTCAAACGGCTCAACCGATCGTTATGAAAATTAGTATAATGATAGCTTTGGACCTGGAGACGGACATAAGCTACTTATCATCATCATCACCGTTTTTCATAACTACGCGAGTGAAACCGCGGAACGCAGCTAGTCTATAAATCGGGGATTATTGTTGATCTATGATTTTTAGTTATTTTCCTATCATAATTTAAAAGAATCACCCCAGTTGCAAATACTGTGATCAACTCCATACAAACGGATTTATTTTTACTAGACTAAAGTAGGTATGAAGCAAGCGAGAATAATCCTTAAACAATACTAAATTCAGTTTATTTTTTTATTTTCACATTTCAGTCCCATGGTAACCCAGATGACGATACAACAAGCAGTAGTGACGAAGAACCGGACAACGACATGAGCAGAGCATTAAATGGACACAGCCAACCAAACGGACATGCTATGCCTTCATCATCAACGGACGCTGAACCGATGGATGAAGATGTAGAACCGGGGTGGACAGTCATCCGGACTAGAAGGAAGAAATAACTTCTTTAGTCATTTATTAGTTATATAAAGAGGATTGTGGATCACACATTTGTTCTTACAACATGAGAGAACTGATTTTTACCCATAAACATTTTTC
Organism: Lycia hirtaria; assembly: GCA_947563715.1. Lineage (NCBI taxonomy): Eukaryota > Metazoa > Arthropoda > Insecta > Lepidoptera > Geometridae > Lycia > Lycia hirtaria. The sequence goes on from OX387375.1 coordinate 35,254,563, forward strand.
AATTTTGATGATTTCTTTTTAGAAACTGGTGCGATGTATTTTTGATTCGTGTTGGCTTTTCGTATTTATCTTTATTATAAATTCGAAGCTAAGTATAACAACGATGTGACAATTGTTGTATACCAAGAAATAAAAAGATTTAAGTTCTAGATTTAAGTTTTAAATCTAGACAGTTATTTTAGAAATCATCATAATACAAAATTTAAAAAAACACAAAATGCCAAATTGTATAATGTTTAGATGTAGAAATATTTTTTTCTTGTTCTACGCAAAAATGCGCGCAGTGAAGATGACAAATGTGTGGCTCACAATCCTCTTAAGTTGAGGAATAATTTATAGTCTTAAGTGATTGTTATAGATGGCAGGATAGTGTTATTTATTTGTACCATAAAGCCATTCTTTTAAATAAGGTGAATGATTGTTTGAAAAATCAATAATTCAAACCACCACAATTATGTATATAGATACAATTTATAATTCATTATCTTGGATAAATGCACCTTCAAGGGTTACCACAATCGTAATAACAAGCTTATTTCAATGTCACTTTGACTTTCGTCTTGTTCTCTCAACTTTACAAAGAGCAGACATCAGTCAAATTAATATTAAAATAAGACTGCTTAAACTCTTGTATAATACAGCCTCTGATGTTACCAATGTTGGCTATCTTCAGTTGGTATAATGGGGGTTTTGATACAGATTACTGCACCAGTTCTGATTGTAACATTCACTAATTTTTACGGTTCCGTGGTAAACAAGGAACCCATATAGTTTCGTCATGTCTGTCTGTCTTTCTGTCCGCAGCTTTGCTCAAAGACTATTAGTGCTAGAAAGCTGCAATTTGGCATGAACATACATATTAATCACTTCGAAGAAGTCGTAGTATAAAATCTTGGAAAAACAATTGGTACTTCCCGACAAATAAATAATTCATAATTTTTTCTCATCTACACCATTGTCTGGGGTATCGATGGATAGATAATAAAAAACAAATGGTGGTATGCGAAAACCATTTTTCAATAAAAGGATCCGTTTGCGAAATATTAAGCTTTGAAGTGTCCCCCCTCCTCTACTAACTAAAAACGGTTTACTTTGGAGATTTAAAAAAATTCAATTTATACTGGTAGTATAAAATGATGAAATTAAAAGAAAACTTTCACGGCTAAGTAGACTTTACAAGTTAACTAGTAAAAGTCGATCAAATTAAAAATGTATTTAAAAAAGTATGAAATAAAAGTTATGTGGAAATTAATGCTTTCGCGATTGTTGCTCATAATATACGCGATAAATCTGTTAAAAATTGTTTGATTTAAATTTTGTGCAAATTTCATTTAATATAAGTTAACTCGTATAGTAGAAGCCCCTATATTAAGCTCATATAAATTATGATGAGCAACTACGGAACCCTACTTTTGCGCGTGGCACGACGTGCTGTTGGTCATTTATTTAATTTTCATATTATTAACTGGTAACTTCAAAACAATAGTTATATAATTAGGGTATGTTACGTCGAACAGTTTAAATTAATAAATGGCAGAAAATATTTGGTGTATATAAATCTGAAGTTTGCGGCAGCCTAGTTGAGTCGAGAAACCGTCCGACTTGCGATCCGCAGGTTCTGGGTTCGAATCCCGCGGCACTTTCGAAGTTATGTGCGTATTGTTGATTGCCGCCAACTTCAAATGGTGAAGGAAAACATCGTGAGGAAACCTACATGTCTGAGAGTTCAACGCTCTTGATGGTGTGTGAAGTCTACCAACCCACACTTGGCTAGCGTTGTAGACTATGGCCTTACCCTTATCTTATCATAATGAGAAGATGGCCCGCACCCAGCAGGGAGACAGTTTATACAAATGGGACTGATTTTTAATATAAATCTAACTATGGATAATAAATTGAACACTGATCAAGTCAAATATATTCTCATATCTGTAGGCATTTAAGGCAAACACCAGGGTAGCGTAGTTACTAGTGCGCTCGCAATATATCTTTGCATGTGCAAATGCTGTTTTGTTAATTCCATGATATGCGTAGGCGTATTGTGAACACTATTGATTCAAAGTTAGCTTGCTTTGTCAACTTTGAATGGAAATTAGATTTCAAGATTTCATAGTACACCTGCTATTCTAATGATATCTATTATATTGTATAAAATTCACTTCTGTTGTAAGTCGCATAATTTTTAAACCTTGAATTTATTTCCTTTTGCATTTGTAGCAATCTGAATTCAATATTTTAATTATTTACCTACAAATAATCAAAATTGTAGTCCTTGAAGTGGGATAAATCTACACTTGTTGTATAATTTATTTATTCTATAATATGATGTAATAAATAAGTAATAATATTAATATTTATCTATTACATAGATACTCAGTTTAATAAATGTTACTGAAATAAAACAAAATTGTTTGAATGCTCTGGGACATGATGGAGTGACGAATTGACGTTATAGGTACTAAGGCCAAAGTAGCTAGAAGTGAAGCCTGGCGAAAACAAATCCGTTCTCTAATAAATAAACTAATTAAAATGAAAGTAATTAGCGCCATCTGTTTTGAAATAATACCAACTGTATAAAAGTTAGTTTATTGTCACCGCTGGTAATTTTGAGTAGGTATGTGGACATTGTACGTAGCCTTTTTCGAAGGTTCTCGTTTTTAGGGTTCCGTACCCAAAGGGTAAAACGGGACCCTATTACTAAGCCTCCGCTGTCTGTCTGTCTGTCTCCAGGCTGTATCTCATAAACCGTGATAGCTAGAAAGCTGAAATTTTCACAAATGATGTATTTCCGTTGCCGCTATAACAACAAATACTAAAAATTAAATAAAAAAAATATCAAGGTGGGTCCCCATACAATAAACGTGTTTTTTTCGTATTTTTTTGCTCAATATTAAAAACGGTAACAGGTAGACGCTTCAAATTTTCACAGAATATTTACTTGTATATTACCTTTCAAAATAAATAATTAAATAACAAAAAAGTAAATATTAAAGGGGGGCTCCCATACAACAAACGTAATTTTTAAGCAATTTTTACTCGATCGATGTATTTTATCGATTTATTTTTTCTATTATATGATGATAGTACGGAACCCTTCGTGCGCGAGTCCGACTCGCACATGGCCGATTTTTTATTTTTTTATTTAACAAATTTATTCTCCACAGACTCCAGGGTCCGTGCCTTTTATGAACTAGTATATGCATTTATAACTACTTACTTTTTTTTAAAGTTATGCAAGAGGAACACAAAATTTTAATTTACACTTAACTAACATGCATGCGTGTATACTCCGAGCAATCCAGCTCCCGCAAGCAGCACCCGTATTATTAAAATAACACAACTGGGACAAATAATACTCACAAGAATTTACAAAAATAGGGACAGACAACTAATATGGCAAATTTAGTGCCTTAAATTTATAGCGAGTAAAGAGAAAGACACTATAGCGAGTAAAGAGAAAGACCTGCTTGCTTAAACTTATAAAAATTAATAATTACTGATACTAATGTTACTATTCTGTCCATAAGTAAAAGTAAACAATTCTGTATTAAATCAGAGATTTGAGACTTTGAGTGAGACTGATTATTGTTGATTTGCTAGTTAGAAATAAATATTAATTCGTAGCCTTGAATCATTGTCCTTTTCCATTCCACGGTTTCATCGCTAACACATCAAAGCCGGGTTGAGAAACATACCGGGTTGCAATCTCTAGCTCATGTAGCTGCAGTTTGCCTTTGGTCTTGATGACGATGACCGTCAAACCTTGAGCTTCATGGATGGTGAGGATTCGTGACCCTGTACCTCCCCCGTAACCCTGGTTGCTAAGGGTTAACTTTTCTTCTTGATTGTGGATCAAGAAAAAAGTTTTAGGCGGCTTTGGGATTGAAATTTTTTCTTAAAAATAAGTGGGTAAAAATCAAGAACCTACGAAAAAAGCTACATACAATGTTTGAGATGGAGTCAAAGTTACCCACGGTGACAGTATTCAAAAACTTGAAAAAATCTTCTTATTTGCTTAAATCGCTAATCGCGCGGGTTCAATACCAAACAAAAAAAAAGCACCTTGAATGTCAGTAAAGTTTTAATAACACTGTCATCAATCGATTTTCGTCAACGCATTGTGATTCGCACTCGGAGTTTCGTTTCGTGTTTTATTTTCGAATTTTTCATGTACAGAATTTTATTTTTCAGTTTTTATTGGATTTTCTGGTTGTACATGGGAACGACATTTCAGAGAAAACCTATATAGAATATTGTTTGATCCGTGAAGCTCGTGTACCATGGCATTGACGTCACGACAACGAAGTATCCACAACAAAAACAATTCAAAACGGCCTAGTTTTAGTAAAGGAAAGCGGAAACCTAGCGAGGGGTAACTTCCTTATTTACTGTAGCTAACGATATAATTACTATAAACTATATCCACTGAAATAGTACCGCTTCTGTTACGCTTTTGATTTATAATGTAGCAGCTCTGCTATTTATAATAAAATGCTATTGTAATATGTAATTTGTTGTGTGAACTCCAGTTTGGCCGCTATCCAGCTGTAGCATCCCGCACTAAGGTAAAAACAGGCAGTTGATCCATAGAATAACAAATCTGTTACCAACAGACTGAAAACCATTACTAATGTACTGCAGTATATTTCTGGAGTTTCTGGGCTTTCGTTTTGTTTCACCGCATGTGTGTGATTTTTAACATAGTGATTCAATTTGCTTGCAATTTGCAATTGTACATTTATAATTACAAAATTAAGAGTGTTTCAGTCGTCTGTTTGAGAACATTTTATAAATATCTTAGCGGACAGCCAAGACTCTTATATGAAACACATTATATGGTGTACTTACTATTTATACTACAACATAGAAAATGTATTGAAAAAAAAAGATAACAGTAGTATGTCATCTCGTACCTAAAGAAAACAGTTAAAAAAGAATGTATTGTTTTATTTCTTGTTAGCTGCTGAGCTCGAGGCTTATTCAGATACAGATTATTAAATATAATTTTGATAAATATGCCAATAATATCAACCCCATAACACTTACAATGTATCAAAGTAAATTTATTTCATACAAAATATTGTATGTGATTTTTTTTGACATTGTTTGATTTTCATAATTTTTATTTTGATATAGTATATTTTGCCACTAATACTGTTTTATACAATTTTTAGAGACATCATAGTGACCAGTGCTCCATCAGACCTACGTAACATTGGCTACCCGGGAGGTGCTGCAGCTCTAGGCCTGCTTATTACTGTTCGATTATTGGCTGCATTCTATGGCCATATTAGTGACTGCGATGAGACATATAACTATTGGGAGCCATTGCATTATTTAGGTAAGAAACGTCTGTGAAGACATTTACAATTTTTTAGATGTATTTGTATGGATTATATCAGCTTGGATGTGTGCCATATTCTGATTTGTGTATTGAAATTATAATTATTTTTCAAATTATAATAATATCCATGCCAATTCCAGTCAGAAACTTCAAATGAAATCAATTTTGAAAGCAAAATTATCTAAATTTGTTGGTTCTATTTTATGTTTGGTTCTATAATTGGTTAGAATTATGATTTTGTTTCTTGTAGTATCACTCCCAAGTTAAGTTTGAAAAAGCAAGGAACTCTATCCATAGCCATTCATAATCTTAAGCTTAGTAAAAAACAAAAACAAGCTACAACCAACAAAACAAACAAGCTTAGAAAAATCTAAAATGCTAGAAGAAAAAAAACTTAACCGATTTTGATGAAACATCACTTTATAAAATCCTAAGAACACTTGATAAAATCCTCTTTGAAAAAAAAAACTAGGTCAAAATCGGTCCATCCGTTTGAGAGCTACGATGCCATAGATAAACACAGATATACAGACACATACGTCAAACTTCCCCTCTTTTGGGTTGTGAGTTAAAAATAATTTTGAATGTCAAAATTATTATCAATTTTTCAATTTTAAAATTATCAAAGGTAAAAGACATGTATCTCATATTGTATGGATAAATACTTAATGTGCAGGTAACACTCATTGATCCACTTAATTCTTCCAGTATACGGCAGCGGCCTCCAAACATGGGAGTACAGCCCTGCTTATGCCATCCGTTCATACATGCCGCTGTGGTTCTTTGCAATCCCAGCCAAACTACTGTCCTATATTATGCAGCCAGTGTCCGTATTCTATACATTGAAAGCATTGCTTGGAGTTCTCACGGCTTGGGCTGAGCTTGCCTTTTATAAGTGAGTATCTATGTACATGTATAGGTTTACTGCTTAACTGAGTACTTACATAAAATGATGCGTGACATCATCGTGGCATCTGCATTGCTATAACATGTCTACCCTCCTGTGCCGCTCTCATACCTCAGTAACAGACTCACATATAATATGTATTTGTAATTTTGAAGTTAAAGCTAAAAATGCTACAAATAAAATCTGTTAATCAAAACTAATCCATAAGTGAAGCATTTCCCGTCGGTGTTGCGTTTGATCAAACATTACAATCGTGTGACTTATAAGTGACTGAAAACAAAATATGGCGGGCGACGGGAGAAACGTATCACTTACGAGTATGGTTCAGTTACGGAGCAGTCACGATTAGCTGAATTGCTTCCTTGATATCGTTGCATTCGCGTTGCAGGGCCGTTTGCCACGAGTTCGGCGTGCACGTAGGTCGCGTGTGGTTCGCATTCGCGCTGTGCGCCGCGGGATCGTTCGCTTGCAGCGCTGCGCTGCTGCCGTCCGCCTGGAGCTCAGCGCTGTGCAGCGCGGCGCTCGCCTGCTGGTGGCGCCGCCGGTACCCACCTGCCGTCGCGCTCACGGCTGTCACGGCGCTGCTCAGTTAGTAATTATCCATCATTATCATCAGCTCAGCTACAACAAGTCCACTGCTGGACATAGGCCACCCCTACAGCTACAGTTATCCGAAAGAAATGGTTGATAGCAGCCGGCATAGTCTTGCCACTTGTATGAGGTATCTATGAACACTTATATACATATACAACACTTATCTATGAACATTTATATGTCATAGTTGTTTTTCTTTTAATGAAAACGAAAAAATTCGTTGGAGGTTACGTAAAAACGTTTTTTTTTGCGAGAGATATATTATTTTTATTACGAAAAAAATATAGCTTATGACACTCGGGAAATGAAAACAAATCCAACAACACCTCACACATCAAAATCGGTCCAGCCGTTTAGGCTGAAGGCGCTCATATAGCAACACACATACGTACCCACATATCTACATACCCACATATCTACATACCCACATATCTACATACAAATATCATACACTCGAAAAACATAACCGTTTTTCTTAAACAGTTGGGTAAAAAAATGTAGCCTGTTACAGTCTGGAAGTGGACAGATCCAACAAAACTTCGAACATAAACAATGGTCAAGCCCTTTAAGTTGTAAGAGGTAAAAAAGAGAGAAATAGAAAACGTACATACAATATATGTATATACCCAAAAAACTACCCTCCTTAGGTAGTTGGGTATAAAGCGTCATTGGTGAATATCCTAAAACCCGAAATAAACATTTTGATTCATTTTCGTCATGTTAACTGCTGAATAATCTCTTACCCTGATTTTAGGTTGGCCCTTCACAGCTCTAATCGGGCTACCAATAGCCATAGACATGGTGATAGTCAAGCGCGAGTACACAGACTTCCTCCGCTACGCTCTCATCTCACTGGTGGTGATACTCCTCCCCACTGTCGTGGTGGACTCGTTGCATTACGGCAAGTTCATAGTGGCACCCTGGAATATTGTCGCCTACAATATCTTCACTGAGCACGGACCGAGTCTGTACGGCACTGAACCCTGGACATATTACTTTGTCAATGGATTTCTCAATTTTAATATTGTTTGGGTGAGACAATTTTTTTTTTATGGAAACGTTTTATGATTTTAGTTGTGCGCAAACGGCGCATTCCCTAATAGTGGATGCACCTTCATTGCTTATAAACATGCTTCTTCTAATATTTTTTTTTTCTTTTAACCCATTTTTTTTAAATTCTAAAATATTGTTTTGCTTGACTATTAACTCACCTGGTGTTAGCGACAGTTACGGTCTACGATGGAGCACACTTGCCTAGAAGAAACCTATTCACTCGCAATTGAATTGACGATAGATAATCCCAACAATGAACCTTAAGGACTACCTTGAATCTAAGGCTAAATTGGCTAGTAAAAAGCTTGGGATCATTAATAAGGTTAGGCGATACTTCTCACCTGGACAACTGTTTCATTTGTATCAGACACAGGTTTGATCGTGTACTGCTGCCACCTTTTTGATGGATCAGCCAAGTATCAGCTAGAAGCTTTAGAGTCAGTGGATCGGCGAGATTAATCGGTGATGATAAACTAGTTGCTAAGAAGCTAAACTAATTGCTAAGAAGCTCGAGTGTGGTCGTCAAGTAGCATGTCTGTCTATGTTCTACAGGATTCATTTCGGGGAGTGTGCGCAAGAGCTTCGCGACCTAATTCCACCTTCCACCACTACAGGACTAGCAGAAAGTATACGAATTACCACCCAGTTATCGTTGAAATATCAAAAATACTCACCGATATCGGTTCACGTTTTTGATGGGTACTGCACATGAATGGACTTCTTTGCCGCCAGCTCTGTTTCCTGAGAACTACAATCTTGGAATTTTCAAGGCTAGAGTGAATAAATATCTTCTAGATCGACGAGCTCCATCCTCGGCCACACCATAGCTTAACATCAGACGAGTTGATCGTCAATCGTAGATGTATCTTACATAAATAATTACAGTTTAAAAAACTAAAAAACACGCTACAAATTATTGTATTTGGATGAGATTGGTAATTTTGGATATATACATTACTTAAATTGTTAATAATAGGTTTGTTAGGCGCATCGCCCACACGAGCTGGAGTCGAGGCGGCGTCGAGGCACGGGCGCACAAGCGGCGCGCCGCTTCTACGATTCCTTCAGGTTCAAATAGCAGTGCGCCCACACACTAGAGTCGCGTCGCAGGCGACGTGGAGTCGAGGCGTGGTCGCGGCGGCGTCGCGGCAGGGGTGCAGTGCGCGACCGCGCCGCGACTCCACCGCCATTTTGTTATTTTGTTTCGTGCGTAGACGTGTTTACACTGTAGTGTGTGAAGGAAGCATAGCCGCCCGCGCCTCGACTCTAACAAAAACGCCACGCCTCGACCGTGCCGCGACGCCGCCGCGACCGCACCTCGACTTACCAGTGAGCGACGCGCCTTATAACCTTGAAACTTAATCGTGGTTAAAGTTCATCACAAGACTTTTCTAACAAATCCAAACACAGCTATGATACGATGTTCCATCATGAAGTTCTAGTTCATATCTTCCGGCTCCATCATCAAATCAGTTCGACAGTACCATATTATTGTATTGTCATCAGAACTACATACAGCTGCCAATTTTCATGACGCTACGATCCTTGGAAGATGGTTAAATTAGTTACCTTGGATTTCATTACATAGTTAGTTACATACAGGTCGACCTAATAAAAGCTTGTTAAAAAAACCACATTATGTACAATTCCAGTTGCTCGCGCTGTACTGCCCGCTGGCTCTGTACATGTGCTACGTGACGGCGCCGCGGTCCACCGCGCGCGCCTCCTTCTGCTCCCCGTACTGGCTCAACCTCATGCCGCTGGCGCTCTGGCTCGCCGTCTTCCTGGCTCAACCTCACAAGGAGGAGAGGTAAACCTGACGGGACCCTATTTTTAACACGTTAGTATTCGAGTTTTGAAGGAGAGTGGAAAACAAATGTCGCGGATCTGTTTTAAACGCTCAATCGAATTTTTTAAACAATTATTTTAAAGTTTAAAAAACTGAAACAACCGACTTCAAAGTACGTTATTTCGTTTACTTGTAATACATATATGTAAGGATAATAATTAAACAAGGCGCTCAAGCGTTGAAGTAACTCTATTTGCTCCTTATACACATTGGATGAGGAGTAAGTAGGTTTTACTTTTCAAGCTCAATAAATCTCTCACGATTGTAAACTTTTTAAAATACCTCTATTCACCCGCTCGTTTCTTTTTTCAAGAATTACATTTGTCACTGAATGTCAAATGCTTCGTCGTCGCAGATTAGAAAATGTGCAGATGTTTATACGAAAAACCTCAACATTTGACACTTTGCAAAGAAAAACGTGTCAGTGGAACTCTGCGATTCTATAATCTGAAGCACTCACTCAGGAATACAATGAAAATATTTTTACTTTTAGAGATTATTAAAAAAGTAATAAAGAAATGTTTCTAAAATAATTATAGGACCAACTTGGGAGCTTTCTCTATACATCTATTTAAGAAAAATAAAAATTGGTTCACGAATGTGGGAGTAATTCGTGTGCATACATTAAAAAAAAAAACGGTACGATAACCTGCTCCTTTTTCGAAGTCGGTTAAAAATAATTAAATTAAAAGCGGTTCTTCCACTAGTAGTAGTAGTAGTGGTAGTGGTGGTGGTGGTTATGTTATATAAGTATTTTGTGTATGATTTATATTTTTTTGAATGATATTTATTTTGTGTTGTATGTTTTTTGTCACAATAAATTTCTGTCTATGTCTATGTCTATGTCTAGTACTTTAGAAGATATAAATACTGTCACAAACAGAACGGACACTCCGCCTGCCACCAATCTCGGGTTCTTCACTCAGACAACAACCATAAATTCATACATGTGTGTCTGTTATATACAGACGACACCTCGCGTGTGTCACTCTGTCATTAGCGCGCCATTGTATGGAAAGTACGACGTGTGGTACTACGGTACTATATAGACACAAATATGAACACTTCAATTCTACTTATATATAACAACCCTTTTTAACCCCCGACCCAAAGGGGTGTTATAAGTTTGACGTGTGTATCTGTGTGTCTGTTTGTGGCATCGTAGCTCTCAAACTGATGGACCAATGATCTACTTTTTTTGTTTGATATTTTTGTTTTGTATTTTGGTAATTTTTACGCATGAAAAAGCGAAGCTGAAAGTGAAAGAGACAGCACTGCTGTGTTAGTTCGCAATAACGCATTGTCTCGTATTGCGATGATTTTTGTTTCAAGATAACACACTGTTTAAGCAAAGAGGCTCATAAAACGCCACTTTGCTTCGACAGTTGTTTGTTTTTTTCTTGTTGGGGGTTAGTATTATAAATGATACATCATCATCATTTCAGCCACAAAAAGTCCACTGCTTGACATAGGCCTCCCCCATGGATTTCCAAACGATCGGTTGGAAGCGGCCTACATCCAGAGTCTTCCTGCCACTTGTATGAGGTCATCTGTCCATCTCGTGGCTGGTCTCACTACGCTGCGCTTGCCGGTTCATGGTCTCCATTCGAGAACTTTTCGGCCCCGACGGCCATCAGTTCTACGTGGTATGTGCCCTGCCCACTGCCACTTCACTTGCTAATCCGCTCGGTGTCTTTCGTACGTCTACAAAACTTTTCGTTTCTGATACGATCTCACAGACAAACCCCGAGCATAGCCCTCTCGATAGCTCGTTGTCCATAGTAAGTGACCACGTTTCAGTGCCATATGATATCAAAATGACACAAGCCGTCATAAATGATACGCCATGAGTTTATATAAATCATTCTGATCCCCAGGTTCCTGTACCCGGTGTACAGTATGATAATCCTGGCCGGAGCCATCTCCGTGGACTGCATCCAGAAGATGGCGTACACTCTCGGCGCTGAGGTGTTGAAGTCGGCGCGTTTCAACGGCACCAAGCACTACCTCTCGTACACCATGCCGCTGATGATCGGGTTCACTCTCACCGCTGGGATCGCTGGTCAGTTTACCTGTGTCTGACATTTAACCTTCACACTGGTGTGATAGTTAGGAAATAATAACCTTCACACCGCTCTTTCACACTGGTGTGACAGATAGGAAATAATAAACTTCATACTGCTCTTTCACACTAGTGTGACAGACATTTAGACACTTGAATTGACCAATCACATTGCTCTAAATCTCAAAAAATTTCGGACATTTCTGATTGGTCAATTGTCGGGTTTCTTACCCGTTCCCCACGCCCACCCTATTGTTTGAAGGAGTTTGCCTGCGTGGCACATTAATTTGTCAGTTGAGGCAAGCATTGCGGGCTTAAATCGCTCGAATACCAATTAATGTCACGAGCGAGCTGCATTCAGACGACGACCCTAACTTAGTAAAAAAATTTAAAAAAACAGACGAATTGAGAAACTCCTCCTTTTTGGATATTGGTTAAAAAGTAAATTAGTGTAATCAACCATTGCAGGCATATCTCGCATAACATCCCTGTACAACAACTACCACGGTCCGATGTCGATCCTCCACCAGCTGCCCCCCTCCCGAGGGGGGGAGATGACCGTGTGTTTCGGCAAGGAGTGGCACCGCTCCCCCTCCAGCTTCCACCTCCCTGAGGGGTACCGGATACGGTTCATACAGACCGAGTTCGATGGACAAATGCCGGCGCCTTTCGCTGACACTTGGAACGGTGAGGATTTATTCAAATACAAATTATTTATTTCGTAATATATTTAGATAGGGACATAGCATCCCTCCTCTAAAACTTTAAATGTTTATATCTCAGAAGCATATTGACCGATTGTTTTTTTATTTTCTAAAGATGATACATTTATGTACATTTTAGTATGTTATTTATTAAAATTATTGTTCCTGTGAACAAGGGCGTCGCCAGCCCATGGCCCAGGGGGGGACAAGTTAGTTTTTTCTGAGAAATAAATTAATGAATTTATTATTTTTATCACCATTTTTTCAAATCGTTTTTGAGGTTAAGTTACAAAAACATATTATTTTGCGCTTCGCCGGCCGCTGCCGCGGCACGCTCGCTACGCTCGCTCGGTTCGCGCGATGTGTTTTTTATTTTCTAACATAACCTAACCTACTTTTTGGGCCACTATAATATTATTTACAGAGATTTTTTACTGATAAAATCTTAATTTGTGGCTACAATTCTTATAAGATTTGCCAAACAACCAAAATATTTAAAAATGTATTTCTTCAAAATCATTAATATTCTAGCGTTAAAACTTTAACTGAAGACATCTTATAAAGTAAGCTTTCTATAAAAAAAAACAGTCCCCAACTCAGCGGCAGGTAAAGTACAGTTGAGCCCAAGTTAATATTATGGAGGAAGAGAAAAATATGAATTGTAGGTACAGGTACAATTGGCCTGTACCTACAATTCATACGGCCTTAGGACTTTGATTGCTTTGCAGTTAGCTACATTTTTTTAACTTCTAGGGGGGGGGGGGGGCAGCTGCCCCCTCTTGCGGGGGGGGGGGGGGCTTGGCGACGCCCTTGCCTGTGAAATGCAATTTTTCCTTTTATCACGGTGGCGTTAACGGTTAAACTCTGTGTAATATAATTGTACACCCAAAATATAATGAAATGTAAGAATCGTCATAAGCATAAATAATAAATAAATAAATATTTGTGGACATTTCACACAACACCATCTAGCCCAAACTAAGCAAAGCTTGTACTATGGAACTAGATGGCTGATATAATACATATATACTTTTTTTTTGGAAATATATACATATGATACATAGAAACACCCAGACTCAGCATAATAGCATAATGGAAATTCTGGCAACCTTTGAAAAAATGTTTCCGTTCTCCACAGCGACCCGCCTCGTTCACCCATATTTCAACGACAAAAATAAAGGCGACGACAGAACTAGCCTCAAACCTTCCCAGTGCCACTACCTCATTGACAGCGATATCGGACAACCGTCCACACTTGAACCCGCCTACTATAGAGACACCTCGGTGTGGGAGGTCACGGCTCACGCGCGACTCTTGGATCCCGAGAGATCGCATAAGTTCTTCAGAGCGTTCTACGTGCCGATCTTCTCTGAGAGGAATACGAAGTTTGGGACGCTCTATTTGCTGAAAAATAGGTTTATTTAGTTTGAAGTGTATGCAGGGTGGCTGGCCTAAGATTTAGTAGCAGTTTGGTATGTTTTTTGAAATGGTATGATGCGATAAATTAACAGTTTCCAATTTACACTCAACGTCTTGCTCAAAATAAAATGTAAATGTCTAGCCGTACAAATTTTGACGTTTCGACGTTTATTTTGGTCAAAATAACTTACAAAAAAGTAAAAGTACAAAAAAATGTGAGCCAAAACTAATCAATATTTAATATATCAGTTAAACATTCCGTTTCAGAAAACAGCCGCCTGTATTAACTAGGCAGCTTGAAAAATTTTCGACAGTCGGAGATGGCCTATGTGACCTGAAACATGTTTTGATACTATCGAGTAATATTTTGAACAAAACATTTCCTAATTTTGCCATTGAATTGAATATTTTATGTCAACGTGTGTAATGTCTATATTTCTGTGGCAAAAAGTGCCGCTGTTAGCTTCACCAAAGTACTTATAAAATTCTTTGTCAGTCATAGTTTTTTTTTTTTACACAAAAATGATCCTTATTCAAAAGGCCCAATTTTGTCTATGCTCAAGTGTCATGTCTGCACAGTGGAACATTGTCTATTCTATGATTGACTGACTACACTATCTGATATGTAATTTTGTATTTTAAAGTGTTTTTAAACTTGTAAAGTACGTGACATACTCGTATTAGATGGCGCTTCGGGAGAAAGAGTTTTCGATCCACGTTCTTGATGTATACTGCACAGGAATGGAATTCTTTGCCACCTTTTCTGTATCCTGAGAACTACAATCGTGAATTTTTTAAGGCTAGAGTGAATAGGTGTCATTTAGATCGACGAAATCCATCGTCGGCCACACTGTCGTTTAACATCAAGTGAGTTCAAAATCGACTATTTTTCGAGCTTCTCTTTTTCCCATCTTGTCACTTTATACGCCACGTACTGTAATAATATATAAGCGGATGTGTCAGTTTGTCATTTTGTTCTGGATGAACACAATGGCGAGAGAAATACGACTTATAAGTGAGAGCGTGAATATTACTTCTTCTTTTCGTGTCAACGGTACGATTTTTTAATTACAGTATTTGACCAGTAGGAGGCCACAGAGATGGAGAGGAAGTATTGGCTTCAAGTGAATATTACTAGCAAAAGTCTACTCAATCATTTTTGTCTTATAATGAATGAACATTGAACGGAATGGGTACCAATGACAGCCCGTAATTATAATAATAATAAATTTTGTGTTACTAAAGCATAATTATTACACAAATTGGTTATTAATCGAAAAGAGTTCACATATTAGCATAGCAATTAATTGCAATAGACCCCAAAGTATGCTAGGCCTGTATCTTGGGAGCCCAAATTCCAAAAAATCAGAGTTCATTGATCACCAATCCGTTCATTGTTCATTCCCTTCAAGACAAGAGTGGTTGACCAGAATGTAAGTAAGTTCGTATAGACGAAGTGGCCAGCCCTAGTGTCAGATTTATTAAGCCGCCGAAAAGCCTCTGACCTGGCTTGATTGCTGTTTATAAGGACAAACAACCGGGACCTACAATTTAACGTATTATCTGAACCACGCTAGCGCTCAGAAAGAAATGCCACTCCCGGTCATCCATCCGAAGACTGACCGGTCCGTCCGTTGCTTAACATTGTCGATCGTTCGAGAACATCTCACCAAGCTGCGCCACGAGCGCTACATAAGTAGACTAGTAATTGTTCATGCTTTCGCTGAATTCTTATTTCAATGATAATTAGAGACATAGACAGAAATAAAAACATGTCTATGGCTATGATGTCTGGTTGAAATCGCGGGGTTTAGATAGTAAATAATATTTTAATGTTGATGTAATGTGTATAGTTGTATGTCAAGGGTTTTCTCGCTCTAGTAATTGTTGCCATTTCTGACGAAATAAGTATACGCACGGAAGACTAATAGTACTACATACAGAACGGACACTCTCCGCCTCCCGCCAATCTTGGGTTCCTCACCCGCTCCCCGCGCCCGTCCATACACGAGCCAGGATTTGCCAGAAGGCTGTCACGTTTTTTAAAATTCGTTATTTGACTGGAAACTGTCAAAAATTTTCAAAAGTGACCGCCATTTATAATCCCGTTCAGGGGCTTTAAAAGTAGTTGAAGTAGTTTCGTTGTTATTTCAATATTACTTTTACTTCTGTCTTGCTCTTTTTACAGTTGAGTGAGCAAGACAATGGACAAAGTAATAATGAAATAAAGTTGTTATTAGAATTGTAGTAACCCCCCTGATCAGTTTTACCGTCAAAACACTATTTGCGCATGTCATGTTACTGATGTCAGTTGATGTTGACACCGAGCGCTTGAAGCGCTGCTTCATCTTGAAGTTATGATAAACTCGTTGCATGTTAAAAGCGCTGCGAAACCAATAGATATCACGACGAGCGACAACCATACCTTGTTACTAAATAGTGAGGGTTTGTATGTAGTGTCCGATGTGTAGTATTGATAAACTTATTTCGGTTTCAGTTACCAGAATTGTAAATAAAAAGTGAAATTTTTAGTCACATTTCTGCGCATATGGATAATTTAAAATATGTATTCTATTTTAATCTGTATAAGTCAAATCTAGAGTGATTTACTTCTGCTTTAGTTGTAGCAAGTAATGAATCTATGAATAATATCATGAGGAGAGTGAAACTTTGGTTAGAAGCCATTAGCTACTGAACCGTAAGTACATTATACTTAACGCATTCTACAAACAGACTTTAGAAAGAGAGCTTGAGTTCGTAGAGCGTCCTCTCTATCACTCAGACAGAGACACAGAGACTCGCGCGACAGAGATGGCACTCTATATAAATATAGCTCTATTTGTCTTTCTATATTTAAAATTACATTACATATTCCCTAGCTAGTACTACACTTACAATATCCAAGAAAATGTCCCCTACCTTTTTGTATTAGTGTAGATTCTAAAAGTTTGTTGAATTCGAAATCAGACTAAAAAGAACCCTATTTAAAATTAAATAAGGTCGCTTGCAAAACATCCTCAAAGCGTCCGATATATTACTTTTTATACACAATCCGTCTTACTTATAAACGCATGATAGTCTTATTCACTTTTTGTCAGATGGGAAATGTTACGCGCGAAAACGAAACAAAATACTGTTTAACTAAAATGCGCTTATTTAGCGTTTATAAGTAATACGGGATATGTTTAACGACGTTGCGGGCAACGATAAAGCACTTGCGATTTAAAGACACCCAGATTATGTCTAATGGGGAATACTCGCCCACTTCTTTTGAGGCTGAATATTTTTGAGGATCTTTATGCTACTTAGGTATACTTCCTTACGAAATTGTTTCGTAGACATTTGCTACAATTATTGCTATAAAAATTGTCAATAATAATTTAAGGCATATATCTAAACTACGAGGCTAGTCATGAAAACCAGTCGCAAAGTCTCCTATTTACATACATAGTTTATTTATTTTATATAGTATAATTGTCGTGTTACTAACAAGATATTGTTGCATTTTTATTAGTAGAAATTGAATCTTTATTTTAATTTTATACCACGGCATTTTCTTGATTGGAATACGCCGTTTTGATATTGGTTTATCCATTTTGTTCTTCATAAAGGATTCGAGGGTAAACTGTATCTAATTTAATAAGATTATATAAATTAATACATGGATTTGAATGTCTGTCTTGAAGGAAATCTATAGGATATCGTGACCTACGCGATGTAATAAAAAATTAATAAAAATCTACAAAGCTATAAAACAAAATCGTTTCATTATGTAAGTTAGTTTAAGTAGATGTAGACGTAGTTTATTTTTGTCTATAATTTATTTAAGTTAATTTTGATTTTATTTATTTCTTTTCGTGAAATTGTTTGTGAGTATGAGGGAAATAGTCCACGTTCAAATCGGGAGGTGTGGTAATCAAATCGGATCCAAGGTAAGAATATGTAGATTAGCATAGAAGACATTTATAGTAGGTATTACATACAGAACGGTCACTCTCCTCCCGCCAATCTCGAGTTCCTCACCCGCTCCCCGCGCTCGACCTGTCGTTTGCCAGACTGGTGGTACGGCGTATGTTCAGGTGAGCGCCAATCAGATTACCATAACTTCATACATGTGTGTGTGATATATGCAGTCTTGCCTGTGTCATTGATTAGCGCGCCATCGTATGGAGTGTTCGACGTATGACTATAATGTGTCTTAAACCACTGTACTGCGCCTTGGGTATGTCAGC